>CM060939.1:955073176-965073176 GCA_030765085.1 Allium cepa | reverse complement strand
AACCGATGTATATCCAATACAACCGAATTTATTCAGTTTACATTCAACATTCATATTTACTTTGTTTACCTTCAATTTGGTTTAACATTCAATTAGCCTTAAATGAATTAACACTTATATCCATTATTCTACATTAATTCATTACATTTGATTGATTAATATTCAATTCATTAGTTCAATTACTAATTTATTTTACGAATAAAGTTGAATCTCCTTTATATAACTCAAGTTTATATTCATTTAATTCATTTTGATACCAAAATCACTTTATTCAGCATCACTTAAGTTATATTCCATTTCAAATTTCCACTTATAAATCCAATTCAGATTCCAACTCCAAAGTAAATTTTATTTAACTTTTACCAAAGTCAATTTTTTTATCACCTATTCAGATTCATACTTCGTTTTTCTTATCAAAGTTGTTTAACCATTTTAATAATTGGTTTTACTTACATCTTCACATTTAATAAGTTATACAACTTATTATTCAGCTTCCAAATCTGATTTAATTTATTTAACTTCCTTTAGTTAAATTTCAAATCATATATTTTATCATACTAATTCAAATTTATTTCAACTTTACCAAAGCTAAAATTCTTTATTATTTCATATTATAAGTTCAAAACTCGATAACTTATATTCATCAAATTCAACTTGGATTTTAATTTCAAATCTGTTTATCACAACAAAATTCAATTTCAATTTACTATGGTAGCAAATCCATCACATAGAAACTCAAAAATGATACTGGTGATGCTGCAGTCATCACCCTTATTATTCTCCAGCAACAGTAGTGAATCCAATGCTTTAAATCCTTTCAAAAAATTTCCTTTTATTTATAAATCTCATTTATAAATCTTTTTATATAGAATTTTTCTCTTTACTTATACAAGATTATTCCACAATTGTAAATCATTTCAATTAAAATTCTATACTTATACAATTGTTGCTCTTATATAATTTATTCTTTCGCAATTGTTGTTTTTATTCAGATTATTCGAACAAGTTTGATTCACTTATATATTTTCAACAATCAAACATTCAATTTTACATACACTCTGATAATTCTAAAAAATTATTCCTTTATATATATAAAATATAATCAAGGTAAAATTATTTCATTTACCCAATTTGAAACAATATCGTGCTGAATTGTTCTGAGTGTTTAGAGATCCCTATCGATAGAGTTGTACGGACTATACCGACCAGAATCCATATACCACTCCACAAACCAATGATCACAATATAAAACAATTTTATTTTCACTAACAAATACGCACTCATAACTATTGTTACACTCAAACTCATTCTAGAGTACTACTGACTCTATCTCTAATGAGTAACACCCAACAGAGCCAAGGTTGTCGCTTAACCATATGCTTTGATACCGAATGTGACGATCTAGGCTTTTCAACCATCGACAGCGGCCAATCTCGACTGGTAGGCTTTTCAACCATCCCAGTCCCGCTGTGGCATACAATGGTACCCTACCCTTGCTTTTACGGCTAGCCTTTCGACTGTCAAGCCTTATGGCTAACCAACCCCTTAAAGAGGACGTGTAGGGGTAAGAGTCTCCTGCTCGCCACCAAACAAAAAGCGAAAACCCCTCCATCACGTTTCACAAAGATAAGCAAGATCAGTCGTGGGACTGGTGTGAGAACTTAAAATAATTATTTATCTTTTAAAACAACAACAACAACAAGGGAAGTGAAAATATCCGCAACGCTTTTGGAAAATGAAACTACCATAAGGCCTCCCCGCACACACACAACGCAAACGCAGAATTGGAGGAGATTTCTCCTTATGATAGTCAAAGATGCTTACTACGCAAAACAAATCATTTTTGATAGTATTATTAGTGCATAGTGATGAAAGCATTTTGAAAATAGAATATAAATCTTAGCCAGCATAGACATTCCTAACTATGCCTACTATAGCTACCATCCAAACAGTGGGGAGCCACCAAAAGTGAATGGCAGGTTCTACAACTAAAACCGTACAAGGCTCATATTGTTTCTTTGGATTTCCAACAAATGGTCAGGCTAAGGAACTTCCTACCGCCACATGGGATCGCCTCTGGCGGGACGTCTCGAGAACCTAACTGGATCTCTGCCAACACAAGGCCGGGTTACCTCTGTAACTAGGTAACTACTACTCGAGTATGCCACACCCGGTCCTTTGTGACCTTTATCCGAGGGCCCTCTATCACCAAGCAACAACCACACAGAAAATGAGATTGGAGCAACCACATAGGTTAAGCATCAGGGCTCCATACCTGACACCACCCTTTTCCAGAAGGAAATGACATATCCTAAAGGGCGCGACCCTCATAACCTTGCCGCATATTCCTGTTTTGACCATTTCCGAGGTGTGAGGTCTGACGAAGTCTCGTCCACAAAGCTACACTTTTTCACAAAGCCACGCTTTGATCAACAAATGATCAATAAATAATGATCACACAACAACACCCAGCATGCCACATTACCAAATTGGGAATATATCGCAGATGACCTTCAATTACAAAACCTCTGAGCTCGTACGTCTCAGAGAAGGGTGTTAAGCTAAGAGAATAAATTCTCCGCCACCAACAGAGATGTATTTGAAAGAGATCTGCTTTATATCTCAAAATGTAATGTCAGACACGTAACCATACAAGTCTGTTCCGGGTTCGAACAGAACCGAAGACACTTCCAAAGAAGCCCTTGCAATCCGGGTATTCACAATCCCGATCGAATTTCCCATCACAAAGGAAATCTCCATACCATAGCTAACGGTGCAGAGACATCGATAGGTCATCCTATCATTTTCACAAATACCCGGTCTTCAACACCGGTCGTCAATGTTATCCATTACGTCGTATCACTATTTGGAATGGGTAAACCGAATAACGAGCGCAATAATTTAAAAATAAGCGTAACATTCAATTTCAACCAATTCACAACAAATAGCCATTCAAGGGTCAATATTGATAGTCGGTTATTTAACTGTCAATCAATATTCACCACATCACCCGATTTCAAATAATTTCCCAAATTATTTATTTTCAAAAAATATCTTTACAAGATATAGTTTCCACACTTCAACCATTTGAAAACAGATTTCAAATCACTTTTCACCTTTACAACTTTCATTTCAAAATGGTTCATTTAAACCAATCAAATAAATCCTTACTTTTTTACTTTAAATTTACGTTCCAAATCCGTAAATTTATTCCACGCTTTTAAAAATAAATCAATGTTTATTTTTAAAACAAATTTCCCTTATAAATTTCCATTGTGAATTTACATGTCCAAATATTCACTTATTTTATACGATTTTTCAAATCGATTTCAATTATTCACTTTCAATTTATCTTTAAAAGATATAATCTCAAAACATTCACTTTATATTGGATAACATTCCCATACTTATTTAATAACAAGTAATTCACCAATCTATTTATTTTCAACATTTGAAAAATATTCAATATACTTAAATCACACTTAAGTATATATTTTATTCTTTAAGGAAAACACCTTCTTAAACACATTTATTTGAGTCAAAACGAATGTTGCGAAAAACATCATTACGACAACCCAAAATCACTAGTATAGGGATTCGAAATTAAGATAGATATATAAACCCCAATACTATACAAAACTTTTCCTTTCGGAGATCATTTACTATAACAACAGTGTCATAGTCCACCATTTCCTTCTATTTCTCGAAAATGTCTATTTCAACAATGAATGTTGAAATCTATGGTTTCGATACATAACACATTTTAAAACATTTTTGAATCGTTTTAATTCTATTTAAAATATCACTTTCCCAAAATATTTCTTTACTATATTATTCACCGTCCACAATCGTGAATATACTTCATTTACCAAATTCAATTTCTACATATTTTATTTAAAGGATTATCCGCTGTCTAAAATCGTGGATATATTTCCTTTAATAAGCTATAACAATTAAACTTATCAAAAAAGTCAATTTCGGATTTATAAAACAACGTTTATAAATTCCATTTATACTTTATAACAACTTCAACTTATAAAATAACTTTATTAACAAATTCCATCCTTATCCCATTTACACGCCAAAATCCAATTTATAAGTTAATTACTTATGAATCTTTTATTTTACAAAATCTATTCATTTTATAACTTCACAATTTATAAATCTATAGATTTCATCCACTTATGAAATCCATTTATACTTCATTTTAACACTTATAAAAACTCGTTTTATAATTCCAACATTTTAACTTGTAAATATCAATTTTATAAATCTTTTATATAAATCATTTATAATAATTCAAAAATCTCAATTTAAACCATTTTATAAATAAATCAACTACTTATTTCAAAAATCACATTTCGGTTCACTATTAGAAAAAAGCGAAATAGCGACGGCTGGGGGCGACGGCTTCCGACGGTGAATTTCCGACGGCTTCCGACGGGCCGTCGGCGGCCGTCGGAAGCCATCGGAAATTCGCGAATACCTGCAGCCGGCCGAGCCTTTCTTCCTCATTTTCCAGCTTCCCCCAATCTCACCAAAAACCCCCAAATTCACATTTTCCACCTCCATTCGCCAATTTCGTGATTTTTTCTCCTTCCACGCTGTTGATTCAACACCTCTTTCTCTCAATCTCAGGTACTCTTATTTTTCTGAAAATTTCAGGTTTTACCCTAATTTTAGATTTGCATAAATTGATAAATTAGGGCGAATTAGCGATTGAAATTATTTGCATTAGCGTAATAATGGTTTATAGCATCACATGGCATACATATTTCATCTTTTATCGTGAAATTGTGAAAAACACGTATACTTTGTGGTTGTTCATGTATATGTAAATTGTTGTGTATGTCCTGATTCGACGATTGTATACGTTATTTGGCATACGATAAAATGATTGAATGAACTAGGAGTATTATATTGTGCACGTATTTACTTATGAAACAAAAAAATGCATTACTCTAAATTATAATTGTGTGTATTAAAAAAAAGACAAAAATGTTAAACCGGCCTTTTTGATGCGTAATACGTCAAATAACTGTGTTAAATTTTTATATATTTTTGTAAATGTGAACAGTGAGTAAAACTGTATTTTTGAGTAAAATGCGCGCATGTTAACCGACAAATGTCCCTTAGAGAGTTTTTGGCCCCGTCTGACGAGTGTTGTACATGATCGTTGTATAAATAGTCGTTTTTTTCGAAAAACGACCATTTATATTCATTTGGTACAATGTTTGTCGGATTTGTCCCTGTATTGGACAAGTTATGAACACAGTAAGAATTTACATTTTGTATACTACTTCGTCTCAAACGGTTCATAAAATTTCGCCCTAACTTTTCTTTTTTGTTTCCTGTGTACACGCATTTGTGTACAATGCAGGGAACAAAAGGGAAATGCTGCCGAAATTTTATTGAATCGTTTGAGACGAAGTAATATATGAAATGTAAATGCTTACTGTGTTTGTAATGGGAAGTAGGATGTCTGACCAATGAAAAAAAAATTATATATATTTTTAATCGTTACGTACGTTAAAAAATGAAATGTGCCCCATTTGAAAATATTTTTAAATTTGTGAAGTTGTTCTTTAAATTCAAAATATTATACGACCATGAAAATAATCTTTTTTGAATTTGTATTCTTCAAAATAAATATTAATTTTTGAACTTCTCATTTTGTCAAATAGGAAAAATGATTGATTATTTTGTTGATCGGAGGAGATGGATGTACCAAAGAAAAGGACTGAAGGGCTCAATAAAAGAAGATTTTTATAATGGTGTAAACGTGTATGTTGAATTCGCTTTAAGTAATAACGGAAACGATCCAGAAATTCGTTGTCCGTGTAGTAGGTGTAGACATTTGAAGTATTCGTTACCAGATATTGTGAAAGTTCATTTGTGCCAACACGGTTTCGTACCCGAATATCATGTTTGGGATCGGCATGGAGAAGTTGTAGCAAATACTTCTGTAGAGTCTGAAAGTGTCGTTAACGAAATAGTTTCAACGACCCGTATAGAAAAATATGGTCGAAGATGCAGCACGATCAATGTTTCCTATGGTTCAAGTTGACGATGATGATGGAAATGTTGAAGAACCAAATATTGAAGCTAAAATTTTTTACGATTTACTAGATGCAGCTAAGAAACCTATTTGGGATGGTTGTAAAAGCGGCACTCAGCTGTCAGTAATCGCAGAATACATTGCGATGAAGTCAAAATACAACATCACTGAAACTGGGTTTACGGCTGTTGTACAAGCTGCAAAAAGACATATGCCGCCCGATAATCTAATGTGTGAAAATCACTATGAAGTTAAAAAGCTTATGTCGGCTTTTGGTTTACCGTATCAGAAAATAGATACATGTTTAAAAGGATGCATGTTGTTTTGGAAAGAAGACGCAAACCTTAGAAATTGTAAAGTTTGTAACCAGGAGAGATACAAACCAAGAAAAAAGAAGGGGAAGGAAGTTCCGTACAAGCGTATGCACTACTTACCCATAACTCCAAGACTTTAAAGATTATATGCATCTTCTGTAACTGCGTCTAATATGAGATGGCATAGCGTGAGAACAGAGGAAGAGGGTACGTTGACACATCCGGCCGATGGAGAAGCATGGAAGCATTTCGATAAAATGTATCCAAATTTTGCAGCGGAAAGTCGAAATGTTAGATTAGGATTATGTACGGACGGTTTTTCTCCATTTTCTCAATTTGGTTCTAAATATTCATCATGGCCCATTATCGTCACACCGTATAATTTACCTCCATGGATGTGCATGAAAACGCAATATATGTTTCTTACTGTTGTCGTTCCTGGCCTCGACGATCCGACACAAGGAATCGATGTATATTTACAACCGTTGATTAAGGAGTTAAAAATACTGTGGAACGAAGGAGTAGAAACATACGATGTGTCGAAGAAGAAAATTTTTCGTATGTTTGCTTCTTTGTTGTGAACTATAAGTGATTTTCCTGCCTATGCAATGCTTTCGGGATGGAGTACTGCCGGTCGTCTAGCATGTCCATATTGCATGGATGAAACATGAGCGTTTTCTTTACCTCATGGTAAGAAAATTTCATGGTTTGACTGTCATCGATGTTTTCTCCATGTAAATCATCCCTTCAGAGGAGACAAGAAAAACATTTTAGCTAATAGAGTAGAAACCAGACAACCACCGACGATATGGTCAAGCGAAGACATATATGAACTTGTTAAGGACTATCCAAAGATATATGAAATTGGGGAGCAAATAGAAATTGAAGGCAAATCAGTTGTTCATAACTGGTGCAAACAAACTATTTTTTGGGAGTTGCCGTATTGGAAACATCTTCTGCTTCGCCATAACATAGATGTGATGCACAATGAGAAAAATGTATTTGATAATGTTTTTAACACAATTTTGAATGTGAAAGGGAAGACGAAGGATGATTTGAAATCAAGACGTGATATAGAAGAATTATGCAAACGTCCTGAGCTTCATATGAAACCAAATGACAGTAAAAAACCCAAAGCTTGTTACGAATTAGATAATAATCAAGTTAAAGCTGTGTTAAAATGGGTGGAAGGGTTAAGATTTCCTGATGGGATATCATCAAATCTTCGTAGATGTGTTGACTTTAAAAATGGTAGATTAAGCGGAATGAAAAGTCACGACTGTCACATAATGATGGAAAATTAATTCCCATAATGTTCAAAGAACTACTGCCGTTAAAAGTTTGGAAAGTAGTAACGGAGCTTAGTATGTTTTACAAAGAACTTTGTTCGACTACTTTAAAAGTGCAACGTTTACGTAAACTTGAAGTGGACATTCCTATATTGCTTTGCAAATTAGAGAAAATATTTCCGCCTGGTTTTTTTAATGTGATGGAACATTTACCTGTTCATCTCCCATTTGAAGCACGACTTCGAGGTCCTGTCCAATATGGATGGATGTATCCATTTGAGAGGTATGTAATATATATGTTATAACGTAATTTAATTGCATTTGAAAGATGAAGTTAATATAAATTAATGTTGCGTAGATATTTGAATCACCTGAAGAAAAAAGTGAGGCAAAAAGCACGGGTTGAAGGTTCGATATGTAAACCTTACATCGAAGAAGAAGCTTCGTTCTTTTTCTCTCACTATTTCAGTGACCATGTGAATATTTCATTTGAAAGTGTTCCTCGTAATGACGAAGGCGACGAACAAGAGTCCACTCAAGCAATGTTATCTATTTTTAGACAACATGGTCGGCCTTCTGGAAAATGTGTAGAAATATGGCTAGACGATAGAGATCTTCATGTAGCACACACTTATATTCTTCTAAATTGTGCCGAGGTTGCACCGTTTATTAGGTAATCTGAAATAATAATTTGTGTCTTATTCTTTTCTTATATGCATGCGCGTGTATAACCTAATGTAACAATTTGTTTATATAAACAGTGTTTATGAACGTGAACATCCGAACGGAGATCTCAGTAAAGAATTTTCCGGTTGGTTTTCAAATTACGTTTATGAGCCGAGAAATTGTGTTGTTGACGAAGGGTTGAAACATCTTGCGATGGGACCAAAAAGAGTGGCCAAGACATATCCAATATATTTCGTCAACGGATATAAATTTAACACCAAAGAATACGGTGCAGAAAAATTAACAAATAATACTGGTGTATTTGTTAAAGATAGTGACTATCCAGAAAATCATTTAAATGATTTTTATGGCGTTCTGACACAAATTTTGCAACTGACATATTACTCACGACCCGCGGAGTAGGTGTTTCTATTTAGATGCAATTGGTTTAGCAATGTTCCAGGTTCTGGAATTAATGTGCACAAGGATTATAATCTTATCGAAATAAAGCATACATCGCACTATCACAAGTATGATCCTTTTGTACTAGCCAAACAAGCATTGCAAGTTTATTACGCTCCTTATCCGTCTCTAAAAAGAGATAAAGCAGATTGGTCTGCAGTTTTTAAAACAAAGGCCAGATTCACATTCGATGGGAAGAATATTCCCGACGAACAAGCTTATCAGGCAGATCTTGAGCAAAATAACGAAATAATAATTACAAACGATCATACAGATTTTGGTCCTTTGATCGATGAATCAAATGTTTTGGTAGAAACGTTTGACAGTGCAGAGGAAAATATCGTCGAAAACGAGACCGAATCTGAATCAGAAGACGATGATGGCTGATACAAATCTGAATCTGTTTTTTTGCAATTGATGTAACCGTGTTAAATTCTTGTTGTATTATGAATTGATGTAACTATGAAACCAAATCCATTTACTATTGTTTGCATGTTGAATTCTTGATGTATTATTAAATTGATGTAACTATTAAACCAAATCCGTTTACTATTGCATGTTGAATTCTTGATGTATTATGAATCAGGTATAACACACTTCCATTTCTATTTCCATTTCAGTCATTAATTAAGCTGCAATTTGTACAGTTGATATCATTTTCATATGAAATATATTTCATTATCATGTTTTTATACTCTTATATAATGATGTGTATATGTCACAGGTTTATCAGTATGTCGTATAGAGGTAGGATCTCTTCCCGATCTTCAGGAGGCGATGGCAGTGGCCCATCGCAAGAGCCACAGCGTGCTGTTGTATCTTTGGTCCCTAGAGCAGAAGGCTAATTAGAATTAAATTTTATTATTTTTTCTATGATATACGTATGTACTTATCTATATCGTACTTAAAAACAGGGGGTTCGACCTACTTCCCTCTAAGGTTGTGCTGGACGTCTCTAGAGCAGCATATCGCAGCAGGATGAGTGCGTGCTGGCCGAAGTGGGATTCCATCCCTCCTCACATCATAGAGTGCATATGGAAGGATGTTCTAGTATGTATAATTTTTCTGTTTTCCATTTTTAATTCGTTTTTGTCGTTTTTCTATTGTTTATCATTTAAAGTGTAATCTTTTTTTCAAACAGGCTGAGATAGACATCCAGACGGACGATATGATGCTGGCACGAGCATACTGGATGAGGAAGATGTGCAAGAACTACAGGGACACGATCTCTGAGATTAAGAAATCTGGTAAGAAACCAAAGTGGATGGGAAAGAGCGTGTGGCAAGCTTGGTTGAGCTACTGGGAGACGGACGAGGCGAAGGCAAGTATACTATTTTTTTTTTGAATTATTAATTTGACGTGATTGAAAAATAATGTATCAAATTTTGAATGTACAAGCAGAGTCGGATAGAAACTCTGCAAATAGAAATAAGAGTCCCGTCACTCATCGCGGAGGATCAAAGTCGTTTCAGCAGTATCGGCAGGAGTTGGTACATTTACTGAATAATAAATGTAAATAGTTTATGCTATATGATTCTAAATGTATAATAATTGTATGTAACAATCAAATTCAGGAAGCCGAGGCACAGGGTCCTGTCAGCTATATGGACGTGTTCACCCGTACGCATGCTGTCGAGCATGTTAATCCAGACGGGACTGTTTCGTACACATGGTAGGACGATAAATCCAGCAAAAACCATGTAAGCATATTTCATTTTATTCACTATTAGTAATTGTTTTAATTGTTAAATTATGATGAAATAATATATGATATTATTAATTTGTTAATGCAGGAGATGTTTATGGAGCAGCGGCAGAAACTCCTTGCTGATACAGGTCGAGAACAGCTGACGACCGATGAGGAGGACGTTATTTTTGAGTCCGTTATGACTCCAGCTGAGCATGGTCGATGATACGGATTTGGCAATTTAGCGGTAAATAATTTACTTTTCATTAAAATACTTAAAATATGATATTTTTACCTTTTCAAAACAATAAACTTGGATTTTATTTATTTTTCAATTATTGCAGTCCAGTAGTCATAGTAGGGGACGGCGGAGCAGACCACAGAGCGATTTAGCAAGTATAGAAGAATTGCGGACTAGAGTGTCCCAATTGGAGGAGCAGAACTGCCAACAGGCCTTGCAAACCGCACAGTTGTTAGAGTACATACAGCAGTTTGGTGGCCGCTTCCCTTCGTCGGCTGGCTATGGATCTGGAGGAGATTGACTCATTGCTTGCTTGTTCGTCGTTCAGGTATGTTTTGTTTGTGTAGAATGATTTGATAGACGGTGCGGGTAATTATTGATTTGTATAATTATGTATGATACACTTGGTTTTCTAGTTTTAATAGGACATATGCATGAGAATATTGATAAATTTATGTATTAACAATATGGTGGAACAGTTATTGTTAATGTTGGAATGGACATGTATGTTTTTTATCTTATTTTGATTGTATTTTTATTTATTTGTGCGTTTGTGAAATATGTTGTAGTTTAGGTTTGGATCTTTGATTGGATTATTGTATATTGGGTTGTCAAATATTGATATTAGAGTATTTGGAAGAGAAATGTGGTTGGAAGGCTATATTTGCAGCGAATGTAAAAAAAAATTTGCAGATTTCCGACGGCACCCGACGGCTTATTGGTCAAAATTTCCGACGGCTTCCGACGCTTTGAGTCGGTCTGTAACTCGTTATTCCGACGGAATCCGTCGGAAACCGTCGAAGTTCGTCAGAATAATATACGGCGCCGTCCGTCGAAAGCCGTCGGAAGTACTGCTCCCCGAAGCAGTCTTTTCCGACGGCTTTTTCCGACGGCCGCCGACGGTTTCTGGCCGTCGGAAATTCTGTTCCTCCTTGTAGTGGTTATATTTCACAAAAATCATAATTTTTATAACATAAAAATATCAACGTTTATTTATTAAAAATGAATCAATTCCAAAGTTAAATATTTATTATGAATTCTCAACTTAAATTTTCAGATATTCAATTTTATTTGTTTTCGGCATCTAACGATACCAAAATTATGTTTGGCTAAAATTTAGCCTTTAACGATTTCAATCACAAAGATAATCACGCAGATTATAAATAGATCAATAAATAGATCAACACACAATATTGAAACAAATTCAAATGTTTGAGGAATCCAGTTGGATCCTCCCACCAGTTTCCCTGCATCCAAAGATGTTAGCACAATCCCAATTCTGCTTCGAGACGGAATATCGCGGTATATGGGATTTATAAAATACTATTCGCTATTATGCGGCGCAGTAGGGTCTCATCTGCTATACAAAGCGGGAAATCAACTCCAAATACATATATAATACCAATTCCATTCAAGTTGGAATTATCGCGGTATATGTGTTTAATAAATAACATCCGCTTAATATACGGCGTATATGGTCTATTTCAATACAACAGATAATAACTATCATTCAATCACACAATCAAGGAATTTTAAATCTAACTATTTAAAATTTAAATCGAAACAATCTGATTGAGTGAGAAGTTCTCACCTTGAGTTTCCCATAACAGTTGTAGCGTTTTATTTCGAATAAAATTAAACGTGCGTTTAATTTTACCCGAAATTCTCACTAGCTCCAAATGACTCCAAACCAGCTCCATTGCGTACTGCTCGACAAACGATTGCAACGCAATTCGTTTCATGCATTTCCGACCACATAGCAAAAAGTTATAGCAATTTTAATGTTACACGAATTATTATATACATTAATTAACAAATTTCTTTTATTTTCTTAACCTAATTTCATCTGAGCCGCACGTTTTGAAAGCTAGAATCATGGCCGCTAGCATTGCCTTCTACCTCCAGGTTACTTCATGTTCGAGAAACCCATTGCTCACGTCCAATTTTTTTTTGATGGTCGCAACTGCCTACATGCGATTGAACTCGATCGGTGACCACCCCTCAGTAGCTCGAAGCGAGCCTCACCAACGCCTGAATTTTGGAGGAGCTCGGTCTCCCCTTCTGCCATAAAAACACGCACGAACAACCAGAGGACGCGGCCCCCTTTCTCCCTCCTCACTACGCGATAACCCATCACAACCGTATGGATCTGAAGCACTTCTGATGCTCTTCGACTTTGCTTCAGAAAGCTTTCAATAATATCGAGTGGATTTAAAGATTTTGAGGAGGGAAGAAATGAAATTTTTGGCCATTCATTTTATTAGTGGCGGCTGAAGAGTTAGGTTTAGGGTTTTGCAAATGTGAGTAAGTTGAGTCCTTTTATACAAAATTTTCACAACACACTATTCACTCCAAATTTCCAAACTCCAAATCTCGCACGGTGACTGACGTTTCTAGGGTTTAACCCGCGTTCCAGACACAATGGAATAGGTTTCGAAGGCTAATTCGATCATCTGTGCGAGTTACAGCAATAAACGATCAATTTTAAATTAAAACGATTAAAAAGATTTCTATGCGTTTTAGCTTGCCTCGGACAAACCGTAAATCCAATTGACATGAAATTTGAAACCATACAATAGTTTGACATTACGGTTCCGATGAATCTGGTTTCGTCAAAATCCGAGACTGTTTGAAAAATGGCTATTTTAACTCGTCAATTAAATATTAAAATATTCAATTTCTACAAATTAACTTTAAATTCAATTTTAAAAGTTCACAAACATTGTTCTAACTCCAATATGATTTAATATAACTTTATAAATCATTTTTAATCATATTAAACCCAATTTCCAATTATTTATGCAATTTCAAATATTAAATTATCGATTTAATTATCCAATTAAATTTAGATATTCGAATTAATATTTATTCAGCTTACAAATTTTACTTATTAATATTTAAAATCAATTAAATATATGAATTTTAAATGAAAGAAATTCTGGGTCGTTACAAGTTAATTAATTAAGTTTAACCAATTTAGAATATTAAACGGGTGGATTGATAGGTAATTACTTAATGTAATAAACAAAATACAATTACTTTGTCAGACAAATAAAGAGATTACTCAAGATAGTTAATTAAGGATTAATTAATTTATTTAAAGAAGTAAATAAAAAGATAGTAGTTACAAGTTGAGATTAATCGAGAATGATTAATATTGTGGTTGAATTGAAGTAATTAATTTAGATTAGAACAATTAAAATATAATTGGAAATCATTAATTTATATAATTAATGATGTAATTAAAAGATTGATTAATTAAGATTAATTAATCAAAAAAAATAAGTGACTTATGAGAAATTAAATAATATAAGTAATTAAGGATTAATGTAATTAATATAGTTAAGTAAATTATGAATTAATTAAGATTTCTTATTGATTTTGGTTAAGAATAATTAACATTGTGAAGTTAATTAAAGTTAATTACTTGAATGTAATTGAAGGATAATTAATCCAGGGTGATTAATTAAGATGAATAATAAGGGGATGATAGATTAATTGATCGGAATTAATTAATGTTAAATGAAGGAATCTAAGTGATTGGGGTTAGAAATTCAACTAGAATCGATTGAATTAATTTGGAAGTGATCAAATTTGCTTATGGATGATTGAATGATATTGAATGCTTGGAATAAGTTGATATCTCTGATATAGAGTGTTGTGTATTTCATTTGGATAATTTAGGTTAGGATGTTATGAGACTCGATGGGACTGGGGTCGGGTATTAGGAAATACCCGAAACCACTTCGAATTTTTTTATAGATTGATATGTAAAATCTATATGCTAGAGTGAAGTGATTTGGAGGAATTGGACTATTTAAATCTAAATCTTCGTTATTTACAAACTTATATGTGAAATAAGTGATGTCTATAATGAATTATGGCTTTGTGAATTGATATGAGTTACCCGGGTTCTATATAAGTTATATGCTTTGTATTCCATGTTGGATGGATTTACTCACGTTGGATTCCAGCCTGACCCGGTTGTTACTTTGGTGCAACTCTGATGTATTAAATGTAATCGGCAGATATAGTATTCCTTTGTAAACTATTATTATTTATTATTATATTTTATCCGCTGCGAATGTGAGAAGTTGATGTTTCTGATCTTCTTCTTCTTCTATCCCTTTCTTCTTTTTCATAACTATCTAGGATTTTCGGGATCGAAAATTTCGGGTCGTTACAGTTGGTACCAGAGCCGAAAGCTTAAGCGAGAACCTTGGCTCTGGTGGGGATTACTCATTAAATAGATCCCGTAGTACTCTAGAATTGGTTGAGTGTGTGTGTGTGTGAGAGAGTACTTGTTATTTTCTTATATAAACGTTTTAAATGATTTTATATAAAAAATATTTTGATATATAAAGCAATGTTTCCTTCTAATAAATATTTAGGTGATTGGTTATTAAATTATTGGAATTAAATTAAGAAGTAATATAAAATACAACATAACTGAAATTTTGAATTGGAATTAAATTAAGCGGTAATAGAAATACAACCAAATTAAAATTAAATTGATTGAAATGAAATTCTAGAATTTGAGCCCAGAAATTTAGTTATTTAAAAAAATTAAATAAAGGTAAGTTTGAAATGGATTCAAATGGAAATTTAATCTTGAATTTATAGAAGCAAGAATAAAAAAAGAAAAATTATCTAGATATGATAACCTTGGGTGTTATTGTAAATAGTTATTGTGTTTAATAATGATATATTTGTTATTAAGTAAGCCAAATGAAGTAAATTTATAAGATAAGTATAACTTCTAAACTAAAGTGGGTTTTAAAATTGTGAAGTTTTAAAACCTAAGTCCAGAAACAATCAACTGTTTCAAAGAGTTAAAGAAAATAACAATAATAAAATTCAGACTATTTTGAATATAGTCTTATTCTAAAACAAGAAATGTTTGGAAGATATTAAGGGATTTGTTTTGAAATTTAAACCAAGGGAGGTTTAAAATTTAAAAATAGCCTGGTGTGTAAAGGAAATAAATATGAAAATAAACTCTAAGATTGAGTTTTGAATTTTCCTTGGAATGTGATGTGAAACCCAAAGTGAAGCAAGTTTTAACTTAAGCGGAAAGGTTATTAATCTGAAGGTTTAAAATTTGAATGGGAATTGGGATTAAATTCAAGCAGGAATTGCAATGATATGAAATTAAAGTGGATTCAATTTGAAATTAGTCTAAATTTATTTGAATAATTTGGAACGTAAATAAAGTTGAATAAGTAAGAATCAAATGGAATTTGATTTGAAGTTGGAAAGAAATTGAGAATTAATTCAACTTGAATTGGGGATAAATCAAGTCCAATGGAAATTGAAGTTATTCAAATTGGAATGGAGTCAATTTAAATGGAAGAGGAAACTGAAATTGAATGGATGGGGAAGTGAACAGTTTTGACTCTGGGCTATTTTCAAATAAATTGTTTTAATATAAACTTATTTTTTTTAAGCTGTTTAATATATACAACCTTTCTTTTTAAAGCCAAATTAATTTATATTTGTTCTACAATTATTTTCGGAACTATTTAACAATTTTTCAACTGTTTTATAAACTAATTACTGTTTTTTTCAACTATTTTATAACTAATTACCATTTTAAACTATTTTGTGATTATCTAACTATTTTATAACTATTTGACTATTGTCCTACTATTTTACAATTATTTAATTATTTTGTAGCTATTTTATAAACTATCAATTATATTTTAACTACTTATCTATTTTTAAAATTTTCAAGCTATTTTCTAAAAATAAACTGGTCGGAGTTTAAACTGTTATTGATTAAATACCCAACTAAGATAAGAATTAAAGTGATAATCCAATTGAGAATTAAGGAAAATGTGATTAAGTGAATAAAGTTTGATGTGAGGATGAATAGAAAGGAAATTGGTTTGGCTAATAATAAATGAAGTTAAAATACGTAGGATGTACGTATATTATTCTATTCGTATAGTGATCTGATCCAGATTCGAGCACAGAATTTCGAGATAGTTTATCAATCCGAGTTGGGATTTTTCATTCGATTTTGGACGGCGAACTTGGATATGGATTGTTGATTGGTTTTGGATATTCTCTATCATAGTTATGCCTATGCAAGGAGAATGACGGTTTCTAATCAAGAAACCGGATCTGTGTTCGCACTAGGAAGTCGGATGGACGATACTAGTTCGGAAGTGAAATTGTGTGATCGAGTGAGCGACCAGATTAGTATAGCATGCGAATGATATGTGTACATCGTACGGATTTGAATGAAAATGATATTTTAAAGAGAATTCAAAATTGGAATATTTGATTTTGAATAAACAAGTTATATATCTTTGTTATATGTAAGATGAAACTCCCCTTTTTGAATCTATTGCCAGAAGGAAAGGATTTTGAAATTGTTCGAGGTATAGAAGGACTTTTATAAAAGTTTGAAATGATCCAAAGTTTTTAAAATTATATATATCTGTATATATATATAAATAAATAAAAAGGATCTTATGAGGATTTTGGAAGAAAGGTTTTGGGAACCTTTGGATTGGGAAAGGCTTTTGATTTTTGGGTAAAATCAATATTAAAATTTGGAAAGCCTAGTTTGAGAATTATCAATTTTAGGATAATCGATCTTGTGTGAAGGAGCTATGTATGAGATCATACTAGGCGTATGATTTGAAAGACACTATAATGTATTGTATAAAGTGTTTTTATGATGGCTCTGGGGGAAAAGGCGCTCCCTTGAAATGAACTTCTCAGGAGTGCCAGCGGGTGGTGCTGCCTTGAGCCCTAGGGGGGTTCTAAAGTTGATTCTGTGAGGAGTCCGGACAAAACAAGTTCCTGGGGACTATGAGTAGCGTATACTATAGCGAAAGTTGTGTGTGCCGCTAAGATCCAATAGTTGCATGGACTTTTACTGTGATGGCAACGTAACCTATGATGTAACTGCGACCTATGGTAACATAGCGAAAGTCGTGTGTGCCGCTGAGAGCCAATAGTCTGCGTTTGATTTTATATCGGTAGACTGCGACCTATGTAGGAGTGGAAAAGTTTCATTTTGATAGCGAAAATCGTGTGTGCCGCTGAGAGCCAATAGTTACATGGACTTTTGCTACGATGGCAACGTAACCCTGGAATGTAACTGCGATCTGTTGTGGGTTCCATGGTGTAATCGGGGGGCGTAGAGTGCCTACAGTTACATGGACTTTTGCTGCGATGGCAATGTAACTTAGGATGTAACTGCGACCATGGATAGGGGTGATGATTTCCAGAGCATTCTCACAAAGATATTTCCTATATTTTCAAAACTGTTTTCGATATTTTCAGTAAAATTATTTTCAAAGTATTTTCACTGGATGTTGAAAATGGGTTTACCAAGTACTTATAGATTTTCAGTCCTACGCCTGATCAATGTATGACTAGATTTCTATGAGAACAAGGATGGACTGGAAGACATCGAGTTATAAGAAGTATTTTTATAAAGAGCTATTTTATTAGTATGATGTGAATTTAAAAGCATTTCTAAATTTTTTTTAATAATGGTGTTGGAATTTTGAAAAATGAAAGAAAATCCAAAACTGGAATTATAAATAATATTTAACTCGGGAAAATTAAATGAAGTGATTTTTGTAATAAAAGTTGGAAGTAAGCTAAATAATTATTTGATAGAGTATGTTAATAAAATTTAACCTGGTTAAATAAAATGGATTGTAAGTTAATAATGGAGTTTGAAAATGAATTCGAATTATAAATAGAATTCGACTTGGGTTTGATAATGAATTAAATAAGAAGAGGTGTTGTAAAAATTAAAATTAAAATAGAGTTGGATTGAAATAGTGATGATTTGAATTACAAACAAAATTCAAGTGTGATATGAATAATATTTAACAAAATTTGCAAGTAAATTAGATATAATGGAAGTGTTGTCGAATGAAATGAAAGTGAACTATAATAGGCATGGTTTGAATTGCAAACAAACCCAGGTGAATAAAAATAAATTGAGAATGGCTGTGTATTAATAAAATAAATTCGAAAATGAATTAAGTTGGTGAATTAAAATTTTAAAAGGGGGTGAATAAATGGGTTAATTGAATTAAATAATAAATGGACCAAGTCTGATTGAATAGAAATTAGATCAAAATTTTAATTGGAATTGGATTATCAGAATGAACTTAAGTTAAGAGGCAGATTAATTTGAAGTAAAACTTACTTAAGTCAATAAAAGTGTTATTTCGAGTAAGAATGGAGGACCATTAAATAAAAGTAGGGTTAAATTTATTTGGAAATGGTTATTAATTTATAAGTATTGAACGTGCCAAGCTTAATAAATTGTTTTGAATGGAAAAATTGCGGAAATGAAATGAAATGGAGTAAATGGTTGGTGAATAAATTAGAAATGAAACGGAATTAAATACAGGATGAGCGAAACTAAATTGAAGTATTTATAAACTAAAATGGATACTCTATTAAGCGAATATCGTCGAAATTGCATAAAAATAATTGTCGTTTGGCATAAACAAAGGTAATTAAAATTCTATGAGTTCATAGAGATTAAATAAAATTGATTTTGAACCATTTGAAGTGAATATGAGCTTGTTTGGATTAAAAATTAATAGAATATAAGCAATTGAGTTGTAAGCCATTAAAATTGAATGAAATGGCATATAAATTTGGTCGGAAGCAATTGGAATTAACTTTAAAACATATAAATCGCTTATGGTAAGCGTTTGGTGTTTGTTGATTTTGAAATGCTTGTGTTTAGCTATTGAAAATAAGTGAAATGCTAATAGATTTTCTATATGTGGCATTACATATTTAAATTGAGTAAGTACAGGTACCTGAAGGCCGTTTGGTTGGATTTGGTTGCACTACTTGCTAAAATAAATAAACTGCTTGCTAAAAATGCTAAATAAAGGTATGCCTACGTAATAAAAATAGGAAATATGAACTGTTTTGCTTTTTCCGACCATGTGGGTCGATGTATATATATTTATATCCCTTGTCAAATTGCAAAAGCTCCTCCGTACAAAGAAGACTCTGCCCAAAAAAATCGAAAATTTTGGGAGTTCGAAATTTTTTTTGAAAAAATGTTTGTAACAACTAAACGATTTTAAATATGAAACTGAATAACTTAGTAGATGAAACTAATATGAATCAGTTATAAATGGAAGATAAATTCAATACTCAGAATTGAAGACAAGATAAACCCATATGGAAATGGGAAAAGATAATTTGAATAGAAGTGGGTATGAAACTTATGTAAGGAAATGTATGAAAAGATTTTAAAAGGGCATGATTGGATATTATTGCTAAGAAAGATATGCAGGTATTGTAAAGAGAAAAGAAAATTGGATTTAATTTCAGGAGATAATGTGAATTGCCCGACAAAAAGGTATGTATTTAAATTTCTATATAAAATTGGATTGGATTTTTGATCTGGCCACTTGGCTTTTTGTTTCTTTTGGAATTTGGGAGCCCGTAGAGGCATTTTGTAGTTGTACCGAGCTATCCGCGCAAAGGAGATGCTGGCAAAAAAATTCGAAAATTTAGAGAGTTAGAATTTTTTTAGGAAGTTTGTGATAATTTAAATTTGAATTTTAAATTTAAATTTGAATAAATGAAGTAAATAATGTTGTTGAAAACTATAGAACGATTTGGGAAGTTGGCTGAGGTGATAGTGGGTTTTTAATAAAAGATAGTTGGTAGGATGTTGAGTTGTGGGTTTGGGAAAAAGTAAACGGGTATTGGACCATTATTTCTAATTGGTAATTTTGGGGATGAAATTCTTTTAAGGGGGGAGGAATGTGACGACCCGAAATTTTTAACAATTTAAAATGGAGTAGTTAAGTTGATTTTAAACATTTAGAAGTTAATTTTAACTTGAATTCAAGATATCAATATTTACTTGATAATTAAATCACTGAATTATATAGTTTAAATGTTGAATTTAATAATTGAAATTGGGTAAATTGTTGAATCTGAAAACTCTAAGCCTGTTTAAAATAATTTGAAGGCTTATAAAATTTATAATGATGATATTGAAGATAATAGAATGGTTGTAATTTAATTTAAAGGTGGTTTGTTCAATTTTAATAATATATCGTTTAAATCGATATTTAAAAATAGCCTTCCGAGGCACAGTCTCGGAATTTGACAAAACAGTTCCATTGGATCCGCAATAGTTAGTTATTATCGGATTTCAATTTTCGTAGCAATCGGAGTTGTCGGTTGACCCTTGCAGCTCAAAACGCTTAGAAACCATTTTAATCATTTTAATTTAAAATTGATCGTTTATTTCCGTAACTCGCGCATATGATCGAGTTAGCCTCCGAAACACATTCCATTGTGTTCGGAATGCGGGTAAAACCTTATAAATGCCTGCGGGCATGTCTGATTCGGGTTTTGGGATTTCGCGTTAGGCGGCACGAGATATTTTCAATATTTAATTATATAATGGTCAAGCGTACGCAGGAAGCTATTTTCCCCAATCGAAATTTTATTTTTGTCTTCCTCTCTAACCTAAAACGAGAAATCGAACTGAAAAAAATAAAATAAAACAGGGAGTCGCTGTTGTTTTCCAAACCCGTTCTATTTCCCCTCAAATTAATCGAAGTCGAAAGTAAAAAAATGGCCGCACCCTTCTCCCTTCGTTCTCAGGTCGATTCGAACTTTCCCCTTATCTTTCAGAGAAAATTTATGCGACAAATCAAATTCAAATAAAAAGAGGGAAAGTCGCGATTCTATTTGGTTTGAGTCATTCAAGCTCGAGGCGCGAGTCATCGATGGTCACTGAGTGTGTTCGTTGGAGTTTGAGCAGTTGAGTCGCGATATGGAATAGGGACGCTAGGGCTTAGAGTTGCGTTTCGAGCAGTGGATAGAGTGGAGTCTGTGGCCAGGTTTTGAAAAAAAATAAGGAAAAAGAGAAGAAGAAGAGAGAGCCTTGAGGAGATGCGTGCGCTATAGGTATAGGGAAGAGGGGCGAACGCAAAGCAGTGCAGTAGGTCAGAGGTGTGGTTGTGGGACCGAAGTTGGTGGATCGGGGTCGCGGTAGTTCTCGAGGTTAGTGGCAGCGCTTCGATGCGTGCGCGTGGAAAGTGGTCGCGAGTCTTGGGTTGATGGTGACTGGCGAGGCCAAGACAATAAGGTATCCTCATTTTTCCAACTTAAGTTTAATTCATTTACAGTAAGAAGTTACTGCTTGTTTATTTACAGGAAAATAAAAAGGGATTTTAAATATACTGTGGAGTTTTTAAAAAAATGTATAAATAGTTTAAATCAGCTGAAAATTTAATAAGTAATGGTGATAAATTATTTGATTAATTCAGATAGTAACATATCGTGAATTATTTATACATGGTCGAAAATCGAGGAAACCCAGACAATTTTGAGATGGATTGCAAATTAAAGCAAAGGTGAGTAAATATCACCCTTTTGGACTTTTATTTAAATTTAAATGGTTAAATTTAAATATTTGTTTGCATGATTGAATTGATTGATGTGCACTATGAACTGATGATCTAGTGACTTTGGTTTTGGTTGATTCTTGTGTTAATTTTTGCTTGACTCAAAGTATTCGGGTTTTACATTGTTTTAAACTTCAATCATAAAAAGAAAATGTTTCCAAAGTTAGTAAAGGCTTAATGATTTGTGATTATTAGATTAGAAGGGTAATTTAAGTAGATAACTAATTAATTAAATTAATTAATGATTTGGGTTGATTAATTTAGTAGTTAAGGTTTTGAATTAATTAACGGAGGTTGAAGTTAATTAATTATGTTTAATCAATTTAGAATATTAAACGGGTGGATTGATAGGTAACTACTTAATGTAATTAATAAAATACAATTACTTTGTGAGACAAATAAAGAGATAACTCAAGATAATTAATTAAGGAGTAATTAAATTATTTAAAGAAGTAAATAAAAAGATAGTAGTTACAAGTTGAGATTAATCGAGAACGATTAATATTGTGGTTGAATTGAAGTAATTAATTTAGATTAGAACAAATTAAAATATAATTGGAAATCATTAATTTATATAATTAATGATGTAGTTAAAAGATTGATTAATTAAGATTAATTAATCAAAAAATAAGGACTTATGAGAAATTAAATAATATAAGTAATTAGGGATTAATGTAATTAATATAGTTAATTAAATTATGAAGTAATTCAAATTTCTTATTGATTTTGGTTAAGAAAAATTAACATTGTGAAGTTAATTAAAGTTAATTACTTGAATGTAATTGAAGGGTAATTAATCCAGGGTGATTAATTAAGATGAATAATGAGGGGATGATTGATTAATTGATTGGAAATTAATTAATGTTAAATGAAGGAATCTAAGTGATTTGGGTTAGAAATTCAATTAGAATCGATTGAATTAATTTGGAAGTGATCAAATTTGCTTATGGATGATTGAATGGTATATTGAATGCTTGGAATAAGTTGATATCTCTGATATGGAGTATTGTGTATTTCATTTGGATAATTTGGGTTTGGATGTCATGAGACTCGAAGGGACCGGGGTCGGGTATTAGGAAATACCCGAAACCACTTCGAATTATTTTATAGATTGATATGTAAAATCTATATGCTAGAGTGAAGTGATTTGGAGGAATTGGACTATTTTAAATCTAAATCTTCAGTATTTACAAACTTATATATGAAATAAGTGATGTCTATAATGAATTATGGCTTTGTGAATTGATATGAGTTACCCGGGTTCTATATAAGTTATATGCTTTGTATTCCATGTTGGATGGGTTTACTCATGTTGGTTTCCAGCCTGACCCGGTTGTTACTTTGGTGTAATGCTCGGGTCAGACCGAGTATTACAGATTTTCAGGTAAGAACGTTCTGAAGCTCAGGAGGCGAGCTGGATGGCAAGAACGAATGGAGTGTTTCCGCTGTATTTTATTTCTGTATATCCGAGACATGTGGATTTGTGTAAAATCAGTATCTGTATATATGTGCAACTCTGATGTATTAAATGTAATCGACAGATATAGTACTCTTTTGTAAACTGTTATTATTTATTATTATATTTTATCCGCTGCGAATGTGAGAGGTTAATGTTTCTGATCTTCTTCTTCTTTTATCCCTTTCTTCTTTTTCATAACTATATGGGATTTTCGGGATCGAAAATTTTTGGTCGTTACATCTCTTCAACTTTAGTATTATTTGGTGCTCTACATTCAGAAGCATAATGTCCAAATTTTTCACAATTATAGTATTCAATGGGTGACTTATCATCCCATGGCTTGAAATTTCCTCTTCCATGACCTATTGTTGATTTTCTCTTCTTTGGCTGTTGTTATTGTTGTTGTCATTATTAGGTCCCCAACCTCGCATGTTTCCATATCCACGACTTATCCTCATTCTTGACCACAACTTCTTCTTTGTTGGCTTCGATTGCTTTCTTCCTTTTTCAAATCAAGTCGTGTCTTGAGTACTTTCTCCACAATCTATTTCTTCTTCCTTTCTTTTCTTCATAAGCTTGCAATGAACTGAGAATTTCCTCGATTACCATGACCTCTAATTTTTTTGTCTCTTCGATGATAGCAACAATATGTTTGAACTTTGGATCTAATAATCTAAGAATCTTCTCCATAATTCTTAAATCATTTAACTTCTCATTGTTTCTGTTTAGCTTATTATTAGCAACTGTTAAAACTCTTGAGAAGTAACCAGAGACAAGTTCACCTTCTTTTATATGAAAAGTTTCAAACTCTCATTTTAAAGTTTGAAGACGTACCTTTTTGACTTAATCCTCTCCTTTGTTTCTTTAGATTTTTTGACTGCTAGCAAGTTTGCATAATATGGTACAATCTTAAAAATATATCATGCTAGTCATTTAAGTCATGATGTGGCATGAAAAATATTAAAGGGACAAGGTTTTGTCTCTTTCACTCACTCCATGACATCAAAATGATAGCATAAAAATATACTTAGAGGGAGTGATAATCATGCAATAAAACATGATAATCAAGTAAGATAATATGGCTTAGATAAACTAATGTTTTTGGCTCTTTGGCAAACATGGTCATATATGAGTCATTTTACCCGTTTACATCTTATAAATTTTACATCCTCACGGTTTAGGAAATTGAGAGCTATTTTTCTCTTTAGGAATGGTTGAATAGTTGGACGTCATTTTTATTAAAGCATCATTTTGTGTTAACTAAATTATGGTTTTCTTAATTTTGTAACGTACACAGGGTTAACTAAATATTATTCTCTATTAATTGATGTAATAATGTATCATGTTATACATTAATACCCTCCAATTCAAAGGCTTTCGGGTGTTACAAGATCACTTGTTCTTGTGCACCATATTGTTTCCTTTTTATTTTTGCAATAATATTGACATAAGAATTTGATTCGACCTGCATCGGTTTCACTACATTGAATGTGGTTCCAACATTAAATTACATTGCTGCAATTTTACCCTAATTGAAGTACTCTAAATGCCACCAAGAAAATTCAAACTCTACATACATAGGATTATTCTTTCAACACTAGAATAATTGTGCGTTTTTACAATGGAATGGCATATAGTAATAAAATCAAAAGTTAAGTTGTATCATAAATTATTATTATTATGTTGTGGTCCTTCGTTTATGAACTATCCTCATGATAAGGGGAGAATTTGGCGCATCCGATTCTATTGTCCTAGTGGAAGGTATCATTCACAATAAATTTATTCATAGTAAAAGGAACACCTTTATCTCAAATGAGGTTGGGTTAGTTATTTAATTTTATACCAGTATTTGCACGAAGATAAAAAATAGGCGACTTACTAATTACATACATTAAATTTTCACCATGGGATAACGGTACATCCTAATATTGTAACAATATTCAGTAGTTACATACATTATGTGTTCCCTCTAGGATAATCTAAACATGTAATGATATGAATCTATTGAATAGAAGATTTAACATTGCCTCATTTGAGACAAAGATGATTCCATTTTTTTAAATAAATTTGTTCATAATGATACCATATCATA
The DNA here is from genome assembly GCA_030765085.1 of Allium cepa. Classification (NCBI taxonomy): domain Eukaryota; kingdom Viridiplantae; phylum Streptophyta; class Magnoliopsida; order Asparagales; family Amaryllidaceae; genus Allium; species Allium cepa. Next base: position 965,047,473 of record CM060939.1, on the reverse strand, counting down.
ATAATTTTTACCAATTTAATATAATATAGTGCTCAAAATTCTCTCCCCTATCAAGTGATTAGCTCACATATGAAGACTTGCAACAAGATAATACGATATGATATAGCTTAACTTTAAATTTTACCGTTGTAGTCAAAACTCTGGAAAAACAAGCTAATATTCGTATTTTTGAAGAACAATCATATAATAGAGTTCGAACTTTAACTGTGGCATCAAGGGAATTTCACTTATAATAAAATTGTTGCAATCCAGTCAAATGTCAAACAGCATAAAATGTAGCAAATCGATGCAAATCAAATCAAATTCTCACATAATTGTCACCGCAAAACCAAAGAAGGACACAATACGGTGTAGTAGAACAAGTAATGTTGTGACACCTGAAAGACCGAGAATCAAAGAGACACTAATGATTATTGTGATACAATATTGCAGTAATTAAAGGAGAGCTATATTCAGTTGGCCAACTATAGGGTATAGAATTAATAAAACCATAATTTAGATAAAACAAATGATGTTCTCATAAAAATGAAGTCCGACAATTTATCCAATCCCAAATAGCAAAGTAGCCCTCAATTTCCTGAAGTGCAAAGAAGTACCATTTATAAGATGTAGAATGCAACAAATGATTCTTATCTTACCATATTTTCTAAGGAGCCAAAAACATTAGTTTATGTAAATCGTATAACCACTGCTTTATTATGTTTAATTGCTAGATTATCACTCCCTCTATGTATATTTTATATATTATCATTTAGATATATCTGGGTGAGTGAAAGAGATAAAACCTTGTTCCTTTAATAGTTTTCATCCCACATCAAAACTTATAAAATAACATGATATATAATAAAGAATGCACTGTATTAAATTGACTTGCTAGCATTCGTATAATCAGTTTGTTATACCCAGATATGCTAGTTATCGCAGGTTGGAAAAATACTGTCGCAAGTTAATCATAGCAATAGATATTGCATGATAAGATTGAAGCGAGCTATCACAAGTTGATAGTTAATGATGCTTTTGAGGCCTAAGTAGACTGTCGTAGGTTGATAATTAAGGAAGCTGTCGTAAGTTGGTAAAGAAGCAGTTATTGCAGGTTAAAGATGAAATAACCATCATAAATTGATAGGGTCATCACATGTTGAAGACTTAAGCAAGCTTTCATAAGTTGATATCCATAAGCCATAGTAGGTCAAAGCAATGTGTCATCGCAGGCTGGCCCCATGAAGCTATTAAAGTTGATATAGACACAGTCGATACATAACAAGGTTAAAGGGGTGCTATTGTTGGCAAATATTTAAAGGTTATCGCATGTTGACTACTTAAGCTATCTAAGAATGATGTGTCCAAAATTGTCGCCTGTCGACTAGATGAGCTATTAAAAATTGATGTTTTGAGGATATCGCACACTGACACACCCTATAGCTATCACATATTAATAACGTAAGAAATATATCGCCAAATCAGAACTAAGGAACTATTACATGTTGGTAGCTAGAGCTATTGCATGTTAAGGAATACAACACAGTAATTGATTCCCTAACTGACGACGTTACATTCTCCTATTGGACCGACTACGCTGAATCATCATGATAAAATTAAAGAAGGATTGTGCAACATGTCATCTCCAACATATGCCACGTCAACAAATCATAACTATTCATTTTCTTAAATGAGTCATGTCTTGAATCTAATGGCAGAAGTATTCAATAAATATGAATGTACCTCTATTAAAGGGTATGGATTTTAGGGATCCTTCTTCCTCATTTTTCATTTTCTTGAGTGTGCATTGAAAAGCTTGAGATTGGGATTTTAAGAGTTGTTGTTAGGTCAAATTGAATCAAGGTTTTGTAACCAAAGAACTAAATGAATTCCTATTTGCATAATTTCTTGACATCAATACTTTACTTTGGACAAACACATAAAACAATAGGACTTGCCACTTTTACTTGCATATTGAATGAAATAAGTAGACTTTTAACTAGATTATATTATCAAAAGGACTCATCTTTTTTTACTTGCATAATTGATATTGGACAAGGCCTATTTTAACCAAACATTAAGGGTGCTTTCACCTACAATTGAACCAAAGGATATTTTAACATAGAACAAGTCCCATCTCATCCAAATCTTGGCCATGGTAATAAAGTTTCAACAAGGATCTTCAAAATCTTACATGAACAACTCGTTATATCTAATGAATTAATTTAGTAAGGAACAAGAACTAAACCTAAGAAATCTAGCCCTTCTGACTTTAAAGGAAAAGAAAAGAGCCACCTGGTATATCCCAAGTAGATAGAGTTTAAATCCATTTCATATGGAGGAAAACCCAGTTTACGCCTTAGTAAATGATTGAACAGGGAAGGTCCAATCTAAGGACGTATGAGAAACATCAAGTTAAGAGATAACCTTTTTGGCCAGGTACGATGAAGCATTCAATTTCAAGCCAAAGGGACAATATTTAAAACAAAGAGAAACCACGATTTCAACAAATTTACTCAAAAATAGAAAGATATTGCTAGCTCATCCTATAAAGGGAAAGAAAGAGGTCTTTAAATAACGAAAAGGAATGACTTAGAATAGAATAGCGACCTAAATTAGGCCTATGGTCTTACTAAAATGCCTTTCCAATGCACCCACCCTAGTGAGATGGATGAAAAGCATTTGATCCACCCACAAGGTCTGGCCAGAGCATCCATCAAAAGAGTGATGGTCAATTAAGCTTTTGGTCCCGCCGTAAGGCCTGGCTAAAGCAATTCAACGATGATGGATGAAAAGCCTTTGGTCTCACTACAAGGCCGAGCAAGAGCATAAATCCAAAGAAAGATGGTCAATTAAGCCTTTAGTCCAACCGAAAGGCATGGCTAATGGACCCATCCAAGGATGATGGCCGAAAAGCCTTCCATCCTATTGTAAGGCCTCGCTGGAGCACCCATTGAAAGAGTGGGGGTCAACTAAGCCTTTGGTCCCTCTGCAAGGCCTGACTAAAGCAACCATCCAATAAATATGGATGAAAAACCTTTAGTTTAGCCGCAAGGCCTGACCAAAGTACAAATCCAAAGATTGAGCTAATTAAGCCTTTGATCTTACTTTAAGGCCTGTGAAAAGCACCCATCTCAAGGGAGATGGTCGAAAAACCTTGATCCTATCGCTAGGCTTGCCCGGGCACCCATCCAAAGAGTGATGATAAATTAAGCCTTTCGTTCTGCCAAAAGGTCTAGCCAAATGCCCATCCGAGGGAGATTAATTAAAGACCCTCGGTCCTCCCTTAAGCCTAGGCCAAAACATCCATACGAGAATGTTAGATAATAAAGCTTTTTGATCCGATCATTGGGTCCGGTAAAAGGATTTACAAGAAAGGTGAATAAAAGCATTCAAAAGACTATTTTAATAATACAAGCAGACAATTCATTACAAAATAGGTATGCAAAAAGATATTTTATTAAACAATCATTATATTACAAAAGGTGAATTTCTTTTTACAATAAGAATAACTTTTACAAAATCCCACAACTCTAGAGGGTAAGCAAGAGGGTGATGTAGATAGGCTAGTTCCTTTCCTTTCACTTCAACTTCCAAAACACAAGGGTTGGATTCGCTGGACGAATACCCATTCTTATACAAAATTCAAGGATCCCCAATTTCCTAAAGAGCATTAGAACAACCATGATAAAGAAATGATAATATCTTTGATAACTGGAAGCCATGACCATGCTTAATTGGCATTTCTTTTTCCAATACTAAAAATGAGAAGCAAATTTCCAAACCAAAAGCAAGTATGTCTTCAATTAAGTAATCTACTAGTAAATCAAGTCGAGATGACCTAGAGGTGTAGAATTTCCTTAATTCTATTTGGACTTTAAGCTCTTTTACCACTCTCATTAGAGTTCTAGTGTAGAAGGAGGATCAACAATGTGCTAAATTCTCATAAGTAGAAATTATTTAGTTTCTTTTCTTTATGGAAAATACCATTAAGAGAATTAATAGAGTAAATCTTATAAATTGTCGCCTTCTCATAGGTCTTATTAGCTGTGACACCCCGCACCTCTAGGCACCCCGAAAATCGGATATGACTATAAGCATGGGTGGTCGGGTGAAATAAAAATCCATAACATAGCATAGAGACTAAGGCAAACACATAAAATGATTAAAATATTACAGTGGAAGAAAACTTTCACTAGTTATAAATTAATAGCAAAACAGCTTCATTAAAAACAACATTATCCCAAATTTATTTCTGAAACCAAAAGTACCAAGAAGCTCCATCAAACCATAAAACATAACAAAGTTCCCAATATAAGACCCCATATATAGAGTAAAGTATGGAAAGGAGAAACGAAGTATATGAAACAAAAGAAACAAAAGCTGAAGATAACAACTGCTCCAATGACCCTCCAAGCTGCAAAGAACTGCAACCTAGAACTGCCCTAATTTGATTTGGGGAAAATAGGAAAAATTGGAATGGTTCAGACATAAAGTCTAGTGAATGAGAAATAAAATGAAGCAGAAAGAATAAAACATTTTAATTCCAAGTCTTCTTCGGATATCGCAGAGGGTGAATAATATAATGCAAGTAATCCTTCTTAGATATAGTTCCTAAGAAGCCAAAGCCCATGGTCACTCTAGGGAAGTCAACCATGCAGTAATACAAAACGTCATTCAGCCTATCGGACATGCTGTCCTTACCTATCCACGTTCTACGGCATGAAAGTCATGATCTTCACCCGTGCATTGTGACTAAATGCCTCTTATGTCTGACTAGTGCCGAATCAAACAACCTCGCAGGACCCTAAAGTTGTGCTCTGGCTTCGCCAAACTGGACTCATATCCTCCCGTCTCCTCGTTCACCAACATGGAATTTCCCATATCCAAAGTGTCGGTCCTCCAAAAGAGCGCCCACAATTGGGTTGACTGCGCAAAATCCTCCAACGATCTACCTAAGGAAGCCTATGTCGGAGCACACTTGTCCTGTTCCGTCTGCATCAATCTGCCTGAAGAAGCTACGGTTGCGGATGCTATCTATCCTACATACTAGCTACCTATGAAAGGTAACAAACACCCTTGCAAACCTACTTACCTGCTCATAGTACCTACAACTAAAAATATATTTTGGTCTTAAGTGCATGAAACACCTATCTATACATTTATAAGGTATGCCAACCAAATCGCTTCCAGATTACTTAATTTTATCGTTACAGTTTACCTACTATTTATTTCCATTAATCTGCTTTAGGCCATTTTTACATCTGATTTGGTTATTTCACAATTTCCTTTTTTTCTTATAAAAATGATATTTCAATTTCACGTCCGTTCAGTCCGTATGGTTTGTCTGTAATTTTAATGTCATTTTGGTACAGATTTACACTAGCCGTTAGGGTTCATTTACATTTTTTCCACCCTAAGTTACATTCTCCTTTTAGAGATGTAATCTGTACAAAGCAACAAACCATTTAATTACACAAAATTCCACTTTTACATTTTTGGGCCACATATCAACAAAAAATTATGCCAATTAGACTTCCCAATTTTGTTCCAAAACCATATTCAAAATTATGTAATTATTTCAATCAAAACCATAATTTTATTCAAGTAATATATTCTGAATTTATTCAACTAACCTATTCTACCATTAGAAACTGAATAGCAATTCTCACTCAATTTAATTAAACCAATCTTATTTACGCCATGGAACGTGAATAACAATTTGTTTGTTCCAAATTTAAAATCAAATATGAATTAGAATTGAGAAGTTAAAGAAGAAGAAGATATAATAATTGACATAAATTTCAGTCTTATTTATGCTATAAAACATGAATAACAATTTATATGTCCTATATTTTAAACCAAACATGAATTAGATTTGAGAAGTGAAAGAAGAAGAAGAAGTTGCAATAATTTACATCTATTCTTAATTAATAATAGAAATTAATTCATATTAACCTACTAAAAAAGAACTGAAATTGAACTACTTTATTTTTCTATTTCATATTAATTCCCACTCACCTGGCACTTGAGCTTGCATAAATTTGAAAAAATCTTTGCTTTAATCTTTCTCCCTTTGATTCTTCTAAGTTCCTCAAATTTCTTGAATATATATAGATAATTTAATTTGGTAAAGATTTGTTTATTTAGTAGAGAAAAGGAGGAAGAATAATACACACTAATTTTACTGTAGAATTATGGCTACTGTTGAATAAGAGATTAGGTTTATGTTAGATGGTTTATTTATAGATTGTTTGAGTGAATATAATCCATTAGATTATTTTAGCTTAAATTCGGTTCTTTCATACACTTTGGCTATCCATTTTATCCCATACACATCACTCAACCAATAAAATTTAGCCATCTTATCCTATTACATCACTGGAGCGAATGGAAAGATGCCATATGTTAGAAACAACGTTGAAATACATAGGAAAATCGCTGGAAATGAACCAGCTAAAAAACGATCGCTCCAGATTTTGGGCGACAACGGGACTTGATCCCTGGACACTAAGGAAGTCAACATGTGCCTTTACCACTGTATCACATATACTTTTAATTTTTTTAATTATATTTCTCGTAAAATATCAAGGTGTTACCTTCTCCTCCCTTAAAGGATTTCATCCCCGAAATCTTCAAAGATGGAAGAACGTAATTCACAACCAGCATCCAAGAACTACACCCATCAACTCAACCATCATCCATTTCTACCATTTTTCTTATTTTTAACTAATGCAAGTTATGATTATTGCAAAGTGAAATGCATATGAACTTACCTAATGTGAAAAGGTAGTTGATCTACTGATTTAGTTGACCTCCTGTAATGCAAATATGCTTATGTCATGCAACTAAATGTATGCAATTACTCTAGTATAATTGATAATTCTATATGTATGTTTCAATCATTCACCCAAATGAACCATCCATATGAAACATCCGTTTACACACACACATACAACCATGTGCAAATGCAATAGATAACAGGCACACATATGCAGGTATGTGTACCTAGTTAGATGATTATCGTAATAAATATCTATCTAGTGCATGCAATGCATCCATTTGCAAAAATTTGCATCCACTTGCAATCATTTTCATCCATCAAACATAACATGCCCTAATGAAATGTTTGCAACCAAGTTACCGTCCATAGGTTTCCCCTAAAAATTATCGAAAAAGACCCTAACTAAGGAAAGATCAAAGATCAAAGATAGGATATTTGAAGTGTACCTTCAAATAGAAAAGGATAAGAAGTTCGAATTCTCTCCTCAGATTCTCATATGCACTCCTTGGGGTCATCTCCCCACCAAACCTTCGCTAGATGAACTTCCATTGCATAATCTCTTGACGCCGTGTTCCAATATACGGGTGGGTGTATGACGCACAAGTGATTCATGCTCTACCTCCACTTCCTTTAGCTGATCGGCTTCTACTACTACTGTGGAATCATGTAGACACTTCCTCAGATGCGAAACATGAAAAACATCGTGAACTCCTACCAACTTATCTAGAAGATCAACTCTGTATGCAACTTTTCCAATCCGTGTGGTAATAGGAAAGGGTCCTACAAATCTCGGTGCCAACTTAACCACTGAGTCAAATCCTATAACGTTTCTCATATAAGAAACCTTGACAAAAACCATATCTCCACCTTAAACTGCAAATCTGAACGTCTTCTGTCGGCATATGACTTTTGTCTATATTGTGTAGTCTTTAATCTCTTGCAAATTAAATCCACCTTCTTGGAAGTTTCCCTTACCAAGTCTGGTCCAAGCAAGATCCTATCGGTGGTGTCCCACCAATAGACTGGTGATCTACATGGTCTGCCATAGAGGGCCTCGAACGATGCCATCCCAATGCACGCTTGATAACTATTATTATATGCGAACTGCACCAAAGGTAGGTGGTCTTTCCAAGAGCCTATGAAGTCAATGATGCACAATCTGGGCAAATCTTCCAAAATCCTATTTACCCTCTCAGTCTATCCATCTATCTGAGGGTGATATGCCGTGCTCAGATTCAATTCCATTTCCAAGGTTTGCTGAAGACTCCTCCAAAATTCATTTGTGAATGATGGATCTCTGTCACTCATAATGCTAGCGAGAACTCCATGAAGCCTATCAATCTCCCTTACATAAAGAGTCGCCAAAGAAGCTACCGTCCTATTACTCTTAATGGGTATAAAATGAGCGCTCTTCGTCAGCCTATCCACAATGACCCAAATGCTCATGTTCCCTCTCCATGACGTTGGTAATCCTTCCATGAAGTCCATAGAGATGCTCTCCCGTTTCCAAATGGAATATCCAATGGCAACATCGGTCCTCCGAGATTCTTCTATTTCACCTTTTGCCCTTTGGCAAGTGATGCACTTTGATACATACTCCACCACACTTTTCTTCACTTCGGGCAAATAGAATACCCTCTTCATATCTTGGTACATCTTATCACCACTGGGGTGCACTGTCTTTCTAGAATGATGTGACTCGGCTAACACCGCATCTACTAAATCCTTACTATGGCGAACACAAAGTATGCCATCCCTTCTAAGCCATCCCCTAGTGTCCATGATATAGCACCTAAGTTGTGGTGATGACTCTCCTCTACCAAGCTTATCTATAATATCCTTTAAATCTTCATCCTCACCTTGCCTTTCTCCAATCTACTCTATCAAAGTAGGTTGGACGTCGAGGGCTGCTAATAATCCCACATCTAAATCCAATGGAGGTCTAAAATAAAAGGTAGCAATGTACTCTAAATGCTTTCATTTCAAAAATAGAGGATTTAAAAACTACTTTGCGTCTACTCAACGCATCTGCCACTACATTACCCTTGCCAGGGGCATGGGAAATCTCAAAGTCATAAGAGGCTAAAAACTCCATCCATCTTTGCTATCTTAAATTCAAGTATTTCTAAGAGAATAGGTACTTCAAAACTTATGATTAGTGAAAAGCTCAAATCCTTCTCCTAAGAGATAGTGCCTTCAAGACTTAAGAGCAAAAGTTATAGCTGCCAATTGAAGATCGTGCATCGGGTAGCTCTTCTCATGAGTTTTCAACTATCTACTCGCATAGCATACAACCTTATCCTCTTGCATCAGTACTACCCCTTTCCCCCGTACCACAAGCATCCGTATAAGCTGAGAAAGGTTTGGCTCCAACCGGTAATACCAATATGGGTGCGGTTGTCAAAGCTTCCTTCAATCGACCAAAGGCATCCTTACATTTGGCATCCCAAAACAATGTTGAGTTCTTCTTGGTAAGGCGGGTAAGTAGAGCTGATATCCTAGCGAAGTCCTTAATGAACTTCCTATAGTAGCCCGCAAGACCAAGGAAACTCCTTATATCCGTGGAATTCTTAGGGGTCTGCCAATCCTATACTGCTGCCACTTTCGCTAAATCTACTACAAGTCCATCCTCTGAAACAATGTGTTCCAAAAAGCGAAACTCATCCTTACAAAAGTGGCATTTGGAGAACTTCGCCTACAACTTATGTGCTCGCAGGGTCCTAAGCACTTCTTCTAAGGGAACAGTATGCTCCTCTTTGATTTGAAAATACACCAAATGTCATCGACGAACACCACCACAAACTTGTTCAACGATTCATGAAAAACTCGACTCATCAGGTCCACAAAATATGTCAGAGCATTGGTTAGCCCAAATGGCTTGACTAATTAATCAAATACCCATCCGGAGTCCTAAACGCAGTCTTCTCAATGCTATCCTCCACCACACACAACTGATGAAATCTCATGGCCAAAGCAAGCTATGAAAATACCTTGGCTCCTACTAGCTGGTTGGAGAGATAATATATACAGGGAAGAGGATAATGATTCTTCTTTGTCGGCTTATTAAGCTCCCTATAATCCACGCAAAGCCTGAGAGAGCCATTCGCCTTAGTGGTAAAGACGAAGGGTGCACCCTACTCAAGAATGCTCCTACGAATGAAGCCCTTCTCCAAAATCTCCCCAATATTCTTGCTCAACTCACGATGTTCCTTAGAGCCATATGCCTTACCGATAAAGTAACCGGTTTGGCATTATCAACAAGATAAATCTTGAACTCGATCTCTCTTCGAGGTGGGAGGCCAGCAACCTCCTCAAACACATCTAGAATGTCTCTAACAATGGGTACCGAACTCAAACTATCAGGCATTGATTCTAGAGAATAAAGGTAGCTCAACATGACTGATCCTCTAGGATCACAAGATACCTCCAAGGTACATCCACTACAAGTGCCTAACCTCACTACCCTCTTATGGCAATCAAGAACAACACCATACATGGATAGCCAATCCATACCAAGAATCAACCTGAACCCGAAAAAGCCCAATACAAAGGCACTACAGTCAAACTCAACCCCTAAAATTGTTAACATGGGTAAATAGGCCGATCCTCCTATGGGATTTGATACTACTACCAAGTCGGTCACTAAGCAAGCATCAAGACCAAGACCCTTTACCATAGTACTAGATATTAAAGAGTGTGAAGCTCTAGAATCAAATAGGGTGCGAACTAGAAAATCGAAGATAGATAACACACCTTTGATGATCACCTTCTTTCCCTTGTCCATAATCGGATGAGTACTAGAGGAAGGAGCTGCCTCTAAAGCATAAGCATGAGCAGGCTATGAAGGTGCCTGTGAACTGTACTTGGGCTTCGACGAACAGTCCTTTTTCATATGCCCCACTTGGCCGCAAAGATAACACCTCAGTCTCGGTCGTTCTCCTGCCCTTCTACAATCCTTAGCAAGATGACCTGATTTCCATAAGTATTGCACTTCCAGTCCTTCCTTGGAACTTTCCTTTTTCCACCTGACCCTTCTCCTCCTCTTTCCTTTCCACTGTTTCTTCCCATCACTCTTCTGCACCACATCTCCTTTCTTATCAGCATCAGCAAGTAAAGCCATCTATACCAATCCTTCAAATGGGATTCCCATCGGAATGTGGCTCAACGCCAAACTCTGTAGTGACTGAATCAAACCCTTAGCGAATTTCAACGCCTTCTTGTGAGGAGTATTGATCAGGTCTAGTCCAAATCTGGAAAGCTCATTGAATTGATTAACATATTCCTTAACTGTCATATCCCCTTGCTTGAGCTATATAAATTTCTCTAGCTGCACTCCCTCTTCGGCCTACGATAAGAATTTCCTCTCGAACCCAGTACGAAAAATCCACCCAAGTCAAATTATCGGCCTCATCCTCCACAATCTTCCACTAATAAAGAGCCTCTCCCTACAACTGCCATGAAGCCAATTACCTTCGGGCTAAGTCCTCCAATCCCATAATTCCAAATATCTGCTCACAACTACGGATCCAAGCTCTCGCCTCAGTTTATGACTCGGTGCCAACAACGGCTTGCCTCCTATGCTGGTTTAGTCCTTACATAACTTGGGAAAATCGGGAATGCTTGACGGATGAGCTGGAGCCCCTTCTACCGGGGTAGTATCCCTAGTTGGTGGCTCTGCTCGTGCAGTAGCCTACAAATAACGTTTGAACCAAACAGGCATATTAAGGCTTGAAACTACGGGGATATCTTGCGGTTCAAACATTTCTATCTGTGGATATTAAAAAGATGGGATTAGTACTCCACAAATAGTTCAATAAACAGGGAAGAGGAGATATGAGGGACCCATCTCTAAAATTTCTTTTCTTTCCAAAATATATACATATACTTTTAAAAGTATTATTTGGAATACCATTTAAAAATTATTCGAAAACCTTTATATTTTTAAAATATTTTTAGGATTACTGAAACCTTAGCTCTGACACCAACTGAGACACCTCACACCTCTAGATACCCCGAAAATCAGACATGAATAGAAGCACGGGTGGTCAGGTGGAATAAAAATCCATACAGAGACTATGGCAACAGTATTAAATGATTAAAATATTACAGTAGAAGAAAATTTTAACTAATTATAAATTAATAGCAAACAGATTCATTAAAAATAACATCATCCCAAATTTATTTCTGAAACCAAAAGTACCAAGTAGTCTCCACCAAAACATAAAACATAACGACGTTCACAATACAAGTCCCCATATATAGAGCAAAGTACGAAAAAGAGAAATGAAGTACATGAAACAAAAGAAACAAAAGCTGAAGATAACAACTGCTCCAATGACCCTCCAAGCTGCAAAGAACTGCAACCTAGACCAGCCCTCCATTGATTTGGGGAAAATAGGAAAAGTTGGAATAGGTCAGACATAGAGTCTGGTGAATGAGAAATAAAATAAAGCAGAAAGAATAAAACAGTTTAATTCCAGGTCTTCCTCGGATATCGCAGAGTGTGAATAATATAATGCAATGAACCCTTCTTAGATACAGTTTCTGAGGAGCCAAAGTCTCTGGTCACTCTAGTGAAGTCAACCAAGCAGTATGTCAATCGTCCTGTCGGACTTGTTGTCCTTACCATCCATGTGCTACAACGTGAAAGCCATGCTCTTCACCCTTGCATTGTGATTGAATGTCTCTTACGTCTGACCGGCAATGACTCAAACAACCTTGCAGGACCCTAAAGTTGCGTCAGGCTCCACCAAACTGGACTTCTATCCTCCTGTCTCCACGATCACCAACGTAGACTTACCCCTATCCAAAGTGTCAGTCCTCCGAAAGAGCACTTGCAGCCGGGATGGCTGCGCAAAATCCTTTAACGATCTGTCTAAAGAAGCCTACATCATAGCACACTTATGTTGTTCTGTCCGCATCGATCTGCCTGAAGAAGCCTACGATTGCGGATGCTATCTATCCTACATACTAGCAAACTATGAAGGTAATAAACATCCTTGCGAACCTACTTTCACGCTCCTAGCACGTACACCCAAAACTATATTTTGGTCTTAAATGCATGAAACACCAATCCAGACATTTACAAGGTCTGCCAACCAAATCGCTTCCAAATTAATTAATTTTACCGTTACAGTTTACATACTGTTTATTTCCATTAATCTGATTTAGGCCATTTTTACGTCTGATTTGGTTATTTCACAATTTCCCTTTTTCTTACATAAATGATATTTCAATTTCACGTCCGTTCAATCCGTATGGTTTATCTTTAATTTTTGTGCCAATTTATTACATATTTACACTAGCCTTCAGGGTTCGTTTAATTTATATTCTTTTCCACCCTAATTGACGTTCTCCTTTTAGAAATGTAATCTGTATAAAAACTTTATCCAATAGCCACAAACCATTTAATTACACAAAATCCCACTTTTACATTTTTAGGCCAGTTATGAAACAAACAATTATGCCAATTACACTTCCCAATTTTGTTCCAAAACCATATTCAAAATTATGTGATTATAACAATCAAAACCATAATTTTGTTCAAGTAATATATTCTGAATTCATTCAACTAACCTGTTCTACCATTAGAAATTGAATAACAATTCTAATTCAATTTAATTAAACCAATCTTATTTACGCCATAAAACATGAATAACAATTTGTTTGTTCCAAATTTCAATCCAAACATGAATTAGAATTGAGAAATGAAAGAAGAAGAAGATACAATAATTCACATAAATTTCAATCATATTTATGCCATAAAACGTGAAGAACAATTTATGTGTCTCATATTTTAAGCCAAACATGAATTAGATTTGAGAAGTGAAAAAAGAAGAATAAGTTGCAATAATTTTCATCTATTCTCAATTAATAACAGAAATTAATTCATATTAAGGTGTCAAAAAAGAACTGAAATTGAACTACTTTATTTTTCTATTTCATATTAATTCCTACTCACCTGGCATTTGAGCTTGCATAAATTTGAAAAAAAAAATCTTTGCTTTAGTCTTTCTCCCTTTGATTCTTCTAAATTCCCCAAATTGCTTGAATATATATAGATAATTTAATTTGGTAGAGATTTTTTTATTTAGTAGAGAAAAGGAGGAAGAATAATACACGGTAATTTTAATGTAGAATTATGACAATGGCTGAATTAGAGGTTAGGTTTAGGTTAGATGGTTTATTTATAGATTGTTTGAGTGAATATAATCCATTAGATTATTTAAGATTAAATCTGGTTCTTTCATACACTTAATGGTTATCCATTCTAACCCATACACATCACTTAACCAATAAAATTTAGCCATCTCATCCTATTACATCACTGGAGCGAACGGGAAACCACCACATATGAGAAACAATGCTGAAAATATAGGAAAATCGTTGGAAATGACCGGCTAAAAAAATTGCTCTAAATTTTGGGCGACAATAGGACTTTATCCCTAGTACCTAAGGAAGTCAACATGCACCTTTACCACTGTATGAAACGTGCCTTTAATTTCTTTTTAATTGTATTTCCCATAAAATATTGGGGTGTTACATTAGCCCTGTAAGTTAAGAAACATTATAAGATAAGAATTTTTGATAGGTCTTGAATTTTTGAATCTTTAACTTAAGCTCGTTATTTTCGTATTCCAAGGTTTCGACCTCTAATCTAAGACTTGAAAATTACTCGATGTACTTCTTATTCCAATATTTCTCTATCTCTTAATTTCATTAGAATTTTAAAGACATGCTTAATTTGGCTAGGTCGTTGGATCCATCTATTATAGTGAAGGTGTTGAAGGAGGAATAGCCACCTTCACACTACGATCAAACGGCCTTGAGGAGAAGAGGAAATCTATAAGAGAGCCTTTTTTTGATGGTTTCGTTGACCTTTGTATTGGAAATCTTGCTTTGCCTTCAATTAAGATGAGTTCATACGATTGACATTGATTCCAAAACCTAAATGGATACATTTCTAAGTCTAGAATGCATTACTTGAGTTGGGCAATCTTTATGTAGTACTCCTACCGATCATATAGCAAATATGCTTTTTTGTTAAGTCAAGAACCACACTATCCTTAAAATTCATCTTATTTTCAAGCTCATTGACTATTTCTCAAAGGGCTCTTAGAGTAACCTTTAATTGAATATATTTCTCATGTCACTAATTGGTTTCCACATTAGTAATGTATATTAAGCCCAAGGTCGTTCGAGATGAACAATTTAACGTGGTAGTTATCAATTTAGATTGAATACTAGGACAATAAGTGAGGTTAGGATCGTTGAAGATAAGGTCAATTCCTTATCCTGAATCGAGAGATAAATAATAGTCGATCTCAAATAAGAGAAAATAACAACAACAAAACAGTTTATTAATGGATTGAAGTACAATTGACGTCGTTACATTCTTACAAAATATCAATAATAGTAACTACATGTTTCCTTTAGTCTTTGTTAATCTTTGGGACAAGAAAGGGCATCTTGGGTTCTTTGAAAGGACAAAGGGGAAATGGAAAATATAGTGCTAAAAAGTGCCCTAATGCTTGGGGAGTATTAATTGGTGGAAATTCTCGATAATCCCATTCTTTAGGAGGAGGACTGAATTGTGACATAATAGTTTCACATAGTTAGTTCAAATCTCATAGAGATACTAATCTCTTTGGTCTTCTAAGTAGTTGAAGTCAAAGTTAGGAGATCGAGTGTACATGTGACAAAGATCGTGAAGGAAGCAATATTTCAATAAACAAGAATTGTTAACTGAGGAAGAGTATTATTTAAAAGACTTTTTCAATCTAACTAATTTACTTAAGCTGTTATTGGAAATGAGGGATAAGGAAGAAGTAAAGTCAAATTTAGAAACCTGCATGTCAATGATATAACAAGAATAACTGTCCAAACAAAGATACATAACGATTCATCAACTTAAATGCAAGTTTAAAACTATACAAAAATTTCATGAGGGTTCATATAGAATGGACTCTTTATAATTTTCAGCAAAGAATCTATCCTTGTTAAACTTAATCTTTTCTAGAGGATGGGAATTAATAGTTAAAGGAGCAGTGGAGCCTATTGGTAAGTTCCGAAATTCTCCGCGCGTGGATTTGATCCATGTTCATCCAAGTATCTCTTATGAAGTCATCTAATTAAGCTCCATAATCATTACCTAAGAAGGAAAAGTCGGTCATAGGAAACCTGATGTAAACTCGCTAAAGGCATTCCATCAATTTAGATCTATCCTCGATTAACATTCAAGAGTGTAGTAAGTTAATCATTCTCCTTATGAAAGTTGTATTGATAAAAATGATATTTTCAAAGAAGTGGCCTAACCCGTTTGTTCTTAAAATTCTCAAGGCATTTGAGGTTTCTTAAAAGGCTCATGTAAAAATCATTTGACTCATTCACGTTCTTACATAATCTCTCTCCTTCTCCACCGAGTCTCACAAATCTCATCTTTGTTTTTATCTAATAAAATATAAACATAATTCTTATTTCTCCTTATATGCTGGAAATTAAGTAATATTGGGAGTGTCAGCTATAAAATGAGATGAAACTAGATGATAAAATTCAAGGGATGGATTACCACTGAAGGAGTTGTTGGCGCACTTGGTTTGAAAGGTTAAACCTTTTGAACCCCAAAAGAAGATTGCCTAAGCTTGCTTAAGCTAGGAAGGATCAGACCACCAGAAGCACTCTTTATGGGTGGGGAATGACCGGGGCCATGATTAATATTTAGTGAAGGAAAATCATTCAAGTTGAATTTTGAGGGGCTTATAATCTCGCTTTACCTAAACCACCATGTCCATCCTTTCTCGATGAACCATCTTGAGTGTGAGTACCAGCACCAATCATGTAGGTCATTGTCATTATTATTATAGTCAAACATGTTTTCCTCATCGCATTCTAGCTCATTATCATCATCCGTCGAACTATCATCAATGGTTAGGAGCCTAATTGAATCGATGGCGCCATCATCCCCGATTCAGAAAGGTCGCCTGGGATGCGGTCAAGAAGGATATCAAATTTTCTTTTATAATTTATATTCGTATAACAAAGGGAAGGAAAGTCCATATCTGAGCAGTGATCAAGGTTGTCATTGTAAGTAACAAATAAGATAACCACAGAATTTTGATCCTTCCAACAAGGAAGGCATTCATTTAAACAGGAAGTTATTTCTCCCTTAAAGGCACATAAGGATGAATTTTACTTATTAAGAGAAAGAACCTTCTTTTTAAATCCTTTTTAAGATCGAAGCCTCAGTTGAAGTTTCGTTGAGCTCTAATATTTCAAGTTGAGCTATCTTTGTTTCTTGGCATCAAAAATTGAGCTCTTTCTCTAAAGCTTTTACTTTATCATCCAAATCACAGGCTTTCTTTTCTTTAATGCCGAATAAAGATATAACTTAGGCCTTCTCAGATAATAAAGGGACATAAATGCTTTCTAATAAAAAAGAATCTCAAAGAATTAAACAAAATTAATTAATTAATTTAATGTTGAAATGGAGATTCTTTCCAGGACAAGTTGCTGGAGAAGAGAAACAAAGGCCTCTTTTGAAAACGCATGTAACACACGATGTTTTCGACCCTTGAATGTCGACACCAATACATCCACAATATTCACATGTTGAACACCCAAGTTTTAACAGCACACCATTTTGACCATCGAAAGTCGATACGAACACTACTACTGTGTTCCAATGTCGTGCATCCAATCGGAAAAAAGGCAGATTTTTAGGGTAAATAAAAAAGAAAAGAAGAGAGAATAGAGAAAAACAAGACTTACAACAGAATCGACAACATATAATATAACAAGGACAGTAGAAACTGTCACTCCAAACATACAAGGTATATTAGATTTAAAAACAAAACATTATCAGCTAGACTGTTATAAAATTCTGACCTTACAAATGCCGAAAGGTATACTATATTATACAGTAGAAAATTAAAATTCTACAATAGGCGATTCTTCATCTCCCCTCCACGATCTCCAAAACTTCAAAGACATCCAGGGAAAATAATTGGTCAAACTCATGCATTATAAATAAATAACACCCGGATCAGACTAGAAATACCAGCGTGAGATAACTCGAATAATGTGGAACATACATAAAAATTTTGTAAGACCACGCCGCTAACGCAGAACAGCTCTTCACCTTACAAAAATCCATACGGGCATGAGCAGAAATAAATACCAAGAACAAATTCGAATATGAATGAGTATAAATAATATTAAACCCGACTTGAAAGAATGAAAATAAACCGAGTAAAATCCAAACTGGACAGAATGGATAGAACAAGGAAAACGATCCAACTTGAGAGAAAGGACTGAAGAAGGTAATAAACCAATCTCGATAGAATGGATTTAATAAGGTAACAGTCCAACTTTGATAGAATGGATTAAATCAACGTTTAAATACCATGATGAGGAGTTGGCTCTACTCGTGGCAATTTAAAAGCTAAAACAAATTCAGAGATATGAATCAAACAAGGAAAGGATTTTCCTACAAATGGTATGGAGAATGCGGCCCCCTTTAAATATATCTCTAGTAATATACTCTTGAAAAGGTCATATACTCGGTGACCTTCTCGAGAAAAGTACCAGCCGGACCACACCAAACCATCCCAAGAATCTAAATATTTCATATCTAAACACAAACCGTTTTTAACATGATGGTACCCAAAAAACAAGATGAGATGTGAAATACCCTTTCGATTGGAGTAACCCCACATAGCTAGATGCCTCTTAGCTCTTTGGATTTAGTCACTTCTGACAAAGGCTAAAAAAGCTCAATGAAGCAATAAATCGTCTTAGAATAACGATAATTAAGTAGCTAAAGTAACCGACAGCTGAGATACCAACTACCGAGGATATAAAACGATCTTTTATGAAAATTAAGTCTTATATACTTATCACCATTCATTGAATTCAAACTCGTATTTTTTTCTTGGTTATCAATAATACCGGACAAGTAAAGGTAGTGTTATCTTAAAGCCATGTCCAACGATTATTTTTAAATTTGGCGACAATATACAAAAAAATCATCTCCATATAAGTGATTCACTTTACTGAAATAATTCATTTCCATAAACGAATCAAACTTTTACTTTTAAAAACGAACTGAATTTGTGCTTGATTTCCATTTTTGCACATTGGTGAAACACTTTTAGAATTAGTACCTACTTGTTAGAACTTTAAGAGAATAATCTTTCCATGTGCGCTACCCCAAAGGCCTAAACCAACATCAGACTGAACACCTAGAAGGTTATCTAACTTACCATCCTAAAAATCGATTATTTAAAATATTTTTTTATAAACAAATCTATTATTTATAATACAATAGATAATTATTTCCAAACATTTATATAGCATTGGTAAATTAACTTTAAAATCTTTATTAAATTAGTTTGTTAACTTTAAATCAGTTTATTAAAGCAATTTTATTATGTTAGTAAACGTACTTTTAATCACTTTTATTAAATCAATTAATTGACTTTAAATATCATTAATTAAAAATATTTATTAAACTCAAATAATCATTAATTAAATGAATAATTAATCTTAAACATCATTAATTAAAATGATAATTTATTTTAAATTACATTAATTAAAATAATTAATTGAATTTAAATAAACATAATTTAACCAAATTAATTAAATTTAAATCATCATTAGTTATAATGATTAATTAAGACATCATTTGTTAAAAGGACTCATTTAACTATAAAATATCATAAATTATAATGATTTAACTAATTTCCAAATATTATTACTTAAAAAAGTATTTAAATTTAAAACGATCATTAATTAAATGATTAAATAAAATTCAAATATCATAATTTGAATGATTAATTATTTTTAAATATTATTAATTAAAATGATTATTAATTTCAATTATCATAAATTGAATCAATTAGTTTAGTTCCATCATTATTAATTAAAATAATTAACTAAGTTAAATATACTAATTAAACTCAAATATCATTAATTAAAAGAATTATTTAAACTCCAATAATAATTCGTTAAAGCGATTAATTAAGTATATAACATCATTAGTTAAAATAATTAATTAGATCTAAAGATAAACCAATTTTAAACATCATTTATTAAATTGGTTAAATAATCTCAAATTAATTAATTATAATGATTAATTAATTTAAATTATCATTAATCAAAATGGATAATAAATTTTCAATATACTTCTTAGCGATAACACAAGCTCAAGTTCATATAATAGGGTTTGTGGATAAATTTAATAAACAACGGTATAACGAAAATCGCTATAATGACATTTAAACTATTTAATGAAATATTAGAAATTAATTTCAATTAACTAACGATAATAGCATATAGATGTAAATAAATAATTTATGGGCAAGAAACCTCCTTAGGGTCTCTTTACAGCTTTTTCCTGCAAAACAATGGTTATGGATAATATATAGATAATCATATGGGTTTATAACGATCAATTTAATATGTCATCCATTTTCCAAACAGAAATTCAACCAAATAAGCAATCAACCACTTTAACTGGCATCCATACAATCAATAAATGTTTATAACATTATTAATAAGATATAATAAAATTTAATGTGAGTTAAACTCATATTGATTTTTGTTTTCGCCGAAACGTCTCGATTTTGGACTTAAACCAAACGGTCGTCCAATTTTAGCCAACATTTTCACTTGCTTCTAATCCAACTAAACCAATTCCATCGTGAAGACAATGCAAAAAATAGCGTTCGAATCCGACCTAGTATGTGCGAGATCTGAATTTTAGAAGTTATCAACAATTTTAAATTAAAATTAAATAACTTATGATAATTACCAAAATGCCCCTCCACTATAACTTCTTCTTCCTTCTCCTCCTATATCACCTATACATGCATAGAGAAAACCCAACATAGCCATGCACAATTTGGAACTGATACAGAGCTACGGACCTTCGTTTCACTAGTCATTTTCGCCTACGAACGGCTCTCGATGAGCCGCACTCGCTCAACACAACGACGATTACCCTGAAGCCCCATAGGAAAACATGACCTGACCCAAAACCGTGTGAGAACCATCAGATCGTGCTATAGTTCCTTTATCAGACTTCGAGAAATTTTGAGCCTAGGTGCTGCTCTTCCCTGCAAGTACAAGTCCAATCTCCGTTTTGTGAATCGTTGCCTAAAATCACCAAATACTCAAACCCTTGCTCACCGATGACAATGACCATCTTACAAACCAAGATTGATCATCACCAAAATATGCCGGAATAAAGATCTCTCCAAAGCTATATTTTTAAAACATGTTTCATGATTTTTTAACAAGTATGGGATTTTTATTTTAAATTCGAAGTTTGAATTAAAAGGGGAAAATCTCTTTTGCATGTACATGCAACAATTTATAAGGGAAAGGATATTGTCTTGTACATGAGGGGTATAAGCATGCATATGGCGTGAAATGATGAGGTATAGACATACGTATAGCTGAATGTAAATGTATCTATATTATTTTAATTTTAAATTATTCTCCAAAACATACCCGAAAATTCTTAACTTCAAATGAGACATGTTGCCTGGCGTTCTGTATGTTATACACCTATTCCGAACATAATGGAACTTGTTTCGAGACCTAATTCGGTTATATGTAGAAGATTGGTTTTTAGACCTAGTTATTATATTAAATTTTCGTTACAAATTTCTAAGCGTTCCGATCTCGCATAACCAAGCGATATGTCGGATTGCTATGAAATTCGACGGCGTGATAAAATTTACTATTATGGATCCAATGATACTAGTTTCATCGAAAGATTTCAATATTTAATTATCGATATTTATCCAATCTATTTTATATTTGTAAATAAATTTACTAATTGAATTCACCAGTATTATTTATTTGTTAAATGGAGTTAAATAAAATTATTAAATCCATTTAATTCATATTTTGTTCACAATTCAAATATTTAATTATTCCCTATATTTGAATTATAAATTATTAAATTCTAAAATCCAATTATTTTAAATATTTAAAGTTAATTAAACATTTAAAACCTAATAACCAAATTTTAGGTCATTGCATTGTCCGTCCCTTAAATGAATTTCGACCCCAAAATTCCTAAGGAAGAAAATGTTTTCAAACCCTTAAGTTTAAAACAATTAATTAGAATGGGTTATTGAACTTATTTTCAAAACCAGTTACCAGGAACAGATTCTAAAATTTCTAAGTCTTTTAAATTTATTCACTTATACTAACTAATTCCCTTCTGCTAATTCATTCTAAGATATAATCCAGAAAATCAAATTTTTTATTTTCAAACATTTTTCAGAATTCTTTAAAATCCTCTAACTCTTAAACTTATGGAAAATTTCTCCTACGCCTTCTTTGCACGGCTTGATCAGTACTACTACAAATCGCTTCTATAGGGTCAAAGCCAATCAAAGAAAACAAAAGCCTAGTGGCCTCTCATATCCGAGGCATAAAATCATCAACTAATTAAAAAAAATTATGACGTACCTCTTTGCATTATTTATATATTGGCAAGTAATTTATTATCTTCTATGCAAATGCAGGTGCATAAGAATCAAATAGCAATCTCTTGCATACATGTACTTACAAAATCTAAAAGAAAATCTGGTTGACAAAAGCAATGTGATGTAACTCTGCATGCAAAAACTAGCGTGATATAAATCTACATGCAACCAACTACCGTATCACAATTATTTGCAACAAATTACAGTGAATATTATGTAATAGATGATATGCATCCAATTGTTTCAAACGACAAATTTAGATCTAAATACCCGAGTTTTCAATTCAAAATTTTGTTTTCAAATTTTTTAGACGAAAAAGTCAAAGATTAGAATCAGAATGACAATGAGGGAATTCCTCCAAATAAATTAGGTGAAACTCTAGTTCAAAACAACTTGGAGCATTCAGTGGTATTCCAGTTCCTACAAAACA
The DNA here is from genome assembly GCA_030765085.1 of Allium cepa. Taxonomy (NCBI): domain Eukaryota; kingdom Viridiplantae; phylum Streptophyta; class Magnoliopsida; order Asparagales; family Amaryllidaceae; genus Allium; species Allium cepa. The sequence continues at coordinate 965,024,780 of CM060939.1, read as the reverse complement.
TCAACTAGAGTGACTAAATATCTTTTCTTTCTCAAATCTTCAAAAATTTCCTTTTTCAAAATCACTGGGATTTAGGTACTAATGACAATAATTTAAAATCCATTATCTATAAATTTAAACTTTATAGACAATGGTATATGAGATCACACAGCTAATCAATTCAATTCAATCAAGTCAAACTCCACGAAGGAATAAACTAACACTGACAGTCAAACAAATTCGATAAGGGAAAAACTTATCACTTAACATTGTTACGAAATGTCAAATGACTAACAACCAAATTTTAACTTAGGTTCAAAAAAAAATTTGATTGTAAAAAATATTGATAATTATCTAGGCATATGGTTTTTCTCATTAGCCTTTGGTTATTGCTTAGAAGATTATCCAACATAACTCGGACAAAATGGAAAGTTATACTCTATATTTTATTTGTTTCGTAATTATATTAATTTCTAACTCACTTATATTTTAACTTAGTATTTTCTTCAATACTAAAATTATTTATGAGTTATCTCATAATTTCTCACCCATGCTTTAAAATATTGTACAATATTTTTTTTATAAAACATCAAATCATAACTTATTCCACTTTATTTACTTATATAATATTCTTTTATATTCTGAGAATACATACAAATTTTATTTTACCTTTTTAAAGATTTGGATGGAGATCAATTCAAATTATGGTTTCTTAAAACCGAGTTAACCTATTACCCTTTGTTATTTAGAGTGGTGAAAAAAATAATATTCATGGGTTGACCTAATGAACAAGTAGTTTACACTACTTAGATGCTTTAAACAAATGTATGGCTTAAATAAAACATTGTTTATCAAAACTTTCTTATTTACTTTAATCCAATTTACCCAATTTTAAATTTTCAAAACTCATCTTTAAAGGCATACTACACATATGTTTTCTATGTATGATAACTTCAAACAATTTATTTATTAATCACACTTTAGTTTTATTCGGATTTGAACTCATTTCAGTCGCACAATGATAACTAGAGTCATTTACTAAGTATTCCATAAGTTTTCCTACGCAAACATCTGATTGTCACTTAGAAGACTATTCAGATTATCACAAAACTAATCAAAACAATTTTCTCCTAATTATCCCAAAGAAAATGCATTCCTTTAAAATTTTACTTCCTAAAATAATTTCATTTTCAATTACTTTCAAAAGTACTTCTACTTTGTTTCTCAAAAACCTTTTGAAATTATTTTTCAAAAATAAAGGGATTAAATTCGAAATCTTTTTTAAACACATTTACAAAATAAATCTATGTAAAATTTCCTTTATATGAAATCGCATCATATTATAATAATCCTACTTTAGAATAATAGAATTATCTCGAATAATTATTGTATAAAAATCTTATCCCACTATTTAGATTATATGAATAATTTTTTCATAAGTTTAATTCTTAACCCACCATTATTAAAAGGTGATTTTTCAAGTTAACATTTTCTTCGAACACCTTTATAGTCAAACTGTGAAAATTAATTCACAAAGGGTTCGTTATAAATCAAAACTATAAATGCTCCTAGATAAACCGAGCACCATATAGCAATCAACAGTTAATGCTTCTTATATAAATTCAACATAACCGCTCAAATAATAGTGATAATAAATAAGTACTATCACATTTAAACCAACACACTATACAACTATATAGAGTTTTCAAAATTATTTCCTTATATATAAGAAATATTATCCTAGGAAAAATAATTAATTTGCCAAAATTTTAGAAAATTTCAATATCATGTCCGTTGGCCTTGGTTAAGTGTTTAGAAACCCCTATCGATACCATGGCATCCCGCATCTCAACCAGAATTCATAAAAACTCAATAGACCAATTAACATAATACATTTTTATAGCATTAACAAATATGCTCACGTAAATACATTGCTCTCAAACTATTCTTGTAACTACCCAAAATTTTAGTCATTTGAAATTCATATATTTAATTGATTTTAAATATTCACAAGTAAATTTTATAAGCTGAAGAACTTATATTTCGAGTAACTTCATTTAATTAGATAATTGAATTGTTAATTTAATATTTGAAATTTGAATTTAATATGAATGAAAATGTTTTATAAAGTTGAGTTAAATTATATTTGAATTAGAATAATGTTAGTTAAAATTGATCTAAAGTTAATTTGTAGAAATTGAATATTTTAATATTTAATTAACGTGTAAAAATAGTCATTTTTGACACAATCTTGGATTTTGATGAAAATTATTTCATTGGATCTGTAATTTTATATTATTGCATGATTTAAAATTTCATGTCAATCAGATCTATGGTTTGTCTGTGGCAAGCTAAAACGCGTAGAAATTTGTTTAAGTGAAATTTTAATTTAAATAAGTCAGTTTGTAAACCTATCTTACAAATACGATCGAATTGGCTCTTGATATATATTCCAATGTATTTGGAATAACGGAAAAGCATTATAAACGCCAAGCGGCATGCTTCCTTTGGAGTTCGAAAAGTTTTCGGATGAATAGTACGCGTAAATTTTCTATAAAAGGCCGCAAAATTTCATTTTTTTTTCTCTTAAAACCCTAGCTAGGGCTAGCCGCTACTTGAAATTAAATGGCCATGGAAGCTCAAAACTTCCTCCTCTCAATCATTCGATTATTTTGATTCCAAATAGAAACTTGTAGGGGATCGTGAGAGCTTTCCATCCATACGGCTATGATCAAATTTAACTTGATGGATTGACGGCAAGGGGCCTTGAACGGTCGACGTTCAAGCACAAAAATCAATGCAAATACTTGGTCAAGCTGCACGTGGTTGAGGCCGAAGGTGGAGCATGTAGTGGTCTTTTGAATGGAGGCGGCCGATCGTCGTCTTGATCAATGAGTTGGTCGCAAAAATTGATGATAAGGGGCGGCCATATGGATTTGATGCGTTCTTTCATACCTAGAGGGAGAAAAAGACGAGCACGCAGCCAGATGTGATCAATACAAAATCGATGGCCAAGATCTATTCTTGGTTTAAAAATAAAAAAAATTGTAAATAATTTATGTAATAATTCGTATAGACTTCTAAATTGCATAACTTCTTTATATGAGGTCCGTTTTTGATGAAACATATTGCATTGGGTCCGTATTGATGAGCATTAATTTTAGAGCTAGTTTGGAGTTGACTGGAGCTAGTGTAAATTTTAGATAAAATTAAACGCCTGTTTAATTTTATACGGAATAAAACACGGCAACTGCAATTGGGATCAAAGTGAGTACAACTCTCTCTTTCTGACTCATTGATATTTTTATATAAGTGAGAAATAAATTTATTTATGATGATTATTGATTGTTTGGATGATATATGATATATTATCTATATTTGATTGGTATTTGGATATATTCATGCCTATTAGAGCAGATGAGACCCTATATGTTCCTGTGTATAACCGGATGACCCTTTGTACGTGCTTCTGCCTCGAAGCGAATATTGTACACAAATTCTAATATGTATATTTGTTGCAGGTGATAGGTTGGAGGGATCCAACTGGATTCCTCACCGGTATTAGTGTTATTTAAAGATATTGATATATATGCTGTTATCATGTGATATACGATGATTTGGATGTCGTGATTGATGTATTTAGTGTTATTGCAGCATTGAGTCTATTATTGGAAAATTAAAAATGTTAAAGTGACGATTTCAAATTAAAAAGGATTTTTAAAGTGATTTTGAAAATAGATGCGTTATTAAATTTTGAATGGTTAAGAAATGAATTTATTTTAAATAAATAAATGTTATAATTTTTATGTTATAAAAATTATGATTTTTGGTGAAATATATTAAAATATGATTTTTGAAATATGGAGCTAACTATTTTGTAAAATAGTTTAAATTGAGATTTTGATTTATCATAAATGGATTATTCATATATAAGATTTATTAAACTGAATTTTTATAAATCAGAATGATGGAATTATAAAGAAGCTTTTATAATTGTTAAAATGAAGTTATAATCGAATTTTATTAGTAAATAAGATGATTTATAAATTTATAAATTGATGATGTTGTAAAAAGAATGAAATTGTAAATAAAGATGATTTATAAGTGAATTAACTTATAATTCATATTTTGGCATATAAACGAGATTTAAATGGAATTAGTTAATAAAGGAATTTTATAAGTGAAGTTTTATAAAAAAGAAATGTGAATTTATAAACATTGTTTTATAAATCCAAAATCAATTGAAATTGATAAATATAGAAGATTATTAAAGGAATTCATCCATGATTCTGGACAATGGATAATCCTTTAATTTAATGTGGAATGGTAAAGAATTTGGTAAAGGAGCTATATTCACAATTTTGGACAGTGGATTATCCTTGAATAAATGTGTAGAAATATTGGATTTGGTAAATGAATTAAATTCACGATTTTGGACAGTGAATAATAATTTAAATTAAATAAATGTTTTGAAAAGTGACATTATTAAATGGAGTTAAATGATTTGAAAGATGTTTTAAAATGTGTTAAGTACTAAATACATAGATTTCAACATCCATTGTTGAAATAGGCATTTTCGAGAAGTAAGGAGATGATGGACTATAACACTGATGTTGTAGTAAATGATTTTCTAAAGGAAATGTTTTGTATAGTATATGGGATCAATATATCTATCTTATTTTCGAATCCCTATACTAGTAATTTTTGGTTGTCGTAATAATGTTTTACCCATCATTCGTTTTGACCCAAATGAATATGTCTAAGAGAATGTTTTCCTTAATGAATGAAATATATATACTTAATCCTGACTTAAGTATATGTAATATTTTCTAAGTGTGGAAAATAAAAAATTTGTGAACATGCTTATACTGTTGAAATAAGTATATGGAAATGTTCCAATATAGAAAGTTGAAATGGTTTTGAGATTATATCTTTTTAAAGATAATTTGAAGTGAATATTTGGCAAGTGATTTAATTAATAAAAGATTAATCAAAAAGGCCTAGTGATTTCTTATGGAGCTAAATATTTGTTTGTTTGCTTTGATAGTTAAATAACCGACCATCAAATTTGGCCATTTTAGTTCCTCGACTCGATGTGTGAACTATTTAGTCATACACTTAGTATGTAGCCATCTGTGTAGGCTTAATTATCATTTGTGTTGAGGATGTTGATTCGTGTGGTGTGGAGTATTACAACAATCTATCGGGCTTCCTTCTTGACCGAATGATAGCAAGTTGAAAGTTGGAGACATGATAAGTCTATGAGAATTAATTTTTTTGTGAAGTTGAGAAATGCTTTATGCATTGTTGGTGCGAAGAGATCGGGATCAGATTTATCTGAAAACCACTTCGGACCAACATTTATGTGACGATTGTGCAGGTTGGTTGCGATGATATTGTGATTTAGGATTTTCATAGTGGATGACTGATTGTTGATCGTTTAGGGTTAAAATACCAATATATATCTAGTAGCAATAGTCTCTTCGTTATGAAATTCCAATGTAAAGACTATTTGCTATTAATCCTAGGGTTTTTCCGATAGGATGTGGTAGGAAAGTACCTTCGGTTTATCCTGTTCCTGGACAACTTGTATGGATGTTTGTCTGACATTGCATTTCTAAAGATTACGTACATTGGTTTTTACAAACATACATCAGTGATGGCGAAGAAGGCAACTTCTCTTAGCTTAACACCATCCTTGAGACGTATGAGCTCAAGGGTTGTATTTTTGTGGAAGGCGATTCGTAGTGGAAATGGTCATGTGGCATTCTAAGTGACGTGATTTGTGATATGCGAAAGGTAATCATTATTTCAGGCCTCATCAACCGGAAATGACCAAAACAGGGCTTGATGCAGCAGGGATAAGTGGGTCACTCCCATCAGGATATGATCATCCTCTTCTGTATATATATCTTTACATGCTATGACACCGTGTATCTGATTATTATGGTTTGTACGCTATGAGGGCCCTCGAAAAAGGTCAGTAAAGATCGAACGATGACATGTTCGGTACTATCTAGTTACAGAGGTAGGCCGATCTTGTGTTGGTAGAGGATCCTTTGCGATGGTCCTTGGTACATTCCTCTAGAGATGTACTGCCGGAAAGTAGTCCCTTCACCTGGTCATTTATATGGAAATCCAAACTCCACTACGTACCTTCCATTCGATTGTATTACCCATTTTGGGCTATGTGTTGGAATTTAATCAATGTAACAATTTCAGCTTTGATTAATATTATTTGTGCAGTAGACACTATTATAATATAAGATGATTTGATATGAAATGTTTTGGTTATCGTAAGGTAAAAACATGTCCATATCTATATGTGGACGTGTCTTACGAGATGCTTTGTTTTGAAAGGAAAAGTTTGGTAATTTAATAAATTCTGTGTGTGTTTCTTACGCTGGTTTACCAGACTGATCTGGGCGTTCTTCCCTTTCTTTGCTCGGGTCAGACCGAATATATTTACAGTTTCCGATTTGGTGCTTTTGGAGCTTCAGCAAGAGAGCTGGAGATCTTCATTCTCATATATGCCGGACAAGTCAAGGTAGTGCTATCTTAAAGTCATGTCCAACGATTACTTTTAACTTTTGGTGACAAGTTTACTTCTTCGATGTTTAGTGCTAATTATACAAGTAAATCATCTCCATATAAGTGATTCACTTTACTGAAATAATTCATATCCATAAATGAATCAAACTTTTACTTTTAAAAATGAACTGAACTTGTGCTTGATTTCCATTTTTGCACATTGGTAAAACACTTTTAGAATTAGTACCTATTTGTTAAAACGTTAAGAGAATAATTTTTCCATGTGCACCACCCTAAAGGCCTAAACCAACATCAGACCGAACACCTAAAAGGTTATCCAACTTACCATCCCAATAATCGAGTTCCAATTCCTTTTTATAACTTTTGAACAATATTAATTATCCCGAAAGATAATTAATCATATTTAAAATCTTTTTTAAATAAACAAATCCACTATATATAATAAAATAGATAATTATTTCCAAATATTTATATTACATTGTTAAATTAACTTTAAAATCTTTATTAAATCAGTTTGTTAACTTTAAATTAGTTTTTAAGCAATTTTATTATATTGGTTAATGTAATTTAAACACTTCTATTAAATCAATTAATTGACTTTAAATATCATTAATTAAAAAGATTTAGTAAATTCAAATAATCATTAATCAAATGAATAGTTAATCTCAAACATCATTAATTAGAATGATAAGTAACTTTAAATTTCATTAATTAAAACACATAATTAAATTTAAAAAATAATAATTTAACTGGATTAACTAAATTTAAATCCTCATTAGTTACAATGATTAATTAAAACATCATTTGTTAAAAGGACTTATTTAACTGTAAAACATCATAAATTTAAATGATTTAACAAAATTCCAAGTATTATTAGTTAAAAAAATAATTAAATTTAAAACCATCATTAGCTAAAGCACTAAATAAATTCAAATATCATTATTTAAATGATTGATTATTTTTAAATATCATTAACTAAAATGATTATTAATTTCAATTATCAGAAATTGAAATAATTGATTTAATTCCATCATCATTAATTCAAATAGTTAATTAAGTTGAATAAACTAATTAAAATCAATTATCATTAATTAAAATAATTAATTAAATAAATAAATAAACTCCAATAATTATTAATTAAAATAATTAATTAAGTATAAAACATCATTAATTAAAATGATGAATTAAATCAAAAGATAAACCAATTTTGAACATCGTTTATTAAATTGGTTAATTAATTAAAATTAATTAATTAAAATGATTAATTAATTTGAATTATAATTAATCAAAATGATTAATAAATTTTCAATAAGCGAAAACACAAGCTCAAGTTCGTATGACATGGTTTAAGGATGAAATTCGATAAACGACGGTATAGCGAAAATCGCTATAACGACAATTAGAAATATCAAAAATTAATTTCAATTAACTACCGATAAAAGCATATGGATGTAAATAAATAATCTATGGGTAAGAAAACCCCTTTTGGTCTCTTTATAGATTTTTCCTGCAAAATAATGGTTATGGATAATATATAGATAATCATATGGGTTTATAACGATCAATTTAATATGTCATTCATTTTCCAAACGGAAATTCAACCAAACAAGCAGTCAAACAATTTAAGTAACATCCAAACAATCAATAAAAGTTTATAATATCACTAATATGGTGTAATAAAATTTAGTGCGAGTGAAACTCATATTGATTTTCATTTTCGCCGAAACGTCCCGATTTTGGACTAAAACAGAATAGTCATCCAATTTTAGCCTAAATTTTCACTCACTCCAAATCCAACCAAACCTATCCCATCGCGAAGATCTTGACGACACGAGTCCAAAGAAAAAGATGGCAATCGAATTCGACCTCGTATGAGAGAGATATGAAGTTTAGAAGTTATCAACAATTTTAAATTAAAATTAAATTACTTATGATAATTACCAAAATTCCCCATCCACTATAATCTCTCATTCTTTCTCCTACATTACCTTTAATGCACAGAAAAAAAACCAACATGGTTCTGTGCGATTTTGAACTGATACGGAGGTACATACCTCTGTTTCACGAGTCGTTTTCGCGTATGAATAGCTCTCGACGAACCGTATTCGCTCGATGCCACGACGATCATCCCAAAGCCACTAGGAAAACTCGACCTGACCCAAAACTGTGTGAATACCATCAAGTCATGCGTCAATTCCCTTCAACGAACTTTGATAAATTTTGCGCCTAGGTGCTACTCTTCCCCGCAAGTCTAAATCCAATCCCTGTTTTGCGAATCGTTGCCTAAAATCGCCAAAAACCAAACCCTAGCTATGACAACGGCCATCTTCCAAACCACGATCGATCATCACCAAAATATGTCGGAATGAAGCACTTACCAAAGTAAGATTTTTAAAACAGGTTTCATGATTTTTAAAAAAGTATGGGATTTTTAATTTAAATTTGAAGTTTGAATTAAAAGGGGAAAATCTCTTTTACATGTACAGGCAACAATTTATAAGGGGAAAGGGTATGGTCTTATACATGAGGGGTATGGGCATGGGTATGGCATGAAGTGACGAGGCATGGACATATATATAGCGGAATATAAATATATCTATATTATTTTATTTTAAATTATTCCCCAAAACATACTCGAAAATTCCAAACTCCAAACAAGATGCGCCATCTAGCGTACTATATGTTGTAACCCTATTTCGAATACAATGGAACTTGATTTGCGAAATAATTCAATCATATGCAGAAGATAGGTTTTTGGACATAGTTATTACATTAAATTTTCGATATATATTTCTGCGCATTTCGATCTCACACGACCAAGAAGTATGTCGGATTGCTAGCAAATTCGATGGTGTAATATAATTCACTATTACGGATCCAATGAAACTGGTTTCGTCGAAACCCGATACCATGCCCCGGAAGGCTAATTTCACAGATTTAGGTATTTAATTATCAATATTTATCCAATCTATTTTATATTTGTAAATAAAGTTACAAATTGAATTCACCAATATTATTTGTTAGTTAAATGGAGTGAAATAAAATTACTAAATCCATTTAATACACATTTTGTTCACAATTCGAATATTTAATTATTCCCTATATTTGAATTATAAATTATTAAATTCCAAAATTTAATTATTTAAATATTTAAAATTAATTAAATATCTAAATATAATAATCAAAATTTGGGGTCGCTACACAAGTGCTAAAAAGACGAAACGCTAGGATAAAAAAAGGAGGAAAAGAAAACGACCAAGAAATAGGAGAAACACAAATATCACAATCTCGCATGTAGGATAATAACATATAATATCAAAAGATAGTGCATAGAGCTACTCTAATATACATAGCATTTCAAAAATGCTATCAAAGTACTATCATCAGCCTGGACAGTTATAATAGTCCATCTACACAATTGCGGATATATATACATAAAGTAAAGTTGTGGAAATAAATACTATGGCCGGTAAAACATCTAGTTCCTCTCCAAGAGCCTAACAAAACTCAACAAAAACTTGCCTTTTTCAAACTGCTCGAAAAAGCACCATGCAAAAAGGGAAAGTAAAACACAGGTCAGACATAAGTCTTCCGTGAGAAACTCAAGAAATATGTAGTTAGCATATAATTTCACCTTTAAGACTCCATGGAATACCGTAATGGATATCCCCTCAAAAGAGCTATACCCATCTAATAATACATATTGCGACATAATAGATAATTTCTAGGGAGAAGAATGTAAATCAGAAAATAGTTATGCCGCTTGCATCTCACGAAACAACAATACTGAAGTATAATCAAAACTACTAAGGCATGTTCGCATATGGATTTTCCTTCGAGACCTCCATAGTAAACTGAGGCCATTCTCAATGACAATGATCAAAAAACATCTTCCAGGCATCATATATCTCTAGATAAAGTATGCCATAAGGTAAACACAATTGACCCATGTCATAACACGCAATCATAATAAGCATTATATAATTATATAAATATACCCTAATGCAATGATATAAAACATTACATACTCAAATATGCTTATGTAATCACAAACCAAACAAAGTATAACTAATTTTTTCAGAACATAATATTTTTATAGAACAAATACCAACATCAACTATTAGTAAATTAAATAGAAAATGATGATAAGGGGATTGAGATTGAATAAATCATATATAGGGCCATGCTTAATGATAAAATAAATGGGCTTAAATTAAATAGTAAATAACCACTTCATTATACACGGCTATACACCTTTGTGATTACACATTCACATTTCATTTCTCACTTTAACAAATGAAAATCATAAACCTAAAAGTAGAGCCGGCCATTAACAAGAAGGAAAAGAGGAAGAATTCAGTTTAAAAATAAGGATCAAAGCTAGGAAGGCTTAGGAAACAACAAATCTCAAATTTCTTATCATACCTAAGGTGGATAATAATCCATATCATCTCTATTTTTTTATTCATATTTTTTCAGATTTAAGATTAAACCTGTTTTTATGATGATATGGATGATGATATGCAGCTATATTGTGTTTGACTGATTTTAATTCATTTACATATGAATTTGCACGGTTTTAGGGTAAAACTGAGGGTTACTAATTTTAGAATGCAACGGAAAATTTTATGTTAAGTAAAACATAATTTTGGAGATGCGTTTTAATTTTTAGAATTTTCCAAGTTAGAGAAAATTTATTATGAATTCCTAATGGAAAATATGATATAATTGGGTTTAAAAATTTATTTTAAGAACATATCTACAAATGTTGGTTTTATTAAATAGAAGGGCTTAAACATTCTTTGAATCAGATCTGATAAATGCGGCGGTTTTATTTGTAATATATGAAAAGTTTCAAGGCAACCAATCAAAGGTTTACAAATAGGCAAGTTGTTATAAAGCAATTACGAAAAGTAGCTAAATTTCAGCCTTTAATTCAAAAGAGTTAGTTTTGTCTCAGAAAACAGGACCTTTCGACTCCATTGACTCCACTTCATCCCAGTCGAAACCCACATGGCCGAAATCAATACATAAGATATCAGTTAGATGGTAAGTAGTGGATTAGAGGAAAGGAGAAAGCCACGGTATCAAAAGGAATGCTTCTGATGGGGTCAAAACCCTATTTTGTTTTCGAAAGATAAGATCTTGCCTTGTTTCACTTAAGGCTTTTGACATAGTCGAACATATGCTTTCGAAGAAGGTTCCCACAGTACGTCAAAATATTAGCTTTTGAAAGGAGTGGTTCCGACTTAGTCGAAACCCGGCCGCTATTTTCCTTCTGAGCGTATGGAAGCCATCAATGTCTTCAAAAGGTTGTATCTATTTTTACCTAAGTTAAGCCACTTCCTAAATGCTTTTGAAAGGGGTTGATCATTCCAAAGGCAATGGATTGAAAGGGGGCTCTGTCGCTATCCTTTTGAGTTTCAATTTAATAGTTTATGCTTTCGAATAGATGGTTCCAACACCATCACCTTTTTTCCTAAAACGATTTTTTATTGGTTTCGAAAGAGATACTTTCATATAGTCACTTTAACCCAAAGGATGTTTTTAAAGAGTAAACCCAATGCTTTTGAAAGGGGAACTTTACCTTGTTTCGAAGCTATGTTTAAAAAGGATGTTTTGATATCATCGAAAGGTATTCTTATTGTGTTTTGAAAGGAGGTTTTCTTGCTTTCGAAGGAGTATTTTGAGAGCTTTCAAAAGAGATGTTTTAAGATTTCAAGACGTAAACCCAATCTCAATTCAAAAGAATAACCGTGACTTAAATAAATAAAGAGTTTTGGGAAATGAAGTTTTCAGAGAAGTTTTCCTTGACTAAAAGTTTAAAGCGTTAGACCAAGATATATATATATATATATATATAATTTCAAGGACATTAAACAAAGATGTTGGTATTATTCTGTCATTATGGTTACTTCTTCATATATTTTTTCACATTGTAATTAACCCATAACGGTAATTTGGGAGAAGGGAAGAATAACTGGCTAGGTTGACTCGGTAGTGAATATAACATAAGAAATGTTAAAATCCTAACTAAAAATATTTGCATGGGCCAATAGGTTCACATTAAGCCCATGAAAACTGTGTATAACCAAAGATATTGACAGGGGCCAATAGGTTCAATATTAGCCCATGAAAACTATGATTTGATATTGGCAGAGGCTAACAGGTTTATAGTTATCTCATGAAAACTATGTTAAGATATTGACGGTTAGTCAATAGGTTCCTAGTTAGCCCATGAAAGCTAGGATAAGGGAAAAGATATTAGAGTCAGAAATAGGTTCTTAGTGATCCTATGATTACTATGAAATCGGGCAGATAGTCCATAAATATTTAGTTAGCAAATAGTGAACCTAGAAACTACAATAGAGACCGATAGTCGGAATGAAAGAGGGATGTGTAATCCTGATTTGAATTACTTGTTTTGCATATCATCATAAAATTTCGAAATACTCTATTTTTAACCATTATCTATGCTGGAGCATAGTATATGGTTTATAAATGTTTTAAGATATTAGTGAGTGGAAAACCCATTCCACTAAGCAACGTAATCTCACTAGAAATGTTAATGGTTTAAGGTGGTAGATTATTATTCATACCAGGCCTTATGTCCAAGTCGAAGTTTTTGTTTTCCCCTTAAACTCTCGGGTACTCAATTGATTTTGAGTAGGTTGAGAGTTATGGTTTCCAGGTGTTCTTTTAGACGAATAAAGCTTCCAAAGACGTGCAGGAGGCAAGCTTGTTATTAGAGTTCTTTATTTCCGCTGTGTGTTTTGTTTGTAAAGGCATATTTGTTTTATTGCCTTGTTATATACTCTAATCAACAATGGCGCATCTTCATACGTCTCTCTTGGCATATTCTATATTAATTATATGTTATCTAAACGTGGTCTGCGTAATGGTATTATGTAATAAACTTGGAATATTTTGAAATGGAATGTGGAATTTGCTGTTGTTTAAGACGTTTCCATATTACTATGCTTCTATGTATCAATGTATCTAATATTTCCGTATTTGGTCGTTGAGGATTAATAGCTATGGATGATTGAAGCATCCGTAGCCATTGGTTTTGGACCCCAAATAAGGGGATGTTACAAGTTGGTATTAGAGCATAGGTTTATGAAAATTTAAAGAAAATTTAAACCTAAAAGATTTTTCAAACATAATCCAATGAATCAGATAATAAGATTGGGTTTGGGTTAACGCTATAGTAATGTACTTGTACTTGATATATAATTATATATATATTACTACGTATTCCCCATTCTCATAGACCGTTCTTCTGTATCTTACTAAGTCTTGTTTGTAGATTTATGAGAAAGGAGATATGGAAGCAGAAAACAGAAGAGGAAATCTCAGTAAAGGAAGCACCACAACTAATGGAAATGCTCGACCCATTACTAGAAGGAACCTAGATCGACCGGCTAATGCTAGTAATCAAAGTGTTGATGACAATGTGTGTGATGGAAATCCATAAGTAGAAATGGGGGTGACGTATTTGTTCTTTATTAGTTTGATGTGTCGGAGATGCTTCCGGTGTTCCAGGAAATGTAGGAGGAGCTAATTGGTGCTCCGGTTTCGTTGAATAGAGATTGCATCAGTTTAAGTGGGAAGCCATTCTTGGGGACAGAGAGTGCCAAAGAAGTCAAGAATTGGTTGTGGCATTGTAAGCGCATATTTAATGATTTGGGTCTTAATGATGGGCAAAAGAGAAGGTTGGCCTTTAGGCAGTTGCAGGGTTCAGTGCTACAATGGTGGAATAGTGTTACTACCAAAGTTCCAGAAGAGCAGTTGACTTAGGCTGATTTTAAAAGGAGATTTAAGCAGAATTTTATATCTGAGTTTGCTAAGTCAGAATTGATGAGGAAGTTTATAGATCTGGTCCAGGGAGAAATGTCACTAGTCGAGTACGCTACTAAGTTTGAAGAATTGTCTCAATATGGATATACTACTATAGATACTGACATAAGAAGAATGAGATGTTCATTCGGGGATTGACGCCCGAGCTCGTTAAAGCGACCATGACACATGTCCACGATTATTGTAATGTGGTGGTGGAGACGGCCATTCACCATGAGGAGTTACTTTTTGATCATGCTAAAGAAAAGTCAGTGGAAGCTCAGGGTTCGCCAAGAAAGAAGAGAAATTTCTTTAAGAAGAAAGGTGCCCAGAGGGGAGATACAGCTAAGAAGTCAAAGGCTGAGATAGTTTTCTATAAGTGTGACAAGAAGGGTCACTTTACGAATGAATGCTTGTCGGGAAATGGGAAGAAAGCTGCAAATAAGAAGAATGTGAAGTGCTTCAATTGTGATTAAGTTGGGCACTAAAAGAATCAATGCCTAGAGCCAGTCAGGGCGGACAAAGGAAAACTTTTTGCTGTTGGATAAGCTAGGCATGCTGCCGTAGATAAAGGGAAGACTGTGATGGAAGGTACGCTTTTGATTCAGTGTATTCCAGTTAGAGTACTTTTTGATACCTATGCATCACAATCATTTATATCTTGGTGTTTTATTGATAGATTATGTTTAAAACCCACATACCTTGCTACTTCCTTAAGGGTTGTGAATCAAATAGGAGCGATGCAACTCTAGGGTTGAGATGTGACCAGTTAGAACTTGATTTGTTAGGTCACAGGTTTGCATGCAGTTTGTATGTTATTGATTTCGTATATTTTGAGATCATTTTGGGTATGGAATGTTTGGGTAGGTATATGGCTAGAATATTTTACCAGGATAATGAAATATCACCAAGACACCCTGATAGTCATAACCGATTGATATTCTTAGTAGAGAATGCAGACCAGAGTGTTAGTACTTTGCTTAGTGCTATGGAGGTAGGAGATGAGTTATGTCAAGTTTGAGTAGAAAGAGAGTTTGTAGATGTCTTTTAACCAGTTACTTGACTACCACTGAAACAAGCAGTAGAGCTTAGTATAGATCTTGTTCCCGAAGCTGAACCTGCGAGTAGACCACCTAGCAGGATGACACCGACTGAGATGAAGGAATTAAAGGTGCAGCTAGTGGATCTTAAAGGAAGAAATTTTATTAGACCAAGCAATTAACCTTGGTGAGCGGCCCCGGTGTTTGTAAAGAAACAAAATGAGTAGTCAAGGATGTACATCGACATCGTAAATTAAACGAAAGGATGATTAAGAATAAGTATCCTTTGCCAAGAATAGATGATTTGTTCGATCAATTGAATGGAGCCAGAGTGTTTTCTCAGTTGGATTTGGTGATCGGTTTCCATCAGTTAAGAGTGGCGGAGGACAATATTTCTTTGATAGCATTTCAGAACAGAAATGGTTTGCATAAGTGGTTGGTGATGCCATTTTGATTAACAAATGCACCTGCTTTCTTTGTAGATTTGATGAACCGAGTTTTCCAAGAATACTTGGATAAGTTTGTACTGGTGTTTATAGATGACATTTATTTAACCTTACCTTAAATTTTCACTTCCAATTATTCACTTTAAATTTTCACTTCCAGTTCTTCACATTTATTTAATCTGCACTCAAATATTTACTTAGTATATTCCTTTAATACCAATTTCATTTAAGAATTTTGTGATGTCCCGGAAATTTAAGCAATAATTATTTAATAATTTCATTGATAATTATTTTAAAATGTGAAATATTGATTTAATGAATTAATTCAAACTGGAATTCTCTTTTGAAAATTAATAATTATTTAGTTTGTTAAATGATATTATTTTCAAAGGTTAAAAATATTTAAGTAATAAATAATCTTTCTTAACTGATTTAAAAATATTTTATTTATAATGTATAAATGTTTATACATTGTAAATAGAAGATTTAGTTTTTAATTTTAATTTATTATTTAATAAAGGGTATTTTCTAATTTATAAATGAATAAATTGTAAATGGATTTAAATTAATTTAAATTAGTATTGTAGACTTTTCTAAAGTCTGTTTTAAAAACCTTTCTTATAATTTTCATAAAATGTAGGTAAGAATTTTTTTAGTTTAAAATTTTGTTTTATAATAAAAATTTGTTTTGTTTTGTTTTAAAATTGCTTTTCTTTTGAAATTTGGTTTATAAAGAATATTATTTTAAAAATAATCAAGTAAACATTAAAATGTAAGTATATAGTTTTATAAAAAAGTTTATATGTTTTTATTTAAAAACTAATGTTAATAAAACATTTGTAACTTGCTAAAACAAATTAGAAATAGTTTTAAGATAATTCAAATACATATACAAATTTAGAAATGGCTTTTAAATATTAACATGCATATGTGTTAGTCAATTAAACTATTAAGAGACACTTGTAAATCAATTATCTTACTTAACATAACAAGTGGCATGCTAATTTATTTTTGAAATTTATTATTAATACGAAAACATAACATTACATTTTGTTAAAAACATTTTCTTCAATTGAGACTTAAATCAGATTTTAGAAAGAAAACTGGAAATCAAATTCCATCTAAAATTTGCAAAACCAATTCATGTTCAAAATCTACAAACAAATACAAATTTATCTTCAAACCTGCAATCTTCCTCTTCAAAACCTCAATTTCTGCAATCAAAATACAAATCATTTTCTTCATAAACAAACTTCAATCCAATCTGCAATCTAAAGTCTGCATATCTGAAGCCAAGTTTCAATCATCAACTGGAAGTTCTACTTCAATTTAAAATTTGAGAGGTCTGCATGCAATCTACATCAACAAGCAAGGCATCTTCAATTTTCAAAATGCAAGCCAGGAGCATCATGCATTTCAATATGCGTTTCTGGACAATGAAATCTACTGCTAAATTTGCTCTGCATCTTCAAATTTAAAAGTGAGTAAATCTTTATTTTTAAAAACAGTTCTTTTTCTAAAATCAGTGCTAAAGTAAATATAAGAACTTAAGTTCAAATGTAAACTGTTTTCATTGAAAAAGAAAAAAAAATAAGTAAACCTTCTGTTTTTCAAAATGCAGTTCTTTCTGTCTGGATGAATCTTATTGCATGTGTGAACTATAGCCTCTAATGAATGCTTTGAGATTGAATATAAATGTGTGTTTATAAGTATGGTAATGCCTGCATATTTGTTTTCTGAGTATTATATATCTGTTGCTCTTGGTTGATAACAGTCCTTCTTTTCCACTAGATAAATTGATAACTTTCTGTATAGTGGGGATTTGACAATGATCACTGAAGAGAATTTGTTAATAACACTATGTTCTTGGTTTTAAAAATAGTTTAAGATAGTATTGTTTAACAAATGGACTGTAAAAAAAAACCTATATTACAGTTTTAACTAAACTGTTGAAAAAAAAAACATTTCTGTTTTAAACAGAAGTGAAATTTTTGAAAAACATGATAGGCTAGTTAAGGTCAGGTGTTATGATGTTTCATGTCAGTGGTGTATTGATGTGAGATTGGAGTGGATTAGGTGATGGAGGATCAGTGAGAGAGGAGATGTGGATTGGGGGTTTTCCAGGTTTTGAAACCTAGTCTTGCAGTGTTTAGGTTATGGGGTTCTGCACATCACTCTGTTGCATCGAGTTATTTGAGGTTTTGGGAGTTTGTAGAGGGGATGTAAAGGAAGCTATATCCAAGGTGGTGTCGATGATGGTGGCTGGAGGTGGAATTTCTAGGTGTTGACAGGTGGGTCTTGTTGCAGTGGTAACACTGGTGAACTCTGATGGGGTGTGCAGGGTTTTGACCCGAAGTAGAACTCGGGTAGTTTCGCTTCTGACTCGAAGCAATAGGTGTAGTAACTCGAAGTAAATCAGGGGGTTACTCGGGTAGCATGGTTACAGGTTTATAACAGAGAGCTTTTACAGTTTTTTTTATGTTGAATGGAAATCAAATTTTGGTGCAGGAGTTTGATTCATGTATGAATTGAAACTGAATTCAAATAGAATTTGAATTCAAAGCTTTTAAAAAATGAAATGTCTTAGACAAGTTTAAAGTTTGGTTTTAAATCAAAAATTAAAACTGTTTCAAGTTTTAAACCTGAAAGTTGTTTAGCAGTTTTTCATGTTGAATGAAATTTTTATTTTGGTATGGAAATTTGATTTCAGATGGAAGTAGAAACTGAATTCAAATGTAGTTTTGAATTCAAAATTTTTAAAGATAAGAATCTTAAATTTAAACAAGATTTAAAATTTTGTTTTAAATCAGGAGTTAAAACATTTTCCAAGTTTAAAGCCAGAGAGTAAATTTTGCAATTTTTATTTAAGTAAATTCATATTATTTTTAGTTAGAATCTGATTTAAATGGAAGTTAAATCTAATTTCAAATGAGGTTTGAAATTCAAAGTTTTTAAAAATGAAACTTTTAAATTTAAACAAGTTTAAATTCCGTTTTCAATCAAGTTTTAAAAACAGTTTTACCCAGAGAGACTTTTGCAGTTTTGAATTTTAATGAGTTGTAACTGAATTCAAGTATAGTTGAAATTCAAAAGTTTTAAAAATGAAAATCTTAACTTTAAACAAGATTTAAATATGGGTTTAGGTCAAGATTTTAAAAACTGTTTTCAGGATATCTTTCAAAACCAGAGTTTGAATTTAAACAGTTTTTGTATGTTTTAAAAACTTTGAACAGATTTGAATGGTTTAAGTAAGTTTTAAACTCAGTTTGAAATCAATTTAAAAACTGTTTCCAGATTTCTTTGAAACCCAGTTTAATTTCAAAACAGTTTTTAAATTTAAAATAAATGAACATATTCAAATGTTTAAAAGTGAATTTGAAAATGAAATTTCATTTCAAATAAGTTTAAAACTTGAAAGAATTGAGTTCCTTTAGTATTTGAAAGTATTTGAATTAAAATATGAGGTGTTGATTTAAATTAAAAAGTTGAAAATAATCAAATTATTTTCAATGCATAATTTATCAAGTAATTTAGCTTTAAATCTTTCTTTATATTTAAGTGATGAATGTTGTTTAAACATTCATTTTTATTTTATGGTTTATAATTATTTTTGGAATTAATTTTTAAATAATTTAACATTTGAATCTTTAAATAAAATGGGAATTTGAGTTAAATTTCTAGAAATGTATTGTTTTAATACATCTTGAATTTTAAATGAGTCATTTGATAGTAATTTGATTATTTTGAAAATCTTTAAGATGATTAAGGGTTTACTTAATTATTTGATTTTGAATTATGGTTTAGATTAATTTTGATAATTAATCTAATTCAAATTTTCTTAAGTATATAATGAATGAAATGATGTTAATTAATAATTGGTGATAATTATCTAAGGATAATTAAGTAATTAATTAATGTCAATAAATTTTAATATTGTGATTTGTTAATTTAATTAATTCAGTTTAATTAATTTTAATAAATCATTTGATGATTTTAAGAATGTAATTACTTAATGTAATTAGTGGAGCAGGATTACTCGGAGAAGTAATAATGATAATTTCTGGAATGTAGTTAGTAATTTGGATGATTACTTTAGTAATTAATTAAGAAATTAATTAATGATTAATTATTAGATAATTAATTTGTTGATAAGTAATTAAAGATAGTTAATTACTTAATTTAATATTAATCAAGGTGATTAATAATTAGATTAATTACTAAATGTAATTAATTTTAATTAAGTAATATTGGAGATCATTAATTATTATAACTAATGATGTAATTAAGGATTGTTTGATTAAATAATAATTAATTAATAAATGATTAATTATTGTAATTACTTATGATTAAGGTTAATTAATTTATGAAATTAATTTAATACTAATTACTTATTGTAATTAGTGAATGATCAATCAGAGATGTTCAATCAAGTTAAATACTTAGGAAGTGAATTAATTAACTGGGTTAATTAATTAATGGATGTTAAGCAAGATTTAAATGTGTTAATTAATTTAATTTAATTTAAATTAATTAGAGATAGTTGTAATTAATTTAATTCATTTTAAATTAATTATAATTGATGGTTAATGAATCTTTGCTTATGGATGCTATTGATTGAATGGTTGTGATCTCAGTAATGAGACTAGTTGTATCTGTATGATATGGATGATTGGTTTAAGTATGATAGTTTGTGATGGGTTATTTGGTTGAATGATTATCTGTTTATGGATGATACAGATTACCTGTTATGATATGAATGTGCTTATCTACTGTGAGATGTAGTTTATCTATCTGTGTAAAGTAGATAATAATGAAAGAGTTAAATTGTTTAAAACCCTTAAGTACAACTTGGACATTAAAATGGCGTTTGGTTTCGGTGAGACCGGGATCGGGTTTCCATATTTGGATATCCGAAAACCACATCGATTCCAATTAAACGTTAGGTCGTTAATCCAAGTGGAGCAAGTGAAGACTCGAGGTGCAAGGGCTATACGTCAGTATAACTCTGTGGGTGATTCCGTAATGAATTTGACGGAATAGTACTTATAGATTCGAGATGGTGATTTAGAGTGCAAGGGTTATCGTCGTTAACTCTGAGGGTCATTCCAATACGAGTGTAACGAGATAATGCCTTCGGTTTCGTTCGAACCCGGAACGAACTTGTATGGATTGAATGCTTTCAGAACATCGTCAGGCGGACGATGAGCATTTTAAGTTTGTTATGTCCTATAAAGGTAATCGTAACCTCAAGCCTCATCAACCGGGAATGGCTAAAACAGGGGAGGTGCAGCATAGCTTCGTGGGTAGCCCCCACTTGAGAGCAAGATTTACCCCTGTCTAGAGGTCCCTTTATATTTCGGTTGTGTGGCAGTTGGTGACGACCAATCTGCGAGGTAGTCTTGTTCGGAACTGTTCAGTAAGGAACGGGTCTGACTTTGTGTTGCAGGGGATGAAGGGAGTAATCCTCGGTACGGTGATCTAGGCCACGTACTGTGACGGGCGGTACCCCAGTAGCCCTGCCATTGATGGAATCCATAATCCAATAAGTGCCTGTACGGTTTTGATTGCGTCCAACTATGTTGGAACGTGAGATGTAAGCATTCCAGCTATTTCTGTATTTTATTTTAAAAACCCTAGACACTATTATAATATCACTGGATTTCCTATCAAATGTTTTGGTTAGCGTAAGGTAAAAACTTTTCCATGTTTATGTGTGGGAAGTCTTACGTGATACCTTTTGTTTTCAAAGGATTTTCTAAAGTTAAGCAACTTTTAACCCCGTTTACTCACACCAGACCCCTGTCTGACCTGAGTGTTTATTTTCTGTTTTATTAAACTCTTGGGTACTCATATTACGTATGAGTAGTCAAGTGTTTTAGGATTTCTTTGACGAGTTCTGGAGGAGATAATGGAGCACGAGGCTTCAGCGTGTAGATATATGTAGTGATTCCGCTGTGTTGAGTTATCTGTTTTCTCTGATGTTCTTGAATTGTAATAGCTAGACAGATGTTTATAACTGTCTAGTTTTGTGTTGTAATAGCTGTATTACTCTGATGTATAAGATACTATGTAAAGTTTTATGTGATATATTATAATTTATTCGATTCCGCTGTGAGATTCTGATGTGGTCTGTTCTTTCTTTCCTTTCTTTTCTATTTTCTATCCCTTTCTTTCTTCTTAGCGATGTGACTTCCTGGGTGTGGAAGTTGGGTCGTTACAAATTTCACCATCAAATTTTCTTAAGTCAATTATAAACATTTTATACAAATGTTCTTAGGTTAATAACCATTTAACACTTAAGTCTTATCCATTTTAATCAAATTCAGTTTCATTTTCCAATTTCAACATTCAATCTTATCCCTCCATATTCCAAACCTTATTTAATCAACTAATTAATTCTTTTAGTTCCATCATTTGTTTATTTCAAACCTAAATTTTGTTTCAAACCTCAATCAAATTTATTCCAAATAATTTATTTGACTTAACTTAGGTTAAATTTCCAAATTCTACTTAAGTTAAATATTTATTCCACATTCAATTTCAAATGTACTTTCCTTACATTCACATGCAACAATTTTAAAGCTTTATTTCACTTACAAATTCCCAAAATTTATAAGTTATCAACTTATTTTTATCATATTCTCACAAACCATTTTAAATGAAAATCCCAAATTTAAACACCTCGTTCTAAAGTATTTCAAACTATTTTTGAAATTATACATATATACACACACCCACATAATCCCTTGGTATATCAAATTATTCTTTTGAATTTCAAAACCAAAACTAGTTTTCCAAAACAAAACTCCAATTGGTAGCAATTTCTCTCTTGGAAACTTGAAAATGAATATCGATGATGTTGTAGTCATCACCGAAATTATTTTTCAGTGACAGAAGTGGGTTCGGTGCTTTTATTCCTTTTAAACCTTTTTAAATATTTCTATTCAAAATATTTCCAAATAATACTATTATTATTTCCACAAGTTTGAAAATCATTTTCAAAACCAATGGGATTTAAATTCCTAAATTTCCAGCTTTTAAATCTTTTATAAATCGTTTTATAAACCATATCAATTTGTAAATCACATTTACAAATCATATAGTTATATAATCCTATCTTGGTTATATAAAGTCATTTCTTAATTATTAATCTTGTATGCATTATAATACTAGCAAATTTTATTCTTTCACAACAACAATCAACAGATGATAACAGTTTAACATTATCATTTTCTAACAACCAAGCACACCATATAATAATTCATGAAAAATTATTCCTTTATGTATAAAATATAATCCAGCTAAAATTATTTCATTTACTCAGTTTCAAAACAATATCATGTCGGGTTGCTCTGTTCAAGTGTTTAAAGATCCCTATCAATAGCTTTAATTATTCGTATTGACCAGAATCCATAAGCCACTCAGCTGACCAATCAACACAATATAAAACAGTTTTATATCACTAACAAATATGCGCTTGTATCTACTAATACACTCAAACTCATTTTAGGGTACAACTGACCCTATCTCTAGTGAGTTACCCCATCAAAGCCAAGGTTCTTGCTTAACCTTTAGCTCTGATACCAGCTATGACGACCCATATTTCGAAAGGTTTAAATTGACAATAATCCATACATGTCCAACTTAAACAATTTAGAATATAGATAATCAATAGGGTTAATTAAGAAAAATAAGAAAATAAGAAGAAAACAAACACAGAATCTTGCAGCGCAACGATAAAATATAATAATAAAATAAACAGTTCATGAAGTGATTTATATTATACATTTGATTATAATTTATATAGCATTTATTAGACTTATATATACAATAGGGATAAATAAAATAATACAGCAGACAACATGATGCAGGAATACAAATAGTAATAAATACCAAATCTTCGTCTTCGTCCACTAGAAAGTGATCTTCAATGCACTGAAATACTCAGAGCCGACCTGAACGTAATGAAAAGACAAAACACTCGAGTCGGGACTAAAATATTCTTATGTGAGTCAAATCGATATCGCGTATAACATGAGTTTCGTGGCATCGGATTTGTTTATGGTTTTTACATCTCATATCCGGTGTATAACGTGCATGAAATAACTCAAGAGATGTTACGGTATTTTCCATCTCTTAAGGATCCATCAAAATATTTATATGTAGTACGCTACATATATAATGTCTAATCAATAAAATAAATATTTTTCTTAACGTTAAGGCTTTACATTGATCCCCCTTAACGTGTTTTTAAGCGTTGTCATACAATTTTCATATAAAACACCAGTAAACCTTCGGTGAATAGGGATGCATCGTGATACGATAACACTAAACTAAAATCTTTAGGGTCTCATGTAGGGATAAAAATATGACAAGGCACGTAAGGCAATGCCCAAGGTAGGATACTACCAGTTCGGGTCGTAAGGCTGTGGTAACACATCATAGCCATGAACGCCCACCATGTCCATCCATCCTATATCGAGTCAAAGGGAGGTTATCCAAAAATCAAGGTCATCGATCGAAACCAACAACAAGAGTAATAATACGTACCAAGTCCAAGAAAATCGAAGAAACCAGCTTGGCAATGTCAAGCCATCCTATTTTATTCATTTCAAATTGGCACAAGTGTCGGGTTCTACCCATCATCGTTCTCTTTCTTCAAATCCAACAATCGTTGCCAAATCCAACCACTTCGTTTTGGAGTTTCCTTCGCGTACACTAGTTTTTAAAGTGGTTCCAATATCGATAAAGAGTATGCCAATAAGAGTCCCCATTCTCTTTAACCACCAAACATCGTTTTTACGCATCGGTTGGTACTTTTGTAATTCGAAAACAATTCATACTTGGTATCAAAATATCATATTCGTTTCAAATCAAATTCATTTCGAGATACCCTATTTACCTCAAAAATCATATTTATTTCGATAAGTCATTTTCACTTGAAATATCATTTCACTCCAATATCTTGATTTCACTTTCAAAATCGTTTCAAATTTCGATTTAGATTATAACTTTATTTTAACCCAATTAGCATTTATAATCCATGATTTAAATATAAACATTTCCACTCTGACCAGTTTTAATTTTCAGAAAATAGTTTTAAAATAGTTTATATTTTAAAATAGTTTAGTAGAAAATGGTTTAGGTATTAAAATGGTTTATATAGTAAATTTCTTAGAAAATCAAATTAATTTGAATATTTAAAAACCTGGATTTAAATAGTTTATATTAAAATAATTTATTTAAAAATAGTTTCAAAGTCAAACTGATTTAATTCCAAATTTCCCAATTCAAATCACATCCAATTTCCATTTCCATTTAAATCGATTCAATTCCGATTTTAATTCTAAATAACTTCGACTCCAGTTTTAAATCAAATCAATTTCAATTCCAAATTAGTCCAATTTCGATTTTAATTCCGATTAATTTGAATTCTATTCCAATTTGAATTAATTTCCTTTCAATTCTCAATTTTATACTATTTCGATTTGTATAAATTCGAGTTCGATTTCAGAATATCAATTTAAATCACTTAAATTAAATTTAACTTCAATATTCGATTTAAGATCCAAATCTTTAAAAATAATTCAATTCTGAGCAAATTTTTTGAAAGTAATTTACTAGCAATTAAATTCCAATTTCAAATTTAACTGTCAACTTTAATACCTACGGTCAATTCATATGTCAATTTCATTTTCAAATAACAGTCAATAAAATTAGATAACTTCACGATTCAATTTAAACAAACATAAAAATATTATAGTACATTGTGAGCGTTAGAAACACTCACCTTTTATTTTATGTTGTCGCTTTCGCATTTTGGTTTCGATTAAATTCAAACACGTTTGAATTTAACTGAAAATTCTGCAAGCTCTAAATTCAACTAATTTGATTCCATAGAAAAGATCGCATTAATATGAACCCAACGTGACTGACCGCATTGGATTTTGACCTAAAACGAATGAGATATTCAAATTATAAGAATTTGAATTTTTATTAAACAACTTATATAGATAAATAACCATCTTTCTCATTACCCGTTCTATAACTAAAGCCCGACCCAACTACAGTTCTCCCCTTCTCCCTCCATTCTACCTCCACTGTGCACGCATGAACCCAATTAACCATGCATGCTCAAGGATGACAGGAAGCATCGCTCACCTATATCGAATTTCGTCTTCGCTATCGTTTCCCACTCAATAAACCGCATCTGTTAACCCAATCGTGACCAGACAGCCCATCGAACATCCCATTTACAGTCGTGATGATCGTCACGATCGGAATCCACCATTCTTTAGCCGCCGACTCCCCACACCACCACGACCTCGATTCCATCCTCCACTTCTCACATCGTCGATCAATTCAACAAATATTCCAAGTCCAAGTTACAAAAAAATCAGCCGTCTCCATTGTCAAGCTTACCTAAGATCATCGCCGCATACAACAAAACCACCACCAAATAAAGATCTTGACTTACAAAGCCAAAGACGCCCTCCATTAATTTTTTCCAAATTCTATTTTAATTGTTTCGATTTTTTTCAAGTTTTCAAATTAAATTTTCTTCCCACGTT
This sequence comes from Allium cepa, assembly GCA_030765085.1. Lineage (NCBI taxonomy): Eukaryota > Viridiplantae > Streptophyta > Magnoliopsida > Asparagales > Amaryllidaceae > Allium > Allium cepa. The sequence goes on along the minus strand of CM060939.1, from coordinate 964,998,353 downwards.
TATAAAGGAGGAGCATGAGAGGAGGTAGCACGGGAGTAGAATAGCATTTTCCAACGTAGGGTAGCCAAGATGTAACAGAACAACGGTTGATAAAACGTTTTTGTGGCTGATGTGAGATGAAGGTGTGTATATGTATATATATTTAAAATATCTAGATATTTATTTCGATCCCCTATCGAGGCGTGCCGCCTTGCGTTTTTAATTTTATACCCCTATTCTGAATGCAATGGAACAAATTTTGAGCCCTAATTCGATCATATGGAGAAGATAGCTTTTTGAACCCAATTAAAATATTAAATTTTCAATATTAATTTCAACACGTTTCTGTCCTGTATGACCAAATGATGACTCCAAACACTACGAAATTTGAAATTCGATAATAATACATTATTACGGACCCAACTGGACTAGTTTCGTCAAAACTGAGACTGTGCCTCGGAAGGATTTTTTTACTCATTAATTAAGACAAGTTATTTTTAAAATTAGTTAAACCACTTTTAAATCCACTTTAAAATTTTTATTATCTTCATTGTTGTAAATAGTAATCAAATAAGCTTTGAAATTATTTTTACCTAGCTTAGAACTCAAGATCCCCTTGTTTAACCAATTTCAATTATTAAATTTGACAATTAAATTATCTAATAAAATGTTATATTTGAAATTTAAGTTATTTAACCTATAAAATTAACTTTTAAGTATTCAAAATCAATTAAATATCCCAATTACAAATCACTAAAATTATAAGTCGTTACTAAAATTGATACAAAAAGTATGTATATTGAAAACACCATAGATGTCAAATCAAAGCCCCCTACAATTTCTTTACTTTGACATTTCACCGAACAGATTACCTAGAACTAAAGAAGATACCTATAATAAATTTATAGAAAAATGATATTTTTTTAGCTTGACCACTTGTTGGAGATTAAGTAATGTTTTATTTTACTTATAATTTTTTTTGAAAAAGCAAACCCCAGTTCCTATAAACCAAATTAATATAAAACTAAATGTAATACTACATACCGAACAACATACCATGAATGATGGAAGATGAAATTGTAGTACTACAACCAAAGCTAAAAGGTATCTCAACCAACGGAAGGAGCAAACTTTTCGCTTGGACTTAAAGGTAATAAAACTTACGATATGATAGCATTGAAAAGTAAAAGAGAAGAAAATGAAAGTAAATAGGGGAAATGAAAGTAAATGGGGGAAATGAAAGTGGAAGATACATTCGATTTGATCAATTAGAAAAAGAAGATAAGAAAATGAACGTAAAATTGAAAAATGAAGGTGGAAAATATTTCTGAATAGATGAAATAGAAAATGAAAGAACATGTTGTTATTGCTATTATTATGTAATCGCAATTTATTTTTGCGTTTGAAATGGTAAATAATTATTGGGGTGTACAAAAATTTTACCTTAAATTAAGAAGAGGAGAGGATTTTGAATGACAGTGAATGAGAAGCAAGAATTCAAATAGTCATATATTCTTTATTTAAGTAATGGAATAGAATTTATGGAATAAATTAGGATTGAAATATTGAAGATTACTTTTTTATCAAGTGTGATGAACGGATTAAAGTTTTTTTAGTAAATACTTAAATCATATCATTAATATATTAAACAATTAATACCGTTTTCTTTGGTTTATCCCGACAAATCCAGATAAGACCAAAACAAAACACGTACATTTTCTCCTTGTTATCAGGCGACTACCGCGTCTTCGTTAATAAATCAATGTACTTCTTACCCTTCAAAGTTTATTCATCATGTTACCAGTAAGTTCTATAAAAACTAAACCCGATTGGGAAGATTATGTATCATTGGCTTGTTAGGTCTAATTTTTGAGTCCGGTTGCTAGAATCAGATAAACCATTATTGTTTTATAAAGTTTGTGCATCATTTTAAATCTTGATAGTTGAAATTTCATAATTAGGCTTTAGTTTCTAGTATAAATTTTAGATATTTATCATTAACTTCTGAATCCCACTACTTTAGCCATAAATCTAAAGGGTTTTAAATTCCTTTGTGAACTTTAGTTTTTTTTTACATAAAGCTTTCAATTTTTTGTAATATGGGACAAGTTAGATTTTTTTTCGCTCTATGTTGTTGTAAACCTATATTTTATGATTATTGCATTGTGTAACGATCCGAGATTTTCGACCCTTGAAAATCAACATCAATACGTTCACTGTATAACGTGCTGAATATTCAAGGGCCGAAAATACCGATTGCTAGAGGTGAAAAAGGAAAAGATAGAAGAAAAGAAACAGAAAAACATCACCGAATCTCATAAACGCAGCAGAACAATATATAACAAATAATAACATATTTTCATACAAAAGAATATGCAGCAGTAATTACATATAGTTATCAGAGTACAACAATCAATACATCAATATGGACAATTATTATAACTTGTCCTCACTAGTGCTGACTATACAGTTTACACACACAGTAGAATATAATCAAGTATGTGTAATACGTCTCTGTCATATACTTCATCTCCTAAGCTCTATGGCATCCTAATCTGAATTTGTAATACTTGGTTTGGCCCGTGCATTATAATAAAATAACACCCTAGTCATTCTGGAAAACCAGAGTGAGAAAACACACTCAATTAGAATTATTATCTTTTTTGAAATCCTTTGAAAACAAAGGTATCTCGTAAGACCACGTCATAGATAAACACGATGGGTTTTTACCTTACGATAACCAAAACATTTTATATCAAAATCATCTGACATTATAATAGTGTCTATAGAAAGTAAATTGAAAAATAGCTGAAATGCTTGCATCTCACGTTTCAGCATAGTTGGGCACAATAAAAAAACGTACAAGCTCGTAGTGGATATTGGATTCCATACAATGACTGGGCTACTGGGGTATTGCCTGTTGTAGTACACCTTTAGAAAAATGTATCGAGAACATCGCCGGAATCCCCTACCAACACAAGATTGGCCTACCCCTAACTTGGGTAGAACCGAACATGTTATCACCCCGAGAGTTCCCACCCTTATCGAGCGCTCTCTTTTCCATGCACAACCGTATCTAAAAAATTTATATATCCGAGGGTATCTAAAAACATGATAACATACCCTAATTGGGTGCGACCCACTTAGTCTTGTTGCATCTCCCTTGTTTTAGTTATTCCCGATTGATGAGGCTTGAGGCTGGTTTACCTTTTAAGAACAATTCCACTTAGAATGCTCATCGTCCTCCAGTGACGATGTTATGATAGCATTCGTCCATACAAGTTGTCCTGGGTCTGGAAAAACCTAATTATCGTCTTCGCTATCTTCACGATATCCATTGGTAACGCTCAAATCAGATCGAAGTGGTTTTCAGATAATTAAGTCTGATCCCGGTCTCTTTGAAACGATCGATGAAATTGGCCAATATTTGATAGTCGGTTATTTAACTATCAATACAACATCTGTAAGCAATCATTAGGCCCATATTATAATTTTTCAAAATTTATTTTCAAAATATCTTTATAAGATATATATTCAAATCCCTTACAGATTTTTAGTATTTGAGACAACTCAAATACTTATATTCATATCAGGATATTCTAAACCATCTCTTATTTCAACACTTAGAAAAATATTTAAAAAGATATTTTTCTAAACCCCTTACTCCTCAACTCTTAGGAAAGTTCCATTTATTTCCTTTTTCTCAGAATCCTTCACAATATATTGTAAATTCCTTAGCTCATTTATAAGGAATTCTATAAGTTTTAGGGTTCCTTAATTAATTTCCTTTAATATTTCAAAAGTAAAAACACTTGTCTATAATTCCAAATATCCATTCCTAACTTCTTTTATGAATCCTAATTCATTTTTCGAAGTTCACTTTTATTTAAATATCGTGGAAATTTTCCTTACATTCCCCCATATTCATGTTGAGAATTTCTCTTATAAACCCCATCTACCGAATAAACCCAGTTTCCAAACATCGAGAAGATTTTTAAATAAATTTAAATCATTACAAAACTCTTTATATATATATAAGTATTTAAGAATAATAATTTATTTTTAAAACATTTTCAAGTAATTATTTAAAATATCGAAACTCTTTTTATAAACATCAGTAACTCATTTTTAGATACGTAAATCAATTTCCAAAGCTGATTTTAAAAATTAGGATTTACTAAAATAAATATTAAGTATTTGAAAAATTCACTTTTCGATGTATTTTTATTCTACTAGTTCAAAATTACATAGTTTGATAAATAAAACTTCCCTTTTTAAAAACAACTTAATTTCTTAATAATAAAATATATTTTTAAAATCTCAACAACCAATTAATTTATATATTCCCCTCGTTACATAGCCCATCAATTTCATTCTGATTCTCCTAACCATTTCCACGTTTCAAAAATAGTATCCACTATTTTCCTCAACCATATTTCCATATTCTAATATAAATTCACCCTATGGATTTTATATTTCCAATTTAGCAATTGCTATCGTTTTCCCTTATTTATAAACATCATGTATAAATTTTTATAACTCCTTAGGATTTTACTTGTTTATAAAAACAAATATTATTTATAAAATTTTATTTTATAAATTCATTTCCTTATAAATTCCATTTATTCCGCCAATAAGAAATTTGATACCGATTTCAACCCCTTTTTACATTTTTTGGATATCATTTAAAAATTCTTTATGTAGATTATTTTTAAAAATACCTATTTAAACAATTATCGAACTTATTAAGCACAACCAAAAATCAAATAATTATTTTATTCAATCAATTTCTTTTCAAATAGTTTAAATTTTGATATGATTATTTTTATATTCAAAATCTTCATTTAGTTCCTTAAAAATTTAAAAATAATATTTATGGTATTTAAAATATCAAATCAAGGCCAGTGCTACTATAGCATCCAAAATTCAATCATAACAAATCTATATCAGATTTGTTCACACACAACATATATCAATATATATGAATAATTAATATATTTTTGAGGAATCCATTTGGATCCCTCCAACCAGTTTTCCTGCATTCATAGACGTTAGATGACACAAAAATACCAATCCCGCTTCGAGACGGGACATCGCAATAATATAGGATCATCCGCTATTATGTGGGGTGCATAAGTTCTCATCCGCTTCAATCGGTGAGAAATAAATCCAACTACTAATATATATATATATATGTATATGTATATGTATATGTATATGTATATATATAATAGGAGTTTTTAGGCATAGAGAAGAAGTTGCAAAAAAATTTAGTCTTAGGGACAATAAGTTTTTTTTAGTCTGAAAGACACTCTATAGTATAAATCACAGAATGATAGTTGCAGCTATCATTTTCTGTTTACAATATAAAGTGTCCTTCAGACTAAAAACAAACTTGCTGTCCCCGAGACTAATTCTTTTTAACTTTTTTCCTATGCCTATTTTCATGTATATTATATATATTTAACATCCAAACTAATAATAATTTATAAATTCATCCAGTCAACCAATAATTTAAATTCAACATTTTTAAATTATAACAAGCAATCCAAATGGGTGAGATTTTACTCACCTTGATTTATTTCCAATCCATCCCAATTTATTCTATTGCATAGATTTTCTCGTTATGAACCAACTCGATTTATTTCTTGATTTTTAGACCTCATATGCAAATTTTACTAAATTTTATTAGCTATCACAATTTAAATTTTAAATCAAATAAAATAATTATATAATTAAATTTAGTTATAGATTTACCTTTACCATCTCGTTCGTCTCTCTGCCTTACCGACGAAAGGTTGCAGCCACCCAAGCTAAAAGCTTTCTCAAACAATTATCCCCAAAAGCGACATCCTCTTGCCTTCATCATTGCGCTGCCATGCCCAGAACCATTGACGAACTTCCAGCCAACGACGTTGCACCACCCACAGTCGTGACCACCAATGCTAAGCCATCCGTCCCTCATTTCGTACGTGAATGCAAGCTCTTCTCTCAAGTCACAGTCACGACATCAAGTCGCATTCGCAAGGCACCTTTCTACGAATGTCGAAGCATCACCCAACCTTCATGTCAATGACTTCAACGCGACCAACTCTCGACTATCGAAACCCCACTCGAAGACCGCCATTCGATCACGACTTGGAGCCCTAATCGCAGCTAACAATGTCGCACTCCCCCATTTTTGAGTCGCCGATGCTAATTTCCTACATGAATCCAAAGTTAGCCTCCGACTCCCAAAACATCGTCACTATCTCCTATAATCCCCAACCCCAGTCAAAAGCTCAGGTCAATAAACTGCCGCACCTCCTTCTTGCGTGCGCGCGTATGAGCGCCGCCACCCATCGTGACCACCATGTACACGAACTCACCTCCATTCGATTTCCATTTGATTCGAGCAAGATTCGTTCGTTTATATTTTTTTCCTGAAGTTTTGGGTTTTCTTCGATTTAAATTTTGTGAAGAGGGATGCGAGGAAGGACGTATTAAAAAGGAAGAGGGTACAGGAGAGGAGGCATGATTGAATGGATTTGTGGGCTAGTAGAATAGGTCGGCTGATAGATGGAGTTGACCTATTATTAAAAATTTATTTTTAAATGTCTTGATTGCATATTTCGAAATCCTGAACCCCTATCGAGGCATGCCGCCGGACGTTTCTAATGTTATACCACTATCTCGAACCCAAAGAAATAAGTCTCAAGGCCTAACTCGATCGTATGGAGAAGATAGTTTTTTAATCAGCTATTTAAATCAAATTAAATTAAATTATTTCTGGGCGTTTTCAAGTCGTGCGACCATACGGTAAATCCAAACGCTATGAAATATGAAATCCGATAATAATACACTATTATGGATCCAATGAAACTAGTTTCATCGAATTCCAAGACTTTGTTCCGGATTGTTATTTTAACGTGTCGATTAAATCGACGATTTCAAAAATTTACGAAATCACTTGAAATCTCAGTTTTAAAACTTTACTAACTAAATTCTAATTTAAATAGAATTTTTATCAACATTAGAAATCGTTTCGGTTCATATCAACCCCAATTTCAATTATTTAATATTCCCTTATTACGATAAATCGCTATCTTTGAAATTTAAATTCATCCTAAAATTCCAACCAAAATTCTTCATATTCAAAAACCATTTAATATTCCAAATCCAATATTTAAAATAATTTATATATTCCAAATCAAACGTCGAAAATCCGGATCGTTACATATTCATTCACATATTGTTTATATTTAAGTTGGATGTGGTATATGAAAGAAGTTTTCAAAATAGTGGTGAACCATCAACTTTTAGGGTAGGTTTATATCTTGTGAGAAATATTTAACATGTGGGTTGATTGGGCTGGAAGTTTATGTTTGTGTACCACTTTTTTACTACTTTCAAATTTTTATTTTGCCGTGAAATTTTGCATTTTTATGCTTTTTTAATTTAACTTCTACAATTTGGCATTTTTATACAAATTAGATAAGGTGCATGTTAATTATCTAATCTATTATTTCTAGGAAATAGCTCTTCTTTTTCCATCCACTAGCTAGTAGTTCCACTAAAAAGTGTTATTTGATGAATTTTGTATTGAAAACAATCATATTAGATGGATTTATGAAACTGAAAGCGCCATTGTGAAAACTTTGGTTTATGTGTAATGACCACAAGCTTTAATTGTTTCCACTTTACATATGTACTTATAGTGGTAGACTTTTACAATTGGAACTGGGTAAAAGCTCGTTACTATGATGCTTTTTATTTTTACTAGGGAAGTCAAGGAAGTTGACCCCTTGAGTTAATTTTTTTTTATGATACTTACAATACTGCATGATTCTTCAGTTAAATGAATCTCCAATATAGAGCAGTTCGTGTATGTTTGCTGTCATGGATGATCTTCTTGTAAATCAACAAGCACTACATAAAATGTATACAATTTCATTTTATTTATTTATTTTTACTTGGAAATTTAACGTTCATTTTGAACAAAGATTGATTATCTATTGAAATAGGACATGTGCAAAAGTGTTCCACATATCCCAAAAAAAAAAAAAAATCAACTCTATTTTTAATGTATAATTCGCAACTAAAAAATACTTTCGACTACCAAGAATATTTTAATAGATATCAATTTTTCATACATGCTAATAAACACAAAATTCAATTTTTCAATTCGGTCCTAAACAGCCATATGTCTTTGATTTCCAACGACCATTCTCTGTTGTACGATAATAAACAGTCGTGCATCTTTGATTTGTAACGGTTATTCACTATCAATCGTACGGTGATAAACAACCGAATAGTGTTTTAGTGTCTATTTGATAAAGCAAAATAACGTATAAGAATGTAAGTAGAGTTTGTATGGTGATCGTTATTTACGACAGTCAAAATAGATTTTTTGGATGTCTATTACCCTTTATATTTCTCTATCAAAATGTTGATAGATGGTTAACATGTCCTTTTTATAACTTAAATGTATTATGTTCATTACGTTATTGTGGTAATTTTTCCCCTCTTTCTACTTAGCATCTATTTTTGATATATATATATATGTGTGTGTGTGTGTGTGTATATGCATATGTATGTATGTATATAACGCTGGCATGATTACTAACATAATTAGTTATTTTGACATTTATATTCAAGTTTTATTTTATAAATTACAGGAAGAATGTTGTTGGCATTTATCACATAAAATGCTTCTTCAAAGAAATTGTGAGCCTGCATGCAAGTTATCAATTTTTGAAACATTTTTTACTTCCTATATTTATCTTCAACTATTCTTGCATGCTTTGCTAATATACGCATTTCCTCAATTTTAAATTATCTAGTCAAAATTGAACTTGAAGTTCAATATCCAATTTTATAATTCATATTCTCATATTTTTATCATTTATCAACTGCAAATTTTGTTCTTATTTTTCATTCTTATTCATCTCTGTTTTCTATCCATAGTTCATCAAAACTTGCTTTTGAATTGTTATAATCCTCTTGGCCTTTCTTTTAAGCCTAGTATTATTTTTCTAAAAGGGCCTAAGGTAACCTTCTCACATATAACATCACCCGATAATACCTTTTTAAATTTAAGTGTTGCAAAAGTTTAAGTTCAAAAATGAAGTGTTGCAAAATGAATGTACGTATTGTTATAATCACAAACGTTATAGGACATTCTATAATAAGCTACAGTTGTTAGCACTATGATTTGACATGTCCAAACATGAGGATGTAAGTCAATATTGTATGTGTAAGACACGTATGAACATAGCTTAAATAATTGAGGACCGACCTAAACTTGCTGTAAATTTTCTTGTACATTTTATAGGATGGTTATTTATTCCTGTTATAAGATGACACCAAGTTAATTTTAGACAAATATAATAGTTGTCATGTAGGAATTTTTTGCGATGCATTCACCAGTTTTTTCACACCTTGCCTTGCAAGTTGCAACATGTCTTAGTTTTACTGTTATAACTTAAAAATCAAGGTCACATGTACACTGTAAGCAACACACATGGAAAACTTGCCCATAGTGACATGACAGATGTTAGGTGTGGCTCGCATTTTATTAGAACACGTAGGTTGAATTATGATTAGTTCCACATTGCAAGATATTTTAAAAGAGATAAACATATATATATATATATAAGATCGGTAGCATATAACTAAGGATTTTTTTTGTTACAAATAAATGTCATTTAAAGGTCTTGGTCTGTTGATGGTGCTATCACAATTCTGCTGCAACAAATAGTGAAACTTACTCCTGCTGCCATCTAGTCATTCAATAAAAGGAATATTCATATAGCGCGTGTTTCTAGTTACAGATGAGCATGTAGTGGCACCTGATTCTAACGGACATGTTAGTATACTTCAATACAAATATGATGCATATTTTTTTATAAATTATAGGTATTGAATATAATATGGCTTCAGTCTTTGCAGGCTTTTACCTTTGCTATTTGGCAGGTGGATTTTGAAAGTCTAGGATTTCCTGATCGTGGTTTCTGGGACAAAATGATGAACACATGTTTCCCTGATCAGCATAGGTTTGCATTTCCTTAAATACATCCTTACTGAAGGGAGTCCTTTTTGGCCAATTTTCAAACAATTTGCGCTGATGTTTTCACTTCAAAGAATGTCCTTATTTTCTACAATACTATAATTTATGTTTGGTGTGTGTGTATTTTGCAATTTGAAGATTGAGGTTCCTATAAAATAAACAAGCTAGTTTTTTTATATATTCATTTTAGTTTGCTGCAGTAACTTTTGTTGAATGTTTTTTCAAATAAAATCCTCTACGGAGGGAGGTCCAGGAGGTGGCAACCCTCCAAGGTGGGGATGCGGGGGCAACGTCCCCGCTACGGGGTTCGACCTGTCCGGTCAAGTCGTAGGGGTCTAGGGTGGCAGCGCCCCGTCCAAAACGGTACGCTTTCATGACTGTTGAATTCAAATTCAACAGTCAACGGTAACAACCGTTTTCTAACGGTCGCGACCGTTCAAAAAGACACATCACTCCCGATATAACTAAGAATTTCATCAACGCAGAGTATAACTCGATTCTTTTTCTTCTATATCAAACTCGTCTGAAAACTTTTGAGTATTTCTTCTGATCTGAGTAAGTAATCACAACTTGCTTGAATTAATCTCCATTGTATCATGAAAGAAAGTTTTCGTTCTACCCGTTGTGATAAAGAAGTGGAAAACATTCTTAAAAGACAACGATTTCTTCGTGCCTTGAAGTGATTAGTCATACATTAGACTATATTAATCAACAACTTTCTGTCATGGGCTCATGTGTCTTTATGCTGTCAAAATATTTGAATGGATAAATATATTTGGCTGTTAGTATTTAGGCAACTTTGTTCAAAACTTGTAAGTCTACAACTTAAGTTTTTTAGTCTAAAAGAGAGAACATAATTTGAACTAATTACATCTAAGATCTTTTTTTTTTTCACACTCTCTGTTCCATGTGAGCCTTAAGAAACATCATCCTCACCCTCCCTAAAATAAACACATCTATCAACATCTCTACTACTAATAAAGAAAATTTATTGAACTAATCTACTCAGTGTCCTTTTAAAATTCCAAAAATACACTTTCCCGTGTACAAAACACGAGTCCATACTAGTAAACCATAAAAGAAACAATCTGTAAAAGAATGTGTTTTAATGAAATAGAAGTAATGACTTATGTTGTATGCATACCATACCAGTCGCAAGGTCACATAAACCAGTGTATTGCTAGAGGAGCTGTTATTGAAAGTGAACAAAAGAGGATTGATAATAAGCTGGTGTCCACTGGGCTGTCAATGATTATCCGAAAATTCGGTATCCGCCCGAACCCGTATCCGAAAATAAAAAATTATCTGTTATTCGAAAAGAGGATACGGATATCCGATATCCGAAAAGCTTTTCGGTTATGCATATGGTTAATGTGGTATTCGTATTCGAAATATATCCGTCTGATTAACTGATGCATATATATATATATATATATAATTATATTTAATTAATATATGATTTTTCAACTATTTTATAACCATCGGATGTTACTACGATATGGTTTTTTGTTCATTTTTAGTGAAAACAGACAGTTTTAGTGTTTAACTTTTGAATATTTTTGGAAACACATACGGATATTGGTATAAAATAATGTTTTATCATCACATTTTTTTTATTCCTTGGTTTTGTTTTTTTATGAGCATTAGTAAAAAAACTGTTTTATGTTTATCCAAACATTTTCATTTATACTTTTAAATTTATTGATTATGTACGGAGCGCAAAAATATCTGATATCCGTCCGTATCCGAAAATTAAGCGCATACGGATATCCGATATCCGAAAATGATTTCGGATACGGATATGGATATGGTACTATCCGTATTCGAAAGTATCCGTTGACAGTCCACGATCAAAAGTCTTAATGCATCACTTGATTGGAGTTTTCCTTATGCATTATGGATGGAACTCGATGTTGGAGATATAAGTTACGGAGTTCCTATGATTTGTAGGCCTTCCTTTATAGAACAGCAAATAAATTGTATAGATGAATGTAATGAATGGAAGATTAGGTGGAGAATATTAGTGATAGGAAATATGAGGTGGAGATGAGAAATAAAGAAGTGATGGAAAGGGACGAAGAATATTTGTTTATTGCTTCTTTTGAGTATATCTTTTAACTCTTGCTATTTGTCGGATCAAATTTTCTAGTGTCCTCTTGTGTTCTCAAAAATTTCATTCATTCATTCCAGTGAAATTGATGAATTAGTTGAGTCCATCATATTTGATGAATCAGTGATGACACCGAATAATTGACTGAAATAATTGTATATAGCACATGGGACCAAGGAATTGAATCCGGTGATCGGTGATTTTGATCTGTGGGACGGCACAACACTTCTAATTCAAACATGGTAAACTTCATTGGTATGTTCTTTCTTTGTTATTTGAATTAAGTTGTTTTTTTTTTTAATTTTGTGCATGCAAGATGTTTGTGTCATTTTTCTTCTGGATTAACGCGTCACTTCAATATTGACAGGTGTTAAATCATTCCATACAGGAAACTAGATCTAAATTTTACTTTTATTTCCATGTTCATATTTAAAATCTATCTTCCGAATATTGGCAGGTCTTGAGTTGTTCAATACACGAAACTATATCTAAGTTTTGCTTGTTCGTATTTAAAAATCTATTTTTTGAATATTGGCAAGTCTTGAATCACTTCATACATGAAACTAGATCGAAGTTTTGCTTTTATTTCCATGTCCGTATTCATTTTTAGCAAGTTTACCTTACATCTATGATCTATAGCCAATGAGTGTATATATCTATTGTTGGCTCCTATAATGGATTCTGCTACACATGACCACAAATGGTTTGTACAAGAATTGATCCATTGTGAAATCGTTCTTACTTTATTTTAGCCATTGTCAAATGATTGTATGATGTATATATTGCACTAGCTAGGAATTAAGTTGGAATAGTGAATGTGTGCATCTGCTCTTTCCAGTAACACAGTAGCTCCTAATTTTTCTTTTGGCTTGCATTATGATGGAATTTAAGGCATAAACATTTGCAAGAATGGGCCATAAGAGCAGCTCAGCTGACAAGTTTCTTGAGACAAGTCAACATATATTACTTGGTTCTTTGGATTATTGGATCAGAGTAATTGCAGTAATTATTTTATAAGAACAAGGTTTGTCTCTCCATTTATCATTTACAAATGTGTTTCCTTTATGAAAAAATCGGAAAAAATTTCCAAGTTTTAATTAGTGGGAATTAGGAAAAATGATAAATTTTGAGAAAAAAAATTAGACCGAAGAACGGTAAGTTTTATTTTTAGCCTGAAGGACAAATGCTAGTTATAATCAACTAACATTGTCCTTCAGGCTAAAAAACAAATTTATTGTCTTTCAGTCTAATTTTTTTTTCAAGTTTATTCATGTGTCTCTTTTCCGGTTTTAATTATTTGTTTTAACTGACACGCCCTTTTAGAAACCTAGTCTTGAAAGAAGTTCATCTTCCTATATATTTATTATTTTTACTGTTGAACATGGACACTAATCTCAACATCAGTATCGCACCATATTGAAGTTACAGTGAGATAACTTGCATGGTTCCATCTGCACGAAAATACAGTATAAATGACTATAGATTTATTACATCAACAATTTGTTTTTCTTTTACGTCCCTGTAACTAAATCACTCTTTTGAATTTATCAAGATATTTTCAGTTTTGAAATCAAGTATTTGCTATCATATTTTGTTACCAACAGAGATGGAAAAATATGGCAATTACCATGATCTCTTATGCAAGCTTGAGGATTGTAAGACATTACTTGTAATGTTCTTTGTTAAACTGGGTATCGTGTTGGAGTTGTTACAGTTGGTATCAAAGTTGTATCAGAACATTATAGCGTGTAATATCACCGATCCAAAACCTAGTGAAACTTAAAGTTTTGTCCTTTGAGGTGTGTAATAGATAGTTATATTAATTATCTAATTAGCGATAAGAATATAAAAAGATTATCGGGATAATCATTTGGGATGTAAATTGATTTAAAATTTTTAAATTGATAAATTGGAATTAGTGGCATTAAAACCTTTTGAGAATAATGAGTAAAATATTACACAGCCGAGCAAATGTTTGAATTAAATTGGAATGAATTGAATTAAAGTAACAGGAAATTATGTTAAGGACAAAATTTCACAGCTTTTTAGGCTTAAGAATAGATCTTCAATATTTTATCCTGAATGACAACTTTCTGTAGATATCAGTTTTTAGTTATTGATAGCAGGTTTTAGGTATCAGTTTGTAGTTATCGGTAGCAGTTTTAGATCGGTAGCAGTTTTGTTGTTCTTATGAATAATTTGGAAAATGTTTGTCCTTGTGAATAATTTTTGGAAGAATGTTTGTCCTTATGGTAAAAATATTAAAGTCGTGTCCTTAGACAAAAAAATATACGAATATTTGTCTTTTAAATTAACTTCTCCCTGAACTAAATAGGTTTGTTACGGTAACAATAAAATTGTCCTTATTGAATTATAGGCTACCAACGTCAGGCCAAATTAACATGTGGTCAACGTCAACTGGAAATATTGTGGCCATAAAATATTGAATTGTCCACGATTGTGAAGTTTATGGACGTTTTTTTTCTTCATATTAATCTTGATCATTAGTTATGATGCTTTAATATGATGTTTTTTTTTTGTTTGAATGGTATTTTTTTTATTATGATTCTTCTCCTAAAAAATTAGCTCTCATTTTGACAAAATATATCATTAAGTAATTTCTGGTGATTTAATTTTATTTTCATACAAACAAAAATAAATATCTATGTATTGGAATTTGCATTCATAGATTTAGTATTAATGCGAGTTGTTTTAGTTACAGGAAATTATTATCAATGACAAAATTTCTCAGCAATTTAGCCTCAAAACAGACCTTCAGTATTTTTGTCTAAATGACAACTTTATTTAGGTATCAGTTTTTAGTTATAGATAGTAGTTTTTAGGTATCAGTTTGTAGTTATCGGTAGTATTTTTATATATCAGTTTTTAGTTTGATAGCAGTTTTGCTAGAATGTTTCTCTTTATGATTAATTTTTAAGAGAATGTTTGTTTTTTAGTTAAAATATTAATGTCGTATTTTTGAGGCTAAAATTATTCAAATTTTTGTCTTTTAAATTAATTCGGCGTTAGTTACTTATCACTACCAAAGACTCTGCCTAGAACAATAAGTGTTGATTTAACCAAATACCAATCAAAAGTTGTCCTCTAATATTTATAGCCATAATAGTTTGCATTTTAGACTTATCGAAAAATCATCATGGAAGCCGTAGCCATACTAATCCTATAATAAAATATAAATATTGAGTACCATCAAGTCGAGATTAGAAAAATGAAACAGAATTATTATAATTGACTAGAAATAAGTCAATTTTAGGAATTCATTAATTTATTAAACTTGTAGTAGTTTACGTGAAATCTTTTTAGATAAAAAACCTCTAGAACCCTAGACCTTTATTTAATTTTGAGCAGAGCGCTTTTGGTATCTTAAATGATCTAACCTAATGACCTGTAGAGTCACAATATATAGATATTACCACTTAAGCGTCTTTTACATTTCACATGAAATGTTATATTAATTTTATTCTATTGAATAAAAAATGTACATTAATTCTAGATTCGAAAAATATGGAAATAAAATTTCGAAAAATGTAGAACCTTTATTGATCGTGTGTATGAGTGTTTCTCATTGGTGTGCTCTGAATCTTGGTCTAGTCCATAAGTTTATGGATCTGTAACATCACTAGTCCTTAATTGTTGGAATATTTTTAGTGTTTTTATCTGATCCAAATTTATTTGGCTTGGTCTAGATATTAAATATATCTGGTTGGACCAGATAAAATCAACCGTAGAATTGTGAAGATCTAACAAGAGCCGAGGTTTTTCAGTTGCAGGTGTGATCTTATTATCACTTCACCATCCCTTCTTATTAATACAAGCACGTCCGGCGTCCGTTTCGCGTGTGATGAAAAATGTTGAATTGTTTTTTTACAAATTGTATTTATTTAATATGTTCAAAAAAATGTTTTTCATATATATTTAGTCAAAAATTGTGTTGAATCGTGTGTAAATAATTTGACATTTTATTTCTAAGTTGGAATATCTAATTTACTATGATTTTAAATTTTTATTTATATTATTAATTAATAAAAAAATAAATTTCTAAAGTAGTTCATTTGTTAGATTTTATTTTTAAGTGATAGTATGACTTAGTAAGTATTTGTAGAGAAAAATTTAAATTTATAAAAGAAACCTAATTGTCATATCCTAATTCTAAGCCATGGTATCTGTAAACTTACATGCAAGGGCAATTTTGAAAGTTTATAGTCGGATCAAAAGTTTGCGCTAAAATCAACTATTAACAAAGATGGATAGAAATATTGATAGAAACGTTGCTATTAAATAAGTTTTACGTGATAGGTACACATTCATTCCATGCTCTCAGCGATAAATAGATGTCTCATTCATCTAACAAAAAATTTTCACCTTTTCTGTTATATAGCCGGCTTTGTAGAGATTGATTTAAGCCTATAAATCAATTACCACTTTACAATATTTATGTTTTTTCCATGGAACATTTTTCAGAATTCTTTCATGGTAAAAGTTGTACACTTTTTACATGTATAATTTTTTAACTGAGTTTTTTATTATATAAATAACTTAAAATTTTGCAAGCACAAATTTATTTAAAAAAATGCTCATTTTCTTTCAGCTGGGTCCATCGACTTTATCCTCGAGATTTTGGGTTGAAATTCCAAGCATGAATGTTAAGAGAGGATGTCACTCAGTTGTAAATTTCAATGAAAAACGTAAGCTCTCATTTTTCAGTATCTATACTCGTTTATACTCTTTCTCAAAACGAAGAAGGATTTTCCGAAATTGGATTATCCTTTACATGCCCAAAAATATAATTTAAACTACAATATGAAACATTTTAAAATCAAAATATGACGTGCTAAATTTTCCAATGTTTGATATTTGAACCTACCGATAGATACTGCAGGGAAGGATATGATGGTGAAAAAATGGTTTCTAGGAGGGTTTTCATGACTGGATCAAATCATGTTCTGACCTCGGCTAACCTTTGATCGTGGACCTCTACCGTACAGATTTCAATCAAACTCAATAGTATACGATCTTAGGTCAGACCAGACCGTCTGTTTTACCTGGTTGAACTATGGTTTTTTTATTTTCCCTTACTTTTTCATTGTTTCATTCTTTCTCGTTCTCGTCCTCTTCCCTATTTTAAAAAAGAAATCTACATTGTCAAAACCATCATCGCCCCACCATCTAGATAGCAAGATCCACAACTTCGTTTTTCGTCGTTGCAAACTCCTCCAAACCACTGCAAGTTTCGTTAATTTCATCGTTGTTAATGTGTACATAACTGCAGTTGTTTTGGTACAGTTATGCCTTGCTGCAATACATAACACCGGTTGCGAATTTTACAAACTCTTTACAACTTGCATATGGACATTTTTATTTCAATATTTTTGCTTATAACTTGTATTTATGTGTTTAAATCTTTGTATTAAAAAAATCTATGTTTCGACAATTTGACTGATTGAACTTTCAAAACCTTAAACTTCGACTTATCACGGTTCAACTCACGATCCGATCACGACAACTGTGGTTTCTAGCCTAGAAATATTTGACCCACAAATAAATATTTAGATCACGAGTGACCCATTAAATGCTGAAAGAGGATTTTCTACAGTTGTTGGAAATTCCATCATTGCATTGGGCGGTGTCATAGAGGATAAAATAATTGTAAATATGGTATGTTTAGTATATATGCCTTTGTCTAAGTATGATATTTCAGCTCGTTATTTCATGCATTTACATGTATGTGCATTTACATACTTACTGACATACATACATATACGTTGAATGCTATAGAGAGGGATATGGATGGATTGATAATCAATGTGAAGCAGTCGGAGGGAGGTCCTTTTATTCGGCTACTGTGATATGAACATGTGAATAAGGCCATAGTTTTGAAGGTCATAATGTTGGTGAAAAGTCAAATGCAGCGGTTTAACCAATCAAACCGTGAGAACCGTTATTTTCAAGTTTTCTAATTTAAATGTAAAGTTACTTCAATTAATATTAAAATTTAACCAATTATAATTAATATATTGGGTTTTAGGCTCAAGGAAAACGTTACAGAAAAATTTAGTTTCATGGACAAGAAGTTTGTTTTTTAGGCTGGTGTCCTTTAGACTACAAAATAAACTTGTTGTCTCTTTGACTAAATTTTTTTGCAAGTTCTTCCTTATGCCTATTTACCTGTAATATATTGAACTATAAAAAAAATTGGTTTTGAAAGTTTCATAACAAATAAGTTGGAATAATTCTACAACAATTTTTTTAGCATAAAATTGTAAATTTTCTTATTTTATAAGATGAAAGAAGTTCAGCTGAATAATTATTCATAAAATTTACACTAGTAATGTATTATGTCATCCAAAATTGATAAGGTGACACAATAGTTTAATGGCTAAAGTTATAAAATTATTTGTTAAATTGATTATGTGAAAAAATGAAGGGGGAAATGATAGTTTTTCATCAAATTTGAAGAATCGTGTAGTTCAAAGAGGTTGATCTAAAGGTTTTTTTCCAAAGTTTTGAGGTTGGATCATGAGTTCATGCATGCGTAAGGTTATTTCATTTACAAAGCCGTAACGGTTCCAGACTTAAGGTTAACCATGGTCGAACTGTAGTTGGTTTGGGAGTCTTAAAACATTGCATAACACCGAGTATACCTTGTTTTGGTGGTATTAATGTGCATGCAAATATCTTGTTTTATGTACAGTGTAGGCATGAATGAAAAAGTGGAGATGTATTATTTTTTGCATTGCTCTTCTGAAGTGGAAAAGGCAGAAATTAACGATTTTGTTTAGATTACTGCTTATAATCTTTACTAGCTTTAGTATTTGAATGGTATAAAATTTGGAAAAATTAAAATCTTGTTTTTATTTCATTATGGCATTTGTAGTCTTTATTGCATTTGTTATGCATGAAAAAATATTATTGTTGTGTATACACAATGTACATGAACGTTAATAAAAAAATTACTATCATATCTTATATCGTAATGCTATGATTATAATGATATGCTTTTCAAATACATATGTAATACGAGTTACAAAAAATACGGGGAATTCTTGTCATCTTTTTTCTACACCTCCGTATGATGCAAATTCTTTGAAATTGTACTTGAAAACGTTGAACTTGCGTTTAAAGGCAAACTGGTTAAATATGTTAATTGGTTTAAGTAAGCCATCTCCTAATGAGCATACCAATAACACAAAATTTGTTATAAAAATGTATTATGTATATGCTAAAATATGCTTAAATATTTTGAAAAAGATCAAGGTTAATGTATTTGGTATGTTTATGAACGAATAAAATTTACTTTTTGTCTTCCTAATGCCTCTTTTCTTTTATACTAATATATTGTAACGACCGGTAATTTAATCAATGGATATTTAATATATTTTTAAATAATTAAATAATTGATTTTATAAGTCAAATTTTGAGTTAATTTTGAACTGAAACAATTTCTAATATTGATATAAATTCTATTGGAATTAGAAATGAGTTAATAAGCTGTTAAAACTGGAATTCAAGTGATTTCGTTAACTTTTGAAAATCGTCGATTTGATCGACGCATTAAAATAGCGATCCGGGGCACAATCTCAGAATTCGACGAAACAAGTTCCATTTGATCCGTAGTAGTGTATTATTATCGGATTTCAAATTTCATAGCGTTTGGAGCTATCATTTGACCGTACGGGTTAGAAACGCTTTGAAAGTAATATCGAGAATTTAATATAATAATTGGGTCCAAAAAGCTGTCTTCTCTATACGATCGAATTAGGATTCGAAACCTTTTCCATTGGGTTTGGAATAGCGGTATAACTTTATAAATGCTAGGCGGCATGCGTTAATAGGGGTTCGAAACTTTTGAGCTGTATAAATCGAGATATTTGACTAAAATAAAATAAAATAATAAAGAAATTTTTTCTTTTTAGCCATCTTAAGCATGCTACCCTCCTCAGATAAAAATCACGTATACTGCTTTCTTTTCCTTCAAGACAAAATCAAATCACCAATCTCTCCTCTTTTCCATTTGTATACGAAATTACTTTGTGCATAAAAAAAATCGCGACTCTATCGAACTCGAACTGCGAACGAAGGCTGGAAATGGCGCGTGGTTGCTTGGGCTGGCTATAGAGGCGATGGGTGGACATCGTTCATGAGGCCAGGAGGAGGAGGAGGTGCACACGCTCACGCGATTTGTTGAGGAAGTCCTGGGAACGTTGAAGGGGAAGAGGCTCGACTTTGGCCCGTTTTCGGTTAGGGTTCGAGTGCTCTGGAGACGGCGCTAGACGAGGCCGGTCAACGGCCGTAGGTGGAGGCGAGGTATGCACGTTCGGTGGAGGGAGTCGATCGACTTTCCGTTGACGATGGAGGCCACAGCAAGCATGAACGTAGTCGCGTGAATGGCTCGATGTCGAGCTTGGTGCGTACGTGAGGAAGATGATTAAGAGATGGGTAATTAAGTTAATGAATGCTATTAGTAATTGTTAATTATATTATTTAAAAATTAAATGTTTAAAATATCATAACTTCTTCATACTAGGTAGAAATCAAACAAAACAAGTTGCGTTGCGATCATGATGGCAAGAGCATCACAATGAAATTGGGTTGGGTTTTTTTTGAAGACAATTGGAATTTTAAACTAAAATAACGCCTATTCAATGAGACGGATTGTAATTATAAAATCAAGGTGATAAATTTTCACTCATTTGGATTTATAAATTTTAAATTAAAATTGTTAAATTTAATTATTAGATGCTTGATTAAGCTGATAAATTATAATTATCTGTTGGATGTTATATATATATATATATATATATATATATATATATATAGTAGTATATATATTAGTAGTTGGAGTGATATTCCCGCACATTATAGCGGATGAGACCCTATGCGTCCCGCATAATAGCGGATGACCTTATATATCACGATATCACCCTTGAAGTGGGATTGGTATTTTTATGTTGTATTAACATCTGTGGATGCAGAGAAACAGGTTGGAGTGATCCAACTGGATTCCTCAAAATGTTAAATTTAATTTAATATATTGTGATACACGAATTGTGTAGAATAATCTATTAAAGATTATCGTAGTGTTTGGAATTATTGGATGCTATTGTAGCACATGCCTGAATTTTGATAATTAAATACCATATATATATATTTTTAAAATTTAAGGGATAAAAAGGGAATTTTTGATGGAAAAATATTTATATTGGAGTTGGGGTTATTTTAAAGAAATTAAGTTAGAAAAATATATTGATTTTTGGTAACACTTAACTATTGTGAAGTACTAAATGGAGTCTTTTTTATTAAAAAATGAATTATACAAGAGAAGTTATGAGTGATATTCTGGAAATCTAAAAAGAATTGAAGTTGGTATTAAAAATTGATAGGAAGTTATAAATGGAATTAGTAAAGTAATGGATTCATAAAAATGGAATTTATAAATAAGATTATTTTTATAAAAAGTAAAACTCAACGGAGTTATAAAATTTATAAACGATGTTATAAATAAGAAAAATCGATATCGGATTATATATTGGAAATATAAATTTACAGTAAGAATTTATATTAGAATATGGGAATAGGGTGGAAAAAATAATTGTACTATTTCTGAAAGCGAAAATGGTTAAGGAGATCTGGATGGAAGGATATGATGTGATTCGAGAAGAATTCATAAATTTAATTGGTTATTGAGGTTTTTTTTAAATATTTTTATTTTAAGAAGTTAAGTCGTTTTTAAAAGGAAAATTTTATTTTTAAAACTATGAAATTTCAACTAAATAGGATCGAGATACTTCGGTATGTATATTTTCAATTAATTAAGTATTTATTTTCGTAAATTCCAACTTTTAAAATCAGCTTTGAAAATTTATATGTTTATCTAAAAACGAGTTATTAATGTTTATAAAAGTGTTTTTTGATATTTAAATAATTACTTGAACATGTTTTAAAAATAAATTATTATTCTTTAAAACACTTATTTTATCAATATATAGAGTTTTGAAGCAGTTGAAAATTTTTATTTATAAATTCGCTCGGGATGCGTAAATGTGGTTTTAAATGGATATGTTTAGAGGGAAGGAATTTTATAAAGGGATTTGGAGGAAATGAAATTTCAAAATGTATGAGTATGGGGATTTGAAATGAAATCCGAATTTATAAAAGAAGCTATAAATTGTTGAATGGGGTTATAAATAAGTATACTGGGTGGGAAATTGAAAAAAAGAGTTTATTAGTGATTCCGAAGATTTATGAGATAAGTTACGAAATATTCTCTTAAGTGTTGATTTTGAAAGATTTTGGAAAATAAGGCTTGTAATATTTTCCTAAGTATAAAAATGAAAATTTGGAAATAATTCTAAGTGTTGAGATGGTTTGGAAATATCCGGTTATGGATTTAAGTATTTGAAATTGTTTTCAAATGTTGGAAGGAATCGATATATCTTATGAAGATATTTTGACAATAGATATTTTGAGGAAAAATGTATAATAAGGCATGGTGTCTGCATATGGATGTTTTATTGATAGTTAAATAACCGATATCAATATTGGCCAATTTCGATAATCATTTTGAAGAGACGGATCAGATTTAATTATCCCAAAACTACTTCGATCCGGTTTGAACGTTACAAATGAATACCGTGAAGATGATTAAGATGGTGATTCCTTTTCTCCAAACCCACGACAACTTGTATGGACGAATGCTATTAGAACATCGTCATTGGAGGACGATGAGCATCCTAAGTAGAATTGTTTCTTGAAAGGTAATACTTAGCCTCGAGCCTCATCAACCGGGAATGACTAAAACGTGGAAGATGAAGCAAGGCTAAGTGGGTCGCCCCCAATTAGGGTATGTTATCAATTTTCTAAATGTCCTCGGAAACCTATTTATTATGGATATGGTTGTGCATGAAAGAATGAGCGCTCGATGGTAAGGGTGGGAACACCGGGTTGATAACATACTCGGTCTATCCAGGTTAGGGGTTGGCCAGTCTTGTGTAGTAGGAGATCCCGGCGAGGTCCTTAATACATTTTTCTAGACATGTACTGTGATGGGCGGTACCCCAGTGGTCCAGTCATTCGTATAGAATCCATTCTCCAATACGAACTTACGGTTTTGTTTGTAGAGACTAGCACGCTGGAATTTGATTAATGTAACAATTTCGGCTATTTGAATAAGTATTTGTACTTAGACACTGTTATAATATCAGATGAATTTGATAAAAATTATTTTGGTTATCATAAGGAAAAAACCTGTCGTGTTTATGTGTAACGCGGTCTTACCAGATACCTTTTTTTAAAGGATTTTGATAACTCTAATAATTCAAATTAAGTGTGTTTTTCTCACGCTGATTTTCTAGACCGAATCGGGTGTTATTTTATTATAATACTTGGGTCAGACCGAGTATTACAGATTCATGATAGAATGCTATGAAGCTCAGGAGGCGAGGTGGATAATAGAGACATATCTCCGTACTTGATTTATATTTCCGATGTACGAGGACAAGTTATTATAACTTTTCAGATTGATGTATTGGTTGTTATACTCTGATGATTGTAAGTATATAAACTGTTACATATTATTTTGTGTAAAAATCTGTTCTTATATATTATATCTTTTTCACTGCAATTGTGAGATTCTGTGTTGTTGTTTATTTTTTCTACCTCTTTCTTCTTCTTTACCCTACTTATTTGCTCTTTCGTACAATTTGGGTTGAACATGAGTGATAATTATCAACTCAAAGGGTATGGAACTGCGGGTCGCTACATTTGTTATCAAAGCTGAAGGTTAAGCGAGAACCTTGGCTCTGGTGGGGATTACTCATTAGAGATAGAGTCTATAGTACTCAAGAATGGGTTCGGTGTAATAATAGATATGAGCGCGTCTTTGTTAGTGAATATAAATGATTTTGTATTATGTTGATCTATCTGTCTAGTTGTATATAAATTCTGGTCGAGTTTGTGGGATGCCACTAAATCAACAGGAGTTTCTAAACACCTAAATACGGTAAACCAACATAGTACTGTTTTAAAGCAGGCAAGTGAAATAATTTTATTCAAACTATATTTTGATATAAAAGAGGATATATTTTTTTGAAAATTATGATAAAGGCGTGTTTGGTAGTTATTATATAATCAAAATTAAAATTGGAAATAATTATATATAACCAAATGACAAATGGATTCAAACCAAAATTTGAAAATTTAAATCCTGGGAAGTTTGGGAAATATTTTTCGAAGTATTGTGAAGGTTAAAATAGTTTTATTAATCTTTGAATAGAAAAAAATGGTTTTAAATGGATTTTTCAAGTGACATAGCACAGAACTCACTTCAGTCACTGGAAAATAATACTGATGATGACGGCCGCATCATCAGTATTCATTTTTGAGTTTCTAAGTGACGGGTTATTGCCGAAATCGATTTGATTCAGATTTTTTAGGTAAACAAGTTTGTTTAAATATTCCGAAAAGGAATTGTTTTGGGTAAAATCAGGTTGATTTTTGAAATCAAAGAAAGCGGTTTGCTAAACAAAAAAGTATATGTATGTATATTTGATTTCAAAGTGATTTGAAATATATACCGGGTGTTTGAATTCTGGAATTTTAATATAATGTTGGTAATTGAGACAATAAAAGATTCGAATTGTGAATGTTGTATTAATATAAGTAAGGAAATGGAAAATTTTAAAATTGGAATTGAATTCTTACTTAATTTAAATTGAATGAATTAAAAATAAATTTGTTTGAAGAGGAATTAGTTTAAATATGAATAACTCGAATTGGTTTGAAATGTTGGTTAAAAGGAATTGAAATTTAAATAAAAAGGTGAATTGGATTTGAGTTATATGGAATTGAATTAAATTATGTAAATGTGAAAAATAAGTTGTGTGACCTATAAAATTGGAAGAGAAACAGAAAACCCAAAAATAAAAATGGTTGATATTTGGGTGAAGGAAATCAAATCCAAACTTTAATTATAAAAAGGAATTTGAACTCAAGAAAATTAGAAGAAGTGATCTTTGAGATAAAAATCAGATATTGAGTTATAAACTTAGTGTGAACCAATTAGATATTAATTAGTTAAATGAATATGAAGGTGGAATTAAACTTGGTTAAGTTAAATTTGGACTGTGGATTAAAAGTGGATATTGGAAATAGAACTTGGGTTGTAAATAAAATTCGACTTAAATGGTAAGTGTATTAATTATAATTGGAAATATTTTCGAAAAAAATGGGAAATAGTTTGAAATAGTGGTGACTTAAGTTATAAATAAATTGAATATGGCCTTGATATCATTTAAATGAAGTCCGCGAGCATAGCTCAGCTGGTTGAGGACTACCTTGCAACCATGGAACAAAGTTCCTGGAGGTTGCGGGTTCGAGTTCCGCAGCTGAGATTTGTTTCCCTTAAGGCCTTGAGCGGTCTATCCTCAAAATAAACCGAAACGAGGTAGAGGATTAATGCTCTTGGCTGGGCTGGCTAAAAAGGGGGGGTCAGTGTGGCGGACAGCTGTATCCCCTAGCTCTACTCTCCGGAGTAGGGTTTTATAAAAAAAAGAATTTGAATATGGAATTGAATCTGAAGTGGATTAAGTGAATGAACTAATTAATTAATTAGCAAATGAAATGGAAGTTGGTTGAAATGAAAATAAACTTAAGTTATATAGTTGGAATAATTTAAACTAAACGGATTAACTTAAGTAAATATTTTGAATAAAAACTCAGTTCAAATAAATTTATGAAATGGTTCATAAGTAAATTAGCATGAAATGATTCCGAGTTTAATAAGGTTGATTTGAATATAATAAATGTGGATATTAATGAAACATAAATGAATTGATTGAGGATGAAATTGAAATGGAATAAAATTAAATATAAATTGACTTGAAATCAATTAAAAATAGTTATAAATTAAAATGATTATTTTATCAAATGAATAGCGCCGAATTTGTATAGAAAATTGTTGTTCGACGCAAACGAAAGTAAATAAAACTGTATGAATAAACTGAATGTGAATAAATTGATTTTTAATCAATTTGGAATGGATATGGGTTTGTTGGATTTAAAAATGAATTGAATGCAATGACTTTGGTTGTAAATCATTCGAATTGAATATGGATTGATTGAAAGTATTCAAATTATCGTCAGAACCCTACAATTCCTATAATACATGTTTAGCATGATTGGTATATGAAATCTATGTGTTTTAACTAGTTGAATAAATGAAATGTTATTGAATTTCATGTTTTAGATACTTACGTGGTTTAAATTGAGTAAGTATAGGTATATGGAGCTGTTTGCTTGATTTTTGGTTGCGTAAACTGCAAATAAAATAACCCGCTTGCTTACAAATGCTAAAATAAGGTACGTTTCCGGATTAAATACCGCAAATTATAAATATTGGTATGTATATATTTTGTTTTACGACCATGTGGGTCGATGTATATATATTTATCTCTCTTGTCATATTGCAAAAGATCCTTCGTACAACGGAGACTGCCAATTTTTTTTGGAAATTTAGGGTGTTAGAAAAATTTTGAAATTTTTTGAAAAATTACTGTTAACAACAATTTGTTTTCGAATTGTTATTAGAATAAAGAATTTTGGAAAAAGAAGTAGAACTAATTGGCTTGGTCGAAACTAAAGGATTAGAAAAGTGAATATCGAGTTTTAACTAAGTAGGTTTTGATAAGTTAATGGGTTTGGAGCGTTTTTCCTGGCTTGACAATTTCGGGAACGAAATTCTTTTAAGGGGGGAGGAATATAACGATCCGAATTTTTCGATGTTTAATTTTGGATATTTAAATAGTTTTAAATATTGATTAGGAATATAAATTGATTGTGGATATGAAGTATTTTGGTTGGACTATAGAATGAATTTAAAATTTAAATATAATGATTTATTGGATTTATAAAATTGGTTGATTAATATGTGACAACCCGTCTTTCATTCCACAGAAAGACGTATCATCAATAAGAAAAGAAAGAGATAGAAATAGAAAAGATAGAAATAAAGAATAACAACATCATAATCTCACAGCGGAAATGGAACAAAATATAATATTACACATATCCATTACCTAGTTTTTACATATCAAAGTACACAAAATAATACGATTTCATTACAATAGACAGTTATAAGAGTCTTCCTAACCATTACATCCAAAATACAACATCAAAATGACACAACACAGCGGATTAAATAGATAGATACATCTGGACTCTAGCTCCAGCTTCCCAAAACATTTGACAATCCTAACCCGATCACTTGGCTACTCATAAAAATTTGAGTACCCAAGAGTTTTAAGAAAAAAACGAGTCAGACATGGGTCTGATGTGAGTAAACAGGTTAAGGTTGTTTAACTTTAAAAATCTTTTGAAAAAAAGGTGTCACGTAAGACTTCCCACACATAAACACGGGTAAGTTTTTACCTTACGCTAATCAAAACATTTGATAGGAAATCCAGTGATATTATAATAGGGTCTAGGGTTTTCAAATAAACTAGAAAATAGCCGAAATTATCACATTTATTAAATTCCAGCATACATAGGAATACAATCAAATCCGAGGGCGCTTATTGGATAATGAGTTTCCATCAGTGGCAGGGCTACTGGGGTACCGCCCGTCATAGTACGAGGCCTAGATCACCGTACCGAGGATCCACCCTAAATCCCCTGCAACACAAGGCCGGAACCATCCTTTACTGGATAGTCCCGAGCAAGACAACCCTGCAGTTGTGGCCAATAACTGCCCATATAGCCGAAATAATAAGGGACTTCTAGACATGGGTAAATCTCGTCCTACTTGGGTGCTACACATTTAACCTTGCTGCACCTCCCCTTTTTTAGCCATTCCCGGTTGATGAGGCTTGAAGCTACGATTACCTTTATAGAACACATCTATCTTAGAATGCTCATCATCCACCTAACGATGTTCTGAAAGCATTCAAC
This sequence comes from Allium cepa, assembly GCA_030765085.1. Classification (NCBI taxonomy): domain Eukaryota; kingdom Viridiplantae; phylum Streptophyta; class Magnoliopsida; order Asparagales; family Amaryllidaceae; genus Allium; species Allium cepa. Next base: position 964,970,253 of record CM060939.1, on the reverse strand, counting down.
TCATACAAGTTCGCTCCGGGTTTGAACGAAATCAAAGGCATTATCTCGTTACACTCATTTTGGGATCACCCTCAGAGTTAACGACAATAACCCTTGCACTCTAAAACTCCATTTCGATCTTCACTTTGAGATGTCATGCCTAACGTTTAACTTGGATCGATGTGTTTTCGAATAATTAAACTTGATTCCCGATCCCGGTCTCATCGAAATCCAAAGGTGTCTTAAAGGTCAAGTTGTTTAAAGACTTAAACAATTCAATTCAATTTAAAACATTGAATCCACACAGCGTTATCCACAGATAATAACAAACATCTATCACAGATATATATACAATATCTCATTACAGAATATCTTAGATTATCATTCAATACAACCAAATCCAGACATTCAACTCAAAACAATCATCCATAAGCAAGCATATCTCTAATTCAAATTATAATTAATTTAATTAATTCAAATTAAATTAATTACTTATGAATTTACCACTTGCTTAACTAATCATTCATTAATTAATTACAATCATTTTATTAATTAATCACTTCTTAATTAACCTTATAACTAATTAATTAATTAATCTTTAATTAATTAATTATCCTTGAACTATTAATTAGTAACCTTAATTGTTAACTAATAAAAATTGATTAAAAATTAATCATTCCTTAATTAATTATTAATTAATCCTTAATTAAAAATTAATTAATCTTAATTACTTAATTAATTAGTTTCAAATTATAAATTAATTCATCTTAAACATTTTATTAATTATAAGTAATTAACCTTAATCATTTGATTAATTAATTCTTAATCATTAATTAATTAACTATTAATTATAAATTAATTAATACTTAATTACTTAATTAATTAAACCTAATTACTTGATTAATTAATTCTTAATTATTAATTAACTAATCACTTAATTAAGTACTAATCATTGATTAATTAATCTTTTGATTATCTAATTAATTATCTATTAACTTGTAATTGAATTAATCCTTAATTGCTTAACTAAATAATTCTTAATTATTAATTAATTAATCTATAATTAATTAACTAAACCTTTATAAATTAAATTCCATAATTATTAATTAATTTAACTTTAATTACTTTATTAATCATATAACTTAATTAACTTTCAAAATAAATCAGTTCCATTAATTACTTAAAATTATTACATATTTAAAACATTTAACCTTTATTTAAACTTAATTACTTTAAAAAATTGAATTTAAAAGAATACATAAACATCTTAAATTTATAGTTAACAAAGTATAAACTTCTTAAATCAAATAGTTTAAATCATTTATCATATAGTAGTTTGAAACAATTTAAGTTTAAATTTTAAAACTAGTTGAAAAACTTTTTTTTAAAACATCCGACATAACTTCTGGTTCAACTCTATTCAAGCTCGAGAACAGACTCGAGTTGCATCCTCATCTTCCCTTTTCTTTTAAGTTTAAGTTAAGATTAAACTATAAACAGATCTGGAAAATGATGAGCTTCATGACCCAAGTACGAACTCAAACAAAACCCACTTCACCCGAGTATCAACACGAAAGAAAACCTCATCTCACTCGATCAACACTTCGAGTTATACACGAACTCATCCTCCCCTGACACAATACCATGGTTGTGCACATGCACACGCCATCAACGGCGTCGCCACCTCTGACAACGTGCTCTACGCATCGGCGATCGACCATACAAACGTCTCCGACCCTCAAACCCAAATCTTGAAACCAAACGAAAAATCGAGACTTCCAGTTGAAACTGGAAGCTCACAACCCCATCAGAGAATGCATCGCCAGAACAATTTCGACCACCAGTAACACTGCGCCACCATCTACACCTTCGACCACGTCTCCAGTATACTCTCTCACAATCTGGCCAAGCTCGATGCAATGTCGAACACGAACGAATCCCAATTCCAGTCACCAGTCACTCAATCCCTAAAACCCTAATTTCCTCTACGGATGACACCACGGTGATCGATCATCGCCATCTCCATTTTTCCTGACACCCCCAGGCTACAACATGTCTTCTACAAAAATCTCAAGATCGATTGATCATCACGTCGCTGATAATCGACCCATCTTCTATTTCTGATCATCTCAGAAATGCAATTCAAAAACTGAACTATAAATTTAGTTTTTTATCCTAAAAATCAAGTTTTCCAATGGCAATTCAAATTGCATGCTTAAATCTTTGAAATAAAATGTTTTATTTTTATCAAATTTGAAGATTTTACCGTCTTTCCTAATTTCAGTAATTTTTCAAATTTGAAATCCTTCAAAATGATTATATAACTTGGATTATGGTTACACAATATTGATTTGCTTGAAACTTAAAGCCAAATATTAATTGGATAGGAAATTTGAAATTTTGTTTGTTTTTAAACTCTGTATTCTTAAAACAGAGAAGAATAGACCCCAAACATGCACATACCAGACATACATATATATACACAGAGATTTATATCTATATATAAACATGCAACACTCACATCATCCAGAAATACACATGCACTAACATTTATCACCCTAAGCATTTTAGTTAAGTGTTTACTCACCTGGTACTTGTTTAAAAGCATAGACTCAAAATTTTGCAAATCTGGAAAAGTTGTACTACAAATCCTTAAAAATTGGAAATGCCTGACTATTTTGTTGTTAAATGGTTTGATTTTTGCTCTGGCGCTTTGTTGAAATGATCAGATTCCTTTAAAAGCAACTGAAATGCTAAAGCTTTTGAAATCAGAGAAAATGCTAGTTGATACCAGGCTTTGAAATCACTTGCAGACTTGAAAATTTTGAAATGATCTTGATTGAAATGATCTTGATTTTATGTTTTAATTTTGATTGAAAGGGCGAAAGCTGATTAAATTTTCAGATTTGTGAATGAATTAGTGGTTTATTTCTTGCTTTTTAGAAAATGAGATGGGAAAAATGAATGAAGATGAAGAAGTTAAGTTACATATATATATATATTAAATTTTGATTTATTAAAATTAAAAAAAATAAAATGAAAATGTGACACTTGTCACTAAACATGTTTAATTAGTTAACACATGTTATTAGAAATATTCATAAGTTAACACATGTAATTCTCATGCAAAAATAGATTTTTAAATGTTTTTATAATTAATTTTCTAATTTATAAATACATTTTTAATTTATATAAATCAACCTCTTTAAAAGGAAATTAATATAAAACGAATTTTATATTCTAAATAAAATCATAAAAATACACTTTAAAATCAAAGTATGATTTAAGATATAAATAACTATTTTTTTGAATTTCAATTTAAATATTCAAATTCAAATTAAATTTCAAACTCAATTTAAAAATTAATTTGATATGTGAATATAATTTTAACAAATCCATTTTCCATTTGTATATATTAATTTTATTTTAAAAATCAATATTTATACAACACAATTATTATTATTGTTTAGAATAACAATTTTAATTAATTTATTAAAGAGATTATCACATTTAAATTTGGTTTGAAATTCCGAGATATCACATTCCTCCCCCCTTAAAGGAATTTCGTCCCCAAAATTTAAATAAAAGATAATCCAAAATTTTCCATTCCATTTCAATAATTCAAGCATACATACCATCCATACATAAGCAACCAACAAACAAAACATCAAACAACAACATATCCAATACAAACATCACTAGCTATCCGGACACCAATCCGGATAAGCCTTCCTAAAACTATCCAGAGTCTCCCAGGTACAGTCTCTAGGATCCTCACTTCACTGGACTTTGACAAGCTTCACTATCTTGCTCCTGAGTTGCCTCTCGTCTTGATCAATAATATGAACAGGATGTATGACAACTAATAAGTCCGACTCAACCTCTAAGTCTTCCTGTGCAGCTGGCTCTATAATAAGAGATGGATCGTGCACGTATTTCCTTAGATGAGATACTTGAAAAAATTATGAATTCTAGCCATCCGGACTGGCAATTCAATCTCGTATGCTACGGCACCAATCCTCTCGAGCACTTGGAATGGACCAATATATCTCAGGGCGAGTTTTCCCGTCTTCCCAAATCTTACTGCTCCTTTAATTGGGAAAACTTTGACAAAGACTAAATCTCCAATCTCGAATTCCAATTGTCTTCGTCTTTTATCTGCATATTTCTTTTGACGATCCTGAGCAGCTCTCATCCTTTTCTTGATAAGCTCTACTTTAGCAGATGCTTCACGGATCAGATCTGGTCCAAGCACAAGACGATCTCTCGACTCTATCCAACAGGCTGGGGATCTACACGGTCTTCCATAGAGAGCTTCATAGGGAACCATCTTAATACTTGCCTGGTAACTGTTATTGTATGAGAATTCTACTAGACGTAGATGATCTTCCCATGATCCACCAAAATCCAATACATAGGCCCTCAGCATATCTTCTAGAATTTGGTTAAGCCTCTCCGTATGCCCATATGTCTGGGGATGATATGTTGTACTCAATCTCAAACTCGTTCCCATAGCTGATTGCAAAGCCTCTTCAGAACTTGCTGGTGAAGATAGGATCTCGTTCACTTACTATACTAACTAGAACATCATGCAATCTGACTATCTCTCTCAAGAAAATATCAGCCAGAGAAGCTGCAGTATGGGTTGCCTTAACCGGTATAAAAAGGGCGCTTTTAGTTCAACGATCCACAATCACCCATATTCCTTCGTTTCCTTTCTTGGTTCTAGGCAAAAAGTCAATGAAATCCATCGAAATCATCTCCCACTTCCACATCAGAATTTCCAAAGGTTGCAACGATCCGACTGACTTCTGTTGATCTCCTTTCACCTGTTGGCAGATAGCACAACTATTGACAAAAGCAGCTACATCCCTCTTCATGCTCGGCCACCAGAAAACCCTACTCATATCCTTATACACCTTAGATATTCCTAGGTGGATATTCAGTCTAGAGAAATGACACTCTGATAAGACTTCTTGCTTCAACCCATCCACATTCGGCACACAGAGACGTCCATTAATCCTCAAAGTTCCTTGATCGTCAATCTCAAAATCAGAATATTGTCCCTCTTTGGTTCCTTGAATAATTTTTCTTATTGTTTTATCCTCCATTTGCTTGCTTATGATTCTTTCCTGGAGAGACGGAACAACTTCCGAAAGAGACAGAATTGCATTCCTGCTAAGAGCATCTGCCACAACATTTGCCTTCACCGGAGTATATAGGATATCCAAATCATACGACGCCAAAAACTCAACCCATCGCTGCTGCCTCAGATTTAGATCCTTTTAAGAGAAAAGGTATTTCAACGGTTTATGATCCGTGAATAACTCGAACTTCTCTCCCAAAAGATAGTGCCTTCAGATCTTTAAAGCAAAAGCAATGGCTAACAACTCCAGACCGTGCGTAGCGTAGTTCCTTTCATGTGGCTTTAATTGCCGACTCACATACGCAATAACTCTACCATTTGACATCAGAACGGCTCCCAGTCCAACTATACATGCATCCGTATAAACCTCAAACTTGCTCTTCCCATCCGGAATAGCCAACACATGAGCACTTGTCAGCTTCGCTTTTAGATTCTGGAAAGTCTCCTCACATTCAGCTGTCCACTTGAATTTAGCTCACTTCCTTGTCAGCTTGGTTAGATGCGAAGAGATCTTGGAATAATCTTTGATAAAATTCCTGTAGTAGCCAGCCAATCCCAGAAAACTATGAACTTCAGTTGGTGTCTGTGGCTGCTTCCACTCCAGAATAGTCTCCTACGGAGATGCCTTCTCCAGAAACAATGTGCCCTAAAAATTTGACTTTCGATTTCCAAAAATGGCACTTACAGAACTTTGCCTTCAAAACATGCCTTCTCAGAGTCTCTAACACTATTCTCAAATGCTGCTTGTGCTCTTCTTCTATCTTACAGTAGACCATGATATCATCGATGAATACCAAAACAAACTTATTCAATACATCTCGAAAGACTCGGTTCATCATATCGACAAAGTAAGCAGGAGCGTTGGTTAACCCGAAAGGCATAACCAACCACTCATAGAAACAATTTGATCCCCTAAATGCAGTTAAGGGAATACTATCCTCACCTACCCTTAACTGATGGAAACCTGAAGCTAAATCCAGTTGAGAAAAGGCAGAAGACTCCATGCAGCTGGTAGATCATCAATACGAGGAAGAGGATACTTATTTCGGATGGTCACTTTGTTCAATTCTCAATAGTCAACACAAAACCTTAGCGACCCATCCGACTTGGTGACAAATACCGCAGCAGAACCCCAACAAGAAAAACTAGGCCTAATCAATCCCTTCTCCAACAGATCATGAGTTTACTTCACTAGCTCCTCCCTCTTCCTTGAAGCCATCCTCCTGCTTGGCTGAATCACTAGTACTGCTTCTAGAACCAAATCAATGTGCTCTATCTCTCGGTGCGAAGGTCAACACTTGACTTCCTTGAATACATCTGAGAAATCTTAGACCACGTCGATATCATCAACCTCCTCTTGAAAAGTCTCAATTCCATGTAAAAGACTACTCAAGTGACTTTCAGAGTTATCACACATCACTCTAGCAATTCTACCCAGATCAGTTTCCAACGAAACCGTTCTCCTATCACAATTTAGGACAGCCTTATACTTATCAAGCCAATCCATCACCAATATAAGGTCGAACCCCTTAAAATCCAACATATAAGGGTCACAAGAAAAACTCTAGGACAGATAAGAAATCCTCAAATCCTTACAGATCATATCTGATTTGGTTACCCCTCCTATAGGATTAGATATAAGAATGGGACGGTCAACAGTACTAAGGGTAAGAAAGAACTTCTCTACAGATTCTAGAGAAATAAAACTCAAAGAAGCACCCGAATCAAACAAAACTTTAACATACTTGCCATCTAAAAGTAATGTACCTTCCAATACTCCCTTGCCTTTAGATGAAGTTGATGGTGCACCCTCCAAAGAAAATACTTTATTCTGCTGAGCTTTATGAAGAAGTGGACAATCTTTGATCATGTGACCTGATTGGTGGCAGTTGAAGCATAGAGATTTCTGAACCAAAGCCGAACCTAGTCCACTTTAATGCGGCTGCGGCTGCTTTCTTCCTTGAGGACACTGATTAGCCAAATGCCCAACTTGCTGACAATTATAGCACTTGCGAGGTCCACTGTTGCTTCTAGGCTTCTTCTTGTTCTGCTTCTTCCAATTGGGGTTGAACTTCCTCTTATTTGGGTTGGAAGAATTCCTTCCCGATGCTACTACTGGTGCCGCTGATCTCTTATTCATCAAATCCTCATATCTCCGAGCTATATCAATTAACTCCACAATAGATCCTTTCAAGTGCGCCGTCATCTTTTCATGAAATTCTGGCCTCAATCCTTGCACAAACATCTCGTTCTTTTTGAGAGGAGTATCAACGAGTTTTGGTCCGTAGCAACGTAGCTTATTGAATTTGGTCTCGTACTCTGCTATAGTCATGCTCCCATGCTTCAAATTCAGAAAATCCTAGTACAGACGAGTTTTCCCTGCTGTTGGCATGAATTACTCCTCAAACAACTCTTTAAATCTTTCCCAAGAAATGTCGTCCTCAGAGATATTTGCCGTCACTGCATCCCACCAGGCTGCAGCACCTTCTTGTAATTGCCATGAAGCCATTACCCTCTTCTGCTCATCCGACAATTTCATACTCTTAAAGATACACTCGCAAGAGCGTAACAAATCTTGGACTTCAATTATAGTCTCATACCCTTTAAATAGTTTACCTCCAAGGTTGATGAAGTCCTTGCATAAGGCAGCAAAACTGACTTGAGGCGGTGCTGGATTAACATCCTCGTTATCAGCCTGGCCTCTCCTATCATTGGTTGATGTGCTTCCTACTACTCTGCCCCTTCTGCCTCTTGAACTCATTTTGGCTACCTGGACAGGTAACCCAACCAGTTCATATAAAGACATAGTTATATAAGAAAATTACAAATACGTACTCTCAAAATAGATACTACTCTAGAGCCTGGGTGTTTCTCAACCTATGCTCTGATACCAACCGCGACAACCCGTCTTTCATTCCACAAAAAGACGTATCATCAATAAGAAAAGAAAGAGATAGAAATAGAAAAGATAGAAAGAAAGAATAACAACATCATAATCTCACAGCGGAAACAGAACAAGATATAATATTACACATATCCATTACATAGTTTTTACATATCAAAGTACACAAAATAATACGATTTCATTACAATAGACAGTTATAAGAGTCTTCCTAACCATTACATCCAAAATACAACATCAAAATGTCACAACACAACGGATATAGATAGATAGATAGATAGATAGATACATCTGGACTCCAGCTCCAGCTTCCCAAAACATTTGACAATCCTAACGTGATCACTTGGCTACTCATAAAAATTTGAGTACCCAAGAATTTTAAGAAAAAACAAATAAACTCCGAGTCAGACATGGGTCTGGTGTGAGTAAACAGGTTAAAAAATTTTAACTTCAAAAATCTTTTGAAAACAAAGGTATCACGTAAGACTTCCCATACATAAACACAGGTAAGTTTTTACCTTACGCTAACCAAAACATTTAATAGGAAATTCAGTTATATTATATAGGGTCTAGGATTTTCAAATAAACTAGAAAATAGCCGAAATTGTTACATTTATTAAATTCCAGCATACATAGGTATACAATCAAATCCGAGGGCGCTTATTGGATAATGAGTTTCCATCAATGGCAAGGATACTGGGGTACCGCCCGTCACGGAACGGGGCCTAGATCACCGTACCGAGGATCCACCCTAAATCCCTTACAATACAAGGCCGGAACCATCCCTTACTGAAAAGTCCCCAAAAAGACAACCCCGGTGTTGTGGCCAACAGCTGCCCACGCAACCGAAATAATAGGGGATTTTTAGACAGGGGTAAATCTCGTCCTACTTGGGTGTTACCCACTTAACCTTGTCGCACCTCCCCTGTTTTAGCCATTCCCTGTAGATGAGGCTTGAGGATATTATTACCTTTATAGAACAAATCTATCTTAGAATGTTCATCGTCCACCTGACGATGTTCTGAAAGCATTCAATCCATACAATTTCGTACCGGGTTCGAACGAAACCGAAGGCATTATCTCGTTACACTCATTTAGGAATCACCCTCAGAGTTAACGACAATAACCCTTGCACTCTAAAACTGCATCTCGATCTTCACTTTGAGATGTCACGGCCTAACGTTTAACTTGGATCAATATGGTTTTCGAATAATCAAACTTGATTCCCGATCCCGGTCTCATCGAAATCCAAACGTGCTTAAATGTCAAATTGTTTAAAGATTTAAACAATTCAATTCAATTTAAAACATTGAATCCACACAGCATTATCCACAGATAATAACAAACATCTATCACAGATATATACAATATCTCATCATAGAATATCTCAGACTATCATTCAATACAACCAAATCCAGACATTCAACTCAAAACAATCATCCATAAGCAAGCATATCTCTAATTCATATTATAATTAATTTAATTAATTCAAATTCAATTAATTACTTAAGAATTTACCACTTGCTTAACCAATCATTAATTAATTAATTAATTACAATCATTTAATCAATTAATCACTTCTTAATAAACCTTATAACTAATTTATTAATCTTTAATTAATTAATTAATTAATTATCCTTGAACTATTAATTAATAACCCTAATTATTAATTAATAAAACTTGATTAAAAATTAATCATTCCTTAATTAATTATTAATTAGTCCTTAATTAATTATTAATTAGTCCTTAATTAACAATTAATTAATCTTAATTACATAATTAATTAGTTTCAAATTATAAATTAATTTATCTTAAACACTTAATTAATTATAATTAATTAACCTTAATCATTTGGTTAATTAATTCTTAATCATTAATTAATTAACTATTAATTATAAATTAATTAATACTTAATTACTTAATTAATTAAACCTAATTACTTGATTAATTAATTATTAATTATTAATTAACTAATCACTAATCACTTAATTAGTTATTTACTAATCATTGGTTAATTAATCTTTAATTATTTAATTAATTATCTATTAATTTATAATTAAATTAATCCTTAATTACTTAATTAAATTAATTATTAATTAATTAATCCACAATTAGTTAACTAAACCTTCATAAATTAATTAATCCAAATTTATTAATTAATTTAACCTTAATTACTTTATTAGTTATATTAACTTAAGTAACTTTCAAAATAAATCAATTCCATCAATTACTTAAGAATATTACATATTTAAAACATTTCACCTTTATTTAAACTTAATTATTTAAAAAAATTAAATTTAAAAGAATACGTAAACATCTTAAATTTTTAGTTAACGAAGTATAAACTTCTTAAAATCAAATAGTTTAAATCATTTATCATATAATAGTTTGAAACAATTTATGTTTAAATTTTGAAACTAGTTAAAAAACTTTTTTTTAAGACATCCAACATAACTTCGGGTTCAACGCTACTCAGGCTCGAGACCGACTCGAGTTGCATCCTCATCTTCCCTTTTCTTTTAAGTTTAAGTTAAAATTAAACTATAAACAAATCTGGAAATTGATAAGCTTCATGACCCAAGTGCAGACTCAAACAAACCCATTTCACCTGAGTATCAACACGAGAAAAATCTCATCTCACTCGATCAACACTTCGATTTACACACGAACTCATCCTCCCCTGACACAATACCACGGCTGTGCACATGCTCACGCCATCAACGGCATCGCCACCTTCGGCGACGTGCTCTACACATCGGCGATCCACCATACAAATGTCTCCGACCCTCAAACCTAAATCGCGAAACCAAAAGAAAAATCGAGACTTCCAGTCGAAACTGGAAGCTCACAATCCCATCAGAGAACGCTTCACCAGAAGAATTAAGACCCCCAGTAACACTGCGCCTCCATCCACCCCTTCGACCACGTCTCCAGTATACTCTCTCACAATCTGGCCAAGCTCGATGCAATGTCAAACAAAAACGAATCCCAATTCCAGTCACTAGTCACTCAATCCCTAAAACCCTAGTTTCCCCTACGGCAGACGCCACCGTGATCGAACATCGCCATCTCCATTTTTTCCGACACCCCCAGACTACAGCACGTCTTCTATAAAAATCTCAAGATCGATTGATCATCACGTCGCCGATAATCGACCCATCTTTTATTTCTGATCATCTCAGAAATGCAATTCAAAAACTGAATTATAAATTTAGATTTTTATCCTAAAAATCAAGTTTTCCAATGGCAATTCAAATTGCGTGCTTAAATCTTTAAAATAAAATGTTTGATTTTTTCATCAAATTTGAAGATTTTACCGTCTTTCCTAATTTCAGTAAATTTTCAAATTTGAAATCCTTCAACATGATTATATAACTTGGATTATGGTTACACAATATTGATTTGCTTGAAACTTAAAGCCAAATATTAATTGGATAGGAAATTTGAAATTTTATTTGTTTTTAAACTATGTATTCTTGAAATAGAGAAGAACAGACCCCAAACATGCGCAGACCAGACATACATAAATGTACACAGAGATTCATATCTATATATAAACATGCAGCACTGACATCATCCAGAAATACACATGCACTAACATTTATCGCCCTAAGCATTTTAGTTAAGTGTTTACTCACCTGGTACTTGCTTAAAAACAGAGACTCAAAATTTTGCAAATTTGGAAAAGTTGTACTGTAGATCCTTAAAAACTGGAAATGCCTGACTATTTTGTTGTTAAATGGTTTGATTTTTGCTCTGGTGCTTTGTTGAAATGATCAGGTTCCTTTAAAAGCAACTGAAATGCTGAAGCTTTTGAAATCAGAGAAAATGCTAGTTGATACCAGGCTTTGAAATCACTTGCAGACTTGAAACTTTTGAAATGATCTTGATTTTATGTTTTAATTTTGATTGAAAGGGTGAAAGCTGATAAAATTTTCAGATTTGTGAATGAATTAGTGGTTTCTTTCTTGTTTTTTAGAAAATGAGATGGGAAAAATGAATGAAGATGAAGAAGTTAAGTTATACAGATTAAATTTTGATTTATTAAAATTAAAGAAAATAAAATAAAAATGTGACACTTGTCACTAAACATGTTTAATTAGTTAACACATGTTATTAGAAATATTCACAAGTTAACACATGTAATTCTCATGCAAAAATAGATTTTTAAATGTTTTTACAATTAATTTTCTAATTTATAAATACATTTTTAATTTATATAAATCAATCTCTTTAAAAAGAAATTAATATAAAACAAATTTTATATTCTAAATAAAATAATAAAAATACACTTTAAAATCAAAGTATGATTTAAGATGTAAATAACTATTTTTTTGAATTTCAATTTAAATATTCAAATTCAAATTAAATTTCAAACTCAATTTAAAAATCAATTTGATATGTGCATATAATTTTAACAAATCTATTTTCCATTTGTATATATTTATTTTATTTTAAAAATCAATATTTATACAACACAATTATTGTTATTGTTTAGAATAACAATGTTATCAATTTTAATTAATTTATTAAAGAGATTATCACATTTAAATTTGGTTTGAAATTCCAGGATATCACATAATATTTGAAAATCATCTAAACAATTGGAAATTGAGTTGAATTTGAGTTGTAACGATTTCTAATGTTGACATAAATACTATTGGAATTAGAATTGTGTTAATAAGTTGTTAAAACCTGGAATTCAAGTGATTTAGTGACTTTTTGAAAATCGCTGATTTAATCGATGCGTTGAAATGGCGATCCGGAGCACAGTCTCGGAATTCGACAAAATCAGTTTCATTGGTTCCGTAATAGTGTATTATTTCGGATTCTAGATTTCGTAGCGTTTGGAGCTATCGTGTGGCCGTACGGGTTAGAAACGCGCTGAAAGTGATATCAAAAATTTAATATAGTAATTGGGTCCAAAAAGCTTTCTTCTCCATACGATAGAATTAGGACTCGATACCTTTTCGATTGGGTTCAAAATAGCGATAAAATATTATAAACGCCAGGAGGCACGCGTTAATACAGATTTGGAACTTTGAGCTGTGTATATCGAGATATTTGAATAAAATAAAATTAAAATAATAAAGAAAGATTTTCTTTTTAGTCGTCCTAAGCATGCTACCCTCCTCAGATAAAAATCACGTATACTGCTTCCTTCTCCTTCAAGGAAAAATCAAATCACATGTCCCTCCTCTTTTCTATTCGTATACGAAATCACTTCGTATATAAAAAATCATGATTCTGTTGAACTCGAACTGCGAACGAAGGCCGCAAATGGCTCATGGTTGCTAGGGATGGTTGTAGGGGAGATAGATGGGCGTCGTTCGTGGGGTTAGGAGGAGGAGGACGCGCACACGCTCACGCGGTTTGCTAAGGAAGTCGCGATTCCTAGGAGCGTTGAATGGGAAGAGGCTCGACTTTGGCACATTTTTGATTAGGGTTCGCACGCGCTGGAGGCAGCGTTAGACGGGCCGGTCAACGGCCGTAGGTGGAGTCGAAGTATGCGCGTTCGATGGAGGGAGTTGATCGACTTTTCGTTGACGATAGAGGCCACGGCAAGCATGAACTTGGTCACTCGAATGGCTCGATGTCGAGCTAGGTGCATACGTGAGGAAGATGATTAAACGATGGGTAAGTAAGTTAATGACCGTTATTAGTAACAATTAATTGTATTATTTAAAAATTAAAGGTTTAAAATATCATAACTTCTTCATATTAGGTTGAAATCGAATAAAACAAGTTGTGTTGCGATCATGATTGCAAGAGCATCATAATGAAATTGGTTTGGGTTTTTTCTGAAGAAAGCTGCAATTTTAAATTAAAATGAACTCTTGTTCAATTTAATTGGGACGAATTGCAATTATAAAATCAAGGTGATAAATTCTCACTCATTTGTATTTCCAAATTTAAATTTAAATAGTTAAATTTAATTATTGGATGCTCGATTGAACAGATAAATTATAATTATCTGTTGGATGTTATATATATAGTAGTAGTATATATATTAGTAGTTGGAGTGATAATCCTGCACATTATAGCAGATGAGACACAATGAACCCAGCATAATAACGGATGACCCTATATACCGCAATATCCTCCTTGAAGTGGCATTGATATTTTTATGTTGTATTAACATCTGTGGATGCAAGAAAACAGGTTGGAGGGATCCAACTGGATTCCTCAAAATGTTAAATTTAATTTCAAATATTGTGATATATGGACTGTATAGAATAATCTATTATAGATTATTGTATTATTTGGAATTATTGGATGCTATTGTAGTACAGGTCTGAATTTTGATAATTTAAATACCATAAATATATTTTTAAAATTTAAAGGATAAAATGGGAATTTTTGATATAGAAATATTTATATAGGAGTTGTGGTTATTTTAAAGAAATTTAGTTAGAAAAATATATTGATTTTTGGTAACACTTAACTACTATGAAGTATTAAATGGAGAATTTTTTCAAATGAATTATATAAGAGAATTTATGAGTGATATTCTGGAAATATAAAAAGAGTTGAAGTCGATATTAAAAATAGATTGGAAGTTATAAATGGAATTAGCAAAGTAATGGATTTATAAAAATGGATTATTATAAACGAGAATAGTTTTATAAAAAGTAAAATTCAAAGGAGTTATAAATTTATAAATGATGTTATAAATAAGGAAAATCGATATCAGATAATAGTTTGGAAGTATAAATTTATATTAGAACATGGGAATAGGGTGGAAAAAATAGTGGTACTATTTTTGAAAGTGAAAATGGTTAGAGATCTAGATGGAAGGATATGATGTGATTCGAGAAGAATTTATAAATTTAATTGGTTATTGAGGTTTTAAAAAAAATTATTTTAAGAAGTTTAGTCGTTTTTAGAAGGAAAAATTTATTTTTAAACTATGAAATTTCAACTAGATAGGATTGAGATACTTTGGTAAGTAGATTTTCAGATAATTAAATATTTATTTTAGTAGTTCCAACTTTTAAAATCAACTTTGAAAATTATTATGTTTATCTAAAAATGAGTAATTAATGTTTATAAAAGTGTTATTCAATATTTAAATAATTACTTGAACATGTTTTAAAAATAAATTAATGTTTTTTAAAATACTTATTTTATCTGTATATGAATTTTTTGAAGAGACAGAAATTTTTTATTTATAAATTCTCTTGGTATGCGTAAATGGGGTTTATATGGATATGTTTTGAAGGAATTTTATAATGGGATTTGGAGGAAATGAAATGTCAAAATGTATGTGTACGGGGATTTGAAATGAAATCTGAATTTATAAAAGAAGATATAAATTGTTGGATGGAGTTATAAATAAGTATACTAGGTGGGAAATTGAGAAAAAAGAGTTTATTAGTGATCCCGAAGATTTAGGAGACAAGTTACGAAATATTCTCCTAAGTGTTGATATTTGAAAGATTTTGGAAAGTAAGACTTGCAATATTTTCCTAAGTATAAAAATGGAAATTTAGAAATAATTCTAAGTGTTGAGATGGTTTGGAAATATCCGGTTACGGATTTTAGTATTTGATTTTTTTTTCAAATGTTGGAAGGAATCGATATATCTTATAAAGATATTTCGAAAATAGATATTTTGAGGAAAAAATGTATAATAAGGCTTGGTGTCTGCTTACGGATGTTTTATTGATAGTTAAATGACTGACTATCAATATTGGACAATTTAGTCAATCGTTTCGAAGAGACCGGGATCAGATTTAATTATCCGAAAACCACTTCGATCTGAACGTTACGAATGATTACCGTGAAGATGATGAGGACGGTGATTCGATTTATCTAGATCCAAGACAACTTGTATGGACGAATGCAATCAAAACATCGTCATTGGAGGACCATGAGCATTCTAAGTAGAAATTTTTCTTGAAACGTAACACTTAGCCTCGAGCCTCATCAACCGAGAATGACTAAAACAAGAGAAGATGTAGTAAAGCTAAGTAGGTCGCACCGAATTATGTTATCACTTTTCTAGATGTCCTCGGAAACCTATTTATTATGGGTATGCTTGTGCATGGAAGGAACGCCCGATGGTAAGGGTGGGAACATCTGGGTGATAACATATTCAGTCTATCCAGGTTAGGGGTAGGCCGGTCTTATGTAGCAGAGGATCCCGATGAGGTCCTCGGTATATTTTTCTAGATGTGTACTATGAAGTGCGGTACCCCAGTGGCCCAGTCATTCATATGCAATCCATTCTCCAATACTGCTTATGATTTTGTTTATAGATCCTAGTATATTGGAATTTAATTAATGTAACAATTTCGGCTATTTGAATAAGTATTTGTACCTAGACACTATTATAATATCAGATGAATTTAATAAAAATTTTGGTTATCGTAAGGGGAAAACCCGCTGATTTTATGTGTGACGCGGTCTTACAAGATACCTTTGTTTGTCAATGGATTTTGATAACTCTAATAATTCAAATTGAGTGTATTTTTCTCACTCTAGTTTTCCAGACTGACTCGGGTGTTATTTTATTATAATACTCTAGTTAGATCGACTATTACAGATTCAGGATAGAATGCTATGGAGCTCAAAAGGTGAGCTAGATGATAGAGAGGTATCTCCGTACTTGATTTATATTTACGAGGACAAGTTACCATAACTTTCCAGATTGATGCATTGATTGTTGTACTTTGATGATTGTATGTAAACTGTTACAGATTCTTTTGTGTAAAAATATGTTATTATATATCATATTTTGTTCCGCTGCGATTGTGAGATTTTGTGGTGTTGTTTATTTTTTTCTATCTCTTTCTTCTTTTTTACCCTAGTTGTTCGCTCTTTCGTACAATTTAGGTTGAACGTGAGTGAATTATTATCAACTCAAAGGGTACGAAACCATGGGTCGCTACAATTCTGGTTATCATAAAGGAAAACCCCATCGTGTTTATGTGTGACGTGGTCTTACGAGATATCTTTGTTCTTCAAAGGATTTTGATAACCTTTATAATTCAAATTGAGTGTATTTTCTCATGCTGGTTTTCCAAACTGACTCGGGTGTTATTTTATATAATGCTCGGGTTAGACCGAGTATAACAGATTCAGGTTAGGATGCTATAGAGCTTAGGAGACAAGCTGGATGACAGAGGTATTACACGTACTTGGTTATTTTCCGTTGTGTGTGTGGACTGTATAGTCAGCACTAGTGAGGGCAAGTTATAAAACTGTCCATACTGGTGTATTGATTTTTGTACTTTGATGATTGAATGTAAACTAACTGCTATGGATTCTTTTGTATAAAAATATGTTATTGTTTATTATATCTTATTTCGCTGCGATTATGAGATTCTGTGTTGCTATTTTCTGTTTTTTTTCTTCTTCACTCCTAAGGATTTGTATTTTCATTCAATTTGAGTTGAACTAGTGTGAATTATGGTCGACTCAATGGGTATGGAGATACAGGCCCCTACACTATTTATATTTGTAAACCAAACTTGAAAATTAGTTTCCTATCATCTTTAAGTAATTAAAACAATAATATTTGAGTTATAAAACTATATTAAATAATATTAAAATTTAATTTTAAAAATACGACGTTAAGTTGTCAAAATGCGACAAAGTTTGTATACCTTTATAAAACAACTTTATGTACATTTGTAAAAATTTTATCAACCAATTAATATAATTATAAATCCATTTTAAAGAGTTTTTTTTACTATTTAAACAATTAATTGAACATATATCCAGTTTTATCAAAAACCAACTTTTGCCAGTTTTACGATGAAAATCCAAAATCTCTATTTTGTAAATAAGTTCTCATTCTCATTTATTGTACAAAACATGGTTATTGTTTACAAATAAATATATATTTTAATATTTTAAAATTAAATATTCATATTTTCAAAGTGATAACATTACGGATCGTTACACATACCAATATACATATATACATTTTACCATTTACATTTATATTCACATAAGTAAAAATAAAAATATCATGAAATTTTCATACAAATTCAAAAGCAACCATCTCTTCGCCTTACACACACGTGAGTGGACAAGAGCACATGGTGGCTAACATCATGGAATGGCATGGGATGTGGCATGAGCATGAGGTAGATGGGGATGAGATATTTCAAAGTTTTTGCTTATAGATACAAGCCTTACCTTTCCATTTCTTTACACCATTCTCTGCTTCTTCTTCTCCTTCCTGAGATACTCTAATGTCTTCTCTTCTTTAGAAAAATAATGAAGAAAAATATAGCAAAGAGAAACAAAAATATACATATATAATACCACATCATTTTAAGATCAAAACAAGTCCAAGTTCTTCTTCTCTTCCT
The DNA here is from genome assembly GCA_030765085.1 of Allium cepa. Lineage (NCBI taxonomy): Eukaryota > Viridiplantae > Streptophyta > Magnoliopsida > Asparagales > Amaryllidaceae > Allium > Allium cepa. Next base: position 964,951,901 of record CM060939.1, on the reverse strand, counting down.
AAACCTACGACCCACCCTAGTTCAACTATTAAGGCCGAGAAGCACCATCATCCAAGTCTAAGTCGAGCTTCCTAGGAGGAAAGAAGAAGATCTAAAGACTTGGAGGCAAAGAAAAGAGAAGGAAGTGTTGTCGTAGTGCTACTGGTTTAATTTGAAAAAGCTTCAGAAAAGTTTGGTGAAGTTGAAATCAGTAGCGAGCAGTTGAGTTTAGTTTTGTTTATTTAAAACTAAAATGACGACATGCATGTTTAGTTAGTAAATTAATACGCTTGATCGAATATTGGATGAATATTTAGTTGATTAATATTCAATTGATAACTTGGTTGCTAATGATGGAAAACTAATATTCATTAAAATTGAAATGGTTGATTAATTAATAATAGTTAATTCATGAAAAATAAATCCATATTGATATGTATATGGAGTTTATTAAGCTCTTTATAGTTTTGAATATAAAAAGGTTGAAACATGAATATTATAATTATTATAATATGGAGTAAAGTGGCAAAGGAGTTTTTAATGTAGTAAAAATAGTCTGAAATGATCTAAAATATTTTGTTATGGTATTTTAAACATTTTAATAGGTTTCAGCAAAGTTTAATGAAGTTTGAAAAATAGAGCCAAATTAGGCTCATCACGTAGCGGTAGACCATCATTTTCTAACCTGGAAAGTTAAATCAATGTGTAGGTTTCAATATAAGTCAGAATCCTTTGAAATAAGAATTTTCTAGACCAATGTACGTATAATTTTCAAATAAAAGGAAAAAAAATCTAAATTTCATTTAGTTAAGTTTGAAATATGTCCAAATCAAGTTTTTAAAAATATCGTGTGTTTGGCAGTTCGATGACCAAAGTGTAATTCTTTTAAACTAGATATTTTTAAATAATTAAAAATAGAAATAAATTCCAAAAATATGTTAATTTTTTTTGTAGGCGACTTAAGTTATGAAAATAAACTTATATAAATGAAATTAATGTTTTGATCAAAGAAGCTTTGAAACAATGTTCATAGCGGTTTTTGCAACGATTTTGGTAACTTTTGCAAATAATGGTTTTAATGTAATTATTCTTCCCCAATCTCTTAAGTAATCTTTTCAAATGAATAATTAAGTATTTTGAAGATGATCTGGAAGTTTTATGAGTATTTCAAAGGAGTTTCAAATAAATGGTTATAGGAAATTCGGTTTAAATAATATTTGGAATTATGTTAAGTAAATGAAAATCATCTCTAAAAGATCATATAAAAGAGTTTAGAGTTGATCAAAAAACCTGACAACCTTATGGGTAACAGAGAGATTTTCTTTAGGCTCGAGCTCGGACATCTAATGTCTAGGTTCCGCTCTAGCTATTCGGACTGCCCCGACGGAGGGGATAGTTAATTTGACCTATTCGGACCATATTTTCTTACATTAAAAGAAAAGATATTTGGAGGTTTTCAAAAGTTAAACAAGATTTAAAATATGATTTTGACAATATAGAGAATGTTCTAGTTAAACTCTGTATATAATTACGAGGAGGGAAATCGTACTATCCGTATGAATTTAAAAGTTGATTTCACCATCATTCGATGAATAGTATCAATTGAATATGTATATTGGTATTGAGTATAATTAGTCTAATCTCTATGGATCCTTTTCTACTTAACACTAATTAATTTAGGTTTACAATAAATGATGTCTTAAATAACATCATTTTTGACCCATTTAAAAGTTATGATTTGGAAATAAGAAATCTTTGTTAAGATTTAAAGAAATGATTTGAAAATGTAATCCTAAGTAAAAGGTGAAAGGATTTGGAATTATTTCAAAAATAAATAGGTCAATCAAATAGAGGATTTGATAAATAAGACTTAATGATTCCATATTCACTTAAAAGATAAAGGAATAGTTTAAAAGAATATATCTTCGAAAGATATTTGATTTGATAAAAAGATAAATTGATCGGACATTATTTGATAATCACATGTACACTTGACATCTTTTTATCGATGATTGGTTCAGAGAAACCAGGGTTAAATTTAGGTAATTCCTATCTAAAAAGCACTTTGAACCAATATACGTACTCGAAATTGAAGACATCTTGATGACAATGATTTGAAGATGGAGTTTTTCATGATGTAGGGCTGCTTGCCATTAACCTCTAGGTTAATCCACACACACACACAAATATATATATATATATATATATATATATATATATATGGTGGTAGTAATGCCTTCGTTCTTAAAACCTTCGATTTGCAAGGAATACTCACTACTAATACTAATGGTGATTCCCAAATTGGAAGTAATAGGAGAAGTGCCTTAGGTTTGTGCTTCACCTGGACAACTTATACATATGTGTATCTGATATTGTTTTTCTAAAAGCCACTTACATTGATCTCGACAAACGCACATCTATTTGGTGGTATACGAGGTAACCCCTCCTATATGTAAAACCCTTCTTTGAGATGTACGAGCTTGGAGGTTGTACCTTTTTGAAAACCAATAGTGTTTTGTTAGAAATGCAATGTGGCATTCTAAGTAGAATTTGCTTTGTGAAAAGCAAAGCGTGGCACCATGGAAAGAAGAGCATAGCTTCACGAGCCTCACATCATAAGAATGATACGGCATACTATGTGGTCTGCAGGACATATATTTTAGGCTATCAATTTTATTGACGATGGAGGAATCTAGTAGTGTTTGGGCCTTCAATGGTTTAAATGGGTAAGTATTAAAGGCTCGACTAGGAAAGGGCAAAGCTATCGAAGTACGTTGTTCCATAGTAGTGTAACAATGCACTACGTAGGCTTACTTGAGAAAAGTGAATAGTCATCGGGGACTAGGTTTGTTATGCATGGATTTCACATCGAAGGACATGGCCACTAGTTCCCTATCATGTTGGCAATCCAATTCCAATACAAACTTTACAGGTTTGGTGATATCTTCAAAACAGCTGTAATGTAATGCAAACATTTCAGCTACTGCTTAGGTATCATATACTCCGTTTGACATTGTCCGGTTATTGGTACCTTCTTTATATATTTGCCTGAAAAGTGTTTTCAAACTAATGTCATTAATTGTAATATCAAAATAAATTTGTTATAAATTATTTTGGTTATCGTAAGGTAAAAATCCATCTGTGTTTATGTGTGGCGTGGTCTTACGAGATACCTTTCTTTTCAAAGGTTTTATTGGCATCAATCTAAACTATGACAATGTCATATACATTTATAATTCGAGTTTTCTCACGCTGGTTTATCAAGCACGATCCAGGTATTTTTAGTACTGGGTCAGATCCGAGTAGTTTTAGGTTTAGCTAAGGACGCTTGGAGTTTCAAAGGAGAATTTGAGATCTTCATCAATGTATGGACGTATTATATTTTTTATAGAATTTGTTTTTTGTTTTTCAGCATTTGTAAACACAAAAGATTTATAATTGTCCAAGCTGAATCTAGGTTAGACACTAATATTGTATTCAATAAATTTCCACTGTAAAAGATTTTATAGTTAACAATATATTATTATTCATAGTATGAGATTCTATCTTCTATTCTACTTTGTGTTGTTATTTTTTACCCTCGGTAAATTTGCCTTTTCAGTAATTGAATTTATAACACGTGAATACTGGAGTTTGGTTTTGTTTATTTAAAACTTAAAATGACGATATGATGTTTAATTAGTAAACTAATATGCTTGATTGAATATTGGATGAATATTTGGTTGATAACTTGGTTGCTAATGATGGGAAAATAATATTCATCTAAGTAGAAATGGATAATTGATTAACTATAGTTAATTCATGAAAAATAAATCCATATTGATATGTGTATGGAGTTTGTTAAGCCTCTTTATGGTTTTGGATATAAAAAGGTTGAAAAATGAATATTATAATAATATAATATTATATAAGTGGAAACAGAGTTTTAATGTAGTAAAAATAATTGAAATGATTTAAAATAGTTTATTATGGTATTTTTAACATTTTAACAAGTTTTGGAAAAGTTTAATGAAGTCTGAAATGTAGAGCCAAATCGAGCTCGTCGCATTGCAGCAGTTCGTTACTTTCCGACCTAAAAACTTAAATCAATGTTTACGATCTAATACAAGTCGAAATTCTTTAAAATAAGAATTTTCAAGACCCATGAGGGTATAGTTTTCAAATAAGAGAAGAAAATCAAGATTTAACTAGAGTTTGAAATACATTCAATCAAGGTTTCAAAACATCTTGTTTTGGCTGTTCGAAAACTAAAGTGGTAAATTCTTTAAAACTAGATATTTTTAATCATTAAACATATGAAATAAATTCTATAAATGTGTTAAAATGTTTTAATGGAAATTTGAGTTATAAAAATAGACTTAAATGAAATGTAATTAGTGTTTCGATCAAAGAAGCTTTAAAATACTATTCACAACGGTTTTTGCAACATTTTTGGTAACTTTTGCAAATCATAATTTTAACTTAATTATTCTTCCCCAATATTTTTAGTAATCTATTAAAATGAATAATTAAGTGTATTGAAGATGATTTGGAAGTATTATGAGTATTTTAAAGGAGTTTTAAATAAATGGTTACAGGAAATTTGTTTTTAAACAATATTTAGAACTATGTTATGTAAATGAAAATCATCTCTAAAAGATCATATAGAAGAGTTTAGAGTTTATCAAATAACATGACCACTTTATGTGTGACAGAGTGATAGTCTCCAAACCTAAGCTTTAGTAACTAGTGTATGGATTCCGCTCTAGCTATCCGAATTTGCCCAACGAAGGGGATAGTTAATTTGATCTACTCGAACCGCATTTTCTTAAGTTAAAGAAATGAGATTTGGAGTTTTTCGAAAGTAAAACAAGATTTTAAAATACGATTTTGGTGATATAGATAATACCCAAGTTAAACTCTATATTAAATTCCAAGGAGGGAGCTCGTACTATCTACGACACCCCACCTCTATACTCACACTAGCCAAGAACACTACGGAGTAATGCCGTTGACTAGTACGAAGAATAAGGATGTTGAGGAGCGACCATCTGTATAATTGCTTTGTGCGAGTACCGATATGCCAGATAAAATGTCACTTTCATTTTAAGAGGAAATCCGACCTGCCGATACTAACTCAAAACTACTACACAGTGGCTATGTGGACTTCGGAAATAATTATAAAATAAGCATAACACAAATTAGTCACAGATATTCATATCACTAAGGCGAAAACAGATATGAATATATCACGTAAAAGTGTACATCAAAAGAGTGGTCATACAAGATCCAGTACATCACAAAAGAATAGGTACAAGTGCTGGACAAAAGAATATGTATACATAAAGGAGTATCTATCTCGAATGTATAATAAAAAAAACTACTAAACTATAGTAGTTAGCCAAAAGTCAAAAGCTAGTCTCTACTAAGAAGTCAAGTGGAAGCAGCTGTGACACCTCGGTCTGACCCGAGTATTATTTAAGAAGAAAATAATAAACGGGTCTGTCTAGCTATAAATATCATATAAAATGAGATAGGACAAGAGATATAACAAAAACATATGATAATAATAATTCCATGCTGTGACAAGTATACATTAGATAACACAAAAATCATACAATATCTCGTATGTACTCAAACACCAAAAATAATGTCATATTCTTTAACATATTCACCAAGCCACAAATATTGATAGAACTTACCAATGTAAATCACAAAAGTTGGTGAAACAAAAATTCTAGAAATCATCAATTAGAAATCCAAAAATCACAAGGAGGAGGCATATCACAAACAGAAGCATGAAAACTCACCAAACGTGCATTACAAACGGAACGCTATTCCATGGTCGCTAACCATCAATTTTGAGCCGAGGCTCCATAAACGGCCCGAAGACCATGGGTCGCTACCCCACCAATTTCGAGTCGAAACTCCACAAATGGGGTTTAGCCCCCCCCCCCCCACACAACCAAAGAGACATCGCACATCGCTAGTCTAAATCACAAAATGATCATCATCGATCATCGAGAAGTGTCGATTACACTAAGCTAGTAAATAAATGAGTTTAGCCTCATATCCCATAACCACTAGCTTAACTTAAATATTTACGAACAAATTGTAGATTTCCACGCGAAAATTGTCATAAGATTTTCAATCGAACAAGCCTAAAAATTAACCGACGAAGTAAACGCAAGCGTTTCATACTACTTGTTTTGCTAAGCCGTTTAATTAGATTTGTCATACGAATGAGGTAAAGGTTTGTATATAATAATAGGTTGGAAAACGGTTTTATAAATGAGCTTCGTATTAAAAATAGAGTTGAAATCATCTTTGTGAAAGAGTTTGAATATTTACTACTAGTATAGAAACCTTTGTATTTTAAAGTGACAAACCATAAAAATGATTGTAGAAACAATCAATCACCAAAAATTCACATTTGAAGATGTGAACCAAATCCATAGAAATCGATACCAAATCAATCAAAATGGATATTCCCAAAAATCCCGAAAAATAAATTATCAAAGTTAACAAAAATGATAACAACTAATCGGATCCATGTGAATCGATTTAAAATTGGAAGTTCACACAAAAGCAGCAAAATTGGCTGAGTTAAGCAGATTCAGTCGACTGAACCTTGTAGTCAATCGACTGATTCTATGCCTGGAAACTTTCGATTTCCAGGTTCAGTCAACTGAACTCTGTAGTCAGTCGACTGACACAGGGACATGAATTTTCTGTCCCCCAGATTCAGTCGACTGAACATACAGTTTAGTCGACTGAACTGCAATTTGCAGTATTCTCAGCCTAGCCCCAAGAAGGGCAAATCCTACCAAAAACGATCGAGCGAGCAACGGAGACTAGGGATTTATGCCAAGTGACAACCCAGCCTTATAGGCTCTTCGATACGCTCCAAAAACATGTTCAAACATCAAATATAGGATTTTTGAAGATTTTGACTTCAAAACACCAAAATTGGAATATTCATCAAACCAATTCAAATCAAAAGCAAATGAACATGAATAGATGTCAGAAATTCATATCTAACAACAATGAAAGTTATAGACATAGATGTGAGTTCAAGAACTCACCTTTTACTCAAAAACACAAGTGGGAAGCTCTAAAACAAGCAACATTGGTCTCTCTTCAACAACACCTCTAGAATCTTCAATCTATTATCAAAGGTGAAGTTTTTCCTAAGTTAGCTTATAGGAAATTTTGAAAATTGAAGAGGGATTGAGATGGAGAAGATGAAGAGGATGCTTACCTAAGCTTCTCTTTGATTTTATAACTTGAAGTTGAACTTTCTAAGAGAATAGAGCTTAGGAATTTCTAATCTCTTTTATTTTCCCCTATTTTTCTAGGGCTTGAAGTGTTAGGAAATATTATGAAGGAATAAGGAGGAGTGGAGTGGAGTTAGGTTATTTGTTAGGTTAGTGGCCTGAAAACCAAACCCAAGCCCTAAATGAAAACATCAAAATTTTAATCAACTCCAAACATATCGATGTTTATACTCAAAAGGTCGCAAACGCCGTTTTAAATTCAATGGAAGTGGTCTTGAGTCCTAATTCGACTACTTGCAAAAAGTAGCATTTCAGACTATAATCCGACCAACGATGCTATATTTAAATAAAATATTTAAATATATAATCGTGAAATATGCGGGTTGTTACACTATCCGTGTGAATTTAAAAGGCGATTTCGCCTTTATTCGATGAATAGTACATGTTAAATAAAAAAAATTGGATTTGGTATAATTAGTCAAGCCTATACGGGCTCTTTTCTCTTAAATACTAATTAATTTTGGTTTACAGTAAATGCTGTCTTAAAAAACATCGTTTTTGACCCATTTAAATTTTATGATTTGAAAATAAGAAATCTTTGTTAAGATTTAAATAAATGATTTGGAAATATTTTCCTATGTAAAAGATGATATGATTTGGAATTATTCTAAAATTAAAGAGGTTTTATCAACCGGGGGATTTGATAAATGAGGCTTATTGATACCATATACTCTTAAAAGATAAAGGAATAATTTAAAAGAGTATATCTACGAAAGATATTTGATTTGATAAAAACATAAATTGATTATACGTCTTTTGATAATCACCTCTATACTTGATATCTTTTTGTCAATGATTGGCTCAGAGAAACCGAGGTCGGATTTGGGTAATTCCTGTCCAAAAACCCATTAGAACCATTATACGTGTTCGAAAGTGACGATATGTTGAATACGATGATTTGAAGATAGAGATCTTCACGATGTATGGCTGCTTGGAACTAACCTCTGGGTTAATAATCATATGTATGTATGTATGTATGTAAGTATGTATGTATGTATGTATGTATATAAATGGATGCAGTAGTGCCTTCATTCTGAAAACCTTTGATTTCTAGGGCTACTCGCTACTAATCCTAGGGTTGATTCCTAAATAGGAAGTAGTAGGGTAAGTGCCTTCAGTTTATCCTTTACTTGGACGACTTGTATAGGATGTAACCCCTCCTATACTTAACACCCTTCTCTAATATGTACGAGCTAAGAGGTTGTACTTTTGTGGAAATCAATAGTATGTTGTTAGAAATGGAAATGTGGCATTCTAAGTTGAATTTTCTTTGTGAAAAGTAAAGCCTTACTTTGTGATAACCAAAGCGTGGCCTTGTGGAAAGAAGAACGAAGCTTCACGAGCCTCACATTCCAGGAATGGTATATGATACTATATGGTCTGCAGGACAAATATTTCAAGCTATCGATTTTATTGATGATGGAGGAGTCTAGTAGTGTCTAGACTCTCAGTGGTTTAAATGGGCAGGTATTGGAGGCTCAACCGAGAAAAGGCAAAGCCATCGAAATACGATGTTCCATAGTGGTGTTATTTTGGTTTGAATAGCCAGCAAGGATTAAGGTTATGATGCATGGATTTTGCATCGGAGGAAATGGCCACCAATTCCCTCTCATGTTGGAAATCCAATTCCAATACAAGCTTTATAATTTTTGTGGTATTCCCAAAATAGCTATAATGCTTTGTAAACATTTCAGCTACCCTTTTGGTATCATATACACCGTTTGACATTGTCTAAGGATTGGTACCTTCTTTATAGATTTATTTGAAAAGTGTTTTCAAAGCAATGTCATTAATGATAACATCAAAATTTGTTTTGGTATAAAGTATTTTTGTTATCTTAAGGTGAAAACCCATCTGTTCTTATGTGTGGCATTGTCTTATGAGATACTCTTCTTTTAAAAGATTTTGATTGGTGTCTAATCTATGGCATTGTCATATACATTTATAATTCAGGTTTTCTCACGCTGGTTTATCAAGCCTGATTCGGGTACTTTTAATACTCAGGTTAGATCCAAGTAGTTCAGGTTTAGCTCAAGATACTTGGAGTTTTTAGAGTAGAGCTGGAGATCTTCACCAACGTATGGACGTATTCTATTTTTCTGCTGCATTTTTTTTTCTTTCAGCATTTGTATGAACAAAGAATCTATAACTATCCAGGATGAATCCCGGTTAGACCCTAATATTGTATTCAAAATTTTCCCCTGTAAAATATTTTGTGGTCAATAATATATAATTATTCCATTCATGTGAAAGTCTGTTTTCTACTCTGTTTTAAATTATTTTATTTTTACCCTTGATCAATTTACCTTTTCGGTACTTGAATTTGCGGCACGTGAACACCGAGAATGTATTATTGTCGATTTTCAAGAGTTGAAAAGGCAGGTCATCATAGTTATCTCATAATGACTATTATTTATAACAAAATTAATACATACAAATATACAAAACTGGTACCCAATAGATGTTTGATTTAATTTGATAACTGCACTATGCCAAACAACACTTTTACACTTCTAAATCATATATTGATTTGCTAATAGTTCACCATAACATAATCCACATTAAATAATAACATTTAAGCTCAAAATTTTTCACATAGTCTTGCACTTCACAACTCAGCAAAAAAGTAAATGTGCAGTCACTTCAAAACTAGAAAGAAAATAGAAATCACCATATAAAACCAATACTAATAGAATGTAAAAAATGAAACCATAATTGTGATACCTGAAACTGACATTAAAGGCATACAAAAACTGATACCATAATTTGTAATACCTAAAATTGATACTAATAGCATACAAAAATTGTTACCACATTTTTGCATGTCTTAAACTGACATGATAGTGTTAGTACCTTCGGTAATCGTTTTGATTATAACAACCAAAAAAAGTTATATAAAATATAGATACAAATATTTTATCAAGATATATATAGTATATAGTGCAAAATATTAGACAGGTGCTGATTAACACGACTGTACAATATCAAGATTAGATTTAAGATGCTGATATAGAGTTTCAAGAGTTCAAGAATGAAGACTAATGAGTATTGAAGAGGTAAAGATTTCAAGATATTTCAGGTAAGTTATAGAGTTATAGAATTTATGTTAAAACACTAATAACACTTTCTTGATCTCTCTCGTATTCCCTAAATTTTGTTTTAAATTGTATTTCAAATATTCTAGTTTTAAAATATATTTTTAAAATAATCCCAGGATAATTTTCAATAAAGATATCATTTTTAAGTTTATATATATTGAATTTTTTTATATTTTAATAAATTATAATTATATTGATTTTATATATATTATCGAATATTCTTATGAAATCTTTCAAAATTATTGTATGAAGTTTTATCAAGTTATATTTTGATTAAAATGTGTATAAACTATATTTAAATGGTTCTACAAAGTATCAAATTATTTTACAAAGCAATAAATTTTCAAAATAATATTATTAAAATGTTTTTCAAAATACAAAGGGATATGTCAACATATCGTATCCATGTATGTCGACATAGTTGCCGTAAAACTCAAAATTCAAAATAGAATGGAAGTGTCTTTTCATCATATCCCTTCGTGAATGGACATGACCGTTGTTTCCCTATATACACCAGACTTTCAAACGAATTTTCATTAACTACTTTCTTAATTTTCCCTCGCCTTTTCACTATCTTGTTTTCTAAATCAATTTTTACCAAAGTTCTTACCAAAATTCAACCAGAATCAAATTCAGTTATTACTAATTTGATTAGTTTTCATATATTCGCTGATTTCTCTCATCTCTCTCAATATCAAAGTCCTATTCAAGACTTATAGGATCAATTATAATCAAGATCGAATATCTGAGTATGTAAACTCTATCAAATCATACTTTTATACTTTTCAGTGTGCTTAGTATCTCTTAAATTCAAGTAGGTGTGATGGTTGCCTGTGAAATCAATTGGGGTGTATTAGTAGCCCAGAAATCTAATGGGTGTGCTTAGTAGCCCAGAAATCTAATGGGTGTGCTTGTAGCTAGGAAATCAATTAACTCTACCTAAAGGTTGGGATTATGGAGGGTGCGTCTCATAGCCTTAAATCGAGATTGTATTTGCATTTACTAGTTGAAAATAAATTCGTATAAAGAATTGTATGGAACTGGATGCAGGGTAACTTTGAACCAGTAAAAAATTGTGGTGTGTTCTTTTCTTTTTACTTTTACTACATTTACTTTTAAATATATTTTAATTCTTGATTATTTCTATGATTGTTAATTACATTAGTCCAAGTAGAATCTTAAAGAATTTGAAAAACATTCATATAATTCATTAAACACTATTACCCCCCTCTAGTGTTAATTTAGCTTAAGATCCCTATTCCGCTGACTCATATTTGGTATCGAAGCATTAATTTTTCGAAGTATTCATCATCTAATTTTTGAAAATGTTTAAATGGATACCAACGCTGGTAATAGTACTATTATTAACACTATTAATACATTTGTTAATAACTCATTTATCACAGGACAATCTGCTGCTAGACCTCCACTTTTTAATTAATTACACATATTGGTCATGTAGAATGAAAATTTATTTACAGCCAATTGGTGTAGACACTTGAAATATCACACAAGCTGGGTACACTGAATATGTGACTAATTTTGTACAATGGACTGCTAAACGAAAAGCAATTGCACAGAGTAACTCTAAGACTATGAATATATTATTTTGCTCATTATATAGAAATGAATTTAATAGAGTATCTATATGTAAGTCTGCATTTGATATTTGGAGAACTTTGTAAGTTACACATGAAGGGACAAGTAAGGTCAAACAGGCCAAAATTTCCATGTTAACAAGCCAGTTTCAGTTATTCAAAATGAGTCAGATTGAATCCATATCTGATACATATAGTAGATTCCAAGAAATAGTGCACTCACTTATTGCACTTGGTAAAAGTTTTTCTAAAGAGGATCAAGTTAGAAAAATTCTCAATTCACTTACTCTTGAATGAGATCAAAAGACTCTTGTAATCGAAAAGCATAATGACATTAGTAGTCTAAAAACTAAAGAGTTAATAAGCAATTTAATGTTTTTTAAAGCACAAATGCAGGCCAGGAGAGAAAGCAAAGTCATAGAGAAGAAATCTATACTATTTAATGCAATGACGGATAATCTAGATTCAGATAGTGATGACGATGAAGAAATTGCTTTTATGATATGGAATTTCAAAATATTTCTAAAATATAGGAAGTTGAACAATTTTAAATGAAATGAAAACAAAAATCCGGAAAGCGGAAGCGGAAATGGAAATGGCATTATATGTTATAACCACAATGACCCTGGCCATTTAAAACAAGACTGTCCACATTTCGATAAACTAAAAGCTACACCAAATACCGATTCGTCCACAGAACGGAGAAGAGCCTATAATGTAACATTAGACAATTCAAACACATCCTCAAGTGATAACGAATCAGATACAGAAATGGCTAACATGTGCTTCGCAGCAATACATAATTCAGAACAAAATGGTAAATTGATCAGAAAAAGGTATGCTTTCAAAATATTAGAAATTTTTTAATTTCTTTAACGAATTTTACTTTCCTTTTGGTTGCTTTATTGGTTGTTAGGAATATCCTATATATTAATAAAAATATTGGTTGAATATTGTATTTTATATTTTAAATATAAATATTTTATATATTTTAATAATAAAATAATAATATAAAATATATTTAAAATTATTTTAAAGTTATATTTTCGAAAAAAGAACAACTATAAATAGATCTATATAATAAAATAGGATATCGTTAACCAAAAATCATTTTTGAAAATTTCGACCTATATGTCGACATACCCTAAGAGCATATGTCGACATATATTGGCAAATTTTGAATTTCAATTTCAAATTCAAAATTTGAATTTCCTCCACCTTTTCACCAACTCCTATGTTTTAAAAAGTTGCCTTTTGACCAAAGAACTTGTTCTTTGATTCTCTATTTACTTACTCTATCACCATCCATTCGTTTCTCACTTTCATTTCAAAATTCAAAAGTTCATTAATTCTCTTATCTCTTAAAAACTCTTCATCAATGGCTTCCTCAAGCACTCCTACAATTATGAGTCTTTCCAAAAGTATCAAGAATTTTCTCTTCCATGATCAAGAAGCTATGGAAGCATGTACTAGTTATATGAATTATGGAAAGTTTTCTACCGATTTTTTTTCTATTTTCAATGATTTTTCTACTTATGAACTTGATTCTCTTTGTTTACAAAATGGAATTCTCGGTTTAATTGATGCTTCTCAAAATGATTTTGTTTGCTATCCGCACTTGGTCAAAATGTTTTATGCAAATTTGAAAGGAAAATTTCATGATGAAAGAGAAGGAGAGGTATGGAGTAATGTAAAAAGAAATCTAATTGTTTCAAATTGTGAACTTTTGAGTACCATTCTTGGATGTAAACCTATCGGAATGGACCTTACCTCTTTCAGAATTGATGATCAAAATCATGAAGTGTTTCACCACATTTTCGAACGTAATGTTAATTTTGAGTTTAAAATCCAAAATTTTCGTCCAAAAGCAAGAATTCTAAATCTTCTTTTACAACATGCTATCACTCTTCGATCGGGAAATTTTAATATTCCAACACTAAAAGTTTGTATAGCCCCTCTTACTGTTTATGGTCAATATGATATAAATTGGGCTCAAGATATTTTAGATGAATGTTATCCCCAAAATCTTCCCAACTATGAAAACACATTATTTCGTGGTGTGTATCTTAACCCAATCTTCGGTTACTTCAATGTTGACTTCAAAGGAAAAGAATTTATCTCCCATAAAGTCTTCAATCAAGCCAACATCACTCTTGAGAAAATTTCATCCCTTTTCGAGCCATATGAACCTCAGAGAAAGAAAGAAGGTTAGCTTATGAAGAGGAGAAAGAAATTCAAGAAGAGAAAGAAGGAGAAGATATGTATATTGATGAAGAGGAGAATGAGGGGGGAACCTCCTTAGAAAGCATTGACTTTCCACTCCGACCAACCAATCAAGACCTTCTCAACAATCAAAAGAAGATTGTTAAAATCCAAAAGATTCTCAAGCATTCGGTTAGTAAGAAATTAATAACTATTTCCAAAAAAATGGACAAGTTCTATGGAAATGTGAAACACGAGCTTGGGATTTATTCATCAACTTCTTCATGTACATCTTCTTAGCTTGTTATTCAGTACTTATGAGTGTGTGTAGTTTAAATTTGGTTTGAACTTATGTTTCTTTTCATTTCTTTGTGCTATATGTAATCTCTATCTAAGTATTAATGAAAAAATATGTATCCTTGCTGTTATACATTGTTTATCATCTTTGAAAAACATAACAATTATAATAGTATAAGCTAAATACAATAGAATATCAAAACAAAGTTGTTTTGAAAATTTCTGCATATATGTCAACATACCCTTGGTATGTATGTTAACATACAACAATAATTTTTCAAATTTTTTTAATTTTGAAAATTGAATAGGCAGTAAGTGTCTATTCATTTCCAACAAATTTCCATCCCTTGAAATACCTATTAAGATCAGTAAATCACTATTTTCTACTCTCTTTCTTCTTACTTTGTATTCCTAAACTCTAAAACCGAAATAATGGCTTCTCATATCCAAAAGCTAACCGAAAACCTCAAACAAACTCTTGAATCATTCAAGAACATTCTTAATTTCATCCTAAGAAACCAGAGGCACTCAGAATTGAGTCAAATGCAGATGATTAAGGAGAAAGAAAGACATTTCAACAAATTCGGTGGATGATTTCTGCCTTGAACAAAGAAAAACCAATCACCAGTCCAAGGTGTACCATCAACAAAGATGATGAAGATTGGGATGCTATCGAAGAGGAATTGATCTTTGGCGCTGATAGATGGGTTGAAGTTCCTTGAAATTTCTAGTTTAAATAAGTTTGATTGTTTACAGATAATAATGCTTGATTTGGTTTAGATTTGATTGGTTTGCTTTGTGTGAATTCGTTTAAATGTTGTATGACATAAACATTGTTTGATCGGGTGAATATTTGGATTGATAATTTCGTGATTATCTAATTTTACATATCAATTATTGTTTTTATGTAATCTTTTACTTCATCACTGTATATAATTCTTATACATATTGATTAGTATTTTATTTAGGGAGAGTTAGAGTTAGAATTAGGGCAAGAGTTAGTTTTAGAGTTATAGGTTTAGTTAGTTATTTTTGTTGATGATAAAGAGGGAGAAATATATAAATCTAGGAAAGATTAAGGGAGAGTTTTATAACTTGGGGGGAGTTATATTATATTTCATATACCTAGTTGTCGTCATAAAAAAGGGGGAGATTATTAGTACCTTTGGTATTGGTTTTGATGATAACAATTAAAAGAAATTATATAAAATATACATAATAATGTTTTATCAAGATATATATAGTATATAGTGTAGGATATTAGACATGTGTTGATTAAGAAGATTGTACAGTATCAAGAGTAGAATCAAGATGCTGGCATAGAGTTTCAAGAGTTCAAGAATGAAGACTCATGAGTATTGAAGAGTTCAATATTTCAAAATATTTTAGATAAGTTATAGAGTCATAAAATTTATGTTGAAACCCTGATAGCACTTTTCTAATCTCTCTCGCATTCTCAAAATAATGTTTAAATTGTATTTCAAGTGTTCTGGTTTTAAAAATATCCTTTTAAAATAATCTCAAAATGATTTTCAATAAAGATATAATTTCTAAGTTTATATATATATATATATATATTGAATTTTTTTAATATTTTAATAAGTTATAATTATATTGATTTTTATATATATTATTGAATATTTATAAATCTTTCAAAATTATTTTATAAAATTTTATTAAGTTATATGTTAATTAAAATGTGTATAAACTATATTTAAATGATTATAGAAAGTATCAAATTATTTTACAAAGCAACGTATTTTCAAAATAATTTTTTAAAGTGTTTTTCAAAATAAAAAGGAATATATCGACATATCGTATCCCTGTACATCGACGTAATGGTCGCAAAGTTCAAAACTCGAATTTGAATAGAAGTGTCTTTTCATCGTATCTCTTTACGGATGAACATGATCGCTGTTTTGCTATGTATAATAGACTTTCAAACTAATTTTCATTAACTGCTTTCTTATTTTTTTTCTCCTCCTTTCACTGTTTTTTTTTCTAAATCAAAATTTACCAAAACTCTACTGAAATTCAACAAGAATCAAATTCAATTATTACTAATTTAATTCTCTTTCATATACTCTCTTATTCCTCTCATCTCTCTCAAGATCAAAGTACTATTCAAGGGTTATAGGATCAATTGTAATCAGGATCGAGGATCTGAGTTTGTAAACTCTATTAAATCATACTCTTATACTTTGTTGTGTGCTTGGTATCCCTGAAATCCAAGTATGTGCGACTATAGCCTGTAAAATCGATTTCGTGTATTTAGTAGCCCATAAATCTAGAGTGAGTGCCTGTAGCTCGGAAATCAAGTGAATTTACCCAAAGGTCGGGATTATGGAGGGTTGTCTCATAGCCTTGATGTAATGACCCGTATTTTTGGCTATTCTAAATTGTTAAATTTAATGGAATTATTAGGTGAATATGGGCAAAATTATATGATTTGTTAATATTAATTTATTGGATTATTTAAATTTTTTGAATTTAATATTGGAAATTACTTGATTAATTGGATTTTGGGTTAAATATGAATGGAATTGATTTCGGAAGTTGATTTAATTTTTATTTAAATGCGAATGAATATTTTAGCATTTAAAAATTGGATTAAAAGTGAATAATTTGGATTTGGATATTTTATATATTAATTGACGGGAAAAATAGCCATTCTGGCAATTACCTCGGATTTCGACGAAACTATTTTCATTGGATCTGTAATAGTGAATTATTGTAGAATTTCAAGTTTTGCAGCGATCGGACTTGTCTTTTGGCCATGCGAGCTTGAAATGCGTAGAATTTAAATTTAAAATTTAAATAAATAATTCGATTCGAAAAGCTATTTTCTGCATACGATAGAATTAGGGCTCGAACCTAGTTCCATCAAGTTTGGAATAAGGAAAAAACATTATAGACAACAAGCGACATGCTTCGTTCGGAGTTTGAGAATTTTGGACGTTAAATGTTGGATATTTTCAAATTAAATAAATATGTATATTTATCTCAACACTCCTATTCGAAAGAATCAAAGATGACGTCACTTATCTTTGTCATATAACCCTCTCATCTCCCCTTCTTTAGGTTCAATTACCAGATTCAAACAAGATAAAACCGATCGAAAAAAAATGAAATCGACATCACCAGCTAAAAAAAAAATTAACGTGTTGAGGTCGCAACCTCGGCCTATGGAGAGGAATGAGAACAAGAGAGGGGCGAGGTCTGTGATGGCGCAGCACACTATGGAGGCGAGCAACCCACGGCGACGTGGCGATGGTGAGCCAAGGTCTGGGAGTTAGCAAATGCGATTATTGAGCAGTCGATCTTGGGTTTCGCGATTTTATTCAAGCGCTCGAGCTGACGTGGGAATGAGGCGGGGGAAGGTGAGGTTGCGGCTTGGTTCAAGAGAATCGACGACGCTGAGCGAGGGTGGCAGGTGTGATTTTATTCATGTAGAAGAGAGAGAGAAAAACGAAGAGAAGCTCGAAATCCTGTAGCAGGCGATGAAAGTGGAACGATCGATTTTTCAAAGGAAGGTTTTGTTTTGCTTTTATTTTATTTCATTTTTTAATTAAATTTAATTATAAATGAGTATTAATTAACTTGTAAATTTTCTTATACAAGGTCCGTTTCGGGTAAACAAATCTCATTTCGATAGTATCGAAGTCGTCTACGACATAGATAGAGCTGGAATTTTATTTGAACTGAAACAAATAAAGATGAGTGTTTTATACGCTCACGTTGACTATTATATTTTGAGTTGGTAAAATTTATATCATGAAGTAGTTTAAATTTATTGATTGTTGTTAGATAAATTTAAATTGGCATTAAATTGGCATCTGAATTTATTGATAGAATTTAGATTGATAGTTAAATTTGAATTAAAATTTAACTGCTAGTAAATCCCTGAACTATCGATAATTAGATTATTGTTTTAATTATTGACTGATTTGGATGATGGTTTGTGTTGGATGAAATTTGAGCGATATTTTTGATGTTTGGATGTTTAGTTATGTTTAATATATTTTGTTATCATCTTGTGTATTGTTTGCAGTATATAAAACTGTAAATTGAATTATTTCGAGTAAATTAAGAAATATGTTGTAATGGTATACCAGTCACATTTATTTTGGACTTAAATTATATATATATATATCCATCCCTTGAATTTAAATTGAAATAGTTGATTCACTTGGCCATAGGATAGAGAACTGTATACGAACACCGGATTGGTTAAATTAAATGATTTTAAAATTTTCGTTTTGAAATTATTTAAATGAATTGTTTTAAAGGAATAAAATTCGAATTTATGGAAATAAAATTATTTTTTGAATTTGACCTCGAAATGATGAAAATAAATTTGGTAAACGAAATTGTTTAAATAATCAAATTTGAGATTTTGAAGTTATAATCAAAATATGATTTGAATTTCAAAAATTGATTGTGTTAAAGATTTGATTTTGTTCGAACTTCGAATATTGCTAAGTAAAAGTGATAAAACAATATTTCGAAATTTAGCTTGGATTTGAATCATATTTAAAATTTTGGATTTTTAAATTGGATATTGAAGAAAATTTGATTTAAGTGTTTTGAAATGATAATTGGAAATGGACTCGGAATTGATATAAATCGAAATGGTTTAAAATTTGGGATTGAAATTGAAATTAATTTGCAATTGGGATTTCAATAAATTTGAAACTGAGAGTGAAATTAATCTAGAATTGGAATTTAAATTCGACTTGAAATCGGAATTTAATCGAGTAAATCAAAATGGAAATCGATTTGGATTGGAGATTTTGGAATTGAATCAGTTTGGCTTGGAAACTATTTTTAAATAAATTATTTTACTATAAACTATTTCAAATCTATTTTCCTTGAATATTCAAACTATTTTAATTTTCCAACTATTTTACTATATAAACTATTTTATTTCTCAAACTATTTTCTATTAAACTTTTTTTACTAATTAACTATTTTAAAAATATTTTCTAAAATCCAAACTAGTTAAAGGGTGGAAGGTTTATGTTTAAATCTTCGATTTAAATGCGAATTGGGATAATGTGAATTATAACCAAAACTGTAATTCGAATCAAGTTTTAAAGTGAAATCGTTATATCGAGTTGAATTGACATTTTTGAGTAAATACGATGACTTCGGAATGGATACGATTTTTGAATAAATATGATGACTTCAAAATGGATTTGATTTTGAAGCTAAGATGATATTTTGATATCAAGTACGAATTGTTTCGAAATATAAAAGAACCAACCGGTGTGTAAAACGATGTTTGGTTGTTAAAGAGACCGGTGCCTCTTATTGGCATACTCTCTATCAATATTGGAACCACTTTAACAACTGTGTACGCGGTGGATGATATCCAGATTGTAGTGGTTGAATTTGCGATGTTTACTGGAAATAGACAACGATGATGGATAGCCTTGACACTCGTGTCATAATTAAAATGACAAAAATAGGAGCCTATGTCTAGCCAATGAGGTTAGCTACCTCTAGCGACCTTGATCCCTCGTATTACTATTATGATTTCGGATTCGATGGGTGCATCTTTTTTCGTTTGGATTGATTGTCGCGGTCAGCCACGGATGGCTTATGACCAGCCAGAAAGGGTAAACTGGTAGAATCCTACCTTGGGCATCGCCGCACGTGCCTTGTCGTATTTATCCCTATATGAGTCCATTACTATTTTGGTTTAAAACTGTAAATGTGTTAAGGTGGATCAATGTAAAGCCTTAACACTATTTTGATATTTATTTTACTGATAGACATTATATATTATAGCGTATACTATTATATATAAATAGTTTAACAGATCCTTAGGAGATGGAAATCCCGTAGCGTCTCTTACATTGACTTACATCATAGTATTTTAGTCTTGACTTGAGTGTCTTGTCTTTTCATTATGTTCGGATCAGTCCTGAGTTTTTTTTCAATGTATTGAAGACTATTCTCCAAAGGTCGAAGACGGATTTTGTGACGCCCCACCTCTATACCCACGCTAGCTAAGAACATTACGGTGAATGCTGTCAACTAGCACGGAGAATAAGGCTGTTGAGGAGCGACCATCCGTGTAATTGCTTTGCGCGAGCATCGATATGTCAGATAGTATAACATGCATTTCTTATCAAGAGGGAAATCCGACATACCGACACAAACTCAAAGCTACTACACAGTGGCTATAATATCTTTAGAAACAAATATAGAAATAAACATAACATAAATCAGTCACAGACAATTCATATCACAAAGGCGGAAATAGATATGAATATAACACATGAAAGTGTACATGGAGTAGTGGTCAAACAAGATCCACAATATCAAAAAGAATAGATACAAGTGCTAGACAAAAGAATAAGTATACATCGTAGAGTCTGTATCTCAAATGTATACAACAAAAACTACTAAACTAAAGTAGTTAGCCAAAAGTCAGAAGATGGTTCCAGATAGGAAGCCATGAGGAAGCACCTGTAATATCTCAGTCTGACCCGAGTATTATTTAATAAGAAAATAATAAACGGATCAGTCTAGCTATAAATATCAGATGAAATGATATAGAATAAGAGATATGACTAAACGTATAATAATCACAATGCCAAGCTGTGATAAATAAGTAATTGAAAATCAACAAGAGATTAATCAATATCACAATAATCAACTCAAGGATCAAAAGGAATGTCATACTCCTAATTTCATTCACCAAGCCACAATAATTGATAAATCAAATCAATAGAAATCACGAAGATAGGTGAAGCATAAATTCCAGAATTCAACACACGAAATCCAGAAATCACAAAAAAAAGATGGCCAATCCCACAAACTGGACATCGACGCACCTAGAAAGACACGCCTCATGTACAGTCGAACATCGACGCACCTAGAAAGATACGCCCCATGCTCTAGCATCGACGCACCTAGAAAGATACGCCCCATGCATAAATAAACATCGATGCACCTAGAAAGATACATCCCATGCATAAATAAACATCGATGTATCTAGAAAGATACACCCCATGTAATGTCTAACATCGATGCACCTAGAAAGATACACCCCATGCTAAGTCGAATATCGATGCACCTAGAAAGACACGCCCCATGCATAGACGAACATCGACGCAACTAGAAAGATACGTCCCATTCCCCGATTTATTGAGCCGATTTCTCCACGAAGTAAACAAACATCGATGCACCTAGAAAGGTACACTCCATGCATAATAAACATTGACGCACCTAAAAAGGTACGACCCATGTATAAACAAACATCGACGCACCTAAATAGGTATGACCCATGTAAGAAATGAGACGAAGCTCAATAAAATAAGGAACAGTCCTCCACATAGACAAAGAGACATCGCACATTGCTAGTCTAAATCACAAAGATGATCGTCATGATCAACGAGAAGTGTCGATTACAGTAAGCTAGTAAATATATGAGCTTAGCTTCATGTCCCATAACCACTAGCTTAACTTAAATATTTACGAACAAATTGTAGATCTCCACTAGAAAATTGTCACAAGAGATTCAATCAAACAAGTCAAGAATTAACCGACGAAGTAAACGCAAGCGTTTCATACCACTTGTTTTACTAAGTCGTTTAATTAGATTTCTCATACGAGTGAGGTAAAGGTTTGTATATACTAATAGATTAGAAGTCGGTTTGAGAAAACGAGCTTTGTAATAAAATAGTGTTGAAATCAATTGAAGAAAGAGTTTTGATATTTACTACTAGTATAGAAAACCTTTATATTTTTAAAGTGACAAATCACAAAGAAGATTGTAAGAACAATCAATCAGTAAAATTCACATTCGAAGACGTGAATAAAATCCAAAGAAACCGATAAAGAATCCATCGAAATGGGTATTCAAAAATCCCTAAAAAGGAGTCATCAAAGTCATAATAAATGATAACAACAAATAGGATCATCACGAATCGATTTAAATTGGAATTCCCAAGCAAATAGGCAAATAGGCAAAATAGTGCTGATTCAGACGTCTGAAATCAAGGATTCAGACGTCTGAATCTGGAAAATAAATATTTTCCAAAGACAGAATTCAGACGTCTGAATCCTTAGATTCAAACGTCTGAAATATGCACTTTTTAGCCTATTTCCTTTCTGGTTCCAAATGAACCAATTCAGACGTCTGAAACCATATATTCAGACGTCTGAATCTGGGAATAGAAATCTTTCCAGAACAATATTCAGACGTCTGAATATTACGTTTCAGACGTCTGAATGAAGGGTTCGGGGCATTCCCTGAACCTAGGCCAAAAATGGCCAAACGAATATCGAAAACGATCGAACGAGCAAATTGCGATAACTAAGGAATTACGTCGAACGACAACCCAGCCTAAACGGCTCTTCGATACGCCTCAAATATCAATGTCCAAATATCCATAATAGGATTTTCATAAATTAGACCAAAACACCAAAAATTGGAATTTACACAAAATCAATCCAACCAAAATCAATTGCACAAGAGTAAGTGTTAGGAATTCATACCTAACAATCGAAGATAATTATAGACTAAGATGTGAGATAAAAATCTCACCTTTGAACCCAAACGATTGAAGAAGAAGCTATAGAGCAATGGTAAGAACAACCACTCTTCAATTCCAACCCAACAAGCTTGAATCTAAGCTTAAAGGAGAAACATTTCCTAAATTAGGTTTAGGAAATTTCTGAAATTGAATGGAGAAAGAGTTGGAGAAGATGAAGGAGATGCTTACCAATGGGTTCTCTTGAATTTGGAGCTAGAAGTTGGATTTGCAAAGCAAGCCAGGGCTTAGAAATTTCTATTTCCCATTCTCTTCCACCATTGTTGCTAAAGCTTGAGTGTTTAAGCAAAGAAGAGAAGTTATGAAGAGAAGGGGGTTGGGCTGAGCTAATAAGGGTGCAGTCCAAACCAAAGTCATAAGCGGGAAAAAGTAGCAAAAATCAACTATCTCCAAACATATCGAAGCTTATACTCAAAAAGGTCGCAAACGACATTTTAAACTCAATGGGGGTGGTCTCGAGTCCCAATTCGACTGTTTGCAAAAAGTAGCTTTTCGGACCAAAATCCGACTAACGATAAAATATTTAAATAAAATATTTAAATATAAAATCGATAAATATGCGGGTTGTTACAGACTCCCCTCCTTAAAGAAATTGCGTCCTCGCAATACTTAAGAAGAAAATAAAGAGTAACAACCATAAAAGCATATCAACACAAAAGAAAATTGAAATAAGAAGTTCACCATAAATAGCATGAAAGAGTAAGCCTGAACGGGATCGCTCGATGAATTCTCTGGATTCCCAAGAGCAATCCTTAGGATTTGGGAACCATTGAACTCTCACAAGAAGAATATCTTTATTCCGAAGGCGCTCAACCTCCGAAGCAATGATGCGAATGGAATGTGGCTCATAAATCAAATCCGGTGAAACTTCAATTTCTACAATATCACCGGGATCAAGAATAAAAACCGGAATCCCTAAGGTATTTCCGTATATAAAAGACGTGGAGAACGTCAAGAATAGCAGAAAATTGAGCTGGTGCAACGACGTAGTACAGAAACGGTACGCCCGAGAAACTTCAAACTCAAATAATTTGGAATATAAGCGTAGTACAAAAACGGTACGCCCAATGAACCAAAGCCCGAATAATTTCGAAACACCGACGTAGTACAAAACGGTACGTCCAATGAATTAAAAAGCGAAGACATTGGTGTAGTACAAACGGTACATCCAATGAATCAAGATAAGACGGAACATCGATGTAGTATAATAACAGTACATCTGATGAACCGAACACCATAAAAGAACATCAGATGCAAGTCCATAAAAGAAATCAGATGAAACTCAATAAAACGAAGTACATCAAAACGCCCGATGAACCTGATAAAAAGATAATTCCATTCAGACATCATCAAAGAATCAACCACTTGTTGCCTACGACAAAGCGCATTGGCAACACGATTTCCCTTCCGGCAATAAAAAGAATATAAAGATCATAAGATGCCAGGAACTCGAGTCAACATGAAGTTCCTTATGAGAAAATAAATATTCCAAAGATTTATGATCGAGGTAGAGAACAAATTTCTCATCCAAATATGATGATGCCAAATTCCAAAAGTAAAAACAATAGCCGCGAGCACTAGATCATGAGTGGCATATCTAGTCTCGATAAGCTATAATGATTTAGAAGCACAAGTGATAGCACGTTATCTCATGTAAGAGAACGGCATCCAAACCAATACGATAAGCATTGGTACAAAAGATAAAGTCTTGATTCCCCCTCGGGAATCACAAGAAAAAGAGTATCGAAAAGAAAGAATTTTTTTTAAATAACCTTCTTTCCTGAAAAGTTAAAACTTTCAAAATTACATTTATCATTATGTAATAATCTTTCTAGAAAAATTTACTATTTTCAAGTCAATATACTGTGTCTGATTGTCTCATCAAAGTGTTTAGGAAATTCCTATCGATAACGTTGATCAAGCGCATCGACCAAAATTCTTAAAACACTAAATGGGCAATACAATCACAAAATCGTATTCTATAGGATAAGTAAGTTTCTCAAAAACTTTTAAGAATATTCTTTGTTCGTTTTAAGAACAAAAACGAATTGTACTTATAAATAAATCTTACGAAAAAGATTTACAAAATTTTAAATTTCTATTTTCATCCAAAACCAATAAATACAAGAATGGTCTCATCGAAATATTCATAGAATATTTGATATATAAATTGGATGAAATAAGCTGGACAAATTGAATGACAAAATAAGTCATTCATTAGAATCATAACGAGTGCGGAGTGCGTAAGTGGAATGCTAACTCAGGCGACTCGTAGCCAAATGAAAATCGGTGGCAAGGTCAAACTGAAAAGACCTTAGCACCACATAAAAGATTACTTAGGTGATAATCCTAAGACAAGCTCAAAAATACCGAAAAATTTCTCTAACTACATGAATGAGAGAAATAACACTTTCCTTATAAGTGGGCTTAAGGAATAAAATGATGCCATCAAGTCGGAATCAAAATCATAAAGGAAAAATAGAAATCTGCTTAACAGATTGAAAATGTCGAAGAGGAATAGTCCACACGAGAAAATAGGATATAGGCTTCATTAATGATTAAGCCAATCCTATCGCACAAATCAATTCCGGAGCCTAAGTAAAAATATTGGCTCGGAAAGAAAAATCACATAAAATAATTTTCGACATCAAATAAAAGCGAATTGAGTGTTGCAGATCTACCATCCGGATTCGCAATCCTCAAAGAAGTCATCAAGCCCAAAATATTCAAAGAAAAAGAATCAACAAGTTCTTTTGATATAAAATAGTGAGATGAAACCCATATCAAAAAGAACTCAAATAAGAAGATCACAAAATAAATGTAATCAAGGATTAAATGAGAAATACCTTGACCACGAGAAATGTTACCAGGAGCTTGCACTACATTGAGCTCTCCCTCCTTCTTACTTTGAAGTACGGGACATGCAGTAATATGGTGACCCGAATTTTTGCAATAGCGACAAAAGAGGGGTCTCGGACACTCCCTTTCATAGTGGTTCGTGGAACCACAATTGTAGAATTGTCCACGACTAGAGGTAGGTGCTTTTGCTACCGGGGTTTCTTGCCTCCCTTTCTTGTTGGGATTGGGGCCTTTGAATTTGATAGGCCTCTTCATGTTGTTGTTGAAGTTTTGTTGGGCACGCACAACTTCAACATCACCTTCTCTATCGGCCTCTTCAAGACGAAGAGCGATATCAATAAGCTGATCAAATGAAACCTCAAGTTTCAGGAGTAATGGCTTCTTAAGATTCTTATTCAAGCCATAGACAAACCTCTGATTTTTCTTCAATGGGGTGTTGATGTATTCAACCCCGTATTTGGACAGAGATTCAAAAGATGCGACATAGTCTGTCATAGAAGATTCACCTTGAGCAAGGTCTATGAAACGCCGGGCTAAAGTTACTTTCTCAGCCTCCGGCACAAATTTCAATTCGAATCTTTTCCGGAATTGCTCCCAAGTGAGATCCGCTTCAACGATTTCAGAAATTAAAAGCTTATACCAATCCAATGCTCTTTCTTGGAGCATGCTAGAAGCTACTTGAACTCGATGTAGATCAATAAGGTTCATGCGAGAAAAGATGCGATCGCATGATTTAAGCCAAGCTTGAATTTCTATAACACTCTCGGATCCCCTGAATGGCCTTCCACCCAAATCGGTGTAGTCTCTGCACAAGCGTGCAAAACCGGATCTAGGATGAGAAGGCTCTGGAATGGGTCCGGCTGCTTGAGCGTTCTTTACTAGATCAAGAAGTTGCTGGGCAGACATAAATACTCCATCCTGGGGAGTTGCACTAGATTGACCGGCGCTGGGACGGCCTGGTCTAACCATTTCTCTTCTTTAAGAAAGAAAGAAGGAGAAAAGTTATTCTCAAAATAAATATCAAGCAATCTTGATAGATAAAACAAGGAATTATAAAAGAAAATAGGATAGGACGGTACGAAGACCCGAATAAAATCCTAAAGCATGACTCCTAAGATGGACTTAGGACGATGATCCTTGTTATAATATTCCATATTGTTCCGAAGTTTGGCTCTGATACCAAGCTGCGACGCCCCACCTCTATACCCACGCTAGCCAAAAACATTACGGTGAATGCTGTCAACTAGCACGAAGAATAAGGCTGTTGAGGAGTGACCATCCGTGTAATTGCTTTGCGCGAGCATCGATATGTCAGATAGTATAACATGCATTTCTTATCAAGATGGAAATCCGACATACCGACACAAACTCAAAGCTACTACACAGTGGCTATAATATCTTCAGAAACAAATATAGAAATAAACATAACATAAATCAGTCACAGACAATTCATATCACAAAGGCGGAAATAAATATGAATATAACACATGAAAGTGTACATCGGAGTAGTGGTCAAACAAGATCCACAATATCAAAAAGAATAGATACAAGTGCTAGACAAAAGAATAAGTATACATCATAGAGTCTGTATCTCAAATGTATACAACAAAAACTACTAAACTAAAGTAGTTAGCCAAAAGTCAGAAGATGGTTCCAAATAGGAAGCCATGAGGAAGCACCTGTAATATCTCAGTATGACCCGAGTATTATTTAATAAGAAAATAATAAACGGATCAGTCTAGCTGTAAATATCAGATGAAATGATATAGAATAAGAGATATGACTAAACGTATAATAATCACAATGCCAAGCTGTGATAAATAAGTAATTGAAAATCAACAAGAGATTAATCAATATCACAATAATCAACTCAAGGATCAAAAGGAATGTCATACTCCTAATTTCATTCACCAAGCCACAATAATTGATAAATCAAATCAATAGAAATCACGAAGATAGGTGAAGCATAAATTCCAGAATTCAACACACGAAATCCAGAAATCACAAAAAAAAGGATGGCCAATCCCACAAACTGGACATCGACGCACCTAGAAAGACACGCCCCATGTACAGTCGAACATCGACGCACCTAGAAAGATACGCCCCATGCTATAGCATCGACGCACCTAGAAAGATACGCCCCATGCATAAATAAACATCGATGCACCTAGAAAGATACATCCCATGCATAAATAAACATCGATGCATCTAGAAAGATACACCCCATGTAATGTCTAACATCGATGCACCTAGAAAGATACACCCCTTGCTAAGTCGAACATCGACGCACCTAGAAAGACATGCCCCATGCATAGACGAACATCGACGCAACTAGAAAGATACGTCCCATGCCCCGACTTATTGAGCCGATTGCTCCACGAAGTAAACAAATATCGATGCACCTAGAAAGGTACACCCCATGCATAATAAACATTGACGCACCTAAAAAGGTACGACCCATGTATAAACAAACATCGAAGCACCTAAATAGGTACGACCCATGTAAGAAATGAGACGAAGCTCAATAAAATAAGGAACAGTCCTCCACATAGACAAAGAGACATCGCACATTGCTAGTCTAAATCACAAAGATGATCGTCATGATCAACGAGAAGTGTCGATTACAGTAAGCTAGTAAATATATGAGCTTAGCTTCATGTCCCATAACCACTAGCTTAACTTAAATATTTACAAACAAATTGTAGATCTCCACTAGAAAATTGTCACAAGAGATTCAATCGAACAAGTCCAAGAATTAACCGACGAAGTAAACGCAAGCGTTTCATACCACTTGTTTTACTAAGTCGTTTAATTAGATTTCTCATACGAGTGAGGTAAAGGTTTGTATATACTAATAGATTAGACGTCGGTTTGAGAAAACGAGCTTTGTAATAAAATAGTGTTGAAATCATTTGAAGAAAGAGTTTTGATATTTACTACTAGTATAGAAAACCTTTATATTTTTAAAGTGACAAATCACAAAGAAGATTGTAAGAACAATCAATCAGTAAAATTCACATTCGAAGACGTGAATAAAATCCAAAGAAACCGATAAAGAATACATCGAAATGGATATTCAAAAATCCCTAAAAAGAGGTCATCAAAGTCATAATAAATGATAACAACAAATAGGATCATCATGAATCGATTTAAATTGGAATTCCCAAGCAAATAGGCAAATAGGCAAAATAGTGCTGATTCAGACGTCTGAAATCAAGGATTCAGACGTCTGAATCTGGAAAATAAATATTTTCCAATGACAGAATTCAGACGTCTGAATCCTTGGATCCAGACGTCTGAAATATGCACTTTTTAGCCTATTTCCTTTCTGGTTCCAAATGAACCAATTCAGACGTCTGAAACCATATATTCAGACGTCTGAATCTGGGAATAGAAATCTTCCCAGAACAATATTCAGACGTCTGAATATTACGTTTCAGACGTCTGAATGAAGGGTTCAGGGCATTCCCTAAACCTAGGCCAAAAATGGCCAAACGAATATCGGAAACGATCGAACGAGCAAATGGCGACAACTAAGGAATTACGTCGAACGACAACCCAGCCTAAACGGCTCTTCGATACGCCTCAATATCAATGTCCAAATATCCATAATAGGATTTTTATAAATTAGACCAAAACACCAAAAATTGGAATTTACACAAAATCAATCCAAACCAAAATCAATTGCACAAGAGTAAGTGTTAGGAATTCATACCTAACAATCGAAGATAATTATAGACTAAGATGTGAGATAAAAATCTCACCTTTGAACCCAAACGATTGACGAAGAAGCTATAGAGCAATGGTAAGAACAATCACTCTTCAATTCCAACCCAACAAGCTTGAATCTAAGCTTAAAGGAGAAACATTTCCTAAATTAGGTTTAGGAAATTTCTGAAATTGAATGGAGAAAGAGTTGGAGAAGATGAAGGAGATGCTTACCAATGGGTTCTCTTGAATTTGGAGCTAGAAGGTGGATTTGCAAAGCAAGCTAGGGCTTAGAAATTTCTATTTCCCATTCTCTTCCACCATTGTTGCTAAAGCTTGAGTGTTTAAGCAAAGAGGAGAAGTTATGAAGAGAAGGGGGTTGGGCTGAGCTAATAAGGGTGCAGTCCAAACCAAAGTCATAAGCGGGAAAAAGTAGCAAAAATCAACTATCTCCAAACATATCGAAGCTTATACTCAAAAAGGTCGCAAATGACATTTTAAACTCAATGGGGGTGGTCTCGAGTCCCAATTCGACTGTTTGCAAAAAGCAGCTTTTCGGACCAAAATCCGACTAACGATAAAATATTTAAATAAAATATTTAAATATAAAATCGATAAATATGCGGGTTGTTACAGAGTTTTGGTAATATTATCCCCTGCATCATGCTATTCTGCTGTATTGATTATTTATCCCTGATGTATAGATATAATTCAGATAAATGTGTATAGATTATAATCAGATGTACAGTAAACAACTTTTGAATTGTTTATTTGATTATTATATTTTATAGTTTCCGCTGTGAGAATCTGTGTTTTGTTTTCTTCTTCTCTTCTTATTTTTCTTATTTAACCCTATTGATTATCTATGTTCCAGATTGTTTAAGTCGGACACGTGTGAATTATTGTCGATTTAAACCTTCTGAAATGTGGGTCGTCACAATTGATATCGGAGCAAAGGTTTGGGGTAACCTTGGCTTTGTGGGGTTTGACTCATTAGAGATAGGGTAGTCATACCCTAGAATGAGCCCATTTGAGTGTATCTATAAGAGAGCGTACTTTTTAGTTTTATAAAATGTTTTATACCGTGTTTACTTATCTATTGAGTTGTTTATGAATTCCGGTCGAAGTGCGGGACGCCGTGTTATCGATAGTGGTTTCTAAACACTTAAACGAGGCAAGTCGACATAATATTATTTTAAATCGGGTAAATGAAATAATTTTACCTAACTATATTATATATATAATGATAACTTTTAATGAAATTGTTGTTTGTAATTGATAATATTTGATTACCATCGATTATTGGTTAAACTAAAAATAAAACGAGTACTTAATGAATTTTATTTTATGAAGTGGTGATGATTAAATTGAATTGAAATATAATTGTAATAACAATTGGTTAAAATGACCAAGTTCTAAATTAATGGAATATTTTGATAATAATGTAAGTGTATTTATAATATAGCTTATATGTAGAATGATTTTAAAAATTGAGAACTTTAGAATTTAAAATACTTTTTGTTTTCAAAATTGTTTTTCAAAGCCTTCAAAACTAATAATAGTATTTTTTGAAAGAGTTTTGGCCAGAAAAAAAATTTGAAAGGATTTTTGAAGAAATAAAAGAATTAAAATCACTTGGTTGTTGGAAAATAATTCTGGGAATGACTGCAGCATCGATAGTATTCATTTTCGAGTTTCTGAGTGAAGATCGCTACCAAAAGAAAATTAAATTTCGATTAAACAAGTTTTGATTAAGAAAATAAATTATAAGTGTGATTTAATAATTACATGTTTGAACTTAAAATTTAAAATAGTATGGATAAGAAATAAGTTTGTAAATTATAAATTGGAATAGGAAATTTAAATCGGTTAAACATTTTGATTAAGCAGATAAAATAAATTTGAATCTGAGAAATGAAATATGATAAATTAACTTAAGAAATGTTAAACTAATCGAATTAGTGAAATGAAGTAAATAAAATATATTTAACTCATGAAAGCTTAAATAAAAAATGAATTGCATTTGAAATGAAAGAGATAAAATAACGAAAAGAAATTCTAAGAAGTTAACTCGTATAACTTATTAACTTGAGAATTAATAAGCTAAAAAAAAAGAATTTAAGTTTGTAAAATGGAAATGAAAAGGAAATTTAACTTTAATAAAATTAAATAAAATGAGTAATAGATTAAAAATGAAATGACGTTTAACTAAATATTAAATAAATTGGATTAAATTTTAAGTTAACCTAGATAAATTAATAGAGTGAAGAAATTCCACATAAGCTATAAATAAATCAATAAAATGAATACAACTTGAATTATAAAATAAAATGTAAATTAAATTGTAAAAGAAGTTGAACAAAAATAAACGAATGTAAGAGAAAATTAGTATGAGTAATTGAATTTGATTTAAAATTGGATAAAGAAAATTTAAATTGCAAGTGGATTAGCTTAAAAAAAATTGAATGTTAACTAATGTAATATAGAATAAGTTATTGAATAAAAATTTATAATTAAGTGGCCTTAAGAGAAGCTGAATGAAGTAATTATGAAAACAATGGGTTATTAATATGAATTGAGTTATAAAATAAAATTTACTTTGGTAAATTAATAATATGAATTTGGATAAATGAAGTAAATCGATGAGTTAATAATAAATTAAAATATGAAGTAATAAAAATAAAAGTGGTTGTGTTGTATAAAATATTTATAAGAATTTAGATAAATTTATATAAAATAGGTTAACAAATGGTGAAACAAATTGGAATTTCACAAATTGAATTTAATAAAAATCAAATATAATAAATTTGTAACAAATGTTGATAAATTGAAAAAATTCAATGGAATATAAACCAATTAAAAGTGGATGAAACAAATATAAATAATTGAAACAAATCAAGGAATGTTAATATATACTGAATTCTAATAAATCAAATGTGAATGCAATAAATGTTGATTTAAAGAAAAATGAATTAAAACTAAATTAGTTGAATGTAAATTTGTTAAAATCAAGTGAATTGATTAAAAATCTATTATATGATTAACGAAAAGAATATTAATTCGTGAATGTGAATCAATTTTAATATATGAAATGTGGTATGGAACTAAATTACTTAAGTGTAATTAATTATATGAATCACTGAAATGAAATAATTGAAGTGAAAGGAAATAAATGTAACAATAAATATGTAATATCCCGGAATTTTTAAAAATATCAATTTAATAATTTGTATTAAAAATTAAATTGATATTGATATTCTGTTAATAATTATTCAAATAGATTTAATAATCTTCTTTAATAAATATTTAAATTGGTTATTTTATCTTTTAAATGATATAAAATGATTTCTATTTACAATATAAATATATGGTTTATATTTTAAATAGATTGGTATTTTTTAATTTTAATAAGTAAAGCATATTTTCTAGTTTTAATACTTGTAGTAATTTGGAAATTTTGTTTTATTTAATATTAAGCTTTTCAAAGTTAAATAAATGATTTTGGTTTAAAATTAATAAATGAATCCTGTTTTAAAATTCTAATGTATACATTTTAAATTGGAAATTTTGATTATTAATTAGTATTGAGTTTTTAAAACTATTTCATAAATAAATATATGATTTTAAAATTGATAAGGAAAATATTAAATATTTTAAATTAAATTGGCTTGAGTTTAAATTTAGAATAAATTCAACAAAAAGTTTCATGGTTTAATAAAATGGATATTTTATTAATAAAAATATAATCTCTTGTAAAATGATTTTTAATTTAATAATAAGAGAATTATAAAAACAATATTGATTTTGTATTGTCTTTATAAATATGTTTTAAATAGGTTGTAATTTTTATTTCAAATTGAATTTATATTTATAACTTGATTTGAAAATAATTGATTCTTGAATTTAGTTTGAATCTAAGTTCAAAAGTATAAATTTTAAATTGTTTAATGTTTTGTTTATATGTATAAGTTTATTTATAAAACATGATTTGCTCTTAGTTCTTTTGTAAATTTATACACATATTTTAAAATAAACTAATAATTTAAACTAAGCTAACATACACATTGATTTATAAATTAGTACTAATTATTTTAAGAGACAAGTGTTACATTCATGTAACATGTGTTTAAAAATTAGCATAACCATTTGACAAGTGTTAAAATTTAGTTTTAATTTTTCTTCTATTTCCTTAAATTTGAAAATCACATTTATATAAACTTGCTTCTTCATTCTTATTTGTTTTTTTTATCAATACTTAATCAAAGAAATCTTCAACTTCTAAAAATCAAATTCAAGTAGACCTGCGTATTCAAATCTTCCATCTGCATATACAAATTTATCAAAACCCTATTCGAATCTGCATTTCCTCAAATCCTTCATCTGCATATTCAAATCCAAAACTTGCATATTCCACTCTTCTTCAAAATCAAACTCACTTTTACCTCAATCATTAATATGCATGGCTCTACATGCCACCTGAAAGCAGAAAAGCACATCTGCATTTTTAATAAGCCTGCATTGTTTTCTGCACTCTGTTTTAAACTGGGAATCATAGCATGCATTTGGGAAATTGGCAATAGCATCTATTTTCTGCATACAAGTAATAGAGTATGGAAACATGAGCTTTCAAAATTGCAACTCAAATTTTTAAAAAAGAGAGAGCAAGCCTGCATCCTTTCTGCAATATTCATAAGGGTTTAACTGAGCTCTGCATTGAATTCTGGTGAGTAACTTAAAATTTTAATCTTAAAACAGGTTGCATGCTAGTTTATTGAAATAGGATAGCTAAATTTTTATGTTATAAATAACTGTTGATATGAATATTTATGCTGTGCATGCTGTTTCTCTTTTTTTTTATTGCCTGTTTTATTTATTTGATTTCCCAGCAACCGTAATTTTATTAAATACTTATTATTAAATTTGTTCCCTGATATAATGACAGTTATGAAGTAAGTTGTTATTTTCTTAAGTTAAAGCAAGTTAATGTGCAGGGTATTGCCTCTGTAAAACTAGAAACCTCCATGCATAATAATCCAAACCAAAATTAAATGAGTTAATTCTGTACTTGAGTATCATTAAACTATGTATTAATTGAAATTTGATTTTTAAATCAAGTATTATTATTTTTAGGTGTATGAGTCTGTAGCAGTTTGTTCTTGGACTAAAAAATGATTTTGAGAAAGTTCATGAAATGTGTAACTTGAGATGTTTTGGATTCTTCTGAGCAATAGAGGAAGAATTGTAGATCCTTAGAAAAATCATGATTGTGGATATAATATGTTAGATTGGTTGCAGTTTATAAATTCTTGTTTAAATCCTAGTTTTGAATGGGGTTAAGAAGTGAGTCATTGTGAGGTGAAGAATTGATCGAGTGTTTTGGTTCTTGGTGATTGTGTAGCTGATGTGTGGATTGTTTCATGGCCGATTAGGAGGATATTCAGGTGATCGGAGTGGCGAACAATTGGCCATGACAGGTTGGGACTAAAACCTGAAAAACATGTTTCAGGTTTAGGCTTGTAAAGATAAATTTTGAATCCTTTGGTTTTTGTGTGATCTGGAGATGATGTGAGGGTAGTGATGAGTTTCTGGCCGAAGATTGATCACCTCTGTTGATTAGAGAGGGCAAGGATCGCCGTGCATATGCACGGCGACAAGTTTTTCAGGTGAACTGTTTTGGTTCGGGGGTGTTGCAGGGTAGGT
Source organism: Allium cepa (assembly GCA_030765085.1). Taxonomy (NCBI): domain Eukaryota; kingdom Viridiplantae; phylum Streptophyta; class Magnoliopsida; order Asparagales; family Amaryllidaceae; genus Allium; species Allium cepa. The sequence continues at coordinate 964,916,577 of CM060939.1, read as the reverse complement.
CTGTGTTTACTCGAAGCAAGTATAGTAGAAACTCGGAGTAGTGAAGCATAAGACTCGAAGTTAAATTTAGGTTTCTCGGGTTACTTTGTAATGTCCAGGTTTCAGAAAGAAACTGAATTTTTAAAATCCGGGTTTTAAAACTGTTTAAATCTATAGTTTTAGGTTTAAACTAAGGTTTAGGTTTAAAATTCAAATGCAAGTTTGAATTTCTAATTTAAATTCAAATTCCAGTTTTTTTTAATAAAATAAAAGTTTCAGAAATTTAATTTAATTAACTATTTTATTTTGGGTAAATAGTTGAAACTTTTTAATAATGAGGTTTTTAAATTGTGAGTAAGATTTAAAGATTAATTTTAAATTTGGAAATCTAAATTTAAAAGTGAACTTCAGTTTTAATTTAAATAGAAGATTTAAATTGAAAGTTTAAACTAAGAATGAGTTGAGAATTTCTAAAACTTTAAAATGAATTTAACTTCAAAATTCTATGATTTCATTTTTAAGACAAACTTTTGTTTTGTCCTGTAATTTAAATAAGTTTTAAAATTTTCAAACTTTGATAGTTTAAATTATTTTAATCTAAACTTGTATTTAAATGGAAGTTTAAAGTAATTTCAAGGGTACTTTGATTTAATTAAATTGTTCTAAACATAATTAAGTTATGTTTTATCTTGAAATTTAAATTAAGATTAATGTTTTAGAATTAATTAATAAGGTAATTAAGATTAATTAATTAATTTAATTAATTAATTAAAATTGGAATTAATAATTGATTAATGATTAATCAATTTATAATTAAGGTCATTAATTAGATTATTAATTAATGATGATGAATATTATTAATTATGTAATTAAGTTTTAAATCAAGGTTAATTTATTTAATAATTAACTTTAATTAATGAATGATTAGAGATAATTTAAATGGTAATTAATTTAAGTTAATTACTTTATGAAATAATTAGAGGATGGTTAATGAAGGTCATTAACCATGATTATTTAATTAATTAATATGGTTAATTTTTATAATTAATTAGATTAATTAATTTAATAATAATCAATTGTGAATTGTAAAGAATAATTACTTGATGAAATAAATAAGAAATTAATTACTTAATGTAATTAATTTAGTTTAATATGATTGTTTATTTTAATTAATTAAGTTTAATTAATTTTAAACACTTGGGTTTTATAAATAAGTACTTTATGTAATTAATGATTTGGAAATTTACTTAGTTAAGTAATTGATTAATGATTACATGATTGTAACTAAGTGGAGATGTTTGAGTATGAGGTGAATTGGTTTAATTATTTAGTAATTATCCAAGGGATTAATTTAGAAATTAATTAAGGATAATTAATTTGGTTTAAATAAAGTAATTAAGTTAGTTAATTATTAAATGTATTTAATCTGGGATGATTAATTATAAGTTAATTACTTAAGGTAATTAATAAAAGAGGATCATTAATTATTATAATTAATGATGTAATTAAAGATGATTAATTATGACTAATTAATCAATAATAAGTAATTAAAGGTAATTAATTAATTAATTAATTAATTAATTATTAAGGATTAATGTAATTAATTATTATTAATTAATTAATTTAAGTAATTAAAGGTTAATTACTGTTAGTTGGTAATAATTAATTTTATGAAATTAATTGAGGATAATTACATGAATGTAATTAAGGGTAATTAATCATGGGTGATTAATTAAGGTGATTAATAATGGATTAATAAATTGATTGTAATCAATTAAATGATTAAGTAAGCAAGGTTTATATTGACGAAGTTATTAATCTAATCTATTTTAAATTATTTTAAGATGAAGTAATTAATTTAATTCATTTTAAATTAATTAGAGATAGAGATAGTTAATTTAATTCATTTTAAATTAATTATATGATGATGAATAAATCATTGCGTATGTATGGGTGAACTTGATTATCTTGAATGGATGTTTTGTGATCTCAGTAATGAGATAAATGATATTGTATGGTATGGATGCTTGGTTGTATTGTGATGATAACTTAGATTATCAATTGGGATGTTGATATATGGTATATCTATTTGGTATTGATAATGTGAATTACCTGTTAGGTGATAATGTTGATTATCAGTTGTGATTTATAAGTTATCTATCTGTGTATATAGATACTGTGATTGAATTGTTTAAAACTTTAAAACAACTTGGACTTAAAAGACACGCTTTCGATTTCGATGAGACCGGGATCGGTTTCCATATTTGGATATCCAAAAACCACATCGATTCCAAATAACGTTAGGTCGTGAATCAAAGTGGAGCTTTGTGAAGACTCGAGGTGTAAGGACTATGAGTCAGTATAACTCTGTGGGTGATTCCGTAATGAGTTTGACGGAACTAGTTCTTATAGATTCGAGATGGTGGTTTAGAGTGCAAGGGTTATTGTCTTTAACTCTGAGGGTGATTCCAAAATGAGTGTAACGAAATAATGCCTTCGGTTTCGTTCGAACCCGGAACGAACTTGTATGGATTGAATGCTTCCAGAACATCGTCAGGTGGACGATGAGCATTTTAAGTGATATGTCCTATAAAGGTAATCGTAGCCTCAAGCCTCATCAACTGGAAATGGCTAAAACAGGGGAGGTGCAGCAAGGTTTCGTGGGTAGCCCCCACTTGAGAGTGAGATTTACCCCTGTCTAGAAGTCCCTTATTATATTTGGCTGTGTGGGCAGTTGTTGGCCACAACTGCGGGGTTGTCTTATTCGGAACTGTCCAGTAAGGGATGGGTCCGGCCTTGTGTTGCAGAGGATCTGGAGTAGTCCTCGGAACGGTGATCTAGGCCCCGTACTATGACGGGTGGTACCCCAGTAGCCCTGCCATTGATGGAAAGTCATTTTCCCTACGAGACCCTACGGTTTTGATTGTATTACCCACTTTCATGGCTAGTAGCTGGAATTTAATCATGTAACAATTTCAGCTATTTTCTATTTACTTGAAAATCCTAGACCCTATTATAATACCACTGAATTTCCTATCAAATGTTTTGGTTAGCGTAAGGTAAAATTTTTTCCATGTTTATGTGTGCGAAGTCTTACGTGATACCTTTCTTTTCAAAAGATTTTTGAAAGTTAAGCAACTTTAACCTGTTACTCACACCAGACCCATGTCTGACCCGGAGTTTATTTTTGTTTTCATAAACTCTTGGGTACTCAAATTTTTATGAGTAGTCAAGGGATTCAGGTTAGGATTCAGGTTAGCTTGGACGAATATTGGAGGAGCAATGGAGCAGGAGGCTTCTGCGTTAGATATTAGTATTCCGCTGTGTGTTCTGTGTTGTCTTTGGATTGTATTGAGTTGTAATAACTAGACAGATGTGTATAACTGTCTAGTATGTGTTGTATATCTGTGTACTCTGATATTGATTGTAAACTATGTATATTTATGTTATTAATATAGTTTATTCGTTCCGCTGTTAGATTCTGATGTTATTTCTTTCTTCTCTTCTTTCTTTTCTCTTTTCTATCCCTTTCTTTCTTAAAGATGATGCGATTTTCTGGGGCAAGAAAGTCGGGTCATCTCAAAATAAATCTGCATTTCCTCAAATCCTTCATCTGCATATTCAAATCCAAAACCTGCATATTCCACTCTTATTCAAAATCAAACTCACTTTTACCTCAATCATTAATATGCATGGATCTTCATGCCACCTGAAAGCAGAAAAGCACATCTGCATTTTTAACAAGCCTGCATTGTTTTCTGCACTCTATTTTAGACTGGGAATCATAGCATGCATTTGGGAAATTGGCAATAGCATCTATTTTCTGCATACAAGTAATAGAGTATGGAAACATGAGCTTTCAAAATTGCAACTCAGATTTTTAAAAAAGAGAGAGCAAGCCTGCATCCTTTCTGCAATATTCATAAGGGTTTAACTGAGCTCTGCATTGAATTCTGGTGAGTAACTTAAAATTTTAATCTTAAAACAGGTTGCATGCTAGTTTATTGAAATGGGATAGCTAAATTTTTATGTTATAAATAACTGTTGATATGAATATTTATGGTGTGCATGCTGTTTCTCTTTTTTTTTATAGCCTGTTTTATTTCTTTGATTTCCCAGCAACCATAATTTTATTAAATACTTATTATTAAATTTGTTCCCTGATATAATGACAATTATGAAGTAAGTTGTTATTTTCTTAAGTTAAAGCAAGTTAATGTGCAGGGTATTGCCTCTGTAAAACTAGAAACCTCCATGCATAATAATCCAAACCAAAATTAAATGAGTTAATTCTGTATTTGAGTATCATTAAACTATGTATTAATTGAAATTTGATTTTTAAATCAAGTATTAGTATTTTTAGGTGTATGAGTCTGTAGCAGTTTGTTCTTGGACTAAAAAATGATTTTGAGCAAGTTCATGAAATCTGTAACTTGAGATGTTTTGGAATTCTTCTGAGCAGTAGAGGAAGAATTGTAGATACTTAGAAAAATCATGATTGTGGATATAATCTGCTAGATTGGTTGCAGTTTATAAATTCTTGTTTAAACCCTAGTTTTGAATGGGGTTAAGAAGTGAGTCATTGTGAGGTGAAGAATTGATCGAGTGTTCTGGTTCTTGGTGATTGTGTAGCTGATGTGTGGATTGTTTCATGGCCGGAGAGGAGGATATTCAGGTGATCGAAGTGGCGAACAATTGGCCATGACAGGTTGGGAGTAAAACCTGAAAAACATGTTTCAGGTTTAGGCTTGTAAAGCTAAATTTTGAATCCTTTGGTTTTGTGTGATCTGGAGATGATGTGAGGGTAGTGATGAGTTTCTGGTCGAAGATTGATCACCTCTGTTGATCATAGAGGGCAAGGATCGCCGTGCATATGCAAGGCGACAAGTTTTTCAGGTGAACTGTTTTGGTTCGAGGGTGTTGCAGGGTAGGTCTGTGTTTACTCGAAGCAAGTATAGTAGAAACTCGGAGTAGTGAAGCATAAGACTCGAAGTTAAATTTAGGTTTCTCGGGTAACTTTGTAATGTCCAGGTTTCAGAAAGAAACTGAGTTTTTAAAATCTGGGTTTTAAAACTGTTTAAATCTATAGTTTTAGGTTTAAACTAAGGTTTAGGTTTAAAATCCAAATGCAAGTATGAATTTCTAATTTAAATTCAAATTCCAGTTTTTTTTTTAATAAAATAAAAGTTTCAGAAATTTAATTTAATTAACTATTTATTTTGGGTAAATAGTTGAAACTTTTTAATAATGATGTTTTTAAATTGTGAGTAAGATTTAAAGATTAATTTTAAATCTGGAAATCTAAATTTAAAAGTGAACTTCAGTTTTAATTTAAATAGAAGATTTAAATTGAAAGTTTAAACTAAGAATGAGTTGAGAATTTCTAAAACTTTGAAATGAATTTAACTTCAAAATTCTATGATTTCATTTTTAAGACAAACTTTTGTTTTTTCATGAAATTTAAATAAGTTTTGAAATTTTCGAACTTTGATAAGTTTAAATTATTTTAATCTAAACTTGTATTTAAATGGCAGTTTAAAGTAATTTCAAGGGTACTTTGATTTAATTAAATTGTTCTAAACATAATTAAGTTATGTTTTATCTTGAAATTTAAATTAAGGTTAATGTTTCAGAATTAATTAATAAGGTAATTAATATTAATTAATTAATTTAATTAATTAATTAAAATTGGAATTAATAATTGATTAATGATTAATCATTTTATAATTAAGGTTATTAATTAGATTATTAATTAATGATGATGAATATTATTAATTATGTAATTAAGTTTTAAATCAAGGTTAATTTATTTAATAATTAACTTTAATTAATGAATGATTAAAGATAATTTAAATGGTAATTAATTTAAGTTAATTACTTTATGAAATAATTAGAGGATGGTTAATGAAGGTCATTAACCATGATTATTTAACAATTAATTAATATGGTTAATTTTTATAATTAATTAGATTAATTAATTTAATAATAATCAATTGTGAATTGTAAAGAATAATTACTTGATGAAATAAATAAGAAATTAATTACTTAATTTAATTAATTTAGTTTAATATGATTGTTTATTTTAATTAATTAAGTTTAATTAATTTTAAACACTTGGGTTTTATAAATAATTACTTTATGTAATTAATGATTTGCAAATTTACTTAATTAAGTAATTGATTAATAATTACATGATTGTAACTAAGTGGTGATGTTTGAGTATGAGGTGAATTGGTTTAATTATTTAGTAATTATCCAAGGGATTAATTTAGAAATTAATTAAGGATAGTTAATTTGGTTTAAATAAAGTAATTAAGTTAGTTAATTACTAAATGTATTTAATCTGGGATGATTAATTATAAGTTAATTACTTAAGGTAATTAATAAAAGAGGATCATTAATTATTATAATTAATGATGTAATTAAAGATGATTAATTATGATTAATTAATCAATAATAAGTAATTAAAGGTAATTAATTAATTAATTATTAAGGATTAGTGTAATTAATTATGATTAATTAATTAATTTAAGTAATTAAAGGTTAATTACTGTTAGTTGGGAATAATTAATTTTATGAAATTAATTGAGGATACTTACATGAATGTAATTAAGGGTAATTAATCATGTGTGATTAATTAAGGTGATTAATAATGGATTAATAAATTGATCGTAATCAATTAAATAATTAAGTAAGCAAGGTTTATATTGACGAAGTTATTAATTTAATTTATTTTAAATTAATTAAAGATGAAGTAATTAATTTAATTCATTTTAAATTAATTAGAGATAGAGATAGTTAATTTAATTCATTTTAAATTAATTATATGATGATGAATAAATCATTGCGTATGTATGGGTGAACTTGATTATCTTGAATGGATGTTTTGTGATCTCAGTAATGAGATAAATGATATTGTATGGTATGGATGCTTGGTTGTATTGTGATGATAACTTAGATTATCAATTGGGATGTTGATATATGGTATATCTATTTGGTATTGATAATGTGAATTACCTGTTAGGTGATAATGTTGATTATCAGTTGTGATTTATAAGTTATCTATCTGTGTATATAGATACTGTGATTGAATTGTTTAAAACTTTAAAACAACTTGGACTTAAAAGACACGCTTTGGATTTCGATGAGACCGGGATCGGGTTTCCATATTTGGATATCCGAAAACCACATCGATTCCAAATAACGTTAGGTCGTGAATCAAAGTGGAGCTTTGTGAAGACTCGAGGTGTAAGGACTATGAGTCAGTATAACTCTGTGGGTGATTCCGTAATGAGTTTGGCAGAATTAGTTCTTATAGATTCGAGATGGTGGTTTAGAGTGCAAGGGTTATTGTCGTTAACTCTGAGGGTGATTCCAAAATGAGTGTAACGAAATAATGCCTTCGGTTTCGTTCGAACCCGGAACGAACTTGTATGGATTGAATGCTTCCAGAACATCGTCAGGTGGACGATGAGCATTCTAAGTGATATGTCCTATAAAGGTAATCGTAGCCTCAAGCCTCATCAACCGGGAATGGCTAAAACAGGGGAGGTGCAGCAAGGTTTCGTGGGTAGCCCCTACTTGAGAGTGAGATTTACCCCTGTCTAGAATCCCTTATTATATTCGGCTGTGTAGGCAGTTGTTGGCCACAACTGCGGGGTTGTCTTGTTCGGAACTGTCCAGTAAGGGATGGGTCCGGCCTTGTGTTGCAGGGGATCGGGAGTGGTCCTCGGTACGGTGATCTAGGCCCCGTATTGTGACGCGCAGTACCCTATTAGCCCTGCCATTGATGGAAACTCATTTTTCCTACGAGACCCTACGGTTTTGATTGTATTACCCACTTTCATGGCTAGTAGCTGGAATTTAATCATGTAACAATTTCAGCTATTTTCTATTTACTTGAAAATCCTAGACCCTATTATAATATCACTGAATTTCCTATCAAATGTTTTGGTTAGCGTAAGGTAAAAACTTTTCCATGTTTATGTGTGGAAAGTCTTACATGATACCTTTCTTTTCAAAAGATTTTTGAAAGTTAAGCAACTTTAACCTGTTACTCACACCAGACACATGTCTGACCAGGAGTTTATTTTTGTTTTCATAAACTCTTGGGTACTCAAATTTTTATGAGTAGTCAAGGGATTCAGGTTAGGATTCAGGTTAGCTTGGACGAATATTGGAGGAGCAATAGAGCAAGAGGCTTCTGCGTTAGATATTAGTATTCCGCTGTGTGTTCTGTGTTGTCTCTGGATTGTATTGAGTTGTAATAACTAGACAGGTATGTATAACTGTCTAGTATGTGTTGTATATCTTTGTACTCTGATATTGATTGTAAACTATGTATATTTATGTTATTAATATAGTTTATTCGTTCCGCTGTTAGATTCTAATGTTATTTCTTTCTTCTCTTCTTTCTTTTCTCTTTTCTATCCCTTTCTTTCTTAAAGATGATGCGATTTTCTGGGGCAAGAAAGTCGGGTCATCTCAAAATAAATGTAAATAAGTGAATGCAAGCATAATAACATATAATGAATGAAAAAAAATGGAAACAAATGAAATTGAATATAAGTCAATTCATAGTAAATAAATAAATATGAATAAAAGGAAAATGTTAATGAAATGAATTTTAATAAGAAATGAATGGAATAAATTAAAAGTTTACATTGGATAATACTAATTCACATGGTTATAAATTAAATTGGATTAATTGGATGGATATTGGCAGATGGTTTCTTTTGTTGCAAACCATTGTTATTACCGTTTGATTGCATATGAATGTTGTATGTTGTGTATTTGTGTTTGTATTTATGGTTTGGATTCAAAAATCCATGTTATGTGGTTGTATTAGACTTATATGCTTTTATACCATTATATGCAACTAATATCTTAAATTGAGTTGAGATAGATACATACGAAGACCGTTTGGGGCGTATATAGGGATTTATATGCTTTGCTTGCTTAATACGGGCGAACTCGCTCGTATTATAAATAATAAGGTACGTATCTTGGATTACATACCGCGATTTTATATTTTTTTTTCCCTTTGGGATGCCTCATCATTGAGATGAGATGTATATTTGGTATATATTGATTATATTTGTGTTATATATTGAATTGTAATTTTTTTCGATCGAGCCGCGCAAAGGAGACTCTGTCGAAATTTTCCGTAAATCTGGGTGTTAGAAATTCTTTGAAGTTTTATAACTTGTTTTTCTATATAAATTATATTTTCCGAAAACCGATAGCGGAATGGCATAGTAAAGGTGTAGTAAAGATTTTCTAATAAGATTTTAAATTTATAAGTGAATTATTTGAATAAAATTCATTGTATATTAAATTTTTTACTTAATGCCTTTTCGAGGACAAAAAGTTTTAATAGGGGAGTATGTAACGACCCGTATTTTTGGCTATTTTAAATTATTAATTTAATGAAATTATTGGATGAATATGGGTAAAAATATAATGATTTGTTAATATTAATTTATTGGATAATTTAAATTGTTTGAATTTAATATTGGAGATTACTTGCTTAATTGGATCTGGATTTAATATGAATGGAATTGATTTTGAAAGTTGATTTAATTTTTATTTAAACGTGAATGAAGATTTTAGAATTTAAAATTTGGATTAAAAGTGAATAATTTGGATTTGGAAATTTTAAATATTAATTGATGGGAAAAAGCCATTCTAGCAACTGTCTTGGATTTCGACGAAACCAGTTTCATCGGATCCGTAATAGTGGATTATTGTAGAATTTCTAGTTTCGTAGCGATCGGATTTTTCGTTCGGCCGTGTGAGCTTGAAACGCGTAGAATTTAAATCCAAAATTTGAATAAATAATTTGGTTCGAAAAGCTATTTTCTGCATACGATCGAATTAGGACTCGACACTTGTTCCATTGAGTTCAGAATAGGGGTAAAACATTATGAATGACAAGCAACACGCTTTGTTTGAAGTTTGAGAATTTTGGACGTTAAATGTCGGATATTTTCAAATTAAATAAATATGTATATTTATCTCAACACTCCTATTCGAAAGAATCAAAGCCCATGTCCCTTATCTTTGCCGTATAACCCTCTCGTCTCCCCATCTTTGGGTTCAATTACCAGATTCAAACAAGATAAAACTGATCGGAAAAAAAGATGAAATCAACATCACGGGCCAAAAATAATAATAAAAAAATTAACGTGTTGAGGTCGTGACGTCGGCCTGTGGAGAGGAGCGTGAACGAGAGAGGGGCGAGGTCTCTGATGGGGCGGCACACAATGGACGTGAACGCAATTATCGAGCAGTCGATCTAGGGTTCGTGACTTTATTCAAGCGCTCGAGCTGACGTGGGAAAGACGCGGGGGAAGATGAGGTTGCGGCTTGGTCCGATTGCATCGACGACGCTGACCGAGGGTGGTAGGCGTGATTTTTTCATGCAGAAGAGAGAGAGAGAGAGAAAAAGAAAACGAAGAGCGGCTCGAAATCCTATAGCAGGCGGTGGAAGAGGAACGAGCGAGTTTTCAAAGGACGGTTTTATTTTGCATTTTTTATTTCATTTGTTAATTAAATTTAATTATAATTGAATATTAATTAATTCTTAAATTTTCTTATACGAGGTCCATTTCGGGTAAACGAATCACATTTCCATCGTATCGTAGTCGTCTATCACCTGGATAGAGCTGGAATTTTATTTGAACTGAAACAAATAAAGGTGAGCGTTTATACGCTCATGTTGACTGTTATATTTTGTGTTGGTAAAATTTATATCGTGAAGTAGTTTAAATTTATTGATGGTTGTTAGATAAATTTAAATTGATATTAAATTGACATCTAACTTTATTGATAGAATTTAGATTGATAGTTAAATTTGAATTAGAATTTAATTGCTAGTAAATCCCTGAATTATCGATAATTATTTTATTATTTTAATTATTGAGTGTTTGGATGATGGTTTGTGTTGGATGAAATTTGAGTGATATTTTAGATGTTTGGATGTTTAGTTATGTTTAATACATTTTGTTATCATCTTGTATATTGTTTACAGTATATAAAACTGTAAATTGAATTATTTCGAATAAATTAAGAAATATGTTGTAATGATATACCAATCACGTCTATTTTGGATTTAAGTTATATATATCCATCCTTGAGTTTAAATTGAAATAATTAATTCACTTGGCCATAAGATAGAGAATTATTTACGAACACAGGATTGGTTAAATTGAATGATTTTAAAATTTTCATTTTGAAATTATCTAAATGATTTGTTTTAAAGGAATAATAATCGAATTTATGGAAATCAAATTATTTTTCGAATTTGACCTCTAAATGATGAATTTAAACTTGGTAAACGAAATTGTTTAAATAATCGAATTTGAGATTTTGAAGTTATAATCAAAATAGGATTTGAATTTCAGAAATCGATTGTTTTAAAGGTTTGATTTTATTCGAACTTTGAACATCGCTAAGTAAAAGTGATAAAACGACATTTTGAAATTTAGCTCGGATTTGAATCGTATTTAAAATTTTGGATTTTTAAATTAGATATTGAAGAAAATTTGATTTAAGTGTTTTGAATTGATAATTGGAAATGGACTTGGAATTGATATAAATCGAAATGGTTTAAAATTTGGGATTGAAGTTGAAATTAATTTGCAACTGGAATTTAAATTAATTTGAAATTGGAAGTGAAATTAATTTGGAATTGGAACTAAATTCGACTTGAAATCGGAATTTAATCAACTAAATCAAAATGGAAACTGATTTGGATTGGAAATTTTAGAATTGAATCACCTTGGCTTGGAAACTATTTTTAAATAAATTATTTTAATATAAACTATTTCAAATCTATTTTCCTTAAATATTCAAACTATTTTAGTTTTCTCACACTATTTTCCATTAAACTATTTTAACTATTTAACTAATCTAAAACTATTTTCTAAAATCCAAACTGGTTAAAGGATGGAATGTTTATATTTAAATCTTGGATTTAAATGCGAATTGGGTTTAAGTGAATTATAACCAAAACTGTAATTCGAATCAAGTTTTGAATTAAAATCGATATATTGAGTTGAATTGACATTTTTAAGTAAATAGGATGATTCCGGAATGGGTATGATTTTTGAGTAAATATGATGATTTCGAAATGGATTTGATTTTGAAGCGAATATAATATTTTGATATCAAGTACGATTGTTTCAAAACATAAAAGAACCAACCGGTGTGTAAAACGATGTTTGGTTGTTAAAGAGACCGAGGCCACTTATTGGCATACTCTCTGTCAATATTGGAACCACTTTAACAACCATGTATGTAATGGATGTTGTCCAAAATGTAGTGGTTGAATTAGCGACGTTTACTGGAATGAAGAGAACGATGATGGATAGCCATGACACTCGTGTCATAATTAAAATGACTAAAACGTGAGCCTATGTATGGCCAATGAGGTTATCTACCTCTAGTGACGTTGATCCCTCGTATTGCTATTGTGATTTCGAATTCGATGGGTGCACCTTTTTTCGTTTGGATTGATTGTCGCGGTCGGCTACGGATGGATTACGACCAGCCATAAAGGGTAAACTGGTAGAATCCTACCTTGGGCATTGTCTCACGTGCCTTGTCATATTTATCCCTATACGTGCCCATTACGATTTTGGTTTAAAACTGTAAATGTGTTAAGGTGGAACAATGTAAAGCCTTAACGCTATTTTGATAACTGATAGACATTATATATTATATCGTATACTGTTATATATAAATAGTTTAACAGATGCTTAGGAGATGGAAAATCCCGTAACATCTCTTAAGTTATTGCACTCAAATTTGTGATATCGATTTGACTTACATAAGAGTATTTCAGTCCTGACTTGAGTGTCTTATCTTTTCATTACGCTCGGGTCAGTCGTGAGTTTTTTTCATCGTATTGAAGACTATTCTCTAGAGGACGAAGATGGAGTTTTGGTACATTACTCTTATTATTATCCCATGCATCATGCTATTCTATTGTATTGATTATTTATCCCTGATGTATAGGTACAACTCTGATACATGTGTATATATTATAATCATATGTATAGTAAACAGCTTTTGAATTGTTTATTTGATTATTATATTTTATTGTTTCCGCTGTGAGATTCTATATTTTGTTTTCTTCTTCTCTTCTTATTTTTCTTATTTAACCCCATTGATTATCTACATTCCGGATTGTTTAAGTCGTATATGTGTGGATTATTGTCAATTTAAACTTTCTGAAATAAGGGTCGTCACCCTTGAAATCAAGATTGTATTTGCATTTACTAGTTGAAATGAAATCCGTACAAGGAATTGTGCGGGACTGGATGTTAGGTAACTCTGAACCAGTATAAAATCTTAGCGTGTTATTTCCTTTTTACTTTTACTGCATTTACTTTTATCTGTATTTTAATTCTATGATTATTAATTACATCATTCCAAGTAGTATCTTGAAGAATTTGAAAAATATTCATATAATTAATTAAACATTATTCACCCTCTCCCCTTCTAATGTTAATTTAGTCTTAAGATCCGTATTCCGCTGACTCAGAAATAGTACCAAAAACCGATACCAAACAACAAATAATAATGAATAAACTGAATAACATAAAAATATAAAAACACATCAATCCTTATGTCACCTATATATTCCAAAACACATAACAGTTAACCAAAATTGATACTATATAACAAAGTTCGACTACTAAGAGCAAATCAATATCAAATTTAGTATATGCTATCCAATATACTTATATAACCATGTTCAATTGCAATTGCCAAAAAGACATATAGTATAACTCTCAACAAATTCATATAAGAAAATTGTCTATGTTGAATGTTCATGTAATTTTTTGCCTATTTTATGATATTCCACATATGCATACAGTGATTGCTTAGGAATTTTGATTTTGAATATTTCATGATTGTTTCTGGATTAAGTTTTAAATTGAAATTTAAAAAGTCAATCGTGTGTAAAACATGGGTTAAAAGCTAGTATTTAATTAAATTGAAAAATAGAAATGAAATCCTTAAATTTCTGCATAAATTATTTTCCTAACCCTTTCCCATTTCTCCGCACTTTATCTGGACAAGATTCTTCCACAAAAAACATTGGTTTTTATGTGCCTCTTCTAAAAAATTTAAACGTCCTCCAACAGACATCTGTTATGGATGTTAGCTTTTCTATATACTTTCCGTAATTCTCACCGTATGTTTGCAACTCTTCAACATAAACTCACAAGTAATTCATAGTTTTATTTTCATAATTAGTGAATTTGAGAATAAAAACGATTTGATCTATAATAGCCTTATCATTTTTGTTCTGATCCGATTAATTTTTCCTTGTTTAAATCGCAATTGTATAATTTTGAGTAATAAAGAACATTTTGTAAACTTTCAAATTTAGTACAAGTAGTCTCTATGTTTGTTATGATTGACTAATCTCTAAACAAAGTTGTCACCTTACAACTTTTTGGTTTTTTATAAAACTCTTAAAATTTCGACTTTAACAAATCAAAATTTTACATTATCAGTTAGCATTTATAGGCTTCCAAATTTGGTCTAATTGTCTTAATAATTTGTTTTAGTGTGATTAATTTGTTTCTCTTAACACAATTGTTACTTTATATTTTCATGAGTTCGATAAGAGTTTCCAAATTTTTATTTCAACAAATCAAATTTTAAAATTTTATATAACTTCCTATTCCTAGAAGTGTTCGTTCAAGTTTCACCTTATCATAAAAGAAAAGGACAACCATTAGTAAAAGTGATTTTAAAGATACCTAAATACCTTAATATTTTGATTAATTTTATGTTTTTTTAGCATAAGAATTACCATCCATGTATAAGAACTAATTTTCGTAACTCAATAAAACTGCATCTTCCACAAGTAATGGTATTCAACAAAACTGTACCTTAAGGTTTACAGTTTGTATGAAAACCGATTCCACATTTTATTCAACCATGATAATATTCAGTAAAAAAATGTAATGCACTTAAGTTTAAATAGACGATCAATTTTTACATTTGGAAATATGAACTATAGCTAATTTTTGTCATTATTATTTAATTAAAGCTTAAATTAATTTTACTATTGCACATTAAAAGACTTTGGTTACCTACTTTATTCAAAATTGCTTATGATTTCTGTACTTCCTATTTTATTTTCATCTTTCCTTCTTTTAGGAATTTGTAGAAATATTGTTGATTTATTTTGATGCACACAGATCTTTATCTAATTATTTATGGATGACCACTTTATGTATGGAAATGTCTAGCATTTTCTTTTAGCAAAAAGTGACATAAATATATACAACTGGATATTCTTTATGATGGAAACACCCATTTTTATATGCAATAGAAGTTTCTAGCTGAAATTTATAATAACTATATTATTTTTATCTTTGAAATTATAAGTAATAGTATGTTAAGTTGCAAAAAAAAGCTTCTATTTGCATAACTTGAATTTTTTGGCACTTCAAAGACAAAACAAAGGTTTTGATTAAAAGTTCAAAGTTTAAAAAACAAATGAATTTTATAGAACTTTTAATTAGCTAATTATAGTTACAAAGTTTAATAATTTTCATTTTTTCTTTACTTCATTGAATTTGAGAAAGCAGATCTTTATTGCTTGATGTATTTTTGAATTACTTCTAAAAGAAATCAATAACCTACAAGTTAGAAAAAACCATATAAGTAAATGTATAGTTATGTTAGGCTATTAGGTTTAAATCTGTAAGATAAGAAAAATGATTTTTAGAGTGCATGAATAGTGAAAGTTTAACATTTTAGAAGGTATGTTTATAGAAACTATGTGTATATACTTGTAGAGTTTTTAACTTTTTAGATTTTGCTTAACAAATTAACCATAAACGTTTAAAATTCCATAAGCAGGTTCTATTATTGTTTAACGAGGCAATTTTCCTTTAAAGCAAGACAGTTCGCAATGAGAAGCAAACTAAACATACATCATTCATATTCTTATATATACCAATTACTTTAATTTCTTTATATCATTTATAACTCAATTTATCTTATCATCATTCTTGGAGCCAAATTAATATGAGATATTTTGAGCTTTTTATTGCTCATAGACTACTGATCTATGATCGATTTATCCAAGCAAAAGCATAACTTATTTTTCTTCCATTCATTTATGAATTGGAGCATTTTTATTTTACATAGTATCATACATCTTGCCAATTGATAAGGCAAGTTTTTTAGTTCCAAATCAGTTGAGTATTATATTAAATTATCATTTGTATTCATTTTTTTTCATTTATTTACCGACTAGCGCATCTTAATTGTTAGATACTACCACACATGTTGCAAAATAATAAGGAAAGTGTAATTACTCACATATAATGTAACTACCCACAATTTTGGTCATTTAATTCTAAATATTTAATTTATTTTCATTACTTAAAATATTAGTTTAAAAACTTAAGAACTCGAATTAAATTATAAGATTGTTAAAATCTTTGAATTGTGAATAATTATTTGAATAATGATTTAAATATTTAGATTTAAAATCGAATATCAATTCTATGGATTAAATGACTTGTTAATTTCTTTCAAATGATAAATAATATTAGTTAGTTTAATTTGTAAGTTATTTATAGTAATAAATGGTTCAAATAAATAATTGGAGAATATATTTTTATTTTTACGATACGACTCTTGCTGATGTATTTTTAATTTAATTTATTTGATTTTTCCATAAGTTTTAATTTGAAAAATATTAAAATTGTCTGTTTGACGATTTATGAGCATGCGAAAGTGTTTTGAGATTTTATAGAACTTAATAGCTGGTGTAAATTTTTACTGTTTTGAGGTCACGCCACGGCACCGAGAGCGATCATATTTTTGTTTTGTCGATTCAAAGTTCGTTCATGAATGAAAAGCGGTACAACATGACGCATGAAATTTTAGTTTTAAAACTTAGGTCAACCCAACATCTCGTACACATTAGCCACATTCATGTCTCCTCCTTTTCGCATATCCCTCTTCATTTGTAAACAAGAAAAGAAATGGTCGTAAGTTTTAAAAATCATCAATCAAATTATATACTCCACTTAAATTCATGAAATAAATTTTATTAAAATCTTCATAGCATGATCTTCAATCGGGTATGGGTTTGAGGTTACGACCATTGTTTAGGGGGTGCGGTGGTGCCTTCACCGTTCGACAGCGAGGTTTATGAAATGTGAATCTAGGGTTAAATTTCCATGGTTATTTAGGCGACGTGAGTTGTTGGAATTTGTTGCTTTGTGTTTCACACGCCGTAAGGCAGCGAAGGCCCGAGTTTGGCGAAGATTGATGTTGGTTTTGGTCACACGTCACATGGCAGTCGTGTGCAGGTCTTTATGTCGCGGTGATGGTGAGGGGGCAAGTGTTATGAGGTGAGTACAATCGGGGTAAGTTCGCAAAGTGAAAGATGATAGCGAAGGCCGTTCGTGTTTTCTTTGAGTGTGAAGGAAGGAATGAGGAGAGAGAAGGTTGGAGAAGTGGATTTGGTTTACTGGAAGAGGCGGTCTAAGTTTTTGAATTTGGGGAAGGAGATGTTTATCTTGGGTAATTAAAACTAATGGTGCGATTAAGTTGTTTAATTATTTAATATATCTTAAAATCTTATAAAAGCTATAACTCCTTCAAACAAGATCCAATTGAGATGAAAATTTTGCGTTGCACTCGTTGTGATGATAGCTTTGCGATGAAACTAGTTTGGTCCAATTTGGAGCAAGCTGAAAATTTAAGCTAAAATCGAATGTCGTTCGATTTTAGTCCAAAGAAAAATTTTGATGAGTTAAAACTCACTCTTTTTGGTTAATTGGTATGTTTATCATAAATAAAAATTATTATAGTTATGCATGTTTGGATTATTGAATTTGCTGGTTGATTGGATTTGTCTAGGATCACTATATAGTATCTTGAAATGTTATTGGATTGGTTGAATTAGATCTAGGATCGCGATATGGCATCTTGAAATGCTATTGGATTATTTGAGTTTTTAATTTGTATTCAAAACCTGTTTTTAAGAAATGGATCATTATGAGGTAACAAATTGATATTGATTTTGATCAATATATTTATGGTGTTTGAAGTTATAATGTAGTTAATGTAAGCATACTTCCTGATGTTATCTACTTAGTCAAATAGATATCATTTAATAAATATATGAGTTTATCCTTGAATGACATTGGTTAGCAGAATAAATTCACACACTGTTATTATATTAATTTGGACATTTATTTAAGTGTCAATTGATCGTTAATTATAGGTTTGCTTACATATATGCTTTATTATGTAAATAACATCAATTTCAATTGAGAAGTTTTAGACGGTAATGGTAGCTTGTTAAGTACCACTGGGATTGCTGAGCCTTTTCTAGATTCGAAAATTTTGGATTTGATCAACTTCTAATTTTATAAATTGGACGAAAAATATTTTATTTATTTCCATATATACAAGAAGATTTATTAATAATTAATTACAAGTGTTTGTAAAAATTATGTTTGTAAGTTAATTATTATATTATCTATAGTGTTTTAAATTAAGTTATTTTACTAATGTTTCGGAAGATAATAATTATTTTGTTATTAGTTATTCAAAATTAGATGATTATTTCATTAAAAGTATTATTGAAGACAATTAAATTTATTTAAAGGGTTTTTTAAAGTTATTTAAGTTATTTATCTATTAGATATGTTTAAATGTGTAAGATTTTATTTATTATAGTATTAAAAATGTTTTATTTCTATTTATTTTATATTATTTAAAAATGATTAAAGCAATGATGTTTTGGTTTTATTTAGTAAAAAAATATGTAATAATAAATTATTATAAATGGATTTCTTTTATAAAAAGGATTAATGTAAAGGAGTTTATAAACTTGGGAAGAGGATTTAAATTGGAAAAGAAGTTAGATTCTAAATGATTGTAGAAAAGAGAAATTTTATAAATGGGTTAGGAGATTTTAAAAGTGTATCTTTGTAAATAAAATTTGGAGATTTATAAGGAACTCTATAAATAGAGTTTAGAGATTTGTAAAGAAGATATTTTAAATTTAAAAGAAAATATAGTTAAAGAAAGAAAGGGTATTTTGAAATATTTATATTTTTGTTTAAAGGATACCTATGTTTAAATCATTTTAAATGATCTTGAAATAAGTAAATCCTTATAAGTGATTGGTTAAGATACTTATACCATTTTGTAAGTGTATGGGAAAGGCACTTTAAGTTTCAAAAAGAATGATTTGAAAATATTCTCATAACGTTAAGATAAGTACATGGTTATATTTTCTAAATATCGAAAATATTGTGTTTTGTGAATATAATTATTTTGTTGAGATAAGTATATGGAAGTGATTTTTAAGTATTTGAAAAGTGATTTTAAATTTATTAATGTGAGGCTCAGTGGGTTCCATGTGAAATGAAATCTATGATTTGAATGTTTGTTTATTCGATGGTTAAATAATCGACGATCGAATTTGGATCTAAAAGTAACTTTTGAAATATCTAAGGGAAACACATGAGTTATATGAAACAGTCATCTTCGATGATGTTATACTATGCGTATAAATCTCGTCTCGTTCTCTTAGTACAACGATAAGGAAATCCATCCACTAACGGTTAGTGGTGATCTCCGTTCTTATCTTTGTTTGTTTATTTTCTAAAGAACCGGGGTTGAGTTTACGGAAACCGTCGAATGTTTTGAAGAGGCCGGGATCGAATATGTTATCCGAAAACCACTTCGATCCAACTTAAGCACTGTGAAGTGAAGACATCTTGAGGATGATGGGAATTCAGAGACGGAGCCCTCAAGTGTTTAGTTCAGTCCCAGAAAGAACTTGTATGGATGATGCTGGCATTGCATTGCTGCTTGGAGGGCAGTGTTAGCATTCCAAGTCGAAAGTGTTATATAAATGGTAATCGTAGCCTTAAGCCTCATCAACCGAGAATGACTAAAACATGAGAGATGCTTCAAGGCTATGTGGTTCTCTACCATTAGGGTATGGTCATCAACCAATCTAGATCGATATCACAGATCATGTATGCTTGAGGCCCATTTAGGTTGTTGACCCCAAGCAAGGTGATGACATATTCGGTGCTATGCAGTAAGTGATAGGGCTAGTGTTGACTCATAGGGAGACCATGTGACGCTCTCATATTTTATTTGGAGATGCACCGTGATGGACGGTATCCCAGTAGCCCAGTCATTATATGGAAACCAATCTCCAATATGAGCCAGCACGATCTTGACTGTGCCCAACAATGTTGGAATATGAGATGCAAGCATTTCAGTTATTTTATATATTTACTGTAACCTTTAGACATTATTATAGTACTACTGGATTTCATATGAAATGTTTTGGTTATCGTAAGTTAATAACCCGTCTGTGTTTATGTGCGGCGTGGTCTTAGGAGGCTCCTTTGTTCTCAAAGGTTTTTATAACTTTAAAATCCAGTTGGTGTGTTTTTCTCACGTTGGTTTTTTAAACTAACTCGAATGTCATTTTATTATAATGCTCGGGTCTGACAGAACGTATTTACAGATTGCTTTGGATGCATTGGAGCTCTGGAGATGAGTTGGAGGTCTTTAAATCGTATTCTCATATATGTTTATTTTTCACTGCTTTGTTATTGAAATTATCAGCAATTGTGAGGACATGTTGTTATAACTATCCAGGCTGATAATTGTGATTGTTGTTTTACTCTAATGGATGAATGTATATAATAGTTCTCTTTTGTAAAAATCATTGACATTATATTATATGTTCCACCGCTGCGATTGTGAGATTCTATGTTGTTTTTTAGTTTCTTTTCTTTTCTTCTTTCTTCTTTCTTCCCAGTAGCTATCTGCTTTTCTGTTTGATTTAGGTTGGATATGTATTGTTTATTGTCAGCTTGAATAGTACAGAAAAGTGGGTCGATACATATAGTATCAGAGCTTAGGTTATGCGAACACATAGGCTTTGGTGGGGTTAACTCATTTGAGATAGGGTAAGTGAGATCCAAGGATGAGTTAGAGTGTATATATATCCGAGCACATATTTTTTAGTGATATAAAAAATGTTTTATATTGTGTTGATTTATCGGTTGAGTGGTTATGAACTTTGGTCGATGCAGAAGGAACAACTGTATCGATAGGGGTTTCTAAACACTTGAACAAGGCAAATCGATACAATATTGTTTTCAATTTAGGTAAATGAAATAATTTTACTTAAATTATATTTTGTATATAAAAGGAATAGTTTTCTAAAATAATATAGTTATATATAGTGTGCTTGGTTGTTAAAGAATGACAAAATTTGATTATTATCATTTATTGTTGATTGGTTGGACCTAGATAGTTATGAGTGCTTATTGTGTGTTAAATTAAATACACACACCTTGTGAATTCGGTTTCACAATTGACTATAAGTTGTTCGATGATTAGATTGAGCTTAATTTTAAATTATAGTAAAAGTTATCCATTATAATCTATACTAGGACAACAATGGTGAAATGATCTTAGGTAAGAAGCAAAAACATATAAGTTGGATTTATAAATATAGATTATAAATAAAATTTTAAACTGAGAATTTGAGTACTTAAATCCCAAAGATTTAAAATGGTTTTTCAAATTGTTATAATGAATAATAATAGTATTATTGGTGGGTGTTTTGGAATAGAAATTTTCTTAAAGTAAGGATTTATAAAAATGAATGGTATTATTTTGAAAGTATTGATTAATACAAATATTGTAAATGGATTTAAACTGAGAAATTTTGAACTCAAAGCTCAGTGTTTGGAAAAATTTATTTCAAATTTTTGGGAAAAATAATAATGGTATTATATTGGAAGTATAAATGAATAGAGGAAGTTAAAATAGATTGTAAAGCAGATAAAAAGCATTGCGGTCATTAGGAAATAATTTCATTGATGACTGCAGCATCATCAACGTTCATTTTTGGGTTTCTAAGTGAGAAATTGCTACCGAAATAGTAATTTTTTATTTAGTTGTTTTGGGAAAAATCAAATTTATTAAATTTTACTAAGGATGATTTGTTACACAAGGGATTTATGTATATATTATTATTCCAGAATAATTTGAAACAAAAATAAGGTTTTAAATTCTAAAATTTTAAGCCAAGGGATATTATAGACTCTTGCATCTTAAACATTTGGATAGTTGGTTGGTGTATCACATTTTGGGATATTGTTTGGTAAATTACATTTATTAAAAATGAAATGGAATTTTCGACTCTTTTGGACAGTCGGGACTTCCAATTTGATATAGAAACCTTAAGCTAAGTGTTTTTGTGAAAATATAAGAAAATAAGTTTTGTAACCTGTAAATTCGAAGAGAAAGAAATTTTAAAACGGGTATTAAAATTGTTGAATATTCTAGTTAAGTAAAACAATTCTGAATATTGTATATGTATTCTTAGAAAATATAAGGGTATTTTGCAATTATAAACTTGAGTATAGAATGTTGATAAGCTTAGTAATATTTCTAAAGTAAAATATTGATTCTCTGAAAGTAATAAAAATCCGGAGAAATATTTTATTAATGAAGGTAAGTCTTTATAAATTGTTTCTAGACTTGGAGTAATATGTTATGAAATAACTTGGAAAAAATGAATCCTATAATTAATTGAGAATATATATACTTAAGTTTTAACATGGGTAATAAACATAAGTGTGCTTTATAAAATGTCATAATAAACTTAAGTATGGAAGAGCTGTAAGATGGAGTTTTGACTTTTGAAATTCGTATAAACTTGGGTTTTAAAGTGTTGATAAAACTAAGTTGTGTTTTATAAGATGTTCGTAAACTTAGGTTGTATTAAATATTTGAGTTCTTAAGTAATGTGTTCTGGAGTGGGTTAAAATAAAAATAGTGTGTAATGGAAATGAATTTATGAAATAGTTCATAAATAATTATAGTATTAAAGGGAATATACTAATGAATAATAAATATGGATTAAAATAATTGGTATAAATTAGGGGCCAAGGAAGTAAATACGTAAGTTGTAAGTAGATCATTGTATTCATGACTAATTTGATCCAGATTCGAGTGCAAGATTTTGAGGTGATGTACACCGGCCCGAGTTAGGATCTTTCACTCGATTTCCGACGGCGAACACTCGATATAAATTTTTGATTTGAATCTAAAGTTTTCTATCATAGTATATGGCTATGTAAGGAGAACGACGATTTTTAATTAAGGAACCGGATCAAAGTCCGCACTAGAAAGTTGAGTGAACGATACCAGTTCGTAAGTGAAAATGAGTGATAGAGTGAGCAATCAGATTTGATATTGCGTATGGATGGTATATGTGCATCTTATGGACTTTATAATCATTATAGATTTAACATTTGGAAATGCAAATTATTCGGTTGGATATATCTGAAATTTAAGATGCAGGTTTATGAAAGCAACGCTAGTTTGACGTCTTTGGTTTTATGAGTTGAATTGTTTGCCCGTCAAATAGGTACATGTTTATACTATCATTTGAATTGATGGTTTTGTGCTTAGGATATGGGAGGTCACTTGACTTTTGTTTTCTTTTATTGAATTAGCATATAGTGGCAATTTGTAGTTTTTCGATTGAGCCGCGCAAAGAAGATACTGCCGAAATTTTCCGTAATTTTAGGACTTAGAAAATTTTAATAACCTATTCCAACTAATTTATTTTGAAAAGTTAAGGGGTTTCAAGGCATTTTCCCCGCCTTGGCAATTTCGAGCATGAAATTCTTTTGAGGGGGGAGAGTGTAACAACCCACGATTTTGGTCATTTAATTTTGAATATTTAACTTATTTCAATCACTTAAAATATTGTTTTAAAAGCTTAAGAACTCGAATTAAAATTATGTGGTTGTTCAAATCTTTGAATGGTGAATAATTAATTGAATAATGATTTAAATATTTGGATTTAAAATTGAATATCAATTCTACAGATTAAATGGACTTGATAATTTCTTTTAAATGATAAATAATATCAATAAGTTCAATTTGTAAGTTATTTATAGTAATAAGTGGTTCAAATAAATAATCAGAGAATATTTTTTTATTTTTATGATACTATTCATGCTAACGTATTTTAATTTAATTTATTTGATTTTTCCATAATTTTTAATTTGGAAAGTATTGACATTGTCTGTTTGGTTGGTTTATTGACAAACGACAGTGTTTGTGATTTTATAGAACTCAATAACAGATGTATATTTTTACTGTTTTGAGGTCACGACACCATTCTAAGAGTGACCGTATATTTGTTTTATCGATTCAAAGTCCATTCGTGAACCAAAAGCGGTATAGCGTATCGCGTGACGCTGGAAATTTTAGTTTTTAAAACGAGTGTAGTGGCTTCGCGCGTGAATTGTTTTTCTTATAAATTATATATTTTTAAGTCGGTTAAAAAAATAATTTTTTATTTTCAAGTGATATTTTGTAAAGAAGTATTTTGAATCAATAAATAAGGTTTAATTTTAGATCTTATTTTTAGAAGCTTTTTGAATTTTAAAGCATGTTTAGTTATTAGATCCTACTTTTATGAACATTTGAATTTGTAAACGAAATTTAGTATTAGATCCTACTTTTATGGGCATTTGAATTTGTAAACGGAATTTAGTATATAGGATCCTATTTTTAAGTAATTAAGATTGGATAATATATAGAGGGGCATTTTTGGTAGTTCACATTGATACCAAAAAAGTGTGACACCAAAGCTATTACAACTATTATTAAAGAAAGATTAACTCAACCCAACATCCCGTATACACTAGCTACATTCATATCTCCTCCTTTTCGCTCATCCCTCTTCATTTTGTAAACAAGAAAAGAAACGACTGTATGTGTTAAATATCATCAATCAAATTGTATACTCCACTTAAATTCATGAACTAAATTTTATTGAAATCTTCATAGCATGATCTTCAATCAGGTATGGGTTTGAGGAGTTGCGACCATCATTTAGGGGTGCGGTGGCGTCTTCGCTGTTCGATGGCAAGATTTAGGAAATGAGAATCTAGGGTTAAACTTTTTAGGCGACGTGAGTTGTTGGAGTTTACTGCTTTGTGTTTCTCGCGTCGTAAAGCAGCAAAGGCCGAAGTTTGGCGAAGATCGATGTTGTTTTTGGTCGCGCATCACATGGCAGTCGTATGCAGGTCTTTATGTCGTGGTGATTGGGGGGGCGAGTTTGATGATATGGGTACGGTCTGGGTGAGTTCGCGAAGGGGAGGATGATGGCGAAGCGTTCGCGTTTTCGTTGAGCGTGGAGGAAGGAATGAGGAGAAATAAGGTTAGAGGAGTGGGTTTGGTTTACTGGAAGAGGCAGCCTAAGTTTTTGAGTTTGGGGAAGGAGATGTTTATCTTGGGTATTAAAACTAATAGTGTAATTAAGTTGTCTAATTATTTAATTTATCTCAAAATCTTATAAAAGCTATAACTTCTTCATACAATATCCAATCGAGATGGAACTTTTTACATTGCGCTTGCTATGACGATAGCTTCGCAATGGAACCAGTTTGGTCTAGTTTGGAGCAAGTTGAAAATTTGGGCTATGATGCAGATCAGGCCAAAGCGATGAGTCATTCACGATCTAAGACGGTACTTATAAGTCGTTTCCGATTTAAAGGATCACGGGGGAAAAGCCTACGAGTTAAGGTAAGTCGTTCACGACTTATGATGGTGGCTATAGGTTGTTTCCGACCTAAGAAGGCATGTGGGGAAGATATGCGAGTTAAGGAAGAAGACCTAAGTCTTTTCCGACCCATCACAAGCTTAAGTCGTTCAGGACCTTTAGGTCGTATACGGTCTAAGGCTACAGAAGGAATATCACGGGATAACAAGATAGCAGTACGAATTGGAAAGCAAGGTTTAGGTCGGCTACGACCTAAGATAAGTCGGCAAGGAGTTAAGCAGTATGTTGAGTCGGCAAGGAGTTAAGCAGTATGTTGTTGAGTCGGCAAGGAGTTAAGCCGTGTTTCTTTGAATCGTAGGTCGTTAGGTCGCATACGACCTAAGTGTGTCGGTCATGTGTATACATGAGTTGGTGATGTGTTAAGTCGTACCTCGTTAGGTCGGCCATACAGGGTCAATTGATGAGTCGGTATGTAATGAGTCGGTTGAGTCGTTGTGGGATGTAGTGGCTTGTTCAGTCGTTTGTTGTAATGAGTCGTGTACTGTTGTATGTTGAAGTCTTGAGTCGTTAGCTTTGAGTCGTATATCGATGAGTCGTATGATGTACACAGGTATGTAGTGTGCTAAGTCGGTAACGACTCATGATGTGTCGGAGCTTATGAGTCGGCAACGACTTAGGGACTGGGTCGAAAACTCTATAAATAGGGGCGTGTGTTGTACATTTGGCGTTGTTGATTTTTGAATAAAATTCTCTTTTGTTAGCTTTGTGCTTTCATACCAATTGGTAGTTGAGTGTAATCTCCTATCTCCTCTTTCGGTTAATCGAGTGCGCTCGATTCAACGATCGTAGAAGCCGATTCACGGAATCTAGTGCGCTAGATCAACGTGCAAAGAATCGTAGATCTTAGAACACGGTATAGTGCGCTATCAACGTGTTTGAGATAGCTAGAGTTCGGTATCTTTGGATCAACGAACTTGGGCATTTTGGTATCTTCAACTCACCGATTGCTACATTTCATTGATTGAAGTTTTGTTCGAATTATCCGCTGCGTCAGGCTAAAATTGGACGTCATTCGATTTTAGTCTAAAGCAAAACTTTGGTGAGTTGCACTCTTTTTTGTTAATTGTTATGTATATCCTAAATATAATATATTTATGCCTGTTTGGATTTTTGAATTTGCTGCTTAATTGATTTTTCTAGGATCACGATATAGCATCTTGAAATACTATTAGATTGATGTAGTATCGCGATATAGCATCTTGAAATGTCATCAGGTTATTTGAGTTTTCAATTTGTATTCAAAACCTGTTTTAAGAAATGGATCATATATGAGGTAATAAATTGATATTGATTTTGATTATATAATTACGTTGTTTGAACTTATAACGTAGTTATTGTAAGCATACTTCCTGCTGTTATCTATTTGGCCAAATTGACATCATTTAGTAAAGAAGGATGAGGCACAAGGACAAATTTTGAAAAAAAATTAGGCTGAAGAACACCAAGTTTCATTTTTGGGCTGAATGACAAACATCGAAAGAAAATTAGACTGAAGGAAAATGCTGGTTATAACTAGTATTATATTCGGTTTTTACACCATACAAAATGCTGGTTATAACTAGCATTATATTCAGATTTACATATTACAAAATGCTAGTTATATTTAGTATTATCCTTCAGCCTAATTTTTTTCAAATTTTTTCCTTCAGCCTACAAATAAAACTTGTTGTCCTTTAGTCTAATTTTTTTCAAAGCTTGTCCTTGTGCGTATTTTCCACTTTAATAAATGTATCTTTGAATGACATTGGTTAGCAGAATAAATTTCCACTCTACTATTATATCAATTTGGACATTTATTTAAGTGTCAACTGATCGTTAATTATGGGTTTGTTTACATATATGCTTGATTATGTAAATACCAGCAATTTGTCTTGAGAAGTTTTGGAAGGCAATGGTAGCTTGATAAGTACCACAGGGATTGCCGAGCCTTTTCTAGATTCAGAAATTTTGGATTTGATCAACTTCTAATTATTGGAAAAAAATATTTTAATTATTTCTTTATATATAAGAAGCTTTATTATTAATTAATTAAAAATGTTTGTATAAATTATTTTTGTAAGTTAATTACTATATTATCTATAGTGTTTTAAAATAAGTAATTTTAGTAATGTTTTTGAAGATAAAAAATATTTTGTTATTAGTTATTTAAAATTAGATAATATTTCATTAAAAGTATTATTGATGATAATTAATTTTATTTAAAGGGTTGTTTAAAGTTATTTAAGTTATTTATCTATTAGAGATGTTTAAATGTGTAAGAGTTTATTTATTATATTATTAAAAAAAATTTAGCTATATTTCTTTTATATTATTTAAAAATAATTAAAGCTAAGTTTATGATGTTTTAGTTGTGTTTAGTAGTAGTAATAATAATAATATAATAAATTATGATAAGTGGATTTCTTTTATAAAAAAGAATAATGTAAAGGAGTTTATAAACTTTTGGAAGAGGATTGAAATTGGAAAAGAAGTAAGATTCTGAATGATCGTAGAAAAGAGGAATTTTATAAATGGGTTAAGGGATTTTAAAATAGTATCTTTATAAATAAAACTTGGAGATTTATAAGGATCTCTATAAATAGAGTTTGGAGATATATAAAGAAGAAATTTTAAATTTAAAATAAAAGATAGTTAAAAAAGAAAGGGTATTTTAGAATATTTATATCTTTGTTTAAAGGATACTTGTTTTTAAATCGTTTTAAATGATCTTGAAATAAGTAAATTTTTACAAGCGATTGGTTGAGATACTTATACCATTTTTCAAGTATATGGAAAAGGTTCTTCAAGTTTCAGAAAGAATGATTTGGAAATATACTCATACCGTTAAGATAAGTACATGGTTATATTTTCTAAGTATCGAAAATATTGTGTTTTGTGAATATACTTATTATGTTGAGATAAGTATATGGATGTGATTTCCAAGTATTTGAAAAGTGAAATTAAATTTATGAATGTGAGGCTCAGTGGGTTCCATGGAAAATGAAATCTATGATTTGAATGTTTGTTTATTCAATGGTTAAACAATCGACTATCGAATTTGGACCCAAAAGTAACTTTGAAAATATCTAGAAGAAAAACATGAGTTATATGGCACAGTCGTCTCCGATGATGCTGTACAATGCATATAAATCTCGTCTCGTTCTCTTAGAACAATGATAAGGAAATCCATGCACTAACGATCAGGGGGTGATCTCCGTTGTTATCTTTGTTGTTTATTTCCTAAGAACCAAGATCGAGTTTACGAACTGTCGAATGTTTTTTTGAAGAGATCAAGATCGGATATGTTATTCGAAAACCACTTTGATCCAACTTAAGCGTTGCGATGTGAAGACATCTTGAGGATGGTGGGAATTCAGAGACGAAGCTCTTAAGTGTTTCGTTCAGTCCTAGAACGAACTTGTATGGATGAATGCTGGCATTGCATTACTGCCTGGAGGGCAGTGTTAACGTTTCAAGTGGAAAGTGCTACATAAAAGGTAATCGTAGCCGCAAGCCTCATCAAACAGGAATGACTAAAACAGAAGAAAGCTTTAAGGCTATATGGTTCGCTACCATTAAGTTATGGTCATCACGCAATATAGATCGATATTATAGATTATGTATGCTCGGGGCCCATTTAGGTTGTTGATCCCAACCAAGGTGATGACATATTCGGTGCTATCCAGTAAGGGGTAGGGCCGGTCTTGACTCGTAGAGAGTCCATGTGAGGCTCTCAATGTATTTTATCTAGAGATGCACCGTAACAGGCGGTACCCCAGTAACCCAGTCATTGCATGGAAACCAATCTCCTGTACGAGCCCTTACGATTTTGATTATGCCCAATTATGTTGGAATGTGAGATGCAAG
This sequence comes from Allium cepa, assembly GCA_030765085.1. NCBI lineage: Eukaryota > Viridiplantae > Streptophyta > Magnoliopsida > Asparagales > Amaryllidaceae > Allium > Allium cepa. Next base: position 964,887,065 of record CM060939.1, on the reverse strand, counting down.
CATTTTAGCAATTTTATATATTTACTTTGAACTCTTAGACATTATTATAGTGTTGCTGGTTTCATATGAAATGTTTTGGCAATCATAAGGTAAAAACTCGTCCGGTTTATGTGCAGCATGTTCTTACGAGACACCTTTGTTTTCAAAGGTTTTTGTAACTTTAAAATCCAATTGGTGTGTTTTTCTCACATTGGTTTTCCAAACCGACTCGGGTGTTATTTTATATTAATGCTCGGGTCAGACTGAGCGTATTTACAGATTTCTTTGGGTGCATTGGAGCTCAGGAGACAAATTGGACGTCTTCAAATCGTATTCTCGTATATGTTTATTTTCCACTGCTTTGTTATTGAAATTATCAGCAATTGTGAGGACAGTTTGTTGTAACTGTCCAGGATGATAATTGTGATAGCTCTTTTACTCTGATGAATGTATGTATATAACAGTTCTTTTTTGTAAAAAAACATTGATATTATATTATATGTTGTTCCGCTGCGATTGTTAGATTTGGCGTTATTTTTTAGTGTTTTTCTCTTCTTCTTCTTTCTTCTCTATAGCTATCCGTCTTTCTGTTCGATTTGAATTGGACACGTGTGGCTTATTGTCAGCTTGAATGGTACAGAAAAGCGGGTCATTACATATAACTCGAGTATTATTGACATATCAGTTGAGCATATATGTTTATTACATTCCTTTAAGATCTTCTTTAATTTTCTATGTTACCATACTTCTTGCAAATTGTTATGCTAGAATAATGAATCTTACCATTTGAGTATTATTAACGTATCGTTGTGCTTTATTTACTCTATTAATTTTCCCAACATGAGCATTTTTTATTGTTATATATTATCATGTTTCCTACAAATTGACAAGGAAAGAATAGTTAACCCCGTGTCATTATATGGCCATGTTCCCAATATGAGATGAAGAAGGGTTGAAATAATGATAATAAATTTAGTAGCCATGTTCTTATGAAGTTTTCTCTTAAAAATTTAATTTTTTATATGGAAATACTCCTTCCATAAAAAGGATGTTACGGTCTACCTTTAAAGGTATTTTCATCCTCTTATAACCGTGTTTCCATCTAGTAGTTAAATAAGAAATGTAGAAACATGGTCTTTTACCAAGAAATGTCCCCTTTGATTAGGTTTTGCTTTTTAGATATTATAATTTAACCTAAATTCCAAAAATAGCATCTATACATACTTAGTTTAAAGATATTGCTGGCCACAACAGTTAGTGTTTTGTTTTATTTTTATTTAATAAAGAAGGCCTTTTTAAGTTCTTCCATTCCTTTACTACTTTGTAGTCTGTATTTTAGAAGATAAATCTGTACTCGCTGAAATTATTTTCAACTTATTCCACAGAGGGAATGTTCTATTGCCGTAAGTGCATATTGTGAAAGGTTCGCTGTGTTTTCTATAACTAAAACTGCTGAGTGTTAGATTATTGATGAGGTCATAACATGCTTTTACTGTCAGCACATTCGCTTTGGTTTTATAAAGTAATTTCTTGAAGCTGTCATTTGATTTTTGAAGATCTTCCTATCTAATAATTTCAGAAACTTGTCTTTCCTCCAGGGCATGAAGGCGATGCAACTACTGCGATGGAATGCATTAGGTCATTTGCCTATAGTACTATATGGAGCAGGAGATGTATCAAAGGAGTTGTGTTTTAATGCAATGTATCATGGTATATACTCAATAGGTTCCATTGAATTTTTTTTCTTTTTTTATATTTCTTAGGGCCGACCCATATATAAAATGGTTTGGATCATATTGATCATTGTAATAAATTCATAAAACGGGTTGGTTCACAAAATGGATCGGATCAATTTTGATCCAACCCATTTTGATCCGTCTCATCCCGTTTGATAGGTCTAACTGTATATGATTTGAAAGTGTTTGAATCTTCTGTTTTAAAAAAAACGTGTAACATTAAATATTATTTTTCATCACCGACGTTCATGTATCATATAAGGTGAATTATCACTTAATGACCGACGTTCATGTATCATATAAGGTGAATGTCACTTTTAATGGCTGGCATAAATTTTTGCCAACGTTCATATGACATAAGGTTTTTATAAATACATTTCTACTATCACACACAAAGTTGAAAAAGCAAAGAAATTTTCATTAAAAAACTCAAAGAAACCAATTGGCTACAAAATTGATAATTTGCTTTCTCTTCTCACCAAGGCCATTTCTACTATCACATACAAAGTTGCTCAGGATGCTCGCCATTAGGGAAATCACTATCATTGTCAGCATAGCAAGATTGCGTAGGGCCAGCATGGGTTTGGTAAGAAGTGAAAGCAAACGATCCACCACCGCAATGAGGAGGAGGAGAAAGAGAGTCATAACGACAACTACCAATTTTTAGCCATTTGTTTTTTTTTTCAATGAAAATTTCTTTGGTTTTTTATAAAAATTTCTATGGTTTTTCAACTTTGTGTGTTATAGTAGAAATGTATTTATCGAAACCTTATTTCATAGGAACCGTTAGTAGAAGTTTATGTCAGCCAGTAAGTGACATTCACCTAATATGATACATGAACGTTGACCATTGAGTGACAACCTTATATGATATATGAACATTGGCCGTTAAGTGATAATTAACTTTATTTGGTATACATGAACATTTACAATCAGCCATTGTTATTAATTTTTTGATGAAAAATAATAATTAATGCTATACGATTTTTTATTATTTTTAAAGATTCAAACACTTTCAAACCATATAAAATACATTTAGACCCATCAAACGGATGATTAAATGATTTCAGTTCTAAAAACGTTGATGTCGTAGCTGGGCATTTTTTGTTTTATTTTTCTTCAGCGTTGCCTTTTACCTTCAACATTGCCTTCAATTATCAACACATAGTTTCACTTCATCCTAAACAACGAACTAGTTTAATATCATAGTTGCTCCATCAACTAACAACAATCAGTACGCTTTCAACGTGTCATCTCATATCAAACAATCCTGAGTATCAGCACACAACCGGAACAACCATAAAGGATGTGCGAGCAGGAGACACTGCAGGTTCCTCTCTGTTAAGGCTGAAGCAGCAACAGCAAACTGCAAGGTGCAAGCTGTATGTACAGTCTTCACTCCCCATCGTTGTTTGCGATGTCCCCAATGGCAAAAATGAAATTGAAAGTCCAAGCTGTGCATTTGTACTGCCACAACTCTTAACGGGTTGTACGGGTTTTACTTGTAGGATCCTCCTACAAATTGCAATTCATAGAACGCTTTATCTAAATATTCGGAAAAGCTGCTATAGAAATAATTTCAATCTGACAAGCACCATTGTCACAATGGTTAGGTGATTCAGCTGAATAATCACTTACTTGTTTGCTTGCATTCAACATTCAAAACTAAAAACAACATTCAGCATTCAAAACGAAAAATAAACATTAAAAAAGTTCTGAATTATTTTGTCTGAATAGATGCTTTATTCAGAACATTGATAAAAAGCAAACGACGTAGAAAGTTCTGATTTTTTAATCAGAAGTTGGATTCAAAACTTTTTATTAAAGACAAACGTAGCGTATGAATGCTACAACTCAAAGTAATATGTGGGTTTGCAACTCCTTTACAACTCCACAGTTTTCATCCCACGCGTTATGATTTCAACATATCTACATTCTTTGCTTCTTTCATCTCTCTTAGAGCATTCCCAGCAGAAGGGTTAAATTCAAGGGGAGGAAGAAGAGAAAAAATGGGAAATAATTCCCACTTACCTAGGAGTGAACATGATTTTAAAAAACAATTGAGGAATTCCCTAAAAGGTTTTTAGAAAACCGTTTAGCGCATTAAATATTTAAAAAAATAAAATATTTATACCTAAACGGCTTACAGAAAACCACTTAAAAACTAAACGGTTTTCTGAAAGCCGTTTTTGAATCCACGCTCATAAAAAGAGGGAGGAAGAATCACCATTTATTTTTCTTTCTCATGCTCAAATTCTCGCGGCTGGGGCATGAGGAAGAAAATAAAAATGGAGATTCTTTCCATTTCTTATTCTCTCCACGCTGCTGGGCATACTTTTATGTTTTTTGAACTAGCCAAAAACAATGCTGCTTTTTCACTTAATTTCTAGTGCTTTGAAAATACCAAAACGGAGATGCATTATTCAAGTCTCCAATATTCATGCAGATTGTGTCTATGTATCTACAGACCTCCATCGTTCAGCTGAAATTGCCAATACATGCCTGCGTACCGTAGGAGACATGTCTAAACATAAGCATGAAGAAATACAAAAGTATTAACTAAATGACAAGTAACATTGTTCAAGTGGTTAATTGATTTGGCGTAAGAGGTCACAAGTTCGAAACTTGCTTTAATTTCGCCAAACATGCCTAAATATAAATTGTTGGTTTTTACCTATTATTTTAAACTTTTCTCAGAAAAAACAAAGTATTATTAATTTTGCATGCAAAGCTGGTTTTATAGTGGCAATATCATTTTACAAATAAAATACATGATTGAAACAAAGGTGCCTCAACAACTAATAGAATGACTAAACTAGCTATAGCAGAAGAGTTAAGACAACTTGCCTAAGCTACTAACACATATGACTTAAATAAACACCACCTAGGGTGCATATCTTTCAATGCTTGGATACACAAGCACAATTACATGAGACAGACATTTCATACTCAATTACATGCATAAACTCAAAACCGACACTTTGACATACACATTGGCAAGAGGACCTTCTTAGCAACTTTTCAATAATCCATGATAAGCAAATGCAGATTTCAATCATAAAGACGCAGCCTTCCAGATCACCTAAGACAGACCATCCAGACAGACCCAGCTCATGGGCTAGGCCCAGCAGACATCGGCCTAGGGCAACCCTCCACACATGAGCAACCCCCCATGCGAATCAAATTAAAGAAAACCTAAAAAACAAATGCATCCTTCTTGTTAATCTACGCCATTGCCAGCCGACACTGTGCAACCAGACAGCAACACCCCACCGCCAGAGCCAACAACTGTCGCTGCTTCGCTTTCTTATAATCTAGCCCCACTGCCCCACAACCGCGAGCAAGCTGAAATCTGCCGGCTTATTTTAGACTCTCCTTTCAAATCTCACCTCTGGTTGTGGCTGACTAGCTGGTATGTTTTGATTTGTAATTTTACTTTGATATTTTCAGAATTCAAGTTTGATATTTATATGATTATTGTTTTTGTCTAATTCATATGTAAGTTTGTTTGGTAATGTATGTTATGGTTCCTATTGAACACTAGAATCGCCATGAGGGATCAAAAATTGGTAGTGTTTTGTTAATATGAATGGCAACCAGCAGAACTGGTTTTAACATTGATAAAAAAATTGAGAGTATTTGCTAAATTGCAATGTAAGAAATCGATTAATATGAAAATCCCATTTTATAGTTTGTATTGATTTTAAGTTTTTCTGTATTATTAATTTGAGAATATATAGGAAAAGTGACGAAAAACGAAGATGATAAAAATCAAGTTAGATTTCGAAAAAATAATGAACTAGAAAATTCACTTGGTTCAATTTTTTAATTTGTTTCAAGCAAAAATACGAAAATCCCGATGTTCAACTTCAAATATGATTGAAAAAAGTAGTTATGAAAATGTTGATATGTTTGAACTTGTTGGATTTTTGTTATGTTTGAACTTGAAGAAAATATTACTTACCGGTTTTGCATTACAAATTTTTGCGTAAATGGCAACAAAAGTATTTTTCGTCTATGGCAACCCAAGGGTCGGGACCGGCCCTACATCCAGATCACCCAAGAAGCGTCAACTGGTAGCGACCACTTCCAGAAAAAATGACATATTAGAAGCAAAGCTTCATGCAGTATCAAGCAATGATAGTTAACAACAAACCCATGCACAGAGCCCACAGCTCTGGACAAGAACCCAAATTACAAACAACCAACATGAAGCATAGCAAAAGTACATCAGCAAGCCAAAGGAGAAGCAACAGCCAACAAGCACGATAAGAAACCAAGTCAGAAGCCAGATAAGGAACTGCAAAACAGCCCGCAATGGAGCTTACACAAGTCATCAATGAGCTAAGTGAGGAGAATGTACAGAAGGCACAACTTGAAGAAACTGAAAGGCTCATGAGTCAGGACTGTTATGGTAATGGTTACTGTCATCATTTCGAAAATACTATTATCGTACCGTTTTTACTGATAAGCTTAAATTGCCTACCGTTACCGATAGGCTGATATATCGAAGACTGGTACACCGATAATCTGATAGCTTTTACATGGTAAATTACCGTTTGCCTAAAAAAAAATCAATTAGTTGACATGTTTTTACATTGTAATGTTGCTTCCTTATACAATTTATAGTGTTACTTAATGAAAGACATAAATGAGAAAAAGAAAAAAAGTTTATTTAACATTATTTTACCTGATTACTGGACCCAGTTTAATCATTTGTTTCGTTCTAAATGTCTGTAATAAAGCATATTATGTGAATATATACGTGTTAAAAATCGACTGATAAAATTACTATTAGCAGGTATTGAAGAAATATCACCGATGATTTACCGCAGAAAACGGTAAATTTACCGTTACAATACCAAATAATCTGATATACCGATCTCACTCAATAATGGTAATCGATTGACTAGTAATGGTATGATAATGAAAAATTTACCGTTACTAGTAGCTTCATAAAAAGGCTTAAGGGGACAGAACCCAACCGAAAAAAACGCTCAACAATTACCAAGGAAAATCACAACTTCAGAGAATAGCCTTAACCCAACCACATACACAACTAAGACCACAAAGGCGACATAAGTCGTCCATAGTGGCTTGTTTTGCTGTATTATACAGATGTTATAAGGTATATTATACTGTGTTTTGACAAGAGCAAAATGAACAGTTATGTTGTTGAAAAATAAACCTAGAGCTAACTACAACTCGGCTTTTCCACATTGCTTGCTCTCTTCACCAACCAAATAGATCAAACGGTCAAAGTCTCGATTTCAAATTTCTCTATTATTCTCTACAATTTTCAGATAAATATCAAGGGAAATTAGGTCTATTGAGATAATATGGAATATGGCTACAAAAAGCATTTATGCTTAACTGAGTTTGTGTATGTTAAAGAATTCAAAACAAGACAGTGGAATCAATTTTAGCAGAAACTAAATAAAAGGTTATTATGCAGTTTATATTGTCCAAACAAGTATTCATTTAATTTTGAAACTCAATGGATTGATAATCTATGCTCTGTTGATGTTGCAAGTCCAACAGAATTAAAGTAGTCTAAAACATTTGAGTCAAAACTGACGAATCAATCAATGCAAAACCAATCACCAATCAATGCAAAGAACCATTTATCTTTTAAATCAAAGTACATAACCGATACTGAAGAAAATCAATTACTTAGCAAATGCAAAACATGTATTCTCTATATTGCTTACAAAGAAAATGCACATTAACAGCACTAACAAGGATAGCAAGCTTATTCAGATAAAACTAGTAAAGATGCACCTTGTGATTCTTTTAACTACTTTAACATCACAAACAGTAAAGACCATGCGACTTCTACTCTCTCTTAAGAAATTCAACCTACAACATCTTAGAAGCTCTATTCTGCATTAGGAACTGTCTTTGCCATCTCATCCATCTTTCTTTAAAATCTTCACCACAAACTATAGTAAATGTTTCAAGAACTTTAGCATTTGCTATAATGAGTCTGGCAAATTCCAAATGGGTATGTCTTCCATAATAATTACATAACTGTTAACCCTATCTCAAATGTTAACCCTATCTCGGTTACGACTCAGCAGGTCTAGTACGTGGAGATGGCGCCGACTCAAGAGATGCCGACTCAGAAGAGTTGCCGACCTAACAACCCAAAGACTTTGCCGACCTAACCAATTAACAAGGTGGCCGACTTAGTTCGGTGCCGACCTAATTAGTTAAGAAACGCGCCGATCCAATGCTTTCCCATAGATACCGACCTAAGGCATGAAGAAATACCGACCTAAGGCATGAAGAAATTCCGACCTAAGGCTTGAAGGGATGCCGGTCTAACGAGGCTATGCCGACCTAAGGAAAGTTCCGACCTAGTATGGAAGCCGACCTAGTGTATGCTCCGATCTAGCAACTCGAGGACTTTACCGACTTATAGTAAGTCGTAACCGATCTAAGGGTGTAAAGGATGGAGTAGCGGGGCAGTTTAGCATGTGACATACTAACTCGGTAGCGACCTAGCTTGTTTCCATTAAGTCGTAGGGCTTGACTCGTTAGATCGGCGAAGGGATAAGATAAGTCGGTCGCGACCTAGCTTGACCCGGTAACGACTTTGGACTTGTGCAAATTCAGCGAAGAAGGATCAACACAGCTTGACCATATCAGAGCTCCTATAAGCCGGCTGCGACTTAACTGGGTCGGTGAGGAGTTAAGACCGAGCCTAATCTTTGCCTATAAATACCACCCTACCTTCAACATGAAGGGGACTTTTGCTCATTCTCTTCAAGCGCCATTACTCTGCCGAATTCCAGACTACTTCAAAGCTCGAGCCACTTGTTTTACATATCCTATAACTTGAAGTGTGTTGTAATTGAAAGATCTTGTAAAGGATTGTAATCAAACTAGAGATAAAAAGATTAAAGTGGACGTAGGCTGGATTATAAGCCGAACCACTATAAATACTGTGTCTCTTACTGTTTTTCTACATACTTTCTGCTTATTTCTGTTTCCCGTACGAACGGGTGGTGCTTTCACAATCACATCCTTTACACCAGGGTGTTAGCGTTCAAATTTTAGCGTTAACATTTTGGTGCTTTCACTGAGAATTGAACTCAGGACATCTATCATCATTGCTTCAGAAAGATTTGTAGATAAAGTTTCTTTAAGAACCAGAAGTCTATCCGAAATCATGGCTCCTGGAAGGAAAAGTAAATCTGTGAGATCTGCAAACATTCAAGAGGGAACCTCCGCTTCCCCAACACCAAATCAAGCCACTCCAGCTGTTGGAGTTTCAAAAGCGGAATTGGACGCTGCTATCTTTGGGTTGAATCAGCAAATAAATGCCCAGAACGCGCAATTGGAAGCTCAGAATGCTCAGAATGCTCTGATTCTGAATAGGTTAAACGATTTGCTCGGGGCAAACCGTCAACCTGCGAATAATGAAAGGAACTTTGTCGGTAATGTCCATGATGCTGAAACTAGAAACATTCCCGAAAGGGCTGCTAGCCCCTTTGAACGGACATTGCCTGAGGCTGGAGGATCCAGAAATAGGAATGACGAAGAATATCTTTCTGGTATGGTTCGACAGATTATGAAAGAAAGTATGCAAAGGGTCGAAGATGAGAAAGAGTGGGGTTTCGCTCCGAGCAAGACTCCGTTTACTGAAAAGATCCTAAAAGCTGAATTCCCAAGGAAGTTCGTCCCTCCGACCATTCCAGCTTACAAAGGGACAAGTGATCCAAATGAGTTCCTGTACAAATATGATTGGCACATGACAGGTGCCAGAGCTTCTGACGAGATAAAATGCCGCTATTTTCCTGTGTATTTGGAAGGGGTAGCTCTGCTTTGGTTCACAAAACTACCTGTCCGGTCCATCGATCAGTTTTCAGACCTAACCAGGAAGCAATTTAGGCTATATGCTTCAAAGGCAAAAGACATCATGTCGTTATCCGGTTTGGAACAGAATCCGGGGGAAACTATCAAGTCTTTTTTAAATCGCTTTAATATAGCGTTAGCTGAGGTGGATAATGCAGAACCCCGCATGGTCTTGACCTATTTGATGAGAGCTATTGATAAGTCAAGTGAATTCGGAAAGTGGCTGAACATGAAGGAGCCAAATTCTCTGGAAAAGTTCTACAAAAAGGCGGATGAATTCATGCGTTTGGAAAGCCGTCCTGTCCCGGCAAAGGCAACAGTAGAGAAAGCTGAAGACAACACTGCTGCGCCACGTAAGAATGGATCTGTGGGACAGAAAAGAGAAAATAATGATGGAAGGAAACAACACAATTCAAAGAAGCCTCGATCCTTCAAGCCATCAGAATATACTCCTTTGTTAGAGACACCAGAGCGCATCTACCTGGCTACAAAAGATTCTTTTGAGTATCCCAAACCTCCTGTTCTCAGAACCGGAAGAAAAGCTGTGCAAAGTGGGAAGTTCTGTCGCTTCCATAATCAGCCTGGTCATGACACAGACGACTGCCGTCAATTGAAAAATATAATCGAAGAATTGCTAAGAGAAAATAAGCTGCAGCAATTTGTGAAGAAGAGTGGTAATGATCCTGCTTCGTCAAGTCAGGGGCAACAAGCTCTTGCTCATCAGCCCAGGACAAATGAGAAGGCCGCAGGACATGAATCTGGAAGGCCAGTTATTAATGTCATCACAGGAGGACCCCACCCAGCAGGCAGAAGCTGGGGTGAAATGGAGAGGTACACTCGAGCTCTGAAACATGTGCCAACTGAAGAGAATGTCTTTGTTTTAGAGGACTCTACACCCCTGAAACAACAAAGGACTTTTAATGATGATATTGTGTTCAGGGCTAGAGATTCCACGGGCATTGAGGCCCCTACTTTGGACCCGTTAGTCATCTCGGCCGGTATTGGACCGGCTATTGTCAGAAGAGTTCTTATTGACTGCGGCGCATCTTGCAACATCCTCTTCAAGAAAACGTTTGACCAGATGAAAATCCCGATGGCGGATGTGCAAGCCTCATCTCAGAAGATTGTTGGCTTCACTGGGGAGCCAAAGCAACCAGTTGGGACCATTGATCTACCTGTTGAACTTGGAGAAGGAGAAAGGAAAGTGGTCCGCAGACAAACTTTTGTGATCGTCGATGAATATTCTGCTTATAATGCTTTTCTTGGCCGTCCAACACTCGCAGCATTCAAGGCTATCCTAGCCCCGTGGTGCCTCACTATTAAATTTCCTACTGACAATGGAGTAGGAGTTATAAAAGGGGATCAAAATGTTGCGCGAGAATGTTATTGGACAGAGCTGCGAGAGTCAAGAAAAAGAGAAATGGGAAAAGATGCGGCAACCCCAATCCGCATCAAAACACCAACCCTATAGCAACTACAGGGCGGACCCTGCACTGGCGAGCATAGCGGGGCACGAAAAGTGATGGATCCTAGAAAGGCCAGTGCGGGGGAGAGTAGGGTGGTACCAGCAGAAACAACGATACCGGTGCCCGTTGATCTGAAGGACCCAAACAAGGTGCTGAATGTGGGTTCACAACTTAATGTGTCAGTTCAGAATGCCTTGATATCTTTTTTGAAAGCAAACCTGGATGTTTTCGCTTGGACCCATGCCGATATGTGCGGAATATCCCCAGAAGTTGCGGTACATGCTCTGAATATTGACCCAAAGTTCACGCCAGTAAAGCAGAAAAGAAGAATCCAAGGTCTAGAAAGGTCGACAGCATTGAAAGAGGAAGTTGACCGGCTCATGGAGAATAATTTCATCAGAGAATCTACCTATCCAAATTGGGTTTCAAATCCAGTGCTAGTTAAGAAAGCCAATGGTAAATGGAGAGTGTGCATCGACTTTTCAGATCTAAACAAGGCCTGTCCCAAAGACTGCTTCCCATTACCCAGGATCGATCAACTGGTAGATGGAACAGCGGGTCATGAATTGTTGTCTTTTATGGATGCCTACTCCGGATATAATCAGATCATGATGCATGAGCCAGATCAGGAGGACACAAGCTTTATCACCGATGTCGGTCTTTACTGTTACAGAGTTATGCCCTTTGGGTTGAAGAATGCGGGGGCAACATACCAAAGACTGGTCAATGCTATGTTCAAACCGCAGTTGGGAAAGACTATGGAAGTTTACGTTGATGACATGCTAGTAAAATCTAAGAAAGCAGTGGATCACATCGAACACTTAGCAGAAATGTTCGCAATTCTCCGAAGATACGGAATGAAGCTTAACCCTTTAAAATGTTCTTTCGGGGTAGAATCTGGGAAGTTCTTGGGTTTCATCGTGAGCGCTAGGGGCATTGAAGCTAGTCCAGCTCAAATCACTGCTTTAAAAGAAGTCAAAGCTCCTAAAACAAAGAGGGAATTGCAAAGTCTCAATGGAAAAATTGCCGCCTTAAGTCGGTTCATATCCAAAGCTACTGATAAATGCATTCCATTCTTCGACGCTCTAAAGAAAGGAAAGAAAAACTTTGACTGGACTCCCGAATGCCAGAAAGCTTTTGAAGAATTGATTCAACATATGGAAACGCCTCCAATACTTTCTAGGCCCGGCGATGGCGAGGATCTTCTTATATACTTGGCAGTTTCATCTCATGCTTTAAGTGCAGCGCTGGTACGGGAAGACAAAAGGATTCAACATCCAGTTTACTATATCAGCAAAAGACTCACTGGGGCAGAAATGAATTACTCCAAGTTGGAAAAACTCGCCTATTGTCTATTGATTGCCTCAAGAAAGTTGAGGCAATATTTCCAGGCTCATCCTATCAAAGTCCTCACTGATCAACCTTTAAAGCAAGTCTTGTTTCGCCCTGAGACTTCGGGCCGCCTTTTAAAGTGGAATATTGAATTGAGCCAATATGACATCACTTATCATCCTAGAAAAGCGATCAACGGACAAGCTTTGGCAGATTTTATTGCAGAATTTACAGACAAGGGTAACAGCGAGAAAGAAACAATCGAGAACTCCCCAACCCAATGGAAGTTATTTGTAGATGGCGCAAGAAATGATTACTGTTCAGGTGCTGGAATTGTTCTTGAAACTCCTGAAGGCCGGTCATTATGCTATGCGCTAAGATTAGAATTTCCTTCAACAAACAATGAAGCAGAATATGAAGCTCTGATTGCTGGTTTGAAAATTGCTAAAGAACTAAACATTCGAGCGTTACAGATCTTCAGTGATTCGCAGCTTATAGTATGCCAAGTCAAGAAGGAGTTTCAAACGAAAGGAGGAAATCTGCCCGCTTATGTGTCAAAGGCTTGGGAACTTTTATGTGAATTCGACCATTACACGATAAGTCATATTCCTCGAGAAGAAAACATGAAAGCAGATTCTCTCGCAAAATACTCAAGTTCTGGCGAAGCCCAATCCTTAGGGTTAGTTCCAGTGGAAGTTTTGTCAAATCCAAGCATTGATGAAATGGATATCGATTGGGTTATGAGTATGTCGCAAGAGCAAGAATCATGGATGACTCCAATAACAAAGTATCTACTCAATGGCTCTTTACCAGAAAACTCTAAAGAACGACAAAAGCTACTGAGAAAAGCTTCTCGATATATAATCCAGGATGGTCAATTATACAGACGAGGATTCTCAATGCCACTACTTCGATGTGTATCCAAAGAAGAAGCCAAAATAATCCTATCAGAGGTACATGGAGGAGAATGTGGGGATCATTCAGGTGGTCAAACTTTAGCAAAGAAAATTCTCCGATATGGATATTTTTGGCCAGAAATTAATCGAGATGCTGCAGATTACTCTCGAAAATGTGACAGATGTCAAAGATTTGCCAAAATTCCTAGAGCACCTTCTACTGAACTCACACAAATGATCAGTCCGTGGCCGTTTGCAATTTGGGGAATAGATTTGATCGGACCATTACCAACCGCCAAATCTGGAATCAAATATGCCATTGTTGCTGTAGATTATTTCACTAAATGGGCTGAAGCTGAACCATTGGCAACCATCACCTCCAAAAAGATGATAAATTTTGTGACTAAGAATATCATTTGCAGATACGGTGTGCCTCAGAAAATAATCACAGACAATGGTACTCAGTTTGAAAGTGAGGAATTCCAGGATTTTTGCAAACGATTCAAAATCCAGAAAAGCTTTTCGGCAGTAGCTCATCCGCAGGCAAACAGGCAAGTGGAAGCAGTGAACAAGATCATCAAATCAACCATCAAAAAGCAACTCGAAAGAGCAAAAGGTGGTTGGGTCGATAAACTACCACTTGCACTATGGGCATACAGAACTACTCACAAAACTGCAACTGGGCATACTCCTTTTTCGTTAGCATACGGATCGGAAGCAATGATCCCGGTTGAAACAGAGGTCCCTTCACACAGAAGAATCCATTTCAATCAAGCAGAAAATGAAAAGCTGCAACTTGAAGCGCTGGATCTCCTTGATGAAAAAAGAGATGAAGCTAACCTCAGAATTGCAGCTCATCAGCAAAGGATAGCCAGGCATTTCAATTCCAAAGTTCGTCAACGCAGCTTTGAAATTGGAGATCTAGTCCTGAAAAGAATTATGACCGCGACAGGTGTGTTTGGACCAAATTGGGAAGGACCATATGTAATAGGTCAGAAGCTTCTCGACGGCACATTCAAGCTCACCACTGTTGATGGAGATCAAATTCCAAGGGCATGGAACAGCAACCACTTGCGTCCATACTTTACTTGAAAATTTTGTTGAAACATTGTAAAAAGAATTATGAATGTATGATTCTTGTAATTGAAAGCAATTGTGAAACTGATGCAAGTAAATAATGAAAGAATATAAAGTGGATGTAGGCCCAATTTCATGGCCGAACCACTATAAATCTTGTGTTCCTTATTATCATTATATGTTTGCTTTGTTTTCGATATAAAAATACATGAAATGTATTGCTGAAATGTCAATTTAAATTTTTGCAGACAATGGAAATGAAACTTGCGCATAATAAGACCGAGTGATTCTCACCATCATTCAGCAAACAAATTTCAAGTCATAAAGGCCCCGAATTCAAATCCTAGATAGGAAATGCTTCAATTGAACGGCTTATGATTTCGATAAAAACGAGCCCTTGTTAATAAATTGAGATTGTTTGAACGAACAAACATCCAATTAGGAAGCTAGTGCCCGTTCTCACGAACTTGCCTGACAATGAAGTACACTTCCTTGGATTAAACAAGCCACTTGTGAGAGAAAGGGGAATGAAAACTTGAAAAGAAAAAAAAAAAAAAAAGAGGATCGCTGAAAAGGCATAAGCAAGTGAACAGAGGAACAACCAAAGCTACCATCAGCGGCACAAGTCCTCTTCGGAGGCGCAACTCTTCGGAGGATAAAAAGACCTCTAATGGGTCATACGCCACAAAAAAGAAAGTTCTCTACTCAACAAAAAAAAAAGATTGGAGGAGTCATGACCCTCCAACCATGAGAGAGTAACTTCCAGGCGATGAAAACCCTCTCTGAGGCACATTTCACCAGGAGTTGAAGTGTTATAACCGCTCTTCGGGATTTCACTTCACCAGAGTTGAAATGTAAACAAAATAAAAGCCCTCTTCGGAGGCCCATTTCACCAGGAGTTGAAGTGTTATAACCGCTCTTCGGGATTTCACTTCACCAGAGTTGAAATGTAAACAAAATAAAAGCCCTCTTCGGAGGCCCATTTCACCAGGAGTTGAAGTGTTATAACCGCTCTTCGGGATTTCACTTCACCAGAGTTGAAATGTAAACAAAATAAAAGCCCTCTTCGGAGGCCCATTTCGCCAGGAGTTGAAGTGTTATAACCGCTCTTCGGGATTTCACTTCACCAGAGTTGAAATGTAAACAAAATAAAAGCCCTCTTCGGAGGCCCATTTCGCCAGGAGTTGAAGTGTTATAACCGCTCTTCGGGATTTCACTTCACCAGAGTTGAAATGTAAACAAAATAAAAGCCCTCTTCGGAGGCCCATTTCGCCAGGAGTTGAAGTGTAGCAACCGCTCTTCGGAATTTCACTTCACCAAAGTTGAAATGCAAAAACAAAGACCTTCTTGAAAGCACACGTTTCACCGAGATTGAAATAAAACTTCCAAGTGTTGAAACGTGAAAAGGCTTTCTTCAAAGGCACAACTCTTTGGGGGTACACGTTTCACCAAGATTGAAATAAAACTTCCAAGTGTTGGAACGTGAGAAATCCCTCCTCAGAGGTACAACCCCCTCCCGGGAACACAATTAAGAAGAAAGACCTCTTTGGAAACCCACGTTTCACCGAGATTGAAATAAAACTTCCAAGTGTTGAAACGTGAAAAGGATTTCTAAAGCATAACTCTTTGGAGGTACACGTTTCACCGAGATTGAAATAAAACTTCCAAGTGTTGAAACGTGAAAAAATCCCTCCTCAGAGGTACAACTTTCTATAAAAAAAAAAAAAATCCTCATCAAAAGCGTACTTTAACTTTCAAAGGAAAAGTAATTTGCCTACTATGGGAAATGATCGTAAAAAGAAAAGAAGTTAAAGTACCCTTCAGAGGTCCGCTTTACCACATAGAGGAATTCACTTGATGAAATATGCACATAAGCAAAAGAAAAAAGTGATTTCTTCGAACGGCCAAGCGTAAAAACTTATACGAAGGGAGTTGTACTCTATAAAAATTTTCTTTAAAGAATAAAATAATTATTCTTTAGCAAATAAGAGTGCAAGTCCCCTCGAAGTATAAAATATTGCAGCAAGCTTAAGGTATGGGGGCAACATGGTATAGTAGTATAGATGCATCAGTAGAGTAATACTCAAGCAACATACCATAAGCCCGCTGCAACACTATATAAACAAACTTGTGCAAAAATAAATAGTAAATGCATTCTCAAATTCAAACAGAAGTTTGTACAAACGAAGAATCATTTTATTCAACTATAATGCAGATACAGGTTCTCAAAATAAAAGCGGGGGCCGATACCCGCACAACTCTCGGCCAGTTCATACAAAAGACAAAAAGCTAAAGTCTTCACTTCTTTTTACTGCCTTTGGACCCTTTACCCGACCGAATGACCAGCTTTTCAGGTCGGCCAGTGGGTATAAGGGAGGAAGGAGAGGTAGGCGCAGCTGGCCCAACTTCTGGCTCCTCTTCAGTGGCAGTGATTATCTTCCCTCTCCTCCTTGATGCTCCTTGCTTCCTTCTCCTCTTTGAGGAAGACTCACTTCCTGGAGTGACAAGTTTAGATAAAGTTATATCGTCAGAAGGAGTCCGCTCCGGAGATATGTCACCTCCCTCAAGTCCCTCATCTTTTTGCTCTTGCGAAGCAATGGGATCATCCAGGCCATGGAGAGCTTCTATTTGTTCTTCTTGTGACCCAGGTTGCGAGGCAGAAGGAGGCGCCACTTGAAGAGATGGAGGAAGGATCACCGGGGGAAAAGAAGCTTGAGTTTGACTCGGTGCTTTCTCTACAAAGGAGAAAAAACTTAAAATATCAGTATCTTTCGAAAAGAGAGGGGATGACGGCTCGTCAAAAGTCGGGAATTCATTAACATTTGAGGAATAATCAAAAGTCGGGAATTCATTGACATTTGAAAAATAATCAAGAAGATCGTCAAGTTCACAAGGAGCGAACGAGCAGTTCACCACTTGGGCCGGTCCGGTGTCAAGTTTACCTGGGGCAGTTGGATCTCTGAGGCTGATTTCATATCGCTGTGCTTCGTTGCTTTCACCACCTTCATCCCCGCCTTGTGCACTTGTAGTTTCAGTTACTGTCTTAGTTGCAGGCGGAGTAGAGGAGCTAGAACCCGTGATGTCAACCACAGGAGAAACTGGAGGTTGGACAGAGGAAGTAAGCGTTAATTCCTTTCCAGAACGTTCCTCTTCCGCCATTCCAGTTCTCATCCTGGCAAGTTGTTCTCGCCCCTTCGCAAGAGCAGCGCGAGCTCCCTCATCCAGGTAACGCGCCTCAAAATCTTCATCGCCATACCCGGCGTCTTTAAACATGTTAAGAGCAGCTTCCCACACCTCGGCCAGGGTGATTTCATACTTAGGACCAAGAAAAGAGAGGCTGCCGCGTCCCAAGACACAATGTAAATAAAAATCGAATAAAGTCGAATTGATATCGTTTTCCATGGTCTGAGCAGTTTCTTCGGCTGCAATTTTGCCAGCCATGGCCTCATCTCGATCTTTTTCGGTCTGAGCAAGTTGGGCTTTTAGCGCTTCAATCTCCATGTCCCGGGCGCTCAGTTTATTCTGCAGCTGGGTGACATCAGTGCGGTGGTTCTCTACAGCTTGTTCCAACCTCTCAGCTTTAGCTTCAGCGTCCCTCTGGCTGGCGTGCGCATCTCGCACTTGTTTTTGCAATACCTCTTCTCTTTGGGTGTAAGTATTAGTAGAAGAGGCAAGATCATCTTTGAGCTGCTTTACTTCAGCTTCGAGTTTTTCATTGTATTCGGCTATCTCCTTCATCTCAGCGTTGTGTTGATCAAGAATCTTCTGCCATTCTGATTTGTCATTTTCCATGGTCAGCATTGCTTCGATGTTAGCCCGATTAACTCTTTGAAGTTCATCAACCAGCTTTTGCCATCCAGACATTCTATCGATATCAAGCTTGACAGCATCGAGATTTCTGTACATAGCTTCTTTGTCGATGGGGACCAAATCAAGGTCGAAGCGTACCCCCCTCAAACACCAGTTCGGGAATCGGCTCTGCAAAGTCGGGGGGCCCCTTTCAACATGGTATGAAGGCCTGTTGAGAAGTGTTTGGATGGCACTTCCTTCAAGAGCAGGAGATTTGGAAGGGATGTCAATAGAAACTGAGGCACCAGGTCTCTCAGATGTCACGGGCACGTGCTCCTCGCCAAGTTTGGTCCGCTTTCTCGAATCCTCAATATGGCTCTTCCCCCTATCATCGTGCGTTTTACGTTTATGGGAATCATCATCCCTTGGGAAGGATTCATGTCGCGTGCCCGCTCCCTCATGACGTTCTTCATACCTTCTCCTCTCTTCAGCTTTTCGCGCAGCTCTCTGCTCATTGGTCTCTCTGGGATCGGTATAGTATTGCTTGTAATCATAGCTGCCACGCCCTCCATAGCGTCGAAAGTCTTTGTAATAAGAACCGCTGCCGCTGCGCCCCATAGAGGAATCTGAAAAGGCAAAAATAGCAAGTCTTAGAAACTTCCGGAGAAAAGAAGTTAAATGTGAACAAATGCCAAAAAATCCTAAGTGTTGTGTGATGTGCAAGCTACGCGCATTAAGCTACAAACCACTCATTGGTGTAGAGGTGATGATAGCTTGGGTATGAGGAGTTGGTGTTTGTGTTGGTGTTAGTCGAAGAAGGGACGTCGCCTCAACTATAGGAGAGATAGTTTTAGACACGTCATCTCTAAAAAGCTCCTGTGAGGTCACTATTATGTCGCTCAACCCATCATAAACATCGTCACCATCATGCTCGGTGAGACTTGTTTTCTCAGTTCCTACATCAGCTAATCCCCCGAGAGGCTGTGAAGGTTCTTCTTCTTCCTCAATCGGGGCAAGTGCCGTCTTACTAGATGACCCCATAATGTCGGTAGGGGTGGAACATTTCACCAATGAAGCTTCGATGTTAGACTCTTTTGATGAGGGTTGTTCGATAGTAACGGGGGCATCCGATGCTTCAGTCGGGGAATCGGGAACTTCAGTCGGAGCTTCACAAAGCTGAGTATAGCGAGAAGGGTGGAGAAGTCCGTATTGATGTAGAAATTCGTCGCTTAGTAGAAACTTGATACTTCTCTCTTCTGCGGCTACAGCGCTCAGTCTATCAAAAGTCTGCCTATGTATCGGATCTCTAGAGGGAAGGGGAAGTGCTGAAAAAAGCAAAGAATGAGATTAGCAATTTGGACCCCGAAAAGAGTTAAGAAAGAAAGTGGAAAGACGGAAATAAATGATCTTACTTCCTACTCTCCAAGAAGCATAAAACTCTGGGGGACTGCGGGCAAAGAAAAATTGGTTTAAAAATCCATGGACACTTTCAGTAAGATCAAGAATGAGCTTGCGGTTTCTTGCACTTCTCACAATGATAAGAGAAGGATGGTCTTTGCTCTTTGCAAACGAGCATAAGTAGCGAATTTCTTCGAAGCTCGGCAGTCGGTCAAGATTTCTTCTGAACAAAACACCCAACCCCATCAAGATAGCGTAACCATTAGGATGAAGTTGGAACGGAGAAATTGACATCCGAAGAAGAAGAATTCGAAGAAAGTCATTGAAAGGTGGGATCGCCCCACTTAAGCACATTTGACGATTAACCGCGACAAAACCATAGGGAGGTCTGTCAGCAGTATCATTCGGTCCAGGAAATATGACATCATCTTCAGCAAAGCCGAATTGAGTACGCAACTGAATAAATGTTCTCGAAGATAGAATAGTCGAAGTTCTTTCCGGAGGATTCTCTATAGGAACAGCTATCGGGAAAGTTTCTTCTTCTTGACTTGCTGCTTCTTCTCCTTGATGGGAAGTCATTCTACACAAGCAATTGGATATTCAAACATGAAGGTGCACGTTTCCTAAAGTGTGTGAAGTGTTGTACAAGTATCAATCAAACAATAAGCAAAGGTAACTGGAATAAAACCTAGCAAACATTTGTTAGTTATAAAAACCAGGAATCTTTGTTTTGAGTTTGAATATGCAAATACAATGTTGATGCAAACAAATCAGTTCAAATTGTTGATACTTTGCATTAATATTCTACTTTAGTCAATTAATTTACAACATTTCATGCAATATGTTCATATCTCTTATCTTGTCTTAACTAATCTGTCATTTGATATGGGCAGTCAATGGCAGTATGTGCGCCTTGGTTTTCTTTGTTTGTATGTTATTATCAACAGGTTTACAGCTCAAAAGTGAGAATGATATGTGAAGTGACACAATGACATTCAAACAAATTTAAAGTTGGGGCATTTCAAATCTTAATCCCGGTTCAAGGTTTATTCAATTTAGTTCGGTAGTCCGGGTTAAAATACTTGAAGAAGGCCTATGTTTCTAAGTGTCAATACGTCCAGAGCCCAAGTGTTAGCTCGGCTACGATTCAAAAATTCTCATGCGAGATAAGACTGAGTCGGTAACGGGTCAAAATCTAGGTGGTTCAGCTTGGCGACTCATTTCCTCTAGTTCGCATGGGGGAGATAAGAAGGCAAGCTCCAAGTCGAAAGGCAGGAATTCCTCCAAGTCTTAACTCGGTCACGATCTAAGCTTTAATGTTTAGGTCGGCGAGATTCTTTCAAGCATTATCTCAACCACGATTTAAGGTCGTGTAAGAGCTAGATCGGTCGAAGGCTAAGCCACCTAAACCCACTAACTCGCCTTCGAGCCAACATCCCATAGCATTAAACCCGATAACCCAATAGCCATTTCTTCAACAGCAGCCTTTCATTCAAGCTATCGGATCATCCAATAAAACAGCTCCAAATCGCATAAGTCCGTTGCTCTGCCTTCAGAGATCATTGAACCTGAGTGATAAAACCTTCTTCATCATCTCAACGATCATCTGAAGCCAAAATCGAGTAACCTAAACTTCATCGACTACAGGTATAGTGAGATTCGTGATGGAACGTTGCGCGAAGAGACAATTCGTATTCAAGTGACAGAATTCATGAACCAATAGCAATCTATGATCGAGAAGGGGACGGATTCACTTACGCTCCGAATAGTAGGAATTGCTGGTGATCAGGTAGGATGGAATCGCCTTAAAGAACTCAAGAGAATTTTAATGGCGGAGTTAAGAGAGCAGGTAATGAGAAAGAAGAAGGGGATATGATTTATACCTCGTAGTGAAAGGAACTGAAGCGGCAATTCGCCGGCTTAACTTTTGGACCGTGCCCGATCTAATAACGTGCCGACTCAGTGAAGGGCCGAGATAAGAGATGTTTCGAAGCACACGACTTAAGCCTAAGGCGTATACTTCGAGGGGCAAATGTTAACCCTATCTCAAATGTTAACCCTATCTCGGTTACGACTCAGCAGGTCTAGTACGTGGAGATGGCGCCGACTCAAGAGATGCCGACTCAGAAGAGTTGCCGACCTAACAACCCAAAGACTTTGCCGACCTAACCAATTAACAAGGTGGCCGACTTAGTTCGGTGCCGACCTAATTAGTTAAGAAACGCGCCGATCCAATGCTTTCCCATAGATACCGACCTAAGGCATGAAGAAATACCGACCTAAGGCATGAAGAAATTCCGACCTAAGGCTTGAAGGGATGCCGGTCTAACGAGGCTATGCCGACCTAAGGAAAGTTCCGACCTAGTATGGAAGCCGACCTAGTGTATGCTCCGATCTAGCAACTCGAGGACTTTACCGACTTATAGTAAGTCGTAACCGATCTAAGGGTGTAAAGGATGGAGTAGCGGGGCAGTTTAGCATGTGACATACTAACTCGGTAGCGACCTAGCTTGTTTCCATTAAGTCGTAGGGCTTGACTCGTTAGATCGGCGAAGGGATAAGATAAGTCGGTCGCGACCTAGCTTGACCCGGTAACGACTTTGGACTTGTGCAAATTCAGCGAAGAAGGATCAACACAGCTTGACCATATCAGAGCTCCTATAAGCCGGCTGCGACTTAACTGGGTCGGTGAGGAGTTAAGACCGAGCCTAATCTTTGCCTATAAATACCACCCTACCTTCAACATGAAGGGGACTTTTGCTCATTCTCTTCAAGCGCCATTACTCTGCCGAATTCCAGACTACTTCAAAGCTCGAGCCACTTGTTTTACATATCCTATAACTTGAAGTGTGTTGTAATTGAAAGATCTTGTAAAGGATTGTAATCAAACTAGAGATAAAAAGATTAAAGTGGACGTAGGCTGGATTATAAGCCGAACCACTATAAATACTGTGTCTCTTACTGTTTTTCTACATACTTTCTGCTTATTTCTGTTTCCCGTACGAACGGGTGGTGCTTTCACAATCACATCCTTTACACCAGGGTGTTAGCGTTCAAATTTTAGCGTTAACAATAACCTTACACTTTTTAAATGATGGTTGAGACAGTTAATGTTAGACATCAGGTCGTCGTCGTCGTCGTCGTCGTCGTCGTCGTCGTCGTCATCATCATCATCCTCCACAACAATAGCACCAGCATATTTAAAGCTATCTTTAAAGTCATATAATTCATCATCACTAGAGCAAGTGTCGAACCTACTTTTTATACTGAACTCCAAAGTTTCTAAGCAGGGGAAACACATAAGAAAGTGTTGAACTGATTTCATCTCATAAGCACTATTAAAATCGACTACAATGTCCACGGATCGTAAAGAAGGCATGTAGGTGATTTCACCGTTTACCTTTGTATACTTATAAATATGATAGAAGTCAAACAGATAACTCCCTAATTGGAGGTTTGACATTTCCATGTTAATACAGCTTAGAACCTTAAGCTTAGGTGCATTTAAGATCACCACTTTAGAACAACTCGGTAAGTCATCAAACTTGAATAACTCAAGATTTGGAACATTTTTAAAAGTAAGATTAACATTGTCGCAGACACCAAAACAGAATTTCCGTAAACTATCAGATTCAATGACAACATCTTTTAAGCCATAACAATGAAATAATGCCAGCTCGATGATCGATCTTGAAGAAAGCAAGTTAACCAAAAATTCATTATTCATATAACAACATATCAGACTCAACTTTCTTAAATTAGGAAAGATATCCGTATGGGTTGGTAATTGAGCAGGTATTGAACCACCCGGCAAGTGGACATTAAGAAGGGACTCACATTCTAAAACAAAGCAAGGAATGTCAAAGTGTCCGAGGTCGATTTGGAGATTTTGGATGCCTTTTAGGGTTAGGGTTTTTAAGAGATTTACTAGGGTTTCGTGGTGTTTGTTCCAGTCACATAGAGTGAAATGGCAAGTATGAATGGGTCCAGGGTGGGTGGAAATAATGTGGGACATAGCATTTACGATCCAGGAAGATGATTGCTCACGGGTAAAATAATACATCCAAGATTGATTGACAATGGATTCATCAGAAATGGTGATTGGGGATTGGAGCCACATCTTGTGCCATCGTTTGGACAGGATTGATGTCCTGGCTGATTCTTCCACATAGAGATTGGAAAGGATGATACAGATTATATCATCAGGTAGAGCACTAATTCGATCTTCTCCACTAGCTGGGAAAGTGACTAGCTTGTTCATTTGAATAGATTCTAGTAATTAATAGATAGATAAATCAAGAGCTTGAACAACTAAATTAACATGTAATTTGAATGTTAACTTGTACATATAAAGGTAACTTTATTAACCATATATAAGCATCCAAACAAATTACAGATGTGCCTAATTTAGTGCAAAACTATTTGTACATATAAGCAAGGTTGTCCAAACAAGATTCAAATCATACATAGCAAAGTTTAAAATTTAAATCAAAACGAGATTTAAATCACAAATTGTAAATTTAAGTATCTAAGTTCAAACTTTAGCATATAAGATTTAAGGTTTTTTATAACAATGCATATGAAACTTTATTTTGTAATCCATAGTAACTCCACAAATGTAGATGGTTACACAAACTTGAAATAAATATATTAAAACGAATATAATGCTTCACTCTTACCAAGACAAACAAGTAAGGTTCTGGACAGCTAACAGCGTTTCTTAACTCCCATAGTCCACATACAACGCCCTAACAAACAATTTTGAAAAGCAAGCAAAAGATGTGAAACCCACTCTCATTTTTACTAAAGAAAACCACGTTCTCTTAGTTGATCATAACTACAAGTCATTCGTGCTATATCTTTAACACATGCATCATCAAAGTGCAGATATATTGTTTAATTTAAATGCATTCCTTAATAAACTTCCCTTCATCATATCAATTACTTAGCATATCATGAAAACTGCATAGCGTAGCCGTTGTGCAAGATTTTCTCCCGTTAAATAATGCTAGGCAAACATGCACTTTGAATTAACTTTGCTATTAAATTCAGTCGGAAATAAAGGCGTCCTTTTACTAATCACTACTAGAAGTGTTGTGATGGTTTTAGTGCCACAATGTGACTAGTATCCTTCACTTAATTTTTTTTAAGGACCATGGTATTCAATGGCCCCGACTGTATTAACTTTAATCAAATATGACCATTGTTCTAACCTATGCAAAATCCTTAACCCATACGAGGCTAAAGTAACTACATATTTACATAACGGAGATTGATAAATTGTGTTTTCCTTTCAATAGCTTCATACTTTATATCCATTAACATGTTTGATAAGGGGTACTTAGTTTGCTTATGATTTAAGAAGATATTATCAATTGTCATAGTCATCCATCATATTAAGCCAAAGAAAATAATGCTGTTGAGTGTTGATATATGAATATTCCTAGTACCATTGACCAAATAAATTAAAGTGATGGTGATTTTGGGCATTTACATGACTAGTAATAGAAGTTAACTATTATGCAATGCTAATTGCTATGTTATGTCAGCACCATATATTATTATCAAAATGAACTTTGTATGCTTTTACAATAAAAAATTAGGAGTGGCTTCAAGCTGCACATGGTAAAAGTTGAGCTGGTAACAAGGCTTGTCAATTCCATTTTCCAGTTTGAAAATTCCTATGCTTCGTTGTATTAAGGGGGGAGAGAAGCGAACATGTTGAAAAAATACAGGCTAATAGTACTTGGTAGATCAACCTATTATCCCATATAACAAATAGTAAATTTTAAAGTTGATGGTTGCATTCACTGATAGGCATAGACACAGTGTAAACACAAAGATTCTAATGTGCACGATTGATGACGGTAAAGGTAGAAATTCCGAACCGTCTCTGCTAAATTTGTACAAAATGGTTGCAGAAGAAATCAAATTACCTTTGCTTAAATTTCAGTATATAGTTCATATAAATTCATGGTTCGAAATTCCGGCCAGCGTACCAGAATCCTAGCAATACCGGTCTAGTTTCAGTGTTAGACCGAATCATAATTTCTTCAAAAATTTGGTTTCGGACAATGGCATCTTAAAAAGGAGAAAAAAAACTGGTATTTACATATAATTACCTGAGAAGATGGATATTCCAGCAAAAGAACTGACCAGATCTGTTTTCTTTTCGTTCTACGAAGTAGGGCACTACTTTTTTGTTGGTCGATATTTATGTGAGGGGTTTCTACGGTTTTTTAATCGAGCACAGGACGATTAGCTTTAGGCCGTTGTTTAAGACGTTGGATTTTGAGCCTAACGTAGGGTTAGGCTCTGGAAGAATCAACTTTTTACACGTTCATATTTAGTAATATTTCAAAATCCAACCTAACCAAATGTGTGCTTTCAGATCAAGTGATATACAGATACTTGAATAAATATTACTAAAGATCAACGGCTGCATAATTTCCAGAAATTATATTTATTGTGATGTTTCGTTAATTTAGTCGAAAATTAAATGATAATAATTTTTTCTAAATTTTGAAATTAGAATTTGAGTTTGAAATTTTGAAAATCTGAAAATATATAAATTTTAAATTTGAATACTAAAACTCGGATTTGAAAATTTGATCAAAAAAAATTCAAAATTAAAAATTTGAATTTGAAATTACAAAACTTGAAATTTTTTGGATGAAAAAGTGAAAAAAAAATCATATTGTTAAACGTTGATATAAATAATGTTAATACATTATATAAATTCAAGTAGAAAATCTTTATGAAAAATATTTAACTGATGCAGTTACAAATATGTTCGTAACCTTGATTATTGAAACAAATAAAATAAATAGTTATTCATCAATTTCCTAGTCAGGATGTATTGAGAACGAGATAACGATATATCTGTTGAGATTAGTGTACGTAATGCTCTTCATTTGATGAACTATGAATTACCCATGGTCGTTGAGGACACCATTGAGTTATGAACGACAAGTAGTTTGGAACAATTATAGAATGATCACCGAGAGTCTTCTATAGGTTAGAAGTCAAATAGAAGATCTTATGATGATGTGAAATAGCATTTTGATTTGAAAATACTATGAATCTTAAGTGCTTATGGCCAATCACATGACATCGATGATCGTGTTAAGGCCATAGTTAATATAAGTTGAACCACTTGAAATGAAACCCTGTTTAAGAGGGTACTCTTCTCCTTCGAATAGAAGGTTGATATCATCGTAATTGATAGTCAACATAAAGTCAAAGATTTTGGGCAAAGCAATTCGGTTAATCGACAATTGTTATCGAATCGAACATAGACATTAATAGTGCAATTAGCAATCAAATATGGATATTATTAGAGTTTTGGCCATTAATCATGTCAGATTTAGAGGTATGCCCTAGGGGGGGACTATGTAATTTATTACATATACCTAACTCTATAACCAATCTAGTTCGAAATAAAAATGTTTTCTTTCTATTATATATCTGATATAATATGTTAGATTAATTAATTTAATTAAAAGTATATTGTAACAAAAAATCAATAAATGGTATGTTTCTTGATAGTAGTTATGATGTTTTGTAACCACGGGTGATTTATTATATAAAATAAACATACCGTTTTACATATTCCTAGTCAACATATATCGAGACCGGATATCGATGCATCCGTCGAGACTAGAGTACACAATGCTCTCTAAATGTTGAGCAGTGTATTATTCATGATTGTCGGTGGCACAAAGGGGTTACGTGCTGATAGTTGTTGGATAACTATGAAATAAATCACTCGACAGTTTTCTATTGGTTAATATAACTAAGGTCAAATAGAAAATATCGATGTAACAAAATTACAGAGTTCTCTTGACTTGAATGTTGTTGATCTTCATGTGGATGTTCCGCTTTGATTATAATTAAATCATGGCAAGACATCCATCGAATGACTATAGTTGGATCAAATGGAAGCGTTGGAAGTGAAACACTATTCAAGAGAGGATTCGTCTCCTCAGTTATACGAGATCAGTATCACGGTCAACTGAACTCAACTCAAAGTCAAAGTCTTTGACCAGAGCATTTCGGTTATAATAATTGTTATTGTTGACTAAGGACTTTATATTTGGACAATAAAGTTGAATATGGATTGCGACGACTTGGAATTTGAACATGTTATAATTAAATATTAGATTTATTTAAATAATTGAATCTTGGACTTAAAGTGAATAAAAATGATTATGAAAGCTTATTTAAATTATGTTTTAATGAGAATGATAATAGTAATAATTTAGAATAAAAGTGAATAAATTGGTTTTAATAATAGTTCGTTTTAATTAACGTGTAAAATTACCATTCCGGGGCATTGTCTTAGATTTTGACAAAACTAGTGTCATTGGGTGTGGAATAATGAATTATTGTACACTGACAAGTTTCATAACATTTGGACATATTATGTGGTCGTGCGAGTTCGAACTGCGTAGCGATTATTTTCGAGAACTAAAATTTAATATAATTTGATTTTAAAAGCTAACTTATGTATATGATGGAATTAGATCCTGATACTAGTTCCATTGTGTTCGGAATAGTGGTAATTGGATAAAACACTAGTAAGCATGTCTCGATTGGAGTTTGTGATTTTGGCGGGTAAATAATGTTGAAGAAATTTTCTACATAAGGACCTCACTTTTCATCTATTTTTTAATATAAAACCTTAATCCTAAATCAGCCCTCAAATCTGACGGCCTAGAATATCCACGGGAACCGGGCCCGATTCAGACGAATCAAATTTCATTTCAACAAATAATATTTTATAATTTTATATAACTTCCTATGCCAATAGAAGTGTTAGTCAAGTTTCACCTTATTATAAAAAAAAACTACATTAGTGTAACGACATGGAATTTCAGTCGTTTGATTTTGAATATTTAAATGGTTTTACATATTAGATTTGGAAATATAAATTTATTTATGAATATGAAGACTTCGGATGAAATTATAGAATGAATTTAAATTTTAAATATAGCGATTTATCGTAATACAGAAATGGTGAATAATTGAAATTGAGTTGAATATGAATTGAGACGATTTCTAAAATTGATATAAATTCTATTTGAATTAGAATTGAGTTAGTAAGTTTTTAAAACTGGGATTTCAAGTGATTTCGCTAATTTTTGAAATCGTCGATTTAATCGACGCGTTAAAATAGCGATCCAGGGCATAGTCTCCGAATTCGACGAAATCAGTTTCATAGGATTCATAATAGTGTATTATTACAGGATTTTAAATTTCGTAGCGATTGGATTTACTGTTTAGTTGTGCGAGTTGAAAGCGCGCAGGATAAAATAATTTATAAAGCTATCTTTTCCATACGATCGAATTGGGACTTGAAACTTGTTCAATTATATTCGGAATAGGGATATAACATAGGGAACGCTAGAATGCATGCCTAAATAGGGGTACGGGATTTTAAGGTGCCATAAACGAGATATTTTGGAAATTTAAAAATATTATAACTTTCAAAGTCAAAAACCAGCCACCCTAAGACCGTACTTGGGCCACCCTACATCTGAATCATACCGCTTTCTCCTGTTCAAAATCGCATACTCTTTCTTCCTTCTTCTTGGAAACGAAATCAGTTCTTTTAATATATAAAATATACGAACGATGGCCGAAGTCGCGATGCTGGAGGGAAATCTCACGACAAGGGAGCGGTGGCCGCCAGCGTCAGAGAAGACGGGCTGTGACCTACGGCTTCGCATCTTCTGGGGGTTCGTGATGGTTGTGGGTGGCTCTGCTGTGGTGGCACGACGGTCGGCAGAATGAAGCGGGCGAGGTCTGGGCGAATGTGAGGAGGCACAGTCGATGGTCTAAGTCGAGCAGTAGAGGTGCGAACTTGAAACGATGGAGACGCGGGTTGGATTGGGGTTTAAGCAAGGATTTGTGTAGTTAATATGGGTAATTATTAAACTAATGATATATTAGAGATTGATTAATTTATTAATTTGAAAATCTTATTAATACCATATTTAACTCATACGATGTCAGAATTGAATGTGACGAGTTGCGTTGGATTCGTAGATGCAAGATATACAATTTGGCAAATGTTAGCTTGAATTTTTAGATTAAATCGAACGTCGTTTGATTTAATTTAAAATTAGAATGATCAGCAAATTAAAAATCAAGGTGAGTAAATCTCACTCATTTGGATTACTGGTTTTAATATAAAATGTTAAAAATTAATTTTTGGTTGATTGGATGAATTTATAAATTATTATCAATTGAATATTATTATAAATATAGTAGTGTATATTAGTAGTTGGGTATATTTTCCTCCGTTGGAGCGGATGAGACACTATGTGCCCCGCATCATATCGGATGATCCTATATTACCGCGATATCCCGTCTCGAAGCGGGATTGGTATTTTATGTTATACAACATTTGTGGATGCAGGAAAACAGGTTGGAGGAATCCAACTGGATTCCTCAAAAATATATTGATTATTTCATATATAGTGATATATGATGTGATTTAATAAGCTGTTATGAATTGTTATGTGATTTGATATATTGGATGCTATAGTAGCACTGGCCCTAATATTGGTATTATAAATACCATAAATGATAATTTTTTTGAATTTTAAAAAATATTCAATAGCAATTTTGAAATGAAAATATTTATATAAATTTAGGATTTTAAAAAAGGAATTAATTGGATAAAATAAATAATTTGATTTTGGATATTTAATTAGCTATTTCGTAAAATTATTTCAAATCGAAAATTTTGAATCGAGTATTTCTAAAATGATGAGTTATTGAATGAGATTTCTTTAAATATGAAATGGAAGTCGAAATCGAGATTTGAATGGTTTTGAAATATAATTTGGATTGTTTAAGAAATAGATTTCTAAGTGGAATTTTTTAATAGAAGCGACTTATAAATGAAGTTTGTGTAATATAAATATGTTGTTGACAGAGAAAAACTGAAAGTGAGTTTATAAATTTATAAACGATGTTTATGAATAAAGTAAAATGATTATCATTGGATAAATTGGAAATATAAATTCAAAGTGAAAATTTATAATGAGATATGGAAATCGGTTTAGAAAGAAACAGTGGATTCCATTTTGGAATTTGGAAATGGTTATGAAACTGGAAATGAAAAATCGATTTGTGATAAATCAAGAAAGATTTATAGATATAAAAATTGTTATGTTGAATCTTAAAAAAAATTATCGAGAGGTTAAGGTTGTCCTAAAAGAGATTTTATTTATTTAGCCATGGAGTTTAAAAACTATTACTAGTATTAAAATATTTTCGAGAAGTGATTATTCAAGTATTTAATATTAGTTTATGTGAATTTAAATTTTTATAATAAGCTAATTCGATTAGCATTTTTATAGATGAATTGGAAATTACTTGTTGTTGTCATTTTGAAGGGGTTTGATATTTTAATAATTACTTAAATGGTTTGAAAATTTATTACTATTCTTTTAAAATACTTATTTTATAATATAGAGTTTTGGAAATTGATTGAAGTTATTTGTAAATACACTTCAGATTTGAAACTTGGGTTTTATTTAATGGATGTGATTTTATAAGAAAAATTCTTATAACGGAATTTGGAAACTTGCGAAAATTTTCAAAATGTTTAAACACGAGAACTTCGAAAATGAATCCGAATTCATAAAAGAAGTTATAAATTGTTAGTGGGGATTTTTTTAAAATAAGTATAATCGGTTGTGGATATGGTAAAAGGAATTTATTAACAATTCTAAAAATTTAGGAGATAAATTATGAAATATTTCCTATGTATTGATATTAGAAAAGATGTCAAAAAATGGACTTATAATATTTTCCTAAGTGTTGAAATGAAAGGTTTGGATATATTTTAGCGACGAAAGGATTTATATAGAGACATTTTACTAAGTAATGGATTATAAATCGAATTTGTAAATATTTCACCAAGTGTTGAAGTAAGATATGATTTTGAAATATCATGTTATGGATATAAGTATTTGGAATTGTTTTCAAAGTATTGAATTACTGGAAGAGATTAGAATAGATATCTTCGTAAAGATATGTTGAAGTAAATGTTTTTGAAGGATTTAAATATGGGACTAGTGACTACTTGTGTGTAATTTGATAGTTAAATTACCGACTATCAAATCTGGCCAAATTCGTTAATCGTTTCGAAGAGACCGGTATTTGATTTTAATTTTCTGGAAACCACTTTGATCCAATTTGTGATATCTCGAAGATAATGGAGATGGTGATCTTGAAGGAGATTCGGTTTGTTTAGACCTAGAACAACTTGTATGGATGAATGTATCATCACATCATTGCCTGGAAGACAGTGTTATCATCCCAAGTATGAATGTTATTCTTAAGGTAAAACGTAGCCTCAAGACTCATCAACCTGGAATGACAAAAACCGAGGAGATGCAACAAGGATATGTAGGTCACTTCCATTAGGGTATAATCATCACTCTAGATTGGACATTTATCATCATCACTATCTATCATTTGTTGCGTTTTAGAGCTCATTGGTGGTGATCATATTCGGTACTATCCAGTAAGGAGTAGGCCGGTCTTGTGTTGGCAGGGATCGATAGGTTCGATCTTGGTACATTTTTCTAGAGGTGTACTGTGGTGGACGGTAGCCCTATCATTGTATGGCATCCAATATCCACTATGAGCCTGTACGGTATTAGTTGTATACCAATTATGATGAAATGTGAGATGTAAGTATTTCAGCTATTGTATATTTTATTTTCTGTAGACAATATTATAATATCAGATGATTTTGATATAAAGTGTTTTGATTATCGTAAGGTAAAAATATATAGTATTTATGTGTGGCGTGGCCTTACGAGATACCTTTGTTTTCAAAGGATTTTGATATCAGTGATAATTTAAATTGAGTGTGTTTTCTTATGCTGACTTTTCAGACTGACTCGGGTGTTATTTTATTATAATACTCAGGTCAGATCGAGTATTATAGATTCATGTTAGGATGCTATGGAGCACAGAAGATGTGCTGTAGGAGTCTTAGGCGTATTCCACACACTAGATTATATTCCGATATGTGTGTATGTTGTATGTTCAGCACTTATGAGGACAGTTATTATAACTGTCTGGATTGATATTATTGACTGTCGTACTCTGATGATTGTATGAGTATTAATTGTTATAGTTTCTTTTGTATAAAGGTCAGTTATTATATATTATATATTGTTCCGCTGCGATATGTGAGATTCTATATGTTGTTTTAATTTTCTTCTATCCTTTTTCTTCTTTTTCCCTAATGATCTGGTATTTACGGCACTCGATTGCTCGACATGCTATACAGTGAACGTATTGATGTCGACTTTTGAGGGTCGAAAATCTCTGATTCGTTACAATGGTCTCAGAGCTCACAGTTAAGCGAGAACCTTAGTTTTGATGGGGATTACTCATTAGAGATAGGGTCAGTGGTACCCTAGAATGAGTCTGAGTGTATTCTAGATATGAGCGCGTATTTGTTAGTGCATATAAATTGTTTTATATTGTGTTGCCTTATCGGTTGAGTGTTTCTGAATTCTAGTCGGTACGGTCTGGACAGCTGTATCGATATCTAAACAAGTTAAATCGAAATAGTATTGTCTTAAAGTGGGTAAATGAAATAATTTTACTCAAATTATATTTTGACATAAAAGAAATAATTTTCTAAAATTATTACAGTATATTGATGTGTTTGATTGTTATTATTATAATCAATACAAGATTGTAAATTGGAATGGTCATATGTAACAAATTAAGAGGTATAAGTAGAATTAGAGAAAAACTAAAATTTGATTCAAGCCAGAATTCGGAAACTTAAATCCCAGAAAGTTTGTAGAATATTTTCCGAAGTGTTGTGAAAATAAAATAGCATTATTTTGAAAGGATTTTTGAACAAAAATTATTTTAAATGGACTTTGAAAGTGATAAGGCGCTGAACTTACTTAGTCAATGGAAAATAATCTTGGTGATGAATGCAGCATCATCAGTTATATTCATTTTCGAGTTTCTAAATGACGGATTACTACCGTAGTAATGTGATATGGAGATTTTTGTTTGGTAAACAGGTGTTTTTTTGGAAATTCCGAAGGAATTATTTTGGATAAAACCAAGTTAATTTTGAAAATTTTTGAAAGTTTTTTGCTAACTATAATCGAATTTGCAAATTTAACTTGAAATAAAGGATTTTGATTTAGGACTGCCTAATTGTTTTGGATGAAACTAAAAGGTTTAAGAAAGTGAAAGGTAGGGTTTGCACTAAGTGGGTTTTTGATAAGTTAATGGGTTTGGAACATTTTTCCTGCCTTAGCGATTTCGGGGATGAAATTCTTTAAGGAGTGGAGGAATGTACGACCCGGATTTTTAGTCAATTGATTTTGAATATTTAAATGATTTTGAATATTGATTTCGGAATATAAATTGATTTTTGAATATAAGGATTTTGGTTGAAATTGTAGAATGAATTTAAATTTCAAATATATCGAATTATCGTAATACGTATAAATGGTGAATAATTGAAATTGAGTTGAATATGAATCGAGATGATTTCTAATATTGATATAAATTCTATTTGAATTAGAATTGAGTTAGTAAGTTTTTAAAACCGGGATTT
Source organism: Allium cepa (assembly GCA_030765085.1). Taxonomy (NCBI): domain Eukaryota; kingdom Viridiplantae; phylum Streptophyta; class Magnoliopsida; order Asparagales; family Amaryllidaceae; genus Allium; species Allium cepa. Next base: position 964,852,909 of record CM060939.1, on the reverse strand, counting down.
CACCAATTTTTGAAATCGTCGATTTAATTGACGCGTTAGAATAGCGATCAAGGGAACATTCTCAGTAACGACCCACCCTTTCGACCCTCGAAAATCGACATAAATACGCTCATTGTATAACATGCTGAACGATCGAGTGCCGAAAGAACAGATTGTTGAGGGAAAAGACAAGTAGGTAGAAGGAAGAACTAAAACAAAACAGAATCTCACAGCGGATTAAATGACATATAATATAAATAGTTCTTTACACAAATCAAAACTGTAATATACATATCTCACATCAGAGTACACAATCAATAGTTACCAGCCTGGAGAGTTATAATAACCTGCCCTCACAATTGCTGATAACTTCAACAAAACACTACAGGGAAAAAAATCAAATACAACTCATACATCTTCTCCATCCAGCTCGACTCCTGAGCTCTATAGCATCGTATCCTGAATCTGTAATACTCGGCCTGACTCGAGCATTATAATAAAATAACACTCGAGTCAGTCTGGAAAACTAGCGTGAGAAAAACACACTCAATTTGAATTATTAAAGTTTCCAAAATCCTTTGAAAATCAAAGGTATCTCGTAAGACCATGCCACACATAAATGCGACGGGTTTTTACCTTACGATAACCAAAACATTTCATACAAAATCCTCTGATATTATAATAATGTCTATGTACAATTACTTATTCAAATAGTTGAAATTGTTACATTAATTAAATTACAGCATACCAGGCTCTACAATCAAAACTGTAAAGGCATGTATTGAAGAATGGATTCCATACGAATGATTAGGTACTGGGGTATCACCTGTCACAGTGCACGTCTGGAACAGCGTACCGAGGACCACATCGGGATCCCCTGCAACACAAGACCGGACTATTCTAAACTTGGATAGACCGAATATGCTATCACCCCGGGTGTTCCCACCATTTTCCGAGCTCCTTCCATGTATCGTAGTAATAATATCCGAGGGTATCTAAAAAGGTGATAAACATACTCTAATTGGGTGCAACCCACTTAGCCTTGCTGCATCTCCCCTGCTTTTCAGTCATTCCCAGTTGATGAGGCTAGAGGTTACGATTACCTTTTAAAGGAATATTCACTTAGAATGCTCATTGTCCTCCAATGATAATGTACCGATAGCATTCATCCATACAAGTCTGTTCTGGGTCTGAACAGAACCAAAGGTACTATTTCGTACTACATCCATTTTGGAACCACCCTCAGGATTAGTAGTGATTAGCCCTTGTACTTCACCGCTCCATCTTCGACTCCAGGATTAGTTTGTGTGTGTAGATAATATTTTATTCTTATTTTTATTTCCGATTATCGTGCTTTGCTGGACGAACTCCAATAGAGACGTGCTGCCTCGCATTTATAATGTTTTACCGCTATTCGAAACACAATGGAACATGCTTCGGGGCCTGATTTGATCGTATGTGGAAGATAGCTTTTCGAATCGAATTAAAATATTAAATTTTCGAAATTAAATTCAACGCGTTTCTATTCCGTATGACCAAACGGTAACTCTGAATGCTACGAAATTTGAAATCCGATAATAATAAACTATTACGGATCGAATGGAACTAGTTTCGTCGGATTCCGAGACTGTTCCCCAGAAGGCTATTTTAATGCGTCGATTCAATCGAGCGATTTTCAAAATCGATGGAATTGCTTGAAATTCGAATTCTAAAATCTTACTGACTCGTTTATAATTCAAATAGAATTTATATCCATATTTGAAATCATTCTAATTCATTTTAAATCAAAGTTCAATTATTTACACTATTACTATATGTATTAATTTCACTTATTAAATTAATATATAGATTTCTAATTTCTAACTTATCGACTTTTAATTCCATTCAAAAGCCCAATATTATAATTCTAATCCAAATAGAGTTTAAATAAATTTTAGAAATCAATCCCATGTCCATTTATTTCTAGATTCACATATTATCCCAATTTCAATATTAAATTTATATTTACCAAATACAATCAATCGCTATATTTACAATCTTAAACTACTTTACTGATTATCCAAAATCTCCATATTCAAAATCAATTAATAATTCAAATTTAACATTTAAGATAAATTCAACGTTCAAAATTAAACGACCAAAATTCTGGGTCGTTAAATTCCTCTCTCCTTATAAAAATTTCATCTTCGAAATTGCTAAGGTAGGAAAAATGCTCCCAAACCCACTTAACTAAAATCCTACATTCACTTCTCAAAACCCTTTAGTTTTATCCAAAACAATTAGCTTCCATTTCTGACTCAAAACGCTTAGTTTCTAATACAATTCAAACATCAAATTTTTTCCAACTAACAAAAAATTTCAAAATTATTCTGTAACGACCCGCAAATCCGTACCCCTTGAGTCAACACTATTCTACATCAATCAACTCAAGTTGCACAGAAATACGAACCATTTGGATTAAAGAAAAAGAGGTAGAGGAAGAGAAAACAGAAAACATCAACAAAATCTTACCATCGCAGCGGAATAAAATATAATAGATAATAAATGATCTTTACACAAATTAAAATATATATGTTTATATATTACATCACCAAAGTACATCAATCACAGTTCAACATCAATAACATACAACTAGATATACAGCAAATCAACACAGCGGAATATATATATAAAACAAGTACGAAAGTACGTATCGTCATCCAGCTCGTCTCCTGAGCTCCACAACATCATATCCTGTATCCTATAATACTCGGTCTGACCCGAGCATTACAGTTAAATAACACCCGTGTCAGTCTGGAATACCAGCGTGAGAAATCACACTCAATTGATTATTAAAGTTTAAAAAATCCTTTGAAAACAAAAGCAACTCGTAAGACCACGCCACAAATAAACATGTCGATTTTTTACCTTACGATAGCCAAAACATTTTTTTATAGAAATCCTCTGATATTATAATAGGGTCTATATACAAATACTTATAAAATAGCCGAAATGGTTACATCTATTAAATTCCAGCTATTAGCCATAGAGTGGGTAATACAAACAAAACTCGTACAAGGCTCGTAGGGAGATTGGATTTCCAACTAATGACTAGGCACTGGGGTACCAACTGTCATAGTACGTGGCCTAGATCACAGTACCGAGGAGTACACCCGCTCCCCTGCAACACAGGGCCGGAAATATTCCTTACTGAACAGTCCCGAACAAGATAACCCCGTAGTTGTGGCCAACAACTGCCCACACAGCCGAAATAAAGGGTCGTCTAGACAGGGGTATACCTTGTCCTGCTTGGGCATGACCCACCTAAGCTTGTTGCATAACCCCTGATTTTCAGTCATTCCCGGTTGATGAGGCTCGAGGCTAAGCGTTACCTTTTTAGACCGTTTCACTTAGAATGCCCATCGTGTGCCTGACGATGTTCCGAAAGCATTCATCCATACAAGTCCGTCCCGGGTTCGAACGGAATCGAAGGCACTACTCCTACTACATCCATTTTGGAAATATCCTCAGGATTAGTAGCGACTAACCCTTGCTCTTCACTGCTCCATCTTCGCATCCAAACTCGTTTTCCCACGAAAACGTACAAACCGGATCAAAGTGGTTTTTGAGAAATAAATCTCGATCCCAATCTCTTCGAAACGATCAGCGCATTTGTCCAATGTTGATAGTCGGTTATTTAACTATCAATTAACATTCACAAACATCCATCCAAAAATAAATAATTTCCCAAATTATTTATTAACCTCAAAAATATCTTCACAAGATGTTATTTCCACTTTCAAACCCTTTGAAAACAGTTTCAAACCATCTTTCCTTTCAGAATAACTTTCCCAAGTATTCTCTATCTCCTCTGAAAGCACCAAGCACAAAACTAGATGTTTAAAATAATTTAAAACACTTTACTTTGAAATATACTTTAAAACATTCAAGTTAAAACTACTTCAATAATTTGTTAAAAATACATGCTGTATGAATATTTGAAAATAAGGTTACTTGATAAAATATAAAACTAGATTTACACTTTTAAAAACAAAATACTAAGTCACTCTTTAAATAATTACTGCTATAATAGATTAAAAGAAAATACTTACTTTAGAATTTAAATATTTGGAAATAATAAATTTTCCAAACCTTACTTTTTTTAAAACAACTTTAAAAATTTTAACTTATATTTTAAATTTTACTTTGAAAACGTACTTGGTTATCCAGGAATAATTTCCAATCTCAATCACTTAAATCAATTTTCCAAATTGATTCCCAATTTATTCCATTTGAAATAAATTTCTTTACTTACTCAATTCATTTGAAAACTCATTAATTATGGACTTTATTATTATTATTATTTTCCTTTTGATTTTAAACCTTTTAACTGAAATATATAAATTTCAGGATTTCCCAATTTTCTTCTTTGTTCTTTTCAAAATTCAAATCTAAAATTTTAAATAAATGCTTTGTTCTTTTAAATAACAACACTGAAGTTTAAAGTTCATTAACTTTCAGTTTATTCAAAATTTCCTTTTCATATACGAAATTTATTTATTAGAATTTTAAAATCACTTTATTCTTATCCAGTTCATTTTGATTTATTTAAATTCTCTATAGTTATTCCACTTACAAATTCTCTTCCTTTTATTTTCAAAAATCCAATTCTATATATTCAGCTAACTCAGTGTGTCGAAATAAATTCCAGCAAACCATAACACTCAACATTCCAATATAATTCATCATAGCATATCAAAATAATCACAACAGTGAATATTAAATAATTTAAATGAAAGTTGAGGATTCCAGTTGGATCCCTCCAACCTGTTTCCCTGCATCCATAGACGTTAGCACAACATAAAATACCAATTCCATAATATACCATAGTATAGCACATCAATCAATTCAACCATTCAAACAATTATTTAAATTTAATCTTTTAAATTTAAATTTAAATTCAGCTGAGTGAGATTAACTCACCTTCGATTTTCATTTGCAATCCACTTCAATATAGCCTTGGTTTACCCGATTTGACCATGAAAAATCAATTTATACGGCTTTATTAATAATTTGAATTAACTAAATAATTTTATTATCATTTATTAATTTAAGTAACTAAGAAATTTGGTTTAAACCGATAATTTCCCATCCAAATTGTATATAAAAATAAATAATATATGCCAAATCTTATGTATATGCATATTTCCTGCTTTGAGCCTTATATATACATATATATATTTTTATAAAGTCTAATAAAATGCTATCTCCTTTTTAACCTATATATTAAAACAAATTTATCTTATTACAATAAACTATAAAATTTGATATTCATTTTTATATTATCATCCTATAAATCGAAAAATTTCCTATATAACATTTAAATTAAACAACCCAAAATTTTATTTATTTTTATAAAACAAAATAACTTTATAATCATCTTACTGTAATCTATTTTTTTTTGGATATAAGTTTTTCTCATACAAGAATAAATGTAAATAAACAGAAAACACAACTCACCTCGATCGTTTGCACTCACGGCACTCCATCTCGAAGCTCACGCTCACATATACCCTACGCGTCATCATCTCCTCGTCGCCGCTGACGAAGCCGCACACGAGATGCCTAGATTTCCTCTCAAATTCACGGCGTGCCTTCGAGCTACCTACCCCGGCCTCGCAACACCTACACAAAAAACACGCCACAACCAGATTCGATCCCCAAAGCTTCGCACGCCCTAAATTGCATCGTCGCTGTTCACCTCTTCGCCTGCCTTACGGGCGGCGTCGAAATCGAGTCCAAACCCTAAACGACCACGACTAAACCCACGTTGAACCTCGTCGAAAACCCTCGCACCTCGCCCCAAGATTACAGATCGAAACCCCTTCGAATTCGTGAAGCCCCGCCTCGTCGACCCCTTTTTTATTTTAATTCGACCTGAATCGATTCGAATTGTTCAAAAAAATATTAGGCGATGCGGTTGATTTGAGAAGGAGGGAGTCGCGATTTTAACATGAAGGCTTCGGCCATAAATAGATTTTGAACAAAGGAATATTTTGTTCCAAACGAAATTAATCTGCACAATCAAAATTTACAGAAGAAAGAAGACGTATGATATAAAGGTGAAGTGGCGTAATTCAGAAGATTAGCTACAGTGATGGAAGTGAAAGCTGACATGAAATTATTTCGACTGAAGGTTGACTGGTTAAACAATGTATTAATTTAATTTCAAATTTCAATTTAAATTGACTATTATCAATTAAATTTTCAGCGCATTTATAAATCGTACGCTCACACCATAACTCCGATCACTACGAAAATTGAAATCCGATAATAATATAATATTACGGATCCAATAGAACTGGTTTCGTCGAAATCCGAGACTGCGCCTCGGAAGGCTATTTTTAAATTCAGTTTAAATGATAAAATTTCAAAACTGAACAAATCAGTGTTAAATTCAATTTTACACTTCTATTATTCTCAGTATTATCAATATAAATTTTATCAGCCTTTAATTTATTTTTAACAGGCTTTAAACTCTAGATTCAACATTTTACCCAACTTCAAACTATTTATTTCAAAAATTAAATTTCCAAATAACGGTGATATTTGAAATTTAAGTCACAAATTAACTTTTAAATATTTAATATTTAGTAAATATTTCAATTTTAAATGCTCAAAAATTTCGCGTCGTCACATTCCTCCCCCCTTTAAAAGAATTTCGTCCCCGAAATTACTAGTTAGGAAGAATGATCCAATACCCATTTAACTTTCCCCCAAAACCCACAATCCAACATCCTACCAACTATCTCTTTATAGAAGACCCATTATCATTCTTACTAACCTCCCAAACTCTCCTATAATTTTGCAATCAATACTATTTGTTTAATCATTCAAGTTTCAATTTAAAGCCAAATTTTGAATTACTAAAATTTTCTCAAAATTTTTCCAACTCCTTAAATTTCTAAAAAATTTCACCAGCCTCTTCTTTGCGCGGCTAGCTCGGTACAACTACAAAAGGCCTCTACGGGCTCCCAAATTCCAAAAGAAAACAAAAGCCAAGTGGCTAGATCCAAAAACCCAATCAAATTTCACAGAAATTTAAACACATACCTTTAGTCGAGCAATTCAAATTTATCTTCTGAAATCAAAACCAATTTTCCTTTTTCTTTTATAATACCTGCATATCCTGCTTAGTACTAATATCCAATCACAACTTTCCAAAAATATTTTATTGGCTTCCTTACCCATGTCAATATTTATTCATCCCAGATATTAATCTTAGAATATATTTGTAATATCAATTTCCAATCAAGAATTCACCATTCCTTCCTTATGTTTAGTATAAGCATTTAATATGCTTCTTTATTTATTTTCACTTCACCACTTTAGTTTATATCTATTTCTATTCAAATTGATGCCTTCATTTCCATATGAAGTCAATTTATTTTCAATTTCTGAATATTTGAATTTTACTTTCCATTTATAACTAATTCATGTCATTATTTTAAATTAGTTTCATTTACTAATTTATTTCAATTTTCAGTTTGAAATCGTTTTGTCGTTAACAAAGTTTTCCAAAATTTTCTAACTCCCAAAATTTTCGAATTTTTTTGGCAGAGTCTCTTTTGTACGGAGGAGCTTTTGCAATTTGACAAGAGATATAAATATATATACATCGACCCACACGATCGAAAAAACCAAAAACAGTTCATATTTCCTATTTTTATTACGTAGGCTTAACTTATTTAGCATTTTTAAGCAAGCGACTTATTACTTAGCAGTTAGCGTGCCCAAAACCCAGCCACACGGCTTCCAGGTACCTGTACTTACTCAATTTAAACATGTAAGTGCCAAATATATGAAGTTTAACAACATCTCACTAATCTGCAATAGTTAAACACATGAATTCTAACAACAATGCACATTAAACACTTTCCGTAAGCAATTTATATAGTTTTAATACTAACTCAACTATTATCAATTTATTCATCCACCAATTTATTCAAGTTGAATGTTTTACAACCTACTTGCTTACATCCAATTCATTTTTAATTTTAACCAAACCAATATTACTCCAATTGATTTAAAAATCAATTTATTTACTTGCAATGATTCATAGGATATTATTTCCTTCTATTTTCGTCACACAACTTATTTTTTCTCATGTAAATTGATAATATTCATTCAAGTAAATAACCACTTAAGCCGATGATGATTTTAAATTGATTCCAACTTAATTTATTATCGAATTCCTTCTATTTTAATTCATTCACAACCATTTTATTTAGCTCGACACATTCTATTTAAATTTTATCTCTTTTCAATTTTATTCACGATCCATTCATTTGCGTTTCATTTCTTATCCGCATTCATTTAAAACCATTCTAGTAAACTTGAAACATTCTATTTTTTTATTGTCTCAAGTTATTTCAATTCCTTAACAATTTAAATGGTTTACAATTATTTATTTAAGAATTTTCATTCCATTAAATATTATCTGTAACTCACCGAATTTTATCTCGATTAAAATTTATTTCCATTTAATTTAAAACCAATCCAATATTATTAAACTTAGTTTTAAGTTAAATTCAATTCAACTCCCCTATCTATTTAGCATAAGTCAATTTTACTTCAATTTATTCAAATTTTATACATAAGCTCATTTTCATTTTACAAGTAAATTTTTCCTCTTCTCTATTCAACTTAATTCTATCTCAATTAAATCTCATTTTAAATCTACAATTTCATTTGATTTTTATTTATCCCATCCATTTATTTATTCAATATAATTAGTTTATCCACTCAATCCATTATGAATTTTCATTTCTTTACTCAATTCATCCGAAAATATTTTGTTAACAACCAGGCCATTTCCAATGTATTTCTACTTATTTGCAATTCAAACCATCACCCTTTTAATCCAATTTCATTTTTATTCGATACATTTCCGATTATATTTAATTTGTTACACCTCAAGTCAAATTTTAATTAATAACTCAAATTCTGATTCCACTATCCGTTTTCAATTTACCATCCACTTTTATGAACTCGCAATTCAATTTCATTTACTTCACTAACAATTCAAGTCGAATTTAATTTATATCTTGAGTTTTATTTTCAAACTTCATTATTAACACACAATTCAGCTTTTATTTAACTACATTGGGTTCTCATTACATATTTCATTATCTAATTTATTATCTAAATAGTTTTTCCCCAATTTATAATCGAAAACTTGATTTTAATCTCAAAATGTCTTCATTAAATTTTCTTAAGTTTAATTTATTTTATAATTCAAGTTTTGAATTTTTCGTTTTATTTTCCAATTCATCAAAAATATTTATTTTGGGTTTTCTATCCCAATTTTAAATTTTATAAGTCACAACTTATTATTTTACACATTTCCATTCCTTCTAGGCTTGAATATATTCATCTTTTATTTTTAACTCAAGATTCACGCTTATTTATAGCTCAAGCATATATTTATTTCCATGGATTTCTAATTCTTTTATATGTTATTCCAATTCATCACATTAAATAATTCAATTGAATTTTTATTCCAATTCAATTTTATTTTAACTTAGATTTATTTAACTCAATTCGATTTCAACTTAATTCGAATACAACTGGATATTATTTTCAGCCTATTAAATTAATTTCAATCCAGTTGAATTTTTATTCCACAATCCAAGTTAATTTCATTTTTAACCTTCACCTTAAATTTAAATTTACAACATTCAAAGCTTATATTTCCTTCCTGATTTAAAAATCATCTCAATTTATAAGCTTACAACCTATCTCATCAGGATTTTTAAACACCAGGCTTTTGGTTTCAAAACATTTTGAAATCTTCAACATCTCAAATCACACTTCTCAAAATTTAAACCATTCCTGGTTTTTTTATCCCCAACAAATTCCTTTGAAATTTCAAAAACAAACAAGTTCTTCTGAACAAATCAATTTGGCAGCAACCCGTCACTTACAAACTCGAAAATGAATACCGATGATGCTGCGCAGTCATCATCAGGATTATTTTCCAGCGACTGAAGTGAGCTCAATGCTATATCCTTTTTCCAAAATTTATTTGAGATAATTTCCCTTCAGAAATACTTCTAAAACCATAATGCTATTATTTATTTTCAAAACGCTTCGACAAATACTTCCAAAATCTCCAGGATTTTAAATTTCCAATTTTAATTTAAATCAAATTTTAACTATAGTTTATTTGTATAATGTACGCTCATACAAATTCCCATTTAATTATATTCCAATTTATAAATCACGTTGGTAAGTTATATTTATAAATTTCTTTTTATAATTGAATTTATTTTCCTTAACCTTTGGTTATATTTTCAATTTCTAGTTAAATTCCACACAACAATGATAATAATTTAATATTATTTTCTTAACATCCAAGAAACCATATATTAGCTAAAATAATTTACAAAAACTTTTCTTTATTTCAAAATATATTTTTAGGTAAAATTATTTCATTCACCCACATTAAAAACAATACCGTGTCAAACTGTTCTATTCAAGTATTTAGAAACCCTTTCGATACAGTTGTCCAAACTGTGCCGACGAAGGTTCATATGCCACTCAATAAACCAATCAACACAATATTAAAACAATTTATATTCACTAACAAATACACGCTCATGTCTATTAATACGCTCAAACCCATTCTAGAGTACTATGGACTCTAATTTAAATGAGTAATTCCCACCAGAGCCAAGGTTATCACCAACCAACGCTCTGATACTAAGTGTAACGACCCGCAAATCCGTACCCCTTGAGTCAACACTATTCTACATCAATCAACTCAAGTTGCACAGAAATACGAACCATTTGGGTTAAAGAAAAGAGGTAGAGGAAGAGAAAACAGAAAACAACAATAGAATCTTACCATCGCAGCGGAATAAAATATAATAGATAATAAATGATCTTTACACAAATTCAAATATATCTGTTTATATATTACATCATCAGAGTACATCAATCACAGGTCAACATCAATAACATATAACTGGATATACAACAAATCAACACAGCGGAATATATATATATATATATATATATATATATATATATATATATATATAACAAGTATGAAAGTACGTATCGTCATCCAGCTCGTCTCCTAAGCTCCACAGCATCATATCCTGTATCCTATAATACTCGGTCTGACCCGAGCATTACAGTTAAATAACACCCGAGTCAGTATGGAATACCAGCGTGAGAAATCACACTCAATTGATTATTAAAGTTTCAAAAATCCTTTGAAAACAAAAGCATCTCGTAAGACCATGCCACAAATAAACATGTCGGGTTTTTACCTTACGATAGCTAAAACATTTTTTTTATAGAAATCTCTGATATTATAATAGGGTCTATATACAAATACTTATAAAATAGCCGAAATTGTTACATCTATTAAATTCCAGCTACTAGCCATAGAGTGGGTAATACAAACAAAACTCGTACAAGGCTCGTAGGGAGATTGGTTTTCCAACTAATGACTAGGCACTGAGGTACCACCTGTCACAGTACGTGGCCTAGATAACAGTACCGAGGAGTACGCCGGCTCCATTACAACACATGGCCGAAACTATTCCTTACTGAAAAGTTCCGAACAAGATAACCACGCAGTTGTGGCCAACAACTGCCCACACAGCCGAAATAAAGGGACATCTAGACAGGGGTATAACTCGTCCTGCTTGGGTATGACCCACCTAACCTTGCTACATTACCCCTGATTTTCAATCATTCCCGGTTGATGAGGCTCGAGGCTATGCATTACCTTTTTAGACCGTTTCACTTAGAATGCCCATCGTCCGCCTGACGATGTTCCGAAAGCATTCATCCATACAAGTCCGTCCAGGGTTCGAACGGAACCGAAGGCACTACTCCTACTACATCCATTTTGAAAATATCCTCAGGATTAGTAGAGACTAGCCCTTGCTCTTCACTGCTCCATCTTCGCATCCAAACTCGTTTTCCTACGAAAATGTACAAACCGGATCGAAGTGGTTTTCGAGATATAAATCTCGATCCCGGTCTCTTCGAAACGATCAGCGCATTTGTCCAATATTGATAGTCGGTTATTTAACTATCAATTAACATTCACAAACATCCATCCAAAAATAAATAATTTTCCAAATTATTTATTAACCTCAAAAATATCTTCGCAAGATATTATTTCTACTTTCAAACCCTTTGAAAACAGTTTCAAACTATCTTTCTTTTCAGAATAACTTTCCCAAGTATTCTCTATCTCCTCTGAAAGCACCAAGCACAAAACTAGAATTTTAAAATCACTTTATTCTTATACTGTTCATTTTAATTTATTTAGATTCTCTATAGTTATTCCACTTACAAATTCTCATCCTTTTATTTTCAAAAATCCAATTCTATATATTCAGATAACTCAGTGTGTCGAAATAAATTCCAACAAACCATAACACTCAACATTCCAATATACTTCAACATAGCATATCAAAAAAATCACAACAGTGAATATTAAATAATTTAAATGAATGTTGAGGAATCCAGTTGGATCCCTCTAACCTATTTCCCTGCATCCACAGACGTTAGCACAACATAAAATACCAATTCCAAAATATACCATAGTATAACACATCAATTAATTCAACCATTCAAACAATTATTTAAATTTAATCTTTTAAATTTAAATTTAAATTCAGCTGAGTGAGATTAACTCATCTTCGATTTTCATTTGCAATCCACTTCAATATAGCCTTGGTTTACCCGATTTGACCTTGAAAAATCAATTTATACGGCTTTATTAATAATTTGAATTAACTAAATAATTTTATTATCATTTATTAATTTAAGTAACTACGAAATTTAGTTTAAACTGATAATTTCCCATCCAAATTGTATACAAAAATAAATTATATATGCCAAATCTTATGTATATGCATATTTCTTGCTTTGAGCCTTATATATACATATATATATTTTTATAAAGTCTAATAAAAAACTATCTCCTTTTTAACCTATATATTAAAACAAATTTATCTTATTTCAATAAACTATAAAATTTGATATTCATTTTTATATTATCATCCTATAAATCGAAAAATTTCCTATATAAGATTTAAATTAAACAACCCAAAATTTTATTTATTTTTATAAAACAAAATAATTTATAATCATCTTACTGTAATCTATTTATTTTTTTGGATATAAGTTTTTCTCATACAAGAATAAATGTAAATAAACAGAAAATACAACTCACCTCGATTGTTTGCACTCACGGCACTCCATCTCGAAGCTCACGCTTACAGAAACCCTACGCGCCATCATCTCTTCGTCGCCGCTGACGAAGCCGCACATGAGATGCCTAGATTTCCTCTCAAATTCACGGCGTGCCTTCGAGCTACCTACCCCGGCCTCGCAACACCTACACAAAAAACACGCCACAACCAGATTCGATCCCCAAAGCTTCGCAAGCCCTAAATTGCATCGTCGATGTTCACCTCTTTGCCTGCCTTGTGTGCGGCGTCGAAATCGTGTCCAAACCCTAAACGACCACGACTAAACCCACGTCGAACCTCGTCGAAAACCCTCACGCCTCGCCCCAAGATTACAGATCGAAACCCCTTCAAATTCGTGAAGCCCCGCCTCGCCAACCCCTTTTTTATTTTAATTCGCCCTGAATCGATTCGAATTGGGGAAAAAAAATTTAGGCGATGCGGTTGATTTGAGAAGGAGGGAGTCGCGATTTTAACATGCAGGCTTCGGCCATAATTAGATTTTGAACAATGGAATATTTCGTTCCAAACAAAATTAATCTGCACAATTAAAATTACAGAAGAAAGAAGACGATATGATATAAAGGTGAAGTGGCGTAATTCAAAAGATTAGCCACAGTGATGGAAGTGAAAGCTGACGTGAAATTATTTCGAATGAAGGTTGACTAGTTAAACAATGCATTAATTTAATTTCAAATTTCAATTTAAATTGATTATTATCAATTAAATTTTCAGCGCGTTTATAAATCGTACGCTCACACCATAACTCCGATCACTATGAAAATTGAAATCCGATAATAATATAATATTATGAATCCAATAGAACTGGTTTCGTCGAAATCCGAGACTGCGCCTCGGAAGGCTATTTTTAAATTCAATTTAAACGATAAAATTTCAAAACTGAACAAATCAGTGTTAAATTCAATTTTACACTTATATTATTCTCAGTATTATCAATATAAATTTTATAAGTCTTTAATTTATTTTTAACAGGCTTAAAACTCTAGATTCAACATTTTACCCAACTTCAAACTATTTAATTCAAAAATTAAATTTCCAAATAATGGTGATATTTAAAATTTAAGTTACAAATTAACTTTTAAATATTAAATATTTATCAAATATTCCAATTTTAAATGCTCAAAAATTTTGGGTCGTCACATTCTAACACCCTAAATTTCTGAAATTTTTTGACAGAGTCTCCTTTGTACGGAGAACGTTTTACAATATCACAAATATGATAAAAATATATACATCGACCCACACGGTCAGAAAACAAAATATATAGCAATATATTATCATCTCTTTATTTTATTGCGTAGGCGTACCTTTATTTAGTGTTATTAAGCGAGCGGCTTATTTTATATGCATTTACGCAAACATTATCTATCCATACAGCTTCCCGTACCTGTACTAAATCAAAATAAGCACATAAGTTTTCATAAACATGAAATTTTAATAACATTCCATTTATTTAACTAGCTAAAGACATAAACTTCATAACCCGAACATGTCAATCACATATTACAAGCAACTATAAGGTTCCAACACTAATTTAATTTCTTTCCATGTGTCCATATATCATTTCATTCAATTCGAAATGATTTACAATCAAATTTATTGCACTCAATTCATATTTTCAACAACCAAACTCATATTCATTCCAAATTGATTTATATGTGCCTTACTTGCATACATTCATTTCTATTAAATTTCAATTTGATTCACAATCAATTTTATTTACATTCCATTTATTTTTCACTTTCATTTTATGCGAATCCATTTTATCAGTTTCAATTTATTTTCTTTTTAAATTGACTCTAAATCAATTTTTCTAATTTCCATGCCATTTATTAAATTTTTAACTTGATTCACAATCCATTCAATTCATTCCATTCACATTCACACTTATTATATTCATACCCATCTTATTAAGCTTCAATTGATCCATGTAAATTGATTTTAAATCAATTCATCTATTTTCCATTGGTTTCCATTTGTGTTATCCACCAAACTTTGTTCGCTACATGTTGTATTGGACAATATTCCAATCCATGTTAACTTATTGACGAATCATTTCCAAACATTCACTTAAGTTAAGTTTCCATTGCAACAAAATTCCATTCTCCTTTAAATTGATTTTCATTCAACTTATTTTCTTTCATTTACTTAGTATATCCAATTTATACTATATCACTTGGGGATCATTTCATATAAATCAATACCCAACAGTTCATTATATCATAACATGGTTCCTGCACTTGCATTCCTATTAACTTAACTTATATTACCTCTTTTCTATTCACTTTCATTTTATTCACATAGATTTATCCGCTTCATTTTATAGTGAACGGCATTTCATTACGTGCAAGTTTATTTATAAACCATTTCACAAAATTATTTCTAAGGTTTACTATAACATCCCATATTGGTGCTTAAGTTATATTCAACTTTAAAACTTAAGTTCACACTCAACTTATCCAATCCATATTCCAAAATTTCGAAAACATATTCAATTCATTTACCCTTGCATTGAATCCACTTGTTATTATCAATTTCTTAACCATTTTAACTTGGCTATGCTTTTCCACTTCCTCATTTTAATAAGTTATAAAACTTATTTATTTACAATTCCTGAATTTTTCCCACTTAAGTTTATTCATATTCTATATTTCTAACATATAGTTATATAATCACTTCACAATTCATGTTTTTATTCAATTGACTCAATTTCAATTCACCCTCCATTTAAAATTCAATTTTTTTCTTCTGAATTTCCATTCTTCTTACCATAATATCAAACCATTTTCGTTTAGGCTTTACCATTTCATTTCTCGATTCATAAGTTCAAAAACTTATTTACTTAAAAATCCATTTTATTTACTTATGTCCATTTATATCTAATAATCATAACTCTGGATTATATACATCACTTTATAACTTAAGTGTATCTATTCCATTCAATAATTAATACTTATAATTATATAATTATTCTACATTTCAACCTTATATTCCATTTAATTCAAATCCAATTCTCAATTTTATTTAACTTATCTTCAGTTAAATTCCAACCTATCTTGTTCATTTTAGTTAACTTAAGTTAAATTTTAATTCCCGGATTTAAAATTAACATTTTCCTCTGTTATCTATATCAACTCCAAATTACAAGTTTCATAATCGATTTCTCTGACTTTACAAGTCATTTAAATGGAAATCCTAGAATTTAATCATCCAGATTTATTTCAAATCATTTTGAAATCATAAATATGCATTCATTCATTTTTGTATATATCGTACCATACCTTCGAAATCTTAAAAAACTTGGTTTTTCCTAAAACAAATTCCTTTTGGAATTTCGAAACAAAACTTGTTTATCAAACAAGTCCAAAACAAATATTCATTGCCAATCACTATGGTAGCAATCCGTCACTTAGAAACTCAAAAATGAACATTGATGATGTAGCCATCATCACCAAGATTATTTGCCAGCGACCAAGGTAAGTTCAGTGCTACCTTACTTTCAAAATTCGTTTAAAATAATTTCTATTTAGAAATATCTCCAAAATACTATTACTATTATTCCTTTCAAACCATTTTGGAAAAGATGTCCAAAATTTCCAAGATTTAAAAATTCCAAACACTTAGTTCAAACCCATTTTAAAACATTTTTCCCCAAAATTTCAAAGTTTTAAATTCTAGGTTAAATCCAATTTTAGTCATACACCTTTGTACGAAATCATTCTTATACAATCTCTATTTGGTTATATATATAACCATTTCAAATTTTATAATCTAGTTTTGATTATAGTATTATCAACCAAACATTCCAAGCATAAACGCTATGCTAATTTAGAAAATTATTTCTTTTATATCAAAATATAATTTTAGGTAAAATTATTTCATTTCCTCACTTTGAAACAATACAATGTTAGTTTACCTTGTTTAAGTGTTTAAAAACCCCTATCGATATGATTGTACTTCCCATACGGACCAGAGTTCATAAACATGCAACCGATAAGTCAACACAATACAAAAACATTTTATATTCACTAACAATTACGTGCTCGTATCTATTATTACACTAAACTCATTCTATGGTACTTCTGACTCTATTTCTAATGATTAATTCCCATCAAAGCCTAGGTATATTGCCAACCTAACCTCTGATACCAACTGTAACGATCCACCCTTTCGACCCTCGAAAATCGACATAAATACCCACATTGTATAACATGCCAAACGATCGAGTGCTGAAAGAACATATTGTTGAGGGAAAAGAAAGTAGGTAGAAGGAAGAAGAAACTAAAACAAAATAGAATTTCACAGCGGACTGAATGACATATTACATAAATAGTTCTTTACACAAATCAAAACTGTAATATACATATCTCACATCAGAGTACATAATCAATGGTTACCAACCTAGACAGTTACAACAATGTGCCCTCACAATTGTTGATAACTTCAACAAAACACTGTAGCGGAAAAAAAATCAAATACAAGTCATACGTCTTCGCCATCCAGCTCATCTCCTGAGCTCTATAGCATCCTATCCTGAACCTGTAAACTTGACCCGACCCGAGCATTATAATAAAATAACACCTCAGTCAGTTAGGAAAACCAGCGTGAGAAAAACGCACTCAATTTAAATTATTAAAGTTTCCAAAATCCTTTGAAAATCAAAGGTATCTCGTAAAACCCCCGCCATACATAAGCACGACGGGTTTTTACCTTACGATAACCAAAACATTTCATATCAAATCCTCTGATATTACAATAATGTCTAAGTACAATTACTTATTCAAATGGCTGAAATTATTACATTAATTAAATTCCAACATACTAGGCTCCACAATCAAAACTGTAAAGGCACGTATTGGAGAATGGATTCCGTATGAATGACTAGGTACTAGGCTATCACCTGTCACAATACACGTCTAGAATAGCGTACAGTGGACCATGCCGGGATCCTCTGTAACACAAAACTGGACTATCCCTGGACTATCCCTAACCTGGATAGACCGAATATGTTATCACCCCGGGTGTTCCCATCCTTTTCCGGGCTTCTTCCATGTATCATAGTATTAATATCCAAGGGTATCTAGAAAGGTGATAAACACACCCTAATTGGGTGCTACCCGCTTAGCCTTGCTGCATCACCCCTACTTTTCAGTCATTTCTAGTTGATGAGGCTCGAGGCTATGATTACCTTTTAAAGGAATATTCACTTAGAATGCTCATTGTCCTCCAATGGCAATGTACTAATAGCATTAACCCATACAAGTCCGTTCTGGGTCCGAACGAAACCGAAGGCACTATTTCTACTACATCCATTTTGGAATCACCCTCAGGATTAGTAGTGATTAACCCTTGCACTTCACCGCTCCATCTTCGACTCCATGCTTTTGTTTTCGCATTGAAAATGTACTGTTGGATCGAAATGGTTTTTGGATAACTTATCTGATCCCAATCTCTTCGAAACAACGTTTAATATTTTTCGGTAAACTCAACCCCGGTTCTCTAGGAAATAAACAGACATAAATAAGATCGGAGATCACCTCCTAACCGTTAGTGGATGGATTTTCTTATCATCGTCCTAGAATAACGAAACAAGTTTATACGTACAGTATATCACCTCGAATGGTAACTTTACCATATAATTCCCGTGTTTCCTCTAGATATTCCCAAAGTTATATTTTGGGTCCAAACTTGATAGTCGTATATTTAACTATCAAATAAATAATCATTCAACCAAATATTTCCCTTTCCACTGAAAAATATTAAATCTCTTTTCAATTTAATTTATATTTCAATCACTTAAATCTCTTTATCCAAATATATGTACTTAAACTTAACCAATTTAGTCAATTTACAAATTATCTTTCAAAAATATTTGAAAACCCTTTAAATTAATATGGAAAGTACCACTGTGGTATCAAACCATGGATTCACAACTCAATGGTTACGTCTTTATCCTAGAGAAATCGAAGACTTAACTATAGGCACTCACTGCCTCCGATTACGCCATGCGAGTATACCATTACTTCCCAAAACTTTATTTAATAATTATCTCAATAATTCTTATAAATTTCTAAAATTAATTTTCTTGTTTAATTTATGAAAATATACTTAAAAAAAAGTTATTATACAAAGCCGTATTCATATTTAATAATTATCTTTTAAAACAAACATGCTGAATAGTTCTTAAATAATAATAAATCTTTACAATCTTTATAAAGTAACTAATAATTAATATGTTTTAAACAATTTAAAATAATTAAATGACTAATTTTCAGAATATTTTTAACACTTTTAAAGTTACCTAATTAGTAATTAAAAATTCTCTCTTTAAAACAAGCCCAAATTTCCCGATTCTAATTCCATTTCGTAAATTTGGAAATCTTACTGGAGTTCCAATATGACAAATTTTATACTTATTCCTAATTTCACTTCTATCTTTCAAAACTATTAAAATCTCAATTTTTAAACCTTTTTTATTTAAACAATACCACTTAAGAATTTATTGCTTAAAAATCCTTTTATATATTTTATTCCAAAATCCTATTCACAATATCCCGATTTAGTTAAGTTCAAATTTCAAAACTATTTTTTTCGTCCAATTGATTAACCCAAAATTCTTTATAAACATTTTACTTCAAAAGTCCCTTTTAAAATTCTTCCAAATTCAAACCATATATATTATTGGTATTTTAAAATACCAAGAATCAAGGCTAAAACAACCATAACATCCAATCAATATAAATCCCATAGTAATCTATCACAGATTATTCTAAAAACACGTATATCACTATATATGAAATTAAATTCAACATTTTTGAGGAATCAGTTGGATCCCTCCAACCTGTTTTCTTGCATCCACAGATGTTAGCACAACATAAAAATACCAATCCCGCTTCGAGGTGGAATATCATGGTATATAGGGTCATCCGCTATTATGCGGGATGCATAGGGTCTCATCCGCTATATATATATATATATATATATATATATATATATACACACATATGGGAATATCAATCGCCTTAATATATACACACACACTACTATATATAATATCACATTTGACTGACAATAATTCATCAATTCAACCAGTCAAACACTAATTAATTTTAATTATTTAAAATTAATACCAGAATTCAAAAATTGAGTGAGATTAACTCACCTTGAATTTTAATTTGCCAAACGTTCAAATTTTGAATTAAATCAAACACGTTCGATTTAACCTAAAATTTTAACTTACTCCAAACATCTCCAAATCTGTTCCAGAGCGTAGTGCTCGTCGCCACGATACTGTCGTCAATTGTTTCGTCCGACCTCGTATTACGGAGATATGCTATTATAAAGTTTTGAATATAAATTTTATAAAAAAAATTCTTTTCTTTTATATACCAAACGAATATGGCCATACATTTCTGAATAGAAAATCCAAGCCGCATGCTCATCTCTTCTACCCATTCTTCTCATTCCAGGCCACGATCGTAAACAACCCATCGTCGCCTTCCTCATCCTCACGCCGCTCTCACCTCGATCATCGAGGAAATGATCGGCCACTGCCACCGCGTGCTCCCACGCTAGCTCCACCAATGCCCGAAAACATGAGACAATCGACTACTCTAATGCCTTGTATTTCATGCTTGAATGTTAGGACTTCAAGGGGAGAATTCCAGCGATCCACCACACCGTTTTCAATCACAACCGTAGAATTGGTAGAGATTGAGATGCTCTACCTTTTCATGTTCGAACTTTTCTCTAATAGTTGATGGATTTCGAGAAAAAAGAGGAAGAAGAAGATTGCTTTTTGGCCATTAAAGAATGGAGGTGGCCGCATGAATAAAATGAGGGTTCCACTCATCAGATGCGTATATATATGTGTGTGCAGACAATATTTTATTCTTATTTTTATTTTCGATTCACGTGCTTTTCTGGAGGAACTCCAATATAGATGTGCCGCCTGGCGTTTATAATGATTTATCCCTATTTTGAACACAATGGAACATGTTTCAGGGCCTAATTCGATCGTATGTGGAAAATAGCTTTTCGAATCGAATTAAAATATTAAATTTTCGAGATAAAATTCAACGGATTTCTATCCCATATGACTAAACGGTAACTCCAAATGCTACGAGATTTGAAATCCGATAATAATAATAAACTATTACGAATCCAACATAACTCGTTTTGTCGAATTCCGAGAGTGTGCCGCAGAAGGCTATTTTAACGCGTCGATTTAATCGAGCGATTTTTAAAATCAATGGAATTGCTTGAAATTCGAATTATAAAATCTTACTGACTCGTTTATAATTCAAATAGAATTTATATCCATATTTGAAATCATTCTAATTCATTTTAAATCAAAGTTCAATTATTTACACTATTACTATATATATTAATTTCACTTATTAATTTAATATATAATTTCCAATTTCCACTTTATCGACTTTTAATTCCATTCAGAAGTCCAATATTATAATTCTAATCCAATTAAAATTTAAATAAATTTTAGAAATCATTCCCATGTCCATTTATTTCCATATTCACATATTATCCCAATTTCAATATTAAATTTATATTTACCAAATCCAGTTAATCGCTATATTTTAAATCTTAAACTATTTTACTAATTCTTCCAAAATCTCCATATTCAAAATCAATTAGTAATTCAAATTTAACATTTAAAATAAATTAAACGTTCAAAATTAAATGACCAAAATTCTGGGTCATCATATTCTTGGAATTCGATGAAACTAGTTCCATTGATCTTTAATAGTGTATTATTATAGGATTTCAAATTTCGTGGCGATTAGATTTACTGTTTGGTCGTTCGAGTTGAAAACGTGCAGGATTAATTTAATTTAAAGTCATCGATTTAAAAAGCTATCTTCTCCATATGATCAAATTAGGACTTGAAACATGTTCCACTGCGTTCGAAATAGGGGATAACATTAGGAACGCTAGGCAGCATGCCTCGATAAGGGTTCGGGATTTTAAGGTGCCATAAATGAGATAATTTGGAAATTTAAAAATATTACAAATTTCAAAGTCAAAAACCAGCCACCCTAAGAACGTACTTGGGCCGCACTACATCTGAATCGCATACTCTTTCTTCCTTCTTCTTGGAAAGGAAATTAGTTCGTTTAATTAAAAAATACGAACGATGGCCGAAGTCGCGATGCAAGAGGGAAATCTCAGGGCAAGGGGAGCGGTGGCCGCCAGTGCCTAGAGAGAGGGTCTGTGACCTAGGGTTTCACATCTTCTGGGGATTCATGATGGCTATGGGTAGCTCACCCATAGTGGCGCGACGGTCGACAGAGTGGAGGAGGGCAAGGTTGGGGCGGACGTTGGAAGGCACGGTCTATGGTCTAACTCGAGCCGTGGAGACGCGAACCTGAAATGATGGAGACGCGAGTTCGGTTGGGGTTTAAGCAAGGAGTTGTGGAGTTAATCTAGGTAATTATTAAACTAATGATATATTAGAGATTAATTAATTAATTTACCAGTTTGAAAATTTTATTGATCCATATTTAATTCATGTGTTGTTAGAATTGAACGCGACGAGTTGCATTGGATTTGTAGCCGCGAAATATGCAGTCTGGAATCGATTTGGAATCGATCGTTGTTAGCTGGAATTTTTAGATTAAATTGAATGTCGCTCGATTTAATTTAAAATTGGAACGATAAGCTAATTAAAAATCAAGGTGAGTATATCTAACTCATTTGGAATACTGGATTTAATATGAAAAATTAAAAATTAATTATTGGTTGACTAGATGAATTTATAAATTATTATCAGTTGAATATTATTAGATATATAGATGTACATATTAGTAGTTGGGTATATGTCCCGCTGTTGGAGCGGATGAAACACTATGCACCCCCGCGTAATAGCAGATGACCCTATATTTACCCGATATCCCGCCTCGAAGCGAGATTGGTATTTTATGTTATATAACATCTGTGAATGCAGGGAAACATGTTGGAGCGATACAACTGGATTCTTTAAAAATATATTGATTTTTTCATTTATGGTGATATATGATGTGATTGAATAATCTGTTATGGATTGTTGTGTGATTTGATATATTGGATGATATAGTAGCACTGGCCCTAATTTTCGTATTATAAATATCATAAATAATATTTTTTGAATCATAAAAAGGAAATTCATAGGATATTTTGAAATGAAAGTATTTACATAAAATTTGGGACTTTTAAAAGCGAATTGATTGGATAAATAAATAATTTGATTTCGGATATTTAATTTGCTATTTCATAAAATGGTTTCAAATGGAAAATTTTAAATCGTGTATTTTTAAAATGATGGATAATTAAATGAGATTTCATTAAGAATGAAACGAAAGTCGAAATTGAGATTTGAATGTTTTTGGAATATAGTTTGGATTATTTAAGAAATAGATTTCCAGGTGGAATTTTTTAATAGAAGCAATTTATAAATGAAATTTGTTTAATATAAATTAGTTTTTAACAAAGAAAAACTAGAAATGAGTTTGTAAATTTATAAATGATGTTTATGAATAAAGTAAAATAATTATCACTTGATAAATTGGAAATATAAATTCATAGTGAGAATATATAATGAGATATGGAAATTGGTTTAGAAAGAAATTGTGGATTCTATTTTGGAATTTGGAAATGGTTATGAAACTAGAAATGAAAAATTGATTTGTGATAAATTGAGAAAGATTTATAGATATAAAAATGGTTATGTTGAATTTTAAAAAAGCAAAAAATAAATTTTTATTAGGAGGTTAAGGTTTTTCTTAAAAAATATTTTATTTATTAAGCTATGAAGTTTAAAAACTATTATTAATATTAAAATACTTTTGGAAAGTGATTATTTAAGTATTTGATAGTAGTTGTAGTGAATTTTAATGTTTATAATAAGATTTGTAGATCGATTAGTATTATTTACAAATGAAATGGAAATTACTTATTGTTGTTATTTTAATGGGGTTTGATATTTTAATAATTACTTAAATGGTTTGAAAATTTATTACTATTCTTTTAAAATACTTATTTTATAATATAGAGTTCTGGAAATTGATTGAAGTTATTTGTAAATACTTTCGAATGGATGTGATTTTATAACAGAAATTCTTATAATGGAATTTATAAACTTGAGAAAATTTCCAAAATGTTTAGATACGGGAACTTTAAAAATGAATCTGAATTTATAAAAGAAGTTATAAATTGTTAGTGGGGATTTATTTTTAAATAAGTATAATCGGTTTTGGCAATGGCAAAAGGAATTTATTAATAATTTTGAAAATTTAGGAGATAAGTTATAAAATATTTCCTAAGTATTGATATTAGAAATGATTTCGGGAAATAGACTTATAATATTTTCCTAAGTGTTGAAATGAAAGGCTTGAAAATATTTTAATGACGAAAGGATTTATATAGAGATATTTTTCTAAGTACTGGATTATAAATCTAATTTGGAAATATTTCACCAAGTGTTGAAGTAAGATATGATTTGGAAATATCATGTTACGGATATAATTATTTGGAACTGTTTTCAAATATTGAATTACTGGAAGAGTTTTGAATAGATATCTTTGTAAAGATATTTCGAAGTAAATGTTTTCGAAGGATTTAAATATGGGCCTAGTGAGTGCTTGTGTGTAATTTGATAGTTAAATAACCGACTATCAAATCTGGCCAAATTCGTTAATTTTTTCAAAGAGACCGCGATCAGATTTAATTTTCTAAAAACCACTTCGATCTGATTTGTGTGTTAGGAATTGTGGTATCTCGAAGATAATGGAGATGGTGATCTTAAAGGAGTTTGGGTTTGTTCAGACCCAGAACGACTTGTACGGATGAATGCTATCATTGCACTGTTGCCTGGAAGGCAGTGTTAACATTCCAAATATAAATGTTGTTCTTAAGGTAAAATGTAGTGTAACAAGCCGCATGTTTTACGATTGAATATTTAAATATTTTATTTAAAATATTTCATCATTAGTCGGATTTTAGTCCAAAAAGCTACCTTTTGCAAATAGTCAAATTAGGACTCGAGATCACCCCCATTGAGTTCAAAATGACGTTTGCGACCTTTTTGAGTATAAACTTTGATATGTTTGGAGTTAGTGGAATTTTGCTACTTTTTCACTTAGGGCTTTGGTTTTGTTTCAGCCCATTAGACCCAAGCTTCACCCCTCTTCTCCTCATTACTTCATTTCTATTTCCTAATACTCACGCTTTAGCAACAATGGAGAGAGGAATGGGAAATTAAAACTCCAAGCTCTAGTTTCCATTTGCAAATCAAGTTCTAGCTCCAAATTTATAGAAGAAGCTTTGGGAAGCCTCCTCTTCTTCTTCTCCAACTCATTCTCTTACCAATTTCAGAAATTCCTAAACCTAATTTAGGGAATGTTTCTCTTTTGAGGTAGATTCAAGCTCTTTGGGTTGGAATTAAAGAGTGATTGTCCTTGCCATTGCTCTATAGCTTCTTCTTCTTCATAGTTTTGGGTTTAAAGGTGAGATTTTTATCTCACATCTATGTCTATAACTATTTTTGATTGTTGGGTATGAATTCCTAACACTTATTCATGTGCATTTGCTTTTGGTTTGGATTGATTTGGTATGTATTCCAACTTTTGGTGCTTTGGAAGCAAAACCTATGAAAATCCTTTTATGTATGTTTGAACATGTTCTTGGTGATGCATCGAAGAGCCTATAGGGTCGGGTTGCCGATTGGCATAAATCCCAAGCGCCATTGCTCGATCGGTCGCGAATTGGTTGGGTTTGCACATCATTTGTATAGGAAGAAAAACTGCCTAGGTTCCAGTCAGTCGATTGGACTTTGAATCCAGTTGACTGGCTGTAGCCAATTGGCGTACCAAAGGCAGATAACAGAGACAGGAGGTCTCTGTTTCCTGCAGTCAGTCGACTGAACTCATTGAGCCAGTCGACTGACCTGCTCCTAATTGCCTATTATGCCTATTTTTGCCTATTTTGTTTATGATTCCAATTTTTATCGATTTGTTTTGATTCCTCGATGATGCTATCAGTTATTCGACTTTGATGACTTCTAATATGGGATTTTTAGAAATATCCATTTTGATGGATTTGATATCGATTTCTTTGGAATTAATTCACGTCTTCATATGTGAATTTTAGTGATTGATTATTTCTACAATCATTTTTTGTGCTTTGTCACTTTAAAAGTATAAAGGTTTCAATACTAGTAGTAAATATCAAAACTCTTTTATCAAAACGATTTCAACTCTTATTTTTAAATATCAAGTTTGTTTATAAAACCGTTTTCCAATCTACTAGTATGTACAAACCTTTACCTCACTCGTATGAGAAATCTAATTAAACGGCTTAGTAAAACAAGTGGTATGAAACGCTTACATTTACTTCGTCGGTTAATTCTTGGACTTGTTCGATTTAATTTCTTGTGACAATTTTCGAGTGGAGATTTACAGTTTGTTCGTAAATATTTAAGTTAAGCTAGTGGTTATGAGACATGAATCTAAGCTCATATATTTACTACCTTAGTTTAATTGACACTTCTTGATGATCGATGATGATCATTTTGTGATTTAGACTAGCGATATGCTATGTTTCTTTGTCCACGTAGGGGACGGTACCTTGTTTTATTGAGTTTCGTCTCATTTCTTTTATACGCTAACGACCTATTTATTATTTGGAGTTTCGACTCAATTTTTGTGGGCTAGCGACCCATGTTCTTTTATGGAGTTCGGTCCATCGGACGTACCTTTGTACTACGTTGTTGCACCAGCTTATCAACATCATCGGGCGTACCGTTGTACTGCATCGTTGTTCCGAATTATTCGAGTTTCAAGTTCCTCGGGCGTACCGATATTGTACTACGTCGTTGCACCGGCTCTATGGTTAGCGACCATGGGATAGCGTCCCGTTTGTGATACACGTGTTGGTGAGTTTTCAAGCTCCCGTTTTGTGATAGGCCTCCCCCTTTTGTGATTTCTGAATTTCTATTAATGATTTCTAGAATTTGTGATCCACCAGCTTTTATGATTGGCATCGATATGATGTCGATATTTGACTTGGTGAATAAAACTAAAGAGTATGACATTCTTTTGATCTTTGAGAAGATTCTTGTGATATTGATTAGTCTCTGGTTGATTTTCAATTACATAATTATCATAGTATGGATTTATGGTTATCTTACGTTTTTGTCATATCTCTTATTCTATATCATTTTATCTGATATTTATAGTTAGACTGATCCGTTAGTTATTTTCTTATTAAATAATTCTAGGGTCAGACCGAGATGTTACAGGTGCTTCTGCTTGACTTCTTATCTGGGATTATTATCCTGACTTTTGGCTAACTACTTAGATTAGTAGTTTTTGGTTGTATACATTTGAGATATAGACTCATTGATGTATACTTATTCTTTTGTGTTGCACTTGTAACTATTCTTTTGTGATATTGTGGATCTTGTTTGACCACTACTCTGATATACACTTTCATGTGTAATATTCATACCTGTTTCCGCCTTTGAGATATGAACTTCTGTGACTGATTTGTGTTATGATATTTCTTTATTTGTTTCCGAAGATATTATAGCCACTGTGTAGTAGCTTTGAGTTTGCATCGGTATGTCGGATTCCCTCTTGAAATGCAAGTTATATTTTCATCTGGCATATCGGTACTCGCACAAAGCAATTATACGGATGGTCGCTCCTCAACAGCCTTATTCTCCACGCTAGTTGACGGCGTTACCCCGTAGTGTCCTTGGCTAGCGTGGGTATAGAGGTGGGGCGTCACAACTTAGTATCAGAGCCAAACTTCGGAACAATGTAGAATAATTTAACAAGGATCATCGTCCTAAGTCCATCCTAGGAGTCGTGCTTTAGGATTTTATTCGGGTCTTCGAACCGTTCTATCCTATTTTCTTTGTGACGCCTTGTTTTATCAATCATGATTGTTTGATAATTATTTTGTGAATAACCTTTTTCTTCTTTCTTTCTTTCTTAAAGAATAGAAATGGTTAGTCCTGACCGCCCCGCGCCGGTCAATCTAGTGCTACTCCCTAATATGGAGTATTTATGTCTGCACAACAACTTCTTGATCTAGTAAAGAATGTTCAGGCTGTCGGACCCAATCCAGAGCCTACTCACCCTAAGTCCGGATTTGCACATTTGTGCAGTGACTATACCAACTTGGGTGGGAAGCCATTTAAGGGTTCCAAAAGAGTCACTCAAGTCCAAGCTTGGCTCAAAACATGCGATCGCATCTTTACTCGCATGAATCTAATTGATCTTCACCGTGTCCAAGTGGCTTCAAGTATGCTCCAAGAAAGAACATTAGATTGGTATGAGCTTCTTATTTCTGAAATTATTGAAGCGGATCTTACTTGGGAGAAATTCCGGGAACGATTCGAGTTAAAATTTGTGCCAGAAGCTGAGAAAGTGACATTGGCTCGTCGTTTCATTGACCTTGTTCAAGGTGAATCCTCCATGGCAGACTATGTCGCATCATTCGAGTCACTTTCTAAATACGGCGTCGAATACATAAACACCCCATTGAAGAAGAACCAAAGATTTGTCTGTGGCTTGAAAAAAAATCGCAAGAAAGCCATTACTTCTAAAGTTAGAAGTTTCTTTTGATCAACTCGTTGATATCGCTCTTCATCTTGAAGAGGCGGATAGAGAGAGTGATGTTGAAGTGGTGGGTGCCAAACCAAACTTCAATAACAACAAGAAAAGGCCTATTAAATTCAAAGGCCCTTATCCCAATAAAAAAGGGAAGCAAGCAACTCCTGCAGCAAAGACTTCTTCCTCTATTAATGGGCAATGCTACAACTGTGGTTCTAAAGACCATTATGCCAATAAATATCTGAAACCTCTCTTTTGTTGCTATTGCAAAAGTTTGGGTCATCTTTTACCTTCATGTCCCAAACTTCAAGGCAAGAAGGAGGGAAAGTTAAATGTTGCACAAGCCCCTAGCAACACTTCTCATGGTCAAGGTATTTCTCATCCTATCCTTGATAGCATTATTTTATTTCGTGATTAACCTATACGAGTTCTTTTTGATACGGGTGCGTCCCATTCTTTTATATCAAAAGAAATTGTTGAAACTTTTTCTTTAAGTGTTGTTGCTTTAATGACTTCTTTGAGAATTGTGAATCCGGTTGGTAGATCCGCAACAATTAGTTTAATTTGTAAAGATATCGAAATTATTTTGTGTGATTTTTCTTTTCGAGCCGATTTGCATGTCATGCGTTATTTAGGCTTTGGAATGATTTTGGGAATGGATTGGCTTAACCGCTATGAAGCTCAAATCCTATGTCCTGAGTGGACTATTCATCTTCGACATCCTCAATCTGTTAAGCAAACTTCTATCGATCTTAAAGATTTGGATTCCAACTTGGTTGCATCTTTATATTCTTTAAATCCTCATGATAACGATAATGATGATGAGGAAGATGTCATTTCTCTTATTCACGTTGTTCCTGAATTTTCTGACATATTTGAGCCCGTTTTAGGACTACCACCTAAGCGAGTAATTGAATTCAGAATTAATCTAATTCCTGAAGCTTTACCTATTACTCGTCCTACTTATTGTTTGTCCAATAAAGAAAGTGAGGAGATGCGCAAACAATTATCCGAATTGGAGACGAAGCAATTCATTCGTTCTAGTTCCTCTCCTTGGGAGCTTTTGCTATTTTTGTGAAGAAATCCGACGGTACATTTAGGCTTTGCGTTGACTACCGCAAGCTTAATGATTTTACTATCAAGAATAAATATCCTTTACCTCGGATTGATGATCTATTCGACCAACTTAGTGGTGCTAGAGTCTTTTCACAATTAGACTTAGCAACCGGTTTTCAACAGCTTTATATTGCAGAGGATAACATTCCTTTGACATCGTTCCGTACTCGTTATGGATCTTTTGAATGGCTTGTTATTCCATTTGGTTTAATGAATGCTCTGGCTTATTTCGTTGACCTTACGAATAGAGTTTTCAAAGACTTCCTCGATCGATTTGTTCTCATCTTTATTGATGATATTCTTGTGTATTCTAAAACCGAGGAGGAGCATGAAAAGCATCTTCAGATTATGTTGGAAACTCTTAGGAGCAATCAATTGAAAGAATTTTTTTCTAAATGCCACTTTTGGCAATCTCGTGTGAAGTTTCTCGGTCATATTATTTTCGAATCTGGAATTTCCATGGATCCTTCAAAGATTGAAGCGATTCAAAATTGGAAGAGACCGGAGAGTGTGACGGAAATCCATAGTTTTCTTGGATTGGCAGGTTATTACCTCCATTTCATAGAAGTCTTTTCTAAAATTTCCATGCCTCTTACTAGTTTGACAAAGAAGGGAGTTAAATACATTTTGTCGGGCAAATGTGAAGCTTCTTTCCAGAAATTAAAAGAACTCCTTTTCGATGCTCCTATTCTTGTTATCCCCGAGGGGAATCAAGATTTTATTGTTTATACCGATGCTAGTCGTGTTGGTTTGGGAGCCATTCTCATGCAAGGAGAACGTGTTATTGCTTATGCTTCTAGGCAATTGAAGCCAGCCGAGACTATATATGCCACTCATGATTTAGAGCTCGCGGCTATTATTTTCGCCCTTCGAATTTGGCATCATTATCTTTTGGGAGAAAAATTTATGCTTTACACCGATCATAAATCTTTGAAATATTCATTTTCTCAAAAGGAACTTAATTTGTGTCAATAGCGTTGGCTCGAATTCCTTTCATCTTATGATCTTGATATTCTTTATCTTGGAAAGGGAAATCGCGTTGCCGATGCACTTAGTCGCAAGCAACAAGCGGTTGTTTTCATGATGATATCCGAATGGAATGATCTCGAGATTTTATGCACTTGTGAGATTGGAGATCGTGTATCCGATTTATGTTCATCTCTTGTTTATGTAGCCTTGAGGCTCATCCTTCTCTTTTAGACCGCATTCTTGAAGCTCAAAAGCTAGATCCCGAATTGGCTTATCTTAGCCAAAATTGCAGGGATAAAATTGAGATTGAAGGTTTGAAAGACTTTAATATTGATTCTCGTGGTGGTATTCGGGAATTTGGTAGACTTATCGTGCCGAATATTAGTGATCTTCGTAAAGACATTTTAGAAGATTCTCATCGTTCTAAATTTACCATTCATCCCGGTAGTAGTAAAATATATGCCGATATGAAGTGACTTTATTATTGGGATGGAATGAAATCTGATATTGCTAACTTTGTTAAGTGTTGCATGATTTTCCAACTCGTTAAGGCCGAGCATCAAAGGTCTGGTGGGTTATTGCAACCTTTAAACATTCCAATTTGGAAGTGGGACCAAATTTCCACGGATTTTATAGATGGCCTTCCCCGTTCTCGTTCGGTTCATGATAGCTTATAGGTGATTGTAGATAGACTTACTAAATACGCCCATTTTATTCCCGTTCGGTCCAATCGGACCGTTCCTCTTTTGGCCAAGCTCTTTATTAAAGAAATTGTGAAGTTACATGGAGTTCCTTCTTCTACTGTTAGGGATCGTGATCCATTGTTTACTAGTGGATTTTGGAAGAGTCTTCAAAAAGCTTTGGGAACGAAGCTTAATTTTAGCACCACTTATCATCCTCAGTCCGATGGACAAACCGAGCGTGTGAATCAAACTCTTGAAGATCTTCTTCGTACATGTGTTCTTGATTTTGGTGGAAGTTGGGAAGATCATATTTCTCTTTTTGAGTTTTCCTATAATAATAGCTTCCAATCCAGTATTGGTATGGCACCTTTTGAGGCACTCTATGGAAGACCGTGCCGATCTCCTTCTTGTGGGCTTGAGGCCGGTGAGAAAGTAGTTTTAGGTCCAGATTTTATTCGTGATTCCACAGCAAAGATTGATCTTATTCGTCATAGGATGAAAGAAGCCCAGAGTAGATAGAAATCCTATGCCGATAACCGAAGAAGGAAATTAGAATTTTCTGTGGGAGATTTTGTGTTTATTCGTGTTTCACCTATGAAGGGTGTTGTACGTTTCAGTCGATCGGGAAAGCTAGCACCTCGTTACATTGGTCCATTTCCCATCACCGAATGTATTGGTTCCATGGCTTATCGCCTTTTATTACTGGCTCGGTTTTCTGCTATTCATGACGTGCTTCACGTTTCTCAATTATAGAAATGCATTCGAGATTTCGATTCTATTCTTGAGCCTGGTGTTGTGGAAGAAATTGAAGTTTCGCCTAATTTGACTTATGAGCAACATCCTATTCGTATCATTGCTTCGGAGATTATACGCCTTCGAAATAAAGATGTTCCTCTCGTGAAAGTTCAATGGTCTTCAAATTCTAAGGATTGTTCTTGGGAATCTAGAGAATTCATCGAGCGAGCACATCCGGACTTACTTTCTCATGCTCTTTGAGGTGAACTTCTTATTGCAAATTTCTTCTTTTGTGTTGATATCTTTTGTGGTTGTTACTTTTTGATTCATTTATTTCTTAAGATTGCGAGGACGCAATTTCTTTAAGGAGGGGAGTCTGTAACAACCCGCATATTTTAGGATTGAATATTTAAATATTTTATTTAAAATATTTCATCGTTAGTTGGATTTTAGTCCGAAAAGCCACCTTTTGCAAACTGTCAAATTAGGACTCGAGACCACCCCCATTGAGTTCAAAATGACGTTTGCGACCTTTTTGAGTATAAACTTTGATATGTTTGGAGTTAGTGGAATTTTGCTACTTTTTCACTTAGGGCTTTGGTTTTGTTTCAGCCCATTAGACCCAAGCTTCACCACTCTTCTCCTCATTACTTCATTTCTATTTCTAATACTCATGCTTTAGCAACAATGGAGAGAGGAATGGGAAATTAAAACTCCAAGCCCTAGTTTCCGTTTGCAAATCAATTTCTAGATCCAAATTTATCGAAGAAGCTTTGGTAAGCCTCCTCTTCTTCTTGTCCAACTCATTCTCTTACCAATTTCAGAAATTCCTAAACCTAATTTAGGGAATGCTTCTCTTTTAAGCTTAGATTCAAGCTCTTTGGGTTGGAATCGAAGAGTGATTGTCCTTGCCATTGCTCTATAACTTCTTCTTCTTCATAGTTTTGGGTTTAAAGGTGAGATTTTTATCTCACATCTATGTCTATAACTATCTTTGATTGTTGGGTATGAATTCCTAACACTTATTCATGTGCATTTGCTTTTGATTTGGATTGATTTGGTATATATTCCAACTTTTGGTGATTTGGAAGCAAAACCTATGAAAATCCTTTTATGGATGTTTGAACATGTTCATGGTGATGCATCGAAGAGCCTATAGGGCCGGGTTGCCGATTGGCATAAATCCCTAGCGCCATTGCTCGATCGGTCGCGAATTGGTTGGGTTTGCACGTCATTTGTATAGGAAGAAAAACTGCCTAGGTTCCAGTCAGTCGACTGGACTTTGAATCCAGTCGACTGGACTTTGAATCCAGTCGACTGGCTGTAGCCAATTGGCGTACCAAAGGCAGATTATAGAGATAGGAGGTCTCTGTTTCCTGCAGTCAGTCGACTGAACTCATTGAGCCAGTTGACTAACCTGCTCCTAATTGCCTATTATGCCTATTTTTGCCTATTTTGTTTATGATTCCAATTTTTATCGATTCGTTTTGATTCCTAGATGATGCTGTCAATTATTCAATTTTGATGACTTCTAATATGGGATTTTTGGAAATATCCATTTTGATGGATTTGATATCGATTTCTTTGGAATTAATTCACGTCTTCATATGTGAATTTTAGTGATTGATTGTTTCTGCAATCATTTTTTGTGCTTTATCACTTTAAAAATATAAAGGTTTCAATACTAGTAGTAAATATCAAAACTCTTTTATCAAAATGATTTCAACTCTATTTTTAAATATCAAGTTTGTTTATAAAACCGTTTTCCAATCTACTAGTATGTACAAACCTTTACCTCACTCATATGAGAAATCTAATTAAACGGCTTAGTAAAACAAGTGGTATGAAACGCTTGCATTTACTTCGTCGGTTAATTCTTGGACTTGTTCGATTGAATTTCTTGTGACAATTTTCGAGTGGAGACTTACAATTTGTTCGTA
Organism: Allium cepa; assembly: GCA_030765085.1. Classification (NCBI taxonomy): domain Eukaryota; kingdom Viridiplantae; phylum Streptophyta; class Magnoliopsida; order Asparagales; family Amaryllidaceae; genus Allium; species Allium cepa. The sequence continues at coordinate 964,818,593 of CM060939.1, read as the reverse complement.
AATATTTAAGTTAAGCTAGTGGTTATGGGACATGAAGCTAAGCTCATATATTTACTACCTTAGTGTAATTGACACTTCTTGATGATCGATGATGATCATTTTGTGATTTAGACTAGCGATATGCTATGTTTCTTTGTCCACGTAGGGGACAGTACCTCGTTTTATTGAGTTTCGTCCCATTTCTTTTATACGCTAACGACCTATGTATTATTTGGTGTTTCGAATCAATTTTTGTGGGCTAGCGACCCATGTTCTTTTATGGAGTTCGGTCCATCGGACGTACCTTTGTACTACGTTGGACGTACCTTTGTACTACGTTGTTGCACCAGCTTATCAGGATCATCGGGCGTACCGTTGTACTACGTCGTTGTTCCGACATATTCGAGTTTCAGGTTCCTTGGGCGTATTGATATTGTACTACGTCGTTGCACCGGCTCTATGGTTAGCGACCATGGGATAGCGTCCCGTTTGTGATACACGTGTTGGTGAGTTTTCAAGCTCCCGTTTTGTGATAGGCCTCCCCCTTTTGTGATTTTTGGATTTCTATTGATGATTTCTAGAATTTGTGATCCACTAGCTTTTATGATTGGCATCGATATGATGTCGATATTTGTGACTTGGTGAATAAAACTAAAGAGTATGACATTCTTTTGATCTTTGAGAAGATTCTTGTGATATAGATTAGTCTCTGGTTGATTTTCAATTACATACTTATCATAGTATGGCTTTATGGTTATCTTATGTTTTTTTTCATATCTCTTATTCTATATCATTTTATCTGATATTTATAGTTAGACTGATCCGTTTATTATTTTCTTATTAAATAATTCTCGGGTCAGACCGATATGTTGCAGGTGCTTCTGCTTGACTTCTTATCTGGGATTATTATCCTGGCTTTTGGCTAACTACTTAGATTGGTAGTTTTTGGTTGTATACATTTGAGATATAGACTCATTGATGTATACTTATTCTTTTGTGTTGCACTTGTAACTATTCTTTTGTGATATTGTGGATCTTGTTTGACCACTACTCTGATATACACTTTCATGTGTAATATTCATATCTGTTTCCGCCTTTGAGATATGAACTTCTGCGACTGATTTGTGTTATGATATTTCTATATTTGTTTCCGAAGATATTATAGCCACTGTGTAGTAGCTTTGAGTTTGCATCGGTATGTCGGATTCCCTCTTGAAATGCAAGTTATATTTTCATCTGGCATATCGGTACTCGCACAAAGCAATTATACGGATGGTCGCTCCTCAAAAAGCCTTATTCTCCACGCTAGTTGACGACATCACCCCGTAGTGTCCTTGGCTAGCATGGGTATAGAGGTGGGACATCACATGTTGCCTCAAGCCTCATCAACCAGGAATGACTAAAACAGGGTAGATGGAGCAAGGCTACGTGGGCCGCTCCCATTAGGGTATGGTCATCAATCCTCTAGAGTGGAAATTTATCGTCTTCACTATCTATCATTTGTTGCGTTTCGGGCCCATTGGTGATGATCATATTCGATACTATCCAGTAAGGGGGAAGCCGGTCTTGTGTTGGCAGGGATCGATAGGTTCGATCTCGGTACATTTTTTAGAGGTGTACTGTGGCAGGCAATACCCTGGTAGCCCTGTCATTGTATGGAATCCAGTATCCACTATGAGCCTGTAGAGTTTAGTTGTATACCAATTATGCTAAAACGTGAGATGCAAGCATTTTAGATATTTTATTGTTTATTTTCTATAGAGACTATTATAATATCAGATGATTTTGATATGAAGTGTTTTGGTTATCGTAAGGTAAAAACCCGTCGTATTTATGTCTAGCCTGGTCTTACGAGATACTTTGTTTTCAAAGGATTTTGATATTAGTAATAGTTCAAATTGAGTGTGTTTTCTCCTGCTGGTTTTCCAGACTGACTTGGGTGTTATTTTATTATAATGCTGGGGTCAGATCGAGTATTACAGATTCAGGTTGGGATGCTATGGAGCATAGGAGACGTGCTGGAGGAGTCCCAGGCGTATTCCACGTACTTGATTATATTCCGCTGTGTATGTATGCTATATATTCGATACTTGTGAGGACAAATTGTTATAACTGTCCAGATTGATATTGTTGACTGTTGTACTCTGATGATTGTATGAATATTAATTGTTACAGTTTCTTTCATATAAAGATTATTTATTATATATATTATATATTGTTCCGCTGTGATCTGTTAGATTCTATGTGTTGTTTCAGTTTTCTTCTATCCTTATTTTTCTTCACCCATAATGATCTGGTATTTCCAGCACTCGATTGCTCGGCATGCTATATAATGAACGTATTGATGTCGATTTTCGAGGGTCGAAAATCTCCAGTTCGTTACAATTTGCAAAAGTGGTTTTAAAGATACTTGAATACCGTAATATTTTGATTAATTTTAAGTTATTTTAGTATAAGAATTACTATATGTCAAAAATTGATTTTAAATAACTATATTAACTAATTAAAAAATGGCGGCCTCCAGATTCAGATCTGGAGACTAGGGTTCCATCAATCTCTTCAATTTCTTCTAGTTTCTTCTGTATTTTCTGCATGGGATCTTTGCGCGATGAGGAAGGTTGGGAGGAAGTCAGGAGGAAAAGAGGCAAGGCCCCAGCAACTTCGGGTCTGGATACCAGACTCAATTTGGGAGGCACATCTGGCAGATCTGGGTCGTTCTTAGATCGGAGCGGAGGGAGAAAGCCTCAGGCGGCTATCTCTGGTCGGAATTCTTATAAAGCTCAGAAACCTATAAAGAAAGATTTCAATCAAAAAGGGAACAATTCGAAAATCAAATTCACTGTTTCAGAAAATGCTAAAAAAAATTCATATAGTGAGGCAGTCAAAATAGGGGCAGTCGGAGACTTGGGAAACCTAGATCTTGAATACATTGAGCCAAAAATTACTGATGGCAAAAGGATTGGTTCACTTTCATCCGAAGCCATTAAAGAAGCGGAGGGAGGATGGGACTTATGTATTTTGTTGTATGTTGTTGGCTATAAACCATGGCTTAAAACTTTCGAAGGGTATGCTAACAGAGTCTGGGCAACACAGAAACCATTCTCTGTTCACCCAAGGAATAATGGTTTTTTTGTGGTAAGGTTTGGGTTGGAGGAGGATTGCAGTAAGATCTTGAAATCAAGTCCTTGGTTCATGGACCGAAACCTGATTATAATGAAGCGACTATCACCGGAAATGAAGACAGATAGAGATTTGCTTACATCTTTGCCAATGTGGGTTAGGCTCCCAAGATTGAGTTTTAAATTATGGGGCAATAAGGCCATCAGTGCCCTAACGAGCACAATTGGAGTCCCGATTAAAATGGACGAGGCCACGAAAAAGAAAACTAGGCTGGCATACGCCAGAGTATTGATTGAAGTTAATGTTAATTATGGAATGCGAAACATCATAGAAGGCACGGATGAAGAAGGGAGGAGTTTTTTTCAGGAGGTAGAATATGAGAATCCTCCTCCCATTTGTGACAAGTGCGTGTGTTTTGGACACGCAGCAGGAGATTGCCCAATGACTAAGTCTTGGGTTCCAAAACAAACTATATCAGTAGACCTGGAGAAAGAAAACAGAGAGGAACAAATTCAGATTGGAGGATCGGAAGTAACAGGAGAGGAAAATGGAAAAGACAACAATAAGGAATCGAGCAGGCTAGAGATCGATGGACACCCTGAAGTCCCAAATACAGATCTTCTGAAGGACAGCCAGTTAATTGATGGTGAAAACTGGCTTTGCGTGGAGGACGATACAAGAGCAAAGGTTCAACCCCAGGAACAACAAAAAGATCTAGAAGTAAACGATATCTACTCCATTGTTGAAAAGTCTCAAGAGGGGAATAAGACAACAGATAACTCGCTGGAGTTGGCAAATAGGGGTACTCATATCCTCGTGGCCGTGAACGATAACCTCATTAATCAAGAAAATTATGAGAACATCAATCTTGAGGAATCAACGGTCTCGTCTTCCAGGGAACATAGTCTACCAACTCAGAAATCTCCTTCAGCCCACGTCACTATTCTAAAACATCCCTCTACATCATCGGACGTTCCTTTAATTACTGAGTCTTTACTTTCTAATGAAATATGTATTGAAGATTGTACAGTTAACAATGTTAATTTTAAGAGAGGTACCGAGCCTTGTTTTGATATACAGGTACATGAGAATTTGGGACAAGTTGAAGGAATATCAGAAGTGGTAGAGGATCAGATCACATATGATAATGCAGATCCAGTGCAGGAGGAGTACCCAACTCCAAAGGTCCAGAATAAAGAGATAGAGAGCAGTCAGAAAGAAAAGCTAGTTCGTAAGAACCCCAAGTGGGTTCAGATGTTAGGCATCTTTGATGAGGACAAAGGGGAGTCCACTAGCAGCAAGCTGCAGAGGACTCGCAGTAACAGAGGTACATAATGTTGATCGCTTGTTGGAATGTCAGAGGGTTTCATAACCCTAACAGAATGAAAGAAGTGAAACATCTTAAAGATAAGTTCAAAATAAGCTGTTTTGGTGTCTTAGAAAATAAATTGTCGTTTTCGGACATTAAAAAGCTTGAAAAGAATGTGGATTATGGATGGAAAATAATAAGCAACGTATCATGTTATTATAAGTGCAGAATTCTAGTTTTCATTGATGGAAATTTTTGGGATTATAATTATATTAGTATGAGCGAACAACATATTACGTTAGAATTGATCAACATCTCGAGCTTCAAATGCAATATATCCTTTGTATATGCACAGAATCATGCAAAGCTAAGGAAAAGATTATGGACTAACTTACAGGAGGATGCTATCAGTATATTTAGACCCTGGCTTGTTCACGGGGATTTCAACTGCATTCGCAGCCCCGCAGATAAAAAGGGAGGTAACCCAGTAGCGTTTGGGAACTTTGTTTGAACTTGAAGACATGTCCAGAAACACAGGCCTTAACGAGATCAATATCAAAGGGTATGAATTTTCTTGGTGGTCTGGCCCTAGTCGTAACATATTCTCAAAGATTGACAGGGTTTTCGCCAATTTAGAATGGATCAATTCCTTTTCAGACTTTTCGGCTGAATACATTCCCCCTTCGGTGAGTGATCACAATGCTATTGTAGTCTCGCTTTACAGTAATCGTAGGGATAAGAATAGACCATTTAAGTATATGAATTTCTGGACTATGTGTGATCAATACTTTCCCCTGATTGAGAAACTTTGGAAATCTAATCAGGAAGACCGTCCTTTATACCAAATCATTTATATCCTTAAGAACATCAAGAGAGAACTTAAGCTCTGGAGTGCCAAACTTCGGAATACTAAATCGGAAGTAAAAGAAAGAGAGAGAACTGTTCTAGACTTCAAAATCTTTTGGAAAAATCAAATGATCCCAGTTTAGCAACGGAGTTCCAAAATGCAAAAACCAATTTAGAATTGGCACTTAAAAAAGAATTTCTGGATACTCAGCAAAAGGCCAAATGTGACTGGTTGATGATGGGGGATGAAGCCTCCTCCTTTTTCTATGCAAGAATGTCTAGCAGAAGAAGTAGCAAGTGTTTGACCAGAATAGAAATAGATGGAAAGACAATTCCAGAAGACAAGTTCGCGGAGTCGGCCATTGAATTCTATAAACGAGCTTTCAATCGTCCTGTAGGAGACCAGTTTCCAGAAGTCATTTGTAAAACGATCATTACAGAATATGGTGCAAATTTTTTGAACGACAGAATTTCTATGGAAGAAATCAGATCGGCACTATGGGAAATAAAGGATACAACATTCCCGGGACCTGATGGTTTTAATTCCAAGTTTTTTAAAATTCATTGGGATGTATCGAAAAATCTAATATGTAAAGCCTTGAATGATGTCTTCCAGAAGGGTTTAATCATAAAAGAATGGAACTATACTTTCTTGCACCTGATCCCTAAAAAAGTCCATTCCACTAGTATCCAAGACTTTAGACCCATTGCCTGTTGCAATACCCTGTGTAAGGTTTTCACAAAAATTTTATGCAACAGACTTGTTCCTTTCATGGATAAGTTGGTGTCACAGAACCAGACGACATTTGTCAAAGGCAGAACTATTGGGGATGGTATCTTACTTGCACACGAAATTAGTAGGGGACTTGGGAGAAAGAATAACAAATACATGTGTATTAAAGTTGATTTAAAGAAAGCTTACGATTCGATCAACCGATCTTTCGTAACACACATGTTAAATAGCATGGGTTTCCCGAGGAAATGGGTGAGAGTCATAGAAAACATCATATCAACACCCGTGTTCTCAATTATTTCAAATGGGGAATCGCATGGATACTTTAAGAGTTCAAACGGTCTTAGGCAAGGAGACCCCCTGTCCCTGATTCTCTTCAGTTTGGTTATGGAATACTTTACACTTTTGATGGACGAAAAAGTCAGGGAAGGGCTAATTTCTCCAATCTCATAATTTAATAACAAATTGACGCACCTTATCTATGCTGACGATATAATTGTCTTTACTAAAGCAACTACGCAGACAGCAACAGCTATAAGGGAAGTCTTTAATAACATGAAGAGAATTACTGGTTTGGAATTAAGTTGTGAAAAATCTAATGTTTTCTTTGGTAAAGGGGCAGAGCTTTGCAATGATATCAGTATCATCCTCAATGTTCAGCAATCAGAACTTCCAGTACGATACTTGGGCATTCCTCTGTCAAGTACTAATTTGAGGGATAAAGACTGTGTTTCTTTGATTGAGAAGATTAAATTAAGAGTAGGAGGATGGGAAAACAGAATGCTCAGCTTAGCTGGAAGACTCGAGCTTATTAAATCTAATATCTACCCTATAATTCAATTTTGGATGCAATGTTTCCGACTTCCAGTCTCTACGGTTCGAAAAATAAAACATCCGATTCTTAATTTTCTATGGAAAAGTCGTAATAGTAAGATCCCTTGGGAAATTCTCTGTAGAGAAAAAGAAGAGGGAGGAATGGGATTGAGGAACCTCGAAGAGTTGAATCGAGCGTTATATGTAAAGCTGATATGGAAAATTATAAACGAAGAAGGCATCTGGGCCAAATACATGAAGCGTAAGTATATTGGCAACAAAAGCTTTTGGGAAATTTCTGAAAGATTGGATGATTCGGGAGTGTGGAAATTTACTTTGAAAAATAGACAGGAGGCTCGAAAATGTCTTTCCCTCAACATCATAGACGGTAAAACCACGTCCCTTTGGTACGACCCATGGTTAAATGGTAGTTCTATAATGGAGCGTATCGGCAGAGACGCTGCAATTAGAACTGGTACAGAAAATCTGTTTCTTTGTAAGATCATTAAGAATGGTGAGTGGAAGTGGGGTGAGTTCATTTTTCTTTATCAGATACATGCAGAGATTGAAGGAGTAGCGATTCATAAGGACAGGGAGAGGGACTACTGGTCTTGGAAATGCACTAGGGACGGGTTATACCAATTCAAGAAAGTCTGGAATTCGATTAGAACCAGCTTTGAAACTAAAAAATGGTCGACAGTAGTATGGAATAAAATTCATGTACCCAAAATGGCGGTTTGCCTTTTTAAAGCCATTAATGACTTTTTACTTACCAAAGAAAGGCTGGTGCAGAAACAGATAATTGTGGACCCTATTTGCGTTTTATGTAATAAACATATTGAAACCATAGATCATCTATTTTTTCAATGTGACTTTTCAGAGAAAATTTGGTTGTGGAGTTGTAAATTTTTTTTCACCCATCCGAAAAGAAAGCTCTCATTTGATTTGAAGGACGATTTACAGAAAATAGTCTCTTCAACTAGAGCTAAGAATCTAACTTCAAACTTACTTCATCTTTCGATATCAGTTTGCGTGTGGCATATTTGGGGAAAGAAACGAAATAATATTTCAGAACAGATTCACCGATCAAACACTGATTTGTACTAAAATATTTCAGACTATGAACATCAGAATGGTGAAATCTAAATTCTACAATAACTTCACAAATACGAAAGACACAATTGCTAGGAAATGGGGATATACCTCCCAACGCTGAATTGGGGCATCTTCATTATCATATGTGCTGACCTCCTGCTTCTGAATCTTTGCTCTTGGTCTGAGGTTCTTTTGCACCTGTTTTAATTTACATTGAACTCAATCCCTCTCATTTAATTACATATTAATTTACAATCAACAATATATATTGAACTAGTCTGTAAGTGTTCAGCTAACAGGAATCTCCGAAGCACAGGTTACCGAAGCAAGAATCTCTGCGACCAACTTTTGTTCAGATCTCGTCTTTCAGTTCTGGAAGAAGGACATGAATAGAATCTGATCTGGATGTACAAACGTAAAGAAAATGGTTAGATTCTTGAGTTAAGAAAGAAAACACAACTTTAAGAGTTTCAAAGACGTATCTTGCTCAATTTGGTGGAAAGTCTTTTGCTTTTCTATGCTTGTCAACTGCTAGTTCCAGTGAATCCTTCATTCCTGTGGAGCACTGACCTCTGATTCCCGAAGAGATATGAAAACTTAATTAGATAGCTATAAAAGCTTAAAGCTAACATCTTTAGGGAATTAGAAGAATTACCTGTACTTTCTGGAACTTCGAACGTCTGCTGATGGCCTTTTGCTTTTTAAGCACTGGAATTTGTACAGATCTGGAAGAAGTTGCTGATGCTCCCCCGATGCTAAGGGTCTCTTCTTTAGTTTGAAGTGATCCCCCATTTCTACTCTGAGCAACCTAGATCTGTGCTAATTCGACTTGAAGGGGAGTTTATCTCCCAGTCTTGCTGTCAATGGACATCATCTGCCCTGTAATGTTGCTTGGCCGTGGATACAGTAGCTAAAAAGATGAGAATTGTTGATATCGAAGAGTAAACTGAGAAGATTTTCTCTATTCTCATTTCGCCGCCATGAAAGTAACAACTCTTAGATAATTTAATGAAGTAACTGGAAGTGTTCGTATTGCCTTTTTTGTTTGTAGGGTTATCTCGAAGCTTCGAATAAAAGGGCCAAAATGTGTAGGCTTCGGGTATTTTCGCATTAGTTTTGCTGGCCTGTTTAGCTTTTTAGTTTTTTTTGTGATATTGAGAATATGCCTTATGGCATTTGTAAATATTGATACTATTGATTTAATAGAAAAGTTTGAACCCGTTTCAAAAAAAAAAAAAGAATTACTATATGTGTATAAGAACTAATTCTCGTAACTCAAAGTTAGTCCATTATAGATAACTGCATCTTCCACGAGTAATAGTATTCAATAAAACTATATCTTATGATTTACGGTTTTTATGAAAACCCATTTCGCATTTTATCCACCCCAAGTAATATTCAGTAAATTGTAATGCACTTAAGTTTAATTAGACCATAAAATTTTTACTTTTGAGAACGTGAACTATAACTTATTTTTGTCATTATTATCTAATCAAAGTTTTGATTAATTTCACTGTTGCACATTAAAAGATTTCATTGACCTACTTTATTCAAAATTGTACTTCCTATTTTGTTTTCATTTTTTCTAGGAATTTGTAGAAATACTATTGATTATTTTGATGCACAAGGATCTTTATCCAATTGTTTATGAATGATCAATTTATGTATGGAAATGTCTAGCATTTCCTTTTAGTAAGAAGTGACATAATAAAATGTATACATCTTGATTTTCTTAATGAAGGAAACCCGCATTTATATATCCAATAGAAGTTTCTAACTGTAATTTTTTAGTAACTATAGTATATGCTTTATCTTTGAAATTATAAATAATAGTATGTTTAGGGTCGAAAAAAATCTTTAATCATAGCTTGAATTTTTTGACACCAAAAAGAAAAAGCAAAGGTTTTACTTAAAAGTTCCAAGTTTAAAAAACAAATAAATTTTATAGAACTTTCAGTTACAACATGAGTTTAGAAGCTAATTATTGTTACATTTTTTCTTTACTTCATCGAATCTGAGGAAGCAGCTCTTTATTGCTTATGTACTTTTGAATTGCTTTTAAAAGAAATCCTTTACCTACAAGTTAGAGAAACCGTATAAGTAAATAAATAGCTATGTTAGGCTATCAGGTTTAAATTTGTAGGATAACGAGATTTTTAAAGCGTACGGTAGTGAAAGTTCAAAATTTTAAAAGGTATGTTTATAGAAACTATGTGTGTATACATGTAGAATTTTAATTTTTTAGACTTTGTTTAACAAATTAATCATAAAGATTTAAAATTTTATAAGCAGATTCTATTATGGTTTAACGAAGAAATTTCCCTTAAAAAAGACAGTTTGCAATGAGAAGCAAACTAAAGATACATCATTCATACTCTTGTATATACTGATTAATTTAATTTTTTTATGTCATTCGTTACTCAATTTTATATTATCATCATTTTTGGAGAAAAATTAATATAAGATATTTTGAACTTTTTATTGCTCGTAGACTACTGAATTATGATCAGTTTATCCAAGCAAAAGCACAAATTACGTTTCTCCCATTCATTTACGCATTGGAGCTTTTTTTATTTTATATATTATCATACATCTTTCCAATTGATAAGGGAAGTATCTTTAGTTTCATATCAGTTGAATATTATATCAAAATATCATTTGTGTTAATATATTTTTATCATTTATTTACTCATTATAGCATCTTTAATTGTTAAATACTACCATACATGTTGCAAAGTAATAAGGAAAGTATAATTACTCATATATAACTTGAATATTATTAACATATCAGTTGGGCTTATATGTTTGTTACATTCCTTTAAGAGCTTATTTAATTTTCTATGTTACTATACTTCTTGTAAATTGTTAGGCTAGAATGACGAATCTTACCATTTGAGTATTATTAATGTATCATTATACTTTATTTATTCCATTCGTTTTCCCAATATGAGCATTTTTATTACTATATATTATTATGCTTCTTACAAATTGACAAGGCAAGAATAGTTAATCCTATGTCATTATGTAGTTATGTTCCCAAATGAGATTAGGAATGGTTGAAATAATAATAATACATTTAGTAGCCATGTTCTGAAGTTTTCTTTTAAAAAAATTAATTGTATTTATGGAAATATTCCTCCGATAAAAAGGTTGTCACGGTCTACTTTCAAAGGTATTTTCATCTACTTATAACTGTGTTTCTATCTAGTGGTTTGATAAGAAATGTAGAAACATGGTCTTTTCTCAAGAAAAGACTCCTTTGATTAGGTTTTGCTTTTAAGATATTATAATTTAAATTCATAAAAGCATCCATACATACTTAGTTTAAAGATATCGCTGGCCACAATAGTTAGTATTTTATTTTATTTTATTTTAGAAAAAAGCCCTTTTAAGTTCTTCCACTCCCTTACTACTTTGTAGTTTGTATTTGATAACTTAGCTGGTTAGAAGACAAATCTGTACTCGCTGAATTTATTTCCATTTTATTCCAAAGTAGATGTTCTATTGCTGTAAGTGCATATGATGTGTAACAACCCTGGGTTTTACAACCATTAATTATCGTTGTCTGACGACTAATATTGGTTTGTTAATTGCTGTTGGAGTTTTTAAAATCAAGTTTAAATTCTTTTAAATATTCGTTAAGGGTGTGGGCTTTATATTGAATTTTGGCCACTCTTCTTTTCTTTATTTTTGGGCCGTGTTATCTCTAGTATACCCGATCCTCCCTCTTTCCATTTTTCAATTAGCAAACCCTAAAACAAAATGTTCGAAAAGAAAAATAATGGCTGCTCGTATTCGTTCCTCTCCGTACCAAATTAGGGTTTGTGGGAAAATCGAAGGCGTCGATTTTGTTGATTGTATTCGTTCGTGATAGCTTGGTCGATCGACTAACTCTTTGTGTTACTCACGGCTGCGTCTTCTTGGTCGAGCTCGAAACAAGGTGAGTGATTTTTGTCACTCACATTTAATCCAAGCTTTAGTGTTTTCTGATATGTTAGAAATTGTGACCTTTGCTGCTTGATTTTTCAATGTTATGCTTTCGGCCATTTGAGTTTGTTTAGATGCCTGTGATGATTTTCGACTTTGTCAATTCGTATTCAATTGTTTGAGTGTTGATTCATTTTGCTTGCAGTCCGTTTTAAGTTGTTTTGTACTGATTTTGATCTGTTTGTTTTTCGTGGTTGTCACGGCTTCGATATTGAGCTGTTCGATCGCGTTCCTTGCTACCTTGGTCATCACGATGTTGTTTTTCTGGTATCAACCGTTTTCACTGGTACACATGAATTGCTCATTTCTATATTGGCATCGGCATTGATTTTTCTCGAAATTGAATTTGTGTAAGTAATTTGGGTTCGGCAATGTCTTGTTTTGGAAACTGTAGCCCCCTGATTTTTTTGAACTCACTTCTACTATGACTTTGGCATTGCTTTGGATTTCGGTTTGAAATCTCCTCTGTTTTGATTCTTCAATTCACTGCTTACTTATTTTTGCATGTCTTCATATATGTTCATACATATATTAGTATGTGTGTATGCATATATTATTGGGTATGTACAAAGTTAGAGTTGTGACTTCATTGACATGTGTACTACACGTGAAGTTAGTTTATTCATGAAGTTTTGATATCATTTTTGAGGCAGTTTGCAGGTCTTGTACCACTTGTGTCTGTAATTTGGTAATCTGTACTTGTGCACTGGACTTGGGCATCTTATACCATTGGTTATCTTCATTTGATTTGTTTATGTCTATGGTTCCAGTTTGTTTATTCGAATTTGAGACCATTTGATAGTTGTCTCGAGCACAGTTCATGCCTTTACTTCAGATCACTGAACTTCATTCTCTTATGTGTTTGTTCCTTCCTGTACTTGTGCATCTGAACTTGAATTATTGTAAACTTTGGCACTGTAACTGATTGTTGTATGCCTCTTGAGTTCTGGACTCGTACGTGATCTTGTACAAGTCTGGTTATACTGCACACCTGAGTTCAAATGCATTGAGCTCTGGTTTCATCTCTTTGGTCATGCGTACATCTCTCTAGTTTGCTGTTTATGTGCCTCTTTACGGTCAGACCTGCATATACCCTGACCATTTCTTTGTTTATTTCTGCACATCCCTGGCATACTTGTTTATGCCTGGAGTATGCCGTTTGGTTCCGGCCATATTCTTGTTTGTTTACACCTTCATTCGGCTGTCTCTTCATGTGTACTACTGCCATGTGCAGTTCTATGTTGCACCCCTGATTCATTTTTCCATGTGCAGTTTGTTATGTACATTCAATTATGTACATATTTCATATTCACTTGGTTGAAACTTTATACTGCTGCCACTTGTTTAGTGCATTAGTTTGCACTGTGAATTCTTGTGTATTGGTCTTTGAGTCTTGCCGTGTGTATTTCTGGATACTGGGGCATTGAGTTGAGTCATGACAGCTGTGACTTGACCTTTGCATTTTGTTTTTTTCTAATTACACTTGAGTTGAATCCAGCTTAAATGCTCGGGTTTGACCTTGTGCTCGTTTGTGTACATCATCACTATAGTGGTAAGGCAGTGCACGCAAGCGTGAACTGCGGCCACACGATATGGCTTTTATTGGTATTGTATTTTGTTTTGATTTATTGATCTTTTGCGTATTCCATATGCTGTAGTGGTGAGGCAGTACACGCGTACGTGTACTGCAGCCCTATCCGTATTGTTATTTTAATGGATATTTCAATTGTTTGAATTGTTTTGGTTATTCAATTCAGTATGGTTAAAATTGTATTTTGATTTGTTTAATTTGATGAATTTGTTGGTATCTAATTATCGTTTTAATAATTAGATTATGAGTTTATAATTATTCATTTAATAATTAGATTTTGTTGTTAATTGTTGTTTTGGCAATTATGTTATTTTCTAAATTATCTTCATTGATAATCTTTTTAATTTATCTTTGTTGATAATTTGGAATTGCTGATTTGTTGTTTAACACTGTTACGTGTTATATTTATCATTACCCGATTTCTTTATTTAAGGATCGGATAGACGAGATTTATTATGACTGTCGTCTAATTGTTATTTAATTATTATTGCTTCTGTGCACTAATAACTGAGTTTGAATTAGACTGACCCGTGTATTATTTTCTTTTTAATTTAATACTCGGGTCAGACCGAGTTATTACAGGTTGTAGATATCTTGCTTTGAGTTGTTAGAGCTATGAAGTTTCTTTATATCATTTGGAGTAGATGTTTTTATGGTATAGGATGCTGTATATTCATGTATATTATTCACGATAATGTACTTGTATGTGTAACTTCCAGAGTCGACAGTTATAGTTGTATCATATGTACTGTATCACATGTATTGTAACTGACATCAGTTATTTTATATGTATATGAGACTTTTTGTTTTATCCGTGTTCCGCATTTATATTATCTGTGTTATTATTATATTTATTGTCCTAAACTATTATGAACCATCGTAGTTCGTTTTATACTGGAATTGGGTATATCGATGGGAGTAAATAAATAAGAGATGAAAAATAAAAATATATACCACTCCTATCGAAATAACCAATACTAGTGTAAGGCCTAACTACGGATGGCCGCTCTTATCCAGCCTTATTCTTCGTGATAACAGACAGTATTTCCTTTAATACTCTTTGTTATTGTGAGCATAGAGGTGGGGCGTCACAGTTGGTATCAGAGCTTGGAGTTTATGGACATAATATAAAACAACTTAAATGGAACATGTGTTAAACTATTAGTCGATATTTTGTGCTTGGAGTCAAAAATAAAGTTTTGAAATTATGATGAAATTTTTAAATATCTTTATTTAAAAATAAAAGTGAAGTTGTATTTTGATGATTGATTGATTTGTGTTCTGTTTATCAGAATGCGCAGCGGAAACAGTGGGACTGTCTTCGCTGAGTACAGATGATATCCTTTTTGATTTGAAAATCAAAATATGAAATTGAAATAAATTTCATTTGTTGTTTACATAACTGTGTTCATTTTGTTTTCTTTGAAAATTCGAATCTGATTTGAGGATTCGAAGCGATTGCAGTTATGTGATTTTGTTGAGATTTTTGCAGTTTTGAATTATTTTCATTGGAGATATATTCGAATGATTTCACTGTTCATTTTGCGGTATACATGAAAATTTGAATTGCACGTTACTGCATTAATTTTGCATGAACCGATGTTTGGTTTAAACGTATTTTGTTGCCGTTATTTTTATAACGGGATTTTTACGCCAATACTAAATCTTTGAAGCACGGTGTTTTGTTGACATTTTTAATGAATGAAAATTCACTGGTGTTATATTTTGATGCGAATTATTTTGATGAGATTTTGACGTTTAAAAATCACTGTCGCTTTGACTTCAGTGACCGCCATATTTTAAAGTGGATTTTCAAGCGGTTATCCCGCAATGCTGATTTTGAGATCCGTTTCTACGGTGTTTTGAGAAGTGCAATTTCCTTGTCGAAATTATCACTAATATTGCTGTTTTTATCACGGATTTGCAAATTGTTTTCAAAATAAAATTGTTTCCAAAAATTTTACAGTTTGCGCTTTCAAAAGAATGAGGAAGCGATTTAAACGATTCGGCAAAATCGAGGACTATGAACCCTTTCTTTTACTGATTCGCTTAATTCCGGACTTGTCCGTTTCAGAATGTAAATTGTTACTTTTATAAAATAAATGAAATTGTTTTCAGAAGTTTTGCAGTTTGCGTTTTCAAAAGAATGAGGAAGCGATTTAAACGTTTCAGCAAAATCGAGGATTATGACCCCTTTCTTTTACTGATTCGCTTAATTCCGGACTTGTCTGTTTGGAAATGTGAAATGTTATTTTTGGAATACACAATTTTGCACTTTTAAGGAAACGATGAAGAGAATTAAACGATTTAGTAAAACTCGTGGTTATGGGACATGTGCGTTTGTTATTGTGGTTAATTTCGTACTCGTTAATTGAAATATTTGTTGTTTGATGATTCTGATGATTTTATTTGGCTTTCGAGCCACTCTGATGGACCTTCGGGTCATTTGTTGGACCTTCGGGTCATTTGTTGGACCTTCGGGTCATATGATGGACCTTCGGGTCATTTGTTGGGCTTTCGGGCCACTCTGCGGACCTTTGGGTCAAATACCAGTACTAGACCTTTGGGTCACTCTGCGGACCTTCGGGTCTATCTGATGGGCGCCAAAAATTTATAGTACTTGGTAGGCTTCGGCCACTCTGAGATGCACGTGCGGCGTAGCTTTAAAACTCGCCATCTGATGGGATCGATCCAACCTTTTATGTTGATTTGCTAGAGTATCTTAATTGATTTCTAGATATTTGTTGTTTCCAATTATCTGCAGGTAATTGGATATTTGTTGATATGACTTCTAATTATCGTTTTTGATAATTAGATATTTGTTGATTTGATTATCGCTTGTGATAATTAAATATTTGTTGATATGAGTTCTAATTATCGTTTTTGATAATTAGATATTTGTTGATTTGATTATCTCTTATGATAATTAAATATTTGTGATATGAGTTCTAATTATCGTTTTTGATAATTAGATATTTGTTGATTTGATTATCGCTTGTGATAATTAAATATTTATTGATATGAGTTCTAATTATCGTTTTTGATAATTAGATATTTGTTGATTTGATTATCGCTTGTGATAATTAAATATTTGTGATATGAGTTCTAATTATCGTTTTTGATAATTAGATAATTGTTGATTTGATTATCGCTTGTAATAATTAAATATTTGTGATATGAGTTCTAATTATTGTTTTTGATAATTAGATATTTGTTGATTTGATTATCGCTTGTGGTAATTAAATATTTGTGATAAGAGTTCTAATTATCGTTTTTGATAATTAGATATTTGTTGATTTGATTATCGCTTGTGATAATTAAATATTTGTTGATTTGAGATTTGATTATCGTTTTTGATAATCGAATATTTGTTGATTTGAGATTTGATTATCGTTTTTGATAATCGAATATTTGTTGTTTCTACTTATCGTTTTTGATAATTAGATATTTGAGATTTTTGATTATCGTTTTTGATAATTGAATATTTGTTGATTTGAATTCTGATTATCTTTGTTGATAATTAGACCTTTGTTGTTTTCTGATTACCGTTTTGGTAACTAGATATTTGCGGTTTTGCGATTTGTGATTTGTGTTTTATAATTGTCTTTGTTGATAATTAAATTTTGTTGTTTTCTAATTATCGTATCAATAATTAGATATTGCTGTTTTGTGATTTTATGTTCTAATTATCTAATTGATAATTGAATATTGCTGATAATTGTGATTATTCAGTTTTGGTGTTTTCTGATTATCTATTTGGTAATTAGATTTGTTGAGAATTTGTGAATTTCTTTTATGAAATTAAAAGATTTCTTTGGTGTTTATATTCTCGACCTTTATTTTTCTAGCTTAACCAGTTTATGTTAGAAAAATAATTGTTACTGACGCCTTTAATTATGGAAATTGCGGGGATGCAATTTTTATAAGGAGGGGAGTCTGTTACAACCCTGGGTTTTACAACAATTAATTATCGTTGTTTGACGATTAATATTGGTTGTTAATTGCTGTTGGAGTTTTTGAAATCAAGTTTAAATTCTTTTAAATATTCGTTAAGGGTGTGGGCTTTATATTGAATTTTGGCCACTCTTCTTTTCTTTATTTTTGGGCCGTGTTATCTCTAGTATACCCGATCCTCCCTCTCTCCATTTTTCAATTAGCAAACGCTAAAACAAAATATTCGAAAAGAAAAATAATGGCGGCTCGTATTCGTTCCTCTCCGTACCAAATTAGGGTTTGTGGGAAAATCGAAGGCGCCGATTTTGTTGATTGTATTCGTTCGTGATAGCTTGGTCGATCGACTAACTCTTTGTGTTACTCATGGCTGCGTCTTCTTGGTCGAGCTCAAACTAGGTGAGTGATTTTTATCACTCACATTTAATTCAAGCTTTAGTGTTTTCTGATATGTTAGAAATTGTGACCTTTGCTGCTTGATTTTTCAATGTTATGCTTTCGGCCATTTGAATTTGTTTAGACGCCAGTGATGATTTTCGAATTTGTCAATTCGTATTCAATTGTTTGAGTTGTCGATTCATTTTGCTTGCAGTCCGTTTTAAGTTGTTTTGTACTGATTTTGATCTGTTTGATTTTTGTGGTTGTCACGGCTTCGATATTGAGCTGTTCGATCGCGTTCCTTGCTACCTTGGTCATCACGATGTTGTTTTTCTGGTATCAACTGGTTTCACTGGTACACATGCATTGCTCATTTCTATATTGGCATTGGCATTGATTTTTTCTTGAAATTGAATTTGGGTTCGGCAATGTCTTGTTTTGGAAACTGTAGCCCTCTGATTTTTTTGAACTCACTTCTACTGTGACTTTGGCATTGCTTTGGATTTCGGTTTGAAATCTCCTCTGTTTTGATTCTTCAATTCACTGCTTACTTATTTTTGCATGTCTTCATATATGTTCATACATATATTAGTATGTGTGTATGCATATATTGTTGGGTATGTACAAAGTTAGAGTTGTGACTTCATTGACATGTGTACTACACGTGAAGTTAGTTTATTCATGAAGTTTTGATATCATTTTTGAGGCAGTTTGCAGGTCTTGTACCGCTTGTGTCTGTAATTTGGTAACATGTACTTGTGCACTGGACTTGGGCATCTTATACCATTGGTTATCTTCATTTGATTTGTTTTTGTCTCTGGTTCCATTTTGTTTATTCGAATTTGAGACCATTTGATAGTTGTCTCGAGCACAGTTCGTGCCTTTACTTCAGATCACTGAACTTCATTCTCTCATGTGTTTGTTCCTTCCTGTACTTGTGCATTTGAACTTGAATTATTGCGAACTTTGGCACTGTAACTGATTGTTGTATGCCTCTTGAGTTCTGGACTCGTATGTGGTCTTGTACAAGTCAGGTTATACTACACACCTGAGTTCAAATGCATTGAGCTCTGGTTTCATCTCTTTGGTCTTGTGTACATCTCTCTAGTTTGCTGTTTATGTGCCTCTTTGCGGTCAGACCTACATATACCCGAACCATTTCTTTGTTTATTTCTGCACATCCCTGGCATACTTGTTTATGCCTGGAGTATGCCATTTGGTTCTGGCCATATTCTGGTTTGTTTACACCTTCATTCGGCTGTCTCTTCATGTGTACTACTGCCATATGCAGTTCCATGTTGCACCCTTGATTCATTTTTCCATGTGCAGTTTGTTATGTACATTCAATTATGTACATATTTCATATTCACTTGGTTGAAACTTTATACTGCTGCCACTTGTTTAGTGCATTAGTTTACACTGTGAATTCTTATGTATTGGTCTTTGAGTCTTGCCGTGTGTATTTCTGGATACTGGGGAATTGAGCTGAGTCATGACAGCAGTGACTTGACCTTTGCATTTTGTTTGTTTTTTTTCTAATTACACTTGAGTTTAATCCAGCTTAAACGCTCGGGTTTGACCTTGTGTCCGTTTGTGTACATCATTACTGTAGTGGCAAGGCATTGCACGCAAGCGTGAACTGCAGCCACATGATATGGCTTTTATTGATATTCTATTTTGTTTTGATTTACTGATCTTTTGCGTATTCCATATACTGTAGTGGCGAGGCAGTACACGCGTGCGTGTACTGCAGCCCTACCCGTATTGTTATTTTAATGGATATTTCAATTGTTTGAATTGTTTTGGTTATTCAATTCAGTATGGTTAAAATTGTATTTTGATTTGTTTAATTTGATGAATTTGTTGGTTTCTAATTATCGTTTTAATAATTAGATTATAAGTTTATAATTATTTATTTAATAATTAGATTTTGTTGTTAATTGTCGTTTTGGCAATTCTGTTGTTTTCTAAATTATCTTCATTGATAATCTTTTTAATTTATCTTCGTTGATAATTTGGAATTGCTGATTTGTTGTCTAACACTGTTACGTGTTATATTTATCATTATCCGATTTCTTTATTTAAGGATCGGATAGACGAGATTTATTATGACTGTCGTTTAATTGTTATTTAATTATTATTGCTTCTGTGCACTAATAACTGAGTTTGAATTAGACTGACCCGTGTATTATTTTCTTTTGAATTTAATACTCGGGTCAGACCGAGTTATTATAGGTTGTAGATATCTTGCTTTGGGTTGCTGTTAGAGCTATGAAGTTTCTTTATATCATTTGGAGTAGATGTTTTTATGGTATAGGATGCTGTATATTCATGTATATTATTCACGATAATGTACTTGTATGTGTAACTTCCAGAGTCGACAGTTATAGTTGTATCATATGTACTGTATCACGTGTATTGTAACTGACATCAGTTATTATATATATATATATATATGAGACCTTTTGTTTTATCCGTGTTCCGCATTTATATTATCTGTGTTATTATTATATTTATTGTCCTAAACTATTATGAACCATCGTAGTTCGTTTTATACTGGAATTGGGTATGTCGATGGGAGTAAATAAATAAGAGATGAAAAATAAAAATATATACCACTCCTATCGAAATAACCAATACTAGTGTAAGGCCTAACTACGGATGACCGCTCCTATCCAGCCTTATTCTTCGTGATAACAGACAGTATTTCCTTTAATACTCTTTGTTATTGTGAGCATAGAGGTGGGGCGTCACATGATGGAAGGTTTGTTGTGTTTTCTATATTTAATTCTATTTACAGATTGTTGCTGAGGTCAGAACATGCTTTTTCTATCAACATATTTACCTTGGTTTTGTTACCTAATTTGTTAAAGCAACCATTTCAAAATTTTGAAGTTCTCATGTAAAAATTTCAGAAACTTTCCTTTCCTCCCGAGCATGAAGGCGATGCAACTAATGCGAAGGAATTCATTAGGTCATGTACGTGAGGTACTAGATGGAGCTTGAGAAGTATCATATGATAAGTTGTGTTTTAATGCAATGTATCATCAGATATACACTATTATGGAGAATAAGTTTTATTGAGCTTTTTTTTTCATTTTTTATGTTTTTAAAGATGGTTAAGAGGGTTGACCCATATATAAAATGGTTTGGGTCATGTCGACCATTTTAATAAATGCATAAAATGGGTTGGGTCATAAAATGGATCCGGTCAATTTTGACTCAATCCATTTTGATCCGAACTAACCCTCCTGACAGGTTAACTTTATTTTATATGGTTTGAAAGTGTTTGAATCTTTTTTAAAAAAACGTATAGCATTAATTATTATTTTTCATCAAAAAAATATTAATGGCCGATGGCCAACGTTCATATATCATATATGGTTAATTATTACTTAATGGGATTCATATATCATATAAGGTTAATTATTACTTAATGGCCAACGTTCATATATCATATAAGGTTAATTGTCATTTAATGACTGACGTTTGTGTATCATATAAGGTGAATGTCACTTAGTGGCTGACATAAATTTTTGCCAACGTTCATATGAGAAGGTTTTTATAAATACATTTCTACTATCACACATAAAGTTGAAAAAGCAAAGAAATTTTCATATTAAAATAACCCAAAGATACCAAATGACTACAAAATTGGTCCACACTCTTTGTCCTCCTCATCACGGCAATGGATTGTTTGCTTTCTCTTCTCACCAAAGTCATGCTGGCCCTATGTAATCTTGCTATGTTGACTGTGATTAGAAAATTGCATATAGTTATGGTATATTTTATGTTATATAGCGATGTTACGTTCTACATAGTTGTTCTAATTTTTTGTTGAGTGATTAGTAGATGCGAGTGACGTATGCTTAGCATTTGGAGCTCGCTTTCGCATTAGATTGGTTATATATGCTTGCTAATGCTAATAAAAAGGTACACATCTCAGATTACATATCGTATTTTTATATTTTTTCCTACGAGATGTCTCATCCTTAAAGGTGAGATGTATATTTGTAATTATACATACATACATACATGCATACATACATGCATACATACATACATACATATATATATATATATATCATAAAATTTTACGATCGAGCCACGCTAAGGAGACGCTGATGAAATATTCCTTAAATTTAAGGAGTTAGAGTTTTTTTGAGAATTTTGGAAGAAATTTTGATAATTGAAGTTTGATTTTTGTATTGCAGCTTGGAACGGTATTATTTGGTGTTGGTGAATGAATTTAAAGACTTAGAAATTTTATAATCTATTTTTAACAAATTTTTTTTGAAAAGTTAATGGGTTGTTATATTTTTCCTACGTTGGCAATTTCGAGTGCGAAATTCTTTTAAGGGAGGAAGAACGTAACGACCCAAAATTTTAGTCATTTGAATTTGGAATATTTAATGGGTTTTAAATATTAAAAGGTTAATTTTATAAGTTAAATAACATAAATTTCAAACATAGCTATTTATTTGATTATTAAATTGTTAAACTTAATATTGCACTTTTTTAAATAATTGAATCTTGAATTTTACGAAAAGGAAAATGATTTCAAAAGTTGATTTACATTTTTTATGAATAAGAAGGAAGATAGTAAAAAAAATTGGATTTAAAAGTGATTAATTAATTTTGGAAATTAGTCATTTTAATTAACGTGGAAAAATAGCCTTTCGGAATACTGTAACAACCCGCATGTTTTACGATTGTATATTTAAATATTTTATTTGAATATAGCATCGTTAGTCAGATTTAAGTTCGAAAAGCTACTTTTTGCAAACAGCCGAATTAGGACTCGAGACCACTTCTATTGAGTTCAAAAGGACGTTTGCGACCTTTTTGAGTATAAACATTGATAAGGTTGGAGCTGGCTAAAATTTTGACCTTTACACTTAGGGCTTTGGGTTTGGATTTGGGGTTCAACCAACTAACGAAACTCGTCTTATAATCCTAACTCCACCACCCCTCCTCTTCATTCCTTCATAATTTCCTACGACTTAAGCTTTAGCAAAATGGTGATGGAGATGGGAAATTAAAATCCTAAGCCCTAGTTTCTTTAGCAAATCCAAGTTTTAGCTCCAAAATCAAAGAGAAGCTTAGGTAAGCATCTCCTTCTTCTTCTCCATCTCAATATCTCTCCAATTTCAGAAATTCCCTATAACCTAATTTGGGAAATTATTGCTTATGATCTTAGATTGGAGCTTTTAGAGTTGAGACTGAAGAGTGGTTGATCCTCCTTTGTTTTCAAGCTTCTTCTTCCTTGTTTTGTGTAAAAGGTGAGATTCTTATCTCACATCTTTGTCTATATCTATCTTGGTTGTTAGACATGAATTCCTAACACTTATTGATGTTCATTTGCTTTTGGTTTGAATTGGTTTTATGAATGTTCCAATTTTTGGTGTTTTGAAGTTAAAACTTTAAAAATCTTAGTTTTGATTGAACATGCCTTTGGAGTGAGTCGAAGGGCCCATAGGACTGGGTTGTCGGTTGACATAAATCCCTAGTTGCAATTGCTCGATCGATCGACTCCGTTTGGATTCTTGCCCCTTTGGGGACTAGGTTGGAAATATTGGAAACCATGATTCAGTCGACTGGCTCTCTGAGTTCAGTCGACTGACCTGGAACCCGAGAGTTTTCCAGGCATTGGGCCAGTCGACTGAACTCGGTGTCCAGTCGATTGACATGCTGCTTCATCCCAAAATGCCTAATTTGCTAGTGATTCTAATTTTTAATCGATTCTTATTTCTCCAATTTGATGTTATCACCTTTGTTGACTTTGATAACTTCCCTTTTGGTATTTTTGGGGAATATCCATTTTGATGGATTTGGTATTGATTTCTTTGGATTTAATTCACGTCTTCGAATGTGAATTTTTGGTGATTGATTGTGTTTACAATCATTCCTATGGTTTGTCACTTTTAAATGTAAAGGTTTCTACACTAGTAGTAAATATCAAAACTCTTCCATCAAAATGATTTCAACACTATTTTAATACAAAGCTCGTTTATTAAAACCGTTTTCCAAATCTATCAGTATATACAAACCTTTACCTCATTCGTTTGAGAAATCTAATTAAAAGGCTTAGTAAAACTAGTGGTATGAAACGCTTGCATTTACTTAGTCGGTTAATTTTTGGACTTGTTCGATTGAAAGTCTTGCAACAATTTTCGAGTGGAGTTCTATAATTTGTTCGTAAATACTTAAGTAAAGACAGTGGTTATGGGAAATGAAGCTACTCATTTATTTACTAGCTTAGTGTAATTCACACTTTTCATTGATCATTGATGATCATTTTTATGTTTTAGAGTAGCGATACGCTAGGTCTATTTGTCCACGTAGGGGACGATACCTCGTGTTATTGAGCTTCGTCTCATTTCTTTTATAGGATAACGACCTATGTATTCTTTAGAGTTTCAACTCAAGTCTTATGGGCTAGCGACCCATGTTCATTTATGGAGTTCGGTTCATCGGACGTACCGTTGTACTACGTCATTGTTCGGGCTTATCAGGTTCATCGGACGTACAGTTGTACTATGTCGTTGTTTCGAATTATCCGAGTTTCAGGTTCCTCAGGCATACCGATATTGTACTACGTCATTGCACCGGCTCTATGATTAGCGACCATGGGATAGCGTCCCGTTTGTGATACACGTGTTGGTGAGTTTTCATGCTCCCATTTTGTGATAGGCCTTCTCCCTTTTTATGATTTCTGGATTTCTAATTGATGATTTCTAGAATTTGTGATTCACCCTTTTTGTGATTGGCACTGATATGTTAGCCAATATTTGTGGTATGGTAAATAAAATGAAGAATATGACATTCTTTTTGCGTGTTTTGAGATTTCTTGAGATATTGGATGATTTTTTTGTTATTAAATGTATACTTTTCATAGTATGGCATTGTTGTTATCATACTTTTTATGACATCTCTTATTCTATCTCATTTTATCTGATAATTATAGCTAGACTGATCCGTTTATTATTTTCTTATTAAATAATACTCGGGTCATACCGAGATGTTACATGTGCTTCTGCTTGACTCCTTATCAGGAATCATCATCTGACGTTTGTCTAACTACATTAGATTGGTAGTTTTTGTTGTTATACCTTTGAGATAGAGACTCCTTGATGTATACATCTTCTTATTTGACCACAACTCTTGTTTGACCATTGCTCTGATGTAGACATCTACGTGTTATATTCATATTTATTTCCGACTTTGTGATATGGATATCTTTGACTGATTTATGTTATGTTTATTTCTATATTTGTTTCCGAAGACCACAGAGCCACTGTGTAGTAGCTTTGAGTTTATATCGGCATGTCGAGTTGTGCATGTTATACTAACCGACATATCGGTGCTCGCACAAAGAATTACACGGATGGTCACTTCTCAACAGCCTTATTCTTCGTACTAGTTGACGGCATTACTCCGTGGTGTCCTTGGCTAGCATGCATATAGAGGTGGGACGTCACAGCTTGGTATCAGAGCCAAGCTTCGGAACAATGTAGAATAATTTAACAAGGATCATCGTCCTAAGTACATCTTAGGAGTCGTGCCCTAGGATTTTATTCGAGTCATTGGACCTGTTCTATCCTATTTCCTTTGTGATGCCTTGTTTTACCCATCATTATTGTTTGATATTCAATCTGAGAATAACTTTTTCTTCTTCTTTCTTTCTTTCTTTCTTAAAGAAGAGAAATGGTTAAACCTGGCCGTCCCAGTGCCGGTCAATCCAGTGCTACTCCTCAAGATGAAGTATTTATGTCTGCCCAACAGCTTCTAGATCTTGTAAAGAATGGTCAAGCTGTCGGACCCATTCCAGAGCCTACTCACTCAAAATCCGAATTTGCACGCCTGTGCAGTAAGTATACAAATTTGGGTGGAAAGCCATTCAGGGGTTCCGAAAGCGTTATTGAAGTCCAAGCTTGGCTTAGAACACGCGATCACATCTTTACTAGCATGAATCTTATTGATCTCCATCGAGTCCAAGTGGCTTTTAGTATGCTCCAAGAAAGAGCATTAGATTGGTATGTGCTTCTGACTTCTGAAATTATTGAAGCAGATCTTACTTTGGAGCAATTTTGGGAACGATTCGAATTAAAATTTGTGTCGGAAGCCGAAAAAGTAACTTTGGCCCGGCGTTTCATAGACCTTGTTCAAGGTGAATCTTCTGTGATGGACTACGTTGCATCTTTCTAATCTTTTTCTAAATATAGGGTTGAGTATATAAATACCCTATTGAAGAAAAATTAGTGGTTTGTTTATGGCTTGAATAAGAATCTCAAAAAGCCATTACTTCTGAAATTAGAAATTGCTTTTGATTAGCTTATTGATATCGCTCTTCGATATGAAGAGGCAGATAAGGAGAGTGATGCTGAAGTTGTGGGTACCAAACCGAGCTTCAACAACAACAAGAAAAGGCCTATTAAATTCAAAGGCCCTAATCCAACAAGAAAGGGAAGCAAGCAGCTTTGGTAGCAAAGGCTCCTACCCTTAGTAGTGGGCAATGCTACAATTGTGGTTCTAAGGACCATTTTGCTAATAGATGTCTAAAGCCTCTCTTTTGTCGCTATTGCAAAAATTCGGGTCATCTTATATCTTCATGTCCCAAACTTCAAAGCAAGAAGGAGGGGAAGCTAAATGTTGTGCAAGCCCCTAGTAACACTTCTCGTGGTCAAGCTATTTCTCATCCTATCCTTGATGGAATTATTATGTTTCATGATCAACCTATTCGAGTTATTTTTGATACGGGTGCATCCCATACTTTTATATCAAAAGAACTTATTGATACTTTTTCTTTAAATGTTATGGCTTTAATGACTTCTTTGAGAATTGCGAATCCGATTGGTGGATCCGCAGCACTTAGTTTGCTTTGTAAAGTTGTTGAGATTATTTTGTGTGATTTTTCTTTTCGAGTCGATTTGCATGTCATGCGTCACTTAGGCTTCAGAATGATTTTGGGAATGGATTGGCTTAACCGTTATGAAGCCAATATCCTATGTCCTGAGCGGACTATTCATCTTCGACATCCTCAATATGTTAAGCAGATTTCTATTGTTCTTAAAGATTCGGATTCCAACTTGGCAGCATCTTTATATTCTTTAAATTCTCATGATGACGATAATGATGATGAGGAAGATGTCATTTCTCTTATTCACGTTGTTCGTGATTTTTCAGACATATTTGAGCCCGTTTTAGGATTACCCCTTAAGGGAGCCATTGAGTTCAGAATTAATCTAATTCCTGGAGCTGTACCTATTACTCGTTCTCCTTATCGTATGTCCAATAAGGAAAATGAAGAGATGCGTAGACAATTATCCGAATTGGAGGCAACGCAATTTATTCGCTCTAGTTCCTCTCCTTGGGGAGCTTCGGCTATTTTTGTGAAGAAATCGGATGGTACACTTATACTTTGCGTTGACTACCGCAAGCTTAATGATCTCACTATCAAGAATAAATATCCTTTACCTTGGATTGATGATTTATTTGATCAACTTAGTGGTGCTAGAGTCTTTTCACAATTAGTCTTAGCAACCGGTTTTCATCAGCTTCATATTGCAGAGGATAGTATTTCTTTGACGTCGTTCCATACTCGTTATGGATCTTATGAATGGCTTGTTATGCCATTTGGTTTAATGAATGCTCCAGATCGTCGTTTCAAAGACTTCCTCGACTAGTTTTTTCTCATCTTTATAGGTGATATTCTTGTTTATTATAAAACCAAGGAACAGCATGAAAAGCATCTCCGGATTGTGTTGGAAACTCTTAGGAGCAATCAATTGAAAGCAAAATTTTCTAAGTGCCACTTTTGGCAATCTCGTGTGAAATTTCTTGGTCATATTTGAATCTGGAATTTCCGTGGATCCTTCAAAGATTGAAGCGATTCAAAATTGGAAGAGACCGGAGAGTGTTACTGTGATAACCCGAATTTTGTGTATCTGTTAATTGATAATTAACTGGGTTAGTTAATAGAAATACTAATTTTAACTATTAAAATACTGATTGTTAAGAATGAAACAAACAAATCTAAAAATTAATATTCATATCTAGGAAAGTAGTTACTTAATAATCTCCTAATATGATTATTTAAAGATGGGCAAAACTTATTATCTTCAACATAAATATAATAATATGTTTGTTTAAATCAACATATATATATATATATATATATATATTTGAATTGATTTTTAAGTTGGATTTTAAATTGAATTTGAATTTGAATTTAAAATTGAATTTAAAGGAATATATATATCTTAAAATAGAAATAATAATATGGTTTGGATTTAAAATATATGGATAAGATTTTTATTTAAAATAAGATTTGTTTTATATTATTCTCTTTAAAAAAAATATTTATTGAAATTTGGAAAAAAGTATTTATTTAATAGGAATAAATACAAAAGCTTTTAATTAGCATTTAAAAATGGATTAAATAATTTTATATGATTTTATTTAAAATATAATTGGTTTCATTATATTTTCTTTTAAAAGTTTTATTTATTTAAAATTAGAAAAGCATTTCTTAATTTATAATTGTATTTGTTTATTAGGAATTTAATAAGAAAAACTTTTTAAATCATATAAAAGTAATGTAAATATGAATTATTACAAATGTTAAGATCTAAATCCCTTAAAAGAACATGTGTTAAGTAATTAAGTAATGTAATAGACAACTGTCATCATTTATTTCATTTCCTTTTAAATTTTTATAAAATCTAAATTAACTTATATAAACTTCTATCTTACTCTTCATATTCATTTTCTTTTCTAAAACTAAGAAAACCAAACCTATATACTATCTTCAACAACTCAGTTCAAACTTATTCAATGCAGGCATTCCTCATACCAAAGTTTAAAACTTGTAATTCATTCCTCAAAACCAAAACCAGAAATTATCAAAGCCTGTAACTCAAATTTGTTGATATTCAAACCAGGGAAAATGCCAATAAATCTGTAACCTCCTAAATCATCAAACCCTGTAAGAAAGTTCAAGAAGCCTGTAATATTTATCTTCAAAACTGAAATCAAGTTTGGAGTCGTCATCATCTCAGTTATCTAAGCTTTTTAAGTTACAAGCAAGACAGAGTTTTCTGGAATTAAATCAACAAGAGCAATACAAATTTTCGAATCCCAGTTTTTTTCAAGATCTCTGCAATTATTCAAAGGTGAGTAAACGAATTTTTAAAAAAGTTTTAAAATCCTGAATTTCATTATGAAAACCATGTTGTTACTAAAATGCTTGGATTAAATGGAAGCATGTATATGTATGAATATTGAATGCCTGTGTGTATATAGATATAGCTCTGTTGATTTTATCAGAGTTTTCATGCTTTAAAAATCTAATTTCTCATCATTAAATTGCTATTAGCCTTTGGTTTGTGAATAAAAAATGTTCGAAATCTTGTAACATTACTCCTAAAAATTAGTTTTGGAATTTATATTAAGAATTGTCTTGAAATTTTTATAAAGAATAGTGAAGATATAAATTTGGTCAAAAATTTATGAACTCAATTCTAAGAATGGATTGCATGATTGAATTAGTGATAGAAAATCATGAATTTTGGTATGTATATCATTATTTTTAATTTGGGAATTTGTGAGCATTTTCGAGTTGAACATTAGTGAGATTTTAATCGAATTACGTCGATCGACGGCGAGTTAGTCGGAGTGGTTGGGCTTGAAGGTTGAGGAGGAGACGTAGATCATGGGAAAAATGCTATCTTGATTTATCAGAGGTCGGATCAAGATAGGGTTTTACTACCTGTTTTTGTTGACGAAATTTAGATGGATTTCGCGATGCGTAGTGGTGATCGAAGACGATCGTGAACCATCCTGGAGATGCTGGTAGACGTGGCGAAGCTTCGGTGAAGGTGGCGTGGCATCTCAGGTTAGGGATCGTCAGTGGCGATCTATTTTCCGATGGCGTTGGTTCAGATCGTGTGGGTTGTGAGCTCGATTTAGATTTTGGTTTTAATCGAGTAAGATGACGATGATCGAGATAGGTTTCGTGGAACGCCGGTGAGGTGTCGAGATCATCGACGATGGACGAAGTGCCGTAGTTCGCCGTTGTAGGTGTACGTGCACGTTTCTGTGCACCCGTGAAGTTGTTTTTGGAAAGATGTTCGTGTGCTCGGAGTTTTTGTTTGCAATTCTCAAGTTTTACTCGAAGCACGGAGAGGTTGGGAAAAACCTCGGGTTTCGCTCGAGTAATTGAATGATTTGCTCGGATGTGATGTGATGTGCAGGGTTATGTTGTACAGGTTTTAATTTACAGGATGTTAAAGTTTTAAAACAAAGAAATTTGATTCTTTTGAAATGTCCTAAGTTTTAAAAAAAAAGTAAAAGGTTATTTTATTTCAAATCTTAATTAAATGATTTAATTAAGTAAGTTAATTATAATGGTAAAATGTTTTAAATAAAAAAATGCTAATGGTGATTAAGATATTTATAAGATAATGTTTTATCTTAAGATGATTAAGGTTATTAATAAATAGTTAATATATAATTAATCAGTTAATTAAATGTTAATTAATTGATTATAAAAGTAAGTAAGGATTGATTACTTTGTATTGAAGGAAATTAATTGATAATTAAACTTTATTAATTAATAATTAAAGAATAATTAATCTATAACTAAAGAATAATTAATTTGTTTATAGGGTAATTAAGGGATAAATTACCCGGTTGTAATTAATGAGATAAATGTGATTAATCAATTTGTTAATTAATTAAATATAGTCAATTGGTAATTGATTAAGTAAAATTACTTAATGAGAGTGATAAGTGTAATTACTTAGTGAAGTAATTGATGGATAAAATTACTGGATGTAATTAATATAAAGGAAATTAATTAATGTGAAGTAATTAAAGGTTAATTATTTAGGAGAAGTAATTAAGGATTAATTACTTGGTGTAATCAATTAAAAGATTAATATAATTAATCAAGGAGTCAATTAATTAAGATCAGTAATCATAGGATGGTTAATTACTGTTTATGATTGATTAAGGCTGATTAATGGATGTAATTAATTAAGGACCATTAATTAATGTAATTAATGAAGGTAATTAAAGATTAATTACTGTAAATGGTTAAGAATAATTAATTTGGGTAATTAATTAAAGAATAATTACTTTATTGAAGATAATTAATCAAGAATGATTAATTAAGATGGATAATTAAAGGATGATTAATTAATTGATTTGCAATTAAATTAATGGTTAAGTAAAGGAAATTTAAGTGATTAGAAGATTAGTAATTTAATTTAATTAGAGATAAATTAAATTAATTTTAATTAGAGATAAATTAAATTAATTTTGGATGAGCCATCTAGCTTATGAATGATTAAATGACGATTAAATGCCTTAAATTGATTGATATCTCTAATATGAAATGTTTTGTGATATGATATGTTTGGATGGACAATGATAGCGTGGTTATTTATAAATGATGAATTGTTGGTGTAAAAAGTACCGTCTTGTATTTAAAGTTGAACTGTATTTCACTTGAATAACTTGGGTTTTAATGACATTGGATTCGAAGAGACCGGAGTCGGGTATTAGTAAATACCCGAAACCACTTTTATTCTTTATAGATTGATATATAAAATTAATAAGCTGGAATGAATGATTTAAGTAAACTGGACTATTTAATCTAAGTTTTTGGTACTTAGAACTTTGTGAATGAAATAAGTGATGTCTATAACAAATTGTGAATTTGTATATTGAGGCGAGTTACCCCGGGTTTTAATTAAATTCTTTGTATTGGAATTTCTTGGTAAATGAGTTTACTCACGATGGTTTCCGGCCTGACACGGGTGTTCCTTTGATGTAATGCTCGGGCTAGACCGAGTATTATAGATTTTCAGGTAAGGACGTTCTGGAGCTCAGGAGACGAGCTGGATGACAGGAACGTATAAAGTGTTTCCGCTGTATTGTTGTTGTATATATCTGAGACATGTTGATTGTATCTGACCAGTGTTTGCATATATGTTGTAACTCTGATGTATTAAAGTGAAATTTGACAAGTACAGTTTTCCTTTGTATAACTGTTATTATTTATTATTATATTTTATCCGCTGCGAATGTCAGATGTTGGTGTTTCTGTTTCTTCTATTTCTTTCTTCTTTTCTCTAACTATCTGGAATTTTTGGGATCGAAAATTCCGGGTCACTACAGTTACGAAATCCGTAGCTTTGTTGGATTGGCGGGTTATTACCGTCGTTTCATAAAAGACTTTTCAAAAATTTCCGTGCCTCTTACTAGTTTGACAATGAAGGGAGCTAAATACATTTGGTCAGACAAATGTGAAGCTTCTTTCCAGAAATTAAAAGAACTCCTTTTCGATGCTCCTATTCTTGTGATTCCCGCAGGGAACCAAGATTTTATTGTTTATTCCGATGCTAGTCAGGTTGGATTGGGTGCCGTTCTTATGCAAAAAGAACGTGTTATTGCTTATGCTTCAAGGCAATTAAAGCCTGCCAGGCTAGATATGCCACTCATGATTTAGAGCTCGCGGCTATTGTTTTCGCCCTTCAAATTTGGCGTCATTGTCTTTTGGGAGAAAAATTTGTTCCCTACACCGACCATAAATCTTTGAAGTAATTATTTTCTCAAAAGGAACTTAATTTGCGTCAACAACATTGGCTCGAGTTCCTTGCATCTTATGATGTTGATATTCTTTATACTCCCGGAGAGGGAAATCGTGTTGCCGATGCCCTTAGTCGTAAGCAACATGTGGTTATTTCCTTGATGATATCCGAATGGAATGATCTCGAGACTTTACCCACATGTGAGATTCGAGATCGTGAATCCAATTTATGTGCATCTCTTGTTTTATGTAGCCTTGAGGCTCATCCCTCTCTTTTAGATCGCATTCTTGAAACTTAAAAGATAGATTCCGAATTGGCTCTTCTTAGCCAAAATTTTAGGGATAAAATTGATATTGAAGGTTTGAAAGACTTTGATATTGATTCTCGTGGCGGTATTCGAAAATTTGGTAGACTTATCATGCCAAATATTAGTGATGTTCATAAAGATATTTTAGAAGATTCTCATCGTTCTAAATTTACCATTCATATCGGTAGTAGTAAAATGTAGGCGGATATGAAGTGACTTTATTATTGGGATGGAATGAAATCAGATATTGCTAACTTTGTTAAGCGTTGCATGACTTGCCAACTCGTTAAGGCCGAGCATCAAAGGCCGGGCGGGTTATTGAAACCTTTGGACATTCCAATTTGGAAGTAGGACCAAATTTCCATGGATTTTATCGATGGCCTTCCTCGTTCTCGTTCGGGTCATGATAGCCTATGAGTGATAGTTGATAGACTTACAAAATCCGCCCATTTTATTCCTGTTTGGTCCAATCGGACCGTCCACTTTTGGCCAAACTCTTTATTAAAGAAATTGTTAAATTGCATGGAGTCCCTACTTCTATTGTTAGCGATCGTGGTCCATTGTTTATTAGTGGATTTTGGAGGAGTCTTCAAAAAGCTTTGGGAACGAAGCTTAATTCTAGCACCGCTTATTACCCTCAGTCCTATGGATAAACCGAGCGTGTGAATCAAACTCTTGAAGATCTTCTTCACACATGTGTTCTTGATTTTGGTAGAAGTTGGGAAGACCACATTTCTCTTTTTGAGTTTTCCTATAATAATAGCTTCCAATCTAGTATTGGTATGGCACCTTTCGAGGCACTCTATGGAAGGCCTTGCTGATCTGCTTCATGTTGGCTTGAGGTCGGTGAGAAGCTGGTTTTAGGTCCTGATTTTATTCGTGATTCCACAGAAATGATTGACCTTATTTGCCACAGGATGAAAGAATCTCAAAGTAGGCTCCTATATCGATAACCAAAGAAGGAAATTAGAATTTTTTGCGGAAGATTTGGTATTTATTCGTGTTTCACCTATGAAGGGTGTTGTGCGTTTCAGTCGATCGGGAAAATTAGCACCTCAATATATTGGTCCATTTTCCATCACCGAACGCATTGGTTCAGTGGCTTATCGCCTTTTATTATCGGCTCAGTTTTCTTCTATTCATGACGTTTTCCACGTCTCTCAACTACGGAAATGCCTTGGAGATTCCGATTCTATTCTTGAGCCCGGTGTTGTGAAAGAAATTGAGGTTTCGCCTAATTTGACTTATGAGCTACATCATATGCATATTATTGCATTGGAGGTTAAACGCCTTCGAAATAAAGATGCCCCTCTTGTGAAAGTTCAATGGTCCTCAAATCCTAAGGATTGTTCTTGGGAATCTAGAGAATTCATCGAGCGAACACATCCGAACTTACTCACTCGTGCTCTTTGAGGTGAACTCCTTATTTCAAATTTCTTTTATGTCAATATGCTTTTATGGTTGTTACTTTTTATTATTTTTTATTTTTCTTCTTAAGTATTGCGAGGACGCATTTCCTTTAAGGAGGGGAGTCTATAACAACCCGCATATTTTACGATTGTATATTTAAATATAGCATCGTTAGTCGGATTTAAGTCCGAAAAGCTACTTTTTGCAAATAGCCGAATTAGGACTCGAGAATGCTTCCATTGAGTTCAAAAGGGCGTTTGTGACCTTTTTGAGTATAAACATTGATATGTTTGGAGCTGGCTAAAATTTTGACCTTTCACTTAGGGCTTTGGGTTTGGATTTGGGGTTCAACCCACTAATCAAACTCATCTTATAATCCTAACTCCACCACCCCTCCTCTTCATTCCTTCATAATTTCCTACAACTTAAGCTTTAGCAAAAATGGTGATGGAGATGGGAAATTAAAATCGTAAGCCCTAGTTTCTTTAGCAAATCCAAGTTTTAGCTCCAAAATCAAAGAGAAGCTTAAGTAAGCATCACCTTCTTCTTCTCCATCTCAATCTCTCTCCAATTTCAGAAATTCCCTATAACCTAATTTGGGAAATTATTGCTTATGATCTTAGATTGGAGCTTTTAGAGTTGAGATTGAAGAGTGGATGATCCTCCTTTGTTTTCAAGCTTCCCCTTCCTTGTTTTGTGTAAAAGGTGAGATTCTTATCTCACATCTTTGTCTATATCTATCTTGGTTGTTAAGTATGAATTCCTAACACTTATTGATGTTCATTTGCTTTTGGTTTGAATTGGTTTTATGAACGTTCCAATTTTTGGTGTTTTGAAGTTAAAACTTTAAAAATCCTAGTTTTGATGCTTGAATATGTCTTTAGAGTGAGTCGAAGGGCCTATAGGACTGGGTTGTCGCTTGGCATAAATCCCTAGTTGCAATTGCTCGATCGATCGGCTCCATTTGGATTCTTGCCCCTTTAGGGACTAGGCTGGAAATACTAGAAAACAGGATCCAGTCGACTGACTCTCTTAGTTCAGTTGACTGACCTGGAACCCGAGATTTCCAGGCGTTGGTCCAGTCGACTGAACTCAGTGTCCAGTCGACTAACCTGCTGCTTCATCCCAAAATGCCTATTTTGCTAGTGATTCCAATTTTTAATTGATTCTTGTTCCTCCAATTTGATGTTATCACTTTTGTTGACTTTGATAACTTCCCTTTCGGTATTTTTGGGGAATATCCATTTTGATGGATTTGGTATCGATTTCTTTGGATTTAATTCACGTCTTCGAATGTGAATTTTTAGTGACTGATTGTGTTTACAACCATTCCTATGGTTTGTCACTTTTAAATGCAAAGGTTTCTATACTAGTAGTAAATATCAAAACTCTTCCATCAAAACGATTTCACACTATTTTAATACAAAGCTCGTTTATTAAAACCGTTTTCCAAATCTATTAGTATATACAAACCTTTACCTCATTCGTTTGAGAAATCTAATTAAAAGGCTTAGTAAAACTAGTGGTATGAAACGTTTGCGTTTACTTAGTCGGTTAATTTTTGGACTTGTTCGACTGAAAGTCTTGTGATAGTTTTCGAGTGGAGTTCTACAATTTGTTCGTAAATACTTAAGTAAAGCCAGTGGTTATGGGACATGAAGCTAAACTCATTTATTTACTAGCTTAGTGTAATTCACACTTTTCATTGATCATTAATGATCGTTTTTATGATTTAGACTAGCGATACACTAGGTCTCTTTGTCCACGTAGGGGACGATACCTCGTTTTATTGAGCTTCGTCCCATTTCTTTTATAGGATAACAACCTATGTGTTCTTTGGAGTTTCGACTCAATTCTTATGGGCTAGCGACCCATGTTCATTTATGGAGTTCCGTTCATCGAAAGTACCATTGTACTACGTCGTTGTTCCGGCTTATCAGATTCATTGGGCGTATCGTTGTACTACGTCGTTGTTCCGAATTATCTGAGTTTCAGGTTCCTCGGGCGTATCGATATTGTACTATGTCGTTGCACCGGCTCTATGGTTAGCGACCATGGGATAGCGTCCCGTTTGTGATACACGTGTTTGTGAGTTTTCATGCTCCTGTTTTGTGATAGGCCTCTCCCCCTTTTGTGATTTCTGGATTTCTAGTTGATAATTTCTAGAATTTGTGATTCACCCTTTTTGTGATTGGCATTGATATGTTAGCCAATATTTGTGGTATGGTGAATAAAATAAAGAATATGACATTCTTTTTGCATGTTTTGAGATTTCTTGAGATATTGTATGATTTTGTTGTTATTAAATGTATAATTTTCATAGTATGGCATTATTGTTATCATACGTTTTTATGACATCTCTTATTCTATCTCATTTTATCTGATATTTCTAGCTAGACTAATCCGTTTATTATTTTCTTATTAAATACTACTCGGGTCAGACCGAGACGTTACAGGTGCTTTTGCTTGACTCCTTATCAGGAATCATCATCTGACTTCTGTCTAGCTACATTAGATTGGTAGTTTTGTTGTTATACCTTTGAGATAGAGACTCTTTGATGTATACATATTCTTTTGTCTAGCACTTGTATCTATTCTTTTGTGACATTGTGGATCTTGTTTGACCACTACTCTGATGTACACATCTATGTGTTATATTCATATCTATTTTCGCCTTTGTGACATGGATATCTATGACTGATTTATGTTATGTTTATCTCTATATTTGTTTCCGAAGACCACAGAGCCACTGTGTGGTAGCTTTGAGTTTCTATCGGCATGTCGGGTTATGCATGTTATACTGTCCGACATATCGGTGCTCGCACAAAGCAATTACACGGATGGTCGCTCCTCAACAGCCTTATTCTTTGTACTAGTTGACGGCATTACTCCATAGTGTCCTTGGCTAGTGTGAGTATAGAGGTGGGGCGTCACAGGCACTGTCTCGGATTTCGATGAAACCAGTTTCATTGGATCCGTAATAGTGTATTATTGTATGCCGTCGAATTTCGTGGCGATCGGATGTATCGTTTATATGCGAGAGATCAGAACGCATAGAAATTAATTTTAGGAATTTAATAAATAATTAGGTTTGAAAAACTATCTTCTACATATGATCGAATTAAGTCTCGAGTCTAGCTCCATTCTGCATAGGATGCTAGGTGGTAAGTCTCGGTAAGAGTTTTGGATATTCGGTCATTTAAAGTGGAATGTTATAATATAAAAATATAAATAAATTTATTTAACCATACGTTCCCATACCCATGGCCATACCGCCCACATTTAAACCATTCCTCCTCGGTTATATACGCACGTTCAATCAGAGAAATCGTTCGTCTTTTATAAATTTCAAAACGACGATTGAATGGTCGTGGCTCAATGGGACCACCAGAGGTCGAATCAATCTTCGACCCCAACTGTGGAAAGGTGCGCCTCGATGTGACAAAGGGATTCAATGGTGTGATTGGGCTTTGGAGTGGCGTAGAAGGAGGAATTAGGCCACGTTTACACGTCAGTTCTTGCCAAAATTGGGGATGATGGCGGTGCTAGGGTTGATCGTGTGGGCGGCGACGTAGGGGAGAATGTGGTATGGGCGAACTCAAGTGAGGCGGTGGCGTGCTCCGGTGAGGAGGTGCGGCAGCGGCGAAGCCTTGTAGTGACAGTCACATTTTCATTACTGGGTATGTTGCATGCTTGGACACGTGAGAAGAAGGAGGGTATTAATTTGTAAACTATCATTAAATTTAAGTGAATTTTAGTCTAATTATTCAAGTGCTCATTAATCCATATCAAACTCATACGAGGTGCATATCAAACGCGACGAGTCACGTTGCGATTGTATCGACGAAGGCTATGCTATGGAATTGATTGGACAGATTCGGAGCTAGTTTGAATTTTGGGTTAAAATTGGATGTTTGTTCAATTCTAATTCAAAATGAAACAT
Source organism: Allium cepa (assembly GCA_030765085.1). Taxonomy (NCBI): domain Eukaryota; kingdom Viridiplantae; phylum Streptophyta; class Magnoliopsida; order Asparagales; family Amaryllidaceae; genus Allium; species Allium cepa. Next base: position 964,780,534 of record CM060939.1, on the reverse strand, counting down.
TTTGGCGACTACTGAAATCAAGTTGAGTTAATCTCAACTTTTTAGCTAATCAGAAAAATTATATAGTCAATAATTATTATTTATTTGATGATGGGATATTTATTCCGATCGTTATTGATTGTTTGGATAATATACAAAATTATATTGTTGGTTTGGATATATTCCTGCCCCTGTAGTGGATGAGATCCTATTACGTTCCCGTATAAGAGCGGATGACCATTTGCATATGAATCCCACCTCAAAGCAGTTGATTATATTTTTATGATTATATACTGCATGTGATGCAAGGGGACAGGTTGGAGGGATCCATCGGGATTCCTCACATAGTTGATTTATTTTAGAATACTATAAAATAGTGATTTGTTTTAAAAAGAAATTTCAAGTGATTTGGAAATTATTCATGTTTAAATAATTTTTCTAAAATAAAAGTACAATTTTGTGGATATTATAATTTAATAGTCTTATAAAACATTTTAGATAAAGTTTTAAAACCGAGAGTAAAGATTTTAAAATCTTGGAAAATAAATCAATCTTTTATAATAAATGGATATGGTCATAAAAAGAAAAATAGAAATATTATTAACCATTATATATATAGATATAAATAGTGTAATTTATTTATAAAGGTGAATTAATAAATGTGCTAAATTTATAAAAGTGATATTTTCGAATAAAGTTAAGATTTGTAAAATCATTGTTTACTTATAAAGGGATGGATTTATAAACAGTGTTTTAATAATTAAAAAAGAAACTATTATCATTTAATAGATTAGAGAAATAAATCGAACAGTGAATTTATTATAAGATGAGGAATGATATTCTATTTTGAAAATATAAGATGAGGGTAAATTTGGGATTCTTAAACGATATTTTATAACTGAAGGAAATTTATAAAAGAAACTTATACCTATGAGAGCACGGTTAAAATGGTTGAAATTATGTTTCTGATGGGGTTTTATAAACAAGTAGGATTTATAAAAGGGTAGAGGTATAAATGGGTTCATAAATAAAGGAATTTTTATGAAGGAAAGTTTTATAAAATGGGAAGAGATTTGTAAACATGGTTTATAAATATGGAAATAGCTATGTTGAATTAAATATTTTTTTTTTCAAGGAAATATATTTATATTTTAAAGGATGTTTATTAATATTTATATTGTGTAAAAGTTGTTTATTAATATTTTAAATATTTTGAAAGGTCAAATTATTAATTATTAATATGGTTTGGAATAGATTATATTATTTATCTATAAAGTTTTGGAAACTAATTATTATATTTGTAAAATTGTTAAGACAAATTATTATTGTTTTAATTACGATGTATGGAATTTATTAATTATTATTTTAAAATGTTTTAAAGTTAGTATTTATTTATAATGTTAGTAGTATATACTAGTGTTCAAAGGAAAAGAGAAGAATTTGTTTATAATTATTTTTGAGATTTATAAATGGAGTTTTATAAACAGATGGGGTTTTTATAAGAGGAAACTTATAACATGTTTTGAAAAGTGTAAACGAGGATTGGTTAAACGGGTAAGATAGTTTTATAAATGGTTTTAAATACGTATAAAGAAAAATTCTAAATGGGTTCATAAAGTCATAGAATGAGTTTATAAATAGTTTTGTGGATTATAATAAGGTTTATAAATGGTTTTAAATATGTATAAGGAATAATTATAAATGCGTTTATTAATTTATAAAAGGAGTTTATAAATGGTTTTGTGGAATATAATAAGGTTTATAAATGGTTTTTGAATTGAATAAAATTGGAAATCTTCAAATTATTGGTTAATACACTTAAACCATTGAGATAAATATATAGATATTTTTTCTAGTATGGGGAAATAGGGATTTTGGGTTTACATCAATCTTTGTAAAAAGAATTTTTGATTCAAGTATTACAAAGTGAATTTAATTAATAAAATATTAATTAATAGAGGGTTAGTGTTGTGTGGTGCTTAACCAATGCAGGTTTTCCCTACGGACTTAAATTCTTGATTGAATGTTTGTTATTCGATAGCTAAATAATCGACTATCGAATTTGGATCCAAACATAACTTTGAAAATATCTAGGGGAAACACATAAGTTATATGGTACACTTATCTCTGATGATGTTGTACCGTGCGTATGAATCTAGTTTCGTTCTCCTAGGATAATGATAAGGAAGTCAATCCACTAACGATTAGGAGGTGATCCCCGATCTTATCTTTGACCGTTTATTTTCTAAAGAGCCAGCGTTGAGTCTACCGGGAATTATCGAAAAGTTGTTTCGAAGAGACCAGGATTGGATATGTTATCCGAAATCAACTTCGGTCCAACGAATGCGTTTCGAAGTGAAGACATCTTGAAGATGACAGAATTGGAGACGTAGCTCTCAAGTGTTTCGTTCAATTGCAGAACGAACTTGTATGGATGAATGCCGGTATTACATTATTACCTGGAGGCAGTATTAGCATTCCAAGTGGGAAGTGCTATATAAAAGGTAAAACATTCTCTCAAGCCTCATCAACCGGGAATGACTAAAACACGGAGATATAGCAGGGCTAAGTGGGTTGTTCCCAAGTAGGGTATGATCATCCCGTTTTAGAGTCACTATTATCTCTCATTTGTATGCTTCGAGGCCCATTAACGGAGGGATAATCATATTCGGTACTATCCGGTGAAGGATAGGCCGGTTCTGCGTTGGCAAGAGTCGATAGGTTCGACCTCAGTGTTAGTTTATTTAGAGATACACCATGATGGGTGGTACGTCAGTAGCCTGGTCATTGTATGAAATCCATTCTCCAATACAAGCCTTTACGATTTTAGTTGTATACCTATTATGCTGGAATTTAATTAATGTTACAATTTCGGCTAAGATTAACAAGTATTTGTATATTAGACATCATATGAAATGTTTTGATTATCGTAAGGTAAAACCCGTCCATGTTTATGTGCGCCGAGGTCTTACGAGATACTTTTGATTTTCAAAGGTTTTTCTTGAACTTAAAAGTCCAACTGGCTGTGTTTTTCTCACGCCAATTTTTCAAACTAACATGGGTGTTATTTTGTTATAGTGCTCGGGTCAGACCAAGAAATTTACAGATTTTATTTGGATGCATTGGAGCTCAGGAGACGAGTTGGAGGTCTTCAAATCGTATTTACATATATGTTTTATTTTCGCTATTCGTCATTGTAATCATCAGCAGTTGCGAGGATAGATTATTATAACTATCCAGGCTGATGACTGTAATTTGTTGTTGTAGTCTGATGGATATATGTGTATAACAGTTTCTCTTTGTAAAGACCATTCTTATTATATTATATATTGTTCCGTTGAGATTGTGAGAATCTGTGATTTTTTAATTTTTGACCTCTTCTTTTTCTCTTCTCTTCTACTTTCTTCTTCTTTCCCATAACTATTAGTCTTTCAGTTCAATTTGGGTTGGACACGTGTGGTTTATTATTAACTTAAATAGTATGGATTAGCGGGTCGTTACACTTGGTATCTGAGCTGAAGGTTAAGCGCGAACCTTAGCTTTGGTGGGAATGTACTTATTTGAGATGGGGTAAGCGAGACCCTAGGATGAGGTTGAGTGTATATATGAGCGCATATTTGTTAGTGATATAAAAAAAATTATATTCTGTTAATTTATCTGTTGAGTGGCTTATGAATTCTGGTCAATACGTGGAATGCACGATATCGATAGGGGTTTCTAGTTTTTAATCTCTTAAACAACGCAAACAAACATTGTACTATTTTGAGGACCGGTGAATGAAATAATTTTACCAAAATTATATTTTATATATAAAAGCATAATTTTTTAGAAATTATTATAGTTATGTATGGAGTGTTTAGTTGTTACAGAATGATAATATTTGATTATTATCATTTGTTATTTGTTGTTGGTTGTTTTAATAAAAAGTTGTTATTGTTATAATCTAACCAAAGATTACATTTGCAGATTAATTTTTATAAGGAAGTGGATTTATAAGTATGAATTATAGAGTATGGATTATAATGAAATAATTAACTTTTGTGAAATGATAGTTTCTTAAGAAACTACATATATAAATATGATTAGTAAATGTGATCTATGGATAGAAAGGAAAAGAAATTTTCATAAAAATGTTTACAGACATGATTTTGTAAATGGAAATGGTTTAAAACAAGAAATTTAAGAATCTAAATTCTAGTGGTTTGAAAATGATTTTTCAAAGTTTTGGAAAGTAATTTAGTATTATTAAAAAATATTTTGGTTAGAATTATTTTGAAATAGGGATTTAAAAGAAATAGAAAGCACTAAATGCACTTCGGTCGCTGGAAAATAATTCTGGTGATGACTCTCGTATCATCAGTATTCATTTTTGAGTTTCTAAGTGGTGGATTGCTACCATTTAATTTTCTTTTGGTAAAACAAATTATTTTAGATTCTAGAAGTGAAATTTGATATATATAAAGGTATTATGTATATAAATATATATGATTTTAAAATGATACGAAATAAACCCGGGCGTTAAAAACCTGAAGTTGTATCTAAATGTTTTGAAAAAACTTAAGCCAGTAAGTTTTTGAACTTATAGTTTGAAAATAGTATAGATAAGAAAGGAATTTGGAATCCAGATGTGAAATGAAAATATAACTTAGGTTAAGTTAAATAAATCGAGTAATGGATTAGAAATGAAGTTCGACATAAGAAAGGTTAAATGAAAATGAAATAGGATTTGAAATGGATTAAATGAATTAATGAAATGAAGTAATGGAATGGGTATAAATTTAAGTAAAAAAAATGAAATTTGATTTAAGTTGTAAAATGAAAATATGTTTGGAATGTTGTTTGCTAGAAATGAATGAATTAAATTGGGTTAATGAAACGAATTAGTGAATTGAATATGGTTTAAAATGTTGTTTAACATAATCAAATGTGAACTTAACTTGTAAAGTAAAAATAAACAATAGTGGTTGTATGAAATGTTTATAATAAACTTAACTAATGGTTTTTTGAAATGGTCTATAAGAATATTAGTATTAAATGTAATATACTAAATAAATTGAATGTGAATAATTGAATTTGATTTAAATTGAATGTAAATCAATTGAAAGCAAATGGATTGAATGAAAATTAATTGGATGATGTTTAAAATGAAGGTGAATAAATTGGAAGTGAATCAATTGCATGTTAATATTAAAAAGAAAGTACATAAATTAAATATTTACATTTGATAATGGAAATGGATATAGTGAAAAATCAAGACTAAACGGGGCAGTTTTGCATTTGTGATGTTTTTCCTGTTTTCGAGATGTTACTTAACTTTTTAATGTTCAACATTTTAACAGAAATAAACATACATGTAAAAATTTATAAATATGGTGAGAAACCCATAAGGATCTCTCCATAAAGTTCCATAGCAATCACCAAGAACAAGGCAATTCACAACTGCATCTATAGTGACTATCGCTATAAGTGCACTTCTAAATCCAAGTTTGATCTAAACCCAAGTCCATCTATAACCTATGAGCTTTGTTCAATGTCTTGTCTCAAGTCATTCAAGTCCATTCAAGTCCGTTCGAAGTTCGTTCAAGTCCATATACATGTATAACATATGTCACTTACTTTTGAAGTAAGAATTCAACTAATGTTTTAACATAAATTAACATCCAATCAACATAAACACGATCAACACAACATTTGTACATGTTATATTTTCGTTCGAAGTGAGGAGTTAACTCACCTTGATCCACACAAATAACCAAGATCCAAGAACCCAAGCCTAATCCCACTTACAACCACCTCCTTCCTTCCCCGTTTCCTTTGCTTAGCACTTGCATTTGCCTCCATTTCCCATAAATAGCTCACAACCCTAACTTCCATAGGGAGTTTGGCTTTGATTCTTCAAGTTTTGTCATAATGCAAAGTTTTCTAATATTATACTAAGCCTTGTGGCAAAGTTTGAAGTGATTTGGAGTTTATTTGCAACTCTTTCATTTTAGAACATAAAAGAAGAAGAAGAAGAGAAGCCATCAGAAATGCTTGGATTTATTTTTGTAAACTTGTGAATTTAATCATAAGGGTGTGCCGTCCTTTTATAAGCTTCATAAATGGTCACTTACTACCTCTTGCCCCTTGGTAGGTCGTCCTTGCACCCTCCCTTTCATGTGCTTCCACCAAAATATCTAGATATTTATTTTTAAACATCTTCTTCACTAATCTCACTACGCCGTAGATGGCCTATTGCAACGAAAATACAAGATGTTGCTAGCCAAAATGTAATGATAGTTATGCTGATTTTTGTCTATTACAACATTATCTTCAGGATGTTAGCATAGATATCAACACTATGTTGCAGTAGCTATAGACTTATAAATATATTATAAAAAATGAGTGTGGGCCGAAAAATTACTATTAAATAACTAATAACTAATAACTAATAACCGACTTTTATTAATTAAAATTTACTAATTAATATTAAATATATATTAATTTATAATTTATAGCTGCAATTAATAATTTACAAATAATAATTACTATAAATAATTTATAATTAATAATTACTATAAATAATTACTTTTAATAATTAATAATATATACGTATTAATTAACATTTAATACTAAATATTTAATTATAATTAAGAAGTAATAATTAATCATTAATAATTAATAAATAAGATGTGATATTTAATAATTAATTTTACTAATTAACAATAACTATTAAATAATTAATAATTAAGACAAATACTTAAGAATTAAGGACTAATAATAATATGTAATAATTAAGAAGTAATTTTTATTATTTAATATTTAATGATTATATTTAATATCTCAGAAAATTTAAATTTTGAATCTTTTTGAAAATAAATTTAAGAATATTAATAAAATTTAAAACAAAAATTTAAAATTTTCATAATATTATAAAATAAAGAAAACTAAAATTTTAAATTTAATAAAATATCAGTATTCATCTTGGTCCGCTCAATGATTATAATAACCGGAGTGTCATAAAGTTTCAAGGCATAGTTACATTGCAATTTCTATTGCAACTTGTGTATGATACAAGTTGTTGCTTCCATATGCATCTTAACGTTTCCTTTTGTAATTTTCATTTCTTGGCATGCAAATTTTCGTTTGGCTCCAAAACTAAAATTTTGGCTCCTAACCCCAAATTTTCACCTATTCAACGCTTTCCCATACAAGCAGCATGTCATTCTTTTGCCTACGGCAATTCATTTTTCTAACTGTCAACAAAATTCCTAATTCCCAAATCGACTTCAAGAGAAATAATTTTCTTCACATCATGCTTCGCATTCTACTTTTCGTGCTTCGCGTTCCTAATCCCAATTTTCCATCCACACGTTGATGATTGATGTGCTTAGTGTCGTTGGTTCTCAAATAAAAGGCTCTCTTCTTGTTTGCTTGTTTACATCAAAAGACCACTTTGCCTTCCCTATGCTGCTTTATAAACCGAAGATGTGATTTTGGTAGTTGAGGTCATGGTGAAATATTAGCAGGAGGAGGTTGTGGTTGGTGAAGTAGGTTTGATTCAGATGATTGTGAGTTTTCGTTTGTGGTCGTGGTTGTAATCGGAGGTGGGGATGTGGGAGATGAAGGTGAAATTGCAGTGCAGGAGGAAGAGTCGTACCGTTGTGAGTTTAATGGCGCACTTAGTATTTGGAGTTTTGGTAGCATAAGTTCCGGTTGCTAAGTTTGTTGGTTTGTATTACGGAGATGGTCGGGTTGCATGGTTGGTGCAGGTTGCTGAGAGTGTGTTGTGAGGTTGCAGGTGGCAGTACCTGGAGATTGTGTAGGCAAAAGTGACCATGTTTGCTGGTTTGAGGTGATGAACTGGACTGTAGTCATAAGTTAGAAGGAATTGGAGGTAGAGGTGGAGATGAAGTTGTTGAGGGATTTGAATAAGGGATTAGGTGTTGTGGATTTTAGTTTGAGGGATATGGGTTAGTTAGGATTTTGGTGGTGGTAACGATATCAAAGAGTGCACATAAGGGAATTGGTACTTTATATCTCTTTCTGCTATGGAAAATCAACGAAGAACCAAGCTTCACACAGATATATACTTATGAGGTAGGATCAATAGCCCCATTTATTTAACACATCCCACATCAACCATAAATTTATATTTAAATATTTATCCTTTCTATTCCTTAAATATCAAAATATATTAGATTATTACCTACAAGATATCATGTTCATTCTGTTATGAGTCGCTTATATTTATTCAATCTAATCGATAGAGTTATCTGATTTATATAAGCAATAAGCTAATTTTGAGTAATAATACATACATGCACACAAATTTTATAATGCTAATGCAAAAAAGTTTATAGTCGCTTGAACAGTTGAAGAAATCACTTGCTGTTCATTGATGGTTGAAGCATTACGTGTCTTTGGAATTTGGAGTAGCTCCAATTCTTGCATTATCTATTTGCTTTTTTGCAAACAGAATTGCAACTAAATTGATGCTAAACAAAGACAAAAGATAAACTGGTTCTGCGTTATTCAACCTATGAGGAATGCTTCCTGCCAGTTATTCAGCCTAATTTCATTGAATGTCAATTCACAGTCCTTACTTCTTGTACTCTACTGTTTTCCTGGAATAAGAACTAACCTGTACATTCCATGACAAGAAAGGCAACATCAAAATGAGGAAGTAAACATATACAACTTACGCACAAGTTCTATGTTGCATCGCAAAGGATATGTTATTCTGTCTTTTATATGTGCAGTACATAAATAGAAATAAAAGAAAGAAGAAAATACTCAAAAATGAAGCTATACTCACTGATAAACAAAATGTTTCTCAATTCACATAGGTACAAGAGCTAACAGCACGCGCGCGCGCGCGCACACACACACACACACACACACACACACACATATATAAAGTATAAACCCACGCAGCACATATATAGATCACACACGTACACAGTTGTGTATACACACACGGCTGCAAATGCACACGCCCCTACACCTTCCACACATATTACCCAAACATACGCACGCCCACTTTTGCCTGCATAAGAAGTTTAAGGCTAAAGTGTTCTACTTTTTGGTATCATATGAGTAAGCATATGTTTCATTTCTTTAAGCAATACCCCACTTTTGAACGCCTGCTTATAAGCCACTATTAGCAGCTCTTACATATTTTCCTGGTGCAATTTGTAAAATCTTGCATTTATTTCATCACGCCCAGGTATAGTACTATCCTTTACACTGTCGGTAACATCCTTTACATCATAGTCATCTTTTCAATTGTTGAGAAAGACTTGTCCACAATCTATGACATTATTCTTACACAATACTTTTTGCCAACGCCCACCCCGATCCTTATTGTATAGCTGCAAGTACTATAACACTGCTCTTTTAGCAAATTTTGTTTAGGTATGGCATGATTATGCATTTAGAAATGTTCCCTTTTAAACTGATTTAGCATCTTTTATTCGACATTTTCGCATATAAAAATGCAGCAGCCTCATCACTCGAGAGCACCCAGTCTTATAGTCCTTTTGTTAGTAGGTGGGTTAGGCCAAACGATGGTTTATGGAGGGAGGTTGGGGTGGTGAAAGTTTGGTGGATGACGTGGTTTATTAGTTGCTTTTCTAGAAACGGAACTGGGAGATGGAAGAGGTGAATAAAATTACATTTATGCCTTATAATATTTAACTAATATTACTTTAAACATGATATCTTATAGATTGTCTAGATTTTATACATAGGTTTTCCATTAAGGGATCGCGGTAGGATTGCAAACATCTTGGCATGATCCGTCTGATTCCGAGACTTTGTCAAAAAGCCTTTTTGTAGAGCTTAAGGGTTGTAAGTGTATCTATATTTAGTTACTATTTAATCCATATTCATATTATTCTTTCATATATTATTACATCCCCTGGTTATGAAGTTTGCTTTTTAATTGATTGCGATGTTGCCTGGGCTATAGTGTTGTTCGAATTGTGACAATTTCTTTGTTCTTGTGTATTCACTGTAAGTAGACATGTTATCAGGTTTAGGTATTTAATTACTATTGTTTGATTGGAAAATGATACTTTTGTTAATTAGGTATGGGTTGATTTTTCTTTTACTGATTATATATTAATTTATGCATAACAGCCACGGACTCTAGTAAGTGAACCTAATTCGACTCTTTTCTTTCTTTAGTTCTTTTATTCATTCTTTTTTCTTTCTTCTTTTATGAAAATAAAGGTGAACCAAAAAGTTCGGGAGAACTTGACATGGTTGCTTAAGAAATTAGACGAAGCAAACCCTGACATGCAAATTGATGTTGGGGATCTTTGTGCGACCGTCTTCAGTAATGGCACTGGAGGCACTAGAGGCACTGATGGCACAAGAGGCTCGCAAATATGAATGTATTGTTAATAAGTAGAATTTATTATGTACTGGATGTAACTATGAATACACTGGCTATGTTTTTAAGTATATTTGTTATTTTGTACTTGACTAAGTAAAACTTGTGTTTCTGGTTATTCTGAAATGAAAAGTTCTTTGTTACAGCGTAATATTGCCATTAGATATGATATAATGTTGTAGTATAATGTTGTCATAGATATGATATAATGTTGCAGTAGTATAATGATGCAGTACATTTCCAATTTAAATTGCAAAAGGTGTTGCCATAGATATGATATAATGTTGCAGTATGTGATGTTAAATGTAGTAATAAACTGGCAAAGTGTTGCCATTGGATGGTAAAAGTGCTGCCATAGATTAATGAATATAGGCCCCACAACAGGGTTCCGTAAATGGGCCACAGAATTAGTGGGCCCCACAATGTGGGCCCACATGTTGGGGCACAGATTGTGTGGCCCACTTTTTAGTAAATTTGGTACATGTGGCAACAACATAACCGATGTTTCCCTAAGGCCGCAAAGATGTTGCTTTTGACTCTAGGCAACACGGCAAAATGCATCACCGAGAAAGTGTTGCCTTTGCCCTTTTTTAGCCTACGACAACATTTTTTGGCACTTCTTGCATCACTTCTTGGTGTTACAGTATGCAATCTATGACGTAGTGTCCCTTCACCAATCCGAACACAACTCACTAATCACACTTTAGTTAGCTATAACAAGTAAAAATATTTTTAGTTGTTATTAACTCCTTAATGGTTAATTAGATATGCATAAAAAGTTTGAACATCTATTGTTGAGAAAAAAGCTATTTATTGATTAAACGATTTTCGGTCATATTATCGATATTTTTCAGAGAATGTATTTTTGTAGATATTTTTTCAAAATAAGTTTACCATCATTACTTATGATTTAAAAGGAGGTTTACAAGCTTATTAAATCATTTTAATAATGTTTAATCCAAAATTCAAATATTCAAATAGTTTAGATATTTAAATACGAAGTGTCTAAAATTCTGGTTCGTTACATTCTCCCCCACTTAGAATATTTCGTCCTCGAAATTCCAATACGAGCAACCAAAAAAAGTTAATACATTGATACCATTATCGCAATCATTGGAAAACAAGGCTCATGGTTTTCTCAATCCCAAACACTGTCATTATATAAGCGATAATTAATCAACTAAGTGTACATTCAACTCAACAGCCTTAGGTTATTACTTAGACGCTTAATCATGCCACATCATAACAGATTGAAGAGTCATCACCTAAACCCTCCATAAGCTAATAAAACATAATATGCATACATACTAAAGCCCGTATGATGTACATGGATCATCTTTACGCAATATCTGATCTGATCACTTGCCCGATCGCATAAATTTCACTACCAAACTAGTATAGATCACTTGACTTCTCTAGTGTAGAATCTGATTTGGTTTCTTAATTAGAAACTTTTGTTCTCCTTACATAGCCATATACTACGATAAAAAACATCAAATCATATGATGAACCTGTATCAAGCATTCGCCGTTAAGAATTTAGTGAAAAATCCTTCTTCGGACTGGTGTATACCACCTCGAAATCACTTACTTCAATACTGGATCAAGAACAGTCATGGGAATAATTCCTTTTTAATCACATTCATTTATCCAAATAGTATGACATTCAATACTAAAATTATTTATGAATTATTATTTTATAAAAACACTTCAAGTTTATAAATATTTTACAACTTAAGTTCATACTTAATACTCCACTACATCCTAAGAGTATATACCAAAACATAAAACTTATAACAAGTATGGTTAAGAAATTTAAAACTTGTTTTAACTTGCTATCTTCTCAATTCAAGTGTTATATAAACTCAATTTTATATCTTCTAAAACACTTAACTACAAGTTCTATAACAATTCGGAAGTTCTCGACTGTCCAGAATTGCCAAAAATCCAATTTCATTTGAAACAAATGAAAACTACCAATCAACGTATCATATCATGATGCACATCCATGCTTTCCAAATGCATAGGCTACGTGTATCTTCTGTATGTCAACTCATACTTTGGGACTAAATAAAAATCTGTTATATCAAAACAACTTTGTAGCATCCTACAACTTAGAGACTCGAAAATGAACGCCAATGATGTTGAAATCATCACCCGAATTATTTTCAAGCTACGGGAGTGAGTTCGGTGCATCCAATTCATGCCTTTTGGGCTTAAACAAAATCATTATAAAATAGTAACAAATACTTTGTAAATGTAACGTACACGGATTTTCGTTGCCGAAAAACCGAATAGTTAGGGTTTTAAAAAGAATTTAAGAAAAGAAAGAGGGAGAAGAAGAGATAAGAAAGATAGAAGATAAGAAAAAGAAAAATAGAGAATTTTAAAATAGAACGGGAAAGAAAGGAAACAACAGAACAACATCAGAATCTCACAATCGCAGCGGAACAACATATAATAATAAATGAATAATCTTTAAACAAAGAACTGTATCAGTTATTACATCACATCACATTTTATTACATCATATCATCAGAGTGTACAACAACAAACAATGCAGCGGAAAAAGAAATACTATATACTAGTAATACGCCATGCCATCCAGCTTGCCTCCAGCAACTCCAGAATATCCAGAATATCCTGATAAACCTTAACTCTTAACTGCCCGTGTGGAAAATTGGTGGGCACCCAGAGTTTAGGAAGGAAAACAATAAACTCCGAGTCAGTCATGTGACTGGTGTGAGAACTCAAAACAGTTTATTTATCTTTAAAATCAAAATAGAGGAATATTTTTAAACTCAATTCGCAATGCTTTTAAAAATGAGACTACCATAAGGCCTCCCGCACACACACACATGCAAACGCAGAATCGGAGGAGATTTCTCCTTATGATAGTCAAAGATGCTTGATACGCATTTAAAATAACATTTGATATTATTATTAGTGCATAGTATAGGAAAATCATTTCAAAAATAAAGATATAAATCTTAGCCAGCATAGACATTCCGCACTTATGCCTACTATAGCTACTATGTTCAATAGCAGGTTACCGCCACATTCCATAGCAGGTTATACAACTAATACCGTACAAGTCTCGTATTGTTTCTTTGGATCTCCAACAAATGGTCAGGCCAAGGAACTTCCCATTGCCACATGGAAACGCCTCTGGCTGGACGTCCCCGAGAACTTAACCAGCTCTCTGCCAACACAAGGCCGGGTTACCTTTATCACTAGGTAACTACTACACGAATATGGCATCCCCCGGTCCCATTGGACCTTTAACCGAGCGCTCGTCACCAACAACACCACACAGTAATAAATATAGTGTATCAACATGAGTAAGTATCTGGGCTCCATACCATGATACCACCCTTTCCAGAAGGAAATGCACATACCCTAAAGGGAGCTACCCCTCATAACCTTGCCGCATCTTTCCTGTTTTGACCATTCCGGGATGTGAGGCTCGACGAAGTCACGTCCACAAAAACATACTTTATACAAAAGCCATGCTTTGGGTCAACAAATGATCATAGAAATGATCACCAAGATAGACGATCAAATAAACGATCCTATCACAAATAATCAACACAATGATCATTTCAGCATCACTCAGCATATCACATTACCAAATTGGGAATATATCGCTGATAACTTCAACTATATAACCTCTGAGCTCGTACGTCTTAGAGAAGGGTGTTAAGCTAAAAGAATAAATTCTCCGCCACCAACAGAAATATATTTGAAAGAAATCGGCTTTATATCTCAACTTGTAATGTCAGACATACAATCCATACAAGTCTGTTCCGGGCTCGAACAAAACCGAAGGCACTTCTTACGAAGCCCTTGCAATCCGGATATTCACAATCCTGATCGGATTTCCCATCACTTAGGGAGTCTCTATACCGTTGCAACTCAGTGCAGAGACAATCGACAGGTCATCCTATCGCTTTTGCAAATATCCGGTCTTCAACACCGATCTTCAAATGCAATTCATAACGACGTATCACATATTCGGAATGGGTTATACGACCCCATGGTCCTTTCCCGGTTAACCCGAATAGTGAGCGCTTATTCAAAAATAAGTGTGGCATTCAAATTCAATCAAATCACATCATATACCCATTCAAAGGGAAATATTGATAGTCGGCTATTGAACTATCAATGGATATGCACACATCACCAGACTCCAAATAATTTTTACAAATTATTTATTTTCCAAAAATATCTTTACAAGATATATAATTTCAACACTTCAAAAATAAATCAATATTTATTTTCAAACAAATTCCACTTTCTCATATAAATTCCATAATGAATTTATATTTCAAAATATCCATGCATATATGATTTCATTTATCCATTTTCAATTTATCTTCAAAAAGATAAATTCTCAAAACGTTTCATTTCACATTGGAAAAACATTTCCATTCGGAAATCATTTACTATAACAACAGTGTTATAATCCACCATTTCCTTTTATTTCTCGAAACATCTATTTCAACAATAAATGTTGAAATCTATGGTTTCGAATCTCAACACATTTTAAAACATCGTTAGATCGTTTTAATTCTATTTAAAACATTCACATTCAAAACAATTTCTTTAACGTATTATTCACTATTCAAAAACGTGAATATACTACGTTAACAAATTTCATCAATTCTATGCATTTTATTTCAAAGGATTATTCACAGTCTAAAAACGTGAATATAACTCCATACATAAGTTATAATAATTTACTTATCAAAATAAGTCATTTCGAATTTATAAAACAACGTTTATAAATTCCATTTCTATTTATTTATAAAACTTCCTTTTTATAAATTCCTTTTTTAACCTATTCCAGTTTATAACTCAATTATAAACTAAAAGTTCATATTATAAGTCAAATGCTTATAAAACGATTATTTTATAAAATCGTTCTTTTAAACTTCATAATTATAAATCTTATAACCTATAAGATTCATGTATTTATGCAAAAATCCATTCTTTTGATAGTTTCACAAATTTTATAAACCTACTGTTTAAAAATTCCATTTATAACTTCACAGTTTATAATTCTATAAATTTCATTAAGTTATGAAATTCATTCACAATTCATATTCAACACTTATAAAAGCTCGTTTTATAATTCCAACGTTTTATTAATTTATAAATATCGATTTATAAATCTTTAATATAAATCAATTTATTATTATTCTTTAAACGTCTTTACCCTTCTTTATAATTTCATCATTTTGATTTATAAAATAATCAAATTTTATAAATCCTATATTTAAACTTTTAATAATAAATTCAAAAATCCAGTTTAAACTATTTTATAAAATCATTAATCCATATTTCTCAAAAATCAACTTTAACCGTATTTCTCAAAAATTATAATTTTTATAACATTAAAAATTATAACGTTCATTTATTTATAATGGATCAATTCCAAAAATAAAGTATACTTTCAAAAATCACTTTAAAAATCATTTTAAAATCCCAAAATCTGGGTCCAATGATGCTACACACCAAATAGTCAATCACGACAACAACGATATCATATATCGATATGATAATCAATCAAATATCAAGATATCTGAAATCAAATAAAAACTGTTGAGGAATCCAGTTGGATCCCTCCAACCTGTTTTCCTGCATCCAAAAACATTAGCACAATACCAATTTCGCTCCAGTACGAAATTATCGCGGTATATGTTTTTAATAAATATTATCCGCTTAATAACGGCGTAATAGGGTCTCATCCGCTAAAAAATACGGGAAATCAATCAACTGCAATATATACATATGCCAATATATATATATTGATATTATTTATAATACCAATTTCACTGTTTATGAAATATTCGCGGTATATGTTTTTATTAAATAACATCCGCTTACTAACGGCGTATAATGTCTATTTTAACAAACAATAGATAACAATCATCATTCAAACATGCATTCAAATATTTTAAATCTAACTATTTAAAATAAAATCGAAACTGATTCGATTGAGTGAGAAGTTCTCACCTTGATTTTAATTTCGATTTCAGCTTTTATTTCGAATAAAATTAAACGCGCGTTTAATTTTACCCGAAATTCTCACTAACTCCAAAGGACTCCAAACAAACTCCATCGCGTAGTGCTCGTCCATACGATTCCAACGCGACTGGTTTCGCGCGTTTTCGACCTCGTATGAAAAAGATATTGATTTTTGAAGTTTAAACACGATTTAACTTAATAATTACAACATAATTTTAATTAATTTCAACATACACACATCCTCACCCTTGGATCTCTCCCCCCTTGCATCCTGGCCATGTTTCCTTTCTTCCCTACTCACGTTACCACCCAGTAACCAAGCCGACCAATATGAACCCATACTTAGAAACTAGGGTTAAATTTATCGATCACCACACACCACTTCGACACGATCAAGATGCGCCAACACGTAGCCCTACCTCTCCACCATGCTCGGCTCCAACAAGAGCAAACTCGGCCTCATCTCTCCCCTAGGAATGCGTGCGCAGGCCATGACCAACGGCCCCTCCTAGCTCCCTCCACACGACACCAAACACGATCTCCACCGTTCACATCGAAGCTCTCACTCCCCTCTCCAACTTTCATGTTGACAACTTCCTCTAATTGTTGACGGATTGGAAGATCTAGAGGGAAGAAGTTGGAACATTTCTGGCCATTGGTTTATAATGTGGCGGCTAGGGTTTTAGTATTAGGTTTTTTTTTTTAATTTATGAAGGGGTAGGGACTATTTATAAGGAAACGACGAAACACTATTCATTCCGGAAATTCCGAACTCCGATTTACGCGCCGAAACTGACGTTCCTAGGGTTTACCCCGCGTTCCGGACACAATGGAACAGGTTTCGGAAGCTAATTCGGACATCTGTGCGAGTTATGGCTACAAACGCTCAATTTAAATTAAACCGATTTAAGTCGATTTCTAGGAGTTTTAATTTGTACCGGACAAACCGTAAATCCAATTGACTTGAAATTTGAAACCTTACAATAATATCACATTACGGTCCGATAAAACCGGTTTCGTCGAAATCCGAGACTTTTTGAAAAATGGCTATTTTAACTCGCCAAATTAAAATTAAAAATAAATCGATGCGTTTCGAGCTGCCACGATCAAACGATAACTCCGATTGACACGAAATTTGAAATCCGGTAATAACTAACTATTACGGATCCAATGGAACTTGTTTCGTTCAATTCTGAGACTGTTCAAAAATTGGCTATTTTACAGTCGATTATTAAATATTAAAATATTCAATTTTCACAAATTAACTTTTAATTCGATTTAAAAAGTTCTAAAATATCGTTCTAACTCCAATATGATAAAATAAAATTTTACAAATCATTTTCAATCGTATTTAACTCAATTTTTCAATTATTTCCATAATTTAACGTATTAAATTATCGATTTAATTATTCAATTAAATCCAAAAATTCAAATAAAAATTTATTCGACTTATAAATTCACTTATTAATATTTAAAATAAATTAAATATTCAAATTTTAATTAATAAAAATTCTGGGTCGTTACAATCTTCCCCACTTAAAAGAATTTCGTCCTCGAAATTATTAAGTAAGAAAATTATAGAATTTGTTAATTTTCCCAAAATCCATAGTCAAACTTCTTACAATACTTTACTAAGTTTTCAAATCATACTTAGTTATCTTTTCAAAAACAACTACTATTGTTTAACTTTCAATTCCAAATCAAAATTAAAGTTTTCAAAAATTTCTCAAATTTTCTCAAATTTTTCTAACGCCTTAAATTTCCGAAAAAATTCGCCATAGTCTCCTTTGGGCGGCTCGATCCGAAAAAAAAATGACTGTATATATATCACAAATATACATCTCATCAAGTAATGAGGCATCCCGCAGGGAAAAAAGTATAAAAGTACGGTATGTAATCCGAGATATGAACCTTATATTTTATTAGCGAGCATATACGGCTAATATAGCGCGAAAGCGAGCTCCAAATGCGAAGCAAACGCGATCCGCACCTACTAATCACTCAACAAACAACATGAGAATCATGCATATATGGAAATAGTATCGATATACAACATATAGTAACATAATAACTATATATGCCAACATAGCAAATGAAGTAAAAGCAACAAATGCAATATATTCAACCATCAACCAATTAAATACTCATTCATATTCTCATTAATATACAATGAATTGGTTTTCTCAGTTTAATCACATTTGATTCATTAACAGTGGATGTTCTTACTAACATTCATCTTCAATTTGCTTATATTCACTAATTCACTTTCATTAATACTTAATGAATTATATACAATCACTCAACTAACAATCATATAACAACCAATGTATATTAATTACAACCAAATTCCTTTGCTTACAATTGGTTTAATTAATTGATTTTTATTCAACTTCCAATAACATTAGATTTTTAATGAATTAACACTTATATTCATTATTTCATATCAACTATTCACATTCAATTGATTTACATTCAATCCATTCATTCAATTCTATTACAAAAGTTGAATTTCACTTACATAACTCAAGTTCATATTTCATTTTACTTTATTACTAATATCAACTTCATTCAACAACTCTTAAGTTATATTTCCATTTAACCTTATTTGGTTTTACATAACTTAAATTCCTACTTGTAAATAAATTCAGATTTCAATTCTAAAGTAAATTTTCATTTAACTTTAAATTCATTTTTACTTACAACTCATATTCATAAATATATTCATATAGTTTCACTTTTTATATATATAAGTTCATTCACAATTGTAAATCACATTAATTATAATTCAATTCTTACAATTCTTTTGCTTATACAATAATTCTTTTATTTAGATTATTCAAACAACTAAACAATCAACTTATATACACTTTAATAATTTTGAAAAATTATTCCTTTATATATAAAATATAATCAAGGTAAAATTATTTCATTTACCCAATTTTAAAACAATATCGTGTCGGTTTATCTTGTTTAAGAGTTTAGAAACTCCTATCTACGATAGTTAGCTAGACTACATCGACTGGAATCTATAAACAATCAACCGATAAGTCAACACAATACAAAATAATTTTATATTCACTAACAAATACGCTATCATATCTTTTATTACACTCAAACTCATTCTAGAGTACTGCTGACTCTATCTCTAATGAATTATACCCAACAGAACCATGGTTGTCGCTTAACCGTAAGCTCTGATACCAAATGTAACGTACGCGGATTTTCATTGCCGAAAAACCGAATAGTTAGGGTTTTAAAAAGAATTTAAGAAAAGAAAGAGGGAGAAGAAGAGATAAGAAAGATAGAAGATAAGAAAAAGAAAAATAGAGAATTTTAAAATAGAACGGGAAAGAAAGGAAACAACAGAACAACATCAGAATCCCACAATCGCAGCGGAACAACATATAATAATAAATGAATAATCTTTAAACAAAGAACTGTATCAGTTATTACATCACATCACATTTTATTACATCATATCATCAGAGTGTACAACAACAAACAATGCAGCGGAAAAAGAAATACTATATACTAGTAATACGCCATGCCATCCAGCTTGCCTCCAGCAACTCCAGAATATCCAGAATATCCTGATAAACCTTAACTCTTAACTGCCCGTGTGGAAAATTGGTGGGCACCCAGAGTTTAGGAAGGAAAACAATAAACTCCGAGTCAGTCATGTGACTGGTGTGAGAACTCAAAACAGTTTATTTATCTTTAAAATCAAAATAGAGGAATATTTTTAAACTCAATTCGCAATGCTTTTAAAAATGAGACTACCATAAGGCCTCCCGCACACACACACATGCAAACGCAGAATCGGAGGAGATTTCTCCTTATGATAGTCAAAGATGCTTGATACGCATTTAAAATAACATTTGATATTATTATTAGTGCATAGTATAGGAAAATCATTTCAAAAATAAAGATATAAATCTTAGCCAGCATAGACATTCCGCACTTATGCCTACTATAGCTACTATGTTCAATAGCAGGTTACCGCCACATTCCATAGCAGGTTATACAACTAATACCGTACAAGTCTCGTATTGTTTCTTTGGATTTCCAACAAATGGTCAGGCCAAGGAACTTCCCATTGCCATATGGAAACGCCTCTGGCTGGACGTCCCCGAGAACTTAACCAGCTCTCTGCCAACACAAGGCCGGGTTACCTTTATCACTAGGTAACTACTACACGAATATGGCATCCCCCGGTCCCATTGGACCTTTAACCGAGCGCTCGTCACCAACAACACCACACAGTAATAAATATAGTGTATCAACATGAGTAAGTATCTGGGCTCCATACCATGATACCACCCTTTCCAGAAGGAAATGCACATACCCTAAAGGGAGCTACCCCTCATAACCTTGCCGCATCTTTCCTGTTTTGACCATTCCGGGATGTGAGGCTCGACGAAGTCACGTCCACAAAAACATACTTTATACAAAAGCCATGCTTTGGGTCAACAAATGATCATAGAAATGATCACCAAGATAGACGATCAAATAAACGATCCTATCACAAATAATCAACACAATGATCATTTCAGCATCACTCAGCATATCACATTACCAAATTGGGAATATATCGCTGATAACTTCAACTATATAACCTCTGAGCTCGTACGTCTCAGAGAAGGGTGTTAAGCTAAAAGAATAAATTCTCCGCCACCAACAGAAATATATTTGAAAGAAATCGGCTTTATATCTCAACTTGTAATGTCAGACATACAATCCATACAAGTCTGTTCCGGGCTCGAACAAAACCGAAGGCACTTCTTACGAAGCCCTTGCAATCCGGATATTCACAATCCTGATCGGATTTTCCATCACTTAGGGAGTCTCTATACCGTTGCAACTCAGTGCAGAGACAATCGACAGGTCATCCTATCGCTTTTGCAAATATCCGGTCTTCAACACCGATCTTCAAATGCAATTCATAACGACGTATCACATATTCGGAATGGGTTATACGACCCCATGGTCCTTTCCCGGTTAACCCAAATAGTGAGGGCTTATTCAAAAATAAGTGTGGCATTCAAATTCAATCAAATCACATCATATACCCATTCAAAGGGAAATATTGATAGTCGGCTATTGAACTATCAATGAATATGCACACATCACCAGACTCCAAATAATTTTTCCAAATTATTTATTTTCCAAAAATATCTTTACAAGATATATAATTTCAACACTTCAAAAATAAATCAATATTTATTTTCAAACAAATTCCACTTTCTCATATAAATTCCATAATGAATTTATATTTCAAAATATCCATGCATATACAATTTCAATTATCCATTTTCAATTTATCTTCAAAAACATAAATTCTCAAAACGTTTCATTTCACATTGGAAAAACATTTCCATTCGGAAATCATTTACTATAACAACAGTGTTATAGTCCACCATTTCCTTTTATTTTTCGAAACATCTATTTCAACAATAAATGTTGAAATCTATGGTTTCGAATCTCAACACATTTTAAAACATCGTTAGATCGTTTTAATTCTATTTAAAACATTCACATTCAAAACAATTTCTTTAACGTATTATTCACTATTCAAAAACGTGAATATACTACGTTAACAAATTTCATCAATTCTATGCATTTTATTTCAAAGGATTATTCACGGTCTAAAAACGTGAATATAACTCCATACATAAGTTATAATAATTTACTTATCAAAATAAGTCATTTCGAATTTATAAAACAACGTTTATAAATTCCATTTCTATTTATTTATAAAACTTCCTTTTTATAAATTCCTTTATTAACCTATTCCAGTTTATAACTCAATTATAAACTAAAAGTTCATATTATAAGTCAAATGCTTATAAAATGATTATTTTATAAAATTGTTCTTTTAAACTTCATAATTATAAATCCTATAACCTATAAGATTCATGTATTTATGCAAAAATCCATTCTTTTGATAGTTTCACAAATTTTATAAACCTACTGTTTAAAAATTCCATTTATAACTTCACAGTTTATAATTCTATAAATTTCATTAAGTTATGAAATTCATTCACAATTCATATTCAACACTTATAAAAGCTCGTTTTATAATTCCAACGTTTTATTAATTTATAAATATCGATTTATAAATCTTTAATATAAATCAATTTATTATTATTCTTTAAACGTCTTTACCCTTCTTTATAATTTCATCATTTTGATTTATAAAATAATCAAATTTTATAAATCCTATATTTAAACTTTTAATAATAAATTCAAAAATCCAGTTTAAACTATTTTATAAAATCATTAATCCATATTTCTCAAAAATCAACTTTAACCGTATTTCTCAAAAATTATAATTTTTATAACATTAAAAATTATAACGTTCATTTATTTATAATGGATCAATTCCAAAAATAAAGTATACTTTGAAAAATCACTTTAAAAATCATTTTAAAATCCCAAAATCAGGGTCCAATGATGCTACACACCAAATAGTCAATCACGACAACAACGATATCATATATCGATATGATAATCAATCAAATATCAAAATATCTGAAATCAAATAAAAACTGTTGAGGAATCCAGTTGGATCCCTCCAACCTGTTTTCCTGCATCCAAAAACATTAGCACAATACCAATTTCGCTCCAGTACGAAATTATCGCGGTATATGTTTTTAATAAATATTATCCGCTTAATAACGGCGTAATAGGGTCTCATCCGCTAAAAAATACGAGAAATCAATCAACTGCAATATATACATATGCCAATATATATATATATATATATATATTGATATTATTTATAATACCAATTTCACTGTTTATGAAATATTCGCGGTATATGTTTTTATTAAATAAAATTCGCTTACTAACGGCGTATAATGTCTATTTTAACAAACAATAGATAACAATCATCATTCAAACATGCATTCAAATATTTTAAATCTAACTATTTAAAATAAAATCGAAACTGATTCGATTGAGTGAGAAGTTCTCACCTTGATTTTAATTTCGATTTCAGCTTTTATTTCGAATAAAATTAAACGCGCGTTTAATTTTACCCGAAATTCTCACTAACTCCAAAGGACTCCAAACCAACTCCATCGTGTAGTGCTCGTCCATACGATTCCAACGCGACTGGTTTCGTGCGTTTTCGACCTCGTATGAAAAAGATATTGATTTTTGAAGTTTAAACACGATTTAACTTAATAATTACAACATAATTTTAATTAATTTCAACATACACACATCCTCACCCTTGGATCTCTCCCCCCTTGCATCCTGGCCGTGTTTCCTTTCTTCCCTACTCACGTTACCACCCAGTAACCAAGCCGACCAATATGAACCCATACTTAGAAACTAGGGTTAAATTTATCGATCACCACACACCACTTCGACACGATCAAGATGCGCCAACACGTAGCCCTACCTCTCCACCATGCTCGGCTCCAACAAGAGCAAACTCGGCCTCATCTCTCCCCTAGGAATGCGTGCGCAGGCCATGACCAACGGCCCCTCCTAGCTCCCTCCACACGACACCAAACACGATCTCCACCGTTCACATCGAAGCTCTCACTCCCCTCTCCAACTTTCATGTTGACAACTTCCTCTAATTGTTGACGGATTGGAAGATCTAGAGGGAAGAAGTTGGAACATTTCTGGCCATTGGTTTATAATGTGGCGGCTAGGGTTTTAGTATTAGGTTTTTTTTTTAATTTATGAAGGGGTAGGGGCTATTTATAAGGAAACGACGAAACACAATTCATTCCGGAAATTCCGAACTCCGATTTACGCGCCGAAACTGACGTTCCTAGGGTTTACCCCGCGTTCCGGACACAATGGAACAGGTTTCGGAAGCTAATTCGGACATCTGTGCGAGTTATGGCTACAAACGCTCAATTTAAATTAAACCGATTTAAGTCGATTTCTAGGCGTTTTAATTTGTACCGGACAAACCGTAAATCCAATTGACTTGAAATTTGAAACCTTACAATAATATCACATTACGGATCCGATGAAACTAGTTTCGTCGAAATCCGAGACTTTTTGAAAAATGGCTATTTTAACTCGCCAAATTAAAATTAAAAATAAATCGATGCGTTTCGAGCTGCCACGATCAAACGATAACTCCGATTGACACGAAATTTGAAATCCGGTAATAACTAACTATTACGGATCCAATGGAACTAGTTTCGTTCAATTCTGAGACTGTTCAAAAATTGGCTATTTTACAGTCGATTATTAAATATTAAAATATTCAATTTTCACAAATTAACTTTTAATTCGATTTAAAAAGTTCTAAAATATCGTTCTAACTCCAATATGATAAAATAAAATTTTACAAATCATTTTCAATCGTATTTAACTCAAATTTTCAATTATTTCCATAATTTAACGTATTAAATTATCGATTTAATTATTCAATTAAATCCAAAAATTCAAATAAAAATTTATTCGACTTATAAATTCACTCATTAATATTTAAAATAAATTAAATATTCAAATTTTAATTAATAAAAATTCTGGGTCGTTACAGTAAATGTTAGTAAGTACTATGATCTCACTTTCATAAACTAATTGCCTAAATATTTGCTTTTAAATTATCCTACTATTATTTTCTCCAAAATCTTGAAAAACATTTTAAAGACACCAGGATTTAAGTTTTCAAATTCATTATTTATATCCTCTTTGTTTATAAAATATGTTTATAAAATATGTTTATGTAAAATCACTTTCTTATATAAAGTTACTTCTTGATCTAAACCATTTAACAAACATATATCTTATTTTAGATTATAATAAACAACTTTTGCTAAAATTCAATTTTAACCTGTATTATCATCGAACGCCTCATTGTTAAATGATGAAACTTAATTCACAAGGTGTTCGTATTTAATGTTTACACAAATTATTATTTACCCCAACCCTTGTTGTAAAAAAGTAATTTTCTTATAAATCATCAAACTGTAGTAAATGCCCATAAACTGGTCAACCACAACTAATCAACCAATTAATAATAATAATTAAATATTATTATTTCTTAATAAACACAATGCAAATAATTATATCAATTCTCCTTTGAAAATTTTCCTTTTATATATTAAATATAAGCATAGGTAAAATTATTTCATTACCAATTTTCATAACAATATTATGTCGGTTTGCTTTGTTTAAGTGTTTGGAAAGCCCCATCGATAACGTTGATCAGGCGCATCGAACAAAATTCATAAACTACTCAACATACCAATTAACACAACGTAAAACATTTTTATAGCACTAACAAATACGCAGTCATATGTATAATTCTCTCAACTCATGCTAGGGCATTCCATTACCCCATCTCTTAATGAGTCATACCCAACCAATGCCAAGGTTCCAGCTTAACCTTTAGCTTTGATACTAGCTATAGCGATGTGACTTTTTGACCCTCGAATGTCAACTTTAATACATCCACAGTATTCGTGTGCCAAGCATCCAAGTGCTAGAAAGACAAATCATTAGGATTAAGTAAAAGAAAAAGAACAATGGAGAAAGAACACAATATCAGAATCTCAAAACGGAACGATCATGTATAATATCAGTAGGCAGTGTAATTGTCATTCTGAGATATATATTTTTTTAGAGTTATGGTAATCAGCCTAGGCGGTTATAACAGCTAATCCTCACAAATGTTGATATATAAACATAAAGCTATGTAGCGGAAATAAATACTATGGTAGGAAATCATCCATTTCAGCTCCAAAGCATCCATGGTTAAATCTTGAGACATACATGGGGCTGATCAGAGCATTATAAGAAAATAACATCCAAATCAGCCTGGTAAACTAGTGTGAAAAAACATCGATCAAATGGAATTTTATCGTTATAAAAATCTTCTAAAATAAAGGTTTCTCATAAGATCATGAACACATAAATACGGACGGGTTTTTACCTTACGATAACCAAACTATTTAAAGGGAATCCAATGATATTATAATAATGTCTAAGGTTCAAAATAAATATTGATCATAGCCAAAACGGTTACATTAGTTACATTCTAACATAATAGGTGTACAAAAAGATCGATAAGGAATGTTCGCATAATGGATTTTTCAAAGAGGTCTTTTTGGGGAAGCCAAATTCAATCTCCATGCGTAAGGATCTGAAGCTACCTTTCGAGCGTCATATATCTCTGGATAAAATATATTATAAGGTTAAACGCAAAGGCCCCTGAACATAAACATGAACCACATGATACCTAATATTATCAACTCATGTGCACAACATCTATAAGCATACTCTATACCTAGAGTTGACAATACCCTGTTGTGAACTGTAAAACCCTAGATTTTGCATCCTACTCTGTCTTTAGCCATTTCTGATATCGAGGTCATGTCCAACATCTCGCATATTCATCTTCCTCACTCGAAAAAAACACGGATCTCCAAATGGATTCCTTTATCTCAAATAGATCGCGAATCACTACATGGATTCGAGTATCTCGAATAGATCATGAACCTTCGCTTAGGTTTCCAGCATAATTCCTTCAACAGATGCTAACGCTGCCCTCTCTCATGGAGTACTCTTCAAGATAGAAAGTCCTACACGATAGCATCATTCAAAATTTTAACGATGACCTTTTATTTAGACTTAACTTTAAGATTGACAAATCAACTCTATAACATTCCACTTCTCAACCTCAATAGAACATAGAACTCATATACTAGTTTTGAAGTGGTATTCGATAAGCAAAACACTTACCAATCCTAATCTCTTTAAAACTAATTCAATGAATTTTCGGTAAACTCAACTCTGCTTCTTTCGGAAATAAACAGACAATACATAAGAATTGAGATCACCTCCTAAGCGTTTAAGCGGACGATTGCCTTATTGTTTGTCTTAGAAGACAAAGACAAGTTTATATGTATAGTATAACATCTTTGGAGATAACTGTACCAGATAGCGCTCATGTTTCTTCTAGATTTCGCAAAGTTATATTTAGACAACTTCGATAGTCGACTAGTCGATTATCTGGTACAAGATAGAAGTTTATATATGGAAACCATATTTAGTATACTCTCCGTAAATAAATGAATATGCAAAACACTATCAAGCCATACAAAACAAAATCAAGCCACAACAAGTATGGTTAAACTACTTAATCCCTTTTAGTTAATCCTTTCGTTAAGTAAAAACTCCTTTATTAGCAAACTTCTTTTATCTAATAAACTTCTATCTTTTTCCAAAAGATTCTATACTTATAATTTCCTTCAAAATATCCATTTTAAGGATCTAAGTACTTTCGCAAATCCATTTAAAAGGTTTAAGACTATTGTTACTTAAAACATGTCGCTACAAACCTAAAACTATTTCATTTATGCTTATCTTTAAATCTTTCTTTTAAAGATTTGTTTACATTCATTAGTATAATAAAAAGGGTTAATAACGAATACCATTAAGACATTGTCATGACCAACCCAAAAGCATTCCATACTTGTACTATCTTTGAAACATTTGTTTCAAAGATCTAAGTTCATATTCGATTAAGTTCAGCGTTTGACAAGTTAACTATCAAGTTCTAAAAATGATTGCTTATAGTAATCACGATTAGTACACTAACTCATTTCAACATTCCAATAACCATTTCTCATTCAAGAGTGAAGTCAGGTAAGTTAGAGCACTTGTTGCATCAAAGATATGCCTTTATTCTTCATTCTTAAATCTGACAAATGGATAAGCCTACCTCTCGGCTCGTAATGTTAAGTATAGTATTAATGATTTTAATAAACAATAAAAAATTAATACGATTAACACGTTTCTGACATTTTTCAAATTACTATTCCTCGATCAAGAGGGAAGCCTAGCAGATCAGAGCTCTATTGCTCCGTCCCTACTCGACATTAATCTTAACTCTCACAAATAGATAAGCTTTACTTCATCGGCTTTTAGTATAAAGCATAGTTAATTACTTTTCAAACATGTAATTAAACAATTTAACCATTTGACCATTAAGCAATTCTAACCCCTTTATAAACCTTTTGTTTGTAATTTAAAACAATTTAAAAGGTAAGATATTTACAAAGATATTTATGTTAAATTTTGGTTACACAAAATCGCAAATAGAAGGAAATAAACATGCAAAAGAAAGAAAAAGAAGATTTTGTTTCCCCTAATTAATAGACATATTTGATTATGTTTATTTCTCTATCTAATTAGCTAGTCAATTTTTTTGCCATCTATTATTAACTTGGGCATTAAGTAATTAATGTTATAAATAGAGCTTAGAATAGAGAGTGTAAAATGTGTGGAAACCTATTTGCTAATTCTCTCTTCTTCCATCTTTATTCTTCTCCTCTAACAATTTTAGCCATAGAGATCAAGAATCCCTTTCTCAATTTGGCTATTGGTTCAATTTTTATTTTATTTATTTTTATTTTGTTCGATTAATTGTAAACAAGTTTTGATGAATCAATAAAGATGGTGGTTGGGTGAATCTCATGTGTATTGATTTCATGTCCGCTTATTTTTCGCCCAAATTTATCTCTTTGTGATTTGGATGATAAAATATCTATTAGAAAAATCTTTTGCAAAGAAAAGTTTTCACTACAAATTGGCATCTGAGCAAGGTCATCGCAAAGCTTAGAATAATTTTCGATTTGAAAAATTATTGAGATGCCGGATGTGATTTCTTCTTGAAAACTTTGGATGGAAAAAATTATGGTATTTGGAAGCTTAGGATGGAAGATGTTTTGTACCTCAATGATCTTCATGATCCAGTTGATGGAGATGGGAAGAAGCCCTCTGATGTAGAGGAGGAAAAATGGAAGAAGATTAATAAGAAGGCAATTGCGTTGATTCGTCGGTATCTTGATGATTCAGTCTTCAGTCATGTGGCTAGTTATGAATCCACGAAGGCTTTGTAGGACAAGTTGGTATGTTTGTATGAGTCGAAGAGTGTTACAAATAAGGCTTTTCTTATTCAAAAGTTGGTTCAACTAAGATTAGATTGAGAGAAATCTATTGTAGAGCATTTGAATGAATTTCAAGATGTCATAAATCAATTGGCAAATATGAATGCCAAATTTGACGATGAGTTACAGGCACTTTTAATAATGAGTTCGCTTTCAGAAAGTTGGAAAACTTTGCTTGTTTTTTGAGTAATTCCAATGCTAATAGAACTATCTCACTGGATACTGTTCGAAGTAGAATTCTGAATGAGGAGCTTAGAAGAAAAGGGTCATGCCTGAAATTTGTTTAAGATGAGGTTGTGGTAGCAAAGGACTTGAAGAAGAATAAAAGTCTAAAGAAGAAAGTCGCTAATGGTAAAGGTACGTAAAAAAGTATCATTTTTATTATTGTCATAAAAAGGATCATATGCGCACTAGGTGTGGAGCGTATAAAATGGATCAAAAGAAGGCTGTACATAGTGACATCGATAGAAATACACGGGCAGGCATTGCTGAAAGTAGCGATAGTGATACTTCTTGTGATGTCTTCATTAGTGGAGAGAAGCCTTGGAAAATGGATTCGGGAGCCACTTTTCACATTTGTAGAGATGTGAATTGCTTCTCTTCTTATGAGAAGAGCGTCGACAAGATTAGGACCGCCAATGGAGTAGAGCTACTAGTTTGTGGTATTGGATCTATCCGGTTTTATAGCATAGTGGTGTGGTTAGAGAAGTCTCTAAAGGGAGGCATGTACCTGCTTGTTCGCATAATCTTATTTCTCTTGGTCAGTTGAATCGCCGTGGTTGCACTTATGAGACTCGAGGTGGAGTTTCGAGAGTGAAGAGGGGTGGTCTTATAGGGATGAGAGTAGTATTGGAAGAAGGAAACCTTTAAAGTTTGGTTGGTCATGTAGTCGACTCTGGGAAGGACTTCTAAATACTTATAATAGATTTTAAAATATAATTTAAAATATTACTTTGAAATAACAATTTTAAAAAATCATTATAAACTTGAAACAGCCTGTTTTTTAGATATTTTAACAAAATATCTCTTCTTTAAAAATTCACAATTAATTATTCAAAACTCATAAATATCTAAAACCACTTTTAAAATACTCTAAAAATAGTTAGTAACCACTTGTAAAATAGTGGAATAAAATATTTAAATCTAAATATCTTTTCAAACCTTTTAACTCCAAAAATCAAGTCTAAACGGGGCAGTTTTGCACTAATGATGTTTTTGTTGTTTTTGACATGTTACTTAACATTTTACTATTCAAGATTTTACTAGATTTAAACCTACATATAAAAAATTATAAATATTACTAGAAACCCCTAAGGACCTCTGTATAAAGTTCCATAGCAATCACCAAACACAAGGCAATTCACAACTGCATATGTAGCGACCATCGCTATAAGTGCACTTCTAAATCCGAGTTCGATCTAAACCAAAGTCCAACCTATGTTTTTTGTTCAAGATCTTGTCTCAAGTCATACAATTCCATTCAAGTCCATTCCAAGTTCATATGAGTCCATGTACATGGATCACATATGTCACTTACTTTTAAAGTAAGAATTCAACCAATGTTTTAACATAAGCTAACAACAATTCAATCAACATAAACACAATACACACAACATATCTATGTGTTATATTTTCATTCAAAGTGAAGTGTTATCTCACCTTTAACTACACAAAAAACAAAGATCCAAGTACCTAAGCCTAATCCCACTTGCAACCACCTCCTTCCTCCTTTCCTTTGCTTTGTACTTTCCGTTGCCTCAATTTCCCATAAGTAGCTCACGACCCTAGCTTCCAATGGGGAGTTCGGCTTTGCTTCTTCAAGTTTTGGCATGGTGGAAGGTTTTCTAATATTATACTAAGCCTTGTGGCAATGTTTGAAGTGAGGTTAAGTTGATTTGCAACACTTTCATTTTAGAACATAAGAAAGGAAGAAGAAGAGAAACCATTAGAAAAGCTTGAGTTTGTTTTTGTGACTTTGTGATTCTAATTCTAAGGGTGTTACCTCCTTTTATGAACTTCACAAGAGGTTACTTACCACCTCTTACCCCCTTGCTAGGTCATCCTTGCACCCTCCCTTTCATGTACTTCTTCCAAAATATGTAGATATTAATTTACAAATATCTTCTCCACTAATCCCTTCATTAATCCAAACACTATTCGCTAATCACACTTTAGTTAGCAATAATAAGTAAAAATATTATTAGTTGCTAATTATCTCTTTAATGGTTAATTATACATGCAAAAAAGTATGAACAACTTTCGTTGAGAAAAACACTATTTATCGATAAAACGATCGGTCATATTATCAATATTTTTCCAAAAATGTATTTTTTTTAAATTTTTTTCCAAAACAGGTTTACCGTCATTACTTATGATTGAAAAGGAGGTTAGCAAGCATATTAAATTATTTTAATAATGTTTAATCCAAGATTCAGATATTTAAATAGTTTAGATATTTAAATACGAAGTGTTTGAAACTCGGGTCGTTACAACCAAAGATAACTATACTATATAATTCTCGTGTTTCTTCTAGATATTTTCGGAGTTATATTTTGGTCAATTTAAGAATAATGAGAATGGTTGCATAATGGAAACTAAGTCCCGTATACTTTCCATAAGCAAGTAACACACAAGTATGATCGGCACAAACAAGCGTGATCAAGTCATATAAACGAATTTGAATCCCTTTTTAAATAATTAATTAATCCTTTATTAATTAAAACTTCCCTTTTCTACTTGTATATATATTTCAAATATCTTTACAAGGGTACATAGAAGTATTCTACAATTCCATATTCATTTGTACTCTTTTCAAAACTTCAAAAAGTATTCATATACTTATCTTAATGGTATAAATATATTCACAAATTATTAACAAGATGTACTTACTTTAAAATATAATCAAATAGATTAAAAACAAACATTACATACATATTTTTACTATAAACCTCTTCTCTTTTTTATACTTTAAAACTTATACTTTTCTACCTTTTCCCAAAATTTCCATACTTGTTATTATCTTTAAAATTCAATCATCAAAGATCTAAGTATTTTTCCAAAATCATTTAGCTATATTTTACCACTTTAAAATATCATTCAAGGGTTTTGAAAACAAGTATTACTAAAACATTATTTACAACAAACCCATAAAACTTCACTTAATCATTAACTTTAAAACTCTATTTAAAGATTAAATTGCATTCATAAGGGTTTAAGACGATTGTTACTCAAACAATATCACAACAGACCCAAATCCCTTTCTCTTGTTATTACTTTAAAGTATTCCTCGTGAAAGCCATAATTACAATCTAAAATATAATTACTTGTTTCTGCATTAATTTAACAAATTAATGTACTTTCACTTAACTTCATGAAACCACTTATTTTAGCAAAAAGTATTTAAGTCCAATTATTCTTTATTACTTTATAAAAGGCTTATTTTACTTTTTCCACTTATGTATTTACTGAAAAAATCTATTTAAAATGATATTTATATTCTTTCTTGGCAAGGCCAGCCGGTTTTATAGTGGGTTGTCCACTTTTATTACGTAAGTAATAAAGTTGAAGTACAGGAGTAAGGTAAAAGCACTTAAACTACTAAAAAAAGGGAAATACAGCACAGGTATGTGACAGACATGCCATAATAACTATAAAAATCACCAAGACTAGGTCTCCTTCGAAGAGGAAGAATCACCATCGTCCGTAGAAACCAAAGGGACATTCCCACAAAGACCAGCAAAGTGGCTGAAACGGGAAGCAAGACAAGGGTCATACCCCATAGCATCGGAAGAGTATATGAAAGATCGATCCCATGTAGAATCAGCTAGCATGACAGAATTCTTACTCGCATACACACCGTCCAAATCGAGAACTAAGGAATCACCAGACAGTTTATAATAAAGGCATCTAAGATCCATATGGTCGTCGGATACAAATCTGAAAAAGGAAACATCCACTGGGTTAAATCTCACATCAGATTTGAGATCAACCCAGCACCTCTTGGATTCAACCCAAACAACAGGCAAAAGTGGCAGGCAAAATCTGGAGCAGCTAAAGGAGTTGCCGAGGCTACACAAGGGATCATAGCAATAGAAGAAGAGGCAGGCCTAGCAACAGAACATAGGGGCGGACCCAGATCAGACAATGGAACAGCAGGAGTGGGGCTATCTGAGAGGCAGTGGAAGAAAACATAGGAACCCATTTCCTGATCGGGGGACGGGGCAGCGGGATCTTAGGAGCAGCGGCGGAGGCTTTGGAATGTAGGCAGGAGCTAGCCAGGTGGCCAAAAGAGTGACAGGAGGAACAAATATCTAGAACCCAACCATAGCGAACACGGACTTCCGCTACATGCTCGACAGCAAGCTGAACAGGAATAGAAGCAGGGAGAGGCTTAAAGGGGGATATCTCAATAAGTTCCTTAGCATACATCAATTTATCACGCGAAACCGTATTATTGTCAAAGCATTTCAATTTTCCAACGTTACAGGCTAGCCAATTCAACCCAAGGAGAGGCTGAAGCGCAGAGGGGATATGCGAGAAGTAAACCCAAACGGGGATGGAAAGAACTTGTTCCCGAGCACTCGCCACAGTAGGAGACCAAGGAGTAATAATAAAAGGCCTTCCATCAAAAAAAGAAGGCTTAGCCTCAAGGACAAGCCGACGTTCCTCGGAAGAGGAAAACTTGAGATAATACATGGAGTCAATCTATTTAACATGCAAATTACCACGCAGCTTCCAAGCTTTCGGACAAACTGAAGACGCATCACGAAGACGGTGATTTGGTTCCAAAAAGAAGCCGACCAAATAATCAGACCAAAAGTCCACACTATCTTGCATAATTCTAGGAGGAGGGATCATCACTCCATCTTCTTCGACAATTTCAAATTCAATCGGTTTGTAGACACCCGCATTACGTGGCAGAGAAAATGATATTTATATTGCATAAGCTCAAAATTAATTTAATAAAATAATTACTAATTTTCTAAAAACTATATATACGTAAAATGTAGTTAAAATACTTTAAAATACTTATACAATAGTTTAAACATTTATTTTAAATATTACTTAAAAGTACTAATTTTATAATTTATTTAAAACCATAAAAACATGTTTTGTAACTAAAGCCCTTTACATTTAAAATTCAGAAATAATTGTAAAAACATATTTAAACTTCAAACTTCCTTTTTAAAATACTTTAATAACTTTTCACAAAATAACTTTAAAGGGTTTGGAAAAATATCAAAAGTAAAAGCCCTTTTTACTTTACTAAAACCAGGATTTTTAGCATAAATTTGTTTCATAATTTTTATAACTTTCCAAACAAATACTTTTAAGTCAAACACACTCAAAGCTTGTGTATAGAACAACAATGTATATTTCCTCGATATATCCACATTTTAACCAGTGCCAAATACGGGGGATTTCAAAGTGTGTTTATAACTACTATTTCACTTCAAACATTCACATACAATTTTCAATTTATCAAAAAACAAAATTACCAACCATGTAAATAAGTTCGGGCCATGATACATGCTTTGAAGGGTTATTAGAGAGATTATACTGCATATAATACTGTCACTTGCTTTCTAAAGCTAAGAGGGGTCCAAAAGTAATAACTGACGTTGTTTTCTACTTTAATTTATATTTTGCACAACAAACATTATATACACAACATAACAAAATTAACTGGTGAGTAAACTCTCCCAAGCCCTAGCCAAACTAATTCATAGAAAATCTCGCTGTGAGTGCAATGGTGAAGATGACATTTTGATTTTATCTCGTATGAAAAAGTTATGGATTTTATAAGAATTTGTATTAATTGATTAATTAATTACTTAATTATAGTTAACCTTGCCTTAATCACTCACCAATCCTTCTTCCTCAACCACTGCCTAAACTTGCTCAAACACCCACAGTCCATCCCAACGTGCATGCACACATTTCCGGATTTTCTACATTATAGCATGATAGGGGGTTCTCGCTTTACGTTTGGTGGCGAACGAGAGACTCTTACCCCTACGTGCACCTTTGAGGTAGTATAAGGCCTTAGGTTGGTTTGCTAGGTGCTTACAGTTGAGAGGCTGGCCGTAAAAGCAAATTCGAGATACCAATGTAAGCCACGGTGGGTCTGGGATGGTTGCAAATCCTACCGGTCGCCACTGCCTCGGGTCGTTACATTTGGTATCAAAGCCAAGTTAAGCGAGAACCTTGGCTCTGGTGATGATTACTCATAGGAAATAGAGTCCGTAGTACACTAGGAATGAGTTTGAGTGTATTAATTGATATGAGCACGTATTTGTTAGTGTATATAAAAATCGTTTTATATTGTGTTGACTTATCGGTTGAGTGTTTATGGATTCTGGTCGATGTGTGGGACGCCATGTCATCGATAGGGATTTCTACACTCTTAAACAAGATAAACCGACACAGTATTGTTTTAAATAGGGTAAATGAAATAATTTTACCCAAATTATTTTTGTATATGTAAGAAATAATTTTTCGTAAATTATTATAGTTATATATGGTTGCTTGGTTGTTAGGGAATGATAATATTAAATTATTATCATTATTTTGTAGAAATTGAATAAGAAATTGAAAATCATATCTAAAGCTAAGAAAGTAAATTCATATTACATATTTAAATTGTAAGTGAGAATTATAAATGTAATTTATAATTTAAAATAACATTTCAGAGTAATATTTGAATATGAATTGAAAGAATTTGGAATTTGAAATTTTGGGAAAAGTTTAAATTCCTTTAGATTTGAAAATGGTTTTTAAAGGTTTTGGAGAAATAATGGTGATATTATCTGGAAAATATTTTTGAATTGGGTGTCAAATTTGGTGAGATTTATAATTTAAAAATATCTGAAATGTTTTAGAAGGATAAAAGCACTGAACTCTTTTCGGTCGCTAGAAAATAACTTCGGCGATGACTGCAGCATCATCGATATTCATTTTCGAGTTTCCAAAGGAAGAATTGTTGCCGAAATATTTTAAATGGGAGATGTTGCAAAAACTGGGTTTGGTTTTGAAATTCAAAGAGGTAATTGAATTTACCAAAGAATTTTGGATATAATTGATTTCATATGATTTTTGAAATATTAAGTGATTATTAAAGGCTCTGGAATTGGTTTAAAATGTTTCGAGTGTCTAGGTAATGGTTTAAACTCGAGAGGTTTAACTAAAAATGTTATGGATTATAAGCTGGTTTGGAATTTTATAAAGTTTGAAAATTTACTGGAATGGAATTAACTTGTAAAAAGTTAAAAAGTTAGAAGAGTAAGTCGAACTAAATGAACTAAAGCTAAGTTTAATAATATTGTGATTGGATTTGGATAAAAGTTGAAATATAGTTGAAATGGAACTGTATCACGTAGTGGATACATTAAATGAAATTAAGTTCTTACTTAATAATATTTAAATGGAATGTGAAGTTGAAAGAATAGTATGAGGTTAGATTTGACTGGTGTATAGTTAAATAAAATTGAATTGGAATAAATAGATTTCGATGGCTTATAAAAGAATTGAAAACCCATTGAATAAAAATATATACTTGGCTAAATAAAATGTATAATCCCGAGTTAAAGGTAAAATGTGAACGGGATTGATGGTAATGGATGAAAGTACGGATATAAATAAGTTGCGACTTATAAAACTTAGAAGTGGAATAAATAAGCCAACATAAAATTGTTTGTATTTTAGGAAATGAATAAAATCCAAAACTGGAATTATAAAATAGGTTGAACTCAAGAAATTAAGTGAAGTGATTTTTGGAAGGTAAAAATCAAATATTGAATTAAAAGTGGGAAATGAACTAATTTGAATAAATTGGTTAAGTGAGTATGTTAATGGAATTTTGAATTAGTTAAATGAAGGTTGAATTTTGAGTTAGTAATGAAGGTGGATTGAAATAGTGATGAGTTGTAAATAAAATCCAAGTGAATAGAAATAAAATTGAAATGTAGCAGAATCAACTTTCAATAAAAGTCAATTAAGGAAAGGTCTAAGTAGACTAGACTAAGTAAATGAACATCAAAATAAAATTTATTAAGTTGAGAATAAATTTGTAAATGAAAAAATTAATTTAGTTTGTAACTAAATGGAAGTGAAATTTAATATTGAAATTAAATTAAATTGGTAAGCAACTAGAATTGAAACTGAATGTTGAAATTTAATTTAAATTGTGTATGTAAAGTAAAGTGAAAATTGAAGAATTTGTTCGAAGAAACTAAAGGATGTAAAAGTTTGCATATAAACTTTTATTTTAGATTTAAAAATAAATTAGTAGGTGGAACTAATTTAAAGATTGGTTAATTAAATATTGTTCGAGATAAGATGAATTGAAAATTGAAATAAATTAGTGGGTGAAACCAATTTAAAATAATGATATGAATCAGCTATGAATGGAAGATAAAATTCAATCTTTAGAGTTGAAGATAAATTGAATTCATACGTAATCGGAAATCTAGTTTAAAAAATAAAGTGAATAAAAAGGCTAAAGTGGTAAAGTAATAATATAAGAGTATATAAAATGCTTACATTAAACCTAAGAAATGAATGGTGAAATTCTTAGGTAAATTTAGTATTGAAAAAATTATTCTAGGGGAATAATTGAATGAAGATTAAAACTGAAAGTTGTGAAATGGGTAGTTGTGGATAGTGAATAAAAATCAAAATAATGTGAATAAAATAAAAATTGATATAGTTAATAATCAATGGATATGAATACGTAGGATGTATGTATATTATTTAATTCGCATAGCAATTTGATCCAAATTAAAGCATAGAATTTCGAGATAGTTATATCGATCCGAGTTAGGATTTTCACTCGATTTTCGACGGCGAATCATGGATATGGATTTTGATTGATTCTAAAAGTTCTCTATCATAGTTATTACTATGCAAGGAGAATGACGGTTTCTGATCAAGAAACCAAATCTGAGTCCGCACTAGGAAGTTGGGTAGACGATACTAGTTCGGAAGTGAAATTGTGTGATCGAGCGAGTGATCGAATTTGATCTTGCGTACGGATGATATATGTACATCGTATGGGCTTGGATGAATAAATATTAAAATTTTGTAAGGGAGTCAACAAAATGATTTTGAATGTTGCGATTGGATATTATTGCTCTGCAGGATGTACAGGTATTATAAAGGAAAAGGGAAATTGGTTTTGATTTCAAAAGATAAATTTGAATTGCTCGATAAAAAGGTATGTGTTTAAATTTCTGTATGAAATTTGATTGGGTTTTTGATCTAGCCACTTGGCCTTTTGTTTTCTTTTGCAATTTGGTAGCTTGTAGAGGCATTTTGTAGTTGTTCCGAGCTAGTCGTGCAAAGAAGACGCTAGCGAAATTTTTTAGAAATTTAGGGAGTTAGAAAATTTTTGAGGAAATTTTGATAATTCAAAATTTGGTTTTAAATTGAAATTTGAACGATTGAGCAAATAGTATTGTTTGAAAACTTTGGGAGAGTTTGGGAAGTTAATAAGAGTGATAATGGGTCTTCAATAAAAAGATTGTTTTGGGAAGTGTTTGAAACTGAATGGTTTTAGGGAAAATAGTTAACGGGTTGTGGACCATTCTTCTTAACTAGTAATTTCGAGGACGAAATTCTTTTAAAGGGGGAGGAATGTGACGACCTAGAATTTTTGGATGTATGAAAGTGGAATATTCAATTGATTTTAAATATTTAAAAGTTAATTTTTAACTTGAATTCAAATATCACCATTTATTTGATAATTAAATTATTGAATTAAATAATTTGAAGTTGGGTAAAATGTTGAATCTGGAGTTTTAAGTCTGTTAAAAATAATTCAAGGGTTTGTAAAATTTATATTGATTGTGCTGAAGATAGTAAAAGCGTTAAACTTGGATTTGGAAGTGTTTCGTTAAATTTGGAATTTTATCATTTAAATTGATATTTAAATAGCCTTCCGAGGCAGTCTCGGATTTCTACGAAACCAGTTCCATTAGATCCGTAATATTGTATTATTATGAAATTTCAAATTTCGTGGTAATTGGAGTTGTTGTGTGAGCATACGATATATAAACGCGCTGAAGTTCATATTAGAAATTTAATATAATAACTGAGTCCAAAAGCTATCTTCTCTATACGATCGATTTAGGGCTCGAAACCTTTTCCATTGCATTCGGAATAAGGATATAACATTATAAACATCTGGCGGCACGCCTCGATAGAAGGTCAAAATTTTGAGTTGCAAAATTCGAGACAATTTAAATTTAAATTTAAATTTAAAAATAATATATACTTTTACCAGTCAAATTTCCTTCACGTCACCTTTTTCCTTCAGCCAAGATTCTCTCCCACCAACCTGTCTTCTTTCTCCATCAAAACTTTATGCCTTCTATGTAGCAAACAATGGCAGGCATGCGCAGCAAAATTTTTACGCAAAGCATCTTTCTCTTCGTTCAAATCACGCGACCTTCTCCTCTCTTTTTCATCGTTCAAAATCAATCGTTTCTCCTTAAAGAAAAAAATCCATGGCCGAAAACTTTTTTCTATTTTCCCCTCTCGTATTCCTCCCCAGTAAAATTTTCCTTGGCCGATACTTCTTAAAAAGAAGAACAATTTCAAAATCGTTATCTTAATACCCCTCCCTTCAGAAATTCACAAATCAATTTCAACCTAAATTAAATTAAAATTCCGATGCCCAAGTAAAATGGAGTCGAATATTTGCATTCGAAGAAATCAAGAAAGGCCGAAGCTGTGACGACCCAGATTTTTAACGTAGGTTAATTGGGCAATTAACCGGTTTAAATTATCAGAATATTAATTTTATAAGTTATCAAACCTATTTATTTACGTTTCCATTATAACATTTAATCTAATATTCTCAGGAATATTTAAATATAAAACTCTACCATATTAACACCCAATATAAATATATATACAGAGAAGAATATAAATTAAGTAATTAAGCCTTGGCTAAGATTAAAAATTAAAAAATTAAAAATATATGTTTAAATAGGAATAAAAGTTTATTAGTAACTTATATGGTTGTATGAAACATAAGGTAAAAACATATAAAATAACTATGGTAAAATAATATGTATACCTATGTATGAGATCTGTATATATAGGAATGGATATGTGTAAACAAAAAGGGGGCAACATTTAATCCAAAGATTTACACACCTTAAATCAATCAATTCAAGCATATAATATATCATATCTGCCCCAAAACTTCAAATCATCTTATCCAATCAGATTTTCATGTTTACCAATTAAAATAACAAAAGAAAATATGTGAAACATTGTACACAAAACACCTCATCCTAGCTTCTTCTGCACACCTTTATTGTATGTATATATACATATATCCATCACTACATTGTTTCACACTTTACTACATTCAAACTAAGTAAAACTGGTAAATATTACTACCATCTCAAAAAGCTTAACTAAAAATAAAGGGAAGCTCAACAACTAAACAAGAGAGGATCAAAACCAGATTAAAAGCAAGTAGCAGTGTTTCAAAAACATCTCTATTCAAAAGAAAGGTGAGTATTCCAACCCGGTTTTCTCTGTTTATTTTTGAAATTCCTGTGAGTAAATTAAGTTCCTGTTGTACGCCGTGATCATTTGGAAACAAAGTATGATAAGTATTACATGTATCTTCAGTAAGTTTGCATGTGGTTATCTTTATATATGATTTTCAGGGTGTGCATATCTGAACAAAGCGGTCACTCTGTTTTAGTCATACAGGTTTCAAAATCCTGATCAAGGTTTAAAATCTTTCCCCCGATTCATTTAAACAAACATGTGTGTGTTGTGACAGAATATTTGATCTAAAAACATTTTAGATAAGATCTAAGGATAGCTTCAGTATAAGTACGAATTTCAGTGAAAAGTTCTCATATATCGAAATCTTGAATTGAATAATCGAATGTTTCAGGCATATAGATGGATTTTTTTAACAAAATCTATGATTTTTAAAAATAAATTTGTGATTTTTATGCTCCATTTCTAGAGTAATCACGAGTTGAATGTGATTTGCGTTCTGCTCAATTTCTGGCGACTGATGAATCTGGAGGGGTCGAGATCGAGCATGGGATGGTTGGAAGGGCGGAGGTCTTGGGAAAAATAATCGGAGAGTTTAACGTTCACCGAGGCGGCGGCAAAAAGGTGAAGTAGGGTTTATGTCGGGTTTTGGGTTGAGGTTGGAACGGAAGTTGTCACATAGCCGTGGGAAGGCCGGAGGTGATTGCCATGAGGTGGATCTCTGCTGGGGTTCGAGATGCTACTCTGGGCAAGGCGGCACGAATTCTAGTGGAGGGGTTCGTCGTCGACGAAGGTTTCTTCATTTGAGTGTTTCTAGTTTTTGGAATCAAGGAGTTCGATTTTGGATGTGATGGCGATTGAGTCGATCTAGAGGGTCGGAGATATCGGGAAGTGGATCGACGACTTGCATATGGCTTGGCGAGGCATTGGAAATGGCCAGACCAATGTGCACGTGCACGCGTGCACGTCAATGTTTGATAAAGTTTAGTATCAGGAAGATGTAGGAGAAAATTCTCGGTGGTGAGCTCAAAGGAATTTGGGGTTGACTCGAAGGGATGAGATCTCGAGAGATGCATAGGAAATTTGTTGTGTAGCACAGAGGGGAACTCCGGTATTATAATGGTTTTGAATTAATAAAGGCCAGATTAAAATTTAAATGAAACTAGTTTAGATTTATTTCTTAAATCTAATTCTTTATAAGATAAAGGTTCTATCTTGATTTAAGAAATGATAAGATTTGTAAAAATTGTTTTTTATAAATATGAGTTAGGTAAATGGATAAAAGTAAAATGTTTAAATGTATGGGTGAATTAAGCAATGGGTAAGATAAATGGTCTATCCTAAGGTAATTAAGGACTTGGATAGTTAATAATTAGTTTAATTAATAAAATATCTAAAGGGAAATCAATTAATTCATGATTTTGGATTAATTTGTTTATAATTAAGGATTATAAATTAACTAGAGGTTAATTAATTAATTAGAGGTTAATTAATTATTTGGAGTGTATTAATAAAAATAATTAAGAGATAATTCAATACTTAAATGATAACTACTTAATGTAAGTAATTAAAGGATTAATTGTTGAGGACTAATTAATTTAATTAGAAATTAAGGGTTAAATTTATTAATGATCAAGGTAAATTAATTGAGAATAACTAACCAATGGGAATTACTTGATGAAAGTAATTAAAGGTAGATTACTTAAGGGAATTAATTGAGAATTAATTACTTAGTATAATTAATTAAATAGTTGATTACTTAAGGAAATTAATTGGGTTAGTCAATTAACAAGTGAGGTTAAAGGATAATTAATCAAAGAGAGATTAATTAAGATGATAATTAAAGGATGATTAATTTATCGGTTTGAAATTAATTAATGTTAAGTAAAGGCCATCCAAGTGATTAAAGACTAGTAATTAATTTAATTAGAGATAAATTAAATTAATTTTGGAAGTAATAAATCTTGCTTATGAATGATTGAATGATGTTAAATGCCTTGAGTTGGTTGATATCTCTGATATGAATGCTTTATGACATGATTGGGATGATTAGGGATAATGTGATTATCTATCGATGATGAATTTCTATAAAGGAGTAACATCCAGTATTTAAAATTAGATTTTATTCACTTGAGTACTTGGGTTAAGATGACATCGGGTTCGAAGACAGGGGTTGGATATTAGTAAATACCCGAAACCCACTTCGATTAGAAATTTGCTATAATTCTTTATATGTGATATCAATAGGCTGGAATGGAATAATGTGGACCCTTGAACTAAGTAAAGATACATAGGAATTGATGTGTGAAACTGGTATTGACTGTAACAGATAATGAACACGTAGTGCAGTACGAGTTACCCGAGGGTTTTCTTTTATGATTTGAATTTAGTATTTCAAATTATATGGGTTTACTCACGTTGGTTTCCAGCCTGACCTGGGTGTTAATTCGATGTAACGCTCGGGTCAGACCGAGTATTACATATTTTCAGGTAAGAACGTTCTGGAGCTCAGGAGGCGAGCTTGATGGCAGGAATGTATGGAGTGTATTCCGCTGTGATTTATTGTAGCTTATTTGGGACAAGTTGTTATAAC
This sequence comes from Allium cepa, assembly GCA_030765085.1. Lineage (NCBI taxonomy): Eukaryota > Viridiplantae > Streptophyta > Magnoliopsida > Asparagales > Amaryllidaceae > Allium > Allium cepa. The sequence continues at coordinate 964,737,100 of CM060939.1, read as the reverse complement.
TGTTCAGTGGTTGTATAAATGAATGTAACTTTGATGTATTTAAATGTAATTAATTGATACAGTTTTTCTTTCTTTGTATAACTGCTATTTTATTTAATATTATATTTTGATCCGCTGCGAATGTGAGAATCTGTGTTTGTGTTTTCTGTTTTCTTCTTCTTCTTCTTCTATCTTCATCTTCTTTTTCTTAACTATCTGGAATTTTTGGGATCGAAATTTTCAGATCGTTACAGAAGTCGTGTTTGAATCTTTGGCAAGCTCGAGGCGAAGGCAAGTAGAGAGGCAGTGGGTCGTTCAGGTCCAGAGGGGTTTCATTCAAAGGTGACGGCAATCGAATTTTTTCAAAGGAGTCAGAATAGCGAGGCGACTTAGGGAGGGAGGTCGCGTCGTCAGATGGGAATTTTTGCAGGTGGTGGCCGCGATGTTAAAGACTAGACATGGCGATGGACTTTCATGCTCGTCAACCCGGGATGGTCGAGAGTGTCGAACAGGGAGGCAGATGGAATCGCATGTAAGGTCGAGTGTGGCTAGCTGTTAAGTAAGCTATTTGTTCTTTATCGATTTGATCTGTGTACATTTACACATAAGATGAGTGTAATTCAACAAATCAATTGCCATTTAACAGAATGAATTTCTGTTTGTTTATTTACAAATTTTTATTCAACAAATATATATTAAATTTTTATTTTTACAGTAAGTTTTATAAAAGGATAATTTGTTTTCTTAAAAATATATATGCATGTGAATATTCTTATACAGGAAAATTTATTTATTACATTGATATATATATGTATTGAAACATATTTGAACGATATGCACACATTTACAAATTGTAATGCAATAGAAAGTTTATTTTGAGCACTTTTAAAATTGATAGTACTCAAGTCTAAAACTTGAGTTAATCTATTGACTTTTAGAAATTATTTTTAAAGATAAGATTTATAAAAAAAATAAAAAAAGTAAGAAATAATTATTTAGTTAAAATTGAATTGTTAACTAATTAATTTATTTAAAGAAATTTAGTTTTAAATTAAATGATTGATTAGTTCTTGAATTAATTGATTTATCCAAGTGTTAATAAACCATATAAATTGCGTATTCAAGGTCAAAATCAAGGAAGCCAAGGCAATATTGAAGTGGATTGCAAATATTAACAAAGGTGAGTTAATCTCACTCTTCTAGATTTCTGTTTAAATTTAAATGGTTAAATTTAAATAATTGGTTGAATGATTGAATTGGCTTAATGTGCTATATTATATATAGTAGTATGTAGTATATATTGGAGTGATTGATTTCCCGCATGATATAGCGGATGAGACCCTATGCGCCACATAATAGCAGATGATATTATATAAACCCATATACCGCGATATTCCATCTCGAAGTGGAATTGGTATTGTGCTAACATCTGTAGATGTAGGGCAATAGGTTGGAGGGATCCAACTGGATTCCTCAAAATTATTTAGATTGTTCTAACAGTTCTGTGTTATGATTATTTGATATGCTGTGATGAATTATATTGATAATTGGAATATTGGATACCATGGTTTGATCTAATATATTTTGGTACACTGAGTCATCAAAATATTTAGAATTGGATTTTTGAAAGAAATATAAGAGTAAATTTTTAAGTGAAATAATTATAAAATAAAAATAAGAATGAATTGGAAAGGAATAAAAGTGATTTTTAAATCCTGATAAATTCCGAGTATGAAAAAGGGATTTTGAGTAAACAGAGAAATAATGAATTTTAAACTTAAGTGATGTTATATCAAGCAATAAAGAATTTATTTTAAAATTCAAGGTTTAAATTTATTTGAAAGGATAAAGAAGAAATTTGGGAAATCTGAAGTTGGAATTTTCAGTTAAAAAGATTTTAAATCATAATTAAGGAATAAAATCAGAAATTAATGGATTTTGAAATAAATTTAGTAAGTAAAAAAATTTATTTCAAAATGGAGTTATTTGGAAATCAATTTGAAAATTGTTTTAAGTGTTTGAAATTGGAATTTTAAGAAGGACAGGACTAAGAAATTCATAAACTGGGTTTATAAAGTGAAGTAACATGTCCGTGGATATTTGGAAGGATAAATTCACGGTGGGAATTTATTAAAGGAATGGGTAAATTTGTTTAAAATAATAGTGATTTATTTTTAAAAGGATGAGAAAGAGAAGTGTATTTCCCTGGATGGCCAAGTACGTCTTCGAAGCAAATTTTTAAGTGTAAGTTAAAAGTTTAAAGTTGTTTTAAAAGCATGTTTTAGAAAATTTGTTATTTTTAAAAGTTTAAATTTTAAAGTAAGTCTTTTTTAAATCCATTATAGTAGTAATTATTTAAAGGTGACTTGGTATTATATTTTAAAAAGAGAAAAATTTAGTTTATATTTTATAAATTAGCTTTATTTTAAATAGTCTTAAAAGTATATATTTTTAATAAAGTATTAAAGTAGATTTTTCTATTTAAATGTTAAAGTATGTTTTAAAATATAGTGTTTTAAATAATTTTAAAATTTAAAGTGTTTGTACTTGGTGATTTCAGTGGAAATAGAAAATATTTGGGGAATGTATTCCGTGAGAGGAAGAAGGTTTGAAAACTGTTTTCAAAGGGTTGAAAAGTGGAAATATATCTTGTGAAGATATTTTGATATTAGTAAATAATTTGATGAAATATTTATGTTTGATGGTTGTTTGTGAATGTTATTTGATAGTTATGTAACCGACTATCAATATTGGCCAATTCGCTGATCGTTTCGAAGAGACCGGGATCAGGGTTTATTTCCTGAAAACCACTTCGATATGGTTTGAACTTTTTCGTGTGGAAAACAAGAGTTTGGATTCGAAGGTGGAGCAGTGAAGTGCAAGGGCTAGTACTAATCCTGAGGTGATTCCAAAATGGATGTGGTAGGAGTAGTGCCTTTGGTTCCGTTCGAATCCGGAACGGACTTGTATGGATGAATGCTTTCAGAGCATCGTTAGGTAGGCGACGAGCATTCTAAGAGATGTGCGCTAAAAAGGTAACACTTAGCGTCAAGCCTCATCAACCGGGAATGAATGAAAATCAGTGGTTATGCAGCAAGGCTAAGTGGGTCGCGCCCATTAGGGTGAGGTCATCCCTGTCTAGATGTCCCTTTTATTACGGCTGTGTGGGCGGTTGCTGATCCCAACCGCGGGGTGATCTTACTCGGGATTATCCAGTAAGGGGTAGTCTCGGTCTTGTGTTGTAGGGGGGTTTAGGGTGGATCCTCGGTTCGCTGATCTAGACCAGGTACTGTGACAGGTGGTACCCCAGTGCCTAGTCATTAGTTGGAAATCCATTCTCCCTACGTGCCTTTAACGGTTTTGTTTGTATTACCCACGATTGTGGCTAGTATGATGGAATTTAATTAATGTAACAATTTCGGCTATTTTAATAAGCATTTGTAAATAGACCCTATTATAATATCAGAAGATTTTATTAAAAAGTGTTTTGGCTATCGTAAGGTAAAAACCTGACATGTTTATTTGTGGCGTGGTCTTACGACATGCTTTTGTTTTCAAAGGATTTTGATACTTAAATAATCGAATTGAGTGTGATTTTATCACGAAGGTGTTCCAGACTGACTCAGGTGTTATTTCAATTTAATGCTCGGGTCAGACCGAGTATTATAGGATACAGGAAAGAATGCTGTGGAGCTCAGGAGACGAGCTGGATGGCGATACGTACTTCCGTACTTGTTTTAAATATTCCTCTATGTTGATTGGCTGTGTATTCAGTTTTGCGAGGACAGGTTATGATTACTGTCCAGTTGAGTGTTATGTGTACTCTGATGATGTAATGTATAAACAGTTTTGCTTTTGTGTAAAGATCAGTTGTTATCCATTATATTTTATTCCGCTGCGATTGGTGAAATTCTGATGTTGTTTCTATTTTCTTCTTCAACCGCTTTCTTCTTTAACCCTAACGGTTCGTATTTTCGTTCACCTTGAGTTGATGTGTTGAAAAATAGTATTGACTTAAGGGGTATGGGTTTGCGGGTCGTTACATTACAATGGTGAACGACCCGATCCCAACATGCATGCACACATCCCAACGTGTTTGCTTTGAGTTACAGTGGGTAGCGAAAGTCTAGGGCGTTGATGCCTATAGAGACATTGGGTTATGCTGTGATGACAGTGTAGCTCGATGTCACTGCGATCTACTGCGGACCATCGCGGAAGTTGTGTATGCTGCTGAGAGCCAACGGTCTACGTTTGATTTTGTCGAGATGACAACGTAACATCGGTAGACTGCGGCCTATGAAGACATAGCGAAAGTCGAGAGACCGTGGGAGCCTAAGGCTACATTGGGACTTGACTGATGTAGTGTGCGACCTATGTGGGAGTGGAGAAGTTTCATTCTTTGGCAGTGAAATTCGAGGGCGCTGATGCCTATAGTTATATGGGTTTTTCTGTGATAGCAAAGTAAAGCCCGGGTATAAATACGATCTGTAGCGGGTTCCATGGCGTAATTGATGGGCGTGGAGGCCTACAGTTATTTTTGCATTTTGCCGGGATGGCAACGTAATCATCGGTTTAACTACGACTATGGATGAGGGTGATGATTTCTAGAGCATTCTCACCAAAGATATTTCCTCTAGTTTCAAAAATATTTTCTATATTTTCAATAAAATTATTTTTCCAAGTATTTTCACTGGGTGTTGAAAACGGGTTTACCAAATACTTATAGATTTTCAGTCCTATGCCTAATCAACGTATGACCGAATTTCTATGAGAAAAAGGATGGACTTGTTGAAACATCAAGTTATAAAAGTATTTTTGTAAAACTACTTTGGAATAATATTATATAGTTTTTTAAAGTATTTTAAAATGATCAAAGAAAATTTATCTGATTTTAAGCATTTTAATAATTCTGGCTTCGTTCCTTTTCGAGGACGAAAAGATTCAAAGGGGGAAGGAATGTGACGACCCGAGTTTTTGTTGTCGGATAATCGAGTGATTGACTGATTTAAATTTATCGTAATATTAATTTTAATGGGTGTAACCACTGAATTTCTGATAATTAAAAATAAAACTCTACCTTTGAACACTAAATATATATATGTATATATATGAACAGGGATGATACTTAAGCTTAAAATAAAAATAAAAATAAAAATATGATTAAGAAATAGGAGTAAAAGAATATAAGTGGTTATACATTGTTGTATGAAACATGAAGTAAAGTATAGGAGAGTTTGTGAAAGCATGAATGTGAATGTATATATAATAAAGCAATGTATAGATAAGCATGAAAAAAATACATAACTATATATATATAGGCACACATATAAACAAAGAATATATACATATATCAACTCATATGAAAACATTTGTAGACAAGAAGGGGGGTAAGCATTTAATGCAAGCACATAAAACATCAAATCTAGGCACACAAAACAACTTATCAAAATCAAGTCAAAACTTTTTATAAAAAAAATCAAAACTTTTCAAAAAGAAAAGATCTCGGCCTGTACAAAATCTGCAGCCACACTATTGCTTACTTGATGCACTTCCTCCTCTTCTATATAAATATACCTACTAATCCTTGCCTGGGTCATACCAACTCGAACATAATAAAGCAAAGTTCTTTCATTAAATCAAGCAGCAGTTTCAAATTCAAGTCTAGATTCAGGAGCAAAAGCAATTTCCTGTTATCTAATCATTTACAGATTTTCAAGCTTCCTTGTTCTTTTAACAGGTGAGTAAACATTTAAAAAAAAGAGAGTTTAAGTCTAGTTTAAACTAAAATGCATGTGATGGTATTGATTTGCATTGAATCCTTCGGCTTGAAATTATCTGGAATTGTTTACATATGTATGTGAGTAGGTCTGTATATATTGATAACCTGTTTTGTTGTTCCAGACTGTGAATGTTTTCTTCCAAAAGTTCAAATCTTCCAACTAAACAAATACTAGACATTGATTTATAAATGAAGTTTGTTTGTTGATGTATAATGAAGTATTTTTAAAATAGTTTCAAGATTGTAAAAGAAACAGATAATGTTAAATAGGAAAGTAACAGAGAAACTTAAATTTATGATAAAAATCAACTATTTTAGATTCTAATTTGAATTACATGAATGCAATCATGTTTGAAAATGGCGAATTTTGATATGTATTTCGTGATTTTTAGATCGGTAATTCTTGAGAATTCGCATGTTGTTCAAATTGGGTGTTTTGGTGGTTTGCCGTTGATCGGCGTGATGATCGGAAGTGATACCTTGGTCGAAGGTGGTTGGTAGGAGGATGCCCGCGGGAAAAATGCTGGAGGAATTTTCTAATGGATGAGTCGAGCAGAATTGGGTCGAGTAGGGTTTTGTTTTGGGTTTGGGTTATCTGCATTGACAAGGAGTCGAGTGCGATCGTGATGGGAGAGATCGCTGCGTGGGGACGTGGTGCTGCTCTGGAGCGAAGCCTGTGAGTTTCGATCGCTATGATCATCGATGGCGGGATGATTTGTCGTCGACATTTGTTCCATATTTTGTTCGAAAGCACTTTTTTTGATTTTGAGTTGTATCTTCGAATCTGGGTTTGTATTCGTGATCGCGTGGGTTAGTGGAGTTGTTGAGGAGCATCGCGACGATCGACGATGGCCAGAGATGTCGGTGTACGTGCACGAGCATGATTCTGGTGTCAGGCGAAGTTTGGTTTTGGGAACGAAGGACGAGCTCAAAGTTTCTTTGATTTCTCATGCGATGGTGCGACGATCGCCAGAGGTCGGCGACGGTGGTTCAGGTGCACCGTGTGCACGTCGAACTAGGAAGATTGGGTTTTTTTGTTTTGCTCGGATGATTCTCGCGCAAACAAGGGAATGTCTCAAAGCTGATGAAAATTGTGGGAACTCGAAGCAAACGCAGGTTTGCCTAGGGATTGACTCGGTTAATTAAGTTACATTTGGGTGAAGTAGGAGCTGTGTTTGTAGAAGGTTAACAGGCCTGCTTAATTTTCAAGGCAAAGTCTTGTAGAAGAACTCAATTTTCGAATTTTAAAACAATTTTTCAAAACAAATGGAATTCAAATCTTAATGGTATTTTATTTTAATATATTTTCAAATTCAAATGTAAAGATGATTGATTTTAAAGTGGTTAAATTAAATTGGGTTTGAATATAAAAGAAAAAGGCTCGGATTTGAGTGTGGCATTGGTCGAGTTTTACTCGAGTTAAATGATAAGAGATTTTCAAGTTTAATAGTCAACCAAAATCAAGTTTAAATTACCTTAACTATTATTCTAAATAGTAGTTGTTTAAATTTGGGTATTTTAATTTAACTTTAATTAATAAAGTTAATCCTTAAGTTGTTTCTAAAACTTAATTAATAATGTAATTCAGAAGTAATTAAGGAAATAAAATGTTTTATCTTTAATTAAACTTAAGATCTTGAGTAATTAAAGTTAATTTACCAAATTAATTAAGGATAAAATTAATAAGTTATTAAAAATGAATGAATTAATTAATGATTGATAATAATTTAATTAAGGGAATATAAATTAATTAATTAAAGGTTAATTACTTAGTAATTAGAGATTAGTTAATTACTTAAATGATAAATTACTTAATGAAAGTAATTGAGAATTAATTACTTTGTGTAATTAATTAAAGTATGGATTAAATAAGATAATTTATTAAGGGATAATAAAGTATAATTGTGATTAACTGAAGGAAAATTAATCAATTGAAGTGATTAAAGGATAATTTATTTGAGTAATTAACGAGAATGGGTGAAGGTTAATTAATTTTTGTAATTAATAACAGTTAATTACATATGATTAAAGGATAATTAATATCGAGTAATTAACGAGAATGGGTGAAGGTTAATTTATTTTTGTAATTAATTAAGAGTTAATTACCTATAGTAATTAAAGTATAATTAATCAAGGATGATTAATTAAGATGGATAATTAAAAACGATTAAGTAATTTGTTTGTAATTAGTTAATGTAAAGTAAGGATAATCTAAGTGATTTAAAGATTAAAAATTAATTAATTAAATTAATTTTGGAAATGATCAGTCTTGCTTATGAATGATTGAATGTGTAAATGCCTTGGATTGGTTGATATCTCTAATATGAAATGTTTGTGATATTATATGATTAGATGGACAGTGATGATGCAGTTATTCATCGATGATAAATTGCTGTGTATAAATGACATTCTATTTAAAATAAAATTTTATTTCACTTGAATTCAAGTTACCCGGAACCACTTCGATTCTTCATAGATTGTTTTTTGAAATCAATAAGATAGGATGGAATGGTTTAAGTGAATTGGACCATTTAATCTAAGATTTGGTACTTAGAAATTGGTGAGTAAAATAAGTGATGTCTATAACAATTTATGAACTTGTAGTTGATACAAGTTACCCAGGTTATATATAAGTTGTATGCTTTTGTAATTCATGTTAGGTGGGTTTACTCACGCTGGTTTCCAGCCTGACCCGGTGTTACTTCGATGTAATACTCGGGTCAGATCGAGTATTACAAATTTTCAGGTAAGGACGTTCTGGAGCTCAGGAGACGAGATGGATGGCAGGGACGTATGGAGTGTTTCTGCTGTGATATACTTCTGTTTATCTGAGATATGTTAATTTGTATATGTCCAGTGGCTGTGTATGTGTGTAACTCTTATGTATAAAAATATAATTAACAGATACAGTATTCTTTGTAAACTGGAATTATTTGATATTATATTTTGATCCGCTGCGAATGTGAGAATCTGTGTTATGTTTCTGTTTCTTCTTCTTTTATCTCTTTCTTCTTTTTCTAACTATCTGGAGTTTTCAAAATTGAAAATTTTCAGGTCGTTACATTTGGTATCAGAGCATTGGGCGCTAATATCAAACGTAATGGCCTAGAAATTTCAATCCCAAAAATTCCAGATAGTCAAAGAAAGAAGAAAGAGGTAGAAGAAGAAGAAACAGAAAGCCAAATATAGAGTCTCACATTCGCAGCGAATAAAATATAACATTAAATAATATTCTTTACACAAAGGAAACTGTATCAGTCAATTACATTTTATTACATCAGAGTTACAACATTTCACAATAACTTGGCAGTTGAAATAACATAACCCAGATAAATAACAATATATCACAGCGGAATACCCTCTATATGTTCCTGCCATCCAGCTCGCCTCTTGAGCTCCATGACGTCCTAACCTGAAAATTTGTAATACTCGGTTTGACCTGAGCATTACATGAAATTGGTATTTTCAGTTAAGAAGATTTTAAATCATAATTGAGAAATAAAATCTGAAGTTAATGGGTTTTGAAATAAATTGAGTGAGGAAGGGAATTTATTTCAAAAGGGAGTAACTTGGAAATCAATTTGAAAATTGATTTAAGTGTTTGAAATTGGAATTTTAAAGGGGGATGGGACTAAGAAAATTTGTAAACTGGGTTTATAAAAGTAAAGTAATATATCAGTGGATATTTGGAAGAATAAATTCACGGTGGTAATTTATTAAAGGAATGGGTAAATTTGTTTAAAAATAAATAATGATTTATTTTTAAAGGATGTGAAAGAGAATTGTATTTTCCTGGATAGCCAAGTACGTTTTCAAAGCAAATTTTTAAGTATAAGTTAAAAGTTAAAAGTTGTTTAAACGCAGGTTTTAGAAATTTATTATTCTAAATGTTTAAATTTAAAGTAAGTATTCTTTTCAAATTTATTTTTAGTAGTAAAGGTGACTTGGTATTATGTTTTAAAAGGGATAAAAAATTAATTTTATTATTTTATTAAGTAGCTTTATTTTAAATATTATTAAAGAATATATCTTTGAATAAAGTATTAAAGTATTTTTTATTTAAATGTTTTAAATAAGTGTTTTAAATTATTTGTACTTGGTGATTTCAGTGGAAATAGAAAATATTTGGGAAATGTGTTCTGTGAGAGGAAGATGGTTTGAAACTGTTTTCAAAGGGTTGAAAAGTGGAAATATTTCTTGTGAAGATATTTTGAGATTAATAAATAATTTGGTGAAATTATTTATGTTTGATGGTTGTTTATGAATGTTATTTGATAGTTAAATAACCGACTATCAATATTGGCCAATGCGCTGATTGTTTCGAAAAGACCGGGATCGGGATTTATTTCCTGAAAACCACTTCGATCCGGTTTGAACGTTTTCGTGTGGAAAACAAGAGTTTGGATTCGAAGGCAGAGTAGTGAAGTGCAAGGGCGAGTCGCTACTAATCCTGAGGTGATTCCAAAATGGATGTAGTAGGAGTAGTGCCTTCGGTTCCGTTCGAACCCGGAACTGACTTGTATGGATGAATGCTTTCAGAACATCGTCAGGTGGGCAATGAGCATTCTAAGAGATGTGTTCTAAAAAGGCAACGCTTAGCCTCGAGCCTCATCAACCGGGAATGACTGAAAATCAAAGGTTATGCAGCAAGGCTAAGTGGGTCGTGCCCATTAGGGTGAGGCCATCCCTGTCTAGATGTCTCTTTTTATTTCGGCTGCGTGGGCGGTTGCTGATCCCAACCATGGGGTGATCTTACTCGGGATTATCCAGTAAGGGGTAGTCCTGGTCTTGTGTTGCAGGGGATTTAGGGTGGATCCTCGGTATGTTGATCTAAACCAGATACTGTGATAGGTAGTACCCCAGTGCCTAGTCATTAGTTGGAAATCCATTCTCCCTACGTGCCTTTTATGATTTTTGTTTGTAGAACCCACTTTATGGCTAGTATGCAGGAATTTAATTATGTAACAATTTTGGCTATTTTAATAAGTATTTGTATATAGACACAATGCGACGATACGAAATTTTCGCGTTCGAAAATCGACATCCATACTTTACATCGTACTTGAACGCCGCAGATTCGACCGTTCAAATCCGAGTCGTCGGAGCTTATAACACCATTAAGTATAACAACACAGCGGAAGAAAAAAATTGAATAATATCATATACACTATCGGATACAATATGATACAATAGAATGATACAATGAATATCAATATACATCAGAGATAAGATACAAGAAAATAGCAGCGGAAAGAATAACTATGATCTCTAATAGAAAGAATAGTCTTTAGAAGAGAACTCCAATGCTTGCACTCTCTAGCTCCAAACATGTAACAGCCCGCAAATCCGTACCCCTTGAGTCAACACTATTCTACAACAATCAACTCAAGTTGCACAGAAATACGAAACATTTTGGTTAAAGAAGAAGAGATAGGAGAAAAGAAATCTAAAACAATATCAGAATCTAACCATCGCAGCGGAATAAAATATAGTAGATAATATATAAACTTTACTCAACATCAAATATTTCTGTTTACATATATTACATCATCAGAGTACAACAGTCACAGCTCACATCAATAACATACAATGAGTACACAACAACTCAAACAGCGGAATATATATATAACAAGTACGACTATACGTATCCTCATCCAGCTCGTCTCCTGAGCTCCACAGCATCAATCCTGTATTCTATAATACTCGGTCTGACCCGAGCATTACAGTTAAATAACACCGAGTCAGTCTGGAATACCAGCATGAGAAAATCACACCCAATTGATTATTAAAGTTTCAAAAATCATTTGAAAACAAAAGCATCTCGTAAGACCACGCCACAAATAAACATGTCGGGTTTTTACCTTACGATAGCTAAAACAATTTTTATAGAAATCCTCTGATATTATAATAGGGTCTATATACAAATACTTATAAAATAACCGAAATTGTTACATGATTAAATTCCATCTACTAGCCACCGAAGTGGGTAATACAAACAAAACTCGTACAAGGCTCGTAGGGAAAATGGATTTCCAACAATGACTAGGCACTGGGGTACCACCTGTCACAGTACGGGGCCTAGATCACCGTACCGAGGATTACTCCCTTCATCCCCTGCAACACAAGGCCGGAACCATTCCTTACTGAACAGTCCCGAACAAGATAAACCCCGTGGTTGGCGCGACCAACCACCCACTAAGCCGATATATATAAGGGACATCTAGACAGGGGAATTATCTTGTCCTGCTTGGGCATGACCCACCTAACCTTGCTGCATATCCCCTGATTTTCAGTCATTCCCATTTGATGAGGCTTGAGGCTAAGCGTTACCTTTAGAACGTTTTCACTTAGAATGCCCATCGTCCACCTGACGATGTTTTCACAAGCATTCATCCATACAAGTCCGTCCCGGGTTCGAACGGAACCGAAGGCACTACTCCTACTACATCCATTTTGGAAATATCCTCAGGATTAGTAGCGACTAGCCCTTGCACTTCACTGCTTCATCTTCGACTCCGAACACGTTTTTCGCACGAAACGTACAAATCGGATCGAAGTGGTTTTCGAGAAATAAATCTCGATCCCGGTCTCTTCGAAACGATCAGCGCATTTGTCCAATATTGATAGTCGGTTATTTAACTATCAATTAATATTCACAAACAACCATCAACCAATAAATAATTTCAAATTATTTATTACCTTCAAAATATCTTTATAAGATATATTTCTATTTTCCATCCCCTTGAAAACAGTTTCAAAACCATTCTTCTTTCCAGTATAAACTTTCCCCAAATATTTTCTATCTCCCCTGAAATCACCAAGTACAAAACTAGATTTAAAAATAATTTAAAACACTTTACTTAAAAATATATACTTTTAAAACATTTAAATTAAACTACTTTAATAATTTGTAAAAATACATCTTATATGAATATTTGAAATTAAAGTTACTTCATAAAATATAAAACTAGATTTTCACCTTTGAAACAAAATATTAAGTCACTTTTTAAAATAATTACTACTATAATAGATTTTAGAAAATACTTACTTTAGAATTTAAATACTAGGAATAATAAATTTTCCAAAACATACCTTTTTAAAACAATTTTAAAACTATTAACTTATATTTAAAATTTACTTGAAAGCATACTTAGTGATCCAGGAAGAATTCCAGCTTTAAACATTTAAATCAATTTTCCAAATTGATTTTCAATTAAATCCATTTGAAATAAGTTTCTTAAATTACTCAATTCATTTCAAATTTCATTTAATTATGCACTTAATTATTATTGTTGTTCTTTTCCATTTGATTTTAAATCTTTTAACTGAAATATACAAATTTCAGCTTTTCCCAACTTCTTCTTTATTAATATATTTTTTTTTCAAAAATTTAAATCTTACATTTTAAATAAAAGTTTTATTCTTTAATTAATATCGTTGAAGATTGTAATTCAATAACTTCCTGTTTATTCAAATTTCCTTTCTATACGTCCCAATTTATTTGTTAGAAATTTAAAGTCACATTATTTCTTCTCCGATTCATTCTTAAATTTATTCAACTTTCTATAATTATTTCGCTTACAAATTTACTTCCGTTTAATTTCTTTTCAACAATATAATGCATATATCTTGGTAATTCATTATACTCAAATATCCAATCAAACCATAATATTCAATATTTTAATATAACCCATCATCAGATATCAAATAATCACAACAGAGATTATTGAATAATTTAAATAAATGTGAGGGGTCCAGTTGGATCCCTCCAACCTGTTTCCCTGCATCCACAGATGTCAGCACAACATAATATCCATTCTAAAATATACCAGACTAAAGCACATCAATCAATTCAACCATTCAAGCAATTATTTAAATTTAATCATTTAAAGTTGAATTATACTGAGTGAGATTAACTCACCTTTGCTTTGCTGTTCGCAATCCATTCCAAATCGACTTGTTTCCTTGATTTTAAACCTTGAATACGCATTATAGGATTTTATTAATATTCGAATCAATTTACACTATTAAATTTCCATTTACTAATTTAATTAACTAAGAATTTGGATTAGCTAATAATTTGATTTTAAACAAATTTCCCTTTTAATAAATTATTTTTAGCAACCAAACTAATTAAATAAATTTTAAGTTTATTAGACAAATTTGCCTCAATAATATATATAAAAAAAAATTCAATTTGAAACCCAAATACCCTATATAGATTTTATGAATCCAATTTTATAATAAACTCTTCAATATTATAATATTCCTATTTTTACCAAAATCCTACATATACACAAATTTCTGTTTATAGTACATATGAAAATGTGGATGTACTTGTATTTTTATTTTGAATTCTAAAAAATATAATTAAATTTTTTTTCCTTTCTTTACTGCAAACAAGCAATCTTATCTATTACTATAAATAATTAAAACAAAGAAATTGTCTATACCTCACTGCAACGCTCCACAGCGGCACACGCATGTAGCTACCCTCCTCGAGCCTGTTCCGCCACCAAGCGAACCCACCACTCGAACCTATCGCGACACTCCACTATCTAACAGCGACCATCCCCACTCGCGAGCTCCCTCTCAGCCTACCGTTGAGTCGAACGCTGCTTCAACTCCTCCATTGAACAACTCGCCTTCCTAAACCGCCAACTCCATCACCTAGTACCCCTCGCGCATCGCCGCCGTTACCACTGCTTCACCACGCTCCAGCCGAGCTCGAATTCTTCGCCCAAACAAGTCGCGAGACCCTATGCGACGTCACGACCTTCGAATCCCAAAACGTGACGCCCAAACCCAAATTTCCATTAGCGAATCGAATCGCGAGTTGATTTTAAAGCTCGATTCCCTCCTTCTTTTTGCTGTTGGTTTGATTTGGGGAATTTAAGGTTTCGGCAAATTTTTTTTTTTTTTTTTATCTCACTGAGGTTTCGGGGTGGAAAGAAGAAAAAGGGGTTCGGCCTTATTGAGTTGCCCTCTTTTTTTTTTTTTTTACGTGATTTAAAGCTTCTCCTTGAAGCTTCTCCTATTATTTCTTTATTATTCTTGTTATTATTATTATTATCATTTTTATTTTTATTTTATTTTGTTTTCTCTTTTTTTTCTCTTTTTTTTTTTTTTTTTTAAATTTTGATTTCATCAATTCTATTCTCTTCAGTATTATGAATATAAATATTACAAGTCTTCTAATCATTTTTAACAGACTTAAAATTCCCGATTCAACATTTTACTCAGCTTCAGATTATTTAATTTAATAATTTAATTATCAAATAAATTGTGAAATTTGAATTCGAGTTAAAATTAACTTTGAAATATTTAAAATCAATTAAATATTCCAATTCCAAAGCTCAAAAATTTCGGGTCGTCACATTCCTTCCCCCTTAAAAGAATTTCGTCCCCGAAATTACTACTTAGGAAGAATGGTCCAATACCCGTTTACTTTTCTCCGGGACCAAAGGTTTCTAACAATTCAACAACTTACCAACTATCTCCTTATAAAAGTCCCATTATTATTCCTATTAACTTTCCAAATCTTTCCCTAGTTTGCAAATTATCCTATTTGCCCAACCATTCAAGTTTTAATCATAAAACCAATTTTGATTTATCAAAATTTTCTCAAAATTTTTCTAACACCCTAAATTTCCGAAAAATTTCGCCAGCGTCTCCTTTGCGCGGCTGACTCGGTACAACTACAATATGGCTCTACGGCCTCCCAAATCCAAAAAGAAAACAAAAAGCCAAGTGGCTCAATCCAAATCCAAATCCAAATCAAATTTCATACCAAATTTAAATGCGTACCTTTTGTCGGGCAATTCAAATTTATCTCTTGAAATCAAACCTAATTTCCTTTTCCCTTTTATAATACCTGCATATCCTGCTTAGCACTTATATCTAATCACAATATCCCAAAATATTTTATCGACTTTTTCACAAAACGCCAATATCTATTTATCCAAATATTAACTTGGAATATATTTATATTATCAATTTCCAATTAAGACTTCACCATTCCTTTTTAAGTTTAACATAAGCATTTTATATGTATCTTATCTTTATTTCTCTTTACCATTTGTAGTTTATACCTATTTCTATTCAAATCGATTTCCACATTACATATGTATTTCATTTATTTTCAACTTTGAATTTTTAGTTTTTATGCTTCATTTATTCCTAATTTAAGTCATTACTTTAATTAGTCTCATTTACTAACTTATTTTAGTTTCCAATTCTAAATCGTTTTGTCGTTAACAAAACTTTCCAAAATTTTCTAACTCCCCAAAATTTCTGAAAAATTTTGGCAGAGTCTTCTTTGTACGGAGGAGCTTTTGCAATTTGACAAAAGAGATAAATATATATACATCGACCCACACGGTCGGAAAAATCAAAAACAGTTCATATTTCCTATTTTAATTGCGTAGGCGTACCTTATTTAGCATTTTAAGCAAGCGGCTTGTTATTTTTAGCAAATAGCACAACCAAATCCAGCCACACGGCTTCCAGGTACCTGTACTTACTCAATTTAAACATGTAAGTGCCAAATATAAGAAGTTTAACACATTTCACTTACTTGCAATAGTTAAAACATATGAATTCTAAAAGAAATTCACACCAAACATTCCCCATAAGCAACTTCTACAATTTCCATGTTAATTCAACTGTTCCAATTTATTTATAAACCATTTTTATGCAATTTGAATGGTTTTCAATCCATTCGTATACAACCTCATCAATTTAAAATGGTTTTAATCTCAATCACTTACATTTAATTTATTTTTAAGCAAACTGAGCTCATTTCTAATTCAATTGCTTTCAAAATCAATTTATTTTACTACTCTCACTCATAGAATGTTTAATTACCCCATTTACAACAAACAACAATTTATTCCGTGCAATTTTGACGAGATTTGGATGAATAAATAAGTATTTATGTTTTATAACCAATTTAAATTGATTTCACTCAATTCATTCTTAATTCTATTCCATTTCAGATTTATTCACAATCCATATATTCTTATTTTCATTGCATTTCAAATTTTAATTCATTTACTTGCATTTCATTTTATTAATCAAATTAGTTTATTCAAAACCATTAACAACTTAGATCCATCTTCATTACCAATTAAATTTCCTTTTTATTTTAATTCACTCACAATCATTTATTTAGCTCGACACATTCCATTTAAATTTCATTTACTATCCATTTATTTTCATTTCATTCCATATTTGTTTATTCCAACTATTTTATTTAGCTCGAAGACAATCCGAGCTGTTTCATTCAATAACCATTTCTCAACTTATTTAAACCACATTTCATTTGATTCTTATTTATTCCATCACGTATGTATTCAATATAATTAGTCTATCCACATTCACTTAAACCATTCTAATAAACTCTAAACATTCCATTTTCCTTATTATCATAAGTTATTTCAATCCCTTTATAATTTAAATGGTTTACAACTATTTATTTAAGCATTTTCACTCCATTAAATATTATCGACATCACAACGAATTTTTTTTATTTCAATTAAAATTTATTCCTACTTGATTTAAATCCAATTTACTATTATTAACCTAAATTTTAAGTTGAATTCAATCTAACTCCTTTCATTCTTTAGCTTAAGTTTATTCACTCCAATTTTATACTTAAGCTCAATTTATTTTCAAGTAAATTTTCTTATTCAACTTAATTCTCTCCCAATCAAATCTCAATTCAAATCTGCAACTTCATTTGATTGGTTAATATCAAATTTAACTTTTCAGATCCAACTCATTTAATTGATTACATGGCCATCTCCAATTTACTTTCACTTATTTGGATTTTATTTGCAATTCATACCATTAATATTTTAATCCATTTCATTTTTATTCTATACTTCCAAATTATATTTATTTTGTTAACGCCTCAAGTCTAATTTTAATTAATAACTCAAGTTCTGGTTTTATTATCCATCGTTAATTTATCATCCAATTATTAACTCACAAATCAGTTTCATTCTCAATTTCCTTCACTTCATCAACAATTTGAATCAATTTTAATTTATAACTTGAGTTTTATTTCTCATTTTATCCTGAATTCACAATTCAGCTTCTATTAAACAACACTACTTTCCCATTTACACATTTCATTACTAATTTATTATACAATTAGTTCTCTCCTATTTATGGTTCAATACTTGATTTTTAATTTCAAATATCACTTCATTTAATTTTCTTAAGTTCAATATACTTTATAATTCAAGTTTGGATTTTCTTCTCATTTTTCAATTCATCACAATATTGATTTTGAGCTTTGCATTCCATTTTAAATTTTATAAGTCACAACTTATATATCATACAATCACACTCATTCTAGGCTTGAATATATTCATCCATTATTTTTAACTTAAGCCTTCTATTTATTTATAACCCAAGCATATTTTATGTCCATGGATCTTTTAAATTCTTTTATAAGTTATTCTGATTTATTTATTTATTTCAATTCCAATCCTTATTCAATTTACATTCCATTTATAACTTTCCTTTTAAATTTAAATTCCAACATTCAAAGCTTATTTATCCTTCCTGATTTAAAAGAATATCCTAACTTATAAGCTTATAACCCATCTTATCAGGATTTTTAAAATACCGGCTTTTGGTTTCAAAACATTTTGAACCTCCAACATCTCAAATCACACTTCTCAAAATTTAAACCAATCATGTTTTATTCCCAACAAATTTCTTTTGAGACTTTCAAAACAAACAGGTTTTTCTAAACAAATCAATTTGGCAGCAATCCGTCACTTAGAAATTTGAAAATGAATACCGATGATGCGGCCGTCATCATCAAAATTATTTTCCAATAATCCAAATGATTTCAATGCTATATCACTTTCAAAATTCATTTAAAACAAATCTCCTTTTAGAAATACCTCCAAAACAATGCTATCATTTTATCTTCAAAACAATTCCAAATTTTCGGAATTTAAATTTCCAAATCTTGCTTAAATAAGTTTTAACTATATTTCTTTTGTACAGTTTATGCTTATACAAATTCTCACTTGATTACACTTCAATTTATAAATTACAATTATAATTCATATTTATATGTTTCATTTTATAATGAATTTATTTTCTTCAAATTTTGGGTTTTTTTTTTTTTTTTTTTTCTTCCAATTTCTAGTAAAATTTTCATTTAACAATGATAATACTTTAATATTATCCTTTCTAACATCCAAGCAACCATATATTAGCTAAATAGCTTACAAAAATTTCCTTTATATCGAAAATATAGTTTTGGGTAAAATTATTTCATTTACCCACATTTAAAACAATACCGTGTCAATTTCTCTATTCAAGTGTTTAGAAACCCCTTCGATACAGTTGCGCAGACTGTGTCGACGAAGGTTCATATGCCACTCAATAAACCAATCAACAAAATATTAAAACAATTTATATTCACTAACAAATACGCGCTCATATCTATTAATACGCTCAAACTCATTATAGAGTATCATAGACTCTATTTTAACTGAGTAATTCCCACCAGAGCCAAGGTTATCTCCAACCTAAGCTCTGATACCAAGTGTAACAGCCCGCAAATCCGTACCCCTTGAGTCAACACTATTCTACAACAATCAACTCAAGTTGCACAGAAATACGAACCATTTTGGTTAAAGAAGAAGAGATAGGAGAAAAGAAATCTAAAACAATATCAGAATCTAACCATCGCAGCGGAATAAAATATAATAGATAATATATAAACTTTACTCAACATCAAATATTTCTGTTTACATATATTACATCATCAGAGTACAACAGTCACAGCTCACATCAATAACATACAATGAGTACACAACAACTCAAACAGCGGAATATATATATATAACAAGTACGACTATACGTATCGTCATCCAGCTCGTCTCCTGAGCTCCACAGCATCAATCCTGTATTCTATAATACTCGGTCTGACCCGAGCATTACAGTTAAATAACACCGAGTCAGTCTGGAATACCAGCGTGAGAAAATCACACCCAATTGATTATTAAAGTTTCAAAAATCCTTTGAAAACAAAAGCATCTCGTAAGACCACGCCACAAATAAACATGTCGGGTTTTTACCTTACGATAGCTAAAACAATTTTTATAGAAATCCTCTGATATTATAATAGGGTCTATATACAAATACTTATAAAATAACCGAAATTGTTACATGATTAAATTCCAACTACTAGCCACCGAAGTGGGTAATACAAACAAAACTCGTACAAGGCTCGTAGGGAAAATGGATTTCCAACAATGACTAGGCACTGGGGTACCACCTGTCACAGTACGGGGCCTAGATCACCGTACCGAGGATTACTCCCTTCATCCCCTGCAACACAAGGCCGGAACCATTCCTTACTGAACAGTCCCGAACAAGATAAACCCCGTGGTTGGCGCGACCAACCACCCACTAAGCCGATATATATAAGGGACATCTAGACAGGGGAATTATCTTGTCCTGCTTGGGCATGACCCACCTAACCTTGCTGCATATCCCCTGATTTTCAGTCATTCCCATTTGATGAGGCTTGAGGCTAAGCGTTACCTTTAGAACGTTTTCACTTAGAATGCCCATTGTAACAACCCGCATATTTGTCGATTTTATATTTAAATATTTTATTTAAATATTTTATCGGTAGTCGGATTTTTGTCCGAAAAGCTACTTTTTGCATACGGTCGAATTAGGACTCGGGACCACTCCCATTGAGTTTAAAATGCCGTTTGCGACCTTTTTGAGTATAAGCTTCGATATGTTTGGAGAAAGTTGATTTCTGCTACTTTTTACTTTGGGTTTGGTTTTTGGGCTCAACCTTATGTTAACTTATGCTCAAATCTGAGCCACTCTTCCCCACTCACCCTCATTCTCTTCTCATTTCAGTTTTTAGAGTGTTAATGGTGGGAGAGATTGGAAATTAAAATTCCAAAACCCTAGTTTCTCTTGCAAATCAAATTCCTTGCTCCAAACTCAAGAAGAACCCATTGGTAAGCTTCTCTTCTTCTTCTCCAACTTATTCTCTTCCCAATTTCAGAAATTCCTAAACCTAATTTCGGGAATGTTCTTGTTTTTGAGCTTAGATTCAAGCTTCTGGTGTTGAGATTGAAGAGAGGTTGATTCTCCAATTGCTTTCAAGCTTCTTCTTGTTCGATTTTGTGAAAAGGTGAGATTTTTATCTCACATCTATGACTATAATTATCTTTGGTTGTTAGGTATGAATTCCTAACACTTCTTTATGAGAATTTGCTCTTGATTTGGATTGGTTTTGTAAATATTCCAATTTTTGGGTTTTTACGTCAAATTTGTGTGAAATCCTTTTATGGATGTTTGATCATGCTTTTGGTGATGCATCGAGGAGCATATAGGGCCGGGTTGCCGTTTGGCATAAACCCTTAGAGCCAATGTTCGTCCGATTGCATTTTGGAAGAGTTTGCTCTTCATTTGTATAAGGCTGAAAAAACAGCCCAGGCATGATTCAGTCGACTGAAAACTCTGTTCAGTCGACTGAACCTGAAACCCGAGAGTTTCCAGGCATGATTCAGTCGACTGAAAACTTCTGCACAGTCGACTGAAACTGGAAACAGAAAGTTTCCTGAACCTGGAAAATTTCCATGTACAGGGTCAGTCGACTGAAATTCTCTGTTCAGTCGACTGAACCTGCTGTTTGAGTCCAATTTGCCTTTTTGGATTGAAATCCTAATTTAAATCGATTCGTGATAATCCTATTTGTTGTTATCATCTATTATGACTTTGATGACTCTTTTTTATGGATTTTTGAATTTCCACTTCGCTGGATCCTTTATCGATTTCGTTGGATTTTATTCACGTCTTCGTATGTGAATTTTTGTGATTGATCGTTCTTACAACCTTCTTCGTGATTTGTCACTTTAAAAATATAAAGGTTTCCTATACTAGTAGTAAATATCAAAACTCTTTACTCAAACGATTTCAATACTCTTTTAGTACCAAATTCGTTTATAAAACCGTTTTCCAATCTTTTAGTATATACAAACCTTTACCTCACTCGTATGAGAAATCTAATTAAACGGCTTAGTAAAACAAGTGGTATGAAACGCTTGCGTTTACTTTGTCGGTTAATTCTTGGACTTGTTCGATTGAACCTCTTGTGACAATTTTCTAGTGGAGATTTACAGTTTGTTCGTAAATATTTAAGTTAAGCAAGTGGTTATGGGACATGAAGCTAAACTCATATATTTACTAGCTTAGTGTAATTGACACTTCTCGTTGATCATGACGATCATCTTTGTGATTTAGACTAGCAATGTGCGATGTCTCTTTGTCTGCGAGGGAGACTAAACCCCGTTTTGTGGAGTTTCGACTCAATTTGTGATGGGGTAGCAACCCATGGTCTTCGGGCCGTTTGTGGAGCTTCGGCTCAATTTGTGATGGTTAGCGACCATGGAATTAGCGTTCCGTTTGTGATACACGTGTTGGTGAGCTTTATGCTCCCGTTTGTGATAGGCCTCCCCCCTTCTGTTTTCGTGATTTCTGGATTTCTTGTGTAGATTTCTAGAATTTGTGTTTCACCAATTTTCGTGATTTCCATTGATAAGTTTTATCAATATTTGTGCATTGGTGAATTTGTGTGTCATTGACTTTTGTGGTTTCTGGACTTCTTGTGTAGTCTTCTGGAATTTGTGCGTCTTTGACTTTGGTGATTGACATTGATATTATCGTCAATATTTGTGGTTTGATGAACGAAATAATGAGTATGACACTTCTTTGATTCTTGTGTAGATTTGGTGACATTGATTAATCTCTTGATGATTATCAACTAAGTATATATATATATATATATCACAGCTTGGCATTGTGATTATTACGTGTTTAGTCATATCTCTTATTCTATATCGTTTCATCTGATATTTATTGTTAGACTGATCCATTTATTATTTTCTTATTAAATAATACTCGGGTCAGACCGAGATGTTACAGGTGCTTCTGCTTGACTTCTCATCCGGGATTAACTTCTTGACTTTTGGGCTAACTACTTAGATTAGTAGTTATTTTGTTGTATACATTTGAGATATAGACTCCTTAATGTATACTTATTCTTTTGTGTAGTTCATGTAACTATTCTTTTGTGATAGTGTGGATCTTTTTAGACCACTACTCTGTTGTACACTTCCTAGTGTAGTATTCATATCTTATTCCGCCTTTGTGATATGAATTGTCTGTGACTGATTTATGTTATGTTTATTTCTATATTTGTTTTCCGAAGGATTTATATAGCCACCGTGTAGTAGCTTTGAGTTTGTGTCGGTATGTCGGATTTCCTCTTGAAATAGAATGCATGTTATATTATCTGACATATCGGTGCTCGCGCAAAGAAATTACATGGATGGTCGCTCCTCAACAGCCTTATTCTCCATGCTAGTCGACAGCATTCACCGTAATGTTCTTGTCTAGCGTGGGTATAGAGGTGGGGCGTCGCAGCTTGGTATAAGAGCCAAACTTCGGAACAATATGGAATATTATAACAAGGATCATCGTCTTAAGTCTTTCTTAGGAGTTGTGCTTTAGGATTTTATTCGGGTCTTCGTACCGTTCCATCCTATTTTTCTTATGATTCCTTGTTTATCTATCAAGATTTCTTGATATTCAATTTGGTGAATAACCTTTTTCTTCTTCTTCTTTCTTTCTAAAGGAAGAGAAATGTCTAGACCAGGCCGCCCCAGAGCCGTGCCATCTAGCACTCCGCCCCAGGATGGAGTTTTTATGACTGCTCAACAGCTTCTTGATTTGGTAACAAATGTTCAAGCAGCTGGAGCTAACCCGGAACCTACTCACCCAAAGTCGGGATTTGCACGCTTGTGTAGCGATTACACTAATTTGGGTGGGGAGTCATTCAAAGGTTCCGAAACTGTTATTGAAGTACAGGCTTGGCTAAGAACATGCGATTGCATCTTTTCGCGCATGAATCTTATTGACCTTCACCGAGTTCAGGTGGCCTCTAGTATGCTCCGAGAAAGAGCATTGGACTGGTACGAGCTTCTTATTTCTGAAACTAATGAAGCGGATCTCACTTGGGAGAGATTCCGAGAACGCTTCGAGTTGAAATTTGTACCGGAAGCAGAGAAAGTGACGTTGGCTCGACGATTTATAGACCTTGTTCAAGGTGAGTCCTCCGTGACTGATTACGTCGCCTCCTTCGAGTCGCTTTCCAAATATGGGGTTGAATACATCAACACCTCTCTTAAGAAGAACCAGAGATTCGTTTATGGCTTAAACAAAAGCCTCAAGAAGCCATTACTTTTAAAGCTAGAAGTTTCTTTCGACCAACTCGTTGATATCGCTCTTCGTCTTGAAGAGGCGGATAGAGAGAATGATGTTGAAGTGGTGGGTTCCAAACTAAACTTCAATAACAGAAAGAGGTCAAACAAATTTAAAGGCCCTTATCCCAATAAGAAAGGGAAGCAAGCAACCTCCGTGGCAAAGACTTCTTCCTTTGGTCGTGGGGAATGCTATAATTGTGGTTCAAAGGACCATTATGCGAACAAGTGCCCAAAGTCTCTTTCTTGTCGCTACTGCAAAGTTCCCGGTCATGTTATATCTTCATGCCCCAAGCTTCAGGGCAAGAAGGAGGGAAAGTTAAATGTTGCTCAAGCCCCTGGCAACACATATCGTGGCCAAGGTATTTCTCATTCTATTCTAGATGGAATTATTTTGTTTCGTGATCATCCTATTCGAGTTCTTTTTGATACGGGTGCGTCCCATTCTTTTATATCAAAAGAACTTGTTGATACTTTTTCCTTGGATGTTTTGTGTTTAATGACTTCTTTGAGAATTGCGAATCCGGTTGGTGGATCCGCAACAATCAGTTTATTGTGTAAAGATGTCGAGATTATTTTGTGTGATTTTTCTTTCCGAGCCGATTTGCATGTCATGCGTTATTTAGGCTTTGGAATGATTTTGGGAATGGATTGGCTTAACCGTTATGAAGCTCATGTCCTATGTCCTGAGCGGACTATTCATCTTCGACATCCTCAATCTGTTAATCAGGTTTCTGTTATTCTTAAAGATTCAGATTCTGCTTTGGTTGCATCTTTATATTCTTTAAATCCTCGTGATGATGATGAGGGTGATATTATTTCTCTTATTCACGTCGTTTGTGAATTTTCCGACATATTCGAGCCCGTTTTAGGATTACCACCTAAGCGAGCAATTGAGTTCAGAATTAATCTTATTCCGAGAGCTCAACCTATCACTCGTCCTTCTTATCGTATGTCCAATAAAGAAAACGAGGAGATGCGTAAACAATTATCAGAATTGGAGACCAAGCAATTTATTCGCTCTAGTTCCTCGCCTTGGGGAGCTTCGGCTATTTTTGTGAAGAAATCCGATGGTACACTTAGGCTTTGCGTTGACTACCGCAAGCTTAATGATCTTACTGTCAAAAATAAATATCCTTTACCTCGGATTGACGATCTATTCGATCAACTTTGTGGTGCTAGAGTCTTTTCACAATTGGACTTGGCTACCGGTTTTCATCAGCTTCGTATTGCAGAGGATAGCATTCCTTTGACATCGTTCCGTACTCGGTATGGATCTTATGAATGGCTTGTGATGCCATTTGGGTTAACGAATGCCCCTGCTTATTTCGTTGACCTTATGAATCGAGTCTTCAAAGATTTTCTTGATCGATTTGTTCTCATCTTTATTGATGATATTCTTGTGTGTTCTAAAACCGAGGAGGAGCATGAAAAACATCTTCGGATTGTGTTGGAAACTCTGAGGAGTAATCAATTAAAGGCAAAATTTTCTAAGTGCCACTTTTGGCAATCTCGTGTGAAGTTTCTCGGTCACATTATTTCTGAATCCGGAATTTCCGTGGATCCTTCAAAGATTGAAGCGATTCAAGATTGGAAGAGACCGGAGAATGTGACAGAGATTCGTAGTTTTCTTGGATTGGCGGGCTATTACCGTCGTTTTATTAAAGACTTTTCTAAAATTGCCGTGCCACTCACTAGCTTGACGAAGAAAGGTGTTAAATACATTTGGTCGGACAAATGTGAAGCTTCTTTTCAGAAATTAAAAGAACTTCTTTCTGATGCTCCTATTCTTGTTATTCCCGAAGTGAAATCAAGATTTCGTTGTTTATACCGATGCTAGTCGCATTGGTTTGGGTGCCGTTCTTATGCAAAAGGAACGCGTTATTGCTTATGCTTCTAGGCAATTAAAGCCTGCTGAGACTAGATATGCCACTCATGATTTAGAGCTTGCGGCTATTGTTTTTTCTCTTTGGATTTGGCGTCATTATCTCTTAGGAGAGAAATTTGTTCTTTACACAGATCATAAGTCTTTGAAATATTTATTCTCTCAAAAAGAACTTAATTTGCGTCAACAGCGTTGGCTCGAATTTCTTGCACCATATGATCTTGATATTCTTTATACTCCCGGTAAGGGTAATCGTGTCGCCGATGCTCTTAGCCGTAAACAACAAGCTGTTGTTTCTATGATGATATCCGAATGGAACGATCTCGAGATTTTATCCACTTGCGAAATTCGAGACCGTGTTTTCGATTTATGCTCATCGTTTGTTTTATGTAGCCTTGTGGCTCATCCATCTCTTTTAGACCGCATTCTTGAAGCTCAAGGGCTAGATCCCGACTTGGCTCTTCTTGGCCAAAATATTAGGGGTAAAATGGATATTGAAGGTTTGAAAGACTTTGATATCGATTCTCGTGGCGGCATTCGGAAATTTGGTAGACTTGTCGTGCCAAATATTGGTGATCTTCGTAAAGATATTTTAGAAGATTCTCATCACTCTAAATTTATCATTCATCCCGGTAGTAGTAAAATGTACGCGGATATGAAGCGACTTTATTATTGGGAGGGAATGAAACTTGGCATCGCTAACTTCGTTAAACGTTGCATGACTTGCCAACTCGTTAAGGCCGAACATCAAAGGCCCGGTGGGTTGTTGCAACCTTTAGAAATTCCAGTTTGGAAGTGGGATCAAATTTCCATGGATTTTATAGATGGCCTTCCCCGTTCTCGTTCGGGTCATGATAGCTTATGGGTGATTGTTGATAGGCTTACTAAATCTGCCCATTTTATTCCCGTTCGGTCTACTCGAACCGTTCCTCTTTTGGCCAAAATATTTATCAAAGAAATTGTTAAATTGCATGGTGTTCCTACTTCTATTGTTAGTGATCGTGATCCATTGTTTACTAGCGGATTTTGGAAGAGTCTTCAAAAAGCTTTGGGAACGAAGCTTAATTTTAGCACCGCTTATCATCCCCAGTCCGATGGACAAACCGAGCGTGTGAATCAAACTCTTGAAGATCTTCTTCGTGCTTGTGTTCTTGATTTTGGTGGAAGTTGGGAAGATCATATTTCA
This sequence comes from Allium cepa, assembly GCA_030765085.1. Taxonomy (NCBI): domain Eukaryota; kingdom Viridiplantae; phylum Streptophyta; class Magnoliopsida; order Asparagales; family Amaryllidaceae; genus Allium; species Allium cepa. Next base: position 964,709,951 of record CM060939.1, on the reverse strand, counting down.
CTTGTTGAATTTTCCTATAATAATAGCTTCCAATCTAGTATTGGTATGGCACCTTTTGAGGCACTCTATGGAAGGCCATGCCGATCTCCTTCTTGTTGGCTTGAGGCCGGTGAGAAGCTGGTTTTAGGTCCAGATTTTATTCGGGATTCTACAGAAAAGATTGATCTTATTCGTCATAGGATGAAAGAAGCCCAGTGTAGACAAAAATCCTATGCCGATAACCGGAGAAGGAAGTTAGAATTTTCTGTGGGAGATCTTGTGTTCATTTGTGTTTCACCTATGAAAGGTGTTGTACGTTTCAGTCGATCGGGAAAGTTAGCGCCTCGATATATTGGGCCATTTCCTATCACTGAACGCATTGGTTTCATGGCTTATCGCCTTTTATTACCGGCTCAGTTTTCTGCTATGCATGACGTGTTTCACGTTTCTCAACTTCGGAAATGTCTTCGAGATTCCGATTCTATTCTTGAGCCCGGTGTTGTGGAAGAGATTGAAGTTTCGCCTAATTTAACTTATGAGCAACATCCTATTCGTATTATTGCTTCGGAAGTCAAGCGACTTCGAAATAAAGATGTCCCGCTTGTTAAAGTTCAATGGTCTTCAAATCCTAAGGATTGTTCTTGGGAATCTAGAGAGTACATCGAGCGAACACATCCGGACTTACTTTCTCATGCTCTTTGAGGTGAACTTCTTATTTCAAACTTCTTTTGTGTTGAATATGCTTTTATGGTTGTTACTATATATCTTCTTCTTGTAATATTGCGAGGACGCAATTTCTTTAAGGAGGGGAGTCTGTAACAACCCGCATATTTGTCGATTTTATATTTAAATATTTTATTTAAATATTTTATCGGTAGTCGGATTTTAGTCCGAAAAGCTACTTTTTGCATACGGTCGAATTAGGACTCGGGACCACTCCCATTGAGTTTAAAATGCCGTTTGCGACCTTTTTGAGTATAAGCTTCGATATGTTTGGAGAAAGTTGATTTCTGCTACTTTTTACTTTGGGTTTGGTTTTTGGGCTCAACCTTATGTTAACTTATGCTCAAATCTGAGCCACTCTTCCCCACTCACCCTCATTCTCTTCTCATTTCAGTTTTTAGAGTGTTAATGGTGGGAGAGATTGGAAATTAAAATTCCAAAACCCTAGTTTCTCTTGCAAATCAAATTCCTTGCTCCAAACTCAAGAAGAACCCATTGGTAAGCTTCTCTTCTTCTTCTCCAACTTATTCTCTTCCCAATTTCAGAAATTCCTAAACCTAATTTCGGGAATGTTCTTGTTTTTGAGCTTAGATTCAAGCTTCTGGTGTTGAGATTGAAGAGAGGTTGATTCTCCAATTGCTTTCAAGCTTCTTCTTGTTCGATTTTGTGAAAAGGTGAGATTTTTATCTCACATCTATGACTATAATTATCTTTGGTTGTTAGGTATGAATTCCTAACACTTCTTTATGAGAATTTGCTCTTGATTTGGATTGGTTTTGTAAATATTCCAATTTTTGGGTTTTTACGTCAAATTTGTGTGAAATCCTTTTATGGATGTTTGATCATGCTTTTGGTGATGCATCGAGGAGCATATAGGGCCGGGTTGCCGTTTGGCATAAACCCTTAGAGCCAATGTTCGTCCGATTGCATTTTGGAAGAGTTTGCTCTTCATTTGTATAAGGCTGAAAAAACAGCCCAGGCATGATTCAGTCGACTGAAAACTCTGTTCAGTCGACTGAACCTGAAACCCGAGAGTTTCCAGGCATGATTCAGTCGACTGAAAACTTCTGCACAGTCGACTGAAACTGGAAACAGAAAGTTTCCTGAACCTGGAAAATTTCCATGTACAGGGTCAGTCGACTGAAATTCTCTGTTCAGTCGACTGAACCTGCTGTTTGAGTCCAATTTGCCTTTTTGGATTGAAATCCTAATTTAAATCGATTCGTGATAATCCTATTTGTTGTTATCATCTATTATGACTTTGATGACTCTTTTTTATGGATTTTTGAATTTCCACTTCGCTGGATCCTTTATCGATTTCGTTGGATTTTATTCACGTCTTCGTATGTGAATTTTTGTGATTGATCGTTCTTACAACCTTCTTCGTGATTTGTCACTTTAAAAATATAAAGGTTTCCTATACTAGTAGTAAATATCAAAACTCTTTACTCAAACGATTTCAATACTCTTTTAGTACCAAATTCGTTTATAAAACCGTTTTCCAATCTTTTAGTATATACAAACCTTTACCTCACTCGTATGAGAAATCTAATTAAACGGCTTAGTAAAACAAGTGGTATGAAATGCTTGCGTTTACTTTGTCGGTTAATTCTTGGACTTGTTCGATTGAACCTCTTGTGACAATTTTCTAGTGGAGATTTACAGTTTGTTCGTAAATATTTAAGTTAAGCAAGTGGTTATGGGACATGAAGCTAAACTCATATATTTACTAGCTTAGTGTAATTGACACTTCTCGTTGATCATGACGATCATCTTTGTGATTTAGACTAGCAATGTGCGATGTCTCTTTGTCTGCGAGGGAGACTAAACCCCGTTTTGTGGAGTTTCGACTCAATTTGTGATGGGGTAGCAACCCATGGTCTTCGGGCCGTTTGTGGAGCTTCGGCTCAATTTGTGATGGTTAGCGACCATGGAATTAGCGTTCCGTTTGTGATACACGTGTTGGTGAGCTTTATGCTCCCGTTTGTGATAGGCCTCCCCCCTTCTGTTTTCGTGATTTCTGGATTTCTTGTGTAGATTTCTAGAATTTGTGTTTCACCAATTTTCGTGATTTCCATTGATAAGTTTTATCAATATTTGTGCATTGGTGAATTTGTGTGTCATTGACTTTTGTGGTTTCTGGACTTCTTGTGTAGTCTTCTGGAATTTGTGCGTCTTTGACTTTGGTGATTGACATTGATATTATCGTCAATATTTGTGGTTTGATGAACGAAATAATGAGTATGACACTTCTTTGATTCTTGTGTAGATTTGGTGACATTGATTAATCTCTTGATGATTATCAACTAAGTATATATATATATATATCACAGCTTGGCATTGTGATTATTACGTGTTTAGTCATATCTCTTATTCTATATCGTTTCATCTGATATTTATTGTTAGACTGATCCATTTATTATTTTCTTATTAAATAATACTCGGGTCAGACCGAGATGTTACAGGTGCTTCTGCTTGACTTCTCATCCGGGATTAACTTCTTGACTTTTGGGCTAACTACTTAGATTAGTAGTTATTTTGTTGTATACATTTGAGATATAGACTCCTTAATGTATACTTATTCTTTTGTGTAGTTCATGTAACTATTCTTTTGTGATAGTGTGGATCTTTTTAGACCACTACTCTGTTGTACACTTCCTAGTGTAGTATTCATATCTTATTCCGCCTTTGTGATATGAATTGTCTGTGACTGATTTATGTTATGTTTATTTCTATATTTGTTTTCCGAAGGATTTATATAGCCACCGTGTAGTAGCTTTGAGTTTGTGTCGGTATGTCGGATTTCCTCTTGAAATAGAATGCATGTTATATTATCTGACATATCGGTGCTCGCGCAAAGAAATTACATGGATGGTCGCTCCTCAACAGCCTTATTCTCCATGCTAGTCGACAGCATTCACCGTAATGTTCTTGTCTAGCGTGGGTATAGAGGTGGGGCGTCACAGCTTGGTATCAGAGCCAAACTTCGGAACAATATGGAATATTATAACAAGGATCATCGTCTTAAGTCTTTCTTAGGAGTTGTGCTTTAGGATTTTATTCGGGTCTTCGTACCGTTCCATCCTATTTTTCTTATGATTCCTTGTTTATCTATCAAGATTTCTTGATATTCAATTTGGTGAATAACCTTTTTCTTCTTCTTCTTTCTTTCTAAAGGAAGAGAAATGTCTAGACCAGGCCGCCCCAGAGCCGTGCCATCTAGCACTCCGCCCCAGGATGGAGTTTTTATGACTGCTCAACAGCTTCTTGATTTGGTAACAAATGTTCAAGCAGCTGGAGCTAACCCGGAACCTACTCACCCAAAGTCGGGATTTGCACGCTTGTGTAGCGATTACACTAATTTGGGTGGGGAGTCATTCAAAGGTTCCGAAACTGTTATTGAAGTACAGGCTTGGCTAAGAACATGCGATCGCATCTTTTCGCGCATGAATCTTATTGACCTTCACCGAGTTCAGGTGGCCTCTAGTATGCTCCGAGAAAGAGCATTGGACTGGTACGAGCTTCTTATTTCTGAAACTAATGAAGCGGATCTCACTTGGGAGAGATTCCGAGAACGCTTCGAGTTGAAATTTGTACCGGAAGCAGAGAAAGTGACGTTGGCTCGACGATTTATAGACCTTGTTCAAGGTGAGTCCTCCGTGACTGATTACGTCGCCTCCTTCGAGTCGCTTTCCAAATATGGGGTTGAATACATCAACACCTCTCTTAAGAAGAACCAGAGATTCGTTTATGGCTTAAACAAAAGCCTCAAGAAGCCATTACTTTTAAAGTTAGAAGTTTCTTTCGACCAACTCGTTGATATCGCTCTTCGTCTTGAAGAGGCGGATAGAGAGAATGATGTTGAAGTGGTGGGTTCCAAACTAAACTTCAACAACAGAAAGAGGTCAAACAAATTTAAAGGCCCTTATCCCAATAAGAAAGGGAAGCAAGCAACCTCCGTGGCAAAGACTTCTTCCTTTGGTCGTGGGGAATGCTATAATTGTGGTTCAAAGGACCATTATGCGAACAAGTGCCCAAAGTCTCTTTCTTGTCGCTACTGCAAAGTTCCCGGTCATGTTATATCTTCATGCCCCAAGCTTCAGGGCAAGAAGGAGGGAAAGTTAAATGTTGCTCAAGCCCCTGGCAACACATATCGTGGCCAAGGTATTTCTCATTCTATTCTAGATGGAATTATTTTGTTTCGTGATCATCCTATTCGAGTTCTTTTTGATACGGGTGCGTCCCATTCTTTTATATCAAAAGAACTTGTTGATACTTTTTCCTTGGATGTTTTGTGTTTAATGACTTCTTTGAGAATTGCGAATCCGGTTGGTGGATCCGCAACAATCAGTTTATTGTGTAAAGATGTCGAGATTATTTTGTGTGATTTTTCTTTCCGAGCCGATTTGCATGTCATGCGTTATTTAGGCTTTGGAATGATTTTGGGAATGGATTGGCTTAACCGTTATGAAGCTCATGTCCTATGTCCTGAGCGGACTATTCATCTTCGACATCCTCAATCTGTTAATCAGGTTTCTGTTATTCTTAAAGATTCAGATTCTGCTTTGGTTGCATCTTTATATTCTTTAAATCCTCGTGATGACGATGATGATGATGAGGGTGATATTATTTCTCTTATTCACGTCGTTTGTGAATTTTCCGACATATTCGAGCCCGTTTTAGGATTACCACCTAAGCGAGCAATTGAGTTCAGAATTAATCTTATTCCGGGAGCTCAACCTATCACTCGTCCTCCTTATCGTATGTCCAATAAAGAAAACGAGGAGATGCGCAAACAATTATCAGAATTGGAGACCAAGCAATTTATTCGCTCTAGTTCCTCACCTTGGGGAGCTTCGGCTATTTTTGTGAAGAAATCCGATGGTACACTTAGGCTTTGCGTTGACTACCGCAAGCTTAATGATCTTACTATCAAAAATAAATATCCTTTACCTCGGATTGACGATCTATTCGATCAACTTTGTGGTGCTAGAGTCTTTTCACAATTGGACTTGGCTACCGGTTTTCATCAGCTTCGTATTGCAGAGGATAGCATTCCTTTGACATCGTTCCGTACTCGGTATGGATCTTATGAATGGCTTGTGATGCCATTTGGGTTAACGAATGCCCCTGCTTATTTCGTTGACCTTATGAATCGAGTCTTCAAAGATTTTCTTGATCGATTTGTTCTCATCTTTATTGATGATATTCTTGTGTATTCTAAAACCGAGGAGGAGCATGAAAAACATCTTCGGATTGTGTTGGAAACTCTGAGGAGTAATCAATTAAAGGCAAAATTTTCTAAGTGCCACTTTTGGCAATCTCGTGTGAAGTTTCTCGGTCACATTATTTCTGAATCTGGAATTTCCGTGGATCCTTCAAAGATTGAAGCGATTCAAGATTGGAAGAGACCGGAGAATGTGACAGAGATTCGTAGTTTTCTTGGATTGGCGGGCTATTACCGTCGTTTTATTAAAGACTTTTCTAAAATTGCCGTGCCACTCACTAGCTTGACGAAGAAAGGTGTTAAATACATTTGGTCGGACAAATGTGAAGCTTCTTTTCAGAAATTAAAAGAACTTCTTTCTGATGCTCCTATAACAACATTAAGTCGGAGATTCGACCGTTCAAATCCGAGTCGTCGGAGCTTATAACACCATTAAGTATAACAACACAGCGGAAGAAAAAAATTGAATAATATCATATACACTATCGGATACAATATGATACAATAGAATGATACAATGAATATCAATATACATCAGAGATAAGATACAAGAAAATAGCAGCGGAAAGAATAACTATGATCTCCAATAGAAAGAATAGTCTTTAGAAGAGAACTCCAATGCTTGCACTCTCTAGCTCCAAACATGTAACAGCCCGCAAATCCGTACCCCTTGAGTCAACACTATTCTACAACAATCAACTCAAGTTGCACAGAAATACGAAACATTTTGGTTAAAGAAGAAGAGATAGGAGAAAAGAAATCTAAAACAATATCAGAATCTAACCATCGCAGCGGAATAAAATATAATATATAATATATAAACTTTACTCAACATCAAATATTTCTGTTTACATATATTACATCATCAGAGTACAACAGTCACAGCTCACATCAATAACATGCAATGAGTACACAACAACTCAAACAGCGGAATATATATATAACAAGTACGACTATACGTATCGTCATCCAGCTCGTCTCCTGAGCTCCACAGCATCAATCCTGTATTCTATAATACTCGGTCTGACCCGAGCATTACAGTTAAATAACACCGAGTCAGTCTGGAATACCAGCGTGAGAAAATCACACCCAATTGATTATTAAAGTTTCAAAAATCCTTTGAAAACAAAAGCATCTCGTAAGACCACGCCACAAATAAACATGTCGGGTTTTTACCTTACGATAGCTAAAACAATTTTTATAGAAATCCTCTGATATTATAATAGGGTCTATATACAAATACTTATAAAATAACCGAAATTGTTACATGATTAAATTCCAGCTACTAGCCACCGAAGTGGGTAATACAAACAAAACTCGTACAAGGCTCGTAGGGAAAATGGATTTCCAACAATGACTAGGCACTGGGGTACCACCTGTCACAGTACGGGGCCTAGATCACCGTACCGAGGATTACTCCCTTCATCCCCTGCAACACAAGGCCGGAACCATTCCTTACTGAACAGTCCCGAACAAGATAAACCCCGTGGTTGGCGCGACCAACCACCCACTAAGCCGATATATATAAGGGACATCTAGACAGGGGAATTATCTTGTCCTGCTTGGGCATGACCCACCTAACCTTGCTGCATATCCCCTGATTTTCAGTCATTCCCATTTGATGAGGCTTGAGGCTAAGCGTTACCTTTAGAACGTTTTCACTTAGAATGCCCATCGTCCACCTGACGATGTTTTCACAAGCATTCATCCATACAAGTCCGTCCCGGGTTCGAACGGAACCGAAGGCACTACTCCTACTACATCCATTTTGGAAATATCCTCAGGATTAGTAGCGACTAGCCCTTGCACTTCACTGCTTCATCTTCGACTCCGAACACGTTTTTCGCACGAAACGTACAAATCGGATCGAAGTGGTTTTCGAGAAATAAATCTCGATCCCGGTCTCTTCGAAACGATCAGCGCATTTGTCCAATATTGATAGTCGGTTATTTAACTATCAATTAATATTCACAAACAACCATCAACCAATAAATAATTTCAAATTATTTATTACCTTCAAAATATCTTTATAAGATATATTTCTATTTTCCATCCCCTTGAAAACAGTTTCAAAACCATTCTTCTTTCCAGTATAAACTTTCCCCAAATATTTTCTATCTCCCCTGAAATCACCAAGTACAAAACTAGATTTAAAAATAATTTAAAACACTTTACTTAAAAATATATACTTTTAAAACATTTAAATTAAACTACTTTAATAATTTGTAAAAATACATCTTATATGAATATTTGAAATTAAAGTTACTTCATAAAATATAAAACTAGATTTTCACCTTTGAAACAAAATATTAAGTCACTTTTTAAAATAATTACTACTATAATAGATTTTAGAAAATACTTACTTTAGAATTTAAATACTAGGAATAATAAATTTTCCAAAACATACCTTTTTAAAACAATTTTAAAACTATTAACTTATATTTAAAATTTACTTGAAAGCATACTTAGTGATCCAGGAAGAATTCCAGCTTTAAACATTTAAATCAATTTTCCAAATTGATTTTCAATTAAATCCATTTGAAATAAGTTTCTTAAATTACTCAATTCATTTCAAATTTCATTTAATTATGCACTTAATTATTATTGTTGTTCTTTTCCATTTGATTTTAAATCTTTTAACTGAAATATACAAATTTCAGCTTTTCCCAACTTCTTCTTTATTAATATATTTTTTTTCAAAAATTTAAATCTTACATTTTAAATAAAAGTTTTATTCTTTAATTAATATCGTTGAAGATTGTAATTCAATAACTTCCTGTTTATTCAAATTTCCTTTCTATACGTCCCAATTTATTTGTTAGAAATTTAAAGCCACATTATTTCTTCTCCGATTCATTCTTAAATTTATTCTACTTTCTATAATTATTTCGCTTACAAATTTACTTCCGTTTAATTTCTTTTCAACAATATAATGCATATATCTTGGTAATTCATTATACTCAAATATCCAATCAAACCATAATATTCAATATTTTAATATAACCCATCATCAGATATCAAATAATCACAACAGAGATTATTGAATAATTTAAATAAATGTGAGGGGTCCAGTTGGATCCCTCCAACCTGTTTCCCTGCATCCACAGATGTCAGCACAACATAATATCCATTCTAAAATATACCAGACTAAAGCACATCAATCAATTCAACCATTCAAGCAATTATTTAAATTTAATCATTTAAAGTTGAATTATACTGAGTGAGATTAACTCACCTTTGCTTTGCTGTTCGCAATCCATTCCAAATCGACTTGTTTCCTTGATTTTAAACCTTGAATACGCATTATAGGATTTTATTAATATTCGAATCAATTTACACTATTAAATTTCCATTTACTAATTTAATTAACTAAGAATTTGGATTAGCTAATAATTTGATTTTAAACAAATTTCCCTTTTAATAAATTATTTTTAGCAACCAAACTAATTAAATAAATTTTAAGTTTATTAGACAAATTTGCCTCAATAATATATATAAAAAAAAATTCAATTTGAAACCCAAATACCCTATATAGATTTTATGAATCCAATTTTATAATAAACTCTTCAATATTATAATATTCCTATTTTTACCAAAATCCAACATATACACAAATTTCTGTTTATAGTACATATGAAAATGTGGATGTACTTGTATTTTTATTTTGAATTCTAAAAAATATAATTAAATTTTTTTTCCTTTCTTTACTGCAAACAAGCAATCTTATCTATTACTATAAATAATTAAAACAAAGAAATTGTCTATACCTCACTGCAACGCTCCACAGCGGCACACGCATGTAGCTACCCTCCTCGAGCCTGTTCCGCCACCAAGCGAACCCACCACTCGAACCTATCGCGACACTCCACTATCTAACAGCGACCATCCCCACTCGCGAGCTCCCTCTCAGCCTACCGTTGAGTCGAACGCTGCTTCGACTCCTCCATTGAACAACTCGCCTTCCTAAACCGCCAACTCCATCACCTAGTACCCCTCGCGCGTCGCCGCCGTTACCACTGCTTCACCACGCTCCAGCCGAGCTCGAATTCTTCGCCCAAACAAGTCGCGAGACCCTATGCGACGTCACGACCTTCGAATCCCAAAACGCGACGCCCAAACCCAAATTTCCATTAGCGAATCGAATCGCGAGTTGATTTTAAAGCTCGATTCCCTCCTTCTTTTTGCTGTTGGTTTGATTTGGGGAATTTAAGGTTTCGGCAAATATTTTTTTTTTTTTTTATCTCACTGAGGTTTCGGGGTGGAAAGAAGAAAAAGGGGTTCGGCCTTATTGAGTTGCCCTCTTTTTTTTTTTACGTGATTTAAAGCTTCTCCTTGAAGCTTCTCCTAATATTTCTTTATTATTCTTGTTATTATTATTATTATCATTTTTATTTTTATTTTATTTTGTTTTCTTTTTTTTCTTTTTTTTTTTTAAATTTTGATTTCATCAATTCTATTCTCTTCAGTATTATGAATATAAATATTACAAGTCTTCAAATCATTTTTAACAGACTTAAAATTCCCGATTCAACATTTTACTCAGCTTCAGATTATTTAATTTAATAATTTAATTATCAAATAAATTGTGAAATTTGAATTCGAGTTAAAATTAACTTTGAAATATTTAAAATCAATTAAATATTCCAATTCCAAAGCTCAAAAATTTCGGGTCGTCACAAAACATCAATCTAGAACGAGCTACTAAACCTGATTATCTGAAAAACCCAACTCTACACTGCCCATGTGCATAATTGTGGGCACCTAGAGTTTAGCAAAGGAACAATAAACTCCAGGTCAGTCATGAGACTGGTATGAGTAACAAAATCAGTTTATCTTTAAAAAAACAAAGAAATATTTTAAATTAGATTCGCAATGCTTTTAGAAAATGAGACTACCATAAGGCCTCCTGCCACACACACCATGCAAATACAGAATTGGAGGAGATTTCTCCTTATGATAGTCAAACATACTTGATAAGCCAATTTCTTTGATATTATTACTATAAGTGCATAGTGCAGGAAAACATTTCGGAAGTACAATATTAATCTTAGCCAGCATAGGTACCATTATAGTATGCTTACTATAGCTACCATATTAGATGGCAGGTTCTACAACTAAAACCGTACAAGGCTCGTATTGTTTCTTTGGATTTCCAACAAATGGTAAGGCCAAGGAACTTCCCATTGCCACATGGGTACGCCTCTGGGAAGATGCCCCAAGAACCCAACCGGATCTCTGCCAACACAAGGCCGTGTTACCTCTAACTAGGTAACTACTGACACGAGTATGCCATCCCCCGGTCGTAACCGACCTTTATCCCAGGATCCCGACAACCAACAACCACAAAGTAATAAATTCGCAGTAACCACATAGGTTAAATATCTGGGCTCCATACCATGATACCACCTCTATCCAGAAGGAAATGAACATACCCTCAGAGGCACTACCCTCAAATAACCTTGCTGCATCTTTCCTGTTTCAACCATTTCTAGGGTGTGAGGTCCGACGAAGTCTCGTCCACAAAGCTACGCTTTTCACAAAAGCCACGCTTTGATCAACAAATGATCAGCAACATTCAGCATGCCACATCACCAAGTTGGGAATATATTGTTGATAACCTTCAACTACATAACCTCTGGGCTCGTACGTCTCAGAGAAGGGTGTTAAGCTAAAAGAATAAAATCTTCGCCAACAACAGAAATGTATTTGAAAGAAATCTACTTTATATTTTAAATTATAATGTCAGACATACAATCTATACAAGTCTGTTCTGGGTTCGAACAGAACTGAAGGCACTTATGAAGAAGCCCTTGCAAATTCGGATAATCTCTAATCACGTCCGGACTTCCCGTCACATATGGAGTCTCCATACTGGGGACTAGTCGATGCAAAGACATTCGACGAGTTATCCTTTCGTTTTCAAAAATATCCAGTCTTCACCATCGGTCTTCAAATGCAATCCATAACGTTGTATCACATATTCGGAATGGGCTATATGACACAAAGGTCCTCTCCGGGCTAAACCGAATAGTGAGCGCAATATTTACAAGAAACATATGGATATTGGGATCTCAGTTAAGTCACAACTTATTACCCAAAACTTTTCTTCCAAATGGTTTAAACAAATTACCATTTCAAATCCTTTTAAACAAAAAGATTCATTCCACTAAGCTCATCCAGTTTCACAAAGATCCAGTTACGGATTTCAAAACAATTCTCATTTTAATTGGATTAACTCGTTAAATCTTTAAATCAAAGATTTAACTTATAGCTTTCAAACTGTTTCCATAACTTGGAAAATCATTTTCTTTTAACTTGAAATCCCTTTTACACAAATCGAAAGTTCATTACTTATGTGAAAGCTTTTATTATTTGAAAACAAATGGTTTTCATTTCAGAAAGATCTAATTAGATTTGCACGAGTTAAAGCTCTTAAATTACATTCACATTCCCAAATCAATACTTTTAAAATAGTTTAACCCATATATAACTGTATAACATCTTTAGTCCCTAGTTTCCAAACATAGAACTCAATTTCAAATCTTGAATTAAAGTTCAAATCAAATTATTTAAAATTTAAAAACTCAATCAAGTTATTCAAAATAAATTTTATCTTTGAAACTCCATTTCAAAAGCTTTTCACTTTTAAACCCAATCCATTTCCAAAACCCTTTGGATTTAAATATTCAATTTTTTAACTATTTCAAAATCTGTGACTTAATCGATTTCCTCGTGAAATCCATATTTGTGTGTGTATAAGTGTGGTCCAGGGTTTAACACAATAGTGCGACATCATTCAATCATCACAGATTAAAACACAAAAATATGGTTGATAAGCAGTATAAGCTATAACGCTTATCGCTCATTCACAGATTCACAGATAATATATAGGTGCATCATAAATAAATGAATAAAATACTCAGTTCAATCCATAAAACAAAATATCACAGATCAGATAGGATAATCAAATCACGGCAACTCATACAATACAATCATTCATGAGTAAGGTCAAGTATTCAGTAATCATTTATATGCAGGATTAATTTAATTGCTTAATCCTAATTAATTCAATTTATTTCCGATTAAATTAATTACTTACGAATTTTTTATCCAATCCTAATTTATTAATTACAAATCATTTGATATAAATTAATTAAATCAACCACATTAATTAATTTAAATTATTCTTAATAAATCACATTAATTAAATTAACCTATAAACCAATTTCATAATTAATTGACCCCTTAGTTAATTATTTTAAGGAATTAAACCTTTAATTACTTACCATAAAGTAATTATACTTACACAATTTCATAATGATTATCATTAATTTATTAATCTAAATTAATCATTAAAAATTTATCACATTAATTTATTTTTTAAATAATCTTAGTTAATGACCTTCATTTACTAATAACAATTCTTTAATTATTGTTTTACAAAATTTACTTACATTAATCATCAAAAATGATTTACCATTAATAATCCAATATTGAACTAATTAAGTGTTACTTGTAACTTAATGAATTCTCAATTACAATTAAATTATGCCTTAATTAAATTAACTTAACTTTAGTAAATAAATTTATAAGATTACAACTATTAATTAAATCCATATAAACAATAATTACTCACTCTTAATGAAATTATAAATCATTAACTCTTCATTATGTAAATTAAAACTCATTCATATTTATGATTTAATTATTATTCATAATATGTTGAAAACATTGATTTCAAGTTTTCTTTTAATTTCACTTAATTAAGTTTTAAGAAATTAACAATTTAATTAAATGACTTTATTCATTCACAAACTAAGTTTCAGACAAACTTGAATTTATTATTAAAACTTTGATTTAAAACTTAGTTTAAATTTTGTTTACAATTTGAAATTTAGAAAAAAATGTCAAAAGCAAAACAGAACAGGTTTTTGTTTTTAAGCCTGTTCAACATTCCTACCCGAGCCAACAGTATGTTGCTTCGAGCCAAATTTGAAGAACCCCGAGAAAAATGCCTGGATTACTTGAGTTAACCTTGGGAGGAAACCCGCTTCCACCCAGATCACCAAACAACCCCACTGTGCACGTGTACATCGTCGACCATCACCACCAGTCGATGTCGTAACGCCGAGCAAGTCGACGGTCTCCCAAGCAACTCATCACGATCATCAGATCATGTTCATCAGCTCGAAATCAAATTCGAGTTCAAATGCCTAAACCTGAAAACATAAATTACAACCAGTCCCAAACCTGTCAACGCCCCATTCTCCAAGCTCCGACCATCAGCTAGTCTACAACCCCGGCCAATGACTCATCATCATCCCCTCAACCATTCCCCTGAACAGATTCACACTCGATACACAGACGAAGAACGAATAGAAATTCCTAACCTCACGAAAACTAGGTTTAGAAACTCAAAATGTTCGCCGCTTCCACCACCAAGATCTGGCCACCATCCCACTATTTTTCCCCGACTCTCTAATCACTCCTCCTTCACTACAGAGAACCCCCGACCTTCTCAAATATTTAGATCACCAAGAAGCCCCTAAATTCCATTTTTCGTTCATTCCACAACTGCGCACTCAACCCCAAACTAATCATAATTTTTGTGTTAAAAATCATGTTTTGGTTTATGGATTCAAATTACAATTCTGAATTTATGAATTTCAATGTTTGGGTTTCCACTTATTTAAAGTTTGGTCTGTTATTTTGATTACCAGAGACTATTCATATTTCTTTCTCTTAAATAAAATTTTTAAAACTAAAATTGGTGATGAAATACACAAGTTTCATTTGAAAATTTGAATTTAAACAGAGATAAACCAAGAGGTTTGAATTAAAATCAAAACCAGAACTTAAAAAAAAACTAGGAACAGAGGAATTTCTGGCATGCATACATCATATATCAAAAACTTAACAACATAAATACACAAACCTACTTAAAGATATGCGATATTTATCCAGCACAACATGCAACCATACTTTTACTTTTAAATTTTAAAAGTGAAGTTACTCACCTTATTTTCCAGAAGAAAGAACAGAGCTTGGTTTTCTTGTTGACACAGGCTTATATTTCTAGTTGAAATCTCCCTCTTCAATCTCTGGTTTTAGTTGAATTATTGTTTTTTTGTTGATGTTTAAATTGAAGTTTGTATAAGTATGAAATGGTGTTTATTTTAGTTTTACTCAGCTCGAACTGAAATGAGGATACATAGAAAAGAAGGTGTACAATATTTTGTACAGGGTGATGTTATCTTTTCTTTATGCTAAAGTTATGGGCTGCATTACTTGCTTAAGCCCTTTGATCCTTTTCTTATACATTTCCATATCAAATTTGATTTGTTTACAACTTTATGCAGGCTGATGATATTTCCTTTGTGTGCTTGCATTAATTACCAAGTACTTATGTCTTCTTTCTCAAGCCTATATTTAGTTGAACATATTTATTTATTTATTTTTCTATCTTCATTTGTCTTTTATTTCCTAGTTTACACTTATCTATATATATTTGTTTTCTTTTATAAGCGTACATACCTATATTTCATTTATTTCTATGAACATATTTCCTTCATTTTGCAAACACACATACTTATACTTTGAAGATGTTTTGCTTGTACTTGAATGTGTATTTATCTTGTTTTATGCTTTGTATTCTAAATGAATTCTATTTTTTCTTTAACATGTTGTTTAAATTCTTCTAATGTATTTATTTAATATTTTACATAGTTTATTAATATATTATTTGACTTTATGTTTTATACTTTACATAACCAAAAATTTTAAGATATTTATTTTATTCTTTGTTCTTGTACTTTGTAATATAAATAAATTTCTATTTTCAACTCAAATACTTATCGTCATGTATTTACATTTTATTTATTTATTTAACTTAATATTTTATATCAATTACCAATTATTTCACAAATTTTTATTCAAAAAATGAAATTAATTATCAATTTGAAATAAATTAAAATTCGGGATCGTTACAGGTTCTCCCTCTTAAAGAAATTTCATCCTCGAAATTTGCAGGCACAAAGATGGATACACAAAGACAGAGAAATAGTTTTCCAGGTCAAACTGGATATCCATTTTACATTTGGCTCACCAAATCAGAATATCAACAATAGATACAACAACGAATCTATTTAACACTTCACAAGATATTCGGGTCACCAGATCTACGAAATATGAAAGGCACTGATTAGTTTGAAGGGATAACTAATCATTAGTAGAATTTATCGAGACCCAAACAATAGATAAATGGATTCGATTTACCCCAAGAATTTACAACAGAATTTCAAATTTGGTTTTAAACGATATCATTTTATTGATACAACTCAAATTAAAATTTCCAATTTATTCATATTTACAAAAGTTTAAATCGAAAAAATGATAAGAAACCGATGAAGATACAAAGTAAGGAATTTCTACAATGATTCGTAGGATCACCTTCACACTGAAACTTCTCCTTGCAGCTGCCACGAAGCAAATAAAAGAAATTGGGAAGACGAATCAAAGGAGATTGACAGAGAAAGATTGTTTCCACTGTTGTTACAGAGTATGTAAGGACCCGATTCTTCGACTTCGAAAATCGACATCAATACGTCCATTGTATCAACTGCCGAGCAATCGAATGCCGGAAAACCGAATTCTTAGGGTTTAAGAAGAAGGAAAAAAATAGAAGAAGAAAGAAAGAAAGAAGCAGCAAAAAGAACAATAAAGCAATATCAGAATCTAACAATCGCAGCGGAGCAACATATAATAGATAAATAAATAATCATTAAATCAAAAGAACTTTATCAGTTATTACATCACATCACATTACATTACGTTATCAGAGTTTACAACAACAAACAACGGAAAAGAAATACTATATACTTAGTAATATGCTACGCTATCCAGCTCGCCTCTAGATTTCTGTAGCAACTCCTGAATTCCAGAATATCCTGATAACCTTAACTCTAGACTGCCCGTGTGGAAATTGGTGGGAACCCAGAGTTTAGGAAGGGAAACAATAAACTCCAGGTCAGTCACGTGACTGGTGTGAGAACTTAAAACAGTTATTTATCTTTAAAACAAAGAACAGGATAATTTTAAAATAGATTCGCAATGCTTTCTAGAAAATGAGACTACCATAAGGCCTCCCGCACACACACACAATGCAAACGCAGAATCGGAGGATATTTCTCCTTATGATAGTCAAAGATGCTTGATACGCATTAAAAAGAAACATTTGATATTATTGCTAGTGCATAGTGTAGAAAATATTTTGAAAGTAGAATATAAATCTTAGCCAACATACGACCTTTATCGTATGCCTACTATAGCTACCATGTTCAATAGCAGGTTACCGCCATATTCCATGGCACATTATACAACTAAAACCGTACAAGGGTCGTATTGTTTCTTTGGATTTCCAACAAATGGCCAGGCCAAGGAACTTCCCATTGCCACATGGAAACGCCTCTGGAAAGACGCCCCGAGAACCTAACCGGATCTCTGCCACCACAAGGCCGGGTTACCTCTGCAAAAGTAGGTAACTACTGACACGCGTTTGCCATTCCCCGGTTGTAACAACCTTTCATCCCGAGGATCCTCGATTCCAACAACCGCAAAGAAATAAATTTGCAGCACATCATAGGTTAAATATCTGGGCTCCATATCATGATACCACCTCTATCCAGAAGGAAATGACATACACTAAGGGGCGCTACTCCGGAGAACCTTACTGCATCCTTCCTGTTTTGACCATTTCTGGGGTATGAGGTCCGATGAAGTCTCGTCCACAAAGCCACGCTTTATATAAAAGCTGCGCTTTGTTCAACAAATGCTCAACAGAACTTCGTATGCCACATTACCAAATTGGGAGTGTATCACTAGTAACCATCAACTATATAACCTTTAAGGGCGTAAGCTAAGAGAATAAATTCTCCGCCACCAACGGAAATATATTTGATAGAAATTAGATTTACATCTCAAATTGTAACATCAGACACACATCCATACAAGTCCATTCCGGGATCGAACGGAACCGAAGGCACTTCCAAAGAATTGCAATCCGGATATTCATTAATTACAATCGGACTTCCCATCACAAAGGGTAATAAATTTCTATATCGAAGATCAGCCGATGCAGAAACATTCGACGGTAATCCTTCCGTTTTCATAAATACCCGGTCTTCAACACCGGTCATCAAATGCAATCCATAACGACGTATCACTATTCGGAATGGGTTATACGACCCCAAGGTCCTTTCCCGGCTAACCCGAATAGTGAGCGCTTATTTTAAAAACGAGTGTAGCATTCAAATTCAAGCAAATAACAACAAATACCTATTTAAAGGTAAAATTGATAGTCGGTTATTTAACTATCAATAGGCATGCACAACATCATCAGATTCCAAATAATTTTCCAAATTATTTATTTTCAAAATATCTTTATAAGATATATTATTTCCACACTTCATAAATAAATCAACGTTTATTTTTAAACAAATTTCCCCTTTTGTTTATAAATTCCATAGTGAAATTATATTTCAAAAATATATGAATATACGATTTTCAAATCGATTTCTAATATTCATTTTCAATTTATCTTTACGAAGATAAATTCTCAAAAACGTTTCATTTCATATTGGAAAAACATTTCCAAACTTATTTAATAATAAGTAATTCACAAATCTATTTATTTTCAACATTTGAAAAATATTAGATATCACAATTAAGTAGATATTTCATTCTTAAGGAAAACATCCTTCTTAAACACATTTATTTGGGTCAAAACGAATGCTACGTAAAACATCGTTATGACAACCCAAATCACTAGTATAGGGATTCGAAATTAAAATAGATATATAAATCCCAATATTATATAAAACATTTCCTTTCGGAAATCATTTACTATAACAACAGTGTTATAGTCTACCATTTCCTTCTATTCCTTGAAAACGCCTATTTCAACAATGAATGTTGAAATCTATGTTTTCAATACCTAATACATTTAAAACATCTCTAATCGTTTTAATTCTATTTGAAAATATCATTTTCCCAAAACATTTCTTTAATATATTATTCACTATCCAAAATCGTGAATATACTTCGTTAATCCAAATTCAACATTTTCTACACATTCTATTTAAAAGGTTATCCACTGTCAAAAATTGTGGATACATCTCCTTTAATAAACTTCTATGTTTAATCTATCGAATTCAATTGATTTCGGATTTATAAAATAATGTTTATAAATTCACATCTATAATTTTATAAAAACTTCAACTTATAAAATCTCTTACTTAACAAATTCTATTTATATTTCATTTAAATGCTAAAACCCAATTTATAAGTAAATTATTTATAATTCTCTTATTTTACAAAAATCATTTCCTTTTATAACTTCACAATTTATAAATTCCATTCACTTATGAATTCATTTATAATTCATTTTAACGCTTATAAAAACTTGTTTAAAATCCCAATATTTTAATTTATAAATATCAATTTTATAAATCTTTTATATAGATCGTTTATAATAATTCCAAAAATCCCAATTTAAACCATTTATTTTAATCTACTATTTATTTCCAAAAATCAATTTTTATTTATTTCCGGTATCTAACGAGACCAGAATTTTATTTGGCTAAATTTTAGCCTTCAGCAATTTCAATCATAAAGATAATCACACAGGGATTATAAACACACAACATCGAAAACAAATTCAAGAGGAATCCAGTTGGATCCCTCCAACCTGTTTCTCTGCATCCACAGACATTAGCACAATATCAATCTTGTTTCAAGACGGGATATCGCGGTATATGGGTTTATAAATTATTTTCCGCTTAATAGGCGGCGCAATAGGGTCTCATCCGCTATATAATGCGGGAAATCAACTCCAAGTACATATATAAGACCAACTCCACTTTAAGGTGGAATATCGCGGTATATGGGATTTATAAATTATTACCCGCTTAATAGGCGGTGCAATAGGGTCTCATCCGCTATATAATGCGGGAAATCAACTCCAAGTACATATATAATACCAATTCCACTTCAAGGTGGAATATCGCGGTATATGGGTTTAACAAATAACATCCGCTTAATAGGTGGCGTATAGGGTCTATTTCAATACAATAGATAATACTATATTATCCAAACAACCAATCAACACAATCAACAATTTTAAATCTAACTATTTAAAATTTAAATAAAATCCTTTTGAGTGAGAAGTTCTCAACTTTGATTTTAATTTGCGGTCCATTTCCATTTCAGCTCGTTTCCTTTCAGATTTTGACCTTGAATAAATATTAGATGATTTTATTAATGTTCGAACAATTTGAATAATTGATTTCCATTTGACAAATTAATCGCCTAAATTCATTGCATTCATTTTGTTGTTTTCTAAATCTTGTGTTCACATACATTTAGTTCTGTAAACTTATATATTCATTAAATTCAAATGGAAAATAAATGAAAGAAAAATATTCTTTCTAGCATTTATATTAAATAGAAAATGTTTTATACTTACAGTAATAAATTATATTTTCTGCTTATCTATATATATACCTTCATTGTAATATAATTTCACTTTTAAGCTAGTATTTTTAAATTTTAAACAAAATTCCTTTTTAATAATTTGATTTAACAAAAAAAATTAAATTCAGAACAAATTTTCCTTTCTATAGATTATATTTAGTAATTAAAAATAAATTTAATAAGTTATTATCATTATTCTGAAAACATATATATATATTTATAAAAATGTTCAATATATAACTACTGTTTTCCAACATTTATAATAATCTATAAATAATTTTTTTTTCTAAATAAACATAAACATATTTGAATTAAATTCAGATTAACATGAATTTTAAAAACTGCTGAACAGACAAAATTCCTTTACTGTAAAATCACACACTATGTTGTATATTTTTTTTTCTTTACAAACGAAACTTATCTTCATTGTTAAAATTTTATTAACAGTCTAATTACAAATTTTAAAAACACTGACCGATACCTTAAACCAACAGAAATCCAGGAGACCAAGCACGCTCGCGATTTTTTTTTCATTGCCGCCCTCTTCCACTAGTGCCACCACCTATCCATCTCGCAACAATCGCCAAGACACATCGCAGCTTGAGCCGCTGTCTCGAGCCTCCAAATTTTGCCACCATCTGCCATTGCCGCTGGTTGCGAGCTTCCTGCCCACTCGACTTCGCCTAGCAGTCGAGAAAACTACCTCCTCCACCTCGAAACGATAATGCGGCCTCCCCCTTTTTACCCACGCACGCGAGCTCCAATCGTGGCCCAGCTTCACGCGAGCCGAGCCACTCACGCGCGTCCTTCTTCGCTTACCCTGGCCGCCTGAACGTGAGTGTCCCCCTTTCGATTTGATGTCGCGGCCACCATTTTAATTTTCTTTTTTTTTCTCGATCTGAGAAAATGTTGAAGAGGGAAATAGAATTGAAATGGACAAAGGACGCGGCTATGATTTTTGATTTTCCTTTCCCCCAAAGTTTCGAAAGAAAGGCTCGGCATTCATTTTATTTGATTTTGAAGCTGTTGTTTAAAAATTGAATTGGGAACGGAAAAATTAAAAGGAGCGACCATAGATTTAAGGAAGATGGAAAGTAATAATACTCGGGGTTTTGATTTAAACGAGAAAGGAAGGTTGCGACCATTTATTTTTTTCTTCAAAATTGATTTTGAAAACCGAAGAGGGAGAGGACGTAAACATTTAAAATTGAAAGAGGGATGCTTTGCACGATTCTCTTCGTGATTTTAGGCGTGTTTTAAGGAGGTAGCGTGCTGATGTGATTATTATTATTAGTTTTTTTTAAATTCAACTTGATTTAATTATAACGCATTTATATGTCGTATGCTCACACAACTCCAAACGCTACGAAATTTGAAATCCTATAATAATTCAATATTACGGATCCAATGGAACTGGTTTCGTCGAATTCCAAGACTGTGCCTAGGAAGGCTATTTTTAAATATCGACTCAAATGATATAATTTCAAAACTGAACAAATCACTTTCAAATTAAATTCTGAAGCTTCTATTATCTTCAGTATTATCAATATGAATTTTACAAGCCTTTGAAATATTTTTAAATCAGCTTAAAAATGAAGATTCAAATTTTTATTCAACTTTCAATAGATTAAATTTTATAATTTAATTGCTAAATTCATTCTGATAATTTGAAATTCAAGTCAAACCATCATTCAAATATTTAAAATTAATTAAATATTTTCAATTTAAATTGTCCAAAATTTAGGGTCGTTACAGAGTATTGACCAATTGTAGTCGTATTCCTTTGTCCCCTATCTCATCCTCTTCTCGCACTCATACTTACTATCAGTGGATAGTAAGAGAATTTACTGAGGCATTCGAATAGATATCTTAGGGATATACTCATTCTAGGGTATATTTCACCCTATCTCTAATGAGTTGCTTAATGTGTTATACTCCTGAGATAAACTTTCAACCTTCAGCTCTGATACCATATGTGACGATACGAAATTTCCGCGTTTGAAAATTGACATCCATATTTTAAATCGTACTCTAATGCCGTAGATTCGACCGTTCAAATCCGAGTCGCCAGAGCTTATAACACAATTAAGTATAACAACACAGCGGAAGAAACAGAAATGAATAATATCATATACACCATCTGATACAATATGATACAATAGAATGATATAATGAATATCAATATACATCAGAGATAAGATACAAGAAAATAGCAGCGGAAAGAATAACTATGATCTACAATAGAAAGAATAGTCTTCAGAAGAGAACTCCAATGCTTGCACTCCCTAGATCCAAACATCAATCCATAACAAGCTACTAAACCTGATTATCTGAAAAACCCAACTCTAGACTGCCCATGTGGAAAATTGTGGGCACCCAGAGTTTAGGAAAGGAACAATAAACTCCAGGTCAGTCATGAGACTGGTATGAGTAACAAAAACAGTTTATCTTTTAAAAAAACAAAGAAATATTTTAAATTAGATTCGCAATGCTTTTAGAAAATGAGACTACCATAAGGCCTCCCGCCACACACACCATGCAAAGGCAGAATTGCAGGAGATTTCTCCTTATGATAGTCAAACATGCTTGATACGCCAATTTCTTTGATATTATTACTATAAGTTCAAAGTGCAGGAAAACATTTCGAAAGTACAATATTAATATTAGCCAGCATAGGTACCATTATAGTATGCCTACTGTAGCTACCATATTAGATGGCAGGTTGTACACCTAAAACCGTACAAGGCTCGTACAGTTTCTTTGGATTTCCAACAAATGGTCAGGCCAAGGAACTTCCCATTGCCACATGGGCATGCCTCTGGAAAGATGCCCCGAGAACCTAATCGGATCTCTGCCAACACAAGGCCGCGTTACCTCTAACTAGGTAGCTACTAACACGAGTATGGCATCCCCCGGTCGTAACCGACCTTTATCTCGGGATCTCGACAACCAACAACCACAAAGTAATAAATTCGCAATAACCACATAGGTTAAATATCTGGGCTCCATACCATGATACCACCTCTATCCAGAAGGAAATGAACATACCCTCAGAGGGCGCTACCCTCAAATAACCTTGCTGCATCTTTCCTGTTTCGACCATTTCCGGGGTGTGAGGTCCGACGAAGTCTCATCCACAAAGCTACGTTTTTCACAAAAGCCACGCTTTGATCAACAAATGATCAGCAACACTCAGCATGCCACTTCACCAAGTTGGGAATATATTGCTCACAACCTTCAACTACATAACCTCTAAGCTCGTACGTCTCAGAGAAGGGTGTTAAGCTAACATAATAAATTCTCCGCCACCAACAGAAATGTATTTGAAAGAAATCTGCTTTATATCTCAAATTGTTATGTCAGACATACAATCCATACAAGTCCATTTTGGGTTCGAACAGAACTGAAGGCACTTCCGAAGAACCCCTTGCAAATCTGGATAATCCCTAATCACGTCCGGACTTCCAATCACATATGGAATCTCCATACCGGGGACCAGTCGATGCAAAGACATTCGACGAGTTATCCTTTTATTTTCCAAAATATCCGGTCTTCACCACCGGTCTTCAAATACTATCCATAACGTCGTATCACATATTCAGAATGGACAATATGACACAAAGGTCCTCTCCCGGCTAAACGGAATAGTGAGCGCAATATTTACAAGAAACATATTGATATTGGGATCTTAGTTAAGTCACAACTTATTACCCAAAACTTTTCTTTCAAATGGTTTGAACAAATTACCATTTCAAATCCTTTTAAACAAAAAGATTCATTCCACTAAGCTCATCCAGTTTCTCAAAGATCCAATTATGAATTTCAAAACAATTCTCATTTTAATTGGATCAACTCGTTAAATCTTTAAATCAAAGATTTAACTTATAGCTTTCAAACCGTTTCCATAAATTGGAAAATCATTTTCTTTTAACTTGAAATCCCTTTTACACAAATCGGAAGTTCATTACTTATGTGAAAGCTTTTATTATTCGAAAATAAATGGTCTTCATTTCAGAAAGATCTAATTATATTTGCACGAGTTAAAGCTCTTAAATTATATTCGCATTCCCAAATCAATACTTTTAAAATAGTTTAACCCATATATAACTGGTATAACATCTTTAGTCCCTAGTTTCCAAACATAGAATTCAATTTCAAATCTTGAATTTAAGTTCAAATCAAATTATTTGAAATTTCAAAACTCAATCAAGTTATTCAAAATAAATTTTATCTTTGTAACTCCATTTCAAAAGCCTTTCACTTTTAAACCCAAACCATTTCCAAAACCATTTGCATTTAAATATTCAATTTTTTAACTATTTCAAAATCTGTGACTTAATCGATTTCTTCGTGAAATCCATATTCGTGTGCGTATAAGTGTGGTCCAAGGGTTTAACACAATAGTGCAACATCATTCAATCATCACAGATTAAAACACAGAAATATAGTTGATAAGCGGTATAAGCTATAATGCTTATCGCTTATTCACAGATTCACAGATAATATACAGATGTATCACAAATAAATGAATAAAATACTCAGCTCAATCCACAGAACAAAATATCACAGATCAAATAGGACAATCAATTCACAGCAACTCATACAATACAATCATTCATGAGTAAGGTCAAGTATTCAATAACCATTTATAAGCAGGATTAATTTAATTCCTTAATCCTAATTAATTCAATTTATTTCCAATTAAATTAATTACTTATGAATTATTTATCCAATCCCGATTTATAAATTACAAATCAATTAATATAAATTAATTAAATCAATCACCTTAATTAGTTTAAATTATTCTTAATAAATCATATTAATTAAATTAACCTTTAAACCAATTTCATAATTAATTGACCCCTTAGTTAATTATTTTAAGAAATTAAACCTTTAATTACTTACCATAAAGTAATTATACTTGCACAATTTCATAATGATTATCATTAATTTATTAATCTAAATTAATCATTAAAAATTTATCACATTAATTTATTATTTAAATAATCTTAATTAATGACCTTCATTTACTAATAACAATTCTTTAATTGCTATTTTACAAAATTTACTTACATTAATCATTAAAATTGATTTAAAATTAATAATCCAGTATTGAACTAATTAAACGTTACTTGTAACTTAATGAATTCTCAATTACAATTAAATTATTCCTTAATTAAATTAACTTAACTTTAGTAAGTAAATTTAAAAGCTTACAACTATTAATTAAATCCATATAAACAATAATTACTCATTCTTAATGAAATTATCAATCATTAACTCTTCATTATGTAAAGTAAAACTCATTCATATTTATGATTTAATTATTATTCATAATATGTTGAAAACATTGATTTCAAATTTTCTTTTAATTTCACTTAATTAAGTTTTAAGAAATTAACAATTTAATTAAATGACTTTATTCATTCACAAACTAAGTTTCAGACAAACTTGAATTTATTATTAAAACTTTGATTTAAAACTTAGTTTAAACTTTGTTTATAATTTTAAATTTAAAAAAAATGTCAAAAGAAAAACAGAACAGGTTTTTGTTTTTAAGCCTGTTCAACATTCCTACCCGAGCCAACAGTATGTTGCTTCGAGCCAAATTTGAAGAACCCCGAGAAAAATTCCTGGATTACTCGAGTTAACCTCGGGAGGAAACCCGCTTCCACCCTAATCACCAAATAACCCCACCGTGCATGTGTACATCGTCGACCATCACCACCAGTCGATGCCGTAACGTCGAGAAAGTCGACGGTCTCCTAAGCAACTCATCACGATCATCAGATCATGTTCATCAGCTCGAAATCAAATTCGAGTTCGAATGCCTAAACCTGGAAACATAAACTACAACCAGTCCTAAACCTGTCAACGCCCCATTCTCCAAGCTCCGACCATCAGCTAGTCTACAACTCCGGCCAACGACTCGTCATCATCCCCTCAACCATTCCCCAGAACCACTTCACACTCGATCGAACATAGACGAAGAACGAATCGAAATTCCTAACCTCGCGAAACTAGGTTTAGAAACTCAAAATGTTCACGGCTTCCACCACCGAGATCTGGCCACCATCCCACTATTTTTCCCCGACTCTCCGATCACTCCTCCTTCACCACAGAGAACCCCGACCTTCTCAGATACTTAGATCACCAGGAATCCCCAAAATTCCATTTTTCGTTCATTCCTGAACTGCGCACTCAACCCCAAACTAGAAATCATAATTTTTGTGTTAAAAATCATGTTTTGTTTTATGGATTCAAATTACAATTCTGAATTTATGAATTTCAATATTTGGGTTTCACTTATTTAAAGTTTGGTCTGTTATTTTGATTACCAGAGACTGTTCATATTTCTTTCTCTTAAATAAATTTTTAAAACTAAAATTGGTGATGAAATACACAAGTTTCATTTGAAAACTTGAATTTAAACAGATATAAATCAAGAGGTTTGAATTAAAATCAAAACCAGAACTTAAAAAAAACTAGGAACAAAGGAATTTTTGGCATGCATATATCATATATCAGAAACTTAACAACATAAATACACAAACCTACTTAAAGATATGCGATATTTATCCAGCACAACATGCAACCATGCTTTTACTTTTAAATTTTTAAAGTGAAGTTACTCACCTTATTTTCCAGAAGAAAGAACAGAGCTTGGTTTTCTTGTTGACACAGGCTTGTATTTCTAGTTGAAATCTCCCTCTTCAATCTCTGGTTTTAGTTGAATTATTCTTTGTTTGTTGATGTTTAAATTGAAGTTTGTTTAAGTACGAAATGGTGTTTATTTTAGTTTTACTCAGCTCGAACTGAAATGAGGATATACAGAAAAGATGGTGATAGGGTTTATAATATTTTGTACAGGGTGATGTTATCTTTTCTTTGTACTAAAGTTATGGGCTACATTACTTGCTTAAGTCCTTTGATCCTTTTCTTATACATTTCCATATCAAATTTGATTTGTTTACAACTTTATGTAGGCTGATGATATTTCCTTTGTGTGCTAGCATTGATTACCAAGTACTTATGTCTTCTTTCTCAAGCCTATATTTAGTTGAACATATTTTTTCTGTCTTCATTTGTCTTTTATTTCCTAGTTTACACTTATCTCTCTCTCTCTCTATATATATATATATATATATATATATATATATATATATATTTGTTTTCTTTTATAAGTGTACATACCTATATTTCATTTATTTCTATGAACATATTTCCTTCATTTTGCAAACACACATACTTATACTTATACTTTGAAGATGTTTTGTTTGTACTTGAATGTGTATTTATCTTGTTTTATGCTTTGTATTGTAAATGAATTCTATTTTTCTCTTTATCATTTTTTTTTAAATTATTCTAATGTATTTACTTAATATTTTACATATTTTGTTAATATATTGTTTGACTTTATGTTTAATAGTTTACATAACCAAAAAATTTAAGATATTTATTTTATTTCTTGTTCTTGTACTTTGTAATATAAATAAATTTCTATTTTCAACTCAAATACTTATCGTCTTGTATTTACATTATATTTATTTATTTAACTTAATATTTTATATCAATTACCAATTATTTCACAAATTTTTATTCAAAAAATGAAATTAATTATTAGTTTAAAATAAATTAAAATTCGGGATCGTTACACACTATTATAATATCAGAGGATTTTGATAAAAAGTGTTTTGGCCATCGTAAGGTAAAAACCCGACATGTTTATTTGTGGCGTGGTCTTACAAGATGCTTTTGATTTCAAAGGATTTTGAGACTTTAGTAATCCAATTGAGTGTGGTTTTCTCACGCTGGTATTCCAGACTGACTCGGGTGCTATTAAACAATAATGATCGGGTCAGACCGAGTATTATAGAATACAGGAAAGGATGCTAAGGAACTCAGGAGATGAGCTGGATGGCGATACGTACTTCCTTACTTGTTTTAAATATTCCGTTGTGCTGATTAGCTGTGTATTCAGTTTTGTGAGGACGGGTTATGATTACTGTCCAGTTGAGTGTTATGTGTACTCTGATGATGTAATATATAAACTGGTTTGTTTTTGTGTAAAGATCATTAATTATCTATTATATTTTATTCCACTATGATGGTTAGATTCTGATGTTGTTTTCTATTTTCTTCTTCTACCTCCTTCTTCTTTAACCCTAACGGTTCGTATTTCCGTTCACCTTGAGTTGATATGTTGGAAAATAGCATTGACTTAAGGAGTACGGGTTTGCGGGTTGTTACACACATAGCGACATGAAGTATCGCTCTACGAAATCAAATACCATTTACTCCATCGATCTCCTCTTCGCAAGCCCGATGTGCCAGACCCAAAAATGTCAAGCTCGGCCTCACCATCCCTGTCGTGACTTGCTGTTATACATCCCTTGTGTATTGTCACAACTTGCTTCACCCCTTTCTGGCTTCTTTGATCTTCGCTAATCAACTCCCTATGCCATCTCGAGTCCAACGCCGCCATCGATTTGACCTCCGGTTCCTTCCTCCTCCTCATGGTTGTAGCTCCACTACACGCCAAAGCCAATGTCACACTTTACCAATCGCGATCGCACCACCCCTAACCAGCACCAACTCATTCGTGATCGCACCACCCCTAACTAGCACCAACTCATTCGCCTTCGCTCGAGAGACCTAACGCCGTCGATGCCATGGCCTATTTCCATCCCTAGCTCCCCATTACCAAGCCATAGGCGCGGCTGCAAATTTCGACTAACGCAAAAAGTTGTCGCAACCCACTTTGAAGCTATGGATGTGAAGCACTCGGCCAAACAAGCTCAAAGTATCCAAAATTGCCACTAATTGATGCTTGTAGCTCCGGGAAAATTCATTAATGAGGAAAAATGGTGGCAGCTATTTTTCTAAATTGAAGAAGAGGAAAGTGAGGAATTATGTTAAATGTTGGGGGGTATTTATAGTGAAATAAATATATTTATTTAATTCTCTTTATTAAGACATCGAAAACTACGACCTCACACAATTGCACGATACATTTGATCGCCACGAAACTCGGCAACACACAACTCATTATTTTTGACCCAATGACACTAGTTTCATCGAAATCCGAGACAGTGCCTTGGGATGATAATTTCACACATTGATTGAAAAGAATTATTAGTAAAACAAGTTTAATCACTTTAACTATAAACTGAAAGTTTAACGTTATCATTTATTATTTAATATGAGTTTAATAAGCTTTTGAATCATTTTTATTCATTTTAAATCCAAGATTTAAATATTTAAATAATTCTGATATTTAAATGTAAAGTGTTAGAAATTCCAGGTCATTACACATAGTAGTTGATAGAATTTAGCTTCGTTCCTCATGAGCTATTATTGTAATGGCTGAAATAGCGAGAGCTTACATATGACACATGAATGCATCAAATTAAGTAAAATTATGTCTGCATACACACACACACACACACCCTATACCACGTGTTATTTTCGAAATAATAATGGTGTAGCGACTCCCCTTTTCGACCTTCAAAAGTAGACACTAATACATCCACGGTATTCATGTGTCGGACATCCAAGTGCCGAAAAGACAGATTGTTAGAGGACAAAGGAAAGAAAAAATAGAATAGAATCTCACATCATGACGAATGATATATAATATATAACAAATCTTTACAAAAGAGAAGTGTAATATACATACATCAGTCAATGTCAACTAATCTATCATCAGTCTAGACTATCATAACTATTGTCCTTATAAATGCTGATAATTACAGTTAACAAATGTAGAGGAAACACAGCATACGTGAATATGTCTTAGAGGCATCTAGCTTATCTCTTAAAACTCCAAAGCATCCACAACTAAATCTGAAAATATGCTTAGTCTGACCTGAGCATTATAAGAATCTTTCAAAAATAAAGGTATCTTGTAAGACCATGCCTTACATACATGCGGATGAGTTTTTACCTAGCGATAACGAAACCATTTTATAGGAAATCTTATGATATATAATAATGTCCAAAGTTTATAATAATATTGAACCATAGCTGAAATTGTTACATTAATTAAATTCCAACATAATAGGTATACAACTAAGTCCGAAGGGCACTTATTGGAGAATTGATTCCACACAATGACAATGCATCGGGGTACCACCTGTCACAGTACACCTCTACAAAAATGTACCGAGATTAACAAAATAATCTTGCACCTCTACCAACACAGAACCGACCTACCCCTTGTTGGACAATATCGAATATGTCATCACCTCGGTTGCTTTGCTACCTTTTTCCAAGAGCTCACATGCATATACCAATATATATATATATATATATATATATATATATATATATATATAGAAGGGTGATGACATACCCTAATGTTTGCGTACCATATGGCACTACCGCATCTCCCCTGATTTTTTCCATTTTCGGGTAGTGAGGGTTGAGGCTACATTTTACCTTATTAGGAAGTCCCACATAGAATGCTAACACTGTCCTTTATGCAATAATGTAATGCAAGCATTCATCCATACAAGTTGTGTAGTGTCTGAACAAACTAAAAGAACTACTTCTACTCATCCATTTTGGAGTCACTCTCAAGATTAATAGCATGTAGCCCTTGCACTTCAAAGAAATCCATTTTTGATCATCTTCAAGATATCTCTAATTCGAACGCTTATGCCAGTCCGATGTGGTATTCGGGTAATATCTCTGATCCCGATTTCTCCGAACCAACAATGATAGTTTTTAAAACTGGCCAACATTAGTTAGTTATTTAACTATGAAATAACAAACAATTTAACTAGAGATTTAACCAAGCATGGTTAAGCACAAAGAAACCAGTATACCTCTTTAATTAACCCTTTCGTTAACTAAACTTACTTTGCAAATTCTTGTATTCAAATACTTTTACGAAGATATACTCACAAATCCTCTCTTTTCTTTTCAATACATGAAAAATATCGATATACTCACAAAAAATTTCACTTTTAAACTTAGAAAACTTTTGCATATACTTATGTTAACAGTATAAATATATTCACAAAACGCTATATTTTCAATACTTAGAAAATGTACCTATATACTTATCTCAATGGTATAAGTATATTTTACGAATCTTAAGAAAGATTCCATTTTCAAGTTACACTTATTTGGGGTGAAAACAAATGTCATTTAAAACACTGATAACGAAAAACCCAAAATACTTTCCTTTTGATGTAAGTAACATAGATCGTTTGGAAATTAATCTATATATACTTACCACCACTTTCAGATTTCCAACAATACCATCCCTCGATTAATAATGAAATCAGATAAGTTGGAAAACTATCCTTATCTAGATATACATTCTTAGTCCTCAAGATAGAGGCAAGTTTCCAATGTCGGAATTTGGTGCTAAGTATGGAAAGAATACTTTCCATACACCGTATTTAAAAACAATCATTCATGGAACAATAAAACTCATTCCTTTTATAAACTCCTTATAAAATTCCTTTTAAGAATATTTTCCATATTTACAAAAACTCATTTCTATAAAAAAATTATATTTATAAAATCTTATATATATAAACTCTAATTTTATATAACTAAAACTCTTTTATATAAATGAAACTCCTTTCAATAAAATAAAACTCGTTTTCTAAATCTCATTAACAAAGCTCATTTGTATAACTCTCCTTTATGAAATATCGTTTATAAATTCCATTATAAACTCCATTTAAAAATTTCCATTATAAAACTCTCTTTTATAAATCTCATAATTCATCACAAACTTCAATTTCCAAAATAGAGCCAAATACTATTCATTGTCCGATCGTTCCATATATTAAAATAAATTCACAAATGTGATTTATTTTCCAATTTATCAAAATGATATACAAAAACAATTCTTTAAATTAGAAAATACCACTTATGAATCTGTTCTTTTATTACAACAATTTATATAAAATGTTTTTCAAATATTTATTCCAAAAAATTTCGATCTTCTTTTAAAACAAAATTCAATTTAGAATAAAAGATAAACCTCTTTATTTTCTTTAAAATAAACATTCTTATTATATAACCTTTCTATTAATTCTTTTGCATATGTACGTGCATTAGGAAAGAATAATACAAGAAGTTGAAATAAAATGGAGAAGTTCAAAAACCCTTTTTTAAATAAAATATATCAGAAAATCCAAAAAGGTTGGATTTAAAATCATATTTTCAAATCGAAACCATTTCCGAACCAAAAGCAATTAATAATATTTCAAAATACTATAACGACGCCAATAGCTACCATAGCATTTAACCAATGCAATTACTACCCTTTCCACTAAAAAAGTTTAGCCTCTAGCATATGCCAATGTCACATCCAATATGATCAATCAATCAAATTTTAGCATTTAACCATTTATATAATAGGTATATAACTGGAAAAAATCAACAGCTATATAACTGGAATTAAAAATCATAATGATGAGAAATTCGAATTTCCTTATTAAATTCCCTGTATTTTAGTTTAAACTTCGCTCGCTTTTAAAAGCGGATATTTAACCAAAGTAATCAAATAAATCATCCGCATAGGTACCAATAAATTTTTATCTACTATATATCATATTGATTATCCAAAAGGGCGAATTTAACTCACCAAAATTTCAGCAAAAGCTTAGGCATTCCGGGTCAGTCTAAAATCGATCGACTTCAATTTTAGTTCGAAATCCCATTAGCTCCAAATCTGATGAATCCAATTCCAATGCATAGATAACGTTGATATGAGTTTCATGTAAAAGGCCACGTTCAGTTTAGACCTTGCATGAATAGTTATTCAATTTAAAAGATTTTAGATTTAAACAATAAATTAAATACGCTAATCATCTTTATTAGTCACCTATTTAAACTTCACCTCCTGCAAATCTTCTTCCTCCTAACATATATTAGCTCTTTGGTTGAACATGCACAATGTACCCACTTGTACATACACGCCCTTGCCCCTCGATGCTCCATGATTTTCAAATCCGACTTCACCGACAAACCACCCTTCGCTTCCTCTCCGTATTCCACTCGCCAACATCGAGCTCGACCTCACCAATCAATTTCCGACCTATAGCCTCCTCCAAACCCCCATTGCCGCATTTTGATTCGGACCATGGAACGGCGAAATACCTCCACTATTTCACTTCCCATCGCACCTCGAATTTGGTAATGGCCTTGATTTCCCCTCCGATATTCCTAAGCATTTTTCGACTGCTACCTTCAAATAGGACAAGGGCACTATCGCATTTTGCAATAACCACCTTACTACCTAAAACTTAGCCACCTGAAGCTCCTCTACTCAATAAACCCACTGCCAATCTCTGATTCGTCTACCATTGTCTCTATCCCTTTAAAAACACAACCCTAGTTTCTTCATTTACTGAACCAAATTGAGCACCCCAAAATATCACCGCACACATTTACACTTACCTAGATTGGAAAAGCTGGACAAAATAAACTCACAGGATTTAGTTTGGTGACTTTTAGTTACATACACGATTTGATTTGGATTTTTGATTGCTTGAGGCCATTTTCGGTTTTCTAGAAATAGAAAACGAAAACAAGAATGAGGGGAAGAAGGAAATAAGAGGTAATGGAAAAAAATAAAGAAAAGTTTATCTACTTACTTAGCTTAAAAAACAAAACCCCTTACTTTTCTTCAAACTCAAGTTAGCCCAAAACTTCAAGTAACCCATCAGGTCCAAAAGCAAATAGCTATTAATGTTTGTCAAAAATTTTGAATTTGATTTGATTTAAACAAAAAAGAATTCTTAAAAGAAAGCTTTGCGATATTCCGCTACATAATACTCCGCCACGTATGAAATGCGAATGAAAAAAATAAAAATTCGATCATGCACAATAATGCGACATGATCAAAAATCAACAATAAAAAACAAAGATTATCTTGTTCTATGAAATATCAAAAATACTAATGTATGTTTGATGTAAAATACATCAAACGATAGTTTCAATATTTTTCAAATTAAAAATTATGGAAAAAACCTATGTACTCATTTAAATACACGCCATTAAAAATCAAGTTGTTTTATTCATAATTTTTTTTCTTACCATTTATTAAATTTGAGTCAAACTTGAATATCTAAATAGGTTAAATTCTGCTATTTAAAATGTTAAAATTTACGGGTCGTTACAAATGGTTTTCACTATTGACTGAAAATAGATATAATTATTATAAATATTCATTATAAGATAAATATATGGTATTTGTTTTCAAAACAAAAGTGATGCGTTAATTATATGAAATGCATAAGTATCTACAACTTTGTACAGTTATTTTGGAATTATGGACTAAGCTATATCGCTGAGAAATAATTCTTTAATCACGTGATTAAGAATCATATAGTACTAGTGAATTGCATCTCAATTGATTAATTGCAAAGCAACCATTCAATGGGCCCAACAAAGGGGTTGGTGAATTCTTCACAGTGATACACACAGATGTATATAGTTGGAGGTCTAGTGACACCAAAACATATCCACTTGCGTTATTAAAATTCACTGATGAGCTATTATGCAATTGAACCTATGTATTTGATACACGAGTAGTGTATCTATGATAAGTTCATAAGATATAAAACAGAAATAGAAAACAATACATGGAAAAGCAACAAAAGAATTCGATTTGATCAAATAAGTAAGTGTATTGAAAACGAGTTCCAAATATACCTAAAAACAAATAGTATTCGATTTCAAAGGTCAATCCTCCCTATGATACATAATAATGTGTCGATAAGGAGCGATTGGACTTTGTTGGACAAAATGTGATTAACGATTAGTGAAGTTGAGCTAATTTTTTCTGTAAGAACAATTATTAATTAAAGAACAAGTACATAGGTTAAGTTTACTTTCATATAAAGCATTGTTTAGGAGATCCTACTCATATAAGATATGAATTGATGAAAAAAACCAAATCTTAAATAGTTTAAGATGTGTGCTTATCTAATTTACATTATGAACATGAGTTTCGTAAACTTAAAATTAGATAAGTTTTATACAAATATAAAAGGTGGTTCATAATGTATTTCTAAATGCCTATTCCGTTGTACTAGGAAACAAATATTGCCTTAAGAAACACCACCTTCATGATCAGAGGAGTTTCTTTTAGAAATTAGTGGTAGTACAATGGACTTGGATATGATATAGGAACTCGAACATAGGAACGAACTTCGTAATATGAACTAAAATTAACCAAACCTATAGCTGACACACAATGCATTAGAATGTCTAATAATAATTC
Source organism: Allium cepa (assembly GCA_030765085.1). Lineage (NCBI taxonomy): Eukaryota > Viridiplantae > Streptophyta > Magnoliopsida > Asparagales > Amaryllidaceae > Allium > Allium cepa. Next base: position 964,674,240 of record CM060939.1, on the reverse strand, counting down.
TTGTACATTAAAGAGAAAGTATGAGTTTCTCACCAATTTCGAAAAAAAGAATTGTTAATTTACTCAATTGTCAATAAGCGAGAAAGATTATAGACTTTGACATATGGCATGATGCTTTCGATAATTATGCCTGAAGGGATCCGATCCATCGGCTCTGATTGAATCTTCAAGAAGGTCAATTTTGTAAAGCAATGTTAATAGAAAATCACTTCATCGATTTCAATTGTTGAAATTAGTGATGTAATTTTGCTAGTCAACATGCCCGAAGGCATTTGGATTCTACACACAATTACGCGTAATTTGATTTTGAGTTTTAGTATTTTAATGTTGAAACGAAATTCCTAAATGCCGATTTAGAAGGGACTATTTACATATAACAACAAAAATATCTCAAAATCAATGGAGGCAATAACATGATTTGTATATTTCTAATATGATCCAAAAGCGGATACAACGATGGTGTGTGATAAGCATCAGAATTGAACAAGTATTTTGATATAGAAATTAGATAGTTTGGTTTTTATTCAAAATGCATAGGAAGCATGTCGATAAGAAAGAGCATTAAAGCTACTAAAATATAGATTTTTTTGGCAAGGCCAACCGGTTTTAAAGTGGACCGTACACTTTCTAACTACTAAAATATTTCTTAAACCATAAGTAAACAACAAACTTGTGATTGTCGACAATGTGCCCATTTTAAAATCATTTTATTTTCGTTATTTAATCCTCGACATTGGATGTGAATATAACATCTTTTATGATAATTATAAAAGGATGTTGGGACAGTTCCATGTGATATACAAAGACACCACATTAAAATGTTTAATGTGGAGCATATGAAATAGATTCCTTATGCATTGGCAACAGAAATTATCACATATGCTATGTAGTCTACTACATCACATTTTGCTTATGTACCTAGTACATTGAGGGATTATCAAATCCAAATTAAGATCACTAAATGATACTAAGTGTATTCTCAAGTATTTATGAAATACTCGACAAATGATTATAGAAACAATGAACTCCTTATGAAGGGAAATTCGAACTCGAACTCCATAAGTGATATCGAGTATAATATATTGATCCTAAATTTATGTTCAATCTCAATTAAGAAGCTTCAAGTTGGAACTGTTCCAAAAAAATAATATGGCTTACTAAACCAAAAGGTTGCGTATATTGCCTTGAGTAATGCCATAGGAAAAGTTGTATGTATATATAATGCATAAATTTATAACTATTAAAGGATTGGATAGAGGAGATTTATTTTGACTGTCGTCTTATTGTTATTTAATTATTATTGCTACCGTGCATTAATAACTGAGTTTGAATTATACTGACCCGTGTATTATTTTCTTTTGAATTTAATACTCGGGTCAGACCGAGTTATTACAGGTTGTAGGTTTCTTGCTTTGGGTTGCTGCTTGAGCTATGAAGTCTCTTTATACCTTTTGGAGTAGTTGTTGTCATAGTATAGGATGTTATGTATTCATGTGTATTATTCATGATAATGTTCATGTATATGTAACCTCCAGAGTCAACAGTTGTAGTTGTATCATATGTATTGTATCACGTGTATTGTAACTGACTTCAGTTATATATATATATGAGACTTTTTATTATCTGTGTTTCGCACTTAGCTAATCTGTGTTGTTATTATTATATATTGTTCTAAACTATTATGAACCATTGTTCGTCGACGGAAATTCTATCGGTTTAGAAAACCGTCAAACGAATTAAGAGATAAAAATAACCGCAAGCGCACGGTGTACGAATGTAGCACGCGGCGAATACGGGTCGATCCACAGGGAATTGATGATTTTAAAATTCTATTCAATCAAATTATACCGAAGTCGAGAGTGAATAGCTAGAAATGTAAGAAACTAACAAAAACTAGCAAAAGAAAATGATAAAAATATGAGAGTTAAGAGAACAATTTAGAGATAAATCCACTCTCTAGATCATATAAATCAACAAAATGAAGTTATGATCTCTCTTTTCTTGTCATTAGTGAATTAGTTGATGTGCTTATCATAAGTATGGTATATTTGTGCTATTAATTAGCTCAATATAAACCATCAAACTATAACACAACCACTAATACACATTTAACTCTCATGAAATATGACAACAAAGTTGAAAGCAAAATCTATTTTAAGCATAGCCTATTAACTATTGTTTAGAAATATAGGCTATCAAATTTCAATTTCAACATTCACTTCTTTGCCATAATCATATTTAGATGAAGAGGCAATTTGTGTTATGTTTGTTTAAGCATAGCCTATTTGTTATAAACAACATAGACTATCAAATTCAAAGCTAAACAACATCATTAAACCACTTCAATCATTCTCATTAAGCACAAAAAGAGAGCATAAACAACAAAATGTTGGATCTACATACTTGAGAGCTTCATTACCCCTAAATTGAAGGGATTAAGCTCTCATATTTGTTATTATATGAACAAATGTAGAAAACAACATTAAACAAGAAGAGAAAAAGAGAGCAAAATGAAAGGAAAAATTATTCTACTTGCATAAAATAAAAGAGATCTACACTACAACATGAAAGTAAATGAACATGAAAAGGAAAGAGCATGTATTAAATTGCATAAAATAAAAAAGATTACATAAAATAAAAAATGGCTAAGTAGCCATGAAAAGAGAAAGAGGAGCTTTCATTTTATTTTTGATCTAAACTAAACTAAAGAGAAGGAGGCCTAAGAGAGACTAAGAGAAGAGATCATGTTACATGAAACATATGGGTATTTATACATGTATGAAACCCTAATTCATATTTTTGGGGAGTACCCAAAATGCCCCTTAGGAAGTGTGGAGGCCAAGTAACCATTAACATGTCTTAATCCCCCATTAAGTGTACATGAAACCATTAAGTCCAAAAGCATGTGCATTAGCCTTTAATTTGTACATTAAGGTAGGTGGGTAGGTGGGGTCCTCCATGTTCTTCACTTTGAATTATTTCCATCTTTATTCCTTTGTATTAATTTTGTGCATGCATATCTTCATGAAACCACTTCTATTTGAGATCAATTTCCTACAAAAATATATACAAATTTTCAATTAATTTTTCTCAAAGAAATATATGCACTTAAATGACCGTTTTGCCCCTATATGAAGATGAATATTTGAAAATTTGGAATTAATATGAATTTTGGTTAAAACAAGTTAAAATACCCAATATGATCATTTATTTAATTTAAATAGAATAAATATGGTGGTAAAAATATGCACATTTACGTGCACATCAAATACCCCCACACTTATCTTTTTATTCGTCCTCGAATAAAGAAAAACTAAGATAAATCCGTTTTCGTAGGGAGCACGATTGCATTGAGCGTATGCAACAAGCTGTTAAACCTCTGGGTGTCCCCAGTAGGACGAGTGTTGTCTCGTGAGGGTTTTCAGCGGATACTACCCACAAAATCCAAATGCAGGATGAAAATATTTACAAATGCAAGATTTATTTACAAAGAGATGAATGCAAGTTTTTGAAAATATTTACAATGAAGGATTTATTTTTAAATTGACATGAATAAGTTAAATATAGGTTTTGGTTATTATCTTGAAAATTTATGTCATTTACTCGTCAAAATTTCCAACAAAAATCAAGTTATCATAACAAATAGACAATAGTTTAACTTGTTGTTTCGGTTGATAACAAAGTGTAATTATAAAATGGATCCTTAGTTGATTATCAAAGTTTATCAAAGTGGTATTTTCATTTCTTTTCAATAACAAATCAAATCAAATAAGTAAAAATAGTGCTAGGATTTCAATTGTTTGCTCCCTCATTATTTTCAAGAAAAATTACACACCTAGCTCAGGTAAACTGAGGCCAGATATACCACCCATGCACTGCCTTTCGGACTTATGTGAGGGGAGTACAGAGCATGGAGAGTGCACACACTTTCGTGCATACACCTATTGACCGTAGGTGGTTGTTATTAAGTCTTTTTTTTTACATACATGTGTTCCATACATCATAACCTTGAGGACTTTTAAATGAGTATGAAAGCACATAATCAAAAATTCCAAGTAATCACCCCTGCATAACCGTGAGGACTTTTAAATGCGAGTGAATACTTGGATGTTATTATTATTTTTTTTTTTTTTTTGAGAGGGAGTTTTGCAAAATTATCTTAGCACCATTTAACTTAGAAGACAAAAAAAAATGTTATATCCTTTACTTTAAATTCACCACTTTTAAAACAAAGATTTTCAATTAGGACGTATTTCATAATTAACACGTATGAATCTTCCTATATACTAGTTAAACCATTATTATTTGTAATCAAACTTCATTTTTATTTTTGTTAAGACGAATAAATTTTCAAAAATTTCAATTTAATAAACCAAAACCATATATTTATCCTATAGTGTTTCTTTAAAAATAAATCAAAATGCTAAAAAAAAATTTGTATTTTAAAATTTTGATATTTTTTTGAGTTTTGGAAGAAAAAAGAAAAAATGAAAATTTAATCATGAAAAATCAAAAAGAAAATTAGTCTCCCCCCACACTTGATTTTGACTGTGTCCCCACAGTCAACCCAAGTGGAAGGAGAAAAATAAAATAAAAATCTAATATTTACACGAAAGATTATTATTTACAAGAGATGAGAAAGTATATAGTCAAAAAGTAAATGAAACGGTCTTCCAAAGACCAATTCATTCGTCCCGTCAAATGCGTGAGACACGGCTTAAGCACGAAAAACCAAATCGTAAAAGAATTTGAAGTTGATTGTCGATTTGGAAAAACGAATGTCGTTTTATTAAAAATCGTACGAGTTGTTTTATTTTCGATGATTTTCAGGGTCGACAAAACAATTGATTGAAGTTCAAGTTTATTTTCACCAATTTGAAATTCAAGCTTATCATTGAAAACATTTTCACAATTATTGATTTCAAAATCAAAATGGTGATTTTCATCTTCCCCTTCGGAATTTAACAACTCGTCATCCAAAAGTCCACAAAATTCGTGTTCATTAAATTCGTCTTCCTTTGTTGGATTATCAACAACTTTATTACATAAATCAAGTTCAAAATTCAAAGTTGTTGTATTCAAATTTTCAGAAAAAGGAAGATCGAAATTTAAATCGAGTTTCGCACCCTCAAAAGAATTGAAATCCAACTCAATTACCGTATTTTCAACAACTTGATTAAGATCGTCATTATCAAATTCAAAAGTTGTTATTTGAAAATCGTCGATTTGGGTAAAAGATAGATTATCACTTGACTCATCACACGTTGAGATTTGATTTTGTTGTTCACGTTGTTTCATATAAGTTTCAAACAATAAATCCGTGTGATCATCGTAAATTTCATTCATTTGTTCAACAAAATCCAATTTATAGTTATTAAATTGAGAATTTTCGATTTGGATTTGTTGAGAACAAAAATTTTCACTCGTAACATGGTTAAGATTATTTCCATTGCCAAATTCGTTTGAAAAGTTGTTCCCATTTTCATGTTGAGTTTGGAATTCATTTTGGAGTTCGAAATTAAATTGGCATGGGTTATAATCGTAATCGTTTGAATTTTGAATTAAATTCAAATTTTGAAATCCTTGACTCGAGTTATTACACAAATCAGAATTACATAAATCATTTATCTCTTGATTTTGTCGTGTAGAAAGTTCGAATAAAGATGAAATCATTTCAATGCTATTTTCAAGAGTCGAACGTTGGTCATCGTTTTGAAAATTTTGTTGTTCGAAATTTGAATTATTTACAAAATAGTTGTTGTTAAAATATCCATACGAATTTGGACTGAAATCATATGGATTATATTGATTTTCACAACTATTGTAAAATTCAAGTGGATAAGAAAAAGGAAACTCGGACATTTTCAAGATTTTTTTTTTTGGTTTTTTTTTTATAAAGAAAAATATTTACAAGTAGAATTTATTTTTCAAAATGGAAAATTGATTTTTGTTTTGTTTTTTTTTTATTTTCAATTTTTTTTTGGCTTTTTTTTTAAGAAAAATTATTTAATATTTTTTTGGATTTTTGTTTTTCTAAATTTTTTGGATTTTAGAAATTTCAAAGGAAAAGGATTTGAAAATAAAAGGATTATTTACAATTTTTTTAGTTTTGGATTTTGAATTTTTTTTTGTTTTTTTTTTTAATATGCATGAACTAATGCAACTAAATGAATGCAGTGGTTAGGTACAAATGATTTATCCTAAGTTAACCCAAAATTGTATATTCTCAAATTGTCTTAGATAAACAAGATAGTTCTCAGCCAGGTAACGGGCAGGATTTATCGGTGCACCACGAATCACCGTAGCAATGCAGCCGAAAGTTTAAGTACCTTCAGAGGAACAACCACTATAATATTTACGAATCACCGTAATATTTATAAATGGTTATTACTCTGCCGTAGCCTAGACACCAAGAAATTAAATTGTTCAAAAAAAAGACAAATTGTCAATATACAATTAAGTGTTATCGATGTCTAACCGTTATTATTAATCAAAATCTAAGATGAAATGCAGAACAGAAACTAAACGTGTATTAACAATGCAACTACGAATGAATTTTTTTTATTTTTTTAAAATGCAAATGCAAGCAACCAACAATTCAATTCAAATAAAATTAGACATGAAAGCAGCAATTTTTTTTTAAAGCAAGCAAGCAAAGCAGCTTTGTAGCAGCAACTCCTTATTTATCTGCTTTGACAACCTGAAAAGAAAAACGAAATATATGCAAAAAAAATTTAAAATAAAACACAACTAAACTAAAAACAAATTAATCAAACACTTTTATTTTATTTTATTTTTTTTTAATTGCGAAAACAAACTCAAAACATACACACACAACCCAAGACTCAAGACTAAAATCAAAATAAAACAAAATAAAAATGAAACACACAAACTCAAAAGGATTTAAAACAACACAAAATAAAACCAAAACATATTCACAAATATATTTTTTTTTAAAAAGAGACCACTTCACTAAACCACACAAACCCGGCCCAAATGGAATAAATAAAGTGAAAAGAATAATGCAACTTTCAAACGCCAAAATCTCGTACTCCTGAAATCAAAATCCAGCAATAATTTCGCACAATCCCGCTTCTCAAATTATTTTGCAATTTCGAATTCCTGACAACTCAAAAACTTGAATCTCTCAAACTAGTTATTTGATTTGATTTGTCTCGTGGTTGGGGTTCGGCAATCGGAGATTGGGTTCGATTTGGGATTTGGCGGCAGGCAATTCTTTGCTCTGGTGGGGTTATGACGTTAGTTGTTGTGGTTCAAATTGCGGTGGAGGAAGGGTTGTGGTTCGGGTTGGAAGATGGAGCCGATTGCGTTGCGTGCTCGCGGTTCAAGGAGGTGATGCGAACTGTGATTTCTGGTTGTGGTGAGGATCGTTGTGGTTCGATTTGGGGATTGGTAGATGGTCTTCGCGATTTCGATTGATTGTTTGATTTCTTTGGATGGGGGTTGCTTCGGTGATTGGCTGAAGGTTGGTGGTTTGCTTTGACTGCTACGTGGTGAGGTCGAAGGAAGGGAATGGTTGTGGTAATTCACGGTGAGGTCAAAGGAGATGGCAGAGGTTGATTCGACTTGTTTGTTCAACTGCCGTTTGGAATTTGAAGGTGTAAGTGTGGCTGAGATTGTGACTGTGGCAATTTCAAGGATGGTGGAAATTTTGGGGTGAGTTGAACAGAAATGTGGGGGTAGTTGGCTGTAGTGTGATGACCGTGGCAGTTAGGGATGTGTACAGTGAGGTGTAGGTGGAAGACAGACTGCTAGCGATTTTTTCGGTGGTTGGTTGAAGTGAAGGAATGACTGGGTTGTGTTGTGTTTGAAGGCAAGTAGAAGGTGATTTGTTTTGGGTTACGATTGTTGACAGTGGTTCGAGGTGGTCTGTGGTTGGTTGAGTTGATGGTTGGAAAGTGAATGATGGAAGAAGTATAGTGTGTTTAGGCTAATGGTGATGGCAGGATGTATTGGCAGAGACAGTGGTGAGGCAAGCAGTTTGAAATGCTTGTGGCAAATATGCTTGTGGTTGCAGTTTTTTTTTGAAGTGGATGAAGTATTGGTTATGTGGTGAATGAAGGGTGAGATAGATACAGTGTCTAGTGGAGGTGAAGTAGAATGTAAGCTTGCAAGTTGACAGTTGAATGTTGTAGAGGGTTATGAAGGGGTGGCTGCAATAGTTTGTAGGCACTGTTGTATAGATGTGACACTTAGCAGTGAAGTGAAGTTTATCTGTGAGTACAGGAGTTTGACAGTGTGAATGGAAGGCAGTTGAATGGAATGGAGTTGTAAATGGTGACAGGGCAGTAGAAGTATATGTATATGCAATGTGAAGAGAAGGTTATAGAGGATGGTCAGAAGTGGTTGGTTGAGTGGGAGTAATGGCAGCAAGACAGAAAATGCAAAGAACAGAGAGTAAAATTGTAGCAGTGAAAAGAAAAAGAAAATGTATGTATAAATGAAAATGCAATAACAATGTAAAATATTAAATGTGAAAAAGCAATGGAATTTTTTTTTAAAATGAAAGTGTGGATGTTTTTTTATACACAAATGCAAAGTCAACAAGAAACAAGAAACAAGCGCACACACACGGCAAACAAAAATCACACACAAACACAATTTTTTGTTTTTGTTTTTTTTAACTGCAACACAAACACACAAAATAAACACACGATAAAAATCAAAAGAAAAATAATTCGAAGAATAGAAAATCAAAATTAAAACAATTCCCCGGCAACGGCGCCAAAAACTTGTTCGTCGACGGAAATTCTATCGGTTTAGAAAACCGTCGAACGAATTAAGAGATAAAAATAACTGCAAGCGCATGGTGTACGAATGTAGCACGCGGCGAATACGGGTCGATCCACAGGGAATTGATGATTTTAAAATTCTATTCAATCAAATTATACCGAAGTCGAGAGTGAATAGCTAGAAATGTAAGAAACTAACAAAAACTAGCAAAAGAAAATGATAAAAATATGAGAGTTAAGAGAACAATTTAGAGATAAATGCACTCTCTAGATCATATAAATCAACAAAATGAAGTTATGATCTCTCTTTTCTTGTCATTAGTGAATTAGTTGATGTGCTTATCATAAGTATGGTATATTTGTGCTATTAATTAGCTCAATATAAACCATCAAACTATAACACAACCACTAATACACATTTAACTCTCATGAAATATGACAACAAAGTTGAAAGCAAAATCTATTTTAAGCATAGCCTATTAACTATTGTTTAGAGATATAGGCTATCAAATTTCAATTTCAACATTCACTTCTTTGCCATAATCATATTTAGATGAAGAGGCAATTTGTGTTATGTTTGTTTAAGCATAGCCTATTTGTTATAAACAACATAGACTATCAAATTCAAAGCTAAACAACATCATTAAACCACTTCAATCATTCTCATTAAGCACAAAAAGAGAGCATAAACAACAAAATGTTGGATCTACATACTTGAGAGCTTCATTACCCCTAAATTGAAGGGATTAAGCTCTCATATTTGTTATTATATGAACAAATGTAGAAAACAACATTAAACAAGAAGAGAAAAAGAGAGCAAAATGAAAGGAAAAATTATTCTACTTGCATAAAATAAAAGAGATCTACACTACAACATGAAAGTAAATGAACATGAAAAGGAAAGAGCATGTATTAAATTGCATAAAATAAAAAAGATTACATAAAATAAAAAATGGCTAAGTAGCCTTGAAAAGAGAATGAGGAGCTTTCATTTTATTTTTGATCTAAACTAAACTAAAGAGAAGGAGGCCTAAGAGAGACTAAGAGAAGAGATCATGTTACATGAAACATATGGGTATTTATACATGTATGAAACCCTAATTCATATTTTTGGGGAATACCCAAAATGCTCCTTAGGAAGTGTGGAGGCCAAGTAACCATTAACATGTCTTAATCCCCCATTAAGTGTACATGAAACCATTAAGTCCAAAAGCATGTGCATTAGCCTTTAATTTGTACATTAAGGTAGGTGGGTAGGTGGGGTCCTCCATGTTCTTCACTTTGAATTATTTCCATCTTCATTCCTTTGTATTAATTTTGTGCATGCATATCTTCATGAAACCACTTCTATTTGAGATCAATTTCCTACAAAAATATATACAAATTTTCAATTAATTTTTCTCAAAGAAATATATACACTTAAATGACCGTTTTGCCCCTATATGAAGATGAATATATGAAAATTTGGAATTAATATGAATTTTGGTTAAAACAAGTTAAAATACCCAATATGATCATTTATTTAATTTAAATAGAATAAATATGGTGGTAAAAATATGCACATTTACATGCACATCAACCATCATAGTTTGTTTTTATACTGGAATTGGATACGTCGATGGGAGTAAATAAATAAGAGATGAAAAAGAAAAATATATACCACTCCTATCGAGGTAACCAATACTAGTGTAAGGCCTAACTACGGATGGTCACTCCTATCCAGCGTTATTCTTCGTAATAACAGACGGTATTTCTTTTAATACTCTTTGTTATTGTAAGCATAGAGGTGGGGCGTCACAATAAGATTTTGATAAAAACAAAATTACGTTTTGACCATTTATATCCATAACGTATGATAGTAAATGGATAAATATTATATTGATTGGAAATATTTTCTTTTGTATTTTATTATCTTTTAAAAGTCATTGTTAGAAAAAATTTGAAAATTTTATTATAAATTAAAACTATTGAGATGTGAAATGCTAGATTAAAAGTTATTATTTTTTCATTTAAATATTTATAACGCCATAAATCTTATTTTCACTTAATATTTCTTATAGTAGTTAAATAAACCATTTCTTTATCACTTTTATAATATTATACACTTATTTTTGACAAACAATATGCTGTGAAAACTTTAAATCAATATAAGTATGTTAATTCATTAACATTACACTTCCGTTTTTGGGCATTTCCACCAATTTTGAAGTAATATTTGAAACTCGAGGGATTTCCTTCACTCTCCTTGATTCCCTCTGGATATTTTATTTTCAAATTTCTTCAATTTATTATTATTATTGTTATTATTATAAATATTACAATTTTTCTACCGGTTCTCTTTTCAATCATTTTATATTTGAACATAAACATTTAATAATTATCTGTTATGAAATGAAGAAAGTGGAAGCCATTAGAGAGAGAACAATTTTATTCATTCAGAGATTAGTTATCCAATTACATTACATAGGCTCCTTTATATATAGGCCTTGGAGCATGAGATGGAACATATCCCATGATGTGGGACTAAATAGAAAAACACAAAAGCATATTTCACTTATATATTTACATATATTATAACACTCCCCCTTGAATATGCATCTTCGAAATCTTGGATGCTCATATGGTTGCTAAAAATTGTTTCTTTTAAAACGTCCATGACAATTGCTCCCCCTTATTATTATCTTGCTTTCATACATCCATTCAGTCGTTATAAATATTGTCTGTTGCCTCATTAAAAACCCCTGTTAGGAAAACCCAACGGGAAAAAACCTTGAACGAGGAAAAGAGTGCAACTTGTAAAATCATATTAAAAATGATATTCTTTCTAAACGGTTTGATACTTCGGGATCAAATTAAGCTTCGTTAAAACCTTACTAAGAAAAACCCTATGGAGAAAAATCTTAGTGAAGGAAAAAGAGTACAATATAGTATGAGATATTTCAATAATTTACAGAATCAAATAGAGTTTGATACTTCTGGATCAATATAATACTTCATTAAAAACCTTACAAAGGAAAACCCGATGGTAAAATCCTTAGTCAAGGATAAAAATACAATTTAACTTAAACAACATATTTGAGATGTTATTTCTTGAAAAGACGTTTGATTCTTCTAGATCAAGACAATGCCTCGTTAAAACCTTAGTAAGAAAAACGCAGTGGGAAAAATCTTCAATAAGGAAAAAGAGTACATTATAACTTATTTCAAATGTTACTAGGGAGTTGATACTTCTGGATCAAGGTAATGCCTCACTAAAAACTAACTAATAAAAACCCAGTGGGAAAAATTTTAGTTAAGGAAAAAGAGTGCATTATAAAATACTTATGAATGCTCCCCCTGATTTTAAAATTTCCTCTGAATTCATATTTGTCTTTCGATAACTCAAATTGGTTATAGATACTTCTGGATCCATAAATACGTATCTCATTAATAATACAATTTATTAATTTTTCCTTCGATACAATCAAATTTTCTAAGATTGTTTCTTCCAAATATGCTTTGCATTTTATGCATTTTGTATGCTACTTTTATGAAAAAACACTTCATGTGCTTTCATTTTTGTGCTTCAAATTAGTTTTGCGCATTACAACTATACATCATTCATGAATATTAAAAATTTCATTATAACATTACTAGAAAGAAGGAAGTAATCTACTCATTTTGAAGTATATCAAGATTTTCATTACAACAATACTTAGAAGAAATTTATAATCTACACTTCATGTCTTTTGCATTCTTTATAACTACAAAAGTTATATATATTCTTCAGAAATTTGTATACTTTAATAAGTATTTACATATCGCAACTATCACTTCAATGAATATTAAGAGTTTCATTACAATGATACTTAAAAATAGGAAGTAATCTACTCATCATGAATTATATCAAGATTTTCTTTACAACAATACTTAAAAGTAGGTTGAAATCTACTCTCCTTGTTCTTTGCATTCTTTATAACAATGAAAGTTATTTATATTCTTCAGGAATTTGTATACTTTCATTATTTAATATAATTTAAACAATATTTATACCTTCGGGTTATATTAAGCATTGCAAGTACTTTCGCTACTTTGCGGACTACATGTCCATATTTCTCTGTTGGTAAAGGATTCATGATGGCCAGTCATGTTTTCCCTTAATCCAGGATCTTTAATCCATTTATAAACATAAGCGCTTTGTTATTTATAAATTTATCATCGATGATTATTTCTTGTCAGTTCTAGACATGATTTATTGAGATCTCTTTAATTATCATGTTTTAAGTACCTAATCCACTTCTAGGGTTATTTGAGAATCATGTCATGGATCTCTTTCAGAGCATCCTTAGGTGTTTCTTCAAGAACACTCACCTCCTTTATTTGGCATCTTTATTACTTACTCCAAAAATATTTTGAACTGAATTTTGAACCATATTTCAGATGTGGTTTACAAATTTTGATCCTTTAGGGATTCAAATCTATATTGGAGAAAGTCTACTAGGGATAATATTGATCATAATTTGCATCATTGTATATTTTAATAAATTTTTAACACTGATGATCAAAATCAACTTGTATCCCTTTATCCTCCCCCTTAATGATGACAATTGTCACATTAAATAATAATCCTCTTTGGATTCTCATCTTAATCCACTATCACATTGCTGCTAGCAAATACAATATGTGTATATCATTTATAGGAGGATAATCATTTTATTAGTCGGTAAGATGCATTCAATTTATATTGCTTAGTATAGTTTGTTCTCATTCATTGATCTAGTCAATTGGAGGAATTTACTTATTGTATAGATCATTTGACCATATACACAACTTCAGGTCATTCAACATTTATGTTGATTGAATTTTAAATCACTAAATAATATCTATACATGATCTATAAGATTAGCTCATAACAAACTTCAGGTTGTTAGCTGAATATTTACATATATGGATGTATACGTGCGTCCATGTATTACATATATATTATAAATTCTCATATATATTTTCTCATTTGAATTAGTGATTTTTATTTTTTAGAACAAACTATTACAAGGATCCAAGACATTTGGTTTGTAACCATATCGAACTTCTGGTTCGAACAACTTCAAGTTGTTAAGTTTTGTTCCTCAATTATATCTCAAGTATAAGTTTTGAACATTAATTATATTACTTATCAAAGAATAATTTAGAACTGCATATAGACATTTCTACACATCTCTTTTGAGAGTTTGAAAAAAAAATTACAACAAAAATAATAATAAGAGTATCTTCTGGATACTTGGAATGTTACAGATACAGATTTCCTCAGGACCGTATGTATAGCTTGCATGAAAATTATGATATGAAATATAGACTATCTCTTTAGGAGAATATTTAAAGATATATCTTCAAGAATTGATTATACGTGTAATATTTCTCACGTTTGATATAATTATAATGAAATATGTGATACATGTTGCATAGCTCTCAAATTTTTAGGATCTAATCTAAACTAAATTAGGATCCTTTATAATCAAATTTCTATGCATTTATTTGGTTTAATAAAATTACCAAATATATAAGCAAATCTCTTCTAGAGATATGTTATCGTTTCCTAATTTATTAGTCTCTTTTAGGGATATTTTATTATCACTACTTCTGGAGTGAATTTATCTCTTCTATATGTGTGTGTGTGTGTGTGTGTGTACTATTGGAATATCATATCAATGTACAATGTTTTTATTTGTAGAAATTACATAATTACTACCTTTACAATAACATGAAATATCCCTACAGGAGATTTTTGTTGTAACTATCTTTGAAATGACATATCAAACTTTAAATACAGTAACAAAATTAGATGCACCAAATGAAAGTAAGATGCGAAGATATAAAACCACTACTTTTGGAGTGTAACATTGGTATAAAATATCATTTGTTTTTGGATAAATTATTGTTGTTACTCAAAAAAAATTATATCATTATTCCTTCAGGGAATATAGTATTTTCCTTTTAAGGAATTGCAATGTAACAAAAATAAAATTCTTATAACATCTCTTCAAGGATGTTAGATTTTGCAATATAAATAAATCTCTAAAACATCTTTTCAAGAGATTAATATACACATATACACATCCAATGGTGTTTGAAATATCATATAACATAATATCTTTAGGATATTTGGTTAATATAGTGCAAATGTTAAGATATAAGGTAAGGTATAACTCATTTGGAGATTTTTGTATTCTCTTGAATGCAAGATCATTTTCTCATATGATTATTTATTAATTTTCTTTAACTTCTTTAGGAAGTACAACCTTATCATTTTACATAATTTCAATAGAACCTCGGGCTTCTAATTCGTGAACTTCAAGTTCATTAATTTGTTATGAACTTCAGGTTCTCAAATTTTGTGTAAACTTCTCCCCCCTTTTTTGTACCATATTGTTACAAAATAAAAGTCTATTATTATTTCAAGACTTGTACATTTTGACAAATTAAAAAAAAATACTGACCAAAATTCGAGCTTGTAAAGTTTATCAGAAAATCTTTTCATAATTCAAGACTTCAGGTCTTGGACTTTGAGTTATACAACTTCTGGTTGAAAAAAAATCTTTGCACAACTTCAGGTTGTTGTTCAAACTTATTTCTTTCATTATATCGAGCATTGTTTGCCAAAATGAATACACCATATAATGAACCATATGTCTATTCTTATTCCAAACATAAAAATACAATATCATTTAATTTACTGTAGCCAGTGCATTTATGATGATATGGTAATTTAATTTATTACCATGACAACAACATTTAATGCATTTATGATTAAAAAAATGAATGCAATTTACCATTATTTTGGCATAAAGTATAAAATATTATCATAACGAATTGATTTCTTTACAAACAAATAAATCAATCTAACAAACTTTAGTTAGCAAAGTTAATCTCAAAGCTAAGCTTAACATACTCAATAATAAAATTAAATGAATACCATAAGAGAAACTTTATTTCTTAATAGTCAAAATTTCTAAAATAACTAAAATAACTCTTATATATATATATATATCCCTTTTTTTATAATTCAAGTTTCTGCACTTTTATTGAAACTTCTGGTTCTTTATTATAAGAAAACTTGAAATTTAATAATTTATGGAAACTCAAGCTTTTAGCATTATAGGAACTGCAGGTTATCAACTTTTATTTCAAATGCTAGAAATTAAGTTTACTGTATATGTTTTCATTAACGTTTCCATTCACTTCAGGTGTACTAAATCAATATTAATATTGGATCTAAACTAATATGATCTTCTAAATATGCATTATTCTTGTATATGTTTCTCTAAGAAATAATAAAATATCTTCTGGAAATATAAACAATATATATAAAAATAATTTCCAAAATCAAAATCCAAATCAAAGTTCAAAATGAAAACTTCATTTATCAAACATGTATATATTACTTAGATCTATATCACAGACCAAAACGTAATCAAGATCAATAAATTTATTTGAATCGACAACATAAATTGTCAAATTCAAAACTTGCTTTCCAAAATAATGAACGCAAAAAAAAAACATGCAATAATAAGCAAGTTTGAAATCAATTCAAATCCAAATTCAAAAAAATCACAACGTTTTTTCTAAACAATGTACAAATCTCAAAGGTATATTATTTGGGTGTGATTTTGAGATCTACAATATAATGAGATCAGAAAAATAAGAACAAAAAAATCGAATCTAATGTAGCATGAGATCTGAAAATAATGACAAAAATACATGTACAGTGGAATAAGATCTATAAATTTAGATCTATGACAAAATAAAATCTTGAAAAGATAAGATATATTAAAACTTAAATCCAAATCTGAAAAATTAGAAAATAGATATAGATTATGAAACAAGAATACTTAAATCTAGATCCAAATTAATCGCAAAATAAATCTAGAAAAGCATATCTAGAAAATTTAAAACCTGATTTCAATGGTTGAATAAGATGAAGAGATAGATCTGATTTCAGTAACTGAATAAAAGAAAGAGATGTACCTACATGAAAAAAAATGATCTAATCTTCGGATTAGAATATCCAATACATTCGAGAAAAAGATCGTGCTGATAACGTGTTATGAAATGAAGAAAGTGGAAGCCATTAGAGAGAGAACAATTTTATTCATTCAGAGGTTAGTGATCCAATTACATTACATAGGCTCCTTTATATATAGGCCTTGGAGCATGAGATGGAACATATCCCATGATGTGGGACTAAATAAAAAAACACCAAAGCATATTCACTTATATATTTACATATATTATAACACTATCATAATTATTTGCAAATTTCTCTTCTTATGTTATTTTATATTTAAGTCCATGTATTAAAATTAATTAGATGATATTAAATTTAAAAAATTTAGATAAATACAATTGACAACCATTCATTAACTGATCTAATAAATTCTTAAAAAATGACAATTTAATGTATGTTCCGTACTCATATTGACAAAAATGGTAAAACTAATTTTTCAACCAAGTCCATAGAGTTTAAAATTTCCATGATTATATACAAATTATTGCAATACTCTACTAATTTTATCCTTTCTCATTTTGCATTTAAATACCAACATTTAATGGTTTTTACAATTATTTCATATTTCTCCTAAGGTTTCTTACATTGTTTTACATTCAAGTTCATATATATTTGAATTAATTAAGTGATCTTAAAATTAAACCTTTTAAATAAATCTAATTAGCAAATATTTATTAATTGATATAATAAATCATAAAAATAACAATTCAATGTGCGTAACACATTCTTATTGACAATAACGCAAACACTTTTTTTGATTCAAGTTCATATGATTCAAAAAGTTTGCAATTATACATTAAAAAATCATTAAATGCCATAGCATTATTCTACATTCAAGTTCACAAAATTTATTTTTGTGAAGAGTGACATTACGTGTGACGCCCCACCTCTATACCCACGCTAGCCAAGAACACTACTGTGAATGCTGTCAACTAGCACGGAGAATAAGGCTATTGAGGAGCGACCATCTGTATAATTTCTTTGCGTGAGTACCGATATGCCAGATAAAAATAAAATCCGACATACCGACACAAACTCAAAGCTACTACACAGTGGCTATAAAGATCTTCGAAAACAAATATAGAAATAAACATAACATAAATCAGTCACAGACAATTCATATCACGAAAACGGAAAATAGATATAAATATTACACATGAAAGTGTACATCAGAGTAGTGGTCTAAAAAGATCCACAATAACACAAAAGAATAGTTACATGAGCTACACAAAAGAATAAGTATACATTATGGAGTCTATATCTCAAATGTATACAACAAAAACTACTAATCTAAGTAGTTAACCAAAAGCAAGAGAAATCAATCCCAAGAGAGAAGTCAAGCAGAAGCACCTGTAACATCTCGGTCTGACCCGAATATTATTTAATAAGAAAATAATAAACGGATCAGTCTAACTATAAATATCAGATGAAACGATATAGAATAAGAGATATGACTAAACACATAATAATCACAATGCCAAGCTGTGATATATATATATATATATATATATATATATATATATATATATACTTAGTTGATAATCATCAAGAGATTAATCAATGTCACCAAATCTACACAAGAATCAAAGAAACGTCATACTCCTTATTTCGTTCACCATACCATAAATATTGACGATAATATCAATGTCAATCACAAAAGTCAATGACACACAAATTCCAGAAGACTACACAAGAAATCCAGAAATCACTAAAGTCAATGACACACAAATTCACCAATGCACAAATATTGATAAAACTTATCAATGGAAATCACGAAAATTGGTGAAACACAAATTCTAGGAATCTACACAAGAAATCCAGAAATCACAAAGAAGGGGGGAGGCCTATCACAAACGGGAGCATAAAGCCCACCAACACGTGTATCACAAACGGAACGCTAATTCCATGGTCGCTAACCATCACAAATTGAGCCGAAGCTCCACAAACGGCCCGAAGACCATGGGTTGCTACCCCACCAAATTGAGTCGAAACTCCACAAAACGGGGTTTAGTCTCCCTCGCAGACAAAGAGACATCGCACATTGCTAGTCTAAATCACAAAGATGATTGTCATGATCAACGAGAAGTGTCAATTACACTAAGCTAGTAAATATATGAGTTTAGCTTCATGTCCCATAACCACTTGCTTAACTTAAATATTTACGAACAAACTGTAAATCTCCACTAGAAAATTGTCACAAGAGATTCAATCGAACAAGTCCAAGAATTAACCGGCGAAGTAAACGCAAGCATTTCATACCACTTGTTTTACCAAGCCGTTTAATTAGATTTCTCATACGAGTGAGGTAAAGGTTTGTATATACTAATAGATTGGAAAACGGTTTTATAAACGAATTTGGTATTAAAATAGAATTGAAATCGTTTGAGGAAAGAGTTTTGATATTTACTACTAGTATTGAAACCTTTATATTTTTAAAGTGACAAAACACGAAAATGATTGTAGAACAATCAACCACCAAAATTCACATTCAAAGACGTGCACAAAAATCCAAAGAAATCGATCCGAATCCATCAAAATGGGTATTCCCAAAAATTCCAAGAAGAGAAGTCATTAAAGTTGTAGCAGCAACAAGTGGGAAGTAGCACGAATCGATGGAATTTGGAAACCAAGCAAAAACATGCACAAATAGGCACAATAAGGCAAATTGGTGCAGGTCATTCGACTGACACAAAGGTCCAGTCGACTGAACCAGAAGCAGGGAAAAATAATTTCCTGCAGTCAGTCGACTGACCTAAAATTTCAGTCGACTGAATGCAGGAAAACAGAGGACCCGAGCCTCGTTAGCTACCTTCGGAATGCCTATGTGCTACAGCCAGTCATCTGACCCAAAGGTCCAGTCGACTGACTGGCACCAATGCTGTTTTCTTAGCCTATGAAATGAAGATGCAATCTTCATCAAAATGCAATCGAGCGAGCACGGTCACTAAGGGTTTATGCAAATCGACTACCTGGTCCAATAAGCTCTTCGATGCATCACCAAAAACAAGTTCAAACAACAAAGCTATGATTTTTGAAGATTTGAACTCAAAACACTAAAATTTGGAATGTTCACAAAACCTATCCAAATCAAAATCAAATACACATGAATATGTGTTAGGAATTCATACCTAACAATCAAAGATAATCATAGACCTAGATGTGAGATTAAAAATCTCACCTTTTCACAAAATCAAACAAGAAGAAGCTTGAAAGAAAATGGAGAATCACCCTCTCTTCAACACAACCCAATTGAGCTTGAATCTAAGCTCAAAAACAAGAACATTCCCAAAATTAGGTTTAGGAATTTCTGAAATTGGTAAGAGAATAAGTTGGAGAAGAAGAAGAGAAGCTTACCAATGGGTTCTTCTTGAGTTTGGAGCTTGGAATTTGATTTGCAAGAGAAACTAGGGTTTTGGAGTTTTTAATTTCCAATCTCTCCCACAATTAAAGCTAAGAAAACTGAAAAGAGAAGAGAATGAGGGTGAATGGGGAAGAATGGCTCAGATTTGAGCATAAGTAAAACATAGGGCTGAGCCCAAAAACCAAACCCAAAGTGAAAAGTAGCAAAAATCAACTTTCTCCAAACATATTGAAGCTTATACTCAAAAAGGTCGCAAACGGCATTTTAAACTCAATGGGAGTGGTCCCGAGTCCTAATTCGACCGTATGCAAAAAGTAGCTTTTCGGACTAAAATCCGACTAAAGATAAAATATTTAAATAAAATATTTAAATATAAAATCGATAAATATGCGGGTTGTTACAGACTCCCCTCCTTAAAGAAATTGCGTCCACGCAATATTTAAGAAGAAGATATATATATAGTAACAACCATAAAAGCATACTCAACACAAAAGAAGTTTGAAATAAGAAGTTCACCTCAAAGAGCACGAGAAAGTAAGTCCGGATGTGTACGCTCGATGTACTCTCTAGATTCCCAAGAACAATCCTTAGGATTTGAAGACCATTGAACTTTAACAAGCGGAACATCTTTATTTCGAAGTCGTTTGACTTCCGAAGCAATGATACGAATAGGATGTTGCTCATAAGTTAAATTAGGCGAAACTTCAAATGATCAGCAGCAATTCGTATGCCACATTACCAAATTGGGAATGTATCACTAGTAACCATCAACTACATAACCTCTGAGCTCGTACGTCTCAGAGAAGGGTGTTAAGCTAAGAGAATAAATTCTCCGCCACCAACAGAAATGTATTTGGTAGAAACCAGCTTTACATCTCAAATTGTAACGTCAGACACACATCCATACAAGTCCGTTCCGGGATCGAACGGAACCGAAGGCACTTCCAAAGAAGCCCTTGCAATCCGGATATTCACTAATCACATCCGAACTTCCCATCACAAAGGGTGATAAAATCTCTATATCGGAGATCAGCCGATGCAGAGACGTTCGACGGCTTCCGTTTCCGAAAATATCCGGTATTCAACACCGGTCTTCAAATGTTATCCATTATGACGTATCACTATTCGGAATGGGATTCATGACCCAAAGGTCCTCTCCCGGCTAAATCGAATAATGAGCGCTTATTTTAAAATAAGTGTAGCATTTAAATTCAAGCTAATCACAACAAATACCCTTTTAAAGGTAAATATTGATAGTCAGTTGTTTAACTATCAATAGATATGCACAGCATCACCAGATTTCAAATAATTTCCCAAATAATTTATTTTCCAACAATATCTTTACAAGATATATTTTTCCACACTTCAACCATTTGGAAACAATTTTCAAATCACTTTTCACCTTTACAACCTTTGAAAACAAATTTCAAATCATTTTCCTTACGCGGAAACACTTCCAAATATTTATTCATTTTCACTGGAAATCTATCGAGTTCAAATACTTTAAAATAATTTATAACACTTATCCAAAATATACCGGGAAAACATTTTGAAATAAAACTATTTTTCTTTAAACACTTTACTTAAAATATTGTTATAAAAATATTATACCAATATTACATATAACTTAAGTCCAAACTAATTTTCAAAATAAAATTAGTAGATAGAGTATAACTATTTAAATAACTATTTTCTAAAAAAATTATTGATTAAATCTTAGAAATAATCATTTCTATATCAACTTAATAAAGCTTTATTTAAATGATTTAAAACAATTTAAGAAGTTAATTTCTCCAAAATATCCTTTTCAAAACCAATTCTAGAATTATATATGTGTGTGTGTGTGTGTCTTTCAAAGCTATTCAGAAATTTTATTCGGCTTTACAGGGAGAATACACTTTCATTTCAAAATGGTTCATTTAAACCAATTAAATAAATCCTTACCGATTTACTTAAATTTGCGTTCCAAATCCATAAATTTATTTCCACACTTCAAAAATAAATCAATGTTTATTTTTAAACAAATTTCCCTTTACTTTATAAATTCCATGGTGAATTTAAATTTTCAAATATCCACTAATATACGATTTTCAAATCGATTTCAAATATTCACTTTCAACAATAATTTAATTTTTCAATTGATTTCAAAAACAACCAAATCAAATTCCATATTGATTTTCCAAGAAATTAAACACCAAGTGAATTTCATTCAAATCTTAAATTGAAATCAATTTCTACTAAACCCCAAGTCAATTTTCAAATTGATTCCAAATTCATTTTAAAACACCTAATAAATTTCCAAATGTATTTTCAAAATACTTTAAATTCAATCGCCAAAAATCAATTCCCAAATGGGTTTCAAATTTTATTTCTTTTTTTAAAAATAAATTCCTTTCAAAGAAAACAAATTTTTTTATTTTCAAACTCTTTAAAATCCGTATTTTGAATAAATTCTTCAACCTTTTAATAATATTACCCGAAATCCATTTATTAAAGCTTTTTCCATATTTTGAAATTTTATTCAATAAGATTAAAATAAAATTTTATTATTATAGAATTCCTTCTTTTAAATTTATCCAATTCTCAAAAATAATTTTTAATATAAACTTTCAATATTGATTTTAAAAAAATCAAATTTTTATTTATTTCCGATATCCAACGATACCAAAATTTTATTCGGCTAAATTTTAGCCTTCAACGATTTCAATCACAAAGGTAATCACACACAGATCATAAAAAAATCAACATACAACATTGAAACAAATTCAATTATTTGAGGAATCCAGTTGGATCCCTCCAACCTGTTTCCTTGCATCCACAGATGTTAGCACAATACCAATCTCGTTTCAAGACGGGGTATCGCGGTACATGGGTTTATATAAAATATCATCCGCTAGTATGCGGCGCAATAGGGTCTCATCTGCTATATAATGCGGAAAAATCAACTCCAAGTACATATATAATACCAATTCCACTTCATGGTGGAATATCGTGGTATATGTGTTTAATATAATAACATTCGCTAAATATGCGGCGTATATGGCATATTTCAATACAACAGATAGCAATTTATCATTACACACAATCAAGCAATTTTAAATCAAACTATTTAAAATTTAAATCGGAACAAGTTCAATTGAGTAAGAAGTTCTCACCTTGCTTCCAATAGCGGTTTCAGCGTTTTATTCTGAATAAAATTAAACGCGCATTTAATTTTTTACCCAAAATTCACACTAGCTCCCATCGATCCCAATCCAGCTCCATCGCGTAGTATTCGTCCATACGGTTCCAACGCAAGTCGTTTCGTCAATTTTCGACCTCGTATGAACAAGATATGACGTTTAGAAGTTAATATGAATTTTATATAAATTAATTTCACAACTTTTATTCTATTTAATAACTTAGATTCCATCAGGGCTGCATATTTTTCAACTCAGAATCATGGCCGCACAATCCTTCTTCTCCCTTCTCCCAGTTTCGAATGCAGATAAGGCATATGGCCGCCCCCATCTTTGAATTTTCGCACCTCCTCCATTGATCGAGAACACGATCAACCTATGCCAAACGAAAGCTCGTCTCGAGCACGACCTACACCTTGAACGACGTGATACTTGGCCATCCATAGGCCTTGAAATCCGTGTACGAACGCATGGTGTTCAAGTCGAAATTTCCATTGATTTTCTCAACTAAAATCGATCATCCCCGTATGGATTTGTAGATCTCACATAGCTCTATGATTTTCGTGTTGAAGGTTTTTGATATTAGTTTGTGGATTAAGAGAAAATCGAGGAAGAAGAAGGGAAGACGTCGGCCATTGAAAATCAAGTGGCGGCTGTAACCTAGAAGACTACGGTTTAGTGTAAAATGAAGATAATGGGTCCTTTTATAGAAAATTGCAAAACACTATTCACCCAAAAAAATTCCGAACTCGAAACGAAGCGTGCCGCCTGGCGTTTATAATGTTTTACCTCTATTCCAAACGCAATGGAATATATATCGGGAGCCAATTCGATCATATTTGAAAGATAGGTTTTCAAATCGACTATTTAAATTTAAAATTCACTCAAAACGGATTTCAGTGCATTTTAGCTTGCCCCGGACAAACCATAAATCCGATTGACACAAAATTTGAAGTATTACTATAATATAACATTACGGATCCGATGAAACTGGTTTCGTCGATATCCGAGACTG
This sequence comes from Allium cepa, assembly GCA_030765085.1. Classification (NCBI taxonomy): domain Eukaryota; kingdom Viridiplantae; phylum Streptophyta; class Magnoliopsida; order Asparagales; family Amaryllidaceae; genus Allium; species Allium cepa. Next base: position 964,649,891 of record CM060939.1, on the reverse strand, counting down.
TTTGAAAAATGACTATTTTTACTCGTCAATTAAATATTAAAATATTCAACTTCCACAAATTAACTTTTAATTCAATTTTAAAAGTTCTATAACATCATTCTAACTCCAATATGATTTAATACAACTTTGCAAATCAAATTTAATCACATTACACCCAATTTCCAATTATTCTGTAATTTCAAATATTAAATTATTGATTTAATTATCCAATTAAATCTAGATATTCGAAATATAATTTATTCGACTTACAAATTTTACTTGTTAATGTTTAAAATCAATTAAATATACGAATTTCAAATGACAGAAATTATGGGTCGTTACAAACTTCCCCCTTAAAAGAATTTCGTCCTCGAAATTGCCAAGTAAGAAAAAGTTACAGAATCCATTAATTTTTCAAAACCATTTGTTCAAATTAAATTTCAAATTCATTTAAACATTTTAACTTTTCCAAAATCCATAGTTAAACTTCTTAGCATAACTTTACTAAGTTTTCAAATCCTACATTTTCATTTCAATTTAGAAACTGACTTTTCGTTAACAAAAATTTTCTAAAAATTTTCGAAAATTTTCTAACTCCCAAAATTTACGGAAATTTTTGGGTAAGTCTCCCTTGTATGGAGGAGCTTTTGCAATATCACAATAGATATAAATATATATACATCGACCCACATGGTCGAAAAACAGAAAAACAGCTCATATTTCCTATTTTTATTGCGTAGGCGTACCTTTTAGCATTTTTAAGCAAAGTAGTTATTTATTAGCATTTTAGCATGACCAAATCCAGCCAACTACAGCCCCGGTACCTGTACTTACTCCATTTAAACATGTAAGTGGCATATATAGGAAATTCATTTACATTTCACTAATTTTCAATAGAAAACACATAGTTTTCATAAGCAATGAAATCAAAATAATTCCCATAAGCATTTTATAAGGTTTCGATACAAACTTTAATTGCTTACAACCAATTCACATTAGTTCACTTTCAATAAAATTCAATTATATAGCTTTCCATTTATCAATTCAATTTCATTAACACTTAATGAATTATATACAATCAATTAACAATCATATAACAACCAAATCATAACCAACATAACCAAATTAATAAATTTATATTCAACTCAGTTTAACACTTTTAATTTCCAATTGGTTTCATATCTAATTGACTTTTCTTTCAATTTTTAATTTTTTGCAACTTCATTAGCTTCTAATGAATTAACACTTACATTCATTTTTCTATATCAATTCTTTGACATTGAATTTATTAATATTCAATTCATTATAAACCTTATCCATTAAGTCATTCTTCAATTATTTGCACTTACTAATTTTAGTTTAATACTTCACTTTGTTTTTCACAAATCAAATTCAATTCCAATTCCAATTCTATTTACTTACACATTCGAAATGAATTTCAACATTCAGTTTCATTTTCTTGCACTTGCAATTGCAAGTTTTATTTATTCATTCACAATTAATTTTCCGACCTAATAATTGTATTCCAATCATTTAGTCTATTAGACTTCTGAAATTCACCTTTATTTCAATTAACTCAGGTCAATTTCAGTTTAAATCTGAATTTCCTAAGTCATCCAAACTTATTTATTATTCCATAAACATTTTATATAACATTCAGATTCTTTTCAATCTTTCAAAAATATTTTTGAAATCTACTCAAATTATCTTTTGAATTTCCAAAACCAAACTCAATTTCACAAACAACTTCCAATTAATTATAATTCGGCAGTAAGTCCTCTCATGGAAACTCGAAAATGAACACCGATGATGTCGCGATCATCATCGAAATTATATTCCTGCGACCGAAAAGAGTTTAGTGCTTTCTTCCCTTCAAAACAATTTTCCAAAACCCTTCAAAATCTTTTTTCAAACTCCAAAGAATTTAAATTTCCCAAATCTCAAAATTTCAAATTCTTTAAATTTGTTTTCAAATATTACTCTGGAATTCCATTTCAAATTATGAATCACATTTACAATTTATATTTACATAACTCATTTGTATATGGATTTATTTCTCAGCTTTTGATTATGATTTCAATTTCTTATCCAATAATCGATGATAATAAATTAATATTATCACTTCCTAACAACCAAGCAACCATAATAATTTTTGAAAAATCATTCCTTTTATTTAAGAAATAGTCTAGGTAAAATTATTTCATTTACCCTATTTTAAAACAATATCGTGGCGAATTGTTCTATAGGAGTGTTTAGAGGTCCCTATCGATAGAGTTGTACGGAATATAACGACCAGAATCCATATACCACTCAATAAATCAATCGTCACAATATAAAACAATTTTATATTCACTAACAAATACGCGCTCATATCTATGATTACACTCATACTCATTCTAGAGTACTACTGACTCTATCTCTAATCTGTAATTCCCAACAGAGCCAAGGTTGTCGCTTAACCAAATGCTCTGATACCAAATTATAAGGACCCTATTCGTCGACTCCCGAAAATCGACATTAATACGTCCACTGTATCAACTGCCGAGCAATCGAAGGCCGGAAAAACCGAATTGTTAGGGTTAAATAAGAAGAGGTAGAAGAAGAAAGAAAGAAGAAGTAAGAAAGAAAGAAAAGAAACAGAAACGATATCAGAATCTCACAGTCGCAGCGTAAACAAGATATAATAGATAAATGAATAATCTTTAAATCAAAAGAACTGTACATTTTATACATTACATCATCAGAGTCAATATAAAACACAACACAATAATGGACAGTTATATAAAACTGTCCTCACAACTGAATACACAGCAGAAAAGATAATATCATATACAAGTGATACGCTACGCCATCCAGCTTGCCTCCTTAGCTCCACAGCACCTCCTGAATTCCAGAATATCCCGATAACCTGATTCTAGGCTGCCAGTGTGGAAAATGATGGGCACCCAGAGTTTAGGAAGGGAACAATAAACTCCAGGTCAGTCATGGGATTGGTGTGAGAACATAAAACAGTTTATCTTTTAAAGAAACAAAGAAATATTTTAAGATAGATCCGCAATGCTTTTAGAAAATGTAACTACCATAAGGCCTCCCGCCACACACACCATGCAAACACAGAATTGAAGGAGATTTCTCCTTATGATAGTCAAACATGCTTGATACGCAAATTTCTTTGATATTATTATTATAAGTGCACATTGGAAAACCTTTCGAAAGTATAATATAAATCTTAGCCAACATACGATCATTATCGTATGCCTACTATGCTACCATGTTCAATAGCAGGTTACCGCCACATTCCATGACAGGTTATACTACTAAAACCGTACATGACTCGTATTGTTTATTTGGATTTCCAACTAATGGTCTGGCCAAGGAACTTTCCATTGCCACATGGATACGCCTCTGGAAGGACGCCCCGGGAACCTAACCGGATCTTTACCAACACAAGGCTGGGTTACCTCTGCAAAAGTAGGTAACTACTGACACGTGTATGCCATCCCTCGGTTGTAAACAACCTTTATCCGAGGATCCTCAACCAACAACAATCACAAAGTCATATATATTTGTGATATCCACATAAGTTAAGTATCTGGGATCCATACCATGATACCACTTCTATCCAGAAGGAAATGCACATACCCTAAGGGGCGCTACTCCCTATAACCTTGCTGCATCTTTCCTGTTTTGACCATTACCGGGTTGTGAGGTCCGACGAAGTCTCGTTCACAAAGCTATGCTTTTCACAAAAGCTATGCTTTGATAAACAAATGATCAGCAGCACTTCGTATGCCACGTTACCAAATTGGAAATGTATCACTAGTAACCATCAACTACATAACCTTTGAGCTCGTACGTCTCAGAGAAGGGTGTTAAGCTAAGAGAATAAATTCTCCGCCACCAACAGAAATGTATTTGATAGAAACCAGCTTTACATCTCAAATTGTAATGTCAGACACACATCCATACAAGTCCATTCCGGGATCGAACGGAACCGAAGGCACTTCCAAAGAAGCCCTTGCAATCCGGATATTCACTAATCACGTGCGAACTTCCCATCACAAAGGGTGATAAAATCTCTATATCGGAGATCAACCGATGTAGAGACATTCGATGGCTTCCGTTTCTGAAAATATCCGGTCTTCAACACCGGTCTTCAAATGCTATCCATTACGACGTATCACTATTCGGAATGGGATTCATGACCCAAAGGTCCTCTCTCGGCTAAATCGAATAACGAGCGCTTATTTTAAAATAAGTGTAGCATTTAAATTCAAGCAAATCACAACAAATACCCTTTTAAAGGTAAATATTGATAGTCGGTTGTTTAACTATCAATAGGTATGCACAGCATCACCAGATTCCAAATAATTTCCCAAATTATTTATTTTTCAAAAATATCTTTACAAGGTATATTTTTCCACACTTCAACCATTTGAAAACAATTTTCAAATCACTTTTCACCTTTACAACTTTTGAAAACAAATTTCAAATTATTTTCCTTACGCGGAAACACTTTCAAATATTTATTCATTTTCACTGGAAATCTGCCGAGTTCAAATACTTTAAAATAATTTATAACACTTATCCAAAATATACCGGAAAAACATTTTGAAATAAAACTATTTTTCTTTAAATACTTTACTTAAAATATTGTTATAAAAATATTATACCAATATTACATATAACTTAAGTCCAAACTAAATTTCAAAATAAAATTAGTAGATAAAGTATAACTATTTAAATAACTATTTTCTAAAACAATTATTGATTAAATCTTATAAATAATCATTTCTATATCAACTTAATAAAGCTTTACTTAAAGGATTTAAAACAATTTAAGAAGTTAATTTCTCCAAAGTATCCTTTTCAAAACCAATTCTAGAATTATATATATATGTATGTATGTATGTATATGTATATGTATATGTATATGTATGTATGTATGTATGTATGTATCTTTCAAAGCTATTCAGAAATTTTATTCGGCTTTCCAGGGAGAATACACTTCCATTTCAAAATGGTTCATTTAAACCAATTAAATGAATCCTTACCGATTTACTTTAAATTTGCGTTCCAAATCCGTAAATTTATTTCCACACTTCAAAAATAAATCAATGTTTATTTTTAAAAAAAATTCCCTTTCTTTATAAATTCCATGGTGAATTTAAATTTTCAAATATCCACTAATATACGATTTTCAAATCGATTTCAAATATTCACTTTCAACAACAATAATTTAATTTTTCAATTGATTTCAAAAACAACCAAATCAAATTCCATATTGATTTTCCAAGAAATTAAACACCAAATGAATTTCATTCAAATCTCAAATTGAAATCAATTTCTACTAAACCCCAAGTCAATTTTCAAATTGATTCCAAATTCATTTTAAAATACCTAATAAATTTCCAAATGGATTTTCAAAATACTTTAAATTCAATCGCCAAAAATCAATTCCCAAATGGGTTTCAAATTTTATTTCTTTTTTAAAAATAAATTCCTTTTAAAGAAAACAAATTATTTTATTTTCAAACTCTTTAAAATCCGTATTTTGAATAAATTCTTCAACCTTTGAATAACATTACCCGAAATCCATTTATTAAAGCTTTTTCCATATTTTGCAATTTTATTCAATAAGATTAAAATAAAACTTTATTATTTTAGAATTCCTTCTTTTAAATTTATCCAATTCTCAAAAATAAATTTCAATATAAACTTTCAACCTGGATTTTTAAAAAATCAAATTTTTATTTATTTTCGATATCCAACGATACCAAAATTTTATTCGGCTAAATTTTAGCCTTCAACGATTTCAATCACAAAGATAATCACACACAGATCATAAAAATAATCAACATACAACATTGAAACAAATTCAATTATGTGAGGAATCCAGTTGGATCCCTCCAACCTGTTTCCCTGCATCCACAGATGTTAGCACAATACCAATCCCGTTTCAAGACGGGATATCGCGGTACATGGGTTTATATAAAATATCATCCGCTATTATGCGGCGCAATAGGGTCTCATCTGCTATATAATGCGGAAAAATCAACTCCAAGTACATATATAATACCAGTTCCACTTCACGGTGGAATATCGCGGTATATGTGTTTAATATAATAACCTTCGCTTAATATGCGATGTATAGGGCCTATTTCAATGCAACAGATAACAATTTATCATTACACACAATCAAGCAATTTTAAATCAAACTATTTAAAATTTAAATCGGAACAAATTCAATTGAGTGAGAAGTTCTCACCTTGCTACCAATAGCGGTTTCTGCGTTTTATTCCGAATAAAATTAAACGCACATTTAATTTTTTACCCAAAATTCACACTAGCTCCAATCGATCACAATCCAGCTTCATCGCATAGTATTCGTCCATACGGTTCCAACGCAAGTCGTTTCGTCAATTTTCGACCTCGTATGAACAAGATATGACGTTTAGAAGTTAATATGAATTTTATATAAATTAATTTCATAACTTTTATTCTATTTAATAACTTAGATTCCATCAGGGACGCACATTTTTCAACTCAGAATCGTGGCCGAACAATCCTTCTTCTCCCTTCTCCCAGTTTCGAATGCAGATAACGCATATGGCCTCCCCCATCTTTGAATTTTCGCACCTCCTCCATTGATGGAGAACACGAACAACCTATGCCAAACGAAAGCTCGTCTCGAGCTCGACCTACACCTTGAACGACGTGTACTTGGCCATCCATAGGCCTTGAAATCCGTGTACGAACGCATGGTGTTCAATTCGAAATTGCCATTGATTTTCTCAACTAAAATCGATCATCCCCGTATGGATTTGTAGATCTCACATAGCTCTATGATTTTCGTGTTGAAGGTTTTTGATATTAGTTTGTGGATTAAGAGAAAATCGAGGAAGAAGAAGGGAAGACGTCGGCCATTGAAAATCAAGTGGCGACTGTAACCTAGAAGACTACGGTTTAGTGTAAAATGAAGATAATGGGTCCTTTTATAGAAAATTGCAAAACACTGTTCACCCAAAAAATTCCGAACTCGAAACGAAGCGTGTGGCCTGGCGTTTATAATGTTTTACCCCTATTCCAAATGCAATGGAATATATATCGTGTAACAACCCGCATATTTGTCGATTTTTATATTTAAATATTTTATTTAAATATTTTATCAATACTCAAAATTTAGTCCGAAAAGCTACTTTTTGCATCCGGTCGAATTAGGACTCGGGACCACTCTCATTGAGTTTAAAATGCTGTTTGCGACCTTTTTGAGTATAAGCTTCGATATGTTTGGAGTAAGTTGATTTTTTGCTACTTTTTCACTTAGGGCTTTGGTTTGGGCTGAGCCCATTAACCTCACTTATGTATTCAGTCCCAACCCCTTCTCCTCTTCATTCCTCATTTCCTTATACTCAAGCTTTACATTAATGGAGAGTGGAAGAGGAAATTAAAACTCCAAAACCCTAGTTTTCTTTTGCAAATCAAACTCTAGCTCCAAACTAATAGAAGAACCCATTGGTAAGCTTCTCTTCTTCTCCAACTCATTCTCTTATCAATTTCAGAAATTTCCTAAACCTAACTTAGGGAATGTTCTTCTTTTGAGCTTAGATTCAAGCTTCTAGTGTAGAGATTGAAGAGTGGTTGATTCTCCTTTGCTTTCGAGCTTCTTCTTCAATCGTTTGGGTTCAAAGGTGAGATTTTTATCTCACATCTTTTTCTATATCTATCTTTGTGGTTAGGTATGAATTCCTAACATTTGTGCATATTCATTTGCTTCTAATTTGAATTGAATTAGTGAATATTTCAATTTTTGTGAAAATCCTTTTATGGATGTTTGATCACGATATTTGGGGTGTATCGAAGAGCCTATAAGGCAGGGTTGTCATTTGACGTGAATCCTTAGTCGTCGTTGCTCGCTCGATCGCTCCCGACATCGTTTTGGCCATATGGCCTAGGCAAATTGTTGCCCTTACCAGGTTTTCAGACGTCTGGAGACCAATGCCAGACGTCTGGTTTTGCAACCTGGAGAAAAATAAAATACGACAGAAAAATAAATAAGGCAGTGCCTGATTTCAGACGTCTGAATTATCGTTTCAAACGTCTGGAATACGGTTAGACGTCTGATTTGTGTTTTCAGACGTCTGGTTGGTTTTCTGGAATATTTCCAGAAACCAAAACCAGACGTCTGGACTTTCCTCCAAACGTCTGAATGTTTTTCAAACGTCTGATTTTAGTTTTCAGACGTCTGGATGGTTTTCTGGGAAATTTCCAGAAACCAAATCCAGACGTCTGGACAACCCCTCAGACGTCTGGAAATCCCTAGTTTTTCCTATTTGCCTAATTTTGAGTAAAACTTACAATATTAATCGATTTTTGTCGATCCGATTAGTTGTCATCACTATTACCTTCTTTGATGACTCTTTTTATGGATTTTTGGGAATATCCATTTCTATGGATTTGGTATCGATTTCTTTGGAATTTTATTCACGTCTTCGAATATGAATATTGGTGATCGATTGTTTCTACAATCATTTTTGTGATTTGTCACTTTAAAAATCTAAAGGTTTCAATACTAGTATTAAATATCAAAACCTCTTCATCAAGACGATTTCCACTATATTTTCAATATCAAACTCGTTTATAAACCGTTTTCCAATCTACTAGTATACACAAACCTTTACCTCACTCGTATGAGAAATCTAATTAAACGGCTTAGTAAAACAAGTGGTATGAAACGCTTGCGTTTACTTCGCCGGTTAATTCTTGGACTTGTTCGGTTGAAACTCTTGTGACAATTTTCTAGTGGAGATATACAATTTGTTCGTAAATATGTAAGTTAAGCTAGTGGTTATGGGACATGAAGCTAAGCTCATATATTTACTAGCTTACTGTAATTGACACTTCTTGATGATCATGACGATCATTTTTGTGATTTAGACTAGCAATTGTGCGATGTCTCTTTTTCCACGTGGAGGACAGTAACTCATTTTATTGAGCTTCGTCTCATTTCTTTGTGGGGTAGCCCCCCATGGCCTTCGGGTCGTTCGTGTGTCAAAAATTAATGGTTAGCTACCATGAGATAGCTTCTCGTTCGTGTGTCAAAAATTAATGGCTAGCTACCATGAGATAGCTTCTCGTTCGTGTGATACATATGTTGGTGAGCTTTAACGCTCCCGTTCGTGTGATAGGCCTCCCCCCTATTTTTGTGATTTCTGGATTTCGTGTGTTGAATTCTGGAATTTATGCTTCACTTATTTTTGTGATTTCTATTGATATGATTTATCAATATTTGTGCATTGGTGAATTCGTGTGTCATTGTCTTTTGTGATTTCTGGATTTCGTGTGTTGAATTCTGGAATTTGTGTTCCACCAATTTTCGTGATTTCCATTGATAAGTTTTATCAATATTTGTGCATTGGTGAATTCGTGTGTCATTGACTTTTGTTATTGGCATTGATATAATCGTCAGTATTTATGGTTTGGTGAACGAAATAAGGAGTATGACATTTCTTTGATTCTTGTGTAGATTATGTGATATTGATTAATCTCTTGTTGATTTTCTATTACTTATATATATCACAGCTAGGCATTGTGATTATTATGTGTTTAGTCATATCTCTTATTCAATATCGTTTCATCTGATATTTATAGTTAGACTGATCCGTTTATTATTTTCTTATTAAATAATACTCGGGTCAGACCGAGATGTTACAGGTGCTTCAGCTTGACTTCTCACTTGGGATTGATCTCCCTGACTTTTGGCTAACTACTTAGATTAGTAGTTTATTTCGTTGTATACACTTGAGATACAGACTCATAGTTGTATTCTTTTGTATAGCACGTGTTGCTATTCTTTTGTATTATTGTGGATCTTTTTGACCACTACTCTGATATACACTTTCATGTGTTAGTTATATATTCATATCTTCTTCCGCCTTTGTGATATGAATTATCCGTGACTGATTTGTGTTGTGCTTATTTCTATATTTGTTTCCGAGGATTATTATAGCCACTGTGTAGTAGCTTTGAGTTTGTGTCGGTATGCCGGATTTTCTCTTGATAAAGAAATGCATGTAATACTATCTGGCATATCGATGCTCGCACAAAGCAATTGCACGGATGGTCGCTCCTCAACAGCCTTATTCTCCGTGCTAGTTGACAGCATTACACCGTAGTGTTCTTGGCTAGCGTGGGTATAGAGGTGGGGCGTCACATATCGGGAGCCAATTCGATCATATTTGAAAGATAGGTTTTCAAATCGACTATTTAAATTTAAAATTCACTCAAAACGGATTTCAGTGCGTTTTAGCTTGCCCCGGACAAACCGTAAATCCGATTGACACGAAATTTGAAATCTTACTATAATATAACATTACGGATCCGATGAAACTGGTTTCGTCGAAATCCGAGACTGTTTGAAAAATGACTATTTTTACTCGTCACTTAAATATTAAAATATTCAATTTCCACAAATTAACTTTTAATTCAATTTTAAAAGTTCTATAACATCATTCTAACTCCAATATGATTTAATACAACTTTACAAATCAAATTTAATCACATTACACCCAATTTCCAATTATTTCTGTAATTTCAAATATTAAATTATCGATTTAATTATCCAATTAAATCTAGATATTGAAAATATAATTTATTCGACTTACAAATTTTACTTGTTAATATTTAAAATCAATTAAATATATGAATTTTAAATGACAGAAATTATGGGTCGTTACAAACTTCCCCATTAAAAGAATTTCGTCCTCGAAATTGCCAAGTAAGAAAAAGTTACGGAATCCATTAATTTTTCAAAACCATTTGTTCAAATTAAATTTCAAATTCATTTAAACATTTTAGTTTTTCCAAAATCCATAGTTAAACTTCTTACAATAACTTTACTAAGTTTTCAGATCCTACATTTTCATTTCAATTTAGAAATTGACTTTTCGTTAACAAAGATTTTCTAAAAATTTTCAAAAATTTTCGAACTCCCAAAATTTACGGAAATTTTTGGCAAAGTCTCCCTTGTACGGAGGAGCTTTTGCAATATCACAATAGATATAAATATATATACATCGTCCCACACGGTCGGAAAACAGAAAAACTGCTCATATTTCCTATTTTTATTGCGTAGGCGCATCTTTTTAGCATTTTAAGCAAAGCAGTTATTTATTAGCATTTTAGCGTGACCAAATCCATCCAACTACAGCCCATGTACCTGTACTTACTCCATTTAAACATGTAAGTGACATATATAGGAAATTCATTTACATTTCACTAATTTCAATAGAAAACACATAGTTTTCATAAGCAATGCAATCAAAATAATTCCCATAAGCATTTAATAAGGTTTCGATACAAACTTTAATTGCTTACAACTAATTCACATTAGTTCACTTTCAATTCACATTCAATTATATAGCTTTCCATTTATCAATTCAATTTCATTAACACTTAATGAATTATATACAATCAACTAACAATCATATAACAACCAAATCATAACCAACAAAATCAAATTATTAAATTTATATTCAATTCGGTTTAACACTTTTAATTTCCAATTGGTTTCATATCTAATTGACTTTTCTTTCAATTATTCAATTTTTTCTAACTTCATTAGCTTCTAATGAATTAACACTTACATTCATTTTTCTATATCAATTCTTTGACATTCAATTATTAATATTCAATTCATTATAAACCTTATCCATTTAGTCATTCTTCAATTAATTGCACTTACTAATTTCAGTTTAATACTTCACTTTGTTTTTCACAAATCAAATTCAATTCCAATTCCGTTCTATTTACTTACACATTCGAAATGAATTTCAACATTCAGTTTCATTTTCTTGCACTTGCAATTGCAAGTTTTATTTATTCGTTCACAATTAATTTTCCAACTTAATAATTGTATTCCAATCATTTAGTCTATTAGACTTCTGAAATTCACCTTCATTTCAATTAACTCGGGTCAATTTCAGTTTAAATCTGAATTTCCTAAGTCATCCAAACTTATTTATTATTCCATAAACATTTTATATAACATTTCAGATTCTTTTCAATCTTTCAAAAATTATTTTTGAAATCTACTCAAATTATCTTTTGAATTTCCAAAACCAAACTCAATTTCACAAACAACTTCCATTTAATTATAATTCGACAGCAATTCCTCTCATGGAAACTCGAAAATGAACACCGATGATGTCGCGATCATCATTGAAATTATTTTCCAGCGACCAAAAAGGGTTTAGTGCTTTCTTCCCTTCAAAACAATTTTCCAAAACCCTTCAAAATCATTTTTCAAACTCCAAATAATTTAAATTTCCCAAATCACAAAATTTCAAATTCTTTAAATTTGTTTTCAAATATTACTCTGGAATTCCATTTCAAATTATGAATCACATTTACAATTTATATTTACATATCTCATTTGTATATGGATTTATTTCTTAGCTTTTGATTATGATTTCAATTTCTTATTCAATAATCGATGATAATAATTTAATATTATCACTTCTTAACAACCAAGCAACCATAATAATTTTTGAAAAATCATTCCATTTATTTACGAAACAGTCTGGGTAAAATTATTTCATTTACCCTATTTTAAAACAATATCATGGCGAATTGTTCTATACGAGTGTTTAGAAGTCCCTATCGATAGAGTTGTACGGACTATACCGACCAGAATCCATATACCACTCAATAAACCAATCGTCACAATATAAAACAATTTTATATTCACTAACAAATACGCGCTCACATCTATGACTACCCTCACACTCATTCTAGAGTACTACTGACTCTATCTCTAATGAGTAATTCCCAACAGAGCCAAGGCTGTCGCTTAACCAAATGCTCTGATACCAAATTATAAGGACCCTATTCTTCGACTCTCGAAAATCGACATTAATACGTCCACTGTATCAACTGCCGAGCAATCGAAGGCCGGAAAAACCGAATTGTTAGGGTTAAAGAAGAAGAGGTAGAAGAAGAAAGAAAGAAGAAGTAAGAAAGAAAGAAAAGCAACAGAAACGATATCAGAATCTCACAGTCGCAGCGGAAACAGGATATAATAGATAAATGAATAATCTTTAAATCAAAAGAACTGTACATTTTATATATTACATCATCAGAGTCAATATAAAACACAACACAATAATGGACAGTTATATAAACATGTCCTCACAACTGAATACATAGCGGAAAAGATAATATCATATACAAGTGATACGCTTGGCCATCCAGCTTGCCTCCTTAGCTCCACATCACCTCCTGAATTCCAGAATATCCTGATAACCTGATTCTAGGCTGCCCGTGTGGAAAATGATGGGCACCCAGAGTTTAGGAAGGGAACAATAAGCTCCAGGTCAGTCATGGGACTGGTGTGAGAACATAAAACAGTTTATCTTTTTAAAAAAACAAAGAAATATTTTAAGATAGATCCACAATACTTTTAGAAAATGTAACTACCATAAGGCCTCCCGCCACACACACCATGCAAACGTAGAATTGGAGGAGATTTCTCCTTATGATAGTCAAACATGCTTGATACGCAAATTTCTTTGATATTATTATTATAAGTGCACGGTGGAAAACCTTTCCAAAGTATAATATAAATCTTTGCCAACATACGATCATTATAGTATGCCTACTATGCTACTATGTTCAATAGCAGGTTACCTCCACATTCCGTGACAGGTTATACAACTAAAACCGTACAGGGCTCGTATTGTTTCTTTGGATTTCCAACTAATGGTCAGACCAAGGAACTTCCCATTGCCACATGGGTACGCCTCTGGAAGGACGCCCCGAGAACCTAACCGGATCTCTGCCAACACAAGGCATGGTTACCTCTGCAAAAGTAGGTAACTACTGACACGAGTATGCCATTCCCCCGGTTGTAAACAACCTTTATCCGAGGATCCTCAACCAACAACAATCACAAAGTCATATATATTTGTGATATCCACATAAGTTAAGTATCAGGGCTCCATACCATGATACCACTTCTATCCAGAAGGAAATGCACATACCCTAAGGGGCGCTACTCCCTATAACCTTGCTGCATCTTTCCTGTTTTGACCATTACCGGGTTGTGAGGTACGACGAAGTCTCGTTCACAAAGCTACGCTTTTCACAAAAGCTATGCTTTGATAAACAAATAATCAACAGCACTTCGTGTGCCGCATTACCGAATTGGGAATGTATCAATAGTAACCATCAACTACATAACATCTGAGCTCGTACGTCTCAGAGAAGGGTGCTAAGCTAAGAGAATAAATTCTCCGCCACCAACAGAAATGTATTTGATAGAAACCAGCTTTATGTAACGACCCGTTAAATTAATAATATTAAATGAATTGAATTAATATAATTTCTAATCTAATTTAGAATAAATGTAGAAATTTGGTATAGTAGTTGTAATTTAGTGTAACAATAAAATTTTATGACAATAGATTTGGATAGTGTAGATTGTCACAATTTGATTTAAAGATAAATATAAGAAACTGATATAAGGGTTGAATTAGTGAATATCAATAAAAAGATTAAGTAGAATGGAACTCATTTAATATAAAATAAATAGTGGAAGACTTACATTGGATTGTAAAATGGATAGTAACTAAATAAAAGGTGACCGCTGAATAAATCAATGCAATAAGTGTTGATAAGGAAATTTAATGAATGTTGTCAATAATAAATGGACTTAAGATAGTAATAAAATTTGTTTTGCCTATGTAAATTCTATGTATTGATAAGCTATAATTAAATTTGAAATTTGGTAGTAAACAGGGGATAAGTTGACTAAGGCAATTAGTAATTTAATAAACGAATGCATAGTAAGTAAGTGGAAATGTATGCATAAAAATATTTTGATATATGGGATAATTACAAAAGTTTACCCATTTATCTAATGTATATAATTGAATCTAAATTTAGGGCAACATTTTGTTATTGATGGTATAAGTGAATTTGAATAAAAGGGTAAAAATTTTGTAGATTTAACATGTATTGAGTATATAGCTAAGAAGGGCATTCGATGTAAATGAATCTAAATTTATGTGTCTAGTCAATAAAGGAGAACTTTAAGGGAATAAATATAAATGAATGTATTTGGGGAATGGAGTCCTTTTATATGTTGAATAGTATAACGTTGTTATTAAGAATGAACGTTACTTTAGTAATTATTAATATGGTAACGGAAGAGTGTATAAATTTTATAGTAACGTAAAAACGTATTGTAAGATAATAATTAAGTGTAGACTTATAAAATATATTTATGACAACAAATTTTGTAAGTTATTTATTCTATTAGTGTTAAGTTTTATTTATGTGTAAGTTAACAATATTACAATTCAATTGAATACGGTAAACTATGCAAACAAAAGATGAACATTTGGAAGTATTACTGTAGTGATATATATATAAGAAACGGTAACTTTGTAGTTGGGGAATAATTGATTTATTTGTGAGTTGTAATCAAATAGTGTCAAATTTATTAGAATTTATTGCAATTTATGGGATAAATTGCAGTAACCTTTGAAGATTTATTCACTAAAATAATTGACGATGGAAATTATATGTAAATTTGCTTTTAGTTAATTTAAAATATCCAGAGGGCTAGAAATGAAAAAAATCTACTAGTTTAGAAATTTACAATAAAAAGTGGTAAGTAATTTTTCTAAATATTTAGATAGTAGGAAGATGTAGATTTAGATGGAATTTATTATTTAACTATTTCATAAGTTGTGATCTAAGTTTAGAATTGAGATTTTTAATGTATAGATATTGAGCCAATGTTAGTTTCATTAAATTGACATCAATAACCTTGAATAATAGAAAGAAAGTGAATTTAATAAATTTAATCAAACTTATAATGTTGAATTTATTAAAATTGGAATTAATATTGAAGTTAAGAATTCACATTTGAATTGATGAATAGAACAACTACTTACACTTAAATTGTTTAAAATTGGAGTAAATAGTTAAGAAAATTTAAAGGGAGAAAATTTGGTCAATTTTTGAATTTAGATGTAAAAATTGGATTTTTATAATTTATTTAATAAATATTAAAAATAGCCATTTTAGCCACGGACTCGGATTTCGACGAAACCAGTTTCATCGGATCCGTATCGGTGAATTATTATAGGGTTTCAAGTTTCGTATCGATCGGACTTGTCGTTTAATCGTACGGGCGTGAAACGCCTTGAAATCAATTTTAATAAAATCAATTTGAAATCAATTTGGAAATTTTGTTTTCAGCATAACTTCTTCATACGACCAAATTTGGACGTGAAAATTTTTCCATCGCGTTCAGAATATTTTAAAATACCTATTTGGATATATGGATTTAATAAATTTTGTTCCGGAGGCTAAACGGGCTTTTTGGGCCATAGTTTGTTGCGTACGTTCATCCTTCTAGTCTATACGCTCTAACCCAACCCTAACTATAAATATACAGTTATAAACCCTAGCCCCATTTTATTCCCTTCTGTTGTACGCTCATTTCTTCAATCTTCTCTCTTCCTCAATGGATGCATTTCAGATCCAATCTCAAATTGCAAATCAAAGATGAAAATTCAAAGTTCTCTAAAAATTCTGGAAAAAATATATATCATAGTTCTCGATGTCCGTAATCTGCTGGTGCAATTCGTTTTCCAATTGGAGTTATCGTTTACCCAGAATAAATTCAAACAGTTCGTGGCCGTTCATCAGCGTCGCATCAAAGTTCGTCTGATCGAAATTCTGTTTCTGGGTATTGTAGTATGGACGATGGGGAGTACATCAGTATAATTCGTTCGTCGATTCGATGGTTGGATGGTTCGTATAATTCGATTAGGGTTTGGCATAGGGGCGGCGGCTGCTGGGTTTATGGCCGATGGTGGCCACGTGCGGCGAACGCGAGTGGTCAAGGGGGAGGAGTGGAGCTCGGCGCAGCGTCTGGAGGGCTCGTAGGAGGTGCGGCGGCTCGTGGTGCGTGCTAGGGTTTGTTTTTTTTCCTGTGCTTGCGTGCGTGGGTAGATCTCGGGTGCGTGCTCCTGTAGCAATTGAAACGGTGAGGAAGAAAGTGGGGAGGTGACGTGGCGGGAGTATGTGAGTGAGTTTTGTTTAATTTGTTTTTTATTAATTTTGATTTCGAATCGATCTATAGACATAACTTTTTCTTACGACCTCGGATTCAGGCGAAATTTTTTTTGTTAGGATCGAAATTAAATTCCGGATCTGATGACGCTGGTTTGGACAAATTCTGAGACCGTCAAAATTTTGAATTTAAATCGAATTTAAATTCGATTTAAATTCCAAAGGTGAGTGTTTAAACCCACTCACAACTAGTAGAATCTTTTATGTTTGTTAAATTAATTTTAGAAATGAATAGAAATTTATTTATGAGTATTTGGCACGTTTATTTCACTCATATTTGTTGAATTGCATTTATTAAATTTAACTGTTAATTTAATTTATTTATTGCGTATTAATTGATAGTTAGAATTTATTTGTTTGCCTATAAACTGCTAGTTAACAGTTATATAGATTATTACTGAATATAAACTGTTAGATTAATAGTTGTTAAATTTAATCTGAATAAAATTGCCAGTTATTACCTGTTATATATTATCAAATATAAATTGTTATTGATTGATATTGCTTGATGATTGTGATTGGATGATGGGTGATGTTGATGGATGTTTTATTGTATTTCATAAAATTGCAAATTATCATGCATATTTCCTTTCATTCGGGATTGTGGTTTGAAATGATATACAACCGCAAAATTTTATATCTTTTAAATTGCGGATTGAAATGATAAATATCCGTATCACTTGACCATAGGATAGAAAATTATATACAGGCACCGCGGTATATATATAACTATTTAAATGTGATTTCTATGGTTTGGATGGAATACGGTTTATAATAATCTTAAATTTTATATTGTATAAATATTTTTCTTCCATATATATATACATATGAAGTTGAAAATTTTGAAATTAAAAGGTGTATAAAAATCTTTATTAAAATGGAAGAAAATTAAGAAAATGGAGTTTAATAATTTATATCATATGTTTAAATGTTAAGTTTGGAAATTTTAAGATATGATATTTATAATTGGATTTTTCCCAAAATAAATTGAAATGAATATTCTAGTATAATTTGAATTGGGAAAATATATATATTATTACTAGAAACTGAAGTCTTATTATTTATGGATTTTATGTGAATATTCAAGACTAATTAATAGAACAATTGATCTGTTGAAAGAATAAAATCCAATTTTAGTTTGAAATATTGTTACTCAAAATGGATATACGTATATATAAATAAATTGAAGTGGTTTTGGAACTTGAGAGTGATAATATAAATTTTGGTTTAGACTTTAATAAAGAAATGTATTTGTAAAGCCATGAGAACTATTTTCTTTACAAAGTAACATTTAAGTTAAACCATTTAATTCATATACCGTTGAATGTCCAAACGATTCAAGTTTTTTTAGAAGTTATGGTTTTAAATTATGATTTTCAAAATATTATGCTTTGAAATATTTGATTTTCAGACGTTATGAAGTTAAAGCATTATGATTTTGGAAAAGAATTATATTTGGGATAAGGATAAAATATGGTTTTGGGTTTTGAAATGATATCGTATTCATGGTTATGAAATGGAATGTTTATTCTGATTTTTAAAGTATAACCTATTTTTAAATGACCGCGGTGTTATAATAACGATGGGTTGGCAAAGAGACCGGGATCGGATATGGACATACTCTCTGTCGATACCGAAAACCACTTTGACTAACCGTGTATGCGGTGGAGATTCCAGAATGAAGTAGGTGGTGGCGACGTTTCCTGTAAGGTAAATACGTGGACCCGACTCCCGTGAGTTGGCATAAGGTGGCTAAAACAGGAGCGATTCTCAGGCCAATGAGGTCATTCCTCTGATCGGACCCTCCTCTTCGATATTATATTTTGACTTGGATTGATTCAGTGGCCACTTCTATATTTTGATTTTGGGGAGTTAGTCCGAGGTGGGCGGTAACTGCGGCTACGCGTTTCCACCAGCCTGGATAGCAATTGGTATATCTACCCTGGCATTGCCTAGTTGTGCCGTGTCACCTACCATACCGAGCCTTTACTACGAGTTTCTATTTGTGTCGTACCTATGGAATATCCTCTGGTAGCCTCCCGATCAGGAGGTATTACGGTACTGTATAGACTATTGGCATTTTACGTGTTAAGGTGGAAAATGTAAAGCCTTAACGCTATTTAAAAGTAAGTTTATTTTATAAATAAACACTACTATAATAGCGCAATATACTACATAGTAAATAGTTTAACGGATCCTTAGGAGATGTAAATCCCGAGCATCTCTTGAGTTACTGTACTCATATTTATTTCTGTTAATTTAACTCACATAAGATCTTTTAGTTCTGACTCGAGTGTTTTTGTCTTTTCAAATTCGCTCGGGTCAGTCCGAGCGTTTCAGGATCGAAGATTTTAGCTTTGGAGGACGAAGACGAAGAATCCGTATTATATTATTTATAGTATTGCACCACACTCTAAATTTCCGCTGCATTGATTGTATTGGTATGTGTAACTCTGATATTCATTGTATAAGTAAAATAAATATTTTGTAAACAGTTATCATGAACTGTATATTGATTATTATATTTTATCCTTCCGCTGTGAGATTCTATTTTGTTTTATTTCTTCTCTGTTTTTTTTCTTATTTACCCCATAACAATCCTCCCTTGCGTATGCTTTGAATTGGCACGTGTGTCGGTTTAAAGTGTGCGAAAAGGCTGCATGTTACAATTGGTATCAGAGCTTTGGTTTAGCGATAAACTTTGGCTTTGTGGGGTTTGACTCTTTGTTAATAGGGTAGTAATACCATATGGGAGTCGCTGAGTGTATATATATGAGCGAGCGTATTTGTTAGTGTTATAAAAAGATTTTGATATTGCGTTAATCTGTTCCGTTTTGTATTTATAAATTCTGGTTGATGCATGGGACGCTATGTCATCAATAGGGATTTCTAAACACTTAATAGGACAGACCGACATAATATTTGTTTTTAATATAGGTGAATGAAATAATTTGGCCTATTATATTTTCTATATATAAAAATATTTTTATAAAGATATATTTTGGTTGCTATAGTTGGGTGTTAGGTAATAAAAATATTTGTAATGAATTAAAGCTAAGTTGAAATTTTAATAAATCAAATTGGAGATTTTAGAACTTAAGTCCGGGATTTTTGAAATCTTCTTTCAAAGGATTTATGAAATATAATGATTTGGATTATAAATATTTTCTTATATAAATATTTAGTATAATTCGAAAGAATTGGTTTAAAGAGGATTTTGAAGAAAATAAGTTTGTACTTTCCTCTCTGTCGCTGGAAAATAATTTCGGTGATGACGGCCGCATCATCGACTTTCATTTTCGAGTTTCGAAGGGAAAGGCCACTGTAGTAAATTCTACTGCAGATTTGTTTTGAAATTATTTAAAATTTTAATTGTTTAAAGGTAATTAGAGATATAAAAGTTGTAAGAAATTAATTATCTATTATTTTAAAGAAATTTTGGAATTTGACCCGGTATTAATTCTTGAATTTCCATTAATTAGTTGTAAAAATTTAGGTTAGTGAAATAAAAGAAGTAATCAATGAATTAAAAGAGTTGAGATTAAACTTGCATAAGTTCTTTTGCTTTTTCTTTAACATAAATAACTTACCAAGTATAAAAAGTTGAAATGTAAATTAAGAGTGGAATAGAATATTATGCAAGTAGAATTTTGAAAAAAATGAAGTATTCAATAAATTACTGTTATAAATAAGAATTTAATGGTATTAACTTAAGTGATGATTGGAATTTTACTAAAATTAAAGGTTGTATTATTAATAGGTGATTTTAACCTTAAGAAAGTAAAAATGAAATTCCTTAATTTATAAAGTTTGATTGTAGGGTTATTAACTTAAGTATGCTTTAATTTCCCCCTATTCTAATATAATGGAAAGTAGGAAAAATATAAATGACTGCAATCCATAGTTAATGAATGAGTAAAATCTTTCACTTATAGGAATGCAGGTTATAAGGTTAATAAATTAAGTGGAATTAGAGGGTTATTGTAGATAAATATAATAGGAACGTAAACATTAAGTAAATGAATGAAATTAAGGGTAAGTTGAAATTGTAAGTTATAAAACAAATATATATTAAAAAAAGGAATTGAGAAGAAACTTGAAAATTTTCACTTACATTCTTAAAACATACATAACTTACCATATTATAAAAGTTGCAATGTTAGTAAGAAAATGTAAGGGGAAATCTTACAAGTGAAGCTTGAGGTAATTAAGGTATTCAATAAATTTGCTGTTATTAATGAGAATAAATTGTATAAACTTAAGTTAAATTGGAAATTTTACTATATAAGAAAAGGTAAGTAGTATAAATAGATGATATAAACTTTAGTCAATAAAATTTGAATACAAATATAATAAATTTTGTAATAAATGGAAAATGAAAATTGTAAGAAATAAAGAAATTCCCTCCATAAATGAAAGAAAGAAAATCAAACCACTGAAGCATGAAATAAATGTATAATAAGTAATTTGGTTGTTGGTTTGAATTGTTACTTTTGATTTATGTTGTTGGGTAAGAAATTTGAATTTGTTGGATGAATAAATAATCTATCTTTGTTCCATCTAAGACTGTTGAGTATAGGGTGCACTTGATAGTTAATTTCATTTCATACAAATTTCAAGTTTGAACCCAAACAACTATTTGTTTGATGGATTAAATGGTTGCTTTGTTTGTGTATGTATGTTGTTGAATTGTTTGGTTGATTAATGATTGAATCCACTTGAATAGTTCACTTTAAAATAAATATTTAACCTTTTGGATTATATAAGTGAATACAGGTGATGGAAGCAACTGCTACTGCTTTTGGTTCCAAAATAATAAGTGTATATTGCCCGACAAATAGGTACGTTTTCGGATTACATTTAAAGCGCTATTTTTCCCGTGTTGGGATATAATATTTTGATAATATATGTAATATATTTGTATATTTTGATATTATATTTTCTCCCGAGCCTCACCGTACAAAGGAGACTCTGCCAAAAAATTTCGTAAATTTTGGACTTAGAAGTTTGTTGAATATTTTCCAAACTTTAATGATTTAAGTATAAAAGGTTGTAATGATTATAGACGGGTATATTTCATTAAAGGAAATTAATCCAGTAAATTATTGTTTATAAGTTAATATTTGAAATAAGATGTACCGTTTATTCTTCCTTCTCCCTTCTTTTTCCTTTTCGGGGACGAAAAGTTTTGAGTGGGGGAGATTGTAACGACTCGTTAAATTAATAATATTAAATGAATTGAATTAATATAATTTCTAATCTAATTTAGAATAAATGTAGGAATTTGGTATAGTAGTTGTAATTTAGTGTAACAATAAAATTTTATGACAATAGATTTGGATAGTGTAGATTGTCACAATTGATTTAAAGATAAATATAAGAAACTGATATAAGGGTTGAATTAGTGAATATCAATAAAAAGATTAAGTAGAATGGAATTCATTTAATATAAAATAAATAGTGGAAGACTTACATTGGATTGTAAAATGGATAGTAACTAAATAAAAGGTGACCGCTGAATAAATCAATGCAATAAGTGTTGATAAGGAAATTTAATGAATGCTGTCAATAATAAATGGACTTAAGATAGTAATAAAATTTGTTTTGCCTATGTAAATTCTATGTATTGATAAGCTATAATTAAATTTGAAATTTGGTAGTAAATAGGGGATAAGTTGACTAAGGCAATTAGTAATTTAATAAATGAATGCATAGTAAGTAAGTGGAAATGTATGCATAAAAATATTTTGATATATGGGATAATTACAAAAGTTTACCCATTTATCTAATGTATATAATTGAATCTAAATTTAGGGCAACATTTTGTTATTGATGGTATAAGTGAATTTGAATAAAAGGGTAAAAATTATGTAGATTTAACATGTATTGAGTATATAGCTAAGAAGGGCATTCGATGTAAATGAATCTAAATTTATGTGTCTAGTCAATAAAGGAGAACTTTAAGGGAATAAATATAAATGAATGTATTTGGGGAATGGAGTCCTTTTATATGTTGAATAGTATAACGTTGTTATTAAGAATGAACGTTACTTTAGTAATTATTAATATGGTAACGGAAGAGTGTATAAATTTTATAGTAACGTAAAAACGTATCGTAAGATAATAATTAAGTGTAGACTTATAAAATATATTTATGACAACAAATTTTGTAAGTTATTTATTCTATTAGTGTTAAGTTTTATTTATGTGTAAGTTAACAATATTACAATTCAATTGAATACGGTAAACTATGCAAACAAAAGATGAACATTTGGAAGTATTACTGTAGTGATATATATATAAGAAACGTTAACTTTGTAGTTGGGGAATAATTGATTTATTTGTGAGTTGTAATCAAATAGAGTCAAATTTATTAGAATTTATTGCAATTTATGGGATAAATTGCAGTAACCTTTGAAGATTTATTCACTAAAATAATTGACGATGGAAATTATATGTAAATTTGCTTTTAGTTAATTTAAAATATCCAGAGGGCTAGAAATGACAAAAATCTACTAGTTTAGAAATTTACAATAAAAAGTGGTAAGTAATTTTTCTAAATATTTAGATAGTAGGAAGATGTAGATTTAGATGGAATTTATTATTTAACTATTTCGTAAGTTGTGATCTAAGTTTAGAATTGAGATTTTTAATGTATAGATATTGAGCCAATGTTAGTTTCATTAAATTGACATCAATAACCTTGAATAATAGAAAGAAAGTGAATTTAATAAATTTAATCAAACTTATAATGTTGAATTTATTAAAATTGGAATTAATATTGAAGTTAAGAATTCACATTTGAATTGATGAATAGAACAACTACTGACACTTAAATTGTTTAAAATTGGAGTAAATAGTTAAGAAAATTTAAAGGGAGAAAATTTGGTCAATTTTTGAATTTAGATGTAAAAATTGGATTTTTATAATTTATTTAATTTATTTAATGAATATTAAAAATAGCCATTTTGGCCACAGACTCGGATTTCGACGAAACCAGTTTCATCGGATCCGTATCGGTGAATTATTATAGGGTTTCAAGTTTCGTATTGATCGGACTTGTCGTTTGATCGTACGGGCGTGAAACGCCTTGAAATCAATTTTAATAAAATCAATTTGAAATCAATTTGGAAATTTTGTTTTCAGCATAACTTCTTCATACGACCAAATTTGGACGTGAAACTTTTTCCATCGCGTTCAGAATATTTTAAAATACCTATTTGGATATATGGGTTTAATAAATTTTGTTCCGGAGGCTAAACGGGCTTTTTGGGCCATAGTTTGTTGCGTACGTTCATCCTTCTAGTCCATACGCTCTAACCCAACCCTAACTATAAATATACAGTTATAAACCCTAGCCCCATTTTATTCCCTTCTGATGTACGCTCATTTCTTCAATCTTCTCTCTTCCTCAATGGATGCATTTCAGATCCAATCTCGAATTGCAAATCAAAGATGAAAATTCAAAGTTCTCTACAAATTCTGGAAAAAATATATATCATAGTTCTCGATGTCCGTAATCTGCTGGTGCAATTCGTTTTTCAATTGGAGTTATCGTTTACCCAGAATAAATTCAAACAGTTCGTGACCGTTCATCAGCGTCGCATCAAAGTTCGTCTGATCGAAATTCTGTTTCTGGGTATTGTAGTATGGACGATGGGGAGTACATCAGTATAATTCGTTCGTCGATTCGATGGTTGGATGGTTCGTATAATTCGATTAGGGTTTGGCATAAGGGCGGCGGCTGCTGGGTTTATGGCCGATGGTGGCCACGTGGGGCGAACGCGAGTGGTCAAGGGGGAGGAGTGGAGCTCGGCGCAGCGTCTGGAGGGCTCGTAGGAGGTGCGGCGGCTCGTGGTGCGTGCTAGGGTTTGTTTTTTTCCTGTGCTTGCGTGCGTGGGTAGATCTCGGGTGCGTGCTCCTGTAGCAATTGAAACGGTGAGGAAGAAAGTGGGGAGGTGACGTGGCGGGAGTATGTGAGTGAGTTTTGTTTAATTTGTTTTTTATTAATTTTGATTTCGAATCGATCTATAGACATAACTTTTTCTTACGACCTCGGATTCACGCGAAATTTTTTTTGTTAGGATCGAAATTAAATTCCGGATCTGATGACGCTGGTTTGGACAAATTCTGAGACCGTCAAAATTTTGAATTTAAATTGAATTTAAATTCGATTTAAATTCCAAAGGTGAGTGTTTAAACCCACTCACAACTACTAGAAGCTTTTATGTTTGTTAAATTAATTTTAGAAATGAATAGAAATTTATTTATGAGTATTTGGCATGTTTATTTCACTCATATTTGTTGAATTGCATTTATTAAATTTAACTGTTAATTTAATTTATTTATTGCGTATTAATTGATAGTTAGAATTTATTTGTTTGCCTATAAACTGCTAGTTAACAGTTATATAGATTATTACTGAATATAAACTGTTAGATTAATAGTTGTTAAATTTAATCTGAATAAAATTGCCAGTTATTACCTGTTATATATTATCAAATATAAATTGTTATTGATTGATATTGCTTGATGATTGTGATTGGATGATGGGTGATGTTGATGGATGTTTTATTGTATTTCATAAAATTGCAAATTATCATGCATATTTCCTTTCATTCGGGATTGTGGTTTGAAATGATATACAACCGCAAAATTTTATATCTTTTAAATTGCGGATTGAAATGATAAATATCCGTATCACTTGACCATAGGATAGAAATTATATACAGGCACCGCGGTATATATATAACTATTTAAATGTGATTTCTATGGTTTGGATGGAATACGGTTTATAATAATCTTAAATTTTATATTGTATAAATATTTTTCTTCCATATATATATACATATGAAGTTGAAAATTTTGAAATTAAAAGGTGTATAAAAATCTTTATTAAAATGGAAGAAAATTAAGAAAATGGAGTTTAATAATTTATATCATATGTTTAAATGTTAAGTTTGGAAATTTTAAGATATGATATTTATAATTGGATTTTTCCCAAAATAAATTGAAATGAATATTCTAGTATAATTTGAATTGGGAAAATATATATTTTTTATTACTAGAAACTGAAGTCTTATTATTTATGGATTTTATGTGAATATTCAAGACTAATTAATAGAACAATTGATCTGTTGAAAGAATAAAATCCAATTTTAGTTTGAAATATTGTTACTCAAAATGGATATACGTATATATAAATAAATTGAAGTGGTTTTGGAACTTGAGAGAGATAATATAAATTTTGGTTTAGACTTTAATAAAGAAATGTATTTGTAAAGCCATGAGAACTATTTTCTTTACAAAGTAACATTTAAGTTAAACCATTTAATTCATATACCGTTGAATGTCCAAACCATTCAAGTTTTTTTAGAAGTTATGGTTTTAAATTATGATTTTCAAAATATTATGCTTTGAAATATTTGATTTTCAGACGTTATGAAGTTAAAGCATTATGATTTTGGAAAAGAATTATATTTGGGATAAGGATAAAATATGGTTTTGGGTTTTGAAATGATATCGTATTCATGGTTATGAAATGGAATGTTTATTCTGATTTTTAAAGTATAACCTATTTTTAAATGACCGCGGTGTTATAATAACGATGGGTTGGCAAAGAGACCGGGATCGGATATGGACATACTCTCTGTCGATACCGAAAACCACTTTGACTAACCGTGTACGCGGTGGAGATTCCAGAATGAAGTAGGTGGTGGCGACGTTTCCTGTAAGGTAAATACGTGGACCCGACTCCCGTGAGTTGGCATAAGGTGGCTAAAACAGGAGCGATTCTCAGGCCAATGAGGTCATTCCTCTGATCGGACCCTCCTCTTCGATATTATATTTTGACTTGGATTGATTCAGTGGCCACTTCTATATTTTGATTTTGGGGAGTTAGTCCGAGGTGGGCGGTAACTGCGGCTACGCGTTTCCACCAGCCTGGATAGCAATTGGTATATCTACCCTGGCATTGCCTAGTTGTGCCGTGTCACCTACCATACCGAGCCTTTACTACGAGTTTCTATTTGTGTTGTACCTATGGAGTATCCTCTGGTAGCCTCCCGATCAGGAGGTATTACGGTACTGTATAGACTATTGGCATTTTACGTGTTAAGGTGGAAAATGTAAAGCCTTAACGCTATTTAAAAGTAAGTTTATTTTATAAATAGACACTACTATAATAGCGCAATATACTACATAGTAAATAGTTTAACGGATCCTTAGGAGATGTAAATCCCGAGCACTCTTGAGTTACTGTACTCATATTTATTTCTGTTAATTTAACTCACATAAGATCTTTTAGTTCTGACTCGAGTGTTTTTGTATTTTCAAATTCGCTCGGGTCAGTCCGAGCGTTTCAGGATCGAAGATTTTAGCTTTGGAGGACGAAGACGAAGAATCCGTATTATATTATTTATAGTATTGCACCACACTCTAAATTTTCGCTGCATTGATTGTATTGGTATGTGTAACTCTGATATTCATTGTATAAGTAAAATAAATATTTTGTAAACAGTTATCATGAACTGTACATTGATTATTATATTTTATCCTTCCGCTGTGAGATTCTATTTTGTTTTATTTCTTCTCTGTTTTTTTTTCTTATTTACCCCATAACAATCCGCCCTTGCGTATGCTTTGAATTGGCACGTGTGTCGGTTTAAAGTGTGCGAAAAGGCTGGATGTTACACTTTACATCTCAAATTGTAACGTCCGACACACATCCATACAAGTCCATTCCGGGATCGAACGGAATCGAAGGCACTTCCAAAGAAGCCCTTGCAATCCGTACATTCACTAATCACGTCCGAACTTCCCATCACAAAGGGTGATAAAATCTCTTTATCGGAGATCAGCCGATGAAGAGACATTGATGGCTTCCGTTTCCGAAAATATCTGGTCTTCAACACTAGTCTTCAAATGCTATCCATTACGACGTATCACTATTCGGAATGAGATTCATGACCCAAAGGCCCTCTCCCGGCTAAACCGAATAACGAGCGCATATTTTAAAATAAGTGTAGCATTTAAATTCAAGCAAATCACAACAAATACCCTTTTAAAGGTAAATAATGATACTCGGTTGTTTAACTATCAATAGATATGCACAGCATCACCAGATTCCAAATAATTTACCAAATTATTTATTTTCCAAAAATATCTTTACAAGATATATTTTTCCACACTTCAACCATTTGAAAACAATTTTCAAATCACTTTTCACCTTTACAACTTTTGAAAACAAATTTCAAATCATTTTCCTTACGCAGAAATACTTCCAAATATTTATTCATTTTCTTTGGAAATCTGCCGAGTTCAAATACTTTTAAATAATTTATAACACTTATCCAAAATATACCGGGAAAACATTTTGAAATAAAACTATTTTTCTTTAAACACTTTACTTATAATATTGTTATAAAAATATTATACCAATATTACATATAACTTAAGTCCAAACTAATTTTCAAAATAAACTTAGTAGATAGAGTATAACTATTTAAATAACTATTTTCTAAAACAATTATTGATTAAATCTTAGAAATAATCATTTCTATATCAACTTAATAAAGCTTTACTTAAAGGATTTAAAACAATTTAAGAAGTTAATTTCTCCAAAGTATCCTTTTCAAAACCAATTCTAGAATTTTTATATATATATATATATATATATATATGTATGTATGTATGTATGTATGCATGTATGTATGTTTCAAAGCTATTCAGAAATTTTATTCGGCTTTCCAGGGAGAATACACTTTCATTTCAAAATGGTTCGTTTAAACCAATTAAATAAATCCTTACCGATTTACTTTAAATTTGCGTTCCAAATCCGTAAATTTATTTCCACACTTCAAAAATAAATCAATGTTTATTTTTAAACAAATTTCCCTTTCCTTTATTAATTCCATGGTGAATTTAAATTTTCAAATATCCACTAATATACGATTTTCAAATCGATTTCAAATATTCACTTTCAACAACAATTTAATTTTTCAATTGATTTCAAAAACAACCAAATCAAATTCTATATTGATTTTTCAAGAAATTAAACACCAAGTGAATTTCATTCAAATCTCAAATTGAAATCAATTTCTACTAAACCTCAAATCAATTTTCAAATTGATTCCATATTCATTTTAAAACACCTAACAAATTTCCAAATGGATTTTCAAAATACTTTAAATTCAATCGCCAAAAATCAATTCCCAAATGGGTTTCAAATTTTATTTCTTTTTTAAAAAATAAATTCCTTTTAAAGAAAACAAATTCTTTTATTTTCAAACTCTTTAAAATCCGTATTTTGAATAAATTCTTCAACCTTTGAATAATATTACCCGAAATCCATTTATTAAAGCTTTTTCCATATTTTGAAATTTTATTCAATAAGATTAAAATAAAACTTTATTATTTAAGAATTTCTTATTTTAAATTTATCCAATTCTCAAAAATAAATTTTAATATAAACTTTCAACCTGGATTTTAAAAAATCAAATTTTTATTTATTTTCGATATCCAACGATACCAAAATTTTATTCGGCTAAATTTAGACTTCAACGATTTCAATCACAATGATAATCACACAGAGATCATAAAAAAAATCAACATACAACATTGAAACAAATTCAATTATTTAAGGAATCCAGTTGGATCCCTCCAACCTGTTTCCCTGCATCCACAGATGTTAGCACAATACCAATTCCGTTTCAAGACGGGATATCGCGGTACATGGGTTTATATAAAATATCATTCGCTATTATGCGGCGCAATAGGGTCTCATCCGCTATATAATGCGGGAAAATCAACTCCAAGTACATATATAATTCCAATTCCACTTCACGGTGGAATACCGCGGCATATGTGTTTAATATAATAACCTCCGCTTAATATGCGGCGTATAGGGTCTATTTCAATACAACAGATAGCAATTTATCATTTAATCACACAATCAAGCAATTTTAAATCAAACTATTTAAAATTTAAATCGAAACAAATTCGATTGAGTGAGAAGTTCTCACCTTGCTTCCAATAGCGGTTTCAGCGTTTTATTCCGAATAAAATTAAACGCGCATTTAATTTTTTTACCCAAAATTCACACTAGCTCCAATCGATCCCAATCCAGCTCCATCGCGTAGTATTCGTCCATACAATTCCAACGCAAGTCGTTTCGTCAATTTTCGACCTCGTATGAACAAGATATGACGTTTAGGAGTTAATATGAATTTTATATAAATTAATTTCACAACTTTTATTTTATTTTATAACTTAGATTCCATCAGGGCCGCACATTTTTCAACTCAGAATCGTGGCTGCACAATCCTTCTCCTCCCTTCTCCCAGTTTCAAATGCAGATAACCCATATGACCGCCCCCATCTTCGAATTTTCGCTCCTCCTCCATTGATCGAGAACACGACCAACCTATGCCAAACGAAAGCTCGTCTTGAGCTCGACGTACACCCTGAACGGCGTGACACTCGGCCATCCATAGGCCTCGAAATCCGTGTGCAAATGCTCGACGTTCAAATCGAAATTGCCATTGATTTTCTCAACTAAAATCGATCATCCCCGTATGGATTTGTAGATCTCACATAGCTCTATGATTTTCGTATTGAAGGTTTTTGATATTAGTTTGTGAATTAAGAGAAAATCGAGGAAGAAGAAGGGAAGACGTCGGCCATTGAAAATCAAGTGGCGGCTGTAACCTAGAAGACTAGGGCTTAGTGTAAAATGAAGATAATGGGTCATTTTATAGAAAATTGCAAAATACTATTCACCCAAAAAAATTCCGAACTCGAAACGAAGCGTGCCGCCTGGCGTTTATAATGTTTTACCCCTATTCAAAATGCAATGGAATATATATCGGGAGCCAATTCGATCATATTTGAAAGATAGGTTTTCAAATCGACTATTTAAATTTAAAATTCACTTAAACCGATTTCAGTGCGTTTTAGCTTGCCCCGGACAAACCGTAAATCCGATTGACACGAAATTTGAAATCTTACTATAATATAACATTACAGATCTTTATGAAACCAGTTCCGTCAAAATCCGAGACTGTTTGAAAGATGACTATTTTTACTCGTCAATTAAACATTAAAATATTCAATTTCCACAAATTAACTTTTAATTCAATTTTAGAAGTTCTATAACATCATTCTAACTCCAATATGATTTAATACAACTTTACAAATCAAATTTAATCACATTACACCCAATTTCCAATTATTTCTGTAATTTCAAATATTAAATTATCGATTTAATTATCCAATTAAATCTAGATATTCGAAATATAATTTATTCGACTTACGAATTTTACTTGTTAATATTCAAAATCAATTAAATATACAAATTTCAAATGACAGAAATTCTGGGTCGTTACAAATTACAACTATTACTAAAGATTATTATTATTTAATCAAATAATCACAGTAAAAAGTTCTTTTATACCATAAGAATAATCATGTTCTGTACCTTATAGATATCAATGGAAGGGGAACGAAAAACATCACAACTTGAAAGACAACGTTCAATATATAAAAAGTACATAACAATCAAACAATATACTTAGTCTACAGACATCTTAAGAAATTCATTTGTAAACAAAAGCTGAGTTCTACACAACAGATCACAATCATTCTAATACAAGCAGATAAATTCTAGATAATCTAGGGAAAGAATACATGAATAGATTCTACCACGCAGTGAAAGTTTCATGCTCCTATGCAGCAAACAAACTAGCTTGCAAACTTCTTCCTTGCCTGCATTATAAAAATATCACAGTTCGGATAAATACCACCAGGGCTTTTGAAAATTTTGACAAAAGTATTGATTTTCTTTTCTTTTATTTTTTTTAAGACAGAAAATGTTACAAGGTACACGAGTTCAACTCCTCTGTCCCAACTCCTCCCTCTCATGTGTCCCTTTTAATCTCATCCATTCATTATTGTAATTTTGTTATCATACAGCACCCTTTTATCACATGCAATGAATGATTTATTAATCAGTGGCTGAAATCAAGTGGACACACAGCAGATGATTTCACCTCGTACACAAAGGTTGCTTTCTTACTCTGCCAATGACATAATCCAATATGTAAAACAACAATAGAACCGAAGGGTACAAGAAATTCTGTTGACTTCATTATATGCAATACCAAGACCCTATTTATAATAGTGATTCGGGCCAAACAGATGTGACACAGCAAGAACATAAGGATTCCGTGGTAGACTTCAAATATGAGCACTATTAAACTCAATTTTGGACACGAACGTTACGGCACGCGTTTAGTGCGTGATGATGGATCACACTTCATGCGTGGATTGTTTTTTATGAATTGTATATGGTTAATTCGTTCAAAAAAAAAAAATTGACGTTGAAATGATATGCGGTTATTTTTAATTTTTCTTTCTAAATTGTACATCTAATCTTTTGTTAGTTTGAATTTTATTTCTATTATTAATTACTAAAGAATGGATTTAATTTTATATTGGTTTAAATTTTTTTCTGTTATTAATTAGTAAAAAAGACTTTGAAAAAAGTTTATTCGTAAGATCCTATTCTTAAGTGATAATAAGACAAGTACGTTTTGAATTCTTAAAAAAATTAACTGTTAGATTCAATTTTTAAACAATAGTATTATTTAATAATATTTATAGAGAAACATTTTTGGTAGTTCACGTTGATACCAAAAAGTTGTGACACTAAAAGTATTACAACTATTATTAAAGATATTAACGTAGTTAACAGCAATTCAGCGCAGTTTACCTTAGTTAAATCACAAGTTCAAAGAAACAAGACAGGTTGGGATTCTTTCTTTCCAACTGCAAACAAAGAATATCTAATAATATTTCAATAAAATACCATGTGGTGTTCCCAAATGCAATGCAATTATGAAAATCACAAAGAATATTATCCTATATTATATATTTTCAAACTAAAATACTAAAATAATGTTCTTAGTTTTATATGATTATACAAGATTTTGGTGACCAAACTGTAATGATAAACTTATTAGCAGAGCCCTCGCTGTCTTTAGTATTTAAAGCATCAAGTACTAACTGACATAATAGGCACATAGGAGACCAAACGTAAGCATACAAACTATAGAAAAAACAAACTGAAGACTGAAGAAATCAAGCAACATAACAATGGCGTGCTACAATCCGATAATAGTAAGAAATATGTGACATTTGTTAAATGAAAAATTCTATTTCAACACACAGATGATTATCTAGTAACCTATCTGAAATAAATAAAATTTTAAAGACTAAAATACGTTTAGAAAGCTGCGTATTTTCTTTCTTCTTAATTTCATTGTCTCTTACGTCGGTTTCTTTCAAAACCCGAGTTTCTAAATCAGTGAAGAAAAAATTCAATTTTTCACCAATAGCTGATTGATTTTAAACAACCGAATGAATTACTAACACAATCACAGCGGGTAATTCGAAAAAAAATTGAAAAGTCTTTTACCTTTTACAAATATAATCGTAGACTGTCAATTACGGAGATTGGTGATAATTCACACAGGTACACTAGATTTCTGGCTAAATCGCGTAAATAATTGCATGAATTTTTACACATCCATACAGAAAGTCTACGAGGTATTGATACGAACCGCGGAATCTTCTTGCGTGGTAGTTCGTTTTGTTTTTTTTTCTTTTTCTGTTTGAACTTTTCAACGTTTGATGGGAAAGTCAGTTCTGAAAATGGTATGGTACTACTAAGTTGTTTTCGGATTTACGTACCTTTTTTATTTTTGGAGGGACTGCTAAGTAAATACTCGGATTTGAAATAGAATTTGCTCTGTAAATATTGAGCATGAAAGATCGTTAAACAAGCAACTAAATCAATAATTTCAAGAATTAAAATGCTAGTAATTAGATTACGAATTAACTAGTAAATAGATGAAATGGCATACTCTAACAATCCCAATTTTACTACAAATTAAAATTGTTAAATTTCAAGCTAATGTGCAGTAAAATTTCTAACGTCCACAAAATCACTTTTACTTGATCTAACATACTAACACAGAGGATGATAGCGTTATAGATATATGAACTAAAATAGGTGAAATCAGTCGCATACAGGAAAAAGTTTGCCAAATAATATTGTGGCAAATGAAGTGATATACTACTACTATTGAATGACAATTTATAATGTCTAGCGGTTGACTATGAGTGAAAATGTAAAATAATTAGTACGATAAGTGGTTCAAAGAAATTTGTATCTAATCGTTGAATTTTTTTTCGTACTTTGATATATTTAGTGCTTATTAATTTGTGAAAGCAACAAACAAAGCGAACAAGACAAATGTTTGTTTTGAGTAAGCAGTCTAATAGCAGAATACAGAATGTTTATAAATTTCAAGGGTGTTTGATTATAATCAAAATTTTATGATTATTGAATGCATTTATAATATAACAAGCATGACGAAAATCAAGAAGAAGGCCAAATCAAGAAGGTCATAGGTCTTTGATTTTAATGTTGTTATAAGAAAAGTTCATGTGTAAATGAATATGTAATTTGATTTCTATTTTTAAAAAATAGAAAACGCAATGTACTTTGTCCTTTTTTGACGGAAAATGCAAGGTAATTTGCACTTTTCTGATTTTGAAATTTATTTTGAAAATTTGATATTTTGAAAAACGCAACTATCAGGAAAGCGCAAGCTAGTTTCACTTTCTGATTTGAAAAAAATTTCTGAAAGTTTTTGAAGTTTTTAAAATTTTGAAAAGCGCAAGTCGCTTTCTTATTTAAAAAAAAACAGAGATCTAATTTACATATTCATTGCTACATAAACTTTTCTTATAACATCAAAAATAGGAACCTTCTGTGCAAAGTCATTTACGGAATTCAAATGAGAGGATTAAAAAAAATTGTTAAATGAACTTCAGTTTTGAATAAAATGGAGCTATTTTTCAATATTTTTAAAATTAATATGATGATATTTTGAAACATACAAAGTAAGGTTTGAGCAGTATTTATTTAATATAATGCTTTGCGGAAGAGAAGACTATTTTGTTAATAGTATAGAATTTTAAATGTTTTTGTAAAAAGTAGTTTGTTCGAGAATGATTAGTGGGAATTTTTTTTTTTTTAAAAAAGAATATTTGATTTTTGAGTGACTTAACACCCATTATGACGATATCACTATAATGACTGTTATTTGTGACTTTCTTTTAGGAGTTGTGGGAACATCCAATTATTCTCTTTCATAGTGGAGGTTGAGATATGGTGTATGGATATCCATTTCGATGTTTGAAGTATGACCTTTTTATTGTATTTGTTCGTTTTGGTTGAATTGTTTGTGCAAATTTATTTCTTGTTAGACTACGTTAGATTCGTTTTTGTATTGTACCGTTTTGACTATTTACTCAATTAATCCATTTCGTGCTTGTTTGAATTGTTTGCTCCTGTTTGTATTATATTGATTTTCTGACTTGCTTTGATTGGTTTTAATTATAAACATACTCGGGTTTTTGAAACCCATTTAGGATATAAATGGTGTTCATAGGCCCATTTATTTCATAAACGGCCGACGTTAAAAAAATTGAAAGAAAAAAACCATTTTTTTCTTTTCTTTTTCCACACTTCAACTGTAACACGAGTAAAGGAAAAAAGGATTCCTCGCATTTCACTGCAAGGGGAGCAAAAAAACATCACGAATCTAAATAACATCAATCAATACAAAAGCACATAACAATCAAACAATATATTTTGTCTAAGGACTTCTTAAGAAATTCATTTGTAAACAAAAGCTGAGTACTACATAACGGATCACAATCATTCTAATACAGACAAATAAATTCTAGATAATTTAGGAAAAGAATACATGAATAGGTTCTACCACGCAGTGGAAGTTTCATGCTCCTATACAGCAAACAAAGTAGCTTGCAAACTTCTTCCTTGCCTGCAGTATACAAATATCACAATTCAGATAAATAACACCAGAGCTTTTGAAAATTTGGACGTGTGTATGACAAAAATTTGAATACTTTTAACTGCAAGGACACGAACTTTCAATATTTTAACCACAAAGACAAACATTCGTCTAACAATTAATACAATCAAAATTATTCATAAGGACAAACATTCTCCTAAAACTGCTACCGAACTAAAAACTGATACGTAGAAACTGCTACCAATAACTACAAACTGATACCTAAAAACTGGTATCAACTAAAAACTGATACCTAGAGAAAGTCGTCCTTCAGGCTAAAATACTGAAAATTGTCCTTGAGGCTAAAACGCTGAGAAATTTTGTCCTTACAATAATTTCATGTATATATTTATGTATGTATATATTTATGTATGTATATGGGAAAGTCTATTTAGACACAAAATGTAGATACATTTGGTGACACAATGGATTTGCACCATTGGATCGTCCATATGTGTGTGTGTGACAAAAAAAAAGTTAAAGGTACACAAAGGCTGCTTTCTGATTCTACCAATGACATAACCCAATGCGTAAAACAATTATAGAACCATGAGTGTCTAAGGAATTCTGTTGACTTCATTATACGCAATGCCAAGATGCTATTAAAATAGTCATTCAGGCCAAACAAACGTGACACAGCAAGAACATAAAATCACGATAGACTTCAAATGAGAGCACTGGCGAATTCTACTTGAACTCAACTTCTCGGTGAGTTGCACTATAAATTTTGAAAAAACTTAAAAAAAAACCCTCATTTTACTGAGCCGCCCAGTCTAGAAAAAAAAATCCAAAAATATTCTTCCATTGCTCTGCATGGTGCCCTGAAGGCATTAACGTATTTGTTCTGCGTAGTGAACAAAAAAATTGAAAAAAAAAATAAAACATAAATTTAAACAAGAATAATAAAATGGGTATTTTTGTCCTTAATTTTTTTTTAAAAACCAGGGGCAACTCAGGAAATTTGAGGGTTTGAATAGCCCGGCCAACTCAATTTTGAACATATTGATATGGATAACAGCAATTCCACGGCACTTTATCTTAATTAAATCACAAGTTCAAACAAATAAGACAGGTTGGGGATTCTTTCTTTCCAACTGTAAACATAGAATATCTAATAATATTTCAATAAAATACTATGTGGTGTTCCCAAATGCAATGCAATTATGCAAATCACAAAGAATGTTAACCTATATTATATATTTTCAAACTAAAATACTAAAATAATGTTCTTAGTTTTATATGATTATACAAGACTTTGGTGACCAAACTGTAATGATAAACTTATTAGCAGAGCCCTCGCTGTCTTTAATATTTAAAGCGTCAAGTACTAACTGACATAATAGGCACATAGGAGATCAATCGTAAGCATACAACTATAGAAAAAACAAATTGAAGACTGAAGAAATTAAGCAATATAACAATGGCGCGCTACAATCCCATAATAGCAAGAAATATGTAACTATCTGGTAAATATTGAGCTTGATAGATCACTAAAGAAGCAACTAAATCAACAGTTTCAAGAATTAGGATAGTCGTAATTAGAGTATAGTCTTCATACTCTAACATCCACAAGAAAAAGTTTTCTTATGCCAATTAACTAGTAAATAGATGAAATGGCATAACTTAACAATCCCAATTTAACTACAAATTAAAATTGCTAATTTCAAGCTAATGTGTAGTCAAATTTATAACGTCCACAAAATCACTTTTACCTGATCTAATATACCAACACAGAGGATGATAGCGATATAGATATATGAATTAAAATAGGTGAAATCAGTCACATACAGGAATTTTTTTGCCAAATAATGTTGTGGCAATTGAAGTGATATACTACAACTATTGAGTGACAATTTATAATGTTTAGTGCTTGGCTATGAGTAAAAATGTAAAAAAATATTACGGTAAGTGGTTCAAAAAAATTTGTAACTAATATAAGCGTTGAAGTATTTTTCATACTTTGCTATATTTAGTGCTTATTAATTTGTGAAAGCAACAAACATAGCAAACAAGACAAATGTTTGTTTTGAATAAGTAGAGTCTAATAGCAGAATACATAATGCTTATTAATTTCAAGGGTGCTTGATTTAAAACAAGCATTAGGAAATTCAAATGAGAGGATAAAAAGACATTGTTAAATGGATTCCAGTTTTGAATAAAATGGAGCTATTTTTCAATATTTTTAAAATTGCTACAAGGGGTACCAAAAAAGTTCGCCCTCTCGAAAAAAAACGAAAAGAAAAAAAACCGTTATTATCCCCAGTATGCAATTTTTTATCCCTGTTATGCAATTTTTTCTGTGGACCGTTTCATGATTTTCTTTTCGATCAAACACCTCCCAATTTGGTTTTTCACGGGCCATCATCGTTTTTTCTTTCCAATAGGTTGTCACCAAATTTGCTTTGAACAAGGGTTAGACGGTAAACCGTCTAATTTTGCTCCATCTATCATGTCTCTACTATAACAAATTTATTTTTGGACGAAGTTCCCTAAAATGACACCCCTTATCCAAGTGTGGAATCTCTTTAACAGTGCCTAAATAGAAGTGCTTAAAACGCCTATTTTTCTTTAGTTCTTTTGTCCTCGGTTTTCAATATTCTCGACGACTTGCGCGTAGTAATTCGAATTCCAGATAACTTAAATGCCAAACGTGCACAAGTATAAAGTTGAGATTTAGACCATACAAACATTATGCTTATTAACTACTTCAAATTCTCAGTCCCACAAATTCATTACAACCAAGCATAAAACCAAATAGAGAATCAAACACCGAATAAAAGGTTATGACAACATGATATGATGTTTATAATGCAAGATTAAGCGCTTACCGAAGGAGAATGACCACCGTTCTCAGTTGAACTAAGATGATTGAGCTGAGTGTAACTATTATCAGTATCACCACTACTGACAACTTTGTGATTATTTGCAGCAACAAGTTCTTCTTCATTCCCCAAACTAGCCCTTGAAAAATCCGACTTGTTTTGCTTCCTATTTTCCCTAATTTTTGAAAAATCAACAGAGTAATCTGGAACTCCATTCTTCATATCCCAATCTCCGAACTGGGGAACTGACATCCAACCATTACTTGAATTATCCTGATCAAACCAAACCGCATCAGTTAAACTTCCTCTATGATACATCTAGCATCGTTCAATTCTTCAATTATAATGAATTGGCTCTCAATAGTTGTAATAGCTTGGTACCGTAACTTTTCTCAGCAACGAAAAGAGTTTTATATGTGATAACGAACTTTTTAACCCTAATTTCTTGATCAATACCTGGAAAAGGTTATTATAATAGGTACTATACTAGAATAAATAAATAAATAAATAAATCTTCATCAAGTGTCCGGAAATAAGCAGCAAAATAAATATCAACTATGATCTACCGCGATTTCTAAAATAAATTACAACTGCAAACAAAAGTTAGATTATTTTATTGTTTGATAGAATCATAGGTAAATGGCAAATTATATAGAATCAACAGAGAAAGAGATAAGAAACGAAAACCTGCTTTCGATGTTCCATTTAGCAGTAAACGACAGTCAAATCCTGAAGAGATGGACGATTTATTTTAGGTGATCAATTCAGGCAAAAAGGATGTTATTTATTTTGAGACGGAAGTGAGAAAAGTATGGTTAGCTTGGTATGATAATATACGAGACACTGTATTAAAATGCCGTTGAAATGTTCATTAATACCGAAAATGCCATTTTGTTGTTAGCGGTAGGCTACTCTTACGACGCTGTCTTTTTCCGCGTTGTTCATTGCTCGTTCCGTTTTTTTTTTCCTTTTTGATTTTTTTTTCCATTTTGGTCCACTTTTGTAAAGTAATTACACAGATAGTCCAGTTTCAAAACTAATATCAAATATTAGGGTTGAGCATAAAACGCACCGCTATACGGAAACCGTCCACACCAGACCGCAAAAGCGGTAAGGAAACCCACATCGAATTTTCTAATCAAAATTGATACCCCAAACTAGACCGACCCGCATCGATAC
The DNA here is from genome assembly GCA_030765085.1 of Allium cepa. Taxonomy (NCBI): domain Eukaryota; kingdom Viridiplantae; phylum Streptophyta; class Magnoliopsida; order Asparagales; family Amaryllidaceae; genus Allium; species Allium cepa. Next base: position 964,609,822 of record CM060939.1, on the reverse strand, counting down.
GGTTCGGTTGCGGTTTGAACGATTGAACCAATCATATTAAACCGGACCGAACCGAAAATTTATAATAGTAATCTTATGATAAAAGTATAAGCAACTCATATTTATTTTAGATTCTAGCAATGTACATTCTATTTTTAGCATATGCTGTTGTTATATTAATAATAATCGCTGACATAAAGGAAGAAGTTATAGTTTAATATAATGTTTTACATCTCATTTTTTGTGTGAATAAATTCTAATTATAATCTTATTCTAGTCATTTTCCTTAATGATTATGTATTAATTAATGTTGATGTTTGGTTAATCTACCAAAAAAATCTCACTTGTAGGTAAATGTCAAATTGAAATATTCATACAATTAAGAATTAATCTTTTATTTCAGTATAACATTGTGTGTGTTAACCTTTAAACGTAAAAGTTTCATACGGTTGCCTTTGTAAATTGATTGTTGATAGAAGTAATTCTTTTATTTCATATTATAATATGGGTTCAAATCGGACCGGACCGAAACCGAACCGTATTACATTCAACCGGACCGAAACCTAACCGTTTAAAGGATTGATATAATGGTTTGTATATTTTGATTAACCGTTTGATGCGGTGCAGAAGCGGTTTGGACTCCAAACCGGCCCGCGCCCACCTCTATCAAATATAGTCATGTTTTGGCCAGCTCAGCGCTGAACTGACCAAAGTACACTAACGACATTTCAAAATTCGCTAGTGTTTTTTCTTAATTTTTTTTAGTTGGCTCCTTTTGAAAAGGCGCCAACTAAACTGAAAAAAATTACTAGCGACATTTGAAATGTCGCCAGTACACTCTGACCAGCTCAGCGCTGAGCTGACCAAAACAGGGTTATATTTGATGTTATTTTTAAAACGAGGTCATTTGCATCATAAGTTTCAAAAAGGGGACTAAAATGCAAAAAATTCCTTTTTCTTTCCGTGTCGCCCAAGAGAATTCCATTTTGAACCCATGATCCAATGTGATTCTATGTACAAAACACTCTAGCCATTAAAAGATATACTGCCATGCTAAAAGGATCCGAGTTTATACTTTCCGGTGTCATGATGTGGTGTTAGAAAGTGTAAAACAATACGTCTTTAGCTTCACATGGTGATGTGATGCTAAAAACATCGGTTTTACGCTTGTTGATACCACATCACGGTACTAAGAAGTAAGAATTTAGATAATTTTAGCAATACATAATATAGATTAAAAATTAGAAAAAATTACTTCAACACACTTCTCTAAGCTTTAAATGTCTAAATTTTTTAGAAAATTACATTTCAGATATCTTCATTGTCTTAAGCGATGCTTTACTGCTCTTCGTTCTTATCATAACTTCGACTTTTTGTTGTCGTAAATAGATTGCAAATGAAATAGTAACCAATTTAGGTTTAGAAATTATCAATTTAAGCATAATTTACATACTATATTTCCAATTGATAAATATACGTGGAAGCATAATTTTAGAGAGCAGTTGCAATCTAGAAGGGTTCAAGGCTGCTTGTGGGAGTGCGGGTAACGATGGTGGGGCGTTGGTGAATCTGCTCCTCCCGCCTTATGCCCTATTCAGGTATTCCCCTCATCTGCTGTGTACTTCTTTGGTTAGTCTTAAGTTGTGTAGCAAAAATAGCAAAATGAAAGGCCTAAGCACTATCGGACTTCTTTGTTTAAGAATAAACCATGGAACGCTGATTCATACTCCCATAAGAAATTTGAGGTTAATTTTGTTGATAAACATATTTCCCCCCCCCCCCCCCCCAAAAAAAGAAATTATTGATGCCGGTATTTCTCTCTAGAAGGACCATCTTGTTTAGTTCTTCCTGTATGACCCCTCCATTCTCTGTTCTCAAAGTGCATGTTCTTAGGATTTGGAGACTTCACAGTTCCATGGAAGTTAGATGTGCAATTCTGTGTACTTTTTAAAATTCTCTTGCCCCTTGGAGAGAGCCTGGATCCTGAAAGCAGACCCAATTGGATGGAAAAGTGTTCGTTATTACCCAGTGGAATCCTTCGATTGACCTTGCTCGTGAGCATAACCTATCACTCCTTATTTCGGTTCGCCTCTCAAATATCCCATCCGTCCTCCGGTCTTTAGAAGGAATTAATTGGATAGCTAACCACGTCGGTCATTTGATCTATTTTGACATATCTATAAAAAGATGTCACTGTCTTGAATTTTCCGAAGCCCTCATCGAAATTACGCCCACTAGGTAGTTGTTTACCAATATCCCTATTCTTCTCACTAAGAGCAGGACCATTCATGTGAATGTTTCTTATCGGTGGAAAATATCTATCTATGACAGTTGTCGTTCTTTTGGAAACATCGGTTCATTGTGCCCTCACCATGACTCCTTAGCTTTTGACCTGAAAATCCCCCTCCCAAAGCCTCTCCCCCTCCATTCTCGACCCCTCGACTCGCATCCCGTCACTGACCATTCCTCTAACGTCTCCCCATTTTTTCGTTTCCACTCCGGAAGAATCCCAGCATCACCACATTCTGCTCCATCTAATCCCCCTATCCTCGAGTCGACTTTCCCCTCCCCTTTTCGATACGTTCCTACAACGACCTATAATTTTATCAATTTGGATATGAATATTGAATTAATTTTAAACATTCAATTGATTGTTTTAAATGATAAATAATCCGTTTTGATTATTATATAATGATAATAAGTGATTCATAATGATTTTATAAATATATAAACTTATTTTATAAAGGTATACAAACTTCGTCGTATTTTGGCAAATCGACTCGTATATTTACAAATGAATTCTAATATTATTTAATATAGTTTTATAGCTTAAAAAAATCTTGTTTTAATTATTTAAAGGTGATAAGAAACTCATTTTTAAATTTTGTTTACATAAATAAATAGTTTGATTAAAAACTAAAAATATGATCGGAAATTCTGGATTTACAACGGTTTGATGAATTGAAATTATTTTAAGTTGTAGAAACCTTTTTTGAACATGCACACACATGCATATACATGCACATATACATACAAATGGGCATCGCAATTAGTCAAATCGAAACCAAATGAAATATCTAAACATATATCCATATAAACTCCTTATGTATAAATAAACAAATGCAACATAAAAAAGCAAACTTAAAATCAACTCACCATCACTTATACACCTACACATCTAAGACATCATGAAGTGATGGAAGACACATAGAGGGGGGGGGGGGGGTTTGGACCCTTATGATCACAGTTTTCAAATAAAATAAGAAATAAGAAATTTTCGGACCCTTTTTCATTTGAAAACTATTTTCGGACCCTTATGATCCTAGCTTGGACCCTTATGACCTACACACCTAAGAAAATTTCTTATTTCATAGTTCGTAAAAAACTCCATATGTGTCGGAATTCTTTGAAATAAAAATTTTTAGGACCCTTATGATCATAGTTTTCAAATGAAAAAGAAAAATCAATATTCCATTTACTAAAGTTTGAATTATGTCCAAATCAAGTTTTTAAAATCATCGTATTTTGGCAGTGCGTAAGATATTGTTTTCAACTCTTTAAAAGGGATGTTTTTAAATCTTTAAAAATATGAAATAAATTTCATAAATATGTTAAAATATTTTAAAAGGAATTGGAATTATAAAAATGGGGATGCATGTAATGAAATTGTTTTTTTAATCTATAACGCTTTAAAATCACTATTCACCGACAATTTAATAATTGAATTTGGTAACCGTTGAATAAATGATTTGAACTTGAGTTTTCTTCCCGAATCTTTTTGAAATGTTTTTCAAATGATAAATCAAATACTTGTAATAGATTGGATCCAATCAAATAACTTAACCGCCTTATGGACGATAGAGAGGTGGTCTCTAGGCTCGAGTTTGGAAAACTGGTTGTTTGCACCCCTTAGCAATCCGGACTGGTCCGACGGAGGGGATAGTTAATTTGATTTAATCAGATTGTATTTTCTTAAAATAAAAGAAAGGGGATTTGTAGTTTTTCAAAAAGGTTAAGATTAAAATAGGATTTTTATGGTAAATAGAACATTACAGTTAAACCCTATATTAAATTCCAAGGAGGAAACTTGCACCGTCCGCGTGAATTTAAAAGGTGATTTCACCGTTATTCGGTACATAGTACAGGTTGAATATGGTAATTAGTATTGAGTATAATTAATCTAAAATCTATGAAACTTTTTACTCAATACCAAGTGATTTGGGTTTATGTCTTAAATAACATTGTTTTTGACCCATTTAAAACATGTTTCAAAAAAATGAAACCTTTATTAATTATGTTGATAATATAATATGGAAATACTTTTCCTAAGTAATTAAAAGGAAATGTTTTGGTATTTCCAAAGTTAAAAAGATGTCTAATAATTCAGCATATCCCGAAAACAGAAATGGTTTAGAGATATATATCTCTAAAAGATTTTTTATTTGATAAAAAGATATCTTCAAAGTTAAATAATATTATGATTAAAAGAAGAAACGAGGATTTAACGAAAGAAGCTTAACATTTATGTGTACACATATATACACATCTTTTTATCGATAATTGGTTTGGAGACCAGGATCGGATTTGGGTGATTCTTACCCAAAAACCACTTCGAACCAATATACGCGTTCGGAAGTGAAGACATGTCGTAGACAATAAATTTGAAGATGGAGATCTTCATAATGTAGGGCTGCTTTCCACTAACCTCGTGATTCCTATATTATATACATACGATGACAGTAGTATCTTTATTTTGAAATCTTTAATACAAGGAATGCTCGCTATTAATCTTAGGGGTGATTCTCAAATAGGATGTAATATGAGTACCTTTTGTTGTCCCGTTCTTGCACAACTTGTATAGACGAATGTCTGGCATTGTATTTCTAAGACCATATACATTGGTTTTTACAAAAGTATATCTGTTTGGTGGTATAGGAGGTAACCCCTTTTATACATAAAACCCTTCCCCGAGGCATATAAACTCGAGAGTTTTACTTTTGTGGAAACCAATTTGTGTGTCGTCGAAAATGACAATGTGGCATTCAAAGTGGGATTTTCCATGTGAAAGGTAAAACGTTACCTCAAGCGTCACACACCGGTAATGGAAAACTAGGGTAGATGTAGCAGGACTATGTGGGTCGCCCCCATTAGGAGATGGTCGTTACCTTTTTAGATTTCCCTCTATATATCAGGGTTTTTGGGTATGTTGTGGCTATGGATATGTCGGGAACGATCGGGGTGATAACATATTTAATGCTATCTTTGGTAGAGGTAGGTCGGTTCTGTGTTGATATAGGTCAGCAGGGCTGTGCCTCGGTACACTCCTTTAGAGATATAGTGTCGAAAGGTAGTCCATTACCTTGTCATTGTTAAAAATCCATTTTCAGTACATATCCTTACGTACTTGATTGTATATTTAAATATGCTGCCTAATTTGACAAATGTAGCAATTCCAGCTATTTAAATATGTCATCCGTAGAGGATTTTCAAAGTACTATCACTAGAAATAATATCAAATGATTTGATAAAAATTTTTTAGTTATCATAAGATAAAAACTCATCTGTGTTTATGTGCGAATGGTCTTGTGAGATACTCTTCTTTTAAAGGTTTTGTCTGACATTAAAGTCAATTTATGACACCGTCATATATATTTATAGTTTACGTTTCTCACATTGGTTTGCCAAACTGATCTAGGTATTTTTAATACTCGGTCAGATCTAAGTAGTTTCAGGATTAGCTAAAGAAGCTTCGACTTTCTAGAGCAAAGCTGGAGATCTTCATTAACCTATGGATACAGTTTACTTTTCCATTGTGTTTGTTGTTTTTCAGCATTTGTAAGGACATATATTTATTACCATCTAGGCTGAGCTTAGGATAGACTCTAATACATGTATTTAAAAGTTTTTCCTCTATAAAGATTATTGAAATAATATATGTTATTCCATTCATACGAGATTTTGTTCTGTCTTCTTTTTCTTTTTACCCTTAACCATCCACCTTTTCATTTAATTTGGGTTGGACCTGTATGGTTTATTGTCAACCTAAACTATATGGAAGTGCGGGTCGTCTCATTTGGTATTAGAGCTTAGGTTGAGCGAACACTTGAGCCTGGTATGGGGAAAGTCTCATAAGAGATAAGGTTAATAATACCCTAGGATGAGTAACTCATCAAAGATAAGGTAAGAGATGCCCTAGAATGAGTTTGAGCCTATCATATATGAGCGTGTATTTGTTGATGTTATATAAAAATGATTTTTATTTTGATAATTGGTAGATGAAATTATTTTATCTAGGATTATACTTTGAATATAAAGGAATATATTTCAAATGATATAATTATTCACCTAATGTTCGATTGTTAAGGGAATGGTAATATTCAGTTATTACCATGGGTTGGTTAAAAGACATAAATTAGTATTGGAACAATATGTGATTAAAAGTCACAATTTGACTATAAGATATTTCATAAAGATGATAGTTTAAGAAGTAAAGTTAGTAAGAAACTTATTAAAATATGATATTAGATTCAGGTTAGAATAGTTAAAAAGCTTAGTATATGTTTCTAAGTATTTCGTTGCCTATTATAAAAGCCTTCCAACTACAATAGGAATTGTTCCAAAGGAGAATCCTTAAGAGAAAATTAGGGAGAAAAGGATGACTTAATATCCTTTCTAGTGACGATGAGGGAATAGAAAAAGGTTCACCTGAAAACCATATGCCACGGGTAAAGGAAGAGTTTAATGAACATATCTGTTATGGTGGGAACGGGTATACCATGGCTATGATGATGGTAGAACCAAGACGAACTAGTATTATTGTCCAGTGACAAAGAAGAGATCCAGATAACAGATGATGTAGAAGTAAATCAGGGATCGCAAGAAAAAATGATGTAGGCAACAGATCCAGAAGAATCAAAACCTAAAGAAGTTCTAGAAGAGAACCTCAATATGATAGTAGAAAGGAATAACCTATATTCAACAGCATATGATGCGTGGATGTACGATATTCCAATGAATTAGAAGACAGCAACAACGATCACATTATCTGGGAGATGGGCGTTCCCATATCTAAGGGAGAGTCGTATGTTTCAGGTATTGATTGGGAAGGAATGACAGAGAATGAGGAAGAAGAATAGGTTTCAGACTTCCTTTTGGGAAACCCCGTTGCTCAACCTTAGGTTCCCCAAGGACAACCCTGGCATCCTATAGGATGAAATCTTGAGAACAAAGAAGATAATGGAAATGAAGCTGATAATGAAAAGGAGGAAGAAGAGTTTAACGTGGTAGCGTTCTCAGATTTGGATGGTCCATCGACCTTCAAGTCCGATTGATTTGATATGCATTTTGGTAGAGTTGGAAGTTGCTAGGAAGTAATCGTATTTTGGATATCCTAAGTATATAAAAATATGTTAACGTAATAATCATGGATATGTAAAACAATTAATTATGGTTTAGGTGTGGTTAATTGGAAAATATAATAGTTCGAATTATGATATATATATCTACGCATGATCCTTATTATGGCTTCAATTATTTAATTGATTTAGGAAAAAATCTATACAAATTTTACTTCTTTGATAATTTTCTTTATGAAGTAAAGTTATATCTTTATAAAAATGTTTGAATAAAAGATATATAATGATAATTTGAAATAATAAAATTGATATTTGAATTCTTAAGAAAGTTGATTCAAAATAAAAGTTATTTTGAAAAATGAGTGTTCCGACAAATAAGTGTTTTGATAAATGAGATTTTAATAAATTAAATTTGGTAGAAGATTGTAGTAAAGCCCGTTTTATTAAAAGCCATGTTTTTGTGAAACTTTTAAAAAAGAGTATTTAAATGAAGACTAACTTTAAAGATATCTTCTGAATAAGGGTTAAAATTATTTAGGATATATGAAATGTTTAAAACATTTGGATGAGATTTTATGAAATGTTTTCATAAATAATTTTGAAAAAGGAATTTGATATAACTAAGTACATTTGAGGTATATGATCATTTCATCGCAAAATTTCAATCTAAGGTTCGAGTATGGAACTTTGAGGTGTAACACCAGTTCAAAAAAGGATTTATCATTCGATTCTTGACAATAAACATCGATGAGGATTTGTGGTTGATACTTGCATTTTATATCACAGTTGAGAGCTATATAAGGGAAGCGAAGGTTTCTGATCAAGAAGCCTGATTAGAGTCCGCACTATAGGATCGAGGGATCGATGCTAGTTCAAAAATAAAGTTGTGTATTTGAGTAGAATATCGAACATACATTACGGGTGATCTGTATATATCATATGGAATTAAGTTTTAGGTAAACTCTTTTGGTTTCGGGGTTGTGGTGAAATTTTGGGGATGACACTCTTTTAAAGGGAGAAGAATGTAATGACCGTAATTTTATCACTTTAAATAGAAATATTTAATTAATTAAATATTCAATTGATTATTTTAAATGATAAATAATCCATTTTTATTACTATATAAAGATAATAAATGATTTATAATGATTTTATAAATATATAAACTTATTTTGTTAAGATATACAAATTTTGTCGTATTTTAGCAAATCGACGTCGTATTTTTATAAATGGATCTTAATATTATTAATATGAATTTATAGGTTAGAAAATCTTGTTTTAATTATTTAAAGATGATAAGAAATTTATTTTCAATTTTTGTTTACATAAATAAATAGTTTGATTAAAAACTGAAAATATGACTAAAAATTGGATTCTGGATTTACAACAATTAAATGAATTGAAATCATTTTAAGTTATAGAAATCTTATTTGAACATGCACGTGCATGAACACATGCATGCAAATTTATATCACAATTGGTCAAATCGAAGCCGAAAGAAATATCTAAACATATATACATAGTAACTCCTTATGTATAAACAAATGCAACATAAAAAAGCAAATTTAAAACCAACTCACCATCACTTACACACCTACACACCTAAGACATCATGAAGTGGTGGAAGGCACAAGGAGGGGGGTTGGGGGTTCGACTGAAGCTATGAAGGAAGGAGAGGGGCATTTTGGTAATTTTATGCACAAGGATTTCTACCCTATAAATACACATGCATATCCTCTTCCTTTCTTCACAAATTCACTTCACTTCTTTTTCTTCTTGACCTCTTTAATAGCTCTTCTTCATCGGCTTCCTTAATAGTTAAAATATTTCAACACCGCGTCCAAGTTCTGCTAAAATTGTTTCCATACATATATGATATCAAATCACTTCATAAAGTTAGCCAAACTCCACATCTTCCTCACTAAATTGCACGACCCACACCACTACCATCTTAGAGCCGATCTTCCACCTCCACAAAAGCTTGGCCGAGCATTAGTAAGGTTCAAGGGAAAGTTCCATAAGCTTCAGTGTAGAGAAAGGGATTGTTTCATTGATTTAAAAAAAACACTTAGAGTCAGATAACATGAAAGTAAGAACGCTACTTCCATCTTATCTAAATTTATCTTAAAATTATCTAGGATTGATGCTATGAAAGTATACTTGGTTTTTAGCATAGTTTGTTTGTTAAAATGATTGATTATTGGTTGATTGGCTGCTTATGTTAATCAAATATTGACTTAGTTGGGTTAAGTAGAATTATTTTGACAATAATATGAAAATCATGTCCATCAAATTGAAATGATCACTTTAAATAGCCATGTTAAATTCATGAGAAATAATCCCTATTATATTATTATGCCGTATAAGGAGTATCAAGCTTCTTTTGAATTTTAAGTCAAAAAAGATGTCTATTTGGAAAATAGAAATGATTTTGGAAAATTAAAGAGGAGTATTTAATTTATTTGGGAAAAAGTAAATTAATTGGTTTGATTTTTAAAATAGTAGTTTAAAAGATGGAAAATACATGGAAAAATATCATATGGCTTAATATAAAAGAACTTTGAATTAAAAAGATGGAAATTGAATATTACAATAATATAATATTAAAGATATGGAATAAAATGAAAATGAGATTTTAATAAAGTAAAATAATGAAAAATTGGCCTAATATAGTTTAGTATGGTATTAAAATGACATAAAAGTATTTTCGACAAGTTTTGAAAAATTTGACTAAAATGTGAAAAATAAGCCGTCGCGTTTTGCCGGTTTGCGATACCGCGACTTAAAAAGTTAAATGGATGTGTAGGATAAAACACAAGTCAAATTCTTTGAAATAAGAATTTTCCGGACCCATATGATCATAATTTTCAAATTAAAAAATAAAATAAAATCATTTAGTAAAGTTTGAATTATGTCGCAATCAAGTTTTAAAAATCATTGCGTTTTGGCAGTTCGTATTATTTTCAACTCTTTAAAATGGATGTTTTTAAAATTTTATAAATATGAAATAAATTCCATAAATATGATAAGATATAATTTGAATTATAAAAGTGGACATATATATTGGCATTTTAATGTATAAAGCTTTAAAATCACCATTCATTGACAATTTAACAACTGAATTTGGTAATCGTTGAATAAATGATTTGAACTTGGGTTTTCTTCCCGAATTTTTTTAGAATGTTTTTCAAATGATAAATAAATACTTTTAAAAGTTTGTATTCGATCAAATAGCTTGACCGTCTTATGGGTGATAAAGAGGTAGTCTCTAGAATGGAGTTCGGGAAACCAGTTGCCTGCTCCCCCAGCTATCCAGACTAGCTCGATGGTGGGGATAATTAATATGATTTACTCGGATGACATTTTCTTAAGATAAAAGAAAATACATTTAGGTTTTTTCAAAAAGGTTAAATAAAATAAAATAGGGTTTTGATGGTAAATAGAACATTCTACTTAAACTCTATATTAAATTCAAAGGAGGGACTTGTACTGTCTATTTGAATTTAAAAAATGATTTCGCCATTATTCGACAAATAGTACAGGTTGAATACAGAAGTTAGTATCGAGTATAACTAATCTAAAATCTATGAATCCTTTTTACTCAATACTAAGTGATTTGAGTTTTTAGTAAACGATGTCTTAAATAACATTGTTTTTGACCCATTTAAACTATGTTTTGGAAAAACGAAATTGTTATTAATGATGCTAATAATAGAATATGGAAATATTTTCCCTAAGTAATTAAAAGGAAATGATTTTGTATTTCCAAAGTTGAAAAATGTTTAATAATTCTGTATATCCTGAAAACAGAAATGGTCTAAAGATAAATATCTCTATAAGATATTTTATTTGATAAAAATATATTTTTAAGGTTAAATAATATTTTGAGTAGAAGAAGAAAAGGCGATTTAACGAAAAAGGCTTAACATTTTGTATACACATATACATATCTTTATGCACATACACACATCCTTTTATCAATAATTAGTTCGGAGTGATCGAGATTGGATTTGGTTGGTTCCTATCCAAAACATTACTTTGAACCAATATACGCGTTTGAAAGTAAAGATATGTTGAAGACAATGACTTTGAATATGGAGATCATCATAATTTAGGGTTGCTTGCCACTAACCTTGTGATTCAAATATTATAGACATATGGTGGTGGTAGTACCTTCATTTTGAAATCTTCAATGCAAGGACTGCTCGCTACTAATCCTAGGGCTGATTCCCATATAGGATGTAGTAGGAGCACCTACAATTTATCCAATTCCTTACACCTTATATTAACAAATGTCTAACATTGCATTTCTAAGACCACGTACAATGGTTTTTGCAAATGTTCACCTGCTTGTGGTGTAGGAGGTAATGCCCCTTGTACTTAACACCTTTCCCTGAGGCGTATGAATTTGGGGGTTGTACTTTTATGGAAACCAATTAGTGTATCGTTAGAAATGGAAATGTGGCATTCAAAGTGGGATTTTTCATGTGAAAAGTAAAATATTACCTCAAGCCTCACGCATCGGTAAAGCAAAAATAGGGTAGATGAAGTAGGCCTATGTGGGTCACATCTATTAGGAAACGATCATCACCTTTATAAATTTCCCTCTATATATCGGGTTTGTTATGTATGTTGTGGCCACGGATAGGTCGGGAAGGACCGGGGTGATGACATATTTGGTACTATCTATAGTAAAGGTTGGTTGGTTCTGTGTTGGTAGAGGGCAGCGGGGTTGTGCCTCGGTACATTCTTCTAGAGATGTACTATCGAAAGGTAGTCCCCTACCTTGTCATTGTTGGAAATTTATTCTCTAATACGTACTTTTACGTGATTGTATACCTAAATATGCTATCGAATTTAACAAATATAACAATTCCCGCTATTTTAATATGTCATTGGAAAAGATTTTCAAAGCAATGTCATTAGAAATAATATCAAATGGTTTGATAAAAATGTTTTATTCATCATAAGTTTAAAAACCCATCCGTGTTTATGTGCGACATGCTCTTATGAGATACTCTTCTTTTTAAAGATTTTGTTTAACATCAAAGTCGATCTATGACGCTATTATGTATATTTATAATTTCGTTTCTCACACTGGTTTGCCAGACTGATCCGGGTATTTTTAATACTCGAATCAGATCCGAGTAGTTTTAGGATCAACTAAATACGCTCAGAGTTTCCAAAGGGGAGCTAGAGATATTCATCAACATATGGACTTAGTTTACTTTTCCGTTGTGTTTGTTATTTTTCAGCATTTGTAAGGACATGTATTTATAACTGCCTAGGCTTAGCTTAGGATAGACTCTGATATATGTATTTAAAAGTATTTTCGCTATAAATATTATTGAAATAATATATGTTATTCCATTTGTGCGAGATTTTGTTCTGTCTTCCTTTTCTTTTTATCCTTAACCATTCGCTTTTTCGTTTAATTTGGGTGTGATATGTGTGGTTTATTGTCAACCTAAACTGTATGAAAGTGCGGGTCCAGTTCCCCTCTCTTCCACTTCCCCAATCCAGCCATCTCGCTCTTCCCCTCCCCTGATCCTCTCTCCCCACTGATTGTGTAGCTGCCTTTGACACCTCTATCATAAATACCATAAGACGTATTCTTTCTTCCATTTAGAATGACCCTACTAGTTGTAACGACTTAGAATTTTGGACACTTCATATTTAAATATCTGAATTATTTAAATATTTGAATCTTCGATTAAATGTTATTAAAATAATTTAATAAAATTGTTACCCCCTTTTTATTCATAACTAATGATGGTTAATTTGTTTTGAAAAAATATTTACAAAAATAAATATTTGAAGAAATATCGATAATGTGATCAAAAAACGTTTTGTCGATAAACCATTTTTTACCTGTCAGAAGTTGTTCAAACTTTTTTAAACACACTTATTTGCGTAGGAGAATATTAATACGAAATAAAATTGTTTTTCCATTTATGGAAAATAAAGTATTTGATGATATCATGGGTGATTCCATAGAAGATATTTTATGTGCAATGGTAAAAGGGTAATTTTACTAAGGAAACATGAGGTGTAAAGTAAAAGGAGAATACAAGGCACATTGGAGGAGTTTTAGGCTATGTAAAGGAGGATCTTAGGTGGGTTAAACACTTTATTGCATTTTAAAGCTTCAAAATAACAAAAAGAACAAAAATGGTAGAAGTGATCAACACTAATCCAATTCTATCTTCACTAATCATTCTCTGATTAGTCCAAAACTTATCCAAACTCCAACAAACTTTCCCCAATACCTTAGAACACCTTAAGAGGCATGGATCTAAAATCAAAGTGGAAGAAAAGTGAAGATGAAGGGTGAAGCTGCTTTGTGATTTGGTGCTAAAGGTTGGATCTTTAGGCTTTTTTTGTGATGGTATGTGTTATCCACATATTTTCTACTATTATGCTAGAAGAACAATCAAAGGTGAAAGAAGAAACTAAGTCGATAGAAGGATATGAAAGATTAAAAGATAGATATTGAGCCTATAAGTTCATAGGGTATCAGGTGCCTATAAAAGGGGTAGGAGGTTATCGAGCTTAAAGACAGAATATGAGATGTAGAGTTTCTACAGAATATGATGTGGAGTATCTACAACATATGAGATGTGGAGTTTCTATAGCACAGGAGATATCGAATTTCTACAGTCAGAAGAGATGACGAATTTCTGCAGCAACAAGAGATATAGAATTTCTACAGCCAGAAGAGATATCAAATTTCTACAACCATAAGAGATATCGAATTTCTACAGCCGCAAGAGATATTGAGTTTCTAGAGATAGAAGAGATATTGAGTTTCTACGGCCATAAGATATATCAAGTTTCTATAGCTATAAAAGTTGTAGAGTTTCTACAGCCATAAGCCTCACACCTCTTCAACTACTATAAATAGAGAGACACCCCTTCATAAAGGGCCCCTAACTTCTTTCTCTCTCTTGGCTCAAATCACTTCTTGGACTAGAATTTTGCTAAAAGCTCGAGAGCCATTTAATGGCAAATGGCTAATGGCAAAGAAGATGGCATGGACATATGCATAAAAGGACTTGGACAATTAGAAATTTACATATATGACTTGTTTTGTAACATGCTTTGCCGCTGAATAAGAAATAAGACTTGCACACATTGCCTATTATATCTAGTGATAATAAATGAAGATCACGACATATTTTGACTTTCTTATTTCACTCTTGAACACATGATTTATATTTTTAACGATTTCATAATTAATTCTTAACAAATGAATATTGTTGGAATTTCATCGAACATGCCTCCTTGTATCACATCTTGAGTGTTGAACCAATTTTTGATTTAACATTTTGGCGCTAGAATAAGGGCTCGAACCTCTGCATGTTTGAAAAATGACTAAAATACCTTAAAGTTCTGATTTTTATATGTTTCGGAGAATTTTTTTTCGATCTTTATTGAGTTTTAAATTTGGGAACTTACTACTATCAATATTTGATGTTTACAGGTGATAGACAAATTTTTTGGATAGCTCATTAGGGATTCTAAATCTGTCTTGCATCCATTCACTATTATCGATAGTACCCTTCATTTACGGTATCCTACATCGATTCACTCACGACATCCTTTCATTTATGACATGACTCATCTTGTGATCTTCCCTTACATATTCCGCCACTTTTCTGTACAAACAATAGATTTTCTTCTCTCTTTATTTTTCCGCCTTCCCTCTCCTCTGCTACCATTTAAAAAAATCAATTACCTTATAATCTTCCTCTTCATTTCGGCTTCAAAAAATTGCTCTCTTCAGCATCGTTCAGAGCCCAACAGTGTTGAATTTATATAATGGCAAATGCAATGGTCTAGTGTCAAGGTTATACGAGATTTCAAGCTCTTAATAGTAGTCAGATTTTGATCAAATGGCTTTACATCGGAAATTTAAATTTATTTATTAGAGTTAACCATGGACGGTTATAAATTTATGTCCTTACAAATGCAGAATACAATATTACTCGAGTGTGGTGGAAACAGATAACAATCTTCAGAAAATCTTCTAACTCCATGCTTCGAGCTCCATCCAGATGTCTTATAAACTAAACCCCGACTACTAGGCTTCTCGGGAAAATTAGGGCACCCCGAGTTTAAGGATAAGGAAAATAAACTCCGGGTCAGTCATGGAATCGGTGTGAGAACTCTAAATACGTGTTTTGAAAAGAAAAGGTATCTTATAAGACCACGCCGAACATAAAACGGAACGTGTTTTTACCTTATGATAACCAAACATTTTCTATGCAAAATAAGCATTTGACATTATTTTTAATGACTTTCCTTTGAAAACATTTTCAAGTAAACTTATTAGTCTTAGTTGAAATTGTTAGATTGATTTAATTCTAGCATATTAGGCACAAACACGGGTTCTACAAACAAAATGGCAGACACTTATTAGAGAATGGACTTCCATACAAATGATCAGATGAATGGACTACCTTTTAGTAGTACATCTCTAGAGGAATGTACCTAGGTCAACGGAACATCTACACCTCTATCAAAATAAGGCCGGCCTACCTTTCTCTCTAGATAGTATCGGATATGTCATCACCCGGATCGATACCAACTTATCCGAGAGCTCTCTTCGCATACACCCCATTAATTTAATACCTGATGTCATAGCGGGAAAATAAATAAATAAATATATATATATATATCTAAAAGGGGACGATCGTACACTAATGGATGCGAACCACATGGCCTTGCCACATCTACCCTGTTTTGGTCATTTTCGGGTGTGAGGCACGAGGTAACGATTACCTTTTAGATAGCACATCATCTTTCCACTTTTAATGCAACATTGCCATTCCTTGATCACACAACTAATTTCTACAAATGTATAACGCTTGAGCTTGTATGTCTCAAGAAAGGGTGTTAAGCTAAGAGAAGTTGCCTTCTCCGCTACCAAGTAGATGATATGTTTATCGAGATCACTTATGTAATTAGAAATGCAATGTCAGACATTCATCTATACAAGTTGTAACATCCTGCCTTTTGTACGTTTTAAATCGACGATAAACCACATACGTCAGAATTAAACCATACAAAAAGGCGAATCGTTATGGGGATGAATAAGAAAAAAGAAGGAAGAAAGAAACAAAACAAAATGGAATCTCACAACGGAACGACAAAATATAATAATCAAATAACAGTTCATGAAGCAGTTTTACAAAACATTTGATTATACTTACACAATAAAGAATCATAGTTACACATACCAAAGAATAATAAATAACAATGCAGTGGAATAGTATGAATGCAGTGGAATAATATAATAAATAATAGTAATACAATCTTCGTCTTCGTCCTCCAGAAATAAAGTCTTCAAACCTGAAATGGTCAGGCTGACTCGAGCGAATTGAAAAGGCAAAACACTCAAGTCGGAATTAAAAGATCTTATGTAAGTTAAATCAATGTAAATAATATGAGTGGAACGACGTCAGAGATGTTTACGGGACGTGACATCTCCTATTCAGTGTCAAACGTGAGTGCAATAACTTAAGAGATGTTCGGGATTTACATCTCCTAAGGATCCGTTAAACTATTTACTATGTAGTAATATACGCTATTATAATAATGCCTAATAGTAAAATAAACTTACTTTAAAATAACGTTACGGCTTTACATTTTCCACCTTAACACATAAATAGTGCAATTGTTTATACAATACCTGCGTACCTCCTGATCGGGAGGCTACGAGAAGATGCTCCATGGGTACGACACAAATCAAACTCATACAAGGCTCGCTAGGATAGGTGACGCGGCACAACTAGGCAATGCCAGGGTATATATACCAACTACGTTTCCGGACCGATGGTAACGCGTAGCAGCTACTACCGCCTACCTCGAGCCACACCCCCAAAATCGAAAGGGCCCCAATCAATCACAAAGTAATAGAATGGTATCGAAGGAGTGTGTCCGATAAAAGGTGCTACCTTCTTAGCCCGTCAATCGCTCCTGTTTTAGCCACCTTATGCCAAATTACGAGAGTCAGGTCCATGTATATACCTTAAAGCAAACGCCGCCACCATTCTACTTCATTCTGGAATCTCCACCGCGTACACGGTTGTTAAAGTGGTTTTCGGAGTTGGCAGAGAGTATGACAACTTCCGATCCCGGTCCCTTTGACAACCAAACGTTATTATAACACTGCGGTCATTTCAAAATAATTATACTTCAAAACCAGAGTATAATATCCATTTCAAAACTCAATAGATTATTCATACATCTAAGCAATTTTAAAATATCCTTGCCCAAACAACCATAAACCAAACAAACAACAATTTTAAACAATAGATCAAATTCATACTTATTAATTTCATTTCAAAATATTTGTTGTTTGATTTCCCTTTTTTTGTATAATGATTTTCTTTTTAAATTTTACCTTTATTTCTTGCAAATTTTCATATTTCCATTCATTCATTAAGTGTTCATTTCATTTATTTATAATACTTACCTTTCTATTATATTTAATTAGTGGCCTTTCATTTGCACATCAAATTCTTATTTATTAAAGAATTTCATTGAATACTTTCATTACTTCAAGTTTTACTTGTATAATATCCATTACATTTTCTTATTAACATTTCAAATTTTTACATCTTTTGGTAAGTTAGTTATATATATATATATATGTATGCCTTTAAGGATGTAATTGAAAGTTATACAAGTTTTTCCCATTTCTTTTAACTAAATTAATGTTCACTAATCCTATCCTTTGTTTTATAGGCTACAATTTCAACTTTCTTGAAATTTCGTTTATATCCTAGTTTATAGTAAAACTACTGCAGCGGCCTTCCTACTTCGAAACACGAAAACAAATGTCGATGATGCATGCACTCATCGCCGAAATTATTTTCCAACAACAGAGAGGGGAGTACATAACTTATTTCTTCCCAAACTTTTCTTTAAAATAATTCTTTCAAATTACACTTAAATATTTATATCGAAAAATACTTATAAACAATATTATTATATTCCAAAATCCTTTGAAAGCAGTTTTCAAAAATCCTGGAACTTTAGTTCTAAAATTTCTAATTTTTATTTATTTTCTTCAAATCTTGTTTCCAATCAATATTTATAAATTTCACTACCTAACAACCAAATATTACAACCAAATATATACCATTTATAAAAAATTTATTTTATATATAGAAAATATAATAGGCAGAATTATTTCATTTACCTATATTTCAAAACAAATATTGTGTCGGTCTGTCCTATTAAGTGTTTAGAAATCCCTATTGATGTCATAGCGTCCTATGCACCAACCAGAATTTGTAAATACAAAACGGAACAAATTAACACAATATCAAAACCTTTTATAACACTAACAAATATGCTCTCATATATATATATATATATATATATATATAGCTAAATCAAAGCTCTGATACCAAATGTAACATGCCGCCTTTCTGTACGTTTTAAATCGACGATAAACCACACACATCAGACTTAAACCATACAAAAGGGCGAATCGTTATTCGGGTGAATAAGAAAAAAAAAGGAAGAAAGAAATAAAACAAAATAGAATCTCATAGCGGAACGACAAAATATAATAATCAAATAACAGTTCATGAAGCGGTTTTAAAAAACATTTAATTATACTTATACAACACAGAATCAGAGTTACACATACCAAAGAATAATAAATAACAATGCAGCAGAACAATATGAATGCAGTGGAATAATATAATAAATAATAGTAATACAATCTTCGTCTTCGTCCTCCAGAAATAAAGTCTTCAAATCCTGAAATGCTCAGGCTGACTCGAGCGAATTGAAAAGACAAAACACTCGAGTCAGAACTAAAAGATCTTATGTAAGTTAAATCAATTTAAATAATATGAGTGGAACGACATCATAGATGTTTACGGGATTTGACATCTCCTATCCAGTGTCAAACATGAGTGCAGTAACTTAAGAGATGTTCGGGATTTACATCTCCTAAGGACCCGTTAAATTATTTACTATGTAATAATATACGTTATTATAATAATGTCTAATAGTAAAATAAACTTACTTTAAAATAGCGTTAAGGCTTTACATTTTCCACCTTAACACATATATAGTGCCAATAGTCTATGCAACACCTGCGTATCTCCTGATCGGGAGGCTACGAGAAGATGCTCTATAGGTACGACATAAATCAAACTCATACAAGGCTCGCTAGGGTAGGTGACACGACACAACTAGGCAATGCCAGTGTAGATGTACCAATTAAGTTTCCGGACCGGTGGTAACGCGTAGCAGCTACTACCACCCACCTCGAGCCACACCCCCAAAATCAAAAGGGGGCCAATCAATCACAAAGTAATAGAATGGTATCGAAGGAGTGTGTCCGATAAAAGGTGCTACCTTCTTAGCCTGTCAATCGCTCATGTTTTAGCCACCTTATGCTAACTCACGGGAGTCGGGTCCACGTATATACCTTAAAAGAGACGCCGCCGCCATCCTACTTCATTCTGGAATCTCCGCCGCATACGCAGTTGTTAAAGTGGTTTTCGGAGTTGGCAGAGAGTATGACAACTTTCGATCTCGGTCTCTTTAACAACCAAACGTTATTATAACACCGCAGTCATTTCAAAATAATTATACTTCAAAACCAGAATATAATATCCATTTCAAAACCATATAAATACGACACCATTTCCATTTCAAAACCAAGTCAATATGATATCATTTTTATAAAAACCTAAATCAATATAATATCATTTTTATTTCAAATATATCCTTTTTCCAAAATCATAGCACTTTCAAAGTTATACACTTTGAACCCAAACACTTGAAATTATAATACTTTCAAAGTGATAACATTTCGAAATCAATACCCTTGAATATAACACTTTCAAATTATATGACCTTGAAACCCATAACTTTGAAACATAACTTCCACCACTTAAATGGTTTAAATAGTTGAAATACTTTATATGATAAAATAGCTTCTTCAATTTCAAAAATCAATCCAACACAACTCGAATTTCTACATTTTATATTTAACCAAATCGCAAATCATAAATTTCATTCAATTCAGTTTCCAGATAAACTATTCCAATTTATATCGATTTCAAAATGGATTTGATCTCCAAAATGAACTATTTCAAATTCAATATATTTCAAACTTTAAGCATTCAACCGTTTCAAAACTAAGTTCGGTAATTTCATATATATATATATATATATATATATATCAAGTTCAATTTTCTATTATTTAGTTTTGAAATATTTCACTTAATAAATCCATTATCATTGATATGAAACCCAAATTACAAATAACAAAATATTTCCTTCAATTTATTTAAACTTGAAATATTCATTTAATTCACCTTAAACCAAAATCAAGTTATAAAAATCATACCATCTAAAATTTCAAATTTAATAATTTCACATCAAGCTTATTTGAGTTTAATTCTTAAATAAATTCAATTTCAAATAAATCTCGAATTTATCTTCCAACCTTAATTTCATTTAAATCATTATAAACTCTATATTAAAATATAAGTTAAATACCTAACCATATCATCTTCAAAAAAATCAAACTTATTTTTAAGCTTATTCTATATTAAAACAAATTATACATAGCTTAAAATCAAGGACAAAATAACATTTATATAATATCTAAAATCTACATTTATCTAAAACCATATATTTCTTTACAAAACCATGTAAATCATTTCAAAATATTTTTATATATAGACCACGATGTCTGTATATAATTTTCTATCCTATGGTCAAGTGATACAGATATTTTCTTTTCAATCCATAATTTAAATTTTAAATACGGTTATATATCATTTCAAATCGCAATCCCGAATGAAATAAAATCCATAACAACTTATAGTTTATAACAATATAAAATACAACATTCATTCATTCAATATCAATCATCAAACATTTATCACAATCATCATCCAATTCAATCAATAACATCAATATTGAACAAAAGATAAATAATAGGCATTTACTAGCAGTTTATATTCAATAATAAATTAATTAACTATTTTATCCAAATAAATTCAAATAAACTGAGATGATGATTCAAAATATGCCAAATAGTCATAAATAAATTTCTAATTACATCATAAATTAATTTAACAAACATAAGAAATTTTAGAAGTTGTGAGTGGGTTAAAACACTCACCTTTGAATTTAAATTGAATTTAAATCCAATTTAAACCCAAAATTTGAAAAGTCTCAGAATTTGTCCAAACTATCGCCAAAATGTTCGAAATTTCAATATGATCCTAGCGAAGAAAACCGGGCATGAATTGGACATCGTATGTAAAAGTTATACACAATAGAAGATAACAATTTGAAATTTAAATAAAAATAAAATAAAAGTTCACTCACGCCACATCATCGAGCACGACACCCCTTCCAGAACCCTAACACATGCGATAGAGCATAACATAGCTACCACCAACATCTACGCTTCAACTAATTATCGTCGTGCCTACGTTCGACAATGGCCAGATAAGGCGACTTCCCCTCGATGCTCACCTCCGGCCGATCACGTGGGTGCCCACTCGATGAATTTCGATGCCCAAAGATATTCAATGCCGCCACCGTTTTGTCGCCGATCGTGGCGATTTTCGGTCACCTAATGACAAACCAGTGACGTCGATGCGACCTGCTCTACGCCCTCTACGCATCCTTGCCCCCCCGATCGACCTAAGGACGTAGGATCAAAACTTTATGCGCCCCACGCTGGACTTACAGATTGTACTTTTCCAGTTAGTCCATAGGGATCAGATACCCATATTCCAGGACCATATAAGCCTGTTACATGAAATGCGCCAAAGCCAAAGCAAGCCACTCCTGAAAGAAATAAATGAATTCTCCACCATTGAATCACCCCGACCATAATGAACGGCCGAAACAAATCCATGGATTCCTGGACAAACAATGACTCCAATCGAAAAACGAATCACATATCTGAGATGCGCTCGTTAAGAGCTTCAAATCGATATAAAATTTGATATTATTTGAGGAGTTTGAATTTTTGTTGTTGGATTTTGAATTGGATTTGAATTGGAAAATTTAGGGTTTACAACCATTGAGGAAGAGGAGCAACATAAGTTTTTACACGTACAAAAATGAGAAATAGAAAGGATGCTAGGGTTTATAACAGGATATATATAGGTAACAGAATAATGAGAAATAGAAATTTGCAATATTTAAATTGGATTTGAACTTTAATTTGATTATAATATGAACAGTTTGGTTTTATATGATAGGAAGGATTCAGAATTTAAATATAACGACCTGTTGAATTAATTAATTATTAAAATAGTAATTGAATATCGGGTAAAATATTAAATCTGGGTAGTAAGCTTGTTTAAAATATTTTAAAGGCTTATAGAATTTATATTAATAATACTGAAAATAATAGATGAGTTAAAATTTGGATTCAATAGTGGTTTGTTTGATTTTAAAAATATATCGTTTAATTAATATTTAAAAATCGCCTTCCGAGGCACAGATTTGGAATTCGACGAAACTAGTTCCATTGAATCCGTAATATTGAATTATTGCCGGATTTCAAATTTCGTAATTTTCGGAACTATCGTGTGATCGTTCGAGATATAAATGCTTAGACAATAATTAATCGATTTAATTTAAATATATATTTATATACCCTAATCTACAGCCGAGATTTCATCCCGTCAGTTGCCTTTCTTTCCCATCAGCCTTCATCTCAGCCGATCTCCTCTGAATAAGCCACCCTATTAATCGATCCTGTCTCCTTTCCTCGTTTTAATCACGCAATCTCTTTTCTTATTTCCTCAGTTCACAAATCAAGAGATAATGGCCGCTTCTTTTCTTTATAATCGCGAAGCAAACCCCTTCTCATATTTTAATTCTACCAATCTTTTTGTTTCCTCCTTTTCTTACTTTAAGCCGAATTCATCGGCATATTTAAAAAAAAAAAATTGAAAACCCTAAATCAAATCAGGCGAACGACTGAATCGTTCGCGTTTGAGCTTTCGGCGGCACGAGGTGGTTGAGCATGCGGCTAGAGGTTTCGCGATAAGGGGTCGATATCATTCGTTTGAGGGTGAGTTGGTCGTGAGCTCGAGCAAGGCCGAGGGGCGTGGGAAGGTGGAAGGTCGCGCGAGTGTGGCGGTCGCATGAGGGTTTCTCGAGCTCGAGGTGCTATCGAGCGTGAGTGGTGATAGCGTATGTTGGCGCCTCAGCTTGTGCACATGCATCGTGAGTAGAAGTAGGAGGCTTGCGAGAAGGAGGCAACTTCGGTGGAAGCTAGGGCTTCGGGTGAGTGGTAGCGACGTCGAACGAGAGTCTGGGCAGTAGGTAATTGCTGTTATCCTTTATTTATTTATTTAATGTTTGTGTACAAAAAAAATTATATAAAATAAAATAAAAAGAATAGAAAAAGAAAAAAATATACAGCATAGTATGTGATTTTACAGTAAAGAATATATATATTCAGATTTTTATATATATTCAGGGATCAACAATAAGGTGAAAAAATATACGTATAAGTAAAATAGTAAATAGGTGCATATATATAGGATTTTTAGGAGTAAATATGAATTGTAAACTATTTGAAGTCTATATAAAAATTTGATTTTTGAAATCTATTTACTTATTTTTATGAGTATATATATATATATATATATATATATATATATATATGTGTGTGTGTGTAGTTCAAAAATAAAATCAATATATGTCAATTTGGGATAAGCAGTTTCAAAGAGAAAAATATAAAAATAAAAATAAAATAAATATACATATATACATTTTAAATATTACTAGTTCATTTTAAAAGGATATGAAATTGGTGAATAATTTGTTTAGTTAACTTATTTAAATTATTTTAGTTACTAATTTTTTTTTTTAAAAAAAGGAGAGAATTAGTTTAAATATAATTAATTGTTAAAATAAATTATTAGTTAAAAACTAAATTATTATAGTTAAAGAATAAATTTATTAAACGACAAATAATTATTCAATTTGTCCACATATTAATAAAATTCATACAATTGTTATTCAAGGTCAAAAGTATGGGAACAAGTCAAGATTGGAAAGGGTTGCAACTTAAAAGCAAGGTGAGTCTTTCTCACTCATTTAGATGCCATAGTTAAAAATTTAAATGTTAAATTTAAATCATTGGATGTGTTTGGATGATTTATAATAAGTTTATTCACTGAATGATATTATGAACCCATATACTGTAATATCCACCGGAAGTGGAATTGATATTTTATTTTGTGCTAACATCTGTGGATGCAGGGAAAACAGGTTGGAGGGATCCAATAGGATTCCTCAAATATTTACTTATCATATATATATATACATATATATATATATATGCTGATATGTGACAGGGTGATGAATTGATATGGATTTATATAAATTGAATTATTAACCTTTTAATTACATGTAAGTGAAATTTGGAGTTCTTAAATTCTATCAAAGGAAGTGAAATGGAACTTGAATAGAAATAATTATTAAGGATTTGGATTTACTTCTATTTGGAAAAAAATAGGGAAGATAAAAGTTTATTGATGCTAAATTGGTTAAAGTTAAGTTTTGGACAATTTAACTTATATATTAATAACTAAGGTATAAAAGTGAAATTCTAATTAAGGAAATAAAATGAAAATTTATTAAGAGATAAAAAGGGAATTCTATTATGGAATAAAAAGGAATTTTATTAAGGAATGAATTACTAAGGAATGATATGAAATTTTATTGAGAAATAAAATTATAAAAGATGAAATTTTTGAATATAATTATTTTATAAATAAATGGAAACTCAGTGGAGTTTATCAAATTTGTAAACGGGGTTTATAAATGGAAAGGAAGAAACCAGTAAATATAGGAAAAGATAAGTCAAGGAGAAATCTTATATTTAGTTATAAATTTGTTTGAAACAGAAATAGTAGAATATTTTCGAAAGTAAGAAATGTGAATTTGGACAAGAGGCACTTACAGATGGATATTGGGTTTTCCAAAATTATAAATTTATTTTAAAATGGGATTTTTTTTAAATTATTATACTACATAAATTTTTATAAACTATTATTTGAATGTAAAATATTTTCGAATTAGTTACTTTGAAAGCTTGGCAAATATTTATTAATAAACTCTAATTTTCTAAAACCAGTTTTGAATTTTATCATCAATTGGATATGAACTTTAATATTACTTTCGAACCATAACTTGTATAAAACCATACTTCTTATTTTATAAATATAAATGTTTTCAAATTGTTTTTAAAATCCAATTAAAATCCTCTTGGGATGGTAAGCATGTTTATTTAAATGAGATAAGATTTAGGAGAAATCTTATAAAATGGAGAAGTTGAGTTTGAAAATTTATAAGAAGAGTGAAATTGATTTTTGAGAAAGGAATGGAAAAATAAAGAATATTTTCAAAGGGTAAATCAAAATGTGAGTGAGTATAGGAAATCATTTAAATGATTTCATGGAAATAAAAGGGCTTTGAAAATTGTTTCAAATGGGTTAAAATGGAAATAATATCTCAATGATATTTGAGATAAATAATTTGAGGAGATTATTTGATGGTTGCTTGTGAATGATTAATTAATAGTTAAATCACCGACTATCAATCTTGGTGTAACGACCCTGACTCGACCTTCAAAAATCGGCACCGAATACGACACTCGTATTCAAATGCCGCAGATCCAAACGTAGAACCTGGTTCGCCGGAGCTTATAATACATTAAGTAAATAACACAGCGGAAGAAATGAATAGCATATATCAATATACAACATTTGATACAATAACAGATACAATATGATACAACAGATGATACAATGAATATACATCAGAGATATGATACAAGATAAGAGCAGCGGAAAAGAAAAGATAACACAGCAGCGGAACAAAAATCTCTAATATGGTCTTCAAGAAAGAAGTCCATCTTCAAAGCACCAATCCAGAAATAGCTCGAACTCCCAATAATGATGCACAAAATAAGAAAGTGCAGTTCAGATCCAAAGAATGAACTAGCTCCAGATAATCTACTAAACCTGACTATCTGAAAAACCCAACTCTAGACTGCCCGTGTGGGAAAATGGTGGGCACTCAGAGTTTAGGAAAGGAACAATAAACTCCAGGTCAGTCATGGGACTGGTGTGAGCAAACAAAAACATTTGGTCTTTTTAAAACAAACAACAGAATCTAAATTTGAAATCCGCAATGCTTTTTAGAAAATGAAACTACCATAAGGCCTCCCGCCACACACACAATGCAAACGCAGACTTGGAGGAGATTTCTCCTTATGATTGTCAAATATGCTTAATACGAGAAAATTTTCCTTGATATTATTACTAGTGCATAGTGGAAAATCTTTCGAAAGTATAATATAAATCCTAGCCAGCATAGGTACCATGATGCTATGCCTACTATAGCTGCCATGTTAAATGGCAGGTTCTACAACTAAAACCGTACAAGGCACGTATTGGATGAATGGATTTCCAACAAATGGTCAGGCTAAGAAACTTTCTATTGCCACATGGGTACACCTCTGGCGGGACGTCCCGAGAACTAACGTTACGGTTAGATCTCTGCCAACACAAGGCCGGGTTACCTCTGTAACTAGGTAACTACTACACGAATATGTCATCCTCCGGTGCTTTGGGACCTTTATCCGAGCGCGCGCAACAACAACCACAAAGTATCACAAAGTAATAGATGTGCAGTATTCACATGAGTAAGTATCTGGGCTCTATACCATGATACCACCCTTTTCCAGAAGGGAATGACATACCCTAAAGGGCGCGACCCTCATAACCTTGTCGCATCTTTCCTGTTTCGACCATTTCCGGGGTGTGAGGTCCTGATGCAGTCTCGTCCACAAAGCTACGGTTTATACAAAAGCCATGCTTTGATCACAAATGATCATCATCACACAGCAGCACTCAGCATGTCACATTACCAAATTGGGAATACATCACTGATAAATATCAACTACATAACCTCTGAGCTCGTACGTCTCAGAGAAGGGTGTTAAGCTAAGAGAATAAATTCTCCGCCACCAAGCAGAAATGTATTTGATAGAGATCAGTTTAATACCTCAAAGTGTAATGTCGGACATACAACCATACAAGTCTGTTCCGGGTTCGAACAGAACCGAAGGCACTTCCGAAGAATCCCTTGCAAATCCGGGTATCCACAATCCCGATCGGACTTCCCATCACTTAGGAAGAACTCTATACCGGAGCAACTCGGTGCAAAGTCAATCGATAGGTTATCCTATCGTTCTCACAAATACCCGGTCTTCACCACCGGTCTTCAAATGCTATCCATAACGTCGTATCACTATTCGGAATGGGCTATATGACACAAGGTCCTCTTCCGGCTAAACCGAATAATGAGCGCAATATTTAAAAACATATGGATATGGGATTTCAGTTAAGTCACAACTTAAAAATCCAAAGCCTTTCTTTCAAATGGTTATCAAATTACCATTTTAAATCTTTAAACAAAAAGATTTATTTCACAAATTTTCACCCAATTTCACAAAAATCTATCCATAGATTTCAAAACAATCCCCATTCAATTTGGATTAACCCAATTAAATCTTTAAATTAAAGATTTATAACTTTCAAAACACGTTTCCAAAAATTTATCTAAAACTTGGAATACTATTTCCATTTTTAGACTTGAAGCCCTATAACACAAATTAAAAGTTCATTTCTTATGTGAAAGCTTTATTATTTGAAAACAAATAGTTTTCGTTTTAGAAAAATCCAATTTATACAAGTTGAAATCTTGGCTTGAATTTAAATTCCAAAACATCACCTTTAAAATGGTTTAAAAACCCATATAAACCCATTTATAACTTGAATACCCTTTTTAAACCCTAGTTCCCAAATCATGGAATTCAATTTCAAATATTGAATTCAAATTTAAATCCAATTATTTAAATTTCAAAACTCAATCAAGTTATTTAAAATAACTTATATTTTTGAAATACATTTTTTCAAAAGCTTTTCAATTCTAATTCCAAAACTATTTTGGGTTCAGAAATTCAATTTTAAGATTATTTCAAAAATCTGCGACTTAACCCATTTCCACGTGCAATCCATATTTGTGTGTGTATAAGTGTGGCCAGGGATTCAACACAATAGTGCACAACATCATCATCACAGATTCAATCATATCGATAAGCGATATAACCCATAACGCTTATCTCTATTCACAAATTCATAGATAAAGTAGGTCATCAATCACAAAGATTCACTAATATGATTCGATGTGGGTTTCGGATAACCAACTAGAATCCGACTCCCTGTCGCATCGAAATTTAAATGTCGGTTTACGGGTCAAGGGGTTTTTATATAACAATATATGTACTACAGATATAACAGTTTAGCACAAAGCATCATATAGCATCACATCACATATCAAATATATCAATCCATCACACATCATTCAATAGCAATCAAATATCTATAATTAAGATGAGAAATTGGGTGGTTTTTAAGTTTATTACTTACATAATTACTTTCATTAGTAAATTTAAACCAATGATTAATTATTATTAACTACTATTGATTAAGTTTTAATTACCTTCATAATTTATCATTTTAATTAATTATCTTAATTAATTAACCTTAATTTTAATTTATTAAATCTTAATTACTTATTTCTTAATTAATTACTTTAATTAATAACCCTTTAATTGTTTATTAAATCCTAATTATATTTAATTGTCCTTAATGGATCAATTTATAGGTTTATTATTCCCTAATTAATTACAATAGTTAATTACTCCTAAATTAATAATGATTTCTTAATTACTTTAAGATAATTAACCTTAATTATTATACTTGATTTAATTACCACATTAATTATTAATTAATAAATCTTACTATTAAGTAACCAATTCTTTAATTTACAAATTAATAAATTTATCACCTTGATTTTTTTAGTAATTGACTATTACTTACATAAATTAAACTTTAAATTAATCATATTCAATAATTGATTATACTTTATTCACCAATTTATGATACTTAATAAATCAAGACCTTAATTTAGTAGAGATAAACCCTTTTCCTTTGATTGATTACTTAATTACCTCTTCATTAATTACATATGAAACATTTAGCGATTGATTGCAAAAATCATTTAATATAAATTTCCTAAATCAAAACAAATGGAATTTCAAGTCATGTAACTTTATAGTTTATATGGAAAACTTCATAAATTGAATTTCAAATCAAATCATTTTGATACACTCTTTTTAAATCAATTTAAATTTAATATAAACCAAACCATCGCCTGAAGACTACTAAGATAAATTCAAACCCGACCCAAAACTTCAATCCTTAACGTTCGAACCAGAGAAAAATGTTTCTTCCCCAAATCAAAACCTTCCCCAGTGCACACACGTACACGGTGCACGTGCACAGTCGCACGGCGGCGCTCCGACCCCTATCGCGATCACCCCCACATCATTGATGACCCATACGAACCTCACAAACTTCCAGTTCACCTCGAAATCTCATGAAATCGATTTTTTGAATTATTGCCTTCACCTGGAAACGAACTCGAATCATGAATCCACCTTGCCAACGACGTTTCCGACCACCTGGCACCATGCCGCACCACCCAAAGACACGTCACACGATTACTCTTCGATTCCCCTTGGACCGGTTACACTCGATCCTTCCACGGTAACGAACGAGCTCGAAACCCATCACTGACAAAAACAGGCTTTCAAACCCTAAATTGGTTTCGCGCGGCCACCACAATTTATGAGAAAATTTGTGATCATTTTTCCTACAACCCTCATCACATTATCCCCCTCCAGATTCAATCTCGAGACTTAATTTCTCTTAGGTCGACCGATATTGACTAAAATTTGATTTTCGTTCCTCTCGTGAATTCACCTACCTCACTTACTTAAAAATCTTGATATCCATACTAAAAATCGTTGTTTACCAACACGAATTCAAATATGAATTCAAAACTTAAAAACATAACAATCAAAATTTTGACTTGAGTTGGTTCTCTCAGTCATTTATTATATTAGTAATGCTATATGTGATGATGTCTAATAATATGTTAAGAATTTATATTATGATCATTCAAAAAAAAACTTTTATTCGAACCTCAATGCCTAAAGGGGAGTTAGAAGGTTGGATTCAGAATTTTGAACAGGTTTAGAACCTGTTATGTTTAAACAGAAACATGGTTTGCCTGTTTCCAAACATATATACAGATGCTTGAGTTTTTGCATTTATTCGAGTTTCACTGCAAATCCTTGTTTCAGATAAAAATTTACTTTCTGATCTTCTTAAAGATATTATTAAAAGCTAAATTATGATTTAACAAACACATTTTGTTTGAAGCCTAGGGTCTAAAGAGGCTTAGAAAAATTAGGATTTGGATTTTTATGAATTTGTTAAAGCCTGTACTTCAAATTAGAGAAGCATATGCATATTACAGACATGCATACACTAAACAGACATGCAAACTTGATATACATTCATTCATCATTTCTCATAACAACCACTTAACCAAAACATCAAATATATCACAGATCTCAAATTTAAATAAGTTAATTTGCTCACCTGGAATGGTTTAACAGAAAGAAACAGAGACAGAGAGGAACAAAGAGTTTCAAATGAGAATGGCCTGGAAAGAAAGATTTGAACTTGCTTCGAGAACTTGAATTTGTTTTCAGAGGAGATTACAAGCTGAAAGGTTTTGATCTTCTTTCCTGAGACTTGAATCTGGAACTCATAAATTAAATCTTTGCTTAATCACCATTTATTTGTTTATTCATTTCATCAATAAACAAAATTTAAATTTACTTACCTACAGTTTTTGTACTTTATATTTTTTTCCTAATTGAAAATAACTCGGTTTACACCTCTTCTTCCTATTTTGGGAGTTGAGATATGAGATTCTCAAATCTTTGGCTACTGATTTTTTCAGTTTTGCTAAGTTGTTTTATGATGGTGTATGGGAAAATGAAGAGTTTGTGTAATTTTTTAATCTTATTATTTAATTTTATTAGATATGGTGAATGCCATTTGTATAAAATCATTATAACTTTTAGATTTTGTTAACTCCTAACTCCATTCTCACATGTGCATGTTTGTATATGTTTTACTTTTAAAATTTTAAAGACAAAAGAATTTTTTTCTTATAAACTTAATTTTTTTTTAAATGCTACTTACATTTTAAAAACATCTATTTAAAATAGAAATTAAATTTTCAATCTCAACTTGAAATAAAAACTTATGTATATGTACTTACATTAAATTTTTGTTCAACATGTTTATGCACTAATATATTTATACAATTTACATTCTTACATTTTTTATTTATTCTAAAAAAATTTCTAATTAAATCACTATTTATTTCCAAAAATTAATTTAGTTGCCAATTTAAACTTAATGAATTTCAGGAATGTTACAATTGGACAATGCGCTGATCGTTTCGAAGAGTCCGGGATTGGATTTAATTATCCGAAAACCACTTTGATCCGGTTTGAACGATTACGAATGAAGACCGTGAAGAGTTGAAGACCGTGATTCGGTTTGTCCAGACCCAGGGCAACTTGTATGGATCGAATGCTTTCAGAACATCGTCAGGTGGACGATGAGCATTCTAAGTGGGACTCGTTCTTGAAAGGTAACGTTTAGCCTCAAGCCTCATCAACCGGGAATGGCTAAGACAGGAGAGGTGCAGCAAGGCTTCGTGGATAGCCTGCACTTGAGAATAAGGTTTACCCTGTCTAGATGTCCCTTTTTATTTCGGCTTAGTGGGTGGTTGGTCGCGCCAACCACAGGGTGATCTTGCTTGGGACTGTCTAGTAAGGGATGGTTCCGGTCTTATGTTGCAGGGGAGTTAGGGTGGCTCCTCCGTACTCTGATCTAGACCAGGTACTGTGACGGGAGGTACCCCGGTAGCCCTGCCATTGTATGAAATCCAATCTCCAATAAGCGCCTGTACGGTTTTGATTGTGCCCAACTATTGCTGAAACGTGAGATGCAAGCATTTCAGCTAGATTCTATTTTACTTTCTATAGACACTATTATAATATCAGATGAATTTAATAAAAATTTTTTTGGCTATCGTAAGGTAAAAACCCAACATGTTTATTTGTGGTGTGGTCTTACGAGATGCTTTTGTTTTTCAAAGGATTTTTGAAAATATAATAATCCAATTGAGTGTGATTTCTCACGCTGGTTTTCCAGACTGACTCGGGTGTTGTTTTATATGATGCTTGGGTCAGACCGAGTTAAACAGGATCAGGTTTAAAAGCTAAGGAGTTCAGGAGACGAGCTGATGACAGAGCGTACTTCCGTATTTGACTATTATTTCTGCTATGTATGGACAAATATTAAGTTGTCTCTGTATGGATGTTTGTTGTACTCTGATGATGGTATGTATGTATATGTATACAGTACAAATTTCTTTGTATTTAAAAGCTGTTATCATATATTATATTTTGTTCCGCTGCAATTTTGAGATTCTGATATTGTTTTCTTTTCTTCTTCTTCTACCTCTTTCTTCTTTTTGCCGAAGACTCGTACTTTTGTGCCACTTTGGACAGAACTATTGTGATTTTTTGTCAGTTCAAAGGGGTACGGATTTGCGGGCCTTTACATTGGTATCAGAGCTGAAAGGTTAAGCGAGAACCTTGGCTCTGGTGGGGATTACTCATTAGAGATAGAGTCATTAGTACTCTAGAATGAGTTTGAGTGTATTAATAGATATGAGAGAGTATTTGTTAGTGAATATAAAATGGTTTAATATTGTGTTGATTGATTTATTGAGTGGCATATGAACCTTCGTCAGCACAGTCTGTACAACTGGGCCGAAGGGGTTTCTAAACATTTGAATAGAACAATTCGACATAATATTGTTTTCGAAAGCGGGTAAATGAAATAATTTTACCCAAAATATATTTTGATATAAAAAGAAATATTTTCTGCAAATTATTATATATAATTAAAGTGTTTGGATGATAGCATGATAGACAAATAAGATTATAAGGATTTAAAATGGCTTATATAACCAAGGAAAGTATGAGATTGAATTTTGGAGTAAAAATTGAAAATGAAGTCAAAAATAAGGATTTAACTTTGATTACGTTGAAAATTTAACTTTTGAAATTTAAATAATGATGGGAAGTAAATAAAATTTAGAATGTAGATGAATCAGATTGAGAAAATTTAATAGAAATAAATTAATAAATTTTGAATGTGATTGAAATGGTAAAATAGAAATTAAATGTGAATTGGAAGACAAAATCAAATTGGGTTGAAATTAATTTAAGCTAAGTAAATGGAGGTAAGTTGAATTAATCTGGAATAAAATTTAGTTGTATTTGAATTAAGTTGGAATCAAATTGAAAGGAAATGAATGGGGATATGGATGATATTAAATGAAATTATGTTCTTACTTAATTAAATTCAAGTGAATTGGTGGATTAAAGAATATAGTATGATGCTAGATTTAATTGAAGTTAAGTTAAGTAAAATTGAATTGTAATAAAATTCAATTGAGTTGTAAATAATATTGAGTGAAATTAAATTCTTACTTTAACAAGTGAAAGTAAATTGAATAAGAGATTGTTTGGGGTGAATGAATTTAAAATAACCCATAAAGTTTAAAAAGCATTGAAATAAAATATATACTTGACTAAGTAAAATATATAATCCCTAATTAAAAGTAGAAGGTGAATGGGATTGATTGTTAATGGATGGAAATGTGAATATAAATAAGTGTATGACTTATAAATTTAAAGGAGCGATATTCCAACACAGATAGGATAAATGAGAGTAAGTTGAAATGAGATTGAATTGGAATAAATATTCCGATAGCTTATAAAGAGTTGACAACCCATCGTCTAAGAATATTTTTAGCTGTAAATAAGTCTTCAATCTCGAGTTAAAATGAAATATGAATATATTCAAACTTAAATGGGTAGAAACGTGAGAAAATATAATTGTGTGAGTTATAAAAGAAAAAAATATAAATGAAGAAGTTAAATAGTAAGCCAAAATAAATTTGTTTTGTATTTGGAGAATGAAATAAAATCCAAACTTGAATTATAAAATAAAATTAAACTCAGGTAAAATAATAAGATGATTTTAAAAATAAAAATCCAATATGGAATGGGAAGTGAACTAAATTAGATAATTAATTATTTAATGAATATGGAAACAGAACCCAAGTTGGATTATGAGATAATAATGGAGTTGGGAATGAACTCGAGTTTTAAATAAAATTCAACCGGGATTGGCGGTGAATTAAATATATATGGAAATGGTGTGGAATTGGATTGAAATAAAGATGGTTTGAATTTGCAAATAAAATTCAATCTGAATATAAATAAGTTAAACATGATCTTGTTATTAATAAAATAAATTCAGATGAATTGGATTTGGGATTTGGAATTTAAATGGATTATGAGAATGGGTAATTGAATTTAATGGAATTTGATTAGATGAGAATCAAATTAGAATGGAAATGAATTTAAGTATGAGATTGGAGTAAGTAAGTTAACTTAAGTAAAAATAATAGAAGCTTGGCTTCGAGTAAGGGTGAAAGCATTGAGTAAGGGTGAAAGCCCATTAAATGAAAACCTGGGTGAATTTAATTTGGGAAATGATTATTAATTTATAAGCATGGAATATCGAGCTTAATAAAATGGTTTGAAAGGAACCAATGCGAGAATAGAATAAAATGCTAATGTATGGTGTGTAAATAAATGAGAATGGACTTTAAAATGATAAGTAAATTGAATTAAATAGAACTTAAATAAATAATATTCAACGTATATTGTTAGTACACTAAATTGGAATATGGTCAAATGAAACAAGAATGGATGGAGTTACAAATAAAATTCAAGAGAGTTGAAATAAAATTGGAAATGGCCTTATAATTAAATAAATAGAATCGGAAGTGAACTGTGAATGTGAATTAAAATTTAAAATGAACAAGTAGATAAATAAATTGAATTATAGGTGAAATGGAGTTGAAATAATAATAATAATAATTAAATCAAGGATTTAAAATGGCGATTGTTCACAAGTAAAATAAACTTGGGTTATGAGTTGAAATAAATTGAAAAAATGAATAGAATATAAGAAATTGGATTAATTTTGAGACCTTATCAATTGTTTATATAAACTGGTTGTGTATATTGTTTATAAAAAAAAAACTTGTGATTATTAACTGATAGAAGTAGCATGGATTGATTTTGAAATCAATTAACTTTGAAATGAATTATTTGGACATAATTATGAATTGAAGATAAGCAAATGAGTTGATAATCACTTGTGTTGAATGCAAATGGTATATGAAACAGTTAAAAACAAATTGAACTAGTTGGAAACTTCTCAAACGGCTTATGGAAGTATTTCTAATGCATTTCATGTGTTATAGTTGTATTGTAGCTGTTTAAATGAATGAAATGTTATAAATTTCATAAATATGCTACTTATGTGTTTAAATTGAGCAAGTACAGGTACCAGAAGACCGTTTAGCAAGAGTTTGGGCACACAAATGCTTAAATAAATACGCCACTTTCTTAAAATGCTAAATAAGGTACGCCTACGCAATACAAACTAGGAAATATGAACTGTTTTTTGTTTTTCCGACCGTGTGGGTCGATGTATATAAATTTATATCTATTGTCAAATTGCAAAAGCTCCTCCGTACAAAGGGGACTCTGCCAAAAAATTTCAGAAATTTTGGGAGCTAGAAATTTTTGAAAATTTTGTTAATGACAAACATTTTCAAATTGGAAATTGAAGTAAATTAGTGAATGAAGCTAATTTAAAATAATGACATGAATTTGTTATAAACGAAAAATAGAATTTAAATATTCAGAGTTAAAGATAAATTGAATTCATATGGAAATGGAAGAATCAATTTGAATAGGAATAGATATAAACTAAAGTGGTAAGATGAAAATAAATATAAAAAACACTCAAACACTTATACTAACTTAAGTAAGGAATGATGCATTCTCAATTGGGAATTGATATTTCAAATATAATCTAAAATAATATTTGAATGAATAGATATTGACATTTGTAAGAAAGTCGATAAAATGTTTTTGAATATTGTGATTGGACATATTGCTGTGTAAGATATGCAGGTAATATAAAGGGAAAGAGAATTGATTTTGATTTCAGAAGATAAATTTGAAATGCTCGACAAAAAGGTATGTGTTTAAATTTCTATATGAAAATTGATTGCGATTTTGATCGAGCCACTTGGCGTTTTGTTTTCTTTTGGGATTTAGGAGGCCGTAGGGCCATTTTGTAGTTGTATCGAGCTAGCCGCGCAAAGGAAACGCTGGCAAAAAATTTTGGGAATTTAGGGAGTTAGAAAAATTTTGAGAAAATTTTGATAATTCAAAATTTGGTTTTAAATTGAAACTTGAATGTTTAAACAAATAGTATAGTTTGAAACTAGGGAAAAGTTTGGGAAGTTAATAAGAAGGGTAATGCATCTTTTATTAAAAAGATAGTTGGTAGGATGTTGAATGGTTGGTTTTGGAGAAATAGTAACGGATATTGGACCATTCTTCCTAACTAGTAATTTCGGGGACGAAATTCTTTTAAGAGGGGAGGAATGTAACGACCCGGATTTTTGAACTATTAATTTACAATATTTAAATTGGATTTGAACTTTAATTCGATTATAATATGAATAGTTTGGTTTTATATGATAGGAAGGATTCAGAATCTAAATATAATGACCTGTTGAATTAATTAATTATTAAAATAGTTATTGAATATCGGGTAAAATATTAAATCTGGGTAGTAAGCTTGTTTAAAATATTTTAAAGGCTTATAGGATTTATATTAATAATACTGAAAATAATAGATGAGTTAAAATTTGGATTCAATAGTGGTTTGTTCGATTTTAAAAATATATCGTTTAATTAATATTTAAAAATCGCCTTCCGAGGCACAGTCTCGGAATTCGATGAAACTAGTTCCTTTGGATCCGTAATATTGAATTAGTGCCAGATTTCAAATTTCGTAATTTTTGGAATTATCCTGTGATCGTTCGAGATATAAACGCTTAGACAATAATTAATCGATTTAATTTAAATATAAATTTATATCCCCTAATCTACAGCCGAGATTTCATCCCGTGAGTTGCCTTTCTTTCCCATCAGCCTTCATCTCAGCCGACCTCCTCTGAATAAGCCACTCTAGTAATTAATCCTGTCTCCTTTCCTCGTTTAAATCATGCAATCTCTTTTCTTATTTCCTCAGTTCACAAATCAAGAGATAATGGCCGCTTCTTTTTGTTATAATCGCGAAGTAAACCCTTTCTCATATTTTAATTCTACCAATCTTTTCGTTTCCTCCTTTTCTTCCTTTAAGCCGAATTCATCGGCATATTTCAAAAAAAAATTTGAAAACCCTAAATCAAATCAGGAGAATGAGAGAATCGTTCACGTTCGAGCTTTCGGCGGCACGAGGTGGTTGAGCATGCGGCTAGAGGTTTCGCGATAAGTGGTCGCTATCGTTTGTTTGAGGGCGAGTTGGTCGTGAGCTCGAGCAAGGCCGAGGGGCATGGGAAGGTGGAAGGTCGCGCGAGTGTGGCGGTCACGTGAGGGTTTCTCGAGCTTGAGGTGTTGTCGAGCATGCGTGGCGATGGCATATGTTGGCGCTTAAGCTTGCGGGCGTGCGTCGTGAGTAGAAGCAGGAGGCTTGCGAGAAGGAGGCAGCTTCGGTGGAAGCTAGGGATTCGCGTGAGTGGTAACGACGTCGAACAAGAGTCTGGGCTGTAGGTAATTGCTGTTATCCTTTATTTATTTATTTAATGTTTGTGTATAAAAAAAATAAAAAATAAAATAAAAGAATAGAAAAAGAAAAAAATATACAGCATAGTATGTGATTTTACAGTAAAGAATATATATATTCGGATTTTTATATATACTCAGGGAACAACAATAAGGTAAAAAAATATACGTATAAGTAAAATAGTAAATAGGTGTGTATATATAGGATTTTTAGGAGTAAATATGAATTGTAAACTATTTGAAGTCTATATAAAAATTTGATTTTTGAAATCTATTTACTTATTTTTATGAGTATATATATATATGTAGTTCAAAAATAAAATCAATATATGTCAATTTGGGATAAGCAGTTTCAAAGAGAAAAATATAAAAATAAAAATAAAATAAATATACATTTCTACATTTTAAATATTACTAGTTCATTTTAAAAGGATATGAAATTGGTGAATAATTTGTTTAGTTAACTTATTTAAATTATTTTAGTCACTAAAAGATTTTTTTTTAAAAAAGAATTAGTTTAAATATAATAAATTGTTAAAATAAATCATTAGTTAAAAACTAAATTATTATAGTTAAAGAATAAATTTATTAAACGACAAATAATTATTCAATTTGTCCACATATTAATAAAATTCATACAATTGTTATTCAAGGTCAAAAGTATGGGAACAAGTCGAGATTGGAAAGGGTTGCAACTTAAAAGCAAGGTGAGACTTTCTCACTCATTTGGATGCCATAGTTAAAAATTTAAATGTTAAATTTAAATCATTGGATGTGTTTGGATGATTTATAATAAGTTTATTCACTGAATAATAATACAAACCCATATACTGTAATATCCACCGGAAGTGGAATTGGTATTTTATTTTGTGCTAACATCTGTGGATGCAAGGAAAACAGGTTGGAGGGATCCAACAGGATTCCTTAAATATTTACTTATCATATATATATATATATGCTGATATGTGACAGGGTGATGAATTGATATGGATTTATATAAATTGAATTATTAACCTTTTAATAACATGTAAGTGAAATTTGGAGTTCTTAAATTCTATCAAAGGAAGTGAAATGGAACTTGAATAGAAATAATTATTGAGGATTTGGATTTACTTCTATTTGGAAAAAAATAGGGATGATAAAAGTTTATTGATACTTAATTGGTTAAAGTTAAGTTTTGGACAATTTAACTTATATATTAATAACTAAGGTATAAAAGTGAAATTCTAATTAAGGAAATAAAATGAAAATTTATTAAGGGATAAAAAGGGATTTCTATTATGGAATAAAAAGGAATTTTATTAAGGAATGAATTACTAAGGAATGATATGACATTTTATTGAGAAATAAAATTATAAAAGATGAAATTTTTGAATATAATTATTTTATAAATAAATGGAAACTCAGGGGAGTTTATCAAATTTATAAACGGGGTTTATAAATGGAAAGGAAGAAACCAGTAAATATAGGAAAAGATAATTCAAGGAGAAATCTTATATTGAGTTATAAATTTGTTTGAAATCGGAAATAGTAGAATATT
Organism: Allium cepa; assembly: GCA_030765085.1. NCBI lineage: Eukaryota > Viridiplantae > Streptophyta > Magnoliopsida > Asparagales > Amaryllidaceae > Allium > Allium cepa. The sequence continues at coordinate 964,570,128 of CM060939.1, read as the reverse complement.
TCCGAAAGTAAGAAGTGTGAATTTGGACAAGAGGCACTTATAGATGGATATTGGGTTTTCCAAAATTATAAATTTATTTTAAAAAGGGATATTTTTTTAAATTACAATACTACATAAATTTTTATAAACTATTATTTGAATGTAAAATATTTTCGAATTAGTTACTTTGAAGGCTTGGCAAATTTTTATTAATAAACTCTAATTTTCTTAAACCAGTTTTGAATTTTATCATCAATTGGATATGAACTTTAATATTACTTTCGAACCATAATTTGTATAAAACCATACTTCTTATTTTATAAATATAGATGTTTTCAAATTGTTTTTAAAATCCAATTAAAATCCTCTTGTGATGGTAAGCAGGCTTATTTAAATGTGATAAGATTTAGGAGAATCTTATAAAATGGTGAAATTGAGTTTGAGAATTTATAAGAAGAGTGAAATTGATTTTTGAGAAAGGAATGGAAAAATAAAGAATATTTGCAAAGGGTAAATCAAAATATGAGTGAGTATAGGAAATCATTTAAATGATTTCATGGAAATAAAAGGGCTTTGAAAATTGTTTCAAATGGGTTAAAATGGAAATAATATCTGAATGATATTGGAGATAAATAATTTGAGGAAATTATTTGATGGTTGCTTGCGAATGATTAATTGATAGTTAAATCACCGACTATCAATATTGGACAATGCGCTGATCGTTTTCGAAGAGCCCGGGACCGGATTTAATTATCCGAAAACCACTTCGATCCGGTTTGAACGATTACGAATGAAGATCGTGAAGAGTTGAAGATGGTGATTCGGTTTGTCCAAACCCAGGGCAACTTGTATGGATCGAAGGCTTTCAGAACATCGTCAGGTGGACGATGAGCATTCTAAGTGGGACTCGTTCTTGAAAGGTAACGTTTAACCGCAAGTCTCATCATCCGGGAATGGCTAAAACAGGGGAGGTGCAGCAAGGCTTCGTGGGTAGCCCCCACTTGAGAGTAAGGTTTCCCCTGTCTAGATGTCCCTTTTTATTTCTAGTTTGTGGGTGGTTGGTCGCGCCAACCACGGGGTGATCTTGCTTGGGACTGTCCATTAAGAGATGGTTCCGGTCTTGTGTTGCAGAGGAGTTAGGGTGGCTCCTCGGTACTCTGATCTAGACCAAGTACTGTGACGGGAGGTACCCCGGTAGCCCTGCCATTGTATGAATCCAATCTCCAATAGGCGCCTGTACGGTTTTGATTGTGCCCAACTATTGCTGAAACGTGAGATGCAAGCATTTCAGCTAGATTATATTTTACTTTCTATAGACACTATTATAATATCAGACGAATTTAATAAAAAATGTTTTGGCTATCGTAAGGTAAAAACCCGACATGTTTATTTGTGGCGTGGTCTTACGAGATGCTTTTGTTATTCAAAGTATTTTTGAAAATATAATAATCCAATTGAGTATGATTTCTCACGTTGGTTTTCCAGACTGACTTGGGTGTTGTTTTATACGATGCTCGGGTCAGACCGAGTTAAACAGGATCAGGTTTAAAAGCTAAGGAGTTCAGGAGACGAGCTGATGACAGAGCGTACTTCCGTATTTGACTATTAATTCTGCTATGTATGGACAAATATTAAGTTGTCTCTGTATGGATGTTTGTTGTACTCTGATGATGGTATGTATGTATATGTATACAGTACAAATTTCTTTGTATTTAAAAGCTGTTATCATATATTATATTTTGTTCCGCTGCGATTGTGAGATTCTGATATTGTTTTCTTTTCTTCTTCTTCTACCTCTTTCTTCTTTTTCCTGAAGACTCGTACTTTTGTGCCACTTTGGATAGAACTGTTGTGAATTTTTGTCAGTTCAAAGGGGTACGGATTTGCTGGCCTTTACAATTGGTTTGGATCATTGAACGATAAATGGCCCGAAAAACCCGTTTCGACTCTGGAAAATGGGTCAACCATATATCAAAATATATGTTTTTGAATATTTTAAACTCTATGGAACAGGTTTCAAGTCCTAATTCCATCGTATGAAGAAGTTATGCTCAAATTCAAGCTACTTCAATTTGATTTCAATTTAGTTGATTTCTAGGCATTTCAGGTCCATACAATCAAACGACAAGTCTGATCGTTACGAAACTTGAAATCCTACAATAATTTACCGTTACGGATCCGATGAAACTTGTCTCGTCAAAATACAAGTCCGTGGCCAAAATGGCTATTCTCCTATTAGTTTAATAATTAATTATTAATTGATTAAATCACTTTTCAATTCAAATTTAATTATTTACAAATTTTATCATTCTGGATTACTCGGTAATTTTAAAATCCCTTAAACAATTCCCATGTTAATTTATTATTGGATATTCCACTAATTTCAATGTTTACATTTCAATTTCAATCAATTAAGTAATTTCAATGTTTAATTGATTTTAAATGTTTAAAAGTTAATTTTTAACTTGAATTCAAATATTATTATTATTTAGCAATTCAGTTATTGGATTTAATAAACACAAATTGGATAAATTATTGAATCTCCAGTTTTAAGCCTGTTAAAAATAATTTGAAGACTTGTAAAATTGATATTGATAATACTGGAGATAGTAAAAGTGTTAAAATTGAATTTAAAGGTGATTTGTTCAGTTTTGAAAATTTTATCGTTTACATTGATATTTAAAAATAGCCTTCCGAGGCACAGTCTCGGATTTCGACGAAACCGGTTCCATTGGGTCCGTAAAATTTAATTATTATCGGATTTCAATTTTCGTAATGTTTGGAGTTGTTGTGTGAGCGTATGGTATATAAACGCGTCGAAATTTATATCGAAAATTTAATATAATAACTGGGTCCAAAAGGCTATCCTCTCTATACGATTTAAAATTCAAATTTAAATATATATTATTGTCCAATCCAAAACTATTCACATCAGAACTTTTTCAAATCACTGTTGCTCACCTTTTCCAACACGCCTCCCTCAGCTTTATATCACGTCAAACTTTATCCCCCCTCGTTAAAATCAAAGCAGGAAAAAATCAGAGGCTGCTATCTTCTTTTCGAAGCCACTTCTGTATATGGCAGCACACTTCCCCTTTTCTCTGTCTTCTAAAAATCATTCAAACGAGGTTCAAATTCGTTCATTTTTTTCCTCTTTCGGTTCATAAAATCATGAGCTTCCTTTTCGTTTTCCCTTCTATTCGAAGCCTATTTCAAAAAAAATAATGTAAACTACGAGCCTCCTCCTTCCCTCGTTCTGATTTTTATTGTGATGCCTATTCATTTTAATTTATCTTCTAAATCAATCGAGCAGCCCAGTTTCATTCGAAAAAAATGGCTGACGATAAAAAAACGAATCGAAGTCGATTTCGACTTTGACAAGGGGGAATCGCGAGTGGCAGAGGGTAGCATCGGCAAATGGCGCGCGTGCAGAAGCAGTTAAGGCTGGGATCGTTTTGGTTCGACGGCGCATGGGCATTTACAACGAGATGGAGGCGAGATGCCTGGTGGGTACGACCGTGATGTTGGCGGCATATCGGTGTAGTGCTCGCAATTTCGAGGGTTTGGGGCCGGAGCAGTGTGCGATGCCGATGGGAAGTGCTGAGCTAGGGTTTTGCGATGTCGAGCCTGGGTTTGATCGATAACAGTAAGGTATATGTAAATTTTTTTAGTTTAATTTAAATCGGAAATGAATTTTAAAAATGTACAGAACAATCAAGGAAAAGGTATTTTGCTATTGACTGAAATTTTATATTTATACATTTAGTTATAAACGGTTAAAAGAATTTCTAAAATGAAGAATGTAATAATAAGAATTTTGAAAAAAGACATTTAGAAGTTTAGATAAAATCAGATTATTAGGAAATCTATATAGGTTATTTTTATAATTATATATATGTAGTTCGTAAAGAAATAAATATACGTTTACATATTTTAATTTTGCTAAATTGTATTTAAATTAAGGGTTTGGTGATTAATTTATTCTATTAAAACTATTAAAATTATTTTTGTTACTAAGAGAATTGTTTAAAAGAAAATTTGTTTAAAATTTGATCATCAAGTTAAAACTAAATTATTAGCTGAATTTAAAATTTTAAAATGGTGGACTGAATTGTTCGAATTTATTTCGAATATTAATAAAATTATATAGTTGTTTGGCAAGGTCTAGAATCACGAAGAAAACTAGTCCGGAACGGAAACGGATTGCAAACATCGACAAACAAGAAGGTGAGCTAATCTCACTCATCTGATTATAATTTAAATTTAAATGGTTAAATTTAAACAATTGGATGATTGATTGAATTGTTTTGATGTGCAATATTATATATAGTAGTATATAATATATATTGGAATGATTGATTTCCCGCATTATATGGCGAATGAGACCCTATGCGCCGCATAATAGCGGATGATATTATATTAATCCCATATACCATGATATTCCACCTTGAAGTGGAAATGGTACTATTATATTGTGCTAACATCTGTGGATGCATGGAAACAGGCTGGAGGGATCCAACTGGATTCCTCAAAATTATTTATATTGTTTAATATCCTCTATTATAATTATTCGATATTCTGTGATGAATATTATTGATAATTGGAATATTGAATGCTATGGTTTATTTGAATATATTTCAGCACACTGAGATATCAAAATATATAGAATTGGATTTTTGAAAAGAAAATAAAAGAGTGAATTTTTTAAGAAAATAATTATAGAGAATTTAAATAAATTAAGAATGAACTGGATAAGAATAATAGTGGTTTTTAAAATTCTAATAAATAAATTCTGTATATAAAAAGGGATTTTGAATCAACAGGAAGATAATGAATTTTAAACTTCAGTTTATTATTTAAAAGAATAAAGCATTTATTTTAAATTTAAGATTTAAATTATTGAAAAGAATAAAGAAGAAATTTGGAAAATCTGAAATTGGTATGTTTCAGTTAAAAGATTTAAAACCAAAACAAAATAAATAAATAAATAAAGTCTACAATTAATGGATTTTGAAATGAATCGAGTAAGTAAAGAAATTTATTTCAAAATGGAGTAAATTGGAAAGCAATTTGAAAATTGATTTAAGTGGTTGAAATTGGAACTTTAAAGGAGAAGTGGGACTTTGGAATTTATAAACTGGGTTTACAAAAGTAAAGTAATATATATCAGTGGATATTTGGAGAAATAAATCCACAATGGAAATTATTAAAGGAATGAGAAATTTTGTTTAAAAATAAATAGTTATTTATTTTTAAAGGATGTGAAAAGAAGTATATTTCCCCGAATAGCTATGTACGTTTCAAAGTAAATTTTTAAAAGTTTTAATGTCGTTTTAAAAAAACATGTTTCAGAAATTTATTATTTCTAAATGTTTGAATTCTGAAGTAAGTTTTTTTCAAATCTATTATAGTAGTAATTATTTGAAGGTGACTTGATATTTTGTTTTAAAAGAGAAAATCTAGTTTTATATTTTACAAAGTAACCTCATTTTTAAATATTCCTATAGTATATATTCTTAGTAAAGTATTGAAGTAGTTTCATTTTGAATATTATTAAAGTATATATTTTGAATAAGTATTAAAGTAATTTTTATTTTAAATGATTCAAAGGATATTTTATAATAAAGAGTTTTAAATTATTTTTAAAAATCTAAAGCTTTGTACTTGGTGTTTTCAGTGGAAATAAATGTTTGGAAATTTATTTTATGAGAAAAGCATGGTTTGAAACTGTTTTCAAAGGATTGAAAATAGAAATATATCTTGTGAAGATATTTTGAGATTAATAAATAATTTGGTGAAATTATTTATGTTTGATGGATGTTTGCGAATGTTAATTGATAGCTAAATAACAGACTATTAAAATTGGACAATGCGCTGATCGTTTCGAAGAGACCGGGATCGGGATTAATTTCTCGAAAATCACTTCGATCCGGTTTGTATGTTTTCATCGAAAAACGAGTTCGGAGTCGAAGATGGAGCAGTGAAGTGCAAGGGCTAGTCGCTACTAATCCTGAGGATGTTTCCAAAATGGATGTAGTTGAAAGTGTACGTGTAGTACTAAGGATCGTGTAATATGGTATATAAATGCGGAAACTGATAATAGCAGTAAAATAAAAATTAAAGTAAGCACACCAGGAATTTTTATACTGGTTCGAACTTCCCGTTCTACGTCCAGTCCCAGAATATCCTCTGGATTTAAACTAAACCCCTCACTTAACCCGGAGGAATAGGTATACGACACCTGAGCAGCCGAACAGGAATTTTTCCGCCTCAACAGCCGAAGAGGACTTTAACTTCAATACAAATAGTTTGTTGACGAATTTGTTCTGAATAACACCGATTGTCTTTTGATAGTACAACTTTCCTATAATTAAATTCTCAAGAGTATATATGTGTGTGAAGATTTAGAAGGAAGATAATCACGTAGAATCTAAGTTTATGAATTAAATCAAGGATTCTAGTGATATTAAATAAGAATGAATGCTTTTATTTGCAGAAGTAAATAGAGAATAGATTTCAGAAATATAAACAAGAATTGGTGATTGTAGAGGTGATTTGAACATGTTTATATAGTTGTAGAATAGTTACAATATTTCATGAAGAGTCTCAATCAAAAGTTGTGTCCGTATCTCTTGGATTGAGGGACATTCCTTTTCATGAAACAATCGCAACTCTTCAGAAAACTAGCCGTTATATGCAGGTCGGTCGACCGGAAAAACTGGCCGGTCAGCTGAGTTTAAAATCGTACACAAAATAGAGAGTATCTGTGCACTTGACACAGGGTCGGTCGACTGAAGATCCTGGTCGGTCAACCGACCTATTGTTAAACAAAAACAGTAGTAGCTCATTTGGTTAGAGTACTTGCCTTCCAAACTAGTGACCCGGGTTCGATCCCCGCTCCATGCATTTTTTGTAAACTTGATTTTGATTAAAATATACAAGCAAGTTTATTTGAATGTGAATGATGATTCTTGAGGAAAGATTTTAACAAAGCACTAAATTAGACTATATATACATATTTGATGACTCTTGTTAAAATATATAACTATACAAACCATATATTGAGCCGATGAGTCTGGATGTTACGTAGTCGTAGAATCGTGAATTGTTGTGTATTGTCAGCAATCAAAACCTATGATCCAACAGTAGTAGGAATAGCGCCTTCGGTTCCGTTCGAACCCGGGATGGACTTGTATGGATGAATGCTTTCGGAACATCGTCAAGTGGACGATGAGCATTCTAAGTGAAACGATCTAAAAGGTAACACTTAGCCTCAAGCCTCATCAACCAGGAATGATTGAAAATCAGGGGTTATGCAGCAAGACTAGGTGGGTAGCACCCATTTCAGAGTGAGGTCATCCCTGTCCAGATGTCCCTTTATTTCGGCTTAGTGGTGCGGTTGCTGATCACAACCGTGGAGTGATCTTACTCGGGATATCCAGTAAGGGGTAGTCCCGGTCTTGTGTTGTAGGGGATTGGGAGTAATCCTCGGTACGGTGATCTAGGCCACGTACTGTGACAAGTGGTACCCCAGTGCCTAGTCATTAGTTGGAAATCTATTCTCCCTATGCGCCTTTTACAATTTTTGTTTGTATTACCCACTTTGTGGCTAGTAGCTGGAATTCAATAGATGTAACAATTTCGGCTATTTTAATAAGTATTTGTAGATAGACCCTATTATAATATCATAGGATTTTAATAAAAAATGTTTTAGCTATCGTAAGGTAGAAACATGACATGTTTATTTGTGGCGTGGTCTTACGAGATGCTTTTGTTTTCAAAGGATTTTGAAACTTTAATAAGCAATTTGAGTGTGGTTTTCTCACGCTGGTATTCCAGACTGAATCGGGTGTTATTTAACTATAATGCTCGGGTCAGACCGAGTATTATAGAATACATGATATGTTGCCGTGGAGCTCAGGAGACGAGCTGGATGATGATACGTACTTCCCTACTTGTTTTATATATTCCGCGGTGTTGATTAGCTGTGTACTCAGTTGTGTGAGGACAGGTTATGATTACTGTCCAATTATGTGTTATGTGATTGATGTACTCTGATGATGTAATGTATAAACAGATATTTTTTTTTATGTAAAGATCATTTGTTATCTATTATATTTTATTCCGCTGCGATGGTTAGATTCTGATGTTGTTTTCTATTTTCTTATTCTACCTCTTCTTCTTTAACCCAAATGGTTCGTATTTCCGTTCATCTTGAGTTGATTGATGTAGAATAGTGTTGACTCAAGGGGTACATATTTGCGGGTCATTACAGTTGGTACCAGAGCTTTGGTTGGTGATAACCTTGGCTCTAGTGGGAATTACTCAAATAGATTCCGTGGTACTTTAGTGAGTTTGAGCGTATTAATAGATATGAGCGCGTATTTGTTAGTGAATATAAATTGTTTTAATATTGTGTTGGCTTATTGGTGAGTGGAATATGAATTCTAATCGAGTAAGTTGGCCGCTAATCGAGAAGAGTTTATAAACACCTAACACGATAAATTGACACAATATTGTTTTAAAGGTGGGTGAATGAAATAATTTTACCCAAAATATATTTTGATATAAAGGAAATATTTTCTTAAATTGATATATAACTTGGATGTTTGGATGATAATATTTTAGATAAGTAAGATTATATATATATATATATATATATTTGGAATGACTCGTATTATCAAATGGAAAAAAAATGGTATGAGTATAAATTATACCAATGAATTATAGTTAAAATTTGATTTAAATCAAATTTGAAAATTTAAAACCCCGAAGATTTTGGAAGTATTTTTCAAAGTATTTTAAAGACAAATAATAGCATCATTGTTTTAGAAGTATTTCTAAAAGGAAATTGTTTCAGATAAATTTTGGGAAGGGAAATAGCATTGAACTCACTTCCGTCGCTGGAAAATAACTTCGGTGTTGACTGCAGCATCATCGATGTTCATTTTCGAGTTTCTAAGTGACGGATTGCTGCCAAATTGATTTGTTCAGAAAAGCTAGTTTGCTTTTGAAAATTTCAAATGAAATTTGTTGGGGATAAAAACCAGGATTGGTTTAAAAATTTGAAAAATGTGATTTTGAGATAATGGTGATTTCAAAATGATTTGAAACCAAAAGCCGGGTGTTTAAAAATTCTAATGAGATAGGTTATAATCTTATAAATTGAGATGATTTTTAAATGAGGAAGGAAATATGAGCTTTGAATGTTGGAATTTAAAATTTAAAGTGAAACGTTAAAAATGAAATTAACTTGGATTGAGGAAGAAAATTGAATTGAATTGAATTAAATAAATCCGAGTTAAAATAAAATTGAATTGGAATAAAATTCAGTTGAGTTATGGGTGATATTGAATGGAATTAGATCCTTACTTAAATAAACGGAAATAAATTGGATAAGAATTGGATTGGAATAAATGAATTAGAATAACTTATAAAAGAATTAAAAATCCATGAAATAAAAATATGCTTAGGTTATAAGTAAGCGAAATTTTTTGAGTTAAAAATAAAGATGAATATATTCAAGCCTAGAATGAATGGAAATGTGTAAAATAATAAGTTATGGCTTATAAAACTGGAAAGTGGAATAGAAAACCCAAAATAAATATTGTTTGATGATTTGGAAAATGAAACCAAAATCCAAACTCGAATTATAAAATAAATTGAACTTAAGGAAATTAAATGAAGAGATTTTGAGATTAAAAATCAAGTATTGAATTATAAATAGGGGGAGAACTAATTAGATAATAAATTAGTTAATGAAATATGTAAATGGAACCTAATGTAGTTAAAGAGAAGCTGAATTGTAAGCTAATAATGAAATTTGAAAATAAAACTCGAGTTACAAATCAAATTCGACTTGAATCGTCAGTGACGTAAATATAATTGAAAATGTTGCCAAATAAAAAGAAATTGGATTAAAGTAGGGATGGTTTTAGCTGTAAATAAAACCTAGATGAAATTGGAAATGGCCTTGTAATCAAATAAATGAATTGAATCTGAAAATTTAAAATTTATAGTAACAAATCAAATAAATTTGTAGATTGAAATGAGATTTGATTGAAATAGAATCAAGTTAAATTGAAAAGGAAAATTTATTTGCAAATTGGAAATGAGCTTATGTGTGAAATTTGAATAATTTGAAATAAATTAATTTAAGTTTAAAATTAGTGGAAGCTTGGTTTCGAGTAAGGGTAAAAGTCCATTAAACAAAAGCTTGGGTAAATTTAAATTGGAGAATGGTTATCAATATATAAGCATGGAATGGTTCCACCTTAATAAAATTGTCTCAAATGAAATGAAGGCAAATATGGAATGAAATGTAAATGAATGGATCGTGAATAAGATTGAAAAGGAATAAAATTGAAATAGAATGCGTCGAGCTAGACAAAATGGTTGTGAATGAATTAAAATAGAAAGAATTAAATAATAAATTGAGTTGGAATCAATTTAAAATGATTATAAGCTTAAGTAATTGTTATTTGCATGAATAACATCAAATTTGCACAGAAAATTAGTCATTTTATCGTAAATGAAAGTAAATGTATTAACAGAGTTGAATAGAATTGATTTTTAAATCAATTGGAATAATATGGGTTTGTTTAAAATTAAAAATGAATTGAATGTAAGCAAGTGTGTAACAACCCGCATATTTGTCGATTTTATATTTAAATATTTTATTTAAATATTTTATCGTTAATCAGAATTTGGTCCGAAAAGCTACTTTTTGCAAACGGTTAAATTAGGACTCGAGACCACTTCCATTGAGTTCGAAAGGTCGTTTACAACTTTTTAAGTATAAACATTGATAGGTTTGGAGTTAGTGGAATTTCACTAACTTTTCCCGCTTTGGACTTTGGGTTAGCTTAGCCATTATAACTCAAGCCCAACCCCCTCCTTCTCTTCACTCTTCATAAATTCCTACCAACTCAAGCTTTTGCATTAATGGTGAGTGGAAAGAGAAATTAAAACTCCAAAAGCTAAGTCTTCATTGCTAATCCAACATCAACTCCAAAACTCAAGTGAAGACATTGATTCAAGCTAGTGGTTGATCCTTGCATAGCATTTCAAGCTTCATCTTCATCCATTTTAGTGAAAAGGTGAGATTTTTATCTCACAAATCTAGCCTATAACTATCTTGGACTGTTGGGAATGAATCCCTATCATGTTTGCATGTACATTTGCATTTGGTTTGGATTGGATTGGCAAAAACCCCAAATTTTAGTGTTTTTGGTGAAAAACTGCACTTAGGTCATTCTGTCTCCGTTAGGTCGTTGACCTCCTTAACTCGCATGACCTAACCCGTAGGTCGTTGGACCTCGATTCTATTTAAGTCGTTGCTTCTTATAGGTCGCTAGGTCGCGTGCCTGTAGGTCGCATTCCTTTATTAGGTCGCGTGTCTCTGTTAGGTCGTTGACCTCCTTAACTCGCATGACCTGTACCCCGTTAAGTCGCTCGGCCTTTGTTCCATTAGGTCGCGTACCCCGTTAAGTCGCTCGGCCTTTGTTCCATTAGGTCGCGTACCCTGTTAAGTCGCTCGGCCTTTGTTCCATTAGGTCGCGTACCCCCTTAAGTCGCTCGATCCTAACCTCCCTTAGGTCTTCACTAGGTCGTGCATGACCTGGACCCCCGCGACCTGACCGGGCAGGTCGAACCCCGTAGCAGGGGCGTTGCCCCCGCACCCCCACCTTAGGGGGTTGCCACCCCCCTGGACCCCCCCTCCGTAGGGGATCTTATCTGAAAAAAACATTCAACAGAACTTGCTTTGTTGTGATGCTGAGTTGACCACTCTTCGAGACAAACTATCTTTGGCTCTCGGTCGATTTTATGGATTTTTGAATACCTATTTCAATGGATTCTTTATCGGTTTCTTTGGATTTTATTCACGTCTTCGTATGTGAATTTTTATGATTGATTGTTTACAATCACTTCTATGATTTGTCACTTTAAAATATAAAGGCTTCAATACTAGTAGTAAATATCAAAACTCTTTCAACAAAATGATTTCAAATCTATTTTCAATAACAAAGCTCTTTTCTTAAACCATTTTCCAATCTACTAGTATGTACAAACCTTTACCTCACTCGTATGAGAAATGGAATTAAACGGCTTAGTAAAACAAGTGGTATGAAACGCTTGCGTTTGCTTCGTCGGTTAACTCTTGGACTTGTTCGATTGAACCTTTTTGTGACAATTTTCTAGTGAAGATCTACGGTTTGTTCGTAAATATTTGAGTTAAGCAAGTGGTTATGGGACATGAAGCTAAACTTTTATATTTACTAGCTTAGTGTAATTGACACTTCTCGTTGATCATGACGATCATTTTGGGATTTAGGCTAGCAACTGTGCGATGTCTCTTTGTTTGCTTCCTGGTTAGGCTAGACACCATTTGTGTGACTCCATTCATACATACCTTTTTGCATTTTGGTTAGCCTAGACACCATTTGTGTGATTCCACTCACACATACCTTTTTGTTGCGAGGTCAGGCTAGACACCATTTGTGTGATTCCATTCACACATACCTTTTTGCTTTTTGGTTAGCCTAGACCTTATCTGGGTGATTCTGACTCATCCATATGGGGTAGCTCCCCATGGTCTTCGGACCGTCATGTGATAGGCCTCTTTCCCTTTTTCTATGATTTCTGGATTTCATGTGTTGATTTCTGGAATTTATGTCATTGACTTGTTATGAGTACAAGTTTAGGGTATGATGCCCTCTTTGGATCTTTGAGAAGATTCTTGTGATATTGATTTATCTCTTATTGATTGATCTTCTGTTGATCATCATTTTCATACTTATAGTAGTATGTCGGTATGGATATTTTATGTTATGCCATATCTTTTATTTTATACCATGTCATCTGATATTTATAGCTAGACTGATCCGTTTATTATTTTCTTAAATAATACTCGGGTCAGACCGAGATGTTACAGGTGCTTCTGCTTGACTTCTCCCCGGGGTTTGCTACTCTGACTTTTGGCTAACTATTTAGATTAGCAGTTTTTGTTGTATACACTTGAGATATAGACTCATAGTTGTATTCTTTTGTATAGCACGTGTTGCTATTCTTTTGTATTATTGTGGATCTTTTTGACCACTACTCTGATGTACACTTTCATGTGTTAGTTATATATCCATATCTTCTTCTGCCTTTGTGATATGGATGTCTGTGACTGATTGTGTTATGCTTATTTCTATGTTTGTTTCCGAAGATTATTTATAGCCACCGTGTGATAGCTTTGAGTTTGTATCGGTATGTCGGACTTCCTCCTTAAATGAAATGCGTGCTATACTATCTGACATAACGGTGCTCGCACAAAGAAGTTACATGGATGGTCGCTCCTCAACAGCCTTATTCTCCGTGCTAGTTGACAGCACTACATCGTAGTGTTCTTGGCTAGCGTGGGTGTAGAGGTGCGGCGTCACAAAGTGGGTTGTAAACCATTCAAATTGAATGAAAATTATATATGAATTAATTGAAAATAGTTGAATTAGTATTAAAACTATATAAATTGCTTACGAAAAGTGTTTAGTGTGCATTTCTTTTAGAATTCATGTGTTTCACTATTGCAAATAAGTGAAATATTGTTAAACTTCATATATATGGCACTTACATGTTTGAATTGAGTAAGTCCAGGTACCGGGAAGCCGTTTGGCTGGATTTTGGGCACGCTAACTGCTAAATAAATAAGCCGCTTGCTTAAAATGCTAAATAAAGGTACGCCTATACAATAAAAATAGAAAATATGAACAGTTTTCGTTTTTTCAACCGGGTGGGTCGATGTATATATATTTATATCTTTTGTCAAACTGCATAAGTCCCTCCGTACAAAGGAGACTCTGCCAAAAATTTTGGAAGTTAGAAAAATTTTTGGGAAATTTTTTGTTAGCGACAAAACGATTTCAAATTGGAAATTGAAATAAATTAGTGGATGAAACTAATTTAAAATAATGATATGAATCGATTATAAATGGAAGATAAAATTCAATATTCAGAGTTGAAGATAAATTAAATTCATATGGAAATGGGAAAACTAAATTGAATAGAAGTTGATATGAAAACTTCTATAAGAAAATGTGCAAAATGATTTTAAAAGCTATGATTGGATATTATTGCTAAGTATGATATGCAGGTATTATAAAGGGAAAGGAAAATTGGTTTTGATTTCAGAAAATAAATTTGAATTTCCCGACCAAAAATGTATGTGTTTAAATTTCTGTATGAAATTTGATTGGGTTTTTGATCTAGCCACTTGTCCTTTTATTTTCTTTTGAAATTTGAGAGCCCGTAGAGGCATTTTGTAGTTATACCGATCTAGCCGCGGAAAGGAGACGCTGGCAAAAATTTTCGAAAATTTAGAGAGTTAGAATTTTTTTGAGAAAGTTTTGATAATTTAAATTTAGATTTAAATTTAAATTCGAATAAATAAAGTAAATAATGTTGTTGGAAACTACGGGAAAGTTTGGGAAGTTAGTAAGAATGATAATGTGTCTTTAATAAAAAGATTGTTTTGGAAAGTGTTTGAAACTGAATGGTTTTAGGGAAAAACAATAAACGGGTATTGGACCATTCTTCCTCACTAGTAATTTCGGGGATGAAATTCTTTTAAGGAGGGAGGAATGTGACGACGATAGAATTTTTAAGCGTTTGAAATTCGAATATTTAGTTCATTTTAAATGTTTAAAAGTTAACTTTTAACTTAAATTCAAATATTATTATGATTTAGCAATTCAGTTATTGGATTTAATAATTTGAAATAGGATAAATTATTGAATCTTTAGTTTTAAGCCTATTAGAAATAATTTGTAGACTTGTAAAATTTATATTGATAATAGTGGAGATAGTAAAAGTGTTAAAATTGAATTTAAAGGTGATTTGTTCAGTTTTGAAAATTTTATCGTTTACATTGATATTTAAAAATAGCCTTCCGAGGCACAGTCTCGGATTTCGACGATACCAGTTCCATTGGGCCCGTAATATTTAATTATTATCGGATTTCAATTTTCATAATGTTTGGAGTTGTTGTGTGAGCGTATGGTGTATAAATGCACTGAAATTTATATCGAAAATTTAATATAATAACTGGGTCCAAAAAGCTATCACCTCCATACGATTTAAAATTCAAATTTAAATATACATTGTTGTCCAATCCAAAACTATTCACGTCAAAACTTTTTGAAATCACTGTTGCTCACCTTCTCCAACACGCCTCCCTCAGCTTTATATCACGTCAAACTTTATTCCCCCTCGTTAAAATCGAAGCAGGAAAAAAAGTTAGAGGCTGCTATCTTCTTTTCGAAGCCACTTCTTTATATGACAGCATGCTTCCCCTTTTCTATGTCTTCTGAAAATCATTCAAACGAGGTTCAAATTCGTTCATTTTTCTCTCTCTTTCAGTTCATAAAATCGCGAGCTTCCTTTTCGTTTTCCCTTCTATTCGAAGCCTATTTCAAATCAAACAATGTAAACTACGAGCCTCCTCCTTCCCTCGTTCTGATTTTTATTGTGATGCCTATTCATTTGAATTTATCTTCTAAATCAATCGATTTCGACTTTGACAAGGGGGAATCGTGAGCGGCAGAGGGTGGCATCGGAAAATGGCACGTGCACAGTAGCAGTTAAGGCAGGGGTCGTTTTGGTTTGACGGCGTGTGGGTTCTCGCGACGAGATGGAGACGAGATGCCTGGTGGGTACGGCCGTGATGGCGGCGGCATATCGGTGTAGTGCTCGCAATTTCGAGGGTTTGGGGCTGGAGCAGTGTGCGATGCCGATGGGAGGTGCTGAGCTAGGGTTTTGCGATGTCGAGCCTGGGTTTGATCGATAACAGTAAGGTATATGTAAATTTTTTTCAATTTAATTTAAATCTGAAATCAATTTTAAAAATGTGCAGAACAATCAAGGAAAAGCTATTTTGCTATTGACTGAAATTTTATATTTATATATTTAGTTATCAACGGTTAAAAGAATTTCTAAAATGAAGAATGTAATAATAAGAATTTTGAAAAAGGGCATTTAGAAGTCTAGATAAAATAAGATTTTTAGGAAAGCTATATAGGTTATTTTTATAATTATATATATGTAGTTCATAAAGAAATAAATATACGTTTACATATTTTAATTTTGCTAAATTATCATTAAATTAAGGGTTTGGTGATTAATTTATTCTATTAAAACTATTAAAATTATTTTTGTTACTAAGACAATAGTTTAAAATAATGTTTGTTTAAAATTTAATCGTCAAGTTAAAACTAAATTACTAGCTGAATTTAAAATTTTAAAATGTGGATTGAATTGTTTGAATTTATTTCGAATATTAATAAAATTATATAATTGTTTGGCAAGGTCTAGAATCACGAAGAAAACTAGTCCGTAATGGAAACGGATTGCAAACATCAACAAACAAGAAGGTGAGTTAATCTCACTCATCTGGTTATAATTTAAATTTAAATGGTTAAATTTAAACAATTGGATGATTGATTGAATTGTTTTGATGTGCCATGTTACATATAGTAGTATATAATATATCATGGAATGATTGATTTCCCGCATTATATAGCGAATGAGACCCTATGCTCCGCATAATAGTGGATGATATTATATTAATCCCATATACCGCGATATTCCACCTTGAAGTGGAATCGGTATTGTTATATTATGCTAACATCTGTGGATGCATGGAAACAGGTTGGAGGGATCCAACTGGATTCCTCAAAATTATTTATATTGTTTAATATCCTCTATTATGAATATTCGATACTTTGTGATGAATATTATTGATAATTGGAATATCGAATGCTATGGTTTACTTGAATATATTTCGGTACACTAAGATATCAAAATATATAGAATTGGATTTTTGAAAAGAAAATAAAAGAGTGATTTTTTTAAGAAAATAATTATAGAGAATTTAAATAAATTAAGAATGAACTGGATAAGAATAATAGTGGTTATAAAATTCTAATAAATAAATTTCGTATATAAAAAGGGGATTTTGAATAAACACGAAGATAATGAATTTTAAACTTTAGTGTCATTATTTAAAAGAATAAAGCATTTATTTTAAATTTAAGATTTAAATGATTGAAAAGAATAAAGAAGAAATTTGGAAAATCTAAAATTGGTATGTTTCAGTTAAAAGATTTAAAATCAAAACGAAAAAATAAAAAATAAAGTCTACAATTAATGGATTTTGAAATGAATCGAGTAAGTAAAGAAATTTATTTCAAAATGGAGTAAATTGGAAATCAATTTGGAAATTGTTAAGTGGTTGAAGTTGGAAATTTAAAGGAGAAGTGGGGCTTTGGAATTTATAAACTGGGTGTATAAAAGTAAAGTAATATATCAGTGGATATTTGGAGAAATAAATCCACAATGGAAGTTATTAGAGGAATGAGAAATTTTGTTTAAAAATAAATAGTGAATTATTTTTAAAGGATGTGAAGAGAAGCATATTTCCTCGAATATCCAAGTATGTTTCAAAGTAAAATTTTAAAAGTTTTAATGTCGTTTTAAAAAAACATGTTTTACAAAATTTATTATTTCTAAATGTTTAATTTTGAAGTAAGTTTTTTTTCAAATCTATTATAGTAGTAATTATTTGAAGGTGACTTGATATTTTGTTTAAAAGAGAAAATCTAGTTTTATATTTTATAAAGTAACCTCATTTTCAAATATTCCTACAGTATATATTCTTAATAAAGTATTGAAGTGTTTCATTTTGAATATTATTAAAGTATATATTTTGAATAAGTATTAAAGTAATTTTTATATTAAATAATTCAAGGGATATTTTATAATAAAGAGTTTTAAATTATTTTTAAAAATCTAAAGCTTTGTACTTGGTGTTTTCAGTGGAAATAAATATTTGGAAATTTATTTTATGAGAAAAGTATGGTTTGAAACTGTTTTCAAAGGATTAAAAATAGAAATATATCTTATGAAGATATTTTGAGATTAGTAAATAATTTGGTGAAATTATTTATGTTTGATGGATGTTTGTGAATGTTAATTTATAGTTAAATAATCGACTATCAATA
The DNA here is from genome assembly GCA_030765085.1 of Allium cepa. Lineage (NCBI taxonomy): Eukaryota > Viridiplantae > Streptophyta > Magnoliopsida > Asparagales > Amaryllidaceae > Allium > Allium cepa. The sequence goes on along the minus strand of CM060939.1, from coordinate 964,552,111 downwards.
TTGGACAATGCGCTGATCGTTTTGAAGAGACCTGAATCAGGATTAATTTCTCGAAAGCCACTTCGATCCGGTTTGTACGTTTTCGTGGAAAAACAAGTTCGGTGTCGAAGATGGAGTAGTGAAGTGCAAGGGCTAGTCGTTACTAATCCTGAGGATGTTTCCAAAATGGATGTAGTAGGAATAGTTCCTTCGATTCCGTTCGAACCCGGGAAGGACTTGTATGGATGAATGCTTTCGGAACATCGTCAGGTGGATGATGGGCATTCTAAGTGAAACGATCTAAAAGGTAACGCTTAGCCTCAAGCCTCATCAACCGGGAATGAATGAAAATCAGGGGTTATGCAGCAAGGCTAGGTGGGTAGCACCCATTTCAGGGTGAGGTCATCCCTGTCTAGATGTCCCTTTATTTCGGCTTAGTGGTGCGGTTGTTGATCACAACCGTGGGGTGATCTTACTTGGAATTATCCAATAAGGGGTAGTCCTGTTCTTGTGCTGTAGGGGATTGGGAGTAATCCTCGGTACGGTGATCTCGGCCACGTACTGTGACAGGTGGTACCCCAATGCATAGTCATTAGTTGGAAATCCATTCTCCCTACGCACCTTTTATGATTTTTGTTTGTATTACCCACTTTGTGGCTAGTAGCTGGAATCTAACAGATGTAACAATTTCGGCTATTTTAATAAGTATTTGTAGATAGACCCTATTATAATATCAGAGGATTTTAATAGAAAGTGTTTTAGCCATGGTAAGGTAAAAACCCGTCATGTTTATTTGTGCCGTGGTCTTATGAGATGCTTTTGGTTTAAAAGGATTTTGAAACATTAATAATCAATTTGAGTGTGGTTTTCTCACGCTGGTTTTCCAGACTGACTCGGGTGTTATTTAACTATAATGCTCGGGTCAGACCGAGTATTATAGAATACATGATATGTTGCTGTGTAGCTTAGGAGACGAGCAGGATGACGATACGTACTTCCATACTTGTTTTATATATTCCACGGTGTTGATTAGCTGTGCACTCAGTTGTGTGAGGATAGGTTATGATTACTATCCAATTGTGTGTTATGTGATTGATGTACTCTGATGATGCAATGTATGAACAGATATATTGATTTTTTGTGTAAAGATCATTTATTATCTATTATATTTTATTTCGCTGCGATGGTTAGATTCTGATGTTGTTTTCTATTTTATTCTTCTACCACTTCTTCTTTAACCCAAATGGTTCGTATATCCGTTCATCTTGAGTTGATTGATGTAGAATAGTGTTGACTCAAGGGGTACGGATTTGCGGGTCATTACACAATAATCCAATTTAATTGAACTTTCATCCTATTATTCAATCCATTATTATCGAATAGGTGAAATTAACATTGGTTCATATCTATCACATTAATATTTTCCAATTTCATCTTAATACCAATTAGCATAATATTAAGTTAAAATTTAACTAAATAAATCACTTAACATTCAAATCTTATATATTTTAATTTCTATTAATCATATATTATCTCATTAAATGATTCAACATTCACACTTGTTTTCTTTTATTCAAATTTATAACTAAGTATAACAATTTGCATTAGTTCCTTATTGGAGTTTCATTTCAGTTGTTAATAATTAGTTCTAATTACCATTGCTGCCTTTCATTTCTAACATTAACTTCATTATAAACTATAAAAGTTTTTTCTTTCTAAATTTAATTACAAAAATCTTATTAAATTAACCAATTTAATTATCGAAATTTATGGGTCATTACACTTGTCCAGAAACAGGAAAAACTGAAGATACTCTCCTACCACATTATATTAGGAATTACCCTTATGATTAGTGGCGATTAATCCATGTATTGGATATTTCATAACAAAGAGACTATTGCTATCTAGGATGTTGAATCATTAAACCATTAACTGATTAAGTTATTTTTATCAAAATCTCTTTTGGAAATATATTTTTTAAAACATTCTTTTCAGTATATACGAAATCATTAAACCTCCCTTATCAAATCCTTTGATTTTTAAAAACCTTTTCTAAGATGGGAATAAATTCAAAATCATTTCATTTTTCACTTAGGAAAACATTTCCAAATCATTCCATTTAAATCTTAACAAAGATTTCTTAATTCAAAAATCATACTTTTGATTGAGATAAAAGCATGTTATCTGGGATGTTGGTCCAAAACCAATAAATATTAAGTAAGCAGAATCTATCGAAATCATCTAATTCTACTCAAAATAAATTCTCATATTCAACAAATACTATGGTTCGAATAATGGCGAAATCACTTTCAATTCCACGAATAGTATGTATTCCCTCTTTGACTTTAATACTAAGTATAAGAAGATCATCTCTATAAAATCAAAGTTGTACTTAATTGAAATTTGAAAAATTCAAATCTTTTTTACACTTAACTTGTTTCAAACATTTCGACCTTCTCTATCCCTCACCCAGGGAAGGGCCTGGTGAGCCAAGAAACTGGTTGCTCCTGAACATCTTCTTAGTTTAAGCATCTCACTTCTGGATTTCACGAATAGAAAAATCCAGTCTACATGTCGACTTTTAGAGCCAAGATTAAACCACTTAATTTGTAATAGCTTTTCTTTAAATCGTTTATTTAAATTCTTTTTAAATAAACTATAAAACTTCCAAATCATCATTAAAACACTTAATTATTCATTTGAAAACATTTATAAAAGATTTGAAAAAGAATTGTTAAGTTTAAAGCTATGCTTCAAGGATTATAGAAAAGTGTTGCAGAAAGTGCTGTAAAAAGCGCTTTTAAAGCTGTATTGATCAAAACGACCTTTTCAATCATTTGGAAATTCACTTTTTTATAACCCAAAATACTTTTAAAACATTTTAAAATATTTTTAGAATTAATTTCATGACTTTAAATAATTTTAAAATATCGTTTTCAAAGAAATCCTGTTATGGATTCCGAACTACAAAACCGTGATTTTTCCAAAAACTTGTTTTACTCATATTTGAAAACTTATTTATGAAAATCTTGGTTTTATTTATTTTTTGCGATTAATATGGATATAATAGTCCGAAAAATTCTTATTTTAAGGAATTCCGAGCTATGTTCCATTCTATATACTCGTTTGACTTTTATGGCGTGAAATCGCGAAACGTCGTTACATGATGCACCTATTTTGACTAAATTTTCCATTACCTTTCAAACATCACCAAAACACTTTCATATGTTTATAAAATATTTCAAACTCATTCTAACGCCCTTTTAAAAAGGTTTAACATTACATATACACCGATTCATTAATATAGAGGAAAGTGATTTCCTTTGTGCTTATCGACGTGTATTTCCGTGACTTGCATTTATATTCAAAAACAACAAATAACAAAACTTGATGATTAAAGCATACTAGATATCCATTGCAAACATCATATCATCATCCAAGAATATAATATAAGCAAGAGTTTCTCACCACGGGTTTAAACGACTAACTAAAAGTTGGCTATAACTCCGCTATTTGGATTTTAAAGTTCACGATCTTTTGAAATTAAGCTCCTAGATAGGTCGGCCTTGCTTAGGGATTGATAGAGGAGCTCACAGCCTAGAGTTAGGAAGGTGGAAGGCTCGGCCTTTGGCTTATATGGAGGTGGCCGTGGAGGGTTGAGAGGAAGAGTGTAGTTTTGGAATAGTTTTTAGGTGCTTAAGTGTGTGTGCGTGTGTACACTAAAATTAAATTTCTTTTGAGAAATATTTTAGCATTACTTTGTTAAAATGAGAAGATATTAAAATATGGAGAGAGAACTTAGGAAATGAAGAAGAAGATGAATGAAAATGAAGTGGAGAGTGTATGGTATTTATAGGCAAAGAAGGGAAAGAAAATATCTATACATGCATCATCTTTTTCATCACCATCACATGCACCACCTTTATCACCCTCCACCCTACAATGTACGACACAAGTCACCTCCATCATGGACAAGGCCATGTGCTTGTACTTTGATGGTTAGTGTTGACTTTGGGTTTGCTTAATTGTTAAGAAATTTAGGAAATATCTTATATATTTTATAAAATATTTATTTACTTAAATATATGTGTATACGTGTGTTCATGTACATGTATGGGTATGTAAGTGTATGTTGTATCTGTGCATATGAAAAAAATAAGGTTGCAATGATTTAAAACAACTTTCGTTCGTCAAACCGTTGAAAATCGGGAAACCGATTACTGGTCACATTTTCACTTCTTAGTTAATGTACATATATTTGTAAACAAAATTTGAAAATAAATTTCTTATCATTTTTAACTAATTGAAATGATCACATTTTATTTATAAAACCATATAAATTAACATTAACAATTATTTACAATAATTGCTATTATACCGATAAAGCGATACCGATTTTTCTTATATTTTCAAATCAAGTACATATTTTTGTAAAATTATTACAAATGATTTATTATCACTTTATGAATATTTGAAATAAATTATAACCTTTATAAAATCATTATTTTAATAATTTTAATAATTATTTAATTCTTAAATCTTAATTTAATTTAATAATTCAATTATTACATTTAAGGGTATTACTAACAATGTCATAGATACATTTAATTTTCAAAAATACAATAAATTATTTTATTTCATATTCTTTTTCAATTATCAAAATAAGTGTATCCATCCAGCTCCATGTGCGACGTTTTACGATTATAGAGTTGGTTATCGATAAAACTGTTTTCGGCCGTTTTATCGATTTAAATTTCAAGGAAAATATTTTTGTAAATATCTATTCAAAGTAAGATTACTATTACTTATTATCACTCAGAACAATATTATTACCAACCTTTTACTTTTAATAATTTTAAAAAATAAATATAATTTATCAAAGTGATAAATTTATGGGTTGTTACACTATGTCTATGGTTTCGAACGCATCAGGAGATGTCGGTCATGTCTGAGGTCTCGAACGCTTAAGGTGATGTCGGCCATGTAGGTTTTTAATACATAAGCTTTTGAATATATGTCATTTTCCAAAGTATATGAGAGTTTTCCAATGTATACAATCATGTATATATATGAGTTTTCGAATATACATAGTTTTGTATACATAATAGTTTTGAATGAATAGGCTTTGAATATATATTGTTTCGTATATATGAGCTTTCGAATATATATCGGTTTTGTATATGGCAGTTTCAAATATATCAGATTTTGGATATAATAGTTTTGAGTATATATGAGTTTTCAAATGTACGAAGTTTCTTACATATACGAGTTTCAAATGAATGTACATTGTTTTGAATATGTTAAAAGCATTAGATATCAAATACATAAAGTTTTTGAATATGTCAGGTTTTTGAATATATAAGTCCTAAATGAATATGAGCTTTAAATATATAAGCTTTGTATTATATATATAGTTTTGAATATGTATAGTTTGGAGTATATCAATCTTTTGAAAAAAGGTTCAAGTATACATAGTTTTGAATATATAAAAAGTTTCTTATATATATAGTTCTGAAAATGCAAGATTTCGAATGCATAGGTTTTGAATGAATATAAGTTTCAAATATATATACATAAGTTATTGTATAAAGTCTTTAAAATATAAAGTTTCAAATATATAACAGGTTTCGTAAGTATAAAGTTTTCGAATATGTATATAGTTTTGAATATATCAAGCTTTTGAAAATATAAGGCTTTATATATATATATATATATATAAAGTTTTGTGTTATATCATCAGATTTTCAAATTTATATCACATTAGGTGCTTATTTTGTATCAGATTAGGAGATTTCAAGCTAATTGAAGATGTATTATCAAGTATACATTATGGACAATGAGGAATTATGGCATGATAAAGATATAGTGAACATAGCTATATATTTTATTTTAATAAAATATTATAATAATAATATAATAATAATAAGAGTACAATATAGGATCCTTAAGCATGATTGTAGGTCATGTACAAAAATTTCTTATACCCGCCAATTGTATTTTATGGTGCATGGTCACATGCCTATTGTTGTTGACTTGGGCAAGCATGAAATTAGAGATAATTGTTGAAATAAAGTAATAGGATCCGAGTTATCAAGTGTCAACATGTTAAGAACAATAGTAATCTAAGCTAGAAGGCTTTTTCCAGTGACGTGGGACATTTATCCATAAGTATTTATTCTAGTTATAAGTTTATTTCTCTTTACATCACTTTCGTATAAATATTTATGAAAATTTGAATATTTAATTTTCCACTGCACTTGGTTTTAGAGATTTACAGGCACGTGGTTACAAAACTATTGGAATCTTAACAACCTTTTGTATTGAGAAGAAAATTTTCATTTATGACAAATACTTATCTATACGATATTGGTTTAAAAGGAAATATATTGACTTTAGTAGTTTTCTTATTCTTCCATTATTAGACTATTGTATTATAAATTTCACAATTACTTTTACTTAGAATTTGATTTTATTTTTCAGCCATTGATGCATCTTTAATGTGTTAACTATACAAGGTGATATTTATTTCGTAAATTGACATGGAAGCTCTAGAAGGAAAAAATCCAAGAAGAGAAATAGTTTTTTTAACTCCAAATTTAGATTTCGGCCAAACCGTGAAGTTTTGTAGCAATTGCCCACCATAGATCAACTCTACTTATCAGAATTTCTGATTTGATTTATACTTGATATTCACCATAGGCTAATACATGATTAAATTTTCTCATTAGGTTGAAACCAAAAATAATCTACTATGAGTAAACGTCCAAGAAATTCTTGATTTTCTAAGCATGATGGGAATTTATGATAGTAGATGATGGATTTCTGTTCTTCTTATTATCGCATGGTTTTCTAGTCTTCTACATCAGATGGATTTCTGGACTTCTTATTGCCAGATGGTTATCTGATCTTCTATATAAAATAATTTTTTGGTCTTCTTATTGCCAAATGGTTTTCTAATCTTCTATGTCACATGAATTTCTTTTCTTCTTATTGCTAGATGGTTTTGTGGTCTTCTATATTAGATAGATTTTGTGGTCTTTTTATTACTAGATGGTTTTTTGATCTTCTATATCACATGGATTTTTAGTCTTCTTATTACTAGATGGTTTTTTGGTCTTCTACATCAGATGGATTTCTGATCTTCTAATTACCAGATGGTTTTCTGGTCTTTTATATCAGATGGATTTCATGTCTTTTCATTGCCAGATGGTTTTCGGGTCTTCTACCAAATGGATTTATGGTCTTCTTAAGACTATATGGTTTTCTGGTCTTGGATATCAAATGGAATTTTCGGACTTCTATTAAGAAGATTTTTAGTTTTTTATGAAAGTGGATGATTTAAATATCCAAGATAAAACGATTCTCGTCTCAAGGCCTAGATTTTTATATAATAATGGATTTCTTTATGGACTTATGGGTCATGACCAATCATCCATCACAAACCAATTTCCAAAGAAAGGTTAGTATCCAAAATCATCTTAAAAGAAGGGATTCGTAAGGAAAAGTTTGTTCTTGTCCGTAAAACCTATTAGCTCACGAATCATGACTTTTGGACTTACAAGCTAGTCATTTCTTTTTGCTAAGCAAAAACTAAAGTGGCACAATTATACATACCATACCAAGATGGAGCAATATACACTTATATTTATTTTAATATATAAGTTTTATTGCAAAAGCTTTACCAAAAGCATCTTTGTGAAAATGTTTTTAAGAAACTATTACTATTTACCCTATGGATGGGGGAAAGCATTAACATATATATTTTAAAAATGGTTTATAAAATCTTCAAAAATATGTTGCTTAACATTAGTAGTCTCCTATAAAAGGTTTTGATCTAAAAATGTGTTGACATGAGCATTCTCAAAGTTTTCATAAATCATTGAAAAAGAGAAAACTATGCATATATTCCAAGGAAAGTTTTTGGAACTACCAAGGCTTATTAGCACTGCTAAAAATCTAATTAGAAAAGTTATTCTTGATTAGAGGACTATTGGTTCATGGATCATGACCACTCAGTCTCTTATTTGAGATTTGCATTTCCATTATGAGATTAGCTCAAAAACCATTCTTGGTAGCAACACTGAGAAGGAGCTTCTCTACCAAAGAATTTAAATGTCCAAAACTTTTCAACTCATTGACTCAAAACCCAAACATATAAAAAATGTTTAAAAAGAAAAACCGATCTTTAGGAAATATTTCGTTTATTGAAGTTCTTTTTTGGAAAACAATTCTTTCTTCCAAAGGGAAATATCATGTCGGAAAATTGAAGTTTTAGTTTTCAAAGGGGTTTCAACACATATATCAATTGGCTAAGAAGTCATAAGATTATTTTAACAAACAAATTTATCAAAGACTTCTTTTGGACTAGAAGGTAAGAGTCATGATGAGAAAAGCCTCCTAAAAAATTATCATAAAACTTGCTACCTTGCCAAGTATAAACAATGGATGACCGTTGGTTCAAGGCATGCTGTGCTTATCGAAACTTTTGACCTGATGAGGTCGATAAAGATTCCTTAAGAAAATGCATACCTTGCACCCAGCTGGTGTGCACCTTGGATCATATGTTCAGGGGAATGCTCAATTATAGATGTTGGAAGAAGTCGTTATTAACGCCTCTAGCACAAGAAGTCAGTGTAGTGGCCAAAATCACTGGTAATGGGCTTACATTACTGGTCAGGCACTAGTCAGGGGCCTAAATGACTAATAAGGGGCCTAGAATCCCAGTAAAGGGCCTAAATCACTAGTAAAGGGCAAAAAGTTAAAAGCCTAAATCACTAGTAAGGGACCTAAATCACTGAAAGGGCGGAAGAAATCCAAAACCCAAAGAAGGGGCAAGAAGAATTAATCAAAGTCTAAATCAGTACCTAAAGTTGGTAATAAGGGACTCGATTAAAGCTTAAACCATTATGAAGATGGTAGTAAGGAGTAAAAAAACAAAGAAGCTTAAATCATTACAGAAGATGGTAGTAACGAGCAAAAAAGCAAAGAAGCCTAAATCACTACCGAAGATGGTAGTAAGAAGCGTAAAAGCAAAGAGGCTTAAATCACTACCGAAGACGGTAGTAAGGAGATAAAAAGTAAAGAGATTAAATCACTACCAAAGATGGAAGTAAGAAATGACAAAGAAGCTTAAATCACTGAAGATGGTAGTATGAAACGAAATTAAATCATTACCAAAGACAGTAGCAACGAACGAAAGTGAGAAGATTAAATCATTATCGAAGATTATATTAAAAAATGAAAAGATAAAGACATTAAATACTGCCAAAAAATGGTAGTAATAAACGAAAAATAAGCCAAATCACTATCGAAGATGGTAGTAAGAAGCGAAAAAGAAAAGAGCTTGAACCACTACCAAAGATGGTAGTAAGAAATGAAAAACTACGAAGCCTAAGTCACCAAAAAAAAACTTAAATCATTGCTGAAGACAGTAGTAAGAAATGAAAGCAAGAAGCTTAAATCATTACCAAGGATGGTAGTAAGAAATGAAAATATAAAGAGATTAAATCACTACTAAAGATGGTAGTAAGAAATGGAAAAGAAACCGAATCATTGCCGAGATGGTAGTAAGGAGCGAAAAAGAAAAGAGCTTGAACCATTACCAATGACGGTAATAAGAAATGAAAAGGTACAAAGCTTAAATCACTACCTAAGATGGTGATAAGGAATCAATCAAAGTCTAAATCCTTACTAAGAATAGTAAGAAGGGATGAAAAAGACCAAAGCCCAAAGAAGAGGCAAAAAGAATCAATCAAAACCTGAGTAAGAAGGGACGAATAAGTCTAGAGCCCAAAGAGGAAGCAAAAAGAATCAATCAAAGCCTATGTCCTTACAAAAAGAGTAAGAAGGGACGAAGAATCCAAAGACTAAAGAGGAGGCAAAAAGAATAAATTCAAGCCTAAATCCTCACCAAAAGGGTAAGAAGGGATGAAGAAGTTCAATGCCCAAAGAAGAGGCAAAAAGAATCAATCAAAGCCTAAACCCTTACGAAAGGTGTAAGAAGGGACGAAGAAGTCCAGAGCCCAAAGAAGGACAAAATGAATCAAATAAAGTCTAAATCAATACTTAAAAGTTATAAAAGGGATAATCTTGTATAAAGTAGTCAATCAGACAAGAATAAGTTTCATATGAAGGATAGATCAAAACATACTTCTAAAAGGAAGTGTAGTCTAACAAGACCAATCTGGTCCAAACCTAAGGAAAGAATATCCATCAAGGGAAAGTCCAGGTAACGATATTTAAACAAAGTAGTCGACAATGAAGACGTCTACCTTGGACAGATAAAAAGCTGTTATAAACGCAACTGGCCCAATAAGCAGATGTAGAAAAAACCCTGGATTCAAATTTTGGGAGACTGTTCAAGGTAGTCAACATGAAAGAAGTAAGTCTAGACATGGCCAGTTGCACCCAAAAAGGTTCTGTAACAACCCGCATAGTTAACGATTATATATTTAAATGTTTTATTTGAATATAGCGTCGTTAGTCGAATTTTAGGTCCGAAGTGTTACTTTCTGCAAATGGCTGAATTGGAACTCGAAACTACCTCCATTGCTTCCAAAATGGCGTTTGCGATCTTTTTGAGTATAATCTTTGATATGTTTGGAGTTTGTGAAATTTTGACCCTTTTTCTATTGGGTTTTGGGTTTGGGTTCAGCCCACTAGTTAACTAATACCCTAACCCAACCCGTTCTCTTCATTCATCCTCATTTCATTTCATTTCTTAAGCTAGAACTGAAAATGGTGGAAGGGAAGAGGAAATAGGAATTACAAGCCCTAGTTTCAACCTCCAACTTGATTTCTTGCTCCAAAATCAAAGAGAATCCATTGGTAAGCTCTCATTCATCTTCTCCAACTCTTCTCCTCTTCAATTTCAGAAAAATTCCCTAAATCTAAATTGGGAAATATGTGTTTTATTCTTAGATTGAAGATTGTTGAGTTGAAGTAGTGTTTGGTTGGTCTTCTCCTTATTATTGAGCTCCATCTTCTTGTTTTTGGGTTAAAGGTGAGTTTTGAACTCACATCTACTTCTCTTGATTTCATTGATGTTGGGTATGAATTCTTAGCACTTGTTCATATGCACTTGCTTTTGGTTTGGATTGAATAAGTGAATACCCAAATTTTTAGTGTTTTGGGTTTAATTCTTTAGAGATCCTAACTTTGATGTTTTGATCATGTTTTGGTGATGCATTGAAGTGCTTATAGGGCCGGGTAGCCGCTAGGCGTAAACCCCTAGCGTCCGTGCTCGTCCGGTTGAAAGTTGGGAGAGTTTGCACTTCATTTGTTATAAGTAGAAAATGCAGGAAATTGGGTTCAGTCGACTGGATCCTCTGTTCAGTCGACTGAGCTGAAGCCCGAAATTTTTCTGGACAATTTTCAATCGACTGAACAGGGATTTCAGTCAACTGACCTGCTCCTGTATTCCTGTTTTCCCTATTTATGCTTATTTTGATTGGTTTTTCGGATTTTATCGATTCATGATTGGTTCTTAGTGGTTGTTATTGCCCTTTGACTTTGATAACTTATTTTTGACTTCATCCATGGGTTTTTATAAAATAATCTTTCTAATCATATTAAAGCTCGTTTCTCCAATTTATAAATTCTATTTAAACACACGCACAATTTCGCACTTCGAGCGAAGTGGAAGGGTGATTAAATGGTTGGGCAAAACACGGACCATGAATCTGTGCGTTTATCTTTCCGATTAATCCCCGACCTATTCAATTGATCGTTTTGACCTTCGGGTTTGGTTTACTGAGGATATGAGGTGAACTTTGTACTGCTTCGAATGTGAAATTAACTAATGGATAGTAAACCGTTTAGTGCGAACGGGTGGTTATGGGACTCACATTACCACTTTTCGGATTCCTTTCTGGGAGTTTGTGACACATGCTGCCTTTGGGATAGTGTCTTCGGACTGTCTCCTCTGGCTTGTTGCCTTTAATATCGCTTTTGGAGTTGATCCTTTGCCCTGACTCGAAAGATATTTGGGGTTGTCGGTTACCTTTAGTATTGCTTTCGGAGTGGTTTCTTAACCATCGCTCAAGAGATATTGGAGTGGTTTCTTCACCACCGCTCAAGAGATATTGGAGTGGTTTATTCACCACCGCTCATGATGTTTCATTTATATGTGTATTCCCTAGGTATTGCTTTTCTGTATTGGTTCTTTGGAGCCACACAAAATATAACGTTTACCTTGTGGAACTCGTATTTATCGGTATTTGTTGTTTGCCTTCATGGCTTGCTTTGGGATACTCTTATCCTTTGTTTCTATATGTTGCTGATGATACGAGGCTTGTTCTATATGATTCATCTTTCGTTAGATGATGGTGTTATCTCTTTTAGAGATATCTATTATGCTTTGTAACCTTGCAGGTTTATTGCTGTTCAGTTTATCTAACTGATTTGTTTAGCTAGACTGATCCGTGTATTTTATACTCGGGTCAGACCGAATTGTTTCAGGCTAGGTGCTTTTGGACTTAGCCTATTTTGCTTCCGCATGGACTACTCCGCTAGCTTCTTTTTGCCATAGCTTTTTGTGTAGTCCTATTTTGTTGTAACTCTGATATGTATTCTTTTGACTCGTCTGTATATTGTGGTTTGCTATACCACTTGACATGTATTAGTTAGTATACTCTGTTATGTATCTGTATATATGTATATGATGATCTGCTGTTCTGTGATGTATATTACATTTGAGTTGTTATATTCTGTTCTGATAGATCCAACCACCTATGGTTTTGTTCTAAATATTCATTGGGTATGTCGACCTGCTTGGTATAACTCTTGTCGATGTATTCGATAGGTAATTAGAGCAAGGCTATAAATGGTCGCTCCCAACCAGCCTTATTCTCCATGTTAGTTGACGGCATTACTCTGTAGTGTCCTTGGCTAGCGTGGGTATAGAGGTGGGGCGTCACAGCGTGGTATCAGAGCTGAGTTCAGAACAAAGTATGACAAACGCAGAATAGAGCACATATTACAGTACATCAAAGTATACAAGTGATACAAACCTTTGAATCATTGTGTCTCTTTATTCCATCAAGGTTAGATAGAATTTGGGGAATACGTCTAGGAATGCATTTTATTCCATAGTATTCCGTAATGAAGTATCTACCTTGTGAATAATCTTGTTCATATCTTACTTTCAGCGTATGGCTGGAAGAGGCAGGGGACGACGTTCGGATGCTGGGCAATCCAGTGGCACACATCCGGATGGCGTTTATATGTCTGCTGATCAGTTTTTGGAATTGTTTAGGAGCACTCAGCCTCCAGTTCCTCCTCGAGTATCTCCACCTCGCATGTCTGCCTTTGCACGTCAGTGCAATGATTTTTCTCATCTGGAGGAAAGCCGTTTAAGGGCTCCGAGTCTGTTCTTGAAGTCCAAGCTTGGCTTCGCACGTGCGAGCGTATCTTTTCTCGCATGGACCTTTCTGACCATGATAGAGTTCTTGTAACTTCTAGTTTATTACAAGAACGTGCTCTTGATTGGTATGAGCTTCTTGTAGCCGAAATTGATGAGTCTACTCTTTCTTGGACTCAGTTTCGGGGACGATTTGAACTCAAGTTCGTTCCCGAATCTGAAAAAGTTTTATTGACCCGTTGCTTCCTTGAGTTGAAGCAAGGGAAATCTTCTGTTTCTGAGTATGTTGCATCATTCGAGGCTTTATCTAAGTATGGTCTTGAATTCATCAGCACTTCTTACAAGAAGAATTTGAAGTTTGTTTCTGGTCTTAAGAAATATCTTAAGAAATCTTTGTTGCTCCAACTTAAACTTTCTTTTGAGGAGTTGGTTGATTCGGCACTTCATCTCGAGACCGTCGAGAAGGAGTGTGATAGTGATGTTGATGTTGAGGTTTCCAAGAACCCCAACAAGAGGCCGTTTCCAATTCAGAAGAAGCCTTTTCCTTCTAAGAAGAAGAAGACTGGCGGTCCTAGTTCTCAGCCTCAGTCTTCTGGAACACCTTTCGTTCGAAAGTGTTTTAATTGTGGTTCTCCGGATCATATTATTCGAGCTTGTCCTAAACCTCTCTTCTGCCGTTATTGCAAGAAGGAGGGTCATCATGTTTCAGCTTGCCCTACTGTTCCGGCTGGTGCTAAGTCTAGCAATCTTTATGCTACCAAGGCTTCTAAAGGTCCTTCTCAGCCCAAAGGTATATCTCCATCCATTTTGGAAGGTTCTATTTTTTTTATGACCATAGTATATGAGTTCTTTTCGATATGGGTGCTTCACATTCTTTCGTATCGAAAAAGCTCGTTGATGATTTATCTTTGGATGTTTCTTGTATGGTTACTTCTTTGAGGATTGCGAATCCTATTGGGGGATCCGCGACCCTTAGTTTGCTGTGTGATGGTGTTAAGATTGTTTTATGTGGTTTTTCTTTTCGTGCGAATCTGCACGTTATTCCTTGTCTGGGATTTGATATGATTTTGGGTATGGACTGGCTAGTGAGATATGATGCCAGGATTATCTGTTCGGAGTGAATTTTGTATCTTCGACATCCGGATTCGCTTACTCAGTTATCTCTTGTTCTTCAGAATGTAGATAATTCCGAGATGACTTTATATTATCTTGACTCGCGAGATGATGATGATATATCTCGTATTCCTGTTGCTTGTGACTTTTCTGATGTTTTTGAGCCTGTATCGGGTTTGCCACCCAAACGGGCAATTGAATTCCGCATTGATCTTATTCCAAGAGCGCAGCCAGTTAGTCGTCCTCCTACGAGGATGTCTACAAAGGAAAATGAGGAACTCAAGAAGCAGCTTTTGGAGCTTGAGTCCAAGCAGTTGATTCAGTCCAGTTTTTCTACGTGGGGATCCGCGGTCGTCTTCGTGAAGAAGTCCGATGGAACTCTTAGGCTTTGCATTGACTATCGCAAGCTTAACGAGTTGACCATCAGAAATAGGTATCCATTGCCTAGGATCGATGATATGTTCGATCTATTGAGTGGTGCTAAGGTCTTTTCTCAGCTCGACCTTGCCATGGGTTTTCATCAGTTACGAGTTGCGGAGGATAGCATACCTCTTACAGCTTTCCGCACTCGATATGGTTCTTTTGAGTGGCTCGTTATGCCGTTCGGTTTGACGAATGCTCCTGCTTTCTTTGTCGATCTCATGAATCGAGTATTCTGGGAAAATCTCGATAAGTTCGTCCTTGTGTTCATTGATGATATCCTTGTTTATTCTAAGTCTGAAGCTGAGCATGCTAATCACTTGAGAATTGTCTTGAGTACTCTCCGTCGTCATCAGCTTAGAGCCAAATTCTCCAAATGCCACTTTTGGGAGAATAAGGTTAAGTTCTTAGGCCATGTTATATCTTCCGATGGCATTTCTGTCGATCCCTCAAAGATCGAAGCCATCCAGAATTGGAAGAGGTCCGAGAATGTGCATGAGATTCGTAGTTTCCTTGGATTGGTGGGTTATTACCGTCGGTTCATTAAGGATTTTTCCCGTGTTGTGCTTCCTCTCACCACCCTTACTCGGAAAGGCATTCATTTTATTTGGTCCGACAAGTGTGAAGCTTCCTTTCAGACATTGAAGGAACTTCTCACTAATGCTCCTATTCTTGTGGTTCCCGAGGGGAATCATGATCTTGTTGTCTACACCGATGCTTGTGGTAGTGGTCTCGGTGCTATTCTTATGCAGAAGGATCAGGTAGTTGCTTATGCTTCTAGGCAACTGCGTCCGAATGAAGTTCGCTATGCCACTCATGATCTTGAGTTAGCCGCCATTGTCTTCGCCTTGAAGATTTGGCGACACTATTTATTGGGCGAGCGCTTCATTCTCTATACCGATCATAAATCCTTGAAGTATTTGTTCACTCAGAAGGAACTCAATATGAGACAACAACGTTGGCTCGAGTTTCTTGCTTCCTATGACTTTGAGATCCAGTATACCCCTGGAAAGGGTAATCGTGTTGCTGATGTGCTTAGTCGCAAACATTCGGCTGTTGTTTCTATGATGCTTGCCGAATGGAATGTTCTTGAGACTCTATCTTTTTATGAAATTCGTGATCAAGGTTCATCTTCTGATTCTCCTATTCTATTGCTGAGTTTGGGAGCTCGACCTATTTTGTTGGATCGTATTGCCGATGCTCAGCGGCGTGATCCTAATTTGTTGCATTTTATTCAGCTTTGTGAGTCTGGATCTTGTGATGTGGCATTGCAAGATTTTAGCATTGATTCTCATGGGTGTCTTCGTAAGAAGAACCGTCTTTTTGTGCCTTCTGATCTTGCACTTAGGCATGACATTCTTGACGACTGTCACCGTTCTAAGTATACCATTCATCCCAGTAGTAGTAAGATGTATGCCGATATGCATCGTCTTTATTATTGGGAAGGCATGAAACGCGATATGGCGAGTTATGTGAGCAATTGCATAACTTGTCAGCGTTTTAAGGCCGAGCATCAGCGTCCTTCGGGTCTTCTTCAGCCTCTTGAGATTCCATTGTGGAAATGGGAACAGATTTCTATGGATTTCATTGATGGCCTACCTCGTTCGAGATCGGGTCATTCTAGTATTTGGGTTATTGTTGATCGCCTCACTAAGTCTGCTCATTTTGTCCCTATTAAGTCTAATAGGACTGCTTCACATTTGGCTAAGTTATATGTCAAGGAAATCGTGAGACTTCACGGTGTTCCTAGTTCTATTGTGAGTGATCGTGATCCTTTATTCACGAGTCATTTTTGGAAGAGTCTTCAGCAAGCTTTGGGAACGAAGCTTAATTTTTCTACAGCTTATCATCCGCAGTCTGATGGACAGACTGAATGGGTGAATCGTATCTTGGGAGATCTTCTCCGTATTTGTATTTTTGATTTCGGTGGTAGTTGGGAGGATCACCTACCTCTTGTAGAGTTCTCGTACAACAATAGTTTTCAATTTAGTATCGGTATGGCTCCTTTCGAAGCTTTATATGGAAGGCCATGTCGATCACCTTCTTGTTGGTTGGAATCTGGGGAGAAGCTTATTCTTGGCCCGGATTTTGTGCGGGATTCTTCCGAGAAGATTGATCTTATTCGGTTGAGAATGAAAGAGGCACAGAGTCGCCAGAAGTCCTACGCGGACAACCGTAGGAAGCCTATCGAGTTCTCGATCGGCGATCTTGTTTTTATTCGTGTTTCTCCTTTGAAAGGGGTTATGCGCTTCAGTATGACTGGAAAATTGGCTCCTCGTTATATAGGATCATTTTCTATTACTGAATGTATTGGCCCTGTGGCTTATAGAGTTTCACTTCCTGCTCATTTATCGGGTATTCATGACGTGTTTCACGTCTCTCAACTTAGGAAGTGTCTTCGAGAGTCGGATTCTGTTGTTGATTCTCCTGATTTGCAAGTGCTTGAGATCTCACCGGACTTATCTATTGTGCAGCAACCTATTCGCGTGCTTGACACGGAGGTGCGACACCTTCGGAACAAGGACGTGCCTCTCGTTAAAGTTCAATGGTCCGCTAATCCCAATGATTGTACTTGGGAAACCAGAGAATTCATCGAGTGATCTTATCCAGGGTTTCTATCTTAGCTTGTAAACGGTGAGTATATCTTTTCATCTCAAGCTTATTCCCTTTTTCTTTTGAATGTTGTATGTATGTAGTTGTTACAAGTATCGTCTCTAGGAATTGCGGGGACGCAATTTTGTTAGGAGGGGAGATTTGTAACAACCCGCATAGTTAACGATTATATATTTAAATGTTTTATTTGAATATAGCGTCGTTAGTCGGATTTTAGGTCCGAAGTGTTACTTTCTGCAAATGGCTGAATTGGAACTCGAAACTACCTCCATTGCTTCCAAAATGGCTTTGCGATCTTTTTGAGTATAATCTTTGATATGTTTGGAGTTTGTGAAATTTTGACCCTTTTTCTATTGGGTTTTGGGTTTGGGTTCAACCCACTAGTTAACTAATACCCTAACCCAACCCCTTCTCTTCATTCATCCTCATTTCATTTCATTTCTTAAACTAGAACTGAAAATGGTGGAAGGGAAGAGGAAATAGGAATTGCAAGCCCTAGTTTCAACCTCCAACTTGATTTCTTGCTCCAAAATCAAAGAGAATCCATTGGTAAGCTCTCATTCATCTTCTCCAACTCTTCTCCTCTTCAATTTTAGAAAAATTTCCTAAATCTAAATTGGGAAATATGTGTTTTATTCTTAGATTGAAGATTGTTGAGTTGGATTAGTGTTTAGTTGGTCTTCTCCTTGTTATTGAGCTCCATCTTCTTGTTTTTGGGTTAAAGGTGAGTTTTGAACTCACATCTACTTCTCTTGATTTCATTGATGTTGGGTATGAATTCTTAGCACTTGTTCATATGCACTTGCTTTTGGTTTGGATTGAATTAGTGAATACCCAAATTTTTAGTGTTTTGGGTTCAATTCTTTAGAGATCCTAACTTTGATGTTTTGATCATGTTTTGGTGATGCATTGAAGTGCTTATAGGGCCGGGTAGCCGCTAGGCGTAAGCCCCTAGCGTCCGTGCTCGTCCGGTTGAAAGTTGGGAGAGTTTTCACTTCATTTGTTATAAGTAGAAAATGCAGGAAATTGGGTTCAGTCGACTGGATCCTCTGTTCAGTCGACTGAGCTGAAGCCCGAAATTTTTCTGGATAATTTTCAGTCGACTGAACAGGGATTTCAGTCGACTGACCTGCTCCTGTATTCCTGTTTTCCCTATTTATGCTTATTTTGATTGGTTTTCCGGATTTTATCGATTCATGATTGGTTCTTAGTGGTTGTTATTACCCTTTGACTTTGATAACTTATTTTTGACTTTATCCACGGGTTTTTATAAAATTATCTTTCTAATCATATTAAAGCTCGTTTCTCCAATTTATAAATTCTATTTAAACACACGCACAATTTCGCACTTCGAGCGAAGTGGAAGGGTGATTAAATGGTTGGGCAAAACACGGACCATGAATCTGTGCGTTTATCTTTCCGATTAATCCCCGACCTATTCAATTGATCGTTTTGACCTTCGGGTTTGGTTTACTGAGGATATGAGGTGAACTTTGTACTGCTTCGAGTGTGAAATTAACTAATGGATAGTAAACCGTTTAGTGCAAACGGGTGGTTATGGGACTCACGTTACCACTTTTCGGATTCCTTTCTGGGAGTTTGTGACACATGCTGCCTTTGGGATAGTGTCTTCGGACTGTCTCCTCTGGCTTGTTGCCTTTAATATCGCTTTTGGAGTTGATCCTTTGCCCTGACTCGAAAGATATTTGGGGTTGTCGGTTACCTTTAGTATTGCCTTCGGAGTGGTTTCTTCACCACCGCTCAAGAGATATTGGAGTGGTTTCTTCACCACCGCTCAAGAGATATTGGAGTGGTTTTTTCACCACCGCTCATGATGTTTCATTTATATGTTTATTCCCTAGGTATTGCTTTTCTGTATTGGTTCTTTGGAGCCACACGAAATATAGCGTTTACCTTGTGGAACTCGTATTTATCGGTATTTGTTGTTTGCCTTCATGGCTTGCTTTGGGATACTCTTATCCTTTGTTTCTATATGTTGCCGATGATATGAGGCTTGTTCTATATGATTCATCTTTCGTTAGATGATGGTGTTATCTCTTTTAGAGATATCTATTATGCTTTGTAACTTTGCAGGTTTATTGCTGTTCAGTTTATCTAACTGATTTGTTTAGCTAGACTGATCCGTGTATTTTATACTCGGGTCAGACAGAATTGTTTCAGGTTAGGTGCTTTTGGACTTAGCCTATTTTGCTTCCGCATGGACTACTCCGCTAGCTTCTTTTTGCCATAGCTTTTTGTGTAGTCCTATTTTGTTGTAACTCTGATATGTATTCTTTTGACTCGTCTGTATATTGTGGTTTGCTATACCACTTGACATGTATTAGTTAGTATACTCTGTTACGTATCTGTATATATGTATATGATGATCTGCTGTTCTGTGATGTATATTACATTTGAGTTGTTATATTATGTTCTGATAGATCCTACCACCTATGGTTTTGTTTTAAATATTCATTGGGTATGTCGACCTGCTTGGTATAACTCTTGTCGATGTATTCGATAGATAATTAGAGCAAGGCTATAGATGGTCGCTCCCAACCAGCCTTATTCTCCGTGTTAGTTGACGGCATTACTCTGTAGTGTCCTTGGCTAGCGTGGGTATAGAGGTGGGGCGTCACAGGTTCAAACCCAGATGACATCCAAAATGGGTGTAGATAATCCTCTACGAAAAAGCTTAGGATGTATTCTACATAGACCGAATGGATATATGCTTAAAGTAAGACGAAATAACCTAGCAGCAATGGACAAAACCTCAAATTCTTAAGGGAACATTAACAGGAATCTAGATAAATACCCACTATAAAGGATAGTGTAATAAGAAGAGATCATCAAAGAGATCAAAAATTCCATCAATTGGTGAGAGAACATGAAGAATGATCTCATGAAAACCTCATATACTCAGGTAAAGTTTCTATTCTTAAAGGAATTTCAGAAAGTTTTCATCTTTCCATCATTTTCAAGGTCACTTTTCTGAAAGAATTCAAAAGTTGATCTACTTATCGATTCAGAAACGGACAATTTTTATGAAAGTCCCAATTAAGAATCTTTTATTTCGGGAAATTATGAAACCACTTACGATTTGTAGGATATTCAGTTTCATAATGAAGACGGAGTACAATTTATACAAATTTGGAAAGTATTTTCTCTTCCAAAGATATTTTTGTCAAATTTAAAAGCTCCGTCCAATTATTATTCTTCAAAAGTTTCAAATAAATGTTTTTCAATAAGGAACTTCTAATTTCCATAAGAAGAAAGAACAAAAAGGAAGAAGCAATAAAAATGTATGCATAGAAAAGAAAGGAAGTATTATTTTGTTCAAGGAAAAGTGACGAGGAAAGAAGTCAAAATGCAAAACCTATTCAAATAGGAAGGATAAAGTCATAGCATAAAAATGAAATTGTCATAAAGGTAGAGTCGCCATAGAAATAGGAATATTCCTAACATTTTGAAGTGATAAAGGTGTCAAGTGAGCTATTGTCAATACCAGGAGCTATTGACAATACATCGAAGAAACCATCAGCAATACAAAGGACATAATTGTTTGAGGTGAACAAAGAGGAGAGAAATAACCAAATAGGTGCAAGAAGAAATTTAGAAAAGCGACTCCAGAATAAAAGTCATCAGAAAAATAAAAGAACAATAATCTTTGGTTTTTCACTAAAGTATATAAAGCTTCTTTTATACAAAGAGGGAGGGGAAAATGTTATGCACATATTTTCTACTGCCATTCTAGAAGAATTAATAAGAAAAAAAAGTCAGTAGGAGGATGCGGAAGCATTAAAAGATAAATATCGAGCCTATAAGTTCTTGGGATATTTGGTGCCTAAAAAAAGTGGCAAGAGGTTATTGAGCTTGAAGGCAATATATGAGATGTAGAGTTTCTACAGAATATGAGATGTATAGTTTCTACATCATATGAGATATAAAGTTTCTACACCGTACGAGACATAGAGTTTCTATAGCATATGAGATATAGAGTTTCTACAACATAAGTAATATCAAATTTCTATAGCCACAAGAGATATCAAATTTCTATTGCCATAAGTGATATCGAATTTCTATAGCCATAAAAATATCTAATTTCTACAGCCACAAGAGATATTGAATTCTACAACCATAAGAGATATCGAGTTTCTACAACCATAAGAGGTATCGAGTTTCTATAGTCATAAAAGATGTAGAGTTTCTATAACATAAGAGATGCAGAGTTTCTATACCCATAAGCCTCTCACCTCTCCAACTATTGTAAATAGGGACCCACCCTCTCATGAAAAGGGGTGCCTAACTTCTTTCCCTCTCTTAGTATACATCACTTTTCGACTAGAACTTTTCTAAAAGGCCTGAGAGCCATTTTAATGGAAAATGGCCAATGACAAAGAAGATGACATGGACATATGCGTAAAAGGACTTGGACAATTAGAAATTTGCATATTTGACTTGTTTTGTAACATGCCTTACAATTTGAACAAGAAATATGACCTGTACACATCTCCTATTGTATCTAATGATAATGAATCAAGATCTATGATATATTTTGACTGGTCTATTTTTCTCCTGAATGCATGATTTAAATTTTAAATGGTTTCATAATTAATTTGAAACCAAGGGTTACTGTTGGAATTTCTTTGAATATGCCTCCTTGTATCACATCTTGAGCATTGAACCAATTTTTGGTGTAAGAGTAAGAAGTGGTTCTTTGATTCTTGTGTATTTAATCTTGTTGTAAGCTTGGATTTTGATGAGTTATCTCACTTCTTATATGCATAGATTACGTGTGTGTATATATATATGTGGGTGTGTATGTGTGCAAATATAAAGTGAAAGTGACACTAACGAAGTAAAGCTATAACTTTGGACCCCCCTTGCTTTGAAAGCAGATGACAACTTCATTGTAATGACTCGGAAATTTTAAACGATTTAAGTAACGTAATTAACTAAATTTTTCTTGAAATTAAAAATATAATATTTAGCAATGAAAATTTGATATTTGGAATGCGTCTATTTAAACAAAACAAACAGCAGATTTTTAATGGTAAATATGAAAGTTAATTCTGTTATGCAATTTTTGATTTCAACTTAAAATTTAGTTAAAAGTTTGATAGAAATAAATATTTTAGGAATCTGAATATTTTGTATAACAACAAATGTAAATCATATGTAGTTGTTCCTTCTAATGTCCTATTAAAACAAATGTATATATGTAATGCATATGCATATGTATATATATTTTTTAATCAAACTTTGTGCTAAATCCGTTTTGCTTGTCGTAGATATCTGAAGTGTCCATGTCCTTATCCGTGTAAGTTGCTTTTCATTTACATTGTTCTCTAACCATGAAAGATGAGCAATCATTCACAATTAACATTCTTATATTTAGTAAATTTATTTAAAATATGTTGTTAAATTAGAATTGACTAGTAATTAAATTATTAAATATGATATGTTATCATTTAAATTGTTCACTTATGACATAGGACACCATAACCTGTTGTATATAATATATTTTATTTGTTACTGATGATATATTCCCATGGTTGATATGTTATATTTATATCATATTTGTTCTCACGCTACAAGTTCCATGTTAGTTTACAAATCTCTATGGGTTGAAATGATACATACCCGAGTGATAGTATAGATTAGTGGAAATTATTATGGGTTGAAATGATAAACCCAAGCGACTTTCATTTATTTTGAAATTTTAGGATTTGCTGGTTGAAATGATATATATCCGTAAATATTTAATTTGCGGATTGAAATGATAAATATCCGTATCACTTGACCATATGATAGAAAATTATATACGGACACCGTTGGTCTATATTTTGAAAACGATTTCCAAAGTTTGAAAGGAAATATATGGATTTTATTGAATATTGATTTTTAAAATATAATATAAAAGTGCTATTTTTATATATGTACAAATCTAGATTTTTAAAATAGTATGTTCTGGAAATTTTAATTTATAAGTTAGTTTTGGAAAATATAAAACATTAGATTTTACTTATAAATTTTATTATTATAAAAATATATAAAATTAGATTTAATATAAAATAAATTTAATAATAAGATTTAATTTAATAAAATTTAATTTAACTAATATATAATATGTTTAAGCATTTATATAAACTTATGCTAATAATTTAAAATTGATTTTTAATAACCTTAATAATAAAGGTTGGGAAGAATGAAGTAATGTTGACTTGAAATTTAAATTAGGTAATAATTGAATTCGAATAAGAAATGATTTAAACTTATTGATTTTTGAGGTTTTGAAAGATGTGACTTATAACTCGATTTGATAAAAAATGATTAAATGAATATTCTCAACTTTAAATAAAATTTAGACTGAACATATAATATTGATATAAATTTATAAACTGAGATTTTATTTAATTGTTATTAAAATGATTTAAGTGAATATTTTCCAATTTGAATAAAATTAAAGTTAAATGTTGAAATGTAAATGAAACTTATATTGAAATTGTTTGAATATTTAAACCTTGAATCTTATTGAAATTAAAACGATAGTTTAAACCTAGATTTGAAATTGATAAAAATTGAAATGGTTTATTGAGAATTTGAATTGAATCTTTAACCTTTTAAATTGAAAGTATCGAATAGGGATTGATTTAAATTGAATTTTGGAATTTAAGCTGATTTGAATCGATTTATGAAATTGAAGGAAACTATTTTATTATATAAAATATTTTAATATATAAAATTATTTTAATATATAAAATTATTTTAATATATATTATTTTCATATATAAACTATTTTAATATATAAATTATTTTAATATATATACTATTTTAATTTATAACTATTTTAATATATATTATTTTAGTATATAAACTATTTTAATATATAAATTATTTTAAAATATAAACTATTTTAATTTATAACTATTTTAATATATATACTATTTTCAATATCTAAACTGATTATGGAAGTGTTATGATTTCAAAAGTGTTATGATTTCCAAATTGTTATAATTTCGAAAGTGCTATAATTTTGAAAGTGTTACGATTCTGGAAATGAATATTATTTAAAATGAATAATGGTATCGAATTTATATGGTTTTGAAATGAATATGATATTTTGATATGAAGTATGAACTATTTGAAATGAAATGACCAATGTGTGAAATAAGCATTTGGTAGTTGAAGGGACCGGAATCGGACATTTTCATACTCTATCAATGCGGAAAATCACTTTAACAACTGTGTATGCGGTGGAGAATCCAGAACGAAGTAGAATGGTTTGACGATGTTGTTGTATTAGGGTATGAAACGAGCCCCAAATAAGGTGACCAAAACAGGAGCAATTGACGGGCCAAGTGAGGTAGCTCCTCCGATCAGACACACTTCTTCGATACCATTCTATTACTTTGTGATTTGATTAGGATCACTTTGATTTTGGGAGTGTTGTACGAGGTGAGCGATAGCTGCGGGCTATACGTTACCCCCAGCTCGGAAGTGTAAATTGGTAGAATCCTACCCAAGGTATAGCCTCGCGTGCCTTGTCATCTACCTTATCGAGCCCACTACGATTTTGGTTTATGTCGTACCTATGGAGTGCTCCCCGATACCCCACCGGTTTGATGGAGTTTACAGTACTGTATATGCTACAACATTATATAAAATTTGTTAAGGGGGAAATGAGTAACGCCTTAATGCTAATTTAATACTTTACTTTACTGATAGCCATATTATAATAGCGTGTATTACTACATAGTAGATAGTTCCACGGATCCTTAAAGGATGGGTATCCCAAACATCCTTTAAGTTATTCGTATGTCAGTTGACATTTCACTTGAGTTAAATTTACTGATATAAGAATGTTTATCCTGACTCGAGTGTTTTGTGTTTTGCTTTATGCTCGGGTCAGACCAGTGTCCCATCATTTGAGACTCACCTTTGGAGATTGGAGCTATGTTTGAAGATCAATCCATCCAACTTTTAGTTATTTTAGTTTATTCCAGTCATTATGTTTGTACTCGTCAGTTGCATATGTATTGGAGATTCATTTGTATTTGAGATTCTGTGATATTTTATTTCAGACTCTAATATTTTATAGTAGCTTCATAAACTACTATTTATCTATTCCATTGCTTAGTGTTGTAATACACCGTATCTATGATTCTGTGATTGATTTATTTACTGTATATGCTAATTTTTGCCAATTATAAATTAATCTATTGTTTTGGGCAATTCAAGTCTGACATATGTGGATGATTGTCGATTTGAATGGTTTGAAATTCCAGGTCGTTTACAAGTGGTATCAGAGTTTTGGTTTCGGCAAAATTTAGCATAAAAATTTAATTACAGAATCATATTCGTTCGAGCTTGAAATTCTTAGTTAGGATCCTCCTAGATTAGGATTTCTCTTCAATTTTGGAACTATCCCTTTGTTTTGAAATTCCTTCTTGTCATGTCCTGTTCATGTTCTTTTGATACTAGAGCATCTCATAGCTTCAACCTCAAGTGTCAATTTCATCCTGGTGTATGCGACTCATTCCATCGGTTGTCCCGTCAACCTTTGTATGATTTGTAAAGGGGTGAAATTCCTTTACAAAAGGCATAGATTCACCAGAGACTTTAGGTTCTTGGTTTTGATGCTATTACTTCTTGCAAAGCTTGAACCGTTTCTCTAGTAGACGACCAGGGTAATTCTCTTGTGATCGAAGGTAGATTTCCTCAGGGATATGCAGACAGTTTTATCTTTTCGTTTGATATTCGACCTTGTAATCTCAACTCCACCACGATAGTCAGGGGTTATCCAAATGCTTTTGGTGAAGTCGCATCTCTCTCATCTAAGCACGAAATTGAATTCTACGTCGATCTTATGCCTAGAACTTAACTTGTTGTCCTGGTTCTCGTTGATGATATTCTCGTTTTTTATAAGTCTCGGTTGACCTGGTTACGGTCGCCCACGATTTATATAAGCCTATACATTTTTTTATCTTTTGTAATCTATTTATCTTATCTCACTTTCGAGCCTATCTATCTTAGTTAGAATTCTCTTTGATTAGGGTCCCTCTAAATTTGAATCTCTATCCTTGTTCTAAAATCCATTCTTGAATCATCCTGTGAGAGAGTGTATTTGTAATTGATATAAAATGTTTTTTTATGGTGTTGTTTGAGTTGTTAAGTTTGAATTTTGGATTTCGATCGATTCGTTTGGCCAACGTTATCGATAGGAATCCCAAAACACTTGAATAGAGCAAACTGACACAATATAGTTTTCCAAGTCGGTAAATAAAATAATTTTATGTATGTTTATACTGTATATATAAGTATATTTTTCTGAACTTGGATAGTTAAATGAATTGGTTGTTAGAAATGATAATACTAGATTATCATTTATTATTTTGTTAACAGTCCTAAACCATTAATTATTGTTGTATGTTATTTTGATAAACGTGGGTTATAAATTTGATTTGAAATAAAATGAATTTAAATTAAAGATTTGAGAATTAAATTTCTGGTGCTTTTCAAATTTGGGTTTCAAAGATTTGAAAATATATATTATTTGAAAGTATTTTGAATGAAAATTGATTTTAGAGAATTTTAAATCAGTACTCTTCACTTACACTTTTGTATTGGGAAAATGGATTTGATTTAAATTTCTTGAGTTTGATCTGATTTATAAAACGTGTGTGTGTATATATATATATATATATATATTTATTTCAAAATGGACTGAAGTGAAACCGAAAATTTAACCCATAAGTATTTGCTAAATAATGGTTTTCAAATATTGAAATGAAGCAAATTTTTGAATAATTGGAGTGTTTAAAGTAACAAATGGAAATTGAACAACTTGAAACAATTGAACTAGGATAAAATTAATTTGTATAATACTCAATTGCATTCTAGAACATATATAACTAAACTGAAATATTAAAAGTTAAATTGTTTATGTAAGTAAGTAAATTGAAGGTTATACATGAGAAAACTTAAGTAATTAAAATGTTCAAACTAAATATTTTTAATAAAAAGTTGTAAATAAGAAAGAAATTTGTATAGTACTCAATTACACTCAAGAACATTTATAAAACTTACCTGGAAAACATTGAATATTAATGAGAACAAGTAATTGAATAGTATATAATATAAATGTAACCAATTAGATGTCCAAAATGAAATTTTGGTTAAGAGTTCTTAAATAAAAATTGAGTTGTTATAATAAATGTTTATACACTTAATCTATGTTTCAAAATGTGTTAAGTGGGAAACAGTTGAATAATAAATAGAAAATTCTATTTAGGTAAATAAATGAACTTAAGAACAGCTGAAATTGAATTATAAGTGGAATTAACTTAAGTGAAGTCAAATGGATTAAATAAATGAGTTAATAAAATAAATTTTGTTTTGAAAGAATTTTTTGTAACAAATGTTAATAAATTGAAAACAAATTAGTTGAATGAAAATACATTGAATTGGAATCAACCAAATGTGAATACAATGTATATTTATTGATTGAATAAAATGGATTGAAACCAAATTTGTTGAATATAAATCAATTTAAAAACTAATGAAATTTATATGATTTTGAATTAGTTGTTGTATCTAGTATTATGAATTTTGAATCTATCTTTTTTTTTCTGGTCGATTCTATTCTCCTATCTCGTTCCTTTTTAGGACGAAATTTTTTGAGTGTGGGAGAGTGTATCGACCAGAAATTTTAAACGATTTAAGTAATGTAATTAACTAAGTTTTTCTTGAAATTAAAAAAATTAAAATTTAGCAATGAAAATTTTATATTTGGAATGCGTCTATTTAAACATAGCAAATGGTAGAATTTTATTGGTAAATATGAAAATTAGTTCTGTTGTGCAATTATTGATTTCAACTTAAATTCAGTTAAAAGTTTGATAGAAATAAATATTTTTGAAATCTGAATACTTTATACAATAAAAAATGTAAATCATTTTCTAAGTGAGACGTCATATTTCGTTTCGCCA
This sequence comes from Allium cepa, assembly GCA_030765085.1. Lineage (NCBI taxonomy): Eukaryota > Viridiplantae > Streptophyta > Magnoliopsida > Asparagales > Amaryllidaceae > Allium > Allium cepa. The sequence goes on along the minus strand of CM060939.1, from coordinate 964,523,635 downwards.
AATTTGGACTGCTCTAGCCCCATTTATCTTATTTTCGACGTTTTTGCAGCATTTTCGGCTGCGGAAAAATCGAGTTTTCAAAACTTGGTCGTATTGCTGATATTTATGTACCATTCTGTTCATCTCATTGTGCTGATCTTCGCAGTATATTCATTTGTGCATTTCGATGTCCGATACGTGGCGAAATCTGCAAAACGATCGCCGTAACGGTTCCGTATTTAAGTTTTGGTCCTTAGTCTTTTCAATTGCCATCATAGGATTCCAAAAGCCATCTGCATTTATAAATTTGGATTCCATCAGGTGACTTTTCCTTTTCCCACCTTTTCAAATTTATATTATGTGAATAACGCCTCTTCAATTTCATTTCTGGCCATTCTCCTTCTTTTCCATCAACCGAACTTTCTAAAAAAAAATGAGTTCCTCGTTTTCTTCCTTACTTCCGCCATCAATTTTCACGCACTTAACTCCTGACTCGAAGTCGTCCCCGAGAAAACCTTTCTCCGACTCGAAGCAAACCAAAACCGCAATTTTAATTTCACCTCTTTTTTGACTCGAAGCGCGACTCAAAGCAACTCTCCCAAAAACCCAAAGCACGACCGAAGCAGCCACCATCGAAACCCAGAAACTTCGTCGAGACCCCAGATTTCCGAAACTCGAAGCAATCCTCCTTGATGAGAAGCCATTCCCAAAGCAATTGCCGTTGCGACCCGAAGCAAACCCAAAATCCTCGTTTTTTTCCAAAACCTGATGCATCCTTCCCTGACTCGAAGTCAAACCCGAGAAAACTCCATCTTGACTCGAAGCCTGACCCGAAGCAAATTTCAGCCCAGTCGAGAAATGTCATTTTTTGTCGTTTTTGTATTTTTCGATGAATTTTTATGTTATTTAATTTGTTTTTCCTAATATCCTATAAAACAAATGTACAGGTAGGTGAGGCTGGGCACGCTTATGCTGATTAGGATAAATAAGAGATCAAAATTGGAGGCGTCAGTTAGTGTGTACAGATGATGACCGAGCATGCGTCATGGGTTAGGGTAAATAATTCTCTACTGCGTTTCAAGCGCTAAACAGGTGTCTTTTGCTATAACCAACAGGATTGGTTCACAGTGGCACAATAAGGTACAAGGCCGATCAACAGGTAGATTTAGGATTTTAGCCTAATCAAATTAACAACTGAAATAGGATTAGAGTTTCAGCCTAATCACAACAGTTAAAGACAAGTGAAAGCAATCAACAATCAAAGCAAGCAGTCAAACTGAATCAAACACTACAATAAAAATGGACCTTTTCAAGGTTTAAGAATGTCTGTCATTATCATCCGCAACGTTTCGAAGAAAGCAGTATTATGTCCTGCTGCAAAAGAGCACCAATATACCGCAGTGTTTCTGAAATTTTTTGTAAAAACAAAGATACCGCATCGTTTCTAAAAGGTTGCTAAAAAATGGATTATGAAGCGTTTAAAAAACATTGCGAAAAGTTGCTAGTGCATCGTTTTCTAAATATTGCAAATTTTTTAAGTAACATTTTGAACATGCTTCAATATGTCGTTAATATAGCATCATTTATAAAACGCTGCAGTAATATATAATGCAGCGTTTTTTGTCATGCAACATTTTGCTATTTTATTTTGCACCAGCTTAAAAACCCTGCAGTATATCTAAATTTTGCTTTATTTTTTTCATTTGCTGCAGTAGTTTTAAATCAGTTATAGCTAATGAGTTCAATAACAAACTGCTCAATTTATAACACAATAAAGATATACCGTGACATAATAAATAACTATAAAGATTAAAAATAATCAAAGCTATATCAATTTCATTAACTATAAGATTTAGTCATAGACAAAATTATAAAAACCGTGTTTTAACTCAAATGTTAGCGACATAAAATCTTACAAAAAAAGTTTGTTAAAAGAGCATAATATAAATCAAGAAAAGTCCAAGCTCTTCTCCTTCAAAAGTCCAATATTCCTACAAGAAAAAACAAACAATTGCAGATAAACGGTGGAAGAATGTCATATAGTACATGGAAATGGTCATTCAACATACATAACAGGAATGGTTATTCAAAAGATAACGACCTGCATACTCATACTATTTCAACAGAGTTCATAAAAGTTTAACACATGAAGTCAATCTAAAAGTATAATCCAAATATGTATCAAACATAATCCAACAGACCAATTCAAAATCCCCATGCAACACAAGGGCTTTCCACTTGTATACACATATAAAGCCTTTGATCTCATTAACCGGTATAGATAAAAAAAAGCAACAATGTATGATAAATCAACACACATGTATCGCACTTTTATATCTATATATTAATATGAATATACTGTACCATGTCAATTTGGCAATCCACGATAGTTTTCACTAAAAGAAAGAAACAATATAGAAAAAACAAAAGTTAAATATGCATTTCATTTGTTTTCTGTTTTCACTTATTTTATTCACTATATCTAATTTTCATTCACTACTTTCATTCTCTGCCACACTTCTTGTTTCTGTTTTCATTTACAACTACAGCTGCATATCATTTTAGTTTGCATTATAGTTTCATTTCATTCATGAAAAGGTTCCAAATCTCTAAAAAATGTGCATTTCTTTGTTTTGTTCACATTTACATTTTGTGTTCTATTACACAAGTTGCTACATTATTCCTTTCCTGTTTAATGTTCCTAATGTTGTTAAAATTTCAGTTTCTCCTATATTAATTTTTCATGTAAAATTTGTTGTCAGAGTATTTCTTATAGATGGTTAATGTTCCTTCAACATTTATCCACTTTATGAATTATGGTATTGCACTAGGATCTCCAAACTTTCCAGTCCAGAATTATGTTTTTAGTAGAATTTTTTGTTTGTGCAATAGATGTAATAGCCGCATATTCATTCAATAACTAACATAATCAATTGGTCATTGAATAATTAAGGGTTACTTAGTTGAGTTCTATCTAGGATCATTACATTAACTCTCATTATTTGAGTATTTGATGCGTTCAATATGTGCAGAGAATGAGGTTTCTTTGAAATAGTGAAAATAAGTTTTGCTTAAGTTGAGCCGCACGATAAAGTAACGGATACTGCATCTTGTTTTACATGATTAAAGTGCTAGGATTTTACTGCCTACACAAAGGCCAGGTCCTGTTATATTTATTTTTATTACAAATTAAAATAGTAGGTGGTTTATTGGTATGAGTATTGGCATTTAGGTTTAGTTTTTTTTTCTCCATGAGTTGTCGTTATATGTATCTTAACCTAAAAACTTAAATTCACTATTAGCAGCCTATACACATTCAGGACTATTGCTACCTATACGTATTATTTTTCCACTTGTCCTGGTATCGACCGACGCTTCATATGGTCTTAAATAAAAAAATATATGATTTAGGTTTTGATGTAGTATATTCGAAGATCATATTTTGAATCAGTAAAATCAGTCCATAAGACTGGTATAATGCTACTTTACCCGAATTCCGGCATGTTGATTTAAATTTTTTAAGTACCACTAGTCATCTTGTATGTGGTATGACATTCTAGACTTAGGATCTAAAGGTGACGTGCTTTAATTATAGGACATCAAAATGAAATGAGCTACAATAAAATATAACTATGTAGCCAGATGTTGTGTGCATATTTCACCATATATATCGTCTCTAGTGCTGATAATTATTTCGGTCAAGGTGTATTTATTGTGTTTTTCATATGTATTTCCCTTGCCAAATCCCTCATCAACCTGAACCTTAACAAACACTGCATTGCGTTGCTCGTACTGTGTATTGCGCATTTCAACCATTACAAACATTGCAGTTCACCATTTCAATTCATCGTTCACCATTAAATCTGATACTTTATACATATTCAATGTAGAATGATCATACCTTTTTATCATAGTTATTTAAAATTCGTCTCCTTTTTATGCCTTTGTAATTGGTTTGTTTGTGCATGGATGTAGGAAAGAGAAGGATCCTATAAAACTAAAGAAGCCTATGTCAGCATTTTTGTTGTTTGTGAATAAGCGCCGGCCTGAATTACTTGAAGAAAAAAAGAGCACCGTTGAGGTAAAATGTAATTTTGATTCTTAAAAAAAAGAAGATGATACAATAATTTGGTGTTGGAGTTCCAATTTTCTTTGTTTGAATGTGGATAGATATCTAAGATAGCTGGTGAAGAGTGGAAGAACACAATTGATGAGGAGAAAGCTCCTTATGAACATGTTTCTTACCTGGATCTCTTACTAAATTTGTACATAAACAAAGTTTAAATATAGCATCCTTTACCGAATATCATCATATGCTGATGGCATTTCAGAATTCAAAACTGCTACAGGAAGAATACAACAACAAAATGGAGGTCTACAAGAAAAATAAACTTCAAGTAATAAAAATATACTCAAATGTTTTATGTATAAATTGTAGTCTTCTGGTTTGTGAAATTGAGTTAATTTTTGTTCCAAAAACAACAGGAAGCTGCCACTCAAGAGAAGGAAGACATGGAACAAGGAAATTTTTTGAAACAGAAAGCTCTTCAGTTACCTAAAAGGAAAGAGAAAGCTAAGGATATCATCAAGGTACTTTCAAAATAAACCACATTTACTACCCAATTTTCGTTTGAAGTGAGCAATTTAATAATAAATATTCTGATATAGAAAACAAAGGAGAACAAGAAGAAACGGAAGGAAGAGAAGAAATCAGACCCAAACAAGCCTAAGCTATATCAATTCTACAACCGTGATTAAAGATGTCATATCAATTCGTTGATTGAAAAAAGTATATAGGAAAGGACACTTATTATTTTATTTTTATTTTTATTATGTTCATTTTAATGTTATGTTCCTGACCAATTACTTATGTTCTTTTGAAATTTTATGTGAACTGATATTATTTTACCACCGTCTTTAACTACTCTCATTTTCAAGCTTACGCAGAAGCGATGCATCAGCCATGAATGAAAATGAAGCAAGGTTTTTTCTTTTATCTGTTAATGCTTACAACTTACATGCTTAATCAAACCCAACATCAACAGTAAGGTTTTAGATGACTAGTTTGAAAATTAACTTTCATTCTCAAGCCAAATCCCTATTCTAGATGAGAATAAAAGTCTAATATGGCAAGCAGTTGTATATGAATGGCATCCTAATAAATGCGATAGGAGGCAACATCACTTAATCACACATGGCTGCAAGTTCAGTTGATAATCACATGCATTCTCAGAATGTAGATGCTATAGAAGAATTAACATTACCTCATATGTTAATGCAATAATAGTAGATGTAAACCAAAATATTAATTACCAATAAAATGGCAGTATTTTTCTTCTTTAAAATCACTATATGCTCATACATAGTTACTTAAGTGAGAGTTTGTCACACAATTGTTTAGTGGAAAAAAAAACAGAACAGTTGATGATCAAATAGAATGGTAAGGCATGAAAAAAAGATACAAAATGCTTACCTTAAATGTACGGTGGATAGTTGATGTAATGACCCAGAATTTCTGTCATTTGAAATTCGTATATTTAATTGATTTTAAATATTAACAAGTAAAATTTGTAAGTCGAATAAAATTTATTTCGAATATCTATATTTAATTGGATAATTAAATTGATAATTTCAGAAATAATTGGAAATTGGGTTTAATGTTATTAATATTGATTTATAAAGTTGTATTAAATCATGTTGGAGTTAGAATGATGTTATAGAACTTTTAGAATTGAATTAAAAGTTAATTTATGGAAATTGAACATTTTAATATTTAATTGACGAGTAAAAATAGCCATTTTTCAAACAGTTTCGGATTTTGCCGAAACTAGTTTCATCGGATCCGTAATGTTAAATTTTTGTAAGGTTTCAAATTTCGTGTCAATCGGATTTACGGTTTGTCCAGGGCAAGCTAAAACGCACTGAAATCGGTTTAAGTGAATTTTAAATTTAAATAGTCAATTTGAAATCGTATCTTCCAAATATGATCGAACTGGCTCTCGATATATATTGCATTGTGTTCAGAATGGGGTTAAAGATTATAAAAGCCAAGCGGCACGCTTCGTTTGGAGTTCGAAAAAATTCTTGATGAATAGTGTCGCTAGAATTTTCTACAAAAGACCTCCATATTTCAATTTTTACACCAAAACCCTAGTTTCTAACCTAGCCGCTAGTTTCCATTTCTATGGCCGAATTGCATCTTCTTCCTCCTCCATTTTCTCACAATCCATCAGCTTTTAGCAAAAACTTCCAACTAGTAAAATATAGAGCACATCGAGAACTTCCAATTCAACGGTCACGATCGAATTTAACGTGACAGATCGACGTGAATCTCAAGGCAAAGGTCTGGCGTTTAGGCACGTTTTTTGAATGGGAGGCACGACCGAGTGGGGCCCGATCTGGGGCGTTGGCATAGGGGATCTAGGCGCACGTAGGGGTGGTGTTTGATCGACGTGGAAGTCGACGATGGTGGCTCGTTAATTAGGGTTTACGGCGGCTCTAATGGGTTCATGCGCGATTTACAACCTGGAGATGGAAGAAAGCTTCATGCGGCCAAGATCTATTTTGATGAAAGCAACGGCTGCGATTGGTTTAAGGTTAAAAAAAAAGAAAATGGTTAATTTATTTTATTATAAATTGTATAAACTTTAAAATGCTGTATCTTGTTCATACGATGTCCGTTTCGCACGAAACGACTTGCGTTGGGTTCGTATGGACGAATACTACATGATGGAGCTGGATTGGGATTGATTGGGGCTAGTGATAATTTTGGATAAAATTAAACGCGCGTTTAATTTTATTTGAGATAAAACACTACAACTGTTATTGGAAGCAATGTGAGAACTTCTCACTCAATCGAATCCGTTTCGATTTAAATTTTAAATAGTTAGATTTAAAATTGCTTGATTGTATGCTTGGATGATAAATTGCTATCTGTTGTATTGAAATAGACCCTATACGCCGCATATTAAGCGGAGGTTGTTATATTAAACACATATACCGCGATATTCCACCTTGAAGTGGAATTGGTATTATATATGTACTTGGAGTTGATTTTCCCGTATTATATAGCGGATGAGACCCTATTGCGCCGCATAATAGCGGATAATATTTTATATAAACTCATATACCACGATATTCCGTCTTGAAACGGGATTAGTATTGTGCTAACATCAGTGGATGCAGGGAAACAGGTTGGAGGGATCCAACTGGATTCCTCAACAGTATTGATTTATTTACAGATATTTGCGATATATTCTATTATCATATTGATATATGATGTTTGGATGCCGCGGTTGATGTATTGGTGCTGTTGCAGTACTGGGCCTATTTTTAGAGTTTTAAAAATGTTAAAATAACGATTTCGAATTTGAAAGGATGTTTTTAAGTGATTTTTTAAAGTATACATTTTTTTTGAATTTTGGAATTGATTCATTTTAAATAAATAAACGTTATAATTTTTATGTTATAAAAATTATGATTTTTGTGAAATATAACCGAAATGTGATTTTTGAAATAAGTAGTTGATTTATTTGTAAAATGGTTTAAATTTGGATTTTTGAATTATTATAAACGGTTTATATAAAAGATTTATAAAATTGATATTTATAAATTAAAATATTGAAATTTTAAAACGTGTTCTTATAAGTGTTAAAATGAAGTATAAATGGATTTCATAAGTGAATGAAATTTATAGATTTATAAATAGTGAAGTTAGAAAATGAATAGATTTTGTAAAATAAAAGATTTAAAAGTAATTAACTTATAAATTGGATTTTTGGGCATTTAAATGAGATAAAAATAGAATTTGTTAATTAAGGGATTTTATAAGTTGTAGTTTTTATAAAATATATAAATGTGAATTTATAAACGTTGTTTTATAAATTCTAAATCAATTAAATTTGATAAGTAAATATGAAAGCTTATTAAAGGAGATATATCCACGATTTTGGACAGTGGATAATCCTTTAATTAAATATGTAAAAGTGTTGAATTTGGTAAATGATTTATATTCACGATTTTGGGCAGTGAATAATATATTAAAGAAATGTTTTAGGAAGTGATCTTTTAAATAGAACTAAAATGATTTGAAGTTGTTTTAGAATGTGTTAAGAATCGAAACCATTGATTTCAACATTCATTGAAATAGACGTTTTCGAGAAATAAGGAAAAGATGGACTATAACACTGTTGTTATAGTAAATGATTTTCGAAAGGAAATATTTTTGTATAGTATTGGGATTTATATATCTATCTAAATTTCGAATCCCTATACTAGTGATTTTGGGTTGTCGTAACGATGTTTTACGCAACATTCGTTTTGACTCAAATGAATGTGTTTAAGAGAGTGTTTTCCTTAAAGCATAAAATATATACTTAATTGTGATTTAAGTATATTGAATATTTTCCAAATGTTGAAAATAAATAGATTTGTGAATTACTTATTATTAAATAAGTATGGAAATGTTTTCCAATATGAAGTGAAATATTTTGAGATTATATCTTTTAAAGATAAATTGAAAGTGAATATTTGAAATCGATTTGAGAATCGTATATTAATAGATATTTTTGGAAAAATAAATAATTTGGGAAATTATTTGGAATCTGGTGATGTTGTGCATATCTATTGATAGTTAAATAACCGACTATCAATATTTACCTTTAAATGGGTATTTGTTGTGATTTGCTTGAATTTGAATGCTATACTTATTTTAAAATAAGCGCTCGTTATTCTGTTTAGCCGGGAGAGGACCTTTGGGTCATGAATCCCATTCTGAATAGTGATATGTAGTAATTGATAGAATTTGAAGACCAGTGTCGAAGACCGGATATTTTCGGAAACGGAAAGATTACCGTCGAATGTCTCTGCATCGGCTGATCTCCGATATAGAGATTTTATCACCCTTTGTGATGGGAAGTCCGGTCGTGATTAGTGAATATCCGGATTGCAAGGGCTTCTTTGGAAGTGCCTTCGGTTCTGTTCGATCCCGGAACGGACTTGTATGGATGTGTGTCTGACGTTACTATTTGAGATGTAAAGCTAGTTTCCATCAAATATATTTCTGTTGGTGGCAGAGAATTTATTCTCTTAGCTTAACACCATTCTCTGAGACGTACGAGCTCAGAGGTTATGTAGTTGATGGTTACTAGTGATACATTCCTAATTTGGTAATGTGGCATACGAAGTGCTGCTGATCATTTGTTGATCAAAGCATAGCTTTTGTGTAAAGCGTAGCTTTGTGGACGAGACTTCGTCGGACCTCATACCCCGGTAATGGTCAAAGCAGGAAAGATGCAGCAAGGTTTTAGGGAGTAGCGCCCTTAAAGTATGTGCTTTTCCTACTGGATAGAAGTGGTATCATGGTATGGAGCCCATATATTTAACTTATGTGGATGTCGCAAATATATATGACTTTGTGATTGATGTTGGTTGAGGATCCTCGGATAAAGGTTGTTTATAACCGGGGGATGGCATACTCGTGTCAGTAGTTACCTACTTTTGCACAGGTAGCCCGGCCTTGTGCTGACAAAGATCCGGTTAGGTTCTCGGGGCGTCTCTCCAGAGGTGTTCCCATGTGCCAATGGGAAGTTCCTTGGCCTGACCATTTGTTGAAAAATCCAAAGAAACAATACGAGCCCTGTACAGTTTTTGTAACGACCCGAAAGTTTCTAACCCAAAAATTCCAGATAGTTATGAAAAAGAAGAAAGAGATAGAAGAAGAACAGAAACAGAAACAACTCACATTCGCAGCGGATAAAATATAATAATAAATAATAACAGTTTACAAAGAATATTATATCAGTCGGTTACACTTAATATACATAATATACAGTCACTGAATATTTACAATTATCATGCCTCAGATTTACAATAATACAAATACAGCGGATATACTCTATACGATATTGCCATCCAGCTCGCCTCCTGAGCTTCAGAACGTCATAACCTGAAAATCTGTAATACTCGGTCTGACCCGAGCATTACACCAAAGTAACACCCGGGTCAGGCTGGAAACCAGCGTGAGTAAACCCAACTAATATGGAATACCAAAGCAATCAACTTATATAAAACTCGGGGTAACTCAAGCCAAATTTACAAGTCCACAATATGTTTTAGACATAACTAACTTCACACATCCATTTCCCAAGTACCAAAGCTTAAATTTAAATAGTCCAATTCCTTTTTAAATCACTTCACTCCAGCATATAGATTTCACATATCAATCCATAAAAATATTCGAAGTGGTTTTCGGGTATTTCCCAATACCCGATCCCGGCCTCTTCGAGTCTCACATCATCTTATTCCAATTTATCCATACAAAATGTACAACATTTCATATTAGAGGTATCAACTCATTCAAGCATCTAATACCATTTAGTCATCCATAAGCAATGCTTAATCACATATAAATTAATTCAATTGATTCTAAGTGAATTTCTAACCACATTCTCTTAGATTCCTTTTTCAATATTAATTAATTTCAATTGAATTAATTCGTCATCCCTTCATTTTTCATCTTAATTAATCACCCTGGATTAATTACTTCAATCGCATTTAAGTAATTATCTTTATTTAATTTCATGATATTAATTATTCTTGACCAAATCAATGAGTAATTTTTAATTTCTTCACAAATTTATGAATTATAATCAACTACACTAATTCTTAATTACTCATATTAATTAATTTCTCAGGCGTCACGTATGATTAATTCATCTTAATTAATCAATCTTTAATTACATCGTTGATTACACAAATTAATGATTCCCGATTATGTTTTGATTTATTCTAATCTAAAATTTATTACTTTACTTCAACCCAGTATTAATCATTCTCGATTAATCTCAATTTGTAGTTAATTATCCTCTTATTTACTTCATTAATAAATTAATTACTTCTTAATTAATTATCTTAATTAATCTCTTGATTAACTTCACAAAGTAATTATATTTTATTAATTACATTAGGTGAATGCCCTTCAAACCATCCATTGATTATTCCAAATTAATCAACTTAAGTAATTGATTTAGTCCATACTTAATTAAATCAAACCCTTAATTACTAAATTAATTAACCCAAATCTTAATTTAATTTAATTAGTTATCCATTTTGTTTTTCTTACCCTTCTAAATTGTTGAATCACAAATCATTAAACCCTTATTAATAATGAAAACATTTTCTTATTATAACTTAAGTTTAAAACAATTTAAAACCCCGACACTTCGAGTTAATCAACAATTTACTCGAGAACCAACCAAAACCAAAATCAACAGATCATTAATTCACAATGCACATCAACTCAATTCAATCATTCAACCAATTATTAAATTTAACTATTTAAATTTAAACAATACCAGACGAGTGAGATTTACTCACCTTTGTTTCGCTGTTTGCAAATCTGATCCAATCTTGGCTTGGCTTCAGGGTTTCGACCTTGTATACACATTTTATAATCTATTAATAATTTAAACTTATTGAACAATTTCTTCTCTTTGATAATTTACTTAGTTAATTATTTATTTAAATTACCTTTCTTTTTATAAAATATCCTTTGGTAACTAAACAAATAAATGAGTTTTATTAACAAAATTAAATCACCAGTAACTATATAACTCAACTAATAATTTAGTTAAACTAATTCTCTTTTACAATCCTTTAGTAACTAATAAATAAGAAATTAAATATGTTAACCAATCTTAGTATTTATTTTTCAATTGAAACAGTAAGTATAATTGTATATATATTTATCGGATTAAAAACAGAAATAAGTTATACTTTACTGCTAATGTGGTATTTAATAAAAATTGAAACTAATACCTGCAGCTGAACAAACATCCCAGAACCCTGCGAGATGCTCCACGCAAATACACCCACCCAGATCGTGAACCCCACGGTACTCGACCAAGTCATTGCCGATAGCTGCGACATCCCACAACCGCGAGCCTCCCAGATAAACATCAGTGACTCGTCCCTTCGTTCATTGCTGTGCTCCACCATGCTCGCGAAGCTTCCTCTCGGCTTTTAATCGATCGCCCTCGACCCCACTGATGCTCAAACTCAAGCCCTTTGTCGCCGCCGCCTTTTGACCTTTGCCGTGCTCGAGTTCGTGAAGAACGAAGAGACTGTCTCGAAATTCGTTCGATTCGAATTGGGGAGAGGTGCGGCCATTAATTTTTTTAGGTTGTTTTTGTCGAACTGGAAGAAAAGGGGGTTTTCGGCAATTAGAGGAGAACAAACATCGCATTTGAATTTTTATATGCCACAGTCTTATGGATTTTGAACGAACAAACTTCAATCGGCCATCCCTTTGTCTTTCGTTCGTTTCTAAATTGAATTCCTGGGGAAGATAATGGAAGAGTGGAGAGATACTGGCATTATAACGAAGGGAGATGGCTTCTTGGGCACGCTTGTTTATAAAATAATTTAATATTGAAAATATCACGTTTTGTATAGCGCGAAATCCCAAACCCGAATCAAACATACCGACAAACGTTCATAAGGTTTTACCCGCGTTCCGAACACAATGGAACGTGTTTCGGCGGCTAATTTGATTGTATGCGCGAGTTACGGAAGTAAACGATCAATTTTAAATTTAAATCGATTAAAATAAATCTAAACGTTTCGAGCTGCAAGGGTCAAACGACAACTCCAATTACTATGAAAATTGAAATTCGATAATAACTAACTATTACGAATCCAATGGCACTGGTTTCGTCGAATTCCGAGACTGTGCCTCGGAATACTATTTTTAAATTCAATTTAAACGACATAATTTCAAAACTGAACAAATTCCCTTTAAGTTAAATTCCAACTATTCTATTATCCTCATTCCATTATCCTCGGTATCCTTGGTATAAGTTTTATAAGCCTTAAAATTATTTTAAACAGGCTTAGAATCTCAGATTCAGCAATTTACCCAATTTCAATTATTAAATTCAACATTTAAACTATATAATTCGATGATTTAATTATCAAGAAAATATTGATATCTTGAATTCAAGTTAAAATTAACTTTTAAATATTTTAAAATCAACTAATTATTCCAATTTAACTTGTTAAAATTTCTGGGTCGTCACATTCTTCCCCCTTTAAAAGAATTTCGTCCCCGAAATTACTAGTAAGGAAGTATGGACTAATACCTGTTTACCTTTCCAAAACTCACAATTCAACCTCCTACCAATTGTCTGTTAGTAAAGGCCCACTACTACCTTAACCAATTTCCTAAAACCATTTATAATTTCAAATACTACCCATTTTGTTTAATCATTTAAATTTAAATTTAACCAACTTTTAAATTATAAAAAAAATTTCTCAAAATTTTTCTAACTCTCTAAACTCCCGAAATTTTTTGCCAGCGTCTCCTTTGCACGGCTAGCTCGGTACAACTACAAAAGGCCTCTACGGGCTCCCAAATTTCCAAAAGAAAACAAAAGCCAAGTGGTTACAACAAAAACCAAATCCAATTTCATACAGAAATTAAAATACATACCTTTTGTCGGGCAATTCACATTTATCTTTTGGAATCAAATCCAATTTTCTTTTCCCCTTTTAATACCTGCATATCTTATATAGCAACAATATATAATTGTAACCTTTCAAATCATTTACACTTTTTTCTTACAGAAGTTTTCACATATACTTCTATGCAAATTAGTTTCCCCGTTTTATACGAATTCAATTCGTTCTCAATTATGAATATTAGATTTTATTTTTCATTTACAACCGATTCACATTAGTTTCATCTACTAATTTACATTAGTTTTCCAATTTGAAATCGATATGTCGTTAATCAATTTTTCTCAAAAATTTTCCAAAAATTTTCTAACTCCCAAAATTTTCGAAATTTTTTGGCAGAGTCTCCTTTGTACGGAGGAGCTTTTGCAATTTGACAAGAGATATAAATATATATACATCGACCCACACGGTCGGAAAAAGCAAAAACAGTTCATATTTCCTATTTTTATTACGTAGGCGTGCCTTATTTAGCATTTTAAGCAAGCAGCTTATTAATTTTAGCAATTAATGCAATCCAAATCTAGCCAAACGGCCTTCAGGTACCTGTACTTACTCAACTTAAATATGTAAGTGTCATATATAGAAAATTTATTAGCATTTCACTTACTTTCAATAGCTAAACATATGCATTACATAAACAACAAGCACCAAATGCTTTCCCTAAGCGATTTATATAAATTTTAAAGCCAACACAATTGCTTTCAACTAATTTATATACCATTTCATTCAATTTCAATGGTTTGGAACTCAATTTCTTACATTCCATTGATTTTTAACCCAAACAAACTCATATTCACTTCAAATGATTCAAAACCAAGTTTATTTAATCTCTATTGACTCATAGCACTTTAATTACTTTCATTTACGCCAAACGACAACCATTTTTATGCAATTTCGACGATATTCGTTTAATAGAGTATTCTATTTTTAGTCTATAGCTACTTTAAATAAATTTTAACTCATTCTGTAATTAATTCCATTTCATTGCTAATCTATTTACCAATCATTCATTGCATTCCATTTTATCTCGGCATTGGATTCATTTAAAACGATTTATTTAATTTGGCACATTCAATACTTATAAATTAATAACCATTTCCAAATTAATCTAATCCAAGATTTTATTTAATGGCTTTCATTCTTATCCGAAGCCAAGCTTCCATTAATTTAAACTTAAGTTAATTTTCCTTTAACTTATTCCAACATCAAACTTAAGTTTATCTCTATTTGATTCTCATTTAATCAAATTCCACTAATTTCAGTTAGCCTATCCATTTAAATTTCAATTTTAATTCACCTCTCCATTTATCAAAATAATATCCAAGCACATATGCCACCGAACTTATTTATTTTATTTATACAAAACCATTCTTAATTTATTTCTACTTACCTGGGTTTTGTTTGCAACCCAACCATTTCTATTATTATTCACTTCCATTTCATATGACAACACTTCTCTTATATCCAATTTACTTGAAAATATCATTAAATATTATTCAAATCACACTTGAATTTATTTGTAATTCAAACCATCGCATTTTTTTTTTCAATCCAACTCTATTTTATTTGTTTTTCTTTTACAACATCTCCTCTTATTCAATTCATTATCAAATCCAAGTCGAACTCTACTTAAAATTCGAATTCATTCCCAAACTCCATTATTAACTTACATTCCATTTTATTTAACCGAGTTGAACTTTATTAACGTACTTAATCCAATAATTATTTATTAGCTTACTTCCAACTTAACTTACAAAAATCACTTCCTTAAATTTTTTCTGAGTTCGATTTTTGTTTTATAATTCCAGTTTGGATTTTATTTGCTTTTTAAAATTCTAACACTTTGATTTTAAAATTTTAGAAATACTTTTTAATTCAGATAATACTATTAAAATAGCTTTTTTATAAAAATATTTCTTATAACTCGACGTCTCAAACAGTTCATCCTTGTTCTCACAGAAATTCAGTCATACGTTGATCAAGCGTAGAACTGAAAATCTATAAGTACTTGGTAAATCCGTTTTCAACATCCGGTGAAAATACTTGAAAAATAATTTTATTAAAATTATAGAAAACAATTTTTGAAAATAGAGGAAATATCTTTGGTGACAATGCTCTGAAAATCATCACCCCCATCCATGGTCACAGTTACATTCCAGGGTTACGTTGCCGTCGCAGCAAAAGTCCATGTAACTGCAGGCTCTCCGTGGCCTCTCAATTACGCCATGGATCCCACACAACAGATCACAGTTACATCCAGGGTTACGTTGCCGTCACAGCAAAAGTCCATGCAACTGCAGGCTCTCCGCGGCCTCTGATTTACGCTGTCGAAATGAAACTTCTCCACTCCTACATAGGTCGTAGTCTACCGATATAAAATCAAACGCAGACTGTTGGCTCTCAGCAGCACACACAACTTTCGCTATGTTATACACTACTCATAATCCCTAGGAACTAGTTTTGTCCGGACTCCTCACAAGATCAACTTTAGAACCCCCCTTGGGCTCAAGGAAGCACCACCCGGTGGCACTCCTGAGAAGTTCATTTCAAGGGAGCGCCTTTTTCCCCAGAGCCATCATCAAAACACTTTATACTTTACATATAGTATCTTTCAAATCATACACCTAGTATGATCTCATACAAGGCTCCTTTACACAAAATCGATTATTCCAAAATCGATAATTCTCAAATCAGGCCTTCCAAATTCCAATATTGATTTTATCCAAAAATCAAAAGTCTTCCCAACACCAAAGGTTCTCAAAACCTTTTCCAAAATCCTCATAAGATCCTTTATATATATTCAAAAATATATAATTCTTAAAACTTTGGATCATTCCAAACTTGTATAAAACCCCTTTATACTTCAAACATTACAAAACATTTCTCTTCCAGCAATAAATTCAACAAGGGAAGATTTATCTTATATTACAAAGATATACAACTTTGTTTATTCAAAACCAAATATCCTAATTTGATTACTCTTTTCAATATCAATTTCATCCAATTCCGTACGATGTACACATATCATCCGTACGCTATACAAATATGATCGCTCAGCCGATCACTCAATTTCGTTTTCGAACTAGTATCGTCCACCCGACTTCCTAGTGTGGACACAGATCTGGTTTCTTGATCCGAAACCGTCATTCTCCTTGCATAGTCATAGCTATGATAGAGAACTTTCAGAATCAACCAACAATCCATATCCAGGTTCGCCGTCGAAAATCGAGTGAAAAATCCCACTCGAATCGATATATCTATCTCGAAATTCTGTGCTCTAATCCGGATCAAATCACTATGCGAATAGAATAATATACGTACATTCTACGTAATTATCTTCATTGATTATTAACTAGATCAATTTCCTTGATTCTCATTTGGATTATCACCTCAATCCCTTCCTCGGTTGGGAATTTAATCAATAACAGTTTGAACTCCGACCAGTTTATATTTAGAAAATAGCTTGAAAATTTTAAAAATAGATAAGTAGTTGAAAAATAATTATTAGTTTGCAAAATAGCTGTAAAATAGTTAAATAGTTGTAAAATAGTTGGAAAATAGTTAAATAGTTTCAAAAATTTTAGATAATTGCAAAATAGTTGTAAAATAGAAATTAGTTTGTGAAATAGTTGGAAAATACCAATTAGTTTAGAAAACCGTTGAAAAATTGATTAAATAGCTTCAAAAATAATTGTAAAACAAGTATAAAATAATTTGGCTGTAAGAAAGAAAAGTTGTGTATATATTTAATAGCTTAGAAAAATAAGTTTATATTAAGACAATTTATATGGAAAATAGTCTAGAGTCAAAACTGTTCACTTTTCCAACACTTCAATTTAAATTTCCAGTCCCATTTAAATTGGCCCAATTCCAAATTGCATAATCTTCAATTTTCATTGAAATTGATTAAATCCAAAGTCAAGTTGAATTGATTCTCAATTTCCTCCCAACTTCAAATCAAATTCCTTTTGATCTTTAAACTTTTACAACTTTAATTACAATTTCAATCTTACAATTTCTACTTATAATCAATTTCATTCACATTTTGCTTTTAACTCGGGATTATAGATTTTATTTTGCCAATATAGTTTTATTATTCCATAACTATTTTAAGCCAGATTCCAGAGTTTAAACAAATTTCCAAAATTTCAATATCACCTTAGAATTCAACTATATCCAAAATTCTTTGGCAATTCAGTTACCCCTTTGAATTTCAAAACCAAACCCAGTTCACCAACAATTCCAATTAAAACAATTTGGTAGCAATTTCTCTTCTAGAAACTCGAAAATGAACATTGATGATGCTGCAGTCATCACCGACGTTATCTTCCAGTAACCGATAGAGTTCAATGCTTTTATCTCTTTACAAAAATTTCCAAATATTTTAATTTCAGATCTCCCGGATTTCAACTTCAACACACAAATATTTTTGAAATAATACTATTATTTCTCCAAAACCTTTGGAAACCACTTCTAAATCCAAAGGAATTTTAAATTTTTCCAAAAATTCCAAATTCCCAATCCATCCAATTCTCAAAATTCCAATTTAAATTATTCTTATTTATGTATTTCAAGGTTCAATACAAATTTATTTGTTTTCAAAATTTAATTTATTATTCAATTTTATCTTCCAGTTTGAAGCCAGTTCTTAAACAAGTATATTTTACAAATTTAATTATTCAAATTTTTAATTCAAAGTAATTCCATACCCTTGATTCCAAATGAAAGTGTAACTTCCCTTTTTCTCAATAATGGATATATCACCACACTTCATTTCTATTTCATTTAAACCCAACCAATTCAGGTTGCTTGTTCTACATTTATTAAACTTTCCAAGTTAAATGTCGATTTACTTAATCCAATCAATCTTACTCAATTTGAATTCCCGCTTCAACTTCAAAATTATTTCCCTCTTATAAGTTCAAATTTTATATCACTTTGGTTTTTTTTTTTACATCACACTTCAGGGAAAAATCAAAACTCAACTCCTTAGAGTTTATTTCAAATTATCTTTGATATCATGTATATCCATACATATATACATATTTATTTCTTGACCCTTCCAGCCATATTTTAAAATTTAAACCACCTTTGGTTTTAAATTCAAATCAATTTTCAAACAACCATTGTTTGCAACAAGTCCCAGTTATCCAAATAATACTTATTTATTATTTTCCCTTACTTTAAAATAAAATTTTCAAATTCTGAGATCAGATTTAGGATTTCATTTTCAATCACTTAAATTTTAATTTAGTTGCATTTCTATTTCTACTTGATTTAATTCCAATTCAAGACTTCAATTTGGTTGTATATTATTACTTCTTAATTTTAATTCCAATAATTTAACAACCAATCATCTTAATATTTATTAGAAGGAAATATTGTTTTATATATCAAAATATTTTTTTATATAAAATCATTTTAAAAATATATATAAGAAAATAACAAGTACGCGCTCATACACACACACACACACACACACACACACACACACATATATATATATTCTCAACTCATTCTAGAGTACTACAGACTCTATTAAATGAGTAATCCCCACCAGAGCCAAGGTTCTCGCTTAACCCTTCTGCTCTGATACCAAATGTAACGACCTGAAATTTTCTAACCCAAAAATTCCAGATAGTTATGAAAAAGAAGAAAGAGATAGAAGAAGAACAGAAACAACTCACATTCGCAGCGGATAAAATATAATAATAAATAATAACAGTTTACAAAGAATATTATATCAGTCGGTTACACTTAATATACATAATATACAGCACTGAATATTTACAATTATCATGCCTCAGATTGACAATAATATAAATACAGCGGATATACTCTATACGATATTGCCATCCAGCTCGCCTCCTGAGCTCCAGAACGTCATAACCTGAAAATCTGTAATACTCGGTCTGACCCGAGCATTACACCAAAGTAACACCCGGGTCAGGCTGGAAACCAGCGTGAGTAAACCCAACTAATATGGAATACCAAAGCAATCAACTTATATAAAACCTGGGGTAACTCAAGCCAAATTTACAAGTCCATAATATGTTTTAGACATAACTAACTTCACACATCCATTTCCTAAGTACCAAAGCTTAAATTTAAATAGTCCAATTCTTTTAAATCACTTCACTCCAGCATATAGATTTCACATATCAATCCATAAAAATATTCGAAGTGGTTTTCGGGTATTTCCCAATACCCGATCCCGGCCTCTTCGAGTCTCACAGCATCTTATTCCAATTTATCCATACAAAATGTACAACATTTCATATTAGAGGTATCAACTCATTCAAGCATCCAATACCATTTAGTCATCCATAAGCAATGCTTAATCACATATAAATTAATTCAATTGATTCTAAGTGAATTTCTAACCACATTCTCTTGGATTCCTTTCTTCAATATTAATTAATTTCAATTCAATTAATTCATCATCCCTTCATTTTTCATCTTAATTAATCACCCTTGATTAATTACTTCAATCGCATTTAAGTAATTATCTTTATTTAATTTCATGATATTAATTATTGTTGACCAAACCAATGAGTAATTTTTAATTACTTCACAAATCAATGAATTATAATCAATTACACTAATTCTTAATTACTCATATTAATTAATTTCTAAGGCGTCACTTATGATTAATTCATCTTAATTAATTAATCTTTAATTACATCGTTGATTACACAAATTAATGATTCCCGATTATGTCTTGATTTATTCTAATCTAAAATTTATTACTTTAATTCAACCCCAGTATTAATCATTCTCGATTAATCTCAATTTGTAGTTAATTATTCTCTTATTTACTTCATTAATAAATTAATTACTTCTTAATTAATTATCTTAATTAATCTCTTGATTAATTTCACAAAGTAATTATATTTTATTAATTACATTAGGTGACTGCCCTTCAAACCATCCATTGATTATTCCAAATTAATCAACTTAAGTAATTGATTTAGTCCATACTTAATTAAATCAAATCCTTAATTACTAAATTAATTAACCCAAATCTTAATTTAATTTAATTAATTAATTATCCATTTTTTTTACCCTTCTAAATTGTTGAATCACAAATCATTAAACACTTATTAATAATGAAAACATTTTCTTATTATAACTTAAGTTTAAAACAATTTAAAACCCCGATACTTCGAGTTAATCAACAATTTACTCGAGAACCAACCAAAACCAAAATCAACAAATCATTAATTCACAATGCACATAAATTCAATTCAATCATTCAACCAATTATTAAATTTAACTATTTAAATTTAAACAATACCAGACGAGTGAGATTTACTCACCTTTGTTTCGCTGTTTGCAAATCTGATCCAATCTTGGCTTGGCTTCAGGGTTTCGACCTTGTATACACATTTTATAATCTATTAATAATTTGAACTTATTGAACAATTTCTTCTCTTTGATAATTTACTTAGCTAATTATTTATTTAAATTACCTTTCTTTTTATAAAATAACCTTTGGTAACTAAACAAATAAATGAGTTTTATTAACAAAATTAAATCACCAGTAACTAAATAACTCAACTAATAATTTAGTTAAACTAATTCTCTTTTACAATTCTTTAGTAACTAATAAATAAGAAATTAAATATGTTAACCAATCTTAGTATTTATTTTTCAATTGAAACAGTAAGTATAATTGTATATATATTTATCGGATTAAAAACAGAAATAAGTTATACTTTACTGCTAATGTGGTATTTAATAAAAATTGAAACTAATACATGCAGCTCAACAAACATCCCAGAACCCCGTGAGATGCTCCACGCGAATACACCCACCCAGATCGCGAACCCCACAGTACTCGACCAAGTCATTGCCGATAGCCGCGACATCCCACAACCGCGAGCCTCCCAGATAAACATCAGTGACTCGTCTCTTCGTTCATTGCTGTGCTCCACCATGCTTGCGACGCTTCCTCTCGGCTTTTAATCGATCGCCCTCGACCCCACTGATGATCAAACTCAAGCCCTTTGTCGCCGCTGCCTTCTGACCTTTGCCGTGCTCGAGTTCGTGAAGAACGAAGAGACTGTCTCGAAATTCGTTCGATTCGAATTGGGGAGAGGGTGCGGCCATTAATTTTTTTTTAGGTTGTTTTTTTCGAACTGGAAGAAAAGGGGGTTTTCGGCAATTAGAGGAGAAGAAACATCGCATTTGAATTTTTATATGCCACAGTCTTATGGATTCTGAACGAACAAACTTCAATCGGCCATCCCTTTGTCTTTCGTTCGTTTCTAAATTGAATTCCTAGGGAAGATAATGGAAGAGCGGAGAGATACTGGCATTATAACGACGGGAGATGGCTTCTTGGGCACGCTTGTTTATAATATAATTTAATATTGAAAATATCACGTTTTGTATAGCGCGAAATCTCAAACCCGAATCAGACATACCGATAGACGTTCATAAGGTTTTACCCGCGTTCCAAACACATGGAACGTGTTTCGGCGGCTAATTTGATTGTATGCGCGAGTTACGGAAGTAAACGATCAATTTTAAATTTAAATCGATTAAAATAAATCTAAGCGTTTCGAGCTGCCAGGGTCAAACGACAACTCCAATTACTATGAAAATTGAAATCCGATAATAACTAACTATTACGGATCCAATGGTTCTGGTTTCGTCGAATTCCGAGACTGTGCTTCGGAATACTATTTTTAAATTCAATTTAAACGATATAATTTCAAAACTGAACAAATTTCCTTTAAATTAAATTCTAACCATTCTATTATCCTCATTCCATTATCCTCGATATCCTTGGTATAAATTTTATAAGCCTTAAAATTATTTTAAACAGGCTTAGAATCTCAGATTCAGCAATTTACCCAATTTCAATTATTAAATTCAACATTTAAATTATATAATTCGATGATTTAATTATCAAGAAAATATTGATATCTTGAATTCAAGTTAAAATTAACTTTTAAATATTTTAAAATCAACTAATTATTCCAATTTAACTTGTTAAAATTTCCGGGTCGTCACAGTTTTAGTTGTATTACCTGCCATTTACTTATGGTGGCGCCCCACTGTTTAGATGAAAGCTATAGTAGGCATACGATACTGGTCGTATGCTGGCTAAGATTTATATTATAATTTCGAAATGTTTTCCTGCACTTTGCACTTATAGTAATAATATCAAAGAAATTGGCGTATCAAGCATGTTTGACTATCATAAGGAGAAATCTCCTCTGATTCTGCGTTTGCATTGTGTGTGTGTGCGGGAGGCCTTATAGTAGCTACATTTTCCAAAAGCATTGCGGATCTATTCTAAAATATTTCTTTGTTTGTTTTAAAGATAAACTATTTTAAGTTTCTCACACCAGTCCCATGACTGACCTGGAGTTTATTGTTTCCTTCCTAAACTCTGGGTGCCCACCAATTTCCACACGGGCAGTTTAGAGTCAGGTTATCAGGTCATTCTGGAATTCAGGAGATGCTGTGGAGATCAGGAGCAAGCTGGATGGCGAAGCATATCACTTGTATATGATATTATCTTTTCCGTTGTGTATTCAGTTGTGAGGATAGGTTTATACAACTGTCCATTATTGTGTTGTGTTGTATATTGACTTTGATGATGTAATGTACAAAATGTACAGTTCTTTTGATTTAAAGATTATTCACTTATCTATTATATGTTGTTCCGCTGCGATTGTGAGATTCTGATATT
Source organism: Allium cepa (assembly GCA_030765085.1). Classification (NCBI taxonomy): domain Eukaryota; kingdom Viridiplantae; phylum Streptophyta; class Magnoliopsida; order Asparagales; family Amaryllidaceae; genus Allium; species Allium cepa. Next base: position 964,500,435 of record CM060939.1, on the reverse strand, counting down.
GTTTTTGTTGCTTCTTCTTTCTTTCTTCTATCTTTTTCTTCTTCTTAAACCTTAAGTGTTCGGTTTTCTGGCCTTCGATTGCTCGGCAGTTGATACAGTAGACGTATTATTGTCGATTTTCGAGAGTCAAAGAATCGGATCCTTACAGTTGGCTTAAGAGGACTCAAAAACAACAACAAAAGAATAAGCAACCAATAAAATGAGATTAAACTTTAAAATTCCTTCGAATTAAACTTTGAACTTCCTTTAAATTATGCAAATAATCAGTATACAAATAATCATGAATTTAGTTATTTCAATTTACAGGCAACTTATCACTCAATTGCAAATGATCATTCTAAGACAGTGGTTACTCTAATTGCAGTTGAACTATAAGCTTAATTTGAAAATTTGTTTCCTCCGCAAAGCTGGTAGGTACGAAGAATCTACGGTGTGGGACATATATTCATATTCACTAATATAAAGTTGCAATCAAACGCATGTTTCTGCCACATTTACGCATGATAAAAGGCATGATGATTGATGAAGGTTTCGTTCAACTAAAATCCAAATTGTCCATTACGGTTTCACATTACGTAGTAAAAATGTATAGAGCAACTGTGGATGTAGAATATTACTTATTGCACTCATGTCTTGTAACTTTGTTAATATTCAATAGTTCAAATTGAAAATTTATGTTTATTTAAGAGGCAGTCTTCAAACATAATCTTTACTTTGACATTTTCATGTTAAAAAGAATTCGGTCAAAATGCTTTTTCTATGTCATATAGTTCTTGTCATGTAGGCCATCATACATAATTTCACATGCTTTCCAAACTCTTAACCTATCATATCCTTTTGAATTGGCGGATAAGTGTACGTGTTTTAAACGAGAATGGGGCTAAAGGACAAAAATGTGATACTACTTGAACAAGTTGAAATTCTAAAGTTAAAAAACGTGTTGTAACCTATCATATTTCAACATTTTGGTATTACAGAGATTGATACCAAGGTCTTGGCTCCTTCATATTGGATGGATAAGCCTTCGAAAGGATACTTTACTTTCATTTCTATTCACATACGATTTTCATGCAACTTCCCTTTTAACCATGTCATAACCAATATTCTTTTTTTATGAAAATAGCTCCAACCCAGTTAACTCCAAAAACATAATGTTATATTCATTTCATACTAGTAAAATATAACTTTAATAGTTGGAATGATCACCATAAGAAATGATCTTTAGTTTGGATTATCACTCTTTGTTCCCATTGCAGTTCTTTAGGGAAGAGCATGTTTTTATGGTTCCACGATCCCGAATTAAAAAAAGTGTACTAATTTTTTTCTTTTAAGTGAAATAAAGAGTTAACCTCATAAATATGATATATTTCAAAAAATGAAAAGTTTGGTCATGTAAATTATGATTCAAATTGAGCATCAAAAAATGCTCGTGAATTCAATTATCTAACCTTATCATAACATTAGGGTAGAAAAAACTTAGACTGAACTAGAGGCTGCTACCTTGTTTGAAATACTTTGGGACCACACATTCCCTAATCCTGAAGAATGCTAAGAACCGATGTAACATAAACAAATGGATTATGTCTATACACCACATCCAAACTATAGCCTGGAAGAAGGGCCCGCAAACGAAAATTAAATTAAAGTCTGCTATACAGAATTGACTGGCCGATAAATTGAATCACAAATGGATGCTCCAAAATCACGTATTCATACTAGTAATGGTTTATCCATACCACAAATAAAGAAATTAAATATCAAATCAAGAATGAAGAAATCAAATAAAATCTTCAGTTATGATTTCAAAACTAGAGGGTTGCTGGGCAGGTGAAATCGACGGTAGAGACAACAAAGACGGTGGAGATGGGAAAAACGAAGAAGATGATGGAGATGGCGGTGCGCACGAAGATCGATGTTGAGTGATGGTCGATGTTTTTGAGAGATGTTTGAAAAAGGTTTAGTTTTAATTTAATTTGGGTTAGAGAGAAAGGGAGGGTTTAATTTCCCACGATTGGAAAGAAGTATTCAGGGCGACAAATTTTTTTATTTCACCGCGTTCGTTAGACGCAGCGTTCAGCTAGGAGATGCAGACGACTTTACTTAAGGCAGCGTTTTAGAATCGAAATTTTTTTAATCACTCATCTGCATATTTGTGGCATTTTTATGAAAACACTGCGCATTCATGCTGCAAAAGATACATTTTCTTGTAGTGAAAAGACAGTATTTTATCCCATTTTTATCTTTTCTGTATTTTCCTTTCAAGCTAGAACTATTGCTTAGTCTACAGTCTTTATCTTGCTTAGAAATGCTAGTAATTAATTTCACTCACTAGACTTATTTTTTGACCCACTCCTCTCTTTCCCCCCTTTTCCCCAATAGGCAGTAGAGTTATAGATTGTTGATTTAGGTTGCTTGGAGATTGGTTCTCGAAGTATTCTCATTTCAGATTTATTTTTCTTCTTTTCATTTTTTTCATTGGCTTATGAAGGATTGATACTTGTGAGAGGGATTACTATTATTATTGTTACTTTTGTACTCTGATTACATGAGATCGAGATATATTTTTCCATAAAACATGAGAATTTGGGTTTTTAGACATATTCTATTTCATGACTTATTGATGAAGTTTAATTCTGAATAATGAATTACTATTTAAATGTTTCTGCCATTTTTACCTATTTGTCTTATGAATCTTAGTCTCTGTGATGTTTTAACTATACCTCTAATGTACTGCATTTTTAGTGTGCCCTTTTTGGGTATACTAAGGCATGTGTGATATTTCACTTGGTATCAGAGCCAAAGGTTACAGGATTCCTAAAAACTTGTTTTAAAAGTAAAGTATTTTTTCTAAAGGTAACATATCTCGAAGCTAAAAGTATTTTTCAGAAAGGAACTCTTATTATAGAAATGGTTTTCAAGTATATGAGATTTTTTATAAAAATCCCCTAAAAATCCAGTTCAACCTTCTTTCGATTCTTTCGAGTCTGAAATTTCTTTTCTTTACATAGAATGGCGGACACCCCAAATCTTCCATAGGTTGTTCAAGTACCTAACTGGTTCCATAGATACCACCAAGTTACGACACTAAAGGTGCAAGGGCAAGCGCCCAATGCAGCACCGGCGGGTGGAGATCCTATTAATCCACCTGCATCAGCCAATTTTTCTAAGCTATGCAAGGACTTCACTAGTCTAGGAGGTAAGACATTTTCTGGCACGGAGGATTTCGTAGAGGCCCAATCTTGGTTAAGGAATACAGAGTGGATATTTGGACTGTTAGGATTGGAGGATCGATTGAGAGTTTAGCTTGCATCTTGGCAGCGGAAGGGAGAAGCTTCTTAATGATGGGAGATCATAGAGATAAAGGGTAGAGTCATTCATTGGTTTGGATTTCGGAAACATTTTGAGAGAAAGTTCTTGTTACAAGACGAGGAAAGATGCAGTTAGAAAAGTTCATTAGTCTGAAGCGAGGAAGTCTTTCAGTGAAAGAGTATATAAATCAGTTTAATGAGTTATTGTGGTTCAGAATGGAGCTTGTTAATACACCGCCTAAGAACGCCGCCAAATTTGCAAAGGGTTTGAACCTGCCCTCCAAGGATTGGCATTGACACATGTGCCTTTGGGAGCGACATATGAGTCACTTGTGGAGAGGGCTCTCATGTCAGATGTAACAAAGAAAGAAGAAGTTAAGGAGGTTCCTAATTTAGAAAACTCTAAGAAGTAGTAGTGGAAGAATAAAAAAGATAAGGACAAGTGGAAAGGAGGAGGACTTGAAAAGTAGATCAATAAAGGCGAGAAATGTCATAATAGTGGATTAGTTGGGTATTTCACAAAGGACCATAAGAAGGACATGACGAAGGGGAGGCGTTACAATTGTGGGCAGCCTGGGCACCTTAGTAGAGCTTGTCCTCGGAGGGCAGGGCAGAGAGCAGGCGCACCTATAGTTCAAGTACATGATTTGGATGCAACACCTTCTAGTGGACCGGATTGAGGCAGGAAAGACTCTGTAGAACGTTTGATCTCTATTTCGAATTTTCCTATTCGGTCTCTTTTTGACTCTGGAGCATCACTTTCTTTAATTTCTAGTTCCTTGGTTCATTGTTTACACTTAGATATTTCTCTAGTTGAAGACCTATAGTTGTTTCAAACCTTATAGGAGGATCGTCACATTTATCCATGATTTGTAGGGGTTTGAAAATTTTTATGCTAGGCGTAGAGTTTGATTGTGAGGCCTATGTACTGGGATTTTTGGGATATGGGATGATTTTGGGGATGGACTAGTTATCCACTTATGGTGCGATATTGGACTGCGAGAGGAGAGTCGTTAGATTAGAGACATATAGTGGACGGACTCTTAAGGTTTTAGCGACCCACAAGGGTCAGTCATGTTGAGCTTCCTTTATTCTCTTGATTCATCACTAGAAGAGTTAGATTCAGTCCCAGCCATTAGAGACTTTCGAGACGTTTTTGAGGAGGTCAAGGGACTATCCCCTAAAAGAGAGATCGAATTTAGGATCTATCTGAATGACAATCTAAGCCAGTGGCATTTCCCATGAGACATATGGTTCCTAGGGAGAGAAAGGAGTCAAGTAAGCAGACTATTGAGCTTTTAGAGAAAGGCTTCATCAAATGGAGCATATCTGAGTGAGGAGCGCCAGTCATCTTCGCTATAAATGTGGATGGTTCCCTTTGGCTTTGCATAGACTATAGAGAGTTGAATAAGCTCACGAAGAAGAACGGTTACCTACTTCCTAGGATAGATGATCTTTTTGATCAATTGGTTGGCTCTTCAATATTTTCTCAGCTCGACTTAGCCACTGGATTCATCAGCTTAGATTTGTCGACGATAGCATCGATAAGACAGTATTTAGGACACCCGATGGATTCTTTGAGTGGTTGGTTATTCCATTTGGGCAGACCAATGACCCATCCTATTTTGTAGATTTGATGAGCCATGTTTTTCAAGATGTCATAAATAAGTTCATTGTAGTGTTTGTGGATGGCATGTTGGTGTTTTCCAAGAGTATGGAAGAGCGTGCTATTCATCTTGAGGAGGTTCTTCATATACTCCGCGTTCATCAGTTGAAAGCAAAATTCTCAATGCGTCGCTTTTGGCGTAAGAAGGTGCGTTTCTTGAGGCATGTAGTCTCAAGTGAGGGTTTAGCTATTGATCTCGCTAAGGTAGTAGCAGTGCAAGATTGGAAGGTCCCCAAGAATGTTATTAAAGTTAGAAGCGTCCTAGGTTTAGCTGGTTATTATAGGAAGTTTATTAGAGATTTTGCTAAGATTTCAGCACTTGAGGTTAAGCCTACCCTCGTAGATCAAATTGGCTCAAGGCAGCAAGATGATTCAGAACTTATGGATATTCTAGATAGGATTTGCAGAGGAGAGGTCTCTAGACATCTCCAACGCTATTAATCGATGGTAAAGGACGGCTAAGGAGAGATTGAAGACTTTGTGTTCCCCACACTAGTGATTTAATGAGTGCAGTTCTAGTAGAAGCACACCATTCTCTAATGACTATTCATCCAAATGGTGATAAGACGTATAGGGACACGAATAGAGTGTTTTATTGGAGTGGAATAAAGAAGGACGTAGCAGAGTTAGTGGCAAAGTGTCTTGTATGCCACAGAGATAAGGTAGAGTAGCTGAAGCCTAGCGGATTGCTTCAACCATTGGATGTACCCGAATGGAAGTGGGATAATGTTTCGATGGACTCCATAGATTGTTTACCCGGTCTAGGAAAGGGAATACCAATATTTGGGTGATTATAGATCGTTTGACTAAGAGTGCTCACTTCATTCTGATCAAGAGTAAGAGGACAACACCTTATTTGGCATCCATATACATTCGTGAGATAGTCCGACTTTATGGAGTTTCCTCTATCATAGTAAGCGACAGAGACCCTATCTTTACTAGCGAGTTTTGAAGGAGCTTGCAAGAAGCTTTAGGTACATAGCTTAGACTGAGTACGGCCTATCATTCTCAAACGGATGGCCAAATGGAGAGAGTTAATATAGTTCTTGAGGATTTGTTGAGGATGTGCATTCTCGATTTTGGAGGAATTGGGAGGAGCACTTTCCTTCAGTGGAATTCGCATATAACAATAGTTTTCAGGCTAGAATTAGGATGGCTCTTTTTGAGCCTCTTTATGGAAGACCTTGCGATTCGCCTTCATGTTGGTTGGAGTCTGTAGAAAAACTTCTACTTGGTCCCTACATGGTTAGAGAGACTTCGGAAAAGATTGATTTGATGAGAAGAAGAATGAGGACGGCCCAAGATAGATAGAAATCCTATGCAGATAAGTGGAGAAGGGATATTGAGTTTGACGTAGGAGATTTGGTTTTCATTAAGGTGTCTCCCACTACACCAAACATGCCATTTTGTAACACTTTTTTCGTTTCACTTTGTAACGGTTATTACCGTTACTAATTTCTAACAGATATTTCTGTTGCAAATGTTTACAACGCTTATTTCCGTTAGTAAACCTGGTAATTCCGTAAATAGGTAAAAGTAGCATGGACATGACTGTCATTTTATTTTTATTATTACTTACCCCGTTTCTCACGCTTCTGCCTATGATTATCGTTATTTCCTAAAGCAAAATTTCTCGTTCTAGGGTTACCGCCTCCGTCGCCTCTGGGTTATCGATCGCCACCTCGCCTCTAGGTTATCACCCTATCCGACTCATTATCGTTCTAGGGTTATCACCTCCTCCACCTCCTGATTCATCCTAGGTTTATCGCCCCCCACCGCCTCGTTCCAGCACCGCATTTGCTAGGTATTTTTCATTTTTTTAATCTCAAATTATGTTTGCTGCAAACTTCGTTTACTATTTAAAGCCACAGTACATCGATTTCTTGAAACTTATTTCCTGATTTTTTGTGTGAATTTTTGTCTACATTTTGTTTAATTCAGTTTTGGCAGTACATTGATAATTTTAAAGCCACGGTATATTGATAAACGAACAATTGTCCTCTTTTTTTTCTTTTTCTTTTTTCTGTTGTATGGTTTCTTAAGCATTATAATACAAGTCAAAAGCAAGGAGATATAGATTTTGATGGTGAAATTTTAAAATACTTGCACTTTAATAAATGCTTCTCTTCATCCGTTGCAACCACTAGTTGTTTTCCACATGAACCTCAGTGAACCTGTCTCTTCCTAAATTCCCACCACCTCTTCAAATGCTTTATGTTTTCCATATGCATGCTTCATGTTTGAACTTCAATTTTTGAATGTTGTTTTTTGTAGTCTTGAGTTATGAGTAGTAGAATTATATAGTCTGTTAATTTCTTTTTCTGGAACTGACGTTAATTTTGCTCGAACTAAATATGCCACACTGTCATACATAAAGCAGTATCTACTTGATCTAAATATAGATCTCTTGATTTGAAATTGGAAAAACCATGTATAATTTTTCGTTCAAGCTGCTTTTTTGATGACTTTGAATTTGTAGTATGCCGCTAACTGTCATCTATAAATTGTCGTCGAACTCACATTTGAAGACCAAATGTCCACCTGTTGCAAGTATTTCCATAAGGGCTCGAGTGATAATATTGTTGCAAGTATTTATGAGGTGGATAAGTAAAATAATATTGTATATACTATAAAGGTGAAATTACGCTTGAAAGCATGGTGAATGAACTGAACTATATTGTGTATAGAAATAAAACTTACCAAACATAAAACATCTCACGACTAATCAATAGAAATATTCAGATAGAAAATTTTGATCATTTATAGTTTAACTTTTTGCAATTTCTTGTTAATATTGTTGTTTTGTCTAGTTTTATACTAAAATTACATTTTATGTTTTAACAATTTGTTAATGGAAGGATTTTTCTTTTTTTGGAAGTTTGTTGTCATTCTATGAAATTTCAGCTATTAAGGTTATTTTATTTCACTTGTCTGTAAATATTTATACTACGTCCCTTGGCATTACCTTCATCATGCCATTTTTTAAGCGTTGAATATATATTCATCAGTCTCTCTTTTCTTTAACTGTCGTGATAATTTTTTAGTAGATATGGCACTATTAAAAATACTTGTATAAAACATATGATTATTTCAGTCATAGCACTGGCTTTGGTATCCATATTGTAGATCATGAAGATTAGTTTAAACAAATAGATTATTCATATAACATGGAAGGAAAATTTCTAATAGCACTGCCATTTACAAACTGTAGTTAGAAGACAATATTTAAATAAAATGTAATATCCAACTCATCGACTTATGTCTTGAAGCCTTCAACTTAAGTAAATGCTAAGAAATGAAAAACCCATGACATGGTGTGAGCTTCTGAATAATAATTGTACATTGAGTTTGATTAGGCTGCATACTTAATCTGACTAATTCTAATTGATTAATAAAAAGATTCTTTGAATAGATTAAAAATGATTAGCAGCTAACATTATTAATCATATCATGTGGAAAAATGCATTATTTGTGTGTGGGTTGAAGCTCTAGTGTAAGTTCTTGTTATATTGACATGCTTTTGTTTCACTCTTTTCCTTCGGGCTTCTTACCAGAGAGATTTTACCACAAATTACAAGCCATAACTTGTCTTTATGTCTATATGGATTGCCAGGCTGTGAAGATGGAAAGTATATCTGGGCAGTGAGATTGAAAGCCACCCTTGATAGGGCTAAAAGGCTTACTGAGGAATATTCAAATAGCATAAAAAGTTTAAAAGGTACATGTACTTTTCAAACTCCACGCATAAGATTCAGGCTAAAAGAAAACAACAATTCATATTAGAAGTTCTTTTTTCCATCTGACAGTTAGATATGAGTCCATACTTAAAAGCCATGATATTAATGAAAGGGCTTGTCAACAGGAATCTTTTAGAACCCTTTCGAAGACAGGTCTTTTTGTGTAGTGATTATTCATAAAACTATATTCCTACATAAAGCTCTCTGTATGTATATATATCTTTTAACCGTTCAACATTGTTCTAATGTTCTATTTTAAATTATATATAAATTGGGTCTTGATTCGTAGTAACCAAAGCATTATTTTGTTGGGTGTTTTGTGTCGAAAGAAACAACAATATATCCAATAATTCGGTATTCACCAAATAGATGCTCAAATAATTGTTTAGGCCCCTTATCTTTCTGCTTTATCCTTTAAAATCTGGATTAGAAAAGGATGTCAATTTTAAATAATAGATTGCAATCATATCATACTTTTTTTTTACTTTTAGCCACTACAAATGATTAAATGCACATAAAACTAAAGCAAAGGATGTGCTACGTGAAGGAACTAATTATAGAATGCATTGTTAGGCCGAAAGAAAATTTCCATCATGCATGTACCAAATTTTGACAACCTAAAATCTTTTCTTTGCATATTTTATGACACTGTTTAAAATCTTTTCTTCCCATTTGGTGTAGGATACCTTCACCAAAAATCTTTTGCTTTATTGCTGTGAATATTAATTTGAGTGATTTGGTGGCAAATGGGCTATGATAAAAAAAGTGGTGTTGAGGCACCAACTCGAGTTTGAGATTAGTGCAGACACCTTTTTACCCATGTCTCCAATATTGCTTAAAGCTTGCAGGCCAAGTAAGTTGCGTTGGGAGTTACTACTAATCCAAGGTTCAAACCACATCTTAGTGTCTTCACCATTGATAATTTCCTTTTCAATCAGTCCATGGCTCTCATGTCTTGTTTTAGAAGTAATTTCCATGTAAAATATGAGTTTAGATCATATATTAAAATCCAAAAAATAGTATAGTATTCATTCTTAAGCATTAACAATTAACAATTTTAGTAGCTAATCTGTCATCGACGTAGTCTTTAACATTAACAATTTTGAACCAAGCATAGACTATATAGAAGCTACTAAGGTATGAATATACATCAGTTTATGGATAATCCTTAGTAAAGAAAATGAAAGTACAAAAATTACCGACTCATTGAAATTTTTCTTCTTGATCATGTGATTCATGATTATTGGCTGACGTATCAAGTATAAAAGGTTATATCACCGTTCACTTTTCAGTTAGTAACTTTACATGGATTGCTATGCAGCATTTCAAAAGCAAAATTGAAAGAATATTCTGAGAAAATTTAAGTTTCGTAATTTAAGTTGGCATGTTCCCAAATTGTGATTGGAGGTGTATTTTAAGTTCACATGCGGTCACGTTTCCCTTGTAATCATTTCCATTATATTTGAAAGAATGTCTATACACTGAAAAGTTTTTGCCTGCAAATACAAGAAAAAATCACAAGTTACACTGTTGTTAGGCAAGTAGGAAATAAAATAGCTTATAACTTTTAACAAATATGTTGGCTTGCTCTAGACTGACTTTGTGTTCTGCTAATAACATACTCATGAATTTTTATATCAATTCGTTTTAATATTCAGGCTTTAATAGAAGCAGCAGAAGAGAGGCAAAAATCAGAAGCTAGTGTTAATGGTAATGAAAGAGTAGTTAGTTTGGAAAATTTTGATAGTTGACCCTGAATTCCTACTATATTCACACTGAATAAAAAACTGTCTCGTGATTCATTCTCTTTGGCACATAATTTGCAGATGGTTGATTGAATATTTGACCATCTGCAAAGTCTGTGTAAAATTTTGTACTTGTTTTATACTGTTGGATATGTATGCATAATGAATTTGGGGGTATTACATTGTTCCATAGTTGATGACTTCATGTCTTGCTAGAATCCTTAGTTTTGATGCATTATCAGGCAGATTTAAGACCGATTCCATATTATTTTCAACCAATATGCAAGATATTGATAGTATATTCTTTAGTTTATGCTTTTACTTTATTTAATATGCAAAACATTTTCAAGTTCAACTTTTGTTTATAATTTATTTGGGTATTATGCAGGCAAGAGATGTGTGCACTTCATTATGGTGCTCTGATGAAGTAGGGGAAGGTCTTGGTGGTCGTAGAGGAGAGTGAAGTGGTTGATAGGCGATTGTGCAGGCACTGTTGCACTGTTGATTTGTTGATGTTGGTTTGAATGGAGGAAGTAGCAATCTGGTGTCGATTGTGGTGGATGTTTGGAGATGTAGGCAGATGTAAGATGAAGTTTGAAAGTGATGCAGTGGTAATGGGATGTGAATTTTTTTGTTGACAGGGAAGTTTGCAGGGGAGGTTTGAGAATTTGTTTGTTGAAGTAGTGAGAGAAAGGGGCAGTAGTGGCTGTGAATGTTTGTATGTGAAACTGGTTAGTGGAGATGATGAATGTGGAGGGTGAGTAAGTGTGAAGTAGCAGAGGGATTTGTGGTTGCTTGGTTGGCGATTTGAAGTCGAAGTGTGGAGAGAGTTTGGGAATGTAAGCAGAGAAGCTTGTATGTTATATGCAGAACAGTGCACTGTTATATGAACAGATAGATGGTCAGGGACATCGACTGATGTTGGGCAGTGAATGTTGATGACAGGTGACAGTAAGGGTGTAGGTAGTTTGAAGGTTGGATGGCGGAGAGATGAGAATGCAATGGAGATGTAAGACTGTGGTTTGTATGTACTTCCAGACAGAAGAGTTGTGGATTATGAAGTAGAAGTGGTGATTGCTTGCGACTGGGAGTATGACTGTAAGTAGAGGCTGCAGGAAGGTTTAAATGTATGGTTGTAAGTAGAAGTTGGTCGGTGACTTGAAACACTGCACAGTAACCAGGAATGCAAAACAGCGTGCAATGTAAACAAAAGAAAATGAAAGAAAAATGCAAATATAAAATGCAAATTTCGAATCTTCCTTTAATTTGTTGTCAAATATTTCTGCAATTTAAGTTGTATGTTTGGATGCGTAATTGCTTATTGTTATCGAAATTCTATAATTTTTGATATGTATGTACCTACTGTATTATAATAGACAATTCTGTGGTGTAAATGCTAGCAAAAATGCAGCTCTACATGGTTTGATAGCTGTAACGAACATATTCGTTACTAAAGACAAAATTTATAACGAGCATAGTCGTTACTATTGATGAAATTTGTAACGGATAAGATCGTGATAATTTAGAATGACAACCCCTTCTTCTACCATGAAAGGGGAAACTAAGTAACGGAAAATACCCGTTACAAACCGATGCAACTAATAACAAACTTTTTCATTACAAAAATTTAGATTTCTAACGACAAAGTCCGTTGGTAAGTGATATATCTAATAACGGGTAGAGGCCGTTATAAATATTTGTAACGACATACCTTACACCTGTACCGCTCACGACTATATCTGTTATAAATTTTATTTGTAATGACTATATTCGTTACAAATACACCTTTTTGGTGTAGTGTCCGCTAAGAAAGGTAGTGAGGTTTGGATCAAATGCGAAACTTGCTCCAAGATTCGTAGGCCCGTTCCCTATTGTGGAAAGGGTAGGAAAGATGGCCTATGGGATAAAGCTACCAAAGAGGCTTGCTGGAGTTCATGATGTTTTTCATGTTTCGTATTTGAGAAAGTGCTTACATGATTCAACAGATGTAGCGGAACCTACCAACTTAAGGAAGTTAACGCGGAGAGAGAAACATCGGTTCATCGCATTCCTACCAAGATCGTTGGACATGATATCAAGAAACTTAGGAATAAGGAAGTCCCATTGGTTAAGGTGCAATGGGAAAATAGTATTGAGGATGCTACGTGGGAGGCTGAGGAGAATATACATACCTCTTATCCACATCTTTTCGAGTGTACGTCTTGAATTTCCTATTTCCATCTTTAGTTTTGAATAGGTTCCTTCCTTTAGTATCCGTTAGGAGGGTAGATCTTAGGGTTTAACCTATGGATGGTAGGACTGAATGTAAACATGTTACTAGAACATGTTATGTATGATGGACGCAAGTGTTTGCTAGTCGATGCCGATGGACGCATATACATACTAGGCACTATTATCTCTTAAGGATCGGCCTAACTAGGTCAGTAAAGCATATGCATATGGATGTGTGCACTTGCATTTTTTTCGTGGTTGCTATAATGAGTGATTATCATATAATTGTTGCATTTGGATGATGATTATAGCATTCATGTAGAACTATCAGTCATAATTAGGAAACTTGCATGCATTTGGATACATGGCACGTACATGATCGCATAAAAAAGGAGGTCGACTGAATCGGTAGACTTCCTAGTCTTTTGCATTAGTTAACACTACACTATTGTATATATCATAAATTGCATTAGAAAACTTAAGGACAATGGATGTAATGGATGATGGATGAATTTTGGTTGTAGAATTTGGATGAAAGTATTCAATTCATTCTTCTATCATTGGAGACTGCAGGGACGAAAGCCTTTAAGGAGGGGAGAATGTAACAACCCAAAATTTGAGCTATAATAATTAATTAACGAATTAACTAAACAGTAAAATAAGTTTATGAAATTTTCAGAACCGAGCAGTGAAAGTTGCACCATCGGGTCCGCGGTAATTTTTTGATCAATTTCCATATATAACTTGTTGAAATTCGAGTCAGTATGAAGAAGTTACAAAAGAAATAAGAAATCAGAATGAATATATATATATATATGTATATGTATGTATGTATGTAATATATATATATTATAAGGCATAGGTCGACCCATATTTGGGTTAGGTCGACCCCAAAGGGGTCAGGTCGAACTTAGGGTTGAACCCCATGGAAGTTAGGTCGACCCGGCTTAGTTCTTGGACGTTATTTCGTCCAGTACGAAGTGACACCAAATAATCCCATTTTCGTTCAATCCTATGCGTTCATGCCTTAATCTGACGGTTCCTCGAGAGCCTATGATGTGGTTGCACCAAATATAATCTTCAAATCCAATGGTCTGAGATCCCTAAGACACACTATAAATAGAACCGTAAGCCTAGCTATTTTTCTCATTCAGATTTTCTCCTACTTGGTTTCATTGCCTGAGGCTGGACCTTAAATAGAAAATTTTTCTAGGGAGAAGACCTTTTTAATAAAAAAAATTTACACCATAGAAGTGGATCCGGGAGGCGAAGGAATAGATATTTAAGTTATTATTTTTGATTTTTATGTAATTTATAATGATAGGGTTCTCAATAGTTGTAGTTTTTCTACAATATTGAGACGGTTTTTATATAAGTTCTTTATAGTTAACTTTTAAGTAAATTTCAGAAGTTCTTTTCGATTTATTTTATTCAGCTATTTTTATTCAGCTATTTTATTCAGCTATTTACATTTATTTACATCTGTTTTAAGTTAGAATTTAGCCTGTAACTGTTTGTTTCTTATTTATTCCTTTTTACAGAAATAAAATATTAAAAAAAAAGAATTTTCAAATATGGATTAAAATCGAAAAACGCTAAGTTTACAGAAATCAGTGGTAAAATAAGAAGAACTGTAATAAGATGGAGATAGACCTAAATAGGAAAATTTGAGATATTTGCAAGCATAATTATAACAAGTGATTATAACTAAAAAAAGAAGAGAAAGTAGAAGAGTAATAGAAGAGGCTTATTTTATAACTTTGATCTTCGATTAAGTTAATAAGAAAAAGAACAGTTATAACACATAGGTTATAATTAAAATGAAAGAAATAACATGAGAGACTTATTTTGAAACTTAGAATAAATTAATAAGCGAACACAAAAGTAGTGGTCCATACCGGCAACATTCCAATTCAGATCTAGCACTGATGGTCACACAATAGCAGATGAGGCTAGGACACATTTATGCTGATTAGGGTAAGTAAGTGGCAAATAGATAGAAGCTCAAATCGGGAGAATTGAGCAATGGGCGCAAACTAGAATTTGTTTGTTACGACCAGTACTGGCAGCATTCCCTTTCAGGACTAGGACTGATGGTATCACAATAGTTAGGTGAGGCTCGGCAGCATTCCCATTCAGGACAAAGACCGATGGTCTCACAGCAGTTAGGTGAGGCTGGGCACTTATGCTCATTAGGGTAAATAAGAGGTCAAAATAGGAGGCGACAGTTAGTATGTACCTGCGATGACCGAGCATGCGGCATCGATTAGGGTAAATAATTTGCTACAGCGTTCCAAGTGGTAAACATGCGTCTTTTGCTGTGACCAACAGGTTCACAGTGGCACAACAAAGATAGAAGACCAATCAACGGGTAGAAGTAGGATTTCAACCTAATCAAATTAGCAATTGAAATAGGATTAGGGTTTCAGCCTAATCACTGCAGTTAAAGACAAGTGCATACAATCAAAGCAAGCAATCAAACATAATTAGAAACAGTATTTACCCCAGTTTTATACTTTATGTATTTTCTTTTCAAGCTAGAACTATTGCTTAGTCTATTATCTTTATCTTGCTTAGAAATGCTAGTAATTACTTTCACTCACCAGACTTACTGTCTGACCCACTCCTCTATTTCTCCCTTCCCCTCCCCAAATAGGCCAGCAGAGATGAGGATAGTTGATTCAGGTTGCTTGGAGATTCATTCCTGGAGTTTTCTCATTTCAAATGTAATTTTTTCTACCTCTCATCTTTTTCAATTGGCTTTTGATGGATTGGTACTTATGAGAGGGATTACTATTATTATTGTTACTTTTGTACTTTGATTATATGAGACTGAGATATATTTTTCATAAGACACGAGGATTTGGCTTTTTAGACATATTCCGCTTTGATGACTTATTGATGAAGTTTAATTTTGAATAATGAATTACTATTTAAATGTTTTCGCTGTTTTTATCTATTTTTCTTGTGAATCTTAGTCTCTGTGATGTTTTAGCTATACCTATAACGTACCACATTCTTTAGTGTACCCTTTTTGGGTATACTAAGGGTGTGGGGTGTTTCAATATAGGATAGAATGAGCTGAAATTAATATCGAAAATTTAATGTTATAATTCGATTTGAAAAGCTATCTTCCACATACAATTGAATTAGGTCTCGAAACATGTTCCATTGTGTTCAGAATAGGGGTAAAACATTACAAATACCAAGCGGCGCGCTTCGTTTGGAGTTCGTTCGGAAAAGCACATGAATAACCGAAATAATATTAAAATATTATGTATTCACGTATATATACACCCAAACCCTCTCAACCCTAAACCTAATTTACATAGCCGCGAGTGAATATTTCAATGGCTAAAAATCATTTAACTCTCTCCCTCGATTCCTCTCGATCCAAGCAATATTGTCGAAATCTTCTTAAATAAATGTTGTAGAGCCCATCGTGATGAGAAAACCCAATGGTCGAAATGGGGATTGGCAAGGTAAATGGAAGGGAAATTGCCTCCTTACATGGCCTGTTCGTGTGTGTTTCCCCAAGCCCCGAAAGCGCCGAGTTCATCGAGGATCTGACCGTAAGGGGCGTCGATGTTGGCACACATAGTGGTAGTTCTTGATCGAGTTGTCGTTGAGCCTAGTGGTCGTGGTGATGGGATATATCAAGACGATGATGGGTTTGAGTGCATGCGAATTTGTTTGAAATGCGATTTGGAAGAAAGGCAGGGATGACCGTGATTTGCAGATTCGAAGATGAACGACTATGATTTATTAGGTTATAATAAAAAAAGAATTTATTTATATAAATTATATCCAAATCTTGTAAAAAGTGTTGTCATATGTTGTCAGAATTGGACGAAACAAGCGACGATGGAATCATGGCGAGGAGTACTAAATCATGGAACTAATTTGGAACTGATTGGAGCTAACTAAAATTTTAGATTAAATCGAACGAAGTTCGATTTGATTTAAAATTGAAAACTCAGGGGGAGTGTTTTATAACGCTTATAGCGTACTAAAATATTTTTATGCTAGTTAAATTCGAAATTATGAAGTGATATAAATTTACTGATTGTTGTTTGATAAATTTAATTATCATTCGAATTAACTATTAGAAATTAAAATTGACAGCTAAATTTGAAATTGGAATTTAACTGCCAGCAAAATACCTAATATTCATAACTATGGAATTATTGTGAATTATTGGCTGATTTGGATGTTAATTGTGATGGATGCTATTGATCGATGCTTTGGATGATTTGGATGTTTATTTATTTTGATATATCCTATTATCATCATGTATATTATTTACAGTATATAAAACTGTAAATTGAATTGTTTCGAATAAACTAAGAAATAGGTTGAAAAGATATATACCTATGACACCTTGATTGGCTTGAAATGATATATACCCATCCCTGAAATAAAATTGAAATAACCGATCACTTGGCCATATGATAGAAAATTATATAAGAACACTAAATTGGTTGAATTAAATGATTTTAAAATTATTGGTTTGAAATTTATTTAAATGATTTTACTTTAAGAAAATGAAAAATCGAATTTATAAAAATCGAACAATTTCGAAATTGAGGTTAATTGTATTTGAGGATTTGGATTTCAGATTAGGTATTGAAAGATTTAAATTTTAAGTGTTTTGAATCGATGTTTTGAAAATCGAACTCAGAACTGATAAAAATCTAAATGGAAATTTAGAAGTGATTTGAATTGGAAAATTTGGAAATTGAACCAATTTGACTTCAAAACTATTTTCAAATAAATTATTTTGGTATAAACTATTTAAATTTATCTTTTTAAATATTCAAATCATTTTCGACTTTCCAAACTATTTTGCTATATAAACCATTTTAATACTTAAACTATTTTAACCATTTAAACTATTTTTAACTATTTTAACCATTTAAACTATATTTAACTATTTTAATTATTTAAACTATTCAAACTATTTTTCAAAAATTAAAATTGGTCAAGGACGGAATGTTTATTTTTAAATCGTGGATTTAAATACGAATTGGGTCGAATGAAGTTATAACCCAAATGGAAATTTGAAACAATTTTGGAACTAAAACTTGGATATTAAGGCAAAAATGGTTTTGAAATGAAGTGGTATATTTGGGTAAATATGATGATTTCCATTGGATTTCATTTTGAAGCGAATATGATATTTTGATATCAAGTATGAACTATTTTCGAAATGTAAAAGTACCAAACGGTGTGTAAAATGACGTTTGGTTGTTAAAGAGACCAGGACCGGATATGGGCATAGTCTCTATCGTTACCGGAACCACTTTAACAACTATGCACGTGGACTGATGATCCAGAACGAAGTGGTTGGATGAGGCTGACATTTGCTGGATTTGAAGAAAGATAATAATGATGGACTAGCCTAGCACTTGTGCCAATTTAAAATGACTAAAACAGAAGCCGTACCAGTCAAGTAGGCTAGCTACCTCAAGCACACACACTTCTTCGTATTACCATCATTTACATTGCGATTGATTGGTGCACACCCTCGGATTTTTGGAAGTGTTGGACGAAGTGGGCGATCATGGCTATGAAGCATTACCACCAGCCGAGAAGGGTAAACGGGTGGTATCCTACCTTGGGCATTGCCTCACGTGTCTTATCATACTTTTATCCCTATACGATTTTGGTTTAGTGTTGTCATATCACGGTGCATCCCTGACTACCGACGTTCTATTGGTGGTGTCAAATGCAAATTGTACGTCAATGCTTGAAAAAGCATTAAGTGGGATTAATGTAAAGCCTTAACGCTAAGAAAAATATATATTTTACGGATTAGACATTATATGTAGCGTATTCTACTATATATAATCCTTAAGAGATGGAAAATCTCGTAACATCTCTTGAGTTATTGCATGCACCCCATACACTGGATATGAGATGTGAAATCCCGTAAACACTTCTGATGCTATTACACTCATGTTATTCATGTTATCGACTTGACTTACATAAGGATATTTTAATTCTGACTTGAGTGTTTTGATTTTTTATTATGCTCTGGTCGGCACTGTGTTTTCAGCTTATTGAAGACTTATTTTACAGGCGAAGACGAAGATTTGATATATTATTACTATTATTATTCCCTGCATCATACTGTTCTGCTATATTATTTATTTATCCTAGATGGATATATATATCTCTGATAAATATTGTACAAATTATAATTAAAAGTATAATATAAACAGCTTCATGAACTATTTATTTGATCATTATATTTTTTCATTCTGCTGCGACATTCTGTGTTTGTTTCTTCTTCTTTTCTTATTTTTCCTAATTAACCCCACTAATTATCTATGTTCTGGGTTGTTTGAGTTGGACATTTATGGATTAGTGTTAATTTAAACCTTCTGAAATGTAGGTCATCACATTTTGCCATGATAGGAAAATATCACGTAGTCACCTGGATTGTAGTGATCGGATAGTTTGTAACGTAGAGAACCCTAGTTGCGAAGTAAATGCTTTACTAGGTATCATGGAGTTGGAGGATGAGTTGCATCGAGTCTTTGTGGTTAGAGGTTTGCTGATGCATTTGAGCTGGTAGTTGGATTACCACCGTAACAAGCTATTGAGTTTCGGATTGATTTAGCGCCCGGTGTAGGACTGGTGAGCAGACCACTAAGTAGGATGGCACCTATGAAGACGAGAGAGTTTAAGGTGCAGTTGGTGGATTTGGAAGGCAAATTTTTTATTCAATCGAGTAGTTTGCATGGGGAGCTGCTGCGGTGGTTGCTAAGAAGCCGGACGGATCATTAAGGCTATGTATCGATTATCGTACTTTGAATGAGAAAACGATAAAGGATCGACATCCATTGCCGAGAATTGATGATTTGTTAGATTAGTTGATTGGAGCTAAGGCATTCTCTCAGCTGGATTTAGCGACAGATTTCATTAGGATAGAGTAGCTGAGGATAGTATTCCTTTGACGGCGTATAGGACAAGGTATGGATCGTAGGAACGGTTAGTTGTGCCGTTCGGACTAACTAATGGCCGACATTCTTTGTGGATTTGATGAATCAAATTTTCTGAGAGCATCTAGATAGATTTGTAGTTGTCTTCATAGATGATATTTTGATATACCCTAGGGATGAGAAGGAGCATGAGGTTCGCCTTAGATTTGTTGTTAATACATTGAGGGAACATCAATTAAAGGCTAAGTTCTTGGAGTGTCATTTTTTGAAGAAGGAAGTGAAGTTCCTTGGTCATGTAGTCTTAGAGGACGGATTGTCTGTAGATCCGACTACGATTGAGGCAGTGAATAATTGAAAGAGACCTAAGACGGTGACCGACATAAGGAGTTTACTTGGACCAGCCGGATATTATCAAAGGTTTATAAAAGATTTTTTGCAAATAGCTACACTGATGACTAAGCTTAAGCAAAAAGGTGTGAAGTTTGTATGGACTGGTAAGTGTGAGGAAGCTTTCTAGAGCTTGAAAGACTTATTGACCCGTGCTCTGGTGTTAGTGGTTCCTAAGGGGAATCAAGATTTAGTTGTTTATACTGATGTGTGTGGAATTGGATTGAGGGCTGTATTGATGCAAATAGGTAAAGTGATTGCTTATGCTTCTAGATAGCTCAGAACACATGAGGTGAGGTACCCTACGCATGATTTAGAGTTAGCTACCGTATTATTTGCTTTGAAGTGTGGAGGAATTATCTTTTAGGAGAGCAATTTGAACTTTATACAGATCATAAGTCATTAAAATACTTGTTCTCTCAAAAAGAGCTGAGCATGAGACAGTAGAGATGGTTGGAGTTTATTGCTGCTTATGATTTTGAAATTGAATACACACATAGGAAAGGAAATAAGGAAGTGGTAACACTTAGCAGAAAACATCGAGAATGCAGTATTGGTTATGATTGCTGAGTGGAAAGATTTTGAAGCATTATTGGCTTGTAGAGTGAAGTTTAGATCCGAGGCAGGTTCTAGTGCAAGAATGCTATATTGTCTTGTTCAGAAGTTCGACCGGTAATGATTGAAAAGATAGCTTCTAAACAGGAGGAGGATCTAGTTTTGGCCAAATGGATCAGAAGGTAAGGGAAGTAACAAAGATCGATAACTTAAAGGATTTCAGTCTTAACCAAAATGGGTGGTTGAGAAAGAAAGGAAAGTTGTGTATTCCGAATGTAGGAGACATAAAGAAGGAGGTTTTGGATGAATACCATCATTCGAAGTTCACTGTCCGTCTAAAGGAACGAAGACGTACCAGGATATGAAAAGTAGTTTCTTCTGGGAAGGTATGAAATGGACATTGGCCTATGTGTTAAACAATGCTTGAATTGCCAACAAGCGAAGGCTGAAAAGCAGAAGCCAAGTGGATTACTCCAACCGTTAGAAGTTCCGATATGGAAATGGTATTCTAACTCAATGGATTTTATTGATGGGTTGCCAAGATCTAGTAGAGGGAATGAATGTATATGGGTTATAGTGGATATACTGACTAAGAGTGCTTATTTCATCATGGTAAAGTCAACTAGGATGACATCTATTTTGGCTAAGTTGTTTATGAAGAATGTGGTTAGACTGCACAGGATTCCAACAGTATTGTCAGTGATAGAGATTCATTGTTTACTAGTGATTTATGGAAGAGTCTATAGGAAACTTTAGGAACCAAGCTCAATATGAGCACCGCTTACCATCCACAGACTGATGGGAAAACGGAAAGAGTTAACAAGATCTTGGAGGATTTGTTAAGAGCTTGTGTATTGGATTTCAGGGGATCATGGGAAGACCGTCTCCATTTAGTCGAGTTCTCGTATAACAAATGTTATCAAACTAGTATTGGTATGGCACCGTTTGAAGTGTTGTATGGAGACCATGCAAATCTCCCATATGTTGGTTAGAGACCGTGGATAGGTTGGTTCATGGTCCGTAAAAGAAGCACCAGAGGAAATTGAGTTGATCCGAGCTAGGTTAAAGTAAGCTCGGTCTAGGAAGAGAAGTTATGCTGGCGAAAGAAGGAAAGATTTGGAATTCTTGGTTGGAGACTATGTGTTTATTAAGGTCTCACCAATGAAGGGTGTGATAAGATTTGGAAATTCAGGGAAGTTAGCACCCAGATTAGTTGGACCTTTCCGTATTGTTGATAGGATCGAAAAACTTGCTTATAGGGTAGAGTTACCGAGCAGTTTGGCTGGAGTCGATGATGTATTCCATATTCCTCATCTTAGAAAATGTATTAGAGATCCAGTAACTACAATAGCACCTATAGTGTTAGAGGATTTTGTAGTACAGTCGGACATACTATAATTAGAAAGCCAATTCAAATTGTTGCTAGAGACGAGAAGAAGTTTAGGAACAAGACAGTCAAATTAGAAAAGATCTAGTGGAGTGACAATGCTAGAGACTGTACTTGGGAGACTGAGAGCAGGATTAGAAATGCTTATCCAGAGTTATTTGATGGTATGTTTTACCTTTGGTTGTTTTGATTGTGTACCTTATCATAATTTCGAGGACAAATTCTTTAAGGTGCAGAGTCTATAACAATCATATTTTTATAACATTATTTAGAATAATTAATTGGGTAAACTAAATAAAATAATATGGAGATTAATGGGTTGAAACTTAATTAAGGGTAGTCGTGCCATGTTAATTATAAATCTAATAAAATAATTTGAACTAATGTGTTAGGATACTAGAAGGGCAATATGAGAAATAGAAAAGGCTTATACCCTAAACCCTTAGAAAATAGAACTCGCATTCATTTCCTTTTCACTCAAACAAAAATTATACTAAGGACGACCACCATTATTATTCTTAAGAGAAGATAAGACCGGATTCAAGAGAAGGAAGATAATCAACTAAATCAATATCAAATCTCACATCATTTAACGTCAATGCTAAGGTCAATAATTACTACATCTCATTTTCTTATGGTATTTAGTTTAAGAATTAGATCTAAAATGTTTTTGCAAGTATATTCCATGTTTTAATGATTAAAATAATATATATGTTCGTTGATGAATTATATATGTTCATGTTAGTTTTTATGATGTGTTTGACGTTGTGACGACCCTGGATTTTGGCCCTATTATTTTAATAAATATTTAATCTAATTTAAATGAAATTCAAACTGATCATTTTTAAAATGAATTTGACTTGTGGAATAATTGCCATTTATTGTGTAGATTTGTGAAAAGAAAGTATGATTGGAAAATTTAATATAAAATTAAAGTCTATCAATTTAAAAGATGGGTATTAAATATAAGTAAACCATATTGAATATAATTCAAATCTTGATAGTCAAAATATAAAATACAAATGTAAATAAAAGCAAGAATTAAGTAATTTGGATATGCTTGTAACATAAGCTAAAATTGTACATAAAAATGTAAAGTTAAAAATAAAAAAATCAGATGAAGTGTATATTTTCATACAAGATATTTATACATAGCAAACATAATAATAATGTGTAAACATATTTGGAAACAAAGGCATTAAATGCCATCATCTCAGCCCATCATAGGTCAATTCAAATATTAGAAAAATCTGATCAAATCTTAGCAAGGAAGCTAAACCAGATAGCACCTTCCTTGTTACATCCTCTTATCTTCTATATATGTAAGCATCTCTAATTGAGTTCGTTCAGTGACCATTTGGTAATCAGAGAATAAGAAACAAATATCTTCAATTTTTTTTCAAAGCTTAAACTCAAGTTCAAAAAAAGAAATACAAGAACAGAAAGTATTCAAAGGCAGTTCCAACTACAAGCTTTCATATCAGCAGAGTGTTATTTGCTCAGTAACCTTACAGGTGAGTAAACATTTTGATTTAAAGGTTTAAGTGAGTAAATGATGGTTGGTGATGGAAGTTCTAAGTTAAATGGTGCTTGTTTGTAGTATTTCTGTATGTGTTAATATGTGCAGGTTAGTTTTCATCCTGTTTTTGAACAACAGGGTGTAATATAATTTAAAATCAATTAGTTCCTTCTCTGGTTAGTTTTATGTTAAGATGTTTTAACAAATTTTGTTTAAAACAACAAGTTTTAAATTTTCAGAAAATAATAATAATAATCAACAGCAAGTTTTAAAACATCTCTGCAAGAATCCAACAACAAATTTGGAGTTTAAAAATCTGTAAAGCAAGTCTGCATTTAAATTTTCAAAGCCTGAAGCAAAGAGCCAAGCAGCAGTAATGGAACTGTGAGTAATATAATTTGTTGAACATATGTATATTCAAGTAACTTTGTTCCAGCTTAAACTGTAATGTGTGGGAATGTGTGTGAATTGCATTTGATCCAAGAAGTACATATATGGGTAGGGAAATACAACCTGTAACTCAAAGAAAAAAAAAGTATAAGCCAGTAGACAATACACAATATCTCAGAGGATAAATCCATTGTTCTTCTTCTTCCTCAGATCTTGTTTATTTGAAAAGAAAACTATTAAGAATAAAAATTAGAGCTGTGAATAAAACCTTGAGCTGGGCAAGTGATATAAGTTTCTGGATTAAATACTCTGTTCATTTGTTTAAAAAAAAAATCAAAGTCTTTTGTTTCCTTTTGAATTAAACTTTAAGATTTAAGGCGAAGTAGTCGGGTCAAGTAGAGATCGAATTAAAATTTCTTTCAGTTGATACCATGAGTTGGTAAGGAGAGAGGACTATGTTCCAGTAAACAACTCGAGTTTGGTAAAACTCGAATATCATGATTATGTAAATTGATTGTATGTCCTAATTAGTTGACTAAAATCAAGAATTTTAGATTTGGTTTGATTAATTTTAGCATCAGGAAGAGGGAGAAAGATAGGGTTGAACGAGACTGGGTGTGCAGGCTAATTCCGGCGACAGGTATGTTTTCGTTGCTCGAGGCTCGTCGTGGAGGAAGGGTATGAGATGGGGCGTGCACGAAAAATACCACGACACCTTAAAGAGGCCTGAGGTGGTCCGCCGAACTCGAATTAGGGTTTAATTTGGACTTGGCTGTGGCTTTAGGGTTGGGTAAATGGCGGCGACGAGGGGAAGTTGCAGAGGTGCGGTCCAGGGGGAAAGGTTGGCGAGGGTTGTGGTGGAGCTGGAGGTAAGGTTTGGCAAAGAATAAGGGTCTGAGGTGGCTGGATGAGGGGATGATGGGTTTTGGGTGGTGTCAGGTTGAGTTTTGGAAGTTCAAATATCGAACGAAGGGTGCGGTCGAAATTTCAGGGGAGCGATCACGGCGAGGGGGTAGACGACAACTTGTGGAGATGTTTGGTGGCAGGGATTAGCGTCGGGGTTTCGTGTACATGTGCACGAGTATGGGTGTGCACGTTTCATGCTCTTACCTACAGTAGAGTGTGAGAGAAGAGGGAGTAAAGGAAGAAAGGGGGAGAAGGGAAGAAATGGGTTGGGCCGTAGAAAGAAGGCGGGCAATGAAATAAGGAAAGGAAAGAAAATAAGAGAAATGAAAGAAGGAAAATAGGGAAGGAACGGAAAAAGGAAATGGAGTTTATATTTGTATACTTGTGCATTTCTTTTAAATCTATAAATCTAATTTCCACTCTAAGTCCGTAACGTAAAGTTCGGTGATATCTTATAAGTTTAATGGAAATAAATTTTATTATTATTATTTAACTTAGAATTTATAAATAACAATGGTATTTCATAAAATTATTATTGATAATTGTTTAATTCAAAAGTGAGTTGGATTTAAAGGTAAATGAATGTGGGTAATCAAGAGTTAATGGAAGCCTGACGTGTGAAGTATTTTGAAAATGAATATAGACCATTAGTGGGGTTAACAATCTGTATCATGGCCTAATTGTTTTGGGAATTTAATTCGGACATTCTTGCCTGTGACATCAAAGGACCAATCGAGCTAAAGAATTGAATTAAAACAATGACACGTTTTACTTGAAAACAACGGTTGTGGTAAATTACCATATTAGGATATTGTTACCCTAAATAATGAATTGTTCACTTTAAACATTTTACCATTTAAATTCATCACTTGGATTCAAAGGGGCCGGGTCGGATATCAATGTATCCGAAACCACTTCGATTAGAAATCTTCTATAACTTCCTTGTAGATTTGATATGTGAACAATGGGCTGGAATGGAATGATTTGAGTAATTAGACCTTTTTAAAACTATGTAGAGGTCCATAAATATAGGTGTGTGAAATATGTGTTGACTATAACAAGTTGTGAACTTATAGTGATGAATGAGTTACCTCGGTTTTTTTTAAGAAAAAATTCTATGTATTTGAATTTCATGTTAGATGAGTTTACTCACGCTGGTTTCCAGCCTGACCCAGGGGTTACTTTGATGTAATGCTTGGGTCAGACCGAGTATTACAGATTTTCAGGTAAGGACGTTCTAAAGCTCAGGAGGCGAGCTAGGTGGCAGGAACGTGTAGAGTATTTCCGCTGTATTATATTATTGTAAATATGAGACATGTTGATTTGTATATGTCCAGTGTCTGTATATATGTATGAAACTCTGATGTATATTAAATGTAATCGACAGATATAGCATTCTTTGTAAACTGTTATTATTTATTATTTTATTTTATCCGCTGCGAATGTGAGATGTTTAGTGTTTTTGTTCTTCTTCTTCTATCTCTTTCTTCTTTTTCATAACTATCTGGAATTTTCGGATTCGAAAATTTCGGGTCGTTACAGTTGGTATCAGAGCTGAAAGGTTAAGCGAGAACCTTGGCTCTGGTGGGTTTATTCATCAGAGATAGGGTTAGTATTACCCTAGGATGAGTTGAGTGTTTACGTATGAGAGAGTGTACTTGTTATTTTCCTATATAAAGATTTTAAATGATTTTAAATGATAAATGATTTTATATAAGTATATATTTTGATATATATAAAGAAATATTTTTCTTTCCAATAAATATTAGGGTAATTGGTTGTTAAATTGTTGGAATTAAATTAAGTGATAATGGAAATACAACCAAAATTGACATTTAATAAAGATAGGTTTGAAATGAATTCAAACTGAAATTAAAATCTTGAATCTGGAAAAGAGATCAAAATAAGATAATAATGAATTACTTTTCTTAGGTATTATCAGAAATGATTAATAAGATGAGTATTAATGAGTAGGTAAAATAAAATGTTGGAAAGTAAATCATAGGTAAATATGATTTAAGAACTCGAACTAAAGATGATCTAAATTGTGAAGTTTTAAATCTAGGTCTAGTAATTAGAACTTTGTTTCAAAATGAAGTAATAAATAATATTCAATGTATTTAAATAAAAGGGTCATATTTCAAATAAGAATTGTTGGAAGTCCTAAAGAAAACTGTTTTGAATTAAAACCCAAGGTGTTAAATATGAGGTATAATTTGGTAAGAAAATTAATATATATATATATATATATATATATATATATAAGAGTAAAAGTTGAATTCTTCTGATTAAGTCAAATTTATAGGTTAGGAAGTCCCTCTAGAATTCAGCCTTCGAGGGAGATGGCTGAGAGTGAAGAATGGAAGGATAGATGCAGAGAGCAGAGAGCAGCTGCACGTAGGGATCAAGAGGAAGAAAATCATGAGTATGAAAAACAGGTTAAGGAAAGAGCTAAACCAGGTCCTTATGATAATGTCACCTGCTACAAATGTTTCAATAAAAGACATTATGAGGCCAAGTGCAGTAAAACAAGGGAAGAGTTGAAGGGTACATATCATCGGTTTCGCTCTGAGATCTCGTGCTTTAAGTTTCATAAGAAAGGACATTTCTTAAGTCATTTCCCGGAAGTAAGGAAGGCGAAGCGTAAACTAGTTGAACCGGTCAAGGAGTCGACTATTTGCTATCATTGTAAGAAGACAGGACACATTGCTAGAAATTGTCCCGAGAGGCAGAAAAGGAGTAAATCCATGGAACATACTGTTGGAGGTGTGAAGGTTATCCAGATTGATGACAGGGTAGAAACATTTTGTGGTAAATGTTATAAGTGGGGACACCATGTTGAGAAGTGTATGTTCGGGCTTTGCCCTTTGGGAGGAAGTCCATAAAAAGGATTCTTGTAAGAATATTAGGGCTTTGATCTTTTCGAACCTTTAGGTAATAGAAAGGCAACGGGAGTTATGACTTGTGTAAGACTCTTATTTTGGATAGATGAATGCAATGTATGAATTACTAGTATGTAGTCGATTAATGTATGGAATATTTTGTGGTAGTAAAATGTAATATAATGTTTTCTTTATCTATAGAGAGTTTAATCTAGAGATTAATTGTTGAAAGATTTGGATTTTGAATTTTTTTAAAACAAGGATAATCTAATTTAAGAGGTTAATCCAACATTGGGAAGGTTAACTCAAATTTATATAATTCGAGATGGGTTAAAGTTGAAATTTAGATTCCATTTGTACCAATTGAATTTAGTTTGAATAAATTAGAATTGAAGTTGGATTGGGAATAAATCAAGTCCAATGGAATTTTGAGTTATTTGAATTGGACTTAGGTCAATTTAAATGGAAATTTAAATTGGATTGTTGGGGAAGTGAACAGTTGACACTTGACTAGTTCCAATATAAATTGTTTTGATATACACTTATTTTTCTAAGCTATTAAATATATACAACCTTTCTTTCTTAAAGCCAAATTATTTTATACTCGTTTTACAATTATTTTTGGAGCTATTTAACCATTTTCCAGCTGTTTTATAAACTAATTACTATTTTTCAACTATTTCACAAACTAATTTCTATTTTACAACTATTTTGCGATTATTTGAAATTTCGGAAACTATTTAACTATTTTCCAACTATTTTACGATTAGTTAACTATTTTATAGCTATTTTGTAAACCAATAATTATTTTTCAACTACTTATCTGTTTTTAAAATTTTCAAGCTATTTTTCAAATATAAACTGGTCGGAGTTTAAACTGTTATTGATTTAAATACCCAACTGAGATAAGAATTGAAGTGATAATTCAATGAGAATTAAGGCAATTGTAAATAAGTGAAAGGGAATTTACGAAATGTGAATAGGAAGAGAAATTGATTGGCTAAAAATCAATAAAAATTAAATACGTAGGATGTATGTATATTATTCTATTCGCATAGTGATTTGATCCAGATTCGAGCACAAAATTTCGAGATAGTTTATCGATCCGAGTTGGGATTTTTCACTTGATTTTCGATGGCAAACCTAGATATGGATTGTTGATTGGTTCTGGATATTCTCTATCATAGTTAGGGCTATGCAAGGAGAATGATGGTTTATGATCAAGAAACTAGATCTGTGTCCGCACTAGGAAGTCGGGTTGTCGATACTAGTTCGGAAGTGAAATTGTGTGATCGAGTAAGCGATCAGATTGGTATAGCGTACATATGATATGTGTACATCGTACGGATTTGAATAAAATTGATAGTGAAAATTTGTGGATAAGGAATGTGAAATGTTTTTTTTGAAATGAAGGGTATATTTTGTGAAATATATGAAAAAAGTAAAATGGAAATTGAATATTTCTATAATAGAATTTACCTTACGGAAGTAAGTGATGATAAGTGGTTTTGTAAAGAGTAATCAAATTTGAATGTTCGATTTTGAATAAACAAAGTTATATATCTTTGTTATATATATAAGATAAATTTTCCCTTGTTGTATCCATTGACGGAAGAAGAGGATGTTTGAAGGTGTTTGAAGTATAAAAGGAGTTTTATACAAAATTTGAAGTGATCCAAAGTCTTAAAAATTATATATATTTATATATATAAAGGATCTTATGAGGATTTTGAAAAAGGTTTTGAGAACCTTTGAATTTGGAAAGGCTTTTGATTTTTAGGGAAATCAATATTGAAATTTGGAAAGCCTAGTTTGAAAATTTTCGATTTTGGGATAATCGATTTTGTGGAAAGCAGATTTTTATGAGATTCATACTAGGTGTATGATTTGAAAGATACTATATGTGTATAGTATAAAGTGTTTTGATGATGGCTCTGGGGAAAAAGGCGCTTCCTTGAAATGAACTTCTCAGGAGTGTCACCGGGTGGCACTGCCTTGAGCCCCAATGGGGGGTTCTAAATTTGATTCTGTGAGGAGTCTGGACAAAAACTAGTTCCTGAGGATTATGAGTAGTCTATACCATAGCGGAAGTCGTGTGTGCCGCTGAGAGCCAACAGTCTACGTTTGATTTTATATCGGTAGACTGCGACCTATGATATAACATAGCGAAAGTCGTGTGTGCCGCTGAGAGCCGACAATCTGCGTTTGATTTTATATCGGTAGGCTGCGACCTATGTAGGAGTGGAGAAGTTCCATTTCGACAGCGAAAATCAAAGGCCGCTGAGAGCCTGCAGTTACATGGACTTTTGCTGTGACGACAACGTAACCCTGGATGTAACTGTGATCTGTTGTGTGGGATCCATGACGTAATCGAGAGGCCACGGAGAGCCTGCAGTTGCATGGACTTTTGCTGCGATGGCAACGTAACCCTGGAATGTAACTGCGACCATGGATGGGGGTGATGATTTCCAGAGCATTCTCACCAAAGATATATCCTCTAATTTCAACAATTGTTTTCAATATTTTCAATAAAATTGTTTTCCCAAGTATTTTCATTGGATGTTGAAACGGGTCTGCCAAGCGCTTATAGATTTTCTGTCGTACGCCTGATCAACGTATGACCGAATTTCTGTGAGAACGAGGATGGACTTGTCAAAACATCGAGTTATAAAAGTATTTTTATAAAAACTATTTTAGATATATTATATAGATTTTTTTAAGAGTAGTTTAAAAAAGATCAAAGAAAAATTTATATGATTTTAAGAATTTTAATGAATCTGGCTTCGTTTCTTTTCGAGGACGAAAAGATTCAAAGGGGGAGGAATGTGACGACCTTGGATTTTGGACCTATTATTTTAATAAATATTTAATCTAATTTAAATGAAATGTAAACTGATCATTTTTAAAATGAATTTGACTTGTGGAATAATTGCCATTTATTGTGTAGATTTGTGAAAAGAAAGTATGATTGGAAAATTTAAAATAAAATTAAAGTCTATCAATTTAAAAGATGGGTATTAAATATAAGTAAACCATATTGAATATAATTCAAATCTTGATAGTCAAAATATAAAATACAAATGTAAATAAAATCAAGAATTAAGTAATTTGGATATGCTTGTAACATACGCTAAAATTGTACATACAAATGTAAAGTTAAAAATAAAAAAAATCAGATGAAGTGTATATTTTCGTACAAGATATTTATACATAGCAAACATAATAATAATGTGTAAACATATTTGGAAACAAAGGCATTAAATCCCATCATCTCAGCCCAACATAGGTCAATTCAAATATTAGAAAAATCTGATCAAATCTTAGTAAGGAAGCTAAACCAGATAGCACCTTCCTTGTTACATCCTCTTATCTTCTATATATGTAAGCATCTCTAATTGAGTTCGTTGAGTGACCATTTGGTAATCAGAGAATAAGAACCAAACATCTTAAATTTTTTTTCAAAGCTTACACTCAAGTTCAAAAAAAAAAAAATACAAGAACATAAAGTATTCAAGGGCAGTTCCAACTACAAGCTTTCATATCAGCAGAGTGTTATTTGCTCAGCAACCTTACAGGTGAGTAAACATTTTGATTTAAAGGTTTAAGTGAGTAAATGATGGTTGCTGATGGAAGTTCTAAGTTAAATGGTGCTTGTTTGTAGTATTTCTGTATGTGTTAATATGTGCAGGTTAGTTTTCATCCTGTTTTTGGACAACAGGGTGTAATATAATTTAAAATCAATTAGATCCTTCTCTGGTTAGTTTTATGTTAAGATATTTTAACAAAGTTTGTTTAAAACAACAAGTTTTAAATTTTCAAAAAATAATAATAATAATCAACAGCAAGTTTTAAAACATCTCTGCAAGAATCCAACAACAAATTTGGAGTTTAAAAATCTGTAAAGCAAGTCTGCATTTAAATTTTCAAAGCCTGAAGCAAAGAGCCAAGCAGCAGTAATGGAACTGTGAGTAATATAATTTGTTGAACATATGTATACTCAAGTAACTTTGTTCCAGCTTAAACTTTAATGTGTGGGAATGTGTGTGAATTGCATTTGATCCTAGAAGTACATATATGGGTAAGGAAATACAACCTGTAACTCAAAGAAAAAAAAATGTATAAGCCAGTAGACAATACACAATATCTCAAAGGATAAATCCATTGTTCTTCTTCTTCCTTAGATCTTGTTTATTTGAAAAGAAAACTATTAAGAATAAAAATTAGAGCTGTGAATAAAACCTTGAGCTGGGCAAGTGATATAAGTTTCTGGATTAAATACTCTGTTCATTTGTTTAAAAAAAAATCAAAGTCTTTTATTTCCTTTCGAATTAAACTTTAAGATTTAAGGCGAAGTAGTCGGGTCAAGTAGAGATCGAATTAAATTTTCTTTCAGTTGATACCATGAGTTGGTAAGGAGAGAGGACTATGTTCCAGTAAACAACTCGAGTTTGGTAAAACTCGAATATCATGATTATGTAAACTGATTGTATGTCCTAATTAGTTGACTAAAATCATGAATTTTAGACTTGGTTTGAGAAATTTTAGCATCAGGAAGAGGGAGAAAGATATGGTTGAATGAGACTGGGTGTGCAGGCTAATTCCGGCGACAGGTATGTTTTCGTTGCTCGAGGCTCGTCGTGGAGGAAGGGTATGAGATGGGGCGTGCACGAAAAATACCACGGCACCTTAAAGAGGCCTAAGGTGGTCCGCCGAACTCGAATTAGGGTTTAATTTGGACTTTGCTGTGGCTTTAGGGTTGGGTAAATGGCGGCGACGAGGGGAAGTTGCAGAGGTGCGGTCCAGGGGGAAAGGTTGGCTAGGGTTATGGTGGAGCTGGAGGTAAGGTTTGGAAAAGAATAAGGGTATGAGGTGGATGGATGAGGGGATGATGGGTTTTGGGTGGTGTCAGGTTGAGTTTTGGAAGTTCAAATATCGAACGAAGGGTGCGCTCGAAATTTCAGGGGAGCGATCACGGCGAGGGGGTAAACGACAACTTGTGGAGATGTTTGGTGGCAGGGATTAGCGTCGGGGTTTCGTGTACATGTGCATGAGTTTGGGTGTGCATGTTTCATGCTCTTACCTACAACAGAGTGTGAGAGAAGAGGGACTAAAGGAAGAAAGGGGGAGAGGGGAAGAAATGGGTTGGGCTGTAGAAAGAAGGCGGGCAATGAAATAAGGAAAGGAAAGAAAATAAGAGAAATGAAAGAAGGAAAATAGGGAAGGAACGGAAAAAGGAAATGGAGTTTATATTTATATATATATGTGTGTGCATTTATTTTAAATCTATAAAGCTAATTTCCACTCTAAGTCAGTAATGTAAAGTTCGGTGATATCTTATAAGTTTAAAGGTAAATGAATGTGGGTAATCAAGAGTTAATGGAAGCCTGACGTGTGAAGTATTTCGAAAATGAATATAGACCATTAGTGGGGTTAACAATCTGTATCATGTCCTAATTGTTTTGGTAATTTAATTCGGACATTCTTGCCTGTGACATCAAAGGACCAATCGAGCTAAAGAATTGAATTAAAACAATGACACGTTTTACTTGAAAACAATGGTTGTGGTAAATTACCATATTAGGATATTGTTACCCTAAATAATGAATTGTTCACTTTAAACATTTTACCATTTAAATTCATCACTTGGATTCAAAGGGGCCGGGTCGAATATCAATGTATCTGAAACCACTTTGATTAGAAATCTTCTATAACTTCCTTGTAGATTTGATATGTGAAATCAATGGGCTGGAATGGAATGATTTGAGTAATTAGACCTTTTCAAAACTATGTAGAGGTCTATAAATATAGGTGTGTGAAGTATGTGTTGACTATAACAAGTTGTGAACTTATAGTGATGAACGAGTTACCTCAGGTTTTTTTTAAAAAAAAGTTCTATGTATTGGAATTTCATGTTAGATGAGTTTACTCACGCTGGTTTCCATCCTGACCCGGGGGTTACTTTGATGTAATGCTCGGGTCAGACCGAGTATTACAGATTTTCAGGTAAGGACGTTCTGGAGCTCAGGAGGCGAGCTAGGTGGTAGGAACGTGTAGAGTATTTTCGCTGTATTATATTATTGTAAATATGAGACATGTTGATTTGTGTATGTCCAGTGTCTGTATATATGTATGAAACTCTGATGTATATTAAATGTAATCAACAGATATAGCATTCTTTGTAAACTGTTATTATTTATTATTTTATTTTATCCGCTGCGAACGTGAGATGTTTAGTGTTTTTGTTCTTCTTCTTCTATCTCTTTCTTCTTTTTCATAACTATCTGGAATTTTCGGGTTCGAAAATTTCGGGTCGTTACAGACGTGAAAACCTTATTAAATTATATCCAAATGCCTTGAAAAATTAAATATAGGTCGAAATGATATTTCAAAGATGGGTTTCAATTTTCATAATTTTCTGAATTAATGTAGATTTTATATAAATTTTCTTGTAAGGAAAATGATTTATTTAATTATAAATTATTTATGGCTAAAATAATAATTATTTGGGTCTGAATTTTTTATTTGTTGTAAAACATATTAAAGTAGATTTTCTGGGATTTTTCCAGATTTTGCCTAAGTTACTTGATGAATTATAAAATTATTTAAGTTATGGGACTTAAATATTTTATATATTTAATTAGGTAGAAGGGGCCTTCTATAAAATAAAACGATTATTTAATTCCAAAAAATAGTGGCAACACTTTTTTGAAAAGTATTTATTAACCAATGAGAATTTGACAATTATAGGCAGGTTAGTTCAAAAATAAGCATTTTTAAGTTAAAAACAAAGAAATCATACTTTTAGCATGTTTCACCTAATTCTGGCATTAAACCTTCTGACCCAGACCTTTCGACAAGGTCAAGAGGTTCATAGTTTTTGACAAGGTCAAACCAACGCATAGGGTATCAAGTTACTTGGTACGTAATGAATTGGATAGAGTTGAAGGGTTCTAAGTCGAAATGTTGGTTGCCAAAGAGGTTGAAGTGTGCTTCTTTTATAAACCAAAGATAGCCTGCTTTGCTTTCGAATAAGAGCTTACGGCTTGGTTGCTTTCAACCAAGTAAAATGTTTAAGTAAAGGTTTTAAACCTTTTGACACAGTCGAAAGGTTACTGTTGTTTTATCCCCATTTTGTTTTGAAACCTTTCGACACAGTCGAAAGGTTACTGACCCTTTTGTTTTGTTTTGATTTGAACCTTCCGATAAAGTTGGGAGGTTTACTAGTTTCTAAAACTTAATGTTTCTCCATGCTTTCGAAAGAGAGCTTTTGGCTTAGGTCAAAAGGTTGCTACCAATGAAGTCGAAAGTTTTTGAAATAAGGTTTTCTACTTGTTCTAAATTGAACCCAGTAAGTCTTTGAAAGGTTTATGCTTAAAAATGGTTTAACGCTTTTGAAAGGTTTGTTTATTCAAGGCCCTCGAAAGGTTTAGTTCAACGATTCCGAAAGATTTATTTTGAATGATTTCGAACGGTTTATTCAATGTTTTCGAGGTTTATTTTGAATGGTTTTGAAAGGTTTGTTTATTGAAGTATTTTGAAAGGTTTGTTTATTCAATGGTTTCGAAAGGTTTTGATTCAATGAAATCGAAAGGTTTAAGTTTGATGATTTTGAAAGGTTTGATTTGTAGGGATTCGAGAGTTTCGATATGGAAAGTCTTCCAGGGTTTTTCTAAGGTAAGGTTTTAAAGTAATTTTAATGAAGGATATCCAAGGTTTTGTTGCTTTCGAAAGGCTTTGTTTTTTAATGATTTCGAAAGGTTGATGTTGGTTTTGAAAGTGATGATTTCAAGTGGTTAGAAAGAGGTTCTTTCAAGTGTTTAAATGTTTTCATCAACTAAGAATTGAGTAAAGAATATATATACACACACAACATGGTGTTATGATTTTTAGTAAAGCATTCAAATTGTATACTTTTCTTTGTTTAAATTTGATTTAAAGGTTTTAAATCATTTTGAAAATGTTTTCAAGGAAAATTATGGAAAGGAATCCTTAAGGGAAAATGACTCAGATATTAGCATATCAGATGGGGATAGTATGGGGTCGCACCCTATACATTAGTTAATAGCCCCAACTAATTATTGTCCAAAATTCCAGTGTGTAGGCCTTTGTCACAGGTAGACTACAATTATGGTTACACATCAAAAGGAATATATGTTTGTATACAGATGGGTTATTGGTGAGCTCGAAAAACCATTAGGATCAAGAAGACATCGGAGATGATTAAGTTGAGGATAGACCATCCAAAAGAGAAGAATTTAAACAGAATTTAAGGACAGACCGTCTAGAAGTGATGTATTTAACAGAAAATTAAGGATAGATAATCCAGAAGTAGAATAGCTAGCAGATGTTAGATAAGTTTTGATTATATTGTCTGGTAGGCTAGAGTCAGCTAAAGGTTAAAAGTTATCCAAACAAAATTTTTGTGTTTGAACAAATAGTTCATTATTACCTGATTTTTATGTATGTTTACATAATGATGCTTTACAATGTTTAATATGTTTTGATTGCAGGAAAAGATTTTGCAAGGATATGTTTTAAAAGGAAGCTAGTGAAGGAAAACCCGTTCCGTGAAGCGGTGTGATCTCACTTAACATATATATTCTGGGATGTATAATAAATAATACCAAGCATTATGTCCAACTCAATATTTATGTTTTCTCCTTAAACTCTCGAGTGCTCAAAATTAATTTGAGTAGGCTGAGGGGTTAAGGTTTTTTTCTAGGTTTTAGTAGGATGACGAATAAGGATACAGGTGGCTTACAGGTGGCGAACGAATAGCTACATAAGAGTTGCAGTTCTTATTTTATATTTTGATGTATTTTCGCTGTGTTTTTATTGAGTCTATTATGACTCTGATCGTCCAAGTAGGTATCTTCATATACCACTCTTGGCGTATTTGTAATAAGTATATTTTATCTATGCCTTGGGTCGTATTGGGATTATGTAAGTTGAATATGGAACATCTATTTTAAATGCAATGAAGTAAAATTTGTTTGAAATCCGTGTTTAGTTTCATATTCAAGTGCTTTTGATATTATAGATACCATTATCATAGCCATATTTATTCGAAGGAACCTAATACTATAGATGGCTGCAACATCTATAGCGCTTATTTTTGGGTTCTAGATAAGAGATGTTACATTAAACGCTTTCAGAACTCCATGATTTCGACCCTATACCTTTCGTGCATATCCAATTCATTACGTACCAGTTGCCTGATACCATATGCATTAGTTCTGACTGTGGCAGAGGCGATAGTATGGAGGCGGAACCTGGTGTCGAAAGAGACGAAATAGTGAAAAACCTATTTATTTGTACTTTTAAACTATTTCTTTTGTACCTAGCCTGCCTTGTTTTTCTAAATCTGATTGGTTGAAATAGTACTTTTTCAAATGTGCTGCCATTTTCCATAATTAACAAACTTAAATTACTTGCAAAAAGCCCCTTTCTCTTTTAAAATATATAAAACATTTAAGTCCCATACCTTAAATAATTTTATATACCTATCAAAACACTTAGGAAAAATATGGAAAAATTCTAGAAAATATCTTTTAATATATGTTCTTACATATAAAAATTTCAGACCCAAATCTTTAATTATTTACCTGTAAATAATTAATAACCCAAAATATCATTTACTTTACTAAAAAATTCTATAAAATCCACATTAATTTCCAAAATTCTGAAAATTGAAACTCATATCCAAAATATTATTTTTGATCTTCATAAAAATTTGAAAGGCATAAAATGTAATTTAATAGGGTTTTACCTTAAAACATATCATAAAATCAATATGAACACGTATAAATCATTAACAAGTATGTATAAACATTCCGTCATTCAAAAACATGGAAAAATATTGCAAATCAATTCTAAATCATATTAAAATAAAAAAAATTCAAAATAGAGATGTAAATATTATTCACCTTAGCCATTGTGATTAAAGAGATTGGTATATGAAATAGTTTTGATTTTGCTTAAGCTTCTTTCTTGCTTTCTTCTTTTTTTCCCTTCTTTTCTCGCTAATGATGACTGGCCTTGGTTTTTAAAAATTTGAAAATGAAATAACATGGACGTGTAGGAGTATACAAGGCTATATTTAAGGGATATAGGAATGGCTCTTTCCTATTTTACCCATCCCTTAATTCCTTTTAAACTATTCTTTAGTTCATTGTTAAATGGCACGGATACCCCTCTAATAAAGTCAAATCTCAATCCTCTAATCAACACATTATTTAATTTAATTTATTTAATCAAATATTCTAAATAATGTCGTCAAAATATGGTGTGTTACCAACTCCCCTCCTTAAAGAATTTCATCCTCGAAATTATGATAAGGTACGCAACATCAATCAAACAAAAAACCAAAACCTACCATCAAATAAATTAGGATAAGCATCTCTAATTCTGCTCTCAAGCTCCCAAATAAAGTCCCTATCATCGTCATTCCACTGAACCTTGATTAATCTGACTGTCTTGGTCCTAATCCTCTTGTCATCTCTCGCAACAATGCGAAATGGCTTTCTCGCTATAGTCAAGTTCAGTTCTACCACTAATTCATCTAGCATAGTCGGTGTAATAGCAGTCTTCGGGTCTCTAACACACTTTCTGAGATGAGAAGTATGAAAAACATCATGGACACCTATCAAATTACTCAATAAATCAACTCTATATGCATGTTTCCCGATCCTTTCAACAATAGGAAAAGGCCCAACGAATCTCGATGATAACTTCCCCAATTTCTCAAATCTAATCACACCCTTCGTCGGTGACACTTTGATGAAAACCTGGTCTCCAACTGAGAACTCTAAATATTTCTGTCTCTTATCTACATAACTCTTTTGCCTGGACCGAGTCTCCTTCATTCTATCCCGAATGACCTCAATCTTTTCTACAGCTTCCCTAACTAAATCTGGACAAAGAACCAACATATCCCTTTCTCCAACCAACATATGGGAGATTTGCTTGGCCTTCCATGCAAAGATTCAAATGATTCCATCCCAGTACTAGTCTGATAACTGTTATAATATGAAAAATCTACTAAATGCAGATGGTCTTCCCTCGATCCTCCGAAATCTAGAACATAAGCTCTTAACAAATCCTCCAAGATCTTGTTAACTCTTTTCATTTGCCCATCTGTCTACAGATGGTAAGCGGTACTCATCTTGAGCTTGGTTCCCAAAACATCCTACAGACTCTTTCAAAACTTTCTAGCTAGTGAACAAAGGATCTCTATCACTATCTATACTACTAGGAACTCGATGCAGTCTAATCACATTCCTCGTAAACAACTTTGCTAAAACAGGTGCCGTCCTAGTTGACTTAATTGAAATGAAATTGGCGCTCTTGGTCATCCTTTCCGCTATTATCCATATACTTTCATTTCCTCTATTCAACCTCGGAAACATGTCAATAAAGTCCATAGAAATAGAATCTCTTCCATACTGGAATATCTAATGGCTGAAGCAACCTACTTGGCTTCTAATGTTCTGCCTTTACATGTTGGCAAATTAAGCATTGCTTTACACATAAGCCAATATCTCACTTCTTACCTTCCAAGAAGATACCCCCTCTCATATCCTGATACATCTTAGCACCTCCTGGATGAATGGTGAACTTCGAATGATGACATTCCTTCAAGACTTCTTTTCTTATGTTTCCTACACTCGGAACACATAATTTTCCATTCTTTCTCAACCACCCATTCTAGTGAAGACTAAAATCTCTTAAGTCATCACTCTCAGTTCCATTCTTTAATTTCCTAATCCTTTCAGCTAACACTGGATCCACCATCTGTTTAGAATCAATCCTTTCCTTCATTACAGGTCGAACTTCCAAACAAGATGATACAATTGTATCTCCACTGGACCTAGCCTCGGATCTCCACCGCACTTTGCAGTATGCTAATACTTCCAAATCTTTCCACTCAGCAATCATTGGCAATACCTCATTCTGATGTTTCCTGCTAAGTGCATCTGCAACCTTGTTGCCTTTCCCGGTGTGTACTCAATCTCAAAATCATAAGCGGCGGTAAACACCAACCACCTCTGATGTCCCATGTTCAACTCCTTTTGAGAGAACAAATACTTCAACGACTTATGATCTGTATATAACTCAAACCTCTCTTTGAAAAAGTAATGTATGACGACCCAGAATTTTGGACATTTGA
Organism: Allium cepa; assembly: GCA_030765085.1. Classification (NCBI taxonomy): domain Eukaryota; kingdom Viridiplantae; phylum Streptophyta; class Magnoliopsida; order Asparagales; family Amaryllidaceae; genus Allium; species Allium cepa. The sequence goes on along the minus strand of CM060939.1, from coordinate 964,460,626 downwards.
AATTAGAAATATTTAATTGATTTTAAATATTTGAAAGTTGGTTTAACTTGAAATTCAAAAATATCTATTTATTTGGCGATTTAATTATTGAATTTAATTATAGAAATCTAGGTAAAATTTTGAATCTTCGGTTTTATGCTTGTTAAAAATATTTTGAAAGCTTGAAAAATTTATATTGATAATACTAAAGATAATGGAAGCTTCAAAATTGAATTTGGAAATGTTTTATTCAGTTTTGAGATTTTATCGTTTAAATCGACGTTTAAAATAGCCTTCCAAGGCACAGTCTCAGAATTCGACGAAACCAGTTCCATTAGAACCGTAAAATTGTATTATTATCAGTTTTCAGTTAGTGTTTGGAGTGATCGTTTGGCCGTACGGTCAATAAACGTGCTGAAATTTAAATCGAAAATTCGATATTTTAACTGGTCCAAAAAAGCTATCTTCTCCATATGATCGAATTTGAACTCGAAACCTTTTCCATCGTGTTCGGAATAGGGTTATAGCCTCATAAACGCCTGGTGGCATGCCTCGATTGGTGTCTGAGATTTTGAATTGCGTTTATCGGAGTGATTCAGATTTTAATTTTAATTTAAATATAATATTGTTGCAATTTAATAATGTGTCAAGCCTTGCAACACGTGTACAGAAATTGAAAGCATCTGTCACTTTATGTTACCGTGTATTCGTTTCAAAGTAATAAAAAAAAAAGTGAAAACAAACAATCGGTATACAGAAGAAAAATAATAATAAGGGCTTCATTGTCTTCTTCAATATTGAATTCTTCTCCTCCTCCCTTAAAAAAATTAATCAGCCGAAGCATTACAAAAAAAAAAGGAAAAAGAAATCATATGGCAATACCCTCTTCCTGATTCTCGTTCGAACGAATCAATTTTATTCGACACTTAGGGTCCGAGCTCGATTTCGCTGTTGTGGATTACGAAGCATGGCGGAGTTCTAAAGGTGGGCACGACGTAGTTGTCAAGCGGCAGTGATGTTCAAATGATGCGCAACATCAACAATCTCGGGGGGCAGCAAGGCTCGCGTATGCTAGGGAAGACCCGATGGTAGCGACATTGAAAAACGACTATTGTTCGTATGTGTTTATGCGTGGTCGTCATCGAGGTCCTCAGGCGCGAGGGAATTCAAGCCTATGCTAAGGCATTTCGACTGCGACGATCAAATGGATGAAGACGCAAGCGAGATGGATTGGCGACGACCAAGTTTCCTGAGCCAGACAGCAGGCCGGGTAGAGGCGAATTCGTGCGTGAGATTTGGTGTTGAGCTGGATGTCGGGAAGTTATTCTACAAGGAGGAGGTATTTTCTATTTATTTAATTTATTTATATGTGAAGAATACATAAACAGAAAAAATAGTTGTAATCTAAAAATATAGTGAAGAGTTCTAAATTTACATGAATTATTGTTTTGATATATATATATATATATATATATAGTTTCAAGTGAGAAAGAAAGAAATATATGTTTGCGCCAAAATTGGTCACAAACACCCAATATCACGAAAGCACCCGTTTGCGTGTTCAACTTGATAATAATCAACACGGAACTCAGCAACAATCAATATAAAATTCAGCTCTAGATAATAAATCACAGTAATTCACAAACAACAATCACAAACACAGGATTTATAGTGGTTCGGCGTTCGTGCCTACGTCCACTTTGAAGGATTTCTCTTTATTGCTTTGCTCGATTCAATCGATTACAATGGATTATAGTAGATAATAGCTTTGAAATCTGAATACAACAGTGATTCTGATCAATAGACGTCAATCCGGCAGAGTCTCAGCGTTCAATGGCAGAAGTTCTCGGAAGATCCCCCTTTTCTGAAGGCTTCAGGGTGCTATTTATAGGCGTTGGAGGCCCAGATCTGGCTGAAACTTCGGGAGACTTCTTCTGGCACGTGAGTGGGCCCACGCGACCGGTCCCACCAAGTTTCGTCTCGATCTGACATCGGTTCGAAGTGATTTCGAACCCATCAAGAATTGGTCCAATCGAGCTGAAACTTGGCAGGGACAATCTTTACCTCATATGGAAGCTACTGTGAAAATTTGGTTGCATTTGGATTTGTGGTTAAGGAGATATGCTCGGTTCGAAATGGGGTTTTCTTGGTTGGCTGTGTCGTTCGAACCCATGATTTCGAACCCATGGTTTCGAACCCATGAGTGCACGTGGGTTTGCAGTGACGTGGCGCGTATCTCTCGAATCGATCCTAACTTATCTCCGAATGGACCGCTTCTACTCCGTGAACTACGGCGAACACGTCATCCAAACCGACTGACTCGGTGGATTCGAACTAAGGAGTATTCCTGGGTTCGAACGTGACCGATTCGAATCAAGGAATCCCTATGGGTTCGAATTCGATCGGTTCGAACTGGGTCGTTCGATGGGTTCGAATTAAGGGCTTGCATGGGTTCGAAGTAAGGATGCGAAGCTGAGCGGCGCCATGGATTCGAAGGTAGGCCAATGTGGTGGAGTCGAAGGCGATGGAGTCGAAGTAGGTACTAGCTGATGGGTTCGAACGTGGCTTGGGTTCGAACTTCACGATTTCGAAGGCAAGCGCGTGGATGGGTTCGAACTATGTGGGTTCGAAGGAGATGGTTTCGAAGGTGATGGGTTCGAAGTACTCCAGTGCGATGGGTTCGAAAGAGACAGTGACCACCTTCCTCAATTTGAATCCATCATATCTTGAGCATACGAACTCCGATTGACGTGAAATTTGAAATGATGACTCCTACGACCTTTCTTGTCATGTCCTATCAATTGTGGCCTGTTCCGGACTCGGACAAAATTCATCGATATCCATAGTAAAGTGAAGTATGACCAATCTCTGAGACGAACTGTCTTTCGTTTTCGGCCAATCTTTTGGTATCACGGCTTTGCCAAAAAGCGGGATAACATTTTGCCCCCCAAAACATGCCTTGCAGTAGGAAGGTGTGTTTTGTAATGCTTTGAGTTGGATGTTCTTATCTTGTCATCGACCTGCAAAGAATTTGACAGTTTCATATGGCCTCAAATGACGATCGTTCGGGATCAAGCCATTTAGGACGAAGCGCGGCCGTTCATGGTCGAGCGCTTAACGTCAAATGACGATCATTCGTGATCGAGTCATTCGAGGTGAAGTGCGACCGTGCGCGGTCGAGCGTATAAATCCATGCATCGATCGTTCGGGATCATATGCTGTTTGAGGTGAATTGGGACCGTTCGCGGTCCGTGCCGTTCGCGGCATAGGATGAAATAAGACCGTTCGCGGTCGATGCCGTTCGCGACAAATGATGAGAATAGGACCGTTCGCGGTGGATGCTATTTATGGCAAAAAGATTGAGTGGGACCGTTCGCGGTCGATGCCGTTCGCGGCAATTGATGATCGTTCGCGACCAAGTGCCGTTCAAGGCGAAGGGTGACCGTTCGAGGTCGGATTTCATAATTAGTGAATCATGACCGTTCGCGGTCGGTGCCGTTCAAGGCAGAGAGTGATCGTTCGCGATCGTGTGCCGTTCGAGGCTGATTTGTGACCGTTCGCGGTCGTGTGTCGGACCTCAAGTGAAGATCGTTCGCGATCAAGCCATTTGAGGTGAGGCGAGTTGTGACTGTTCGAAGTCGGGTTGTGATCGTTCGCGATCGGGTGCCGTTCGAGGCGAGTTGTGTGTGCCCGGGAGGGCTTGGTGTTTCCGATGCCAGGGTCACGTTCGGGTGAGTTCCTGGATCGTTTATAGGGGCGGTTCATCGCCGTCTCAGAGCATGCCTAAGGATCGTTCGCGACCCCGTACATGTGTAAGTAGCTTAGCCATTCCAGAGTTATCGGAATCAAATATCTATTACACGGATGAGTTTCAAAAACAATGTCCAAACAAACAGCAAACAAACAGGGTCTAAATGTTCAAATCAAAATGATATGAAAGCAAAGCATGGATGTCGAAGCGTAAGTTCCCACTACGAAACGGTCAATGATCATTCAGAGCATGCCTGGAGATCGTTCGCGATCTCGCACATGTGTAAATGATTTGATTGCGTTAGTGGAAGCTTACAACTTGTTCATCGTTATCTTACTCAATTGATAACCAAACGGTGCCTTGATTCAGGATCGCCCCTAGCTGATGTGGACGGTGGTCGTTCTGGTTCCGCCACAGGAGCTCGTCTCCTTACATATTGAAGGAGCATACCGTTCCTGATATGCCCTTCCACCTCGTCCTTCAGGTGCCTACAATCGTTAGTGTTATGACCATTTAATTCATGGAATACACAGAACTTATCTGATTTCCTTTCGTCAGAGGTAGGATCCCTTCGCATCGGCCTACGGTACGGAATCTGTTCTTTGGTATCTTGATAAATTCGCTCCAGGCTCTCATTCAGCTCAGTGTAGGTGGTGAATCGCGGCTCCCTCCGTTGCCGCTTTGATCTGTCTTTGTCATTCTCAATCCTTCTTTTACCTTTATCCTTGTCTGAATCCCTTCTAGGGGGCTTTTCGTCTTTGAGTGCATAAACTTCTATCCCGTCTCCTTCTTCTCTTTCTGCACTCGCATCCTCTAATCGTAAAAACTTTTCCACCTCGTGATAAAATTCTCCTAGATCCATAGGTGGATCCTTAGTTAGCGAATTTTTGAACTCTGTTCCGTCCGCTGTTCCGGACACAGCCGCCATCATAACCATGGATGGATCCGGTCTATCCACGGAAGCTGCCGCTGCATTGAACCGTGTCAGGAAACTTCTCAATGTTTCTCCAGCCTTTTGTTTCAAAGTTGCCAGTGTCATCACATTCTTAGGTCTTGTAATGTGAACCCTGAACTGCCTCATAAACCTCTCAATTAAATCGTTCCATGTTCCGATGGACCCACTATCTAATTGCCTGAACCATAACGCCGCAATATCCGCCAAGTACAGTGGAAAGCACCGGGCCATAACTTCCTCTGATGCCCCCAGCACTTCCATATGCCTCATATATTTTGTCAGATGGACCGTGGGGTCCGTTCTCCCGTCATACATGTCCGACGATGGTAGTTTGAAATCTGGTGGGTTTCTAGCTCGTCTGATCGCCGGAGTGAAAGGACTCCTATTAACATCCTCTAGGTCCTTGTTCACCAAACCGCCTCTCATTGCTCGCCTAACCATCTCTGCCAGCTTGTCGGTGTCTCCAAGATGCAGCCTTCGTTCGTCACTTTCATCCTGCCCCCCGAGTTCACGAGGGAATTCTGAGATGTGCCCCCTTGACTGAGCATTCATTCCTCTGCTGTCTCCAGGTTGCGCAGATATTCCTCTTTCTCCTTCCGAAATTGGACCAACATTCTCCATGGGTGTGCCCCCTAATCCGGGTGCGACGCTGGATGGTCCTGCTTCGTTTTGGACTCCATTGGCTTCTCTATTCTGCGCTCCAAGCTGTCCTATCTGTTGAAACAAACTTTGAATCAACTCCTCTTGCTTCTTCATCATCGTCTCCATCTCGTCTCTAGTGATGTAGATCGATGGTTGATTCGCTCCTGAGGAAGCCTCCTGACTTCCTTGTTGTTCACTCCTTTCTGGCCTTGGCCTTCTACTCGATTGTCTCGTCATAACTTCTCAAATTTAAACATCCAAACTTTCTCTGAATCAATTATCAACTGGTAGAACTCCTGAGTTCAGTTTCTCAGTGAAAGCACCAAAATGTTTGCGCCAAAATTGGTCACAAACACCCAATATCACGAAAGCACCCGTTTGCGTGTTCAACTTGATAATAATCAACACGGAACTCAGCAACAATCAATATAAAATTCAGCTCTAGATAATAAATCACAGTAATTCACAAACAACAATCACAAACACAGGATTTATAGTGGTTCGGCGTTCATGCCTACGTCCACTTTGAAGGATTTCTCTTTATTGCTTTGCTCGATTCAATCGATTACAATGGATTATAGTAGATAATAGCTTTGAAATCTGAATACAACAGTGATTCTGATCAATAGACGTCAATCCGGCAGAGTCTCAGCGTTCAATGGCAGAAGTTCTCGGAAGATCCCCCTTTTCTGAAGGCTTCAGGGTGCTATTTATAGGCGTTGGAGGCCCAGATCTGGCTGAAACTTCGGGAGACTTCTTCTGGCACGTGAGTGGGCCCACGCGACCGGTCCCACCAAGTTTCGTCTCGATCTGACATCGGTTCGAAGTGATTTCGAACCCATCAAGAATTGGTCCAATCGAGCTGAAACTTGGCAGGGACAATCTTTACCTCATATGGAAGCTACTGTGAAAATTTGGTTGCATTTGGATTTGTGGTTAAGGAGATATGCTCGGTTCGAAATGGGGTTTTCTTGGTTGGCTGTGTCGTTCGAACCCATGATTTCGAACCCATGGTTTCGAACCCATGAGTGCACGTGGGTTTGCAGTGACGTGGCGCGTATCTCTCGAATCGATCCTAACTTATCTCCGAATGGACCGCTTCTACTCCGTGAACTACGGCGAACACGTCATCCAAACCGACTGACTCGGTGGATTCGAACTAAGGAGTATTCCTGGGTTCGAACGTGACCGATTCGAATCAAGGAATCCCTATGGGTTCGAATTCGATCGGTTCGAACTGGGTCGTTCGATGGGTTCGAATTAAGGGCTTGCATGGGTTCGAAGTAAGGATGCGAAGCTGAGCGGCGCCATGGATTCGAAGGTAGGCCAATGTGGTGGAGTCGAAGGCGATGGAGTCGAAGTAGGTACTAGCTGATGGGTTCGAACGTGGCTTGGGTTCGAACTTCACGATTTCGAAGGCAAGCGCGTGGATGGGTTCGAACTATGTGGGTTCGAAGGAGATGGTTTCGAAGGTGATGGGTTCGAAGTACTCCAGTGCGATGGGTTCGAAAGAGACAGTGACCACCTTCCTCAATTTGAATCCATCATATCTTGAGCATACGAACTCCGATTGACGTGAAATTTGAAATGATGACTCCTACGACCTTTCTTGTCATGTCCTATCAATTGTGGCCTGTTCCGGACTCGGACAAAATTCATCGATATCCATAGTAAAGTGAAGTATGACCAATCTCTGAGACGAACTGTCTTTCGTTTTCGGCCAATCTTTTGGTATCACGGCTTTGCCAAAAAGCGGGATAACAATATAATTATTTAATTGTTAATTTGAAATATTTTTGATACTAAAAGATTTTCAAAAAAGGGAATTCGATTTCATTAAAGAAATTGGTAAGAGAAAATTTGTTTAATAGAATAATTTGGCTAATTTAATTTATCTAATAGGAAATTAATTATTAGATTAGTTCAAATTAAAAGTGTTAATTAATTCAGTCTATTGAAAAGAAATTGATTATTCGATTATTTTGGTTAATAAATTGTATAAATGTTTATGCAAGGTTTAATACTGTGTAGAAAACAAACTGGAATGAAGATGGATCACAAATCAAAGGTGAGATCTTCTCACTCAATCGGGTTTTCCAATTTAATTTAAAAAGTTAAATTTAGAATTTTTGATTATGTGCTTGGATGATAAATTATTATCAGTTGTATTGAATTAGACCCTGTGCGCCGCATAATAGCGGAGGATATTATATAAACCATATACCGCGATATTCCACCTCAAAGTGGAATTGGTATTATATATGTATTTGGATTGATTGATTTCCTGCATTATATAGGGAATGAGACCCTATGCGCTGCATAATAGCAGATGATATTACATAAATCCCATATACCGCGATAATCCTCCTCGAAGTGGAATTTGTATTATATATGTATTTAAAGTGATTTATTTCCCGCATTATATAGCGGATGAGACCCTATGCGCTGCATAATAGCGGATGATATTATATAAATCCCATATACCGCGATATTCCACCTCGAAGTGGAATTGGTATTTAATTGTTGTGCTAACATTTGTGCATACAGGGAAATAGGTTGGAGGAATCCAACTGGATTCCTCAAATATTTGAATTTGTTTCATATGTTTTATGTTGATTTATTTATAATCTGTGTGTGATCATATTGTGATTGAAATCGTTGAAGGCTATAGTTTAGCCGAATATATTTTTGGTATCGTAGGATACCAGAAATAAATAAAATTGGATTTTTGAAATTCAAGTAGAAAGTCTATAGTAAATTTTATTTTTGAGAATTGGATAAATTTAAAAGAAGGAATTTTAAAGGATAAAGTTTTACTTTTGAAATCCTATTTAATAAATTCCAAAATATAGGAAAGGATTTTTAATAAAAGGGATTTTAAGCAATATTGTTTAATCGTTGAAGAATTTCTTTAAAATTCGGATTTTTAAATAGTTTGGGAAAATAAAGGAGTTTATTTTAAAAGGTAATGAATTTTAGAAATCAATTTTGGAAATTGATTTGGTATTCAAAAATAAATCTTTGGAAAATCAATTTTGAAATCGATTTGGTGTTTGAAATAAATGTTTGGAAAATCAATTTGGGAATTTGATTTGGTGTTTTGAAAATAAATTTGGAAATAAATTTGGAAATTTTATTTGGTGTTGAAAGTGAATGTTTGAAAATCTATTTGAAAATCGTATATCAATGGATATTTGGAAATTTAAATTCACAATGGGAATTTATAATGCAAAGGGAAATTTGTTTTAAAAATAAATATTTTTTATTTTTTAAAAATGTGGAAAGAAATTTACGGATTTGAATGTAAATTTAAAATAAATCGAGAAGGATTTGCTAATCAATTTAAATGAACCATTTCGAAATGGAATGTAACGACCCGTAAAGTTTCGATAATTAAAATAGTTAATTTAATAAGATTTCATGGTTTAATGAGGGAAGAATTAAAAATTGGTAATTTATTTATGATAATAAAAACTAGAATGAATTACAACAAATTTTATCTAAGTTAATTATTTATGAATTGAATGAAATCCCAAATCAACTGAAATAATATGTAGTCAATGGTAATGGAATGAAGTTGTATTCTATAGGAAATTGTGACACTTGTTAGTAAATAATAAACTTATAAGTGTGCTTTAAAAGTTAATGGTGATAATTATTTAAGTTACCTAGTCATTTAGTTAGTCGAATTGAATTTGGAAACCAATTGCAATTGAAATGAAATTTTATATATTAGTTGAGTGCATCATCTCTAACTGAAGTTAAATAATAACGTGGAATTCATTTGATGTAATTAATCGATTGATAACGAAAATTTATTTAAAATCCAATATTGAAATCCGTCAAATATTGGACAATTAAATTGTTTAAATTTAATATTTGAAATTTATTGAATAATTGAATAACAGGAATCGAATAACTGTTTAATGGAAATGGTTGTTCTATAATTTGAATTTGTTTCAAAAGTTAATTTGATAAGTTCTTTTTTGAATATTTCAAAAGATAGTTATTTTGGAATAAATCAAATTTGTTTAAATTTAATATTACAAATGTTTGAATAATTAAATTCAGACTTTGATATGATTAATTTGATATTGAAATTTTAATGTATGAAGATAGAGTGAATAACCGAAATTCGATTTAATATGATTCAAATTGGTTTCCAAAGTGAATATAAGTTGTATTTGGATTATAATAGAGTTAATAAGATTTTAAAATTGAAATTTTAAGCAATTCTGTAAATTTGAAAAGTCGTCGATTTAACCGACGAGTTAAAAATAGCCTTCCGGGGTACAGTCTCAGAATTCGACGAAACCAGTTCCATTAGATCCGTAATAGTTTATTTTTATCAGATTTCAATTTCCATAGCAATCAGAGTTGTCGTTTGACCGTGGCAGCTCAAAACGCTTAGAAATTAATTTAATCGATTTAATTTAAAATTGATCGTTTATTTCCGTAACTCACACATACGATCTAATTAAGCCCTGAAACATGTTCCACCGTGTTCGGAATATGTGTAAAACATTATAAACGCCTGGCGGCACGCTTCATTTGGAGTTCGTCTGAAAAAGTCGATAAATAATATTAAAATAAATTTGTATGCGTATATATACGCGTATCCTTCAGAAACCCTAGCTATTTCTCTAGCTGCCGGTTCTTCTATTATCAATGGCTGAGAATCATTATCTTCCCCATCAAATTTCTCCCAATCCATCGACTTTTAATAAAATCTTCCAACTGCAAGATCGAAGAGCATGTCAAGCTCCAATGATTCAACGGTCGAGATCGTCAATGGGGGCGTGGATTCGCCGGAATCGGCTTGAGAAGGTCGAGACTTTGATCATGGAATTCGAGAGGGAGAAGCAGCCGAGTTTGGTCGGCCTCTGACCGATGGTGGAGGCTACGTGGACGCTTCAAGTGGAGGTCGCTGATCGTCTTCTGGAGGTCGATGGTGGTTGCGATATGAAGTTCATCGGAGGCGGCTTTGGTTTCGTGCGCGATTTTCACACCCAGGTTCATGCGTTGGAGAAGAAAGCTATCCTATGGCCTGGATTTGATGAAGCATAGATCAACGGCTCTGATTTAACAAAGGTTAAATAAAATAAAAAGTGTACAAATTATATTATATAAAAATCGTGTAATCTTCTAAAATGCATAACTTTGTCATTCAAGATCGGAATTGGACGAAATAAGCGGCGATGGGATCGTGGCGATGAACACCATGTCCTGGAATTGATTGGGAGTCATTTGAAGCTAGTTAAAATTTTAGGTTAAATCGAACGTTGTTCGATTTGATTTAAAATCGAAAACTCAAGGTGAGTGTTTTCTAACGCTCACAACGTACTAGAATATCTTTATGTTAGTTAAATTTGATTGTATGAAGTGATACAATTTTACTTGTTGTTGTTTGATAATCTAAAATCGTCATCTAGATTTGTCATCGAATTTAATGCTAGAAAATTAAAATTGACAGTCAAATTGAAATTAAAGATTTAATTGCGATTAAATTACCTGATACCGATAACTATGAAATTGCCGTGAATTGTATTGTCTATTGGATGATGTATTTCGATGGATGCTATTGGTTGATATTTAAATGTTTGGATGTTTATTTGCTTATATATATATCCTGTTATGCATACATATGACACTGTGAGTTGATTTAAATGATATTCATCCCTGACATTTAATTGAAATAACTAATCACTTGGCCATAGGATAGAAAATTATATACGGACACCAGTTTGGTTAAATTAATAATTTTTACAATCTTTGATTTGAAATTTATTTAAATGTTTGTGTAACAACCCGATATTCGCGTCAATTCATAATCGACGTTAAAACGATTTATATTTTCGTCAATTGCCATTTTGAAGTTTTTTAAAATTTAAATTAAAAATTTAAATTACAAATTGTTGTAAAGTTTGATGGGCTTTGAGAAATTAAATGGTGGCCCATTTTCCTTTGTGATGCCGTTCCCTTCTTAATTGAATTCGACCGCACCCTTATCATCTCATTTTTCGTTAACCCTAAACAAAAAAAAAAAATCGAACGAGGGAAGAAAATAATGGCTACTCAATCGTTCGCCCCTCTTTTTCGTCCCTCGGTGAAAATTAGGGCTTTCGACTTCGATGATCTTCTAGTTACTTCGGCTGCTTCGATTGGGTAAACCAGGTGAGTAATTTATATTACTCACATCTATTTCGAATTCAATCGACCTCGTTTGCTTGTTATGCTTTCGTAGTATTCAGCTTCGATTGATTTCTTTTGTTCGATGTCGATATTTTTCTGTCTTGAGATGATTTTGAGACAGTGAGTTTTAGTTACATTTTTATGGTGACTTCCAAGGCCTTGAATTCTCTGACCTTGGAGTTGATTTCTTTGACTACCATGATTTTTATTTCTGGTAAGTTTGGTTTTGTGAATTTTCTTGCACCTCGGCGGCCTTGACTTGAGATTCTACACTGCTTCATCATGTTGCATACCCTCCATTTTGCATTTGGCTTCAGCCAACACAGCACTGTTTAATTTTGTCCATCCCTGTAGCATCGGCATAGGCTTGGGATTTCATGTATTTGAATTTACATTTGTCTGCACTTGCACACTCACTTTGGTTTCATGATACATGCGCATTGCTGTTGGGATTGCATTGAGTTGTACATTCACTTGGCATTCACTTCGGTCTTGATTTGATTTGGTTATTAAATTTCACTGCCGTGTTTTCGGCCATCATCTTTGCATTGATATTGGTGGTTGTGCTGTATTTTGTGATAGTTGAGTCAGTGAGCATTTTTATTTCAAGAATGCTTTCTGCTTGATCCTTTGTTGTTTTGTTGTCGAATTTCTGGTGTATTTACACATTCGAATTTATATTTGCTCTTTATTTTGTCGTCTGGTTGTACACATGAGTATTTTTGAAACTTGGCATTTGAATAAAGTTTTTTTCTTTTAAATTTGCAGTAGTTTGCTAATTATTTCTTATGAAATGTCTGCTGGTTATCACTACGTATATACATACATATATGTATGTATATATGTGTGTGTGAATGGCATTACTGCAGCTCCAATGTGTTCATTGCTGTGTTGTTTTCATGCCTTCATTTTGTTGCGTATATATGCTCTAATGTGAGTTACACTGCTCTGGTCTGAGCTGATGCTTGACTACTTGTACATTTATATTGAGCCACTGTCTCACTGTTTTATGTACCTTGTTCATATTATGTTGTTCTTTGGTTAGAACTGCCACTTGATGTTGTTGTTTGGGTTTCATCTCTGTTCCATGTAGCATGTTTGCATATTCGTGTGAACTGGCATTTGAACTTGATCTCTTTCGAGTTAAATTTTTGTCTGCACCGTGTCTTGGATGAGGCTTCACTTGATCAGTGGTCTTGTTTCATTTCTTTTGATGGTGTACATTGATATAACTTACATTGACCTTCATGTGCATATGCAGACTATGTTGGTGTGGGTTTATGCCTTCTTACTTGTGAACTGGTCTTTGACCATTTACTTGTAGCCGACCATTCATTTGTTACATGTCCCTAGTTTTGACTTGTATTCAAAACCGATCTGTTTCATTATGGTTTCATGCCTTGTAGTTGCATTCCATTCCATGTTTATATTGTTGCATACATTCCTTACTGTCACTATGCACTGGTCCATTGTTTTAGTGAAGTCTGACTTGGTTGGTTGTGAGGTTTCCAGTGATTTAATTCCATCCTGTCTGTTCATTTTCTTACATCATTGGGTGGCACTTGCTATCCAATTAACATGTGCATTTCCTTCATATGGTCTGTACACTGTGAAGCCTCATGATCATATATATGCGTGTGACTGGGTATACTTGTGGACTGGTCTTCATTTGCATTGTGTAGTAGCTTGAACATTTAGCTTGTTATATTGGTTATCTTACTGGACTTGTTGAGTTCTCTGTGCACTACTGCACTGTTGTTGCTGCCGCAGTTGTGTTGAGTCACTGACTTGACCTCTTCATTTCGTAAGTGACTTAGCTTTGTAGTTACGACATGTTTCTCTTACATGTTCTTATGTTTGTGCATGTCACTATTCAATTTTTATTGCACCTGAGTTTCATATTGATTTTGGAATTTCACCTGTGTTGAACCCGTCTTTTTATTTTGGGTTTGACCTTGTGCCCGATTGTGTACATCATTACTGTAGTGGTAAGGCAGTGCACGCAAGCGTGAACTGCAGCCACACGGTATTGAGTTTATGGGTACGACATCACTATAGTGGCAAGGCAGTGCACGCAAGCGTGAACTGCAGCCACACGGTATGGTTTTGTGATATTCTATTTTGTTTTGATTTATTAATCTTTTGCGTAGTTCATGTGCTGTAGTGGCGAGGCAGTACACGCGTGCGTGTACTGCAGCCCTACTCATCTTAATATTTTAATTGATATTTCAATGGTTTGAACTGTTCTGTTTATTTCAATTCAATATTCTGAATTGCATTCTGATTTGGTTTAATTACTGTCGTCTATTCATTATTTGATTATTATTGCTTCTGTGCACTAATAACTGAGTTTGAATTAGACTGACCCGAGTATTATTTTCTTTTGAATTTAATACTCGGGTCAGACCGAGTATTTCAGGTTGTAGATATTCTGCTTTGGGTTGCTGCTAGAGCTATGGAGTTCTTTCATATCTTTTGGAGTAGTCGTCGTTATTTGTAGTAGTCTGTATGATTGTATAGGAAGATATGTATTCATGTATATTATATACGTTAATGTACTTGTATATGTAACCTCCTGAGTCGACTGTTGTAGTTGTATCATATGTACCGTGTCAAATGTATTGTAACTGACATCAGTTATTGTATATATGAGAATTTCTGTTTTATCTGTGTTCCGCATTTATATTTATCTGTGTTATTATTTTATATTTACTGTTCTAAACTATTATGAACCATCGTAGTTCGTTTTATACTGGAATTGGGGTATTTCGATGGGAGAAAATAAATCAAAGATGAAATATATATATATATATATATATATATATATATCATTCCTATCGAGATAACCAACACTAGTGTAAGGCCAACTATTGATGGCCGCTCCTCAACAGCCTTATTCTCCGTGCTAGTTGACAGCACTACACCGTAGTGTTCTTGGCTAGCGTGGGTATAGAGGTGGGGCGTCACAGCTTGGTATCAGAGCCTGGGGTTTAGAACAAATATAAAACATAACTTAGATAGTACATGTGATACAACTGTTTGTCGACGTTTTATCTCTCATATTTGCATATGATTGTCTTTGATTGTTAGGTATGAATTCCTAACGCTTATTCATATGCATTTGATTTTGATTCTTGTGTTTTCGGCTTTGATTTGATTTAGCCGATGATTGATTTTTGTTCGAATCTCAGCGATTCCGAACTTGATATTTTAAGTTTTCCTCGGCTTGATTTCCATTCGACTTCGGTCACTCTGTTTTTGAGAAATTTCTAAATTCTTGATTTCCAAGACTCTGACTTGGTTTGCCGTTGAGTCCTTTGATGATGATGTTGAATCGTTTTGTACTCTATTATGGCCATTAATTGTTGACTTCGACATTGACTTGATTTTTATTTTTGTTGAAGTCATTTATGCATTTATGCTCATTTTGTTTCGTTATTCCATTTGTCAATCGATTCTTCTTTTCCGATTAGTTGTTGTCATCTTTGTCGACTTTGAAAACTTCTATTTCTGGAATTTTTGGATATTCCTACTTTGATGGATTTAGAATCGAATTCTTTGGATTTTATTCACGTCTTCGAATGTGAATTTTAGTGAATTGATTTGGTTTCCAAATTTAATCGATTTTTGGTTATTTCCCGATTTGTTGCTATCATTTATTAGCAACTTTGATGACCATTTCTTCGGGAATTTTTGTGAACATACCTTTCGATGAATTCGGTATCGATTTCTTTGGATTCTATTCACGTCTTCGTATGTGAATTCTTGTGATTGATTGTTTTTACAATCATTTTTGTGATTTGTCACTTTAAAAAAATATATATAAACGTTTTAATACTAGTAGTAAATATCAAAACTCTTTTATCAAAATGTTTTCAACTCTATTTTCAATATCAAAATCTTTTCCTAAACCGTTTTCCGATCTATTAGTATATACAAACCTTTATTTCACTCGTATGAGAAATCTAATTAAACGGCTTAGCAAAACAAGTGGTATGAAACGCTTGCGTTTACTTCGTCGGTTAATTTTTGGACTTGTTCGATTGAACCACTTGTGACATTTTTCTAGTGAAGATCTACAATTTGTTCGTAAATATTTAAGTTAAGCTAGTGGTTATGGGACATGAAGCTAAACTTTTATATTCACTAGCTTAGTGTAATTGACACTTCTCGTTGATCTTGATGATCGCTTTATGAATTAGACTAGCAATTGCGCGATGTCTCTTTCATTGCAAGGTTAGACTAGACACCACTTGTGTGATTCCACTCATGCATACCTTTTTGCTTTTTGGTTAGTCTTGACCTCAATCTGTGTGATTCCATTCACACATGCTTAGTGTAATTGACACTCCTCGTTGATCATGGTGATCGTTCTGATGGTCAGACTAGACACCACTTGTGTGATTCCATTCACACATACCTTTCTGCTTTTTGGTTAGTCTTGACCTCAATCTGTGTGATTCCATTCACACATGTGGGGTAGCTCCCCTTGGTCTTCGGACCGTCATGTGATAGGCCTCTTTCCCTTTTTCTGTGATTTCTAGATTCCTTATGTTGATTTCTGGAAATTTTATGCTTCACCTATTTTTGTGCATTGGTGAATTCATATGTTATTGATTTGTCATGAGTACAAATTTGGGGTATGATACCTCTTTGGATCTTTGAGAAGATTCTTGTGATATTGATTATCTCTTATCGGTTGATCTCCTGTTGATCATTATTTGCATACTTATAGTTGTATGTCAGTATGGGTATTTCATATTTATGCCATACCTCTTATCGGTTGATCTCTTGTTGATCATTATTTACATACTTATAGTAGTATGTCATTATGGATATTTTATGTTATGCCATATCTTTTATTCTATGTCATACTCCGTTTGAGTTTTCATACTCTGTTCGAGTTTTCATACTCCGTTTGAGTTTTTATACTCTGTTCGAGTTTTCATACTCCGTTTGAGTTTTTATACTCCGTTCGAGTTTTCATACTCCGTTCGAGTTTTCATACTCCCGTTCGAGTTCTCATACTCTTATCTTGTGATTTCTGGATTTCTTGTGTAGATTTCTAGAATTTGTGCTTCACCAATTTTCGTGATTTCTATTGATAAGTTTTATCAATTCTTGTGCATTGGTGAATTCGTGTGTTATTGACTTGTTATGAATACAAGTTTAGGGTATGATATCCCTTTCTATCTTTGAGAAGATTCTTGTGACACTTTTGATGAATGAAAATTCACTTATCGAAGTTGCTACTGATGTCGCTGTTTTAATCACGTGTTTTAAAAATATGTTTCAAAATATAAATCAAAATTATTTTCAAAATTTTTACGATTTGCGCTTTTAAAAGAATGAGGAAGCGAATTAAACGTTTCAGAAAAATCGAGGACTATGACCCCTTTCTTTTACTGATTCGCTTAATTCCGGACTTGTCCGTTTGAGAACGTAAAATGTTATTTATTTAAAATACACAATTTTGCACTTTCAAGGAAACGATGAAGTGAATTAAACGATTTAGTAAAACTCGTGGTTATGGGTCATGTGCGTTTGCTATTTCGGTTAATTTCGGACTCGTTAATTGAAAATTTGTGATTTCTGATTATCGTTTGTGATAATCAGATATTTGCTGTTTCTGATTATCGCTTGTGATAATCAGATATTTGAGATTTAATTATCGTTTGTGATAATTAAACATTTGCGATTTGAGATTTGATTATCAATTGTGATAATTAAATATTTGTGATTTGAAATTTGATTACCGTTGTGGTAATTTCTGATTATTGTTTTGATAATTGGATGTTTATGATTTCTGATTTATCGTTTTTGATAATCAGATATTTATTGTTTCTAATTATCGCTTGTGATAATTAGATATTTGTGGTTTGATTATCGCTTGTGATAATTAAACATTTGCGATTTGAGATTTGATTATCAATTGTGATAATTAAATATTTGTGATTTAAGATTGATTTTCGATTTTGATAATCGAATACTTGTTGATTTGATTATCGTTTTTGATAATCGAATATTTGTGATTTGAGATTTCTGAATTATCTATTGATAATTAGATTTTGTTGATAATTTGTGAATTTCTTTTATGAAATTAAAAGATTTCTTTGGCGTTTATATTGTACTACGCCGGTGTACCGACTCAATTTTCTGCTATTCATGATGTTTTCCACGTCTTCCAATTACGGAAATGCCTTAGGGATTTCCAATTTCTATTCTTGAGCAACCTTATATTCACATCATTGCTTCGGGGGTGTAGCACATTCGAAATAAAGATGTTTCTCTTGTGGAGATTCTCAATGGTTCTCAAATTCTATGGATTTCTCTTAGAAATCCAGAGAATTCATCGAGCAAACACGTTCAGGCTTTCTCTTTCATGCTCTATATGGTGAACTTTCTATTTCTAATTTCTTCATCTTGTGATGATGTTCTTTATTGTTGTTACCATTTGTCCATTTATTCCTTATGATTGCGAGGACGCAATTTCTTTAACGAGGGGAGTCTGTAACAACCCGATATTCGCGTCAATTCATAATCGACGTTAAAACGATTTATATTTTCGTCAATTGCCATTTTGAAGTTTTTTAAAATTTAAATTAAAAATTTAAATTACAAATTGTTGTAAAGTTTGATGGGCTTTGAGAAATTAAATGGTGGCCCATTTTCCTTTGTGATGCCGTTCCCTTCTTAATTGAATTCGACCGCACCCTTATCATCTCATTTTTCGTTAACCCTAAACAAAAAAAAAATCGAACGAGGGAAGAAAATAATGGCTGCTCAATCGTTCGCCCCTCTTTTTCGTCCCTCGGTGAAAATTAGGGCTTTCGACTTCGATGATCTTCTAGTTACTTCGGCTGCTTCGATTGGGTAAACCAGGTGAGTAATTTATATTACTCACATCTATTTCGAATTCAATCGACCTCGTTTGCTTGTTATGCTTTCGTAGTATTCAGCTTCGAATGATTTCTTTTGTTCGATGTCGATATTTTTCTGTCTTGAGATGATTTTGAGACAGTGAGTTTTAGTTACATTTTTATGGTGACTTCCAAGGCCTTGAATTCTCTGACCTTGGAGTTGATTTCTTTGACTACCATGATTTTTATTTCTGGTCAGTTTGGTTTTGTGAATTTTCTTGCACCTCGGCGGCCTTGACTTGAGATTCTACACTGCTTCATCATGTTGCATACCCTCCATTTTGCATTTGGCTTCAGCCAACACAGCACTGTTTAATTTTGTCCATCCCTGTAGCATCGGCATAGGCTTGGGATTTCATGTATTTGAATTTACATTTGTCTGCACTTGCACACTCACTTTGGTTTCATGATACATGCGCATTGCTATTGGGATTGCATTGAGTTGTACATTCACTTGGCATTCACTTCCGTCTTGATTTGATTTGGTTATTAAATTTCACTGCTGTGTTTTCGGCCATCATCGTTGCATTGATATTGGTGGTTGTGCTATATTTTGTGATAGTTGAGTCAGTGAGCATTTTTGTTTCAAGAATGCTTTCTGCTTGATCCTTTGTTGTTTTGTTGTCGAATTTCTGGTGTATTTACACATTCGAATTTATATTTGCTCTTTATTTTGTTGTCTGGTTGTACACATGAGTATTTTTGAAACTTGGCGTTTGAATAAAGTTTTTTTCTTTTAAATTTGCAGTAGTTTGCTAATTATTTCTTATGAAATGTCTGCTGGTTATCACTACGTATATACATACATATATGTATGTATATATGTGTGTGTGAATGGCATTACTGCAGCTCCAATGTGTTCATTGCTGTGTTGTTTTCATGCCTTCATTTTGTTGCGTATATATGCTCCAATGTGAGTTACACTGCTCTGGTCTGAGCTGATGCTTGACTACTTGTACATTTATATTGAGCCACTGTCTCACTGTTTTATGTACCTTGTTCATATTATGTTGTTCTTTGGTTAGAACTGCCACTTGATGTTGTTGTTTGGGTTTCATCTCTGTTCCATGTAGCATGTTTGCATATTCGTGTGAACTGGCATTTGAACTTGATCTCTTTCGAGTTAAATTTTTGTCTGCACCGTGTCTTGGATGAGGCTTCACTTGATCAGTGGTCTTGTTTCATTTCTTTTGATGGTGTACATTGATATAACTTACATTGACCTTCATGTGCATATGCAGACTATGTTGGTGTGGGTTTATGCCTTCTTACTTGTGAACTGGTCTTTGACCATTTACTTGTAGCCGACCATTCATTTGTTACATGTCCCTAGTTTTGACTTGTATTCAAAACTGATCTGTTTCATTATGGTTTCATGCCTTGTAGTTGCATTCCATTCCATGTTTATATTGTTGCATACATTCCTTACTGTCACTATGCACTGGTCCATTGTTTTAGTGAAGTCTGACTTGGTTGGTTGTGAGGTTTCCAGTGATTTAATTCCATCCCGTCTGTTCATTTTCTTACATCATTGGGTGGCACTTGCTGTCCAATTAACATGTGCATTTCCTTCATATGGTCTGTACACTGTGAAGCCTCATGATCATATATATGCGTGTGACTGGGTATACTTGTGGACTGGTCTTCATTTGCATTGTGTAGTAGCTTGAACATTTAGCTTGTTATATTGGTTATCTTACTGGACTTGTTGAGTTCTCTGTGCACTACTGCACTGTTGTTGCTGCCGCAGTTGTGTTGAGTCACTGACTTGACCTCTGCATTTCGTAAGTGACTTAGCTTTGTAGTTACGACATGTTTCTCTTACATGTTCTTATGTTTGTGCATGTCACTATTCAATTTTTATTGCACCTGAGTTTCATATTGATTTTGGAATTTCACCTGTGTTGAACCCGTCTTTTTATTTTGGGTTTGACCTTGTGCCCGATTGTGTACATCATTACTGTAGTGGCAAGGCAGTGCACGCAAGCGTGAACTGCAGCCACACGGTATTGAGTTTCTGGGTACGACATCACTATAGTGGCAAGGCAGTGCATGCAAGCGTGAACTGCAGCCACACGGTATGGTTTTGTGATATTCTATTTGTTTTGATTTATTAATCTTTTGCGTAGTTCATGTGCTGTAGTGGCGAGGCAGTACACGCGTGCGTGTACTGCAGCCTTACTCATCTTAATATTTTAATTGATATTTCAATGGTTTGAACTGTTCTGTTTATTTCAATTCAATATTCTGAATTGCATTCTGATTTGGTTTAATTACTGTCGTCTATTCATTATTTGATTATTATTGCTTCTGTGCACTAATAACTGAGTTTGAATTAGACTGACCCGAGTATTATTTTCTTTTGAATTTAATACTCGGGTCAGACCGAGTATTTCAGGTTGTAGATATTCTGCTTTGGGTTGCTGCTAGAGCTATGAAGTTCTTTCATATCTTTTGGAGTAGTCGTCGTTATTTGTAGTAGTCTGTATGATTGTATAGGAAGATATGTATTCATGTATATTATATACGTTAATGTACTTGTATATGTAACTTCCTGAGTCGACTGTTGTAGTTGTATCATATGTACCGTGTCAAATGTATTGTAACTGACATCAGTTATTGTATATATGAGAATTTCTGTTTTATCTGTGTTCCGTATTTATATTTATCTGTGTTATTATTTTATATTTACTGTTCTAAACTATTATGAACCATCGTAGTTCGTTTTATACTGGAATTGGGGTATTTCGATGGGAGAAAATAAATCAGAGATGAAAAATATATATATATATATATATATATATATATATATATATATATATATATCACTCCTATCGAGATAACCAATACTAGTGTAAGGCCAACTATTGATGGCCGCTCCTCAACAGGCTTATTCTCCGTGCTAGTTGACAGCACTACACCATAGTGTTCTTGGCTAGCGTGGGTATAGAGGTGGGGCGTCACAGTTTGATTTAAAAGTTATAAATAAAATCAATTTATATAAATCGAATTTATCGCAAAAATTGTGTTTGGAATGTTGAAATAAATTTTGGTTAAAAGAAATTGTTAAATAATTTAAGTTGAGACTTTGAAATTAAAATCGAAATATGATTGAATTTCGAAAATTTATTTGTTTTAAAGATTGAACAGTATTTCGAGCTTTGAATATTACGAAGTAAAAGTGCCATAAAAATGATATTTTGAAATTGAGCTTGGAATTGAATCATATTTGAAATTTGGATTTAAATTTGAATATTTAAGGATAATTTTGTTAAGTGTTATAAATTGATATTTTGAAAAATCAAGCTCCAAATCGATATAAATTGAAATTGAATTAATTGAAGGTGAATATAGAATTGAATTAATTTGAAGTCAAAGTTGACATTGAGTTGAATTGAAATCGAAATTGAATCGGTAGGATGGAAATTGAAATTGATTTGAATTGGGAAGTTATAATTGAAATGGTTTGGTTTTGAAGCTGTTTCATTTTGTTTTCCAAATTACTCTGTTATATAAACAATTTTTAAATACTTAAACTATTTTAACCTGCATTAACTATATTAAATTATTTTAACCTATCTTAAACCGTGTTAACTTATTTTAATCTGTTTTAAATCTACTTAACCCAATTTAATTTATTTTAATTATATTTAATATGATTTAAAGCTATTTACCTGTTTAATTATATTTAATCTATCTTAAATCCATTTATCTATATCAAATTAATTTATCTATTTGAAATCCATTTAAATATTTTAAGTATTTTAATTATTTAAACTACTTTTAAACTACTTAGAAGTATTTCCTAAAATTTCAAGTCGGTCAATAAGGTGAAATGTTTATGATTAAATCTTGAATATAAATACGAATTGGGTTAAATGAAGTTGAAACCTAAATTGAAATTCGAAATGATTTTGAAATCGAAATGAGATATTGAGGCGAAAAATGATTTTTGAAATGGAACCTTACATTTTGAATAGATATGATGATATTTGAAATGGATTTGGTTTTTGAAGTGAATATGATATTTTGATATCAATTATGAATTGATTTGAAATATAAAAGGGCCATCGGTGTAATAATACATAGTTATTAAAGAGACCGAGATCGGATATGGACATACTCTCTGTCGATACCGAAAACCACTTTAATAACTAGTATACGCGGAGTGTTGATCCAGAATGAAGTGGATGGTTTGGTGAACGCGTTGAATGAAGAAAGAGAACGATATTGGATGACCCCTGACATGACTAAAACAGGAGCCGCGCCGGGCCATTGAGGTTCGCCATCTCTAGTGGACACACTTCTTCGATACCATATCTATTAATTTTGTGATTCGATTTGGGTGCACCCCTCGATTTGGGAGTGTTGTTTCGCGGTGTTGAGGTACTGCTGGCTATGCTCAACATCAGTCCGGATCACGCAACTACTAGTATCCTAGTTGGTATCGCCTCATGTACCTTGTCATACTAATTATCCTATTCGCGACCACTACGTTTTGTTTTGTGTTATACCTATAGGGTACCCTTTGATAACCACTAGTTTACGATGGGGTTTACGGCGTTGTAGAGACTATGGCATTATAAAATGTGTTAAGGGGAATTATGGTAACGCCTTAACGCTATTTTAATACTTTTACTTTACTGTAGACATATTATAATAGCGTATTCTACTATATAGTAGGTAGTTTAACGGATCCTTGAGAGATGGAAAATCCCGTAACATCTCTTAAGTTATTACACTCACCTTGACACTGGATAGGAGCCGTAAACATCTCTGGCGCCGTTACACTCATATTTATTTATGATTGATTTAACTTACATGAGGATATTTTAGTCCTGACTCGAGTGTTTGTCTTTTCATTACGCTCGGGTCAGACTTGAGTTTTTCAGCTTATTGAAGATCTATTCTGGAGGACGAAGACGAAGATTTGGTATACTATTACTATTATTATCTTTGCATCATGTTGTTTGTTGCATTATTTTACCTTTTCAGGTGTATATATATAACTCTGATATATGTTGTATAAATAATGATCAAAGTATAGTAAACAGCTTCATGAACTGTTTATTCGACTATTATATTTTATCGTTCCGTTGTAAGATTCTGTGTTGTTTCATTTCCTTTATTTCCCTTTCTTTTCTTTTCTTATTTACCCCAATATCCATCTGCCCTTTTGAATGGTTTGGAATCGGCATGTGTATTTGATCCTCGTTTTAAACTGTCCAAAAAGGTGGGTTGTTACATGGAAGGTGTATTTTCCCTGGAAAGCGGAGTATGTTTTTAAAGTAGCTTTCGAATATAAATTGAAAGTTCTAGAGTTGGTTTTAAAAGAATATTTTGGATTGAAATTATTTAAAGTAAAGATTTATTTTATTAATTATAGAAGTGATTATTTAAAGTTTAAATAATATTTGTTTTAGAAAATGGTTTAAATAGTTATAACCTATCTACTTATTTTATTTTAAAATTATTTTAAACTTGAAGTTTTATATGAGATATTGGTATAATGTTTTTCATAACCAATATTTAAGCAAGTGTTTTAAAATAGTTTTATTTTAAATATTTCTAATTATATATGTTTGGATAAGTAATTTAAATTATTTTTAGAAGTATTTGAACTCTGTAGATTTTCAGTGGAAATGATTAAATATTTGGAAATATATTCCACGTAAGGAAAAAATGATTTGAAATTTGTTTAGGATTGAAATGTGGAAAATGATTTGAATTTTTTTTCAAAGGTTGAAGTATGAAAATATATTTTGCGAAGATATTTTGAAAATTAATAGTTTGGGGGAAAATTATTTAAAATCTGGTGATTGTTATGAATATTAATTGATAGTTAAATAACTAACTATCAGTAATGGCCTTTAAACGACATTTGAATTTCAATGCGACCGGGGGTCGGATTCCAAATGGATATTCGAAAACCACATCGAATCTCTGTGATGGATCTTTTGTTTAAAAGATCAAAGTGGAAATTTGTTGTGATTTACTTGAAATCTGAATGTATACTTATTTTTAAAATAAGTGCTCGTTATTCGAATTAGCCAGGAGGGGACTTTGTGTTGTAAAACCCATTCCGAATAATGATACGACGAAATGGGATTGCATTTGATGACGGTGTTAAAGACCTTGTATTTTCGAAAGAGAAAGGATTACCTATTGAATGTCTCTGCATGGAGTTGCTCCAGTATAGAGATTATGTCACCCTTTGTGATGGAGAGTCCGGATGTGATTAGTGAATATTCGGATTTGCAAGGGCTTATTTGAAGTGCCTTCGATTCTGTTCAATCCTGGAACGGACTTGTATGGATGTGTGTCTGACGTTACACTTTGAGATGTAAAGCTGGTTTCAAATACATTTCTGTTGGTGGCGAAGAATTTATTCTCTTATCTTAACACCCTTCTCTGAGACGTATGAGCTCAGCGGTTGTGTAGTTGATGGTTACTAGTGATCCCAATTTGGTAATGTGGCATGCGAAGTGCTGATGATCATTTGTTGATCGAAGCATGGCTTTTGTGAAAAGCGTAGCTTTGTTGACGAGATCTCGTCGGACCTCACAACCTAGAAATGGTCGAAACAGGAATGTTGCAGCAAGACAATTTGGGGGTAGCTCACTCAGGGTATGTCCATTTCCTTTTGGAAAATGGTGGTATCATGGAATGGATCCCAGATACTTAACTTATGTGGTTATTGCAAATTTATTGCTTTGTGGTTGTTGCTTTGTGGTTGAGGATCCTCGGATAAAGGTCGGTAACGACCGGGAATGGCATACCCGTGGTAGTTACTCATGTTATAATGGTATTACAGTGTGGGGGCAACTCGGCCTTGTGTTAGCAGCGATCCGGTTAGGTTCTCGAGGCATCCCTCCAGAGGCATACCCATGTGGCAGTAGGAAGTTCCTTAGCCTGACTATTTGTTATAAATCCAAAGAAACAATACGCGCCCTGTACGGTTTTAGTTGCATAACCTGCCATGGAATGTGGCGGTAACCTGCTATTGAACATGGTAGCTATAGTAGGCATAAGTGCGAAATGTCTATGCCAGCTAAGATTAATATTATACTTTTGAAATGTTTTCCACACTATGCATTAATGATAATATTAAAAAGGATTTTTGTGTATCAAGCATGTTTGACTATCATAAGAAGAAATCTCCTTCAATTCTGCGTTTGCATTATGTGTGTGGCGGGAGGCCTTATGGTAGTTCCATTTTCCAAAAGCATAGCGGATTTCTTTTTATTTTCTTTGTGAAGTGTTTTTAAGATCTCACACTAGTCCCATGACTGACCTGGAGTTTCTTGTTTCCTTTTTAAACTCTGGGTCCCCATAATTTTCCACACGGGTAGCCTAGAGTTAGGTTATCAGTTTTTCTGGAGCGAAGTTAGAAAAGTTGCTGTGGAGATCTGGAGTTCAAGCTGGATGGCGAGATATATCACTTGTACTATGTAGTGTCCGTTGCATTTGGGTTGGTGCAAGTCAAAATTTCTATGTAAGCAAGTTGAAATAACTGCCAGTGTTGTATTGTGTCATTGTAAACTCTGATAATGTGATGTATAAACTGATATAGTGCTTTTGTTTTAAAAATTATTCATTTGTCTATTATATGTTGTTCCGCTGCGAAATGTGAGATTCTGTTATTGTTTCTGTTTCTTCTTCTGTCTTCTTCTTCTTTAACCCTAATGGCTTGGTTTTTCGGCATTCGATTGTGCTGCATTTGATACAATGGACGTATTGATGTCGACTTTCGGGCGTCGAAAAATTGGGTCGTTACAGAGTGGTATCAGAGCATTTGGTTAGGCGACAACCTTGGCTCTGGTGGGTGGTGCTCATTAGAGATAGATTTAGTAGTATTCTAGTATGAGTTTGAGTGTATTAATAGATATGCGCACGTAAATGTTAGTGAATATAAAATTGTTTTATATTGTGTTGATTGGTTTGTTGAGTGGTATATGGATTCTGGTCAATATGAGCAATTAACGTTATTGATAGGGATCTCTAAACACTTGAATAGAACAATTCGACACGATATTGTTTTAAAATATGGTAAATGAAATAATTTTACCCAAATTATTTTTGTATATGAAGAGAATAGTCTTTGTAAATTATTATAGTAGATGGTTGCTTGATTATTAGGAAGTGATAATATTAAATTGTTATCATTGAAATTGAATAAGAAATTGAAAACATAACAAAAAGCTAAGAAATAAATTCATATACGAATGAGGTTTGTAATTGTAAATTGTAAATTGTAAATGAGATTTATAATTTGAAAAATAATTCTAGAGAAATATTTGAAAATGTTTTGAAAGGTTTTGAGATTTGGAAATTTTGGAAATTAAATCCCTTTAATTTGAAAATGAATTTCAAAGGTTTTGGGAAAAATGTTTTGGAAGGATAAAAGCACTAAACTCATTTCGGTCGTCGGAAAATAACTTTGGTAATGGCTGCAGCATAATCGAGGTTCATTTTTGAGTTTCCAGAAGAGGAATTGCTGCCAAATTATTTTAAATGGGAGTTGTTTGCAAAACCGGGTTGGTATTGGAAATTCAAAAGATAATTTGAAGTGATTTCAAAAATGATTTTGAAATGTTGGAAAGACTCTAGAATCTGATAAAAATAGTTATGAAATAAAATTTATTAAATAAAACTATAAATGAATAAATGAATTTACAATTACGAGTAAATGAAAGTGAAATTGAATGTTGAAATTCAGTTTGAATTTGTAAGTAAATAGAACGGGAGTTGGAATTGAATTCAATAATCATAAATGAAAGGTAAATTGAATTATATGGAATTGAAATTCAGCTTGAATAAAAGTATAGATAAAACCAAAGTGGTGAATTGAAAATAAATATAAGAAGTATATATGGAATATTTATATTGAACTTAAGAAGAAATGGAAAAATTCTTAGGTAAATTTGATATTGGAAATATACAAAGTTAATAATTGAGTGAAGGTTAAATTGGGAATTGTGAAATGGTAATTGTGAATAAGTGAATGAAAATCGATGTGAATAAAAGAAAAGAAAATTGATATAGCTAATAATCAATTGATAAATACGTGGGATGTACATATACTATTCGTATAGTGATTAGATACAGAATTCGAGCACATAATTTTGAGATAATTATATCGATCCAAATTGGAGTTTTTCACTCGATTTTCGACGACGAACCTGGATATGGATTTTTGATTGATTCTGTAAATTCTCTATCATAGTTTAGAACTATGTAAGGAGAATGATGGTTTCTGATCAAGAAACCAGATTTGAGTCCGCACTAGGAGGTCGGGTGGACGATACTAGTTCGAAAGTGAAATAGTGTGATCGAGTGAGTGATCGAATTTGATATTGCGTGCGAATGATATAAGTACATCGTACGGATTTGATTGAAATAATTATTGAAATTCTTGTAAAGAAACATATAAAATGATATTGAATGTAGAAATTAGACATGGTTGTTAAATAACATACATGCGTTATAAAGGAAAAATGAAATTGGATTTTTGATTTCGGACATAATTTAAATTGCTCAAAAAAGGTATGTAAATTTGATGATTTTCTTGTTTAGCCGCTTGGCCTTTTGTTTTCTTTTTGAATCTGAGGGCCCATGGTGCCATTTTGTAGTCGTACCGAGCTAGCCCTGTAAAGGAAACGCTGGCGAAATTTTTCGAAAATTTAGAGAGTTAGAAAAAATTTATGAAAATTTTGAAAGTTTAAAATTTGAATTTAAATTTGAGTTGTGAAGTAAACAAGGTTGTTTGGAATTTATGATTGAATTTGGAAAGTTAGTTGAAGTGATAATGGTTCCTTAATAAAAGATTTGTTTTGGTAAGTTGATAAAACCGTTTTGTTTTGGGAAAATGGTAAATGGGTTAAGGATCATTCTTCTTAACTAGTAATTTCGGGACGAAATTCTTTTAGGGGGAAGAATGTGACCACCCAGAATAAATTATAAATATTTAATTGATTTTAAATATTTGAAAGACGGTTTAACTTGAAATTCAAAAATATCTGTTTATTTGGCGATTTAATTATTGAATTTAATTATAGAAATCTGGGTAAAATTTTGAATCTTCCATTTTATGCTTGTTAAAAATATTTTGAAAGCTTGAAAAATTTATATTGACATTACTGAAGATAATGGAAGCTTCGAAATTGAATTTGGAAATATTTTATTCACTTTTGAGATTTTATTGTTTTAATCGATGTTTAAAATAGCCTTCCGAGGCACAGTTTTAGAATTCAACGAAACCAGTTCCATTAGATCCCCAATATTGTATTATTATCGAATTTCAATTTTCGTAATGTTTGGAGTGATCATTTGGCCGTACGATCAATAAACGCATTGAAATTTAAATCGAAAATTCGATATTTTAACTGGTCCAGAAAGCTATCTTCTTCATATGATCGAATTTGGACTTGGAACCTTTTCCATCGTGTTCGAAATAGGGGTATAACCTTATAAACGCCTGGCGAAATGCCTTGATTGGAGGTTGAGATTTTGAGTTGCGTTTATCGGAGCGATTTGGATTTAAATTTAAATTTAAATATAATATTGTTGCTATTTAATAACGTGTCAAGCCTTGCAACACGTGTAAAGAAATTAAAAGCATGTGTCACTGTTTGTTACACGCGTATTCGTTTCAAAGAAATAATAAAATAAAAAAACGTGAAAATAAACATTCGATATACAGAAGAAAAATAATAATAAGGGCTTCATTATCTTCTTTAATATCGAATTCTTCTCCTCCTTCCTTAAAAAAAATTTAATCAGCCGAAGCACTCGAAAAAAAAGATATCAATGGTAATACCCTCTTCCTGATTCTTGTTTGAACGAATCAATTTTTATTCGAGATTTAGGGTCCGAGCTCGATTTCGCCGTGGTGGATTGCGAAGCGTGGCAGAGTTCTCAAGGGGAGCACGACTTAGTTGTCAAGCGGCAGTGATGTTCCAACGATGCGACAACATCAACAATCTCGGGAGGGAGGGGTAGTGGCGTTCGTGTACGCG
Source organism: Allium cepa (assembly GCA_030765085.1). Classification (NCBI taxonomy): domain Eukaryota; kingdom Viridiplantae; phylum Streptophyta; class Magnoliopsida; order Asparagales; family Amaryllidaceae; genus Allium; species Allium cepa. The sequence continues at coordinate 964,431,169 of CM060939.1, read as the reverse complement.
AGGGAAGAGCCGATGGTAGCGACAGTGAAAAATGACTATTGTTCGTATGCGTTTACGCATGGTCGAGTCCGAGGTCATCTGGCGCGATGGAATTCGTGCATAGACTAAGGCGACAATCAACTGGATGAAGACGCAAGCGAGATGGATGGGAGGCAACCAAGTTGGCTGAGCTCGACAACAGGCGGGGTCGAGGCGAATACGTGCGCGAGATTTGGTGTTAAGCTGGATGTCGGGAAGTTATTCTGCAAGGAATAGATATTTTTCTGTTTACTTAATTTATTAATATGTGAAGAATATATAAGCAGAAAAAATAGTTGTAATCTAAAAATATAGTGAAGAGTTCTAAATTTATATAAATTATTGTTCTGATATATATATATATATATATATATATATATATATATATATATATATATATATAGTTTCAAGTGAGAAAGAAATAAATATACCTATTTAATTGTTAATTTGAAATATTTTTGATACTAAAAGATTTTCAAAAAGGGAATTCGATTTAATTAAATAAATTGGTAAGAGAAAATTTGTTTAATAGAATAATTTCGCTAATTTAATTTACTTAATAGAAAATTAATTATTAGATTAGTTCGAATTAAAAAGTGTTAATTAATTCAATCTATTGAAAAGAAATTGATTATTCGATTATCTCAAATATTAATAAATTGTATAAATGTTTATACAAGGTTTAAAACTTTGAAGAAAATAAACTGGAATGGAGATGGATCGCAAATCAAAGGTGAGATCTTCTCACTCAATCAGGTTTTCCGATTTAATTTTGAATAGTTAAATTTAAAATTGTTGATTGTGTGCTTGGATGATAAATTATTATCAGTTGTATTGAATTAGACCCTATGTGCCGCATAATAGCGGAGGATATTATATAAATCCCATATACCGTGGTATTCCACCTCGAAGTGGAATTAGTATTATATATGTATTTGGAGTAATTGATTTCTCGCATTATATAGTGGATGAGACCATATGCGCCACATAATAGCGGATGATATTATATAAATCCCATATACCACGATATTCCACCTCGAAGTATAATTGGTATTTAATTGTTGTGCTAAAATTTGTGGATGCGGGGAAATAGGTTGGAGGGATCCAACTGGGTTCCCCAAACATTTGAATTTGTTTCATATGTTGTGCGTTGATTTGTTTATAATCTGTATGTGATTATATTGTGATTGAAATCGTTGAAGGCTATAGTTTAGCCGAATATATTTTCAGTATCGTAGGATACCAAAAATAAATAAAATTGGATTTTTAAAATTCCAGTAGAAAATACATAGTAAATTTATTTTTGAGAATTGGATAAATTTAGAAGAAGGAATTTTAAAAGGATAAAGTTCTATTTTTGAAATCCTATTGAATAAATTCCAAAATATGGGAAAGGATTTTTAATAAAAGGGATTTTAAGCAATATTGTTTAATAGTTGGAGAATTTATTTAAAATTCGGATTTTTAAATAGTTTGGAAAAATAAAGGAGTTTATTTTAAAAGGTAATAAATTTTAGAAATCAATTTGGAAATTGATTTGGTATTTAAAAATAAATCTTTGGGAAATCAATTTGAAAATCGATTTGGTGTTTTTAAAATAAATTTGGAAATTTTATTTGGTGTTGAAAGTGAATATTTAGAAATCTATTTGAAAATCGTATATCAATGGATATTTGAAAATTTAAATTCACAATGGGAATTTATAAAGCAAAGGGAAATTTGTTTTAGAAATTAATATTGTTTTATTTTTAAAAGCATGGAAAGAAATTTATGGATTTGGAATGTAAATTTAATATAAACCGAGAAGGATTTAGTAATCGATTTAAGTGAACCATTTCAAAATGGAAGGTGTATTTTCCATGGAAAGCCGAGTATGTTTTTAAATTAGCTTTCGAATATAAATTGAAAGTTCTAGAGTTGTTTTTAAAAGAATATTTTGGAGAAATTACGTTCTTAAGTTATTTTGAAAATCTTTAAAGTAAAGATTTATTTAATTAATTATAGAAGTGATTATTTAAAGATTTAAATAATATTTGTTTTAGGAAATGGTTATTTAAATAGTTATAACCTATCTACTAATTTTATTTTAAAATTAGTTTAAACTTGAGTTTTATATGAGATATTGCTATAATGTTTTTCATAACCAATATTTAAGCAAGTGTTTTAAAATAGTTTTATTTAAATATTTCCAAGTATATATGTTTGGATAAGTAACTTAAATTATTTTAAAAAGTATTTAAACTCTGTAGATTTTCAGTGGAAATGATTAAATATTTGGAAATATATTCCACGTAAGGAAAAATGATTTGAAATTTGTTTTCAAAGGATTGAAATGTGGAAATGATTTGAAATTTGTTTTCAAATAGTTGAAGTGTGAAAATATACCTTGCAAAGATATTTTGAAAATAAATATTTCGGGGGAAAATTATTTAAAATCTAGTGATTGTTGTGAATATTGATTGATAGTTAAATAACCGACTATCAATATTGGCCTTAAACGGCATTTGAATTTCGATGCGACTAGTGGTCGAATTCCAAATGGATATTCGAAAACCATATCGATTTTTTGTGATGGATCTTTTGTTTAAAAGATCAAAGTGGAAATTTGTTGTGATTTACGTGAAATCCGAATGTACACTTATTTTTAAAATAAGCGCTCATTATTCGGATTAGCCGGGAGAGGACTTTGTGTCATAAAACCCATTCCGAATAATGATACTACGAAATGGGATTGCATTTGAAAACGGCGTTGAATACCGAGTATTTTCGAAAGCGAAAGGATTACCTGTCGAATGTCTCTGCACGGAGTTGCACCGGTATAGAGATTATATCACCCTTTGTGGTGGGGAGTCGTGACATGATTTGTGAGTATCCAGATTTGTAAGGGCTTCTTTGAAGCGCCTTCGGTTCCGTTCGATCCCGGAACGGACTTATATAGATGTGTGTCTGACGTTACACTTTGAGATGTAAAGCTGGTTTCTATCAAATACATTTCTGTTGGTGGTGGAGAATTTATTCTCTTAGCTTAGCACCATTCTCTGAGACGTACGAGCTCGGAGGTTATGTAGTTTATGGTTACTAGTGATACAATCCCAATTTGGTAATGTGGCATGCGCAGTGCTATGATCATTTGTCGTTCGAAACATGGCTTTTGTGAAAAGTGTAGCTTTGTGGACGAGACCTCGTCGGACCTCACAACCCGAAAATGGTCGAAACAGGAATGCTGCAGCAAGACAATTTAGGGGTAGCGCCCTTAGGTATGTTCATTTCCTTCTGGAATGGCGGTATCACGATATGGAGCCCAGATACTTATGTAACGGCCCGCAAATCCGTACCCCTTGAGTCAACACTATTCTACATCAATCAACTCAAGTGGTACAGAAATACGAACCATTGGGTTAAAGAAGAAGAGGTAGAAGAAGAGAAACAGAAAACAACATCAGAATCTAACCATCGCAGCGGAATAAAATATAATAGATAAACAATGAGCTTTACGCCAAAACAAATATATATCTGTTATACATTACATTATCAGAGTACATCAATCACAGCTCAACATCAACAACATACAAATGGATACATAGCAACTCGACACAGCGGAATATATATATACATAAACAAGTACGTAAATACGTATCGTCATCCTGCTCGACTCCTGAGCTCCACAGCCTCAATCCTGTATCCTATAATACTCGGTCTAACCCGAGCATTATAGTTAAATAACACCCGAGTCAGTCTGGAATACCAGCGTGAGAAAACCACACTCAATTGATTATTAGAGTTTCAAAAATCCTTTGAAAACAAAAGCATCTCGTAAGACCATGCCACAAATAAACATGTCGGGTTTTTACCTTACGATAGCTAAAACATTTTTTATAGAATTCCTATGATATTATAATAGGGTCTATATACAAATATTTATTCGAAAGCCGAAATTGTTACATTATTAAATTCCAGCTACTAGCCACAAAATGGGTAATACAAACAAAACTCGTACAAGGCTCGTAGGGAGAATGGATTTCCAACAATGACTAGGCACTGGGGTACCACCTATCACAGTACGGGGCCTAGATCACCGTACCGAGGACCACTCCCGATCCCCTGCAACACAAGGCCAGACCCATCCCTTACTGGACAGTTCCGAATAAGATCACCCCACGGTTGTGATCAGCAACCGAACCACTAAGCCGAAATAAAAAGGGACATCTAGACAGGGATGACCTTACTCTCAAGTGGGGGCTACCCACGAAGCCTTGCTGCATATCCCCCCCATTTTCAGTCATTCCCGGTTGATGAGGCTTGAGGGTAAACGTTACCTTTAGAACGATATCCCTTAGAATGCCCATCGTCCACCCGACGATGTTTCGTAAGCATTCGTCCATACAAGTCCGTCCCGGGTTCGAACGGAACCGAAGGCACTACTCCTACTACATCCATTTTGGAAATATCCTCATGAGTAGCGACTAGCCCTTGCACTTCACTGCTCTAGCTTCGACTCCGAACACGTTACAAGAAACGTACAAACCGATCGAAGTGGTTTTCGAGAAATAAATCTCGATCCCGGTCTCCTTGAAACGATCAGCGCATTTGGCCAATATTGATAGCCGGTTATTTAACTATCAATTAATATTCACAATCAACCATCAACCAATAAATAAATTTCCCGAATTATTTATTAAGCCCAAAAATATCTTCACAAGATATATTTTCACTTTCAAAACCCATTTTGAAAACAGTTTCAAATGTCTTCCTTTCTCAGAATAAATTTCCCAAATAGTTTCTATTTCCTCTGAAATCACCAAGCACAAAACTTTTAGATTTTTAAAATAATTTAAAAACACTTTACTTTGAAATATACTTTTAAACATTTAAGTTAAAAACTACCTCAATAATTTGTAAAATATACATACTATATAAATATTTGAAAATAAGGTTACTTAAAATGATTAATATATAAAACTAAGTTTTCACTCTTTCAAAATAAAATACTATGTTACATTTAAATTGTTATTACAATAATAGATTTCAAAAATATTTACTTAAGAATTTTAAACATTTAGAAATAATAAATTTTCTAAAATATGCTTTTTAAAACCACATTAAAACTTTTATCTTATATTTAAAAATTTCTTTGAAACGTACTTGGCTATCCAGGGAAATATACTTCCCTTTACATTCTTCTGGAAATTCCAATTTCAAACCTTGAATCAATTTCCAGATTGATTTCCAATTTTCTTTCTTTTATTCAAAATCCATTAGGTTAATATTTTTATTTCCTTAATCATGAGTTAAATTACTTTTACTTAAAATACAAATTTTAGATTTCTCAAATTACTTCTTTATCCTTTAAATAAGTTTAAACTTTAATATTTTTAAATAATTCTTTATCCCTTTAATTGATATAACTTGAGTTTACAAATTTATTAATTTCTGTTTTATTCAAAATCCTTTTCATACTCGAAGTTATTTATTGGTTACTGCAAGTTTGTTGCTTTGTGGTTGTTGCTTTGTGGTTTAGGATCATTGGATAAAGGTCGGTAATGACCGGGGATGGCATACTCGTGGTAGTTACTCATGTTATAGCTGTATTACAGCGTGGGGTAACTTGGCCTTGTGTTGGCAGAGATCCGCTTAGGTTCTCGGGGTGTCCCTCCAGAGGTGTACCTATGTGGTAGTAGGAAGTTCCTTAGCCCGACCATTTGTTGGAAATCCAAAGAAAAAATACGCGCCCTGTACGGTTTTCGTTGTATAACCTTCCATGGAATGTGGAGGTAATCTTCTATTGAACATAGTAGCTATAATAGGCATAAGTGCGAAATGTCTATACCGGCTAAGATTAATATTATACTTTCGAAATGTTTTCCACACTATGCACTAAAAAGGATTTTTGCGTATCAAGCATGTTTGACTATCATAAGGAGAAATCTCCTCCAATTCTGCGTTTGCATCATGTGTGTTGCGGGAGGCCTTATGGTAGTTTCATTTTCCAAAAGCATAGCAAATTTCTTTTTATTTTCTTTATGAAAATAAATGTTTTTATGATCTCACACCAGTCCCATGACGGACCTGGAGTTTATTATTCCCTTTCTAAACTTTGGGTGCCCATAATTTTCCACACGGGCAACATAGAGTCAGGTTATAAGTTGTTCTGGAGCGAAGTCAAAAAAGTTGCTATGGAGATATGGAGTTCAAGCTGGATGGCGAGACGTATCACTTATACTATGTAGTGTCCGTTGCGTTTGGGTTGGTGCAAGTCAAAATTTCTATGTAAGCAAGTTAAAATAACTGCCAGTGTTGTATTATATTGTTGTAAACTCCGATAGTGTGATGTATAAACTGATATAGTGCTTTTATTTTAAAGATTATTCATTTGTCTATTATATGTTGTTCTGCTACGAAATGTGAGAATCTGTTATTGTTTCAGTTTCTTCTTCTATCTTCTTCTTCTTTAACCCTAGCGGTTCGGTTTTCCGACATTTGATTGTCCGGCATCTGCTACAGTGGACGTATTGATGTCGACTTTCAGACGTCGAAAAATTGGGTCACTACATAATGTTTCCATATCTTCAATGGAAAAATCACTGCTGCCAATTCCAAATCATGCGTCAGAAACCTGACCTCTTGCGGTCTAGGCTGCCTAGAAGCATAGGCAATCACTTAACCTCTCTGCATCAGCACAGCTCCTAATCCCGTTCCACATGCATATGTTTAAGCCACCAAATCTTGATTCCCTTTTGGAACAACCAACATAGGTGCATGGGTCAATAAGTGCTTCAAACTCTAGAATGCTTCCTCACGCTTATCGGTCCATACAATCTTCACATCCTTCATCATTAGCTTGGTCATTGGTGCTGCTATCCACGAGAAATCCTTAATAAATTTTCGATAATAAACAGCCAACCTAAGGAAACTCTTTATCTCTATCACTGTCTCGTGTCTTTTCCAACTATTAACTACTTCAATCTTAGTCGGATCTATTGATAACCCACTCTTTGAGACTACATGACCAAGAAACCTTGCTTCTTTCTTCGAGAAGTGCCACTTCGAAAACATTGCCTTCAACTGATGCGGCCTCAGAGCACCACCCTAAGATGAACTTTATGCTCACTTTCATCCTTAGAGTATAACAGGATATCATCTATGAAAACCAATGCGAACCTATCCAAGTGTTTTCGAAAAACCCGGTTCATCAAATCCACAAAGAAAGCTGGCGCATTGTCAGTCCGAACGGCATAACTAACCATGCATACGAGCCATATTTGGTCCTAAACACCATCAAAGGTGCAGTATCCTCTTCTACTCTGAGCTGATGGAAACCTATCTCCAAATCCAACTATGAAAATACTTTGGCTCCACTCAACTGGTCGAAAAAATCATCAATCCTCAGTAATGGATATCGATTCTTTATCGTCCTCTCGTTCAACTTACAATAATCGATGGATAGCGTTTACGATCCATCCGATTTCTTAGTAAACACTACAACTTCTCCCCAAGGCGAGCTACTCAGCCTAATAAAAATCTTGCTTTCCAAGTCCACCACTACACCCTTTAAATCCCTTATCTCTGTGCGGATCATCTTGCTTGGCGGCCAACTCACTGGTTCTGCCCCCGAAACCAAATCTATCTGAAACTCAATGGCTCGATTCGGTGGCAATCCAATTACAGGATCAAAAACACTATGAATTCTCTAATATGAAAACTCAACTCAACTCGTCATCCAATTCCACAACATCCAACAAAACATACATCTCACAGCTAGAACCTTCTATGGTGCAAACTATTTCGTCGCTACAATTTAGGTGTCTAAGAGATATCTTCCTATCATGGCAAAATATCCTAGCATCATACTCACTTAACAAATCCATCCCAAGAATAATTCCAGACCCCACAAAATCAAACACACGCAACCTATAAACAAAAGTGTGACCTAATAGGTCAAACTCTAACTGGGCACATCTCAACCCTAGAGTTGCATACCCTCCTATTGGATTCGCAACCCGTAAGGAAGTAACTAAATATGTGGGCTCTAGGTTAAGCTTATCTATCAAACATCTAGATATAAAAGAATGCGATGCACCAGTATCAAATAGAATGCTAACAAATATACCATGAATTGGAAGGAGTGCCTTTCCTTTCTCTTGAGCTGTCGGCTTAGAAGCAGCAGGCTCTAATGCACACACTTTGCCCTTTCCATCTTAGCGGGCCCCTTGCACTGGTTCTTATAGTGGCCTATCTGATCCCAGTTGAAGCACCTGATGTTCTTTTTCTCGATCATCTCCGTAGCTTTCCTAGAATGACAATCATTGGCAAAATGTCCCTTCTTGTTGCACTTAAAACCGACCACCTCAGACTTCCCTCTCTTGGCTACTCCACCCTTCTAAGCACCCTTCTTGTGGAAAAACTTCCGCTTCTGGCCCTACCCAACCTGGGTCTCCTTAGTCGTATTCTTCTCCTGTCAAGCAAGCATCTCATCGTTCCTCAAAGCCATCTCCACAACAACGTCACAAGGATCTCTGATATGTGGTATAGTTGCCCTGGCCAACTCAGTCTTCAATCCCTTGATAAACTTCTCGTTCCCCTTCATCACTTTATCAATAGTGGCATAACCATATCAGACCAACTCCGCAAACCTATTGGCATACTCCAGAACAGTCATCACCCCCTGTTCTAGCTTAGTAAACTTCCTTATCAAAATAGACTGCACCATAACTGACATGAACCTCTCTTGGAACCTCCTCTTGAACTGTGCTCATGTCAGTCTCCTCATCCGGTGCCATAGTCACACTATTCCACCAAAACAAAGAAGCTCCCTAAAGCTGCCTGGATGCCAAACTCCTTCTCTTCTCATCATTGAGCCTCAAGTCTGCAAAAAATCCATTCGTAGTGCAATAACCAATTTTCCACTTCAATGGCATCTTCTGTTCCAACAAATGGCTTCCCTCCGAGCTTAGTGTAGTCTTCGCTCATTTTAGCATAATCGTTGACAATTGGAGCTCCCTGGACTCCTTCTCCCACTACTCCAACAGCAACACCTACTTGCTCCATGTTCATGAAGAACTAATACATAGATTCCATTCCAACCTACGGGACTCCTACACCCACATTCTCTACTTGTGCCTGACCTTGACCTCTCCTCGCGTTAGGCCTGGCATTCCCATCGGTACCTTCTCCTCCTAGGTAAACTATTCCTCTTCTACCTTCCGTATCTATATTCAAGTCCTATGGGATATCGAACAATAAACTAATAAAGATAGGAGGCTAGTGATAGAACATATACTTATATATAGAAAATACAAGTACGTTGCTTTAGCTTTATCCCATAACCCCAATCATTCTCAAATTCCTTTGGATTTTGTTTTTAAAAACAATTTTTATTTAAAGTTTTTCATAAACCTATGCACTGATACCAAGTTTTAACATCCCGTATCTGGAGGCCAAAAGCTAAGGGCTATTGATGTTGCAGTCATCCATAGTATTAACTTCTGGTGGCAAAAAACGGTAATGCTAATGGTATCCATAATATCAGAAGCACTTGAATATGAAATAAATCATAGATTTATAAAAACAACATCTTTCTGATTACATTTCAAAGCAGCATCATATCCAAGTTACAAAAATCCCTAAAATATTTCCCATGCAATGATCAAATAAAATTTACAATAAAACACCAAGAGAGACATATGACGATGCCCCTTTGGTTGATCAAAGTAATGCAATCATACCTGACTTAATACACAGCAGAATCAAAAGAAAATAATTTGTACTCCAAAATAGCTATCCGACAGCCACCTACTCGTCTCTGGAAGCTTTATTCGCCAAAATTTCAAAAACCAAAAAACCTCTAACCCCAGCCTACTCAAATCAATTTTGAGCACGCGAGAGTTTAAGGGGAAACAAAAAAACTCCAATTCAAACATAAAGCCTGGTGTGCATAATACTGTTTATCTTTGTTATTTTATGTTAAGTAAGACCACGCCACTCAGCGGAATGAGTTTCCCCTCACTAACATTCCTTCAAGGTATATCTTTTTGCAAATATTTTACTGCAACCATAACTGATTAAAATTTGTAAAGAATCATTATTTAAACATACATATATATCAGGTAATGAAAGAACTATATGTTCATGCACTATAGTTTTGTTTAGCTAACTATTAACCATTGGCTGACTCGGGCCTACCAAACAAAAATCAAAATTTATCACACATCGGTTAGACACTCCCCCTCTTCTGGATGTTCTGTCCTTAACTATCTGTTAAATACTTCACTTCTGGACGATCTGTCCTTAACTTATCATCTTCCAGGATGACCTAATCCTAAACGTTTTGCAGGCTTACCAATAACCTATTTATATACAAACATATATTCCTTTCTGTGCGTATCCATAATTTTAGTCTTACCTATGACAAAGCCCTACATACTAGAATTTTGGACTAAATTAGCTGGGGCTAATAGCTAACGTATAGGGCAGGTCCTATACCAGTCCTATCCAGTACCTAATATCTGAGTCATTTTACTTAGGCATATCTTTCCAAAAATTTCCTTAAAAACCTTTTTAAATTGATTTAAGACCTTTAAATCAAACTCAAACAAGGAAAATATATAATCTTTATGCTTTACTCAAAATCACCTTGCCATATTATATATATAATTTACTCAAATCCTAGTTGATGAATAAATTTAACTTTTGAAAGTCCGCCTTCTAAAACCATTGAAAGTACCCCTTTCGAAACCATTGAGTTTCAAAACCATTGAAAGTACCCCTTTCAAAACCAAGTAAAACCCTTTCTTTTATCTAGGCCGAAAGGCCAAAACCTTCCTTTCAAAACCTTTAAAACTTTACGCATCATTTTTTAAAACATTTTAGACATTGTCTTTGAAAACCCTTGGAAATCCTTTCCTTTAGATACCATTAGAAATCATTAGAAAATTTCACCTTTTGACTCCTTTGAAACCTTTGGGGAATCACTCCTTCAAAACCACTTTTATAACCTTTCGAAAGCATTAAACTAAACCATTGAAAGTACTCGGTTTTAATTTAAAACATGTGGAAAAAACCTTACGAACCATTTTCGTCTCTTTAGAAACCAATATGGGTTATACTTCAATTGAACAAAAGAGTCATTAAACCATTTAAGTCAAAAGCCTATATTTCGAAAACATTTCCTAAGTAAAGAAGCGATGGTGTCGAAACCATCTCTTCGAAAGCATTGTGATGTGGGCAGAATATAGGTAACCCCTTTCGAGACCCACTGTGTCGAAAGGTAAAAAGGCGGCAGCTAGATGTTTTGACTTAGTCAAAAGAATTCATTAAAAAACAAAAGCGCAACCCGATAAGAAACATTTGCATTTAAACCATTTGACCAAGTCGAAACCTAACCAAGTCGAAAGCAAGCAGGCGCATTTTATTTAAAATCAAACCAAAGCTTCAAACCTTTCGGAACCCCATGGTTTCGACCATATACCTGTCGCCCATGTCCAATTCGTTACGTACCAGTTCCCAGATATCATACGCATTAGTTTCGATTGTGTTGGAGGTGATATAGAGGCGGAACCTGGTGCCGAAAGTGATGAAACAGTGAAAAACCTATTTATTTGTACTTTTAAACTATTTATTTTGTACCTAACCTGCCTTGTTTGTCTAAATCTACTTGGTTCCAATATTGCTTTTTCAAAGGTGCCGCCATTTTCCAAATTTAACAAATTCAATTTATTTGCAAAAAGCCCCTTTCTCCTTTTAAAATATGTAAAATATTTAAGTCCCATACCACAAATAATTTTATATACCTAAAAATTCACCTAGGAAAAAAAATCTAAAAAAATTCCGAAAAATCTCTTTTAATATGTTTTCTAAAATATAAAAATATCAGACCCAAATCTTTTATTATTTACCCGTAAATAATTCATTACCCAAAATACCATTTTTTTTTACTAGAAAATTCATATAAAATCCAAATTAATTCCAAAAATTATAAAAATTAAAAGCCATCTCCAAAATATTATTTTTGATCGTCAAAATAATTTACATGGCATAAATATGTCATTTATTAGGGTTTTTACCTTAAAACATATCATAAAATCAATATGAACATGTATAAATCATCAACAAGTATATATAAACATTCCATCATTCAAAAACATGGTAAAATATTGCAAATCAATTCGGAATCATATTAAAATCAAAAAAATTCAAAATAGAGGTGTATACATTATTTACCTTAGTCATTGTGATTAAAGAGATTGAGTTATGAAATAGATTTGATTTTGCTTAAGCTTCTTCCTAGCTTTCTTCTTTCTTTTTCCCCCTTTTTCTTATTAATGGTGGACGGCCTAAGTTTATAAAAATTTGAAAATGAAATGGACATGTATGAGTATACATGGCTACGCTTAAGGGATATAGGAATGGCTATTTCCTATTTTACCCCTCCTTTAATTCCTTTTGAAATATTCTTTAGTTCATTGTTAAATGGCACGGCTACCCTTCTAATAAAATCAAATCTCAATCCCCTAATCAACATATTATTTAATTTAATTTATCTTATTAAATATCTAAATAATGTTATCAAAAATATGGTGTGTTAGAATAAAAATGAAATGGCTAACTATTATTTACCTTTGATTGGGTAAAGCGATTGTGTAATGACCTTGAATTTTGTCGTTTTAACTAGGCAATTATATATATATATATATATATATTATATAATCAACTAATAGATTTTTATTAATAAATAAACTCATGCTAATTAATTGTTAATGAGGAAAAATCATTTTTGAAATTTGTTTCCCAATTAAATAGTTGGTAGAAAAATGGAAAATGTGACCCAAGAACTTTTTTCGAAATTTTGATCTTTCGACACCGGAAAGTTCTTTGGAATGTTGTTTGTTTTTGTGCACTAAATATACACATATATATTAGTTAATTAATTTAATAATAATACACATAGGAATAGATCATCTTATGTTAATTATAATTAGCAGGTGATGTGACAATTAACAACTTTAAAAATAATAAACACTAGATATAAATATATATTATTATGTGTTGTCATATCTTAATATTTTTCATAATTAGACATCATTACTCATCATGAGCTTAAGGATTTGACTGGAGAAGGAAGGGGATTTGAAAAGAGAGAGGAGTAGGAAGGTGATATGATTTTTCAATATCATGACATATTCTGTTAAATCATTAAAAGGTAAATTAGTAATTTTCTCCGATTCTTTTTGCCTATAAATATACGTCCACACAAACATACATTCTCATTTACTTTCTCCTCTTCACTTTATAAAACTTCCTTACCAAAATATCCATGGTTTCCATAGTTTGTAAAAGTTAGAAAAAATCACTCTTTTCCACTCAAACTCTTCTCTTTAGCTCACTAAACCATTCTACATCCATCTCTACACTTTCTCTTCCAAAATCAACTCCCCTTCCACCAAAAACACATCAGGCCAAGCCCAAATATGACCATGGCTGAGCCTAATCTAGGTGTTTAGGCATCCAAAAGCTTCACATTTGCAAGTTAGGACCAAGTACTAGCATATATCAAAGTTCCAGTGGAAGTTGCTTCGAGATTTTTAAAGCTTTCGGTGAGTAAACTTCTAATTTTTGAAAAAGAAAATTCAACTTGTTTTGATGCTATATATGTTGTTAAATATGCTAGGTAGATATATTGAATTACCATGTGAATTGGATAATATGTGATTGCAAGTTGGTTGTTTGAATTGGATAATTGATTTGGTTAAATATATGATATATTTGGATATGTATATGTTTTATATGGATATGGTTGTAGACATGTTATATTAGTTAAGATATGTTGGTAGTATTGTTTGTAAAATGGAACCTAAGTTAGTAATGAGATGGTTGTGAATTAGTGTTGAAATGGTAGCAAAGCGATTTGAAATCCGATGGAAAGAAATAGGTTTTCTTTGGTTTGATTTTGGAAATGTTTTCCAAGCCATAGCTTGTTAGAATTTTCAAAATCGTTCACATAAGTTTTTTTAAATAAATAGTATGGCGTCGCTTGAGTTAAGTGTAAGTTTCGCCTTGAAATCAATTCTAGCGAACTGCGCTTATAGCAATAGTCGCTATGGACGCAATTTGGAAAATTTCACGATTTCAAGTTTGAAGTGTTTTCTTTTGGTTTGTTTTTGAAAACTCATTTTGAATTAATTTCGAAAGTCAAAAGTTTAGTTTTAATTATTTAGTAATTTATATTTTTAATTTAAATTAATTTTTATAATTATTAATTAATTAATTAAAGTAATTAGGTTAAATAATTAGAGTTTAAAAAATTATTAACTAAGTAAATTATTTTAATTATGTTTTAAATATTGATTAATTAAGATAAAAAGGAAATTAATTTTTACTTAATCAATTTATTTATTTTAATTAATTTTTAATTAATCGATTAATTTATTTTAATTAATTTTTAATTAAAGTTAATTATTTAATTAATTGTTATTTAATTAAAGGTTGATTATCCATTTAATGAGGGTTTAATTTCTTGAATAAATGTTAATTAAATATAGTATAACTAGGGTTTAATTATAAATAAAATTTGGATTATTAATGATTTAATTTTGATTTAATTTAGTTCAATTAAGGTTTGATTGAGTTTAAACTTGTGATTTAGTTGAAGTTTATTTGTTTTTAGGTTCCTTTAAAACCATATCAGTTATTTGTCTTTAACCAATTTTCTTGTTTAAGCAAACTGTTTTAAAACCAAGGATCTCTTGTCTATGCTATTAAGTAGCAAAATGAATTACAGTAGTTGTAATAAAATGATGATGTGTTTTATTGGAAATAAGTCGACCTGTACTCATTACAAATACTGCACTTTGGGAAAGTGATATATACTAGGGGTTTAATTTTGATAAGTGGGTCATGATAATCTAAGCATGAGGAAGTTCATATATAAATCTTCACACATTGGTAGTGGAATAGTCGACTATAAATAAATCTAAGCATGAGGGTGATTCAAAAAGGGTGTAGTGGAAATAGTACCTTCGGTTCGTTCATCTCCTGAACGACTTGTATGGATGAATGCTGACATTGTGTCAACATCTGGAAGGCGATGTAGCATTTTAAGTGACAGTGCTCTAGAAAAGATAAATGTAGCCTCAGGCCTCATCAATCAAAATGACCAAAACAGGGTATGCAGCAAGGATGTGGGTCGCTTCCAAAAGGTTATGTCACCACCGTATCTAGAATCGATATTTGACCCATTTTTGTATGCTCAGATGCGAGATCTAATCCCAATCATGGTGGTGATGTATTCGGTGCTACTAGTCAAGTGGTAGGCCGGTTCTATGCAGCTGGGGTACAAGATGTTCTTGTCAGACCCCAGGTGTATTTTATTTAGAGGTGCATCTTCAGAAGGTAGTTCCTTACCTGTAATGATCCACAATTCCATACCCTTCGAATTGACAATAAATCACACAAGTCCAACTCAAATTGCACCAAAAGACATATCATTAAGCGTATAAAGAAAATAAAGACAGAATAGAATCTCACATGAATGGAATGACATATATTATTTCAATAATAATCTTTACAGCGGAAAATTTTAAAATACATTATCGGAGTCTAACATAGGTTCAGCCTAGACAGTTATAACACCCGCCCTTACAAATGCTGACAAACATCAAACAAAACTAGCAAACCACAACGGATAATATAATATGTCCGTACGATGATGAAGGTTTCCAGGTCTCCTTTGGAAACTCCAACTGTCTTTGACTAAACCTGAAACTACTTAGAGCTGACCCGAGTATTGAAAATACCCGGATCATGCTTGATAAACCATCATGATAAACTCAAATATAAATGACAGTGTCGTATATTAGTCTTTGAATAAAATCGTTTGAAAGAAAGAGTATCTCATAAGATCATGCCCATACATAAACAAGGACAGGTTTTTCCCTTATGATAACTAAAACATTTTTATATCAAAACCTTTGATATTATTTCTAATGACATTCCTTTGAAAACATTTGCAAATAAACTTATTAATCTTAGCCAAAATGGTTACCCATATAGCATTTCGAAGCTATTCATTACGCCAATACAAACAGAACCACAAGTTCTTATTGGAGAATGGATTTCCATACAAATGACCAGGTGAAGGGACTACCTTTCGATGTGTACACATCTAGATGGATGTCTCGAGGCACAGAACATCTACCCTCTATCAACACAAGACCGGCCTACCTCTGTAACTAGATAGTAACGAATATGTCATCCTCCGGTCATTATCGACCTTTTACCGAGCGTGCTCTAACATACAAACCACATTAATTTACATCCCGTTCGTCATAGCGGGAAGAAATATATCTAAAAGGAGATGATAATACCCTAACTGGGAATGACCCACTTAGCCTTGCCACATCTAACCCTATTTCGGTCATTTTCGATTGATGAGGTTCTTATGTCTCGGGAAAGCGTGTTAAGCTAAGAGAAGGTGTCTTCTCTACCACCAACTGATATACTTTTATAGAGACCACTCATTGTGATTTAGAATGCAGGGTCAGCTAGTCATCCATACAAGTTCGTTCAATGACTGAATGAAATCGAAAGCACTTTCCTCGTTCATTACTAGGCAAGAAGCCCTTGTGGTTTTGAGGTTCTTCATAACAACGAAACCACTACTACAATATAGTGAATCGAGAGTTGATCCCCCATTAATCAACAAGTAGTCCCTCGTTATTATTCATCTCAATATCTCCATCTTCAAATATCTTCATTCTTCGAACATGTAAACTGGTTCGAAGTGGTTTTTGGGTAGGAATCACCCATATCCGACCCTGGTTCCTTTGAAATCCAATTATCGATAAAAAGATGTTAAGTTCATACGTGTTCGAAATCCAATTCTCGATAAAAATATGTTAAGTTCATAAGCTTGAGTTTAAAATTTCTCACCCTCAATACAAGAAGATAGAAAACCAAGATAATAATGCTCGATTAATTCTATGGTATCCCAAGTGGAATTACTGGGATTTGCGGATAGTGAATTTCTATAAGCAATAGATCCCTATTTTGTAGTCATTTCACCATCGAAGAAAAACACAGATAGGATGTTACATAATTGATAAATCGGGTGAGATCGATTCCTAAGAAGCTTCACGAATTGATTCAGGATTTAGTCACAACTTTATCCAGAACTCCAACCCACAAGATGATAATCGATACGATTTTTCGCATAACACTATGAAGGGGGTCGTACCAGTATTAGATTGACCATTATTACGGAAAGAAAACCCAATAAGGGGTAGGTGGTTTTCTCCAACACCACCAAACTCATACAACTGCATAAATAATTGCACAAAGGCAAGTTAAGACTCAAGGAATAGATTTTTAAACTCTCTCGCTAATTAAATATTCTTAAAGTTTTCCAGCTCATTATCTTCAAGATTTTAAATTCTCAATTTGCAACACTTGAAAATTTTCAAAGCTTCTGATTTAGATTTTAATTTTAAATTCATTACTCTTTATTAGAGTAAATAAAGTTTTAGTTGTTTGTTCTCTAATTCTTCCATAAGCATTCTCTACTTTGCAACATACTTTTTTTTTCAATTTGTTTCTCAAATTTTCTAAGTGTTAGAAATTTCTGGATAAATCGACGAAGTCTCCTTTGTACGGAGGGCCGTATACAATATTACAAAAATGATTTATATAATATACATCGATCGTTAGGTCGGAAACACAATATATATCATCATTTAACACTTTAAAAATATAATCCGAAAATATACCTTCCTTTTTAGCATTTTAGAGTAAGTTCTCACAAACTTATATATATATCATTTTTTCTCAAAATATATTCCAACTATCCTCTTTCACCTTTATTTAACAAAAAAAGATGATAATAGTTCACGTTTATAAATAAGAAGTACTACACTTAACTATTAAGGGAAATAGATTAATTTTATTTCAGACCTGCTGTAAAGAAGAAAAGTTTTGACATATAAAACCACAAAATCTAAAAACTTTTATAATAGTAAAGTTGTTCTTCTAAATCTAAGCTTTCCATCAATATAAATATCATGAAAATCGGATTTACAGTTTGAAAGTTATGTTAAATTAACTTTTAACTTAAATCTTAGACAATTTTATAATAGGGCAGAAATGTCTATCCACTTTCAAACCTATTTTAAACTAAACTAAAATTAAAATATTCCAAAGTGATAAAAAGAAAATTTATAGCTTACTGAATTTTTTTTTTCATTTATGAAAATATTGAACTCATTTGAAGTTATAATCTCAATATATCGCTGTTTTAGCACAGCACTTTTCCAAACAGAATTTTATCTTTTGAATTAATTTGAAATTTAAAATTTACCCAAACCATTTTAATCTCAAACTAAATTTTCAAACGAGGTTTTTGCTAAATCATTTATTTGATGATTTTTTCCCCAAAAAGCTAAGACGTACAAAATTATGATCAACTTTATGTAATCATCATAAAACATTTTATTAAGTGGAAATATTTTCATTACTTTTCAAAATCTACTTTAAAACAATTAACTTGAAAACTAATTTTGGAAGAGGTAAGTAATCTCTTTCAACATCAAGAGATGATTATTAATTATCCACCAAAATTAATTTTTGTGACATATATATATATTAGAATTATTCTCACAATTTAAAATCATTATACTACATGAGTTCTTCATTTATCAAAACAATCCAAATTCACATTTCCACTTGTCCCAAAAATTAAATTTCCATCTAATTATCAACATAAAACTAATTAATGTTGATAATTAATTCAAACTTGTTTCCAAAATAATTTTGTATTCTCAAAACCACAAGGTTTAATACCATTTACGTTTAAAATAAAAACTGGCTCACAAATTTGTACTAAATGTTCTAAACTAATACTTCTTTATTTTCTCTTAAGATAGAGTTTTATAGTCATCACTAATAAATTGTACTAAAATATTCAATTAATATTTTCATTTTTCAAACCAAAGGATTCTTTTACTTTAAATACATCATTCTATTAATTAAAGCATCAAATTATATTTTCTTTTAATTAAGACATCCCCTTAATTAGAATTATTCACTTTACTTACCCAAATTACCGTAATCATTTCTCAAATTTCAAATAATATAAGGCTATTTCCTCGCCATTGATTTATAGCGAATGACCCCATCGATTGGCTACAGAGTTGATCAAATGATCAAAACTGCCCTCGCCACTCCTCCAACACTCACTATGGTTCAATGGTTTCATTAAATATTTAAAATAAAACTAATACTCCACCATATTAATTATTTACAAACTTTACTTATTAAAACTCAATTTACCGTGTCTGACTGTCTCATCACAACGTTTAGGAAATTCTTATCGATAACGTCAGCCAAACGCATCGAACAGAATTCTTAAAGCACTAGACAGACAACCCAACACAAAAATTTATTTTCTTTAAAAAGAAATACCTCATATATAATACTCAAAATATTCATTCCTTTTCCCAAAAACAAAATCCAATTTATCTTAGAAACATACCTTCAATTTTTTTTGCAAATTTAGAAAACACAATTTATTACTTATTCTCAAAATCAAGGAACACAAATAGAGCTCATCGAGATATTCCTAGAATACTCGATCCTCAAGATTGAGGGAATAGACTGGAGTGGTCATTATTTCGTACGGTATAACGAACCACTCACAAGACTCATAACGAGTGCGGAATGCAATAAAAGTAACGCTATCCACCGTGACTCGTAGCTCATGAAAAATCGGTGTAGGGTCAAGCTGAAGAATGACCCTAGCACCACTCAATATATTAAAAATAGAGAAATGAGATATAAAAGCAAGGGTAAATATCTTCTCAAATGAGGAGAAGTAACATTAACAACAAATCATTACTTCGAGTGAAATAATACCATAAAGTATATCAACAATTGAGTATCCAAAGCGGATATCTTAAAAGGGGTAAGAATGGAAATATCAAATATATTCAATGAATCACCTTATTTCCCTAGTGGACATCCTCGTGGGAGGATAACCGAAAGGCTAAGAACCGAGAATGTAGTCAATACAATATTCGATTGCCCGATTGGGTGTCATACCCAAAATGGACTCAGAGAAACCAACAGAATCATAATGACTAGCATTCGAAATATGTCATCTACATCTCGAAACTCAAGAATGAATACAGAGACTTTGGAATCATCATTAACATTTCGAAGGGCGAGAAGCAACAAATCAGCCAAATAAGGATACCTAATATAGGATTCTTCAAATCACAGAATGTGGCTTGTTAATAGGTAAGCCACTTCATCTCAAACACTCCAAACTCTAGATTAAAAATCACGTGCTAATTCGCATGAAAAGGTAAGCTTAAGCAACAATCCCAAATCCTCATACATCATGCCAAATATTATGGATCCCCTCAATAGGATTCGTAATCCTTACGAAAGAACAATATATTAACATCCAAAAGCATCAACAAACTCCTCCGATACAGATGGTTGTCAAGTAACCGTATTAAAGAGGACTCGAATAAAACAATCACGATTATGATTACTCCTATGATAAGATATAGGGCATGATGAAGGAATTTGTAACACTTGTACTATACTTGGATATATCGTAATATATGCTTCCGTTCATTGTTTATCCTCTTTTGTTCTGAACTCAGCTCTGATACCAAGCTGTGACGCCTCACCCCGAGACCTGCATTAACAAAGAGTATTATTGGGTAATACAGTCTTCTATTGCGGAAATAGGGCTGGTTAGGAGCGACCATCCATAGCTTTGTCTTAAATGTCTATTGAATACGTCGATTTAGTGCTATAATTTTTTTCCTTTCTCAAGTAGATCGACATATTCAATAAATACTTAGAACAAAACTACAGTAGCTAACGGATCTATGAGAACAAAGTACAAAAAAAGTATATATACAACATATCACAGAACAGTAGCCAAACATATATATATATATATATATATATATACATACATACATACATATGCACAGATACATCCCATACAATACAAATGATACAACAGAAGTGGTAAAAGGACCACAATATATACACGAGTCAATACAATAAATACATACCAGAGTCATACAAAACGACTATAAAACTTAAAAAAGAGATAAGCTGATATCTAAGGCGGAAGCATTAAGTAAAGTCCAAAAGCAGGTATCTAGCTTAAAACAACTCAGTTTGACCCGAGTATAAAATACACGGGTCAATCTAGCTAAACAAATCAGTTTAATAGGATAATCGATAACATAAGCATAAGGCAAGGTGATAATCTTCTCAAGTGAGAAGGAATAATCCAAGAGAACATGGTTACTTCGCATGGCATAACTATGTAGATATAGTAATTCCAAGTGATATAAGAATATCACTAAATATGAATGCAACTCAAAGGCGATAAAGCTTTATAACAAATCTCACAATAAAAGCACTCCTCATCTCATCGGCGTATCACAAAACATCAAATGTGGTTTAGGAGAAAAACATAACTCCAAAGAGGAGAAATCCCAAACCTACCATATCGGCAACTCAAAACAAACTCAAAGAAATCACCATTCCGAAATACGCCATATGGCAATCAAATATAAATCTTCAACATAGAAGAATATAATCCTAAATAAACACCAAAAGACAAATCTCATATGACAGTGCCAATAGGCAAATCTTAAATAATACACCAAAAGGCAAATCTCAATAATGCCAGATGTCGGCAAACCCAAATCTCAAATATAGAACTCGATAAGAAGTTCAATTTCCAAAGATGTAATTTCCATATATAATATCTCAAACGGCTCAAATGACCAATAATGTAAAAACGCAATACATTTGGAAAATCACAAAGAAATCAATGAAATCATCTCAAAGATATAACACGTATATATGGCCGAAGCCTAACAAGTACTGTTCTCTCAAAATAAGGTGCCACGTCTCTTAAACAAATGTCCCGAAGGATAAATAAATATGTCACTTAGACAAACATCTCGAAGGACAACATAAAGGATAAATACATCGCAATGACAAATGTCTCTTAGACAAACACCCGAAGGAAAAATGAACCGATGGTCAAGTACTGGCAAATATGTCTCTTAGACAAATGTGTCACAAACTCTCGAATAGGAACCCGAACAGTGTTTACGTGTGTCCCATGCCACATGTTCGCACTAAATAGTTTACTAATTGCTAGTAAATTCCACACTCAAAGTAGTAAAAAGTTTACCTTATCATATCGGTAAACTCGACCCGAAGTTCAAAACGATCAAACAGACAAGTCAAGAATTAACCGATAAGATAAATGCACAGCTCCATACCAATTGTTTTACCAAACCGTTTAATTCTCCTTCTAATTCTCTCGAATAGTGCAAGAACATGTATTTTATATATAAAATAGTTTACTTTGGGAAAAAAGGTTTTAAAATCAATTTTGGAAACCAATTTTGAAAACCGAATTTGAAAATTCTCATATTATTGAGAATAAATAGATTTTATATCTGAAAATACTTTTAAAATGCTACAAAATAATTATTTGAAATGCCTATTATTTTTAAAAACTATTTCAAAGCTATTTGGAAAAATCTACGCTCGAACGAAGAAAAACAAAGAAATTCACTAAAACCGCTATTCAAATTCAAATTCAATTCAAAACAATTCAAAATTTGAATTTTAAATTCTCTAAAACTAAGCTAGCCTATTGATAGGCATCATAGCTTCCAAGCACCTTTTGAAAGTTTCACAATATCAAGCAGCAAATGCAAGACAAAAACATAGGAGGCATAAACGCCTCACCTGGTCGACATGCAGGTTGAACAGATGGTTGACCTTACTACCTCCTAGGTTTAGCTAGCTTGGTATATGGTCGACCCCAAGGTCGACACGTATGTCAACCTAGGCTATGCATCCCTCAGGTAAAATTTCCCTCCTCCGATTTGATTTTTCAGAGCAAATTCCAAGCACCAAACGAATATATTTTTCAATGAAATTTGGCACAGTACAACTGCAACATATGAACTTCAATCAAAAGAAAATCTGGCAGCATTTCATTACCGGAGTTGAAAGATATTAGCATGCAAAGAGACAACCCATAACAAATTTTGACACAGAAACAAACTGACAACAAAACAACGTACAGGAAGCAAAATTTTATAGATTTAAGAACCTTGAAGCATTGGCATCAGCTAGAATTGTGAGCAATTCAACTCACCTTGCTGTTGTTGTGCAAAAACCCATATTTAAGCAAAAAATTTGAGCTTGGAGGTTAAATTGGCCTTCAATAACTTGTAGAAGGAAGATACAGTACATACAAGAAGAGATATACAAAAAATTAGGAAACCTACAACCGAAATTAGGAATTTGATGAAATTGTAGGGTTTGGAGTTTGATTACCTTTAGATTTACACTCTAGTTTGAAAAAGATTTCAGCTTGCATTGATGGAATTGAGTTTAAAGCCTTGGATTGGAGAAAATGGAGCTGGGTTTCATTCTTTTCTATTTTCCTGTGTTAAAGAAGAAGGTGAGGTAAATGAACATACTGTAACTATTTTCACTTTCTCATCAGATTAAAGAGCACTAATGGGCTTTGGACCCATTCATTAAAATAAAATTTAATAGCCTAGGTTGATTTTTATTAACACAAAACCATTATGTACATATATTTCACATTATGTTATAAACAAATGTTATTTTCTTCTAATTTTCGCATAAATAATATATGTAAATTTACCTATACAATAAATAAAATATTTTCTACCATATAAAAAGATAAATTTATATTTTTAAAACATTTTTATTATTAAAATCCTTTATTTAACAAAAATTCACAATTTACTCAAATAAAAGAATTAAACCATATTTTTAACTTATAAAATTCCACAAAAATGCTTTTCTCACTTAGAAAAATATTTTAAACCATTTCCAAACTTTATTTATAGCAAAAAAATATTTTTGGACCAATTTTCACCTTTTTACTTAAATAAACTACATTTAAAAATCACATACTTCTCTTAAAAATTATTAAGAGAAGTAAATGGGCAATAACTAAAATAATTATTGCATTTTGTCTAAAATAAAGTCATTTTCTATTTACTGTCACACTAACCAAATAAAATAAAGTTTGGAATTTTATTTTCTCATTTTTAATTCCAAAATTCATTGTTTATTTCAAATAAACAATATAAAATCCTCAATTTATTTTAGATCACAATATTAAATTAGAACTATCGTCATTATTCAATATTGTCAGGTAATCTCCAAACCAAGGATGTTACAGATAGCTTGTAAAAAAGATAAAACATTGACAAGTTATATCAAAAACATTAAAATTTCTCAAGCACAACAAAAAACAAAAGCTATATATTTCGATAAAAAACGATGTCAACAAGCTTCTAATTCTTATCAACATTGACTATTCAGTTTTGGACACAACAATCAACTTCCTTCCTTGTATACAATGGTGGAGCTAACTTAATATTTCATCCAGGGCGATATTCCTACAGTACAAAAACTATAGCAATTGAATTAATAACTTTCATATTCATTACACAATCCCATTAGTTCCACTTTTAGAGAAAATATATTAATTACAATTATAATCGAAGAGCAACATATGAAGTTTCCCGATTGAGTGACTAGAATCTAAGTACTTGACAGTTATAAATCTGTCATTTCATCCATTCAAACATAGTATAGACTTTAAACAACACAGCAAAAATAAACTCTTAATATTAGCTTGCTTGCCTCTTGGACATCTCCGAAAGCTTATTCATCTAACATGCAAATCCTTACTCCCGACTTACTCAAATAAGTAACCGATATTTTAGGGGGAAAAACAAAAACTTTAGGTTAGACAAAAAGTTCGATACGAATAATAATATACCATCTTGAACAAAAATTGATATCCAGTGAGACCATGCCACTGAGCAGAACATGTTTTCCCCCACTAGTAACTTATCCAAAAATGCAGCTACAAATCATGCACCTACAACCACAATGGTTAAAAAAACATGATATGATCATATGCACGCATGTAACATTGGCAAGTTAGACTAATCTGTCCCCCTAGGGATATGCATACCCAATCTCATAAAATAGACCATCTGTCTCAATCAGTAGACTACCCATCTCTAAATCATAGTTTATCAAAGGTTACTACAAACCTCTAAGATCAACTTTGGAAAAAACCTAACCAAATATACTAAAATCTACAAATACCATTAGGAGAAAATTGGACCGAGTATCCGAATAATAATTTTGTAAGGTCACTCTAATCCTAATGGTTTTGTAGGCTAAACAATAACCCATCTCCATATACATTTAGGAGGAAACTTGACTATTTGTCTAACCCACAGTTTTCCTACGGTCACTGGAACCTATTGGTTTTGCCGGCCAACCAATAACCTATCTGTGCCATAAGTTTCTTTCTTTGCATAACCATCCTTTTAGCCTTTACCTTGACAAAGCCCTACACACGTGAATCATGAACCTTTATTAACTAGGGGCTAATAGCTATAGCATAGGGTGCGACCATAGACTAATACAACACTATCTGGTTTTTAACTTCATGAGTCATTTATTCTTGATCAGTTCAAGATATCCTAACACAATTGATCTAATGGTGACAAGGACATACACATTAATCATTCAATTATGTTCACTCAATAGCCATTTACTTACTTTAAGTAATAATTTTCTACAGCGAAATCCTTGTAATACTTTAGGCTAAAATACCATTTTATTTCCTTGAAAACATTTATCTTTATGAATGATTAATCCATTAAAATCATATTTTAAAACAAGGAAAGCATAGCCCATTACTTAGCCAAAATCTTATATTGAAATCTAATCCTCTTTAAAATAGCTTTACAAGAATTCGATATCAAAATTGATGTTGTTGAACCTCTAAAACTTAGCTATCGAGCCTCTAATTAAAAGCTTTTTGATTTATAAACATGCGACATCTATATCGCCTAAATAGGGTATCCAACATCTACATTTTGAGTCTCTAAAGCAAGTATCCTGATTAGTAAAACATGAGGCTATGAGGCCAAAATATTTGGTTGTTCGAATTTCTAAAATATATATGTTGTCGTATTTATAAAACTTAGCTTTCGGTTTGCATAATATAAGGCTTTCGAGCCTATAAACTAGAATCAGATTTGTAAACATACGCTATCCATACCGCTAAAATAGATATAAAAAATATAGGGGATAAGAGATGTCAAGTATAAATCAGTGAGGATGCCAATCCTCTAAAAATAGGAAGATGTCAAATCTATAAAATAGAATGATGTCAGGCTTTTAAAGGAAACATCTTGAGTTACGAAACCTTTGGGTGTCGAATCTCTACAACTAGAGATACCGGACCCCTACAAAACTTAGAGTCGAACTTCTACACAAACCGATACATCACATATCTACAAGGTAGATATCGCATGTATCACTTCATATAGATGTCAAACTTATAGGCATGATACCAGGTATCATCTTTTAACAGGGATGTTGGATCTCAATGTTGACCGTATGACATTTCCCTAAACAAACTTAAAACTGATTTATTCCTTTAAAAAGATATTTCCTTCCTCTAACTCTTATCCCTTGTCAATTTTTTATTGGATATCAAAATGCCTTTTATTTTCTTTTCTTAAAACCGCTAAAAGGTCAGTTTACCTTCCCAAAAGCAATTTGCAAACCTCTTTAAATAATATTATTAATTAATAGCTTTTTAGCTTAAATGATTTATAGAAAATCATAACCACTTTAGAAAAATCACCAAAAATCGAAATTTACATATTTTTTAAAATATAAAAATTTCAGGGAAAAAATATTTATTTAATTATTTTATTAACTGAAACCCGAAATAAATCCCTTTTTTCTCTTAGGAAATTCATAAGATATTCACATAAACTTTGGAAATTATGAAATTGAAAACCCATCTTCAAATTAATGTTTCATATTTCATATCAAAATTTCAAATCATTTGAAGATCATAACATAGGTTTCTACCCTTAAAAATTATCAAAATAATTTCATATAAATCCAATAAAACATGATTTAATCTTATAATGATGCAATCAATCATAATATGGAATAATATCATAAAATAATTCGAAAATAGTCATAAATCCTAATTCAAGCACATAAAAGGGAGATGATTAACTATTCTTAACCTTAGATTGGATAAAGAGATTAGGATTTGTAGTTGATTAATTCCCTTTAGCTTTTTGCCTCTAATGCTTTAGATTGCTCTTCTATTCCGCTTGTTAATGGTCAGCCTCTATCTTCGTATTTGATTGTAGAAGAATGAAATGATAATGAGGGAGGTGGGGTTTAAGACAGTACGGAACTATTCCTATTCTTCCCCTCTCGTTATTCCTCTTCTTTTCAATGTTTTAAACTATTTTATTACTTGATTACTTAAGGCACGATCAATTTAATTATCAAATCACGTTCTCCTTATCACAACGTATTATTTTATTTTATTTATCTAATTAAAACTCCGAAATAATATTAATTAAACTTAGGGATGTTATAGACGTCCTCTAAGATATCATGAACCATGAGTTTTTAACCTCTTGTTCTTTCTAACATTTCGATCCTAATTTATCAATCACTCTGCCACTCTTGTAGCCGTGGACTGAACCACAATAGGGTGGTATTGCAGTCGACTATACGTTTTCCCATGCACTTGCCAGCTTCTTCTCTTATTTGCACCATAAACTTCCATACCCCAGAATTGTCACTTTTGATATTCACCTCCCATACCAATTGATTTCTTAAGTATTTTTTCTTTCATAAAATGGGCCCAAAATCCTTCCCGATTCACTACCCTTTACACTAACTTAATGGGCATTCATTTATTGATATCCTCTAGTTTTTTCAATCTCATTCCCCATTCACATTTTTCTTTACATAAGACATCTAGTGGTTATTAAAATTATCCTTCCACAAGAAATTAAGACAGAAGTGTTTGACCTTATTAATAGTAGCAACCGGAATTTAGAAACATTGCATCCAATATTAAATAATACCGTCATTGTAGACTAGATAAGTTCCACCATGTCCAATAAACTCAACATTACAGTTTCCAACTAAGCTTGTAAACGGATGCAGTCGGATACGGATAGTGCCGTATGCGAAAATGAAAATCCGTATCTGAATCCGTATTCGATATCCGCGAATACCCGTTGAATATTATCTGTATCCGTATCCGCTAATATTTTCGGATATCCGAAAATATCCGTATCCGGCTTAGCGAATACGGATATTTTTGGATATCCGAAAATATCCGTATCCAAACCTCAAAATGTATCCGAAAATATCCGAAAATTAATCAATATAATGCATATTTCATTTTTTTGACTGAAAAAAAGATGAAAAACCTTGTAATACATAAATTACATCAAATTAACAATAGGTAATCCAATCACACAAAATCTGTACAATAAGTTAGTGTATTTGTATTAAATTTATGGATATAAAATAACATATTAATATATAAATATTTAAATTCAAACCGGACGGATATTTATCGGATATGGAGATATCCATATCCGTATTCGTATTCGAATTATGTTTCGGATATCGGATATCCGCATCCGCTTTTCGGATATCGGATATTTTTCATGTTTTCGGATACGGATGCGGACGGATTTTGGGTATTCATTACAGGTCCATTTCCAACCATAAATTCTCCCTTTGATTTTTTTTTTTTTTTAACTTACACAGTCTTATCCACTAATTGACACTCGACAAAACTTCCAAATATCTAATTAGTAAATTACCTTGAGCAACACCAAAGTCCTTATTATTTCGTATGCATTACTAATGTCGCCCGTAAAGAAAACCTTTGATTTTTCGTTGCTCTCCTATAGGCCTATGGTTTCATACATCGTTTTAAGAACATCTTTGATGGCCTATGCCCTCCCGTTTCTTTGCTTTAGTTAATATCATGATGCCGTCAGTGTATATAATATGCGAAACCTCAAAGTTGTTCACCTTAGAAAGGCATATTTACCCTCCCTCTACTTCTGGTCCATTAGTAATGTGAAATACTACATAGTAATCGAAAAAAGGGAAGAGAGGGTCACCCTATCGGAGGCCATTGCTAATAAGAAAAAAATCCATGCGAGCTTCAATAATTTATGATCGAAAAACTTAGTGTGCTGATCTTTTCTCAAATTAAGTGTATCCATTTGTTTCTAAAGTTCATTTCTTTCAGCACGCGAAGGAGAATCCCCTATTAATAGAATCATAAGCCTTTTATAAGCTAATTTTAATGCACATGTTTGTTATTGGATCTCCCGATTTCTCTTACAATTTCATGGGCCGTTAATATACCATCTCCAATTAAGCGTTCCAAAATAAAAGCACACTGGTTTCTCAAAATGTGATCTCCTATAAACCATCTCAACCTGTTACATAACACCTTGGCTAAAATTTTGTATACCATGTTATAGCATGAAATAGTCCTGAACTGTTTAATTTTACTAGCAGCCTTATTCTTTGGGATGAGATGAACAAAATTATGATTACATTCCTTAAGCAGTTTTCCTTTATAAAAAATTCCGTTGATTGATTTTGTTAATAAATTCTTCATCTGAATCCAATGATTTTTATAGAACTTGGCATCCATATCGTCCGGTCCTAAAGTTGGACTTTCTTTTGTATTGAATATTTGCCTGCTTAATCTCTTCAGGATCAATTTTATCGTTTAGAAACCTTTGCCAATATTCCAAGATAGTATTTTTACAAATAACTCAAGGAGTGTTATTCAAATGGACCTGATTAAATAACTTCACGTAGTAACTTGCTGTTGTTTCCGCGAATTCCTTTTGATTAACCTCAAGATAGTATTTTGTTTTGTGTCTATATATTCTTGTTGAATAACCTCGTTCAAGTTTGGACCATGCCTCTTGTAATCCATAACTAATAGTGTCCTCATGGTCTATTTCCAATTTTTGTTGCAAGTCTCCACAAACCCTCCTGTGAAAATCTACTTCCTTTTTGATGCTATTTTTGTTCCTCCTCTGACGCAGCGGATTAACAGAAAATCGATATAACGATGAAAATGTAGCAATCGGTGAATTGATAATCCTGTAATGCCCGAATTCGTTGATCCGAAGATACCGAATTCTAACTATCTCTATCACGTTGATCGCGCACGATTCCGTGAAAAGAGATCTACGATTCTTCAACGTTGATCTTGCGCACAAGATTCCGTGAATCGGCTTCACAAACGAAGATTCGAGCGCACCCGAATGTCGAAAGTGGAGATAGGAGATTACACTCAACTACCGATTTAAACTGAAAGCACAAAGCTAACAAAGGAGAATTTTATTCCAAAAATCAACAACCTTTACAAATGACATGACTCGTCTATTTATAGGCTTTCAACATATTACAAACAGTACAACGGTTACAACATAACATGACTTCAAAAAAAATACAAACAAACGACTTAACACTGCAGTGTCTTCAACGACTTACGGTAGCTCGTTCGCGATTTCATAACTCGGCAGCGACTTAACCGTTTGTCCTTGACCTGGAGAATCAGCTTGCATTTTAAAGGATGGTACATGGCACCTTGGAAACGACTTAAGAAATAGTTCGTGACTTAAAAATAACTCGGTAACGACTCATGTTAACTCGGCTCCGACTCATGCTATGTCGCTCGCGACTTAAAGAGAAGTTTCAATCGCGACTTACATTGCTCAAGCTAAACACACGGAGATTAGGTCGCTGAAGGTAGCGACTTAGGGTTTTGATAAGTCGTTCGCGACTTGAGGTAGTTCGCGCGCGGCATATGGAGAAGGCAAAGGTCGTTCGCGATTTGGATTGGATCGAAGATGTTC
This sequence comes from Allium cepa, assembly GCA_030765085.1. Classification (NCBI taxonomy): domain Eukaryota; kingdom Viridiplantae; phylum Streptophyta; class Magnoliopsida; order Asparagales; family Amaryllidaceae; genus Allium; species Allium cepa. The sequence continues at coordinate 964,400,306 of CM060939.1, read as the reverse complement.
GCGGAGTAGTACGAAGGTCGTTCACGACCTACGGTGCTCGTGATGAAGGGCAGATCGCGACCTACGGTTTGGGTGTTCTGGGGCTCTTCGCCTTCGCGATTTGGGGCGGCGCGACTCAAGGTGGGGCGGCGATTTTGAATTGAGGTAAGCGCTTCATCATCCTTCCCTTGTTGGAAGGAATTCGTACTCGAATTCACACTCTCGTCATCTTCGACAAATTCCTCCCCATAATATGGAATTAAGTGTTTGACATTGAAAACATCAGAAGTATGAACCTCTTCCGGCAATCTTAACCGATACGCATTATCATTGATCTTCTTCAAGATTTCTAGTGGTCCAATTTTTCGTGCTTTCAACTTGTTGTAAGTTCCAACTGGAAAATGATATTTCGTTAAAACGGCATACACAAAATCTCCCTCTTTGAAGACAACTCTTCTTCGTTTCTTATCCGCTATTTGTTTATACTTCTCATTTGATTTAAGTAATCGTTCTTGTACAACCTTGTGGCATTCCTGTAACTCATTCACCAAGTCACTAGCCCGCTTAACAACTCCTTTCTGATATGGTACTGTCGTTAAATCCAATGGCCCCTTTGGTAAGCTTGAATATACAATCTGAAATGGACTGAAACCTGTACTCCGGTTAATTGCATGATTGTGAGCAAATTCATCATGACACAACTTCAAATCCCAACCCTTCAAATTGTCTTTCACAAGACATCGTAACAAATTTCCCAACCTTCTATTCACCACCTCTGTTTGCCCATCTGTTTGCGGATGATAAGCACTACTAAATTTCAGCTTCGTTCCGACCATCTTCCACAAACTCAACCAAAAACGGCTTAAAAATCTAGTATCTCGATCAGAAACAATAGATTCTGGTAAACCATGCAATCGATACACCTCTTTAAAGAATAATTGTGCCACTCGAACTGCATCCGCTGTCTTCTTAGAGGCTATAAAATGTGCCATCTTCGAAAACCTGTCCACCACAACAAATATAGAATCATTCCCCCTCTGAGTTCTCGGCAAACCCAACACAAAATCCATACTAATATCAACCCATGGTTTAATAGGCACGGGTAATGGCATATACAACCCCGCATTCGTAGCCGTTCCCTTCGAAACCTGACAGATATGACATCTCTCCACCAATCTCTCTACCTCTTTCCTCATTGACGGCCAAAAATAAGATTGTGTAATTAACTGCAATGTACGATCACAGCCCACATGTCCTTCCTCGTGCAATTCCTTGATAATCTTCATTCTCAAGCTACAATCTGGTATGCATAATTGATTTCCTTTGAACAAGAATCCATCAACCAATACAAATTCATCAGTATTCCCATACTTAACTTTCTCAACAAACTTTGCAAAGTAAGGGTCTTCTTCAATCAGTTCTGGCAATAATTCAAACCCTGTCACTTCAACTTTCATTGTCGTTAATAAATGACTCCTCCTGCTCAAAGCATCAGCTACCCGATTCGTCACTCCAGACTTGTGTTTGACAACAAAAGTAAATTGCTGTAAATAGGCAATCCACGATGCATGCCTTGCTGAAATCTTGTCCTGCCCTTGCATATGCTTCAATGCCTCATGATCAGTATATAGAACAAATTATTTCTGAAACAGATAGTGTCTCCAATGCTTAACGGCTTGTACAACGGCATATAATTCAACGTCATATGTACTGTATCTCATCTTTGCTCTTGACAACTTCTCACTAAAGTACGCAATAGGACGCCCATTCTGACTCAACACTCCCCCAATTCCAACCTTCGATGCATCAGTATGTAGTCCAAACAATAACTGAAAATCTGGTAAAACAAGAATCGGTGCTGTCGTCAATAGCTCCTTGATCTTCTCAAAAGCAATCCCTGCTTCCTCTGTCCACGAAAACTGTTTTCCCTTCATACAATCAGTAATCGGTGTCATCACGCTACTGAAGTGTGGTATGAATCTTCGGTAGAATGACGCCAATCCATGAAAACTTCTCACTTCCGTTATTGTTCTCGGCTGTGGCCAATTCCTGACTGCTTCCACTTTATTCTGGTCCACCTGTATTCCTTCTCCTGATACAACATATCCCAAAAATAAGACACTTCTTGCCATGAACACACATTTCTTCGTTGCAGCATAAAATTGTTCTTGTCGCAGTACCATCAACACTTTTCTCAAATGATGTAAATGTTCCTCGGCACTAGCACTATAAATCAGAATGTCATCAAAGTAAACTACCACAAAATTCCCAATGAACGGCCTGAATATTTGGTTCATCACCCTCATGAATGTACTCGGTGCATTTGATAGACCAAACGGCATAACCAGCCATTCATATAATCCTTCTCTCGTCTTGAATGCTGTTTTCCATTCGTCACCTGGTCTAATTCGAATTTGATGATAACCGCTCTTCAAATCAATCTTCGAAAAGATAGTAGCTCCGCTTAACTGGTCCAACAAATCATCCAATCTGGGCATTGGGAACATGTACCTCACAGTGATCTTATTCAACGCCCGACTATCAGTACACATCCTCCATGTTCCATCCTTCTTCGGCACCAACAGGGCTGGAACCGCACAAGGACTTAGACTTTCCTGCACACGCCCTTGCTCTAACAATTCTTCCACTTGCCTTCGCAACTCTTCATGTTCCTTGGGACTCATACGATAATTTGGTCGATGTGGTAACGCAGCTCCTGGAACAAGATCTATTTGATGTTGAATATCCCTCAATGGTGGTAACTCCGTTGGTAGCTCCTCGGGAAATACATCGTCAAACTCTTCCAATACCGGTTTCACTCCTTCGGGAATCTCAACCTCTTCGTTACACTCCCGCCCAATCAACAGGAATACTTCAAGCTCCTCTTCAACTTCCTTAACAAACTCTTTCAACGATAGCAATGTTTTTATCTCTTCAATCTCCTTAGATTTACTCTCTCCCTGCTGTCTCTTCTTTGGAACTAAAATAATCTTAATGCCTTCAAACATAAAACTATAACTATTGGTTCGACCGTCATGCTGCACTGCTCGATCGTACTGCCACGGTCTTCCCAAAAGCAAATGACAAACATCCATCTCAACTACATCACACCGGATTTCATCTTTATATTTCTTCCCAATAGAAAATGGAAGTCGAACTCGCTTATCCACCTTCACCTCTCCTCCTTTTCTCAGCCACGCTAACTTATAAGGATTTGGATGTTTTTCCGTTTTCAATTTCAATTTTCTCACCGCTTCTGTAGAAATAATATTGTCACAACTTCCTGCATCAATCACAAATTTACAAACTTTTCCCAGAATAGTGCATGTAGATTGAAAAATGTTGCTCCTCAACCAACTAGCTTCATCTTCTTGCTTTGGTGTTAAACAAGACCTCCTCATCATTAGATTACACCCTTCGTCTCCCGATGCGATATCCTGTTCATTCTCCTCTACTGGACTATCTTCACCTTCAACAGCATCCTCCAATTCAACTTCAGCTATCATAGCTCGTTTCTTTGGTTTTGGAAACTCGTTGCTTTTATGACCCATCTCCTGGCAATTGTAGCATTTGAAACCATTGTTAACCTTCGCCTTCTCACCCTCCTTTACAACTGGTTTAGCAACAACCTTAGAAACATTAGAACTTCCACCGACACCCTTCATTTGATTGTTAGAATTAGTAAACACACCACCTCCACGCCTTCCCTGCTTCTCCCAAGCCAACGCTTTCTGATGTGCCTCCGCTACAGATCTTGGATCGAACATATTAACCATATCCTGGATCTGCATTCGTAACCCTCCAACAAATCTAGCAGTCAGTTGTTCTTCCATCTCCATTATATCATTCCTGGCAATGAGTTGGTAAAATTCATCGGCGTAATCGTTGACTGATTTCGTCCCCTACCTTAGATTCTGCAATCTCTGGTACATAAGTGATTGATAGTTGTATGGTAGAAATGTAGCTCTCATCAATTTCTTCATTTTCTCCCAATCAACAATCTTCGACTTTCCCATCCTTTCTCTCGTAAGTTTAGTTTGCTGCCACCACGCCAAAGCTCTCCCCCTCATTCTAGTAGCAACCAACTTCACTCGACGATTCTCCGAAATCTCCTTGAAATCAAAAATTTCTTCAACATTTGACAACCAGTCTAAGAACTCCTCAGCAACCATCCCGCCTTTAAATTCTGGAATCTCCATCTTCATTCCCGATTCCCATCGACGATCATCATCTACATCTCGATTCTGACGTCGTGTTTGCTCTCTATCTCGATAATGAACACTTCCCCTATCACCATCAAACTTCTCATCAAAATCTGAAGTATATCGATGTCGATCACGACCACTAACATCTCTTCCACCACCACTTCTTCGATCTTCATTCCTATCATGATTGTCAGCACTTCTACGATCATGATCTTCCCTTCTCTCCCGATCTGAATGTGGTGAAACTCTACTTCTCCCATGGCTCGATTCAGGTGAAGCTCTTCTTCGATTTTGATTCATTTCAAGCATCATTCTCTCTAATCGACCAATTCCTTCATTCAACTTTTCAGTGAAACTCTCATTGATTCGTTGTTCCATTTCATCGGCCTCTTCTCTTCCATACAAAGCATTAATATTGCGATGACGTTGAGCTCGTCTCGGAGGCATGATTGAACTTCAAACAAACCCAAGAATAAATTTCAAACACTTTCCGAACTTTGATCCAAAGTGAGATGGATCGAAACTCCCAACTTGTTGCAACTTCACGATGAACACGATGAACACCAAATTTCTCAATAATTTGCAAATCCGATCTCCAAACTTCAAATTCTCAAAACCCAAGTCTCCAAATGACGCAAACTCCTTGTGATGTCGCTCTGATACCAAAACTGACGCAGCGGATTAACAGAAAATCGATATAACGATGAAAATGTAGCAATCGGTGAATTGATAATCCTGTAATTCCCGAATTCGTTGATCCGAAGATACCAAATTCTAGCTATCTCTATCACGTTGATCGTGCACGATTCCGTGAAAAGAGATCTACGATTCTTCAATGTTGATCTTGCGTACAAGATTCCGTGAATCGGATTCACAAACGAAGATTCGAGCGCACCCGATTGTCGAAAGTGGAGATAGGAGATTACACTCAACTACCGATTTAAATTGAAAGCACAAAGCTAACAAAGGAGAATTTTATTTCAAAAATCAACAACCTTTACAAATGACATGACTCGCCTATTTATAGGCTTTCAACACATTACAAACAATACAACGGTTACAACATAACATGACTTCAAAAAAAATACAAACAAACGACTTAACACTGCAGTATCTTCAACGACTTACGGTAGCTCGTTCGCGATTTCATAACTCGACAGCGACTTAACCGTTTGTCCTTGACCTGGAGAATCAGCTTGCATTTTAAAGGATGGTACACGGCACCTTGGAAACGACTTAAGAAATAGTTCGTGACTTAAAAATAACTCGGTAACGACTCATGTTAACTCGGCTCCGACTCATGCTATGTCGCTCGCGACTTAAAGAGAAGTTTCAATCGCGACTTACATTGCTCAAGCTAAACACACGGAGATTAGGTCGCTGAAGGTAGCGACTTAGGGTTTTGATAAGTCGTTCGCGACTTGAGGTAGTTCGCGCGCGGCATATGGAGAAGGCAAAGGTCGTTCGCGATTTGGATTGGATCGAAGATGTTCGCGGAGTAGTACGAAGGTCGTTCACGACCTACGGTGCTCGTGATGAAGGGCAAATCGCGACCTAGGGTTTGGGTGTTCTGGGGCTCTTCGCCTTCGCAATTTGGGGCGGCGCGACTCAAGGTAGGGCGGCGATTTTGAATTGAGGTAAGCGCTTCATCATCCTCCAACTACGAAGGTTACCTTTGACTGCCTTTTTCTTTTGGAAGAACTTAAACCAGGGTTCGCCTTCAGTTACCGTACACCACCCTACATTGAAGACGTCTTGATAATCCTCAAATAATGCCCAATGGCTCATGTACTTAAATGGTTTAGGAAAGCCTATTTGTTGTTCCACCACTGCAGTGATCACTAGGACCTGAAGGCATACTGCTTGTATTAAATGACCGACTATGTTTATCCATGCCAAACTAACCAAGATTCGATCTAACCTGCCTAAAATTTTCTTATTTGGCCTCGACCACCAAGTAAATTTAAGTCCTTCTAAATCAGCCTTAGAGACTCCAATTTTCATAATCATTCTGACAAGCTTTTTCATTTTACTAAATGGTTCCTGAGATCCTAATTTCTTTATACCAGCCAATCTAATGGATTTAAAATCACCTTGGATCATACATGATTTGTAAATTGAAAAGGCATCTTCCAAGTTTCCCCACAGTAACTCCTTTAGTTATTCAACGTTTTGGGTATTAAAAAATGACATACTAAAACTAACACCCTTTTATTGAATAAATCCAAAGCTATGTGTTGGTCATTCATAGTTAGCATCGCAAATCTCCTTATTAAATAACATGAAGACTTAGAATAACACAACATATTACTTATCTTGTCCATTTCTCTTCAAAATTTATAATCAGCTTCTCTAGTTCAAATAGTCTAAAGCACTAACACAATATACATTATATTTACGAGTATATATGCACGTCCAGGTGAACCTGCATCTAATCACAATGTGCATGCATTAATTTATAGAACATCAGTTGATGAAACATGCAAAATAAACTGAAAACATTATACTACTTAAAAAAATTAGCTTGTATTTTTAGAAATCATTCAAATCTCTCTTACAAAAACTTGCATTTGTTTTAGTAGTATCATGACTTGTAGCTTTCCTCTTCTTAACTTAATCTTGATTAGACTTAGGAAATAGAATATAGCATTTGTTCTAGTATAACCTAGCAAACAAAACAACCCGTCTAGCTACTCTAACACCCAATAGAAGTCCAACTAACCCTATTCCAGCAAAAAATATTATCGCAACAGTATGCTAAACCTAGCAGGCTATGGTTCATTCGTAACCCAAAATTTCTGATCCAACAAGGAAACTCGCTTAAATTTACCATCAATACTAATCTACTGGTTTGCCAACTAAAAAAAATATTAGTGCATCATGCTCCATTTTGATATCTACACCGTCTACTTTGGTCCTCATTGAAGTTATATCTAAACTTCTATACCGGACTGATTATGAGTTGTACCTGTAGCAGGGGTTATTTATGAATTTGCACTTCTCATTGTGCATGATCTTAAGCTGATGCATCCATGTACCTTTTTTGTGTGCTAGTACTTCTTGAGATACATTGACATAGGTCTATTAAATTTATTATTAAAGGCATTACCAACATGTAAAACTTTAATATAAAAGTAGTGGAAACATGTTTCAGGTATGCAAGGGTTTGTGTTCTTGAATCAATAGTAAATGTGGACAACATACATAACGCACTTGATAAAGTACACATTTTCAATGGTGTGAAATTTGGTCTGGAATTACATATGTTGCTGCAACAATGTTTAGAAAAGGAAATAAAATATAGCATATACAAAAATAAAGACAAAGGTAAAGTTTTCAAGAAATAGAATATATCATAACATTTGAGTAATTAGTAGCTCCAAGCCTCCAACATAAATGAAAGCTCTTCCTGGCTGACGGTTGGCAAGAGAGCCATGACAACCCAGCAACTGAATTCAAAACAAACGATGTGTTAAAAATGCAAGTTTACATCTCAGGTTTCTATTCAAGTTATTGTTTCCTTCTAACTTTTCTTCTTGCAATCTCTTAATAAATTGAGGTAAAAGAGATATAGTTATATTGAGGAAATAGTATGTTTGGATTTGCCTATGTTTTCAACTAAATCTAAAAGAAACAAAAATCAGCTCATAGTCCATGTTCGATTTGTCATGATAAGTAATCACAGTTAACAACATAGAATTCAAAAGTACCATATTCATGATTATGTTGACCTCTAAATTAACTCTATATTTCCCTTATTCACTTAATTGATTTTAACTCTATTTTGAAAGGACCAAAGAGCAGTAAAAATTAAAGTCGTTTTCTGCTTAATAAACTTAGAAGACCAAAACATTGAGCATTACCCTATACTTAAATCTAGTTAAAAACAAAAATACATTTCAAAATATCAAAATAACTAACTCACGGTTGACTCCCAAAGGGCCAAAAGTGCAGACATTGAAAATGCAGCTGAAACTATAGCTGCGTAGAAATCCATGACAAATAGTCACGTAAAAAACATATTGCACTTATCATATTTGTTAGTTAGTAAAACACGAAATAGAAAATGCATCAAGCTACAAATTGAAAAAGTTTATAAAGAGGATAAGAAACATATGTTACTATCATTCAAATTACAATAGGAAAAACAAATGCATTAAAAAGCTACAGTAAGAAACTGGAAAGCAAATGAACTCTTTCAGTAAGAAATCTTGCAATTTAAAAGAAAAACAACAACTGAGTCATTTATAATAGGCAGCGTATATGTACGCAATTTAATATTGGCATGTACAGAGGATTCCACAGTATGAGAAAGCATTACTAATTTACTACCCGCATGCATACTTTTAGATGGATTTGCTCCATAGTGGCTATCCTTCAGATAAGAGATCTTTAAGTAGCCTTCCCTAATCCCTAGTACAACTCCCCTAACGTTTATAAAGCAGGACCTATGCTAAACTATATTGTGCTTATATACCTCAAATGCATTACATATAAGCATATAAATAGACCTTTAGCAAAAACTAAACCATCCTACACATAATTATCGTAAATAATGGAACCGGAAGAAGAGGTTGAATTACATTTTACAGTGAGATATTCAACAAATAGTTAAGCGATGAAGCCATAAGGCCTTCTAATCTAAGTGTCTTCAATTTTTAACCACTTTAAATATGAATATATTTAACAAATATTCTGGAGATTTCAAACATATGATAATTTTTTTGAAATAATTGGACTGCACTGAAAATATCTGTACACCATAAATACTGATAATGGATTTGTTATAATAACTAAGTATGTTGGAATTCCTATTGAATGAAAATATACATAAGTCCCACATTGCCAAAATTGCAAAGCTATTCTACTATATTAATTGCTTTGCAATGAAGGGATTGGGCCCTTGGGGCACCCAGATGTTTGCTTCATTGTGAGGAGGGAGATCATGCATCACCACCACACACGCGCGCGTGCCGCTGCCGCCGTCCATCTGGGCCGGGCTCGGTCCTATTTTTACTGCAAAACTGTGCCGGGTTTTCTGACAGTTGCAGGCTATACGAACAGGTGCGAACCTGTTCAGAAGCGGACACAGATTGACTGAGGAGGTGCGACTTCTAAAGTGGACGCGGGGTTTTTGGCAAACAGACGCATTCATTAGCAGACGGAAGCGGATGCGAACCGTTAGTCGCGAGCGGGTGTGACCCAACTGAAGAAGCACAGTCAAATAGAAGCAGTGCGACGCGAACGGGTGCAGGGAGCAGGCGGGTGCGACCCGTTAACGAACAGTAGCGGTTCAAAAGGCAATGGGTGCGACCCGTCAAGCGGACGCGACTGTTTGACGGGACGCAAACGAAATTATAAATAGGAGAGAATCCTGATCACATTCTCATTCCATTTCAATTCTAATTTCTTCTGCTTCTTCTTCTCTACTGCTCTATATAGTAAATCACAGATTTGACATACTCTTTACAATCTCGTGCAGATAACGTCTGTTGTATCTTGGAAGACTTTAAATAAAGTCTTAACAAAATTGTATGAGAAGCCTCAGATAGAATTTCCTTCTTCAAACCGGTTAGGTTTATAATTGATTTATATATATATATATATATATATATATATATCATTTTCGTTTCCACGCTGTACTATTTCTTTAAATAGTATAACGTTTGATCTATCGCTATAGTAGTTGTTACTATAGTTGTTAGTTTGTTGTTGTAATTTAATTACGACATACCTATTGCTTAAATTAGTTAATACAGACTTCCAAAGTAGTGGAAATCTGATTGATAAACTTGTGAGACGAGTTTATAATTGATTATTCTCTATTTTGGTATACTAAACGTATAACATCTTAAGACTTTCCTATTTTAACTAAAACATAGATGGCAACTGTAGAGCTCTCAACAAAGGGTACCACACACAACAGGCACGATCCTTTTAAAGGAGATGGTGACGACTTTCTAACATGGCCGAATCAAATGTTATCTTATCTCACCATACTCGGTTTGCAACGGTATCTCGAGGAGGAGTAACCGATTCCTGCACGAGGCAAGGAATCATATGTTGATATGTGGAAGCATTCCGATTTTCTATGCAGAAACTATATTCTGAATTATCTCGACAAGGTGCTATACAAAGTATATCAGCCTCTAAAGACAGCAAAATCACTCTGGAATGCACTTGCCACGAAGTATAAGACGCATAATATCAGTCTTACGAAATTCATTGTACACAAATTCATGGACTACAAGATGGTTGACTCCAAACCGGTGACTGCTCAACTGCATGAACTGCAAATCATCATTCATGAACTTGGAGCGGAAGGTCGTAAGTTTGGAGAATCATTTTTGGTTGAAGCCATCACGGGAAAACTGCCGCCGTCATGGAGAGATTACCGCAATTATCTAAAGCATAAAAAGAAGAAAATCTCTTTATGGGATCTCATAGTCCGACTGAAATTGAGGCAGATAACCGTGGAGTTACAAAACAAAGCGAGGAGGCATTTGTGGCTGAAGGCTCAAAGACCAAAAACAAAAAGAAGAATTTCTAGAAGAAAAGGAAAGCTCCAGACAACATACCAAAATACAACAAACGAACCAAAAAGTTTAATGGCGAGTGTTGGGTTTGTGGAAAGGTTGGACATGCCGCTAGAGATTGCAGACTCAAAAAGGACCGCAACAAAGAGGCAAATATAGTAGACAACATGGAAGTAGACGAGTCCAACTTCTCGGCAGTTGTATCTGAATGTAGTATGGTTCAGAATCCTAACCAATGGTGGGTAGACACACTGCTCTTCATGACTGCTCTGACAAATCCTTGTTTTCTACATACCAGAAATTCGATCACGAAGAAAAACTATATATGGGTAATTCTGCAGTATCCATGATCGAAGGCAGTGGCATAGTAATCCTCAAGTTTACTTCTGGAAAAATATCAAGTTGAATGACGTGCTCCACGTTCCAGACATATGCAAGAATCTTATCTCTGGTGCAGTACTATCGAAGAAAGGATCCAAAATGGTGTTCGAGTCAGACAAGATTGTTCTGTCCAAAGCTGGAATGTATACCAGAAGGGGATATTTATGGGATGGCCTATTTAAGGCAAATGTAGACGTTATCGGCAATAAAACTATGTATTCTGATTATGCTATTAATAAAATTGAAGTTTCTTACTTGCTTGAGCACGAATTTTTACTATGGCATGATAGATTGGGACACATAAATTTTCAAAAAATGAAAACATTATCAAATTTAGGATTAATTCCAAAATTTCAAGTTGATAAGAACTACAAATGTGAGACATGTGTAGAAGCAAAAATGGTTAAAAAAACCATTTCAATCTGTTGATAGAAGCACCGAACCACTAAGTTGGTTCATACAAATTTATGTGATTTTAAATCATTACCTAAAAGAGGTGGGAAAAATTACTTTATCACAGTTATTGACGACTTTACGCGATATTGCTATGTATATCTTTTGAATAGTAAAGATGAAGCAATTACATCATTTATAAAGTACAAGGCTGAGGTAGAAAATCAATTAAATAAAAAGATCAAGATACTGAGATCTGATCGAGGTGGAGAATATGAATCACCATTTGAACAGTTCTGTGCCGAAAATGGTATAATTCATCAAACAACAGCTCCATATTCACCACAACAAAATGGCGTAGCCGAGAGGAAGAACAGAACGTTAAAAGACATGATTAATGCAATGCTTTTAACCTCAAGTCTACCGACGAACTTGTGGGGGGAAGCCTTAAATTTGTCTAATCACATATTAAACAAAGTCCCTCACAATAAAACAGGAACAACTCCATATGAGTTTTGCAAAGGACACAAACCAAGTTTTAAATACCTCAAAGTGTGGGGGTGCTTGGCAAAAGTTCCAGTTCCGCCTCCCAAGAAAGTCAAACTTGGACCAAAAATAGTAGATTGTTACTATTTAGGGCCAGCCCAAAATAGTAGTGCCTACAGATTTTTGGTATTCAAGTCTGATATAGATGATATTCATGTAAATACAATCATGGAATCTAGAGGTGCCTCATTCTTTGAAGACATGTTTCCACACAAAAGGAATGAAGGGAATAATGTCCCTAAAAGGACAAGAGAAGAATCAAGCAATTCACATGAAGATGAAACTCATCATGAGATTGAGGAAGTTGAACCAAGAAGAAGCTTAAGGGCTAGGACTTCTAAGACATTTGGTTCAGATTTTTTCACATATGTGTTAGAACATGAACCTCAAACGTACAAGGAAGCAATGTCATCTTCTGAATCTTCATGTTGGGAAGAAGCAATCCAAAGTGAGATTGATTCAATTCTAAGTAAGAAAACTTGGGAAATTATTGATATTCCACCTGGAATAAAACCTATTGGCTGTAAATGGATTTTTAAGAAGAAAATGAAAGCAGATGGCTCTATCGACAAGTATAAAGCCAGATTAGTAGCCAAAGGATATCGTCAAAAAGAAGGAGTAGACTTCTTGGATACATATTTTCCGGTAACACGAATAGCCTCTATAAGAATGCTAATAGGAATTGCATCAATCTATGATCTAGAAATTCATCAAATGGATGTAAAGATGGCATTCTTAAATGGAGATCTCGATGAGGAGATCTACATGGAGCAACCTGAAGGTTTTATTTCCAAAGGAAATGAAAAAAAAATCTGTAGATTAGTAAAATCATTATACAGACTAAAACAAGCTCCTAAACAATGGCACGCAAAATTTGATAGTGTCATGATGAGAAATGGTTTTTGTATAAATGAATGCGATAAGTGTGTTTATTATAAACAAATTGGACAATCATATGTGATGATTTGTTTATATGTAGACAATATGTTAATATTTGGTACAAATACTCAGGTAGTAGAGACCATAAAGAAGATGTTAATTAGCAATTTCGATACGAAAGACTTAGGAGTTCAGATGTTATTTTGGGAATCAAAATAATAAGAACACCTAATGGAATTGAATTATCTTAGTCACACTATGTAGACAAAGTGATTGAAAAATTACAAAATTTTGGAATTAAGGGAGGAAGAACACCTTTTAATCCATCAGAAGTACTGCATAAAAACACTAATGAGAGTGTAATGCAACTGGAATACTCTCGTGTAATAGGATGTCTCATGTATCTCATGAATTACACAAGACCAGATATATCTTATACAGTAAGCCGACTAATCAGGTATACAAGAAATCCAAGAAAGGAACACTGGAAAGCACTAATGATAATGCTTGGATATTTAAAAAATACCACAAATTATTCCTTACATTATGAAAAATATCCTGCCGTCTTAGAAGGATATAGTGATGCAAACTGGATTGCTGATTCAGAGGAATCAAAATCAACGAGTGGTTATGTCTTCACCTTAGCAGGGGCACAAGTGTCATGGAAATCTACTAAACAAACATGCATAACTCGATCCACTATGGAATCGTAGTTCATCGCTTTAGATAAAGAAGGCGAAGAAGCAGAATGACTTCGTCACTTTTTAGAAGATATTCCATTTTGGCCTAAACCTGTACCGGCCATATGCATACACTGTGATAACCAAGCTGCTAAGTAGAGCGCATAACTTTGTGTATAATGGAAAGTCATGACATATTCGTCGACGCCATAACACAGTTAGGCAGTTACTCTCCAATGGAATTATTTCCATAGATTATGTGAGAACAAATGATAACCTAGCGGATCCATTTACTAAAGGTTTATCAAGAGAGAAAATTGACTGCGCATCGAGGGGAATGGGTTTAAAAGCCTAAACCACCAAGAGTTATCTTATAGGGAAATCTATCCTAGCGACTGGAGATCCCACGGACTAGGATCAATAGACAAACCAGTTCTGAGTAACTTAAGACGTAATGCATTAGCTTGGACATAGTCCAACTCCATTCCTATGGTGCACAATATAAATGCATGCCTACAGAAGTATTTAAAGGTGAAAACTATGTTTTTTAATGATGACCATATCATGGAATAACAAGTGGGGTATATGTAGGATATTCTTAATGGTTGCAATCACCTATGTTAGTGTGTACTGGGTCGACTCTATGAGAATATTAAAGGCTTATATTTTCTATAAGCACTTGCAGAAACAAAAATTGTTCAGGACCAAAATGAACACAACCAAGAGATTGGATGAGAAGGGAATCAATGCTTCGTAAAGCTTATTGTCTGGATATACAATAAAGGCTGACAGTCAAGATAAAATAATTCACCGATTAGCCAAGTACATCCGATAAGTTTTAACTAGGGAAAGTTCAAAGTGAAATATCTACTTATCCACGATAAAGCATTATTCCATATGCACTCTGTGATATTTCGCTTTGTGTGGGGGATATGTACATTATCATTCATGTGGGGGATTGTTGGAATTCCTATTGAATGGAAGTATACATAAGTCCCACATCGCCAAAATTGCAAAGCTATTCTAGTATATTAATAGCTTTGCAATTAAGGGGTTGGGGCCTTGAGGCACCTAAATGTTTGCTTCGTTGCGAGGACGGAGATCATGCATCACCACCACACACGCGTGCATGTCGCAGCCGCCGTCCGTCCGGGCCGAGCTCGGGCGGGCTCAGGCTCCGGTCTAATATGATCCTATACTGCTAAACTGGGCCGGGTTTTCTAACAGTTGCAGGCTATAAGAACAGGTGCGAATCTGTTCAGAAGCGGACGTGGATTGACTGAGGGGGTGCGAGTTATGAAGTGCTTGCGGGATTTTGGCGAACACACGCATCCATTAGCAGACGGAAGCAGGTGCGAACCGTTAGACGCAAGCGGGTGCGACCCGAAGCGCAGGCAAACAGAAGCAGTGCGACGCGAACAGATGCAAGGTGTGACGCCCCACCTCTATATCCACGCTAGCCAAGAACATTACGGTGAATGCTGTCAACTAGCACGGAGAATAAGGCTGTTGAGGAGCGACCATCCGTGTAATTGCTTTGCGCGAGCATCGATATGTCAGATAGTATAACATGCATTTCTTATCAAGAGGGAAATCCGACATACCGACACAAACTCAAAGCTACTACACAATGGCTATAATATCTTCAGAAACAAATATAGAAATAAACATAACATAAATCAGTCACAGACAATTCATATCACAAAGGCGGAAATATATATGAATATAACACATGAAAGTGTACATCAGAGTAGTGGTCAAACAAGATCCACAATATCAAAAAGAATAGATACAAGTGCTAGACAAAAGAATAAGTATACATCATAGAGTCTGTATCTCAAATGTATACAACAAAAACTACTAAACTAAAGTAGTTAGCCAAAAGTCAGAAGATGGTTCCAGATAGGAAGCCATGAGGAAGCACCTGTAATATCTCAGTCTGACCCGAGTATTATTTAATAAGAAAATAATAAACAGATCAGTCTAGCTATAAATATCAGATGAAATGATATAGAATAAGAGATATGACTAAACGTATAATAATCACAATGCCAAGCTGTGATATATAAGTAATTGAAAATCAACAAGAGATTAATCAATATCACAATAATCTACTCAAGGATCAAAAGGAATGTCATACTCCTAATTTCATTCACCAAGCCACAATAATTGATAAATCAAATCAATAGAAATCAAGAAGATAGGTGAAGCATAAATTCCAGAAATCAACACATGAAATCCAGAAATCACAAGAAAAGGACGGCCAATCCCATAAAAATGAGCCGGAGCTCCTCCAGACAGGGTATAGTCCCCCATTGCGGACATTGAGCCGAAGCTCCTCCTTGTGAGTCAAAACTCCTCCTGATAGGGTATAGTCCCCCATTGTGGACATTGAGCAGAAGCTCCTCCTGGTGAGCCGAAGCTCCTCATGACAGGGTATAGTCCCCCATTGCGGACTTTGAGCCGAAGCTCCTCCTGGTGCGTCAAAACTCCTCCTGACAGGGTATAGTCCCCCATTGTGGACATTGAGCAGAAGCTCCTCCTGGTGAGCCGAAGCTCCTCATGACAGGGTATAGTCCCCCATTGCGGACTTTGAGCCGAAGCTCCTCCTGGTGAGTCAAAACTCCTCCTGACAGGGTATAGTCCCCCATTGTGGACATTGAGCCGAAGCTCCTCCTGGTGAACCGAAGCTCCACAAAAATGAAGTATCGTCCCCGACATGGACAAAGAGACATCACACATTGCTAGTATAAATCACAAAGATGATCGTCATGATCAACGAGAAGTGTCGATTATAGTAAGCTAGTAAATATATGAGCTTAGCTTCATGTCCCATAACCACTAGCTTAACTTAAATATTTACGAACAAATTGTAGATCTCCACTAGAAAATTGTCACAAGAGTTTCAATCGAACAAGTCCAAGAATTAACCAACAAAGTGAACGCAAGCGTTTCATACCACTTGTTTTACTAAGTCGTTTAATTAGATTTCTCATACGAGTGAGGTAAAGGTTTGTATATACTAATAGATTGGAAAACGGTTTTATAAACGAGCTTTGTAATAAAATAGTATTGAAATCGTTTGAGGAAAGAGTTTTGATATTTACTACTAGTATAAAAAACCTTTATATTTTTAAAGTGACAAATCACAAAGAAGATTGTAAGAATAATCAATCACTAAAATTCACATTCGAAGACGTGAATAAAATCCAAAGAAACCGATAAAGAATCCATCGAAATGGATATTCAAAAATCCCTAAATAGGAGTCATCAAGGGAATAATAAATGATAACAACAAATAGGATCATCACGAATCGATTTAAATTGGAACTCTCAAGCAAATAGGCAAATAGGCAAAACAATACAGTTTCAGACGTCTGAAACAAGTGGTTGAGATGTCTGAATCTGGAAATATAAAGATTTCCAGAACACAATTCAGACGTCTGAATCAAGTGTTTCAGACGTCTAAAATAGCCACTTTTTAGCCTATTTCCTTTCTGGTTCCAAATGAACCAATTCAGACGTCTGAAACCATATATTCAGACGTCTGAATCTGGGAATAGAAATCTTCCCAGAACAATATTCAGACGTCTGAATATTACGTTTCAGACGTCTGAATCAAGGGTTCAGGGCATTCCCTGAACCTAGGCCAAAAATGGCCAAACGAATATCGGAAACGATTGAACGAGCAAATGGCGATGACTAAGGAGTTACGTCGAACGACAACCCAGCCTAAACGGCTCTTCGATACGCCTCAAATATCAATGTCCAAATATCCATAAAAGGATTTTCATAAATTAGACCAAAACACCAAAAATTGGAATATACACGAAATCAATCCAAACCAAAATCAATAGCACATGAATAGGTGTTAGGAATTCATACCTAACAATCGAAGATAATTATAGACAAAGACGTGAGATAAAAATCTCACCTTTGAACCCAAATCAATGAAGGAGAAGTTTTAAGAACAAGCTAAGATCAATCCCTCTTCAATCTCAACACTAGAAGCTTGAATCTAAGCTTAAAAGAGAAACATTTCCTAAATTAGGTTTAGGAATTTTCTGAAATCAAAGAGAGAAAGAGTTGGAGAAGAAGAAGGAGATGCTTACCAATGGGTTAACTTGAGTTTGGAGCTAGAAGATGGATTTGCTAAGCAAGCTAGGGCTTAGGAATTTCTATTTCCCATTCTCTTCCACCATTGTTGCTAAAGCTTGAGTGTTTAAGCAAAGAGGAGAAGTTATGAAGAGAAGGGGGTTGGGCTGAGCTAATAAGGGTGTAGTCCAAACCAAAGTCATAAGCGGGAAAAAGTAACAAAAATCAACTATCTCCAAACATATCGAAGCTTATACTCGAAAAGGTCGCAAACGACATTTTAAACTCAATGGGGGTGGTCTCGAGCCCTAATTCGACTGTTTGCAAAAAGTAGGTTTTCGGACCGAAATCCGACGAACGTAAAATATTTAAATAAAATATTTAAATATAAAATCGACAAATATGCGGGTTGTTACAGACTCCCTTCCTTAAAGAAATTGCGTCCTCGCAATATTTAAGAAGAAGATATATAGTAACAACCATAAAAGCATATTCAACACAAAAGAAAATTTGAAATAGGAAGTTCACCATAAGGAGCATGAAAGAGTTAGCCTGAACGGGATTGTTCGATGAATTCTCAGGATTCCCAAGAGCAATCCTTAGGATTTGAGAACCATTGAACTCTCACAAAAAGAACATCTTTATTTCGATGGAACTCAACCTCCGAAGCAATGATGCGAATAGAATGTTGCTCATAAATCAAATCCGGTGAAACTTCAATTTCCACAATATCACCGGGCTCAAGAATGAAAACCGGAATCCTTAAGGCATTTCCATAGATAAAAGACATGGGGAACGTCAAGAATAGCAAAAAATTGAGCCGGTGCAACGGCGTAGTACAAAAACGGTACGCCCGAGGAACTAGAAACTCAAATAATTTGGGACATCAGCGTAGTACAAAAACGGTACGCCCAATGAACCAAAGCAAAGACATTGATGTAGTACAAACGGTACATCTAATGAATCTAATAGCAAAGACATTGATGTAGTACAAACGGTATATCCAATGAATCAAATAGCAAAAACATTGATGTAGTACAAACGGTACATCCAATGAATCCAAAAGCAAAGACATTGATGTAGTACAAACGGTACATCCAATGAATCAAATAGAAAAAACATTGATGTAGTACAAACGGTACATCCAATGAATCAAATAGCAAAAACATTGATGTAGTACAAACGATACATCCAATGAATCCAACACCATAAAAGAACATCGGATGCTAGTCCATAAAAGAAATGAGATGAAACTCAATAAAATTAAGTACATCAAATAGTCTGATGAACTTAATAAAAAGATAATCCCATTCAGACATCACCAAAGAATCAACCACTTGTTGCTTACGACTAAACGCATTGGCAACACGATTTTCCCTTTCGGGAATAAAAGAATATCAAGATCATAAGATGCTAGGAGCTCGAGTCGACATGAAGTTCCTTATGAGAAAATATATATTCCATATTGTTCTGAAGTTTGGCTCTGATACCAAGCTGTGACGCCCCACCTCTATACCCACGCTAGCCAAGAACATTACGGTGAATGCTGTCAACTAGCACGGAGAATAAGGCTGTTGAGGAGCGACCATCCGTGTAATTGCTTTGCGCGAGCATCGATATGTCAGATAGTATAACATGCATTTCTTATCAAGAGGGAAATCCGACATACCGACACAAACTCAAAGCTACTACACAGTGGCTATAATATCTTCAGAAACAAATATAGAAATAAACATAACATAAATCAGTCACAGACAATTCGTATCACAAAGGCGGAAATATATATGAATATAACACATGAAAGTGTACATCAGAGTAGTGGTCAAACAAGATCCACAATATCAAAAAGAATAGATACAAGTGCTAGACAAAAGAATAAGTATACATCATAGAGTCTGTATCTCAAATGTATACAACAAAAACTACTAAACTAAAGTAGTTAGCCAAAAGTCAGAAGATGGTTCCAGATAGGAAGCCATGAGGAAGCACCTGTAATATCTCAGTCTGACCCGAGTATTATTTAATAAGAAAATAATAAACGGATCAGTCTAGCTATAAATATCAGATGAAATGATATAGAATAAGAGATATGACTAAACGTATAATAATCACAATGGCAAGCTGTGATATATAAGTAATTGAAAATCAACAAGAGATTAATCAATATCACAATAATCTACTCAAGGATCAAAAGGAATGTCATACTCCTAATTTCATTCACCAAGCCACAATAATTGATAAATCAAATCAATAGAAATCAGGAAGATAGGTGAAGCATAAATTCCAGAATTCAACACACGAAATCCAGAAATCACAAGAAAAGGATGGCCAATCCCATAAAAATGAGCCGGAGCTCCTCCAGACAGGGTATAGTCCCCCATTGCGGACATTGAGCCGAAGCTCCTCCTGGTGAGTCAAAACTCCTCCTGACAGGGTATAGTCCCCCATTGTGGACATTGAGCAGAAGCTCCTCCTGGTGAGCCGAAGCTCCTCATGACAGGGTATAATCCCCCATTGCGGACTTTGAGCCGAAGCTCCTCCTGGTGAATCAAAACTCCTCCTGACAGGGTATAGTCCCCCATTGTGGACATTGAGCAGAAGCTCCTCCTGGTGAGTCAAAACTCCTCCTGACAGGGTATAGTCCCCCATTGTGGACATTGAGCAGAAGCTCCTCCTGGTGAGCCGAAGCTCCTCATGACAGGGTATAGTCCCCCATTGCGGACTTTGAGCCGAAGCTCCTCCTGGTGAGTCAAAACTCCTCCTGACCGGGTATAGTCCCCCATTGTGGACATTGAGCCGAAGCTCCTCCTGGTGAGCCGAAGCTCCATAAAAATGAAGTATCGTCCTCGACATGGACAAAGAGACATCGCACATTGCTAGTCTAAATCACAAAGATGATCGTCATGATCAACGAGAAGTGTCAATTAAAGCTAGTAAATATATGAGCTTAGCTTCATGTCCCATAACCACTAGCTTAACTTAAATATTTATGGACAAATTGTAGATCTCCACTAGAAAATTGTCACAAGAGTTTCAATCGAACAAGTCCAAGAATTAACCAACAAAGTGAACGCAAGCGTTTCATAGCACTTGTTTTACTAAGTCGTTTAATTAGATTTCTCATACGAGTGAGGTAAAGGTTTGTATATACTAATAGATTGGAAAACGGTTTTATAAACGAGCTTTGTAATAAAATAGTATTGAAATCGTTTGAGGAAAGAGTTTTGATATTTACTACTAGTATAGAAAACCTTTATATTTTTAAAGTGACAAATCACAAAGAAGATTGTAAGAACAATCAATCACTAAAATTCACATTCGAAGACGTGAATAAAATCCAAAGAAACCGATAAAGAATCCATCGAAATGGATATTCAAAAATCCCTAAATAGGAGTCATCAAGGGCATAATAAATGATAACAACAAAGAGGATCATCACGAATCGATTTAAATTGGAATTCTCAAGCAAATAGGCAAATAGGCAAAAAACTACAGTTTTAGACGTCTGAAACAAGTGGTTCAGACGTCTGAATCTGGAAATATAAAGATTTCCAGAACACAATTCAGACGTCTGAATCAAGTGTTTCAGACGTCTAAAATAGACACTTTTTAGCCTATTTCCTTTCTGGTTCCAAATGAACCAATTCATACATCCGAAACCATATATTCAGACGTCTGAATCTGGGAAAAGAAATCTTCCCAGAACAATATTCAGACGTCTGAATATTACGTTTCAGACGTCTGAATGAAGGGTTCAGGGCATTCCCTGAACCTAGGCCAAAAATGGCCAAACGAATATCGGAAACGATCGAACGAGCAAATGGTGATGACTAAGGAATTACGTCGAACGACAACCCAGCCTAAACGGCTCTTCGATACGCCTCAAATATCAATGTCCAAATATCCATAAAAGGACTTTCATATATTAGACCAAAATACCAAAAATTGGAATATACACGAAATCAATCCAAACCAAAATCAATAGCACATGAATAAGTGTTAGGAATTCATACCTAACAATCGAAGATAATTATAGACAAAGATGTGAGATAAAAATCTCACCTTTGAACCCAAATCAATGAAGGAGAAGTTTTAAGAACAAGCTAAGATCAATCCCTCTTCAATCTCAACACTAGAAGCTTGAATCTAAGCTTAAAAGAGAAACATTTCCTAAATTAGGTTTAGGAATTTTCTGAAATCAAAGAGAGAAAGAGTTGGAGAAGAAGAAGGAGATGCTTACCAATGGGTTCACTTGAGTTTGGAGCTAGAAGATGGATTTGCTAAGCAAGCTAGGGCTTAGGAATTTCTATTTCCCATTCTTTTCCACCATTGTTGCTAAAGCTTGAGTGTTTAAGCAAAGAGGAGAAGTTATGAAGAGAAGGGGGTTGGGCTGAGCTAATAAGGGTGCAGTCCAAACCAAAGTCATAAGCGGGAAAAAGTAGCAAAAATCAACTATCTCCAAACATATCGAAGCTTATACTCAAAAAGGTCGCAAACGACATTTTAAACTCAATGGGGGTGGTCTCGAGTCCTAATTCGACTGTTTGCAAAAAGTAGGTTTTCGGACCGAAATCCGACGAACGATAAAATATTTAAATAAAATATTTAAATATAAAATCGACAAATATGCGGGTTGTTACACAAGGAGCAGGCGGGTGTGACTCGTTAACGAATAGTAGCGGTTCAAAAGGCAACAAGTGCGACCCGTTAAGAGGACGCGACTGTTTGAAGGGATGCGGACGAAATTATAAATAGGAGAGAATCCTGATCACATTCACATTCCATTCCAATTCTAATTTCTTCTGCTTCTTCTTCTCTACTGCTTTATACAGTAAATCATAGAGTTGACATACTCTTTACAATTTCGTGCAGATAACGTTTGCTGTATCTTGGGAGACTTTAAATAAAGTCTTAAGGAAATTGTTACGAGCCTCATACGGAATTTCCTTCTTCGAACCTGTTAGGTTTATAAATGATTTATATATATATATATATTTATATCATTTTCGTTTCCATGTTGTACTATTTCTTTAAACAGTATAACGTTTGATCTACCGCTATAGTTGTTGTTATTATAGTTGCTAGTTTGTTGTTGTAATTTAATTACGACACACCTATTGCTTAAATTAGCTAATACAAACTTCCAGAGTAGTGGAAATCTGATTGATAAACTTGTGAGACGAGTTTATAATTGATTATTCTCGGTTTTGGTATACTAAACGTATAACAAAGTATGCCAATCAAATTATTTTTTAAATCGTTGTAAGGATTCCGTGTTTTTTATAACAAATTTTATTTCCTCAATAACAAATTTTTTAAAATGCTGTAAGACACGCATGCTTGAACATTTCACTGTGGATCGAAAATAATAAGATGCCATGACTTGTTTGTATAATCCGCATTTTAATATGTGTCATGGTTTTATGTTTACAATATATTAAATCTAATTTAGTACCTGTGCTAATATTTGTCTAGCCATGTCCATGATTTTGTAATTCTTTACTTGAATCAATAAGTACATTCACAGGTTTTCTATTGATTATGCTTTGCACTCTATGTAAGGTTTGAATTCCATGCATGCATATCAAATGTGTCCTATAGTTTCAACTTGACACATGCAAAGCCAAATATCCCTTGAATAAATTTTCATAATCCAGTATAGATTTTGACATGCTCATTTTTTTTTTATAATTTTCAATCACCACTTTAATGGTAGAAATGCAAATGCTCTGGAAACATGATCATTTTCTAAACTTATACATCAATGATAACTCATAATTCAATCAGTAGCCATTTAAAGAATTATAGAAAAATGTTCATTTGTTAAAACAGATACCTAACAACTGATTTGTCTTAAATTTACCTGAAAGGTGGGGTTCAAGTTGAGTTCACCACAGCATCAACAGCCTCGACCTTCATCCGCCTACCTTCCATATCCCCTTCAGAACTTAGAATAATAAAAAATGCAATAACATCAATAGAATATTATATTACAATCAATACTTAAACATAGCATCAATTTACTAACAATAATATTATTCGACTTCTAATTCATAAAAGAACGCTTCAACTTAAAAAGACAGTCTGAATCAATATTCGAAGCTCCGCTATTGCACAAATTTAAAATTTAGTATCATCTATAATAGTAGTGCTATTATACCTCGTTATTTTTTTAAATAATTTAAGGCATATTAAATACGATATAAAACTTAGTATCACGCTTTCCTCCTTTGCTAAATAATAACTCTTAACTACAATTTCACATGAGTAATTCGAAATAACATGATTCTAAGTCATACCCATCTCTATCGTCTTATCACTTCCAATTGTTACTTGGTATATCATTCAATTGTTGAATTTCACATTACACGTTGCAATTCAGTTGTTACTTAGTACATCAGATTAGCCTAACATTTCAAGGTTTATAATGAATTTATCCGGGCAGATAAAGCAGTTAATTTAGGCTGTGAATGCAAATCAATGGACTTATTCTTTGCAGATTCTTTTATTCTTTTGACTTAATAGGAAGTTGACCCCTCGACCATACTTAGTTTGCATGAATTCATGCATATTATTTGTAACATGTATATGACGCTTAACAAAAGCTACTACAATGACTTCACACATGTTATTTTGGGTTTCTATGAATGGTAGAGAATAGACATAAACTAAAAGTCGGCTACATGAGTAGGTAGCATGAAGCAGAGATCTACTTTGATGGGCTAAATAATATGAAATGATTTAAGTGTTTTATGTGTTATGATGTAACTATAGTAGTAAGGCTCTTCATCCATCAACTATATATTTATATGAAAAGCATCATTATTCTGGCTGTTTACAAATTTTTTTAACCATGCACCAGTAAGTAAAGCTAAAATAGAAGTTCCTAAGAATAAACATGTTTCAAGTTCTCTCAAACATTAAACATAAAAAGGTTCAAAGAAAACAAATAATTTCTCAACTATAAATAGACTACACACCTTCGACCTCCTATTTTCTATCCTGAATCAATACGATCCACATAGCTACTAATCCTACACCCTTGTTTAAAGCTTATCAAGCTAATCCTACTAGCTTTTGGAATCGTTTTTCATCCAAGGTATATGACAGCAACGATAAACATTTAAGAGTCATACAAAGAAAATGTTAGAACATTGACCTTTACTAATTAATTCTTAAGATGGACTAACTATAGGTATAATATGATGTGTGTCATCAGTCCAAATAAATATTCAACGGCTTAAAAGCGCTGTTAAGCTCTTTTAGGTGCATCAAAAGGCAATCTCATAAATCTAGAGTCAACATAATAAAACTTAAATTATCTTTACAAATGGTAACAACACATCTGTATTCAAAAGAGGGAGGGGTAAATTAACGTTCTCATTAGAAGTATTTATTACCAAATGACCATCTGTAAGAAACTTATGTCACTTACTTAACATGTATAGATATTTTGGTTGTACATTTAAATACCATGAGAAAAGGTATCCTAATAAAGAAGCACTATGATTCAACTTAATTTAGCCTGTGCAAGTATGATAACATAATTTTATTTTTACTATAGTAGTCATATAGTTGAAAATTCTAATCCTATAATCTATCGGTATACCAATCGGTATAATTAGCTAACAAAAACAGATTTGCATTATTACCTCCTTTTGTCAATACAGCCCAAGAATCCAGCATATGCTTGAAGAAAATCAACATCTTTAAATAATCCCTGCATAGAGAAGGCTAAGGTTCCTACCATAGCTTGAGAAGACTTTTGGCGAATGCTTCAAATTGTTGTAGGTAATGTCGAATATCTTCTCTTAAAAATTATATAAAAACTCATAAAAAATTATCTCATTGAAGCGA
Organism: Allium cepa; assembly: GCA_030765085.1. Lineage (NCBI taxonomy): Eukaryota > Viridiplantae > Streptophyta > Magnoliopsida > Asparagales > Amaryllidaceae > Allium > Allium cepa. The sequence continues at coordinate 964,374,755 of CM060939.1, read as the reverse complement.
AGTCATAATACAATGGACATCTACATATATTTCTTAATCAAAAGAAAATCAAGACTTTACCTTTTCTGTTCAGACAAATACATTTGAATTCAAATCAACAACAAACCTTATTCTCAACTACCACTTAAAACTCCTTCATTTATGGACCGTTGAACTACTTGATTTGTGTTTTTTTGATCCAATTTTTTTCCATGAAAATAGGAGGAAATTATAGTGAAACTTTGACAGTGAATAAAATTTCTTAAAAAAGAAGAAAATTAATCATAAATGCATTTCGAAAAAAAATGCGCAGTCTTCCATAAAGTGAAGCAAATAATATATAATGAAAAAATGTTCACAAAGATCTTACCATTTCCAACGCATCTAATTATTTATAAAACTGAGAGTGGTACTAAATATTGACATTTAAAAATGATATAGAGAATTTAAATTCAAAGCTACAAAAAATGCATAATACACATGTCATCTCATGCACTCAGTCTTCCTAGAGAGGATTTATAACATGATTTTTAATTTATTAATCTCAAACTAAAGCTACATAACAATATCTCAAATTTCTTTTAAAAAATCATACATGTATTGCTATAAAATATATTATTCTAGAATCGAAGATATTCATGTGATCCGTAGGGAGTATAACCAAATGCAGCATTAATATTTTTCATCAATAAAATCAGAATCAGTTGGGATTTTAATTGCACACCAGTCAGTATTTTAGTTTCACGTCGGTAAGGAGTTTAATTGATGTTTTAAACGCTAATCAAATTAAAATAATTACTACTTAGTATTTGTATAATCAATGGCTATAGAGATTAAACTATTTCATTGTTAAAAATTTGCATGGTCCTTGTGTTGCTGTGTATAACAAATTATATTTCGTGAATCAAAAATTAGATGAAAAATTGTAACGATGTCATATGTTCATAAATCAGAGCAGAACCAAAAATAACGAGTAAATATGTCAAATGTTGTATAGATCAATTGTTTTCATGGGTCGGAAATCAAATTGGAAAACGTATGTTCACCATTCACAAATTAGATAAATCAAAACAAAAAATAACGAGTAGCGATGGCAAAAGGTGAAGCAAATCGAAGAATGTAAATATTCTAACTGAAATACATACTTTAATAAAGGATTATACCTTCGACTAAAAGAAAAAGGTGATAGCACGCCTGAGCCATCTCTGCCAGCCCATCAAATCCCTAGACACGGACACTATGTCTCTGGTGATGTTGGTATTAAAGATTCGCGAGTAAGAGAAACTGATTTTTGAGATCGGATGACGACGGAGAATGAAATCATGGTTTTGAGGAAATGGATTCGGGAATGTAGTCGGATTTTAAAATTGGATGAACGGACGCAAGCTGATATGAAATGTAAGGGCATTTTGGGAATTCCAAAAAGCGCGGTTGAAGCCTGTTGATTGAATTTCCATTACTAGTAGTAGAAATGCATTATTTTCTTTAACACTAATACTCTGTTGGATTTATGCAAACCCTAGTATCCCAAAACATGATCATTATTTAGAGATTTTATATCTGCTCCATAACTCCTTGCCTTAATATTTGGTGCCTTTACTTTCCTCCTTTTTATCACCGGTGGTCTCTGCCCATTTAGGTTTGTTTTAGAATAACTGTACTTTTTTAACCAAATCTAATTTTTTATGCATACTGGTGTGGCTCTTAGGTTCTTCTTCAATAGACTTTTCTATGTAAGGGAAATAATAATATGAACTAGAAATGCCCAATTGCTCCTTAACCAATGTTGTTGAGTTTGTGCCGTCTTGCAAACCAGACATAAAGTTCTCATCACATTTCAAATCTTAGGAATTTAAGGTTTTACAATTGTCAGTAGACTAAATTTGGGACCTTGGTCCAATGTTCGCCATGGTGTAGTCCGATGATAATACGCGAGATTCACTTTGGTGGACTGAGGTAGATTGTAGTGCTATATGCAAAGAACTTTCCTCTTTGAACCCATTGTTAAGGGAGACGAACTAAGAACAAATGCTTGTGCACTTAGTATTACCCACCTCACATTTGGAGAATCTTAGGACGCAACACCCCACCATCGTTTATTTGGCCTTCCTCTACTGTTGCTAGTATAGCTGTGGGTTGCTCCTTCTTTGTTGGATCAAGACCAAGAGTCTACTTGGTTCCTGTAATGCCTGATAGTTCTTAAAACTGATATTTGTCTACCACACTTAGTTGCTCAATGGCTTCTTCCACTTCCTTTATTGATTTCTATGGAATCTTATCCCCCCATTGGACCAACTTTTCCATGCGCATGTTGTTACAAGTTCTTTATCACCTACTTTTCTTCTGCACTTGTACCATAGTTCACCATTATGCCCTCTATAATACTTGCTTCAACCACGTTCTCCTATGGGACATTGATACTTCCAACAATCAACTCCTTCAATGCTTTTCCATTCACCCATTTCATTAAGCTAGACATAACGTTCACCTTTTACTGGTTCTCTGCTACTTTATGTTAAAATATGTGACGACCCGGAAATTTTTAACATTTGAAAATGAAATATTTAATTGATTTTAGATATTTGAAAGTTATTTTAACTTGAATTTCAATTTATAACTAAGAATTTGGCAATTGAATTATTTAATTTAATTATTAAAGCTTGGGTAAAAATTTGAATCTGAAATTTTAAGCTGATTAAAAATATTTTGAAGGCTTAGAAAAATTTATATTTATAATACTGAAGATAATGGAAGCTTCAGAATTGAATTTGGAAACGATTTGTTCAGTATTGAAATTTTATTGTTTAAATCGATATTTAAAAATAGCCTTCCGAGGCACGGTCTCGGATTTCAGTGAAACCAATTCCATCGGATCCGTAATACTGTATTATTATCGGATTTCAATTTTTGTAGTAATTGGAGTTGTTGTGTGAGCGTACAACATATAAACGCGTCGAAATATATATCGAAAATTCAATTTTATAACTGGACTAAAAAGATATCTTCTCCATACGATCGAATTAGGACTCGAAGCCTTTTCCAATGCGTTCGGAATAGGGGTATAACATTATAAACGCCGAGCGGCATGCCTCGACAGGAGTTCGCAATTTTAAGCCACGAAATCGAGACGTTCTGAATTTGAATTTAAATTTAAATTAAATATATACATACATACATACATACATACATACATACATACATATATATATATATATATATATATATATATATTCCTACAACCCAACATTCAGCTGCCTTTCCTTCAAATCACTGTCTCCACTTGTACACACAACATCATCGTGTCTCTCCTCTTCATTTAATCGTGCCAAGAAAAAAATCTAAACGCTCAGATAATAATAGCCGAGCCAAAAAATCAAAACAATGGCGTCCGTCTTTCATTTTCCTTTCGTTCAAACGAAAGAACCCAAATAAATTCTTTAAGAAAAATTCGAACGAAATCGAATCACTCGATTTTGTAGAGAAAAAAAGAAAAAAATGGCGACTGAGAGAGAAAAGGGGGGAAGCACACACGCACGCTCGCGTGTGCGAGTGGGAGGTCGTGTTGATCGGCGGTGGTGCTTGTCGTCGCGAGGTTCGTACGGATGGCGGTGGCATCATGAAGTCCCATGGCGACCTAGGGATTGCTCGAAGGGCGCGCATGCGCGCTCACTCACGCGAGGGGAACTCGAAGTCTCGAGTCAAGTAGGGCAAGAACCACGATGCTGTGAACACAAAGATTGGGTTGTAGCGAAGTTCGATGGCATGCGGTGGTGGTTCGAGGCAGAGATCGCGGGTTGGTTGTTCGATCGGAATCAAAGTCGTGTCCAAGGTCGTGGCCATTAGGGGATTGCGACAAGGAATGGGAGGGGATCATTCGAATTCGCGAGCGACGCTGGTGGCTGTGCGATGGGAGATTCGTGTGTGTTGTGTTATTCAGGTATAAATTTTATTTTAATTCAAATATAATAAATATGTTATAAACAGAGAAAATATATATAGATGCCTCACTGCGTATTTGGTTATCTGAATTTGTTTTTAGATTTATTTTTACAATATTAGTTTAAAATTTATATTTTCACAATAAATATATGTATGAAGATAAGATTTTGGAAGTTAAATAGAAAATTTAAATGTTAAAATAGTTTATATGAAATTAATTCAAATTTAATATTTATTTAAAATTTAATCATTAGTTTAAAGTTTAATTAATTAGTTGAATAAAAAAATAAATAAAATAAATAAATGGCAATTTATTATTTGATTTATTTCGAATATTAATCAACTGTATAAATTGTTTATACAAGGTCTAATACAGTGAAGAAAACGATCTGGAATGGAAGTGGACTGCAAATTTAAATCAAAGTTGAGATCTTCTCACTCAAAATTTCAAAGATTAGAAATTTCAGTTATTGGTCTATGGTTGAATTGTGATAGCTAAATTTAACTTTGATTGACTATGTGTTTGGATGATTGATTTATTATCAGTTGTATTTAAATAGACCTTATGCGCCGTATAATAGCGGAGGTTATTATATTAAACCCATTAACCGCGATATTCCACCTTGAAGTGGAATGTGTATTATATATGTATTTGGAGATTGATTTCCCGAATTATTTAGCGGATGAGACCATATGCGCCGCAAAATAGCGAATGATATTTTATAAATCCCATATACCACGATGTTCCACCTCGAAGTGGAATTGGTATTTAACTGTTGTGCTAACGTCTGTGGATGCAGGGAAACAGGTTGGAGGGATCCAACCGGATTCCTCAAACAATTGAATTTGTTTCATTTGCTGTGTGTTTAATTTTTTATAATCTCGGTGTGATTATATTGTAATTGGAATCTTTGTAGGCTAAAATTTAGCCGAATATATTTTTGGTGTCGTAAGATACCAGAAATAAATAAAATAGGATTTTTGAATTTAAATAGAAAAATCTATAGTGAAATCCTATTGAATAAATTCCAAAATATGGGGAAAGATTTTAATAAATGGGTTTTGAGTAATATTGTAGATAGTTGAAGGATTTATTTAAAATATGGATTTTAAATAGTTTGGGAAAAAAATAAAGGGATTTATTTTAAAACATGATAAATTTGGAAATCCATTGAAAATTGATTTGGTATTTGAATAAATTTGGAAATCAATTTGAAAATTGATTTGGTGTTCAAATTGAATAATTGGAAATCGATTTGAAAAATCGTATATCAATGGATATTTGGAAATTTGAATTCACAATGGGAATTTATAAAGGAAATGGAATTTTGTTTTAAAAATAAACATTTAGTTATTTTTAAAAGTATGGAAATGAATTATGGATTTGGAACGTAAATTTAAAGTAAATCCAGAAGGATTTATAAATTGATTTTAATGAACCATTTTAGAATGGAAGGTGTACTTTCCCTGGAAAGCCAAGTATGTTTTCAATATAGTCTATAAATAGGAAATTGAAGTTGTGAAGATGGTTTTAAGGAAAGATACTTTGGAGAAATTATTTTCTTAAGTTATTTTTAAATCTTAAAGTAAAGATTTAGTTAATTAATTATAGAAGTGATTATTTAAAGATTTAATTTATATTTGTTCTAGAAAATGGTTATTTAACTAGTTATACGCGATCTACTAACTTTATTTTAAAGTTAATTTGGACTTGAAGTTTTATATGAGATATTGGTATAATATTTTCATAACTAATATTTAAATAAATGTTTTAAAATTGCTTTATCTAAATATTTCCATGTATATATGTTTGGATAAGTAATATAAATTATTTTAAAGTATTTTAACTCGGCAGACTTTCAGTGGAAATAAATAATATTGGGAATCTTATTCCACGAGTGAAAAGTTATTTGAAATTTGTTTTCAAATGGTTAAAGTGTGAAAATATATCTTGCAAAGATATTTTGAAAATAAATAATTGGGAAAATTATTTAAATCTGGTAATTGTCGTGAATGTTGATTGATAGTTAAATAACCGACTATCAATATTTTACTTTAAATGGCATTTGAATTTCGATGCGACCGGGGGTGGATTCCAAGTGGATATCCGAAAACCACATCGAACCTTTGTGATTGTGAAAGATCTTTTATTTAAAAGATCAAAGTGGAAATTGTTGTGATTTGTTGAAATCTGAATGAACACTTATTTTTAAAAATAAGCGCTCGTTATTCAGATTAGCCGGGAGAGGACCTTGTTAGGAACTGAGTTGATGATGTTTTGATGAGAACAACCTTATATGTTATTATACTTTACTTTATAAAATATATACTAACATTTCCATATAGATAGATATATATATATATGTATATAGGAAGTATATGCAGGTATCATCGAAGACTGATCAGTATAAAGACTCAAGCATCAAGATGAAGATTAGAGATTCAAGATTCAAGACTCTAGAGAAACAAGATTTCAAGATCTCAAGATAAATTCTAGTATTTTGTTAAAACTTCATAATAGCACTCTCATCTTTCTTCCAATTTTCTTTTGGGATGGAACCCAATTTCTATCGAAACCAGTGGCTTACAAACCCACGACAAGTAGCTTACAAACCTACGACAAGTGGCTTACAAATCCACGAAAATCAAAATCATTTAAACTACTTTGTACAAGTTCTCGAGTCCTATGGAGGAGCTCTGTAGGAAGGTTCTTGCAATTTCAGTTTGAATAGATTTTTCAAAATATTTTTAAATCTGTTTTCAAAATGTTTTAGCTTTCAAAATCATGTTTTCAAAAAGATTTTCAAACTTCGTTTTAGCCTTGAAATATTCCTCTATTCTGATTTTAAAAACTTCTATTTTTAAAACATCAAAACTTATTCTGATTTTAAATATTACTTATATAATTGACGGTCTATATCAATTATATACGTATATTTAAAATAATGTTTTATATCCATTCTCTATCTCAAAATATTGTTTGAACACTTTACTTTGCTTCAGAGAAGTTTCAACTTGTTTTAAATACAATTGTCTTTACAAAACAACATCTCTATAATTTTGAACTGAGGGATGTCGACATATGGGGATACCCCATTTCGACATGGTGACAGTTGGATTCAAAATTCAATTTTCAAAAGAAGTGTCCATTCGTTCAAAAACCTTTCGCCAATGGTTATGACTGTTGTGCATCTATATAAAGGCTTCCAGAACGAATTTTTTTAATAACTACTTTCTTATTTTCTTCACTCTTTCTTCTCCACCATTCCATATCCATAAAACTTCATATTTTCAAGATCGTGCCATCATTCTGCCAAATCCTCAATAGGAAATCATTTAGATACTCTTTCTATTTGATTCTCCATCATTCTACTAAAGACAAAGTGCTATTCAGAGTTATAGGATTAATTTGTATTCAAAAAGTCCATAGAGTCTATCCATTCAAAAGGATTGTTATTAAGAAGTATTAGGGTGATCTTGTGTCCCGTAAATCAAGAGATTTTACCCCAGACTCGGAGATAGGAGGGTTCCTCAAGGCCTTAGAAATTGAGGGTTGTAATTTGGATATTGGCTTATAAAAATCTATACAAGGATATTGCCTTGGTGCAGGACTGGATGTAGGAGGATTCCGAACCAGTATAAAATCCGGTGCGTTCTTTCCTTTTACTTGCTTTACTTTACTATTTGCATTTGTTATATGTTCTGTGATCATTCTGTGTTAGAATTCTGTTTAGATTTGTGTTGAATGTTTTATTTTAGTCATATAGTTCATATATTCTTTAAAACACTATTCACCCCCCCTCTAGTGTTATTTCTGCCTTAAGATCCTTAATCCGCATCCCCAACAATTGGTATCAGAGCATTTGTTTTCATTGTTTTCATAATCTGAAACTTGAAAAATATAAAAATGACATTTTTGGAAAATTGTGTTAAAACTGTTTTGAATCTATGCATTTCATCAAAGTATCATAAGTCTGCATATAGTTATTTTGAAAAATCAAGTTATCTACCGAATTGGTGTGTTATGCAGGGACAGACATGTTATATGGCTTTTGACGAATCGACACCCAATGGACAAACTGTGCAAATTGAGAAAGATAAATGGATACTTGATAGTGGCTGTTCGAGGCACATGACTGGAAATCCCGAGATACTCAAGGACATTACTTATCAAGATGGTGGATTAGTCAATTTTGGTGACAGCTCTAAAGGATATGTGGTTGGCGTCGGCAATGTCGGTAACTCTAAAACTTTACTTATTTCTGATGTTTTATTTGTTAGGAACTTAAAACATAATCTGCTTAATATAAGTCAATTTTGCGATAAAGGTTTTAAAATTAAATTTGAAAAAGATAAATGTCACATTGAAGATGATAAGTCTAATATAATTTTTGAAGGTATTAGGAAGAAAAATATTTATATCCTTAGTATGAAAATTTCAAATGATAATCTATGTCTTTTGGTTAATACAAGTGACCCTTGGATTTGGCATAAAAGATTTGGCCATTTGAATTTCAAATTATTATCTAGGATATCAAAACTTGACTTAGTTAGAGGGCTACCCAAGTTAAACTTTAAAGCAGATAGTATTTGTGATGCTTGTAAATTAGGAAAACTTAAGAAAAATTAATTTAAATTAAAAGATGCTATTTCTACCTCTAGTCCTCTAGAATTACTTCATTTAGATTTATTTGGTCCATCTCAAGTTCAATCAGTTAAACATAGTAAATATGTTTTTGTTATAGTAGATGATTATTCAAGATTTACTTGGACAATCTTTTTAAAACATAAAAATGAAGCTTTTGAAATATTTAAAAGCTTTTCTAAAAGAATTCAAAAACAACATTCTTTCAAAATTAAAACTATTCGAAGTGATCACGGTGGTGAATTTGAAAATGAAAATTTTGAGAATTTCTGTACTCAAAAGGGAATTACTCACAACTTTTCATTTCCAAGAACTCCACAACAAAACGGAGTAGTAGAACGTAAGAATAGAACGATTCAAGAGTGTGCTTGTACAATGCTTTCTGATAGTAATTTACCTAAACATTTTTGGGCTGAAGCAGTTGCTACAGCTTGTTATATATTAAATAGAATTTTAGTTAGACCATTAACAAATAAAACTCCATATGAATTACTTTATAATAAGAAACCTATAGTTGCTTATTTTAAAGTCTTTGGGAGTAAATGTTTTTTACTTAATACAAAAGATAATTTAGATAAATTTGAACCAAAAGCTGATAAAGGATTCTTTATTGGTTATTCTAATAGAAGCAAAGCATTTAGAGTTTTAATTTAAAAACTAATACTATTGAAGAAACTATGCATGTATATTTTGATGAAAATCTTAAAGATATTGTACAAATAGATGATGAAGAAGATTTTATAAATTTAAATCAATCTAATGAAACTATTAGTGAAATAAATCAACCTAATAAGAGATTTAAAATATCAAAAGATCATCCTATAGAAAATGTTTTAGGAAATATTGAATATGTAGTAAGAACTAGAAATCAATTAAATAGTATGAGTAATGTAGCCTTTATATCAACAATTGAACCTAAAAATCCAAAGGAAGCATCGTCTGATGATTCATGGATTCTTGCTATGCAAGAAGAATTGAATCAATTTACCAGAAATAATGTATGGGAACTTGTTCCTAAACCTGAGGATAAAAGTATAATTGGAACTAAATGGGTTTATAAAAATAAAATGAATGAACTCGGTGAGGTCGTAAGAAATAAAGCTCATTTAGTCGCGCAAGGTTATTGTCAAGAAGAAGGAATTGACTATGATGAAACCTTTGCCCCCGTAGCAAGATTATAAGCTATAAGAATTCTACTTGCTTTCGCTAATTATAATAATTTCAAATTATATCAAATGGACGTTAAAAGTGCTTTTCTAAATGGTTTTGTAAAAGAAGATGTTTATGTTGAACAACCACCACTTTTTGAAGATAATAAATTTCCAAACCATGTATACAAGTTAAAGAAAGCTCTATATGGTTTAAAGCAAGCTCCTATAGCCTGGTATGAAAGACCAAGATCTTATTTACTTCAATCTAGTTTTGAAATTGGTAAAGTAGATACAACACTTTTTATTAAAAGAAATAATCAAGATATTCAACTGGTTCAAATATACGTAGATGATATAATCTTTGGATCAACTAATAACATAACGAATAAAGAATTTTCAGATATAATGACTAAAGAATTTGAAATGAGTCACATGGGAGAATTAAGTTTCTTCTTAGGGCTTCAAATTAAACAACTAGAAAATGGAATCTTCATAAGTCAAGAAAAATATGCTAAAGACTTAATCAATAAATTTGGTTTAAGCACCTCTAGTGCGAAACCAACTCCAATGTCAACAAATGTAGGTTTAAGTAAAGAAGATAAATCAAAAGATATTGATCAAACATTATATAGGGGAATGATTGGTTCGCTACTCTATATAACAGCGAGTCGTCCTGATATTATGCATAGTGTTTGTCTCTGTGCAAGATACCAATCACAACCTAAAGAAACTCACTTAAAAGCTGTTAAAAGAATTTTAAGATATGTAAAATACACTTTAGATTATGGTTTATTTTATTCTAAAAATAATACTTTTGATTTAATATCATATTGTGATGCCGATTATGCTGGTTGTAAATCAGACCGAAAGAGTACAAGTGGAACTTGTCACTTTCTAGGACACTCACTGGTTTCCTGGTTCAGCAAGAAACAAAATACCGTTTCCTTGTCGACAACTGAAGCATAGTATATATTTGCTGCTCTGGCCTGTTCACAAATCATATATATGCAACAAACTTTAAAGGATTTTGGAATTAACATAAGTAAATCACCAATATATTGTGATAATACCAGTGCAATAAATCTATCTAAAAATCTAACTCATCATGCTAGAACTAAACATATTGATATAAGACATCATTTTCTTAGAGATAATATAACTAAAGAAATAATAACTCTAGATTATATAAATAATGAAAAACAAATTGCTGATATATTAACTAAACCATTAACCGAACAGAATTTTACTAAATTTAGAAGAGAATTAGGTATTTGTTCAAAATCTGAAATATAAAATAATATAATATAATAATCAATAAAAATTCAAAATAAAAATTACACTTTTTCTGAAGGACATGTCGACATGCCCCATCTCATGATGTCGACATACCCAAAATTGAAAATTGAATTTCCCTCCAAAGTTAGTTATTTGGTTATTTATCTATTTATTTCGTTTTCTCTCCTCTTTCTTCACTATATTCTCTGTAAATAACTTCTGAAACAATAAAATAATGGCCTCCTCTTCTACTAATGAACCCACTTCACCCACATCTCCTCATTCTGTTCCATTTCAATGAACTACGCACGCTCGAGTGATCAAATTGCAAGAGAAGATGAAAGATATCCTTCAATTGATGACTGAAATTCAAGTAAGTCAACTTAGGATGGCTAGAGAACAACAAAGGCAAGGGAATATTATTAGGAATGTACAAAAATTTCTTATGGATAACCATACAAATCCTATTAATATTGAAGACTCTTCACAAGCCATGGAATCCGAGGAAGAAGAACCTATGGAAGAACCGCAAGAAGACCAAGAGGAAGATCAACCTTTACCTCAACCCGAAGTCCCCATGAATATGGACGAGAACGTTATTTGCGTTGGTGAAATCCTTGTTGATACTAATGGAAACATAATTGAACAACGTGGAAACTTTTGTCTCTACTACCCAAATTGTTCGATTCATAAGTCTCTTATAGTTAAGGATCGCCATTAAAGCGTACCTTCATTTTATTCTTTGTTTTAAATTGTTTTCTTTGTTCGTGTTTATGTATGTTCTTATATATGTTGTAATAACTAAAATGTGTTCACTTATACTCATTGTTTCATGCTTGTTCTATACATATTATTTGTTCATACTAATCATTCTTGAATTCTTAAGTAGTTAATAGTTTTTTGTTGATGACAAAGGATGAGAAAGTTATAAAAATATATGTGCTTGGTGTAAGAGGGAGTCATGGAGTAAGGGGGAGTTGTAGTTTTAAGAAGAAGTCACGGAGTAAGGGGGAGTTATGGTATGGTAAGAATATTTTATAAATAAAGGTTGTCATCATCAAAAAGGGGGAGATTGTTAGGAACTGAGTTGATGATGTTTTGATGACAACAACCTTATATAGTTATTATACTTTACTTTATAAAATATATACTAACATTTCCATATAGATAGATATATATATGTATATAGGAAGTATACGCAGGTATCGTCGAAGACTGATCAGTATAAAGACTCAAGCATCAAGATGAAGATTAGAGATTCAAGATTCAAGACTCTAGAGAATCAAGATTTCAAGATCTCAAGATAAGTGTCTAGTATTTTGTTAAAACTTCATAATAGCACTCTCATCTTTCTTCCAATTTTCTTTTGGGATGGAACCCAATTTCTATCGAAACCAGTGGCTTACAAACCCACGACAAGTAGCTTACAAACCTACGACAAGTGGCTTACAAACCCACGAAAATTAAAATCATTTAAACTACTTTGCACAAGTTCTCGAGTCCTATGGAGGAGCTCTGTAGGAAGGTTCTTGCAATTTCAGTTTGAATAGATTTTTCAAAATGTTTTTAAATCTATTTTCAAAATGTTTTAGCTTTCAAAATCATGTTTTCAAAAAGATTTTCAAATTTCGTTTTAGCCTTGAAATATTCCTCTATTCTGATTTTAAAAACTTCTATTTTTAAAACATCAAAACTTATTCTGATTTTAAATATTACTTATATAATTGACGGTCTATATCAATTGTATAAAAATATTTAAAATAATGTTTTATATTCTTTCTCTATCTCAAAATATTGTATAAACACTTTACTTTGCTTTATAGAAATTTCAACTTGTTTCAAATTCAATTGTCTTTACAAAACAACATCTCTATAATTTTGAACTAAGGGATGTCGACATATGGGGATACCCCATGTCGACATGGTGACAGTTGGATTCAAAATTCAATTTTCAAACGAAGTGTCCATTCGTTCAAAAACCTTTCGCCAATGGTTATGACTGTTGTGCATCTATATAAAGGCTTCCAGAACGAATTTTTTTAATAACTACTTTCTTATTTTCTTCACTCTTTCTTCTCCACCATTCCATATCCATAAAACTTCATATTTTCAAGATCGTGCCATTATTCTGCCAAATTCTCAATAGGAAATCATTTAGATACTCTCTCTCTTTGATTCTCCATCATTCTACTAAAGATCAAAGTGCTATTCAGAGTTATAGGATTAATCTGTATTCAAAAAGTCCATAGAGTCTATCCATTCAAAAGGATTGTTATTAAGAAGTATTAGGCTGATCTTGTGTCCCGTAAATCAAGAGAGTTTACCCCAGACTCGGAGATAGGAGGGTTCCTCAAGGCCTTAGAAACTGAGGGTTATAAGTTGGATATTGGCTTATAAAAATCTGTACAAGGATGTTGCCTTGGTGCAAGACTGGATGTAGGAGGATTCCGAACCAGTATAAAATCCGCTGTGTTCTTTCCTTTTACTTGCTTTACTTTACTATTTGCATTTGTTATATGTTCTGTGATCATTCTGTGTTAGAATTCTGTTTAGATTTGTGTTGAAAGTTTTATTTTCGTCATATAGTTCATATATTCTTTAAAACACTATTCCCCCCTCTAGTGTTATTTCTTCCTTAAGATCCTTAATCCGCATCCCCAACAGACCTTTGTGTCGTGTATCCCATTCCGAATAATGATACGACGAAATGGGATTGCATTTGAAGACCGGTGGTGAAGACCGGGTATTTGCGAGAAAGATAGGATGACCCATCGATTGTCTCTGCACTGAGTGGCTATGGTATAGAGATTCCCTAAGTGATGGGAAGTCGGATCGGGATTGTGAATACCCGGATTGCAAGTTCTTCTTCGGAAGTGCCTTCGGTTCTATTCGAACCCGGAATAGACTTGTATGGATGCGTGTCTAACGTTACAAATTGAGATGTAAAGCTGGTTTCTATCAAATACATTTCTTTTGGTGGCGAAGAATTTATTCTCTTAGCTTAACACCCTTCTCTAAGACGTACGAGCTCAAAGGTTATGTACTTGATGGTTACTAGTGATGCATTCCCAATTTGGTAATGTGGCATATGGAGTATTGCTGATCATTTGTTGATCAAAGCATGGCTTTGTGAAAAAGCGTAGCTTTGTGGACGAGACTTTCTTATCTAGGTGAAACGTGATGGGGGGTTCTCGATTTTTGTTTGGTGGCGAGCAGGAGACTCTTACCCCCACACGTCCTCCTTAAGGGGTTGGTTAGGCATAAGCTGTGACAGTCGAAAGGCTGGGCATAAAAGCAAGTTTCGGGTACCATTGTGAGCCACGGCGGGGCTGGGATGGTTGAAAAGCCTACCAGTCGAGATTGGCCTCTGTCGATGGTTGAAAAGTCTAGACCGTTACAATGTGGTATCCGAGAATTTGGTTAAGCAACAACCTTGGCTCTGTTGGGTGTTACTCATTAGAGATAGAGTCAGCGGTACTCTAGAACGAGTGTGAGTGTAAAAATAGATATGAGTGCGTATTTGTTAGTGAATATAAAAATTGTTTTATCTTTTGTTGATTGGTTTGTTGAGTGGTATATGGATTCTGATCAATATGAGTAATTAACGTTATTGATAGGGATCTCTAAACACTTGTACAGAACAAATTCGACATGATATTGTTTTAAAGTAGGGTGAATGAAATAATTTTACCCAAATTATTTTCGTATATAAAAGAAATAGTTTTCCGTAAATTATTATAGTATATGGTTGCTTGATTATTAGAAAGTGATAATATTATTTTCCTTTGAAAAAGAAATTGAAATTGTAACTCCAAAGTTAAGAAATAAATTCACATACAAATGGAATTTGAGAATATAAATTGTAAATGCGATTTGTAATTTGAAATGGAATTCCAAAGAAATGTTTGAAAAGAATTTGAAAATTTTGGAGATTTATAAAGTTTAAATCCCTTTTGATTTTGATGATGATTTTCAAAGGTTTGAAAAAAATGTTTTTGAAGGGATAAAAGCACTAAACTCTTTTCGGTCGCTAGAAAATAATTTCGATGATGATCGCGACATCATCAGTGTTCATTTTCAGGTTTCCAAATGAGGAATTGCTGCCAAATTGTTTTAAATGGAAGTTGTTTGGAAAATTTGGGTTTGGATTTTGGAAATTCAAAGGATAATTTGAATTGATTTTAAAAATGGTTTTGAAAAGGTTGAAAAGACTCTGGAATTTTATCAAAATTGTTGTGGAATAATAAATAAATTTGAAAACTTAGAAATTGTGAATGAATGAATAAATTTACAATTACAATTAAATGAAAGTGAAATTGAATGTTGAAATTCATTTCGAATTTGTAAGCAAATAGAATTGAATTGGAATTGAATTTGATTTGTTATAAGAAAAGCGAAGTATTGAAATAAAAATTAGTAAGTGAAACTAATTGAAGAAAAGACCAAATAGATATGGTTTGAAATGAATTCAGTATCTATAAATAAAAGGTAAATTAAATTCATATGGAATTTAGAATCTAGTTTAAATATAAGTGGTTGTAAATTAAAATGGTGAATTGAAATTGAATTGTGTTTGGGAATGAATAAAATAATAAAACTGGAATTGAAACTGAATATTGAAAACCAGTTTGAATTGTTTGAGATAAAAATGAATTAAATGTAAACAATTGAGTTTTAAACCATTTAAATTGAATGAAGTTGTACACGAACTGGTTGAAACAATTAAAATTAATGTCAGAACCCTATAAGTTGCTTATAAATATTGTTTAACCTGCATTGCTTATAGAAGATCGTATGTTTACTAGTTAAATATGTAAAATGTTGTTAAGTTACATGATTTCGACACTTACATATTTAAATTGAGTAAGTATAGGTACAAGGAAGCCGTTGGGTTGGATTTGATTACGCAAAATTCTAATATTAAACCGCTTTGCTTAAAAATGCTAAATAAAGGTATGCCTACGCAATAAAAATAGAAAATTGAACTGTTTTTGTTTTTCCGACCGAGTGGGTTGATTTATATATGTATTTATACCTTTTGTCAAATTGCAAAAGCTCCTCCGTACAAAGGGGAATCTGCCAAAATTTTCCGAAAATTTTGGAAGTTAGAAAATTTTTGAAAAAAAAAAAAATTTGTTAGCGACAAACGATTTCAAATTGGAAATTGGAGTAAATTAGTGAATGAAACTAAATTAAAATAATAATATGAATCAGTTATAATTGAAAGATAAAATCCAATATTCAGAGTTAAAGATAAATTGAATTCATATGGAAATGGGAGAACTAATTGAATCGAAGTAGATATGAAAACTTCTGTAAGAAAATGTATAAAATGATTTTGGAATCTGTAGTTGGAAATGGTTAAATTAGATGTATAGGTATTATAAAGCAAGTGGGGAAAATTGATTTTGATTTCTGAAGATAAATTTGAATTGCTTGACAAAAAGGTATGTATTTAAATTTCAGTATGAAATATGATTGGTTTTTGATCTAGCCACTTGGCGTTTTGTTTTATTATGGAATTTGGGAGCCCGTAGAGACATTTTGTAGTTCTACCGAGCTAGCCGCGCAAGGAGACGCTGGCGAAATTTTTCGAAAATTTAGGGCGTCAGAAAAATTTTGAGAAATTTTTGGTAATTTAAAATTTGAATTTAAATTTAAATTTGAATTGTGAAGTAAATGAAGTTGTTTGGAAACTGTGAAGATTTTGCAAAGCTAGTTGAAATAATAAGGGATCGTTGATAAAAAGATAGGTTTTGGAAAGTTGATAAAACTGTTTTGGTTTGGAAAATATTGAACGGGTTGAGGATCATTCTTCTTAATTATCGGGACGAAATTCTTTTAAAGGGGGAAGGATGTGACGACACGAAAATTTTTAACATTTGAAAATGAAATAATTAATTGATTTTAGATATTCTGAAGTTATTTTAACTTGAATTTCAATTTATAACTATGAATTTGGCAATTGAATTATTTAATTTAATTATTAAAGCTTGGGTAAAAATTTGAATCTGAAATTTTATTCTGATTAAAAATATTTTGAAGGCTTAGAAAAATTTATATTTATAATACTGATGATAATGAAAGCTTCAGAATTGAATTTGAAAATGATTTGTTTAGTATTGAAATTTTATCGTTTAAATTGATATTTAAAAATAGCCTTCCGAGGCACAGTCTCGGATTTCCATGAAACTAGTTCCATTAGATCCGTAATACTGTATTATTATCCGATTTTAATTTTCATAGAAATTGGATTTGTTGTGTGAGCGTACGACATATAAACGCGCTTATCGAAAATTCAATTTTATAAGTGAATTCAAAAGCTATCTTCTCCAAACGATCGAATTAGGACTCGAAACCTTTTCCAATGCGTTCGGAATAGGGGTATAACATTATAAACACCTAGCGGCACGCCTTGATAGGAGTTCGCAATTTTAAGCCACGAAATCGAGACGTTTTGAGTTTGAATTTAAATTAAATGTATATATATATATTTTTTCCTACAACCCAACATTCAGCTGTCTTTCCTTCAAATCACTGTCTCCACTCGTACACGCAACATCATCGTGTCTCTCCTCTTCATTTAATCGTGCCAAGAAAAAAATCTAAACGCTCAGGTAATAATAGCCGAGCCAAAAAATCAAAACAATGGCGTCCCTCTTTCATTTTCCTTTCGTTCAAACGAAAGAACCCAAATAAATTCTATAAGCAAAATTCAAACGAAATCGAATCACTCGATTTCGTAGAGAAAATAAAGAAGAAAAATGGCGACTGAGAGAGAAAGGGGGAAGCGCACACGCACGCTCGCGTGTGCGAGTGGGAGGTCTTGTCAATCGGCGGTGGTGCTTGGCGTCGCGAGGTTCGTATGGATGGCGGCGACAGCATGAAGTCGCGTGGCGACCTAGGGATTGCTG
The DNA here is from genome assembly GCA_030765085.1 of Allium cepa. Classification (NCBI taxonomy): domain Eukaryota; kingdom Viridiplantae; phylum Streptophyta; class Magnoliopsida; order Asparagales; family Amaryllidaceae; genus Allium; species Allium cepa. Next base: position 964,356,852 of record CM060939.1, on the reverse strand, counting down.
GAAGGGCACGCATGCGCGCTCGCTCATGCGAGGGGGACTCGAAGTCTCGAGTCAAGTAGGGTAAGAACCGCGATGCCGTGAACACGAAGATTGGGTTAAAGCGAAGTTCGATCCCATGCGGTGGTGGTTCGAGGCAGAGGTCGCGGGTTGGTTGCTCGATCGAAATCAAAGTCGTGTCCTAGGTCGTGGCCATTAGGGGATTGCGACAAGGAGTGGGAAAGATGCCTCACTGCATATTTGGTTATCTGAATTTGTTTTCAGATTTATTTTTACAATTATTTGTTTAAAAATTATATTTTCACAATAAATATATGTATGAAGATAAGATTTTGGAAGTTAAATAGAAAATTTAAATGTTAAAATAGTTTATATGAAATTAATTCAAATTAAATTATTTATTTAAAATATAATCATTAGTTTAAAATTTAATTAATTAGTTGAATAAAAAATAAAAAATAAATGGCAATTTACTATTCGATTTATTTCGAATATTAATCAACTGTATAAAATTGTTTATACAAGGTCTAATACAGTGAAGGAAACGATCTGGAATGGAAGAGGACTGCAAATTAAAATCAAAGGTGAGATCTTCTCATTCAAATTTATAATGATTTGAAATTTCAGTTATTGATCGATGGTTGAATTGTGATAGCTAAATTTAACTTTGGTTGACTATGTGTTTGGATGATTGATTTATTATCAGTTGTATTTAAATAGACCCTATGCACCGCATAATAGCGGAGGTTATTATATTAAACCCATATACCTCGATATTCTACCTTGAAGTGGAATGGGTATTATATATGTATTTGGAGGTTGATTTCCCGCATTATATAGCGGATGATATTTTATCAATTCCATATACGCGATGTTCCACTTCGAAGTGAAATTGGTATTTAATTGTTGTGCTAACGTCTGTGGTTGTAGGGAAATGGGTTGGAGGGATCCAACTGGATTCCTCAAACAATTGAATTTGTTTCATTTGTCGTGTGTTAAATTTTTTATAATCTCCGTGTGATTATATTGTAATTGGAATCATTGTAGGTTAAAATTTTGCCGAATATATTTTTGGTGTCGTAAGATACCAGAAAGAAACAAAATTGGATTTTTGAATTTAAATAGAAAAATCTATAGTGAAATCCTATTGAATAAATTCAAAAATATGGGGAAAGATTTTAATAAACGAGTTTTGAGTAATATTGTTGATAGTTGAAGGATTTATTTAAAATATGGATTTTAAATTGTTTGGGAAAAAAATAAAGGGATTTATTTTAAAAGATGATAAATTTGGAAATCCATTGGAAATTGATTTGGTATTTGAAATTAATTTGGAAATAAACTTGAAAATTGATTTGGTGGTCAAAGTGAATATTTGGAAAACGATTTGAAAAATCGTATATCAATGGATATTTGGAAATTTGAATTCACAATGGGAATTTGTAATGGAAAGGGAATTTTGTTTTAAAAATAAACATTTGGTTATTTTTAAAAGTGTGGAAAGGAATTTACGGATTTGGAACGTAAATTTAAAGTAAATCCAGAAGGATTTATAAATTGATTTGAATGAACCATTTTAGAATGGAAGGTGTACTTTCCCTGGAAAGCCGGGTATGTTTTCAATACAGTCTATAAATAGGAAATTGAAGTTGTGAAGATGGTTTTAAGGAAAGATATTTTGGAGAAATTATTTTCTTAAGTTATTTTTAAATCTTAAAGTAGAGTTTTTTTTGATTAATTATAGAAGTGATTATTTAAAGATTTAATTGATATTTGTTCTAGAAAATGGTTATTTAAATAGTTATACCCGATCTACTAACTTTATTTTAAAGTTAACTTGGACTTGAAGTTTTATATGAGATATTGGTATAATATTTTCATAACTAATATTTAAATAAATGTTTTGAAATAGATTTATCTAAATATTTCCAAGTATATATGTTTGGATAAGTAATTTAAATTATTTTAAAGTATTTTAACTCGGCAGACTTTCAGTGGAAATAAATAATATCGGGAATCTTATTCCACGAGTGAAAAGTGATTTGAAATTTGTTTTCAAATGATTGAAGTGTGAAAATATATCTTGCAAAGATATTTTGAAAATAAATAATTGGGAAAATTATTTAAATCTGGTAATTGTCGTGAATGTTGATTGATAGTTAAATAACCGACTATCAATATTTGCCTTTAAATGGCGTTTGAATTTCGATGCGACCGGGGGTCGGATTCCAAGTGGATATCCGAAAACCACATCGAACCTTTGTGATTGTGATAGATCTTTTATTTAAAAGATCAAAGTGGAAATTGTTGTGATTTTTTGAAATCTGAATGAACACTTCTTTTTAAAAATAAGCGCTCGTTATTCGGATTAGCCGGGAGAGGACCTTTGTGTCATATAACCCATTCCGAATAATGATACGATGAAATGGGATTGCATTTGAAGACCGGTGGTGAAGACCGGGTATTTGCGAGAATGATAGGATGACCTATTGATTGTCTCTGCACTAAGTGGCTACGGTATAGAGATTCCCTAAGTGATGGGAAGTCCGATCGGGATTGTGAATACCCGGATTGCAAGGGCTTCTTCGGAAGTGCCTTCGGTTCTGTTTGAACCCGGAACAGATGAAACGACCCGACTTTCTTACCACAGAAAATCCCATCATTCTTCAAGAAAGAAAGGGATAGAAAAGAGAAAAGAAAGAAGAGAAGAAGAAAAAACATCAGAATCTAAACTGCGGAACGAATAAATTATATTAATAACATAAATATTCCATAGTTTAAAATCATTATCAGAGTTACACAGAGTTCACAACACATACTAGACAGTTATAAACACCTGTCCAGTTATACAACTCAATACAACTCAATACAAGAGATACCAACACAGAGAACACACAGCGGAACTATATATCTAACGCAGAAGCCTCCTGCTCCATTGCTCCTTCACAATTCGTCAAAAGCTAACCTGAATCCCTTGGCTACTCGTAAAATTTTTAGTACCCGAGAGTTTATGAAAAACAAAAATAAACTCCGGGTCAGACATAGGTCTGGTGTGAGTAACAGGTTAAGGTTGCTTAACTTTTAAAAATCTTTTGAAAAGAAAGGTATCACATAAGACTTCCCATACATAAACATGGAAAAGTTTTTACCTTACGCTAACCAAAACATTTGATAGGAAATCCGATGATATTATAATAGTGTCTAGGGTTTTCAAGTAAATATGAAATAGCCGAAATTGTTACATTCATTAAATTCCAGCTACTAGCCACAAAAGTGGGTAATACAATCAAAACCGTTGGCACTTATTGGATTTTGGATTTCATACAATGGTAGGGCTACTGGGGTACCGCCCGTCACAGTACGTGGCCTAGATCACCGTACCGGGGAGCCACCCTAACTCCCCTACAACACAAGGCTGGATCCATTCCTTACTGAACAGTTTCGAACAAGACAACCCCGATGGTTGGAGCTCACAACCGTCCATACAACCGAAATAAAAGGGACCTCTAGACAGGGGTAAATCTCATCTCAAATGGGGGCTACCCACGAAGCCTTGCTGCACCTCCCCTGTTTTAGCCATTCTCGGTTGATGAGGCTTGAGGCTACGATTACCTTTATAGGACATATCATCTTAGAATGCTCATCGTCCACCTGACGATGTTCTGAAAGCATTCAATCCATACAAGTTCGTTCCGGGTTTGAACGAAACCGAAGGCATTATCTCGTTACACTCATTTTGGAATCACCCTCAGAGTTAACGACAATAACCCTTGCACTCTGAATCACCATCTCGAACCTATAAGTACTATTCCATCAAACTCATTACAGAATCACCCTCTTCACTTGCTCCACTTAGATTCACGACCTAACGTTAATTTGGATCGATGTGGTATTCGGATATCCAAATATGAAAACCCTATCCCGGTCTCGTCGAAATCCAAAGCGTGTCTTTTAGGTCCAAGTTGTTTTAAAGGTTTAAAACAATTCAATACAGTATCTATATACATATAGATAGATAACTTATAAACCACAATTGATAATTAACATTATCAAATAACAGGTAATCCACATTATCAATATCAAATAGATATTCCATATATCACCATCACAATAGATAACCTATGTTATCATCACAATACAATCAAGTCATTCATACCACACAATATCATTTATCTCATTACTGAGATCTCAAAGCATCCAAGACAATCAATGCCATCCATTCATACATAAGCAAAGATTCACTCATACCACAATATAATTAATTTAAAATGAATTAAATTAACTATCTCTATCTCTAATTAATTTAAAGTTAATTAAATTAATTACTTCATCTTTAATTAACTTAAATTAAATTAAATTAATTACTTTACCAATATATATCTTGCTTACTCAATCATTCAATTGATTACAATCAATTAAACATTCATTATTAATCACCTTAATTAATCATCCTTGATTAATTATTCTTAATTACATTCCAGTAATCATCCTTTACTTAATTTTACAAATTAATTATACTTAACCAAGTACAGTAATTAACCTTAATTACTTCACAAATTAATTAACTATAATTAATTACATTAATCCTTAATTAATTATATTAATTAATTACCCTTAATCACTTATTATTAATTAATTAATCTTAATTAATCAATCTTAATTACATCATTAATTACATTAATTAATGATTTCTAATTACAATTTAATTAAGTGCCATATTTAAATTAATTACATCAAGTAATTAATTTTAATTTAAACCATAATTGTTAATCACCCTTGATTAACCCTATTCAGTAATTAACTACCTTTAATTACTTTCCCAAATAAATTAATTACTCCTTAATTAATTATCTCAAATTAATCCCTTGATTAATTCACAAATTAATTATACTTAAATTACTTTATCATCAAATCACTTTCAATTAATTACATACAGTAAATTCCCATTAATTACTTCCTTAAGTAATTCCTCTTCATTAAATTACATTAAGCAATTATACTTCACAAATCATCAAATGATTATTCTAAATTAATTAAACTGAATTAATTAACTTAATCTAATCAAATTAAACTCAATTAATTACAATTAGTAATTAATTCCTTAGTTACTTCCATAAGTAATTGTACTTAACAATTTACAGAAATGATTATCTTAAAATTAATTAATCTAATTAATTATTGAAAAATTAATCATATTAATTAATTATTAAATAATCCTTAGTTAATGACCTTCATTTGCTATTCAACAATTTATTAATTATTTTCCCAAATAATTAACTTATTTTAATCATTATTAATTACAAATTAATTAATCATTAATAACTCATTAAATAACCCCTAATTATTTAATTAATTAAGAGTTAATTATAATTTAATTAATTCTTTATTACTTGATTAATCAATTACCAATCATTAATTAAAATCAAATCTTATTTAATTACTGATTCATAAATTACAAGTTAATTATTCTGGGAATAATTAACCTTAAACCATTAAGTTTAAACCCTTAATTACTTTAAGTAATTATCCATTTCATTAATTTCTTAACTAAATTAATTATTCATTTAATTACCCTAATAATTAAATGAAATACAAATCATTGAATTAAAATTTGACTTTAACAAGTTTTAAAATCAATTTAAACCCTTTAAATGATAAACAATACTTTTCTTATAAAAGAGATTTTACAAAAGTTTAAACAAATTTCTTTTTAAATTCAACATTTTCTTAATCATTCAAATTTGTTGAAATACTTAAATTTATAAAACTTAAATCTATTTTGAAACCAATATTCAAATCCAAATTTGAATCAAATTTAAACTTTGTTTAAACATTACTTTATATTTCAATTTCCAATTTAAATTCAAATTTCTTTAAATATATTTTTAAATAATAAACCCTTAAAAGTATTTTAAACAAATTTGAATTTAAAACTTCATTCATTTCCAGCTTTAGTTTTCAAGTTAAAACTTGAATCCATATATTAAAATTAGATTTAAAACATATTTCAAATCTTTGCTTAATATTTAAATTCAGTTTAAAATTTTGAAAACATAACAGGATTTCTATCCTGTAACAAATCTAACTCGAGCTACTAATAATTCACTCGAGCCTAACCTAAACTTGCCCAAGCAAAACACTAACTAACTTGAGTAAAACTCGAGTAACAATTCATTCGAATACACTTAAATCTTTAAGGTACTGTCAGGTTTAACAAAACCTGTAACATCTAACACCCCGAGACCACAACATGGCTACTCCGAGTCAATTAACCCCACGCTTCGGGTAAAAACACGATTCTTCTTGAAATAACACTCGAGCTCTTCATCCCCAAAACAACAGCATATACCCATACCCTCCGTGCACATGCACCAACGCCACCGTCACCTCCGGCCGTTCGCGACCATCCACTCAAGTCGACGACCATCCTTCAACCAAATCCCGACCATCCAATCCACTGAAGAACCCCTAAATCAAAATTTAGCATTCGAGCTCAAAAACAACAGTAAATGTCGAAACCTGGAATTCACTTCCAACTCCAAAATCCGATCACCGGAAAAGTTCAACCCTCGGCCACGACTTCATCCCTACTCCATCAATCATTCCCTCGAATCTGAAATAGCTCGATTATTCATAGAAGTTGCCGTGATTAATTTTTCTTGCTCACAGAAAACAAGGGTTTAAAATTTCAAACCCAAATCATAACTGCCTAAATGCTCAGATCCACCTACTACTATTTTTCCTACAAACTACGATCATCACTCCATCAACCAGAGAAACACCGGCCACTCCATCTACTCAAGTCAATGGTTCAAATCCAAAATAAGTTTTCTGGTTAAACCAGAATTTCTCAATCAAATTCAATCTAAAATTCAAATTTTAGTTTTGAAATTCACATCTTGATTTGTAACTTGTTTACATTCTTAAATTAAAGAATCCAGATGATTTAATTTTACTTATATAAGAATTTGTTCTGTTGCATTATTGAGTTTCCAGAGATAATCCAGAATTTCTTATATTAAAAAAAATCTAAACTTAGCTTATGTATCACAACCATGTTGTGTTTGAAACTTAAATATTAACACATACTAAATCACCTGAAATGGAATTTTAAACCAAATCTAGAACCTGAAACTTAGAAACAGAATACAAATTACCCTGCAGCATACATTACAACAGGCATTCATTTATATATACCAGTATAAGCTTGAAAAAGGCAGAAGCATTTTATTTCTAGAGTAAATCAGCAACTAGATTCATACTTAAGTTTATTTAGTATAAAATGTTACTCACAGATTTTTATGGAGGCAGAGCACATGTGTTTATGAAGAGTTTGAATGGTGCTTTAAATTTGAAAGCTTCAGATTCTATTTTTATTTTTGCTTATGACTTGAACCTCAATCTTGTTTAATTGCTTAAGCTCCCTGATGCATGCATGTTTCCAGATTCCAGGTCAAAAATGCGAACTTCATTTATTTTCAGGTGAAAAGATGCAGGCTTCCCAGAAAATATGCAAGCATTTGAATTTTTCAGAATGACCATATGGCTTCAGATGATTTCAGATGCATGCAGATTTTTGAGGGGATTTGCAAATGATTTCAGGCATTTCAATTTGAAGAGGTTTTCCAGATAGCTTTTGGTTTAGAGGGAAATTCACAGATTTTTGTTTTAAACAGATATTCTCTGTTTTGAATGAAGAATACAGATTTTTGATGATTTCAGATTTTAGATCTGAATAATTTTCTTAAGTTTTGAATAAGAATGGAAAAGAAAAAGAGATTGAGAGGAAATGTGTTTTATGTAAGAAAAATTTGATTTCATTAAATTAAAAGAAAAATAAAAATAAAAAGGACACTTGATTTTCTTAGTTTAACATTTGTCACTTGATTAATTTATGGTAAACACATGTCAATTAGTGTTTCAAGAAACTTACACATGTAAATTTAAGTATATTTTAATTTAAATTAAATTGGTTATGAAAGCTTTTAAATCTAAGTTTATTACTTATGTGTATATATATAAATAAATTTATCTCTTTTTCTTTATAGAAAACAAAACAATTTATAATTAAAAACTTATTCAAATATTTTTAAGTATTTATTCTTTTAAATTTCACAACATCAAATTCAAATTCAAATTAATTTATCAAATCCAATTTTAAAATCAAGTTATATATAGATGCATATATAACTCTTATTAAAATTAAAATAACAAATCCTATTTCTAAAAATCTATTTATGTTTTATGAAAAACTAAGTATTATCATTTTTATTTAAAAATAACAAATTAAACAGTATTAAATAATTTATAAATGAGATTATAAATTTCCTTTATCACTCAGTATATTAAAATCATATGTAAATTGTATTTTAAATTCTTATATAAAATTTCAAGCAATACTTTAAGAAGAAAATAAAACAAAGCTTTATGTTAATTAAATTTAAATTCATATTTAAGTTAATTAAAATATAAATTTAAACAAATAAGATTTATCTTTAATATTTACAAACCATATAACTATTTATTAAATTGTTTTGGAAAGCAAAATGTTAAATTTAAATCAAATTTCCAATTTACCAAATATAAACTAAAATTAGAAAATTGATTCATTTACTAAGTTCCAAATCAAAGTTTATCAATTTACAATATATACAATTATATATATTATAAACAGAAAACAATTAATTAGCTTTAAAATGATAAAATCTACCAATTTAAATATTTATTAAAAGAAGATTATTAAATCTATTTGAATTATTATTAACAAAATTATCAATATCAATTTAATTTTAATACCGATTATTAAATTGATATTGTCAAAAATTCCGGGATGTTACAACAGACTTGTATGGATGTGTGTCTGACGTTACAAATTGAGATGTAAAGCTGGTTTCTGTCAAATACATTTTTGTTGGTGGCGGAGAATTTATTCTCTTAGCTTAACACCCTTCTCTGAGACGTACGAGCTCAGAGGTTATGTAGTTGATGGTTACTAGTGATGCATTCCCAATTTGGTAATGTGGCATATGAAGTGCTGCTGATCATTTGTTGATCGAAGCATGGCTTTGTGAAAAAACGTAGCTTTGTGGACGAGACTTCGTCGAGCCTCACAACCCATAAGTGGTCGAAACAGGAATGTTGCGGCAAGGTTTTTAGGGGTCGCGCCACTAGGGTATGTCCATTTTCTTCTGGATAAAGGGTGGTGTCATGGTATGGAGCACAGATACTTAAATCATGTGGACACTGTAAATTTATTACTTGTGATGTTGCTTTGTGGTTGAGGACCCTCGCATAAAGGTCGGTAACGACCGAGGATGACATGCTTGTGTGTTAGTTACCTATGTTATAGCTTGGTTAAAGCGTGAGGTAACGTCGGCCTTGCTGGCAGAGATCCGGTTAGGTTCTCGGGGCATCCTTCCAGAGGCGTAACCATTTAGTGTAGGAAGTTCCTTTGCCTGACCATTTGTTGGAAATCCAAAGAAACAATACGCGCGCTATACGATTTTAGTTGTATAACCTGCCATGGAATATGGCGGTAACCTGCTACTGAACATGGTTGCTATAGTTGGCATACGAAGAAATGTTGTATGCTGGCTAAGATTAATATTATACTTTCGAAATGTTTTCTGCACTATGCACTAAAAATAATATCCAAAGATTTTGCGTATTAAGCATGTTTGACTATCATAAGGAGAAATCTCCTCCAAGTGTGCGTTGCATTGTGTGTGTGGAGGGAGGCCTTATGGCAGTTTCATTTTCCAAAAGCATGGCGGATTTCTTTTATTTTCTTTGTAAAAATAACTGTTTTTAAGATCTCACACCAGTCCCATGACTGACCTGGAGTTTATTGTTCCCTTTCTAAACTTTGGGTGCCCACCAATTTCCACACGGGAAGTCAAGAGTCAGTTTATCAGGTCATTCTGGAATTCAGGAGTTGCTATGGAGATCAGGAGCAAGCTGGATGGCAAAGCGTATCACTAGTATATGTTATATTTTCCTCCAATGTTTGTTGTTGTAACACTCTGATAATGTAATGTGATGTAATGTAATAACAGATATGATTCTTTGTTTTAAAGATTATTCATTTATGTATTATATGTTGTTCCGCTGCGAAATGTGAGGTTCTGTTATTGTTTCCGTTTCTTATTCTACCTTCTTCTTCTTAAACCCTAATGGTTCGGTTTTCTGGCGTTCGGTGGTTCGGCAGTTGATACAGTGGGTGTATTAATGTCGACTTTCGGAAGTCAAAAGATTGGGTCGTTACTAGCACTTTAGGTTGAAATACCTCCTCAATGGTTGTAACCATAAACGCACTCTCCACCTCTTTTGTTTTTCAAATTTTGACCAGTGGGCATTATTTTTTGACATGGCCAAAACACTAGCAAATAACACATCTTGGTGGGGGTTTCTTATAAATGGCTTCTTTTTTAAAAATCTTTCCATCTTCTCCTACCACCTCTAAGAAATAGGGAAATTCTACCTCACCTTTGACATTAACAAGCACCTGAATCCTTGTTCAATTACTAGTGGCTTCATCAAGTTTTATTGGAGTACCTAAAGTGCTAACCAGTGCATTGATTGCCTTAGGCCCCCATATGTGGAAACTAAGGACTAGAAGCTACACCATACCTATATAGATGTAAGTAGATCTCTATAAGCTTTAACCATCAAACTTAATATCTTCATGATAATAAGATTTTTTTCTAAAAACCATGGACTTCTTTCTCAAATTTTGACAAAAGCCTTTTCAGATCTGAATCTCACTACAAAGAAGTCATTCTCCCTAGTTAGAATTGAAAATTTAGCCTCTGTTTTGCATACTTTCCTAGCGAAAGCCTCTAGAGCTTTCTGGTTTAGTCTTGGACCAATCACGTATTGTAGACTCTTTTATGGACATAGAATTTCGCTTAACAGCATCATTATATGAAACTTTTTTGATGTTGCTAGCAATACGAAATTTGGTTTTTTCCTTCTAGATCCTCAAACTCCTTATCCAACAACACTTTGGTCGGATCCATCATGCTGCACCACCTGTTTCCCTTTTTTACTACTTTCGTCCACCCTTCAACGTTCTCTGAATTCCTACCTCCACTTCTGCTTTAATCTTCAGAATTCACGAGGAAAATAAAACTGATAAAGTCATGTTATGAAGTTAGAATAATACAGTAAGATTAGAAAAAGAGACGAAAGAAGAATGAGAGAATATGATGAAGAGAATTTGTTTGAAGAGAGGAATTTGGTTTTTTAAAAAACCTAGTTGCCATTGTTTTAAAAAGTTATTTCCTTGCACATTTTATTGTAAAATCTTTTATAATACATATTATATAATTAAAACGTGGAAGGAAAAATAAAATGAAATAAAATATATTTTATTGAATGTTTGCTTACTTTTGTGAATAGATGAACGAAGTGTGATGTAATTGTAAATAGATGTGTACATAAAAACATCATAAGTAAATATTTTCAAGTAAACAAGCATATGATTTTGATAAATCAAGAATATCTTTTTTATAACTGGATAAGAAAGAATTTTGATGGTCGATTTTTTTTATTAGTCCGTTGGGTGGTTTATGAATTCAAGTCCATACAAGTAGTTAACGTATCAATAGGAGTTTCTAATCACTTAAACGGGACAAAAATTAATGTAATATTTTAGAAATGGTATAAGTAATGTTTTATCTAGAAATGTATATCGAATTATGAAGTAATTATTATGTTCAAAAGTGAAATTATTTTCCTCTATTTAAATTTTTGAACAACGTATGCAGCCATTGGGTATTAGTGTGGAATTAAGGATCATCCTTATGGGGTAATTTTTATATATAGTCCTATATGCTCAACATTGCAGCCAATTGGTGAAATGAATAGCTAAAGTTTATGTAACAACCCGAAATTTTAATCCACAATAATTAATCCGTTAATTAATTAAATAATAAAATAACTTTGTGAAATTATCAGAATTGAGCTACGGGAGTTGCACCATTATGTCCGTGGTAATTTTCTGGTCAATTTCCATATCTAGAACGTCAAAATTCGTGCTAATATGAACAACATACAAATTAAACAAGAAAATGAGCCAACAGGCCGGTCGACCTGGCACAAGAGCGGTTGACCGCCCAATCGACCCGCCTGCCCATTTGGGCGAACGAACAAATGTTAGTTCGTTCGAACGTTGTAGGCGTGTTTTGCATTCTTCGACTCGATCTGGTCCTTCCTTCATGCATGCGATGATGTGGTTGCATCCTATTTAATCCCCAAATCCAACGGTCTGAGATCCACTCCTACCCTATAAATAAAACTCTAGGCCTAACACTTTTTCTCATTCTAAGATCTTCTCCAATTGGGTTTACCTATTTAGAAGGGCCCTTAAAGGAATAATTTTCCAAGGAGGAAATCGTTTTAAATAAAAATATTTAACAACCCCAAGTGGATCCGAAAAGGCCTAAAGGGAAGAGCTAAGGACCAGAAGTAGGTGATCGTAATTATTTTTAATTTCTTTATGTAATTTAAAATAATAAGGTTTCCAATAGTTGTAGTTTTGCTACGATTTTTGGAATAACCTTTTTAATTGTTTTATTTACAGTTTTTAGAATTATTTTCAGTCTATTTCTTTCTAGCTATTCTTTTAAGTTAATTTTTGTTATTTCTGTTAACTATAGCTTTTCCATTTATTTACAATTTATTTACAGTATATTAATTTATTTACCGTTATTTATGTGTTATTTACATCTTCTTCCTACGTCTTGGATTTTCTTCCATTTTCCGTTTTCTTTTATTTCTCCTTCTTCTTCTTCGCATATGGATTACAATAGAATTAACGCAAAATTGGATTAAATTATAAGAAATATGAAATAATGGAATATGAGATGTAAATCACAACGACTGTAATATTGTTGGAACTTGACTGAAATTATGCCTAATTATGATATTAATTGGACTGAGTTAAGAAGATTGGCCTAGTTATAACTTAAGAATTAAAACTAAAGAGAATAAAAGAAGAAAGAAACATATTTTCACAATTAGACCATGGGTTAAGGAATAAGCATGATTATAATGTAAGTTATAAAATGGTAAACTATGGAAACTATGGTAGACTATGGTGCTTATTTTAAGACTTAGGATAAGTTAAGAAGCAATAATAGCAGTTGATAAAAATAAAGTCTTATTTAAATAATTTATCTAAGTTAATACGCAAAGATAAGAATAGGACCCGTACCAATAGCATTCCCCTAATATTTCTATGGTTACAGTATAATCCAGAAGTGAGACGAGGTGCTTCGCATAATCCTGAAGTGAGGCGAGGAGCATGCTTATGCTTATAGTGATAGTAAACGGTCTATCTATGGTAGTTTAAATCATGGGGATTTGAATAAGGGGTGCAACTAGATTTTTATTTGATAGGGGCCAATACCAATAGCATTTACCCTATTTTTTCTATGGACACGGTGTTTAACATAATCCTGAAGTGAGACGAGGTACTTCACATAATCCTGAAGTAAGGCGAAGGGCACACTTATGCTGTCTAAGGTAAATAAAAAGGTTAAAAGAGGGAACAATAGGAACGTAAGCTTAGTGGTGGTCATGCTTGCGGCTTCCAGTGATGGCTCATAAATAGTTATGAGTTCCAAGCACTTAGTGAGTGTGTCTTTCGTAGACATCAAAGTCTACTGTGTAGGAAAACGTCCGGTAAAAAGTAGATTCTATAGAGTAGCAGGGCGATCAAAGGGTAGAATTAGGACTTCAGCCTAATTAAAATAAGATTAGGAATTCAGCCTAATCAAAGCATCTATCAAGGACAAGTGCAAACAATCAAAGTTAACCTATTTTATTAAATGAGCAATAGTTTAATCGTATTTATTTTCAGTTTATCTCTTTCCTATTTCCTTTATTTCCTTTCATATACTAGAACTATTGAAAGGTCCATTACTTTTACTTTGCTTAAAGATTCTAGTAGTAACTATCATTTACCAAACTTTAAGTCTGACCCACTCCTCTATTTTCTCCTTTCCCCTCATAGATAATCAAGGGGAGGATAGTATATTGTCGTTACTTGAAGGATTCTTGGAAAAGATTTCTACCATGTATTTCTTTTGTTCTAGCTTTAGCTCTTTCTGTGTACTGGCTTATTATGAGGGTTATTTGTACTCTGATTTTTGTTGAGACTACGAATTTTTATTTCATGGGACATGTTGGATTTTGAGACATGTATGTTGTATTTGGATTTTGACTTATTTAGTTTATGAAGCAATTATGAAACTTTTTTTTAAATAAGTTATTGTTTTAGTTTCCGCCATTTTTACCTATTTTTGTCTTGTGAATCTTAGTCTCTATTAGTTTCAGTTATACCTACAACGCACCACGCCTTTTAATGTGTCCTTTTGGGTATATTAAGGGGTGTGGGGTGTTTCACTTGGTATCAGAGCCTAAGGTTGTAGGATTTCTAAAAATTTATTTCAAAAGTAAAAGTATTTTCCTAAATAACTTCTTTTTCTAAAAAAAGTATTTTTCAGAAAAGAACTCTTAGAAATACTTTTTAAGTACAAAAGAGATTTTTTAAAAATCCCCTCCAAGTCTAGTGCAATCTTCTTTCGATTCTTTCGTTTCTAAATTCTCTTTTCTTTCCATAGAATGGCTGACTTGTTCCGTAGAGCTACAGCACCAGAGGTGTAAGGGAAAGTGCCTAATACAACACCAGCAGGTGGACATCCCTTTAATCCACCCACATTAGCCCCCTTTTATGAGCTATGCAAGGACTTCGCTAGTATAGGAGGCAGGACGTTTTTTGGCACGGAGGATTCCAAGGAGATGCGGGTTGGTTTTTCGAATATGGAGCAAAGGTTTAGGCAGTTAGGTTTGGAGGACCGATAGAGTGGTTAACCTATAGCTTGGTATTTGGAAGAAGAGCTTAAGGATGTTACTACAAGCTCTAAGAAGCCATGGTGGAAGGGAAAGAAGGATAAGAGAAAAAGGGAAGGCCTTCAGAAGCAAATTAAGAAGAATGTGAAATTCCATAGTTGCAGAATGATTGGTCATTACGTGAGAGACTGCAAGAGAGAGGAGATGAGAGGAAAGTGCCATAGTTGCGGGTAACCTGGACACCGGAGTAGGAGCTGCCCCCAGTAGACGGGGCATGGTGCGGGTGTACCAGTAGCATAGATTCAGACTTTGGATGCTGCACCTTCTAGCAGCAGATCAAATCTAGGCAGGAAAATTCAATTTCTATTTCTAATTTTTCAATTTGTACTCTTTTCGATTCTGGAGCATCATACTCTTTTATCTCTTGTTCTCATGTGGATGGTTTGCACTTAGACATTTCTTCAGTAGTAGACCCCATCTTTGTTGCAAACCCCATAAGAGGATCGACACTCTTGTTTATGGTTTGTAGGGGCTTGAAAATTTTTATCCTAGGCGTAGAATTTGACTATGATGCCTATGTTTTGGGATTTTAGGGGTATGGGATGATTTTGGGAATGGATTGGCTATCTACATATGAAGCTATATTAAATTGTGAGAGGAGAGTCGTTAGACTAGAGACATGCATTAGTAGGACTCTCGAGATTTCTTGTGACCTGCAAGGGTCGGTTATGTTGAGCTTCATTTATTCTCTCGATTCATCATCATTAGAGTTCGGTTCCTGTCATCAAAGATTTTCTAAACATCATTGAGGATGTTAGGGGTCTACCCACCTAAGAGAGAGATTGACTTCATGATTTATTTTGCTAGCCAGTAGCATTACCCATAGGGCATATGGTGCCTAAGGAAAGGAAGGGATTGAGCAAGAAAATCAGTGAGCTTCTGAGAAAGGTTTCATAAGAAGAAACATGTCGGAATAGGGAGCACCAGTCGTCTTTACTACCAAAGTAGGTGGTTCTCTTCGACTTTGCGTTGATTATAGAGAATTGAATAAGCTCACAAAGAAGAACCATTATCCACTCCCTAAGATAGATGGTCTTTTCGACCAGTTAGTTGACACTTCAGTATTTCTCAGCTTGGTCTAGCCATTGGATTTCATCAACTTAGGTTAGCTGACGACAGCATTGCTAAGAACATATTTAGGACACCCGACAGATTCTTTGAGTGGTTGGTTATGTCTTTTGGGCTAATTAATGTCCAAACCTATTCTATAGATTTGATGAACCATGTTTCTAGAGATGTCCTAAAATAAAGTTTTGGTGGTATTCGTAGTCGACATTTTGGTATTTTCCAAGAAGTGTGGAAGAGCATGTTATTCACCTAAAGCTGGTTCTTCGTATGCTTCGTGTTCATCATCTAAAGACAGAGTTCTTGAAGTATTACTTTTGAAGTGCATTTATTAGGGCATAGAAAATGTCTACACATGGTAGGGATTTAAGAAACGGTTTTGTACATTTAGGATCAGACTGTAGAAATCCAAAGAGAGGTAGGCATAGATTGGGGGATGTACAATAGGTTCAGTTGATAAGAAAAGATGAAAATCCATGTCTAGATGAAAGACTTCAGTAAGGAAATAGAAATTTCCAAGGTTTAAGAGATGTTCTCCTAGGTTAGTAAGGACAAAATCCACTTTATGCCAAGCGCAATAAAATGCAATTGTTAGAATTGAAAATTTTCATTGTTAATATTTTCTTTTAGAAAATAAATATGGGTTTTTGAAGCTTGGTATGAAATTTAAGTTGGTTTTTATATGGTGAAAAATTGGAATTCTTTTTGAAGAATTATGGAGTGTGTGTGTGTATATATATATATATAACTCACTATATTATCGTAAGTAAACAAAGATTTTAAACTTAAAAACCTAGAGTATATCAAGTACCGAAAATGTAAATTACAACTTTTATTGTTGTAATAAATGTTTTCATGAAAAATAAGTGGAGCATAGACAATAACACTACTGTTATATTAAGTGACTCCCCAAAAGAAATATTTTTACATAGGTATATTAGATTTATTGGTATTTATTTAATTGAATCCATATATTAGTATTTTTTTGGGTTGTAGTAACGATGTTTTGTTGAAACTTTGTCTACGACGTTTCATACTTATGATATTTTGACTACAACAACTATATACGTTGATTTTATATACTAACTTGCTTTTGCAGGAATATTTACAAAACCGGATTCAAATAAGCTTCATACTATACATATGTTTTTTATTGAGTCTTTGTCCAGAGTTAAATGATGTTAAAATCTCTCCTTTTGGATATATATGACGACATGCGCACATACACACATTTCTAGAGCATATTTTCATTTTCTGGTCAAATTCAAACGTTTGAATTGACCATTTCAGACGTCCGAATGTGGAATCAAAGATGATTTCCCAGACAATATTCAAACGTCTAAATTGGTATCTTCAGACATCTGAATCAGGTCAAAAAAGACCTATTTGCTTTCTGATTTGCACGTGAACAATTTAATAAGTCTGAACTTATTTTTTAGATGTCTGAATTCCTATAACGGTTATATTTTTGAACAGACATTTCTCTTCCATAAAGCGATACGACTTTTAATCAACAGGCATGACCATATATTTTCATGATAACTATCCACGAACAATTGCACCTTTATATAATCTATATAAACATGTTAGAATCATCAGTTTTATTCACCAAATCGACCTAACTCTTTCTATTCTTAATCTACTTTGATTCTAACACTCTTGTGCATTAATGTTCATACAAAATCATTCATTTACTTCCATATTTTACGCACACACACACACATTTCAAAAGGAGAAGATTATAGGAAGGTTGTACTATCAAGAGACAAATTGTAAAGTCCCGTTTTCCCGTACCCTTTGAATCGACAATAAGCCACACATGTCCAACTCAAATTGCATGAAAAGACAGATATTTAAGGGTGATAAAGAAAAGCAGAGAAAATAGAATCTCACTCGAATGGAATAACATATAATATTGAACAAATATTTTTACAGCGGAAAACTTTTAAATACATATATCAGAGTCTAACCTAAATTCAGCCTGGACAGTTATAAACATCTGTCCTTACAATTGTTGACAAACATCAAACAAGATACACTACGCACAACGGGTAATAGAATATGCTCATACGTCGATGAGTATCTCTAGCTTTCCTATGAAAAACTCTAACCATCTTCGACTAAACCTGAAACTACTTGGATCTGACCCGAGTATTGAAAATACCCGGATTAGCCTTGATAAACCAGGGCGAGAAAAACTCAATAATAAATGACAGTGCCATATATCATCTTTGGATAAAATCCTTTGAAATAAAGAGTATCTCATAAGACCACGCTCACACATAAACATGGACGGGTTTTTGCCCTATGATAACTAAAACACTTTTATATCAAAACCTTTGATATTATTTCTATTGACATCTCTTTGAAAACATTTGCAAATAAACTTATTAATCTTATCCGAAATGGTTACCCATATAACATTTCGAGGCTATTCACTACGCCAATGCAAACAAAACTATAGGTTCTTATTGGAGAATGGATTTCCATACAACTGTCCAGGTGAAGGGATTACTTTCCGGTAGTACATCTCTAGAAGAATGTATCGAGGACCATCACAAAGGATCCTTTACCAATACCAGACCGGCCTACCTCTGTAACTAGATAGTATTGAATATGACATCCTCTGGTCGTTACCGACCTTTAACCGAGGGCCCTCGAAGCATACAAACCACAATAATCAGATACACGACGTCATAGCATGCAAAGATATATCTAGAAGAGGATGACCATATCCTAATTGCGAATGACCCACTTAGCCCTGCTGCATCTAACTCTATTTTGGTCATTTTCGGTCGATGAGACTTGAGGCAAACGATTACCTTTTCACATAGCACATATCACATTTTTGAATGCCACATTGCTATTTCCGTTAACTATTAATTACCTTCCACAAAAATACAACCCTTGAGCTTGTACGTCTCAAGGAGGGTGTTAAGCTAAGAGAAGTTGTCTTCTCCGCCACCACTGATGTACGTTTTTAAAAACCAATGTACGTAATCTTTAGAAATGCAATGTCAGACAGACGTCCATACAAGTTGTCTAGGAATAGGACAAACCGAGGGCACTTTCCTCGGCCATTACTAGGTGAAAAGCCCTTGTAATCCTAAAAATCTCCATCACGAGGAGACCACTACTTTAAATGACACTATAATTGGGAGCTGCGCAGAGCATGTTCAACAAGCAGTCTTCGCGCTATGAAGATCCACGGTCTTCAATAATCATCATCTTCAACATATCTTCACGTTCGAACGTATACATTGGTTCTAAAGGGTTTTCGGATAGGATTTACCCAAATCCGGTTCCTTTGATATCCAATCATCGATAAAAGTGAATATGAGTATATAAGATTTATTAAGTCTCTTTTCACTTTAATTCTTTTCGAATGATTTCGAAATCTCTTTCTTTTGACTTAGAGTAATTTCTAAAAAATTCATTCTTTTGCTTTGGAAAATATCTCAGATTTCCTTACTTAACTTGCAATCAAATCCTTTAAGTTTTAGGCGGGTCAAAGGCAATGTTATTTAAGACATCGTTACAATAAACCCTAAAATAAATCTTAGCAAACATTTTTGAATAAATTCAATCATAAAAATCATTCTTTCCGGAGATTACTTAACTTTTGGATAATACCAATCTTCTTTTATTTTGGAAAACTTAACAGAATCCTTTTATTTAAGAGCATCCGAGCTTTCCTTTCGATTTGTTCCACCCCTCGCCTAAGAAAGAAAACATAGGCCAGGTAAGTTCAGGGCACTAGTTGCTCCATTCCTAACCTTAGTTAAACACCTTGTTTTATCTTCCCAGATCTCACAGGCGGGAAAAATGTACTTGTCGTTTCCACATACTCAAATTTTCAACTTTACTTTGGAATTGCCTATAAATATTCCAAATTATCTTTCAAAATGCTTAATTATCCTTTTTAAAAAATTCACAATTGATTCTGGGAAACGTCGTTACATTTAAACTCATATTTCAAAAGTTATACAATTCGCAGCATAAAAGTGTTGCGGAAAGTGCCATATAAGCTTATTTGAATTCAACAACTTTTAAATATTTGAAAATTCATATTTTATGATCCAAATCTCTTTTAAATCATTTAAATAGATTTATCAAATTTATTCCTTATTTTTCCATAATTAAAAACGTTCATTTAAAAAGATTTCCTGTTATGGTCACTTAACTGAACTAGCGCAATTTTTTTGGAAAATTGATTTGGACTTAATTTAAAATCTACTTATCGAAACTTTGGTTTTCTTTCTTCGTTTAGAAGATATGGATATATTAGTCCAGAATTTTCTTATCTCGAAGAATTCCGAGTCATATTACACTCTATACACTCATTTGAACTTTTCGGCGCGAAATCGTGAACTACCGTTGCACGACGCGTCTAGTTTTAACTTATTTTTCAATATTTGAAATAATCTATTCAAATTGGATTTCAACACTTATAAAATAATTACAAATCATTTTAAAATCAATATTTTCACCTTTTAAAGTATTTAAAATATATTTTCACTATTTCCATATTATAATATTATTATATTCCCATTATTTTAATATTAAATTTTAAATTCCAATATCAACTCAATTTCAATTCAAATCTCAAATTAAACACATTTGAAACTTAGTTTTCAAAACTAATTTCAATTTAAACTTCAATTCAATCTCAAAGTAAACTTCACTTTTTCAAAATGGATTTCAATTTCACTATTCATCTCAATTTCAATTTCAATTTAACTATCCTTTTCAAATCCGTTTCACTTCAAATTTCAAATTCGCTTACATTTTAACTTTAATTTCACTTTTAAATGAAAAGAGAATTATTTTTTCACAATATCTCATATTACTAAAATATGGTCTTATTAAACAAAAGTGATTACTTAATCAAAATGAACATATCCAATATTCATATTTATCACTAACATAACATCCATTCAACCAATCACATACATATGATTTCAAATCCGACATTCACTATTAATATTATAACGGGATATATTATCACAATTCACTTAATTTACTAACTATCAAATCATCTATATTAACAATCAATTTGGTATAAACATTCATATGCCATAAGGGTGTAAATATGATTGTTATAACATAATCAAAATATATATTCAAAAGCTATGAGAATTTCTCACCATAAACCAAAGCGATTAACTTCCTACCAACATTCTAATCAATCAACACTTCACTAATTAATTCCTACTCCATTAAACACTAGCAAACAACACCTTCTCCTTCCATTAGCTTGGCCGAGGCTTGAGATGGAAGTTAGCCAAAAATATAGAGAAGAAGTCGTAGAGCTTCGAACTTGAATTTCCAAGATTTAGATCCGAAAATTAGGTCATCTTCTCTCTTGTTTTTACTCTCTTACTCAGAAAATTTGAAAAACTTGTTAACTGAAAAGCTGTTGCAAATTCTTTTATATTGAATTTGAAAAAAGTAATCATTTGAGTCCAAGTTGTTTTGAGGGAGATATGATAGAATAAAAAAGAGGTATTGTTGGATTGACAAAAATGAAGCACGAAAATGCACTTCAAAGAATTGAGTTTCAGGTATAGCAAACCACAAAACTAAAAAAAGTGATAAACAAAAAAGTTATAGCTATAGGAATTTCAAGTGGTTTTGGAAAATGAATTTCTTAATTTGGATCTGTTATGATCAAGTTATGGTTAAAACAAAATGACCTATTCCCTGGCTTAAAAACTGGGCCAGAAAATGTATTGAGAAGTGGAATTTTGACCTATTTATGCTAAGAGCTGGACAAAGTGATCAAAATGAAAGTTGTGTCTATTGGAAAAATACATGATTTGAAAAAAAGAATTTTTCATTTTGGTTCTATTTTGAATAACTTATGGCCGAGAGAAAAGAGGTAAAATATGGAGAAAATATGAGTTTGATTTGAAGAGAATAAACATCAAAGTCTTTTGAATATTTTATAAATATTCCGACATTATTTCTTTTTAATTTTTTTCAATGGCTTGGAAGCCATTAAAGAGAAGAGGAATAAGATGAAGAAGCTTGAGAAAAGAAGAAGAAAAAATGTGAATGAAATGAGAGAAGCGGGTGGATATTTATAGAAAAAGAAAGAAGTGGTAAATTTACCAAAATAACCTCTTACCAAATTACCAAAATAACCTTACTTCAAACTAAAGTTATCTCCACTTTTTCAATACTTAACATCATCTTTCACATACATACTTTATTTCTTAGTCACTTAAAGATTAAGTAAAGAATATCATAATTATATTGGCTTTGATTTGATGTTGATTTGATGTTTACTTTTGACTTTTCTTACTTACTTTTGTTAACTCTTACTTACTTTTCTTAATGACTTCTAGAAGTTTTCTTATTTTATTTATTAAAAGTAATCTTGTTTAGTGAATTAATTGATACTCACACTATTTGAATGTATATTCCTATATAAGGAAATAAAGGAGTGACGTCGTTGGGACAACTTTTAATCGACAAAACGTCGTTTTTCGACAAAATATTTTACGGTCACATTTTGACGTTTTAGTTAAACTATTTATTTATGTAAACCAAATTTAAAAATAAATTTGTATAATGCTCTTTAAAAATATAAACACCCATAAATTAATTAAAATAATTTATTTAATCGTTGAAACGTACTTTTCTAAAATCAACATTTTGTCACTTTTGTCGATATAAGCAAACGTTACTATTTTTGTGTATACTTCTCTTTTCAAATCCTATCTAATTTTGTTTGAATTATATAACCTTACTTATTTTACATGTAAAATCACTTTAAATATTATATTTTAAAGTGGTCCAATTCTGGATCGTTACATTTCCCCTACTTAAAAGCATTTCGTCCTCGAAATGAAAGTTAGATAAAAGAATCCATCTCATACTCATATCCTCAAACTTCAAATTGTTATTGATTCAACTAAGGTGTTTAACTAATATGGAACTCTACTATTATCTCAAATTCATACGTTATAAAACTCAACCCCTAGTTTTCTTTATCTAAGGTTTTCATTTAGCAAATATTATTTATCCAATCCATATATTAATAAGACAACTTTACCAAGTGTACACCTTTTTCTCACTGGTTCTATGATTAACTACTTAACTTATTTACCTATCCATTTTCTAAATAAAATTTCTTAATCTTAAATCCATCGAATACCTTATAGTTAAATTGTGAAACTTAATTCACATGGTATTTGTTATTAACCTTTTTCGTCCAACAATCATCGGACTAACCATATTATTCAAAAATATCCACTTCTATTCTTACTTCATTTTGAATTACAAATGTTACCCTAAGTGTACCACTAATTCAAATTTTATATTAGGATGATATTTCTTATATCTTTTGTTTCTAAATTTCACTTTGATTTTAACCTAATCAAAGCGCCTAAATTCGAAATTAACTTAACTCCTTTATAAGTTATAGAACTTACCCTTTCATATTATATTTACCCAAAATTTCAATTTTGGCTTATCTTTTTCTGTTTTATTGATAACAATTTTTTTCCATGTGTACATTTTCTCTTTACTTTCTCTAATTACAACTTGAAGCTTCGATATTATCATCAAATATCTTATAGTCAAATTGTGAATTTTACATCACAAGATATTTGTACTTAGCTTTTAAATCCATCCATTATGATAATCACTTAATCATTATTATTTCTTAATACTACATATTTAAGGGTATATGATTAAAGATTTAAATTCTAGCTTTCAACTAATTGATCCTGTATGAAATATCTTATAGAAAAATTATGCAATTCTAATCACAAGATATTCATATTTTAGTTTTACTAAGCTAAATTACAAACAATCCTTAATTTCCAACCAAAAATAATAATATCCCCTTTAATATTTATAATATAAACCCAAGGTAAAAGTATTTCATTTATCAATTTCTTTAAAACAAAAATCGTTTTTATAACATTAACAAATACGTGCTCATATATATAATACTCTCATAACTCATTCTAGGGTGTTACTAACCCTATCTCTAATGAGTTACTCATCCTAGGATATTACTAATTCTATCTCTGATGAGACTTTGCCCATAATAATGCCAAGGTTCTTGCTTAACGTTCTGCTTTGATACCAAATGTAAAGTCCCATTTTCCCATACCCTTTGAATTGACAATAAACCACACATGTCCAACTCAAATTTCACGAAAAGACGGATCTTCATGGGTGATAAAGAAAAGTAGACAGAACCGAATCTCACTCGAATGGAATAACATATAATATTGAAAAAATATTTTTACAGCGGAAAACTTTTAAATACATATACCAGAGTCTAACCTAAATTCAGTCTGGACAGTTACAAACATCTGTACTTACAATTACTGACAAACATCAAACAAGATACACTAAGCACAACGAATAATAGAATATGCTCATACATCGATGAATATCTCCAGCTCTCCTTTGGAAAACTCTAACCATCTTCGACTAAACCTGAAACTACTCGGATCTGACCCGAGTATTGAAAATACCCAGATCAGGTTTGATAAACCAGCGTGAGAAAAACTTAATAATAAATGACATGTAATATATTAGCCTTTGGATAAAATCCTTTGAAATAAAGAGTATCTCATAAGACCATGCTCACACATAAATACGGACGGGGTTTTACCTTATGATAACTAAAACACTTTTATAACAAAACCTTTGATATTATTTCTAATGACATCTCTTTGAAAACATTTGCAAATAAACTTATTAATCTTATCTGAAATGGTTACCCATATAACATTTCGAGGCTATTCATTATGCCAATACAGATTCTTATTCCATACAAATGACCTGGTGAAGGGATTACCTTCCGGCAGTACATCTCTAGAAGAATGTACCGAGGACCATCACAAAGGATCCCTTACCAACATAGGACCGGCCTACCTCTGTAACTAGATAGTACCGAATATGACATCCTCCGATCGTTACCAACCTTTAACCGAGGGCCTTCAAAGCATACAAACCACAATAATCAGATACACGATGTCATAGCGTGCAAAGATATATCTAGAAGAGGATGACCATATCCTAATTGGGAATGACCCACTTAGCCTCGCTGCATCTAACCTTGTTTTGGTCATTTCCGGCTGATGAGGCTTGAGGCAAACGATTACCTTTTCACATAGCACATATCACATCTTTGAATGCCACATTGCCATTTCCGTTAACTACTAATTGCCTTTCACAAAATTACAACCCTTGAGCTTGTAACGACTCAAAATTTCCGATCCCGAAAATTCCAAATAGCTAGCAAAAAGAAGAAAGAGATAGAAGAAACGAAGAACAGAAATACCAACATCTCACATTCGCGGCGGATAAAATATAATAAAAAATAATAACAGTTATACAAAGGAAAACTATACTTGCCAAATTTCACTTTAATACATCAGAGTTACACACATATATAGACACTGGATATACTGTAACGATACCAGATTTTGACTTTGTTTAAATTAATAATTAATTTAATTTTTGAATAAAATTTGTCAAAATAATTCGTAAATTGATTTGAATTTCTCCAAATTAAAATAAAAATAGTTGTGTTTATTTTATTGAAGTATAATTAAGTTTTAAAAAAACGATTCCTTTAGAAGTTAAATATCTATATATAGGAATGTAAATTAAAATAAGAACATAAGCATTTGAGTTAAAATAAATATTTAAATTAGAAATAGAAACAGATTTATATAAGATAAATTACAAAATATAAAGCAATGCGTTAGCTAAAATTTAAACAACATATTAAAATAGAATTCGTTTATATTATAGAGAAATAAAACAAAACAAAGAAGACACTAATGTGTATATGCAAGTATGAACAAACGAAAGAAAGAAATAGATACATTCAAATATGTAACAAGAAAAAAAAATATAAATGAACTTGTAAGAGAAGACAACAGAATACATTCAAGTATTCAAACAAAAAAGAAGATAAGCATTAACATATAAAACAAGACAAATGTACACTTGCAAAAGAAGAAGAAAAATCTGCAAAGCTTATAAAAATAAAACAGAGAAAGATAATGCAAGGATCTTTAGCCACCAAAACATATCTCATCAGCCACCAAGTAGGGAAAAAAAATCTGCAAGCCACCATAAATCGCATCAGCCTCCAAATGGGAAAAAAAATCTCTGAGCATAATAAAAAAAAATCTTGTACCTGATATTGTACAAAATAACAACATTGAGTAAACTTCTTTTATATATATCAGCTTTTACATTTCAATTTCGTCAAGCAAAAGCTGTGTAATCTGAAGTGAATACCTTCTAAACTTAAACAAAATCTCAACTTAAAACATCATACAACAACAAAAGCAAGAAGATTAGGAGGAAGATCAAAGAAAAATAATTTCCAGTTTTAAAAGTTTAAGCAGTTTCAAATAAAAGCAACTCTGTTCAATTTGGAATCACTGTGAGTAACTTTTTTAAAATACTTACGTATCTGTTGCTCAATTTAAGTATGAAGATAATGATGTTTTTTGTGTTTATATATGGTTAAAATTCTGTGTGTTGTGAAATAATATATCTGCATGTTTATGTTCTGTAATACACCCCTATAACTAAAGTCTGTAGTTCATGCTTTATCTCAAAAATCATTTCTGATGGGTCTAATTTTTATTAGGACTTAGCATCTAAACAACATTTGTTTGTTTGATTATAAAGTAAAGTTTAAAAATTTAATTAAGTTAAGATAACTTTAACCTTTCTCTGGAAATCAAAATCTATCAGGAAGGTTTGAAATTTTTGAAAAATGCAAGTGTGTTAATTTAGAAATTTAGGAACATGAATCGAATCCTTATACTAAACAATGATTTATAAAGCAAGATTTCATTTCTAGTTAAGGATTGGGAGTGAAATTCTGGTTTGGTTGTTTTGGGGATATTGGGTTGCCTATGTCAACCCAGTTGATCTGGGAGTTTGTAGTGCTTCCTGTAGATGCATATGTGACCAAAGTGTCTGGCAAAATTAGCAGGTGGTTGATCAGTGGCCGGTGGTGGCAGCGGTGTTGGATTTGTATTTCTAAACCTAGTTTTGGATCTGGGTTGAATTTGGGTCTATTTGCGTTCTTTGGTGCATCGAGTGCTATAGGATTTTGGGAATTGCTAGAGGGATGGCAGGCGAAGGTGAGGCCGAAGCGTCGTTGTCGGTGGTGACATGCGTTCGAGAGGCGAAACCTTTTTCTGTTGGGTGTTTGAGTTACTAGTTCGAGCAGATGGGGTAATTTTTGATTTCAATCTTTTCACGATGAATTGAAGCTTGTTTTCACGAGTGGTGTTGTTTCGTGACTTGCTAGAGGTGTAGGAGTTTTCCAGAACGTTGACGAACAACCGTGCATGTGCACGGTGGCGTGAGGGTGTCATCGACTTCGCGTTGGGGTTGTTGCGAGTCATTACTCGAGTAGAGAGGGGCATTGCTTCGGGTTTTCATTGGGTACGTGAGTGGTTTGTAATATTGCTGTTGTAATTAAACTTAAATAAAAAAAAGGGAGAAGAAAGAAAGACTAGAAGAAGTAGAAGGAGGAGAAGAGAGAGGGGACTCAGGAAGGCACAGGGGGAAAACGCGAGTTTACTCGAGTAAATGCAGTATTTTTTTTCTCGGGTCATATTTTTCTACGTTATTTAGCCTAATAACTTTAAGTTATTTTGTTAAATAAAAGTTAGTATTAAGAAAGTTGATGATGTTGACATGTTTAAGTTAAAATTTGATTTTAAAATTTATTAAAAGAAAGATTTGCAAATATAAGATAATAAATTAATTTAATGTATAAGTTGATTTAGAATTGTAAATTTATTTTATAAGGGCAATTAACTAAGCTGTTTGAAGGTTAAATAAATTTATAATTAAAGAATTGTTTTGGGTTAATGAAGGTCATTATCTAAGATTGCGTAAATCATTAATTGATGTGATTATTTTTAACAGTTAAATAGACTAATTAATTAATGATAATCATTTATGAAATTGTGCAAGTATAATTACTTTATGAAAGTAATTAAGAAATTAATCGCTCATCATAATTAATTGAGTTAATTTGATTTATTTAAATTAATTGTCCAATATTGTGTACTGGATTGGTATTTATGATGTGATTATGATGCTATGTAAAATGAATTGCTTTGTGCTGAGCTATGATATCTGAGATGAATATACTGCTGTGATTGTGAAAACCCCTTTGCCCGTAAAACGGCATTTGAATTTCCATGCGACAGGGAGTCGGATTCCAATTGGTTATCCGAAACCCACATCGAATTGTAATGATGAATCATTGTGGTTGATAAATTTACTTTATCTATGAATCTGTGAATGAAGATAAGCGTTATGGGTTATACCGCTTATCGATATTGATTATATCTGTGATGATTGATGATGTTGCACTATTGTGTGTAAACCCCTGGACTACACTATACATACACAAATATGGATTTCACGAGGAAATCGGTTAAGTCACATATTTTTGAAAATGGTTTTAAAATTTGAATTTTGAATTCAAATGGTTTGGAAATGGAATGAGGTTAAAATATGAAAAGCTGTTGAAAAGGAGTTTTTGAGGATAAAAGTTATTTTTGAATAACTTGATAAAGTTTTGGAATTTAAATAATTTGAATTAAATTTGAATTCAAAATTGGAAATTGAAATCCGTGTTTGCAAATTATGGTTTAAAAATGTCATACAAAGTTATAATGTGTTTATATGGATTTTAAACCATTTTAAAACATATTTTTTTGAGAATTTGAATTCAACCAAAGTTTTATCATTGAAGGGTTTTAACTTAAGCAAGTGTAATCGGATTTTCCCGAAACGAAAACTACTTGTTTTCAAATAATAATAGCTTTCATTTAAAGAAAGGATTTCGAAATTGTGTTGAAAGGTTTCAAGTTTGAAATGGAATTAAAATGTTTTAAAAGCTACGAAATGAGTCTTTGATTCAAAGACCGCATGAGTTAATTCAACTTGAAATGAAATTGTTTTGAAAGGCTATGAATGAATCTTGGAAATGAATTTTGAAAGCTATAAGTTAAATCTTTGATTTAAAAGATTCAACGAGTTAATCGAATTTTGAAAACTATACGTTAAATCTTGGTTTAAAGATTTAACAAGTAAATCCAATTGAAATGGAAATCGATTTATGGATCTTTGTGAATGAGGTGAACTTTGTGAATTGGATCTTTTTAGAAGATTAAAAGTGTGGAAATTGTTTAAACCATTGAAGATTGTTGAAATGAATCTTTTTGTTCAAAAGATTGGAAATGGTAATTTGTTTTAAACATTCAAATGAAAGGGTTTTGGTTTTAAGCTGTGATTTAACTGAGACCCCAATATCCATATGATTTTTAATATTACGGTCGATATTCAGTTTAGCCGGGAGATGACTTTTGTTTCATATAACCCATTCCGAATAATGATACGTCGATATGGATGGAAATTGAAGACCGGTGGTGAAGACCGGATATTTCGAAAGCGAAAGGATAACCCGTCGAATGTCTCTGCACCGAATAGCCCCCGGTATAGAGATTTGATCACCCATTGTGATGGGAAGGCCGGACGTGATTAGGAATTATCCGGATTGCAAGGGCTTCTTTGGAAGTTCCTTCGGTTCTGTTCGGACCCAGAACAGACTTGTATGGATGTGTGTCTGACGTTACACTTTGAGATGTAAAGCTGGTTTCAGTCAAATATATTTCTGTTAGTGGCGGAGAATTTATTCTCTTAACTTAACACCCTTCTCTGAGACGTACGGCTCAGAGGTTATATAGTTCATGGTTACTAGTGATACATTCCCAATTTGGTACCATGGCATACGAAGTGCTGCTGATCATTTATTGATCGAAGCATGGCTTTGTGAAAAAGCGTAGCTTTGTGGACGAGACTTCGTCGAGCCTCACAACCCGATAATGGTCGAAACAGGAATGTTGCGGCAAGGTTTTTTTTAGGGGTAGCACCCCTAGGGTATGTCAATTTCCTTCTGGATAGAAGGTGATATCATGGTATGGAGCCCAGATATCGAACCTATGTGGTTACTGCAAATTTATTACTTTGTGGTTGTTGGTTATCGGGCGCCCGGAATAAAGGTCACTAATGACCGGGGATGGCATAGCTCGTGCGTTAGCTACCTAGTTATAGCTTGGTTAAAGCGTGAGGTAACGTCGGCCTTGTTTGGCAGAGATCCGGTTAGGTTCTTAGGGACGTCCTTCCCAAGGCGTTCCGTTTTTATATGGGAAGTTCCTTTGCCTGACCATTTGTTGGAAATCCAAAGAAACAATACGAGCCCTGTACGGTTTTAATTGTATAACCTGCCATGGAATGTGGCGATAACCTGCTATTGGACATGGTAGCTATAGTTGGCATAAGTGCGAAATGCCCATGCTGATTAAGATTAATATTATACTTTCAAAAGGTTTTCTACACTATGCACTAATAATAATACCAAATGGTTTTCGCGTATCAAGCATTTTTCAACTGTCATAAGGAGAAATCTCCCCCAAGTGTGCTCTTGCATTGTGTGTGTGGTGGGAGGCCTTATGGTAGTTTCATTTTCCAAAAAGCATTGCGAATTTCAAAGTAAATTCTTTTGGTTGTTTTTAAAGATAGATTGTTTTTGTTACTCATACCAGTCACATGACTGACCTGGAGTTTATTGTTCCTTCCTAAACTCCGGGTGCCCATAATTTTCCACACGTGCAGTTTAGAGTTGGGTTTTTCAGATAGTCAGATAGTAGGAGTAGATTCGATATCTTTGAAGCCTTTGGATCATGGCGATCACATTTGCTTCATCCTGGAGTTATCTCGTTTGCTTATTGCATCTTGATGGTTGTTCGAGCTATTTCTGGATTGGTGTTTGGAGATGGAGAGTGCAAGCATTGGAGTTCTCTTCTGAAGACTATTCTTTCTATTGGATATCATATTTATTCTTTCCGCTGCTATATTATTTTCCACTGTTGTTTATTGTCTCTGATATTCTTGTATCATATTGATATCATTATTGTATATCATTGGATATTGTATTTATTAGAGTTGTATATGATATTTATTTCTTTTTCTTCCGTTGTATTGTTTACTTAATGGTGTTATAAGCTCCGGCATGAGTCAAATTTTGACGTTTGGATATGCGGCATTCAAGTACGAGTGGAGTACGGGTGTCGATTTTAAACGCTGAAATTTGGATCGTGACATTTTGGTATCAGAGCTGAAGGTTGAAACTTTAGCTCAGAAGTATAACACATTAGGTAGCTCATTAGAGAAAGAGTGAAGTAAACCCTATTGAGTGTGTCCCTAAGATATTCATCTGTATGCCTCAGTAAATTCTTTTACTATCCACCGATAGTAGATATGAGTGCAAGAAGAGAACGAGATAGGGGACAGGGTAATACGACTATAAATGGTCAATACCCTGTGACAGTGGAAACAACTCTCTATCAATTTCCTTCGATTCGATTCCAATTTCTTTTGATTGCTTCGTGGGAGCTGCAAGAAGAAGTTTCAGTGTGATGGTGGCCCTACGAATCGTTATAGAAAATCCTTACCTCGTATCTTCATCGGTTTCTTTTAAGTTTCTCGATTTAAACTTTAATAAATATGAATAAATTGGAAATTGAAAATTATAAATTGAAAATTTTAATTTTAGTTAAATTGATTAATAGAATATAAAGGATAAATTGAATTGTATCGATAAAATGATTTTGTTTAAAACCAAATTTGAAATTTTATTGTAATTTCTTGTGTATATCGAAGTCCGAAGGGGGACAAGTTGGTATATATTTTTAAGTATTCTGACTTGCATTTGAAATCCATACATAGTATTTGAGAAAATTGTAGAAGATTGAATCCATCTATCATTCTCTTTTGTTCAGCATCTCTTTTCAATTCTTCGATAGTTCCTGGTAGATCCAGGAAGAAGATTTGATATATTTGCATGGGACATAAACACCAAATAGGTCAGAATTATTTGTTTGGATGAATTGGTTGCTTTGGTTTCTATGGTTAATAGGTATAATTTAGTTTCTAAACTAAAAGTTTTGAAATTTTATCCATATATCTGTCTATTTTTAGTTCCGGATATGTTCTATGAATGGTTAGTTGCCCTTCGAACTAACTAGTGCCCTGCATGTTTCGTAAATTTGATGATCCGAGTATCCTGTATAGTATTAAATGAGTTTGTTCTCATATCTATTGTTGATATTTTGATTTGGTAAGCCAAATACAGAATAGATATCCAGTTTGACCTGGAAAATTGTCTCTCTATCTTCATGTATCTATCTTTGTTGTTTTCATGTCTGCAAATTTCGAGGACGAGATTTCTTTAAGGGGGGAATCTGTAATGATCCCAGATTTTGACTATGTTTAAATGAATAATTAATTTAATTTTTGAATAAAATTTGTGAAAATAATTCATAAATTGATTTGAATTTCTCCAAATTTAAATAAAAATAGGTGTGTTTATTTTATTGAAGTATAATTAAGTTTTAAAAAAACAATTCCTTTAGAAGTTAAATATCTATATATAGGAATGTCAATTAGAATAAGACAATAAGCATTTAAGTTAAAATAAATATGCAAATTAGAAATACAAACAGATTTATATAAGATAAATTATGAAATATAAAGCAATGCGTTAGCTAAAATTTAAACAACATATTGAAATATAATTCATCTATATTATAGAGGAATAAAACATAACAAAGAAGACACTAATGTGTATATGCAAGTATGAACAAACAAAAGAAAAGAAATAGATACATTCAAATATGAAACAAGAAAACAAAAATATAAATGAACTTGCAAGAGAAGATAGCAGAATACATTCAAGTATTTAAACAAAAAAGAAGATAAGCATGGACATACAAAACAAGACAAATGTACACTTGCAAAAGAAGAAGAAAATCTACAAAGCTTATAAAAATAAGACAGAGAAAGATAATGCAAGGATCTTTAGCCACCAAAACATATCTCATCAGCCACCAAGTAGGAAAAAAAAACTGCAAGCCACCATAAATCGCATCAGCCTCCAAATGGGAAACAAAAATCTCTGAGCATAATAAAAAAATAATCTTGTACCTAATATTGTACAAAATAACAAGACGGAGTAAACTTCTTTTATATATATATCAGCTTCTTCATTTCAATTTCGTCAAGCAAAAGCTGTGTAAAATCTGAAGTGAATACCATCTAAACTTAAACAAAATCTCAACTTAAAACATCATACAACAACAGAAGCAAGAACATAAGAAGGAAGATCAAAGCAAAATAATTTCCTGTTTTAAAAGTTCAAGCTGTTTCAAATAAAAGCAACTCTGTTCATTTTGGAATCACTGTGAGTAACTTTTTTTTAAATACTTAAGTATCTGGTTGCTTGATTTAAGTATGAAGATAATGATGTTTATTGTGTTTATATATGGTTAAAATTCTGTGTGTTGTGAAATAATATATCTGCATGTTTATGTTCTATAATACAACTCTGTAACTAAAGTCTGTAGTTCATACTTTATCTCAAAAATCATTTCTGATGGATCTAATTGTTATTAGGACTTAGCATCTAAACAACGTTGGTTTGTTTGATTATAAAGTAAAGTTTGAAAATTTAATTAATTTAAGATAACTTCAACCTTTCTCTAGAAATCAAAATCTATCAGGAAGGTTTGAATTTGTGAAAAATTCAAATGTGTTAATTTAGCAGTCCAGGAACATGAATCGAATCCTTATACTAAACAATGACTTTAGAAAGCATGATTTCATTTTCTAGTTAAGGATTGGGAATGAAATTCTGGTTGGATTATTTTAGGGATTTTGTGTTGCCACTGTCAACCCAGTTGATCTGGGAGTTTGTAGTGCTTCCTTTAGATGCATATGTGACCGGAATGTCTGGCAAAATTAGCAGGTGGTTAAGCAGTGGCCGGTGGTGGCGACGGTGTTGGATTTGTATTTCTAAACCTAGATTTGGGTCTGGGTTGAATTTGGGTCTGTTTGTGTTCTCTGGTGCATCGAGTGCTTTAGGATTTTGGGAATTGCTAGAGGGATGGTAGGCGAAGGTGTGGCCGAAGCGTCATTGTCGCTGGTGATCGGCGTTCGAGAGGCGAAACGTTTTTCTGTTGGGTGTTTGAGTTACTGGTTCGAGCAGATGGGGTAATTTTTGATTTCAATCTTTTCACGATGAATTGAAGCTTGTTTTCACGAGTGGTGTTGTTTCGTGACTTGCTAGAGGTGTAGGAGTTTTCCAGAACGTTGACGAACAACCGTGCACGTGCACGGTGGCGTGAGGGTGTCATCGACTTCGAGTTGGGGTTGTCGCGAGTCATTACTCGAGTAGAGAGGGGCATTGCTTTGGGTTTTCACTGGGTACGTGAGTGGTTTGTAATACTGCTGTTGTAATTAAACTTAAATAAAAAAAAGGGAGAAGAAAGAAAGAGTAGAAGAAGTAGAAGGAGGAGAAGAGAGAGGGGACTCGGGAAGGAACAGGGGGAAAACGCGAGTTTACTCGAGTAAATGCAGTATTTTTTTTCTCGGGTCATATTTTTCTACGTGATTTAGCCTAATAACTTTAAGTTATTTTGTTAAATAAAAGTTAGTATTAAGAAAGTTGATGATGTTAACATGTTTAAGTTAAAATTTGATTTTAAAATTTATTAAAAGAAAGATTTGCAAATATAAGATAATAAATTAACTTAATGTATAAGTTGATTTAGAATTGTAAATTTATTTTATAAGGGCAATTAACTAAGCAGTTTGAAGGTTAAATAAATTTATAATTAAAGAATTGTTTTGGGTTAATGAAGGTCACTATCTAAGATTGCGTAAATCATTAATTGATGTGATTAGTTTTAACAATTAAATAGACTAATTAATTAATGATAATCATTTATGAAATTGTGCAAGTATAATTACTTTATGAAAGTAATTAAGAAATTAATTGCTCATCATAATTAATTGAGTTAATTTGATTAATTTAAATTAATTGTCCAATATTGTGTACTGGATTGATATTTCTGATGGGATTAGGATGCTATGTAAAATGAATTGCTTTATTCTGAGCTATGATATATGAGATGAATATACTGCTGTGATTGTGAAAACCCCTTTGCCCGTAGAATGCGACAGGGAGTCGGATTCCGATTGGTTATCCGAAACCCACATCGAATAGTAATGATGAATCTTTGTGGTTGATAAATTTACTTTATCTATGAATCTGTGAATGAAGATAAGCGTTATGGGTTATATCGCTTATCGATATTGATTATATCTGTGATGATTGATGATGTTGCACTATTGTGTGTAAACCCCTGGACTACACGATACACACGCAAATTTGGATTTCACGAGGAAACCGGTTAAGTCATAGATTTTTGAAAATGGTTATAAAATTTGAATTTTGAATTCAAATGGTTTGGAAATGGAATGGGGTTAAATATGAAAAGCTTTTGAAAAGGAGTTTTTGAGGATAAAAGTTATTTTTGAATAACTTAATAAAGTTTTAGAATTTAAATAATTTGAATTAAATTTGAATTCAAGATTTGAAATTGAAATCTGTGTTTAGGAATTATGGTTTAAAAATGTTATACAAAGTTATCATGTGTTTATATGGATTTTAAACCATTTTAAAATATATTGTTTTGAGAATTTGAGTTCAACCCAAGTTTATCATTGAAGGGTTTTAACTTGAGCAAAGGTAATCGAAATTTCCCGAAACGAAAACTACCTTTTTTCAAATAATAATAGCTTTATTTTAAAGAAGGGATTTCCAAATTGTGTTGAAAGGTTTCAAGTTTGAAATGGAATTAAAATGTTTTAAAAGCTATGAAATGAGTCTTTGATTCAAAGACCGCATGAGTTAATTCAACTTGAAATGAAATTGTTTTGAAAGGCTATGAATGAATCTTTGGAAATGGATTTTGAAAGCTATAAGTTAAATATTTGATTTAAAAGATTCAACGAGTTAATCGAATTTTGAAAACTATAAGTTAAATCTTGGTTTAAAATTTTAACGAGTTAATCCAATTGAAATGGAAATCGATTTATGGATCTTTGCGAACGAGGTGAACTTTGTGAATTGAATCTTTTTAAAAGATTAAAAGTGTGGAAATTGTTTAAGCCATTGAAGATTGTTGAAATGAATCTTTTTTTCAAAAGATTCGAAATGGTAATTTGTTTTAACCATTCGAATGAAAGGTTTTAGGCTTTAAGCTGTGATTTAACTGAGACCCTAGTATCCATATGAATTTTAATATTACGCTCGTTATTCGGTTTAGCCGGGAGAGGACCTTTGTGTCATATAACCCATTCTGAATAACGATATGTTGATATGGATGGCAATTGAAGACCGGTGGTGAAGACCGGATATTTCGAAAGCGAAAGGATAACCCGTCGAATGTCTCTGCACTGAATGACCCCGGTATAGAGATTTGAGCACCCATTGTGACGGGAAGGCCAGACGTTATTAGGAATTATCCGGATTGCAAGGGCTTATTTGGAAGTGCATTCGATTTTGTTCGAACCTGAAACAGACTTGTATGGATGTGTGTCTGACGTTACACTTTGAGATGTAAAGCTGGTTTCTATCAAATACATTTCTGTTGATGGCGGAAAATTTATTCTCTTAGCTTAACACCCTTCTCTGAGACGTATGAGCTCAGAGGTTATATAGTTGATGGTTACCAGTGATACATTCCCAATTTGGTAATGTGGCATACGAAGTGCTGCTGATCATTTGTTGATCGATGCATGACTTTGTGAAAAAGCGTAGCTTTATGGACGATACTTCGTCGAGCCTCACAGCCTGGTAATGGTCGAAACAGGAATGTTGCGGCAAGGTTTTTTTTTAGGGGTAGCGCCTTAGGGTATGTCCATTTCCTTTTGGATAGAAGGTGATATCATGGTATAGAGCCCAGATATCGAACCTATGTGGTTACTGCAAATTTATTACTTTGTGGTTGTTGGTTGTCGGGCGCCCAGAATAAAGGTCGGTAACGACCGGGGATGGCATAGCTCGTGTGTTAGTTACCTAGTTATAGCTTGGTTAAAGCGTGAGGTAACCTCGGCCTTATTTAGAAGAGATCCGGTTAGGTTCTCGAGGACGTCCTTCTAGAAGCGTTTCGTTTTTATATGGAAAGTTCCTTTGCCTGACCATTTGTTGGAAATCCAAAGAAACAATATGAGCTCTATACGGTTTTAATTGTATAACCTGCCATGGAATGTGGAGATAACCTGCTATTGAACATGGTAGCTATAGTTGGCATAAGTGCGAAATGCCCATGCTGATTAAGATTAATATTATACTTTCGAAAGGTTTTCTGCACTATGCGCTAATAATAATACCAAATGGTTTTCGCGTATCAAGCATTTTTCAACTGTCATAAGGAGAAATCTCCCCCAAGTGTGCTTTTGCATTGTGTGTGTGGTGCGAGGCCTTATGGTAGTTTCATTTTCCAAAAAGCATTGCGAATTTCAAAGTAAATTCTTTTGGTTGTTTTTAAAGATAGACTGTTTTTGTTACTCATACCAGTCACATGAATGACCTAGAGTTTATTGTTCCTTCCTAAACTCTGGGTGTCCATAATTTTCCACACGTGCAGTTTAGAGTTGGGTTTTTCAGATAGTCAGATAGTAGGAGTAGATTCGATATCTTTGAAGCCTTTGGATCATGGTGATCACATTTGCTTCATCCTGGAGTTATCCCGTTTGCTTATTACATCTTGATGGTTGTTCGAGCTATTTCTAGATTGGTGTTTGGAGATGGAGAGTGCAAGCATTGGAGTTCTCTTCTGAAGACTATTCTTTCTATTGGAGATCATAGTTATCCTTTCCGCTGCCATGTTGTTTCCCGCTGTTGTTTATTGTCTTTGCTATTCTTGTATCATATTGATATCATTATTGTATATCATTGGATATTGTATTTATTGGAGTCGTATATGATATTCATTTCTTTTTCTTCCGCTGTATTGTTTACTTAATGGTGTTATAAGCTCCGGCACGAGTCAAATTTTGACGTTTGGATATGCGGCATTCAAGTACGAGTGGAGTACGGGTGTCGATTTTCAAACACTGAAATTTGGATCGTGGCATATACACAATCATCATGTCTTAGATATACAACAATATAATACAGCAGAAACACTCCATACGTTCTTGCCATCCAGCTCGCCTCCTGAGCTCTAAAACGTCCTTACCTAAAAAGCTATAATACTCAGTCTGACCCGAGCATTACATCAAAGTAACACCCAGGTCAGGCTGGAAACCAGCGTGATTAAACCCATCTAACATGGAATACAAAGCATACAACTTATATAAAACCCGGGGTAACTCGTATCAATTTTCAAATTCACAATTTGTTATAGGCATCATTTATTTCACACATCAATTTTCTAAGTACCAAAATTTAGATTAAATAGTCCAATTCACTTAAATCATTCCATTCCAGCCTATTGATTACATATCAATCTATACAAATTCGAAATGGTTTCGGGTATTTTCTAATACCCGAACCCGGTCTCTTAGAGTCTCATGTCATCCTAACCCAAGTTATCCAAATGATATACACTTCACACTTTAAATACAAGATGTCACTTTACATAACAATTCATTATTGATAGATAACCATAAAATCCTGTCCGTCCAAACATATGTTACCACAAAACATTTCATATCGGAGATATCCACTTATGCAAGGCATCCAATACCATTCAAACATCCACAAACAAAGCTTGATCACATCCAAAATTAATTTAATTAATTCTGATTGAATTACTAACCTCAATCACTTAGATTTCTTCACTTAACATTAATTAGTTTTAGATCAGTTAACTAATCATCCTTTAATTATCCATCTTAAATAATCACACTGGATTAATTATCCTTCAATTATATTCAAGTAGTTATATTTAATTAATTACATAAATTAATTATCCTTAACCATTTACAGTAATTAATCTTTAATTACTTCATTAATTACATTAATAAATTACATTAATTAATTACTTCCATTAATCAGCCTTAATCAATCATAACAGCAATTAACCATTCTGTAATTTCTTACCTTAATTAATTAACTCCTTAATTAATTACATTAATCCTTTAATTAATTACACCAAGTAATTAATCCTTAACTACTTCTACCGGTTGATTAACCATTTGATTAATCCTTAATTAACAGTTAACCCATCCTTAATTAACAGTTAATCGATCCTTAATTACCATTTGATTAATTAACAATTACCATTTAATTAATTAAGAAGTAATTATCCTAATTACTTAATTAACTTTAACCATTAATTAAATACTTTAAACTAAGTAATTATCTTTAAGTAATTAATTACCTCTAATTACTTATGTTAGTTAATCTTCTAATTAGTTAACCTTTAAAACACTTGATTAATAAAACTTTAATCATAATTTAACCTTAATTAATCATATTTGAGCAATTATCTTTTTAATCATAAATTAATTGACCCTTAAAACATTGTTAATTCCCCTTTACTTAATCACTTAATTATTCTTTAATTACTAAATTAATTAACCTTAACGTTTGAAATACTTAAGAATAATTATTTCAATATAACTATTCAAACAATTCTAACATATTTCTAAATTTAAAACTCAGAACAAGATTACTTTTAAAATCAGGAAATCTGGTTTTCACGTTATCAAACCCAAGCTAATCACACAAAATCCCCGGGTCTTTCGTGAGCTACTCACGCGAAATCAACCAGCTTCGGGACATTCTCTTGTTTGCGCGAGAATCACACGAGAAAAACACAGAAACCCAAACTTCCCAGTACGACGTGCATACGGTGCACCTGAACCATCGTCACCGACCTCTGGAGATCGTCGCGACCATCCCCAATGACCACTTTAGCCTACTCAAACCCAAATGCGAACCCAAATTGCACTAAAATCCACAGAATCAAAATCGAGCAGGAATCTCGACACCAGAAGTAGTACTCACCGGAAAAACCCTCATCCCCTTTACCTCCGACTACGAGAACACCAGCCACCTTCACAGTAGCAACGTCACACCTTCCAACAACCATCCCCACCAACGCGATCATCTTCGATCATCACACGACGACACATGAACCCCAAGCGTCGACAAGAAACAACGGTCAAACCATAGTTTTCTATTTCCGACCACCACGATCAACGATAAATTACCATAGTGTTTTCCGATGATCCTCGTCTTCCCTTCGACCTTCGAGCATAATTACGTCGACCAGTTCGTCGTTGATCGACGAAAATCGATCAAAACATTACAATCATTCAACTCAAGAGAACTCACAAATTCCCATACTAAAAATCATGATTTACACAATAAAATTCATGATTTACTATAACAAATTCTATTATGCAATCCATTCTTAAAGCTGAATTGATAAATTTTTGACCCAATCTTATTTTCCACTGTTCTTTAGAAGTTTTCGAGCCGAATATTCAATTAAAATTCCTGTAATTATTTTTAGGTGTGATGTTACATGATTTCAAACATTTTTCATTTACAAACCATAAGCTAACTAGAATTCCATGGTGAGATATTGAATTAAATGAAGAAATCCAAACTTGTTAAAAAAACAGCAGAGTTCATTTTTGCATTTTTGCAGATATATAGACATTACACAGGCATCAAACACCCATATTCATAAATATATTCATTTTAATTCAAGCATTTCAGGTATTAGCACGATTTCATTCACAACATCAAAATGAAATTTTGGATTAAACTATTTTTCAAATAGGTTTACTCACCTTATAAACTTGAACAGAGCACTGCTTTTGCAAATAAATTTGTTGCTTGCTTAATTTTTATCTTTTTGATCTTCCTCCTAGCTTTAATGTAACGACCCGGAATTTTGGGTCGCCAGATTTGAACATTTAATTCATTTTAAATGTTGAATATGGATTTTAATTTGAAATTTTAAATAAAAGAATTTGGTTAAATTAATAAACTTTGTTTGAATTTCATGTATGGCAATTAAATTGAAATTGGAATAATAACAATTTAATATTAGGATTGGGTTAAATGGGTAGTTCAGAGTGTAAATAGATATGGAAATGAGTTTAAAATTTATTTTAAGACTACTTGGTCATTAAATAGTGTGGTTGGAATTTTAGAAGGATCTTAAAGTTGATAAATTAATATTTGGAATTTTATATTAATTTAAAATGAATTTAATATTATTAAATATTGCAATTAATTCGATTTAAGTCCAGAATGAGCCAGAATGATTTCTAATGTGATTATAAATTCAATATGAATTATTGTTAAGTTAATAAAATGTTAAAAAGTGGAAATTTTGAGTGATTTCGATAATTTCGAAAATCGCTTAATTTAATAGACGAGTTAAAATAGCCTTCCGGGGTACAGTCTCGGAATTCAACGAAACCAGTTCCATTGGATCCGTAATAGTTATTTATTACCGGATTTCAATTTTCGTAGCAATCGGAGCTGTCGTTTGACCGTGGCAGCTCGAAACGCATGAAAATTGTTTTAATCGGTTTAAATTAAAATTTATCGTTTAATTCCGTAACTCGCACGTATGACCAAATTAGCTTATGAAACCTATTCCATTGTGTCCGGAACGTGGAAAAACCCTAGAATCGCCTGTCGGAACGTGAGAATTGGGGATCGTTTGCATATGTGGATAAAATGAGATAATTGTTGATTAAAATATTATTAAATAACATATATATTATCATATTATCACTAAACCCTAGTTCAAGTTCGTAGCCGCCGTTACTTGTATTTCATGGCCGAGAATCTTCCTCACTCGTCTCTAATTTTCGATAAATCCACAAATTAATTTCAATAATCTTCAACTAGGAAATCGTGGAGAGCGTCGCAGGCTTCAGATCCATACGGCCTTGATGGCGTTTCGATTTGTGTGGTGGCCGCGATTGCGTCGTGAAGGGCCGGCGTTCATGCTCGAAGTTCGAGATGTGAGTAGCACCGAGTTCTACCAGACTTTGGGTGGAGGAGGAGTCGACTAAGGGCTTCGTTTGGAGGTGATCGATCGAATTCTGGTTGGGTTTAAGGGTTGCGGCCATGTGGGGTTGCAAGAAGATGTTGGGTTCGGCTGTTCCTGTGTCGCATGGGAAGGAGTTGAAGGACGGCTTCGCTTGTATGCTGGAACGAACGACTTTGGTAAATATATATATAAAAAAAAAGAAATTTGTTTTAAATTATCATTCAAACTTTAATAATCTGTAACTTATTCGTATGTTATCGGAATTTGATGAAATTTGCGGCGTTGGAATCGTAGCGACAGGAGGCACGCTGTGGCACAGATCTGGATTTGTTTTAAGCAAGTGAAATTTTGAATTAAATCGAACGTTTCGATTTAATTTAAAATTTCAAACGCTCGCCGAAACTCAAGGTGAGTTATTCTCACTCACATCTGGATACTAGTAAAGTTAGATAGTTAGTATTGATTGTTTGTTTGGATGTTTAGCTATTTATGTTGATTATTATCAAATTGAATTGATATATATAGTTGTGCTAATATTTGTGGATGCAGGGAAAACAGGTTGGAGGGATCCAACTGGATTCCTCACTATATAATGTTTATTTTTATAATTGATGTTGATGCCTGCTTATATATTGAGATGGATAAATTTGTGAATTAAATTGTATTGTGATATTGTGGGATAAACTACAAACCCAGAATGTTAATTATAGAGAAATTTAGCGTTTTAATTGTAAATAA
This sequence comes from Allium cepa, assembly GCA_030765085.1. Classification (NCBI taxonomy): domain Eukaryota; kingdom Viridiplantae; phylum Streptophyta; class Magnoliopsida; order Asparagales; family Amaryllidaceae; genus Allium; species Allium cepa. The sequence continues at coordinate 964,314,178 of CM060939.1, read as the reverse complement.
ATTAAATTGGGTTTCAAAAGAAATTAAGAAATTAATAAATAAGGAATTTAAGGGAATACAAACATTGGAATCTATTTGAATGGAAAACTGAAATAAAATTGTATTGGAATGTTGCTGAATAAATTATAAATCCAAAATCTAATTTAAATGGATAAATTGAATTTTAGAGAAATAAGTGATATTGTTAAATAATGAATTTAAATGAATTAAAATTTGAAATCTATTTAGAATGGAATTGAGAAATTGTAAATCTGGAATGATTAATAAATAGAAAGGTTATTAGTTGATAAATGGGAAAATAAAACTTATTTTATTAAAATATAAAACTAAATTAAAATAGTTTGACAGAAATCGTGAGAAGGATTTCTATGATGTTTATGTGGAAATGAGATTTCCTGGGAAAAACCAAGTTCGAGTTTAAACTGATTTTATAAAAAGAAAGTTTTAAAAACTTAAACTTGTTTAAAGAGTGTTTTGGAAATTATTATTTTAACACAATTCTTAATTAATTAGCAATAGTAAACTTTTAAAATACCTTAATAATTATTTTTACAAATGGATTTACTTAAAGGCTAGTTTTTGAATAAAGTGTTTGAAATTATTAATTATTTTAAAAACTCTATTTTAAAATATAGTATAACTAAAACCTTCTTTTAAATCAAGTTATATCTTATAAAATAGTTTTACTTTGAATATTTTGAAATTATATTTTGAGTAAGTAACTAGAAGTGAATTTACGTATTTTAAAGTATATTTCAATATAAAATGTTTTTAACTGTTTTCAAACTAAGTTGTTTTGATTTTGGTTATTTCCAATGGAAATATATGGTAAAGGATTTACCTTGTAAAGGGAAGAACTTTGAGAATTGTTTTCAAATGAGTTTTGGAAATTTGAAAATATATCTTTTAAAGATATTTGAGGTAAATAAATAATGTGGGAATTATTTATTGTGTGATGGATGCTTATGGATGTTTATGAATATAAATTGATAGTTAAATCACCGACTATCAATATTGGACAACTGCGTTGATCGTTTCGAAGAGACCGGGATCGAGATTTATTTCTCGAAAACCACTTCGATCCGATTTGTACGTTTCGTGCGGAAAACGTGTTTTGGAGTCGAAGATGGAGCAGTGAAGTGCAAAGGCTCGTCGCTAATAATCCTGAGGATATTTCCAAAATGGATGTAGTAGGAATAGTGCCTTCGGTTCCGTTCGAACCCGGGACGGACTTGTATGGACGAATGCTTGCGAAACATCGTCAGGTGGACGATGGGCATTCTAAGTGAAAACGTTCTAAAGGTAACGCTTAGCCTCAAGCCTCATCAACCGGGAATGACTGAAAATCAGGAGATATGCAGCAAGGTTTGGTGGGTCATACCCAAGCAGGACAAGATATTTCCCCTGTCTAGATGTCCCTTATATATATTTCGGCTTAGTGGGTGGTTGGTCGCGCCAACCACGGGGTTTATCTTGTTCGGGACTGTTCAGTAAGGAATGGTTCCGGCCTTGTGTTGCAGGGGTTGAAGGGAGTAGTCCTCGGTACGGTGATCTAGGCCCCGTACTGTGACAGGTGGTACCCCAGTGCCTAGTCATTGTTGGAAATCCATTTTCCCTACGAGCCTTGTACGAGTTTTGTTTGTATTACCCACTTCGGTGGCTAGTAGCTGGAATTTAATCATGTAACAATTTCTGCTATTTTATAAGTATTTGTAAATAGACCCTATTATAATATCAGAGGATTTCTATAAAAAGTGTTTTAGCTATCGTAAGGTAAAAACCCAACATGTTTATTGGTGGCGTGGTCTTACGAGATGCTTTTGTTTTTTTTAAAAGGACTTTTGAAACTTTAATAATCAAGTTGAATGCATATTTAGTATCAGCTGGTATTCCAGACTGACTCGGGTGTTATTTTATTATAATGCTCGGGTCAGACCGAGTATTATTTGTTCAGGTCAGGTTGCTATGGAGCAGGAAAGGAGCTGGAGTCCGAGACGTATTATATGTACCTATATATATATCCGCTGCTATGATTGTATGGTATGTCTGATTTGTGATTGTTGATGTATGAGATACTCTGATGATGTGATGTATAAAAAGTTATAGATTTCATAATGTGTAAAGTTCTATATTTACTATTATATTTTATTCTGCTGCGACTGTGAGATTCTGATATTGTTTTTAGTTTCTTCTTCTATCACTTCTTCTTTACCCCTAATGGTTCGTAATTCTATGCCATTTGAGTTAATGGAGGTAGAATAGTGTTGATTCAAGGGGTATGGATTTGCGGGCTGTCACACTTGGTATCAGAGCTTAGGTTGGCGACAACCTAGGCTTTGGTGGGGGTAATTTCTCATTAAACAGAGTCAATGGTACTCTGTAATGAGTTGAGCGTATTAATAGATATGAGAGCGTACTTGTTAGTGAATATAAAATTGTTTTTATACCGTGTTAACTTATCGGTTGAGTGTCTATGAATTCTGGTCGGTGCGGGAAGTACAACCGTATCGATAGGGGTTTCTAAACTCTTAAAAAAGATAAACCGACATGGTATTGTTTTTAAAGTGGGTAAATGAAATAATTTTACCCAAAATTTTATTTTGATATAAAAGAAATGATTTTCTAGCTTATTATATATTGGGTGTTTATTGGATGTTAATACCAAATCAAATAAGAATCTAACAATTGATCTAAAATTTGAAATGATAAGCTAATAAGAATAAAGATATTAAAATGGTCTATAACCAAATAGAATTAATTAGATATGTTGTAAATAAGTAGTGAAATTAAAATTTGAATTAAACCAGAATTTAAATCCCGGAAGTTTTGAAAAGATTTTAAATGTATTAAAAACAAATGATTGGAAATTTAAAATCCTGGAAAAGTTTAAAATGTTGCTTAGGTGTTTGAAGCCAATGATGGAATGTTAATTTGGGAAGTATTTTTGAATGGCAACTGTTTTAAAATGAATTTGGGAAGGTAAAGAAGCGTTGAACTCACTTCAGTCGTTGGAAAATAATCCTGATGATGCTGGCCACATCATTAGAATTCATTTTCGAGTTTCTAAAGTGATGGATTGCTTCCCTAATACTTGGTTAAGGTATTGTTTGGATTTGTTGGGTATATTAGTTGTTTGGCAATTTCAAAGGAGGAAAATTTGTTTTGAAGTATAAAAAAATTGTTTTGGGAAGTCTGGAGATTTGATTAATATACCAAATAGGTATATATCTGATTATTATTTCAAAAGGGTTTTGAAATAAAACCGGGTAAATCGAATTCTGGGAAAATTCTATTCAAATAATGTGTAAAATTTAAATTGAATTAACTATTGAATTTATTAAGTAAAGTAATATTAATAAGAAGGAAGAAATGAAAATTTTAAATCTTGGAATTAAAATTTAATTGGAGTAATTGAAAGTGAAAAAAATATATTGAAGTAAATAGAAAATTTGAATTTAACTTGGATAAGTGAAATAAATTGGACTTAAAATAAAAATGATTTGAATTAAGTTAAAAATGTAAGTTGACTTTGAAATTGTGGGTCGTTGAGTAATGGATTGTACCCATAAGCTATTAAGTATTATACTTATGATTTGAGGTTGTGGATTTGAAGTTGCAAAGAATTAAATTAAGGAAATTTGTATCCTTAAGAATTCAGATGTATATACATATGCATATGGAATTTGGAATTGTGATTAGAAAATGTAGATGGAGTAAAATGAGCTATATAAGCTTTTAAAATAAATAAGTTGGTGAACTTATATAAATAAAAAGGGAATTATAATGAGGAAATAGTGGAATGGTATGGTGAATTCAAATCTAATCTCAAATGATATGTGAATTGAGATAAGGTAAAGTGGGATATAAAGAAGTGAATGAACTTCACTTAGTAAACAAGTTTTGAACTTGTATTTGGAGAATTAAAATTGTGAATTTGAAATGGAAGTAAATCTAAATGAAATGTAAATTTTAAATTGGGAAAGATGAAATCTGTTTTGATAATGGACTGGAATTAAATTTCAGGGTTGTAATACATAATATTGAAAGAAATTTAAATTCTATTTGAAGAAGTATAAGGAAAGGTAGGAATTTAAATTGTTAAATGGAATAATGGGAAAATGGTGATATCATAAATGAATTCAGAGTGAATTGGGAAAGTGTGTTAAAACCTAATATGGATTAGGTTAATGGCTAAGTTGAATTACAATTAAATGGGAATTGTATTGAAATGAATAGAATTTTGATAATTGATCAAAATTTGGAAAGTAAATAAAAATCCAATTGTGTGGCATGGGATTTAAATTTGTGGTAACAAATATTTATTGTGTAGATGGAAATGGACTTAGCTTATATTGGGATAATTGAATTGTAAATAAATTCAACGGAAGGAAATAATTTGAAGTGGGTTCTTTGCTAATAAAATAAATCTAAAATGGATTGAATAAATAAGCAAAGTGCATTAAAATTTGTAAACGGATTAGAATTGATTTGGATGAGAATCAAATGAAAATAAAATTTGATTTATAAGAAGATAATGGAAATATTGTAAAAGAATTTAAGCAAATTGAATAACAATTGTGATTAAGCTTTTTAATGTTGTCTTGAATAAGATTTGTTTGGGAAATAAAGTTGAATTGCAAGTGGAATGGTACTAATTAATTATAGTGATTAAGTAAGGATGTCTGGGTTGTAAATAAATCCAGGATGGAATGATAAAAGGAAACTTAAGTTGAATAATGGATTTGAAATATGAAATTCAAGACTTGGTTTTAAAATAATAGTTAGAAGAATAATAAATGATAAAAACAAACTTAAGATAAATAATAAATTTGAAAGTGTGAATAAGAATGTGATTTAAAAGTTGAAATGGATGTTTCAGAATAGAGTAAAATTAATATAAATTAAACTAGAATGAATTGTAAATGGTTCTAAGCTTACGTGGTGATTATTTGCTTGAAGAAGCATTTGAAATTGAGTCTTAAATAAAGTGAACTGAATTGGAATCTAGTTGGTGATTTCGTATGTTGGTGATTTCGTATGTAGATGCAAGTAAATTAAAAAGAAAAGTAAATGAATTAAAAGCATATATTTATATTATTGAAATAGAAATTAATTGGTTGAAATAAATATAAATGGTATATAATGAACTTGAATGTAAATCATTCGAGTGAAATAAGATGAAGTGGTTTGGATGAAAGTAGAATGGGCTAAAATCTTAATAAATAGATTTGAGTATAAAGGTAAGGTAAATGAATTAAATGCATATATTCATTATATTGATGTGAATATGAATTTGTAGTAGTAATTATGAATTGGAATGGCCGAACTTGTATGTAACCCCTTCATGTGAAATAAAATAGAATTAGGCATTAGAAAAGGGACTTGTGCATGTTATAAAATATAGTTTACCTATGGAATTATGCAAATTGTTGATTGGATTATGAAATGGACATGTTTGGCTTGCATTTACATTGGAAATGTTATTAAAATGCTCATATCTTGAAACTGATGAGTTTGTTTGAGTTTAGTACAGGTGCGGGAGGCGTTCGAGAGAGTTGGAGCGCGTATATGCGTTATATTAGCCTCTTGCTTTTAAAAATTTGCTAAAAAGTTACGCCTACGCTAATAAAATTAGAAAATGATATATATATTGTGATATATTTTGGTTTCCGACCGTGTGGATCGATGTATATATATTTCTTTGTATCGCGATATCGCGAAAGCTCCTCCGTACAGGGGAGACTCTGCCAAAATTTTCCAGAAATTTTGGGAGTTAGAATATTTTTGGGTTTAGGAAAAGTTAAGTAACTTGGGAAGTTATAAGTTAAAATTTAAAGCGTTAGAGTTAATAAAGAAAATGGGTTTGAAATTGAGCTAAAGGTTTTGGAAAATGTATATAAGTTGTAACTAGAGAAGTTTGGGTTAAGTTAATGAGTGTAGGAGCATTCTTTCTACCTTAGCAAATTTCGGGGACGAAATTTTTATAAGGGGGGAGGAATGTAACGACCCGGAATTTTGGGTCGCTAGATTTGAACATTTAATTCATTTTAAATGTTGAATGTGGATTTTAATTTGAAATTTTAAATAAAATAATTTGGTTAAATTAATAAACTTTGTTTGAATTTCATGTATGGCAATTAAATTGAAATTGGAATAATAACAATTTAATATTAGGATTGGGTTAAATGGGTAGTTCGGAGTGTAAATAGATATGGAAATGAGTTTAAAATTTATTTTAAGACTACTTGGTCATTAAATAGTGTGGTTGGAATTTTAGAAGGATCTTAAAGTTGATAAATTAATATTTGGAATTTTATATTAATTTAAAATGAATTTAATATTATTAAATATTGCAATTAATTCGATTTAAGTCCAGAATGAGCCAGAATGATTTCTAATGTGATTATAAATTCAATATGAATTATTGTTAAGTTAATAAAATGTTAAAAAGTGGAAATTTTGAGTGATTTCGATAATTTCGAAAATCGCTTAATTTAATAGACGAGTTAAAATAGCCTTCCGGGGTACAGTCTCGGAATTCAACGAAACCAGTTCCATTGGATCCGTAATAGTTATTTATTACCGGATTTCAATTTTCGTAGCAATCGAAGCTGTCGTTTGACCGTGGCTGCTCGAAATGCATGGAAATTGTTTTAATCGGTTTAAATTAAAATTTATCGTTTAATTCCGTAACTCGCACGTATGGCCAAATTAGCTTACGAAACCTGTTCCATTGTGTCCGGAACGCGGAAAAACCCTAGAATCGCCTGTCGGAACATGAGAATTGGGGATCGTTTGCATATGTGGATAAATTGAGATAATTGTTGATCAAAATATTATTAAATAACATATATATATATATATATTATCTTATTATCATTAAACCCTAGTTCAAGTTCGTAACCGCCGTTACTTGTATTTCATGGCCGAGAATCTTCCTCACTCGTCTCTAATTTTCGATAAATCCACAAATTAATTTCAATAATCTTCAACTAGGAAATCGTGGAGAGCGTCGCAGGCTTCAGATCCATACGGCCTTGATGGCGTTTCGATTTGTGTGGTGGCCGCGATTGCGTCGTGAAGGGCCGGCGTTCATGCTCGAAGTTCGAGATGTGAGTAGCACCGAGTTCCACCAGACTTTGGGTGGAGGAGAAGTCGACTAAGGGCTTCGTTTGGAGGTGATCGATCGAATTCTGGTTGGGTTTAAGGGTTGCGGCCATGTGGGGTTGCAAGAAGATGTTGGGTTCGGCTGTTCCTGTGTCGCATGGGAAGGAGTTGAAGGACGACTTCGCTTGTATGCTGGAACGAACGACTTTGGTAAATATATAAAAAAAAAATTTGTTTTAAATTATCATTCAAACTTTAATAATCTGTAACTTATTCGTATGTTATCAGAATTTGATGAAATTTGCGGCGTTGGAATCGTAGCGACAGGAGGCACGCTGTGGCACAGATCTAGATTTGTTTTAAGCAAGTGAAATTTTGAATTAAATCGAACGTTCCGATTTAATTTAAAATTTCAAACGCTCGCCGAAACTCAAGATGAGTTATTCTCACTCACATCTGGATACTAGTAAAGTTAGACAGTTAGTATTGATTGTTTGTTTGGATGTTTAGCTATTTATGTTGATTATTATCAAATTGAATTGATATATATAGTTGTGCTAATATTTGTGGATGCAGGGAAAACAGGTTGGAGGGATCCAACTGGATTCCTCACTATATAGTGTTTATTTTTATAATTGATGTTGATGCCTGCTTATATATTGAGATGGATAAATTTGGAATTAAATTGTATTGTGATATTGTGGGATAAACTACAAACCCAGAATGTTAATTATAGAGAAATTTAGCGTTTTAATTGTAAAGAAATTAAATTGGGTTTCAGAAGAAATTAAGAAACTAATAAATAAGGAATTTAAGGGAATACAAACATTGGAATCTGTTTGAATGGAAAACTAAAATAAAATTGTATTGGAATGTTGTTGAATAAATTATAAATCCAAAATCTAATTTAAATGGATAAATTGAATTTTAGAGAAATAAGTGATATTGTTAAATAATGAATTTAAATGAATTAAAATTTGAAATCTATTTAGAATGGAATTGAAAAATTGTAAATCTGGAATGATTAATAAAGAGAAAGGTTATTAGTTGATAAATGGGAAAATAAAACTTATGTTATTAAAATATAAAACTAAATTAAAACAGTTTGACAAAAATCGTGAGAAGGATTTCTATGATGTTTATGTGGAAATGAGATTTCCTGGGAAAAACCAAGTTCGAGTTTAAACTGATTTTATAAAAAGAAAGTTTTAAAAACTTAAATTTGTTTAAAGAGTGTTTTGGAAATTATTATTTTAACATAATTCTTAATTAATTAGCAATAGTAAACTTTTAAAATACCTTAATAATTATTTTTACAAATGGATTTACTTAAAGGCTAGTTTTTGAATAAAGTGTTTGAAATTATTAATTATTTTAAAAACTCTATTTTAAAATATAGTATAACTAAAACCTTCTTTTAAATCAAGTTATATCTTATAAAATAGTTTTACTTTGAATATTTTGAAATTATATTTTGAGTAAGTAACTAGAAGTGAATTTACGTATTTTAAAGTATATTTCAATATAAAATGTTTTTAACTGTTTTCAAACTAAGTTGTTTTGATTTTGGTTATTTCCAATGGAAATATATGGTAAAGGATTTACCTTGTAAAGGGAAGAACTTTGAGAATTGTTTTCAAATGAGTTTTGGAAATTTGAAAATATATCTTTTAAAGATATTTGAGGTAAATAAATAATGTGGGAATTATTTATTGTGTGATGGATGCTTATGGATGTTTATGAATATAAATTGATAGTTAAATCACCGACTATCAATATTGGACAACTGCGTTGATCGTTTCGAAGAGACCGGGATCGAGATTTATTTCTCAAAAACCACTTCGATCCGATTTGTACGTTTCGTGCGGAAAACGTGTTTTGGAGTCGAAGATGGAGCAGTGAAGTGCAAAGGCTCGTCGCTAATAATCCTGAGGATATTTCCAAAATGGATGTAGTAGGAATAGTGCCTTCGGTTCCGTTCGAACCCGGGACGGACTTGTATGGACGAATGCTTGCGAAACATCGTCAGGTGGACGATGGGCATTCTAAGTAAAAACGTTCTAACGGTAACGCTTAGCCTCAAGCCTCATCAACCGGGAATGACTGAAAATCAGGGGATATGCAGCAAGGTTAGGTGGGTCATACCCAAGCAGGACAAGATATTTCCCCTGTCTAGATGTCCCTTATATATATTTCGACTTAGTGGGTGGTTGGTCGCACCAACCACGGGGTTTATCTTGTTCGGGATTGTTCAGTAAGGAATGGTTCCGGCCTTGTGTTGCAGGGGATGAAGGGAGTAGTCCTCGGTACGGTGATCTAGGCCCCGTACTGTGACAGGTGGTACCCCAGTGCCTAGTCATTGTTGGAAATCCATTTTCCCTACGAGCCTTGTACGAGTTTTGTTTGTATTACCCACTTCGGTGGCTAGTAGCTGGAATTTAATCATGTAACAATTTCGGCTATTTTATAAGTATTTGTAAATAGACCCTATTATAGTATCAGAGGATTTCTATAAAAAGTGTTTTAGCTATCGTAAGGTAAAAACCCAACATGTTTATTGGTGGCGTGGTCTTACGAGATGCTTTTGTTTTTTTAAAAGGATTTTTGAAACTTTAATAATCAAGTTGAATGCATATTTAGTATCAGCTGGTATTCCAGACTGACTCGGGTGTTATTTTATTATAATGCTCGGGTCAGACCGAGTATTATTTGTTCAGGTCAGGATGCTATGGAGTAGGAAAGGAGCTGGAGTCCGAGACGTATTATATGTACCTATATATATATCCGCTGCTATGATTGTATGGTATGTCTGATTTGTGATTGTTGATGTATGAGATACTCTGATGATGTGATGTATAAAAAGTTATAGATTTCATAATGTGTAAAGTTCTATATTTACTATTATATTTTATTCCGCTGCGACTGTGAGATTCTGATATTGTTTTTAGTTTCTTCTTCTTCTATCTCTTCTTCTTTACCCCTAATGGTTCGTAATTCTGTGCCACTTGAGTTAATGGAGGTAGAATAGTGTTGATTCAAGGGGTATGGATTTGCGGGCTGTCACATTTAAGCAGATCCTTTTCGTTTTAATATTAATGTGTATTTGTGTTTGTGAAAATAGTGATGCTTATTTTTTTTTCTTTCTGGTTTGCTAAGTTGTGAACGAACTAACTAAAAGGCTGTATATATAAAGAAGAAAGGTTTTACAGGGTAGGTGTTTTCTAGTACAGTGTTTTTCTCTTCTTTGTTTTGTATTTGATCAGATTTTTTTTTCTTTGACCGGGTAGATTTTTCTTTTGAACAGAAATGATTTGTAAATATTGTGGAATGACTTTATCTTGTGCTGATTTGCTATTTTTGTGGCTTTAGTTGGAGTTTCTTCATCATGATGCTTCCCTATACGTCTACAAGTATTTTTGTGAATTGATGTATGAATATATATTCATTTGTTTGTATGCATATATTTGCACTTGCATTTGTTATCACCATGTATATTCATATTCATACATATTAATGTTTATCCACATATATATATATATATATATATATATTCACAATTTCCACCATCACTATTCATATTACCTATATACATATAAGTGAATTCAATATTTGTTATAGTTTCAAGTCGATTTATTTTTGTTCAGGTTGACTAATAAAATTAACGTGTCAATGATTTAAACAAGTTAATTGCCCAATTAACAAACATTAAAAATTCGGGTTGTCACATTCCTCCCCCATTTAGAACTTTTTGTCCTCGAAAAGGAACGAAACCAAAATTTATTAAAATACTTAATATCAGTTAAATTATTCTTTGATCAGTTTTAACTAAAACTCTTTTTACTTAGTGACCTTTAAAATACTTTAAAATCTACATAATATTACAAAAATAAATTTATAAAAATACTTTTCATAACTCGATGTCTCAACCAGTCCATCCTTGTCCTTACAGAAATTCGGTCATACGTTGATCAGGCGTACATCTGAAAATCTATAAGTGCTTGGCAGACTCGTTTTCAACACCCAGTGAAAATACTTTGGAAAATAATTTTATTTAAAATATAGAAAACAATTTTGAAAATAGAGGAAATATCTTTGGTGAGAATGCTCTGAAAATCATCACCCCCATCCATGGTCGCGGTTACATTCTAGGGTTACGTTGCCATCGCAGCAAAAGTCCATGTAACTGTACGCATCAGCGCCCTCGATTTTCGCTATCAAAAATGAAACTTATCCACTCCCACATAGGTCGCAGTCTACTGATGTAAAATCAAACGCACACTGTTGGCTCTCAACGGCACACACGACTTTCGCTATGTTACCTGTGACAACCCAGAATTTTCTAGCAATATCAATTTAATAATCTGCATTAATATTAAATTGATTTGATATATGTTTATTAATTATATATGAATTGATACTTTTCTTTTAATAAATATCTGATTGGTAAATTTTATCTGTTAAAATAAATCCATTGTTTTCTATTTATATATGTATATATTTGTATACAGTGTAAATAGATGAGATTTGTTTTAAAGTTTAACTAATAAATTATGTTTCAGATTCTAATATACAATTTAGTGAATTGGAAATTATGTTTTATTTAATATAATTTTTTCAAAGCTAAATAAATAAATAAATAGGTGATTTTAAATACATAGGATAAATGTTTAAATAGTTTAAAAACTTATTTTAGCTTAAGTTAAAATTTAAATTTATTAATAAAAAAGATTTGTTTTCTTTTCTTTTCTTTTTAGTATAGCTTGATAAAAATATGGATTAAAATGATATATGAGTTTTAAATGCAATTTTGTCAAACGATACTTTAACATATTATAAGATAAGCAGTTTATAATAAAAAGATAATTTCTTTTATAAACTCATTTCAAATTGATAAATGTGTTTTATAATATAAATAAAATAAAAATGTACATATAAAAATACAAGACTACAAGATAAATTGGAAAAAAATATAAAGTAAGTACATTAGCTAAATTTAATAACATAACAACTATAAAATTCATTCAGTTTTCAAACAACAAAATAAAAGAAATAACATTCACAAACATTTCAAAATATAATAACAAGTCAACAATTAAACTAGAAACAAATAAATTTTCAAATTTGTAAACTATCATAAGAATGAACTGCAGCATATATATATATATATATATATATATATATATATATATATATGTTTAAAGCATCAAGGCCATTATGTGATTGTACAAACAAAATCTAAAATATGTGAAGGCTGAAAAACAAAATCAAATAAGTATGCAAGGCAAATATAAGATATGTCTTTGAATACATACAAGCATAAAGGACATATACATTAAATGTTTTCACCTCAGCCAACAAAGAAGTCAATTCGAATGTTATAAAAATCATTCCAGTGTTTGCCAACCTCTGGCCAAAGAAAAATAAAGTTTGTAAAGGCTTGCTAAGGAAGACAACATTTGATATTTTTGAACAAACAAAAGCAAAGTAAAGTGAGTTGTTGTAGGCTGTAGGGTATGCAGGCAAGTTAAGGAAGATAATTAACAAAGTAAGTTAAACATGAAGTACTTAAGCATTTAATGCAAGCCGCATTTTTTTTTCTTATCTCAACCTCCATCATAAAATATCTCTGTTTTAAAATCTGTACAAACAAGATTTTTATTGTGTTATTGTACCAAGTATTGTCACAATTTTATGAAACATAATTATATATCCCTGTCTTCCTTCTTTTCTATAAATCTTCATATCAGTTCGAGCTGGGTAATAACTAAAATAAAGCTTCTACTTAAACAACAACCAAGATTTAATACAACTGGAAATCAAAAGGGAGAGTTCAACCTGATGTTTTTTTCAAACCTATTGCTAAGCAAACTAGGCTCTGTTCTTTTACATTTCAGGTGAGTAACTTTTTAAATCAAAACTAAACAAATAGATTTCTGTTGCTTGTAAAGTTCTGTGATGGATGATACTTGTTTATGCATATATAGTGATAACTCAGTGTTTTGAATAGCTATAAACATGCATGTATGGACTGTATATTTGGGCATTGACAACCTCTATTTCTTCTGTTCCAAGCTTACAAATTCTAAACCAATTTATCTGTTCAACTGTGATTTATTTTGGTGAGTAACTTCATATTGAATAACTTAAATTTCAATCTAGTTGTATGATTAAAATCTGAGACTTTGCTTTGGGTGAGATAGATACATGTATTGATGAATAAGCCTGTGAATATATACAGGATCTTCAGGGTATAAATTGAAACTGGAAGTGTTTGTATATGCTTGCTCTCTGATACTCTAGAAAAAAAAAACTTTACTTTCAAAGATCATTTACACCTTTGTTGATTTATTAATGAACTTAAGATTTGAACAAAAGATGTTTGTAACATTATGAACTAAGTTTAAAAATTTAGATAAGATAAAAACAACTTAAAATTTTCTCTGGAAACCCAAAATTTAGAACAAACTTAAGTTTGGTCAAATTTCGAACTTCACCGATCATTGATTCAGGTATCTATCTTGAATCCTTTCTGGAAATGAGGATTTTTAAAATACAAATCAGGATTTTAAGCTTTAGGATGATTGTGTAATTTGAGAATGTCTGAATTTGAGTTTTTGAGCAACTGTGGATGGCCGGAAGGACTAGGGTGGTCGGAGCTTTGTCTGAAGGTGGATGAGTGTGCACTGAGGCCAGGAAAAATAGGGGATAGGGTGTCAGATGGTTGTGGCGTCGACGACAATGGAATTAAGTGCCTAAACCTAATTTTTTACTGTGCATGGAGTTTTGATCGCCGCGGCCTGTACAAGGGTTCGAGTGGCATGTGGCTTTGAGGGGAGGTAGAGGGGAGATGAACGAAGTCACGGCCGGAGTTTGGTGGCCTCTGGTGGTCGGAGCACCGCGCGCGTGGCGTTGTCAGGTTTGGGGAGGGGTATGTGGAGTTGTGTTTCCAGGTTTCTTTTTTTTCTCATTTTCGTTTTTGCGCGCCTGGTGAAACTCGAAGCAGCTTGTCGTTTCTCACGGGGAACTTCGTGGGTTTACTCGAAGTAAACCACAGAGGGGCTCAGGCTGTAGTATTCAGGTTTTATAACCTATAACTGTTTTAACAGTTTTGAAATCTTAGTTTTAAAATTTAACCAAAGTTGAACCTAGTTCTAACTCAAGTTTAAATAGTGAATTTAAGTTAGTTTTGAAAGAGAGTTGGAAATAATAAAGTTTCAAAATTTAAATTATTTTAATAACTTAAAAGTGGTTAATAATTAAAGTATTTTCAAACAAGAGTTGAATTCAAATGAAATTTAAACTGTTAAGAAACGATTGAAACAAGTTAATTCAAAAATTGAAATCAGGACTTAGATATGAAATTCTAGATTTGAAACTAAAATAATGTTTTATAATTTAAATTGATTCAAATAAGTTTTAATGCTATGTAAGTTTAAAGGGGTTTTGGAAAAAAAATTTAAAACTTATTTAAGGATAAATTGGAATTTATTTAGAAAGTAATTTGAAATAAATGTTTAAACATTTTGAAAGTAAAAATTTAATCCATAATAAGAATAGTCACTTTAAGTAATGAAGACTTAGAGTTTATATGCATTAACCTTTAAGTTAATTAAGCATGAATACTTAATGATTTATATTAATTAAATTAGTAATTATAAGATTAGATATTTAAAGTTTTGAATAACGAATTAAGTAATTAATATGTGATTAAGAACCATAGATTAGATTTTTATTTAAATGAATAAATTTTAATTGTTAATCAAACTTATAATTAACAATGATAAATAGAAGAAAATAATTAAATAAGTGTTAATGAAGATCATTAACTCGCCTATTTTATAATTAATTAATGTGATTGATTTTTAATAAATTAATTGGATTAATTAATTCAATAATAATCATTGTAATAGTTCAATTATAATTATTTATTTGGAAAGTAATTTAATTGTGTAAATTGATTTAATTTGAGTTAACTAATTTAGTTTAATTAACTGATATTTTGGAAGTAAATCACTTAGTGAAGTAATTGATGAAATCATTGGATGATGGGAAATGGAAGTAATTGGAATATAATTACTTGAAATTAATCAAGGGATTAAGCTTGTTATTGAGAAGTAATTAATTAAGGACAGTTAATTACTGTATGTTATTAATCAAGAGGGTTAATATATGTGATTTGAAGATTTGTATTCTTAATATGACTAATAAAATAACAAATGAAATGTAATTAAAAATCATTAATTAATATAATTAATGATGGGATTAGAGATTGATTTATTTGGGAAATAATAAATCAACAAGATAATTAAATGGTAATAAATCGATATAAACGTATTTAATTAATGGATTTATTCAAGATTAATTTCTGTAAATAAATTAAGGAAAACTACTGGAATGCAGCAAAGGATATTTAAATCAAAGATGATTAATTTGAATATATAAGTAATTGATGATAAGATTAAATTAAGTTAATTAATTTAAGAAATCATTTGATGATTTGGTATGTGTGATTACATAGAGAAACTAATGGAGTATAATTGCTTAGAAAAGTGATTGGATGATAATTACTTGATGAAATTCATACATGATGATTTGTAAGTGGAGTAATTTGGGTAATTTCTTTTGTAATTAATCAAAGGATTAATTTATGGAATTAATTAATCATGGGATGATTAATAAGTAATTAAGGGTAGTTAATTACTGGTTTGTTATTAATCAAGGGGTGATTAATAATTGTGTTTAAGTAAAGATTAATCACTTAATGTACTTTAAATAAAGCAATTTAATATAAGTGGGAGATCATTAATTAATATAATTAATGATGTAATTAAGAATTGTTAATTAAGGAATAACTAATTGGGAGTAATTAAATGTTAACTGCTACACATGATTTAGAATAATTCATGTGAGAAATTAATTACTTCTTGTAATTAGAGAATGATTAATTAATTTGATTTATAATTAATTAATGATTGTGAGAGCATGATTTATGGAATGATTAATTAATTTAATCAAATTTAAATTAATTAAAAATGGAAGTAGTTAATTTAATTCATTTTAAATTAATTATAAATTGTGATTCATAAAGCATTGCTTATGGATGATATTGATATTTCATTGATTGATTGTGATCTCAGAAATGAGATGGATAATATCTATGTGATATGGATGTATGGTTCAAGTATGATAATATTTAATTATCTGTTTGGATGATGATATTAATTATCTGTTTATGATGATAATGTGATTATCTATTATGAGATGTGAATTATCTATCTGTGTAGATTAATGATATTTAATTGACTGTTAAGACTAAATAGACAACTTGGCCTTAAAAGACACGTTTTGGATTTCGATGAGACCGGAATCGGTTTTGCTTATTTGGAACATCCGAAAACCACATCGATTCCAAATTAACGATAGGTCGTGAACCTGAAGTGAAGATGAAGATTCAGAATGCAAGGATTATCGTCGTTAACTCTGAGGGTGATTCCAAAATGAGTGTAACGAGATGATGCCTTTGGTTTCGTTCGAACCCGGAACGAACTTGTATGGATTGAATACTTTCAGCACATCGTCGGGCGGACGATGAGCATTCTAAG
The DNA here is from genome assembly GCA_030765085.1 of Allium cepa. Taxonomy (NCBI): domain Eukaryota; kingdom Viridiplantae; phylum Streptophyta; class Magnoliopsida; order Asparagales; family Amaryllidaceae; genus Allium; species Allium cepa. The sequence goes on along the minus strand of CM060939.1, from coordinate 964,297,469 downwards.
AGATATGTTCTATAAAGGTAATCGTAACCTCAAGCCTCATCAACCGAGAATGGCTAAAACAGGGGAGGTGCAGCAAGGTTAGGTGGGTCATGCCCAAGCAGGACAAGGATATTCCCCTGTCTAGATGTCCCTTTTTATTCGGCTATGTGGGCAGTTGGTCTGCAGCCAACTGCGGGGTTATCTTGTTCGGGACTGTTCAGTAAGGAATGGTTCCGGCCTTGTGTTGCAGGGGGTCGGGAGTGATCCTCGGTACGTTGATTTAGGCCACGTACTGTGACGGGCGGTACCCCAGTAGCCCTGCCATTGTATGGAATCCACAATCCAATAAGTGCCAACGGTTTTGATTGTATTACCCACTTTTGTGGCTAGTAGCTGGAATTTAATCATGTAACAATTTCGGCTACTTTCTATTTACTTGAAAACCCTAGACCTATTATAATATCACTGGATTTCCTATCAAATGTTTTGGTTAGCGTAAGGTAAAAACTTTTCCATGTTTATGTGTGGAAAGTCTTACGTGATACCTTTTGTTTTCAAAGGTTTTCAAAATTAAGCAACCTTAAACTGTTACTCATACCAGACCCATGTCTGACCCGGAGTTTATTTCTGTTTTTCCTAAACTCTCGGATACCCAAATTTTTGGCTAAGGGATTCAGGTTAGCTTTGACGAATTCTGGAGGAGCAATGGAGCAGGAGGCTTCAGCGTTGTAGATATATATATAGTTCCGCTGTGTGGTATCTATGTGTTGTTTTGTGTATTGAGTTGTATAACTAGACAGGTGTTTATAACTGTCTAGTATGTGATGTACTATATGTATCACTCTGATTGATGTTATATATTATGTAAATATTTATGTGATTAATATAATTTATTCGTTCCGCTGTGAGATTCTGATGTTGTTGTTCTTTCTTCTCTATCTTTTCTATTTTCTCACCCTTTTCTTTCTTAAAAACGATACGTCTTCCTAGGCGTAGGAAGTCGGGTCGTTACAGTGGTATCAGAGCGCTAGGTTGAGTGAATACCTAGGCTCTTGAGTGATTTCTTTCTTGAGAGAGCGTATTTGTAATTTTGATATATATATATATATATATATATATATATCATCTATTTGTTGAGTTACCTGTTCGGGTTTTCCAATATAAGTATAAGGGTAGATTGGGTAGTGGTGTGTGTAACACGACTACCTGTGGTTGGAAGTATATCTGACGAGACTGTAGACCTAATACCGTCTCGAGTAAATTTGTGATGTAAGGATTTCATAAAATCTCTTGAGGAAACCTGTTAAGATTTGGAGTCCATTTTTGGTAGTACAAGTTTGGATGAGTAGAATTTGGATTTTTGTCAGTTGAGCAGAAGCTAGAAATATTATCTTGGTAACTCATGAAGTAGTAGTTGTGTGTGAGATGCAGTAGCGATGGATTGTTTCCGAAGAAGTTCTCAAGGATCTTTGGATAAGGAAGTGTGTCTGCATTAGTTTTGAGGTTGAGTTTAGCTGAATGTTGTGTTTGGCTTTGAGGCCTGAGTTTTTCGAGGAATTTTGGATTAAGGAATTTTGGCATCAGTAGCAGTGTTGCAGCTCAGATTGTTCTACCAGCACGTGAGGAGGTCATTTGTCAGCAGTTCTTTAGAGGTGAATTTCAGAGGCAGTTTTGTGGATCCATTTCTTCAATGGATTGGCTAGATAAGCTTAAGCTGTTCAGATTGGTAAGGAGAGAGCAGTTTACTTGGGATAGTAGCCTGGGTTGATCGCAAAAGAGACTTGCGATAGTTAAGTACTCTCTGGGATGGCAGAAATTTTTCTGGATATCTTTGAAGAGGTCAGTGGTTTGCCTTAGCCTCTGAGGATTGAGTTTTCATATCGACTAGATTCCAGAAGTAGTGCCAATGGTTCAGCTTAGTAATAGAATGGTTTGTAGAGAGAGGAAATGGGTAAAGCGACTCAAGTTTTGGAGGAACTTCTGAATTTTATTTTGGATCTGTTGAATCGTATTTTTGTAATGTGTTGTCCAGTTTATGCTTATGTGTATCATCAGCATTTTCATCTACCCCAGATCAGAGTTGTGCAGCGGAAGCAGTTAGAAGTGCATCTGTTTTTCTTTTCTGGAAAAGAGAAGTTGTTTTCTACTGAGGATAGTAAAGGTTGAGTTCTTGGTTTTGGTTGGTTTTGAGAAAATCATTCTACTGGATTATTTTTGGATTCAGATTGTTTTAGGAGTTATCAGCAAAGGTTGAGCTGATCAGTTAATATGAAGGCAGCTCTGGATCACCAGAAAAATTTGGTGAATAAGAGACGGAGGAATTTGGATTTTGAAGTCGGAGATTTGATTTTGGATGGACTTTCTCTGATTCAAAGGAGCTCTGTAGATTAGTAGTATAGACTGTTTGGATTCTATAGATCGAGTATTCCGGTATTATATTGGGAAACTCTAGGGAGCTCTATCCAGAATTTTGTCTGGATAGTTAGCCTTGTTGATTGAGTTAATTGGTTGTGATGATTGTTAGAATGTGATTGATATATGCTTATGGTTTAAAATTAATTAAAATCTTAAATATATTATTAAATTACCTATGCTTTTAAATTTCGGGGATGAAATTCTTTTAAAGGGGGAGGAATGTGACAACCCGAAATTTTCTAGCAATATCAATTTAATAATCTGCATTAATATTAAATTGATTTGATATATCTTTATTAATTAGATATGAATTGATACTTTTCTTTTAATAAATATCTGATTGGTAAATTTTATCAGTTAAAATAAATCCATTGTTTTCTATTTATATATGTATATATTTGTATACAGTGTAAATAGATGAGATTTGTTTAAAATTTAACTAATAAATTATGTTTCAGATTCTAATATACATTTTAGTGAATTGGAAATTATGTTTTATTTAATATAAATTTTTCAAAGCTAAATAAATAAATAAATAGGTGATTTTAAATACATAGGATAAATGTTTAAATAGTTTAAAAACTTATTTTGGCTTAAGTTAAAATTTAAATTTATTAATAAAAAAGATTTGTTTTCTTTTCTTTTTAGTATAACTTGATAAAAATATGGATTAAAATGATATATGAGTTTTAAATGCAATTTTGTCAAACGATACTTTAATATATTATAAGATAAGCAGTTTATAATAAAAAGATAATTTTTTTATGAACTCATTTCAAATTGATAAATGTGTTTTATAATATAAATAAAATAAAAATGTACATATAAAAATACAAGATTAAAAGATAAATTGGAAAAAAATATAAAGTAAGTACATTGGCTAAATTTAATAACATAACAACTATAAAATTCATTCAGTTTTCAAACAACAAAATAAAAGAAATAACATTCACAAACATTTCAAAATATAATAACAAGTCAACAATTAAACTAGAAACAAATAGATTTTCAAATTTGTAAACTATCATAAGAATGAACTACAGCATATATATATATATATATATATATATATAGGTTTAAAGCATCAAGGCCATTATGTGATTGTACAAACAAAATCTAAAATATGTGCAGGCTGAAAAACAAAATAAATAAGTATGCAAGGCAAATATAAGATATGTCTTTGAACACATACAAGCATAAAGGACATATACATTAAATGTTTTCACCTCAGCCAACAAAGAAGTCAATTCGAATGTTATAAAAATCATTTCAGTGTTTGCTAACCTCTGGCCAAAGAAAAATAAAGTTTGTAAAGGCTTGCTAAGGAAGACAACATTTGATATTTTTGAACAAACAAAAGCAAAGTAAAGTGAGTTGTTGTAGGCTGTAGGGTATGCAGGCAAGTTAAGGAAGATAATTAACAAAGTAAGTTAAACATGAAGTACTTAAGCATTTAATGCAAGACGCATTTTTTTCTTCTTATCTCAGCCTCTATCATAAAATATCTCTGTTTTAAAATCTGTACAAACAAGATTTTTATTGTTGTATTGTACCAAGTATTGTCACAATTTTATGAAACATAATTATATATCCCTGTCTTCCTTCTTTTCTATAAATCTTCATATCAGTTCGAGCTGGGTAATAACTAAAATAAAGCTTCTACTTAAACACCAACCAAGATTTAATACAACTAGAAATCAAAAGGGAGAGTTCAACCTGATGTTTTTTTCAAACCTGTTGCTAAGCAAACTAGGCTCTGTTCGTTTACATTTCAGGTGAGTAACTTTTTAAATCAAAACTAAATAAATAGATTTCTGTTGCTTGTAAAGTTCTGTGATGGATGATACTTTTTTATGCATATATAGTGATAACTCAGTGTAATGAATAGCTGTAAACATGCATGTCTGGACTGTATATTTGGGCATTGACAACCTCTGTTTCTTCTGTTCCAAGCTTACAAATTCTAAACCAATTTATCTGTTCAACTGTGATTTATTTTGGTGAGTAACTTCATATTGAATAACTTATATTTCAATCTAGTTGTACGATTAAAATCTGAGACTTTGCTTTGGGTGAGATAGATACATGTATTGATGAATAAGCCTGTGAATATATACAGGATCTTCAGGGTATAAATTGAAACTGGAAGTGTTTGTATATGCTTGCTCTCTGATACTCTGGAAAAAAAAAACTTTACTTTCGAAGATCATTTACACCTTTGCTGATTTATGAATGAACTTAAGATTTGAACAAAAGATGTTTGTAACATTATGAACTAAGTTTAAAAATTTAGATAAGATAAAAACAACTTAAAATTTGTTTGGAAACCCAAAATTTAGAACAAACTTAAGTTTGGTCAAATTTCGAACTTCACCGATCATTGATTCAGGTATCTATCTTGAATCCTCCCTGGAAATAAGGATTTTTAAAATACAAATCAGGATTTTAAGCTTTAGGATGATTGTGTAATTTGAGATTGTCTGAATTTGGGTTTTTGAGCACCTGTGGATGGCCGGAAGGACTACGGTGGTCGGAGCTTTGTCTGAAGTTGGATGAGTGTGCACCGAGGCCAGGAAAAATAGGGGATAGGGTGTTAGATGGCTGTGGCGTCGACGGCAATGGAATTAAGTGCCTAAACCTAATTTTTTTACTGTGCATGGAGTTTTGATCGCCGCGGCCTGTACAAGGGTTCGAGTGGCACGTGGCTTTGAGGGGAGGTAGATGGGAGATGAACAATGTCACGGCCGGAGTTTGGTGGCCTCTGGTGGTCGGAGCACTGCGCGCGTGGCGTTGTCAGGTTTGGGGAGGGGTATGTGGAGTTGTGTTTCCAGGTTTCTTTTTTTTCTCATTTTCGTTTTTGCGCGCCTGGTGAAACTCGAAGCAGCTTGTCGTTTCTCACGGGGAACTTCGTGGGTTTACTTGAAGTAAACCAGAGGGGGGCTCGGGATGTAGTATTCAGGTTTTATAACCTGTAAGTGTTTTTAACAGTTTTGAAATCTTGGTTTTAAAATTTAATCAAAGTTGAACCTAGTTCTAACTCAAGTTTAAATAGTGAATTTAAGTTAGTTTTGAAAGAGAGTTTGAAATAATAAAGTTTTAAAATTTAAATTATTTTAATAACTTAAAAGTGGTTAATAATTAAAGTATTTTCAAACAAGAGTTGAATTCGAATGAAATTTAAACTGTTAAGAAACGATTGAAACAAGTTAATTCAAAAATTGAAATCAGGACTTAGTTATGAAATTCTAGATTTGAAACTAAAATAAAGTTCTATAATTTAAATTGATTCAAATAAGTTTTAATGATATGTAAGTTTAAAGGGGTTTTGGAAAAAAAAATTTAAAACTTATTTAAGGATAAATTGGAATTTATTTAGAAAGTAATTTGAAATAAATGTTTAAACATTTTGAAAGTAAAAATTTAATCCATAATAAGAATAGTCACTTTAAGTAATGAAGACTTAGAATTTATATGCATTAACCTTTAAGTTAATTAAGTATGAATACTTAATGATTTATATTAATTAAATTAGTAATTATAAGATTAGATATCTAAAGTTTTGAGTAACGAATTAAGTAATTAATATGTGATTAAGAACCGTAGATTAGATTTTTATTTAAATGAATAAATTTTAATGGTTAATCAAACTTATAATTAACAATGATAAATAGAAGAAAATAATTAAATAAGTGTTAACGAAGATCATTAACTAGCCTATTTTATAATTAATTAATGTGATTGATTTTTAATAAATTAATTGGATTAATTAATTCAATAATAATCATTGTAATAGTTCAATTATAATTATTTATTTGGAAAGTAATTTAATTGTGTAAATTGATTTAATTTGAGTTAATTAATTTAGTTTAATTAACTGATATTTTGGACACTTCGTGAAGTAATTGATGAAATCATTGGATGATGGGAAATGGAAGTAATTGGAATATAATTACTTGAAATTAATCAAGGGATTAAGCTTGTTATTGAGAAGTAATTAATTAAGGACAGTTAATTACTGTATGTTATTAATCAAGAGGGTTAATATATGTGTTTGAAGATTTGTATTCTTAATATGATTAATAAAATAACAAATGAAATGTAATTAGAAATCATTAATTAATATAATTAATGATGGGATTAGAGATTGATTTATTTGGGAATAATAAATCAACAAGATAATTAAATGGTAATAAATCGATATAAACGTAATTAATTAATGGATTTATTCAAGATTAATTTCTGTAAATAAATTAAGGAAAACTACTGGAATGCAGCAAAGGATATTTAAATCAAAGATGATTAATTTGAATATATAAGTAATTGATGATAAGATTAAATTAAGTTAATTAATTTAAGAAATCATTTGATGATTTGGTATGTGTGATTACATAGAGAAATTAATGGAGTATAATTGCTTAGAAAAGTGATTGGATGATAATTACTTGATGAAATTCATACATGATGATTTGTAAGTGGAGTAATTTGGGTAATTTCTTTTGTAATTAATCAAAGGATTAATTTATGGAATTAATTAATCATGGGATGATTAATAAGTAATTAAGGGTAGTTAATTACTGGTTTGTTATTAATCAAGGGGTGATTAATAATTGTGTTTAAGTAAAGATTAATCACTTAATGTACTTTAAATAAAGCAATTTAATATAAGTGGGAGATCATTAATTAATATAATTAATGATGTAATTAAGAATTGTTAATTAAGGAATAACTAATTGGGAGTAATTAAATGTTAACTGCTACACATGATTTAGAATAATTCATGTGAGAAATTAATTAATTCATGTGAGAAATTGGGAGTGATTTAGAATAATTAATTAATGATTGTGAGAGCAGGATTTATGGAATGAGTAATTAATTTAATCAAATTTAAATTAATTAAAAATGGAAGTAGTTAATTTAATTCATTTTAAATTAATTATAAATTGTGATTCATAAATCATTGCTTATGGATGATACTGATATTTCATTGATTGATTGTGATCTCAGAAATGAGATGGATAATATCTATGTGATATGGATGTATGGTTCAAGTATGATAATATTTAATTATCTATTTGGATGATGATATTAATTATCTGTTTATGATGATAATGTGATTATCTATTATGAGATGTGAATTATCTATCTGTGTATATTAATGATATTTAATTGACTGTTAAGACTAAATAGACAACTTGGCCTTAAAAGACACGTTTTGGATTTCGATGAGACCGGGATCGGTTTTCCTTATTTAGAACATCCGAAAACCACATCGATTCCAAATTAATGATAGGTCGTGTACCTGAAGTGAAGATGAAGATTCAGATTGCAAGGATTATCGTCGTTAACTCTGAGGGTGATTCCAAAATGAGTGTAACGAGATGATGCCTTCGGTTTCGTTCGAACCTGGAACGAACTTGTATGGATTGAATGCTTTCAGCACATCGTCAGGCGGACGATGAGCATTCTAAGAGATATGTTCTATTAAGGTAATCGTAACCTCAAGCCTCATCAACCGGGAATGGCTAAAACAGGGGAGGTGCAGCAAGGTTAGGTGGGTCATGCCCAAGCAGGACAAGGATATTTCCCTGTCTAGATGTCCCTTTTTATTCGGCTATGTGGGCGGTTGGTCTGCAGCCAACTGCGGGGTTATCTTGTTCGGGACTGTTCAGTAAGGAATGGTTCCAGCCTTGTGTTGCAGGGGGTCGGGAGTGATCCTCGGTACGTTGATCTAGGCCAAGTACTGTGACGGGCGGTACCCTAGTAGCCCTGCCATTGTATGGAATCCACAATCCAATAAGTGCCAACGGTTTTGATTGTATTACCCACTTTTGTGGCTAGTAGCTGGAATTTAATCATGTAACAATTTCGGCTATTTTCTATTTACTTGAAAACCCTAGACCTATTATAATATCACTGGATTTCCTATCAAATGTTTTGGTTAGTGTAAGGTAAAAACTTTTCCATGTTTATGTGTGGAAAGTGTTACGTGATACCTTTTGTTTTCAAAGGTTTTCAAAATTAAGCAACCTTAAACTGTTACTCATACCAGACCCATGTCTGACCCGGAGTTTATTTTTGTTTTTCCTAAACTCTCGGGTACCCAAATTTTTACGGGTTGCCAAGGGATTCAGGTTATCTTTGATGAATTCTGGAGGAGCAATGGAGCAGGAGGCTTCAGCGTTGTAGATATATATATATAGTTCCGCTGTGTGGTATCTCTGTGTTGTTTTGTGTATTGAGTTGTATAAATAGACAGGTGTTTATAACTGTCTAGTATGTGATGCACTATATGTATCACTTTGATTGATGTTATATATTATGTAAATATTTATGTGATTAATATAATTTATTCGTTCCGCTGTGAGATTCTGATGTTGTTGTTCTTTCTTCTCTATCTTTTCTATTTTCTCACCCTTTTCTTTCTTAAAAACGATACGTCTTCCTGGGCGTAGGAAGTCGGGTCGTTACATTACCATAGGGCGTAGTCTACCGATATAAAATCAAACGTAGACTGTTGGCTCTCAGCAACACACACGACTTTCGTTATGTTACCATAGGTCGCAGTCTACCAATATAAAATCAAATGCAGACTGTTGGGTCTCAGCAGCACACACGACCTTTGCCATGGTTTACAGTAGATCGCAATGACATCGAGTTACACTGTCGTCACAGCATAACCCAAATTCCTCTGTAGGCATCAGCGCCCTCGACTTTCGCTACACACTACTCATAATCCTCAGGAACTAGTTTTGTCCGGACTCCTCATAGGATCAACTTTAGAACCCCCCTTAGGGTTCAAGGCGGTACCACCCTGTGGCACTCCTGAGAAGTTCATTTCAAGGGAGCGTCTTTGTCCCCAGAGCCATTGTCAAAACACTTTATACTATACACATATAGTATCTTCAAAATCATACACCTAGTATGAATCTCATATAAATCTCTTTTTCTCAAAATCTATTATCCCAAAATCGATAATTCTCAAACTAGGCTTTCCAAATCCCAATAATGATTTCACCCAAAAATCAAATGCCTTTCCAAATCCAAAGGTTCCCAAAACCATTTTCCAAAATCCTCATAAGATCCTTTATATATATATATATATATATATATATATTTCATTTAAAACTTTGGATCATTTCAAACTTGTATAAAATTCCTTTTATACTTAAACACTTTCAAAATTCTTTCTTTCGACAATAAATTTAACAATGAGAGATTTATCTTATATAACAAAGATATATAACTTTGTCTATTCAAAATAAAATATTCAAATTTGATTACTCTATAAAGTCACTTTTCTCATAGAAATTTCCAATATCAGTTTCATTCAAACCCGTACGATGTACACATATCATCCGTATGCTATACAAATCTGATCGCTCACTCGATTACACAATTTCACTTCCGAACTTGTATCGTCTACCCAACTTCCTAGTGCGGACACAGATCTGGTTTCTTGATCGGAAACCGTCATTCTCCTTGCATAGCCATAATTATGATAGAGATTATCCAAAACCAATCAAAAATCCATATCCAGGTTCGCCGTCGAAAATCGAGTGAAAAATCCCAACTCGGATCGATATATCTATCTCGAAATTCTATGCTCGAATCTGGATCAAATCATTATGCAAATAGAACAGTATACGTACATCCTACGTATTTATCTTCATTGATTATCAACAAAATCAATTTCCTTTCTATTCATCCTCACTTTGATTTTATTCAGTTATTCACATTTTCCTTAATCTCCATTTGGATTATCACTTCAATTCTTATCTCAGTTGGGTATTTAATCAATAACAGTTTGAACTTCGACCAGTTTATATTTAGAAAATAGCTGCAAAATTTTAAAAATAGATAAGTAGTTGAAAAATAATTATTAGTTTGCAAAATAACTACAAAATAGTTAACTAATTGTAAAATAGTTGAAAAATAGTTAAATAGTTTCAGAAATTTTAAATAGTTGCAAAATAGTTGTAAAATAGTAATTAATTTATAAAATAGTTGAAAAATAGTAATTAGTTTATAAATCAGTTGAAAAATTGTTAAATAGTTCCAAAAATATTGTAAAATAAATATAAAATAATTTGGCTTTAAAAAGAAAGGTTGTATATATTAAATAGCTGGGAAAAAATAAGTTTATATTAAAACAATTTATATTGAAAATAGTCCAGAGTCAAAACTGATCACTTCCCCATCAATTCATTTTAAATTTCCACTTCCATTTAAATTGACCCAATTCCAATTTGAATAACTTCGATTTCCATTGAAATTGATTTAACCCTAATTCAAGTTGAATTAACCTCAATTTCTCTCCAAATTCAAATCAAATTCCATTTGATTTTAAACATATTCACTTTAACTACAAATCCCAAATTATTCAAAGTAATTTAGACGAATTTCAAATTGAATCCACTTCAATTTCAAATCATTTCAAATTTTATGAATTAGTCCCAATTCCCATTTGAATTTGAACTTATTAAATCTTCGATTTTACTTCAAATTAACCCAATTCAAATTTTCCATTTGAATTTTATACTTATCCATCTTCAATTCTAGGTAATTCAAACTAAATTCATTTTGAACTAATGAAATCTATATCTCAACTTTAACCCATCTCGAATGATATAAATTCGAGCTAAATTTCCAAATGTTGATTTGACCCCTTAAATTAGATTAACCTTTATTTTTATATCAATAATCCAAATCTTTAAAAAATTAATTCTGAGTCCAATTCTCAATAGATAAAGAAAATTTTATATTAGATTGTACTACCACAAAATATTCCATAAATTAATTGACTACATACTAGTAGTTTATACATTACATACCTTTATCCAAAATAAGAGTCTTATAAAAGTCAAAAATCTAGATGCCTTTTTATTACCTAGAGGTTTGGGAAAGAACAAATCTCTAATATTCTTATAAGAATCCTTTTTATGGACTTCCTTCCAAAGGGCAAAGCCCGACCATACACTTCTCATCAGGGTGTCCCCACTTATAAGATTTACCACAAAATGTTTCTACCCTATCATAAATCTGGATAACCTTCACGCCTCCAACAATACTTTCCATAGCTTTACTCCTCTTTTGCCTCTCGGAAAAATTCCTAGCAATGTGCCCCGTCTTCTTACAATGATAGCAAATAGTTGACTAATTGACCGGTTCAACTGGTTTACGCTTCGCCTTCCTCACTTCAGTGCAATGATTGAGGAAATGTCCTTTCTTATGACACTTAAAGCACAAGGTCTTAGATCAAAACCGATGGAATGTACCCTTCAATTCCTCCCTTGTTTTACTGCACTTGGCTACGTAATGACCCTTATTGAAACATCTGTAACAGGTGACATTATTAAAAGGTCCTGGTTCAGCCATTTCCTTAACCTGTTTCTCATACTCTTGAATTTCTTCTTCTCGATCCCTACGTGCAGCTGCTCTTTTCTCTCTGCATCTAACCTACCATTCTTCACTCTTAATCATCTCTCTCAAAGACTGAATTCTAAAGGAACTTCCTAACCTATAAATTAGACTTAATTAGAAGAATTCAACTTTTACCCTTATATTAATTTGCTTACCAAGTTATACCTTATGTTTTAAAACCTTTGGGTTTTGAATTTCAAACAAAATTTCAAACAACTTCTTATTTCAAAATAAGATTACTTTCAGAAATATTCTATATAATATTATTTATCATTCCCTTTAACAGTTTGAAAAAAATTTCAAATGTTTTTTTTTTTCTTTTAAATCTTAGGATTTTAACTTCACAATTTAAAACCCAACTTCAATTTACAAGTCATACTTATCTAAAAGTTTATTTCCTTAACACATTTCATTTTGCTTTATCATTATTAGGAAACAAACATTCCAGTATTTGACACAATAACCATTTTATTTTATTTTAGTTTGAAACCAAATTTAGTTCTAATTCTCCTTATATGAATTATACATTCAATTCAATTTCAACTTGGATATATATATATACCACTTAAATTCTTATTTAATTTCAATAATTTAACATCCCATTACCTTAATATTTATTAGAAAGAAATATTGCCTTATATATCAAAATATATTCTTATATAAAATCATTTAAAATCTTCATATAAGAAAATAATAAGTACCCTCTCATATATATATATATATATATATATATATATATATATATATATATATATATATAAACACACACACTCAACTCATTTTTAGGGTACTACTTACCATATCCTTAATGAGTACACCCACCAGAGCCAAGGTTCTCACTTAACCTTCAGCTCTAATACCAACAGTAACGACCCGAAATTTTCGATCCTGAAAATTTCAGATAGTTAGGAAAAAGAAGAAAGAGATAGAAGAAACGAAGAGCAGAAACACCAACATCTCACATTCGCAGCAGATAAAATATAATAACAAATAATAACAGTTATACAAAGGAAAACTGTACTTGTCAAATTTCACTTTAATACATCAGAGTTACACATATTTATATAGACACTGGATATACACAATCGTCATGCCTCAGATATACAACAATATATTATAGCAGAAACACCCCATACGTTCTTGCCATCCAGCTCGCCTCTTGAGCTCCAAATCGTCCTTACCTAAAAATCTATAATACCGGTCTGACCCGAGCATTACATCAAAGTAACACCCTGGTCAAGCTGGAAACCAGCATCAGTAAACCCATCTAACATGGAATACAAAGCATACAACTTATATAAAACCCGGGGTAACTCATATCAATTTACAAATTCAAAATTTGTTATAGACAACATTTATTTCTAACATCAATTTTCTAAGTACCAAAATTTTGGATTAAATAGTCCAATTCACTTAAATCATTCTATTCCAGCCTATTGATTCACATATCAATTTATAAAAATTCGAAATGGTTTCGGGTATTTTCTAATACCCGAACCCAGTCTCTTCGAGTCTCATGTCATCCTAACCCAAGTTATCCAAATGATATACACTTCACACTCTAAATACAGGATGTCACTTTACACAACAATTCATCATTGATAGATAACCATAATATCCTGTCCGTCCAAACATATGTTACCATAAAACATTTCATATCGGAGATATCCACTTATTCAAGGCATCCAATACCATTCAATCATCCATAAACAAAGCTTAATCACATCCAAAATTAATTTAATTAATTCTGATTGAATTACTAACCTCAATCACTTAGATTTCTTCACTTAACATTAATTAGTTTTAGATCAGTTAACTAATCATCCTTTAATTATCCATCTTAAATAATCACACTGGATTAATTATCCTTCAATTATATTCAAGTAGTTATATTTAATTAATTACATAAATTAATTATCCTTAACCATTTACAATCATTAATCTTTAATTACTTCATTAATTACATTAATAAATTACATTAATTAATTACTTCCATTAATCAGCCTTAATCAATCATAACAGTAATTAACCATTCTGTAATTTCTTACCTTAATTAATTAACTCCTTAATTAGTTACATTAATCCTTTAATTAATTACACCAAGTAATTAATCCTTAACTACTTCTACCAGTTTATTAACCATTTGATTAATCCTTAATTAACAGTTAACCCATCCTTAATTAACAGTTAATCGATCCATAATTACCATTTGATTAATTAATTAATTACCATTTAATTAATTTAGAAGTAATTATCCTAATAATTTAATTAACTTTAACCATTAATTAATCACTTTAAACTAAGTAATTATCTTTAAGCAATTAATTACCTCTAATTACTTATGTTAATTAATCTTCTAATTAATTAACCTTTAAAACACTTGATTAATAAATATTTAATCATAATTTAACCTTAAATTAATCATATTTGAGTAATTATCTTTTTAATCATAAATTAATTGACCCTTAAATCATTTGTTAATTCACCTTTACTTAATCACTTAGTTATTCTTTAATTACTTAATTAATTAATCTTAACGTTTGAAACACTTAAGAATAATTATTTCAATATAATTATTCAAACAATTCTAGCATATTTCTAAATTTAAAACCCAAAACATAATTACTTTTAAAATCTGGAAATCTGGTTTCCACCTTATCAAACCCGGGCTAATCACACAAAATCCCCAAGTCTTTCGCGAGCTACTCACGCGAAATCAACTAGCTTCGGGACATTCTCTTGTTTGCGCAAGAATCACTCGAGCAAAACACAGAAACCCAAACTTCCCAGTACGACGGGCACACGGTGCACCTGAACCATCGTCGCCGACCTCCGGCGTTTGTCGCGACCATCCGCAATGACCACTTGAGCCTACTTAAACACAAATGCAAACCCAAATTGCACGAAAATCCACAGAATCAAAATCGAGCAGGAATCTCAACACTAGAAGCAGTACTCACCGGAAAACTCCTCATCCCCTTTGCCTCCGACCACGAGAACACCAGCCACCTTCACAGAAGCAACGTCACACCTTCCAGCAACCATCCCCACCAACGCGATCATCTTTGATCATCACACGACGACACACGAACCCCAAATATCGCGTCGACAAGAAACAGCGGTCAAACCCTAATTTGTCTATTTCCGACCACCACGATCAACGATAAATCACCATAGTATTTTCCGATGATCGTCGTCTTCCCTTCGACCTTCGAGCACAATTACGTCGACCAGTTCGTCGTTGATCGCTCATTCAAAACATCACAAACGTTCAACTCAAGAGAAATCACAAATTCCCAAACTAAAAATCATAATTTGCACACTAAAATTCATGATTTACTATAACAAATTCTATTATGCAATCCATTCTTAAAGCTGAATTGATAAATTTTTAACCCAATCCTATTTTCCACTATTCTTTAGAAGTTTTCGAGCCGAATATTCAATTAAAATACCTGTAATTATTTTTAGGTGTGATGTTACATGATTTCAAACATTTTTCATTTACAAACCATAACCTAACTAGGATTCCATGGTGAGATATTGAATTAAATGAAGAAATCCAAACCTGTTAAAAAACATCAGAGTTCATTTTTGCATTTCTGCAGATATATAGACATTACGCAGGCATCAAACACCCATATTCATACATATATTCATTTTAATTCAAGCATTTCAGGTAGTAGGATGATTTCATTCACAACATCAAAATGAAATTCAGGATTAAACTGTTTTTCAAATAGGTTTACTCACCTTATAAACTTGAACAGAGCACTGCTTTGCAAACAAATTTGCTGCTAGCTTAATTTTTATCTTTTTAATCTTCCTCCTAGCTTTAAGCATATCCTTTTTATTTTGATTAATGTGTATTTGTGTTTGTAAAAATAGTGATGCTTATTTTTTTTTCTTTCTAGTTTGCTAATTTGTGAACGAACTAACTAAAAGGTTGTATATATAAAGAAGAAAGGTTTTACAGGGTAGGTGTTTTCTAGTACAATGTTTTTCTCTTCTTTGTTTTGTATTTGATCAGATTTTTTTTCTTTAACCAGGTTAGTTTTTCTTTTGAACTGAAATGATTTGTAAATATTGTGAAATGACTTTATCTTGTGCTGATTTGCTATTTTTGTGGCTTGACTTGGAGTTTCTTCATCATGATGCTTCCTTATACGTCTACAAGTATTTGTGTGAATGATGTATGAATATATTTTCATTTGTTTGTATGCATATATTTTCACTTGCATTTGTTATCACCATGTATATTCATATTCGTACATTTTAATATTTATCCACATATATATATTCACATTTTCCACCATCGCTATTCATATAACCTATATACATATAAGCTAATTTAATATTTGTTATAGTTTCAAGTTGATTTATTTTTGTTCAGGTTGACTAATAAAATTAACGTGTCAATGATTTAAACAAGTTAATTACCCAATTAACAAATGTTAAAAATCGGGTTGTCACAGAGCTCGTACATCTCAAGGAGGGTGTTAAGCTAAGAGAAGTTGCCTTCTCCGCCACCACTGATGTACATTTGTAAAAACCAATGTACGTAATCTTTAGAAATGCAATGTTAGACAAACGTCCATACAAGTTATCCAAGAACAGGATAAACCGAAGGCACTTTCCTCGGCCATTACTAGGTGAGAAGCCCTTGCAATCCGAAAAATCTCCATCACGAGGAGACATGTCTTCACGCTATGAAGATCCACGGTCTTCAATAATCATCATCTTCAACATGTCTTCACATTCGAATGTATACATTGGTTCAAAGTGGTTTTCGGATAGGATTTACCCAAATCCGACTCCGGTTCCTTCTAAATCCAATCATCGATAAAAGTGAATATTAGTATATAGGATTTATTAAGTCTTTTTTCACTTTAATTCTTTTTGAATGATTTCGAAATCTCTTTCTTTTGACTCAGAGTAATTTCTAAGAAATTCATTCTTTTGCTTTGGAAAATATCTCAGATTTCCTTACTTAACTTTCAATCAAATCCTTTAACTTTTAGGTGGGTCAAAAACAATGTTATTTAAGACATCGTTTATAATAAACCCTAAAATAAATCTTAGCAAACATTTTTGAATAAATTCGATCATAGAAATCTCTTTTTGGAGATTGCTTAACTTTTGGATAATGCCAATCTTCTTTTATTTTGGAAAACTTAACAGATTCTTTTTGTTTAAGAACATCCAGGCTTTCCTTTCGATCTGTTCCACCCCTCGCCTAAGAAAAGAAAACATAGGCCAGGTATGTTTAGGGCACTGGTTGCTCCATCCCTAACCTTAGTTAAACACCTTGTTTTATCTTCCCAGATGTCATAGGCGGGACAAATGTACTAGTGTAACGACCCGTAAAGTTTCGATAATTAAATTTTTTAATTTAATAAGATTTCATGGTTTAATGTGGTAAGAATTAAAAATTTGTAATTTATTTATGATAATAATAACTAGAATGAATTGCAACAAATTTTATCTAAGTTGATTATTTATGAATTGAATGAAATCCTGTAACAACCCGCATATTTATCAATTGAATATTTAAATATTTTATTTAAATATTTTATCGTTCATCGGATTTTGGTCCGAAAAGCTATTTTTGCAAACAGTCGAATTGGGACTTGAGACCACCCCCATTGAGTTCAAAATGACGTTTGCGACCTTTTTAAGTATAAACTTCGATATGTTTGGAGTTAGTCGAATTTGGCTACTTTTTCACTTAGGGCTTTGGTTTGTTGTCTCGGCCCATTAACCCTAGCTGAGCCCTTGCTCCACCCCCACTTATCTTCATTTCATTTCTAATTCCTAACCCTTCAATCTTTAGCAACAATGGTGGAAGAGAGTGGAAATTAAAACTCCAAGCCCTAGTTCCATAGCAAAATCCAACTTCTAGCTCCAAATTCAAGGAGAAGCTTTGGTAAGTATCATCTTCTTCTTCTTCAACTCATTCTCACTTTGATTTCAGAAAATTCCTAAACCTAATTTAGGAAATGTTTCTCTTTTAAGCTTAGATTCAAGCTTCTTGTGTTGAGATTGAAGTGTGGTTGATCTTCCTTCATCGTCAAACTTCTCATTCGTTGTTTCGGGTTCAAAGGTGAGATTTTATCTCACATCTATGTCTATATCTATCTTTGTTGTTAGGTATGAATTCCTAACACTTATTTATGTTCATTTTCTTTTAGTTTGGATTGATTTGGTGAATATTTCAATTTGTGGTGTTTTGTAGTCAAATCTTTAAAAATCCAATCTTTGATGTTTGAACATGTTTTTAGTGATGCATCGAAGAACCTATAGGGCTGGGTTGTCGCTGTCATAAATCCTTAGTCGTCGTTGCTCATTCGATCTCTCCCGATATGTTTTGGCCACTTTGGCCTAGGCAAATTGTTGCCCAGACCAGGTGACCAGACGTCTGGTGACCAAGTCCAGACGTCTGGTTTGGACATGGAGAGGAAAAATATAGCCACATAGAATATAAAAAAAGACAGAGACTAATTCCAGATGTCTGAAATTTAGGATCAGACGTCTGGTTAGGTCTCAGACGTCTGTCTTGAAGTTTCAGACGTCTGGGTGTTCTCTGGATTATTCCCAGAGAACAATTCCAGACGTCTAGGTTCTAAACCAGACGTCTGATTTGTTTTCAGACGCCTAGATTGGACCTCCAGACGTCTGGAACTGTTTAATTTGCCTATTTTGGCTATTTTTGAGTATATTTCCAACTTTAATCGATTCATGTTGATTCCCTTTTTGTTGCTATCATTTATTATGGACTTTGATGACATTTTCATCGTGGTTTTTGGGAATATCCATTTTGATGGATTCGGTATCGATTTCTTTGGATTTTATTCACGTCTTCGAATGTGAATTTTTATGATTTATTGTTTCTACAATCAATTCTATGATTTGTCACTTTAAAATATAAAGGTTTTCTATACTAGTAGTAAATATCAAAACTCTTTCCTCAGAACGATTTCAATTCTACTTTCAATACCAAACTCGTTTATAAAACCGTTTTCCAATCTACTAGTATATACAAACCTTTACCTCACTCGTATGAGAAATCTAATTAAACGGCTTAGTAAAACAATTGGTATGAAAAGCTTGCGTTTACTTCGCCGGTTAATTCTTGGACTTGTTCGGTTGAAACCCTTGTGATAATTTTCTAGTGGAGATCTACAATTTGTTCGTAAATATTTAAGTTAAGCTAGTGGTTATGGGACATGAAGCTAAGCTCATATATTTACTAGCTTACTGTAATTGACACTTCTCTTTGATCATGACAATCATTTTAAGTTTTAGACTAGCATTGTGCGATGTCTTTTTGATTTGGTTCATCGGATGTCACGCTGTACGACGTCGTTGTTCCCTTTGATTGTGATTTGGTTCATCGGATGTCACGGTGTACGACGTCGTTGTTCCCTTTGATTGTGATTTGGTTCATCGGATGTCACGCTGTACGACGTCGTTGTTCCCTTTGATTGTGATTTGGTTCATCGGATGTCACGCTGTACGACGTCGTTGTCCCCTTTGATTGTGATTTGGTTCATCGGATGTCACGCTGTACGACGTCGTCGTGCCCTTTGATTGTGATTTGGTTCATCGGATGTCACGCCGTACGACGTCGTTGTCCCCTTTGATTGTGATTTGGTTCGTCGGATGTCACGGTGTACGACGTCTTTGTTTCCTTTGATTGTGATTTGGTTCGTCGGATGTCACGGTGTACGACGTCTTTGTTTCCTTTGATTGTGATTTGGTTCATCGGATGTCACGCTGTATGACGTTGATGCTCCGAATTATTTGATTTCTGGATTTCTTGTGTTGATTTCTGGAATTTATGTTGCACCAACTTTTACGATTGGAATTGATATATATGTCATTTATTGTGGCTCGGTGAAGGAAATTAGGAGTATGACATTCCTTTTTATCTTTGAGAAGATCTTTGCGATATTGATTAATCTCTTATTGATTTTTCAGTTATTTATTTATCACAGCTTGGCATTGTGATTATTATACGTTTAGTCATATCTCTTATTCTATATCATTTCATCTGATATTTATAGCTAGACTGATCCGTTTGTTATTTTCTTCTTATAAATAATACTCGGGTCAGACTGAGATTTTACAGGTGCTTCTGCTTGCCACCTTATCGGACCATCATATGATCTTTTGGCTAACTACTTTAGTTGGATAGTTCTTGTTGTATACATCTAAGTTATTGACTCCTTGATGTAGACATATTCGTTTAGCTTGCACTTGTATCTATTCTTTTGTGACATTGTGGATCTTTTTAGACCGCTACTCTGATATACACTTCCTAGTGTAATTTCATATCTATTTCCGCCTTTGTGATATGAATTGTCTGTGAATGATTTATGTTACGTTTATTTCTATATTTGTTTCAGAAGATTTTATAGCCACCGTGTAGTAGCTTTGAGTTTGTGTCGGTATGTCGGATTTCCTTTTGAGATGAAAAGTTATATTTTTATCTGGTATATCGGTACTCGCACAAAGCAATTATACAGATGGTCGCTCCTCAACGGCCTTATTCGCCGTGCTAGTCGACAGCATTACTCCGTAGTGTCCTTGGCTAGCGTGGGTATAGAGGTGGGGCGTCACAGCTTGGTATCAAAGCCAAACTTCAGAACAATGTAGAATAATTTAACAAGGATCATCGTCCTAAGTCCATCTTAAGAGTCGTGCTTTAGGATTTATTCGGGTCTTCGTACCGTCCTATCCTATTTTCATCTATGATTCCTTGTTTTATCTATCAAGATTGCTTGATATTTATTTTGAGAATAACTTTTTCCTCTTCTTTCTTTCTTTCTTAAAGAAGAGAAATGGTTAGACCTGGCCGTCCCAGCGCCGGTCAATCTAGTGCTACTCCCCTAGATGGAGTATTTATGTCTGCCCAGCAGCTTTTAGATCTTGTTAAGAACGCTCAAGAAGTCGGACCCAATCTAGAGCCTACTCATCGTAGATCCGGTTTTGCATGCTTGTGTAGAGACTACACTGATTTGGGTGGAAGGCCATTCAGGGGATCCGAGAGTGTTATAAAAATTCAAGCTTGGCTCAAATCATGCGAACGCATCTTTTCTCGCATGAACCTTATTGATCTACATCGAGTCCAAGTGGCTTCTAGCATGCTCCAAGAAAGAGTATTAGATTGGTATGAGCTTCTAATTTCTGAAATCATTGAAGAGGATCTCACTTGGGAGCAATTCCGGGAAAGGTTCGAATTGAAATTTGTGCCGGAGGCTGAAAAAGTAACTTTGGCCCGGCGTTTTATTGACCTTGTTCAAGGTGAATCTTCTGTGACAGACTATCTCGCATCTTTCGAATTCTTTCTAAATACGGGATTGAGTATATTAATACCCCAATGCAGAAAAATCAGAGATTTGTCTATGGCTTGAATAAGAATCTTAAGAAGCCATTGCTTTTGAAACTTGAGGTTTCATTTGATCAGCTTACTGATATCGCTCTTCGTCTTGAAGAGGCCAATAGAGAAAGCGATATTGAAGTTGTGCGTGCCAAACAGAACTTCAACAACAACATGAAGAGGCCTATTAAATTCGAAGGCCCCAATCCCATCAAGAAAGGGAAGCAACAAACTCCCGTAGCAAAGTCTCCTATCTCTAGTCGTGGATGATGCTACAATTGTGGTTCCACGGACCACTATGAAAGGGAGTGCCCGAAACCTCTCTTTTGTCGTTATTGCAAAAGTTTGGGTCATCTTATATCTACATATCCCATTCTTCAAAGCAGGAGAGAGGGAGAGCTGAATATTGTGCAAGCTCCTGGTAACACTTCTCGTGGTCAAGGTATTTCTCATTCAATCCTTGATGACATTTGCTTTGTGATTATCTTGTTCGTGTTCTTTTTGATATGGGTTCCATCTCACTATTTTATATCGAAAGAACTTGTTGATTCTTTTTCTTTAAACATTTTGGGCTTGATGACTTCTTTGAGAATTGCGAATCTAGTTGGTGGATCCGCAACACTCAATTTGCTTTTTATTGATGTCGAAATTATTTTATGTGATTTTTCTGTCAGAGCCGATTTTTACTTAGGCTTCGGAATTTACTTTGTAAGGATTGGCTTAATTATTATGAGGCCATATCCTTTGTCCCGTGTGGACTATTCATCTTTGACATTTTCAATCTGTTAAGCAGATTTCTATTTTTCCTTTATGATTTTGATTCCAACTTGATGGCATCATTTTATTCCCTAAGCCCACTTATAAGGAAAGTGTTATTTCTCTCATTCATGTAGTTTGAGGAATTTTCCAGTATTTTTGAGCTTGTCTTAGGATCATTACCTAAGTAATCTTTTGTGTGGTGCTAAGGCCTTTTCAGTTTGACCTTACCACCGGTTTTCATTTGCTACGAGTTGCGGAAGTTAGCATTCCACTTACCGCATTCAGCACTTGTTATGATTCCTATGAATGAATTATTATGTCATTCAGTTTGTCCAGCTTATTTCGTCCATTTTAGGTATCGAGTATTCTATGAATATCTCGATAAGTCCATTCTTGTATTTATTGATTTCGAATGAAAATAGAAATTTAAAATTTTGAAAATCTTTTTCATAAGATTTATTTATAAGTACATTTTGATTTTTGTTCTTAAAACGAACAAAGAATATTCTTAGAAGTTTTTAAGAAACTTACTTATCCTATAGAATATGATTTTGTGATTGTACTGCCCATTTAATGTTTTAAGAATTCTGGTCGATGCGCTTGATCAACGTTATCGATAAGAATCTCCTAAACGCTTTGATGAGACAGTCAGACACAATGAATTGATTTGAAATAAGAAAATTTTTCTAGAAAGATTATTACATAAAAATAAAAATGTAATTTTGAAAGTTTTAACTTTTCGGGAAAGAGGTTTATTTAAAAGAACTCATCCTTTCGATACTCTTATTCTTATGATTTCTGAAGGGGAACCAAGACTTTGCTATTTGTACCGATACTAGTCGTATTAGTTTAGATGCCATTCTCTTGCAAAGGAGAACGTGCTATCACTTGTGCTTCTAAATCATTATAGCTTACCGAGACTAGATATGCCACTCATGATCTAGTGCTCGCGGTTATTGCTTTTACTTTTGGAATTTTGCATCTTATGATCTTGATATTCTGGAAATCGTGTTGCCAACGCGCTTTGTCGTAGGCAACAAGTTGTTGATTCTTTGATGTTGTCTGAATGGAATTATCTTTTTATCAAGTTCATCGAACGTTTTGATATAATTCGTTTTATTGAGCTTTATCTCATTCTTTTTTGGACTTGCGTCTGATGTTCTTTATGGTGTTCGATTCGTTGGACGTACCATTTTTGTACTACGTCGGTGTTCCGAAATTATTCGGGCTTTGGTTCATTAGACGTACCGTTTTTATACTACATCGATGTTCCGAAATTATTCGGGCTTTAGTTCAATTGGACATACCGTTTTTGTACTACGTCGGTGTTTCGAAATTATTCGGGCTTTGGTTCATCTGGCGTACCGTTTTGTACTACGCCGTTGTCCCAAATTATTTAAGTTTCTCGTTTTTCGGGCGTACTGTTGTTATACTACGTCGTTGCACCAGCTCAATTTTCTGCTATTCTTGACGTTCTCCACATCTTTTATCTACGGAAATGCCTTAGGGATTCCAGTTTTTGTTCTTGTGTCCGGTGATATTATGAAAATTGAAGTTTCACCAGATTTGACTTTTGAGCAACATTCTATTCGCATCATTGCTTCGGAGGTTGAGCGCCTTCGATATAAAGATATTCTTTTTGGGTAAAAGTTCAATAGTTCTCAAATCCTAAGGATTTCTCTTGAGAAATCTTGAGAAATTCATCGAATGAAAACTTTCGGATTTACTCCTTCGTGCTCTTTATGGTGAACTTCTTATTTCAATTTTCTTTGTGATGATATGCTTTTATGGTTGTTACTCTTTATTTTCTTCTTAAGTATTGCGAGGACGCAATTTCTTTAAGGAGGGGAGTCTGTAACAATCCGCATATTTATCAATTGAATATTTAAATATTTTATCGTTCGTCAGATTTTGGTCCCGAAAAGCTACTTTTTGCAAACAGTCGAATTGGGACTTGAGACCACCCCCATTGAGTTCAAAATGACGTTTGCGACCTTTTTAAGTATAAACTTCGATATGTTTGGAGTTAGTCGAATTTGGCTACTTTTTCACGTAGGGCTTTGGTTTGTTGTCTCATCCCATTAACTCTAGCCGAGCCCTTGCTCCACCCCCACTTATCTTCATTTCATTTCTAATTCCTAACCCTTCAAGCTTTAGCAACAATGGTGGAAGAGAGTGGAAATTAAAACTCCAAGCCCTAGTTCCATAGCAAAATCCAACTTCTAGCTCCAAATTCAAGGTGAAGCTTTGGTAAGTATCATCTTCTTCTTCTTCAACTCATTCTCACTTTGATTTCAGAAAATTCCTAAACCTAATTTAGTAAATATTTCTCTGTTAAGCTTAGATTCAAGCTTCTTGTGTTGAGATTAAAGTGTGGTTGATCTTCCTTCGTCTTCAAGCTTCTGATTCGTTGTTTTCGGGTTCAAAGGTGAGATTTTTATCTCACATCTATGTCTATATCTATCTTTGTTGTTAGGTATGAATTCCTAACACTTATATATGTTCATTTGCTTTTGGTTTGGATTGATTTGGTGAATATTTCAATTTGTGGTGTTTTGTAGTCAAATCTTTAAAAATCCAATCTTTGATGTTTGAACATGTTTTAGGTGATGCATTGAAGAGCCTATAAGGCTGGGTTGTCGCTAGGCGTAAATCCTTAGTCGTCGTTGCTCGTCCGATCGCTCCCGATACGTTTTGGCCACTTTGGCCTAGGCAAATTGTTGCCCAGACCAGGTGACCAGGCGTCCGGTGACGAAGTCCAGACGTCTGGTTTGGACCTGGAGAGGAAAAATATAGCCACGTAGAATATAAAAAAAGGCAGAGACTAATTTCAGACGTCTGACATTTAGGATCAGACGTCTGGTTAGATCTCAGACGTCTGTCTTGAAGTTTCAGACGTCTGGGTGTTCTCTGGATTATTCCCAGAGAACAAATCCAGACGTCTGGATTCTAAACCAGACGTCTGATTTGTTTTCAGACGCCTGAATTGGACCTGCAGACATCTAGAACTGTTTAATTTGCCTATTTTGGCTATTTTTGAGTATATTTCCAACTTTAATCGATTCATGTTGATTCCCTTTTTGTTGCTATCATTTATTATGGACTTTGATGGCATTTTCATCGTGATTTTTGGGAATATCCATTTTGATGGATTCGGTATCGATTTCTTTGGATTTTATTCACGTCTTCGAATGTGAATTTTTATGATTTATTGTTTCTACAATCAATTCTATGATTTGTCACTTTAAAATATAAAGGTTTTCTATACTAGTAGTAAATATCAAAACTCTTTCCTCAAAATGATTTCAATTCTACTTTCAATACCAAACTCGTTTATAAATCCGTTTTCCAATCTACTAGTATATACAAACCTTTACCTCACTCGTATGAGAAATCTAATTAAACGGCTTAGTAAAAAAAGTGGTATGAAACGCTTGTGTTTACTTCGCCGGTTAATTCTTGGACTTGTTCGGTTGAAACCCTTGTGACAATTTTCTAGTGGAGATCTACAATTTGTTCGTAAATATTTAAGTTAAGCTAGTGGTTATGGGACATGAAGCTAAGCTCATATATTTACTAGCTTACTGTAATTGACACTTCTCTTTGATCATGACGATCATTTTATGTTTTAGACTAGCATTGTGCGATGTCTTTTTGATTTGGTTCATCGGATGTCACACTGTACGATGTCGTCGTTCCCTTTGATTGTGATTTGGTTCATCGGATGTCACGCTGTACGACGTCGTCGTTCCCTTTGATTGTGATTTGGTTCATCGGATGTCACGCTGTACGACGTCGTTGTGCCTTTTGATTGTGATTTGGTTCATCGGATGTCACGCTGTACGACGTCGTTGTCCCCTTTGATTGTGATTTGGTTCATCCGATGTCACGCTGTACGACGTCGTTTTTCCCTTTGATTGTGATTTGGTTCATCGAATGTCACGCTGTACGACGTCGTTGTTCCCTTTGATTGTGATTTGGTTCATCGGATGTCACGCTGTATGACGTCGTTGTTCCCTTTGATTGTGATTTGTTTCATCGGATGTCACGCTGTACGACGTCGATGCTCTGAATTATTTGATTTCTGGATTTCTTGTGTTGATTTCTGGAATTTATGTTGCACCAACTTTTATGATTGGCATTGATATATATGTCATTTATTGTGGCTCGGTGAAGGAAATTAGGAGTATGACATTCCTTTTTATCTTTGAGAAGATCTTTGCGATATTGATTAATCTCTTATTGATTTTTCAATTATTTATTTATCACAGCTTGGCATTGTGATTATTATACGTTTAGTCATATCTCTTATTCTATATCATTTCATATGATATTTATAGCTAGACTGATCCGTTTATTATTTTCTTCTTATAAATAATACTCGGGTCAGACTGAGATTTTACAGGTGCTTCTGCTTGCCACCTTATCGGACCATCATATGATCTTTTGGCTAACTACTATAGTTGGGTAGTTCTTGTTGTATACATCTAAGTTATTGACTCCTTGATGTACACATATTCGTTTGGCTTGAACTTGTATCTATTCTTCTGTGACATTGTGGATCTTTTTAGACCGCTACTCTGATATACACTTCCTAGTGTAATATTCATATCTATTTCCGCCTTTGTGATATGAATTGTCTGTGACTGATTTATGTTACGTTTATTTCTATATTTGTTTCCGAAGATATTATAGCCACTGTGTAGTAGCTTTGAGTTTGTGTCGGTATGTCGGATTTCCTCTTGAGATGAAAAGTTATATTTTTATCTGGCATATCGGTACTCGCACAAAGCAATTATACAGATGGTCGCTCCTCAACAGCCTTATTGTCCATGCTAGTCTACAGCATTACTCCGTAGTGTCATTGGCTAGCGTGGGTATAGAGGTGGGGCGTCACAATTCCCAAATCAATTGAAATAATATATAGTCAATGGTAATGGAATGAAATTTTATTGTATAGGAAATTGTGACACTTGTTTGTAAATAATAAACTTATGAGTGTGATTTAAAAGTTAATGGTGATAATTATTTAAGTTACCTATTCATTTAGTTAGTCGAATT
This sequence comes from Allium cepa, assembly GCA_030765085.1. Lineage (NCBI taxonomy): Eukaryota > Viridiplantae > Streptophyta > Magnoliopsida > Asparagales > Amaryllidaceae > Allium > Allium cepa. The sequence goes on along the minus strand of CM060939.1, from coordinate 964,270,453 downwards.
GAATTTGGGAACCAATTGCAATTGAAATGAAATTTTATATATTAGTTGAGTGCATTATCTCTAACTGAAGTTAAATAATAATGTGGAATTCATTTGGTGTAGTAAAGTAATCGACTGATAACGAAAATTTATTTAAAATCCAATATTGAAATCCGTTAAATATTGAACAATTAAATTGTTTAAATTTAATATTTGAAATTTATTGAATAATTGAATAACGGGAATCGAATAACTGTTTAATGGAAATGGTTGTTCTATGATTTGAATTTGTTTCAAAAGTTAATTTATAAGTTCGTTTTTGAATATTTCAAAAGATGGTGATTTAAGAATAAATCAAATTTGTTTAAATTTAATATTGCAAATGTTTGAATAGTTAAATTCAGACTTCGATATGATTAATTTGATATTGAAATTTTAATGTATGAAGATAGAGCGAATAACTGAAATTTGATTTAATATGATTCAAATTGGTTTCCAAAGTGAATATAAGTTGTTATTTTTTTTTTGAAAAGCAATGGGATAAGGGAGCCCTGCCCAATATATTTCATATCTGGTTATGATTACATGCACATACATGATACTTACAGCCTCAAATTCATGCACATACAATCAATTACATATCAGAAAAGCATCAAAAAACATAATATCACAAATACAAGAAAAATATCACTTCAGCCTTCCTAACCTTTTACGAATTTTCTTATCAATAATACTATAAACAGTTGCAGCAGACTCTATCTTCATATAAAAAATTCTCCTATTTCTTTCCTTCCAGATTTCATATATAAATGCCTTTAACATAATTATTATAATATCTGTCTTCGGGGATTTCCACCTTGTTGCTTTGAAGATATTAAACCATTCTAATTTCGAGCTTTTAATCGGTTTATGAAAATCACCATTTGAAAGTAGCCTGCACCAGATTCCAAATGTATAATAGCATTCAAAAAAAATATGAGTGTTAGTTTCAGGATGCCTTTGACAGAATACGCAATCTTCATTGCTAATGATTCCCATACCTGCTAATTTCTGTTTTGTGTTAATAGCATTTGCCATGACATTTCATAACAATAGATTTTCCTTTGCAGGAGATTTTTCCATCCAAATTCTCCAAGCCCATGGAAATTTCTCAGATTGATTTAACAGAGCTTTATAAACTAAAGAAACTTCATGCTTTTTCCCTTTATTTGTCCATAATACTTTAAGGTCTGAAGAGGGGAGAGACAGAGATGTAATATGTTTCCATAATGTCCGGACTTGAAAAGAACTACAATAAGACAAAACGATTGATCCATCAGAAGTAAAAGATGATACTTTGGCTTTAATAGGAATACCAGACTGCGTAATTAAAGAATGTGGAAGGATGTTCTGTAGAATCAGACCAGGTTTAACCCAAGGTGAAGACCAGAAAAGAAGTTCATTATCCTCAGTTGGATTGGATTGAATGATATGTAAAAAGAAGATCTTAATTTTAGTATATTTCGCCAACTCCAGCTACATAAACTAGGAACTTTCATTAACCAGAAATCTATTCCTTTAATAAGATTTTTAAAAGTCCATTGTGTCCATAAGTCCTCTTTTCTTGACAAAATCTTGTTAAAGTAGATAGAGAAAGCTGCAGAATTCCATATTTTTAAATTTACTATCCCCAGTCCCCATTTTCCTTTGACATTTGAATTTTATTGAAGGATATTGGAATTTTTTTTTTTGAGAACGGATCACCATGCCATAAGAATATGTTTAGAGCACTATTTATCATAAATATGAGTTTGCATGGAAGAATAAAATGCCTCATCCAATAGTTTGTCATGGCAGATGCAATACTTTGAATAACAACTAATCTTCTAGCTTGTGATAACTTTGTATTTGGCCATTCGGATAGTTTGCTTGTAATTTTTTCATACAGAGGTAAACAGTCAGATTTGGTAATTCTAGCACATATAAGAGGTAATCCAAGGTACTTGGCATTATTTTGCATCTCTTTAAGACCATAGTAATTTATAATTTCAGCCTTCAAACTCTCATTAAGCCCAGCAACCTGAATATGAGATTTGCTAAAATTTATCTTCAACCCTGCAAGAGCAAAGAATTTATCCATTACCTTAGGAATAGCAGTAATATTTGAAGAAGTTGGTTTTGTGAAGATGACAAGATCATCAGCAAAAAGCAAATGAGTGATGAGAGGATCCTTGCATTTTGGATGCAGCTCTAACTTCTTAGATTTCACTTGCTCAAGAAACAAAGTATTTAGAACTTCCATTACAATTATGAATAAATATGCAGATATTGGATCACCTTGCCGAACCCCTTGAGTACCTTTGAAAAAACCTTTTGAACATCCATTCCTAATTATGGAAAAATGAGAAGATGAAATACAAGTATATATCCAAGCAAGCATAGGTTTTGGGAAATTCATTCTCGAAAGGATTGCTATAATAGAACTCCATGAGATAGAATCAAAGGCTTTCTGTATATCAAGTTTTAACATACATCTTGGTGAAATATTCCCTATCCCATATCCTCTTAAAAGATCTTGAGTGAGCATTATGTTGTCACTGATATTTCTATTAGGCATAAAAGCCACTTGATTATCAGATATAATTGAAGGCAAGATATTCTGGAATCTATTAGCAATGACTTTGGATATGATTTTATACAGAACATTGCAGCATGAAATAGGTCTAAAATCAGAAACACAACTTGCATTTGGAGTTTTTGGGACAAGGGCTATATTAGTAGAATTGATGCCAGTTGGTAGTTTATTATGGGAGAAGAAATACAGTACCGCTTTGTTTACATCATTCTTTATAATTTTCCAAGCGTGCTAATAGAAGAAAGCATTATAACCATCAGGGCCTGCACTACTATCAGATTTTAATGAAAACACTGCAGATTTAATTTCCTCAGGTAAAACTTCACTTATCATATAACTTGCTTGCTTGTCAGTCTGATAGGGTAGATGCATAGAAAATAAGGGTGATAGATTTGGTATCACAGGAGATGGATTAGCAAGTACAGATGAGAAATAATCAATAAATGCTTTGGAGATGGAATCATCATTATCTTGAATAACTCCATTCATATCAGATATACTCATAATTCTTTCTTTGCTTTGTTTGATCTTGATCAAGTTATGATAATATTTTGTGTTCCTATCACCTTGCTAATCAATAATCTCATGAAGTCTTTCTTTCCTCATTAAAGCTTATAACTCTAAAGCTTCAATTAAATTTTTTGATAGGGCTGCTTTCTTATTAGCTAAAGATGAATTCAAAGTATCATTCTGCAGCTGTTGTTGGATAATAGCTAATTTCTCCCTTATTCCATCAAAGATATTTGAACCATCACCAAAATTTTCCTTTGCCCAAATTTTAAGCTTTTTCTTCAATCTTTGCAGCTTAGTTTTTAGAATGTGAAGAGGGTTTCCATAAATATTCTCCTGCCAAACCTGCATAACAATGCTAAGAAAATATTTATGATTAGTCCAAGTTTTGTAAAATTTGAATGATGGATTTCTACTTATAACATTCTCCCCCCAGGATAAGATGAGTGGAGAGTGCTCAGAAATAGAGGGATCTAAGAATTTACAAAAAAGATTTGGCCAATGGTTAATAGAGTGAATATTGTGAAATGCATGATCAAGCTTACAATAAGTTCTAGGACCAAGAATACTTTTATTATTCCATGCAAACACAGCTCCAAAAGATGGTATATGACTAAGAGAAGATTTGATAAGAGTTTGATTTAAAGGTGCAATATCTTTCAAAGAGAGTGGATTTCCTCCAATTTTTTGATCAGAGGAAAACATACAATTAAAATCACCAAGAACTATCCAAGGCAAGATAGGGTGAGAAAGTGAAGAGAGATTAAAGAGGAAAGAAAGTCTTTTTTCAAGGTTATTATGAGCATAAACAAAGGTAAGTAGAAATGGAATATTAGAAGATAAAGAAATGGCACTGAAATGAATAAGCTGATCATCCTCCTGCAACTTTGTCAATTTGAAAACATCTGAATTCCATAAAACCAATAATCTTCCATATGGGCCACTTAGGAAATTATCTTCATATTCCCAATCAGGAGCAATATTTTTACATGCCAAAACAGACTTTTCCTTATTTAATTTTGTTTCACTAATGACTAGTAATTGTATCCTTTGATTTTTAATTAAATGTTTCACTTCAGCTTGTTTTGATGGTAGGTGCCCTCCACTGATATTCCAATATGCTATATTATTGTTTAACATCATAACTGTTTGGGGGAAATAAGAATAGAAGGGTGTTTCCTTGTATGTCTAATGCCACTGGATTGAGTAGAAGTGTCCTTAAATAATGCAGACTCATTATTATTCCTTGGCAATATTTCTTCAATGGTATAATTTTTCCCATTGATTAGATCCTCTGAATTTTCATGAAAAGAGACTTTCTTTTTACCTTTTCTTCCTTTTTTATTTGAAACAACTTGTTCCTCAGAATTATCCCTTGAATTACATGGAGGAGGAAGAATCAGATGATTAGGAGGTAAAATGTTGATATAAGGAGAGGTATGTTCAGGGATTACTTCATTGTTCACTATTTCCTTATGAATATCATTAATAATATCTGAACTACTAGCTAAATTCTCAGAATGTACTACAGAATCATGTATACTATCACCAACAGTGTTACAGTTCATGGTTGAATCCTTATTAATTCGCTTATTTCCAGATTGAAAGTTTTCTATATCCATAGTTGACACATTATTAACTACTTCCTCATCAATTTCAGATAGAACCAGAAAAGAATTTGAGGTTGTAATATTTTCCTTATTTCCTAATTCCTCGGTATCAATTTCAGATACCAAATTCCCACCATTTAACTCTACTTCCTTTTGCTTATTCAGATCAAGACCTAAATTTATCACTCCAACATCATTTAATTGATCATTCAATTTTAAGTTCAAATTATTGCTATCTATAAGAATGTTTTGTTCCTTTTCCTTCCTTTTCCACACTTTTAAAGATTTCATTTTGGATTTTCTAGCAATATTTGACATTTGCACCTTATCTCCAACACTAGATTGTTCCATGCATTCCCTGTTATCAATATCCTCATTATCTCTACTAGACTGCATATTATTTCCTTTCATCTTACTACTTCCTGAACAGTATAAAGTTTCATGTCCAAACACTTTACATTTACTACAGATTTTTTGTGACGACCCGGAATTTTCTAGCAATATCAATTTAATAATCTGCATTAAATATTAAATTGATTTGCTATATTTTTATTAATTAAATCTGAATTGATACTTTTCTTTTAATAAATATCTAACTGGTAAATTTTATCTGTTAGAAATTAATTGTTTGTTTTCTATTTATATATGTATATAATTGTATACATTGTAAATAGATGAATTTGTTTTAAAATTTAATTAATAAAATATGTTTAAATACTAAAATATATTTAGTGAATTATAAATTGTGTTTTATTTAATATAAACTTTTCAAAGCTAAATAAATAAATAAACACAAGATTTTCAATACATAAGTAAATGTTTAAATAGTTTAAAAACTTATTTTAATTTAAGTTTAAATTTAATTTACTAACAAAAAGATTTGTTTACTTTTCTTTTTAGTATGGTTTGATTTAAAATATGAATTTAAAATGATATATGAGTTTTCATATAATTTTGTCAATCAATACATCAACATACATTAATAAAATATGTAGTTTATAATAGAAAGATGATTTATTTTATTTATCATTTCAAGTTGATCATATGTTTTATAATATAAACAAGTAAGAATATATATATATATATATATATATATATATATAGGGATGCAAGGTTTTAAGTAATAGGTTAAACATAGAAATAAAATAAAATATACATAAAGCTATAAATTAGAAGTTAACATACTATATATAATAAGTTAAATAAGTAATAATCATATTGGATAAATTTATATAACATTCACAAACATTTACAAATTTACAATAACTAGTCAATAACACAACTAAACACAAGTCAACAATTAAAACTGGAAACAAAAGATATTTTAGATTTGTAAGCTAACATAAAAACAGGACTGTAGTATATATATGAATATGTTTAAAACATCTAGATAAATATCTATAGGCTTGTATAAGTATTACACTTAAATATGATAGGCAAGAACTTGAAAGTAAAGACTGTAACAAAATAAAGATAAAAACAAACTGCAGTATAAATATATGTATATGTTTAAAAGCACAAAAATGTGTGCAGGCTGAAGTAAAGCAATAAGGACAGAAATAAAATATATGTTAACCAAACAAGTGAAATCATATGCAGGCCGTAGTAAACAAACAAAGCCAAAGACAGTAACAAAATGATGATATTAAGATATATATGTGGGCAGGCCAACTTGAATGAAGCAAATGACAGTAATAAATAACACAACTGCATATATTTGTGAAGCTTGTTTAGGAAGATGGTATTATATATCTTAAGCTAGCAAACAAAAAAGTAATTAATGAAAAAATCTTTTAGTACACTAAGCATTTATGTCAGCCACCATTAAAGAAAATATCTCTGGAATTAAACTGTACAAACAAGATTTTATTTTATATATTGTCATAATATCATGAAACAAAGTAATAAAACTGTCTGCTTATACCTTGTACAAATCCTTTGTTTAAATCCCTGTCTTCTTTCTTTCATTTATACCTCAGACTTACCCTTCTAATTCGAACATACAAACTAAAATATGAAATAAAAACTATTCCATACCTAAACAAAATTCAAGAAGCAAAGTAGAATGAAGTCATAGTAGATTCAAGCCTGAAATTTCAAGGCCTGCTTCAACAAAATGCCTCTGTTCTTCCACTTTTTGGTGAGTAACACTTTTAACATTTACTTAAGTTTTAAATCCTGATGCATGCATGTATTTGAATGTTTAAATGGATTGTATGAACAATTTATATCTTCATTTTCTCTGGATATTGGTGAGGTGAAATTCTGCATAACTAAAGCCTGCAAGTCAAACTGTTTTTCTTAAAAACTTGTTGTGTTTTCTATTTGCAGTGAGTAACTTCTCAAAAATCAAAACTAAATAAATAATTTTCTATTGCTTGTAAAGCTTTGTGATGATGATTTCTTGTATACATAGATACAGCGATAAATCAGTGTTAGGAATATCTGTAAACATGTATGTTTGCATTGCATATTTCTGTAAACATGTATGTTTTCACCTGTGTATGTATTTACAGTAACTTTATATTTAATGACTTAAATTTAAATCTAGTTGAGAATTAAAATATGAGACTTTACTTGGGTGAAATAGATACTTATATTGGTGAATATACTTATGTATGTTTGCAGAATCAACAGGGTATAAGTGAAACTGAGAAACAATGTATATACTTACTCTCTGATACTCTGGAAAACAAAAAAAGAAAACTTGATTTTTTTTTTTAAAAAAACAAAGAGCATTCACCCCTCTGCTGATTTATGAATGAAATCAAGGTTTGATTTAGTGATGTTTGTAACATCATAAAATAAGTTTAAACTTTATTTAAGATAAAACAACTTAAAATTTTCTTCTGGAAAACCCAAAATTTTGAGCAAAATTCGTGCACATAACCTGGTTGAAGAGGCCGAAGTGGTTGGTTATGCTTGACGCCATCTGGCGATCGAGCGCCGTGGGAATTTGTGAGGGGGTAGCACAGTCTGGGTAGCGTTCATGGCCGGAGCTGCTAGTCGCCGCGTGGTCAGGGTTGGGGAAGAGCGGCGCTGACAGGTTTGAGGGAGGTGAGGTGTTGTTTCCAGGTTATGTCTTGTTTTTTTTGTTTTCGCGCGCGCCTGGTGTGTAACTCGAAGCAAGATACGGGTTTTCTCGGGGGAAACTCACGTATTACTCGAAGTAACATAAGGGGGTGCTCGGGTTGTTCATGTTCAGGTTTAAAACCTGTAACAGTTTTTAAAACTGTTTTGTGGATTTTGTTTTAAATTTAACTCAAAGCCAAGTCAAATTTTAAATCAAGTTTGCAACATGAATTTAAGTTAGATTCGAAAGAGAGTTGACAATAATAATGTTTCAAAATTTAACTAATTTTAAATAATTTAAAAGTGGTAAATGGTTAAAGTATTTTCAAACTAAGTTGAGTTAAAATGAAAATTTTAAACTGTTAAGAAGAGATTGAGACATGTCAACTCCAAAGGAAGTCAAGACTTAGATATGTAATTCCAGACTTGAAACTAAATTAAAGTTTTATAATTTAAATTTATTCAAATAAGTTTAAGTGCAATTGAACATGTAAGTACAAAGAGTTTTGAAAAAAAATATAATAATAAATTTGTTTTAAAACTTTATTAATGATAAATTGGTTTTTAATGAGAAAGTAAATCGAGATAAATGTTTTAAACATATTGGAATTGAAAACATAATCAATAATAAGAATGATTTACTTTAATTCATGAAGAGTTAAAATTTTATATACATTAATCTTTAAGTTGATTAGGTAAGAATAATTAATAATAGATATTAATTAATCTAGTAATTATAGTGTAAATATAGTAATTAAAGTTAATTAATGAATTAATTAACTAATATGTGATTTAGAACTATTGATTAGATTTTTAAATGGTTAATTAACTTATAAATAATAATAATTAATATAAGTTGATAATTAAATAATTATTAATGAAGTTCATTAACCAGATTATGTTATAATTAATTAATATGGTTGATTTTGTAATAAATTAATTAGATTAATTAATTTAATAGTTTAAATGAAATTATTTATTGGGAAGTAATTAAGAAATCGATTTCTTATTAATTGTGTACATTGATTTAATTTGAGTTATTTAATTTAGTTTAATTAACTGATATTTTGGAATTGAATTACTTAGAAAAGTAATTGAAAGATAATTACGGGATGTAATTATCTGGATGATGTTATTAATGGAAGTAATTGAGAATATAATTACTTAAAAATAGATCAAGAGATTAATTGAGCTTGATATTGAGAAGTAATTAATTTAGGATGATTAATTACTGAATATATTAATCAAAAGGATTAATATTTGAAATTTGAAGGTATGTATTAACAAATGAAAATGTAAATTATAAATCATTAATTAAAATAATTAATGATGTGAATTAGAGAAATTGATTTATTTGAGAATAATAAATCAACAAGATAATTAAATGGAAATAAATCAATATAAATGTAATTAATGGAGCATAATTACTCAGAATAGTAATTGGATGATCATTACTTGATGAAGTTAATACAAAATGATTTGTAAATGAAGTAATTTGAGTAATTTCTTTTGTAATTAATCAAAGGATTAGTTTATGGAAATAATTAATCATGGAATGATTAATTTGTTAATAAGTAATTAAGGATAGTTAATTACTGGTTTGTTATTAATCAAGGGGGTGATTAATAATTGTGTTTAAGTAAAGATTAATCACTTAATTAATTTAAATAAGTAATTGAATATAAATTGAAGATCATAATTACTATAATTAATGATGTAATTAAGAATTGTAAATTAAGGAATAATTAATGGGTAAGTAATTAAATGCTAAACTGCTATAAATGATTTAGAATAATTCATTTAAGGAATTTATTAAAGCCTAAATTATTCTTGTAATTAGAGAATGATTTAGTAATTTGATTTATAATCAATTATTGATTATGAGAGCAGGATTTGTGAAATGAGTAATTAATTTAATTTATTTTAAATTAATTAAGATGGAAGAAGTTAATTCAATTCATTTTAAAATAACTATAGCTTATGATTCATAAATCATTGCTTATGGATGATATGGATATTTCACTGATTGATTGTAATCTCAGGAATGAGATGGGTAATGTCTATGTGATATGGATGTATGTTTTAAGTATGATAATGTTTAATTATCTGTTTGGATGATAATATTAATTATCTGTTTATTATGATGATGTGATTATCTATTATGAGATGTGAATTATCTATCTGTGCATATTGATAATATTGAATTCACTGTTAAGACTAAATAGACAACTTGGCCCTAAAAGACACGCTTTGGATTTCGATGAGACCGGGATCGGTTTTCCGCATTAGGAATATCCGAAAACCACATCGTTTCCAAATTAACGATAGGTCGTGAATCTGAAGTGAAGATGAAGGTTCAGAATGCAAGGGTTATCGTCGTTAACTCTGAGGGTGATTCCAAAATGAGTGTAACGAGATGATGCCTTCGGTTTCGTTCGAACCCGGAACGAACTTGTATGGATTGAATGCTTTCAACACATCGTCAGGCGGACGATGAGCATTCTAAGAAATATGTTCTATAAAGGTAATCGTAACCTCAAGCCTCATCAACCGGGAATGGCTAAAACAGGGGAGGTGCAGCAAGGTTAGGTGGGTCATGCCCAAGCAGGACAAGGATATTCCCCTGTCTAGATGTCCCTTTTTATTCGGCTTAGTGGGCGGTTGGTCTGCAGCCAACTGCGGGGTGTATCTTGTTCGGGACCGTTCAGTAAGGAATGGTTCCGGCCTTGTGTTGCAGGGGATGAAGGGAGTAATCCTCGGTACGGTGATCTAGGCCCCGTACTGTGACGGGCGGTACCCCAGTAGCCCTGCCATTGTATGGAATCCAAAATCCAATAAGTGCCCACGGTTTTGATTGTATTACCCACTTTTGTGGCTAGTAGCTGGAATTTAATCATGTAACAATTTCGGCTATTTTCTATTTACTTGAAAACCCTAGACCTATTATAATATCACAGAATTTCCTATAAAATGTTTTGGTTAGCGTAAGGTAAAAACTTTTCCATGTTTATGTGTGGGAAGTCTTATGTGATACCTTTTGTTTTCAAAGGATTTTTCAAAATTAAGCAACTTTAACCTGTTACTCATACCAGACCCATGTCTGACCTGAAGTTTATTTTGTTTTTCATAAACTCTCGGGTACCCAAATTTTTACGGGTAGCCAAGGGATTCAGGTTTAGCTTTGACGAAGTCTGGAGGAGCAATGGAGCAGGAGGCTTCAGCGTTTTAGATATATTTATTTCCGCTGTGTGGTATCTCTGTGATGTATTGTGTATTGTGTTGTATAACTAGACAGGTTTTTATAACTGTCTAGTATGTGATGTATTATCTGTATAGCTCTGATTGATGTATATATTATGTAAATACTTATGTGATTAATATATTTTATTCGTTCCGCTGTGAGATTCTGATGTTGTTGTTCTTTCTTCTCTATCTTTTCTATTTTCTCACCTCTTTCTTTCTTATTAACGATGCTACTTCCTGGGAGTAGGAAGTGGGGTCGTTACAGTGGTATCAGAGCGCTAGGTTGAGTGGATACCTAGGCTCTTAAGTGGTTTCTTTCCTGAGAGAGCGTATTTGTAATTTTGATATATATATATATATATATATATATTTATTTATTTTCTATCTATTTGTTGGATTACTTGTTCGGGTTTTCCAACATATGTATAAGGATAGATTAAGTAGTGGTGTGTGTAACACGACTACCTGTGGTTAGAAGTATATTTGACGAGACTGTAGACCTAATACCGTCTCGAGTAAATTTGTGGTGTAAGGATTTCACCTAATCTCTTGAGGAAACCTGTTAAGATTTGGAGTCCGTTTTGTTGTACAAGATTGGATGAGTAGATTTGGATTGTGTGAGTGAGCAGAAGCTAGAATATTATCTTGGTAACTCGAGAAGTAGTAGTTGTGTGTTGAGATGCAGTAGCGGAGGATTATTTCTGAAGAAGTTCTCAAAGATTTTTGGATAAGGAAGTATGTCTGCATTAGTTTTGAAGTTGAGTCCAGCTGAATGTTGTGTTTGGCTTTGAGGCCCGAGTTTTTCGAGGAGTTTTGGATTAAGGAGTTTTGGTATCAGTAGCAGTGTTGCAGCTCAGATTGTTCTGCCGGCACGCGAGGAGGTCATCTGTCAGCAGTTCTTTAGAGGTGAAGTCCAGAACCAGTTTTGTGAATCCATTTCTTCAATAGATTGGCTGAATAAGTTTAAGCTGTTCAGATCGATAAGGAGAGAACAGTTTTCTTTGGAGATTAACCTGAGTGGATCGCAAAAGTGACTTGCGATAGTTATGTATTCTCTGGGATGGCAGAAATTTTTCTGAATATCTTTGTAGAGGTCGGTGGTTTGCCTTAGCATCTGAGGAGTTGAGTTTGGTATCGACTGGATTTCAGAAGTAGTGCCAATGGTTCAGCTTAGTAATAGAATGGTTTCTAGAGAGAGGAATTGATATAGCAGCTCAAGTTTCGGAGGAATTTCTAAGTTCTATTTTGAATCTGCTGAATCATATTTTTGTAATGTGTTGTCCAGTTATGCTTAGGTGCATCATTAGCATTTTCATCCATCTAGATCAGAGTTGTGCAGCGGAAGCAGTTAGAAGTGCATTTGTTTTTCTTTTCTGCAAAAGAGAAGTTGTTTTCTACTGAGGTTAGAAAAAGGTTGAGTTCTTGGTTTTGGTTGGTTTTGAGGAAATTATTCTACTGGATTGTTTTTGGATTCAGATTGTTTTAGGAGTTATCAGCGAAGGTGGAGCTGATCAGTGGGTTGAAGGCAGCTCTGGACTGTCAGAAGTATTTGGTGGATAAGAGATGAGGGAATTTGGATTTGGGAGTCAGAAATTTCATTTTGTATGAATTTTCTCTGATTCGGAGGAGTTCTATAGATTAGGAGTATAGACTGATTGGATTCTATAGATCGAGTATTCCGGTATTATACTGGGAAACTCTAGGGAACTCTATCCAGAATTTTGTCTAGATAGTTAGTTTTGTTGATTGAGTAGATTGGTTGTGATGATTGTTAGCATGTGATTGATATATGCTTATGATTTAAAATTAAACTAAAATCTTAAATATATTATTAAATTACCTTTGCTTTTAAATTTCGGGGACGAAATTCTTTTAAGGGGGGAGGAATGTGACGACCCGGAATTTTCTAGCAATATCAATTTAATAATCTGCATTAAATATTAAATTGATTTGCTATATTTTTATTAATTAAATCTGAATTGATACTTTTCTTTTAATAAATATCTAACTGGTAAATTTTATCTGTTAGAAATTAATTGTTTGTTTTCTATTTATATATTTATATAATTGTATACATTGTAAATAGATGAATTTGTTTTAAAATTTAATTAATAAAATATGTTTAAATACTAAAATATATTTAGTGAATTATAAATTGTGTTTTATTTAATATAAACTTTTCAAAGCTAAATAAATAAATAAACACAGGATTTTCAATACATAAGTAAATGTTTAAATAGTTTAAAAGCTTATTTTAATTTAAGTTTAAATTTAATTTACTAACAAAAAGATTTGTTTACTTTTCTTTTTAGTATGGTTTGATTTAAAATATGAATTTAAAATGATATATGAGTTTTCATATAATTTTGTCAATCAATACATCAACATACATTAATAAAATATGTAGTTTATAATAGAAAGATGATTTATTTTATTTATCATTTCAAGTTGATCATATGTTTTATAATATAAACAAGTAAGAATATATATATATATATATATATATATATATATATATAGGGATGCAAGGTTTTAAGTAATAGGTTAAACATAGAAATAAAATAAAATATACATAAAGCTATAAATTAGAAGTTAACATACTATATATAATAAGTTAAATAAGTAATAATCATATTGGATAAATTTATATAACATTCACAAACATTTACAAATTTACAATAACTAGTCAATAACACAACTAAACACAAGTCAACAATTAAAACTGGAAACAAAAGATATTTTAGATTTGTAAGCTAACATAAAAACAGGACTGTAGTATATATATGAATATGTTTAAAACATCTAGATAAATATCTATAGGCTTGTATAAGTATTACACTTAAATATGATAGGCAAGAACTTGAAAGTAAAGACTGTAACAAAATAAAGATAAAAACAAACTGCAGTATAAATATATTTATATGTTTAAAAGCACAAAAATGTGTGCAGGCTGAAGTAAAGCAATAAGGACAGAAATAAAATATATGTTAACCAAACAAGTGAAATCATATGCAGGCCGTAGTAAACAAAAAAAGCCAAAGACAGTAACAAAATGATGATATTAAGATATATATGTGGGCAGGCCAACTTGAATGAAGCAAATGACAGTAATAAATAACACAACTGCATATATTTGTGAAGCTTGTTTAGGAAGATGGTATTATATATCTTAAGCTAGCAAACAAAAAAGTAATTAATGAAAAAATCTTTTAGTACACTAAGCATTTATGTCAGCCACCATTAAAGAAAATATCTCTGGAATTAAACTGTACAAACAAGATTTTATTTTATATATTGTCATAATATCATGAAACAAAGTAATAAAACTGTCTGCTTATACCCTGTACAAATCCTTTGTTTAAATCCCTGTCTTCTTTCTTTCATTTATACCTCAGACTTACCCTTCTAATTCGAACATACAAACTAAAATATGAAATAAAAACTATTCCATACCTAAACAAAATTCAAGAAGCAAAGTAGAATGAAGTCACAGTAGATTCAAGCCTGAAATTTCAAGGCCTGCTTCAACAAAATGCCTCTGTTCTTCCACTTTTTGGTGAGTAACACTTTTAACATTTACTTAAGTTTTAAATCCTGATGCATGCATGTATTTGAATGTTTAAATGGATTGTATGAACAATTTATATCTTCATTTTCTCTGGATATTGGTGAGGTGAAATTCTGCATAACTAAAGCCTGCAAGTCAAACTGTTTTTCTTAAAAACTTGCTGTGTTTTCTATTTGCAGTGAGTAACTTCTCAAAAATCAAAACTAAATAAATAATTTTCTATTGCTTGTAAAGCTTTGTGATGATGATTTCTTGTATACATAGATACAGCGATAAATCAGTGTTAGGAATATCTGTAAACATGTATGTTTGCATTGCATATTTCTGTAAACATGTATGTTTTCACCTGTGTATGTATTTACAGTAACTTTATATTTAATGACTTAAATTTAAATCTAGTTGAGAATTAAAATATGAGACTTTACTTGGGTGAAATAGATACTTATATTGGTGAATATACTTATGTATGTTTGCAGAATCAACAGGGTATAAGTGAAACTGAGAAACAATGTATATACTTACTCTCTGATACTCTGGAAAACAAAAAAAGAAAACTTGATTTTTTTTTTTAAAAAAACAAAGAGCATTCACCCCTCTGCTGATTTATGAATGAAATCAAGGTTTGATTTAGTGATGTTTGTAACATCATAAAATAAGTTTAAACTTTATTTAAGATAAAACAACTTAAAATTTTCTTCTGGAAAACCCAAAATTTTGAGCAAAATTCGTGCACATAACCTGGTTGAAGAGGCCGAAGTGGTTGGTTCTGCTTGACGCCATCTGGCGATCGAGCGCCGTGGGAATTTGTGAGGGGGTAGCACAGTCTGGGTAGCGTTCATGGTCGGAGCTGCTAGTCGCCCCGTGGTCAGGGTTGGGGAAGAGCGGCGCTGACAGGTTTGAGGGAGGTGAGGTGTTGTTTCCAGGTTATGTCTTGTTTTTTTTGTTTTCGCGCGCGCCTGGTGAGTAACTCGAAGCAGGATACGGGTTTTCTCGGGGGAAACTCGCGTATTACTCGAAGTAACATAAGGGGGTGCTCGGGTTGTTCATGTTCAGGTTTAAAACCTGTAACAGTTTTTAAAACTGTTTTGTGGATTTTGTTTTAAATTTAACTCAAAGCCAAGTCAAATTTTAAATCAAGTTTGCAACATGAATTTAAGTTAGATTCGAAAGAGAGTTGACAATAATAATGTTTCAAAATTTAACTAATTTAAATAATTTAAAAGTGGTAAATGGTTAAAGTATTTTCAAACTAAGTTGAGTTAAAATGAAAATTTTAAACTGTTAAGAAGAGATTGAGACATGTCAACTCCAAAGGAAGTCAAGACTTAGATATGTAATTCCAGACTTGAAACTAAATTAAAGTTTTATAATTTAAATTTATTCAAATAAGTTTAAGTGCAATTGAACATGTAAGTACAAAGAGTTTTGAAAAAAAATATAATAATAAATTTGTTTTAAAACTTTATTAATGATAAATTGGTTTTTAATGAGAAAGTAAATCGAGATAAATGTTTTAAACATATTGGAATTGAAAACATAATCAATAATAAGAATGATTTACTTTAATTCATGAAGAGTTAAAATTTTATATACATTAATCTTTAAGTTGATTAGGTAAGAATAATTAATAATAGATATTAATTAATCTAGTAATTATAGTGTAAATATAGTAATTAAAGTTAATTAATGAATTAATTAACTAATATGTGATTTAGAACTATTGATTAGATTTTTAAATGGTTAATTAACTTATAAATAATAATAATTAATATAAGTTGATAATTAAATAATTATTAATGAAGTTCATTAACCAGATTATGTTATAATTAATTAATATGGTTGATTTTGTAATAAATTAATTAGATTAATTAATTTAATAGTTTAAATGAAATTATTTATTGGGAAGTAATTAAGAAATCGATTTCTTATTAATTGTGTACATTGATTTAATTTGAGTTAATTAATTTAGTTTAATTAACTGATATTTTGGAATTGAATTACTTAGAAAAGTAATTGAAAGATAATTACGGGATGTAATTATCTGGATGATGTTATTAATGGAAGTAATTGAGAATATAATTACTTAAAAATAGATCAAGAGATTAATTGAGCTTGATATTGAGAAGTAATTAATTTAGGATGATTAATTACTGAATATATTAATCAAAAGGATTAATATTTGAAATTTGAAGGTATGTATTAACAAATGAAAATGTAAATTATAAATCATTAATTAAAATAATTAATGATGTGAATTAGAGAAATTGATTTATTTGAGAATAATAAATCAACAAGATAATTAAATGGAAATAAATCAATATAAATGTAATTAATGGAGCATAATTACTTAGAATAGTAATTGGATGATCATTACTTGATGAAGTTAATACAAAATGATTTGTAAATGAAGTAATTTGAGTAATTTCTTTTGTAATTAATCAAAGGATTAGTTTATGGAAATAATTAATCATGGAATGATTAATTTGTTAATAAGTAATTAAGGATAGTTAATTACTGGTTTGTTATTAATCAAGGGGGTGATTAATAATTGTGTTTAAGTAAAGATTAATCACTTAATTAATTTAAATAAGTAATTGAATATAAATTGAAGATCATAATTACTATAATTAATGATGTAATTAAGAATTGTAAATTAAGGAATAATTAATGGGTAAGTAATTAAATGCTAAACTGCTATAAATGATTTAGAATAATTCATTTAAGGAATTTATTAAAGCCTAAATTATTCTTGTAATTAGAGAATGATTTAGTAATTTGATTTATAATCAATTATTGATTATGAGAGCAGGATTTGTGAAATGAGTAATTAATTTAATTTATTTTAAATTAATTAAGATGGAAGAAGTTAATTCAATTCATTTTAAAATAACTATAGCTTATGATTCATAAATCATTGCTTATGGATGATATGGATATTTCACTGATTGATTGTAATCTCAGGAATGAGATGGGTAATGTCTATGTGATATGGATGTATGTTTTAAGTATGATAATGTTTAATTATCTGTTTGGATGATAATATTAATTATCTGTTTATTATGATGATGTGATTATCTATTATGAGATGTGAATTATCTATCTGTGCATATTGATAATATTGAATTCACTGTTAAGACTAAATAGACAACTTGGCCCTAAAAGACACGCTTTGGATTTCGATGAGACCGGGATCGGTTTTCCGCATTAGGAATATCCGAAAACCACATCGTTTCCAAATTAACGATAGGTCGTGAATCTGAAGTGAAGATGAAGGTTCAGAATGCAAGGGTTATCGTCGTTAACTCTGAGGGTGATTCCAAAATGAGTGTAACGAGATGATGCCTTCGGTTTCGTTCGAACCCGGAACGAACTTGTATGGATTGAATGCTTTCAACACATCGTCAGGCGGACGATGAGCATTCTAAGAAATATGTTCTATAAAGGTAATCGTAACCTCAAGCCTCATCAACCGGGAATGGCTAAAACAGGGGAGGTGCAGCAAGGTTAGGTGGGTCATGCCCAAGCAGGACAAGGATATTCCCCTGTCTAGATGTCCCTTTTTATTCGGCTTAGTGGGCGGTTGGTCTGCAGCCAACTGCGGGGTGTATCTTGTTCGGGACCGTTCAGTAAGGAATGGTTCCGGCCTTGTGTTGCAGGGGATGAAGGGAGTAATCCTCGGTACGGTGATCTAGGCCCCGTACTGTGACGGGCGGTACCCCAGTAGCCCTGCCATTGTATGGAATCCAAAATCCAATAAGTGCCCACGGTTTTGATTGTATTACCCACTTTTGTGGCTAGTAGCTGGAATTTAATCATGTAACAATTTCGGCTATTTTCTATTTACTTGAAAACCCTAGACCTATTATAATATCACAGAATTTCCTATAAAATGTTTTGGTTAGCGTAAGGTAAAAACTTTTCCATGTTTATGTGTGGGAAGTCTTACGTGATACCTTTTGTTTTCAAAGGATTTTTCAAAATTAAGCAACTTTAACCTGTTACTCATACCAGACCCATGTCTGACCCGAAGTTTATTTTGTTTTTCATAAACTCTCGGGTACCCAAATTTTTACGGGTAGCCAAGGGATTCAGGTTTAGCTTTGACGAAGTCTGGAGGAGCAATAGAGCAGGAGGCTTCAGCGTTTTAGATATATTTAGTTCCGCTGTGTGGTATCTCTGTGATGTATTGTGTATTGTGTTGTATAACTAGACAGGTTTTTATAACTGTCTAGTATGTGATGTATTATCTGTATAGCTCTGATTGATGTATATATTATGTAAATACTTATGTGATTAATATATTTTATTCGTTCCGCTGTGAGATTCTGATGTTGTTGTTCTTTCTTCTCTATCTTTTCTATTTTCTCACCTCTTTCTTTCTTATTAACGATGCTACTTCCTGGGAGTAGGAAGTGGGGTCGTTACATTTTTGGTTGCCAATCATATTCAACTTTAACATAAGGACAGCAGTCGCCTAAATCATCAATAGCAATAAAATCAGGTAGCTCTTGATCTGGAGATACTTCAATCAAAGCTTTAGCATACTTAAATCTAGATAATCTTTTAGTTCTTTCATCAAGACAAATCAGTTTACCAACATTACATGCTAACCAGTTATATTTGGATTATAATAGAGTGAATAAGATTTTAAAATTGGAATCTTAAGCAATTCTGTAAATTTTGAAAAGTCGTCGATTTAACCGACGAGTTAAAAATAGCCTTCCGGGACACAGTCTCGGAATTCGACGAAACCAGTTCCATTAGAACCGTAATAGTTTATTTTTGTCCGGTTTAAATTTCCATAGCAATCGGAGTTGTCGTTTGATCGTGGCAGCTTAAAACGCATAGAAATTAATTAATCGATTTAATTTAAAATTGATCGTTTATTTCCGTAACTCACACATATGATCGAATTAGGTCCTGAAACATGTTCCATTATGTTCGGAATATGGGTAGAACATTATAAACGTCTGACCGCACGCTTCGTTTGGAGTTCGTCTGAAAAAGTCGATAAATAATATTAAAATAAATTTGTATGCGTGTATATATACGCATATCCTTCGGAAACCCTAGCTATTTCTCTAGCCACCGGTTCTTCTATTATCAATGGCCGAGAATCATTATCTTCCCCATCAAATTTCTCCCAATCCATCGACTTTTAACAAAATCTTCCAACTGCAAGATCGAAGAGCTTGTCAAGCTCCAAAGATTCAACGGTCGAGATCGTCAATGGGGGCGTGGATTCGCCGGAATCGGCTCGAGAAGGTCGAGACTTTGAGCACGGAATTTGAGAGGGAGGAGCTGCCGAGCTTGGTCGGCCTCTGGCCGATGGTGTAGGCTCTGTAGCCGCTTTAAGTGGAGGTCGCTGATCGTCTTCTGGAGGTCGGTGGTTGTTGCGATATGAAGTTCATCGGAGGCGGCTTTGGGTTCGTGCGCGATTTTCATGCCTGGGTTCATGCGTTGGGGAAGAAAGCTAACCTATGGCCTGGATTTGATGAAGTATAGATCAACGGCTCTGATTTAACAAAGGTTAAATAAAATAAAAGGTGTATAAATTATATTATATAAAAATCATGTAATCTTCTAAAATGCATAACTTTGTCATTCGAGATCGGAATTGGACGAAACAAGCGACGATGGGATCGTGGCGATGAACACCGTGTCCTGGAATTAATTGGGAGTCATTTGAAGCTAGTTAAAATTTTAAGTTAAATCCAACATTGTTCGATTTGATTTAAAACTGAAAACTCAAGGTGAGTGTTTTCTAACGCTCACAACGTACTAGAATATCTTTATGCTAGTTAAATTTGACAGTATGAAGTGATACAATTTTACTTGTTGTTGTTTGATAAACTAAAATCGTCATCTAGGTTGTCATCGAATTTAATGCTAGGAATTAAAATTGACAGTCAAATTGAAATTTAAATTTAATTGCGATTAAATTGCCTGATATTGATAACTATGAAATTGCCGTGAATTGTATTGTCTATTGGATGATTTATTTCGATGGATTCTATTGGTTGATATTTGAATGTTTGGATGTTTATTTGTTTATATATGTCATGTTATACATACATATGAAACTGTGATTTGATTTAAATCATATTCATCCTTGACATTTAATTGAAATAACTAATCACTTGGCCATAGGATAGAAAATTATATACGGACATCGGTTTGGTTAAATTAATAAATTTTTAAAATCGTTGATTTGAAATTTATTTAAAATGTTTTGATTTAAAAGTTATAAATAAAATCAATTTATAGAAATCAAATTTATCGCAAAATTTAGTTTGGAATGTTGAAATAAATTTTCGGTAAAAGAAATTGTTAAATAATTTAAGTTGAGACTTTGAAATCTAAAATTTGGATATGATTGAATTTTGAAAATTTATTTGTTTTAAAGATTGAACATTATTTCGAGCTTTGAGTATTACTAAGTAAAAGTGATATAAAAATGATATTTTGAAATTGAGCTTGGAATTGAATCATATTTGAAATTTGGATTTAAATTTGAATATTGAAGGATAATTTTGTTAAGTGTTATAAATTGATATTTTGAAAAATCAAACTCCAAATCGATATAAATTGAAATTGAATTAATTTAAAGTCAAAGTTGACATTGATTTGAATTGAAATAGAAATTGAATCGGTAGAATGGAAATTGAAATTGATTTGAATCGGGAAGTTATAATTTAAATGGTTTGGTTTTGAAGCTATTTCATTTTGTTTACCAAATTACTCTGTTATATAAACCATTTTTAAACACTTAAACTATTTTAACCTACATTAACTATATTAAATTATTGTAACCTATCTTAAACCATTTTAACTTATTTTAATCTATTTTAAATCTACTTAACCCAATTTAATTTATTTTAAACTAATTAACCTATTTTAATTTATTTTAATTATATTTAATCTGATTTAAAGCTATTTACCTGTTTAATTATATTTAATCTGTCTTAAATCCATTTAACTATATTAAATTAATTTATCTATTTGAAATCCATTTAAATACTTTAACTAATTTAACTATTTTAATTATTTAAACTACTTTTAAACTACTTAAAACTATTTTCTAAAATTTCAAGCTGGTTAAAAAGGTGAAATGTTTATATTTAAATCTTGAATTTAAATACGAATTGGGTTAAATGAAGTTGCAACCTAAATTGAAATTTGAAATGATTTCAAAATCGAAATGAGATATTGAGGCGAAAAAAATGATTTTCGAAACGGAATCTTACATTTTGAATAGATATGATGATATTTGAAATGGATTTGATTTTTGAAGCGGATATGATATTTTGATATCAATTATGAATTGATTTGAAATGTAAAAGAGCCATCGGTGTAATAATACATATTATTAAAGAGACCAGGATCAGATATGGACATACTCTTTGTCGATACCGAAAACCACTTTAATAACTATTATACGCGGAGTGTTGATCCAGAACGAAGTGGATGGTTTGGTGAACGCGTTGACTGAAGAAAGAGAACGATATTGGATGACCCCTGACATGACTAAAACAGGAGCCGCGCCGGGCCATTGAGGTTCGCCACCTCTAGCGGACACACATCTTAGATACCATATCTATTACTTTTGTGATTCGATTTGGGTGCACCCCTTGATTTGGGAGTGTTGTTTCGCGGTGTTGAGGTAGCTGCTAGCTATGCTCAATATCAGTCCGGATCATGCAACTACTAGTATCCTATTTGGTATCGCCTCATGTACCTTGTCATACTGATTATCCTATTCGCGACCAATACGTTTTGTTTTGTGTTATACCTATGGGGTACCCTCTGATAACCACTAGTTTACGGTGGGGTTTACGGTGCTGTATAGACTATGGTGTTATAAAATGTGTTCAAGGGAATTATGGTAACGCCTTAACGCTATTTGAATACTTTTACTTTACTGTAGACATATTATAATAGCGTATTGTACTACATAGTAGATAGTTTAACGGATCCTTAAAAGATAGAAAATCCTGTAACATCTCTTAAGTTATTGCACTCACGTTGACACTGGATGGGAGATGTCAAACCCCATAAACATCTCCGACACCGTTACACTCATATTTATTTACGGTTGATTTAACTTACATGAGGATATTTTAGTCCTGACTCGAGTGTTTTGTCTTTTCATCACGCTCGGGTCAAACCTGAGTTTTCAGCTTATTGAAGATCTATTCTGGCGGACGAAGTCGAAGATTTGGTATACTATTACTATTATTATCTTTGCATCATGCTGTCTACTGCATTGTTTTATTTGTTCAGGTGTATATATATAACTCTGATAAATGTTGTATAAATAACGATCAAAGTATAGTAAACAGCTTCATGAACTGTTTATTTGACTACTATATTATATCGTTCCGCTGCAAAATTCTGTTTTGTTTCATTTCCTTTATTTCCCTTTCTTTTCTTTTCTTATTTACCCCAGTAACCATCTGCCTTTTTGAATGGTTTGGAATCGGCATGTGTATTGGATCGTCGGTTTAAACTGTCCAAAAAGGTGGTTTGTTATACTAGTCGTTTCCGCATACTTAGATTTTCAACTTTACTTTGGAATTGCCTATAAATATTCCAAATTATCTTTCAAAATGCTTAATTATCTTTTTTAAAACATTCACAATTGATTCTGGGAAACGTCGTTACATTTAAACTCATATTTCAAAAGTTATACAATTCACAGCATAAAAGTGTTGCAGAAAGTGCCATACAAGCTTATTTAAAAATTCATATTTTCCAATATAAATCTCTTTTAAATCATTTAAATAGATTTATCAAATTTATTCCATATTTTTCCATAATTAAAAACGTTCGTTCAAACAGATTTCCTGTTATGGTCACTTAACTGCACTAGCGCAATTTTTCTGGAAAAATTGATTTGGACTTAAATTTAAATCTATTTATCGAAACTTTGATTTTCTTTCTTCGTTTAGAAGATATGGATATAATAGTCCGAAATTTTCTTATCTCGAAGAATTCAGAGCCATATTCCACTCTATACACTCATTTGAACTTTTAGGCGCGAAATCGCGAACTACCGTTGCGCGACGCGTCTAGTTTTAACTTATTTTTCAATATTTGAAATAATCTATTCAAATTGGATTTCAACACTTATAAAATCATTAAAAATCATTTTAAAATCAATATTTTCACCTTTTAAAGTATTTAAAATATATTTTCACTATTTCCATATTATAATATTATTATATTCCCATTATTTTAATATTAAATTTTAAATTCCAATTACAACTCAATTTCAATTCAAATCTCAAACTAAACACATTAAAACTTAGTTTTCAAATCTTATTTCAATTTAAACTTCAATTCAATTTCAAACTAAAATTTACTTTTTCAAAATCGATTTCAATTTCAATTTCACTATTCATCTCAATTTCAATTTAACCATCCTTTTCAAATCCATTTCACTTCAAGTTTCAAATTCTCTTTCATTTTAACTTTAATTTCATTTGTAAATGAAAAGAGACTTATTTTTCCACAATATCTCATATTACTAAATATGGTCTTATTAAGCAAAAGTGATTACATAATCAAAATGAACATATCCAATATTCATATTTATCACTAACATAACATCCATTCAACCAATCACATACATATGATTTCAAATCCAACATTCACTATTAATATCATAATGGGATATATTATCACAATTCACTTAATTTACTAACTATTAAATCATCCATATTAACAATCAATTTGGTATAAACATTCATATGTCATAAGGGTGTAAATATGATTGATATAACATAATCAAAATATAAATTCAAAAGCAATGAGAATTTCTCCCCATAAACCAAAGCGATTAACTTCCTACCAACATTCTAATCAACCAACACTTCACTAATTAATTCTTACTTCATTTAACACTAGCAAACAACACCCTCTCCCTTCCAATAGCTTGGCCGAGGCTTTAGATGGAGGTTGGTCGAAAATGTAGAGAAGAAATGGTAGAACTTTGAACTTGAATTCTCAAGATTTAGATCCGAAAAATAGGTCATCTTCTCTCTTGTTTTTGACTCTCTTACTCACAAAATTAGAAAAACTTGTTAACCGAAATGTTATAGAAAATTACTTTCTATTGAATTTGTAAAAAATAACCATTTGAATCCAAGTTGTTTGGAGGGAGATATGACAGAATGAAGAAGATGTATTGTCGGATTGACAAAAATGAAGCCCGAAAATGCACTTCAAAGAATTGAGTTTCAGGTATAGCAAACTTCAAAACTAGAAAAAGTGATCTACATACAAGTTGTAGCCACTTGAATTTCATACGGTTTTAATAAAAGAATTTCTTAATTTGGATCTGTTATGATCAAGTTATGGTTAAAACAAAATGACTTATTCTATGGCTTAAAAACTGGGCCAGAAAATGTACTGAATAGGAGTAGAATTTTGACCTATTTATGCTAAGAAATGGATAAAGTGGTCAACATGGAAGTTGTAGACACTGGAAAAATACATGATTTAAAAAAAGAATTTTGCATTTTGGTTCAGTTATGAATAATTTATTGCCGAGATAAAAGAGGTAAAATATGGAGAAAATATGAGTTTGAGTTGAAGAGAATAAACATTGAATTCTTTTGAATCTTTATAAATATTTTGACATTATTTCTTTTTTATTTTTTTTCTTTGGCTTGGAATCCATTAAAGAGAAGAGGAAGAAGATAAAGAAGCTTGAGAAAAGAAGAAGAAAAAATGTGAATGAAATGAGAGAAGGAGGTGGATATTTATAGAAAAAAAGAAGTGGTAAATTTACCAAAATAACCTCATACCAAATTACCAAAATAACATTACTTCAACCTAAAGTAGTCACCACTTTTTCAATACTTAACATCGCCTTTCACATCCTTACTTTATGTCTTAGTCACTTAAATATTAAGTAAAGAATATCATAATTATGTTGGCTCTGATTTGATGTTTACTTCTGACTTTTCTTACTTACTTTTGTTAATTCTTACTTACTTTTCTTAATAACTTCTAGAAGTTTTCTTATTTTATTTAGTAAAAGTAAACTTGTTTAGTGAATTAATTAATACTTACACTATTTGAATATATGTTCCTATATAAGAAATTAAAGGTGCGGCGACATTGCGACAACTTTTAATCGACAAAACGTCGTTTTTCGACAAAATATTTTACGATCACATTTTGACGTTTTAGTTAAACTATTTATTTATGTAAACCAAATTTAAAAATAAATTTGTATAATGCTATTTAAAAATATAAACACCCATAAATTAATTAAAATTATTTATTTAATCATTGAAACTTACTTTTCTAAAATTAGCATTTTGTCACTTTTGTCGATATAGGAAAATGTTACTATTTTTGTGTGTACTTCTCTTTCCAAATCTTATCTATTTTTTTTTGAATCATATAACCTTTCTTATTTTACATTTAAAATCACCTTAAATATTATATTTTAAAGTGGTCAAATTCTGGGTCATTACACAAATCCGTGTTATCAAGGACACACTATGACAAATACTCTCTGTATAAGTTGAAGTCTTATTCTGCTATTCAGGCGAGTGAAGTCCTCTTCAGATATCGAGACATCGAAATCCTATTATGTCGTTCAGGTGTTGTAAACCTGTTCCTCCGGGTTAAGTGAGGATTGTTGTTAGTGAAATTCCAGAAAAGAGTCTGGGACTGGACGTAGAACGGGAAGTTGAACTAGTATAAAAATCTCTCGCATGCTAGTTTTTTTAATTTTATTTACTTTACTCTATTATTCGTCTTAATTTTTATACTTCCACACTGCTTGTTTTACACTGTTCCATATTATACGATCCATACAAACTTTCATTTGGTATCAGAGCAGGTTTCATATAACTGTTACACAGTTATCTGATATCTTGCTAATATGGAAAACAATACCAGCACTAGCACTAGCACTAACTCTAGTTTTTTTGAAGGTCAATCCACTACACGACCACCACAATTCAATGGTTTAAACTATAATTATTGGGCTACACGAATGCGTATTTATATGCAAGCCAATAGTTTTGAATCATGGAATATAACAGAATCTGAATATGAAATTCCCACTACTGAATTTTCCACATGGACTGCTACACAAAGAATAGATGCTACTGCTAATGCCAAAGCTATGAATATGTTATTTTGTTCTTTGTATAGAAATGAGTTTAACCGTGTTAGCATGTGCACAACTGCTTATGAAATATGGAGAACCCTTAAAGTTACTCACGAAGGAACTAACAAGGTTAAACAAAGAAAAATATCCATGCTCAAGAGTCAATTTCAAAACTTTAGAATGAAGCAAGATGAATCTATAAATGATATGTACTTTAGATTTCAAGATATATATCACTCATTACCAGGACTTGGAGAAAAGTATTCCAACTTCGATATTGTTTCAAAAATCCTTAACTCTTTAACGGATGAATGTGAAAGAAAGCACTTGGTAATTGACGAAGCTAATGATCTCTCTACCATGAAACCAGAAGAGTTAAAAGGAAATATAATGTTCTATGAAGTAAATTTGCAGGCCAAGAGAATACAAGCTAAGGATAAAAAGAAAATGGCATTTCATGCAGAAAAAGAAGGATCAGACTCAGTTGAAGAAGACTTAGCATTCATTGCTAAAAACTTCAAAAAATTCTGAAAATTCAGAAAGGAAAACCGGAATAATGGAAAAAGAAGTAACAAGCCATTAACCTCCATACTTGAATGCTTCAATTGTCACAAAAAAAGTCATATGCAAAAAGACTGCCCAAATCAGAGGAAAAGAAATTACAACAAAAAGGATAAAAAGAAAAAAGCATTCTCAGTAACATGGGATGACTCAGATTCTGCTTCCTCAGAAATTAGCAGCAGTGACAGTGAAAATGAACAAGCCAATGTTTGCTTCATGACCACAGAAAATGAGGTTAGTAATTTTACATTTAATGACATGATTGAAATTAATTCAGAACTTCTTGATACCTTAAAAAGTATCAAAATAAAATATAAAGAGGCTCTAGAAAATCAGAGAAAAGTAGAATTCGAGAGAGATATGCTTAATGATGAAAATAAAATAGTAAAAGAAGAACTTGAAAAACTTCAAGATACCTTCTTTAATGATAACTCTCAACTTACTTTATTGAGTCAAGAAATTAAAAATCAAAAAGAAAAGAATGATTCTCTTGTCTCTGAAAATCATGAGCTGAAAACTAAGATCAATATGACAAAATTCGATAATACTTGCCTCAAAACCAAGTTAGATAATAATACTAGAAATGTTTCTAACTTTAACAAAGGTCGAGAAACTTTATCCAAAAATATTGAAAATTCTCAATCCACTTCTAGTAAAAAGGGACTAGGATACCCTAAGAAATCAAAGGCTCCATCTAAAAAGGAAATTAGGAGAAATATTTCTAATCCTACTACTCGTCCAAAAAGGAATACTAACTCAAAAACCATAAAAATATGGGTTCCTAAAACAAACAATAGTTCGATTAGGAATAAATATATAAATACCTTTTTGGAAACTGTTCATAAAAATAAAAATTATATTTTTATGGGGGAATTGAACGCATTTGGGTTTGGTTTCCTAAGATCTAACTCTTAGGACCCTATCACAAAGTGGGTACCAATGTCATTTTTTTTTCAGGACCCACTTAAAAAGAGATGAAAATGGATACTCGACAGCGGTTACTCAAAACATATGACTGTAGACAAAAATATGCTATCAAACATTACGTACTCAGATGGAGGCTCTGTCACTTTTGGAGACAATTCCAAAGGATATATCATCGGAAAAGGCAACGTCAGTAATGTCGGTACATCTAATTTACCTCTTATTTCCAATATTTTACTAGTCAAAAATTTAGAACACAATCTTTTAAGTATCAGCCAGTTATGTGACAAAGGATTCAAAATCTCTTTATCTGAAGATAAGTGTAGCATTTTTGATAAAAATAAAAATCTTATAGTCGAAGGAAATAGAGACAGATATATCTATATTATGAATATGAAAATCAATCGCAATTCAGATATGTGTTTAATAGCTAATGAAAATGATCCTTGGCTATGACACAAAAGATTCTGTCATATCAACTTCAAAACTATAAACAAGCTTTCTAAAAATGATTTAGTAAGAGGTTTACCAAAGATGAAATTCAAGTCAATCATATTTGTGATGAATGTTAATTAGGAAAATTAACCAAATAATCTTTTAAATCTAAGAAAGTTATTTCTACATTACAACCACTTGAATTACTATACATGGATCTATTTGGGCCAAACCAAGTTCAATCCTTAAACCACAATAGATATGTATTTGTAATAGTAGATGACTTTTATAGATATACTTGGACCATTTTTATGAACAATAAAAGTGATACGTTTGAGCATTTTAAATTTTTTGTCAAACGAATCCAAAATTTAAAAGGTTTAAAAATAAAGAACATAAGAAGTGATAACGGAGGAGAATTTGAAAACGAAGTTTTTTATAATTTTTGTAAAAAGAAAGGAATTTTTCATAATTTTTTGTTCCCTAGAACTCCACAACAAAATGGAGTTGTAGAATGTAAAAACAGAACTTTACAAGAATGTGCAAGAACTTTGTTAAATGGAAGCACTCTTTCAAAACATTTTTGGACAGAAGCTGTTGCAACTGCTTGTTATGTTTTGAATCGTGTTTCTATTCGACCTCTCATGAAAAACACCTCTTATGAACTTTTTACTGGAAGAAAACCAAAGATATCTTATTTCAAAGTTTTTGGTTCAAAATGTTTTATATTAAATACCAAAGATTAGCTTGGAAAATTCGATGCAAAATCCGATGAAGGAATCTTTCTAGGATATTCAGATCGTAGCAAAGCTTATTGGATATTTAATAAAAAATCAAATAATGTTGAAGAAACTTTACATGTATCTTTCGATGAAAATTTTCAACAAAAACCAAGTATAAAAGATGATGAAGATTTTTCAGATAACATCACAAATACAGAAACTACAAATTTTGAAAATGATGAAAACATTATTCATAATAATAATAATAATGAATTAAGATCTCCACCAAAAATATTACGGGATCATCCCGTTCAAAATATCATTGGAGAAATTAATTCAAACGTACAAACTAGAAGTCAACTAAATCAAATAGGCCACGTAGCATTCCTTTCCATTATCAAACCAAAGAATCCCAAAGAAGCTTCCACAGACGACTACTGGATCATTGCAATGCAAGAAGAGCTAAATCAGTTTGAACGCAATGAAGTTTGGGAATTATTTCCTAGACCAAGTGATCAAACTGTTATTGGAACGAAATGGGTCTACAAGAACAAACAAGATGAACAAGGCAACATTACTAGAAATAAAGCAAGGTTAGTTGCACAAGGATACAATCAAGAAGAAGGAATTGACTACGAAGAAACATTTGCTTTGGTCGCAAGACTAGAAGCAATACGGATCTTAATGGCCTATGCATGTTTCCACAATTTCAAATTTTATCAAATGGACATTAAAAATTCCTTTCTGAATGGTTATATAAAAGAAAATATGTATGTTGAACAACCTCCCTTATTTATTCACGAGAAATTTCATGATCATTTTTACAAACTTAAGAAAGCTCTATACGGTTTAAAACAAGCACCACGTGCTTGGTATGATCGACTAAAGACCTATCTAATTTCTTCGGGATTTCAAATTGGGAAAGTTGATCAAACACTTTTCATTAAACATTAGAAAAGAGATATTTTAAGAGTTCAAATTTATGTTGATGATATCATTTTTGGTTTTACCAATGACAAGTTATGTCAGGACTTCTCCGAAATAATGATCAAGGAATTTGAATGTCTCACATGGGAGAACTAACATATTTTCTTGGTTTACAAATTAAACAACTTCAAAATGGCATCTTCATTAATCAAGAAAAATATTGTGATAATTTAATCAAACGATTCGGAATGGAAAACACATCTGCCAAACTGACTCCAATAAGTACAACTACACATCCTGAAAAAGATGAAAGTGGCAAAAGTGTTGACCAAAAATTATACCGAAGTATGATTGGATCATTACTATATTTAACGACAAGTTGACCTGACATAATGATGAGTGTCTGTTTGTGTGCTAGATTTCAGGTCAACCCAAAGGAATCACATTTAAGAGCCGTGAAACGTATATTACGTTATCTCACTAACACCAAGGATTACGGTCCATTCTATCCAAAAGAATGTTCATTCGAGTTAGTTTCATATAGTGATGGTACACTACTACAAAATACGCATGTTGCTTCGCCTCATTTGCATCAGTTGTTACCACAACCGATGTTTTAACAACTGATGCATTTGGTATCTAAAAAGCAATAGATGGTAAAAAAATACAATTTGCATCGGTTATCATCGACAACCGAAGAAAATATACCGATGCAAATAGTGTTAGTTGCATCAGTTTTATTTACAACCGATGCAAAAATACTGTTCCCACGTTGACAACCCTTATGAAAAGTTAGCGCTAAATAATTTCATCTCCCGCGAACCTCTTCTTTTCGTCCTTCACTGGAAAACCCTAAATCCCTCTCCCGCTTTCATCCTTCCTTTCAATCCATTCAATTATCACTTTTATTCTCTGAAAAAACATTAATCAGGAATCTTGACCCCAAAACAAATAAGATTTAAAAAAAATTCAACTGCTTGTTCGAGTTCGAAATCGTGTTTGGTAATTTGCGTATGGGGAATGATGAGTTGGTCGATGCTCGCAGCGAGGTCGTGGAATGGTTTCAGGATTTGTCGATGGTGTTCGTGAATCGATTTCAATCATGTAGTTGCCAAAGGGGTTGTTGGGATTGGAAGATATATTGGATGAGTACATAAAATTGAAGGAAGATAGGATAGCGATCGATCAGGAAAAATGAAAGGTTGAGGCCGCGTTTAAGGGTTTGCAGGAAATGATGAAGAATTACATTACGCCTCAGCCCCCTTCTCTTTTGAGTGCAAATCCGAGTGTCTGTTCTCCTTCACAAGGTGTGCTTGTTTTGAATATTGTACGTTTCTTTCTAAATATGATTTTTGTATTGGCTGGATTGATGAGATTCAGAGATCATTGGAAAACAAATGCAAATTTGCTCTTGTTTTTTAAGAAACTGAAATATCATAACTCAATTTGGTTCAGAACTCAATATCCAAAGTTATTACTTATCAAAGTCAAGAAAATACGAAAACATTTGTTTTAGGTTAAAGTGAAAGTTAATATAATATTTTTTTTGATTACATTTACATCTCCACATTGAAATTTCAACTTTTAATTTTTAAAATGCTATTAAAACTGTCCCTAAATGGTTGACTTGATTTGTATATAAAAGTGTTATTTTTAACTTCATGAATTAAATCTAGTCATTAGATCTCGAGATTTTCCTAATTGGTGAGTGAATTAACAGAACATGCATATGGATGTGCTGTGATATTCATGTTCCTGAATCAAGTCAATAGGAGTGTCTATAGCATGCTTATCAAATTTGCTTAAAATTTAAAGTGTGGTCATAGAAAATAGTTATCCTGTGTCTCACTCTTCAGCATTCTGCTTGTGAATGAGATAAAATGCTGATTGGGTGGCAGTGATTTTAGCTTCCGGATTGAGATAAAATTTGCATAAAATTTGACTTTGAGCTTCCTGATTTTAGCTTATTCGATGACTTCTGTAAACTATTGGGAGACATTGATTTTGACTGTCAACAAGCTCAAACTTCTCAGTCTTCTGATAATGCTGATTCATTTACTTGGTAAGGTCATATTCAAATGATTATTAGTCTTAACTGCTTATCACTTATAAGCTATCTAATGATGTAATATCAACTCCAGCTTTGAACAAAATCTGAATGCTGATTTTTCCGAAAATCAAGCTGAAACATGCCATGACATATCAACCACAACAGAAGGGATGGTTCCACTGAAGGATATGGAAACTCAAAGTAATTTAACTCATTTTTTCTTCTACATTTTCTACACATGCTCTGTTTTATGAAATCATTTTTAATAGAGTTTATCACTTAAACAGATGTTGATGCAATGACCACTATGAGAAGTATAACAAAGCGTATCACTATTTCCAGTCCATGCAAGCCACTTATAACATATTGAGCTTATGGTTTTCTACTTTAGTTACTCCAGTTTAGTAGAACCATGTATTTCACATATCGCACACCATCTTCTACAAAATATGTAGACAAGTTGAAACCATATAAACAAGTGCATTTAGTTTGGTGGATATGGGATCGTATATGTAATGTTGCCTATTGTAATACTCAAATACTGAAAATATGGATTGCAATGCAAGTTATTAGGGAAGATGATATGCTTTGTTTGCTACCTTTTCTTTATGTTTGTACATTTTGAGTATTAATGCAAAAAGTTATACATGAAAAACCAACAGGATAGTGAATTGATCATAGGTCATTCATTGAACATAAGCTTGACATATCTTGTTTTTGAGTCGCTGAGATGATAAAGGCATATCCAGGGTCATGCTGCAATTCATCATCGCCTTCATATTTCTCTTAAATATTTTTAGAACAAAGACCCTTCCATGAAGGTATGTGTAGCTTGTCAGGTTAAGGCATCCATATGTCATTGCACTTGCTGTGGCATTTGTTAGCATTGAAAGGCAATCAGCAAGGACATCCACTGTTACATTCATTCTCAATGTCCCATGTGCAGGTACCTAGTGGAATACATTGTTCACAATTTAGGTTGTGTCTTTAGATTGAAATTCTAGATGCTATGATTACATAACGTTTAACATGTTTGTTTTTACCTTTTCAGATGTAAAGAAACAGCAAGTAATGAATTTTTCTTTTATATTACTTATTTTAATATTTGATGTATAATATTTGTCATGTGGCAAACGTATTCCAAAAAAATGTAGCACTATTAATTATGTATTGTATATAAGTTCGTCGTTCGCATTATCCATTTTTCACGAATAAGTTTTTCATCCATCATTGTATTATTTGTTAAATATAATATAATTACTCAACATCTGATGTTTTTTGTAATTAGCAAAATTATTATTTTGGAATAAGAAATATTTTTGTAATTAGCAAAGTAATTAGCAAAACTCTATTACTTTTTCTGAAAGTTAGGCTTGGTTCCATGAAATTTTTGTCTGAAGAAAAGAAAAACCTAGTAATTATTTGTTAACAAAATTTGAAATGCTTGTTAGCAACCTTTTATAAAAAAGTGCTGGTGAAATCTCGTAGCAGAGAGTGATCATTCAGATGTATGTATCAGTAAAGACAAAATGAAGAAAAGAACTTTTTTCCTTGGTGAACTTGGTAGAATCGTTGAGAAGAATTTGAAGTTTTCGGACGTTTCTGATGCGGTTTCGGTTGATGATTTGGGGCATCGTGCAGGGTATTATAAGCTGTCAAATACTCATGATGCAAGGTCAGAGTTTGTGTAATTTTCTAGAACTGTATTTAATGGTTTTGGGTGGGTTGGTGTCTAGGCTTCAAAGGTGCTATGTGAGTTTATTTGCTTAAAACCAAAGATAAAATTGATTTTCATTTACAGTCGATATAATTCTATTGTGTCGCATGTGCAAAAGTATGGTAATTGTTTGCTTGTGAATATACCACACAAGGAACTAAACAGTTGGATTTGGAAAATTATACATTTGCACTTCAGGTGTGTTCGTGCATATGCATGAATTGGGAATTTAGTTAAGTTGGTTTTAAAATACTGTGTTTTAGCATGCCGGTGCAGTAAATTGCTTGTTGACATTACTGGCACTTTAAACTTGAATTGAGTTGCATATGAATGCACTTTCGCTTTTTAGGTTACTGTTGTAGTATATATATAAAACAGAAGAAATGGGAATTTCATTAATGACACTTGATTCTTCTGATATTAGATGTTTATTTTTCAACTTATATGCTACCTGTAGCTTCTGAAAGTTTGAGTACATAATTTGATGAATGATTTTGTTCTCTGCAGGATGTTCTATTTTTTCTTTGAATCAAGGCATAGCAAGAAGGACCCGGTTGTGATTTGGCTAACTGGTTGACCAGGTTGCAGTAGTGAGTTAGCCGTGTTCTATGAGAATGGGCCTTTCAACATTGCAAATAACTTATCACTTTTCTGGAATAACTTTGGTTAGGATCAGGCATTTTTAACATTGCAAGCAGGGTTCACCAAGGAAAATACCACCGCCGACCGTATGCGATTCAAGTAACTGTTTGAATAATGGTAGATCATAATTTATTTATCGATAAATCGTAGTAACATTGTTATATATATAATTTGTTCAATAATCCTACTGGATTTTCTGTTTTTTTTCCTTTAAATACCATTGTAGCTATTTTAATGGTTCATCTCTATATTAGTTTGGAGTTGATTGGATCAATAAGTAAATCTTGTTGTTCAGATTTGGTTACCAGTATGTATTGCATCATTATTTTTGATAGCTGTACTGTTGTGTCGGCATCAATTGAGTATTTCAGGTATTAATTTCAATTTTATGGCTGTGATCATAGAAGTAGTAAGAAATTAAGAAAATATGTTCTTTGTCTACCCTTTACAGCTACTAATTGATTAGTTGCAAATATCAAATTCTTGTATGATAATTTGGAACCACGTTGAGTATTCAAATATTACATTTAAACTTAGTTATTTCTTGCTTAAGAATTGTGTTTTCGTGATGAGATTTTTATGGTTGATTGTAGGGAGGATAAATTTAATTAGAGAGCACATTGATTATGAAGGATACTCAGTGTTACCTATGGAAATCAGGCAAGATACTATCATTGCTATCAAGAAGAGAAGCAAGAGTGGCACTTTGAGAATTGGAAATGTTAATAATAAATATAGCATGTGTACATACCCTGCTGATCCTAGCCAGGTACTGTTTTTTAGATATAAGAACCAAAAATATACAGGTGAATCAATACTGCAATTTTGTGGTAGACCCTTTGCCTGTTTAAATTTAGTATACAAAATTGTTGCTAATGTATTGTGCAAGTGTTACAGATTGAAAGTGAAGTGTTGATATCATCTGGACGGTATGTAATCATTCCAGACATATCTATATGGTGAGTTTATTCTTGTCTCTTTCATACTTTCAGCATTACATGATTTAAATTGACCTTGTTCATATCATTGTTTGCACCTGAAAAACATCACTATATATCTATCAGCGTATCGTCTGGTTGAATATGATAAATATGATAAATAATTTTGGAAGCGTTCTCGTTAGAAGTCTAGAAACGTTTAGTTTCAGTGACGGTGTCGTATTCTCATTTCAGTGATTGATTTGTCAGTATAAATTATGATAGCTGAATGTTATATATTATCTGAAGGTCGACCCTTTGCTTATGTCAGTAGTTAAGAGAATATTTAGGTTTTATGAGTCTTGGATCCCTTTTTGGACTGACTACCTACATTCATATCAAATGCGGTGTTGATACTTGGAGAAAAATGTCTTCTCTAATTGAGTTAACATCGGTTAAATAAAACAAGTACACGTGAAGCAAACAAAATGACAGAGTAGAAGTTATATACTGAAACCCCAAATTATTGCTCACGATCGATTTCTTTGGTTCTCCCCAATTTCATTAACAATATCGCTAATATTTCGGATTCAGCAACTCTCCTCTCACTACTAGATAAATAATTTCGAAACATATTACTGAAAAT
Organism: Allium cepa; assembly: GCA_030765085.1. Lineage (NCBI taxonomy): Eukaryota > Viridiplantae > Streptophyta > Magnoliopsida > Asparagales > Amaryllidaceae > Allium > Allium cepa. The sequence continues at coordinate 964,234,183 of CM060939.1, read as the reverse complement.
AATATGAAATTGGATTATATGTTGATAATCCTCACATTTAATATGTACAATTTTAGTTTAGCCTGCAATATTTAAGTAGCTATTGCTAACATGCAGGAATGTAATATAAACTAAGCAGAATACAATACAACAGTTTATACTTCAGCGCAATTGACACACTCAATATCTTCACTGCACAAAAAGATATCAGAAAGGTAAAACTAAGAATATGAAAAAGTGAAACCAATGCCAATTTAATAAGCGAATACATGTCACCTGAAAATGTTTAGGAACAACTTCGTCATGATAGCAACTGTGGTTTCTAACTTTGCTGTGCAGGTATAGAGTCCAAGGTCAAACAACTTCTCTATCAAAATGTAGCCAGAATCAGAAAAAAAACAAATTACATAAAGAGCTCACTTTGATGAATCTAAATATAAAATCACAAGGTGCCCGAATCAGCAATAACAGATAACACCTTCTTTAATGAATAGCAATTGAGGGGATGGTCACCTTTATCCATGTGCTTAATTTCTGTCTTAATTTTTACTACTTTGTACACTGTTGATGGTTCACAGATAAAATATTTAAATACGAATTTAGCCTTTGTTAACAACAGACATTTCCCTCTTTGAAACACCTAGTAACCAACATTTTAAATTCAAATTATTCAACAAAATGATGCTTTAAGAATTTTATTCCCAACTATCCAATAAAATGGATGAATTCTCTTTAATATATTCAATAAAATATTCAGTAACATTTTAACAGATTCAAAACTATTTTTTCTAATAAATAAATTTCACATACACCATCATTTTATAAGAAAAAAATGATTTTCCCTGTATATTTTATAAGCAGCTAGCTTCATTAACTTAAAAATTCAAGAAGGTATAGCTGCAAAAGCTGTAGGTGTGCTTCGTTTTCTTTTCTTTGTTAGAAATGCCATACAATGCATTCCAAAAATCTCTGAACTTATATGCAGTTTAATTCTATGAGTTATAAAGCTAGTTCTACCACTAAGGCATTGTATCTCTTGATTGATATCTAAATCGCAATAATTTCAAAATTTATAGTTTGCATACATGCATATCATTGTAACTACACACACTATAGCAATGCTGGTTATTGAACAGTAAATTTCTCTTGTAGGTTACCATTCCCATTGGTGACGTTCACGAGGTAAGTTTGCAGATTTTTTTATGTTTTGACTTTACATCAAACATAATGATTTGAATCATTGTTATGAGCACTGTAGTCCAAAAGAAGCTAGCATGCTGTAATTAACCCTACCATCACTATAATTCTTCATATGGATACATTTAGAGTGATTACATTATGACCGACATGTTAGCACGTATAAGAGTTCTTAGTGCAAGTTCATATATGTTTGACATCTATGTTTACCAATTAATCTGAAATTAGTCAGTAAAATTATTGTCTTTGGATTTGTTCTGCATTTAAGCTAACCTTTATTGGTTTTCTGTATTTGTAATTTTAATACTAATTAGAAACAACAAAGCTGGAATTGCTGCTTTCAATTTATTCAATGGTTATGTTGCATTTAGAGATGCACTGGGTTTTGAGGATGCTCGATTCCAGAGGTAAGAAAGCTTGATGCATTAATCACTGTTGACAGTGTTAGTATGGTGAGAATGGTGAGTATGATTGCAGTATGGTAGAATTGAGTATGGATTGTGAGGAGGTTCAGGCAAGTTGTCATGCGTACTTGTAAGTTGTTGTAGTGGAAGAACAGGCTTGTGGAGATTTTGTATGTGGATTGTCGTGGTGGAGTTCTGGTAGGCAGGTGGGAAGGCAGTAGTGACAGTGGTTGAAGTGGTGGGTAGCATGCAGAAGCTTCTTTTTTGTTGATGGTTAAGAATGGTAGAGGGTTGTGATGCACTGTGCAATATTGCTATGGGATGTAAGTGGTTTGGGTTAGATGATGGCAGAAAAGTTGTTTATAGGATGAAGGCAGGTTTGTAGCAAGTATGGAGTAGTATGGAGTTTGGGATGAAGGAATGAGCGTTCTGGTGTTGACTGTGGTAAGGCAGGGTGGTGATTATGTGACAGAAAGAGAAAGAGGTGAACAAAATGTGGAGTATGGGGGAAGGATGATGTGCAGATAGAGGAGGCAGCAAGGGGAGCTATAGCTACTATGAGGTTGATAGTGCAGTGTAGTTTTGTTTGTGGTGAAGTGAAGTTGTGAAGTTGTTGCTGAGGTAATGCAGTGTGTATAGATTGTGGAAGGGAAGTAATGAATCTGATGATGGTGGTTGGATGGTCAGGTTGAAGTATGGTAGAAGGGTGAATGTGTATGAAGTGGTTTTAATGTTGTGAAGTATGGTTGTTTGGTAAGGAGTTGATGACTGTTGTGACTGGGCAGTGGATATGCAGGCAGTGGAATCAGTTGGATTATGTGCAGAGTTGATTGACAGCAGTATTATGATGTAGGATGGTGGAAGGATGTATGCAGGAGTAGTTTAGACAGTGGCAGTAATGATGTTGTTTGGGTTGCGGTTGGCAATGTAAAAAAAAAACAAAAAACAAAACATCAAAAGCAATATGAAGAAGCAATGTGAAAATGCAATATAAATAGATATGAATAAGGTTATTGAGCAGGGTAGCAGTGAAATGTAAACAATCAGTTGAAAGACAGAGTTGTAGAAATGCTGACAGTGCTCGAGATATATGTATGCAATGGAGTATGATAGGATGTTAAATGGATGTTGTGGGGTAGGAGGAGGAAGTTTAATGGTGGTCAGGGACTGTTTCGACACAGAGAAATGGGGGAGTGGTCAGAAGACAATAAGAAGTGGTTGTAACAGTGCACAGTTGAAAAGAGGCAGAAATAAGCACAGTTTTGCAGTGTTTTTTTTTAGAAAATTGTAAATATACGAATGTAAATACAAATGCAAATGAAAATAGAATGGAATTTTTTTTTTCTTTTTGAAATGAATTTGTGTAATTTTTTTTATAGCAATGCAATGCAAAATTAACAGTCTATTTGAGTACTGTAATAATGGTTTCTGAGAATGACTTTTTTGCATCAGGTATAAATAGCTGATGCAATAGAGAGATTAATTTGCATCGGTTGTTATAAAAAACCGATGCAATAGAGTGATTAGTTTGCATCGGTTTTCATTACAACCGATGCAACATGGGGGCTGTGTTCAAGCAACCAACCATGATATTTTGCATCAGTTGTTAGTAGCAACCGATGCAAAAAGGACCTTTTTGCATCGGTTTCAAAACTGATGCAAAAGTGTTAAGCCTGTTGCATCGGTTGCATATGCATCGGTTGTTGAACTGATGCAAAAGGGGGGTAAACAACCAATGCAAGTGGCCTGTTTTGTAGTAGTGGTAATTTCGGTGGATCTCCAACGGATTGAAAAAGCACAAGTGGTACGTGCTATTTTATTGGAAAATCACTAGTATCTTGGTTTAGTAAGAAACAAAACTGCGCTTCTCTCTCTACATATGAAGCAGAATATATTTCTGCTGCTTTGGCTTGTGCTCAAGTAATCTATATGCAATAGACACTTAGAGATTTCAATATAAACTTAACAATTTCAACTATATATTGTGGCAATTCTAGTGCTATTAACTTGTCTAAAAATCCTGTCAATCATTCACGAACAAAACATATTTATGGTCGTCATCATTTTCTTCGTGATAATGTTGAAAAAGGGACAATAAATTTGGATTTTGTTTCTTCTGAAAATCAGTTGGCTGATATTTTTACAAAACCTCTTTTAGAAAATGTTTTTATCAAATTTAGACAAGAGCTTGATATCGTCTTGCTTAAAAATTTATGAAATCTTTCTATGAGCTATTGATGTCTCTGGTTAACTTACCACATCAATACTCCTATCTCTTAACATCCAAAACAAACTCTTTTAATTAGAATCTCTTATTTCCTTTGCTTTAAATTTGTGTATATTATTGTTTCTAACATCTCAGCCACCACTTATTAGCTTACTTCTATTTTTAAACTTTTCAATATCCTTTATAAACTCATTCCGTTCTCTTTTTTAACAAAAGCTTTATTACTATGGATTTCAACTTGCTTATTCTCCTTTTCACCATGGCTTCAAACAACAACTCTGAAAACTCACCTTCCTCATATTCTACATCTTCCTTAGAAATACTGCCTACTACAACACCACGTAAACTAGGTAGACCTAGAACCAGGTAGACCTAATCCTTCATATGAACCATTTGGTTATACTCCAAAAGGTACAAATCTCGACGATTTCTTTTCTTTGGTTCTCCATCAACTAAAGAAAAAATAGCCCAGATTCATCATTACCGGAAAGAACAGTTGGATTTGCAACGAAAAATGTATTACGAACAGAAGGTTAATGCCAAACGACTTAGTTTCATCGAACAAGTGGCATTAAAATTCTATGGTACATCTCTAAAGAAAGATGTAGTTCAACCTTCAACTTCGAATCCATGGGAGCCTAGTCCACAGCGTCCTCCTGTTTCTCCAAATTCTTGGGAACGTCTACCTTATTGGTCTCTATTGCAACCATACACGGAGATAACCAAGATTGAACCGGAAGATTGCAAGACTCCAAGTGATTCGAACTAATGCTTTCATATATTTATTTGTTTTGAATGATCATAATTATAGTCTATATATAATTCAAATATTAATTAATTTATTTTCATTTTCATTTTTTATAATTTTATGGTCTGAAGTGTGTTTTGACGCACTTTTAAAACGTCTGAAATGGATATTTCATATGTCAGAATATTGTCTTAGAAGTAAATCTTTCTTCAGATTCAGATGTCTGAATATCTCATATCAGACGTCTGAATATAGGCCAAAATGAACTAAAAACTTTCTGACTCGATCTTCTTCATTTCAGACGTCTGGAATGAGTATTTCAGACGTCTGAAATCATCTGGCTATTCAAATTTGAATTGTTTTTTTTACACATTTTCCTATGAAACTAACCCTTTTCAACCGTCCCTACCTTTTTTCCTCATTCTTCATCTTTTTTAGCTTATTCCTCCATTAAAAATCAAAAATTTCTTCCATATACTCACTAATGGCACCAAAAAAAAGATAAAGGCCATCTACTTCGTCATCTACCCCAAATGTCGATCAATGGCTATGGAATGAGCAAGCAAGACAACGTTTTTCACAAATGAGTAGATCTAATTTCTTTTCAGATACTTTCATGAAATTTGAAGAATTCGAGGCTTATCGGATTCAACAAATTGTTAACATAGCTTTGATTCGCTCTATTATTCCACGTACAGGAAGTTATGAAGTTGTTAACAAAAGAAACTTCCAAGCCCTTTATGCTATCTATTCCGGTCAATCCATCAATTGGGCTCAAGTGAATTTTGAAGAATTCATGGATGTTAATCGTCAAAGGCGCTATAAGACCTTTCATTATGGTGCTTATATAACGAAGATTCTTCAAAACTTTAGCATTTCTTTTCCCGATTCTGAATTCACAGCGATCAAAGAGCTTGGATCAAAAACTTTGGGTCTTATGAGTTTGCCAAAACGACCGAGAAGTTTGGCATATATTTCATTTCAAGAATGGGTTGCCAACCGTGATAAAAACCAACCCCAACCTCGTCAACAAGATCAACCAATTGCTTCACTCTCTGAAGATGGAGACAATGACGAAATAGTGGTCCTTTCTCCCAACACTAGCTCAAGGAATGCTTTGGTCACTCTCTCCCAAAACCAAGTTAAGCTTAGAACCCGAATGGTCAATCTCGAAAAGAAAACTGAAAAACGCTTTAATTCCATTCGTGGCTTTCTCAAAAAAATTTGGGAATGTATTGGATGCTCCACCTCATCATTTATCGAAGCTTTCAACCCTGCTCCATTTCAATGGTCATCAAGCTCGCGGAAAAAAATGGTAATGAAGATGAAGATGATGATGATGATGATGAAGGCAGTGATTCCATCCCTAGGTTATAAATTCCTTTGGTATTAACTAGTTTGATTTGAACTCTTTCGTAGCTTACTTTTCTATTTATGGCATAAACTCCTATACTATCTGCTGGTATCGTATTATGTTTTGAATACTATGCTCTGCTTTGTCATATATTCGTACTTTCCTTTTTGTGATGCCAAAGGGGGAGAAGGAGTTGATATAGTATATTTATTCTAACTTGCTTTTTGACAGGGGGAGCTTATAGAAAGGGAGAAAATATATTGCTCGTATTATATTTATATAGCTGTCATCGTCAAAAAGGGGGAGAATGTGGAAACTTCGTCTACGACGTTTCATACTTACGATATTTTGAATACAACAACTATATACGTTGGTTTTATATACTAACTTGTTTTTGTTGGAATATTTACAAGATCGGATTCAAATAAGCTTCATACTATACAAACGTTTTGTATTGAGTCTTTATCTAGAGTTAGAATGATGTTAAAATCTCCCCTTTTGGGTATATATTACGACACATGCACATACACACATTTCTAGAGCATATTTGCATTTTCTGGTCAAATTCAAACGTCTGAATTGACCATTTCAGACATCTGAATCTGGAATCAAAGATGATTTCTTTGACAATATTCAGACGACTGAATTGGTATCTTCAGACATCTGAATCAAGTCAAAAAAGACCTATTTGCTTTTTGATTTGCACATGAACGATTTCATAAGTCTGAACTCTATTTTTCAGACGTCTGAATCCCTATAACGGCTATATTTCTGAACAGGCATTTCTCTTCCATAAAGAGATACGACTTTTGATCAACATGTATGACCATATATTTTCATGTTAACTTTCCATGAACAATTGCACCTTCTTATAATCTATATAAACATGTTAGAATCATCAGTTTTATTCACCAAATCGATCTAACTCTTTCTATTCTTAATCTACTTTGATTCTAACACTCTTGTGCATTCAAGTTCATACAAAATCATTCATTTACTTCCATATTCTTCACATACACACAGATATATATATATATATACATATATCAAAAGGAGAATATTATAGGAATGTTGTACTATCAAGAGATAAATTCGTGTTATCAAGAACACACCGTGTCAAATATTCTCTATATGAGTTGAAGTCCTGTTCTGCTGTTCAGTCGAGTGAAGTCCTCTTCGGCTGTTGAAGCGTCGAAATCCTATTCTGTTGTTCAGGTGTTGTAAACCTTTTCCCCCAGGTTAAGTGAGGACTGTTGTTAGTGAAATTCCAAAAAGGAGTCTGGGACTAGACGTAGAACGGGTAGTTCGAACCAGTATAAAAATCTTTGGTGTGCTTATTTTTTTATTTTATTTACTTTACACTATTATCTGTCTTTAGTTTTATACTTCCGCACTGCTTGTTTTACATTGTTCCATATTATACAATCCATACAAACTTTCATGTTTTAAGCAACATCCGTTTTAACCGAAATAAAAATGTTTTTGAAAAGATAATTTCTAAGTATAGAAAACTAATTGGTTTGTAAAGTACACTTATTATTTTTAATAAGTATAAGGAAGCATTTTTGGTGTTATGGAAATATTAAAACAGTGTCGAAGATGAGTTTTTCTAAAAGGAAAATGTGTAAGTTAATAGAAAATATTTATCATGGAAGAATATAGTTTAAACATATTTTAATCTATTGGAATGAAAAGAATAATGGTATGATTTTCCATGAAACTAATAAACATGTTTTGTGCAAGTTACCAAGAATACATGAAAGGGATATACAAGGTATGAAAAGCACTATATTTTGTATAGCCTATTTCGGAAAATATAAAATAAGTTCCTTGTAATTTCACATAAACATGAAATTCTCTTTTAAAAGGTTCATAGAAGATTTTAGCGTTAATAGTTTCGCATTTTAGAAAACAGTTCCAATACATTAAGGTATGAGACCGTGAGGTATAATAAGAAGATAGTTTGAAACACATAAAAACAGATTAAAGATATTTTAAAAGAAAGTGGCTTGGGGAAAAAGTAAATAGGTTTTTGGAAATGAAAATTTTAATAAAAGTAGAATTTGAAAATACAATTTTTTATAGAAAACTGAAAAGGTCTTAAAAGAAAACGAGGAATAAGCTTTCGACTTAGAATTTGAAAGTTTTTCCCTCTGGGTTGGAAAATAATGTTAAGTAACCAAGTATTTTTAAAATTAATAGAAACTCAAAAATAACACTTTCTAACACGAAGATTTTGGGATTTGAGGTTTTAAAGATTTAGAGGTCTTAGTTTTTGGAACGATAAATACCCAACCAGACTCTTATAAATATGGAGTATAGAGAAATCATTCCCTAGGTGTAACGGAAAAAGTGCAAGACCATGTAGGGGATAGCAATGATTACATTTGGAAGTAATGATAGAAGTTCCCATGGAATGTATATGACACTAGTAAGAACCTAGGAATGTTGATTCATGTGTGCAGACTAAAGAAGACAATAAAGTGAAATGAGTAAGGTAGTAAGGCACACATGGTTGTGAATGGATATTCTTGATTTTGAAGGAACTTGAGAAAAACATCTTTCTTTAGTGGAATTCACATAAGAAAATAGTTCTTAAGATAACATCAGAGTGGCACCTTTCGAAGCTCTTTATGAAAGACCACGCAAGTCGCCTTCGCGTTGGATATAGTCTAAAGAGGGATTGTCTTGGTTCCAACATAGTTAAGAAGACTTTTGGGAGGATTGTTTTGACTAGGATAAAAAAAAAAAATTTTGTATCCACGTTCCTTTGATAGTTAGTTTTTAAAATTTCCTATTTCCATTTTTAGTATTGAATAGGTTCTTTTCTTTATTATCCTTTGGGAGGGTAGAACTTAGGATTTAACCTATGCATGGTAGGAATTGATGTAAACATGTTATTAGAACATGTTATGAATGATGTATGATAATGATTGCAAGTGTTTGCTAGTGGATGCTAATGGACGCATATAGGTACACTAGGCACTATTATTCTTTAGGGATCAGCCTAATTAGGACACTAGAGCATATGCATATGGATGTGTGTGCATTTTTAATTTATTTCTGTGGTTGCTATAAGTGAATGATTATCACATGATTGTTGTAGTTGAATGATGTTTGTAGCACACATATAGAACTATCAGTTATCATTACGGAATTTTTGCATTCATTTGGATATATGGTACATACATGATTGCATAAAAGGAGGTCAACTGAATCAGTGGACAGTCTAACATTTTGCATTAGTTAGGGACATTTACATAACACTCATTGCATAAGTATCATAAATTGCGTTAGAAAAAAAACTTGAGGACAATGGATGAATGGTTGATGACTTAGTAGATGGTTGTAAAACTTGAATGAAAATATTTAGTACATTCTTTTATCCTTAGAGATTTCGTGGATGAAATCCCTTAAGGAGGGGAGAATGTAACAACCCAAAATTTTAACCCATAATAGTTAATTCATTAATTAATTAAATAATAAAATAACTTTGTGAAATTATTAGAATTAAGCCAGGGGAGTTGCACCATTATGTCCATGGTAATTTTTTGGTCAATTTCTATATATAGAACGTCAGAATCCGAGATAATATGAACAAGATACAAATTAAACAAGAAAAGGACAAAAGAACGAAAAAATAGGCCAGGTCGACCTAGGCACAAGGGCGATCGACCGCCTGGTCAACCTGCCTGCCCATTTAGGCGAACGAACGAATATTCATTCGTTCAAACGTTGTAGGCGTGTTTTGCATTCTTTAACTCGATGTGGTCCTTTCATTCATGCATCCAATGGCTCATATTCAGCCTATGACGTGGTTGCATCCTGTTCAATCTCCAAATCCAACGATCTGAGAACCACTCTTACCCCTATAAATAGAACCCTAGGTGTTAATCCTGTTCTGCCAACGAGATGAAACTTGGGCCGACTCATCCACTTAAGGTCTTTAATGACTCATTGGATTTACGACTCAAGGGGCTTCAGCAACTTAAGGAAAGGACCGACTCAACTGGTAGCGACTCAATTGGCTGACGAGCTAAGGCTCAAGACAACTTAGAGGAATGGAACGACTCATGAAGGTTAGCGGTTCATGATACAGGCCGACTCATTGAGTTACCGACTCAACGAAGTTCACGGCTCATACGAGACGACTCAAGGACTGAACCGACTCATCTACTCAAGGACTGGACCGACTCATCTACTCAAGGTTCGTAATGACTCAGTGGACCAACGACTCAACGAGTTAATGCCTTAGAAGAGCAGAGTGGTTTAACTAGTTAGTGGTTTATGGGGTAGACCGACTCAGGGTTTCCAACGACTCAGGGTTTCCAACGACTCAAGGTGACTAACGACCTATCATAAGTCGTCGACGACCTAAGCATACGAGGAACAAGCTCAATGCCGTTTCATCTATGCCATTGCTTGCTGACTCGTGGTATGTGAGTCGGTCACGGTTCATTCCGAGTCGGTCACGACTCGTGACTTAACAATTCCAGCCCAGAAATTTGCCTATAAATACATGGCCACCCCCAACATTCAAGGGACTTTTGGCTCATTCATTTCAAGCGCCGTTACTCTGCCGCATTCGGAACTACATCAACACCTTCAAGGAACTTCGCGAAGAAATCAAACATGTCTAACATATGTTCAAAGATTTGGATCGACATTGAAGTTTATACTACTTGTTCTAAGTCACTTGAAACTCAAAGTATGTTGTAATCAAAGTGTAACTGCATTGATTTGTAATCAAATTGTCAATAAAGATATTCAAAGTGGACGTAGGCTCTCTCTTAAGCCGAACCACTATAAAATTGCTGTTGTCTACTACTTTTTCACTATTATCTGCTTATAATCTGTTCCCGAGTTGTCGGGTGGTGCTTTCACAATCTCACTTCATACACCGGGGTGTTAGCGTTCAAATTTTAGCGTTAACATTTTTGGTGCTTTCACTGAGAAGTCGAACTCAGGCGAGTTATCATCATTGCTTCACAGAGGTTTGTAGAGAGAATTTCCTTGAAAACCAGAAGTCTATCCGAGATTATGGCTCCTGGAAGGAAAAGTAGATCTGTCAGATCTGGGAATATTCAAGAGGGAACCTCCGCTTCCCCTATATCGAATCAAGCCACTCCAGCTATCGGAGTTACAAAGGCAGAGCTGGATGCTGCAATCTTAGGGCTGAACCAACAGATAAATGCCCAAAATGCACAATTCGAGGCTCAGAATGCCCAGAATGCTCTAATTCTGAATAGGTTGAACGATTTGCTTGGGGCAAACCGTCAACCGGCAGGTAATGAAAGGAATTTTGCTGGCAACATTCATGATGCTGAAGAAAGAAATGCTCCTGAAAGGGCTGCTAGCCCCTTTGAACAAACACTTCCAGAGGTTGGTTGATCTAGAACTCGACATGATGAGGAGTATCTTTCTGGAATGGTCCGACAAATTATGAAAGAGAGTATGCAGAGGGTTGAAGACGAGAAAGAATGGGGTTTCGCCCCAAGTAAAACTCCGTTTACTGAGAAAATCTTAAAGGCTGAATTCCCAAGGAAGCTTGTCCCTCCAACCATTCCAGCTTACAAGGGGACAAGTGATCCGAACGAATTCTTGTATAAGTATGATTGGCACATGACAGGTGCCAGAGCCTCTGATGAAATAAAGTGCCGATATTTTCCTGTGTATCTCGAAGGTGTAGCTCTGCTTTGGTTCACCAAACTTCCGGTCCGATCTATAGATCAGTTTTCTGACTTAACCCGGAAATTCAAGGAGCAGTTCAGACTATACGCCTCAAAAGCCAAGGATATCATGTCACTGTCAAGTTTGGAGCAGAATCCAGGAGAGACTATCAGATCTTTCTTAAACCGCTTTAATATAGCGCTAGCTGAGGTGGACAATGCAGAACCGCGAATGATATTGACTTATCTGATGAAGGGTATTGACAAGTCGAGCGAATTTGGGAAATGGCTAAACATGAAGGAACCAAATTCCCTTGAATTTTTTTATAAAAAAGCAGATGAATTCATACGCTTAGAAAGCCGACCCGTACCGGTAAAGGCAGTGTTGGAAAAAGATGAAGATAACACTGTTGCTCCACGCAAGAATGAATCTGTAGGCAAAAAAGGGAAAATAACAATGGGATGAAGCAGAGTAATCTGAAGAAGCCCCGATCCTTCAAGCCATCAGAATATACTCCTTTATCAGATACGCCGGAGCGTATCTACCTTGCCACTAAAGATTCTATTGACTTTCCTATACCTCCTCCTCTAAGGACCGGGAAAAAGGCTATACAGAGTGGGAAGTTCTGCCGCTTCCATAATCAACCCGGTCACGAAACCGACGAATGCCGCCAGTTGAAAAATCTGATTGAAGAATTGCTAAGGGAAAACAAACTGCAGCAATTTGTGAAAAAGAATAGCAACAATCCTGCTTCATCTAGTCGGGGGCAACAGACTCCTACTCATCAGCCCAGGACGAGTGAGAAGGCTGCAGAGCATGAATCTGGAAGGCCCATCATCAATGTCATTACAGGAGGACCTCACCCAGCAGGCAGAAGCTGGGGTGAGATGGAAAGGTATACCCGAGCTTTAAAGTATGTACCGACTGAGGAAGATGTATTCGTTTTGGAAGGTGCTACGCCCTTGAAGCAACAAAGAACTTTTGATGATGATATTGTGTTCAAAGCTAGGGATTCCGCAGGTATTGAAGCTCCTACCTTGGATCCCCTAGTCATCTCGGCTGGTATCGGGCCAGCTATTGTCAGAAGAGTTCTCATTGATTGTGGCGCATCCTGCAATATCCTCTTCAAGAAAACGTTCGACCAAATGAAGATCCCTATGGCTGATGTGCAAGCCTCATCGCAGAAAATTGCTGGTTTCACTGGGGAGCCAAAGCAGCCGGTAGGAACCATTGATTTGTTTGTAGAACTTGGAGAAGGAGAGAGAAAAGTGGTCCGCAAGCAAACTTTTGTGATTGTCGACGAATTTTCTGCTTACAATGCTTTCCTTGGTCGTCCAACTCTGGCAGCGTTCAAAGCTGTTCTTGCCCCGTGGTGCCTCACTGTTAAATTCCCTACAGACAATGGAGTAGGAGTTATAAAAGGGGATCAAAATGCTGGGCGAGAGTGTTATCTGACAGAGCTACGAGAAACCAGAAAAAGAGAAATGGGAAAGAATGCGGCAGCCCCAGTCCGCATCAAAGAACCAGCCTTGTAGCAATTACAGGGCGGACCCTGCACTAGCGAGCACAGCGGAGCAAGGAAAGAGATGGACCCTAGAAAAGTCAGTGCAGGGGAAAATAGAGTGGTACCAGTGGAAACGACAATACCAATACCTGTTGACCCAAAGGACCCAAACAAGGTGTTGAATGTGGGTTCATAACTTAATGCGTCAATTCAGAATATCTTAATATCTTTTTTAAAGGCGAATCTGGATGTTTTTGCTTGGACTCATGCCGATATGTGCGGAATATCCCCAGAAGTTGCAGTGCACGCTCTAAATATTGATCCAAAATTTACACCTGTGAAACAGAAAAGGAGAACTCAAGGTCCAGAAAGGTCGGCGGCATTAAAAGAAGAAGTTGATCGGCTCATGGAGAATAATTTTATCAAAGAATCTACCTATCCGAATTGGGTTTCGAATCCCGTACTGGTTAAGAAAGCCAACGGAAAATGGAGAGTATGCATCGATTTTTCAGATCTAAACAAGGCCTGCCCCAAAGACTGCTTCCCATTACCCAGAATCGATCAACTGGTAGACGGAACAGCGGGACACGAATTGTTATCTTTTATGGATGCTTACTCCGGATATAACCAGATCATGATGCATGAGCCAGATCAGGAGGACACGAGCTTTATCACCGACGTTGGTCTTTACTGCTACAGAGTTATGCCCTTCGGGCTGAAGAATGCAGGGGCAACATACCAAAGACTTGTTAATGCTATGTTCAAACCGCAACTGGGCAAGACTATGGAAGTCTACGTCGATGACATGTTGGTAAAGTCTAAGAAAGCAGTGGATCACATAGAACACCTAGCAGACATGTTCGCAGTCCTCCGAAATACGGAATGAAGCTCAATCCTTTGAAATGTTCATTTGGAGTGGAATCCGGCAAGTTTTTAGGTTTCATCATGAGCGCTAGGGGCATTGAGGCCAGTCCAGCTCAAATTACTGCATTGAAAGAAGTCAAAGCCCCTAGAACAAAGAAGGAATTGCAAAGTCTCAATGGAAAAGTCGCCGCTTTGAGTCGGTTCATTTCCAAAGCCACAGACAAATGCATCCCATTCTTTGACGCCTTAAAGAAAGGAAAGAAAAACTTCGATTGGACTCCCGAATGCCAAAAAGCCTTTGATGAATTGATTCGCCATATGGAAGCGCCTTCAATACTTTCTAGGCCTGGCGATGGCGATGATCTTCTTATATACTTGGCAGTATCATCTCATGCTTTAAGTGCAGCGCTGATACGAGAAGACAAGAGGATTCAACATCCAGTTTACTATATCAGCAAAAGACTCACTGGGGCAGAGATGAATTACTCTAAGTTGGAAAAACTCGCCTATTGCCTACTAATTGCATCTAGAAAGTTGAGGCAATATTTTCAAGCTCATCCTATCAGAGTCCTCACTGATCAACCTTTAAAGCAAGTCCTGTTTCGCCCTGAGACTTCAGGTCGTCTTCTAAAGTGGAATATTGAACTCAGTCAGTATGACATTACTTATCATCCCCGAAAAGCAATCAATGGACAAGCTTTAGCGGATTTCATCGCAGAATTCACAGATAAGGGTAACAGTGAGGAGGAAACGGACGACGATTCCACAATCCAATGGAAGTTATATGTTGATGGTGCGAGAAACGACTACTGTTCTGGAGCCGGAGCTGTACTTGAGACCCCTGAAGGCCGATCATTATGCTATGCGCTAAGATTGGAATTTCCTTCAACAAACAATGAAGCAGAATACGAAGCCCTTATCGATGGCTTAAGGATTGCTAAAGAATTAAACATCCGAGCATTACAGATATTCAGTGATTCTCAGCTTATTGTATGCCAAGTCAAAAAGGAATTCCAAGCAAAAGGGGGGAATCTGCCCGCCTACTTGTCAAAGGCTTGGGAACTCCTGGGTGATTTCGATCATTACATGATAAGTCACATTCCTCGAGAAGAAAACATGAAAGCAGATTCTCTCGCAAAGTATTCTAGCACAGGCGAAGCTCAATTTCTGGGGTTAACTCCGGTGGAGGTCCTGTCGACTCCTAGCATTGATGAGATGGACATTGATTGGATCATGAGCATGTCTCAAGAGCAAGAATCATGGATGACTCCGATAACAAAATATCTGCTCAATGGATCCTTACCAGGGAACTCAAAAGAACGACAAAAGCTACTGAGAAAAGCCTCTCGATATATAATCCAAGATGGCCGATTATACAGACGGGGATTCTCAATGCCGTTACTTCGGTGTGTATCCAGGGAAGAGTCCAAAGCAATCCTAGCGGAGCTACATGGAGGAGAATGTGGTGATCATTCAGGTGGCCAAACATTAGCAAAGAAAATTCTCCGATACAGATATTTTTGGCCAGAAATTAATCGAGATGCAGCAGAGTATTCCCGAAAATGTGACAAATGCCAAAGATTCGCCAAAATTTCCTAGAGCTCCTTCCACTGAAATCACACAGATGGTCAGTCCATGGCCGTTTGCAATATGGGGGATAGACCTTGTAGGACCGTTACCAACTGCCAAATCTGGAATTAAATATGCCATTGTTGCTGTAGATTATTTTACTAAGTGGGCAGAAGCTGAACCACTGGCTACTATCACCTCAAAGAAGATGATAAGTTTTGTGACTAAAAACATCATTTGCAGATACGGTGTGCCTCAAAAAATAATTACAGACAATGGTACTCAGTTTGAAAGTGAAGAATTCCAAGATTTTTGCAAGCGATTCAAAATCCGAAAAAGCTTCTCAGCAGTGGCTCATCCGCAGGCAAACGGGCAAGTGGAAGCCGTGAATAAAATTATTAAGTCAACCATTAAAAAGCAACTTGAAAGAGCAAAAGGTGGTTGGATCGATAAGCTACCACTGGCACTATGGGCATACAGAACCACTCACAAAACTGCGACTGGGCACACCCCGTTTTCATTAGCATATGGGTCAGAGGCAATGATTCCGGTAGAAATAGAGGTCCCTTCGCATAGAAGAATCCATTTCAATCAAGCAGAAAACGAAAAGCTACAGCTTGAAGCGCTAGATCTCCTTGATGAAAAAAGAGATGAGGCTAATCTCAGAATTGCAGCTCATCAGCAAAGGATAGCCAGACATTTCAATTCCAAAGTTGCCAACGCAGCTTTGAGATTGGAGACCTAGTCCTGAAGAGAATTATGACAGCGACAGGTGTGTTTGGGCCAAATTGGGAAGGACCATATGTCATAGGTCAGAAGCTTCTTGACGGCACATTCAAACTCACTACTGTTGAAGGAGATCAAATTCCGAGGCATGGAACAGCAATCATTTATTGTAAAAAGAATTATGAATGTATGATTCTTGTAATTGAAGGCAATTGTAAAACTGATGTAAGTAAATAATGAAAAAATATAAAGTGGATGTAGGCCCAATTTCCAGGCCGAACCACTATAAATCTTGTGTTCCTTATTATTATTACATGTTTGCTTTATTTTCGATATAAAAAGTACATAGAATGTATTGCTGAAATGTCGATTCAAATTTTTGCGGACAATGGAAGTGAAACTTGCACATAATAAGACCAAGTGATTCTCGCCAAATTTCAAGTCACAAAAGCTCCGAATTCAAATCCTAGATAGGAAATACTTCAATTGAATGGCTTATGATTTTGATAGAAATGGGCCTTTGCTAATAAATTGAGATCGTTTGAACAAGCAAACATCCAATTAAGAAGCTGGTGCTCGTTCTCACGAACTTGCCTGACAATGAAGTACACTTCCTTGGATTAAACAAGTTACTTGTAAAAAAAAAAAAAAAAAAAAAAAAGAGGATCGCTGAAAAGGCATAAGAAAGTGGACAAGGGAACAACCAAAGCCATCATCGGCAGCACAAGTCCTCTTCGGAGGCACAACTCTTCAGAGGATAAAGACCTCTAATGGGTCATACGCCACAAAAAAGAAAGTTCTCTACTCAACAAAAAAGATTGGAGGAGTCATGACCCTATAACCATGAGAGAGTAACTTCCAGGCGATGAAAACCCTCTCTGAGGCACATTTCACCAGGAGTTGAAGTGTAACAACCGCTCTTCGGAATTTCACTTCACCAGAGTTGAAATGCAAACAAAATAAAATCCCTCTTCGAAGGCCCATTTCACCAGGAGTTGAAGTGTTACGACCGCTCTTCAGAATTTCACTTCACCAGAGTTGAAATGCAAACAAAATAAAGACCTTTCTGGAAGTCCACGTTTCACCGAGATTGAAATAAAACTTCCAAGTGTTGAAACGTGAAAAGGCTTTCTTCGAAGGCACAACTCTTTGGAGGTACACGTTTCACCAAGATTGAAATAAAACTTCCAAGTGTTGAAACGTGAAAAATCCCTCCTCAGAGGTACAACCCCCTCCCGGGGACACAATCAAAAAAAAAAAGAAGACTTCTTCGGAAGCCCACGTTTCACCAAGATTGAAATAAAACTTCCAAATGTTGAAACGTGAAAAATCCCTCCTCAGAAGTACAAATTTCTATTTTTAAAAAAAAAATATCCTCATCAAGGGCATACTTTAACTTTCAAAGGAAGAGTGATTTACCTATTCTAGAAAATAACCTTCCTCAAAAAAAAAAAAAGGGAGGGGAAGAAAGTTAAAGTACTCTTCAGAGGCCTGCTTTACCACATAGAAGAATTCACTTGGCAAAATGCATACTTAAGCAAAAGAAAAAAGTGATTTCTTCGAAGGACAAAGCGTAAAAACTTATATGAAGGAAGTTGTACTCTACGAAAAATTTCTTCAAGAATGAAGTAATTATTCTTCAGAAAATAAGAGTGCGAGTCCCCTCAAAGTATAAAATATTGCAGCAAGCTTATGGTATGGGGGCAACATGGTATAGTTACATACAAAATGGTATAGCTACATCGGTAAAGTACGCTCAAACAACATACCACAAGCTCACTGCAATATCATATAAATAAACTTGTGCAAAAATGAATAATGAATGCATTTTCAAATTCAAACAAGAGTCTGTACAAATAAAGGATCATTTTATTCAATTGCAGATACAGGTTTCAAAATAAAAAAGCAGGGGCCGGTGCCTGCACAACATCCGACCATTACACAAAAAAGGAATCAAAAAGCCCGAAGCCCGACTCTTCACTTCTTCTTACCACCTTTGGACCCTTTGCCTGGCCGAATGATTAGTTTTTCAGGTCTATCTATAGGCATAAGGGAAGAAGGAGAGGGAGGTGCAACCGGTGCAACTTCCGGTTCCTCTTCAGTAGTGATGATTTTCTTCCCCCTCCTCTTCGATGTTCCGTGCTTCTTTCTTCTCTTCGAAGAAGACTCACTCCCTGGAGTAACAAGAGCCGACAAAACTAGTCATCGGAAGGAGTCCGCTCCGGAGAGATCTCGCCTCCTTCAAGTCCCTCGTCTTTCTGCTCTTGCGAAGCGATAGGGTCATCCAAGCCATGAAGAGCCTCAATCTGCTCCTCTTGTGACCCGGGCTGTGAAGCAAAAGGAGGAGTCACCTGAAGAGACGGAGGAGGGATAACCGGAGGAGGTGAAATCTGCACAGCACTCGGTGTTTCAACTGCAGAAGAAGAGAAATTAAAAATATTAGTATCTCCCCAAAAGAAGGGAGATATGGGTTCGTCGAGATTCAAGAAGTAATCGAGAAGCTCATCAAACTTTTGAGGAGCAAGCAGGCAATCCACCTGAATCGGACCAATGTCAAAATTACCTGAAGATGTTTGCTTCGTTAGTTCAATCTCATAATTTTGAGCCCCGATATCTTCCAAAGCCTCATCATCAGTAGGGGTAATTACCCCGGTTCTTGTAGGAGGCAGCGAATGAGTACTGGAACCTGTAATGTCAACTTCGGAAGAAACTAAAGGACGTTCAGAAGTGGTAGGTGGTACTTCTTTTTCAGAACGTTCCTCTTCCGCCATTCCGGCCCGTACTCTGGCGAGTTGCTCTTTTCCCTTGGCAAGAGCGGCGCGGTCATCATCATCGAGATAATGCTCTTCAAGAGCTGTCTCAGCGTAGCCAGCACCTTTACCACCTAGCATATCGAGTGCTGCCTCCCAAACTTCAGCTAGTGTAATTTCATACTTAAGGCCTAGAAAGGCAAGGCTGCCACGCCCCAAAATGCTGTGCAGATAAAAATCAAATAATGTGGAGCTAATGTCAGCTTTGGTTGCTTGATGGGCCTCTTCGGCCGCGAGTTTACCAGCAACAGCCTCGTCACGCTCCTTTTCGGCCATAGCAAGTCGAGCTTTTAACATCTCTATCTCCAAGCTTTGAGAGCCGGTCTGTTCTCGCAGCTGTAAAGTTTCAGCGCGATATTCTTCTATGACCTTCTCCTGGTGTGTAAGCTTATCTTCGACTGCCCTTTGACTAGCATGCGCATCTCGTACTTGTTGCTGAAGCATGCTCTCCTTTTGAGAATGGAAAGTGGATGAAGTAGCTAACTCTTCCTTAAGCTTTTCTACTTCCGCTTCCAGCTTTTCATTATAGGAAGCAATACTTCTCATTTCGGCGTCATGCTGTTCGAGAGTCTTTTGCCACTCAGCCTTATCGTTCTCCATTGTGAGCATAGCCTCGAGATTGGCTCGGTTAACCCTCTGAAGCTCGTCGACAAGTTTTTGCCAGTTCGATATTCTTTCAATATCGGTCCTGACAGCGTCAAGATTTCGTAGCATAGCCGATTTGTCAAGAGGAACCAAGTCAAGATCAAATCGAACCCCTCTCAGGCACCACTGAGGGAATCGACTTTGAAGAGTGGGAGGACCTTGCCCAACTTGGTATGCAGGCCGGTTGATGATTGTTTGAATGTCGGAACGAACGGGGGCAGGAGATTCAGCAGGAACATTTTGAGAAACTGTCGGCATTGTTTCTTCAGTAAGTTTAGCCCGCTTGCTAGAAGAATCATCCATGTGACCTTTACCTCTCTCATCGTGAGTCTTTCTTTTTTGGGTATCATCATCTCTGTGGGGAGGGTCATGTCTTTCTTGTTCTCTTCGGTGACGTTTTTCATATGCTAGTCTCTCGTCTGCTTTCCTGATGGCCCTCTCTTCATCCGATTCTCTGTAAGAGGGGAGGTGACGCCTATAATCATATTGGCTACGCCTCCCGTAGCGCTGGAAATCATCATAGTATGAACTGCTGCGCCCCATTGGAGAATCTGGAATAAAAATAATAAGCTTTAGAAATCTTTAAAGTATAAGAAGATGAATGCGTAGAAGTGCTGAAAAATCCTAAGTGTTGTGTAACGTGTAAACTACACGCATCAAGTTACAGACCACTCTGTGGAGTAGAGGTAGTGATAACTTGAGTGGAAGGAGTTGACATTTGTTGTAGAGAAGATGTCGCCTCAATTACAGAAGAGATAGTTTTGGAAACATCATCTTTGAAAAGTTCTTGAGAAGTCACAATTAAATCGCTCAACTCCTCGAAAACATCATCACCATCATGTTTTTTGGGACTGGCTTTCTCAACTCCTTCGTCAGCAGATCTTCCGGAAGATCGTGGAGTTTCTTCCTCTTCGATAACTGGGGCAAGTGCAGACTTGTCAGACGGCCCCGCAACATCCTTCGGAATTGAACACTTCACTAGTGGAGTTTCTATAGAGGTTCCTCCCTGCATGTGCTCTTTAGTAGAGACGGGGCATCAGGGGTTTCCGCCGGAGAATCGAGAATTTCAGTTGGGACTTCACGAAGCTGAGTGAAGCGAGAGGAATGAAGAAGCCCATATTGATGTAGAAATCCATCATTTAACAAAAACCTTATACTCCTCTCTTCTGCCGCCACGGCGTTCAATCTCTCAAAAATTTGTTTATAGCATGGATCTCTAGAGGGAGGAGGAAGCGCTAAAACAGGAAAAAACAAAGAAGCCAAGTTAGCATTTAGCAACTCAGATTTCGAAAAGCCCAAGAATGGAGAAATAAAAACAGGAAAATCTTACTTCCTACTCTCCAGATGGCATAAAACCCTGGAGGGCAGCGAACAAAGAAATACTGATTTAGAAATCCATGAACGCTTTCAGGAAGATCGGTGATGAGTTTGCGGTTTCGAGCACTCCTTATAACTACGATAGAGGGGTGATCTTTAATTTTTGTGAATGAGCAGAAGTAGCAGATTTCCTCAAAGCTCGGTAATCGGCCCAGAACTCTACTAAACAGCACACATAACCCCATCAGAATGGCATGGCCATTGGGGTGCAATTGGAATGGAGAGATAGATAATCGAAGCAGGAACTGCTGAAGGAAGTCATTAAAAGGTGGTATGGCACCGCTCAAGCACATTTGGCGATTGACAGCAATGAAGCCAGAAGGGGGCCTATCTGCAGTATCATTTGGCCCCGGCAGTAAGGCATCAGCTTTGGCAATACCAAACTGGATGAGCAGTTGGTTAAACACCCGCTGATTCAGAGTTGTGGGAGTTCTCTCTGGAGGGTTATCCAACAGGTTGGCTACTGGGAAGACATCTTCAGCCTGGCCCATCGGTTCTTCTTGTTGAGATGTCATTCTACACAAGCAACTGGATGTTCAAATGCGAAGGTGCACGTTTCCTAAAAGTGTGAAGTGTTGTGCAGCACTAATGAAAATAACAAGTAAATATAACTGGAATTAAACTGGTTGACGATTGATCGACTATGGTAATTTCAGAACTTGTTAATTTAAAGTTCAAGCATAATATTAGTGCAGGTTGGTCAGTTTCAATTGACTATTTCAGTGTTGCTTTAATATTCTACTTGAAATCGATAGCACTTCGTTCACACGATTTGTTTAAGTTAATTATCTGTTATTAACTAATCTTTCATTTGATATGGGCAGTCGATGACAGTATATTCGTCCCAGTTTTCTGTGAATGTTGTATTGAACAGATTGTTAGCCTGCAAGTCAAAATAACCTGTAAATGAATGCAATAAAATTCAACAGTTCAAAGTTTATGCAATGGTTCAAAGTTCAAGCAGAATTCACGCAAGTCCTAACTCGTCAACGGCTCAAAATTTTTGAGTCGGCAGTGCCCTAAGTCGTAAGTCGTATAAAAAGGGAGAAGCTCTGGTTCAACTCAAGGCTTAGGCCGTAAGTCGTATCTCGGCCACGACTCAAGGCTTAGGCCGTGGAGCATGTGGGTCGGATCATGGTTGTTGGATCATACAAAAATGACCGAGTCGTACCTAAGGCAGTATTCGAATCAATCTGACCAACTAATCACCTAACTCCTAACCAGGTTACCTTCTAACCCATAAACCATTTCACTCCTAACTCCTAACCCGTTAATCTTCCACTTTTAACCCATTAACCCAATAAGCTCTCAATTAACAATCCTAGCTCTATCGCACCGCTAAACCGCCTCGAATCGTAAACCATCAGAACAAATAACCCTAAGTCCATTGATGACCAGAGCAACCAAATTCGCAGGGCTCAAAGGGGCAAATCGAAGATGGAGATGGGGCGCATAAGCTAGGGATAATCGAAAGGAGAGCGAGATCGCTTACGCAATATGATGATAGGGATGATCGATGGAGAATCTGGTCGAAATCGCTTTTGAAAGCTTGAATGTGCGTTAATGGCAGACACGGTTTAAAGGTTAGGGAATGAGAAGAAAAGGTGAACGACTCAGGTTTTTATAACGTTGGGCAGTAGAGTTTGAGTCGGCACACAAGTTAAGATAAGTCGAAGCACACGACCTACGACTTAGGCGTGTACTTCGAGGGGCAAATGTTAACCCTGTTCTGCCAACGAGATGAAACTTGGGCCGACTCATCCACTTAAGGTCTTTAACGACTCATTGGATTTACGACTCAAGGGGCTTCAGCAACTTAAGGAAAGGACCGACTCAACTGGTAGCGACTCAATTGGCTGACGAGCTAAGGCTCAAGACAACTTAGAGGAATGGAACGACTCATGAAGGTTAGCGGTTCATGATACAGGCCGACTCATTGAGTTACCGACTCAACGAAGTTCACGGCTCATACGAGACGACTCAAGGACTGAACCGACTCATCTAATCAAGGACTGGACCGACTCATCTACTCAAGGTTCGTAACGACTCAGTGGACCAACGACTCAACGAGTTAATGCCTTAAAAGAGCAGAGTGGTTTAACTAGTTAGTGGTTTATGGGGTAGACCGACTCAGGGTTTCCAACGACTCAAGGTGACTAACGACCTATCATAAGTCGCTGGCGACCTAAGCATACGAGGAACAAGCTCAATGCCGTTTCATCTATGCCACTGCTTGCTAACTCGTGGTATGTGAGTCAGTCACGGTTCATTCTGAGTCGGTCACGACTCATGACTTAACAATTCCAGCCCAGAAATTTGCCTATAAATACATGGCCACCCCCAACATTCAAGGGACTTTTGGCTCATTCATTTCAAGCGCCGTTACTCTACCGCATTCGGAACTACATCAACACCTTCAAGGAACTTCGCGAAGAAATCAAACATGTCTAACATATGTTCAAAGATTTGGATCGACATTGAAGTTTAGACTACTTGTTCTAAGTCACTTGAAACTCAAAGTGTGTTGTAATCAAAGTGTAACTGCATTGATTTGTAATCAAATTGTCAATAAAGATATTCAAAGTGGACGTAGGCTCTCTCTTAAGCCGAACCACTATAAAATTGCTGTTGTCTACTACTTTTTCACTATTATCTGCTTATAATCTGTTCCCGAGTTGTCGGGTGGTGCTTTCACAATCTCACTTCATACACCGGGGTGTTAGCGTTCAAATTTTAGCGTTAACACTAGGCCTAACATTTATCTCATTCTAAGATTTCCTCCAATTGGGTTCACCTATTCAGGGAGGACCCTAAGAGGAATAATTTTCCAAGAAGGAAATCATTTTAAATAAAAATATTTAACAACTCCAAGTGGATCCGGGAAGGCCTAAAGGGAAGAGCTAAGGAAGAGAGGTGAGTGATCGTAATTATTTTAATTTTTTTTACGTAATTTAAAATAATAGGGTTTTCAATAGTTGTATTTTTACTATGATTTTTGGAATAACCTTTTTAGCAGTTTTATTTACACTTTTTAGAATTATTTTCAGTCTATTTCTTTCTAGTTATTCTTTTCAGTTAATTTTAGTTATTTCTGTTAATTATAGCTTTTCCATTTATTTAAAGTTTATTTACAGTATTTTAATTTATTTACTGTTATGTAAGCGTTATTTACATCTTCTTCCTATGCCTTGGATTTTCTTCTATTTTCAGTTTTCTTTTATTTCTCGTTCTTCTTCTTCTTCGCGTATGGATTAGAATAGAATTAATGCGAAATTGGATTAAATTATAAGAAATCTGAAATAATGGAATATGAGATGTAAATCACAATGACTGTAATATAATTGGAATTGGACTGAAATTATGCCTAATTCTGATATTAATTGGACTGAACTAAGAAGATTGGCCCAGTTATAACTTAGAATATAATTAAGAAGAATAAAAGAAGAAAGAAGCTTATTTTCACACTTAGACTTTGGGTTAAGTAATAAGCATGATTATAACATAAGTTATAAAATGGTAAGCTATGGAATCTATGGAAACTATGGTAAACTATGGAAACTATAGTGCTTATTTTAAGACTTAGGATAAATTAATAAGCAATAATAGCAACTGATAAAAATAAAGGTTTATTTACATAATTTACCTAAGTTAATATGTAAAGATAAGAATAGGATATGTACCATGTGACGACCCGAAAATCCGTACCCTTTGAATTGACAATAAACCACACATGTCCGACCCAAAAAGCACAGATTAACGGAAAGTCAAGAGAAAGAAAAGAAGAGAGAAGAAGAGAAGAGAAGAAGAGAAGAGAAGAAAGAGAGAAGATAGAACCAAACAAAAAATACAGAATCTCACATCGTAGCGAAAAACATATAATATCATATCCATGATTTTTATAAAACAGAAACTGTATATATACATACATCAATTGGAGTTTAACAATCAATCAGACTTATCAGCCTGGACAATTATAATAACCTGTCTCACAATTGCTGATAATATAAAACAACTAAGCACAGTGGATAATCAATAACCGAAATAGTTACGTGTATACGAAATGAAGGTCTCCAGCTCTCCTGTTGAAGCTCCAAAAGCACAAAAAATGAACCTGTAAATATACTTGGTCTGACCCGAGCATTGAAAGGGAAGAACGCCCGGATCAGTCAATAAGCCCACGTGAGAAACACACTCAACTGAATTTATTAAATTACCAAACTTTTCCTTTATCGAAACAAAAGTATATCGTAAGACAAGTCCACACATAAACACGGACATGTTTCTACCTTACGATAACTAAAACATATCATATCAAATCCTCTTATATTATAGTAGTGTCTACTATATACAAATAATATTAATCATAGCCAAAATTGTTACATCGATTAAATTCCAGCATATAGCCCAATTGGTTAATACAATCAAAATGGCAGGTACGTAGTGGAGTTTGGATTTCCATACAAATGACCAGGTGAAGGGACTACCTTCCGGCAGTACATCTCTAGAAAAATGTACCGAGGACCATCACAAAGGATCCTCTACCAACACAAGACCGGCCCACCTCTATAACTAGAGGGTACCGAATATATCATCCTCTGGTCGTTACCGACCTTTACTGAGGGCCCTTTTGCATACAAACCACAATAATCAGATACACGGCGTCATAGCGCGCAAAGATATATCTAGAAGAGGATGATCATACTCTGATGGGAGCGACCCACTTAGCCTTGCTGCATCTAACCCTATTTTGGTCATTTCCGGTTGATGAGGCTAGAGGTAACGATTACCTTTCACAATCACAATCTCATCACTTTGAATGCCACACGGCCATTTCCGTAACTACTAATTGCCTTCTACAAAAATACAACCCTTACGCTTATACGTCTGAAGGAGGGTGTTAAGCTAAAAGAAGTTGCCTTCTCCGCCACCATTGATGTACGTTTGTAAAAGCCAATATACGTAATCTTTAGAAATGCAATGTCAGACAAATATCCGTACAAGTTGTCCAGGAACATGACAAACCAAAGGTACTTTCCTACCACATCCTGTTGGGAAATCCCTAGGATTAGTAGCGAATAGTCCTCGCATTGGATATTTCATAAATGAGGAGACCACTGCTACTGGATGTATATTGGGATTTTAACCCCAAACGATCAACAAGTAGTCCCCCACTATGAAAATCCGGAATATCAATATCATCACTAAGCAACCTGCACAATCGTCACATATACGTTGGTCTGAAGTGGTTTTCAGATAAATCTGATCCTGGTATCTTCGCACCAACAACGCAAAAGCGTTTCTCAACCTCCCACAGAAACTAAGTCTCGTAGACTTATCACGTGTCCAACTTCCAACTTGCTATCCTTCGGGCCAAGAAGGAAGCTCGATAGATTGGAGTAATACTCCGCACTACACGAAACAACATCCTCAACACAAATGATAATCAAGCCTACACAGAAGGCTACGTACTAAGTGTACGACTAAATAGTTCCCACATCAAGTTGAGGAACTAAAATTTAGCTAAGTCTGATTGTCGGTTATTTAACTATCAAAGCAAATAAACAAATATTCAGCACCATAACAATCACTATGCCTTTTTTGTTTAATCTTTTATTAATTAAACAACTTGCTAAATATTCACTTCAAATTATCTTTTTTAAAGATATGTTCTCATAACCATTTCAACTTCTATATTGGAAAACATTTCCAAATACTTATTTAATAATAAGTAATTCACAATTCAATTTATTTTCAACACTTAGAAAATATTCTATATACTTAAATCATAATTAAATATACATTTTATTCTTTAAAGAAAACATACTTATTAAACACATTTATTTGGGTTAAAACGAATGTTGCGTAAAACATCGTTACAGCAACCCAAAATCACTAGTACAGGGATTCGAAAATAGATAGATATATAAACCCTAATACTATACAAAAACATTTCCTTTCGAAAATCATTTACTATAACAATAGCGTTATAGTCAATCGTTTCCTTATTTCCCGAAAACGTCTATTTCAACAATGAATGTTGAAATCTATGCATTTGATACTTAACACATTTTAAAACATCTTTAAAACATTTAACTACAATTAATAATATTCACTTTCCAAAAATATCCATTTTATTTATTATTTTATTCACTGTCCAAAATCGTGAACATAAATCGTTTACCAAATTTGGTATTATTTCAACATTTAATTTAAAGGATAATTCGCTATCCCAAATCGTGAATATATCTCCTTTAATAAGCTTTCATATTTACTTATCAAATTCAATTGATTCCGGAGCTATAAAACAATGTTTATAAACTCCATTTATAATTTATAAAAACTTCCATAACAAAATCAAATTGCATTTATTATTTTATAAGAACTTCAACTTATAAAACCCCTTAATTAACAAATTCTATTTACATTTCATTTATATGCCAAAAATCCAAATTATAAATAAATTACTTATAATTCTCTATTTACAAATTCATTCATTTTATAACTTCACAAATCATAAATTCTATTCTTTTATAAAATCATTTATAACATCATTTAAACAATTATTAAAACTCCTTTATAATTCAATTATTTTGATTTATAAAAATTTAGTTTTATAAATCTTCTTTATAAACCATTTATATTAGTCAAAAATCTCTATTTAAACCATTTATATTAGTCAAAAATCTCAATTTAAACCATTTCACAAAATCATTAACTCCATATTTCACAAAAATCACATTTCAATTATATTTCCTAAAACATCATAATTTTTATAACATAAAAATTATCACATTTATTTATTCAAAATAAATCAATTCTTAAAGATTCAAAAATTCAATAAAACATTTATTTTCGAAATCACTTTAAAATTATTTTAAATTCAAAATCGTTACTTTAACTTTTCTAAAACTCCAAAGTAGGCCCATTGCTGCAACAGCACCAAATACATCAATCACGGCATCCATACATCATATATCATATGATAACAGAATATATCACAGTATCTGTAAATAAAACAATACTATTGAGGAATCCAGCTGGATCCCTCCAACCTGTCACCTACAACAAATATACATATTATAATATGCGTACAATGTCCGCTTCAAGGCAGACGCGCGTACAAAGGGTCATCTGCTCATACACGGGAACATATAGGGCCATCTGCACCACTAGGCTGGTATATATCCAAATATCAATCAATATATCATATATCATCCAAACAATCATCAATAACCATAAAATAAATTATTTCTCACTTATATAAAATATCACTGAGTCAGAAAGAGTGAGTTGTACTCACATTGCTTGTAGTTGGGATTTCAGCGTTTTATTTCGAATAAAATTAAAAAGGCGTTTAATTTTACCCAAAATTCACATTAGCTCCAATCAACTCCAAACCAGCTCTATCGCGTTGTGTTCGTCCATACGGTTCCAACGCAATTCATTTCGTGCGAAACAGACCTCGTATGAAAAAGATATAGCATTACAAAGTTTATACGAATTTGATATAATTAATTTCACAAATTTTATTTATTTTTAAACCTCAACGAATCAGGGCCGTGCGTTTTAATTGATGAACATCTGGCCGCTCGTATCCTTCTTCTTCGTCTAGGTTAATCACGCACGTTTAAACCCAAATCGGCCGCCACTTGCCCTTGATTTTCGCGACCGTCCCAATAATCGAGACGTCGATCGAGCACCATCGTTTGACTCGTCGAAGCAAGCTCCAACCTCGGCCCAAACATCATCAAACTTGGTTACGATTCAGCCTCGAAAGACTCGTGTGAACGTTGCGCGTTCAAATGCAAATTGTCGACGATCCATCTCGTCTTTGTCGATCATAACCGTTAGATTTATTGGCCGTGTTGAGCTCTACAACCTTCTAGTTGAAAGTTTTTGGTAATATGGGATGGATCGAGAGAAAAATGAGGAGAAACGAGGGAAGTTTCTGGCCGTTCGAAGCTAACAGCGGCTGCTCTAACCTAGAGAAATTTAGGTTTTGTAAATCAGAAAAAGTTTGGCCTTATATAGAAAATCACACGACACTATTCATCCGATTTTTCCGAACTCGAAACGAAACGTGCTGCATGGCGTTTATAAGGTTTTACCCCAATTCCAAATGCAATGGAATACATATGGAGAGCCAATTCGATTTTATTTGGAAGATAGGTTTTCAAATCGACTTATTTAAATTTAAAATTCACTCAAACAGATTTCTACGCGTTTTAGCTTGTCCCAGACAAACCGTAAATACGATTGACACGAAATTTGAAATCTTATAATAATTTAACATTACGGATCCAATGAAACTGGTTTTATCAAAATCTAAGACTTTTTGAAAAATGACTATTTTTATTCGTCAATTAAATATTAAAATATTCAATTTCTTCAATTTAACTTTTAATTCAATTTTAAAAGTTCTCTAACATCATTCTAATTCAAATAGAATTTAATTCAACTTTATAAATCTTTTTTATTCACATTTAATCTGATTTATAATTATTTCTGCAATTTCAAATATTAAATTAACAATTTAATTATCCAATTAACTCCTTATATTCGAAATATAAGTTATTCAGCTTAGAAAATTTACTTGTGAATATTTAAAATCAATTAAATATATGAATTTCAAATGACAGAAATTATGGGTTGTTACATACCAAATAACATTCCTTTAATATGCCTATAGTTACGGTGCTTCACATAATCCTCAAGTGAGACATTGTGCTTCACATAATCTTAAAGTGAGGCGAGGGGCACACTATGCTTATAGTGGTAGTAAACGGTCAATCTATGGTAGTTTAAATCAAGGGTATTTGAATAAGGGACATAACTTGATTTTTGTTTGATAGGGACCAGTACAGCCAACACTTCCCCTATTTTTCCAATGGACATGGTATTTCACATAACCCTGAAGTGAGACGAGGTGCTTCACATAATCCAAAAGTGAGGTGAGAGGCACGCTAATGCTATGTAGGGTAAATAAAAGGTCAAAAGAGGGAAAAACATGAAGGTGAGCTTAGTGGTGGTCACGCACTTGGCTTCTAGTGATGGCTCATAAATCGTTATGAGTTTCAAGCGCTTAATGAGTGTGTCTTTTGCAGACACCAAAGTCTACCATGTAGGGAAACGTCCGGTCCACAGTAAATTCTATGGAGTAGCAGGCCGACCAAAGGGTAGAATTAGGACATCGGCCTAATTAAAATAGTATTAGGAATTCATCCTAATCAAAGCAGCTATCAAGGACAAGTGCAAACAATCGATGTTAGCCTATCTTGTTAATTGAGCAATAGTTTAATTGTATTTATTTTTAGTTTATCTCTTTCCTATTTCCTTTATTTACTTTTATATACTAGAACTATTGAAAGGTCTATTACTTTTACTTTTCTTAAAGATTCTTGCAGTTACTATCATTCACCAGACTTTTAGTCTGACCCACTCCTCTATTTTCCCCTTTTCCCCCATAGGCAATCAAGGGAGAGGACATTAGATTGCGTTTACTCGGAGGATTCTTAGAGAAGATTTCTACCATATATTTCTTTTATTCTAGCTTTAGCTCTTTCTGTGTACTGGCTAATTGTTAGGGATATTTGTACTCTGATTTTTGTTGAGACCACGAGTTTTTAATTCATGAGACATGTTGGGTTTTGAGACATGTATGTTGTATTTGGATTTTGACTTATTTGGTTTATAAAGAAATTATGAAGCTTTTGTTTTAAATAAGTTATTATTTTAGTTTCCATTGTTTTTACCTATTTTTTTCTTGTGAATCTTAGTCTCTGTTAGTTTCGGTTATACCTACAATGCACCACGCCTTTTAAAATGTCCTTTTGGGTATACTAAGGGGTGTAGGGTGTTTTAGTTCATGGCACGACATTGTTGTATATTTTTAATACAAATTAACTCATGAATTATTGTATGTAAAGATATATTCGTTTAAGTTTAAACCAAAGGAATTTTCTACTAGAAATAGGTAGATATGTAAAATGGATTTAATTTGAGTTGAAGATCTAAAGAGAAAAATAAAATATAATACCTACTACATTGATGAGGATACTTCAGGAAGTATGCGAGAGTGTTATGAATTTTAAAATCCATCATGAAAAAAATTTACTTAAATATGTAAGATGTTAGAAATCTAATTTGAAAGAAATAAAATTCATTGTAAAAGGAGGGAAGGAAAAAGGAAGTGTTTTATTTGACAAGTTATGCATATAAAAATAAGGAGGGTTTGAAATAAAAATGGGGTTGTAAAGGAAAAAAGTGGAAATGTTAGTTTATTTCTAAATAGTGAACATGTGTTAAAAAAGAAATATTTTAGACAATAGTCATGTCAAAATAAATTTAGGGGATGAACTTTTCAAATATGATGTTACAAGGGAAAAAATAGTTGCAATGAATTTATAACTTATGTAATTTATTTTGCAAGTACTATATTAATTTAAAAAAAATAATGTTTTGAACTTATGTAACTGGAATGCGGTTATAGGAAAAAAGGGTGATGAATTAATAAATTTATGTTTAAGAATTTTAAATGTGAATTATCAATTTAGATAAAATATATTTTTCTTCAACATGAAAATTGTAATGACCAGCCTTTTCCTCAAAAGTCAGTACTAATACTTTCATGGTATTTACATGCCGGACATCTGAGCATCGAAAAGGAAGACTATTGGGGTAAAGAAAAGAAAAGATAGAATAGAATCTCACATCATGATGAGTAATATATAATATCTAAATGATCTTTACAAAAGAAAACTTTATTATACATACAAACTTTAGAGTAAACTAACCTATCAATAGCCCAGATAGATAAAATAGCATGTCCTCGCAAATGCTGATAAATACAAAACAAGAAATATAATGGAAATAAAAAAGGGGAATAAGTCTAGGAGCATCCAGCTCGTCTCCCTAAGCTCCGAAGCAGCCATAACTAAATCTGAAAATATACTTGGGTCTGACTCGAGTATTATAGGAAAATAACACGCAGATCAGTATGGTAAACCAGCGTGAGAAACTCAAATCGTATGGATTTTCAATGTTATGATACCTTTCCAAAATAAGAGTATATCGTAAGACTACATGCACATAAATACGGATGGATTTTAACCTTACGATAACCAAACCATATTTACTAGAAAATTTATGATATTATAATGATGCCTAAGGTTTAAAAATAAATATATATCATAGCTAAAATGTTTGCATCTCAGATCCTAGTATATCAATCTCACATTCTAGCATATTTGATATACAACTATGTCTGTAAGGCACGTATTGGAAAATGGATTTCATCAATGACAAGGTAAGGGACTACCTTTGTGACGCTCCATCTCTATACTCACACTAGCCAAGAACACTACGGGATAATGCCGTCGACTAGCGCGAAGAATAAGGCTGTTGAGGAGCGACAATCTATATAATTTCTTTATGCGAGTACTGATATGTCAGATAGTATTACATGCATTTCATTTCAAGAGGAAATTTTGACATATCAAATACAAACTCAAAGCTACTACACATTCGCTGTATGCCATCGTAAACAAATATAAAATAAGCATAACATAAATCAGTCACAGATATTCATATCACTACTGCGGAAACATATATTAATATAACACATAGAAGTGAACATCAAAGTAGTGGTCATAAAAGATCCACTACATTACAAAAGAATAGTTACAAGTTCTAGACAAAAGAATATGTATACATCAAGAAGTCTCTATCTCGAATGTATGAAAATAAAAACTACTAAGCTAAAGCAGTAAGCTAAAAGTCAAAAGCTAGTCCCTGCTAAGTAGTCAAGTGGAAGCACCTAAAACACCTCAATCTGACCCGAGTACTATTTAAGAAGAAAAATAATAAACGGATCAGTCTAGCTATAATATGTAAGATGAGATAGGATAGGAGATATGAAAAAATATGATAACAATAATACCATGCCGTGAAAAGTATATATTTGATAACAATGAAAATAATACAATATCTCAAATTTTCTCTAATACCCAAAGAGAATATCATATTCTTTAGCTTATTCACCAGACCACAAATATTGACAAAACATATCAATGAAAATCACAAAATAAGTGGTGAAATACAAATTCTAGAAATCATCAATTAGAAATCCGAAAAACACAAAAAAGGGGAGGCCGATCATAAACAGGAGCGCGAAAACTCACCAACACGTATATCATAAACGGAACACTATCTCATGGGTCGCTACCCATAGAGCCGGTGCAACGACGTAGTACAACGATACACCCGAGGAACTTAAAACTCAAATAAGGCAGAGCAACAATGTAGTACAACATTATGCCCGATGAATCTGTAACTCGAATAAGCCGAAACAACGACGTAGTACAATGATATGCCCAATGAATCTGTAACTCAAATAAGCCGGAACAACGACGTAGCACAACGATACGCTCGATGAACCGAACTCCACAAAACGGTTAAAAAACCATGGGGCGCTAGCCCATAGAAATGAGACGGAGCTCTACAGAACAGGATATAGTCCCCTACGCGGACAAAGAGACATCGCACATTGCTAGTCTACATCATAAATGATCATCATTGATCAATAAGTGTAAATTACACTAAGCTAGTAAATAAATAAGTTTAGCTTCATGTCCCATAACCACTAGCTTAACTTAAGTATGTAAGAAAACATTGTAGATTTCCACTCGAAAATTGTCACGAGATTTCAATCGAACAAGTCCAAGAACTAACCACAAAGTAAACGCAAGCGTTTCATACCACTAGTTTTGCTAAGTCGTTTAATTGGATATCTCATACGAATGAGGTAAAGGTTTGTATATACTAATAGATTGGAAAACGGTTTTAAAAACGAGCTTTGTATTAAAAGTAATGATGAAATCATTTTTATGAAAGAGTTTAAGTATTTAATACTAGTATAGAAACCTTTGTATTTTAAAGTGAAAAATCATAGAAACGATTGTAAAAATAATCTATCACCAAAATCCACATTTGACGACGTGAATTAAAACCATAAAATCGATATCAAATCCATAAAATGGATATTCCCAAAAATCAAGAAAAGAAGTCATCAAAGTTGATAATAAATGACAACAACTAACCGGATCAACTAAAATCAATAAAAATTGGAATCCTACTCATAAACAGGCAAAATAGGAAAAATTCAACAGGACCAGACGTCTGGTTGGTTTGACCAGACATCTAACCCTAGGCTCTGCCATTTTATTTCGTTTTTTCGTTTTTCTAATTTTTCCAGAAGCCCTAACCAGACGTTTGATATTTTCCTGGGCCTGGGCAGAATTTGCATAGGCCAATGATGGCCAAATCAATTCGAAGGCGATTAGACGAGCAATGGAGGCTAGGGATTTATGCCAAGCGACAACCCAGTCATATAGGCACTTTGATACACCCCAAATAACATGTCCAAACATCCATAGTAGGAATTTCATAAATTTTGACTTCGAAAGCAAAATTGGAAAATTCACCAAACCAATTCAAATCAAAAGCAATTGAACATGAAACAGATGTTAGGAATTCATACCTAACAATAGTGAAAGCTATAAACAAAGATGTGAGTTCTATAATTCACCTTTAAACTCAAAAACAACAATTGGGAAGCTTTGAAACAAGAAAAGATCAACTCTACTTCAGTCACAACTCTAGAAGCTCCAATCTACAATCATACACAAATATTTCCTAAGTTAGGTTATAGGAAATTATGAAAGGGATTGAGATGAAGAAGATAAAGAATATGCATACCTAAGCTTCTCTTTGATTCTATAACTAGAACTTTAATTCCTAAGAGAAATCATGGCTTAGGAATTTTAGTTTTCTCTTCCCACCATTCTTCCTAGGGCTTGAGTGTTAGGAAATTATGAGTCGAATGAATGAATGAAGAGGAGTGGAGTGAGAGCTATTAGGTAGAAGATTTGGGTTATCTTGTTGGGTTAGTGGGCTAGAACACAACCCAAAGCACAATTGAAAATACCAAAATCCTAATCAACTCCAATTATATCGATGTTTATACTTAAACAAGTTGTAAACGTCGTTTTAAACTCAATGGAAGTGGACTCGAGTCTGGATTCGACCGTTTACAAAAAGTCACATTTCAGACTTTAAATTCAACAAACGATGATGTATTTAAACAAAACATTTAAATATATAATCGTAAAATATGCAGGTTCTTACAACCTTCCATACAGTACACTTCTAGAGAAAAACTGCCGAGGCTACAAACACATTGCACCTTTAGCGATACATAACTGGCCTACCCCTTAATGGATAGTACCGAATATGTCATCGCCTAGATTTCATCCTACAATCATACTGGCCCTATAACACCTCATAAAATGAGCCATAAATAAATAAAGTAAATTAAATATGATAAGGGTTGGACATGGAAATTTTATAAAAGTTGGAATTTGACTAAGATTCATGGAGAAATTCTGATCTATTTCCATTTCAATATGCTGAAAATGAAGCTCATATAAAGAAGTTATGAGCATTTGAAGTTCTCAGATTTAAATTAATTTAGTTTGAATTCAAATTCTAATGACAAATCAAATTTAGGATTTAAATTTCAAAAATTAGCTTGGGGGATAAGTTAAAGATTAATAAACGCTTAACGTTAATAAGTTAATCAGGGAATAAAATAATTCGACAATGGAAACAAAAATAAAAGCCCTGAATAAAAGAGTAGTCGGCCTGAATAGGTCGAATGGTCGGCCGTAGTGGTTGGCCGCTTCGCAACGATAGTTGCCAATGGAAGCTAGGGTTTTATGTTATGCCCTATTCGGTCATGTGCTCTGGATTTACCCATTTCCTACCTGCTTCCATCCTACGGTTCTGGTGCATTTCAACTCTTATAAATAGGATCCTATCCTCTTCACTTTTATTCATATTATTTTAGGATTGCGATGTAACTCTGCCATTACTATCTCTCTAAAAGATTCAGAAACTTCATAGAAAATTCACATAAGGATTTAATTTATTTTTTATTTGTTTCTTCTTCCTCCAATTTATTCTTATCCTGTTCTTCTCCAATTATTCTGAATCTAATGAATATATATACCTCTTGCCTATTGTGTATGTTTGTGTGTGTGTGTGTGCGCATCAAATGAGAGATTCTAGAAGAGATTGGAAGGCTGAAAATCCATTTGAGTAAAGCTAATGCTAATCCGTGAGTGGAAATCGTAGTATTTCTTTTCAGCAATTATTTCATGTACATCATTTGGATTCAAATATGCCTTACGGATGTTGGGATTTCGAAAATATTATAGTCCCCCAAAATTCCTTTTTATTTCGAAGGGTCAATTCTATGTTGAGATTCTCAATTACCTACATTAATTTAGTAGGATTTGTTTCATATATGAAATTTTTGATAATTTCATAGTCTTTTCCACTTCTCCTTCTTCCTTAGGTCAAATTGTGATCTTCAATAAAATAAGGAGTTTGGATTACGAATTCTATTCCTATTTTACACCACTTATTCTTATCCATTTCTTTGTAAAAGAGGAATTGAATAGAATATGGGGTTCAGATTGCAATTCTTATTTTTTATGGTATTCTACTGAATTTGTGTAATAAATTGAGTTTATTTTATTTACAAGTCTGTTATTGCAGTTTTGATTATGAATATTTATTCCTTAGTTCGGACATTAGAATTCCATGAAATCTTGGTAAATTGAAGAAAAAGGACTTGTAATAATAATTGGATAGGGAATTGACATTTAATGCTAGTTTATGGCATGAAGTCTATGCGTTTACAACTTATTAAGCACGAATATTTATTTCTATTTACGTAATCAACGTATAACTATTGCGTATATGGCGTAGTTTTTTAGGCATTTATTTTTATTTAGTTTCCCGTATTAGGAAGGTAATTGATTTTGAGGTGAAAATAAGAGGAAACTCTTATATAGGCTAATTATTATTTTAAGACATAGGTAGGAAGATTCCTTATAAGGCCTTATTTATGAATAGGTGGGATGAGTATGTGTGTGTATATAGTAATTAATTTATGACTAAGTCATTGGGATGCGAGTTCAATAAAGTTACATGATGGAAGTCCGCCCTTCACTTTGAGGCTATCAGCAGTTGTGTTCACTTTTATTGACGTGAGATATCCTTATGATAAATATTTGTAATGATTCTAGGCTAGTTCTAAATTCTATAGAGGATATCTGCCCAACTAATCTGGCTACCAATTTCTATGAACAGAGGACTAATGTGAGATATCATTATGGGTATAGGCTACAAGACAAAGGGCCTGCATGGATGATTGAGGTATTAAGTGGTTGGACTTGCCTTTTTCCCCAAATGAAGTATAAAATAGCCAAGAGGTTATGTTAGGTAGTATCTCTACAAAGGTCCACTTCTGGAATTAGGCCCCAAATGATGGGGTCTGCCTATTTTCCACTTGGAAGTATTAAGTGACCTATGAGATTCCATACGATGTCAGCTAGATAGTACCATTGAGGAGCACGCTTCTGGAATTAGGCCTTAAATGGCTAGGTCTACTTATTTTCTACTGGGAAGTATTGAGTGGCTTGGGTACCGTTCCTTACATTATTAGTTATTTATGATGTATGGTTGGTATATGTGATTTACTTCTGGAAATGAAAGTTAGTAAGTGGTTGGATCCGCCTCCTTTCGTTATAAAGAAGTACAAAATGATTTTAATGGTTTTGTTTTGTAGACGTATTCTTATTTTGAAATATACTGCCCAAGTACTTAAAAGGTAAGACTCTAGGTTATCAGACACTTGTTCTTACTCCCTCCTTATTACAACATAGGTTAAGGATGGATTGAAGGCGGCGACAATGCTTAAAGGTGAAGAAGCTTGGCAAGTGGCAGTATTTATTATTATTTTCTTTCATGTATATCCATGATTTAAACAATTGTTGTAATGAATATTATATTATGGTTTTTATGGGATTTCATGCTATGACATTTTTATGGTTTTGAAATAAATGGGTACACTTACCATTATATTTTGTTCCATCTTCTATAAGTTCTGAAAGTTTAGTTATGACACTGTAATGTTATTTTTTTTACTATCAACAGCTTGCCCTTAGAATGGATCTAAGTTTCGATAAGTCTTTTCTTGGTCAAAGTTTAGGTCTGTTCTAGAGTGGGTTGTTACAATCCCCTTGCATACGTAAATCCATAAATACCAATCTAGGTCAAGCGATAATCACACACTAATGGTAGCGAACCACATAGATCTGTTGCATCTCCCCTATTTTAGTCATTCTCGACTGTAAGGCTTAAGGCTATGTTTTTCCCTTTATCAAATCCTTTTTGGAATGCTAACACTACACTTCGAGAAACAATACAATGCCAGCATTCATCTATACAAGTTATTTTAGGACTAAACAAAAAGAAGTCACTACTTGTACCACATCATTTTTGGAATCACCTTAAGGATTAATAGCGATTAGCTCTTGAACTTCAAAGACTCCGTCTTCGATTTTCATCATCTTCAAGATGTCTTCGAGTTGAATTCTTAAGCCAGTTTGAACTGGTTTTCAGGTAACATATCTGATCCTGATCTCTTTGAATTGACAATCGATAGTTTCAGAACTGGCTAAGATTTGGTAGTTAGTTATTTAACTATCAAATAAGCAGACAATCCTATCAAAGATTTAATTTCATATGGAAACCAAGTATGATTAAGCACATTACCAACCATTAAGCCTCTTTAATTAATCCATTCATTAATTAAAATCACTTTGTGGATACTTGTATCAAAATATTTCTACAAAATTATACATATGTATACTACTCATTCACTATTCATTTATACTCTTTCAATGCTTGAAAAATATCTATATAGTTATCTCATTGATATAAGTATATTCACAAAACACTACACTTACTACTTAGAAAGTGTATCCACATACTTATCTCAATAGTATATCCACCAAACATTATACTTTCGATACTTAGAAAATGTATCCATATACTTATCTCAATGATATAACTATATTCACAAAACACAACACTTTCAATACATAGAAATGATATCCATATAAAAAAAGTATACAAATAAATATTAAAAACAAAAGAATATATATATATATATATATATATATATGTGTGTGTATGTATAATTGATTTTATCATATTTAAAAAACCTTTAATACATGAAAGAGACATGTGTAGGCATTTTTAATATGAGAATTAACAGATGTAACTCTCTTAAATATGAAGTTTAACAAGTGTCAGGTGCTTCACCATGCAAAATACAAGTGTCTTCATTTTTCAAAATAATAGATAAAATGAAAAACAAGTTTATAAATATCACTATACTCCCACACCTTATTTCTTCTTCTTCAAATTTATTTCAAAAGCCAAAACCAGGGAATTAAAGAAACACAAACCTGAAAAAAAAGAAAAGTCAGAAAAGAAAACAGTAAACAAATTTTTACAAATTTCAAATCTAAAGCTAAAATAAAGATCATCTCAAAGCAAAGATTCAATTCAGCAAATCAAGAGCAGATTCAACTAAAAAAAAGTGCTCAGATCAAAGCAATCAAACTACAACCTGGATTAAAGCATGCAGTAGATTCAGATCAACTAAGTATTAAAAACAAGTAGCAAATCAAGGTTCAAATCAAAAGTAGGCTCCTTTGTTTCAATATAAACAGGTGAGCAAACTTCACCTTTAAAAGTTTAATCCTCTATATTTTGAGATGCCTGTGATGATGAAAGAAAATGATGATTCGGAAGTGCTTTGTATGGTTGCAGAAATACATTTTGTTTAGGTATACATTAAAAACATTGAATGTATGTATGTATGTGTATATGCATATACATATCTCTGTTATGTTCTACAGGTTCAAAAACAACTTAATTAACTTATATCTCTCCATCCAAACAGTTTTAAGTTAGGATCATTAAATGAAAAATGATTTTAAGGATATAGTATTATTTTTAGAAATAATTTCAGGAGTATATATTAAGTAATTACTTTGAAATTAAGAAATGACAGTGGAAAATATATTAAAGTCAGAAAATTAATCATCATAATTCCATGTTTTGATTGTGTAAACAGATTCGAACTAGGAAATGATGAATTTTGATAGTAATTTCAAGACTTTTAGGTAAGAAATTATCGAGTTATCTCATGTTGATCGAATTATGGTTTATCGTCAAATTCCGACGATCGGCGAGGAGATCGTCGACGGGATCAATGCTGGAGGTAGCGGAAGTCCTGGCAATCTCAGGAAATATAGTGGAGGGTTTCATTGATGGCCATGGTGGTCAGCCGACGACGAACTAGGGTTCAGAGGCTTGTTTTGGTCGAAGATTTTGCAAGCTTCGGGCGACATCGATCGGCCACCGAAGATGATCATATGAGCGGGGTTAGAAGCGTGGCGACATGACGAAGTTTTGGTTAGGTTGGCATGGGATTTCGGTGGTCGGAATCGCTAAGGCGAGTGGATTTGGTTGAGCAAGTCAGTTTCCAGGTGACGGTCGAGTTGTTTGATTTCGATTCATAG
Organism: Allium cepa; assembly: GCA_030765085.1. Taxonomy (NCBI): domain Eukaryota; kingdom Viridiplantae; phylum Streptophyta; class Magnoliopsida; order Asparagales; family Amaryllidaceae; genus Allium; species Allium cepa. Next base: position 964,193,607 of record CM060939.1, on the reverse strand, counting down.
GCAGAATTGACGATCTGGGTGGTCGTGATGATTTAGGGGATCGCCGACGACGTGTTGATGGTCAGGGAGTTGGTCGAAGGAGCGTGGGTCGTCAGTGCACGTGCACGCGGGCACTTTTGTGTCTGGTCTTGTTAGATGGCTTTGGGGAAGAAGAGTGATGCTTGGGTCTAGCTCGAAGTTTTTTCGTGAGTTTCTCAGGGAAGTTTAGGTTTCACTCGGGGTTGATCTTGGGTTCGTATCGAGAGGGGAGAGATGAGTTTTCTTGGGTTGATTATTTTAGGTTTCCAGTTTTTTTATAAAAGAAAAGATAAAATCTGTAAATCAAATTTTCAAAGTAAATTTATTTAAAACAAGTTTTGAAGGTAATTTATTACCCAAGTTTTAAAGTAATATAAATTGAGAATGTAGTTTTCAAAGTAAATTTATTTAAAACAAGTTTTAAAGGTAAAGAAAAGAGTTAACAAGTTTCCAAAGCAAATTATTTAACAAGTTTAAAATAATTTTCAAAGATTTAAAATGTTTAAAATTGATTGTTTAAAAGTAATTATATATATTAGATTAATCATGTAATTAAATTCATAAGTGTTTTCTAATGTAATAAAATTTAATGATATAATTAAGTAATTAATTAAAATAGAGAATTTGTGACGACCAAGAATTTTTGAGCATTTGAAAACGGAATATTTAATTGATTTTAAATATTTAAAAGTTAACTTTTAACTTGAATTCAAATATTACAATTTATTTGATAATTAAATTATTAAATTAAATAGGTTGAAGTTAGGTAAAATTTTGAATCTGGAGTTTTAAGCATGTTAAAAATAATTTGAAGGCTTATAAAATTTATATTGAGAATACTGAAGATAATAGAAGTGTTAAAATTTAATTTAACAGTGATTTGTTTAGTTTTGAAATTTTATCGTTTTAAATCGATATTTAAAAATAGCCTTCCGAGGCACAGTCTCGGAATTCAGCAAAACCAGTTCTATTGGATCCGTAATATTGTATTATTATTGGATTTCAAATTTCATAGTGATCAGAGTTGTTGTGTGAGCATACGATATATAAACGTGTAGAAATTTATATCGAAATTAAATATAATAACTGATCCAAAAAGCTATGTTCTCCATACGATCAAATTAAGGCTCGAAACCTTTTCCATTGCGTTCGGATTAGGGGTATAACATTATGAATGCCTAGCGGAATGCCTCGATAAGAAGTCACAATTTTGTGTTGTGTTTATCGTAACGGTTTGAATTTGAATTTAAATTGAATATTTATACTAGTCAAACTTTCAGCCGTATTCTTTCACATCTAACCTTTTGCTTTCTCGTCCGTCACTGTAGAAAGGTAAGCTTCACGCGCAAGGTATCTTCCTCCTTTTATATTATCTGCCGAGCCTTCTTTTTAAATTCTCGTTCAAGAATAATTAATGGCTGAGCAAATCGAATTTCCCCAAATCTCTTTCCTCCAAATCAATTCGTTCAAACAAAAAAAAGAAAAAAAAATAATTGTGGCCGAAATTTAAAGGAGAACATGGCTATGAAATTTAAAGGAGAATATGGCTGTGAAATTTATAAATTGGGTTTATAAAAGCAAAGTCACATATCAGTGGATTTATTTTTAAAGGGATGGGAAAATTTGTTTAAAAATAAACAGTGATTTATTTTTAAAGGGTGTGAAGAAAAGTATATTCCCCTGGATAGCCAAGTACGTTTTCAAAGTAAATTTTTAAATATAAGATAAATGTTTTAATCTTATTTTAAAAAGCATGTTTTAGAAAATTTATTATTTCTAAATGTTTAAATTCTAAAGTAAGTATTTTTCAAATCTATTATTGTAGTAATTATTTAAAGGTGACTTAGTATTTTGTTTTAAAGTAGGACATCTAGTTTTATATATTTATGAAATAACCTTATTTTAAATATTTCTAAAGTATTATTTTTAATAAAGTATTAAAGTAGTTTTTCTAAATTTAAATGTTAAAGTATATTTTACAATAAAGTGTTTTTAAATTATTTTAAAAATCTAAAGTTTTGTGCTTGGTGATTTCGGTGGAAATAGAAATTATTTAGGAAATTTATTCTGTAAAAGGAAGATAGTTTGAAACTGTTTTCAAAAGGGTTTAAAAAGTGGAAATATATCTTATGAAGATATTTTTGGGATTAATAAATAATATGGGAAATTATTTATTGTTTGGTGATTGTTGTGAATGTTAATTGATAGTTAAACAACCGACTATCAATATTGGCCAATGCGCTGATCGTTTCGAAGAGACCGTGATCGAGATTTATTTCTCGAAAACCATTTCGATCCAATTTGTACATTTTGGTGGAAAAAACGAGTTTGGATTCGAAGATGGAGCAGTGAAGTGAAAGGGCTATTCGCTACTAATCTTGAGGATAATTCCAAAATAGATGTAGTAGGACTAGTGCCTTCGGTTCCGTTCGAACCCGGGATGGACTTGTATGGATAAATGCTTTCAGAACATTGTCAGGTGGACGATGAGCATTCTAAGTGAAATGTTCTAGAAAGGCAATGCTTAGCCTCAAGCCTCATCAACCGGGAATGACTGAAAATCAGGGGTTATGCAGCAAGGCTTGGTGGGCAGCACCCATTTCCGAGTAAGGTCATCCCTATTTAGACGTCCCTTTTATTTCGGCTTAGTGGTGCGGTTGCTGATCCCAACCGCAGGGTGATCTTACTTGGGATTATCCAGTAAGGTATAGTCCAGGTCTTGTGTTGCAGGGGTTCGGGAGTGAACCTCGGTACTGTGATCTAGGCCACGTACCGTGACAGGTGGTACCCCAGTGCCTAGTCATTAGTTGGAAATCCATTCTCCCTACGCGCCTTGTACGAGTTTTGGTTGTATTACCCACTTTGTGGCTAGTAGCTGGAATTAAATCATGTAAAAATTTCAGCTATTTTAATAAGTTTTTGTATATAGACATTATTATAATATCAGAGGATTTTAATAAGAAATGTTTTGGCTATCATAAGGTAAAAACCCGACATGTTTATTTGTGGCGTGGTCTTACGAGATGCTTTTGTTTTCAAAGGACTTTTGAAACTTTAAAAATCAATTTGAGTGTGATTTCTCACGCTGATATTCCAGACTGACTCGGGTGTTATTTAACTATAATGCTCGGGTCAGACCGAGTATTATACGATACAGGAAAGGATGCTGTGGAGCTTAGGAGACGAGCTGGATAGCGATACGTACATCCGTATTTGATTATTATTCCGCTGTGTACCCAGTTGCATGTTATTGATGTGGAACTCTAACGATGTACTCTGATGGTGTATGTATAAACAAATATAGTATTTGTTTTCGGTGTAAAGATCTGTTACTATTTTTTATATTTTATTTCGCTGCGATGTTTAGATTCTGATGTTGTTTTCTATTTTCTCCTTCTACCTCTTCTTCTTTAACCCAAATAGTTCATATTTCTGTTCAACTTGAGTTGATTGATGTAGATTAGTGTCGACTCATGGGGTACGGATTTGCGGGTTGTTACACTTGGTATCAGAGCTTAGGTTGGTGATAACCTTGGCTCTGGTGGGAATTATTCAATAAAAATAGAGTCCGAAAGTACTCTATAATGAGTTTGAGTGTATTAATTGATATGAGCGCGTATTTGATAGTGAATATAAAATTGTTTTTATATTGCGTTGATTTATCGGTTGAGTGTTTATGGATTCTAGTCGATGTGTGGGATGCCACGTCATCGATTGGGGTTTCTAAACTCTTAAACAAGATAAACCGACACAATATGTTTTAACTAGGGTAAATGAAATAATTTTACCCAAAATTATTTTTGTACATAAAAGAAATGAATTTTCGTAAATTATTATAGTTATATATGGATGCTTGGTTGTTAGGAATGATAATATTAAATTATTATCATCAACGTGTAAAATTGAATGAGAAAATGAAACAATAACCAAAGATGAAGAATAAATTAATGAATAAATAGGATTTGTAAATGTGATTCATAATTGAATAAGATAATGAAATCATAATTGAAAAAAAAAACTAAGAAACAAATTCATATACAAATGAAATTTGTAAATATAAACTATCAATGTGAATCACATTGTGATTAATAATTAACTAAGATAAAATTCCAAAGTAATGTGTGAATATAAATTTAAAGAATTTGGAATTTGAAATTTTGGGAATTTAAATTCCTTCGAATTTGAAAATGATTCTCAAAAAGTTGGAAAAAAATAAAATATATTTGAGAAATATTTTGAGTTGGATTTGGAATCTAGAGAGATTTGGAATTTAAAAACATTTGAAGGGTTTTAAAAGAGATAAAAGCATTGAACTCTTTCGGTCGCTGGAAAATAACTTCGGTGATGACTACAGCATCATCGATGTTTATTTTTGAGTTTCCAAGAGAGAAATTGCTACCAAATTGTTTTAAATTGGAATTGTTTGCAAAAGATAAATTTGATTTTAGAAATGCAAGGAATTTTAAAATGTTAAAAGACTGTTTAAACTCTGGAATCTTAACTAAGAATGTTTGTGGCATATATTAAGTTTGATGACTTGTAAATTTGGAATTTGTTGAAATAGAATTCAACATGAAAGAGTTGAATTAAAGGAAGTAGGAAACAAAATAAGATAGTAAACCAAAATAATGTACTGAATTAAAAAGAAATGGGAATGGAATATAGATAAGTTGGAAACTTAAAGAAGTGTAAATCAATTTGAATGGAAATAGAATGTAACTGAACCTAGTAAATAAAAGTAAAAATTTACTGGAAGTGAATTTATGGAAGGACAAATTTATTCAACTTTGTAAGTGAGTAAATGAAAACTGAATACTAGAATTTAAAATTGAATTGTGTTAAATTATGTGGAATGGAAAAATTAGTCAGGTTGGACGAAAATAAACAAAGTATTGGAATTAAGATTTGTAAGTACTAATTGATTCAGGTGAGTAGGCACATGAGTTGAAAAATTTGTATATTGGAATGATATTAAATGGAATTAAGTCCTTGCTTAACAAAATTCAAAAAGAATGGTGTGTAGCTCGATTTAACTGGAGTTAAGCTAAATAAAATTGGGTTGCAATAAATTCAGTCGAGTTATAGATAATATTAAATGGAATAAAATTCTTACTTAAATATATAAATGTAAACTAAGTAAGTGTTGAATTCAATTAAAATAGTTTTGGTGTGAGTTGTAAACAAATCCAATTCAAGCATAAATTGAATGACCTTATTACTAATAAATTCAATAATGAATTGTTAATGTAAATTATAATTTAAAAATGGATAAAAAAAGAATAAACTAATCCAATAAATCAGTAAAATGGTTGGGATTTGATCAAAGGAAATCAAATCAAAGATTTAAATAGAAGTTGGTTGAATAAAATAAACATAAGTTATTGGGTGGAATAGTTTGAAGAAAATAACTTAAGTAAATTTGAGATGGTTATTTAATATATTGGTTGTCGAGTTTAATAAGATGGTTTGGAATCAACTTTTGGATATGAAAGAAATTGCAACGAAAGATTGTGAATAAATTAAAATGGGATGGAATCAAGTGTAAATTCAGTTAGAATCTATTTAAAATTGTTATAAAGCTTAGGTAATTATTTACTCACATTAATACCGTCAAATTGCATAAGAAAATGGGTCGTTCGATGTAAACAGGATTAGATAAAATTCTATGAGTTATTAGAAGCGAAATAGGATGATTTTGGAATCAATTGGAATGAATATGAGTTTGTTTTGCTTAGAATGAATTAAATATAAGCGAGTAAGTTGTAAATCACTTAAACTGAATGGAATGGTTTGAGAGTTGGTTGTAAACAATTGTAATAAGTATCGAAACCTTATATGTGCTTATGGAAATTATATAACGTGCATTATATGTGAAATTTATGTGTTAGCTATTCAAAGCAAGTTGTTAATAAATTGCATATATTTAGTACTTATATGTTTGAATTGAGTAAGTACAGGTACCGGGAAGCCGTTTGGCTGGATTTGATCGTGCAAATTGCTAAAATAATAAGCTGCTTGCTTAATAAAGGTATGCCCAATAAAAATAGAAAATATGAACTGTTTTTGTTTTTCCGACCGGGTGGGCCGATGTATATATATTTATATCTCTTGTCAAATTGCAAAAGCTCCTCCGTACAAAGGAGACTCTACCAAAATCTTCCGAAAATTTTTGGAGTTAGAAATTTTTTTAAAAATTTTTAGGAAAATTTTAGTTAAAAATCGATTTCAAATTGGAAATTGAAATAATTAGGGAATGAAACTAATTTAAAACAATGCTATGAATCAGTATAAATGGAAGATAAAAATTCAATATTCGGAGTTCAAGATAAATTAAATTCATAAGGAAATGGGAGAACCAATTTGAATAAAAGTACATATAAACTAAAGTGGTGAAGTAAAAATAAATAAAGAAGCATATTAAATGCTTATACTAAACTTAAGAAAGGAATGGTGAATTCTTAATTGGAAATTGATACTACAAATATATTCTAAGTTAATATTTGAATGAATAAACATTGACATTTTGTAAGGAAGTCGATAAAATGTTTTTGAATATTGTGATTGGATATTTTTGCTAAATAGGATTCACGGGTATTATGAAGGGAAAGGAAAATTGGTTTTGATTTCAGAAGATAAATTTGAATTGCTCGACAAAAAGGTATGTATTTAAATTTCTGTATGAAATTTGATTGGGTTTTTGATCTAGCCACTTCGCTTTTGTTTTCTTTTGAAATCTGGGGGCCCGTAGAGGCATTTTGTAGTTGTACCGAGCTAGCCGTGCAAAGGAGACGCTGGCAAAAAATTGCGAAAATTCAGGGAGTTAGAAAAAATTTTGAGAAATTTTGAGAAAATTTAAATTGGGTTTTAAATTGAAAATTTGAATGGTTGGGTATATGATATTGGTGGGAACCTAATGAAAGAAGTTTGGAAAGTTAGGAGTTGTGATAGGATGTTCTTAATAAAAAGATTGTTTTGGAAATTTGATAAAAACTATTTGGTTTTGGGGAAAAGGGTAAACGGGTATTGGATCATTCTTCCTAACTACTAATTTCAGGGACGAAATTCTTTTAAGGGGAAGAAATGTGACGACCCAAAAGTTTTGAGCATTTGAAAATGGAATATTTAATTGATTTTAAATATTTAAAAGTTAATTTTTAACTTGAATTCAAATATCACAATTTATTTGATAATTAAATTATTAAATAGGTTGAAGTTGGGTAAAATTTTGAATCTGGAGTTTTAAGCCTGTTAAAAATAATTTAAAGGCTTATAAAATTTATATTGATAATATTGAAGATAATAGAAGTGTTAAAATTTAATTTAACAGTGATTTGTTTAGTTTTGAAATTTTATCCTTTTAAATCGATATTTAAAAATAGCCATCCGAGGCACAGTCTCGGAGTTCAGCGAATCCAGTTCTATTGGATCCGTAATATTATATTATTATCGGATTTCAAATTTCATAATGATCGGAGTTGTTGTGTGAGCATACGATACGTAAACGCATTGAAATTTATATCGAAATTCAATATAATAATTGATCCAAAAAGTTATGTTCTCCATACGATCAAATTAGGGCTCGAAATTTTTTCCATTGCATTCAGATTAGTGGTGTAACATTATAAACGCATAGCGGCATGCCTTGATAGGAAGTCATAATTTTGTGTTGTGTTTATCGTAACGGTTTGAATTTGAATTTGAATTTAATATTTATACTAGTCAAACTTTCAGCCGTATTCTTTCACATCTAACCTTTTGCTTTCTCGTCCGTCACTGTAGCAAGGCAAGCTTCTCGAGTAAGGTATCTTCCCCCTTTTATATTATCTGCCGAGCCTTCTTTCTAAATTCTCATTCAAGAGTAATTAGTGGATGAGCAAATCGACTTTTCCCAAATCTCTTTCCTCCAAATCAATTCGTTCAAACAAAAAAAAAGAAAAAATATATAATAATGGCCTAAATCAAATTGCGGTGTAACAACCCGCATATTTATCGATTTTATATTTAAATATTTTATTTAAATATTTTGTCGTTAATCGGATATTGGTCCGAAAAGCTATTTTTTCTAACGGTCAAATTAGGACTCGAGACCACCTCCATTGAGTTCGAAATGCCGTTTGCAACTTTTTTAAGTATAAATATTGATAGGTTTGGAGTTAGTGGAATTTCACTTATTTTTCCCGCTTTGGGCTTTGGGTTAGATTAGCCATTATAACTCAAACCCACTTCTCTCTTTCTCCTCACTCTTCATAAATTTCCTAACAACCAAGCTTTAGCATTAATGGTGAGTGGAATGAGAAATTAGAATTCCAAGCTCAAATTCTCTTGCAAATCCAACGTTCAATTCCAAATTCAAGAAGAAGACATTGGATTCAAGCTTGTGATTAATTCTCCATTGCTTTCAAGCTTTTCTTCATAAATTTGGTGAAAAGGTGATATTTTTATCTCACATTCTTGTCTATAACTATTTTGGACTGTTGGGAATGAATTCCCATCACTTTAGCATGTGCATTTGCATTTGGTTTGGATTGGATTGGCGAAAAACTCCAATTTTCAGTGTTTTTGGTGAAAAACTGCAGTTAGGTCGCACTGCCTCGAAATGACGCCCCGGAATTAGGTCATTTCCCCTAGGTCGTAGGTCGCATCGGCACCGTTAGGTCGCGTGACCTTAGGTCGTTCCTCTTTAGGTCGTATGACCTTGAGTCGTTCACATGTTTTAAGCCTTTAAGTCGTTAGGTCGTAGGTCGCGCAATCCCCTTAACTCACTCGGCCTTATCATTTTTAGGTCGCGAGTCTTGCTAGGTCGCGTGGCACTTTAGGTCGCGTGGCACCTTAAGTCGCTCGACCACTAGGTCGCGTACCCCCTTAAGTCGCTCGACCAGTAGGTCGCGTACCCCCTTAAGTCGCTCGACCATTAGGTCGCGTACCCCCTTAAGTCGCTCGGCCTTTGTTCCATTAGGTCGCTTACCCCCTTAAGTCGCTCGGCCTTTGTTCCATTAGGTCGCGTACCCCGTTAAGTCGCTCGGCCTTTGTTCCATTAGGTCGCATACCCCCTTAAGTCGCTCGACCACTAGGTCGCGTACCCCCTTAAGTCGCTCGACCTCTAGGTCGCGAACACCTCTAGGTCGCTCGACCCCTTAAACTCGTAGGTCGCTCGACCCCTTACAACCTTGGAGGGTTGCCACCCCCCGGACCCCCCCTCCGTAGGGGATCTTATCTGAAAAACATTCAACAGAACTTGCTTTGTTGAGATGCTGAGTTGACCATTCTTCGAGACAAACTATCTTGGGCTTCTCGGTCGATTTTATGGATTTTTGAATATCTATTTCGATGGATTCTTTATCTGTTTCTTTGGATTTTATTCATGTCTTCGAATGTGAATTTTTATGATTGATTGTTTCTACAATCACTTCTATGATTTGCCACTTTAAAATATAAAGGTTTTCTATACTAGTAGTAAATATCAAAACTCTTTTGTTAACCCCACTGAAGCTTGGGCCGACTCATCAGATAAAGCATTAAGCGACTCAGAAGATTTACGACTCACCATGAGTCGTTAGCGGTTCAAGTGTGCAAATCAGAAAGCCAAGTACAATTAACTCGCGTACGACTCAATGACCGAAGAAGGAACTCACCGACTCATATGATCTAGGTCCGACTCATCAAAGACCGGCTCAGCTAGTCTCCGACTCAACTGTTGTGCGACTTATGGAAGTTTCTGACTCAGCGACTCATGACTCAACGACTCATGGTTCAACGACTCAACAGGTTCGCGACTCATCCTAAGGAACGACCTAAGGAATGTCATGACTTATGGATACCTACGACTTATGATAAGTCGAGTACGACACATGCTAATATGAGAGGAGTTATAATAAGTTGACTCGGGAACGACTTATCTCTTGGGACCAAGCCAGCAGTTCGGCCTTGAGTTAACATGGGGCGACTCACCATGACTCGTCCACGACTCAAAATCGTTGAGTCGTAACCCATCGCCATAATGCCTAGGAAAATTGACTCGGACACGACTCAAGACTTGTCATGAAATCCAGCAGAGGAATAAGCCATGAAGAGGGGAAAGGTTGGTTTTATAAATCAACCATGACTTAGCCTGACTCGGGGACGACTTAGCTTGAGTCGGTCACGACTCAGGACTTATGCGCAGAATTCATGTCCAAGCTTGCCTATAAATACATAGCCACCTCCAACATTCAAAGGACTTTTGGCACATTCTCTTCATACACCGTTACCTTGCTGCATTGAGAACTTCATCAACACTTAGAGCTTTCAAGATAAGAGGAATTCATCAAAGAACTCCACGAAGAAACCACACATCTTCAACATGGATTTAAGGACTTTGAATCGACATTGAAGCTTAAGACTTGTTCCAAATCACTTGTAACTTGAAGTATATTGTACTTGAGAAGAATTGTATCATCTTGTAACGGGATTATTAATAAAAGTACTTAGAGTGGACGTAGGCTATACCCTTAAGCCGAACCACTATAAAATTGTTGTTGTTTACTGCTTTTCTGCTATTACTTGCTTGTAATTCTTTCCCGATCTATCGGGTGGTGCTTTCACAACTACACTTCACACATCGGGGTGTTAGCGTTCACATTTTAGCGTTAACATTTTTGGTGCTTTCACTGAGAATTGAACTCAGGAAAACTGTCATCATTGCTTCACAGAGATTTGAAGAAAGAATTTCCTTAAAAACCAGAGGTCTATCTGAGATTATGGCTCCTGGAAGGAAAAGTAGATCTGTCAGATCTGGAAACATTCAAGAGGGAACCTCCGCTTCCCCTGTACCTAATCAACCCACTCCGTCTGTTGGAGTTACGAAAGCGGAGTTGGATGCTGTGATTCTAGGGCTAAACCAGCAGATAAACGCCCAAAATGCACAATTAGAGGCTCAAAGTGCCCAGAATGCTCTGATTCTGAATAAGTTGAACGACTTACTTGGGGCAAACAATCAACCGGCTGGTAATGAAAGGAACTATGCTGGCAACGTTCATGATGTTAATGAAAGGAATGCTCCTGAAAGGGCTACTAGTCCCTTTGAGCAGGCAGTACCTGAGGTCGGTGGATCTAGAATTCGGCATGATGAGGAATATCTTTCTGGAATGGTCCGGCAGATCATGAAAGAAAGTATGCAAAGGGTTGAAGATGAGAAGGAATGGGGTTTCGCCCCAAGCAAAACTCCGTTTACTGAAAGAATCTTAAAGGCAGAATTTCCAAGGAAGTTTGTACCTCCGACTATCCCAGCTTATAAAGGGACAAGTGACCCGAATGAATTCTTGTATAAATATGATTGGCACATGACAGGTGCCAGAGCCTCGGACGAAATAAAGTGCCGATATTTCCCCCTATACCTGGAAGGTGTGGCTCTACTATGGTTCACCAAGTTGCCAGTCCGATCTATTGATCAGTTTTCAGACTTGACCAGAAAATTCAAGGAGCAGTTTAGACTATATGCTTCGAAGGCCAAGGACATCATGTCACTGTCAAGTTTAGAGCAGAATCCTGGTGAATCTATCAGATCTTTCTTGAACCGCTTTAATATAGCGCTGGCCGAGGTGGACAATGCTGAACCACGAATGATATTGACTTATCTGATGAGAGCTATTGATAAGTCAAGCGAATTTGGGAAATGGTTGAATATGAAAGAGCCAACCTCCCTCGAAAAGTTCTACAAAAAAGCAGATGAATTCATTCGCTTGGAAAGTCGTCCTTTGCCAGTAAAGACAGTGTTGGAGAAAGCAGAAGACAACACCGTCGCTCCACGCAAGAATGAATCGGTGGGGCAAAAAAGGGAGAATAATAATGGGAAGAAACAGGGTAATCTGAAGAAGCCCCGATCCTTCAAGCCATCAGAATATACTCCATTATCACATACGCCGGAGCACATCTACCTTGCCACTAAAGATTCCGTCGATTTCCCTAAACCTATCCCTTTGAGGACCGGGAAAAAAGCCATACAGAGTGGGAAATTCTGCCGCTTCCACAATCAACCCGGTCATGAAACTGATGAATGCCGTCAGTTGAAAAATCTGATTGAAGAGTTGCTAAGAGAGAAAAAACTGCAGCAATTTGTGAAGAAGAATAGCAACAATCCTGCATCGTCAAGTCAGGGGCAACAAGTTCCTGTTCATCAGCCCAGGACGGGTGAGAAAGCTACGGGACATGAATCTGGAAGGCCCGTTATCAATGTCATTACAGGAGGGCCTCACCCAGCTGGCAAGAGCTGGGGTGAGATGGAGAGATATTCCAGGGCTTTGAAATATGCCCCAGCCGAAGAAGATGTCTTTGTTTTAGAAGACACTACGCCCCTGAAACAACAGAAAACTTTCAGCGATGATATTATTTTCAGAGCCAGAGATTCCACAGGTATTGAAGCTCCTACTCTAGATCCCTTGGTCATCTCGGCTGGTATTGGACCGGCCATTGTCAGAAGAGTCCTCATTGACTGCGGAGCATCATGTAATATCCTCTTCAAGAAGACATTTGACCAGATGAAAATCCCTATGATCGATGTACAAGCCTCATCACAGAAGATCGCTGGCTTCACTGGGGAGCCAAAGCAACCAATTGGGACCATCGATCTGCTTGTAGAATTTGGGGAAGCAGAAAGGAAAGTGGTCCGCAAGCAAACATTTGTGATTGTCGATGAGTTTTCTGCTTATAATGCTTTTCTTGGCCGTCCAACACTCGCAGCATTCAAAGCTATCCTAGCCCCGTGGTGCCTCACTATTAAATTCCCTACTGACAATGGAGTAGGAGTTATAAAAGGGGATCAAAATGCTGCGCGAGAATGCTATTTGACAGAGCTGCGAGAGTCAAGAAAAAGAGAAATGGGAAAGGATGCGGCAACCCCAGTCCGCATCAAGGAACCAGCCTTGTAGCAATTACGGGGCGGACCCTGCACTGGCGAGCACAGCGGGGCACGGAAAGAAATGGATCCCAGAAAGGCCAGTGCCGGGGAGAATAGAGTAGTGCCGGTGGAAACGACAGTTCCGGTACCTGTTGACCCGAAGGACCCAAATAAGGTGTTGAATGTGGGTTCACAGCTTAATGTGTCAATTCAGAATATCTTGATATCTTTCCTGAAAGCAAATCTGGATGTCTTTGCTTGGACTCATGCCGATATGTGTGGGATATCTCCAGAAGTTGCAGTACACGCTCTAAATATTGACCCAAAGTTTACGCCAGTTAAACAGAAAAGAAGAACTCAAGGTCCAGAAAGGTCAGCAGCATTAAAAGAAGAAGTTGATCGACTCATGGAAAATAACTTCATCAAAGAATCTACATATCCGAATTGGGTTTCAAATCCTGTGCTGGTCAAGAAGACTAATGGAAAATGGAGAGTATGCATCGATTTTTCTGATCTAAACAAGGCTTGCCCCAAAGATTGCTTCCCGCTACCCAGGATCGATCAACTGGTAGACGGAACTGCGGGACATGAATTGTTATCTTTCATGGATGCCTACTCCGGTTATAACCAAATCATGATGCACGAGCCGGATCAGGAGGATACAAGCTTTATCACAGATGTTGGACTTTATTGCTACAGAGTTATGCCCTTCGGATTGAAAAATGCAGGGGCAACCTACCAAAGACTTGTTAATGCTATGTTCAAACCGCAATTGGGCAAAACTATGGAAGTCTACGTCGACGACATGTTAGTGAAGTCCAGGAAAGCAGCGGATCACATTGAACACTTAGCAGAAATGTTCGCAGTCCTTCGGAAATACAGAATGAAACTTAACCCTCTGAAATGTACATTTGGGGTCGAGTCCGGAAAGTTCTTAGGTTTCATCGTCAGTGCTAGGGGCATTGAGGCTAGTCCAGCTCAAATTACTGCCTTGAAAGAAGTTAAAGCTCCTAGAACGAAGAAGGAATTGCAGAGTCTCAACGGAAAGGTCGCCGCCCTAAGTCGGTTCATTTCCAAAGCCACTGATAAATGCATCCCATTCTTTGACGCCCTGAAGAAAGGAAAGAAGAATTTTGAATGGACTTCCGAATGCCAAAAAGCCTTCGATGAGTTGATCCGTCATATGGAAACGCCTCCAATACTTTCTAGGCCAGGCAATGGTGAGGATCTTCTTATATACTTGGCAGTATCATCTCATGCTCTAAGTGCAGCGCTGATACGGGAAGACAAAAGGATTCAACATCCGGTTTATTATATCAGCAAAAGACTCACTGGGGCAGAGCTGAATTACTCCAAGTTGGAAAAACTCGCCTATTGCCTATTAGTTGCATCAAGGAAACTGAGGCAATATTTCCAAGCTCATCCTATCAAAGTACTCACTGATCAACCTCTAAAGCAAGTCCTATTTCGCCCTGAAACTTCGGGTCGCCTTCTAAAATGGAACATTGAACTCAGTCAATATGACATCACTTATCATCCCCGAAAAGCAATCAACGGACTAGCTTTAGCTGATTTCATTGCAGAATTCACAGAGAAAGATAATGGTGAGGAAGAAGCGATCAATGATTCCCCAATCCAGTGGAAGATGTATGTTGATGGCGCAAGAAATGACTACTGTTCTGGAGCCAGAGTGGTACTTGAAACTCCTGAAGGTCGATCATTATGCTATGCACTAAGACTGGAATTTCCTTCAACAAACAATGAAGCAGAATATGAAGCTCTTATTGCAGGTCTGAAAATCGCTAAAGAGCTAAACATTCGAGCATTACAAATCTTCAGTGATTCTCAGCTTATTGTATGCCAAGTCAAGAAGGAATTTCAAACAAAAGGTGGAAACTTGCCTTCCTACTTGTCAAAATCTTGGGAACTCCTATGTGAACTCGATCATTATTCAATAAGCCATATTCCCCGGGAAGAGAATACGAAGGCAGATTCCCTCGCAAAGTATTCAAGTTCTGGTGAAGCTCAACTATTGGGATTGGTTCCCGTAGAAGTCCTCTCAGCACCAAGTATAGACGAGGTGGATACAGACTGGATTATGAATGTATCTCAAGAGCAAGAGTCGTGGATGACTCCAATATTAAATTACCTACTCAACGGTTCTCTGCCAGAAAATTCAAGAGAGAGACAGAAGCTACTAAGGAAAGCCTCTCGCTATGTAATTCAGGATGGCCGATTGTACAGACGGGGATTCTCAATGCCTTTACTTCGATGTGTATCCAGGGAAGAGTCCAAAACAATCCTAGCTGAGGTACATGGAGGAGAATATGGTGATCATTCAGGTGGCCAAACATTAGCAAAGAAAATTCTCCGATACGGATATTTTTGGCCAGAAATTAATCGAGATGCTGCAGATTACTCCCGAAAATGTGACAGGTGCCAAAGATTTGCCAAAATTCCTAGAGCACCTTCTACCGAACTCACACAGATGGTCAGTCCATGGCCGTTCGCAATTTGGGGAATGGATCTCATTGGGCCGCTACCAACTGCCAAATCAGGAATTAAATATGCTATTGTTGCGGTTGATTACTTTACTAAATGGGCTGAAGCTGAACCATTGGCTACTATCACCTCTAAGAAAATGATAAGTTTTGTAACCAAGAATATCATTTGCAGATACGGTGTGCCTCAGAAAATAATTACGGACAATGGTACTCAGTTTGAAAGCGAAGAATTCCAGGATTTTTGCAAGCGATTCAAAATCCAGAAAAGCTTCTCGGCAGTAGCTCATCCGCAGGCAAACGGGCAAGTGGAAGCAGTGAACAAGATCATCAAATCAACCATCAAAAAGCAACTAGAAAGAGCAAAAGGTGGTTGGGTCGATAAACTACCATTTGCACTATGGGCATACAGAACTACCCACAAAACTGCGACTGGGCATACTCCTTTTTCGTTAGCATACGGATCGGAAGCAATGATCCCGGTTGAAACAGAGGTCCCTTCACACAGAAGAATCCATTTCAATCAAGCAGAAAATGAAAAGCTACAACTTGAAGCGCTAGATCTCCTTGATGAAAAAAGAGACGAAGCTAATCTCAGAGTTGCAGCTCATCAGCAAAGGATAGCCAGACATTTCAATTCCAAAGTTCGTCAACGCAGCTTTGAAATTGGAGATCTAGTCCTGAAAAGAATTATGACCGCGACAGGTGTGTTTGGGCCCAATTGGGAAGGACCATATGTGATAGGTCAGAAGCTTCTTGACGGCACATTCAAACTCACTACTGTTGAAGGAGTTCAAATTCCAAGGGCATGGAACAGCAATCACTTGCGTCCATATTTTACTTGAAAATTTTGTTGAAATAATATAAAAGAGTTGTGGATGCATGATTCTTGTAATTGAAAGCAATTGTAAAACTGATGCAAGTGATTAATGAAAGAATATAAAGTGGATGTAGGCCCAAATTCTTGGCCGAACCACTATAAATCTTGTGTTCCTTATTTTTATTACATGTTTGCTTTATTTTCGATATAAAAGTACATAAAATGTATTGCTGAAATGTCGATTTAAATTTTTGCAGACAATGGAAATAAAACTTGCGCATAATAAGACCGAGCGATTCTCACCATCATTCAACAAACAAATTTCAAGTCACAAAGACCCCGAATTCAAATCCTAGATAGGAAATATTTCAATTGAACGGCTAATGATTTCGATAGAAACGAGCCCTTGCTGATAAATTGAGATTGTTTGAACAAACAAACATCCAATTAGGAAGCTAGTGCCCGTTCTCACGAACTTGCCTGACAATGAAGTACACTTCCTTGGATTAAACAAGCTACTTGCAAGAAAAGGGGAATGAAAACTTGAAAAGAGAAAAAAAAAGAGAGGATCGGTGAAAAGGCATAAGCAAGAAGACAAGGAAACAACCAAAATCCATCATCGGCAGCACAAGTCCTCTTCAGAGGCACAACTCTTCGGAGGATAAAAGACCTCTAATGGGTCATATGCCACAAAAAAGAAAGTTCTCTACTCAACAAAAAAGATTGGAGGAGTCATGACCCTCCAACCATGAGAGAGTAACTTCCAGGCAATGAAAACCCTTTCTGAGGCACATTTCACCAGGAGTTGAAGTGAAATAGCCGCTCTTCGGAATTTCACTTCACCAGAGTTGAAATGCAAACAAAGAAAAAGACCTCTTCGGAGGCACATTTCACCAGGAGTCGGAGTAGTTACTCTTCGGAGTTTCACTTCGCCAAAGTTGAAATGCAAACAAAATAAAAGCCCTCTTCGGAGGCCCATTTCACCAGGAGTTGAAGTGTTACGACCGCTCTTCGGATTTCACTTCACCAGAGTTGAAATGCAAACAAAATAAAGACCTCTTCGGAGGCATATTTCACCAGGAGTTGAAGTGTAACGGCCGCTCTTCGGAATTTCACTTCACCAGAGTTGAAAGACGAACAAAATAAAGACCTCTTCGGAGGCACAATCAAGAAGAAAGACCTCTTCGGAAGCCCACGTTTCGCCGAGATTGAAATAAAACTTCCAAGTGTTGAAACGTGAAAAGGCTTTCTAAGGCAAAACTCTTTGGAGGTACACGTTTCACCGAGATTGAAATAAAACTTCCGAGTGTTGAAACGTAAAAAATCCCTCCTCAGAGGTACAACTTTCTATATAAAAAAAAAAATCCTCATCAGGGGCATACTTTAACTTCCGAAGAAAGAGTAATTTACCTATTCTGGGGAATAATCTTCCTCGGAAAAAAAAAAGAAGAGAGAAAAAGAGAGAGAGGGAGTTAAAGTACCCTTCAGAGGTCCGCTTTACCGCATAAAAGAATTCACTTGGTAAAAAATGTACTTAAGCAAAAGAAAGAAGTGATTTCTTCAAAGGTCGAAGCGCAGAAACTTATACGAAGAGGGTTGTACTTTGCAAAAATTTTCTTTAAAGAATAAAATAATTATTCTTTAGCAAATATGAGTGCAAGTCCCCTCGAAGTATAAAATATTGCAGCAAACTTATGGAATGGGGGCAATATAGTATAATTACACACAATATGGTATAGCCAAAACCAGCAAAAGGTAACGCTCAAGTAACATGCCATAAGCTCGCTGCAATATCGTGTAAATAAACTTGTGCAAAAAATAAATAGTAAATGCATTCTCAAATTCAAACAGAAGTTTGTACAAACGAAAAATCATTTTATTCAACTATAATGCAGATACAGGTTTCAAAATAAAAGCGGGGGCCGGTACCCGCACAACTCTCGGCCAGTTCATACAAAAGACAAATAGCTAAAGTCTTCACTTCTTTTTACTGCCTTTGGACCCTTTACCCGGCCGAATGACCAGCTTTTCAGGTCGGCCAGTGGGTATAAGGGAGGAAGGAGAGGTAGGCGCAGCTGGCCCAACTTCTGGCTCCTCTTCAGTGGCAGTGATTATCTTCCCTCTCCTCTTTGATGCTCCTTGCTTCTTTCTCCTCTTCGAGGAAGACTCACTTCCTGGAGTGACAAGTTTAGATAGAGTTATGTCGTCAGAAGGAGTCCGCTCCGGAGATATGTCGCCTCCCTCAAGTCCCTCATCTTTCTGCTCTTGCGAAGCAATGGGATCATCCAGGCCATGGAGAGCCTTTATTTGTTCCTCCTGTGATCCAGGCTGCGAAGCAGAAGGAGGAGCCACCTGAAGAGATGGAGGAGGGATTACCGGAGAAGTAGAGATTTGAGCAGTGCTTGATACTTTTTCTACAGAAGAAAAGAGGTTAAAGTCAGTAAAGAGAGGAGATGAAGGTTCACCAATAAAGTCAGTAAAGAGAGGAGATGAAGGCTCATCAAGGTTGAGAAAATAGCCAAGGAGCTCATGAAACTCATGCGAAATAAATGAGTAACCCGCTTGAGCAGAATTGACAGTAGCGAGATTAACAGTGAAGTTACCTGGAGAAGCTGGTTTCCTGATATCGACTTCATAAGCTTGCGCATCAGCGCTCTCATCACCCTCGTCTCCACCTTGTATGCTTGTAATCTCAGTGGTAACTTTGGTGGGAGATGCAAGATGGGAACTGGAACCAATAATGTCGACTTCAGACGAAGAAGGTGGCTGGACTAGAGTAGTTGAAGTGGTTTTTCCCAGCCGGTCCCCTTCCGTCACTTCAGTTCTTAATTTGGCAAGTTGTTCCTTTCCCTTGGCAAGGGCAGCGCGAGCGTCATCATCAAAATAATGCCTTTCCAGGGCTGATTCGTCATAACCAGCACCTTCAGCACCAAGCATCTCAAGGGCGGCCTCCCACACTTCAGCTAAAGTGATTTCATACTTGGGACCAAGAAAAGCGAGGCTTCCACGCCCCAAGACGCTATGCAAGTAGAAGTCGAATAATGTTGAGCCGAAGCTGTTTTTGGTCGCCTCATGAGATTCTTCGGCTGCGATTTTGCCGGCGACAGCCTCATCACGCTCCCTTTCAGTTTTGGCAAGCTGAAGCTTAAGCATTTGTATTTCCGCCTCCTGGGAGTTGTTTTTCTTTCGGAGCTCAGCAATATCAGTAGCATAGCCTTCACTGATTCTTTTTTGTACTTCGAGCCTGTCTTCGGCATCCCTTTGGCTAGCGTGAGCATCTCTCACTTGTTTCAGGAGCACTTCTTCTTTTTGAGAATAGGAAGTAGAGGAAGCAGCAAGCTCATGTTTCAATTCCTCGACTTTTGCTTCAAGCTCCTCATTGTAAGAAGCAATGTTCCTCATTTCGGTGTCGTGTTGCTCAACGACCTTTTGCCATTCGGCCTTATCGTTTTCCATAGTAAGCATGGCCTCTATGTTGGCACGGTTAACTCTTTGAAGCTCATCGACAAGCTTCTGCCAGTTTGACATCCTCTCGATATCAAGTTTGACGGCGTCGAGATTTCGTAGCATGGCAGACTTGTCGATGGGGACCAAGTCTAGGTCGAACCTCACTCCCTTAAGGCACCATTGAGGAAACCGGCTCTGCAGAGTGGCAGGACCCGGTCCAACCTGAAATTTGGGCCTGCTAATTATCGTTTGAATGTCTGATTTCCCAAGAGCGGGAGAGTCAGAAGGAATGTCGAGCGAAGCAGGAGTAGTAACTTTCTCAGGAGTAGTAGAGGCCTGCTTTTCACTGTGACGGGCTCGTTTGCTTAAGTCTTCACCCATGTGACCTTTTCCTCGATCGTCATGAGATTTTCTCTTGTGGGAGTCATCGCCTTTTTGCCAAGAATCATGGCGCTCTTCTCTCTCCCTTCTTTCACGACGTTCTTCTTCAGTCCTCCTTTCATGAGCCTTTCGGGCAGCCCTTTCTTCATCAGATTCTCTGTAGGAGGGAAAGTAACGCCTATAATCATATTGACCACGCCCCCTGTAGCGTTGGAAATCCTGATAATATGATCCGCCGCGTGTCATTGAAGGATCTGAAATAAGAAAAGATAAGCTTTAGAAATCTTTAAAGTATGAGAAGATAAGTGCATAAATGTGCTGGAAAATCCTTAGTTGTGTGTGAAGTGCAAACTACTCGCGTTGGACTAACGAACCACTCCTCAGTTGGGGGGAAGTAATAGGTCCCACTGTCGGTGACAATTCTTGGGATAAAGGAGTTGGAGTCTGTTGGAGGGCAGATGTCGCTTCAATCATCGGGGGTACAGTTTTACCACGGGCAGGGTCATCTTTAAAGAGCTCTTGGGAAGTGACGATTATGTCACTTAAATCCCCAAAGACGTCATCACCGTCATGCCCAACCTGATTCCCTCCATCAGCTCCTTTGTCGGCACTCTTCCTGGTTTGGGAAAGGGGCTCCTCTTCTTCTTCAATTATGGGAGCAAGTGCGGGCTTTTCGGAGGGTCCCGCATCGTCTCTTGGAGTAGAGCACTTTACTAGTAAGGTTTCTGCAGAAATTTCTCCTCGCATGTGCTCTTTAGTGGAGATCGGAAGATCAGGAGTTTTCACCGGAGAATCAGGAACCTCCGTTGGAGCTTCATGAGGCTGAGTAAAGCGAGAGGGATGGAGGAGTCCGTATTGATGTAAAAATTCATCGTTTAGCAGAAACTTTATGCTCCTCTCTTCTACCGGCACGGCATTTAATCTTTCAAAAATTTGCTTAAGACTTGGGTCCCTAGCAGGGGGTGGAAGTGCTAAAACAGGAAAAGAATGAAATTAGCAACTGAGAGTTCAGATCTCCAGAAAGTTTCAAAACGGAAAAAGTAAAGACAGGAAATCTTACTTCCCACTCTCCAGATGGCATAAAACCCTGGAGGGCAGCGAACAAAGAAAAACTGGTTCAAAAATCCGTGAGCGCTTTCGGAGAGATCAGTAATAAGTTTGCGGTTTCGAGCGCTTCTTATAACCACGATGGAGGGATGGTCTTTAATTTTCGTGTATGAGCAAAAATAGCAGATCTCCCCGAAGCTTGGTAATCGATCCAAAACTCTCCTAAATAGAACACATAACCCCATCAGAATGGCGTAGCCATTGGGGTGTAATTGGAATGGAGAGATAGACAACCGAAGCAGGAACTGTTGAAGAAAGTCATTAAAAGGAGGAATAGCGCCGTTCAAGCACATTTGGCGATTAACAGCAACAAAGCCAAGAGGGGGCCTATCCGCGGTGTCATTTGGCCCCGGAAGTAAAACGTCAGCATCATCAATGCCAAACTGGACGCGCAGTTGGTTAAACACCCGCTGATTCAAAGTTGTGGATGTTCTCTCCGGAGGGTTGTCTACAGGGATAGCTACTGGGAAGACATCTTCAGCCTGGCCCATCGGCTCTTCTTGATGAGAGGTCATTCTACACAAGCAACTGGATGTTCAAATGCGAAGGTGCGCGTTTCCTAAAAAGTGTGAAGTGTTGTGCAAGACTAATAAAAAGTGACAAGTATATTTAACTGGAATTATACTGATCGATGCTTGATCGATTGTAAACATTTCAGAACTTGTTAATCTAAAGCTCAAGCATAATATTAGTGCAAGCGGGTCGATTTCTATTGACTATTTCAGCATTGCTTTGGTATTTTGTTTGAAATTGATAAGTTAAAGGCACTTCATACACACAATTTATTCAAGTTAATCATCTATTGTTAACTAATCTGTCATTCGATGTGGGCAGTCAATGACAAGTATATTCGTCCCAGTTTTCTGTGAATGTTGTATTGAACAGGTTATTAGCCTGCAAGTCAAAATAACCTGTGAATGAGTGCAATAAAATTCAACAGTTCGAAGTTAATGCAATGGTCCAATGTTCAAACAGAATTTACACAAGTCATAACCCATCAACGGTTCAAAAGTTCTGAGTCGGCAGTGCCCTAAGTAATGAGTCGTGGAGATAAGGAGATTATCTCCAAGTCTTATCTCGGCAACGACTCAAGGCTAAGTCTTATCTCGGCAACGACTCAGGGCTTAGGTCGTGGAGTATGTTAAAGGAGCTCTGGTGCGAAATAATAAGGAAATCTCTAAGTTTTATCTCGGCCGCGACTCAAAGGTTCTATCTCGACCGTGACTCAAAGGTTTTATCTCGGCCGCGATTCAAAGGTTTTATCTCGGCCACAATTCAGG
Source organism: Allium cepa (assembly GCA_030765085.1). Classification (NCBI taxonomy): domain Eukaryota; kingdom Viridiplantae; phylum Streptophyta; class Magnoliopsida; order Asparagales; family Amaryllidaceae; genus Allium; species Allium cepa. Next base: position 964,171,182 of record CM060939.1, on the reverse strand, counting down.
GGTTCTGTCTCGGTCGCGACTCAAAGCTCAAGTTGAGGAGCATGATGAGTCGTGCCATGATTAAATCGTGAGGGTCACTGGGTCATACGAAAGGAGCCGAGTCAAACCTACAGCAGCATTCGAATCAACCATCTAACCCATTAACACAATAAACTCTCAATCTACAACCCTAATTTTATCGCGTCAGTGGATCGCCTCGAGTTGCAAATCATTGAATCAGACAATCCTCAATCCATCAATGATTAGAGCAACCTAACTCGCAAAGCTCAAGGGGATAAATTGAAGATAAGGACGGTGCGCACAGGGAAATGATGATCGACAATCAGAAAGGAGGCGAAATTGCTTACGTGGTGTGATGTCAGAGATGATCGGAGGAGATTTTGAGTTGAAATTGCTTTTGGGAGCTTGGAGATGTGTTAATGGCGGAAAACGACTCACGAGATCGGTAAAAGAAGAAGAAGATAAGAATGACGATTCATGCTATTTATATACCAAGGTAGTAGGATATGAGTCGGCACACGCGGGGTAAGATAAGTCGAAGCACGCGACCTACGACTTAGGCGTGTGCTTCGAGGGGAAAATGTTAACCCCACTGAAGCTTGGGTCGACTCATCAGATAAAGCATTAAGCGACTCAGAAGATTTACGACTCACCATGAGTCGTTAGTGGTTCAAGTGTGCAAATCAGAAAGCCAAGTACAATTAACTCGCGTACGACTCAATGACCGAAGAAGGAACTCACCGACTCATATGATCTAGGTCTGACTCATCAAAGACCGGCTCAGCTAGTCTCCGACTCAACTGTTGTGCGACTTATGGAAGTTTCTGACTCAGCGACTCATGACTCAACGACTCATGGTTCAACGACTCAACAGGTTCGCGACTCATCCTAAGGAACGACCTAAGGAATGTCATGACTTATGGATACCTACGACTTATGATAAGTCGAGTACGACACATGCTAATATGAGAGGAGTTATGATAAGTTGACTCGGGAACGACTTATCTCTTGGGACCAAGCCAGCAGTTCGGCCTTGAGTTAACATGGGGCGACTCACCATGACTCGTCCACGACTCAAAATCGTTGAGTCGTAACCCATCGCCACAATGCCTAGGAAAATTGACTCGGACACGACTCAAGACTTGTCATGAAATCCAGCAGAGGAATAAGCCATGAAGAGGGGAAAGGTTGGTTTTATAAATCAACCACGACTTAGCCTGACTCGGGGACGACTTAGCTTGAGTCGGTCACGACTCAGGACTTATGCGCAGAATTCATGTCCAAGCTTGCCTATAAATACATAGCCACCTCCAACATTCAAAGGACTTTTGGCACATTCTCTTCATACACCATTACCTTGCTGCATTGAGAACTTCATCAACACTTAGAGCTTTCAAGATAAGAGGAATTCATCAAAGAACTCCACGAAGAAACCACACATCTTCAACATGGATTTAAGGACTTTGAATCGACATTGAAGCTTAAGACTTGTTCCAAATCACTTGTAACTTGAAGTATATTGTACTTGAGAAGAATTGTATCAGCTTGTAATGGGATTATTAATAAAAGTACTTAGAGTGGACGTAGGCTATACCCTTAAGCCGAACCACTATAAAATTGTTGTTGTTTACTGCTTTTCTGCTATTACTTGCTTGTAATTCTTTCCCGATCTATCGGGTGGTGCTTTCACAACTACACTTCACACATCGGGGTGTTAGCGTTCACATTTTAGCGTTAACATTTTTCAACAAAATGATTTCAACCCTATTTTCAATAACAAAGCTCTTTTCTTAAACCGTTTTCCAATCTACTAGTATATACAAACCTTTACCTCACTCGGATGAGAAATCTAATTAAACGGCTTAGTAAAACAAGTGGTATGAAACGCTTGCGTTCACTTCGTCGGTTAATTCTTGGACTTGTTCGATTGAACCTCTTGCGACAATTTTCTAGTGAAGATTTACAGTTTGTTCGTAAATATTTAAGTTAAGAAAGTGGTTATGGGACACGAAGATAAACTTTTATATTTACTAGCTTAGTGTAATTGACACTTCTCGTTGATCATGACGATCATTTTATGATTTAGACTAGCAATTGTGCGATGTCTCTTTGTTTGCAAGGTTAGACTAGACCTCATGGGTGTGATTCCGACTCACATATATCTCTTTGTCCGCAAGGTTAGTCTAGACACCATTTGTGTGATTCCACTCACACATACCTTTTTGTTGCGAGGTTAGGCTAGACACCATTTGTGTGATTCCACTCACACATACCTTTTTGCTTTTTGGTTAGCCTGGACCTCATCTGGGTGATTCCGACTCACGCCTATATGGGGTAGCTCCCCATGGTCTTCAGACCGTCATGTGATAGGCCTCTTTCCCTTTTTCTGTGATTTTTGGATTTCTTGTGTTGATTTTTGGAATTTATGTCATTGACTTGTTACGAGTACAAGTTTAGGGTATGATGCCCTCTTTGGATCTTTGAGAAGATTCTTGTGATATCGATTTATCTCTTATTGATTGATCTTCTGTTGATCATCATTTGCATACTTATAGTAGTATGTTAGTATGGATATTTTATGTTTATGCCATATCTTTTATTTTATACCATGTCATCTGATATTTATAGCTAGACTGATCCGTTTATTATTTTCTTAAATAATACTCGGGTCAGACCGAGATGTTACAGGTGCTTCTGCTTGACTTCTTCCCGGGATTCGCTACTCTGACTTTTGGCTAACTATTTAGATTAGCAGTTTTTGTTGTATACACTTGAGATATAGACTCATAGTTGTATTCTTTTGTATAGCACGTGTTGCTATTCTTTTGTATTATTGTGGATCTTTTTGACCACTACTCTGATGTACACTTTCATGTGTTAGTTATATATTCATATCTTCTTTCGCCTTTGTGATATGGATGTCTGTGACTGATTTGTGTTATGCTTATTTCTATGTTTGTTTCCGAAGATTATTTATAGCCACCGTGTGATAAGCAATCACATGGATGGTCGCTCCTCAACAGCCTTATTCTCCATGCTAGTTGACAACACTACACCGTAGTGTTCTTGGCTAGCATGGGTAAAGAGGTGGGGTGTCACATGTGGTATCTCCTCGTTCAAAATCAAACTCCATTGAATCGAATTGATGTCGCGTTCTCGAGGGAGGCAGCGACCGTGAGTCTTCCGCGATGGCATGGCAAGCGCCTTCGCGTGCGCACGAAGGTGAGGTGGCGCTCGTATCGTTGTCGAAGCAGTGGATAGCAGGCTAGGATTTGGTCGCGATTTTCGGTGTAACGACCCGTAAATTTCGTTAATTAAATTTGTCATTTTAATAAGATATTGGAATTAAATTTAGGAAGAAATGAAAAAAAATTATAATTACTAATGAAGCAAATGTTGAAAATGAAATGAAACCATGGAAAATAAAGCTAAGTATTAACAGTTGTAGTGAAATTACGAATAAACTGAAGTAATGAGAATTGGTATAGTAGGCTAAGAGTTGAATATAGGGAAAAAAAGGTAAATAGTGAATTAATGAATTAATAATATTGAATAGTAAATTGAATTAAATCAATGTCATGTGTAATTGAAATATTGTTTGGGAATGAAAAACTTATTAAGGTAAGCATTTAATTTACCAATACAATAATGTTTTGATTTATTTGTAACTGAATGTAAATTAGTGAAATAATGTTAATGTAAGTTATTAAATAATTAATTTAGCGCAATCCAAATTAATTGAAATAACGGTAAGGTCAAAATTTGTGGTATCTAGTAAATTTGGAAAATAAATCTCAATAAATGTAATAAAGTATTAAAATGTATATTGTTTCCATAGGATAATATATAGAAATGAAAACTTGCGACCTATGCTTGGAATAACGACCAAAATAAGTGAAATAGTGTTAATGCAAGTATTTGATTTATTAATGAAATAATACAGTGTTAATGACAATTAATTAAAATTTGTGTATATATGGAATTTTAACCTGTGTTGTTAAGTAATAAACTTATAAATGCAAGAAAGGGAAAATAGGCAACAATCTATATATGTTATTTATTTATAGGTAACAATCTATATATGTTATTTATTTTATTTAGTACGTTAATAAAATTTGGAAATCAGTTTGCAATCAAAGGAAATTAAGTAGTACGTTAATTGGAAATAAATTAATAAATACATTAATGAAATGTAATATAATTCAATGTTAATTTTACCCATAAAATGTCAATTTATTGAATAGCAAGGTTTTAAATCAATAAACGAATTTATTGAGATTTCAATTTATAATTAATAACATTTAATGTGAAATCAATTACAAAAAATTGACTTAATTGTGCATTAGGTTAGATGTGATTTGTCATTAAAAAGGGTTAATTTTATAAGATGGAATTAATGCTACGCCTTTTTATTTTAAGAAAATTGGTTGATTTAAAGAATAGAAAGCAAGATTTATTAATTTGATTGAAGTGTAAAATTCAATAATTGAATTTATTGCAAATAAATGAAATTCAACATTTATTATTACGTTAATTGAAAATTTAGTTGAAATTGGAAAATATTTATGTATGTTAATTTCATCCATTTGGCTATAATGGATTGAATAATAAGAATGAATAGTGAATTCAATGGAATTTTTGAGATGTTAATTTATAATTGATGAATATAATGAAATTTAAATTTTACGTTGAAATTTATGATTGAATCAACATTTAATTGACGTCTAAATTTGGTTTAAATCACTGAGATTGTTTAAGAAAAACAAAACTGATACGATTTGTAAATTTTGGAAGTGGAAGTGAAAAAGTGATTTAGTTAATGAATTTTAATTTATTTAATTAATGTAAAAATAGCCATTTTGGCCACTGACTCGGATTTCGAGTATACTTGTTTCATCTGGTCCGTAACGGTGAATTATTATAAGATTTCAAGTTTTGTAGCGATCGGGCTTGTCGTTTGATCGTACGGACTCGAAACGCCTTGAAATAAACGAAATTGAATTCAATTTGAAAAATATTGATTTTAGCACAACTTCTTCATACGATGCAATTTGAACTTGAAACCTTTTCCATTGCATTTAAAATATTTTAAAACATCTGTTTTGATATATGGGTTGACCCAATTTCGTTTCGGAGTCGAAACGGGCTTTTTGGGCCACTTTAGCGTTAGCGCGTATATCTGTTTTATCCATCTATTCTATTTTCAATTCTGCCTATAAATATCCTGCTACAAACCCTAGCCTCCCTAATTCTCATTGTATGTACGTACATCTCAACTCTCTCCTCCTTAATGGCAGACAAACAAACTCTAGATCCAAACACAATTCCAAATCAAATCAAAAGCTAAAAATTCAAACTCCACAGAAAAATTCAGAAAAAATATATGTTGAAGCTCTCGAAGTGCGTAATCTTCTGGTGAAATTCATTTTTCGTTTTGGATTGTCGTTTGACTGGTAAAAATTGAAGAATTCTCGTCCGTTCAATGGGGTCGTAATCAATGTCGATGGATCGGGAAACCCTTTCTGAGTTTTGGAGAGGAAACCGAGGGGATCGCTTCTAGGTGATTGGTTTGACGAATCGACGGTTCAACTGGCGACAATTTTCGTCTAGGGTTTTGAATTTTGGGTTAACAACGGCGGCGGATGAGCATTTTTGGGGCTCGTGCGTGGCGTTTTGGGAGGGGGCGGCCGTGACCCTAGGTCGGCGGCGGCGTGTATGGAGTGATATCATCGGTCAAAGGGTGGTCTTCGCGTGCGTTTTCCCTATGTTGATGGGTCGCGTGCAGGTACGAGGGAGAGAGAGGAAGGCATGACGTGGCCTGTGAAACGTGAGTACTTCGTTTTTTTTTATTTTATTTAATTTCAAAATTCAAGCATTCAAACGTGAATAACTTGTGCATACGCGATCCGATTTACATGCGGTTTTCTCCGCTAGGTTCGTATTGGAATTCCGAACACTTTGCTGCTAGTTTGGATGGATTATGATATTGTCAAATTTTTGGATTTAAATTGGATTTGAATTCAATTTAAATTCAAAAGGTGAGTGTTAACTCTGCTTTCTTTACGACCTAACGACTTAAGAAATGTCACGACCAAAAGAAGGCTACGACCTAACGACTTAACGAAGTACACGGCTTAAGGAAGTACATGACTTAAAGAAGCCTACGACTTAAGGAAGTACACGACTTAAGGTATGGACGACCTAACGAGTTAAGGTCTAGACAACCTAAGAATTGAAACGGTCTAAGCAGTTCACGACTTAAGAAGTTACGATCTAACAACCTAAAAAGGGTACGACTTAACGACTCAAGGCACGGAAAGTTTAAGACAACTACACTTAAGTCACAACCGACTTACGACCTTTGCTAGGTCGTTCACGACTTAAGACTACGGAGTCAAGATTCAATGCCGCATCACTTACGAGAGGACCGGTTGACTCGTTTGCGACTTAGGACTTGTGATATATATGAGCAAGCTTACCAGTTGGGCCACGACCCACGACTTAGTTTGAGTCGACCATGACCTAAAGCTACCGAGTTAAAATCCAATGCCGTGATACTTATGCCGCATCTTTTTAACTCATTCGCGACTTAGGACTTATGACATGAATTCAGGTAGACAAGCTTACCTCTACTAAACCGTGGACTTGGCTCGATAGGTCGGCCACGACTTATCCTAAGTCGGCCACGACTTAGGACTTGGCAATAATTCCTGCCCAGAATTCTCTATAAATACATTGCCATCTCCAACTTTAAAAGGACTTTTGGGGAATCTCTTCAAGCACCGTTGCTCTGCCAGTTTCTAAACCGACTCTATACTTGAAGTTTCGGAGAACACTACAAGCTACTTTGAAAGACTTTCACACGTCCGACATGGATTCGAAGACTTTCATCTACATCAAAGCTTAAGCTACTTGTTCAAAGGGTTTTGTAACTAAAGAGATTTGTACTTGAAGAGCATTGTATTGTTTTGTAACAAGATCAGTAATAAAGATACTTAAAGTGGACGTAGGCTACTCCTTAAGCCGAACCACTATAAAATCGCTGTCTCTTACTGTATTTTCTGTTATTTTAGCTGATATTCTGTTCCCGAACCATCGGGTGGTGCTTTCACATTCACAATTCACACACCGGGGTGTTAGCGTTCAATTTTAAGCGTTAAGATTTTTGGTGCTTTCACTGAGAATTGAACTCAGGTTGTTCTCACCATTGCTTCTCAAAAAGTTATCGAAAGGATTTCTTTTAAAACCAGAAGTTTATTGGAAATAATGGCTCCTGGGAGAAAACGAAGTTTTGTAAGATCGGACAATGTTCAGGAGAATACCGCTACCTCTCCTCCTTCAAGTCAAGCAGCTCCAACTGTTGGAGTTACGCGAGCAGAATTGGACGCCGTAGTTTTGGGGTTGAATCAACAATTGAATGCCCAGAATGCACAGTTGGAGGCTCAGAATGCCCAGAACACCCTGATCTTAAGTAAATTGAATGATCTACTTAGGGCTAACCATCAACCAGTTAATAATGATGGAAACCCTACTGCGGGAGTTTAAGATGTTGAAGGAGGGAACATTTCTCAAAGAGCCGCAGACCCTGTGGAAAAGACACCTCTCCAGGCTGGAGGATCAGGACCGCAGCCGACCCTCCGTGAACGGTTGTCAAGACAGAATTCAGAAAGAATGGCTGATGTTTGCCCTCCAGAGCCTCTAAATGATGAAGAGTATTTCTCAGTCATGGTTTGTCAGATTATGCAGGAAAGCATGTGAAGAGATGAAGAAGAGAAAGAATGGGGTTTTGCTCCAAGCAAAACTCCATTTACTGAAAAGATCTTGAAGGCAGAGTTCCCAAGGAAATTCGTTCCCCCTACTATTCCGGCTTACAAGGGGACGAGTGATCCTAATGAGTTTCTGTATAAGTACGATTGGCATATGACGGGTGCCAGAGCGTCTGATGAAATCAAATGTCGATATTTCCCGGTATATCTGGAAGGTGTGGCTCTATTGTGGTTTACAAAGCTGCCGGTCAGGTCCATTGATCAGTTCTCCGATTTGGCCAGGAAATTCAAGGAGCAATTTCGATTGTATGCTTCAAAAGAAAAGGATATAATGTCGCTGTCAAGTCTAGAGCAAAATCTAGGAGAATCCATCAGATCATCTTTGAATCGTTTTAACATAGCATTGGCTGAGGTAGATAATGTTGAGCCATGCATGGTCCTAACATACTTGATGAGGGAGATTGACAAATCAAGCGAATTTGGAAAATGGTTGAAAATGAAAGAACCAAACTCGCTTGACAAATTCTACAAGAAAGCGGATGAATTCATGCGCTTGGAGAGCCTCCAAACACCGGCTAAGGTGGTATCAGCAGAAGCCGGGAACAATGGTGCTGCTTCGAACAAGAAAGAACCTAACACTCAGAAAAAGGGAAATGATGGTGGAAAGAAACAGGGAGATGCTACGAAAGGCCGTCCTTTCAATTTCACACCCTTGACTGATACCCCTGAGAACATCTTCTTTGCGACCAAGGATGATGTCAATTATCCGACACAACCTAAACTGAGAGTGGGGAGTAAGATGGAAAAAAGCGGAAGGTTCTGCCGGTTCCACAACCAACCCGGCCATGACACCAACGAATGCCGTCATTTGAAAGAGGTAATTGAACAACTCTTGAAAGAGAACAAGCTCCAACAGTATGTGAAAAGGAATGGAAATGCCCCAGCCTCGTCGACTCAACGACAACAAGTTCCCGCTCACCATCCTGGCTCAAGTGAGAAGGCCGTAGAACATGAGTCAGAAAGACCTGTCATCAGCAGGAAAAAGCGGGGGCGAGATGGAAAGGTATGCCCGGGCCTTGAGGCATGTACCGGCTGAAGAGAATGTTTTTGTATTAGAAAATGATGCACCTTTAAAGCAACAAAAGACTTCCACTGATGATATTGTATTCAGTGCCAGAGATTCTTTGGGTATCGAGGCTCCTACCATAGATCCTTTGGTCATCTCCGCTGGTATTGGGCCAGCTACTGTGAGAAGAGTTCTAGTTGATTGTGGAGCTTCATGCAACATTCTCTTCAAGAAGACTTTTGATCAGATGAAAATTCCTATGGCTGACGTTCAGGCTTCATCCCTTAAGATTGCTGGGTTTGCTGGGGAACCCAAACAGCCGATTGGGACCATAGATTTGTTTGTAGAACTTGGAAAAGGGCCGAGGAAGGTGGCTCGAAAGCAAACCTTTATAATTGTTGAAGAATTCTCTGCCTACAATGCCTTTTTAGGTCGACCAACTCTTACTGCATTCAAAGCTGTTCTTGCCCCCATGGTGTCTGACTATAAAATTCCCCACAGATAATGGAGTTGGTGTGATTAAAGTAGACCAAGATGCGAGGCAAGAATGTTATCTTACAGAGTTGCGTGAATCAAGGAAAAGAGAAACGGGAAAAGGTGCGCAGCTCCCGTCCGCATCAAAGAACCAACCTTGTAGCAATTACAGGGTGGACCCTGCACTGGTGAATATAGTGGCGCACGAAGAGAGATGGATCCAAGGAAAGCCGGTGCAGGGGAGAATAGGGTAGTACCGGTAGAGGTAACAGTGCCGGTACCCGTTGAACCAAAGGACCCAAACAAAGTGCTGAATGTGGGTTCACAACTCAACACAACAGTTCAGAATGTTCTGATTTCATTTTTGAAGGTAAATTTGGATGTATTCGCTTGGACTCATGTTGACATGTGTGGAATATCCCCAGAAATTGCAGTACACACTCTGAACATTGATCCAAAGTTTACACCCGTGAAACAGAAAAGAAGAACTCAGGGTCCAGAAAGGTCAGCAGCATTGAAAGAAGAAGTGGATCGGCTCATGGAAAACGGTTTCATCAGAGAATCTACTTATCCAAATTGGGTATCAAATCCAGTGCGGGTTAAAAAAGCTAACGGAAAATGGAGATGCATTGACTTTTCAAATTTGAACAAAGCCTGCCCCAAAGACTGCTTCCCGCTGCCCAGGATCGTTTAGTTGGTGGATGGGACGGCGGGGCATGAATTGTTATCTTTTATGGATGCATACTCCGGATATAACCAGATTATGATGCATGAGCTAGATCAAGAGGACACGAGCTTCATCACAGATGTTGGACTCTACTGCTACAAGGTCATGCCTTTCGGACTCAAGAATGCAGGGGCAACTTACCAAAGGCTTGTTAATGCCATGTTTAAACCGCAGATTGGCAAGACAATGGAAGTTTATGTTGATGATATGCTGGTGAAGTCTAAGAAAGCAGTGGACCACATGGATCACTTGGCAGAGATGTTCGCAGTACTCCGAAAGTACAGAATGAAGCTTAATCCCTTGAAATGTTCATTTGGAGTGGAGTTCGGAAAGTTTTTGGGTTTCATTGTGAGCGCTAGGGGCATTGAAGCTAATCCTGCTCAGATCACTGCCCTGAGAGAGGTCAAAGCTTCTAGAACAAAGAAGGAATTGCAAAGTCTCAATGGAAAGGTTGCTGCCTTGAGTCGGTTCATTTCAAAAGATACTGACAAATGCATTCCATTCTTTGATGCTCTGAAGAAAGGAAGAAAAAACTTTGAGTGGACTCCTGAATGTCAAAAACATTTGATGAGTTGGTTCGTCATATGGAAGTGCCTCTGATACTTTCAAAGCCTGACAATGGTGAAGATCTCTTCATATATTTTGCAATTTCATCTCATGCTCTCAGTGCAGTGTTGGTACGGGAAGAAGCAAGGATTCAACGCCCGGTCTATTATATCAGCAAAAGATTCACTGGAGCAGAGATGAACTATTCAAGGTTGGAAAAGCTCGCCTATTGTTTGTTGATCGCATCAAGAAAATTGAGGCCGTATTTCCAAGCTCATCCTATCAAAGTCCTCACTGATCAACCTCTAAAGCAAGTCCACCGAGATCTGAAATAAAACTTCACAAGTGTTGGAATGTGAAAAGCCCTCTTCGGAGGCCCATTTCACCATAGTTGAGATGCTAAAAGACCTCGAGTGGGCCTCGCCAGAAAAAGAGAGTTCTTTCTCGACATAAGGTTGCGGACTGATCGGTGGTACACCCCCGTGAATCCATCCAACTAAGAGAAAGAAGCTCCAAACTTCTAGGCAAAAGCCCTACTCAGAGGCACACATTTCACCGTGATCTTAAATAAAACTTCACACGAGTCGAAATGTGAAAAGCCCTCTTCGTAAGCCCGCTTCCCAGCGAACAGGGAAAAGATAAAAGCCTCTTCCAAGAGGCAGAAACAAAAAGACCTCTTCCCAGAGGCACAATCAAACAAAAAGACCTCTTCATAGAGGCACAATCAAAAACTCTCATCAGAGGCTCAAGCAGGTTGAAACCCCTTTTTCTTTTCGAAAGGCCCACTGCACTATGAAGTGAAACTCACTAGCCAAAGCAAAAGTGACTTTTTTCAGAAAAAAGAAAATGAGGAGTGCAAAAAATTTGCAATAAAAAAAAAGAAAAAAAAGAAGCCCTCTTTAAAGGCACACTTTAGCTTTCAAAGGAAGATTGGTTCATCTATTCTTGAAAATACTCTTCCTCAAAAAAGTTAAAGTGCCCTTCGGAGGCCCTCTTTACCACATAGGAGAATTCATTTTGTAAAAATGTATATATGCACAAAAGAAAAAGTGATATCTCCGAAGGTTGAAGCGTAAAAACTTATATGAAACGAGGTGTACTCTGTTTAGGTCGAAATGATATTTCCATAAATATGGAATAATTATTCTCCAAAAATAGGAGTACAAGTCCGTCGAGATTGGAAATATTACGATGAGCTTATGGTATGGGGGAAATACGGTATGGCTGCATTGGTAAAAGCAACGCCCGAACAACATACCACAAGCTCACTGTAATATTATATAAAGAAACTTGCATATATAAAAAGAAAAGAATAGATGCATTCTCAAACACAGACAGAAGTTTGTATAAGCAAGAGAATCATTTTATTCAACGTTATGAAAATTATGTACATTTATTCAACGGTATGAAAATTATGTACATATGCAGGTTTCAAAATAAAATAAAAGCGGGGGCCGGTACCCGCACAACGTCCGGTCGGTACAAACAAAAAGCTAAAAGCAAAAAGTAAAAACAAGGAAGGGGAAGCAGGGTTCATCACTTCTTCTTCTTACCACCACCTTTGGAGCCTTCACCTGACCTAATAGGTAGCTTTTCAAGACGGCTTGGAAGAGTTGGGGAAGAAGGAGAGAGAGCTCCTGCGGGATCAACCTCCGCTTCCTTTTCAGTAACGGAAATGCTTTTCCTTTTCTTCTTAGAAGTAGTACTCTTCCTCCTCCTCTTCGAAGAAGACTCGCTTGCCTTCTCCAAGCCCTTCTCCCCCGTGTTCTCCGGGGACTCATTGCCTTATCCAAGACCTTCTCCCCCGTGTTCCTGAGAAGCATTAGGATCATCTAAGTCTCGGAGAGCCTCTATTTGCTCCTCTTGTGAACCGGGTTGAGACGCGGATGGAGAGGTGACCTGGAGAGGCGGGGGAGGAATAACTGAAGGAGGGGAAGTCTGAACGATGCTCGGCACTTTCTCTACAGAAGAAAAGAAGTTAAAGTCAGTAAAGAGAGGAGATAAAGGCTCGTTGAGATTCAGGAAGTAGTCAAGAAACTCATCGAACACATAGGAAGAGAATGAGCAGTCTATTTGAGCAAGATCGGCATTAGGATTACCTGGCGAAGTAGGCTTTGCTACGTCAATCTCAAAACCCAGCGCTTCACCGCTCTCTTGGCTTTCGTCTCCGTTATGGACAATTGCACCTTTTGTGATATCTTTGGTAGGGGTGGAGAATGAGAACTGGAGCCGACAATGTCGATTTCGGCCGAAGGTGAAGGCTGAACTGGATCAGTTGAAGTAGTTTTTCCTAAATGTTCCCCTTCTGCCATTTCGGCTCTTAATTTCGCAAGTTGTTCTTTTCCCCTGACAAGAGCGGCGCGAGCTTCGTCATCCAAGTAATGCTCCTCAAGAGCTGATTCGACGTAGCCAGCACCCTTAGCACCAAGCATGTCAAGTGCGGCCTCCCACACTTCAGCCAGAGTAATTTCATATTTGGGGCCGAGAAAGGCGAGACTACCGCGCCCCAGGACGCTGTGCAGATAGAAGTCAAATAATGTTGAACTGACATCGGCTTTAGTGGCTTCATGAGCTTCTTCAGCTGCAATTTTGTCGGCCACTGCCTCATCACGCTCTCTTTCAATCTTGGAGAGTTGAAGCTTTAACATTTCGATCTCCATCTCCTGGGAGCTATTTTTATTTCGAAGCTCAGCAATATCGGCAGTATGGCCCTCGTTAATTCTGTTTTGCACCTCGAGCCTATCTTCGGCATCCCTCTGAGCAGCATGAGCGTCCCGCACTTGTTCCTGAAGTACTTTCTCCCTCTGGGAGTAGGAAGTAGAAGAAGTATCAAGCTCCTCTTTAAGCTTTCCAACTTCCGCTTCGAGCTTTTCGTTATAGTCAGTGATGCTCCTCATCTCTGCGTCATGTTCATTGAGAATTTTCTGCCATTCAGATTTATCGTTCTCCATGGTCAGCATAGCCTCAAGATTCGCATGATTCACTCTCTGGAGTTCGTCAACAAGTTTTTGCCAGCTCGACATTCTCTCAATATCAAGTCTGGCGGCATCAAGATTTCGCAACATGGCAGGCTTGTCAATTGGAACTAAGTCGAGATCAAAGCGAACCCCCTTCAAGCACCATTGTGGAAACCGGCTTTGAAGAGTAGCTGGACCTGGCCCTACTTGATATGAAGGCCTGTTGATGATTGTCTGGATATCGGTACGGGAAGGGGAAGGAGATTGAGAAGGAATGGGAGCGGTAGTCTTTTCAGAAATTACAGGCACTGATTGCCCACTAACTTTAGCCCGTTTGCTTGGGTCATCAGCCATGTGGCTCTTCCCTCTGTCATCATGGGATTTACGTTTATGGGAATCACCCTCTCTAAGGGAAGAATCGTACCGCTCATCCCCTCTTCCATAGCGTTCTTCATAAGAACGTCTCTCCTGAGCCTTTCGAGCAGCCCTCTCTTCATCAGTTTCCCTATAAGTGGGAAGATAGCGCCTATAGTCATACTGACCACGCTTTCCATATTGCTTGAAGTCGTCATAATATGAACCACTTCGCCTCATTGGAGAACCTGAAAATGAAAAAGAAGCGTAACTTTAGAATCTTCAAAGTACAAAGAGCTAAGTGCATGAAAGTGCTGAAAAGTTCTAAGTGTGTGTGATGTGCAAACTACGCGCGTCAATCTACGAACCACTCTTCGATCGCGGAAGAATGGTGGGGGTAGTAGTTAACGTCAACTCTTGAGTCGACGGAGCTTGTTGCAAAGTAGAAGTCGCTTCAACTACTTAAGAAGAAACCATAGTAGTAATAGGGTCGTCTTTAAAGAGCTCCTGTGAAGTGACAAACAGGTTGCTCAACCCTTCAAAAGTGTCGTCCGCGCTCTGCTTGACAGGCTTGTTTTCCCGGCTTCTTCATCACCAGACTTCTTTGAATATTGGGGAGATCCCTGAGGCTCTTCTTCTTCAATGACCGGGGGAAGTGCAAATTTACTAGATAACCCCGCAACATCAATAGAAGTAGAGCACTTCACTAGAGAAGCCTCGGAAGCAGGTTCTTTTGGTGTGGGTGCGTCAGTAGAAACTGGGGCATCTAATGCTTTAGCTGGGGAGTCTGGGACCTCATTGGGGTGTGTAGAGCGAGAAGTGTGTAAAAGTCCATACTGATGCAAAAGTTCGTCCCTCAACAAAAACTTTATACTTCTCTCTTCAGCGGTCACAACATTCAATCTTTCAAAAACTTGCTTATGACCCGGATCTCTAGAGGGGGGAGGAAGTGCTGAAAAAGGAAAAGAGTGAAATTAGCAATTAGCGACTCGGATCTCGAAAAGCTCAGGAATGGAAAATAGAAGCAGGTTATCTTACTTCCTACTCTCCAGATGGCGTAAAACCCTGGGGGGCAGCGAACAAAGAAAAACTGATTTAAGAAGCCATGAACGCTTTCGGAAAGATCAGTGATGAGTTTGCGATTCCTAGCGCTTCTTATAACAACAATGGAGGGATGATCTTTAGTCTTTGTGAAAGAACATAAATAACAAATTTCCTCGAAACTCGGCAGTCGATCCAGAGTTCTCATGAATAAAACACACAACCCCATCAGAATGACGTAACCATTGGGGTGCAGTTGGAACGGAGAGATGGTCAATCGAAGTAGAAACTATTGAAGAAAGTCATTGAAGGGAGGAATAGCACCGCACAAGCACATTTGGCGGTTGACCGCTACAAAGCCAGGAGGCGCCACATCAGCAGTGTTAGTTTTCTCAGGAAGAACTGCATCTGCTTCAGCAATGCCAAACTGAGTGCATAACTGACGAAAAACTTTGTATGATAAAGTGGTAGAGGCTCTCTCTGGAGGATTAACTAGGGGAGCCGGAATAAGAGTGGCTTCTCCAGTCTGGGCTGTTATCTCTTCTTGTTGAGAAGTCATTCTACACAAGCAACTGGATATTCAAATGTGAAGGTGCACGTTTCCAAAAAGTGTGAAGTGTTGTGCAGAACTAATAAAAATAACAAGTAAATATAACTGGAATTAAACTAGTCGACAATTGATCGATTACCAAATTTCAGGACTTGTTAATTTAAAGTTCAGGTATAATATTAGTGCAAACTGGGCAGTTTCAGTTGACTATTTCAATGTTGCTTTAATACTTTACTTGAATTTGATGATTTAAAAGAACTTCGTTCACACAATCTATTTAAGTTGATTATCTGTTGTTAACTAATCTGCCATTTGATGTGGGCAGTCAGTGGCAGTATATTCGTCCCAATTTTCTGTAAATGATGTATTGAACAGATTGTTAGCTTGCAAGTCAAAAGTGATCTGTGAAATAATGCAACAAAGTTTAACAGTTTAAAGACTAAACAGTTCAAGGTTCAAGCAATCCAAAGTTCAGAAAGATCAAGTGCTAACTCGCCGACGAGTTAAGAATTTTTCCTACGGGTTAAGTTAAGTCGTTGGTTCTCTGGCTAACTCGTCCACGACCTAAGGATTATGAGGCAAGTCAGGTTAGGTCACTTCAATTTTGAGTCGTTGATGTTTTAAGTCGACAGTGCTTTGATTCGTAAGTCGTGGAACAGAAGAAAAGCTTCAGTTCAAAGCAGTGAGAAATTCTCCAAGTCCTAACTCGGCCACGACTCAGGGCTTAAGTCGTAAAGGTTGCTAGGTCGGTTCATAGTTAAATCATAGAGATCACTTGGCCGCATAAAATTGCTAGATCGTACCCGAGGCAATATCCCACTCTATTTGGCCAACTTACCTTCCCATCTAACTCCTAACCCGTTAACCTTCTAACTCTTAACCCGTTAACCCAATAACCTCTCGATCAACAACAACCCTAGTTCTATCACACCGTTGAATCGCCACAAATCGCGAGTCGTCTTAAGTCAAATCAAACAGCTTTGAGTCCATCGATGACCAATGCAACAATACTCGCACGGCTAAAGGGGTGAATCGGAGACGAAGAACGAGGCTCGTAGATTGACGATGTTCGACGATTGAAAAAGAAGCAGGATCACTTATGTAGTGTGATGCTAGAGAGAATCGGAAACGAATCAGGAAGGAATCACCGTAGGGAGCTCGGAGAAATGCTAATGGCAGATGCGACTTAGGAGATAGGTAATGAGAAGAAAGAAGTAAGAGAAACGACTCAAGTCTTTTATATCTCAGGGCAGTGGAACCCGAATCGGCACACCCGAGTTAAGGAAAGTCGAAGCACACGACATACGACTTAGGTGTGTACTTCGAGGGGCAAAAGTTAACTTCGCTTTCTCTACGACCTAACGACTTAAGAAATGTCACGACCTAAAGAAGGCTACGACCTAACGACTTAAGGAAGTACACGACTTAAGGAAGTACACGACTTAAGGAAGTACACGACTTAAGGAAGCCTACGACTTAAGGAAGTACACGACTTAAGGTATGGACGACCAAACGAGTTAAGGTCTAGACGACCTAAGAATTGAAACGGTCTAAGCAGTTCACGACTTAAGAAGTTACGATCTAACAACCTAAAAAGGGTACGACTTAACGACTCAAGGCACGGAAAGGTTAAGACAACTACACTTAAGTCACAACCGACTTACGACCTTTGCTAGGTCGTTCACGACTTAAGAGTACGGAGTCAAGATTCAATGCTGCATCACTTACGAGAGGACCGGTTGACGCGTTTGCGACTTAGGACTTGTGATACATATGAGCAAGCTTACCAGTTGGGCCACGACCCACGACTTAGTTTGAGTCGGTCACGACCTAAAGCTACCGAGTTAAAATCCAATGCCATGATACTTATGCCGCATCTTTTTAACTCATTCGCGACTTAGGACTTATGACATGAATTCAGGTAGACAAGCTTACCTCTACTAAACCGTGGACTTGGCTCGATAGGTCGGCCACGACTTATCCTAAGTCGGCCATGACTTATCCTAAGTCGGCCACGACTTAGGACTTGGCAATAATTCCTGCCCAGAATTCTCTATAAATACATTGCCATCTCCAACTTTCAAAGGACTTTTGGGGAATCTCTTCAAGCACCGATACTCTGCCAGTTTCTAAACCGACTCTATACTTGAAGTTTCGAAGAACACTACAAGCTACTTTGAAAGACTTTCACACGTCCGACATGGATTCGAAGACTTTCATCTACATCAAAGCTTAAGCTACTTGTTCAAAGGGTTTTGTAACTAAAGAGATTTGTACTTGAAGAGCATTGTATCGTTTTGTAACAAGATCAGTAATAAAGATACTTAAAGTGGACGTAGGCTACTCCTTAAGCCGAACCACTATAAAATCGCCGTCTCTTACTGTATTTTCTGTTATTTTAGCTGATATTCTGTTTCCGAACCATCGGGTGGTGCTTTCACATTCACACTTCACGCACCGGGGTGTTAGCGTTCAATTTTAAGCGTTAACAGTGAGTGTTTTAACCCACTCACAACTTCTAAACTTTCGTATGTTTGTTAAATTGATTTATGATGAGTTTAGAAATTAATTTATAACTGTTTGGCATATTTTCAATCATCATCCCAGTTAAATTAAGTTAATTTAGTTAAATTGTTACTTATTTATTTATTTCATATAAACTGCCAGTTAAATTTGTTATTTATTTAATTATTGCATATAAACTGCCAGTTAAACAGTTAATTAAATTATTATTGAATATAACTTCTATTTAATACCTGTTGTTTAGTATCCATTCTATATTGATGCTATTGTTTGAATTTGATGATGATTGTGATAAATGGTTTCTGGTTGATATTGGATGAATGGACGCTGTATTTTATATGGTTATAAACTGCAAGTAATTATGCATTTTCATTTCATTTGGGATTGCGGTCTGAAATGATATATAACCGCAAATTTTCATTTTTAAATTATGGATTGAAATGATAAATTTCCGTATCACTTGACCATAGGGTAGAAAATTATATACAGACACCGCGGCCTGTATATAAATATATTTTGAAATGTTTTCTATGGTTTCGTAAAGAAATATATGGTTTTATGAGACACTGATTTGGATATTTATAAATATCATTTTATATATAATTTATTTCTTGGGTTTAAACTATGTATAAAATTGGGTTAAAGTATAAAGAAGTTAAATAATAAATGTTGATGTATTTAAGATATAATACGGTTAAGTATTTATTTGAATTTTATTCATAGAGTTTATAATGTCTTAAATTAAATTAATATTGGAAGATAAATACGAATGTGATTTGAATTAAAGTATTTAAGCATTATCCTCGAATAAAAATTATAATATGGGAAGTATTTACTTAAATATTATTTTTATATAGAGTTTATATTGGTTTTATAAATCAAGTATGATAAAATAGTTTTGAAATTGACTTGAGATTTTATTTAATTAAGAATTTTATTTAATAAAAATCCGTTGGAACTTATTGAAATTTACATTTTTAAAAGAATATGGTTTTTAAACTAAATTCGGGGTTAAGGTGGTTTAAGTAAATATATCAAGTCTAAATGAATTGAGGAATATTCAATTTTTGAAATTTGGAGTTTTATTAAAGGGATTAGATTATTAAGTACATATTTCAAACTAAATAATAGAAAAAGTGAAATTGGGATATATATATATATATATATATATATGAATTATAAAATTTAGTTTTGAAATATTGAAGTTTAAGCTTTGAAAATTTTAAATTAGAAATGGTTTATTTGGAGGTTCAAATCGATATTTGAATTTTATTTGTGAAATTAAAGAAGTATTTTTTTATAAAGTAATTTAATATTTAAACCATTAAGGAGTGTAGTTATATTTCAAAGTTACGAAATTCAAAGTTTTATGTTTTGGAAGGTTATATTTCAAGTTTGGTTTTGAAATATTATAACTTTGAAAATGTTATGGTTTTAGAAAAGGATATATTTGAAATAAAAAATATTAAGTTGGGTTTTATAAATGATATCTTATTGATTTGGTTTTAAAACGAAGATGATATCGTGTTTATATGGTTTTGTAATGAATATTTGATTCTGGTTTTGAAGTATAAATATTTTTAAATGGCCGCGGTGTTATAATAACGTTTGGTTGTTGAAGAGACCGGGATCGGAAGTTGTCATACTCTCTGCAAACTCCGAAAACCACTTTAACAACCGTGTACGTGGTGGAGATTCCAGAATGAAGTAGGATGGCGGCGGCATTTCCTTTGAGGTAAATACGTGGACCCGACTCCCGTGAGTTGGCATAAGGTGGCTAAAACAGGAGCGATTCTCGGGCCAATGAGATAGTACCTTTGATCGGACACATCCCTTCGATATTATACTGACTTTTGGATTGATTCGATGACCACTTTTGATTTTTTTATTTGGGGGTGTGGCTGGAGGTGGGCGGTAGCTACGGCATCGTGTTACCACCAGCTCAGATGCGTAATTGGTATATCTACCCTGGCATTGCCTAGTTGTGCCCTGTCACCTACCCTATCACGCCTTGTACGATTTTGATTTTCTCCCGTAGCCCGTGTGGTATCCTCTGGTGGCTTTCCGATCAGGGGGGACTATGATATTGGATGGACTACTGGGACTATTACGTGTTAAGGGGAATATTGGGTCACTCCTTAACGCTATTTTAAAATAAGTTTATTTTACTAATAGACACTATTATAATAGCGAAATATTACTACATAGTAAATAGTTTAACGGATCCTTAGAAGATGTGAATCCCGAGCATCTCTTAAATTGCTGCACTCATATTTTTTCTGTTAATTTAACTTACATAAGATCTTTTAGTTCTGACTCGAGTGTTTTGTCTTTTCAATTCGCTTTGGTCAGTCCGAGCGTTTCAGGATTTGAAGATTTTATTCTGGAGGACGAAGACGAAGATTTGCATTACTATTATTTATTATAGTACTCCACTACATTCAAAATGTTCCGCTGCATTGTATTATTCTTTGGTATGTGTAACTCTGATATATATTGTATAAGTAAAATCAAATGTTTTCGTAAAACTGCTTCATGAACTGTATATTGATTAATATATTTTATCCTTCCACTGTGAGAATCTATTTTGTTTTATTTCTTTCTTGTTTTTCTTATTTACCCCATAACAATCCGCCCTTCCGTATGGTTTGAATTGGCACGTATGTCGATTTAAAAGCATGCGAAAAGGCGGGATGTTACATCTGGTAGGTTTTTTGAAACTTTAAAAATCAATTTGAGTGAGATTTCTCAGACTGATATTCCAGACTGACTCGGGTGTTATTTAACTATAATGCTCAGGTCAGGCCGAGTATTATAGGATACATGAAAGGATGTTGTGGAGCTCAGGTGATGAGCTGGATGGCGATACATACTTCCGTGTTTGATTATTATTCTGCTATGTACCCATTTGTATGTTATTGATGTGGAACTCTAACGATGTAAACTGATGATGTATGTATAAACAAATATGGTATTTGTTTTTGGTGTAAAGATCTGTGATTATTTATTATATTTTATTCCGCTGCGATGGTTAGATTCTGATGTTGTTTTCTATTTTCTCCTTCTACCTCTTCTTCTTTAACCCAAATGGTTCGTATTTCTGTACAACTTGACTTGATTGATGTGGATTAGTGTCGACTCAAGGGGTACGAATTTGCGGGTCGTTATAGAATTTATCTTTAATTAATTAAGGTTGCGATTAATTAAAGATAATTAATTAGTGAAATCAATTAAAGGTTTATCACTTAATGAAATTAATAAAGATTGATTAATTAATGTTAATAATCAAAGGTTAATTTCTTAATATAAGTAATTAGTGGATAGTAAATGAATATAATTAATTTAAAGATCATTAACAAGTGATTAAGGAATTTAAATAATTTAAGATAATGAATTGGATAATACTTAATGTAAGTAATTAAGGGAAATTAATTACTAAAGATAATTAAATAAAAGTAATTAAGAATAATTAATTAATGATTAAAGATTGATTAATCAAGTGATTAAAGGATAATTACTCAATTAGTTTGTGATTTATTAATATAAGTGATTAGGGATAATCACTTATGGTAATTAATTAAGGGTTAATTAATTAATGTAATTAAGGATAATTAATTAAATGGTAATTAATTAAGGGTTAATTAATTAATGTAATCGAGGATAATTGATTAAAATGGTTTATAATTAGTTAATGTTTATTAATCAGGATTAGTAGTTTATTCATAAGTAATTAATCGGATTTAAATTTATCAAATGATTAATTGATCTTACTTATGGATGTTTGGATTGTACTGAATGCTTTGAATTGTTTGTTATCTCTTATCTGTAATATTTTGTGATGTGAATTGTTTTGAAATGAGCCGTGTGTAAATTATTTATCTGCGATGAATTTACATATTTATCGGTGAATCTGTGAATGGAAGATGAGCGTTATAGGATTTTACCACTTATCGATATTATTGTGCTTGAATTTGTGATGATTGATGACATTGCACTATTGTGTAAAACCCCTGGACTATACCACACACACACAAATATGGATTTCAAGGGAAATCGGTTAAGTCATGGGTTTTCGAATTTAAAATGATTTAAAAGTTGAGTTTTGAATCCAAATGGTTTCGGAAATGCAATTGGGTTGAATTTTAAAAGCTTTTGGAAAGAAAGTTTGAAATTGAAAATTGGTTTGAATATAATATATCTTGTTTAAAGTTTGAAATTATTTTGGAATCTATGGTTTGAAAAGTGGTGATACAAGTTATATAATATATATGGATTTTAAACCATTTTTAAAGTATTTTAAAAGTATTATTTTGGGAATTTAAAATTAACCCAAGTTTATATTTCAAAGGCTATAACCTGTGTGTATTTAATCGAATTTTTCCAAAATGAAAAGCATTTGTTTTCAAATGATAATGACTTTCATATAAAGAAAGAACTTCTAGTTTTTGTTGAAAGGATTTCAAGTTTGAAATGGAACTGTTTTGAAAGCTGTGAATGAATCTTTGTTAAAGATTGGTGAACTTTGTTCTTCAAATTGAAGTGGATTTTGAAAGGTGAATCTTTTGTTTAAAAGATTAAAAGTGTAAATTTTTTTAAACCGTTTGAAGGAAATGTTTTGGGTTAAAAGTTGTGACTTGAACTAAGATCCCAATATATCCATATAATTTTAAAAATTAAGCGCTCATTATTCGGTTTAGCCGTGAGAGGACTTTATGTCATATAACCCATTCCAAATAGTGATATGACGATATGGATAGCATTTGAAGACGGTGGTGAAGACCGGGTATTTTCGAGAACGATGGGATTACCTGTCGAATATCTCTTCACTATGTAGCTATGGTATAGAGATCTACATGTGCTATGGGGAGTCCGATCGGGATTGTGAATACCCGGATTGCAAGGGCTTCTTTGTGAAGTGCCTTCGGTTCCGTTCGAACCTGGGTCGGACTTGTAAGGATGTATGTCTGACATTAAACTTTGAGATGTAAAGCTGGTTTCTATCAAATACATTTCTGTTTGGTGGCGGAGAATTTATTCTCTTAGCTTAACACCCTTCTTTGAGACGTACGAGCTTAGAGGTTATGCAGTTGATGGTTACTAGTGATACATTCCCAATTTGGTAATGTGGCATGCTAAGTGCTACTGATCATTTGTTGATCAAAGCATGAATTTTGTGAAAAGCGTAGCTTTGTGGACGAGACCTCATCAGGACCTCACAACCCGAAAATGATCGAAACAGGAAGGATGCAACAAGGTTATCGGGGGCCGTGCCCCTTTGGGTATGTCCAGTTCCTTCTGGATAAAAAGTGGTATCATGATATGGAGCTCAGATACTAAACTTATGTGGTTATTGCTTTGTGGTTGTTGGTGAATCCCGAGATAAAGATTGGTTATGACCGGGGGATGGCATACTCGTGTCGGTAGTTACCTAGTTACAGAGGTAATCCGGCCGTGTCAGCAGAGACCTGGTTAGGTACTCGGGGCATCCCTCTAGAGGCCTACCCATGTGGCATATGAAGTTCCTTAGTCAGACCATTTGTTGGAAATCCAAAGAAACAATACGCGCCCTGTACTGTTTTAGTTGTATAACCTGCCAGGAAATGTGGTGGTAACCTGCTATTGAACATGGTAGCTATAGTAGGCATACCATGAAATGTGGTATGCTGGCTAAGATTAATATTATACTTTCGAAATGTTTTCTGCACTATGCACTAATAATAATATCAAAAAGGATTTTGTGTATCAAGCATGTTTGACTATCATAAGGAGAAATCACCTCCAATTGTGCGCTTGCATTGTGTGTGGGGGGGTGGCCTTATGGTAGTTTCATTTTCCAAAATGCATTGCAAATTTCTTTTGAATTCTTTTGTTTTTTTTGTTCAGAAGAAAATTGTTTTTGTTTTCTCATACCAGTCCTATGACTATCCTGGAGTTTATTGTTCCATTTCTAAACTCTGGGTGCCCACAATTTTCCACATGGGCAGCCTAGAGTCAGGTTTTCAGATAATCAGATAGTAGGTGTAACTTTTGGAAATCGCATTTCCAGACCGGACTTGCTTACGTCTAGCATGAGAGTGACTCGAGCTTCTATCTTTGGAATCTTTGGAGCTTTGGCAATTGGAGATGTTGCTTCCCGCTGCTGTTGCTTTTGTGATTATCTTTCCATTGTCTTGTATCTCTGATATATGTTTATCAATTCTTGTTGTATCAGATATTGTGTATCAATAAAATCATTCATTTCTTTTTCCACTATGTTGTATGTCTATTGTGTTATAAGCTCCGACAAACCAGATTCAACATTTGAATCTGCGGCATTTGAATACGGATGAAGTATGGATGTTGATTTTGTAGCACCGGCTCAGGATCATTACAAGAAGTTATTTAAGAATATACTTTATAAAAGTATATTTTAAAAAATAAAGTGTAATTAGCAAAAATTAAATGATGTTTGAGAAAGATGGGTTTGAGAATTCATATCCTAATGTTTTGAAAAAGTATAAAGGGTAAAGTTATGTAATATAAAATAAGTTTGGAATTAAATTTATGATGAGATTTATTAATAAAGAAATTTCAAAGGATTTTTTCAATAAGAAATATAATGGTATTATTCCAAATAAAGGATAATCGATTGCTTTTGGAAAATAGATTAAAAAAATTTGGGAATAAATATTTTAAAGAATTGGTTTATAAAGGTATTTAAATGAAAAATAAAATATTTATAAATATCAAATCGTCTTAAACTAATAATATTCAAAGAAGAAAGCTAAATCGATATTTAATAAATCAACTATCGAGAATAATTAAATTGATCGTATTTGGAAATTAAATCTCATTTTCTTACCACTACTCACCGATTTCGGACTTGTACTATTTTTAGGTTGAAAATAAAGTCGGGCAAGCGAAGGTAGTGTTACCTCTAGGCATTACCTTGACAACAATTTTAACCTTCGAAATAGAAACGAGTTTCCATACCCAACGTTTAATGCTACGAGTATGACTAAATCTTTTCCATATAAGATATATCATTTGCGAAAGTTAAATTGTTGTCCTTTTCGTAACAAAATCAAAATCTTAAAATTTTAAAACCCAAACTTGTGCTTGGTTTTCACATCACAAATATTTGCAAAACACTTTTAAAACAATCTTGAAAATATTCTCTTAAAGTGCAAGTTATATTTCTAAGGGTATTTAAAGGAAAGGTAAAAAGACAAATGTCATTAAAACATTGTTTACTATAAACCCAAAAAAATTTACACTTAGCTTTAGTTTTGAAAACTATTCCTTTAAAAATATTTTTCTTATTTATAAACTATCATTTGTAAATTTCGAACAACATTTATTATCCTAGAAGATAATAAATTAATAAACATGATTTTATAAATTTAAACAGTGTTAATCATCCTTAAAGTTTCATAAATTTAAAACAATATTAATTATCCCATGAGACAATTAATCAACTTATAACTCCTTTTATAAATCCATTAATTAACTTTTAAACACCTTTATTAAATAAATTAATTAACTTTAATCGCTTTTATTAAATTAGTTAGTAATTTTAAACAACTTTTTTTTAACAAATTAATTCACTTTAAACATCACTCATTAAAATAATTAATTAATCTTAAACATCATTATTAAAAATGATTAACTAATTTTAAACATCATCTTTGAAATGATTAATTTGACTTGAACGTCATATTTTAAAATGATTAATTAATTTTAAACCTCATTATTCAAAATAATTTATTAATTTAAATATCATTATTAAAATGATTAATTTACCTTAAACACCATTATTTAAAATAATTAGTTAATTTTATAACTCGTTCTACAAATTTTAATCAATACTTATCCTTTATTTTTAAAGTTCCAAAAATATTTGAAAATATAGTTTAAACAATTTTCAAAGTGCGAGAACATGACCAAACATTTATTTTGAAAAAATACAAGATCAAGTTCAGGAAACAAAACAGGTTTTAGGGGATGATATTTCATAAGTGAGGGTACAACGATAATCGCTGTAACAACACTCACATAATCAAATAGTATGTCATAATTTTTTTTAACTAAGTGACAAAAGAATATATGTAAATTTATATTAGCAAGAAACCATTTAGGGACTCTCTATAAAAGTCCCATGCAAATCACACATATTTATGTGTATTTTTACGTGTTCCATAGCAACATATTCGCTACGTACACTCCGACTTTCCTTTCGCTTTTGTCCTTTACAACACAATGGTTATTTATGCCATCCGCTTGTCGAGCGAGAATTTAAAATCTAAACCAACTACCAAACAACGGTATAAACAATCATACAAGCATTGAACAGTAATTTATAGCAACACAGTTATCATATAGGCTATTTGAAGGTTAGTAAACTCACCAAAATTTCAGTTGATTCTTTCGTGTTTAGTCTAAAATTCAACCAAAAACGAAATCAGTTCCATCACATAGCTAACGTTCCTACAAGTCCAACGCAACTGTAATGTCTGAATCCAACCTCGTATGAGTAAGAAATTGAATTTATAAGAATTGGAATTAAATACTATAATTAATCACTTTATTATTTAATTAAACTAATTATCTCACCTAAACCATCTTCTCCCTCCTTAAACTATCTCCTACACACATTTAGGCACTCGTATGTGCATGGCCGAAGCTTCATCTCCCATCTCCCCATTTATCTCCTTCCATGCCTAACGAAAACGACTCCCGTTGCCACCTACGATCTCCTTTACGTGAGCCTTTACATCCCTTACCAAAACATCACACCCAAAAAAGAGCCTTAAATCACGACCTGGGCACACTACTATCCGCGACCTAATGAAATCGCACTGCTCAAGATAGCATCGCACCTCACCACTTCAGTTGCCATTTCCTCCTACAAACCCAAATCTAATGCCACCATGTCCCAATTCCCTTCAAATCAAGCACAAACTGACACCCTAGTCTCATGCTTATCACGTCAGCCACCACAAACCAGCGTCGCACTTCAGAAGCTCATATAAATGAAGATTCGTCGATACACACACAAAGAAACGATCTTCGGAATTTTTTATTAAGTAGATTTCTTTGTTTTGATTTTTAAATGAAGGAGTCCATGTTTAGTTTACTGAAAATGAAAATGAGAGAAGGAAAAATGAAGAAGTGAAATTAGAAAAGTTTAAGCGTTGTTATTTTTATTTTATAAGCAAACCTAAAATTCTTTCCTTCATTCACAAGTAATCCAAATTTCTCAAGCAATACAAGATTCTCAAGCGACATATCACCTCACCAAAAAGTTATCTTGAAAATTTAAATTTTGATTGATTTAAAAAGTTATAAAAAGAAATATTTGTGGTACTCCACCACACAATATTTTGTTCACGTACGAACCGCAAATGACAAAAATAAAAATACAATCGCACACCAAAATGTCACACGATTACAAATCAACAATAAAAAACATATTATTTTATTCTGTGAAATTCTAAAAATACCATCGTTTGCCGTAAAATATATCAAATGGTCATTTATTTATTTTCCAAATTAAAAATTATAGAAAAATCCCATAAATTAAAATAAAGATATGTCATTAAAATGATATTGTTTTATTAACAATTGATTTTTTGGTTATTTATTCAAACTATTTATTATTGTAAATAAATTTACAAATTGAGTTCACTATTTTTTATTAATTAAAAGGAGTTAAATAAGGCAATTAAATCCGTTTAATTAATATTTAATTCATAATTCAAATATTTAAATAATCCTTATATTCAAATTCAAGTTATTAAACTTTAAAACCTAATTATTTAAATATTTAAAATTATTTAAATATTTAAAATTATTTAAATATTTAAAATCAAAATAATAAAATTCTAGGATATTACAAAGGATTGTTTCATCCTCCCTCTAGCAGGCGCTTCGGCCAGACCACGTAGGTGGGACTGAAGGCTTATAGTGCCCTAGCTAGGCCATGTACGTAAGCCCGGAGGCTTACTCTGACCTGGCCCTTGGGGCGGGATTTATTTTATAAGTCCTTTCCATGAGGTATTTCCCTTTATTAAGCACTTTAACATTTGATCTTTTGCTCAAATCTTGTAAATAAGACTTTCCCTTGCTGGTATAATACTCTTCTACATTCTTGGAGTACAATAGAATATCAATTTTATTTTATTTGTTTGTAATTTATTTCTGTTTTATTTTTATTTTATTTTTCAAAATTCAAATGGAGATTCAAATAAAATATAGGTCTTAAAAATTGAGTCAACTTTTCGACCTCTTTACTTTTGAGTGTTCTAAGAAAAGATGTTTACTTAGTTGGCCCAATAACATCAAATAGCTTACCTATGTTAAATGTAAACAAAACTATGGTTTTAATAAAACAATGCTTATTAAAACCAAATTTCTCATCCATTCAAAACTTTAGTTAAATTATCTCTTTTCTATCCCAGAATTTTAAAATCTTCGTTCATTAAATTATGATTTAAAAATAGCTTTTATTTTAAATCAATTTCCCTTAAGGAAACTTAAGACTAAATACTTGGTTTCTATTTCAAAATGCTTTTGAAATCATACTACATATATTTCCATATATATAAAACAATCATAATAAATTATTCACCAATGCTTGCTTGGGGTTCGTTTGGATTTGAACTCATTTCGATCGCACAATGATAAAGAGGATAATTTATAAGTGTACTACGACTTTTCCTAATCAATCATCCGATCATCACTTAGAAGATTATTCAGATTACCATAAAACTAACTAATAGAGATTTCCCAAATTATCCAAAGAAAGTGTATTTTTCTTAAAAATACTCTTTGAAAGATTTATTCTTATGAACACTTCCAAGTAATACTACCATTTATTTTCTAAAATATTTTTGAAATTATATCTAGCAATACCGGGATTTAAATTCTCAAAAATCTTCCTTAAATCATATTTTTATAACCAAATTTATATAAAGTTGCCTTTATATAGAACAACCTATTTTATTGTAATTCTCCTTTACTATAATAAAATTTTCACAAATATTTATCCTTTAAATGTCTTATCATTCCATTTAGATTATATTAAACAATCTTCATTAATGGTTTTACTTTTACTCAACATTATTAAAAGGTGACTTTTAACTTAAAATTATCTTTGATGCCTTATCGTCAAATTGTGAAACTCAATTCATATGGAGTTCAGTACTCACAATTATCAAAAAATGCCCATAAATCGGTTGAACATAAATTAGTAAATTAGCAACCAATAAACAAAAGGCAATGCTCTTAAACTATAAGAGCACGTTAATTCAAATAATAATGATAAAAAATAAATATTATCATTACCAAATAAACACTATAGATAACTACATAAACTTAAAAATTATTCCTTTATATATATAAGATATATAACCCAAAGTAAAATATTTCATTTACCAAATTTTCAAAGATCAATATCCTGTCTATTTGCTTTGTCGAAGAGTTCAGAAATCCCGATCGACATCATGATGTCCCATGTCTCGACCAGAATTTATAAACAACTTAATAGACCAATTAACACAATAGGTTTTTATAACAATAACAAATACTCTTGTATATATAATCCTTTTAACTCATTCTAAGGTGCCGCTTTCTGTATCTCTAATGAGCCATTGTTCCCGCTTAACCTTCAGCTCTGATACCAGCTATAATGATCTACTTTTTCGACCATTGAAAGATGGCACCAAATAAATCTACGGTATTCCAATGTCGAACATCCAATAATGGGAAAGGCAGATTGTTAAGATAAAATGAAAAAGAAAACAAATAGGGGAAATAAATCTCACAATGGAAATACAACGTATAATATAATAAATACAGTAAAAAATATCACTCTAAGTATATCAGAGTTAAAAAAACTCATCAGCTTGGATAGTTATAACTTCCTGACCTTACAATTGCTGATTGGTATATATAATAATACACCGAGGAAAAAAACTATGATCGATAAACATCCGGCTCTACTCCATGAGTTCCATGACATACCAACAACAACTGGGAAAATGCTTAGTTTGACCCAAGCAATATAATAAAATAACACCTGGATCAATATGAAAATACCAGCATAGGAAATTCAAGTAAATGATGAACATATAATAATTCTATAAGACCACGCCACTAAACATGCAACGGATTTTACCTCACAAGAACAACTTCCACACATGAATGAATGTAAATAGATTAAAACAAAACCCAAACTTGAAATAATGGGCGTGAACAAGATTAAAATCCAAACTTAGAGAATGGACATAAATATTTAAACATCAAGAAGAGCTCCAGTCACTTCTCAAAAAAATTAAGAAGACAATTCAAAGATTTGAATCAACAACTAGGAAAGCAATTTCCCCACAATAACTAGGAGCGTGCGCCCACTTCATTGAAAGAATACCACTAGAAAATATACTTGAGAGAGTCATTTTCTCTATGACTCTTTTGAAAATGTACTAGCCTAGCTCCGCCAACCTTACCGAGAATCCGAGTATTTCACATCTCCACATACAAACCACCAATCTAATCTAGAGTAGATGTGAATATACCCTAATAAGAGCTCTTAGGTTTAGTCATTTCCGACAAAGGATATCAACACTCAAATGAGCAATCAATCATCATAAATTGATGATGTTCAAAGAAGGAAGCTGAATCAACAGTCCATAAATCAACTATCGAATAATTAAAATGATCATATATAGAAACTTAATCTCATATCTTACCACTACTCATCGATTTAAAACTTGTACTATTTTTGGGCTGAGAATGAAGTCGGGCAAGTGAAGGTAGTGTTACCTCTAGGCATTACCTTGATGACAATTTTAACCTTCGAGATAGAAATGAGTTTCCATACCTCGACATTTTGTGCTACGAGCATGACTAAATCCTTTCCATATAAGCGATACCATTTGCGAAAGTTAAATTTCTTATCCTTTCCGTAACCGAATCAAACTTTTAAAACCTGAACTTGTTCTTGGTTTTCAAATCACATATATTGTAAAGCATTTTAAAAAAACTCTTGAAAAATTCTTTTTATAGAGAAAAATATATTTCTAAGCATATTAAAAAGAAAGGTAAAAACCAAATGTAACTAAAACATTGTTTACTATAAACCCAAAATTTTTTACACTTAGTTTTATTTTTGTAAACAATTCTTTTCTTAAGATTTTTCTCATTTATAGTATATTATTTGTACATTTCAAACAACATTTATTATCCTAGAAGATAATAAATCAATTAAAATGTTTTTATCAATTTAAAACAATGTTAATCATCCTAAAAGATAACTAATATGATTCTTTTATAAATTTAAAACCATATTATTTATCCCAAGACATAATTAATCAACTTATAAATCCTTTAATAAATCCATTAATTAACTATGAACATCTTTATTCGGTCGGCTAATTAATTAAATCACTTTTATTAAATTAGTTGATTAATTTTAAACACCTTTATTTTAACCAATCAATTTACTTTAATAATCATTCATTAAATGATTAATTAATCTTAAACATCATTATTGAAAATGATTAATTAATTTTAAACATCATTATTTAAAATGATTAACTAATTTTGAACACCATTATTAAGACGATTAATTTACCTTAAACATCATAATAAATTTTAAACATCATTATTATTCCAAGTGATTAATTAATTTTAAATATCATTATTACAATGATTAATTTACCTTAAATGTCAATATTTAAAATGATTAATTAATTTTATAACTCGTTTTATAAATTTCAATCCATACTTATCCTTTATTTTTAAAATTCCAAAAATATTTGAAAATATAGTTTAAACAACTTTCAAAGTGCGAGAACATGACCAGAAATTTATTTTATAAAAATACAAGCTCAGGTTTAACGCATAACATAGTTTTAAGGGATGATATTTCATAAGTGATGGTACAACGATAATCACTGTAAAGACATTTATACAATTAAACAGTATGTCATAAATATTTTCAACCAAACAACAATATAAGTGACATAAAAATATAAGTAAGTTAATATCAGTGAGAAACCCTTAGGGTCTCTTTACAAAGTCCCCAGTAAATCACACATATGTATGTGTATATCAAAGTGTTCCATAGCAACCTATTCGCTATATACACTCTGACCTTCCTTTTGTTTTTATGCCATCCGCCTGTCGAGAACGAATATAAATCCAAACAAACAACCAAACAACATTATAAACCATCATCCAAGTATTCAACAATAATTTATTGCAACACGGTATAATATAGTTTATTTAAAGGTTAGTAAACTCACCGAAATTCCAGTTGACGCCTTCGCGTTTCAATTCGATCTAAAATCAAATGCAATTAGTCTTTAGTCCAAAATTTAACTAAATCCAATGAAATCAATTCCAGTGCATAGCTAATGTCCCTACGAGTCCAACATAACTGACTGCATTCGAATCCGACCTTATATGAGTAAGATATTGAATTTATAGGAATTTGGAAATTAACGCTATAATTAATCGCTTAGTTATTTAATTCAAATAATTATCCCACCTAAACTATCTTCTCCCTCCTTAAGATATCTCCAGCATATATTTATGCATTGATATATGCATAACAGATGCTTCTCCTTCCCTCTCTCCTCCTATCTTCTTCCATGCTAAACGAAAATGACTCTTGTCACCACCTACAATCTCCTCTACAAGAGCTCTTCACATCCCTCACCAAAACTTCACATACGAACAAGACCCTTAAACCACGGCCTGGGCATAGTACTACCAACGACCTGATGAACTAACACTCCTCAAAATAGCATCACACCTCACCATAATCCAACCAAGCTGCCATTTCCTCCTACAAACCCAAATCTAAAGTCGCCTTGTCCAATTCCCTTCAAATCAAGCATGAACTGAAACCCTAGTCTCATGCCTATCATGTTGGCCACCACGAACCAGAGTCGCACTTCGCGAAGCTCATATGGAAATGAAGCATTCATCGATATAAATACAAATAAACTATCTTTGGAATTTCTTGTTAAGTAGATTTCTTGGTTTTGATTTTTAAATGAAGGAATCCATGTTTAGTTTACTAGAAATTAAAATGGGAGATGAAAGATGTAGAAGTGAAATTAGAAAAGTTTTAGTGTTGTTATTTTTGATTTTATAAGAAAATCCAAAATTCTTTCCTTAGTTATCCAAATTTCTCGAGCAATACAAGATTCGCAAGCAAAATATCGCCTCAACAAAAAGCTATTTTGAAAATTTTAATTTTGATTTAAAAGGTTATAAAAAGAAATATTTGCGATACTCCGCTACATAATATTCTATTCATGTACAAACCACGAATGATAAAAATAAAATTTTGATCGTGTACCAAAATGTGAAACGATCACAAATCAATAATAAAATACATAGATTATTTTATTCCGTGAAATTCCAAAAATACCATCATTTGCCGTAAAATACTTCAAACTATAATTTACATATTTTTTAAATTAAAAATTATGGAAGAATCCCATAAATTAAACTAAAGATAGATCATGAAAAATTAAGTTGTTATATTAACAGTTGATTTTCTTGTTATTTATTCAAACCACTAATTATTGTAAATAAATTTACAAAATGAGTTCACTACTTTTTCCATTAATTAGGAGGAGTTAAATAAGGCTACTAAACCATTTACTTAATATTTAATTCATAATACAAATTTTTAGATAACCGCTATATTTGATTTTAAGTTATTAAATTTTAAAACCTAATTTTTTAAATATATAAGATTAATTGAATATTTAAAGTCAGAATGATAAAATTACAGGATGTATTCTATACTCCCTCTAGGTGGTGCTTGTGATAACCTGGATTTTTGGACATCAGATAATTGGATAATCATCTGAATTAACTAATACTAGTTTATAGGTTGAACAAATAAAATTGATAATAAATATTTATCTCTGAATAAATGTTTATTTGGTAATCTCCTAGTATAATTATTTAGAATTGGCAAAAATTATTATTTTTTTAAACAAATTAAATATGTGTTGTTTAATTATTTAAATGAGTTGATTTTAGATTGAATTTGAATTTGAGATTGAAATTCAATAGACTAATATCTTAAATAAATTGGATTTAAAATAATATATATTTGATTTTTATTAGTATATAATTAGTTCTATATTATTTTTGTGACGCCCCACCTCTATACCCACGCTAGCCAAGAACGCTACGGAGTAATGCTGTCGACTAGCACGGAGAATAAGGCTGTTGAGGAGCGACCATCTGTATAATTGCTTTGTGCGAGTACCGATATGCCAGATAAAAATATAACTTTTCATCACTAGAGGAAATCCGACATACAGACACAAACTCAAAGCTATCACATAGTGGCTATATAAAATCTTCGGAAACAAATATAGAAATAAACATAACATAAATCAGTCACAGATAATTCATATCACAAAGGCGGAAATAGATATGAATATTACACATGAAAGTGTACATCAGAGTAGTGGTCAAAAAGATCCACAATAATACAAGGAATAGATACAAGTGCAAGACAAAAATATGTATGCATGAAGGGGTCTGTATCTCAAATGTATACAACAAAAAACTACCAAACTAGAGTAGTTAGCCAAAAGTCAGATGATAGTCCGATAAGGACTCAAGCAGAAGCACCTGTAAAATCTCAGTCTAACCCGAGTATTATTTAAGAAGAAAATAATAAACGGATCAGTCTAGCTATAAATATCAGATGAAGTGATATATAATAAGAGATATGACATAAACATATAATATTCGCAATGCCAAGTTGTGATAAATAGGTAACTGAAAATCAACAAGAGATTTATCAATATCACAATAATCTGCTCAAGATAAAAAGGAATGTCATACTCCTAATTTCATTCACCAAGCCACAATAAATGAAATATATATCAATGCCCATCGTAAAAGTTGGTGAAACATAAATTCCAGAAATCAACACATGAAAAACAGAAATCACAAGAAAAAGGAACAACGACATCGTACAGCGGGACGTCCGATGAACCAAATCACAATAAAAAGGATGGCCAATCCCCAAAAAAACTGGACATCGACGCACCTAGAAAGACACGCCCCATGTACAGTCGAACATCGACGCACCTAGAAAGATACGCCCCATGCTCTAGCATCGACGCACCTAGAAAGATACGCCCCATGCACAAATAAACATCGATGCACCTAGAAAGATACACCCCATGTAATGTCGAACATCGACGCACCTAGAAAGATACGCCCCATGCATAGACGAACATCGACGCACCTAGAAAGATACACCCCATGTAATGTCGAACATCGACGCACCTAGAAAGATACGCCCCATGCTCTAGCATCGACGCACCTAGAAAGATACGCCCCATGCTCTAGCATCGACGCACTTAGAAAGATACGCCCCATGCACAAATAAACATCGATGCACCTAGAAAGATACACCCCATGTAATGTCTAACATCGATGCACCTAGAAAGATACACCCCATGCAAAGTCGAACATCGACGCACCTAGAAAGATACGCCCCATGCATAGACGAACATCGACGCACCTAGAAAGATACGCCCCATGCCCCGACTTATTGAGCCGATTGCTCCACGAAGTAAACAAACATCGATGCACCTAGAAAGGTACACCCCATGCATAATAAAACATTGACGCACCTAGAAAGGTACGACCCATGTATAAAATGAGATGAAACTCAATAAAATGAGGAACAGTCCTCCACATAGACAAAGAGACATCGCACATTGCTAGTCTAAACCACAAAGATGATCGTCATGATCAAAGAGAAGTGTCAATTACAATAAGCTAGTAAATATATGAGCTTAGCTTCATGTCCCATAACCACTAGCTTAACTTAAATATTTACGAACAAATTGTAGATCTCCACTAGAAAATTGTCACAAGAGATTCAATCGAACAAGTCCAAGAATTAACCGACGAAGTAAACGCAAGCGTTTCATACCACTTGTTTTACTAAGTCGTTTAATTAGATTTCTCATACAAGTGAGGTAAAGGTTTGTATATACTAATAGATTGGAAAATGGTTTAAGAAAAGATCTTTGTTATTGAAAATAGAGTTGAAATCGTTTGATGAAAGAGTTTTGATATTTACTACTAGTATAGAAAACCTTTATATTTTTAAAGTGACAAATCACAAAGAAGATTGTAAGAACAATCAATCAGTAAAATTCACATTCGAAGACGTGAATAAAATCCAAAGAAGCCGATAAAGAATCCATCGAAATGGATATTCAAAAATCCCTAAAAAGGAGTCATCAAAGTCATAATAAATGATAACAACAAATAGGATCATCACGAATCGACTTAAATTGGATTTCTCAAGCGAATAGGCAAATAGGCAAAATACAGTAGTTTCAGACGTCTGAAACAAGTGGTTCAGACGTCTGAATCTGGAAATATAAAAATTTCCAGAACACAATTCAGACGTTTGAATCAAGTGTTTCAGACGTCTGAAATAGGCATATTTTAGCCTATTTCCTTTCTGGTTCCAATTGAACCAATTCAGACGTCTGAAACCATATATTCAGACATCTGAATCTGGGAATAGAAAACTTCCCAGAACAATATTCAGACGCCTGAATCTGTAATTCAGGGCATTCCCTGAACCTAGGCCAAAAATGGCCAAACGAATATCGGAAACGATCGAGCGAGCAAATGACAACGACTAAGGAATTACGTCGAACGACAACCCAGCCTAAACGGCTCTTCGATACGCCTCAAATATCAATGTCCAAATATCCATAATATGATTTTCATAAATTAGACCAAAACACCAAAAATTGGAATTTACACAAAATCAATCCAAACCAAAATCAATTGCACAAGAATAAATGTTAGGAATTCATACCTAACAATCGAAGATAAATATAAGCATAGATGTGAGATAAAAATCTCACCTTTGAACCCAAACAAATGAAGAGGAAGCTATGAAGCAATGGCAAGAACAAGCACTCTTCAATTCCAACTCAACAAGCTTGAATCTAAGCTTAAAAGATAATTATTTCCCAAATTAGGTTTAGGAATTTTCTGAAATCAAAGAGAGAATGAGTTGGAGAAGAAGAAGAAGCTTACCAATGGGTTCTCTTGAGTTTGGAGCAAGAACTTGGATTTGCAAAGGAAGCTAGGGCTTGGAGTTTTAATTTCCTCTTCCACTCTCCATTAACATAAAAGCTAGAGTATTAGGAAAATAGAAGAGAAGTGAATGAAGAGGAGAGGGTTGGAACTGAGTTAGTAAGTGGTTAATCGGCTCAGCCCAAACCAAAACCCTAAGCAAAAAGTAGCAAAATTCAACTTTCTCCAAACATATCGAAGCTTATACTCAAAAAGGTCGCAAACGTCATTTTGAACTCAATGGATGTGGTCTCGAGTCCTAATTCGACCGTATGCAAAAAGTAGGTTTTCGGACCAAAATCCGACGAACGATAAAATATTTAAATAAAATATTTAAATATAAAATCGATAAATGTGTGGGTTGTTACAGACTCCCCTCCTTAAAGAAATTGCGTCCTCGCAATACTTAAGAGGAAAATAAGAAGTAACAACCATGGAAGCATACCAACACAAAAGAAAATTTGAAATCGAAAGTTCACCATATAGGGCACGAAGGAATAAATCCGAAAGTTTTCGTTCGATGGATTCTCAAGATTTCACAAAAGAAATCCTTAGGATTTGAGAACCATTGAACTTCTATCAAAAAGAATATCTTTATATCGAAGGCGCTCAACCTCCGAAGCAATGATGCGAATAGAATGTTGCTCAAAAGTCAAATTTGGTGAAACTTCAAACCCCTCAATAACACTGGGCTCAAGAATGAAAACCGGAATTCCTAAGGCATTTCCGTAGATAAAAGACATGGGGAACGTCAAGAATAGCAGAAAATTGAGCCAGTGCAACGGCGTAGTACAAAAATGGTACGCCCGAGAAACTAGAAACTCAAATAATTTGGGACATCAGCGTAGTACAAAAACGGTACGCCCAATGAACCAAAGCAAAGACATTGATGTAGTACAATGGTACATCCAATGAATCAAAAAGCGAAGACATTGATGTAGTACAACGGTACATCCAATGAATCCAAAGCCATAAAAGAACACCGGACACTAGTCCATAAAAGGAATGAGATAAAGCTCCATAAAACGAAGTGTATCAAAACGTCCGATGAACTTGATAAAAAGATAATTCCATTCAGACAACATTAAAGAATCAACCACTTGTTGCTTACGACAAAGCGCATTGGCAACACGATTTCCCTTCCAGGAATAAAAAGAATATCAAGATCATAAGATGTCAGGAACTCGAGTCAACATGGAGTTCCATATGAGAAAATAATTATTCCAATGATTTATGATCGAGGTAGAGAACAAATTTCTCATCCAAATATGATGATGCCAAATTCCAAAAGTAAAAACAATAGCCGCGAGTACTAGATCATGAGTGGCATATCTAGTCTCGATAAGCTATAATGATTTAGAAGCACAAGTGATAGCACGTTATCTTATGTAAGAGAACGGCATCCAAACCAATACGATAAGCATTGGTACAAAAGATAAAGTCTTGGTTCCCCCTCGGGAATCACAAGAACAAGAGTATCGAAAAGAAAGAATTACTTTTAAATAACCTTCTTTCCTGAAAAGTTAAAACTTTCAAAATTACATTTATCATTATGTAATAATTTTTCTAGAAAAATTTACTATTTTCAAGTCAATATACTGTGTCTGATTGTCTCATCAAAGCGTTTAGGAAATTCCTATCAATAACGTTGATCAAGCGCGTCGACCAGAATTCTTAAAGCACTCAACGGGCAATACAATCACAAAATCGTATTGTAAAGGATAAGTAAGTTTCTCAAAAACTTCTAAGAATATTCTTTGTTCGTTTTAAGAACAAAAATCCGGTTATACTTCTAAATAAATCTTATGAAAAAGATTTTGCAAAATTTTAAATTGCTACTTTCATCCAAAAATCAATAAATAAAAGAATGGTCTCATCGAAATATTCATAGAATATTCGATTTATAAAATGGATGAAATAAGCTGGACAATTTGAATGACATAATAAGTCATTCTTAAGAATCATAACGAGTGCGGAGTGCGTAAGTGGAATGCTAACTCACGCGACTCGTAGCAAACGAAAACCGGTGGCAAGGTCGAGCTGAAAAGACCTTAGCGCCACACAAAAGATTACTTAGGTGATAATCCTGAGACAAGCTCAAAAATACCGGAAAATTTCTCTAACTACATGAATGAGAGAAATAACACTTTCCTTATAAGTGGGCTTAAGGAATAAAATGATTCCACCAAATTGGAATCAAAATCACAAAGGAAAAATAGAAATCTGCTTAACAGATTGAAAATGTCGAAGATGAATAGTCCACACGGGACAATAGGATATGGGCTTCGCAACGATTAAGCCAATCCTGACAAAAGTAAATTCCGAAGCCAAAGTAAATATCGGCTCAGAAAGAAAAGTCACATAAAACAATCTCGACATCAAAACAAAAGCAAATTGAGTGTGGCGGATCTACCATCCGGATTCACAATCCTCAAAGAAGTCATCAAGCCCAAAATATTCAAAGAAAAAGAATCGACAAGTTCTTTTGATATAAAAATAATGAGATGAAACTCATATCAAAAAGAACTCAAATAAGAAGATCACGAAATAAATGTAATCAAGGATTAAATGAGAAATACCTTGACCACGAGAAGTGTTACCAGGAGCTTGCACTACATTGAGCTCTCCCTCCTTCTTACTTTGAAGTACGGGACATGCAGTAATATGGTGACCCGAATTTTTGCAATAGCGACAAAAGAGGGGTCTCGGACACTCCGTTGCATAGTGGTTCGTGGAACCACAATGGTAGCATTGTCCACGACTAGAGGTAGGTGCTTTTGCTACCGGGGTTTGCTGCTTCCCTTTCTTATTAGAATTGGGGCCTTTGAACTTAATTGGCCTCTTCGAGTTATTGTTGAAGTTCTGTTGGGCACGCACAACTTCAACATCACCTTCATTATCGGCCTCTTCAAGACGAAGAGCGATATCAATAAGCTGATCAAATGAAACCTCAAGTTTCAGAAGTAATGGCTTCTTAAGACTCTTATTCAAGCCATAGACAAATCTCTGATTTTTCTTCATCGGGGTATTAATATACTCCACCCCGTATTTGGACAGAGATTCGAAGGATGCGACATAGTCTGTCACAGAAGATTCACCTTGAACAAGGTCTATGAAACGCCGGGCTGAGGTTACTTTTTCAGCCTCCGACACAAATTTCAATTCGAATCTTTTCCGGAATTGCTCCCAAGTGAGATCCGCTTCAACGATTTCAGAAATTAAAAGCTCATACCAATCTAATGCTCTTTCTTGGAGCATGCTAGAAGCTACTTGAACTCGATGTAGATCAATAAGGTTCATGCGAGAAAAGATGCGATCGCATGATTTAAGCCAAGCTTGAATTTCTGTAACACTCTCGGATCCCCTGAATGGCCTTCCACCCAAATCGATGTAGTCTCCGCACAAGCGTGCAAAACCGGATCTAGGATGAGTAGGCTCTGGATTGGGTCCTGCAGCTTGAGCGTTCTTAACAAGATCTAGAAGTTGCTGGGCAGACATAAATACTCCATCCTGGGGAGTAGCACTAGATTGACCGGCGCTGGGACAGCCTGGTCTAACCATTTCTCTTCTTTAAGAAAGAAAGGAAGAAGAGGAAAAAGTTACTCTCAAAATAAATATGAAGCAATCTTGATAGATAAAACAAGGAATCATAAAAGAAAGTAGGATAGAACAGTACGAAGACCCGAATAAAATCCTAAAGCACAA
Source organism: Allium cepa (assembly GCA_030765085.1). Lineage (NCBI taxonomy): Eukaryota > Viridiplantae > Streptophyta > Magnoliopsida > Asparagales > Amaryllidaceae > Allium > Allium cepa. The sequence continues at coordinate 964,130,336 of CM060939.1, read as the reverse complement.
CTCCTAAGAAAGACTTAGGACATGATCCTTGCTAAATTATTCTATATTGTTACGAAGTTTGGCTCTGATACCAAGCTGTGACGCCCCACCTCTATACCCACGCTAGCTAAGAACACTATGGAGTAATGCTGTCGACTAGCACGGAGAATAAGGCTGTTGAGGAGCGACCATCTGTATAATTGCTTTGTGCGAGTACCGATATGCCAGATAAAAATATAACTTTTCATCACTAGAGGAAATCCGACATACAGATACAAACTCAAAGCTATCACACAGTGGCTATATAAAATCTTCGGAAACAAATATAGAAATAAACATAACATAAATCAGTCACAGATAATTCATATCACAAAGGCGGAAATAGATATGAATATTACACATGAAAGTGTACATCAGAGTAGTGGTCAAAAAGATCCACAATAATACAAAGGAATAGATACAAGTGCAAGACAAAAATATGTATGCATCAAGGGGTCTTTATCTCAAATGTATACAACAAAAAACTACCAAACTAGAGTAGTTAGCCAAAAGTCAGATGATAGTCCGATAAGGAGTCAAGCAGAAGCACCTGTAAAATCTCAGTCTGACCCGAGTATTATTTAAGAAGAAAATAATAAACGGATCAGTCTAGCTATAAATATCAGATGAAGTGATATATAATAAGAGATATGACATAAACATATAATATTCGCAATGCCAAGCTGTGATAAATAGGTAACTGAAAATCAACAAGAGATTTATCAATATCACAATAATCTGCTCAAGATAAAAAGGAATGTCATACTCCTAATTTCATTCACCAAGCCACAATAAATGAAATATATATCAATGCCCATCGTAAAAGTTGGTGAAACATAAATTCCAGAAATCAACACACGAAAACCAGAAATCACAAGAAAAAGGAACAACGACATCGTACAGCGGGACGTCCGATGAACCAAATCACAATAAAAAGGATGGCCAATCCCCAAAAAAAACTGGACATCGACGCACCTAGAAAGACACGCCCCATGTACAGTCGAACATCGACGCACCTAGAAAGATACGCCCCATGCTCTAGCATCGACGCACCTAGAAAGATACGCCCCATGCACAAATAAACATCGATGCACCTAGAAAGATACACCCCATGTAATGTCGAACATCGACGCACCTAGAAAGATACGCCCCATGCATAGACGAACATCGACGCACCTAGAAAGATACACCCCATGTAATGTCGAACATCGATGCACCTAGAAAGATACGCCCCACGCTCTAGCATTGACGCACCTAGAAAGATACGCCCCATGCACAAATAAACATCGATGCACCTAGAAAGATACACCCCATGTAATGTCTAACATCGATGCACCTAGAAAGATACACCCCATGCAAAGTCGAACATCGACGCACCTAGAAAGATACGCCACATGCATAGACGAACATCGACGCACCTAGAAAGATACGCCCCATGCCCGGACTTATTGAGTCGATTGCTCCACGAAGTAAACAAACATCGATGCACCTAGAAAGGTACACCCCATGCATAATAAAACATTGACGCACCTAGAAAGGTACGACCCATGTATAAAATGAGACGAAACTCAATAAAATGAGGAACAGTCCTCCACATAGACAAAGAGACATCGCACATTGCTAGTCTAAACCACAAAGATGATCGTCATGATCAAAGAGAAGTGTCAATTACAATAAGCTAGTAAATATATGAGCTTAGCTTCATGTCCCATAACCACTAGCTTAACTTAAATATTTACGAACAAATTATAGATCTCCACTAGAAAATTGTCACAAGAGATTCAATCGAACAAGTCCAAGAATTAACCAACGAAGTAAACGCAAGCGTTTCATACCACTTGTTTTACTAAGTCGTTTAATTAGATTTCTCATACGAGTGAGGTAAAGGTTTGTATATACTAATAGATTGGAAAACGGTTTAAGAAAAGATCTTTGTTATTGAAAATAGAGTTGAAATCGTTTGATGAAAGAGTTTTGATATTTACTACTAGTATAGAAAACCTTTATATTTTTAAAGTGACAAATCACAAAGAAGATTGTAAGAACAATCAATCAGTAAAATTCACATTCGAAGACGTGAGTAAAATCCAAAGAAGCCGATAAAGAATCCATCGAAATGGATATTCAAAAATCCCTAAAAAGGAGTCATCAAAGTCAAAATAAATGATAACAACAAATAGGATCATCACGAATCGATTTAAATTAGATTTCTCAAGCGAATAGGCAAATAGGCAAAATACAGTAGTTTCAGACGTCTGAAACAAGTGGTTCAGACGTCTGAATCTGGAAATATAAAAATTTCCAGAACACAATTCAGACGTTTGAATCAAGTGTTTCAGACGTCTGAAATAGGCATATTTTAGCCTATTTCCTTTCTGGTTCCAATTGAACCAATTCAGACGTCTGAAACCATATATTCAGACATCTGAATCTGGGAATAGAAAACTTTCCAGAACAATATTCAGACGCCTGAATCTGTAATTCAGGGCATTCCCTGAACCTAGGCCAAAAATGGCCAAACGAATATCGGAAACGATCGAGCGAGCAAATGACAACGACTAAGGAATTACGTCGAACGACAACCCAGCCTAAACGGCTCTTCGATATGCCTCAAATATCAATGTCCAAATATCCATAATATGATTTTCATAAATTAGACCAAAACACCAAAAATTGGAATTTACACAAAATCAATCCAAACCAAAATCAATTGCACAAGAATAAATGTTAGGAATTCATACCTAACAATCGAAGATAAATATAAGCATAGATGTGAGATAAAAATCTCACCTTTGAACCCAAACAAATGAAGAGGAAGCTATGAAGCAATGGCAAGAACAAGCACTCTTCAATTCCAACTCAACAAGCTTGAATCTAAGCTTAAAAGATAATTATTTCCCAAATTAGGTTTAGGAATTTTCTGAAATCAAAGAGAGAATGAGTTGGAGAAGAAGAAGAAGCTTACCAATGGGTTCTCTTGAGTTTGGAGCAAGAACTTGGATTTGCAAAGGAAGCTAGGGCTTGGAGTTTTAATTTCCTCTTCCACCCTCCATTAACATAAAAGCTTGAGTATTAGGAAAATAGAAGAGAAGTGAATGAAGAGGAGAGGGTTGGAACTGAGTTAGTAAGTGGTTAATTGGCTCAGCCCAAACCAAAACCCTAAGCAAAAAGTAGCAAAATTCAAGTTTCTCCAAACATATCGAAGCTTATACTCAAAAAGGTCGCAAACGTCATTTTGAACTCAATGGAGGTGGTCTCGAGTCCTAATTCGACCGTATGCAAAAAGTAGGTTTTCGGACCAAAATCCGACGAACGATAAAATATTTAAATAAAATATTTAAATATAAAATCGATAAATATGCGGGTTGTTACAGGCTCCCCTCCTTAAAGAAATTGCGTCCTCGCAATACTTAAGAGGAAAATAAGAAGTAACAACCATGGAAGCATATCAACACAAAAGAAAATTTGAAATCGGAAGTTCACCATATAGAGCACGAAGGAATAAATCCGAAAGTTTTCGTTCGATGGATTCTCAAGATTTCACAAGAGAAATCCTTAGGATTTGAGAACCATTGAACTTCTATCAAAAAGAATATCTTTATATCGAAGGCGCTCAACCTCCGAAGCAATGATGCGAATAGAATGTTGCTCAAAAGTCAAATTTGGTGAAACTTCAAACCCCTCAATAACACTGGGCTCAAGAATGAAAACCGGAATTCCTAAGGCATTTCCGTAGATAAAAGACGTGGGGAACGTCAAGAATAGCAGAAAATTGAGCCAGTGCAACCGCGTAGTACAAAAATGGTACGCCCGAGAAACTAGAAACTCAAATAATTTGGGACATCAGCGTAGTACAAAAACGGTACGCCCAATGAACCAAAGCAAAGACATTGATGTAGTACAATGGTACATCCAATGAATCAAAAAGCGAAGACATTGATGTAGTACAACGGTACATCCAATGAATCCAAAGCCATAAAAGAACACCGGACACTAGTCCATAAAAGGAATGAGATAAAGCTCCATAAAACGAAGTGTATCAAAACGTCCGATGAACTTGATAAAAAGATAATTCCATTCAGACAACATTAAAGAATCAACCACTTGTTGCTTACGACAAAGCGCATTGGCAACACGATTTCCCTTCCAGGAATAAAAAGAATATCAAGATCATAAGATGTCAGGAACTCGAGTCAACATGGAGTTCCATATGAGAAAATAATTATTCCAATGATTTATGATCGAGGTAGAGAACAAATTTCTCATCCAAATATGATGATGCCAAATTCCAAAAGTAAAAACAATAGCCGCGAGCACTAGATCATGAGTGGCATATCTAGTCTCGATAAGCTATAATGATTTAGAAGCACAAGTGATACCACGTTATCTTATGTAAGAGAACGGCATCCAAACCAATACGATAAGCATTGGTACAAAAGATAAAGTCTTGGTTCCCCCTCGGGAATCACAAGAACAAGAGTATCGAAAAGAAAGAATTACTTTTAAATAACCTTCTTTCCTGAAAAGTTAAAACTTTCAAAATTACATTTATCATTATGTAATAATTTTTCTAGAAAAATTTACTATTTTCAAGTCAATATACTGTGTCTGATTGTCTCATCAAAGCGTTTAGGAAATTCCTATCGATAACGTTGATCAAGCGCGTCGACCAGAATTCTTAAAGCACTCAACGGGCAATACAATCACAAAATCGTATTCTATAGGATAAGTAAGTTTCTCAAAAACTTCTAAGAATATTCTTTGTTCGTTTTAAGAACAAAAATCCGGTTATACTTCTAAATAAATCTTATGAAAAAGATTTTGCAAAATTTTAAATTGCTACTTTCATCCAAAAATCAATAAATAAAAGAATGGTCTCATCGAAATATTCATAGAATATTCGATTTATAAAATGGATGAAATAAGCTGGACAATTCGAATGACATAATAAGTCATTCTTAAGAATCATAACGAGTGCGGAGTGCGTAAGTGGAATGCTAACTCACGCGACTCGTAGCAAACGAAAATCGGTGGCAAGGTCGAGCTGAAAAGACCTTAGCGCCACACAAAAGATTACTTAGGTGATAATCCTGAGACAAGCTCAAAAATACCGGAAAATTTCTCTAACTACATGAATGAGAGAAATAACACTTTCCTTATAAGTGGGCTTAAGGAATAAAATGATTCCACCAAATTGGAATCAAAATCACAAAGGAAAAATAGAAATCTGCTTAACAGATTGAAAATGTCGAAGATGAATAGTCCACACGGGACAATAGGATATGGGCTTCACAACGATTAAGCCAATCCTGACAAAAGTAAATTCCGAAGCCAAAGTAAATATCGGCTCGGAAAGAAAAGTCACATAAAACAATCTCGACATCAAAACAAAAGCAAATTGAGTGTGGCGGATCTACCATCCGGATTCACAATCCTCAAAGAAGTCATCAAGCCCAAAATATTCAAAGAAAAAGAATCGACAAGTTCTTTTGATATAAAAATAATGAGATGAAACTCATATCAAAAAGAACTCAAATAAGAAGATCACGAAATAAATGTAATCAAGGATTAAATGAGAAATACCTTGACCACGAGAAGTGTTACCAGGAGCTTGCACTACATTGAGCTCTCCCTCCTTCTTACTTTGAAGTACGGGACATGCAGTAATATGGTGACCCGAATTTTTGCAATAGCGACAAAAGAGGGGTCTCGGACACTCCGTTGCATAGTGGTTCGTGGAACCACAATGGTAGCATTGTCCACGACTAGAGGTAGGTGCTTTTGCTACCGGGGTTTGCTGCTTCCCTTTCTTATTAGAATTGGGGCCTTTGAACTTAATTGGCCTCTTCGAGTTATTGTTGAAGTTCTGTTGGGCACGCACAACTTCAACATCACCTTCATTATCGGCCTCTTCAAGACGAAGAGCGATATCAATAAGCTGATCAAATGAAACCTCAAGTTTCAGAAGTAATGGCTTCTTAAGATTCTTATTCAAGCCATAGACAAATCTCTGATTTTTCTTCATCGGGTTATTAATATACTCCACCCCGTATTTGGACAGAGATTCGAAGGATGCGACATAGTCTGTCACAGAAGATTCACCTTGAACAAGGTCTATGAAACGCCGGGCTGAGGTTACTTTTTCAGCCTCCGACACAAATTTCAATTCGAATCTTTTCCGGAATTGCTCCCAAGTGAGATCCGCTTCAACGATTTCAGAAATTAAAAGCTCATACCAATCTAATGCTCTTTCTTGGAGCATGCTAGAAGCTACTTGAACTCGATGTAGATCAATAAGGTTCATGCGAGAAAAGATGCGATCGCATGATTTAAGCCAAGCTTGAATTTCTGTAACACTCTCGGATCCCCTGAATGGCCTTCCACCCAAATCGATGTAGTCTCTGCACAAGCGTGCAAACCGGATCTAGGATGAGTAGGCTCTGGATTGGGTCCTGCAGCTTGAGCGTTCTTAACAAGATCTAGAAGTTGCTGGGCAGACATAAATACTCCATCCTGGGGAGTAGCACTAGATTGACCGGCGCTGGGACAGCCTGGTCTAACCATTTCTCTTCTTTAAGAAAGAAAGGAAGAAGAGGAAAAAGTTACTCTCAAAATAAATATGAAGCAATCTAGAAAGATTCGCCCCATGCTCTAGCATCGACGCACCTAGAAAGATACGCCCCATGCACAAATAAACATCGATGCACCTAGAAAGATACACCCCATGTAATGTCGAACATCGACGCACCTAGAAAGATACGCCCCATGCATAGAAGAACATCGACGCACCTAGAAAGATACACCCCATGTAATGTCGAACATCGATGCACCTAGAAAGATACGCCCCATGCTCTAGCATTGACGCACCTAGAAAGATACGCCCCATGCACAAATAAACATCGATGCACCTAGAAAGATACACCCCATGTAATGTCTAACATCGATGCACCTAGAAAGATACACCCCATGCAAAGTCGAACATCGACGCACCTAGAAAGATACGCCCCATGCATAGACGAACATCGACGCACCTAGAAAGATACGCCCCATGCCCGGACTTATTGAGTCGATTGCTCCACGAAGTAAACAAACATCGATGCACCTAGAAAGGTACACCCCATGCATAATAAAACATTGACGCACCTAGAAAGGTACGACCCATGTATAAAATGAGATGAAACTCAATAAAATGAGGAACAGTCCTCCACATAGACAAAGAGACATCGCACATTGCTAGTCTAAACCACAAAGATGATCGTCATGATCAAAGAGAAGTGTCAATTACAATAAGCTAGTAAATATATGAGCTTAGCTTCATGTCCCATAACCACTAGCTTAACTTAAATATTTACGAACAAATTGTAGATCTCCACTAGAAAATTGTCACAAGAGATTCAATCGAACAAGTCCAAGAATTAACCGACGAAGTAAACGCAAGTGTTTCATACCACTTGTTTTACTAAGTCGTTTAATTAGATTTCTCATACGAGTGAGGTAAAGGTTTTTATATATTAATAGATTGGAAAACGGTTTAAGAAAAGATCTTTGTTATTGAAAATAGAGTTGAAATCGTTTGATGAAAGAGTTTTGATATTTACTACTAGTATAGAAAACCTTTATATTTTTAAAGTGACAAATCACAAAGAAGATGGTAAGAACAATCAATCAGTAAAATTCACATTCGAAGACGTGAATAAAATCCAAAGAAACCGATAAAGAATCCATCGAAATGGATATTCAAAAATCCTTAAAAAGGAGTCATCAAAGTCATAATAAATGATAACAACAAATAGGATCATCACGAATCGATTTAAATTGGAATTCTCAATTGAATAGGCAAATAGGCAAAATACAGCAGTTTCAGAAGTCTGAAACAAGTGGTTCAGACGTCTGAATCTGGAAATATAAAAATTTCCAGAACACAATTCAGACGTCTGAATCAAGTGTTTCAGACGTCTGAAATAGGCATATTTTAGTCTATTTCCTTTCTGGTTCCAATTGAACCAATTCAGACGTCTGAAACCCTATATTCAGACGTCTGAATCTGGGAATAGAAAACTTCCCAGAACAATATTCAAACGTCTGAATATTACGTTTCAGACGTCTAAATCTGTAATTCAGGGCATTCCCTGAACCTAGGCCAAAAATGGCCAAACAAATATCGGAAACGATCGAGCGAGCAAATGACAACGACTAAAGAATTACGTCGAACGACAACCCAGCCTAAACGGCTCTTTGATACACCTCAAATATCAATGTCCAAATATCCATAATAGGATTTTCATAAATTAGACCAAAACACCAAAAATTGGAATTTACACAAAATCAATCCAAACCAAAATCAATTGCACAAGAATAAATGTTAGGAATTCATACCTAACAATTGAAGATAAATATAAGCATGGATGTGAGATAAAAATCTCACCTTTGAACCCAAACAAATGAAGAGGAAGCTATGAAGCAATGGCAAGAACAAGCACTCTTCAATTCCAACTCAACAAGCTTGAATCTAAGCTTAAAAGATAATTATTTCCCAAATTAGGTTTAGGAATTTTCTGAAATCAAAGAGAGAATGAGTTGGAGAAGAAGAAGAAGCTTACCAGTGGGTTCTCTTGAGTTTGGAGCAAGAACTTGGATTTGCAAAGGAAGCTAGGGCTTGGAGTTTTAATTTCCTCTTCCACCCTCCATTAACATAAAAGCTTGAGTATTAGGAAAATAGAAGAGAAGTGAATGAAGAGGAGAGGGTTGGAACTGAGTTAGTAAGTGGTTAATTGGCTCAGCCCAAACCAAAACCCTAAGCAAAAAGTAGCAAAATTCAACTTTCTCCAAACATATCGAAGCTTATACTCAAAAAGGTCGCAAACGTCATTTTGAACTCAATGGAGGTGGTCTCGAGTCCTAATTCGACCGTATGCAAAAAGTAGGTTTTCGGACCAAAATCCGACGAACGATAAAATATTTAAATAAAATATTTAAATATAAAATCGATAAATATGCGGGTTGTTACAATTTTCTTTAAAAGATTTTATAAAAATAAAATTAAAAAAATGTATTTATCAAATAATGGAAATGAATTAATGTTTATATATAAAATTTAGATAAAAATTAAATCAAAAACATTTATACATACAAGATAACAAATGTAAGCCATGTATCATGAAAAATAAAGTGTAAAATTTTAAAATACCATTCAACAAATGTAAGTATTTTATGCCATGTATAAAACAAGTGTCACTTGTTCCCTTTGTTTTCAAAATTAATAAATAAAAAGAAAATTCTAGTATACAAACATATCCACTTTCTTTTCTCTTCCTTTTTTCCTTCATTATGTTCAAACTATAGACTTGAGTAAATCTCGAATCAACTCAACAAAAATTAGAAGAGAAAAAAAATCAAAACTAGAAAAGTATCAAGGCAAACCTGAAGATAAAATCTGAGAAGAGTATAACTAAAAAAACAAACCTAAGATCAAGCAAAGAATTGAATCAAACTCAAGTTTTGCAATCTGGAAAGGATGAACTCAACTCAACATCAACAAACAAGTGTAGATCATCTCAGAATCAAGTTCGAGATCAAGCCCAGTTTTTCCATTGGCTCTGTCCTTTGTTTCCAAATTTCTGTGAGTAAACATTTTCTAAAGGCTTAAGTAAAACTAAATCTGTGCATGTGATTCTTGGATGATATTATGCTTTGCATGTGTGTGTATAAATGTGAAGCTCTATATATATATGTATATATGTATGTATATATATGTATGTATGTATGCATATTGATCTGTGCATGTGGTGTGCCTGCTCTCCTCTGTTTCCAAAGTACAGAGTTAAAAACAAGTCAAAAAATATTCAAATCTCTTTTTTTCGATCATTATTAGGCTTTGAAATTCAAACACAATATGATTTTTTAAACATAAATTATAGTTTAAAATTGTATTCAAGCAAAATAGGTCTGAAATTTTTCTGAAAACATGATAGTACAGAAGAAATTTTAAAAGCATGTTAAAATCAAGTATAATAATCTGTTGATCCAATTATATAACTTAAATCCTCTTTGTAAAATATGATTTTTAGAATGAAAATCTTGATTTTTAATTGGGAATCCTGTGAGAAATTTTAAGTTTACCAGAAAATGGGTTGTGGGTGTTTTATGGTGATTGGCAGTAGCTAGGGGGTCAGGGCCTTGGCTGGAGCGAGCTTTGGGTCCGTCGAAGTCGGGAAAAATATCAGGAGGGGGTAATGTTCAACGCGGCGTTTGCATTTGGGCGAACTAGGTTTATGAACCCAAAGTGGTCGAGTCTGGGACTTGATTATGGTGGCGTCTTGGGTTGTTCGAGTTGCACCATACCAGGAGGGATGGCAGCGTGGATGATTGTGTGGCCGGGGTTATTTGACCTCTGATGGTTGGCGTCGTCTGTACGAGGTGAGTTTGGACAGATTTTCTTGTTCTAGGTTCTTCTGTGTTGTTCAATTTCGAACGTGGGTTTGTTTTGGTGTTTGGGTGATCGGGATTTGGTAGTGAGGTGATCGTCGATATGTTTGAAGCATCGGCGGTGGTCAGAGCTCTGGTGATGGATGGTGCATGTGCACGGCATGTCTATTGTGTCAAGATTTTGTGGGGTAGCGTGACTCGAAGGGAAGCTCGAGAAAATAGGCAGGAGGCTTGGGCTTGTCTTCTTGTAGTTCGTGAGTGCAAGCTTGTTTTCAAGTTTTAAAATTTTAGCAAATTTTTTGAAAAGAAAATGAAAGAAGTTGAAGAAACTCAAGTCTGGACACGAGCAATTCTCGAGTAGAACCCGAAGCAAGATTAAATGCAGATTTTAAACGTTTTTATAAAACTAGTTTCTAAATTTTAAATTAAATCTAATTTTAAACTATTATGTAAAATAAGTGTTTCTTTTAACATTTGATTAAGAAGCTTTGTATATTGTTTAACTTAAAGTTTGTTAAGTTAAATTGTAATTTATTTTTAAATCTGAAATTAGAAATGAATTTAAAGTTTAATTTAAAAATAGAATGTTTGAAATGTAGTATGTTGATAATAAGTCATTAATAAGATAAAGATTTATCTTAAAAGTTAATTAAGACTTTTATAATTAATGACTAATTAATTAAATGAAGTAATTAAGAGTAATTGAGAGTAATTAATTAATATAATTAGTGGTTAAAGGGGTAGTTAATTAATTAATTATGAGTTAATTAATAGAGATAAATAAATTCGTGATTAAGGATAAATTAATTAAGTAATTCGAGATTAATTGCTTAAATGATAATTACTTAATGTAAGTAATTAAAAGAAAAATTTGTTAAGGATTAATAAATTTAATTAGTAATTAAAGGTTTAATTAATTAATAATTAGAAGTTAATTAATTAAGGATAATTAACCGATGAGATAATTACTTGATAAAGTAGTTTATTGAAGGGAAATTACTTAATGGAAGTAAGTAAAGATTAATTACATAGAGTAATTAACTAAGGATTTGTTGATTAAGGAAACTAATCAAGGATTAGTTAGTTAATGAGTGTGATTAATTAAAGGATAATTAGTCAATGTAAGTGATTATAGAATAATTAATTTGAGTAATTAATTAAGGATAAATAAATCATTGTTAATTACTTTATAAGAGTAATTAAGGGATTATTTAATGTGATGGGTGAAGGTTAATTAATTAATTAAGAGTTAATTATTTATTGTAATTAAAGAATAATTAGTCAAGAGTGACTAATTATGATGAATAATTAGAGGATGACTAATGTGACGCCCCACCTCTATGCTCACAATAACAAAGAGTATTAAAAGAAATACTGTCTGTTATTACGAAGAATAAGGCTGGATAGGAGCGGTTATCCGTAGTTAGGCCTTACACTAGTATTGGTTATCTCGATAGGAGTGGTATATATTTTTATTTTTCATCTCTTATTTATTTACTCCCATCGACATACCCAATTCCAGTATAAAACGAACTACGATGGTTCATAATAGTTTAGGACAATATATATAATAATAACACAGATAAACAGAATGCGGAACACAGATTAAATAATAAGTCTCATATATATATATATATATATATATATATATATATATATATATATATATATATATAAAATTGAAGTCAGTTGATATACATGTGATACAGTACATATCATACAACTATAACCGTTGACACTGGAAGTTACATATACAAGTACATTATCGTGAATAATATACATGAATACATAACATCCTATATTATGACAACGACTACTCCAAAAGGTATGAAAAGACTTCATAGCTCTAGCAGCAACCCAAAGTAAGATATCTACAACATGTAAATACTCGGTCTGACCCGAGTATTATATTCAAAAGAAAATAACACACGGGTCAGTCTAATTCAAACTCAGTTATTAGTGCATAGAAGCAATAATAATCAAATAATCAAATAGAAGACAGTCACAATAATTCTCGTCTATCCGACCCTTTTAGTAAAGAAATCGGATAACGGTAAAATATAACACTTAACAGTGTTAAACAACAAATCAGCAGAATCAAATCATCAATAAAGATAAATGAAAAGATCATCAATGAAGATAATTTGGAAAACATCAGAATTTCCTAAACGGAAATTAACAACAAAATCTAATTATTAAGAAAATAATTAGAAACTCATAATCTAATTATCAAATAGATAATTAGACAACAACAAAATGATCAAATCAAACTAAATCAATTCAAACAATTGAATTATCACTTCAAAACGTCAAGTTCTGGATTGGCTGCAGTACACGCACGCGTGCACTGCCTCGCCAATACAGTATAAGATGTCATCATAACTCCAACTATTGACAGCAAATCAATACTACAGAGGTCAAGTCACGACTATCATGACTCAACACAATCCGCAAGACCAACCCAAAGCCAACAGCAACTACAAAAAGCAGCAACAAAAGTATAGCCTCACTAATGAAGAGGAGTGAAGATTCAAGAAAGTCAATGCCACTGCCTCAGGAATATAATGTAACAGGTCTGGGAAGCACGTATGTGCATCAAAAACCAGTCAAAGAACGAGACAACGAGATGAACCAGACCAGGCAGCAGCATAAATGAAACAAACAGCCAACTACTCGAATGGTGCTACTACAACAACCGAAATTTGTTGCAACATGATGCAACAGAATGATGCAATTCACATCAAACTATAATGAACCAAAGAAAATCATAAAACCAACATCAACTAAGTTCAAAGGGTCAAGGCAGCTTCAATTCAAATTGAAACTGCTCATATACTCGAAGCACAGTGCCAAATGGCAAGAACAAGACTCAAATGTACAGCCGCCAGTGTATATATATACAGTAAAATGGCTGCAACAAAATCAGGGGAGTAAAGAATGAATGCCACAACTCCAGAGATACATGTACAGGTGAAGAAATTCCACCACCAACTAATTCGAAATGCAAGTTAGTAACTCATACTACAAATCAGGTCAGAGACCAAAGAATGGCCAGAGACAAGACTCAAGACAGCAATGAACTCGACCAGATACAAGGCACCAATAACAACTACATATGTAGTTCAAGAGTGAAAACTGTTTAATGTAATATGAAGATACTACATCATGAAAACAACTGGAGACTGTCTCGAAGACAAACTCAGGTAGAACAGGAAAACCAAATATGGTCGAGACAACCAAGCTAGATATGCTACACTTATGCAGCATGCTCAGTTATAAAAGGGTCAAGGAGAAATTGAAACAACAGTGCAATAGGGTGACGCAGTACAATACAACATGAAGCAATTGCAACAGCAACACGACCTGACTCAATATGTATATAAATGTGCTGGCAAGAATTAAGATACTCCAGCCTCAATGGTTATAGTGCAGCATCAAAAAACTCAGATATAGCATGTATATATGTAGTTAGGCTTTCAAATGAATACATGAACATGAAGCAGTGACAATACACAAAGAGAATGCAAAGTCAAAATTCACTGAAGTAACTGTTGAACAACACTTGCGAGTAAAATCGACGAGGTTGAAAATACTACCAGAGGCAGTGAATAGCATAGTCAAAGCCGACAAGATCAACATCATCCTCAAAATAATATTGAGCACATAAGCACAGTTAAATGAAATCTCAAGCCAAGGTCGAAGAATTCAAGCAAAACTTACAGAAACCCAAAGTTTAATATGAATTAGAAATAGGATATACAGGAAATACAAATGTACAAAATCATGGCTGCAAGTAATCATATGCCCAAGGATGCCGAAGTCAGATGTCTTTAACACAAAATACCACCCAAAACAGAAATTAACGAGCACAACATCAAGAAAAATCAATTCAAAGTCTAAGACAGCTTTAGTCAAGTAATTCAAATTCAACAAGTCAAAACAGTTACATTTATACCAAAGTAAGTTTTACTGTCAGAGAAGCAAATGTAAAATCACCTAGAAATCGCAACTCCAATCAATGTCATTTAAATCAGTGACAGATATGAGCAAGTAATAAGAACCAAATTCAATTACTGGCCGAGATAAAACAACATCCAAACAAAAATCAACTGCCGAGGCAAAGTCAAGCAAACTATCAAACTAAAGGTGGTTTAAATTAGACGTGAGTGAATATAATCACTCACCTTTGACACCGAAGCGAAGATGAACTCGACCAAAAAGAAGCGGCCGAAGTGAGCAACGAGGAGACGCTCGATCAGCTTAAAGGCGCAGCTTCAAAAATCCCTAATTTCAGATCGACGAAGAACGATCGAAGAAGCCCTAATTTGAGGAACGAATGAGCACAAGAATTGAAGCCTCCATTGTTTATATATTTTTTTCGTTTCGTATGATTTAGGGTTGTGAACGGAAATGAATGGATCAAGGGCAAACGACATTCACTTTAATACGGCATCAAGCAAATGTAAACGTGGGCCAATATTTCTTGAAGCCCAAACAACACTTAACCAATTTCAAAAGAATTTCAACATCAAATAAAACTCTAAATAGCAATTTGCTAGCGCATTAATCGTTTAATGACGATTATAAATTGGTGCTAAAACCTAGGTTGTTACAGACTCCCCTCCTTATAAAAATTGCGTCCCCGCAATTTTCATAATTAAGGTCGTCAATAACAATTATTTTCTAACATAAACTGGTTATGCTAGAAAAATAAAAGTCGAGAATATAAACACCAAAGAAATATTTTAATTTCATAAAAGAAATTCACAAATTTCAACAAAATCTAATTATCAAGTAGACACCCAGAAAACAACAAAACTGAATAATTACAATTATCAGTAGTATTCAATTATCAAAAACGATAATCAGAAATCTCAAATCAACAAATATTTAATTATCACAAACGATAATCAAATCTCAAATCAACAAATATTTAATTATCAAAAACGATAATCAAATCTCAAATTAACAAATACTTAATTATCAAAAACGATAATCAAATCTCAAATCAACAAATATTCAATTATTACAAACGATAATCAAATTTCAAATCAACAAATATCCAATTACCTACAGATGATTGGAAACAACAAATATCTAGAAATCAATCAAGATAATCTTGAAAATCAACATAAAAGGTTGGATCGATCCCATCAGATGGCGAGTTTTAGCTACGCCGCACGTGCATCAACATATGGCCGAAGCCTACCAAGTACCCAACATAATTTTGGTGCCCAACAAATGACCCGGAGGTCCAACAAATGACCCGAAGGTCTGGTACTGGTATTGACCCGAAGGTCCAACATATGACCCGAAGGTCCAACATAGTGGCTCGAAAGCACACGAAAATCATCAAATATTTCAATTATCGAGTCCGGAATTAACCAAAATAGCAAACGCACATATCCCATAACCACGAGTTTTACTAAATCATTTCCTTGAAAGTGTAAAATTGTGTATTCCAAAAATAACATTTCACATTCTCAAACGGACAAGTCCGGAATTAAGCGAATCAGTAAAAGAAAGGGGTCATAATCCTCGATTTTGCTGAAACGTTTAAATCGCTTCCTTATTCCTTTGAAAGCGTAAACTGCAAAACTTCTGAAAACAATTTCATTTATTTTATAAAAAAATAATTTACATTCTCAAACGAACAAGTCCGGAATTAAGCAAATCAGTAAAAGAAAGGGTTCATAGTCCTCGATTTTGCTGAATCGTTTAAATCGCCTCCTCATTCGTTTGAAAGCGTAAACTATAAAAATTTTGGAAAACAATTTTTATTTTTAAAACGATTAGCAAATCCGTGATAAAAAAAGCAGCATTAATGACAATTTCGATAAGAAAATTGTACTTCTCAAAACACTGTAGAAACGGATCTCAAAATCAGCATTGCGGGATAACCGCTTGAAAAATCCACTTTAAAAATTTGACGGTTGCTGAAGTCAAAGCGACAGAAATTTTATACGTCAAAATCTCATCAAAAGAATTCACATCAAAATATAATACCAGAGAATTTTTATTCATCAAAATGTCAACAAAACACCGTGATTCAAAAATCTAGCACCGGTATGAAAATCTCATTATAAAAATAACGGCAACAAAATACGTTTAGAACCAAACATCGGTTGAACGTAAAAATAATGCAGTAACGTGCAACATAAATTTCCACGTATACCACAAAATGCACAGAGAAATCACTCGGATATATCTTCAATGAAGATAATTCAAAACAACAAAATCTCAACAAAAATCACATAATTGCCATCGCTTCAGATGCTCAATCGGATTCGAAATTTTCAAAGAAAACAAATTAAAAACAACTATCTAAATAACAAATGAAATTTATTTCAATTTCATATTTTGATTTTTAAATCAAAAAGGATATCAGCTGTACTCGGCGAAGACAGTCTCACTGTTTCCGCTACACACTCTGATAAACAAAACACAAATTCACTTTTACTTTTAAATAAGGAAATTTAAAAATTTCGTCATAATTTCAAAACTTTAGTTTTGACTCAAAGCACAAAATATTGACTCATAGTTGTAACACATGTTCCATCTAAATTATGTTTTATATTATGTCCGTAAACCCCAAGCTCTGATAACAACTGTGACGCCCCACCTCCATGCTCACAATAACGAAGAGTATTAAAAGAAATACTATCTGTTATTACAAAGAATAAGGCTGGATAGGAGCGGCCATCCGTAGTTAGGCTTTACACTAGTATTGGTTATCTCGATAGGAGTGGTATATATTTTTAGTTTTCATCTCTTATTTATTTACTGCCATCGACATACCCAATTCCAGTGTAAAACGAACTACGTTGGTTCATAATAGTTTAGGACAATATATATAATAATAACACAAATAAACTGAATGCGGAACACAGATTAAATAATAAGCCTCATATATATATATATATATACATACATACATACATATATATATATATATATAACTGAAGTCAGTTGATATACATGTGATACAATACATATGATACAACTATAACTGTCGACACTGGAAGTTACATATACAAGTACATTACGTGAATAATATACATGAATACATAACATCCTATATTATGACAACGATTACTCCAAAAGGTATGAAAAGACTTCATAGCTCTAGCAGCAACCCAAAGTAAGATATCTACAACCTGTAAATACTCGGTCAGACCCGAGTATCACATTCAAAAAAAATAATACGCGGGTCAGTCTAATTCAAACTAAGTTATTAGTGCATAGAAGCAATAATAATCAAATAATCAAACAGAAGACAGTCACAATAATTCTCGTCTATCTGACCCTTTTACTAAAGAAATCGAATAACGACAAAATATAACACTTAACAGTGTTAAACAACAAATCAGCAGAATCAAATAATCAACAAAGATAAATGAAAAGATCATCAATGAAGATAATTTGGAAAACATCATAATTGCTTAAACGGCAATTAACAACAAAATCTAATTATTAAGAAAATAATTAGAAACTCATAATCTAATTATCCAATAGATAATTAGACAACAACAAAATGATCAAATCAAACTAAATCAATTCAAACAATTAAATTATCACTTCAAAACGTCAAGTTCTGGATTGGCTACAGTACACGCACGCGTGCACTGCCTCGCCAATATAGTATAAGAGGTCATCATAACTCCAACTATTGATAGCAAATCAATACTGCAGAGGTCAAGTCACGACTATCATGACTCAACACAATCCGCAAAACCAACCCAAAGCTAACAGCAACTACAAAAAGCAGCAACAAAAGTATAGCCTCACTAATGAAGAGGAGTGAAGATTCAAGAAAGTCAATGCCACTGCCTCAGGAATATAATGTAACAGGTCTGGGGACATTTTTGTGCATCAAAAACCAGTCAAAGAATGAGACAACGAGATGAACCAGACCAGGCAGCAGCATAAATGAAACAAACAACCAACTACTCGAATGGTGCTACTATAACAACCAAAATTTGTTGCAACATGATGCAACAGAAAGATGCAATTCACATCAACCTATAATAAACCAAAAAAAATCACAAAACCAACATCAACTAAGTTCAAAGGGTCAAGGCAGCTTCAATTCAAATTTAAACTGCTCATATACTCGAAGCACGGTGCCAAATGGCAAGAACAAGACTCAAATGTACAGCCGCCAGTGTATATATATACAGTAAAATGGCTGTAACAAAATCAGGGTAGTAAAGAATGAATGCCACAACTCCAGAGATACATGTACAGGTGAAGAAATTCCACCACCAACTAATTTGAAATGCAAGTTAGTAACTCATACTACAAATCAGGTCAGAGACCAAAGAATGGCCAGAGACAAGACTCAAGACAGCAATGAACTCGACCAGATACAAGGCACCAATAACAACTACATATGTAGTTCAAGAGTGAAAACTGTTTAATGTAATATGAAGATACTACATCATGAAAACAACTGAAGACTGTCTCGAAGACAAACTCAGGTAGAACAGGAAAACCAAATATGGTCGAGACAACCAAGCTAGATATGCTACACTTATGCAACATGCTCAATTATAAAAGGGTCAAGGAGAAATTGAAACAACACTACAACAGGGTGACGCAATGCAATACAACATGAAGCAATTGCAACAGCAACACGACCTGACTCAATATGTATATAAATGTGCTGGCAAGAATTAAGATACTCCAGCCTCAACGGTTATAGTGCAGCATCAACAAACTCAGATATAGCATGTATATATGTAGTTAGGATTTCAAATGAATACATGAACATGAAGCAGTGACAATACACAAAGAGAATGCAAAGTCAAAATTCACTGAAGTCACTGTTGAACAACACTTGCGAGTAAAATCGACGAGGATGAAAATACTACCAGAGGCAGTGAATAGCATAGTCAAAGCCGACAAGGTCAACATCATCCTCAAAATAATATTGAGCACATAAGCACAGTTAAATGAAATCTCAAGCCAAGGCCGAAGAATTCAAGCTAAACTTACAAAAACCCAAAGTTTAATATGAATTAGAAATAGGATATACAGGAAATCCAAATATACAAAATCATGGCCGCAAGAAATCATATGCCCAAGGATGCCGAAGTCAGATGTCTTCAACACAAAATACCACCCAAAACAGAAATTAACAAGCACAACATCAAGAAAAATCAATTCAAAATCGAAGACAGCTTTAGTCAAGTAATTCAAATTCAACAAGTCAGAACAATTACATTTATACCAAAGTAAGTTTTACTGTCAGAGAAGCAAATGTAAAATCACCTAGAAATCGCAACTCCAATCTATGTCATTTAAATCAGTGACAGATATGAGCAAGTAATAAGAACCAAATTCAATTACTGGCCGAGATAAAACAACATCCAAACAAAAATCAACTGCCGAGGCAAAGTCAAGCAAACTATCAAACTAACGGTGGTTTAAATTAGATGTGAGTGAATATAATCACACACCTTTGACACCGAAGCGAAGATGAACTCGACCAAAAAGAAGCGGCCGAAGTGAGCAACGAGGAGACGCTTGATCAGCTTAAAGGCGCAGCTTCAAAAATCCCTAATTTCAGATCGAAGAAGAACGATCGAAGAAGCCCTAATTTGAGGAAGGAACGAGCACGAGAATTGAAGACGCCATTGTTTATATTTTTTTCGTATCGTATGATTTAGGGTTGTGAACGGAAATGAATGGATCAAGGGCAAACGACATTCACTTTAACACGACATCAAGCAAATGTAAACGTGGGCCAATATTTCTTGAAGCCCAAACAACACTTAACCAATTTCAAAAGAATTTCAACATCAAATAAAACTCTAAATAGCAATTTGCTAGCGCGTTAATCGTTTAATGACGATTATAAATTGGTGCTAAAACCCAGGTTGTTACAATTAATTAATTAGTTTATAATCAATCAATGTTAAGTAAAGGTAATCTAAGTGATTAAATTTAGTAATTAATTTAATTAGAGCTAAATTAAATTAATTTTGGAAGTGATCAATCTTAGGAATGATTGAATGATGTCAAATGCCTTGAGTTGGTCGATATCTCTGATATGAAATGTTTTATAATAGGATATGTTTGAGTGAATAGTGATAATGTGGTTATCTATCAATGATGAATTGCTGTGTAAAAAGTGACATCCTGTATTTAAAGTTGAATTGTATTTCCCTTGAATAACTTGGGTTAAGATGGTATTGAATTCGAAGAGACTGGGTAGGGTATCAGTGAATACCCGAACCCACTTCGATTTGTAACCTACAATGATTCTTTATAGATGTATATGTGAAATCAATAGGCTAGAATGGAATAATTTAAATGACTGGACCAGTTAAAACTAAGTAAAGGTACTTAGGGATTGATTAAGTGTTGACTATAACAAGTTGTGAACTTGTAGTGATGAACGAGTTACCCCGGGTTTTAAATAAGTATATTGCATTGGTATTTTCATGTTAGATGGGTTTGCTCACGCTGGTTTCCAGCTTGACCCGGGTGTTTCTTTGGTGTAATGCTCGGGTAAGACCGAGTATTAAATATTTTCAGGAAGGACGTTCTGGAGCTCAGGAGGCGAGCTAGATGGCAGGAACGTATGGAGTGTTTTCCACTGTGACATATTGTCATTTATCTAGGACAAGTTATTTAAACTGTCCAGTGATTGTGAAGTGTTGTAACTCTGATGTATTGATATAAATTAGCAGATACAGTGTAACACCCTCCTTTTCGCACGCTTAATCGACACATGTGCCAATTTAAACCATACGGAAGGGTGGATTGTTATGGGGTAAATAAGAAAAAGAAGAGAAGAAAAAGAACAAAATAGAATCTTGCAGCGGAATGATAAAATATAATAATCAAATATACAGTTTATAAAGATGTTTTACAAAATATTTGATTATACTTATACAACATATATCAAAGTTTCACATGCCATAGAATAATAATTATGCAGCGGAATTAAATGGTGTAGTGGAATAATATAGTAGATAATAATAAATCTTCGTCTTCGTCCTCCAGAACACGATCTTCAAATCCTGAAACGCTCGGACTGACCCGAGCGAATTTGAAAAGACAAAAACACTCGAGTCAGAACTAAAAGATCTTATGTAAGTTAAATCAACAGAAATAAATATGAGTGCAGTAACTTAAGAGATGCTCGGGATTTACATCTCTTAAGGATTTGTTAAACTATTTACTATATAGTATATTACGCTATTATAATAGTGTCAAATTGTAGAATAAACTTACTTTTAAAAAGCGTTAAAGGGTTACCCATATAGCCCTTAACACAAAATATATTCCCATAGTCTATACAGTACTGTAATCTCCCCCGTACTGGGTATCGTCAGAGGGCACTCCATAGGTATGGTACAAAACAAAATCGTATAAGGCGCGCTAGGGTAGGTGACACAGCACAACTAGGCAATGCCAGAGTAGATATACCAATTATGCTTCCGGGTCGGTGGTAACGCATAGCCGCAGCTACCGCTCACCACGAGCCACACCCCCAAATCAAAGAAATCAAAAGTGGCCACCGAATAAAACCAAAGTCAAAGTAGAATAACGAAGGGATTTGTCTGATCAAAGGTGCTACCTCAATTAACCCGTCAATCGCTCCTGTTTTAGCCACCTTATGCCAACTCACGGGAGTTGGGTCCATGTGTTTACCTCAAAGGAAAACGCCGCCACCATCCTACTTCATTCTAGAATCTCCACCGCGTACACGGTTGTTAAAGTGTTTTTCGGAGTTGGCAGAGAGTATGACAACTTCCGATCCCGGTCTCTTCAACAACCAAACGTTATTATAACACCGCGGTTGTTTCAAAATAATTTATACATTAAAACCAGAATATAATATCTCTTCCAAACCATATAAACATGATATCATTTATATTTTAAAAACCCCAAATCAATATGATATCATTTTTATTTTATAAATATCCCTTTCCCAAAATCATAATATTTTCAAATATATATACCTTGAAACCATAGCTTTGAAACAAAACTTTTAATACTTAATGGTTCAAATATCATATTACTTTGTAAAATAAACAGCTTCTTCAAATTTCACAATAAATTCCCAATATCAATTTGAACCTCCAAGTAAACCATTTTAATTCCCATATATTTCAAAGCTAAAATATTCTATATTTCAAAACTTTATAGTTCATATATTTCAATCTTTAAGTATTCCACTATTTCAAAATGGATTCTTTGATAATTTAATATATATCAAATCCAATTCCTATTATTTCGATTTGAAATATTTACTTAATAAATTAATATTATTTAAGTAAAACCCTTAAACTTCAATAACAGGATATTCTTTTAATTAAATTAACTTGATAATATTCTTTAAATTAATTTGGTATTCGTTTAAATCCTTTAATCAAAAATTTAGTTATAAGATCATACCTTTTAAATCTTATTTATTGACATTTCAAAACAAATTTTTCGATGAAAATTCTTAAATTCCTTAATTCAAATCATATTCACATTTATCTTCAACCTTACTTTTATTTGAGTTATTATAAACTCTATATACAATAGAATTTCAAATATATTCTTAACCATATTATATAAATGAAACCAACTTCATTATTTAGCTTACTTTAAAATTTGAAACAAATTTATACATAGCTAAATTCAAGAATTTTACTATATATATATATCAAAATTTAATATTTATTAAACCGTATTCTTTGTATAACCATAGAAAAATCATTTCAGAAATAATTATATACATATACCGCGGTGCCTGTATATAATTTTCTATCCTATGGTCAAGTGATACAGATATTTATCATTTCAATCCGCAATTTAAAAATAAAAATGCGGTTGTATATCATTTCAAACCGCAATCCCGAATGAAATGAAAATGCATAATAAATTGCAGTTTATACAATATAAATACAGCATCCATTCGTCCATCATATCAATCATCAAACATTCATCAATTTATCATCCAATTCAAACAATCGCATCAATAAATAATAATTAATCACTAATGGTTAATTTTTCAATAATGAATTAAATAACTTTTTAACTGTAGTTTATATGCAATAATAAATACATTTAACAAGCAGTTTATATGCAATAATAAATTTAATTAAAATTTTAACTGGAAGTTTATATGCAAAATGAATTAAATAACAAGTACATTTATGAATGCAAATTAGCTGAGATAATGATGAAATATATGCCAAACAGCAATAAATAAATTTCTAAACACATCATAAATCAATTTAACAAACATAAGAAATCTTAGAAGTTGTGGGTGGGTTAAAACACTCATCTTTTGGATTTAAATTGAATTTAAATCCAATTTAAACCCAAAAATTGCACAGTCTCAGAAATTGTCCAAACCGGCGCCACAATGTCAGGAATTCCAAAATGAACCTAGCGGAGAAAACCGCGTGTGAATTCGATAATGTATGTGAGAGTTATTCACGTTAGATCATTTGAAAATGAAATTTAATTTAAAACGAAATAACAAAAAGAAATACTCAATTGCTCACCACGCCAGCAACATCCTCTCACGCGTGAACAGTACCAATGAAGAACGCACGCCTACTACAAATTTTGAAACCTATGTCATCCCCTCCCACACGCTATCGGTCGGTCCACCATCACTCCATCGCGCCCATCCCCGAGCGCATCCTCCACCAGCGATGCCCCCCTCGCGCTGCCTCGTCGTTCGTGACTCCTTGTGATAGCCGCCGCCAATTATACCTAACCCTAATTGAATTTCGCAGCCCGATCCACCCATCAACCGACTAAACAAATTACTCCGATGCGTTCCATTCGTCAATCTCTACGCCCCGGTACCCCTGATTCGGCGATTCGACGAAGACCATCAAACAGCAATGAACGGCCGTTATTAATTCGCCTATTTCTGCCCACACAGGGACTCAGATCGAAAAACAAACTGTAGAACTAGGTTGCGCTCGTCAAGAGCTTCAAATCCATATAAAATATGCTATATTTTGAGGAGGTTGAAATTTTGGCTTTGGATTTGAATTTGATTGGTGTATGGATCTAGAATTTGTTTGTCTGTCATTGAGGAAGAGGAGGAATAGAATGAATTTACGTATAGAAAAATAAATATTAGGGAGGCTAGGGTTTATAGCAGGATATTTATAGGCAAATTGAAATAAGATATATGGATCAGGTTGATAGATATACACGCTAAAGCTAACATGGGCCAAAAAGCCCGTTCTGACCCCGGAACGAAATTGGGTAAACCCATATATCAAAATAGGGGTTTTAAAATATTTTAAACGTGATGGAAAAAGTTTCACGTCCAAATTCCATCGTATGAAGAAGTTATGCTGAAATCAATATTTTCAAATTAATTATTAAATTGATTTCAAGTCGTTTCAAGCCCATACGGTCAAACGACAAATTCGATTGATACGAAACTTGAAATCCTATAATAATTCACTGTTACGGATCCGATGAAACTTATTTCGTCGAAATCCGAGTCAGCGGCCAAAATGGCTGTTTTTTTCACTTTTTAAATAAATTAATAATTAATTTACCACCTTTAAATTCGATATTTATAAACTAGTAGATTTTTGTCATTTTTAATCCCTTAGATATTTATAATAACTAAAAGCAAATTCACATATCAATTTAGTGTCAATTATTCCAGTAAATACAATGTTCAAATGTCAACTGCAATTAATCCAATTAATTGCAAATTAATTCCAATAAATTTGATTTTATTCGATTACAACTTAATATTCAATCAATTATTACTCAACTAACATAGTTAACGTTGTTTTATATTTCATTACATTAATATTTCCCAATTTTCAACTTTAATTTGCATTAATTACCGTATTTCAATTATATTGGAATTTTGTCGATTTTACTCATTAATTAAAATTTGAAATCTCAGTTAATTATTTCATCTTGGTTTCATTCTTTATATTTCATTAATTATCATATTATGAATGGAATTTTAGCTTGGTTACATCTTATTGAATTCAACATTCTTCACTACCAATTTATTCCACATTAACTGCAATAATTTAGTGAATTAACTGAAATTTAATTCAAATTAAACTTATCAAACTAATAAAATAAGTAACGTACAATAATTATTGTCATTAACTCTTAATCACATTTTTATAGGTTCATTATTTACAAACCAATATTATAAATTACTTACATAACACTGGTTTTACTCAGTTACCATTTATTTCAAACTATTTCAAAATTTATTCAATATTTATATTAGTTCTCTTTTATTCAATTTATAACCAAGTGTAACATTTAACTTGAATTCGTTGGAATTTCTTTCAAGTTATTAAAAATTAACTTATATTAAAATATTTCCTTAATTTATTCCAATTACCGTTAAATTTATACTAATTCATCAATCTGTACAATATATCTCTTGTTTCCTTAAAATAAATTTATGTTTTTGTTAAGCTTTCATGTACACTTCCATTACTTTATTAATAATCATTAAAGTACCATTTCTATCAATAACATATTATAATTACTTACCATTTAAATGAGTTTGATTTATAATAAATTAATTGACCAATTAATTAGGTAATTTATACAAATTTGTTATCATACCCATAAATTTACACTTATAACTAAGTCCTACATTTGAATTTATTTATTAAATTGAAATGTTCATTCAAGTTTATAAATTATTAACTTGCATTAACATAATTCCCTAATTTGTTCCAATTACTGTCAACAATCTTTTATTACATTAAATCAATTTATTACTTTCCTTAAATTTCTCATATTCAATTTATATGTAGGTAAAATTATTTTCACTACTAAATTCATTTGAATTTATTCAAATTACTATAAATAGGTTTTAATTACCATTGCTATATTTTAATTTAGCGTTCATTCCCATATTAATTTATCACCTTTATTGTTTCTACTAAAACTAAATTACAAAATCCTATTAAATTAACAAATTTAATTGTCGAAATTTACGGGTTGTTACACTCTCCCCCACTCAAAACTTTTCGTCCCCGAAAAGGAAAAAGTGGGGAAAGAAGAATTAAGAAATCTATATATATTCAAACATTATTATAAACAATTAAATTTACAACATTTGTTACATTAATTAGAATATCCAAATTTACAATCATTATACCTTTTTATACTTAAATTATTGAAGTTTGGAAAACATTTTCAAAATATTTTCTAAGTCCAAAATTTACGAATTTTTTTGGCAGATTCTCCTTTGAACGGAGAGGCTCGGGAGAAAAATATAACATCAACATAACAATATACCATATATATTTACAAAATAAATATATATCCCAACACGGGAAAACAATATAATAGCGCTATAAATCCGTAATCTTAGAACGTACCTATATGTCGGGCAGTTTTACGCTTATTATTATGGAACCAAAAGCAATAGCAATTGCTTCAATAACCTGCATTTCACTTATACAATCCAAAAGGTTAACAATCATATAAAATGAATATTTAAGATGTTCAACCACAAAAAAAGAATCAATTCAACAACCAATTGCAACAAACATCATACAACCTTTATACAGAATCAACACAATTCAATCATTCATTCAAACAAAACAAACAGTTGTTTGGGTTCAAACTTTATATTGTATAGAATTAAAATAAACTATCAAATGCAACATTTACTCAACAGTCTTTGATGGAACTAAATAGATTATTTATTCATCCAAACAATTTTAGATTATCTTTGCCCAACAACCATAAACCAAATAACAACAATTTCAACCAATATGTTACAGTCATTTTTATCAATTTCATTTCATACATTAGTTGTTTGATTTCTTTTCTTTCATATAATGATTTATCTTTTTTATTTTCATTTATTTCTTGCAAATTTTCATTTTTTTTATTCATTTCCAACAAAGTCTCATTTTCCCTTATTCATATCATGAAATTTTCATTTTGTTTTGTTACATTCATTTATTCGCTACTTTATTCATTTTATTTACAGTATTCATCTTTCTGCTTAATTTCAAAAGTAAATAACTTCACATTTACTCAAGTCTATTATCATTTATTTATAACACTTACCTTTCTTTTCTATTATATTAGTAGCATTTCAGTTATTTACTTAAGTTCAAAAATCATTTATTTATAATCCTCATCTTTCTATTATATTTACTCATAATCCCATTTACAATTATACTTAAGTTTATAATAACTACAACCTCCAATTCTTATTTATTAAATAATTTCATTGAATACTTTCATTATTTCAAATTTTTCTTGTATAATTCTCTATTACAATTTCTTATTGAACATTGTAACTTTTATTGTTGGGTAAGTTATATATATATATATATATATATATATATATATGCTTTTAAGAATGTAATTGAAAATCATACAAGTTTAACCCATTTCTTTTAATTAATTTAATGTTCAATAATTATATCCTTTATTACATAGGTTACAATTTCAAATTTCATTTAATACCATTAATAACCTAGCATTAAATCTCTTATTTCATTTAGGGTTTCAATTATTAATTACCTACGTTCCAATTCACTACAGTAATTGAAACTATTAATTAATGGAAACTTCAGAATTAAATACTGGGTTTTATTCAAAATCATTTAAAATAACAGATAAATTTATATACTTACACTCTATATATCCAATATATTTAGAATTGAAAATTTATATTTGTTTATAAAAAATGGGTCTGCAGTAAACTACTACAGTGGCCTTCCCGCTTCGAAACTCGAAAATGAATGTCGATGATGCGTGTACTCATCACCGAAATTATTTTCCAGCGACAGAGAGGGAAGTACAACTTATTTCTTTTCAAAATTTCTTTAAAACAATTCTTCCGAATTATATCGAAATATTTATATCAGAAAATACTTCTAATAAAATTATTATATTTCAAAAATCATTCAAAGAAATTTCAAAACCCCGGAATTTAAGTTCTAAATTCCCAAATTCTTCATTTATTTAATTATCAATCTTATTTCGACTATTATTTATAAATTTATTTACCTTACAACCAATCTATTGCAACCAAAAACATATATATATCTATATATATCATTTAAAAATTTATTATATATATAGAAAATATAAAAGGCAAAATTATTTCATTCGCCTATAATAAAACAAATATTATGTCAGTCTGTCCTATTAAGTGTTTAGAAACCCCCATTGATGTCACAGCGTCCCATGCACTAACCAGAGTTTATAAATACAAAACGGAACAGATTAACACAATATTAAAATCTTTTTATAACACTAACAAATACGCTCTCTCACACATACACTCAGTGACTCCCATAGGGTATTACTACCCTATTAATAAAGAATAAACCCCACAAAGCTAAGGTTTATCGCTATATCAAAGCTCTGATACCAGATGTAACATCCCGCCCTTTCACACGCTTTAAATCGACACACGTGCCAATTCAAACCATACGGAAGGGCGGATTGTTATGGGGTAAATAAGAAAAAGTAGAGAAGAAAAAGAACAAAATAGAATCGTGCAGCGGAACGATAAAATATAATAATCAAATATACAGTTTATAAAGCTGTTTTACAAAATATTCGATTATACTTATACAACATATATCAGAGTTTCACATGCCATAGAATAATAATTATGCAGTGGAATTAAATGGTGTGGTGGAATAATATAGTAGATAATTATAAATCTTTGTCTTCGTCCTCCAGAATACGATCTTCAGATCCTGAAACGCTCGGACTGACCCGAGCGAATTTGAAAAGACAAAAACACTCGGGTCAGAACTAAAAGATCTTATGTAAGTTAAATCAACAGAAATAAATATGAGTGCAGTAACTTAAGAGATGCTCGAGATTTACATCTCTTAAGGATCCGTTAAACTATTTACTATATAGTATATTACGCTATTATAATAGTGCCTAATTGTAAAATAAACTTACTTTTAAATAGCGTTAAGGGGTTACCCATATAGCCCTTAACACAAAATATATTCCTATAGTCTATACAGTACCGTAATCTCCCCCGTACCGGGCGTCGTCAGAGGGCACTCCATAGGTATAGTACAAAACAAAATCGTATAAGGCGCGCTAGGGTAGGTGACATGGCACAACTAGGCAATGCCAGGGTAGATATACCAATTACGCTTCCGGGTCAGTGGTAACGCATAGCCGCAGCTACCTCCCACCTCGAGCCACACCCCCAAATCAAAGAAATCAAAAGTTACCATCAAATAAAACCAAAGTCAAAGTAGAATATCGAAGGGATGTGACCGATCAAAGGTGCTACCTCAATTAACCCGTCAATCACTCCTGTTTTGGCCACCTTATGCCAACTCACGGGAGTTGGGTCCACGTATTTACCTCAAAGGAAAACGCCGCCACCATCCTACTTCATTCTGGAATCTCCACCGCGTACACAGTTGTTAAAGTGGTTTTCGGAGTTGGTAGAGTGTATGAAAACTTCTGATCCCGGTCTCTTCAACAACCAAACGTTATTACAACACCGCGGTTGTTTCAAAATAATTTATACTGTAAAACCAGAATATAATATCTCTTTCAAACCATATAAATACGATATCATTTATATTTAAAAACCCCAAATCAATATGATATCATTTTTATTTTATAAATATCCCTTTCCCAAAATCATAATATTTTCAAATATATATACCTTGAAACCATAGTTTTGAAACATAACTTTTAATACTTAATGGTTCAAATACTATATTACTTTATAAAATAAACAGCTTCTTCAAATTTCACCATAAATTCCCAATATCAATTTGAACCTCCAAATAAACTATTTTAATTCCCATATATTTCAAAGCTTAAGTATTCTATATTTCAAAACTTTATAGTTCATATATTTCAATCTTTAAATATTCCACTATTTCAAAATGGATTCTTTGATAATTTAATATATATATCAAATCCAATTCCTATTATTTCGATTTGAAATATTTACTTAATAAATCAATATTATTTAAGTAAAACCCTTAAACTTCAATAACATGATATTCTTTTAATTAAATTAACTTGATAATATTCTTTAAATTAATTTGTATTCGTTTAAATCCTCTAATCAAAAATTTAGTTATAAGATCATACCTTTTAAATCTTAATTTATTTACATTTCAAAATAAATTTTTCGATGAAAATTCTTAAATACCTTAATTCAAATCATATTCACATTTATCTTTAACCTTACTTTTATTTGAGTTATTATAAACTCTATACACAATAGAATTTCAAATATATTCTTAACCATATTATATAAACGAAATCAACTTCATTATTTAGCTTACTTTAAAATTCGAAACAAATTTATACATAGCTAAATTCAAGAATTTTACTATATATATATATATATATATCAAAATTTAGTATTTATTAAACCATATTCTTTCTAAAACCATAGAAAAATCATTTCAAAAATAATTATATATATATATATACACCGTGGTTCCTGTATATAATTTTCTATCCGATGGTCAAGTGATACAGATATTTATCATTTCATTCCGCAATTCAAAAATAATAATGCGGTTGTATATCATTTCAAACTGCAATCCCGAATGAAATGAAAATGCATAATAACTTGCAGTTTATACAATATAAATACAACATCCATTCGTCCATCATAACAATCATCAAACCTTCATCAATTTATCATCCAATTCAAACAATCACATCAATAAATAATAATTAATTACCGACAGTTAATTTTTCAATAATGAATTAAATAACTGTTTAACTATAGTTTATATGCAATAATAAATAAATTTAACTAGCAGTTTATATGCAATAATAAATTTGACTAAAATTTTAGCTGGCAGTTTATATGCAAAATGAATTAAATAACAAGTAAATTTATGAATGCAAATTAACTGAGATAATGATGAGCCAAACAACTATAAATAAATTTCTAAACACATCATAAATCAATTTAACAAACATAAAAAATCTTAAAAGTTGTGAGTGGGTTAAAACATTCACCTTTTGGATTTAAATTGAATTTAAATCCAATTTAAACCCAAAAATTGCACAGTCTTAGAAATCGTCCAAACCAGCGCCAAAGTGTCTGGAATTCCAAAATGAACCTAGCGGAGAAAACCGCGTGTGAATTGGATAATGTACGTGAGAGTTATTCACGTTAGATCATTTGAAAACGAAATTTAATTTAAAACGAAATAACAAAAAGAAATCCTCAATTGCTCACCACGTCAGCAACATCCTCTCATGCGTGAACAGTAGCAATCAAGAACGCATGCCTACTGCAGATTTTGAAACCCACGCCGTCTCCTCCCACACGCTATCGATCGGTCCACCATCACTCCATCGCGCCCCTCCCCGAGCGCATCCTCCACCTGCGACGCCCCCCTCGTGCTGCCTCGTCGTTCG
Source organism: Allium cepa (assembly GCA_030765085.1). Taxonomy (NCBI): domain Eukaryota; kingdom Viridiplantae; phylum Streptophyta; class Magnoliopsida; order Asparagales; family Amaryllidaceae; genus Allium; species Allium cepa. The sequence goes on along the minus strand of CM060939.1, from coordinate 964,098,515 downwards.
TGCCCCCTTGTGACAGTCGCCACAAATTATACGTAACCCAAATCGAATTTCGTAGCCCGATCCACCCATCAACCAACCAAACAAATTACTCTGATGCGTTCCATTCGTCAACCTCTACGCCCCGGTACCCCTGATTCGACGATTCGACGAAGACCATCAAACAGCAATGAACGGCCGTTATTAATTCGCCTATTTCTGGCCACATAGGGACTCAGATCGAAAAATGAACTGTAGAACTAGGTTGCACTCCTCAAGAGCTTCAAATCCTTATAAAATTTTCTATATTTTGAGGAGGTTGAAATTTTGGCTTTGGATTTGAATTTGATTGGTGTATGGATCCAGAATTTGTTTGTCTTCCATTGAGGAAGAGAGGGAATAGAATGAAATTACGTACATAAAAATAAGAATTAGGGAGGCTAGGGTTTATAGCAGGATATTTATAGGCAAACTGAAATAAAATATATGGATCGGGTTGATAGATATACGCGCTAACGCGGCCCAAAAAGCCCGTTCTGACCCCGGAAGGGAATTGGGTAACCCCATATATCAAAATAGGTGTTTTAAAATATTTTAAACGCGACGGAAAATGTTTCACGTCCAAATTCCATCGTATGAAGAAGTTATGCTGAAATCAATATTTTCAAATTGATTTCAGTTGATTTCAATTAAATTGATTTCAAGGCGTTTCAAGCCCATACAATCAAACGACAAATCCGATCGATACGAAACTTGAAATCCTACAAAAATTCACCATTACAGATCCGATGAAACTTCTTTCGTCGAAATCCGAGTCAGCGGCCAAAATGGCTATTTTTTTCACTTTTTAAATAAATTAATAATTAATTTACCACATTTAAATTCAATATTTATAAACTAGTAGATTTTTGTCATTTTTAATCCCTTAGATATTTATAATAACTAAAAGAAAATTCACATATCAATTTAGTGTCAATTATTCTAATAAATACAGTGTTCAAATGTCAATTGCAATTAATCCAATTAGTTGCAAATTAATTCCAATAAGTTTGATTTTATTCGATTACAACTTAATATTCAATCAATTATTACTCAACTAACATAGTTAACATTGTTTTATATTTCATTACATTAATATTTCCCAATTTTCATCTTTAATTTGCATTAATTACTGTATTTCAATTATATGGGAATTTTGTCAATTTTGCTCATTAATTAAAATTTAAAATCTCAATTAATTATTTCATCCTGGTTTCATTCTTTTTATTACATTAATTATCATATTATGAATGGAATTTTACCTTGGTTACATCTTATTGAATTCAACATTCTTCACTTACCAATTTATTCCACATTAACTGCAATAATTTTGTGAATTAACTGAAATTTAATTCAAATTAAACTTATCAAACTAATAAAATAAGTAACGTGCAATAATTATTGTCATTAACTCTTAATCACACTTTTATAGGTTCATTATTTACAAACTAATATTATAATTACTTACATAACACTGGTTTTACTCAATTACCATTTATTTCAAACTATTTCAAAAATTTATTCGATATTTATATTAATTCTCTTATACTTAATTTATAACCAAGTGTAACATTTAACTTGAATTGGTTGGAATTCCTTTCAAGTTATTAAAAATTAACTTATATTAACATATTTCGTTAATTTATTCCAATTACCGTTAAATTTATACTAATTCATCAATCTGTACAATATATGTCTTGTTTCCTTAAAATAAATTTATGTTTTTATTAAGTTTTCATTTACACTTCCGTTACTTTATTAATAATCATTCAAGTACCGTTTATATCAATAACATATTATAATTACTTACCATTTAAATGAGTTTGATTTCTAATAAATTAATTGACCAATTAATTAGGTAATTTATACAAATTTGTTATCATACCCATAAATTTACACTTATAACTAAGTCCTACATTTGAATTTATTTATTAAATTGAAATGTTCATTCAAGTTTATAAATTATTAACTTGCATTAACATAATTCCTTTGTTCCAGTTACTGTCAACAATCTTTTATTACATTAAATCAATTTAATACTTTCCTTAAATTTCTCATATTCAATTTATATCCAGGTAAAAATCTTTTCACTACTAAATTCATTTGAATTTATTCAAATTACTATAAATAGGTTTTAATTACCATTGCTATATTTTAATTTAGCATTCGTTCCAATATTAATTTATCACCATTATTATTTCTACTAAAATTAAATTACAAAATCCTATTAAATTAACAAATTTAATTGTCGAAATTTACGGGTCGTTACACTCTCCCACCCTCAAAACTTTTCGTCCCCGAAAAGGAAAAAGAGTGGAAAGAAGAATTAAGAAATCTGTATATCTTATTCAAGCATTAACTTTATAAACAATTAAATTTACAAAATTTGTTACTTTAGTTAGGATATCCAAATTTACAATCATTATATCTTTTTATACTTAAATTACTGAAGTTTGGAAAACATTTTCAAAATATTTTCTAAGTCCAAAATTTACGAAATTTTTTGGCAGGGTCTCCTTTGAACGGAGAGGCTCGGGAGAAATATAATATCAGCATAACAATATACCATATATATTTCCAAAATAAATATATATCCCAACACGGAAAAATAATATAATAGCGCTATAAATCCGTAATCTGAGAACGTACCTATTTGTCGGGCAGTTTTACGCTTATTATTATGGAACCAAAAGCAGTAGCAATTGCTTCCATAACCTGCATTTCACTTATATAATCCAAAAGGTTAACAATTATATAAAATGAATTTTTAAGATGTTCAACCACAAACAAACAATCAATTCAACAACCAATTGCAATAAACATCATACAACCTTCATATAGAATCAACACAATTCAATCATTCATTCAAACAAAATAAACAATTTTTTGGGTTCAAACTTTATATTGTATAGAATGAAAATAAACTATCAAGTGCAACATTTACTCAACACTCTTTGATGGAACTAAATAGATTATTTATTCATCCAAACTTTATATTGTCGATATTTACGGGTCGTTACATACAGTGTAACGACCCGAAATTTTCGATCCTGAAAATTCCAGATAGTTATGAAAAAGAAGAAGAGATAGAAGAAGAAGAAGAACAGAAACATCAACATCTCACATTCGCAGCAGATAAAATATAATAATAAATAATAACAGTTTACAAAAGAATGCTATATCTGTCGATTACATTTCATACATCAGAGTTACACATATATATACAAACACTGGATATACACAATTATCATGTCTCAGGTTTACAATAATATAACACAGCGGAAAACACTCCATGTGTTCTTGTCATCCAGCTCGCCTCCTGAGCTCCAGAATGTCCTTACCTGAAAATCTGTAATACTCGGTCTGACCCGAGCATTACACCAAAGTAACACCCGGGTCAGGCTGGAAACCAGTAGGAGTAAACCCATCTAACATGGAATACAAAGCATACAACTTATATAAAACCCAAGGCAACTCGAACCAATTTACAAGTTCACAATATGTTATAGACATAACTTATTTCACACATAAGTTTTCTAAGTACCAAGGATTTATATTTAAAATAATCCAATTCCTTTAAATCTCTTCATTCCAGCCTATAGATTTCACATATAAATCTATAAAAATTCGAAGTGGTTTCGGGTATTTCCCAATACCCAACTCCGGTCTCTTCGAACCCAATGTCATCCAAACCCAGGTTATTCAAATGAGAAACAATTCAAACTTTTAAAAATACATGATGCCACTTTACACAGCAATGCATCTCGATAAATGACCACATTATCACTACTCAACCCAACACCTCATAATACAGAAACATTCCAGATCAGTTTTATCAACCAATCATTCATAAGCAAGATTCATTAGTCACCCGTTTCTAATAAATCAAATTAATTATTTTAATCATTTTAATCTTGCTTACTTAACAATATTTAGTTACAATCCATTAATTTATCATTCCCTAATTATCCATCTTACATTTATCACTTAGTGTAATTGTTTAAAGGATAGTTAATCATCTCTAATTAATCCTCCGATAAGTTAACCTTCAATTACGTCTACTAAGTAATTATCCTTCTCATCAATTTCACCAAGTAATTTAAATCCAAATTACTTCCTTTTATTAACCATCCATAAATTTATTACATCCAGCAATTATCACTAATTACTTCACCAAGTATTTATACTTTTATAAATTACATTAAGTAATTATACCTACCAAATTTCACAATTGATTATCCTTAATTAATTAATAAAATTTATTACCTTAAATTAATCATATTAATAAATCATTTAATAACCCTTAACCAACGATCTTTCATTAGCTATATTCATTAACCAATCCTTTAATTACTTCTCTAAGTACATAACTTTAATTTATCACTTAATCACAAATTAATTAGTTAATTAATTCTTAATTACAAATTATTTAATTTCTAATTGCATAATTAATTTCTAAATTTTAACTAAATTTATTTTTAATTACTCGATTAACTAATTCCTAATCATCGATTAACAATCCAAACTTATTTAATTAACAATTTTTAATTTCCATTTAATTTGACCCTAAATTAATAACCTTAATCCAAATCATTAATTTAGAAACCTTAATAACTTAATTTATTAATCCATATCATTAATTAATCAACTTATTTATTTAACCCTTTATTTACCTTAACAATTTAATGAATTTCAAATCATTAAATTTTTAATTAACTTTAAGATAAAAAAATCATTTTATAACCGATTTACTGATTATTCTCAAACACATTTTAAATGTTTTCTTTCAAATTCATTTTTAAACTTAAAATTGTTTTCTTTCAAACAACAAAGATAGATAACAGCAACCAAATAATTAAAGCTTTCACAAATTCATAACAGCAAATCAGTTATACAGATTGCAGATTAATCACCGTCCATCGCAAGCCCCCAACTGCTCCTCCTCCATGAATCGGCATCGAGCACAAATCCCTCACCTCAAGCCTTCCTCGTACCCATGAACTCCTTCACCTCCAAGCCACCACCGGTCTGGCGAACCTCCAAACGCCACATCACAAACTCACGAACCTCGTCGCGATCCACTACGGCCCCACCAACTTCGAATCTCGAGTACCTAGAATCGCGACTAAGTCGCACCATGTCGTTCCTGGCCACCGAATCCACGTGCGCCGCATTGCCATACTCGCACGATTGTACTCGCCGCTGCTATGTCCATCGAGCCCCCAATAGCCACGCGTTTGCTCGCAACCCTAGTTTTATTTAAAGTGAAGTCGGCCCTCTTGAAGTCGCTGATACGAAAGGAAAGGTCGGGTTTAAAATTGAAAGGAAGTGTTTGATTCCATCTTCGAATAGAATAGATGAAGATGGAAATAAGGAACTGAAGATAGATATTTTTCAAAGCACGGCCATTGCTCTTATTTTAAAGACGTAAATTATGATCTGAACAGAAAAGAAAGGAGGGACATTGATTTGAACGAAGGGAAAGGTTAGGTCGGCTATGCTTACATAGGTATAGAATAGGGTGGCTGATTGACTTTTATATTTTTAAAATTATTAAATTTCCAAAATATCTCGTTAAACATAACGCGAAATCCCGAACCCCAAATCAGACATGCCGAAAGGCGTTTATAAGGTTTTACCCGTATTCCGAACACAATGGAATGTGTTTCGGAGCCTAATTCGATCATATGAGCGAGTTACGGAAGTAAACGATCAATTTTAAATTAAACCGATTAAAATAGTTTCTAAGCATTTTGAGCTACCAGGGTCAAACAAAAACTCCGATTACTACGAAAATTGAAATCCGATAATAATTAACTATTATGGATCCAATGAAAATGGTTTTGTCGAATTCCGAGACTGTGCCTCGGAAGGCTATTTTTAAATATCGATTTAAACGATATATTTTCCAAACTTAACAAAACGCTGCCAAATTCAATTTTAATGCTTTTACTATCTTCAGTATTATCAATATAAATTTCACAAGCCTTCAAATTATTTTTAACCGGCTTAAAACTCCAGATTCAACATTTTACCCAGCTTCCAACAATTAAATCCAATAATTAAATTCCAAATAATGGTGATATTTGAAATTCAAGTTAAACATTAACTTTTTAAATATTTAAAATCAATTAATTATTCCAATTTAAATTATTAAAAATTCCGGGTTGTCACATTCCTCCCCGCTTAAAAGAATTTCGTCCCCGAAATTACTAAATAGGAAGAATGGTCCAAAACCCGTTTACTTTCCCCCCAAAAACAATAGTTCAACATCCTACCAACTAACTTTTATAAAAGACCCCTTATCAATCTTACTAACTTCCCAAAATCTCCCATAGTTTTCAAACAATACCCTTTTGCTCAATCATTCAAATTTCAATTTAAAACCAAATTTTGAATTATCAAAATTTCTCAAAAAAATTCCAACTCTCTAAATTTCAAAAAAAATTTGCCAGCGTCTCCTTTCCGCGGCTAGCTCGGTACAACTACAAAATGCCTCTACAGGCTCCCAAATTCCAAAAGAAAACAAAAGGCCAAGTGGCTAGATCAAAAACCCAATCCAATTTCATACAGATATTTAAATACATACCTTTTAGTCAGGCAATTCAAATTATCTCCTGAAATCAAATCCAGTTTTCCTTCCCTTTATAATACCTGCATATCCTACTTAGACATAATATCCAATCGTAACTTTTCAAACCATTTTATACATTACCTTACATAGGTTTCATATCTATTTCTATTCAAATTAGTTTTCCCTTTTCCATATGATTTTAATTTATCTTCAATTCTGAATATTGAATTTTATCTTCCATTCATAACTGATGCATATCATTATTTTAAATTATTTTCATCCACTAATTACTTTCAATTTCCAATTTGAAATCGTTTGTCGCTAACGAAAAGTTCCCAAAAAAATTTCAAAAAATTTCTAACTCCCAAAATTTCCGAAAAAATTTGGCAGAGTCTCCTTTGTACGGAGGAGCTGTTGCAATTTGACAAGAGATATAAATATATATACATCGACCCACACGGTCGGAAAAACAAAAATAGTTCATATTTCCTACTTTTATTGCGTAGGCGTACCTTTATTTAGCATTTTGAAGCAAGCGGCTTATTATTTAAGCAATTAGCGCAATCCAAACCAGCCAAACGGCATTCAGGTACCTGTACTTTCTCAATTTAAATATGTAAGTTCCATATATAGAAAATCTATTAGCATTTCACTTACTTTCAATAGCTAAACGCAAGCAATCATAAGCAACAAGCATCCAACGCTTTCCATAAGCGATTTATATGATTTAAAGCTAATCCAATTGCTTCCAACCAATTCATATGCCATTTCATTCAATTCTAATGGTTTACAACTCAATTACTTACATTCAATTTATTTTTAATCCAAACAAGCTCATATTCAATTCAATTGATTTCAAATCAAGTTGTTTAACTTCTCTCAACCCATAAAATTTTAATTTCTTTCATTTACGTCAAACGACAATTCATTCTATTCAAATTCGACAATATTCGCTTAATAGAGTATCCATTTTAGTTCATAACTACTTTAAATTAATTTCAACTCATTCTGTATTTAATTCCATTTCATTTCTAATTTATTCACTAACCATTCATTTGCATTTCATTTCATCTTCGCAATTGTTCCATTCAAAACAATTTATTATGCTTGGCACATTCAATACTTATAAATTAATAACCATTTCCAAATTAATTTAACCTAGACTTTTATGGTCTTTCACTTTTGCTCGAAGCCAAACTTCTATTAATTTTAAACTTAAGTTAATTCACTTTCTTCAAATTATTTCAACTTCATAACTTAAGCTCACATCATTTACAAATAAATTTTCTTTTTCACCTTAACTTGATTCTATTTCAATCAAATCTCATTTCAATCTACAAATTTATTTGATTAGTTATTATAAATTAAATTCCTAAAATCAATTCATTCACGACTCATTTAACTAATCACAAGGCCATTTTCAATTTATTTCTACCTACTAGGGTTTTGTTTGCAATTCAAACCATGTCTATTATAATTCAATTTCATTTCATTCGACAACATTTTCATTATATCTAATTTACATGCAAATTTCATTAAATATTATTCATATCACACTTGAATTTTATTTGTAATTCAAACCATCACTATTTCGATCCAACACTATTTTATTTTTAATTTTACAGCATCTCCACTTATTTAATACATTATCAAATCCAAGTCGAATTCTATTTACAATTCGAATTCATTTCCAAACTCCATTATTAACTTACAATCCATTTTATTTAACTGAGTTAAATTTTATTAATATATTCTATCAAATAATTATTTAGCTAATTAGCTTACTTCCAACTTTTCTTACAAAAATCACTTCATTAAATTTCCCTGAGTTAAATCTTATTTATAATTCCAGTTTGGATTTTCCTTTATCTTTCAAAATTCCAACACTTTTATTTAAAAAATTTAGAAATACTTTTAAATTTACATAATACTATTAAAATAGATTTTTATAGAAATATACTTCTTATAACTCGATGTCTCAACCAGTCCATCCTTGTTCTTACAGAAATTCGGTCATACGTTGATCAGGCGTAGGACTGAAAATCTATAAGTGCTTGGTAGACCCATTTCAACACCCAGTGAAAATACTTGTGAAAATAATTTTATTGAAAATATAGAAAAAAGTTTTTGAAAATAGTGGAAATATCCTCGGTGAGAATGCTCTGGAAATCATCACCCCCGTCCATGGTCGTAGTTACATCCTGGGTTACGTTGCCGTCGCAGCAAAAGTCCATGTAACTACAGGCACTCCACGCCCCTCGATTACGCCATCGAACCCACAACAGATCGCAGTTACATTCCAGGGTTACGTTGCCATTGCAACAAAAGTCCATGTAACTGTAGGCATTAGCGCCCCTCGATTTTCGCTGTCAAAATGAAACTTCTCCACTCCTACATAGGTCGCAGTCAACCGATGTAAAATCAAACGCAGACTGTTGGCTCTCAGTAGCACACACGACTTTCGCTATGTTACCATAGGTTGCAGTCTACCGATATAAAACCAAACGTAGACCGTTGGCTCTCAACGGCACACACGACTTTCGCTATGGTACACACTACTCATAATCCTCAGGAAATGGTTTTGTCTGGAATCCTCACAGGATCAACTTTCGAACCCCCCCTTGGGGCTCAAGGCAGCACCACCTGGTGGCACTCCTGAGAAGTTCATTCCAAGGGAGCGCCTTTTTACCTAGAGCCATCATCAAAACACTTTATACTATACATATAGTATCTTTCAAATCATACACCTTGTATGATCTCATACAAAGCTCCTTTACACAAAATCGATTAACCCAAAATCGATAATTCTCAAACTAGGCTTTCCAAATTTCAATATTAATTTTACCCAAAAATCAAAGCCTTTCCATATCAAAAGGTTCCCAAAACCTTTTTCCAAAATCCTCATAAGATCCTTTATACATACATATATATATACACACACACACACACACACACAGATATATAAAACTTTTAAAACTTTGGATCTTTTCAAACTTGTACAAAATTCCTTTTATACTTCAAACACCTTCAAAACCCTTTTCTTTCGTCAATAGATCCAATAAGGGGAGATTTATCTTATATAACAAAGATATATAACTTTGTTCATTCAAAATCAAATATTCAAACTTGATTACTCTTTTCAACATCAATTTCATTCAAATACGTACGATGTACACATATCATCAGTACGTCATGCTAATCTGATCGCTCGCTCAATCACACAATTTCACTTCCGAACTAGTATCATCCACCCGACTTCCTAGTGCGCACACAGATCTGGTTCTTGATCAGAAACCGTCATTCTCCTTGCATAGCCATAATTATGATAGAGAATATCCAGAACCAATCAACAATCCATATCCAGGCTCGCCGTCGAAAATCGAATGAAAAATCCCAACTCGGATCGATAAACTATCTCGAAATTTTGTGCTCGAATCTGAATCAAATCACTATGCGAATAGAATAATATACGTACATCCTACGTATTTAACTTCATTGATTATTAGCCAAATCAATTTCCTTTCAATTCACATTCACTTATTTACTATTGCCTTAATCTCTATTTGGATTATCACTTCAATTCTTATCTCGGTTGGGTATTTAATCAATAACAGTTTGAGCTCCGACCAGTTTATATTTAGAAAATTGCGTGAAAATTTTAAAAATAGACAAGTAGTTGAAAAATAATTATTAGTTTGCAAAATAGCTGTAAAATAGTTAACTAATTATATGAAATAGTTGGAAAATAGTTAAATGGTTTCAGAAATTTTAGATAATTGGAAAATAGTTGTAAAATAGTAATTAATTTGTAAAATAGTTAGAAAATAGTAATTAGTTTATAAAACAGTTACAGAATAGTTAAACAACTCCAAAAGTAGTTATTAAATAAATATAAGTTAGTTTTGGGTTTAATAAGAAAGGTTGTATATATAATAAATAACTTGAAAAAATAGACTTGTACTAAAAATAATTATTTAAAAATAGTCTAGAGTCAAAATGTTCAATTCCCAATCTCCATTCTCATCGGTTCAATTTAAATTTCCACTTCCGTTTAAATTGACCCAATTCCAGTTTAAATAACTCCAATTTCCATTGGACTTGATTTATACCCAATTCAAGTTGAATTAATTCTCAATTTCTTTCCAACTTCAAATCAAATTCTATTTGATTCTTATTTATTCAACTTTATTAACAGTTCCAAATTATTCAAATAATTTTGGACTAATTTCAAATTGAATCCGCTTCAATTTCAAATCATTTCAATTTCTACTTGAATTAATCCCAATTCCCATTCAAATTTATCTTCCGATTAATAACCTTTCCACTTAAGTTTAAAGCTTGCTTCACTTTGGGTTTCACATCATAGTCCAAGGAAAATTCAAAACTCAACCTTAGGGTTTATTTCATATTTATTTCCTTTACACAACAGGCTACTTTTAAATTTTAAATCACCCTTGGTTTTAATTTCAAAACAAATCCCTTAAAAATCTTCCAAACATTTCTTATTTTAAAATAAGTCTATATTCAAAATAGTCTGAATTATATTATTTGTTATTTTCTTTAACTCTTTGAAACAATTGATTGTTTCTAGACTTAGGTTTTAAAACTTCACAATTTTAAAACCCACTTTAGTTTAGAAGTTATACTCATCTTATAAATTTACTTCATTTGGCTTACTTAATAACAAATATATCATTATTAAACACAATAGCTATTTATGATAATACCCAAGGTAATCATATCTAGATACCAATTTTTTGTTTATATTATTCTTACCTCTATAAATTCAAGATCAAATTTAAACTATCCCAAATTATATAAATTCGAGTTAAATTCTCAAAGGTTGGTTTAACTTTTTAAACCAAATTAACCCTTATTTAAAGTTTTCAAACAGTTTAATTTCTGAGCTCAAATTCTAGAATTTGATTTTCAATCAATTAATTTTAATTTGATTGTATTTCTATTACCACTTAATTTAATTCCGATTCAAGATTTCAGTTTGGTTGCATTTTATATTACTTCTTAATTTAATGCCAATAATTTAACAACCAATCACCTTAATATTTATTAGAAGGAAATATTGCTTTATATATCAAAATATATTTTTATATAAAATCATTTAAAACCTTTATATATAGAAAATAACAGTACGTGCTCATATATATATATATACACACACACACACACACTCAACTCATCCTAGAGTACTACGGACTCTATTTAAGGAGTAATGCCCACCAGAGCCAAGGTTCTCGCTTAACCTTTCAGCTCTGATACCAACTGTAACGACCCGAAATTTTCGATCCCAAAAATTCCAGATAGTTATGAAAAAGAAGAAGAAGAAGAACAGATACATCAACATCTCAAATTTGCAGCGGATAAAATATAATAATAAATAATAAAAGTTTACAAAAGAATACTATTTCTGTCGATTACATTTCAAACATCAGAGTTACACATATATACATACACTGGATATACACAATTATCATGTCTCAGGTTTACAATAATATAATATAGCGAACAACACTCCATACGTTCTTGTCATCCAACTCGCCTCCTTAGTTCCAGAACATCCTTACCTGAAAATCTGTAATACTCGGTCTGACCCGAGCATTACACCAAAGTAACACCCGGGTCAGGCTGGAAACCAGCGTGAGTAAACCCATCTAACATTATAACGCCCCACCCCAAGACCCACCTTAACGAAGAGAATTAACAAGTAATTCTATCTACTAAAGCGGAGAATAGGGCTGGTTAAGGGAGACCATCTACAATTTTGTCTTAAACATCTATTAAATAGTCGATAAATGCATTATAATTTTTCAACTCTAGTGGGTTGACATACCCAGTAAATGCTTAATCCAAAACTATAGGTGGCTAACGGGTCTATCAGAACAAAATACAATAACTGATTGTAAATCACATCACAGAACAGTAACCAACATCATATATATACATATACACTGGTACACGTTTAGTACAATATAATATGAATACAATAACGGTGGTACACGACTAAACCATATACATCGAATCACATGTAAAAACATCAGAGTATGCAGAAGAAATAAACTACTCAAGAGAAAGAAGAGTTGTTATCCAACATCAACTTCAAGCTAAACCCAATATATGATACCTGAAACAACTCGGTCTGACCTGAGTGAAAACACACGGGTCAGGCTAGCTAGAACTTATCATTAGTAAGGGTGATGATAAGAGATAAGGGGAAAACCATTCCATCATTACCAATGGAATGACATAGGTCATCAAGTTATCTCTAGAGTGATACATCAATGGTTCATCATGATTGCATAGAGGAATACAATATCTATATTACATAGACATGGTTCATCTATTTATATATATAGCCGAATGAAATGGGTGAGGATATGGACCATAAAATAAATCTTCATAAGATAATTAAAACTTCAAGAATCTATCATAAATAAAACTCATCTAATAGAAACTTCTTAATTATTATACCTCATCTCATCGGTATAAATATAAATACATCTCAAATCCATCATTAAGCTCATTATAAAGGAATCTCCATAATCATTTATACCTCATATCATTGGTATAAATATATCTTAAATCTATCATCAACACTCATCATAAAAGCATTACCATAATTTATACCTCATCTCATTGGTATAAATATATATAATGTCTCAAATCCATCTTGATAGAGCTCGAAAAGAGTCCAGAACCTCATATTCGAAATCACAAATAAAACCATGTCAATAAGCCTTTTTCTTACATAAGGCTATACTAAAGCATCATCATCAAAATAATGAAATCGATACACCTAAAACCTCATGGAAAATAGCACGTGCATTTACATCTTGACTAGTACTACCATTATTTGGTACCATTCATCGTGATGACTTGGGGTCACATAACATCATAACATCGCGATCATCTTGATTGACTATAGTTGGAAACATCTTGATGACACCCAGTCACAAAAACCCGAGTAATAACATCGTGATGATTGGAGTCAAGTAATAACTTCATGAACATCGTGATGACTCCAATCGAGTACTCGGTCTGTAGCACTAGTAACATCGTGAATGTGTCTCAACTTCTCGAATAGGAACCCAATAGTGTCAACGTACGTCCCATACCATACGTTCGTACCTATTGGTTTACTAATCGTAAGTCGATGCCACAATAGAAAACCATCATAAAACATCATCAAATAAACACTGCCACTTCTCGTCGTCGAGTGTAAGATACCTAACTCGTCTTATCTCTTACTTGGACGAGTTTTAAGTGACATCGAGACTTGTCTCATTTCATCGACAAGTAAAAATTCATCATAAATATCGAAATCATCATCAATCCATCATAACAACTTGCCTCATCTCCTAGGAAAGTAAAAGAACATCGTGATGGTTATTTCTAACCATAGTTGCAAATTAAAACTTAACATCAATATTTCCTCATTTCATCGGCCATCACAAAATGCATCTAGATTGGTTCGTCATTGAATGTACTCAAAGAGTAATTCTCAAACCAATAATCTTCACCAAAATTTGGTAACTTCTAAATCAACTCAAAATAACACTTCAAATTGGTTTCGATGAAAACCATGCTCGAAAACAATGAAAACTAAGAGGGATATCTCAAAACAGATAACTTGAATTCAATACGAATTCAATTCAAATTTAAAACAAAATCAATTCGAGTTCCATTTAAAACTTGAATTCCAGATTCTCCAAATATAGCTAGTCTACTGATAGGCATCGTAGCTCTGAAAATATCTCAAAAAAATCATTAAAACCGAAGAGAATGAGAGCAAAACGAGCTAATACAATTCTAAGGTCAACGATTGTTGTTGCTGTCATTTTGCTCTCAGGACAGCAACATACAACCATAATTTCGACCGAACAAACTTCAAAATTCCAGAAAACACAATGAATGAAACTTGTATAGCATGACCTATGCTTTCTGTAACATCTAAAATTAACAAAATCGGTTAAGAAATGAAGAAGTTATGGCCAATTTCATTTCAGCCTCATGCACAGAGCAAATATTGGTTTTGCTCTCGGGATAACAGTATAAAAATTTGATTTTGACATAGCTAACCTCAGAATTACAGAAAACTCAATACATGAAATATGTAGTACATGATATAAACTTTCAGGAACATTAGTAATTATCAAAATCGGTTAAGAAACGAATGAGTTATGGCCAAAATAATTTCTCAGACTTGTGATTGTTGTTGCCATCATTTACTCTCGGGATAGCAACAAACAAGCACGATTTTAATCCAGTAAACTCAAAAGTTTAGAAAACTCAAAACATAAAACTTGTAGCTCTTTGTCTGAGCTTTCCGGAACAGCCAAAATTTTAAAATTTGGATGAGAAATGAATGAGTTATGTTCAAAATAAATTCTCAGGCTTTGTGATTGTTGTTGCTGTCATTTTCTCTCGGGATAGCAACAAACAAGCATGATTTTGGTCAAGCAAACTTCAAAATTTTAAAAATCTCAAAACATGAAACTTTTAGCTCTTTGTCTGTGCTTTAAAGAACATCCAAAATTATAAAATTTGGATAAACAATGAAAAAGTTATGGTCAAAACAAAGTGGCAACAGAAAAAAAAACAGAAAATAACAAAGACGAAACGTAACCTTATTAATATGAAAATTCAACTCAAAACCTTATTTTTGGCTAGCATTTGTAAGCTTTTACACTTACCAATTGATTTTCAGTGAATACGTAAGGATTTGCGAGCAAGGCTGAACCTTTAGCATAAGATTTGAGCCCTAAATATCTGAAAATAGAAAAAGAAATACAATACATGCAAAGAAGAAATTGATCAAAACAAAATTTACGGTAAACAATTCTAGTGTTTTAGATGGATTCTAAGATAGAATAGGTTGGAGATTACCTTCTTTTATGATTCTAACTTGAATTAGGCTTTTAAATTTTGCAAAGATTGAGCTTGGAAGATTAAATTTTGAAGAGGGTAGCCATTGTTTTCTACTTTGAAGCTTTTTTCTTTTCTGATTTAGGTTTTACTGTAATGAATTTTGGGAGAAAAGGAACGTATTTCATTAGAAAACTCTAGAATTTGGGTTATTGGATGTTTACTATACTAAATTAGTCCATTCTCATACTTAGAAAATTATTTAGGCTAATATACGTAGGTTTTAAACCATTTTTAACATAACTTTCTCATATTAACTTCTTTTTGCATGAGACAAAATGCATTCTTTATATTTTAACAAGGTGAACATGATTAACACAATAATTTTTTTTTACATTTAAAAAAAATTATTTTCCCAATAAACTATTCATTTACACAATATTTGACAATATTGTTATTTTTAGACAAAAACCACAATTTTAAACAATCTGAGTCAAATAAAAATTATTTCTTAACTCAAATATGTGTACTAAATGTTTTAACACTTTTTAAAATATTAAAACACTATTTTCAATCATTAATACACTTCGAAAAATTCATTTTCTTCTCATTTACCCTTTTTATTCCCTATAAAGGCTATTATTGGAATAAATTCCAATACTTCCCATTTTGACTTAATAAATAACTAACATCATTTATTTTCAACCCAATTTCACAAATAAAATATTCTAAGCTTATTTTCACTCATTTATATTTATTCCAACCATCAATATGTTGAAATAACATCTTATGAGATAAATTAACCAACGTAAATTAGAAACCCAAGTTTTATTTATCAAAACATTGTTTATATAAAATAAACAATAACTCACATTTCATTCCTCCAATTCATTTATAATTACAATATTAAATTATTATTTGCATTATAATTTAATATTAGCGGTAATCTTCAAAATCCGGGTTGTTACAGACTCCCCTCCTTAACAAAATTGCATCCTCGCAATTTCTAGAGGAAAAGGCTGTAAAAAACACTAAAGATGCAATCATTGAAGGATAAAGACAAGCTCGAATTCCAAACCATTTATACTCTCAATATAGAATTGTAGAAAGAAACAAGGAAAAACTCACTTGGTTAATTCAATGGCCTATCATATGCTAATATAGTGATTAGCAAACCATTGAATTTTCCAAGCAACTCGAAAGAATTTCGAAGATCTCCCATCTCAAATCAAAACTCAATAAGATGCTCAACAAATAATCAATCGAAAATGATTGATTGCTCAAAACTCTATGAATAGAGTCAGGATCAAACCCGAACTCTAAACAATAAAAATGATCATCAACACAATTTTTCGCATAATAATACGGAAAGAACATCCTTACAACAAGGTAGACCCAATAGATAAGATTGATAAATCACAAGATGGCTTCTCACAAGTCCACTAATTCGAACGACCGCGAAAATGCACGTCGTTAATAATAGCTCAAAGATAGAATATACTCAAGAATAAGGATATAAGCACAAATTATCTTTTAATCCAAGATATCTAAAAAATTAAATCTCAACATCTTTTAAATTTTAAATCTCAATTTTCAACATTTAAGAATTTTCAAACTTTTTACTATATTACTTAGTAAGTTATCTAAAACTCAAATTAAAAGTCCAAATTTCTTCTCTTATTTCAAAATTAATTTCCAAAGAAATTTGTAAATCTATAATAATATTCCTCAAAATAAATTAAGGGCTTAAATTCCCTTTACTCTTTTTATTAAACCACTTAAGTATTTAAAAACAATCTTCAAATTCTCTTATAACTCTTCTCTTAAAACATCCAATGTATACAATATAGATTCTAAAATCTCAAAATATACTTCCAATAAAGCACAACAAAAAACAATCTCATTTATATTCTCATCTTTATAATTTAAAAATAAATAAATGGCATTGCCTCGCCATTAAGTCTCTAATAAATAAATATATTTGCTGGCTGCAGAGTTGACCGAACGATCAAAACTGGCTCGCCACTCTATTACTCGTCTCTAAAATCAATGGCTGCAATTACCATTCAAAAATAAATTTAATATTTAATCTCAAAATATTATTTTCAAAATCTCAATTATTAAAACACAAACCATCGTGTTTGATTGCCTCAACATAACATCTAGGAGAGTCCTATCGATAACGTTGATCAGACATATCGACCAGAACTCTTAACTACTCGATAGACAACCCAACACTCTCAAATTATCTCTATAAAAGAAATACTACTAATGTAAATATATTCTTAAAATATTCTCTGATTTTTTTTAATATCTCAAAGCTCAAATTTCTCTTTAATACACATATTTATATAGCTCCAAAACTCAAACCAAAGAACATTAAGAGAATGCATCGAGGTATTCCCAGAATACTCGATTCTCAAAATCATCAAAAGGAGATAGAGTGCTCGTCAATCTTACGATGTCACGAGCCACTTCCAAAAATCATCAAGATACATGATAAGCAAGAAATTCTTCTCGAAGTAGAACAAACACACAATCCACGAATCACTACTTCAAACGGAGTAACGCTAAAGGATAACATTGATTGAGTATCTGAAAAGAACACTCAAACGAAGTAGAATGATAACTCAACTAAACTCGAACAATCTAGAAACTCACCTCATTCCTCAGTGGATATCCTCGTGGAAGGATAACCGAAGAGCTAAGAGCCAGGAATAAGGTTACCTCAACACTAGATTGCCCAATTGGATGTCAAATCAAAACGGAATCAAAAAAACTCAACAAAGTCACCATGACTAGAATTTGAGATATATCATCAACATCTCGATACTCAAGAGCGAATTCAGAAACTTTGGAATCATCATTAACATTCCAAAGTGATAGAAATAATAAACCAATCAAATTAGGATGCCAAAATAAATATAGGATCCTATAACAACAAAAGGATCAGACTTTACATCAAATAAGTCAATTTATCTCAAATCAGATACATCTCAAGATGGTGAGTAATAGACAAATACTCACTAAAACATCAACAAATAAAGAACTCGGAATGCTCACAACAAGCCAATCGTTGTGGATCCGTTCAATTGGATTCATAACTCTCAAAGGAATGCAACAAGAATGCCCAAAGAAATCAATCAGCTCCATCGATACGAACTCACTCGTATCGACAAAAATAAGAATCTAATAATCCCAAATAAGATTTTATATAAGATAAGATGACACCAAACTCTATTATGGAATATTAGGGAATACAATATATCTATATTCCTAGACATATTCCATCTTAACAATCCCAAAACTCAAAAAAGAATCAAGGCTCGATTCAAAAACAAGCTTGAATAAAGGACAATGATTCACCCGTATTGTACTTCGACGTATCATGATATACATATTGTTCTGTGTTTATCCTACTTTGTTCTTACCTCAGCTCTGATACCAAGCTGTAACGCCCCATCCCGAGACCCACCTTAGCAAAGAGAATTAACAAGTAATTATATCTACTAAAGCGGAGAATAGGGCTGGTTAAAGGCGACCATCTACAATTTTGTATTAAACATCTATTAAATACAACGATAAATGCATTATAATTTTTCAACTCAAGTGGATCGACATACCCAGTAAATGCATAATCCAAAACTATAAGTGGCTAACGGATCTATCAGAACAAAATACAATAACTGAATGTAAATCACATCACAGAACAGTAACCAACATCATATATATACATATACACTGATACACGTTCAATACAATACAATATGAATACAATAACGGTGGTACACGACCAAACCATATACATCAAATCACATGTAAAAACATCAGAGTATGCAGAAGAAATAAACTACTCAAGAGAAAGAAGAGCTGTTATCCAACATCAACTTCAAGCTAAACCCAATATATGATACCTGAAACAACTCGTTCTGACCTGAGTGAAAACACACGGGTCAGGCTAGCTAGAACTTATCATTAGTAAGGGTGATGATAAGAGATAAGGGGAAAACCATTCCATCATTACCAATGGAAGGACATAGGTCATCAAGTTATCTCTAGAGTGATACATCAATGGTTCATCATGATTGCATAGAGGAGTACAATATGCATATTAGATAGACATGGTTCATCTAATTATATGTATGACCGAATGAAATGGGTGAGGATATGGACCATAAAATAAATCTTCATAAGATAATTAAAACTTCAAGAATCCATCATAAATAAAACTCATCTAATAGAAACTTCTTAATTATTATACCTCATGTCATCGGTATAAATATAAATACATCTCAAATCCAGCATTAAACTCATTATAAAGGAATCTCCATAATCATTTATATCTCATATCATTGTTATAAATATAAATATATCTTAAATCTATTATCAACACTCATCATAAAAGCATCACCATAATTTATACCTCATCTCATTGGTATAAATATATATAATGTCTCAAATCCATCTTTATAGAGCTCGGAAAGAGTCCAAAACCTCATAATCGAAATCACAAATAAAACCATGTCAATAAGCCTTTTTCTTACATAAGGATATATTAAAGCTCATCATCAAAATAGTGAAATCGAAACACCTAAAACCTCATGGAAAATAGCACGTGCATTTACATCTTGACTAGTACTACCATTGTTTGGTACCATTCATCGTGATGACTTGGGGTCACATAACATCATAACATCGCGATCATCTTGATTGACTATAGTTGGAAACATCTTGATGACACCCAGTCACAAAAACCCGAGTAATAACATCGTGATGATTGGAGTCGAGTAATAACTTCATGAACATCGTGATGACTCCAATCGAGTACTCGGTCTGTAGCACTAGTAACATCGTGAATGTGTCTCAACTTCTCGAATAGGAACCCAATAGCGTCAACGTACGTCCCATACCATACGTTCGTACCTATTGGTTTACTAATCGTAAGTCGATGCCACAATAGAAAACCATCATAAAACATCATCAAATAAACACTGCCACTTCTCGTCGTCGAGTGTAAGATACCTAACTCGTCTTATCTCTTACTTGGACGAGTTTTAAGTGACATCGAGACTTGTCTCATTTCATCGACAAGTAAAAATTCATCATAAATATCGAAATCATCATCAATCCATCATAACAACTTGCCTCATCTCCTAGGAAAGTAAAAGAACATCGTGATGGTTATTTCTAACCATAGTTGCAAAATAAAACTTAACATCAATATTGCCTCATTTCATTGGCCATCACAAAATGCATCTAGATTGGTTCGTCGTCGAATGTACTCAAAGAGTAATTCTCAAACCAATAATCTTCACCAAAATTTGGTAACTTCTAAATCAACTCAAAATAACACTTCAAATTGGTTTCGATGAAAACCGTGCTCGAAAACAATGAAAACTAAGAGGGATATCTCAAAACCGATAACTTGAATTCAATACGAATTCAATTCAAATTTAACCCAAAATCAATTAAAGTTCCATTTAAAACTCGAATTCCAGATTCTCCAAATATAGCTAGCCTACTGATCGGCATCATAGCTCTTAAAATATCTCCAAAAAATCATTGAAACCGAAGAGAATGAGAGCAAAACGAGCTAATACAATTCTAAGGTCAACGATTGTTGTTGCTGTCATTTTGCTCTCAGGACAGCAACATACAACCATAATTTCGACCGAACAAACTTCAAAATTCCAGAAAACACAATGAATGAAACTTGTAGTACATGACCTAAGCTTTTTGCAACATCTATAATTATCAATATCCGTTAAGAAACGAAGAAGTTATGGCCAATTTCGTTTCAGCCTAAAGCACATAGCAAATATTGGTTTTGCTTTTGGGATAACAGTATAAAAATTCAATTTTGACATAGCTAACCTCAAAACTACAGAAAACTAAATACATGAAAGTTGTAGTACATGATTTAAAATTTCAGGAACATCAAAAATTATCAAAATCGGTTAAGAAACGAATGAGATATGGCCAAATCAATTTCTCAGACTTGTGATTGTTGTTGCTGTCATTTGCTCTCGGGATAGCAACAAAAAAGCACGATTTTGATACAGTAAACTCAAAATTTTAGAAAACTAAAAACGTAAAACTTGTAGCTCTTTGTCTGAGCTTTCCGGAACATCCAAAGTTTTAAAATTTGGATGAGAAATGAATGAGTTATGGTCAAAATAAATTCTCAAACTTTGTGATTGTTGTTGCTGTCATTTGCTCTCGTGACAGCAACAAACAAGCACGATTTTGATCAACAAACTTCAAAATTTTAAAAATCTCAAAATATGAAACCTTTAGCTCTTTGTCTGCGCTTTACAGAACATCTAAAATTATAAAATTTGGATAAACAATGAAAAAGTTATGGCCAAAACAATGTGGCAACAGAAAATAGAAAATAACAAAGACGAAATGTAACCTTATTAATACGAATATTCAACTCAAAATCTTGATTTTGGCTAGCATTTGTAAGCTTTTACACTTACCAATTGATTTTCAGTGAATACGTAAGGATTTGCAAGCAAGGTTGAACCTTTAGAAGATTGGAGCCCTAAAGGTCTGAAAATAGAAAAAAATACAATACATGCAAAGAAGAAATTGATCAAAACAAAATTTACAGTAAACAATTCTAGGTTTTTAGATGGATTCTAAAACAGAATAGGATGGATATTACCTTCTTTTATGATTCTAACTTGAATTAGGCTTTTAAATTTTGCAGAGATTGAGCTTGGAAGATTTAATTTTGAAGAGGGTAGCCATTGTTTTGTACTTTGAAGCTTTTTTTCTTTTCTGATTTAGGTTTTACTGTAATGAATTTTGGGAGAAAAGGAATGTATTTCATTAGAAAACTCTAGAATTTGGGTTATTGGATGTTTACTATACCCAATTAGTCCATTCTCATAATTAGAAAATTATTTAGGCTAATATACATAGGTTTTAAACCATTTTTAACATAACTTTCTCATATTAACTTCTTTTGACATGAGACAAAATGCATTCTTTATATTTTAACAAGGTGAACATGATTAACACAATAATTTTCTTTTACATTTAAAAATATTGTTTTCCCAATAAACTATTAATTTACACAATATTTGACAATATTTTTATTTTTAGACAAAAACCACAATTTTAAACAATCCGAGTCAAATAAAAATTATTTCTTAACTCAAATAAGTGTATTATATGTTTTAACACTTTTTAAAATATTACAACACTATTTTCAATCATTAATACACTTCGAAAAATTCATTTTCTTCTCATTTGCCCTTTTTATTCCCTATAAAAGGCTATTATTGGAATAAATTCCAATACTTCCCATTTTGACTTAGTAAATAACTAACATCATTTATTTTCAACCCGCTTTCACAAATAAAATATTCTAAGCTTATTTTCACTCGTTTATATTTATTCCAACCATCAATACGTTGAAATAACATCTTATGAGATAAATTAACTCACGTAAACTAAAAACCCATGTTTTATTCATCAAAACATTATTTATATAAAATAAACAATAACTCACATTTCATTCCTCCAATTCATTTATAATTACAATATTAAATTATTATTTGCATTATAATTTAATATTAGTGGTAATCTTTACAATCCGGGTAGTTACAAACATGGAATACAAAGCATAGAACTTATATAAAACCCGGGGTAACTCGAACCAATTTACAAGTTCACAATATGTTATAGACATAACTTATTTCACACATAAGTTTTCTAAGTACCAAGGATTTAGATTTAAAATAATCCAATTCCTTTAAATCTCTTCATTCCAGCCTATAGATTTCACATATAAATCTATAAAAATTCGAAGTGGTTTCGGGTATTTCCCAATACCCAACTTCGGTCTCTTCGAACCCACGAACTCACCACGAACTCACGTGCGCCACACCACGAACTCACGAACCCCGTCGCGATCCACTACGGCCCCACCAACTTCGAATCTCGAGTGCCCAGAATCGCGACTAAGTTGCACCATGTCGTTCCTGGCCACTGAATCCACGTGCGCCGCCTTGCCATACTCGCACGATTTTACTCGCCGCCGCTCCGTCCATCGAGCCCCCATAGCAACTTGTTTGCTCGTAACCCTAGTTTGATTTAAAGTGAAGTCGGCCCTCTTGAAGTCGCTAATACGAAAGGAAAGGTCGGGTTTAAAATTGAAAGGAAGTGTTTGATTCCATCTTTGAACAAAATAGATGAAGATGGAAAAAAGGTACCGAAGATAGATATTTTTCAAAGCTCGGCCATTGCTCTTATTTTAAAGACGTAAACTATGATCTGAAAAGAAAAGAAAGGAGGGACATTGATTTGAATGAAGGGAAAGGTTAGGTCGGCTATGCTTACATAGGTATAGAATAGGGTGGCTGATTGACTTTTATATTTTTATAATTATTAAATTTCCTAAATATCTTGTTAAGCATAACGTGGAATTCCAAACCCCGAATCAGACATGCCGATAGGCATTTATAAGGTTTTACCCGTATTCCCAACACAACGGAACGTGTTTCGGCGCCTAATTCGATCATATGAGCGAGTTACGGAAGTAAACGATCAATTTTAAATTAAACAGATTAAATAGTTTCCAAGCGTTTTGAGCTGCCAGGGTCAAATGACAACTCCGATTACTACGAAAATTGAAATCCGATAATAATTAACTATTACGGATCCAATGGAACTAGTTTCATCGAATTCCGAGACTGTGCCTTGGAAGGCTATTTTTAAATATCGATTTAAACGATATATTTTCAAAACTTAACAAAACGCTTTCAAATTCAAGTTTAACGCTTTTACTATCTTTAGTATTATCAATATAAATTTCATAAGCCTTCAAATTATTTTTAACCGGCTTAAAACTCCAGATTTAACGTTTTACCCAGCTTCTAGCAATTAAATCCAATAACTAAATTCCAAATAATGGTGATATTTGAAATTCAAGTTAAACATTAACTTTTTAAATATTTAAAATCGATTAATTATTCCAATTTAAATTGTTAAAAATTCCGGGTCGTCATATACAGTTTCCTTTGTATAATTGTTTTTATTTGATATTATATTTTATCCGCTGCGAATGTGAGAATCTGTGTTTTGTTCTGTTTCTTCTTCTATCTCTTTTCTTCTTTTCCTAAATATCTGGGACTTTCGGGATCGAAAATTTCGGGTCGTTGCATTTTGGTATCAGAGCAGAAGGTTAAGCGAGAACCTTGGCTCTGGTGAGTTTACTCATTAAGGATAGGGTTAGTGGTACCCTAGAATGAGTTAAGTGTGTGTGTGTGTGTATGTGTGTGTGTATGAGAACGTACTTGCTGTTTTCTTATATAAAGGTTTTAAAAATGGTTTTAATGAATGATTTTTATAAAAGCTTATATTTTATATATAAAGCAATAATTGGTTGTTGGATATTGATATTGGATAAGAATTAAGTGATAAATATATATATATATAAATATGTATATATGTATGTATGTATGTATGTATGTATGTATGTATGTATGTATGTATCCAAATAGGAATTGGATAAAATGAACTATGCAAATAAGATGAATTAGAATTGATTTCAAACCAGAAAATAGAATGGTTATTGTTTTCCAATAAACAATAAAATGTTTTAAGGAAGTAACATTAGATGAGAATAACTTGTAAAATATAAAGGATGTAAATTGATAAGTTTTGAATTCTAAGTCTAGAAACATTTGAAGTTGTTTTCAAAATGTTAAGAGATAATAATAAATAATATTATTCAGAATATTTTGAATGTGATCTTATTTTAAAATTAGAGTTGTTTGAAAGCTTTAAAGAAAACTGTTTTGAATTAAAACCAAAGGCGGTTTAAAATATAAAAAAAATATGGCTTGGTAGGCTAAGAAATAAATATGTATATATGTATGGATATACATGATATCAAAGATAATTTAAAATAAACTCTAAGAGATTGAGTTTTAATTTTCCCCTGAGATGTGGTGTAAAAACTCATAGTGAAATAAGTCTTTGAACTTATAAGTAAGAAAGAATATTGATGGAAATTTGAAATTTGAAGTGAGGACTCAAATTGAGTAAGGTTGATGGGATTAAATTGAATTTAACTTAGAAGAAGTTAAATAAGTTTGAATGAACAGCCTGATTTGGAAATTTCAAGATGAAATTGAGATTTAACTTAGGAATGTTAAATGGGTTAATTTAGAAGGGAGTTATATAAGATCTCAAATGGATTTGAGTTCTAGGAATGTGTGATGGATGCTGTTGATGGATGTTTTAGATAATTTGGATGTTTATTTATATCCTAATATCATCCTATTGTCATCAACAATCTATGAAACTATGAATTGGCTTGTTTAAAATGAATTAAGAAGTATTTTATATCCATTGTAGAAATTAAATGGAAATAAAATTTTAAATTGAAATTATTTAAGTAATTTTGATTTTTGAAGTTAAAAATTTAACTTGAGGAAGTGATATCACATTGAACTTAAGTTTTGGATGTTTAAAGGTACTTGGAAATTCAAATTGTTAAGGATTGGTTTCAAAATTGGAATTTGGTGATAAATTGAATTTCAAAGATTGAGTGACTAAAAGGGGGTTTGGACTATGATTTGAACGTAGGAATAAGTTCATGAAGAAGTAAAGGTGATTAAAATTGGAATATGTGAAATTGGACTCGGAATTAAGTATTTCAAAGACTTTAAAAGTAAAGGTTAATTTGATTTAAAGAATTTAAATCAACATTTGAAAATTTAATTCGAATTTATATAATTCGAGACGATTTAAAGTGAAATTGAATTTGAAATTAGTACAAATTGAAATTTGGAATTGTGATTAAAGCTGAATAGTTTCAAATTCAAATGGAATTTGATTTGAATTTGGAAAGAAATTGAGATTAATTCAACTTGAGTTGGGATTAAATAAATGGAAATTGAAGTTATTCAAATTGGAATTGAGTCCATTTAAATGAAAGCGGAAATTTAAATTAAATTGATGGGAATGAAGATTGAGAATTGAACAGTTTGACTCTGGATTATTTTCAAAATAAATTGTTTTAATATAAACCTATTTTTCCAAGCTATTTTCTATATACAACCTTTCTTTTTAAAGCTAAACTATTTAACAATTTTACAATTGTTTTATAAACTGATTCTATTTTATAACTATCTTATAGCTAATTACTATTTTAGAACTATTTTATAATTATCTAACTAATTTACAATTATTTTATAACTACTTAACTATTTTAAAACTATTTTACAAATAATAACAATTTTTCAACTCCTTGTATATTTTAAACCTTTCCAAGCTATTTTCAAATTTAAGTTGGTTAGAGTTCAAACTGTTTATAATTGATGTAATAACTCAATCGAAAATAGAAGCTATTGAGAATAAGTGAATAGAATTAAAGGAAATGTGAATAGAAAGGAGAAATTGATTTGGCTAATAATCAATGGAGATAAATACGTAGGATGCACGTATATTACTCTTTTCGCATAGTGATTTGATCCAGATTCAAGCACAGAATTTTGAGATAGTACATCGATCCGAGTTGGGATTTTTCACTCGATTTTCGACGGCGAACCTGGATATGGATTGTTGATTGGTTCTGGATATTCTCTATCATAGTTATGGCTATGGAAGGAGAATAACAGTTTCTGATCCAGAAACCGGATCTGAGTCTGCACTAGGAAATCGGGTGGACAGTACTAGTTCGGAAGAGAAATTGTATGATTGAGTGAGCGATCAGATTGATATGCATACAAATGATATGTGTACATCATACGGGTTTGAATGAAATTGATATTGAAAATTTGTGGATAAGAGCTGTAAATGATTTTTGAAATGAAAGGTATATTTTGTGAGATATATGATTAAATAAAGTGGAAATTGGATATTTCTTGGCAAAAATTTACTTATGAAAGTAAGTAATATGTTAAAAGTAACTTTATAAAATAATCAAGCTTGAATATTGTTTTGGCATTAACAAAGTTATGTACAAATAACTGATAATATCCCCTTGTTGAATCTATTGCCGGAAGAAAAGGGTTTTTGAAAAGTATTTAAAGTATAAAAAGGGAATTTATACAAGTATGTAACGATCCAAAGATTTTTCAAGGTTATATATATATATATATATATATATATATATATAAAGGATCTTATGAGAATGATTTTGAGGAATGGTTTTTGGAACCTATGGATTTGGAAAGGCTATTGATTTTTGGGAAAAAATCAATTTTGGAAATTTGGAAAGCCTAGTTTGATAATTATCAATTTTGGAATAATCGATTTTGAGAAAAGGAGATTTATATGGAGTTCATACTAGGTGTACGATTTGGAAGATACTATATGTGTATAGTATAAAGTGTTTTGAAATGGCTCTGGAGAAAAAGGTGCTTCCTTGAAATGAATTTCTCAGGAGTACTATAGGTTGGTACTGCCTTGAGCCTCAAAGGGGGAGGCTCTAAAGTGGATCCTGTGAGGAAGTCCGGACAAACTGAAGTTCCTGAGGATTATTGGGTAGCGAAAGTCGAGGGCGCTGATACCTACAGAGGCATTTGGGTTATGCTGTGACGATAGTGTAACTTGATGTTGCTGCGATCTACTGTGGACCACAGCGAAAATCGTGTGGAGGTGAGTGTCGACGGTCTACGCTTGATGTTGCCGAGAAGCCAACATAACATCGGTAGACTGTGATCTATGGTCGAGTGGAGTGGTGAAGTTTCATTCTTTTGGCAGTGGAATTCGAGGGCGCTAACGCCTACAGTTATATGGGTTTTTGCTGTGATAGCAACATAACCCCGGCTGTTGCTGCGATCTGTAGCGAGTTCCATGGCATAATTGAGGGGCGTGGAGTGCCTACAGTTATCTATGGATTCTGTCGTGATGACAACGTAACCATCGGGTTAACTGCAACCATGGATGGGGGTGATGATTTCCAGAGCATTCTCACCAAAGATATTTCCTCTATTTTCCAAAATGTTTTCTGTATTTTCAATAAAATTATTTTTCAAGTATTTTCATTGGGTGTTGAAAATGGGTCTGCCAAGTACTTATAGATTTTCAGTCCTACGACTGATCAACGTATGACCGAATTTCTGTGAGAACAAGGATGGACTTGTTGAAACATCGAGTTATAAAAGTATTTATATAAAAACTATTTTAGTAATATTATATAGATTTTAAAAAGTGTTTTAAAAATGATCAAAGAATAAATTATCCGATTCTGAGTTATTGAATAAATTCTGGCTTCGTTCCTTTTCGAAGACGAAAAGATTCAACGGGGGGAGGAATACGATAACGCGGATTTTTGGATATCAGATAGTTGGATAATCATCTGAATTAACTATTAAAATACTGCTTTATAGGTTGAACAAATAAATTTGATAATAAATATTTATCTCTGAATAAATGTTTATTTGGTAATCTCCTAGTATAAATATTTAGAATTGGTAAAAATTATTATTTTCTTAAACAAATTAAATATGTGTTGTTTAATTATTTATATGAGTTGATTTTAGATTGAATTTGAATTTGAGATTGAAATTCAATAGACTAATATCTTAAATAAATTGGATATGAAAATAATGTATATTTGATTTTTATTAGTATATAATTATTTCTATATTATTTTATTTAAAAGATTTTATGAAAATAAAATATAAAAAAAGATGTATTTATCAAATAATGGAAATAAATTAATGTTTATATATAAATTTTAGATAAAAATTTATATAAAAACCATATCAAAAGCATTTATACATACAAGATAACAAATGTAAGCCATGTATCATGAAAAATACAAGTGTAAAATTTTAAAATACCATTCAACAAATGTAATTATTTTATGCCATATATAAAACAAGTGTCACCTGTTCCCTTTGTTTTCAAAATTAATAAATAAAAAGAAAATTCTAGTATATAAACATATCCACTTCCTTATCTCTTCATATTTTCCTTCATTATGTTCAAACTGTAGACTTACGTAAATTTCAAATCAACTCAACAAAAATCAAAAGAGAAAAAAAATCAAAACCAGAAAGGTATCAAGGCAAACCTGAAGATAAAATCTGAGCAGAGTACAACTAAAAAAAGCAAACAAACCAGAGATCAAGCAAAGAACTTAATCAAACTCAAAATTTTCAATCTGGAAAGGATGAACTCAACTCAACATCAACAACCTGGTGTAGATCATCTCAGAATCAAGTTCTAGATCAAGCCCAGTTCTTCCATTAGCTCTGTCCTTTGTTTCCAAATTTCTATGAGTAAACATTTTCTAAAGGCTTAAGTAAAACTAAATCTGTGCATGTGATTCTTAGATGATATTGTGCTTTGCATGTGCATATATAAATGTGAATCTCTGTATGTATATATATATATATGTATGTTGATCTGTGCATGTGGTGTGCCTGTTCTCCTCTGTTTCCAAAGTACAGAGTTAAAAACAAGTCAAAAAAATTCAAATCTCCTTTTTCTGATCATTATTAGGCTTTGAAATTCAAACGCAATATGATTGTTTAAACATAAATTACAGTTTAAAATTGTATTCAAGAAAAATAGGTTTGAAATTTTTCTGAAATCATGATAGTACAGAAGAAATTTTAAATGCATGTTAAAATCAAGTATTATAATCTGTTGATCCAATTATATAACTTAAATCCTCTTTATAAAATACGATTTTTAGAATGAAATCTTGATTTTTAATTAGGAATCCTGTGAGAAATTTTAAGTTAACCAGAAAATGGGTTGTGAGTGTTTTCTGGTGATCGGAAGTAGTTGAGGGGTCGGGGCCTTGGGTGGAGTGAGCCTAGGGTTCGTCGAAGTCGGGAAAAATATCAGGAGGGTGTAATGTTCATCGTGGCGTTTGCATTTAAGCGAACTAGGGTTTATGAACCCAAAGTGGTCGAGTCTGGAACTTGATCCTGGAAGCGTCTCGGGTTGTTCGAGTTGCACCGGACCAAAAGGGATTGCAACGTGGATGATCGGTGAGTGTGTGGCCAGGGTTGTTTGACCTCGGATGGTCGGCATCGTCTGTACGAGGCAAGTTTGGACAGAGTTTCTTGTTCTAGGTTCTTCTGCGTTGTTCAATTTCGATCGTGGGTTTGTTTTGGTGTTTGGGTGATCGGGATTTGGTAGTGAGATGATCGTCGATATGTTTGAAGTGTTGGAGATGGTCGGAGCTCTGGTGATTGATGGTGCATGCGCACGACATGTCTGTTGTGTCAGGTTTTTGTGTAGTAGCGTGACTCAAAGGGAAGCTCGAGAAAATAGGCTGGAGGCTCAGGCTCGTCTTCGTGTAGTTCGTGAGTGCAAGCTTATTTTCAAGTTTTAAAATTTTAGCAAAGTTTTTGAAAAGAAAATGAAAGAAGTTGAAGAAACTCGAGTCTGGACTCGAGTAATTCTGTGTAGAACTCGAAGCAGGATTAAATGCAGATTTTAAAAGTTTTTATAAAACTAGTTTTTAAATTTTAAATTAAATCTAATTTTAAACTATTATGTAAAATAAGTGTTTCTTTTAACATTTGATTAAGAAGCTTTGTATATTGTTTAACTTAAAGTTTGTTAAGTTAAATTGTAATTTATCTTTAAATCTGAAATTAGAAATGAATTTAAAATTTAATTTAAAAATAGAATGTTTGAAATGTATTATGTTGATAATAAGTAAGTCATTAATAAGATAAAGATTTATCTTAAAAGTTAATTAAGATTTTGATAATTAATGACTAATTAGTTAAATGAAGTAATTAAGAGTAATTGAGAGTAATTAATTAATTTCATTAGTGATTAAAGGGGTAGTTAATTAATTAATTATGAGTTAATTAATTAGAGATAAATAAATTTGTGATTAAGGATAAATTAATTAAGTAATTAGAGATTAATTGCTTAAATGATAATTACTTGATGTAAGTAATTAAAAGATAAATTTTTTAACTATTAATTAATTTAATTAGTAATTAAAGGTTAAATTAATTAATAATTAAAAATTGATTAATTAAGGATAATTAACCAATGAGATAATTATTTGATAAAGTAATTTATTGAAGGGGAAATTACTTAAAGGAAGTAACTAAAGATTAATTACATAGAGTAATTAACTAAGGATTTATTGATTAAGGAAACTAATCAAGGGTTAGTTAGTTAATGAGTGTGATTAATTAAAGGATAATTAACCAATGTAAGTGGTTATAGAATAATTAATTTGAGTAATTAATTAAGGATAAATAAATCATTATTACTTACTTTATAAGAGTAATTAAGGGATTATTTAATGTGATGGGTGAAGGTTAATTAATTAATTAAGAGTTAATTATTTATTGTAATTAAAGAATAATTAGCCAAGAGTGATTAATCAAAATGATAATTAGAGGATGATTAATTAATTGGTTTGTAATTGATCAATGTTAAGTAAAGGTAATCTAAGTGATTAAATTTAGTAATTAATTTAATTAGAGCTAAATTAAATTAATTTTGGAAGTGATCAATCTTAGGAATGATTGAATGATTCTAAATGCCTTGAATTGGCCGATATCTCTGATATGAAATGGTTTATAAGATGATATGTTTGAGTGGACAATGATAATGTGGTTATCTATCAATGATGAATTGCTGTGTAAAAAGTGACATCCTGTATTTAAAATTGAATTGTATTTCACTTGAATAACTTGTGTTAAGATGATATTGAATTCGAAGAGACCGGGGTCAGGTATCAGTATATACCCGAAACCAATTCGATTTGTAACCTATAATGATTCTTTATAGGTTGATATGTGAAATCAATAGGCTAGAATGGAATAATTTTAAATGACTAGGCCATTTAAAACTAAGTAAAGGTACTTAGGGATTGATTAAAAGTTGACTATAACAAGTTGTGAACTTGTAGTGATGAACGAGTTACCCCGGGTTATAAATAAGTATATTGCATTAGTATTTTCATGTTAGATGGGTTTACTCACGCTGGTTTCCAGCCTGACCCGAGTATTACTTTGATTTAATGCTCGGGTCAGACCGAGTATTACATATTTTTAGGTAAGGACGTTCTGGAGCTCAGGAGGCGAGCTGGATACAGGAACGTATGGAGTGTTTTCCACTGTTATATATTGTTATTTATCTGGGACAAGTTATTTTAACTGTCTAGTGATTGTGAAGTGTTGTAACTCTGATGTATTGATGTAAATTAACAGATACAGCTTCCTTTATATAATTGTTTTTATTTTATATTATATTTTATCCGCTGCGAATGCGAGAATCTGTACTTTGTTTTGTTTCTTCTCTGTCTATTTTCTTCTTTTCCTAACTATCTGGGATTTTCGAGATCGAAAATTTTTGGTCGTTACAGTGCTTCGGCAAGGCCACGTAGGTAGGACTGAAGGCTTGTAGCGCTTTGGCTAGGCCTTATAGGTAGGACCAAAGGCTAACTCTAACCTCCCTTTAGGAGGTGTCTTGACGAGGCCCTTATAGCAGGATCAAAGGCTTTTCCTTTATTTTATTAGTCTTTTCCTTAAATTATTTTCCTTTATTAAGCACTTTATCATTATAGATACATATGATCTTTTGCTCAAATCATGTTAACAAATTCTTGGAGTTCTCCTTTTTCCAATTTTCAATCACTCCTTTATGGGCTCGACGCTGATTGGTTTCTTGTCCATTTGTTCTGTGATATTGGTAATAAGTGCCCCCTAGATTTCTTTCATTTCCTTGTCTCTTCTTCTTTGACAGTTAAAAGTTAGACCTCTCTTTAGATTGGAGATAGATGTTTTCATAAGAGATGGTAAGGGAGCAGGCTCTAGCTGATTGGAAATTCCAAGGGTATTGTGTAGCAACCCGAAATTTTGGGCCCATGAAAATCGACATCAATACGTTCACTGTATTACATGCCGAATATTCAAGTGCCGGAAATACCGATTGCTTGGGGTAACGAAGAATAAGATAGAAGAAAAATAGAACAATGGCACAAAATCTCACAAATACAGCGGAATAAAATATAATATATAGTAACAGATTTTAAATACAAGAACTATACTATTAATTTACATACCATTTTCAGAGTACGATATATAACAATCAATATGGATATTTTAATAACTTGTCCTCACATAGTGGAAATACAAATCTTGTACGGAAATATGTCTTTTTCATCTAGCTCCATAGCAACCTATCCTGAATCTGTAAAACTCGGTCTGACTCGAGCATTATAAATAAAATAACACTCGATTCGTCTGAAAAACCAACATGAGAAAACACACTCAATTTGAATTATTAAAGTTATCAAAACCCTTTGAAAAACAAAGGTATCTCGTAAGATCGCATCACACATAAACACGACGGGTTTTTCCCTTACGATAACCAGAACATTTTATATCAAAATCATCTAATATTATAATAGTGCCTAATAACAAATTCTTATTCAAATAGCAAAAATGCTTGCATCTCACATTTCAATATAGTTGGGCACAATCAAAACCGTATGGCTCTTATTGGAGAATGGATTCCATACAATGACTAGGCAATGAGGTACCACCTATTGTAACAACCCGCATATTTAACGATTTTATATTTAAATGTTTAATTTAAATATAGCGTCGTTAGTCGGATTTTGGTCCGAAATGTTACTTTCTGCAAATGGCCGAATTGGAACTCGAAACTACCTCCATTGGTTCCAAAATGGCGTTTGCGATCTTTTTGAGTATAATCTTTGATATGTTTGGAGTTTGTGAAATTTTGACCTTTTTCTATTGGGTTTTGGGTTTGGGTTCAGCCCACTAGCTTAACTAATTCTCTAGCTTAGCCACTTCTCTCATTCACTTATTCATTTCTTAAAACTTAAGCTTAGAACTGAAAATGGGGGAAAGGAAGACGAATTAAAATTAGCAAGCCCTAGTTCTCCTTTGTATCTTGATTTCTTGCTCCAAATTCATAGAGAATCCATTGGTAAGTTTATCTCCATCTTCTCTATCTCTTCTCCTCTTCAATTTCAGTAATTTTCCTAACCCTAACTTAGGAAATGCTTGCTTTGATTCTAGATTGAAACTTGTAGTGTTGAAGTGGAGTGTGGTTGGTTGATTCCTTGCTTTTGTGCTTCTTCATCATCTTTGTTTGTGAGGTTAAAAGGTGAGTTTTGAACTCACATCTACTTCTCTTGATTTCATTGATGTTGGGTATGAATACCTAGCACTTGTTCATATGCACTTGCTTTTAGTTTGGATTGAATTGGTGAATATCCAAATTTTTAGTGTTTGGGTTCAATTCTTGAAATCCTAACTTTGATGTTTTGATCATGTTTTTGGTGATGAATCGAAGTGTTTATAGGGCCGGGTAGCCGTTAGGCGTAAAACCCTAGCGTCCGTGCTCGTCCGATTGAAAGTTGGGAGAGTTTGCATTCCATTTGTTATAAGTAGGAAATGCAGGAAATTGGGTTCAGTCGACTGGATTCTCTGCTCAGTCGACTGAGCTGAAGCCCGAAATTTCTCTGGACAATTTTCAGTCGACTGAACAGGGATTTTCAGTCGACTGACCTGCTCCTGTTTTCCTGTTTTGCCTATTTATGCTTATTTTGATTGGTTTTTCGGATTTTATCGATTCATGTTGGTTCTTAGTGGCTGTTATTGCCTCTTTGACTTGGATAACTTATTTTTGACTTCATCCACGGGTTTTTATAAAATAATCTTTCTAATCATATTAACTCCAATTTATAAATTCTATTTAAACACACGCACAATTTCGCACTTCGAGCGAAGTGTAAGGATGATTAAATGGTTGGGCAAAACACGGACCATGAATCTGTGCGTTTATCTTTCCGATTAATCTTCGACCTATTCGATTGATCGTTTTGACCTTCGGGTTTGGGTTACCGATGATATGAGGTAAATTTGTACTGCTTTGAGTGTGAAATAAACTAACGGATAGTAAACCGTTTAGTGCGAACGGGTGGTTATGGGACTCACGCTACCACTTTTCGGATTCCTCTCTGGGAGTTTGTGACACATGCTGCCTTTGGGATAGTGCCTTCGGACTGTCTCCTCTGGCTTGTTTCCTTTAAATATCGCCTTTGGAGTTGGCCCTTTGCCCCGACTCGAAAAATATATGGGGTTGGCGGTTGTCTTTAGTATTGCTTTCGGAGTGGTTTCTTCACCACCGCTCAAGAGATATTGGAGTGGTTTCTTCACCACCGCTCAAGAGATAACGGAGTGGTTTACTCACCACCGCTCATGATGTTTCATTTATATGTATATTCCCTAGGTATTGCTTTTTCTATATTGGTTCTTTGGAGCCACACGAAATATAGCGTCTACCTGTGGAACTCGTATTATCGGTATTTGTTGTTTGCCTTATGGCTTGCTTTGGGATATTCTTATCCTTTGTTTCTATATGTTGCCGATGATATGAGGCTTGATCTATATGATTCATCTTTCGTTAGATGATTGTGTATCTCTTTTAGAGATATCTATTATGCTGTGTAAACTTGCAGGTTTATTGTTGTTCAGTTTATTTAACTGATTTGTTTAGCTAGACTGATCCGTGTAATTTATACTCGGATCAAACCGAGTTGTTTCAGGTTAGGTGCTTTTGGACTTAGCCTATTTTGCTTCCGCAAGGACTATTCTCTAGCTTCATTTTGTTGTAGCGTCTTTTGTGGTCCTTGTCTGTTGTAACTCTGATATTTATATTTTTGTCTCGTCTGTATATTGTGGTCTCCTGTACCACTTGACGTGTATTATTTTGTATACTCTGTTGTGTATCCGTTTATGTGTATATTACGATCGACTGTTCTATGATGTGATTTACATTTGAGTTGTTATATTTTCTTCTGATAGATCCTATAGCCATTGTAATTTTGCCTTAAATATTTATTGAATAGGTCGAATTTTAATGTGACTACTTTTCGACGTATTTAGTGAATAGTTAAGGTAAGATTACACATGGTCGCTTCCGTTATACTCTATTGTCCGCGTTAGCCGACAGTATTATCTATGTAATACTCTTTGTTAACAAGGCTCTCGGAGTGGGGCGTCACAGCGTGGTATCAGAGCTGAGTTCAGAACAAAATATGATAAACACAGAATAGATGCACATATTATGGTACATCAAAGTGTACAAGTGATACAAATCTTTGAATCATCGTGTCTCTTTGTTCCATCGAGGCTAGATAGTATTTGGGAATACGTCTAGGATTATTCCGTAGTATCCCATATTGAAATATCTACCTTATGAATAATCTTTTCCTTATCTTGACTTTCGGCTTATGTCTGGAAGAGGCAGAGGTCGACGTTCGGATGCTGGGCAATCTAGTGGCTCACATTCGGATGGCGTTTATATGTCTGCCGATCAGTTTATGGAGTTGTTTAGGAGCACCCAGCCTCCCGTTCCTCCTCGAGTGTCTCCACCTCGTAAGTCTGCTTTTGCACGTCAGTGCAGTGATTTTACTCGTCTTGGAGGAAAACCGTTTAAGGGTTCCGAATCCGTTCTTGAAGTCCAAGCTTGGCTTCGCACGTGCGAGCGTATCTTTTCTCGCATGGATCTTTCTGACCATGATCGAGTTCTTGTGACTTCTAGCTTATTACAAGAGCGTGCTCTTGATTGGTATGAGCTTCTTGTAGCCGAGATTGATGAGTCTACTCTTTCTTGGACTCAGTTTCGGGGACGATTTGAAATCAAGTTCGTTCCTGAATCTGAAAATTTTTTATTGACCCGTCGCTTCCTTGAGTTGAAGCAAGGGAAATCTTCTGTTTCTGAGTATGTCGCATCGTTCGAGGCTTTATCTCAGTATGGTCTTGAATTTATCAGCACTTCTTACAAGAAGAATTTGAAGTTTGTTTCTGGTCTTAAGAAATATCTTAGGAAGTCTTTGTTGCTCCAGCTTAAGCTTTCTTTCGAGGAATTGGTTGATTCGGCACTTCACCTCGAGACCATCGAGAAGGAGGGTGATAGTGATGTAGATGTTGAGGTTTCTAAGAACCCCAACAAGAGGCCGTTTCCAATCCAGAAGAAGCCT
The DNA here is from genome assembly GCA_030765085.1 of Allium cepa. Lineage (NCBI taxonomy): Eukaryota > Viridiplantae > Streptophyta > Magnoliopsida > Asparagales > Amaryllidaceae > Allium > Allium cepa. The sequence goes on along the minus strand of CM060939.1, from coordinate 964,061,070 downwards.
TTTCCTTCTAAGAAGAAGAAGACTGGCGGTCCTACTTCTCAGCCTCAGTCTTTCGGAACACCTTTCGTTCGAAAGTGTTTCAATTGTGGTTCTCCGGATCATATTATTCGAGCTTGTCCAAAGCCTCTCTTCTGCCGTTACTGCAAGAGGGAAGGTCATCGTAGTTCCACTTGTCCCAATGCTCCGAATAATTCTTCATCTGTCAAGTTAAATGTAGCGAATGCTTCTGGAGGTCCTTCTCAATCCAAAGGTATATCTCCATCTATTTTGGAAGGTTTTATTCTATTTCATGATCATAGTATTCGAGTTCTTTTCGATACGGGTGCTTCACATTCTTTCGTATCGAAGAAGCTCGTTGATGATTTATCTTTGGATGTTTCTTGTATGGTTACTTCTTTAACGATTGCGAATCCTATTGGGGGATCCGCGACCCTTAGCTTGTTTTATGATGATATTGAGATTGTTTTATGTGGCTTTTCTTTCCGTGCGAATCTGCACGTTGTTTCTCATTTGGGTTTTGATATGATTTTTGGTATGGACTGGCTAGTGAGGTACGATGCCAGGATTATTTGTTCCGAGAGAATTTTATATCTTTGTCATCCTGATTCCCCTTCTCAGTTATCTCTTGTTCTTCGGGATGTGGATAATTCCGAGATGGCTTTGTATACTCTTGATTCACGAGATGGTGATGATGTATCTCGTATTCCTATTGCTTGTGACTTTTCTGATGTTTTTGAGCCTGTATCGGGTTTGCCACCCAAACGGGCAATTGAGTTCCGCATTGATCTCATTCCAGGCGCGCAGCCAGTTAGTCGTCCTCCCACGAGGATTCTACAAAGGAAAATGAGGAACTCAAGAAGCAGCTTTTAGAGCTCGAGTCCAAGCAGTTGATTCAGTCCATTTTTTCTCCGTGGGGATCCACGGTTGTCTTTGTGAAGAAGTCTGATGGAACTCTTAGGCTTTGCATTGACTATCGCAAGCTTAACGAGTTAACCATTAGCAATAGGTATCCTTTGCCTAGGATCGATGATATGTTCGATCTATTGAGTGGTGCTAAGGTCTTTTCTCAGCTTGACCTTGCCACAGGTTTCCATCAGTTACGAGTCGCGGAGGATAGCATACCTCTTACCGCTTTCCGCACTCGTTATGGTTCTTTTGAGTGGCTCGTTATGCCGTTCGGTTTGGCAAACGCTCCTGCTTTCTTTGTTGATCTCATGAATCGGGTATTCCGGGAATATCTCGATAAGTTCGTCCTTGTGTTCATTGACGATATCCTTATTTATTCTAAGTCTGAAGCTGAGCATGCTAATCACTTGAGAATTGTCTTGAGTACTCTTCGTCATCATCAGCTTAGAGCCAAATTCTCCAAGTGCCACTTTTGGGAGAATAAGGTTAAGTTCTTAGGCCATGTTGTATCTTCCGATGGCATTTCTGTCGATCCCTCAAAGATCGAAGCCATCCAGAATTGGAAGAGACCTGAAAATATTCATGAGATTCGTAGTTTCCTTGGATTGGCGGGTTATTACCGTCGGTTCATTAAGGATTTTTCCCGTGTTGTGCTTCCTCTCACTTGCCTTACTCGGAAAGGCATTCGTTTTATTTGGTCCGACAAGTGTGAAGCTTCCTTTCTGTCATTAAAGGAACTTCTCACTAATGCTCCTATTCTTGTGGTTCTTGAGGGTAATCATGATCTTGTTGTCTACACTGATGCTTGTGGTAGTGGTCTCGGTGCTGTTCTTATGCAGAAGGATCGGGTAGTTGCTTATGCTTCTAGGCAGCTGCGTCCGAATGAAGTTCGCTATGCCACTCATGATCTTGAGTTAGCCGCCATTGTCTTTGCCTTGAAGATTTGGCGACATTATTTATTGGGCGAGCGCTTCATGCTCTATCCGATCATAAATCTTTGAAGTATTTGTTCACTCAGAAGGAAATCAATATGAGGCAACAGCGTTGGCTCGAGTTTCTTGCTTCCTATGATTTTGATATCCAGTATACCCCTGGTAAGGGTAATCGTGTTGCAGATGCGCTTAGTCGAAAACATTCGGCTGTTATTTCTATGATGCTTGCCGAATGGAATATTCTTGAGACTCTATCTTTTTGTGAAATTCGTGATCGAGGTTCATCTTCTGATTCTCTTATTCTATTATTTAGTTTGGGAGCTCGACCTATTTTATTGGATCGTATTACCGATGCCCAACGGCGTAATCCTGATTTGTTGTATTTTATTCAGCATTGTGAGTCTGGATCTTGTGATGAGGCGTTGCAAGATTTTAGCATTGATTCTCATGGGTGTCTTCGTAAAAAGAACCGTCTCTTTGTGCCTTCTGACTTTGCACTTAGGCATGACATTCTTGATGATTGCCATCGTTCTAAGTATACTATTCATCCCGGTAGTAGCAAGATGTATGCCGATATGCGTCGTCTTTATTATTGGGAAGGCATGAAGCGCGATGTGGCGAGTTATGTGAGCAATTGCATAACTTGTCAGCGTTTTAAGGCCGGGCATCAGCGTCCTTCGGGTCTTCTTCAACCTCTTGAAATTCCATTGTGGAAATGGGATCAAATTTCTATGGATTTCATTGACGGCCTACCTCGTTCGAGATCAGGTCATTCTAGTATTTGGGTTATTGTTGATCGCCTCAACAAATCAGCTCATTTTGTCCCTATTAAGTCTAATAGAACTGCTTCGCATTTGGCTAAGTTGTATGTCAAGGAAATCGTGAGACTTCACGGTGTTCCCAGTTCTATTGTGAGTGATCGTGATCCTTTATTCATGAGTCATTTTTGGAAGAGTCTTTAGCAAGCTTTGGGAACAAAGCTTAATTTTTCCACAGCTTATCATCCGCAGTCTAACGGACAGACTGAACGGGTGAATCGTATTTTGGAAGATCTTCTCCGTATTTGTATCTTTGATTTCGGTGGTAGTTGGGAGGATCATCTACCTCTTGTAGAGTTCTCCTACAACAATAGTTTTCAGTCTAGTATCGGTATGGCTCCTTTCGAAGCCTTATACGGAAGCCATGTCGATCACCTTCTTGTTGGTTAGAATATGGTGAGAAGCTTATTCTTGGTCCAGATTTTGTTCGTGATTCTTCTGAGAAGATTGATCTTATTCGGTTGAGAATGAAAGAGGCACAGAGTCGCCAGAAATCCTACGCGGACAACCGTAGGAAGCCTCTCGAGTTCTCAATTGGTGATCTTGTTTTTATTCGTGTTTCTCCTTTGAAGGGGGTTATGCGTTTCAGTACGACTGGAAAATTGGCTCCTCGTTATATAGGACCGTTTTCTATTACTGAACGTATTGGCCCTGTGGCTTATATAGTTTCACTTCCAGCTCATTTATCTGGCATTCATGACGTGTTTCACGTCTCGCAACTTCGGAAATGTCTTCGGGAGTCGGATTCTGTTATTACTTCTCCTGATTTGTTAGAGCTTGAGATCTCACCGGACTTATCTATTGTACACCAACCTATTCGCGTGCTTGACACGGAGGTGCGACACCTTCGGAACAAGGACGTGCCGCTCGTTAAAGTTCAATGGTCCGCTAATCCCAATGACTGTACTTGGGAAACCAGAAGTTTATTGAGCGATCTTATCCGGGTTTTCTTTCCTTGCTTTGAAACGGTGAGTATGTCTTTTCATCTCAAGCTTATTTTCTTTTCTTTTGATTGATTGTATTTATGTAGTTGTTACAAATATCATCTCTAGAAATTGCGGGGACGCAATTTTGTAAGGAGGGGAGATCTGTAACAACCCGCATATTTAACGATTTTATATTTAAATGTTTAATTTAAATATAGCGTCGTTAGTCGGATTTTGGTCCGAAATGTTACTTTCTGCAAATGGCCGAATTGGAACTCGAAACTACCTCCATTGGTTCCAAAATGGCGTTTGCGATCTTTTTGAGTATAATCTTTGATATGTTTGGAGTTTGTGAAATTTTGACCTTTTTCTATTGGGTTTTAGGTTTGGGTTCAACCCACTAGCTTAACTAATCCTCTGGCTTAGCCACTTCTCTCATTCACTTATTCATTTCTTAAAACTTAAGCTTAGAACTGAAAATGGGGGAAAGGAAAAGGAATTAGAAATTAGCAAGCCCTAGTTCTCCTTTGTATCTTGATTTCTTGCTCCAAATTCATAGAGAATCCATTGGTAAGTTTATCTCCATCTTCTCTATCTCTTCTCCTCTTCAATTTCAGTAATTTTCCTAACCCTAACTTAGGAAATGCTTGCTTTGATTCTAGATTGAAACTTGTAGTGTTGAAGTGGAGTGTGGTTGGTTGATTCCTTGCTTTTGTGCTTCTTCATCATCTTTGTTTGTGAGGTTAAAAGGTGAGTTTTGAACTCACATCTACTTCTCTTGATTTCATTGATGTTGGGTATGAATACCTAGCACTTGTTCATATGCACTTGCTTTTAGTTTGGATTGAATTGGTGAATATCCAATTTTTAGTGTTTGGGTTCAATTCTTTGAAATCCTAACTTTGATGTTTTGATCATGTTTTTGGTGATGAATCGAAGTGTTTATAGGGCCCGGTAGCCGTTAGGCGTAAACCCCTAGCGTCCGTGCTCGTCCGGTTGAAAGTTGGGAGAGTTTGCACTTCATTTGTTATAAGTAGGAAATGCAGGAAATTGGGTTCAGTCGACTGGATTCTCTGTTCAGTCGACTGAGCTGAAGCCCGAAATTTCTCTGGACAATTTTCAGTCGACTGAACAGGGATTTTCAGTCGACTGACCTGCTCCTGTTTTCCTGTTTTGCCTATTTATGCTTATTTTGATTGGTTTTCCGGATTTTATCGATTCATGTTGGTTCTTAGTGGTTGTTATTGCCTCTTTGACTTTGATAACTTATTTTTGACTTCATCCACGGGTTTTTATAAAATAATCTTTCTAATTATATTAACTCCAATTTATAAATTCTATTTAAACACATGCACAATTTCGCACTTTGAGCGAAGTGGAAGGATGATTAAATGGTTTGGCAAAACACGGACCATGAATCTGTGCGTTTATCTTTCCGATTAATCTCCGACCTATTCGATTGATCGTTTTGACCTTCGGGTTTGGGTTACCAATGATATGAGGTAAATTTGTACTGCTTTGAGTGTGAAATAAACTAACGGATAGTAAACCGTTTAGTGCAAACGGGTGGTTATGGGACTCACGTTACCACTTTTCGGATTCCTCTCTGGGAGTTTGTGACACATGCTGCCTTTGGGATAGTGTCTTCGGACTGTCTCCTCTGGCTTGTTTCCTTTAAATATCGCCTTTGGAGTTGGCCCTTTGCCCCGACTCGAAAAATATATGGGGTTGGCGGTTGTCTTTAGTATTGCTTTCGGAGTGGTTTCTTCACCACCGCTCAAGAGATATTGGAGTGGTTTCTTTACCACCGCTCAAGAGATATTGGAGTGGTTTCTTCACCACCGCTCAAGAGATATTGGAGTGGTTTCTTCACCACCGCTCAAGAGATAACGGAGTGGTTTACTCACCACCGCTCATGATGTTTCATTTATATGTATATTCCTTAGGTATTGCTTTTTCTGTATTGGTTCTTTGGAGCCACACGAAATATAGCGTCTACCTGTGGAACTCGTATTATCGGTATTTGTTGTTTGCCTTATGGCTTGCTTTGGGATATACTTATCCTTTGTTTCTATATGTTGCCGATGATATGAGGCTTGATCTATATGATTCATCTTTCGTTAGATGATTGTGTATCTCTTTTAGAGATATCTATTATGCTGTGTAAACTTGCAGGTTTATTGTTGTTCAGTTTATTTAACTGATTTGTTTAGCTAGACTGATCCGTGTAATTTATACTCGGGTGAGACCGAGTTGTTTCAGGCTAGGTGCTTTTGGACTTAGCCTATTTTGCTTCCGCATGGACTATTCTCTAGCTTCATTTTGTCGTAGCGTCTTTTGTGGTCCTTGTCTGTTGTAACTCTGATATTTATATTTTTGTCTCGTCTGTATATTGTGGTCTCCTGTACCACTTGACGTGTATTATTTTGTATACTCTGTTGTGTATCCGTTTATGTGTATATTATGATCGACTGTTCTGTGATGTGATTTACATTTGAGTTGTTATATTTTCTTCTGATAGATCCTATAGCCATTGTAGTTTTGCCTTAAATATTTATTGAATAGGTCGAATTTTAATGTGACTACTTTTCGACGTATTTAGTGAATAGTTAAGGTAAGATTACACATGGTCGCTTCCATTATACTCTATTGTCCGCGTTAGCCGACAGTATTATCTATGTAATACTCTTTGTTAACGAGGCTCTCGGAGTGGGGCGTCACAGCGTGGTATCAGAGCTGAGTTCAGAACAAAATATGATAAACAAAGAATAGATGCACATATTATGGTACATCAAAGTGTACAAGTGATACAAATCTTTGAATCATCGTGTCTCCTTGTTCCATCGAGGCTAGATAGTATTTGGGAATACGTCTAGGATTATTCCATAGTATCCCATATTGAAATATCTACCTTATGAATAATCTTTTCCTTATCTTGACTTTCGGCTTATGTCTGGAAGAGGCAGAGGTCGACGTTCGGATCTGGGCAATTTAGTGGCTCACATCCGGATGGCGTTTATATGTCTGCCGATCAGTTTATGGAGTTGTTTAGGAGCACCCAGCCTCCCGTTCCTCCTCGAGTGTCTCCACCTCGCAAGTCTGCTCTTGCACGTCAGTGCGGTGATTTTGCTCGTCTTGGAGGAAAACCGTTTAAGGGTTCAGAATCCGTTCTTGAAGTCCAAGCTTGGCTTCGCACGTGCGAGCGTATCTTTTCTCGCATGGATCTTTCTGACCATGATCGAGTTCTTATGACTTCTAGCTTATTACAAGAGCGTGCTCTTGATTGGTATGAGCTTCTTGTAGCCGAGTTTGATGAGTCTACTCTTTCTTGGACTCAGTTTCGGGGACAATTTGAACTCAAGTTCGTTCCTGAATCTGAAAAAGTTTTATTGACCCGTCGCTTCCTTGAGTTGAAGCAAGGGAAATCTTCTGTTTCTGAGTATGTCGCATCGTTCGAGGCTTTATCTCAGTATGGTATTGAATTTATCAGCACTTCTTACAAGAAGAATTTGAAGTTTGTTTCTGGTCTTAAGAAATATCTTAGGAAGTCTTTGTTGCTCCAGCTTAAGCTTTCTTTCGAGGAATTGGTTGATTCGGCACTTCACCTCGAGACCATCGAGAAGGAGGGTGATAGTGATGTAGATGTTGAGGTTTCTAAGAACCCCAACAAGAGGCCGTTTCCAATCCAGAAGAAGCCTTTTCCTTCTAAGAAGAAGGAGACTGGTGGTCCTACTTCTCAGCCTCGGTCTTTCGGAACACCTTTCGTTCGAAAGTGTTTCAATTGTGGTTCTCCGGATCATATTATTCGAGCTTGTCCAAAGCCTCTCTTCTGCCGTTACTGCAAGAGGGAAGGTCATCGTAGTTCCACTTGTCCCATTGCTCCGAATAATTCTTCATCTGGCAAGTTAAATGTAGCGAATGCTTCTGGAGGTCCTTCTCAATCCAAAGGTATATCTCCACCTATTTTGGAAGGTTTTATTCTATTTCATGATCATAGTATTTGAGTTCTTTTCGATACGGGTGCTTCACATTCTTTCGAATCGAAGAAGCTCGTTGATGATTTATCTTTGGATGTTTCTTGTATGGTTACTTATTTAAGGATTGCGAATCCTATTGGGGGATCTGCGACCCTTAGCTTGTTTTGTGATGATATTGAGATTGTTTTATGTGGCTTTTCTTTCCATGCGAATCTGCACATTGTTTCTCATTTGGGTTTTGATATGATTTTTGGTATGGACTAGCTAGTGAGGTACGATGCCAGAATTATTTGTTCCAAGAGAATTTTGTATCTTTGTCATCCTGATTCGCCTTCTCAGTTATCTCTTGTTCTTCGGGATGTGGATAATTCCGAGATGGCTTTGTATTCTCTTGATTCACGAGATGGTGATGATGTATCTCGTATTCCTATTGCTTGTGACTTTTCTGATGTTTTTGAGCCTGTATCGGGTTTGCCACCCAAACGGGCAATTGAGTTCCGCATTGATCTCATTCCAGGCGCGCAGCCAGTTAGTCGTCCCTCCCACGAGGATGTCTACAAAGGAAAATGAGGAACTTAAGAAGCAGCTTTTAGAGCTCGAGTCCAAGCAATTGATTCAGTCCAGTTTTTCTCCGTGGGGATCCGCGGTCGTCTTTGTGAAGAAGTCTGATGGAACTCTTAGGCTTTGCATTGACTATCGCAAGCTTAACGAGTTAACCATTAGAAATAGGTATCCTTTGCCTAGGATGGATGATATGTTCGATCTATTGAGTGGTGCTAAGGTCTTTTCTCAGCTTGACCTTGCCACAGGTTTCTATCAGTTACGAGTCGCGGAGGATAGCATACCTCTTACCGCTTTCCGCACTCGTTATGGTTCTTTTGAGTGGCTCGTTATGCCGTTCGGTTTGGCAAACGCTCCTGCTTTCTTTGTTGATCTCATGAATCGGGTATTCCGGGAATATCTCGATAAGTTCGTCCTTGTGTTCATTGACGATATCCTTATTTATTCTAAGTCTGAAGCTGAGCATGCTAATCACTTGAGAATTATCTTGAGTACTCTTCGTCATCATCAGCTTAGAGCCAAATTCTCCAAGTGCCACTTTTGGGAGAATAAGGTTAAGTTCTTAGGCCATGTTGTATCTTCCGATGGCATTTCTGTCGATCCCTCAAAGATCGAAGCCATCCAGAATTGGAAGAGACCTGAAAATATTCATGAGATTCGTAGTTTCCTTGGATTGGCGGGTTATTACCGTTGGTTCATTAAGGATTTTTCCCGTGTTGTGCTTCCTCTCACTTGCCTTACTCGGAAAGGCATTCGTTTTATTTGGTCCGACAAGTGTGAAGCTTCCTTTCTGTCATTAAAGGAACTTCTCACTAATGCTCCTATTCTTGTGGTTCTTGAGGGTAATCATGATCTTGTTGTCTACACTGATGCTTGTGGTAGTGGTCTCGGTGCTGTTCTTATGCAGAAGGATCGGGTAGTTGCTTATGCTTCTAGGCAGCTGCGTCCGAATGAAGTTCGCTATGCCACTCATGATCTTGAGTTAGCCGCCATTGTCTTTGCCTTGAAGATTTGGCGACATTATTTATTGGGCGAGCGCTTCATGCTCTATCCGATCATAAATCTTTGAAGTATTTGTTCACTCAGAAGGAAATCAATATGAGGCAACAGCGTTGGCTCGAGTTTCTTGCTTCCTATGATTTTGATATCCAGTATACCCCTGGTAAGGGTAATCGTGTTGCAGATGCGCTTAGTCGAAAACATTCGGCTGTTATTTCTATGATGCTTGCCGAATGGAATATTCTTGAGACTCTATCTTTTTGTGAAATTCGTGATCGAGGTTCATCTTCTGATTCTCTTATTCTATTATTTAGTTTGGGAGCTCGACCTATTTTATTGGATCGTATTACCGATGCCCAACGGCGTAATCCTGATTTGTTGTATTTTATTCAGCATTGTGAGTCTGGATCTTGTGATGAGGCGTTGCAAGATTTTAGCATTGATTCTCATGGGTGTCTTCGTAAAAAGAACCGTCTCTTTGTGCCTTCTGACTTTGCACTTAGGCATGACATTCTTGATGATTGCCATCGTTTTAAGTATACTATTCATCCCGGTAGTAGCAAGATGTATGCCGATATGCGTCGTCTTTATTATTGGGAAGGCATGAAGCGCGATGTGGCGAGTTATGTGAGCAATTGCATAACTTGTCAGCGTTTTAAGGCCGGGCATCAGCGTCCTTCGGGTCTTCTTCAACCTCTTGAAATTCCATTGTGGAAATGGGATCAAATTTCTATGGATTTCATTGACGGCCTACCTCGTTCGAGATCAGGTCATTCTAGTATTTGGGTTATTGTTGATCGCCTCAACAAATCTGCTCATTTTGTCCCTATTAAGTCTAATAGAACTGCTTCGCATTTGGCTAAGTTGTATGTCAAGGAAATCGTGAGACTTCACGGTGTTCCCAGTTCTATTGTGAGTGATCGTGATCCTTTATTCATGAGTCATTTTTGGAAGAGTCTTCAGCAAGCTTTGGGAACAAAGCTTAATTTTTCCACAGCTTATCATCCGCAGTCTGACGGACAGACTGAACGGGTGAATCGTATTTTGGAAGATCTTCTCCGTATTTGTATCTTTGATTTCGGTGGTAGTTGGGAGGATCATCTACCTCTTGTAGAGTTCTCCTACAACAATAGTTTTCAGTCTAGTATCGGTATGGCTCCTTTCGAAGCCTTATACGGAAGCCATGTCGATCACCTTCTTGTTGGTTAGAATATGGTGAGAAGCTTATTCTTGGTCCAGATTTTGTTCGTGATTCTTCTGAGAAGATTGATCTTATTCGGTTGAGAATGAAAGAGGCACAGAGTCGCCAGAAATCCTACGCGGACAACCATAGGAAGCCTCTCGAGTTCTCAATTGGTGATCTTGTTTTAATTCGTGTTTCTCCTTTGAAGGGGGTTATGCGTTTCAGTACGACTGGAAAATTGGCTCCTCGTTATATAGGACCGTTTTCTATTACTGAACGTATTGGCCCTGTGGCTTATATAGTTTCACTTCCAGCTCATTTATCTGGCATTCATGACGTGTTTCACGTCTCGCAACTTCGGAAATGTCTTCGAGAGTCGGATTCTGTTATTACTTCTCCTGATTTGTTAGAGCTTGAGATCTCACCGGACTTATCTATTGTACAGCAACCTATTCGCGTGCTTGACACGGAGGTGCGACACCTTCGGAACAAGGACGTGCCGCTCGTTAAAGTTCAATGGTCCGCTAATCCCAATGACTGTACTTGGGAAACCAGAAGTTTATTGAGCGATCTTATCCGGGTTTTCTTTCCTTGCTTTGAAACGGTGAGTATGTCTTTTCATCTCAAGCTTATTTTCTTTTCTTTTGATTGATTGTATTTATGTAGTTGTTACAAATATCATCTCTAGAAATTGCGGGGACGCAATTTTGTAAGGAGGGGAGATCTGTAACAACCCGCATATTTAACGATTTTATATTTAAATGTTTAATTTAAATATAGCGTCGTTAGTCGGATTTTGGTCCGAAATGTTACTTTCTGCAAATGGCCGAATTGGAACTCGAAACTACCTCCATTGGTTCCAAAATGGCGTTTGCGATCTTTTTGAGTATAATCTTTGATATGTTTGGAGTTTGTGAAATTTTGACCTTTTTCTATTGGGTTTTAGGTTTGGGTTCAGCCCACTAGCTTAACTAATCCTCTGGCTTAGCCACTTCTCTCATTCACTTATTCATTTCTTAAAACTTAAGCTTAGAACTGAAAATGGGGGAAAGGAAGAGGAATTAGAAATTAGCAAGCCCTAGTTCTCCTTTGTATCTTGATTTCTTGCTCCAAATTCATAGAGAATCCATTGGTAAGTTTATCTCCATCTTCTCTATCTCTTCTCCTCTTCAATTTCAGTAATTTTCCTAACCCTAACTTAGGAAATGCTTGCTTTGATTCTAGATTGAAACTTGTAGTGTTGAAGTGGAGTGTGGTTGGTTGATTCCTTGCTTTTGTGCTTCTTCATCATCTTTGTTTGTGAGGTTAAAAGGTGAGTTTTGAACTCACATCTACTTCTCTTGATTTCATTGATGTTGGGTATGAATACCTAGCACTTGTTCATATGCACTTGCTTTTAGTTTGGATTGAATTGGTGAATATCCAATTTTTAGTGTTTGGGTTCAATTCTTTGAAATCCTAACTTTGATGTTTTGATCATGTTTTTGGTGATGAATCGAAGTGTTTATAGGGCCCGGTAGCCGTTAGGCGTAAACCCCTAGCGTCCGTGCTCGTCCGGTTGAAAGTTGGGAGAGTTTGCACTTCATTTGTTATAAGTAGGAAATGCAGGAAATTGGGTTCAGTCGACTGGATTCTCTGTTCAGTCGACTGAGCTGAAGCCCGAAATTTCTCTGGACAATCATGATCTTGTTGTCTACACCGATGCTTGTGGTAGTGGTCTCGTGCTGTTCTTATGCAGAAGGATCGGGTAGTTGCTTATGCTTCTAGGCAACTGCGTCCGAATGAAGTTCGCTATGCCACTCATGATCTTGAGTTAGCCGCCATTGTCTTTGCCTTGAAGATTTGGCGACATTATTTATTGGGCGAGCGCTTCATTCTCTATACTGATCATAAATCTTTGAAGTATTTGTTCACTCAGAAGGAACTCAATATGAGGCAACAGCGTTGGCTCGAGTTTCTTGCTTCCTATGACTTTGATATCCAGTATACCCCTGGTAAGGGTAATCGTGTTGCAGATGCGCTTAGTCGTATAACATTCGGCTGTTATTTCTACGATGCTTGCCGAATGGAATATTCTTGAGACTCTATCTTTTTGTGAAATTCATGATCGAGGTTCATCTTCTGATTCTCCTATTCTATTATTTAGTTTGGGAGCTAGACCTATTTTATTGGATCGTATTGCCGATGCCCAACAGCGTGATCCTGATTTGTTGTATTTTATTCAGCTTTGTGAGTCTGGATCTTGTGATGAGGCGTTGCAAGATTTTAGCATTGATTCTCATGGGTGTCTTCGTAAAAAGAACCGTCTCTTTGTGCCTTCGGACTTTGCACTTAGGCATGACATTCTTGATGATTGCCATCGTTCTGCGTATACTATTCATCCCGGTAGTAGCAAGACGTATGCCGATATGCGTCGTCTTTATTATTGGGAAGGCATGAAGCGCGATGTGGCGAGTTATGTAAGCAATTGCATAACTTGTCAGCGTTTTAAGGCCGAGCATCAGCGTCCTTCGGGTCTTCTTCAACCTCTTGAAATTCCATTGTGGAAATGGGATCAAATTTCTATGGATTTCATTGACGGCCTACCTCGTTCGAGATCAGGTCATTCTAGTATTTGGGTTATTGTTGATCGCCTCACCAAGTCTGCTCATTTTGTCCCTGTTAAGTCTAATAGAACTGCTTCGCATTTGGCTAAGTTGTATGTCAAGGAAATCATGAGACTTCATGGTGTTCCTAGTTCTATTGTGAGTGATCGTGATCCTTTATTCACGAGTCATTTTTGGAAGAGTCTTCAGCAAGCTTTGGGAACAAAGCTTAATTTTTCTACAGCTTATCATCTGTAACAACCCTGGTTTTAGCGATTTCTTGAGAATATTAAATTATAACGGCGGTTATAATTTAATGGTGAGAATTAATAATAAATGAATAATTTAAATTGTTTAATGGGAAAATTGAATTCTGTTGAATTTTAGAGGTAATAACAAAAATGTTTAAAAGTGTAAATTGTCATTTTATATGATAGAAAATATTCGATTTCATAAGTATATAAATTTACACTATTCGTTTGAATTAAAAGTTAATGGAAAATGAATTTATATAGGAGTACATGTGCATATTTGTGATAAGTGTAAATTTTAATTAACTACATCTATGCCTTTACTTTTATTTTTAAGCATTCGGCCCATTAGGCCCATTAGCCTGCTAATGGAAGTTAAGCACTGTGGAATCGCGAGCATTCTCATTTCTTTAATGGATCATCTTCCTGAACCTATGGAAAAGCGTGAAAAAAAGAAAAGAAAGCAGATGGATCTTTACCTTCTCTTATCAAATTTTTAAGGAAATACTAGAAATTAAAATCTTTCATCGACACAAAAGCTAATCTGAGGCAACCGAAGGCCAAATCCAAGCTTGGGTCTCGATCTTTCTTGCAATACTCCATCCCTAATTCGCTGCGTATCTGTGGATTTCAGGTGAGTAAAACTCACATCTAGCACTGATTTTAATAGTTGTTGAATTTCGTGATGAGTAATCATGAATGATATATTGTTATTCATGTTCATACGTGCTCAATTATTCACTGTAAATGAACCGATTGTCTTGAAATCGGTCAAACAATGCTCAGTTGCCTTAAAAATATCATGCGTCCATGCCTAGAATTGTTTTTGCACTCCTCCTCCTGTTGTATAATATATTGCATGCAAGCTTCTAGAACACAACCCTCATTTTATTGTTGTTTATGTTGTACATCCTGTATATGTGTTGAGTTTTGAAAATCTGTCACATATCCATGCTTGCAAACTTACTCTCGTACATCCCCTGTTGTTATAGGTGAATATTTCGTTGCCTGTAAGTAAGTATATCTCGCTGTTTGTTATTTACGTTCTTCATTCTCTTAAACTTCGGTCTGGAGATGTATATACTGCATGATTCTATCACACTGTCCACTTAGCTAAATAACGCATTTATGAATTTTTATTCTTCAAGCTGTTTGAATCAGTGAATTTTCTATTTAAAAATTTGAGTTCGATTATGGTCAGGTTCCAAAGGTTGCATGCACTGATTTCTTAAGCTTAAGTTCAAAGTATAATAATGCTTGACACCTCTATTCCTTACCAAGCTTATATAATAAAGCCTGACACCTTTTTGCTTTTGGAAAGTGAACCTGTCTTTGCATTCATAAATTAAAACTTGCATATATGTTGTACAGATGGTTTAAAGTTATAAGAATTCCACTTAATTGCAGTACTACACCTATCACTTACGTTATATATATAGTCATACATCCTAGCTATTTGCATGTACTTTGTCATTCATATACGCAACTGTACATATTAAATTGGGTCTATATGCAAGTTTTTCTTATGTGAATAGTATTATTAGTTATTTGATGTTGCTTGGCTTTCGTGCATCTTAGTTATTGTTTGATTTGTATTTTGTTCTTTGCTTTAAAAATTAGCCAAGCATATTTCCTGGGCATTAATATGTTTCGTTGTTTTTAGCCTCTGTAGCCTTGGTAGCCTGGAAATTGCACACATATCCCATAGCTTGTAATTTTGATTTGCATGTCCCTGTAGCTTTGATGATTGGCTGTTATTATTTGCCTTTGCCTTAGTTTTTGGCATGTCCAGGTTTCGCCTATTGCCTTGAATTTGTTTATACGTCTCTGCTTATGGCCCTATTCTTGCTCACTACTGAACTAAAAGATGTAATTGTTTTAGCCTTACTTATTGCACATCCTATATTGTTATTTGCACGTCCTGTACATATTCTTCGACTCGAGAAATGGCCACTCACTCAAGCATTTTTGCTTGAATTATTTCGTCCCTCATGCCAAAATTTGTTTCCTTGAATTGATTCATCTTTCTTCCCACTTGTCCTAGTGCTAGAAGGGTCATGTCCCTGTCACTTTATCTAGTTGCTTTGAATTTCAAGTCCCTATCCTTACGTGTAATTGCACAGTTAATATAGACTTGGGGCTGAGCTGGTCGACCCTAGGTCGACCAGGGAACCCTGTTTTATGCGCCTATTCTTTTGGTGCCCTCGTTTGTTTTATGTTGATTTTCAAATGGATTTTGCTCGTTTTCTTGTCTCTTTGCAATCTGATTCGTAGTGCTTTTGATTTGCTAGCCATGAAGCCTATCAATAGGCGAGTCAAAGTTTTGAGAACTTTTGAGTTCAAACTTGAATTGAATTCGAATTAAATTCAAGTGCTGTTTTTGTTAGGTTTTGATGGATTTCTGAGTTATCGAGCACGGATTTTTATAAACAATTTCAAATAAATTTTCAACATAACTTGATTTTCAAAATTATTATTGTTAGATAGTTTTAAATTATATTTGGATGTAAAATCTAATTAATCTCTATAATAAGGGAATTTTTCAAATACCATCTTCAAAAGTGATTTATAAAAAAAAAAGGGTTTTAAAAGCTTGTTTTTCAGATATACTATTTTATATATATATAAAATATACAATTTTACACAATTCGAACGTATGAGAAAGAGAATTAAACGATTTAGTAAAACACGTGGTATGGGACATGTGCGTTTAATATTTCGGTTAATTCCGGACTTGTACGATCGAAGCTAATTGAGGTTACTGATTCTGAAATGTTTTGCCATTTTATAGCATATTTTGAATTTTATAATTCCTAAATATTAGGTATTTAAGATGACCAATATTAGGTAAGTATTATGGTTTGAGATCCCCTATGTAGGAGTATGGTCGATGAGAACCATCATGATGTTTTGTTTACTTGCCAATGATATATGGCAAGTCTTGGGTTAATGATTTCACATTTTGAAATTTATGGTTTATGAGGAACCATCACGATGTTTTCACTTGTCGATGAGATGAAACAAGTTAAGATGCCGTTTAATGTTCGTCGATGAGATGAGACGACTATGATGGCTCTTTACCACTCGCCAATGAGATGAGGTGAGCTATAATTCTCTGAGTTTTATGATGTTTCTAGTGTGGCATCGACTAACGGGTAGTAAACCGCTAAGTGCGAATGTGTGGTATGGGACACACGTTAACACTTTCCGGGTTCCTATCCGTGAGTTTGTGACACATTCACGATGTTCACCTAACAAAACTGCTTTGAGAGGTGTTAGCGACCTAGCTATGAGGATGAACTGCTTTGGGGAGGGGGTGTTAGCGACCTTGTTAGGGCTGACAAAACTGCTTGTAGAGGTGTCAGCGACCTCGTCACGATGATGAACTGCTTTGGGAGGTGTCAGCGACCTTGTCATGAGGATGAACTGCTTTGGGGAGGAGGTGTTAGCGACCTTGTCAGAGGCTTCGGCCGTTGGAATTAAGCACGTGCAACATTGCTTTAGCATTTTCAATTGGGGATCTGGCCAATCCGGGGTATTCTGAGTTTTGAGTTCATCGTTTTGGCGCTTTAGTGTTGAGATTTTTCTGAGTTTTGAACTCGCATCGAATTCTTTATTTAGTTTGAGAAATTATGAGTTTGGATTCGTGTCGAGTTCCATGAGCTTTTGTGATTGAGTTAAGTATGTGAGATTTAGCCGTCTTGGCTTACTTTTGAGTTTGAAATCACTCAATATTATGGAGATATCTCGTGTTAGCTTTCATGGCTTCTTTTGAGATTTTGATAAGTTTTCTTCTTTTTGGAATAAAGATATATCGAACCATTTGGTTATTGCGTGAGCTTTATATGGGATGTCTTGTGTACATTATGGAGTTATCGCCGATGATATGAGACACTTGTATTTTATTTAGAGTATTGAGTTTGAGTTACCTCTTTCGAGATGTTTAGTCTCTTAAGTAGCATTCGTTACTTAAGTGTCGAGCTTATGAGTTGTATATTCATCCTTCTCTTTCAAGAAGAAGTATCTTATGTTTATTCTGCTTCATATTATCGTTATTACTGATTTATTTAGCTAGACTGACCCGAGTATTTTTACTCGGGTCAGCCCGAGTTGTTTCAGGTATTTCGCTTTTGGCCATAGCTTGAAGTTGTGGTTGCATATCAGCTTATCTATCGCTTGAGTGGTTATTTCTTCCGCATACTCTGATGTGTATATATATTCGATCCGATGTATATGGTGTGGTCGAGCACCACCCTTGTTGTATTCATATTGTATTGTACTAAGCACGTATCAGTGTATATGTGTGTGTGTATATATATATATATGATGTTGATTACTGTTCTGTGATGTGTTTTACATTTAGTTATTGTATTTTGTTCTGATAGATCCATTAGCCACCTATAGTTTTGGATTAAGCATTAACTATGTATGTCGATCCATTGAGATAGTAAAGAAAAATCACATTACATTTGTCGACGTATTTAGTAGATGTTTAAGACAAAGTTATAGATGGCTGCCCTTAACCAGCCCTATTCTCCGCTTTAGTAGACGAAATTACTCGTTAATTTCCTTTACTAAGGTGGGTCTCGGGGTGGGGCGTCACAGTTTGGTATCAGAGCTGTGGTCAGAACAAAGTAGAATAAACACAGAACAGTACGTATATAATGATACATCGAAGTACAATACGAGTGAATCATTCTCCTTTATTCGAGCTTGTTTTTGAATCGTGCTTTGATTCTTTTTCGAGTTTTGGGATATGTTGAGATGGAATATGTCTAGGAATATACATACACATATATTGTATTTCATAGTATTCCATAATTGAGTTTGATGTTATCTTATCTTTTGAATAATCTTATTTGGGATTGTTTTATTCTTGTTTTTGTCGAAACGAGTGAGTTCATATCGATGAAGCTGATTGATTTCTTTGAGCATTCTTGTTGCATTCCTTTGAGAAGTTGTGAATCCTATTTAGGGGTCCACAACGATTGTCTTGTTGTGAGCGTTCTGAGTTTTTATTTGTTGTTGCTTTAGTGAGTATTTGTTATTTACTCACCATATTGAGATATATTTGATTTGAGATGGATTGACTGAATTGATGTTAAGTCCGATCCTTTTGGTTGTTATAGGATCCTATATTTATTTAGGCATCCTAATATGATTGGTTTATTACTTCTATCATTTTGGAATATTAATGATGATTCCGAGGTTTCTGTATTCATTCATGAGTATCGAGATGTTGATGATACATCTTGAATTCCAATCAAGGTGACTTCATTGAGTTTGATAAGTCCGTTTGGGTTTGATATCCAATCGAGCAATCGAGAGTTGAATTAACCTTATTCCTAGCTTTTAGCCTTCGGCTATCCTTCCACGAGGATACCCACTAAGGAATGAAGTAGTTTTTTTGATTATTCTAGATTGATTGAGTTTATCATTCAGTTTCTTTGAGATATCCTTTTCGGATATTCAATCTGTATTATTCCTTGTAGCATTACTTTGTTTGAAGTAATCGTTTGTTGTTTGTATGCTTCTTCTCCTTCAAGAAGAATATCTTGCTTATCCTGTATCTTGTTGACTTTTAGGAGTGGCTCGTGACATCGTAAGATTGAGGAACACTCTATCTCCTTCCGTTGATTTTGGAGAATCGAGCATTCTTGGAATATCTCGAAGCATTCTCTTAATGTTCTTTAGTTTGAGTTTTGAAGCTATATAAGTATGAGTTTTAAAGAGAAATTGGAATTTTGTTACAAAGAATATTTTGAGAATATATTTGCATAAGTAATATTTCTTTTATAGAAATAATTTGAGAGTGTTGGATCGTCTATCGAGTAGTTAAGGGTTCTGATCGATACGTCTGATCAACGTTATCGATAGGAATCTCCTAAATGCTATGATGAGGCAATCAAACACGATGATTTGTGTTGTAAGGATTGAGATTTTGAAAATAATATTTTAAGATTAAATATTAGATTTAAATTTTTGAATGGTAATTGCAGCCATTGACTTTAGAGATGAGTAATAGAGTGGCGAGGCAGTTTTGATCATTCGGTCAACTCTGCAGCCAACAGATTTATTTATTTATTAGAGACTTAATGGCGAGGCAATGCCATTTATTTATTTTTTATTTTTAATTATCAAAATGATATTAGTTTTGAGTTGTGTTTTATTGGATGCATATTTTGTAATTTAGAATCTATATAATATAGATATTGAATGTTTAAAAGGAAGAGTATAATAGTTTGGAAATTTAATTTTGAAGTGAGAAGAAATTTGAATTTGAACTTTGAATTTTAAATTTCTTGCTTTGTGAAATAGTAAAGAGTTTGAGAAATTTTCAAATGTTGTTTACAGCTCTTTCTCTAGATAATTGCGGGGACGCAATTTTTATAAGAGGGGGAGCCTGTAACAACCCTGGTTTTAGCGATTTCTTGAGAATATTAAATTATAACGGCGGTTATAATTTAATGGTGAGAATTAATAATAAATGAATAATTTAAATTGTTTAATGGGAAAATTGAATTCTGTTGAATTTTAGAAGTAATAACAAAAATGTTTAAAAGTGTAAATTATCATTTTATATGATAGAAAATATTCGATTTCATAAGTATATAAATTTACACTATTCGTTTGAATTAAAAGTTAATGGAAAATGAATTTATATAGGAGTACATGTGCATATTTGTGATAAGTGTAAATTTTAATTAACTACATCTGTGCCTTTACTTTATTTTTTAAGCATTTGGCCCATTAGGCCCATTAGCCTGCTAATGGAAGGTAAGCACTATGGAATCGCGAGCATTCTCATTTCTTTAATGGATCATCTTCCTGAACCTATGGAAAAGCGTGAAAAAAAGAAAAGAAAGCAGAGGGATCTTTACCTTCTCTTATCAAATTTTTAAGGAAATACTAGAAATTAAAATCTTTCATCGACACAAAAGCTAATCTGAGGCAACCGAAGGCCAAATCCAAGCTAGGGTCTCGATCTTTCTTGCAATACTCCATCCCTAATTCGCTGCGTATCTGTGGATTTCAGGTGAGTAAAACTCACATCTAGCACTGATTTTAATAGTTGTTGAATTTCGTGATGAGTAATCATGGATGATATATTGTTATTCATGTTCATATGTGCTCAATTATTCACTGTAAATGAACCGATTGTCTTGAAATCGGTCAAACAATGCTCAGTTGCCTTAAAAATATCATGCGTCCATGCCTAGAATTGTTTTTGCACTCTTCCTCCTGTTGTATAATATATTGCATGCAAGCTTCTAGAACACAACCCTCATTTTATTGCTGTTTATGTTGTACGTCCTGTATATATGTTGAGTTTTGAAAATCTGTCACATATCCATGCTTGCAAACTTACTCTCGTACATCCCCTGTTGTTATAGGTGAATATTTCGTTGCCTGTAAGTAAGTATATCTCGCTGTTTGTTATTTACGTTCTTCATTCTCTTAAACTTCGGTCTAGAGATGTATATACTGCATGATTCTATCACACTGTCCACTTAGCTAAATAACGCATTTATGAATTTTTATTCTTCAAGCTGTTTGAATCAGTGAATTTTCTATTTAAAAATTTGAGTTCGATTATGGTCAGGTTCCAAAGTTTGCATGCACTGATTTCTTAAGCTTAAGTTCAAAGTATAATAATGCCTGACACCTCTATTCCTTACCAAGCTTATATAATAAAGCCTGACACCTTTTTGCTTTTGGAAAGTGAACCTGTCTTTGCATTCATAAATTAAAACTTGCATATATGTTGTACAGATGGTTTAAAGTTATAAGAATTCCACTTAATTGCAGTACTACACCTATCACTTACGTTATATATATAGTCATACATCCTAGCTATTTGCATGTACTTTGTCATTCATATACGCAACTGTACATATTAAATTGGGTCTATATGCAAGTTTTTCTTATGTGAATAGTATTATTAGTTATTTGATGTTGCTTGGCTTTCGTGCATCTTAGTTATTGTTTGATTTGTATTTTGTTCTTTGCTTTAAAAATTAGCCAAGCATATTTCCTGGGCATTAATATGTTTCGTTGTTTTTAGCCTCTGTAGCCTTGGTAGCCTGGAAATTGCACACATATCCCATAGCTTGTAATTTTGATTTGCATGTCCCTGTAGCTTTGATGATTAGTTGTTATTATTTGCCTTTGCCTTAGTTTTTGGCATGTCCAGGTTTCGCCTATTGCCTTGAATTTGTTTATACGTCTCTGCTTATGGCCCTGTTCTTGCTCACTACTGAACTAAAAGATGTAATTGTTTTAGCCTTACTTATTGCACATCCTATATTGTTATTTGCACGTCCTGTACATATTCTTCGACCTGAGAAATGGCCACTCACTCAAGCATTTTTGCTTGAATTATTTCGTCCCTCATGCCAAAATTTGTTTCCTTGAATTGATTCATCTTTCTTCCCACTTGTCCTAGTGCTAGAAGGGTCATGTCCCTGTCACTTTATCTAGTTGCTTTGAATTTCAAGTCCCTATCCTTACGTGTAATTGCACAGTTAATATAGACTTGGGGCTGAGCTGGTCGACCCTAGGTCGACCAGGGAACCCTGTTTTATGCGCCTATTCTTTTGGTGCCCTCGTTTGTTTTATGTTGATTTTCAAATGGATTTTGCTCGCTTTCTTGTCTCTTTGCAATCTGATTCGTAGTGCTTTTGAGATATTTGCTAGCCATGAAGCCTATCAATAGGCGAGTCAAAGTTTTGAGAACTTTTGAGTTCAAACTTGAATTGAATTCGAATTAAATTCAAGTGCTGTTTTTGTTAGGTTTTGATGGATTTTTGAGTTATCGAGCACGGATTTTTATAAACAATTTCAAATAAATTTTCAACATAACTTGATTTTCAAAATTATTATTGTTAGATAGTTTTAAATTATATTTCGATATAAAATCTAATTAATCTCTATAATAAGGGAATTTTTCAAATACCATCTTCAAAAGTGATTTCTAAAAAAAAAAGGTTTTAAAAGCTTGTTTTCTCAGATATACTATTTTATATATATAAAATATAAAATTTTACACAATTCGAACGTATGAGAAAGAGAATTAAACGTTTTAGTAAAACACGTGGTATGGGACATGTGCGTTTAATATTTCGGTTAATTCCGGACTTGTACGATCGAAGCTAATTGAGGTTACTGATTCTGAAATGTTTTGCCATTTTATGGCATATTTTGAATTTTATAATTCCTAAATATTAGGTATTTAAGATGACCAATATTAGGTAAGTATTATGGTTTGAGATCCCCTATGTAGGAGTATGGTCGATGAGAACCATCATGATGTTTTGTTTACTTGCCAATGATATATGGCAAGTCTTGGGCTAATGATTTCACGTTTTGAAATTTATGGTTTATGAGGAACCATCACGATGTTTTCACTTGTCGATGAGATGAGACAAGTTAAGATGCCGTTTAATGTTCGTCGATGAGATGAGACGACTATGATGGCTCTTTCCCACTCGCCAATGAGATGAGGTGAGCTATAATTCTCTGAGTTTTATGATGTTTCTAGTGTGGCATCGACTAACGGGTAGTAAACCGCTAAGTGCGAATGTGTGATATGGGACATACGTTAACACTTTTCGGGTTCCTATCTGTGAGTTTGTGACACATTCACGATGTTCACCTAACAAAACTGCTTTGAGAGGTGTTAGCGACCTAGTTATGAGGATGAACTGCTTTGGGGAGGGGGTGTTAGCGACCTTGTTAGGGCTGACAAAACTGCTTGTAGAGGTGTCAGCGACCTCGTCACGATGATGAACTGCTTTGGGAGGTGTCAGCGACCTCGTCACGAGGATGAACTGCTTTGGGGAGGAGGTGTTAGCGACCTTGTCAGAGGCTTCGGCCGTTGGAATTAAGCACGTGCAACATTGCTTTAGCATTTTCAATTGGGGATCTAGCCAATCCGGGGTATTCTGAGTTTTGAGTCCATCGTTTTGGCGCTTTAGTGTTGAGATTTTTCTGAGTTTTGAACTCGCATCGAATTCTTTATTTAGTTTGAGAAATTATGAGTTTGGATTCGTATCGAGTTCCATGAGCTTTTGTGATTGAGTTAAATATGTGAGATTTAGCCGTCTTGGCTTACTTTTGAGTTTGAAATCACTCAATATTATGGAGATATCTCGTGTTAGCTTTCATGGCTTCTTTTGAGATTTAGATAAGTTTTCTTCTTTTTGGAATAAAGATATATCGAACCATTTGGTTATTGCGTGAGCTTTATATGGGATGTCTTGTGTACATTATGGAGTTATCGCCGATGATACGAGACACTTGTATTTTATTTAGAGTATTGAGTTTGAGTTACCTCTTTCGAGATGTTTAGTCTCTTAAGTAGCATTCGTTACTTAAGTGTCGAGCTTATGAGTTGTATATTCATCCTTCTCTTTCAAGAAGAAGTATCTTATGTTTATTCTGCTTCACATTATCGTTATTACTGATTTATTTAGCTAGACTGACCCGAGTATTTTTACTCGGGTCAGCCCGAGTTATTTCAGGTATTTCGCTTTTGGCCATAGCTTGAAGTTGTGGTTGCATATCAGCTTATCTATCGCTTGAGTGGTTATTTCTTCCGCATACTCTGATGTGTATATATATTCGATCCGATGTATATGGTGTGGTCGAGCACCACCCTTGTTGTATTCATATTGTATTGTACTAAGCACGTATCAGTGTATATGTGTGTATATATATATATGATGTTGATTACTGTTCTGTGATGTGTTTTACATTTAGTTATTGTATTTTGTTATGATAGATCCATTAGCCACCTATAGTTTTGGATTAAGCATTAACTATGTATGTCGATCCATTGAGATAGTAAAGAAAAATCACATTACATTTGTCGACGTATTTAGTAGATGTTTAAGACAAAGTTATAGATGGCTGCCCTTAACCAGCCCTATTCTCCGCTCTAGTAGACGAAATTACTCGTTAATTTCCTTTACTAAGGTGGGTCTCGGGGTGGGGCGTCACATCATCCGCAGTCTGACGGACAGACTGAACGGGTGAATCACATTTTGGAAGATCTTCTCCGTATTTGTATCTTTGATTTCGGTGGTAGTTGGGAGGATCATCTACCTCTTGTAGAGTTCTCCTACAACAATAGTTTTCAGTCTAGTATCGGTATGGCTCCTTTCGAAGCCTTATACGGAAGGCCATGTCGATAGCCTTCTTGTTGGTTAGAATCTGGTGAGAAGCTTATTCTTGGTCCAGATTTTGTTCGTGATTCTTCTGAGAAGATTGATCTTATTCGGTTGAGAATGAAAGAGGCACATATTCGCCAAAAATCCTGCGCGGACAACCGTAGGAAGCCTCTCGAGTTCTCAATTGGTGATCTTGTTTTTATTCGTGTTTCTCCTTTGAAGGGGGTTATGCGTTTCAGTACGACTGGAAAATTGGCTCCTCGTTATATAGGACCGTTTTCTATTACTGAACGTATTGGCCCTGTGGCTTATAGAGTTTCACTTCCAGCTCATTTATCTGGCATTCATGACGTGTTTCACGTCTCGCAACTTCGGAAATGTCTTCGGGAGTCGGATTCTGTTATTACTTCTCCTGATTTGTTAGAGCTTGAGATCTCACCGGACTTATCTATTGTACAGCAACCTATTCGCGTGCTTGACACGGAGGTGCGACACCTTCGGAACAAGGACGTGCCACTCGTTAAAGTTCAGTGGTCCGCTAATCCCAATGACTGTACTTGGGAAACCAGAGAGTTTATTGAGCGATCTTATCCGGGTTTTCTTTCCTTGCTTGGAAACGGTGAGTATGTCTTTTCATCTCAAGCTTATTTTCTTTTCTTTTGATTGATTGTATTTATGTAGTTGTTACAAATATCGTCTCTAGAAATTGCGGGGACGCAATTTTGTAAGGAGGGGAGATCTGTAACAACCCGCATATTTAACGATTTTATATTTAAATGTTTAATTTAAATATAGCGTCGTTAGTCGAATTTTGGTCCGAAATGTAACTTTCTGCAAATGGCCGAATTGGAACTCGAAACTCCCTCCATTGGTTCCAAAATGGCGTTTGCGATCTTTTTGAGTATAATCTTTGATATGTTTGGAGTTTGTGAAATTTCGACCTTTTTCTATTGGGTTTTGGGTTTGGGTTCAGCCCACTAGCTTAACTAATCCTCTAGCTTAGCCACTTCTCTCATTCACTTATTCATTTCTTAAAACTTAAGCTTAGAACTGAAAATGGGGGAATGGAAGACGAATTAAAATTAGCAAGCCCTAGTTCTCCTTTGTATCTTGATTTCTTGCTCCAAATTCATAGAGAATCCATTGGTAAGTTTATCTCCATCTTCTCTATCTCTTCTCCTCTTCAATTTCAGTAATTTTCCTAACCCTAACTAAGGAAATGCTTGCTTTGATTCTAGATTGAAACTTGTAGTGTTGAAGTGGAGTGTGGTTGGTTGATTCCTTACTTTTGTGCTTCTTCATCATCTTTGTTTGTGAGGTTAAAAGGTGAGTTTTGAACTCACATCTACTTCTCTTGATTTCATTGATGTTGGGTATGAATACCTAGCACTTGTTCATATGCACATGCTTTTAGTTTGGATTGAATTGGTGAATATCCAAATTTTTCGTGTTTGGGTTCAATTCTTGAATTCCTAACTTTGATGTTTTGATCATGTTTTTGGTGATAAATCGAAGTGTTTATAGGGCCAGGTAGCCGTTAGGCGTAAACCCCTAGCGTCCGTGCTCGTCCGGTTGAAAGTTGGAAGAGTTTGCACTTCATTTGTTATAAGTAGGAAATGCAGGAAATTGGGTTCAGTCGACTGGATTCTCTGTTCAGTCGACTGAGCTGAAGCCCGAAATTTCTCTGGACAATTTTCAGTCGACTGAACAGGGATTTTCAGTCGACTGACCTGCTCCTGTTTTCCTGTTTTGCCTATTTATGCTTATTTTGATTGGTTTTTCGGATTTTATCGATTCATGTTGGTTCTTAGTGGTTGTTATTGCCTCTTTGACTTTGATAACTTATTTTTGACTTCATCCACGGGTTTTTATAAAATAATCTTTCTAATCATATTAACTCCAATTTATAAATTCTATTTAAACACACGCACAATTTCGCACTTCGAGCGAAGTGGAAGGATGATTAAATGGTTGGGCAAAACACGGACCATGAATCTGTGCGTTTATCTTTCCGATTAATCTCCGACCTATTCGATTGATCTTTTTGACCTTCGGGTTTGGGTTACCGATGATATAAGGTAAATTTTTACTACTTTGAGTGTGAAATAAACTAACAGATAGTAAACCGTTTAGTGCGAACGGGTGGTTATGGGACTCACGTTACCACTTTTCGGATTCCTCTCTGGGAGTTTGTGACACATGCTGCCTTTGGGATAGTGTCTTCGGACTATCTCCTCTGGCTTGTTTCCTTTAAATATCGCCTTTGGAGTTGGCCCTTTGCCCCGACTCAAAAAATATATGGGGTTGGCGGTTGTCTTTAGTATTGCTTTCGGAGTGGTTTCTTCACCACCGCTCAAGAGATATTGGAGTGGTTTCTTCACCACCACTCAAGAGATATTGGAGTGGTTTCTTCACCACTGCTCAAGAGATAACGGAGTGGTTTACTCACCACCGCTCATGATGTTTCATTTATATGTATATTCCCTAGGTATTGCTTTTTCTGTATTGGTTCTTTGGAGCCACACGAAATATAGCGTCTACCTGTGGAACTCGTATTATCGGTATTTGTTGTTTGCCTTATGGCTTGCTTTGGGATATTCTTATCCTTTGTTTCTATATGTTTCCGATGATATGAGGCTTGATCTATATGATTCATCTTTCGTTAGATGATTGTGTATCTCTTTTAGAGATATCTATTATGCTGTGTAACCTTGCAGGTTTATTGTTGTTCAGTTTATTTAACTGATTTGTTTAGCTAGACTGATCCGTGTAATTTATACTCGGATCAGACCGAGTTGTTTCAGGTTAGGTGCTTTTGGACTTAGCCTATTTTGCTTCCGCATGGACTATTCTCTAGCTTCATTTTGTTGTAGCGTCTTTTGTGGTCCTTATCTATTGTAACTTTGATATTTATATTTTTTGTCTCATCTGTATATTGTGGTCTCCTGTACCACTTGACATGTATTATTTTGTATACTTTATTGTGTATCCGTTTATGTGTATATTATGATCGATTGTTCTGTGATGTGATTTACATTTGAGTTGTTATATTTTCTTCTGATAGATCCTATAGCCATTGTAGTTTTGCCTTAAATATTTATTGAATAGGTCGAATTTTAGTGTGACTACTTTTCGACGTATTTAGTGAATAGTTAAGGTAAGATTACACATGGTTGCTTCCATTATACTCTATTGTCCGCGTTAGCCGACAGTATTATCTATGTAATACTCTTTGTTAACGAGGCTCTCGGAGTGGGGCGTCACACCTATCATAGTACACGTCTAGAAAAATGTACTGAGGACCTCACTGGGATCCCCTACAACACAAGACCGGCCCTATCCCTAACCTGGATAGAACCAAATATGTTATCACCCTGGATGTTCTCACTCTTATCAAGAGCTCTTTTCCATGCACCATCGTATTCATAATTAATAATATATCCGAGGGTATCTAGAAAGGTGATAACATACCCTAATTGGATACGCCCCACTTAGCCTTGCTGCATCTCCCTTGATTTTCAGTCATTCTGGTTGATGAGGCTTGAGGCTACGATTACCTTTTTAAGGAATTTTTCACTTAGAATATTCGTTGTCCTCCAATGACAATGTGTTGAAAACATTCATCCATAAAAGTCTGTTCTAGGTCTGAAAGAAACTAAAGGCACTATTCCTACTACATCCATTTTGGGATCATCCTTAAGATTAGTAGTGATTAGCCCTTACACTTCAATACTCCATCTTTGATTCTATTCTCTTGTCTTCACTTCGAAAATGTATTCGTTGGATCGAAGTGGTTTTCGAATAATTTGTCCAATCCCAGTTTCTTCGAAACAACGTTCGATATTTCCGGTAAAACTCAACCCTGGTTCTTTAGGAAATAAATAGGCGAAAATAATATTGGAGATCATCTCCTTACCATTAAAGGACGGATTTCCTTATCATCATCCAAGAAGAATGAAACAAGTTTATACGTACAGTATAGCACCTTCCGACGGTAACTGTACCATACAATCCCCGTGTTTCTTTTAGATATTTCCGTTATGTTTTGGGTCCAGATTTGATAGTCGGTTATTTTACTATCAAATAAAAAATCATTCAACCAAAGATTTTCATTCCCTACCGAAATCATTAAGTCTTATTTAATTTTAATTTTAATAAATTAAATCTCTTTATTCAAAAGTATATACTTACCTTATCGAATTTAGTATATCTCAAACCATCCTTTTCAAAAATATTTGAAAACTTTTTAAAATAAATATGGAAAGCACCACTGCATTATCAACCATGGATTCGCAACTCAATGATTACGTCTCTATCCCTGAGAAATCCAAACTTAACTATAGGCACTCTTTGCCTCCCGATTGCGCCATGAATGTAACAACCCGCATATTTATCGATTTTATATTTAAATATTTTATTTAAATATTTTATCGTTAGTCGGATTTTTAGTCCGAAAAACTACTTTTTGCATACGGTCGAATTAGGACTCGGGACCACTCCCATTGAGTTTAAAATTCCGTTTGCGACCTTTTTGAGTATAAGCTTCGATATGTTTGGAGAAAGTTGATTTTTGCTACTTTTCACTTTGGGTTTGAGTTTGGGTTCAGCCATTAGTCAACTTATACTTAAAAAACCGAACCCCTCCTCCCCATTCTCCCTCACTTCTTTCTCTTTTCAGTTTTTATAGCATTAATGGTGGGAGAGATTGGAAATTAAAACTCTAAAACCCTAGTTCCTCTTGCAACTTCAAATCCCTAGCTCCAAATTCAAGAGAACCCATTGGTAAGCATTCTCTTCTTCTTCTCCAACTTATTCTCCATTCAATTTCAGAAAATTCCTAAACCTAATTTAGGAAATGTTTCTCTTTTAAGCTTAGATTCAAGCTTCTTGTGTTGAGATTGAAGTGTGGTTGATCTTCCTTCGTCTTCAAGCTTCTCATTTATTGTTTTCCGATTCAAAGGTGAGATTTTTATCTCACATCTATGCTTATATTTATCTTCGATTGTTAGGTATGAATTTCTAACACTTATTCATATGCAATTGCTTTTGGTTTGGATTGATTTGGTGAATATTCCAATTTTTAGTGTTTTGGGTTCAATTCCTTAAAAATCATAGCTTTAATCTTTGATCATGTTTTTGGAGATGCATCGAAGAGCTTATAGGGCCGGGTAGTCGATTGGCATAATCCTTTAGCGCCGTTGCTCGAGAGAATACAATTTGGTCAAGATTGAACCTCATTTGTAATAGGCAGGGAAGAGGCTGGAAACAGGTCCGGCCGACCGAGCTCTATAGCCGGCCGACCGACCTGCTTCCAAATGTGCTATGCACTTCTCTGTTTGGGTCCGATCGACCGACTAAAGAGCTCAGTCGACCGACCTGCTTCCCGAACTATTTTATGAAACAGGGTCCGGACGACCGAGCCCTGAGGCCGGCCGACCGACCTAATGTTATTTTGCCTATTTCGCCTATTTTGTGTGGTTTCCAACTTTAATCGATTCGTGTTGTTTCCTATGTCTTGTTATCATTTGTTATGACTTTGATGACTCCTTTTTAGGGATTTTTGAGTATCCATTTTGATAGATTCTTTATCGGTTTCGTTGGATTTTTATTCACATCTTCGTATGTGAATTTTAGTGATTGATTGTTCCTACAATCTTCTTTGTGTTTTGTCACTTTAAAAATAAAAAGGTTTTCTATACTAGTAGTAAATATCAAAACTCTTTCCTTAAACGATTTCAATACTATTTTAATACCAAATTCGTTTATAAAACCGTTTTCTAATCTATTAGTATATATAAACCTTTACCTCACTCGTATGAGAAATCTAATTAAACGACTTAGTAAAACAAGTGGTATGAAACGCTTGCGTTCACTTTGTCGGTTAATTCTTGGACTTGTTCGATTGAATCTCTTGTGACAATTTTATAGTGGAGATCTACAGTTTGTTCGTAAATATTTGAGTTAAGCAAGTGGTTATGGGACATGAAGCTAAACTCATATATTTACTAGCTTAGGACACTTCTCGTTGATCATGACGATCATCTTTGTGATTTAGACTAGCAATGTGCGATGTCTCTTTGTCTGCGAGGGAGACTAAACCCCGTTTTGTGGAGTTTCGACTCAATTTGGTGGGGTAGCAACCCATGGTCTTCGGGCCGTTTGTGGAGCTTCGGCTCAATTTGTGATGGTTAGCAACCATGGAATTAGCGTTCCGTTTGTGATACACGTGTTGGTGGGCTTTATGCTCCCGTTTGTGATAGGCCTCCCCCCCTTTATGATTTCTGGATTTCTTGAGATGATTTCTAGAATTTGCGTTTCACCAATTTTCGTGATTTCCATTGATAAGTTTTATCAATATTTGTGCATTGGTGAATTTGTGCGTCATTGACTTTTGTGATTTCTGGATTTCGCATATTGAATTCTGGAATTTGTGTGTCATTGACTTTTGTGATTGACATTGATATTATTGTCAATATTTGTGCATTGGTGAATTTGTGTGTCATTGACTGGTGTGATTGACATTGATATTATTGTCAATATTTGTGCATTGGTGAATTTGTGTGTCATTGACTGGTGTGATTGACATTGATATTATTGTCAATATTTGTGCATTGGTGAATTTGTGTGTCATTGACTTTTGTTATTGACATTGATATAATCGTCAATATTTGTGGTTTGATGAACGAAATAAGGAGTATGGCATTTCTTTAATTCTTGTGTAGATTTGGTGATATTGATTAATCTCTCGTTGATTTTCAATTACTTATATATATCACAGCTTGGAATTGTGATTATTATGTGTTATGTCATATCTCTTATCATATATCACTTCATCTGATATTTATAGCTAGATTGATCTGTTTATTATTTTCTTCTTAAATAATACTCGGGTCAGACCGAGATGTTACAGGTGCTTCTGCTTGACTTCTCCCCTGGGATTCATTACTCTGACTTTTGGGTTAACTACTTAGATTAGTAGTTTTTGTTGTATACATTTGAGATACAGACTCTATGATGTATACTTATTCTTTTGTCTAGCACTTGCATCTATTCTTTGGTGACGTTGTGGATCTTATTTGACCACTACTCTGATATACACTTTTATGTGTAATATTCATATCTATTTCCGCCTTTGTGATATGATTTGTCTGTGACTGATTTGTGTTATGTTTATTTCTATATTTGTTTCCGAAGATTTTATATAGCCACTGTGTGATAGCTTTGAGTTTGTATCTGTATGTCAGATTTCCTCTTGAGATGAAAACTTATATTATTACTATCTGACATATCGGTGCTCACGCAAAGCAATTACACGGATGGTCGCTCCTCAACAGCCTTATTCTTCGTGCTAGTTGATAGCATTCACAGTAATGTTCTTGGCTAGCGTGGGTATAGAGGTGAGGCGTCACAATGAAAGTATACTATTACTTTCCAAAAACTTTTTTTAATAATTAAATATACTTTTAAACAATTAAAATAGTTACATAACTTGAAAAAAATAATTAATTACGATTTATGAGTAAAAATTCTAGTGGGTTTACAAGCCTTGTTTGCAAAACTTATACTTCATTTTAAAAAATTAAAAATATTTAAACAACTAACTTCCTCGAATATGTTTAAACACTTTTAAAGTATTTAGTTTAATAATTAAAATCCACTTTTTAAAACAAAATCGACTTCTCGATAAAAAAATATTTTTCAATTCCTAAATAACCAATCTGATATTTATAAATCCCTCTCAATTTATCACAAATCGATTTACGTCTCAAATTTCATAAATCCCTTTCTAACACATCCAAAAGTAAAATCTATCATTTCATTTTAAAACAATTTACCCATCTCATTATAAATTTCTTATCATGAATTTATATCTTCAATTCATCAAATGGTAATCATTTCACTTTATTTATAAACATTGTTTATAAATCTTATAGTCTCATTTCTGGTTTACACGGTTTCACATAACTTAAATCCATTATAAATTGATTTCTAAAATTAAATTCCATTTATAAATCAATTCCTTAAGTACCCCAAATTGTGTTCATATATGGAATTAAAAAGGGAATTTGGAAATGAAATATTTATATAGAGTTTTGGATAAGCTAAAAGAAATTGATTGGATAAAATAAATGGTTTTGAATTTCTACTTAACTATTTCAGAATACACTATTGCGGATCCAATGGAACTGGTTCCATCGAATTCCGAGATTGTGCCCGGATCGCTATTTTTAATCGTCGATTAAATCGACGATTTCTAAAATTCACGAAATCGCTTGAAATTCCTATTTTAAAAACAAACTAACTTAATTCTAATTCAAATAGAATTTATATCAATATTAGAAATCGTTTCGGTATCATATGCAACTCCAATTCAATTATTTAAATGATTTTTAATCATTAACTCAACAGTTAAATTCATCAATTAAATCGCTGTATTTTGAACTTAAGTTTTATTACACTATTTTTGATCGATAAACTTCATCTCAAAATCCCATTCACATTTCAAAACTCAACATTTAATATAAATTACATGTTCAAAATCAACGACCAAAAATCCGGGTTGTTCCATTTCTCCCCGCTTAAAAGAATTTTGTCCCCGAAATTACTAAGGTAGAAAAGTATTTCAAACCCATTTACTTATTCAAAACTCACTTAATTAAAACTTGATATTCACTTTTCTACATTTCTACACCTACATTCACTAACTACTTCCAAACATTTATCCAAAATCCCTTTATTTCTCAGTTAAATTCAAAAATCAATTTCTAGTTAAAAAAATTTCAAAATATTTAAAAATTGGGCAGTTTCTCCTTTGTATGGAGGACCTTTTGCAATATGACAATAGAGATAAAAATATATACATCGGCCCACACGGTCAGAAAACACAATAGATATCAACATTTGTATAATTTGTGGTATTTAATTCAAAAACGTACCTTATTTTAGCATTTTTTAAGCGAGGGGCTTATTTTATATGCAATTACGCAAACCAACTCTAGTCCAATAGCCTTTGGGTACCTGTGCTTACTCAGTTTAAACCACATAAGTTCCAAAACAAGAAAATTCAATAACATTCCACTTATTCACTAGTTAAACACAATATTTCATAACCAAAGATGTTAGCATATATTTGAAAGCAACTATATGGTTCCGATACTAATTTAATTAATTTCTATCCATTCATATATCCTTTCATTCAATTCGAAATGACTTACAACCAATTTACATGCATTCAACTCACATTTACACCTAACAAGTTCATATCCATTCCGAATTGATTTAAAAATCAATTTATTCACTTTATATTAATTCATAGAATTTTATTTACTTCCGTTTACATCAAACGACAATTTTTTCCATATAATATGGTGATATTCCTTTTAATAAGATAATCACCTAATCCTATAAACCATTTACAATTGATTTTAAATCAATTAGTCAACTTCCATTGATTCTCATTAAGTCATTCACAAAATCTTGTTTTCTCAACTTATATATCTAATAACATTTCATTTTTCTACCAACTCTCTTATTAACCAATTTCACAATGTATTACTAAGGTTTATTATAACATTCCATACCATTTCTTAAGTTAAGTTGTTTATCAAATCATTTTAGCTATATAACTTAAATTTATTCTCATTGCAATCAAACTGCGTTTCCTTTAAATTGATTGTTATTAAATTCCATTTACTAATTAATTTTTCAGTTCATTCACTAAATCCACTTCAAAACTTAACTTCAAGCTCGAATTAATTTATTTAAACAACATTCGCAGCCATATTCAATTTATTCACTTTTAAATTGAATTTATTAATAACTTAAGTTATTACCATTCGACCCATTCCTATTTTATTTGACAACATTTCCAAAATATTTTTAATTCGCTTAAATTTAAGTCGAATTTTATTCATAACTTAAGTTCCATATTCAATTTCAATTTTCATCTGCAAATCAGTTTACTTAATCAAGTTAAGTTGCATTCACATATTCAATTGGTTGCATTCAACTAATTAACATTCAATCCATTTAATTTATTAATTCTTTTCATTAATTTTACTTCATTAATTCAATTCAAATTACAACCAATTAAATTTCTAATATTTAATTCATTCATCTTAACTTAAGTTGAATTTCATTTAATTTTATATCTCAATCCCAATCGATATCAATTCTAATTTAATCTAATTTTATTTAAATTGGCTTAAGTCAAATTTCAATTCATACATTTTATTTTAACGTGATTTCTACTCCATCACAATTTAATTTAGTCTTAATTTAAGTTAAGTTTTCAATCCACACAATTCTTGTTTTACTAACTCAATTTATTTAACTCTACCCAAGTTAAATTGTATTTCACATAGGAATTTACATTTTCCAAGTTCTAAAATCAAAAACTTATTTTTCTTCCTGTTTCACAAACCATATAGCTGAAAATTTTAGAATTCAAACACCTGGTTTCAATTTAAATCATTTAGAAATCACAAATGTCGTAAATCATAAATTTTAAATTTAAGCCAAACCCGGTTTTCTTCCAAAACAAATCCCTTTCTGAATTCTAAATCAACTCGTTTTTCCTAAAACAATTTTGAAACAACGACCCCGGTAGCAATCCATCACTTAGATACTCGAAAATGAATATTGATGATGCTGAACAGTGATCACCAGGATTATTTTCCAACGACTGTAGTGGGCTCAATGCTTTATCACCTTCAAATCCATTTTTAAATCCAATTTAGAACAATTTTTTCCAAAAATAATGCAATTTTATTTCCACAACACTTCGAAAAATATTTTCCTAACTTTTGAGATTTCGAAATTCCCAAATACTTAGTTCTAATCAATTTTTAAACATTTTCCAAAATTTCTGGGATTTTAAATTTCCAAATTCTGGTTTGATTCCATTTTAATTATAATCCATTTGTATAATTCATACTTACACAATTCCCATTTGGTTATATATATATATATATATATATAACCACTTCAAACTTTATAATCTTTTCTGATTATAATAACAACCAAACACACTAATATACTATAATGATTTATAGTAAAATTATTTCTTTTATATCCAAAAAAATAATTTGGGTAAAATTATTTCATTTACCCACGTCAAAACAATACTATATCGAATTGCTTAATCCAAGCATTTAGAAACCCCTATTGATACAATTGTACGAACTGTGCCGACTAGAGTTCATAAGCCACTCAATAAATCAACCGACAGATTATAAAACAATTTATATTCACTAGAAAATACGCACTCGTATCTATTAATACACCCAAACTCATTCTAGAGTACTGTTGACCTTACCACTAATGAGTAATTCCCACCAAACCCAAGGTTCTCACTTAACCTTCAGCTCTGATACCAAATGTAACGACCGGTAGGCTTTTAAACCATCCCAGCAGCGACCACTTTCCGTCATGGCATACAGTGGTACCTCGAATTTGCTTTTATGACTTGCCTCTCGACTGCAACTAACCACTCAGGGACATGTAGGCATAAGAGTCTCCTGCTCGCCACCAAACACTCAGCGAGAACTATCTATCATGCTATAATGAAGCAAATCTGATCTCAGTTTCTTCGAAATAACGTTTGACATTTCCGGTAAACTCAACCCCGATTCTTTAGTAAATAAACAGACGAAAATAATATCGAAGATTAAGTCCTAACCGTTAGTGGATGGATTTCCTTATCATCTTCCTAGAAGAAAGAAACAAGTTTATATGTACTGTATAGCACATTCCGATGGTAACTGTACCATATAATCTCTGTATTTCTCTTAGATATTTCCAAAATTATGTTTTGGGTCCAGATTTGATAGGCAGATATTTAACTATCAAATAAACAATCATTCAACCAAAGATTTTCATTCCCTATCAAAATCATTAAGTCTTAGTTAATTTAAATTTTAATAAATTAAATCTCTTTGTTCAAAAGTATACACTTATCTTACCGAATTTAGTATATTCTCAAACCATCCTTTTCAAAAATATTTGAAAACTTTTTAAAATAAATATGGAAATCACCACTACGCTATCAACCATGGGTTTGCTGCTTAATGATTACATCTCTATCCATGGGAAGTCCAAATTAAAATGTAGGCACTCTCTGCCTACTGATTCCGCCATGAAAGTGCACCATTACTTTCCGAAAACATTATTTAATAATCAAATATACTTTTAAACAATTAAAATAATTACATTACTTGAAAACAATAATTAATTCAGATTTATTAATAAAAGTTCTAGTTGATTTACAAGTCTTGTGTATAAAACTTACAACTCATTTTACCAAATTTAAAAATATTTAAATAATTAACTTCCTGGAATATTTTTAAACACTTTTAAATTACTTAGTTTAATAATTAAAATCAATTTTTTAAATCAAAATCAACTTCTTGATAAAAATATATTTTTCAATTCCAGCATAACCAATCTAATATTTATAAATCCCTCTCGATTTATCACAAATCATTCTACGTCCCAAATTTCGTAAATCCCTTTTTCACACTTCCAAAAGTAAAATCCATCGTTCCTTTTTAAAACAATTTACCAATCTCATTATAAATTCTTATCGTCAATTTATATCTTCGATTTATCAGATGATAATCATTTCACTTTATTTATAAACATTGTTTATAAATCCCATAGTCTCATTTCAAGTTTACACAGTTTCACATCACTTAAATCCATTATAAATTGATTTCTAAAATTAAATTCCATTTATAAATCAATTCCTTGAATAACCCAAACTGTATTCCAAAGCCAACCAAATCTCTATTTTATTTCCATTTCATAATCTAAAAATCTTATTTAAAAACCCAATATAACCAATTTTATATTTATTTGCAAATTCCTTTTTATTCTTCCAATCTATTAAAATCTTGATTTTAAAAACCTTTATATTTAAACAAGTATCGCTTAAGAATTATTATTTAAAATTCTTTATATACATTAATCCAAAATCTCTATTTACAATATTCCGAAATAGTTAAGTACAAATTCAAAACCATTTATTTTATCCAATCGGTTTCTTTTAGCTTATCCAAAACTCTATATAAATATTTCATTTCCAAATTCCGCTTTTAGTTCCTGTTTGCACAAAAAATGGACAAACACCTCCAAGTCGTATGAATTAGTTGATTTTATGTTGTTTCTAGTGGTGTGGGTGATTGATGCAAATATATAAAAAGCAGGGACTAAACTGTAAAAGACACACAGATTTATAGTGGTTCGGCCAGAACGTGCCTACGTCCACTGTATATGTTATTCTCCTTTTTCTTTCAGATTACAATTACAAAGCTTTGTATACAAGTATATGAAAGTTGTTTGAAAGTTCCTTCCATGCTTAAGCTCTCAAACTTGTCTGCCATTGTTGTACCCTTGCCCCTCTATTTATAGAGTGAGGCTGGGGGCAGGGGTCTTGGATGTATATAGCTGCTGGTGGGCCTGGGCTGAAGCAATCTGGTCTGGCATATCTGGTTCGGCGAAGCTTGGTTCGGCCGTGGCAGTATGGCGCTTGGTCCGGTGATGATATCGGCTCGGTGGGACTAGGATTCGGTAGTGCTCTGGATCGGTGGCGCCCTAGTTCGGAGGTAGGAGTATGGGGAGATAGTTGGTTCGGTATGGGGGCGGAGAGGCCTGGTTCGGCAGGCTGTTTGGTCCGGTAGCGAGCTAGGAGGGGAGTTTGTTTTTGATTTGGTGGTGCTGGGAGTGAGTTGGACCGGTAGGGTTGGTTCGGCTAGGTGCCGGTCCGGTAATGCCTGGTTCGGTGATGATGGTCCGGTTGCACTCTGGTTTGGCAGTGGTAGGCTAGGAGGTGGTTCGGTCCGGTGATGGTTTGAACTGGTGATGGTGGGATCACGTGTCGGTCTTTGGCTCGGTAGTATCTATGGTTCGACTAGGAATTGGTTCGGTGGAAACACCCCTCAACACATGCCCCCCAAAGTGGGGCACGTGCTTTCATGTGTCGCGCTTTGTTCTCCTGCAGTTGATATAGCTTTGTTCGGTCCTGGGTGTGCCGAACCAGTTGGTCCGGTCGATATGCTTCGCCTATAAATAGGGGAGTTAGGCCTCCATTATCTCCTACGGAGCCCGATTGCCGAATCAGATCTTTCACTGCCGAATCATCCTTATTGCCGAATCACTTCAGGTCGCCGAATCAGGTAACAAGCCTTCTCTCGCCGAATGACTTACGTTGAGAATGCCGAATGGGGTTTCGCTTTTTATTGCTGAATGAGCTTGGGGGTTGGAGTGCCGAATGGACTCTTGCTTTGTTTTACCGAATGAACTTCTATATTTAAATCTTGAGTGATATCTTAGACTTACATACGCTTGCTCGCTTTATACACTTGCTTGCTTATATTTCCATACTTCTTGTTCTAACAACATGTCTTTCGCTTTCGTGTTTGCAGATAAATGTCTCTAAGAGTGGAGACCCGATCAAATAAGAAGAGATCCCAGGGTAGGGAAGAGCCTTCCGCCGTGCCCCCATCTCAGCCAAGACCAGAACGTCATGGACCTGCCCTGAGGTCGTTAGTGGACGGATATGGTCTCCAGGATCTTCTGGACTCCCCGCCCGACTGTTTTCCTAGCTCCCTCAAAGAGGAGCAGCTCGACGCCATATCTTGTTCTTTTGGGATTGATAGAGCGCTCATGGTGCTGCCAGGGGCTGGAGTTATGCCATATGATAGAGCGTCCATGAGTCTCTCTTCTCCTTCTTCTCCATTCTCTCTCTAGTTCCTGAACATTCCTTACGAGAGTCTGCATGCTCTTCATTTGATGATGAGGCCACCAAGGAATTCCCAACTCTCTGCATTTCTTTTTCAAAAGAGTTAGACCTATGTTTAATTCTTGCGCTGCTTGCGATATTGGCAATTAAAAGTACTTCGATACTAGTTCAAATGTTAAGGCCGTTTTTTCCTTGTTCATCGTTAATTTCTTCTTATTTCTTTTTTTTTGCCTTTTGATTCTTCCTTCTGATCATCATTAGATGTCCTGTAGCTCAACTTGGACTTCTCTATCTCATAACTCAAGTCGTTGAAGATGATATTGAACTCTTCAGAAAGGGTCAGAGAAGCTAAACGAGGATCTGAAGGATGGTTTAGAGGAATGGCATTGATTATTTCATCCAAATCTGGTACTTCATTGTTCAAACCACTGAATGATCCTTTACTGAAATCTAGTTGAGCATCACCAAATCCACTGAGCAGACCATCAATATCATTCCAAAGATTATGATCATCTAAGTAGTGCAATTGGTTATTCATGACCGCAGAAGGACTGATCATGTAATTTCGTATACGATGTTGAAATGTGTAGTCAATGCAAAGAAGATTGAAGCTGGTAATGAATGTGCATTTCATCTTGAGTGTTCTGGGTTCAAGCCTTGCTTCCCCTTCTTTTCTTTTTAGGTTTTCATAACTTGATCGTTTACTGTTTGTTTAATTAACTCCTCTTTTGAATTGGACAGGTGGGACTTCCGATCAACATGCTGGGAGCTCCGACCCTCCGGCTAAGTAGGCTTGGAGAGTTGGTAGGATGAGGGCGAAGCGTGGACGCAGCTGGTTCCTTGTCCAGATTCGGCCACCTTTTGATTTCTTTTTATTGCTGTTTATGTTAGTCCAAAACATTGATGTGACTGTAATAATATTGTTTGTGATGAATGACTTTATGTAATTTCATAACATAAGCTGATTCCTTTATGTTGGAATGTTATCGCTATTTTGTTGTGTTGTGTAAGTGATGTAACTATGCATGTTACTAGTGGCTTGACTGTGCCTGATGCCAAGTTTTTTGCTTAAAGCATAATTTTCTCATTTTGCAACGTAAATGTGGTGTGTGAATATGAACTGCAGCTATGCATTAATGTATAAAAGTAGAAGGTACCGCCCTTCATGTTTCGGCTGTGGATGGCAACTTTGTGCGCCCTGTAATACTAAGCACGGAATGTTGTTGAGTGTCTCGTCATCCGATTGTAAGTTTCTGTTCCCATTAGCGAGCGTTCCCTATTTCATGTCCTGTACTTTCAAGCACCGTTACGGAGAATAGGAGAAAAGTTTTAAATGACATGGAAATATAGGAAAAGTAAAACTTCCAGTCACGGAAGGCCGTCGATGTGCTTAAGTTCGTGGCAAACGGGTTTTGTAGTCACTTTCCCTAGCTGTGGGTCTTGGAGACATTTGTCACCCATCTTACGCCTCTACGGGGAGTTTTCTTTTTTACCACAGCCGCACTTAAGACACATCGGAGCCGATCGCGCACAGTAACTACCCGGGCCATTATGGCCCGTAATCGTGGGTATTATTCGATTTACTGTGGCCGGCTAGCGTGGGGGCCGATCGTCAACTGCGAACTGCCCCTGGCTGGCCACACCTTATGTTGGGGCTTATGGTCGGTTCACAGTTGCCGGCGAGCCGAATCGCTGTAATGAGCTGCCATGGCATAATCGGCCCTCTCTGTGGCTTATACTCGGCTTATTACAGTCGGCTTTAAGGGCCGAGGCAAACAATGAGTTAACTCTCGGTAGAGGGATACCGGAGCGAAAGTGTCTCATTGGCGAGGGCATAGGATCGTAGCGTACCTGTTAGGTTTTGTCCAGGTGGAGTTGTGTTGTGAAGCTCTGAATTGAAATGTCTTCTGCAAAGGATTTTTTCAACAGCAAAGGATAAAGCTTAAAAAGTAGCCAAGATATAAAGGAACAAGTTAACAAGAGCCAAGTTTTAAAGTGGTTCGGCACGAAAATGCCTATGTCCACTGATTCTCTTTGTCAATTCACTTCATATGGGCAGTACAAGTTAAGAAAAGTATCGACGGAGGTGTCGGATGTTCCATGCCCTCTGGAACACCTCTCCGTCCATTGTTGACAAAATATAAGCTCCGTTGTGGAGATCTTTATGAATTACATATGGTCCGTCCCAGATTGGATCCAGCGCTCCTTGGCGCGGAAAGATTCGCTTGAGGACAAGATCTCCTTCTTGTAAGCTGCGATGTTTGACTTTGGAGTTGTATAGTGCTGCCACTTTTTGTCTGTGAGCTGCTGCTTTGAGTGCTGCATCATTTCTTCTCTCCTCAATTAGATCCAAAGACATGTGGAGGAGTTCTTCGTTTTCTTCGGGGTTGTAGTGGATCCTACAATGGGAAGGTACAATAGTTTCAACTGGGAGCATGGCCTCTGATCCGTATGCCAAAGAGAACGGAGTATGCCATGTTGATGTTCTGAAAGAAGTGCGGTAGGCCCATAGTGCTGTAGGAAGTTCGTCCACCCAAGCGCCTTTTGACTTTTCAAGCTTCTTCTTGATTAGAGTCTTGAGAATCTTGTTGACAGCTTCGACTTGTCCATTTGCCTGGGGATAAGCTACAGATGAGAAGCCCTTATGAATTCTGTGCTCTTGGCACCAGTCGGCAAAT
Organism: Allium cepa; assembly: GCA_030765085.1. NCBI lineage: Eukaryota > Viridiplantae > Streptophyta > Magnoliopsida > Asparagales > Amaryllidaceae > Allium > Allium cepa. The sequence goes on along the minus strand of CM060939.1, from coordinate 964,019,343 downwards.
TCCTCGCTGTCAAATTGAAGCCCGTTGTCTGATATGATTCTGAGTGGAACCCCGTACCTGCACAGAACGTTTTTGATCAAGAAGTTGATAACTTTAGTTGAAGATATTTTATTCAGAGGCTCCGCTTCCACCCATTTGGTGAAATAGACAACTGCCACTATAGCACGTCTGGCCCCGCCTCGGCCCATCGGTAGTTCGCCAATTAAGTCAATTCCCCATATTGCGAAGGGCCAAGGGCTGGTCATCTGAGTAATTTCATTGGTTGGTAGTCGAGGAATCTTAGCAAATTTCTGACATCTGTCGCATCTTCTAACGAAGTCTAAGGCATCTTTGTTTAAAGTGGGCCAGAAATACCCATATCGGAGTATCTTTTTTGCTAGGGTCTGCCCTCCGGTGTGGTCTCCACAACTTCCCTGATGGATATTGGATAGAATTTCCTTGGCTTCTCTTCCAGCAACGCACCTCAATAAGGGGTTAGAGAAGCCGCGCCGATAGAGGATGCCTTCTTGCATTGTGTAGCGGGAAGCTTTCCTTAGAATTTTCTTAATTTCATTTCGCCCGACGGGTAGGGTGCCGTTTTGTAAGTATTCTCGGATAGGGGTCATCCATGTTTCTTCTTCGGTTGCAGCTATCTGATTTACTTGCTCGAAACTTGGTGCCAGCTGTTTTGAGATGGTTAATGCCCCGAAAATAGTTATGTTCTTCATGCTAGCTTGTTTTGCTAGTTTGTCGGCCTCTTGATTCTCTTCTCGGGGAATGTGTTTGATTAAATAGTGATCTAATTGATTAAGCAGTAGCCTGGTCTTCTTTAGATACGCTGTGAGTCGTTCTCCACGAGTCTGGAATTCTCCCAGTATTTGATTTACAATAAGTTGAGAATCACTATGGAGACATAAAGAACTGACTCCAATTTCCAGTGCAAGTTCTAATCCGGCTATCACTGCTTCGTATTCTGCGTCATTGTTGGTGGCAGCGAATTCCAATCTTAGGGCGTAGTGCAGCTTCTTTCCCCTGGGGGTGATTATCACAACACCTGCCCCCGAGCCTTGTTCGTTCGACGCTCCATCTACGAAGAGATTCCACTTGATATCTTTGCTATTTCAGATTGGTCCTTACCTTCGCTAGTAGTGAATTCGGCAATGAAATCAGCTATGGCTTGCCCCTTGATAGCGGTGCGAGGATGGTAAGTGATATCATATTGACTTAGTTCGATGCACCACTTAAGTAATCGCCCAGATGTGTCGGGGCGATGGAGCACTTGCCTTAGCGGTTGATCGGTTAAAACTCTGATGGAATGAGACTGGAAATAGTGTCGCAGTTTCCGCGACGTGATAAGCAAACAGTATGCTAGCTTTTCAAGTTTAGGGTTTCTGACTTCTGCCCCTGTGAATCTCTTGCTTACAAAGTATACGGGTCGCTGCGCGCGGTTGTCTTCTCTCACTAAAGAGGCGCTCAAAGCGTGGGATGATACAGCAAGGTATAGGTATAGTTCCTCACCTTCATTTGGAGTTGAAAGTACCGGTGGTCTCTGGAGGTGTCCGATTAAGTTAAGGAAGGCTGTCGAGCATTCGTCAGTCCATTCGAACTTTCCTTTGTCTTTCTTTAGAGCTTCGAAGAAAGGGATGCATTTGTTGGTTGCTTTAGAGATGAACCTACTCAGGGCGGCCACTTTCCCGTTTAGGCTTTGCATCTCTCTTCGAGTAGATGGTGTCTTGATATCTTGTAAAGCTCGGACTTGTTCGGGGTTTGCTTCAATCCCCCTGGAATGAACGATGAATCCTAAGAACTTTCCTGATGATACTCCGAAGGAGCACTTTAGAGGGTTCAGCTTCATTCCATATTGGTGAAGTACTTGAAACATCTCGTCCAGGTGGTTTATATGGTCGTTGGCTTTCCTCGATTTTACCAGCATGTCATCCACATAAACTTCCATAGTTCGTCCTATCAGTTCTGCAAACATCTTGTTGACGAGGCGCTGATAAGTAGCTCCGGCATTTTTAAGTCCAAATGGCATTACCTTGTAGCAGTACAATCCTCGGTCAGTGATGAAGCTAGTGTGGTCTTGATCGGGAGCGTGCATAGGGATCTGGTTATATCCTGAGTATGCGTCCATAAAGGATAAAAGTTCGTTTCCGGCAGTGTTGTCCACGAGTTGGTCGATTCGGGGGAGTGGGAAGCAGTCTTTCGGGAAAGCGTCATTTAAGTTGGAGAAATCGATGCATGTTCGCCACTTTCCATTAGCTTTCTTTACCAGTACCGGGTTGGCGATCCATTCCGGGTAGATGGCTTCACGTATGAAGTCATTGGCAAGTAAGTTCTTTACTTCTTCCTCGAGGGCTGCTGATCGTTCTGCCCCCATACTTCTCTTCTTTTGCTTTACCGGTACCTTGGTAGGATCGATGTTTAGTGCGTGGCATGCTATGTCCGGGGAGATTCCAGTCATATCAGCGTGCGTCCATGCAAATACATCCATGTTGTGGCGAAGAAAATCAATGAGTTGATTCTTTAATTCTCCTTTTAACTGAGATCCGACTCTCAGCAGTTTACTTGGGTCGCGTTTGTCTATAGATACGAATTCCATAGCCTCTACAGGCTCGGCAGTGGCCTCCTCCTCTTTGTCCCTGGGGTCTAATTCATTGAAAGGATCACTGGTATACCGAAGAGGAGGGGCTTTCTTTAGTTGCTATGCTTCCAAGCTTTTCATGTAGAGAATAGTCTCTGCATTTTTCCCTTTATCCCTCCTGCGATTATTGCGAAGTTCGGTTACATAGCAGTCCCGAGCGGCGTCTTGATCCCCTTCTACTTCTCCCACCCCATTATTCGTTGGGAACTTCATCTTCAGGCACCATGGGGCAAGGACAATTTGGAAGTCGGACAAGGCTGGTCTTCCTAAAAAGGCATTGTAGGCCGAGTGGTTGTCTATTAGCACGAATGTTTGTTTCTGAACGGTAGAGCAGGGATGACTTCCCAATTCAACAAAGAGATCCAATTGTCCGAGGGGCATCTTTGCTTCTCCAGTGAAACTGTGTAACGGTTTGTTGCAGGGAGACACGTCCTTCGTTGACAGCTTCATTTTGTCGAAAGCATGCTTGAACAGAATATTCACTGAGCTTCCAGTGTCTACTAGGATTCGAAAAACTTCAGCTGGGCCGAACCAGGCAGAGATGACCATAGGATCCATATGAGGGTATTGCCTTCCTTCTAGGTCGCGCCCACTGAATGTGATGTCATTATTTTCCCTCCGCTTAGGGTAGCGTTCTTCCATAACAGAATTGACGCAGTCTCCCTCGCTTCTAAGCGAGTTTCCATATCTTTCCATTTCTGCCCAGCTTTTGTCGGCGATGTGTGGCCCCCCAGATATTGTATGGACCACTATCTTCTCTTAGCTGGAACCGCTGGTGTTGCGGTTTCCTCCACCTGTTTCTGGGTGGGGCTGCCCTGGGTTTTCCTTGGCGGGAGCTGGAGTCCTGTCCTGGCCCTTTACATAGCGTTCCAGCCTCTTTCTCCTAATGTGTTCTTCAATTAGGTCTCGGAGATGGCGGCATTCATTGGTATCGTGCCCATGAGACTCGTGGAAACGGCAGAATTTTTCGGACTGGATTGCGCGATCTGACTCTTTCTTTTACGGGGGGCGCTTGTATGTAAGTTCGTCCTGGGTGGCCAGGAAGATGTTCTCGACTGTTTCATTTAAGGGAGTGTAAGCGTCAAATCTCGGCCCTGGTCGGTACAAGCCTCCCTTCTTGCCCCCTGCATTGTCTCTGGAGTCGTTTCTCCGAATGTCCTTCGCTGCGGCGGGGGCGTTTCCATGAGCCGTCTTAGCCTGTGGTCCTGTCTGCCTTTCAGTGGCAGCCTCTTTGAGTCTCATGTACTTCCCAGCTTCATGGAAGAAATCGGGCAAGGTAGCTGGTTTTTCTTTAGTTAGTCTTCTAGCAAACTTGGTATCCGGATGCACACCACTACAGAGGGCCATCAGGACAAGTTTCTCATCGGCATCTTGAACTGCTGCCGCTGCGGCATTGAACCGGGTTAGGTGTTGTTGCAGTGTCTCTCCGGGTTTTTGTTTGACAGTAGATAGGGAGTAAGCATCCTTGGGTTGCTCCACATGATTGCGGAACTGGCTGATAAACTTCTCCTTCAACATTTCCCATGAACTGATGGATCCTTGGGGTAGATGGCAGAACCAGGAGTTAGCTAGATCTGCTAGGAATAGCGGAAAGCATTTACACAACACTCCTTCCGTTGCTCCGCTCATGAGCATATGCTGTGTGTATCTCTGCAAGTGTACAACGGGGTCGGAAGTTCCCTTGTACGGTTCCATCGTCGGCATTTTCCATTCTCGAGGGGTAATGGCGGTTTCGATGTCGCGGGTGAAAGGGTTGGTTACCCTAGCGCCTATCCCTCGATCCCTTTGCTCCCGTCGAACACATTCCCTGAATAATCGTGCCATTCTTTCATTAGAATTTGGAGCGGACAAAAATGAGCTTGGTTCTTCCCTACGGGATCGATTTCGTCCAGATGACCTATAGGGATGGTATAGTCTATCACTTCTGACGTTATCCAGTGGCTGTCTTTGGCTGCTCGGATGCATGCTAGGACCAGCTACAGTTGGACCCTGCCTTGATCTTCCCCTGTGGGGTTCTGTTTCGAGCATTTCCATGGGGTCAACTTCGGGCTGGGTTCTAGCTCGGCTCCGTTCAGTGGGGTTTCTATGATTAGGCGGCATGACTGGCTCAGCTACATCCGACCCTCGCCTGGTGCCTCCCCCATTGGGTTCGGTTCCAAGCGCTTCCTCGAGTCGGAGTTCGGGCTGAGTCCGGGCACGACCCCTATCATTGTTGTTCCTGTTGATAGCTTCTTCGAAGAGGGAAGACCTTTGTTGTCCCCGAGATCCTCCAGATTGAGACTCACCCCATGATTCAGTGTTGCGGTTGGATTCTTCGGCATCCCTCAAGCGTGACATGAGTTGGTTCACCAAAGCTTCTTGTTTGGATGCGAAGCGGTTAGTTACTTCAGCCACAACTCTGTCTAGATCTGCCCTAGTAATTGCTGCCGGTTGTTCCATGGCAGGGGTTGTCGGGTTTGTCTGATCCTCGTTCGGTACTGCTGTTGGAATGGGATGATTCTCTTGATCTGTGATTACTGGATCCGGAATGCTGCTAGTTGCGATGTTCTTTCCCTTTCTCTGCCTAGAAGCCATGTTGTACAGGCACCAAGCGATGCTGTTAGGAAGAAGGCTGAGTGGGGGAAGCTTGAAGCTTCGGGTTCGAAGTCTCTCAGTGAAAGCACCAAAAATGTTTGCACAAAAAATGGACAAACACCTCCAAGTCGTATGAATTAGTTGATTTTATGTTGTTTCTAGTGGTGTGGGTGAATGATGCAAATATATAAAAAGCAGGGACTAAACTGTAAAAGACACACAGATTTATAGTGGTTCGGCCAGAACGTGCCTACGTCCACTGTATATGTTATTCTCCTTTTTCTTTCAGATTACAAGTACAAAGCTTTGTATACAAGTATATGAAAGTTGTTTGAAAGTTCCTTACGTGCTTGAGCTCTCAAACTTGTCTGCCATTGTTGTACCCCTGCCCCTCTACTTATAGAGTGAGGCTGGGGGAAGGGGTCTTGGATGTATATAGCTGCTGGTGGGCCTGGGCTGAAGTAATCTGGTCTGGCATATCTGGTTCGGCGAAGCTTGGTTCGGCCGTGGCTGTATGGCGCTTGGTCCGGTGAAGATATCGGCTCGGTGGGACTAGGATTCGGTAGTGCTCTGGATCGGTGGCGCCCTAGTTCGGAGGTAGGAGTATGGGGAGATAGTTGGTTCGGTATGGGGGCGGAGAGGCCTGGTTCGGCAGGCTGTTTGGTCCGGTAGCGAGCTAGGAGGGGAGTTTGGTTTTTGATTCGGTGGTGCTGGAAGTGAGTTGGACCGGTAGGGTTGGTCCGGCTAGGTGCCGGTCCGATAATGCCTGGTTCGGTGATGATGGTCCGGTTGCACTCTGGTTCGGCAGTGGTAGGCTAGGAGGTGGTTCGGTCCGGTGATGGTTTGGACTGGTGATGGTGGGATCACGTGTCGGTCTTTGGCTCGGTAGTATCTATGGTTCGACTAGGAATTGGTTCGGTGAAAACACCCCCCAACAATTCCTTTTCAAATTCAAAATATACATTTATGGTACTCTAAAATACCAAAATCTAGGCCAATGCTACCATGGCATCCAATAAATTCATTTCACATAATAATCTATCCCAGCTTATCCAAACATATCATATATTACTATATATGAAATTAAATTAAACATTTTTGAGGAATCCAATTGGATCCCTCTAACCTATTTTCCTGCAACCATAGATGTTAATAGAACATAAAAATATCAATCCCGTTTCAAGGTGGGATATCGCGGTTATACACGGTCATTCGCTATTATGCGGGGTGCATAGGGTCTCATCCGCTAAAATATGTGAGAATATCAATCCAACTACTAATATATATACTAATATATATATATATATATATATATATATATCTATGTATGTATGTATGTATGTATGTATGTGTATGTATATAACATATCATTCAAAAGATATAATTAATAAATTCAACCAAGATCCCATAATTAATTTTAACTATTTAAAATTAAATTAGGCAATCCAAATGAGTTAGAATTTCTCACCTTGATTTTTTTTCTTAATTTTCCGAACACCCATATTTAAGTTTTCTAAAATCCCATCTTGCTCCGGAAAAATCCCTAACTAATTCCAGATTGTAATTCCCAATTTTTGGACCTCGCATGGAAAATTTACGAATTTTTTTATAAACTAACAAATTTTATACTTAACTAATAATATATTAATTAAAATTTATTTAAACTAATCTCTGTATACCTTCTTCGTCAAATAGTCAGGTTCTTCACTCATAAAATTCAATATCAACCACACCATCTCATTCCAGTTACCTCGCATGAATGAATTACGGATTTCAACATTCGAGTAATTAAAAAATAAAATTAACCTAAACTGAATTTTAAATTAAAAACTAAATCCCTTACTTTTCTTTCCGTTCTTCCTCGCGGTATCATTCTAGGTATCGCACAAACGTGACCTCCAGCCCCTTCATAGCCGAACCCCCCTCTGAACCCAATCGCGATAGCCAAATCTCCAACACCCTGCTTCCAGTTCGTGTGCCCCTAGCGACTCGAACCCCTATACTTTGCCAACGCGCCTCCGCCTCCTTCCAATTGCGACCGCAACAAACCTTAATTAAAGAGGCTACTCGTGCTCGACTTTCCCTTCATGGTTGCTGCCTCCTTGCGAGCACAATAGCTTGTTTTTGGACAGAGAGTATCATGAGGTTTTTTGATTTCATCTTTTCGAGTTTTGTTTAGTCGATTGATTTCGTTCTTTCGTTTAAAATGAAAAGAAAGAAGAAAAGGTGGTTCATGCTTTTAAAAATAAAAGTAGGGGAGGGTCTTGTGTTTCAGAAGGAAAACGACATGCGACTTAAAGTTGAAAGGGACTCAACTGTTCATTTCATTTTACCTTTATTATTATTTTTCAAAATATCTCGAATCACATATCTTGAAATCTCGACCTCCTATTGAGGCGTGTCGCCTGACGTTCCTAATGTTATACCGCTATTCCAAACTCAACGGAATGAGTTTCGAGTCCTAGTTCGATCGTATGGAGAAGATAGCTTTTTAGATCGACTATACAAACTAAATTTAATTAAATTATTTCTGAGCATTTCTATCCTGTACGACCAAACGTTAACTCCAAATACTATGAAATTTGAAATTTGGTAATATACACCATTATGGATCCAATGGAACTAGTTCCTTTGAATTCCAAGAGAGTGCTACGGATCGCTATTTTTAATCGTCGATTAAATCGACGATTTCTAAAATTTACGAAGTCGCTTGAAATTCCAGTTTTAAAAACTAACTATCTCAATTCTAATTCAAATAGAAATTATATTAATGTTAGAAATCATTTCGGCTTCATATTCAACTCCAATTCAATTATTTGAACGATTTTTAATTATTAACTCAACAATTAAATTTATTAATTAAATCGCTATATTTGGAACTTAAGTTTTATTATGCAATTTTTGATCGATAAACTTCATATCTAAATCCCATTCACATTTCAAAAATCAACACTTAAAATAGATTAAATGTTCAAAATCAATGACCAAAATCCGAATCGTTACATATTGTGTTTTTGGTCGCCATTTGGCTTTCGTACATTAGATGGGCTCATTGGCTCTAATGGCAAGTTTTCTCTTTAAATAAATTTGACTTCTGATTGGTATGGGAGAGTATCGATTACTCCTTTCCACTTTTGGGTAAACTCGTCAAAATTCTTTTTTATTTCATTTTCGAAGACAGTTCCTTTTGCTTGAAGCCATATAGTTCCTCTTATTTTCGAGAACGGGTCGTTCCTTTTTTTGTTCTCTTTCCCTGTGGGAAAGATTGGGGTAGATCCTAGATGGAATGGATTTCGCTCTAATTGTTTAGGTCATAACACTTGTTTTAGTTAAAGTTATCAGTGCAAAGTTTAATAACACTTGTTCCTCATGAAATTGAAGGTTATGAGTGATTTGATAAGTTTATTTGATAAAGTGAGGCTCGAAGGATACTGGTTTAGAGATATTCATTATGCAGTTTATTAGATTATGCTGGATATGAAATGTCCTCTTAAGGTATATGCTAGATATGGAGAGTCCTTAGAGTTCTCTATAGGGATATGTAGGATATGGAAAGTCGCTGAAGTCCTCTGTAGGGATATGTGAGAAGTTAGAGGTACGAACCCAACTTCTAGCGCCAAAATGTTAGCCAATTTATTTGCTAACCAAACATGAAAGGCAAGTTAAGGTTAGTTAGGATAAGGCAAGAATTCATTGCCTTTTCTAAAAGTCGATGGGGGTCTATTTATAAGGGTGTTGACCCCGTGGGATGATTGACATATGTCACAGCTTTGAATCCAAGGGTTCCGACAACTCCATCTTAATGAGATATCAGCAACCTTTGTTGTGACTCGACATCACTTACCTTCATAATTTTAGCAATGTAATCCCCTTGGCAGCTACTCGATAGCTTTTAGGATGGTAGATACTCAATAATTGTTACTGTGGTGGTAGCTTAATAATAGTTGATTTATCATAGGCTCATCATCCTCTAAAGGGTCGATATCCCTTACTTGTGACAAGATGCGGCATCCTCTCTTTATTACATGTTGGACAACACTCCATGTTGTAGAAGCTCGATATACCTTCCTTGGTCTTTGTCGATCATGATTTTTGGATTTGGTAGCTTTTGTATTATAGAAGCTCGATATTTATGAATACTTGTTGATTCGGCACCTTCATCACCTTATAGGCTCACTACCTTGATTCATTGTTAAGGTTCGACATCACCTTATGCTTGTTATATGTTCGGTGACCTTTATGTTTATTAAGGCTCGATCATCTCTTTCTTTATATGCTCAACAACCCTTACGGTGTTCGAGGCTCGACACCGCTTTCTCTTTGTATTTAAGTTCGATATCACTTATACTTGCCATCTGTTTGAAGTTCGATATCCTTAGAGGTTCGGTGCCTTTTCTATTCATATTAACTACTTGAGTTTTCGAAACCCTTTTTATTGTAGAGATTTGAGATCTTCTTGTTATTTCTTGAAGCTTGTTATCCATTGTTATTGAGTGCTTGATGACTAGCTTCCTTCTAACTCGACACTTCTTGTTGTTACCAAACCCGACATATTTTCTCTTAGAAGCTCGGTATGCATGTTTGTAGTAACAACATATTTGTAATTGTATTTTATGGATAATAGAAATACATACATATACACATTTTTACCATTCCATTCTGTTATCTTATTTTATGGGAAGTACTAATGTAGTTTGTTTTCTAGATACCTGAGGATGAGTAACTCTACAAAGGCTATTGGAACATAGGCTACAGTTGGAGATGAAGCCAGACCTAACACGTTGAATATTCTTTACGTGAACATCACGATCTAGTTCCATCGCATGGTGCAAGCATTAAGTCGGGTTAAGTAGATTCTAGTTGTCCTGTTGTTACTACTATTGCTGAAGTTTCCCATCGCCAACCACCTATTGTCAATTTTATCAAGCGGTGTAAAGATTTTATCAGCAAAGGTGGGAAGGATTTTAATGGAACTGAGCCCAATGTAGAAACTAAGGCATGGGTAAGCACATGTGAGGAGGTTTTCACATTATTGGAATTAAGTGATATTGAGAAGAGGCATTTAGCTACATGGTATCTAAAACAAGAAGTTGGTATATGGTGATAGACTATTATAGCTGAGGTGAATACAAAGGAAATTACTTGGGATCTGTTTAGAAGGAAGTTTGAGAGGAAGTTTGTTTCTGAGCGAAGAAAGGATGTACGTTGGAGAAGTTTGTTAACCTAAAATAGGGTGAGATGAAGGTTTTTGGGTTTATATACAAGTTTAATGATTTATCAAGGTTTAGGTATGAGCTAGTATCTTATTCAAAAAGGCGATGAGGTTTGATAATGGATTGAATACACCATTGAAGGGGATAGCATTAAACCAACTACCACATGGATCTATCTACAAGAATTTGATCGAAGCTCCTTTATTGAATGTTGTGAAGGGAGAGGCAGTTAAGAAACAACCTAAAAGGAAGAAGAAGCGGAATAATTTTTTGAAACATAAAGGAAGTAATCAACATGGAAAAAAGAGTGAGAAGGGAACAAAAAGAAATTAATTATCGTAGGACTAAACATATCGCAAAGCACTTCAAGACGAATCTCTCTAAACTCATATAATGACCTGCAAATTTATCACTTGGATAAATTATATTTATTTTTAAAAATATATAGGTATGGGTATAAGAGTAAGAAATAATCATATTTTAAGTGGTAAATAATAGTAGTTATTCTTTTGGAAAAAATATTTGTGGGCAAATTACCTAGGTAAAATATTGATAATTTGTAAATATCATCCTAGGTAAAATATCGATAAAACAGTCAGAAATCAATTTATCAATAAAACTGCTTTTAAACAATAATAATCATGCACAGCTCTAGATTCATACACTAATATATGTATTCAAACAAGATTATGAAATAAAATAATTTATTTTATTTTTGAAAAATAAAATGTATTTATGACATCGACGGTTGATATCATCGGTTTTATATATTTCTTTGGAAATTCAAGTCAAATTTTAAATAATAAATTAATAGGTTTTTATTTACAAATAAACCTATTTTAATTATTTAATAATGATGGTAAAATTGTTTCAAATTTTTTTTAACAAAATAGATAGTATGTAGAAAAATAGAAAATGTGACCAAATAACATTTTTCGTAATTTCAACTTTTCTACACCGAAAAGTTATCGGGAACATTGTTTGCCTTTATGCACTATATACACACATATATAGTAGATAATTAACAATATAATAGCACACTAATAGTATATTATCTTATGTTAATTATGTTTAGCAAGTGATATGACAAGTCATGGTTTTGAAAATAATAACTTATATATACAAGTATATACTATTATCTCTTGTCATATCTTAGCATTATCTTCATTATCCATCATGACCTAACGGATGTGACTAGAGAAGGGAGGATGTAATGTATGAGGGAAGGAATGTGGTGGTGTGACTTGTCAAAATAATAACATGTTAGGATATTTTAAAACTAAGTTTAAAATGATAATTTCCCTACTTTCTTTCATGTATAAATACACATCCCCTTTACCATGTATGAGGGAAGGAATGTGGAGATGTGACTTGTCAAAATAATAACATTTTGGGATATTTTAAAACTAAGGTTAAAATGGTAATTTTCCTACTTTCTTTCATTTATAAATGCACATCCCTTTCACTATATTTTCATTTACTTCTCTATTTCCATTTCCCTAAAGTTTTCTTCATGTTTCATGGCTTTTTATGTTAGTTTAAATTTTTTTTAAATCAAAAGATTTGAATTGTTTTAAAGATGCAAACATGTTTTAAAACTCTTTCTTCTCCATTATTCTCCCACTTTATTTGGCCATAACTTCCTCTATTTTACATCAAAATCAAGATTTTCTTTTTCTTAAACCATATAGAATTTCGGTACCTATAACTTTATTTTCCACTTTTTCTAATTTCAAGCTTAGTTTTATCAAAATCTCATTTCTTTGCAGTATAATTTTAAACTAAAAAATTCAGGTCCGAAATAGTTCTTCTTCTTTTGACCATATCTAGCTCAACCGGAATCTTATTTGAGTGATTCTTTTATTTAAATTGTAGAGAAAATAATTTTCTTAAAAATTTCTTTTGATCGCCTTTTCAAAATCTAAGAGTAATACGTCCAAAAATCAAGTGGAGGATGACATATTTTTAGGGTGAGTTTTGGTGCATCTAAGGTGTTTCAGGTTACAAAAAATTTCAGTGAGCAAAACTACTTTGTTTTGGAAATTTTTTTGACTTATGATTTTTTATTTTGGTGTTAATATGATGATAAAATTGAATTGTTATTATGTTGGTCGATGGTGATTTGATGGATGTCATGTGGGGTATTGAATTTAAGATTTGAATGTGATGTTGTCAAGCTAGTAAGCATATAATCTAATGTTTATACGTGTGTTTCATTGTGATGTTAAGAGTATGGTAGTATGGATGTATGGTTGTAATTTAAGAATCGAAGTATGTCGAGTTAAAACAAAGTTAACAACTTTGTTTGTTGCGACGGACATGAGATCCGATTTGAAATCAATACTATGATTTCTAGTTTCAAAGTTTGAAAATGGTTTCAAGTTTTATCTTGGTTTAAGGTTTCAAAAAATTTCTACATATTTTTTCAAAATATGTAGGAGAAAGAATTTAAATGAAGTATTTCACTTAAAATAAGTAGAGCGAACTGCGCTCATAGCGATAATCGCTATGGATGTAGTTCGACAAAAATTCACAATTCTCATCTTTAAGTGATTCATTTTGAAATTATTTTACAAAAGTTTTCGTAACTTAATTAGTAATATAAAAAGAGATTAACTTTAAATTACTAAATAATTTATTTATTCAATAAAATAATCAAAGATATTTAGCAGTTAATTAATTAAGTAAGTTGTTAGAGGTTAAGTAACAATTAAGGAAGTTTAATGATTAATTATTGATTAATAAGGTTTTAATCAGTGATTAATGAAGATAAGAAGTAACTAAATGGTTATTTATTATTTAATTAAGTTAAGTAGGTTAATTAATTATTATTTAACTAAATGATTATTAAACTAATTTTTAATTAATTAGGGTTTAACTAATAATTAATTGTCTAAACCTTAACTAAGATTATGAAGGTAATAAGGACTTAACTAAGTTCATTAAGTTAGGTATAGTTTAATTATGAATTAGTCTTGATTTACTTAAGATATAATTAGGGTTAAACCAACTAAATATACTTTAGTCTTTTCAAAGGTTGTTTTAAACCCAAATCGGTTATATTTTAAATCAATTTTCTTTTTAAGATTAATTGATTTTAAATTAAAGGACTTTCGTATGGACCGTTAAGTAGCCAAATGAATTAAAGTAGTGAATATAAAACGTTGACATGTTTTATGGGAAGTAAGTGACTTGTGTTTAGCACAAATACCGAATATCAGTAACGTGATAGACCCAAGGAAGTTAATTTCAATAAGCGGGTCATGGTAACTTAAGCATATAGAATATACTTCTTTATGTACATTTTTCATGGTTAATGGATGTATCTATATCTGTAACTTGACATCTACCTATGATTAATTGTATGTTATGTGTGAATCCCTTACATATCTGATGTTAGGTAATACCCATGATATAACTTGGATAAGTGAACCTAAATTCAATGATTTGTTGTAGTCATTAAACCTCCGTTCGGTTTTGAAAAGTTAATATTTCATTTTCTTTTAAAATGGTCTTCATGGTTATTCTATTTTGAACAAGATATTTGAAGAATGATTTGACAATTGTTTTGAATATTATACAAAGAAGTTTATGAATAATTTTGAGATATTCATAAAAGGAATTTTAGAATTAATTTTGAATGTTTACAAAAAGATTCTATAAATGGGTTTGGATGTCCATAAAGGGAAGTTTTATACAAGGTTTGAATGTCTATGAAGAAGTTTATATAACCGGCTTTGAATATTTATAAAGAGTCTCATAAATGAGTCTGAAGATTGATAATTGTTTTGTAAATGGGTTTGAGTTAAAGAAAAAAGGATTTTATAGGTAAGGGAAATTTATAAAAGGATTTGTTGAAGATAACTACAATAGGAAATTGAGGTTTGGTTTTCATGAGGTTGGCCTCTTAAAAATGGTGGTATGGAATGCCTGTTCTACACTTTACACCGAAGGAATAGTGCTTAGAGTTATCCTTTTCTCCAATTTAAATAATGTAGTTAAATCCTTTTTAGAGATTTATTAATGGAAAATCTTATAAATGTTTCGTGGATATACTTATGTCAGAAAGATAAGTATATGAATGTTTTTTGAAGAGATTTGTTAAATAAAGAAACATTTTGAGCTTAGTGGTTGCTATCGATAAATAATTGGTTATTGTTTGTTTATTTGATAGTTAAATAACCGACTATCAAGTTTGACCCAATTTGACTTAGGAAGTTTGAATGTAAATTCAAGGTCCCCAATGGGGACATGAAAACTTACTTCCAAAAGAACCAGGAATGAGTCAACCGAAAATTATCGGTTGTTGATACGGAGAGACCGAGATAGGATCTATATCTGGAAACCACTCCAAACCAACATGTACGTTCGAGTGGAAGAAATCATGATGATGATTGAAGATGGTGCTTTTTGAAGTGCAAGGGCTACTACTACTAATCATCCTGAGGGTGATTCCAAAGTGGATGTAGTATAACTAGTGCCTTCGGTTTCGTACAAACCCAAAACGATCTTGTATGCATGAATGTTGGCATTGCATTGAAGCTTGGAGGGCAACGTTAACATTCCAAGATTGATTGCTATTCAGAAAGGTAAAACATAGCCTCAAGCCTCATCAACCGGGAATGACTAAAATAGGTGATATGTAGCAGGGCTATATGGGTCGCACCCTTTAGGGTATATCATCACCCTTCTAAATATATACACAGTCATCAATGAATTTGTGTACGTAGGAGTGCTGGTTAAAGGTTGCAAATCAACTGGGGTGATGATATATTCGGTACTATCCATCAAGGGGTACGACGGTCCTGTGTTGGCAGGGGTCACTAGGTACGACCTCGTTACATTTTTCTAGAGGTGTACTGTGGCGGACGATACCCCAGTAGCCAAATCATTAGTTTGAATCCATTCTCCAATACCTGCCTTATATTTTTGATTATAGAGCCTAGTATATTGGAATATGGGATGCAAGCATTTCTGCGATTTTATCTATTTACTTTAAACCTAGACACAATGATATTATCGTTGGATTTTGATATAAAATGTTTTGGTTATCATAAGGTAAAAACCAATCAGTTTTTATGTGTGGTGTGGTCTTACAAGATACTCTTTGTTTGAAAGGTTTTCAATGTAGTAATTAGTTTGCTTGTTACTTGTTATCGAGTTTTACTGCTTGTTTACCAGACTGACGCGGGTAATGCTCGGGTCAGATCGAGCACATTTTCCCAGGTTTAGCTGGATTCTTTAGATTTGGAGAGGAGATGGATGGTCAAGACGTATTCACGTGTATATTTTTTTGCTGTATTATAGAGTCTATATGTTTGTCAATAAAAAGACTGGTTTCTATAACTGTCCAAATTTAGGATAAGTCTAGTGTACTCTGATGCTGTATACATGATTAAAGATGTTTCCTTTTTTAAAAATAATTGAGTTATTATATATTATTCACTTCATTGTGAGATTCTGTGTTGTTTATTTTTCTTCTATCTTCTACTTTCTTCTTTCCCCTAACAAATTGGTATTTTTGGCACTTGAATGTTCGGCATGTGATACAGTGGACATATTAATGTCGATTTTCGAGGGTTGAAATTCTGGTTCGTTAAATTTGATATCAGGGCTGAAGATTAAGTGAGAACCTTAGCCCTGATGAGGTATACTTATTTGAGATAAGGTAAGTGAGACCCTAGAATGAGAATGAGTGTATTGTAAATATGTGTGTGTATAGCGAGTAAAAATGTTTTATATTGTGTGGTTGATCTGTTGAATGGCTTACGAATTTTGGACGATGCGTTTGGCCAACGTTATCGATAGGGATTTCCTAAACACTTGAACAATTCAAATGGACATAATATTATTTTAAAATTGGTAAATGAAATAATTTTACTTAGGATATATTTTATATATAAAGAATGATTTTCAAAAGTCTATATAGTTATCAATGAGATGTAGGGTTAAAATTGGATTTAGAATAGAATGTGTTTAGTTAAAAGAAAATCTTTAGACGACCTTATAAAAATGAAAACGATTGTGAGAATATTAAATCCCGGTGGATTTGATAAAGATTTAAATGATTTTGGAACAGTTGTAGTAATTGTACTTAAAGAGATTTTAAGATATAAATATTTTAAAATCGATTTGAAAGTAAAGTTTTCTTTGGACAGTTCGAGAAGGAGTTTTGATATGTTTTGTGATAATCGGAATAATCTTCTAAGTGGCAATCGAATGTTTTCTTAGGCAGATATGATGGTGCACTTAGTAAATTATCGTCTTTGTCATTATACAATCAAAATGAGTTTGAATCTGAATGAATCCAAAGCAAGTGGAGGATTTTGTTAAAAGCAATTTGTCTATAAATAGTATTATTTTGAAAGGAATTGGAAAAGGAATGAATATTCTTATAATTAACTAGTTCGAATGCCTTGGAAACTTCTTAAAATGGGTAAGGGATGTGTTCAGATGGTAAACACTTTCCTTAAGTATTTCCGTACTTAGTAAAAGGGTATATGATACTAATTGATAGTACCCAGTTCCTTAACATCATTTTGGAGTTATTCAGGCTATATGTATGCTTTCAAATGGTTTTTTGAAATAAAACCCGGATATTGTGTTCTCGAATCCCTTAAAAGAATTGAGTTTTAAAATAAAAGGATGTCTTCATTAAGAGCGGGTTAATAAATAAATGTTAAATTTATTGAACATCCTAGGTTGAGTAAAACCAATTTTAGATTTGAAATTGTATACATGTTTTGGATATAGAAGAGTATCATACTTCAATGAATTTGAGTTATAGAACGGTAATAAACTTAAGTATTGTTCTTAAGTAATATAATAATTCTTTAAAAAGGTAATTATAATCTTGGGAAGTAGGAACTAATGGGATTAGTACGTAGGTTATACGTAGATCATTTCTCCTTTTTACATAGTTCTCGATCCAAGATTCATGTACATGACTCAATGTGTTTCATATCATTCCGAATAGGGATTTATCACCCGATTTTGGACGGCGGGCATTGATGAGGGTTCTTAGGTGGAACCAAAGGTTGTCTATCATAGTTTATGGCTACGCAAGGAGAATAGAGGTTACTAATCAAAAAACCTTACCAAAGTCTGCACTAGAAAGTCGAGTGAGCGATACTAGTATAGAAGAAAAGTTATGTGTTCAAGTGAATGATCGAACCTTATTTTTACATAGGAATGATCTATGTACATCATATGGATTGATGAATAGTTTTAAGTATTTTTGGGAATAGGGTTGTGGTATAATTTCTGGGACGAAATTCTTTTAAGAGGGGAAGAATCTAATGACCTGCAAATTTATCACTTAGATAAATTATATTTATTTTTAAAAATATTTAGGTATGGGTTTAAAAGTAAGAAATAATCATGTTTAAAGTGGTCAACAATAATAGTTATTTTGTTTGAGAAAAATATTTGCGGAAAAATTACCTAGGTAAAATATTGATAATTTGTAAATATCGTCCTAAGTAAAATATCAATAAAACAGCCAGAAATCGTTTCGTCAATAAAACTACTTTTAAACAATAAGAATCGTGTATGGCTCTGGATTCATACACTTATATGTATTCAAATAAGATTGTGAAATAAAATAATTTATTTTATTTTTGGAAAATAAAATGTATTTACTACATTGACAGTTGATATCATCGTTTTATATATTTCTTAGAACATTCAACTTAAGTTTAAATAATAAATTAATGGGTTTTAATTTACAAATTAACCTGTTTTAATTATTTAATAATGATGGTGAAATGGTTTTTAAATTTTTTTACCAAAATAGTTAGTTTGTAGAAAAATAGAAAACGTGACCGAAGGATTTTTCCAGAATTTCAACTTATATATAACTTATATATAAGTATATATCATAAACAAGTTCGCAAGTGTTGTGACAAGTCATGGTTTTAAAAATAATAACTTATATATAAGTATATATCATTATCTTTTGTCATAACTTAGCATTATCATCATTATCTATCATGATCTAGAGGATGTGACTAAAGAGAGGGAATGTGACGTGTGAGGAGGAGGAAGGTGGTGATGTGACTTGTCAAAACAATGACCTGTTAGGATATTTTAAAACTAAGGTTAAAATGGTAATTTCCTACTTTTATTCATCTATAAATAAACATCCCCTTCACCATATTTTCATTTACTTCTCCATTTCCATTTCCCTAAAGATTTCTTCATGTTTTATGGCTTCTTGTGTTAGTTAAAGGTTTTTTTAAATCAAAAGATTTAGATTGTTTTAAAGATGCGAACTTGTTTTAAAACTCTTTCTTCTCCATTTTTACCCCCGCTTTATTTGGCCTTAACTTCCTCTATTTTACACCAAATAAAGATTTTCTTTTTTTCAAATCAAATAAAATTTAATAGCTCTTTCTTACCACTTTTTCTAATTTAAAGCTTAGTTTTGTCAAAATCTCATTTCTTTGCAGTATAATTTTAAACTCAAAAATTCAAGTCAGACAATAGCTCTCCTTCTTTTAACCATGTCTACCTCAACCATAATCTGATCTAAGTGGTTCGTTTTTTTAAATTGTAGAGAAAAGAATTTTCTAAATCTTTTCTTTTGATCACTTTTTCAAAACGTTAACGACCCGTTTTCCCATACCCTTTGAATCGACAATAAACCATACATGTCCAACTCAAATTGCACGAACAAGCAGATCATTAAGGGTAGAAAGCAATAAATACATAATATAATCTCACGTGAATGGAATAACATATATTATTTCTATAATAATATTTACAGCAGAAAAATTTAAAATACAATATCAGAGTCTAATCTAGATTCTGCCTGGACAATTATAAACCTCTGTCCTTTCAAACTCTGAAAACAACAAAACATTTGATATAGATGTAGTGGATAATAGAATACATCCATATGATGATGAAGATCTCCAGCTCTCCTCTGGAAACTCTAAGCGTCTTTAGCTAATCCTGAAACTACTCAGATCTGACCCGAGTATTAAAAATACCAGGATAAGGCTTGATAAACCAACGTGAGATACTCAAAATTTAAAATGATGATCTTATCATAACCTTTGAAAAGTAGAGTATCTCATAAGACCACACCCACATATAAATACGGATGGGTTTTCACCTTATGATAACCAAAACACTTTTATTACCAAAATAATTTGGTATTATCTTTAATGACATTCTTGTGGAAAACATCTTTCAAATAAACTTATTCAAATAAGGTATCAATGCCCGGACTAAGTCTAAGGGAATATATCCGGAGTAGGTCAAACGGAATATACCGGACAGAATATATGATACCAAAAGGGGTAGCTGAAATGTTTGCAAGTCATTACAGCTATTTTGGGAATACAATCAAAACCGTAAAGCTCGTATTGGAATTGGATTTCCAATATGATAGGGAACCTCGATAACCACGCATAGCAACCGGAACCCGATGGTTTTTCGTGCAAGGACTCACACACCGCTATTTCTCATATTGCCACACTTCTTGATATCCGGTGGCTTCTCAAGCAAGGACACGCAGGTGACTATACCATACAATAAGGGTCCCATTTGGACACCTTGGTGACCTAGATCATACGTCGCTAGTCACCTTGAGGGATCATACGCCACCCTCATCATACTAAGCCTGAAATATGTAACATAGTCCCCGTATCATTTCCAAGATGTGAGGCTTGGGAGTGAGGTTACGCTCAACTTATACAAAGCCGTTCTTTTCTTTTCACAAAGCACCATCCGCTCAGAATGCCACATTGTCGTTCCTTCGATCACCATTTGACTTTTACGAACATACAACCTCTGAGTTCATATGCCTCTGAGAAGGGTGTTAAGCTAAGAGAAGTTTCCTTCTCGGCCATCACAAAAATATGTTGGTAAAAGTCAACGTTTATGATCTTAGCAATGCAATGTCAAACATTCGTCCATATCAATTCATTCTGCGATTGAACAAAATCGAAGGCCCTTTCCTCGGCCATTACTAGGCGAGAAGCCCTTGCGACCCGAAGTTTTCAAACACAACAGGACCATGCTATAATAAATGTCTCTATATTGGGAGCTATCCAGAGAATGTCAACAAGCAGTCCTTTTTCTAATGAAGCTCTCTGGTCTTCAATAATCATCATCTTCAACACGCCTTCACTTTCGAACGTATACATTGGTTCGAAGTGCTTTTCGGATAGAAGTTATCCAAATCCAACCCCGGTTCCTTTGCACCAATCATCGATTGAAAAGATGCTAATTTCATATGTGATTATCAGTAATCATCCAATTTAATTCGTCTTTTTTATTCGTTCATAAATATCTCTTAGAGATACATTCATTAAATGATTTCTTTATCTTTTTTCAGAGTATATAAAATCATTAATCCTCGTTTATAAAATCATTTGGTTTATATAAACCTTTCTAAATTTTGGAATAATTCCATATCAACTCACCTTTTACTTAGGAAAACATTTTCAAATCATTTACTTAACACTTTAACAAAGATTTTCCATTTCAAGTCATAACTTTTAAATAGGTCAAAAACTTTGTTATGTAAGAAATAGTTTACTGCAAACCCAAATAAATTAATTTTAAGTATAGGAATTTAAAATAATTCCAAATCATTTATTTAATTCCCATATTGAAAAATATTATTTTAGAGCATACGGGCTTTCCCTTCAATCTATTCCACTCCTCCTCTAAAAGAGAAAACAAAGGCCAGGTAAATTCAGGGCACTGGTTGCTCCATTCCTAACCTTAGTTACACAACTTATTTTACCATTTAGATCTCACAAGTGGGATAAATGTACTGGTCCTTTCCGAATGCTGTTTCAATTTTAGAAATGATTTATAAAACATCCAAATCATTATATAAAACACTTATTCATTTTATTTAACCATTCCATAAATCCTTCAAATCACCCTTAGAATACTTTACTAATGATTTAAAAACCTTTACAAAAGATTTGGAAAATAATGGTTGCGTTTTAAAACTATATTTAAAAGTTTTTGAAAGGTGCAGCGAAAAAGTGCTACGGAAAGTGCTTTTTAAAGCTATATTGATTAAAACGACTTTTTATTATTTGAAAATCCATTTTTTTACTTAAATCGCTTTTAAAACATTTTAAAAGATTTATAAGATTTATTTCATACTTTTAAACAATTTTAAATCATCATTTTTAAAGAAATCCTTTTTTGGATTTCGAACTGCAAAATCGCGATTTTTCCAAAAACCCGTTTTACTCATATTTCAAAATCTATTTATCGAAAACTCGATTTTATTTCTTTGATTGAAAACTATGGATAGAATAGTTTGGAAAATCTTATCTCAAAGAATTCCAATTATATTACGCTCTTTACGCTTGTTTGAATTCTATAGTGCGAAATCGCGAACTACCGTTACGCGACGCGCCTATTTTTGACTAAATTTTCAATTCCCATTCAGACTTCACAAAAACACTTTAAATGTTTATAAGACATTTATAAACCATTTTCAAATATTTAAGCCAATATTTACATATTAAATCTTTTTTTCACTTTTAAATCATTTCATAATATTATATTATTATAATATTCATTTTCAACATTTTTATATTTTCAAAACCTTTAAGAGGCTAAATAACTTCATATACACATTCATACGGATTTATTTTTCATTAATTAATCGTGGTTAATTCCTTAACCATTTTTATTATGATTTCTCATAATTTATCACAACCAAGTTATCAACCATATCGACATCCATATAATCATCAAGTAATCATCCAAGCATTTAAATTTATAATTTAAAAATTCATATAATTTTTTTCTAAATGTACATAAATGGAGTACTCATCTTTAACTTAATCGATTCTTCCTACCAACATTCTTATAAATCCACACTTCACCTAAACTTTTTCGTAGATTCCCGAATCGATTTTTGCAGCACTTCCTTCTATTTTTCTTGGTTCGGAGCTTCCAATCTCCTTCATTTCTTCCTTGGCGCTCTCAGCCTTGCTTATGGAGGGGAGAGGCTCGGCTAGGGGTGGTGATGGAGGGGAAGGCCGTGAGTTGTAGGGAGGAAGAGAGGTGGTTTGCACTTGATTTTGAAGTAGATTGATATCCTATACTTGCTTAAATAATTTTTTTCTCTTTTACTCTTAATATTTTGCCATTAATTTCTTATGATAAGAAGCCATTAGAGAAGCTTTAAGAAAGGAAGGAGAGATTTTGATGTGAGAAAGTGGAAAACTTAAGGTTGTATTTATACAGGAAGTTCTTAAGTGAATTTACCTTTTTAACCTTAAGTTACTTTCATTTTTAGCCAGAAATTTGCATTACCTTTCCAAGGCATGATTTATACCCTTAAGTACATGTATTTAATGTTGAAAAGATGGATAAAACATGGAGATTTGAACTTTGTACCAAAATGAAATCATTTCAATTTTTCTATTTTATAAAAATGCATTAGAAATAAACTTACTCCTTTTCCACGCATGATTTGATGGCTAAGTACATTTGCATGAATGAAGAAGAGATGTATGCTTTGATTTGTGTGAGATTTATTTGATTTTACAAAAGTAAACTTACTTTGTAATTTTGTGCTTTATTTAACTTTAGATAAAAACTTGAGTTAATTAAACCTTGATTACTATAAGAGAGATTTTTTATTTCTTTGTTAATGTGTTTATAAATACAATTGAAGTTGCAAAATGCTTGCACAACTTATATCGATCAAAACATTGATTTCGACAAAATATTTTACGGTCACATTTTGACGTTTTTGTTAAACTATTTATTCATGTAAACAAAACTTGAAAATAAATTTCTTATGTCTTTAATTAATTAAAAAAAGTGTAATTGACTTGTAAATTAATATAAAAAAATATCAAAATTCATTTGCAAATATACGACATTGATTTTGTCAATGCGTGACGAATATATATATATATATATATATATATATATATATAAAGTTTTATCTACCTATTGTTATCATTATATAATGATTTTAAAAGCAATTATTATATCCTTTAAAACAATTATTGGACTTTATATCCAATTTTATCGAAAACTGGCTTTTGTCAATGTTACGGTAAAAGTCCAAAAATCTTTATTCAATTCTAAAAATAAGTCCACCATTCTTATTTATTATATGAAATATGATTATTTAAGTTTTAAAATTCTATATTTGAATATTTAAATACATGAAATAATTCATTTTCAAAGTGGTAAAATTACGGGTCGTTACACACTTAGCCCCTTAAAAGAATTTCGTCCCCGAAATTACCAAAAAACAAACCCCTAAGTTATTTACCAAAATATTTATCTTTAATCTTAATTCTTTATGATATACATAGACCATCCGTATGTAATATATGACTTGATCTCTTGTTCGAATTCACAACTTTTCTTTCGAACTAGTACCGATCCCCTAATCCTCTAGTGCGGACTCTAATCAGGGTTCTAGATCATAAACTTTTTCTTTACTTGCATAGCTCTCAACAATAATAGAAAACTCAAGTAACTAACCACAAACCCTCAACAATTTTTCCCACCAAGAATCGAGTGAAAAATTCGTTTTTGAATTGGTGTAAACACCTCAAAGTTCCGTATTTGAATTTTAGATAAAATTCGTGTAATGAAATGATCTATATATAACATATGTATTTATTAACTTCCAAAAACTTTTCATAAATTTTTTATCTTAAGTTCAAACATTTTATAAAGATCTTCCTTTATATAATCACTTTAATTATTTATTTCCAAATATTTTTATTAGAGAAAAATATTCCAAAGGAACCATTTTTCACTCAATAGATAATTTATCTTTATTGTAAAAATATTTTTTTTGTTTTTTTATTCACAATCATTTTTACTTAGAATATTTCCTTTAATACTAATATTATTTATGAATCACTTTGTAAAACTATTACTTAAGTTCATTATATCTTACAACTTATGCAAATTAATCACTTTTAAGTCCAAATTCTTAATTTATGCCAGAAAACATTTTCCTTTGTATAATTATCTTTTAAAAGAGTCATTATTTTACTTAAGTGTATTAATAGTTCGTGACTAAAATCTATATTTGTATGATATTCCTTTATATCCTAAGAGTATATACGAATACCAAATTTCAAATTGATTTTGCTTAAATACGTCTTTTTAACTAATTTAAACTTTGTTGTAATTTACGATTATCTTTAATTCATAAGTTATCCAACTTATTTCTTATTAAATACTATTACTATTTTTCTTGCTCTGAAAACAAATTTTAAAACTAACCGTATTAAATCATCAAATTCTCGACTTTTAAATTTTTTTAATCTATAAATCGTATTTATAAAATATACTTATCTAATTTCATTTACTCGGCATATTTCACAATCTTTTATCGAAACTTGTCATCGATTTCATAGCTCTGAGTTAGGTATGAGTCAGATATTTTCCACTATCCAAAATCGCTGAAAATTCCACTATATCTTATCAATTGGTGATTCCAATTTGTCTTTGGTTTAAACACCTTTATAAAGATTACTAAACAATTTATCAATTAATGATACACGTTATCTCTTTGACTTAAGAAAATTACATATATCGAGTAACTCCAAAACCATACCAAGGAACTGGGTACTACCAATAGTATCACATATCCCTTTAACAAGAAGAGTAATACTTTGAGAACTACTTTCCATCCGAACACATATCTTGCCCATTTTTAGTTTATTTTTGAGCCGCTTAAACTAGTTATCATAAAATACTTCTTTTTATTTGAAATAATTCCATTATTATTTTCAAAATCCTTTAGAGATTACTTTGTTTATAAATCTATTTTATAAATTCATCTTATTTTAACTTACTTTCTTTTAATCGCCTTTAAATTTTCATATCTTCCATATCTACTTTTTATAAAATTATCTTATCTTTATAAAATACCTCCTTTTAAGACATGCTCATTTGTTATCTTATTTAAATTCCTTTATCTTAACCCAGTATTATTATCAAACATCTTATAGTCAAATCATGAAACTTAATTTACAAGGTGTTTGTTAAATCAACGGATGATAATATTTAAAGGTTATAATTCCCTTAATTACAAGCTAACATACTATTAATAACTATCCCATTTTTGAAAGTTATTTCTTTATAAATAATACATCAGCTTAGGTAAATTATTTCATTTACCAAAATTTTCCAAAATCAGTGTTTTGGTTTTCCTTGTTTAAATGTTTAGGAGCCCTCATCGATAACAATGATCAGGCGCATCGATCAGGTTCCATAAATCACTCAACAGATAAATCGGTACAAAACAATTTTTATATCAAATGACAAATACACGCTCATATATATAGTACTCTTAAACTCATTATAGGGTGTTGCTAACCCTATTTCTAATGAGTTGCTCATCCTAAGGTATTATTAACCCTATCTCTGACAAGTCTTACCCCAATAAAGCTTAGGTGTTCGCTCAACCAAAGATTGGATACCAAATGTATCGACCCGTTTTTCCATACCCCCTTTAAATCGATAATAAACTACACATATCCAACTCAAATTGTACGAACAAGTGGATCGTTAAGGGTAGAAAGAAATAAAGACAAAATAGAATCTCACACAAATGAAATAACATATATTATTTCAATAATAATCATTACAAGGAAAAATTAAAACACGATATCGGAGTCCAACTTAGATTCAACCTAGACGGTTATAAACCTCTGTCCTTACAAATGCTGAAAACAACAAAACAAATGCAATAGATGCATCAGATAATAGAATATGTCCATACGATGATGAAGATCTCCGGCTCTCCTTTGGAAACTCCTACCGTCTTCAGCTAATCCTGAAACTACTCGGATGTGACCCATGTATTAAAAATACCCGGATCAGGCTTGATAAACCAGCGTGGGATACTCCAAATTTAAAATGACAATGTTATTAAAACCTTTGAAAAGAAGGGTATCTCATAAAACCACGCCCACACATAAATACGGACGGGTTTTTACCTTATAATAACCAAAACACATTTATTACCAAAATAATTCGATATTATCTTTAATGACATTCTTTTGGAAAGCATCTTTCAAATAAACTTATTCAAAAAAGGTATCAATACCCAGACTAAGTCTAAGTGAATATATCCAAACTAGGTCAAACTGAATATATACCGGGCGGAATATATGATACGAAAAGGGGTAGCCGAAATGTTTGCAAGTCATTACAGCTATTTTGGAAATACAATCAAAGCCGTAAAGCTCGTATTGTAATTTGATTTCCAACATGATAGGGAACCTCGATAACAACGCATAGCAACCGGAACCTGGTGGTTTTCACACACCACTATTCCACATATTGCCACACGTCTTGATATCCGGTGGCTTCTCATGCAAGGGCACACACGCCACTATACCATACAATAAGGGTTCTGTCCGGACACCTTGTTGACCTAGATCATACAATGTCAGTCACCTTGGGGGATTATGCGCCAACCTCGTCAAACTAAGCCTGAAATATGCAACATAGATCCTGTATCATTTCCGAGATGTGAGGATTGGGAGTGAGGTTACGCTTAACATAGACAAACCCATGCTTTTCTTTTCACAAAGCACCATCCACTTAGAATGCCACATTGCTATTCCTTCAATCACCATTTGACTTTTATGAACATACAACCTCTGAGTTCATATGCCTCAAAGAAGGGTATTAAGCTAAGAGAAGTTGCATTCACCGCCGCCGCAGGAGTATGTTTGTAAAAGTCAACGGTTATGATCTTAGCAATGCAATGTTAGGCATTCGTCCATACAAGTTCGTTCTAGGACTGAACGAAATTGAAGGCACTTTCCTTGGCCATTACTAGGCGAGAAGCTCTTGTAATCCGAAGATTTCAGACATGACAGGACCACTGCTATAATGAATGTCTCTATATTGGGAGCTACCCAGAGAATGTCAACAAGCAGTCCTTCGGCTAATGAAGATCTTAGATCTTCATTAATCATCATCTTTAACATGTCTTTAGTTTCGAACGTATACATTGGTTCAAAGTGGTTTTCGGATAGAAGTTACCCAAATCCGACCCCGGTTTCTTCGCACCAATCATCGGTTAAAAAATGGTAAGTTCATATGCGATTATCAATCATTATCCAATTTAATACATCTTTTTATTCATTCATAAATATCTCTTAGAGATACATTCATTAAATAATTCCTTTATATTTTTTCAGAGTATATGGAATCCTTAAGCCTCATTTGTCAAATCATTTGGTTTATTTAAACCATTCTTAAATCTTGGAATAATGCCGTATCAATTCAACTTTTACTTAGTAAAACATTTTCAAATCATTTACCTAACTCTTTAACAAAGATTTTTCATTTCAAATCATAACTTTTAAATGGGTCAAAAACTATGTTATTTAGTACATATTTTACTACAAACCTAAAAAATTAATTTTAAGTATAGGAATTTAAAACAATTCCAAATCATTTATTTAAATCTTGTATTGGAAAATATTATCTTAGTGCATCCGGGCTTTCCCTTCGATATGTTCTACCCCTCCTCTAAAGGAAAAAAACAAAGGTCAGGTAAGTTCAGGGCACTGGTTACTCCATTCCTAACCTTAGTTACACACCATGTTTTACCATTTAGATCTCACAAGTGGGACAAATATACTAGTTGTTTCCGCATACTCCTTTCATTTTTAGAAATGATTTATAAAACTTCCAAATCATTATTTAAAACACTTGTTCATTTATTTAATTCCACAAATCCTTCAAATCACCCATAGAATACTTTATTAATAATTTAAGAACCTTTGCACAATATTTGGAAAAGAATAGTTGCATTTTAAAACTATATTTCAAAAGTTACTGAAAAGTGCTGCGAAAAAGTGCTTCGGAAAGTGCTTTTTAAAGCCATGTTGATTAAATTGACTTTTAATTATTTGAAAATCCATTTTTATTAATTAAATCACTTTTAAACATTTTAAAAGGTTTATAATATTTATTTCATATTTTTAAATAATTTTAAGACGACATTTTCAAAGAAATCCTTTTCTGGATTCCGAACTGCAAAATTGCAATTTTTTCAAAAACTTGTTTTACTCATATTTCAAAATCTGCTTATCAAAATCTTGATTTTCTTTCCTTGATTGAAAAATATGGATATAATAGTTCAGAAAATTTTTATCTCGAAGAATTCCGAGCTATACTCCACTCTTTACACTTGTTTGAATTCTACGGCACAAAATCGCGAATCACCATTACGCGACGCGCCTATTTTTGACTAAATTTTCGATTCTCATTCAAACTTCACAAAAACACTTACAAACCATTTTCAAATATTTAAACCAATAATTTCCATATTAATTTATTTTTCACTTTTAAATCTTTTCATAATATTATATTATTATAATATTCATTTTCAACCTTTATATATTTTCAAAACCTTTAAGAGGCTAAATAACTTCATATACGCAACCATATGGTTTATTTTTCATTAATTAATCATGGTTAATTTCTTAACTATTTTTATTATGATTTTTTATAATTTATCACAACCAAGTTATCAACCATATCAACATCCATATAATCAATCAAGTAATCATCCAAGCATTTAAATTTATAATTTAAACATTTGTATAATTATTTTCTAAATGTAAGTAAATCGAATACTCACCTTTAACTTAATCGATTCTTCCTACCAACATTCTTATATATCCACACTTCACCTAAACTTTTTCGTAGATTCCCAAATCGATTCCGGCAGCACTTCCTTCTCTTTTTCTTGCTCCGGAGCTTTGGATCTCCTTCCTTTCTTCCATGGTGCTAACGGCCTTGCTTATGGAGGGGAGAGGCTTGGCTAAGGGTGGTGATGGAAGGGGAGGCCGTGAGTTGTAGGGAGGAAGAGAGGAGCTTTGCACTTGCTTTTGAAGTGGATTGATATCCTATACTTTCTTAAATAATTTTCTCTCTTCT
This sequence comes from Allium cepa, assembly GCA_030765085.1. Classification (NCBI taxonomy): domain Eukaryota; kingdom Viridiplantae; phylum Streptophyta; class Magnoliopsida; order Asparagales; family Amaryllidaceae; genus Allium; species Allium cepa. The sequence continues at coordinate 963,990,000 of CM060939.1, read as the reverse complement.
ACTCTTAATATTTTGCCATTAATTTCTTATGATAAGAAGCCATTAGAGAAGCTTTAAGAAAGGAAGGAAAAGAGAGATTTTGATGTGAGAAAGTGGAGAGGTTAAGGTGGTATTTATATAGGAAGTTCTTGAGTGAATTACCTTTTTATCCTTAAGCTACTTTCATTTTTATCCCCAAATTTGCATTACCTTTCCAAGGCATGATTTAGACCCTTAAGTACATGTATTTAATATAGAAAAGATGGATAGACATGGAGATTTGAACTTTGTACCAAAATGAAATTATTTCACTTTCTCTATTTTACAAAAATGCTTTAAAATTGAATTTTATCCTTTTCGATGCATGATTTGATGGCTATGTACATTAGCATTAATGGAGAAGAGATGTATGTTTTGATTTGTGTGGGATTTCATTTGATTTCGCAAAAGCAAACTTACTTTGTCATTTTGTGCTTTATTTAACTAAATAATTAAGTTAATTTATCCTTGATTAATATAAAAGAGATGTTTATTTCTTTATTAATGTGTTTATAAAATGCTATTCAAGTTGGAAAATGTTTACACAACTTATATCAATCAAATCGTTGACTTTTGACAAAATATTTTATGGTCACATTTTGACGTTTTTGTTAAATTATTTATTCATGCATACCAAACATGAAAATAAATTTCTTATCGTCTTTATTTAATTAAAAAAGTATATTTGACTTATAAAATAATATAAAATAATATCAAAATCATTTCAAATATACGACATTGATTTTGTCAATGCGTGACGAAATTTGTTAATCACTATAATATAAGTATATATATAATTATAAAACTTTTATTAACCTATTATTATCTTTATATAATGATTTTAAAAGCAATTATTTATCCTTTAATACAGTTATTGGGAAGTATATCCAATTTTATCGAAAACCGGCTTTTGTCAATTTTGTCGATGTTACAGTAAAAGTCCAAAATATTTATTCAACTCTAAAAATAAGTTCGCTATTCTTATTTATTATATAAAACATGATTATTTAAATTTGAAAGTTCTATATTTGAATATTTAAACACATCAAAATATCATTTTCAAAGTGGTAAAATTATGGGTGAATACAAAAATTCAAGAGTAATATGTCCAAAAATTAAATGCAAGATGACATATTTTTTTAGGGTGATTTTCGGTGCACCCAAGGCATTTTAGGTTTCAAAGATTTTTGGTGAGTGAAGATACTTTGTTTTGGAAAAGCTTTTGACTTTATTATGATGTGTTATTGTGGTGATAAAATGATGAGAAAATTGAATGGTTAATATGCTGGTTGATGATGATTTGATGGATGTTATGTTTGGTATTAAATTTAAGATTTGAATGTGATGTTGTCGAATTAGTAAGCATATAAACTTATGTTTATTTGTGTGTTTCATTGTAATGTTAAGAGTATGGTAGTGTGTATGTATGGTTGTGATTTAAGAATCAAATTATGTTGAGTTGAAACAAAATTAACAAATTTTTTTATTGCGATGGACGTGGGATTCGATTTGAAATGAAAACTATGATAACTAGTTTCAAACTTTGAAAATGGTTTCAAGTTTTGTCCTGTTTTAAACTTTCAAAAACTTTCTACATATTATTTCAAAACATGAGGAGCAAGAATTTAAGTGAAGTATTTCACTTAAAATAAGTAAAGTGAATTGTGCTTATAGCGATGGTTGTTATGGATGCAGTTCGACAAAAATTCACGATTCCCATCTTAAGTGATTTAGTTTGAACTTGTTTTGCAAAAGTATTCCAAACTTAATTAGTAACATAGAAATAGATTAAATTTAGATTATTTAATAATTTATTTATTCAATAAAATAATTAAAGGTAATTAGTAGTTAATTGGTAATTAAGTAAGTGATTAGAGGTTAAGTAACAATTAAGGAAGATTAATGACTAATTATTTATTAACAAGGTTTTAATTAGTGATTAATGAAGATAAGAAGTAATGAAATGGTTAATTAATATGTAATTAAGTTAAGTAGGTTAATTAATTATTATTTGATTAAAAGATTGTTAAACTAATTTTTAATTATTTAGGGTTTAACTTATAATGAATTGTTTAAACCTTAACAAAAATACATTAGGAAGTTAATTAGGATTAACTAAGTTCACTGAGTTAATTAAAGTTCAATTGTGAATTAATCTTGATTTAATTAAAATATAATTTTAAGCCAGCTAAATATACTTAAATCTTTTCAAATGTTTTTAACCCAATCAATTATATTTTAAATCAATTTTATTTTTAAGATTGATTGAGTTTAAATCAAAGGATCTTTCGTCCGGATCATTAAATAGCCAAATGTGTTAAAGTAGTATTATAAAACGTTGACACGTTTATGGGAAGTAAATGACTTGTGTTTAGTACAAATGCTGAATATCGGTAACACGATAAACACGAGGAAGTTAATTTCAATAAGCAGGTCATGGTAACTTAAGCATATAGAATACCCTTCTGTATGTACATTTTACACCGATAATGGATGTATCTATATCTGTAACTTGACATCTACCTATGAGTGATTGTGTGTTATGTGTGAATCCCTTACATATATGATGTTAGGCAATACCCATGATATAACTTGGATAAGTAAACCCAAATTTAATGATCAATTGTAGTCATTAAGCCTCCGTTTGATTTTGGAAAGTTAATATTTCATTTTATTTTAAAATGGACTTTAAGGTTATTCTATTTTGAATAAGATATTTGAAGAATGATTTGACAATTGTTTTAAATATTATATAAAGAAGTTTATGAGTAATTTTATTCATAAAAGGAGTTATAGAAATAGTTTTGAATGTTTATATAAAGATTTTATAAATGGGTTTGAATGTCTATAAAGGGAAGTTTTATACAAGGTTTGAAAGTTTATAAAGAAGTTTATATAACTAATGTGAATATTTATAAAGAGTCTCATAAAAGAGTACGGAGCTTGATAAATGTTTTATAAACGGGTTTGGGTTATAGCAAAAAAGGATTTCACGGGTAAGGGAAATTTATTAAAGGATTTATTGAAGATAATTACAACAGGGAATTGAGGTTTGGTTTTCTCGAGGCCAATCTTTTAAAAAATGGAGGTACGGACCATCCGTTCCACACTTTACACCAAAGGAATGGTGCTTTAAGTTATCATTTTCTTTAATTTAAATAATGTAGTTAAATCCTTTTTAGAGATTTGGTAATGGGTAATCTTACAAATGTTTCATGAATATACTTATTTTAGAAAGATAAGTATATGAATGTTTATTAAAGAGATTTATCAAATAAAGATATGTTTTGAGGCATAGTGGTTGCTATGAATAAATAATTGGTTGTTTATTTGATAGTTAAACGACCGACTATCAAGTTTGACCCGATTTGACTTAGGAAGTATGATTGTAAATTCAAGTTTCCTAATGAGGACTCGAAAACTTACTTCCAAAAAAACCAGGAATAACTCAACCAGAAATTATCGGTTCTTGATACGGAGAGACAGGGATAGGATCTATATTTGAAAACTACTCTGAACCAACATGTACATTCGAGTGGAAGACATCTTGATGATGATTGAAGATGTTGCTCGTTGAAGTGCAAGGGCTTCTACTACTAATCCTGATGGTGATTCCAAAATGAATGTAGTAGAGTTGGTCCTTCAGTTTCATTCAAACCCGGAACGAACTTATTTGATGAATGCTAGCATTGCATTGATGCCTGGAGGGCAGTGTTAGTATTCCGAGATGGATTGTTATTAAGAAAGGTAAAACGTAGCTTTAAGCCTTGTAACATCCTTAATTTTTGATAACATTATTCAAAAGATTTAATTAGATAAATTAAAAAGAATAATGATGATAAGGGGATTAAGATTTGAATAAATTACATAGTGTCATGCTTAACCATAAGATAAATGGGCTTTAAATTGGTTTATAAGATAATTAAACTACACATGGGCATATTACTAAAATAGCCTCCTTATTATAAACGGCTATACACTTATCATTTTTGTCCACTTGCATTCATTTTTCTCAACTCAAAAATAAAATGCAAATAACCCTAAGATAGCCGGCCATTATCAAAAAGGAAAAGAGGAGTTTCAATCTAAAGATAACTGTATTTTGGGGAAAGGGAAGAATAACCAGCTAGGTTGACCCAATAATGAATATAACTGAACAGATGTTAAAATCTTAATTAAAGATATTGGCAGGGGCCAATAGGCTTATAGTACGCCCAAGAAAACTGTATGATATTAGCAGGAGCCAATAGGTTCATAATCAGCCGATGAAAACTATGATTTGATACTGTTAGGGGCCAGTAGGTTTGTAGTTAGTCCATGAAAACTATATCCGGATTAAGATATCGATAGTCGGTCAATAAGTTCCTAGTTAGCCAATGAAACTAAGGTAAAAAAATAAGATATTGGAGTTACCAATAGTAAGAATGAATGGGGATGGGTAATCCAGATTTGATTTACTTGTTTTGCATATCATCGTAATGTTTTGAAATACTATGTTTTAACCATTGTGGATGTAGGAGCACAGTATATGATTTTATAAAAAATTTAGGATACTAGTGAGGGGAAAATCCATTCCGCTAAGCGGCGTGGTCTTACTAGATATCTAAATGGCTTGAGATGGTAGATTATTATTCATACCAGGCTTTATGTTTGACACGAAGTTTTTGTTTTTCCTTAAAATCTTGGGTACTCAATTAATTTTAAGTAGGTTGAGAGTTAAGGTTTCTAGCTGTTCTTTTAGACGAATAAACCTTCCAAGGACGTGCATGAGGAAACTTGTTATTAGTGTTCTTTTTTTTTACCGTGTGTTTTGTTTGTAAAGGCAAAACGTTTACTTGTCTATCTATATACTCTGATCTCCCAAGAGGGCATCCTCATATGTCACTCTTAGCGTGAAATAGTTATATGTTACCTGAACGTGGTTTGTGAATTAGGATTATGTAATCAATTTGGAATATTTTGAAACGGAATGTGGAATTTCTTTGTTGTTTAATTTTTCCATATTCTTGTGTTTATATGTATCAATGTATCTAATGTCAGCGTATTTGGTCGCTAAGGATTAATAAATATGGATGACTACAGCATCCACAGCCGTTAGTTTTGGGCCTCTAAGTAGAGAGATGTTGAAAGAAGCGTTGCAGCAGGATCGTATGGAATAGAAATGTGTGATAGCAGAGTATCAATAATAAATAAAAGTGACACCAGAGATTTATACTGGTTCGAACCACTGTCCTACGTCCAGTCCCTAAGCTTCTCTTAGGAATTTCACTAACAAAAACAAGCCTCACTTTACCCGAAGGAATAGGTTTACAATTACCCGAATAGCCGAATGGGATTTCTTGCCTCGACTTCTGAAGAGGACTTTCACAATACAAAAGAGTTTGTTGACTACTTGTGTTCTTAATAACACGGATATGTCAAATCAATGTACACCCTTTCTATAATCTTTCCTTGATGATAATACTGTAGTTTGTGAAAGAGTATGGAAGATTTATAATACTTGAAATATGAAAATAAAGAGCTTTTGTAAATATAAATGCAATAGATAAGATAGAAAGAATTAGAGTAAGATTCGATGATAAAAACATTTGGTTAAGCCTCTATTTATAGTATACAAATAGTTGCAATTATTCACGAAAAGATTCGATGATTAGATGTGAATCAAGAGTTGTGTCTCTTTGCTGAATAGTTGCATCTATTCATTTTCAGAAGTCTAAAATAAAATTTCAGAAGTCTGTTTATAGTTAAAAATTTATACAGCAAGAAAATAGGCAAATTCGGCGTATATTCAGACGTTTGAATATTTCAGAACAGAGTTCTAAATATTATGTTGAATCAATATTTGTTTTAGTAGACAGACGTCCGAATAAAAAATTTCAAACGTTTGTTTGTTGTGTCTTGTGCATGTTTTACAATTGTGCACGTGTGTGTGTCACCAAGGAAGATTTTAGCAAATACTTATACGCATAGATTCTTTAACTAAGCCCTTGAAATTTTCCAGTTGTAGAGTTCTTCCTGCAAAACAAGGTTAATCGATACTAATATATACGTATAGTTGTCATAATCAAAATTGCTATAAAGCGAGATTCAACATTCTTCCCTTTTTGATAATGACAACTATATATGTGACTCCCCCTATTGATATGCATATATTTTCTCCCCCTTTGTCATTGACAAAAAGGAGATAAATAAGTGAAGATAAATATGCATAATAAGATTCATAACATACAATAACATACACACTATTCACATACATACAAGTTTAGTAACAAAGCAGACACATAGTAGAGTTTTGTGCCAAATAAAGCAAAGTACCAAAAAATATTACAAACCATGGTAGAGTTTTAGAAGAAAATATTATAAAGATCATTCCGAGATTACCGACTTTCTATGACCGTCAAGCTAGGTTCAATACTTACATCACCTCCTTTAGATCCATTATGTCCAGAGCTTGAGTCTGGGGCTTCTTCATCGTTAGAACTCGAAGGCCATTGGAATGAAGCTGTATCATAAGCTTGAGAAGATTGAGGTCCGATGCATGAAATTTTATCCCAAATTTTGTTAAGAAAGTTTCTTAAAGAATCAAACTTTTTATTGGTCTTATGCTCAAAACGCTTCAAATCTTTGTGAATTTTTGATTGATTGCGAGAGAGTACAGCCAATGCTTGCTTAGGCGGAAGATCGGGAGGAACAATTTGAATATCTTCTTTCGCTTCTTCTCCTTGAAGAAAATGACGACGATGAGAAGATGATTCCGCTATTGGAGTTTTTGGTTGTGATGCGATATGTTCTTGCCAAGCTTGGAAAGTCATATGTTCTAATGTTGATGGGTTCGGGTCAATATCCATAAGCTTCAATGTTTTTGGTCCAATCTCTTTGACACTTAAGGTAGAAGTGTCGGGTATATCAATTTTACACTCAAGAAGAATACATGTAATGTAAGCACCATAATTAATTGTCTTATACTTCCGCTTATATGTAATATTCGCCCATTCGTCAAGTATGATCTTAGCCCAATTGACTTGCGTATTAGAATAAATAGCATATAAAGCTTGAAAATCCCGTTTATATACTTTTTCATAACTTCCTTTCCTTGGTTGAATTGTTCGGACTAAGATGCGATTTAGGAGACTGCTTGTGGTCGTAGATGTGTGGAGGTAAGGTTTTTCAAGTTAACTAAATTGTCGGACAAAAACTTATGAGAAACTTCATTACGTTCTTCCACGTTAACTTCTATAGTGTCAATATCTTGCCTTGCCACGCGCAACGCAAAATTTGCCCTACCCGTTGAATCGGAAGAAAAATACGCTTGCCGCAAACTATAGACCATACGCAATCAGTTGTATTCCTTGGTGTATGATGGTCCAAGTTCAAATTAGCCAAGAAAAGTTTGACAAGCAAAGGGTAAATTTTGACATTGTTCATATTAAAATCTACTAAAGATTCGAAATTGAAGTGCCTAGCATATTGTTGAAGACGATATTTGTGAAAAGCATCAAACTTTACAAAAGCCCCTTCGAAGAATTTCGAATTTTTCATAGCTTTATACCTTTCCTTTGCAATGTCATTCCATAGCCATCTTTGGATTTGATCTTCGGATGGAAGCTCGGATTCTTGTTGTCTTGAACATTTTGGTCTATTTGCCATTGATTTTAGTTGGGTGGAAGTGTTGATTTTTGAATTTTAAAAAAATGGAGGTAAGGTATTTTGGGGTAAATAGGGGAAAGTAAAAAATGAGTGGAGAAGATGAATTGTTGGGTAAAAAGGGGAAAGTAAGAGGACGTGGCCTTTAAAATAAAATTACTCTGCAGAATTCAGACGTCTGAAAATTTCAAAACAGACGTCTATTTTGGATAGCTTTGAACCCGAGGGAAATTAGTTCATTTTTACCCTTTTTCAGATGTCTGTTTTATGATAATCAGACGTCTGAATTATCTTTAAAATTATGTTTGTTTCAGCATTCAGACGTCTGTTTTAATATAATCAAACGTCGGTTTCCTGCAATTTTTCAATGCTTTGCTTTATGCTTTGCGAATTTTATTAATATATATATATATATTTATATTTATACATTTATTATATAAAATAATTAGCAGTAATACAAATAGTACAACACTAATTCTTTGGTGACGGTGTCTTCGTTGGTGTGAATTCTCTGCATCTCTCATTAGCCATATAGTTCTTGTCCCATGAATTTGGACTATATTGAGGTCTTTGAGGAGAGACCCAAGGATTTATCGGGTCGTTTGATCTACTATACGACGAAGATGGATCAAACGGATTAACTGGTCGAGGTAAGGGTTCACTCACATCCTTTTTCTTTGAGCTACAAAATTTCAAACCAATTTGTTCAAGAAAGCTTAAGCGTTTAGCCGTTACTTTTTGTTCAAAATACAATTCACATTGAAGGTCTATTTGCTGCTGTTGATAATGATGAATTTCATCGATCTTTTTCTTTGTATCTAGAGAAATAAATAGCGAACGTTTGGCCTTCTTAGAATCCGGTGTATACCCAGTTTGATAATTTTCCCATTTATAAGCAGGCTCGTGTTTTGGTGTTGGCGTAGGAAGTTGCGGTGATGCAGCTGAGCTATCGGTTGAGAAAGTTATGTTGAAGGATGAGTTTGATTTGTTGGATGCCATTTTTCTACAGAGTTTGAACCTTTTTATTTATTTTTTAAAAAAAATTGTATTTCTAGTTTGTAATATGTATATATAGGCTTAGAGTTATAAGGAAGGTGTAGTGTAGAATCAATAGGAGTTTAGAGCCAGAAATTGAATTACCGGTTAATAAATGATTTTTAAATGAATGGTCTTAGAAGGATGTTTTAGTTTATGTAACATTATGTAGCTAATTCAAGTGTATAGCTCAAACGGTTAAGTTATCAAACTTATAGTCAAGTGGCCTAAGTTCAATTCTGACATTTGTTGTGATGATAATTTTTATTTTAAAATTTTGTAATTTATTTTTATATTCTTCATTAAAAATTTAAATATCTTTTACTGACATTAAACCTAATTCTCGACGTAGTTTAACAAATGAATTTTCTAGAAGTGGTTTGGTAAATATATATTAGCTATTTGATTTCGGTTGAAATATGTTCTAGGTTTATAATTTCTTTTTCGATATTGTCTCGTAAGAAATGATGACGAATATCAATATGTTTTGTACGTGAGTGATTTACAGGATTTTGAGACAGATTTATTGCGCTTGTATTTTCGCAGTAAATTATTGATTTTGATAAATTTATTCCAAAATCTCAAAGTGTCTGTTGCATATAAATAACCTGAGCACAAGCTAAAGCCACAGATATGTATTCTGCCTCACATGTTGGGAGTGATACACAATTCTGTTTTTTACTGAACCAAGAAACAAGTGATTTTCAAATGAAATGGCATGTACCACTTGTACTTTTTCTATCTGTCTGAGATCCACCAAAATCAGCATCACTGAAAGATACTAATTCAAATGGATATTCTTTCGGATAGAAAAGACCGAAGTCCTTAGTGTTATTAAGATATCGCAGAATTCGTTTCACTGCTCTTAAATGCGATTCTTTAGGATCTGCTTGGAATCTAGCTCATAAACATACACTCATCATAATATCTGGTCTACTCGCAGTTAAATAAAGTAGCGACCCTATCATACTTATATATAATTTTTGGTAAACATTTTTACCATTTTCGTCTCGATCGAGACGAGCTGTAGTACTCATAGGAGTAGGTTTTCCAAAAGTGTTTTCCATTCCAAATCGTTTAATTAAATCATTACAATATTTTTCTTGATTTATAAAGATACCATTGGATAATTGTTTTATTTGAAGTCCGAGAAAATATGATAGGTCACCCATATGTGACATTTCGAATTCTTTAGTCATTATATTTGAAAATTCTTCACATAATTTTTCATTAGTAGAACCAAATATAATGCCATCTACATATATTTGTATGATTAAAATATCTTTATTGGTATTTTTAATAAACAAAGTTTGATCAGCTTTTCCAACACGAAATCCTGAGTTAATTAAATAATTTTTAAGTCTGTCATACCAAGCACGAGGTGCTTGTTTTAGACCATATAAAGCTTTTTTTAGTTTATATACATAATCTGGATATTTTTCATGAATAAATAATGGCGGTTGTTCAACATATACATTTTCCTTAATATATCCATTTAAGAAAGCACTTTTAACATCCATTTGATAAAGTTTAAAATTATGAAAACAAGCGTAAGCTAGTAGAATACGTATTGCTTCTAATCTTGCAACAGGAGCAAACGTTTCTTCGTAATCGATTCCTTCTTCTTGATTATAGCCTTGTGCTACTAGTCTTGCTTTATTTCTAGTAATATTTCCTAATTTGTTTGCTTTATTTTTATAGACCCATTTAGTTCCAATAACTGATTTGTCATCAAGACAAGGAACTAACTCCCAAACATTATTTCGTTCGAACTGATTTAACTCTTCTTGCATGGCAATAATCCAGTATTCATCTGTTGAAGCTTCTTTTGGATTTTTAGGCTCAAAAGTTGAAAGAAAAGCAACATGACCTATTTGATTTAGTTGACTTCTTGTTTCAACTTACGAATCAATCTCTCCAATTATATTTTGTGTAGGATGATCTCGTAGAATTCTAGGAGGAGATCTAATTTGATTGTTATTGTTTTGATTAATATTTTCAGTATTTTCAAAACTTATATTTTCAGTGTTAGATATAATTTCCACATCATCTTTAATAATTGTATTTTTACTAAAGTATTCATCAAAAGATACATGTAAAGTTTCTTCTATTACATTTGTTCGTTTATTGAAAACGCGATATGCCTTACTTCGTTCTGAGTAACCTACGAAAATTCCATGATCGGCTTTTGGATCAAATTTTCCAAGCTGGTCTGTTGTGTTAAGAATAAAACATTTTGATCCAAAGATTTTAAAGTAAGAAATATTAGGTTTTCTTCCATTAAAAAGTTCATATGAAGTGTTTTTAGTTAAAGGTCGTATGGAAATACGATTTAATACATAACACGCAGTTGCTACAGCTTCTGTCCAAAAATGCTTTGGTAATGTACTTCCATTTAATAACTGTAACATTCCAAAATTTGTTTAATTTAAATTTTGTAACTTATTTAAACTTTTGTAATTTAATTGGAAAGTTTCAAAAAAAACATTATTAATATTAAGTATAAGAAAACAAAAATATATGAATATAAATAAAATATATGAATAAAAATTTTGGTACTTTAAGCTTTAAATAAATAAAGGATAAAATAAAAAAATGTATAACAAACAAGAATTGTGTTAAAACATAAATATATAAGGTAAGTTACAAACTATAAAAAAAAATAACTATGACAATCTTATATTAAGCAAGGCAATCAAACAAAAATGTATATATGTTCAAGTTACATGTTAATATGGATACATCAGATAAGTTGATACATGTGAAATTTTGTGCATGTAAATTTGTAAACCAGGAAATAATCAAACAAAGACATATGCAAGAAGATAAAAATCTGCATAACAAAACAAAAATTTGTACTTACAAAAAAAATCAAAATAGGATTATTTGTTAACTAAGATGGAAACATGAACATTAAATGCCATCTTTTCAGCATATATAAAATCATTTCAGCCGAAATCAAGTTTGGCTTAGTCAACAAGAAAAAAAATCCGATCAAGAGAAAAAGCTTACACCAGTAAACTCCTACCTATACCAAACTGCTCTATATCTATACATGTATATTTGTTTTAGTTTGTTCAAAAGCAAAAAAAAACTTAGCAAAGCCAAAAAGAAAAAAAAAGTAAAACATCGCCTTATTTTACAAAACTTAAATATCATTCAATTAATCAAAACAGGGTTCAAAAAGGAGATCGACTGCAAGTTTTTCAAACAAAAAAAAAGCAGCTCTCTGTTTCAGAACTTTTCAAAGTGAGTAAACCTTTTTGAATTTGGATTTTAAACTTGTTGTTTGAAGTTATGTCTGAATGTATGTGAAGAATGCTTGCATAAATGTATATTTGTATATGTACATGTTTGGAAGTTATAAAACTTTAGTTCTGTTCCATACTTACAGGTATTAAGCCTGCTCAAAGGAAAAAATCAATTTCAATATCTCTGATTCATTTCAGGCCATAGAATCTGAAAGGAAATTGTTAATTTATACATGATTCAATACTTAAAAATAATTCTATGCAAAATCAATGCAAGAATTTCCAGAAAATTTGAATTTACAGGCAAAAACCAGAACCTGTTGGAAAATTGATCATCACAATTTTTGATTTCAATTATATCTATCAAAATGTTTTTACAATTGAAGATTTTTGAAAGCAAAATCAAATTTTTAAATAGCATGATCACCGAGGAACTGGGGTCGATCAAGAAAATGGAGTTCTATCAAATTCTGATGATTCAAGTGTTTGTGGGCCTCGAGTTCGTTGTCACCGATAACTTGAGTGTTTGTGATCACCAGAAAAATGTCGAACAAATTTACGATGCACTGTTGCGATGGGTAGGCAGAGATCTAGGGTTTAAAACCATTTTTCAATGAGGGTCAAAAACTTTGTTGCTGCGTCGTCGTTAATCGACCGGAGTCGATCGCGTCAGTGCCGTTATAGGCGTCGGGCATCGGGGGAGCTTGGGTTGTGATCGCGTGAATGTTAACGGCCTGAGGTGGATGATCGAGGCAATTTAGTGATGATCGATTTTGGCTACAGTTTGGGTCGATAGCAAAAATTTCGATTTCATCGACGTGATAGTTTTCTGGGTGCTCGTGGGGTTCAGGTGGATGGTCGTTGACTTGGGAGTAGATGGAGATTCAACTAACGGCGGCGAACTCAACTGTGCATGTGCACGACACCCATTGTTGTATCAGTAGTTGATTTGGGGAAGAAGGATATGGGCTCGAAGTAGGCATGGAGAAGAACGTGTGGTGGCTCGAGTATCCACTTGAGTAAAATATTGGTGTATCAGGTTTAAAATACTTAGAAATTTTTATAAGTTAAAACATGGGATACTCGGGTTGGTTTTGATAAAAACCGAAGCAAATTAAGTTTTCTATCGTGTGTGACCGAAAGCAGGTCTAGAAACCAATATATAAACAGTTTTTACTCCAAAAATTTTCAAATTTTTAAGACACTTTTAAAACATGTTCAAACAATGATTTGATTTGAAATTTTAAGCTAATTTAAGACTTAAGTGAAATGTTTCAAGAAATTAAATTTTAATTTATTTAGTTTTAATATAATATTTTTATAAGGTTATTTATATTAAATAAATAATGTAACTTAAAAGTAAATTTAGATAAGATGTTGTTTAAAACTAAATCTTAACCTTTTAAGGTGATTTATTGAACAAAGTTTAAAAAGATAATCAAAGTAATTTAAATTATCTTTTGGTTTATTAAAACGATTAATGATTTTGTTAATATAATTTCTTAAGAAATGATTAATAAATAAAGGTGATTAAGACTTAATCAATAGTAATTAATGATAATTAATCATTGATTAAAGAGTTCTAATGAAAGTGACTATGCGGTTAATAAATTCAAAACCACATGAGTTATTCATCTCAATTGAAGATGTTTTGACTGTTCTTGAATGTTGTGTGTTGGATTGACATTTATGTTATGTGATGATGCTATGTAATATTAAATGCTTTGTGCTGAGCTGTGATGTTTGTATTGAATATACTGATGTGTGATTGTGAAAACCCATTTAGCCCGTAAAACGGCATTTGAATTTCGATGCGACAGGGAGTAAGATTCCATTTGGTTATCCGAAAACCACATCGAATGTGTGAATCTTTGTGATTAATATGTCCGTGTGTTTTTAAATTGAACGCTTACTATTCGGTTTAGCCGGAAGACGACCTTTGTGTCGTGTAACCCATTCTGAATATGTGATACGACATTATGGATAGCATTTGAAGACCGGTGGTGAAGACCGGTGGTGAAGACCGGGTATTTGCAAGAACGATAGGATGACCTATCGATTGTCTCTGCATCGAGTAGCTACGGTATAGAGATTCCCTAAGTGATGGGTAGTCCGATCTGGATTGTGGATGCCCGGATTGCAAGGGCTTCTTGGAAGTTCCTTCGGTTCTGTTCGAACCTGGAACAGACTTGTATGGTTGTATGTCTGACACTACACCTTGAGATATAAAGCTGATTTCCTTCAAATGCATATCTGTTGGTGGCGGAGAATTTATTCTCGTAGCTTAACACCCTTCTCTGAGACATACGAGCTCAGAGGTTATGTAGTTGAAGGTTATTAGTAGTATACTCCCAATTTGGTAGTGTGGCATGCTGAGTGCTGCTGATCATTTGTTGATCGAAGCATGGCTTTGTGAAAAAGCGTATCTTTGTTGACGAGACTTCGTCGAACCTCACAGCCCGGTTATGGTCAAAACAGGAATCGTGGCAGCAAGGTTATTTGGGGGTAGCTCCCCCTGTGGGTATGTCCATTTCCTTCTGCATTATAAGTAGTATCATGGTATGGAGCCCAGATACTTACTATGTGGTTGCTGCAAACTTATTTCTTTGTGGTTGTCGGTTGTGATGCGCTTCGGATAAAGGTTGGTAACGACCGGGAGGTGGCATGCTCGTGTCAGTTGTTACCTAGTCACAAAGGTAACTCGGCTTTGTGTAGTAGAGATCCGGTTTGGTTCTCGGGGACGTCCCTCCAGAGGCGTTCCATTTTATGTGGGAAGTTCCTTTTCCCGACCATTTGTTGGAAATCCAATCATCCAATACGAGCTCTTTACGGTTTTAGTTGTATAACCTGCCATTTACATATGGTGGTCACCACTATTTAGATGGTTGCTATAGTAGGCATAGTACGAAATGTCTATGCTGGCTAAGATTAATATTATACTTTCGGAAATGTTTTCTACACTATGCACTAATAATAATATTTAAAAGTGTTTTCTCGTATCAAGCATTTTTAACTGTCATAAGGAGAAATCTCCTCCAAGTCTGCGTTTGCATTGTGTGTGTGGTGGTAGGCCTTACGGCAGTTTCATTTTCAAAAAGCATTGCGAATTTATTTCATGTTCTTTTGTTTTGCTTTTGATAAGAATAAACTGCTTTTATTTCAAACAACTATTTTGTTTACTCATACCAGTCCCATGACTGACCCGGAGTTTATTGTTCCTTTTCTAAACTCTGGGTGCCCATAATTTTCCACACGGGCAGCCTAGAAGCAGGTTATCCGTGTTTTGGAGCTAGCTTGGATTTGAAATCATCTGGAACCTTTGGATTTGGAAATCTTTTAAAATGTTGGAGTTTTTGAAGACCTTGTCGAAGTTGAAGTATGTTGGAAACTTGTTAAAGTTTTTGTTGTTGTATTATTGTTGTATCATATTTGTATCACTCTGATATTTGGGATCAATGTTGTATTGGATATTGTACCATGTGGTATCCGTGTTGATATATGACATTCATTTTATTTCTGTTGTTTTATATTCATCTAATGTTGTTATAAGCTCCATCCGACTGGAGTTCGATGTTTGAATCTTTGGCAGCCGAATACAAGTGAGGTATTTAGTGTCAATTTTCAAACATTGAATTTCGAATCGTGACAAAGTGGTATCAGAGCTGAAGGTTGAGTAAGAACTTTAGCTATGGAGTATAACACATTAGATGGCTCATTAGAGATAGGGTGAAATATAACCTAGAATGAGTATAAACAGAAAGACCGAAACCCCAAATTTCCTTAGTCTGTTCCTTTTAAACTGTTGATGTTTCCTAAGATATCTTGTCATATGCCTAAATCAAGTTTTCTTGCTATTTACAGATAGTAAGAATGAGCGGAAGAAAAGGACAAGGTAGGGAATGGAGAAATACCACCACAACTGGTCAAATTCCCACAAATGCAATTGTGCCTACTCAATCTCAGCCGAATCTGGCTGATCTATATAAAAGCTTCTCGAGACTTGGTGGAAAGCCGTTTACGGGCAAGGAATCTGTTATAGAAGCCTAAGCTTGGATCCGATCCTGTGAAAGAATTTTCAGGGGATTGAAGTTGGAAGATGATCAAAAGAGATTAATAGCTTCTTGGCAACTCCAAGAGGAAGCATCAGCCTGGTGGGAGACAGTTACTGTGGATGAGTCAGAAGATAAGTTTACTTGGAGATGATTTAAAGAAGTGTTTGAGCAGCGATACGTTTCATCTGCTGGTATCTCTCGAATGTACCAGGAGTTCCTAGATTTGAAGCAAGGAAGTCTATCATTTGAGGTGTACTTGAATAAATTCAACGAATTGTCTCGATTTGGTCCGGAGCTAGTGAGTACACCCTTGAAGAAAAATGAAAATTCATTCGGGGAATGAATAAGGAGCATCACGAGAGGATGATAGCCCACATTAAAGAATCTTTTTCAGATTTGATTGATATGGGTTATCGATATGCTACTCTAGATATGCAGAAGGTTCCGAAAGAGAAGGGAAGTTCAAGTAGTTCGAATTGGAAGAAAAGAAAATTCGAAGGAAAGAGGCCGGTTTAAGGCAAGGAGAAGAAGAAGAGTAATCAAGAGAATTCGGGCCGAAATGTTACTTGTTATAACTATCAGGAGAAAGGCCATTTAGAAAATGATTGTGAGAAGCCAAAGAAACAAATTAAGAAAGATAAACTTGAAAAGACAAGTCGAAGATCCAAGGAATGTTATTATTGTCACCAGCCAGGTCATGGAGTTAAGAATTGCCCGAAAAAGAAACAAGCACAAATAGCAAAAGTGTGCGCAATAAATGATAACCCTCAACTTCTAAGGAGAATGAAGGAAAGGGAGTTTTGGAGGGTAACCTTATTATTGGTGAAAGAATTGTTAGAGTTTTATTCGACACGGGAGCTTCACATAGCTTTATCTCCCATCATATCGTGGATGAATTAAAACTTAAACTCAAGTTTGTCGATGAACCTATTTGTGTGAAGAATCCAGTGAGTGGTCATGCAAATCTTTGTCTATATCGTAGGAGGGTGCCTATCTCTTATTCTGGCCATAAATTTTCTATTAACCTTTATGTTCTCGACTTCAATGAATTTGAAAGCCTACTCGGAATGAATTGGTTATCGAGATACGAAGCCAAGTTAGATTGCAACAACCGAACTATTCTAGTCAAGACAAAACTTGGGGATCTCATTGAAATTTCTTATGAAGACCCTAGTCCGAAAAGAGATAAACTGATGTATATGTTGGGATATCCAGAACTTAGTCTGCAGTCCATTCCTATTGTTCAGCATTTTCCCGATGTATTCAAAGAAGTATAATCTTTACCACCTCACAGAGAAATAGAATTCAGAATTGACTTAATTCTGAATGCTTGTCCTGTCGTTCATGCTAGTCGAAGGATGGCACCATGGGAAGGAATTGAACTAGTCAAGCAAACCGGTGATTTGCTAAAAAAGAGAATGATTCGTCCTAGTGTTTCTGAATGGGGCTCAGCGGTAGTATTTGTAGCTAAATCTGATGGGTCTTTGAGATTGTGTGTCGACTATCGCGATCTCAATAAGAAAACTCTCAAGAACAAGTTTCCTTTATCCAGGATCGAGGATTTAATCGATAACCTTCATGGTGCATGATTCTTTTCTAAGATGGATCTAGGCCAGGGATTCCATCAGTTGCAAATTGCCGAAGATTGTGTTCACCTAACTGCTTTTAGGGGTCCGGATGTGTTCTACGAGTGGTTAGTTGTGCCTTTCGGACTAACTAATGCTCCCGCATACTTCGTAGATCTGATGATCAGTGTGTTTCGGGAGGTGCTGAATAAATTTGTTCTTGTATTTATCGATGATATCCTAATCTACTCCAAAACCGAAGAGGAGCATGCTGAACATCTCAGAATTGTTTTGGATATTTTGAGAATGAACATCTTATTCGCTAAATTTTCTAAATGTCACTTTTGGGTCAAAGAAGTTAGATTTCTTGGCCATGTTGTTAATGAAGAAGGGATTTCTGTTGATCCGAGCAAAATTTCCGCTATTCTTGATTGGAAGCGAGCCACGACTCCGAAAGAAGATCGAAGTTTTCTTGTTTAGCAGGCTATTACCGGAAGTTTGTTCAGGACTTCTCTAAAATTGCTAGCCCAATTAACCAAGCAAACCATGAAAAATGCCAAGTTCAATTGGACCCCAAAATGTGATGAAGCTTTTCAGGAATTGAAAAAGAGATTAACTACTGCTCCTATTCTCGCTATCATTAACGAGAACCAAGGCTTATCTGTCTATACTGATACGTGTGGTGATGGGGTAGGTGCAGTACTAATGCAGAATGGGAAGGTAATTGCCTACGCGAGTAGACAATTACGTCCGCACGGGAGAAACTACCCAACACATGATTTGGAGCTTTTGGCTGTTGTTTTCGCTTTAAAAATCTGACGACATTATCTTCTGGGTAAGAACCTTCTTCACCTTTTCTAAAAGAAAATTTTAAAGTTCAACTTATCTTAATATATATTAAATAAATATTTCTTGTTTAGGTGAAAAAATTGAATTATTCACCGACCACAAATCTTTAAAGTATCTCTTCACCCAGAAAGATTTGAATCTATGACAACAATGTTGGTTGGAGTTTCTGGCATCCTATGACCTAGATATTCTGTATACACCCGGAAAAGCCAATGTAGTTGCCGATGCTTTGAGTAGAAAGCATGTCATTCTCGCTTATCTTGTTATCACTCTTACTCTTCTCAAAAGGATTGCAAGACAGCAGAAAGAAGATGAGTTTCTTCGTGGAACTTATAAAATAATATGCCAAGGTGAAGATACTATTTTTGAGATGGATAGTAGAGTAGTTATAAGATTAAAAGGAAGAATTGTGTCCCAAACATTCCGGAGCTGAAACTTGAAGTTTTGGATGAATGCCACAAGTCCAAACTTTGCATCCATCCAGGAGTCAATAAAATGTATCGTGATATTAAAAGAACGTTTTGGTGGAAGACCACGAAAAGAGACATATCTATATATGTGAGTCGATGTGCTAGTTGTCAACAAATTAAAAGCGATCAAAAGAAAATGGCCGGTTTACTTCAGCCTTTGGAAGTACCGAAGTGGAAATGGGATCAGGTATCAATGGATTTCATCGACGGATTGTCACGAACCAAGAAGGGAAATGAAGCAATTTGGGTTATAGTAGACCGTCTAACCAAAACTGCTCACTTCATTCCAGTAAAATCCACTCGGATGGCAGCAAGCTTAGCAGAGCTATATATAAAAGAGATTGTTCGTCTCCATGGTATTACCAGCATCATAATGAGTGATCGTGATCCGATCTTCACTAGTAGATTTGGGAGGCATCCCAAGCCGCATTGGGAACAAAGCTAAACTTCAGTACTGCTTATCATCCACAATCTGATGGGCAGACAAAAAGGATTAACCAAATTTTAGAAGACCTATTGCGTGCTTGCATTCTTGATTTTGGTGGTTCTTGGGAGGACCATTTGCATTTGGTCGAGTTCTTTTATAACAATAGCTATCAAGCCGGTATTGAAATGGCTCCATATGAGGCTTTATATGGTCGTCCGTGTCGATCACCTGCATGCTGGATCGAATCAGATGATAGACTCATCCTTAGACCAGATATGATTAAAGAAGCCACAAAGAAGGTAGATTTTATTTGAAAGAAATTAATAACTGCTCAAAGTCATCAAAAGAGTTATTATGACCGCCGAAGAAGAGATTTGGAATTTCAAGTTGGAGATTATGTATTTCTGAAAGTGTCTCCAATGCGGGTGTATTGAGGTTTGGGAAAAACTGGAAAGCTAGCACCGCGTTATATTGGTCCTTTTCCTATTCTGGAGAGGATTGGCCCTCTAGCATTCGGGTGCAACTACCCAGCTGGTTATCTGGCATGCACAATGTATTTCAAATTTCTAACCTCCGAAAATTTATGCATGACCCAGATAGTATTATTGAGGAGGCAGCTCAGCAGGATCTTGAGATCACTCCCAACTTGGCAGTAAAGAGGGAACCGTTAAAGATTGTGGATCGTGATGAAAAGCGATTGAGAAAAAAATTGTAAAACTGGTTAAAGTGCAATGGAGTGGCGATCCAAAGGACTGTACTTGGGAAACTGAAGACAATATGCAGAATATCATATCCCAATTGCAGAGTGGATATCTCGGCTTAAACTGGTAAGCCATTTCCTTATTTTTACTGAATTTGTATATTCTTTGTTTGTTTTTCTCTCTCTTCCAAATTTCGAGGACAAATTTTCTTAAGGGGGGATATTTGTAACATTCCAAAATTTGTTTAATTTAAATTTTGTAACTTATTTAAGCTTTTCTAATTTAATTTGAAAATTTTCAAAAAAAATATATTATTAATATTAAGTATAAGAAAAGAAAAATATATGAATATAAATATTGGTAGTTTAAGCTTTAAATAAATAAAGGATAAAATAAAAAAACGTATAACAAACAAGAATTGTGCTAAAACATAAATATATAAGGTAAGTTACAAAATATAAAAGAAATATCTATGACAATCTTATATTAAGCAAGGCAATCAAACAAAAATGTATATATGTTCAAGTTACATGTTAATATGGATACATCAGATAAGTTGATACATGTGAAATTTTGTGCGTGTAAATTTGTAAATCAGGAAATAATCAAACAAAGACATATGCAAGAAGATAAAAATCTGCACAACAAAACAAAAATTTGTACTTACAAAAAAATAATCAAAATAGGATTATTTGTTAACTAAGATGGAAACATGAACATTAAATGCCATCTTCTCAGCATATATAAAATCATTTCAGCCGAAATCAAGTTTGGCTTAGTCAACAAGAAAAAAAAATCTGATCAAGAGAAAAAGCTTACACCAGTAAACCCCTACCTATACCAAACTTCTCTATATATATATACATGTATATTTGTTTTAGTTCGTTCAAAAGCAAAAAAAAAAACTTAGCAAAGCCAGAAAGAAAAAAAGTAAAACATCACATTATTTTACAAAACTCATATATCATTCAATTAATCAAAACAGGGTTCAAAAAGAAGATCAACTGCAAGTTTTTCAAACAAAAAAAAAGCAGCTCTCTGTTTCAGAACTTTTCAAAGTGAGTAAACCTTTTCGAATTTGGATTTTAAACTAGTTATTTGAAGTTATGTCTGAGTGTATGTGAAGAATGCTTCCATACGTGTATATTTGTATATGCACATGTCTGAAAGTTATAAAACTTTAGTTCTATTCCATACTTATAGGTATTAAGCCTGTTCAAGGAAAAAAAATCAATTTCAATATCTCTGATTCATTTCAGGCCATAGAATCTGAAAGGAAATTGTTAATTTATACATGATTTGATACTTAAAAATAATTCTAAGCAAAATCAATGCAAGAATTTCCTGAAAATTTGAATTTACAGGCAAAAACCAGAACCTGTTGGAAAGTTGATCATCACAATTTTTGATTTCAATATATCTATCAAAACGTTTTTACAATTGAGGATTTTTGAAAGCAAAATCAGATTTTTAAAGAGCATATTCACTGAGGAATTGGGGTCGATCAAGAAAATGGAGTTCTGTCAAATTCTAATAATTCAAGTGTTTGTGGGCCTCGAGTTCGTTGCCACCGATAACTTGAGTGTTTGTGATCACCAGAAAAATGTCGAACAAATTTACGATGCACTGTGGCGATGGGTAGGCAGAGATCTAGGGTTTAAAACCATTTTTCTATGAGGGTCAAAAACTTAGCTGCTGCGTCGTCATTAATCGACCAGAGCCGACCGCGTCAGTGCCGTTACAGGCGTCGGGCATCGGGGGGGCTTGGGTTGTGATCACGTGAATGTTAACGGCCTGAGGTGGATGATCGAGGCAATTTAGTGATGATCGATTTTGGCTACAGTTTGGGTTGATAGCAAAAATTTCGATTTCGTCGACATGAAGGTTTTCTGGGTACTCGTGGGGTTCAGGTGGATGGTCGTTGACTTGGGGGTGGCTGGAGATTCAACTAACGGCGGCGAACTCAACTGTGAATGTGCACGGCACTCATTGTTGTATCAATAGTTGATTTGGGGAGGAAGGATATGGGCTCGAAGTAGGCATGGGGAAGAACGTGTGGTGGCTCGAGTATCCACTCGAGTAAAACATTGGTGCATATGGTTTAAAATACTTAGAAATGTTTTTAAGTTAAAACATGGGCTACTCGGGTTGGTTTTGATAAAAACCCGAAGCAAATGAAGTTTTCTATCGCGCGTGACTGGAAGCAGATCTCGAGACAAATATATAAACAGTTTTTACTCAAACAAATTTCAGATCTTTAAGACACTTTTAAAATATGTTCAAACAATGATTTGATTTGAAATTTTAAGCTAATTTAAGACTTAAGTGAAATGTTTCAAGAAATTAAATTTTAGTTTATTTAGTTTTAATATAATATTTTTATAAGGTTATTTATATTAAATAAATAGTGTAACTTAAAAGTAAGTTTAGATAAGATGTTGTTTAAAACTAAATCTTAACCTTTTAAGGTGATTTATTGAACAAAGTTTAAAAAGATAATCAAAGTAATTTAAATTATCTTTTGGTTTATTAAAATGATTAATGATTTTGTTAATATAATTTCTTAAGAAATAATTAATAAATAAAGGTGATTAAGACGTAATCAATAGTAATTAATGATAATTAATCGTTGATTAAAGATTTCTATCAACTATGCGGTTAATAAATTTAAAACTACATGAATTATTCATCTTAATTGAAGATGTTTGGACTGTTCTTAAATGTTGTGTGTTGGATTGACATTTTAGTTATGTGATGTGATGTTATGTAATATTAAATGCTTTGTGCTAAGCTGTGATGATTGTATTGAATATACTGCTGTGTGATTGTGAAAACCCATTTACCCCGTAAAACGGCATTTGAATTTCGATGCGACAGGGAGTCGGATTCCAGTTGGTTATCCGAAACCCACATTGAACGTGTGAATCTTTGTGATTAATACATCCACGTGTTTTTAAATTGAACGCCCACTATTCGGTTTAGCCGGGAGAGGACCTTTGTGTCGTGTAACCCATTCCGAATATGTGATACGACGTTATGGATAGCATTTGAAGACCGGAGGTGAAGACTGGGTATTTGCGAGAACGATAGGATGACCTATCGATTGTCTCTGCACTGAGTAGCTATGGTATAGAGATTCCCTAAGTGATGGGAAGTCCGATTTAGATTATGGATGCCCGGATTGCAAGGGCTTCTTCGGAAGTGCCTTCGGTTCTGTTTGCACCGGGAACAGACTTGTATGGTTGTATGTCTGACACTACACCTTGAGATATAAAGCTGATTTCTTTCAAATACATATTTGTTGGTGGCGGAGAATTTATTCTCTTAGTTTAACACCTTTCTCTCAGACGTACGAGCTCAGAGGTTATGTAGTTGAAGGTTATTAGTAATATACTCCCAATTTGGTAGTGTGGCATGTTGAGTGTTGCCGATCATTTGTTGATCGAAGCATGGCTTTGTGAAAAACGTAGCTTTGTGGACGAGACTTCGTCGAACCTCACAACCAGTTATGGTCAAAACAAGAATCGTGGCAGCAAGGTTATTTGGGGGTAGCTCCCCCTGAGGGTATGTCCATTTCCTTCTGGATTATAAGTAGTATCATGGTATGGAGCCCAGATACTTACTGTGTGGTTGCTGCAAACTTATTGCTTTGTGGTTGTCGGCCGTGAAGCGCTTCGGATAAAGTTTGGTAACGACCGGAAGGTGGCATTCTCGTGTTAAAGTTCCTATTGGAAACTTGTTAAAGTTTCTATTGTTGTATTATTGTTGTATCATATTTGTATCACTCCGATATTTGGGATCAATGTTGTATTGGATATTGTACCATGTTGTATCTGTGTTGATATATGACATTCATTTTGTTTCCTCTATTTTATATTCATCTAATGTTGTTATAAGCTCCATCCGACTGGAGTTCGATGTTTGTGTAGGATCTAGATTAACCCTAGAAGGGGGTGAATAGGGTTATAGCAAATTTTCTCGATTTAAACACAGAAACAAACTGCAGAAATAAATATGTTGAAAAGTAAATCACACACAAAATTTACCAAGCTTCGGCAACCCCTGCCTACCGCTGCATTCCCAGATTTCTATTAGAATTAAACAGTATCCCACTTACAAACACTCTAACAGACTCGCAAACCCTTGCTCCCGCTTACAAACACTCTAATAGACTCGCACCCCCTTCTCCGCCTATAGAGATTTGAAAACTCGCAAACTCTGCTCCCGCCTATAGAGTTTTGCAAACTCGCACACCCTGCTCACTGAACTAATTCTAACTAGATAATCTGACACTACCTACAACCTAGGTGGTGATTTACCAAACTTTGACTTGAAAAGAAGAACAGACTTCAAAATAAAAAATCGAAGCAAAATTAAAACACTAACTTGACTCTATGATTTTTGCTCAAGATAAAAACTCATTTAAAAGATTAAACTCTAAAAACAACTAACCCTTTTAAAAAAAAACTTAACCCTAATTTTACTTTTAACCCTTAAAAACAACTATGCCCTAATTAACAAGAAGGCGGCCGACTTTATTCTTTTGTCCCGATTCCTCTTTTCTCTGGAAAGTAAAAAATGGCGGCATCGTATTCGTGACTGGATTAGGGCTTTGAGATCTGGATTCCTTTTGCTCTGTGAATTTGGGGATTTCGCTCCTTGCGCTCTTTGTTCCAAATTAGGGCTTTTGCAAAGCTCCGATACTAATTCGATCGTTGTTGGTTGTGCGCGATTTAGCCTGGCTCGATCGATTTCGTGCTGCTTTCTTCGGTTGCTTCGATGAGTTCGATTATTGCTTCGGTAAGAATTTTTGCTCTGATGCTTTTTGATTTTTGTATTCGAACTCTTATGTTTATGCCGATGATGATTGGGGCATTTATATGGATTCGATTCGATTTCTCCACACGCTGATGATGATTTTCGGTTTGGTATTTATATGAGTTCCGAGACCTGAGTTTGTTCGTATCAACTCGATACTTTCCTAATTTGTGCTTTCCTGATATAATTTTTTTCGACTTGATACTCACGGCAGAAAAAAACTTTCCTCCTTTTTTGTTTGTGACTTTTTCGAAGATACTTTTTGATTTTTTGAATTTCCAATTTACACACACTTGATTTCGTGTATTTCTCTGTACTGTTGAACTTCGTTCATCTTGTAGTCTTCGTCTCTGACCATCTTCTCTGGTCTCCACTTGAACATTGCGTTGTTGTTCGCTACTGTGTCACTGTTTGCTTTTATTGTTCTATGTTTGGTTAGTGATGCATACACGAACTGTTGCTCGAATTTTCATTGATGTATCATTACTTGTGTCTGCATTATCATCATTGCTACCTGGTCGGCATTTGATGTTTGTAACTTGTGATTGCCACTGTGTTGCATTGTTGTTGACACATGATTATTCTATTCTTTGATATTGTTGTCTCTGGCCTTGCCTTGTGATGCAGTCTTCATTAGCTCGTGTACCTGAACTTGATTCACTTGGTTATCATGTACTTCTGGATGCAAGTGTATGGTTACATTCGACTTCTTTCAGTCATATTGAACTGTGTACATTTGCCTGAGTTTGTTTACTTGTTCTATACTTGGTTCATGAATTTGTAGCTTTCATTGTTGGTTGAAGTTCCGATGCCTTTAAGTCTCGGCCTCGAGTTCATTGCTGTATCGTTTCACTTGATGTTGTTTATGTTTGCATCTATATCACTGATACATGTAGTTGTGCACTTGTGGTCTTTGAGTTGCTGTGTTGATTCAGCTTGCTACTTTCTGGTCTTTGTTTGCTTGGTAGCATTTCTTTGTGGTCTGCACACATGTGCTTGTGTATTGAGCATTTTCACTATGTATCTTCACTGTGGTCTTGAATTTCTGGTTGGTCTGCACTGTTGAAGTGTGTCTGACCATGTTGCTTGCTAGTTTGCCTTGTATCATTTTTCTCTTTGATCTGGTCATTGCTTGCATCACTGGTCTTTGCATCCATTCATATTGATTTTTGAAATTTCACTTGCGTTGAATCCAGTTTCAAAAACTCGGGTTTGACCTTGTGCTCGTGTCGTGATTTTAAATATATTGCACGTGAGTTGAACCCGGCTTTACATTTGGGTTTGACCTGTGCTTATTTGTCCCTGTAGCATTATCAAGTGTATATCGATGTGCACGGTCTTGTGGCATGTACAGTGATACACTGTGCATGTCACAATGTTCGTGTGTGATAATTCAAAATGTGAATGATGACGAACAACCCAAATAACAGAGGCAAATAATATTTTCGAAAATCATATTTCATTTTATATTGCAAAAATATTTCTTTTTCAATTTTACTGCGTTAGTGAATATTTTTGAAGATTGCTCGGATGCTGGATTCAAACTGGAATGAAGTTGAAGATAAACTACGAGTGTGAGTGATATGTAGTGAGGTTATTAATGTAAAAATAATTGTGATGTATTCAAAAATGTATATGTATAGTAAGAGCTTGAATTTGTACTATTCAAAATTGTAATAAATATTTGTTTGAATAAAATTTCTGTTTGAATTCAAATTCCTTTCAAATTCTTATTCAACAAATATTTATTTAATCTATGAAAAATAAAATAGTACATTAACAAATATATTTAAATGAATATATATATATATATATGTTTATTATCATCAAACAAAAATCATATACTCGCATATTCCACAGTTTGAATCTTTGGCAGTCGAATACAAGTAAGGTATTTAGTGTCAATTTTCGAACATTGGATTTCGGATCGTGACAATAACGTTCTTGCGCATTCTTGTAGAGTTCTATTTTTCCTTTCTACAACTCCATTTTGTTGTGGAGTTCTAGGAAATGAAAATTTATGATTTATTCCTTTCTTTTTACAAAATAATTCAAATGATTCATTTTCAAATTCGCCTCCATGATCACTCCTTATATTTTTTACTTTTAAATTCTTAATATTTTGAATTCTTTTAACAAAATTTTTGAAATAATCAAACGTATCACTTTTGTTTTTCATAAATATCGTTCATGTATATCTTGAGAAGTCATCAACTATTACAAAACCATATCGATTATGATTAATGGATTGAACCTGTGTTGGTCCGAATAAATCCATATGTAATAATTCTAATGGTTGTAAGGTTGAAATGACTTTCTTAGACTTAAAAGATGATTTAATTAATTTTCCTAATTGACAATCATCGCAAAGATTATTTATTTTAAAATTTATTTTGGTAAGCCTTTAAATAATTCATTTTTTGAAAGTTTTTGGATAGATTTAAAATTTATATGACAAAATCTTTTGTGCCATAACCAAGGATCATTATCTTTAACCATTAAACACATATCTTTATTATTACTAATTTTTATGTTTAAAACATAAATATTTCGATCTTTCTTTCCTTCAAAAATAAGATTTTGATTTTGATCAAAATTACAACATTTATTTTCAGAAAAATATATTTTAAAACCTTTGTCGCATAGTTGACTTATGCTTAATAAATTATGTTTTAAGTTTTTAACTAAAGAAACATTTGTAATAAGGGGTAAATTTGATATAACGTAGTTGCACACATCTCCTTTGCCAATGATGAAACCTTTTGAGTTATCTCCGAAGGTAAAAGAGCCACCATCAAAGTATGAAATATTTGTAAGCATTTCTTTGTCTCCGGTCATGTGTTTTGAGCAACTACTATCGAAAATCCATTTTCTTTTCTTGAGTGGCACCTCAGATTCTTGAGCCACGAAGCACACATTTGCTTGTTCATTGTTGCTATCACTGTCACTATCTGATGAATCTGAATCTGAATCGTCCCATGTGACAGAAAAAACTTTCTTTTAAATTTGTCTTTCTTATTCTTGTTGTTGAAGCTTTTCTGATTCTCTTTCTTTAGCTCCGGACAGTCTTTTATCATATGACCTTTCTTGTGACAATTAAAACATTCCAAGTTTGAGGATGAAGATTTATTTGAGGAATTCTTTTTGAAACTATTCTTTCTGAATTTTAGGAATTTCTTAAAAAAAATTGCAATAAATGCTAGATCCTCATCTTCTGATTCTTCTTTTTCCACACGAAAAGCTACATTCTTTTTTTCTTGTGCCCGGTCCTTTTTGTCTTGAAGATTTACTTCATAAGACATGAGGTTACCTATTAGTTCTTCAGGTTTCATTGTTGATAAATCGTTGGCTTCCTCAATGGACCTTCCTCTCCCATTCGTCGATTAAGGAGTTTAGTACCTTTGAAACAATATCAAAGTCACTATATTTTTCTCCTAATCCTATTAAGGCATGAAGTATGTCTTGAAATCTTGAGTACACGTCGTTGATGGTTTCGTTTTGTCTCATTCTAAAATTTTGGAACTTGTTTTTGAGCATTGAGATTTTTGTTTGTTTGACCTTGTTTGTACCCATGAATTGTTTTGAGTGTTACCCATATCTGATGTGCAGTAGTACAGATACTAACTCGATTGAATTCATTTTTATCTAAAGCACAAAAAAACATATTCATAGCTTTGGCATTTGCACTTGCTTCATTTTTCTTAGCTATTGTCCATGTAGAGCAATTAGTTGTAGGTGCTATGAATTCTGTTTGAGTTGCATTCCAGGCATCAAAAAAGGTTGCTTGCATATATATCCACATTCTTATTGCCCAATAATTGTAATGTAAACCATTGGACAATGGTGGTCTTTGAGTAGATTGTCCTTCAACAAATGTAGAGATAGTGGTTGTGCTGGTACTTTTGTTACATTCCATACTATCAAAGTATCAAATAACGATGTTACGGTTATTGGATGTCCTTGCTCTGATACCAATTGAAAGAGGTGTTGCAGCAGGATCGTATGGAATAGAAATGTGTAGATAACAGAGTATCAATAATAAATAAAAGTGACACTAGAGATTTATACTGGTTCGGACAACTGTCCTATGTCCAGTCCCTAAGCTTCTCTTAGGAATTTCACTAACAAAAACAACCCTCACTTTACCCGGAGGAATAGGCTTACATTTACACGAACAGCCGAACGGGATTTCTTGCCTCGACTACTGAAGAGGACTTTCACAATACAAAAGAGTTTGTTGACTACTTGTGTTCTTAATAACACGGATATGTCAAATCAATGTACACCCTTCCTATAATCTTTCCTTGATGATAATAGTGTAGTTTGTGAAAGAATATGTGTAACGACCCGGAATTTTCGAACCCGAAAATTCCAGATAGTTTTGAAAAAGAAGGAAGAGATAGAAGAAGAAGAACAAAAACACCAAACATCTCACATTCGCAGCGGATAAAATATAATAATAAATAATAACAGTTTACAAAAAAAATTCTATATCTGTCGACTACATTTAATATACATCAGAGTTTCACATATATACAGTCACTGAATATATACAATTATCATGGCTCGGATTAACAATAACATATACAGCGGGAACACTCCATACGTACTTGCCATCCAGCTCGCCTCCTGAGCTCCAAAACGTACCTACCTGAAAATCTATAATACTCGGTCTGACCCGAGCATTACACCAAAGTAATACCCGGGTCAGGCTGGAAACCAGCGTGAGTAAACCCATTTAACAAGAAATACAAAAGCATACATCTTATATGAACCTGGGTAACTTATACAAATTTACGACTTCACAAGTTGTTATGGGCACCACTATTCCACATCTCAACTTCCAAGTAACAAAACTTAAATTTAATCCACATAAATCGTTTCATTTCAGCCTATTAATTCCACATATCAATTTTAAAGAAACGAAGGGGTATTATCTAATACCCGACTCTGGTCTCTTCGAATTCAGTTCATCTGGAACACACGTTATTCAAGTGAAATGCAATTCAATTTCAAATAAAAGATGACACTTTTTACTTAGCAATTTCTCATTGACAAATATCCTCAATATCATTTCCCATCCAAACACATCATATCACGATACATTTCATATCAGGGGTATCGATCAGTTCAAGGCATTTAATTATCATTTACTCATGCATAAGCAAGATAAATCAACCACACTATCTCAAATCAATTTCCTTTAAGTCCCGCTTATTTATTACAACCTAATCGATTTACCATTCCACAATCATTCATCTTAGTTAATCCTCCCTGATTAATTATTCTTTAATTGTATTAAAATTATCCTCATTGTCTAATTACTTTCATTAAGTAATTATACTTAACCAAATTCCATGAATGTTTATTCTTAATTGATTGCATTCATTAATCAACCCCTATTACTCATAAACAGTAATTACCCCTCTGCAATTACTTACTTAAGTAATTAACCCCTTACTTAATTATTAATCCCTTTTGATTAATTACACCAAGTAATTATCCTTAGTTACTTCTCTTTAAGTAATTCCTTTTAATTTATTACACTTTGTAATTATGAATTATTTCTTAATTATCCACTTAATTAATTCCCAATTATTAATTAATAACCTTAATTATTGGTTTATAAAACTTAATTACCCATTTAATTATCACTAATTATTTAATTAACCATTAATTACCAATTTAATTAATCATTAAATATTAATTAATTTCTTAATTGGTTAACTACTATTATTGGTTAATTGACTCCAAGAAGTCAATTAAATCCTTATGTTCAAATTGATTAAGACACAAGATCATCATTATCAATTTTTAATCACACATTTATTAAGTCTTAAATTGCTTATTAAATTACAAGTACAAATTAATTTCCCTTTTTAATTTACTTACACGATATATTACTTATTATCTTACTTTTGTAAACTTTCTTGATAAATTTGATCAAGTCTTAGTTTCAACCTTGCCAACCTCAATAACTTGATTTATACTGTCCTTAGTTTAACGTTGACTTCAGATTTGATTAAGATGACCCTTAAATAAAAAGAGCTCGAAGAAATCAATGCGCTGGCTCGAGCAAACTCGGGTTTTCCCTGCGTTCCTACTCTCCTCTACTCGTATGCTTCTTCTCTGCCCTTTTTTTTATATACCCAAGTTAAAAGCTTCAGTACTATACAAATATACGCTCGCACCCAGGTCGACACTTGAAACACTGACATTTCCCGCTGTCGTGCACGTGCACGGCACGTCGCCACCACTCCGGCGAACCCCAATGCCATCGTCAAGTCACCAATCTCCAGCATACTCGAAAGCCAAACTCAACTCGGCCTTAAAAATTTCGAATCGAAATTTTCCATTTGCTCGAAACCTGAAGCTCAACCAAAATGACATAGCTACCTCGCCACCGCCCCACAGACCACCGGAGACCCTCAAACTTCACCCACACCCCGGCAACACACTAAGCCGCCACCCACCAAAGCTTCGTGTCACTCGATCGCGTAATGGAAACGATTACTGCTCGTTTATTAATCTTATCAGAAACTGGCCTTAAACCCTAGAATGAATTCGTTCCTTTAATTTATACAATGAAAAATTTTCTTGATAATTTTCACGAAGTCACAGATACGCATACTTGCTATAACCCAAATCTCGACAGTAATTATTTGATCAATCGTCTGTAATTGGTAAAAATGCAATTTTTGATCAAACATGAACTGCTCATACAATCCTACACTAACAATTCCCATTTCTGTGCATTGAAGATGTTGTAAATTTTCAAAATTTACTTGGGGGCTTTGGGTTTTCTGTTTGGAAGAGAAAGAAGAAAAGAAGAAAAGAAGAAAGAAGAGTTTAGTCCCACATTGTAGAAAAATGGAGACCATACTTGTATAAGTATAGCTCTCTCAAGTGGATGTTGGGGCCTTGGGGCTTCCACATGTTTGCTTTGTTGTGAGGAGAGAAGTCATGCAACACCACACGCGCGCCGCCGCCGTCCGTCCGACCGAATCGAACCGAACCGGGCCGAGCCGGGTACGGGTACGGGTTTCAGGTTCGGATCCGAAAATATTTTTGGATCAAAATATGAACAGTAACGGGCCAGAGGAAATTGCAACGGTTTTCTGAACGTTGCAAACAAAAGGTCGCGACGTTTAATTTTTGAATCCATTCGCAACAGTTGTCAATCGTTGCAAATGGTCGCGACGCTTCGCGAATGGACACCTCTTCACGTCTATATATAGCGACGCCCGAAAACAGTTGCATACAGTTTTTTCGAATCCTCTTCTTCTTCTCCACATAGTTCTGCGATGCTCAGAAATCATTACACCATTGCTTTGTTTTATGACGCCTCCAAGGTGTTGCAAATTCAGAAAGCGTTGCAGAATTGTTTTATTCTTCCTCTTCATTCTATTCTATATAAATTGCATCATCGGATACATTTTCTGAAGTGTTCTTGGTCGGATCAAAGTCGTACAAACTTTGAATCCGATTACGCTGTTATAGGGCTTCATTGAGTCCTAAAAGTCGATAGTTCGATAACCCGTTTATACCTGG
The DNA here is from genome assembly GCA_030765085.1 of Allium cepa. Classification (NCBI taxonomy): domain Eukaryota; kingdom Viridiplantae; phylum Streptophyta; class Magnoliopsida; order Asparagales; family Amaryllidaceae; genus Allium; species Allium cepa. The sequence goes on along the minus strand of CM060939.1, from coordinate 963,957,619 downwards.
TGGGTTGAACTATTGTCTGAAAGAATCTATTCCATAGATTCTTGAAGGCGGAAGTACAGCATTGTCTTCATCACTATCGCCATCAAATCCGTCTCGAATCGCAAAATCCCTAACAAAATTTTCAAACAATATTCTTCAACCATGGAAGGTTCGAGCGCTTTACAAGTTATGAATCGGCATTTAACTCGATTGGAGCGTTCTGATGGCGACAATTTCACTCGTTGGCAAGAGACGATGAAATTTTTCTTGGTCACCGTCAATTTATTCTACATTTTGGAAGATGACTTGGAAGAAATCCCGGAGGAAACTGATAAAGATGATGCTGCTCTAAAGGCTAAACGTGCAAAGCGCAAAGAGGACGATTTCCTATGCAGAGGCCATATTCTGAATGCGCTATCTACCCCAGTCTACAATGCTCATAGGACCTTGGAAACAGCGAAGGCACTCTGGACTGCTCTGGAGAATAAGTACCGCATATCCGAGGCAAGTAATAAAAAGTTTCTTATTTCTAATTTTATGGATTTCCAAATGGTCACCAATAAGTCCATAATTGGACAAGTAAGCGAAATCTTACTATTGGTGAATCAACTTAAAGATGCTGGAATTGATCTCCCTGAATCTTTTGTTGTTGGAGCTATAATTTCTAGACTTCCGCATAGTTGGAATGATTATACGAAAAAGATGAAGCATGCGAAACGGATTATAATTTAGACGGTTTACAGCATCATCTTCGTATTGAAGAAGACTCTCGCAAACGCGATCTAGACGATAATCCACAAACTGAGTCCCATTCTAAGGCAAATAATGTTGAAATTACTGATAAATTAAAGCCAAAGAATGAGACATAGTTTAAGAAAAATCATTCCAAAACTAACAACAAAAAGAAAGGTGTTTGTTATTTTTGTAACAAGCCCGGCCACTATGCCCGAGACTGCCGTCCGCGGAAGAAACAACAAAATGTGAATGTGGTCGAAGAGTCGCTTGTGGCTGTAGTGCAAGAGGCAAACTCCGTTAGTGGCAATGATAATAATTGGTGGTTCGATACTGGAGCAACCATTCACATTTGCAAAGACCGTAATCTGTTCAAGAGTTATGAAGAAAATAAAGGAGAAGCCGACGAAGTTACTGGAGCAAATAAGGTTCCAAGCAAAGTTCTGGGAAAAGGCACTATAGAACTTCTTCTCACCTCTGGAAAAGTTCTTACATTAGTCAATGTATTCTATGTACCCGATATGTGTAAGAATTTGGCCTTTGGATACCTTCTTAACAAAGGAGGATTCAAGATGGTGTATGAGTCTGATAAGCTAGTGTTGTCTAAGAATGGTAAATTCATTGGACAGGGATACTCTTGTAACGACATGATTAAGTTGAATCTAATAAAGAAATCTTCTGTTTATATTGTTGATTCTATTAATTTATGGCATGGTAGAATAGGACATGTTAATTATAATTCCATTAGGAATATGAATAAATTAGGATTAATTTCTGATTGTGATTTCGATACCATCTCTAAATGTGAAATATGCGTTCAAGCAAAAATACACCAGAAATCCTTTAAATCCGTAGAAAGGAAAACTGGTTTGCTTGATTTGGTATACAGTGATGTGGGTGACTAAAAAAGTCATATCACCTATGGTGGTAACCAATACTATATAAAATTCATTGATGATTATACTAGATATGCATATGTATATCTAATGAAAACTAAATATGAGGCTTTTGATAAATTCCAAATTTACAAAGCAGAGGTCGAAACACAATTAGGAGTCAAAATTAAAATATTACATTCAGATCGTGGTGGTGAATATTTCACAAATGAATTCACCTTGTTTTGTAAACAACAAGGTATAATTCATCAATGTACTGCCCCATATACACCACAACAAAATGGTGTTGCTGAAAGGAAGAATAGAACTTTAGTAGAAATAGTTAATTCCATGCTCATAAGTTCTAATTTACCTTATAACCTATGGGTGATGCTATGTTATCTGCATGTTATATTTTAAATAGCGTACCACTTAAAAGGAATAATATTTCCCCTTATGAATTATGGTTTAATAGGAAACCTAACCTAACTAGACTTAAAGTTTGGGGTTGCTTAGCATATGACCAGACCCTAAATGACCAAAGTTAGGAAATATAGCATTTAAATGCGTTTTCATAGGATATTCACTTAATAGTATAACTTATAGATTTCTTATTCTTGACACCCTAGAAGTTATAGAATCTGTAGATGTAGAATTTTTTGAAAATCAAACTGTTGAGATCCCATTGAGATCATCTAGTCCAGAACCTAGTATGACTAATGATATCAATGGCGATGATTATGCTCCTGGTCAAAACAGCAAGGAAGTGTCAGTACCAGATAATAGTACTGAACAACGAAGAAGTAAAAGAGAGAGAATAGAGAAGGACTATGGTCCTGACTTCATTGCATATGTTGTAGAAGGCAGTAAGGACGAAGTCCTTAATGTGACTAAATATGTAATGAACGTTGATGATGATCCCAAAACTTATTCTGAAGCTATGAGTTCCAGAAATTCAAATTTCTGGAAAGAAGCTATCAATGATGAAATGAATTCCATAATGTTAAACCAAACTTTGGTTTTAACTGATTTACCTCCTGGTGCTAAACCCATAGGATGTAAATGGATATTCAAGAAAAATTTGAATACAAATGGATCCATTGATAAGTTTAAAGCCAGATTAGTTGCTAAGGGATATAAGCAAAGACATGGAGTAGATTATTTTGATACATATGCTCCAGTTGCTCGCATATCTTCTATATGCTATTTAATTGCACTTGCATCAATTCGTAAATTAGTCATACATCAAATGGATGTAAAGACTGCTTTTCTAAATGGAGATTTAGAAGAAGAGATATATATGGAACAACCCGAAGGTTTCAAAACCCCAGGCCAAGAAAAGAAAGTTTGCAAATTAGTAAAATCTCTTTATGGCCTGAAGCAAGCTCCCGTGCAATGGCATGAGAAGTTTGATAAAGTTGCACTATCATATGGATTCATTGTTAATGATGTTGGTAAATGTATTTATAGCAAATCGGATAACGACGGTATTGTTATAATATGTTTATACGTTGATGACATGCTAATATTTGGTTCCAATATATCCTGTGTGAATGAAACTAAAAGGTTTCTTTCTTCTAAATTCAACTAGTGTGTGGCCCGTGCTTCGCACACGGGCATTGTCATAATCCGTTAATTATAGTTACAGTAGTGGAAAGATGATGGTAGAACGGAACAGTGATCATATATTGCATATACATGTTAACGGATAGTGTAAATCGAATTTATATGTTAACACAAACATGGTATGTAGGTACAGTGGTAATGTATGCAACACCGATAGTCAGTGAATAAATCATATGGATAGCCATGAGTACATAACAACATATTACAAACCACATTTGAACCATACCCACATTAAGTGAAACCATAGACATAAATCATCATTGACCGTCAAACTATTCTTAACTTTGATTTTTTTTTGAGAAAATACAACTTTACAATTGGTACGCAAACCATTTGGTTGAAATTTTTAGGCCAGACATTAAAAATCCACAGTCGTAGTTGACAAAAAAACATCGGAATGCATATGTGAATAAAAGAAACTTGGTAAATGTTGGCAACAAAACACAGATGTTCCACATTCTCATACAAACCACTTGCCTCTGCATGTTCATGCCACTGCATATCATATCAACAACCTGCTACATACACTTTTGTTCCTCCAACCAGACATCTCCTCACCATACAAACTGCCTCTGTGCACTTGTACATAACTCTCTACCAAACTCTTCACTACGTAACTGTTACATAACTATCAAGACATCACCACACTTCTTGCAAGTTCATATATTTCATACAGTTGCTCATCATCTTACTATTGCATGTTCATCAACCAGTAGCCTCACTGCTACTACAACAACCATCACAACCATCTCCCACCTGTCATTCATCATTTCACTACTTGAACAACTGCAACAAAAACCACTCAACAACTTGCATTCATCAACCTACTTCACAACAGCTTTACTTCTCACATCAACCAAAGTAAACATCACTCCAGTCACCACCATTGCCAAACTGCATACATAGCCTGCCTCAACAGTCATCAAATCCCTTGCCATCTCCAAACCACCAGTGAACACAGTCCCATTTCCACTTCTGATAATCAATACAACTATCCCCTTCAACTTCATCACATTACCACTGTCACATCGCGGCACCACCCAACCATCGCATACCGTCCATCTACAGCAAACTGCAACTCCTGCCGATCACCCATACAACTTCCTCTGCTTCAACATCATACCCAAACTCTTGAAAAAAAGAAAAAAATAAAACATAAAACATAAAAGATAGGAAGGTAATATTAATATGCAATGTGGGAACCATACCTTTCACTAACAAATAGTTTTCCAGTCATGGAGCCTCTTTCTTTTGCAGTTTGGAAATCTTTAGATCGAGGAAAACTGTATGGCCAACAGTTTACTTCAGTTTCCATCTAAAATACGCAACGTAAAGCATATTATACATAACTCCAAACTTCCAATAAATATTATCTTTATTTTTAAAGATGAGGGTAGATATATCAAAAGGAAATGCTACAATAGGTTCATGTGTCAGGGTTAACCTCTAATTAAGTGATATCTGTTTATCCCCCACTTTCATATATTTTTGTATCTATATGTAACCATATTTTTGTTTTGAGAAAGCTTATATTGGTGAGAAAGATCATAAAGCTAAAATGATTGTTCTAATTACAAAAATCAACCTCAATAAAATAAAGAAAACCGAGGCCCTTTTTAGACTTACCATCTAAGAAAATTTGGTGAATCAGTAGTAGGCCTATCACCTTTCATATTAATAATTTGGTTTGCGATGATAGAGGGAAAGGAAAGTTTTGGATTAATTGCGAGGCTATCCTCTATTAGTTCGAACTTTTATAATTTTTTGTTTCTTAACTTAATTCCGGGAACACAATTCATTACTTCATTATGACATTTGGCACACCTTATCATTGCCCATTAACAAATGATAATTGAACTTCAAGGCGGATTAAAAATGTAAAAAAAGGGAAAAAATTGCGTAAATCATGTTAAACCATTATTAATTCATATAAATAATGAATTATATATATAATATGTGTCGAATTGGGCATGGACATGGTAACCCTATTTAAAAAGTAATTGGAAAACCTACCTTAGCTTTTGCATCTTATCATAAGATATGTGGATTTGTAGATGTTGCATGAGAATTTACACAAACAAAAAACAGGGCCAGATACTTTTTTCCAGTATTCTCCACCTCTAAATCCTGGCGTAAGGGGAGCCCCAGCATAATGAGAACTTGAAAATATCTGGTAATAAATAACAAACTAAAAGATAAAATAAAAAATCATATGATGTTAAATAACAAAACTATCAGTTTACTGTAGCTCATTAAGGTAACGGAGACTACATACCGCAAGTGCAGTAGGACCAACATGTGAAGTAAGATCCTGCATGAAAGGACCATCAGTTTTGAACTCGGTAATTACCCAAAATCTAATCGGAGGGTCAGAAGAAATCCAACCATGTACTTTGTTGTCCTTGTTGTCTGCTGAATATTGATATTTATCATCAACCTTAGAAACGATCCATGTATGATTAATTACTTTTATTTCATGAGATGAATTTCAACGTGAATCTTTTAGACAAATACAACAATACAAAAGCTAAATGAAAATGAGAAAGAAAAAGAAAAACATAGGCTGCAGATAAGTTCAAATGAAATGGCAGAAAATGATTTAAATAAAAAGAGAAAGAAAGCATAATGAAGTGATGATCTGAACAACCAAGAGAATTAAAAAACATGGAAAACAAATCCCCTCCATTCTCACTCTAAAAAAATGAAGGAAAATAAAACAAAGAATGATTTTATTAAAACTAAATCACCCATTCCATGAACTTCAAATGATAAAATAGCTGAAACATTATTATATAACTAATGAAACTTGGTTAAAAAAGACATGATGATGCATCTTGAAGAGAGAAAATTAACAGTTGACAATTAGAATATATTTTTTGCACCTTCCCATTCAAGCGGGAACTTGACAATTTTTACATTGCCTTACAGGGAAGCAAAGCTAAATGTTGACTGGCAATGACTCTGTAAAGGCCCATGTAAATGTCATATAGCGTTTAGGTCATTATCTATGAACGGTATATAGGAACAAAAGCCTAATGTTGAATGTAGTAGCTATGTGTTATCTTTCTTCCAAGTAATATGTTTTGCCATCTAAAAAATTGAAATAGGATATTAATAACATGTAAATACCTTTAACAGTTTAGATTAAGCAATTTTGTTCAAACAAAACATTAAGCGAAGATAGTAGGTTGATCTTTTGTTTACATAATGTATGCATAACAACATAACCATAATATGACTGGCAAAGAACTGTCAGGCACTTCATTTTCTGATAATCATTTCCACAACATACTTTTCTGTAAATAAGAGGACATGGTATATTATAAAATGAGGGCCATGAGGAAGTAAAAACAAACAGGCCAAAGGTTAACATATGATTGGAAATCATGGAAAATTTTCATGACAAATAAAGATATAATAATCCAGAATATGAATTATTTGTGTATATAAAGAAAAATATTTAGAATAGAATTGTAACATTGACGACTCATGACAATGATATGATATAGAATCAACCATGGGGCAGAGAGAAGTAATAGAAATGAATTAAAACTGCCCAAAAAGGGAAAACCATTTACTAATAAAGTATTAACATGGACGTAATCCAACTGCATCACATAATTCAGACTTTACAAAAAGCAACAAACTATATGGCTGAGTATTAATTAACTTTTTAAAAGAATAACCTAGCATACAAACTATAAACGAATATCTTATTTTAATTGCGTCTCACAATTCAATTGTGTAGCAAAATCATAATTAACTCTTTCATATAAGAATGAATTGCAACATTAATAATCAACCATTCAAAGATGAAATCGACGACATACCTTGTGAGAGAGGACTGAAGCTTCATAGAAGTCAACCACCACCACTCGCGGCCATCCTCTTCACCATTGAACTTCGCGACCACTCCATTCCAAACTGAATTCGTGAAAACAAAAACCCAATTCGAATCAACTATCGAACCTGCAGCACAAACGAACTATTTCCTTCTCCCAAATCCTAAGCAAATCGCCATTGCAGATTCTAATCGATAATCGCAGTAATCAAAATTTAAGCAGTTAATGAAAATCAACAAATTATTACCTGAGTCTGAAGTTTGATGGATATCGGTTGGGGATGCTTGAGCTTAAATGTTTACATGGTGGTCGATAATCGCTGATCTAGGGTTTTCGATAATCGCCGATCTAGGATCTAGGATGCTGAATAACCAAAAGAGAAATGGTATTAGTACTATATTTGGATGATACATAAAGGCAGAAAGTAGAAGAGATTAGAGAGCGGAACAAACTCGAAAGCAGTTGTTGAAAATCAACGATAATCGACATTAACATTAGAGCGCGGATTTAGTTTTTTTCCCCTATAGAAGAGAGAGGGAGCATCGCGCTGAAAAGAACATAAAACAAAAGGGTATTTTAGTCATCTCAGAAAGACACGGTTGATGCCTATTCAACGAAGTATCATTATTAGTAGTAAACATATGTCTTGCATATATCAAGTTTGTCTGCTAATGTTTATTTAGGACATCTCTACATCTCGTAATTGTCTATGATTACGTACCAACGTAAAATGTCATATGCAGTAGGACCATTAGAAAAATTGTGGACATAATTAAAGTCAACTTTTATACAACTGCAATATGTTTTTGCAAACTGCATAATTACAGAAATGAAGTAAAAGTATATACCATCTAATGTTGGGAACAAAAGAAAAGGCTACTACAAAATTATTGAAAACCATCTCATATTCGTCCCATCTACCAAAACTCTTGGTAAAGTCGGTGAAAAAACAAAACTTAATAACTAAATATTTTGAGAACATTTTGGCATTAACTCAAAAAATTGTTACATGGCTGTTTTCAATATCAATAATTTAATCAAAGCAATAACCACGAGCATGGAACAACGGTATATTACAATTCACATTTCAACCATTGCAAAATTACATAAAAACCACGTACATAAACATATGGTTGGTCAAAAAATATATACTAACATCATAATCGCCTATATTTTAAAATTATTTCACACATGCGAGATACAATATAAAAAATACAAACGACAACTGAATTTACAAACACACTACTTTTAATTTTAACTTTTGAACAGGAAAGAATTAAATAAGCACGGTACTCATTAATTCTCACATATATGCAGACGGATAGCCATGTATATGTTTACGCGATTACCATAACACTTTATAATACTATACCATGTCTGCACAAATAAACAGAGATTTAAATCAGTAATAGAGAAAGCGGTGAAAAAATTTCACCCCCACTACTTCAGTAAATTGCTACGATCATCGAGCATAACCCGATAAAATGAACTATAATACTCAACTGACTGCTAACATAGCAAGCCGTTATCATTGGACTTACACGGATGACATGAAAAATTATCAACATAGAAGACAACACAACCACTGTAATATAGATGCACAACGTACGTCAACGTTTTATACTAACAAAACATATAAAGGGAAAAGAAATCTTTTAATTCAATTACCTAAACAATTCGGTCAGTTTAGGAAATAAACTAATCAACTTAGGGTGTGAAACTGTAGATTGTTAAGAATGAAAAGATTAACACCTGATACGAAGGTAGCACCTTCTGACCTGCAGAACAAAGCTAGCATCAACCACTTTCGCTGGCAATGTTATCATCCAGCAATACTTATCTGAAACAAATGAGACATCAATTAGGTTGAAACTAATTAAAAAAATAACAGACTGGCAGATATTGTAAAAAAAGGGCAATGATCGATCACTTTCCTACGCAAATGAATAGAAAAAGTCTGAACACTACATAACAACTCAGCATGATGGTAATAAAATTTGGAAACAAACATTAACAGTTACAACAATAACAATGATAGGGAAAAACAAAAATAACATACGTGAGCCATTAGTTCAACACATTAGTATTAGTAATTAACGGTTCAGCATAAATGAGAACGGGTAAATTAAGCGTAGAGCAAAATTCATCTTACCAACTACTTGTTACTACCCTATCACCATGTAAAAGTAACCAGACCATGCAATCACTTATGAATCAAACGAAATGAGGATAATGTGTAAAACAGTTATCGTTAGAACAGTGGACGAACAACGAAGGAATAGAGAACAAACAATGGCGGAGTAGAATATCAATCATATATCATGAAAGCGTAACCAATTACCTTCAAATTTGAGAAGCAGTTTCCAGGAAGAACGAAATTAGGCGTAGGGGGAGAGAATTGGAAGTAGATGAACAAAATTAGAGCCAGTTGAAATTATTTGGTTAAGCGGTTGGAATTTGAGCAGTAAAGAAAATTAATAGTCTTAAACTAGGTTTGAAAGGTTGCCATGACATTGAAGGGTAAAGTTCACATAATACAAACACATAAAATTCAATTGTGTGTTATTAAAAACAAAAATAGTCCAGTCAATTGTTACACAAACCTATTCAATAAGTTGAGCAGGCAAGCTTCACAAGCAGTTGAAATCACGTGGGAAAATGCATCATGAAATAAATAGATGTATAAGGATGCACATATTTATAAATCATTATAATACCTCGTAGATCCGAATAATTTAACATGCACACACTAATCATTCTCTCTTATGGGAAATGAAAATACAAATAGTTAGAAATCTAAATAAGTATGACATACAACGATATGGAAAGTGTGATCTTTAGCTATTAACATGATAGTTAAAATAAAAGGAAATATCACAATATTCAGTAACCCAACAATTTCAATATTTAAACAATAAAGACAAATAATAAAGTAGACAGTATCTGCCAAAACGAACAAATGGCGAAGAAAGTCTGCAATCTCTAAGGACGTTGATTCTTACTCGTATATAGAACAAATAAATTTTTAATAATCCTAGAGCAATCTGTCATCACCCACAATGAAGTTTCTTCCTCTTTGGGATCAAACGTGAAAAGCAACCATATTTAAGTTTCTAGGTTGTAACCCGTGTCAAAAACAATTAAAGAATTCGTTTTGCATTTAAAAGGCCAGAAGATATGGCAAAAAATGTAGAGAATCACCTGTAAACGAAACCATCAATTCTCGTCCTGAAATTGGCAGTGCTTAATTCGATCTATTACTTCCATTTTCGTCCTCATAAAATTGGATAACGCAGCAACCATCACTTCTTGAAAGAAGTAAAGATCAATCCCCACAAATCCACAAAATGAATGAAACCGAAAATCATATCAGTAAATAAATGATTAGATAGTAAGAACGACGATAGATCATTAGGTACTGAAATTGAACGAAAACAATATGAGGTAAGTTACAAATCAACAAATTTCAAAGCAAGTGAATAAGAAGTAGAGAAAAATTACAGTTGGAGTGTATTGATAATAATGCCGATTGAGATACGGGAATGGTAATTTGATTGTGTGGAGTTTAGAAAGGTAAATCCGATCGTGGGGTGTAGTGGTTTATTCTTCACTCCGTTAAATAATGCCATTTAATTTGTATACTGCTAGATAAATGTCCTGCTACCTTCCGTTTGATATATACTGCAATCTTCAATCCTATCCATCGTTTTCCGTTAAACATGACATATTTCATCGCATAAATTGGTATAGGTTAGAGAAAAGCGGAATTCTAAAATAGGACAGGTGTCATTCAATTAACGTTTTCGTTTCTCTTTTCCTATTTAAGTAATAGATATGAAATATCTAGGAGAGGCTGATGTAATTCTGGGAATTAAAATTGTTAGGAAAGAGGGGAAGTTATTACTAACTCAATCCCATTACATAGAGAAATTCCTATAAAAGTATGTTCATTACGATGACAAACCAGCACCAACTCCTTTAGAACCTAGTATTAAATTAGAAAAGAACACTGGACGTACTATCTCTCAATTAGAGTATTCCAGTGTTATTGGGAGTCTTATGTATGCTATGCATTGCACTAGACCAGACATCGCGCATGCTATAAGTATATTGTGTCGATTTACGAGTAATCCAGGTTTCGAACATTGGAAAGCCATTTCCAGAGTTTTAGCTTATTTGAAAGGAACCATTGAATATGGTTTATCTTATAAAGGATATCCTGCTGTAATAGAAGGATATAGTGATGCAACCTGGAACAATGTAGAATCCAAATCCAAGTCTATGACTGGATGGATCTTTATATTAGGAGGCGCTGCTGTGTCTTGGGCTTCCAAGAAGCAGACCTGTATTTCTGACTCGACAGTGTTGTCAGAATTGATTGCATTAGCAGATGCATGTAAAGAAGCGGAATGGCATAGGAATTTATTAATGGAAATCCCTTTGTGGAAGAAGCCATCTCCAACAGTCTTGATTAACTGTGACAATCAAGCAACAATATATAATGTGTCTAATAAGACATATAATGGAAAGTCTAGACATGTGAGTCTAAGACATCAAATGGTGAGACGGTTACTCAAAAGAGGAGTTATAACTGTTGACTACATAGAAACGAAGAAAAACTTGGCTGACCCACTTACAAAAGGTCTTTCGAAGGCAATGGTTTCTATAAAGTCACAAGAAATGGGACTAAGGTCTGTGAATGAAGGTTGATCATCCTTAACAGAAATCCAACTTATGTCTTGAAAAGGATAGACAAAGTTCAATGGGTACCAACAAGTTAAGCGAATGATTATGGAACACTTAATTGATAATCCCATAATATTTAGTGTTGGATTCTGCAAGAACAAAGGATGGATATACTTCCTTAATAAGTCTAGAAACCTTAAAAGGTGTATCGCAGAAACACCTTAAGAGACTTACCTATATGAGTATGGAAATCAGGCCGTTTCCGAGGAAAGTAAGACCGCTTTCTAAGTTGACTCATGAACCAGGATTTAAGCATATGGCCATTAACGTGCTGAGCAATACAGAACACTTTACCTAAGGAAATCAACATGTGTGATTGTTCCGATTTTATCATTAGGGATACTTGTTTCAAGATTCGTTCACCATAGAATCTCGATAAGGCTTTGAATGGTTTGCACTAAGTAAAGGTTCAAATCCAAAAGATACCTTTTATTTATGTGTTGGTTTTCACGATGATGCAAAACTTGATCTTAGAACTACATAGGCTTGATCCCACTTGGGTATGTAGAAGTCACTCAAGTAATGCAGCCATCCTATTTATTTATTTTGAAAATTGGGGGAGATTGTTGTAAATTTTCAAAATTAACTTGGGGACTTTGGGTTTTTTGTTTGGAAGAGAAAGAAGAAAAGAAGAAAGAAGAGTTTATTCCCACATTGTAGAAAAATGGAGACTATACTTGTATAAGTATAGCTCTCTCAAGTGGATGTTGGGGCCTTGGGGCCCCCACATGTTTGCTTTGCTGTGAGGAGAGAAGTCATGCAACACCACACGCGCGCCGCCGCCGTCCGTCCGTCCGACCGAACCGAACCGGTACGGGTACGGATTTCAGGTTCGGATCCGAAAATATTTTTGGATCAAAATATGAACAGTAACGGGCCAGAGGAAATTGCAACGGTTTTCTGAACATTGCAAACGAAAGGTAGCGACGTTTAATTTTTGAATCCATTCGCAACAATTACGAACCGTTGCAAACTGTCGCGACGCTTCGCGAATGGACACCTCTTCACGTCTATATATAGCGACGCCCGAAAACAGTTGCATACAATTTTTTCGAATCCTCTTCTTCTTCTCCACATAGTTCTGCGATGCTCAGAAATCATTACACCATTGCTCTGTTTTATGACGCCTCCAAGGTGTTGCAAATTCAGAAAGCGTTGCAGAATTGTTTTATTCTTCCTCTTCATTCTATTCTATATAAATTGCATCATCGGATACATTTTCTGAAGTATTCTTGGTCGGATCAAAGTCGTACAAACTTTGAATCCGATTACGCTGTTATAGGGCTTCATTGAGTCCTAAACGGCGATAGTTCGATAACCCGTGTAACGACCCTGAAATTTTAATAATTTGAATTGAGAATATTTAATTAATTTTTTAATATTTGAATGACGGTTTAGATTGAATTTTCAATATAACTTTGAATATAACGATTAAATTATAGAATTATTCTATTGAGAGTTGAATAATAATTTGAATCTTCAAATTTAAGCCAATTAAAAATATTTCAAAGGCTTGTAAAATTCATATTGATAACACTGAAAATTTTAGAAGCTTCAGAATTGAAATTGAAAGTGATTTGTTCAGTTTTAAAATTTACAACGTTCGAATCGATATTTAAAAATAGCCGTCCGAGGCACAGTCTCGGAATTCGACGAAACCAGTTCCATTGGGTCCGGAATATTGAATTATTACCGGATTTCAAATTTCGTAATTTTTGGAGTTGTTATGTGAACACACGGCGAGTAAACGCGTTGAAACCAAATTCGATTTAAACTTGAATTTAAAATTTAAACTTGGTCAAACTTCACCACGTTCGTCCTGGATTCTCGCCTAAAAAAATCACGAAATTTATCGTGTAAACCATACTCCTTCACGTTTAAATGTCCCTCTCCCTCTCTCTCAGAAAACAATTGGAACGAGATAAGAAAATGGCCGATACTCTCTTCCTCTCTAATAAAATTTAACCCAAATCGAATCAATGCCGAAACCCTTCACTGTTGCAATTCGTTCATTCAAATGGGATTCGTGAAGTTTAAAAAACAAAAAAAAAAGAAGAAGAAAAATAATCGCTCCTCACTCGAATCAAAATCGCGACAGGGGGGGGAGCAAGCGCGAGCGCAGGGAGGACACGGCGGCGCGCGTGATTGGGGGTATTGTCGATTAGGGCTAGGCGGTGTGTCGCGCGAGATGGTGAGGGGGTGCGACGCGACCGATGGTGGCGGTCTCGAATGGATAGCGCGCGATGCTGGCGTTTGCGATGGCGATGGATTGTGGGCGATCGAGGATGGCTGTGGGAGTTCGTGCAGCAGCGGCAACGTCGTGATTTAGTTTGAGCAAGCGCGAGGTCGACATCGACGAGGGGTATGGGTGCTCCGATGAGGCACGATGGTGTTGACATGGAGATGGGTCACTCTGGTGTACGTAAGGGCTTGGTAGCAACGACGAAGGCGACTGAGTCGCGTGAATTTAGGGCTTCGAGTGGATGCAGGCAGTGAGGTATTGAATTTAAATTTTGTTTTAATTTTAGTTATATATATATATATATAAAATAAATATAGATTGAAAAAATAAAAATAAACAGCGAACAAAAATAAAAAAAATAAACAGCAAATTTTATTTGGAATATATATATATATAAATATTTATATATATATATAAAATTTGTAAAGGGAAAGTTAGTTTAAAATATAATAATTTTGGGTTAATTAAATTTATTAATTAGGAATCTATTTCTAAGATTTAATAGTTGCAAATAAAAAGAAAGTTTAGTTTTAATTCAATAGTAGTTAAAACAAATTTAATTAAAACCCGTTTGAATTTTTAATTTTTAGTTTAAAAATAAAATAAAATATAATAGAGTTTAAACCTATACAAATTATTTTATTTCAAGTAGATATATGTGTATTTGGGTAAAATAAATAAATAGCTTCAAATAGGTTTATTTAATGATAATTGATTTTTCAATTTATTTTGAATATTAATTTATCATCTAATATTTTAGAGTGTCAAAATTTGAAAGGAAACGAGTTGAAATTGGAATAATAATGTATTATGAAAATAAATTTGTTTAATATCAAATTTTAAGTTAAATGAATTTATTAACAGAAAGTGGTTAAAGAAAGAATTAGTTAATCGAATTTATTTAAAAGAAGATATGTTTAAAATTAAATTTATTTATTAAAACAAAATTATCAGTTAAATATAAATTTATTTAGCAACTAAAGAGATATTGGTTAAAAAGGAATTTAGTTTTAAATTTAAATTTGGGGTTAAACAAATTTATTCAAAGTAATCGATTTAAAGATATTTATTTAAAGTAAAAATAAATTTTTAGTTTGATTAAGTTATTAAAAGAGAGTTTGGATAATTAAATTTATTAAAAGAAAGAAAATTTAATAATTAGTTAAATAAATTTGTTTAAACGAGAAATTGGTTTAAAAATAAAACTATCAGTTAATTTAAACTATTAAAGGAGAAAACTGATGGATTAAAATTTGTCAAATGAAAATTTAATTTATTCGATTGATTCGAATATTAATTGAATTGTATAAAATATTTATACTAGGTATAAATGAAGAAATCAAGTTGAATTGGAAGTGGATTGCAAACAGGCATTAAAGGTGAGAACTTCTCACTCAAAAGGAATTTCTGTTGTTTAATTAAATTTTAAATAGTTAGATTTAAAATTGATTGACTGTGTTGATTGATTGCTTGAATGATGATTGTTATATATATATATTGGATGTGAATAGACCCTATACGCCGTTAGTAAGCGGAGGTTATTTATTACACACATATACCGCGATATTCCACCTCGAAGTGGAATTGGTATTATATTATATATATAGCAATATATATATATTGGCATATGTATATATTGCAGTTGATTGATTTCCCGCATTTTCTTTTAGCGGATGAGACCCTATTGCGCCGTTAGTAAGCGGATATATATATATTTATAAAATCCCATATACCGCGATATTCCGTCTTGAAACGGAATGGTATTGTGCTAATGTCTGTGGATGCAGGAAAACAGGTTGGAGGGATCCAACTGGATTCCTCACAAATATTTATTGATTTTAAATATTGTGATGTTTGATTGTTTATCATATCGATATATGATATTGGAAAAAATCGTGATTAACTATTTGATGTGTTGCATCATCGGATCCGAATTTTGAAATTTAAAAACAACGATTTTAATTTCTAAAAGGATTTTTGGAAATATACGTTTATTAAATATTTTTGGAATTGATCCATTATAATTAAATAAACGTTATAATTTTTAATGTTATAAAAATTATACTTTTGAGAAATATAGTTAAAACATTGATTTTTGAAAATATGGGATTAGTGATTTTATAAAATAGTTTAAACTGGGATTTCTGAAATTATTATAAGAAGTTCAAAAAAATAGGATTTATAAAATTTTTATTTTATAAATCAGAATGATGAAACTATGAAAGAGTTTAAGGATGTTTAAAGTAATAATATAAATTGATTTATATTAAAAGATTTATAAATTGATATTTATAAATTAAAAATATAAGAATTATAAAACAAGCTTTTATAAGTGTTAGAATAAATTGTAAATGAATTTCATAAATAGAAATGGAATTATAGAATTATAACGATGAAGTTATAAATAGAATTTTATAAACAGTATAAATTGATTTATATAAAAGATTTACAAACGGATATTTGTAAATTAAAATATTGGAATTATAAAACGAAGTTTTTATAAGAGTTAGGATGAATTGTGAATGAATTTCACAAATGAATGAATTTATAGAATTATGAACGGTGAAGTTATAATTGGAATTTTATAAACAATAGGTTTATAAAATTTGTGAAGTTATTTAAAAGAATAAGATTTTGGATAAATAGATGAATCTTATAAG
Organism: Allium cepa; assembly: GCA_030765085.1. Lineage (NCBI taxonomy): Eukaryota > Viridiplantae > Streptophyta > Magnoliopsida > Asparagales > Amaryllidaceae > Allium > Allium cepa. Next base: position 963,940,917 of record CM060939.1, on the reverse strand, counting down.
TTATAAGATTTATAAAATTTGTGAAGTTTAAAGGAATGATTTTATAAACAAATAAATTATAAGTATTTAACTTATAATATGAAATTTTTAATATATCATTGTGATATGAATTGAGATAAGTTAATAAAGGAAATTTATAAAAGGAAGTTGTTAAAGAAATAGAAATAGAATTTATAAACATTGTTTTATAAATTCGCAAACTACTTATTTTGATAAGTAAATTGTTGCAATTTATTTATGAAGTTATATTCATGTTTTAGACAGTGAATAATTCCTTAAACTAAAATGAATAGAAGTAATGAAATTTATTAACAAGGTATATTCACGTTTTTGAATAGTGAATACTATGTTAAAGAAATTATTTTGGAAGAGATGTTTGAAACAGAATTAAAACGATCTAATAATGTTTTAAAATATGTTGAGATTTGAAATCATAGATTTCAACATTTATTGTTGAAATAGATGTTTTCGAGAAATAAAAGGAAATGGTAGATTTTAACACTGTTGTTATAATAGATGATTTCCGAAAGGAAATGTTTTGTATAGTATTGGGATTTATATATCTACTTTAATTTCGAATCCCTATACTAGTGTTTTTGGGTTGTCGTAACGATGTTTTACGCAACATTCGTTTTGGCCCAAATAAATATGGTTAAGTGAATGATTTCCTTAAAGAATGAATTATATACTTAATTTCGATTTAAGTATATAGAATATTTTCTAAGTGTTGAAAATAAAAGATTGTGAATTACTTATTTAATAAGTATAGAAATGTTTTCCAATATAAAGTGAATATGTTGAGAATTTATCTTTTTGAAGATAAATTGGAAATGAATAATAGAAATTGTATATTCATGAATATTTTGGAATATAAATTCAATATGGAATTTATAAATGGAATTGGGAAATTGGGTTTAAAAATAAATATTGATTTATTTTTAAAGAATGGAAATTATGTTTATATCTTCTAAAGATATTTGGGAAAAATAAATAATTTGGAAAATTATTTGGAATCTGGTGATGTTGGCATATCCATTGATAGTTCAATAACCGACTATCGATATTTACCTTGAATGGTATATGTTGTGATTTGTTTGAAATTGAATGCCACACCTATTTTTTTTTTTAAAAAAATAAGCGCTCACTATTCGGGTTAACCGGGAAAGGACCATGGGGTCGTATAACCCATTCCGAATATGTGATACGTCGTTATGAATTGCATTCGAAGACCGATGTTGAAGACCGGATATTTTCGAAAACGAAAGGGTTTCTTGTCGAATGTCTTTGCATCGACTGGTCCCCGGTATAGAGACTCCATATGTGATGGGAAGTCCGAACGTGATTAGTGAATATCCGGATTTGCAAGGACTTCTTTGTAAGTGCCTTCGGTTCTGTTCGAGCCCGGAACAGACTTGTATGAATTGTGTGTCTGACATTACAAGTTGAGATATAAAGCCGATTTCTTTCAAATATATTTCTGTGGTGGCGGAGAATTTATTCTCTTAGCTTAACACCCTTCTTTGAGACATACGAGCTCAAAGGTTATATAGTTGAAGTTATCAGCAATATATTCCCAATTTGGTAATGTGACATGCTGAGTGTTGCTGAAATGATCATTGTGTTGATTATTTGTGATAGGATCATTTATTTGATCGTCTATCTTAGTGATCATTGTGTTGATCATTTGTTGACCCAAAGCATGGCTTTTGTATAAAGTATGTTTTTGTGGACGTGACTTCGTCGAGCCTCACATCCCGGAATGGTCAAAACAGGAAAGATGCAGCAAGGTTATTAGGGGTTGCTGTAGCTCCCCTTAGGGTATGTGCATTTCCTTCTGGAAAAGGGTGGTATCATGGTATGGAGCCCAGATACTTACTCATGTTGAAAACACTTTATTATTATGGTGTGATGTTGGTAACGAGCGCTCGGATAAAGGTCCCAAAGGACCGGGGGATGGCATACTCGTGTCAGTTGTTACCCAGTTAGGAGTAACCCGGCCTTGTGTTGGTAGAGATCCGGTTTGGTTCTCGGGGATGTCCATCCAGAGGCATTCTCATGTGGCAATGGGAAGTTCCTTGGCCTGACCATTCGTTGGAAATCCAAAGAAACAATACGATCTTGTACGGTTTTAGTTGTAGAACCTGCCATTTAATATGGTAGCTATAGTAGGCATAATATAATGGTATCTATGCTGGCTAAGATTTATATCTTTATTTTCGAAATAAATTTTCTACACTATGCACTAATAATAATATCAAAATTGATTTGATTTTTTTTTTTTTGCGTAGAAGCATCTTTGACTAACATAAGAAGAAATCTCCTCCAAGTCTGCGTTTGCATTGTGTGTGTGGTGGGAGGTCTTATGGTAGTTACATTTTCAAAAGCATTGCGAATTGATTTCAAAAATATTCCTCTATTTGATTTTAAAGTAAATAAACTGTTTTGAGTTCTCGCACCAGTCACATGACTGACTCGGAGTTTATTGTTTTCCTTCCTAAACTCTGGGTGCCCACCAATTTCCACACGGGCAGTTAAGAGTTAAGGTTTATCAGGATATTCTGGATATTCTGGAGTTGCTGGAGGCAAGCTGGATGGCATGGCGTATTACTTGTATATAGTATTTCTTTTCCGCTGTTTAAAATTGTTTGTTGTTGTGAGCTCTGATGATTTGATGTAATGTAATATAATGTGATGTAATAACTGATATAGATCTTTGTTTAAAGATTATTCATTTATTATTATATGTTGTTCCGCTGCGAATTGTGAGATTTAGATGTTGTTCTGTTGTTTCTTTCTGTTCTGTTTTCTTTCTCTCTTCTTCTACCTTTCTCTTCTTTCTTAAAACCCCCTCAGTGTTCGGTTTTTCGGCAACGAAAAATCGTGTCCTGACAATGTGGTATCAGAGCTGTTGGTTAAGCGACAACCATGGTTCTGTAGGGTATTTCTCGTTAGAGATAGAGTCAGCAGTACTCTAGAATGAGTTTGAGTGTAATAATAGATATGAGCGCGTATTTGTTAGTGAATATAAAATTGATTTATATTATAAGATAATTTTACCCAAAACTATCTTTGGTATAGAAAGAAATGATTTTCTATGAATTATTATAGTATATGGTTGCATGATTGCTAGGAAGTGATAATATTGAATTATTATCATTAATAATGGAAAGAAATAAATAAATTGAATTCAAGTAAATTAACTTGATAATTTATTTATTTGTGAAATAATTTCAAATGGAATGAATATGAATATGGTATGTGAATTGGTCGTAAGCAATAAAAAATTGAATTGAGTAATTAAGTAAATTCGAGATGAATTGAAATAATTGAAATGAATTAGTGAATGAAACTAATTTATAATAGTAATATGAATTACTAAATAAAAGTAATCGTTAGAATTCAATATTTAGAATTGAGAATTGAATTCGAACGAATTTGAAGTCGTGAAGTGAATTAAAACGTGAAATTGAATGAAAATTTAATATGTAACTTCAATACTGAAGTAAAAACATATAAATAAGCATATATTGGAAATTTTGTAATAGAATTTGCAAATTGGTTTGAATATTGGATTTGGATGCTACTACTAGCAGATTATACAGGTAGCAGATTATACAGGTTATACAGGTATATAAAGGAATTGAGATTTTGATTTCAAAGATAAAATTGAATTGCTCGACAAAAAGGTACGTATTTCAATTTTTATATGAGATTTGATGACTTTCTTCTCTAGCCACTTGGCTTTTCTCTTTTCTTTTTGATTCTGAGGGGCCGTGGTGCCATTTTGTAGTCGTACCGATCGAGCCGCGCAAAGGAAACGCTGGCGAAATTTTTCGAAAATTTAGGTTGTTAGAAAAATTTTGAGAAAAATTTGAAAGTTTGAAATTTGAATTTGAATTTAAATTTGAATGGTTAGTAAAACAATGTTGGTTGAAACTTATAATTGAAGTTGAAAAACTAGTTGAAATGATAGTAAATCTCTAGTAAAAAGATTTAGGCTAGTGAGTTGATAAAACTATTTGGATTGTGAAAAATGATAGACGGGATAAGAGCATTCTTCTTAACTTGTAATTTCGGGACGAAATTCTTTTAAGGGGGAAAGATTGTAACGACCCTGAAATTTTAATAATTTGAATTGAGAATATTTAATTAATTTTTTAATATTTGAATGACGGTTTAGATTGAATTTTCAATATAACTTTGAATATAACGATTAAATTATAGAATTATTCTATTGAGAGTTGAATAATAATTTGAATCTTCAAATTTAAGCCAATTAAAAATATTTCAAAGGCTTGTAAAATTCATATTGATAACACTGAAAATTTTAGAAGCTTCAGAATTGAAATTGAAAGTGATTTGTTCAGTTTTAAAATTTACAACGTTCGAATCGATATTTAAAAATAGCCGTCTGAGGCACAGTCTCGGAATTCGACGAAACCAGTTCCATTGGGTCCGGAATATTGAATTATTACCGGATTTCAAATTTCGTAATTTTTGGAGTTGTTATGTGAACACACGGCGAGTAAACGCGTTGAAACCAAATTCGATTTAAACTTGAATTTAAAATTTAAACTTGGTCAAACTTCACCACGTTCGTCCTGGATTCTCGCCTAAAAAAATCACGAAATTTATCGTGTAAACCATACTCCTTCACGTTTAAATGTCCCTCTCCCTCTCTCTCAGAAAACAATTGGAACGAGATAAGAAAATGGCCGATACTCTCTTCCTCTCTAATAAAATTTAACCCAAATCGAATCAATGCCGAAACCCTTCACTGTTGCAATTCGTTCATTCAAATGGGATTCGTGAAGTTTAAAAAACAAAAACAAAAAAGAAGAAAAAAAATAATCGCTCCTCACTCGAATCAAAATCGCGACAGGGGGGGGGGGGGGCGGGGAGCAAGCGCGAGCGCAGGGAGGACACGGCGGCGCGCGTGATTGGGGGTATTGTCGATTAGGGCTAGGCGGTGTGTCGCGCGAGATGGTGAGGGGGTGCGACGCGACCGATGGTGGCGGTCTCGAATGGATGGCGCGCGATGCTGGCGTTTGCGATGGCGATGGATTGTGGGCGATCGAGGATGGCTGTGGGAGTTCGTGCAGCAGCGGCAACGTCGTGATTTAGTTTGAGCAAGCGCGAGGTCGACATCGACGAGGGGTATGGGTGCTCCGATGAGGCACGATGGTGTTGACATGGAGATGGGTCACTCTGGTGTACGTAAGGGCTTGGTAGCAACGACGAAGGCGACTGAGTCGCGTGAATTTAGGGCTTCGAGTGGATGCAGGCAGTGAGGTATTGAATTTAAATTTTGTTTTAATTTTAGTTATATATATATATATATATATATATAAAATAAATATAGATTGAAAAAAAAAATAAACAGCGAACAAAAATAAAAAAATAAACAGCAAATTTTATTTGGAATATATATATATAAATATTTATATATATATATATAATTTGTAAAGGGAAAGTTAGTTTAAAATATAATAATTTTGGGTTAATTAAATTTATTAATTAGGAATCTATTTCTAAGATTTAATAGTTGCAAATAAAAAGAAAGTTTAGTTTTAATTCAATAGTAGTTAAAACAAATTTAATTAAAACCCGTTTGAATTTTTAATTTTTAGTTTAAAAATAAAATAAAATATAATAGAGTTTAAACCTATACAAATTATTTTATTTCAAGTAGATATATGTGTATTTGGGTAAAATAAATAAATAGCTTCAAATAGGTTTATTTAATGATAATTGATTTTTCAATTTATTTTGAATGTTAATTTATCATCTAATATTTTAGAGTGTCAAAATTTGAAAGGAAACGAGTTGAAATTGGAATAATAATGTATTGTGAAAATAAATTTGTTTAATATCAAATTTTAAGTTAAATGAATTTATTAACAGAAAGTGGTTAAAGAAAGAATTAGTTAATCGAATTTATTTAAAAGAAGATATGTTTAAAATTAAATTTATTTATTAAAACAAAATTATCAGTTAAATATAAATTTATTTAGCAACTAAAGAGATATTGGTTAAAAAGGAATTTAGTTTTAAATTTAAATTTGGGGTTAAACAAATTTATTCAAAGTAATCGATTTAAAGATATTTATTTAAAGTAAAAATAAATTTTTAGTTTGATTAAGTTATTAAAAGAGAGTTTGGATAATTAAATTTATTAAAAGAAAGAAAATTTAATAATTAGTTAAATAAATTTGTTTAAACGAGAAATTGGTTTAAAAATAAAACTATCAGTTAATTTAAACTATTAAAGGAGAAAACTGATGGATTAAAATTTGTCAAATGAAAATTTAATTTATTCGATTGATTCGAATATTAATTGAATTGTATAAAATATTTATACTAGGTATAAATGAAGAAATCAAGTTGAATTGGAAGTGGATTGCAAACAGGCATTAAAGGTGAGAACTTCTCACTCAAAAGGAATTTCTGTTGTTTAATTAAATTTTAAATAGTTAGATTTAAAATTGATTGACTGTGTTGATTGATTGCTTGAATGATGATTGTTATATATATATATTGGATGTGAATAGACCCTATACGCCGTTAGTAAGCGGAGGTTATTTATTACACACATATACCGCGATATTCCACCTCGAAGTGGAATTGGTATTATATTATATATATAGCAATATATATATATTGGCATATGTATATATTGCAGTTGATTGATTTCCCGCATTTTCTTTTAGCGGATGAGACCCTATTGCGCCGTTAGTAAGCGGATATATATATATTTATAAAATCCCATATACCGCGATATTCCGTCTTGAAACGGAATGGTATTGTGCTAATGTCTGTGGATGCAGGAAAACAGGTTGGAGGGATCCAACTGGATTCCTCACAAATATTTATTGATTTTAAATATTGTGATGTTTGATTGTTTATCATATCGATATATGATATTGGAAAAAATCGTGATTAACTATTTGATGTGTTGCATCATCGGATCCGAATTTTGAAATTTAAAAACAACGATTTTAATTTCTAAAAGGATTTTTGGAAATATACGTTTATTAAATATTTTTGGAATTGATCCATTATAATTAAATAAACGTTATAATTTTTAATGTTATAAAAATTATACTTTTGAGAAATATAGTTAAAACATTGATTTTTGAAAATATGGGATTAGTGATTTTATAAAATAGTTTAAACTGGGATTTCTGAAATTATTATAAGAAGTTCAAAAAAATAGGATTTATAAAATTTTTATTTTATAAATCAGAATGATGAAACTATGAAAGAGTTTAAGGATGTTTAAAGTAATAATATAAATTGATTTATATTAAAAGATTTATAAATTGATATTTATAAATTAAAAATATAAGAATTATAAAACAAGCTTTTATAAGTGTTAGAATAAATTGTAAATGAATTTCATAAATAGAAATGGAATTATAGAATTATAACGATGAAGTTATAAATAGAATTTTATAAACAGTATAAATTGATTTATATAAAAGATTTACAAACGGATATTTGTAAATTAAAATATTGGAATTATAAAACGAAGTTTTTATAAGAGTTAGGATGAATTGTGAATGAATTTCACAAATGAATGAATTTATAGAATTATGAACGGTGAAGTTATAATTGGAATTTTATAAACAGTAGGTTTATAAAATTTGTGAAGTTATTTAAAAGAATAAGATTTTGGATAAATAGATGAATCTTATAAGTTATAAGATTTATAAAATTTGTGAAGTTTAAAGGAATGATTTTATAAACAAATAAATTATAAGTATTTAATTTATAATATGAAATTTTTAATATATCATTGTGATATGAATTGAGATAAGTTAATAAAGGAAATTTATAAAAGGAAGTTGTTAAAGAAATAGAAATAGAATTTATAAACATTGTTTTATAAATTCGCAAACTACTTATTTTGATAAGTAAATTGTTGCAATTTATTTATGAAGTTATATTCATGTTTTAGACAGTGAATAATTCCTTAAACTAAAATGAATAGAAGTAATGAAATTTATTAACAAGGTATATTCACGTTTTTGAATAGTGAATACTATGTTAAAGAAATTATTTTGGAAGAGATGTTTGAAATAGAATTAAAATGATCTAATAATGTTTTAAAATATGTTGAGATTTGAAATCATAGATTTCAACATTTATTGTTGAAATAGATGTTTTCGAGAAATAAAAGGAAATGGTAGATTTTAACACTGTTGTTATAATAGATGATTTCCGAAAGGAAATGTTTTGTATAGTATTGGGATTTATATATCTACTTTAATTTCGAATCCCTATACTAGTGTTTTTGGGTTGTCGTAACGATGTTTTACGCAACATTCATTTTGGCCCAAATAAATATGGTTAAGTGAATGATTTCCTTAAAGAATGAATTATATACTTAATTTCGATTTAAGTATATAGAATATTTTCTAAGTGTTGAAAATAAAAGATTGTGAATTACTTATTTAATAAGTATAGAAATGTTTTCCAATATAAAGTGAATATGTTGAGAATTTATCTTTTTGAAGATAAATTGGAAATGAATAATAGAAATTGTATATTCATGAATATTTTGGAATATAAATTCAATATGGAATTTATAAATGGAATTGGGAAATTGGGTTTAAAATTAAATATTGATTTATTTTTAAAGAATGGAAATTATGTTTATATCTTCTAAAGATATTTGGGAAAAATAAATAATTTGGAAAATTATTTGGAATCTGGTGATGTTGGCATATCCATTGATAGTTCAATAACCGACTATCGATATTTACCTTGAATGGTATATGTTGTGATTTGTTTGAAATTGAATGCCACACTTATTTTTTTTAGAAAAAAATAAGCGCTCACTATTCGGGTTAACCGGGAAAGGACCATGGGGTCGTATAACCCATTCCGAATATGTGATACGTCGTTATGAATTGCATTCGAAGACCGGTGTTGAAGACCGGATATTTTCGAAAACGAAAGGGTTTCTTGTCGAATGTCTTTGCATCGACTGGTCCCCGGTATAGAGACTCCATATGTGATGGGAAGTCCGAACGTGATTAGTGAATATCCGGATTTGCAAGGACTTCTTTGTAAGTGCCTTCGGTTCTGTTCGAGCCCGGAACAGACTTGTATGAATTGTGTGTCTGACATTACAAGTTGAGATATAAAGCCGATTTCTTTCAAATATATTTCTGTGGTGGCGGAGAATTTATTCTCTTAGCTTAACACCCTTCTTTGAGACATACGAGCTCAAAGGTTATATAGTTGAAGTTATCAGCAATATATTCCCAATTTGGTAATGTGACATGCTGAGTGTTGCTGAAATGATCATTGTGTTGATTATTTGTGATAGGATCATTTATTTGATCGTCTATCTTAGTGATCATTGTGTTGATCATTTGTTGACCCAAAGCATGGCTTTTGTATAAAGTATGTTTTTGTGGACGTGACTTCGTCGAGCCTCACATCCCGGAATGGTCAAAACAGGAAAGATGCAGCAAGGTTATTAGGGGTTGCTGTAGCTCCCCTTAGGGTATGTGCATTTCCTTCTGGAAAAGGGTGGTATCATGGTATGGAGCCCAGATACTTACTCATGTTGAAAACACTTTATTATTATGGTGTGATGTTGGTAACGAGCGCTCGGATAAAGGTCCCAAAGGACCGGGGGATGGCATACTCGTGTCAGTTGTTACCCAGTTAGGGGTAACCCGGCCTTGTGTTGGTAGAGATCCGGTTTGGTTCTCGGGGATGTCCATCCAGAGGCATTCTCATGTGGCAATGGGAAGTTCCTTGGCCTGACCATTCGTTGGAAATCCAAAGAAACAATACGATCTTGTACGGTTTTAGTTGTAGAACCTGCCATTTAATATGGTAGCTATAGTAGGCATAATATAATGGTACCTATGCTGGCTAAGATTTATATCTTTATTTTCGAAATAAATTTTCTACACTATGCACTAATAATAATATCAAAATTGATTTGATTTTTTTTTTTTTTTTTGCGTAGAAGCATCTTTGACTAACATAAGAAGAAATCTCCTCCAAGTCTGCGTTTGCAATGTGTGTGTGGTGGGAGGTCTTATGGTAGTTACATTTTCAAAAGCATTGCGAATTGATTTCAAAAATATTCCTCTATTTGATTTTAAAGTAAATAAACTGTTTTGAGTTCTCGCACCAGTCACATGACTGACTCGGAGTTTATTGTTTTCCTTCCTAAACTCTGGGTGCCCACCAATTTCCACACGGGCAGTTAAGAGTTAAGGTTTATCAGGATATTCTGGATATTCTGGAGTTGCTGGAGGCAAGCTGGATGGCATGGCGTATTACTTGTATATAGTATTTCTTTTCCGCTGTTTAAAATTGTTTGTTGTTGTGAGCTCTGATGATTTGATGTAATGTAATATAATGTGATGTAATAACTGATATAGATCTTTGTTTAAAGATTATTCATTTATTATTATATGTTGTTCCGCTGCGAATTGTGAGATTTAGATGTTGTTCTGTTGTTTCTTTCTGTTCTGTTTTCTTTCTCTCTTCTTCTACCTTTCTCTTCTTTCTTAAAACCCCCTCAGTGTTCGGTTTTTCGGCAACGAAAAATCGTGTCCTGACAACCCGTTTGTACCTGGTGGGTTGAACTATTGTCTGAAAGAATCTATTCCATAGATTCTTGAAGGCGGAAGTACAGCATTGTCTTCATCACTATCGCCATCAAATCCGTCTCGAATCGAAAAATTCCCAACAGAAGATTCAAGTTATTAACTTGAATTAATATTTTGTAACAATTGAATTTATTAACAAAGTTCTTGTTGTCTGTGAAAGCTTGGTTTCCAGAGTAAAATTTTCTAATATGCTTTAAACAGATTTAACAATCCTGATTTGAAGTTCGAGCATCATATTTTGTTGGAAAATTAAAACTTTTATCATGATCAAATGGCAACAATTCGAGATTTCATAGTTTCAACCTCGTAACATATAATAGAGGAGAACAACATATGCAGTGTTTAAAGAACTATCTGTATATAATACGGATTCATATCAAACTTTAACTCATACTACAGCATATATTCCATTTGAATCTTCTTACTGTTTTAATTAACTTAAACTTGAAAAATTTAGGTATACTCACCTGCAAAAATGTAAACATAGAATACTTTGGAAACCCGAAGTATGAAACTGTCTTGAGATCTTGACTGTTCTTGTTTTGAATTAAATGATGTTTATACTTTGAAAAGATGAAGTTCCTTATTTCTTATACTTTGGTTTTTCTTTTGTTTTGCTGAACGAACTAAATAGAAGGATCCATCCACGTATATATAGAAGATAACAGGATGCTTAAGGGAGGTACTAACTGGTACTGTTGTTTTCTTCCTTTGGCTTTGATTGATATGAGCAGATTTTTGTACTGAGAAAGATAAGATTTGTAAATATTTTGAATTGACAAAATGTTAGGCTTGAGCAGATAGCATTAAATGTTTGTTGCTTAATATGTTTACATAATTGTCATTTTGTTTAGCTGTATATGTATTTGTATGTAAAAGTACATTTTGCAAGTAGGCTTGTGGATGAAGATGTTGTCTTGTCACTTGTAACCACTGTCATATATGAAGATATTTATCAAGATATCTGTTATGTTATTATGTTATACTTGTTCTTATTTCATTATACACTTAGTGTTTCAATTAACTCTTGTTTATATTTACATTTGTATTTTGTATTTTGACTATAAATGTTCATATGGTTTACTTATACTAATATTTATTTGTATTTGTATTTGTATTTTTAGCTAAAGATATTCATGCTTACTTATTTATGTTTATATTTTATATTCTAACTATCAATAATTAAATTACATCCATTATGGTTTACTTTCATTTTATACTTATATTTATTTCTATATGTATTTTTCAAAAATTAAGTTATATTCATATGTTAGACTTATTTTTATGTTGATCGAATTTGATTTTTATTTTAAACATTATTATCCACATCTATATATTTAGTTATCACTTGTTAACAAGATGAAGTATTTTAATTTAATTATATAAGATGAATTTTATTATAAATATTATTGAGATACTTTATGTTAAAATTTCAATCAAATTCCCTTTTTAAAAATACAAATCCATACAAATAAATGGAAATTATTCCAAAAGTCATATTCATTTTAAAATGATAAGTTTACTCTTTATTTAAATTAGATGAAATATTTATTAAAATAATAGGGCCAATATCCAGGGTCGTCACATTCCTCCCCCCTTTGAATCTTTTCATCCTCGAAAAGAAACGAAGCCAGATTCATTCATTTTTAAAACTATTTCAAGGGCTTGACAACATTCAATGCTTATATTAACATCCATTTTTTTCCAACAATTTAATCCAAACTTTATTTAATGGTCTTCCATTCTTACTCAAAATCAAGCTTCTATTGAATGGGCTTTCACCCTTATTCGAAGACAAACTTCCATAAATTTTATACTTAAGTTAATTTACTTTAATTTATTCAACATCAAATTTAAGTTTACTTCTATTTGATTCTCATTTAATCCAATTCCATTAAATTCAGTTAGCCCATTCATTTTGATTTTTGATTTTAGTTCACTTCCCAGTTTATCAAAATAATATCCTATGCCACCGGACTTAAGTTCAGTTTGATAATCCAATTACAATCAACACTTTGATTTAGTTTTTATTCAATCAGACTTCATCCATTTATTTAACCGAGTTAAATTTTATTAACATAAACAATTATTTTTCCAATTAGCTTACTTCCAACTTTTTTTAATCAATATTTGATTTTATTAAAAAAATCACTACATTAAATTTCCTGAGTTCAATTTTATTTTATAATTCCAGTTTGGATTTCCCTTTTATTTTCCCAAAATCCCTACACTTCTATTTTAAAATTTTAGAAATGTTTTTAAACCCACCTCATACTATTAAAATAGCTTTTATAAAAATATTTCTTATAACTCGATGTCTCAACTAGTCCATCCTTGTTCTCACAGAGATTCAGTTATACGTTGATCAGGCGTAGAACTGAAAATCTATAAGTACTTAGTAAACCCGTTTTCAACATCCAGTAAAAATACTTGAAGAATAATTTTATTAAAATATAGAAAACGGTTTTTGAAAATAGAGGAAATATCTTTGGTGACAATGCTCTGAAAATCATCACCCCAATCCATGGTCACAGTTACATTCCAGGGTTACGTTGCCGTCGCAGCAAAAGTCCATGTAACTGCAGGCTCTCCACGGCCTCTCGATTACGCCATGGAACCCACACAACAGATCACAGTTACATCCAGGGTTACGTTGCCATCGCAGCAAAAGTCCATGTAACTGCAGGCTCTCGGCGGCCTCTAATTTTCGCTGTCGAAATAAAACTTCTCCACTCCTACATAGGTCGCAGTCTACCGATATAAAATCAAACGCAGACTCTTGGCTCTCAGCGGCACACACGACTTTCGCTATGTTATACCATAGGTCGCAGTCTACCAATATAAAATCAAATGCAAACTGTTGGCTCTCAGCGGCACACACGACTTTCGCTATGGTATACTCAACTCATAATCCTCAAGAACTAGTTTTGTCCGGACTCCTCACAGGATCAACTTTAGAACCCCCTGGGGGCTCAAGGCAGCACCACCCGGTGGCACTCCTGAGAAGTTCATTTCAAGGGAGCGCCTTTTTCCCCGGAGCCATCATCAAAACACTTTATACTATACACATATAGTATCTTTCAAATCATACACCTAGTATGAATTTTATCAAAGCTCCTTTACACAAATTCGATTATCCCAAATCGATAATTCTCAAAATAGCTTTCCAAATTCCAATATTGATTTTACCCAAAAATCAAAAGCCTTTCCCAAATCCAAAGGTTCCCAAAACATTTTCCAAAACACTCATAAGATCCTTTATATATTCAATAATATATATAATTTTTAAAACTTTGGATCATTTCAAACTTGTATAAAACTCCTTTTATACTTCAAACACTTTCAAAATCCGTTTTCTTCCGTCAATAGATTCAACAAGGGGAGTTTCTCTTATATAACAAAGATATATAACTTTGTTTATTCAAAAATCAAATATTCAAATTTGAATACTCTTTCCAGTATCAATTTCCTTTCTATTCACATCCACTTAAATTTTCATTCACTTATTCACATTTGCCTTAATCCCCATTTGGATTATCACCTCAATTCTTATCCCAGTTGGGTATTTAATTAATAACAGTTTGAACTCTGACCGGTTTATTTAGAAAATAGCTTCAAAATTTTAAAATAGAAAAGTAGTTGAAAAGTAATTATTAGTTTGCAAAATAGTTGTAAAATAGGTAACTAATTGTAAAATAGTTGGAAAATAGTTAAATAGTTATAGAAATCTTAGATAATTGAAAAATAGTTGTAAAATAGTAATTAATTTGTAACATAGTTGAAAAATAGTAATTAGTTTTTAAAAAAAGTTGAAAAATGGTTAAATAGCTCCAAAATAATTGTAGACAAGTATAAAATAATTTGGCTTTAAGAAAGAAAGGTTGTATATATTTAATAGCTTAGAAAAATAAGTTTATACTAAGACAATTTATATTGAAAATAGTCCAGAGTCAAAACTGTTCACTTCCCCAACAATTCAATTTAAATTTCCACTCTCACTGACTCAATTCCAATTTGAATAATCTTCAATTTCCATTGAAATTGACTTAATCCCAATTCTAGTTGAATTGATTCTCAATTTCCTTCCAACTTCAAATCCAGTTCCATTTGATCTTTAAACTTGTACAACTTTAATTATAATTTTAATTTTACAACTTCTATTTATAATCAATTACATTCACATTTTGCTTTTAACTCGGAATTATACATTTTATTTATCCAATATATTTTTATTATTCCATAAACATTTTAATCAAGATCCCAGAGTTAAAACAAATTTCCAAAATTTCAACATTAATTAGAATTCAACTATATCCACAATTCTTTGGCAAATTCAATTATCCCTTTGAATTTCAAAACCAAACCCAGTTCACAAACAATTCCAATTTAAAACAATTTGGTAGAAATTTCTCTTTTAGAAACTCGAAAATGAACATCGATGATGCTGCAGTCATCACCGACGTTATTTTCCAGTGACCAAAAGAGTTCAATGCTTTTATCTCTTTAAAAACATTTCCAACCATCTTTAATTTCAAATCTCCCAGATTTCAAATTCAACACAAAAATATTTTTGAAATAATACTGTTATTTCTCCCAAACCTTTGGAAACCACTTTCAAATCCAAAGGAATTTTAAATGTTCCCAAAAATTCCAAATTCCCAATCTATCCAATTCATATTTAAACACTACTCTGGAATTTTCATCTTCCTTTATTTTCAAATATTCTCTGGAATACTATATCAAATTATAATCTCATTTATTTATGAAGTTTATTTTAATTTAAATTACATTTACAATCTATATTCCAAATTCCATTTTGTTATATAAGTTTATTCTGCAACTTTGGTAATAAGTTTCAATTTGGTCGTATTTTTATATTACTTCTTAACTTAATTCCACTAATTTAACAACACCAAAATATTCATTAGAAAGAAATATTGCTTTATATATCAAAATATATTTTTATATAAAATCATTTAAACTCTTTATAAGCAAATACAAGTACGCTCTCATATATATATATATATATAAATATATATATATATATACACACACACATACACACACACACACACTCAACTCATTCTAGAGTACTACAGACTCTATTTAATGAGTAATCCCCACCAGAGCCAAGGTTCTCGTTTAACCTTTCTGCTCTGATACCAACTGTAACGACCCAGAATTTTCGAACCCGAAAATTCCAAATAGTTATGAAAAAGAAGAAAGAGATAGAAGAAGAAGAACAAAAACACCAAACATCTCACATTCGCATCGGATAAAATATAATAATAAATAATAACAGTTTACAAAAAAAAATTCTATATCTGTCGATTACATTTAATATACATCAGAGTTTCACATATATACAGTCACTGATATATACAATTATCATGGCTCGGATTAACAATAACATATACAGCGGGAACACTCCATACGTACTTGCCATCCAGCTCGCCTCCTGAGCTCCAAAACGTACCTACCTAGAAATCTGTAATACTCGGTCTGACCCAAGCATTACACCAAAGTAATACCTGGGTCAGGCTGGAAACCAGCGTGAGTAAACCCATTTAACAAAAAATACAAAAGCATACATCTTATATGAACCCGGGTAACTTATATAAATTTACAACTTCACAAGTTGTTATGGGCACCACTATTCCACATCTCAACTTCTAAGTAACAAAACTTAGATTTAATCCACATAAATCGTTTCATTTCAGCCTATTAATTCCACATATCAATTTTAAAGAAACGAAGTGGTTTCGGGTATTATCTAATACCCGACTCCGGTCTCTTCGAATTCAGTTCATCTGGAACACACGTTATTCAAGTGAAATGCAATTCAATTTTAAATAAAAGATGACACTTTTTACTTAGCAATTTCTCATTGACAAATATCCTCAATATCATTGCCCACCCAAACACATTATATCACGATACATTTCATATTATGGGTATCGATCAGTTTAAGGCATTTAATTATCATTTACACATGCATAAGCAAGGTAAATCAACCACACTATCTCAAATCAATTTCCTTTAAGTCCCGCTTATTAATTACAACCTAATCGATGTACCATCCCACAATCATTCATCTTAGTTAATCCTCCCTGATTAATTATTCTTTAATTGTATTAAATTTATCCTCACTGTCTAATTACTTTCATTAAGTAATTATACTTAACCAAATTCCATGAATGTTTATTCTTAATTAATTGCATTCATTAATCAACCCCTATTACTCATAAACAGTAATTACCCCTCTGCAATTACTTACTTAAGTAATTAACCCCTTACTTAATTATTAATCCCTTTTGATTAATTACACCAAGTAATTATCCTTAATTACTTCTCTTTAAGTAATTCCTTTTAATTTATTACACTTTGTAATTGTGAATTATTTCTTAATTATCCACTTAATTAATTCCCAATTATTAATTAATAACCTTAATTATTGGTTTATAAAACTTAATTACCCATTTAATGATCACTAATTATTTAATTAACCATTAATTACCAATTTAATTAATCTTTAAATCTTAATTAATTTCTTAATTGATTAACTACTATTATTGGTTAATTGACTCCAAGAAGTCAATTAAATCCTTATGTTCAAATTGATTAAGACACAAGATCATCATAATCAATTTTTAATCACACATTTATTAAGTCTTAAATTGCTTATTAAATTACAAGTATAAATTAATTTCCCTTTTTAATTTACTTACACGATATATTAATTATTATCTTACTTTTGTAAACTTTCTTGATAAATTTGATCAAGTCTTAGCTTCAACCTTGCCAACCTTAATAACTTGATTTATACTGTCCTTATTTTAATGTTGACTTCAGATTTAATTAAGCTGACCCTTAAATAAAAAGAGCTCGAAGAAATCAATGCGCTGGCTCGAGCAAACTCGGGTTTTCCCTGCGTTCCTACTCTCTTCTGCTCGTATGCTTCTTCTCTGCCCTTTTTTTTATATAGCCAAGTTAAAAACTTCAGTACTATACAAATATACGCTCGCAACCAGGTCGACACTTGAAACACTGACATTTCCCGCTGTCGTGCACGTGCACGGCACGTTGCAACCACTCCGGCGAACCCCAACGCCATCGTCAAGTCACCAATCTCCAGCATACTCGAAAGCCAAACTCAACTCGGCCTTAAAAATTTCGAATCGAAATTTTCCGTTTGCTCGAAACCTGAAGCTCAACCAAAATGACATAGCCACCTCGCCACACCCCACAGACCATCGGAGGCCCTCAAACTTCACCCACACCTCGGCAACACACTAAGCTGCCACCCACCAAAGCTTCGTGTCACTCGATTGCGTAATGGAAACGAACACTGCTCGTTTCTTAATCTTAGAAAAAACTGGCCTTAAACCCTAGAATGAATTCGTTCCTTTAATTTATACAATGAAAAATTTTCTTGATAATTTTCGCGAAGTCATAGATATGCATACTTGCTACAACCCAAATCTCAACAGTAATTATTTGATCAATCATCTGTAATTGGTAAAAATGCAATTTTTGATCAAACATGAAGTGCTCATACAATCCTACACTAACAATTCCCATTTCTTCTTTAAAAATCCTATTTTGCATTGAAGATTCAAGTTATTAACTTGAATTAATATTTTGTAACAATTGAATTTATTAACAAAGTTCTTGTTGTCTGTGAAAGCTTGGTTTCCAGAGTAAAATTTTCTGATATGCTTTAAACAGATTTAACAACCCTGATTTGAAGTTCGAGCATCATGTTTTGTTGGAAAATTAAAACTTTTATCATGATCAAATGGCAACAATTCGAGATTTCATAGTTTCAACCTCGTAACATATAACAGAGGAGAACAGCATATGTAATGTTTAAAGAACTATCTGTATATAATACGGATTCATATCAAACTTTAACTCATACTACAGCATATATTCCATTTGAATCTTCTTACTGTTCTAATTAACTTAAACTTGAAAAATTTAGGTATACTCACCTGCAAAACTGTAAACAGAGAATACTTTGGAAACCCGAAGTATGAAACTGTCTTGAGATCTTCACTGTCCTTGTTTTGAATTGAATGATGTTTATACTTTGAAAAGATGAAGTTTCTTATTTCTTATACTCTGGTTTTTCTTTTGTTTTGCTGAACAAACTGAATAGAAGGATTCATCCATGTATATATAGAAGATAACAGGATGCTTAAGGGAGGTATTAACTGGTACTGTTGTTTTCTTCCTTTGGCTTTGATTGATATGAGCAGATATTTCTACTGAGAAAGATAAGATTTGTAAATATTTTGAATTGACAAAATGTTAGGCTTGAGCAGATAGCATTAAATGTTTGTTGCTTAATATGTTTACATAATTGTCATTTTGTTTAGCTGTATATGTATTTGTATGTAAAAGTAAATTTTGCAAGTAGGCTTGTGGATGAAGATGTTGTCTTGTCACTTGCAACCACTGTCATATATGAAGATATTTATCTAGATATCTGTTATGTTATTATGTTATACTTGTTCTTATTTCATTATACACTTAGTGTTTCAATTAACTCTTGTTTATATTTACATTTGTATTTTGTATTTTGACTATAAATGTTCATATGGTTTACTTATACTAATATTTATTTGTATTTGTATTTTTAGCTAAAGATATTCATGCTTACTTATTTATGTTTATGTTTTATATTCTAACTATTAATATTTAAATTACATCCATTATGGTTTACTTTCATTTTATACTTATATTTATTTCTATATGTATTTTTCAAAAATTAAGTTATATTCATATGTTAGACTTATTTTTATGTTGATCGAATTTGATTTTTATTTTAAACATTATTATCCACATCTATATATTTAGTTATCACATGTTAACAAGACAAAGTATTTTAATTTAATTATATAAGACGAATTTTATTATAAATATTATTGAGATACTTTATGTTAAAATTTCAAAATCAAATTCCTTTTTTAAAAATACAAATCCATACAAATAAATGGAAATTATTCCAAAAGTCATATTCATTTTAAAATGATAAGTTTACTCTTTATTTAAATTAGATTAAATATTTATTAAAATAATACGGCCAATATCCAGGGTCGTCACAGTATGGAAGATTTATAACACTTGAAATATGAAAATAGAGAGCTTTTGTAAATATGAATGCAATAGATAAGATAGAAAGAACTAGAGTAAGATTCGATGATAAAAACATTTGGTTAAGCCTCTATTTGTAGTATACAAATAGTTGCAATTATTCACGAAGAGATTCGATGATTAGATGTGAATCAAGAGTTGTGTCTCTTTGCTGAATAGTTGCATCTATTCGTTTCTAGAAGTCTAAAATAAAATTTCAGAAGTCTGTTTATAGTTAAAAATTTATACAGCAAGAAAATAGGAAAATTCGGCGTATATTCAGACGTCTGAATATTTTAGAACAGACATCTAAATATTATGCTGAATCAATATTTTTTTCAGTAGACAGATGTCTGAATAAAAGATTTCAGGCGTCTGTTTGCTGTGTCTTGTGCATGTTTTACAATTGTTCATGTGTGTGCGTCACCAAGGAAGATTTTAACAAATACTAATACACATAGACTCCTTAACTAAGCCCTTGAAATTTTCCTGTTGTAGAGTTCTTCCTGCAAAACAAGGTTAATCGATACTAATATATACGTATAGTTTTCATAATCAAAATTGCTATAAAGCGAGATTCAACAGATGTTACAAGCCTCATCAACCAGGAATGACTGAAACAGGGGATATGTTGTAGGGCTAGATGGGTTGCACCTATTAGGTTATATCATCACCCTTCTAGGTATATATGCAATCATTAATGAATTCGTGTATGTGGGAGCACTCGGTTAAAGGTTGCATAGCAACCAGGGTGATGATATATTCGGTACTATCCAGTAAGGGGTAGGCCGGTCATGTGTTGGCATGGGTCGTTATGTACGACCTCGGTACATTTTTCTAGAGATGTACTATGGCGGATGGTACCCCAGTAACCCAGTCATTAGTTGAAATCCATTCTCCAATATGTGCCTTACATTTTCAATTGTAGATCCTAGTAAGTTGGAATGTGAGATGCAAGCATTTCAGCTATTTTAACTGTTTACTTTAAACCTAGACACTATGATAATTTCACTGGATTTTGATATAAAATATTTTGGTTATCGTATGGTAAAAACCCATCAGTTTTTATGTGTGGTGTGATCTTACGAGATACCCTTTGTTTGAAAGGTTTACAAATGTAGAAATCAGTTTGGTTTTTACTTGTTATCAATTTTACTCATACTGGTTTACCAGACTGACCCGGGCGTTATTCCATATAATGCTCGGGTCAGACCGAGCATGTTTTCCCATGTTTAGCTAGATGCTTTAGAGTTGGAGAGGAGCTGAATGTTCAAGACGTATTAACGTATATTTTTCTTCCGTTGTATTATGGAGTCTATATGTTTGTCAATGAAAGACGGGTTTCTATAACTGTCCAAATTTAGGATAAGTCTAGTGTACTCTGCAGTTGTATATATGAAAACGATGTTACCTTTTGTAAAGATCATTGTTGTACTATATATTATTCGCTGCATTATGAGATTCTATGTTGTTTTGTTTTCTTCTATCTTCTACTTTCTTCTTTCACCCTAAAAAACCGGTATTTTAGGCACTTAAATGTTCAGCATGTGATACAGTGGACATATTAGTGTCGATTTTTGAGAGTTGAAAATCTGGTTCATTGCAACTTAAGTGTTATGGAGCAATCAAATAGGACATATCAAGACAACCTACCTAGCATTAAAGAAAGATGGACAGGTGATTTAGACGTATGCATTGGAGGTTGTTCCTACTATCAAAATCGTCCCACTGACTGCTCTAGAGATGGGAAAATATACCAAAATGGAAGGTGTGTTACTCTTACTTGTTTCTCCTATTCGTACGTTGTTTGACACCGCATCACATTCATTTATATCAAGTATATTAGTAGAAAGTTTGGGTCTAAAACTTCATATTGTGCATGAATCTCTTTCGGTATTGAATCCAACTATTCTTACTAAGATTTTCCATTGTGTAGTGATATGGTGTTTCATTATGATGCATATATATTAGGATTGATGGGGGGTATGGATTGATTTTAGGGATGGATTGGATAACACAATATGGGGTAGTGTTGACTTTGAAAAGAGGTTGGTTCGTTTGAGGAATGGCGTAAGGTGTGACCTAGTGGTGTGTTTTATGCCTAATAAGTATGTGATGTAGTTATTTGTATTCTCTTAGCCTATTACAGGATGACCTTTCTTCTATCCCTTTTGTGGGAGAATTTCTCGATGTTTTCAAAGAAGTTTCTGTTCATTCACCCCGATGGAAGATTGAATTCAGGATAGATCTCGAAAACGACATTAGGCCTATCGTAAAGCCACTGAGGAATATGGATCCAAAAGAAGGAAGAGAATTAGATAAGAAGGTTTTTGATTTATTGCATAAAGACTTTATAAGGTGAAGTATTTTGGAGTAGGGAGCAGTATAGTGTTTGCTACGAAAGCAGATGGTTACCTAAGGCTATCGAGAGTTGGATAAACTAAGGAGAAGGAATCAATATCCTTTTCTGTGTATTGATGACTTATTTGGTCAACTAGTTGAGACAAAAGTTTTCTCATAGATGGATTTGGCTATAGGGTTCCAATAGTTGAGGGTAGCAAAGGATAGTATTCTGAAGACTACATTTCGAACGATGATGGTTTGTTTGAGTTTGTCGTTATGCCATTTGGCTTGATTAATGCACCCCTGTATTTTGTTGATTTGATGAGTAGATTATTTTGTGAGTAGTTGAATAAGTTTGTGTTTGTCTTTGTGGATGACATTTTGATATTCTCAAAATGCAAAGAAGAGCATGAGAATCACTTAAGAAAATTTTTGAATGTTCAAAGAAGGAATCGGCTGAAAGTAAAATTTTCTAACTGTAACTTTTGAAGGAAAGAAGTCTGATTCCTTGGCATATTGTATCAAAGTGTACCGACCCGCCTCTTCGATCTTCAGAAGTTGATACTAATACAACCATCGTATTCACATGCGGAACATCCAAGTGTCGAAAAGACAGATCATTGGGGTGAAAGAAAAGACAGAACAGAATCTCACAATATGACGAGTAATCTATAATATATCAACAAACTTTACAAAAAGAAAATTTTTATATACATACAGCAATCAGAGTACATTTATCCTATCATCAGACTCTGGATAATTATAATGACATGTCCTTACAATTGCTGATAAATATAGATAAGAAAAAAATAATGGAAGATAAAGAGAACACGGGAGTATGTCATGGAGGCATCCAGCTTATCTCCTGCAGCTCCAAATGTCCAGCTAAATCTGAAAAATTTGCTTGGGCTGAAACGAGCGTTATAAGAAAAACAAAGTCCGGTTCAATCTAATAAAATTATGTGAGAAACACAATCAAATGGATTTTTACGGTTATTAAACCTTTCAGAAATAAAGGTATCTTTCGAAAATAAACAGACAATACATAAGAGCAGGAATCACCCCCTAACCGTTCAAGTGGACGGATTTCCTTGTCATTTATCCTAGAAGAACACACGAGTTTAAATACAGTATAGCACCACTGAAGATAATTGTACCATATAATTCTCATGTTTTCTCTTAGATTTTAAAAATTGATCCAGATTTGATATTCGTTTATTTAACTATAAAATAAATAAACAATCATACATAGATTCAATTCCATATGGAATAATCCACTAAGCCTCTATTAATTGATCTTTCATTAAATAATACACTTTAATTACTTACCAAAAATATTCATATACTTATCTCACTGGTATAGCAATATTCTCAAAACATTTTTAAGATAAGTTTCTTATTTATCACCTTCATATTAACTGGATCAAAACATTGTTATTCTAAACATTGGTCCCTTATGCACCCAAAACCATTTATCCTTTGGTTTTAAATTTGGAAATTTGCTTCCATATCACCAAAATTAAGAAGGATTGTTATTTTCTTTTTCATAAACTCAATTTGCATAAGAGATCCAATTCATATAGTGACAAAGTTTTATAAACAAAACTTTTTTTCCAAAATCCAAGGTCTCTTTCCAATTTATAACTTCAATAAACCTCTTTATTCTAAAATAATTCCCTTTATAAAATGATTTAAATATTTCTAAACACCTTTCTATAAAAACATATTTATTAAAACACATTATTAATTAATTAAACTAACTTGAACACTTTTATTAATAAATTAATTAACTTAAACACTATTAGTAACGATTAATTAACATAAAACATCATCATTAAATAATATTATCTTTAACATTTATAAGTAAATAAGTAATTTACCTTTTAAGCCTTTGTTAAATAAATAATCAATTAACTTTTTAAAATGTAATTATTTAAAATATTAACTTTAAAATATTATAATTCAAATATTTATTAACTTAACCATTTTAAAAATAGAAAACACTTTACTTCGAAATATTATAAAGTTAAAGAAAATTTTAAATCCTTTTACTTTCAAAATTAGGAAGAGGCTTAACCAACATAATGGCACTTAAACAAGTTACCATTTATTACCATTCAATATTCTATGTCATATTACGGATAATTACAGAAGCAATATACATGTACTCAAAATTCCTAATCAACAGTCGACAATTAATCCTCATTTGTTCAAGTCAACTCTCATTTCAATAAATTTCCAAATTAATAAAATTGCAGAACAGAGATTTATTCTGCTAAATGAATGTTCAAACAATCTCCATTAATTAACAATAGCAGAACTGTATTTATTTCTGCTATCAGGATGTCGGTGACAGAAATATAATTACTGATTGACATAATTGTTTCTATGGCTATTAAATTTTAAATATTTTACTATTCAACAATTCTATCAAATAACTTTACAAATGTGACCTACTAGGCAATATGAATCTAACATCAAATCCGTTGGTAGAATGGATCTCAATTGAACGCATTATTTAATTTTAAAGTATAAAACTTATTTAATTTAAAACATCTTAGTTTTTAAAAATACAAAATAACACTCAGGCCTAAACCCAAATTAAGCAAACCCTTCTCGTCCATCTCCACTTTTACTCCCAAATTCAAATCAATTTGCTTCTACCAAATCAATTTTTATTACCTGGAACCATATACACGTGCACACATGTGCACGTGCACCAACCATTACCATCATCGATCGCTAAAGTGAGACTACCCACAAACCTCACCTGCTGCCCCATCCCATCGACCACCACGTCACCTCCTTCCATGCCTTGGATTGAAATTTGACCCTTAAAGCCCAAAAATCGCACCAAAATAATCCCAGGTCCACACGTTCGATCGCCGACCGCTAGCGCTTCGTTCACCTATAGAACCTACCACCACCATTCGAACACCGAGCCTCCAATACACCCTCGCCTCCAACCATGGCCAGTCCGGTGCCGTAGATCACCGCCAACGAACCTAAACGTGTGCCAAAAAACAAATACCTAGAACTCTAAACAGGGCTCGACCGAGCACCACACTCCATCGGATACCCCACGACCTTCGCCAATGACTTCGACAAGTCCCAAGGCTGCTCCAGCATCCGCCGTTTGAACTCTACTCAATGAACTTGTCGAAATATTTATACCCAAATCGATCATCTTATTCCAACGCCTCTATTCCATGCCTTAAAATCATACGATTAGTTCTAAAAATCATGAATCGTTGAGTGGAACATGATTTCCCACTCCATTCAGTAATTTACGCTCATTAAAAATCACTTTTTTAAATTTGTTTATTGTAATCAAATAACCACAGGTACTCTTGATGATGAAATGTACGACAACTATTTTTAAAAATCACTATTGACCATGACGAACAAGTTTCTAGTTGGTTGCTTGGGCTAATTTCATTTATTTTAGGTGATACTGATTTTGATTGTTGACAAGGTGTATGTTTATTCCTTTTTGAAACCAAGAATAGAGTTAATGTCTTTGCCTCTAAGTATGGTGTGCAAACATTAGTGTGTTTCTTCTTCATTTACAACAAGCAAATCTATATTTCTTTTTATTTAACCATTACATAAACATAATGCCCTACTTTACAAGCTATTTACAAAATATTGAACATGTTTTTCAAATAAAACTTTAGATCTCATGATATTATATTTTTCAAAATGTATAAACAAGGGTTAGTGATTCTCACCTTCCTATATTTTAGATTAAAAAAATCAAATCTTTCCCTTTGGCAAAGTAAGCTTAACTCCGTTACTAAATTTCCAAATTTTTTAAGCTTAAAAGGAGATTTTTTTTTTTTGAAGATAGGTAAAAATGGAAGACGAAAGTTAAAAATGAAGAGTACATATGATAATAAGCTTATTTTATAAATGGATGAGATGGGAAAAGTATCACAAATGCCCTTGCTTCCTTTTGTCAACTTAGCCAACATATCCAAATACAATCAAGTACCAAAACCAAATGAAGATACAATGGATCATAGGATGATTCATGTACCTTCCTCCATACAAATACTTTAGCCATCCAATCATCCTTTAAATTTCAAATTTGAATACCATTTTATTATTTATATTTTTATTCATATTTACCTTTCAAAGCCTCTAATATGTCATGCATAAGAAAACATGGTGGATATGAAGATGACCATGTGCCTTAGTTGATTTAAATACTTAAGGCATCTCAACTTTTCAAATCTATCACCTCACACTTTAAATTTAAATATATTTAAACATCTTATGTATACTTTTACTTTGTTCTTTTATTTTTATTTTTATAAAAACAAATGGTGTCTCTAACATATAATTGTTGTTTTTAAAGCATAAAAAAAGGTATTGCAACCTCTTACAACATGACGTTCGATAAAAGTTCGTAGCTCTTTATTGTTGTGCATGTAAGTTAAATTTTTCTATCATCAGAGATTTTGGGAACGAAACCGTTTTAAGGGCAGAATGTAACACCCCGAAAATTTTAATAATAAATTAAAATATTAATGAGAGTGAAAACATAATTTTACATTAAAGGATAAAATAGTAAATCTCAATAAATGAAAGAATTCAGGGAATATGACTTTTCCAGTAGATCAGTTAGATTTTCTAGCCTATTTTCTTGTATAAGTTGTTAGAAACAGATAACGTATGAAGAAGATACTGAATGTTTGCTGCACCCATTTTGTGTTTTGCACCGATTTAGAAATAAGATTAAATAAGGAATAAAGAAGACTTATTTGTTAAGAAATAAGCTAAATATGTATAATTTACCCCGATGAAAGAGAAAAGAAAACAAGATGGTATAATGATGAGTGTGCATTTAAAAAGAAAAGAATGAAAAATATTTGTGCGCACAAATGTAAAAAAGCTTCTAAGGGAAAGCATTAGTTACTGCGATAGTTAATAAGCTGGATATACTAAAAAAATGAGAAGGAGAAAGAGTATATCAATATATATAAAATTGTACAATTTTGTCAACAAACATTTATAAATAAACGGAAGATATTTATCTTATAGAGAAAAGGCATTAGTTACCCTGTTATGAAATTAATTGCTATAGACAATATATGCTATAAGTGTTAAAATGAGAATAGAAAAATAATATAAAAAGGAAAGAATACTAATACTTCCATATATGTTTAAAAAGTAAGAATAACAATGTATGCACACAAGTAAAGGGTTATTTTGAAAAGAAAGACAACTTAACAAAATATGTATAAAAAGGAAAGGCTTTTAATAAAAGTTATATATTTTGAAAAAAAAAAGGTATGTCTAAAATTGTATGTGTGAAATATATACACACGAAAATTAAAGATTATTTTAAGAGAAGTGTATAGATAAATACATTAACTATTAACGGGATTTATTACAAAACTTAGGTATTTTAGGTTGGAATGGAGATATGATATTATGTTTAAAGAAGAATAAGAATGCACATAATATTATAAAAATAAAGGTAATGAATCGTTAATTAAAGAGAGAAAAAGAATATGTGTTCCTTTATTTGTAAAGAGTAAAACCTTTAATTAATATACATATTTCCATGTTTGAATAGAAATCTAGGGTTCGCTACAAAGTTAATAATGTGTGTATAAGTATATTTGTATAGAATGGCAATTAAGGATATTTATTAAGATTGTAATCTTTAATTGACTAACTTAATTTGTAAACTGTTGCAGAAATTAAGGCAATGTGACCATTACATTAACAAAGGGAAAAAGAAAAGATTTTTTTTTTTGAACTGGTACTTTATATACAACAAATCATTGGGACAACAAATCACATGTCAAATAAACGTTCGAAAGCAAGTTTCGAACTTGTGACATCCTGCACCAAAGCCAAATCAATTAACCACTTGGACAAAGGTGCTTGCTAGAAAAGATTTTATTTATATGTAGGTAAGAGAACATGAATGAGGGAATAATTCTTAAAGAAATAAACTTCACCTACTCAATAAAAAAAAGGCAAACTAGTATTCATATATATATATATATATATATATATATATATGCATATGTGTGTATTTTTGAAAACTAATACGTGGTTCTCTGCCACATTTATAAAATAATATAAGGGAAATATAATAACCTAGATATGGAATGTTAAGTATAAGTTAAGTAATTGAAAAAAAAAAGTAATTTTTTTAATCATTGTCCAGATATGTATATATATACACAAATTTATGCTTAAATGGTTAACAATATATGTATGTATATGTATAAATTAATGAATTTATTAGCGGGACATAAATGGGAATAATGAGAAGATTTTATTTAGCATAGTAAAGGGAAGTAAATGTAAATATATTGATTGACTAATTGATTAATGTTATAGGAATGTACATATATTGTTAACTTTAAAGGAAGGTTTAAATATATATAAAACTTATTGTTTAAGAAGGCATCCAGTTTCAATATATTTAATCTAACATCCTAGATTTAATCAAATATATTTACTTGAGAAAGAAGTAATTAACTAACATATAAGATGAAAACAAAGATTCCCATGCGGTTAATCAACGGTTAGAATTAATGCAAATCTTCTATAAATACCAAGATAAGGAAACCTGAATTCTCATAAAAACAGTTACAGTAACCAAACTATATCAAAACTTTCCCTCAAACCAAATTTCTAAAATTCCAAAAATCAAATTAACTCAAACTAGAAGACTAGAGCAAGCATATTAAGGCGAATCAAAGCGAAGTCAATTTGGGGGCCAAAATTTTAAGTGCTAGCATTAGGAAGAGCTTAGGCTAGAAGGGAGTGGAAACGTTATTATGATGGAGATATATATGTAATTTGTTTTAATCACTCTTTTCCTATCTAACACTACAACAAAAATCACTTTTAACAGCAACAATTATCAGCGTTTATTAAACAAATGTGTTAAAAATTATTTTAAACGAACTAATTTTCTTCAAAACGCTGACATAACGTTGAGTTCAAAACATTTCTCACTGCCTCTCTCTTTATTACAATTCGTGAAAAAAATCGCTTTCCCTCTTCTTATTCCCTCTTCTTTTCATTTCCCTCGTTCCTCAATTTCATCCTGCCCTAATTCCCTTCCATTCAATTTTTGTCGTTCTCTATTTCCTTTATTTTTCAATTTCATAGTGCCCTAATTCTCTCGTTCAGGTACGTTGACTGATTCAGTTTTAATTCGTCTTGTTTTCTTTGATGTTTGTATCCATTGATCGTATACTAATTTAGTTTTTATTAGAAGGTTAATTCCATAAGTCTTCAGTTTCGATTCAAACTTCGATTCATATATTGATCTTGACATGGATTTTTAGGTTTTGATTCAGATTTTGATCTCACCCAGGTACGGTAAGTTGAACTGCTTTTCATATACATTTTTGTTAACTTTTATGCTGATTATTGAAAGAAGCCTGGTTCCTCTTAAATTTGTACTTATATAAGCTTTGCAGTAGGTCAGAACTTAAAATTTACAAAAATGAAAAATTCTAAAAATATTATTATTGAAACTGCTGTGCGGCTTAAAAGATTCACTGCTCACCGGTTTGGTTATTGATTTTCCACGTTTTGATTATAGCCTGTGTTATTTAATTAATACGCTTGAGTCTAATTTCATTTGAATGTTTGATACTATTTTTTCTTCTGAGTTAAGGAATAATGAATGTTGATGTTTGTATTAGTGTGGTATGAAAAGAATTATTCCTGGATGAATATCATTAGTTTTCGGTAATGATGAGTTTCCTAATCCGCTTCTAATGAACTGGCTTACACTATTAATTTTTTTTCTCTGTGTGAATTGGTTGGAATGATTGGATTTTGATTATGTTGATGGGAAATTTTTTTTTCAAAGAGTATATATTTTGAAATATTTCTTGTTCTGGTTGCCATATAACATGCAATTGAAGTATACATCGGACCTTAGAGAATATCATACAAAAAATTAAATCAAATAGTTTGGAACAAAAGCATGTCTTAACTCAGTGTGTAATATCTGAGATAGAGATAATTTTATTGAATCATTTTTGTGTGTATTGTTTTATAATAGTTTAATTAAGCATTTTATAACAAAAACTTGAGACCATGGTTCATGGTTAAGGATCATAGATGAAACACAAGATATTGTTTTCCTATACAGGGTCTGAGTTTATATCTCAGTAACACAATTGATATTACAAAAATCACCATGAGTATAATAACCTTTATAGACTTTTACTATATTTAATAATTTTTGTCCAATTTATCCAACCCAAGAAAATTATAAAATGAGGCAAACATCAAAATGGTCTATGGATTGAGTTAACTAATAACATTTTTTCCACTAAGTCACCAATCATATTAGCATAGGCTTATGAAGATGAATTCACTAATCAAATAGTACAAGCTTGATCTTCATATAGTCATATGACCTATCAGCCACATATTAAATTGAAGTATTATTACTTGGAGTTCCCAGTCCCATTGAGTGGTTACTGTTGAACCAATACCTTTAATGTTGACATGAATGTTCATAAAGGCTCATGAAATGTTGCTTGAATTATATAAACATAGCATAATGAAATACAACTAGCCCTCCTAGTGGAAAATAACATGTAGGCATGGAATATCATTATCATCAGAGTAGTTATATTGTAGCTACATACACTTTCATGCAAACTGACTTGGTGAGTAATTAAACATGAGTGGTCATCTTTATGGAATAGATCTATAGAAAGATAGCTTTTTTGTTTCACATTTTTGACTTCTAACTTTACAGATTTATTTCTTTAATAGATGAACCTCCATGTATATAGTTATGATAGCTCACTTTTTATTGGTATATATCGTCAGAAGTGACTGCTTTCTTATTAAGACACAACTCCTCGAGATGTTGTATCGATTGATGCTCGAAAAGGGGTAAACATGTTTCGCAAAGTTGAAGTTCCCGTAAGCCCAACTTCTTTAGTACTCTTTCTTCTTTATAACTTATTACATGTGTCAATGATGAAGAAACATATTATAAGGTATTGCTGTTGCAATTTTATGCCAAATACATGTTGGTTGGCCCAGCTAACATTGAATTATTCACTGTTTAATTTTTTAACTGTTGTGGATGAAGTGTATTGTCGATGAATTGTAAAAAAAGGCATTATTTTATATATATCAAGATGCTTTTTTGATTTAGCGGAGTTAAGTTCAGAGGACAGTGTTTTCTATTGATGCAGTTGATTAGATTTTGGTTGGAGGACAGTGCTAAGTTTAGTAGTACTTTGGATCTAGTTAAGTGTACGATGGTGGATGACTGATAGCATATTTTAGACACGATCTGTACAAAGAATTAAAGTTTTTGAAATTTTTTGGTTGTTGTAGTTGTTACATGTATATTAAGCATGTTGAATTCCATCATATTTCGAAGATTTGAGATGAGTTTTGATGGGTTGAATTTAGAGGCAGCTGTGGTTCTTTCTTGTGAGATCTAGAGAGCTATTTGATTCTAGGCATCATTTTGTTGCTAATTGATAAGATGGAATCTAAGGATTGATAATATGTCACGTATGCCTGATGGGTTTGCAATGGACATGTTACCTTTTCTTTTTCTTTTTCCTTTTCCGTTTTGGGTACATACATGTATAAATAATTTCAAGATAACTACTTTTATGGATATAATAGTTGCACGATTTTTGCTCTTGTTTTCATTAGCACAATATGTCTGCTTCATGCTATTTATCATTACATTTTTAAATAAGCCCTAATCTAGGTTAGCTACAACCATCTAAGCATTTATTTTTTCAATTTAATAAACAATATACCTCGTACACTTAACTAAAATTCCTACTTCCATTCAACATTTTAGGGTATTCTCCATCCTACAATTTTAGCAATAGTCCTATCAATTCCTTTGATTTTTATTTTATTTTAAATGGTTTATTATCAAAGTGGAGCAGTAAAAAGAAAGAAAGGGACACATATTCAAAAGCTATAAACCCTAAGAAAGAGAAACTGTACTGAACTTGATCTCTTGTTAATAATGAAATTTTACATTAAATTAGATGACCATTTTTTTTGCAAAGTCTTTTTTGCTGGGGATGTCAAGAGTTGAGGTTTTACAAGACGAGAGATGGTTACTATTTTGAAGAGTGAACTTTTGAAAAAGGAAATGGGATTAAAATTGTTGGGGAATGAGGATGGTGTATGGCCATAAATGTGAAACAGGATGTGTGTACTGGGTTTCTTAACTTGTTGCAGCATAAAGTAATTTATTTATGCTTTCATAGTTGATGATTTGATTGTATAGTTTGATGCTTTCTTGTAGGACTAGTGTGTTTGTTTAATATTCTAGGAATTTTTGTTGTTTTGGTGTTTATTTAACTAAGTTTTATAAACTTAACTAATTAACAAAGTTTTATAAAAGTAATTAAGTTTATAAGAATTAACTAGATTACACATGTTGCTTTCAAATTGTACAAAAATTGAAATTAACTATATGCACTCTAGAATTAACTAGATTATAAAAATTAAGTTCATAAGAATCGCATCCCTATTTTAAAAATAGTAACAATTTAGTTTATAAAAATTAAGTTTATATGCTACCTTTATAGCTTAAGGCTCGATTAAATAAACTATAATGAAATATTTCTGTTTGGCTTCACTGTTGAAAATTCTGATACATTTTTTTTTGCAGAAGATGGAGATTTATTTTTAATGTATAATGGATACATGCACAAGTTAATAATGATTTTACTTTCTCATCCACTAACAAGGAACAAGGTCTGTACCTTAAGCTTCATTTTTTAACGTTATACCATAGGTAATTTTTGAGATCACTTGATTGAGGTAAAAGGGAAAGATGTTATAAAAGGGGACCAAGCAATTTGACTTTTTTAACACTAAAACTTGTTGATAGCTGGTCCAAAATAGGATTTAGGATTACTTGATCCTCAGTATAACCATATGGTGCTTGCAAAGCAAAATCATTTTTTTACATGGACCAGAAAAATAACTGATTGTTTAGGAAACATCATTTCTGGCAGTCGACCTATCAATCTTTGAATATAGACTTAAATATAAGCTATATTATACAACAGTAAGAGTATTTGAATATAGACTTAAATATAGACATTCATTGGGGAAGTTATTTTGCAATTGATTCATGTTGCAAAAAGCTAATGAATATGGTACTCATATATATTCATTAGTACCATATATATTCATGTATGGCCGAGGAGATGTTCGAGAGCAGTGTTTCGATTGCTGCTGTAGCCAGTGGTTGCGGTAGTTGATGGTTGAGTGCCGATGGAGTCTGGTTCGATGGGTGAGGCATTCGTGAAAGTCGCTGGAAACGAGTTGTTGTGTTTGTAGTAAAGGGTGGGTGGTCTGGTGTAATGTTGAAGCGGCAGAACAGTAGTGGTTGAATGTTGAGGGGAGTGGAAGAACAAGTAGAACAATAGAGATGAATGTTTTTGACAGAGGTTTGGTATGTAGGCAATGGGAAGTGTTAACCAATGTATGGTGACTGATGCTGATTGTGTAGTGTTAGTAATAGCAGTTGACGTCAGTGGAGATATTGACAGTAATGTGGATGTGGTGAGGCACTTGTATGTTGTAGTAGAACTGTTGAAGGTAGGCAGTTATTTGGTGGTTGTAGTTGCCATTGAAAGACAGATGATAATATGTTGATGGTAGTTGTGGAATACAAGTTAGTGATGAGGTAATTGGGTTGATGTGAAGAGATGAGTTGTTGCTGTCTGATGTTCCAGGGGGATTGCAGGCAGTGATATAGTTGAATGCTTTTGGGTCAGTAATTGGTTGAAATGGTAGGAGTTATTGGATTGTAATAGAAAAGGAGGTGCAGCGGGGAGATATGCAGTGCAGATGCTTTGCTGAGGCGATGTGTTGAAGTTGTGTAAAGTTAGGGATGGTTGGACACTGGCAGTGGGTAGGATTGAAGTTGTTAAGAGGTGTGTCGTGGGGAGATGGATGGTATGCAAGGAAGAAACTACAATGTCGTGAAATGTAGAGTTGTATTGCAGAAGGGGTATTTGATCAGACAGAAGGGGTTTGATAGTGGTAACCGATTTGGAGTGTGGATAGTGAGTCTTGTTGTTTGTTGATGCACTGTAATGTGAAGGAGATATTGGGATGATGAAGAAGTGAAAACAGAGAGAGCGGGGTTGTGCACGGTGAATCAGTGCAAAAATGCACACTGTCTTTTTTTTTGGAAATTATAAAACAAAAACTTGTAAATTAAATATAAACTGGAATGGAATTAAAAATAATTCTATTAGAAATTGTGTATGCTTTTTTTTTAAATAATGAAAATGCAAATGGAAAATAAAAAGAAAACAAGCACGCAAAGAAAATGCAATCAAAAATTACACAAACACAATATTTTTTTCTTTCTTTTTTAAATGGTAGATATATCAAATATGTGGAAAAAATTCAGGTGAGTATTTTTTTTATTAGATCATTATGATGCTTTAGCCTTGAGGTATTACAAAGATTAGAGAAGGATCCTAAAATGACACTAGAACAAGTTGTAGGAGAAGCTTACAAGAATGTACTACAACCATGGCATGGTTGGATCTCCACTACAGCTTATAAGGTTCTCCCCTTGCAAGATTATGTTTGTGTATTTTATTTGGAAGTATATTTTGAATGTAAATATATTTAGAACATGTAGCAATGAAGCTCATTCCAAAAAGAGAAATTTTCAATAGCTTGCTTTTGGGTCAAGATCAATATTATGATGCACTTGGAAGTGATATACTGAAATTTGTTTCTTTTCTTCAGCCCTTTTTTTGATGAAATCAGTGCACTTTTGGTGAGACTGATGCGCGCACATACTTACAATACATACATACATACATACATACATACATATATATATATATATATTAGGCTAAGAGACCTTTTAAGATTTTGGTACATGTTATGAAATATCTTTCCTGACAATTTTCTTTGGCAATGATAGAGAGAGCTTCAATTGGACAAATTGAAATCAACATAAAGGAACAGGCTCAAACTTTTGATATGTTCATCTTGTAAATACTATCACAACGGTATCAGCTTTAATGTGTAATAATAAAGATGGTGACTTCCTCTCATTAGTTTTGCTAAAATCCTCAGTAGTCTGCCTCTCATATACATAGCAGTTTTAATGGTTAAGAAGTGCAAGGTAGAATGTACAGATATTGATCTCTTAGCCTTTTCCATACAGAATCTCATCGGGTATGTTACTGCACCTCCTTTTAGCCTTACTAGATTAGATGACATGTCGATATAGTGTAGATGTGAATATTTGTTTCAGTATTGCATCTAATGTTAAAACATTACATAGATTGTTGAATTACTAGAATGAAACTGTTTACATAGAGTTATTTTGATTGTTTGTGGCCTCAATAGGCAATCATATATATACATATAAATATATACAGCTAGGCTTACACGTTATAAAATGTAATTTCAGTTGTAAATCCTAGCAATGATTGATAAATCTAAATAAACGTCATGAGTGTTGACTTTATTAAAAAAAATTGTAACTACATATGAAATAAACATCATGAGTTATTTTGATTGTTTCAGCTATTGGCTCGACTGTAGCATGGCCTGTTGCGAATGTTAGAATGGGTTCAACTTCCATGTAAGTTTCACATCTTGTTTATATGCAATAGACAACAGAAAAAAACTACTATAGAGTAGTTTAGCTTCGTTAACTGAGCTAACCTACTAATGCGTATATTGGCTAGGTTTCGGCTTAATATACCATATAGTGATTTTTTGGCGCAGTTAAGCATTTTAGCATATGAAACTTCAAATTTTTAGATGGCGTTTACTCACTGACTTCAAATTTCTTCATTGCAGGTAATTAAAGATGGCGATGACACATTCTTCTTCCGTAGCAAGTAGCAAGCATATGAAACTTTTTAGATGCACGTTTTGTTGTTGGCATTTGGTGCGGACTTACTGTATTGATATTATATTTTTGTTTAACATATAACGTGTATTTATTTAACAGAATTTGTGGCAACTTGGTTTACTTTGTTATTTTTGTTTATGGATATTATTCAAAACTTGGTTTATGGATGTCTTTTGTTTATTAATATTGTTTTAACTAGTTTATATAACTAATTAATAGTTATTAGAACATGTTATACATACTAGTTGCTTGAATATACTCAAAATATAGTTCTGGAATATTCAAAAATAGAGAGGAATATTAAAGCTGTTATATAAATAGAAGACAGCGTCTGATTAATGCTGTCAATGAAGAAACAACAACGTTCAATTCGTGCTATAATTATCTTTAAATAGTCAATAATAGCGTTTAATACATGCTGTCGAAATAGTTGATGATTCAATAACAGCGTTTATAAAAAGCTGTTGTAAACAGTTAAAGTAGAATTAAAACATCTCCGACAACTAAATTATTAACGCTGTAGAAACATAATACAACATGTTTGAAAACGCTGTAAAAACATTATTGACAGCTTGTACGAAACGCTGTCAAAGTGATGTTTCAACAGCGTTTATCAAAAAGCTGTTGTAAGTTCTGTATATACGACAGCATGTCGTTATACAGCGTTTGAACTAACGCTGTTGTATCGTATTACAGCGTTTATCAAACGCTGTTAAAAGCCTTTTGTGGCGTAGTGTAAATTCGTTAGATTTAAAATAAATGTATACCCCATTTTCATATTTGAAATCTGTTAGGTCTAAAATAAAAATATTAGGATGCTTTGGAAACAATTTGGATATATATATATACTGCCAGCTTTGGAAAGATTGGATTAGATTAATTTTCGTTTTGAAATAAACATAGTTAAGTTAAAATTTAGTACATCCATAAATCCGATTAGATCTGTCTTGACATTTAAAATAATAATCTAGATTTGTAACCTATTCCCCTGGATCTGGTTTTAATTGAATATTGTTATTAAAAAGGACTTATTAGGTTAATTCACTAGTTTTTATATGCAATGTGGAATTAGATCTGAATCCTAAAAACATTGATTTAAACTTGTTGGAAATAGGGGGAAAGTGCAATAAAAGGGAAACTGAAATATGGTAGGAGCTGTAATATCTTATCATGTCCCTAATCACATTATTGCTAATTGAATTACCCCGCAACAATAATACCAGAAAACAAAAAAGAAATGAACTAAACAGGTATAAACCAGATCCCAAAAAAACGACAAAAATACACAGTTTCGACCTTAACTAGTTGACAGGCCATTTAGGGTCGGCGACCACTAGCGAGCGACCGGTGGATGACTTTTGAGTGAGGTTAAACCTTGGCATATGGTCCGGAAGTTAATAATTATTAATAATTATTGGATTATATTATATAGTTACGGATGATTAGTAGTAAGGAAAAATAGTTCCCTAAACTTGAACCCTGAATGTTCCATAGAAGGTTGATATTAGATGACTGGACCCTAAACAAGGTTGATCGCATTCATGGGGAAGGTCAAGTGTCAGCACAGGCCCACCAAGTCGAACAATTTAGGACTTTATACATCAGCTATCCAACTAACCTGCCTCTACCTTAAACAACGCCGTCCACCTATCACAGTACATCATAATCGATAAAGAGAGATGCAGATGCTGACTCAAGTCAACCAATTTGAACAGTTTAAGGTCCGATACATCCACTATCCACCTTCCATGGAAGGTTCAGGGTTCAAAGCCTATGGAACTATGTTTCCCTACTATTAACAATCCGTAACAATATAATATAAATAAATAAATATTAATAATTATTAACTTTTGGGCCTCAAGCTGAGGTTCAAACTCACCCAGAAGTTTTCCACCAATCGACCGGGTCCAAATGGCTTGTTGAGTGGCTCAAATCAAAATTGTGTATATTTGTCGTTTTTGTTTCCATTTTTAGTTTATACTTATTTACTTCTTTTATTTTCTACTGGAATTGTTACTGTTGTTAGGTAATTCAATTAGCAATAATGTGATTAATGACGTGATTAGATATTACAATTTCTACCTTATTTCTTTTCCCTTCTATTACTGTTTTTACCCTATTTCCTAGAAGTTTAAATCAATATTTTTAGGGTCTACATCTAATTCCAAATCACATATATAAACTAGTAGTTTAATCTAACAGTCCTTTTTAATTAACAATATTCAGTTAAAACCATATCTAGGGTAACAGGTGATACGTCAAAATTATTATTTTAGAATGTCAAGACTAAATCTAATCATATTTATAAATGTACTAAATTTCAACTTAATAGTGCTTATTTCAAAAGGAAAATTAATCTGATCCAAACGTTTCTAAAGCGTGATAGTAAATATGTAAAATCCAAATCATTTCCAAAGCATCATAATATTTTTAGTTTAGACCTAGCAGATTTCAAATAAGAAAAAAGGGGTATATATTTAATTCAGATCTAATAGATTTAGATGGAAAAAGAGTATTATTGAAAAAAATTAAATATATATCTCCATCATAATAATGTTTCCACTCACCTTTTAAAAGTTATCCTCTTCTAAACACCTGTTTCATCTCTATTTATTTGGATCTCCTTTTAATATTATGAAACAAGCTCTCTTTTTTTGATTGATTTAATCTTTTATAATCTCTCTATTTTATCTTTAATTTTTATTGAAGAAATTTTGTTGGCGGAGAAAGAAAGTGGTAGACTTTTGTTAGTGTGATTATGGTGAATTAGGGTTATGTTCGGGGTATAATTATAGGGGATCTGAATTAATTCTAACTGTTGATTAACCCTAGAAAATATTTATTTCCATCTTATACGTTAATTAATTACTTCATTCCCAAGTAGGATATTTGATTAAATTTAGTCTATTGGATTAAATATGTTGAATCTGGATGCTTTCCTAGACAATAAGTTAACCTTCTTTTAAGGTTAACAATATATGTATATTTCTTTAACATCAATCAGTTTATACATATACATAAATATATTGTTAACTATTTAAGCATATATATATATATTTATATGTGTGTGTATACATCTTGACAATGATTGAAAAATATTACTTTTCTCTTTAAATACTTAACCGGTTTTTATCTTACCATATCCAAATTATTACATTTCCCCTTTCTAATGTCATTAATAGCCGTTTATCCAAATTAGTCAATACAATTCGGTTATATTTTACTTTTTTTATTATTATTAAATAAGGCAGAGTCACATATTTGTTTTCAAAAGTACACATGTGTGTGTATTAATATTTGTTTTCCTTTTAATTATTGAAGAAAGTTTATTTCTATAAAAATCATTCGCTCATTCATATTTTCTAACCTACATATAAATAAACTCTTTCCATTTCCCCATGTTTTGTAAAGGTCACGTTGTTTCGATTAGTGCAACAAATTATGATTTATGCAAGTCAATTAAAAGTTACCATCTCAATTAATATCCTTAATTGACCTTTTATGTACAAATACATTATTAATCTTTGTAGGTAACCTTGGATTTCTATTTAAACATGTAACATGTAAACTAATCAAAGGCCTTATCCTTTACAAATAAAGGGACACGTACTCTTTGTTCCTTTTTAATTAATGATTCGTTACCATAATTTATTAACATTCCATGCTTTCTTATTCTCCTTTAAACATACTGACATATCTCTGTTCTAACCCAATCTATCTATGTATGGTAATAAATCCCATTATTAATTAATGCATTTATTAACACTTCTCTTAAGAAAATCTTTTACCCTCATATATATTTGTCTTTCAAACATAATATTTTAGACAAACCCTTATTTTCAAAATATGCAACTTTTATTTAATGTCTTCCCTTTTTGTGCATATTTAGTTACGCTATCTTTCTTTTCAAAATAACATTTTACTTTTGTGCATACATTGTTATTCTTACTTTTTAAAATATATGAAGGTGGATGTGTTCTCTCTTTTTTAAATTATTTTACAATGTTCTCTTTTTAACACTTGTAGCATATATTGACTATAACAATAAATTCCATAAATGGGTAATTAATGCCTTCTCTCTTTACGTTAAATATCTTCCTCTTACTTATTAACGTTCGATGGTAAAATTGTAACCTTTTAAATATATAGATATACTCTTTCACCTTTTTCATTTCTTTAGTATATCAAGTCTATTAACTACACCGGTAACTAATGCTTTCATAGAAGCATTTTCAAATTTGTGCGCACAAATATTTTTCCGTTGTTTTCTTTTTAAGTGCACACTCATCGTTATATCATCTTTCTATTTCTTCCTTAAGGTAACTTATACAAATTCAAATTATTTAGATACAAATAGTCTTTTTTACTCTTTTTTTAATCTTTAAACTTATTTCCAAAATTGACGGACAGCACATCATGCACGCTATAGTAAACATTACATATCTTCTTCGTACGATATATATTTCTAACAACTTATATATGAATTTGGGCTAGAAAATCTAGTTAACACGATGGAAATTTCAAATTCCCCAAATGGCTTCATTTATAGAAGTTTACTATTTTGTCTTTTTATGTAAAATTATATTTTTACACTTAATATTTTAATTTATTGTAGAAATTTCCGGGGTGTTGCATTCTCCCCCATTAAAAAGATTTAGTCCTTAAGTCAAATAACAAGTTTTCTTAATAACTTTAAATCATTTATTGTAATAAAAAGTGTAATGATCCATGATTCTTTCTCAATTATCGGTAAACATTTACTACAACAACAGTGTTGTACATGCTTCTTTTTCACTTTTCAATAAACTCAAAAATACTTGAAATATAGTTTCATAAACATCAATTTCAAATATTACTTGCAAAATCTCAAGTTTAAAATATATTAAAATTTAATTAATGTACTTATAAAAATACTTGAAATATACTTGTAGAATTTTGGCCATTGGATTTTGAATGTTTAATTAATATTTAATAGTGGATATATTCGGTTTTTGAAAGTTAAGACTGGAATTTAAAAATATGGATTATTTAAAATCTTTGAGTTGGGAATTTTAATTTTGAATAGTGATTTAAATATTTGTATTTTTAAATTGAATATCAATTCTATGAATTACATGGACTTGTTTTGACTCCTTTCAATTAATAGATAATAGTGGTAAAATCATTTTGTAAATTTACTTGCAATAATAAATAGTTCAAATAGATAACTATAAAATATATTTGTATTATTACGACTCGATTTTTATTAACGTGTTTTTAATTTATTTTATTTGATTTTTCCTTAATTTTTGTTTGAAAAATATTTAAATTATTGGTTCGATGATTATTAGTGTTTTTGTGATTTTACAGAATCGGTAAACCAGTGTATATTATTATTATTTTGGGATCATATCGTTATTCTAAATGCGATCACATTTTTATTTTTTCGAAAATATGTCCAAAATGTTAGTTCAGTGTGCCAACACTGTGTATTTCCAAAATGTTGAGATAAGTGTTGAGATATATGTATTAGTGCCGGCACTTTGTATTTCCAAAATATTCTAATTACGCTAGAGCTACCATAGCACTTAATAAATATTATCATTGTTTTATACTAAAACAATTCAACTTTTGCAACATATCAAAGTCACATCTAATATGGCCGAACTACCAAGCTTTTGGCACGCAACAATTTATACAATAAGTATATAAACGAAATCAGTAGTTACGAGAAACCCCTTAAGGGCTCTCTACGAAATTCACATGCAAGTCATATAAGTCTTTTGCAATTCATGTCATATGTTACCCGCTTCCAAAAGTGGCAGTTCATCCGAAACAAACAACCAAACAAGAAAACAACAAGCGTATAAATAATAACTGGTATCACCACATATATCACATAGCGTTAAACCTTAGGTGAGTTAACACACCATTATTCCAACCAACGCTCATGTGTTCCTACTCGTTACAAAATCGAATGGCATTCAATTTTGGCTCAAATTCTTAGTTGCTCCATGTTTGACAAAATAGCCTTATATGTGTCGATAACTCTACTATAAGCACAATGCAAAAGTTGTGTCTCGATTGGACCTTGTATGAGTGATATACAAATTATACACTAAACATGAATAAATTAAACAAACTTAAATTATTATACACTAAATCTCTCTCCCAACCCACATCAGTCCAAAACCTGAACCACCTTCAACAATGCCTTCTCCCCCAAATTAAATTCCAGCCTAACCCAAATTCACGCACATCTCAATCAACTTCCTCCCGTCGTCGACACTGCAACAGCTAGCCTCTACCGTCCTAGCCATTGTAACCACCGTACCCTACCACACCTCTAGCTAACTCCTTATCATGTTCGATGTTATAGGCTACGATCTTGAGCCTAAGAATCAAACCCAAAATCAACAACCCTTCAAACCCTAAAACGAGCTTGACGGACCTCCTCCAACCCCCCACCCCCACTACCATTGTAACGACCCGTTAAATTAATAATATTAAATGAATTGAATTAACATAATTTCTAATGTAATTGAGAATAAATGTAGAAATTTGGTATAGTAGTTGTAATTTAGTGTAACAATAAATTTTATGACAATAGATTTGGATAATGTAGATTGTCACAATTTGATTTAAAGTTAGATATAAGAAACTGATATAAGGGTTGAATTAGTGAATATCAATAAAAAGATTAAGTAGAATGGAATTCATTTAATATAAAATAAATAGTGAAAGACATACATTGGATTGTAAAATGGATAGTAACTAAATAAAAGGTGACCGCTGAATAAATCAATGCAATAAGTGTTGATAAGGAAATTTAATGAATGTTGTCAATAATAAATGGACTTAAGATAGTAATAAAATTTGTTTTGCCTATGTAAATATTATGTATTGATAAGCCATAATTAAATTTGAAATTTGGTAGTAAATAGGGGATAAGTTGACTACGGCAATTAGTAATTTACTAAATGAATGCATAGTAAGTAAGTGGAAATGTATGCATAAAAATATTTTCATATATGGGATAATTACAAAAGTTTACCCATTTA
This sequence comes from Allium cepa, assembly GCA_030765085.1. Lineage (NCBI taxonomy): Eukaryota > Viridiplantae > Streptophyta > Magnoliopsida > Asparagales > Amaryllidaceae > Allium > Allium cepa. The sequence goes on along the minus strand of CM060939.1, from coordinate 963,897,856 downwards.
TCTAATGTATATAATTGAATCTAAATTTAGGGCAACATTTTGTTATTGATGGTATAAGTGAATTTGAATAAAAGGGTAAAAATTATGTAGATTTAACATGTATTGATTATATAGCTAAGAAAGGCATTCGATGTAAATGAATCTAAATTAATGTGTCTAGTCAATAAAGGAGAACTTTAAGGGAATAAATATAAATGAATGTATTTGGGGAATGGAGTCCTTTTATATGTTGAATAGTATAACGTTGTTATTAAGAATGAACGTTACTTTAGTAATTATTAATATGGTAACGGAAGAGTGTATAAATTTTATAGTAACGTAAAAACGTATTGTAAGATAATAATTAAGTGTAGACTTATAAAATATATTTATGACAACAAATTTTGTAAGTTATTTATTCTATTAGTTGTTAAGTTTTATTTATGTGTAAGTTAACAATATTACAATTCAATTGAATACAGTAATTTATGCAAACAAAGGATGAACATTTGGAAGTATTACTGTAGCGATATATATAAGAAACGGTAACTTTGTAGTTGGAGAATAATTGATTTATTTGTGAGTTGTAATCAAATAGAGTCAAATTTATTAGAATTTATTGCAATTTATGGGATTAATTGCAGTAACCTTTGAAGATTTATTCACTAAAATAATTGACGATGGAAATTATATGTAAATTTGCTTTTAGTTAATTTAAAATATCCAGAGGGCTAGAAATGACACAAATCTACTAGTTTAGAAATTTACAATAAAAAGTGGTAAGTAATTTTTCTAAATATTTAGATAGTAGGAAGATGTAGATTTAGATGGAATTTATTATTTAACTATTTCATAAGTTGAGATTTAAGTTTAGAATTGAGATTTTTAATGTATAGATATTGAGCCAATGTTAGTTTCATTAAATCGACATCAATAACTTTGAATAATAGAAAGAAAGTGAATTTAATAAATTTAATCAAACGTATAATGTTGAATTTATTAAAAATTGGAATTTAACCTTTAAGTAAGGATTAACATCTAAATTGATGAATAGAACAACTATGTATTGACACTTGAATTGTTTAGAATTGGAGTAAATAATTAAGAAAATTTAAAGGGAGAAATTTGGTCAATTTTTGAATTTAGATGTAAAAATTGGATTTTTATAATTTATTTAATTTATTTAATGAATATTGAAAATAGCCATTTTGGCCACGGACTCGGATTTCGACGAAACTAGTTTCATCGGATCCGTATCGGTGAATTATTATAGGGTTTCAAGTTTCGTATCGATCGGACTTGTCGTTTGATCGTACGGACGCGAAACGCCTTGAAATCGATTTAATTAAAATCAATTTGAAATCAATTTGGAAATTTTGTTTCCAGCATAACTTCTTCATACGATCAAATTTGGACGTGAAACTTTTTCCATCGCGTTCAGAATATCTTAAAATACCTATTTGGATATATAGATTTAATAAATTCGGTTCCGGAGGCATAGCGGGCCTTTTGAGCCATAGTTTGTTCCGTACGTTCACTTATCCGATCCATCTACGCTATCTCTAGTCTACCTATATAAGCACGGTTATAAACCCTAGCCCCATTTTATTTTCCCTTTTGCTGTACGTTCATTTCTTCATCTCCTTCTCCTCCTCAAATGAATGCAACCTAGATCTACCCCAATCCAAATTTCAGTGAAAATGCAAACACTTCAGAAAAATTCCACAAAAATATATGTCATAGTTCTCGAGACACGTAATCTACTGGTGCAATTCGTTTTCTGTTTTAGGCATTCGTTTGACCAGAATAAATTCAAACAGTCCGTGACCATTCATCATCGTCGTCGCAAACTTCGTCGGATCGTTAAACCTTTTCTGGGTTTTGTAGAGTGGACGATGGGAATCGCATCTATATGGTTTATTGGTCGAATCAACGGTTGGATTGGCGTCAGTATTCGAGCTAGGGTTTAACAAAGGGGCGGCTGTCCATTTTTTTTTGGCGTTTTCACTATGGGCGCGAGCAGGAGGAGGGCCGGCCTGGTGGGCGTGTCTCGTGGCGATGGTGCCTGGTGGATCGGCGGCAGGTAGAAGGCGTTGGAGCGATGAGGTGGCTGTGTTTTTTTCGTTCGAGCGTTGCAGGCGCGTTTCTACAGTGCAGATGTAGTTCGGTCGCGTGAGGAGAAAGGGTGCTGTAGCTTCTTGCTGACGTGGCTTAGAGTAAGTGTTGAATGTGTGTCATTTTGTTTATTTTTAATTTTGAATTCAATCACCATTTTTCGCCATAACTTTCTCATACGACCTCGGATTCAAACGAAATTTCTTTTGTTAGGATCGTAATTTAATTCCGGATTTGATGACGCTGGTTTGGACGAATTCCGAGACGGGCGAATTTTTGGGTTTAAATCGAATTTAAATTCGATTTAAATTCAAAAGGTGAGTGTTTTAACCCACTCACAACTACTAAAAGCTTTTATGTTTGTTTAAATTAATTTTAGAAATGAATAGAAATTTATTTATGAGTATTTGGCATGTTTATTTTATTCATATCTGTTGAATTGCATTTATTTAATTTAACTGTTAATTTAATTAATTTATTGCGTATAAATTTACAGTTAAAATTTATTTGTTTGTATATGAACTGCTAGTTAACAATTATATAATTTATTTCTGAATATGGACTGTAGATTAATAGCTGTTAAATTTAATTTGAATAAAATTGCCAGTATTACCTGTTATGTAGTACCAAGAATAATATTGTTATTGATTGATATTGATTGATGATTGCGATTTGGATGATGGATGATGTTGATGAATGGATGTTTATTGTATATCATTAAATTGCAAATTATCATGCATATTTCATTTCATTCGGGATTGTGGTTTGAAATGATATATAACCGCAAAATTTTATATCTTTTAAATTGCGGATTGAAATGATAAATATCCGTATCACTTGACCATAGGATAGAAAATTATATGCAGGCACCGCGGTCTATATATAACTATTTTAAAGTGATTTCTATGGTTTGGATGGAATACGGTTTATAATAATCTTAAATTTTATATTGTATAAATATTATTCTTCCATATATATACATATGAAGTTGAAAATTTTGAAATTTAAAAGGTGTATAAATCTCTTTATTAAAAATGGAAAAAAAAATTAAGAAAATGGAGTTTGATAATTTATATCATATGTTTAAATGTTAAGTTTGGAAATTTAAGATATGATATTTATAATTGGATTTTTCCCAAGATAAATTGAAATGAATATTCTAGTATAATTTGAATTGAAAAAAATATATATTTTATTACTAGAAATTGGAGTTTTCATTTATGTATGGATTTTATGTGAATATTCAAGACTAATTAATAGAATATTCGATTTGTTGAAAGAATAAAATCCAACTTTAGTTTGAAATATTAATGCTACAAATGGATATACGTATATATATATATATATATATATATATATATATATATATATATAAAAACTTGAAGTGGTTTTGGAACTCGAGAGAGATAATACAAATTTTGGTTTAGACTTTAATAAAGAAATGTATTTGTAAAGCCATGAGAACTATTTTCTTTACAAAGTAACATTTAAGTTAAACCTTTTAATTCATATACCGTTGAATATCCAAACCATTCAAGTTTTAAAAGTTATGGTTTTAAATTATGATTTTCAAAATATTATGCTTTGAAAATATTTGATTTTCAGACGTTATGAAGTTAAAGCATTAGGATTTTTGAAAAGGTTTATATTTGGGATAAAGGATATCATATTGTTTTGGGTTTTAAAATGATATCATATTCATAATTTTAAAATGGAAATGTTTATTCTGGTTTTAAAGTATGAGCTATTTTTAAATGACCGCGGTGTTATAATAACGATGGGTTGGCAAAGAGACCGGGATCGGATATGGACATACTCTCTGTCGATACCGAAAACCACTTTGACTAACCGTGTACGCGGTGGAGATTCCAGAATGAAGTAGGTGGTGGCGACGTTTCCTGTAAGGTAAATACGTGGACCCGACTCCCGTGAGTTGGCATAAGGTGGCTAAAACAGGAGCGATTCTCGGGACAATGAGGTCATTCCTCTGATCGGACCCTCCTCTTCGATATTATACTTTGACTTGGATTGATTCAGTGGCCACTTCTATATTTTGATTTTGGGGAGTTAGTCCGAGGTGGGCGGTAACTGCGGCTACGCGTTTCCACCAGCCTGGATAGCAATTGGTATATCTACCCTGGCATTGCCTAGTTGTGCCGTGTCACCTACCATACCGAGCCTTTACTACGAGTTTCTATTTGTGTCGTACCTATGGAGTATCCTCTGGTAGCCTCCCGATCAGGAGGTATTACGGTACTGTATAGACTATTGGCATTTTACGTGTTAAGGTGGAAAATGTAAAGCCTTAACGCTATTTAAAAGTAAGTTTATTTTACAAATAAACACTATTATAATAGCGCAATATACTACATAGTAAATAGTTTAACGGATCCTTAGGAGATGTAAATCCCGAACATCTCTTGAGTTACTGTACTCATATTTATTTCTGTTAATTTAACTCACATAAGATCTTTTAGTCTGACTCGAGTGTTTTTGTCTTTCAAATACGCTCGGGTCAGTCCGAGCGTTTCAGGATCGAAGACTTTAGCTTTGAAGGACGAAGACGAAGGAGTCGTATTATTATTATCTATAGTATTGCACCACACTCATACTGTTCCGCTGCATTGATTGTATTGGTATGTGTAACTCTGATATTTATTGTATAAAGCAAATCAAGTGTTTGTAAACTGTTTGAACTCTATATTTATTATTATATTTTATCCTTCCGCTGTGAGATTCTATTTTGTTTTATTTCTTCTCTGTTTTTCTTATTTACCCCATAACAATCCGCCCTTGCGTATGCTTTTAATTGGCACGTGTGTCGGTTTAAAGTGTGCGAAAAGGCGGGATGCTACAGTTGGTATCAAAGCCAGGTTTAGCGATAAACTTTGGCTTTGTGGGGTTTGACTCTTTGTTAATAGGGTAGTAATACCCTATGGGAGTCACTGAGTGTATATATATGAGGGAGCGTACTTGTTAGTGTTATAAAAAGATTTCAATATTGTGTTAATCTGTTCCGCTTTGTATTTATAAATTCTGGTTGATGCATGGGACGCTATGTCATCAATAGGGATTTCTAAACACTTAATAGGACAGACCGACATAATATTTGTTTTTAATATAGGTGAATGAAATAACTTTGCCTATTATATTTTCTATATATAAAAATATTTTTATAAAGATATATTTTGGTTGCTATAGTTAGGTGTTAGATAATAAAAATATTTGTAATGAATTAAAGCTAAGTTGAATTTTAATAAATCAAATTGGAGATTTTAGAACTTACGTCCGGGATTTTTGAAATCTGTTTTCAATGGATTTATGGGATATAGGGATTTGGTTTATAAGTATTTTCTTATATAAATATTTAGTATAATTCGAAAGAATTGGTTTAAAGAGGATTTTGAAGAAAATAAGTTTGTACTTTCCTCTCTGTCACTGGAAAATAATTTCGGTGATGACGGCCGCATCATCGACTTTCATTTTCGAGTTTCGAAGGGAAAGGCCACTGTAGTAAACTCTACTGCAGATTTGTTTTGAAATTATTTAAAATTTTAATTGTTTAAAGGTAATTAGAGATATAAAAGTTGTAAGAAATTAATTATCTATTATTTTAAAGAAATTTTGGAATTTGACCCGGTATTAATTCTTGAATTTCCATTAATTAGTTGTAAAAATTTAGGTTAGTGAAATAAAAGAAGTAATCAATGAATTAAAAGAGTTGAGATTAAACTTGCATAAGTTCTTTTGCTTTTTCTTTAACATAAATAACTTACCAAGTATAAAGAGTTGAAATGTAAATTAAGAGTGGAATAGAATATTATGCAAGTAGAATTTTTGGAAATAATGAAGTATTCAATAAATTACTGTTTTAAATAAGAATTTAATGGTATTAACTTAAGTGATGACTGGAATTTTACTAAAATTAAAGGTTGTATTATTAATAGGTGATTTTAACCATAAGAAAATAAAAATGAAATTCCTTAATTTATAAAGTTTGATTATAGGGTTATTAACTTAAGTACGCCTTAATTTCCCCTATTCTAATATAATGGAAAGTAGGAAAAATATAAATGACTGCAATCCATAGTTAATGAATGAGTAAAATCTTTCACTTATAGGAATGCAAGTTATAAGGTTAATAAATTAAGTGTAAGTAGAGGGTTACTGTAATTAAATATAATGGAAACTTCAACATTAAATAAATGAATGAGATTAAAGGTAAGTCGAAATTGTAATTTATAAAACAAATATATATTAATTAAAGGAATGGAGAAGAAACTTGTAAATTTTCACTTACATTCTTAAAACATACATAACTTACCATATAATAAAAAGTTGCAATGTTAGTAGGAAAATGTAAGGGGAAATCTTACAAGTGAAGAGTAAGGTAATAAAGGTATTCTATTAGTTTGCTATTATTAATAAGAATTAATTGTATAGACTTAAGTTAAATTGGAAATTTTACTATAAGTAAAGGTAAGTAGTATAAATAGATGATAGAAACTTTAGTCAATAAATTGGAACACAAATATGATAATTTTGTAATAAATGAAAATGAAAATTTGTAAGAAATAAAGAAATCACTCCATAAATGAAAGAAATAAAATCAAACCATTGAAGCATGAGATAAATGTATAATAAATAAATTTGGGTGTTGGTTTGAATTGTTTTGTTTGATTTATGTTGTTGGGTAAGAAATTTGAAGTGGTTAAATGAATAAGTATCTATCTTTGTTCCATCTAAGACTGTTGAGTAAAGGATGCACTTGATAGTTAATTTCATTTCATACAAATTTCAAGTTTGAACCCAAACAACTATTTGTTTGATGGATTAAATGGTTGCTTTGTTTGTGTATGTATGTTGTTTGTAAGGTTGATGGTTGTTGAATTGTTTGGTTGATTAATGATTGAATCCACTTGAATAGTTCACTTTAAAATAAATATTTAACCTTTTAGATTATATAAGTGAATACAGGTGATGGAAGCAACTGCTACTGCTTTTGGTTCCATAATAATAAGCGTATATTGCCCGACAAATAGGTACGTTTTCGGATTACGTTTAAAGCGCTATTTTTCCCGTGTTGGGATATAATATTTTGCTAATATATGTAATATATTTGTATATTTTGATATTATATTTTCTCCCGAGCCTCACCGTACAAAGGAGACTCTGCCAAAAATTTTCGTAAATTTTGGACTTAGAATTTTGTTGAATTTTTTCCAAACTTTAATGATTTAAGTATAAAAGGTTGTAATGATTATAAACGGGTATATTTCATTAAAGAAAATTAATCCAGTAAATTATTGTTTATAAGTTAATATTTGAAATAAGATGTACTGTTTATTCTTCCTTCTCCCTTCTTTTTCCTTTTCGGGGACGAAAAGTTTTGAGTGGGGGAGATTGTAATGACCCGTTAAATTAATAATATTAAATGAATTGAATTAACATAATTTCTAATCTAATTGAGAATAAATGTAGAAATTTGGTATAGTAGTTGTAATTTAGTGTAACAATAAATTTTATGACAATAGATTTGGATAATGTAGATTGTCACAATTTGATTTAAAGTTAGATATAAGAAACTGATATAAGGGTTGAATTAGTGAATATCAATAAAAAGATTAAGTAGAATGTAATTCATTTAATATAAAATAAATAGTGGAAGACTTACATTGGATTGTAAAATGGATAGTAACTAAATAAAAGGTGAATGCTGAATAAATCAATGCAATAAGTGTTGATAAGGAAATTTAATGAATGTTGTCAATAATAAATGGACTTAAGATAGTAATAAAATTTGTTTTGCCTATGTAAATATTATGTATTGATAAGCCATAATTAAATTTGAAATTTGGTAGTAAATAGGGGATAAGTTGACTACGGCAATTAGTAATTTAATAAATGAATGCATAGTAAGTAAGTGGAAATGTATGCATAAAAATATTTTCATATATGGGATAATTACAAAAGTTTACCCATTTATCTAATGTATATAATTGAATCTAAATTTAGAGCAACATTTTGTTATTGATGGTATAAGTGAATTTGAATAAAAGGGTAAAAATTATGTAGATTTAACATGTATTGAGTATATAGCTAAGAAAGGCATTCGATGTAAATGAATCTAAATTAATGTGTATAGTCAATAAAGGAGAACTTTAAGGGAATAAATATAAATGAATGTATTTGGGGAATGGAGTCCTTTTATATGTTGAATAGTATAACGTTGTTATTAAGAATGAACGTTACTTTAGTAATTATTAATATGGTAACGGAAGAGTGTATAAATTTTATAGTAACGTAAAAACGTATTGTAAGATAATAATTAAGTGTAGACTTATAAAATATATTTATGACAACAAATTTTGTAAGTTATTTATTCTATTAGTTGTTAAGTTTTATTTATGTGTAAGTTAACAATATTACAATTCAATTGAATACAGTAATTTATGCAAACAAAGGATGAACATTTGGAAGTATTACTGTAGTGATATATATATATAAGAAACGGTAACTTTGTAGTTGGGGAATAATTGATTTATTTGTGAGTTGTAATCAAATAGAGTCAAATTTATTAGAATTTATTGCAATTTATGGGATTAATTGCAGTAACCTTTGAAGATTTATTCACTAAAATAATTGACGATGGAAATTATATGTAAATTTGCTTTTAGTTAATTTAAAATATCCAGAGGGCTAAAAATGACACAAATCTACTAGTTTAGAAATTTACAATAAAAAGTGGTAAGTAATTTTTCTAAATATTTAGATAGTAGGAAGATGTAGATTTAGATGGAATTTATTATTTAACTATTTCATAAGTTGAGATCTAAGTTTAGAATTGAGATTTTTAATGTATAGATATTGAGCCAATGTTAGTTTCATTAAATTGACATCAATAACTTTGAATAATAGAAAGAAAGTGAATTTAATAAATTTAATCAAACGTATAATGTTGAATTTATTAAAAATTGGAATTTAAACTTTAAGTAAGGATTAACATCTAAATTGATGAATAGAACAACTATGTATTGACACTTGAATTGTTTAGAATTGGAGTAAATAATTAAGAAAATTTAAAGGGAGAAATTTGGTCAATTTTTGAATTTAGATGTAAAAATTGGATTTTTATAATTTATTTAATTTATTTAATGAATATTAAAAATAGCCATTTTGGCCACGGACTCGGATTTCGACGAAACTAGTTTCATCGGATCCGTATTGGTGAATTATTATAGGGTTTCAAGTTTCGTATCGATCGGACCTGTCGTTTGATCGTACGGACGCGAAACGCCTTGAAATCGATTTAATTAAAATCAATTTGAAATCAATTTGGAAATTTTGTTTTCAGCATAACTTCTTCATACGATCAAATTTGGACGTGAAACTTTTTCCATCGCGTTCAGAATATCTTAAAATACCTATTTGGATATATAGATTTAATAAATTCGGTTCCGGAGGCATAGCGGGCCTTTTGAGCCATAGTTTGTTCCGTACGTTCACTTATCCGATCCATCTACGCTATCTCTAGTCTACCTATATAAGCACGGTTATAAACCCTAGCCCCATTTTATTTTCCCTTTTGCTGTACGTTCATTTCTTCATCTCCTTCTCCTCCTCAAATGAATGCAACCTAGATCTACCCCAATCCAAATTTCAGTGAAAATGCAAACACTTCAGAAAAATTCCACAAAAATATATGTCATAGTTCTCGAGACACGTAATCTACTGGTGCAATTCGTTTTCTGTTTTGGGCATTCGTTTGACCAGAATAAATTCAAACAGTCCGTGACCATTCATCGTCGTCGTCGCAAACTTCGTCGGATCGTCAAACCTTTTCTGGGTTTTGTAGAGTGGACGATGGGAATCACATCTATATGGTTTGTTGGTCGAATCAACGGTTGGATTGGCGTCAGTATTCGAGCTAGGGTTTAACAAAGGGGCGGCTGTCCATTTTTTTTTGGCGTTTTCACCGTGGGCGCGAGCAGGAGGAGGGCCGGCCTGGTGGGCGTGTCTCGTGGCGATGGTGCCTGGTGGATCGGCGGCAGGTAGAAGGCGTTGGAGAGATGAGGTGGCTGTGTTTTTTTCGTTCGAGCGTTGCAGGCGCGTTTCTACAGTGCAGATGTAGTTCTGTCGCGTGAGGAGAAAGGGTGTTGTAGCTTCTTGCTGACGTGGCTTAGAGTAAGTGTTGAATGTGTGTCATTTTGTTTATTTTTAATTTTGAATTCAATCACCATTTTTCGCCATAACTTTCTCATACGACCTCGGATTCAAACGAAATTTCTTTTGTTAGGATCGTAATTTAATTCCGGATTTGATGACGCTGGTTTGGACGAATTCCGAGACGGGCGAATTTTTGGGTTTAAATCGAATTTAAATTCGATTTAAATTCAAAAGGTGAGTGTTTTAACCCACTCACAACTACTAAAAGCTTTTATGTTTGTTTAAATTAATTTTAGAAATGAATAGAAATTTATTTATGAGTATATGGCATGTTTATTTTATTCATATCTGTTGAATTGCATTTATTTAATTTAACTGTTAATTTAATTAATTTATTGCGTATAAATTTACAGTTAAAATTTATTTGTTTGTATATGAACTGCTAGTTAACGGTTATATAATTTATTTCTGAATATGGACTGTAGATTAATAGCTGTTAAATTTAATTTGAATAAAATTGCCAGTATTACCTGTTATGTAGTACCAAAAATAATATTGTTATTGATTGATATTGATTGATGATTGCGATTTGGATGATGGATGATGTTGATGAATGGATGTTTATTGTATATCATTAAATTGCAAATTATCATGCATATTTCATTTCATTCGGGATTGTGGTTTGAAATGATATATAACCGCAAAATTTTATATCTTTTAAATTGCGGATTGAAATGATAAATATCCGTGTCACTTGACCATAGGATAGAAAATTATATACAGGCACCGCGGTCTATATATAACTATTTTAAAGTGATTTCTATGGTTTGAATGGAATACGGTTTATAATAATCTTAAATTTTATATTGTATAAATATTATTCTTCCATATATATACATAGAAGTTGAAAATTTTGAAATTTAAAAGGTGTATAAATCTCTTTATTAAAAATGGAAAAAAAATTAAGAAAATGGAGTTTGATAATTTATATCATATGTTTAAATGTTAAGTTTGGAAATTTTAAGATATGATATTTATAATTGGATTTTTCCCAAGATAAATTGAAATGAATATTCTAGTATAATTTGAATTGAAAAAAATATATATTTTATTACTAGAAATTAGAGTTTTTATTTATTTATGGATTTTATGTGAATATTCAAGACTAATTAATAGAACATTCGATTTGTTGAAAGAATAAAATCCAACTTTAGTTTGAAATATTAATGCTCCAAATGGATATACGTATATATATATATATAAAAACTTGAAGTGGTTTTGGAACTCGAGAGAGATAATACAAATTTTGGTTTAGACTTTAATAAAGAAATGTATTTGTAAAGCCATGAGAACTATTTTCTTTACAAAGTAACATTTAAGTTAAACCTTTTAATTCATATACCGTTGAATATCCAAACCATTCAAGTTTTAAAAGTTATGGTTTTAAATTATGATTTTCAAAATATTATGCTTTGAAAATATTTGATTTTCAGACGTTATGAAGTTAAAGCATTAGGATTTTTGAAAAGGTTTATATTTGGGATAAAGGATATCATATTGTTTTGGGTTTTAAAATGATATCATATTCATAATTTTAAAATGGAAATGTTTATTCTGGTTTTAAAGTATGAGCTATTTTTAAATGACCGCGGTGTTATAATAACGATGGGTTGGCAAAGAGACTGGGATCGGATATGGACATACTCTCTGTCGATACCGAAAACCACTTTGACTAACCGTGTACTTGGTGGAGATTCCAGAATGAAGTAGGTGGTGGCGACGTTTCCTGTAAGGTAAATACGTGGACCCGACTCCCGTGAGTTGGCATAAGGTGGCTAAAACAGGAGCGATTCTCGGGCCAATGAGGTCATTCCTCTGATCGGACCCTCCTCTTCGATATTATACTTTGACTTGGATTGATTCAGTGGCCACTTCTATATTTTGATTTTGGGGAGTTAGTCCGAGGTGGGCGGTAACTGCGGCTACGCGTTTCCACCAGCCTGGATAGCAATTGGTATATCTACCCTGGCATTGCCTAGTTGTGCCGTGTCACCTACCATACCGAGCCTTTACTACGAGTTTCTATTTGTGTCGTACCTATGGAGTATCCTCTGGTAGCCTCCCGATCAGGAGGTATTACGGTACTGTATAGACTATTGGCATTTTACGTGTTAAGGTGGAAAATGTAAAGCCTTAACGCTATTTAAAAGTAAGTTTATTTTACAAATAGACACTATTATAATAGCGCAATATACTACATAGTAAATAGTTTAACGGATCCTTAGGAGATGTAAATCCCGAACATCTCTTGAGTTATTGTACTCATATTTATTTCTGTTAATTTAACTCACATAAGATCTTTTAGTCTGACTCGAGTGTTTTTGTCTTTCAAATACGCTCGGGTCAGTCCGAGCGTTTCAGGATCGAAGACTTTAGCTTTAAAGGACGAAGACAAAGGAGTCGTATTATTATTATCTATAGTATTGCACCACACTCATACTGTTCCGCTGCATTGATTGTATTGGTATGTGTAACTTTGATATTTATTGTATAAAGCAAATCAAGTGTTTGTAAACTGTTTGAACTGTATATTTATTATTATATTTTATCCTTCCGCTGTGAGATTCTATTTTGTTTTATTTCTTCTCTGTTTTTCTTATTTACCCCATAACAATCCGCCCTTGCGTATGCTTTTAATTGGCACGTGTGCCGGTTTAAAGTGTGCGAAAAGGCAGGATGTTACAACAATCGCCTCGACTCGAACTTCCTTCCAACACCCTTCGTTGATCCCATAGCCGCCTACATCGTCGCAAAACTGAAGACGAACAAAAAACGTTTATTAACCAACCATGGCCAACTCAGACCACTCGTGTAACGACCCGGGATTTTAGACATCTCGAGTTGTGAATGTTAATTTATAATATTCAATAATATTGTATTTTTATATACAATATTTCCATAAATTAATAACTTATAATCTTATGAAATTTTCCCAAATCAACATAATTTGAATTTTCAAGTATATATTAAATTTTAGATCAGTTTAAATGGAATTTCTCATACATGTTTTATTTTGAGAAATAAATAAATAAATATTATTTGCAGATTGTTTTGGAAACATATATGCATTTTATTTACAATTTAATGTGTATATTTTATCCTATAAAATAAACTATATTAGAGAATATAAACTTATTAAAATCAAATAGTTATATATATATCGGAAACAATAAATTTATTTATAACGAATATGAAGTTAAAACATTAAATTAATTTTTAGAGATGTATATAAAGTTAGGATAAAATTAATAATAAAATAAAGTGAAATGTGAGATTCCGGTATATGTATATATATAATGTTGTCTGTATTAACTAAAAAGAAATCTTAAGTATTTCTAAATAATGGTATATGTTAAATCAGAAATGTGTAAATGTGTGGTAATAAGTTATATGAAACTATATACACCTAGATAACAAGTAATTTAGAACATTCATAGATAATATATGTCAATATTATAAATAAAATTTTAAACATAATCATATATATACTTATAAGAAGGCTTTAATAATAATTTTATACTACTATGAAGTGTTATAACACCGAGTATTTAATATTGAAGTCATTTTATTTATAATTTATGTATATGAATATTTTGATGTAAAATGTTACGTTCTGTTTAAAAACCCTTTGTATTCTTATAAAAAAAAATATTAAAATTAATAAGATAAGAGGTTATTTTAATTTATTAAGTTTTCGCCTTTATTTCAGAATATGAACGACAAATGCAAATTTTAATTAAGTCAAATGCAAAGATAATTTTTCAAGCTACTTTGCAACCTTGGTTTAAGTAACATATATTTGCATAGGTATATACACTATGAAGTATTGTTTTCTTATTTTTGATTTAAAATATAGATAGTGTGATGAAACAAATGTTAAAAAATTAATAAATATAGGCTGTCCATTTTCTGAAGTACTTTAAAAGGGTCTTATAGTATACATAATAATCAAAGACTTTAAGTCATGATCTGTTAAGATAAATGCTAAATAAAAACAGTTTTGTATTAAGTTAAAACTTAATGTAAGATAGTGAAAATCTTTAGTCAGTAAAACAAACATTTTTGTAAACAAAGAGGCTGTAAATTTTTACAGTAAGCAAGAAACAAGAGAATATAATATAATAAATACTAATTTAAGCTAGGAAGACTTAGAATGTTAATTTAAATTACCTTTCAAATTTTTATTTCACCCCAAACACAAATACTTAATTCAACAACCAAGGAATATATCCATTACATACTTAAAACAGTACCTGTGTATGCTTTTGTAATGATTCCTGTCAGTATGTATATAAAGTTGTCCTTGTTCAAATCTGTACGTATATAAGTATTTGTTATTGAAAATGGTTTCCATCACTACATACATATATCTGCCTTTGCTCTAATCTAAGTACAGATGTCTGCGTAAACAAGAAACAGTAATACAGTTAAGAAGTAAGCTAACCTATTACTATAAGTTGAAAGAAGAAAATTAGTAGTAAGTTCAACTATTACTGTAAGTAAAGGAAGTAATAAAACAAACAAAGATCATGGCAGTAAGATTGTCTGATGAAAGTAAAAACAAATATCTAACAAAAATCTATAGTTCTTTCACAATCTTTTTAGCAAGAGTAAAATCAAATTGCAGGCCAACATAATGGCAACTCCAGCATATATTTTTGTCAACTTTGTTCCCTGTTCTCAGGTGCAGCTGCATCTTTATAAATGAATCATCTCAAGTTCGAACCATGGAAAATTGAAAACATATAATTCAAGAAAACAAAGCTCTATTTATGTCTTAAGAAATTAAAGATTTAGAAGAAAAGAAAACAGTGTTCATATCTGGAAGAAAATAGTTTGGAGCTTGCTATTCAAATTCAAAGCAAAGGGATTTTAAAAGGGAAAATCGTTCAAATTTCAGATTTCAATTTCAACTTCAAGTTTTCTGGAATCGATGTGGAAGGTGAGAAACTAATTTGTAAAACCATGGGAATTTAAAATTACTCTGTAATGTAAATTTTGTGTTCAACCTGCCTGCAAAATTCAAAATCTCTTCACTCAAGTTCTATTTTAGGTTAATGTAAACTAGGAAATTGTTCATTTGCAAGTATAGTTTGTGGGAAAAATAAACTTGTATGGAATTGGTTTGTGAAACTCGTAAAAGTACTGTTTTACAGTGGAGACGCAACTTAAGTCAAAAATTTGATGTTTCTAAATTTAGAATTTAACTATGAAATCTCGATCCTTGTATGAAAATATGATTTTTAGTGGGTAATTCATAATTTTTAGTGATGGTTATGTGGAGAGATCGAAAAATAAACAGTTTTCAAATAAAAAAATATTTTCTGACAACGTAGAGGAGGAGGGGTGATGAGGTCGGTTCTGATAGAAGTAGGCGGTCAGGGTGAAGGCATCCACCGTGGCCATTTTTCGATTTTGGGTTTTGTTCGGCGGTGTGAATCAAATTTAGGGTTTAGTGGAGTTTTTGGAAGAGGTGGAAACGAAGTTGGTTTTTGGGTCGCGGTGGCAACCGAGTGTACTGATTTTGGGAAATGAGTGACTGGTTCGAGGTGGCTTTTGATCTGGGTAGGTGGCGTATCTAGTAGCGGCCGATGGGGGTTGCGGTGGATCAATACGTGAATGCAATACTGGAAGCATCAGTTTCCTAGAGTGGTGCCGATGGGAAAATTTCGATCAGAGGGTTAGGAGACTTCGGCGAGGTGGGAAATAGGGTCTAGGAAGGAATCACGATTGATCTGAGGGGTCGCGGCAAGCCATTGTTGTTGATGCGGTTCGTACACGTGCACGTCGTGCACGGGGAAGGAGTCCAGGTCGTTCGATGCGAGAGTGAGAGTTGGATCTGTTTTAATTCGTGTCGAGTTGCATCGAAGTTGGTTTCGAGTGCGAAGCCGAGTCGAACTAGGTTGATGTTCCAGTGAGGCATGTGGAATGCAGTGTTTTGATGAAAGTTTGTATCCTGGAAGAAACAAAATAGAGAAGAAGAAGATGTTTGGGAAGAGTGATTTTGGGCTGCGGCCCGTTTGAGTTCGGTATTGGTTTGTTGTTGTTTTTCTTCAGTAAAAGGTTTGGGCTTGGGCTGATTTATGGGTTGTTTTTTTTAGCTGGGTTTAAATATATTAAGATAGGGTTTTAATGTAAGGAATTTCAGAAATACAAATTGTTTTACAGCATGTAGTAAGTGATTGTATAGGGTGTGAGCATTGAATAAATCATCTGTATAGAGAATAGGGAGAGAGGTTACTCAGGTTTACTATAGGAAGGGAATTTGTTTTAAGGGTAAAGGATTTGACTTCTTTTAAGTTTAAAAATGATAGTTAAAAATTGTTATTAAATCACAAACTAGTCAAACTTTTAGAATAATGGATTATTCATTTTATTTGAGTATTGAATAAAGCGGAGTATAGATTGAAAATAATTTAGGGAAATAAATAAATGTTATACTTATTGTAAAGAAATTCTTGAGTAATCATATAATTATTATTTAATCTCCCATAAAATGAAGTGTTGTTAATAAAATTGTCAGTATCACCAGATTTTACATCGTGCGATCTATTGTGTAGAATAAATAAGAAAATTTATAAACCTTAAGGGCTAGATTTAAACACCGTTTGAATATAAATGCAGTTGTATAATTTTACACAGCTTAACTTTGTCCAACATCCTGACAGCGGAAACTGACACCATTCCGCTGAATAGTAAAATTTAATACTTGTTGATTGTATAAGCTACCCATATGATCTTATCTGTGTAGTTGTTTCTAGCATTTGCTAAATATTGAGCTGTTATCCATATATGTACCCGTATTTCCCTGTTAATTAAATTTGGGAATATAATGTCAATCCATGGAAGTTGATTGATTGAATATTGAATTGTGAAATGTGGGTGGTGAATTGATAAGTACCATTGAGACTGATAAGCCTTATTCTGTTTTGGTTTATTTTTAAAACCTAGTTTTGTTAAAAGAGAAATATTTTTCATATTAAAAGAATTAAATAATATTTTAAGAATCAAACGTAGTTTACATATTATTATGAAAAATCATTTTAAAAGGTAAAATTTCCAAAAGTATGTATTATTTAAATTTTATCAAGTATTAAACAAATTTGAAATTGGTTCCTTAAATGATAATTTTATTTAAAATAATTTTCAAGTATATCTTCTTTAATATACACCTATGTTATAAATGTTGTTCAATTAATACTACCTTATATAGAATATTTTATTAAACTTATGAATAATATTTGAAAACTTCATAAGTATGTTTTGGGCAGAAATGGTTTTATATATATATCGAAAGGGATAAGCTTTCTTAGCAAATTTTAATCCGTTAGGATTTGAAATATGAAAAAGGCTTAATGGTTGCAATGGGAAATAACTTGGTTGTATTGATTGATAGTTAAATAACCGACTATCAATATTGGACAATACGCTAATCGTTTCGAAGGGACCGGGATCGAGATTTATTTGTCGAAAACCACTTCGATCCGGTTTGTACGTTTCGTGGAAACGAGTTTGGATGCGAAGATGGAGCAGTGAAGTGCAAGGGCTAGTCGCTACTAATCCTGAAGATATTTCCAAAATGGATGTAGTAGGAATAGTGCTTTCGGTTCCGTTCGAACCCGGGACGGACTTGTATGGATGAATGCTTGCGAAAACATTGTCAGGTGGACGATGGGCATTCTAAGAGATATTGTTCTAAAAGGTAACGCTTAGCCTCAAGCCTCATCAAATGGGAATGACTGAAAATTAGGGGTTATGCAGCAAGGCTAGGTGGGTAGCACCCAAGCAGGGTGAGGTCATTCCAGTCTAGATGTCCCTTTTATTTTCGGCTTAGTGGTGCGGTTGTTGATCCCAACCGCGGGGTGATCTCAATCGAGACTGTCCAGTAAGGGATGGTTCCGGCCTTGTGTTGCAGGGGATGAAGGGAGTAATCCTCGGTACGGTGATCTTGGCCCCGTACTGTGGCAGGTGGTACCCCAGTGCCTAGTCATTGATGGAAATCCATTCTCCCTACGAGCCTTGTATGAGTTTTGTTTGTATTACCTACTCTGTGGCTAGTAGCTGGAATTTAATAATGTAACAATTTCGGCTATTTTATAAGTAATTGTATATAGACCCTATTATAATATCAGAGGATTTCTATAAAAGTGTTTTAGCTATCGTAAGGTAAAAACCCGACATGTTTATTTGTGGCGTGGTCTTACGAGATGCTTTTGTTTCCAAGGATTTTTTTAACTTTAATAATCAAGTTGAGTGTATTTCTCACGCTGGTTTATCAGACTGACACGGGCTTGGTATTTTTCCTATATGCTCGGGTCAGACCGAGCATATGTATTCCAGGTTTAACTGGAAGAGTGGAAGCTGATCAGGAGAGGAGCTGGATCAGGAACGTATTCCCGTAGTTGTATATATTTAGTCTGTTTTGTTATGTGGTTATGATTGTAATGACAAGGTTAATGTAACTGTCCGAGTTGTATGGTTGTAACTCTGATGTAAAACATGTATATGATATATAAAGTAACAGTTTTGGTTTCATGTAAAGATTTGTTATATTATAATTTAGTCGATCCGCTGTGAGATTCTGATTTGTCCTCTTTTCTTCTATCTTCTTTCTATTTCTACCTTCATTCTTTCTTTCATTATCCGTTTTCCATACTATTTAGCTGACACGAGTGGTTTAATGTCCGTTTAAATCGGTACGGGAAAATGGGTCGTGACATTGTGGTATCAGAGCCTAGGTTGAGTGAATATCTAGGTTCGAGCGAGATGCTCCTTAAGGAATAGGGACTGTAGTAGCTTGGTTAGTCTGAACGTATATATATATATATATATACATACGAGAGCGCGTCCTTGTTAATGGTATAAAAATGATTTTTTTTATATTGTGTTAATTGATGGAATAAGTGGCATATGGATTCTGGTCAATACGAGTAGCTAACGTTATTGATAGGAATCTCTAAACACTTGAACCAGGCCAATGGACACAATATTGTTTTAAAAGGGTAAATGAAATAATTTTGCTCAAAATATATTTTCTATATAAAGCACATGTTTTTCTAAATATATATGGTATAAAAAATAATTGGTTTGGTTGTGATGATAATAATTCATCATCCAGGATTTAGTGACCTTAGTTGTTACCCTTGAGTATTTCCATGGGTTGCCCTTCTTGTCTTGGACATTCCCTTAGAAATAGGACTCTTTGGAAATTCGAATCTTTAGAAAAAAAAAATTGCTAAGTTTATTACTAAAGAAATTTGGAATTTTAGACTAGTAAATCTTAAAGATAATTTTCAAATAACGAGTTCCTTAGAAGAAAAAAATGTGTTGAAATTTAAAGACCCTATAACAATTTAACAGTTATGTAGAGATATGAATCTATGAATTACAAGAATAAGTTGTTTAGAAAACTAACTATATAAAGATATATTTTCTCCATCTGATAATCATTTTTTTAAATATGGATTTAAATTATTTTTAAACAATGGTTTTATATAAAAAAAATTGAAGGTGAATAAATTTTGAAATATAACCTTTGATGTATTCTTTAGTTTATTCTAAAAACCTTTGGATCTCATGATTGGGTTTTGATTTTTATTATAGAGAACTCGAAGTATTAGACGGGGTGGGGCAGTCTTTAAGAAAGGTAGGGATAGTGATTATGATTCGGCTGGAAGTCCTCAGGAGGATCCAGGAGAAACATCAATGTCTGGGGAAATGCCAATAGAACATATCGATCAGCCTCAGCCTCGTGAATAGGAGCCAGAGGAGGAATTTGAAGCTGAAGAGGAGCCAGAGGAGGAATTTGAAGCTGAAGAGGTGCCATAGGAGGAATTTGAAGTTGAAGAGGAGCCAGAGGAGGAATTTGAAGCTGAAGAGGAGCCAGAGGAGGAGTTTGAAGTTGAAGAGGAAAAAGAAGAGTTTGAGGATGAAGAATGTGTCGAATCAGAGGATGAAGAATGTGTCGAATCAGAGAATGAAGATGCGGTTATTTGGGATCTTGATAATGGCGTTGAAATCGAAGATGATCAGGAAGTGCTCGAGGATGAGGAGGGTGGAGGTTACATTCCGGGAGGGCCAGATCCAGGGGATGTTTGGGAAACTGATAGTGTGGTTGAGGTCATCAAATTATCGGGACCGGAGATAGAGGACTCTGATAGTGAGAATCCATAGTTGGTTAGGTTGTTTCCTATTAGTAGGGTGTGCTTTTTGCAGGTGTTTATGACCAGGGACGTCATGGTTGTTAGATATTAGATGTTTGGCAGGGTAATATATATATCTATATATATGTAGGGTTGAATGGATGATGGTAACAACTGTAGGAATGTTCTAGATGGTAATTAATGTAATGTATGTTTTGGATAAACAGTTTGAATCTATGTATTTACTGGTTTGGCTTGATATTGATCTGTTCTAATCTGTGTAAATAATTTTACTAAATTAGTTATGGAATTTCGAGGACGAAATTCATTTAAGGGGGAAGGAATGTAACGACCCGGGATTTTAGACATCTCGAGTTGTGAATGTTAATTTATAATATTCAATAATATTGTATTTTTATATACAATATTTCCATAAATTAATAATTTATAATCTTATGAAATTTTCGCAAATCAACATAATTTGAATTTTCAAGTATATATTAAATTTTAGATCAGTTTAAATGGAATTTCTCATACATGTTTTATTTTGAGAAAAAAATAAATAAATATTATGTGCAGATTGGTATGGAAACATATATGCATTTTATTTACAATTTAATGTGTATATTTTATCCTATAAAATAAACTATATTAGAGAATATAAACTTATTAAAATCAAATAGTTATATATATATCGGAAACAATAAATTTATTTATAACGAATATGAAGTTATAACATTAAATTAATTTTTAGAGATGTATATAAAGTTAGGATAAAATTAATAATAAAATAAAGTGAAATGTGAGATTCCGGTATATGTATATATATAATGTTGTCTGTATTAACTAAAAAGAAATATTAAGTATTTCTAAATAATGGTATATGTTAAATCAGAAATGTGTAAATGTGTGGTAATAAGTTAGATGAAACTATATACACCTAGATAACAAGTAATTTAGAACATTCATAGATAATATATGTCAATATTATAAATAAAATTTTAAACATAATCATATATATACTTATAAGAAGGATTTAATAATAATTTTATACTACTATGAAGTGTTATAACACCGAGTATTTAATATTAAAGTCATTTTATTTATAATTTATGTATATGAATATTTTGATGTAAAATGTTACGTTCTGTTTAAAAACCCTTTGTATTCTTATAAAAAAAAATATTAAAATTAATAAGATAAGAGGTTATTTTAATTTATTAAGTTTTCGCCTTTATTTCAGGATATGAACGACAAATGCAAATTTTAATTAAGTCAAATGCAAAGATAATTTTTCAAGCTACTTTGCAACCTTGGTTTAAGTAACATATATTTGCATAGGTATATACACTATGAAGTATTGTTTTCTTATTTTTGATTTAAAATATAAATAGTGTGATGAAACAAATGTTAAAACATTAATAAATATAGGCTGTCCATTTTCTGAAGTACTTTAAAAGGGTTTTATAGTATACATAATAATCAAAGACTTTAAGTCATGATCTGTTAAGATAAATACTAAATAATAACAGTTTTGTATTAAGTTAAAAGTTCATGTAAGATAGTGAAAATCTTTAGTCAGTAAAACAAACATTTTTGTAAACAAAGAGGCTGTAAATTTTTACAGTAAGCAAGAAACAAGAGAATATAATATAAATGCTAATTTAAGCTAGGAAGACTTAGAATGTTAATTTAAATTACCTTTCAAATTTTTATTTCACCCCAAACACAAATACTTAATTCAACAACCAGGGAATATATCCATTACATACTTAAAACAGTACCTGTGTATGCTTTTGTAATGATTCCTGTCAGTATGTATATAAAGTTGTCCTTGTTCAAATCTGTACGTATATAAGTATTTGTTATTGAAAATGGTTTCCATCACTACATACATATATCTGCCTTTGCTCTAATCTAAGTACAGATGTCTGCGTAAACAAGAAACAGTAATATAGTTAAGAAGTAAGCTAACATATTACTGTAAGTTGAAAGAAGAAAATTAGTAGTAAGTTCACCTATTACTGTAAGTAAAGGAAGTAATAAAACAAACAAAGATCATGGCAGTAAGATTGTCTGATGAAAGTAAAAACAAATATCTAACAAAAATCTATAGTTCTTTCACAATCTTTTTAGCAGGAGTAAAATCAAATTGCAGGCCAACATAATGGCAACTCCAGCATATGTTTTTGTCAACTTTGTTCCCTGTTCTCAGGTGCAGCTGCATCTTTATAAATGAATCATCTCAAGTTCGAACCATGGAAAATTGAAAACATATAATTCAAGAAAACAAAGCTCTATTTATGTCTTGAGAAATTAAAGATTTAGAAGAAAAGAAAACAGTGTTCATTTTATCTGGAAGAAAATAGTTTGGAGCTTGCTATTCAAATTCAAAGCAAAGGGATTTTAAAAGGGAAAATCGTTCAAATTTCAGATTTCAATTTCAACTTCAAGTTTTCTGGAATCGATGTGGAAGGTGAGAAACTAATTTGTAAAACCATGGGAATTTCAAATTACTCTGTAATGTAAATTTTGTGTTCAACCTGCCTGCAAAATTCAAAATCTCTTCACCCAAGTTCTATTTTAGGTTAATGTAAACTAGGAAATTGTTCATTTGCAAGTATAGTTTGTGGGAAAAATAAACTTGTATGGAATTGGTTTGTGAAACTCGTAAAAGTACTGTTTTACAGTGGAGACGCAACTTAAGTCAAAATTTTGATGTTTCTAAATTTAGAATTTAACTATGAAATCTCGATCCTTGTATGAAAATACGATTTTTAGTGGGTAATTCATAATTTTTATTGATGGTTATGTGGGGAGATCGAAAAATAAACAGTTTTCAAATAAAAAATATTTTCTGACAACGTAGAGGAGGAGGGGTGACGAGGTCGGTTCTGATAGAAGTAGGCGGTCAGGGTGAAGGCATCCACCGTGGCCATTTTTCGATTTTGGGTTTGGTTCGGCGGTGTGAATCAAATTTAGGGTTTAGTGGAGTTTTTGGAAGAGGTGGAAACGAAGTTGGTTTTTGGGTCGCGGTGGCGATCGAGTGTATTGATTTTGGGAAATGAGTGACTAGGTCGAGGTGGCTTTTGATCTGGGTAGGTGGCGTATCTAGTAGCGGCCGATGGGGGTTGCGGTGGATCAATACGTGAATGCGATACTGGAAGCATCTGTTTCCTAGAGTGGTGCCGATGGGAAAATTTCGATCAGAGGGTCAGGAGACTTCGGCGAGGTGGGAAATAGGGTCTAGGAAGGAAGCACGATTGATCTGAGGGGTCGCGGCAAGCCATTGTTGTTGATGCGGTTCGTACACGTGCACGTCGTGCACGGGGAAGGAGTCCAGGTCGTTCGATGCGAGAGTGAGAGTTGGATCTGTTTTAATTCGTGTCGAGTTGCATCGAAGTTGGTTTCGAGTGCGAAGCCGAGTCGAACTAGGTTGATGTTCCAGTGAGGCATGTGGAATGCAGTGTTTTGATTAAAGTTTGTATCCTGGAAGTAACAAAATAGAGAAGAAGAAGATGTTTGGGAAGAGTGATTTTGGGCTGCGGCCCGTTTGAGTTCGGTATTGGTTTGTTGTTGTTTTTCTTCAGTAAAAGGTTTGGGCTTAGGCCGATTTATGGGTTGTTTTTTTTAATTGGGTTTAAATATATTAAGATAGGGTTTTAATGTAAGGAATTTTAGAAATACAAATTGTTTTACAGCATGTAGTAAGTGATTGTGTAGGGTGTGAGCATTGAATAAATCATCTGTATAGAGAATAGGGAGAGAGGTTACTCAGGTTTACTATAGGAAGGGAATTTGTTTTAAGGGTAAAGGATTTGACTTCTTTTAAGTTTAAAAATGATAGTTAAAAATTGTTATTAAATCACAAACTAGTCAAACTTTTAGAATAATGGATTATTCATTTTATTTGAGTATTGAATAAAGCGGAGTATAGATTGAAAATAATTTAGGGAAATAAATAAATGTTATACCTATTGTAAAGAAATTCTTGAGTAATCATATAATTATTATTTAATCTCCCATAAAATGAAGTGTTATTAATAAAATTGTCCGTATCACCAGATTTTACATTGCGTGATCTATTGTGTAGAATAAATAAGAAAATTTATAAACCTTAAGGGCTAGATTTAAACACCGTTTGAATATAAATGCAGTTGTATAATTTAACACAGCTTATCTTTGTCCAACATCCTGACAGCGGAAACTGACACCATTCCGCTGAATAGTAAAATTTAATACTTGTTGATTGTATAAGCTACCCATTTGATCTTATCTGTGTAGTTGTTTCTAGCATTTGCTAAATATTGAGCTGTTATCCATATATGTACCCGTATTTCCCTGTTAATTAAATTTGGGAATATAATGTCAATCCATGGAAGTTGATTGATTGAATATTGAATTGTGAAATGTGGATGGTGAATTGATAAGTACCGTTGAGACTGATAAGCCTTTTTCTGTTTTGGTTTATTTTTAAAACCTAGTTTTGTTAAAAGAGAAATATTTTTCATATTAAAAGAATTAAATAATATTTCAAGAATCAAACGTAGTTTACATATTATTATGAAAAATCATTTTAAAAGGTAAAATTTCCAGAAGTATGTATTATTTAAATTTTATCAAGTATTAAACTAATTTGAAATTGGTTCCTTAAATGATAATTTTATTTAAAATAATTTTCAAGTATATCTTCTTTAATATACACCTATGTTATAAATGTTGTTCAATTAATACTACCTTATATAGAATATTTTATTAAACTTAGGAATAATATTTGAAAACTTCATAAGTATGTTTTGGGCAGAAATGGTTTTATATATATATCGAAAGGGATAAGCTTTCTTAGCAAATTTTAATCCGTTGGGATTTGAGATATGAACAAGGCTTAATGGTTGCAATGGGAAATAACTTGGTTGTATTGATTGATAGTTAAATAACCGATTATCAATATTGGACAATACGCTAATCATTTCGAAGAGACCGGGATCGAGATTTATTTGTCGAAAACCACTTCGATCCGGTTTGTACGTTTCGTGGAAACGAGTTTGGATGCGAAGATGGAGCAGTGAAGTGCAAGGGCTAGTCGCTACTAATCCTGAGGATATTTCCAAAATGGATGTAGTAGGAATAGTGCTTTCGGTTCCGTTCGAACCCGGGACGGATTTGTATGGATGAATGCTTGCGAAAACATTGCCAGGTGGACGATGGGCATTCTAAGAGATATTGTTCTAAAAGGTAACGCTTAGCCTCAAGCCTCATCAAATGGGAATGACTGAAAATCAGGGGTTATGCAGCAAGGCTAGGTGGGTAGCACCCAAGCAGGGTGAGGTCATTCCAGTCTAGATGTCCCTTTTATTTTCGGCTTAGTGGTGCGGTTGCTGATCCCAACCGCGGGGTGATCTCACTCGGGACTGTCCATTAAGGGATGGTTCCGGCCTTATGTTGAAGGGGATGAAGGGAGTAATCCTCAGTACGGTGATATAGGCCCCGTATTGTGGCAGGTGGTACCCCAGTGCCTAGTCATTGATGGAAATCCATTCTCCCTACTAGCCTTGTACGAGTTTTGTTTGTATTACCCACTCTGTGGGTAGTAGCTGGAATTTAATAATGTAACAATTTCGGCTATTTTATAAGTAATTGTATATAGACCCTATTATAATATCAGAGGATTTCTATAAAAGTGTTTTAGCTATCGTAAGGTAAAAACCCGACATGTTTATTTGTGGCGTGGTCTTACGAGATGCTTTTGTTTCCAAGGATTTTTTTTAACTTTAATAATCAAGTTGAGTGTGTTTCTCACGCTGGTTTACCAGATTGACCCGGGCTTGGTATTTTTCCTATATTCTCGGGTCAGACCGAGCATATGTATTCCAGGTTTAACTGGAAGAGTGGAAGCTGATCAGGAGAGGAGCTAGATTAGGAACGTATTCCCGTAGATGTATATATTTAGTCTGTTTTGTTATGTGGTTATGATTGTAATGACAGGGTTAATGTAACTGTCCGAGTTGTATGGTTGTAACTCTGATGTAAAACATGTATATGATATATAAAGTAACAGTTTTGGTTTCATGTAAAGATTGTTATATTATAATTTAGTCGATCCGCTGTGAGATTCTGATTTGTCCTCTTTTCTTCTATCTTCTTTCTATTTCTACCTTCATTCTTTCTTTCATTATCCGTTTTCCGTACTATTTAGCTGACACGAGTGGTTTAATGTCCGTTTAAATCGGTACGGGAAAATGGGTCGTGACAACTCGGCACCCTTTGAACGACACTAAAATCTTGTCTTGCTGCCACGAACACAACCCAGCTTTTGCATTTGAATTTCGTATTCATCGATAAACCTTCACTATTCAACAACCACTGTTATCAACCAATTGCTGCCACCCTAGTCCATGAAATGGCGGCCGATTATTATTAGAAAATACTAAGGACCTAGCTCTATAACTTTGTAGTTGGAAGTTTTGGCCAATTCTTATTGGTTTGAGAGATGGTGATTTTTGAATATTAGTGTAACGCCGCATAAAATATACCATAAGTAAATAAGTAAACAAATAAATAAAGTGAATAAATTAGATTAAATAAGGATGAAGTAAAAACGTAAATTTTATAAAAATTGGAATTTGGCCATGAAAGTTCTATAGTTGCTTTCATGGCGAAATTCTGATCAATTTCCATATATAATATGCTAAAAAAGAGCTCGAACGAAGAAGTATTAGCATTTAAAGTTTGCAGATTTAAAAAATTCAAATTCAAATTCAAATGAATAATTGATTCTCAAATTTGAAATTTCAAAATTAACTATGATTAGACTTCGGGGTAAAGTAAATGTTAAGATTAATGTGAATGTTAAAGTATAATTAAGGAATAAAATAAATTCAGCAACAATAAAAATAAACGCTCCAAAATAAGGAGAAGAGGTCAACCATGCGACCTAAATGGTCGACTGCTAGCTGTCGACCGGTGCACATGGGGCGATCGACCGCTACGTGGAGTGACGGCTAGGGTTTTTGAGGGGATGGATGTCCTAGATTCTTCCATTTTAAAACTATTTTCATCTTATGGTTCTGGTGCATTTCAACCTCAATCAATAAGACCCTTGTTCCCGACTTTTATTCATAAATATTTTAGGAACATCAGCGAAGCTTTGTCAATTCATCACTTCTTAGATTTAGAAAACTCCATTAGGTTTCAAGTAAGAAATATTATATACCTATCATTGTTTATTATTTAATTTATAAATCTCTTCTCCTCTAACCTTTCTGATTTAATAAACATATAAATATCTTGTTGTGTATATCTAAAAAAAGAGATCTGAAGGAGATTATATTGGGCGTTTCAAATCCAAAGTGAAGAAAAGCTAAGAACCAACTATGAGTGGAAATCTTACAACAATAATATTTGCACACATAGAAAATAATAAATGCGTACTCATTTGTATACATATTAACATAAATAGCGTACAATGTATTAATTGCTTAGTTAATTAAGTAAAAATTGCCCTTAAATCGCCCTTAGGAAAGTAATTGAATTGTTAAGGAAAAATACTAAGGTACCCTTATACACCATAATTAATGGACATGGTGAGGTGTGCGATAATATATTAAGGGTGTTGTAAAATATGACCAAGTCATAAATGATGCATGGTAAGTCAAAAGACACACGGATGTCTACCCAGCTAATCTACTACAAGTTGTGTAACGACCCAGAAATTTATCATTTTAATTTGTGAATACTTAATTTATTTTAAATTTCAATTAATAGTTTTAATGATTAGATAATTCTCTTTTAATTTTTATAACAATAATGGAAATTTCATTTTTGAATTCTGTTTACATAAATAAATAGTTCGAAAAACTGAAAATGTGACCAAAACACACTTTTCGGATTGTCAACTTTTTTATCAAACAATAAGTTTTTGAAAGTTATAATATCTTTGAAAATGCTCTAACAACACTTATAAATGTTTTAAACACTTTTATTCTAAAATATGAGAATAAAATAATAGTCAATAAAGATAAAATATATTTGAATTTGAAAATAATGAAAAGATGTTAGATTCCTTAAGTATAAAAGTGAACAAAGATACATGATTCACCTTGTTAACCATCATGCTTTCAAATGCGTGGCATTTTGGGTGGCTTATGAAAGGATATAAAAGTTGAAAAGTGAATTAAGGGGGCATTATAACCATTTTCTTTGCATTTTATAAAAATGAACATTTATCTTATTTTTTCATTTCATATTTTTCCTTCTTAACTCCATTATTTTTCATCTTCTCTTCTTTTTAAAATTTGAAAATAAAAATCTCATCTTTAAACTCATAAAATCCTAATTTCACTCAAGATCAATATTTTAAGCATTTCAACATTGGAAAAGAAAACATGAGCTATTCTAAAACTTTTTGAATATTTTTGTCAAAATAAATATTATGTAAATCTATGTGTTAGCTTTGGTGTAATTTGTATTTGATTTCCATGTTTAAGTAATAGGTTTAAAAAAATTATTTTGGTTAGATTTGCTTTGAAATGGACAAAACAAGTTTACTGTAAACAAAAAATAACCTTACCGTTCTATGTTTTTAGTTGAAAACATAACCATTTCTTCATTCAAAAATCAATAGCTCCTCGGCCGCTTAAAATTAGCACTTGTAATCAACTAGAAAGTTGTTGGTTTTAGTCCATAATTTAATTCAAAAATATTTTCAGAAATTTTTGTCAATTGATAGATTTTGGTAAATTACAGTGTGGTCTAACTTTATTGGTTTTTCATCGATCACAGATCGACGAATGGCCTTTGCAATCATGTTCATATCTACAAATCATGATTTTTAGAGCAAGTCATAGGATTTTAGGGTGTAAGTTGGTGTCGTGATTGGTAAATGCTTGGATTTGGTTCAAAAATCAAATTCTGATGACTTAGGTAATTTGGGGCAAAGCGAGTAGAGCTGGTGCAACCTTGAGTGCTGGCGGAGTCATGGTGTTAGTCGCACGGGTTACGATGGCTGGAGGTGAGCTGTAGAGGTCGAACTAGGTTTTAAGGGTTAGGGGTTTTGGTTTTAGGTTCGAGGCTTGCTGGACGCGACTGGAAGGGCCGAGTCAGCCGTCAGCGTACCAAAGGATGAAGTGGCATGTTGTTGCGTGATAGGCCAAGCAGCATTGATCAATGTTGGTCGAGACATTGGTGGTTGAGGAATTTTGTTGTGGCTTCCTTTTTTTCTTGTCTCAATGGTCGAATAGGGCTTCGAGGAGGAACTAGGTGGCAGCGTTGGGATGGCTAGGGGATGCTTGGCTAGGCGGATGTGTGAGGGAGGTTGGTGAGGCGACCAGTGGCCGTAGGTGATTGTCTATGTAGACGCACGTATGTTTAAATTTTTGGCTCCAGTTTTTTTTCGTTTTCCTGGGAAGTAGTACGAGATTGGGATAGGGGGTAGAAGTACAGGTAGGTTCTTAACTCTGAAAAAATTCGTAACTCATTCGTTCGAAATTCGATTGACACGCGGATTTCGGCGTTGCATTTATATTAACTTGTAGAACACATTCATAAAATCATTTGACCCATATGTTGTAGTGTAAATTAATGACAAAATAATTCTAGTTGTGTATAATTACGCTATTTGGTAATTGTATTTTATCACTATCATTCTATTAGCAAAATAAAACACGGTTCTGCTATATTTAAGTTGAGTAGAGTATGTTGATGACATATGTTTAGTAGAATAAATCCTAATTCTACTATAATAAAATGGAAGAGTATATCGATAACATCTGTTTAGCAGAATAAATCCACGTTCTGCTATAATAAAATGAAATAGATTATTGATGACATCTATTTAGCAGAATAAATCCTCATTCTTCTATAATAAATGGAATAGTATATAGATGGCATCTGGTTAGTAGAATAAATCCTCATTCTACTATAATAAAATGGAATAGATTATTAATGATATTTGTTTAGTAGAATAAATCCCCATTCTGCTATAATTAAATGGAATAGATTATTGATGTCATATATTTATCAGAATAAATCCCCGTTCTGCTATTAAATTAATTTGGACATTTAATTTTATGCCAGTTGTCTTACATGGGATAGATGACACACTAACTATGGGTGGTTAATTAAGTGTTTGATTTACATACATGTTTCCTATATAAATAATAGTTATGTAACTTGAAAAGTCAAATTGTAGTAAATAGTAACTTGATTTAGTACCATTGTGATCGCTAAGCCTCTTTCCATATTTATAAAGTTATGGATTTAAATTACTTTGATTGTATAACAATTTAGGGTTAAATGTTTATAAATGATGTTTTAAAGTAAGTCATTTAATTATTTTAATAAATAAGTTTAAAAATATTTATTTATATCATTAATGATATTTTAAGTTATTTAATTATTAATATTGTTAATTAATCGGTTTAGCTACATTATAAAGTTAATTGATTATTTAATTAATGATGTGTTTAAAGTAAATTATTTATCTTATTACTGTTGTTTTAAACTTATTTATTTATTTATTTATGATGTTTAGAAATTAATAATTAATTGAATAAAGAATTTTATAAATGATAAATTGTTTTATAAAAAGGATTTTACTTAGTAAAAAGGATTTTTTTTTTTTTAATGATATTTTAGAAGGGAGATTTTAAGTGATATTTGGCAAAGCAGTTTTATTAGGAGTTTATAAATCATTTTAAGAGATTTATAAAGGAAGTTCTATAAATTAATTTGAAGATCTATAAAAGTATTTGTAAATATGAAATGGGCATATAGAAATGGAATTTTATAAAAGAATGAGATTTATTTTGACAATTAATCCTTCTTAATTTTGGTAGTATGGAAACACTCTCTTCATACTTAACATCGAAGGATAATGGTTTAATTTATAGTAAGAAATATTTGAAATAATATTAGTTTTGGTTTGTTTAAAAATGATTTTGGAAAACGAGGAAATCTCCTCAAGCTTTGTTAATGTACTTCTACCGTTGAGGTAAGTATATAGGTATATTTAAGTAGTGGAAATATAATGGTTTGTAATATACTTATACTTTTGAGATAAGTATACGAATGTTTTCCCAATTATTGAAAGGAGTATAACGAGTTTGTGAGTTTACTTTTGTGAAGGTATTTTGAATCAAATAATTAAAAGAGATTTTGGTAATTGAATGATTTATTCGTAAAAACTTAGTAGATCCCATATGGAATTCAATCTATGTTTGATTGTTTGTTTATTTGATATTTAAATAATAGATTATCAAATCCAGACCAAATATTAACTTCGAAATAATCTAGGGAAAACACGGGAATTATATGACATAGTCATCTTTGTTGATGTTACTGTACGTGTAAACCCGTGTGTTCTTCTAGGGAAAATGAAAATGAAATCATCCACTTAAATGGTTAGGGGATGATACCTGCTCTTATGCATTGTTTTTTATTTTCAAAAGAACCAAAGTAAAGTTTACCAGAAATTATCGAATGTTGGTTCAAGGAGACCTAGATCGGATAAGTCTGAATTATCCAAAAACCACTTCGAACCGACTCAAGCATTTGAATCGGAATCATCTTGAAGATGATGAAATCAAATACGGAGCTCTTTGAAGTGCAATGCATTACTTGCTACTAATCCTGAGGGTGATTCCAAAATGGATATAGTAGAAGTAGTACCTTCGGTTTGTTCACATCCTGAACAACTTATATGGATGATTACTTCTACTGCATTATTGCCTGGTGGGTAGTGTTTGCATTCCAAATGGGATTTCTATCTAAAATGTAAAATGTAGTCGTAAGCCCCATCAACCAAGAATAACTAAAACATAGTATATGCTTGAAGTTATGTGGTTCGGTACCATTAGGGTATGTCATTGCCCTTCTAGATATATATATACACACACATTTATGGAATTGGTTTTGCATAAGAGCTCTCGGGAAAAGTTTGCAAAGCAACCAGGGTGTTGACATATTCGGTATTATCCAGTAAGGGGTAGGTCGGTCTTGATTTGCAAGGGTCTAAAGGTTTTCACCTTGGTACATTTTCTAGAGGTGTACGGTGATAGGTAGTACTTCAGTAGCCTTGTCATTGATGGAATCCATTCTCTAGTAAGCGTCGTACGGATTTAGTTCTTCCCAACAATAACGTGAGATGCAAGCATTCCATCTATATTCATAATTTACTTTAAACCCTAGATAATATTATAATATCACTGGATTTTCTACAGAAATGTTTTGGTTATCGTAAGGTAAAAACTCATCCGTGTTAATGTTCAGCACGGTCTTACAAGTTACCTTTATTTTAAAAGGTTTTATAAAACATTAAAAACCCATTTGATGGTGTTTTTCACGCTAGTTTTACCAGACAGATCCAAGCATTATTTTCTTATAATACTCGAGTCAGCCCGAGCATATTTCAAACATTAGCTTGGATGTTCTGGAGATTCAGGAGGCGAGCTGAATATCCAGGATGTATCTACATATTTCTTTTATTTCCACTGCATTGCTTGTTTGTATTTATCAGCATTTGTTAGGACATCTTGTTATAACTATCCAGGTTGATTATAGGCTAGTTTACTCTAATTATGTATATAAAACTTTTTCTTGTGTAAAGATCATTTTTGTATTATAGATTATTCGTTGGTTTGTGAGATTGTGTTCTGCCTTTTCTTCTCTTTTTCCCCAACAAACTGTCTTTTTGATACTTTGATGTTCGACATGTTAATATCACGGATGTATTAGTGCCGATCTTCGAAGGTCAAAAAGGTTATCATTATGCCAAGAGCTACCATTTTTGAAATATACTAAATGTTGTGCGACAAAATGCCGATAAACTGTGAATTCATATATCTCAACGCTTATCCAACTCAATATGCTTCTTTCTCTTATACATTATTGTTCCATTCATTCTTTACTTAAACAAAGAAACTTTATTTCCATCTTTTCTAAAAAAACAAAACAATCTAAACAGAAAATAAAAAAAGGGTGATCTTTGTGTTAGTTAGGAGTAGATCTACAATTTGACATAAGAAATAGAAGGTTCGGCATCGGGAATTAGGGTTTGACGATTTTTTGCTTTGCTTAGTAAACTAGGGTTTGCATTTTCTTTGGCTTTGGTCAGGGTAAGGCCGTGTTGAAATGGATTCTTGGTTGTAGGGAGCTTCAGCGGTCAGGGTTACGGGTGGGCCGACCTTGTCTTGGTGGTCGCATCATCATGGGGCGATAGATTTTAATGCCAGGTCAAAAAATTTAAGGTTGTGCCGAGCTTGAGTGTGACGGTTCCATGGTGGAGTGGTCGGGAAGAGGTGATGGTTGGTGGTGTCCGTAGGAGTTTTCGTCGAGAAATGAGGTTGCAGTCGGGAATGGAAAGGGGCGATTTGTCATAAGCAGGTGGATTGTTTGGTAGGATTTGTTTTCTGAGTGGGTAGAAGATAGTTTGATTTTAGTTTGATAATTAAGGAAGTTAATTTGAAATTAGTGTAATTTATAGAATGTAAAACCAAAAACTTATAAAATAATATCTTTTGCATACGAGGTCATATCGAGGTGAAACTTTTGGCATTGCACTCTTAATTAAGATAGCTTTATCATGGAATAGGTTGGTTGAATTTGGAGCAAGTTGAAATTTGGGCTATAAATGGATGTTGTTACAACCCGCAATTTTATGATTATATATTTAAATATAGCATTGTTAATTGGATTAAATTCCAAAATGTGACTTTTTGTAAACAGTCGAATTTGGACTCGAGACCACTTCCACTGATTTTAAAACGATGTTTACCACTTGTTTGAGTATAAACATTGATATGTTTGGATTTGATTAGGATTTTGGTATTTTCATTTGGGCTTTGGGTTTGGTTCTAACCCATTAACCCAATAATAGAACCCAAACTCTTCTACCGAATACCCTAACTCCTCTCCCTTTCATTCATTCTACTCATAATAATTCCTAACACTCAAGCTAAAGGAAAAATGGGGGAAAGAAGGGAGATTAGAAATTCCTAAGCCCTAGTTTTCTTAGGAAATTCAAGTTCTAGTTCTAAAATCAAAGATAAGCTTTGGTAAGCATCCTTTTCATCTTATCCATCTCAATCCCTCTTCAATTTTTAGGATTCCCTATAACCTAACTTAGGAAATTCATTTCATTTGATAATAGATTGAAGACTCTTGAGGTGTTGTTGAAGAGAAATCAATCTTAGCTTGTTTTAGAGCTTCTCATTTCTATATTTGTGTTTAAAGGTGAGTTCTTGAACTCACATCTATATCTATAACTTTCATTGTC
The DNA here is from genome assembly GCA_030765085.1 of Allium cepa. Classification (NCBI taxonomy): domain Eukaryota; kingdom Viridiplantae; phylum Streptophyta; class Magnoliopsida; order Asparagales; family Amaryllidaceae; genus Allium; species Allium cepa. The sequence continues at coordinate 963,863,122 of CM060939.1, read as the reverse complement.
GTTAGGTATGAATTCCTAACATTTATTTCATGTTCAATTGCTTTTAATTTGAATTGATTCGATGAATTTTTCAATTTTGGTATTTTGAAGTCAAAATCTTTAAAGATCTTATCTTCGGTGTTTGGACATGTTGTTGGTAGTGTATAGAAGAGCTTATAAGGCTGGGTTGTCGATTGGCATAAATCTGTAGCATCCATCGCTCGTTTGATCGCTTCCGGTTTGGATTTTCCCTCTTTGGGTTAGGCAAATTTTTGCCTAGCAAAAAAATCCATACGTCTGGTTGAAAAATCCAAACATCTGGTTGGGGTCTTTGGAAAAAAAAATAACAAATGCAGAAAAAAATGGCAGAGCCAAAATCCAGACGTCTGGTTAAATCCAACCAGACGTCTGGAAGGCCTCTAGAATTAAAAAGAAAAAGGAGAAAAACATATATTTCCAAAACCGAGGCCCAGACGTTTGGTACTGTTCAGTTCTGCCTATTTTGGCTGTTTTTGAGTGGATTTCCTATTTTTATCGATTTTTGTTCTTCCAGATAGTTATTGTCATTTATTATCGACATTGATGACTTCATTTGTGGATTTTTGGGAATATCCATTTGATGGATTTGATATTGATTTTCATGATCTTAATGCACGTCGTCGAATGTGGATTTTGGTGATAGATTGATTTTACAATCATTTCTTTGATTTGTCACTTTAAAATACAAAGGTTTTTATACTAGTAGTAAATACTAAAAACTCTTTCACAAAAACGATTTCGATACTATTTTTAATACAAAGCTCGTTTTTAAAACCGTTTTCTAGTCTATTAGTATATACAAACATTTACCTCATTCGTATGTGAAATCTAATCGGACCATTAGGGTTAAAAGAAGAAGGAGGTTGAAGAAGAGAAAACAACACAACAGAATCTTACCATCGCACCGGAATAAAATGTAATAGATAATGACTGATCTTTACTCAAAAGAAACTATATATGTTTTATACATTAAATCCTCAGAGTACAAAACAATCAATTCAATACAATTCAGGACAGTTATAATATCTCATCCTTCCAAAAGCTGAATATACAGCTTACACTGCACAACGGAAATATGAATCTACGGAAATACGCCTCGTCATCCAGCTCGTCTCCTGAGCTCCACACCAGTCCATCAGAATCTGTACTCTATAATACTCGACCTGACCCGAACATTATAGTTAAATAACACCTGAGTCAGTCTGGAAAACCAGCGCGAGAAAACACACTCAATTGGATTATTAAAGTTTTCAAAATCCTTTGAAATCAAAGGTATCTCGTAAGACCATGCCGCAAATAAACATGTCGGGTTTTTACCTTACGATAACCAAAACATTTCTTATAAAATCCTCTGATGTTATAATAGTTTCTATATACAAATACTTATTCAAATAGCCGAAATTGTTACATTATGAAATTCCAGCTAATTGGTATATAAACAAAACTGTAAAGGCGTGTAGGGAGAACGGATTTCCATCAATGGCAGGGCTACGGGGATACCGCCCATCATAGTACGTGGTCTAGATCACCGTATCGAGGATCCACCCTAATTCCCGTCATCACAAGACTGGAGCTACCCCTTTCTGGATAGTCCGAATAAGTTCACCCCGCGGTTGGGATCAGCAACCGCCCACACAGCCGAAATAAAGGGACATCTAGATAGGGGTGACCTTACCCTAATTGGTTGCTAGCCAGTTAGCCTTATGTGCACCTCCCCTGTTTTAGCCACTCCCGGGTGATGAGGCTCGAGGCTATGCGTTATTTTTAAGCACACATTCACTTAGAATGCTCATCGTCCTCCCGACGATGTTCTGAAAGCATTCGTCCATACAAGTCCGTTCCGGGTTCGAACGGAATCGAAGGCACTACTCCTACTACATCCATTTTGGAATCACCCTCAGGATTAGTAGCGATTAGCCTTGCACTTCACTGCTCCATCTTCGACTCCAAGTTCTTGTCTTCCTCACGAAACGTTCGAACCGGATCGAAGTGGTTTTCGGGAAATTAATCTTGATCCCGGTCTCTTCGAAACAATCAACGCATTGGCCAATATTGATAGTCGGTTATTTAACTATCAAATAACATTTACAACAATCATCAGCCTTAATAATTTCCAAATTATCTATTATTCAAAATATCCTTGCAAGATATCCTTCTACATTTCAACCCTTTTGAAACAGTTCCCAAATCACTTCCTCTTGCGGAATAAATTCCAAATATTGTTTATTTCCACAGAAATTCACCAAGTCTAAATACTTTAGATTTTAAAATAATTTAAATCACTATATTCTAAAATATACTTTAAAACATTTAAATTAAAACTAATTAAAACACTTTTATTCAAAAATATATACTTTATAAATATTTATAACAAAGGCTACTTAAAATGCTTTATTTAGAATACTAGTTATGAAATTAAATGATAATTTTCATGTAAAACTTTAAGCCAAAACAACTCTTAAAATAAAAGTTATGAAATTTTATGCAAGTTTTCAAATAAAACTTTAACTAAACTATCTTTAGAATAAAACTATTTTATAAAATATAAATATTAATAAATATTTTTTTAAATATAATACCTATTAACACTTCGAAATAATTACTACTATAACTAATTTCAAAAAAATATTTACCTTTAAAATTTTAACAACTTAAAAAATATTTTCTTAAAAACATTCCTTTAAACAACTTTAAAACTTTTAACTTATACTTAAAAAATTTGCTTTGAAAACGTACTTGGCTTTCCAGGGAAATTCACTTCTCTTTCGTACCTTTTTTAAAAATAAACCACTATTTATTTTTAAAACAAATTTACCCATTCCTTTATGAATTCTCTCCGTGAATGTATACTTCCAAATATCCACTGATATCTTATTTCACTTTAAAAACCCAGTTTATAAATTCCATAGTCTCATCTTCTTTTAAAACACAATTTCAACTCTAAATCAATTTCCAAAATTTACTCCATTTAGAAATAAATTGCTTTACTTACTCAATTTTATTTTAAAACCTAAAATTTTCAGATTTAACTTCTTTATTATGATTTAAAATCTTATCCTACAACTTTGGCTAAGAAGAGCCAATTCGGGATCTAGCTTTTGAGCTTCAAGAATGCGGTCTAAAAGAGAAGGATGAGCCTCAAGGCTACATAAAACAAGAGATGAACATAAATCGGATACACGATCTCGAATCTCACAAGTGGATAAAGTCTCGAGATCATTCCACTCGGATATCATCATGGAAACAACCGCTTGTTGCTTTTGGCTATGGGCGTCGACAACACGATTTCCCTTTCCGGGAGTATAAAGAATATCAAGATCATAAGATGCAAGGAACTCGAGCCAACGCTATTGACGCAAATTAAGTTCGTTTTGAGAGCATAAATACTTCAAAGATTTATGATCAGTATAGAGAACAAATTTCTCTCCCAAAAGATAATGACGCCAAATTTTAAGAGCAAATACAATAGCCGCGAGCTCTAAATCATGAGTGGCATATCTAGTCTTGGCTGGCTTCAATTGCCTAGAAGCATAAGCAATAACATGTTCTCTTTGCATGAGAACGGCTCCCAAACATGACTAGCATCGGTAAAAACAATAAAATGTTGATTCCCCTCGGGAATAACAAGAATAGGAGCATCAGAAAGGAGTTCTTTTAATTTCTGGAAAGAGGCTTCACATTTGTCCGACCAAATGTATTTAACTCCCTTCTTTGTCAAACCAGTAAGAGGCACGAAAATTTTAGAAAAGTCCTCTATGAACCGGCGGTAATAACCTGCCAATCCAAAAAAGCTATGAATTTCCGTCACACTCTCCGGCCTCTTCCAATTTTGAATCGCTTCAATCTTTGAAGGATCTACGGAAATTCCGGATTTGGAAATGATATGACCGAGAAACTTCACATGAGATTGGCACAAGTGGCATTTAGACAATTTTGCTTTCAATTGAATACTCCTAAGAGTTTCCAACACAATCTGAAGATGCTTTTCATGCTCCTCCTCGGTTTTAGAATACACAAGAATATCATCAATAAAGATGAGAACAAATCGATCGAGGAAGTCTTTGAAAACTCAATTCATAAGGTCAACGAAATAAGCCGGAGCATTCGTTAAACCAAATGGCAAAACAAGCCATTCATAAGATCCATAACGAGTGCGGAACGATGTTAAAGGAATGCTATCCTCTGCAATATGAAGTTGATGAAAACCGGTTGCTAAGTCTAATTGTGAAAAGACTCTAGCACCACTAAGCTGATCAAATAAATCATCAATCTGAGGTAAGGGATATTTATTCTTGATAGTTAGATCGTTAAGCTTGCAGTAGTCAACGCAAAGCCTAAGTATACCATCGGATTTCTTCACAAAAATAGCAAAAGCTCCCCAAGTAGAGGAACTAGAACGAATTAATTGCTTCGTCTCCAATTCGGATAATTGTTTGCGCATCTCCTCATTTTCTTTATTGGACATATGATAAGGAGGATGAGTAATAGGTAAAGCTCCAGGAATTAGATTAATTCTGAATTCAATTGCTCGCTTAGGTGGTAATCCTAAAACGGGCTCAAATATGTCGGAAAATTCACAAACAACGTGAATAAGAGAAATGACATCTTCCTCATCATCATTATCGTCATCATGAGGATTTAAAGAATATAAAGATGTAGCCAAGTTGGAATCCGAATCTTTAAGATCAATAGAAATCTTCTTAACAGATTGAGGATGTCGAAGATGAATAGTCCACTCAGGACATAGGATTTGAGCCTTATAGCGGTTAAGCCAATCCATTCCCAAAATCATTCCGAAGCCTAAGTAGCGCATAACATGCAAATCGGCTCGGAAAGAAAAATCACACAAAATAATCTCGACATCTTTACAAAGAAAACTAATTGTTGTGGATTCACCAACCGAATTCACAATTCTCAAAGAATTCATTAAAGCAACAACACTCAAAGAAAAAGTATCAACAAGTTCTTTTGATATAAAAGAATGCGACGCAGCCGTATCAAAAAGAACTCGAATAGGTTGGTCACGAAACACAATAATGCCATCAAGGATAGAATGAGAAATACCTTGACCACGAGAAGTGTTACTAGGAGTTTGCACCACATTAAGCTTTCCCTCCTTCATGCGTTGAAGTTTGGGACATGCGGATAAATAATGGCCCGAACTTTTGCAATAGAAACAAGTAAGGGGCTTTGAACACTTTTAGCATAATGGTCTTTAGAACCACAATTGTGGCATTGCCCACTACTAGAGGTAGAAGTCTTTGCCACCGGAGTTTCTGGCTTCCCTTTCTTATTGGGATAAGAACCTTTGAACTTATTAGGTCTTTTCTTGTTGTTGTTGAAGTTTGGTTTGGCATCCATAACTTCAACATCACTTTCCTTATCTGCCTCTTCAAGGCGAAGAGCGATATCAATGAGTTGATCAAAAGAAACTTCTAATTTTAGAAGTAATGGCTTTTTGAGATTTTTGTTCAAGCCATATACAAATCTTTGGTTCTTCTTTAATGGGATGTTTATGTATTCGACCTCGTATTTTGAAAGTGGCTCGAGTGATGCGACATAATCTGCCACAGAGGATTACCTTGAACAAGGTCAATGAAACGACAAGCCAATGTCACCTTCTCAGCTTCTGGCACAAACTTTAGTTCGAATCGTTCCCGGAATTTCTCCCAAGTAAGATCCGCTTCATTTATTTCATAAATCAGAAGCTTGTACCAGTCTAATGCTCTTTCTTGGAGCATACTAGAGGTCACCTGAACTCGATGAAGATCAATAAGATTCATGCGAGAAAAGATTTGATCGCATGTTCTTAGCCAAGCTTGGACTTCAATAATAGTTTCAAAACCCTTGAATGGCTTCCCACCCAAGTTGGTATAATCGTTGCACAAACGTGCAAATCCTGACTTAGGGTGAGTAGGCTCTGGATTAGGTCCGGCTGCTTGAGCGTTCTTTACAAGATCAAGAAGTTGTTGTGCAGACATAATACTCCATCCTAGGGAGTAGCACTAGATTGACCGGCGCTGGGACGGCCAGGTCTAACCATTTCCCTTCTTTAAGAAAGAAAGAAAGAAGAAGAAGAAAAAGGTTATTCATAAAATGAATATTAAACAATAATGATTGATAAAATAAGGTATCACAAAAGAAAATAGGATGAGACGGTACGAAGACTCGAATCAAATCTTAAGGCACGACTCCTAAGATGGACTTAGGACGATGATCCTTGTTAAATTATTCTACATTGTTCCGAAGTTTGGCTTTAATACCAAGATGTGACGCCCCACCTCTATACCCATGCTAGTCAAGAACACTACGGAGAAATGTCGTCAACTAGCGCGGAGAATAAGGCTGTTGAGGAGCGACCATCTGTATAATTGCTTTGTGCGAGTAACGATATGCCAGATAAAAATATAACTTTACATCTCAAGAGGAAATCCGACATACCGATACAAACTCAAAGCTACTACACAGTGGCTATATAATCTTCGGAAACAAACATAGAAATAAGCGTAACACAAATCAGTCACAGATATCCATATCACAAAGGCGGAAAAAGATATGAATATAACACATAAAAGTGTATATCAGAGTAGTGGTCAAACAAGATCCACAATATCACAAAAGAATAGTTACAAGTGCTACACAAAAGAATAAGTATACATCAAGGAGTCTCTATCTCGAATGTATGTCAACAAAAACTACAAATCTAATGTAGTTAGCCAAAAGTCAGATAATACTCCCAGATGAGGAGCCAAGCAGAAGCACCTGTAACATCTCGGCCTGACCCGAGTATTATATAATAAGAAAATAATAAACGGATCAGTCTAGCTATAAATATCAGATAAAATGATATAAAATAAGAGATATGACAAAAACATATGATAATCATAAAGCCATACTGTAATAAGTATGCAACTGAAAATCAACTAGAGATTAAACAATATCACAAGAATCTTCTCAAAGATCAAAAGAATGTCATACTCTTTATTTTTATTCACCAAAGCATAAATATTGACAATTTTATCAATGCCAATCTCAAAAGTTAATGACACACAAATTCACCAATGCACAAATATTGATAAAACTTATTAATGTAAATCACGAAAATTGGTGAAACACAAATTCTTGAAATCATCAATGGAAATCCAAAAATCACAAAAAAGGGGAGGACTATCACAAAACGGGAGCATGAAAACTCACCAACACATGTATCACAAAACGGAACGCTATTCCATGGTTGCTAACCATTAATTTTGAGCCGAAGCTCCACAGAACGGTCAGAAGACCATGGGTCGCTACCCCACCAAATTGAGTCGAAGCTCCACAGAAACGGGGTTTAGTCTCCCTCACAAACAAAGAGACATCGCACATTGCTAGTCTAAATCACAAAAATGATCATCATCGATCATCAAGAAGTGTCAATTACACTAAGCTAGTAAATATATGAGCTTAGCTTCATGTCCCATAACCATTAGCTTAACTTAAATATTTACGAACAAATTGTAGATCTCCACTCGAAAATTGTCACAAGAGATTCAATCGAACAAGTCCAAGAATTAACCGACGAAGTAAACGCAAGTGTTTCATACCACTTTTTTTACTAAGCCGTTTAATTAGATTTCTAATACAAGTGAGGTAAAGATTTGTATATGCTAGTAGATTGAAAAACGGTTTAAGAAACGAGCTTTGTAATAAAATAGTGTTGAAATCGTTTTGATGAAAGAGTTTTGATATTTACTACTAGTATTGAAACTTTTATATTTTTAAAGTGACAAATCAAAGAAATGATTGTAGAAACAATCAATCATCAAAATTCATATTCGAAAACGTGAATTAAATCCAAAGAAATCGATACCAAATCCATCAAAATGGATATTCCTAAAAATTCCAAAGAAAATGTTATCAAAGCCAACAAGTTGATAACAACTAGTCGGAAAAAAGAAGAATCGATTAAAATGTGGAAACTAAGCAAAATAGGCATAAATAGGCATAACAGGAAAAATAGGAGCAGCTCGGTCGACTGACTTAGAGGGTTCAGTCGACTGAACACAGACCTAGAAAATTCCTGGGTTTCAGCTCAATCGACTGACTCAGAGGATTCAGTCGACTGAACACTATTTTCCTGCATTCCTAACCTATTTTAATTGAAGTGCAAACTCTCTCAATTTGCAATCGGACGAGTAATGGGCGCTAAGAGTTTACGCCAATCGACAACCCAGCCCTATAGGCTCCTCGATGCATCAACAAAAGCATGATCAAACATCAAAGTTATGATTTTTAAAGATTTGACTTCAAAACACTAAAAATTGGAATATTCACCAAAGCAATCCAAATCAAAAGCAATTGCACATGAATAAGTGTTAGGAATTCATACCTAACAACAAGGATAAATATAGACATAGATGTGAGATAAAAATCTCACCTTTAAACCCAAAACAAATGAAGAAGAAGCTATAGAACAATGGCAAGAACAATCACACTTCTATTCCAACCCAACAAGCTTGAATCTAAGCTTAAAAGAGAAACCTTTCCTAAGTTAGGTTTAGGAATTTATGAAATTGAAAGGAGAATGAGTTGGAGAAGAAGAAGAGAAGGCTTACCAAAGCTTGTTCTAGGAATTCGGAGTTAAAGCTTGGATTTTGCAAAGATAATTAGGGCTTGGAGTTTTAATTTCCTATTCCTCTCTCCGTTGTTGCTAAAGCATGAGTATTAGGAAAATTATGAAGGAATGAAGAGAAGAGGGGGTGAAGCTTGGGTCTAATGGGATAAAACCAAACCAAAGCCCTAAGTGAAAAAGTAGCAAAACTCCTCTAACTCCAAACATATTGAAGTTTATAGTCAAAAAGGTCGCAAACGTCATTTTGAACTCAATGGGGGTGGTCTCGAGTCCTAATTCGACTGTTTGCAAAAAGTAGCTTTTCAAACAATAATCCGACTAACGATGAATTATTTTAAATAAAATATTTAAATATCAAATCGTAAAATATGCGGATTGTTACAGTCTACAGTACTAGGGGTAAGAAAGAACTTCTCTACAGATTCCGAAGAAATAAAACTCAAAGAAGCACACGAATCAAACAAAACTTTAATATACTTGCCATTTAAAAGTAGTGTACCTTCCAATACTCCCTTGCCTTTAGATGAAGTAGATGGTGCACCTTCCAAAGCAAATACCTTATTCTGCTGAGCTTTATGAAATAACGGGCAATCCCTGATCATATGACCTGGTTGGTGGCAATTAGCATAGAGATCTATGAACCAAAGCCGAACCCAGTCCACTATAATGCGGTTGTGGCTGCTGTTGCTGAAATCCTTTCCTGCGACACTTATTCGCCAATTGACCTTCTTGTTGACATATATAGCATTTGCGAGGTCCGTTGTTACTTCCAGTCTTCTTCTTGTTCGGCTTCCACCAATTGGGATTGAACTTCCTCTTATTCGGATTAGCAAAATTCCTTCCCGATGCTGCTACTAGTGCCACTGATTTCTTATTCATCAAATCCTCATATCTCAGTGCTATATCAATTAAATCAACAAAGGATCCTTTTAAATGCGCCGTCATCTTTTCATGAAATTCCGGCCTTAATCTTTGCACAAACATTTCGTTCTTTTAAGGGGAGTATCAATGAGCCCTGGTTCATAGCAAGAAAGTTCATTGAATTTGGTCTCATACTCCGCTATAGACATGTTACCCTGCTTCAAATTTAGAAAATCCTAGTACAGACAAGTTTTCCCTGCTGTTGGCATAAATTTCTCCTCAAATAACTCCTTAAATCTTTCCTATGAAATGTCTTCCTCGGAAACATTTGCTACCGTTGCATCCCACCAGGCTGCTACGCCTCCTTGCAATTGCCACGATGCCATCTCCCTTTTTCGCTCATCAGACAACTTCATACTCTTAAAGATGCGCTCACAAGAGCGTAGCCAACCTTGAACTTCAGTTATCGATTCTGACCCCTTAAATGGTTTACCTCCAAGGTTGATGAAATATTTGCATAATGCGGCAAAACTAATCTGAGGCGGTACTGGATCTACAGCCTCACTAGCAATTTGACTTCGTCCATTATCAATCGAGGTACTGCCCCTACCTCTGCCTCTCCTTCCAGAACTCATGTTGGCCACCTAGACAGGTAACCCAACAAATTTAGATAGGTATACAATTATGTAAAAATACAAATACGCACTCTCAATATAAATATTATTCCAGAGCTTAGGTATTATCTCAACCTCGCTCTGATACCAACTGTGACGACCCGCCTTTCTAACCCCAGAAAGACATATCATCAATAAGAAAAGAAAGGGATAGAAATAGAAAAGATAGAAAGAAAGAATAATAACATCAGAATCTCACAGCGGAACGGAACAAAATATAATACATCATATAACCATTACATAGTTTTTCCATATATCAGAGTTACACAACATTATACAACAAGACAGTCATATACATATCTGTCAATACATACATCCCAAAATACAACGTACATCAACTACACAGCGGAACTAGATAGATAGATACATACGTCTAGACTCCTGCTCTAAGCTTCTCCAGAACTCAACACTCCAAAAACCTATCACTTGGCTACTCATAAAAATTTGAGTACCCAAGAGTTTATTAAAACAAAATATAAACTCCGGATCAGACATGGGTCTGGTGTGAGTAAACGGGTTAAAGTTGTTTAACTTTGAAAACCATTTGAAAATAAAGGTATCACGTAAGACTTCCCACACATAAACACGGGTAAGTTTTTACCTTACGCTAACCAAAACATTTTATAGGAAATCCAGTGATATTATAATAATGTCTAGGGTTAAGTAAATAGAAAATAGCCAAAATTGTTACATCCATTAAACTCCAGCTACTAGCCACAAAAGTGGGTAAAACAAATCAAAACCGTAGGGTCTCGTAAGGAAAATGGGTTTTCATCAATGGCAGGGCTACTGGGTACCGCCCGTCACAGTACGGGGCCTAGATCACCGTACCAAGGATCACTCCTGACCCCCTACAACACAAGGCTGGAACCATTCCTTACTGAAAAGTCCCGAAAAAGATAACCCCGTAGTTGTGGCCAACAACTGCCCACACAACCGAAATAAAGGGACATCTAGACAGGGGTATATCTCGTCCTGCTTGGGTGCTACCCACCTAACCTTGCTGCATATCCCCTGTTTTAGCCATTCCCGGTTGATGAGGCTTGAGGCTGCGATTACCTTTATAGAACATATCTCCTAGAATGCTCATCATCCGCCTGACGATGTGCTGAAAGCATTCAATCCATACAAGTTTGTTCCGGGTTCGAACGAAACCGAAGGCATTATCTCGTTACACTCATTTTGGACTCACCCTCAGAGTCAACGACAATAACCCTTGCACTCTGAAACACTATCTCAATCTTCACTTGAGATGCCACGACCTATCGTTTAATTTGGATCGATGTGGTTTTCGGAATATCGAATTGATACCCGATCTCGGTCTCATCGAAATCCAAACGCCATTTTAAAAGCGAAGTTGTTTAATAGTTTAAACAGTTTAATTCAATACTTTGAATTCACACAACAGTTATCACAGATAAATCATACACAGTCATCATAGATATATCAATGCATATCACTGAGTATCACAGAGTATCACCACATAGACATCACAAACCATCAAACAGGAATTATCAATTCATATCAAAATTAGTTTAATTAACTTAAATTTAATTAATAACTTAAGAATAAACCATTTTATCCTGCTTAGTTAATCACTAATTAACCACTTATTAATTTTATTAATTTCTTCTTAATTACTCACTTAATTAATTATTTCTTAATTATTAATTAATAACCTAAATTATTGATTAATAAAACTTAATTACCCATTTATTAATCACTAATTACTTAATTAATCACTAATTACCGATTAATAAACCATTAATTCTTAATTACTCAATTAGTTAACTACTATTTATTTATTAATTAACCTTAAGTCGTTAATTAAAATTCTTAAGTTCAAATTGATTAAACACAAAATTATTAATATCAATCTTTAATTACAAATTTATTTAATATTAAATTACTTACTTATTTAAAATTATAAATTAATTTACGTTCTCAGTTAACTTACACTTTAAATTAATTAATCAACTTACATTTGCAAATCTCTCTTAATAATTTTTAAATCAAATCTTAACTTAGAACTTGCCAACATTAATAACTTTATTAATATTAAACTTGTTTAACATTTTTAACTTCAAGTTCATTAAGCTAATCCACTTGAAACTGGACCCGAGGAAAACACCTTGTTTACTCAAGTAGCAACCCGAGTTTTCTCCTATTTTTCCCACGTCCTTCTTCTCCTCACATACTTTCTTCTTCTACTACTCTTTTCTTTTTTTAAGTATTAAATTAAAACTGTTGTACTACGCAACTCACTCACGCACCCAGGTCACATGAAGCAACCTCCCCATTTTCTCGAGTAATAACCCGAGACGATCATCACTCGAAGTCGCCGATACCCATCATTGCCGTGCACGTGCACGGCACTTCGCCGTCAGTCCGGTGAACCATGTCGCCTACGGCAAGTCACAAAACGACACCACTCGCGAAAACAAAACTTGATTTGACGCGACAAACTCGAAATCAAAATATACCCAGTCGTCCGAACTGCAACTCGCACACACCCAAAAGAAAAATGCCATGACCTACTAACCCGACTACCAGTGGCGACGCAACTTCGCCCACACCTCGGCCATATCCTCTTTTACCATCTCCTCGAAGCGCCTGCAGCTCGGTCGACCCATGGTGACAAAATCAACAAGTTTACAGACCACTGCAAAACTCGATCCAAAACCCTAAACTCGTCTCTACCCAACAATTTATGCAATAGATAATTTTTTTAACATTTTTCCTAGATTCGTAAATCATCAAGCTAACTTCACAATAAATTTCAACATCTAAGATTTGTTAGATCATCAGGAATTGAATAAAAAACATTTTTGGTTCATTTATGAAGTGCACCTTGTATACTTATCTAAATATCATCATTCTTGTTTTAAAAATCTTACTTTTGAATGTTTATTCAATATATATAATCAAATCAACAAATTAAAATATTCGAATTTTAACATTTGATTTCTTTTCTACTGTAAAATTAAATATACGGTATCTATGTTACACTGTCAAGCTTCAAAACAAAATTCCAAGCCATGATTTAAGTTTAAACAAACAAATTTAGTTTAAATTCCTAAGTTTAAAATGTTATGCAGGAAGAAGTATTAAATTTTCCTATTGTTCTTTGCTTTGTAACCGAATATATGGAAGAACAAGCCATATAAAAGTTCCAGTGCAAATAGAAATACACAGAATTGTTTGTTTAAACTATACAGCAAGCACATACCATTCAAAAAAAATCAAATACACAAGTTTAAATTTGGAAAACAATATGTTTACTCGCCTAAAATATTGTTGAAACAGAGAACAAATGTTGTTGAAGAGCTGGAGTTCAAATTCCTGTAAATCTTTCCCTGCTTCTGATTTTTGAATGATATTTAAGTTTGTAAACTAAAGATGTTTATTTTCTTTTTCTTTCGTTCAGGCCTTCTAAGTTTCGTTTGAACGAAATGGAATAAAAGATACATACATACATATATATATATAGAAATAGTTTTGTACAGCTTTGAACAGTGGTAGGTTATAACTGGTACAAGCTTTACCCTGTTTTGATCAGATCTTGTGTTTAATTACTGTAATTTGAAATGATATTTGTATATTTCGGTTGATCATATTTTTGTATTGAGATGAAAGCATTAAATGCATATGTCTTCCTATATGTTTACATCTAATTATTATTTGCTGATATTTATATTTTTGTACAAAGATATTTTGTATATTATGTGAATAATTTGTCTTCTTCTTGCATTGCACAAATATGTATCACACAGGTAATTTTTTTCTAAACTTTCCTTATATGTTTATGTAAAGTTATTGTTAACATAACTTCTTAGTTTTTATTTCTGTTTATAATTTAACTTTCAAACATTTGATTTATAACATATATTTGTACATATATATTTTATATTTATATTTATATCTTGTATTTATATTTAATATTGATAGGATTGTTTATTTTAAACATTATTATTTAGATTACATTCACATATGTATTATATCAAATGTCAATGATGTAGAGCCATTAATTTAATTGAATAAGAGAGATTTTATTATAAATATTTTCGAAAGAAACTGTTTTAAATTTTCAAATCAAAATTTCCTTCACAAAACATATATATACATATATAACTGATAAATGTCCAAAGATCTTATCAGTTTATAAAATGAAAAGCTTGTATTTTATCTGAATTAGATTAAATACTTATTATAATACTATGGCCGAAATCCCGGGTCGTTACATTAAGGAAGATGAATGAATTGAAAAACAATCACCTAATTACATCATTTTTATCGGTAATTGGATTTTGAAGGAACCTGGGTCGGATTTGGATGATTCCTATCCGAAAACTACTTCGAACCAATTTACGTGTTCTAAGAATGAAGATGTTTGAAAACGAAGATATTGAGATGAATAATAACGAGGGACTACTTGTTGATTAATTGGGGATAAACTCCTGATTCACTATATTATAGCAGTGGTCTCTTTATTATGAAAAATCCCAAAACCACAAGGACTTCTCGCCTAGTAATGGTCGTGGAAAGTACTTTCGGTTTCATTTGGTCCCAGAATGAACTTGTATGGATGAATGTCTGACCTTACATTCTAAATCACAATGAGTGATCTCTATAAAAGTATATCAGTCGATGGCGGAGAAGACACCTTCTCTTAGCTTAACACCCTTTCCTGAGACATACGAGCTCAGGAAGTTATACGTTTGTAGAAACCATTTCTGTGAATGTGGAAAGGTAATGTGGCATTCAAAGTGAACGAAGCCGCGCTATGTGAAAAGGTAATCGTTGCCTCTAGCCTCATCGACCGGAAATGGCCGAAACAGGGTTAGATGCGGCAAGGCAAAGTGGATCATTCCGAATTAGGGTATGATCATTCCCTTTTAGATATATTTCTTCTCACTATGACGTTCGGTATGTAAATTAATGTGGATGTATGCGAAGAGAGCCCTCAGATAAAGGTCGGTAACGACCGGGGGATGACATATTTGGTACTATCTAGTTATAGAGATAGGTCGGTCTTGTGTTGGTAGAGGAGCTTTGTGATGGTTCCTCGGGACATCCATTTAGAGGTATACCCATCGGAAGGTAGTCCCTTCACCTAGTCATCTGTATGAAAATCCATTCTCCAATAAGAACCTTCGGACTTGATTGTAAATCTATTATGCTGGAATTTAATCGATGTAACAATTTCGGCTAAGATTAATAAGTTTATTTGCAAATGTTTTCAAAGAAAGTCATTAAAAATAATATCCCAAAATTTTACGTAATAAAGAGTTTTGGTTATCATAAGGTAAAAACCCGTTCCATGTTTATGTATGGCATGGTCTTATGAGATGTTTTTTGTTTTCAAAACATCGTACTTTGAGTTCTCACACCAGTCCCACGATTGACTCGAAGTTTGTTTGTTTTTCCCTTTAAACTCTGGATGCCCTATTTTTCGGGGTGCCGTGTAGTCAGGATACCTTAGGAGCATTTTGGAGCATGGTGGGGAGCATTTTGGAGAAGTCTTTTGGAGCTATGAAGCTGAAGTCCCCTATGTATATATCTACCTATATTCTGTTGTGTTATGTACCATGTATTTTCCAGCATATGTACGGATAGACAGTTATAACTATCTCAATGGATTTGTTTTTGACTCCGATCATTTATGTATAATTAAAATGCTGAATGCGATGTGAGATTCTATTATTGTGTTATCTTCTGTCTTTATTTTCTTTTATACCCCTGATAATCTGCCTCTTAGACACTTGGATTTACGGCATGTGAATACCGTGGATGTATTATTGTCGATTTGTAAGGGTCGAGGAGACGGTTCGTCACACAACACACCAATATACTATAACAATTTCAAAACATTATTTATTCTATATCAAAAATATAATTTAGGTAAAATTATATCGTTTACCCCATTTCAAAACAATACCGTGTCGAATTGCTCTGTTCAAGTGTTTAGAAACCCTTACCGATATAGTTGTACGGACTGTGTCGACCAGAATTAATAAGCCACTAAATAAATCAACTAACACAATATAAAATATTTTATATCACTAACAAATACGCACTCATATCTATAAATACACTCAAACTCATTCTAGGGTACTACTGACCTTGTCTCTAATGAGTTATCCCCGCCAAAGCCAAGGTTCTTACTTAACCTTCAGCTTTAATACCACTGTAATGAATCAAGGAATTTTCGGCCCTCGAAAATCAACATCAATAAGTTCACTATATAGCATGCCGAGAAATCGAGTGTCGAAAATATCGGATCATTATGGATGAAGAAGAAAGAGATAGAAGAAAACAGAGACAATAAATAGAATCTAACAAATCGCAGCGGAACAATATATAATAGATAATAGCAGATTTTTATACAAAAGAATCTGTAGCTGTTAATATACACACAATCATCAGAGTACAAAAATCAACAATCAATTTGGATAGTTATAATAACTTTTTCTCACAAACACTGAATATACAGCATAACTCACACAGCAGAAATAACCAAATATGTAAAATACGCTTAAGAATCCTCATGCCCGTCTCTAAAGCTTCATAGCATCCTAACCTGAATCTGTAATACTCTGTCCGACCCAAGCATTATAAATAAATAAAACTTGAGTCAGTCTGGAAAACCGGTGTGAGGAAACGCACTCAATTTGAATTATTACTATTATCAAAATCCTTTGGAAACAAAGGTATCTCGTAAGACCGCGTCACACGGGATTTCCTATTGATTTCGATTTAGAAGAAGGAAGAGGAATAGCATACGTGATTTAAACGAGTAGCAGAAGGGGTCGGTGCGTTTTAGAGGTAGGGTGGCTTGCTAGATCGACTACAGTTGACTTAGAAAAGTTATAATATTATTAAATTTTAAAATATCTCATTTATATTAACTTAAAATCCTAAATTCTTATCGAGGCATGCCGCTTGGAATTCCTAATGTTGTACCCCTATTTAAAATGCAATGAAACTAGTCTCGGATCCCAATTCGACCGTATGCAGAAGATAGCTTTTTGAACCCATTTATTATATTAAATTTCCAATATTAATTTCAATGTGTTTCTATCCTGTACGACCAAATGGTGACTCCAAATGTTACGAAAATTGAAATCTTGTAATAACACACTATTACGGATCCAATGGAACTAGTTTCGTCGAATTCCGAAACTGTGCCTCGGATCGCTATTTTAACGCGTCGATTAAATTAATGATTTGAAAATTTGGCGAAATCACTTGAAATTTCAGATTTAAGAATTTATTAACTAAATTCTAATTCAAATAGAATTTATATCAAAATTAGAAATCGTTTTGATTCCCATTCAACTTAAATTTCAATTATTCACCATTTTCCGTATTACGATATATCGCTGTATTTGAAATTTAAATTCATTTTATATTTTCAACCAAAATCTTCATATTCAAAAATCAATTTATATTCCAAATCCAATATTTAAAACCATTTATATATTCAAAATCAAACGATGGAAAATTCAGGTCGTTACACAATCCAAAAACAATAATAATATACACCGGTTATTGGATTTTGTAAAATTACAAAAGCACTGCCGTTTGCCGATAAAACGTCAAATGAGAATTTCAATATTTTCCAAAATTAAAAATTATGTAAAAATAAAATAAAATAAATTAAAAATACATCAATAAAGATCGAGTCATTATATTAAAAATAAATTTTTGATTATTTATTCGATCTGTTATTACTGCAATTGAATTAACGGTTGAATTTACCGTTATTGTATATTCATTTAAAATGAGTTAAATTAGCCCATTGAATTAACTGAATTGATATTCAATTTAAAATCCTGTTATTTGAATCACTATTGAATATTAAATCCCTCAATTCAAATATTTTGACAATCATTGTATTTAAATTTAAATTTTAATTATAATAAAAAAACAATATTCAGAATTTTGAATTATTCAACTTTTTAAACCAAATCATTTTAATATTCAAATCAATCAAATATTTCAAAATCAATGACCAAAATTCCGAGTCGTTATAGTTAGTTAAATTCTTTCGATTACTGGAGGGACAGTAATTAACACTTAGAGTTGTATTATCTTAGGGTGTTCGGATTTCAGACAGATAGATCCCCGAGAGTAGATAACTTATTTTTTATTGATCTAAGAATCGATACGTTTTAAGATTTTGGGTAGGTAGATCTCTTTTGGAAGATCTATTATAGTGTAAACACAACTGTCTCTTTCGGAAGGCAGATTTTTACGTGCATCGTAGTATATAGATACTACAACCAATCGGCTTATTTTGTTTTATACAGTTAGACTATGTTTACCTCTTTTGGAAGGTAAATTTGCATAGGACATATTAGGTACACGGCTGCTCTTTTCCTTGAGTACTGTCCCTGATCTGCAGTCTCTTTCTGAAGGCTTCCTTTCTATGTAACGGTTCTCTTTTGGTAGATTTCGTGTTACTGTATTAAACTGATAGATGACTACCATTATTATTTCATTATTGATGATTATTTATTCCGATATTTTAGTATGGATAGTCTATTTCCTTTATGGCTCTGAGGAATTTCGAATTGGTTATCACCATATTTTGAGATGATAGTCTATTGAGACTAGATATGTATTTATGAAATGGTGATTTGTTAGATATGCCTTATTTGAGTATATGTTTTGGGCATATTTTATTTATGACTTATTTGGTTATTGTTAAGTCATAATTGTGATATCGATATTTATTGGCTTTATATGCCTTTTATGGATTTTTGGGTTTCAGGCATATTTGTTATGACTTATTTTAGAGTAAAGCCATGTATGGATTATAAAGTAATGAATTTAATTAATATGCCTTATTATGATTTTTTGTTCGGCATATTTAATCTGGCTTATTATTTTAAGTCATAAAGTTATGATATTAGTATCTCACCTTTTTATTTATATATAGTCTGACTCGTTTATTATTTTTAATAATACTCGGGTCCGGCCGAGACTTTACAAGTACAGGGACCCATTGACCTTTAGATTTTAGGCTAGCATTGAAGTAAACTATTTTGATAGTTTTAGTTTACTTCATACTTGTATATAATGACAGTTAGGAGTTTATGTCATCTATATTAAATGGTAGTGACTTTGTACCTGATACAAGATTTTGGATATGATGTATATATTGATGTGGGTCTAGTACTGATATTTTGTAGACTCATATTCTATTATGTATACAATGATGTATATTATTCCACTGTGATTTGTGACTCTAATTCTGATTTATCTATATTATATATTGTTTTGAATATTTTTAATCGGTGTGTTTATTACTTTGTATTAATACTATACACGTCTAAATTTCAGTTTAGATCCTCAAAAGGGTAAATAAGACGTGTCACTATTAGTATAAAGATATATTCACATTTGATCGCCCTTAACCAGCCGTGTTCTCCAGATTAGCAGAGACATTACTTGTAATATTCTTTGCTAAACTGGCATAGCGATGGGGTCGTTACAGACTTAGTCGATGGTTTTATGTTAGTTAATGCAACTGAGGTCAAACAAATAATATTGATGTAACAAATTTACACGGTTTTATCGACTTAAGAATATTATTGATCTTCAATATGAAAGCACCGCTTTGATTGTACTCAAATCATGGCATGATATCCTTAGAGTGACTATAGTTGGGTCAAGTGGAAGTATTAAAATTTAAACACTATTCTAGAGAGGATTCGTCTCCTCGGTTATATAGGGTTAGTTTGACGGTCAACTGAAAATCAAAATCTTTGGTCATAGCAGTTCAGTTAATTGTTATTGTTAATATTGAATTAAGGACATTGTGTTTGAACTATAGACTGGAATATGAACTATACCAGAGTTTTGATAATTGCCAAATTTCATAACTCCAAACTGATAAAGCTTTGACGAAGAGAACTGGGGTAAATAATATTCACAATTAGATAATGCTTAACAAGTAAAATTAGATTTTATTAAAACCAGGTAACTGATAAATTTGGCCAAAATATCACACCACCTGCTAAGTGTCGTGTGGACGTTAATATTCAAATAGTTTGATATTAATCGCTAATTAAATTTACACCTAACCGGTCACACATTTGACAAGATGAATACTCGTTTGACCAAACGATTTAATTAATTTATAATGGTTATAAATTAATTAAACTAATTAATATTTATGAAATATTAGTTATCAAATTTTATTTTGATATGATAAACAAACATTGCTGAATATTTTTATAACCGTTATAAATATATTAATCGATATACGATATCGACTCGAGTTTAAATTGGATTTAAACACAACATTTTGTTCGGGCTTTAAGTAGGTTTGAAGCCCATCTAGGGGCTTTTTATTTCAACAATGGAAAGGCATGATGGTGTAGTCATAAAACGGTATCTTGGTTGGCTAGATTTATATAAATAAGGAAGGGAGATTGGTAAGAGATCAAGATCCTAACTTATCTCTATTCCTCATCTATATAAGCTTATCAACCCACACTTTTTTGAGAAATTTTGGTTGCCTCCAAACCCTCATATTTCTGGTCAAACCATAGCTCCCTCTTTCTTCATTATTACAAGTTCAAATCAAATCATACAAAATTAAATTCAATAGTTGGTGGTCATTGGTTTAGAGACTAGCACTACTGCAATGTAATCTCGTTCAAGGAGTAGATTTCATCATTTAAAAGTGTACTTACAGCCATTGGATATAACGTAAGTTTCTAACCTATTTATCAATAATAATGTAGATATATTATGATTATATCATGTATATTATATTTGGTTAGGTGACGATTCTAATATATAGATATATTGTCATAATTAGATTGGTTGTATATTTATATACATGCATTTAGAAAAAAAAATTCATATATATACTTATTTGATGCACGGCTTGAAATAAAAAAAAACAAATTTTTTTATTTTTTATTTTTAGTTATTTAATATACAATATTTAATTATATACATACACTTTATAATTTAAATACTAAACATTACAATATATAAATTGTGGTTATATTATTTATATACAAATTTTCATAGTTATAATATTTTCAGTACAATTAAAAAATATTATATTATTAAAATAATTTATTATATAAATTAATTATATCAATATATATATATTATGTTTTTATATTTTATTAAATCAAATTAACACATAACATACTCTCAGAGAAAAAAATCAATATCTTTTATATTTTAAAATATTTAAATATTAGCCAAGAATTAAAAATTGATTTAAAAGTTGATATTAAATTATAAAATTATATATGAAATAGCTAAATTACAAAATATCACTCAAATTTTGACAAAAAATTTAGAATTCAAAATTATGTTTAATGAAATGTTTTATTAATTTTTAAATAAAATCCATAAAGATATTTATATTAAAATATATTTTAAAATTAAAAATAATAATATTCGAGTCGTGCACATGGCCAAGTATATATGTGTATATATACATATTTCCAATGTGTATATATTTTATGTATTTTAAAAGTTTTAATATACATTTATTATTATGTCATTTATAGCTTTATAAGTATTAAATATATATATATACACGTTTAAAATAAAAAATTGTATATATATGTATATATATTGTTTTCAACATTTCAAAAAAATTA
This sequence comes from Allium cepa, assembly GCA_030765085.1. Taxonomy (NCBI): domain Eukaryota; kingdom Viridiplantae; phylum Streptophyta; class Magnoliopsida; order Asparagales; family Amaryllidaceae; genus Allium; species Allium cepa. Next base: position 963,841,316 of record CM060939.1, on the reverse strand, counting down.
TTAATAATTTAAATATACCTATATAGTTATAAATATATACACAATGGTAAATTTTAATACATATGTTTATATATATAATTATTTAAATAAAAATATAGTTTATATATATATATATATATGTGTAACATTTTGTATATGTAAATTAAAGTATATAAACATACATATGGACAATATAGTTGTATATTAGAAGAGCTATCTTGCCCGCTGTGGTTTAAATCTCAGCATCTATACATGGATACGTTATACCTCGCACGGATTGATATGTTATACATGCACATGCATATATATGTGTATGTGATACATGTGTGTGTGTAATATAATATGAATTAAATGATATAAAATCCTTTTATATATTTAAATTAAATAATGATTTTATTTAAAAGAAATTTAGAAATGTTCGAAATAAATTAGACTTTATAGGCTCATTAAAGGTCCAAAACAGTAAAAAAAAAATCATTAATTACTTCCATTATAGGTTGGCTCAGTTCCAACAAAAAGCCCAATAACTTATGTAGTCTAAATTAGTCATGATAGAGCTAATTAAGTAGGCTTACAACCAAGATAATAGGGTATCTAGAAAGGTAGCGTCAAAGGATTAGGTTAGATGATCAAGTATTTTTCCCTACCTGGCTACCAATCTGGCCAGAAATGATATGTGAGCCAAAAGGTTGTCCCTAATAAAAAAAGCCCAATTTGAATTGGTTCATAGAGTAATTTTCAAAATTGTTAGAAAATTAAAGATGTAAATTTAAAATTTGACTTTAAAGTAAGATATACATATATTATAAAATTTATAGTATAATAAAGAATTTAAAAATATTTGAAAAATAATATAAATTAATTTCGAAATTTTTAAAAATTCATTAATAATATTAATGAAATAAATTAATTAATTAATAAATACATACATGTATTGTATATTATGACACTGTTACATTGTTTAAAATGTATAAAATAACATAAGTGTACATGCATGTATATGAAATGAATTTGAAATTAATACAATTTAATTAAAATGGTTTGATTAAGTAAATTAATTAAAAAATTAATTAAATAATGCTCATATATATGATATATGTGTTATGCGATAAAGGTTATAGCGTAAAATAAATATTCAACATAAATGTTATATTAAGATAATATAAAATTAATTAAATTGCTAACTAATTAAAATTGATTAAAGAAGATTCAATTGATATAATATTATACATAAGACTATTACATAGGTAATATGAAATATAAAGTTATATAATAATAAAACTTATATAATATGAATGTATATTTAAAAGTAGAACATTAAGAAACCCTAAACAAACTGAAGGAATGAATACATACATAAGTGTACGTATATAGTGATTTTTGATGTGTCTAATACTTGAATTATAAGGATATTTCATGATAAATACATTATTCCATAAGTCGATATGACTATATAATTTTATCCTCTACCATCTATATATTAACAGATTACTTACATGCTCTTTAGTTGTTGAGTTTTCCTCAATCTAAAGATGTTATGTGTAGTACTATTAATATATAAAATAGACGAGGTAAGATAACTGTATATTTTTTTGAGCTTACTTCATGATATGCGCCACATACTTAGGCTATCGTAAAATGATTGGTCGGAGTGAATAATCCTATTTTATTTGTTTAGCTTTCCTTAAGTAAGGCATGATTAGGACAAAGAACCACAGGTTGGGAAATGTATATGGTACCGTTAAGGAGTTATCCATTGTATGTAGGAGTATGATTTCTTGAGCTTTTTTCAAGGTCAAAAACCTAAGACATACGAGTCTTAACAACTACTAGCAAAGTCAAAAGACTAATATCTTCTGACTTAGGGTTTGGCAAAACATAAAACGCTAGTGGGAGCTTATTAGTAAAATGAAACATAAAGTTTAACCTTACTAATATTACAAGGATATCTACTATGTTAATGTCCTAATAATTTACAAATTAAAACTTGTAGATAAAATCGAATCCAAGACTCTTTAATGAAAGCAATCGATTAACTGGACTAAGCAATTATGTTGACTTGCTATAAGCTAGAAAGATAGCTCTGACATATAAGCGAATTTGGTCATCTGTAACTTATGCTCCACTAACAAGACCCACTGATGACGATCATGTAGATTTGCATATTGCTTGTGGTAAGTGGGTAGCTAACCTTGAAATCGCCCAATTAATTGTTTTGTCTACTTTAGAAAGGCAATTGTAAAGGCAGCATGAATATATGTCTGCCCATGCGATATTTGATAGTCTCAAGGCACTTTTTGGTGAGCAGTCTTGTTCCGCGAGGTACAAGACTTCTAAGGAACTATTCGATGTCAAAATGTAAAAGGGATATAAGATAGATGATTATGTGCTGATGATGAAGGTTTATATTGATAAGCTTGCATGATTGGACGTAACTATAAGTAATGAGCTATAGGTCAATTTGATCTTAGGTTCATTGACCCCTCAGTATGAACCATTCATACTAGATTATAATATGAACAATATGAATGTGAATCTCATGGACCTCCTCAATATATTGAGGTCAGCCGGTTCATAATCTAAGGATTAGTCGATTGTGTTGTGGTAAAAGGTGGCACGTCATCTTCAAATAAATTGAAGAAGCGAAAGAAAGATAGTAAAAGGAAATGTAGGAAAATAAAAAAATATACTAATGATAAGGGTGAGTGTCACCACTATCAAAAGAAAGGATAATAGAAGAGAAACTATTCCAACTATCCTAAAATTGTAAAGAAAAGAAAGAAGAACAGTTCTACAGCTCCATCACGTACATTTATGATTGAAAATAGTTTTGTTATCAACAAAATGTCTCGGGTTTTGGATACATGATTTGGAGCTCATATTTGTAATTTATTACAAAGGCTTAGGAACTGATGTCGCATGGAAAAGGGCGAAATGAGGCTTCAAGTTGTTGATGGGTTTATCATGGATGCAACTAAAGTGGGAAATTTTTTAGTTATGTTTGCCTAGTGGTTTTGTTAGGTATTAAGTAAATTCGATTATGCAAAATACTTTATTTTTGGAATTATTTCTATATCTAGATTGTCTGGGAATGGATATATATATATATATATCTGTGTGTGTGTGTGTATGTATATGTATATATTGTTGATACGCTAGATTTTGATCAATGACAATGTGGTTCAACAAAAAGGAAGAGATATGTGCAAAGCTAAAAGAAGAACAATGAAGACTAAGGATAACATAAGTATGATTTCTATATAGGTCTTAGCTTAGATTAATTGTTAAAATCTATCCTCAAGAGGCTTGTACAAACACTAGAACACGTTTTATAAACTTCATTTTCTAGAATAAAAATTCACTGTGCCGAAATCAAAAGTTCAGTCGACTGAACAGGTATATACAGTCGACTGAACCTGTTACACATATACAAACATGCACAGTTCCAGTCGACTGAAACAACCTGCTCAGTCGACTGAATTTTTTCTTGAAAATTTTTCTTCACATTTCCAGTTGACTGAAATCCCTACTCGGTCAACTGAATTTGAACGTGCGAATTTTCTCTGAATGGACACCTTCTTCCTCCCAAGAGTTGCCAGCATTCTCCAATGGAAATGGAAGCATCTCTTGTCTAAATCTCTAGCCAACGAATGCATCTCTTCTACACCTATATATACATGCTTCTAACATCTTCAATTCACTAATTTTTTATGCTTTATTCTCACTACTTTCTTGAACATAATTCATATTCTCTAAAGCTCTCAAAACAATCTCCAATCTATTGCTTGAATCTCTGTTTTGTTTTTAACATTCTTTTGATTCATAGCAATTCACATTTCCTAAATCTTCACATAAACATTGCATACTCTCGAGGATAAGATTATAGGAATATTGTACTACATTAGACTCATCAGTGTTGACAAGAACACAACAAGTCGAATATTGTTTTAGTAATTGAGTTGAAGTCCTCTTCGGTAGTTGAGGCAAGAAACCCCGTTCGGTTGTTCGGGTAAGTTGTAAACCTATTCCTCCGGGTTAAGTAAGGTTTTTAGTTAGTGGAATTCCTAAGTGAAGCTTAGGGACTGGACGTAGGACTAGAGGTCCGAACCAGCATAAAATCCTGGAGTCTACCTTGCTTTTACTTACTTTATCTACCTAAACAATTCTGTTATTCCATATTACACGATCCTACCACATAGCCTCTTTCAATTGGTATCAAAGCAAGGTCGTCCTATAACCATAACACCGTTATCAGACACATTGATAATATGGAAAATAACACAAGTACAAGCACAACATCTGCCTATGGTTCTACATTTACGGAAGGACAATCTACCCAAAGACCCCCTCTATTCAATGGACTAAACTATAACTATTGGGCTACAAGGATGAGGATTTATATGCAAGCAACAAGTTTTAAAGCCTGGAATGCTACTCAAGCAGAGTTTGTTGTACCCACGACCGATTATCCTACATGGACACAAACTCAGAAAAATGAAGCTAGTGCAAATGCCAAAGCTATGAATATGCTATTTTGCACCCTGGATAGAAATGAATTCAACCGTGTTAGCATATGTACTACTGCATATCAGATATGGGAAACACTTAAAGTCATACATGAAGGCACAAACAAGGTTAAACAAAAAAAGATATCCATGCTGAAGAACCAATTCCAAAACTTTAGAATGCGACAAAATGAATCCATCAATGACATGTACTCGATATTTCAAGACATTCATCTTGCTTTAATCGGACTAGGAGAAAAATACACGGATTTTGACATTGTGTCTAAAGTTCTAAATTCACTCACCGATGAATGGGAGAGAAAAGTACTAGCAATCGAAGAAGCAAATGATCTATCTATAATGAAACCAGAGGAAATTAATTAGAAATCTTATGTCGTATGAAGTAAATATGAAAGCTAAGAAAGATCAAGCTCAAGAAAGAAAGAATGTAGCTTTTCATGCTGAAAAGGAAGAATCAGAGTCTGAAGATGAGGATTTAGCATTTATAGCCAAAAATTTCAAGGAATTCTTAAGATATGGAAAAGGAAATAAAAACGGATTCAATAAGAATTTCTTGAATAAACCTACATCCTCGAATATAGAATGTTTCAACTGTCACAAAAAGGGTCACATGCACAAGGATTGTCTAGAGCAAAAGAAGGAGAATCAGAAAGCTCTCAAAAATAAAAAAAACAGAGAGAAATTCAAAAAGAAGACATTCTTTGTAACATGGGAAGGAAGCTTGAAGAAATAAAATTTAATCCAAATATTCGAGACAACATAAATCATCAATTTTTGGATGATAACATTAACATCCGTGATATTAAATCAACTTCTTTACGACCAAGGGCAAGGCTTCTCCATAAAGCTCTTATGCGAACCATCACTCCTCGAATGGGCTCATATGAACTTGTATACCCAAACAACTATAGAGCGCTATATGCTATTTGGGGCAGTATTAAAGTTAATTGGGTCCAACTAATTCTTGATGAATTTCTTACTTTCAATAATGGAAAAATGCGAACAATATATTTTGGCGAATATATCATGCGACTACTCCTCAACGTTAATACGCCATTACCAGAGTCCGAAAATACAATGGTTCATCAAATAAACCAACGGACTATAAGCCTTATGCAACTTCCGGCTAGACCTCCTCACATCATATCTCTTGCCGAATGGGAAGCTAGACATCAAGAACCGCAACAACCTCCTCAAGCTCAACATGAAGAACCTTTCGACCAAGATGATGAAATTCGTGTCATTGAACCAAGTTTTACTACCAATCAATCGTTAGGAATTTTATCAAGAAATCAACAAATTCTTGATAATCGCATCAAAAAGGTAGACCACAAACTTGATAGAATTAAAGGGTTCTTCAATAAATTATGGGATGCCATCTCATGCACGAGCGCCACTACCGCTTCAACATCACGCGGCAAGCGTCCTGCCCCTACTTTCACATGGACATCATCCGAAGAACATCCAAGCAGCGGCACGAGTGGCACTAGTGGTGGTCAAGGAGGAAGAGCTTATAGACCACCCACCGGTGGACCAGTCATTCGTGAACCGGAGGGAGGGAGAGAATGCTCATATGATTGGGATAAAGATCAATAACTTTCTTATGGTTTGATGTTTTATTTCATAACTCTCTTATGGCTTGTATAAATAGCCATTCTATGTTTTATTTATCTATGCTACATTTAAATTTTTTTTAACTATAGTTCTGCAATTATCTATGCTACATTCTATGATTCAGTGATTGTTTTGATAATATACTTCTGCAATTACTTCCTCCTTGTCGATGACAAAGGGGGAGAAATCTATGTTACTAACCATGTTTTGTAGGAAAGATAGTGCATATATTCAGGGGGAGGAAATAATTACATCTCTACACACATCAGTATTGTCATCAATCAAAAAGGGAGAGAATGTTGATACGCTAGATTTTGATCAATGACAATGTGCTTCAACAAAAAGGAAGAGATATGTGCAAAGCTAAAAGAAGAACGATGAAGACCAAGGATAACATAAGTATGATTTCTATATAGGTCTTAGCTTAGATTAATTGTTAAAATCTATCCCCAAGATGCTTGCACAAATACTAGAACACGTTTTATAAACTTCATTTTCTAGAATAAAATTTCACTGTGCAGAAATCAAAAGTTCAGTTGACTGAACAGGTATATCCAGTCGACTAAACCTGTTACACATATACAAACATGCACAGTTCTAATCGACTGAAACAACCTGCTCAGTCGACTGAATTTTTTTCTGAAAATTTTTCTTCACATTTCCAGTTGAATGAAATCTCTGCTCGGTCAACTGAATTTGAACCTGCGAATTTTCTCTGAATGGACACCTTCTTCCTCCCAAGAGTTGCAACCATTCTCCAATGGAAATGGAAGCATCTCTTGTCTACGTCTCTAGCCAACGAATGCATTCTTCTACACCTATATATACATGCTTCTAACATCTTCAATTCACTAATGTTTTATGCTTTAATCTCACTACTTTCTTGAACATAATTCATATTCTCTAAAGCTCTCAAAACAATCTCCAATCTATTGCTTGAATCTCTATTTTGTTTTTAACATTCTTTTGATTCATAGCAATTCACATTTCCTAAATCTTCACATAAACATTGCATACTCTCGAGGATAAGATTATAGGAATATTGTACTACATTAGACTCATTAGTGTTGACAAGAACACAACAAGTCGAATATTGTTTTAGTAATTGAGTTGAAGTCCTCTTCGGTAGTTGAGGCAAGAAATCCCGTTCGGTTGTTCGGGTAAGTTGTAAACCTATTCCTCCGGATTAAGTGAGGGTTTTAGTTAGTGGAATTCCTAAGTGAAGCTTAGGGACTGGACGTAGGACTAGAGGTCCGAACCAGTATAAAATCCTAATGTCTACCTTGCTTTTACTTACTTTATATACCTAAACAATTCCGTTATTCCATATTACACGATCCTACCGCATAGCCTCTTTCATATATTTCATTGTGTAAATAATGTTATGAACATTAGTTTGAATGGAAATAAAATTTGCGATGGTTCGCTTGAAAATGAAATTATGTGATCAATACAAATTATATATGTTCTATGAGTATTTCTAATAGCAATATAAAGAATAATTATCTTTAGTATTATAGGCTTGGTCATATTAGTGAGAAACATCTGTACAAACTGAAAACCAAAGGTTTTCTACCATCAATTGATTTTGAATCGTTTTACATGTGTTAGTCGTGCCTCAAATGAAAATTGACCAAGAGCCCCTCCAGTGGGAGTAATAAAAGAGTACATAGTGATTTATGTGGTCCAATGCCTGTAGTAACCAACAATAATAGTTCTTACTTTATTACCTTTATGAATGATTTTTCAAGACTAGGATATGTGTATCTTATGAAGAACAAATCTGATGTCTACGAGAAACTTAAGGAGTATAAAAATAAGGTTAAAATCATACGAACCAAAACATAAAAATTCTATGATATGATCGAGTAGGCGAGTATGTTCACAAGAGCTCTAACGGTACTTAATAATGAGATTATCTCTCAGTTTACTCCACCCTATACTCCACAACACAGTGATGCGTCAGAGCAAAGGAACCGAACCTTATTAGATATGGTTCGTTCCATGATGAGTAACGTTGAGTTATCTCTATCCTATTGGGGATATGCATTGGAAGCCGTAGCGCATATGTTGAATTTAGTACCCATTAGATATGCACCTAGGAAGCCATATGAGATATGGAATGAGAAGAAATCCTACTTTCATTATTTGAAGGTTGTTTGTCCGGCCTATGTTAACAACATTAGCCATAATAAGCTTGAGGCGAGATCAACTTTGTATAATTTTATTGGATATCCCAAGAATTTTATGGGATATATTTTCTACAATATAGAGAAAAAACATTGATCATTTCCACACACAAGTTGTCTTTTTAAAAAAAGGAATTTCTATCAAAAGAAATTAACAGAGAAGCTATATACTTGGATGAGATCTGAGAGACAAAAACTGAGATTGAAATAGTAGGAGAACCGTGTTCACCAATATATGATAACACGCCACCTATTAGAAGGTCTAGTAGGAACTCGTGCACCAGAGAGATATTACGGTTTCCAATGGATGGTGAGAAAGAGGACTATATCTTAGAGGTCGACACTCCTCTATCTTTCCAACAAGCACTGTAGAGTAACTCTGCACTTTAGCTTGATGTAATGAAATCTGAGACAGATTCCATATACGAAAACAAAGTATGGACTTTGTTGGACATACCTGAAGGGATGAAACCCATCAGCTGTAAATGGATTTTTAAGAAAAAGCTAAATGCAGATGGAGAAGTAGAGACCTATAAAGCTCGGATAGTTGTGAAAGGATTTTTTCAAATTCAAAGTGTTGATTATGACGAACCTTTTCACTCATAGCCAATCCATTCGGATTATGTTAGCTACTGCAGCATTCCATGTCAATGAAATTTGACAAATGGATGTGAAGATGGCATTTCTAAATGGTGATTTAGAAGATACGGTCTATGTGTTATAGCTCAAGTGTTTTGTGGTTAGTGGGAGTGAAGCAAGGCTTGCAAGTTGTTAAAATCCATTTATGGACTTATACAAGCTTCAAGGAGTTGAAATAAGTGTATTGACAAGGTAATCAAATAGTTTTGTTTTTATCAAAACATAGAGGAAGTGTGGGTTATACAGAAAGGAACTGGGCAAGGCCATCATATTTTTAGTGATGTATGTTGAATATCTAGTATTGATTAGTAATGACACTTCGTTGTTACAATCAGTGAAAGCTTGGCTTTCCAAGAACTTCTCTATGAAGGATTTGGAAGAAGTACCTTATATACTAGGCATACAAATATATAGGATAGATCTAAGAGGCTATTGGGATTGTCCCAATCCCTATATATAAATGGCATACCGAAAAGGTTCAGTATGGAGAATTTCAAGCATGAAAATATTCCAACAGAATCTAGAATCGTCCTTTCTAAGAAGCACAGTCCTCGTATCGACGAGGGGAAAGAGCATAAGAAGAGGACCCCCTATGCTTGATCCATATGATCCATAATGTATGCCATGTTATGAACTATACTAGATGTGGCATACGCATTAGGATGTGTAAGCCGATATCGGTCTAATACTGGAGAAAAACATTGGATGGCTATAAAACGTATACTAAAAGTATTTAAAAAATACTAAGGACTTATTCCTTATATACATGAATGGAGACCTCCTTATAAAGGGGTATATAGACTCTAGCTTTCAAAGTGATATAGATGATAGTGAATCGAAGTCTGGTTGTGTCTTTACACTTAACGGTAGAGCCATCGATTGAAAAAGTTCCAAGCAAGAAATAGTAGCTAATTCAACAATGGAGGTCGAGTACATTGCTCTCAATGAAGCAACTAAAGAAGCAATCTACATGTGTAAGTTCTTGAGTGGGTTCAGAATGATTCCCAAATACCGAGAATTCAAATTGATCTATGATAAAAATGCGGTGATACAGATCACAAAGGAGCCTAGAACACAAAAAAGTCATGGCATATTCTTCGAAAGTTCTACCTCATTAGAGAATTCATTGAGAAGAAAGAGATCGTTATACAATAGGTAGGTACTAAGGATAGCATAGCAGATCCATTTAATAAGGGTCAAGCTTGGTTGGATCTCGAGAAGTTGATTGAAGGGACTGGAATGAGATTCCATAATTGGCCTCTAATGCATGTGAGGGATTTATAGAGTTAGGGGAACATCCTTTGTAATTTATTGTAAATTCATTAACTCTATAGTCAATTCTCATTTGGAATAAAGGTGTTTTTTTCGTTCATATATTTTGTTATGATGTGTTATGAATAATTAAATATTTAATTAAAATATATTTAAAAGAAAATCAATAAATGATGTCTTTATGATAGTAATTACAAATAGTTGTAAAAATGAGTATTGTATTACAATATCATAAACACACCATTTTAAAATATTCCTAGTCGAGTTGCGTCGAGACTGGAAATCGATGTATCCATTGAGACTAGAGTACTTAATGCTCTCCAAATGTTGCGTAATGTATTATTCATGACCGCGGGAGGCATCAAGGGTTTACTTTCCGATAATTATTGGAAAATTATGCAATGACTCACTTGTTAGTTTTATGATGGTTAGTGTAACTAAGGTCAAACAGAAAATATCGATGTGACTAATTTACATAGTTCTCTCAACTTGAGAGCACTGTTGGTCTTCAATATGAAAACTCAACTTTGATTATAGTCAAATCATGGCACAATATCCACTGAGTGACTACAGTTGGGGCAAGTGGAAGTATTGAAAGTGAAACACTATTTAAGAGAGAGGATTCGTCTCCTCGGTTATATGGGGTTAGTATCATGGTCAACTGAAGTCAAATCAACGTTAAAATATCTGGCCATAGCAGTTTGGTTAATAATAATTGTTATTATTGAACCAAGGACTTTGTGTTTGGACTGAAGAGCTGTATATGGACGATATTGGGATTTTGACCACTACGAAATTTCGTAAGTCCAAAATGACATAGCTTTGACGAAGACAATTAGTGTAAATAATAGCCATAATCGGTAACGCTTAACAAAGTAAAATTGGGTTTTATAGAAACTAAGTGATAAATTTAGCCAAAATGTCACAATACCTGCTAAATGATGTGTGAACATTAATATTTGAATAGTTCAATATTAATCGCTGATCAAATTTACACCTAACGGGTTACACAACCAAAATAATGAATACTCCTTTAACCAAATGATTCAATTAATTTGTAATTGTTATAAATTAATTAATATTTATGAAATATTAGTTATAAAATTTTATCTTTATTTGATTGTAAAATATTATTAAATATATTTATAATAGTTACAAATATATCAGTTGATATACATTGATTCGTGTTTAAATTGGACTTAGATGCAAAATATTTTGTTCCGGTTTTAAATGGGTTTTGTGACGACTCCCTATTTTGGACCATTCAAATCGACAATAAAACCATACATGTCCGACTTGAATCAAAATACCGCGTTGTTAATTTAAATTTGGCAAACTCAACATATACAGTAAATAAAACATCACAGATCACAGACACAGAGTAACATAATGCAGCAGAATAGATAAAGAGTAGTAGTTCATGTAGCTACTATATACATCAGAGTTAGAAATAAAGTACATCTGAATATCTCAAATACAGTGAAGTCTTCGGTACGAACCAATGACTCCTCTGAAATAATCAACTGGAAAAGCTGAAAGCTGAATCGATAGTTGGACCTCCAACGAAGCTCCAAACTCCAAAGGTGAGTCTCTAATGCTGTGTCTCTCAGCCTGACCCGAGCGTAAAGCAAAACACAAAACACTCGAGTCAGGATTAACATTCTTATATCTATAAATCCAACTCAAGTGAAATATCAACTGAAATATATTTAACTTAGAGGATGTTTGGGATAACCATCCTCTAAGGATCCAAGCAACTATCTACAGGGAAGAAATATACACTATAACACCATGGTCATTTCAATTTTATTTATATTTCAAAACTAAAATATCATTTTCATTTCAAATATCTCTATTTTCCAAATTAGTATATATATCAAATAATTTATGAAGTAAAGTATTTTTATTTCCTCAAACTTCACAAATCGCTTCAAAAATCAACTTTTTTAAATCCTTAAACATATTTCATATTAATAAAATCAATCTAAATTAAATTATCTTAATATTAAATCTATATATAAAATAATCTTTATATATAATACTTTAAATCAATATTCATTAAAACCATATATTTCTTTTCAAGACCATACAAATTATTTTCCAAACATTCATATAGACCACGGCGTCGATGTAAAATTTTCTATTCCATGGACAAGGGATACGGATATTTATCATTTCAATCCGTAAGTTAAATATATACGGGTGGATATCATTTCAACCCGAAATCCCAAATTCAATTCAAATGAAAATCGCTTGGGTTTATCATTTCAACCCATAACGAAATTCTCATATTCTAAAGTCCGTTCGGGTATGTATCATTTCAACCCATAGTGATTCCTATATTAACAGGGAACTTGCAGAGTGATAACAGATATGAAAATAATAATAACAACAGACATATATTATCAAAAATAAATATAAACAATAGGATATGGTGTCATATCCCATAAGTGAACAGTTACAGATAATAGCATATATAACAATTTAAATAACTACAGCATCATATTTTAATTGTCGTTTCAGTTTAATCAAATTTAACAAATAAAAGAATGTTAATCCTAAGTGATTGCTCACCTTTCGAGGCTAGAGAATACAGAAGATGACATGGATATGCACACTGATACGAACACTGAAATTTGAATTATAAATCCGAGCACGAATTTCAAAGCAAAGTAGGATTGGCACGAATTGGACGAACGAGGCTGATAATCAAGAATTTATGAATTGAATCAGAATCAGTCTGATATATACATAAATTTTTGCTATTTTAATAAAAATCAAAATTGCATCCCTAAGAAAAATTTAAAGTCGAATCACATATACATATATATATATATATATATATATATATATAATTTACCTTTTTTTTCATACATAAACCAATAGTTTTAACATTTGAAATAAAACATATATGTTAAATAAAAATCCTTATAAATTTTCCAAACCATTTTAATTTTTACACATAGAACAAAATTTCTATTTATAAATCTAAGACCCAAACCACCCCATACGACCTATGTATATAATATCATTAAGATTTATATTTTAAAATAAGATTAATATATAAAACTTCAACAAATTACACTGTTCAAATCTCATTTATAAACTACTATATACATATGGTACATAATCCACTTCACAATACAATTATAAATTTTAAACACTTTACCTATATATATAAACTAATATATAACTACCCATACATAAACAGTAAAGCCTATACACAGACTTATATAAAAAATTTAGACAACGGATGTACGAATTACTTATATAACTTATATTATAACTTATTTTATAAATATATATAATACTGTAACCTGTGTAGACCGAAAGTATAAGTTAGAATGTAAACTTTATACAATATATATAAATAGCAACTAATATAACTTTATTTATTTTATTTATTTATTTATTTTTATTTTTGCAAAAGCAACTGGTCTACACTAAAACACATATACACCCTTAACTTTTATGCAAACATGCATGCCAACTGAAATGAAAACATATATATTAGAAAACTAACTCCATACATAAGTGTATGCAAAGTATATAGATATATATAAGGCCATAAAGATATATCTATAATTATTATAACTTTATATAAATATATGTCATATACGAACTTAGGAAAATAAACAACTTCAAAAAATCCTATACAACTTCCATAATAATAAGATGTAAATTGACCTTCAAATAAAAGTTATAAACCTGTTTATTATAAAACTACATATATATAATAACGGATTTTCAAAATTATAAAATAAATCATACAATATGGTTTGTAAAATATACATGTAATGACCCGCAAATCCGTACCCCTTGAGTCAACACTATTCTACAACAATCAACTCAAGTTACACAGAAATACGAACCATTTGGGTTTAAGAAGAAGAGGTAGAAGAAGAGAAACAAAATCAACATCAGAATCTAACCATCGCAGCGGAATAAAATATAATAGATAGTAAATAATCTTTACTCAAAATCAATTATATCTGTTTACATACATTAAAACATCAGAATACATCAGTCACAACTCAACATCAATATCATAAAAATGGGTACACAACAACTCAACACAGCGGAATACGTATATAAATATACAAGTACGAGAGTACGTTTCGTCATCCAGCTCGTCTCCTGAGCTCCACAGCATCATATCCTGTACCCTATAATACTCGGTCTGACCCGAGCATTACAGTTAAATAACACCCGAGTCAGTCTGGATTACCAGCGTGAGAAAATCACACCCAATTGATTATTAAAGTTTCAAAAATCCTTTGAAAACAAAAGCATCTCGTAAGACCACGCCACAAATAAACATGTCGGGTTTTTACCTTACGATAGCTAAAACAATTTTATAGAAATCCTCTGATATTATAATAGGGTCTATATACAAGTACTTATAAAATAGCCGAAATTGTTACATGATTAAATTCCAGCTACTAGCCACAGAGTGGATAATACAAACAAAACTCGTACAAGGCTCGTAGGGAGAATGGATTTCCAACTAATGACTAGGCACTGGGGTACCACCTGTCACAGTACGGGGCCTAGATCACCGTACCGAGGATTACTCCCTTCATCCCCTACAACACAAGGCCGGAACCATCCCTTACTGGACAGTCCCGAGTGAGATCACCCCGCGGTTGGGATCAGCAACCGCACCACTAAGCCGAAAAATAAAAAGGGACATCTAGACTGGAATGACCTCACCCTGCTTGGGTGCTACCCACCTAACCTTGCTGCATATCCCCTGATTTTCAGTCATTCCCATTTGATGAGGCTTGAGGCTAAGCGTTACCTTTTAGAACGTTTCACTTAGAATGCCCATCGCCCACCTGACGATGTTTCGCAAGCATTCGTCCATACAAGTCCGTCCCGGGTTCGAACGGAACCGAAGGCACTATTCCTACTACATCCATTTTGGAAATAACCTCAGGATTAGTAGCGACTGCCCTTGCACTTCACTGCTCCATCTTCGACTCTGAACACGTTTTTCGCACGAAACGTACAAACCGGATCGAAGTGGTTTTCGAGAAATAAATCTCGATCCCGGTCTCTTCGAAACGATCAACGCAATTGGCCAATATTGATAGTCGGTTATTTAACTATCAATTAATACTCACAACATCCATCACACAATAAATAATTTCCCAAATTATTTATTAACCTCAAAATATGTTCCCAAGATATATTTCTAAACCAACTTTCTTTCCAGAATAAACTTACTCAAATATTTTCTATCTCCTCTGAAAGTCACCAAGCACAAAACTAGATTTTAAAAATAACTTAAAACACTTTACTTTAAAATATATACTTATAAAACATTTAAATTAAAGCTACTTTAATAATTTGTTAAAAATACATTCTGTATGAGTATTTGAAAATAAAGTTACTTAGTAAATATAAAGCTAGATTTCGTCGTTTAAAAAAACAAAATACTAATTTACTTCTTAATAATTACTACTAAAATAGATTAAAAGAAAATACTTACATGAGACTTTAAATATTAGAAATAATAAATTTACAAAACTTGCTTTCTTTAAAAACAATTTTAAAACATTTAATTGATATTTAAAAATTTACTCTTTAAAAACAAGTACTTGGCTATCCAGAGAAAATTCCAACTTCAATCACTTAAATCAATTTTTCCCTAATTGATTTCAAGTTTATTTATTTGAAATAAATTTCTTTACTTCCTTAATTCATTTAAAATTCATTAATTAGGGACTTATTATTAAGGTTATAATTTCCCGTTTGTTTTTAACCCCTTTTAAGTGAAATATGGATTTCAGCTTTTCCCAACTTCTTTATTCCTTCCAATAAATTAAATCTTAAATTTTTAAATAACTGTTTTATTCCCTTAATTAATATCACTGAAGATTAAAATTCATTAACTCTTTGTTTATTCAAATTTCCTTCCTAAAATCAAGATTTATTTACTAGAATTTTACTTACAATTTCACTTCTTTATTATTTTACAAAAATCCAATTCATATATTTTTGGAAATTCATCATACCCAATTATATCCAATCGAACCATAGCATTCAATATACCAATAAAGATCATCACAGGATATCAAATAAATCACATCAGAGGGTATTAAATAATTTAAATAACTATTGAGGGGTCCAGTTGGATCCCTCCAACCTGTTTTCCCTGCATCCACAGATGTTAGCACAACATTATTTACTAATTTCAGAATATTTCATACTATAGCACATCAATCAATCAATTTCAACCATTCAAACAATTATTTAAATTTAATCATTTAAATTTAAATTTTAAACTGAGTGAGTTAACTCACCTTTGCTTTATATTTGCAGTCCACTTCAATATTGCCTTGATTTTCCGTTTTTGACCTTGTATAAATATTTCACAGTTTTATTAATATTCATACTGATTTGTAAATAAATTATCGTTATACATTTCCATTTTAAACAATAATTAAATTTTATCAATTCTCTTAATTTCTTCTTGAAACTATATAAATTCAAATAAAGTAACCTATACAAATTTTAAATCCATATATATATATTTTTTAAACTCTTTAACATTTTAAAACTCTATAGATATATCATACTAGTTTATTTCCCTTCATTGACATTTAAATTACGAATAGATTCTTTGATTTAAATTTGAACAATTAATTAAGTTTTTAAACAGATTTTCTTTTTTTTTTTAAAAAGTCTCTTAGTACTAAAAAATTGATCAATCAGTTTGACAAATTATTTCCTTAATATACTAATAAATTACAAGACAATAAATTTCCTTAACCAAACTTTCTTCTTTGCTATATATATAAACAGTAAAAAAAAAATTTCTATACTGTTTGAAATTTTTAACATTCATATTACATATAAATAAATAAATAAAAATTTGGGTTTAAAATTCCTATATATATATATATACACACACACATATTAGATTCAAACTTGAAATAAATTTGTAAATATACCTCTGCGATTCCTAAATCGATCATATCCTAGCTGAAGATGCCACAACTTCGACTAGCCTGACGACCTACCTTTCCTTCCAAAAACAATCGCCTCCGACTCTACCCAGAACGAACGCGAGCGCAAACCTCGAACGCCGCCTCTCAACCCAATCGAAATCGGCAACAACTCGTTTGATTCCTCTAAACCACGAGAACCCCAAAATCTTCAAACTCGCGCGATGCATTCGATCGCGAGTCGCTCACAATCCCCAAATCGAAACCAACTCCTTAAAACAAAGTCGAGTGGTTTCTGATTGAAGAGAACGAACGAGCGGCCATTTCCTTTTTTTTTTTAGTGGACGAATTCAATTTTTATCAGAAGAACGCGGCCATGGATGAAGAAAAGATAGCACGCGATTTTTATTTGGAATGAGGTCGAGATTATTAAGGATTCACAAACATTAAATTTGATTTCTGAAGTTCCCAATTCCTTCTCGAGTATGTCAGCCTTGTAAAGAAAGAATGGGGAGACAGGAAAAGATATGAGCGTGCAAAATTGTTTCTGTGTCGGCTGTAGATATTAAAAGAGATGCATGCTTCAGAAGACATCAATGACCTTTATTTAAATCAATTAAAGTTTTATTAAATTTTAACGCGTTTATGAATCGTACGCTTACATAACAACTCCAATCAATACGAAATTTGAAATCCGATAATAACTCAATATTACGGATCCAATGGAACTGGTTTCGTCGAATTCCGATACTGTGTCTCGGACGGCTATTTTTGAATTCAGTTTAAACTATATATTTTTTAAAAAACTGAACAAAACATCTTTAAATTCAATTTTAAAAGTTCTATTACCCCCAGTATTATCAATGTAAATTTTCTAAGCCTTTAAATCATTTTTAACGAGCTTGAAACTCCAGATTCAAAATTTTACCCAAGTTGTACTTAATAAATTCAATATTTAATTATCAAATAAATAGAGATATTTGAAATTAAAGTTAAAATTTAACTTTTGAATATTTAAAATTAATTAAATATTCCCATTTCAAATGTCCAAAAATTCCGGGTCGTCACAATACATGTATGGACTCAAAGTTAAACAAAAATGAATATAAATCTACTTGCCAAATATGCAGACTCCATTTGCAGATCCAACACAACTCACACATATTAAATATGCATGCACTTCTAGAAACAAAACAAACTTTTCAAAAAAATGGAAACCACGTTTGGTATATATATGTATTCAAATCCAACAACTTTATATAAACCACTATATATATGCATCTTATATTTTTATACCACTATCAATATATCATAACTATATTCCACATAAATAAATATGCGTACCAACTTTGAATGTTAGAATATGCATCAACAGCACGTACATGGGACGTGTATTGATAAAATCATCCATATCATAGCTAAATATAAAACTATATATAGCATATATATATAAATAACACTTGCAAATATAAACTTAACTTACCTATGCCTGGTTATGCGAACAGTAGAGGAAACAGGGGAGGGTCGCTGCGTCTTCAATGGATATTGCACAAGGGGAAGAGTGGGTTTGGTGGAGGAGCGCAGTCTGGAAAAGGTAAAGGAGAGGCTGAAATTTGTAGTGTCAGACGAGTTTATATAGAAGAGAAAGAAACAATAGAGAGGGAAAGAAGAGAAATCTAGGAAGAAGCAGTAAAAAAGGGAAGAAAATACGAACAGAAGTAAATGGAAACGACTAAATAAAAGTAACCAAAGAAATAGCACAATCACGTGCAATGATTCAGTTGAGGATTTAAGGCAAAATATTCACGTTGATTCAGGAAAATAATCAAAGCAAATAAATGGTAGCACGTTTCAAATTTGAACGGAAGGAAAGAGAAAAGTCGCAATTCCGAAAAAGTATCAAAGTAACAGCTACACATTGATTCAAGAGCTATTAAAGCAATTTTTAAATTGTGAAGGCAACGTTACTCTGCGTTATATTTTTAAAATAAGGATGCTGAACGAAAATCAACAGTCAAATATGGTGCGGTGTAAATGGCAAGAGTCACGCTGATTACTGAATAAAAATAAAACGAATAACCATTTTCTTTTAGACGGTGGAAAAATGAAGAAATAAAAGGTCAGTGAAAGTAGGAATGAATATATAAGAAAAGAAACGATTCTAGTAGCAACGGTCATCTTAGATTAAGTTGAAAATTTTATAATAATTTATTACCATGGCTATGGTTCAAATTTTTTTGAAAGCAAGGAAACCAAAAGGTCACAATTAAAGGTAAGCTTTAAATTTTTAATAAATACAAAACGTATCTAAGTTTATACGTTTATAACTTTCCAGCTGTAGTATATATATATAATGAATGGTCATAATGAAAGAAGTGGAAACGGGGAGCATAGGAAAGGAAAGGTTAGAAAAATAAAATTTTCACCCTTAAATTCCGGAGATTAATAAGGTAAAGTACCTCTTTAATGAAATGTACAACAACGATCACAAGCTAAAATTTAGCTGAAAGTTTAAAGAAATGAGGGGAAGATGGGTTTTCTAAATTAATCACTTCCCAGAATTAATATGTCAATGAAAAAAGGAAAGGAGTTGAATCAGGGAAACGTATTATAACTTATATATAACTATTAAACGGATAGATGGAAGAAAATGTGAGCAGGTGAGTAAAAGTGGAAACTGATTTATAAGCGAAATGGAATGTGAGCTTTTGCCTGGGAAGAAAATGGAACGGTTTAAAAATTAAAGGCAATGGATTGCTGAAATTAAATGAGTATAAAACGTGTAAAAGTTATATACTTAAACAGCTATAAATTTCAATTATTGTTATAAAACGGGGAATAACGAAAGGCAAGGACGCTGCTTTCAAAGTTTATTAATGGTTAGGAATGGGGAAGTCTATCTGTGAATTGGAAAATTATTAAGCAATTGAAATTTTAACGATAGAAAAAGTAACAACTACACACCGTTTTAGAAACAATCAAAGCAATTAATGGCTTTATTGGACAGCAAGAATAAATATGGAAGGACACGTTATAAAGGCAAAATGAACCGTTTGAAAATAAATAAAAGAAATGATGGCAAATAAAACAGCCGTGCCTTGAATATCCCAAAATAAATTATTTTATAAACATCAATTATTACTGACTTAAATTGAACAGAATCACCCTAAAATATACTTCCTTGATTTTTGATGAAAATTTATCATTTGCCGCATTTAACTATACGTAATCCAAATGAAAATTTTTATTTCAAAATATTATTATTTAAAGTTTCTCAAAAATCAAAATAAATACGCTAAATAAAACCATTAAAAATTAACAAAATTTTACGGGCCGTTACAGGTTTGAAGCCCAAATAGGGGCTGATTATTTTGACTATGGTATGGCATGATGGTGCACCCATAAGATGGCATCATGGTGAGCTAGATTTGAATGGATAAGAAAGGGAGAATTAGTAAGGGATCTAGATCCTAACTTATCTCCATTTCTCCTCTATATAGCATCTCAACCCACGCTTTTTTGAGAACTTTTGGTTGCCTCCAAACCCTTCTATTTATGGCCAAACCATACCTCCCCCTTTCTTCCTTAATACAAGTTCAAATCAAATCATATAACATTCTATTCGATAGCTGGTGGTCATCGATTTAAGGACTAGCACTCTATGGATTAGAATCTAATCTGGGAAATAGATCGCATCGTTTCAAGGCGTACTTATAGGCATTGGACATAATGTAAGTTTCTAACCTATCTATCAATATTAATGTGTGTGTGTGTGTAGTGTGTATATTATGTACATTATATTGTGAGTTAGGTAACGATTCTAATATATAAATATATTGTCATAATTAGATTGGTTATATGTTTATATATATACTTTAATATATTAAAAAAAATAGTCATATATAGACCTCTAAGATGTACAGCCTGAAATAAAAAATTATTTAATATACAATATTTAATTAAATATATACTTTATAATTTAAATACTACATCTTACTATATACAAAATATGGTTAAATAATTTTATATAAAGTTTCATAGTTATAATATTTTCAGTAGAAATAACAAATATTATACATACATACATACATACATCTACGTAATTTAAATATTATTGAAATCAATTAATTATATAAATTAATTATATCAATATATATATATATATATATTACAAATTATGTTGTTATATTTTGTAAAATCAAGTTAACATTTAACACACTGACGGTGGAAAAATAAAAACATATTTTTATATATTAAAATATTCAATTATTAGCAGAGAATTAAAAAATGATTTTAAAATTTATTTTAAATTATAAAACTATATATTAAATATTCAGATAACAGAATATCGCTTAGAATGTTACAAAAAATTAAAATTCAAAATTATGTTTCAAACTAATTTTTATTAATTTTAAATAATATGTTTTGATATTTATATTAAAATATATTTAAAAAACTTAAAAATATAATATCTAAGCCATGCGCATGAATATATATATATATATATATTGTGTATTTTAAGAGTTTTAATATATACTTATTACTACATTATTTATACATATATATTAGTACTTAATATATATATATATATATATATATATATGCGTGTGTGTGTTTAAAATTTATATATATATATATATATATATATCAGCCTTATAAAAAAAGAATTATAAATAATTTAAGTATACTTATATGTATACAATGTTAAAATTTCATAAATGTGTGCACATATATAATTATTTAAATAAAAATATAGTTTATATAGATATTTATGACATTTTGATTATATAAATTAAAGTTTATAAAAATACGCTTGAATAATATATTTGTATATTAGATGAGCTAACATGCCCGTTGTGGTATAAATCACAACATCTATGCACAGACACATTATACATTGCACGGATTGATATGTTACATATGCACACACACACATGCATATATGTGTGCATGTGTATGTGTGTGTATAATACACGTACATATATAATATAACATTAATTAAATAATAAAACCATTTTATGAATTTAAATAAAATAATTATTTTATTTAAAAGAAATTTAGAAATGTTCTAAATATAGACTTCATAGACCCAATAAAGATCCAAAATTATTAAAAAAAAGAAAAATTCACCCATTAATTCCGATGTGGGCTGGTCAAGTTCCAACAAAGCACCTAACAATCCATTGCTTATCGACTTCTCTGGTTAAAATTATTGTTTTATGTCGAAAACTAGAGGTCTAAAAATGAGTAGTACACGTACGAACCCTATATCGCCCTCCAATCTTGGTTGATGCCATGACCAAACAATTTTTTTTGACTTCCTTAAAGTAAGGAAATGAGAGAGAAAGATAGTAGATTTATAGTTATGATATGATAGTGAATTGCAATAGCCAAATTGTAACTCATCTTACTGAAAATCTATATTTTCAATTCTTAGACAACACAAATCGAGGTAATATAATTTTTCTTGGTTATTATAAATGAGGCAAAACTATTTTTCCTTTCGGAAATTAATGTTAAGGATAATCAATGGATATATTTATTTAGTCGTTGCCTATTGGGACAGGGGAGAGCATTTCTTGTTTAGTGATTTTTGGGTTTATTGGTTTCTCATGTTGATGACATTGATTTCGTTTTATTATTTTTATTTGTTCTACCATCTTAGTTTGGGTACTTTCAACATTTTATTGGTGGGTGATGGTTGTGTCGAAGCTCACTGGCAAAGTTTAATGGATGATGGTCGTGCCGAAGCTCATTGGAGAAGTACCATATTGTGAAGGAGGAGTTGGTTTAAGCGATGATATACTATATGAAGGTGGATTGTTGAAGTACCATATTATTTTCGTTATATTGGATATTTATTGAAGGAGGAGTTGTTTTAAGCGATGATATACTATATGAAGGTGGATTGTTGAAGTATATTTTCATATACCAGAGTTGAACAGAATTTCATCACGATCAATGGGGTGAAAATGGTTCGTTAATCAAATGTTCGATTTGGAAAATATGTTTGAAAAAGTAAGTGGTTTTCACATTGGAGTATAGCTAAAGTAATGTTTGAAGTTGGATGTTTGTGCATATATTCTTGCTAATGAAACATCTTAGAGTTTTTATGTACAACCAGGACAAGTGGCTGTGGTATTAAACATGTACACATGTTATTTGTTGTTTATCTATTACAATCAGACCTTTCTTATAGTGATCATTCCAGACTTCTCTTGTAGTGTTGTCGTTTACCGTAGTTCAATGATTATTATGATGGATAATTTTTTATGATGATGCATGATCATTTGAGCTATCATGTTTGACTTTACATGATATTCTATTGGGGCTTGTGTTTGGGAGATACAAACGGCAATAGAATTCTACCAAAAAATCACAGAGTTTCGTATTGGAATGGCTTCGACAAAGTTTTCTACAATAAAAAAAGTGTGAGCATGACATTGGAAAGGCGAAGGTAATTGTAGGCATAGGGAAATACAGGGGTTGGCACGACATCGCTAATTACCCAACAAATGACGTAACTAAATCGAATAAAATTAATTTCATGTCTTAATATATTTGAATTTAAATAAAATAAATGATTTTATTTAAATGAATTTAGAAATGTTCTAATTTAGTTAGACTTCACAGGCCCAATAAAATGTCTAATAGAGTAAAAAAAATTGAATTCGTCCATAACTTCCGCTGCGAGCTAGTCCAGTTCTAACAATGGGAGTTGGAATTTTTTCCCTCTCCTGCATACCATATTCACGGTACACTCCAATGCAACATCGAGAATTTGATTTCCTAACACTGCGTCGAAAATGATAGCTTCATGTTTCATGCCAGTAATTACAACGCCATTCTCCTCTAAGAAGAGTGATGAGTCGCATTTTGTTTGTAATGGAAACAACGAATCATTTAATTCTATTTAATGTAGTTAAGATAATTGCATTGAACATTTTGGACTTTTTCAATCTGCATCTAGAAAACCAATTCCACGGCCTTAAATTTTATTTTCGAAAGCTAAAGTTATTGTTCTTTTTAGCGCAATTTAATTCAGTTTTAAAAGCATGGCTATTATGGTAACGGTAAATTTACCATTACCATACCATTACCAGTCAATCGGTACAACTTTAAAGTATAGTTGGTATATCAGTGTAATCGGTATGGTAACGATAAATTTATCATTTTCTATGGTAAAACATCGGTAATATTTTTTTCAAAACCAACGGTAACGGTAATTTATCAGTTCATTCATAATACATTGATATTCATGTAAGATGGTGTATTACAACATTTAGAAGCAAGAAAATAGTTCAATTTATTTCATTAATTCAAATCAAATGACGATAAATAAACTTCATCTTCATGTCTTATGTTAAGTGAGCCAATCAGATATATAATGAAGCATCATTCAGCGTTAAAATATATCAACTTATTATTTTTTCAGACAAACGGTAATTTGTCATTACCAATGTAACAGTTACCAGTCAATCGGTAACGATAATGGTAAACAATTTTAGTTACCAGTAAAAACGGTACGGTAACAGTATTTACAAAATGGTAATGGTAATCATTACCATAACAGTCCTGCTTAAAAAAAAGTTGCATTTGTTTTTTTTCCCCCTCGGAACCTACCAAACTAAAATGAATTTCCATGTTTTCATCAGAAAAAAACATTAAAATCAAATATCCAAGTGATAAATTAATTTTTTAAAATCTTATACAATAATATAGCTAGGCCAAAATATTCACAAGCCCAAAGAAAGAAACAATGTGGTAAACAAAATTCAAAATAGACCCATAGACAAAATCGTGCAGTACAGGAGGCCCGGCCCATCTACCGACATCAGTTGGACACGCGGAAGACACGACCCTCACAACAGGACACGTGTCCCAAGACAAGAACAAACCGGCTTTTGTGTAGTAGGACGCAGCAGTTACCAACCTCTCTTTCCCTTTCTATTCCACCCTCGACACCAAACCACGATCTCAAATGAAGTTGACGATCAGTAATAGGAACTACTTCCAATCGTCCTTCTTCCTGTTCATCGTCGTATCTCCATTGATTTCACTTCAGGTACAATCTGCAAATGGAGAGGTTGATGAAAAAAAGGGGACTGAACCGACTGTAATCGAAAGAGCGATTGGATTCACTGGACTGAATGGCAGATGGGATGCAGTTAAAACTTGGAGTAAGCTGGCCTGGATGAATTTCAAGCCTCCTGATTCAAGGTATACATGTGTTATTTTGTTGATTTAGACATATAAAAAAGCAGCACTGTTGATAACATTGGTTCATGATTTTTAACTGCATCACTGAAGCAAATCATGAACCTTTTATCAGTTTAGGTTTTATAAACTACATGTAAAATTAGAAGTGAGCAAATGGTTGGTTCGGTTTGAAACCGAGGAGGAAAAAAAATATTGAAACCAAATTAACCGTTCAAAGATCAAAAAGCGAATCGAACCGATATTTTTCAGAACAGAAACCAATCCAACAAAAATAATTGGTTGGGTTTGATTGGTTGTTGACTGGTCAACCTAGGTCGTGTATTTGTTAACTGTATCATGATTTTTGAGAGAAAAAGCATCGATAGCACTATTTCATGATTTGTTTTTTAACTGTATCACTGTTACAAATAGCAGACCTGAGATTTATGTATTACAAACGAAGGCTTCGTTTGTTTAAATTGGTTGAATTCTGTATGTTGACCGTTGAATAACATTAATTTGTCTATTTGTATTTTAATACTTATGATTAGTAGTATGAAACATGGTTTTTTCAACAATAATACCCCTTTTTTCAGTTGGTCTTTAAATTAATTAGTCTTAAAGGAGGAATTCGAAATTTGAAATTTAGATATTTAAAATATTTGAATTAAGAGTTGAATACTAGAAAAATTATAAAATGTTTGTTTTGGACAATTAATTTTCAAAATGATAATGTTCAAAATCATCAAAGGCAATGATATTTTAGCTTTTAATTTAAATTTTTTGGATTTTTTCATTGGATAATAGTTTTCAAAAAATTTCAACTTAGAATTTTAAGAGAAAAATTAATTTCCAAATTGTTATATTATTAAAGATTTGAATTTTCCAAATTTCTAAATTTAATTTAAAATATAAATTGTTATAGTTTTTGGATTTTTAAATTTATCATAGTTTGTAAAGGTTAGCGATGGTGAATAAGTGGTCTAGATCATAACATTTTGAAAAAAATGAAAAACACAAACAAATAGGAAAACAAGTTTTGAATAATATTTGAGAAGTATCATTAAGAGCTTCTTAATGAAAACGGACGCATCCTAACTATAAAAAATAAAATACAAAACACTATTGATACAACTGATTCATGATTTTGAGTATTATCACTGGTGCGAAACGGGAACTTGTTAACGAAGCATTGATAGCAGTATTTTATGATTGTTTTTTAACGGAATCACTTTTACAAATAACTAACTTGCAATTTATGCATTAAAGGCTTTGTTTATATAAATTGCTTGAATTAATATTGATTGTTGAATAATCGTTAACTTGTT
The DNA here is from genome assembly GCA_030765085.1 of Allium cepa. Taxonomy (NCBI): domain Eukaryota; kingdom Viridiplantae; phylum Streptophyta; class Magnoliopsida; order Asparagales; family Amaryllidaceae; genus Allium; species Allium cepa. The sequence continues at coordinate 963,814,617 of CM060939.1, read as the reverse complement.
TGTTTGCATTTTAAAACTTATGACTAGGGTTCTTTCGACAATAATACCCCTCTTTTTTAGTTGGTCTTTTGAATAATTAGTATTAAAGGAGGAATTTGAAATTTTAACATTTTAAATTTAAATATTTAAAATATTTGAATTAAGAGTTGAATACTAAAAAAAACTATAAAATGTTTGTTTTGGACAATTAAGTTTTCGAAATGATTAATTATGGAATTTCTATGTTCAAAATCATCAAAGGCAATGATATTTTAGCTTTTAATTTTAAAAATTTTGGAATTTTTCTGAAAAATAGTTTTCAAAATTTTTTGACTTAGGATTTTAAGAGAAAAATTAACTTCAAAATTATTATATTTAAAAGTTTGAAAATTTCAAGTTTCTAAATTTAATTTTAAAATCTAAATTGTTATAATTTTTAGATTTTTAATTTTTAAATTTATCATAATCTGTAAAGGTTAGCGAGGGTAAAAATGGAAGAAATAATTATTCAGGTTTAGGAACTAGCAATAAGCAAAAATAGAGTGCTGACCACCTATTTATGAATAAGTGGTCTAAATCATAACATTTTGGAAAAAAATAAAAAAAACAAACAAATAGGAACATAAGTTTTGAATAATATTTGATAAGTATCATTAAGAGCTTCTTAATGAAAACAAACGCATCCTAACTATAAAAATAAAATAATAATACACTGTTGATACAACTGATTCATGATTTTGGTGCGACAGCTTAGGTATTACAAACTATATATAAAACTTAAGAGAAAAACTATTGCTACCACATGATCACCAGTACAAATCAAGAACTCGTTACAATTTAGGTATTGCAAACTAAGGTACTCTTTGTTTAGAATAAGTGATCACTTGTTTGACCACTTATTCACAATAAGCTCCTTCAAATTGTTTGTTTTGAATAAATGTTCAAACCTTAAATAATTATTTAGTGAAAAATGTTAAGCATTTTAATAATGTATTTTTTATTCTGAATGCTTAAGGATAATTTCTTTTATATGTATATATATACACCCTTAGTTACATTTTTTACATTACCGTAAAAATATACTATACATTCAAAAAAAATTAAATTTAAATTTTTGAAGTCCATTTTACTTGAAATTTCAGACATTTTAAATTATATTTGATTTGTTACTTTTCTAAATTCAATTTCATTTTCAAAAATAAAAAACAAAGGAAACCAAATCAAATAATATTTAAATTTTTGAAAAAAGATCGGAAACTACAAATTTCCAAATTACATAATTTTAATAATTATTTTTTAAAGATCAGTCTTTTTAAATTGAATTTCTGGAAACTTAAATCATGAAAATTTAATTTTTTGGGAAACTGAAATCTTGAAACATAACAAATAGAAATTTAAATTTTTCAAAATTAAATACTTTCAAATAATTATCGATTATTCGAGTTTCCACGAAACTCAAGTATTTTAAGATTAAAAGTTTTCAAATTTTAACCTGTTAATAAATTAAATTTACGGTTTAAGGTTTTCATTTTAATAAGAACTACATGAATAACAAAATAATATGAAGGGCAATATTGTCAAAATAAACATTTGCATTGGTTCCAATCAGTAGTTTCCAAAATATAAATAAACAACTTTTTGCAATTCAGCTTTTAGCATTCAGCATTTCAAAGAAACGAAGCCAAATGTGGAACTAAAAGATTCTTGTTCATGGTTTAACTGTATCACTGTTACAAATTAGGATTTGTTAACAATTTAGGTGTCATAAAGTATTAGTTAACTGTTGTAAAAGCTTGAGATAACTAGTTGGTGTTTGGGTTATAAGCAGATCAGGATCGATGAAAGAGGCGGCATCTAAAAGCTTTGAGACGAGCAAGGAGACAGTTGAGCAGTCGGCTGCATCAGCAGCGAAAGTAGCAGGAGAAGCTGTTGAGAAAACTACAGCAAAAGTTAAGAGAACAATGTCTAGTGACAGTGAACATGAACTTTGATTTTGCACTGTTTTGTTGTTGCTTTTCGTTCTGTTAATTGGAATTTGGGTGGTTTATGTAAATGTATAACCTTTACTCTGGTTTGTTTGTATCTGCTAACATAGACTATGAAAATTTGGTACAACAGCTGTATATTGGAAAAAATGGAGCACTATTCAACTTAAAATTTGATGTTGATATTTTATTTATAATTAAAAATACAAGAGAAGAGCTTCGGTCCCTTTTTTTAATCTTCTTATGAAAAAAAGTCCATAGCAATGAATATGTAAATTTGGTCTCTATTTAAAAAAAAACGCAAGATGTCTTGGAAAATGCAATGTAACTTGCATTTTTCTAATTTTGAAAAAAAAATTGAAAAAATTGAAAATTGAAATTTGTGAAAAATACGCAAGCTGACTTGTGGTTACTATTAGGAAAACGCAAGGTACTTTCTGATTTTTAAATTATTTTTTGAAATTCTTGGAATTTTTGAAAAGCGCAAGCTGGTTAGTGCTTTCTGATTTTGAAATTTCTTTTAAAATTTTTGAAAAGCTATCAAGAAAGCAGCTAATTTGCAATTTTTTGATTTTGAAATATTTCAAAATCCTAAGTTAGCTTGCATCTTCTATCGAAAGCGCAAACTTGCGCTTCCTGTTCTGATTTAGAAAAACCAATTGAACCTAATTTACATACTCATTGCTACTGGGACTTTTCTTGTAACAACATCAGAAATGAGGTCTGTCCAAAGACTCTTAAAAATAACATGAAAGATTCATATTATGAAATTAAAGTAAACGTATAACATTGGTAGTGGAGGCTTCAAAATATTACAACTTCAATACAAAAGTTATTAAATATACAATGCTATCATACTAAAAAAGAGTAAACCATCTGCTAACTGAAGTTTACAACCAAGGCATGAATCTCCTAAAACATCATTTAGCCACTTGCAAGATTTAGCTTGTCTCTTTTTAGCGTGCAAGAGCTCCCAAAACACAACAAAGATAATTGCTGATAAGTGGGTAATCTCATATCTGTAAGGCAGCCATAACATGTAATTATACAGTTTTATTGGTGGCATATATATATCTGCGAATATATCAATAAATTCATACTTCTAAATGTTTGATAAACGTGAAGTTTGCTGCTAGATGAATACAACCATATGTAACAGAAGATGCAAATTAACTGACCATATGTGATATGAAGTACATTTCCAATCTTACGTAAAAAAGAACAAATACCAAGGTAGATAATGAATGATTTTAGATCCTACATCACATGATATTTTTTAATGAACATAAATAAACAAAATCAATCCAGCACACTTCGCACCAAAAGCTCTTACTTATGCTGCTACTTTCTCTTCAGTTGGTTTTACTTCTTCAGCTGCTGCTTCAAAAGTTTCTCCAGGCACTAGATCCGGAACATCGTCGTCGTCGTCGTCATTTTGGGTTGTGAGTACTGCACCTGCATTCGCATCCTTACCTTTCTGCTTCTGGAATTGTGCTGCTAGTTTCATTAGATCTTCTAGACCTGCAGACATATCAATATCCAACAAGCATTCATAAAAAGTATGCAAAACAGCTTATTTGTATTTTGAATGTTTGGAATAAGTTACTGATAGATCTTTATAAATAAATTTCCTCGGACTTTAGAGTCTTATCTATCCAAACACTTTTATAGTTTTAATGCTTACTTTAAACTGCTTAAAACCTAAAAAATCGCAGCGTATAAACTTACTAGTAGTAATACAAAAGTTGTTCACAAATGGGCTTTTAAGTTGATATCCACAAGAACTATTTTTTTGAGATAGATAAGAAGATAAACTCATCGCCCCAAGGATTCCAATATTAGCACTGATGGTATGGAAATGTCAAGTTGATAGCATAGTATGAAAGTTGAATTGTAAGACTAGGTATACAAAAAGAGGTTGCCTTGCTGGTTGAATATGGATGGTAGAATATCCTATAGTCCAATTTCATAAGTGCTAAAATCAAAATGTGATATCCAAAAATTATTCCAAGTATAAAATCCAGAAAGTGAACAATGATAAGGAAATGAAATTACTTTTTGTCTGACAAGTACGACACCCATGTATTTGCTTGAACTGAAGCTTGCACTGCATGAAAAAAATACATAAGAGGTCAAAAGCCAAATAGCATAACAAGCATTAGAACATATAAAATACACGCACAGAGAGAGTTGCTTGTTACCTTTACGATTCAGACATGTCCGGCAAGAGGAAAGAATAGCAAAGAACATATCAAACAACACTCACATGCCATCCGTAATGAAGAAGAGATCAATACACTCTACCATCAGGAGTCGTTGAAAACTTCGCTCTCTGAATTAATAACTTGAGTTCACAAAAGATATGAGTAACATCTACATCATTTTATTTATTTTCTTGAGTAATAATACTTAAAATTGTATACCTTTGTCATTACTGAATAATTCCTTATCTTGCACTGCTATACTACTTTCCTTTGCATAATTTACAAAAATATACTACTCTCTGTGAGGTTTCAGATGTCACTTAAAAACATCTTGTAATGTTTTCCAGTATCACTCAAATATAACACATGTTATAAATCCAAAGCCACAAATTCCTACACTAGTAGTATTTGATAAGCAATAGCAAAATGAAGATACATTTATCACAGCTGTTAGAAAAGGCATATTTAATCAGTGTCATATTTTCTATTATATTCTTCTAACAACCCTAAGATAGGGGGAATGATATGCAAGTTATAAGTATCATGCATGGATTTAACTTTTGGCAAAAGATAACAGGTTATCAAAGATATCAACTTGGATTTCATTTAGAAAAAGAAATCTAACTGCCGATGCTAGTGGCTCATCTGTAAAGTATCAAAGGTGAACAAGACAATAATGAGGTAATTATGTGATTTACTAATTTATACTAACTAATGGAAATCACCATGTAACAGACCGTTTCGATCTACAGAATAAAACTCAATGAGATAAACTTGAGGAGCTGTAGGCTGAGGGCCAATGTCACAGTAGATATGGATAGAAGTCAGTTCTTCAAATTTGTCCAGTGAACATTAAGTTTGCCGCAATATGGAATAGCCCAGAACACAAGGAAACACTAGTTGAAATATCTGTACAAAACACAGTTACTGTTTTCCTTAGACAAGGTAAACTGATAAAATCAACTATCAACTGCTATTCAAAATACAAAATTTAACAACAAATTTGGAGAACAGAACAAAAACCCTTAATTATAAACCTCCACGGCAGTGTATTCATAAATTTAGGTAGACCCTTAATTCTCCCATCCTCTTAGCGTTTTGAATTTAAAAAGATTCACACATTTCAAAACAAAATACACACTTCATAACAAAACAGAGAAAAGGGACCTTTTTCCTAAGATAATTTTTAAAAAAGGGAAATAACCACATTCAATGAGAACCTATAAACGTTGTATTTATCGATAGAATCTTCATTCAAAGCAAAATATGAGTATAACGAATGAAAAAGATGAAGAAGAAAAAGATGAAGAAGAAAAGCCTTTGTTATACAAACCTCAAAATTGAATAATTAGAAAATCTATACCGCCTCTAGTAATGCAGAGGCCAAATTCGAGGATAATCCTTAAAAGATCACAACCAAGACTGGATTTATCGAGGAAGTTAACAGTGACGACACTTGCCTCGCCTATCTGTTCGGCCACCTGTATCTCGGCCAGGGATTTTACTTGCCGAATGCGAGAGAGATTTTTATAGTTTAATAAGATAATAGTAGTACATGGGAATAAAAATGGGGGGTTGTTAAAGGGATTCGACTTGTAGATACGAGGAGTCAAAAAGTTTGGTCCACCGTCACCCAAAAAAGAAAATATACACTACGCTCGGCGCCCAAAAACAGATCCAAATTGGCTGGCTCTTCTGCCAAAAACCCCCTCATATCCGAATGTGGAGTCCCTTTATCAATGCTTCAAAAATGGCGCTCTCTGCAAGCAGGCTCTGAAATAATTAAACGGGATTTGAAATTCTAGTTAAATCATAAACTACTAAAAAAACTTTATTAATTATTAAAATTAAACTATTGGTGTTATTATTTATAAATCATTAATTATAATAGATTTTTAATGTTTAATTTGGAAATATTAAATATATATTTTTAGTTGTACATTATTAGTTATAATAAGCTATTATTAATTATAAATTATTACCTATAAATTATTACCTATAAATTATTTATAATATTCATTAATTATAATAGATTATAAATTATTAACTATTTACGTTATCATTTATTAATTATAAATTATCATTTATGAATTATAAATAATTACTCGTTAAATATAAATGACTAATTATTGGTTATTATAATATTTTTAACTATTGTAAACATATTCAAAAAATTTAAGGCTGATATTCACGTGTTGTAAGCAATTGTTGTTAAAGAAATTTATTACAACTTCTGGTAAAACACGATTAAATGACACTATTTAATTCTTTACTTTGTTAAAAAAGTTAAACCAAATAAATTTAGGAATTTAACTTCTAAACTTTTAACCATTATTCAAATTTCACGAAGTTCCTTTTGTACACTCTGTTGTGTTTTTTCAATTTTTGCATGATTGATTACGACGAACATCAAAATATGTTGGATCACTTACGAGCTATGAGTACGACAACTATAAATAACCTTCGTTAGAAATTAATATTTACAACGGTCAAGGCTATAAAGTTGTTAAAAACATGTATTACAACTAAGATGTTAGGTTTAAACAACTTTACTACAACTTTCTGGAAAAGCCAGTTGTTAAAGATCTTTGTTACAACGGTCGTTTTGTGAACGTTGTAAAGGAACAGTTGTAATAAGATCTTTGTGTTATAGTGGCGTATATTGTGATAATACTGCTTGGATATTTGGTTTGTATTGTGATGGTACTGTTTGGATATCATGATGCAAGGTTTTAAAATCTCGATTTTCAGTCACATTTCATCTCAGAAATTTTACACACGTTATCTCTTATTGGATGAGATCCCGAGTGAGATGAGTGTATCTCGGGTGTACATCTCGGATTTTAAAGTCTATCTCGGGACTATCTCGAAGTAACATAATTCTACATTTGATATTTTTTAGATTATTGTAATATTTGTTATATATATATATATATATATATATATATATAAAAGTTTTTAACATACATAATTTATATAAATAATACTAATTTTACACTTTTAATCTGAGTGACAACACGATTGATTTGGTATTAACTGAATGATTTTATATTCATTTGAATATTAAAAGTTAAAAAATAAATAATAAGTTTTTTTGCTCACTTGTTAAAGGGTAAAAAGAAGAATTAGTCTTGTGCACTCGCACAAGAAAGAAAAAGTAAATAAAAAATAAATTTCGTATGACATCTCACTTTAAATTTCACTACCTTGTATGAGATGAGTTTCAAATAATATATAAAGAAATTTTAATATCTCGTTTCGTTAAATCTCATCTTGTTCAAGTTCGAAAATAAGATCTTGAGTGAGATCTCGGATGAGATGAACGAGATTCGATAGTGTTATGATGTCATGTTTATGATATTATTATGTTGGATAATATGTTTTGGTATATAAATTTGGTGGTATATGATAGTATGATATATGAATTTTGTGATATCAATATGTTATGTTGAGGTGGATACATATTGTATATATTAGAATATGTGAATGAGGTTAGAAACGCGGTAGAAATGCTATTAATATGTTTTGGCAAGGCGTCTGAAAGGCGTCGGAAAATAATTTAATTGGGTGTCGTGATGGCGTTGGAAAGTCATCGCAATGGTGTTGGAAAATTGGCATGGGAAAGTCATCCGAAAATGGCGTCGGTAATAATCCCAGCCTAGACGTCTTCAAGGTGTCAAAATACATTTTCTAACATACTTTCTACCGACACTTGTTATGACGTCGGTGCGTCGTTGATAAGACGTTTATAGACGTCCCACCGATCTTTTTTTGTGTCGATAAATTGCCTTATTTTTGTGCTGTCTTCATTGATGGATTGCTAAGGACCGAAGAGGGTTACGATAGCATCTGGGTCATAGTCGATGGATTGACGAAAAATGCTAAATTTATACGTATTAGGTCTAGTAGAACGACATCTCAATTGGTCGAGTTGAATGTGAAGCAGATAGTGTTATCCCATGATATGCGGAAAAGCATTGTAAGTGACCGAAACCCTTTATTTGCTAGTGGGTTTTTAAGGAATTTACAGGAGACATCGAGAAGAATGGCACCAAATCGACTAGATCCTATCAGATTGAATCAGGAATTTCGAGACTTCGTAGCCTATTTGTATTGTAGGTGTACGAAACAGCTTAAAAGGAAGACGAAGAAATGGTAAAAGTTTAGTGAAGTGAAAGCAAAGACAATTGCGTATGGGAGACCAAGAAGAGCATGAGGACAACTTTTCCAAGCTCTTCACTTAGTAATATTTCCATTTTATCGTTAGCTTTCGTATTTGATATCATATTTGATGTTTTATATTAGATAGCTTAGTATCCTGCATGCTAAGATAGTTATGGATGTTGCTTCTTGACGTTTGATATTTTATGTGCATGTTTGACTTTGATATGGTTACTTATGCTTATTATGGTTGTTAGGCATGTAGGATAGCTATGTTTAATCTTGATTTGCTTGATTTGGTGATTTTGGAGGAAAAATTCCTAAAGGGGAAAAACGTAATGACCAATATTTTACGTGTCGAAAATCGTAAAATATTATTTCTAAATTCACATTGGGTCGTATTCGGTTATAACTTTGGATTATATTGAGTATTGACATTTTTAATTCTTAGTAATTTTATCGGTCGATTTTGACCTTGATTTATATTTTCCAGCATTTACGGTAGTTATACATATTACATCGATATACATGCACCGATACACTGGAGGAGTTGGACGAATAAAAAATGTCCATGGGTTAAGGAAGTGTACGAGTGAATAATTAATTGGCCCAAAGGAAGCTTATTGTTTGACGTGAATTTATTGTCAATATTCGATCATTACAATAAAAGTACCACTTATAGTTAATATTACTGTTCAAAGACTTGATATTAATGTTATACTAGGTATGTTGAGAAGTGACTTACCAATTATTTGAATTTACTATGCCTGATTTTTGAATATGATCATATACGGTCCTTCTTTCTTTTTTTGTTCCATTTTCAAATAATTTGAGTGAAATATCTGCCAATATAAATAATATTCTTATCTTATTTGGAACCACCTTTAGGAATAAGTGAGAGAACATGTCTGTTCTTGATTGTATGGATCTTCATCTTGCATTTAGGATGACCATACTTGCTCCTATTACGGGTGAATGTTCTTATAATATTATGAAGAACATTGAGAGGCGGGATAATTCAAACTACAAAAATGATCATAAGGTAGAATATTTTAGAGGCTTTCAAGGGTTTAATTATCTATTGGGATAATCAATATAAAGGATTTTTCCTGAGACTGAAAAATGGTTTTGCCAAAAATGATAAGAGGAAACAAGCATGCATTGTAGTGCTTAATTATATAAAGTACAAATAAAGGAACCATAAATGAATACCATACGAAAAAATATTATTTTAAAAGTTAAAGGCACTCAAGTTAATTATTTTTCAGATACCTTTTTATTCATGGTATGATCGGTTTAAAATTATTATTATTTATTTTCTAAGAATAAAATGACCGCTAACTAGCTCATTTCGCATTGTGTAAAAAGAAGAGATATTGAAGCATAATAAGATATAAAGTACTCATTTAACATCGATTGTAAATAAATATATAATAATAATAATTAATTGTGGATAAATAAGTCACTAAGGGTCTAGAAGAAAAAAGAAATATCATAAGAATGATGATAGTTGTTTTTTAACGAAATCCATAGACATATAAAAGGTATTTTACTAGTTACCACACGTATCGTATCTAGAAAGATATACATATTGCTTCGATTTGTTTGAGATTTTTGTTATACTGTCAGTTAGATAGACCTTGGTTTTTATTTTTGATATTAACAAATTTGGTTATTAGTGTTCCTTCAGAAATAATAAGATTAATATATCAATAAATTCATACATTATTAGAATTGAATATCTTGATATTTATGATAAATACCTCTTATAATTAAGTCTTGAATTTGAATATGGTGGTAAATGTAGTTATTTATTCCATGTTACTAAACAATTCTAGATTAAGGCACTAAAGATGGCAAATACTTTATTGATATTCTAAGCGACTTAAAAGCTATAGGTTTTATAAATCCATACCAAGCAAAAAAATTATGAAAATGCAACAATTTTTTAGAATGTTTAGTTTCGGGAAAGAAATAAAGTATGAATCATTGTCTTTAAAGAGAATCATACCTTGATTCAACTACAATTACTTCTTCGGATAATGTATAAGATTTGTTTCCTTTCACTGAACGAGAAGTAAATCAAGAACCATGATAAGACAATGTTAACAAAATTCTCTTCATATTAAGGTTAATGTTTCAAGAAAACAAACTCAACAATCTCAAAGTGCAATGTCAGTAAGAAGATCCAATGGAAAAGAAATAAATATTATTCTAGATAACTATATAGTATTTCTCCATAAAGAAAACTAATGGATTGACAGAGATGATCTAGTCAACTTATATCAATCCATGTAAGACATCAAGTTTAAAAGTGGATCTAAGATATAATAATTAGCAATAAAGTTTAAGATCTTTCTACATACATCAAGATAAGAAACCCAATGGTTATAAATGAATATTCAAAACCACAAGGGATCTAGTAGGTGATGTGGAAAGATATAAGGCACGTCTTGTATAAAAAACTACTCTCAAAAGGAATCGATGATTTTAAAGGGACTTTCTCTTTGAATTACTAAAACACTCTTTAAAATAATTATGTGACTTAGTTGCAAATTTTGATTTTGAGCAATATCAAATGAATGTTAAAGTCATATTTTTCTATGTAGAGATTGATGAAACAACTAAAAAAATTCACTTTTGGGCTCAAATAAATTCTCGTCAATGGTACCATAATTGCACCATATTATCAACTCATTCTGCTTTTGGGGGAAAACATTATGGATAATATGTGTATCATAAGTTTTAAGAGACTGATTTTGTCTTAAATAGTGGTATAAGAACATCTTTGAAAACTAAGGAAATGCAAAGACTCCTCATGCATTTGTGGTGTGAAGTCTAATGCATGCTAAGGCATATACTAATTTCGATATTAAGTGTATTGTTTGACAGACATCTTATTGACCTAGAAAGTGAATCGCTAGTTACTAAGCAAAATAGTTAAGGGATATTTTTAAGGAAAAAAGGGTTATATGCTCGTAGATAAAAGATTGGATCAATTGGAGAACATAAAGCATTGCGATCCGGATTTTTTAAATGCCAATGGTACAAAAAATCTACTTCAGGCTACAATTTTTTTTTTTGGATGGAGCTATAATAGGAAAGTTGTCATGCAGACACTTATAACCTCTTCCACTATGGAACTAATGTTTATTTTATGATTTTATGATATGAGGCATCCAATGAGTTATGAAACATTGAAAAAGAAATTGAAATACCTTTGAAGTAATCTTGTGAAAATAAGTATTATATTTTCCAATGAGTGTAGGGTGCAAAATAGATTGTAGTCCATTTATTAAATTTTGCATTGAAAAAACCTGTAGACTCACCATCTTCATAGTATAAAACTGGCCAAACTCTGCTAGCTGGAACAGTAAGTAAGATAACACTTCTTTCCTCTATCAATTTTACAAATTCAACTAGTGATTTCGTTGGTAATACCTGCATGAGAGTACATTAACGTAGCTATTAACATTTTTAGGCATATTTTTTAAAACACCGACAGATGTCTTGCAGGTAAAACTACAATTATAAAAAAGGATACCTAAAACATAGTTATGACACTGTAGGGTAACTGAGAGTTTTTGTTTACCACAATGAGCTGGAGTCATAAAAGAAGGGATATAAAATATATTTTCCTTCCTCGTATCCCACTTCATTAAAAATCTAACCGATCCCCTTCAAATCTTCGAATATAATTTTTTTCATAGTTTTTTTCAACTATTAATCAGAGATAAATTTCAAATACTTTTAGACAAAAAATCTTCCCTTTTTTGTTGTTATTTTATTGCTTTTTTATATAAAAATCAATCGTTTTATGAAATTCAAACTTTTGAAAAAAAAATCAAAAAAAGAAAAAATTTGAACATTAAAGTAAAAAATAATACAAAAAAATCGCTTCCGTGAAAAAATGTTCGTTTTCAGAAAAAATTCAAATTTTCTCGAAGATATTTTTTTCAAAAAGAATTATGTAAATTCAAGAAACAAAGATAGATTTTTCAAAATAACCCAAATAAAATATCCATTGATCCACTCCAACTAGCTACAAATAATTCTGTAACAACCCGATTTTTAGGGATACTAAATTGGAATAAACTAATAAGTTGATAAGTAATCTGTTAATAATAACAAACAATTAAATATTTATGGAGAAAAAAATAATAATAATAAATAAATGAAAACAAAAGAAAATAAAATGGAAATTTAATATTAACATGGTTGAAAGGAAAATAAATGGCAATGAATTCATTTGCTTTTACTTGGAGTTATAAATTATGTCTTTTTAGTGGGAGTGTAATTTATTAACCTAAACTATTTGGAAAGTTAAACATTGAGAATGTTATGTTTTTTTTTTATGAGAGAATGATAACTAATTACATTAGATAAAATGTGTTTTATGTATGAAAAGTTTAGACTAGATTTTTCTTATGTTGATTTACAATTTGGTATAATAGGAAAAAAAATGGAAAAGTTAAAAAAAAATTATTATTATAATTTATTTGGTAATAATAATGAAGTAAATAAATAAATGTTATGTTTGAAAAATTGAAATAAAATATTAAAGTGGATAGGAGGGAAATAAATGATCAGTGACTTATTTGTTATGTATATTGAATGTAATGAATTGTATCTTTTATTTTAACAAGGAAATTCTATTTAACGAATTTTTTTTAAAAAAAGTAAAGGAGTTGTTGTTACTTAAAAAGTTTAAAAGAAAAAAATAAAGTGAGGAGGAGCTTAAATAAAATAAAGTTTTATGTTAATTCTCATGTTATGCATTGGAAAAAAGAGAGGAATTTTCAAACTAATTTACAAATTATACATAAAATAATAAAACAAATAATAATAATAATATCTTTTTTTATAATATCATATAGGAAAGATCTAGAAATTGAATAAAATAATGTTAAGCAAAAGAAATTTCTAGAACAAAAACAAAATAAAATGATTACACTTTGTTAGAAAAAGGAAAAAAAATAAACTAAGGGTTTAATTGAGAGAACATTCTAGAGGAAGGGCTTTATAATAAAAATAACATCCCTCTCCTCTTTCTATTTACAGTACGTACAGAAAAAAAACAGAAACAGAAACGAGAAAATGAAGAAAGGAGAAAACCTAATTTCTAATCTCCTTAGTGCAAATCTCTCTTTGCAATCAAAAGATAAAAGAAAAGATTCTCCGTTCTAAGATAATTGGGAAGATAAAAGGCATGCAATTAAAGGCTAACTGATCTAAAACCTGAAGATTGCTATTTGGAGATTTAGGTGAGTGAAGTTTTAATTCCATTTTTCAATTTACTGATTTAGTTTTTGCATGTAAATCTAAAGAATGATTCTTTGTAGATTATTGCTTTTTGGCTCCTTCTATATCATATAATGTTAATTGAAGTGTTGTTAGAATTGAATTTGGATTTTGGTATAGTATGATTTGGAATGGAATTGTTATATGATTGCTACAATGGAAAAAAAATTAAGCTTTAATACATAACATAGTTGCTAATGCTCACAAACTGTATGTTGAAATGCTTCAAACGAATGTAACAATGTTAAACAATGTTAAAAGAAATTTAACATAGAAGGAAAAAAAAAATCATAAATTTCTGAAATTTTGATATGTTATTTTCTACATGTATGCGCATATGCTCTGAAAATTTCACTGAATAATATTGTGTTTTGATTGGTGAAATCAATTATTTACAATGCTATATTTGCCCAGATTTTGTAACAGCAGTGGCTGTCAATACAAAATTCATAACAATTAGAGAAAAATTTATAAAATTCTGAAATTTAAATATGTTGTTTAAAACTCATATTAGAATAGTCTGTAAAAATTTCATTGAAAAATAATGAGATTTGATAGGTTGAATCAATCGTTTACAGAGGTGTATAAGTGCAGATTTTCGCCCAGATTTTGTAACAGCAGTGGCTGTCAATACGAAATTCGTAACAATTAGAGAAAAAATTATAAAATTCTAAAATTTAAATATGTTGTTTACAACTCATATTAGAATAGTCTGTAAAAATTTCATTGAAAAATAATGAGATTTGGTAGGTTGAATCAATCGTTTACAGAGGTGTATAAGTGCAGATTTTCGCACTAAGGTCTGTCTAAAAACACCTGCTGTAATACTATGATTTAACGCATCAAATGGTCATATTTTTGTATGAAATTTTTACTGATGATTTTTAAATGAGTTATGAACAACATATTAAAAATTTAGAATTTTACGAAATTTATTTTATTTATTATGAATTACAGACTGAGGTGGGTTCTATATGAAATTCAGTGATTCTTTTTGAAAGTAATCTTGAATTTGAAGTTGATTATATATTCGTGATTTGAAAATAAGTTTATTTAAAGAAAGCCTTTCAAAGAAGAAGAATAATGAAATTTTTAAATATTCATCATAATTTATTTTTATTACTTATTATTATAATCCTTGATAAAATTGTGTACGAAAATAGAACATTTTATTTGGAATTTTGATTATTTTTTTGAATACTAAAGCTTGCCTTTTTAATTAAATTAATTGTTATCAATTTTTTAACTTAACGAAATTTTAATAATTTTAATCCAATAAATGAGGTTTCTGTGTTTCGCATTGATACATAAGTATTATGGGGTACTTGTGTGTTAATGCGAAACGGAGATGTAATTATTTTCTTTTATACGCATAATTGTTTGCTAAATTTTATTTGCTTTTGAATATTATACTGGGTTTATAAAAGGTTTTATTGGAAGATGTTTTCGCCAATGATTTTTTTTAGAAGTGTTTTGAAATTACAAACACTTTGATTTTTGGGTCGGGATAGATTGGACTCTGTTGTACCAATGGGTCAAAACTCCACCTTGGCCGACCTGATTCAGGATCGCT
The DNA here is from genome assembly GCA_030765085.1 of Allium cepa. Taxonomy (NCBI): domain Eukaryota; kingdom Viridiplantae; phylum Streptophyta; class Magnoliopsida; order Asparagales; family Amaryllidaceae; genus Allium; species Allium cepa. The sequence continues at coordinate 963,799,414 of CM060939.1, read as the reverse complement.
ACCTGAATCGGTGGTATATCACATGCCCTATTACCACCAAAGGTCAACGGTCTGCTACATAGGGCTAATCTTATTTTTGATCGGGATCTCCGATCGGCGGGTCACGGACTATGAAGGATGGAGGCGTGGGGGTCCCACGTGTAGATTCGTGAACGGGTAGCATACGGCCTTTGCCTTAGACCGTCTTGGTTATCCTGGGTTGATCGCCAGGTGTATTATGGCGTTATGAGTAGGTTACGGTGTTGATGTCTCTGCGCGCGCTCGAGCTCTACCACTGTGATTTTACAATACTAGCGTCTGTTTATTTGGTATATTTTATGAGTCATGTTATATTTATCCCATAATTCCCATAATGCAATTTTCTTTACTTTATGATTTTGGAAGTATTAAAGTTGATTTTGAAAACCCAGTATCTTTGGAGAATGTGTGTATGAACTTATCCTTGTGTTACAAATAATAATTGGGAAGGTATCGTATTGGATTATATACGATAGGTTTGGCCTAAATCATTGTTTGATTAAAGGAATTGTTTATGATACTAAATTTGCATGTTAGTTCTCACACACATATATGCCTCATGTTGGTTTATACATGCGGCGTTTTCTTTCCCTTTTGTTGATTGAGACAATTATTGTTCATAGACCTTACTTCACTCACACTAGAAATAGTCTGACCCGTGTGATTTGTTTTATAATCCTCGGGTCAGTCTGAGGATTGTGGTTGCAGGTTAGGTTGCGTGGATTGTAGCAGAATTCTTATCACTTTCCACGTTTTGGGGTTTTGGACTTTTCAGCTTGGACTTAGAAGTAGTTAATATATATTATGGTATGTATGTTATTATGTATTTTGGAAGTGATATGTACTATGGACTATGTATCGTGGACATTATGATATGTATTATGCATTATGCTGTTTTTGGTGCTGAATTGTACATTCTATAATATTCTATACTATGTAACCTGGAAAATTTTTATCTTGTATCATTGCTTTGAACCAACACTGCGCACAAAGGGTAAGTATCGAAAAATTTCTCGTGCCAGTGTTAGTTCAAGGGAATGAGTACAACATTTAGCCCTATCGAGTCTCATTCTCCGTGCTTTCCGACAGTAATACTTAGTATTACTCTTGGTTGGCATGGGTATAGAGGCCGGGCGTTACAAATTCTGTCAATGGATACCAAAAAACCTAAAATTCGTCCGTATCTGTATCTGATAAACGGGTAAATATCTAATATTGAAAAACAGATTCGGATGCGCAAATGAAGACATCTGCGTCCGAAAATTATTTGTCCGGTTTTTGTTGAAATTATAGTTTATATTATGTGTATTTTAGTACGATAAAAAATATGTATTAATTATTTTTTTAAGTTAATAGTTTATATTTTATGCATTTAATGCATATTTAACAGCTCAAAACTACTTATTATCATCATATTTGTTCATTTTTTCATAGTTGTATAATCAGTGAGACTGAAAAAAATGTTATGTTAAACAGAGATTTTATATTTATGTTTCTTGATTTATCGATTGTCAGCAGATAGAATAATTAACTGATATCCGTACATATCTGCGGATGTGGATATCTGATTTTCGAAAACGGATTCATATACGGATGAAAATTCTGACTATTTTATCGAGGGAGTTTTTCTGTCTCATCGTTCATCAATCTCATCATTTTGATATAATGAGATTATGCTAAGTAAAATTCACCTGCAATAAGAAAGCAGAGGAAAGGAAACCAAAGAGTTAGTCCCATACAATTTATGAGAACAAGAGATAAACAGTTTATACACATGAAGCGACAAAATGAATGGCTGCATATATTTCATTCTCTATTAGTGCACTTACTTTCTTCTGTCACATATCTATAAACATATCCTTGAATTTTTTATTTTTGAATGAACAAGACGTACTATGTTACAACTAATTACACAAGTAATAGTATATGCAATTTTTTATTTTATAGTGGACATGCGGATAATGCTCAAGAGTAAGGTTACACCTTCGTTGAAGAAGAAAATTACATAAGCAATGGGTGAATCATCGACATTGATGGTATTTCGCCTCCTGATTTTGAAGATTTTGGTTTTTTCTTAACCATCACTGGAATGAATAGTTGGGTTGTCAGTATTTGAACATCTTTAACCACATTAGATGTGATTCTTTTTTCTCATCTTTGTGCTGATATCTGTTCCTTGCATAGTACAGTTTAAATGATTGAATCAAATTATTGAGTGTAAAGAAAAAAGATTCAATCATTTAAACTGTACTATGCAAGGAAAAGATATCAGTACAAAGATGAGAAAAAAGAATCACATCTAATGTGGTTAAAGATGTTCAAATACTGATAACCCAACTATTCATTCTAGTGATGCTTAAGAAAAAACCAAAATCTTCAAAATCACAAGGCGAAATACCATCATGCCGATGATTCCACCCGTCGGTTCTGTAATTTTCTTCTTCAACGAAGGTGTAACCTTACTCTTGACCATTGTCCGCATTCCCACTATAAAATAAAAAATTGCATATACTATTACTTGAGTAATTAGTTGTAACATGGTACGCCTTGTTCATTCAAAAATACAAAAATCAAGTATATGTTTATAGATATGTGATAGAAGAAAGTAAGTGCACTAGTAGAGAATGAAATATATTCATTTTGTCCCTTCACATGTATAAACTGTTTATCTCTTGTTCACATAAATTGTATGGGACTAACTCTTTGGTTTTCTTTCCTCTGCTTTCTTATTGCAGGTGAACCTTAGCATAATCTCAACATATCAAAATGATGAGATTAGATGAACGATGAGATAGAAAAACTCTCCTAATAAAATAGTCAGAATTTTCAACTGTGGAAATACTGAATATTATAGATGTTTCCGGTCAAAGAATTAAAGGCAACAATAACAATGTGACTTCTTACCAGTATTCTTGGTGCAGGGAAGATCACTGGTTATGATTTCAATATTGCATTCATTATTTTCCATTTCACTAGGAATGTCATAAACCAAAGTTTCTTCTTCTACATGGCACACACCATCACAAAAAAATAAAGAAATCCAGGAGCAGATTTTTTCGTTTCAACTCAAACTTTAACTTCACTTTCATGCGAATATGGCGGCACAACGCTAGGGCCAAACAGATAAGATAATTTCATATTTTGTTGGCTTTTTTTTACCGACTCATATGGAACAACCAGGCACATAGGCAGCTGTGATATTTCAGTTATTTCGAATTCAGTAACCTTTTCTTTCACATTTGTTTCATTTGTTTTGTCTAGAATATTTCTCCTTGCTTTCTTCGATGACTCACACTTTTTTAGCTTGATGTTACTGTCAGTCATTGGAAGTTTTCAGTTTCTTAGAACAATCAGCTCTCTTGATGTTGTTCCCTTTGAAATGTTATCTCTCAAGAGTACTTGTGCTATAAATTTTTGCAGCAAAGGTTGAATTGCTGCTGTATGTGAATATCAGAAACTCACCATCCATTATCCAATGGTTGTATACAAAAGTTTTCCCACCATCTTCAAGGCAAAAGCAATCATTTTTCTATACTAATTTTACCTTCCATGAACCGCCACTAGAGTCTCTGAGAAACAAATTTTGAGATATTGAGTAGCCAAACTTTAAATCGATTTCTTTGGGAACTGCCTACATAAAACGCATTAGAAGATATATTCTAATTGGCATCATACTCACGATAACATGAGATCTATCCAAAATGGGTTTTATTTTCTCCTATCTTGTGGATTACATATGTTATACAGTACCCAAGAAAAAAAAACCAAGAAAGAAATGGAATTACAATATATGTAGGCAAAATGCTTTATTGAATATGTAATCAAAATGCGGGTCAATAGATGATGCACAGTCCGTATTTCGATCAGTGTTCAATGCAAACAACGTGACATATACCTTTATGGCTTGGCTACCATGGACGGGGCAATGATGTCATCTGCCTCTTTGATAAAATGATAATGAAAGACATATAACCCGATCGTGTGTGTTTTCTGACTTTGTCATCAGCTTATAGCCATAGTAGATTGATCAATAAAGGTTTCGATATTATGAAGAATGTTCGTGATCCAATGCCTGAAGAAGAATATCATGTAACATTGATTGATATGTTGGATCGAGCAGGTAGGATCAACGAGGCATGAATCTAGTGTCTCCAATGCATTTTGAAGCCAGATCATCTATATGGTTATCGATCCTATCGAGTTGTAAAATACATAATAGAATGGATTTAGCGGTTCAGACGCTAATAAAGTAATTGAAATGGGATCGAAGAATGACGTGAATTATGTATTATTATTCAATGTTTACTCAGCTGTACGTAAGTACGATGATGCAACTGAAGTTAGGAAAACGATAAGGGATATATGGGTGAGAAGAGAACAAGGTGCAATTGGATTGATGTGTAGAGCAAAGTTCATCGATTTTTTCGCTAGTAGTGTTAGGCATCCGGAGGTTAATATGGTATGTGATTACCTTAAAAGGGTGATGCTCATTCCAGATATGGAGGAATATAAGCTAAACTTGGATTTAGTGTTATTTCTTTAGCGACATTATTATTTTCTATTTAATTACTTTTAATCATAATCTATGTCAATTAAATATTCTACGCATTATTCGGGATGAGAATAAAATTTGTCTTTGCTATTTAGATTAGATTTAGTTTCAAATTAGAGCAAGAATAACAAACATACTGTCGATAACCGTATAAATCCCCTTGCAGTAAACACGATGATTACCTTGCAGCAAATGACATTACAGGGAATATATATGGTTATTATTATACATGTTGCCACTACATGAGAAACTCTTCCTTTCTTTCTTTTTCATTTATCCTTTTCAAATTAGAAAAAAAAAATTTCATTGATAGACAGTAATAAATCCAAGTTCAGTTTATCTTTCTTCGTATCTGGAATGGTCATCACCCATTTAAGGAAATCATATACCATATTAACCTCCGGATGCCTAGCATCACTAGAGAAAAATTGATGAACTTTGATCCACCTCAATCCAACTACATCCTGGTTCTTTCTTCCCTCCAATATCCATAATCATTTTTCTAATTTTAGCTGCATCACCGTACTTGCCTACTGCTAAGTAAACATTGGATAATAGTACATAACTCGGGTCATTCTTCGATCCTATTTCAATTACTTTATTAGCTATCTGAACTGCTAACTTCATTATATTATGTATTTTACAACTCGATAGGATCGATAACCATATATACGATCTGACTTCAAAAGGCGTTGATCATACTATATTCATTGTCTTATCGATCCAACCTGCTAGACCCAGCATATCTACCAATGTTACATAATGCTCTTCTTTAAACATTAGACCATAAACATTCTTCATCATATCGAAAAAACCTAAGCCTTCATCGATCAATCTACTATGGCTTAAGCTGATAACAAACTAAGAAAACACACTGGATCAGATTGTATGCCTTACATTATCGTTTTCTCAAAGAGGCGGATGTCATTGTTGCCGCATCAGCGGTAGCCAAGCGCAGCAATCATAGAGGTGTATATCACGTTGTCTGCATTGGGCACTGATCGAAATACCGATATGCATCATCTATTGGTCTGCATTTTGAATACATATTCAATAAAGCATTCGATGCCGAATTGCTCGATCATCTCTTAATTCAAAAGAGGGTGTAATTATTATTTTTAAAATTAAATAAATTCATGAAAAGTTTACCAACTATCATCTTCCCTGTAAATTTCATAAAATTATATGCATAATTAAGTGATTTTTAGTAGTTTTTGAATTTTATAATTTAGCAAGTTATGGATTTCAAAAGCAAATTTTTCTTAATTAATAATGAAAACAATATAATGGATTAGGATTATACCAGAGAATCTTTATAATTGTCGGTCATACCCTTAAAAACGAAAGAAAAATGTCAATCATCATTTTTTGTCTGATTGATCCTCTCTGCGGTAACACTGTTCTTTCTACCTCCTTTTGTACCTCTTTTAATAATGTTTTTAGCGGTCGATTGTTTTTCTTCCGCAGTTGGAATAATTAGGGGGATTGATTTTAAGAATATCGAGAAATAAATTTACGTGTGCTAATAAAAGTGCAATTTTTGGTACCGACGTGCTAATGTCCGAGTATAACTGCGAATAAAATATCTCTACGAATAAAGGTAAAGGCCCAATATAAGTCCAAATTGTTGTATGATTATAATAGAACCATATAAATTCAAATTGAACTAATTCCAAATCTCTAAGATACAATAGAAACCTCGATATTGGTAAGATTCAAATTGAACTTGGTCAAATTGTTGTGCAACAATACTGCAAAAATCATACCTTTTATAATGTAAATATTGCTAAAAATATAATGTTATTGTGCAATATACGGTAAACATGTTGTGAAAAATAAACTTCTTATTATTGTTTATGCATATATTTTTTGTTAACTGATTTACATATTTTTATATTTGAATGAAATTTTGATTTTATCATTTTGTTATAATGAAAATGGCGTGCATACTGAAATTGTTCATTTTTTGGATTAATTGGACAATCTAATGAATCATAATTACTTGAACTTATTTAAGTAGTTTAAATTTAGTTATTAATTAATTTAAATGTATGAACTTAAATGCAAAATAGTAAAGAGAGTTATTGGGAACTTTGTGAATAATCGCGGATATTATAAAAATGTAGGTATTTAATTATACAATCATGGAAAAATTTAACAGAACATTGTGAGTAATTGTAAATATGATGACTTTGTCATTGTAAGGAGGACCACACTTTCATCGAAAATGAAATAATGACTTAGGATTTAATTAAAAGATAATATGAGAGAATTAAAGTGGAGGAGAGGCTTGTAAAACAGATTTGAGGCATGGAATTTTTTTTTCTTACTATATAATTGACAAATAATTTATTTAGAAAAGTGAAATATAAATTATTATTTTTATTGTTTCTATATATTATTTTTTAATGTGATTCGTATAATTTTGCATTTGACTCAATTTTACCTCTATGATTTTTTGTTTCTATAAATGTGATATACGTATTAAAATTGTCATTATTTGCTTTTATGTAACGAATTAATGAATATTGGTTGATTGGATTTATTGGGTTTATTTAAAAAGTTTAAATTTAAGATATTTAATTAAATATAAATACTTAAATGTAAATTAACATAAGATTGGACCGGAACTATTTAATTGTATAAATTATTTGAATGTAAATGGTTGATGAGAATTAATAAAATATTATGGATAATTAAAAAATATCATAAATTATATATATATATATATATATATATATATATATTTTAAGTCAAATAAATAAATATCATAAGAGAATTAAGGAGGGTAGGAATTGCTACAAGCAGTGAGTACTTTTTACTATTATTTAAAAAATAACATGTTGTGATAATAAATTATAAGTCAAAGTTGTTTTTACTAATAATTTATTAAGATAAATGATAAATGAATTATAAATAGAAGTAATTATTACCGTTTATGTTTATAATTTACGTTACATGTTTAATATTTTTTTATTTATTCAAAATTAAGTTTACCATTTTGATTAATATGAAAGTGGTATGCAATTTAAATTTTTATCGTTGTTATTGACGAACCAATGAATATTAATTAACTGAGTTTATTCTATTTTGAATAGGTTAAATTTAAATTTTCTGATTTATATCTAGATGTAAATCAATAAGGGTGAACTGAGGAGAACTTTGTAAATAATTACAGATATTAAAAAATATATTTATTTGGATATAAAATGTTTTTTTTTTTTTGAAACAGGTACTTTATTAACAAGAAAGAGCATATATTTCCATGATATGCCTCATCAAAACCTTGCAACCCCCCTAACCTAATCGGGTACCTTACAAGGAAAAAGAGTACATATCACTTCCATATATTAACATTACAACAATGTAAAAACACTGATCCAAGTTGTTTAACAGATGGAGGAGTAAAATAAATTATGGGTTGCACTCAAAACCATCCGTAGTAACAACTTGATCAAAGGACAGATAAAAAGATTAAAAATAAATAAAAACAAACAATAAAATAAAAGACGTAAAGGCACATCTTTCTTATCTGGATATCAGAACCATGGGGAGATGTAACCTTGAAACTTCTCCCAAGAAGGTAGATCTAAAAGATCTGAGGCAACAGCAGAAGTTTGGTACTGCAAATGAGAAGGACCATCATAATCCAAAAGGTGGATGGTTAACTCAGGGCGGTTGTTGTGGTTCCATCGGCTTGTTGGCGATGTTCCAGTTATCAAAGATGAGACTCGTATCTCTGCTTACTTCTCTATCCTTGATTACGTACTGCATAAGGCTTTTAACATCTTGATTTATTAGGGTGCTTCTGATCGAGGTTTGCATTTCAATGTTTCTGAAGATTCTGTTATTTCTTTCGCACCAGATATTCCAAATCAGGGAAGTGAAAGCAACATTGGTGATTTGGCTAATTAAAGTTTGATTCTTGTTTCTTTTACTTATGCATTCCAGAATATGGTTTATGTTGAAGTTAAGCTTGAAATCTAAGTTCAATTTTTGCATGACATTTTCCAATAGTTTACTAGAGTACGGGCAATTGAAAAAGAGGTGATCTCTGTCCTCTAAGTGATTTGTACATAAATTGCACTGTTGATCAATGTTTGTGTTCCATCTACTTATGCGAACTTTAGTTTTCAATTTATTTTGGATGGCCAGTAAAGCACACGTTGACATTTTAGGGGCACATCCCTTTCCCCATATAATTTTTGTCCAGAAGTGTTCTGATTGCTTGTTTCTTAGTTGGTTCCATGCTGACTTCAATGTATATTGACCATTGTTGCTGGGGATCCACTTCCAGTGGTCTTTTTCCATCTGTGGTTGAATGTTAATATTGTGAATAGTTTGATGATATTGAGTTGGAACAAAATTGATGTTCTGTTTCCATTTATTGTTGGATATCAAATCAGATACTTTTTTATCACTTCCTCTAAGCACTGTCATGGCATTCCAGCCTACATTATCTATTAATGATGTACCATTAATCCAGGGATCAAACCATAAGCTTGTAGTATCCCCATTTACAATGTTTTTAGTAATGAGACCTTTGCACCACTGTCTTGCTCGAAGTAATGTTTTCCAAGTATATGAAGCATTATGATCTATGGAAGCATTCCAGAAATTTTCATTTTTACAGTACTTATTATGAGTCCATTTAGCCCATAGAGAATCACAATTGATGAATTTCCACAACAAGTTGGTAGCCACTGCTTTAGAAATATCTTCAATTTTTCTTATACCAAATCCACCCTCACTTTTAGTTCTACACACTTCTTCCCACTTCATTTGGTGAGCTTTAGATTTCCATAAAAAATTTGCGCACAAAGTGTTGATTCGCTGTATAATTGCCACTGGAAATTGTGTGAATTGAAGCCAAAACTGCAGTATAGGATGAATTACAGTTTTAATTAATTCAGTTCTGCCACTGATATTTAACATCTTGCTGTGCCAATGATTGAACTTTTTGTTTATTTGGTCTATCAACTCTCCAAAGTCTCTTGCTCTTAATTTGTTATTTGATAAAGGTATGCCTAAGTAAATTATTGGCAAATTACCAATGGAGACATTAAGGGTATTGGCCATCTGATTTTTATTTATGGCCCCCTTGCTAAGAAAAAGAGTGGTTTTTTTGGGATTTAACTCCAGTCCCGTTATGTTATTCAGATTTTGAAAAACATGCTTGATACAGGTGGCATTTTGAACTGTAGCTTTAGTTAAGATCAGAATGTCATCTGCATAAATCAAGTGTGTGACCACTGGTTCTATTTGATAAATGGGGCTTAAGTTGCCTTTGAGAAATTCCATTTCCAGGTTAATAGTCAAATATTCCATTGCTATGGCAAATAGGTATGGTGAGAGGGGATCACCCTGTCTTATCCCTCTTGAACTATTGATGAAACCATATGGTGATCCTTCTACTAGCACTGAGAACGTGGGAGTTGTAATACATTCGTATATGAGATCAGCAAAAATGAGGGGAAAATTCATTGAAATCAGCATATGATGAATAAAATCTCTATTAATTTTGTCATACGCCTTGTGTAGATCAATTTTCAGACATAAATTGTTAGATTTTTTCCTGTTGAAACCTCTTATCATTTCGAATGCTAGAAGGGAATTATCAGTAATAACTCTTCCCGGGATGAATGCATTCTGATTATATGAGATAAGTTCATTCATGAGTGACTTCATTCTATTGCATAAAAGGTTTGCAAGTATTTTATAAGACACATTACATAAAGAGATTGGTCTAAAATCTATCATATCCACTGCATTTGGTTTTTTTGGGATGAGACAGATAAAAGTATGATTGATTTCTTTAATAATTTTCCCTGATTGTAGAATACTGTTCATTGCATCCCATATGTCATTTTTGATTTGCTCCCAATGAATTTTGTAGAATTTTGAATTTATTCCATCTGGTCCAGGGGAACTATTGTCATTAATTTGGAAGACTGCATTTTTAACTTCTTCAAGTAGGAAAGGTTTACACAGATTTTCTTTTGCATTTTGTGATAGGATTCTCTTACAAATTATGTCTGGAAATTGTAACTTGTCTATGGGCGATGAGAAGAGATTTGAAAAATATGTTATAGCTTCTGAACCAATTTTTTCTGATGCTGAAAACCAAGATCCATTGTCTTGAAGAATGAGATTATTTCCTCTTGCTGGTTTGATATTATTAATTTTCGAAAAGAAGAATTCTGTTGGTTTGTCTCCTTTCGTCAACCAGTTAATTTTCATTCTTTGCTCATTATCTATTGCAATATTCCTCATTATCTCATGAATCTGTTCATTTTGTGTGCAATATTCTTCAACTAGGTTACTATTTAGAGGTTCTTGAACTAACTGTTTATAGATTTCATTTGTTTCCTCCTTTAATTTATCTAGTACTGAATATATATTGCTGTTACTTGACATCCAGATTTTTAGTTCAGATTTCACAATTTTCAATTTACATAGGAGATTGTAGAGAGCATTACCTGGAAATTTCTGCTCCAGAACTGGCTGTATGATATTCTGGTATCCTCTTTGTCGATGCCACGAATTATTATACTTGAAAGGTATGCTCCTTCTTTTCATATTCTGATTAGAAAGTTTAATTGTGATAGGAGTATGGTCGCTAATTGAATGATTTCCAAAGTTTATACCATATTGTTTGAACTTTTCAGACCATAAATCATTTACAAATACTCTATCAATTTTGCTATGTATTGAGAAATGAAGTCCTCCTCTCCATGTATAGAAGTTACCTGAGAAAATTGGCTCAATTAACTTTGACTTATTTATGCAATCTATAAAAACTTGATCACCCATATCAGAACAGACTCCATTATTTAATCTTTCATTGTGTGATAAAATTGAGTTGAAATCTCCTGCCACTAACCAAGGAAGATTAATATTCAGAGATTGCTCGATGAGATATTTCCATAGGTCATTTCTTCTTATTTCATCATTGTGACCATAAACAGATGTACATATCACACTAAGACCACTAGAATTATGTAGGATTGCAGTAATGTATTGTTCATTCGTGTGAAGAATAATATTAGACCACTGAGTTGAATCCCAAATTATAAGAATACGACATTTTTGACCATCCACAATATTATGAGAGAATTTCCACTTATTTTGGATTTTATTCATGAAGCTATCAATACTATTTAACGTGAGTTTATTTTCAAGTATGCTAATAAAGGAAAATTTACTGTTATTCAATAATCTCCGGATTTCCAGTTGTTTGTATGGGGCATTCATACCCCTGATGTTCCAAAATAGGAACTCCATCTATAATTTGATTTCAGGATTGCTACTGTTTTCTATGGGGGTAGCATTCCCCAGCAACTTTGCTTTTTTCGACTTTTTGTTCTTTCCTTTTAATTGATTCACCATGGTATGCCATGCAGGATTATCGACAACATCTGAATTTGCTGAAGCCTTAAATTCAAAAGGGGTTTCATCTGTCCTTATTTTTCGAGTATTACTGGACTTGGGAATTCGCAAAACAGTGGTGTGTTGCTCTGTAGATTCAGGCACTGATTCCTTATCAGATTGGATCATGCATTCTTCACTGCAGTCGCTAAGGAGTAGCTCTGTGTCTACATTCTTACTGTGTATATTTGATTGTGGTTCTGTACTAATGATTTTTGGACTGAAACATATATTATTGTTCACCTCAGCATGTTTTTGATGAGTTGACTGAATTTGGTCTGGTTGATTTAGTGTTGTGTCTATATTATCAATACTTAGGGGATTACTGTTTGAAGGTTTTTCCTGTTCTAAAGATTTAGCAGTTTTCTGTGAAACACTTCGAGTTTCATCATTGTTGTGATTATTGAGGATTTCGTTCTCGTTTGTATTGCCATTGCTATCTATCATCATATCTGGATTATTCTCATTTGGGACTCCATTATTTGTTTTTGGTTGCCACTCTTTGTGAAATTGACAATTAGTTTCAGCATGTCCAAAACTTGAGCAATTCGTGCATAATGATGGTTTCCATTCATAACTTACTTCTTGCCATAATAATTTATCATCTTCGGTTAGAATAGGGATTTTATTGGGGAATTTGAACGAGTTTTTAATTTCAACTAGCACTCGTGCGTAGGCTATTTTAATGATGCCTTCAGTAAACTTATCTAGTTTGATTGGGGCACCAAGCACTGAAGCAATACGACTAATTCCTTCTTCTGTCCAATAATCTAGGGGGAGGTTAGGAAGTCGTATCCAAATCGGGATTGAATGAAGAAGTTCTTTGTTGAGTTGCATTCCCAGAGACCATCTTTTCATCATCATTAACTTTTTATTATAGAAATAAGGACCTCCTTCCAGGATTTTATCACAGTCTTGTTTTTTGTTGAATTTTATTACGTAGAATCCATTTTCCTTAGAATAAATAGAGAATTCATCTTCTGGTTTCCATACTCTGAGGATATAATCTTTGAAGTATGGATAATACGGTTTCGGACCAACTACATAAATCACTATAGCGTTATCCCATTGTTTTTTGGCCTTTATCACCACTTCTTCAGACATTATGGCGCATTGAAGTGAATTTACTTCACGTGGTTGATAAAATTTCAGTGGGATAGTAATAGGAATGTTGTTGCCTTTAACTACTTCATTCCAAGCCCGACTGGCTGTTGTGGAAAAATTCCATCTATTCGTAGCGGATTTGTTTACGGTTGGGGGATATTGGGAATCATTATTATGAGTTGAATTATTGTTAACTTTACTAGTAATAGGGTTAGAACGTGGACAAGGCGGATAATCTTGTTTCTGATGTAAATTCCTTTTCGTAGAATTACCAGTTTGTGAAGAAGGCGAGTGTGAGGGGATTCGTTTCCATTTTCGACGGCTTACCAAAGTAAATCCGTCTTCATCAGTGTTGTCTCGGGGCGTAGCAGCTAGCGGCGGAAATCCCGGAGGTGGATCCATGGCTGACGGTGGACGGTCTGGTGGTCGATTGGATTGGGGAATCAGTGGCAAGGACGTAGACATCTCAGAGGCGAAAGTGGAGGAGATCTGGTGGATGATGGATCGGCGGCGAAAGCTAGGGGTAGCGGCGGCTGAGATCTGGAGGAGATTTCGCGATCTGGAACCTTTCCAAACTATGGAGATTTTAGGTTTAGGGTTTTCACCGATCAGGATTTTTCCCGCCAGCTCCGTTGTTGAAGCTTTGGAAATAGGAAGTTTTTCAAACCATTTGAGCTAACAAAACATTGTGATTAATTGTAAATGTAAAAAGTTGTACAACGATTTTAAGATAAAATATTAAAAGAGAAATATGGAGAAGGAGTGAACCCATAAGATTAATAGGAAGATTAAAATTCTTTTGCTTCCAAGTTATTTCATTAATAAACTAATATATATATATATATATATATATATATATATATATGTATATGTATATATGTATGTATGTATGTATATCATATTATTTATTTTTAATATTAGGTGATATATAATTTATTAAATTAAATGAATTATATTAAAGTAGATTTTATTGATGATTTATAAAGATAAACTAGTGAATCCTAGTTTTTATCATTGCTATTATGTAAAATGTATATTTGTTATATGTTTTATATGCTTTTATAAATATAGGTTTATCGTTTTTGTTAACACCTATGTGATGTATATATTGAAAATGTTATTTTTATGGTTTGCTAGATAAATTTATAATTAAGTGCTAGAACTAAATTTATTCAAACAGCTTAAAATATCGCTGATATAAATAAATTGACTTTAGTGTAAAATATAAAAACAAAACATGAACTTTGTAAAATCCAGCAAACTAAAAAATGAAGGCACTTGAATGCAAAATGTTTGAAAATAATTGAAAATCATTGTAATTAGTTGTAAAAATCATGAATTATATGAGAAGCATGATATATACTATCATGACAGAGTTAAGAAAAGTGGAGAAAATTCATGGAATTAATGAGAAGATTGAAAATTATTTTTCTTTTCTTTTGTTTATTAATTAATAAATAATTTATTGAGATAAATGAATTATAAATTAAAGTTGATATTATTGTTAATTGATTATAATGAATGAATGATACATTAAAGTTGTTATTGTTATTCATACATATATTTTGTTATGTATTTTACATATTTAAGGTAAAATTATATTTTTACTGTAATTTTTAAAAGCATTGTCGTTTATCTATTAAAAAATTGTCATTTTAAGATCTAAACGAAAAACTAATGAATATAAGTTAACTAAGTTTATTTGAATTGTTTAAGTTGAAAATTATTTAAGTAATTTAAATATACGGATTTAAGTATAAAATGATAGCAGAGTATTAAGGAGAACTATGAATAACTAAAGAAACTATAAATATATGGTCCATTGCTAAGCGCAAAGTCATAAGAAAACTAATAGCCCGATCCCAACATCCAAAACAGTATCTTGAAAACATAAAACAAATTCTTGGGTCCAAACGTTAAAATAATAAATTCAAGTTCGTAACACAATGTATGAAATTTATTTTCGCAAGAAAAAACCGAGAAATTGAAATATGGCCTACACGACAGCCAAAATGAAAGACATACAAATGTATGTTGCACAGACTGAAATATAACTTATTTTTCTAGTCCATTGACAAAAAAGGCTTCATGCACGTTAGACAACATCATGTACTTCAGACTGCACAAAATAATGCATGACAATAATAGAGGAACGATAGAGAAAGTTAGATGGAACATTGCACAGCGTAGTTGTAGGAACGCCCACCCGTGATTGTGAAAATGGTTGCATCACCCATGTAGTTGCACACATCATCATTAAAAAAGGTTTATTTATTAATTTACTGTTTAAATGAAATTATATTTGATCAGAAAAATGACTACAAATGAACTTATAATACACTACATAATTAATGTTTTTCTCCTAAAATAATAACAACAAATATTTTAAAAATCGTCGAAGTATTAACTTAGTCGTACTGCAGACATTAAATATGATCATATGCAAGTTATCCCATATTTATAATTAAAGTTATACCATATAAAACAAAATGGAAAGCAAATTGGTAATTTGTTACCAGTAATAGCATGACGAAACATAGTTAAAACTATCTGTATTTCATTGATCTACATTATAATTGCCCAAAATTTGATAGAAAAAAATATCTATTGCTTGTGAGAATCAAATCATTCATTATCCTCCTAAGATAATAGTGCTTCTTGCAATTTCATTTTGAAAACAAGGCGATACTTTAGACGAATATGTAAAGTGAATGTTTAAATTGAATTAGAAATGGTAAGGATTTAGGAAATAGTTTCATTGCAGAAGAAACTATGAGACCTATAACCTCACAAATATATTGTGCTCATATGCAAATTTCCCATTTATCATAACTAAAACAATATATAACATGTAAAATAGATAATAGAAAAACAAATTGACTATTTGTCAACGATAATAGCATGATAAACTATAGTTAAAACTGCTTGCATGTAAGTATTTTAAAGTATAATTACTCCAATTTGGAAAAAAGATGCATGTTATCAAATAATTTGTTATCCTCCGTAGATAATAGTGTTATTAGGTGAATACCTACTATCAAATTGAGGTGACAATTGCCTAAAAAAATGATATTACATGAATATCTAAAATCGGATGTTCAAGTAGAAATCTAAATTTCCTAAGATGGAAGTAGCATTGAAATTTGCAAGTCTGAAACAATAAAAGAATAGTCCAAACCCAAACTACAAAATACAATCAAACTATCCACTGACTAACAATACATGAAAATCACTTAATGATCCGGAGTAAAATGAATTAAAGATTGCATATCTATAAAGATGAGGATTCATGGCTATGGTATTCAATCAAAATTGAGGACTTGCATGCAAGTAATGTAAGGTTCTTGGACAAAATGACGAAGAGGAGTCAAAATTAAAATCTCTAATAAAATGAAGCAAAAATTAAAGATGGTTTTTGAAAATGGATTTTCTGAAGATGAAAGTTTTTGGTTTATAGTAAATAGTATGAGATTAAAATAATTGTGAAGGTTTATATCTAGCACAATAAACGTGAGGTTATTTCTAAATATATGATGAAAATGCCAATTCATTGGAATGCTTTTGTAATGGTGTTTGTAAATAATTGTAAAAATTTATAAAATATAAGGATTTGAAGTAAAGAAAATTTCAATATTTAGACCGTATTAACATTAAGAAAAATTGTAAAAATATAAAAATACATCAACCATGTAACATAAATTATATATATAAACAGTAATTACAAAATTTAATGTATATTCCACTTATACCAATATACTTACCATGCATTGCATTGTAAAATTCTTTTTAACGTCAAGTACCTAAACTGAAATTTCTACAATTATTCATAGACTGTTCTCAATATTAACTAATATTGTACATAAATCGATATATTTAAAATAATTATATGATCTTGAATTTTAATTATTTGAGCAATTTCAATTAATAAATATTTGTTAATTCAGCTAACGTATCCCAAATATGAAGGTTTCAACATGTATACCATGTTCACATCAACAAAAGTGATAAATTACGTTTTTCATTTAAGTAAAAAAAATTACTCAACACATATAACAATACACATAAACAATATTAACAAATTTAATTTATTGTTTATTTATATCGATAAATTTATCATATATTGCATTGCAATTTTTTTTTCAAATACCTATGTTAGCAAATTTCTTCGCTAACTAAATAAGTAAGGCAAGTCAAGGTTGGTTTGCATAAGGGCTTAAGTGGCCTTATGCAAGATAAAGAGTATATGCAAGTTCAAGTTCGGGTTCAAATCTAAAGATAAGTCATATGCATATCCGTTGTCAGTTCAAGTCCAAAAAATAAGTCGTTATGCATGTCTGTTGTCACAAATTCGAGTCCAAAAAATAAGTCGTATGCATGTCTCATACCAGATGGTACTATAACTCCGTTTATTCTAAATTCTCGTTACACATAATTATATAGCAATCAAAACATAAAATTATGTCATTTGTTGATTTAGAAGGGGTTTTAAAATACATTTTCCCAAAATCTTCAAAACAATTTCAAATATAAATTTTTAATCGATAAAAAAATCAATTTATAAAATTTACGTTCTTTCCTCAAAATCCATTTTTTGTTTCCAAATAGATAGTTGCAAATTTATTATTCAATTAAAGGAAATTTATAAATTACAATTCAATTCCAAATCACTTAAAACTCTTTCTAAAAATAATCCACACATTTTTAGAGTTCTTCTCTAATAACTGAAAATATTAATATTATTAAATAAGTTTTATAATTCAAAATTTTCTTTAAACAACGGATTTGATTAAATCTATTTTGTTCAATAAGAATTTTCAATTATAAACAATCTTCCAAAGTCGTAAAATAGAATTCTATAAATGAAAATTTCCATTCAATAAATAAATTGCATTCCACTTCCTATAACCTCAAAACATTAATTTTTTTAAACTTCCATTCTATTAAATCCAAAATAAAATTAACTTATCACTTTTAAAAATATCAATTTCAAATATCATCCCATAACCACTCTTTAAATATTTTATAACCAACAATAAATGAATAAAAATATAAATATTCTGAAATTTAACTTATTTAATCAAATCCCAAAAAATCATCATTTTCCAAACAATTTCTATTCATAGAAAACCCAAAACAAATAACGTAAATAATTTTCTGTCACAAATAGTATTTCCAGTTTTAAATAAAAATCATTTGGAAATCTACTATTTATTTCCAAAAATATTTAATTTTTCATTAAAATCTTTTGTTTCAGTTTATTCCCCTTTCGATCATTTTTTTAACGTGATCTCATCACAGATCTCATCGCACAAATATCGATCAAGATATGCAATTCAATTTCATATCAACAAATTTATATCAACCAAAAATCTATCATCCAAACAACCAACGCATTCCAAGAACATAGAATATAAATCATAGTGGTGAGTTGTATAAAATAACTTGCACAAACAAAGCAAACAAACCAATGAGTTATTTTATATACCTCACACAAACAAAGCAAACAAACCAATTGAACATATAATGACAATGCACGATTCCACAATATCAGTCAACAACAGTTTGCATAAACTAGACGATAATTGTGAGTAAAATAAGATTTACTCACCGAAATGATGAACACTCGGTTGAGTTATGCAGCAGCTTCAGCCTTCATCATGGCATCAACAAGACTTCTCCCAAACCTGTCTAGCTGCCCTACCAGCCTCACCTAAATCCATAAACCCAGGTCGTGCCCTCTAAAATCGTTAATCCCTATTCTAGAACGAGTATCCACGCACCTGCCAACATTCCATGCCACCTCTTCCTCCACGACAACCTGACCCGCAGGACCACCAGAACGCCCCCGTCACTCCGGTTCGCTGCGACAATGCCCCAGCGACACGCGGCAACTTCCCTCTCACCATACGTCGCCGTCGACGTCGCCGACAATAACCTCCACCAGGTCGCGACTAAGCATCGGCCGCCGCCTCCGTGCTCCCCCCACCCCTTCGATGTTCACTGACGTCGCTCAGGTCGCGATACTTCCGAAGACACGATGATTTTAATTTAATTTAAATTCTCTTTATTTTAAATAAACTTGTATTTAAATAAATCCCAAATACAATTTAAATTTATTTACATTTCATTTTATAAATTCTATTTCGTTAGTTGGACAATATTATTCAATTCGATGTCCGCTTATTTTTATTTAATCATTCGTTAAACTATTACAAACTAATTTTCTTTAACGGCTATTTCAATCGTATTATAATTATTTACACTTCAAAAATATTTTATATTCAATTAAAAATATTTATTCAACTTAAAAATATTTTTCAAAAAGAATTTATTAATTTATTTCAATTTATTAAATCATAATATTATACTGAATAGAATTTAATTGACTAAAATTTAATTTTAAAATATAAATGATCAAATATCGAATTCAAAGAAATTTATCTTAATTAAATTTATTTATTTATATGGCGTAGAAAGAAGGATTCACTATAAGAGAAATGGCTGATTTATGATGTTGATTAGTGACGACATAGTGACTCGGCGTTGGTGCAGCGTTGCTAAATTTAGTTCATGTACTTTGATACCAAAAAAGTGTAACACCAAAGCTATTACAACTATTATTAAAGATATATAACTATGTAACTTATTTTGCATTCATTACTTACAAGTCAAAGTATATAAACAAAAAATTTGAATTATTTATACTTAAAATTCAAATTAAATTCAAATATTTTTGTTTAGAAACTACTATCCAAAACTAATTAAAAATAACCGTTCGAAATCTCCATGTACACAGGGATTTTATAGCCAAACTGGCTAATAGACCGTAACTATTCTTCAAATATTACATGTATTATACTAACAATCTGTCGTGGAATATTATTTGATTATTCATTTACAAGAATATAATGTATCATTAGTTTTTATATATGTCATCAAAGACAACTAGTGATTGTGAGAAGTCAACCATATATGACTAATTATTCTTCAAATATGTAGATAAGTCATCTAGTCTTATTGGGTGAGTAGTTCTTAGTCGGAAAAACTCCCGTTTTAACAAATTTTATATTGGTTTACTAGCATACTAGTGATAACATGTGTTATGTATAAAATAAACAAAATTAAGGTGTTGGTGATTAATAACAGAATGAATGACGCAAGGGCTTAGAATCATTCAGGCTAAGGGTATTATTAGTTTAAGAATGGCATTAAACATGCAAAAGAAAGTGGTATATGTTTTTCTATCATTCTACAGGTCAAATTTATTTTCTTTATGTACATGGTGAAAATTAAGTTATAGCTGGTACATATGCTCTAGCCCTAACTCTAATATTTTATTTGTCAGCCGAACAAGGCCAATATTAATGATTTATAATCACAATCATTCACTTACCGCTTGATAAGTACTTGTTTTGTCATAGTTTTATTTCATTATATATTATATGCACTATGGGTAAAGTTTTATAGACCACCAAACAAGTTTTCTGAACAAAGCTAGGATAAAGTTTTCCATATTTAAATCTAATATTAATTTTTTTGTAGATGTGTATTCAGGGGATGATAACAAATTTCTTTGTTAACCCCAAATATGCAAGATAATGCAAGTCTAGTTCAGAACAAGGGCTTAAGTAGCCTTATAAAAAGCTTAAGAGAAGTATGCAAGATGCAATCCAAATCCAAGTCCAACAGAATGAAGTAGGCATGTCCATAGTCAAGTACAAGGAATCATATATATGTCATCAATTTAATAATTGGAAGAATATCTTTATTTCGATTGAAGTATGTTATGCAATTGCAATGTTTATTGTTTAAGTATTTATGTACAAAAAGTCCTAAAAGTACAATTGGTTCTAAATCTCTAATTCAATTTAGGGTTTACAACTTAAAAATATAAGAAGAGAGAAAGGTAAAATTCACCCCTCTCAAGTTTCCATTAGGTTCGAATTTATAGTGGTGGAGGTAGACGGATCAGCTGCCACGTGCCACTCGGCATGTGGTGAATTATCGACATTTGACATCCTCCATGAATTGTTGATTTTCAGCATTGTTTGTTATACTAATAAAATACGGCATCTTCATGTACATTGCCGACTTTTAGCATTCTTCATAACTATAGACATTCGATATTCTTGGTGAGATTGTCGAAATTCGACATCCTTCGTAGTTCTCTCTTTACATTGGTGGCTTCTGATATCTTTGATGGCAGTGATGATATGCGAAACCGTTGATAACTATAAGTATTCAGTTTCTCTTTCACACTTTGAAGCTCGGCATCCTTCGCTGCTTGTAAATACTTGAAGCCGCTTGCTGCTTGTAGATGTTTTTCAACTATTATAGTTATATAGGCCCGATATCCAAAGAGTTCATCCCTCTTTATAATTATGTTTTCGATGCCTCTTAATGGTGCGGTATCTCCCTTCAATTGATTTCAGGTTCGACATCCTTCATATTTTAGTCTCTTGGCATCTGTTGATGTTCGATGTTACTCTTGGCTTGTTATATGTTTGGTATCAAGTGGACATGATATCCTT
Organism: Allium cepa; assembly: GCA_030765085.1. Lineage (NCBI taxonomy): Eukaryota > Viridiplantae > Streptophyta > Magnoliopsida > Asparagales > Amaryllidaceae > Allium > Allium cepa. The sequence goes on along the minus strand of CM060939.1, from coordinate 963,777,781 downwards.
TCCCTTTTAGATGCTCGACAACCTTCATAATTGTTGAGGCTCAACGTCTCCCTTTAAGTTCGATAACATTTATGTATGTTGTTCCTCTATTGTTGGACATCTTAATAGATTTGGAACCTCGGTGAGATATCATTTGCATTGTAAAAGCTCGATATCCAATTAAGCTGTTTTGGGATACGATATCTCTTCTCCTTTATATGCTCTAGAGTTGGCCAATTGCCTAGAATTCAACATTATTATAATTTCTTCATCCTCCACTAGTGCACGGCACCTTCGAAACTTTCCTAAAATGCTTGAACTTCGATATCCCGTGCTGGATGCTCTACTGTTTTTCCTTTGATATCTTGAATCTCGATATGCTCTATTTACATGTTCGACATCATTATTTGTAGTAACATTTTCCCTCCTAATGTAGAAGAAATATTGGCTTTTCAAGTTAACACCTCGATATCAATGCTTGCCACTTCGATAACCACGTTGCCACCTATTAGCACCCCTTTCAGATCTTGCTCGTTCATTCAAATTGAAATCAACAGCTCTCATTGTTCCTCTTCCGCCCTATAAATATCTATTCTTCTTCCACTTACCTTTTACCTGCACAAACTTGGAACAAAAAGTTTTATTTCAAGTTTTTCCTCAAAAATTTCAACTTTTCTCGACATTCAAGCTCAATCTTAAGGTTCGATCTTCATCTTTAATTGACTTAGACATAAGATAAAGAAAAGGAGGCTTTTCAATTTCAAAATTAGGGTTTAACTAATTAGGTTCTTCGACAAGTACATTGGAGCAACATTTCTATTTTGATTCTCCAAAACTTAGAATTTGCATCCAAGCATAGATTATGGTATTTCTCTTTGTTGATTGAAGTTTTATAATTGTTGTTACAAATTCGAAATCCTTATTCTAGAAAGTTATCATATAAGATCTTTGATGACAATAATCATTACCCTTTAAGATGTCGACATTCAATTAAAAATACAATCTATTGTAAAAAAACTCGACATCCATAGAACTAGATAACTTGCCTAGTTCTTGGGTTGACCAGTCTTTTAAAATTTAACATCCATCTTGAAATTCAAACCTTTTTTATATTATCGCCAATCGGCTAAGGGTTCGATATTTATTTAGGAGTTCGACAACTCTTTCGAGGGATGATTTTATTAGTTATAAACTTGATAACTCATAGTTAGCGGTTTTTCCTTTACAAATTCGAAAATTGCTTAAAAAGTTGACATATAGGGTACAAATTTCATATCCTGTTTAAGCCCGACATGACATCATAAGTTCGAAATGTAGTTATTGCATCGTAGACTTATAAACTATTTATGTGTTCAACACCTTATGAATTCAACAATAGGTTAAAGCTTTTCTAGACAAATCTAACCTCATTCAGAGTTTATGAATTTGACAGTCTTTTATGGATTCGATATTAGGTTTCTGATTTGACATCCCATTATAAGGTGCTATTAGTATGATACTTTAGTTAAACCTTACTTATCAATTATGAACTCAATATCCAGTCATAAATCCAATAGTTGTTACGGAATTTTCAATTGGTTTTGCATACCTTGAACATTTACAAATTCAACATCTTGTTATAGGTTTGATACCTATGAATATAAATCTTAGTGAATTTTTCGAACGTTTATAAGTTCCCACAGTTAGCTTTGGTTTTGATATTTCACCATTATGAATCAGATTGTTTTCACTTAGTCAAGTAATCGTTGATTAAGCATTTAAGCGTTTATTTTAGCATCCATATTTATGAGCAATTCAAACTTTTATAAAATGTGTAATACTTCCTTGATTTTGTGTACACCTGGCAGATAAATGGATAGCAAGAGTGCGAAAAAAGCTTCCAAGTCTTCTCCATCTTAGAGAAGGGAGATTATAAGCTCCACCATTTCTTCATAACCACTCAACAAGAAATATATTTTATCATTAAACAGTTCAGAATCGTAAACATCCTCTATTCTTTTTTTCTCTCTTATCCATATTTGGCACTCGAGCTACCTTCCTTTTCCTGAATTTCTTATATAGTTTTTGGAACATCTGGATATTGCTCCAATTCAACTAACTACTAATTCGTACATTTATTTGAGTTGCCTGGAGATACTTTCTAGGGAAGCCAACCTCTCTTCACTTAGTGCTGAAACACTCCATTCATTGACAAATGCTATAAAAGTAGAAAGTCAATTGGAGGGTTCTATATATCGCCTTTTTCCTCAGCCGAAGAGCATGGTTACTAACATGATTAATAAAGCGAGGGATTGAGAGAACCAATTATTTTGTGTTAAGTGTTATACCCCTCGAATCAAAGGTCCTTTTCTGTTCCCAGTAAGTTTTACCACTTTCTATTATTTATATTATATTCTAATGTTCTCCTATGATAATTATTCTTTTTTAGAATCTGGTTCCAAAGGGATTGATTCTTCTATTGCTATTACAATTAACGCCTTGATTGAGGCTTCTAAAGTGTATGAGAAATAGGCATATACTTTTGACTGAAACCAACCTCTGAAAATACTCTTTAATCCTAGAAAGCCATAGGGTACTTGAGATCCTCTTATTAAGGGAGATTCTCATGGAAAGTAGGCTTTGGTTATTAGTAGTTGGAAGCCTTTTCTCCTTCTTCCCCTATTCAATGTGATTTTTCTATTAAGTTTATATCCTTGTTACACGAAGTTTATTATCTCGGTGTCTTGTGAATTTTTCTTTGCTTTAGGTTCTTTCGACAATAATTCCCCTCTTTTTTAGTTATTATTTTAAAAATTAGCATTAAAGTAAGAATTTTAAACTTTAACATTTTAAATTTAGATATTTTAAAATATTTGAATTAAGAGCTGAAAACTAGAAAAACTATAAAATGTTTGTTTTGGACAATTAAGTTTTCGAAATGATAAATTATGGAATTTATAATGTTCAAAATCGTCAAAAGCAATGATGTTTTAGCTTTTAATTTAAACTTTTTGGAACTTTCCATTGAATTCAAAAAAATTCAACTTTGGATTTTAAGAGAAAAATTAATTTACAAATTATTATATTTTAAAGACTTGAATTTTTCAAATTTCCAAATTTAATTTTGAAATCTAAATTGACATAATTTTTAAATTTTTAAATTTATCATAATTTGTAAAGGTTAGCGAGGGTAGAAATGGAAGAAATAATTATTCAGGTTTAAGAACTAGTAATAAGCAAAAATAAAGTGGTGTGACCACTTATTTATGAATAAGTGGTCTAAATCATAACATGTTGAAAAAAGGGAGAAAAAATAGGAATAACGTTTCTGAATAATACTTGAGAAGTATCATTAAAAGCTTCTTATTGAAAACAGACGCATCCTAACCATAAAAAATAAAATAAAATAAAATTACACTATTGATACAACTGATTCATGATTTTGAGCAGTATCACTGGTGCAAAAAAGGAACTTGCTAACAAAGCATTGATAGCACTATTTCATGATTTTTTTAACTGTCACTATTACAAATAGGGGTTTATGTATTACAAGGTTTCGTTTGTTTAAATTGCTTGAATTCTAAATGATGGTTACTGAATTCTGAACATTGATTGTTAAGTAATCATTAATTTGTTTGTTTGCATTTTAATACTTGTGATTAGTCTTAAGAAATATGGTTCTTTCGACAATAATACTCCTCTTATTTAGTGAGTTTTTTAAATAATTAGTATTAAAGTAAGAATTTGAAATTTTAACATTTGAAATTTAAATATTTAAAATATTTGAATTAAGAGTTGAATACTAGGAAAACTATAAAATGTTTGTTTTGGACAATTAAGTTTTCAAAATGTTTAATTATGGAATTTCTAATGTTTAAAATCATCAAAGGTAATGATATTTTAGCTTTTAATTTAAATTTTTGGAATTTTTCGTTGAAAAACAGTTTTCAGAAATTTTTAACTTAGAATTTTAAGAGAAAAATTAATTTCCAAATTATTATATTTATTAAAGATTTGAATTTTCCAAATTTCTATATTTAATTTTAAAATATATATTGTTATAATTTTTAGATTTTTAAATTTATCATAGTTTGTAAAGGTTAGTGATGCTGAATAAGTGGTCTGAATCATTACATTTTGAAAAAAAATGAAAAACACAAACAAATAGGAACAAAAGTTCTAAATAATATTTGAGAAGTATCATTAAGAGCTTCTTAATGAAAACAGACGCATCCTAACTATAAAAAATAAAATACAAAAACACTATTGATACAACTGGTTCATGATTTTAAACAGTATCACTGGTGCGGAACAAGAACTTTGACAAAGCATTGATAGCACTATTTGATGATTTTTTTAACTGTATCACTGTTACAAATAACTAACTTGCAATTTATGTATTACAAGGCTTTATTTGTATAAATTGCTTGAATTCTAAATGTTGATTGCTGAATTCTGAATATTGATTGTTGAATAATCGTTAACTTGCTTGTTTGCATTTTAAAACTTATGACTAGGGTTCTTTCGACAATAACACCCCTCTTTTTTAGTTGGTATTTTGAATAATTAGTACTAAAGGATGAATTTGAAATTTTAACATTTTAAATTTAAATATTCAAAATATTTGAATTAAGAGTTGATACCAAAAAACTATAAAATGTTTGTTTTGGACAATTTAGTTTTCGAAATGATTAATTATGGAATTTTTATGTCCAAAATCATCAAAGGTAATGATATTTTGGCTTTTAATTTAAAAAAATTGGAATTTTTCATTGAAAAATAGTTTCAAAAATTTTCGACTTAGGATTTCAAGAGAAAAATTAACTTCTAATTTATTATATTTTAAAAGTTTGAATTTTTCAAATTTATAAATTTAATTTTAGAATCTAAATTGCTATAATTTTTAATTTTTAAATTTATCATAATTTGTAAAGGTTAGCGAGGGTAAAAACGGAAGAAATAATTATTCAGATTTAGGAACTAGCAATAAGCAAAAAAAGAGTGTTGACCACTTACTTATGAATAAGTGGTCTAAATCATAACATTTTGGAAAAAAAAAGAGAAAAAAAACAAATAGGAACAGAAGTTCTCAATAATATTTGATAAGTATCAATAAGAGCTTCTTAATGAAAATGGATGCATCCTAACTATAAAAAATAAAATAGTAAAACACTATCGATACAACTGATTCATAATTTTGAACAGTATCACTGGTGCGAAATTGGAAATCGTTAACAGCTTAGATATTACAAACTATATATAAAACTTAAGAGAAAAACTATTGCTACCACATGATCAGATTTTAAACTGGATCACTGATACAAATCAAGAACTCGTTGCAATTTAGGTATTGCAAACTAAGGTACTCTTTGTTTAAAATAAGTGATCACTTGTTTGACCACTTATTGATGAATAAGCTCCTTCAAATTGTTTCTTTAAAATAAATGTTCAAACCTTAAATAATTATTTAGTGAAAAACGTTAAGCGTTTTTAATAATGTTTTTTTATTCTCAACGCTTAATGATAATTTCTTTCATATGTGTATATATACCCTTAGTTACATTTTTTTACATTAGCGTAAAAATATACTAAACATTCAAAAAAAATTGAAATAAAATTTTTTGAAAGTCCAATTTACTTAAAATTTCAAACATTTTAAATTATATTTTTTGTTACTTTTCTAAATTCGGATTCATTTTCAAGAATAAAAAACAAAGGAAACCAAATCAAATAATATTTAAAATTGGGTAAATAGGTGAATCTGGAAATAAACGTTAATGAAAATGATTTCTAAAAATTTATTTAAGTCTATTTCGGTTAGAATTATAATATAGACTTTTGAATGGGATTTAAAGTTGGTAATTTAAATTTTGTAATTTTTATATTAATTTAATAGTGAAATTTAATATATATATATATATATATATAATAGTGTAAATAATCAGAATTTTGATTTAAAATAGATGTGAATAATTTCAAATATGGATATAAATTCTATTTGAATTATAAATAAGTTAGTACGTTTTTTAAAAATAATTGAATTTCAATCAATTTCGATGATGTTGAAAATTGCTCGATTTAATCGATGAGTTAAAATAGCCTTTCGGGGCACAGTCTCGAAATTCGACGGAACCAGTCCGATTGGATCCGTAATAGTGTATTATTATTGGATTTCAAATTTCGTTGCATTTGGAGTTACCATTTGGTCGTACGGGAGAGAAACACGTTGAAATAAATATCGAAAATTTTATACTTTTAATCGGTTTAAAAAGCTATCTTCCACATCAATCGAATTAGACCTTGAAACTCGTTCCATTGTGTTCGAAATAGGGGTAAAACATTATGAATGCTATGCAGCACATCTAGTTTGGAGTTCATTCAGAAAATCTTGTAATTTTGAAAATAATATTAAAATAAAATACACACACACGTTTATATAGGTTCTACAGTAGCTTAACCCTAGGAGATAGAACACAACCGCCACGGTACGTATTAATGGCTGAAAAGCTCTCGACCTTCTCCCTCATTTTCTGTCCATCCATCGAGAATTAGCAAAGGGTTTCTTAATGAAAGTCGAAGAGGGCATCATGATCTACGAATCCAACGGACAAGATCGATGAAGGCGGTTTAGATTCGCCAGAATCTGGCCATGAAGGCACGCGTTCGTGAGTAGATCTTGAGGCGATGGTGGTACATGGCGATGCCGCACTTGGCACAGGGTTCGAGGGGGTGTAGGCGCGTCGTTTGGGCTCGATGGATCGTGGTCCGGTCATCAGTGGGAGGATCGACAATCAATTTATGATTGCGTGCTTTTTGGGTTATCGTTCGAAGTAGGAGCGGGACGAGGAAGAAGAACCAACGAGCGGCCTAGATCTGTTTTTTTGAATCAACGATCTCGATGTGTCTGGGTGTTTAAAACAAATTGACTTTTGTAAAAAAATTATATGTTATAAATTATATCCAAATCTTTAAAACCTTGTATCTTGGTCAGTCGAGGTCAAAATCGAGCGAAATAAGCGACAACTGAATCGTAGTGACGATCTCTACGCTGTGGAGCAGATCCAGAGATGTTTGGAGCAAGTGAAAATTTTAGATTAAATCGAACGTGGTCGATTTAATTTAAAATTTGAGGTTTGGCGATTTGAAACTCAAGGTGAGTTAATCTCGCTCAATTTTGGACTACTAGCTTTAATTTGAAATAGTTAGAATTAATAAATGTTTGAAGGGTTAAATTGTGCATTTAATCAGTAAAATGTGATATTATATGTAGTATATATATATATTAGAGTGATTGTTATTCCCGTATTTATATAGCAGATGAGACCCTATGTGCCCCGCATAATAGCGGATGACCCTATATAACGCCATATTCCGCCTTAAAGCGGAATTGATATTTTTATATTGTGCTAACATCTGTGGATGTAGGAAAACAGGTTTGGAGGGATTCAACTGGATTCCTCAAAATGTTGAATTTAATTGCATATGTAGTGATATATGTTTTTGTTGAATAATCTGTGACAGGATATTGTGCGATTTAAATTGATTGGATGTTATCGCAGTTAACCTGGATTTTTGGTTTTTTTATACCAATAAAAATATGGTTTAATTTGGTAAAGCATTGTAAACGGAAATTTTGAAGTAAAAATGTCTATATGGAGTTTTAGGTAAATCTACTGGCTAAAGTAAATGGTTTTGAAATTTTAATGTCGTTATTTTGGATTATGGTAAACAGAGAGTTTGGAAATAAAAATACATAAAGGATTTTTAATTATTAATCCGGTGTTTTCAAAAGTGTTAAAAATATTCTGAAAATTAGTTATTTAATTATTTTAAATTTATTTAAAGCATATTTAATTATTTATTAGTAATCTTATAACGATTCTTAAAGATTTATTATTTTAGAAATAGTCGGCATTTTGTTTTAAAAAGATAATTATTAGATATTATTATGGTTTGGTATAATAGCTTTTTATTTTAGTACATTTTCCTAGATTTAACTTGAAATTTATTTTAGAACTTACAAGCATTATTTTGAGATAATTTTTTAAAATTAAGTTTTTGAAAAGTAAATGGTATACTCGCGTGGCGTAAATCGGAGGCAGTGAGTGCCCGCATCTAAGTCTTGAATTTATCTAGGATAGAGACATAACCATTGAGCTGTGATCCATGGTTGATACCGTAATGGTACTTTCCATGTTATTTTTAAACGGGGTTTTCAAATATTTTTGAAAAGATGCTTTGTGAATCTACCGATTTTGGTAAGATTAGTATATAGTTTTGGATAAAGAGATCTAATTCATTTTAAATTTTAAATTAAATAAGACTTGGTGTTTTCAGTGAATTTGAAGTATTTGGTTGAATTGATTATTTATTTGTTAGTTAAATAACCGATTATCAAATCTGGACACAAATACAACTTTGGGAATATCTAGAAGAGTTACGGGAATTATATGGTACAGTTACCATTCGAGGTGCTATACTATACGTATAAACTCGTTTCGTTCTTCTAGAACGTTTATAAGGAAATCCGTCCATTAACGGTTAGGAGGTGATCTCCGATCTTATTCTTGTCTGTGTATTTCCTAAAGAACCCGAGTTGAGTCTACCGGGAAATGTCAAATGTTGTTTCGAAGGGATCGGGATCAGATTTGTGATCCGAAAACCACTTCGATCCAACGAGTAATTTTTCGAAATGAAGACAAGAGCTTGGAGTCAGAGATGGAGCAATGAAGTGCAGGTGCTAATCGCTACTAATCCTGTGGGTGATTCCAAAATGGATGTAGTAGGAGTAGTACCTTCGGTTCCATTCGGACCGGAAACAAACTTGTATGGATGATGCTATCAGTACATTGTCATTCAAGGACAATAAGCATTCTAAGTGAATATTTCTAAAATGGTAACGCCTAGCCTCAAGCCTCATCAACCCGGAATGACTGAAATCAGGGGAGATGCAGTAAGGCTAAGTGGGTTGCACCCAAGTAGGGTAAGGTTACCCCTATCTAGAGTCCCTTTTATTCGGTTGTATGGTGGTTGCTGATCCCAACCATGGGGTAATCTTATTCGGGCTATCCAGGTTAGGGGTAATCCGGTCTTGTGTAGCAGGGGATTCTGGAGTGGCCCTCGGTACATTGTTTTAGAGGTGTGATGTGACAGGTGGTACCCCAGTGCACAGGTGGTACCCCAGTGCATAGTCATTCAGTTGGAATCCATTCCCTAATACACACCTTTACGGTTTTGATTGTAGAGCCTAATATTGCTGGAATTTAATTAATGCAACAATTTAATCCATTTGAATAATTATTTGTACTTAAACACTGTTATAATATCAAAGAATTTTGATATGAAGTGTTTTGGTCATCGTAAGGTAAAACCCGTCTGTTTATTTGAGGCGTGGTTTTACGAGATACCTTTGGTATTCAAAAGGATTTTGAAACTTTAATAATTCAAATTGAGTGTGTTTTTTTGAATAAACTATGACAGACTATTGTGTGATTCAAATTGATTGTTGTGAGAAATGCGGATTACGGATCTTAAGGCTAGGATTAACACTAGAGGGAGGTGAATAGTGTTTTAAAGAATTACTAAATCTTTTTGAGTTTTTGTTAATTTGAACATAGATATATGCAATATTCAGACACAGATATGATTACAGAAACAATCGCAGGTGCAAAAATAAAGAAAAAGCAGTAAAGGAAAGAACACACCGGATTTTATACTGGTTCGGAGTTACCCTACTTCCAGTCTCGCACACAAGTACAGATTTCCTTTCAAAAGCAATCTTTACAATTACACCCTCGATTTCAAGGCAACGAGGTACACCCTCTAGAATCACAATCCTCTAGGTAGAGATACTTGATTTCCCGGGCAACAAGTTCACCCAATTGATTTCCAAGGCTACAATCACACCTTTTCTCGCTAAATTGATTACAAAGAAGTCTATAACTCTGAATAGCACTGAGAATCTTGTTGAGATAGTGATAGAGAATCAAACCAGAAATGATCTAGTTAGATTCAATGTTGATTTCAGCAGAGTAATGGTAAGAATGTGTATAAAGAAATGTGGAAGAAGAAGAGGAGTGAAAAACCAGAAAATATGAATAAAAATTCGTTGAAAACAGCCCCTATTTATAGAAGAACAACAGCCATGTCCATTCATGGAAGGTTATGGTGAATAGACACTTCTTTTGAAATTTAAATTTTGAAACCAACACTATGTCGACATGGGTAAGATGAGTATGTCGACATCCCAAAGGAAATTTTGGTGATTTGTTTTTTCTTTAAAAATAACTTCTATATTATATTAAATCTATTTTAAGCTTTATAAATATACTTGACTATAGTTAAAATACATAAGTAAATATAGAGAATAATATATATATAAATTTATATTAAATCTAAATATAAATATTTAAAAGATAGTTTAAACCTGAGTATAATTTGACTTTGAAATTAAAGATTATTTTGAGGCTAAAAGAATTTAAAAATAGGATAGATGTTTTTGATTCTTTAAAAGAAGGTTTTAAAATCATTTTGAAAACAAGATAATTTTTGTTAAATCATTTGAATAGAAGTTAGCGGATACAAAAAAATGTTCCACTAGATTTTTCGTAGGTTCCATCCTACTTAGGGTTCCATCCCTTTAACGGGCTCGCAGTGGATTCCATTCGACGAATAAATCGGATTTTAAGATGTCAGTGCTTTTCTAGGAGTTTTAACAAAATTCCTAATTAAAATTACTTATTCATGAAATCTTGAACTCTTGATAATCTTGATATTCTTGATACTCATGAGTCTTCAATCTTGATATCTTGAATCTCTATACTATACAGTCTTCATTCTTGATACCTGCATGGTTAAATCCTGCATATACATATATATCCAAACTATATTGTTAGTATTTATATTTTATAATCCTATTTTAAGGTTGTTGTCCTCAAAACCATCATCTCAAGAACTAAAAATCTTCCCTTTTTGATGATGACAACCTTTGTTTATAAAATATTACTTCTATCCTAATAACTCTCCTTAAAACTAATAACCCCCCCTTAATCTATGCTTATCTATTCTATTTTATACTTCTCCCCCTTTGTCATCAACAAAAAAACTAACTCTAAATATATAACTCTAAACTATATAACTCCCCATAAATATAATACTCTATGACATGCGATTATAATGATAGTGTTATCATAAATAATCGACACTTAGATCTAAAACTAAAATTAGTCCTAAACTACTAACTATCCTACTAAGTATCCATATAATAATACTTTTAATATAACACTTATAAGAACACAACTTATTTATTAATCATATTTGTTATATTTGCATTTTCGTGGGAAACGTAAGAAAGAACATACAACAATAGGAAAAAGAGAAAAGAAACTAATGATTGTCATTGAAAATGGGAGATCTATGAACCAAACAATTTGGATAGTGGAAACAGAAATTTCCACATTGTTCGACAAGATTTCCATCTTTGTCAAAGCACACTTCACCAACGCAAATGACTTTGTCATCATCTTCCACGCGCTCTTCTTCCATGAGGACTTCTTCTTCTTCCTCTCTGGCCTCTTGTACTTGATCTCCTGAAGATGATCTTCCCATGATCCTCCGAAGTCCAAAACACATGCTCTGAGGAGATCTTCCAAAACTCGGTTGACTCTCTCAGTCTGACCATCTGTTTGGGGATGATAAGCTGTACTCAAACACAACTCAGTTCCCAAAACTTTCTGGAAGCTCTTCCAAAATCCACTAGTGAACAATGGGTGTCGATCGCTCACTATACTCTTCGGAATACCATGGAATCGAACTATTCACTTAACATACAGCTCAGCCAATTTCGATGCAGTCCTGGTTGATCGAACAGGAATGAATCTTGCACTCTTAGTCAAACGGTCTACGATGACCCAAAACCCTTCATTTCCTGCTCTGGTTCTAGGTAGTCCATCGATAAAATCCATCGATATTTGCTCCCACTTCCATGTAGGAACTTCTAACGGCTGAAGCATTCCACTGGGCTTCTTCTGTTCGGCTTTTACCAACTGGCGGTTCATACATTTGGAAATAAAATTTCCAACATCCTTCTTCATACCTTCCCAGTAATAGGTTCTCTTCATATCCCGGTACATCTTATTTCCACCTGGATGAATTGTCAACTTCGAGTGATGACATTCCTTCAGAACTTCATTTCTCAATTCATCTATATCGGGAACAACTAGTCGTCCTTGCTTCCGAAGCCAACCCTCTCGATCGACCTCGAATCCTTTATCCTTCTCTGGGTCCAACCCCAATTCCAAATCACGGATAATCTTCACAAGCTTATCGTCTCGCTTTTGGCTCTCGCCAATCCTTTCCACAAGGGTAGGTCTTATCGATAAGTTTGTCAACATCTCAGGTTCCAATTCACATCTAGGTCTGAAGTCAAATCCAGCCAAATACTCAAGACTCTTCCATTCCGAAAACATGGCTCCCAAACCTGCATGTCTTCGACTTAACGCATCTGCCACTGCGTTACCTTTTCCCGGAGTATAGGCTACACCAAAATCATATGATGCTAAAAACTCTAACCATCGTTGCTGTCGAAGATTCAAATCCTTTTGGGAGAAAAGATACTTCAATGTCTTATGATCTGTAAACAACTCAAATCGAACTCCCAATAGGTAATGTCTCCACATCTTCAAAGCAAATACAATCGCCGCTAACTCCAAATCATGAGTCGGATAATTCCTTTCATGCGGCTTCAGTTGTCGACTTGCATATGCAACAACTTTATCCTTCTGCATTAGCACTGCTCCAAGTCCAGTACCACATGCATCGGTGTAAACCACCATCTCATCATTTCCACTTGGAATAGCCAAAACAGGAGCACTTGTCAATCGCTCTTTCAGGATTCCGAAAGCTTGCTCACACTTAGCATCCCATCTGAACACTTGGTTCTTTTTCGTCAACCCTGTTAATGGTGCAGCTATTTTGGAAAAGTCTTTGATAAACCGACGATAATATCCTGCTAATCCAAGAAAACTTCTCACATCAGATACATTCTTAGGTCTAACCCAATCCTGGATTGCTGCCACCTTAGCGGGATCAACCGCTATTCCATTTCCAGAGATAACATGGTCTAAGAACCTCACTTCACTCTTCCAGAAGTGACACTTCGAAAACTTAGCCCTCAGCTGATGTTTTCGCAAGATTTCCAAAACAATACGCAAATGCGTCTTGTGCTCTTCTTCAGTCTTGGAATAAATCAAAATATCATCCACAAACACAAGTACAAACTTGTTCAACTGATCCCTGAACGCTCTATTCATAAGATCCACAAAATATGCCGGTGCATTGGTCAATCCAAACGGCATTACTAACCACTCATAGAAAACTGATGGTGTCTTGAAAGCAGTCTTCGGCACACTATCCTTTGCCACTCTCAACTGGTGAAATCCCGTTGCCAAATCCATCTGAGAAAACACCTTAGCTTCGTGAAGCTGATCAAACAAGTCATCTATTCTCGGCAATGGATACTTGTTTTTCTTAGTCATTTTATTCAGCTCACGATAATCCACACACAACCTCAACGATTCATCCGCTTTGGTTGCAAACACAATTGGTGCACCCCATTCGGACACACTTCGCCGAATGAATCCTTTCTGTAAAAGATCATCAACTTGCACCTTTAACTCTTGCTGTTCCCTAGGCGCCATCCGCCTAAGAGGCATCACAATAGGTCTGGCTCCCTCAACTAGATCGATGCGAAACTCGATCTCTTTATGTGGCGGTAACCCTTTGACCTCATCAAAGACATCCTCAAATCCATTTACGACTGGCACCGATGACAGTCCATCCCGTGGAACAACCAGCGAATACATGAAGCTCATGAAGACGCCTTCCTCATGCTCACATCGTATCACAACCTTTCGCCCTTCCACATTCTCGACTGTCACCTCCAGCCTTTCACAATCAACCTTTGCCGCATACTTCCTAAGCCAGTCCATGCCCAAAATAATTCCAAATCCCACAAAGTTCAGAACAAAACGATCACAAACAAAAGAGAAATCATGACTCGATACAACCAGACCACGGCATATCATACACAAACAAGACGAACCCCCAACTGGATTAGTCACAACCAATGGTCTATCAACAATATCCGGTTCCAAACCCAACCGGCCTACAAGTTCATTACAAACAAAAGAATGTGACGCTCCAGTATCGAATAACACTCTAACTGGAATACCACAAATGGAAAGGGTACCTTGTACCACCACTCTTTCCTTTCTCTTCCGTAGTAGGAGCTTTTGAAGATGATGGCACAGCCCCCAAAGCATAAGCTTGCACAATCTATTTGTCCTTCCGCGGTTCTGGACAATTCTTCCTGATATGCCCCAGCTTGTCACAGTTGTGGCACTTCACCGGCACCTTTGGATTCTTACAATCTCTGGAGAAATGGCCCTTCTGCTGACAGTTGTAGCAGGTCAGTTCACCCTTCAGCTTCTTCTGGCCATCCTACCCTTCTGTTGCTGCTGCTTCCTCTTCTTGTTCCCACCTTGCTGTGGTTTAGAATCTTCCTTGGTCACAGCAACAACAGATCCTTCCTTAGGAAACAGATTCTCATGCCTGAGAGCCTTCTCCACAAGCTTCTCAAACGGATCGTCCAAATGATCCACCAACTGTCTTCCAAGATAAGTGTCCAAACCTGTGACAAACTTCTCATTCTTCTGATAAGGAGATTCAATATATGACCGAGCATACTTGGACAAGGCTTCAAACTCTGAAACATACTCAAGAACTGGTTTTCCACCTTGCTTGAGTTCCATAAATTTCTTAAACAGAACGGATTTCTGAGCTGTAGAAATGAACATAGCTTCAAATCTGACTTGGAATTGCTCCCAAGTAATTTCTTCCTCTGGAGTATCAATGGTGATAGAGTTCCACCAATCAGAAGCTCTTTCCTGAAGCTGTCTTGATGCAAGCTTCCTTTTGGTTGCATCCTCGATTCCCAAATCACCAAAGATCCTTCTACAAGCATCTATCCATCTCCGGACTTCTATGGTTGATTCTGTTCCCAAGAAAACCTCTTCTCCAAGAGCAGTATAGTCTTTACACAGCTTAGCAAAATCCACCTGTTTTGGAGTTTGAACTTGAACTCCAACATCTACCGTTGGCCCTGGAGCTGGCATCCTTCTCATGATCGAAGTCATCATAGCCTCGAACATAGCAGCATAATCAGCAGCCCCCTCTACAGCACGGCCTTCCCTAGCAGCTGGTCTCCCTCTTCGACTCATTCTTAATATCTATAAAAGAATGATTAGTACACCTTGAGAAACAACTGCATAAGAGGTTCTAATCCTTCTAAACTACTATATTATATATAGTAATCATCCATCTAAATACAATTACGTCTCTCATACGTAGTTACGTCAGTGAGCATTGGCTAAAATCGATTAACCAAAGCTCTGATACCAAATGTGACGACCGCCCATGGCTCCTGCACTAAACAAGGAAATAGTGCGTTGAAAAGTGTGCCAGGCCGCCATGGACGATCATCAGGGTTAAAGTAATCAATAAACTCTATCGTATTACTCACAGCGCAGGGATAAAATACAATAGAGAAATATACATAGTGAAGCTTCACCAAATAGAACCTCATCAATACACTACAAAACAATTTGATACAAACATCTGAATGGTCAATACATCAAGCCTCACTACATAACACTCAGAGAATCATACAAGCAGCGGAACATCCAGTACATATAGTAAGAAAAACAATATGCAAAAGCCTCCAGCTCGTCTTCGTCATCAACAGCGTTGGTCACTAAGAACAGCACCTGTCACCTGCTACCTAGTCTGCCCATCCCAAAATGGATGAATAGCCCAAGGTAATAAGAGTTGAACATAAAACCTTGAGTCAGACAACAGTCTTAGTGAGCAGTAAATTAACTAACAACATACCAAAAGAGCATAAAGGAAAAAGGAATAGGAATCCAACCATCCCACTCCACCTCTTTCTACAGCGATAGCCCCCAGACACACTAAGCAGAAACAAACATAGCAAAGCAGACATTTAAAGCAAAGCAATTATCACTCAAGTCAAGGTCGGTGTTTTCCAAATGCAAACCCCCAAGGCCTAAACCAAGATCAGATAATCACCCAAAAAGCACCGCTCTTGAGACCGAATGATGATACAACCAAACATCCATGACTCTGGCTATCACTGTTGTCATTGCTTCGATATCACCGTTAATTGAATGACCGGCTCATTCTTTCATCCGTTCGTCAAGGGCTAATGGTAACCCCGGTTCTAGACATAACTCTGCACGTCATCGTGACCCGTGCCTAGGACTATCGAATCTTCCCAGAGTACTAGACCTTCAACTATTGGTCTTGGGACTATCGAATCTGCCCGGCGTACTCTTGCTTTGAGCATGCTAGAACCTTCAACAACGATGAAATCTCAGCCTCCTAGTCATCCTCCTTGACGACTATTCTCATACTAGCTCAAGCCACTCTTGAGCCAACCATTATCAACGAACTCGAACCATATCACCGAGTTATCAACATGCTTGGGATGATCCCGTCTGGATTAAACCAAGGCTATCTCACATCATGCTTTGCTTCATCGTATCATAGCAAAGTCCCATCTCAACATCATGCTTTGCCTCATCGCATCATAGCAAAGTCCCATCTCAACATCATCATCAAATCTATCCATATGAGCTTTATCGTCCGCTTCATATGCCACGAGCAGCTTTCCTTATTCAAGAGCCTTTCCACTTAGCTTTTGAATCATCTTCGACCAACTTGTCCAAATCAAATCATCAATCAACTAATTTATAACAATCAATCAGACCAATCATTAATCCAAGTAACCAATCATTCAAACAAGATCTAAATAAACAGTTATAACAATAATGGCAATTTCGTAAATAAAGAGTCCAAATCTAACAAGCATGAATTCTAAATAATATCCTGATGAATGAACTAGCATAGGTTAACATGTAGTAAAGTGGATATCAAAACTTTATGAACGATGGATCTACATGCAGACTTAAGGAAAATGCATGAAATCACTATCTTTAACACACAAACAAGCCACCGATCCAATATACTCCTTTGGGTCCGTGTGAGAGATAACCACCACTCACCGAATCACCTAAACTCCTCAAAAGCAACACACTTCATATCAGGACAGCAAAGGATCTAGCTTAATCCATCAAAATTCGCTTCAAACGATGAAGTCTCTCTTTGAAGAATGTAGATCTTCAATCTTGGCTCTTGGATCTTCGATTTGATCTTCAATCTTGGATGGAAGGAAGCAGTAGATTAGAGAAGAGATATGAAGTGAAGAAGTAAAGTACTCTAGCTCTCAAAATGGCAGCACTTCGTCGCTTCAAAATCCGGATCCCAAAAAGTGAGATAGGCCGTGTATTTATAAGCCAAGCCCTTAAGTTGTTCGCCCCCCTTAAGTCGGTCACGACTTAACAAGGCCCCACGACTTACGACTCATCAACCCCACGGCCTACCGACTCAAGCCTCTACACGACCTAACTTAGACACGACCTAACGACTCAAGCCATCATGCGACTCACGACTTAACAACATTGTCGACCCAACGACCTAAAACTCCCCACGACCTACGACCTAACCATGAAGCCGACCTAACACATACGCACGTTCCTACCTAAGCCGTTTGGACGACTTAACGACTTAACAAAAGTCGCGACCTAACTACTACAACGATTTAACACACACAACGACTCAACGACCCAGCGACCCAAGCCTTAACACTAATGCACGACTTATGACCTAAACCGTTACGCGACCTAACATAAGTCGCTTACGACCTAACTTCAACGTCCTAAGCTATCACCCTTAAGTCGCTTGAACGACTTACCCTCCTTAGGTCGTTAACTCCTAAGTCGCTCACCTATGCTGCTACTATCCTTAAGCCGTCCCAATCCTTAAGTCGCTCATCCTCCTTAGGTCGCTCCACCGACTTAAACTATCACACGACTTAAGCCTCAACACGTCCTAACTTCCTTAAGTCGCTACCCCTTAAACCGTTATCCCTTAAGTCGCTCACTTCCCTTAGGTCGCTCCAATCCCCTAAGTCGCTCCATCGACCTATCTACTACACGACCTAAGCTACTATACGACCTAACCTCTGGACAACTTAAGCTCTGGATGACTTATCAACACTAACGACCTAATGAAAACAGTTCTACGATCTTTCGATACGTAATATATGGGTCGTTACATCTATGAACCAAACAATTTGGATAGTGGAAACAGAAATTTCCACATTGTTCGACAAGATTTCCATCTTTGTCAAAGCACACTTCACCAACGCAAATGACTGTCATCATCTTCCTCGCGCTCTTCTTCCATGAGGACTTCTTCTTCTTCCTCGCTGGCCTCTTGTACTTGATCTCCTAAAGAGTCTTCATCAATCAAGATCGGATTAGCGTGATTGTCTATTAGAAATTTTTGCAAATTTCTAAGGATTTTGTCTTGCCTCTCTTGTTCCTTGGCCATTCGAAGTTGCATCACTTGGATTTCAGTCATTAACTGAAGTGCATCCTTCAGAGATTCCTCCATTTTCGTCACTCGAGTGGGCGTTGTTCGTTGAAACGGTCCAGAAGTAGCAGAAGGGAACGAAAAGATTGAATTTACGTTTGATTTGGAAGAGGAGGCCATTGATTATTTGATTTCAGAAGATAGAATAGAGAAATAACAGAAAGAATGAATAGAATTTCGAAAATAAGAAGAATATATAACCAATTGTTTGAAATTTGGTGGGAAAAATTTCAAAAAATAAAAATCGTTGTATGTCGACATGGGGTACTAGGGGATGCCGACATGGTGCTTGTATTTTTGCTTTTTAATTTATTTTGATTTGATTTTTAATTATACTTTGTTATTTATATTTTATATTTCAGTTATTGATCAAATACTTAATTCTCTTCTTAATTTAGTAAATATAGATTCATCTAAGGGTTTTGTTAAGATATCAGCAATTTGATTCTTGGAATTAATATAATCGAGAATAATTACTTCCTTATTTATATTATCTCTGAAAAAATGATGTCTTATATCAATATGTTTAGTTCGAGCATGTTGAGTATTATTTCTGGATAAATTTATCGCACTAGTATTATCATAATAATTTGGTGATTTTGAGATATTTAAACCATAATCTTTTAAAGTTTGTTGCATATATATTACTTGAGAACAAGCCAAAGCAGCATAAATATATTCTGCTTCAGTTGTTGATAAAGAAACTGTATTTTGCTTTTTACTAAACCAGGAAATCAGAGAATGCCCCCAAAAAGTGACAAGTTCCACTTGTACATTTTCGATCTGATTTACAACCAGTATAATCAGCATCACAGTAAGGTATTAAGTCAAAAGAAACATTTTTAGGGTAAAATAAGCCATAATCAGAGGTGTGTTTAACATATCTTATGATATGTTTTACGGCTTTTAAGTGTGTCTCTTTTGGTTGGGATTGATATCTTGCACAGAGACAAACACTATGCATGATATCAGGTCTACTTACAGTGATATAGAGTAGTGATCCAATCATTCCTCTATACAATTTTTGATCTACATCTTTCGAGAGATCTTCTATACTAAGATATTCATTGGTTGCCATGGGAGTGGGTTTTCCACTCACAGTAGTCAAACCAAATTTACTAATTAGGTCTTTAGCATATTTTTCTTGATTAATAAAGATACCATTATCTAAATGTTTTATTTGTAATCCTAAAAAGAAGTTTAATTTACCCATATGAGTCATCTCAAACTCTTTTGTCATTCTTTCAGAAAATTCTTTATTCATTTTAAAATTAGTTGATGCAAAAAGGATATCATCTACGTAAACTTGTACTAATTGAATATCATTTTTTATTTATTTTAATAAAAAGAGTATTATCTACTTTACCAATTTCAAAATTTGATTGTAATAAATAAGATCTTAGTCTTTCATACCAGGCTCTAGGAGCTTGTTTTAGACTATATAAAGCTTTCTTAAGTTTGTAAACATGATTTGGTAATTTTTCATTTTCAAAAAGTGGTGGTTGTTCAATATATACTTTCTCTTTTAAAAATCCATTTAAAAAGACACTTTTAACATCCATTTTAAATAATTTAAAATTATTATGATTTGCGAAAGCTAGTAAAATCCTAATGGCTTCTAATCTTGCTACGGGAGCAAAGGTTTCATCAAAATCTATTCCTTCTTCTTGACAATAACCTTTAGCGACTAATCGAGCTTTATTTCTAACTACCTCTCATTGTTCATTCATTTTATTTTTATAAACCCATTTAGTTCCAACTATAGTTTTATTTTCAGGTCAAGGAACAAGTTCCCAAACATCATTTCTGGTGAATTGATTTAGTTCTTCTTGCATAGCCAAAATCCATGAATCATCAGTTGATGCTTCTTTTGGATTTTTGGGTTCAATAGTTGATATAAAAGCTACATTACTCATTTAACTTAGTTGATTTCTATCTTTAACAACAGATTGCATATCTCCCAGTATATTTCCTATAGGATGATCTTTTAAAAGTTTAGTCCTTTTATTAGGATGATTAATTTCATTATTAGTTTCAGTTGACTCTAGATTTTGAGAGATTAAATCCTCTTCATCATTTGTGTCTTCAAAAATTTTGAGATTTTCATCGAATGAAACATGCGTTGTTTCTTCGATGGTGTTAGTTTTTAAATTAAACACTCTGTACGCTTTACTTCTAATAGAATATCCGATAAAGATACCTTTGTCGGATTTAGGATAAAATTTATTTAAGTTATCTTTTGTATTTAAAATAAAGCATTTGATTCCAAAAATTCTAAAATATGATACCTTAGGTTTCTTTGAATAAAGAAGTTCATAAGGTGTCTTATCAGTTAAAGGTCTAACTAAAATTTTATTTAAAATATAACAGCCGATAGCAACTGCTTCTGCCCAAAAATTCTTTGGTAATTTACTATCTGTAAGCATAATTCTCGCACACTCTTGAATCGCCCTATTTTTACGTTCTACTACTCCGTTTTGTTGTGAAGTTCTTGGAAATGAAAAATTACGAGTTATCCCTTTTTTATTACTGAATTCCTCAAACTTTTCATTTCCAAATTCACCACCGTGATCACTACGAATAGTTATAATTTTTAGAGAAAATTGATTTTGAATTCTTTTTGTGAAGTTCTTAAAACATTCAAAGTATCACTTTTATGTTTTAAAATTTCCATGTAAATCTAGAGTAATCATCTACAATTATAAAAACATATTTACTATGATTTATCGACAGATTTTGAGATGGACCAAATAAATCAAGGTGAAGTAATTTAAGAGGTTTTGAAGTCGAAAACATATCTTTTAATTTAAATGAACTTTTTTCTAAGATTTCCTAATTGACATGCATCACATAGACTATCTACTTTAAAATTCATTTTAGGGAGACCTCTTACTTGATCATGTTTTGACGGTCTAGATAAGAGTTTGAAATTCAAATGCCCAAATCTCTTATGCCAAATCCAAGGGTCATTTGTATTTTCCAAAAGACATAGGTTATCATTTGAAACTTTTATACTAAGAATATAGATATTATTTTCCCTAATTCCCTCAAATATTATGGTTGAATTATTATCTTCAATGTGACACATATCTTTTTCAAATTTAATTTTATATCCTTCATCGCATAGTTGACTTATACTTAACAGATTATGTTTCAGATTCTTAACTAGCAAAAAATTAGTAATAATAAGAGTTTTAGAGTTACCGACTTTGCCGATGCCAATCACATATCCTTTTGAATTGTCTCCAAAGTTAACCGGTCCTCCGCCTTTGCATATTATATTGTTCAGCATATCTGGATTGCCAGTGATGTGTCTAGAACATCCACTATCGAGTATCCATTTGTCCTTTCTGATCTGCACAATTTTTCCGTTGTGGATTGATTCCTCAATAGCCATAAAGCATGATTCCTGCACATCAAATAATTTTGGCAGACAACTTGAATTGGAATATTGATTATATGCAGACTCATGAGACAATGATGATCTGAATATTTCTAAACAAGTATTAATAAGTTTTTCAATCATAGCCATTTTAAAAACTTTTTCAAAAATTAGATTATGAAACTTTGAAAACCTTGCTCTGATACCAAATGTGAGAAATGCGGATTACGGAAGGCTAGGATTAACACTAGGGGGGTGAATAGTGTTTTAAAGAATTATTAAATCTTTTTGAGTTTTTATTAATTTGAACACAGATGTATGAAATATTCAGACACATATATGATTACAGAAACAATCACAGAGGAAGAAATAAAGTAAAAGCAGTAAAGGAAAGAACACAACGGATTTTATACTGGTTTGGAGTTACCCTAAATCCAGTCCCGCACACAAGTACGGATTTCCTTTCAAAAGAAATCTTTACAATTACACCCTCGATTTCAAGGCAACGAGGTACACCCTCCAGAATCACAATCCTCTTGGTAGAGATACTTGATTTCCCAAGCGACAAGTTCACCCAATTGATTTCCAAGGCTACAATCACACCTTATCTCGCTTGATTGATTTCCAAGGCTACAATCACACCTTTTCTCGATAAATTGATTACAAAGAAGTCTATAACTCTGAATAACACTGAGAATCTTGTTGAGATAGCGATAGAGAATCAAACCAGAAATGATCTAGTTAGATTCAATGTTGATTTCGGCAGAGTAATGGTAAGAATGTGTATAAAGAAATGTGGAAGAAGAAGAGGAGTGAAAAACCAGAAAATATGAATAAAAATTCATTGAAAACAGCCTCTATTTATAGAAGAACAACAACCATGTCCATTCGTGAAAGGTTATGGCGAATAGACACTTCTTTTGAAATTTAAATTTTGAAACCAACTGATACTATGTCAACATGGGTAAGATGAGTATGTCGACATCCCAGAGGAAATTTCGGTGATTTGTTTTTCTTTGAAAATAACTTCTATATTATATTAAATCTATTTTAAACTATAAATATACTTGACTATAGTTAAAATACATAAGTTAATATAGAGAATGATATGTATAAAGATTTATATTAAATCTAAATATAAATATTTAAAAGATAGTTTAAAACTGAGTATAATTTGACTTTGAAATTAAAGATTATTTTGAGGCTAAAAGTATTTAAAAATAGGATAGATGTTTTTGATTCTTAAAAAGAAGGTTTTAAATCATTTTGAAAACAAGATAATTTTTGTAAAATCATTAGAATAAAAGCTAGCAGATACAAAACAATGTTCCACTAGATTTTTCATAGGTTCCATCCTACTTAGGGTTCCATCCCTTTAACGGGCTCGAAGTGGGTTCCATTCCACGAAGAAATTGGATTTTAAGATGCCAGTGCTTTTCTAGGAGTTTTAACAAAATTCCTAATTAAAATTATTTATTCTTGAAATCTTGAACTCTTGATAATCTTGATATTCTTGATACTCATGAGTCTTCAATCTTGATATCTTAAATCTCTATACTGTACAATCTTCATTTTTGATACCTCCATGGTTAAGTCCTGCATATACATATATATCTAAACTATACTGTTAGTATTTATATTTTATAATCCTATTTTAAGGTTGTTGTCATCAAAACCATCATCTTAAGAACTAACAATTGGATGTTATGGCAGTTTACCTTGATTTTTGATGTTTTTTAAATACTAATAAAAATATGGTTTAATTTGGTGAAGTATTGTAAATGGGAATTTTGAAGTAAAAATGTCTATGTAGGGTTTTGGGTAAATCTATTGGCTAAAGTAAAAATGGTTTTGTAATTGTAATGTCGTTTTTTTGGATTATGGTGAACAGAGATTTTGGAAATAAAAATATATAAAGGATTTTTAATTATTAATCTGGTGTTTTCAAAAGTGTTAAAAATATTCTGGAAATATTTATTTAATTATTTTAAATTTGTTTAAAGCATATTTAATTATTTATTAGTAATCTTATAATGATTCTTAAAGATTTGTTATTCTAGAAATAGTCGGCATTCTGTTTTAAGAGGATAATTATTAGATATTATTATGGTTTGGTATAATAGCCTTTTATTTTAGTATATTTTCCTAGATTTAACTTGAAATTTATTTTAGAAATTACAAGCATTATTTTGAGATAATTTTTAAAATTAAGTTTTTGAAAAGTAAATGGTTGATACCGCTGTGCTACTTTCCATGTTATTTTAAAAGAGGTTTTCAATTTTTTTTGAAATGATGCTTTGTGAATCTACTGATTTCGATAAGATAAGTATATAGTTTTGGATAAATAGATTTAATTTATTTAAAATTTTAAATTAAATAAGACTTGGTGTTTTCAGTGAAATTGAAGTATTTGGTTGAATTGATTGTTTATTTGATAGTTGAATAACCGACTATCAAATCTGGACCCAAATACGTCTTTAGGAATATCTAAAAGAGGTATAGGATTATATGATACAGTTACCGTTCGAGGTGCTATACTATACGTACAAACTCTTTTCGTTCTTCTAGGACGTTTATAAGAAAATCTATCCACTAAAAGTTACGAGGTGATCTCCAATCTTATTCTTGTCTGTGTATTTCCTAAAGAACATGAGTTGAGTTTACCAGGCGGTATCGAATGTTGTTTCGAAGGGACCGGGATCGGATTTGTGATCCGAAAACCACTTCGATCCAACGAGTACGTTTTCAAAATGAAGACAAGAGCTTGGAGTCGAAGATGAAGCAGTGAAGTGCAAGGGCTAATCGCTACTAATCCTGAGGGTGATTTTAAAATGGATGTAGTAGGAGTAGTACCTTCGGTTCTATTCGGATCGGGAACAGACTTTTATGGATGAATGGTATCAGTACATTATCATTGGAGGACAAGTGAATATTTCTAAAAAGATAACGCCTAGCCTCGAGCCTCATCAACCGAGAATGACTGAAAATCATGGGTGATGCAGCAAGGCTAAGCGGGTCGCATCCAAGTAGGGTAAGGTTACCCCTATCAAGAGTCCCTTTTACTCGGCTGTGTGGCGATTGTTGATCCCAACCGCGGGGTAATCTTATTCGGGCTATCCAGGTTTGGGGTGGTCCGGTCTTGTATAGCAGTGGATCCCGGAGTGGTCCTTGGTACATTGTTCTAAAGGTGTACTGTGACAGGTGGTACCCCAGTGCCTAGTCATTCAGTTGAAATCCATTTCCCAATACGTGCCTTTATGATTTTGATTGTAGATCCTAGTATTGCTGGAATCCATAACCAAATGGAAATTGTATAAGTATGGATTATACAATTGAATTAAAACTAAGACGTGATAAAAACCAGAGTTTGAAAAATTAAATCCTGAGATTTTGGAAGTGTTTTCCAAAGTTTTTTGAAATAAATAATAGTAATGTTATTTTGGAGATATTTTTGAAGAGAAAATATGTTTTAAATGGGTTTTGGAAGTGATAATAGCACTGAACTCACATCAGTCACTGGAAAATAATCCTGGTGGTGACTACGCAGCATCATCAGTATTCATTTTTGAGTTTCTAAGTGACGGATTGCTACCATAATTGATTTGTTCGGATGGGTTGGGCAAACTAGCTTGTTTTGAAAATTCCAAAGTGAATTTGCTTTGGATAAAAACAGGGTTGGTTTAAAAATTTAAAAGGTGTGATTTGGACGTTGAGGTTTCAAAATGATTTGAAATAAATACTAGGTATTTAATTAAAATGTTTAGAAAATATCAGGGAATAAGTTATGAACTTATAAAATTAAGAATGACTTTAAAGACAAATATGGAAATTGAATTTTGAGATCAAAATTAAAAGTGAAAAGACTAAAATGGAATTTAACCTGGATTAAGTTGAAGGAAATAAACTTTAAAATTTTAATTAGTCGTGATTTGAACAGAATTAAAAAAATAGATTAAAAAAATGCTGTGAAGTTTAAATCTAACATAAGATAAGTTAAATAAAAATTGAATTGGAATAAATAAATTTCAATAGCTTATAAAAACTGAAATTAATTGAATAAAAATATACTTGGGATATAAATAAATATAGACCTTGTGTTAAAAATGAACTGTGAATATATTCGAGTATAAAATTGATGGACAAGGGAAAACTAAGTTGTGTGACTTACAAAATTGAAAATTGAAATAGTTAACCCAAAGTAAAAAGAGTCTGATATTTTGGAAACGAAATAGAAACCCAAACTTGAATTATAAAATAAATTCGAACTCCAGTAAATTAGTTGGAGCTATTTTTGAAATAAAAATCAGGTATTGAATTATAAAGTGAAATGAACCAATTAGAATATTAACTAGTTAATTGGATATAAATGGATATTAATTAGGTTGAATAAATTTGGATTGTGAGTTAAAAATGGAATTGGGAAATGAAATTTGATTTACAAATGAAATTCAACTTAGATTGTAAGTAAATTAAATAAAATTGGAAAACGTGTCGAATAAAATGGAACTGAATGGAAATAGGGATGGGTTGAGGTGCAAACAAATTCAATTCGAATATGAATAAATTGAATATGACCTTGAATATTACTTAAATGAATTCGGGAATGAATTAAGTTCGGAATTAAAACTAAAATGGATGAAGAGAATTAACTAATTAATTTAATTAGTGAATGGAATATAATTTGATTGAAGAAGAATCAATCTAAAATAGTAATGGAATTGATTGAATGAGAATTAATCCAAAATGGAAATAGAGTTTGTTTGCTAAAGGAAATAAACTAAAGTTATATAGTTGGAATAGTTAGAAAGAACTAAATTAACTTGAGTTAATATTTTGAATGGAAGCTTGGCTTAAATAAATTTGTGAAATGGTTATTTAATATAACAACTTGGACTGTTTTCGAGCTAAGTTAAACGGGTTTGAGCATAGTAAATGTGAGTTAATGGATGCAAAATAAATTGATCGACAATCAATTAGGAATGGAATAGAATTAAATGTAAATTGATTTGAAATCAATTTAAAATGGTTATAAGCTAAAATGGTTATTCTATAAAATGAATAGCTTCGAATTTGCATAGAAAAATTGTTGTTCGGCGTAAACAGAAGTAAATGAAATTCTATGAATTAATGGAAAGTGAACAAATTAATTTTTAAATCAATTTGAAATGGGATATGAGTTGTTTGGTATGAAAATAGAATGAATGCATGAAAAGTGAGTGTAAATCACTTAAATTGAATGAAATGGTACGTAGATTGATTGGAAGTAATTAAGTTGGTGTTGGAACCTCATGATTGCCTATAAATACATGATTAACATGCATTTTTGTGAAAATTATGTGTTTAAGATGTTTAATAAGTAAAATTATTGAATTTTTATGTTTTGATATTTACGTGTTTGAATTGAGTAAGTACACGTAACGAGAGGCAATTTGGCTAGATTTTGGTCGCGCAGTTGCATATAAAATAAGCCGCTGGCTTAATAACGCTTAAAATGCTAAAATAAGGTACGTTTTCGGATTAAATACTGAAAAATATAAATATTGATATGTATATTTTGTTTTCCGACCATGTGGGTCGATGTATATATATTTATCTCTCTTGTCATATTGCAAAAGGCTCTCCATACAAGGAAGACTCTGCTGAAACTTTTCAAAAATATAAGGTGTTAGAAAAAATTTGGAAATTTTTTGTTAATGGCAAATTGATTTCAAGTTGGAATTGAAATAAAGGATTTTGGAAATTGGATTGAAAACTAATTGTTAGGTTGGAATAGAAAGATTAGGAAAAATTGAATTTTAAGTTTTAACTAGGTGGGTTTTAATAAGTTAATGGGTTTGAAGTATTCTTTTGCCTTAGCAACTGTGGGGACGAAATTCTTTTAAGGGGAAGGAATATAACAACCCGGATTTTTCGACGTTTGATTTGAAAATTTAAAGTGTAACAACCCGCATATTTTACGATTGTGTATTTAAATATTTTATTTAAATACAGCATCGTTAGTCGGATTATAGTCCGAAATGCTACTTTTTGCATGCGGTCGAATTAGGACATGGGACTACTTCCATTGAGTTCAAAATGCCATTTGCGACCTTTTTGAGTATAAACTTCGATATGTTTGGAGCTAGCTAAAATTTGACCTATGCACGTTGGACTTTAGGTTTGGGTTAGCCTAAACTACTAACTCTAGCTCCACCCCCACTTCCCTTCATTCACTTTCATTTCCTAGTACCTTCAAGCTTTAGATGAAAATGGGGGAAGAGAGAAAGAATTAGAATTCCTAAGCCCTAGTTCCATTGCAAATCCAAGCTCTAACTCCAAATTCAAAGAGAAGCTATTGGTAAGCATCCTCTTCTTCTTCTCCAACTCATTCTACCTTCCTTCAATTTCAGAAATTACTAAACCCTAACTTAGGAAATGTTTTCCTTTTAAGCTTAGATTCAAGCTTCTTGGGTTAGGATTGAAGAGTGATTGTTCTTGCCTTGCTCTATAGCTTCTCCTTCATTGTTTTTGAGTAAAAAGGTGAGATTTTTATCTCACATCTTTGTCTATATCTATCATTGTTGTTAGGTATGAATTCCTAACTTCTATTCCATGTTCATTGGCTTTGGTTTGAATTGGTTTTATGAATATTCCAATTTTTGGTGTTTTGAAGTTAAATCTTTAAAAATCCTAGCTTCGATGCTTGAACATGTTTTTGAGATAAGTCAAGGAGCCTATGGGGCTGGGTGGTTGCGTGGCATAAATCCCTAGTCGCAAGTGCTCGATCGATAGGCTCCATTTGGAATTTTTCCCCTTTGGGGGCTGGGTTGAATACACTAGAATTCCCAGTTCAGTCGACTGAATCAGAGGGTCAGTCGACTGAACCAAACCCAGGAAATTTCCTGGGCCAATGTCAGTCGACTGACCACTCTGGGCCAGTCGACTGAGCCTAGAAATAGAAAGTTTCTAGGCGTGATTCAGTCGACTGACCACTCTGGTTCAGTCGACTGAATCTGGAAACAGAAAGTTTCCAGGATCTGAGTCAGTCGACTGACCACCCTGGTTTAGTCGACTGAATTTGCTGTTTTTGCCCAATTTGCCTTTTGTGTTTGAGTTTCCCCTTTTTAATCGATTCTTCTTTCTCCGACTAGTTGTTATCACCTTTGTTTGCTTTGATAACATCTTCTTCGGAATTTTTGGAAATATCCATTTTGATGGATTTGGTATTGATTTCTTTGGATTTAATTCACGTCTTTGAATGTGGATTTTTGGTGATTGATTGTTTCTACAATCATTTCTCTGATTTGTCACTTTGAAATTATAAAGGTTTCCTATACTAGTAGTAAATATCAAAACTCTTTCATCAAAACGATTTCAACACTATTTTTAATACAAAGTCCTTTATAAAACCATTTTCCAATCTATTAGTATATACAAACCTTTACCTCATTCGTTCGAGAAATCCAATTAAATGACTTTGCAAAACAAACGGTATGAAACACTTGCGTTTATTTTGTCGGTTAGTTCTTAGACTCGTTTGATTGAAACTCTTGTGACAACTTTCGAGTGGAGACTTACAGTTTGTTCGTAAATATTTAAGTTAAGCCAGTGGTTACGGGACATGAAGCTAAACTCATCTATTTACTAGCTTAGTGTAATTGACACTTCTTGATGATCGATGATGATCATTTTGTGATTTAGACTAGTAATTTATGATGTCTCTTTGTCTGCGAGGGAGACTAAACCCTGTTTTGTGGAGCTTCGGCTCAAAATTGGTGGGGTAGCGACCAATTGTCTTCGAACCGTTTTATGGAGCTTCGGCTCAAAATAAATGGTTAGCAACCATGGAATTGCGTTCCATTTTGTGATACACGTGTTGGTGAGTTTTCATGCTCCCATTTTGTGATAGGCCTCCCCCCTTTTTGTGATTTCTGGATTTTTATCGATGATTCCTAGAATTTGTGTTTCACCAAAATTCGTGACTTATATTGATAAGTTTTATCAATATTTGTGCATTGGTGAATTTGTATTTCAACAACTTTTACGATTGGCATTGATAAGTTTGTCAATATTTGTGGTTTGGTGAATAGAGTAAAGAATATGACATTCTTTTTGATGTACTGAGATTTCTTGAGATATTTATGATTTTTGTTGTTGTCAAATGTATACTTTTCATAGTATGGCATTATTGTTATCATACGTTTTGTTATATCGCTTATTCCATCTCATTTTATCTGATATTTATAGCTAGACTGATCCGTTTATTATTTTCTTATTAAATAATACTCGGGTCAGATCGAGATGTTACAGGTGCTTCTACTTGACTCCTCATCTGGGAGTATTACCTGACTTTTGGCTAACTACACTATATTGGTAGTTTTTGTTGTTATACATTCAAGATAGAGACTCCTTGATGTATACATATTATTTTGTCTAACACTTGTATCTATTCTTTTGTTATACTGTGGATCTTGTTTGACCACTACTATGATAAACACTTCTTAGTGTTATGTTCATATCTGTTTCCGCCTTTGTGATATGAATATCTGTGACTGATTTATGTTATGATTATTTCTTTATTTATTTCCGAAGATCATATATAGCCACTGTGTAGATGTTTTGAGTTTGTATCGGTGTGTCAGATTTCCTCTTGTTACACTATATGACATATCGTTGCTCGCACAAGGCAATTACATGGAAGGTCGCTCCTCAACAGCCTTATTCTTCGCGCTAGTTGATGGCATTACTCCGTAGTGTCCTTGGCTAGCGTGAGTATAGAGGTGGGACGTCACATAAAGGTTTTAAATATTGAATTTGAAATATAGGTTGAATTTGAATATGGAAATTTGGGTTTAATTTATAAAATAAATTCAGAATTTAAATATAGAGATTTATTGGATAGGTTAATTTTGGAATTTTATAATTGAACATTGGTTAAATTATTATTTATTGAGTTTTAAGCACGATAAAAATAATTTAAAGGCCAGTAAAATTTATATTAATAATAATGAAGATAATAAAACTTTTTTAAATTGAATTTAAAAGTGATTTGTTTAGTTTAAAAAATATATCGTTTAAACTAACGTATATAAATAGCCTTCCGAGACACAGTCTCGGATTTCGACGAAACTAGTTCTATTGGATCCGTAATAGTATATTACAATTGGATGTCAAATTTCGTAGCACTTGGAATTATCGTTTAGCCGTACGATATATAAACGTTTTGAAAATTAGTATCGAAATTTAGTATAATAATTGGGTCCAAAAAGCTATCTTCTCCATATGATTGATTTAGGACTCGAAACCTTTTCCATTGAGTTCGGGATAGGAGTATAATGTTATAAATGTCTAGCGGTACGCCTCTATGGGGGTTCGAGATTTGAAGCTACGAAATTGAGACATTTTAAAATGTAAATAATATATATATATATATATATATATATATATATCTGTGTGTGTGTATGTAACATCCCGCCTTTTCGCACACTTTAAATCGACACACGTGCCAATTAAAACCATACGGAAGGGCGGATTGTTATGGGGTAAATAAAAAAAATAGAGAAGAAATAAAAAGAAAACGGAATCTCACAGCGGAAGGATAAAATATAATAATCAATATATAGTTCATTAAACTGTTTACAAAACATTTGCTTCTTCTTAATACAATAAATAGTTCGCATACCAAAATATCAATGCAGCGGAATACAGTGTAGTGGAACCATATTATATATAATAATAGTAATGAAATCTTCGTCTTCTTCCTCCAGAAAAATCTTCAAATCCTGAAACGCTCGGACTGACCCGAGCGAATTGAAAAGACAAAACACTCGAGTCAGAACTAAAAGAACTTATGTAAGTTAAATCAACAGGAATAAATATGAGTGCAGTAACTTAAGAGATGCTCGAGATTTACATCTCCTAAGGATCCGTTAAACTATTTACTATGTAGTATATTTCGCTATTATAATAGTGTCTAATTGTAAAATAAACTTACTTTTAAATAGCGTTAAGGCTTTACATTTTCCACCTTAACACATAATATATTCCCACAGTCTATACAGTACCGTAATCTCCCCCGTACTGGGCGTCATCAGAGGGCAGTCCATAGGTATGGTACAAAACCAAAATCGTATAAGGCGCGATAGGGTAGGTGACACGGCACAACTAGGCAATGCCATGGTAGATATACCAATTACTATCCGGGCTGGTGGTAACGCATAGCCGCAGCTACCGCCCACCTCAAAAAACCTCCCCCTAAAATCAAAAGTAAAAGTGGCCACCGAATCAATCCAAAGTCAGAGTATAGTATCGAAGAGGAGTGTCCGATAAAGGGCGCTAACCCCCTTGGCCCGAGAATCGCTCCTGTTTTAGCCACCTTATGCCAACTCACGGGAGTCAGGTCTACGTATTTACCTCAAAGGAAACGCCGCCACCAACCTACTCCATTCTGGAATCTCCACCGCGTACACGGTTGTTAAAGTGGTTTTCGGAGTCGGCAGAGAGTATGACAACTTCCGATCCCGGTCTCTTCAACAACCATACGTTATTATAACACTGCGGTCATTTAAAAATAATTATGCTTTCAAAACCAGAATATAATTATCCATTTCAAAACCCATAAATACGATATCATTTCCTTTTAAAACCCAAATAAATATGATATCATTTTATTTCAAATATATTTCTTTTCCAAAATCATGCCACTTTTAAGATTTATAATACCTCGAAACCAAATATTTGAAATTTAACTTTCCACATAATACTTCAAAATCCATAGTTTTAAAACCATAACTTTAAACACTTAAATGATTTGGATATTCAACAGTATATAAAATAAAACAGTTGAATTTAAAATTATTTATAAAGTAAATAATTTCCATGCCTTTACAATTTTATTTACTTTACATTCAGTCTAAACCCATAACCTTTAGATTCACTTTCAGTTTGAATAAAAACACTTCGATTTCAATATTTTCAAACTTTGAGTATTTAATAACTTTCAAAACTAAGGTTGGGAATTTCTATTCAACAATTCATTGTCCTATTATTTAGTTTTGAAACGTTTACATAATAGATCCATAACCATTTAAATTAAAACCCAATTTATTAACACTAAATATTTTCTTCCATTTATTTATACTAGAATTATTCATTTAATTTCTCTTGAATAAAAATCCAGTTATAAATATCATACCTTTAAATTTCCAAATCTTAATAAGTTTACATCAACTTATGGAGTTAAATTTTAAAATAAGCTCAATTCCAAATAAATTTCTGATTTATCTTCCAATCTTAATTGATTTGAATCATTTAAAACTCTGTATATATACAATATCTTAAACTTGTACTAAATCATATAATATAAATTATCAAACTCCATTATTCAACTTATTCATTTTTATTTAACAGATTTATGCATAGCTTAAATTCAATAATTTAACTATATATGTATATACAAAATAATATTTATAAAATATCAAAATTTAATATTTATTAAACCGTATCCTATCCAAAACCATAGAAAATCATTTCAAAAATAATTATGTATATATATATATATATGTATATACCGCGATGCCTGTATATAATTTTCTATCCTATGATTAAGTGATACGGATATTTATCATTTCAATCCGTAATTTAAAAATAAAAAATGCAGTTGTATATCATTTCAAACCGCAATCCCGAATGAAATGAAAATGCATAATAACTTGCAGTTTATAAAATATAAATACAACATCCATTCATCCATCATATCAATCATCAAACATTTATCAATTTATCATCCATATTCAAACAATCATATCAATAAATAATTGTTAATTACTGACAGTTAACTTTCAATAATGAATTAAATAACTGTTAAACTGTAGTTTATATGCAATAATAAATAAATTTAACTAGTAGTTTATATGCAATAATAAATTTAACTAAAATTTAAACTGGCAGTTTATATGCAAAAATGAGTTAAATAACAAGTAAATCATACGAATGCAGATTAACTGAGATAATGATGAAATATATGCTAAACAACTATAAATAAATTTCTAAACACATTATAAATCAATTTAACAAACATAAGAAATTTTAGCAATTGTGAGTGGGTTAAAACACTCACCTTTATATGAATCTGAAAATAATATACTTCTAATCAATAGCTTCGCTCTACGCTTCCTTAGTCTTCTTATTGATTGCTAGCTTTGTTCCGTAATTTATTTTATTTTGATTTAATTAAATTTCCCTCCTTATTATATTAATATATATATATATGTATTTATGTATGTATTTTTAAAAGGTTTGGAAAAGATTTGAAAAAGAAGAATTTGAAAAAGAAAAGGATTGAAATAAGAAGTACTGATAATTGTAGAGAAGATCAAGTTTTTAAAAGAAAGAAGAAAGTTCGAAATAGAATAAAACTTGAGAAGAAGAATATTTGAAGAGGAAGGAAAAATTAAAATGAGATACAGTAAGGAGATTTTAAGAAGAAAAAAGAAGGAGATTTGAA
Source organism: Allium cepa (assembly GCA_030765085.1). Lineage (NCBI taxonomy): Eukaryota > Viridiplantae > Streptophyta > Magnoliopsida > Asparagales > Amaryllidaceae > Allium > Allium cepa. Next base: position 963,743,384 of record CM060939.1, on the reverse strand, counting down.
TGGAGGCTAGGGTTTCATTTGCATCATATCATATTTATAAGGTTAGAGTTAGGTTTAGGGACAAAGATATTTGAAAGGAGAGGCTGCTATTAATTAGAAATAAAGTAAATATGAACAACTTGGTATTGAAATATAGTAAATATGAACAACCCTTTTTTTAAAAGTAGCAGGTATTAAAAAGAGGTAATTATTAATTAGAAAGGGAATGAATATGGAGAGACAAAAATAAATCTCACGTTTCGTTAGTTTGATTCTAAATTAATTAAGTGCTAGATACAGAAAAGTTTGAATACATCATATATATTCATACTTTAACTGTGTGTCAAAATTGCTAAACATATATCAAGTACGATTAATTGGTGACAATTTATAGGAATAAACAAGAATAAATGTAGATGCAATCACATAAGGATCTAATAGGGAAGGAGATAAAAAGTAACGACGTTGATTAATTCCACTTTCTCACTTTAGCCAATTTATTAATACGACATTTAATTATCATGCAAGTTGTATTATGACTAGAAAACATAAACAACAAACAATAAATTAATATGTATATAATATTACCTCACTTTTAAATTGTTTGACAAAAATAATAAAAATTAAATCATGCTTTAGCAATTTGAAATATTAAATGTTTATATGTATACACATGCACACAAACACACATACATGTGTGTATAAAGATTAAACCAAAGCTTATTAATTAATTCAAAGCATACTTCCATACCACATTAAATTGTCTAATGCATTTGTAAACTTATGTATACTTGAAGTCAAAAATACATATATACATATAAATTAAACCTTTTTACCTTAATGAAATTCATTTAAATTTTTAACAAAACAAAACTGGAACACAACAAATTAAGCAATATAGTAATAAACCTTTAAGATCCTTAAATAAGGACATTTGAGATAATAAATTAGGTAACAAATTTAAATATTGTTGTAATCAAAATCAAAGCTTAGATTTATTATCGAAAAATTGTTAAGCATATGTAAACTTCTATTATAATTTATTAGATTAAGAACGAATAATTTATTCAACAAAGTATTCAAATTTCATGATATATTCAATTCAAGATAAAGTGACAATATGTGTATAAAATATTTCTGTTTCAACACAAATGCAAATTATATGTATATAAACTTTCAGATCTAAAAAAAATGCAATTTGGTTTAAGAGTTTAAAACATGGATCTATAATTAAACATTCTTTAAAAAAAAATTGTTTTGATTTATCAAATTAAAAGTCAAATTAATTCATTCAACAAAAAAATTCAAATAAATAGATAAATGTTGATTCCCATTCTTATTATTAAAACAATCATTATCCCATGAACATATTTACATTTTGTTATGTTTCATTACATTGATACTTCTGTTTCACCTTTATTCGTATTACTATTTTATTTCCACTAATTGTGTAATAACTACCAAATTCAACATATTGAAATTTGTCGATTTCACCCATAAATTAAGATTTTAAATCCACTTAACTAATTTTCCTCGGTTCCATCCTTTATTACATCAACTGTTACTTAAATTTACATTAACCAACGTACAATTAAGATTTATTTGTAATCGATCACCAAATTTTATTTTAACTTATTAAATAAACAAGCAACCTAAAAATTGCAACTTATATGCTTTTAATTGTATTGACATTTAAACTTATTAGCTTATATCAACACTATTATCATTAATTGCAAACGGATTACCAATTTTAGTCATTACCCTAAATAACTAACGTTTATTAATCTACATTATTCCCAAGTTACCAATTTTGAATTAATTACTATTTATTATTATCGTTTCACTGATTAATTTAACATTTGCATTGGTTTTTCTTATAATAAATTTATTTCCCAATACTCCTATATTCATCTTAGATTTGTTCAAATGGCTATATTTCAATTTATAACCAAAATTTTCTGTGGATTTCCCTTTTTAATTTATTAGACTCCACTACGTAATAGTTAAATTTTAATTTCACTTTTTTGTAATAAATCCACAAAATGAAATTTCAAATTTCAAATATATTCATAAATCTTGGTTTTTCACTTCTTAAATCACCCAATCGTCATATTATAAATAAAATTAACATTGATTGCATCTTCTAGAATAAACTACCTTAACTACACAAATTGGGTCAAAAGTTTTCAATTGTTTTCACATTAAAGTTTATTAACTACCCAAATAGGTATCTTATCAATTGTAATTATTTAACTTTAATTACCTTTAAGCTTATTTCAATTATTCTCATTTATTCCCTACCAATATTCGTTATCATCTATAAATGTCATGTCAGTTTCTTCTTGTAACATACGCGATTTTTCGTTGCCGAAAAACCGAATAGTTAGGGTTTTAAGAAAAAGAAAATGACAGAAGAAGAGAGAAAAAGATAGAAAATAGAGAGAAAAGAAAATAGAATGGAACAGAACACAACACAACAATATCAGAATCTCACAATTCGCAGCGGAACAACATATAATAGATAAATGAATAATCTTTAAACAAAGAACTATATCAGTTATTACATTACATCACATTACATTTCATTACATCATCAGAGTGTACAACAACAAACAACATCAAACAGCGGAAAAGAAATACTATATACTAGTAATACGCCATGCCATCCAGCTTGCCTCCAGCAATTCCTGAATTCCAGAATATCCTGATAAACCTTAACTCTTGACTGCCCGTGTGGAAATTGGTGGGCACCCAGAGTTTAGGAAGGAAAACAATAAACTCCGAGTCAGTCATGTGACTGGTGTGAGAACTCAAAACAGTTTATTTATCTTTGAAATCAAAATAGAGGAATATTTTTAAAGTCAATTCGCAATGCTTTTAAAAATGAGACTACCATAAGACCTCCCACCACACACACAATGCAAACGCAGACTTGGAGGAGATTTCTCCTTATGATAGTCAAAGATGATTGATACGCATTAAAAAGAAACATTTGATATTATTACTAGTGCATAGTGTATAAAACGATTTCGAAAGTAGAATATAAATCTTAGCCAGCATAGGTACCATTATATTATGCCTACTATAGCTACCATATTAGATGGCAGGTTCTACAACTAAAACCGTACAAGATCGTATTGTTTCTTTGGATTTCCAACGAATGGTCAGGCCAAGGAACTTCCCATTGCCACATGAGAACGCCTCTGGAAGGACGTCCCCGAGAACCAAACTGGATCTCTGCCAACACAAGGCCGGGTTACCCCTAACTGGGTAACTACTGACACGAGTATGCCATCCCCCGGTCCTTTGGGACCTTTAACCGAGCGCTCGTCATCAACATCACACCATAATAATAAGTGTTTCAACATGAGTAAGTATCTGGGCTCCATACCATGATACCACCCTTTTCCAGAAGGAAATGCACATACCCTAAAGGGAGCTACCCCTCATAACCTTGCTTCATCTTTCCTGTTTTAACCATTCCGGGGTGTGAGGCTCGACGAAGTCACGTCCACAAAGACACACTTTATACAAAAGCCGTGCTTTGGGTCAACAAATGATCATAGAAATGATCAAGATAAACGATCAAACAAATGATCCTATCACAAAATGATCAACACAATGATCATTTCACAGCAACACTCAGCATGTCACATTACCAAATTGGGAATATATCGCTGATAACATTCAACTATATAACCTCTGAGCTCGTACGCCTCAGAGAAGGGTGTTAAGCTAAGAGAATAAATTCTCCGCCACCAACAGAAATATATTTGAAAGAAATCTGCTTTATATCTCAATTTGTAATGTCAGACATACAATCCATACAAGTTTGTTCTGGGCTCGAACAGAACCGAAGGCACTTACAAAGAAGTCCTTGCAATCCGGATAATCTCTAATCACGTTCGGACTTCCCATCACATAGGGAGTCTCTATACCGTAGCTACTCGGTGCAAAGACAATCGACGAGTTGTCCTTTCGCTTTCAAAAATATCCGGTCTTCAACACCGGTCATCAATGCTATCCATTACGTCGTATCACTATTCGGAATGGGTAATCCGAATAACGAGAGCAATAATTTAAAAATAAGTGTAGCATTCAAATTCAGCAAATCACAACAAATACCTTTCAAAGGTAAATATTGATAGTCGGTTATTGAACTATCAATGGATATGCACAACATCACCAGATTCCAAATAATTTTCCAAATTATTTATTTCCCAAAAATATCTTTACAAGATATATGTTTTCAATACTTCAAAAATAAATCAACGTTTATTTTTAAACAAATTCCCCTTTTCATTTATAAATTCCATAATGAATTTATATTTCACAATATCTACTGATATACAATTTCACTTATTCATTTTCAATTTATCTTCAAAAAGATAAATTCTCAAAATATTCACTTTATATTGGAAAACATTTCAATACTTATTTAATAAGTAATTTACAAATCTTTTTATTTTCCATACTTGGAAAATATTCAATATACTTAAATCGAAATTAAGTATATATTTCATTCTTTAAGGAAATCATTCTCTTAAACATATTTATTTGGGCCAAAACGAATGTTGCGTAAAACATCGTTACGACAACCCCAATCACTAGTATAGGGATTCGAAATTAAAATAGATATATAAATCCCAATACTAAACAAAACATTTCCTTTCGGAAATCATTTACTATAACAACAGTGTTATAGTCCACCATTTCCTTCTATTTCTCAAAAACGTCTATTCCAACAATAAATGTTGAAATCTATGGTTTCGAATCTCAACACATTTTAAAACATCGTTAGATCGTTTTAATTCTATTTAAAACATCAATCCAAAACATTTTCTTTAACATATTATTCACTATTCAAAAACGTGAATATACTACGTTAACCAATTTCATCATTTCTATTCATTTTATTTTAAAGGATTATTCACTATATAAACGTGAATATAACTCCATTAATAAGTTACAACAATTTACTTATCAAAATAAGTCGTTTGCGGATTTATAAAACAACGTTTATAAATTCCATTTCTATTTATTTTATAACAACTTCCTTTTATAAATTCCTTTATTAACCTATCTCAATTCATATCTCAATGATATACTAGAAATTCATATTATAAGTCAAATGCTTATAAAACGATTACTTTACAAAATCGTTCTTTTTAAGACTTTCCAAATTATAAATCTTATAACTTATAAGATTCATTTATTTACCCAAAACTTATTCTTCAAATAACCTTTACAAATTTTATAAACCCACTGCTTATAAAATTCCATTTATAACTTCACCGTTTATAATTCTATAAATTTCATTCATTTATGAAATTCATTCACAATTCATTCTAACACTTATAAAAACTCGTTTTATAATTCCAATATTTTAATTTATAAATTAACAATTTATAAATCTTTTATATAAATCAATTTATATTATTATTTCAAAACGTCTTTAAAGTCCTTTATAATTTCACCATTCTCTTTGATTTATAAAATAATCAAATTCTATAAATCCTACGTTTAAACTTTTTATAATAAATTCAATTAATCCCGATTTAAACTATTTTATAAAATCATTAACTCCATATTTTCAAAAATCAACTTTTAACTATATTTCTCAAAAATCATAATTTTTATAACATTAAAATTATAACGTTTATTTATTTAAAAGGAATTGATTCCAAAAATATTTTATAAACGTATACTTTCAAAAATCACTTTAAAAATCATTTTTAAAGTTCCAAATTTGGTCCAATGATGCTACATACCAAATAGTCAATCACGACAACAACGATGTCATATATTGTATATGATAATCAACGAATATCAAAATATCCATAATCAAACAAATACTGTTGAGGAATCCAGTTGGATCCCTCCAACCTGTTTCCTGCATCCAAAGATGTTAGCACAATACCAATTCCGTTCCAGTACGAAATTATCGCGGTATATGGGATTTAAAATATTATCCGCTTAATAGACGGCGCAATAGGGTCTCATCCGCTATACAATGCGGGAAATCAATAACTGCAATATATACATATGCCAATATATATATATATATATATTGCTATTATATATAATACCAATTTCATTGTTTATGAAATATTCGCGGTATATGTTTTTAATAAATAACATCCGCTTACTAACGGCGCATAATGTCTATTTTAACAATCAATAGATAACAGTCATCATTCAAACATACTTTCAAGAATTTTAAATCTAACTATTTAAAATTAAAATCGAAACCGATTCGATTGAGTGAGAAGTTCTCACCTTTATTTCAATTTCGTTTTAGCGATTTATTTCGAATAAAATTAAACGCGCGTTTAATTTTACCCAAAATTCTCACTAACTCCAAACGACTCCAATCTAATTCCATAGCGTAGTACTCATCCATACGATTCCAACGCAACTGGTTTCGCGCGTTTTTGACCTCGTATGAAAAAGATATGATTTTTCAAAGTTTACACGATTTAAACTATATAAATTTTACAAATTAATTTCCTTTTTTAAACCTAAATGAAATCATAGCCGTTGATTCCTGTTGCTTGCATCAAGATCGTCCCTGCCTTCTTCTCCAAACGCGTGAATATCCAGGTCAATTACACCCATCGGCCGCCGTTAATCATCTAATTATCGAGCCACCCCCTTTGACTTTGACCACGATCGGAGGCCGCCATTCCAAAGCCCATAGCTTGCTCGACACACAGCCTCAACACGGTGGAGCTCGGCCCCCTTACAAACTCGAGATGCGCGCGCGAACTGCAGATGAACGCGGCCATTTTAGAACCTCCACGATGCTCCATTTACATCTCGACCGTATAGATTCGAAGCTCGTTGCGTGCTCTCCATCTTTCATTTAGAAAGTTTTTGATAATATTGCATGGATTTGAAGATATTAACGAAGGAAGAAAGGAGCCATTTCAGCCATTGAATTCTTGGTGGCCGCGGCTGCTGTTAGGTTTAGGTTTTTTTTTTAATTTGTGTGAAGAGATGGGCTATTTATAGAAAATCGAACGAAACACTATTCATTTCGGAATTTCCAAACTCCGATTTACGCGCGGTGACCGACATTTCTAGGGTTTATCCCGCGTTCCGAACACAATGGAACCTGTTTCGGGAGCTAATTCGGTCATCTGTGCGAGTTATGGCAATAAACGTTCAATTTAAATTAAACCGATTTAAACGATTTTCTAGGCGTTTTAGCTTGCACCGGACAAACGGTAGATCCGATTGACATGAAATTTGAAACCATACAATAATATCACATTACGAATTCGATGAAACTGGTTTCGTCGAAATCCGAGATTTTTTGAAAAATGGCTATTTTAACTCGCCAAATTAATATTAAAAACAATTTCGATGCGTTTCGAGCTGCCACGATCAAACGATAACTCCGATTGCTACGAAAATTGACATACAATAATAACAAACTATTACGGATCCAATGGAACTAGTTTCGTCCAATTCTGAGACTGTCCAAAAATTGGCTATTTTCACTAGTCGATTAAATATTAAAATATTCAATTTTCACAAATAAACTTTTAATTCGATTTTAAAAGTTCTAAAATATCATTCTAACTTCAATATGATATAATAAAATTTTACAAATCATTTTCAATCATATTTAACCCAATTTTCAATTATTTCCATAATTTAATATATTAAATTATCGATTTAATTATTCAATTAAATCCAATTATTCGAATAAAATTTATTCGACTTAAAAATTTCACTTATTAATGTTCAAAATTAATTAAATATTCAAATTTTAATAAATTAAAATTCTGGGTCGTTACACTTCTTTTATTGCAATGTATTCATTCATTCATTATTGCATAACTTTATTTATATTTTATTTATTCATTTATAGTATTTGTGCTTAATCCAATTTCTTAGCAACTCAATTGTTTACTAAAGTTTATACCCGGTTATTTATACTTTCCTTTATTACTTACAAATCTTATTTCATTTATAAATGCCATCATTTAACAATTTATTGCATAAACTTCATTCATTAATATTCGTGCTATTCATGTTTAATTCAATACCTTTGCACATTAATTCATTTACTAAAGTTTACAATCATTTATTTATATTATTTACCTTCTTATTATATTAAATTAGTAGCATTTCAATTTTTACTTAAGTTTATATTTCCAACCAATTACTAAAATATCTTACATAATACTGAATTCATTCAACTACCTCTGATTATAACATTTCATTAGTTAATTCAATATTCTTGTTTGTTCCCTAAATTAAACTTATAACCAAGTATGACAAATTTCATAAATTTAATTAATTTCTATTTCATTTTTTTGAATTTGTAAATCTTAATTTCAATCGCTACATTAAATTTCTAACATTTGCTTCGTTATACCTACTAGAATTTTTATTTCTTCCTAAATTAAATTACAAAATTTAAATCAAACTAACAAATCTATAAATCAAAATTTACGGGTCATTACAATATATATATTGACCTGACCACGTTCCCATCAGTCACTTTCCTTTTCCATCAACCCGCTGTAGCCTTTTTCCCCCACACGCAAGAATCACGTCTTTCCTTTTCTTATCACGCGGTTCAAGTAAAAAACATGAAATAAACTGTTTAAATTCACGTGGTCTTCATTTTGTTTTCTACCTTTTTCTTCTTTCACCTTCATTTTTTTTGAAGCAGTTCGAAGAAAAAAATATGACAAAACAAAGGGGGATTTCAAATAGAAAAAAAACCAATGAAAGCCGCCTTGTTCCATTTAAAATCGCGACCCCCCTTCAAAACTTCTACTTCGAGATTCACGAAATCAAAATCGGGATGAGCGGTGACCTCCCGTGGGGCGCGCTGGCAAAGCACGAGCATGAGGGGAGGAGCGCGTGAGGCACTAAGCGAAGCGGTGATATCCTGAAGTGGTGGTCGTGGCATGGCTGAGCATGAGGATTGGGTCAAGAGTTGCTCGCGCAAGCACAAGAGGAAGGGGAAGTTATGAGGTAGGGTGATGTAACGAGACGGATTTTGCCCGCTCGAAAATCGACATCCATACTTTACATCGTACTCGAATGCCGTAGATTCGATCGTTCAAATCCGATTCGCCGGAGCTTATAACAACATTAATTAAACAACACAGCGGAATAAAAGAATAATACATTGATATACAGATTTGATACAATATCTGATACAACAGATGATCCAATAGATATCAATATACATTAGAGATATGATACAATAAATAGCAGCGGAAAAGAAAATAGATGACATCTAGCAGCGGAACAATATAACTCTAAGATAGTCTTCAAAAGAGAACTCCGAGAACTGCAACTCCATCTCCAAGAACCAATCCAGCAATAGCTCGAACTCCCAATAACGATGCACCAAGCTGAGCAAGACTGGTGTGATCCAAAGACTGAACTAACTCTAGATAATCTACTAAACCTGACCATCTGAAAAACCCAACTCTAAACTGCTCGTGTAGAAAAATTTTGAGCACCCAGAGTTTAGGAAAAAAACAATAAACTCTGGATCAGTCATGGGACTGGTGTGAGCAACAAAAACAGTTTATCTTTAAAAACAAACAACGAAATATTTAAAAATCAATTCGCAATGCTTTTTAAAAATGAGACTACCATAAGACCTCCCACCACACACACAATGCAAACGCAGACTTGGAGGAGATTTCTCCTTATGATAGTCAAAGATGCTTGATATGCATTAAAAAGAAACATTTGATATTATTATTAGTGCATAGTGTAGGGAAAATCATTTCGAAAGTAGAATATAAATCTTAGCCAGCATAGGTACCATTATATTATGCTTACTATAGCTACCATATTAGATGGCAGGTTCTACAACTAAAACCGTACAAGTCTCGTATTGTTTCTTTGGATTTCCAACAAATGGTCAGGCCAAGGAACTTCCCATTGCCACATGAGAATGCCTCTGGAAGGACGTCCCCAAGAGCCAAACCGGATCTCTGCCAACACAAGGCCGGGTTACCCCTAACTGGGTAACTACTGACACGAGTATGCCATCCCCCGGTCCTTTGGGACCTTTAACCGAGCGCTCGTAATCAACATCACACAATCATAAATAAAGTGTTTCAACATGAGTAAGTATCTGGGCTCCATACCATGATACCACCCTTTTCCAGAAGGAAATGCACATACCCTAAAGGGAGCTACCCCTCATAACCTTGCCGCATCTTTCCTGTTTTGACCATTTCGGGGTGTGAGGCTCGACGAAGTCTCGTCCACAAAGCCACGCTTTATACAAAAGCTATGCTTTGGGTCAACAAATGATCATAGAAATGATCACAAAGATAAACGATCAAATAAATGATCTTATCACAAATGATCGACACAATGATCATTTCACAGCAACACTCAGCATGTCACATTACCAAATTGGGAATATATTGTTGATAACCTTCAACTACATAACCTCTGAGCTCGTACGTCTCAGAGAAGGGTGTTAAGCTAAGAGAATAAATTCTCCGCCACCAACAGAAATGTATTTGAAAGAAATCTGCTTTATATCTCAATTTGTAATGTCGACATACAATCCATACAAGTCTGTTCCGGGCTCGAACAGAACCGAAGGCACTTACAAAGAAGTCCTTACAATCCGGATATTCACAATCCTGATCGGATTTCCCATCACTTAGGGAGTCTCTATACCGGCGCGACTCGGTGCAGAAACAATCGATAGGTCATCCTATCGCTTTCGCAAATACCCGGTCTTCATCACCGGTCTTCAAATGCTATCCATAACGTCGAATCACATATTCGGAATGGGTTATACGACACAAAGATCCTTTCCCGGCTAAACCGAATAGTGAGCGAAAACATTTAAAACATATGGATATGGGATTTCAATTAAGTCACAACTTAATAATTCAAAACTTTCTTTTCGATGGTTTAAACCAATTACCATTTTAAATCTTTAACAAAAAGATTTATTTCACAAAATTCCATTTACGGATTTCAAAACAATTTCCCTTTCATTTGGATTAACTCGTTTAAAATCTTTAGATTAAAGATTTATCTTATAGCTTTCAAACCGTTCCCAAATATTCACTTTCAAAATTCATTTCCAAATATTCATCAATAACTTGGTAAAATATTTCAGTTTAAACTTGAAATCCCTTTTTATATAATTTGAAATTCGTTTCTCCTATGAAAGCCTTTTTATCATTTAGAAACAACAGTCTTATTTCGAAAAACCCGATTTCATTTATAAAAGTTACAATCTTTGGGTTAATTCAAATTTTCAAAAATAATACTTTAAAAATGGTTTAACTCATAATGACTAGTATAACATCGTTAATCCCTAGTTTCAAATTACAGAATTCAATTTCAATATTGACTTCAAATTTAAATCAAAGTATTTAAATTTTAAAACTTAATCAAGTAATTTAAAAATAAATTTCCATCTTTGAAATTCCATTTCAAAAGCTTTTCACTTCAAACCCAATCCATTTTCAAAACATTTGAATTTAAATATTCAATTTATAAAAAATCATTTCAAAATCTGTGACTTAATTGATTTCCTCGTGAAATCCATCTTTGTGTGTGTATAAGTGTGGTCTAGGGGTTTAACACAATAGTGCAACATTATTCAATCATCACAGATCAAACACAGAAATATAGTTGATAAGCGATATAAGCTATAACGCTTATCGTCTATTCACAAATTTACAGATAATATACGAATGTAAATAAATGAATAAAATACACAGCTCAATCCACAGAACAAAATATCACAGATCAGATAGGACAATCAATTCAAGGCATTTCGTATAATACGATCATTCATAAGTAAGGTCAAACATCCAATAGTCATTTACCAGTAGGATTAATTATTTGTTTAATCCTAAGTAATTCAACTTATTCCCGATTAAATTAATTACTTATGAATTTATTATTAAATTCTGATTTATTAATTACAATTCACTTGATATAATTAGTTAATCAAACACTTTAATTAATTATTCTTAATTAACAAATTATTAAATTAACCTTTAAACCAATTATAAAATTAATTAACCCCTTAATTAATTATTTTAAAGAAATAAAATCTTTAATTACTTTCATTAAGAATTTACCTTAGATTAAATCATCATTAATCATTTCTGATTATAACTAAATCTAATTATTTATTTATAAAAAAAAATCATTCCTTAATTACCTTATTAAATCATTTTATTTCCTTAATTACTCTAAGATAATAAATTTCTTTATTTATGATTTCATTATCATTTATGTGTATTTTGAACATTACACTTTTAAATTTTAGATTTAAAATGATTATATATTTGAACATCTATCAAATTTAAATATCCACTTATAAACCTATATAAGAAAAGTTCTAGCTAAACTACTTAAATTTTTTATTTGAAATTTAAGCTTTAAAATACATTACGTTTTATCTTGCAAATTCAAGATAAAACAAAACATATATTTTCATTCGCAATTCTTTTATAAAATAACTTTATCAAAATTCAAGTTTAAATGTTTGTTTGAAAAACAAGTTTACTTTTAAAAAAAAACTATTTTAATTTCAACTTGTTTTAAAACGATTCAGATTTTATAATGATTTAAAATTACAGATTTGAATTCAAAGAAAACTTGAATCCATTTTTAATTTTGATTAAACTTTGATTTTAAACTTTATTTTAAAACTTGAATTTTAACTCTCGAGTCAATACTATATTTGGCTTCAAGCCAACACTGGAAACCCCGAGTAAAATACTCGAGTTACGCGAGTCAAAGTCGCGTCTTTCCCCTGCTCATTCTTTCTTCTACTCGTGTTCTCCTGCTTCTCTTGATTCTTTCTCTTCTGGTTTTTTTTATTTAGTTTAAGTTATAAAACTGCAGTTCAATAATCACAAAAACTCACGCACGCACCAGGAACCTGAAGCATCTTCCCATTCAACTCCAGTATCACTTGAGACGACCCCAAACTCCACACTGCTACAACGTACACCACCGTGCACGTGCACGGTGGTTCGCCACCACTCTGGCGACTCTCGTTGCCCCCAGCAAACCACCTCACGACCCCACTCTCTAAATCGAAACCCAGTTCGACGAAATAAATACCAAATCAAAATATGCTCGTTCATATGAAATGTAACTCGCACACGACAAAGGAAAAAAACCGCCACGACCCCACAACCTCGACCATCAGCGACGACGCGGCTCCGACCATACAACGACGATATCCCCATCTTCCATCCTCAGGGAGTTCGTGAAGCTCGATCAAACCACGGCGACAAAATCAACATATATGCCGACCCCAGAAAATAAGGACCCTAAACCCTATTTTCAACTCAACCCAAAAAATCTTGCATTCGAAAATTTTCCGATTATTTTTCCCGTGCTCATGGATCATTAAGCTAGCCTCACCATCAATTTCAACATCTAAAATTCATTAAAACAGCAGAAATTTGTAAAAATATGGTTTTTGTTCATCAGTAAACTGTTCTCAGTATACTCTGTTAAAAATCATCATTTCTATTTTAAAAATCCTATTTTCTAATAATGATTCAAGTTATATAAATGAATTGACAATTTGTGACATTCGAATTTTTACATGTATTTGAATTCTCTCTGTACAATCAAATTTCCAGAGGTTTTTGCAAGCTATTTTCAACTGAAATGAATATATATTTTTAAGCTTAATTCATAAACAAACAAACAATCTTTGTTTGTATTTTAAATCCAAATAGTTACTAGATTAAGAGATAGAAATTTATTTGCAAATCTAGGTATTAGAAAGAAACAGGAACAAGAGCATCACAATATTACAGGCATACACAGATCCATCCATTCATATATATCTATATACATTCCAGATATTCATAAGCAACAAATTCAGAGACTTAAGTTTAAATAAGGTGATCTTACTCACTTTGAGAAATGGCAGAGAAGAATAGAGATCTGAAACTCGATTTATTTGAAGTCATTTGATCTTCTGCTTGAACGTGATCCTTACATACTTCAGTTTTAAGTTTGAACTTCTATGCTTGATCAGGTTGCAGATTTTATTTTTTTTATTTTCTGGAATGTTTGGTTTTGCCTTTGAACAAATTGGAATAAATACCCATATATAAAGGAGACGTGCAGGTTCAAGTAGAGTACTTAGTATTACTATCTTGTATAGTTTCTTTGTACTGAAGCAAGACTTTTTTTTTCCACTATTTCGAATGACTTGCTTATGGGCTAGGTTTGAAAGCATTTAATGCTCATGTTCTTCCCATCCTTGTATGTTTACAGCCTATGCTGTTTGATTTGTACTTGTTTATTTTTGTTGAGATGTAAGCATTCAATGCTTAAGTCCTTTATGTTTTTACTTATTTTATTTTTTTATGTTCATAGATATTTTTTTTTCATTACTTTGTTTAGCCTGCATACTTACTTTTATATTTGTTTGTATTTACTTTGTTTTGTTTATGTTTATATGTGAACGTATTTCTTACTTAAATATTTATCTTTAACTTACATACTTATCTTAGTTATACAAAAGATATTTATATTTTTACTTTGTTTTGTTCATTTTATTTTATTTTTTTCCCATGTTGCTTTTTACATGTGTTAGTGTTCATACTTATGTTAATACTTATTATTATTTCAAACCATTTGTAACAATTTCTATTTAATTTAAAAACCATTTATTTAAGATTTTATCTCAAATCCAATATATACATATATATTCACATATATACAAATTTCCAAATTCATATGACTTAATATATTTTCTATTTGAATCGGGGAAACTCGCTGCATTTATAATCAATTTTACAAATTTTAATTCAAAAATTCATTTAAATTATCAATTTAAATTCATAAAAATCCGGGGTCGTTACAAACTTCCCCCTTAAAAGAATTTCGTCCTCGAAATTCGCAGGCACGAAAACAACAAAGATAGATGAATTCGATCTCCTATAATTCCTCAAACTTAAGATATGAATTCCAAACTCAAGTCGGAATATCTCAGAATATATACCAATTTGTCCCTCTTCCGACTTTGGTATTCATGAGAAATTACAATAGAATTTCTAATTTTGTTTTAAACGAAATTGTTTTATCGATTCAATTCAATTTATCCTTCATATTCTATTAATCAATTTTAACTCAGTTTAAAATTTCTAATTCATTTAAAATTTCCAATTTATATTCATTAAGGTTTAAATCGAAAAGTCGATAAGAAACCGATGAAATACGAAGTAAAGATTTTCTACAACGATTCGTAGGGCATCACCGCACCGAAACTTCTTTCTGGAGCTGTCACGAAACAATCAAAAGAAATTTGAAAACGAATCAAAAAGAGATTGAGAAGAAAGTTGTTTCCACTGTTGTTACAGAGTATTGACCAATTATAGTCGTATTTTCCTGTCCCCTGTCGCGTTCTCTTCTTGCACTCATACTTACTATCGGTGAATAGCAAGAGAATTTACTGAGACATTCAAACGGATATCTTAGGGATATACTCATTCTAGGGCATACTTCACCCTATCTCTAATGAGTTACTTAATGTGTTATACTCCTGAGCTAAAGTTCAAACTTAGCTCTGATACCAAATGCAACGAGACGGATTTTGCCCGCTCGAAAATCGACATCCATACTTTACATCGTACTCGAATGCCGTAGATTCGATCGTTCAAATCCGATTCGCCGGAGCTTATAACAACATTAAGTAAACAACACAGCGGAATAAAAGAATAATACATTGATATACAGCTTTGATACAATATCTGATACAACAGATGATCCAATAGATATCAATATACATCAGAGATATGATACAATAAATAGCAGCGGAAAAGAAAATAGATGACATCTAGCAGCGGAACAATATAACTCTAAGATAGTCTTCAAAAGAGAACTCCGAGAACTGCAACTCCATCTCCAAGAACCAATCCAGCAATAGCTCGAACTCTCAATAAAGATGCACCAAGCTGAGCAAGACTGGTGTGATCCAAAGACTGAACTAACTCTAGATAATCTACTAAACCTGACTATCTGAAAAACCCAACTCTAAACTGCTCGTGTAGAAAAATTTTGAGCACCCAGAGTTTAGGAAAAAAAAACAATAAATTCTGGATCAGTCATGGGACTGGTGTGAGCAACAAAAACAGTTTATCTTTAAAAACAAACAACGAAATATTTAAAAATCAATTCGCAATGCTTTTTAAAAATGAGACTACCATAAGACCTTCCACCACACACGCAATGCAAACGCAGACTTGGAGGAGATTTCTCCTTATGATAGTCAAAGATGCTTGATACGCATTAAAAAGAAACATTTGATATTATTATTAGTGCATAGTGTAGGGAAAATCATTTCGAAAGTAGAATATAAATCTGAGCCAGCATAGGTACCATTATATTATGCTTACTATAGCTACCATATTAGATGGCAGGTTCTATAACTAAAACCGTACAAGTCTCGTATTGTTTCTTTGGATTTCCAACAAATGGTCAGGCCAAGGAACTTCTCATTGCCACATGAGAACACCTCTGGAAGGACGTCCCCGAGAACCAAACTGGATCTCTGCCAACACAAGGCCGGGTTACCCCTAACTGGGTAACTACTGACACGAGTATGCCATCCCCCGGTCCTTTGGGACCTTTAACCGAGCGCTCGTAATCAACATCACACAATCATAAATAAAGTGTTTCAACATGAGTAAGTATCTGGGCTCCATACCATGATACCACCCTTTTCCAGAAGGAAATGCACATACCCTAAGGGAGCTACCCCTCATAATCTTGCCGCATCTTTCCTGTTTTGACCATTCCGGGGTGTGAGGCTCGACGAAGTCTCGTCCACAAAGCCACGCTTTATACAAAAGCTGTGCTTTGGGTCAACAAATGATCATAGAAATGATCACAAAGATAAACGATCAAACAAGTGATCTTATCACAAATGATCAACACAATGATCATTTCACTGCAGCACTCAGCATGTCACATTACCAAATTGGGAATATATTACTGATAACCTTCAACTACATAACCTCTGAGCTCGTACGTCTCAGAGAAGGGTGTTAAGCTAAGAGAATAAATTCTCCGCCACCAACAGAAATGTATTTGAAAGAAATCTGCTTTATATCTCAATTTGTAATGTCGACATACAATCCATACAAGTCTGTTCCGGGCTCGAACAGAACCGAAGGCACTTACAAAGAAGTCCTTGCAATCCGGATATTCACAATCCTGACCGGATTTCCCATCACTTAGGGAGTCTCTATACTGGCGCGACTCGATGCAGAAACAATCGATAGGTCATCCTATCGCTTTCGCAAATACCCGGTCTTCATCACCGGTCTTCAAATGCTATCCATAACGTCGAATCACATATTCGGAATGGGTTATACGACACAAAGATCCTTTCCCGGCTAAACCGAATAGTGAGCGAAAACATTTAAAACATATGGATATGGGATTTCAATTAAGTCACAACTTAATAATTCAAAACTTTCTTTTCGATGGTTTAAACCAATTACCATTTTAAATCTTTAACAAAAAGATTTATTTCACAAAATTCCATTTACGGATTTCAAAACAATTTCCCTTTCATTTGGATTAACTCGTTTAAAATCTTTAGATTAAAGATTTATCTTATAGCTTTCAAACCGTTCCCAAATATTCACTTTCAAAATTCATTTCCAAATATTCATCAATAACTTGGTAAAATATTTCAGTTTAAACTTGAAATCCCTTTTTATATAATTTGAAATTCGTTTCTCTTATGAAAGCCTTTTTATCATTTAGAAACAACAGTCTTATTTCGAAAAACCCGATTTCATTTATAAAAGTTACAATCTTTGGGTTAATTCAAATTTTCAAAAATAATACTTTAAAAATGGTTTAACTCATAATGACTAGTATAACATCGTTAATCCCTAGTTTCAAATTACAGAATTCAATTTCAATATTGACTTCAAATTTAAATCAAAGTATTTAAATTTTAAAACTTAATCAAGTAATTTAAAAATAAATTTCCATCTTTGAAATTCCATTTCAAAAGCTTTTCACTTCAAACCCAATCCATTTTCAAAACATTTGAATTTAAATATTCAATTTATAAAAAATCATTTCAAAATCCGTGACTTAATTGATTTCCTCGTGAAATCCATCTTTGTGTGTGTATAAGTGTGGTCTAGGGGTTTAACACAATAGTGCAACATTATTCAATCATCACAGATCAAACACAGAAATATAGTTGATAAGCGATATAAGCTATAACGCTTATCGTCTATTCACAGATTTACAGATAATATACGAATGTAAATAAATGAATAAAATACACAGATCAATCCACAGAACAAAATATCACAGATCAGATAGGACAATCAATTCAAGGCATTTCGTATAATACGATCATTCATAAGTAAGGTCAAACATCCAATAGTCATTTACCAATAGGATTAATTATTTGTTTAATCCTAAGTAATTCAATTTATTCCCGATTAAATTAATTACTTATGAATTTATTATTCAATTCTGATTTATTAATTACAATTCACTTGATATAATTAGTTAATCAAACACTTTAATTAATTATTCTTAATTAACAAATTATTAAATTAACCTTTAAACCAATTATAAAATTAATTAACCCCTTAATTAATTATTTTAAAGAAATAAAATCTTTAATTACTTTTATTAAGAATTTACCTTAGATTAAATCATCATTAATCATTTTTGATTATAAATAAATCTAATTATTTATTTATAAAAGAAAATCATTCCTTAATTACCTTATTAAATCATTTATTTCCTTAATTACTCTAAGATAATAAATTTCTTTATTTATGATTTCATTATCATTTATGTGTATTTTAAACATTACACTTTTAAATTTTAGATTTAAAATGATTATATATTTAAACATCTATCAAATTTAAATATCCACTTATAAACCTATATAAGAAAAGTTCTAGCTAAACTACTTAAATTTTTTATTTGAAATTTAAGCTTTAAAATACATTACGTTTTATCTTGCAAATTCAAGATAAAACAAAACCTATATTTTCATTCGCAATTCTTTTATAAAAGAACTTTATCAAAATTCAAGTTTAAATGTTTGTTTGAAAAACAAGTTTACTTTTAAAAAAAAACTATTTTAATTTCAACTTGTTTTAAAACGATTCAGATTTTATAATGATTTAAAATTACAGATTTGAATTCAAAGGAAACTTGAATCCATTTTTAATTTTGATTAAACTTTGATTTTAAACTTTATTTTAAAACTTGAATTTTAACTCTCGAGTCAATACTATATTTGGCTTCAAGCCAACACTAGAAACCCCGAGTAAAATACTCGAGTTACGCGAGTCAAAGTCGCGTCTTTCCCCTGCTCATTCTTTCTTCTACTCGTGTTCTCCTGCTTCTCTTGGTTCTTTCTCTTCTGTTGTTTTTTTTATTTAGTTTAAGTTATAAAACTGCAGTTCAATAATCACACAAACTCACGCACGCACCAGGAACCTAAAGCATCTTCCCATTCAACTCCAGTATCACTTGAGACGACCCCAAACTCCACACTGCTACAACGTACACCACCGTGCACGTGCACGGTGGTTCGCCACCACTCCGGCGACTCTCGTTGCCCCCAACAAACCACCTCACGACCCCACTCTCTAAATCGAAACCCAGTTCGACGAAATAAATACCAAATCAAAATATGCTCGTTCATATGAAATGTAACTGGCACACGACAGTGGAAAAAAAACGCCACGACTCCACAACCTTGACCATCAGCGACGACGCGGCTCCGACCATACAACAGCGATATCCCCCTCTTCCATCCTCTAGGAGTTCGTGAAGCTCGATCAAACCACGGCGACAAAATCAACATATATGCCGACCCTAGAAAATAAGGACCCTAAACCCTATTTTCAACTCAACCCAAAAAATCTTGCATTCGAAAATTTTCCGATTATTTTTCCCGTGCTCATGGATCATTAAGCTAGCCTCACCATCAATTTCAACATCTAAAATTCATTAAAACAGCAGAAATTTGTAAAAATATGGTTTTTGTTCATCAGTAAACTGTTCTCAGTATACTCTGTTAAAATCATCATTTCTATTTTAAAAATCCTATTTTCTAATAATGATTCAAGTTATATAAATGAATTGACAATTTGTGACATTCGAATTTTTACATGTATTTGAATTCTCTCTGTACAATCAAATTTCCAGAGGTTTTTGCAAGCTATTTTCAACTGAAATGAATATATATTTTTTAAGCTTAATTCATAAACAAACAAACAATCTTTGTTTGTATTTTAAATCCAAATAGTTACTAGATTAAGAGATAGAAATTTATTTGCAAATCTAGGTATTAGAAAGAAACAGGAACAAGAGCATCACAATATTACAGGCATACACAGATCCATCCATTCATATATATCTATATACATTCCATATATTCATAAGCAACAAATTCAGAGACTTAAGTTTAAATAAGGTGATGTTACTCACTTTGAGAAATGGCAGAGAAGAACAGAGATCTAAAACTCGATTTATTTGAAGTCATTTGATCTTCTGCTTGAACGTGATCCTTACATACTTCAGTTTTAAGTTTGAACTTCTATGCTTGATCAGGTTGCAGATTTTTTTTATTTTATTTTCTGGAATGTTTGGTTTTGCCTTTGAACAAATTGGAACAAATACCCATATATAAAGGAGACGTGCAGGTTCAAGTAGAGTACTTTGTATTACTATCTTGTATAGTTTCTTTGTACTGAAGCAAGACTTTTTTTTTCCACTATTTCGAATGACTTGCTTATGGGCTAGGTTTGAAAGCATTTAATGCTCATGTTCTTCCCATCCTTGTATGTTTACAGCCTATGCTGTTTGATTTGTACTTGTTTATTTTTGTTGAGATGTAAGCATTCAATGCTTAAGTCCTTTATGTTTTTACTTATTTTATTTTTTTATGTTCATAGATATTTTTTTTTCATTACTTTGTTTAGCCTGCATACTTACTTTTATATTTGTTTGTATTTACTTTGTTTTGTTTATGTTTATATGTGAATGTATTTCTTACTTAAATATTTATCTTTAACTTACATACTTATCTTAGTTATACAAAAGATATTTATATTTTTACTTTGTTTTGTTCATTTTATTTTATTTTTTCCCATGTTGCTTTTTACTTGTGTTAGTGTTCATACTTATGTTAATACTTATTATTATTTCAAACCATTTGTAACAATTTCTATTTAATTTAAAAACCATTTATTTAGGATTTTATCTCAAATCCAATATATACATACATATTCACATATATACAAATTTCCAAATTCATATGACTTAACATATTTTCTATTTGAATCGGGGAAACTCGCTGCCATTTATAATCAATTTTACAAATTTTAATTCAAAAATTCATTTAAATTATCAATTTAAATTCATAAAAATCCGGGGTCGTTACAGGTGGCGATGCCAGGGTTCAGCGTGGGTCGCGTTGGCAACTAGAGGCAGTAGTAGCAAGGGTTGGATGTCGAGGCTCGGCTGTAGGTTTCGATCAAAGCTAGGGTTTGCGATGGCGAGGCTGGCTTCAACCAGAGAAAAAAATCCAGTGGAAGGTAATTAACCTTTATAACTTGTTAATTTAATTTAATTTATAAATTTGAAATTTATTTAGAAATCTAACCGAATACATATAAAATATTTAACTTTTTATTTCGAGGCCAAAATCGCATGAACTGGAATTATTGGAGTCCTAATGTCGTAGATACAAAATAAAAATTGGGATAGATTGGAAATAAAAATTAAGGTGAGTAAACCTCACTCTTTTGGATTACTGGAGTTAATTTTAAAAGAATTAAAATTTATAATTGGATGCTATTTTAATTTATAAATTATTATCTGTTGAGTATTATATATATAGTAATATATATACTAGTTTTTGGAGTGATATTCTTGCACATTATGGCGGATGAGACCCTATGTTCCCCGCATAATAGTGTTTGACCCTATATACCGTGATATCCCCCTCGAAGTAGGATTGGTATTTTTTTATGTTGTATTAACATCTATGGATGAAGGGAAACATGTTTGAGGGATCCAACTGGATTCCTCAAATTTATTGTTCATTTTTCATATATAGTGTTATATGATTTATGTAGAATAATCTATTATAAATTATTGTAGTGATTGGAATTGTTGGACATTATTGTAGCACTGACCTTTCAAATACTATAAATATATTTTTATTAAAAATTTATGGGATTAAAATAAATTTGATAATAAAAATATATATTGGAATTAGAGTTATTTTAAGGAGGTTTAATTAGGAAAATGTATATTTGATTTTTGGTTATACTTAACTGTTGTGAATTTTGAATGGAGATATTTTCAAAACAAATTATTTAAGAAAATTATAAACGATATTCTGAAAATATGAAAAAAGTTAAAATCAATATTAAAAATAAATTGGAAGTATAAGGGAATTTATAAGGAGTGAATTTATATAATGGAATTTAAATAAATAAGATTTGTTTTATAAACAGGTAAAACAAAAAGGTTATGAAATTTATAGACAATGTTATAAATAAAGGAATTCGATATCACATGGAAATTGGAAGAATACGTAAAACAGGTTTGAGAAAAATAGTAGATTCTATTTTTGGAATGGGATTGGTTAGGAAATTGACAATGAATCGATATGTTGTGAAATCGAGAGAAAGTTATAAATTAATTTTTTTTTATTGAGATTTTAAAATTATATTTTAAATTTTATGTGAGTTTGTTTTAAAAGGAAAATTTTATTATTTTAAAACTATGGAATTTTAAACTAGTTGAGATTGAAATACTTCGGTACGTAGATTTTCAAATGTTAAGTATTTATTTAATAAATTCTAGCTTTTAAATTCAACTTTGGAAATTTATTTGTTCACCTAAAAAAATGAGTTATAGATGTTATAAAAGTGTTTAAATACTTTAAATAATAACTTAAAAATATTTTAAATAAACTACTATTCTTCAAAGAAAATACTCGCTATATATATCGTTTTGAAATGATTGTAAATTTATTTATATATTCTCTCGAAATGTGTGGACGGGTTTAGTAATTTTTATAAGAGAAATCATATAAATGGGATGCTAGAGACTTAAGAGAATTTCCAATGTCTGGATGTGATAACTTTGGATTCATTTAAAGGAGTTAAAAATGGTTGATTGGAATTATAACTAAGTATAATCGGTTTGGGAATCGTAAGAAGAATTTATTAAAAACTCGTGATACTATGAGATAAGTACGAAATATTTCAAGTTAAATATTAAAATGATTTTGGAAATTATATGTATAAATATTTTCCTACGTGTTAAAAGGAAGGTTTTGGAAAATATTTTTAGTTGAAAATGATTTGGAATAGAAATGATTTCTAAGTGTTATATAGTTGATGTTGGAAAATATTCTAGTATCGAGAGGGTAGAATATCTTGTCATGGATACAACTGTTGAAATTATTTTCAAATATAGAATATTGAAGAGATTGAATATATATCTTGGTGAAGATGTTTGAATAAATATTTTGGAAGTTTATAAAACAAGGCCTAGTGTTGTTTTTGGATGTTATTTGATAGTTAAATAACCAACTATTAATATTGGCCAATTTCGTTAATCGTTTCGATGAGACAGGGATCAGATTTAAGTATCCAAAAACCACTTCGATCCGGTTTGAACGTAGCGAATGAATACCGTGAAGATGATGAAGACGGTGATTTGGTTTGTCCAGATCCAGGACAACTTGTATGGATGAATGCTATCCGAACATCATTATTAGAGGACGATGAGCATTCTAAGTAAAATTGTTCTTGAAAGGTAACGCTTAGCCTCAAAACTCATCAACCGAGAATGACTAAAACATGAGAGATGCAGCAAGGCTAAGTGGTTCGCACCTAATTAGGGTATGTTATCACATTTCTAGACGTTGTGACGCCCCACCTCTATACCCACGCCAGCAAAGAGTATTAATAGATAATACCGTCTGCTAACACGGAGAATAAGGCTGTTTAGGAGCGATCATCTATAGCCTTGCTTTAATTATCTATTGAATACATCGACAATTGCCTTACCAAGCAGATCGACATATCCAATGAATACTTAAAACAAAACCATAGGTGGCTATGAGATCTATCAGAACAGAATATAACAACTCAAATGCAATATACATCATAGAACAGTAAACCATCATATACACATATACTGATACATAGCAGAGTATACAAAATAATACATGTCAAGTGGTATAGCAAACCATAATATGCAGACGAGTTCACAAGAATACATTTCAGAGTTACAACAAAATAGGACTACACAAAAAGCTATGACAAAAGGAAGCTAACGGAGTAGTCCATGCGGAAGCAAAATAGGCTAAGTCCAAAGGCACCTAACCTGAAACATCTCGGTCTGACCCGAGTAATTAATACACGGGTCAGTCTAGGTAAACAAATCAGTTAGATAAACTGAACAACAATAAACCTGCAAAGTTACAAAGTATAACAAATATCTCTAAAAGAGATAACACAATCATCTAACAAAAGATGAACATATCAAGACAAGCCTCATATCATTGGCAACATAGATAAACAAAGGATACAAATATCCCAAAGCAAGCCAAAAAGACAAATAACAAATACCCATAAGGTATACAAGTTCCACAAGGTAATCGTTATACATCATGCGGCTCAAAAATACCAACACCGATGGGCGATACCAAGGGAATATAATATCAATGAAACATATGATTGCTCGAGCTCAGTACTGTATAAACAAGGATCCATGAGCCCGAAGACTCCAAACCCAATATCACCCATGCGGCTCATAACGACCAACATAGAAAGCGATACTATAGGGTGACAAACCCGAAGGCACAAACCCAATATCACCCATGCGGCTCATAAAGACCAACATCGGAAGCGATACTATAGGGCGACAAGCCGTAGTGGTGAAGGTCGAAGACCCAGTACTGGACACCACTAACTGGCGGAATGTGTCACAACTCTCGAAAAGGAATCCGAAAAGTGTTAACGTGTGTTCCATAACCACTCGTTTGCACTAAACGATTTACTATCCGTCAGTCACTTTCACACTCAAAGCAGTACAAAGTTTACCTCATATCATCGATAAACCAAACCCGAAGGTCAAAACAATCGATTGAATAGGTCGGGGATTAATCCGAAGGATAAACGCATAGATTCATGGTCCGTGTTTTGCCCAACCATTTAATCACCCTTCCACTTCGCTCAAAG
Source organism: Allium cepa (assembly GCA_030765085.1). Lineage (NCBI taxonomy): Eukaryota > Viridiplantae > Streptophyta > Magnoliopsida > Asparagales > Amaryllidaceae > Allium > Allium cepa. The sequence continues at coordinate 963,718,137 of CM060939.1, read as the reverse complement.
TGCGAAATTGTGTGTTTTAAATAGAATTTATAAATTGGAGAAACGAGCTTTTAAATATGATTCGAGAGATTACTTTATAAAAACCCGTGGATGAAGTCAAGAATAAGTTATCAAAGTCAAAGATGCAATAACAACTACTAAAAAGCAACTTGAATCGATAAAATTTGGAAAACCAATCAAAATATGCAAAAATAGGCAAAACTGGCAAAACAGGAGCAGGTCGGTCGACCGGACCTCCTGGGTCGGTTGACCGGGCCGGAAACAGAGAGGTGCTCGGGGTAGCAAGTCGGTCGACCCGACCTCTGGATCGGTTGACCGGAGCCCAAATTTCTGCACTTCCAAAACAGAGGCAGGGAAGTGCCCAATTAGCAGGTCGGTCGACCGGACCCTGAGTTCGGTCGGCCGAACCTAATGATTTGCACTCCTGCCCTATTTTCAATGAAATGCAAATTCTTTCCAAATCCAAAACAATGGCACATGCATACTTGTTAGGAATTCATACCCAACACCTATGAAATCAAGAGAAGTAGATGTGAGTTCAAAACTCACCTTTAACCCAAAAACAAAGAGGAAGAAGAAGCTCAATAACAAGGAGAAGACCAACCAAACTCTACTTCAGCCCAACAAGCTTCAATCTAAGATCAAAACTAGTATCCCCTAAGTTAGGTTTTGGAAATTTTCTGAAATTGAAGAAGAAAGAGTTGGAGAAGATGAAGAGGAGACTTACCAATGGCTTCTCTTTGATTTTGGAGTAAAAATTCAAGCTTGCAAGAAGAAATTAGGGCTTGCAATTTCTATTTCCTCTTCCCTTCCACCATTTTCAGTTTTAGGTAGAGCTTTAGAAATAAGAACGAGAGAATGGAGAGGAGAGGGTTGAGTTAGAGGGTTTAGTTAGCTAGTGGGCTGAACTCAAACCCAAAAACCAACTAGAAAAGGTAGCCAATTTCAACTTACTCCAAACATATCGAAGCTTATACTCAAAAAGATCGCAAACGACATTTTGAACTCAATGGAAGTGGTCTTGAGACCCAATTGGACCGTTTGCAAAAAGTAACATTTCGGACCCAAAATCTGACTAACGACGCTATACTTAAATAAATCATTTAAATATAAAATCGTTAAATATGCGGGTTGTTACAGATCTCCCCTCCTTACAAAATTGCGTCCCCGTAATTTCTAGAGACGATATTTGTAACAACTACATACATACAACATTCAAAAGAAAAGGAAATAATCTTGAGATGAAAAGACATTCTCACTGTTTCAAAGCAAAGATAGAAAACCCGTATAGGATCGCTCGATAAACTCTCTTGTTTCCCGAGTACAGTCATTGGGATTAGCGGACCATTGAACCCTAACGAATGGTACGTCCTTGTTTCGAAGGTGTCGCACCTCCGTATCAAGTACGCGAATAGGCTGCTGTACAATAGATAAGTCCGGTGAGACCTCAAGCTCTTGCAAATCAGGAGAAGAAATAACAGAATCCGACTCCCGAAGACACTTCCGAAGTTGAGAGACGTGAAACACGTCATGAATACCAGATAAATGAGCTGGAAGTGAAACTCTATAAGCCGCAAAGCCAATACGTTCAGTAATAGAAAATGGTCCTATATAACGAGGAGCCAATTTCCCAGTCATACTGAAGCGCATAACCTCATTCAAAGGAGAAACACAAATAAAAACAAGATCGCCGATCGAGAACTCGAGAGGCTTCCTACGGTTGTCCGCGTAGGATTTCTGGCGACTTTGTGCCTCTTTCATTCTCAATCGAATAAGATCAATCTTCTCGGAAGAATCACGAACAAAATATGGACCAATAATAAGCTTCTCCCCAGATTCCAACCAACAAGAAGGTGATCGACATGGCCTTCCGTATAAGGCTTCGAAAGGAGCCATACCAATACTAGACTGAAAACTATTATTGTAGGAGAACTCTACAAGAGGTAGGTGATTCTCCCAACTACCACAAACATAACAATACAAAAGAATAACAGAATAAGAAGTTCACCATAAGGAGCACGAGAGGATAAGTCCGAACTTGCTTGCTCAGAGAATTCTATAGATTCCTAAGCTCAAAATAATTTGAAATACCGACGTGGTACAAACAATACGTCAAATGAACCAAATCTCAACAAAATGAAGTACGACAAAACGTCCGATGAACTTGGTAAAAAGACCATTCCATTCGGACATCAACAAAGAAACAATCACTTGCTGCTTACAACTAAATGCATTGGCAACACGATCCCCTTTTCGGGAATTAAAATATCAAGATCATAAGATGCTAGGAACTTGAACCAACATTAAGTTCCTCATGAGAAAATAAACATTTCAAAATTATGATTGGTAAGGAGAGCAAAATCCTTCACCTAAAAGTAATGATGCCAAATACAAAAAGCGAAAACAATAGCCGCGAGCACTAGATCATAGGTGGCATATCTAGTCTCGGTAAGCTTTAATGGCTTAGAAACATAAGTGATAGCGCATTCTATTTTGCAAGGGAACGACATCCAAACCAATACGATTAGCTTTGGAAGAAAAGATAAAGTCTTGGTTCCCTTCGGGAATCCCAAGAATAAGAGTATTGAAAAAGAGTTCTTTCAAATAATATTCTTCCCCGAAAAACTAAAACTTTCAAAATCACAATTATCTTTATGTAACTATTTTTCTAGAAATTTTTTCTTATTTCAAATCAATTTATTGTGTCAAATTGTCTCATCAAAGTGTTTAGGAGATTCCTATCGAAAACGTTGATCAAGCGCATCGACCAGAATTCTTAAAGCACTCAATGGGCAATACAATCACAAAACCATCTTCTATATGATAAACATGTTTCTAAAAACTTTTTAAAATTCTCTTTGTTCGTTTTAAAAACAAAAATCCCATTTATACTTATAAATAACTCTTATGAAAAAGATTTGCAAAAATTTTAGATTGCTAATTCCATCCAAAATCAACAAATACAAAAATGGAATCATCGAGATATTCGTAGAATACTCGATTCATAAAATGGATGAAATGAGCTGGACAAACTAAATGACACAACAAATCATTCATAATAATTACAACGAGCGCGGAGAGCGGTAAGTGGAATGCTAACTTCCGCAACTCGTAGTCAAATGAAAACCGGTGGTAAGGTCGAGCTAAAAACACCTTAACACTACAACAAAAGATTGCTTGGGTGATAATCCTAAGATAAGATCAGAAATACCAGAAAATTCTCAAACTACAAGAATGAGAGAAACAACACTTTCCTCATCATGAGGGCTTAAAGAATAAAATGTGAGATCAAATTGGAATCGAAATCACAAAGAAAATAGAAATCTGTTTAACAGATTGAAAATGTTGAGGATGAATAGTCCACTCGGGATATAGGATATGACTTCATAATAATTAAGTCAATCCTCAAAAAAAATATCAATTCCGAAGCCTAAGTAACGCATAACATGCCAATTGGCTCGGAAAGAAAAATCACATAAAATAATCTCGACATTAATACAAGAAAATTAAGCGTTGCGGATCCACCAATTCGGTTTCGCAATTTTCAAAGAAGTAACCATACAAGAAACATCCAAAGATAAATCATCGAAGAGCTTCTTCGATACGGAAAAAAATGCAAAGCCCCCGTATCGAAGAGAACTCGAATACAATAGTCAAGAAATAAAATAGAACCTTCCTAAACAGATGGAGATGTACCTTTTCTCCGAGAAGAACCTCTAGAAGCATTTGTTATCTTTAGGTTGCCAGATAGAGGATTATTCGGAACAATAGGACAAGTGAAAATACGATGGTCTTCCTTCTTGCAATAGTGGCAGAAGAGAGGCATAGGGCAAGCTCGAATCATATGATCAGGGGAACCACAATTGAAACACTTCCGAGTGGAAGGTGTTCCAACAGACTGAGACTGAGAATTAGATTCAACGGGCTTTTTCTTCTTGGAAGGGTAAAATTCCCGCTTATCCAATGGAAACTTCTTCTTGTTGGGGTTCTTGCGAATCTCAACACCATCCCCACAATCACACTCCTTCTCGAAGGCTTCGAGATGAAGTGCCGAATCAACCAACTCCTCAAAAGAAAGCTTAAGCTGGAGCATTAAAGACTTCTTAAGACATTTCTTAAGACCAGATACAAACTTCAGATTCTTCCTATACAAGACGCTAATGAATTCAAGACCATACTTAGATAAGGCCTCGAATGATGCAACATACTCAAAAACGGAAGACTCCTTATGCTTCAACTCAAGGAAGCGACGGGTCAATAAAACTTTCTCAGATTCAGGAACGAACTTGAGTTCGAATCGTTCCCGAAACTGAGTCCAAGAAAGAGCAGACTCATCAAATTCAGCTAAAAGAAGCTCGTACCAGTCAAGGGCACGCTTTTGCAATAAGCTAGAAGTTACAAGAACCTTATAATGATCAGAAAGATCCATGCGAGAGAGAACATGCTCGTACATGCGAACCCAAGCTTGGACCTCAAGAACAATCTCGGAGCCTTTAAATGGCTTCCCTCCAAGATGAGAAAAATCACTACACAAACGTGCGAAGGTGGACTTGCATGGAGGAGATGTTCGAGTAGGAGCTGGAGGCTGTGTGCTCCTAAACCACTCTAAAAACTGATCGGCAGACATATAAACGCCGTCCGGATGTGAGCCACTAGATTGCCCAACATCCGAGCGTCGTCCTCCGTCTCTTCCAGCCTTAAGCTGAAAGTTAAGATAAGGTAAAGATTATTCCCAAGGTAGATAATTCAATACGGAATACTATGGAATTTAAATGCATTCCTAGGCATATTCCCAAATCGTATCTAACCTTTGATGGTAGAAGGAATAGAGAGACACGATGATTCAAAGATTTGTATCACTTATCACACTCTGATGTATCGCAATATGTGCTCTATTCTGTGTTTATCATATTTTATTCTGAACCTCGCTTTGATACCAAGCTGTGACGCCCCACCTCTATACCCACGCTAGCAAAGAGTATTAATAGATAACACCGTCTGCTAACACGGAGAATAAGGCTGTTTAGGAGCGACCATCTATAGCCTTGCTTTAATTATCTATTGAACACATCGACAATTGCCTTACCAAGCAGATCGACATATCCAATGAATACTTAAAAAAAAACCATAGGTGGCTAGAGGATCTATCAGAACAGAATATAACAACTCAAATGCAATATACATCACAGAACAGTAAACCATCATATACACATATACTGATACATAGCAGAGTATACAAAATAATACATGTCAAGTGGTATAGCAAACCATAATATACAGATGAGTTCACAAGAATACATATCAGAGTTACAACAAAATAGGACTACACAAAAAGCTATGACAAAAAGAAGCTAGCGGAGTAGTCCATGCGGAAGCAAAATAGGCTAAGTCCAAAGGCACCTAAACTGAAATATCTCGGTCTGACCCGAGTAAATAATACATGGGTCAGTCTAGCTAAACAAATCAGTTAGATAAACTGAACAACAATAAACCTGCAAAGTTACAAAGTATAACAAATATCTCTAAAAGAGATAACACAATCATCTAACAAAAGATGAACATATCAAGACAAGCCTCATATCATTGGCAACATAGATAAACAAAGGATACAAATATCCCAAAGCAAGCCAAAAAGACAAATAACAAATACCCATTAGGTATACAAGTTCCACAAGGTAATCGTTATACATCATGCGGCTCAAAAAAACTAACACCGATGGGCGATACCAAGGGAATATAATATCAATGAAACATATGATTGCTCGAGCTCAGTACTGTATAAACAAGGATCCATGAGCCCGAAGACTCCAAACCCAATATCACCCATGCGGCTCATAACGACCAACATAGAAAGCGATACTATAGGGTGACAAACCCGAAGGCACAAACCCAATATCACCCATGCGGCTCATAAAGTCCAACATCGGAAGCGATACTATAGAGCAACAAGCCGTAGTGGTGAAGGTCGAAGACCCAGTACTGGACATCACTAACTGGCGGAATGTGTCACAACTCTCGAAAAGGAATCCGAAAAGTGTTAACGTGCGTCCCATAACCACTCGTTCGCACTAAACGGTTTACTATCCGTCAGTCACTTTCACACTCAAAGCAGTACAAAGTTTACCTCATATCATCGATAAACCAAACCCGAAGGTCAAAACGATCAATTGAATAGGTCGGGGATTAGTCGGAAGGATAAATGCATAGATTCATGGTCCGTGTTTTGCCCAACCATTTAATCACCCTTCCACTTCGCTCGAAGTGCGAAATTGTGTGTTTTAGATAGAATTTATAAATTGGAGAAACGAGCTTTTAAATATGATTCGAGAGATTATTTTATAAAAACCCGTGGATGAAGTCAAGAATAAGTTATCAAAGTCAAAGATGCAATAACAACTACTAAAAAGCAACTTGAATCGATAAAATTTGGAAAACCAATCAAAATATGCAAAAATAGGCAAAACAGGCAAAACAGGAGCAGGTCGATCGACCGGACCAGAAACAGAGAGGTGCTCGGGGTAGCAGGTCGGTCGACCGACCTCTGGGTCGGTTGACCGGAGCCCAAATTTCTGCACTTCCAAAACAGAGGCAGGGAAGTGCCCAAGTAGCAGGTCAGTCGACCGGACCCCGAGTACGGTCGGCCGAACCTGATGATTTGCACTTCCTGCCCTATTTTCAATGAAATGCAAATTCTTTCCAAATCCAAAACAATGGCGCATGCATACTTGTTAGGAATTCATACCCAACACTCATGAAATCAACAGAAGTAGATGTGAGTTCAAAACTCACCTTTAACCCAAAAACAAAGAGGAAGAAGAAGCTCAATAACAAGGAGAAGACCAACCAAACTCTACTTCAACCCAACAAGCTTCAATCTAAGATCAAAACAAGTATCTCCTAAGTTAGGTTTTGGAAATTTTCTGAAATTGAAGAAGAAAGAGTTGGAGAAAATGAAGAGGAGGCTTACCAATGGCTTCTCTTTGATTTTGGAGTAAGAATTCAAGCTTGCAAGAAGAAACTAGGGCTTGCAATTTCTATTTCCTCTTCCCTTCCACCATTTTCAGTTTTAGGTAGAGCTTTAGAAATAAGAATGAGAGAATGGAGAGGAGAGGGCTGAGTTAGAGGGTTTAGTTAGCTAGTGGGCTGAACTCAAACCCAAAACCCAACTAGAAAACGTAGCCAATTTCAACTTACTCTAAACATATCGAAGCTTATACTCAAAAAGATCGCAAACGACGTTTTGAACTCAATGGAAGTGATCTTGAGACCCAATACGACCGTTTGCAAAAAGTAACATTTCGGACCCAAAATCCGACTAACGACGCTATACTTAAATAAATCATTTAAATATAAAATCGTTAAATATGCGGGTTGTTACAGATGTCCTCGAAAACCACTATATTATGGATATGGTTGTGCATGGAAAGAGCACTTGATGGAAGGATGGGAACACCTGGGGTGATAACATATTTGTTCTATCCAGGTCAAGGATAGGTCAGTCTTGTGTAGCAGGGGATCCCAGCGTGGTCCTCGGTACATTGTTCTAGAGGCGTACTATGATGGACGGCACCCCAGTGGCCCAGTCATTCGTTGGAATCTATTCTCCAATACGAGCTTACGGTTTTGTTTGTAGAGCATAATATGCTGGAATTTAATTAATGTAATAATTTCAGCTGTTTGAATAAGTATTTGTATTTAGACACTATTATAATATCACTGGATTTTTCCATAAAGTGTTTTGGTTATTGTAAGGTAAAAACCCATTGTGTTTATTTGTGACGTGGTCTTACGAGATACCTTTGTTTTCAAAGGATTTTGAAATTTTTAATAATTGAAATTGAGTGGGTTTTCTCGCGCTAGTTTTCCAGACCGACTCGGGTGTCATTTTATTATAATGCTCGGGTCAGACAAAGTATTACAGATTCAGGTTAGGATCCTATGGAGTTCAGGAGACGAGCTGAAGGATTTCTGACGTATATCACGTACTTGTTTATTTCCGCTGTGTGTGGACATGTTATTATAACTGTCCATATTGATGTATTGATTGTGTACTCTGATGATTGTAAGAATAAGCAGTTATAGATTCTTTTGTATTAAATCTGTTATCATATATTATATTTTGTTCCGCTGCGATTATGAGATTCTATGTTGTTGTTTCTATTTCTTCTTCTATCTTTCTTCTTCTTTCCCTGGTTATTCGCTTTTTCTTATAATTTAGGTTAGTCAGGAGCGATTTATTATCAACTCAAAGGGTACGGAACTGCGGGTTGCTACATCTTTTGTCTTAGAATAATTCTATGTAATTCATTCTTTTGCTTTGGATAATATCTCAATTTTCTTTTATTTAAATAAAATATCTTTCTTAGATACATTCTCTTCGAATTATTCCATTTTTTTTCAAGAGTATATGGAATCATTAAGCCTCATTTACTATATCATTTATTTATTTTAACCTTTCATAAATCCTGGAATAATTCCAAATCATTTTCTCTTTTACTTAGGATAACCTTTCCTAATCATTCACTAAATCTAAAGCAAAGATTTCTTTCATCCAAGTTATAACTTTTAACTTAGGGAAATAATTCCCAAATCATTTATTAAATTTTAATCAAAGTTTTTCTTCTTAACTTCAAATCATATTCTTGCAAATCGAAGATTTTCATATGAGAGCACTACTGCTACTTTAGATATGGTAAATTTCACCTCCAGAGACTAATGGCAAGTAATCCTAAATCATGAATATCTTTGTCTTCAACGATCTTTGTCTTCAATATGCTTTATTTCGAAAATTAGTTTGAAGGGGTTTTCGGACAGGAATCACCAAAATACGATCCCGATTCTTCGGATAGGAATCATCCAAATCCGACCTCAGTTCTTCATACCACTCATCTAATAAAAGATGTTAAGTGGTTAAATAATACTCAAAGAATTTGTTTCTTTTCTTTTATCTTGGAAAGTTTTAAATGTGATCTTTTAGAGCATCCAGGCTTTCCTTTCGATCTATTCCACCCCTCGCCTAAAAAGAGAAAACATAGGCCAGGTAAGTTCAAAGCACTGGTTGCTCCATTACTAACCTTAGTTAAACACCTTTTTCCATCTTTCCATATCTCACATGCGGGATAAATGTACTAGTCATTTCCACATACTCAGTTTGTTAATACATTCCATATTCTTTACATTTTGTTTAAGTGGTATAAACAATTCCTCTTTACCGTTTATTCAAACTCTTATCAAAACTTCCAAATCATCTAATTATTCTTTTAAAATTATTCACAAAATATATAGGAAAGAACTATTAAGTTTAAAACTATATTCAAAAGGTGATGAATTCACACCATAAAAGTGCTTCAGAAAGTGCTATATAAGCATATTTGATTTAAACAACTTTATAATATTTGAAAATTCATATTTTCCATTTCAAAACTCTTTTAAATTATTTTAATACATTTATCAAATTTATTTCATATTTTTTATCGTTTAAAAATATCAGTTATAAAGAAATCCTTTTTTGGATTCCAAACTTTAAAACCGCGATATTTTTAGAAAATTATTTTGGACATATTTCAAATATACTAGATGAAATCCTGGTTTTCTTTCTTTATTTCTTTAAAAGTATTTAAATGTTTATAAAACATTTCTAACTCATTTTAAAACTATTTCCAAAAGGTTTAAGCATTCCATATGCACTATTTCATTTTCAAATGGAAAGTGATTTCCTTTGTGCTTATCGACGTGTATTAACATGGCTTGGTAAAACAATTTAACAATCATATAAAACAATCAATACATGATAATTAATGCATATATAAGCATCCATAGCAATCATAACACATCATCAAACATGTATATACATAAATATAGATATTAAATAGAGTTTCTCACCAAAAAACAAAGTGATTAATTTCCTACCAACATTCAAACTAGTCCACGCTTCACTAAACACTTCCTACTCCACTTAAACATTCGTAAGCAACTTTCCCTTCCTTTGAAGTGCTCGGACAAGGCATGAGATGGAGGTGGGATGAAAGTATAGAGAAGAAGTCGTAGAGCTTTGACCTTGAATTCTCAAATTAGACCCGAAAAATAGGTCATCTTCGCTCTTGTTTTTGACTCTCCTACTCTCAAAATTTGAAAAACTTATTAACTGAAAAATTATTGAAAATTCTTTTCTCTTGAACTTAGGAAAAAGAATCACTTGATTTTGATTATTTTTAAGAAAGATATGGTCAAAAGAAAAGGAGCTATAATCGGATTCACAAATATAAAGCCCGAAAATGTACTTCAAAGAATTGACTTTTAGGTGTAGCAAACCTCCAAATTGAAAAAAGTGTTCAACATAAAAGTTGTAACCATTAAAATTTTATATGGTTTAAAAAAAATTAATTTGGATCTATTATTATCAAGTTATGGTCAAAATAAAATAGCTTATTCTCTGGCTTAAAAACTGTACCAGAGAATGCACAGGAAAGAAGTGGATTTTTGACATGGTTAATTTTAGAACGAGACAAAGTGGTAAAAATGAAAGTTGTAGCCACTAAAAAAATATGTGATTTGAAAAGAAATTGTATTTTGGTTCTGTTTTGAATAAGTTATGGCTGAGAGAAGAAGAGGTAAAATATGAAGAAAAAAAGAGTTTGATTTGAACAGGATGAACATTGATTTCTTTTCAATATTTTGTAAATATTTTGGCATTATTTCTTTCTAATTTTTTTCCTATGGCTTGAAAGCCACTGAAGAGAAGAGGAAAAAGGTGAAGAAGCTTGAGAAAAGAAGAAGAAGAAATGTGAGTGAGAGTGAAGAAGGAGTGACGAAAGAAGTGGGTATCTATAGAAAAAGAAAGAAGTCATAAATTTACCCAAATAACATTTTACCAAATTATCATTACTTCAGCCTAAAGCAATAACCACTTTTTCAATACTTAACATCATCCTTTCACTTTTTACTTTATGTTTTAGTCACTTAAAGATTAAGTAAAGAAAAGTAATTATTTTGTTGGATTTTGATTTGATGTGATTTGATGTTTACTTTTCTTACTTTTGTTAATTCTTACTTACTTTTGCTAATGACTTCTAGAAGTTTACTAATCCTATTTAGTAAAAGTAAACATGTTTAGTTATTAAAATGTGTAATATATATGTTAAAACATGTTAACAAAGTGCGATTATGTAACAACCCGCATATTTAACGATTTTATATTTAAATGTTTTATTTAAATATAGCGTCGTTAGTCGGATTTTTGGGTCCGAAATGTTACTTTTTGCAAACGGCCGAATTAGGGCTCAATACCACTTCCATTGAGTCCAAAATGGCGTTTGCGATGTTTTTAAGTATAAACTTTGATATGTTTCGAGTAAGTTGAATTTTGCAACTTTTTCTAGTTGGGTTTTGGGTTTGGGTTCAGCCAATTTGTTAGTTTAATAACCTAACTCAGTCCCTCTCTTCCCCATTCCCTCATTTTCACTTCCAAAACTCAAGATAAAACTGAAAATGGGGGAAAGGAAGAGGAAATAGAAATTCCAACCCCTAGTTCTTCTTTGCAAACTTGAATTCTTACTCCAAAATCAAAGAGAAGTTATTAGTAAGCCTTCTCTTCATCTTCTCCAACTCTTTTCCTCTTCAATTTCAGAAAGTTTCCTAAACCTAACTTAGGAAACACTTGTTTTGATCTTAGATTGAAGCTTGTTGGGTTGAAGTAGAGATTGGTTGGTCTTCTCCTTGTGATTGAGCTTCTTCTTCTTTGTTTTTGGGTTAAAGGTGAGACTGTTATCTCACATCTATGACTATAATCAACGTTGGTTGTTAGGTATGAATTCCTAACACTTATTCATGTGCATTTGTGATGCAGCGGAATATACGAAAATTAGATGGAACGGTGAAAGTAGAAATCGGTGGATTGATGAATACTGAAATGCCCAAATTCGTTGATCCGAAGATACCGAATTCTAGCTATCTCTGACACGTTGATCGCGCACGATACCGTGGATGAGATCTACAATTCTTCGAGCGTTGATCAAGCGCACTTGATTCCGCGAATTGGCTTCAAACGTTGATTCGAGCGCACTCGAATACCGTAAGTGGAGATAGGAGATTACACTCAACTACCAATTTAGATGAAAGCACACAGCTAACAAAAGAAGAATTTTATTCAAAAGGAACCAACGTTACAGATGACCCACGCAGCCTATTTATAGGCGATACACTCACTAGGTCGTTGCCGACCTAACAGCACCACACGACTCAACTTAGGTCGTACGCGACCTAACAAATAAAACGACATACGACTTAACAATACAACACATCAACGACTCAACATCACATGGCCTATCAATACAACACACACGACCTAACTGACTCGAGTTACAACACATAGCGACTTAAAGACACATATGACCCAAAACTGGAGCGACTTAAAAGGAACAGTGGTACAAGAAATCCAAGCGGCAAGAGCTTCAGCGACCTAAAACCATCAACGACTTAAGTTTGTACGCGACCTAACATAGGTCGTAACACGTTGACATCTTCTCGCGACCTAATGACTTAAGGCTTCAGCAACTGGATCTTCTACTCGTGACCTAACTAGGTCGTTCAACATAGGTCGTAGCTCGTCCATACCTCCTGAGCGACTTAAATCTTCAATATAGCAACAATGCGGTAGACCATTAGGTCGTTGTTTGTTAACTCGTGCGTCTTTACTAGGTCGTGAGCGACCTAAGCCTTCTCCACTAGGTTGTGACTCGTTAGGTCGTGAACGACCTAAACTTCCCGAGCGATCTAAAGCATGCTGAGTGAATAACTCGATAGGTCGAGATTCTGGACTTTCGTTAAGTCGTTCGCAACTTTCATAACCTTCATTTGCTATTTGCGGTGCCTTAAATACCTTGATAGGCCGTAACTCGCCTTCCTTAAGTCGTGAGCGACCTAAGGATCTGGAGTGACTTAACTCCATTGTTGAACTTGTAGATCGCGCTGCATCATCCTCCCCTGGTTGACAGAAATTCAACCTCGAATTTTCACTATCTCCTTCCATAACAAGTTTATTTCCATGATACGGAATTAAATATTTGACGTTGAAAACATCAGAAGTATTAACATCCTCTGGTAACTTCAATTGATACGCATTTTCATTGATTTTCTTCAAAATTTCAATTGGACCAATTTTTCGCGCGTTCAATTTATTATACGTTCCCACGGGAAAACGATCTTTTGTCAACACTGCATAAACCAAATCACCTTCCTTGAAATTCACACTTCTCCGCTTCTTATCCGCCAGTCGTTTATACTTTTCATTTGATGCAAGCAACCGGTCATGAACAATTCTGTGGCACTCCCGTAACACATTAACGAAGTCACTAGCCCGCTTAACAACTCCCTTCTGATATGGTACTGTTGTTAGATCCAACGGTCCCTTTGGAATTGTCGAATAAACAACCTGAAATGGACTGAAGCCTGTGCTTCGATTAACCGCATGGTTGTGAGCAAACTCCGCTTGACACAATTTCGAATCCCAGCTCTTCAAATTGTCCTTCACAAGACATCTTAATAAGTTTCCCAACGATCTGTTAACCACCTCCGTTTGTCCATCAGTTTGCGGATGATAAGCGCTACTAAAATTCAGCTTCATTCCGACCATCTTCCACAAACTTAACCAAAAGTGACTCAGAAAATGAGTGTCTCTATCAGACACAATAGACTCAACCCATGAAGTCGATAGATCTCTTTGTAGAATAACTGAGCAACATGAACAACATCTGCCGTCTTCTTACAAGCAATAAAATGTGTCATTTTCGAAAATCGGTCAACCACCACGTAAATGGAATCGTTCCCCCTTTGAGTTCTAGGCAACCCCAAAACAAAATCCATGCTCACATCAACCCAAGGTTTAGTCGGTACAGGTAACGGCATATATAATCCGGCATTGGTCGCTGTTCCCTTCGAAACCTGACAGATATGACATCTCTCCACAAACAGTTCAACCTCTTTCCTCATTAACGGCCAAAAGTAAGATTGAGAAATCAACTGTAATGTGCGATCCCTTCCTACATGTCCTTCCTCGTGCAACTCCTTGATAATCTTCATTCTCAAACTGCTATCTGGTATACATAATCGATTTCCCTTAAACAGAAAACCATCCACCAACAAAAATTTATCAGAATTCCCCTCCTTGACCTTTTCAACAAATTTCATAAAGTAAGGATCTTCTTCAAGCCGTTCGGGCAATAATTCAAAACCTGTCACCTCTACATTCATTGTCGTCAATAAATGGCTCCTCCTACTCAAAGCATCAGCTACACGATTTGTTACCCCAGATTTGTGCTTCACAACAAAAGTAAACTGCTGCAAATAGGCGATCCACGATGCATGCCTTGCTGAAATCTTGTCATGCCCTTGCAAATGTTCAACGCCTCATGATCAGTATAAAGAACAAACTCTTTCTGAAATAGATAATGTCTCCAGTGCTTGACAGCTTGTACAACAGCATAGAATTCTACATCATATGTACTATATCTCATCTTTTCCCCTGATAACTTCTCACTGAAATATGCAATAGGACGCCCTTTCTGACTCAACACCCCTCCGATCCTAACCTTAGATGCATCAGTGTGTAGCTCAAACAACAACTGAAAGTCTGGTAATACAAGAATTGGTGCTGAAGTCAACAGTTTCTTGATTCGCTCAAAAGCAACCCCAGCTTCCTCCGACCAAGAGAATTGTTTCCCCTTCATACAATCAGTAACTGGTGCCATCACGCTACTGAAGTGTGGAATAAATCTTCGGTAGAATGACGCTAGCCCATGAAAACTTCTCACCTCCGTAATTGTCCTCGGCTGTGGCCAATTTCTGACTGCTTCAACTTTATTCTAGTCCACCTGGATACCTTCTCCTGACACAACATATCCCAGAAATAAAACACTTCTTGTCATAAACACACATTTCTTCATTGCAGCATAAAATTGTTCCTGTCGTAGTACCATCAACACTTCTCTCAAATGATGTACGTGTTCCTCTAAACTTCCATTGTATATCAGAATATCATCGAAATACACCACCACGAATTTCCCAATAAATGGTCTAAAAATCTGATTCATCACCCGCATAAACGTACTTGGTGCATTCGAAAGACCAAACGGCATAACCATCCATTCATATAATCCTTCCCTGGTTTGGTTTCAAATGCAGTCTTCCATTCGTCTCCTGGTCTGATTCGAATTAGATGATACCAGCTCTTCAAATCAATCTTCGAAAATATAGTAGCCCCGGTCAACTGATCTAGCAAATCATCTAACATGGGCATTGGGAATCTGTACCTCACAGTGATCTTATTCAGCGCCCGACTATCGGTACACATCCTCCACGTTCCATCCTTCTTCGGCACCAACAAGGCTGGAACCGCACAAGGACTTAAACTTTCCTGCACACGCCCTTGTTCTAGCAATTCTTCCACATGCCTTCGCAACTCTTCATGTTCCTTCGAACTCATCCTGTAATGTGGTTTATGTGGCAACACAGCTCCTGGAACAAGATCTATTTGATGTTGAATATCCCTCAACGGTGGTAACTCCGTTGGTAGCTCCTCAGGAAATACATCGTCAAATTCTTCCAGCACTGGTTTCACTTCTTCAGGAATTTCAACCACTTCATTACTCTCACGTCCAATTAACAAAAAGACTTTAGGCTCATATTCGAATTCCTTAATAAATTCCTTCAAAGATAGCAAAGTTTTCAGTTCTTCAATCTCCTCCAACTTGCTTTCCTTCTGTTGTTGCTTCTTGGGAACTAAAGTGATTTTAGTACCTTCAAACATGAAACTGTAGTTATTAGCACGACCATCATGTTGTACTGCTCTATCAAACTGCCATGGTCTGCCCAGCAACAGATGACACACATCCATGTCAACTACATCACACCAAATTTCATCTTTGTATTTCTTCCCAATCGAAAAATTAACACAAGCCCTTCGTCCAACTTTCACCTCACCACCCTTCCTCAACCATGCTAACTTGTATGGTTTAGGATGCTTCTCAGTTTTCAATTCCAACTTCTTCACTTCTTCCATAGAGATAATATTGTCACAGCTTCCAGCATCAATAACGAACTTGCAAACCCTTCCCAGAATAGTGCATGTAGACTGAAAAATGTTATTCCTCAACCAGCTGTTTTCCTCTTCCCGCTTCGATGCTAAGTAACTTCTCTTCGTCATCAATGAATACCCTTCATCTCCCGACAATAAGTCTTCCTCCTCAACCGGTAATGAATCAGAACATTCTGCATTTTCATCCTCATTCTCAATCTCAGCAATCATTGCTCGTTTCTTTGGCTTCGGACATTCATTGCTTTTATGACCCATCTCCTGGCAATTGTAACATTTGAAACCGTTGTTAACCTTTGCCTTCTCAGCCTCCTTCACTACTGGTTTACTGATAGATTTAGAAACATTAGAACTTCCACTAACACCCTTCGCTTGATTGTTGGAATTTGTAAACACACCACCTCCACGCCTTCCCTGCTTCTCCCAAGCCAACGCCTTCTGATGTGCTTCTGCAACTGATCTAGGATCGAACATGTTCACCATATCCTGGATCTGTATTCTCAACCCTCCAACAAACCTAGCAGTTAGTTGTTCTTCCGTCTCCATAATATCATTTCTAGCAATGAGTTGGTAAAATTCATCTGCATAATCATTAACTGACTTCGTCCCCTGCCTTAGATTCTGTAATCTCTGGTACATAAGTGATTGATAGTTGTAAGGTAAAAATGTAGCTCTTATCAACTTCTTCATCTAATCCCAAGACTCAACCTTTGATTTTCCCATTCTCTCCCTTGTAAGTTTAGTTTGTTGCCACCATGCCAAAGCTCTTCCCCTCAACCTAGTAGCAACCAACTTCACTCTTCTATGCTCAGGAACCTCCTTGAAATCAAAGATCTCTTCAACATTAGACAACCAATCCAAATATTCTTCTGCTACCATTCCACCTTTAAATTCAGGAATTTCCATCTTCATACCCGACTCCCATCGTCGATCATCATCTACGTCCCGATATGAATTTCGAACTTGGTCTCGATCTCGATAATGAATGCTAGCTCTATCACCATCTTCATCAAAATCAAATGTATGTCTATATCGATCTCGACCATCAACATCCCTTCGATCACGCATGTCCCTTCTACTATGTCTCTCTTCATCTCTATATGGCTCATCTTCAAACTCACATGGAGTTCTTCTCTCTTCATGTCTATAATCATGGTGATCTCTTTTCGAAGAAATTGATGTTTCTCTTCTTTCTCTAAAAGATTGTGGTGACACCCTTCTCGCTTCCGTAACCGATGGCGAAACTCTGTTTCCTCCATGGTTCGAGACTGGCGACCTTTGAGTTTGAGTTTGATTCATATCTATCATCAACTTCTCTAGCTTTCCAATGCCTTTATCAAATTTCTCATTAATGCGTTGTTCCATCTGCTCGGCTTCTTCCCTTCTATACAACGCTTCAACATTTTGATGATGATTAGCTCTTCTCGGCGGCATGATTACACACCCACAAATACTTCAACAAATACAAATGCAAACTTCAAACTTTAACTTCAACTTGAAACTTCAAACTCGGCTCCAAGACTCGGCTTAGCTATGATTGGGTAAGTCTAGCTCTAATACCAAACTGACGCAGCGGAATATACGAAAATTAGATGGAACGGTGAAAGTAGCAATCGATGGATTGATGAATACTAAAATGCCCAAATTCGTTGATCCGAAGATACCGAATTCTAGCTATCTCTGACACGTTGATCGCGCACGATATCGTGAAAGAGATCTACAATTCTTCGAGCGTTGATCAAGCGCACTTGATTCCACGAATTGGCTTCAACGAACGTTGATTCGAGCGCACTCGAATACCGTAAGTGGAGATAGGAGATTACACTCAACTACCAATTTAGATGAAAGCACACAGCTAACAAAAGAAGAATTTTATTCAAAAGGAACCAACGTTACAAATGACCCACGTGGCTTATTTATAGGCGATACACTCACTAGGTCGTTGCCGACCTAACAGCACCACACGACTCAACTTAGGTCGTACGCGACCTAACAAATAAAACGACATACGACTTAACAATACAACACATCAACGACTCAACATCACATGGCCTATCAATACCACACACGCGACCTAACTGACTCGAGTTACAACACATAGCAACCTAAAGACACATACGACCCAAAACTAGAGCGACTTAAAAGGAACAGTGGTACAAGAAATCCAAGCGGCAAGAGCTTCAGCGACCTAAAACCATCAACGACTTAAGTTTGTACGCGACCTAACATAGGTCGTAACACGTTGACATCTTCTCGCGGCCTAATGACTTAAGGCTTCAGCAACTGGATCTTCTACTCGCGACCTAACTAGGTCGTTCAACATAGGTCGTAGCTCATCCATACCTCCTGAGCGACTTAAATCTTCAATATAGCAACAATGCGGTAGACCATTAGGTCGTTGTTTGTTAACTCATGCGTCTTTACTAGGTCGTGACTCGTTAGGTCGTGAGCGACCTAAGCCTTCTCCACTAGGTTGTGACTCGTTAGGTCGTGAACGACCTAAACTTCTCAAGCGATCTAAAACATGCTGAGTGAATAACTTGATAGGTCGAGATTCTGGACTTTCGTTAAGTCGTTCGCAACTTTCATAACCTTCATTTGCTATTTGCGGTGCCTTAAAGACCTTGATAGGCCGTAACTCGTCTTCCTTAAGTCGTGAGCGACCTAAGGATCTAGAACGACTTAACTCCATTGTTGAACTTGTAGATCGCGCTGCATCAATTTGCTTTTGGTTTAGGTTGAATTGGTGAATATTCCAATTTTTAGTGTTTTGGGTTCAAATCTTTGAAATCCTAACTTTGATGTTTTGATCACGTTTTGGTGATGCATCGAGGAGCATATAGGGCCGGGTTGTCTATTGGCAGAAACCCTTAGAGCCAATGTTCGTTCGGTTGCATTTTGGAAGAGTTTGCTCTTCATTTGAATAGGCTAAAAAACAGCCCAGGCATGATGTAGTCGACTGAAATCTCTGTTCAGTTGACTAAATCTGGAACTCGAATGTTTCCAGGTATGGTTTAGTCGACTGAAAATCTCTGTTCAGTCGATTGAACCTGGAAACAGAAAGTTTCCAGGCATGATTCATTCGACTGAATTCTCTGTTCAGTCGACTGAACCTGGAAACAGAAAGTTTCCAGGCAGAATTCAGTCAACTGAAAATCTCTGTTCAGTCAACTGAATTTGCTATTTAGTCAACTGAATTCTTTGTTTAGTCAACTGAATTTGCTATTTCAGCCCACTTTGCCTTTTGGGATTGAATTTCCAATTTGAATCGATTCGTGATGATCCTATTTGTTGTTATCATTTATTTTTACTTTGATGATTCCTTTTTAATTTCAATCCACGGGTTTTTATAAAATAATCTTTTAAATTGTATTAAAACTTACTTCTATAATTTATAAATTCTATTTAAATGCACACACACAATTTCGCACTTCGAGCAGAGTGGAAAGGAGATTAAATGGTTAAGTAAAACACGGACCATGAATCCATGCGTTTATCTTTCCGGTTAATCCCCGACCTATTCGATTGATTATTTTGACCTTTTGGTCTGGTTTACCAATGAGATGAGGTGAACTTTGTACTGCTTTGAATGTGAAATTAACTAACGGATTCTAAACCGCTTAGTGCGAATGAGTGGTTATGGGACTCACGTTACCACTTTTCGGATTCCTTTTCGACAGTTATGACACATTCTGCCAGTTAGTGGTGTCCATTACTGGGCCTTCGGACCTTCACCACTATGGTTTGTTGCCTTTGGGATAGTGTCTTCGGACTCTCCTTTAGGTTTGTTGCCTTCGGGTACGTTTCCTTCGGGTATGTTGCCTTCGGGTTTGTACCTTCGGGTTTGTGCCTTCGGGTTTGTTGCCCTATTGTATCGCTTTCGGAGTTAGGTCTTTATGAGCCGCTCGAGTGATATTTGGGTTTGGAGTCTTCGGGCTCATGGATCCTTGTTTATACAGTACTGAGCACGTGCAAATTTTATGATGTTTTAATTGATATGTATATTCCCTAGGTATTGCCCTTCGGTGTTGGTCTTTTTGAGCCGCATGATATGTAGCGATTACCTTGTGGAACTTGAGTTACCTTCATTGGTATTTGTTAGTTGCCTTTTTGGCTTGTTTTGGGATATTCATATCCTTTGTTTATTTGAATTGCCAATGAGATGAGGCTTGTTCTGTTATGATTCATCTTTTGTTAGATGATTGTGTTATCTCTTGTAGAGATATTTGTTATACTTTGTGACCTTGCAGGTTATTGTTGTTCAGTTTATCTAACTGATTTGTTTAGCCAGACTGACCCGTGTATTTCATACTCGGGTCAGACCGAGTTGTTTCAGGTTAGGTGCTTTTGGACTTAGCCTATTTTGCTTCCGCATGGACTATTTAGCTTGTTCCTATTTGTTATAGCTTTTGTGTAGTCCTATTTTGTTGCAACTCTTATATGTATTCTTTTAGATTCATCTGTATATTGTGGTTTGCTATACCACTTGACGTGTATTAGTTTGTAAACACTGTTATGTATCAATATATGTGTATATGATGATCTACTGTTCTGTGATGTATATTACATTTGAGTTGTTATATTCTGTTCTTATAGATCCTCCAACCACCTATGGTTTTGTTTTAATTATTAACTGGATATGTCGATCTGCTTGGTATGACTATTGTCGATGTATTCAATAGATAGTTAGAGCAAGGCTATAGATGGTCGCTCCCAACCAGTCTTATTCTCCGTGTCAGTTGACGACATTACCCTATAGTATCCTTGGCTAGCGTGGGTATAGAGGTGGGGCGTCACAGCTTGGTATCAAAGCTGCGTTCAGAACAAAATATGATAAACGCAGAATAGAAGCACATATTCCGGTACTTCAAAATGTATAAGTGATACAAATCTTTGAATCATCTTGCGTCTATTCCTTCTTTGCCTTTTGTGGTAGATAGAATTGGGAATACGTCTAGGAATGCATTTCATTCCGTAGTATTCCGCAATTGTATTAATGACATCTACCTTGTGAATAATCTTGTTCTTATCTTAACTTTCAGCGTATGGCTGGAAGAGGCAAAAGACGACGTTTGGATGCTGGGCCATCCAGTGGCTCACATCCGGATGGCGTTTATATGTCTGATGATTAGTTTTTGGAATTGTTTAGGAGCACTCAGCCTCCAGTTCCTCCTCGAGTATCTCCACCTCGCAAGTCTGCCTTTGCACGTCAGTGCAGTGATTTTTCTCATCTTGGGGGAAAGCCATTTAAGGGCTCCGAGTCTGTTCTTGAAGTCCATGCTTGGCTGCGCACGTGCGAGCGTATCTTCTCTCGCATGGATCTTTCTGACCATGATAGAGTTTTTGTAACTTCTAGTTTATTACAAGGGCGTGCTCTTGATTGGTACGAGCTTCTTGTAGCCGAAATTGATGAGTCTACTCTTTCTTGGACTCAGTTTCGGGGACGCTTCGAACTCAAGTTCGTTCCTGAATCTGAAAAGTTTTATTGACCCGTCGCTTCCTTGAGTTGAAGCAAGGAAAATCTTTTGTTTCTGAGTACGTTGAATCATTCGAGGCTTTATCTCAGTATGGTCTTGAATTCATTAGCACTTCTTATAAGAAGAATTTGAAGTTTGTCTCTGGTTTTAAGAAATATCTTAAGAAGTCTTTGTTGCACCAGCTTAAGCTCTCTTTTGAGGAGTTGGTTGATTCTGCACTTCATCTTGAAACCGTCGAGAAGGAGTGTGATAGTGGTGAGGATGTTGAGGTTTCCAAGAACCCCAACAAGAAGCAGTTTCCATTTCAGAAGTCCAGGTCTTTTCCTTCTAAGAAGAAGAAGACTGGTGGTTCTAGCTCTCAGACTCAGTCTGATGGAACTCTTAGGCTTTGCATTGACTATCGCAAGCTTAACGAGTTAACCATCAGGAATAGGTATCCATTGCCCAGGATCAATGATATGTTCGATCTATAGAGTGGTGCTAAGGTCTTTTCTCTGCTTGACCTTGCCACGGATTTTCATCAGTTACGAGTCGCGGAGGATATCATACCTCTTACCGCTTTCCGCACTCGTTATCGTTCTTTTGAGTGGCTCGTTATGCCGTTCGGTTTGATGAATGCTCCTGCTTTCTTTGTTGATCTCATGAATCGAGTATTCCGGGAATATCTCGATTAGTTCATCCTTGTGTTCATTGATGATATCCTTATTTATTCTAAGTCTGAAGCTGAATATGGTAATCACTTGAGAATTGTCTTGAGTACTCTCTGTCATCATCAGCTTAGAGCCAAATTTTCCAAGTGCCACTTTTAGGAGAATAAGGTTAAGTTCTTAGGCCATGTTTTATCATCCGATGGCATTTCTGTCGATCCCTCAAAGATCGAAGCCATCCAGAATTGGAAGAGGCCTGAGAATGTGCATGAGATTCGTAGTTTCCTTGGATTGGCGGGTTATTACCGTCGGTTCATTAAGGATTTTTCCTGTGTTGTGCTTCCTCTCACCAGCCTTACTCGGAAAGGCATTCGTTTTATTTGGTCCGACAAGTGTGAAGCTTCCTTTCTGTCATTAAAGGAGCTTCTCACTAGTGCTCCTATTCCCGAGTGGAATCATGATCTTGTTGTCTACAACCGATGCGTGTGGTAGTGGTCTTGGTGTTGTTCTTATGCAGAAGGATCGGGTAGTTGCTTATGCTTCTAGACAACTACGTCCGAATGAAGTTCGCTATGCCACCCATGATCTTGAGTTAGCCGCAATTGTCTTTGCCTTGAAGATTTGGCAACACTATTTATTGGGCGAGGCTTCATTCTCTATACCGATCATAAATCCTTGAAGTATTTGTTCACTCAGAAGGAACTCAATATGAGGCAACAACGTTGGCTCGAGTTTCTTGCTTCCTATGACTTTGATATTCAGTATACCCCTGGAAAGGGTAATCGTGTTGCTGATGCGCTTAGTCGCAAACATTCGGCTTTTATTTCTATGGTGCTTGCCGAATGGGATTTTCTTGAGACTCTATGTTTTTGTGAAATTCGTGATAGAGTTTCATCTTCTGATTCTCCTATTCTATTATTTAGTTTGGGAGCTCGACCCATTTTATTGGATCGTATTGCCGATGCTCAGCGGCGTGATCCTGATTTGTTGCATCTTATTCAGCTTTGTGAGTCTGGATCCTGTGATGAGGCGTTGCGGGATTTCAGCATTGATTCTCATGGGTGTCTTCGCAAGAAGAACCGTCTTTTTGTGCCTTCTAATTTTGCGCTTAGGCATGACATTCTTGATGACTGTCACCGTTCTAAGTATACTATCCATCCTGGTAGTAGTAAGATGTATGCTGATATGCGTCGTCTTTATTATTGGGAAGGCATGAAACGCGATGTGGCGAGTTGTGTGAGTAATCGCATAACTTGTCAGCGTATTAAGGCCGAACATCAGCGTCCTTCGGGTCTTCTTCAGCCTCTAGAGATTCCATTGTGGAAATGGGATCAGATTTCTATTGATTTCATTGACGGCCGACCTCGTTCAAGATCGGGCCATTCTAGTATCTGGGTTATTGTTGATCGCCTCACTAAGTCTGCTTATTTTGTTCCTATTAAGTCTAATAGGACTGCTTCGCATTCGGCTAAGTTGTATGTCAAGGAAATCGTGAGACTTCACGGTGTTCCTAGTTCTATTGTGAGTGACCGTGATCCTTTATTCACGAGTCATTTTTGGCAGAGTTTTCAGCAAGCTTTGGGAACAAAGCTTAAATTTAGCACAGCTTATCATCCGCAGTCTGACGGACAGACTGAACAGGTGAATCGTATCTTGGAAGATCTTCTCCGTATTTTTATTTTTGATTTTGGTGGTAGTTGGGAGGATCACCTACCTCTTGTAGAGTTCTCCTACAATAATAGTTTTCAGTCTAGTATCGGTATGGCTCCTTTCAAAGCTTTATACGGAAGGCCATGTCGATCACCTTCTTGTTGGTTGGAATCTGGAGAGAAGCTTATTCTTGGTCCAGATTTTGTTCGTGACTCTTCTGAAATGATTGATCTTATTCGGTTGAGAATGAAAGAGGCACAGAGCCGCCAGAAATCCTACGCGGATAACCGTAGGAAGCCTCTCGAGTTCTCGATTGGTGATCTTGTCTTTATTCGTGTTTCTCCTTTGAAAGGGGTGATGCGTTTTAGTACGACTGGGAAATTGGCTCCTCGCTTTATAGGACCATTTTCTATTACTGAACGTATTGGCCCTGTGGCTTATAGAGTTTCACTTCCTGCTCATTTATCTGGCATTCATGACGTGTTTCACGTCTCTCAACTTTGGAAGTGTCTTCGAGAGTCGGATTCTGTTATTGATTCTCCTGATTTGCAAGAGCTTAAGATCTCATCGGACTTATCTATTGTAAAGCAGCCTATTCGCGTACTTGACACGGAGGTGCGACACCTTCGAAACAAGGACGTGACGCTCGTTAAAGTTCAATGGTCTGCTAACCCCAATGACTGTACTTGGGAAACCAGAGAGTTTATCAAGCGATCTTATCCGGGTTTTCTATCTTGGCTTGGAAATGGTGAGAATATCTTTTCATCCCAATCTTATTTCCTTTTCTTTTGAATGATTTATGTATGTAGTTGTTACAAATGTCGTCTCTGGGAATTGCGGGGACGCAATTTTGTAAGGAGGGGAGATCTGTAACAACCCGCATATTTAACGATTTTATATTTAAATGTTTTATTTAAATATAGCGTCGTTAGTCGGATTTTTGGGTCCGAAATGTTACTATTTGCAAACGGCCGAATTAGGGCTCGATACCACTTCCATTGAGTCCAAAATGGCGTTTGCGATCTTTTTAAGTATAAACTTTGATATGTTTGGAGTAAGTTGAATTTTGCAACTTTTTCTAGTTGGGTTTTGGGTTTGGGTTCAGCCAATTTGTTAGTTTAATAACCTAACTCAGTCCCTCTCTTCACCATTCACTCATTTTCACTTCCAAAACTCAAGCTAAAACTGAAAATGGGGGAAAGGAAGAGGAATTAGAAATTCCAAGCCGTAGTTCTTCTTTGCAAACTTGAATTCTTGCTCCAAAATCAAAGAGAAGTGATTGGTAAGCCTTCTCTTCATCTTCTCCAACTCTTTTCCTCTTCAATTTCAGAAAGTTTCCTAAACCTAACTTAGGAAACACTTGTTTTGATCTTAGATTGAAGCTTGTTGGGTTGAAGTAGAGATTGGTTGGTCTTCTCCTTGTGATTGAGCTTCTTCTTCTTTGTTTTTGGGTTAAAGGTGAGATTGTTATCTCACATCTATGACTATAATCATCTTTGGTTGTTAGGTATGAATTTCTAACACTTATTCATGTGCATTTGCTTTTGGTTTGGGTTGAATTGGTGAATATTGCAATTTTTAGTGTTTTGGGTTCAAATCTTTGAAATCCTAACTTTGATGTTTTGATCATGTTTTGGCGATGCATCGAGGAGCAGGGTCGGGTTGTCTATTGGCATAAACCCTTAGAGCCAATGTTCGTCCGGTTGCATTTTGGAAGGGTTTGCTCTTCATTTGAATATGCTGAAAAACAGCCCAGGCATGATTTAGTCGACTGAAATCTCTGTTCAGTCGACTGAATCTGGAACCCGAATGTTTCCAAGTATGGTTTAGTCGACTGAAAATCTCTGTTCAGTCGACTGAACCTGGAAACAGAAAGTTTCCAGGCATGATTCAGTCGACTGAATTCTCTGTTCATTCGACTGAACCTGGAAACAGAAAGTTTCCAGGCAGAATTCAGTCAACTGAAAATCTCAGTTCAGTCAACTGAATTTACTATTTAGTCAACTGAATTCTTTGTTTAGTCAACTGAATTTGCTATTTCAGCCCACTTTGCCTTTTGGGATTGAATTTCCAATTTGAATCGATTCGTGATGATCCTATTTGTTGTTATAATTTATTTTGGCTTTGATGATTCCTTTTTAATTTCAATCCACGGGTTTTTATAAAATAATCTTTTAAATTGTATCAAAAGCTTACTTCTATAATTTATAAATTCTATTTAAACGCACACACACAATTTCGCACTTCGAGCAGAGTGGAAAGGAGATTAAATGGTTAAGTAAAACACGGACCATGAATCTATGCGTTTATCTTTCCGGTTAATCCCCGACCTATTCGATTGATTGTTTTGACCTTTTGGTCTGGTTTACCAATGAGATGAGGTGAACTTTGTACTAATTTGAGTGTAAAATTAACTAACGGATAGTAAACCTTTTAGTGCGAACGAGTGGTTATGGGACTCACGTTACCACTTTTCGGATTCCTTTTCGAGAGTTGTGACACATTCTGCCAGTTAGTGGTGTCCAGTACTGGGCCTTCGGACCTTCACCACTATGGTTCGTTGCCTTTGGGATAGTGTCTTCGGACTCTCCTTTAGGTTTGTTGCCTTCGGGTACGTTGCCTTCGGGTATGTTGCCTTCGGGTTTGTACCTTCGGGTTTGTGCCTTCGGGTTTGTTGCCCTATTGTATCGCTTTCGGAGTCAGGTCTTTATGAGCCGCTCGAGTGATATTTGGGTTTGGAGTCTTCGGGCTCATGGATCCTTGTTTATACAGTACTGAGCACGTGCAAATTTTATGATATTTTCATTAATATGTATATTCCCTAGGTATTGCCCTTCGGTGTTGGTCTTTTTGAGCCGCATGATATATAGCGATTACCTTGTGGAACGTGTGTTGCCTTCATTGGTATTTGTTAATTGCCTTTTTGGCTTGTTTTGGGATATTCATATCCTTTGTTTATTTGAATTGCCAATGAGATGAGGCTTGTTCTGTTATGATTCATCTTTTGTTAGATGATTGTGTTATCTCTTGTAGAGATATTTGTTATACTTTGTGACCTTGCAGGTTATTGTTGTTCAGTTTATCTAACTGATTTGTTTAGCCAGACTGACCCGTGTATTTCATACTCGGGTCAAACTGAGTTGTTTCAGGTTAGGTGCTTTTGGACTTAGCCTATTTTGCTTCTGCATGGACTATTCAGCTTGTTCCTTTTTGTTATAGCTTTGTGTAGTCCTATTTTGTTGCAACTCTGATATGTATTCTTTTGGATTCATCTGTATATTGTGGTTTTCTATACCACTTGACGTGTATCAGTTTGTAAACTCTGTTATGTATCAATATATGTGTATATGATGATCTACTATTCTGTGATGTATATTACATTTGAGTTGTTATATTCTGTTCTGATAGATCCTCCAACCACCTATGATTTTGTTTTAAGTATTCATTGGATATGTCGATCTGCTTGGTATGACTATTGTCGATGTATTCAATAGATAGTTAGAGCAAGGCTATAGATGGTCGCTCCCAACCAGCCCTATTCTCCGTGTTAGTTAACGGCGTTACCCTGTAGTGTCCTTGACTAGCGTGGGTATAGAGGTGGGGCATCACAGATTATGCTACGACAAATTATTTTGAAAAAAATGTTGATTTTCGACAAAACGTTTTCTAGTCAAATTTTCACGTTTTTGTTAAACTATTTATTCATGTAAACCAAACTTCAAAATGAATTAATTATTATTCTTAAATAATTAAAACAATCATATTTGACTTATAAAATAATATAAAACAATATCCAAATCTTGTTATAAAAATACGACATCGATTAATCGATATGCAACGCAATTTTATAAAACAAGTTTTATATATTTATCGAACCATTATAAATTAATTTACTATTATTATTAACAAATTTGATATCGATTATATGTATTTATTTAAAAGAATTATTTATCCTTTAAACAAATTTCTTGAATATTTATCATACTTTATCGGAATCCAACTTTTGTCAATTTTACAATGGGAATCCAAAATCTTTATTCAATATCAAAAATAAGTTTACCTTTCTTATTTATCATATAAAACATGATTGTTTAAGTTTGAAAATTATACATTTTAATATTTAAAATAATTAAATATTTCATTGTCTTGTCAAAGTGTTGAAATCACGGGACGTTACATAAATGTTGTAAAATTTATAATCAAATGTATAGTATATACAGCTTCATGAACTGTTTATTTGATTATTATATTTTGTCTTTCCGCTGCAACATTCTATGTTTGTTTTCTTATTTTCTTAATTAACCCCATTGATTATCTGTGTTTCAGATTGTTTGAGTTAGACATGTGTGGATTATTGTTGATTTAAACCTTCCGGAATATGGATCATCCCAGTTGGTATCGGAGCTTTGGTTTAGCGATAACCTTAGCCTTGTGGGGTTTAACTCATTAGAGATAGGTTAGTAATACCTAGAATGAGTTTGTTTGAGTGTATATATATATATATATATATATGAAAGCACGTACTCGTTAGTGTTATAAATTGTTTTGTATTTTTTTACTTTTGCTTTGAGTTGTTTATGAATTCTGGCCCATGTGTGGAATGTCATGTTATCAATAGGGGTTTCTAAACACTTAAACAAGGGAAGTCGATATAATATTGTTTTAAAATCCGTTAAATGAAATAATTTTACCTAAATTATATTTTATATATAAATTTATAACTTTCATAAACCTGTATGATTATTAATGAATGTTAGTTATTAGGAGATGATAATACCTAGTTATCATCGATTATTGGTTGAATTAAACTAAAAACGAAAACTTTGTGAACTCTAGTTCACGAAGCGTTCGATAATTAAATTGAATTAAATCTAATTATAATAAGAATTGTTAGCAATAACAAAGATGTAAACTAATGGAACATTTTTATAATAAGGTGATGGAATTGTATAAGTATATTTATAATATAGCTTATAAATAGAAAGGATTTAAAAACTGAGAGTTTGGGAATTTGGATTTGCGTGGTTTTGAATTTTTTTAAATATTTTGAAAATAATATTAGTATTGTTTAAAATATTTACGAATAGAAATTGTTTCAAAAAGGGATTTTAAAAGGAAATAAGTCACGTACTCCCTTCTTCTGTTGCTGAAAAATAATTTCGTTGATGATGGTCGCATTATCAACATTCATTTTCGAGTCTAAATTGGGGGATGCCACTTAATAGCTTTGCTATGCATTTGGTTCGATAAATAGATTTTGATTTAAAATGTTTAAATATGATTTGATAAATATAAAAGATATGAGAATATAAAATTATTTCAAGATGATTGCCCGGTATTTAAATTCTTAAGTTCCTATTAATTAATGATTTTCAGTTGTTGGAATAAAGTGAATTTTTTTAATATTTGGAAACTTCTAAAATAAGAAATAAGAAATTGAAGCTAAGCGTTTAAATGAAATATGAGAAACTAAATTATAACTCCTAAATTTCAAGGTAATGGAAATTTAAACTTGTATAAATTATTGGACATTCTTGTTAACTAAAATAAATAAGATAAATTTATATAACACTCAATTATATTCTAAAAACATATATAAAACCTACCGGAAATGTTTAAATATTTGAAATGTTAAATATGAATATGTAATAGAATATTATACAAGTTCGAACTTAAGTAATAAAAATGTTTCAAATTGAAATTGTGTTTAAAGAAATGTTAAATGAATAATTTGAGTAGTAAAAAAGAAATACTATTTAGATATGAACATAAGAGAAGGTAAATAAATAATAAATTAAATCATATCTTTGTAAATTGTTTGTAAAATAAAATAAATAAATTTGTAAAGAATATTTCAAGATTTAGTTGTAGCTTTCTGAGATAATTATAATTTGGATAATATTGTGTAAAAGAAGACACATCTATATAAAATGATTATAAACTTACGAAATGATTAATGAAATAAGAAAGTTGAAATTTGAATTATGAAATGAAATTTTACTTAAGTCAAGTTGAATGGGATGAATTGATAAAATAAGTTAATGAAATAAATTATAAAATGGAAGTTAATTGAAGAAAAGTTGAATGAAATTGATTGTGCTAAAAAGAAAAAAATTATTAATATGAATTTGAGTTATAAAATAAAATTTGTTTAAGTAAAGTTAATGATATGAATTAATGAAAGAACTAATGAGGTGAATCAACGAATTAATATAAACTTAAGTTATGAAGCAATGAAGTAATTAAGTAATAATAAACATGAGTTGCGTTTTATAAAATGTTTATAATAAACTTAAATGGTTTTATGAAATGATTTATAAATGATATTAGTATTAAAGAGAATGTACTAAGTGGTTATGAAATAAAATTTAACTTAAATAAGATTAAATGAAGTGATTTATAAAATGGTAGACAAATGAATTTATATGAAATATGTTAAACATAAGTGAAATAGTTGAAATTTGAATAAAATGAATGTAAATGAAAGAGTGTGAATATATTTGAAGCAAACCAATTAACTATTAATAAAAATTGGATGTTAATAAGAAATGATAGTGTATAAATTAACCATTGACATTGGATAATATAAATTCATATAGTTATGAATTAATTGGATGAATATTAATTGTCTGATAGTTTCTTTTGTTGTAAATCATTATTATTACCGATTTTGGCTGCATATGATTGTTATGGTTGTGTATTTGTGCTCTTGCTAATGATTTGGATTTAGAATTCATGTTATATAGTTCTATTAAACTCATACATGTTTCTATATCTTTTATAAGTGACTAATATTCTAATTAGAGTTGAGATAAGTACATACGAAGACCGTTTGGACGTATACGCGGACTCGATTTGCTTTTGCTTGATAAATATGAGCGAACTCCCTCATATTATTAATAAAGGCGCATATCTCGGATTACATACCCACTTTTATATTTTTTCCTTACGGGATGCCTCATCATTGAGATGAGATGTATATTTGGTATATTTGCGATATATATTTGTATTGTAAAAATTTTGCGATCGAGCCACGCAAAGATGACGCTACCGAAATTTTTCGTAAATCCAGGTGTTAGAAAAAATTTGAGATTTTAAATTTTTGTAATTTGTTTTTATAATAAGTTATAATTGTCCTAAAGCCTGTATCGAAGTGGCATAGTGGAAGCGTGGTAATGGTTCTAAAATATAATTTTAAGATTTTATAAGTTGATTATTTTAAATAAAATATACCAATGTTAGATTTCTTACTTAACCCCTTTTCGAGGACGAAAAGTTTTGAGTAGGGAAGATTATAATGATCCATATTTTTAATTATTTTAAATTATTAATTTTAATATAATTATTGAAAAAAAAAGGTTAGAGATAAAAATTTAATGAATTATTTATGTAATTTATTTAATATGAACTTGAATAAAATCTTGAAATAAACAATTTCGATGATTTTAGCAACAACAAATATTGAAACGAAATTTGCTATATTGAATGTGTTTATAATCAATAGTTAGGATTGAATAATAAAAGTTAAATTATTCAGATGGAAATAAAATACTTGTTGATAACTAAAATTCATTTGAAATTTTATGGTTTACGATTAACTTAATATTGGAAATTATGTGTGACGACCCACCTTTTTGGACAGTTTAAATCGACAATAAACCATACATGTCTAACTCAAACCATTAAAAAGGGAGGATTATCAATGGGATTTGATAAGAAATAAGAGAAATGAAGGAAAAGAAAATACACAATCTCGCAGTGGAATGACAAAATATAATAATCAAATAAATAGTTCATGAAGCTGTTTGACAATATACATCTGATTACACAATTTTTACAACATAATCAGAGTACAAAACATACCAATAATGCAGAGGAAAAATAATAGTAAATATGATCTAGCAAACTCCATCTTCATCTTCAAGAAATAATGTCTTCAACACTGAAATACTTAGGCTGACCCGAGCATAATAAAAAGACAAAACACTCGAGTCAGAGCTAAAAGTTCTTATGTAAGTTAAATCAATAACAAGTAAATATGAGTGTGATAGCTTCAGAGATATTTATGGGATTTTTCCACCTCATATCAAGTGTACAACGTGCGTGCAATAACTTAAGAGATGTTACGGGATTTTACATCTCCTAAGGATCCATTAAATATCTATTTGTAGTAAGATACGCTATACATGTGGTGTCCAATCAATAAAATAAATATTTTTCTTAGCGTTAAGGCTTTACATTAATCCCCTTTAACACATTTTTAATCCGGTAGTCTGTGCAGGTCCTGTAACTCAACCAGGAACGTCGGTAACCAATGAGTCCCCTATGGGTACTATACTAAAACAAAATTGTAGTGGGCGGGTATAAGGATAAAAGTATGACAAGGCACATGAGGCAATGCCTAAGGTAGGAAACTACCAATTCAGGTCGTAGGGCTGGTGGTAACGCATCGTAGCAACGACTGTCCACCGCATCCAACGCTCCCATAATCAAATCAAGGTGCACCGATCAAGTCCAAATCAATATGATAATACGAAGAAGTGTGTCCACTAAGGGTAGCTAGCCTATTTGGCCATGACAAGCCGTCATATTTTAGTCATTTCAAATTGGCACAAGTGCAGGGGTCATCCATCATCGTTCTCTTTCTTCAAATCCATAAAACGTTTGCCAGTCCAACCACTTCATTCCGGATCATCCACCAAGTACACAGTTGTTAAAGTGGTTCCGATATTGACAGAGAGTATGCCAACATTCGGCCATAGTCTCTCTAATAATAAAACGTCATTTTTCACACCGGTGGTTCTTTTACATTTCAAGAACAAGTCATATTTCATATGAAAATATCGGATTCACTTCAAAATCATTTTGAATTCAAAACATGTTATACCTTCATATCAAAGCATTCGTATTTAATTCTAAATAATTCCTCTCTAAAACAGTTTGAAATTTGAAATAGTTTTTGACTAATTAAAATAGTTTGAATATTGAAAATAGTTTGGATAGTTAAAATCGTTTTAATATTGAAAAAAAGTTTGGAATAATTAGAATAGTTTAAAGATTGGAAATTTTTTTGAATATAAAATAGATTTTAATATTGAAAATAATATGGATAAATAGTTTATATATTAAAATAATTTGTATTAAAACTGTTTCTTCCTTTTCAACAAGGATCAAATTCCAAACAGAACGAATTTAATTTTCGACTTCCAATTCCATTCAAACTTCATATTCAAAATTCCATTTAAATCAACCTTAATTTAACGATTTTAAACTTTTTTCGAACCTAATTTAAACAGTTCTATTCGAAGGTAGAAAGTCCGAATTCACATTCTCATTTTGAAAAAATTTAGTTTAAATCCATTTCACGTCTAAACTTGTAAATACCAATTTAAAACATTTTTAAATAAAGTAAATTCAAAGTTTAAATTAAAAATTAAACCTTTCAAATGATTCACTTTTGATAAATCCAAATCATATCTCAATTTCAACTTATGTTTCAAATTAATCCTTAAACAATTTCATTTAAACAGTTTCAATTTCAACATTTCAAATCTCGAATTAGAAAATAATTTAATTCATATAAATCAAATTTAAGATTTTAAAACCATTTAATTTAACCAAATCCTATGTCCGTATATAATTTTCTACCCTATGGCCAAGTGATCATTAATTTCCATTTTGATTACATGGATGGATATATATCATTTCA
This sequence comes from Allium cepa, assembly GCA_030765085.1. NCBI lineage: Eukaryota > Viridiplantae > Streptophyta > Magnoliopsida > Asparagales > Amaryllidaceae > Allium > Allium cepa. The sequence continues at coordinate 963,684,567 of CM060939.1, read as the reverse complement.
ACCCAAAATTTAATAACATTGGTAAATATAATTTCAACCTACTTATTAGTTTATTTGAAATAATTCAACTGACAATTTATAGGATGTCAAATAGTTAATGTGATAATAACAAGGATATATCCAAAATAAATAAACAATCATACATCCAACATAAAACAATAGGCATACAATACCAATCAATATCCAAATCAACCAACATATCATAACAGTCACTAATTACCAATTTTCGGTGTTTAACTAGCAATAATTCAATATTAATTTCAATGTCAATTTAATTCAATAAAATCCAAATTAATTTAAATGTCAATTTAAACTACCAACAGCAACCAATAAAATTATTATCACTTCATAAATTTAATTTGACTAACATAAGAAAATTTACTATTGCGTGAGTGGGTTAAACGATTCAGCTTTGATTTACAGCCGATTAAAATCCAATAATAACCCAAAATTCCAACAGTCTCCAAATTCAGCCAAACTATTTTCATTTTGTTCGTAATTTCAATACGATCCCAATAGAAGAAACCGTCCATCAATCGGAGTTTGTATGCAAAACTTATGAGTGTTAGAAGTTTGAAATTTAAAATTAAATTAAATTATACATATGGGAAAAATGGTAATTTCATCATCTTCTCCCACATGCTACAGCCAACACCCACCCAACCTCCCACCTTTGACCATGCGTTTGACCTCCAACCACGCCACCTACAGGCCATGATTTGATGATCGGCCGCCGCCACCACTGAATTTGCCACGCCATCCTCCAGCTTCGCTGAAATTTTTGCCACCTTCGACACCTTATAGTGCTCGTGCCACGGTCATGAACCACGACAGAAAAGCCAATTTCGGCGAACTCCGATGCAATTAGCTTGATCCAACCGCACGTCTTGTAGATCTTGTCGAGCAGTACAACTTTCGTTCAGGAGTCGTTGCAACCCGATGAGAGAGATCCAAGGGAAAGAAGATGGAGCAATTCTGGCCACTGAAATGTAGGCGGCGGCTGCCATGAGAAATTAGGGTTTTTAAATATTTTAATAATATTTTCGTCCTGGTTTGCGTACCAATTTGTAGCATTAGGTCCAAAACAGCGCAAACTCCAATCAAGGCGTGCTTATAGGCAACCTATATGTAAAAAGGCCTTATAAACACAATGAAACTAGTTTCGAGGCATAATTCCATCGTATACTAAAGTTAACATTTTATTGTTCGATAAACTTAAATTAAATTATAGTTAAATAATTTAGCAATTCATAAATATGGAAAAAGTACGATATTTCTAATTTACAAATATGTTATTACAACTATGACGTTCATTAATAATTCGATTTTATTATTATTCCATATTTGAATCAATTTGAATAATTACATTTGAAAAATAACCTTTTTCATTTGAATATATATCGATTGGGTCAAAAGGCCCGAAAATACCGTTTGTTCCCGAAACGAAAAGAGGTCATCCTATATATCAAAATATAGGTTTTCAATATTTTTAAACTCAATAAAACTAATTTCAAACCCTAATTCTATTGTATATAGAAATTACCTTTTAAAATCAAATTATATTCATTTAAATTCCATTAATCGATTTCTATGCTTTTTGAGCTCGCACTATCAAACGTTAAGTCTGATCGCTACGAAACTTGGAATCTAATAGTAATTCATTATTACGGATCCGATGAAACTGGTTTCATCGAAATCGAGGCAGTGCCCAAACAAACTAATTTTACATGCTAATTAAAATAGTCTATTTAATCACTTTTACATTCTAAATTAAAAGTTTCTTATCATCATTCTTGATTAAACTGGAATCAATAATCTTTTAAAATACAATTTTCCGTGTTAAATACACGATTTAAATATTAAATTAATTTCAGCGTTCAATTGCAATTGTAATAAAACCCTATTTCATTATATATTTAAATTTTAAACAAATTATTTTACTTTGATTTAAATTCTTATTATTAAATCAACAAATACATTATGTATCTATCAATCAAATTTCCATTTATTACACTCATATATTATAGTTAAAGTTTTTTCTTATATTAACTGCAATATTTCCATGACATTAAATTTCATTGATTCCCAAATTAATTTCAACGGATTTAATCATAATATGATAATTTAAAATAATTGTTATACATTAATAATTCATATGTATTAACCTATTGTTTGCAAACAAGGATCATAAATTTACGTATAAATAATTGATTTCACGTTCTATACTAAAATCAATTTCAATCAAATAATATACAACTTCACCATTATCCAAATTAAACTTTTAGAATTACATTCCAAATTAAACTTTACAATTACAATAGACTGAAATTACATTATTTATTTTTTCCTTATCAACCTTTATTATTACAATAGATTGAAGTTACATTAAAACCGTTGTCAATTACGTTCAATCAATATTATTAAATTACATTCTGATATGTATTACCATCCTTTCATTTCATTAAAATTAACTGTTTTAAGATTTTATTTTAAGGTCAAAATTTCTAATCTAATAAAATTCATATAAATAAATCATAAATTTTAATTTATGACAATATTAAATTCCAAAGTTTTATTCTTTAATATTTTTAATTATCAAAAATACGGGTCGTTACATCATTTAAACTATTGAATCCTAAATTACATATGAATGAAAATGATGTCAAAAGTTGATTTAAGTTTTATTTAAACAAGAATGAAAATTGTTAACTTTTAAAATTGAATTTAAAAGTGAATAAAATGAAATTGGAAATTACTTGTTTTAACTAACGTATAAATATAGCCTTTTAGGCACTGTCTTAGATTTTGATGAAACAAGTTTCATTGGATCCGTAATAGTGAGTTATTGTAGGATTTCAAGTTACGTAGCAATCAGACTTATCGTTTAGCCGTGCGAGCTTGAAATGCGTAGAAATCAGTTAAAGGAATTTATTTAAAATAAATTGATTTTTAAAAGCTATCTTCTGAATATGATAGAATTAGCTCCCGAGACTAGTTCCATTAAGTTTGGAATAGGGGTATAACATATAGAACACCAGCGGCATGCTTCGTTTGGAGTTCGGAAAATTATGTGTGAATAGCTTCAGATATTTATACAATAGGTCGCGTTATCTTTCATTTCGCTAAAACTTAAGCCCTAAATCATTGAGCCATTCTATATCGATTAATGGCCAAAAATGGCTAACGTCCATTCCTCTTTTTCTCATAATCCACCCAATGAAATCAAATGATTCCAAAAGGAAAGTTGAAGAGCTCGACAAGCTCTGCAATGTAGATAGTTAGATCGTGTCGAAAGCTTGCGTAATCGTCGAGATCTGGGTTTGAAGTCTGCAATGGTTTGAAGTTTGTAATGGTGTTGGGTATTCTGTCTGCTTTGGTCTACGAGTGGGATAGGGATGGAGGCGCGGCGGTGGTAGAGGCGGAGGGTACGACGTGGGGTTCATCGATGATGGGCTCTGGCGATCCTTCGATCGATCATATAAAAAAGGTAACAATCACGAGCTCGAGCCAGAAGAAATGTGGGCTGGTTTACTATATGCGTACGATGGAAGATAGGTTTTTTTTATTTTAATCATTAATTATTTTATTAAGTATGTTTAATTATATCGTTATGCAAATTATCGTGTAACTTTTTCATACGAGGTCCGATTCGAACGAAACAAGTCACATTGGAATCGTATCGACATCGACTACGACATGGAGTTGAATCGAAATTTATTTGAAGTTGAAATATTTTTAGTTTCAAATAAAGGTGAGTTTTTTATACCACTCATGAGTACTAAAATATTTTTTAGTTAAATTGAAATTATGAAGTGATTTATTTTATTAACCGCTGATTGGTATTTAACTGACATTCAAATTGACATATAAAAAGAACTGATAGGAATTTAAATTGACAGTTCAATTTGAAATTGAAATTGAATTGCTGGTTAAGCACCCGATATTGATAACTAGTTAATTGTTATGATATTTTGACTTAATTGGATGTTGATTTTGATGGATGGCTATTGGTTGATATTTTGGATGATTGCATGTTTATTTATTTTTATATATTCCTGTCACCACCCTGTATATTACTGACAGTATATAAAAATGATATTTGAATTATTTCGAATAAATTAAGAAATAGGTTGAAATGTTATAAACCTATGACCCTTTGATTTGGATTGAAATGATATATCCATCCCTGAAATTAGATTGAAATAACTGATCACTTGGCCATAGGATAGAAAATTATGTATGAACAACGGATTGGTTAAATTAAATGGTTTTAAATTCTTGGATTTGAATTTATTCAAATGATTTTGTTTAATAAAAATAAAACTGAATTGAAATATGGAAATTGAATTATTTTCGAACGTGAACTTGAAATGTTGAAATTGAATTTGATTAAAAGAAACTGTTAAAGGAATGAAATTTGAAGCTATAATTGGAATATCATTTGACTTATGGAAAGTGATTTGTTTTAAAAGATTTGAACATAACTCAAACTTTGGAATTCATCTAAGTAAAGGTGATTTAAATTGACATTTCAAATTTGGGCTCGGAATTGTAACATTCGAAATGGAATTATTTTGAAGAATTGAATCCAAAATTTGAACCATGAGGTTAATTTGAATTAAGGGATGTAAAACGGTATTTCAAAATTGAACTTGAAATTTATATAAATTAAATAGTTTGAAAATAGGAACTGAATTGAAATTTAAACCATTAAATCAAATTGTTGAATTGAAACTGAAGTTAAAAAGAACGTTTCGAAATTTAAGTAGTTCGAATTGAATTTGAAATTGAGTTGGTTTGAATTTAAACCAAATTGAGTTGATTTGAATTGATTTGAGATTTAAGATGTTCTAAATTGGAAATTTTGAAATTGAATCAGTTTGATTTAAATTTGGACTTGAATCCAGATTTATTGGAAATGAGAAGAAAATTTTTGAATTTGTAATTATTTTCACTATAAACTATTTTCCTATAAACTGCTTTACAATTCATATTTTTAAATTTCCAAATTATTTAATTTTCAAATCATTTAATATATAATCTATTCTAATATCTAAACTATTTTAACATTTTAAACTATTTAAAATTATTCAAACTATTTTAAAAAAAAAATTCAAACAGGTCAAAGTGGGAACTTTTTATATTTAAATCATAGATTTAAATGCAACCAATTTGGGTTAAAATGAAGTTATAATCTAAATTGTCATTCGAATTGAATTTTGACGTAAAAATGACATATCGGACTGAATTGGCATATTTAAGTAAATATGATGATTTTGAAATAAAGTATATTTCGAAGTAAATATGATACTGTGATATCAAGTATGAATCGTTTTCAAAATGTAAAAGAACCAACTGGTGTGTAAAACGACGTTTGGTTGTTAAAGAGTATAGGCCCTCTTATTGGCATACTCCTTGTTAATACTAGAACCACTTTAACAACTATTTACGTAGAGGAGATTCCAAAACAAAGTGATTAGATTCGACAAACGTTTGTTGGATTTGAAGAAAGTTAACGACGGTGGATAGACTCCAGGACTTGTGTCAATTTGAAATGACTAAAAACATGATGGCTTGATAGGCCAATAAGGCTAATTACCTCTAGCGGACATCCGTTCTTCGATTTTCTTCTTGGACTTGGTCTATACAATTACTTTTGATGTTGTTTTCGATTGGTGCACCTTGATTTGGGATAACCTCCCTTTGACTCGATATGAAATGGATGGACGTGGTGGGCGATCGTGGCTACGATGCGTTACCACCATCCCTACAACCCGAATTGGTAATATCCTACCTTGGGTATTGCCTCACGCGCCTTGTCATACTTTTATCCTTATACAGGATCACAACTATTTTGGTTTAGTGTTGACGTATCACGGCGCATCCCTATCCTCGAAGTGCTAATAGGGCGTTATATGCAAACTGTACGACAATGCTTAAAAACGTGTTAAAGTGGATTAATGTAAAGCCTTAATACTAAGAAAAATATTTATTTTACTGTTTAGACCTTACATATATAGCGTATTCTACTATATATAAATATTTTGATGGATCATTAAGTGATGGAAAATCCTGTAACATCTCTTGAGTTGTTACATGCATGTTATACACCACATAAGAGATGTAAAACCCCGTAAACATCTTTGACGCTATCACACAAATGTTATATGTTATATTGATTCGAGTCGCATAAGGATATTTTAGTCCTGACTAAAGTGTTTTGTCTTTTCATTACGCTTTGATCAGCCCTAAGTTTTCAGTGCATTGAAGATTATATTTTCTAGAGGACGGAGATGAAGATTTGGTATATTATTATTACTAGTATTATTTCATCATATTATTGTTCTCCTGCATTATTCTATTATTCTATCATATATATAACTCTGATAAATGTTGTAATATTTATAATAAAACGTAAAGTATAAATAGCTTCATGAATTTTTTATTTGATTATTATATTTTTTCATTCCACCACTAGATTATGTGTTTGTTTTCTTGTTTTCTTATTTTCTTAATTAACCCCATTGATTATTTGTATTTTAGATTGTTTGAGTTGGACTTGTGTGGATTGTTGTCGATTTAAACCTTTCGAAATGTAGGTCGTCATAGGTTTCGTCGGAAGACTCTTTTAGACTCATTTTAGCACTTGTTGCATATTTTGACCTTGTGTTACATCAAATGGATGTTAAAACTGCATTTCTCAAAAGCGTCATTGATGAAACAATTTATATGCTGCAATCAGAAATCTTCATAGTCGATGATCCAAAAAGTATGGTTTGCAAACTGAAGAAATCCATTTATGAACTCAAACATGCTTCTCGTCAGTGGTACCTCAAATTTTATAATGTAATTGCCTCATTTGGTTTTGAGGCAAACATCATTGATAACCGTGTGTATCACAAGTTCAGTGGGACTAAATTTACATTTTTGATTTATATGTTGATGATATATTGCTTGGCAGCAATGATTTACATATGTTGCATGAAATCAAGAGATTTCTTTCAAATAATTTTGAAATAAAAGATTTTGATGATGCTTTTTTGTATTAGGAATCCAAATACATCATGATTATTCACGATGTATTCGTGGATTGTCATAAAAGAACTATATAGAAAAGGTGCTAAAAAGATTTGGCATGCAAGACTGTAAACCAGATGATTTCCCTGTCGCTAAGAAGATAAATTTTGTCTCAAATAATGCCCTTCTAACATCCTTAAAGCTAAAGAAATGCAAAAGATTCCTTATGAATCTGCTGTAGGGAGTCTAACGTATGATCAAGTATGTACACGTCCGTATATTTCATACAATGTAGGGGCGTTAGGCACGTATCTTAGTGACCCCGGAATGAAACATTGGAAAGCGGCAAAAAGGTTTGTGGGTTATCTTCAGAAAACAAAGGACTATATGCTCACATACAGAAATTTAGATTATGAGGAGATCATTGGGTATTCCGATTCAGACTTCACTGGATGCTTGGATAGCAGAAAATCCATTTCAGGATACATATTTCTATCAAGTGGAGGGTTATGTCACGGAAGAGCATTAAGCAATCACTCATAGCTTCTTCCACCATGGAAGCATAGTTTGCGACTTGTTATGACGCATCTAACAATGGGTAATGCTGTAGAATTTTGTTATTGGGTTGCGCATTATTGATAATAATGAAAGACCATTAAAGTTTTAGTGTAACAACGAATCAACATTATTATATTCTAATAACAATAGAAGCCCAAGTAAATCAAATTACATTGACATCAAGTTTCTAACGGTGAAGGAGAGAGCGCAGAGTGGATTAATATTCATATAGCATATTGGGACAAATTCAATGTTAGCGGATCCGCTTGCAAAAGGATTACCACAAGGACTTTCATGAGCACACTGCTAAAATGGGTGTATCTTTTATGTGAGGATATTGGTTCCGAGGGAGTTTGTACTAAGTTATTTCTTTTGTGACATTGCCCTATATTTTGATTATGGACATGCCTTAGTTTTTCAAATCAAAAATAAAGAAATAAAGTTTTGCCTTTTGCACTCTAGTTGTTCATATATATTGAACTTTGATCTCATTAAAGAAAAGTAGGACTAGTTGGAAATAGACATGTAAAATCACATTTTATTTAATTTTCATGCTAGACATACATGATTGATCTATGTCGTTTTGATTGTATTAGTATATATGACCATTGATGGTTTAGTTACAATGATAGTAATGAAAACCGCTTTGATCCTATGTTGACACAATCAATTAACGAGATTGCTTTGGATATACCTTATTATTAAGATAGCTGTTTGAGAGCTTATAAAGTTAAATATATTTTATAAAGTAACATATGTGGCCAAGGAGGAGATTGTTGGAATAGTTCAACATAATGAGGTCACATATTTTATCATTTAATTATATGGGCCATCTTTTGACTAAGTCTAAACATGTGATCTATTTTGAAATACATATCTTAAGGCTTAAGGGGTATAATCATCATGTAAAATTACATCGTGAAGATACCGGAGTGATAATTTTTAGTTTGTTGAAGGGCCAAATTGAAAAAGTGTCACATTATATATATGAGTTTATGGTTCCTATATTACATAAGTCTTATCACATTCCCTTTACCCTCTTCTACAGATAATTTTTAGATCTACACTTGCGTCGATTTGGAAGATCAAAACCAAGTCAATCTTCTCTGAACAAACATCAACGGATTCATGTATGTCTTCCGCTAACCTTTAGTTTCATATAGTTGTTTCTCGATTAAATCAATATGAGTTAGATATTCAGATCTAAAGTATATTAATCTCTAACAATACTTGCATGAGACAGTAAAATAACTTGGCTATTAACACTTTCAGACATATTTTCTTACAACTCAAACAGATGTCTTGTAAGAAAAACTGTAGCTATAAAAAAGGATACCTAAAACATAGTTAGACTGACACTATAAGGGTAACTTATAGTTTTTGTTTACCATAGCGAGCTAAAGTAATAAAAGATAAGATATAAAATATTTTTTTATTCCTCATATCCCAATTCATTAAAATCTTATTAATCTCTATTCAAATCTTCCAATTTAATTCTTTTCATAGTTTTTTCAACTAATGATCAGAGAAAATTTTCAAATACTTTTAGACAAAAAATCTTCACTTTTTTCGTTGTTTCTTTATTACTTTGTTTATAGAAAAGTCAATCATTTTAATAAATTCAAACATTTGCAAAAAAATAAAATCAAACTTCAAAAAAAAAAACATTAAAGGGAAAAAAAATTAATATCTAAAAAATAGTTTCCCGAAAAACAGTGTTCTTTAAGAACAAATTCAATTTTTTTAAAAGAATTTTAATTTTCGTCAAAGAAGATCGTATTTTTCAAAAAGAATTATGTAAATTCAAAAAACAAAAATAGATTTTTAGAAATAATCCAAATAAAAGAATTACTGATCTACTCCAACCATAATAGCTACGAATAATCATGTCAATGGACACTCAAAAAATTTGAAATCCGTCTGCATCCGCATTCGAAAAGCGGAAAAATATCCAATATCATGAAAATTGGATACGGATGCACATATAAAGGCATTTGCATTCGAAAACTATTCGTTCAGTTTTTGTTAAGATTACAGTTTATATTACGTATATCTTAGTATCATAAAAAATATGTATTAATTATTTTATTAAGTTAATTGTTTATATTTTCTGTATTTAATGCATATTTAACAGCTCAAAACTATTTATTATCATCATATTTGTTTATTCTTCGTAGTTTTATATTTAATGAGATTGAAAAAAATGTTATGTTAAATCAAATTTTCTATTTAAGTTTCTTGATTTATCCATCCATATCTTCAGATGTGGATATCTAATTTTCGAAAATGATTTCAAATGCGGATGCATAAATGACAGTACCCCCACCGAAAGTATCCGTTGACAGACTTAGTTACGATCTCCTTTCACTTACAATACCTTTCAATAAGAGTATAAATCAAGGTTTGAGAACTCGGTTTTAGCCTCGGTTTCGGTCAATTGAAAATTTCTTAGTTTTGGATGATTTTGGAAATTTCAAAAGTTTCAGTTTTGATTTTTAATGACTTGTTAATGAAAATGTAATAATAATCCCTATAAATAAAATATATAATATAGTACATCAAAAAATAGAATACAATATACAATATTATAAATAAATAACTAAAACCTGATTACTGTATGGTTCTAATTATTAATTGTCCATTACTTAATTGAAATAGAAACTATTATTAGTTTAGCCTTGCCCGCCAAACCCAAAATAATTCAATGTTGATTTGCGCAAGCTTATGAAATAAAAAGGTTGATGTCCTTCCCCCTCTCATTCAAGCCCAAGCTTAACTTTTAGCCCAACTTTACCATAAAATAATTACATTACGCCTAGCCCAATCTCATATTATACCCTAATTCCACTAAGACTTAGCCCCAGAAAGCATTGTTCCTCTTTACATACCTAGAAAAAGAAAAAAAATCAACACTCTCCGGTGCAAACTCAAAAAAAAAACGAAAAGGAAAAATAGACAATTTGCGATGATGGGATTAGATTGAACTACGCTAAAATGAAGTCGATGATGAGCTAAAGATGGGACTAAAATAGCCGACGAGACTGAGGTCGATAAAAAGGTTGAAGCTTTGATTTTTGATTTAAGCTTATAATTTTAGTTATTTATTTAAGTAGATGGTTGTAGTTTTCGAAAATTTCCCTCCTAAACCGAAACCACATTCTAGCTAGGGTTTCGTCCGGGAGTCTAATGAAACCGAACCGAGGTGGCTGGAATTTCGGTGTTCCAGTCGAAACCTTAAACCATGGTACGGATAATAAAATTGATTACATATGTAAATAGTTATAATAAAATTGATTGCATATGTAGTATGTTATAATGCAAATACTTATTATCTCCAATGGCCGACCCTTAAGCAAAAAAAAAGCACTAAAATAAACACTTATATAAGAGCATACCCAAAAGTGGTTGTTTTAAGTAATCAAACTAACCATTACACATTAAGGTGTGACTCATTCAAGAACCACAGAGATCAACCATTAAAACAGTACAATATATGTTGTTTAAACACATTTGCATTAAAGCGTCAAATACTATATCCATTTTAATGCAATTATGCATTAAAACAGCATAGTGTTTTCTATTTGAATTCATAGGCGTATGTTGTTTATTGGTCTCTTGTTTGCCAGCACAAACATTTTGTAGTAGTTTTTTTATTAGCTTTGTGTCTTGTTCATTTGCTTTTGTGTGGTGTGTTGTGGCTAATTAAAAATGGTAGAAGAATGGAAGTGAGCACACCAACCGTTGAAAATGCTTTGAGGCTAATACCACATTTATCCAAGATAAATAATGAGTCCCACAACAGGCCTTATAGGACTAGCGAGAAAGATTACACTTCTCATAGATATGCACTGGCAGAAAAGCTGATACATATAACACATATCAAATATAAATTGGAATAAATAGTTGTCTCAATGATAATTGATATTTGGATAGAAAATTGCCTTGTACAATACTTGTTATCTATTTGTGAATGCGTGATGGTTTGTTCTAATTTGATGAGAACTACATAGAGCTTATGTTGTGACATATGTATGCATGAGATACATATTGCTTATGTTGTGACACAGGAATTACATATTGCTTATGTTGTGACATAAGTGTGGGTAAGGCTCAAACATAATTTTCTCTACAACCGCATATATTGCGTGGCCCAAAACAAAATTTATGTATTTATTTGTAAAAGGGCCTAAAAAAGTGGTGTTAAACATGCACTTTCTTACCCAGAGTTGAACTCTTCGCGCGATGGGACGTAGAAGACTTACTACCATTTAGAATATTCTATACAGGTAATGAAGTAATTTGACTTTTAAATTTTTACTAAATGGTTAAACACCATCTATAATAATTTTTTGTACAGTTTCCCTTAGCCCAAAGGGTCACCACAATCCATGGGCTAGACGGGCAACAATTTCAGTCGGGCTAGGCATATGATATAGCACAATACATTATCAGTGTTCCTCTGAACAAAATACCTCGAACATCAACCAAATTCAGTTTGGACCTAAATTTATCTTATATGTGTTGTACTCACCCCATCAGTTTTAATTTGACTAACAATGGATCAAACTATTGGGTGTAAAGGAAAAGGAAAGTAGGTCCATTCAATCATTTAAACTATACTATGCAAGGATAAAAATATTTGTACAAAAATGAGAAAAAAGAGTCACATCTAATGTGGTTAAAGATGTTCAAATACTTATAACCCAACTATTCATTTCAGTGATAGTTAAGAAAAAACCAAAATCTTCAAAATCAGGAGGCGAAATGCCATCAACGCCGATGATTCCACCTGTCGCTTCTGTAATTTTCTTCTTCAACGAAGGTGTAACCTTACTTTTGACCATTGTCCACAGGCCTCCTATAAAATAGAAAATTGCATATATTATTATTTGAGTAAATATATTTAGCCATTCATTTTTTCCCTTCACACATATAAACTATTTATCCTCCTGTTCTCATAAATTGTAGGCGACTAACTCTCTGTTTTCCTTTCCTCTACTTTCTTATTGCATGTGAATTTTCCTTAGCATAATCTCATCATATCAAAATGATGAGATTAGATGAACGATGAGATAAAAAAAATTCCTCAATAAAATAGTTAGAATTTTCAATTGTGGAAATACTAAAAATTATAGACGTTTTCGGTCAAAGAATTAAAGGCAACACTAACAATGTGACTTCTTACTAGTATTCTTAGTGTAGGGAAGATCACTAGTAACGATTTCAATATTACATTCATTATTTTCCATTTCACAAGGAATGTCATAAACCAAAGTTTCTTCTTCTACATGGCACGCACCATCACACAAAGAAAGAAATCTAAGAGCGGATTCTTTCGTTTCAACTGAAACTTTAACTTATCTTTCATGCGAATATAGAGGCACAAAGCTAGGGCCAAACAGATCACATAATTTCGCATTTTCTTGACTTTTTTACCAATTCATATGGAACAACCATGCATATAGGTAGCTGCGATATTTCAGTTGTTTTGAATTCAGTAACCTTTTCTTTCACATCTTTTTCGTTTGTTTCATCGAGAATAATTTTCCATGTTTTCTTCGATGACTCACACTTTTTTAGCTTGATATTACTGTGAGAGTCATTGAAAGCTTTCTGTTTCTTAGAATAATCAGCTCTCCTGATATTGTTCTCTTTGAAATGTAATCTCTCGAGAGCACTTGTGCCATAAATTTTTGCAGCAAAGATTGAATTGCTTCTATATGTGAATATCAGAAACTCACCGACAGTTATCGAGTGGTCCAATACAAAAGTTTTTCCAACCTTCTTCAAGGCAAAAGCCATCATTTTCCTTTACTAATTTTACCTTAGATGAACCACCACTAGAGTCTCTGAGAAACAAATTTTGAGGAACTGAGCAGCCAAACTCGAAATTGATTTTTTTATGAAGTGCCTACCTAAAATGTATTAGAAGATATATTCTAATTGGCATCATCCTCACGATAACGTGAAATCTAACCAAAATGGGTTCTATTTTTCTCCTATCATGAGGATTACATATGTTGTACAATACCAAAAAGAAAAGAATTACAACATTTGCATGCAAAATGCTTTACTGAATACATGTATTCAAACGTGGGTCAATAGATGATGCACAACCCGTATTTGATCACTGCCTAATGCAGACAAAGTGATATCTATTGTTAGTACCTAAGGTTTGGTTTTGATGAAAACAACTTTAGAAAATCATATAGAACATAAATACTAATGTTTTATCAAGGTATATAGTATATAGTGCAGGATATTAGATAATTGTTGATATAAGAAGACTGTATAGTATCAAGTAAAGATTGAAGAGTTAAAGACGTTGATTTAGAGACTCAAGAATGAAGACTCGTGAGTATTTAAGAGTTCAAGATTCCAAATATTGCAAATAAGTTATAGAGTCTAGAATGTTTGTTAAAATTATGATAGCGCTTGATCACTCTATATTTCAAGTTTTAAAATGTTTTGGTTTTTAATATTCTTTTCAAAATAGCTTTTAATGGTTTTTAAAATTCTTATAATTATTATTTTAATTTATAATATTTTTCAAAGTTATTGTTTTTTTTAGATTTTGATTTATATTAGTTTATTTTTCAAAATTCTTACCATATAGTTTTACTTAAGTTTTATTATGACTATAATAATGTATGTATATCATATTTAAACACACTTACAAAATATAAAATTATTTCACACAACAGTACATTTTCAAAATAATACTTTAAAGTGTTATTCAAAGTTACAAATAATATATCGACATACTCTAATCTTGTATGTTGACATATTAGCCGTGAATTTCAAAATTCAATTTTCAAAAGAAGTTTCGATTCGTTGTATTTCTTTATGAATAGACATGGTCGTTATTCCTCTATAATTACCCATGTTTCTAAAGAAATTTTTTAATCGCTTTCATTGTTCTTCTCTCCTCTTCCTTCTCTTTCATTTTCTAAGCAAAAATATAATCATACTCTATCGAATTTCAACCAGAATCAAACTCAACCACCATTAGCTTGATTCCCTATCATTTGCTCTCTGATTTCTATCATCTCTCTTTCACTCCAATCAAGATCTAAGTGCGATTCAAGGATTATACGATCATTTGTAATCAAGATTGAAGTTATGAGTTTGTAAATCTATATCAAATTAAACAATATACTTGTGCGTGTGATTGTAGCCTGTGAAATCAATTGGGTGTGCTTCGTAGCCCGAAAATCAAGCGGCTTTGCCCAAAGGTCGGGATTCTGGAGGGTGTGTCACCTAGCTTTAAAATCACGATTGTATTTGCATTTACTAGTTGAGAAGAAATCCGTACAAGGAATTGTATGGGACTGGGTGCATGGTAACTCCAAATCCGTATAAAATCCTGGTGTATTCTTTTCTTTTACTGCATTTACTGTTTAGTTGTGATTTGATTCTGTGATCGATAATCTCATTATTCTAAGTATAATTTCAAAAGATTCATATTAATTAGAAACACTATTCACCCCCTCCCCCCTCTTGTGTTAATTTATCCTCAAGATCTATATTCCACAATCTTACATATACCTCTATGATTGTTGGGCTTGGCTACCACAGACGTAGCAATGATGTCATCCGTCCCTTTAACAAAATGATAGTGAAAGTTATACGACCCGATTGGGTGAGTTTCCTTACTTTGTTATCAGCTTGTAATCATAGTAAATTGATCGATGAAGGCTTGAGGTTTTTCGATACGATGCAGAATGTTTATGGTCTAATGCCCGAAGAAGTGCATCATGTGACATTGGTAAATATGTTGGGTCGGTCAAGTAGGATTGATGAGGAAATGAATGTAGTGTGGTCAATGCCTTTTGAAGTCGGGACATCTATATGGTTACCGGTCCTATCGGGTTGCAGAATACATAATAGAACAGACTTAGCTGTTCAGGCAGCTAATAAAGTAATTGAAATGAGATCGAAGAATGACATGAATTATGTACTATTAGCCTATGTTTATTCAGCTGTAAGTAAATAGGAGATGCAGCTGAAGATAGGAAACTTATGAGGGATATAGGGATGAGAAAAGAACTAATGTGTGGTTGGATTGATGTGGGGAGCAAAGTTCATCGATATTTCGCTAGTGGCATATTAGGCACCCGGTGGTTAATATGGTATGTGATTACTTTAAAAGGGATGCCCATTCCAGATACGGAGGAACATAAACTGAATTTGGATCCAGTATTATTTCCTCAGTGACATTATTATTTTCTTTCTCTAATCTGAAAAGGAAAAATGAAAAAGAAAGAAATAATACCGATTCCAAGATCAGCTTATACTCCTCTATATCTAGAATTGCCATCACCCTTTTTAGGGAGTCACATACCATATTAACCTCCGAGTGCCTAACATCACTAGTGAAAAATCGATGAAATTTGCTCACTACCTCAATCCAATTGAACTCTAGTTCTTTCCTTACCACAATATCCCTCATCATTTTTCTAACTTCAGCTGCATCACCATACTTATCTGCAGTTGAGTAAACATCGGATATTAGTATATAATTTATGTCATTCTTAGATCATTATTCAATTACTTTATTAACCGCCCGAATGCTAAAAGTCCATTCTATTATGTACTCTACAACTCGGTAGGATCGATGACAATATAGATGGCCTGGCTTCAAAAGGCATTGACCATACCACATTCATTTCCTCATCAATCCTACCTTCTCGACCCAACTTATCTACCAATGTCACATAATGCTCTTCTTCATACGTCAGACCATAAACATTCTTCATCATATCAAAAAACCTCAAGCCTTCATCTATCAATCTACTATGGAAAAAATTGATAACAGAGTAAGAAAACATACTCGATTGGGTTGTATACCTTACATTATCATTTTGTCAAAGAGGTAGATGGCATCATTGCCAAGTCCATGGTAGCCATGCCCAGCAATCATAAAGATATATATCACGTTGTCTGCATTAGACATAGATCGAAATACTGATTGTACATTATCTATTGACCCGCATTTTGAATACTTATTCAATACAGCATTCGATGCTGAATTTCTCAATCATCTCTTGATTCAAAGGATGGCGTAATTATTATTAAAATTAAATAGATTAAAAATTAATAAATTTATGAAAAGTATACCACAAATCATGTTCCTTGTAAATTTCATAAAATCTTATGTATAATTAAGTAATTTTTAGCACTCTTCAGAATTTTATAATTTAGCAAATGTTGTGGATTCGAAAAGCAAATTTTGTTTAATTAATAAAATAAACAATATAATGGATAAATTAGGATTATATCAGAGACTCTTTATAATTGTCGATCATATTCCTGAGAAAGGAAGAAAAATGTTGTTCGCATTATTTGTATGATTGATCTTCTTTACGGTAATACCATTCTTTCTATCTCCTTTTTGTAGCTCTTTTCATATTGTTTTTAGCTGCCGATTGATTTTCTTCCGCCATTAGAACAATCAGGGGTATTGATTTTGGAAATATCGAGGAATAAATTTATGTATGCCAATAAAAATGAAATTTGGTTCGGACATGCTAATGTCTGAGCATAACTACGAGTAAAATATCTTTACGAATAAAGGTAAATGCCCAGTAGAATCCAAATTATTATACATTTATAATAGAACCATATAAATTCAAATTGAACTAATTCCAAATCTCCAAGACACAATAGTAACCTCAATATTGGCAAGATATGAATTTGAACTATAACTATTGGTAAGATTCGAATTAAACTAAGTCCAAATTCCTGTGCAACAATGTGATGTCCCGAAATTTGGGCAGTATTTATTTAATAATTTCGTTAATAATTATTTAAAAATGTGTAATGTTAATAACTCAAACAGAATTTGTCTTTTGAAAATTAATTATTATTTAGTTTGATAAATGATATATTTTCAAAATTTATTATAATGATAATAACAATTTATATTTGGGATTTTATTCTGTTCAAAAGTTAAAAATATTTAAATGATAAAATTTTCATTCTAAGTTAATTTAAAAAGATGTTTTATTTATAATGTATATATGTGTATACATTGTAAGTAGGAGTTTTGATTTTAATTTAAATTTAAATTCAATAAAAATATTTTCAAATTTATAATATATATATAGATGTATAAATTATGAATTGATTAAATTGATTTAAATTAGTATTGAAAACTTTTCAAAAGCTTGTTTTAAAAATCTATCTTTTAAAAAGGAAATATAAGTAAATATTTATTTTGTTTATACAAATAAAATAGTTTAAATTGTATTTTATAATAAAAGTTTATTTTGTTTTATTTAAAAAAAATTGTTTTTTTTTTGAAATAAGATTTAGTTCAATTATATTAAAGTATAATATTTGGTTTGAAAACTTTTGAACAAAATGAATTCAACATTCTTTTTCTTTTTAAATTTTTCTCTTTTGAAAATTAATTTTAAAAATATTATTTTAAATATTCAAACAAACATTGAAATGTGTAATTTTATAAAGGAAGTTTTGATGTATTTATTTAAAGGATAAAAATAGATAAACATTTAAAAACATGTTAAATTAAATTAGAATTTGTTTTGAAAGATTTAAAAACCTTTATAAAATTAAGAAATTCATTTTTATATTAAAAAGGCATATGTGTTAAGCTTTTAAATCTTAGAAAGGACACTTGTAATCACATTACAAACTTTATGTAACAAGTTGCATGTTAAATTATTTTTGAAATAATTATTTTAGATAAGAAAACCTTGCAAATGAATTTGTTAAAACCATTATCTTCAAATAATGTCTGAAAATTAGATTTTAAGTAAAAATCAAAACTAAATTCAATCAAAATCTACAAAACCCAAATACAATCTAAATTCTACAAAAACTCAAATTCAATCAAGAAAATCTGCAAATACAATTCAATCTAAGTTCTGCAAAACCCAAATTTGATTCAAAATCTGCAATCAAAATATGAAAAATCAAGTGCAATGCATGTTTAAAAATCTGCATATCTGAAAGCAATTTTCAACATCAAAATTAAAGTACAACTCAAGCAAGTGAAGATGAGTCTGCATGCAGTTTCAAAAACCTACAACAACAAGTAAAATCAACTACAGCAAAATCAACTTCAACAACAAGTGAAGAACAGCAGATTCAGCTTCCAAATGCAGCTTCAAAACAGGTTCCAGGAATAATGAAAATGTATCTCTGATATTTTTCTCTGCATCTTCAATTAAAAGATGAGTAAACTTATTTATTTTAAAAAAACAGTTTTCCTTTTAAAATCAAAGTTAAACAAAATTTCTAGAACTCAAGTTCTAATTCACATAAGTCAGAAAACTGCTCTGTTTTTTTTTAGAAGTGATTAACCTCACAATGTTAAAGCTTATGTTATCTGTGCATGTGAATTGATAGTAATGAGCAAGCTTGTATTATTGAATTGTGATGATGATCTGGGTGTATATGTATGAATATACACATGGGTTGTTATTGTCAGGTTTCTGCCTACCTGTATATGTTTTAAACTAAGTTTTTTATAGAAATACCTTATCAACTTGTTTAATCTCTGTTAGAAAGTAATGTGTAAACAAAATAATGTTTGTTTAGTATGAAATTATGGTTATAAATTAAATTTTAGTTTAATTAAAAATCTGTGCCTCTAGAAACAAATGTAACAGTCCTTATTTTTAATAATCATGAATCTCAAATATCTGAAATTAGTAAATCAAGTTTATGACTAGAATGCATGTCAGAAATCATGATTTTTAAGAAAAATTCACATTTTATAACTAACTGTGGTGTTAGCATTTGGGGATTGAACAGAATTGGGAAATTTAGGTCTATCTAATTTCCTAGTGATTGTGGGATGTTGTGAATCTGTCTGGAGATGGAGGATTGATGGGAGAGTGAAGGAAAATTGTCAAATGTTTTGTCAGTGGGTGGTGGCGATGGCAATAGTGGTTTCCAGGTTTTTAGCCCTAATTTTTTATGATGGTCGAAGTTTTGTAACTTTTTGATCTCTGTAGTGCTTCGAGTGAGGTAGGGCTTAGGGGATAGGCAGAGGGGATGTACTTGGATAGATGGCCGGAGTTGTAAGTGATCAGGTGATGTGGTTGCAAGATGATGACAGGTTTGGGATTTTTGTTGCAGGGGTGTTTCAGATTGCATTGGTCAGCCTGAATTTTGAATTCGAACTGCAGTAAGTTATCTGATGGTCACAAATGCGTTGTGGGATTGTCGGCGACTTGGTGAAGTTGGTTGGGGTGGCTGGAAGCCACCGGGGAGCCGGTGCATATGCACCGTGCATGTTTGGTTCTGATGATCCATTGTGGGTTTGTGCTGGGAGGTTGCTCGAAACTTCACTCGGGTTTTCATGTTTTTGTCTCGAAGAAGATTAAGGTTTAACTCGGAGTAATTGTTAGGAAGGTCTTGGGTTGTTTGCTTCAGGTTTTCATAACCTGTTTGTATGCAGTTCTTAAAATTTGAATGTAATTTCAAATTTAAGGCAGGGATTTAAACTAGGATTTAAATTCCAAGTCTAAGTTGAATCTGAATTCAAATGAAATTTTGAATTCAAAGTTTTAAAAATGAAAACATTTAAATTTAATCAAGATTTAAATTAATTTTAAAAATCAAGTTAAATCATGGTCTCAAAATTTCTATGAATCCAGATTTGAATTTAAAACAGTTTTGTAACTTTTTAAAAGTTGAACAAATTCAAATGTTTTAAAGTAAATTTAAAAATAAGTTTGTTTTCAAATAAATGTTTAAACTTGGAAGACTTCTTTTCTTAATATTGGAATTAAAATTTATGAAGTGTTAAACTTTTATTTGAAAATTTAGATAATCAATTTATTTTAAAAGCTTGATTCTTTGATAAATTAAGTAATTTGGATTTAAAATTTTCTTACATAAGTAATGAATGTTTTCACTTTTATTTTAAGGTTTATAATTTATTCAAATTTGGATTTATGTTTAAATAGTTAAACATTTTAAATGTTAAATTTTAAAATGGATTTTGAATTAAATTTATAAATGTATTGTTTTAAATACATTTGAATGTTAATAAGGTCATTAATAAGTAAATGGATTATTTTGGAAATAATTAAGATAATTAAGAGTTTACTTATTTAATTGTTTTTAATTAATGTTTTGGATTAATTTATAATTAGAGATGATTAATGAATAATTAATCTAAGATAATTTTTCTTTAGAAAGTAATTAAAGAAAATGTTGTTAATTAAATAATGATAATTATCTAAGGATAATTAAAGAATTAATTAATGTGATTAATTTTGATAATTAATTAGATTAATTAATTAAAGATAAATAATTATAATTTGTTAAGTATAATTACTTGATAAAAGTAATTAAAGGATTAATTACTTATTGAAATTAATTTTTGATGATGTGATTTGTTAAGTTAATTAATTTACTTAATTAATTTAAGAAATCATTTGATGATTTAATAAGTATAATTACTTAATGTAGTTAATGGAGCAGGATTACTTAGAGAAGTAATAATGATAATTACTGAAATGTAATTAGTGAAGATGAGTAATTTGGATAATTACTTTTGTAATTAATCAAGGGATGAATTAATGAAAATAATTAATTATGGAATAATTAATTTGTTAATGAGTAATTAAGGGTAATTAATTACTGGATTAATATTAATCAAGGTGATTAATAATTGTAGATTAATTACTAAATGTAATTAATTTTAAATTAAGTAACTAATTTAAATATAAAATAGAGATCATTAATTAATATAATTAATGATGTAATTAAGAATTGTTTAATTAAGGAATAATTAATTATTAAGTGATTAATTAATATAATTAATTAAGGATCAATGTAATTAATTATAGTTAATTAAATAATGAAGTAACTAAATGTTAATTACTTATGATTAAGATTAATTAATTTTGTAAAATTAATTAGATACTAATTACTTATTGTAATTAGAGAATGATTAATCAACGATGTTTAATCAAGTTGAGTACTTAGTGAATGATTAATTAACTAGGTTAATTAATTAATGGATATAAGCAGGATTTATAGATATGATAATTAATTTAGTTTATTTTAAATTAATTAGAGATAGAAGTAATTAATTTAATTTATTTTAAATTAATTATAGATGGTGGTTAATAAATCATTGCTATGAATGATATTGATATTCCTTTGAATGGTTGTGATCTCAGTAATGAGATGAGTAGTATATGTATGATATGGATGCTTAGTTATAGCATGATAATATGGGTTATCTGTTTGTGATGATTATCTGTTATGATGAGAATGTGATTATCTATTATGATATCTGAAATATCTATCTGTGTGTAAATAGATAATGATGAATTGAATTAATTATTCAAACTAAATTCACTTGGACATTAAGATGGCGTTTGGATTTCGATGAGACCGGGATCGGATTTCCATATTTGGAATTCCGAAAACCTCCATGTAATTGCTTATCACACGGTGGCTATAAATAATCTTTGGGAACAAACATAGAAATAAGCATAACACAAATCAGTCACAGACATCCATATCACAAAGGCAGAAGAAGATATGAATATATAACTAACACATGAAAGTGTACATCAGAGTAGTGGTCAAAAAGAACCACAATAATACAAAAGAATAGCAACACGTGCTATACAAAAGAATACGACTATGAGTCTAAATCTCATGTGTATACAGCAAAAACTGCTAAACTAAATAGTTAGCCAATAGTCAGAGTAGCAAATCCTGGGAAGAAGTCAAGCAGAAGCACTTGTAACATCTCGGTCTGACCCGAGTATTATTTAAGAAAATAATAAACGGATTAGTCTAGTTATAAATATCAGATGACATGATATAAAATAAAAGATATGGCATAAACATAAAATATCCATACTGACATACTACTATAAGTATGCAAATGATGATCAACAGAAGATCAATCAATAAGAGGTAAATCAATATCACAAGAATCTTCTCAAAGATCCAAAGAGGGCATCATACCCTAAACTTGTACTCATAACAAGTCAATGACATAAATTCCAGAAATCAACACGAGAAATCCAGAAATCATAAAAAGAGAAAGAGGCCTATCACATGACGGTCCGAAGACCATGGGGAGCTACCCCATATGTGTGAGTGGAATCACACAAATGGTGTCTAGGCTAACCAAAAAGCAAAAAGGTATGTGTGAGTGGAATCACACAAATGGTGTCTAGCCTAACCTTGCAATGAAAGAGACATCACACAATTGCTAGTCTAATTCATAAAATGATCGTCAAGATCAACGAGAAGTGTCAACCACAGTAAGCTAGTAAATATATGAGCTTAGCTTCATGTCCCATAACCACTAGCTTAACTTAAATATTTACGAACAAATTGTAGATTTCCACTAGAAAATTGTCACAAGAGATTCAATCGAACAAGTCCAAGAATTAACCGACGAAGTAAACGCAAGCGTTTCATACCACTTGTTTTACTAAGTCGTTTAATTAGATTTCTCATACGAGTGAGGTAAAGGTTTGTACATACTAATAGATTGGAAATCGGTTTGAGAAAACGAGCTTTGTTATAAAATAGTGTTGAAATCATTTGAAGAAAGAGTTTTGATATTTACTACTAGTATAGAAAACCTTTATATTTTAAAGTGACAAATCATATAAGTGATTGTAGAAACAATCAATCATAAAAATTCACATACGAAGACGTGAATAAAATCCAAAGAAACCAAAAAAGAATCCATTGAAATAGGTATTCAAAAATCCATAAAATCGACCGAGAGCCAAAGATAGTTTGTCTCGAAGAGTGGTCAACTCAGCATCACAACAAAGCAAGTTCTGTTGAATGTTTTTTTTTCAGATAAGATCCCCTATGGAGGGGGGGTCCAGAGGGGTGGCAACCCCCCTAGGTGGGGGTGCGGGGGCAACGCCACCGCTACGGGGTTCGACCTGCCCGGTCAGGTCGCGGGGGTCCAGGGGGCAGCGCCCCGTCCAAAACGGTACGACCTAGTGAAGACAAAATGAGGTGTAACGACCTAAGGGGGATAGGGTCGAGCGACCTAATGGTTGCGACCTAGGGGTCTTACGACCTAACGACCTAAGTCAAGTACAAGGTCACGCGACCTAAAATGGTAAAGTGCCGTACGTGTTAACGAGTTAACGACCAACGACCTAGGTCCATACGACCTACGACCTAAGGTCCCTACGACCTACGACCTAAGGTCTATACGACCTACAACCTAAGGTCCCTACGACCTACGACCTACGACCTAAGGTCCATACGACCTACGACCTAAGGTCCATACGACCTAAGCCCGATCGACCTAACACCGAACAAGCATTTAGATGTCCCAACGACCTATGGTACTAACTCGCGAGCGACCTAACGAGTTAACTCGTGAGCGACCAAATTCCGAAGTGCCAATTCTTCCAAAACGACCTAACGTTAACTCGTAAGCGACCTACGACCTATGGACGAGCGACCTAACTCCGAACGAGCTAAAAAATGGCCAGAATGACCTAGGGTTAACTCGTAAGCGACCTACGACCTATGGACGAGCGACCTAACTCCGAACGAGCTAAAAATGGCCAGAACGACCTAGTAGCAGTTTTTCACCAAAATCACTAAAATTTGGAGTTTTTCGCCAATCCAATCCAAACCAAACGCAAATGTGCATACTAAAGTGATAGGGAATCATTCCCAACAGTCCAATATAGATATAGACTAGATTTGTGGGATAAAAATCTCACCTTTCCACTAAAATTTATGAAAAATGAAGCTTGCAAGCAAGGAGAAGCAATCCAAAGCTTGAATCCAATATCTTCTACTTGAATTTGGAGTTGAATGTTGGATTTGCAATTGAATTTGTGCTTGGAGTTTTAGTTTCCCATTCTCTTCACCATTAATGCCAAAGCTTGAGTTAGTTAGGAAATTTATGAAGAGTGAGGAGAAGGGGGTTGGAACTTGGGCTTAATAGGCTAAACTAACCCAAAGTCCAAAGCGGGAAAAGTTAGTGAAATTTCACTAACTCCAAAGCTATCGATGTTTATACTTAAAAAAATTGTAAACGGCATTTCGAACTCAATGGAAGTGGTCTCGAGTCCTAATTTGACCGTTTGCAAAAAGTATCTTTTCGGACCAAAATCCGATTAACGATTTAATATTTAAATAAAATATTTAAATATAAACTCGACAAATATGCGGGTTGTTACACCTTCGGTTTCGTTCGAACCCGGAACGAACTTGTATGGATTGAATGCTTTCAGAACATCGTCAGATGGACGATGAGCATTCTACGATTTATATGTCCTATAAAGGTAATCGTAGCCTCAAGCCTCATCAACCGGGAATGGCTAAAACAGGGGAGGCGCAGCAAGGCTAAGTGGGTCTTGCCCAAGTAGGACGAGATTTACTCCTGTCTAGAGGTCCCTTTATATTTCGGTTGTGTGGCAGTTGACGACGGCCAATCTGCGGGGTGGTCTTGTTCGGAACTGTTCGGTAAGGAATGGTTCCGGCTTTGTGTTACAGGGAAGCAGACATACTCCTCGGTACGGTGATCTAGCCACGTACTGTGACGGGCGGTACCCCAGTAGCCCTGCCATTGATGGAATCCATAATCCAATAAGTGCATGTACGGTTTTGATTGTGCCCAACTATGTTAGAACATGAGATGTAAGCATTCCAGCTATTTCTGTATTTTATTTTGAAAACCCTAGACACTATTATAATATCACTGGATTTCCTATAAAATGTTTTGGTTAGCATAAGGTAAAAACTTTTCCATGTTTATGTGTGGGAAGTCTTACGTGATACCCTTTCTTTTCAAAGGATTTTCAAAGTTAAGCAACTTTTAACCCATTTACTCACACCAGACCCATGTCTGACCCGAGTGTTTATTTTCTGTTTTATTAAACTCTTGGGTACTCATATTATGTATGAGTAGTCAAGTGATTCAGGATTGCTTTGACGAGTTCTGAAGGAGATATGGAGCAAGAGGCTTCGACGTATAGATATATATAGTGATTCCGCTATGTTTGAGTTGTATCTGTTTTCTCTGATATACTTGAATTGTAATTGCTGGACAGGTGTTTATAACTGTCAAGTTTTGTGTTGTATTAGCTGTATAACTTTGATGTATATGATACTATGAAATGTTTTATGTGATATAATATAATTTATTCGTTCCGCTGTGAGATTCTGATGTTGTATGTTTCTTTCTTTCCTATCTTTTCTCTTTTCTATCCCTTTCTTCTTATTGTTGCGTCTTTCTATGGAATGAAAGGCGGGTCGTTACATTGTGGTATCAGAGCACTAGGTTGAGAGAATACCTAGACTGTATAGCGGTGTCTATCTTGAGAGAGCGTATTTGTAATTTTGAATATGTATATATATATATATAAATTTATTTATTCCTACCTATTTGATTGGGTTACCCGTTCATGTTTTCCCAATATAAGTAATAAAGGTAGATAAGGTAGTGGTGTGTGTAACACAACTACCAATGGTTGGAGTTCGAGTGTTTGAGGTTGGAAGTGATCTGCTAGGGCAGTTTGGGGCATCTTGAGTAGTTTTGCAATTGATGTGAAGGATTTCACCGATCTCTGAAGGAAATATTTTTAAGATTCGTAGGTTATCTTTGGATTGTAAGTTTGGTTGCACTCGTGTGAGTGGATTTTCTTGAGTTTGGATCAGTTGGGAGTACTGAAGCCAGCAATGGTATCTTGGCAACCTTAGGAAGGAGTTCTGTCTGTATTTGAGTTTGAGACTCAGTTTGGCAGAGTATTTTGTGTTTGGTTTGAGATCGAGTTTCCTGAGAGATATCTGTCTTTTGAAGGCTCTATTGTGGAAGTGGCTGGTATAGCTTTGTGATTCGATGAGCTTTTGGATGAGAAGTCTTTGGCAGCAGTAACAGCAGTAGAGTATCCTGTTTCTTCGTTGGTTCAGAAATCTCTGTGATTCTTCTGTCAGTAGTCCGAGCAGATGGTGAAGCTTGTCCATTTCTTCTGGAAGCTCAGCTGGGTGTGATGTTTGTGGTTGGAGGTGGACCACTAGTTTCTTCTTTGGATTAGAAGGCTTAAGCTATTCTGTTTGTTGAAGAAAGAACGATTTCTTGGAATCTGAACTGAGTGGAATCACAAAAGTGACTTGCGAAGGTTAGGAAGTTCTCTGAGTGGTCTTTGTTTGGATTGAAGCATCTCTAGAGGATCTTTGAGTTATCGAAGTGGTTTGGTATTTTTCTGGATGTCTTCGAAGGAGTTAAGATTTGCATCCGTATCAAGAGATTGAGTTCTGTATCGACTTGGTTCTTGGGGCTTTACCGGTGATTCAGCTTAGTAGGAGGGCTCTTTGAGAAAAAGATCGGTTTAAGCTGGCAGGATTGATCGGACCTAGTTTTCTGGTTGAATTTTTGCTGTGGTGTTTGTGACCGAATCGGATAAGTCACTGAGATTTTATGGAATTTGATGAACAATGTTTCCAGAGTGGATTGATCAAGTTTATACTTGTGTTCGTCAACAACATTCTCAAATCAGGGTTGTGTAGTAGAAGCATAGTGGAAGCTATTCCAGAATAGAAGCAACACCGATTCATAGGGAATCTGAGTTTTGTCTTGGATCAGAGGATTTCTACAGGAAATTTATTTTTTGGATCTGGAGGCTTGATTTTTTTGTGCATCTGTTCTATTTCAGAATAGGAGTAGCATGTGTGAAGTCTTCTGATATTTGTGTAGTAGAGTTTGTGTGGTGGATTTGTTTGATCTAGATGGTTGAAGGCAGCCCAGGATCGACAGGAGAGATTTGTGGATAAGAGATTGGATCTTTTTGTTTTCTCTTAAGGGTTAAGTGCTTGGTCTACAGGATTGAATTGCCAGTTAAGATGTCTGGAATTCGTTATGTTTTCACGTATCTCTGAGGGAATACGTGTATGGTTTATCACTGATTTTAGAATCAGTAATTCTGAGAGATGTGGAAGTTGAACAGGACTTGTCTGTAATCCAGTATCCTGTTTAGATTTGTAGATCTAGATACATAGAAGCTGTAGATCTGAGTGGTGTAGCTAGTTTAGATTCTATAGGGAGAGTGTCCCGGTGTTTGTACATGGGAAACTCTAAGGAATCCTATTCAGAATTTTGTCTGGATAGTTGGAATTGTTTGTTTGAATTGGTTGCTATGGTTGCTAGTATTTGATTGATAGCATAGGTTTGCTATTTTAAAATTAAACATCTGTATGGGATTATTAAATTACCTTTCCTTTTAAATTTCGGGGACGAAATTCTTTAAAGGGGGGAGGAATGTCATGTCTCGGAAATTTGGGCAATATTTATTTAATAATTTCATTAATAATTATTTAAAAATGTGTAATGTTAATGATTCAAACAGAATTTATCTTTTGAAAATTAATTATTATTCAGTTTGATAAATGATATTCTTTTCAAAATTTATTATAATGATAATAACAATTTATATTTGGGATTTTATTCTTTTTAAAAGTTAAAAATATTTAAATGATAAAATTTTCTTTCTAAGTTAATTTAAAAAGATGTTTTATTTATGATGTATATATATGTATACATTGTAAATAGGAGTTTTGATTTTAATTTAAATTTAAATTCAATAAAAATATTTTCAAATTTATAATATATATAAATGTATAAACTATGAATTGATTAAATTGATTTAAATTAGTATTGAAAACTTTTCAAAAGTTTGTTTTAAAAATCTATCTTTTAAAAATGAAATATATGTAAATACTTAATTTGTTTATAAAAATAAAATAGTTTAAATTGTATTTAATAATAAAAGTTTATTTTGTTTTGTTTTTAAAAAAAAATTGTTTTTCTTTTGAAATAAGATTTAGTTCAATTATATTAAAGTATAATATTTGGTTTGAAAACTTTTGAATAAAATGAATTCAACATTATTTTTCTTTTTAAATTTTTCTCTTTTGAAAATTAATTTTAAAAATATTATTTTAAATATTCAAACAAACATTAGAATATGTAATTTTATAAAGGAAGTTTTCATGTATTTATTTAAAGGATAAAAATAGATAAACATTTAAAAACATGTTAAATTAAATTAGAATTGTTTTAGAAAGATTTAAAAACCTTTATAAAATTAAGAAATTCATTTTTATATTAAAAAGCATATGTGTTAAGCTTTTAAATCTTAGAAAGGACACTTGTAATCACATTACAAACTTTATGTAACAAGTGGCATATTAAATTATTTTTGAAATAATTATTTTAGATAAGAAAACCTTGCAAATGCATTTGTTAAAACCATTATCTTCAAATAATGTCTGAAAATCAGATTTTAAGTAAAAATCAAAGCTAAATTCAATCAAAATCTACAAAACCCAAATACAATCTAAATTCTGCAAAAACCCAAATTCAATCAAGAAAATCTGCAAATACAATTCAATCTAAATTCTGCAAAACCCAAATTTGATTTAAAATCTGCAATCAAAATATGAAAAATCAAGTGCAATGCATGTTTAAAAATCTGCATATCTGAAAGCAATTTTCAACATCAAAATTAAAGTACAACTCAAGCAAGTGAAGATGAGTCTGCATGCAGTTTCAAAAACCTACAAAAATAAGTAAAATCAACTACAGCAAAATCAACTTCAACAACAAGTGAAGAACAGCAGATTCGACTTCCAAATGCAGCTTCAAAACAGGTTCCAGGAATAATGAAAATGCATCTTTGAGATTGTTCTCTGCATCTTCAATTAAAAGGTGAGTAAACTTCTTTATTTTGAAAAAAACAATTTTCCTTTTAAAATCAAAGTTAAACAAAATTTCTAGAACTCAAGTTCTAATTCACATAAATCAGAAAACTGCTCTGTTTTTTTTTAGAAGTGATTAACCTCACAATGCTAAAGCTTATGTTATTTGTGCATGTGAATTGATAGTAATGAGCAAGCTTGTATTATTGAATTGTGATGATGATCTGGGTGTATATGTATGAATATACACATGGGTTGTTATTGTCAGGTATCTGCCTACCTGTATATGTTTTAAACTAAGTTTTTTATAGAAATACCTTATCAACTTGTTTAATCTCTGTTAGAAAGTAATGTGTAAACAAAATAATGTTTGTTTAGTATGAAATTATGGTTATAAATTAAATTTTAGTTTAATTAAAAATCTGTGCCTCTGGAAATAAATGTAACAGTCCTTATTTTTGATAATCATGAATCTCAAATATCTGAAATTACTAAATCAAGTTTATAACTAGAATGCATGTCAGAAATCATGATTTTTAAGACAAAATTCACATTTTATAATTAACTGTGGTGTTAGCATAGGGATTGAACAGAATTAGAAAATTTGGGTCTATCTAATTTCCTAGTGATTGTGGGATGTTGTGAATCTGTCTGGAGATGGAGGATTGATGGGAGAGTGAAGGAAAATTGTCAGATGTTTTTTCAATGGGTAGTGGCAATGGCAATAGTGGTTTCCATGTTTTTAGCCCTAATTTTTTATGATGGTCGAAGTTTTGTAACTTTTTGATCTCTGTGGTTCTTCTAGTGAGATAGGGCTTAGGGGATGGGCAGAGGGGATGTATTTGGATAGATGGCCGGAGTTGTAAGTGATCAAGTGATCGGTGATGTGATTGCAAGATGATGACAAGTTTGGGATTTTTGTTGCAGGGGTGTTTCAGGTTGCATTGGTCAGCCTGAATTTTGAATTCGAACTGCAGTAAGTTATCTGATGGTCGCAATTGCGTTGAGGGATTTTCGGCGACTTGGTGAAGTTGGTTGGGGTGGATGGAAGCCGCCGGAGCGCCGGTGCATATGCACCGTGCATGCTTGGTTCTGATGATCCATTGTGGGTTTATGCAGGGAGGTTGCTCGAAGCTTCACTCGGGTTTTCATGTTTTTTTCTCGAAGAAGATTAGGATTTAACTCGGAGTAATTGTTGGGAAGGTCTCGGGTTGTTTGCTTCAGGTTTTTATAACCTGTTTGTATGTAGTTTTTAAAATTTGAATGTAATATCAAATTTAAGGCAGGGATTTAAACCAGGATTTAAATTCCAAGTCTAAGTTGAATCTGAATTCAAATGAAATTTGAATTCAAAGTTTTAAAAATGAAAATATTTAAATTTAAGCAAGATTTAAATTAAGTTTAAAAATCAAGTTAAATCATGGTCTCAAGATTTCTATGAATCCAGATTTGAATTTAAAACAGTTTTGTAACTTTTTAAAAGTTGAACAAATTCAAATTTTTTTAAAGTAAATTTAAAAATAAGTTTGTTTTCAGATAAATGTTTAAACTTGGGAGACTTCTTTTCTTAATATTGGAATTAAAATTTATGAAGTGTTAAACTTCTATTTGAAAATTTAGATAATCAATTTATTTTAAAAGCTTGATTCTTTGATAAATTAAGTAATTTGGATTTAAACTTTTCTTACAAAAGTAATGAATGTTTTCACTTTTATTTTAAGGATTATAATTTATTTAAATTTGGATTTATGTTTAAATAGTTAAACATTTAAATATTAAATTTTAAAATGGAATTTGAATTAAATTTAGAAATGTATTGTTTTAAATACATTTGAATGTTAATAAGGTCATTAATAAGTAAATGGATTATTTTGGAAATAATTAAGATAATTAAGAATTTACTTATTTAATTGTTTTTAATTAATGTTTTGGATTAATTTATAATTAGAGATGATTAATGAATAATTAATCTAAGATAATTTTTATTTAGAAAGTAATTAAAGAAAATGTTGTTAATTAAATAATGATAATTATCTAAGGATAATTAAAGAATTAATTAATGTGATTAATTTTGATAATTAATTAGATTAATTAATTAAAGATAAACAATTGTAATTTGTTAAGTATAACTACTTGTTAAATGTAATTAAAGGATAAATTACTTATTGAAATTAATTTTTGATGATGTGATTTGTTAAGTTAATTAATTTACTTAATTAATTTAAGAAATCATTTAATGATTTAATAAGTATAATTACTTAATGTAGTTAATGGAGCAGGATTACTTAGAGAAGTAATAATGATAATTACTGAAATGTAATTAGTGAAGATGAGTAATTTGGATAATTACTTTTGTAATTAATCAAGGGATTAATTAATGAAGATAATTAATTGTGGAATAATTAATTTGTTAATGAGTAATTAAGGGTAATTAATTACTGGATTAATATTAATCAAGGTGATTAATAATTGTAGATTAATTACTAAATGTAATTAACTTTAAATTAAGTAATTAATTTAAATATAAAATAGAGATAATTAATTAATATAATTAATGATGTAATTAAGAATTGTTTAATTAAGGAATAATTAATTATTAGGTGATTAATTAATATAATTAATTAAGGATAAATGTAATTAATTATAGTTAATTAAATAATGAAGTAATTAAATGTTAATTACTTATAATTAAGGTTAATTAATTTGTAAAATTAATTAAATACTAATTACTTATTGTAATTAGAGAATGATTAATCAAAGATGTTTAATCAAGTTGAATACTTAGTGAATGATTAATTAACTAGGTTAATTAATTAATGGATATAACCAGGATTTATTGATATGATAATTTAATTTAATTTATTTTAAATTAATTAGAGATAGAAGTAATTAATTTAATTTATTTTAAATTAATTATAGATGGTGGTTAATAAATCATTGCTATGAATGATATTGATGTTCCTTTGAATGGTTATGATCTCAGTAATGAGATGAGTAGTATCTGTATGATATGGCTGCTTAGTTATAGTATGTATGAGTTATCTATTTGTGATGATTATCTGTTATGATGAGAACGTGATTATCTATTGTGATATGTGAAATATCTATCTGTGTGTAAATAGATAATGATGAATTGAATTAATTATTCAAACTAAATTCACTTGGACATTAAGATGGCGTTTGGATTTCGATGAGACCAGGATCGGATTTCCAAATTTGGAATTCCGAAAACCACATCGATCCAAATTAAACGTTAGGTCGTGAATCTCAAGTGAAGAGTGAAGACTCGAGGTGTAAGAACTATTCGTTAATATAACTCTGGGGGTGATTCCGTGATGAGTTTTACGGAATAGTACTTCCAGGTTCGAGATGGTGATTCAGAGTGCAAGGGTTATCGTCTTAACTCTGAGGGTGATTCCAATATGAGTGTAACGAGATAATGCCTTCGGTTTCGTTCGAACCCGGAACGAACTTGTATGGATTGAATGCTTTCAGAACATCGTCAGTGGACGATGAGCATTCTAAGATTAATGTGTCCTATAAAGGTAATCGTAGCCTCAAGCCTCATCAACTGGGAATGGTTAAAATAGTGGAGGTGCAGCAAGGCTAAGTGGGTCATGCCCAAGTAGGACGAGATTTACCCCTGTCTATAGGTCCCTTTATATTTCGTCTGTGTGGCAGTTGGCGACGGCCAATCTACGGGGTGGTCTTGTTCGGAACTATTCACTAAGGAATGGTTCCGGCTTTGTGTTGCAGGGGAGCGGGCGTACTCCTCGGTACGGTTATCTAAGCCACGTACTGTGACGGGCGGTACCCCAGTAGCCCTGCCATTGATGGAATCCATAATCCAATAAGGGCCTGTACGGTTTTGATTGTGCCCAACTATGTTGGAACGTGAGATGTAAGCATTCCATCTATTTCTGTATTTTATTTTGAAAACCCTAGACACTATTATAATATCACTGGATTTCCTATCAAATATTTTGGTTAGCGTAAGTAAAAACTTTTCCATGTTTATGTGTGGGAAGTCTTACGTGATACCTTTTCTTTTCAAAGGATTTTCAAAGTTAAGCAACTTTTAACCTGTTTACTCACACCAGACCTATGTCTGACCTGAGTGTTTATTTTCTATTTTATTAAACTCTAGGGTACTTATCTTACGTATGAGTAGTCAAGTGATTCAGGATTGCTTTGACACGTTCTGGAGGAGATATGGAGCAGGAGGCTTCGACGTGTAGATATATATAGTGATTCCGCTGTGTTTGAGTTGTGTCTGTTTTCTCTAATATACTTGAATTGTAATTGCTAGATAGGTGTTTATAACTGTCTAGTTTTATGTTGTATTAGCTGTATAACTCTGATGTATATGATACTATGAAATGTTTTATGTGATATAATATAATTTATTCGTTCCACTGTGAGATTCTGAAGTTGTCTGTTTCTTTCTTTCCTATCTTTTCTCTTTTCTATCCCTTTCTTTCTTCTTAATGATGCGTCTTTCTATGGAATGAAAGGCAGGTCGTTACAAATAATGCTGTAAAAATCATACCTTTTATAATGTAAATATTGCTAAAAATATAATGTTATAGTGGAATATATGGAAAATATGTTGTGAAAATTAAATTTCTTATTATTGTTTATGTACATATTTTTGTTAATTGACTTGCATATTTTTATATTTGATTGAAATTTTGATTTTATCATTTATTGTTATGAAAATGGTGTGCATATTGAAATTATTAATTTTTTGGATTAATTAGACAATCTAATGAACACTAGTTGCTTGAGCTTATTTCGTTGTTTAAATTTAGTTAGTCAATTAATTTACATATATAAATTTAAATGCAAAATAGCAAAGAGAGTTATTGGGAACGTTGTAAGTAATAGCAGATATGATAAAAAAAGTAGGTATTTAACTGTACAATCATGGAAAATTTCAACAAAGCGTTGTGAACAATTGTAAAAATGATGATTTTGTTCTCATAGTGAGGACGACTGTTTCATTAAAAATGAAATAATGACTTAGGATTTAAATAAAAAATAGTATGAGAATTAAAGTGGAGGAGAGCTTTAAGAACAAATTTGAGGGCATGAGTTTTTTTTCTTACTATATAATTGACAAATAATTTATTTAGAAAAGTGAAAACTAAATTATTTCTTTTATGTTTCTATATATTATTTTTTCGTGCGATTTGTATATTTTTGCGTTTGACTCAAAATTTTACCTCTGTGATTTTTGTTTGCATAAATGTGATATACATATTGAATTTGTCATTTTTTTCTTTTATGTGATGAATTAATGAATATTAGTTGATTAGGTTTATTTAAAAGTTCAATTTAAGATATTTAATTAAATATAAGTACTTAAATGTAAAATAACATAAGGTTGGAGCTGAACTATTGAATTGTATAAATTATAAAATGTATTATTTGAATGTAAATGATTGATGAGAACTAATAAAATATTTTGGATAATTCAAAAATCATGAATTATATAATAATATTTTAAGATAAATAAATGTCATAAGAGAATTAAGAAGGGAGGAATTGCAATAAATAGTGGGAAGGCTAGAATTTTTTTTCCCTTTATTATTGTTTAATAAATAACATGCTGTGACAATGAATTATAAGTTAAAGTTGTTATCGTTAATAATTTATCTGGATAAATGATAAATGAATTATAAATAAAATTTATTATTACTTTTTATGTTTATAATTTACGTTACATGTTTAATATATTATTTTATTTATTCAAAATTAAGTTTACCATTTTGATTAATATGAAAGTAATATGCAATTTGAAATTTTCATCTTTGGAATTGCTCGGGTGAACCAATGAATATTAACTAACTGAGTTTATTTTATTTTGAATTGCTTAAATTTTAAGTTCTAATTAATATATATATAAGGGTGAACTGAGGAGAAATTTGTAAATAATTGTCGATTAAAAAATATATGTATTTGGATATAAAACGTAAGTGTAATGAAACATTGCGATTAATTGTAAATGTAAAAAGTTGCACAGCGATTTTATGATAAAATATCAAAAGAGAACTATGAAGAAGGGTGAATCTATAAGACTAATGGGAAGATTAAAATTCTTTTGCTTTCATGTTATTTCATTAATAAACTAATATATATATATATATATATCATATTATTTATTTTAAAATATTTGGTAATATATTGTTTATTAAAATAAATAAATTATATTAAAGTAGACTTTATTGATGATTTATAAAGATAAATAAGTGAATCCTAGTTTTATCGTTGCTATCATGTAGAATATTTGATATATGTTTTATATGCTTTTATAAATGAAATAAAATATAGGTTTATTATTTTTGTTAATACCTATGTGACGTACATATTGAAAATGTTATTTTTAAGGTTTCTTTTTTTTGAAATGGTACTTTATATACAACATGTCACTGGGACAACATATCACATGTCAATAAACGTTTGAATCACGCTACATAAGTTTCGAACTTGTGATCTCTTACACCAAAGGCAAATCACTTAACCACTTGGACGCAAGTTTGTTAAATAAATTTATAAGTGTTAGTTATTTAAATTTATTAAATAGTTTAAAATATCACCGATTTAAATGAATTGACAATAGTGTGAAATACAAAAACAAAACGAGGAGAACTTTGTAAAATCTTGCTAAAAAATATAGGCATTTGAATGATAAATATTTGAAAATAATAAAAAAATCGTTGTAATTCGTTCTAAAAATCATGAATTATGTGGGAATTATGATGTATAATATCATGACAGAGCTAAGAAAAGTGGAGAAAATTCATGGATTAATGGGAAGATTGATGCAACGACATGCCTTTTTGGACAATTGAAATCAACGATAGACCACACATGTCAGACTCAAACCATTCAAAAGGGTAGATAGTTATGGGGTAAATAAGAAAGGAGAAAGAAATATAAGAAAACAGAATCTCGTAGTGGAATGACAAAATATAATAATCAAATAAACAGTTCATGAAGCTGTTTTATAAATGCATTTAATTATTCTTTTACAACACAAATCTAAGTTACAGAAATAGGAACAAATAAATAAACGCAGTGGAACAACATGATGCAATGGAATAAATATAATAAATAATAATAGTACAAATCTTCGTCTTCGTCCTCCAGAAATAAGATCTTCAACCCCGAAATGATCAGGCTGACCCTAGCGAATTGAAAAGACAAAACACTTGAGTTAGAACTAAAAGATCTTATGTAAGTTAAATCAACAGTAATAAATATGAGTGTAACGGCGTCAGAGATGTTTACGAGGTTTGACATCTCCTATCCAGTGTCTAACGTGATTGCAATAACTTAAGAGAAGTTCGAAATTTCCATCTCCTAAGGATCCGTTAAATTACCTACTATGTAGTACGATACGCTATTATAGTATGTCTACAGCAAAATAAAAGTATCAAAATAGCGTTAAGGCATTACCCATATTCCCCTTAACATATTTTATACATTCTCATAGTCTATACAGTACCGTACGCTCCTCCGTAAACTGGAGGTTTACCCAGATGGCACTCCATAGGTATGGTAGAAAACATACCCGTAGAAGGCCCATGGTAGATATACCAATTGCATATTCGGACTAGTGGTAATGCATAGCAGCTACTACTGCTCATCTCGGAACACACTCCCAAAATGAAATCAAGGGGTGGCCACCAAATCAATCACAAAGTCATAATATGGTATCGAATAAATATGTCTGATCGGAGGAATGACCTCACTTGGCCCGGCGTAGCTTCTGATTTTAGCCACACCAAGCCGACTCATGGGAGTCAGGGTCACGTAAATGCTTCACACAGAATTATTCCAAACCATCCTACTTCATTTCTAGAATCTCCACCATGTACATAGTTGTTAAAGTGGTTTTCAGTATTGGAAGAGAGTACGACAATATCCGATCTCGATCTTTTTAACAACCAAACGCTTATTTCACACCGGATGGTTCTTTTACATTTCAAAAATCAATTCACAATTTCTATCAAAATATCATATTCAATTTCAAATCATATCTCTTTTGAAATCATATTCACTTTCAAATCATATTTACATTCAAATCATATTTACATTCAAATCAAATTCACTGTTGAAATTCACATTCACTTTGAAGTTATCGATAAGTTATGTTAATTAATTCTTCATTTCGAATCATCTTGTTCACTCAAATATGTCATTTCACAAAAGGTATCATTTCCAATTTCCAACTTAGGTTGTATCATCATCAAGGATGTAAATATAAATACTTCAACTTTACACAGTCTGGAATTTTCAGAAAATAGTTTAGATAGTACAAATAGTTTTAATAGTTTGAAGATAAGTTTAAAATGGATTAAAATAGTTTAAAATAGTAAAATAGTTTAAATAGATTTAAATTAGATTTAATTAGATTTTTAAATGATTTACACAGATTAAATATAGATTAAATAGGTTTAATTAAACTAAAATGATTTAAATATATTAAATATAGGTTAAATAGATTCAAATTATATTAACTAGGTTTAAATAGATTTAAATAATTTAAAATAGATTAAATAAATTTATATTATATTCAACAGATTTAAAATAGATTTAATAAATTTATTAGTTTAGGTAAAAATAGATTAAATTGTATTAAATAAGATATAATAGATAAAATAAATTAAAATATTTTAAATTGATTAAAAATAGTTAAATTAGTTAAAATAGGTTTCGATGATTAAAAATGATTTAAATATATTAAATATAGGTTAAATAGATTCAAATTGTATTAAGTAGGTTTAAATAGATTTAAATAAATTTAAAATTGATTAAATAGATTTAAATTATATTAAACAGATTTAAAACAGATTTAATAAATTTAATTAGTTGAAAGTTGGTAAAAATAGATTAAATTGTATTAAATAGGATATAATAGATAAAATAAATTGAAATATTTTAAATTGATTAAAAATAGTTTAAATTAGTTAAAATAGATTTTGATGTTATTTCCAAACATTTCAATAACTCAATTCCGATAAATTCATTTATATTCGACACTTCAACCTTGAATTTCCAATTTAAATCCTCTAAACAATTTATTTAATCAATTCCAAATTTCAGCATTAATACTTGGATTATCGGAAATAACTCAGTTTATATAAATCAAATTTCTATTTCAAAATACCAGTTAAGTGAATTCAAAATTTAAAGATTTAAAAATCACTTGATTTAACCAATCCGGTGTCCGTATATAATTTTCTACCCTAGGGTCAAGTGATAAGGATATTTATTATTTCATTCCACAATATAGAATATTACTGGTTTATATCATTTCAAACCGCAATCTCGAATTTACCAAAAATCAATAAAATCGCTCGAGTCTATCATTTCAACCCATAACGATTTTTCCCTAATCTATAGATTGTTCGGGTATGTATCATTTCATCCCATAGGCACTTGCAATATTATAACAATATATAAGAAAACATCAAGTCATCCAATAACAACAATCAAACATACATCACAATCATCATCCAAATCAATCAGTAACATCAATAGATAATTGATAATCAATACGGGTATTAAATTGACAAATTAAAATTCAGTATTAAATTAAACGATAATTAATTGCAATAAAAGTCAAATTTAACTAGAATGATAATTTAACATCCCAAATAGCAATCAATAAATTTCTAATCACATTATAAATTTAATTAACTAACACAAGAAATTTTAGAAGTTGTGAGTGGGTTAAAACACTCAACTTCGATTTTAAATCGAATTAAAATCCAATTTAAGCCCAAAATTCAAAAATTCTCAGAATTCGCCCAAACCAACGTCAAGATGTCTGGAATTTTGATACGATCCTAATGAAATAAACCGCGCGTAAATCCGAGTTCATATGCAAAAGACAAGTATATTAGAACATTGAAAATCAAAAATTAAATATAAATATAAATATAAATATAAATATGATATCACTGATGCTTGCCACGTCATCACCGCGTGCGCAACCCATCTCCCGTTCGAGCTAGTCAAATCCGCTTTTACCCGTATTTGACCAGCCACGACCGCCATTAGGGGTCACCAACGACCAAGCTAACCCCCACTGCATGATCACCGACCTTGGCTCCATCACCCAGCTCCGTCACGGCCCCTCCCCAGGCCG
This sequence comes from Allium cepa, assembly GCA_030765085.1. Taxonomy (NCBI): domain Eukaryota; kingdom Viridiplantae; phylum Streptophyta; class Magnoliopsida; order Asparagales; family Amaryllidaceae; genus Allium; species Allium cepa. Next base: position 963,645,140 of record CM060939.1, on the reverse strand, counting down.
CCGCTGCCACCAACAAATCATGGGTTTTTGAACCCTAATTGCACAATTTCGATCGCCACACTCAACGATAAGGGGTGCGACTACCACCAGTCGACTCCAGACACAAATCTCCACAAAACCCATAAGCTCATTTCGTCGATTGAAGCCAAAATCAGAAAGCCCCAACTTGCCTTAGGGTTTCGAAAATTTTGACCTTTAACCGCGAATTCTCGGTGAATCATGCCCTATTTCAGAAACATATGCTAGACGCTGATTCGCATTGTCGAGAGCTTCGAATCGATATAAAATTTGATAGGGTTTGAGGAGTTTTAATTTTCGATTGAAATTTGATTTGAAATTGAATTAGGAATTTGTTTATCTGCCATTGAGAATGAAAAGTGGACAGATGAAATTGTATGTACAGACAAATGAAATAAGAAATAGCTAGGGTTTATAATGGCTTATATAGGCAGATCTGAAATAGAAATGAATGGATAAGATTGATTTCAAAGTTGAACGATAAATGACCCGAAAAGCCCGTTTCGTTCCCGAAATGAAAATGGGTCATCCCGTATGTCAAAATAGATGTTTTCTACATTTTTAAATTCAGTGGAACATGTTTCAAGTCCAAATTCCATCGTATGAAGAATTTAACTTAAAATCAGCTTATTTCAAATTGATTTCAATTGAATTTAATTAAAGATCTCTAGGCGTTTCGAGTCCACATGATCAAATGACAAGTCCGATCGCTACGAAAGTTGAAATCGTATAATAATTCACTGTTACGGATTCGATGAAACTAGCTGCGTCAAAATCCGAGATAGTGGCTAAAATGGCTATTTTTCACGTTAATTAAATAAATTAATATTATATTAATTAACCACTTTTTAATTTCAAATTTGATAACCAACAATTTTCATCAATTTTGGTTACTTAGCCATTTACAATGATTTAAAACAGTTTTACAAATCAATTCAGTGACTAATTACAGTATTCAGTTTCAACTGTAATTAAATCTAATTAATATAATTTAATTTCAATAAATATATTTAATTTTGTTTCGATCTTTTAATTCAATCAATTATTTCTCTACATACATAGTTGACATTGTTATATATTTTATTGCATTAATATTTTACCATTTTCATCTTACATTTCATTAACGTAATCTTTAGTTACATTTAATTGTAATAAATCCATCTATTATGATTCAAATTCCAATAAATTGAGCAAACTTGTTTCCAATCCTTTTTATTCAATCAACTGTCATATTATACGTGTAATTTTCATTGGTTACAACTTATTGAATGAACATTCTACAATTATCAATTTTACCTACATTAACTGCACAAATTAAGTGAATTAATTGCAACTGATTTCCAATTTTAATTTAGCAGGCTAAATAAATAGGTAACATATAATAATTGTCACCATTAACTTTTAGTCACATTTGAATGTTTGTTATCTACACACAAATGTTATAGTTATTCACACAACCTTCAATTTTTTCCAATTTACAATTTATTACATACTATTTAATTAATACAACATTTAAATTATCAATTGCTCTTTTAATTCAGTTATCAATTAACACATTCATTATTACAATAAATTTACAATTTATAACTAATTATAACCTTTTTAATCCTTTTAATTAATAGAATTACATTTAAAGCAGTTATCCATTACCTTAAATTAATACTATTTCATTTTATTCCAGTTATATTCTTATTATTAATCCTAAATTATTTTCAATATTAAATCACAAAACCTTATAAAATTAACTATTTTTAATTATCGAAAATTATGGGTGTTACAATGGAACAAATATACACAATATTTGTTTTGAAATATAGGTAAATGAAACAATTTTGCCTATTGTATATTTTTGTATATAATTTTTTTTATAAATGATATATTTGGTGTGATATATTTGTTTATCAGGTAGTGAAATTTATAAATACTGCCTGAAATGAGAATGTAAATAAAATAAATGTAAACTAGATATTTTAGAACTTGATTTTCTGGATTTTTGAAAATTTCTTGTAACAACCCATAAATCCGTACCCCTTGAGTTAACACTATTGTACCTAAATCAACTCAAGTTGTACAGAAATACGAACCATTTGGGTTAAAGAAAAAGAGGTAGAAGAAGAAAATAGAAAACAATATCAGAATCTAACCATCGCAGCGGACTAAAATATAATAGAAAATACATGATCTTTACTCAAAATCAAATATATCTGTTATATATTACATCATCAGAGTACATCAATCACAGGTCAACATCATTATCATACAATGAATACACAACAACTCCAACACAGCGGAATAATATATATACAAGTACGGGAGTACGTATCGCCATCCTGCTCGTCCCCTGAGCTCCACAACATCGTATCCTGTATTCTATAATACTCGGTCTGACCCGAGTATTATAGTTAAATAACACCCGAGTCAGTCTGGATTACCAGCGTGAGAAAATCACACTCAATTGATTATTAAAGTTAAAAAATCCTTTGAAAACAAAAGCATCTCGTTAGACCACGCCACAAATAAACATGTCGGGTTTTTACCTTACGATAGCTAAAACAATTTTTATAGAAATCCTCTGATATTATAATAGGGTCTATATACAAATACTTATAAAATAGCCGAAATTGTTACATTCATTAAATTCCAGCTACTAGCCACAAAAGTGGGTAATACAAACAAAACTCGTACAAGGCTCGTAGGGAGAATGGATTCCCAACAATGACTAGGCACTGGGGTACCACCTGTCACAGTACGGGGCCTAGATCACCGTACCGAGGATTACTCCCTTCATCCCCTGCAACACAAGGCCGGAACCATTCCTTACTGAACGGTCCCAAACAAGATAAATCCCGTGGTTGGCGCGACCAACCACCCACTAAGCCGAAATATATAAAAATGGACATCTAGACAGGGGAAATATCTTGTCCTGCTTGGGCATGACCCACCTAACCTTGCTGCATATCCCCTGATTTTCAGTCATTCCTGGTTGATGAGGCTTGAGGCTAAGCGTTACCTTTTTAGAACGTTTCACTTAGAATGCCCATCGTCCACCTGACGATGTTTCGCAAGCATTCGTCCATACAAGTCCGTCCCGGGTTCGAACGGAACCGAAGGCACTATTCCTACTACATCCATTTTGGAAATATCCTCAGGATTAGTAGCGACTAGCCCTTGCACTTCATTGCTCCATCTTCGACTCCGAACACGTTTTTCGCACGAAACGTACAAACCGGATCGAAGTGGTTTTCAATAAATAAATCTCGATCCCAGTCTCTTCGAAACGATCAACGCAGTTTGTCCAATATTGATAGTCGGAGATTTAACTATCAATTTATATTCACAAACATCCATCACGCAATAAATAATTTTCCACATTATTTATTTATCTCAAAATATCTTCACAAGGTATATTTCTATTTTCAATCCTTTGAAAACAGTTTCAAACCATCTTTCTTCTCAGAATCAACTTTCCTAAATATTTTATAGTCCCTCTGAAATCACCAAGCACAAAAATAGATTTTTATAACAATTTTAAACACTTTACTTTGAAAATATATACTTTTAAACATTTAAGTTAAATTGCTTCAATATTTTGTAAAATACATACTATATGAGTATTTGAAAATAAAGTTACTTAATAGAATATAAAACTAGATTTTCACTTTTGAAAACAAAATACTAGGCCACTTTTTAAGTAATTACTACTATAATAGATTTAGGAAAATACTTACTATTGAATTTAAATATTAGAAATAATAAATTTTCTAAAACTTGCTTTTTACAACAACTTTAAAACCTTTAAATTTATTTAAGAATTTACTTTAAACATGTACTTGGTTATCCAGAGTAAAATCCTAGCTTCAATCGCTTAAATCAATTTTCCAAATTGATTTCCAATTTATTCCCTTTAAATTCAGAATCTATTAATTTCAGATCTCATTTCTTGATTCCAAATTTTAGATTTCTCAATTACTTCTTCGTTCCTTTAAATAAATTTAAACTTTAAATTTTAAAATAATTCTTTATTTCTTTAATTGATATAACTTAAGTTTACAATTCATCAATTTCATTTTATTCAAAATTCCATTTCTCTTCATACTCGAAGTTATTTAGTATTATTTTCATATTACTTCTATTTCTTTTCAATTCATTCTTAAATTATTCAAACTTTCTATAATTATTTCGCTTACAAATTTACTTCTTTTTAATTTCTTTTCAACAATCCAATTCATATATTTTGGTAATTCATTATACCCGAATATCCAATCAAACCATACATTCAATATTCCAATATAGCTCATCATAGGATATCAAATAATCAAAACAGAGAATATTGAAAAATTTAAATAAATGTGAGGGGTCCAGTTGGATCCCTCCAACCTGTTTTCCCTGCATTCACAAATGTTAGCACAATATAATAAGCCAATTTCAAAATATCATACTATACTACATCAATCAATTCAGCCATTCAAACAATTACTCAAATTTAATCATTTAAATTTTAAATTTAACTGAGTGAGATTAACTCACCTTTTACTTAATTTTGCAGACCATTCCAATCCACTTTCAATCCAGCTTGTTTCTCTGCTTTAGACCTTGTATAACATTACGTGATTTATTAACATTTTAAACAAAACGGAAAATTAATTGCCATTTTTAATTCCAATTGACTAATGACTTAGTTTAAACTGAATTTCCTACCTATATGTATATATAAATTTTCTCAGTAGGTAACATAAATAGCAATCTTCTTACTGTAATATTGTACGATGAATGAGGTATAACAAATTAAACTCCAAGCATTAACTTGAGTTAAATTAAAGATGTTTAAAATCAAATTACCTTACTGTTATATATTTTTCTCTTCTTTCCCATATATATATATTTACATAAACCGAAGTGGTTCTATTTTTTTTTACTGTAAAAATAAATATATTTTGTTTTCTTCTGCTGTGTATATATATATTTACAGGTATAACTAAAATTTGGAAAAGAAATCGCAATCACTCACCATAACCTACCCACGAACTCTGGTAGACACCAAGCCCTAAATGCCACTGCCCCCACTCTGGTCGAAGCCAACTCGCCGACCACTGTTGCTGAACGTCGAATCGAACTCGAGTTCGATACTCCCCTCTACTACCCCAACAACCCACTTCGTACCTCGCCTGCTCGCACAGCCCCAAAGTTCGCGACCCCCACAACTTCGTGATTCCAGCTACCAACCCTATCACGGAAACGGCTCCCCCTCGACACTGCCTTACCCCTCAGCGACTCGAGCTGATGCTCGAACTCCTCACCTTGCCCACGATCGCGCCATCCCACCAGCACGCGAGCTCGATAAATCACACTCCATCCTCCTCTTGAGCTCAAATTCTTATATAGCTCGGCCGCCAATATAAAAACAAATGAATGAAATCGGAATCGATTTCGATTCCGTTCCTATAGTCGATCGAGAAGCATGCGTTCCCTCTTGTTTATATAATTTAATTTGGGTTTTTTTTTGTTCTGCCATTTCACCGAGGTTTTGGGGTTCAAAAGAAAGAAAAAGGGTTCGGCCCTATTGAGTTGCTCCCCTTTTTTTCAACGCGACTTAAAGCTTCTCCATGAAGCTTCTTTTATTTATTTATTAATATATATATTTTTTCTTTTTAGTTCTAGCATTTTGGTAGTTGGTTGAACGGCTAGGAATCGGAAAAGTATGTGATTAAACGGCAGGAAGATGGCGTATACCAGAAGCTTGATTAACTAAATTAAATTTCATCAAATTATTACCAATTAAATTTTCAACGTGTTTATATATCTTACGCCCATACAACAACTCCAAAATCTACGAAAATTGAAATCCGATAATAGTTCAATATTACGGACCCACTGGAACTGGTTTCGTCGAATTCCGAGACTCTGCCTCGGGAGGCTATTTTTAAATTCAATTTAAACGATGAAGTTTCAAAACTGAACAAACTACTGTAATTTTCAAATTTTACAACTTCTATTGTTTTCCATGTTATCAATATAAATTTTACAAGCCTTCAAATTATTTTTAACAGGCTTAAAATTCTAGATTCAACAATTTACTCAACTTCTAATTATTAAATTCTATTATTTAAGTATCAAATAAATAACGATATTTGTAATTCAAGTTAAAATTATTATATTGAATATCTAAAATCGATTAAATATTCCGATTTAAATTGCTTAAAAATTCTGGGTCGTCACATTCTTCCCCCTTAAAAGAATTTCGTCCCCGAAATTACTAATTAGGAAGAATGGTTCAATACCCGTTACTTTTCCTCAAAACCAAACAATTCAATATCCAACCAACTATCTTCTATAAAAGACTATTATCATTCTTATTAACTTTTCAAACTTCTCCATAGTGTCAAACCATACTATTGGTTTAACCATTCTAGTTTCAATTTAAAACTAAATTTTGAATTATCAAAAATTTCTCAAAATTTTTCTAACTCCCTAAATTCCCGAAAAATTTCGCCAGCGTTTCCTTTGCGCGGCTAGCTCGGTACTGCTACAAAATGGCTCTACGGCCTCCCAAATCCAAAAAGAAAACAAAAAGGCCAAGTGGCTCAATCCAAATCCAAGTCCCAATCAAATTTCATACCAAATTTACATACATACCTTTTTGTCGAGCATTTCAAATTTATCTCTTGAAATCAATTCAATTCTCTTTTCCCTTTATAGTGCCTGCATATCCTGTTTAGTACTAATATCCAATCACAATATCCCAAAACATTTTATCGACTTTTTCACAAAATGTCAACATCTATTCATTCCAATATTGACTTAAATTATATTGGTAGTATCAATTTCCATTTAAGACTTCACCATTCCTTCTTAAGTTTAGTATAAGCATTTTATATACTTCTTTATTTATTTTCATCCTACCATTTTAGTTTATATCCATTTCTATCCACAACGATTCTTTCATTTCCATACGAATTCAATTTATTTTCAACTCTAAACTTTAAATTTTATTTTTCATTTATAACTAATTCACGTCATTGTTTTAATTAGCTCCATTTACTAACTTATTTCAATTCTTAGTTTGAAATTGTTTTGTCGTTAGCAAAATTTTCGAAAAATTTCCAAAAATTTTCTAACTCCCAAAATTTATGAAAATTTTTGGCAGAGTCTCCCTTGTACGGAGGAGCTTTTGCAGTTTGACAAAAGAGATAAATATATATACATCGACCCACCCGGTCGGAAAAAACAAAAACAGTTCATATTTCCTATTTTTATTTCGTAGGCGTACCTTATTTAGCATTTTAAGCAAGCAGCTTATATTCTTAGCAATTAATGCAACCCAAATCCAGCCACACGGCTTTCCAGTACCTGTACTTACTCAATTTAAACATGTAAGTGCCAAATATATGCAGTTTAACTATATTTCACTTATTAGCAATAGTTAAAACATATGAATTCTTAAAGCAATTCACACCAAACATTTTTCCGTAAGCAATTTATATAGTTTCCATGCTGATTCAACTGCTTTCAATTAATTTATAAACCATTTTTATTCAATTTGAATGGTTTTCAATCCATTCGTACACAACTTCATCAATTCGAATGGTTTAAAACTCAATTGCTTACATTTAATTTATTCTTAAGCAAACTGAACTCATAGTTAATTCAATTGCTTTCAAAATCAATTTATTTCACTCCTATTAATTCATAGAATTTTAATTACCTCCATTTACATCCAATGATATTTATTCTATGCAAATTTGACAAGGTCTATGTGAATAAACAAGTATTTATGTTTTATAACCAATTTAAATGGATTTTAACTCAATTTATTCTTAATTCTATTCCATTAGAAAATTTATTCACAATCCATATATTCTCAGTTCCATTGCATTTCAATTTTATTAACCAAATTAGTTCATTCAAAAAACATTAACAACTTAGGTTCCACCTCCCTTACCAATTAAATTTCCTTTTTATTTTAATCCATTCACAATCATTTATTTAGCTCGACACATTCCATTTAAATATCCATTTACAATCCATTCATTTACATTTCATTCCATATTTGTTTATTCCACACTATTTTATTTAGCTCGAAGACAATCCAAGCTATTTCATTCAGTAACCATTTCTCAACTTATTTAAACCACATTTCATTTGATACCTATTTACTTCATCATTTATTTATTCAATATAATTAGTTTATCCACATTCAATTATTTTAAAATTTTCATTTCCTTAAATATTATTTACAACCCACCAAATTTTATTCCGATCCAAATTTATTTTTCTTGGTTTAAATTCCATCCAATATCTTTAAACTTGGTTTTAAGTTGAATTCAATTCAACTTTCCTTCATTCATTTAGCCTAAGTCCATTAACCTCAATTTATTCAAATTTTACACTTAAGCTCATTTTCATTTTACAAGTACATTTTTCTCTTTTCAATTTAACTTAATTCTATTTTAATCCAATCCCATTTCAAACTACACATTTATTCGATCAATTATTATACATTTTAACTTTTTAGATTCAGCTCATTCAATTTATTGCTTGGCTAATTTCCAAGTTATCTCCACTTATTTGGATTTTATCTGCAATCCATACCATTACTCATTTAATCCATTTCCATTTTTATTCGATACATTCCCAATTATATTTAATTTGTTAACACTTCAAGTTAAAATTTTAAATTAATAACTCAAGCTCTGATTCTACCATTCACTTTAAAATTACTATCCAATTTTATCAATCACAATAAAATTACATTTACATCACTATCGATCCAAGTCGAATGTGATTTATAACTTGAGTTTTATTTTCCAACTTCATCTTAAACTCATAATTCAATTTCATTAACTAATTTATTACCTAATTAGTTCTCCCCTTATTTATAATCCAACACTTGATTTTTTAATCTCAAAAATCTCTTCATTTAAATTTCTTAAGTTCAAATTTATTTTATAATTCAAGTTTGGATTCTCGTTTTATTTTTAATTCATCAAACACTATTTATTTTGGAATTTGCATTCCATTTCAATTTTATAAGTCTCCATTTATAATTTACACAATTCCATTCATCATAGGCTTAAATATATTCATCTTTTATAAGTTATTCTGGTTTATTTATTTCAATCCAAGCCTTATCCAACTTATTTCCCATTTATTCAGGTAAGAATTTAATTTCATTAATTAATTCAATTGAATTCTCATCCCAACTCAATTTTACTTTAACTCGGATTTATTTAACTCAATTCGATTTCAACTCAATTCGAATACAACTGGATATTCTTTCAGCTTATTCAATTAATTTCAATCCAGTCAAATTTTTATTTTCAAATCCAAGTTAATTTCATTTTCAACTTTTCTCTTTAAATTTTAATTCCAACATTCAAAACCTATACTTCCTTCCTGATTTAAAACTCAACTCAATTTTATAAGCTTACAATTTATCTCATTAGGATTTTTAAACTTCCGGCTTTGGCTTCAAATCATTTTGAAATCTCCAATATCTCAAACCACATTTCTCAAAAATTTTAATCCAATCCTGGCTTTTATTTCCAACAAGTTTCCTTTGAAATTCTCAAAACATCTGCTTTCCTAAACAAATCAATTTGGTAGCAATTCTTCACTCAGAAATTCAAAAATGAATACTGATGATGCGGCCGTCATCATCAGAATTATTTTCCAATAATCCAAGTGATTTCAATGCTATATTACTTCCAAAATCCATTTATCACAATTCCCTTTCAGAAATATCTTCAAAACAATGCTATCATTTATCTTCAAAACACTTCCAAATTTTCGGGATTTAAATTTCCAAATCCTGCTTAAATCAAAAAAAAAATTCTATAATTCATTTGCATAGCTTATGTTCATACAAATTCTCATTTGATTATATTTCAATTTATAATTTACATTTATAATTCACATTTATAAATTTCATTTCATAATTGAATTTATCTTCTCAATCTTTGATTATATTTACAATTTCTAGTTAAATTTTCACTTAAAAATGATAATACTTTAATATTATCATTCCTAACATCCAAGCAGCCATATATTAGCTAAATAGTTTACAAAACTTTTACTTATATCAAAATATATTTTGGGTAAAATTATTTCATTTACCCACATTTAAAACAATACCGTGTCAATTGTTCTATTCAAGTGTTTAGAAACCCCTTCGATACAGTTGCGCAAACTGTGTCGACGAAGGTTCATATGCCACTCAATAAATCAATCAACACAATATTAAAACACTTTATATTCAATAACAAATACACGCTCATATCTATTAATACGCTCAAACTCATTATAGAGTACCATAGACTCTATTTTAAATGAGTAATTCCCACCAGAGCCATGGTTATCACCAACCTAAGCTCTGATACCACTGTAACAACCCGCAAATCCATACCCCTTGAGTCAACACTATTCTACCTAAATCAACTCAAGTTGTACAGAAATACGAACCATTTGGGTTAAAGAAAAAGAGGTAGAAGAAGAAAATAGAAAACAATATCAGAATCTAACCATCGCAGCGGACTAAAATATAATAGAAAATACATGATCTTTACTCAAAATCGAATATATCTGTTTATATATTACATCATCAGAGTACATCAATCACAGCTCAACATCATTATCATACAAAGAATACACAACAACTCCAACACAGCGGAATAATATATATATAAGTACGGGAGTACGTATCGCCATCCTGCTCGTCCCCTGAGCTCCACAGCATCATATCCTGTATTCTATAATACTCGGTCTGACCCGAGTATTACAGTTAAATAACACCCGAGTCAGTCTGGATTACCAGCGTGAGAAAATCACACTCAATTGATTATTAAAGTTCGAAAATCCTTTGAAAACAGAAGCATCTCGTAAGACCACGCCACAAATAAACATGTCGGGTTTTTACCTTACAATAGCTAAAACAATTTTTATAGAAATCCTCTGATATTATAATAGGGTCTATATAAAAATACTTATAAAATAGCCGAAATTGTTATATTCATTAAATTCCAGCTACTAGCCACAAAAGTGGGTAATACAAACAAAACTCATACAAGGCTCGTAGGGAGAATGGATTTCCAACAATGACTAGGCACTGGGGTACCACCTGTCACAGTACGGGGCCTAGATCACCGTACCGAGGATTACTCCCTTCATCCCCTGCAACACAAGGCCGGAACCATTCCTTACTGAACAGTCCCAAACAAGATAAACCCCGTGGTTGGCGCGACCAACCACCCACTAAGCCGAAATATATAAAAAGGGACATCTAGACAGGAGAAATATCTTGTCCTGCTTGGGCATGACCCACCTAACCTTGCTTCATATCCCCTGATTTTCAGTCATTCCCGGTTGATGAGGCTTGAGGCTAAGCGTTACCTTTTTAGAACGTTTCACTTAGAATGCCCATCGTCCACCTGACGATGTTTTGCAAGCATTCGTCCATACAAGTCCGTCCCGGGTTCGAACGGAACCGAAGGCACTATTCCTACTACATCCATTTTGGAAATATCCTCAGGATTAGTAGCGACTAGCCCTTGCACTTCATTGCTCCATCTTCGACTCCGAACACGTTTTTCGCACGAAACGTACAAACCGGATCGAAGTGGTTTTCGAGAAATAAATCTCGATCCCGGTCTCTTCGAAACGATCAACGCAGTTTGTCCAATATTGATAGTCGATGATTTAACTATCAATTTATATTCACAAACATCCATCACACAATAAATAATTTTCCACATTATTTATTTATCTCAAAATATCTTCACAAGGTATATTTCTATTTTCAATCCTTTGAAAACAGTTTCAAACCATCTTTCTTCTCAGAATCAACTTTCCCAAATATTTTATAGTCCCTCTGAAATCACCAAGCACAAAAATAGATTTTTATAATAATTTTAAACACTTTACTTTGAAAATATATACTTTTAAACATTTAAGTTAAATTGCTTCAATATTTTGTAAAATACATACTATATGAGTATTTGAAAATAAAGTTACTTAATAGAATATAAAACTAGATTTTCACTTTTGAAAACAAAATACTAGGTCACTTTTTAAGTAATTACTACTATAATAGATTTAGGAAAATACTTACTATTGAATTTAAATATTAGAAATAATAAATTTTCTAAAACTTGCTTTTTACAACAACTTCAAAACCTTTTAATTTATTTAAGAATTTACTTTAAACATGTACTTGGTTATCCAAAGTAAAATCCTAGCTTCAATCGCTTAAATCAATTTTCCAAATTGATTTCCAATTTATTCCCTTTAAATTCAGAATCTATTAATTTCAGATCTCATTTCTTGATTCCAAATTTTAGATTTCTCAATTACTTCTTCGTTCCTTTAAATAAATTTAAACTTTAAATTTTAAAATAATTCTTTATTTCTTTAATTGATATAACTTAAGTTTACAATTCATCAGTTTCATTTTATTCAAAATTCCATTTCTCTTCATACTCGAAGTTATTTAGTATTATTTTCATATACTTCTATTTCTTTTCAATTCATTCTTAATTTATTCAAACTTTCTATAATTATTTCGCTTACAAATTTACTTCTTTTTAATTTCTTTTCAACAATCCAATTCATATATTTTGGTAATTCATTATACCCGAATATCCAATCAAACCATACATTCAATATTCCAATATAGCTCATCATAGGATATCAAATAATCAAAACAGAGAATATTGAAAAATTTAAATAAATGTGAGGGGTCCAGTTGGATCCCTCCAACCTGTTTTCCCTGCATTCACAAATGTTAGCACAATATAATAAGCCAATTTCAAAATATCATACAATACCACATCAATCAATTCAGCCATTCAAACAATTACTCAAATTTAATCATTTAAATTTTAAATTTAACTGAGTGAGATTAACTCACCTTTTACTTAATTTTGCAGACCATTCCAATCCACTTTCAATCCAGCTTGTTTCTCTGCTTTAGACCTTGTATAACATTACGTGATTTATTAACATTTTAAACAAAACGGAAAATTAATTGCCATTTTTAATTCCAATTGACTAATGACTTAGTTTAAACTGAATTTCCTACCTATATGTATATATAAATTTTCTCAGTAGGTAACATAAATAGCAATCTTCTTACTGTAATATTGTACGATGAATGAGGTATAACAAATTAAACTCCAAGCTTTAACTTGAGTTAAATTAAAGATGTTTAAAATCAAATTACCTTACTGTTATATATTTTTCTCTTCTTTCCCATATATATATATATATATATATATATATATATATATATTTACATAAACCGAAGTGGTTCTATTTTTTTTTTACTGTAAAAATAAATATATTTTGTTTTCTTCTGCTGTGTATATATATATTTACAGGTATAACTAAAATTTGGAAAAGAAATCGCAATCACTCACCATAACCTACCCACGAACTCTGGTAGACACCAAGCCCTAAATGCCACTGCCCCCACTCTGGTCGAAGCCAACTCGCCGACCACTGTTGCTGAACGTCGAATCGAACTCGAGTTCGATACTCCCCTCTGCTACCCAACAACCCACTTCGTACCTCGCCTGCTCGCACAGCCCCAAAGTTCGCGACCCCTACAACTTCGCGATTCCAGCTACCAACCCTATCACGGAAACGGCTCCCCCTCGACACTGCCTTACCCCTCAGCGACTCGAGCTGATGCTCGAACTCCTCACCGTGCCCACGATCGCGCCATGCCATCAGCACGCGAGCTCGATAAATCACACTCCATCCTCCTCTTGAGCTCAAATTCCTATATAGCTCGGCCGCCAATATAAAAACAAATGAATGAAATCGAAATCGATTTCGATTCCGTTCCTATAGTCGATCGAGAAGCATGCGTTCCCTCTTGTTTATATAATTTGATTTGGGTTCTTTTTTATTTGTTCTGCCATTTCACCGAGGTTTTGGGGTTCAAAAGAAAGAAAAAGGGTTCGACCCTATTGAGTTGCTCCCCTTTTTTCAACGCGACTTAAAGCTTCTCCATGAAGCTTCTTTTATTTATTTATTAATATATATTTTTTCTTTTTAGTTCTAGCATTTTGGTAGTTGGTTGAACGGCTAGGAATCGGAAAAGTATGTGATTAAACGGCAGGAAGATGGCGTATACCAGAAGCTTGATTAACTAAATTAAATTTCATCAAATTATTGCCAATTAAATTTTCAACGTGTTTATATATCTTACGCCCATACAACAACTCCAAAAGCTACGAAAATTGAAATCCAATAATAGTTCAATATTACGGACCCACTGGAACTGGTTTTGTCGAATTCCGAGACTCTACCTCGGGAGGCTATTTTTAAATTCAATTTAAACGATGAAGTTTCAAAATTGAACAAACTACTGTAAATTTCAAATTTTACAACTTCTATTGTTTTCCATGTTATCAATATAAATTTTACAAGCCTTCAAATTATTTTTAACAGGCTTAAAATTCTAGATTCAACAATTTACTCAACTTCTAATTATTAAATTCTATTATTTAAGTATCAAATAAATAACGATATTTGTAATTCAAGTTAAAATTATTATATTGAATATTTAAAATCGATTTAATATTCCGATTTAAATTGCTTAAAAATTCTGGGTCGTCACATTTCTTTTGAAAGATTTTGGAATATAATATTTGTATTATTTGAAAGTATTTTCCGATATAAATATTTCAATGTAATTTGAAAGGAAGTTTTAAAAGAACTTTGGAAGAAAATAAGTTCTGTACTCCCCTCTCTGTCACTGGAAAATAATTTCGGTAGTGAGCGCATGCTTCATCAACGTTCATTTTCGAGTTTCAAAGTGGGAAGGCTGCTGTGGTAGTTTACTACACATCTGTTTCGATAACAAATCTTAATTTCAAATTTCCAAGTATGATTGAATATATATAAAAATATGATTATATATATATATATATAGCTTTAAAATAATCGAAAGGGGACCCGGTATTTAGTTCTTAAATTTCTGCAAATTAGAAATTTCAATTATTACAATGAAATCTTGACTATTTTAATAATTGAAAGCTTTTAAAATGAACATAAGAAATATGATGTTAAAATGATTAATGAAATAAATAAGAATAAATTTGTAAACTATAAAAAAATTAGAAACGAAAATGAGGAAATGTAACTATTGAACTTTTTGATTGAAAGTAAATATGAAAACTTGTGTAACCTTTTACTGCATTCTAAAAGACACACACACGCACACACGCACACAGATATATTACATATCAAAATATAAAAAGTAAAATGTTAATAAGGATATGTAATTGAATATTATACAAGTAAACTTGGAAAAAAATGAAAATTGAGAATTCTAATGTTATAAATTGTTATAAACTGAAGTTAATAGTTTGAAAATGCTACTAATTAAATGTAATAGAAATGAATAGTGTTAAAAAAATGATTTTAAACTTAAGATAACACTTTAGGATATTTATAATCAGATTAAATGGTAAAAGGTGAATACTGTAAATAAATAATTATAAACTTGAATCAATATTGAAGCCATTTATAATTAAAAATGAGTTCTATATAAATTGAATGATTCTAACCTCATAAAACATTGAAATGATTTAAAAGTGGATTTAATTTCAATAATACTATATACAAAAGAATGAATGTGAAAAAGAAATAATCTATAAATGGTAAATTGAACTATAAAGAAATTCACCTGATAATATATAATCCAACAATTGAAGAAGAAAAAAACTTACTTAAGCAATGAATGTGAAGAAATAAAATGAAAGAAAATGACACTGTTTGAATAAAGGAGAAATAAACTTTTATAAGTAATAACAAAAGTAAATTAATGAAAATAAACATTACATAAATGAGAAAAGGGAAGTAAATGATGAAAAAAGGGAAAATCGAGCTAAATTCTAAATGTGAAGAAAACAAAAATAAAATATATACAATACTTCAATAATGAATTCATTTATGATCCAAATAATACGAATGGAAATAACTTATGTAAGCAATGAATTTAAGTAATGAAAAGAAAAGTGGTATTGCATAAATGAATGGAAATTAAATTTTGTAAGTGTTAAATGAAATAGTAACTAAACAAGCGTTGTATGCCAGATGAAAATGAACAGTAAATAAAGTAGAAAAATAGAGAGTGATGAGAATAAAACATAAATACTATCTGAAAATGTTTTGAATTCTTTGTTTGTTTGACTTATGGGTTGTGTAACGATCCGTATTTTTACTAGTTTAAATTTTTGAATTTAAGATGATTATTGGGTAAAATGGTTAGAAATATATATATTTAATGATTATTAACGTAAGTTATTGGATAATTAAATTGTTCAAATTTAATATTGAAATTATTTGATTTATTGAATTCTGGATTTAATATGAACGAAAATGATTTCGGAAGTTGATTTAAATTTTACTTAAACGTGAATGATTTTTAGCATTTCAAAATGGATTAAAAGTGAATAATTTGAGTTTGGAAATTTTATATATTAATTAACGTGTAAAAATAGCCATTTTGGCCGCTATCTCGGATTCCGACGAAACCTATTTCATCGGATCCATAATAGTGAATTATTTTATGGTTTCAAGTTTCGTAGCGATCAGACTTGTCATTTGGCCGTGCGAGCTTGAAACGGGTAGAAATTTAATTTCGAATTTAATTAAAATAATCAACTTTGAAAAGCTATCTTCCACATACGATCGAATTGGGCCTCGAAACTAGTTATATTACGTTCGATATGGGGGTAAAACATTATAAATGCCAGGCGACATGTGTCATTTGGAGTTTGGAATTTTTGTGAGCGAGTTGGTTTGATATTTCCTAATTTTATATATATATATATATATATATATATATATATATTATATTTATTCTCTCCTTTGTCACTCGGACAAGCCCATCCCCACAGCCCTAGCCACACCTACCTTTCTCCGTTCTTTTCGAATCCCAACCTTCTATAAAAAAAATGCATCTGCTCGGTTTAAAATTTGAAGAAGAAAAAACTCAGTGTGTAGGCACGATGGCGGCAGGAAGAACAGCGCGTTAGGGGCGAAGCAAAGGCGAGTTGCAATTGTCGGGGCGGTGGAGTATTCGACTTGGGATTTCTGACGTTCGACGATCTTCGACGACTACTAGTGGCGAAGCCTATGAAGCCAAGTACTGAAATAATTTTTATGTTAGTTAAATTTATTTCGTAAAGCGATTGAATTTATTGATAGTTGTTTGATACATTTAATTGACATTCCAATTGACCTCTGAATAAATTGATAGAATTTGAATTGACAATTAAAATGGATTAGGATTAAACTGCTAGTAGAATTTCCCATTATCGATAATTAGTTAATTGTTGTGATTTTTGCTGGTCGGATGTTGGTTGTGATGGATGAAAATTTGATTGATAATTTGGTTGTTTGGATGTTTATTTATGTTTAATATATCCTGTTTTCATCCTGTATGTTGTTTACAGTGTATAAAACTATAAACCGAATTATTTTGAATAAATTAAGAAATAGGTTGAAATGATATATACTTATGGCATTTATTTTGGATTGAAATGATATATATCCATTCCTAGAATTAAATTGAAATAATTGATTCACTTGGTCATAGGATAGAAAATTATATAAGGACACCGGATTGGTTAAATTAAATGATTTTAAAATTTTAGTTTTGAAATTATTTAAATAATTTGGTTTTAAGAAATAAAAATTGAATTTATGGCAATTGAATTATTTTCAATCTTGAGCCCGAAATGTTAAAATTTAAATTTGATAATGGGAATTGTTTAAATAATCGATGTTGAGATTTTGAAATTATATTCGAAATATGATTTGAATTTTAGAATTGATTTGTTTTAAAAGATTGGACTCTTAGTCGAACTTTGAATATTGTTAAGTAAAAAAGGATATAAAACGATATTTCATAATTAAGCTTGGAATTCAATTATATTCAAAGATTTGGATTTTTAATTGGATATTGAAGAAAAATTTGATTTAAGTGTTTTGAATCGATATTTTGGAAATAAACTCGGGACTGATATATATCGAAATGGTTTAAATTTGAAATTGGAATTTACTTCAAAATTGGAATTTAAATTAGTTTGGAATTGGATTTGAAATTAATTTGAAATTGGAATTTAAATTGATTTGGAATCGAATTTGAGTTTGACTTGAAATCGAAATTGAATCGGTTGAATCGAAATGGAAAGTGGAACTGATTTGAATTGGGAAATTTGAAAAGTGAACCGGTTTGAATTTGAAACTATTTTATATGAATTCTTTTTAGTATAAACGGTTTAAAAATCTATTTTCTTTAAAGATTCAAATTATATTGATTTTCCAAACCATTTAAACTATATAAACTATTTTTAATACTCGGATTATTTTCTATTAAACTATTTTAACCATTAGCTATTTTAAACTATTTCTAAAATTCAAACTGGTTAAGAGGCGGTAGGTTTACATTTAAATCTTGGATTTAAATACAAATTGGGTTAAAGTGAAATTGTAACCTAAATTGTAATTCGAATCAAATTTCGAAGTGAAATCGATATATCAAATTGAATTGACATTTTGAAGTAAAATCTAATTTTTGAAGTGAATATGGTGAATTCCAAAATGAATTTGATTTTGAAGTGAATATGATATTTTGATATCAAGTATGAACCGTTTTCGAAATGTAATAGAACCAACCGGTGTGTAAAACGATGTTTGGTCGTTAAAGAGATCGGGGCCTCTTATTGGCATACTCTCTGTCAATATTGGAACCACTTTGACAACTGTATACGCGGTGGATGATATCCAGAATGTAGTGGTTGAATTAGCGACGTTTACTGGAATGAAGTAAGAGAATGATGATGGATAGCCTTGACACTCGTGTCATAATTAAAATGGCTAAAATAGGAGCCTATGTCTGGTCAATAAGGTTAGCTACCTCTAGCAACGTTGATCCCTCTTATTATTATTGTGATTTCGTATTCAATGGGTGCACCTTTTGTTGGTTGGATTGATTGTCGCGGTCGGCCACGGATGGGTTACGACCAGCCAGAAAGGGTAAACTGGTAGAATCCTACCTTGGGCATTGCCTCACGTGCCTTGTCATATTTATCCCTATACGAGCCCATTACGACTTTAGTTTAAACTGTAAAATGTGTTAAGGTGGATCAATGTAAAGCCTTAATGCTATTTTGATATTTATTTTACCGATGGATATTACATATATAGAGTATACTATTACATATAAATAGTTTAACAGATCCTTAGGAGATGAAAATCCCACAGCATCTCTTAAGTTATTGCACTCATATTTGGGATATTGATTTGACTTACATGAGAGTACTTTAGTCCTGACTCGAGTATTTTGTCTTTTCATTACGCTCGGGTCGGTCTTGAGTTTTTTTCAGCATATTGAAGACTAATCTCTGGAGGATGAAGACGGAGTTTTGATATATTACTATTATTATTATCCCCTGCATTGTGCTATTCAGCTGTATTGATTATTTATCCCTGGTGTGTATATATATAACTTTGATAAATGTGTATAGATTATAATCAAATGTATAGTAAACAACTTCATGAATTGTTTAGTTGATCATTATATTTTATCGTTTCCACTGTGAGCTTTTGTGTTTGTTTTCTTCTTCTCTTCTTATTTTTCTTATTTAATCCCATTGATTATCTTTGTTTCGGATTGTTTAATTTGGACATGTGTGGATTATTGTCGATTTAAATCTTCCGAAATGTGGGTCGTCATAGATTGGTTGGGAAAGGATACTTTTATTGTGTATGATGCATAATTAACGTATAAGTTGTATATAGGACAGCGGAGTGCATGGTTTACTTCATAGTTTATTTATCATTTTATGTGATTAGAAGTTCTAAACCCGAACAAACCGTTTGTTTTTTGTTGCAATGGATGTATGATTGCTCTCTTTGTTGAAATGATGTTTGTACGGCTGTTTGTTTGCAAATGATTATTGTTATGGGGTGATGTTTTATTTTTTATTTAGTGGAACAACTTAAATATTTCTCTTCTATAAATTTTTGAACTCCTTTGGAATATATAAGTGAAATACAGGTTATGGAAGCAATGGCTACTGCTATTGGTTTCATAAATAAGCGTTGTTTGCCCGACAAATAGGTACGTTCTCGGATTACGGTTTTATATGGTATTAAATTGTTTTCCCATGGTTTAGGATATTTTATTTGAAAAATATGATATATATTGTTATTATTGATAATTATCTCTCCCAGAACTCTTCGTACAAAGGGGACTCCGTCGAAAATTTTCGAAAATTTTCGACATAGAAAATTTTGTAAAATGTTTTCCAAAATTTTATGAATTTGAATATAAAGGATTTAATTGTTATAAATTGATATATTTTATTTAAATTATTTATTATATAAATTAATTGTTTATGAATTTAATATTTTGAATAAGATATATTGATTATATAAATTCCATCTTTTCCCTTCTTTACCATTTCGAGGATAAAAAATTTTGAGTAGGGAAGACTGTAACGACCCGTAATTTTCGATAATTAAAAATATTTAATTTTATAAGGTTGTGTGATTTACAGTTGGAAAAAATTTGGGATTAACAATAAGAATATAACTGGAATAAAATGAAATAGAATTAATTTAAGGTAATGGATAACTGCTTTAAATGTGATTCAATTAATTAAAAGGATTACAAAGGTTATAATTTGTTACAAATTGTAAATTTATTGTAATAATGAATGTATTAATTAATAATTAAATTAAAAGAGTGATTGATAATTTAAATATTGTATTAATTAAATAGTATGTAATAAATTATAAATTGGAAAAAATTGAATGTTGTGTGAATAACATTTGTGTGTAGATGATAAACATACAAATGTGACTAAAAGTTAATGGTGACAGTTATTATATGTTACCAATTTATTTAGTCTGCTAAATTAAAATTGAAAATAAATTGCAATAACTTAACTTAATTAGCGCAGTTAATGTAAGTTAAATTGATAATTGTATAACGTTAGTTCAATAAGATGTAACCAATGAAAATTTTATGCATAAATGACAATTG
This sequence comes from Allium cepa, assembly GCA_030765085.1. Classification (NCBI taxonomy): domain Eukaryota; kingdom Viridiplantae; phylum Streptophyta; class Magnoliopsida; order Asparagales; family Amaryllidaceae; genus Allium; species Allium cepa. The sequence goes on along the minus strand of CM060939.1, from coordinate 963,624,061 downwards.
ATTGAATAAAAAGAATTGGAATCAAATTGCTCAATTTATTGGAATTTAAATTATAATAGATGGATTTATTACAATTAAATGTAATTAAAGATTACGTTAATGAAACGTAAGATGAAAATGGTAAAATATTAATGTAATAAAATATATAACAATGTTAACTATGTATGTAGAGAAATAATTGATTGAATTAGGGAAATTAGGGAAATTGAATACTGTAATTAGTGTAATATTTAAAAACTGAATTGATTTGTAAATGTATTTTAAATTATTGTAAATGGCCAAGTAATCAAAATTGATGAAAATGTTGGTTATCAAATTTGAAACTAAAATGTGGTTAATTAATTTACTATTAATTTATTTAATTAACGTGAAAAATAGCCATTTTGGCCACTGTCTTGGATAATGACGAAACTAGTTTCATTGGATCCGTAACAGTGAGTTATTTTAGGATTTCAAGTTTTGTAGCGATCGGACTTGTCGTTTGATCGTACGTACTTAAAACGCCTAGAAATCAATTTAATTAAATTCAATTGAAATCAATTTGAAATAAGATGATTTTAAGTTAACTTTTTCATACGATGGAATTTGAACTTGAAACCTGTTCCATTGATTTTAAAAATATTAAAAACATCTATTTTGATATATGGGATGACCCACTTTCGTTTCGGGAACAAAACGGGATTTTCAGGTCATTTATCGTTCAACTTTTAAATCAACCTTGTCCATTCATTTCTATTTCGGATCTACCTATATATAACCTTTATAAACCCTAGCTATTTCTTATTCCATTTTTCTTTACGTACAATTTTATCTGTCCACTTCTCATTCTCAATGGCGGACAAACAAATTCCTAATTCAATTTCAAATCAAATTTCAATCGAAAATTAATAATACTCAAACCCTTTCAAATTATATATCAATTCGAAGCTCTCGATGATGCGAATCAGGATCTAGCATTTGTTTTCTGAAATAGGGCATGAGTCATCAAGAATTTGCGGTCAAAGGTCAAAATTTTTGAAACCCTAAGGCAAATTGGGGCCTTTAATTTTGGCTTCAATCGACTAAATCAGCTTATGGATTTTGTGGAGATTTGTGTCTGGAGTTGACTGGTGTAGTCGCACCCCTTATCATTGAGTGTGGCGATCAAAATTGTGCAAATAGTGTTCGAAAACCCATGATTTGTTGGCGGCGGCGTCGGCCTGGGGAGGGGCCGCGATGGAGCTGGGTGATGGAGCCAAGGTTGGTGATCATGCGGAGGGGGTTGGATTGGTCGTTGGTCACCCCTAGTGGCGGCCGTGGCTGGTCAAACATGGGTGAAGGCGGGTATGACCAGGTCGAACGGGAGATGGGTTGCATATGTGGTGATGACGTGGCGAGTGTCGGTGGTATCATATTTATATTTTTTTATTTTTATTTAATTTTTTATTTTCAATATTCTAATATACATATCTTTTGCATACGAACTCGGATTCACCCACGGTTTATTTCTGATGCAGCACGACCTACGGAAGCACAAGGCTTAGGTCGTTCACGAGTTAATGAAGGTCGGCCCCGACCTAACGGGTCACGTGAGGAGGAGGAACGACCTAACAGGTCACATGGGAAGGAGCAACGACTTAACCAAGCCTTAAGTCGTTCGGCATGTTTAGGTCATCTACGACCTTTAGCTACAAGCGACCTAACAAAGCAGAAGGTCCAACCTCGCAAGTTACAAGATTCGGGGCAACATGTCTTAGGTCGGTTGCGACCTAATGGAATGCGGTTGAAGGAAGAGGCAACACTTGAGTTATTCTCTAGGTCGCTAACGGGTTACGACTTAACAAAGTCACGACCTAAAGCATCAGGACGTTATGAAGATGAAGCGCATGAAGGCCTTAAGTCGCTGAAGGCTAAGTTGCTGCCGGGTTATCTTCAGTACGTCGTTCACGACCTATGTTGAGTCGTTGTGTTGTAAATAATAGGTCGTAAGTCGTTTTCTCTTGAGTCGCTGAATTTTAGGTCTTGGCAATGATAAGTCGTTGATTGATAAGTCGTCCGTGTTGAGTATATGTGTTGTATTTAGTTGTAAACGGTGTTAAGTCGTATGTCGTGTATTCGTTAAGTCGTGTACTATCTTAAGTCGTTGTTGTTGTTGAGTCGTCATACTGTTATGTCGCTTATGTTTGTAAACCGTAAGTCGGCAAGGATTTAAGTCGGTCATGTGTGTATGGTAATGTAATAAGTTGAGTCGTATGACGCATAAATGGAGTCACTGCTGATGAGTCGCTGCCGACCCAAGGATGAGTCGTAAGTCGTGTACGACTTAAGGGGCTGGGCGAAAGGCTATAAATAGGGCGTGCGTTGTAACTTGAAGGGAGTTGATTGTTGAATAAAACATTGTTTTGATTGTTGTGTGCTTTCATCTAAATTAGTAGTTGAGTGTAATCTTCTATCTCCACTTTCGGTTATTCGAGTGCGCTCGAATCAACGATCGTTGAAGCCAATTCACGGTATCAAGTGCGTTTGATCAACATTTAAAGAATTGTATATCTTCTTTCACGGTATCGTGCGCGATCAACGTGTCGAAGATAGCTAGAATTCGGTATCTTTGTGATCAACGAATTTGGGCATTTCAGTATCTTCAATCCACCGTTTGCTACTTTCATCGATCTATATCGTTTTGTTATTGTCCGCTGCGTCAGTTTTGGTATCAGAGCTAGACTTAGCCAATCATAGCTAAGCCGAGTGTTGGAGCCAAGGAGTTGGAAGTTGGTGTTCATCGTGTTCATAGTTTATTGCAAAAAGAGGAGAACTTTCGATCCATTCCACTTTGGATCAAAGTGTGGAAGTTGTTTGAATTTGGCCGTGAGAGTTTGCGCGCCAAAGTTTGATATTAAAATCGTGCTTTGTCGAAGCCGAGCCGACCTAAGCCTTAGGTCGTTGCCTATTGCCGAGTTGAGTTGAACCGAGCTAAGGAGCTTGTGCGAGCTAGTTGAAGTTTGATTTGTAGAAGATTTGTGAAGTTTTGAAGTGTTTGTGTTGATTCAATCATGCCACCAAGGAGAGCTAATCGTCATCAAAATGTTGAAGCGTTGTATAGAAGAGAAGAAGCCGAACAAATGGAACAACGCATTAATGAGAAATTTGATGAAGGTATTGGAAAGTTGGAGAAATTGATGAATGATTTAAATCAAAGTCAAAGGAGGAGATCGCCAATCTCGAACCATGGAGGAAACAGAGTTTCGCCATCGGTTACGGAAGCGAGAAGGGTATCACCGCAATCTTTTAGAGAGAGAAGAGAAACATCAATTTCATCGAGAAGAGATCACCATGAATATAGACATGAAGAGAGAAGAACTCCACGTGAGTTTGAAGAGGAGCCATATCGAGATGAAGAGAGATATAGTAGAAGAGACATGCATGATCGAAGGGATGTTGATGGTCGAGATCGATATAGACATACATTTGATTTTAATGAAGAGGGTGATAGAGCTAGCATTCATTATCGAGATCGAGACCAGGTTCGAAACTCGTATCGGGATGTTGAGGATGACCGACGATGGGAGTCGGGTATGAAGATGGAAATTCCAGAATTCAAGGGTGGAATGGTAGCAGAAGAATTTTTGGATTGGTTGTCTAATGTTGAAGAGATCTTTGATTTCAAGGAGGTTCCCGAGAATCGAAGAGTGAAGTTGGTTTCTACTCGTTTGAGAGGTAGAGCTATGGCATGGTGGCAGAGAATGGGGAAGTCGAAGATTGAGTCATGGGAGAAGATGAAGAAGTTAATGAAGGCTACATTATTGCCTTACAATTATCAATCACTTATGTACCAGAGGTTGCAGAATCTGAGGCAAGGGACAAAGACTGTTAGTGATTATGCTGATGAATTTTATCAACTGATTGCTCGAAATGACATTATGGAGACAGAGGAACAATTGACTGCTAGGTTTGTTGGAGGGTTGCGGATGTAGATCCAGGATATGGTGAATATGTTTGATCCGAGATTGATGTGCACGTAAATGTGCATATTTTTACCACCATATTTATTCTATTTAAATTAAATAAATGATCATATTGGGTATTTTAACTTGTTTTAACCAAAATTCATATTAATTCCAAATTTTCACATATTCATCTTCATATAGGGGCAAAACGGTCATTTAAGTGCATATGTTTCTTTGAGAAAAATTAATTGAAAATTTGTATATATTTTTGTAGGAAATTGATCTCAAATAGAAGTGGTTTCATGAAGATATGCATGCACAAAATTAATACAAAGGAATGAAGATGGAAATAATTCAAAGTGAAGAACATGGAGGACCCCACCTACCCACCTACCTTAATGTACAAATTAAAGGCTAATGCACATGCTTTTGGACTTAATGGCTTCATGTACACTTAATGGGGGATTAAGACATGTTAATGGTTACTTGGCCTCCACACTTCCTAAGGGGCATTTTGGGTATTCCCCAAAAATATGAATTAGGGTTTCATACATGTATAAATACCCATATGTTTCATGTAACATGATCTCCTCTCTTCCTCTTAGATTAGTTAGTTTTAGTTTAGAAAATAAATCAAATCTCTCTTTCTTTCCATGGCTACTTAGCCATGTCTTCTCTTATGTAATTCTTTTTTTTTAATGCAACTTCAATATATGTTCTTTTTCTTTTCATGCTTATTTACTTTCATGTTGTAGTGTAGATCTCTTCTCTTTTATGCAAGTAGAATAATTTTTCCTTTCATTTTGCTCTCTTTTTCCTCTTCTTTTTATTCAATGTTGTTTGCTACATTTGTTCATATGATGACAAATATGAGAGGCTAAACCCCTTCAATTTAGGGGTAATGAAGCTCTCTAATCATGTAGCTTCAACTTAATTTGATGTTTATGCTCTCTTTTTGTGCTTTAATAGAAACACTTGAAGTGGTTTAATGATGTTGTTTAGCTTTGAATTTGATAGTCTATGTTGTTCATAACAAATAGTCTATGCTTAAACAAACATAACACAAATTGCCTCTTCATTTAAATATGATTATGGCAAAGAAGTGAATGTTGAAATTGAAATTTGATAGCCTATATTTCTAAACAATAGTTAATAGGCTATGCTTAAAATAGATTTTTATTTCAACTTTGTTGTCATATATCATGAGAGTTAAAAGTGTATTAGTGATTGTGTTATAGTTTGATGGTTTATATTGAGCTAATTAATAGCACAAATATACCATACTTATGATAAGCGCATCAACTAATTCACTAATGACAAGAAAAGAGAGATCATAACTTTATTTTGTTGATTTATGTGATCTAGAGAGTGGAAATTGCCTCTAAATTGTCTTAACACTCTCATATTTTTATTAATTTTCTTTTGCTTGTTTTTCTTCTTTTCTAGTTTAACATTCTCTTCAAGATTGGTTTAATTTGATTGAATATATTTTTAAAATCATCAATTCCCTGTGGATCGACCCGTATTCGCTGCGTGCTACATTCGTACACCGTGCGCTTGCGGTTATTTTTAGATTTAAATTCGTTCGACGGATTTCTAAACCGATAGAATTTCGTCGACGAACAAGTTTTTGGCGCCGTTGCCGGGGAATTGTTTTGATTTTGATTTTCTATTTTTCGAATTATTTTTGTTTGATTTTATTGTGTGTTTGTTTTGTGTTTTTGCATTGAAAAAAAAAATTGTTTTGTGTGTTTGATTTGTGCTTGCATTTGTTTGTGTGTTTGTAGTTTTTCATTTTGCATTTGCATTTCCATTAAAAAAAAAGGCATACAAAATTTCAAAACAAAAACATTTTATTTCCCATTCATTTTCTTTACAATTTCAATTACAATTTACAACTCAATTTCTTTTACAAACTTGATTGCCTAAAAACTGTGCAGTTCCCCCCTTCTCTGTTAGTGTTACTGCACAATCTTCTCACTGTTATTCACTTCACCACTTCAAACCATATACAAACCACTGCCATCCACTACTTCTCTTCTGCCCACAGCCATCCCCTGCTGCTACTGCACATAGTAATATCATCATAGTTTGATACCACCCCTAACTACCACTGTCAAGCAGCAACCACTTGACTTCTGCCATCACCAGTGCTACAACATCCCCAGCCCATTTCAACTTCCTTGTTCCACTGATCACTACCCACAATCTGACCAAAATCACTATCATCCACTGTTGCTAACTGCAATCCTATTCCACACTCTCCCGCTACCTCATTTTCGACAACAGCAAATTTCAAACTTCAACAACAACTAAACATACCTCTTCTGCCCATCTCCCCTCTTCCCTAGACATCACTCAACCATCCACTCCTGTAGCAAGCGTTTCCCATCCAACTGCCTTTCGCCTTCAACCACCACAAATCTACTTCCATAATAAACCATTCACATCCACATTACAACACAAACAATTCACGGCCGTTTCAATTCAACTCAATTCCCCTTCCACTTCAATTTACTCCACTACATAATCCACCCGCAGCCATTTCAACACTTCCACCTTCTGACTACTGCCTTCACTTTCATCTGTGCATACACACCTCATTGACCACCTTTCAAACTGCTGTTTTGTGCATTTTCATTTACAAACTGTCACATACACTTCATCCTTCTACCCAACAAACTGCTGCATACTCCAAAACAAACCCACTGCCATTCATCACACTTACAACAGCAGACTCCCCCGCCACACACTCAACTTCATTCAATCACAACCAATATCACCTCCACTGCCTTGCCTCTTCATACTTGCTTGATACCATCACTCAGACCACCCTCCTCTCAATCACAAAAACCATATCCACCACTACCATAGTACACTTCACATTGCCACTGTCATTGCCTACAAACTGCAACCATCAACTCACCCTCCAATTCGACCAGCATATCCCACCGAGCACTGCAAACTGCAGTACACCACCCATCATCTAGCAAACACCCCTACTGCCTAAAAAAAGAACTTGCCTCTGTTGCCCCTGCCTATTACCCAATTGCAAGCTACCACTCACGAACTCCCAGCCATCAAAAGCTCCTCCTTTGTTCTCACTATTCTAACGCACCTCCTCCTAAAACCATTCTCAACAGCATCTGCCTGACCCTTGTACATCAGTTCCATCATCGGTCTCAACCAGTTCACTAACAACCGACTTTTACCATTCACTGCTTCACATACCACAACGTTCCACAATCCAGAAAACTGTCACCAACCCAATCAACACCACGACCAGCAAGCTACTCCAATAGATATCGCAACCCAATTCGCTACCCAATTCCTCCACCAACAGCAACCTTGCCTCCACCCAAAAACGGCTACAGCTCATACTCTTGAACCGCTGCAGCTTCACAACCTCTACACTTCCCTTGCCTCTAACCCACGACCTCCCTCTCCATCAATTACTTATAAGCATCCAAGTCGCGGCAAACCCAAAGCGACCACGACAAGCATCGAACCATCTCAAGCTCGACTTTGAACATCACTCACGACCTCCAGCTGAACTCAATTGACAATCACCGAACCACGGTAGTGATTTAGGAATTTTAACCTGTCGAGAATTTGGGTGAGAGTTGGGATTTTTATAGAACTGGATTTGGATGTGATTGTAATTTGAGTTTCTCAAATTTTGCAGTTGGGTGAGAATTATCTTTTCGGTTCACTTTTAACTGGGTCGGGCCCTAGTAGTGTTAAAAAAAAAATAGAGGGAAGCTTGCAAGTTTTGTTTTATTTTTATTTTCATTTTCTTCCTTCATAAAAAAAAAGAAAAAGAAATCTTTTTTTTTAGATCTCTTACTAGTTTTTCCTCCATTAAAAAAAAATTTGAACAATTTTTTTTTTTTAAAGTAAAACCCTGCTTTTAAGTTTCCTTTCAAGAAACAAAAAAAAGTTATACATATTCTTGTTTTATATTTCAGGTTGCCAAAGCAGAATTTCAGAAGGAAGACTGCTGCCAAAAAAAAATTGCCTGCTTGCTAATAGTTTTTTTTTTTGTTTTATTTGCCTTGCATTGTATATATCTCTTGTTTTTATTAGTTGCATTGTTGATTGCTTGCATTTGAATTTATATATAAAAAAAACAAATAAAAACAAAAATCATTTGTAGTTGCATTATTAATACACGTTTAATTTCTGCTTTGCATTTCATCTTAGATGTTGATTAATAATAACGGTTAGAAATCAATAACACTAAATTGTATATTGACAATTTGTCCTTTTTCGACAATTTAATTTCTCGGTGTCCAGGCTACGGCAGAACAATAATCAGTTATAAATATTACGGTGATTCGTAAATATTATACTGAATTGTTACTCTGAAGGTACTTAAACCTTCGGCTGCATTGCTACGGTGATTCGTGGTGCACCGATAAATCCTGTCTGTTACCTGGCTGAGAACTATCTTGTTGATTTAAGACAATTTGTAATTATACAATTTTGGGTTAACTTAGGATAAATCATTTGTAATTAACCCCTGCATTCATTTAGTTGCATTAGTTCATGCATATTTAAAAAAAAATTCAAAATCCAAAACTAAAAAAATTGTAAATATTCCTTTTCCTTTGAAATTTTCAAATCCTTTTTCTTTGAAATTTCAAAAATCCAAAAAAATTTAGAAAAACCAAAATCCAAAAAATATATATAAAAAACCTTTTCAAAAAAAAAAATTGAAAATCCAAAAAAAAAACAAAACAAAAATCAATTTTCCATTTTGAAAAAAATAAATTCTACTTGTAAATATTTTTCTTTATAAAAAACAAAAAAACAAAAAAAATCTTGAAAATGTCCGAGTTTCCTTTTTCTTATCCGCTTGAATTTTACAATAGTTGTGAAAATCAATATAATCCATATGATTTCAGTCCAAATTCGTATGGATATTTTAACAACAACTATTTTGTGAATAATTCAAATTTCGACAACAAAATTTTCAAAACGATGACCAACGTTCGACTCTTGAAAATAGCATTGAAATGATTTCATCTTTACTCGAACTTTCTACACGACAAAATCAAGAGATAAATGATTTATGTAATTCTTGTTTGTGTAATAACTCGAGTCAAGGATTTCAAAATTTGAATTCAATTCAAAATTCAAACGATTACGATTATAACCCATGCCAATTTAATTTCGAACTCCAAAATGAATTTCAAACTCAATATGAAAATGGGAACAGCTTTTCAAACGAATTGGGCAATGGAAATAATCTTAACCATGTTACGAGTGAAATTTTTTGTTCTCAACAACTCCAAATCGAAAATTCTCAATTTAATAACTACAAATTGGATTTTGTTGAGCAAATGAATGAAATTTACGATGATCACACGGATTTGTTGTTTGAAACTTATATGAAACAACGTGAACAACAAAATCAAATCTCAACGTGTGATGAGTCAAGTGATAATCCATCTTTTACCCAAATCAACGATTTTCAAATAACAACTTTTGAATTTGATAATGACGATCTTAATCAAGTTGTTGAAAATACGGTAATTGAGTTGGATTTCAATTCTTTTGAGGGTGCGAAACTCGATTTAAATTTCGATCTTCCTTTTTCTGAAAATTTGAATACAACAACTTTGAATTTTGAACTTGATTTATGTAATAAAGTTGTTGATAATCCAACAAAGGAAGACGAATTTAATGAACACGAATTTTTTGGACTTTTGGATGACGAGTTGTTAAATTCCGAAGGGGAAGATGAAAATCACCATTTTGATTTTGAAATCAATAGTTGTGAAAATGTTTTCAATGATAAGCTTGAATTTCAAATTGGTGAAAATAAACTTGAACTTCAATCAATTGTTTTGTCGACCCTGAAAATCATCGAAAATAAAACAACTCGTACGATTTTTAATAAAACGACGTTCGTTTTTCCAAATCGACAATCAACTTCAAATTCTTTTACGATTTGGTTTTTCGTGCTTAAGCCATGTCTCACGCATTTGATGAGACAAATGAATTGGTCTTTGGAAGACCGTTTCATTTACTTTTTGACTATATACTTTCTCATCTCTTGTAAATAATAATCCTTTATGTAAATATTAGATTTTTATTTTATTTTTTTTCCTTCCACTTGGGTTGACTGTGGGGACACAGTCAAAATCAAGTGTGGGGGGAGACTCATTTTCTTTTTTTCTTTTTTCATGATTAAATTTTCATTTTTTCTTTTTTCTTCCAAAACTCAAAAAAAATATCAAAATTTTAAAATACAATTTTTTTTTAGCATTTTTGATTTATTTTTAAAGAAACACTATAGGATAAATATATAGTTTTGGTTTATTAAATTGAAATTTTTGAAAATTTATTTGTCTTAACAAAAATAAAAATGAAGTTTGATTATAAATAACAATGGTTTAACTGGTATATATGAAGGTTCATACGTGTTAATTATGAAATACATCCTAATTGAAAATCTTTGTTTTAAAAGTGGTGAATTTAAAGTAAAGGATATAACATTTTTTTTTGTCTTCTAAGTTAAATGGTGCTAAGATAATTTTGCAAAACTCCCTCTCAAAAAAAAAAAATAATAACATCCAAGTATTCACTCTCATTTAAAAGTCCTCACGGTTATGCAGGGGTGATTACTTGGAATTTTTGATTATGTGCTTTCATACTCATTTAAAAGTCCTCACGGTTATGATGTATGGAACACATGTACGTAAAAAAAAGACTTAATAAAAACCACCTACGGTCGATAGTGTATGCATGAAAGTGTGTGCACTCGCCATGCTCTTACTCCCCTCACATAAGGCCGAAAGGTAGTGCATGGGTGGTATATCTGGCCTCAGTTTACCTGAGCTAGGTGTGAAATTTGTCTTGCAAATAATGAGAGAGCAAGCAATTGAAATCCTAGCACTATTTTTACTTATTTGATTTGATTTGTTATTGAAAAGAAATGAAAATACCACTTTGATAAACTTTGATAATCAACTAAGGATCCATTTTATAATTACACTTTGTTATCAACCGAAACAACAAGTTAAACTATTGTCTATTTGTTATGATAACTTGATTTTTGTTGGAAATTTTGACCAGTAAATGACATAAATTTTCAAGAGAATAGCCAAAACCTATATTTAACTTATTCGTGTCAATTTAAAAATAAATCCTTCATTTGTAAATATTTTCAAAAATTTGCATTCATCTCTTTGTAAATAAATCTTGCATTTTGTAAATATTTTCATCCCGCACTTGGATTTTGTGGGTAGTATCCGCTGAAAACCCTCACGAGACAACACTCGTCCTACTGGGGACACCCAGTGGTTTAACGGCTTGTTGCATGCGCTCAATGCAATCGTGCTTACTACGAAAACAGATTTATCTTAGTTTTTCTTTATTCGAGGACCAATAAAAAGATAAGTGTGGGGGTATTTGATGTGCACGTAAATGTGCATATTTTTACCACCATATTTATTCTATTTAAATTAAATAAATGATCATATTGGGTATTTTAACTTGTTTTAACCAAAATTCATATTAATTCCAAATTTTCACATATTCATCTTCATATAGGGGCAAAACGGTCATTTAAGTGCATATATTTCTTTGAGAAAAATTAATTGAAAATTTGTATATATTTTTGTAGGAAATTAATCTTAAATAGAAGTGGTTTCATGAAGATATGCATGCACAAAATTAATACAAAGGAATGAAGATGGAAATAATTCAAAGTGAAGAACATGGAGGACCCCACCTACCCACCTACCTTAATGTACAAATTAAAGGCTAATGCACATGCTTTTGGACTTAATGGCTTCATGTACACTTAATGGGGGATTAAGACATGTTAATGGTTACTTGGTCTCCACACTTCCTAAGGGGCATTTTGGGTATTCCCCAAAAATATGAATTATGGTTTCATACATGTATAAATACCCATATGTTTCATGTAACATGATCTCCTCTCTTCCTCTTAGATTAGTTAGTTTTAGTTTAGAAAATAAATCAAATCTCTCTTTCTTTCCATGGCTACTTAGCCATGTCTTCTCTTATGTAATTCTTTTTTTTTAATGCAACTTCAATATATGTTCTTTTTCTTTTCATGCTTATTTACTTTCATGTTGTAGTGTAGATCTCTTCTCTTTTATGCAAGTAGAATAATTTTTCCTTTCATTTTGCTCTCTTTTTCCTCTTCTTTTTATTCAATGTTGTTTGCTACATTTGTTCATATGATGACAAATATGAGAGGCTAAACCCCTTCAATTTAGAGGTAATGAAGCTCTCTAATCATGTAGCTTCAACTTAATTTGATGTTTATGCTCTCTTTTTGTGCTTTAATGGAAACACTTGAAGTGGTTTAATGATGTTTTTTAGCTTTGAATTTGATAGTCTATGTTGTTCATAACAAATAGTCTATGCTTAAACAAACATAACACAAATTGCCCCTTCATTTAAATATGATTATGGCAAAGAAGTGAATGTTGAAATTGAAATTTGATAGCCTATATTTCTAAACAATAGTTAATAGGCTATGCTTAAAATAGATTTTTATTTCAACTTTGTTGTCATATATCATGAGAGTTAAAAGTGTATTAGTGATTGTGTTATAGTTTGATGGTTTATATTGAGCTAATTAATAGCACAAATATACCATACTTATGATAAGCGCATCAACTAATTCACTAATGACAAGAAAAGAGAGATCATAACTTCATTTTGTTGATTTATGTGATCTAGAGAGTGGAAATTGCCTCTAAATTGTCTTAACACTCTCATATTTTTATTAATTTTCTTTTGCTTGTTTTTCTTCTTTTCTAGTTTAACATTCTCTTCAAGATTGGTTTAATTTGATTGAATAGATTTTTAAAATCATCAATTCCCTGTGGATCGACCCGTATTCGCTGCGTGCTACATTCGTACACCGTGCGCTTGCGGTTATTTTTAGATTTAAATTCGTTCGACGGATTTCTAAACCGATAGAATTTCGTCGACGAACAGAGATCTGTAGGAGAAGCACATCAGAAAGCGTTGGCTTGGGAGAAGCAGGGAAGATAAGGTGGTGGTGTGTTTACAAGTCCCAATATTCTGAACAAAGGTGTTAGTGGGAGTTCCAATGTTTCTAAAGCTATCAGTAAACCAGTTGTGAATGAAGTTGGGAAGGCGAAGGTCAACAACAGTTTCAAATGTTACAATTGCCAGGAAGTGGGTCACAAGAGTAATGAATGTCCGAAGCCGAAGAAACGAACTATGATTGCTGAAGTTGAAGTTGAGGATGTTGGTGGAGGTTATTCTAGTCCAGTTGAGGAGGATGAACAGGATGTTGCGTCAGGAGATGAAGGATGTAATCTAATGATGAGGAGGTCTTGTTTAATACCGAAGCATGAAGAAGAGGCTAGTTGGTTGAGGAGTAACATCTTTCAGTCAACATGCACTATTCTGGGAAAGATTTGTAAATTTGTGATTGACGCTGGAAGCTGTGACAATATTATTTCTACCGAAGCCGTGAGAAAGTTGAAGCTGAAAACGGAGAAGCATCCAAATCCTTACAAGTTAGCGTGGCTGAGAAAAGGAGGAGAGGTGAAGGTGGATAGACGAATTCGAGTTCCATTTTCTATTGGGAAGAAATATAAAGACGAGATTTGGTGTGATGTTGTGGAGATGGATGTTTGTCACTTACTTTTGGGAAGACCATGGCAGTATGATCGAGCAGTGCAACATGACGGTCGGACCAATAGCTACAGTTTTTTGTTTGAAGGTGTTAAAATCATTTTGATTCCAAAGAAGAGACAGCAAGGAGAGAGCAAGTCAGAGGAGATTGAGGAGCTCAAGACTTTGTTGACTTTGAAGGAATTTATTGGAGAAGTAGATGAGAGTCCAGAGGTGTTTTTGTTGATTGGACGTGAAGCTACTAAATTTGTTGAAATCCCAGAGGAAGTAAAGCCGGTATTAGAAGAATTCAGTGATGTGTTTCCTGAAGAGTTACCAACGGAGTTGCCACCGTTGAGGGATATTCAACATTAGATTGATCTTGTGCCAGGGGAAGTATTACCACACAGACCACACTACCGTATGAGTCCAAAGGAAGACGAGGAGTTGAGAAGGCAAGTGGAGGAGTTGTTAGAACAAGGGCGTGTTCAGGAGAGCTTGAGTCCTTGTGCAGTGCCTGCTTTATTGGTGCCCAAGAAGGATGGTTCGTGGAGGATGTGTACGGATAGTCGGGCTCCGAACAAGATCACTGTGAGATACAGATTTCCTATGCCAAGGTTTGATGATTTGATTGATCAGTTGAGTGGGGCTGTTGTGTTCTCGAAGATTGACTTGAAGAGTGGATACCATCAGATTCGTATTAGACCAGGTGATGAGTGGAAAACTGCTTTCAAAACCAGGGAAGGATTATACGAATGGTTGGTTATGCCGTTTGGTTTATCGAATGCACCAAGTACTTTTATGAGAGTGATGAACCAGATTTTCAGACCATACATTGGAAAGTTTGTGGTAGTTTACTTTGATGATATTTTGATCTACAGTGGGAGTATGGAAAAGCATGTCCAGCATTTGCGTGAAGTACTGTTGATTCTACGACAGGAGAAATTTTATGCAGCAGCAAAGAAGTGTGTGTTCATGATGCACAGTGTTTTGTTTCTGGGATATGTTCTATCGAAAGAAGGAATTCAAGTGGATGAAAGTAAAGTAGAAGCTGTCAGGAGTTGGCCACAACCCAAGACAATTACTGAAGTGAGAAGTTTTCATGGGTTGGTATCTTTCTATCGAAGGTTCATTCCACATTTTAGTAGTGTGATGGCACCTATAACCGATTGCATGAAGGGAAAGAAGTTTGAGTGGTCAGAGGAAGCAGGGATTGCTTTTGAGAAGATCAAAACATTATTGACGACAGCACCAATTCTAGTTTTACCGGATTTTCAGTTGTTGTTTGAATTACATACTGATGCATCGAAGGTTGGGATTGGAGGAGTTTTGAGTCAGAAAGGAAGACCAGTTGCTTACTTCGGTGAGAAGTTATCTAGAGCTAAGTTGAGATATAGCACTTATGATGTTGAGTTTTACGCAATTGTTCAAGCAGTGAAGCATTGGAGACATTATCTGTTTCAGAAGGAGTTTGTTCTTTACACTGATCATGAAGCGTTGAAGCACTTACAAGGGAAGGATAAGATTTCAGCAAGGCATGCATCGTGGATTGCTTATCTGCAGCAATTTACGTTTGTTGTGAAACATAAATCGAGAATTACGAATCGTGTAGCAGATGCATTGAGCAGAAGGAATCACTTGTTAACTACAATGAAGGTTGAGGTGACAAGGTTTGAATTGTTGCCAGAACTGATTGAAGAAGATCCTTACTTTATGAACTTTGTTGAGAAAGTCAAGGATGGGAGTGCTAATGAATTTGTGTTGATGGATGGTTTTCTGTTTAAAGGGAATCGGTTATGTATTCCAAAGAGCAGTTTGAGAATGAAGATTATCAAGGAGTTGCACGAGGAAGGACATGTGGGTCGTGATCATACATTGCATTTGATTTCTCAATCTTACTTTTGGCCGTCACTGAGGAAGGAGGTTGAAAGGTTTGTGGAGAGATGTCATATTTGTCAGGTTTCGAAGGGAACTGCGACCAATGCAGGATTGTATATGTCGTTACCTGTACCAACGAAACCTTGGATTGATGTGAGTATGGATTTTGTTTTAGGGTTGCCTAGAACTCAAAGGGGTAACGATTCTATATATGTTGTGGTGGATCGTTTCTCGAAGATGATACATTTTATTGCTTGTAAGAAGACGGCAGATGTTGTTCATGTTGCTCAGTTATTTTTCAAAGGGATCTATCGACTTCATGGATTGCCAGAATCTATTGTGTCGGATAGGGATACTCGTTTTCTGAGTCACTTTTGGTTAAGTTTGTGGAAGATGGTCGGAACGAAGCTGAATTTTAGTAACGCTTACCATCCACAAACTGATGGGCAGACGGAGGTTGTGAACAGATCATTGGGAAATTTACTACGGTGTCTTATGAAAGATAATATGAAAAGTTGGGATATGAAGTTATGTCAAGCAGAGTTTGCACATAATCATGCAGTTAATAGAAGCACAGGTTACAGTCCATTTGAGATTGTATATTCAATTTTGCCAAGGGGAACGTTGGATTTGGCGGTAGTACCACAACCGAAGGGGACGGTTAAACGGGCTGTTGATTTTGTTGATGAATTAACTGAATGTCATAAAATCGTTCAGGAACGATTGGTGAAGGCAAATGAGAAGTATAAGCGAACTGCAGATTTGAAGCGACGAAGTGTTGAATTTAACGAAGGTGATTTGGTTTACGCAGTGTTGACAAAAGATCGTTTTCCGGTGGGAACGTACAATAAATTGAAGGCACGGAAAATTGGTCCAGTTGAAATTCTAAAGAAAATCAATGAGAATGCGTACCAATTGAAGTTACCAGAAGATGTTCATACTTCTGATGTTTTCAACGTCAAATATTTAATTCCGTACCATGGAGCTGAACTTGTTGTGGAAGAAGATGATGAAAATTCGAGGTCGAATTTCTGTCAACCAGGGGAGGATGACGCAGCGCGACCTACGGAAGCACAAGGCTTAGGTCGTTCATGAGTTAATGAAGGTCGGCCCCGACCTAACGGGTCACGTGAGGAGGAGGAACGACCTAACAGGTCACATGGGAAGGAGCAACGACTTAACCAAGCCTTAAGTCGTTCGGTATGTTTAGGTCGTCTACGACCTATAGCTACAAGCGACCTAACAAAGCAGAAGGTCCAACCTCGCGAGTTACAAGATTCGGGGCAACATGTCTTAGGTCGGTTGCGACCTAATGGAATGCGGCTGAAGGAAGAGGCAACACTTGAGTTATTCTCTAGGTCGCTAACGGGTTACGACTTAACAAAGTCACGACCTAAAGCATCAGGACGTTATGAAGATGAAGCGCATGGAGGCCTTAAGTCGCTGAAGGCTAAGTTGCTGTCGGGTTATCTTCAGTAGGTCGTTCACGACCTATGTTGAGTCGTTGTGTTGTAAATAATAGGTCGTAAGTCGTTTTCTCTTGAGTCGCTGAATTTTAGGTCGTGGCAATGATAAGTCGTTGATTGATAAGTCGTCCGTGTTGAGTATATGTGTTGTATTGAGTTGTAAACGGTGTTAAGTCGTATGTCGTGTATTCGTTAAGTCGTGTACTATCTTAAGTCATTGTTGTTGTTGAGTCGTCATACTGTTATGTCGCTTATGTTTGTAAACCGTAAGTCGGCAAGGATTTAAGTCGGTCATGTGTGTATGGTAATGTAATAAGTTGAGTCGTATGACGCATAAATGGAGCCACTGCTGATGAGTCGCTGCCGACCCAAGGATGAGTCGTAAGTCGTGTACGACTTAAGGGGCTGGGCGAAAGGCTATAAATAGGGCGTGCGTTGTAACTTGAAGGGAGTTGATTGTTGAATAAAACTTTGTTTTGATTGCTGTGTGCTTTCATCTAAATTGGTAGTTGAGTGTAATCTCCTATCTCCACTTTCGGTTATTCGAGTGCGCTCGAATAAACGATCGTTGAAGCCAATTCACGGTATCAAGTGCGCTTGATCAACGTTTGAAGAATTGTAGATCTTCTTTCACGGTATCGTGCGCGATCAACGTGTCGAAGATAGCTAGAATTCGGTATCTTTGTGATCAATGAATTTGGGCATTTCAGTATCTTCAATCCACTGTTTGCTACTTTCATCGATCTATATCGTTTTGTTATTATCCGCTGCGTCAATTTCGTTGGCATCGTATCAAAATTCCAGACATTTTGAAGCTGGTTTGGGTGAGTTCTGAGACCGTTTGAATTTTGGGCTTAAATTGTATTTTAATTCGATTTAAAATCGAAGGTGAGTGTTTTGACCCACTCACAACTTCTAAAATTTCTTGTATTAGTTAAATTAAATTTATAATGTGATTAGAAATTTATCGATTGTTGTTTGGGATGTTAAATTGTCATTTTAGTTTAATTTGACTTTTATGGCAATTAATTATCGTTAAATTTAATATTGAATTTTAAATTGTCAATTTAATACCTATATTTATTATCAATTGTCTATTAATGTTACTAATTAATTTGGATGATGACTGTGATGTAAGTTTGATTGTTGATATTGGATGACTGGATGTTGTCTTGTATATTTTTATAATATTGCAAGTCCCTATGGGTTGAAATGATGCATACCCAAGCAATCTATAGATTAGGGAAAAATCGTTATGGGTTGAAATGGTAGACTCGAGCGATTTTATGGATTTTTAATAAATTCAGGATTGCAGTTTGAAATGATATATAACCACAAAATTCTAAATTGTGGATTGAAATGATAAATATCCATATCACTTGACCCTAGGGTAGAAAATTATATACGAACACCAGATTGGTTAAATCAAGTGATATTTGAATCTTTAAATTTTGAATTCAGTTAATGGTATTTTGAAATAGAAATTTAGTTTATATAAACTGAGTTATTTTCGATAATCCAAGTGTTAATCCCCAAATTTAGAATTGATTAAATAAATTATTTAGAGGATTTAAATTGGAAATTCAAGTTTGAAGCTTCGAATATAAATGAATTTATTGGAATTGAGTAATTGAAATATTTGAAAATAATATCGAAATCTATTTTAACTAATTTAAAATATTTTTAATCAATTTAAAATATTTTAATTTATTTTATATATTATATCCTATTTAATACAATTTAATATACTTTTATCTACTTTAAACTAATTAAATTTATTAAATCTATTTTAGATCTGTTTAATATAATTTAAATCTATTTGAAATTTATTTAAACCTATTTAAACCTACTTAATATAATTTGAATCTATTTAACCAATATTTAATATGTTTAAATCATTTTAAATCTAATTAAACCTATCTAATCTATATTTAATCTGTGCAAAATCATTTAAAAATCTAATTAAATCAAATTTAAATTTATTTAAACTATTTTACCATTTTAAACTATTTTATCCATTTTTAAATTATCTTTAAACTATTAAAAATATTTGTAATCTAAACTATTTTCTAAAAATCCAGACTGTGTAAAATTGAAGTATTTATATTTAAATCCTTGATGATGATACAACCTAAGTTGGAATTTGGAAATGATACCATTTGTGAAATGACATATTTGAGTGAATAAGATGATTCAAAATGAAGAATCAATTAACATAACTTATCGATAACTTCAAAGTGAATGTGAATTTCAATAGTCAATTTGATTTAAAAGTAAATATGATTTGAAAGTGAATATGATTTTGAAAAAGATATGATTTGAAATTGAATATGATATTTTAATAGAAATTGTGAATTGACTTTTGAAATGTAAAAGAACTATCTGGTGTGAAATAAGCGTTTAGTTGCTAAAGAGACCGGGATCGGATATTGCCATAATCTCTGCCAATACCGAGAACAACTTTAACAACTGTGTATGTGGTGGAGATTCCAGAAATGAAGTAGGATGGTTTGGTGAACAATTTTTTATGACGTATTTACGTGACCTTGACTCTCGTGAGTCAGCTTGATGTGGCAAAAATAAGAAGCTACGCCGGGCCAAGTGAGGGCATTCCTCCGATTGGACACATTTCTTCCATACCATATTATGACTTTGTGATTAATTTGGTGGCCACCCCTTGATTTGATTTTGAAAGTGTGTTCCGAGGTGGGTGGTAGTAGCTGCTATGCGTTACCACCAGTCCAGATGCGCAATTGGCATATCAACCCTGGGCATTGCCTCGAGTGCCTTGTCGCATGCCTTATCGTGCCTTCTACAAGTTTGTTTTGTACCATACCTATGGAGTGCCCTCTTGGTAAAGCTCTGGTTTACGGAGTAGCGTACTGTACTGTATAGACTATGGGAATATATAAAATGTGTTAAGGGGGATATGGGTAATGCCAAATGCTATTTCAATACTTTTACTTTACTATAGACATATTATAATAGCGTATTGTACTACATAGTAGATAATTTAACGGATCCTTAGGAGATGGAAATCCCAAACATCTCTTAAGTTATTGCACCCACATTAGACACTGGATAAGAGAGTCAAACCCCGTAAATATCTCTATCGCCGTTACACTCATATTTATTACTGTTGATTTAATTTACCTAAAATCTTTTAGTTCTGACTCGAGCGTTTTGTCTTTTTAATTCGCTCGGGTGAGCCTGAGCATTTCAGGGTTGAAGACCTTATTATAGGAGGACAAAGACGAAGATTTGTACTATTATTATTTATTATATTTATTCCACTGCATCTTGTTGTTCCGCTGCATTTATTTATTTGTTCCTATTTTCTGTAATTCTGATTTGTGTTGTAAAAGAATAATCAAATGTATTTATAAAACAGCTTGATGAACTGTTTATTTGATGATTATATTTTGTCATTCCGCTGCGAGATTCTGTTTTGTTTTATTTCTTTCTCTTTTTCTTATTTACCCCATAACCATCTGTCCTTTTGAATGGTTTGAGTTTGAGTATGTGGTCTATCGTCGATTTAAACTGTCCAAAAGGCAGGTCCTTACAATTGAAAATTATTTTTCATTTCTTTTGTTTATTAATTGATAAATAATTTATTGGGACAAATGAATTTCAAATTAAAGTTGATAATATGGTTAAATACTATAAGGAATGAATCATACATTAAAGGTTATTATTATTCATTTATATAACTTTTGTTGTTATTTTACATATTTTTATATTTAAGTTGAAATTAGATTTTTACCCTAATTTTTAAAAGCATTGTGGTTTATATATTAAAATTGTCATTTTCAGGATCTAAAAGAAAAAATTAATGAACATAAGTTAACCGAGTTTATTTAAATAGTTTAAATTGATATTTATTTAAGTAATTTAAATATATGGATTAAGTATAAAATGATAGCAGAAAATTAAGGAGAACTATGAATAACTAAAGAAATAATAAACATATGGTCTGTTACTAAGCACAAAATCATAAGAAAACTAATAGCCTGATCCCAACATTAAAAAGTGTATCTTGAAAACATAAAACAAAATGTTGGGTCTAAATGTTAAAAAAATAAATTCAAGTTCATAATACAATGTATGAAATTTATTTTCATCATTAAGAAAAAAAAATGAGAAATTGAAATATAGCCAACACGACGGCTTTCAACACGACGACTATAATGAAAGACGTACAATTGTATGTTGCACAGATTGGAATATAACTTATTTTTCTAGTCCATTGAAAGAAAAAATCCATGCATTAGACTGCATCATGTAATTCAGACTGCACAAAATAATGCATGGCAACAAAAAAGGAAAGGTAGAGAGAGTTAGATGGAACATTACATGACGTGGTTGTAGGAAAGCCCACCAGTGATTGTGAAAATGGTTCCATCACCCATGTAGTTGCACAAAACATCAGCATTAACAAAGGTTTATTTATCAATTTACTATTTAAATGAAGTTATATTTGATCAGAAAAATGACTACAAATGAACTTATAATACACCACATAATTAATGTTTTTATCCCAAAATAATTGCAACAAATATTTTAAAAATCATCAAAGTATTAACTTAGTCGTGCTGCAGACATTAAATATGATCATATGCAAGTTATCTAATATTTATAATTAAAAAATACCACATAAAACAAAATGGAAAGCAAATTGGTAATTTATTACCAATAATAGCATGACGAAACATGGTTAAAACTATCTGTATTTCACCGATCTATATTATAGTCACTCAAATTTGAAAGAAAATAATACCTATTGCTTGTAAGAATTAAATAATTCATTATCCTCCTAAGATAATAGTGCTTCTTGCAACTTCATTTTAAAAACAAGGCGATACTTTAGACGAACTTGTAAAAGTGAATGTTTAAATTGAATTAGAAACGGTAAGGATTTAGCAAATAGTTTCATTGCGGAAGAAAATTTGAGAACTATAACCTCACAAATATATTGTGCTCATATGCAGATTTCCTATTTATTATAACTAAAACAATATATAACATGTAAAAATAACAAACTGATTATTTGTCCCCAACAATAGCTTGATAAACAATAGTTAAAACTGCTTGCATATAAGTATTCTATAGTACAATTACTCCAATTTGGAAAAAAGATACATGCTATCAAATAATTTTTATCCTTCATAGACAATAGTGCCATTAGGTGAATATCTGCTATCAGGTTGATGTGACACAATTGTCAAAAAAAACAATGCTATTAGGTGAATATCTAAAGTTGGATGTTCAAATAGAAATTTAAATGTCCTAAGATAGAAGTAGCATTGAAATTTGCAAGTCTGAAACAATAAAAGAATAGTCCAAACCCAAAGCTACAAAATTTAATCAAACAATCCACTAACTAACAATACATGAAAATCACTTAATGATCCGAGGTAAAATGAATTAAAGATTGCATATCTACAGAAATGAGGATTCATGGCTATGGTATGAATTCAATCAAAGTTGAGGACATGCATACAATTAATGTAAGGTGCTTAGACATGATGATGAAGGAGATTCAAAATTAAAATCTCTGGTAAAACGAAGTAAAAAATAAAGACGATTTTTGAAAATGGATTTTTTGAAGATGAATGTTTTCGGTCTACAGTAAAAAGCAAGAGATTAAATAATTGTAAAGGTTTATATTTAACACAATAAACATGAGGATTTTTTTTTAATATATGATGAAAATTCCAATTCACTGGAGTGCTTTTGCAATGATGTTTGTAAATGATTGTAAAATTTTATAAAGTATAAGGATTTGAAGTTCACATACTTTGGGTTCGGCGAACGGTATTATTTTGTTAGTAGACTTTAATTATGAAACTCATCATACCCATAAGTATAATAAAAGTTTCGTTTCACTGGAATTTATCAAGTTGGAATTACATGCTTTAAACCTTTGGAAACGAAATGCTAGAACATATAATCAGTTTTTATTCTTCCTAGATTAGTCATTTTGCTGATGTGGGTGCTTCATATTTTTTCGAGTCCATTGAAAGATTTTTCAAAGACATACATGTCATCACCCTGGTTGCTTTACAATCTTTTTCCCTGAGTTCGCAACATACATAAATTTAGACAGTGACCTAGAAGGGTGATGACATACCCTAATAAGGGCGATCCATATAGCCCAACCGCATATCCCATGTTTTAGTCAATTAACGAGTTCGAGGCTTGTGAGGTTAGGATTAACTTTTATATAGAAATCCCATTTGAAATTCTAATGTTGTCCACGGGCGAAAATGCAGTGCCAGCATTCATCCATAAAAGTTGCTCGGGATATAAACAACCAGAAGGCACTACATCTAGTACATCATCAGGATTAGTATCAAGTAACCCTTGCACTTTAAAGAACTATGTCTTCAATCATCTTCATGATGTCTTCAATTTGAATGCATACGTCGATTCGAAGTGGTTTTGGGATAACTCATGCTTATTGATCCCGTCTCTTCGAATCAACAATTGACGGTTTAAAACTGACCAAGATTTGATAGTCGGTTATTTAAGTATCAAATAAATAAACAATCCAATAAGAGATTTATATCCATACCGAAATCAACCATGGTTAAGTACATAAGCAACTGCTAAGCCTCTTTAATTAATCATTTCATTATTTAAAACCGCTTTTTAATCCTCGTATTAACATATCTTTTACAAAAGATCTTATATTCACAAACCCATTCTACTTTTTTCAACATTGGAAAATACTTATTAAACTTTTCTATATACTTATATCAATAGTATAAGTATATTCACAAAACACTACATTTGCAATACTTAGAAAATGTATCCACATACTTTTCTCAATGGTGTAAGTATATTTCCAAATCTTAAGAAAGATTTCATTTCCAAAACCACATTTAATTCGATTAAAACAAACGTCATTTAAAACATTGATAACAATAAATCCAAAACACTTCTGGTGTAACTAAATGGATCATGTATAAACCAGATCAAATATACTTATCACCACTTCTCAATTTCAAACGGAACCACCGTCGATTGACAACGAAATCGAAAAAGTTAGGAAACTATCATTGCCTCGATATTCCATTTTAATTCTCAAGAGAGAGACGGGTCTCCATACCTCGAAATTTGGTATTAAGTATGAAAAATATACTTTCCATATCACCGTAATTTAAAATGATCATTTATGAAAACCGAACATCACTTCCATTTATAAAATTCCTTTTTATAGATCTCTTTTATATTTACATAGTATTTTTATATATCTCCTTTCTATTTACAAAGCTCTTTTTATAAATCTCATTTCTATTTATAAAACTCCTTTTATAAATCTGACTTCTGTTTACATAACTCCTTTTATAAACCTCATTACTATTTGTAAAACTCCTTTTTATAAATCTCTTTTATATTTATAAAACTTCTTTTTATAAATCTCCTTTCAATTTATATACCTCCTCTTATAAGTCTCATTTCTATACAACATTTTATATAAATCATTTCACAAATAGTTATTCCAAAATATTTTTATCTTCTTTTAAAATAGAATCACTTTATTTTAAAAGATAAATTCCCATTTATTCTCCTTTTAAATAAACATTTACTATTATATGTACTTTCTGTTGGAACTTGGATAGCCCGCAGCGGAAGAAATGAGTGAATTTCAAAAAATTAGCCATTTTGGATCTTTAATGGCCTATGAAGTCTAAATTCATTTGAAACTTTTCCAAGTTTATTTTAAATAAAATCAATATTTTATTTAACTTCATAAATAAAGTAATTTAATGTGTATGTGAGTTACAGTATATAAAATATACTCTTATATACAAATTTGTGTGTAATGTTTACTTTTCAAATTTATTCAGAGAAGGAAATATTTCAATTTATTCCTCTCAACTTATTCAGGGGGCATAGATTTATCTTGTAACTACCCGAAAATTTTAATGATTTTAATTACGTAATAACTGAAATTTCGTGAAATTTTAAATATTTGAATTTTCAAATAAAATTTTGATATTTGGAATACCTCTATATAAAAATAGCAAATGGTAAATTTTCATCGAAAAATATGGAAGTTTATTTTATTATGTAATTTTATTTTAATTTAAATCAGCTAATATTTGATGATATAAAATGTTTTCCAAACCTGAATATTTTTATATAATAAATTTGTAAATCATCTTTTGAGTGAGACGTCATATTTCGTTTCTCCAAATTTGGACTGCTATTGCTCTGTTTATCTTATTTTTGTCGTTTTAGTAGCATTTTCGATGCTAAATATTGACTTTTGATCGGATGATCCTATCACTGATATCTATGTACCATTTTGATCGTCTCGTCGTGCTGATCTATGCAGTATATTTGTTTGTGTGTTTCGAAGTCCGGGTGACAGCGTAATCTATGGAACGATTTCTGTGTCGGTTCCACAGTTTTGAACCTTTTTGAATCCCTTGTTGATTCGTTATCTCCTTTGTAAACCAACAGTCAACAGCCACAAATTATTCATCAATTCAAAAGGTGTGATTTTTGCATTTCCACCAGTTCTAATATAATTATGGTTGGATGTTATTCGCTGTCCCTCATTCCTCTCATACTTTTCGTTTTCATTTTATAAAATAATGATAGTTAAATATATTGTTGCTTGGGTAACTTTTCTCCTTCCCCTCTACTATTTTTCTCTCACACTGCCGAGCACCTTGCCCACCACCTTGTCTACCGAGCTTCGACCAGACTTGCTCCCAAGCGAACCCCTTCCTCCGATCCAAGCACCCACCTGTAGCTGCCACCTACTCGGCTTCAATCCATTCCACCATCCCCGACCGCATCTCCCCTGTAACCTCCACCTACTCGGCTTCAATCCATTCCACCGTCCCCTGACCGCATCTGATATTTTGAGAAATTCAAGTCCGACATGTGTGGATGCAAATGGTTGAAAATACCCGGATGTTACATGTGGTACCAGAGCTCTGGTTTTAGGCAAAAACTTAGCATATGTAGTAGAATTTAATTACATAATTACCTTTGTTAGAGCTTGAATTACTTCCACTTTGACTCGAATTTCCTTTGAATTCTGAAACGTTCCCCTCAGTTACAAAATCCATTCTTTCCTCTCCCTATTCATGTTTCCTTGATTTTGGAGTTCCCATAACTCCACTTCGATTGATCTCTATAATGAATCGGCAATCTCGCCAATCTTAGAATGATTTGTAAAGGGATGAAACTCCTTTACAATTAGCAATGATTCACCGAAGATTTTTGTATCCTCGGTTTAGATGCTGCAATCTCTTGCTTTGCCCGAATTTTATCTATTGCGATCAAATGCTGATTTGCCTTAGAATTCTACATCAATCTTATTCTTAGAGTCACGGTTGACCCGATTAAGGTCGCCCGCGATTTATATAAACCTATCCATCTTCCTCTTTTGTAATTTAATCATCTTATCTTCGTTTCGAGCCTATCTTCTTAGTCAGAATTCACTTTAATTAAGGTCTCTCTTAATTTGAATCATTATCATTGTTTGGTAAACCATTTTGGAATCATCGAGTGAGAGAGTGTATTTGAATTAATATAAAAACATTTTATAGTGCGTTATTTGAGTTGTTAATGTTGATTTGGATTTTCAATAGATTCGTCTGATCAACGCTATTGATAGAAATCCAAAACACTTAAACATAGCAAACTGACACAATATTGTTTTCAAATTTGGTTAATAAAATAAATTTTGTATGATTATACTATACATATAAGTAAAACTTTCTGGAATTAAAAGTTAAACAAATTGGTTGTTGTAAATGATAATATCCGATTTTCATTTATTGATTTGTAAATCATTGACTATTGTCACATGATACAAATAAATGGAATTATAAAAACATGGTTTAGAAACTATTTTGGAAATTTAATTGAATTTAAATTTATAATTTGAGAATTTAATTTTCGGTAATTCCAAACTTTGGTTTTAATTTTTTTTAAATATATATTATTGAAAGTATTTTCAAATAGAAATCATTTCCAAAGAATTTTAAAAGTTTTAAGTCATCACCTACAGCCCTTTCCTCTACCGGGGACTTCGATACTTTTCTCTTTTTTCACTGGAAAATAATTTCGACGATGGCAGCCGCATTATCGACATTCATTTTCAAGTTTCACAATGGAGAGACAACTTAGTAGCTTTGCTGCACTTTTGTTTTCAAAAAAAAATTGATTCGAATTTCTTAAGTATGACTTGATTTATATTATATATGTAGGTATATGATTATAGATTTGATTTGGTATATATAATATTTATATAATTCTAAAGGTTTGAAAAGAAATCGAAAATTTAATTCCTAAATTTTGGTTAAAGGATAATTTCAATTATTAAATAAAGAAAAAAATTTGATTGAATATTTAAACTTGAAAAAAATTGAATTGGAAATTTTTGCTTGTATAATACTCAATTATATTCCTATATATATATATATATATATATAACTTACCTAAATTATTCAAAAGTTAACTATGTAATTGAATAATATACAATATAAAATGATGATAAAAGAATTTTTTAAATAAATTTGAATGATTATAATAAGTGTTTGTACACTAAATCTATGATTATAGAAAATGTTGATTGTGAAAAATTGGATAATGAGATAGTGAATAAATAAATATGAATTTAGGAATAATTAAGATTGAATTATAAGTGAAATTAACTTATGTGAAATCAAATGGATTAAACCAAGTTGTTAAATATTAATTTGTTTGAATTGAATTTTATATGGTTTAAATTAATTGTTTTATTTTATATTTCAGATCTAGTTTTCTTTCGGGTAATTTCTATTCTCCTACTTCATTCCTTTTTGGGGATGAAAAGTTTTGAGCGGGGAAAGTGTAACAACCCGAAATTTTAATGATTTTAATAACATAGTTAACTGAAATTTTGTGAAATTCTAAATATTTAAATTTTGAAATAAAAATTTGATATTTGGAATATGTCTATATAAACATAGCAAATGGTAAATTTTCATCGGATAATATGGAAGTTTATTTTATTGTGTAATTTTATTTCAATTTAGATCAGCTAATATTTGATGATAATAAAAAAAATTCCAAACCTGGTGAGATTTCATATTTCGTTTCGTCAAATTTGGACTGTTATTGCTCCGTTTATCTTTTTTTGCTTTTTAGCAGCATTTTCGGTACCCAATATCGACTTTTGATCGAATGATCCTATCACTGATATCTATGCACCGTTTTGATCGTCTCGTCATGCTGACCTCCGTAGTATATTTGTTTATGTATTTTGGAGTCCGGTGACAACGTAATTTATGGAACGATTTCCGTATTGGTTCCGCCTTTTTGAACCTTCTGAATCCCTTGTTGATTCGTTATCTCCTTTGTAAACCAACATTCAATAGCCACAAATTATTCATGAATTCAAAAGGTGTGCCTTTTGCGTTTCCATCGGTTCCAATATTATTATGGTTGGATGCTATTCACTGTCTCTCATTGCTCTCATGCCAAGCACCTTGCCCACCACCTTGTCTACCGAGCTTTGACCAGATTTGGTCCCAAGTGAACCCCTTCCTCCAATCCAAGCACCCACCTGTAACCGCCACCTACTCGGCTTCAATCCATTCCATCATGCCCTAAGTGGATCTCCCCTGTAACCGCAACCCTCTCCCATTCCCTGACGCACGCACAACGTGATAGCCGATGCTCCGCTCTTCCCCCTCCACCTCGTTTTTTCTCGACCCAAGCTTCCGTGCTCTGCCCAGATCTACCCTCCACCGCTCGGCCTTCAACTTCGGCCCACCTTGCCGCTTCTATCTCCACTTCATTCCGCACTTGGCCATGGCCTGACCCATGTCCTCACCAAAGCAGCTGAGACTCTCCACTCGTCTTCCCCGCATCCGCTATCACCTATACACGTGAATAAACCTTGCGTATTCACCGAAGCCAACATCCCTATCATCCAAGCTCAGTTCGTCGTTCCTCCTCTGCTCCTTCTCAGCCTCGGTTTCTTCCGAGCTTCACTTTTGTCTGTATAGGTAAGTTATATGTGTCGGCTGATATATTAATTATACATATATGGGTACTATTGGTTTCAAAGTATATTTATATATCACTGTTTGTTTATGTTTTAAGCGCATATCAGTTTTGTTTATAGCCTAATATTATGACATATAATACTTAAATATGTGGTTTTGGTTTAATAGGTAAAGTAGATAAAGTTGTAAGTTTATATATATCATTTTATATGTATTTATGTTAGTGGTATACATATAAAGTTACAACAATTTTATATATATGTTAGTTTTACATAGGTTAATATATGCTTTATATATATGTTAAGTTACGGTAAGTTTATATATAATGTCAGCTTATATGTATAATATACATTTATGTAATTTTAGTAAGTCTGCATATATATGAGTTAAGCAACTTTTATATTATGTCTTGTTACATCTGTCATATATAACTAGATATATATCTTTCTACTGTATCTTATATCATTATTATATATATATATATATATATATATATATATATTCATAGTTTATAATCCTGTCTGTTCGTTTTAGTATATGAGTGTTTATAGTAATATATCATAAAGTATGTCCGCATGTAATGTTCATTTAATAAAGCTTATTTAGTGCTGCATGTATATAAGTTATAATATTTTAGTTTATATATGCACAAATTTTTTAAATTCTATAGTATATATAGATTTTATGTATAAAGTTATGATGATATTTTGCAGTGAATAAAAATATAATATATATATATAAGTACCTTGCATTTTAATAAGCGTATATATATAAGTGTTGATTGTGCGCATAAGTATACATGTTTATATATATATATACACACACACACACACACATATATATGTCTGTAGTGTATATGTTATTTTAGTATGGTTTTAAAGGTATGTTAAACAATATTAACTTTTAATTATAACACGTGTGTAAGTTTATATATATATGTATATATGCATTTGGGTATATATATGTGAACTTGATTTTCAATTTTGTATGGATATAGTATGTTTAGGGATTTAACTATTGATTTGAAATATAAATACATATATATTATTTTAACTGTACGTTTTAGATTGATTTTTTTTGAAATATATATATTTGTGTGTGTATGTATATTTAGTTCAACTCATATCAAGCTGATTCTTGTTGTTTCATGAATTCCTATTCGTCAGCTTTGTCGTCAAATTTGTGCCAATCTAGCTTTACGTTGGAAGTCGTGCTTGCATTTCGTAACTCAACTTCATTGTCAAACTCTCTAGCCTCGAAAGATGAGCAAATCACTCACAATTAACGTTCTTATATTTATTAGATTTGATTTTAATTGAAACGACAATTGAAATATGCTGTTATTAGTTATTTGCATTGCTATATATATGCTATTATATGTATCTGTTCACATGTGACATCTGACACCATGATCTGTTATTTATTTTATCACTGATGATATATGCTTGTTGTTGATTATTATATTATTGTAATATATGTTGTCACTCTGTAAATTTTCTGTTAGTATAGAATTCCCTATGGGTTGAGATGATACATACCCGAACGATCTGTAGAATAGGAAGAAATCATTATGGATTGAAATGATAAACCCAAGCGATTTTCATTGAATTGAATTTGGGATTGGGGGTTGAAATAATATATAACCGTAGATATTTAAATTTCAGATTGAAATGATAAATATCTGTATCACTTGACCATAGGATAGAGAATTATATACAGACACTGTTGGTCTATATATATATATATATATATATATATATATACACACACACATATATATTGAAATAGTTTCAAAGGTTTAAAAGATATATATATGGTTTTATATAAATATTGATTTTTTAATATTATATATATATAAATGTTATTTTATATATAGTTAAATTCTTGAATTTAAAATTGTATGTTTTGAAAATTTTAAAATTATAAGTTAGTTTTGAAATTATAAATTTTAAGAATTTACTTATAATTTTACTATTTAAAATATTTATAAATTAGTTTTAATATAAAATAAGTTTAATAATAAGATTTAAGTTTAATAATAAGTTTGATTTAATTAATATATATTATGTTTAAGTATTTATTTGAAATTCTGTTTTAAAAATAGATTTTTATAATAATTTGAATAAATTAAAGTTGGGAAGAAAAAATTAATTTAATTTGAAATCGTATTCCTTTGAGAGTTGTCTTAATTTTAAAATCGATTTGAAACCTATTGAATTTGAGATTAAAGATATGATTCTATAACTTGATTTGATTTAAAGTGATAATTTGAATATTTCAAGTTTAAATAAATTGAAGGAATATCTAGTTTATTTCAAATGTAATTTGAAGTTATTTAAATGATATTGGATTGATTAAGTGAATATTTCAAAACTAAATAATAATGAAGGTATATATATGAAATTATCAAACTTAGTCTTGAAAATGTGGAATATTTAAAGCTTTGAAATAAATTGAAATTGGAATAGTTTATTTTGTGGTTCAAATCTGTATTTGAAATCAATATAATTTGAAAGGGTTTATTGAGAAACTAAATCGAATTGAAATTGATGAATTGAGATTGAATTATATTTGAATTTTGAATTCGAGTTGATTTGAATCGATTTGTGAAATTTAAGGGAGCTATTTTATTATATAAAGTATTTTTAAATTATATTTAGTACTATTTATATATTTTTCTTTATAAATTTTTAATTTAAACTATTTTAATATACTAATTATTTTAATAAAAACTATTTTTAATATAAACTATTTTGATATACTGATTATTTTGTAAACTATTTTATTACATATATTATTATTAATATCTAATTATTCAGGTGGGAAGTTATGATTTTAAAGTTATGAAATTCAAAGTATTATGTTATCAAGTGTTATGATTTTCAAAGTGTTACAAATTCTAAGTTTTATAATTTCGAAAGTGTTATAACTTTGAAGTGCTATGATTTTGGAAATGAATATATTCGAAGTGAAATGATATCATATTGATATGATTTTGAAATGGAAGTGATATTTTGATTTTGAAGTATAAACTATTTTGAAATGACCACGGTGTTATAATAACGTTTGGTTGTTAAAAAGACAAGGATTGGTTATTGTCATACTCTCTGCCAATATTGAAAACCACTTTAACAGCCATGTATGCAGTGGAGATTCCAGAATGAAGTAGGATGGTGGCGAAGATCCTATATGAGGTATATACGTGGACCTGACTCCCGTGAGTTAGCATAAGGTGGCTAAAACAGGAGCAATTGATGGGCCAAGTGAGGTTGCTCCTCCGATCGGACACACTTCTTCGATTGCCATTCTATTACTTTGTGATTGATTTGGTGCGCACCTTTAATTTGGGAATGTGGCTCAAGGTGATTGGTAGTTGCGGCAATGGGTTACCACCAGCCCGAAAGTGTAATTGGTACATCTACCCTGGCATTGCCTAGTTGTGCCATGTCACCTACCATATCGAGACCACTACGAGTTTATTTTGTGTCGTACCTATGTAGTATCCTCTGGTAGCCTTCCGATCGGGAGGTATTACGATACTGTATAGACGATTGGCACTATAAAATGTGTTAAGGGGAATATGGGTAACGCCTTAACGCTATTTTAATAGTTTACTTTACATTAGATATTATTATAATAGCGTATATTACTACATAGTAGATAGTTCCGTAGATCCTTAGAGGATGGTTATCCCAAACATCCTTTAAGTTACTTGTATTTCAGTTGATATTTCACTTGAGTTGGATTTATTGATATAAGAATGTTAATCCTAACTCGAGTATTTTGTGTTTAGCTTTGCGCTCGGGTCAGACTGAGTGTCACAGCATTTAAGACTCGCCTTTGGAGTTGGAGCTTCACTTGGAGATCCATCTATCTATTTAGATTGCAGTTATTCAGTTGACTCATGTGATATATTCTTATCTTGTATTTGACTATTGTATTGAGACTTCTATGTATTCAAGGCTTTTGTTTTATCTTGTTTAACTCCGTTATATATATATAAGCTTCATGAACTACTATTCATTTGTTTCCGCTGCTTATTATTGTCATACTCTATGTCTGTGATTCTGTGATTATTTTATTTACTGTATATGCTGAGTTTTGCCAAATATAAATTAATAATCTGGTATTTTGAGCAATTTCAAGTCCAGCATATGTCGATGCGAATGGTTGAAAATACCAGGATGTTACATATCAAGAGAATGAAACTTTTCATTTCCTTTCTCTTAAATTATTCAATTAATGAGGGTTTATAAATTTAGTTAGACTATGAAACTTTTCATTTCCTTCTCTTAATTAAATTAAATAATTGGTTATTGATTAATAAAATAATTAATGACTAATCTAAATATGACATGAATTGTAAATATCTTCACAGTAAATATTATAGAAGTGCGGTATATAGGGAGTGTGCATAGTCAGTGGTAACCGATATGTATACATAAAATAAACAAAAACAATTTAAATGGTTATTACATAGGAATTGAAATGGAAATAAATAAGGGATGACAAGGGTGATTGATATAGTTTTCCTTTTAGTAAACTGAATTAATGCAACATATTAACGATAACCAGTTGGTACAGAACTGTAAGAATTAAGAAGGTAAATAATGAATTGTATGTATACATTATTGTCTTAATTAAAAAAGAGAAATGATTTCATACTATGACAATATATGTAAAGGAAAATAAATTATATATAAACACATACAAATAGATCCAAATATGTGTATATGAACTTCAATCAAAGCTTTCTAATAATACAAATTAGATCGCTATTACAGTCAATTTCAAAACTTTGATTGTTGTTAAAATTCCTTTAATTCATAAGTAAATATCTAATGCAATAAAAGGTGTTAGTAAAACATGCATACATACAGGCATACATATATTAACATTCAAAACTAAAATTACACTTTGCTATGAAAGATTAAAACATAGATCTATAATTGAACTATTGTATTGATTTCAAATAAATTTCATTTTTAATTTTAAATATAATTCAATCAATCAACATGAAATTTTAAATTTCCAGATTTAAAGAAATGGAATTTAAATTAAGCGTTAAAACATAGAATTAAAATAAAACATCATATTTTAAAATATAAAATATTAGTTTCGATTTAACAAAGTACAGAAAAGTAACTAAATAATTCGAACATGTATACATTCACATCTGAAGAATTACAATTTAATTAGAATGTTTAAAAACATAGATCTACACTTAAATGTTGTTTTAAAACATAAACAAATTTAACTTTGATCTATCAAATGAAAACTCATTTACATCATTCAACAAATAATTCAATCTTCATAAACAATTTTTAATTAAACAAGACAGTAATACATCATGCAAATTATGAAAGTCAAATTAAATTTCCATCAACATTGCAAAATCAATATTTATATATAGAAATTGACATACGCTGCTGCCCAATCCTTAAAACACACCTTGTTGATGTTGCCTTTGATTTTCACCTTGAATGATGAATGCTTCTAGATATGACTGAATCACCTTAGGATGTTTTCTAGAAATCACACCTTAAGTGATGATATCTCCTCTGATCTTCAAGATCCACATCCTATCCTTGCAAGAGATGGATGAAACACTTCTATTTTATTTTATTTTATTTAATCTTTTTATTTGGAGTTGAAAGATTTTGGAAATTTGTTTTTTTTTGTTTTTTCCATGAAAGTTAGAAGGAGAGAAAGAGAAAGAATGAATGAAAAGAAAAATGAATCGTACGTACAGAATGAATTAGAGAAAATGTTTTATTTGAATGAATAAAACTTTTCTCATTCCTTAATTAAAACTTCCTAATTAATTCACTTGATTGTTTCTCTCTCCACAACCCTTTCTTTACACATATGTCATCAAATGACATAAAATTTCCACAAATCACGTCATCAAATGGCATAAAATTTTCACAAATCATTCATCAAATGACATTAAATTTTCATATATCATTTCATGCAATTATCTTTAAATTACATCAATATCGTATATCAACGCGCGCAAATATAACTTTTATAAATGCATTAAAATAATTACAAAAAACTTCCAAACATCAACTAAATAATAATTAATATTTCTCAAATATCCATTAGTTTAATCAATTTACAACATTTTATAAATTAATTAAATCATGTGGTTTTTCAAAGAATTCATCATTATGATTGAGCGACTCAAATGTGTAAATTCAATCAGCGATTAATATTGAACTATTTGAATATTAACGTTCACACGCCACTTTGCATATGCTCCTGCCGTTTACGGTAAAATCTGCCTGTGAGTCCAACTTTATGACATTATATCTCTCCCGTTTCTTGTCTGATTGTATCCTTTTTTTTATTTAAAGTAGAGTTATTGCACTCTATGCCAGCAAAATTATAAGGCTTTTAGACCTTTGTAACTAGTCGAAAATTTGCCTGCAACTTTGAATCGAAGTATGTTTTCTCCAGCTGAAATTTTTTGAATTGTTTTACATGGATTTCTTTCAATGTTTTTTTTATTGGCTTGATCCTAAGATGGAAGAGCCAATATTACCACTTACTGTATTTTGGATTGGTGAGTTTTTAGGAGATTTTCGTATGAAAATTTTAAGAATAATTTCGTTGAATATTATTGATTTTTGTTGTTTCTTTGCATATACTTCTTAACCGTTTTCGGAGGATCTTTTTTTAATAAGATAGATTTTGAAATAAATATTTTATAATATTTATAATTATTTTAAAGCTACTAAAATTATATATTTTCTATAATAAGAGAATTTCAAAGATTTGTTTTCTAAAACGATTTCAAAAATTGTTTTCAAAAGCTAGTTTTCTCAAACAAATTATTTTCTATATAAAATACACGTTTTTGCACTATTCGAGCGTATGGAAAGAAGAATTAAACGGTTTAGTAAAACATGTGGTATAGGACACGTGCGTTTACTTTATCGGTTAGTTCCTAACTTGTCTGTTTGATTGTTTTGACCTTTGGGTCTTGTTTGCCGATGAAATGATGCAAATATTTTTACTGCTTTCTAGTGTGGCATTGATCAGCGGTTAGGAAACCGTTAAGTGAGAACATGTGGTATGGAACATACTATTACCATTTTTCGGGTTCCTCTCTGGGAGTTTTTAATACATTTACGAGTGATTTCCAATACTTAGACTGTTGGGTCGCTTACTGGACTATTGGATCCTATGTGCATATATACAGCTGTTAGGCTATCCATGGACTGTTGGGCCCTATAGAGATTATTGGGTCTTTTATGCACAAGTACTTGGCAGGCTATTGGGCCATATATTGGACGTCCTAATAATTTGTAGCCATTGGGATTTTATTGGACTGTTGGGTCTTATTTCTTATATTTATGTTTTTAGATCTCTTTGTGACGATTTATAGAATTTTGATGATTTATATATATGTTTTCACCATAGTCGCCTTTATTGAGTTATCTATTTAGCCTTAGTGCTATAGTATTGACTATATGGTGATTACATCCAGAGTTTTGAACTCTTCTTCGAGTTCTATTTATATTGTGATTCATATTGCCATTCTTTGGCATCTTCTCGAGGTTTGTATACGTCGATGAGATGAGGCATATATTCGTGCATAAGTGATGTTGTTATTATTTAACTTAGCTATTATATTGGCTATTGGATAAAGCCGATGATATAAGGAATTTGTTGTACTTCGTAGTGTTTTATTGATGAGCTTACCTCTTTCGAGGATATACAGTGAATTACCTCATATGAAGTAAGGACATGCTCTTATCATGGTTTCTTCTCATTCGAGAGGATACTCTACCCTTTACCTTATGCTTCATATTATCACTTATCTTAATAAGCTGATTGTTTTAGCTAGACTGAACCGTGTATTTTATACTCGGGTCAGACCGGGTTGTTTCAGGTTGATACCTGCTTTTGGATTTAGCCTTGCTTTGATGCTTCCGCTTGGATATCAGCTTATCTATATTCGTGTAGTTTTGTAGTCTTTCTAATTAACTCTGATATGTATATTGTTTTGACTCGTTGTACATAGTGTGGTCTTCAAACCAGTTATGATGTATTGTACATTTAGTTGTTGTATTTTGTTCTGATAGATCCATTAGCCACTTGTAGTTTTGTATTAAGCATTTATTGAATATATCGATCCACTTGAGATAGAACAAATTAGAGCATTTGTGATATTCCGGAATTTCAAACCCAATTTAAATATGATAATCTTTGTAATAAATTAAATTGATAAATTTGTTATTTTAAACAACAACAATAAATGAATTGTAAATGTACATTGATTCTAATTAAAATTAATATATACATAAGGGTAATGAATGTGTTAAAATTGTATTCATATCAAATTTGATTTTTGAATTGAATTTGAAAATTTAATTTGAATTTGAATTGTTAAATTAAAAGATTCAAAATAGGTTAATTCTATTCTAAATTATACTTTGAGTTTAGAAGAGTATTTTCATGATTTTATTTAGAATATAAAATTTGTTTTATATTTATTTCTATAAGAAGAATTCATTTTATATGAATTAAAAATGGATTTAAAATAAGAAAATCAATTAATAAAAACATTTTAAAATTTCTTTTTGCATGGAAACTACACTTATTAACATTTAAAACACACTAATAAACATGTGTTAAGAAGTTAATTAAGTATAGTGACAAGTGTCAAAGTCTTTAATTTATTTTCTTTAAATTGTTTTTTAAAAACAAAATTTTTCTATAAAAAGCTATTTCCTATTCTTTCTCCAATTTTCTCATTTTTCTAAAGCAAGAAAAAAATTACACACCTCATAAAAAAATATGAAGTACTTCAAATCTTTCAACTTTCAACAATAATTTATTAAACATTCAAACCTCTTTTCAAAATCTAAAAACTGCAATTCAAATTCCAGAAAATCTGCATACAAAATAAATTTGAAAACCGCAATCAAGGATTCCTACAATCTTCAGAATTTCTGAAAGGCAAATTCAAGTTCTTATATTCTAGTACTAACTGATTAAAGATTGAAGCATCATCATCAAGCAAAAATAATTTAATCAAGCAATTTCAAGTAAAAAAGAAACTGCAGTCATTTTCCAGAGTTTAAATTTTTGGTCTCTACTTAACAAACAGGTGAGTAAATTTTTTTTTAATCGGGAGATTTAAGTAAGATAAATGTTTGCATGTGTATTTTTGATCTAGTTGATGTTTGCGTGTACCTTTTTTTTAAAAAAATCTTTGTTTCAGGTTATTATTTAACTGTGCATGTTTAAATACTACTGATACTTCTCTGTATCTTCAAAGTTCAGAGTAAATTTTAAACAAAAACTTCAAATTATATGCAACAAATCATTGTTAAGTTAGAATCTTCAATGCAGTAGTTTCATTTAAACATGAATCAAGTATTAATTTGATATTTAAAAAGAAACTGTTTTAAAAATCTGCTGAATCAAGATAATACAGTAAAAAAAATTATCATGATAAAATCATGCTCTGAATTTTGTTGAATCGAATTCACATCTTAAATCTACTTCGTATAACATGATTTTTAAGGCAAAGTTCAGGATTTTTAAATTGAATTTGGGGTAGAAATTCGTTGTTGACCGAATTTAGGTTTTGGGCAAAATCCTTGTGATTGGGTCAATTATAGGGATTGGGTTTTTGATTGAAGTTGTATTGTAGATGGTCTAACATGAGAAAAATAATGGGAGTGTTAATTATTCAACAGAGAATTGGGAATTTGGGAAATTAGGGTTTTATTTCTGTGTTTGATCGAGCTCGAGAAATTCGCGAATGTGGGTTGTTGGATGGATCGAGTCGCGAGTGGTTTGGGGCGAAGCTGCGTCAGGGTCGTACGAGGTTGTGGTCGAAGTCTCGAGGCGAATGGTGGTTGGCAATGGGGGTGAAGGGGATTTTTCTGATGAGGGTTATGCTGGCTGATGGGTTCGAGTAATCATATTTTGATTTAGCTCGTGTAAGTGAGGATTGAGGGCCGGAGTTGTGTCATTGGTTGAAGTGGAGCTTTTGCGAGGTATCGTGGATGGTAGCGACGGCGTCGGCGAGTTGTGCACGTGCACCGAGAAGTTGCCGTGTCTTTTTCAGTTGGGTTCGAGTGCGTGTGAGTTAGTGCTCGAAGCAGCATTCGAGTGGGTTGGGGTGTGGCTCGTGTATGTGCTCGGGTGAATCGTTGTTGTGTGTAGGTGATTGGGGGAAGGTAGTGTGCTTTCCAGTTTTTATTTGTTTTGTGTTAGTTGAAGCCTAAACTAAGAAGAGAGGGAAAGGTAGAGGAGGGGTTTGGGTTTTGATGTTTAACTTGAGTTTAATCGAGTCGAACAAAAAGGGACAAGTGAAGTTTGAAGCTTTCAAACTTAAATTTTCAAATTGTTTAAGTTTAAACTTTAAAATAATTTATTTCAACTACTTTATGAAATGTTAAAATATTTTTAATTCGAAGTATTTTATATTTTGTTAATTGAAGTTTTAAAATGATTTTACAGCTTTTAAATTTAACTTTTAAAAAGGTAATTAGTTTTAACAAATTGAAAATGTTTTAAATATGTAATAGTTTATAATAATTAATGAAATTGTTTGGTTTTGAAAATTTATTAAGTTTTGAAATTAAAGTTTACTTTAATTAATAAGTTAATTAAGGTTAAAATTAATTAATAATTTTAGATTAATTAATTTATTAAGACTTAATTAATTGATTGTGGTTTAATAATTTGATATTTAAAAATTAAATTAAATAGTAACTAATAGATAATTAAGTAAACAATTAAAGATTTAATAATAAGTAATTAGTAATTAATTAATTAAGTGATTAGTAATTAATTAATTGAGAGGTTAATTAAGTAAGAAGTAATTAATTAATTAGTGATTAAGAATTAATTAATTGATTGATTAAGAGTTAATTAATAAAGTAATTAAACATTAATTAATTTATAATTAATAGTTACTTAATTAGTGGTTAATATTTAGTTAATAAACAATTAAGGTTAATTAGTTTATAATTAATTAAGTAATTAAGATAAATTAATTTGTAATTAATTAATAAATTAATTAAGGTTAATTAATTATAAATTAAGGGTTAATTAATAACCAATTAAGGAATGATAAATTTTAATCAAGTTTTAATTAATGAATAATTATAGTAATTAATTAATAGTTAAATAAAGGATTATTAATTAATTAAAGACTAATTAATTAATAATGAGGATAATTAATTAAATGATTGTGATTAATTAATTAATGCTTGGTTAAGCAAGATTAAGTGATTAATTCTTAAGTAATTAATTTAATTTAAATTAATTTAATTAATTATATGAATTAAAGAAGTGCTTGCTTATGGATGATTGTTTGAATTGAATATCTGAATATGGTTGATATCTGTTGAACGATAGTTGAGATATTCAGTGATAAGATTTGTATATATCTGAGATGGATGATTGTTATTATCTGTGGATAATGCTGTGTGGATTCAATGTTTAAAATTGAATTGTTTAAATATTTAAACAACTTGGCCTTCATGACACGTTTGGATTTCGATGAGACCGGGATCGGGAACCAAATTTGATTTTCCGAAGACCACATCGATCCAAGTTAAACGTTAGGTCGTGACATCTCAAGTGAGGATCGAGATGGAGTTTTAGAGTGCAAGGTTATTGTCGTTAACTCTAAGGGTGATTCCAAAATGAGTATAACGAAATAATGCCTTCGGTTTCGTTCGAACCCGAAATGAACTTGTATGCATTGAATGCTTTCAGAACATCGTCAGGTGGACGATGAGCATTCTAAGAGATGTGTTCTCTAAAGGTAATCGTAGCCTCAAGCCTCATCAACCGGGAATGGCTAAAACAGGGGAGGTGCAGCAAGGCTTCGTGGGTAGCCCCCACTTGAGAGTGAGATTTACCCCTGTTTAGAAGTCCCTTATTATTTTGGCTGTGCGGGCAGTTGTTGGCCACAACTGTGGGGTTGTCTTGTTCGGAGCTGTCCAGTAAGGGATGGTTCCGGCCTTGTGTTGCAGGGGAGTTAGGGTGGCTCCTCGGTACGGTGATCTAGGCCCCGTAGTGTGACGGGCGGTACTCCAGTAGCCCTGCCATTGATGGAAACCCATTTTCCCTACGAGACCCTACGGTTTTGATTGTATTATCCACTTTCGTGGCTAGTAGTTGGAATTTAATAGATGTAACAATTTCGGCTATTTTCTATTTACTTGAAAACCCTAGACCCTGTTATAATATCACTGGATTTCCTATCAAATGTTTTGGTTAGCGTAAGGTAAAAACTTACCCGTATTTATTTGTGGGAAGTCTTACGTGATACCTTTTGTTTCAAAATGATTTTAAAGTTAAACAACTTTAACTGATTTACTCACACCAGACCCATGTCTGACCCGTAGTTTATTTTGTTTTTCATAAACTCTTGGGTACTCAAATTTTTATGGGTAGCCAAGTGATTAGGTTGGGATTAGCAAATGTTTTGGAAGCAGGAGCTAGAGACCAGGCGTACTTATCTATCTCTATTCGCTGTAGTGACCTTTGATGTTGTGTTTTGAGTTGTATGGTTTGGAAAACTCTTATGAATGTCCAATGTAATAAAGTCGTATTATTTAGTGTACTCTGATATGTAAAACTATGTAATGGATATGTGTAATGTTATGTTTTGTTCATTTCCGCTGTGAGATTCTGATGTTTGGTGTTCTTTTATTTCTATCTTTTCTATTTCTATCTCTTTCTTTTCTTATTGATGATACGTCTTTCTAGGTATTGAAAGACTGGTCGTCACAGTTGGTATCAGAGCATAGGTTGAGAAACACTTAGGCTCCAGAATAGTATCTATCTTGAGAGTGCGTATTTGTAATTTTCTTATATAACTATATCCCTATCTAAACTGTTTGGTTTACCTGTTCAGGTAGCCAGTATGAGTTCAAGAGGCCGAAGGGGAAGGGTTGTTGGAAGTGCATCAACCAGTAATAGGAGAGAGCAGCCTGATAATGAGACTGTTAATCCAGTTACGTCTCTAGTTAGTTTTGCTGCATTATGCAAGGACTTCGTTCATCTTGGAGGAAAACCGTTTCAAGGATCAG
This sequence comes from Allium cepa, assembly GCA_030765085.1. Lineage (NCBI taxonomy): Eukaryota > Viridiplantae > Streptophyta > Magnoliopsida > Asparagales > Amaryllidaceae > Allium > Allium cepa. Next base: position 963,582,065 of record CM060939.1, on the reverse strand, counting down.
AAAATATAATAGAGGTCCAAGCATGGATTTGCTCGTGTGAGAAGATCTTCAAGAGCATGAGATTATCGGATGAGCAGAAGAGAATAATGGCTTCGTGGAAATTACAAGATGGAGCCGCAGTCTGGTGGAATTCAGTGACTGATAATGTCTCGGAAGACGATATGTCTTGGGAAGAGTTTAAGGAGATGTTTGAGGAGAAATTATGCCTGCTGCAGGAAGAACTCGTCTTTATCAGGATTTTATGAATCTGAAACAAGGAAACATGTCTATAGTTGAATACGAGACTAAATTCAACGAGTTATCTTGCTATGGTCCAGGACTTATAGACACTCCTCTTAAGAAGAACGAGATGTTTGTCCAAGGGTTGAGGCCAGAGTATCATGAAAGAATGACTGCACATTTGAAAGGGTCTTTTGTGGAGCTTATTGACATGGCTTTAAGATATGAAGACTTGATGAACAAAAGATCTGAGGCACGAGTTACTGCATCTGGAGGAAATTCTTCCAATCCTAATAAAAGAAAATTCAATCCTAATTGGAAGCAGCAAAACAAGAAAAAGTCTGGAAACAACAATGGACCCCGGAAATGCTATAATTGTAATCAAGTGGGACATTTGGCAAATCAAAGTGCTCAAGAGAGAAAGCAACAACAGCATAGACAGCATTATAGTGAACCAGGGTCAGCTTTAGTTCAGAAATCTCTTTGCTTTAACTGTCACCAACCGGGACATATGATTAAAGATTGCTCGCTCCTTCATAAAGTCCAACAGAACAAAGTATTTGCTTTAGAAGGTGCACCCTCAAACTCATCTAAGGGCAAAGGAGTTTTAGAAGGTACCTTACTTTTAAATGGAAAATATATTAAAGTCTTGTTTGATTCTGGTGCTTTTTTAAGTTTTATTTCTCTGGAAACTGTAGAGAATTTCTTTCTTACCCCTAGTACCGTAGACAATCCCATTTGTGTATCTAATCATATAGGAGGGGTAACTAAATTAGATAGGGTCTGTAAGGATTTGAGAATCTCCTATCTATCTCATAGTTTTTCCTGTGAAACTTATGTATTGGATTTTAAAGGTTTTGACCTTATATTAGGAATGGATTGGCTTGACAAATATAAGGCTGTCTTAAATTGTGATGAGAGAACGGTTTCGTTGGAAACTGATCTAGGTAGGATTGCCAGAGTAATGTGTGATAACTCTGGAATTCACTTGAGTAGTCTTTTACATGGAGTTGAGACTTCTCAAGAGGAGAATGAAGATATTGAAGTAGTCCGGGATTTCTCTGACGTATTCGAAGAAGTTAAGTGTTTGCCTCCGCACCGAGAAATAGAGTTTCGTATAGATTTGGTTCCTGGAGTACTACCCGTAATTCAACCTAGTAGGAGGATGGCTCCAAGGGAGAGGGAAGAACTAGTGAAGCAAACTCAAGATTTGTTGGAGAAGAGTTTGATTAGACCAAGTTTTTCTTGCTGGGGTTCGGCTGCTGTATTTGTCACCAAGTCGGATGGGTCGCTAAGGTTCTGTGTAGACTATCGTGAATTGAACAAAGTGACCATTCAAAATAAGTATCCTCTTCCTCGTATTGATGATATCTTCGACCAGCTTCATGGAGCATCAATCTTTTCTCAGTTGGATTTAGCATCAGGATTCCATCAGTTAAGGGTAGCTGAGGACAGTATTCCCTTAACTGCATTCAGGGGACCTAATTGTTTCTATGAGTGGTTGGTTATGCCTTTCGGGTTAACCAACGCTCCTGTCTACTTTGTAGACCTGATGAACCGAGTCTTTAGAGATGTTTTGAATAAGTTTGTTTTGGTGTTCATCGATGATATCTTGGTTTATTCTAAGTTGGAAGAAGAGCACAAGCAGCACTTGAGAATAGTTTTGGAAACTCTGAGAAGGCACGTTCTAAAGGCTAAGTTCTCTAAGTGTCATTTTTGGAAATCTGAAGTAAAAATTTTAGGGCACATTGTTTCTGGTAAGGGAATCTCTGTAGATCCAGCTAAAGTTGAAACTATTCTGGAGTGGAAGCAGCCTCGGACACCAACAGAAGTTCGTAGTTTTCTGGGATTGGCCGGTTACTACAGGAAGTTTATTAAGGATTATTCTAAGATCTCTTCTCACCTAACAAAGCTGACAAGGAAGGGAGCTAAATTCAAGTGGACACCGGAATGTGAGGAAGCTTTTCAGAATCTGAAGGCAAGGTTGACAAGTGCTCCTGTATTGGCTATTCCAGATGGGAACAGCAAGTTTGAAGTGTACACTGATGCCTGTATTGTTGGATTGGGAGCTGTGCTTATGCAAAATGGTAGGGTAATTGCGTATGCGAGTCAGCAATTGAAGCCACATAAGAGGAACTACGCTACGGTGATTTAGAGTTGTTGGCTATTGTTTTTGCTTTAAAGATATGGAGGCACTATCTTTTAGGAGAAAAGTTTGAGTTATTCACGGATCACAAACCGTTAAAGTATCTTTTCTCTCAAAAAGAACTTAATCTAAGACAGCAGCGATGGGTCGAGTTCTTGGTATCGTATGATTTGGATATTCTGTATACCCCGGGAAAGGCGAACGTTGTGGCAGACGCTCTTAGCAGAAATGCAGTTCTTTCTCTTTTGGAAGTGGTTCCGTCTCTTTTGGAAAGCATTTCGAGCAAGCAGGAATCTGATATAATGTTGAAAAGAATTATCAGAAGAGTTAGGAAGGGTCAGTGTCCTAGTTTTGAGATTGATGGCCATGGAACATTGAGAATTAACGGAAGGATCTGTGTTCCGTATGATAGGGATCTGCGACAAGAAGTATTGTCAAAAAGTCATCGCTCCAGATTGAATATCCATCCAGGAATCTCGAAGATGTACAAGGATATGAAGAGAGTTTTCTGGTGGCCGAAAATGAAGAAGGATGTAGCTAGATTCGTTAATAGTTGTGCAATATGCCAGCAAGTTAAAGAAGATCAGCAGAAGGCAGCTGGTTTGTTACAACCTTTGGAGATTCCGACGTGGAAATGGGAGATGATTTCGATGGACTTCATCGACGGTTTGCCTAGAAATAAGAAGGGAAATGAAGGAATATGGGTGATTGTTGATCGTCTTACCAAAAGCGCCCATTTTATACCAGTTAAGGCAACCCGTATAGCAACTTCTCTGGCAGAAATTTTCTTGAGAGAGATAGTGAGATTGCATGGTGTTCCAGTCAGTATTGTAAGTTATAGAGATCCTATCTTCACCAGCAAATTCTGGGAGGCATTGCAATCAGCTATGGGAACAAGCTTGAGATTGAGTACAGCATATCATCCCCAAACAGATGGACAGACGGAGAGGCTAAATCGAATTTAAGAAGATATGCTGAGAGCCTGTGTATTGGAATTTGGAGGATCATGGGAGGACCATCTACATCTAGTGGAATTCTCTTATAATAACAGTTACCAAGCAAGTATCAAGATGGCTCCTTATGAAGCACTGTATGGAAGGCCGTGTAGATCCCCAGCTTGTTGATAGAGTCGAAAGACAGTATTGTGCTTGGACCAGATCTGATTCGTGAAGCATCTGCTAAAGTCGAGCTTATCAAGAAAAGAATGAGAGCTGCTCAGGATCGTCAAAATAAATATGCGGATAAAAGACGAAGACAATTGGAGTGATTGGTGATTTAGTCTTTGTCAAAGTTTCCTCTATTAAAGGAGCAGTAAGATTTGGGAAGATAGGGAAACTCGCTCCGAGATATATTGGTCCGTTCCGAGTACTCGAGAGGATTGGTGCCGTAGCATACATGATTGAATTGCCAGTCCGGATGGCTGGAATTCACAATGTTTTCCACGTATCTCATCTACGAAAATATGTGCACGATCCATCCTTATTGTGGAACCAGCTGTGCAGGAAGACTTAGAGGTTGAGCCGGACTTATCAGTTGCCAGACATCCTGTTCGAATTATCGATAAAGACGAGAGATAACTCAGAAGCAAGATAGTGAAGCTCGTTAAGGTCCAGTGGAGTGAGGATCCCAGAGATTGTACCTAGGAAACTCTGGATAGTTTTAGGAAGGCTTACCCGGATATGTGTCCGAATAGCTAGTGGTGTTTGTATTAGATGTATCGTTGTTTGGATGTTTTGTTTGTTGATTTCTTATGTATGGATGATATGTATGTTTGAAGAGTTGAATAAAATGAAATTTAGGATTATCCTTTGTTTAAATTTCGGGGACGAAATTCTTTTAAGGGGGGAAGAATGTAATATTCCGGAATTTCAAACCCAATTTAAATATGATAATCTTTGTAATAAATTAAATTAAATTGATAAATTTTTTATTTTAAACAATAACAATAAATGAATTGTAAATGTACATTGATTCTAATTAAAATTAATATATACATAAGGGTAATGAATGTGTTAAAATTGTATTCATATCAAATTTGATTTTTGAATTGAATTTGAAAATTTAATTTGAATTTGAATTGTTAAATTAAAAGATTCAAAATAGGTTAATTTTATTCTAAATTATACTTTGAGTTTAGAAGAGTATTTTCATGATTTTATTTAGAATATAAAATTTGTTTTATATTTATTTCTTTAAGAAGAATTGATGTTATATGAATTAAAAATGGATTTAAAATAAGAAAATCAATTAATAAAAATATTTTAAAATTTCTTTTTGCATGGAAACTACACTTATTAACATTTAAAACACACTAATAAACATGTGTTAAGAAGTTAACTAAGTATAGTGACAAGTGTCAAAGTCTTTAATTTATTTTCTTTAAATTTTTTCTATAAAAAGCTATTTCCTATTCTTTCTCCAATTTTCTCATTTTTCTAAAGCAAGAAAAAAAATACACACCTCATAAAAAAATCTGAAATTCTTCTAATCTTTCAACTTTCAACAATAATTTATCAAACATTCAAACCTCTTTTCAAAATCTAAAAATTGCAATTCAAATTCCAGAAAATCTGCATACAAAATACATTTGAAAACCGCAATCAAGGGTTCCTGCAATCTTCAGAATTTCTGAAAGGCAAATTCAAGTTCTTATATCCTAGTACTAACTGATTAAAGATTAAAGCATCATCATCAAGCAAAAATAATTTAATCACGCAATTTCAAGTAAAAAAGAAACTGCAGTCATTTTCCAGAGTTTAAATTTTTGGTCTCTACTTAACAAACAGGTGAGTAAATTTTTTTTTTAATCAGGAGATTTAAGTAAGATAAATGTTTGCATGTGTATTTTTGATCTGGTTGATGTTTGCATGTACCTTTTTTTTTAAAAAATCTTTGTTTCAGGTTATTATTTAACTGTGCATGTTTAAATACTACTGATGCTTCTCTGTATCTTCAAAGTTCAGAGTAAATTTTAAACAAAAACTTCAAATTATATGCAACAAATCATTGTTAAGTTAGAATCTTCAATGCAGTAGTTTCATTTAAACATGAATCAAGTATTAATTTGATATTTAAAAAGAAACTGTTTTAAAAATCTGCTGAATCAAGATAATACAGTAAAAAAAAATTATCATGATAAAATCATGCTCTGAATTTTGTTGAATCGAATTCACATCTTAAATCTACTTCGTATAACATGATTTTTAAGGCAAAGTTCAGGATTTTTAAATTGAATTTGGGGTAGAAATTCGGTGTTGACCGAATTTAGGTTTTGGGCAAAATTCTTGTGATTGGGTCAATTATAGGGATTGGGTTTTTGGTTGAAGTTGTATTGTAGATGGTCTAACATGAGAAAAATAATGGGAGGGTTAATTATTCAATAGAGAATTGGGAATTTGGAAAATTAGGGTTTTATTTCTTTGTTTGATCGAGCTCGAGAAATTCACGAATGTGGGTTGTTGGATGGATCGAGTCGCGAGTGGTTTGGGGCGAAGCTGCGTCAGGGTCGTACGAGGTTGTGGTCGAAGTCTCGAGGCGAACGGTGGTCGGCAATGGTGGTGAAGGGGAATTCTATGATGAGGGTTATGCTGGCTGATGGGTTCGAGCAATCATATTTTGATTTAGCTTGTGTAAGTGAGGATTGAGGGCCGGAATTGGGTTCGAGTGCGTGTGAGTTAGTGCTCGAAGCAGCATTCGAGTGGGTTAGGGTGTGGCTCGTGTGTGTGCTCGGGTGAATTGCTGTTGCGTGTAGGGGATTAGGGGAAGGTAGCGTGCTTTCCAGTTTTTATTTGTTTTGTGTTAGCTGAAGCCTAAACTAAAAAGAGGGGGAAAGGTAGAGAAGGGGTTTGGGTTTAGATGTTTAACTTGAGTTTAGTCGAGTCGAACAAAAAGGGACAAGTGAAGTTTGAAGCTTTCAAACTTAAATTTTCAAATTGTTTAAGTTTAAACTTTAAAATAGTTTATTTCAACTACTTAATGAAATGTTAAAATATTTTTAATTCAAAGTATTTCACATTTTGTTAATTGAAGTTTTAAAATGATTTTACAGCTTTTAAATTTAACTTTTAAAAAGGCAATTAGTTTTAACAAATTGAAAATGTTTTAAATATGTAATAGTTTATAATAATTAATGAAATTGTTTGGTTTTGAAAATTTATTAAATTTTTAAATTAAAGTTTACTTTAATTAATAAATTAATTAAGGTTAAAATTAATTAATAATTTTAGATTAATTAATTTATTAAGACTTAATTAATTGATTGTGGTTTAATAATTTGATATTTAAAAATTAAATTAAATAGTAACTAATAGATAATTAAGTAAACAATTAAAGATTTAATAATAAGTAATTAGTAATTAATTAATTAAGTGATTAGTAATTAATTAATTGAGAGGTTAATTAAGTAAGAAGTAATTAATTAATTAGTGATTAAGAATTAATTAATTGATTGATTAAGAGTTAATTAATAAAGTAATTAAACATTAATTAATTTATAATTAATAGTTACTTAATTAGTGGTTAATATTTAGTTAATAAACAATTAAGGTTAATTAGTTTATAATTAATTAAGTAATTAAGATAAATTAATTTGTAATTAATTAATAAATTAATTAAGGTTAATTAATTATAAATTAAGGGTTAATTAATAACCAATTAAGGAATGATAAATTTTTAATCAAGTTTTAATTAATGAATAATTATAGTAATTAATTAATAGTTAAATAAAGGATTATTAATTAATTAATAATGAGGATAATTAATTAAATGATTGTGATTAATTAATTAATGCTTGGTTAAGCAAGATTAAGTGATTAATTCTTAAGTAATTAATTTAATTTAAATTAATTATATGAATTAAAGAAGTGCTTGCTTATGGATGATTGTTTGAATTGAATATCTGAATATGGTTGATATCTGTTGAATGATAGTTGAGATATTCTATGATGAGATTTGTATATATCTGAGATGGATGATTGTTATTATCTGTGGATAATGCTGTGTGGATTCAATGTTTTAAATTGAATTGAATTGTTTAAATATTTAAACAACTTGGCCTTTAATACATGTTTGGATTTCGATGAGACCGGGATCGGGAACCAAATTTGATTTTCCGAAGACCACATCGATCAAAGTTAAACGTTAAGTCGTGACATCTCAAGTGAGGATCGAGATGGAGTTTTAGAGTGCAAGGGTTATTGTCGTTAACTCTGAGGGTGATTCCAAAATGAGTGTAACGAAATAATGCCTTCGGTTTCGTTCGAACCCGGAATGAACTTGTATGGATTGAATGCTTTCAAAACATCGTCAGGTGGACGATGAGCATTCTTAAGAGATATGTTCTCTAAAGGTAATCGTAGCCTCGAGCCTCATCAACTGGGAATGGCTAAAACAGGGGAGGTGCAGCAAGGCTTCGTGGGTAGCCCCCACTTGAGAGTGATACTTACCCATGTCTAGAAGTCCCTTATTATTTCGGCTATGTGGGCAGTTGTTGGCCACAACTGCGGGGTTGTCTTGTTCGGAGCTGTCCAGTAAGAGATGGTTCCAGCCTTGTGTTGCAGGGGAGTTAGGGTGGCTCCTCGGTACGGTGATCTAGGCCCCGTACTGTGACGGACGGTACCCCAGTAGCCCTGCCATTGATGGAAACCCATTTTCCCTACGAGACCCTATGGTTTTGATTGTATTACCCACTTTCGTGGCTAGTAGCTGGAATTTAATAGATGTAACAATTTCGGCTATTTTCTATTTACTTGAAAACCCTAGTCCCTATTATAATATCACTGGATTTCCTATCAAATGTTTTGGTTAGCGTAAGGTAAAAACTTACCCGTATTTATTTGTGGGAAGTCTTACGTGATACCTTTTGTTTCAAAATGATTTTAAAGTTAAACAACTTTAACTGATTTACTCACACTAGACCCATGTCTTACCCGGAGTTTATTTTGTTTTCCATAAACTCTTGGGTACTCAAATTTTTATGAGTAGCCAAGTGATTAGGTTGGGATTAGCAAATGTTTTGGAAGCATGAGCTGAAGACCAGGCGTACTTATCTATCTCTATTCGCTGTAGTGACCTTTGATGTTGTGTTTTGAGTTGTATGGTTTGGAAAACTCTTATGAATGTCCAATGTAATGAAGTCGTATTATTTTGTGTACTCTGATATGTAAAAATATATAATGGATATGTGTAATATTATATTTTGTTCGTTTCCGCTGTGAGATTCTGATGTTTGTTGTTCTTTTCTTTCTATCTTTTCTATTTCTATCTCTTTCTTTTCTTATTGATGATACGCCTTTCTGGGTATTGAAAGATTGGTCGTCACAGCATTAATCGACATATTTAATAGATGTTTAAGACAAAGCTATAGATGGTCGCTCCTAACCAACCCTATTCTCCGCATTAGCAGACAGTATTACCCAGTAATACTTTTTGTTATTATGGGTCTTGGGGTGGGGCGTCACAGTTATTTATTGTAACACCCCTTAAAAAAGGGAATAGTAGCCTCACATCATGGAAAAAAAACACTATGAAGTGAGTGCTTACATACCAAAGCCTTCACCTCATAACAACGTCGAGGCCTTTTGAAGAACAAAACCTCACACCTTGGCTTGGACCTTGAGGCAAAGATGACTAAGTCGGGGACAATACCTCCGTTAGGTGAGGTGCGGGCTGTTACAATGGTATTAGAGCCATACCCAGGTGGAATTGTGGTTTGTACGTGTTAAGCCACGATGCCTAGATGCTGTTGTGTTCATGAGCCAACGAGGGCGTTGGGCTCTAAAGGAGGAGATTGTAACACCCCTTAAAAAATGGAAATAACGGTCCCACGTCGTGGAAAAAATACTATGAAGTGGGTGCTTATATACCGAAGCCTTCATCTCATAACAACAACAAGGCCTTTTGAGGAACAAAACCTCACACCATGGCTTGGCCCATGAGACGGAGGTGACTAAGTTAGGGACAGTATCTACGTTAGGTGAGGTGTGGGTTGTTACATGATCACAAATCAATAATAAAATATACTGGTTATCTTATTATTTAAAATTTTAAAAATACTACCGTTTTCTAAAAATACATCAAACGATAATTTAAATATTTTCCAAATTAATTTTTTTGGAAAAAAGCCTATAATTAAAAATAATTCAATAAAAATCGAGTCATTTTATTAATAATTGATTTTATTTTTATTTATTAATTTTGAATCAAACTTGAATATTTAAATAAATTAAGTATCCACATTCAAATCATTAAAAATTTAGGGTCGTTAAATTCTCCCTTTGAAAAATATTTTATCTCCGAAATTTACAAAGGAAGAAAAATGCCTTCAAACCCTTGAAGTTTTAAAAAAATCAATTATTCTTTGGGAGATTTCGACAACACCTTCTTTGCGCAGCTCGATCAAGAAAAAGTACAACTCGCCACAACCGGTCTAAATCAACAAAAAAAACAAAAACCCAAAAGTGGGTTTCCATAACTGGGACATAAAATCATCAACAACGGTATATACTTATAATATATCTTATAGAGTATGTATGTTACATAGCAAACACATCCGTTAAGCGTAAACGTGTACCTATTTGTCGAGCAATCAAACTGTACTCATGAAACGAAAAACAACTAGCTAACCCTCGCTTCCATGAACCGGTTCTTACATACATAACCCAAAAGAGAGTTAAACATGACAAATGTAACAATAAAATATATATTAAATCACGTACGATGTATTTATATCATTCGTACAATCTCAAATTTGATCACTTGCTCGAGCACACAGATTTCACTTCCGAACTAGTATCGCTCGCTCAACTTTACTAGTGTGGACTTCGATCAGGTTTCTTGATTAGAAACATTTTTTCTCCTTACATAACTATATACTATGATAGAAAACTTCATTATCAAATCAAAAATCTACATCAAATGCTCGTCGTCGAGAATTGAGCGAAAATCCTTGTTCGAATCGGTGTAAATTACGTCGAAATCAAGTACTCATTCTCAATCATGAACAGTTGTGCGAATAAAATGATCTACAATATACACACTTGTTCCATTGCTTTCTTAACTGCACCAATTAATTTTTATTCTAAATCGCGTTTATTTTACTTATAGTATATTTTCTTTAATACTAAAATCATTTATGAATCATTTCATAAATATTGCTTAAGTTAATAAACATTCAAGGCATAAGTTCATATCCATATAATACTCCACTACATCCTAAGAGTATGTATACAATATCAGATTTGTTTTACTTAACCAGGATGTTCAACTAATTTTAAAATTGTTAAACTTACTATCTTCTCACATTTATAAGTTATGAAAACCTATTTCCTTACATTTTCACACATTAAGCTTCAATTTCTATATCAATACGCGTAACGACTCATAGATTTATCACTTTGATAAATTATATTTATTTAAAATTTATTCAAACAAAAAGTAGATAATACAAATAATATTGTTTTGGTTGATAATAAGTAATAGTAATCTTATCTGAATAAATATTTACAAAATATTTTCCTCGAAATCTAAATCGATAGAATGGCGGAAAACCATTTTATTGATAAACGGCTCTAAAATCATTAAACATCGTATGTTTATTTTTATAATTGAAATGGGTTTTGTAATAAAATAATTTATTGTATTTTGTAAAAATTTAATGCATTTATGACATTTTTAATGCCCTTAAATATAATAATTGATTTATTTTAGTTTAATTGAGATTTTAATGATTTAATTATGATTTTAATTATTCAAATAATTATTTTAAATAATGATAATTCATTTTAATGGTTATGAAGTGCAAGTAAAGCATTTATAATAGTTTTACAAAAATATATATTTGATTTGAAAGTATAAGGAAAAATCGATAATGCTTTATTATAGTAATTTTGTAAATAATTTTTAATATTATTTATATGGTTTTATAATTCAAATATGATCATTTTAATTAATTTAAAATGATAATAAATTTATTTTTGAATTTTGTTTTCAAATATATGTACGTTAATTAATAAGTTAATATGGCCAATAATCGCTTTCTCGTTTTTCAACGATTTAACAAACAAACGTTGTTCGAAGTCCTTTGAGTGTTATGTACATACATGTATATGCATATATAAGTCACATGCACATGATAACATATACATGTGTACATGAACACTTAAATATATACTTATTACAAAATAATTAAATAATTCCTAAAACTTAATACTTAAGTAACCAAAAAGCAAACATTAACTCACCGTACCATTACCTCGAGCATCACCATCATATGGAGGGAGGGGGAGCCGTGCGTGTAGGGTTGTAGGAGGGGTGTGAGCTAAGGGCATTTTGGTAATTATACAATTAGATATTTTATTCCAAGTTCTCTTCTATGAATACCCACCCACTTTCTCGCTTTTCACCATATTCTTATCATCTTCTTCTCCACTTCAAGCTTCTTTTCATGGCTTCTAAGCGTATCAAAATTTTGGCAAAATATTTAGCAAAAGGGATTTAAAATCGTATAATATATATAAGTTATCAGTTCCACTTCAAACGAAAACCAAACTCCTTCTCTACCTCTTATAAATCCACGGCCACCACTTCCCAAAGTAAGGTTAAGCCCTTCCTCCTTCCCTATTAAGGCCATGAGCTCCTCCTTGCATCCAAAGCCTAGGACGAGCCATTTAAAGTCGATAGTGCTAGTGATCGTGAGCATAGATTTCGAGATAGCGGAGCTATAACCAATTTTATATTCGCTCAAAGGGGAAATGAAGGTGAGATGTAACGACTCAGAATTTCTGTCATTTGAAATTCGTATATTTAATTAATTTTAAATATTAACAGGTAAAATTTGTAAGTCGAATAAATTTTATTTCGAATATCTAGATTTAATTGGATAATTAAATCGATAATTTAATATTTGAAATTACAGAAATAATTGAAAAATGGGTTTAATATGATTAAAATTGATTTGTAAATTTGTATTAAATCATATTGGAGTTAGAATGATGTTATAGAATTTTAAAATTGGATTAAAAGTTAATTTGTGGAAATCGAATATATTAATATTTAGTTGACGAGTAAAAATAGTCATTTTCCAAACAGTCTCGGATTTCGTCGAAACCAGTTTCATTGGATCCGTAATGTTAAATTTTTGTATGGTTTCAAATTTCGTGTCAATCGGATTTACGGTTTGTCCGGGGCAAGCTAAAACGCACTGAAATCGGTTTAAGTGAATTTTAAATTTAAATAGTCAATTTGAAATCGTATCTTTCAAACATGATTGAATTGGCTCCCGATATGTATTCCATTGCGTTCGAAATAGGGGCAAAACATTATAAACGCTAGGCGGCACGCTTCATTTGGAGTTCGGAACAATTTCGGGTGAATAGTGTTTCGTCAAATTTTCTATAAAAGAATCTTATTTCTTTTATTTTGCAAAGCCTAACAAGAACTAGGTCACGGCCGCCAGAGATGCTTCAATGGCCGAAATCTTCAAATTTTCCCTCTTCGATTTCTTTCCATCCTCACATTAATTCGAAAAATCATCAACTACAAAGTTGTAGAGGGTATTGTGTTCTATGGTTTCAACGGCTACGATCGAAAATAACTCGATGGATTGACGGCAATGGGGCCTTGAACGACCAACGTTCATACACGTTTTTCGAGATGCAGGGGGGCCGAGCTCGACGTGCTCTTGGCCGAAGGTGGAGTCGACGATGCTCTTCGTCGTGGAGTTGGTCGATCATCATCAAACGTGGCGAGGTGGGCTCGATAATTGATGAGAAGACGGCGGCAATGGGTTATCTCGCGTACGAAAACCTCGGGAGGAAAAAGTATAAAAGTGCGGCCGAGATTTGGAGGAATGGAATCAACGGCCTGGATGATTTCTAGGTTTAAAAATAATTAATAAAATAGTAAATTGATTTATAAAAATTCGTATAATGTTTAAAATGCAATAACTTTTTGATACGAGGTCGAAAATTGACGAAACGACTTGCGTTGGGTTCGTATTGGCGAGCAATACGCAATAGAGTTGGATTGGAGTTGATTTGATCTAGTGTGAATTTTGGGTAAAATTAAACGGTCGTTTAATTTTATTTGGAATAAAACGCTGAAACTGTATTGGAAACAAGGTGAGAACTTCTCACTCAATCGAATTGTGTTTCGATTTAAATTTTAAATAGTTAGATTTAAAATTGCTTGATTGTGTTGCTTGGATGATAAATTGTTATCTGTTGTATTGAAATAGACCATATATGCCGCATATTAAACGGAGGTTATTATATTAAACACATATACCGCGATATTCCACCTTGAAGTGGAATTGGTATTATATATGTACTTGGAGTTGATTTCCTGCATTATATAGCGGATGAGACCTTATTACGTCGCATAATAGCAGATGATATTTTATATAAACCCATGTACCGCGATATCTCGTCTTGAAACGGGATTGGTATTGTGCTAACATCTATGGATGCAGGGAAACGGGTTGGAGAGATCCAACTGGATTCCCCAAATAATTGAATTTGTTTCAATGTTGTGTGTTGATTTTTTTAAAATCTCTGTGTGATTATCTTTTTGATTGAAATCGTTGAAGGCAAAAATTTATCCGAATATAATTTTGGTATCGTTAGATACCAGAAATAAATAAAAATTTGATTTTTGAAAATTCAGGTTGAAAGTTATATTAAAATTTATTTTGAGGATTGGATAAATTTAAAAGGAGGAATTCTAAAATAATAAAGTTTTATTTTTAATCTTATTGAATAAAATTTCAAAATATTACAACTTTAATACAAAATTAAAGTAAATGTAAAACATTGGTAGCAGAGGCTTTAAATATTACAACTTTAATACAAAAGTTATCAAATATACAATGTTATCATCTTAGTATAAAAAAGACAGAGTAAACTATCAACTAGCTGAAGTTCACAACTAAGGCATGAATCTCCTAAAACATCACTTAGCCACTTGCAAGTTTCATCCTGTCTCTTATTAGCGTGCAATAGCTCCCCAAACACAGCAAAGATAATTGCTGTTAAGTGGGTAATCTCATAACTGTAAGGGCAGCCATAACATGTAATTATACAGTTTTTACTGGTGACACATATAACTACGAATTTATCAATAAATTCACACTTCTAAATGTTTGATAAACGTGAAGTTTGCTGCTAGATGAATACAACCATATGTAACAGAAGATGCGAATTAACTGCCCATATGTGATATGAAGTACATTTTCAATCTTACGTAAAAAAGAACAAACACCACGGTAGATAATAAATGATTTTAGATCCAACATCACATGATATTTTTAAATGAACATAAACAAAAAAAATCAATCCAGCAAACTTTGCACCAAAAGCTCTTACTTATGCTGCTACTTTCTCTTCAGTTGGTTTTACTTCTTCAGCTGCTGCTTCAAAAGTTTCTCCAGGCACTAGATCCGGAATGTCGTCGTCGTCGTCATTTTGGGTTGTGGGTACTGCACCCGCATTCGCATCCTTACCTTTCCGCTTCTGGAGTTGTGCTGCTAGTTTCATTAGATCTAGGTTATCTGGACCCACGGACATATCATATCTAATAAGCATTCATAAAAAATATGCAAAACAGCTTATTTGTGTTTGAATGTTTGGAATAAGTTACTGACAAATCTTTATAAATATATTTCGTCGGACATTACAGTCTTATCTATCCAAACACTTTTATAGTTTTAATGTTTACTTTAAAACTGTTTAAAACCTATAAAGTCGCAGCGTATAAACTTACTAGTAGTGATACAAAAGTTGTTCACAAATGGGCTTTTAAGTTGATATCCACAAGAACTATTTTTTTGAGATAGATAAGAAGATAAACTCATCAAGTTGATAGCATGGTATGAAAGTTGAATTGTAAGACTAGGTATACAAAAAGAGGTTACCTTGCTGGTTGAATATGGATGGTAAAATATCCTGCAGTCCAATTTGATAAGTGCTAAAATCAAAATG
Source organism: Allium cepa (assembly GCA_030765085.1). Taxonomy (NCBI): domain Eukaryota; kingdom Viridiplantae; phylum Streptophyta; class Magnoliopsida; order Asparagales; family Amaryllidaceae; genus Allium; species Allium cepa. The sequence goes on along the minus strand of CM060939.1, from coordinate 963,566,726 downwards.
TGATATCCAAAAATTATTCCAAGTATAAAATCCAGAAAGTGAACAATGATAAGGAAATGAAATTACTTTTTGTCTGACCAGTACCACACCCATGTATTTGCTTGAACTGAAGCTTGCACTGCATGAAAAAATTCATAGAGGTCAAAAGCCAAATAGCATAACAAGCATTAGAACATATAAAATACACACACAGAGAGAGTTGCTTGTTACCTTTAGGATTCAGACATGTCCGGCAAGAGGAAAAAATAGCAAAGAAGAACATATCAAACAACACTCACATGCCATCCGTAATGAAGAAGAGATCAATACACTCTACCACTAGGAGTTGTTGAAAACTTCGCTCTCTGAATTAATAACTTGAGTTCGCAAAAGATATGAGTAACATCTACATCGTTTTATTTATTTTCTTAAGTATTGTATACCTTTGTGATTACTGAATAATTCCTTATCTTGCACTGATACTACTTTCCTTCGCATAATTTACAAAAATATACTACTGTCTTTGAGGCTTAATGCTTTAGGTATCACTCAAATATAACACATGTTACGCATCCAAAACTACAAATTCTTACAGTAGTAGTATAGGATAAGCAAGAGCAAAATGAAGATGCATTTATCACAGCTGTTAGAAAAGGCATATTTACTCAATGTCATATTTTCTATTATATTCTTCTAACAACCCTAAGATAGGGGGAATGATATGCAAGTAATAAGTATCATGCATGGATTTAACTTTTGGCAAAAGATAACAGGTTATCAAAGATATCATTTAGACAAAGAAATCTAACTGCCAATGCTAGTGGCTAATCTGTAAAGTATCAAAGGTGAACAAGACAATAATGAGGCAATTATGTGATTGACTAATTTATACTCACTAACGGAAATTACCATGTAACAGTCCATTTCGATCTACGGAATAAAACTTCTTGGGATAAACTTGAGGAGTTGTAGGCTGAGGGCTAATGTCATAGTAGAATGGAAATGGATTTGAGGGGCATATGGATAGAAGTCGGTTCTTCTAATTTGTCCTGTGAACATTAAGATTGCCGCAATATGGAATAACCCAGAACACAAGGAAACACTAGTTTCCATTAGTTGAAATATCTGTACAAAAACAAAATACAAAATTTAACAATAAATTTGGAGAACAGAACAAAAAACCTTAATTATAAACCTCCACGGCAGTGTATTCGTAAATTTAGTCAGACCCTTAATTCTCCCATCCTCTTAGCGTTTTGAAATTAAAAAGATTCACCCATTTCAAAGCAAAATACACAATTCATAATAAAACAGAGAAAAGGGACCTTTTTCCTAAGATAATTTTAAGTTTGAAAAAAGGGAAATAACCACTTTCAATGCGAACCTATAAACTTTGTATTTATCGATAGAATCTTCATTCAAAGCAAAATATGAATATAACGAATGAAAAAATGAAGAAGAAAAGCCTTTGTTATACAAACCCCAAAATTCAATAATTAGAAAATCTGTACCTCCTCTAGTAATGGGGTTGTTACAGGCACCACTCCACTTTTAGATATGAGGAGTCAAAAAGTTCGGTCCACCGCCACCGAAAAAAGAAAAAAAATTACACTATGCTCGGCGCCGAAAAACAGGTCCAAATTGTGTGACTCTCCTGCCGAAAACCCCCTCATATCTGAAAATGGAGTCCCTTTATCAAACCTCTAAAAATGGCTCTCTCTGCAAGTAGGCTCTGAAATAATTAAACGGGATTTGAAATTCTAGTTAAATCATAAACTACTGAATTTTTTTATTAATTATTAAAATTAAAATATCAGTATTATTATTTATAAATCATTAATTATAATAAATTTTTATTGTTTAATTTGGAAATATTAAGTATATATTTTTAGTTGTACGTTATTAATTATAATAAACTATTATTAATTATAAATTACTACCAATAAATTATTTATAATAGTCACTAATTATAATAGATTATAAATTATTAACTATATAAGTTATCATTTATAAATTATAAATTATCATTTATGAATTATAAATTATTACTTGTTAACTATAAATGACTAATTATTGATTATTATAATATTTTTAACTATCATCAACATATTCAAAAAAATTAATGCAGATATTCACAATGTTTTGCAAACAACTGTTGTTAAAGAAATTTATTACAACTTCCGGTAAAACACGATTAAATGACTATTTAATTCTTTACTTGGTTAAAAAGGTTAAACCAGATAAATTTAGGAATTTAACTTCCAAATTTTAACAATTATTCAAATTTTACGAAGTTCCTTTTGTACACTTATGTTTCTTCAATTTTTGCATGATTGATTATGACGAACATTAAAATATGCTGGATCACTTACGAGCTATGAGTACGACAACTATAAAAAACCTTTGTTAGAAATTAATATTTACAACGATGAAGACTATAAAGTTGTTAAAAACATGTATTATAATTACAAAATGTTAAGTTCAAAACAACTTTACAACTTTTTTGAAAAACCGGTTGTTAAAGACCTTTGTTACAACGGTCGTTTTGTGAACGCTGTAAAGGAACAGTTGTAATAAGATCTTTTTGTTGTAGTGGCGTATATTGTGCCAATACTGCTTGGATATTTGATTTGTATTGTGATGGTACTGTTTGGATATTATGATGTAAGGTTTTAAATCTCGATTTTCGGTCGCATTTCATCTCGTAAATTTTACACAGGTTATCTCGTATCGGACGAGATCCCAAGTGAGATGGGTGTATCTCGGGTGTACATCTAGGATTGACATCTCAGATTTTAAAGTCCATCTCGGGACTATCTCGGAGTAACATAAGTCTAAATTTGATATTTTTAAGATTATTGTAATATTTATTATCTATATATAAAAGTTTTTTACATACATAATTTATATAAATGATAATATTAGTTTTACATTTTAGATCAGAGTGACAACACGATTGATTTGGCATTACCTGAATGATTCTCTACTCATCGCCGCAGTTGCCCTTAGCCTAATGGATCACCGCAGTCCATGGGCTAGGCGAGTTACCATTTCAGCCGAGCTAGGCATATGATATAGCACAGCTCATTACCTATGTTTCTCTGAACAAAATACCTCAGACATGAACGAAATTCAGTTTGGACCTAAATGTATCTTGTATGTGTTGTAATCACCAAGGTTTTCAAAACTAGACTCAAATTGTAAATCATAAAGTTTAAATTTCAAATCAAAACAGAATTTAAATCATAAATCGTTGATTTAAAACGTCTATATCTACACATATTGAAATTGATTATGATGATTAAACTTTTACATCTAAACTTAAAACTCGGTTCTTTACTCTTGTTCTAGTTTTTTTAGAAAACTCTAGGATTGAAATTGTGGACTCAAATAAACATATTAAATATATAAGTATGTATTGAATGAATTTTGCCAACTGTAGTTTTAAATGAGTTTGAATTAGAATGTAAATCGAATCGGAACGTGAGAGATCCGATCTGAAACGGGATTTAAAGATTTATGATTTTTGGTAACAATGGTAATCAACCTATCGGTTTTAAGTTAGAAAAAATTTATCATATATCCTTATCCTTATGATTATAAAAAATTAACCTTAGGTCCCTTTCAATTTTTTTTATAAATTACATACATTTTTCAAAAAAATGGTGAAATTCGCAGGAGTATTTGGGTAGTTTTACCAATCTTAACATGCGTTCTTAAGGTATACGTCCATAACTCATAACCGTTGTAATACACGTCGGAGCGTCCGCTTTTAAATTTGAAAATTTTGAAAATGAGAGAAGTAATTAAAAAAAAAAGATGTAGAAAATAATTTTTGAATGGGAAGGATGTATAACAAATAAGCTTGAAAAAGAGGAATGTATACTTAATTTTCACTTTAATTTAACTAACAATGAATCAAATTATTGAGTGTAAAAAAAAAGAAAAGTAGGTCCATTTAATCATTTAAACTGTATTATGCAAGGAAAAAAATTGGTATAAAAATGACATACGGATCACATCTAATGTGGTTAAAGATGTTTAAATACTTACAACCCAACTATTCATTTCAGTGATGGTTAAGAAAAACCAAAATCTTCAAAATCAGGAGGCGAAATGCCATCAACGCCAATGATTCCACCCGTCGCTTCTGTAATTTTCTTCTTCAATGAAGGTGTAATCTTACACTTAACCATTGTCCACACGCTTCCTATAAAATAGAAAATTGCATATACTATTACTCAAGCAATTAGTTGTAAGTTGGTATGTATTGTTCATTCAACAATAAAAAATTCAAGGATATGTTTACGGATATTCGATAGAAAAAAGCAAGTGCACTAATAGAGATTGAAATATATGCTGCCATTCATTTTGTCCCTTCACATATATAAACTGTTTATCCTCTCGTTCATAAATTGTATGAGACTAACTATCAGGTTTCCTTTCCTCTGCTTCCTTATTGGAGGTGATTTTTCCTTAGCATAATCTCATCATATCAAAATGATAAGACTAGACGAACGATGAGACAGAAAAATTCTCCAATAAAATAGTTAGAATTTTCAACTATGGAAATACTGAAAATTATAGATGTTTTCGGTCAAAGAATTAAAGGCAACGATAATAATTTGACTTTTTACTAGTATCCTTAGTGCAGGGAAGATCATTGGTTACGATTCCAATATTGCATTCATTATTTTCCATTTCAGGAATGTCATAAACCAAAGTTTCTTCTTCCGCATGGCACACACCATCACATGAAGAAAGAAATCTGGGAGCAGATTCTTTCATTTCAACTCAAACCTTAACTTCACTTTCATGCGAATATGGCAGCACAAAGCTAGGGCAAACAAATCAGATAATTTCATATTTTCTCAACTATTTTTTTACCGATTCATATGGAAAAACCATGCACATAGGCAGCTGTGATATTTCAGTCGTTTCAAATTCAGTAAACATTTCATTTACATTTATTTCATTTGTTTCGTCTATAATAATTTTCCTTGCTTTCTTCGATGACTCGCTCCTTTTAGCTTGATATGACTGTCAAAGTCATTGAAAGTTTTCCATTTCTTGAAACAATCAGCTCTTTTGATGTTGTTCTCTTTGAAAGGTAATCTCTCAAGATTCAAGAGTACTTGTGCTATAAATTTTTACAGTAAAGGTTGAATTGCTTCTGTATGTGAATGTCAGAATCTCACCATCTGTTATCGATTGGTCCAATAAAAAAGTTTTCCAACCTTCTTCAAGGCAAAAGCCATCATTTTTCTTTATTAATTTTACCTTCCATGAACCACCACTAGTCTCTGAAAAACAAATTTTATGAAACTGAGTAGCCAAACTCAAAATCAATTTTCATGAGAAGTGCCTACATAAAATATATTAGACGATATATTCTAATTGGCATCATACTCACGATAACATGAAATCTAACCTAAATGGGTTTTATTTTCTCATATCTTGTGGATTACATATGTTGTACAACACCTAAAAATAAAAAAATTACAACATATGTAGTCAAAATGTTTTATTGAATATGTAATCAAAATGCGGGTCAATAGATGATGCACAATCGGTATTTCGATCAATGCCCAATGCAAACAACGTAGTATATACCTTTATGATTGGGCTTGGCTATCACGGACGTGGCAATGATGTCATCTGCCACTTTGCAAAAATAATAATGAAAGACATACAACCCGATGTGTGTATTTTCTTATTTGTTATCAGCTTGTAGTCAAAGTAGATTGATCGATAAAAGCCTTAGACTTTTCGATATTATGAAGAATGTTCATGGTCTAATGCCTGAAGAAGAGCATTATGTGACATTGATGGATAGGATGAATCAATCAGGTAGGATCGATGAGGCATGAATGTAGTGTCGCCAATGCCTTTTGAAACCAGATCATCTATATGATAATAGTATATAATTCGCATTATTCTTCGATCCTATTTCAATTACTTTATTAGATGTCTGAACCGCTAACTCCATTCTATTATGTATTCTACAATCAGATTGATCGATAATTATATAGATGATCCGGCTTCAAAAGGCATTGACTATGCTACATTCATTGCCTTATCGATTCTACCTGCTTGACCCAGCATATCTACCAATCACATAATGTTGTTTTTCAAACATTAGACCGTGAGCATTCTTCATCATATCGAAAAACCCCAAGCCTTCGATGATCAATCTAATATGACGTAAGCCGATAACAAAGTAAGAAAACACACTGGATCAGTTTGTATGTCTTACAGTATCATTTTGTCTAAGAGGTGGATGTCATCATTGTCACGTCCGTGGTAGCCAAGCTCAACAAGCCCAGCAATCATAGAGGTATAATGTCTGCATTAGGCACTGGTCGAAATACCGCTTGTGTATCATCTATTGATCCGCATTTTGAATACATTCAATAAAGCATTCGATGCCTAATTGCTCGATCATCTCTTAGTTCAAAGGAGGGTGTAATTATTATTTTTAAAATTAAATAAATTCATGAAAAGTATACCAAGTATCATCTTCCCTGTAAATTTCATAAAATTACGTATAATTAAATAATTTTTAGCACTTTTCTGAATTTCATAATTTAGCAAATGTTGTGGATTTCAAAAGCAAATTTTGCTTAATTAATAACAGAAACAATATAATGGATAAATTAGGAATTATACCAGAGAATCTTTATAATTGTCGATCATACTGCTGAAAACGGAAGAAAAATGTTCATCATCATCGTTTGTCTGATTGATCCTTTCTGCGGTAATAATGTTATGTCTACCTCCTTTTGTACCTCTTTTAATATTGTTTTTAACCGTCGATTGATTTTCTTCCGCCGTTGGAATTATCAGGGGTATTGATTTTGAAAATATCAAGGAATAAATTTACGTGTGCTAACAAAAATGCAATTTTTGGTACCAACATGCTAATGAACGGGTATAACTGTGAATAAAATCTCTACGAATAAAGGTAAAGGCCCAATAGAAGTCCAAATTATTGTATGATTATAATAGAACCATATAAATTCAAATTGAACTAATTCCAAATCTCTAAGATACAATGGAAACCTCAATATCGGTAAGATTTGAATTTTAACTATAACTATAGATAAGATTCAAACTGAACTAAGTCCAAATTATTGTGCAACAATGCTATAAAAATCATACCCTTTATAATGTAAATATCGTTAAAAATATGATGTTATTGTGCAACATATGGTAAATATGTTGCGAAAAATAAACTTCTTATTATTGCTTATATGTATATATTTTTTGTTAACTGATTTACATGTTTTTATGTTTGAATGGAATTTTGATTTTATCATTTTGTTATTATGAAAATGGTGTGCATATTGAAATTGTTCATTTTTTTGGATTAATTGGACAATCTAATGAATATTGGTTACTTGAACTTATTTAAGTAGTTTAAATTTAGTTATTTAATTAATTTAAATATATAATCTTAAATGCAAAATAGTGAAGAGAGTTATTGGGAACTTTTTATAAATCGCAGATATTATAAAAATGTAGGTATTTAACTGTACAATCAGGAAAAAGTTAACAAAACATTGTGAATAATTGTAAAAATGCTGACTTTGTCCTTGTAGTGAGGACCACTCCTTCATCGAAAATGAAATAATGACTTGGGATTTAAATAAAAATAATATTAGAGAATTAAAGCGGAGAGGCTTGTAGAACAAATTTGAGGCATGAATTTTTTTTCTTCTTATTATATAATAATTGACAAATAATTTATTTAGAAAAGTGAAATACGAATTATTGTTTTTATTGTTTCTATATTTTTTTATGTGATTCATATATTTTTGCATTTGACTCGAAATTTTATCTCTGTGGTTTCCGTTTGTATAAACGTGATACATATTGCATTGTTATTTTTTGCTTTATGTGATGAATTAATGAATATTAATTGATTGGGTTAATTTAAAAAGTTTAAATTTAAGATATTTAATTAAAATAAAGACTTAAATGTAAAATAACACAAGATTGGAGCAGAACCATTTAGTTGTATAAATTATAAAAGGTAGTATTTGAAAGAAAATGGTTGACGAGAATTAATGAAATACTGTGGATAATTCAAAAAATCATAAATTATATAAAAATATTTTAAGATAAATAAATATCATAAGAGAATTAAGGAGGGTGGAATTGCTACAAGTAGTGAGAAGGCTAGAATTTTTCTCTCTTTACTATTATTTAATAAATAACATGTGATAATGAATTATAAGTCAAAGTTGTTGTTATTAATAATTTATTAAGATAAACGATAAATGAATTATAAATAGAAGTAGTTATTACTGTTTATGTTTATAATTTACGTTGCATGTTTAATATATTATTCCATTTATTCAAAATTAATTTTACCATTTTGATTAATACGGAAGTAGTATGCAATTTAAGTTTTATCTTTGGAATTGATTAGACCAACCAATGAATATTAATTAACTGAGTTTATTTTATTTTGAATAGCTTAAATTTAAATTTTTTGATCCAAATGTAAATCAATAAGGGTGAACTGAGGAGAACTTTGTAAATGATCACCGATATTAAAAAATATATGTATTTGGATATAAACCGTTAGTGTAATAAAACATTGTACTTAATTGTGAATGTAAAAAGTTGTACAGCGATTTTAAGACAAAATATCAAAAAAGAACTATGGAGAAGGAGGGAATCCATAAGATTAATGGGAAGATTTAAATTCTTTTGCATCCATGTTATTTCATTAATAAACTAATTTATATATATATATATATATCATATTATTTATTTTAAAATATTAGGTGATATATAATTTACTAAATTAAATGAATTATATTAAAGTAGATTTTATTGATGACTTATAAAGATAAACAAGTGAATCCTGGTTTTATCATTGCTATTATGCAGAATATTTGTTATATGTTTTATATGCTTTTATAAATGAAATAAAAATTTAGTTTTATCGTTTTTGTTAATACCTATGTGATGTATATATTGAAAATGTTATTTTTAAGGGTTGTTAGATAAATTTGTAAGTGTTAGAACTAAATTTATTCAAACATTTTAAAATATCGCTAATTTAAAAAAATTGACTTTAGTGTAAAATATAAAAACAAAATGTGGAGAACTTTGTAAAATCTAACAAACTAAAAAACGCAGGCACTTGAATGCAAAATGTTTGGAAAAAAAAACACTGTAATTAGTTGTAAAAATCATGAATTATGTGGGAAGTATGATGTATAATTTCATGACAAAGTTAAGAAAAGTAGAGAATTCATGGAATTAACGAGAAGATTGAAAATTATTTTTCTTTTCTTTTGTTTATTAATTGATAAATAATTTATTGAGATAAATGAATTACAAATTAAAGTTGGTATTATTGTTAATGTCACTATAATGAATGAATCATACATTAAAGTTGTTATTGTTATTCATGTACATAACTTTTGTTATGCATTTTACATATTTTTATATTTAAGTTGAAATTAGATTTTTACCGTATGTTAACGCTAGAAAATAAACGCTAACACCCCGGTGTATAGATGGAAATTGTGAAAGCACCACCCGTTGATACGGGAATAAAGTATATGCAAAGAAATCACAGGAAAGCTATAAAAGACACAGTATTTATAGTGGTTCGGCTTAGGATCAAGCCTACGTCCACTTTAAAGCTCTTTATTGCTGATTTAGTTACAACTCTTTACAATCAACTCTGATTACAACACACTTAGACAAATGTCTCAAACCCCGATGTAGAAGAATCCTTCGAATGCATGATGAATGAGTTATTTTTCTTCTTGAGATTTGTCGAAATGTCTTTGGTGATTGGAGTGATAGAAGTGTTGTTTGAGTGTTGCTTGAAGTCGAGATAACAGCAGAGTAATGGCGCCTAAGAAGTCCGTCCCCCCTTATGTTGAATATGGCCATGTATTTATAGGCAAAATGTTAGGCTGAAACTGTCAAGTCATGAGTCGTGACCGACTCATGATGAGTCGTGACCGACTCATGATGAGTCGTGAGTCATCTACGAGTCATCCCTTTGCAGCATGACTCTGAACTTGCCTCTGAGTCTTGTGTCGTGCGTCGACTTATCTTTTGAGTCGTAAACCTCCCTGAGTCGTGCCACCCTTAACTCATAGAATCTCCTTAACTCGCCAGGTTCCTTAGGTCGTAGGTTTCTTGAGTCGTTAGCCTGTTGAGTCGTGGACTTTTCCTGAGTCGTAGCTCCAATGAGTCGGTAAGACCTTAAGTGGATGAGTCGTGATCAGATGAGTCGGTCTTTGATGAGTCGGAGCCAGGTCAAATGAGTCGGTACTTTCCCTAAGTCGTCCTTTCAATGAGTCGCTAATGCTTTAACTTATTAGGCTCCTTAAGTCGTGAGTCGCTGAGTTTAGAAACTCCCATGAGTCGCATATAAGTTGAGTCGGGGATTCTTTGAGTCGGTCCTTTCCTTAAGTTGTGAGGTCTCCTGAGTCGTTAGGCACCTTAAGTCGTAGGTCGTTTCAAGTCTTAACCCGTTGACGCCTCTAACTCGTAGGCCTTTTAGCTCGTATGCTGGAACGGGGTTAACATTTGCCCCTCGAAGCACACGCTTAAGTCGTAAGTCGTGTGCTTCGACTCATCATGACCCGTGCCGAATCGAGTCCCAACATTTCCAGGTATAAAAATGCTTGAGTCGCTTCTCCTCTTTCTCACTTCTTATTACTTATCCCAGAGCCGCATCTGCCATTAGAGACCTTTCAACCTTTCGAAGGCGAATCTAAGTTAATTGATCATCAATCCATCCTTTCCACTACATTGCGTAAGTGATTTCGAACTTCAATCCAACAACGTCCATTGCTTGGGCACAAATTTTCGCTTCCTGTTCCCAAATCACCGCCGCATGTCTCACTTGGGCTTTGATTTGAGTTGTGAACGATTTTGATCATTGTTGGCTACGTTGTTGTTGTGATCCTCTAGATTATAGCATCGCGTTTGATTCGCCGTACACTTGAAGCGATTCGAATTGGTTTTTTTTCTTTGGGTGCTTTCTGATGATGTGAGGGGAAGATGATGAATTACAATGTCTTGATTTGACTGGCCCGTGGGTTCGGAGGAGATGAGGAAGTTCTTAACGGGTTAACGGGTTAGAAAGGGGTTGATTGGTCGAGGAAACGACTTAGGATCTCACGACTTAGTTGGTTTTGCTTTTCGGCCACTGATTCTGAAATACCTTGCAATCACAACCGTACACGACTTAATGCTTTTAGCCATAAACCACAAACGACTCAAGCTATAAGTCGTGAACGACTTAAGTCATAAGCCGTGCACGACTCAGTACTTGCTACTTTCCCGTGACTCATCCCTTAAACCGTGCACGACTTAAACTATAAGCCGTGTACGACTTAGTGGCTTCCATGCGACCCAGTAGCCTTTACTATCGACTTTAATCCGCCTTAGCAAATTTTACGACAAAATCCATGAGTCGTGACCGGGTTAGAACTTAGAAGGTTTCTTATTGCTTTGATCTGGAGCCTTCCTCCTGTTCTTTGACTTACGACTCATAGTGCTGCCGACTTATAACATCAGCGGTTTAGAGTTGGAGTAACCTAACTTAACTCGCCTCACTTTCCTTAGGTCGTAGTCGAGCCACCTAAATAGCCAACGACTTAGCTTAACCCGTACAAAGAATCCTTGAGTCGTTTTTGACTTAGTACTTGTAAATTTTGTTTGAACTCCGAATTATTGCATGGACTCTGAACTGCTATACTGCTGCATTCTTTTACTGATTACTTCAACTTGTAAGCTAATAATCTGTTAATACAACATTCACAGAAAACTGGGACGAATATACTGTCATTGATTGTCCACATCGAACGACAGATTAGTTAATGATATATAATTAACTTAAATAAATCGTGTGAATGAAGTGCTACCAATTTCAAGTGGAATATTAAAGCAGCACTGGATTAGTCAATTGAAACTGACCAGCCCGCATTAATATTGTGCTTGAGCTTTAAATAACAAGTTCCGAAATTACCATAGTCAATCAATCGTCAACCAGTTTAATTCCAGTTATCTTTACTTGTTATTATTATTATTTTATTAGCTTTGCACGACACTTCACACTTTTTAGGAAACGTGCACCTTCGCATTTGAACATCCAGTTGCTTGTGTAGAATGACCTCTCATCAAGAAGAGCCGATGGGTCAGGCTGAAGATGTCTTTCCAGTAGTCATCCCTATAGACAACCCTCCGGAGAGAACACCCACAACTTTGAATCAGCGGGTGTTTAACCAACTGCGCATTCAGTTTGGCATTGATGATGCTGACACCTTATTTCCGGGGCCAAATGACACTGCTGACAATCCTCCCTACGGCTTTGTTGCAGTCAATCGCCAAATGTGCTTAAGTGGGGCGATTCCTCCTTTTAACGGCTTTCTCCAACAGCTTCTGCTTCGGTTGTCTATCTCTCCATTCCAATTACACCCCAATGGCTATGCCATTTTGATGGGGTTATGTGTTCTATTCAGGAGAGTTTTGGATCGGTTACCAAGCTTCGAGGAGATCTGCTATTTTTGCTCATTCACGAAAACTAAAGACCATCCCTCCATTGTGGTTGTAAGAAGCGCTCGAAATCGCAAACTTATTACTGATCTCTCCGAAAGCGCTCACGGATTTTTGAATCAGTTTTTCTTCGTTCGCTGCCCTCCAGGGTTTTATGCCATCTGGAGAGTGGGAAGTAAGATTTCCTGTCTCTACTTTTTCCGTTTTGAAACTTTCTCGAGATCTGAACTCTCAGCTGCTAATTTCATTCTTTCTCTGTTTTTAGCACTACCACCCCCTGCTAGGGACCCAAGTCTCAAGCAAATTTTTGAAAGATTAAGTGCCGTGCCGGTAGAAGAGAGGAGCATAAAGTTTCTGCTAAACGATGAACTTTTACATCAATACGGACTCCTCCATCTCTCTCGCTTTACTCGGCCTCGTGAAGCTCCAACGGAGGTTCCTGACTCTCCGGTGAAAACTCCTGATCTTCCGATCCCCACTAAAGAGCACATACGAGGAGAAATTTCTGCAGAAACCTTATTAGTAAAGTGCTCTACTCCCAGAGACGATACGGGACCCTCCGAAAAGCCCGCACTTGCTCCCATTATTGAAGAAGAAGAGGAGCCCCTTTCCCAAACCAGGGAGAGTGCTGACAAAGGAGATGATGGAGGGAATCAGGTTGGGCATGCCGGTGATGACGTCTTTGGGGATTTAAGCGACATAATTATTACTTCCCAAGAGCTCTTTAAAGAAGACCCTGCTCATGGTAAAGCTATACCTCCGACGATTGAAGCAACATCTGCCCTCCAACAGACTCTTACTCCTTCATCTCAAGAATTGTCATCAACAGTGAAACCTATCACTTCCCCCCAACAGAGGAGCGGTTCGTTAGTCCAACGCGAGTAGCTTGCACTTCACACACAACTAAGGATTTTCCAGCACATTTATGCACTTATCTTCTTATGCTTTAGAGATTTCTAAAGCTTATCTTTTCTTATTTCAGATTCTTCAATGACACGCGGCGGATCGTATTATCAGGATTTCCAACGCTACGGGGGGCGTGGTCAATATGATTATCGGCGTTACTTTCCCTCTTATAGAGAGTCTGACGAAGAGAGGGCTGCTCGAAAGGCTCGTGAAAGGAGGGATGCAGAAGAGCGTCATGACAGAAGGGATAGGGATGATTACCATGATTCTCTGCAAAGGAGTGACGACTCTCACAAAAGGAAATCTTACGACGACCGGGGAAAAGGTCATGTAACTGAAGATTCAGGCAAACGAGCCCGACATGGTGAGAGACATACTTCCACCATTCCCGAAAAGCCTACTGCCCCTGCCCCTCTTGACATTACTTCTGATTCTCCTGCTCTTGGGAAGGAGGACATCCAGACAATAATAAGTAGGCCTAAATTTCAAGTGGGACCGGGCCCAGCCACTTTACAAAGTCGTTTTCCGCAGTGGTGTTTAAAGGGTGTGAGGTTCGATCTCGACCTAGTCCCTATTGACAAGCCTGCTATGCTACGAAATCTTGACGCCGTTAAACTTGATATCGAGAGGATGTCAAACTGGCAGAAGCTTGTTGATGAGCTTCAACGAGTTAACCGTGCCAACTTAGAGGCTATGCTCACCATGGAAAATGATAAGGCTGAGTGGCAAAAGGTCCTTGAGCAGCATGATACTGAGATGAGAAGTATTACTTCCTACAACGAGGAGCTCGAAGCAAAGGTTGAGAAGTTGAAAGATGAGCTTGCTGCTTCCTCTACTTCATACTCTCAAAAAGAAGAAGTGCTTCTCAGACAAGTTAGAGATGCTCATGCCAGTCAGAGAGACGCTGAGGACAGGCTTGAAGTACAAAAAAGAATCAGTGACGGCTATGTCTCTGATATTGCTGAGCTTCGAAAGAAAAACAACTCCCAGGAGGCGGAGATACAAATGCTTAAGCTTCAGCTTGCCAGAACTGAAAGGGAGCGCGATGAGGCTGTCGCCGGCAAAATCGCAGCCGAAGAGTCTCATGAGGCGACCAAAAACAGCTTCGGCTCAACATTATTCGACTTCTACTTGCATAGCGTCTTGGGGCGTGGAAGCCTCGCCTTTCTTGGTCCCAAGTATGAGATCACTCTAGCTGAAGTGTGGGAGGCCGCCCTCGATATGCTTGGTGCTGAAGGTGCTGGTTATGACGAGCCAGCCCTGGAAAGGCATTATTTTGATGAAGACGCTCGCGCTGCTCTCGCCAGGGGAAAGGAACAACTTGCCAAACTAAGAACCGAAGTCACGGAAGGGGACCAGCTGGGGAAAACCACTTCAACTACTCTAGTCCAGCCACCTTCTTCGTCTGAAGTCGACATTATTGGTTCCAGTTCCCATCTCGCATCTCCCACCAAAGTTACCGCTGATATTACAAGCACACAAGGTGGAGACGAGGGTGAAGAGAGCGCTGATGCGCAAGCTTATGAAGTCGATATCAGGAAACCAGCTTCTCCAGGTAATTTCACTGTTAATCTTGCTACTGTCGATTCTGCTCAAGCTGGTTACTCGTTTATTTCTCATGAGTTTCACGAGCTCCTTGGCTATTTTCTCAACCTTGACGAGCCTTCATCTCCTCTCTTTACTGACTTCATTGGTGAACCCTCATCTCCTCTTTTTACTGACTTTAACCTTTTTTCTTCTGTAGAGAAAGTACCAAGCACTGCTCAAACTTCTACTCCTCCGGTCATCCTTCCTTCATCTCTTCAGGCGGTGCCTCCTTCTGCCTCGCAACCTGGATCACAGGAGGAACAAATAGAGGCTCTTCACGGCTTGGATGATCCCATCACTTCGCAAGAGCAGAAAGATGAGAGACCTGAGGGAGGTGACATTTCTCCGGAACGGACTCCTTCTGACGACATTGTTCTATCAAAACTTGTCACTCCGGGGAGTGAGTCTTCCTCACAAAGGAGAGAGAAGCGTGGGACATCAAAAAGGAGGGGGAAGAAAATCACCGCCACTGAAGAGGAGCCGGAAGTTGAACCGGTTTCACCTGCCTCTCCTACTTCCCTTATACCCACTGGCCGACCTGAAAAGCTGGTTATCCGACCGAGCAAAGGGTCCAAAGGAGGGAAGAAAAAGTGAAGATTTTAGTTTTTTGCCTTTTGTATGAACTGGCCGAGAGTTGTGCGGGTACCGGCGCCCGCTTTTATTTTGAAAACCTGTATCTGCATTATAGTTGAATAAAATGATTCTTCGTTTGTACAAACTTCTGTTTGAATTTGAGAATGCATTTACTATTTATTTTTGCACAAGTTTGTTTATATAGTGTTGCAGCGGGCTTATGGTATGTTGCTTGAGTATTACTCTACTGATGCATCTATACTACTATACCATGTTGCCCCCATACCTTAAGCTTGCTGCAATATTTTACACTTCGAGGGGACTTGCACTCTTATTTGCTAAAGAATAATTATTTTATTCTTTAAAGAAAAATTTTTATAGAGTACAAATCCCTTAGTATAAGTTTTTACGCTTTGTCGTCCGAAGAAATCACTTTTTTTCTTTTGCTTACGTGCATATTTCACCAAGTGAATTCCTCTATGTGGTAAAGCGGACCTCTGAAGGGTACTTTAACTTCTTTTCTTTTTACGATCATTTCCCATAGTAGGCAAATTACTTTTCCTTTGAAAGTTAAAGTACGCTTTTGATGAGGATTTTTTTTATATATAGAAAGTTGTACCTCTAAGGAGGGATTTTTTCACGTTTCAACACTTGGAAGTTTTATTTCAATCTCGGTGAAACGTGTACCTCCAAAGAGTTATGCCTTAGAAATCCTTTTCACGTTTCAACACTTGGAAGTTTTATTTCAATCTCGGTGAAACGTGGGTTTCTGAAGAGGTCTTTCTTCTTAATTGTGTCCCCGGGAGGGGGTTGTACCTCTGAGGAGGGATTTCTCACGTTCCAACACTTGGAAGTTTTATTTCAATCTTGGTGAAACGTGTACCCCCAAAGAGTTGTGCCTTTGAAGAAAGCCTTTTTACGTTTCAACACTTGGAAGTTTTATTTCAATCTCGGTGAAACGTGTGCTTTCAAGAAGGTCTTTGTTTTTGCATTTCAACTTTGGTGAAGTGAGATTCCGAAGAGCGGTTGCTACACTTCAACTCCTGGCGAAATGTGCCTCCGTAGAGGGCTTTTATTTTGTTTACATTTCAACTCTGGTGAAGTGAAATCCCGAAGAGCGGTTATAACACTTCAACTCCTGGTGAAATGGGCCTCCGAAGAGGGCTTTTATTTTGTTTACATTTCAACTCTGGTGAAGTGAAATCCCGAAGAGCGGTTATAACACTTCAACTCCTGGTGAAATGGGCCTCCGAAGAGGGCTTTTATTTTGTTTACATTTCAACTCTGGTGAAGTGAAATCCCGAAGAGCGGTTATAACACTTCAACTCCTGGTGAAATGTGCCTCAGAGAGGGTTTTCATCGCCTGGAAGTTACTCTCTCATGGTTGGAGGGTCATGACTCCTCCAATCTTTTTTTTGTTGAGTAGAGAACTTTCTTTTTTGTGGCGTATGACCCATTAGAGGTCTTTTATCCTCCGAAGAGTTGCGCCTCCGAAGAGGACTTGTGCCGCTGATGGTAGCTTTGGTTGTTCCTCTGTTCACTTGCTTATGCCTTTTCAGCGATCCTCTTTTTTTTTTTTTTTTCTTTTCAAGTTTTCATCCCCCTTTCTCTCACAAGTGGCTTGTTTAATCCAAGGAAGTGTACTTCATTGCCAGGCAAGTTCGTGAGAACGGGCACTAGCTTCCTAATTGGACGTTTGTTTGTTCAAACGATCTCAATTTATTAGCAAGGGCTCGTTTCTATCGAAATCATTAGCCGTTCAATTGAAGTATTTCCTATCTAGGATTTGAATTCGGGGTCTTTGTGACTTGAAATTTGTTTGTTGAATGATGGTGAGAATCGCTCAGTCTTATTATGCGCAAGTTTTATTTCCATGGTCTGCAAAAATTTAAATTGACATTTTAGCAATACATCTTATGTATTTTTATATCGAAAACAAAGCAAGCAAATAATGATAATAAGGAACACAAGATTTATAGTGGTTCGGCCATGAAATTGGGCCTACATCCACTTTATATTTTTTATTATTTACTTGCATCAGTTTCACAATTGCTTTCAATTACAAGAATCATACATCCATAATTCTTTTTACAATTTTTTAACAAAATTTTCAAGTAAAGTATGGACGCAAGTGGTTGCTGTTCCATGCCCTTGGAATTTGCTCTCCATCAACAGTGGTGAGCTTGAATGTGCCGTCAAGAAGCTTCTGACCTACTACATATGGTCCTTCCCAATTTGGCCCAAACACACCTGTCGCGGTCATAATTCTTTTCAGGACTAGATCTCCAATTTCAAAGCTGCGTTGACGAACTTTGGAATTGAAATGTCTGGCTATCCTTTGCTGATGAGCTGCAACTCTGAGGTTAGCTTCATCTCTTTTTTCATCAAGGAGATCCAGCGCTTCAAGTTGCAGCTTTTCATTTTCTGCTTGATTGAAATGGATTCTTCTGTGTGAAGGGACCTCTGTTTCAACCGGGATCATTGCTTCCGATCCGTATGCTAACGAAAAAGGAGTATGCCCAGTTGCAGTTTTGTGAGTAGTTCTGTATGCCCATAGTGCGAGTGGTAGTTTATCGACCCAACCACCTTTTGTTCTTTCGAGTTGCTTTTTGATGGTTGATTTGATGATCTTGTTCACTGCTTCCACTTGCCCGTTTGCCTGCGGATGAGCTACTGCCGAAAAGCTTTTCTGGATTTTGAATCGTTTGCAAAAATCCTGGAATTCCTCACTTTCAAACTGAGTACCATTGTCTGTGATTATTTTCTGAGGCACACCGTATCTGCAAATGATATTCTTGGTCACAAAGCTTATCATTTTCTTAGAAGTGATAGTAGCCAATGGTTCAGCTTCAGCCCACTTAGTAAAATAATCAACTGCCACAATAGCATATTTAATCCCTGATTTAGCAGTTGGTAGCGGCCCAATGAGATCCATTCCCCAAATTGCAAATGGCCATGGACTGACCATCTGTGTGAGTTCGGTAGAAGGTGCTCTAGGAATTTTGGCATATCTTTGGCACTTGTCACATTTTCGGGAGTAATCTGCGGCATCCCGATTAATTTCTGGCCAAAAATATCCGTATCGGAGAATTTTCTTTGCTAATGTTTGACCACCTGAATGATCACCGCATTCTCCTCCATGCACTTCAGCTAGGATTGTTTTGGACTCTTCCCGGGATACACATCGAAGCAATGGCATTGAGAATCCCCGTCTGTACAAACGGCCATCCTGAATTACATAGCGAGAGGCCTTCCTTAGAAGCTTTCGTCTTTCTATCGAGTTTTCTGGCAGAGAACCCCTGAGTAGGTAATCCAGTATTGGAGTCATCCATGACTTTTGTTCTTGAGATACATTCATAATCCAGTCTATATCCATCTCGTCTATACTTGGCGCTGAAAGGACTTCTACAGGGACCAATCCCAATAGTTGAGCTTCTCCAGAACTTGAATACTTTGCGAGGGAATCCGCCTTCATATTCTCTTCACGAGGAATGTGGCTTATTGAATAGTGATCGAGTTCATATAGGAGTTCCCAAGCCTTTAACAAATAGGAAGGCAGATTTCCACCTTTTGCTTGAAATTCCTTCTTGACTTGACATACGATAAGCTGAGAATCACTGAAAATTTGTAATGCTCGAATGTTTAGCTCTTTAGCGATTTTCAGACCTGCAATAAGAGCTTCATATTCCGCTTCATTGTTTGTTGAAGGAAATTCCAGTCTTAGTGCATAACATAATGATCGACCTTCAGGAGTTTCAAGTACCACTCCGGCTCCAGAACAGTAGTCATTTCTTGCGCCATCAACATACATCTTCCACTGGATTGGAGAATCATTGATCGCTTTTTCCTTACCATTATCTTTCTCTGTGAATTCTGCAATGAAATCAGCTAAAGCTTGTCCGTTGATTGCTCTTCGGGGGTGATAGGTAATGTCATATTGACTAAGTTCAATGTTCCATTTTAGAAGACGACCCGAAGTTTCAGGGCGAAACAGGACTTGCTTTAGAGGCTGATCAGTGAGTACTTTGATAGGATGAGCTTGGAAATATTGCCTCAGTTTCCTCGATGCAACTAGTAGGCAATAGGCGAGTTTTTCCAACTTGGAGTAATTCAGCTCTGCCCCAGTGAGTCTTTTGCTGATATAGTAAACTGGATGTTGAATCCTTTTGTCTTCCCGTATCAGCGCTGCACTTAGAGCATGAGATGATACTGCCAAGTATATAAGAAGATCCTCACCATTGCCTGGCCTAGAAAGTATCGGAGGCGTTTCCATATGACGGATCAACTCTTCAAAGGCTTCTTGGCATTCGGGAGTCCATTCAAAGTTCTTCTTTCCTTTTTTCAGGGCATCGAAGAATGGGATGCATTTATCAGTAGCTTTGGAAATGAACCGACTCAAAGCGGCGACCTTTCCGTTGAGACTTTGCAATTCCTTCTTCGTTCTAGGAGCTTTCACTTCTTTTAAGGCGGTAATTTGAGCTGGACTGGCCTCAATGCCCCTAGCACTGACGATAAAACCTAAGAACTTTCCGGATTCGACCCCAAACGTACATTTCAGAGGGTTAAGTTTCATTCTGTATTTCCGGAGGACTGCGAACATTTCTGCTAAGTGTTCAATGTGATCCACTGCTTTCCTGGACTTCACTAACATGTCGTCGACGTAGACTTCCATAGTTTTTCCCAATTGCGGTTTGAACATAGCATTAACAAGTCTTTGGTAGGTTGCCCCTGCGTTTTTCAATCCGAAGGGCATAACTCTGTAGCAATAAAGTCCAACACCCGTGATAAAGCTTGTATCCTCCTGGTCTGGCTCATGCATCATGATTTGGTTATAACCGGAGTAGGCATCCATGAAGGATAACAATTCATGTCCCGCAGTTCCGTCTACCAGTTGATCGATCCTGGGTAATGGGAAGCAATCTTTGGGGCAAGCCTTGTTTAGATCAGAAAAATCGATGCACACTCTCCATTTTCCATTAGCTTTCTTGACCAACACAGGATTCGAAACCCAATTCGGATATGTAGATTCTCTGATGAAGTTATTTTCCATGAGTCGATCAACTTCTTCTTTTAATGCTGCTGACCTTTCTGGACCTTGGGTTCTTCTTTTCTGTTTAACTGGCGTAAACTTTGGGTCAATATTCAGAGCGTGTACTGCAACTTCTGGGGATATCCCACACATATCGGCATGAGTCCAAGCAAAGACATCCAGATTTGCTTTCAGGAAAGATATCAAGACATTCTGAATTGACACATTAAGCTGCGAACCCACATTCAACACCTTATTTGGGTCCTTCGGGTCAACAGGTACCGGAATTGTCGCTTCCACCGGTACTACTCTATTCTCCCCTGTACTGGCTTTTCTGGGATCCATTTCTTTCCGTGCCCCGCTGTGCTCGCCAGTGCAGGGTCCGCTCTGTAATTGCTACAAAGCTGGTTCCGTGATGCGGACTGGAGTTGCCGCATCCTTTCCCATTTCTCTTTTTCTTGACTCTCGCAGCTCTGTCCAATAACATTCTCGCGCAGCATTTTGATCCCCTTTTATAACTCCTACTCCATTGTCAGTAGGGAATTTAATAGTGAGGCACCATGGGGCTAGGATAGCTCTGAATGCTGCGAGTGTTGGGCGGCCAAGAAAAGCATTATAGGCAGAAAACTCATCGACAATCACAAATGTTTGCTTTCGGACCACTTTCCTTTCTCCTTCCCCAAGTTCTACAAACAAATCGATGGTTCCTACTGGTTGCTTTGGCTCCCCTGTGAAGCCCACGATTTTCTGTGATGAGGCTTGCACATCGATCATAGGGATTTTCATCTGGTCAAATGTCTTCTTGAAGAGAATATTGCATGATGCTCCGCAGTCAATGATGACTCTTCTGACAATGGCTGGTCCAATACCAGCCGAGATGACCAAGGGATCTAGAGTAGGAGCTTCAATACCTGTAGAATCTCTGGCTCTGAAAATAATATCGTCACTGAAAGTTTTCTGTTGTTTAAGGGGCGTAGTGTCTTCTAGAACAAAGACGTTTTCTTCGGCTGGAGCATATTTCAAAGCCCTGGAATATCTCTCCATCTCACCCCAACTTTTACCAGCTGGGTGAGGTCCTCCTGAAATGACATTGATAACGGGCCTTCCAGATTCGTGCCCCGTAGCTTTCTCTCCTGCCCCAGGCTGATGAACAGGAGCCCGCTGCCCCTGACTCGATGATGCAGGATTGTTGCTATTCTTTTTCACAAATTGCTGCAACTTGTTTTCTCTTAGCAACTCTTCAATCAGATTCTTCAGCTGGCGGCATTCATCAGTTTCATGACCTGGTTGATTGTGGAAGCGGCAAAATTTCCCACTTTGTATGGCTTTTCTCCCAGTTCTCAAAGGGATAGGTTTAGGGAAATCGACGGAATCTTTGGTGGCAAGGTAGATGTGCTCCGGCGTATGTGATAATGGAGTATATTCTGATGGCTTGAAGGACCGGGGCTTTTTCAGATTACCCTGTTTCTTTCCATTATTATTCTCCCTTTTCTGCCCTACCGACTCATTCTTGCATGGAGCGACAGTATTGTCTTCAGCTTTTTCCAACACTGCCTTTACTGGCAAAGGACGACTTTCCAAGCGAATGAATTCGTCTGCTTTTTTGTAGAACTTCTCGAGAGAGGTTGGCTCCTTCATATTTAACCATTTCCCAAATTCGCTTGACTTATCAATAGCCCTCATCAGATAAGTCAATATCATTCGTGGTTCAGCATTGTCCACTTCAGCCAATGCTATATTGAAACGGTTCAAGAAAGATCTGATAGACTCACCAGGATTCTGCTCTAAACTGGACAATGACATGATATCCTTGGCCTTCGAAGCATATAGTCTAAACTGCTCCTTAAATTTTCTGGTCAAGTCTGAAAACTGATCGATAGATCGAACTGGCAACTTGGTGAACCACAGCAAAGCCACGCCTTCCAGGTATACGGGGAAATATCGGCACTTTATTTCGTCGGAGGCCCTGGCACCTGTCATGTGCCAATCATATTTATACAAGAACTCATTCGGATCACTTGTCCCTTTGTAAGCTGGAATAGTTGGAGGGACAAACTTCCTTGGAAATTCCGCCTTCAAGATTTTTTCAGTAAACGGAGTTTTACTTGGAGCGAAACCCCATTCCTTCTCATCTTCAACCCTTTGCATACTTTCTTTCATGATCTGCCGGACCATTCCAGAAAGATATTCCTCATCATGCCGAGTTCTAGATCCACCGGCGTCAGGTACTGCCTGCTCAAAGGGACTAGTAGGCCTTTCATGAGCATTCCTTTCATTAACATCATGAATGTTGCCAGCATAGTTCCCTTCATTACCAGCCGGTTGATTGTTTGCCCCAAGTAAGTCGTTCAATTTATTCAGAATCAGAGCATTCTGGGCACTTTGAGCCTCTAGTTGTGCATTTTGGGCGTTGATCTGCTGGTTTAGCCCTAGAATCACAGCATCCAATTCTGCTTTTGTAACTCCAACAGACGGAGTGGGTAGATTAGGCACAGGGGAAGCGGAGGTTCCCTCTTGAATATTCCCAGATCTGATAGATCTACTCTTCCTTCCAGGAGCCATAATCTCAGATATACTTCTGGTTTTTAAAGAAATTCTTTCTTCTAATCTCTGCGAAGCAATGATGACAGCTGTCCTGAGTTCAATTCTCAGTGAAAGCACCAAAAATGTTAACGCTAGAAAATAAACGCTAACACCCCGGTGTATAGATGGAAATTGTGAAAGCACCACCCGTTGATACGGGAATAAAGTATATGCAAAGAAATCACAGGAAAGCTATAAAAGACACAGTATTTATAGTGGTTCGGCTTAGGATCAAGCCTACGTCCACTTTAAAGCTCTTTATTGCTGATTTAGTTACAACTCTTTACAATCAACTCTGATTACAACACACTTAGACAAATGTCTCAAACCCCGATGTAGAAGAATCCTTCGAATGCATGATGAATGAGTTATTTTTCTTCTTGAGATTTGTCGAAATGTCTTTGGTGATTGGAGTGATAGAAGTGTTGTTTGAGTGTTGCTTGAAGTCGAGATAACAGCAGAGTAATGGCGCCTAAGAAGTCCGTCCCCCCTTATGTTGAATATGGCCATGTATTTATAGGCAAAATGTTAGGCTGAAACTGTCAAGTCATGAGTCGTGACCGACTCATGATGAGTCGTGACCGACTCATGATGAGTCGTGAGTCATCTACGAGTCATCCCTTTGCAGCATGACTCTGAACTTGCCTCTGAGTCTTGTGTCGTGCGTCGACTTATCTTTTGAGTCGTAAACCTCCCTGAGTCGTGCCACCCTTAACTCATAGAATCTCCTTAACTCGCCAGGTTCCTTAGGTCGTAGGTTTCTTGAGTCGTTAGCCTGTTGAGTCGTGGACTTTTCCTGAGTCGTAGCTCCAATGAGTCGGTAAGACCTTAAGTGGATGAGTCGTGATCAGATGAGTCGGTCTTTGATGAGTCGGAGCCAGGTCAAATGAGTCGGTACTTTCCCTAAGTCGTCCTTTCAATGAGTCGCTAATGCTTTAACTTATTAGGCTCCTTAAGTCGTGAGTCGCTGAGTTTAGAAACTCCCATGAGTCGCATATAAGTTGAGTCGGGGATTCTTTGAGTCGGTCCTTTCCTTAAGTTGTGAGGTCTCCTGAGTCGTTAGGCACCTTAAGTCGTAGGTCGTTTCAAGTCTTAACCCGTTGACGCCTCTAACTCGTAGGCCTTTTAGCTCGTATGCTGGAACGGGGTTAACACCGTAATTTTTAAAAGCATTGTGGTTTACATATTAAAGTTGTCATTTTTAGAATCTGAAAGAAGAATTAATGAATATAAGTTAACTAAGTTTATTTAAATAGTTTAAATTGAAAATTATTTAAGTAATTTAAATATACGGAATTAAGTATAAATGATAGCAGAGTATTAAGGAGGACTATGAATAACTAAAACTAAAGAAACTATAAATATATATATATATATATATATGATCCAATAGTAAGCACAAAATCATAAGAAAACTAATAGCCTGATCCCAACATTCAAAACAGTATGTTGAAAACATAAAACAAAATGTTGGGTCCAAACGTTAAAATAATAAATTCAAGTTCGTAATACAATGTATGAAATTTATTTTCGTAGGTAAAAAAACTGAGAAATTGAAATATGGCCTACACGACGGCCAAAATGGAAGACATACAACTGTATGTTGCACGGATTGGAATATAACTTATTTTTCTAGTTCATTGAAAGAAAGGCTTCACGCATGTTAAACGGCATCATGTACTTCAGACTGCACAAAATAGATGCATGACAACAAAAGAGGAAAGATAGAGTTAGATGGAACATCGCGCAGCGCGGTTGTAGGAAAGCCCACCAGTGACCGTGAAAATGGTTGCATCACCCATGTAGTTGCACACAACATCAGCAATAACAAAGGTTTATTTATTAATTTACTATTCCAACGAAATTATATTTGATCAAAAAAATGACTACAAATGAACTTAAAACACACTGCATAAATAATGTTTTTCTCCCAAAATAATAGCAACAAATATTTTAAAAATCATCTAAGTATTAACTTAGTTGTACTGCAGACTTAAATATGATCATACGCAAGTTATCCAATATTTATAATTAAAATAATACCATATAAAACAAAATGGAAAGCAAATTGGTAATTCGTTACCAGTAATAGCATGACATGACGAAGCATAGTTAAAACTATCTATATTTCACTGATCTACATTATTATTACCCAAATTTGAAAGAAAAAAAAAATACCTATTGCGTGTAAGAATCAAATAATTCATCATCTTCTTAAGATAATAGTGCTTCTCGGAATTTCATTTTGAAAACAAGGCAACACTCTAGACGAATATGTAAAAGAGAATGTTTAAATTGAATTATAAATGGTAAGGATTTACGTAATAGTTTCATTGCGGAAGAAACTTTGAGACCTATAACCTCACAAATATATTGTGCTCATATCAAGTTTCCCATTTATTATAACTAAAACAATATATAACATGTAAAATAAAAAGTAGAAAAACAAATTGATTATTTGTCCCCGACAATAGCCTGATAAACTATAGTTAAAACTGCTTGCATGTAAATATTCTATAATACAATTACTCCAATTTGGAAAAAAGATACATGCTATCAAATAATGTGTTATCCTCCATAGATAATAGTGCCATTAGGTGAATATCTGCTATCAAATAGATGTGACACAATTGTCGAAGAAACAATGCTATTACGTGAATATCTAAAATCGTATGTTCAAATAGAAATCTAATGTCCTAAAATAGAAGTCGCATTGAAATTTGCAAGTCCGAAACACTAAAAGAACAGTCCAAACCCAAAACTACAAAATATAATCAAACAATCCACTAACTAACAATACATGAAAATCACTTAATAGTCCGGGGTAAAATGAATTAAAGATTGCATATCTATAGAGATGAGGATTCATGGTTATGGTATGAATTCAATCAAAATTGAGGACTTGCACGCAAGTACTGTAAGGTGCTTAGACAAGATGACGAAGAAGAGTCAAAATTAAAATCTCTAGTAAAATGAAGTAAAAATTAAAGATGGTTTTTGAAAATATATTTTATGAAGATGAAAGTTTTTTGTCTATAGTAAAAAATAAGAGATTAAAATAATTGTTAAGGTTTATATTTAACATAATAAACGTGAGGTTATTTCTAAATATATAATGAAAATGTCAGTTCATTGGAATGCTTTTGTAATGATGTTTGTAAATAATTGTAAAAATTTATAAAACATAAGGATTTGAAGTCAAAGAAAATTTCAATATTTGTACCATATTAACATTAACAAAAATTATAAAAATATAAAAATACATCACCCATGTAACATAAATTATATACATAAACGGTAATTACAAAATTTAATGTATAGTCCATTTACACCGATATATTTACCACGCATTGCATTGTAAAATTCTTTTTTAACTTAAGTACCTAAATTGAAATTTCTACAATTATTTATAGACTGTCCTTAATATCAGCTAATAATGTACATAAGTCGATATATTTAAATTAATTATATAATCTTGAATTTTAATTATTCGAGTAATTTATTAACAAATATTTGTTAATTCATCTAATGAATCCTAAATATGAAGGTATCAACATGTATACCATGTTCACATCAACAAAAGTGATAAATTACTTTTTTCACTCAAATAAAAAAATACTTAACACAAATAATACACATAAACAACATTAACAAATTTAATTTATTGTTTATTTATCTCAATAAATTATCATATATTGTATTGCAAAAAAAAAATTTTATTTTAAAATACCTATGTTAACAAATTTCTTCGCTAACCAAATAAGCAAGGCAAGTAAAGGCTGGTTTGAATAAGGGCTTTATTGGCCTTATGCAAGATAAAGAGTAAATGCAAGTTCAAGTTCGGGTTCAAATCCAAAGATAGGTCATATGCATGTCGATTGTCCAAGTTCAAGTCCAAAAAATAAGTCGTACGCATGTCCACTGTCGCAAATTCGAGTCCAAAAAATAAGTCGTATGCATGTCTCATACCAGATGGTACTATAACTCCGTTTATATAAATTCTCGTTACACAGAATTATAATGCAATCAAAACATATAATTATGTCATTTATTGATTCGGTAGTACATTTTCCCAAAACCTTCAAAACAATTTCAAATATAAATTTTTAATCGACAGAAAAATCAATTTATAAAATTTACATTCTTTCCTCAAAATCCATTTTCTGTAAATAAATAGTTGCAAATCTATTATTCAATGACAAGGAAATCTATAATTACAATTCAATTCCAAATCACTTAAAACTCTTTCTAAAAACAATCCACACATTTTTAGAGTTCTTCTCTAATAACTAAAAATAATATTATTATTAAATATAAGTTTTATAATTCAAAATTTTCTTTAAACAACAAATTTAATTAAATCTATTTTGAATTTTCAATTAAAAATAATCTTCCAAAGTCGTAAAACAGAATTCCATAAATGAAAATTTCCATTCAATAAATAAAATGCATTCCACTTCCCATAACCTCAAAAAAAATATTAACTTCCATTCTATTCAATCCAAAATAAAATAAAATTATCACTTTTAAAAATATCAATTTCAAACATCGTTCCATAACCGCTCTTTAAATATTTTATAACCAACAATAAATGAATAAAAATGTAAATATTATAAAATTTAGCTTATTTAATCAAATCCCAAAAATTCATCATTTTCCAAACAATTTCTATTCATAGAAAATCCAAAACAAATAACTTAAATAATTTTCTATCACAAATAGTATTTTCAGTTTTAAATAATAATCATTTGGAAATCTACTATATATTACCAAAAATATTTCATTTTGAAAATCTTCTGTTTCAGTTTATTCCCCCTCTGGTCATTTTTTTTTTAATATGATCTCATCACAGCAACAATCAATCAAAAATATGTGATCTTATCGCACCAAAAATCGATCAACGATATGCAATTCAATTTCATATCAACAAATTTATAACCAAAAACCGGTCATCCAAACAACCAACGAAATCCAAGAAAATAGAATATAAATCATAGTGGTGAGTTATATAAATAACTCACACAAACAAAGCAAACAAACCAATCGAACATATAATGACAGTGCACAATTCCACAACAACAGTCAACAACGATTTGCATAAACTAGATGATAGTTGTGAGCAAGGGCGGACTCAGCCCTGGGCTCAACTGGGCTGCAGCCCAGGGTGTAAAAAAAATTTAATTTCAAAAGCTCACACTAGGCCAGGCAGCCTCTTCTTTCATCCTTCAGCCAGTTAATTTATCTTGCAATCAAAAGTCACGAACGAAGCCAAAGCCTGCAACGCGACCCCATTCCTGCTCCTCAGCTCCTGCGACTCTCAGTTTTTCACGAAGGCTAGCTGCCAAGTAATTTCTCATTTGCCTTCAATTCAGCTCAATATCTTCACTACAGGTAATTTCTCTTTTGTTTAATTGCTTTCAGGTAAGTAGATAGGAGATTAGTTATTTGATGAAAACCCCTAATCTCAAAATCCGTACCAAACCGATTTCAAATTGATTTAGGGGTTAATTGATTTAGGGGTTAATTGATATTCACACTAGGCCAGCCTAAATCTCAAGTCTCAAAATCCGTACGTTTGACATTCAGGCGATTTCAAATTGATTTAGGGGTTAATTGATATTTGAATGAAAACTCCCAAATCTCAAAAGTTGCAAACTTGCCTGAGAAATTGATTTAAATTGTATTGCTTTCAGGTTGTTTAATTGCTTTCAGGTTGTAGGCAAAATGGCAAATTGATTTTTTTATTAAATTGCATTGATATGGCCCTAAACTAGCAAATGTAATCAAATTGTATGTGATAGTCTGCTTACATACATACCAATAATGTATTTGATAGTCTGCATACATACCAATAATGTATTTGATACAGGTCTGCATACATACCAATAATGTATTTGATATGGCCCTAAACTAGCAAATGTAATCAAATTTTATTAAATTGTATTTGATTGTTTTCTCTAATTGGTGGTTAAAGCAATTGTTATTTTGTTGAATTTCATATTTGATAATGTCTAGTTTGGCTAATTACATGATATAACGTTTAATAGGTTATATTAAAATGTCGAACAAACAACCAAGCAAGAAACCAAAAACTCTTCTATCTTTTTTTAAAAAGAGCAACGACGATGGAATATCAAACGAGCGTTCAATATTGGAAGTTGATACACCTCAATTCAACTCTCAATCTCATGTTCAATCTGTTTCAGTTACTATCCCTCAATCCTTCAGCAATAGTTGAACGAGATCCCGCATTACGATCGTCGATTTGTGAAATTGAATCTCTTACTAAAAGAGACGAGGTTCGACGAGCTTATATTAATTTAGGGCCATATCAACCTAAATTGGCTCAATACCCTAAAACACTTGTTGGAAAGCAACATCGTCGATTTCAAGCTGTGTGGTTTCAACAATTTTCTTAGTTAGAGTATTCTCCTACTAATGATAAAGCATATTGTTTTCCTTGTTATCTTTTTGGAGAGAAAAGTAGATCATCCGGGGCTCAATCCACGTTAACTTTAGATGGATTTAACTCATGGAAGAGGATTAATGATGGAACAAAATGTGCATTTTTACAACATGTTGGTCTTACCACTGCGTCACATAGCAAATGTGAGGAGTGCGTAAGAAATTTAAAAAACGCCCCCCAACATATCGATAGAGTGATTAACTCTCAATCAAGAGAGGAAATTTTTAAAAACCAAATGCGGCTTAAAGCAAGCATTCAAGCTGTTCGCTGCCTTGCTCTTCAGGCTGTTGGTTTTAGAGGACACGATGAAAGCCCGAGTTCATTAAACCGAGGAAATTTCATTGAATTATTAAAGTTTAAAGCAGAAGGAAATGATAATCTTACAAGAAATATATTGGAGAATGCTCCTCAAAATGCTAAATACACTTCTCCTAAAATTCAAAAGGAGATCCTGCATATTCTAGCCAACCGAGTAAGAAATATGATCCGTGATGAAATTGGAGATAACAAATTTTGTATTCTTGTTGATGAATCTTAAGATGAAGCTAAAAGGGAACAAATGGCCCTTGTATTGAGATATGTCACATATGACGGTTTAATAGCGGAACGATTTTTTGATATTATTGGTGTTGAGAGTACATCAGCACTATGTCTTAAGACCGAGATATCTAATATGCTTGGAAGATTTAATCTAACGATTCAAAATTTGCGGGGGCAAGGTTATGACGGTGCTAGTAATATGCGTGGAGAGTGGAGAGGTTTACAAGCGTTGTTTCTTAAAGATTGTTCGTCTGCTTATTATGTGCATTGTTTTGCTCATCAATTACAGCTAGCATTAGTTGCGGCGGCAAAAGATGAATCTAATGTTTGGCAATTTTATTCTCATTTAACATGTGTTGTTAATCTTGTTGCTGCATCTCCAAAACGTCTTTGTGAGTTAAAAAATGCTCAAAAGATTGAAATAGAAAAAATGTTGGTTAATGGAGAACGGCAAACAAGAACAGGGGCTAATCAAATTGGTACTTTACACCGTCCTGGAGATACTCGGTGGAGTTCACATTATGATTCTGTAAGGGATTTAATCAATATGTATGATGCTACTTGCTTGGTCGTTGAATGTATTAAAAAGAGTGGACATCAAACATTGAGAGGTCAAGCCTTTGGTATATTCAAAACTTTAAAAAGCTTTGATTTTCTATTTATTTTGCACTTGATAGACAAAATAATGTGCATCACTGATGGACTTTGTCAAGCATTACAACGCACATCTCAAGATATTTTGAATGCAATGACATTAGTCTCAACAACAAAAATTCTTCTTCAGAAGTTAAGATTGGAGCAATGGGATACATTTTTAAAGACTTTATTATCCTTTTGTGATCGCCATGACATAGTAGTTCCTAATATGAATTCTCCTTATAAAGAAGGTACAAGTCGTAGTTGTCAACAACGGGATGACATCACAGTTGAACATCATTATCATTATGACATTTTTAATTCTACAATTGATTTTCAGTTAATGGAGTTAGAAAATAGATTCAATGGTGCAGTGGTTGAACTTCTTACTCTTAGTTCTGCTCTAGATCCTAGTGATTTTTTCAAGTCTTTTAATGTAGAAAATATATGCAAGCTTGCCAAAAATTATTACCCTATGGATTTCAGTGAACAAGACATTCATGCTTTGCAATGTCAATTGATGCATTATCAGCTTGATGTTAAAAGTGATCCTCGGTTTGAAAATATAACTACACTTGGTCGCTTATGTCAATCGCTATTTGTAACAAGAAAGTTTGAAATCTATTATTTGATTGATAAACTGATCTGTCTTGTGTTGATTCTTCCTGTCACTACTGCAACTACCGAAAGAGCATATTCAGGCATGAAACATGTCAAAACGGCGATTCGCAATGCTATAGGAGATGAATTTCTCTCTGATTGCATGTCTCTTTATTTAGAGCGTGATTTTGCTTGGAAGATTGATTTGGATTCTGTAGTTAAAGAATTTGAATCTGTAAAGACTCATCAAGCACAATTAAGCTAGTGTTATGTATTGAAAGTGGAATATGAATATATATATATATTGTGAATTTTTTCTTTGGATTATTGTTTAGTTGTAGTAATTGGAATTGCATTATAACTCGAAAAAAAAGTCAGCTTTAAAGTCAGCCCACCCTTAGTTTAATTCCTAGGTCCGCCCTTGGTTGTGAGTAAAATAAGATTTGCTCACGGGAGCGATGAACACTAGGTTGAGTTATGCAGCAGCTTCAGCCTTCATCACGCCATCAGCAAGACTTCTCCCGAACCTGTCAAGCTGCCCTACCAGCCTCACCTGAAGCCATAAACCCAGATCGTGCCTCTCTAAAATCGTCAATCCTTGTTCTGGAACGAGCATCCACGCACCTGCCAACACCCCATGCCACCTCTTCATCTACGACAACCTGACCCGCAAGACCACCAGAACGCTCGCGTCACTCCAGGTGGCTGCGACCATGCCCCAGCGACAAGCGCAACTTACCTCTCCCCTTACGTTGCCGTCGACGTCGCCGACAATACCTCCACCAGGTCGCGACTAAGCATCAGCCGCCGCCTCCGTGCTCCCCCCTTCCCACCCCTTCGATGTTCACTGACGTCGCTCAGGTCGAGAGGCTTCCAAAGCCGCGATGATTTTTTATAATTTCGGTGAAGTCACGATTGTTGATTTAGGGTTTTTTAGGTAAAAATAGAAACATACGGGTTTGAAGGTCTACAGCGGAGAACGAGCATTGTAGAGAAGGGATATAGCACAGCGATCGACGTGCAAGCAATACGGAAATACAGATCAAAAATCCTACGCCGAGAGGAAATCAAGGGAGCATAATTATGTGGCGGCGATTTATCCCGTATGCAGCCAGTTGGGGGTTTAGCCGGTTGGGGGTAGCACTTAGGGAGAAGGGTTTGGCCTACTTGATTTTGGACCACTTGATTTTGGGCCCTTTTTAATTTCAGAAAATTATTGTCAAAGACAAGATTTCTCACCATTTTAGTTGAAGGACGGACCTTCACTATTTTTGTCTGAATGACAACATTTTTAGATGTCAGTTTTTAGTTATTGATAACAGTTTTTAGGTATCAGTTTGTAGTTATCGGTAGCAGTTTTTAGATATCAGTTTTTAGTTCGGTAGCAGTTTTGCAAGAATGTATGTCCTTATGAATAATTTTGGAAGAATGTTTGTCCTTATGATCAAATTTTAGGAGAATGTTTGTCCTTATGGTTAAAATATTGAGGTCGTGTCCTTTAGGCTAAAAATATTCAAATTTTTATCTTTTAAATTAATTCCCCCTTTTAAGTTTATTTACACTTTTTTTAATAGTACTTGTATTTAAATAAATCCCAGATGTAACTTAAATTGATTTACCTTTCATTTTATAAATTCTTTTTCGTTAATTGGACAATATCATTCAATTCGATGTCTGCTTATTTTTATTTTATCATTCGTTAAACCATTACAAACTATTTTTTTCTGCTATTTCAAGCGTATTATAATTATTTACACTTAAAAAATATTTTATATTCAATTAAAACAATTTATTCAATTTAAAAATATTATTCGAAATGAAATTATTAATTTATTTCAATTTATTAAATCATAATATTATACTGAATAGAATTTAATTGACTAAAATTTATTTTTAAAAGACAAATTACCAAATATCGAATACAAAAAATTTATTTTAATTAAATATGTTTATTTATACAGCGTAGAAAGCATGATTCACTACAAGAGAAATGGCTGATTTCTGATGTTGATTAGCGACGACATAGTGACTTGGCGTCAGTGTTGCGTCGCTAAATTTAGTTCACGTACTTTGAGTTCTAGGACGGTATTATTTTGTTAGTTGACTTTGATTATTAAACTCATCATACCCACAAGCATCATAAAAGTTTCATTTCACTGGAATTTATCTGGTTGGAATTACATGCTTTAAACCTTTGGAAACAAAATGCTAGAACATATACGCTATTGATTCTTCCCAGATTAATCATTTTGTTGATGTACGTTTGCCATCGTTCATCTATTTTAGACAAGTCACATCGGTTTTGTTTATTCTTGAACTCAATCTATGTAATGACCTAATTTAAGATTAGAAAGGAAAGACACTATATGCACAGTGCTGATATGCCCATGTATCTTGAACGGAAAGTTAGTAATTGGCTTTCTAGGAAGTACATAACCTAGCATGGAGGGGTTGATTGAGATATATGGAGAATTTAGTATAATGTCAATTGCTTACATAGATGTATCCAAGCATGTAACTTATTTTCATTCATTACTTACAAGTCAAAGTATATAAACACAAATTTTGAATTATTTATAATTAAAACTCAAATTAAATTCAAAAATTTTGCTTAGAAACTACTATCCAAAACTAATTAGAAATAACTATTCAATATCTCCATTTACACAGAGTTTTATAGCCAAACTAGCTAATAGACTGTAACTATTCTTCAAATATTACATGTAGTATACCACCAATCTGTCTCGGAATGTTATTTGATTATTCATTTACAAGAATATAACGTGTCATTAGTTTATATATGCTAGGAAAGACAACTCGCGATGGTGATATGACAAACTATTGTTCAAACATGTAGATAAGTCATCTGGTCTTGTTGAGTGAGTAGTTCTTAGTAAAAAACTTCCATTTTAACCAATTTTATATTGGTTTACTAGCATATTAGTGATAATATGTGTTATGTATAAAATAAACCAATTTAAGGTGTTGGTGATTAATAATAGTATGAATGACGCATAGGCTTAGAATCACTTCAGGTCAAGTGTATTATTAGTTTAAGAATGGCATTAAACATGCAAAAGAAAGAGGTACATATTTTTCTATAATTCTATAGGTCAAATTTATTTTCTTTATGTACATGGTGAAAAATAAGTTATGACTTATACATATGCTCTAACCCTAATTTTTATTTTATTTCATTTATCAGCTGAACAAGGCCAATATCGGTGATTTATATTCATAATCATTCACTTACTGCTTGGTGGGTACTTGTTTTGTCATAATTTTATTTCATTGTAAATTACCTGCATTGTGAATAATGTTTTATGGACCACCAAACAAGTTTTCTGAACAAAGCTTGGATAAAGTTTTCAATATTTAAATCTAATATTAAATATCTGTAAATGCGTACTCTAGGATGAAAACAAATTTCTTTTTTAACCCTAAATATGCAAGATAAGGCAAGTCTAGTTCAAAGTAAGAGCTTAATTAGCCTTATACAAAGCTTAAGAGAAGTATGCAAGATGAAACCCAAATCCAAGTCCAATAGAATGAAGTAGGCATGTCCATAGTTAAGTACAAGGAATCATATATATGTCATCAATCCAATAATTGGAAGAATATCTTTATTTCAATTGAAGTATGCTACGCAATGTTTATTGTTCAAGTCTCTATGTGTAAAAGGTCCCAAAAGTACAGTCCTCTAAATATCCAATTCAATTTAGGGTTTACAACTAAAAAATATAAGAAGAGAGAAAAGTAAAATTCGCCCCTCTCAAGTTTCCATTGGGTCCGAATTTATAGGGGTGGAGGCAGGCGGATGAGCTGCCACGCGCCACTCGACATTGTAGGATGATTTCACCCTAGAGTGAGGGTGAATATGGTGAAGCTAAAAATAATAAATATTAATGCTGAAATATACATAATAATTGCAGTACAGATAATAGTAGAATGATAAAAACAGAAATAGAACAACACAGATTTATCCAGCTTTGGCAAAACTCTGCCTACGTGCTGCCCCTAAGGTTTCTACTAGAAATTAAGTAGTCAGAATCTTACACATGTAAACTTGCGACACCGCTAATGACTAATCTAACTTTACGCTCAAAACCCTACCACAACTCAGCCATTGAGTTGCGAATTTTCGAACTACACCACTGTAGTTCGTAAACTAGTCACACGACTAGAAAAACACGGTTTAAAAAAGAAAATTACAACTGAAAATAAAACCCAAAACCCTATTTAATAAAACTTAAGCCCAAAATAAAAATCATATACGGTCGGCCCACTAAAACATAAAGTCGTCTTCTTTTCTTTTTCTCTATGAAATGGCTTCGACCAATTCTTTTATTTCTTCTTCTTCAATAATTAGGGCTTTGTGAAATTTGAAGCGCCAATTCAAAAATTGATCGATTGAGTGATGAATTCATTTCGGCTTTGCTTCATCAATTGATCTTGGCTTTGATTAATATGTGGTGGTTTCAAGTTGCATCGAGCTTGAATGCTATGATTTGGTATGTGATTTTCTTGTTCGATTTTGAATTTGCTTGACTTCGATTCGAGTTATAAATTTGTTTGTGATTTAGCTAGCTCTGGTATTTGCTTGAACTCGAATGCCCTTTTATGTCGATGATGTAACTGGATTATATAGGGATGAAATTCCTAAATATACGTTCGTATAATTTTGTTTGAATTCTTCAGTGATTTTCACTTGTCCATTTGATTTGCTTGAGCGCTTGTGATTAACCTTGACTGCTTCATTTGTTTACACGTTACCCGTACATTTTCACTTGCTTGAGTCGGTTTGTTCTTTTGCTCCTACGATCATGGAATTTGAATTTATGAGACTTCCTTGACTTGATAAAATCTGACTTATTCATTTTCGTGCTACTTCTACAAGTTGAATTCTTTTTCGGCTTTGACTTGATGACTTCATTCAAACTGCTACATTGATGACCCATGGCTTCTGACCATTTCATTGTTGAACCATACTTGTTGTCACACACTCCTGAAATGTTGAAATTGAAGTTTGCATATTTGTGTATACTGCATATAAACTTGTATTTGTTTTGTTGCATTACTGTCACATTGCTATCCGGTGCATTGTGTTGAGTCTTCACTATTAATGTTCCTTTGCACCAAACCATGTTTGTTGAGCATGTTCATGTTGCATTGTTAAATTTCTTGAGTGCTTGCTTCCATGTATAATTCTAGTCTAGGTTACATTACTTGCTTGCTTCCTTGCATTGCTTCAGTTTCTTTGAGTCATTTCGTTTGCTGGTCTTGTTATATGTCTGGTGTGATTGCACTTCAGTGCACAGTCTAGTGTACATGTTGTATGCATGTGTGCCTCTGGTCTGTGTCTCCCAAGTTCTTTATAATCACTTTGTCATTGTGAAATTTGAAGTGATCTTATTTGGTTATATGATATGGTCTTCATGTTTAGTTATTGTGCATTGCATATATATGTTGTCTCTATGCACTTGTATCATGTGGTCTAGTTGCTTCCCTTGTCCTCGTATGTTCATGTATGTTTGCTGGTTCCTCTTAGCATCTGGGTTGTTACATCATAGAGTCTGCTGCCAGTTACCATTTTGAGCTGCTTGCTTATTCTTGCATTTCATGTTTCCTCAGAGTTGCATTCACTTGTATGTTGGTTCCATGTGTACATGAGAATTGCATCCATGTTTGTGTGAACTTCTTGTGTGTTGATCATGCTACAGATTATTTCATGTGCACATTTGAGTTTGTCCCATTGAAGTCTGAATGCATTTGTATTTGTTTGGTTGGAGTCTGTAACTCGACCATTGTGTTGTGAAGTCTCCACTTTATACTTGGGGTCTGATCACTTCTAAACTGTTGTGTTGCCTTATGAGTTGTGTGTTCATTTTAAGTCTGCACTTGAGTTTAGTTCATTTTGTAGTCATGTTCATGCAGGCTTGTTAGCCTTGCTCTATGTATACGTGTATGCTGTTTTTATCATTGGTTGCTTCATTTCATTGTTTCTGACCATTTGTTTGCTTATATGCACAATTTGTACCACTGCTTCATTGAGTTCATTTGCATGTATATATTGTGTTCAACCTGGTGTACCTTTCTCTGGTTCATGCTTGAACTGTTGTTGGTGCACCTCGTTTCTTGCTGCCTTCTTTCTTGTGTTTGGTCTATGTAAATCTGATTTCATGTGGCCTTGTTCCATTGATCTGGTCTGGTTCAATATTGAATCTGGTTTTATTCATATTCATGTGTACTGATGTCTCTTGGCTAATGTAACAACCCACATATTTATCGATTTTATATTTAAATATTTTATTTAAATATTTTATCGTTAGTCGGATTTTAGTCCGAAAAGCTACTTTTTGCAAACAGCCGAATTAGGACTCGAGACCACCCCCATTGAGTTCAAAATGATGTTTGCGACCTTTTTGAGTATAAGCTTCGATATGTTTGGAGAAAGTTGATTTTTTGCTACTTTTCACTTAGGGTTTTGGTTTGGGCTGAGCCCACTTATGTATTCAGTCCCAACCCCTCACCTCCTCATTTACTTCATTTCCAATTCCTAACCCTTCAAGCTTTAGCAACAATGGTAGAGAGGAGTGGAAATTAAAACTCCAAGCCCTAGTTCCTCTTGCTAGCTCAAGTTCTTGCTCCAAAATCAAAGAGAACCCACTGGTAAGCATCTCCCTCATCTTCTCCAACTCTTTCTCCATTCAATTTCAGAAATGTCCTAAACCTAACTTAGGGAATGTTTTTCTTTTAAGCTTAGATTCAAGCTTCTAGAGTTGGATTTGAAGAGTGGTTGATTCTCCTTTGCTTTCAAGCTTCATCTTCATAAATTTAGTTCAAAGGTGAGATTTTTAATCTCACATCTATGTCTATATCTATCTTTGTTGTTAGGTATGAATCCCTAACATTTATTCATGTGCAATTGCTTTTGATTTGGATTGGTTTTGTGAATATTTCCATTTTTGGTGTTTGAAGCCGATTCTCTAAAAATCATAACTTTGATGTTTGATCATGCTTTAGTAGGTGTTTCGGAGAGCCTATAAGGCTGGGTTGTCATTTGGCATAAATACCTAGTCTTCGTCGCTCGCCCGATCGCTTCCGTTTGGATTTTCGCCCATTTTTGGGCAAGGCTGATTTTTGCCTACCAGGCAATTTCAGACGTCTGGAACAAATTTCAGACGTCTGGTTTCAAATTCAGACGTCTGGTTTGGAAATTCAGACGTCTGGAATTGGTCCCTGGAAAACGCGAAAAGGCAGAGAAGAATTTCAGACGTCTGGAAATCCATCCAGACGTCTGGTTAGTGGTTCAGACGTCTGGAAGGTAATTTCAGACGTCTGAAATGTGCAGTTTTGCCTATTTTCGCTGTTTTTGAGTATATGTCCAACTTTAATCGATTCGTGTTGATTCCCTTTTTGTTGTTATCATTTATTATGGACTTTGATGACATTTTCATCGTGATTTTTGGGAATATCTATTTTGATGGATTCGGTATCGATTTCTTTGGATTTTATTCACGTCTTCGAATGTGAATTTCGGTGATTGATTGTTCTACAATCATTTTTGTGATTTGTCACTTTAAAAATATAAAGGTTTCAATACTAGTAGTAAATATCAAAACTCTTCCAACAAAATGATTTCAACTCTATTTTCAATAGCAAAGCTCGTTTCTTAAACCGTTTTCCAATCTATTAGTATATACAAACCTTTACCTCACTCGTATGAGAAATCTAATTAAACGGCTTAGTAAAACAAGTGGTATGAAACGCTTGCGTTTACTTGTTCGGTTAATTCTTGGACTTGTTCGATTGAATCTCTTGTGACAATTTTCTAGTGGAAACTTACAATTTGTTCGTAAATATTTAAGTTAAGCTAGTGGTTATGGGACATGATGCTAAACTCATATATTTACTAGCTTAGTGTAATTGACACTTCTTGATGATCATGACGATCATCTTTGTGATTTAGACTAGCAATGTGCGATGTCTCTTTGTCTGCGAGGGAGACTAAACCCCGTTTTGTGGAGTTTCGACTCAATTTGGTGGGGTAGCAACCCATGGTCTTCGGGCCGTTTGTGGAGCTTCGGCTCAATTTGTGATGGTTAACAACCATGGAATTAGCATTCCGTTTGTGATACATGTGTTGGTGGGCTTTATGTTCCCGTTTGTGATAGGCCTTCCCCCCTTTGTGATTTTTGGATTTCTTGAGATGATTTCTAGAATTTGTGTTTCACCAATTTTCGTGATTTCCATTGATAAGTTTTATCAATATTTGTGCATTGGTGAATTTGTGTGTCATTGACTTTTGTGATTGACATTGATATTATTGTCAATATTTGTGCATTGGTGAATTTGTGTGTCATTGACTTTTGTGATTGACGTTGATATTATCGTCAATATTTGTGGTTTGGTGAACGAAATAAGGAGTATGACATTTCTTTGATTCTTGTGTAGATTTGGTGATATTGATTAATCTCTTGTTGATTTTCAATTACTTATGTATATCACAGCTTGGCATAGTGATTATTATGTGTTTAGCCATATCTCTTATTCTATATCGTTTCACCTGATATTTATAGCTAGACTGATCCGTTTATTATTTTCTTATTAAATAATACTCGGGTCAGACCGAGATGTTACAGGTGCTTCTGCTTGACTTCTCTCTTGGGATTGATTCCTCTGACTTTTGGTTAACTACTTAGTTTAGTAGTCTTTTGTTGTATACATTTGAGATACAGACTCTATGATGTATACTTATTCTTTTGTATAGCACGTGTTGCTATTCTTTTGTATTATTGTGGATCTTTTTAGACCACTACTCTGATATACACTTTCATGTGTAATATCATATCTATTTCCGCCTTTGTGATATGAATTGTCTGTGACTGATTTGTGTTATGTTTATTTCTATATTTGTTTCCGAAGACCTTTATAGCCACTGTGTAGTAGCTTTGAGTTTGTGTCGGTATGTCGGATTTCCTCTTGAGATGAAAAGTTATATTTTTATCCGGTATATCGGTACTCGCACAAAGCAATTATACAGATGGTCGCTCCTCAACAGCCTTATTCTCCGTGCTAGTTGACAGCATTCACAGTAATGTTCTTGGCTAGCGTGGGTATAGAGGTGGGGCGTCACAACTAAATTCAAGATGCTAAAGCTGTGCACATGTGTACGTGTACACATGTGTATATGCAGGCTCTAGTGTATTTGAAACTTTGTGACTTGTTTTTGTATTGCACTTGAGTTGAAACCAGCCTCGGCTCGGGTTTGACCTTGTGCTCACCTGTCCCTGCAGTTTTATCAAGTGTATATCGGTGTGCACGGCCTTGTGACATGTATAGGATACAATGTGCATGTTACAAGTTATTCGTGTATGATGAATTCAAAATAAATGATGACGAACAACCCAAATAATTGAGGCAAATAAAATTTTCAAATACACACTTTTATTGTACACTGCAAAATATTTCTTTTTCAATTTTACCGCGTTAGTGTTTATTTTGCAGATAGTTCAAATGCTGGATACAAACTGGAATAGAGTTGAAGATAAATACGAGTGTTTGAGTGATATGTAGTGAGGTCAACATTGTAAATTGAAATTTGTGATGTAATCGAAATTGTATTGCAATTGAAATTGAATTTTGAAATTGTGTAAATGTAGTGAGAGCTGAAGTTTGTACTATTTAAATTTGTAATAAAATATTTGTTTAAATAAAATATTTGTTTGAATATGAATTCTATGTTATTTATATTATTCATCAAATATTTATTCAATTATGTGAAAAATAAAATAGTACAATTACAAATACATTTAAATGAACATGTGTGTGTGTGTGTGTGTATTTATTATAATCAAAAAAATCATATACAAGCATATTCAATAATCTCCCCCTTTTAATGATAACAAACATATATTAAGATTTTGAATTTATTAAATGTACTTAGTCATTGATGAAATCTATTTGCTCTACCTACAACCAAGCTCCCCCTTCACATATGCATAAAATAAAAAAACAATTGCAATAAGTCTATATGAGAATATGTTATGCAAATGAATGAGAATATGCAAAATAAATCTTTTCATAAAATATTGCCAAAATCTTAACTTCTCTCTCCCCCTTTTATTATCAGCAAAAGGGTAACAGTGTTAGAAAAATAGAGATCAAGTGATAGACATTAATACCCAATCGAGTATAAATATTAAATTTCAATAAAAAAATCAAACAAAAATCATAAATACTCTGTTAGGCGCATATTCCACTTTAGAATGATAGGGGTGATGTCTGCATATAAAACCATATAGTTGTGTCTATTTGTGTTATATTTATATTAGGAATTTGAATATCTACCAACCATGCATAACCGTTAGGACTTTTAAATGAGATTAGTAGTATTTCCAATTTTTATAAAAAAAATGAACTTCAAGCTTCTTCTAACAATGCATAAACGTGAGGATTTTTCAATAGGATTATAATCAACTCGTCTATTTAATAATCAATTTTTATATGTGTTTCATACATGCATAACCACGAGGACTTTTAAATGAGCATGAAAGCACATAAACAGATATTCCAAGTAATTCACCCATGCATAACCGTGACGACTTTTAAATGAGAGTGAATACTTTGGATGTTTTTATTGCTGAAAAAATAAAATTAAAACGAATAATTTCCCGTTTAAAATACCACAATTTGACATACTATATTGAATTTTGATGAGTGATGGTCGTTAGAAATATGATAGAAATAGAGATGGTCATGAAATTTTTTCCAACAAAAGTTATTATAACTCTTGTTTAAATTTTTAATTTTTTTACTAAATATACTATCTTAAGTCATAATATATGATTAATATCAATACTCATCACTTTTTCAATCACTATTTATCTTTTCAATAATCAATAGGGAGTCGGATTAGTTAATGTAGTCATTTAAGATCTAATCCAAAAATAATTATCAAATCAAATTTTCTAAAATGCCTAATCTGAAACGAAGTCAACAAAAACTATTTTCTGGAAGGGTTTTTTAAAAAAATGACTGCTAATTGAAAATCAATTGAAATGAAAAATATGCAGATATTTTCTTTGAAAATGACGCAACTAATGAATGCCTCAACATAAAACACGTTCCACTTTTTCTATCAACTAGGCTACCAGTGTAATCTGTATCTGAATTCCCTTTGACTCAAGGTTATCATTAGATAGATATCATAGACCAAATCGTGGAGTGTGCAACAAAAACCTTAAAACTCTTTTTACAGCTTTTAAATGAAATTCTTTTGGATTTGAATTGAAACCATGCAAATAAACAAACAGTGAACATAATGTTAGGTCTAAAATCAGTAAAATAAACAAATATATCCACATTTATCTTGAGTAATCATCAATCAATACACAAAAACATCTCTTGTCACCTAAACTTGCAACATAGCTAGTCCAAAACAAATGTATATGAAATAGTTCAAAGATGAAAAGATGATTGGTTAGCATTTTTGCATAAATTAAATCAAAATCAACATTTATTTCCTTATCACGTAACTGGCTAAATTAAATCAGATTATGGTATAGATTTTCACATTTAATATTTCGTTCAAGATAAATGTACCGTTACCTATTTTACCTTTACCGATAATTTTTCGCTATTACCCACTGTGACTCTGCCACCTTTGTACTAGGCTAAGGAAATTTGATTTGTCGCCTATCGTGTGCTTGGAACAGCCAGAATCTAGGTAACACTGTTGTTGTTCCTTAGCCTGCCGCCACACCTATACGATAAAAGATTTTTATAACCTATTTGTCTGTATAGGTCCATGGTTGTTAGTGACAAAAGATTCTGAAAAACATGTTTGTGTAGACCCAAGTCAATCTATATTTGTTCCTTTCAACACCCAAATTTAATTGACTTTAACGGATTTTACATTTATGCCTTTAGGAACCCAAATCGGTATGGTTTTTACGTGTTTAGGCCTATAACAATAATTTTTTTGATTGTGTCCAATTTTTCCACAAATCGTGCACTTGGAATTGTCTTTATTAACTTTGATTCTAACATGTTCAGATTGAGTATACCCAAGTACTTGTCTAACAGTATTTACATTTTGTTTCCCTAATAACATATTTAGCGATCTTTCTCCTTTCGAAAAATTTCCTAAGGTTGTAGACAATTGTTGGACTTGTGTTTTGAGAGATTCATTTTCATTCAATAATAGAGTGCACTTTTTAATAGAATTTTCTCTCCTAGTATTTTCACTTTCTTTTAAAATCAGAATTTTATTTTCAAGTGATTTAAATTCAATTTCTGTTTTTTTAATTTCTTCTTCAAATGATGGACACTTATCACACTTAGGGCTCTTATTTCGATAGTTTTTAACCAAACGATCAAGCTGTTTATCTAATTCGATCAAACTATCTCTTTGTGATTCAATTTGGCGTGCTTCTCCCTAAGTCGTTCAAAACAGTCATTTACTTTATGAAAATATATAAGTAATTCTGCATGACTAAGTTTTGATACCTCGTTTGGCTCATCATCATCCCTGTCAGTTGTTTCTCCTTGAAGACACAGATATCCTTTTTCACTCTCACTGCCAGTGCTTTTATCATCTTCAGCAATTTCATCCCAAGTAGTGCAAGATTTCTCCCTTTTGGTTTCTTTCCTAAGCTGAGTCGATTCTGAGGACAATTTGGCTTGATATGAGTGGGTTTGTTGCAGTTTTGACATATGATCTCCTGCTCTTTTGAGTTGTCTAGTACTTTGACTATTCTGCTTTCCAATTGTTGATTTAGAGCTGGATTTCCGTATTTTTAGTTCCACCTTTTGAATCTCTTTATTAATAGTGCCAGTTCGGTTGCTCCATCATCATCGCTATCATCTTCACTTTCCGTTTTTTCTTTGAGAGCTATTGATTTCTTTCGAGTGTTACCTCCTTCACGTTCTTCCTTGAATTTCATTTCTAGCTCATAAGTGGTGAAATTTCCAATGAGTTCTTTAACTTTAACTTGTTTCAAATCCTTTGATTCTTGAATGACAGTAACTTTTGCTTCAAAATTTCATGGAAGAACTCTGAAGATTTTTCGGACTATTACCAATTCCGTGTATGGTTTCCAAGAGCTTTTGATTTGTATACGAGATTAGAAAGTCGTCCATACATCTCTTTGACATTCTCATCCTTGGCCATTGTGAAGTTCTCGAATTTGCTACTAAGCATGGCAAGGAGAGATTCTTTGACTTGGGAGGTTCCTTCATGAGTTACTTCAAGTGTGTGGTAAATTTTCTA
This sequence comes from Allium cepa, assembly GCA_030765085.1. Lineage (NCBI taxonomy): Eukaryota > Viridiplantae > Streptophyta > Magnoliopsida > Asparagales > Amaryllidaceae > Allium > Allium cepa. The sequence continues at coordinate 963,522,014 of CM060939.1, read as the reverse complement.
TTCAATTAGACAACGTGAGACAAGGTTAAATTCAATTTGATCCAATGAACAAATAATAGAATTCATTGGTTTAGCATTAGCATTCTGCAGTTTATTTTCAAGATCTTCCCATTGATCTATTGGTTTTTCAATTTCTTGATTATCTACCACTATAGTTGGTGTCCTATATCCCGTCTCAACAATATTCCATGCATCTACGGTTTTCAAAAAAAATTCTTTCTATTTTTTCAGTAAGCATATTCACCATTGAACATGGGTGTTCTAACTATGGACCGATCCTCAATAAAAGCATTATTAAAAGAAGCTATTTAAAAAATTCAAATTTTAAAACAAAAATTGGTTTTGAAAAATCAAATTTTTGAAACAAAAATGGTTTTTGTTCCTAGCTCTGGTATCACTTGTAGGATAAATTTCACCCTAGAGGCGGGGTGAATAAGGTGATACTAAAAATAATAAAAATTAATGTTGAAATATATGTAATAACTGCAGCACGGATAATAGCACAATAATAAAAGCAGAAATAGAACAACACAGATTTACCCCGCTTCGGCAAAACTCTGCATACATGCTGCCCCCAAGGTTTCTACTAGAAATTAAGTAGTCAAATGCTTACACACGTAAACTTACAACACCCGATAATGACTAACTTAACTCTACGCTCAAAACCCTGCCAAAACTCAGCCACTGAATTCTCAAACACACCACCGTAGTTTGTAAACTAGTCACACAACCAGAAAAACATGGTTTAAAAAAGAAAATTTCAAATGAAAATAAATACAAAACAAAATAAAACCCAAAACCCTATTTAATAAAACTTAAGCCCAAAATAAAAATCAAATAGAGTCGGCCTACTAAAACATAAAGCCGTCTTCTTTTCTTTTTCTTTGTGAAATGGCTTCGGCCAATTCTTTTATTTTTTCTTCTTCAATAATTAGGGCTTTGTGAAATTTGAAGCGCCGATTCCAAAATTGATTGATTGAGTAATGAATTCACTTCGGCTTTGCTTCATCAATTGATCTTGGCTTCAATTAATATGCGGAGGCTTCAAGTTGCGTCGAGCTTGAATGCTATGATTTTGTACATGATTTTCTTTTTCGATTTTGAATTTGCTCGACTTCGAATCGAGTTATAGATTTGTTTGTGATTTAGCTAGCTCTGGTATTTGCTTGAACTCGAATGCCCTTTTATGCCGATGATGTAACTGGGTTATATAGGGATGAAATCCCTAAACATACGTTCGTATAATTTTGTTTAAATTCTTCAGTGATTTTCACTTATCCATTTCATTTTGCTTTAGTGCTCGTGATTAATATTGGCTCCTTCATTTGTTTACATGTTAACGATACAATTTCACTTGCTTGAGTCGGTTCCTTCTTTTGCTCCTACGATCATGGAATTTGAATTTTTGAGACTTCCTTGACTTGATACAATCCGACTTGTTCATTTTCATGTCACTTCTGCAAGTTAAATTCTTTTCCAGCTTTGACTTGATGACTTCATTCAAACTGCTATCTTGATGACCCACGGCTTCTGACCATTTCATTGTCGAACCGTACTTACTGTCATACACTCCTGAAATGTTGAAATTGAAGTTTGCATATTTGTGTATACTGCATATAAACCTGTAATATGTTTTGTTGCATTACTGTCACATTGTTATCTGGTGCATTGTGTTGAGTCTTCACTGTTGATATTCCTTTGCACCAGACCATGTTTGTTGAGCATGTTCATGTTGCATTGTTAAATTTCTTGAGTGCTTGCTTCCATGTAAGATTCTGGTCTAGGTTACATTACTTGCTTGCTTCCTTGCATTGTTTCAGTTTCTTTGAGTCGTTGTTACATGTATGGTGTGATTGCACTTTAATGCACAGTCTAGTGTACATGTTGTATGCATGTGTGCCTCTGGTCTGTGTTTCCTGAGTTCTTTATATTCACTTTGTCATTGTGAAATTTAAATTTATCTTGTTTGGTTACATGATCTGGTCTTCATGTTTTGTTATTGTGCACTGCATATATATGTTGTCTCTGTGCACTTGTATCATGTAGTCTGGTTGCTTCCCTTATCCTTGTATGTTCATGTATGTTTGTTGGTTCCTCTTGGCGTCTGGGTTGTTGCATCATAGAGTCTGCTGCCAGTTACCATTTTGAGCTGCTTGCTTATTCTTGCATTTCATGTTTCCTTAGAGTTGCATTCACTTGTATGTTGGTTCCATGTGTACGTGAGCATTGCATCCATGTTTGTGTGAACTTCTTGTGTGTTGATCATGCTACAGACTATTTCATGTGCATATTTGAGTTTGTCTCATTGAAGTTTGAATGCATTTGTATTTGTTTGGTTGGAGTCTGTAACTCGACCATTGTGTTGTGAAGTCTCCACTTTATACTTGGGGCCTGATCACTTCTGAAATGTTGTGGTGCATTGTGAGTTGTGTGTTCATTTTAAGTCTGCACTTGAGTTTAGTTCATCTTGTAGTCATGTTCATGCAACCTTGTTAGCCTTACTCTATGTAAACATGTATGTTGTTTTATAGCTGGTTGCTCCATTTCATTGTACCTGACAAATTGTTTGCTTACATGCACAATTTGTAACACTGCTTCATCGAGTTCATTTGTATGTATATATTGTGTTCACTCCTGGTGCGCCTTTCTCTGGTTCGTGCTTGAACTATTGTTGGTGCACCTTGTTCCCTGCTACCTTCTTTCTTGAGTTTCGTCTATGTGAATTTGATTTCATATGGTCATGTTCCATTGATCTGGTCTGGTTCAATATTGGATCTGGTTTTATTCATATTCATCTGTACTGATGTCTCTTGGCTGAAATTCGAGATGCTGAGGCAGTGCTACGTATACACATGTGTATATGCAGGCTCTAGTGTATTTGAAACTTTATGACTTGTTTTCGTATTGCACCTGTGTTGAATCTAGCATCGGCTTGGGTTTGACCTTGTGCTCACCTGTCCTTGCAGTTTTATCATGTGTATATCGGTGTGCATGGCCTTGTGACATGATACACTGTGCATGTTACAAGCTGTTCGTGTAAGATGAATTCAAAATAAATGATGACGAACAACCCAAATAACCGAGGCAAATAAAATTTTCAAACACATACTTTTATTGTACACTGCAAAATATTTCTTTTTCAATTTTACTCCTTAGTGTTTATATTGCAGATAACTCAGATGCTGGATACAAACTGAAATAGAGTCGAAGATAAATACGAGTGTTTGAGTGATATGTAGTGAGGTCAACGTTGTAAATTGAAATTTGTGATGTAATTGAAATTTGTGATGTAATTGAAACTGAATTGTAATTGAAATTGGGTAAATGTAGTGAGAGCTGAATTTTGTACTATTTAAATTTATAAAAAATATTTGTTTGAATAAAATATTTGTTTGAATATGAATTCTATGTTATTTATTTTATTCATAAAATATTTATTCAATTTTGTGAAAAATAAAATAGTACAATAACAAATACATTTAAATGAATATATATATGTTTATTATCATCAAACAAAAATAATATACGAGCATATTCAACAGACATTTAGTGAATTGTCGACGTTCGACATTCTCCGTGAACTGTTGATTTTCGGCATTGCTTGTTACATTAATGAAATACAGCATCTTCATGTACATAGCTGACTTTTGGCATCCTTCATAACTATTCGATATTCTTGGTGACATTGTCGAAATTTGACATCCTTTGTAGTTCTGCTGTAATTCGATATCCCTTTGTATATTGGTGGCCTTCGATATCTTTGATGGAAGCTATGATATGCGAAATCCTTGGTAACTATAAGTATCTAATATCACTTCACCGTTTGAAGCTCGGCACCCTTCGCTACTTTTAAATACTTGAAATCACTTGCTGCTTATGGATGTTTTTCAACTGTTATAGTTATATAGGCCCGATATCTAAAGAGTCCCGATATTCCCCCTTTATGATTATGTACTCAGTGCCTTTTAATGATGTGGTGTCTCCCTTTAATTGATCTCAGGTTCGACATCCTTCGTATTATAGTCTCTTGGCTTGTTATATGTTTTGTATCAAGCGGACACGATATACTTTCCCTTTCACATGCTCGACAACTTTCATGGTTGTTGAGGCTCAACATCTCCCTTCGAGTTCGATAACATTTGCGTATGTTGTTCCCTAATTGTTCGACATCTCTATGGATTTGGAACCTCAGCGCGATATCATTCGCATTGTAAAAGCTCGATATCCATAGAAGTTGTTTTGGGATACGATATCTCTTACCCTTTATAAGTTCAAAAAACTCTAGAGTTGGCCAATTGCTCGGAATCTGACATTCTTATAATTTCTTCACCCTCCCCTAGGTGCATGACACCTTCGAAACATTCCTAAAGTTCTTGAAGTTTGATATCCCTTACTGGATGCTTTATTGTTTTTTCTTTGATATCTTGAATCTCGGTATTCTCTCTTTACATGTTTAACATCATTATTTGTAGTAACATTTGCCCTCCCAATGCAGAAGATGTTTGCACAAAAAATGGACAAACACCTCCAAGTCGTATGATTTAGTCGATTTTATGTTGTTCTTAATGATTTGGGTGATTTATGCAAATATGTAAAAGCAGGGACTAAACTATAAAAGACACACAGATTTATAGTGGTTTGGCCAGAATGTGCCTACGTCCACTTCATATGTTATTCTCTTTCACTGTCAGATTACAAGTACAAATCTTTGATTACAAGTGTATGAAAGTTGTTTGAAAGTTCTGTCCGTGCTTGAGCTCTCAAACTTGTCCCCCATTGCTGTACCCCTACCCCTCTATTTATAGAGTGAGGCTGGGGGTAGGGGTCCTGGATGTATATGGCTGCTGGTGGGCCTGGGCTGATGTAATCTGGCCTGGCATTGTTGATTCGGTAGTGCCTTGGTTCAGTAGTGGATGAGTTGGGATTTGGTTCGGCGGGACTTGGTCCGGTGGATTGGTTCGGTGGGACTTGGTCCGGTGGATTGGTTCGGTAGTGAATGAGTTGGGATTTGGTTCGGTGGGACTTGGTCCGATGGAGAGTGGTGAGTTAGGTGATAAAGGATAGAGTTTGGTTCGGCTAGGCTTAGGAGGTGGGTTGGCTGGATAGTGAATAGTTCGGTGGTGGTGGAAACGCACCCAACACTTGCCCCCCAAAGTGCGGTATATGCCAGCATATGCCGCGCTTTGTTTTCTCTACGTTCGGCCCAAGTGCCGAACCAATTGGTCCGGTCGTCTATGTTGGTCTATAAGTAGGGGCTTCATGCCTCTGTTATTCCCTACCAGCCGAACCAAATTCTTGTCTTTGCCGAATCAAACGCATCAACGAACCAGACCTCAGCTGCCGGACCAGGTGAGGCCCACTTCTGCCGAATGAACTTTCGCTTTGAACTACCGAATGAATCCGGGGAGTATGAGTGCCGAATGAACCTTCGCCTCGTACTAACGAATGAACTTGGGAGTATGAGTGTCGAATGGCCCCTAGCCTCGAACTGCCGAATGAATTTGGGAAGTACGAGTGCCGAATGGACTTTAGTCTTGAGCTACCGATCGAGCTTTTATGTTTTGAATTATGAACGATATTCCAGGCCGTATGTACTTGCTTGTTTATGTCTCCACACTCCTTGTTCTAATAATGTGTTTTCTCCTGTTGTAGATAATGTCTCATAAAGTAGAAACCCGTTCCGACAAGAAGAAATTCAAGGACAAAGGCGAGTCCCCCATTGTGCCCCCAGTTCGGGCAGAACGTCATGGACCAACCCCGAGATCGTTAGTAGACGGGTACGGTCCTCAAGAGCTCTTGAATTCACCGCCAGTCTGCTTTCCCAGCTCCCTCAAAGATGAGCAACTTGATGTTATATCTCGCTCTTTCGGGATCGATGGAGCGCTTATGTTGTTGCTGGGGGAAGGAGTGATGCCGTATAATCCCCCTGAAGGATATTTCGTTTATAGTAGGTATCACTGTATGTGTGGGGCCATTCCTCCGATCAACGCTTGGATCGTCAGCTTCATCACATACTTGAAGGTGGCCCCTTTCCAGCTTCAGCCCAACTCCTATGCCATCTTGGTGAGTTTGTTTATTATCTTCCAGAGAAAATACGGGTGTCCTCCTTCCAACTGGGAGTTCGGTATCTATACAACCTGAGAGTCTACAAGAAGGGGTCTCCATACATTAGCTTAGAATCGGCCGTGTCTTTCGAGCCAGTCCTCGACTTATATTCGAAATTTAGCATGTTCAAGAAGGAGTGGTTCTTTGTCAAGGATGACTCTGTTTCTTTCCACCGCTTCACCTCTGGCCGTAAGTCAACTTTTACTTATAACTTCCGTTCTGACTGTAATGCTCCTCCTTATATGCTTTGTTTCTTGCTAGCGACAAGTGGCTTTGCGGTTGTAGAGAATGATCATTTAGTTCGGATGGCTGGGGAAATAGAAGCCATTCCGGAAAAGGAGAGGGCAGCTTCTTATTTGATCAGGAATGCTACTCTTTTGGAGCACAACTTGCTTCTGCCACGCCAATCTATGGTTAAGCAAAGAGCCACAGCTGAGGAGAGGGCCGCCAAAGCTAAAGGAGGGGCTATGGCAAAGAGCAGCAAAAGGAAACCCTTCTCGAAACATCCAATTGCCGAGGGGAAGAAACTTAAGAAGTCCGACAGTCCCTCCCCTAGCACATGTCCAGACATTCCGGAGGAGGAAGATGTGGAGGAGGAAAGAGGTGAGGATGAAGGAGGTGAGGAGGAGAGAGGAAATGACGAAGAAGGTGATGGTGATGGTCATGGTGATGATGGTGGCGATGGACAGAGTGGTAGTGGTGCTGGGGCTTTGTCTTTTGAGCAAGCAGGTGTGATCTAGGAGTGGACGGACGATGCTTTCCGTCTAGCTTTCGAAGGGTTGGAGGAAGGATCGGCTTTAGTGGAGAAGCCAAAGAAAGCTGACAAGGTCGGGACTGGTGCCGATTCATCTTCTAAGAGCATTTCAGCTAAGGCAACTCCTGCGATTCAAGGTGAATTCTTGACTCCTGCAGACCCCATTTATGATAGGGATTTAGGAATATTTTATGATCGGCTTCCGTCCTAGAGTGAGATCTAGGACTTATTGCAGTATCCTACTCCTCCCCAGGGTTTGTATAACAAAACACCTCTTTACTCTTCTTAACTTGATATATTTCTTGAATTATAGTCCAATGTATGCTTGTAACACTTGGTTTCATATCACAGAAGCAGGTAAGGTGGTCAAGACATCAGACGTTCGACATCGTCTTGAACAATACAAACTTCTAAAGGCTTCTACTAAACCAAAGCCTCCGACTAACCGCCCCGGAGACATAGGCGGCTACCATCCTCTTCTTGGAGTTATCGAAGAGGATATCCAAAGGAAGAAGAGGAGTCGCTTCTTACTTGAATCTTCACCTGGTCCTCGGCTTCCAACTCAGCCTCCCCAGGATACCACGGAGGAGAGTACTGGGTTTATACCTTCTCTGCATCCGTCTAAAAATCCTACCGTTACCCAGATAGATCATCCCGGTTTAGTTCGTAATCCGTTTGCGGGTCATCCGGATCTGGATCCGGGTTTTCGTGATGTTACCTTCGATGAGGCTACTGGTGAGCACCTTCTCCCTCGTAATCCTATGGTAAGGGTACTCGATGAAGCTAAGTCCCTGGACCTTGATTTGCTTACCACTCGGGTTGTAACTTTGGGGGACGAAGCTAAGGCAAATATCGACCGGGTTGTTGAGGAGACCAAGAAGCTGATGGGGCATCATGCCCGACTGGTCAAGGCTGGGGAAGAAATCGGGAGCGCCAACATTCGACTGCGGTTAATGGTTTCCGACCAGGCCAAACAACTCGCTGATCAGGCCATCCAGATCTCTCAACATGAGGCCGCCTCTAGGCAATTAAAGAGAACTATGGAAGAGGCCAGCAGGGCAGAGTTACGGAAAATGAAGGCTGCTTGTAAGGAACGTATTGATATGGCCATTGCAACGGTGGATGAGGTTCGGAAAGCGGATCTTGGGCGGGTACAGGATTTATCTGGGAAGCTTGAAGCCGCAGAGCTTGCTCAAACCAAGCTGAAGGAGGAGATGGAGGCGATGAGGAAATCCTTTCAGGCTGATTGCTCGCGATACCAATCGGAGAGGGATGCTGCCGTTGCAAAGCTGTTGGCTTCTGGGGACCGAATAAGGGAGTTCGAGGAGAACGAGGGGATAATGGATGAGATGCTTCAGGATATGTACTTTCGCACTTGGAAATAGGGCAACTTATCCTGGATGGATGATTATCCCCGAGTCATGGCCAGGATTTACCTTAGGGCCCTGGAGGAGGCTAAGGCCGATGCGGATGAGGAGGGTGGCGTGGCCTTCAGAATGGACGTGATCACGGCCCAGTTCACCAAGGAGGAGAAAGTGGCGGTAAAGGAGGGTATGTGGCTGCTTACTACTGAGGAGGTAGGGTTGCAGTTGGAGGATGATGATCAAGGAGCAGATGCTGGTAAGTCTTCCCTTTCAGTCTTTTCGTAACTTGATTGCTTATTGTTCGTGATTATTAATGGATTCTTTCCTGAATTGGACAGGCGGGACCCCTGGGGCACCACCGACTTCTGGTCAACATGCTGAGAGTTCCGATCCCGCGGTTAAGTAGATCTCGGGGGGCCAGTAGGATAGAGGTGAAGCTCTGATGCAGTCGACTCCTTGACTTGATTTGAATATCTTTTGGTTTACTTGACATTGCTATCTATGGTAGTCCCAAAACATTAATGTAACTTTTAGGCTGTAATTATGTTATTCGCAACGAACGACTTTATTCTTGGCATGTAATTTTTAACTTAAGCCAATTCTGTGATATTTGAATATTATCGTCATTTTGGTGTGTTGCGTAAGAAATATAGTTGCGCATATTCCCATGATTTAATTGTGTTTGATGTCAAGTTCTTGCTTAAAATATAATTTCATATCTTGCAATGTTAGTGTGATGTGCGAATAAATTATAGCTATGTATTCATATACAAAAGAAGAATGTACCGCCCTTCATGTTTTAGTCATAGACGGTTGCTTTGAGCGTCTTGTATGACTGAGAATGGAATGCAGCTGAGTGACCTGTCATACAGTTGTGAGTTCCTATTCCCCATATCGAGCGTCTCCTATTTTGTGTCCTGTTCTTTAGGGATCGTTATAGAGGATAGGAGGAAAGTTTTTAAATAAAATAGAAATATAAGAAATAGTAAAACTTCCAATCACAGAAGGCCTGCGATGTGTTTAAGTTCGTGGCAAACGGGTTTTGTAGTCACTTTCCCTAGCTGTGGGTCTTGGAGACATTTGTCACCCATCTTACGCCTCCGCGGGGAGTTTCTCTTTTTTACCACAGCCACACTTAAGACACTCGGAGTCGAGATCGTGCACAGTAACTACCCGGGCCATTATGGCCCGTAATCGTGGGTATTATTCGATTTATCGTGGCCGGCTAGCGTGGGTGCTGATCGTCAACCGTGAACTACCCCTGGCTGGCCACACCTTATGTTGGGGCTTAAAGTAGGTTCACGGTTGCCGGCGAGCCGAACGCCGTAATGAGCTGCCTCGGCTATAGTTTGCCTTCTCGGTGGCTTATAATCGGCTCATTACAGTTTGCTTTAAGGGCCGATCGTGAGCAATGAGTTAACCCGCAGCAGAGGGATGCTGGAGCAAAAGTGTCTCATCGGCGAGGGCATAGATTCGCATAGTACCTGTTAGGTCTTGTCCAGATGAAGTCGCGCTGTGATGTGTCTTGAATGGAAATGCCATTACACAGGATTTTGTTCAACAGAAAAGGAAAAGTTAACAAGCAGCCAAGATATAAAGGAATAAGTTAAAAAAAGAGACAAGTTTTTAAAGTGGTTCGGCACGAAAATGCCTACGTCCACTGATTCACTTTGTTAATTCACTTCATATGGGCAGTACAAGTTAAGAAAAGTATCGACGAAGGTGTTGGATGTTCCATGCCCTCTGGATCACCTCTCCGTCCACTGTTGACAAAATATAAGCTCCGTTGTAGAGATCTTTGTGAATTTCATATGGTCCATCCCAGATTGGATCTAGTGCACCGGGGCGCGGGAAGATTCGTTTGAGGACAAGATCTCCTTCTTGTAAGCTACGATGCTTGACTTTGGAGTTGTATTGCGCCGCCACTTTTTGCTTGTGAGCTGCTGCTTTGAGCGCTGCATCGTTTCTTCTCTCTTCAATCAGATCCGAAGACATGTGAAGGAGTTCTTCGTTCTCTTCTGCGTTATAGTGGATCCTGCGGTGGGAAGGTACTACAGTTTCGACTGGGAGCATGGCCTCCGATTCGTATGCCAAAGAGAAAGGAGTATGCCCCGTTGATGTTCTGAATGATGTGCGGTAGGCCCAAAATGCCGTAGGAAGTTCATCCACCCAAGCGCCTTTCGATTTTTCAAGCTTCTTTCTGATTAAAGTTTTGAGAATTTTGTTGACAGCTTCGACTTGTCCGTTTTCCTGGACGCAAGCCACAGATGAGAAGCTTTTGTGAATTCCGTGCTTTCGGCACCAGTCGGCAAACTCTTCGCTGTCAAACTGAAGTCCATTGTCCGATATGATTTTGAGTGGAACCCCGTACCTGCATAGAACATTTTTGGTCAAGAAGTTAATAACTTTTACCGAGAATATTTTATTTAGAGGTTCTGCTTCCACCCATTTGGTGAAATAGTCGACCGCCATTATAGCATATTTGGCTCCGCCTCGGCCCACCGGTAGTTCGCCAATCAGGTCAAGTCCCCATACTGCAAAGGGCCAAGGGCTGGTCATTTGAGTAATCTCATTTGTTGGTAGTCGAGGAATCTTGGCAAATTTCTGGCATCTGTCACATTTTTTAACGAAGTCTAAGGCGTCTTTGTTTAAGGCAGGCCAGAAATATCCATATCGGAGTATTTTCTTTGCCAGAGTCTGCCCTCCAGTGTAATTTCCGCAGCTTCCTTGGTGGATGTTGGATAAGATTTCCTTAGCTTCCCTTCCAGCGACACATCTTAATAAGGGGTTAGAGAAGCCACGCCGATAGAGGATGCCTTCTTGTATTGTGTAGCGGGAAGCTTTCCTCAAGATTTTCCTGACTTCGTTACGCTCCCTGGGCAGTGTGCCATCTTGTAAGAATTTTCGGATGGGAGTCATCCAAGTTTCCTCTTCGATTGCAGCTACCAGATTCACTTGCTCGAAACTCGGGGTTAGTTTCTTTGGGATAGCTACTGTTCCGAAAATGGTATCGTCTTTCATGCTAGATTGCTTTGCCAGCTCGTCGGCCTCTTGGTTCTCTTCTCGAGGGATGTGTTTGATTAAATAGTGATCCAATTGATTGAGTAGCAGCTTGGTCTTCTTTAGACATGCAGTGAGTCGTTCTCCTCGAGTCTGAAATTCTCCTAGTATTTGGTTTACAATAAGTTGAGAATCACTATGAAGACATAAAGAACTGACTCCAATCTCTAAGGCAAGTTCCAATCCAGCTATTACTGCTTCGTATTCTGCATCGTTGTTAGTGGCAGCGAATTCCAACCTTAGAGCATAGTGCAGCTTCCTTCCCCTGGGAGTGATCATTACAATACTTTCCCCCGAGCCTTGTTCGTTTGATGCTCCATCCACAAAGAGATTCCACTTAATGTCTTTTGCTATCTCAGATTTCTCCTTACCTTCGTTGGTAGTGAATTCGGCAATGAAATCGGCCAGGGCTTGTCTCTTGATGGCGTTGCAAGGATGGTAGGTGATATCATATTGACTTAGTTCAATGCACCATTTAAGTAGTCGTCCAGATTTCGGGACGATGGAGTACCTGCCTTAGCGGTTGATTGGTTAGAACTCTGATGGAATGAGATTGGAAATAGTGTCGCAGTTTCCGTGACGTGATTAGTAAACAGTATGCTAGCTTCTCAAGTTTAGGATATCTGGCTTCTGCCCTTGTTAACCTCTTGCTTACAAAGTATATTGGCCGTTGCGCGCGGTTGTCTTCTCTCACCAAAGCGGTGCTTAGAGCATGAGATGACACAGCAAGGTATAGGTATAGCTCTTCGCCTTCATTTGGAGTTGAGAGTACTAGTGGTCTCTGGAGGTGTTCGATTAGGTTAAGGAAGGTTGTTAAGCATTCGTTAGTCCATTCGAACTTTCCTTTGTCTTTCTTTAGAGCCTCGAAGAAGGGGACGCACTTGTCAGTCGCTTTAGAGATGAATCTGCTTAGGGCGGCCACCTTCCCATTTAGGCTTTGCATTTCTTTTCGAGTGGAAGGTATCCTGATATCTTTCAGGGCTCGAACTTGTTCGGGGCTTGCTTCAATTCCTCTGGCATGGACGATGAATCCCAAGAACTTTCCTGACGATACTCCGAATGAGCACTTTAGAGGATTCAGTTTCATTCCATATTGGCGAAGTACTTGAAACATCTCGCCCAAGTGGCTTACGTGATCGTTGGCTTTCCTCGATTTTACAAGCTTGTCATCCACATAAACCTCCATAGTTCGTCCTATCAGTTCCGCAAACATCTTGTTGACGAGACGCTAATAGGTAGCCTCGGCGTTTTTGAGTCCAAAAGGCATTACTCTATAGCAGTACAATCCCCGGTCAGTGATGAAACTAGTATGGTCTTGATCGGGGGCGTGCATAGGAATTTGGTTATATCCTGAGTATGTATCCATAAAAGATAAGAGTTCATGCCCGGCAGTGCTGTCCACAAGCTGGTCGATTCGGGGGAGTTGGAAGAAATCCTTCGGGCAAGCGTCATTTAAGTTGGAGAAGTCAATGCATGTTCGCCACTTCCCATTAGCCTTCTTTACTAGTACCAGGTTAGCAATCCACTCTGGGTAGATGGCTTCTCGTATGAAGTTATTGGCAAGTAGGTTCCTTACTTCTTCATCGAGGGCTGCTGATCGTTCTGCCCCCATACTTCTCCTTTTCTGCTTTACTGGTGCCTTGGTAGGATCGATGTTTAGTACGTGACATGCCACGTCTGGGGAGATTCCAGTCATGTCAGCGTGCGTCCATGCTTATACATCCAAGTTGTGGCGGGGAAAATCAATGAGTTGATCCCTCAATTTTGCTCTTAACTGAGATCCGATTTTCAACAGTCTACTCGATTTGTGTTTGTCTACAGATACAAACTCCATTGCCTCTGCAGGCTCGACGGTGGCCTCCTCCTCTTTGCTCCTGGGGTCTAATTCATTGAAAGGATCACTGGTATATCGGAGAGGAGAGGCTTTATTTAGTTGCTATGCTTCCAAGTTTTTCATGCAGAGAGTAGTCTATGCATTCTTCCCTCTATCCTTCCCGCGATTATTACGAAGTTCAGTTACATAGAAATCTCGAGCGGCGCCTTGATCTCCCTCTACTTCCCCTATTCCATTGTCTGTTGGAAATTTCATCTTTAGGCACCACGGGGCCAAGACAATTTGGAAGTCAGACAAGGTTGGTCTTCCTAAAAATGCGTTGAAGGCCGAGTGGTTATCTATCAGCACAAATGTTTGTTTCCGCACAACGGAGCGGGGGTGACTTCCTATTTCAACAAAAAGGTCCAATTGCCCGAGGGGCATCTTCGCGTTTCCAGTGAAACCGTGTAGTGGTTTGTTGCAGGGAGACACATCCTTCATTGACAGCTTCATTCTGTCGAAAGCATGCTTGAATAGAATATTTACTGAGCTTCCAGTTTCTACTAAAATTCGGAACACTTCGGCTGGGCCGAACCGGGCAGAGATGACCATAGTATCCATGTGAGGGTACTGCCTTCCTTCTAGGTCACGCCTATTGAATGTGATGTCATCATTCTCTTTTCGCTTCAGGTGGCGTTCTTCCATAACAGAATTGACGTAGCCTTTATTGCTTCCAAGTGACTTTCCGTATCTTTCCTTCTCTGCCCAGTTTCTGTCGGCGATGTGTGGTCCTCCTGATATGGTATGGACCACTATCTTCTCTTGACTGGAGCCGCTGGTGTTGCGATTTCCCCCTTCTGTTTCTGGAAGGGGTAGCCTTGGGTTCTCATTGGCAGGAGCTGGGGTCCTGTTCTGACCTTTTACATAGCGTTCCAGTCTCTTCCTTCTGATGTGTTCTTCAACTAAGTCCCGGAGATGATGGCATTCATTGGTATCATGCCCATGAGATTCGTGGAAGCGGCAGAACTTTCCAGACTTAATTGCGTTATCTGATTCCTTCTTGTATGGGGGGCGTCGGTATTTAACTTCGTCTTGGGTGGCCAGGAAGATGTTTTCGATTGTCTTATTCAAAGGAGTGTAAGTGTCAAATCTCGGTCCTGGTCGATATTGACGTTTTTCTCCCTTCTTGCCTCCAGCATTGTTTCTAGAGTCATTTCTTCGAACGTCCTTTGCTACAGCAGGAGTGTTGCCATGAGCTGCCTTGGTTTGTTGTCCTGTCTGTCTTTCAGTTGCAGCGTCTTCAAGTCTCATATATCTTCCGGCTTCATTGAAGAAGTCGGGTAAGGTAGCTGGTTTTTCTTTCGTTAATCTTCTAGCAAACTTAGTATCCGGATGCACACCACTACAGAGGGCCATCAAAATAAGTTTCTCATCGGCATCTTGGACTACGGCTGCCGCCGCATTGAATCGGGTTAGATATTGCTGCACTGCCTCTCCAGGCTTCTGTTTGATATTAGATAGGGAATAAGCTTCCTCGGGTTGTTCCACATGAATGCGGAACTGGCTGATGAACTTCTCTTTCAGCATTTCCCATGAGCTGATGGATCCTTGGGGTTGGTGGCAGAACCAAGAGGTAGCTAGATCTGCCAAGAATAGTGGAAAGCATTTGCACAATACTCCTTCTGTGGCTCCGCTCATGAGCATATGTTGTGTGTATCTCTGCAAGTGTACAACGGGGTCAGAGATTCCCTTGTAAGGTTCCATTGTTGGCATTTTCCATTCTCGGGGGGTGATGGCAATTTCGATATTGCGGATGAAAGGGCTGGTTACCCTAGCGCCTATTCCTCGATCTCTTTGATCCCGTTGGACGCACTCTCTGAAAAATCGTGCCATTCTTTCATCAGAATTTGGAGCAGATAGAAATGTGTTTGGTTCTTCTCTGCGAGGTTGATTCCGTCCAGATGATCTGTAGGGGTGGTATCGCCTATCACTCCTAATATTTTCCAATGGCTGTCTCTGGTCTTCTGGGAGCATGCTAGGATCAGCTACAGTTGGCCCCTGCCTTGATCTTCCCCTACTGGGTTCTGTTCTGAGCACTTCCCCGGGTCCAACTTCAGGCTGGACTCTAGCTCGGCCCCGTTCATTGGTGTTTCCATGGCTAGGTAGCATGACCGGCTCAGCCACAGCCGACCCTTGCCTGGTACCTCCCTTGTTGGGCTTGGTTCCAAACGTTTCCTCGGGTCGGAGTTCGGGCTGAGTTCGGGCTCGGCTTCTATCATTGTTGTTTCTGTTGTGGGCTTCTTCGAAGAAGAAAGATCTTTGTCGCCTCCCAGGTCCTCCAGGCTGGGACTCATCCCATGATTCAGTGTTGTGGTTGGATTCTTCAGCATCCCTTAAGCGTAACATGAGTCGGTCCACCAAGGCTTCTTGGTTGGGATGTGAAGCGGTTAGTCACCTCAGCCATAACCCTGTCCAGATCTGCCCTAGTAATTACCGCCGGTTGTTCCGTGGCAGGGGCTGTCGGATTTGCCTGATTTCCGTTTCGTATTGCTGTTGAAACGGGGCGGTTCTCTTGATCTGTGATCACTGGATCTGGAACGCTATTGATTGCGATGTTCTTTCCTTTGCTAACATCTTTCTTCTGCCTGGGAGACATGTCTTCTAAGCAATGAGCGATGCTGTCGGGAAGAAGGTTAAGTGGGAGAAGCTGAAGCTTCTAGCTCGATCTCTCAGTGAAAGCACCAAAAATGTTTGCACAAAAAATGGGCAAACACCTCCAAGTCGTATGATTTAGTCGATTTTATGTTGTTCTTAATGATTTGGGTGATTTATGCAAATATGTAAAAAGCAGGGACTAAACTGTAAAAGACACATAGATTTATAGTGGTTCGGCCAGAATGTGCCTACATCCACTTCATATGTTATTCTCTTTCACTTTTCAGATTACAAGTACAAAGCTTTAATTACAAGTGTATGAAAGTTGTTTGAAAGTTCTGTCCGTGCTTGAGCTCTCAAACTTGTCCCCCATTGTTTTACTCCTACCCCTCTATTTATAGAGTGAGGCTGGGGGTAGGGGTCCTGGATGTATATGACTGCTGGTGGGCCTGGGCTGATGTAATCTGGCATGGCATTGTTGATTCGGTAGTGCCTTGGTTCGGTAGTGGATGAGTTGGGATTTGGTTCAGTGGGACTTGATCCGGTGGATTGGTTCGGTAGTGAATGAGTTGGGATTTGGTTCGGTAGGACTTGGTCCGGTGGATTGGTTCGGTAATGAATGAGTTGGAATTTGGTTCGGTGGGACTTGGTCCGGTGGAGAGTGGTGAGTTAGGTGATAAAGGATAGAGTTTGGTTCGGCTAGGCTTAGGAGGTGGGTTGGCTGGATTGTGAATGGTTCGGTGGTGGTGGAAACGCACCCAACAGAAGAAATATTGGTTTTTCAAGTTAACACTTCGATATCAATGCTTGCCGCTTCGATAACCACGTTGCCGCCTATTAGCACTCCTTCCATATTTTTCTCGTTTATTCAAATTGAAATCAACGGCTCTCATTATTCTTATTTCTCCCTATAAATACCTATTATTCTTCTTCCACTTACTTTTTACTTGTAAATCAAACTAGGAACAAAAAGTTTTATTCCAAGTTTTTACACAAAAATTTCAACTTTTCTCAACATGCTCAATCTTAAGGTTCGACTTTCGTCCTTAATTGATTTAGACGCAAGATAAAGAAAATGGGGATTCTTAATTTCAAAATTAGGGTTTAACTAATTAGGTGCTTCAACAAGTTTTATTAAAGCAAAATTTCTATTTTGATTCTCGGAAACTTAGCATTTGCATTCAAGCATAGATTATGGTATTTCCCTTTGTTGATTGAAGTTTTATAATTGCTGTTACAAATTCGAAATCCTTTTAAAAAGCTATCTTACAAGAGCTTTGATGATAATAATCAGTACTCTTTAAGATGCCGACATTTGATTAAAAGTTCGATTGACTGTTAAAAACTCGACATCCTTAAAACTTGATAACTTTCTTGGTTCTTGGGTTGACCAACTTTTTGAAATTTAACATCCATCTTGAAATTCAATCCTTTTTTATTATGTCACCAACCAACTAGGGATTCAATATTTATTTAGGAGTTCAACAACTCTTTCAAAGGATGATTTTATTAGTTATAAACTTGATAACTCATAGTGAACCGCTATTCCTTTACAAATTCAGCAACTGCTTAAAGAGTTGATATATATGCTACAAATTTGATATCCTGTTTAAGTCCGATATGACATCATAAGTTCGGAATGTAGTTATATTATCGTCTTATACACTATATATGTGTTCGACACCTTATAAATTCAACAATAAGTTAAGCTTTTCTAAATAAATCTAACCTCACACACCATTTATGAATTCGACAACCTTTTATGGATTCGATATCAGGTTTCTGATTTGACATCCCATTATAAGATGCTATTAGTGTGATACTTTGATTGAACCTTACTGATCAATTATGAATTCGACATCCAGTCATAAATCCAATAGTTGTTATGGAATTTTCAAATTATTTTGTATAACTTAAACATTTACAAATTCAATATCTTGTCATAGGTTCAATACCTATGAACATAATTCTTAATGATTTTTTCGAACTATTATAAGTTCCCATAGTTAGCTTTGGTTTTGATATTTCACCATTATGAATCATATTTTTTTTCACTTAGTTAAGTACTCATTGATTAAGCATTCAAGCATTTATTTTAGCATCTATATGTATAAGCATTTCAAACTTTTATAAAATATGCAATACTTTCCTAATTTTGTGCACACCTGGCAAATGAATGGATAACAAGAAGTGTGATAAAAGCTCCAAGCCTTACCTCACTTAGAGAAGGGAGATTATAAGCTCCACCAGTCCTTCATAACCATTCAGCAAGAAGAAGATTCTATCATTCAACAGTTCCAAATTATAAACATAGGAGCCATGAATGCTCGTCCATTTGGTAGGATAGATAATCCTTTAGAGGGATTCTTTGTTTTCTCTCTTATTCGCATTTGGAACTCAGGATACCTTCCTTTTCCTAAATTTCTTATATGGTTTTTGGTATGGTCATCCTAAATGTAATAGGGGCAGGTATGGTCATCCTAAATGTAATAAACACACACACACACACACATATATTCATTTAAATGTATTTGTTATTGTACTATTTTATTTTTCACAAAATTGAATAAATATTTGATGAATAAAATAATAACGTAGAATTCATATTCAAACAAATATTTTATTACAAATTTAAATAGTACAAAATTCAGCCCTCACTACATTTACCCAATCAATTACAGTTCAATTTCAATTACATTACAATTTCGATAAACCGTATTAGGGGCAGGTATGGTCATCCTAAATGTAATAAGCACACACACACACACATATTCATTTAAATGTATTTATTATTGTACTATTTTATTTTTCACAAAATTGAATAAATATCTGACGAATAAAATAAATAACATAGAATTCATATTCAAACAAATATTTTATTATCTCCAATGACAAATCTTAAGCAAAAAAATAATGAAAAATACACTTATATAAGAGCATACCCAATAGTGGATTATTAAGTAATCAAACAAACTACTACACATTCACGTATGACTCATTCAAGAACCACAAAGATCAATCATTAAATTGTATATTGTTGTTTTAATGCATCCACGTTAAGACGTCAAATACTATCATTTTAATGCAACTATGTATTAAAACGGCATAGTATTGGTTGTTTGAATTCATAGGCGTACGTTATTTATTGGTCTCTTATTTACTAGCACAAATATTTTGTAGTAGTTTTTTATTAGCTTTGTGTCTTGTTCACTTGCTTCTAAGTGTGGTATGTTGTGGCTAATTAAATTGTTATAAGAATGGAAGTGAACACATCAACTATTGAGAATGCTTTGAAGGTTAATACCACATTCATCCAAGATAAATAATGAGTCCCACAGGCCTTGTAGGACTAGGGAGAAAGATTGCACTTATCAAAGATATACATTCGTAGAAAAGCTTATACATATAGCACATATCAAATATAAATTGGAATAAATAGTTGTCTTAATGATAGATGATATTACCAATGATAGATGATATTACAACAGACAATTGCCTAGTATAACACATGTTATCTATTTGTTAATGCGTGATGGTTTGTTATAATTTACAGTTGCCTAGTATAGTACATGTTATCTATTTGTGAATGCATGATGCTTTGTTCTAATTTGATGAGAACTGAATATAGCTTATGCTGTGACATAGGTATGCATGAAATTACATATAGCTTATGTTGTGACATACGTATGCATAAGGATTAAACATAATTTTCTCTATGAGCCCATATCAATAGAGCGGCCCATAGATTGGGTTGCCCAAAACAAAACTTATGTAATTTATTTGTAAGGGGCCTAAATAATAAGTGGCGCTAAATATGCCCTTTCTAACCAAGAGTTGTACTCGGTCTCATGATGGGACATAGAAGACTTACTGCCACTTAGAATAATATTCACATTTGATGAAGTAATTTGACTTTTAAATATTTATATAAACAATTAAACACTATCTATGATATATTTTTATATAGTTTCACGTAGCCAATGGGTCACCGCAGTCCATGGCTAAGCAGGATACCATTTCAGCTGGGCTAGGCATATGATATAGCACAATTCATTATCAATATTCCTCTGAACAAAATACCTCGGAAATCAACCAAATTCAGTTTGGACCTAAATGTATCTTGTATGTGTTTAACTCACCCTACTAGTTTTAATTTAACTAATAATGAATCAAATAATTGAGAGTAAAGAAAAGGAGGTCCATTCAATCACTTAAAATATACTACGCAAGGAAAAATATTAGTATAAATAAGAAAAAAGAATCACATCTAATTCGGTCAAAGATGTTCAAATATTTACAACCCAACTATTCATTTCAGTGGTAGTTAAGAAAAAACCAAAATCTTCAAAATTGGGAGGCGAAATGCCATCAATGCTGATGATTCCACCCATCGCTTCTATAATTTTCTTCTTCAACAAAGGTGTAACCTTACTCTTGACCATTGTCTGCACGCCTCCAATAAAATAGATAAGTGCATATACTATCACTCAAGTAATTAGTTGTAACATAGCATGTCTTGTTCATTCAAAAATAAAAAATTCAAGGATATGTTTATAGATATATGATAGAAGAAAGTAAGTGCACTAATAGAGAATGAAATATATGCATCCATTCATTTTGTTCCTTCACATGTATAAAATGTTTATCCTCTTGTTCTTATAAATTGCATGGGTCTAACTCTCTGATTCCCTTTCCTATGCTTTCTTATTGTAAGTGAATTTTCCTTAGCATAATCTCATCATATCAAAATGTTGAGATTATATGAACAATGAGACAGAAAAATTCCCTAATAATATAGTCAAAACTTTTAACTGTGGAAATACTAAAAATTATTGATGTTTTCAATAAAAGAATTAAAGGCAACAATAACAATGTGACTTCTTACCAGTATTCTTAGTGCATGGAAGGTTCGTGCATAAGGATAATAGATTACCTAGTAGAAAAGATTTTAAAATCATTAAAAACCTTCCTTTTTTATTTTCTATTTCAATTTCTCGATTATTATATGATGATTTCTTAACTTTCCATATATAGAAAGAGATAGACTAGAAATGACATCTCTTATGTCAACGATACCATCTTCTTCGATTGAATGACATCTCTTATGTCAATCACACCAAAGAAATATTAAATGAATGGAATAGGGATATAAATGGAATAGGTTACGATTTCAATATTGCAATTGTTATTTTCCATTGCACAAGGAATGTCATAAACCAAAGTTTCTTTATCTACATGGCACACACCATCACACGAAGAAAGAAATCTGGCAGCAGATTCTTTCATTTCAACCCAAACTTTAGCTTCACTTTCATGTGAATATGGTGGCATAAAGCTAGGGCCAAACATATCGGATAATTTCATATTTTCTTGACTTTTTCTTACCGATTCATATGGAACAACCATGCACATAGATAACTACGATATTTCAGCTGTTTCGAACTCAGTAACCTTTCCTTTAACATTCATTTCATTTGTTTCATCTAGAATAATTTTCCTTGCTTTCTTCGACAACTCACGCTTTTTTAGCTTGATAATACTGTCAGAGTCATTGAAAATTTTCCATTTCATAGGATAATCAGCTCTTTTGATGTTATTCTCTTTGAAATGTAATCTCTCAAGATTACTTGTACCATATATTTTTACGGCAATGGTTGAATTGCTTCTATATGCAAATATCAGAATCTCACCATCTGTTATCGAGTGGTCCAATACAAAAGTTTTCCAACCTTCTTCAAGGCGAAAGCCACCATTTTTCTTTACTAATTTTACCTTCTATGAACCACCACTAGAGTCTTCGAGAAACAAATTTTCAGGAACTGAGCAGCCAAACTCGAAATCGATTTTTCTAGGAAGTGCCTACATAAAAATGTATTAGCGGATATATTTTAATCGACATCATACTCACGATAACACGAAATCTGACCTAAATAGGTTTTATTTTTCTCCTATCCCGTGGATTACATACGTTGTACACTACTCAAAAGATAAAAATTAAAATTAAAATAAAAACAGAATTACATCATATGTATTCACAATGCTTTATTGAATATGTATTCAAAATGGGGGTCAATAGATGATGCACAATTGGTTTTTCGATCAGTGCCCAATGTAGACACCGTGATATATACCTCTTTGATTGTTGGACTTGGCTATAACGGACGTGGCAATGATGTCATCCACCTCTTTGACTAAATGATAACGAAAGACATACATCCCGATCGAGTGTGTTTTCTTACTTTGTTATAAGCTTGTAGATAGTAGATTGATCGACAAAGGCTTGAGGTTTTTCGATATGACGAAGAAAGTTTATGGTCCAATACCTGAAGAAGAGCCTCATATGACATTGGTAGATATTCTAGGTCGAGCAGGTAGAGTCGATGAGGCAATGAACGTAGTGTGGTCAATGCCTTTTGAAGCGGGCCTCTATATAGTTATCGATCCTATCGGTTTGAAAAATAGATAATAGAATGGACTTAGTGGTTCAGGCAGCTAATAAAGTAATTGAAATGGGATCGAAAAATGACGTGAATTATGGTCATTATCCAATGTTTACTCAGCTACAGGTAAGTTTGGTGATGCAACTAAAGTTAGGAAAATGATGAGAGATATAAGGGTGAGTAAAGAAACAGGCTGTAGTTGGATTGAGGTGGAGAGCAAAGTTTATCGATATTTTGCTAGTAACGTTAGCACATGGAGGTTAATATGTTATGTGATAACCTTAAAAGGGTGATGCCCATTCCAAATACGGAGGAAGCTAAGCTAAAATTGGATTCAGTATTATTTCTTCACTAACATTATTTTCTATTTAATTACTTACTTTTAATCAGATTCTATGCCATAATTAAAAATTCTATGCACTATTTTAAGTAATTAAAAAGAAAATAATTCCATTGAAGAAATAATACTAAATCCAACTTTAGCTTGTCTTCTTCCGTATCTGGAATGGCCATCACCCTTTTAAGAGAATCACATAACATATTAACCTCCAAGCGTCTAACATCACTAGAAAAAAATCGATGGCCATTGCTATCCACCTCAATTCAATCGCACCCTGGTTCTTTCCATACCCCTATATCCCCACCATTTTCCTAACTTCAACTGCATCACCATACTTTCCTACAGCTGAGTAAGTGAAACGACCCGCAATTCCGTACCCCTTGAGTCGACACTATTCTCCAACAATCAATTCAAGATGAACGGAAATACGAACCATTTAGGTTAAAGAAGAAGAGGTAGAAGAAGAGAAACAACAACATCAGAATCTAACCATCGCAGCGGAATAAAATATAATAGATAATAGCTGATCTTTACACAAAAGCAAATCTATTTATACATTACATCACCAGAGTACACATCACATCCAACTGAACAGTAATCATAACATGTCCTCACAAAACTGAATACACAGCTAATCAACACAGTGGAGTATTTAAAACAAGTACGGAAGCACGTATCGCCATCCAACTCATCTCCTGAGCTCCACAGCATCCTTTCCTGTAAGCTATAATACTCGGTATGACCTGAGCATTATAGTTAAATAACACCCGAGTCAGTCTGGAATACCAGCGTGAGAAAATCACACTCAATTTGATTATTAAAGTTCCAAAAATCCTTTGAAAATCAAAAGCATCTCGTAAGATCATGCCACAAATAAACATGTCGGGTTTTTTCCTTACGATAGCTAAAACATTATTTATAAAATCCTCTGATATTATAATAGTGTCTATATACAAATACTTATTCAAATAGCCGAAATTGTTACATTAATTAAATTCTAGCTACTAGCCACAGTCGTAGGTAATACAAACAAAACCGTAAAAGGCACGTAGGGAGAATGGATTTTCAACTAATGACTAGGCTGTAACGTCCCGCCTTTTCGCACGCTTTAAATCGACACATGTGCCAGTTCAAACCGTTCGGAAGGGCGGATTGTTATGGGATAAATAAGAAAATGAGAAAGAAATAAAACAAAACAGAATCTCACAGCGGAAGGATAAAATATAATAATCAAATATACAGTTTACAAAGCTATTTAAAAATACTCGATTATACTTATACAACATATATCAGAGTTACACATACCATATATCAATGCAGCGGAACAATATGAGTGTAGTGGAATATAATAATAATAATAGAAATCTTCGACTTTGTCCTCCAGAGCTAAAGTCTTCGATCCTGAAACGCCCGGACTGACCCGAGCGAATTTGAAAAGACAAAAACACCCGAGTCAGAAGTAAAAGATCTTATGTGAGTTAAATTAACAGAAATAAATATGAGTGCAGTAACTCAAGAGATGCTCGCGATTTACATCTCCTAAGGATCCGTTAAACTATTTACTATATAGTATATTGCGCCATTACAATAGTGTCTATTTGTAAAATAAACTTACTTTTTAATAGCGTTAAGGGGTTACCCATATAGTCCTTAACACAAATAATGCCAATAGTATATACAGTACCGTAATACCTCCTGATCGGGAGGCTACCAGAGGATACTCCATAGGTAAGACACAAATAGAAACTCGTACAAGGCGCGATAGGGTAGGTGACACGACACAGCTAGGCAATGCCAGGGTAGATATACCAATTACGCTTCCGGGTCGGTGGTAACGCGTAGCGCGCAGCTACCGCCCGCCTCGAGCCACACCCCCAAATAAAATCAAAAGTGATCACCGAATCAATCCAAAGTCAAAGTATAATATCGAAGGGATGTGTCCGATCAAAGGTGCTACCTTATTAACCCGTCGATCGCTCCTGTTTTAGCCACCTTATGCCAACTCACGGGAGTCGGGTCCACTATTTAACTTAAAGGAAACGCCACCACCATCCTACTTCATTCTGGAATCTCCACCACGTACACGGTTGTTAAAGTGGTTTTCGGGGTTGGCAGAAAGTATGACAACTTCCGATCCCAGTCTCTTCAACAACCAAACGTTATTATAACACCGCGGTCTTTAAAATAGTTTATACTTTAAAACTAGAAAATAATTATCCATTTCAAAACCCATAAAAACGATATCATTCCCATTTTGAAAACAACTCATTTCGATATTATTTTTATAAAACCCAAACCAATAATATCATTTTTATTTCAAATATATTTCTTTTTTCCAAAATCATACTGCTTAAAATTTATAATATCTGGAAACCAAACATTTGGATTATAACTTTCAAAACATAATACTTCGAAATTCATAGCTTTAAAACCATAACTTCTAAAAACTTGAATGGTTTGGATGTTCAACAGTATATAGAATAAAATGGTTTAATTTTAGTTTTACTTTGTAAAGTAAAATAATTTCCATGACTTTACAAATATATTTTCTTTAGATAAAGTCTAAACCTACATTTAAATTTCACCTTCAGTTTCCAAAACCACTTCAATTTCAATATATATCAAATTTGAGTATTAATAAATTTCAAAGCTAAAGTTGGAATTTTATTCTTTCAACAAATTCACCGTTCTATTATTTAGTCTTGAATATTTGCATGATAAATCCATAATCATTTATATAAAACTCAAATTTCCTATAACTAAATATTTCCTTCCATTTATTTATACTAGAAATATTCATTTAATTTATCTTGAAATAAAATTTCAGTTATAAATATCATACCTTTAAAATTTCCAAGCTTTAATAAGTTTTACATCAACTTACGGAGTTAAATTTTTAAATAAGCTCAATTCCATATAAATTTCAATTTATCTTCCAATCTTAATTGATTTGAATCATTTAAAACTCTATACATACACAAGATCTTAAACCTGTATTTAAACATATAATATAAATCATCAAACTCCATTTTTCTAACTTATTCATTTTTATATAACAGATTATACATAGCTTAAATACAAATTTTTGACTATATATGTATATATAAAGAAATATTTATATAATATCAAATTTTAATATTCATTAAAACGTATCCTATCCAAACCATAGAAATCATTTTCAAAATAATTATATATATATATCGCGGTGCCTGTATATAATTTTCAATTCTATGGTCAAGTGATACAGATATTTATCATTTCAATCCGCAATTAGAAAATAAAAATGCGGTTGTATATCATTTCAAACCGCAATCCCGAATGAAATGAAAATGCATAATAACTTGCAGTTTATACAATATAAATACAGCATCCATTCATCCATCATATCAATCATCAACATTTATCAATTTATCATCCAATTCAAACAATCACATCAATAAATAATAATTAATTACTGACAGTTAATTTTTCAAAAATGAATTAAATAACTGTTCAACTGTAGTTTATATGCAAAAATAAATAAATTTGACTAGCTTTTTTAATGGCAGTTTAAATGCAATAAATAAATAAATTAACAATTAACTGGCAGTTTTAAATGCAAAATGAATTAAATAACACGTAAATTAAATGAATGCAATTTAACTGAGAAAATGATGAAATATATGTCAAACAACTATAAATAAAATTTTAAACACATCATACATCAATTTAACAAACATAAAAAAGTTTTAGAATTTTTGAGTGGGTTAAAACACTCACCTTTTGAATTTAAATTGAATTTAAACCCAAAAAAATTGATAGTCTCCAAATCTGTCCAAACCAGCGTCAAAAGATCTGGAATTTTATTACAATCCTAACGAAAAAATCTCGTGTGAAACGGAGTTCGTAGGAGAAAGTTATACGCATTAATGGTGATTGAAATTTCAAAAAAAGAAAAAAAAAGAATAGAAATAAAAGAACACCTTCAAGCGCCACGTCATCCCCCTTTCTTTCCCTCTCTCCCTCACGCATTTTGCTTCCAGATTTTTCTGAGGAGCTTGAATTTTAGCTTTGGATTTGGTTTGGAATTTTTATTAGGATCCAAAATTTGTTTGTCTGCCATTGAGGAGGAGAGAGTTGAGATGTACGTACTGAACAAATGAGAATTAGGGAGGCTAGGGTTTATACCAGGATATTTATAGAGAAAGTTGAAAAGAAAGAAGGAAGTTTGAACTAGAATAAAATTTGAAGAAGAAGAATATTTTAAGAGGAAGGAAAAATTAAAATGAGAGATAATAAGGAGATTTGAAGAATAAATTAAGGCTGCAGGATTGAAGATAGAAATAAATGAAAAGCTAACAAAGTATATATAAACCAAGTAAGAATTGAAATATAAGTAAAAATATGAACAGCCTTAGAAAACGGTAGTGTTGAAAGAGGTAAAGTAAAGGAATAAGTATACAAATGAAGATAAAAATAAATCTTCCGTTTTAAATATGAAGCTTCAGTAAACAAAATGAAGTTTAGAAATAAAGAATATTAAATGCTAATGACGTGGCATGAATAGTAATTTGGATGTCAAAAAAAACTTCAGGAAAACTACTTGTAATGGAGCAAACAAAAAAGAAACAAATGAAAAGAATGAGGCAGTTATTAATTAGAAATCAATCATACGAGGTTACTATAAATTAATAAGAATGAGTAGTTTAACAAATGGATGCTCAAGTGGAACCTACATGGATGACATGGAATGGAAAAAAAAGAAAAGAATGCGGATATGATAATAAATATTAAGCAAATGAAGGGCCACTTATATACTATAAACAACCTTTGGGGTCCAAATTTTGAATCTTACTTCGGTTAATTCATTCCCATAAATCTAAATATGCACAAATTAATATCATTAAATTCTTTCTTAACACATTCATTTTATGGTAATATATGCATCCTCCATTAACGCAATCAATTAAACAATCAATTAAAAAATCAATTAATGATATTACTCAATCGATAAAAAAAATCAATCAATTATACAATCAATCAATCAATTACCAAACCAATCTACCTATATTTTTATTTATATTACTCAAACCAATTTTATTAATTTATGAATATATATATATATGCACTATAAAAATTATTTACTTTACTTTTTTTTGATCATTGTAACTGTGATATTAATGCAACCAAATTTACACGTTTTAACCGTATATAAAGTGTAAAATAAATATAAACATGTATAATTAATGTACAACTTTTAATACAAGGTAATTTCTAATTGATTGCATAACATTTACACAACCATGAACCCTATGATATATTTTTAAAATATGAATACTAATAAGTGTGTTTGTATACATTATTCGAAAATTCAATTTTTTCGTTATATAAAATTATTCTTATTCAAAATGAAAATTTTTCTTTATACATCTCAAAATAGGAAATTATATTAATTGAAATGTTCATTCCATTTTGAAAAAAAAATGCAAGTTCTTATATTAACTCATTGATTACAATTTAATTTATGTTTCCTTCAAATTGAAACATTTAAATTAATCTAATTCCAGTTCATTTCACTACTAATTTCAACAAATTCTAATTATATAACACTTTTTTCTTTTCATTTATACCAATTCAAATATATTTTATAGAATTTCATATACAACAAAATTTATACAATATTTACAATGTAAATGTTTTATCTTATTGAATTCAACATTTTTCACTTATCAATTTATTCCACGTTAACTGCAATAATTTAGCGAATTGATTGAAATTGATTACAAATTAACTTAACAACCTAATAAAATAAGTAACGTTCAATAAATATCGTCATTAACTCTTAATTACACTTTTAGAGGTTCATTATTTACACCCCAATATTGTAATTACTTACATTTATTTCTCTATATCCAGTTTGTTCCAACTTTTTTTATATTAATGTTATTCCCTTATTTGGTTATTATTTATCAACTTGTTCTAACTTTATTACCTAAATTTCTGTTATTGTAAACCTTTATATTTTTCATTTACATTAAATTTTAAATTCCAATTCAATCAACCATTACAACATGCAACTTATGATAACTGCTTACAAGTATGAATGGAATTGTCATTTATTCTAATATTTTCTAACTTTACATTAACATATTAAATAAATTCCCATTATATGAATTTTATATATAGGTATATTTCTTACCCCATTTCATTCATTGAAATTTATTCAAATTTATAGTAAATAGATTTTAAGTCACCTTTTATATATTTTATTTTAGCGTTCATTTCAATATTAGTTTATAAAGTTTTCATTTCTACTAAATTTAATTACAAAAACTCATAAATTCACCCAAATTAATCAACGAAATTTACGGGTCATTACACTCTCCCCCACTCAAAACTTTTCATCCCCGAAAAGGAAAAAGAAGGGAGAAGGAAGAATTAAATAAGCAATACATCTTATTCAAAATATTAACTTATAAACCATAATTTACAAAATTTATTTCTTTAAATAAAGTATACCCATTTTATAATCGTTATATCTTTTTATACTTAAATAAATAAAGTTTGGAAAAACATTTCAAAAATTTCTAAGTCCAAAATTTTACGAAAAATTTCGGCAGAGTCTCCTTTGTACGGGGAGGCTCGAGAGAAAATATAATATTAAATGTAACAATTATATTACATATATTATCCAAAATATTATATCCCAACCCGGGAAAATATATAAAATAGCGCTATAAATCGTAATCCGAAACGTACCTATTTGTCAGGCAATTTACGCTAAATTTATGAAACCAAAAGCAGTAGCAATTGCTTCCATAACCTGCATTTCACTTATATAATCTAAAAGGGTTAACAATTTATATAAAGTAAAATATTTAAGTGGTTTCAATCACTAACAACAAATCAATGCAACAACCATCAATTTCACACCCAACATACATAACAAATACAAAACAACCATTCAATCAAACAAACAAATAGTTGTTCGTGTTCAAAACTTTTACATTGTACGGAATGGAGAATAAACTACTAGCACATCATTTACTCAACAGTCTTAGATAAAACTAAATAGATTATTCATTCACCCAAACCCAAATTTTAAAGTATCTTACCCAAACAACTATAACCAATCAATAATACAAATCAAGTTTACTTATTATTAATTTTATTTCATACATTAATTGTTTAATTTCCTTCTTTCATTCATTCAGTGATTCTTTTCATTTATATAACAGTTTATC
Source organism: Allium cepa (assembly GCA_030765085.1). NCBI lineage: Eukaryota > Viridiplantae > Streptophyta > Magnoliopsida > Asparagales > Amaryllidaceae > Allium > Allium cepa. The sequence continues at coordinate 963,492,260 of CM060939.1, read as the reverse complement.
CTTTTATTTTCATTTATTTCTTTCAATTTTATTTAGAAATAACTTCAACCCTTTTACTTAAGTTTACAATTTCTCCTTATTATATTACATTCATTTATAATTGCATGACCTCATCTATTTACACTTTAATTACTTAAGTTTAAAATCATCTATTTTCATACTTATCTTTAGTTATATTAATTGGTAAAATTTCAATTATAACTTAAGTTTATAACATTAAATTCTCATTTAATAGCAATTTCATTGAATACTTTCATTATTTCAAATTTCTACGGGTACGTATAATATTCTATTACAATCTCTTATTAAACATTTCAAATTTTAATATTTGGTAAGTTATATATATGCTCTTAAAGAATGTAATTGAAAGTTATGCAAGTTTTTCTCAATTCTTTTAATTCATTCATTGTTCAATAAATCTTTACCTTTTGTCTTATAAGTTACCATTTCAGCTTCTTTTTATTTCCTTTATAACTTATCATTAAATCTCTTACCTAAATTTGAGGTTTCAATTATTAATTACTTACCTTTCATTTCACTACAATAATTGAAACAATTAATTAATGGAAATTTAAGAATTTAATATTGGGTTAAATTTTCAATTTCTTTTAAAACAATAGATAAATATATTCTTACAACTTATATATCTCTAGTTATATTTAAAATAATTCAAAATTTATATATTTTTCAAAAATGAATCTGCAGCAGACTACTACAGTGGCCTTTCCCCTTCGAAACTCGAAAATGAAAGTCGATGATGCGGCCGCCATCACCGAAATTATTTTCCAGCGACAGAGAGGAATGTACAACTTATTTTCTCCAAAATCTTCTTTAAAACAATTCTTCCGAATTATATTGAAATATTTATATCAAAAAAATACTTATAAACAATATTATTATATTCCAAAATTTATTCGAAAAATTTCAAAACCCCGGATCTTAAGTTCTAAATTTCCAAATTTCATTTTTTTTAAATCTTATTTCTATTATTATTTATACACTTTATTACCTAACAACCAATCTTTTGCAGCCAAATATAGATATCATGTAAAAAAAAGTTATTTTATATATAGAAAATATAATAGGAAAAATTATTTCATTCACCTATATTAAAAAAAAATTATGTCGGTCTGTCCTATTAAATGTTTAGAAATCCCTATTGATGTCATAGCGTCCCATGCACCAACCAGAATTCATAAATACAAAACGGAACGGATTAACACAATATTAAAACCTTTTTATAACACTAACAAGTACGCTTTCTCATATATATACACTCAGCGACTCCCATAGGGTATTACTACCCTATTAGTAAAGAGTCAAACCCCACAAAAAGGTTTATCGCTAAACCAAAACTTTGATACCAACTGTAACGTCCCGCCTTTTCGCACGCTTTAAATCGACACACGTGCCAATTCAAATCGTTCGGAAGGGCAGATTGTTATGGGGTAAATAAGAAAACGAGAAAGAAATAAAACAAAACAGAATCTCACAGCAGAAGGATAAAATTTAATAATCAAACATACAGTTTATAAAGCTGTTTAAAAATATTCGATTATACTTATACAACATATATCAGAGTTACACATACCATATATCAATGCAGCGGAACAATATGAGTGTAGTGGAATATAATAATAATAATAGAAATCTTCGACTTCGTCCTCCAGAGCTAAAGTCTTCGATCCTGAAACGCTCGGATTGACCCGAGTGAATTTGAAAAGACAAAAACACTCGAGTCAGAACTAAAAGATCTTATATGAGTTAGATTAACAGAAATAAATATGAGTGCAGTAACTCAAGAGATGCTCGGGATTTACATCTCCTAAGGATCCGTTAAACTATTTACTATATAGTATATTGCGCTATTACTATAGTGTCTATTTGTAAAATAAACTTACTTTTTAATAGCGTTAAGGGGTTACCCATATAGTCCTTAACACAAATAATGCCAATAGTATATACAGTACCGTAATACCTCCTGATCGGGAGGCTACCAGAGGATACTCCATAGGTACGACACAAATAGAAACTCGTACAAGGCGCGATAGGGTAGGTGACACGGCACAGCTAGGCAATGCCAGGGTAGATATACCAATTACGCTTCCGGGTCGGTGGTAACGCGTAGCGCGCAGCTACCGCCCACCTTGAGCTACACCCCCAAATAAAATCAAAAGTGGCCACCTACTCAATCCAAAGTCAAAGTATAATATTGAAGGGACGTGTCTGATCAAAGGTGCTACCTTATTAACCCATCGATCGCTCCTGTTTTAGCCACCTTATGCCAACTCACGGGAGTCGGGTCCACGTATTTACCTTAAAGGAAATGCCACCACCATCCTACTTCATTCTGGAATCTCCACCACGTACACGGTTGTTAAAGTGGTTTTCGGGGTTGGCAGAGAGTATGACAACTTCCGATCCCGGTCTCTTCAACAACCAAACGTTATTATAACACCGCTGTCTTTAAAATAGTATATACTTTAAAACTAGAAAATAATTATCCATTCCAAAACCCATAAAAACGATATCATTCCCATTTCGAAAACAACTCATTTCGATATTATTTTCATAAAACCCAAATCAATAATATCATTTTTATTTCAAATATATTTCTTTTTTCCAAAATCATACTGCTTAAAATTTATAATATCTGGAAACCAAACATTTGGATTATAACTTTCAAAACATAATACTTCGAAATTCATAGCTTTAAAACCATAACTTTTAAAAACTTGAATGGTTTGGATATTCAACAGTATATAGAATAAAATGGTTTAATTTTAGTTTTACTTTATAAAGTAAAATAATTTCCATGACTTTACAAATATTTTTTTTAAGATAAAGTCTAAACCTACATTTAAATTTCACCTTCAGTTTCCAAAACCACTTCAATTTCAATATATATCATTGAGTATTAATAAATTTCAAAGCTAAAGTTGAAATTTTATTCTTTCAACAAATTCACCGTTCTATTATTTAGTCTTGAACATTTGCATGATAAATACATAATCATTTATATAAAACTCAATTTTCCTATAACTAAATATTTCCTTCCATTTATTTATACTAGAAATATTCATTTAATTTATCTTGAAATAAAATTTCAGTTATAAATATCATTACTTTAAAATTTCCAAGCTTTAATAAGTTTTACATCAACTTACGGAGTTAAATTTTTAAATAAGCTCAATTCCAAATAAATTTCAATTTATCTTCCAATCTTAATTGATTTGAATCATTTAAAACTCTATACATACACAAGATCTTAAACCTGTATTTAAACATATAATATAAATCATCAAACTCCATTTTTCTAACTTATTCATTTTTATTTAACAGATTATACATAGCTTAAATACAAAATTTTAACTATATATGTATATATAAAGAAATATTTATATAATATCAAAATTTAATATTCATTAAAACGTATCCTATCCAAACCATAGAAATCAATTTCAAAATAATTATATATATATATATATATATATATATATCGCGGTGCCTGTATATAATTTTCTATCCTATGGTCAAGTGATACGGATATTTATCATTTCAATCCGCAATTAGAAAATAAAAATGCGGCTGTATATCATTTCAAACCGCAATCCCGAATGAAATGAAAATGCATAATAACTTGCAGTTTATACAATATAAATACAGCATTCATTCATCCATCATATCAATCATCAACATTTATCAATTTATCATCCAATTCAAACAATCACATCAATAAATAATAATTAATTACTGACAGTTAATTTTTCAAAAATGAATTAAATAACTGTTCAACTATAGTTTATATGCAAAAATAAATAAATTTGACTAGCATTTTTAATGGCAGTTTAAATGCAATAAGTAAATAAATTAACAATTAACTGGCAGTTTTAAATGCAAAATGAATTAAATAACGCGTAAATTAAATGAATGCATTTTAACTGAGAAAATGATGAAATATATGCCAAACAACTATAAATAAAATTTTAAACACATCATACATCAATTTAACAAACATAAAAAAGTTTTAGAATTTGTGAGTGGGTTAAAACACCCACCTTTTGAATTTAAATTGAATTTAAATTCAATTTAAACCCAAAAAAATTAACAGTCTCCAAATCCGTCCAAACCAGCGTCAAAAGATCTGGAATTTTATTACGATCCTAACGAAAAAATCTCGTGTGAAATGGAGTTCGTAGGAGAAAGTTATACGCATTAATGGTGATTGAAATTTCAAAAAAAGAAAAAAAGAAAAAAGAAAAAAAAAGAATAGAAATAAAAGAACACCTTCAAGCGCCACGTCATCCCCCTTTCTTTCCCCTCTCCCTCACGCATTTTGCTTCTAGATTTTTCTGAGGAGCTTGAATTTTAGCTTTGGATTTGGTTTGGAATTTTTATTAGGATATAAGATTTGTTTATCTGCCATTGAGGATGAGAGAGTTGAGATGTACGTACAGAACAAATGAGAATTAGGGAGGCTAGGGTTTATAGCAGGATATTTATAGAGAAAGTTGAAAAGAAAGAAGAAAGTTTGAACTAGAATAAAATTTGAAGAAGAAGAATATTTTAAGAGGAAGGAAAAATTAAAATGAGAGATAATAAGGAGATTTGAAGAATAAATTAAGGCTGCAGGAATGAAGATAGAAATAAATGAAAAGCTAACAAAGTATATATAAACCAAGTAAGAATTGAAATATAAGTAAAAATATGAACAGCCTTAGAAAACGGTAGTGTTGAAAGAGGTAAAGTAAAGGAATAAGTATATAAATGAAGATAAAAATAAATCTTCCGTTTTTAAATATGAAGCTTCAGTAAACAAAATGAAGTTTAGAAATAAAGAATATTAAATGCTAATGACGTGGCACGAATAGTAATTTGGATGTCAAAAAAACTTCAGGAAAACTACTTGTAATGGAGCAAACAAAAAAGAAACAAATGAAAAGAATGAGGCAGTTATTAATTAGAAATCAATCATACGAGGTTACTAAAAATTAATAAGAATTAGTAGTTTAACAAATGGATGCTCAAGTGGAACCTACATGGATGACTTGGAACGAAAAAAAAAGAATGCGGATATGATAATAAATATTAAGCAAATGAAGGGCCACTTATATACTATAAACAACCTTTGGGCTCCAAATTTTGAATCTTACTTCGGTTAATTCATTCCCATAAATCCAAATATGAACATATTTATATCATTAAATTCTTTCTTAACACATTCATTTTATGGTAATATACGCATCCTCCATTAACACAATCAATTAAACAATCAATTAAAAAATCAATTAATGATATTACTCAATCGATAAAAAAAAATCAATCAATTATACAATCAATCAATCAATTACCAAACCAATCTACCTATATTTTAATTTATATTACTCAAACCAATTTTATTAATTTATGAATATATATATATATATATATGCACTGTAAAAATTATTTACTTTACCTTTTTTTGATCACTGTAACTGTGATATTAATGCAACCAAATTTACACGTTTTAACCGTACATAAAGTGTAAAATAAATATAAACATGTTTAATTAATGTACAACTTTTAATACAAGGTAATTTCTAATTGATTCAATAACATTTACACAACCATGAACCCTATGATATATTTTTAAAATATGAATACTAATAAGTGCGTATGTATACATTATTCAAAAATTCAATTTTTCCATTATATAAAATTATACTTATTCAAAATGAAAATTTTTCTTTATACATCTCAAAATAGGCAATTATATTAATTGAAATGTTCATTCCATTTTGACAAAAAATGCAAGTTCTCATATTAACTCATTGATTACAATTTAATTTATGTTTCCTTCAAATTGAAACATTTAAATTAATCTAATTCCAGTTCATTTCATTAATAATTTCAACGAATTCTAATTATATAACACTTTTTTCTTTTCATTTATACCAATTCAAACATATTTTATAGAATTTCATATACAACAAAATTTATACAATATTTACAATGTAAATGTTTTATCTTATTGAATTCAACATTTTTCACTTATCAATTTATTCCACGTTAACTGCAATAATTTAGCGAATTGATTGAAATTGATTACAAATTAACTTAACAACCTAATAAAATAAGTAACATACAATAAATATCGTCATTAACTCTTAATTACACTTTTAATGGTTCATTATTTACACCCCAATATTGTAATTACTTACATTTATTTCTCTATATCCAGTTTGTTCCAATTTTTTTATATTAATGTTATTCCCTTATTTGGTTATTATTTATGAAATTGTTCTAACTTTATTACCTAAATTTCTGTTATTGTAAACCTTTATATTTTTCATTTACATCAAATTTTAAATTCCAATTCAATCAGCCATTACAACATGCAACTTATAATAACTACTTGCAAGTATGAATGGAATTGTCATTTATTCTAATATTTTCCAACTTTACATTAACATATTAAATAAATTCCCTTTAAATGAATTTTATATACAGGTATATTTCTTAACCCATTTCATTCATTGAAATTTATTCAAATTTCTAGTAAATAGATTTTAAGTCACCTTTTATATATATATTTTATTTTAGCGTTCATTTCAATATTAGTTTATAAAGTTTTCATTTCTACTAAATTTAATTACAAAAACCCATAAATTCACCCAAATTAAATCAACGAAATTTAAGGGTCGTTACATAGGCACTGGGGTACCACCTGCCACAGTACGTGGCCTAGATCACCGTACCAAGGATTACTCCCAATCTCCTGCAACACAAGACCGGGACTACCCCTTACTGGATAATCCTGAGTAAGAACGCCCCACGGTTGGGATCAGCAACCGCGCCACTAAGCCGAATAAAAGGGACATCTAGACAGGGATGACCTCACCCTAATGGGCGCTACCCACCTAGCCTTGCTACATAACTGATTTTCAGTCATTCTTGGTTGATGAGGCTTGAGGCTAAGCGTTACCTTTTAGAACGTATCTCTTAGAATGCTCACCGTCCACCCGACAATGTTCTGAAAGCATTCATCCATACAAATCCATCCCGGGTTCGAATGGAACCGAAGGCACTAGTCCTACTACATCCATTTTGGAATCATCCTCAGGATTAGTAGCGACTAGACCTTGCACTTCACTGCTCCATCTTCGAATCCAAACTCGTCTTCCTCAAGAAAACGTTCAAACCAGATCGAAGAGGTTTTCAGGAAATAAATCCCGATCCCGGTCTCTTCGAAACGATGAGCGCATTGACCAATATTGATAGTCGGTTTTTTTGACTATCAATTAACATTCTTAAACAACCATCAACAATAAATAATTTTCCCAAATTATTTATGTAACAACCCGGTATTTTGCATCAATTATAATCAACAATTTAAACGATTAATATTGACACAAATTTCTATTTGAAGTTTTAAATTTTGAATTAAAATTCTTTTATAAATTGTTAAAAGAAATTTTGGGCTTTGAAATTAAATAGTGGTCCATGTTTTTAAATTGGGCCGTGTTAATTCTCAAAGCATAATAACCCGTCCCCTTTTCTCATTTTCGTTCGTTAACCCTAAAACTAAACATGCGAACGAGAAAATAATGGCGGCCGCTCCCTTTCGTTTTCGTCGTCCCCAAATTGAAACTAGGGCTTCGTGGAGTCAAACGCGCCGACTTCAACTGCTAGTTCGTCTTCGATGGCCTCTGCTTCGATTTAGCAACAAGGTGAGTAATTTATACTCACATCTAATTCAAATTCTTTGACCTCGTTTGCTTATTTCGTTTCATTTTTTCGGCCTTGACTTGATTTTTCTTTGGATGTTGAATTGGTTTCGAATTCGCTAGTTCGACTTTGGCATTGACTTGCGTACTGTCGGCCTTGGCATTTTTATTGGCATTATTTGAAACCACTTCTGTTAAAAATGTTTGACCTTGACCTGTTTATCTTGGTTTTGGATTTGGTGATCTGTGCATATATGTATTTGTCTGTTGCAATATATCTACTCTGTTCAGTTATACTTGCTTCCTTTCATTATGACTTGAACTTCACTTGTTCACTGCTGGTCTCCGTTAGTACCCGGAGCAGTTTGAGTTATTGTACTTGGAACCACTTGATGTTGTAGTCTGCAACTTGTACCATTTGAAGCATTTGACATTTGTACTGTCTTGTTCTCACTTTTGGTCTGTCTTCACTGTGCACTAGACCTGAATTTGAAGTTACTTGACTTCGACATCTTTGGACACTTGATTTACTAGCTGTCTTGACTGGATTCACGTGGTTCATCTTGCATTGTCCACTTCGACCATTGTCTTGTTTTATAAGTGCATCTCATATAGTTGCATTTGTGTTGTCTTTGAGTTTCAGACCATATATTTGTGTTCATGAATGTGTGCATAGTTGTACATTCTTTTGCCCCTGTAGTTGTTGATGTTCTACATATATGTACTGCCCTTGTACATGCTTCACTGCATCTTCATTTGTTCTACTAGTTGCTGAATTTGATGTCGAGGCTGAAGTATTCATGAGTACATTCCCTGTTGCTCCCATGTGCATTTTCATTTATGTTGCAACCTCTAGCTGCTGCTGGCATTGATTTGTGGCAATTAATTCACTTGCATTTCTTGAGCTTGGTGTCATATTTTCCACTGTCCATATCATATTGGACTGCGATGTATTGTATTAGGTTTTTGAGTTTGGGACAGTGTTGTTCACTGCTCTGGGTTACCTGAGCATTGTTTTGACTGTCTTCTTTTGTTTGTGTGCTGTGGTGCCATAATTTTGGTGCCCTCACCTTCATTCTACTGCCTTCATGTAGTTTGTATCATCTGCCTTTGTGCATCTGACTTGATTTTTGCAGTTGCCATCCCTGTCCACTCTAATTCATTGTGCAGTTATGTGTACATATATATGTACGTTGCTTCATTTGCTTAGTGCATTGCTCTTTTTTTGACCTTTGCATTCGTGAAACTGTTTTGTCAAAATTGTCGTTTCATATCTGGTTCATGTGTACTTAGTTGGGCTTCTTTCTGGCCAGTCTGCATTCATTGTTGTTGTAGATGTATTTATAAGTGTTGACCATCTTCTTTGTTTTGTGTTGTTACACTGCCTCCATTCAAAAGTATTGTTGCATGGAGCTCTGTTGTATATTTGATTATTTGACCTTGTACACTCATGTTGCCCCTGAGTTGAACCGTAATTTATTTGGGTTTGACCTTGTGCCCGGTTGTGTACATTATCACTGTAGTGGCAAGGCAGTGCACGCAAGCGTGAACTGCAGCCACACGGTATTCATTGGGTACATCGTCACTGTAGTGGCAGGGCAGTGCACGCAAGCGTGAACTGCAGCCACACGGTATTGGTTTTATTGTTATTTCTTTTGCTTTTGATTTATGGATCTATTTCGTATTCCATATGTTGTAGTGGCGTGGAAGTACACGCTTGCGTATACTGCAGCCCTACTCGTGTTGACGTCTTAATTGATGTTTCCAATTGTTTGAATTGGTTCGCGTTGTATTTGCCGTTATCCGATTTCTTTACTTGAGAATCAGATAGGTAAATTTATTTTGACTGTCGTCTAATTTCTATTTAATTATTATTGCTTCTGCGCACTAATAACTGAGTTTGAATTAGACTGACCCGAGTATTATTTTCTTTTGAATTTAATACTCGGGTCAGACCGAATATTTTCAGGTTGTTGATATTCTGCTTTGGGATGCTGCTTGAGCTATGAAGACTTTTCATATCTTTTGGAGTTGTCGTGTCATAGTATAGGAAGATATGTATCCATGCATATTATATACTTAATGTACTTGTATATGTAACTTCCTGAGTCGACTGTTGTAGTTGTATCACATGTACCGTGTCAAATGTATTGTAACTGTCATCAGTTTTCATATATATATATATATATATATATATATATATATATATGAGACTTTCTGTTTCATCTGTGTTCCGCATTTATATTATCTGTGTTATTATTTTATATTTTTGTCCTAGACTATTATAGCCACTGTGTAGTAGCTTTGAGTTTGCATCGGCATGTCGGATTTCCTCCTGAAATGAAATGCACGTCTTTACTATCTGGCATATCGGTGCTCGCACAAAGCAATTACACGGATAGTCGCTCCTCAACAGCCTTATTCTCCGTGCTAGTTGACAGCACTACACCGTAGTGTTCTTGGCTAGCGTGGGTATAGAGGTGGGGCGTCATAGCTTGGTATCAGAGCCTGGGGTTTGGAACAAATATAAAACATAACTTAGATAGTACATGTGTTACAACTATTTGTCGATGTTTTCTCTCTCATCTTTGCTTAAGGTCATCTTTGATTTGTTAGGTATGAATTCCTAACTCTTATTCATGAGCATTGCTGCTATTCTCTGTTGCACTTGCTCATTTGAGTATGCACTGCTAAGTATCATTGTGTATATGCTCTACCAAGTTGCATATTGCTGCAACTCGTACCCACTTCGATTTGAGCTCGCATTGTTTATTCGAACTGCTGTATATATGCATTCTTATCTCTGATTCGTGTACTGGATGGAGTCTCCATGCAATTGGGTTTTGGGTATCAATCTTTGAGACAAATTGAGTTTCAATTGTCGACTCTGTCTGCTTATCCAGGGTTTTTGGTTTTCATGTGCCTCTCTCTGATAGTTTTAAAATTTCTTTGGTATAAAAGAAATTGTCTTGGACTTTGCCTTGTCGATATCGACGTTGACTTGACTTTTACTTTTGTTAAAGTCATTCATGCATTTATGCTCATTTTGCTTTGTCTTTCCAATTGTTGATCGATTCTTCTTTTCCGATTAGTTGTTATCTCCTTTGTCGACTTTGATAACTTCTATTTCTGGAATTTTTGGGTATTCCTACTTTGATGGATTAGAATCGAATTCTTCGGATTTTATTCACGTCTTTGAATGTGAATCTTAGTGAATTGATTTGGTTTTCGAATTTAATCGATTCTTGATTATTTCCCGATTTGTTGCTATCATTTATTAACAACTTTGATGATCTTTTCTTTGGGATTTTTGTGAACATACCTTTCGATGAATTCGGTATCGATTTCTTTGGATTCTATTCACGTCTTCGTATGTGAATTCTTGTGATTGATTGTTTCTACAATCATTTTTGTGATTTGTCACTTTAAAAATATAAAGGTTTCAATACTAGTAATAAATATCAAAACTCTTTTATCAAAATGATTTCAACACTATTTTCAATACAAAACTCTTTTTCTCAAACCGTTTTCTAATCTACTAGTATATACAAGCCTTTACCTCACTCGTATGACAAATCTAATTAAACGACTTAGTAAAACGAGTGGTATATAACGCTTGCGTTTACTTCGCCGGTTAATTCTTGGACTTATTCGATTGAATCTCTTGTGATAATTTTCTAGTGACGATCTACAGTTTGTTCGTAAATATTTAAGTTAAGCTAGTGGTTATGGGACATGAAGCGAAACTTTTATATTCACTAACTTAGTGTAATTGACACTTCTCGTTGATCATGACGATCATTCTTATGATTTAGACTAGCAATTGTGCGATGTCTCCTTTTGGTTAGGCTAGACACCACTTGTGTGATTCCATTCACACATACCTTTTCGGTTAGCCTAGACACCACTTGTGTGATTCCGTTCACACATATCTTTTTGCTTTTTGGTTAGGCTAGACACCACCTGTGTGATTCCATTCACAAATACCTTTTCGGTTAGCCTAGACACCACTTGTGTGATTCCACTCACACATACTTTTCTTTTGTTTGCGAGGTTAGACTAGACACCACTTGTGTGATTCCACTCACACATACCTTTTTGATTTTTGGTTAGTCTAGACCTCAATCTGTGTGATTCCGACTCACACATGTGGGGTAGCGCCCCACGGTCTTCGGGCCATTCGTGTGTCAAAATTAATGGCTTGCAACCATGAGATAACGTCTCGTTATGCGTTGCATGTGTTGATGATTTTTCATGCTCGCGTGTAGGTGAGATTCCGTGCTCCCGTTCTCGCTTTGCGTTGCACGTGTTGATGATTTTTCATGCTCGCGTGTAGGTGAGATTTTGTGCTCCCATTCTCGCTTTGCGTTGCACGTGTTGATGATTTTTCATGCTCGCGTGTAGGTGAGATTCCGTGCTCCCGTTCTCGCTTTGCGTTGCACGTGTTGATGATTTTCATGCTCGCATGTATGTGAGTTTTCGTGCTCCCGTTCTCGTTATGCGTTGCACGTGCTGATGAACTTTCATGCTCGCATGTAGGTGAGTTTTCGTGCTCCCGTTCTCGCTTTGCGTTGCACGTGTTGATGAGTTTTCATGCTCGCGTGTAGGTGAGTTTTCATGCTCCCGTTCTCGCTTTGCGTTACATGTGCTGATGGGTTTTCATGCTCGCGTGTAGGTGAGTTTTCATGCTCCCGTTCTCGCTTTGCGTTACATGTGCTGATGAGTTTTCATGCTCGCGTGTAGGTGAGTTTTCATACTCCCATTTGAGTTTTCATACTCCCGTTCGAGTTTTCATACTCCCGTTCGAGTTTTCATACTCCCGTTCGAGTTTTCATACTCCGGTTTGAGTTTTCATACTCGCGTTCGAGTTTTCACACTCCCGTTCGAGTTTTCATACTCCGGTTCGAGTTTTCATACTCGCGTTCGAGTTTTCATACTCCCATTCGAGTTTTCATACTCTCATCTTGTGATTTCTGGATTTCTTGTGTAGATTTTTAGAATTTGTGCTTCACCAATTTTCGTGATTTCTATTGATAAATTTTATCAATTTTTGTGCATTGGTGAACTCGTGTGTTATTGACTTGTTATGAATACAAGTTTAGGGTATGATACCCCTTTCTATCTTTGGGAAGATTCTTGTGACACTTTTGATGAATGAAAATCCACTTATCGAAGTTGCTACTGATATCGCTGTTTTAATCACGTGTTTTAAAAATTGTTTCAAAATAAAAATCGTTTTCAAAATTTTTATAGTTTACGCTTTCAAAAGAATGAGGAAGCGATTTAAACGTTTCAGCAAAATCGAGGACTATGACCCCTTTCTTTTACTGATTCGTTTAATTCCGGACTTGTCCATTTGAGGTTGAAAATTTGTGAATTCCTTTTATGAAATTAAAAGAATATTTTGTGATTGTATTGCCTATTGAGTGCTTTAAGAATTCTGGTCGATGCGCTTGATCAACGTTATCGATAGGAATCTCCTAGACGCTTTGATGAGACAATCAGACACAGTAAATTGAATTTTAAAAATGTAAATTTTTCTGAAAAGATAATTACATAAAGTAAATCGTGAATTTCGAAAGTTTTAGCTTTTCGGGAAAGAATATTATTTAAAACAACTCTTTTCCGATACTTTTATTCTTGCGATTCCCCAGGGGAACCAAGACTTTATCGTTAGTACCAATGCTAATCGTGTTGGTTTGCATGCCATTCTCTTGCATAAGAGAACGTTCTGTCTCTTGTGTTTCTTATTTATTAATGCCTATTGAGACTAGATATGCCACTCATGATCTAGTGCTCGTGGCTATTGATTTCGTTCTTCAAAATTTGGCATCATTATTTTTGGGTGAGAAATTCGTTCTCTACCTTGATCATGAATCTTGGGAATATTTATTTTCTCATAAGGAACTTAATTTGCGTCAACCACGTTGACTCGAGTTCCTTACATCTTATAATCTTGATATTATTTACCACTCCCGGATGGGAAATCGTGTTGCCGATGCCCTTGATCATAGGCAACAAGTGGTTGTTTCTTTGATGATGTCCGAATGGAATCATCTTTTTACCAAGTTCATCATACATTTCGATGTGCTTTGTTTTATTGAGCTTCGTCTCATTCCTTTTATGGACTTGCGTCTGGTGTTCTTTTATGGTGATCGGTTCATTGGACGTACTGTTTTGTACTACGTCGTCGTTCCGAATTAATGAAGCTTTGATTCATCTGGCGTATGGTTATTGTACTACGCTGTTGTTCCAAATTATTCGTGTCTCACCTATGAAAGGTGTTGTGCGTTTCAGTTGGTCGGGAAAGTTAGTGCCTCGATATATTAGGTCATTTCCTATCACTGAACGTATTGGTTTCTTGGCTTATCGCCTCTTATTACCGGCTCAATTTTCTATTATTCATGATGTGTTTCACGTGTCTTCCTTCTACGGAAATGGCTTAGGAATTCCGATTTTATTATTGAGCCCGGTATTATTGAAGAAATTGAAGTTTCACCAGATTTGACTTTGAGCAACATTCTATTCACATCAATGTTTCAGGGGTTTGGCACCTTCGAAATAAAGATGTTTTTCTCGTGAAAGTTCAGCGGATCTCAAATTCTATGGATTTCACTTTGGAATCCAAAGAATTCATCGAGCAAACACGTTCAGGCTCTCTCTCTCTCTCTCTCTCTCGTGCTCTATATGTTGAACTTCCTATTTTCAAATTTCTTCATCTTGTGATGATATGCTCTTATGGTTGTTACCTTTTGTCCATTTATTCCTTAGAATTGCGAGGACGCAATTTCTTTAAGGAGGGGAGTCTGTAACAACCCGGTATTTTGCATCAATTATAATCAACAATTTAAACGATTAATATTGACACAAATTTCTATTTGAAGTTTTTAAATTTTGAATTAAAATTCTTTTATAAATTGTTAAAAGAAATTTTGGGCTTTGAAATTAAATAGTGGTCCATGTTTTTAAATTGTGCCGTGTTAATTCTCAAAGCATAATAACCCGTCCCCTTTTCTCATTTTCGTTCGTTAACTCTAAAACTAAACATGCGAACGAGAAAATAATGGCGGCCGCTCCCTTTCGTTTTCGTCGTCCCCAAATTGAAACTAGGGCTTCGTGGAATCAAACGCGCCGACTTCAACTGCTAGTTCGTCTTCGATAGCCTCTGCTTCGATTTGGCAACAAGGTGAGTAATTTATACTCACATCTAATTCAAATTCTTTGACCTCGTTTGCTTATTTCGTTTCATTTTTTCGGCCTTGACTTGATTTTTCTTTGGATATTGAATTGGTTTCGAATTCGCTAGTTCGACTTTCGCATTGACTTGCGTACTGTTGGCCTTGGCATTTTTATTGGCATTATTTGAAACCACTTCTGTTAAAAATGTTTAACTTTGACTTGTTTATCTTGGTTTTGGATTTGGTGATCTGTGCATATATGTATTTGTCTGTTGCAATATATCTGCTCTGTTCAGTTATACTTGCTTCCTTTCATTATGACTTGAACTTCACTTGTTCACTGCTGGTCTCCGTTAGTACCCGGAGCAGTTTGAGTTATTGTACTTGGAACCACTTGATGTTGTAGTCTGCAACTTGTACCATTTGAAGCATTTGACATTTGTGCTGTCTTGTTCTCACTTCTGGTCTGTTTTCACTGTGCACTAGACCTGAATTTGAAGTTACTTGACTTCGACATCTTTGGACACTTGATTTACTAGCTGTCTTGACTGGATTCACGTTGTTCATCTTGCATTGTCCACTTCGACCATTGTCCAGTTTTATAAGTGCATCTCATATAGTTGCATTTGTGTTGTCTTTGAGTTTCAGACCATATATTTGTGTTCATGAATGTGTGCATAGTTGTACATTCTTTTGCCCCTGTAGTTGTTGATGTTCTACATATATGTACTGCCCTTGTACATGCTTCACTGCATCTTCATTTGTTCTATTAGTTGCTGAATTTGATGTCGAGGCTGAAGTATTCATGAGTACATTCCCTGTTGCTCCCATGTGCATTTTCATTTATGTTGCAATCTCTAGCTGATGCTGGCATTGATTTGTGGCAATTAATTCACTTGCATTTCTTGAGCTTGGTGTCATATTTTCCATTGTCCATATCATATTGGACTGCGATGTATTGTATTAGGTTTTTGAGTTTGGGACAGTGTTGTTCACTGCTCTGGGTTACCTGAGCATTGTTTTGACTGTCTTCTTTTGTTTTTGTGCCGTGGTGCCATAATTTTGGTGCCCTCACCTTCATTCTACCGCCTTCATGTAGTTTGTATCATTTTCCTTTGTGCATCTGACTTGATTTTTGCAGTTGCCATCCCTGTCCACTCTAATTCATTGTGCAGTTATGTGTACATATATATGTACGTTGCTTCATTTGCTTAGTGCATTGCTCATTTTTCTGACCTTTGCATTCGTGAAACTGTTTTGTCAAAATTGTCGTTTCATATCTGGTTCATGTGTACTTAGTTGGGCTTCTTTCTGGCCAGTCTGCATTCATTGTTGTTGTAGATATATTCATAAGTGTTGACCATCTTCTTTGTTTTGTGTTGTTACACTGCCTCCATTCAAAAGTATTGTTGCATGGAGCTCTGTTGTATATTTGATTATTTGACCTTGTACACTCATGTTGCCCCTGAGTTGAACCGTAATTTATTTGGGTTTGACCTTGTGCCCGGTTGTGTACATTATCACTGTAGTGGCAAGGCAGTGCACGCAAGCGTGAACTGCAGCCACACGGTATTAATTGGGTACATCGTCACTGTAGTGGCAGGGCAGTGCACGCAAGCGTGAACTGCAGCCACACGGTATTGGTTTTATTGTTATTTCTTTTGCTTTTGATTTATGGATCTATTTCGTATTCCATATGTTGTAGTGGCGTGGCAGTACACGCTTGCGTATACTGCAGCCCTACTCGAGTTGACGTCTTAATTGATGTTTCCAATTGTTTGAATTGGTTCGCGTTGTATTTGCCGTTATCCGATTTCTTTACTTGAGAATCAGATAGGTAAATTTATTTTGACTGTTGTTAACCCCGTTAAGACAACGAGTTAAGGTCTGGGACGATTTACGACATAAGGTACTTAACGGGTCAAGAGAAGTTTACGGCTTAGCAAATCTCACGACTTAAGATGCGTGACGATTTAACAAGACAAAGCATGAACGACTTATGACTTGAGGCCACCATGATCTAACAGTTTAAAGCACTCTGCGACTTAACAAGTTAAGGACTCAAGTTAGGGATGATCTACGACTTATGATGGTGCGACTTAACGGTTTAACGTGTTAAAGAAATGGCCGACTCAACGACTCAAGGGAGACAGCGACTCAATGGATCAAGGAGGGTACACGACTTAGGGTCTCTACGACTTAACGAGTTAAGGTCCAGACGACTTAAGAATTGAAACGGACCAAGAAGTCTACGACTTAAGGAAGTCTACGGCTTAAGAGATGGCACGACTCAAGAAGGAAATATGTTAACGACCTAAAGCTGTCTACGACCTACGACCTAGCATGTGTTGTAAACGACTTAGGCAAACAAAGCACTGATGCTCATTAAACATAGCCTCCTAACTCGTGAACGGGTTAAGACTTGTGTTGCTATCTGAAATAAACAAGCTTACCAGTTAAGCCGTGACTCACGACTTAGCTTAAGTCGTCCATGACCTAAAGCCGCTAAGCTATAATCCGCTGCCACAACACTTATGCCGCATCCTGTTAACTCGATCACGACCCACGATCTATGATGAGTCGTACACGACTTAAGTAAACAAATGAAGCCGCGTCCGGTTAACTCGTGCGCGACTTATGACTTGACATGGATTCAAGCAGATGGGCAAATTTCTACCAAGCTACGAGCTAGACTCAATAAGTCGGCCACGACCTACCTTAACTCGGTCACGAGTTACGACTTAAGGGTAAAATTTTCCTATAAATACCAACCTACCACAAGCATGAGGGGGATTTTTGGCTCATTCTTTCCAAGCACCGATACTCTGCTACATTCCAAACCAACTCAACACTCAAAGCTTTCAAGACACGTAGAACGCTATCAACAACTTCAAGAAGAAATCTCATGCATCCGACATGGATTGGAGGACTTTCACTTACATTGAAGTTTAAGCTACTCGTTCAAAGTGTTTAGTAGTTCAAAGTGTATTGTACTTGGGAAGAATTGTATCAACTTGTAACGAAATCATCAATAAAGATATTCAGAGTGGACGTAGGCAAACTATTGAGCCGAACCACTATAAAATCGTTGTTATTTACTGCTTTTTCTGTGGTTTTCTGCTTATACTCTGTTCCCGAATCATCGGGTGGTGCTTTCACAACTACACTTTACACACCGGGGTGTTAGCGTTCAAATTTTAGCGTTAACATTTTTGGTGCTTTCACTGAGAACTGAACTCAGGCGAATTATCATCATTGCTCCACGAAAGTTTGTTGAAGTAATCTCTCTGAAGGCTAGAAGTTTATCTGAAATCATGGCTCCGGGGAGAAGGAGTAGATCTGTTAGATCTGGAAATGTTCAAGAGGGAACCTCCGCTTCCCCAGTACCTAATCAAGCCACTCCACCTGTTGGGGTTACAAAAGCGGAGTTGGATGCTGTAATCTTAGGGCTGAACCAGCAGATAAATGCCCAAAGTGCACAATTGGAGGCTCAGAATGCCCAAAATGCCCTAATTTTGAATAAGTTGAACGATTTGCTTGGGGTAAACCGTCAACTAACGGGTAATGAAAGGAACTTTGCTGGCAACATTCATGATGCTGAAGAAAGAAACATTCCTGAGAGGGCTGCCAGCCCCTTTGAGCAGGCATTTCCTGAAGTTGGTGGATCTAAAGCTCGAAATGATGAGGGGTATCTTTCTGAAATGGTTCGACAAATCATGAAAGAGAGCATGCAAAGGAATGAAGACGAGAAGGAATGGGGTTTCGCTCCAAGTAAAACCCCGTTTACCGAAAGGATCCTAAAGGCTGAATTCCCAAGGAAGTTCGTCCCTCCAACTATTCCAGCTTACAAGGGAACAAGTGATCCGAACGAATTCTTGTATAAGTACGATCGGCACATGACAAGTGCCAGAGTTTTTGATGAAATAAAGTGTCGATATTTTCCTGTATATTTGGAAGGTGTAGCTCTGCTTTGGTTCACCAAGCTACCAATTCGGTCTATAGATCAGTTTTCTGACCTAACCCGGAAATTCAAAGAGCAGTTCAGACTATATGCTTCAAAAGCCAAAGATATCATGTCGTTGCCAAGTTTAGAACAGAATCCAGGGGAAACTATCAGATCTTTCTTGAATCGCTTTAATATAGCGCTGGCCGAGGTAGACAATGCAGAACCACGGATGATCTTGACCTATCTGATGAGGGCCATCGACAAGTCGAGCGAATTTGGAAAATGGCTTAACATGAAGGAACCAAATTCCCTTGAAAAATTCTACAAGAAAGCAGATGAATTCATACGCCTGGAAAGCCGTCCTGTACCGGTAAAGGCAGTATTGGAAAAAGCTAAAGATAACGTTGCTGCTCCACACAAGAATGAATCTGTAGGACAAAAAAGGGAAAATAACGATAGGAAGAAACAGAAAAATCTGAAGAAGCCTCGTTCCTTCAAGCCATCGGAATATACTCCTTTATCAGATACACCGGAGCGTATTTACCTGGCCACTAAAGATTCTGTTGATTATCCTAAACCTCCCGTTCTGAGAACCGGGAAAAAAGCTGTACAAAGCGGGAAGTTTTGCCGCTTCCATAATCAACCCGGTCATGATACCGATGAATGCCGCCAATTGAAAATTTTGATTGAAGAGTTGATAAGGGAAAACAAGCTGCAGCAATTTGTGGAAAAGAATAGCAGCAATCCTGCTTCGTCTAGCCAGGGGCAACGAGCTTCTGTTCATCAGCCCAGGACAAGTGAGAAGGCTGCAGGGCATGAATCCGGAAGGCCCGTTATCAATGTCATTACGGGAGGACCTCACCCAGCAGGCAGGAGCTGGGGTGAGATGGAAAGGTACACCCGGGCTTTGAAATTTGCACCGGCCGAAGAAGATGTCTTTGTTTTGGAAGATGCTACGCCCCTGAAACAACAAAGAACTTTCAATGATGATATTGTGTTCGGAGCCAGGGATTCCACAGGTGTTGAAGCTCCTATCTTGGATCCCTTAGTCATCTCGGCTGGTATCGGGCCAGCTATTGTCAGAAGAGTTCTCATTGATTGTGGCGCATCCTGTAATATCCTCTTCAAGAAAACATTCGACCAAATGAAGATCCCTATGGCTGATGTGCAAGCCTCGTCACAAAAAATCGCTGGCTTCACTGGGGAGCCAAAGCAGCCAATAGGAACCATTGATTTGCTTATAGAACTCGGAGAAGGAGAAAGAAAAGTAGTCCGCAAGCAAACTTTTGTGATTGTCGACGAATTTTCTGCTTATAATGCTTTCCTTGGCCGTCCAACTCTCGCAGCGTTCAAAGCTGTTCTGGCCCCATGGTGCCTCACCATTAAATTCCCCACAGACAATGGAGTGGGAGTTATAAAAGGGGATCAAAATGCTGGGCGGGAGTGTTATCTGACAGAACTGCGAGAAACAAGGAAAAGAGAAATGGGAAAGGATGCGGCAACCCCAGTCCGCATCAAAGAACCAGCCTTGTAGCAATTACAGGGCGGACCCTGCACTGGCGAGCACAGCGGAGCACGAAAAGAGATGGATCCTAGAAAAGCCAGTGCAGGGGAGAATAGAGTGGTACCAGTGGAAACGACAGTACCATTATCTGTTGACCCGAAGGACCCAAATAAGGTGTTGAATGTGGGTTCACAACTTCATGTGTCGATTCAGAATATCTTAATATCTTTTTTAAAAGAAATTTTGGATGTTTTTGCTTGGACTCATGCCGATATGTGCGGAATATCCCAGAAGTAGCAGTACACGCTCTGAATATTGATCCAAAATTTACACCTGTGAAACAGAAAAGGAGAACTCAAGGTCCGGAAAGGTCAGCAGCATTAAAAGAAGAAGTTGATCGGCTCATGGAGAATAACTTTATCAAAGAATCTACCTATCCGAATTGGGTTTCAAATCCAGTGCTGGTTAAGAAAGCCAACGAAAAATGGAGAGTGTGCATCGATTTTTCAGATCTAAACAAGGCCTGCCCCAAAGACTGCTTCCCGTTACCCAGGATCGATCAACTGGTAGACGGAACAGCGGGACACGAATTGTTATCTTTTATGGATGCCTACTCCGGATATAACCAGATCATGATGCATGAGCCAGATCAGGAGGACACGAGCTTTATCACCAATGTTGGTCTTTACTGCTACAGAGTTATGCCCTTCGGGCTGAAGAATGCGGGGGTAACCTACCAAAGACTTGTTAATGCTATGTTCAAACCGCAATTGGGCAAGACTATGGAAGTCTACGTCGATGACATGTTAGTAAAGTCTAAGAAAGTAGTGGATCACATTGAACACTTAGCAGAAATGTTCGCAGTCCTCCGGAAATACGGAATGAAGCTTAACCCTTTAAAATGTTCATTTGGGGTGGAGTCCGGAAAGTTCCTAGGTTTCATCGTGAGCGGCAGGGGCATTGAGGCTAGTCCAGCTCAAATTACCGCCTTAAAGGAAGTCAAAGCTCCTAGAACGAAGAAGGAATTGCAAAGTCTCAACGGAAAAGTCGCCGCCTTGAGTCGGTTCATTTCCAAAGCCACTGATAAATGCATCCCATTCTTTGACGCCCTAAAGAAAGGAAAGAAAAACTTTGATTGGACTCCCGAATGCCAAAAAGCCTTTGATGAATTGATTCGCCATATGGAAACGCCTCCAATACTTTCTAGGCCCGGTGATGGTGAGGATCTTCTTATATACTTGGCAGTATCATCTCACGCTTTAAGTGCAGCGCTGATACGAGAAGACAAAAGGATTCAACATCCGGTTTACTATATCAGCAAAAGACTCACTGGGGCAGAGATGAATTACTCCAAGTTGGAAAACCTCGCCTATTGCCTACTGATTGCATCGAGGAAGTTGAGGCAATATTTTCAAGCTCATCCTATCAGAGTCCTCACTGATCAACCTTTAAAGCAAGTCCTATTTCGCCCTGAGACTTCGGGTCGTCTTCTAAAGTGGAACATTGAACTCAGTCAATATGACATCACTTATCATCCCCGAAAGGCAATCAACGGACAAGCTTTAGCGGATTTCATCGCAGAATTCACAGATAAGGGTAACAGTGAGGAGGAAACGATCGATGATTCCTCAATCCAATGGAAGTTATATGTTGATGGCGCGAGAAATGACTACTGTTCTGGAGCCGGAGTTGTACTTGAGACCCCTGAAGGTCGGTCATTATGCTACGCACTGAGATTGGAATTTCCTTCAACGAACAATGAAGCAGAATACGAAGCTCTTATCGCTGGCTTGAGAATTGCTAAGGAACTAAACATCCGAGCATTACAGATCTTCAGCGATTCTCAACTTATTGTATGCCAAGTCAAGAAGGAATTCCAAGCGAAAGGGGGAAATCTGCCTGCCTACTTGTTAAAGGCTTGGGAACTCCTATGTGACTTCGATCATTACACGATAAGTCATATTCCTCGAGAAGAAAACACGAAAGCAGATTCTCTCGCAAAGTACTCTAGCACAGGCGAAGCTCAATTTCTGGGGTTGACTCCAGTAGAAGTCCTGTCGGCTCCAAGCATTGATGAGATGGATATTGATTGGATCATGAGCGTGTCTCAAGAGCAAGAATCATGGATGACTCCAATAACAGAATATCTGCTCAATTGCTCTTTACCGGAAAATCCAAAAGAACGACAGAAGCTACTGAGGAAAGCCTCTCGCTATATAGTCCAGGATGGCCAATTATACAGATGGGGATTCTCAATGCCGTTACTTCGATGTGTATCCAGGGAAGAGTCCAAAACAATCCTAGCTGAGGTGCATGGGGGAGAATGTGGTGATCATTTAGGTGGTCAAACTTTAGCAAAGAAGATTCTCCGATACGGATATTTTTGGCCAGAAATTAATCGAGATGCAGCAGATTGTTCCCGAAAATGTGACAGATGCCAAAGATTCGCAAAAATTCCTAGAGCACCTTCTACTGAGCTCACACAGATGGTCAGTCCATGGCCATTTGCAATATGGGGGATAGACCTTGTAGGACCGTTACCAACTGCCAAATCTGAA
Organism: Allium cepa; assembly: GCA_030765085.1. Lineage (NCBI taxonomy): Eukaryota > Viridiplantae > Streptophyta > Magnoliopsida > Asparagales > Amaryllidaceae > Allium > Allium cepa. Next base: position 963,469,368 of record CM060939.1, on the reverse strand, counting down.
ATCAAATATGCCATTGTTGCTGTAGATTATTTTACTAAATGGGCAGAAGCTGAACCACTGGCTACTATCACCTCTAAAAAGATGATAAGTTTTGTGACTAAAAGTATCATTTGCAGGTATGGTGTGCCTCAAAAGATAATTATAGACAATGGTACTCAGTTCGAAAGTGAAGAATTCCAAGATTTTTGCAAACGATTCAAAATCCGAAAAAGCTTCTCAGCAGTAGCTCATCCGCAGGCAAACAGGCAGGTAGAAGCAGTAAATAAAATTATCAAGTCAACCATCAAGAAGCAACTCGAAAGAGCAAAAGGTGGTTGGGTCGATAAGCTACCACTAGCACTATGGGCATACAGAACTACCCACAAAACTGCGACTGGGCATACTCCGTTTTCATTGGCATACGGGTCAGAAGCAATGATTCCGGTAGAAACAGAGGTCCCTTCACATAGAAGAATTCATTTCAATCAAGCGGAGAATGAAAAACTACAGCTTGAGGCACTAGATCTCCTTGATGAAAAAAGAGAAGAGGCTGAGCTCAGAATCGCAGCTCATCAGCAAAGGATAGCCAGACATTTCAATTCCAAGGTTCGCCAACACAGCTTTGAGATTGGGGATCTAGTCTTGAAGAGAATTATGGCGGCGACAGGTGTGTTTGGGCCAAATTGGGAAGGACCATATGTCATAGGTCAGAAGCTTCTTGACGGCACATTCAAACTCACTACTGTCGAAGGAGATCAAATTCCAAGAGCTTGGAACAGCAATCACTTGCGTCCATACTTTACTTGATAGACTTGTTGAAATATTGTAAAAAGAATTATGAATGTATGATTCCTGTAATTGAAAGCGATTGTAAAACCGATGCAAGTGAATAATGAAAGACTATAAAGTGGATGTAGGCCCAAATTCTTGGCCGAACCACTATAAATCTTGTGTTTCTCATTATTATTACATGTTTGCTTTATTTTCGATATGAAAAGTACATTAAATGTATTGCTGAAATGTCGATTTGAATTTTTGCAGACAACGAAAATAAAACTTGCACATTACAAGACCAAGTGATTCTGGTTATCATTCAGCAAACAAATTTCGAGTCACAAAAGCACAAAAGTCCCGAATTCAAATCCTAGATAGGAAGTGCTTCAATTGAACGACCAATGATTTCGCCGGAAACGGGCCATTGCTCGTAAATTGAGATCGTTTGAACAAGCAAACATCCAATTAAGAAGCTTATGCCCGTTCTCGTGAACTTGCCTAACAATGAAGTACATTTCCTTGGATTAAACAAACTACTTGTGAGAGAAGGGAGTGCGAGCTTGAAAAGGAAAAATAGAGAATCGCTGAAAAGGCATAAGCAAGTGGACAAGGAACAACTAAAGCCCTCTTCGGAGGCACAAGTCCTCTTCAGAGGCACAACTCTTCGGAGGATAAAGACCTCTAACGAGGCATATGCCGCAAAAAAGAAAGTTCTCTACTCAACCAAAAAAGATTAGAGGAGTCATGACCCTCCAACCATGAGAGAGTAACTTCCAGGCAATCCTCGGAGGCACATTTCACCAGGAGTTGAAGTGTGACAACCGCTCTTCGGAGTTTCACTTCACCAGAGTTGAAATGCAAAACAAAATAAAGCCCTCTTCGGAGGCCCATTTCACCAGAAGTTGAAGTGTGACAGCCGCTCTTCGGAGTTTCACTTCACCGGAGTTGAAATGTAAAACAAAATAAAAGCCCTCTTTGGAGGCCCATTTCACCAGGAGTTGAAGTGCAACAGCCGCTCTTCGGAGTTTCACTTCACCAGAGTTGAAATGTAAAACAAAATGAAATCCCTCTTCGGAGGCCCATTTCACCAGGAGTTGAAGTGCAACAGCCGCTCTTCGGAGTTTCACTTCACCAGAGTTGAAATGTAAAACAAAATAAAAGCCCTCTTCGGAGGCCCATTTCGCCAGGAGTTGAAGTGCAACAGCCGCTCTTCGGAGTTTCACTTCACCAGAGTTGAAATGCAAAAAAAAAAAGGAGAGAGCCTCTCCCAAGGGGCAGAAACAAAAAGACCTCTTCCCAGAGGCACAATAAGACAGAAAGACCTCTTCCCAGAGGCAGAAATGAAAAGACCTCCTCCCGGAGGCACAATCAAGCAGAAAGACCTCTTCGGAGGCACACGTTTCACCAAGATTGAAATAAAACTTCCAGGTGTTGAAACGTGAAAAAATCAAGAAGCCCTTTACTGTGGCAAGTAAAAAAAAAAAAAATCCTCATCAAAGGCACACTTTAACTTCCAAAGGAAGAATGAATTACTTATTCTAGAAAATTCTCTTCCTCAAAAAGAAGTTGAAGTACCTTTCAAATACCCGCTTTACCACATAGAAGATTTCATTCAGTAAAATGTGTATATGCACAAAATAAAAAGTGATATCTTCGAAGGATGAAGCGTAGAAACTTGTTTGTACTCTGTTTTTTAACGAAATAATATTCCTCCAAATGTGAAATAATTATTCTCTAAAAAATAAAAGTACAAGTTCCTCATAAAATAAAATATTACAATGAGCTTATGGTATAGGGGCAACATGGTATAACTACATCGGTAAAATTGCGCTCAAACAATATATACCACAAGCTCACTGCAATATCGTACAAAGAAACTTGTACAAAAATGAATAATAAATGCATTCTCAGATACAGACAGAAATTTGTACAAAGACAAAGAATCATTTTATTCAACGTTATTAGAATTTTATACAGGTACAGGTTTCAAAGTAAAAAGCAAAAGAAAAGCGGGGGGCCGGTACCCGCACAATTTCCGGTCAGTACATGCAAAAAAGGCAAAAAAGCGATATGAAAGCCACAGAACCAGAGCCATCATTTCTTCTTCCGCCCACCTTTTGAGCCCGCACCTGGCCGAATAACCAACTTTTTAGGCCGGCTTGTAAGGGTAGGGGATGAAGGAGAAAGGGGCTTAGTCGGACTTTCTTCCGTCTCTTCTTCGCCAGTTAAAGATCCCTTCTTCTTCTTCTTCTTGGAAACTCCCTGCTTTTCTCTCTTCTTGGAGGAAGACCCACTCCCTGGAGAAAGAAGTTTAGCTAATGGTTCATCATCGGAACCAGTTGCTTCTGGAGTCTTCTCACTCCCTTCAGTTTCTTCTCCTTTGTGTTCTTGTGAAGCAATGGGATCATCCAAGTCTTGAAGAGCTTCTATTTGCTCCTCTTGTGATCCCGGTTGCGAGGCGGAAGGAGGAGTCACCTGAATAGATGGAGGAGGAATAATTGGAGGTGGGGAAGCTTGAACAATGCCCGACGTTTTCTCTACAGAAGGAAAAAAGTTCAAGTCAGTAAAAAGAGGAGATAAAGGTTCGCTAAGATTCAGGAAGTAGTCAAAAAGCCCATCAAGCTCGTAAGAAACAGATGAGCAGTCTACTTAGGCAAGATTGTCAGTAGGGTTACCTGCAGAAGTCGGTTCCCTGACGTCAACTTCGTAAGCCTGTGCCTCGGCACTCTCGCCGCCTTCATCTCCACCTTGTATGCTTGTGATCTCGGTGGTAAATTTAGTAGGAGATGGGGAATGAGAACTAGAACTGATAATGTCAATTTCGGCTGAAGGAGAAGGTTGAATTGGAGCAGTTGAGATGATTTTTCCTGAATATTCTCCTGCCGCTGTTTCGGCCCTTAATTTTGCAAGCTGTTCCCTTCCCCTGGCGAGAGCGGCACGAGCATCATCATCAAGATAATGCTCCTCAAGAGCTGACTCAGCATAGCCAGCGCCGTTACCACCAAGCATATCGAGTGCGGCCTCCCAAACTTCAGCCAGAGTAATTTCATACTTGGGGCCTAGAAAGGCGAGGCTACCGCGCCCCAAGATGCTATGCAGGTAGAAATCAAATAACGTTGAGCTGATGTTGGTCCTCGTTGCCTCGTGAGATTCTTCAGCTGCAATTTTGCCGGCAACGGCCTCATCACGCTCCCTTTCAGCTTTGGAAAGTTGAAGCTTAAGCATTTGAATCTCCGCCTCTTGGGAGCTGGTTTTCTTCCGAAGCTCTACAACATCAGTAATATAGCCCTCACTGATCCTTTTTTGCACTTCGAGTCTGTCTTCGACATCCCTTTGGCTGGCATGAGCATCTCTCACTTGTTTTAGGAGCACTTCTTCTTTTTGAGAATAGGAAGTAGAGGAAGCAGCAAGCTCTTGTTTCAGTTCTTCAACTTTTGCTTCAAGCTCTTCATTGTAAGAAGCAATGCTCCTCATCTCAGTGTCATGTTGCTCAAGAACCTTTTGCCATTCGGCTTTATCATTTTCCATGGTGAGCATGGCCTTTATGTTTGCACGATTAACCCTTTGGAGCTCGTCAACAAGTTTTTGCCAGTTCGACATCCTCTCAATATCAAGCTTGACGGCATCGAGGTTTCGTAACATAGCAGACTTGTCAATGGGGACCAAGTCAAGGTCAAACCTTACTCCCTTCAGACACCACTGTGGAAACCGACTTTGCAAAGTGGCCGGACCCGATCCGACTTGGAATTTGGGCCTACTAATTATTGTTTGGATGTCTGTCTTCCCGAGAGCGGGAGAGCCGGAAGGAATGTCGAGCGAGGCAGGGGCAGTAACCTTTTCAGGAGTTGTAGAGGTGTGCTTCTCACCATGTCGGGCTCGCTTGCTCGAATCTTCAACCATGTGACTTTTTCCTCTGTCATCATGGGATTTTCTTTTATGGGAGTCGTCGCCTCTCTGCGAAGAATCGTGGCGCTCCTCCTTCTCTCTTCTTTCGTAACGTTCCTCTTGAGCCCTCTTCTCTTGAGCCTTTCGAGCGGCTCTTTCTTCATCAGATTCTCTGTAAGAGGGGAGGTAACGCCTGTAATCATATTGGCTACGCCTCCCGTAGCGCTGGAAATCATCATAGTAGGATCCGTTGCGCCCCATCGGAGGATCTGAAATAAAAAAGAGCTAAATTTTAGAATTCTTCAGAGCACAAAAAGTCAAAAGCATAAAAGTGCCCAAAAAAATTCTAAGTGTGTGTGATGTGCAAACTATGCGCATCAAACTACGAACCACTCTTTAATTGAGGAGTGGTTGTGGGTGTAATAGCTAGCGTCAACTCTTGAGTTGACGAAGTCTGTCGCAGGATAGAAGTCGCTTAAAATACTGAAGAAGAAACCCCGATAGTGTTAGGGTCATCTTTGAAGATCTCTTGCGAGGTGGAAAAGAGGTCGCTCAGCCCTTCGAAAGTATCGTCCCTTCTCTGCTTGACAAGGCTAGTTTTCTCGGCGTCTTCGCCAGATTTATGTGAACGTCGGGGAGATCCCTGAGGCTCTTCTTCCTCAATAACCGGGGCAAGTTCGTCAGATGGCCCCGCAATATCAACAGAGGAGGAGCACTTCACTAGCGAAGCCTCGGGAGCAGGTCCTTTTGGTATAGATGTGTCAGTAGAAGCTGGGGCTTCCGACGCTCTGGCTGGGGAGTCTGGGATTTCATGAGGATGAGTAGAACGAGAAGTATGCAAAAGTCCGTACTGATGCAAAAACTCATCTTTCAACAGAAATTGAATGTCTCTCTCCTCAACTGGCACGGCCTTGAGCCTTTCGAAAGTTGGCTTATGACTGGGATCCCTAGAAGGAGAGGGGAGCGCTGAAAATAAAAAAAGAGAAGCGGAGTTAACACTTAACAATTCAGTCTCACAAACGTCGGATAACAAACACAGTAAGAATGGTTAATCTTACTTCCTTCCCTCCATACAGCGTAAAACCCCGGGGGACAGCGGACATAGAAAAATTGAGTCAAAAACCCATAAGCGCTGTCAGGAAGACCGATGATCAATTTACGATTTCGAGCACTTCTCACGACAGTAATAGAGGGGTGATCTTTAGTCCTGGTGAAAGAGCATAGGAAGCAAATCTCGTCAAAGCTTGGGAATCGATCAAGTATCCTCCTAAACAGTACACACAACCCCATTAAAATGGCATAACCATTGGGGTGTAATTGGGATGGGGCGATGACCAATTGACGAAGAAGTTGTTGGAAAAAGTCATTGAAAGGAGGAACGCCCCCACTCAGGCACATTTGTCGATTGGCCGTTACAAAGCCAGGGGGTGCTATGTCAGCAGTGTTACTTCTCTCGGGAAGAATGACATCTGATTCAGCAATGCCAAACTGAGCGCACAATTGGCGGAAAACTCTATACGATAAAGTAGAAGAGGCTCTTTCGGGAGGATTGACCAGAGGAGCCGGAATTACAGTTGCCTCTCCAGTCTGAACCGTTGTATCTTCTTCCTGAGAAGTCATTCTACACAAGCAACTGGATATTCAAATGTGAAGGTGCACATTTCCTAAAAGTGTGAAGTGTCGTGCAAAACTAATAAAAATAGCAAGTAAATATAACTGGAATTAAACTAGTCGATGATTGATCGATTACAAAATTTCAGAACTTGTTAATATAAAGTTCAAGCATAATATTAGTGCAGGCTGGTCAGTTTCAATTGACTATTTCAGTGTTGCTGTAATATTTTACTTGAAATTGATGAAAGCACTTCGTTCACACAATTTATTTGAGTTAATTATCTGTTATTAACTAATCTGTCATTTGACGTGGGCAGTCGATGGCAGTATATTTGTCCCATTTTTCTGCAAGTGTTGTGTTTAACAGGTTGATAGCGTCAAAGTTAGAATAATCTGTGAAGAAACACAACAAAGTTCAAGCAGTATATTCTAGCAATTCAAATTGGAAATACAATTAAGTCATCCACGACCTAAAAGTTAAGTCGTCCACGAATTAAAAGATAAAGTCTTAGCTCGGCTGCAACTCAAGGCTAAGTCGTGCACAACCTAGAGGCCAAGTCGTAAAGTCTCAAATCAAGACAGAACAAATGAAGTGCAAATGAAGCTAAGTCTTGAGTCGTCCAGAAGCAAACATAACCTAAGGGGTTAAGTCGTATGCAATTAAGGTCGTGGGGGATCTTGAGTCAGTCACTTCGAAAACTATGCAAATTGGCAAAGTCGCAAAAACTTCACGATATCTCTTCTCAACCCACTGATCCTTCTCCAACCCAATAACCCGTTATCTTCCTAACTCCTAACCCGTTAACCCATGTAAGACGATATCGCCTCCTCTAAATTCATGAATCAACTGAATCGAAATATGGTGACCCATCGCCTTCCCCTTGCAAGTCATTTAAAAAGCTCAATCAAACTGCTTCAAGCTTGTCAGCAATCGATCATAACGCGATTCAAGAAGAAGCCTGATGTGAGGATTCGGATTGAGGTTGGAAAATGGGAAATCCATGTTCGAAAGGTAACAGTAATTGTGAAATTGGGCGAGCGATGAGTTTACTTACGCAGTGTAATGATGAAGGTGGCGGGAACTTAATTGGTGATAAGGTGAACTGATCGAATTCGTCTCTGAAAAGCTTTGAAAGTCGTTAATGGTGGAAGTAAACACGGAAACAAGTAGGTGAAGAAGGAGCTACCTAAACCTTTTATATCTCGAGGCAGAGGAATTTGAAATGGCACACGAGTTAAGATAAGTCGAAGCACACGACCTACGACTTAGGCGTGTACTTCAAGGGGCAAATGTTAACCCCGTTAAGACAACGAGTTAAGGCCTGGGATGATTTACGACATAAGGTACTTAACGGGTCAAGAGAATTTTACGGCTTAGCAAACTTCACGACTTAAGATGCGTGACGATTTAACAAGACAAAGCATGAACGACTTATGACTTGAGGCCACCATGATCTAACAGTTTAAAGCACTCTGCGACTTAACAAGTTAAGGACTCAAGTTAGGAAAGATCTACGACTTATGAATGGTGTGACTTAACGGTTTAACGTGTTAAAGAAATGGCCGACTCAACGACTCAAGGGAGACAGCGACTCAATGGATCAAGGAGGGTACACGACTTAGGGTCTCCACGACTTAACGAGTTAAGGTCCAGACGACTTAAGAATTGAAACGGACCAAGAAGTCTACGACTTAAGGAAGTCTACGGCTTAAGAGATGGCACGACTCAAGAAGGAAATAAGTTAATGACCTAAAGCTGTCTACGACCTACGACCTAGCATGTGTCATAAACGACTTAGGCAAACAAAGCACTGATGCTCATTAAACATAGCCTCCTAACTCGTGAACGGGTTAAGACTTGTGTTGCTATCTGAAATAAACAAGCTTACCAGTTAAGCCATGACTCACGACTTAGCTTAAGTCGTCCATGACCTAAAGCCGCTAAGCTATAATCCGCTGCCACAACACTTATGCCGCATCCTGTTAACTCGGTCACGACCCATGATCTATGATGAGTCGTACACGACTTAAGTAAACAAATGAAGCCGCGTTCGGTTAACTCGTGCGCAACTTAGGACTTGACATGGATTCAAGCAGATGGGCAAATTTCTACCAAGCTACGAGCTAGACTCAATAAGTCGGCCACGACCTACCTTAACTCGGTCACGAGTTACGACTTAAGGGTAAAATTTTCCTATAAATACCAACCTACCACAAGCATGAGGGGGATTTTTGGCTCATTCTTTCCAAGCACCGATACTCTGCTACATTCCAAACCAACTCAACACTCAAAGCTTTCAAGACACGTAGAACGCTATCAACAACTTCAAGAAGAAATCTCATGCATCCGACATGGATTGGAGGACTTTCACTTACATTGAAGTTTAAGCTACTCGTTCAAAGTGTTTAGTAGTTCAAAGTGTATTGTACTTGGGAAGAATTGTATCAACTTGTAACGAAATCATCAATAAAGATATTCAGAGTGGACGTAGGCAAACTATTGAGCCGAACCACTATAAAATCGTTGTTATTTACTGCTTTTTCTGTGGTTTTCTGCTTATACTCTGTTCCCGAATCATCGGGTGGTGCTTTCACAACTACACTTTACACACCAGGGTTTTAGCGTTCAAATTTTAGCGTTAACAACTGTCGTCTAATTTCTATTTAATTATTATTGCTTCTGCGCACTAATAACTGAGTTTGAATTAGACTGACCCGAGTATTATTTTCTTTTGAATTTAATACTCGGGTCAGACTGAGTATTTTCAGGTTGTTGATATTCTGCTTTGGGATGCTGCTTGAGCTATGAAGACTTTTCATATCTTTTGGAGTTGTCGTGTCATAGTATAGGAAGATATATATTCATGTATATTATATACGTTAATGTACTTGTATATGTAACTTCCTGAGTCGACTGTTGTAGTTGTATCACATGTACCGTGTCAAATGTATTGTAACTGTCATCAGTTTTCATATATATATATATATATATATATATATATATATATGAGACTTTCTGTTTCATCTGTGTTCCGCATTTATATTATCTGTGTTATTATTTTATATTTTTGTCCTAGACTATTATAGCCACTGTGTAGTAGCTTTGAGTTTGCATCGGCATGTCGGATTTCCTCCTGAAATGAAATGCACGTCTTTACTATCTGGCATATCGGTGCTCGCACAAAGCAATTACACGGATGGTCTCTCCTCAACAGCCTTATTCTCCGTGCTAGTTGACAGCGCTACACCGTAGTGTTCTTGGCTAGCGTGGGTATAGAGGTGGGGCGTCACAATTTATTAATCTCAAAATATCTTCACAAGATATATTTCCATTTCCAACCCGTTTTGAAAACAGTTTCCAACCACACTCTTCTCATGGAATAAATTCCCAATTATTTATTTCCACTGAAAGCACCAAGTACAAAGCTTTAGATTTTAAAAATAATTTAAAAACACTTCATTATAAAATATACTTTAACATTTAAATTGAAAACTACTTCAATACTTTATTAAAAATATATACTTTAGGAATATTTAAAATAAACTACTTTATAAAATATAAACTAAATTTATTTTCTCTTTTAAAACATAATACCAAGTCACCTTTAAATAATTACGACTAAAATAAATTTGGAAAAGACTTACTTTAAAATTTAAAAATAATAAATTTCCTAAAACGTACTTTTTTTTAAAACAACTTTAAAACTTTTAACTTATACTAAAAAAAAATTGTTTTGAAGCATACTTGGCCATTCAGGGTAATACACTTCTCTTTCGCATCCTTTAAAAATAAATCATTATTTATCTTTAAACAAATTTACCCATTCCTTTAAAAAAAATTCCAATTTCAAATACTTATATCAATTTTCAAACCTTGAATTTCAAAATAAATTCTTTATTTCTTGATATAAGATCACTTAAGTTAAAAATTCATTATTTCGCTGTTTATTCAAAATCCCTTTTCCATGCCCAGAATTTATTAGGATTTAAAAAAATCACTTTTATTCCTTTCCAATTCATTCTTATTTTTATTCAAATTTTCTATAATTATTTCACTTAAAAATTCATTCCTTTATTTTCTTTTCAAAAATCCAATTCTATATATTTTGATAACTCAGTGTACCGAAATATATTCAAACAAACCACAACATTCAATATTCCAATTGCCAATAATATTCATCACAGTATAACAAATATTTATAAAACAGAATATTAAACGATCTAAATTTTTTTAAGGAATCCAGTTGGATCCCTCCGACCTGTTTCTCTGCATCCACAGACGTTAGCACAATATAAAATACTAATTCCATTTCGAGGTGGAATATCGCGGTATATGGGATTAATACAATATCATCCGCTATTATGCGGCGCATAGGGTCTCATCTGCTATATAATGTGGGAAATCAATCACTCCAATATATACTATATACTACTATATATAATATAGCACATCAAATCAATTCAATCATTCAACCAATTATTTAAATTTAACCATTTAAATTTAAATAACCCAGATGAGCAAGATTAACTCACCTTTGATTAAAATTTGCAATCCGATCCGAACTGGCTTATTCTCCATGATTTTTTTGACCTTTACAAACATTTACGGCTTTGTTAATATTTGGAATAAACGAGAAATCAACTACCATTTATTTATTTAATTTACTAATTATTTATTTTTAAACTAATCTTTTTGTAATAAACAATTTTTAGTTACCAAAATAATTAAATAAGTTTATTAAATGAGTTAACCACCATAAGACATTATTTTAAAATCAAATAGCAGATTTAAAATGTATATGTATATCTATTTTATTTTATTTTTGAAAACACATATACTTATAAAAATAAACTACATAAATTAAAAATCTAATTCTTTATATTTCCAACAATTTAAAATTCCTATTATTTTTATTATTTATTTTTTTCTCTTCACTGTTAATGTCTGATGAACTAAATAAATAAACAATAAATTAAATTAAAGTTTTCACTTAATCTTATATTTAAAACATTGAATCAAAAGCAAAACAGCTAATACCTCACTACGCAGATGCGAACCCAGCTCGATCTCAACTGCCGACCTTTTGTCCTCGTGCTCGAGAACGAGCCATAATGCTGCTGCCAACCTCTGTACATGCGACGCGAAACCACTCCGCGAAACCAATCAAATCGACCAGCATCACCGTGCTTCAATAGCTAAAGTCGACAACTTCGGCTTGCTTCCAGGCGATTCAAGATTCGCCCAATCGCTCGTCCCTCGTACCCTAAAAAGTCGCGATTAAAATGGGGATGAAAGTGGATGAAACGAACATCGGCCTCGCCGCTTTGATTCGAACGCGGCTCGTTTTATTTTGAGGAGCGAACGGATTTTTTTCGTGAATTAAAATTTGAGAAGAAAGAAGGGATGCGATAATTTTATTTCGGCCATTATTTTTATTTTTATTCTTGTATCGACTGAACTGATTTGAAGGAGGAGAGAACGTGATATCTGAAAGGAAGGCTTGCGTGAAAAAAAACGAAGGGAACAAGATGTGATGTTTACGTGCCACCATTAGTTTGCTACGGTGACAGCAAAAGCTCTGATGCGAAGTTTATTTGACCAGTCAAATAAAGTACGTTTAATTTAAATTTACATTTAAATCGCCTTGAATTCATAGCTTAAAATCTTGTCATCCTATTGAGGCATGCCGCTAGGCGTTTATAATGTTATACTCTTATTTCGAACGCAATGGAAAAGGTTTCGAATCCTAATTCGATCGTATGGAGAAGATAGCTTTTTTAGACTCACTTATTATATTAAATTTCGATGAAAATTTCAGCGTGTTTACTTACCGTGTGCTCACACAACAACTCTAAATGCTACGAAAATTGAATCCAATAATAATACAATATTACGGACCCAATGGAACTGGTTCCGTCGAAATCCGAGACTGTGCCTCGGAAGGCTATTTTTAAATATCAATTTAAACGATGTAAATTCAAAAACTGAACAAACCACCTTTAAATTAAATTTTAACCATTCTATTATCTTCAGTATCATCATTATAAATTTTATAAGCCTACAAATTAGTTTTAGCAGGCTTAAAACTGAAAATTCAATAATTTACCCAAATTCAAATTGTTAAATTCAATAAATTCAATCGTCAAATTCAAACTGATATTTGAAATCCAAGTTAAACTATCTTGCAAATATTTAAATTAATTAAATATTCTAATTTCAAATGCCTAAAAATTCCCGGTCGTCACAGTAAGCATTGAATAATAGTACATTATTCGTGTCATTCTTCGATCCCATTTCAATTACATTATTAGTTGTCCGAACCACTAAGTCCATTCTATTATGTATTCTGCAACCTGATAGGATCGATAACCATACTACATTCATTGCCTCATCGAACCTACCTGCTTGACCTAGAATATCAACTAATGTCACGTAATGCTCTTCTTCAAGCATTAGACCATAAACATTCTTCATCATATCAAAAAACCTCAAGCCTTCATCGAACAATCTACCATGGCACAAGCTGATAACAAAGTAAGAAAACACTTCCGATCGGGTTGTATGCCTTGCATCATCATTTTGTTAAAGAGGTGGATGACATCATTGCAACATCCTTGGTAGCCAATCCCAACAATCATAGAGGTGTATATTAGTTGTCTACATTGACACTGATTGAAATACCAATTATACATCATCTATTGACCCGCATTTTGAATACATATCAATAAAACATTCATACTGAATTTCTCGATCATCTCTTAATTCAAAGGAGAGTGTAATTTTATTTTTAAAATTATATAAATCCATGAAAAGTATATTAAGTATCATCTTCCTTGTAAATTTCTTAAAATATATGTATAATTAATTAATTTTTAGTACTTTTTAGAATTTATAATTTAGCAAATGTTGTGGATTTCAAAAGTAAATTTTGCTTAATTAATAACAGAAACAATATAATGGATAAATTAAGATTATACCAGAGAATTTTTAGGATTGTCGATCATAATCCTGAAAAAGGAAGAAAAATGTTAACTGTCGTTGTTTGTCTAATTGATCCTCTCTGCAGTAACATCTTTCTTTCTACCTCCTTTTGTACCTCTTTTAATATTCTTCTTAGCTGTCGATTGATTTTCTTCCGCCATTAGAATAATTAGGGGTATTGATTTTAAAAATATTAAGGAAAAAATTTCCATGTGCTAATAAAAATGCATTTTTTGGTACCGACATAGTAATGTCCGAGTATTACCATGAATAAAATACCTCTAAGAGTAAAGCTAAAGGCCCAACAGAAGTCCAAATTGCTATACAATTATAATAGAACCACATAAATTCAAATTGAACTCATTCCAAATCTCTAAGATACGTCTAAACCTCAATATTGGTAAGATTTGAATTTTAACTATAACTATTGGTAAGATTCAAATTGAACTAAGTCCAAATTATCGAGCAACAATATTGTAAAAATCATACCTTTTATAATGTAAATATTGCTAAAAATATAATTTTATTGTGCAATATATGGTAAATATGTTGTGAAAAATAAACTTCTTATTATTGTTTATGTTTATATTTTTTGTTAAGTGATTTACTATTTTTATATTTGAATGAATTTTTGATTTTATCATTTTATAATTATGAAAATGGTGCGCATATTGATACTGTTTGTTTTTTTGGATTGATTGGACAATCTAATGAATATTAGTTACTCGAGCTTATTTAAGTAGTTTAAATTTAGTTATTTAATTAACTTAAATATATGAACTTAAATGCAAAAAGTAAAGAGAGTTATTGGGAACTTTGTAAATATTCACAGATATTATAAAAATGTAGGTATTTAACTGTACGATCATGGAAAAATTTAACACAGCATTTTGAATAATTGTAAAAACGACGACTTTGGAGAATCACTCTTTCATCAAAAATGAAATAATGACCGGGGATTTGAAAAAATAAAATTTGAAATTATACAGTGCAGGAGAGGCTTCTAGAATAAATTTTTTAAGGCATGAAATTTTTTCGTCTTACTATATAATTTGACAAACGATTTATTAGAAAAGTGAAACATAAATTATTGTTCTTATTGTTTATATATATTTTTTATGTGATTCGTATATTTTTGCATTTGACACAAAATTTTACGTCTGTGATTTTTGTTTGTATAAATGTGATATACATATTAAAATTGTCATTTTTCGCTTTTATGTGATGAATTAATGAATGCTAGTTGATTGGGTTTATTTTAAAAATTTAAATTTAAGATATTTAATTAAGTTAAATTTAAAGACTTGAATGTAAAATAACCTAAGATTAGAGCAAAACTATCTAATTGTATGCATTATAAAAGGTAGTACTTGAATGTAAATGGTTGATGAGAATTAATAAAATATTATGGATAATTCAAAAATTATAAATTATATAAGAATATTTTAAGATAAATAAATATTATAAGAGAATTAGGGGGGAGGGGGGAGGGAGGTTGCGACAAATAGTGAGATGGCTATATTTTTTTCTTTACTATTATTTAATAAATAACATGTTATGATAATGAATTATAAGTCAAAGTTGCTATTATTAATAATTTATTAAGATAAATGACAAATGAATTATAGATAAAAGTTGTTATTACTGTTTATGTTTATGATTTATGTTACATGTTTAATATATTATTTTAATTATTCAAAATTAATTTTACCATTTTAATTAATATGAAAGTGGTATGCAATTTGAAATTTTTATTAATTAATAAATAATTTATTGAGATAAATTAATTATAAATTAAAATTGATATTATTGTTAATTGACTATGATGAATGAATCGTACATAAAAGTTTTCATTGTTATTCATGTATATAACTTTTATTATGTATTTTGCACATTTTTATATTTAAGTTGAAATTAGATTTTTACCATAATTTTTAAAAGCATTGTGATTTATATATTAAAATTGTAATTTTTAGGATCTAAAAAAAGAATTAATGAATATATGTTAACTAAGTTTATTTAAATATTTTAAATTGAAAATTATTTAAGTAATTTAAATATATGGCTTTAAGTATAAAATGATAGTAGAGTATTAAGGATAACAATGAATAACTAAAGATACTATAAGGATATGGTCCATTACTAAGCACAAAATCATAAGAAAACTAATAACCTAATCCCAACATTCAAAACAATATCTTGAAAACATAAAACAAAATGTTGGGTCGAAATGTTAAAGTGATAAATTCAAGTTCGTAATACAATGTATGAAATTTATTTTCATAAGTATGAAAAAACTAAGAAATCGAAATATGGCCTACACGATGACTAAAATGAAAGACATACACAACTGTATGTTGCACAGATTGGAATATAACTTATTTTTCCAGTCTATTGAATGAAAGGCTTCATGTACTTCGGACTATATCATGTACTTCAGACTGCACAAAATAGATGCATGAGGAAAGATAGAGAGAGTTAGTTGGAACATTGCACAGCGTAGTGGTAGGAAAGCCTACTGGTGATTGTGAAAATGGTTACATCATTCATGCAGTTGCACACAACATTACTAGTAACAAAGGTTTATTTATTAATTTATTAAAGGTGTAACCCAGTGCACGAGGCTCCTGCATGATAGCGGGCTCTGCGGAGGTAGATAATGTACGCAATATTTCTCTCACATTGCGAAGAGGCTGTTTTCAGACTCGAACCTGGGCGCCCAGATCACCATGCGGATGACCTAACCGTTGCGCCAAGGCTCCGCCTCTTATTTATTTGTTTACTATTTAAATTAAATTATATTTGATTAGAAAAATGACTACAAATGAACTTATAATACACTACATAAATAATGTTTTTCTCCTAAAATAATAGCAACCAATATTTTAAAAATCATCAAAGTATTAAATTAGTCGTACTACAGACATTAAATACAATCATATGCAAGTTATCCAATATTTATAAATAAAATAACACCATATAAAGAAATAGAAAGCAAATTAGTAATTTGTTACCAGTAATGGCATAACGAAACATAGTTAAAACTATATGTATTTCACGGTTCTACATTATAATACATAAATTTGAAAGGAAAAAAAATACCTATTGCTAGTGAGAATCAAATAATTCATTATCCTCCTAAGATAGTAGTGCTTCTTGCAATTTCACTTTGAAAACAAGGTGATACCTTGGACGAACATATAAAAGGGAATGTTTAAATTTAATTAGAAAAGGTAAGGATTTAGGAAATAGTTTCATTGCGGAAGAAACTTGAGACCTATAACCTCACAAATATATTGTGCTCATATGCAAGTTTCCTAAATATATAACATGTAAAATAAAAAACAGAAAAACAAATTGATTATTTGTCCCCGACAATAGCTTGATAAACTATAGTGAAAACTGCTTGCACATAAGTATTCTATAGTACAATTGTAACAACCCGCATATTTATCGATTATATATTTAAATATTTTATTTAAATATTTCACCGTTCATCGAATTTTGGTCCGAAAAGCTACTTTGTGCAAACAGTCGAATTGAGACTCGAGACCACCCCCATTGAGTTCAAAATGACGTTTGCGACCTTTTTGAGTATAAGCTTCGATATGTTTGGAGAAAGTTGATTTTTGCCACTTTTTACTTAGGGCTTTGGTTTGGGCTGAGCCCAATAACCCCACTTATGTATTCAGTCCCAACCCCTCTCCTCTTCATTACTTCATAATTTCCTAATACATTCAAGCTTCATCAAAAATGGGGGAAGAGAAAAAGAATTAGGAAAACCTAAGCCCTAGTTTCCATTAGCAAATCCATCTTCTAGCTCCAAACTCAAGAGAACCCATTGGTAAGCTTTCTCTTCATCTTCTCCAACTCATTCTCTCTTTGATTTCAGAAATTTCCTAAACCTAACTTTGGGAAATGTTTCTCTTTTTAGCTTAGATTCAAGCTTCTAGTGTTGAGATTGAAGTGTGGTTGATTTCCATTTGCTTTCAAGCTTCTTCTTCATTGATTTGGGTTCAAAGGTGAGATTTTTAATCTCACATCTATGCTTATAATTCTCTTCGATTGTTAGGTATGAATTCCTAACGCTTATTCGTGTGCATTTGCTTTTGGTTTGGATTGATTAGGTGAACATTCCAATTTTTAGTGTTTTGCGTTCAATTCTTTAAAAATCATAACTTTGATGTTTGAACATGTTTTTGGTGATGCATCGAGGAGCTTATAGGGCCGGGTAGTCGATTGGCATAAACCCTTAGCGTCGTTGCTCGAGCGAATGCAATTTGGTCGAGATTGGATCTCATTAGGATGGGCTGGGAAGAGGCTGACATCAGGTCCGGTCGACCGAGCTCTGCTACCGGCCGACCGACCTGCTGCCAAGTGCATAAGCACTTCTCTGCTTATGGTCCGGTCGACCGACGACAGAGCTCAGTCGACCGACCTGCTTCCCGAACTATTTTTCAGAACAGGGTCCGGTCGACCGAGCTCTGAAGCCGGCCGACCGACCTGTTGCACTTTTCCCCACTTCGCCTAACTGTTTGAATTTCCAACTTTAATCGATTCGTGTTGTTTCCTATTTGTTGTTATCAATTATTATGACCTTGATGACTCTTTTTAGGGATTTTTGAATATCCATTTCGATGGATCCTTTATCGATTTCTTTGGATTTTATTCACTTCTTCGAATGTGAATTTTTATGATTGATTGTTTCTACAATCACTTCTATGATTTGTCACTTTAAAATATAAAGGTTTTCTATACTAGTAGTAAATATCAAAACTCTTTCTTAAAATGATTTCAATGCTATTTTATTACAAAGCTCGTTTTCTAAAACCGATTTCCAATCTATTAGTATATACAAACCTTTACCTCACACGTATGAGAAATCTAATTAAACGACTTAGTAAAACAAGTGGTATGAAACGCTTGCGTTTACTTCGTCGGTTAATTCTTGGACTTGTTCGATTGAAACTCTTGTGACAATTTTCTAGTGGAGATCTACAATTTGTTCACAAATATTTAAGTTAAGCTAGTGGTTATGGGACATGATGCTAAACTCATATATTTACTAGCTTATTGTAATTGACACTTCTTGATGATCAATGATGATCACTTTATAGTTTAGACTAGCAATGTGCGATGTCTCTTTGTATACGTGGAGGACTGTACCTCATTTTATTGAGCTTCGTCTCATTTCTTTGTGGGCTAACGACCCATGAACTTTCAAAGTGTTTTGATTCATTGGATGTACCGTTTGTACTACATCAGTGTATTTGATTCATTGGGTGTACCGTTTGTACTACATCAATGTCTTGGCCATC
This sequence comes from Allium cepa, assembly GCA_030765085.1. Taxonomy (NCBI): domain Eukaryota; kingdom Viridiplantae; phylum Streptophyta; class Magnoliopsida; order Asparagales; family Amaryllidaceae; genus Allium; species Allium cepa. The sequence continues at coordinate 963,450,816 of CM060939.1, read as the reverse complement.
CTTTTCTTGTGATTTCTGGATTTCTAATTATTGATTTCTGGAATTTATGTTTCACCACCTTTTTCAGTTGGCATTGATATGTATGTCATTTTGTGGCTTGGTGAATTAGATAAAGAATATGACATTCTTTTGAAGCTATGAGATTCTTGAGATATTGTATGACTTTTGTGGATTTTCTAATGTATACTTATCGTAGTATGACATTTTTGGTTATCATACGTCTTTTTATTATATCTCTTCTTTTATCTCATTTTAATTGATAATTATAGCTAGACTGATCCGTTTATTATTTTCTTCTTAAATAATACTCGGGTCAGACTGAGATTTTACAGGGGCTTCCTCTTGACTTCCTATCTGGAACAATCGTCTGATTTTGGCTAACTACTCTAGATTAGTAGTTTATTGTTGTATGCATTTGAGAAATAGACTCCTTGATGTATACATATTCTTTTGTCTTAGCACTTGTATCTATTCTTTTGTGATGTTGTGGATCTTATTTGACCACTACTCTGATATACACTTTTATGTGTAATATTCATATCTATTTCCGCCTTTGTGATATGAATTATCTGTGACTGATTTATGTTATGTTTATTTCTATATTTGTTTCCGAGGATATTATAGCCACTGTGTAGTAGTTTTGAGTTTGTGTCGGCATGTCGGATTTCCACTTGAAAAGAATTGCATGTTATACTATCTGACATATCGATGCTCGCACAAAGCAATTACACGGATGGTCGCTCCTCAACAGCCTTATTCTCCGTGCTAGTTGACAGCATTTACTCCGTAATGTTCTTGGCTAGCGTGCGTATAGAGGTGGGGCGTCACAACAATTACTCCAATTTGGAAAAAAGATACGTGCTATTAAATAGTTTGTCATCCTCAATAGATAATAGTGCTATTAGGTGAACGTCTGCTATCAAATTGATGATACAATTGTCAAATAAACAATGCTATTGGGTGAATATCTGAAATCAGATGTTTAGATAGAAATCTCAATGTCCTAAGATAAAAGTAGCATTGAAATTTGCAAGTCCGAAACAGTAAAAGAATAGTCCAAATCCAAAGCTACAAAATATAATCAAACAATCCACTAACTAACAACGCATGAAAATCACTTAATGATCCGAGGTAAAATGAATTAAAGATTGCATATCTACAGGGATGAGGATTCATGGCTATGGTATGAATTCAATCAAAATTGAGGACTTGCACGCAATTAATGTAAGGTGCTTAGACAAGATGATGAAGAATATTCAAAATTAAAATCTCTGGCAAAATGAAGTAAAAATTAAAGAGTGTTCTTGAAAATGGATTTTCTAAAGATGAATGTTTTTGGTCTATAGTAAAAAGTAAGAGTTTCCAATAATTGTGAAGGTTTATATTTAACATAGTAAACGTAGTTTTTTTTAAATATATGATGAAAGTGCAAATTCATTGGAATGCTTTTATATGGTGTTCGTAAATAATTATAAAAAGTAATTAAATATAAGGATTTGAAGTCAAATAAATTTCAATATTTGTACTATATTAACATTAACAAAAAAGGGTAAAAATATAAAAATATATCAACCATGTAACATAAATTATATACATAAATAGTAATTACAAATTTTAATATATAGTCCATTTATACCAACGAGTGTTGCGGCACGCGCTTCGCGCGTGAACTGTTTTCTTTATAAATTATATATGTTTAAGTCAGTCAAAAAATGATTTTTTAAGTGATATTAAGATTTTTATATTTGTGAAAAAGTATTTTGAATTCGTAAAGGAAATTTAATTTTAGATTCCTATTTTTAGAACCATTTTGAATTTGTAAAGCATGTTTAATAGCTAGATCATATTTTTAGGGGCATTTGATTTTGTAAAAAAGTTAATATTAGATCATGTTTTTAAGTGATTAAGATTTGATAATATATAAAAGGGCATTTTTGGTAGTGCACGTTGATACCAAAAAAGTGTGACACCAAAGATATTACAACTATTAATAAAGATATGTATGTCATGCATTGCATTGTAACACTCTTTTTTAACATCATATATCTAAATTATAATTTCTACAATTATTTGTAAACCGTTTATACTAATATACGGTTAGGTCATCCGTATGGTGATCTGGACGTCCAAGTTCGAGTCTAGAAACAGCATCTTCGCAATGCTAGGAAAATTCTACGCGCATTATCGACCTTCCCAAAGCCTCCTATGGTGCGGGTGCCTCATGCACCGGGTTCCACCTTTTATTTATAAACAATCCTCAATATTAGCTAATATTGTACATAGGTCAATACATTTAAATTAATTATATAATCTTGATTTTAATTATTCGAGTAATTTCAATTAATAAATATTTTCCAATTCATCTAATGAATCCTAAATATGAAGGTTTCAACATGAATACCATGTTCAAATCTACAAAAGTGGTAAACTACTTTTTTCATTCAAATAAAAACTACAAATTATGTAACACACATAATACATGTAAACAATATTAACAAATTTAATTTATTGTTTTTTAACTCAATAAATTTATCATATATTGTAATACAAAATTTTGTTTTTATTTTCAAATACCCATGTTAGCAAACTTCTTCGCTAACCAAATATCCAAGGCAAGCCTAATAACTGAAAATAATAAAATTATTAAATAAGTTTTACTATTCAAAATTTCCTTTAAACAACAAATTTAATTAAACCTAGTTTTTCAATAAGAATTTTCAATTAAAAATAATCTTCCAAAACTGAAAAATTTTCATTTAATAAATAAATTGCATTCCACCTACTACAACCTCAAAACATTATTTTCTTAAACTGCTATTCTATTAAATCCAAAATAAAATTAACTTATCACTTTTAAAAACACCAATTTCAAATATTATTCCATAACCACTCTTTAAATATTTTATAACCAACAATAAATGAATAAAAATAAAAATATTCTAAAATTTAACTTATTTAATCAAATCCTAAAAATTCATCATTTTTCAAATAATTTCTATTATAGAAAACCCAAAATAATTTACTTAAATAAATTTCTATCACAAATAATATTTCTTATTTTAAACAAAAAACATTTGGAAATCTACTATCTATTTCCAAAAATATTTTATTTTTCATCATAGTCTTCTATTTCAATTTATTCCCCTTCCGATCATTTTTTTTAATGTGATCTCATCACAACAACAGTTGATCAAAAACATGTGATATCATCACATTGAAAGTCGATCAAAGATATGCAATTCAATTTCATATCAACCAAAAACCCATCATCCAAACAGCTAACGAATTCCGAGAAAATATAATATAAATCATAGTGGTGAGTTATATAAAATAACTCACACAAACCAATCGAACATCTAGAGCAATACACAATTCCGCAATATTAGTCTATAAAAATTTGCATAAACTAGACGATAGTTGTGAGTAAAATGAGATTTACTCACCGAAACGATGAACACTCAATTGAGTTATGCAGCAGCTTCAGCTTTAATTTCGCTATCAGCAAGATTTCTCCCATACCTGTCTAGCTGCCATACAGCCTCACCTGAAGCCATAAACCCAGGTCTTGCCCCTCTAAAATCGTCAGTCCTATCGTCAATCCATGTTCTCGAACGAGCATCCACGCACCTTCCAACAACCCAAGCCACCTATTCCTCCACGACAACCCGACCCGCACGACCACCAAAGTGCTTACATCACTCCAAGTCGCTGTGACCATGCCCAGCCACATGCGGCAATTTCCCCCTCCTTACGTCATTGTCAACTGCCGACGATATCTTCCACCAGGTTGCGACTAAGCATCGGCCGCCACCTCCGTGCTCCACCCTGCCTCCACACCTTGGATGTTTACTGACGTCACTCAAGCTGTGACAATTCCAAAGCCGTGATGGTTTTTATTAGTTTTAGTGAAGTCATGGTTGTTGATTTGGGGTTTCTCAGGCAAAAATAGAAACATACGGATATGGGTTTGAAGGCGTAGAACGGAAAACTAGTATTGTGGATAAATAGGGAGAAGGGTTTTGGCTACTTCATTTTGGGCCCTTCTTAATTTAATTTAAAAAAAAATATTCTTTTAAATAATAATTGTATTTAAATAAATCCCAAATGTAATTTAAATTAATTTACATTTCATTTTATACATTCTATTTCGTTAATTGGACAATACCATCCAATTCGATGTCCATTTGTTTTTATTTAATCATTCCTTAAACTATTACAAACTAAATTTATCCAAGTTATTTCAATTTATTAAATCAAAATATTATAATGAATATAGTTAATTAAGTAAAATTCATTTTTAAAATATAAATAATTAAATATCGAATTCAAACAATTTATTTAATTAAATTTATTTATTTATACGACGTAAAAGGCATGTTTCACTATAAGAGTAAGGATTGATTTCTAATGTTGATGAGCGACGCCATAGTGACTCGGTGTCTAGGGGCGTCGCTAAATTTAGTTCCATTAGTAAAACATCAGTAGGGCGTCATTAAGGCATTGCTAATTAGCTATACCTTAGTGACGCCATGAATATTATGACGTTTTAAATTTTTAAGTTGAGATCGCAAACATGTTGAAAATAATCTACGTCTATGCGATGCCAAAGAAATCGAACGACGCTACATTGATGTCTGTTTCAGTTTTTTTTCAATACAGTTAAAATTTGACGAATAAAATTACAATATCAAATTGTATAAAAAGTACACATTACATAGCTTATCCAAAGATCAGTACCTTCCTTCTCCCAAAATCAAAAAACCTTAAATAAAGAACCTCAATTTCTTCCATCGATAACAGCCGCACTTCAGCTCAACCGTAGATCCATCGCCTGTCTGCTTAGTTGTGCTTCTACATCAGTTTCTTTTAATTACCGCTATTTTCACTCGGCCGCATGTCCATCGCTAAAAATACCAATATCAGTTTGTACTTGTTGTTCTTGCCTACCTGCTGCTCGTGCCGAAAACAGCCGTGCCTAACTCTGGATCTAGATTCACGTCAATCTCAAGTGTTCGTTTCCTTTTTCAAACTATAGAAACTATCGAAGCTCTCATTCTAGTTTTCTTCTTCATTCATTTTTGAATTTAATCTTAAATTTGAGAGTTTTACAAATCTCAAATATTCCTTGTTATGCATGGAGACGTTATCTTCTCCAACTCAAGCTTCACCTTCTAAGAAATAATGTACCTACCCTTTCACTTGTATGCTTCCTTACCATTTCATGGTTTATTGGCCAAAATGAAGTTTCTTTCATTTTTGTATTTCTTATTTTATTTTCTTTCTATTGGTGCTAGAAAGGTCCAATTTTGATGAATATTTTTTTTAATTACAAATGATCATCGGTTGATTTCTAGGTGGATGCGAAGAATTAATTAATCTGAAGATATTTGGCAGAAAAAAATTGTCCACATACTTTAGGATCTAAGAATGGTATTATTTTGATAGTTAACTTTGATTATGAAACTCATTACGCCCACAAGTAAATAAAAGTTTCATTTCACTGGAATTTATCTGGTTGGAATTACATGCTTTACTTTGATGGCTTTTCAAGCTTTTGAACCACTTATTCTAATGACAGAATTTGACCACCAAAAATTGACACTAATACATCCACGATATTCACGTGTCGAACATCCAATGCCAGAATGATGAATTGTTGGGGTGAAAGAAAGAAAAGACAAAACAAAATCTCACATCATGACAAGTAATATATAACATACAACAAAGCTTTACAAAAGAAAACTATTCTTTTGTAATATACGTACATCAATCAAAATAAACCAACCGTTCATCTATTTGGACAGTTATAACAACATGCACTCACAAATGCTGACAAATATAAAACAACAAATGCAGTAGAAAATAAGATATACGTGAATATATCATGGAGGTATCCAGCTTCTCTCTTAAAGCTCCAAAGCATCTAAAATTGAATATGAAAATATGCTCAAGCTAACCTGAGTATTATAAAATTAGAATAAAACCCGAATCAGTCTGGTAACCCAGCGTGAGAAATACAAATCATATGGATTTTTAATGTTATTAAACTTTCAAAAATAAAGGTATCTCGTAAGACCACGTCGTACATAAACAAGGACGAGTTTTTACCTTAGGATAACCAAGCCATTTTACTAGAATTTCCAGCGATATTATAATAATGTCAAGAGTTTAAAATAAATATATAACATAGATGAATGCTTGCGTCTTTCTTTCAACATAGTCGGACACAACTAAGTACGTAAGCATTTCTTGGAGAAAGAACTCCATACAATGTCCTTGAGGTCACGATTATTTTTTATATAGCAATCCCACTTGGAATGCTAACATTGCCCTCCTGGCAACAATGCAATGCTAGCATTCATCCATACAAGTTGTTCAGGATAAAAACAAACCAAAGGCACTACTTCCACTACATCCTCAGGATTAGTAGCAAGTAACCCTCGCACTTCAGAAAACTCCGTCTTCAACCATCTTCAAGATACTTCAATTTAAACGCATATGTCGATTCGAAGTGATTTTCAGAGAACTCATGCTTATCTAATCCTGGTCTTTTCGAACCAAAAATTGATAGTTTAAAACTGACCAAGATTTGATAGTCAGTTATTTAACCATCAACTAAATAAACAATCCAATCAGAAATTTTTTCCATACGGAAATCAACCAAGGTTAAGCACATAAGCAACCACTAAGCCGATTTAATTAATCCTTTAATTGATTAAAATCACTTTTTAAATTCTTGTATTAACATACTTTTTACAAAAGATATATTCACAAACCCTTCTACTCTTTTCAAAACTTGAAAAATTATCGATATACTTTGCTAAACATCACGCATCCTACTTCTGCTTCCGATTTCCAACACATCGATGAGCATCTAGGTCTGACCCTTATTCCTTTTGATTCTCTTCCTTCAGAGACTCAAGTTCAAAGCGTCCCCATGAGCTTTGATGATCTTATTCGTTTAGTTGTCCAGTCTCCCACTTTGGTATCCTTTATGCCATTGCAGCCTTCAACTTTCGCGATGGATCATCTTTATACCCTTCATCAATAGCTTTTATTGGTATGTGTCTTTTAGTATTTTAGCCAATATGGACTCTAATTTTGTATATCCTTTCTTAACTTATACTTTTTGTACATTTCAGGTGGCCAAGCATATGTTTTTCCTTCAATAAGCCTCCCAAGGACCTATTGGTCAAGTTGCAGAACTAAAAGAGCAAGTTTCCTCGTTAACGAATATAGTCGGGCTTTTATAGGGTCAAATAATTGATGTCGTAGCGGAAAGAGATGAGGCTAATCTCAAGAAAATCAAACTTGCTTCTTCCCTCGGTGAAGATAAAAAAGCCAAACTACTACTTTAAGGGAGGGTGAAAATAGAACTTGAGCAGGCCAGTAAAGAGAAGGCCAAAATGGCTGACAAGATAAAGTTTCTGAGGCAAGCTAGAAATTAGAGATGTCACTTTGCTTCATGCTAACTACACTATAAAAGATGCTAAAAAGAAAGTTTCCTTCTTCCTAAATCATGTCCTTACTAGGATCACAGAGAAGTCCTATGAAGATGCCTTTTTTTGTAGCATATAACGACAACATTGGAAAATGCCCTAATTTGGACTTTCCATTCCTTTCAAACATAATTAACAAATTCAAGAGGAAGTTTGTGTAAGTCTACGGTCGTGTGACGACCCACATTTTTTGAAGGTTAAATCGACAATAATCCACACATGTCCGACTAAAACAATCCAAAACGTAGATAAACAATGGGGTTAAGCAAGAAAAATAAGAAGAGAAGAAGAAAACATAACACAGAATCTCACAGCGGAACGGTAAAATATAATAATCAAACAAATAATTCAAAAGCTGTCTACTATACATCTGATTATAATTTATACACATATGTCAGAGTTAAATCTACACATCAGGGATAAATTATTAGTACATAAGAATAGCATGATGCAGGGGATAATAATAATAGTTATATACCAAAACTCCATCTTCGTCCTCCAGAGAATAGCCTTTAATACGTTGAAAAAAACTCAGGACTGACCCGAGCGTAATGAAAAGAAAAACATTCGAGTCAGGACTAAAATACTCTTATGTTAGTCAAATCAATATCACAAATATGAGTGTAATAACTTAAGAGATGTTACAGGATTTTCCATCTCCTAAGGATCCGTTAAACTATTTATATATAATAGTATACGCTATAATAGATAATGTCTATCAGTAAAATAAATATCAAAATAGCGTTAAGGCTTTACATTGATCCACCTTAACACATTTACAGTTTTAAACCAAAGTCGTAATGGGCTCGTATAGGGATAAATATGACAAGGCACGTGAGCAATGCCCAATGTAGGATTCTACTAGTTTACCCTTTCTAGCTGGTCATAACCTATCCGTGGCCGACCGTGACAATCAATCCAAACTACAAAACGGTGCACCCATCGAATCCGAAACCACAATAGTAATACGAGGGATCAACGTCACTGGACGTGGCTAACCTCATTGGCCAGACACAGGCTCCTGTTTTAGTCATTTTAATTATGACAAGAATGTCAAGGCTATCCATCATCGTTCTCTTACTTCATTCCAGTAAACGTCGCTAATTCAACTACTACATTCTAGATATCATCCACCGCGTACATAGTTGTCCAAGTGGTTCCAATATTGACAGAGAGTATGCCAGTAAGAGGCCCCGGTCTTTTTAACAACCAAACGTCGTTTTACATACCAGTTGGTTCTTTTATATTTCGAAAACAATTCGTACTTGATATTAAAATATCATATTCGTTTCAAAATCAAATCCATTTCGAAATCATCATATTCAATTCACAAATCATATTTTACATCAAAATGTCAATTCAGTTCGATATATCGATTTCACATCAGAATTTGATTCGAATTAAAATTTTGGTTATACTTCACTTTAACCGATTCATATTTAAATCCAAAATTTAAATTTAAACATTCCACCCTTTAACCAGTTTGAATTTTAGAAAATAGTTTAAATAGTTTTAAAATAGTTAAATAGTAAAAATAGTTTAATAGAAAATAGTTTGTGTAAAATGGTTTATATAGTGAAATAGTTTGGAAAAATCAAAATAATTTGAATATTTAAAGAATATAGATTCTAAACCGCTTATACTAAAAATAATCATTTAAAAGAGTTTCAAAGTCAAACTGGTTCACTTTTCGAATTTCCCAATTCAATTCAGTTCCAGTTTCCATTTCGATTTTAATCGATTAAATTTCGATTTCAAGTCGAACTCATTTTTCAACTCCAAATTAATTTAATTTCCAATTCCAATTTAATTTCTCTTCCAGTTCCAAATTAATTTAAATTTTAATCTCAAATTAATTTCAACTTTAAACCAATTTGATTTACATCAATTCTGAGTCCATTTCCAATTATCAATTCAAAACACTTAAATCAAATTTTCTTCGATATCCAATTTAAAAATCCAAAATTTTAAATATGCTTCAAATCCGAGCTAAATTTCAAATATCGTTTTATCACTTTTACTAAGCAATATTCAAAGTTCGAATAAAAATTCAATCTTTAAAACAATCGATTTCTGAAATTCAAATCATATTTTCATTATAAGTTCAAAATCTCAATTTCATTATTTGAACAACTTCGTTTATCAAATTCAAATTTCAACATTTCGACGTCAAGTTTGAAAATAATTTGATTTACATGAATTCGATTTTATTCCTTTAAACAAATCATTTAAATAATTTCAAAACGAATTTTTTTAAAATTATTTAATTTAACAGATCCAGTGTTCGTATATAATTCTCTATCCTATGGCCAAGTGAATCAATTATTTCAATTTGACTTCATGGGATGGATATATATAATTTCAATCCAAAATAAATGTCAAAAGTATATATCATTTCAACCTCTTTCTTAATTTATTCGAAATGATTCAATTTACAGTTTATATACTGTAAATAATATACAGGGTGATAAATTTATATATGATAATAAATAAACATCTAGATATCAACCAATAACATCCATCACGACCAAACGTCCAAACGGTCAATAAAATTCAAAAAAAATTCATAATTATCAATATTGGGTATTTTACGGCAATTGAATTTTTTATTCAATTTAACTGTCAATTAAATTTATAATGATTAATTCAGATGTCAATTTAATGTCCATTAAACTTTCTAACCACAATCAATAAATTTGAATCACTTCACAATATAAATTTAACTACATAAAAAATATATTATAGTCAACTGTGAGTGTATAAATATTCACCTTTATTTGAAACTGAAAAATATTCTAGCTTCAAATAAATTCCAGTTTGACTCCATACTGTAAACGACATCATTAAGGACACAACACTATTCGTCTCACCCGTAACAGACCTCGTATAAAATTTTACGATTATTAATATAGCGGCGGTTAAATTATAATTAGCAAAAATTTTAAATTTAAAAAAAACTTAACCCAGCAGTCATGCTCGCGTACAGCTCCCTGCTCCTAGTCGCACTCATCTTCATTCTTTTTCTTTCTCGATCGCCTATTCACCAACAAGTCACTGCTTAAGCATCCCTCGTCACCCTCGCGAACCTCGACCACCACCCATTTATGCGTGTTAACAGAGGCGTAAATCGAGAAACCCTAGAATGTGCTACACGACCATCTCGATTGCGTAAAAAATTTCGATCGCCGCTACCTCTGCTAGGTCACCGCCGACCACACCCGCCATCGCCACCGCATATGACCACTGCCACCTCCAAAGAAGCCGACGACGAGATTGCCTCCGCCTTCATCTTCCCCACGCGTCACGAAAACCCTAACCGTCGCACAAACACTTCCCCTCTGGTCCTCGCACTTCGCCGGCACCTCCGGCCCCCTGCCGTGCCTCCGGCCCTCGAGCGTGCTCCTTTTTTTCGATCGTTCGTTCTTTTTTTAATATAATGTCGATCTACTTATATTTTTCTATGATCGCGTTTCAATTTGAAGAGAAAACAGGGTAACGAGCAAGTACGGGGAAGGAAAATAGGGTGTGGTGTGAAGAATGAGAGATAAGAAAATCTAAATATTATTATTTAATTTGAAAATATCTAGCCTAAGATGTCCGAAATTCCTCGAGCTCCAAACGAAACGTGCCGCCTGGCATTTATAATGTTTTATCTCCATTTCGAACACGACGGAACTAGTTTCGAAAGCCAATTCGATCGTATGTGTAAGATAGCTTTTCAAGTTGAATTACTAATAAAATTCTAAATTTAACTTCTACGCGTTTCAAGCTCGCACGGCCAAACGACAAGTCCGAACGCTACGAAACTTGAAATCCTACAATAATTCACTATTACGGATCCGATGAAACTGGTTTCGTCAAAAACCGAGACAGTGCCAAAATGACTATTTTTACTCGTCAATTAAAATATACAATTTCAAATTTCAAATTATTTACATTTAAATCCAATTTTAATTATTAACCATCTTCATTCATATTTTGAATAAAATTTAAATCAATTTCCGATATATATTTCAATCACCTTAAATCCATAACCAAATTATTCAAATAGTTTCTAATATTAAAATTTTAAACAATTTAATTATCCAATAACCCAATATAAATAAATCATTAATTTTATTTCTACCCATCTTTATCCAATAATTACATGAAATTTAATAACTTCAAATAATCAAAAGTACGGGTCATTACATACTCCCCCACTCAAAACTTTTCGTCCTCGAAAAGACGTTAAGTAAAGAATTTAACATACAACGGATTTTATTCAAATAATCACTTATAACTTTAAAATATTATTAGAAAATCTTTAATACGCTTTTACTATGCCATTTTGATATCGATTTTATGGAAAATAAATTTTATATGTAAAACAAGTATAAAACTTTTAAAACTTCAAAAAAAATTCTACCTCCCGGATTTACAAAAAATTTCGGTAGAGTCTCCTTTGCGCGACTCGATGGATTTTTTTTACAATTCAATATATAGCACAAATATAACCAATATATATCAAATATACATCTCATCTCAATGATGAGGCATCTCGAAGGGCAAAAATATAAAATTGCGGTATGTAATCCGATAAACGTACCCTATTATTAATAACATGAGCGAGTTCACTCGTATTAAGCAAGCAAAGCATATAAATTCGCGTATACATCCCCAAACGGTCTTCATATGTACCTATCTAAACTCAATTTAAGATATTAGTCATTTATAAGAAGATGTAGAACCTGCATAAGTTCAAATAAGTATAAAACATGCATTCTGAATCCAAATCTCAAGCACAAGCACAAATATGCAACCATACAACCATCATATGCATTCAAAATGGTAATAACAATGGTTTGCAGCGAAAGAAACTATCCAACTATCAATATCCATCCAATTAATCCAATTTAATTCATAACCACGTGGATTTACGCTATCCAATATCAATTTTTAATTTATACTCTTCATTTCTTATTAACATTCATTACATTAGCATTTTAATTGATTCATTTCAATTTTATTTGCATTCAACAATTTTTATTCAATTAGAGTCACGTTCAGCTAATTTTTTTATTCAATTCATTTACTTCCAATCGATTTCCATGCACTTACCAATATTAATAAGTTTACATTATGTAAATTTACACTCTAATAGTTACATTCATATTTTTTTCTTTCTTCCATTATTTCGTTTCAATAATTCATATAATTAATTACACTTAAGTAATTTAATCCCATACCTCAGTCCATATATTTTAAATTGATTCACATTCACCAATTAATATTCTTTTCGTTAATCATACAATACATTTATAATCAATTCACTTGATTTTAATTGATTTACATTCAATTAATTTGGTTTCAATTCATTTTTCTTTCAATCAATATTTATTGCATTCACATTTGATTTCTTACAATTCAATATATATTTACATTCAATCGATTTATTTTAATTATTTATATTTGTTTCATCCACTTTTAATTGGTTTACATTCCATTGATTTCTTTCAATTTATCAACATTCGTTACAAATTCATTATATTCAATTTTAATTCAATTGAATTTGGGAAATTCCAATTTGTTTCACTTTTTTTAAACCTATTTCATATAAATTCATTTATGAATCATTTATAAAAATTATTCCACTTAACCATGCTTAAGTTAAATCTATTTTATTTCCACTTAGTATAATTTTTTTTCTTTTCTTTCACAATTAATTCATTCACCTTCTCTTAAGTCCGCTTTAACTTATAATTTTTTTTCAATAAATTATTCCATATTATATTAGTTAACATTCAAAACTTTAAGCTACTCCACTTATAATTAAAAAAAATTATCCGATTTTAAATCAAATCCAATTACTCATACTAATTTTTCTCTTACATTCATTTATTTTTGTTCAACTTCTTTTACAATTTAAATTATATTTTATTTTATAATTCAAGTTGTATTCATTTCATTGATTCATTTGTAGCTTATGTGGAATTTCTTTCCTCTACTAATTTATCTAGGTTCACTTAATATTCAATTCATTTTTTATTTAATATTAAGTTAAACTTCATTTTAATTTAATCCATTGCTCATTTTATCCAATCTTATACAAGTTAAATTTTCTTATCGTTCACATTCAACAAATTTAAATTTGTTTTTAACTTAATATTCTCAAAACTATAAGTTATACAATTTATTCATCCAAAATTCCAATTTATTATTTTATCCAATTTATTTCAAATACATTTCACTTTACTTAATTTTTCTAACTCTGTTTAATCAACATTTCCCGAGTTAATTATTTTATTTCATTTATCGAATTCAAATTTCTTTTATCCGCTTAACTAAAAATATTCACCGGTTCAATTTTAATTTTTACTTTCTTGTTCAAATTTACAGGTTATAACTATTTCTTTCATATTTAAATTTATAAATTACAAAGTAATTTCTTATATACTTTTTCCAATTATAAGTTCCAGACTATTTTCACATATTTATTAAGTCATACATAGGATATTTTCCCACAATCAAAACATGTTTTAATCGAAAATAAATTTCTTTTGGTAGCAATTCTCACTCAAAAACTCAAAAATGAACACTAACAATGCTACAGTCATCCCCAGAATTATTTCCCAGCGACCAAGCGAGTTTAATGCTTTTATTTCTTAAAAAATCCTTTCAAAATATTTTTTCTAGTCAAAACTCTTTCAAATAATACTATTTACTAAATTTTAAAAGCTTTGAAAAATAATTTTGAAAACAAAAAGGATTTAAAATTCTAAAGTTCTCAATTTTTAAAATCATTCTATATATAAGCTATATTATAAATATACTTATACAATTTCCTTAACTTATTATCAAAATACTCCACTAATTTACAACTTGGTCATTTTAACCAATTGTTATTACAATTATATTTCAATTCAATTTAATTATCACCGCTTGATAAAATAAAATTCATTAAGTATTCTTTTTAACTTTTAATTCAACCAATAATCGATGATAATCAATTATCATTTACAAAAACAATTTCATTAAAAACTATCATTTTATATATATAATATAGTTTAGCCAAAATTATTTTGTTTACTCGATTTTTAAAACAATATTATGTCGACTTGCCTCGTTTAAGTGTTTAGAAACCCCTATCGATAACACGGCGTCCAGCCCATCGACTAGAATTCATAAACAACTCAACGGATAAGTAAACACAATTTAAAATATTTATTACACTAACAAGTACGCTTTCTCATATATATATACTCAATGGACTCATTCTAGAGTATTACTACCCTATCTCTAACGCGTCAAACCCCATAATGCCAAGATTATCGCTAAACCTTTGCTCTGATACCAATTGTGACGACCCACATTTTCGAAAGGTATAAATCGACAATAATCCACACATTTTCGACTAAAACAATCCTAAACGTAGATAATCAATGGGGTTAAGTAAGAAAAATAAGAAGAGAAGAAGAAAACAAAACACAAAATCTCACAGCGGAACGATAAAATATAATAATCAAACAAATAATTCAAAAGCTATTTACTATACATCTGATTATAATCTATACACATTTATCAGAGTTATATGTATACATCAGGGATAAATAACCAGTACAGCAGAATTTCGATCGCCGCTAGGTCACCGCCAACCACACCCACCATCGCCACTGCATCTGACTGCTGCCACCTCCAAAGAAGCCGACCACGAGATCGCCTTCGTCTTTCCCACACGCCACAAAAACCCTAACCGCCGCACGAACACTTCCCTTCTGGTCCTCGCCCTTCGTCGCACTTTCGAAGCCCTGTCGTGCCTCCGGCCCTCGAGCGTGCTCCCTTTTTTTTCATTCGTTCGTTTTTTTATATAATGTCGATATGCTTTTTTTTACGATTGCATTTCGATTTGAACGAGAAAAGAGGGGAATGAGCAAGTACAGAGGAGGGAAAATAGGGTGTGGTATGAACGATTGAGAGATAAAAAATCTAAATATTATTATTTAATTTGAAAATATCTAGCCTAAGATGTCCGAAACTCCTCGAGCTCCAAACGAAACGTGCGGCCTGGCATTTATAATGTTTTACCTCTATTTCGAACACGATGGAACTAGTTTTGAAAGCCAATTCGATCGTATGTGTATAATAGCTTTTCAAGTCGAATTATTAAATTAAATTCTGAATTTAACTTCTACGCATTTCAGGCTCGCATGACCAAATGACAAGTCCGAATGCTACGAAACTTGAAATCCTACAATAATTCACTATTACAGATCCGATGAAACTAGTTTCGTCGAAAACCAAGACAGTAGCCAAAATGGCTATTTTTACTTGTCAATTAAAATATACAATTTCAAATTATTTACATTTAAATCCAATTTTAATTTTTAACCATCTTCATTCAATTTTTGAATGAAATTTAAATCAATTTCCGATATATACTTCAGTCACCTTAAATCCAGAACCAAATTATTCAAATAATTTCTAATATTTAACTTTTATACAATTTAATTATCCAATAACCCAATATAAATAAGGGACAGTTTGGCACAGGTCCCTAATAAGTTTCAAAATACACAAAAACCCCAGTAAAAAAAGTTTGTAAATTAGGTCTCTAAAATTAAGTTACTGAATAATGGTAAACACTTATGCAATTATTCAATGAATAATTGCAGACATTTATGCAATTATATCAAAAAATTATAAACGTTTCCACAATTATTCACTGAAAAATTGCAGAAATTTTCACAATTGTTTTAAAAATTGCGGAAAATTCCGCAATTGTTCACCAAAAAAATTGCAGAAATTTCCGCAGTTTTGTCAAAAAGTTACGGAAAATTCCGCTATTATTCACCAAAAAATTTACGGAAATTTCCGCAATTATTCACCGAAAAAATTGCATAAATTTATGCAAATTTTGGATATAATTGCATAAATTTCTGCAATTATTCAGTGAATAATTGCATAACTACACGCAATTACTTAGTAACTAATTGTAGGGACCTAATTTACATACTTTTTTTACTGGGGTTTTTGTGCATTTTGAAACTTATTAAGGACCTGAGCCTAATATTCACTATAAATAAATCATTAATTTTATTTCTACCATCTATATCCAATAATTACATGAAATTTAATAACTTAAAATAATCAAAAGTACGGGTCGTTACAGATCGAATAATGTATATGTAAGTATATGTGACAAAATATATGGTGCAACTAAATTAATATTAATCTAAGTAAATATAGAATAAGCACACTAGGATTTTATACTGGTTCGGACCTCCCGTCCTACGTCCAGTCCCCAAGCTCCCCTTTGGAATTCTAGTATCAAAAACCCTCGCTTCGCCCGGAGGAATAGGCTTGGTTACAATAGGTAGTTCTTGTCAAATGTGTGTTCTAATATAACACAGATGTTGACCAATTAGTACAATCGCTTCCGTATATCTCTAAGGAATATTGCCTATGAGAAACTGTGTATATGGAAGAGTGAATACAAGTAAGAATTGTTAGAGTGCAGAGATCAAGAATAGAGTATAGAATCAAAAAGCATAAGTAAGTAAGAATGGTTTGTTCTCTTGATTCTTGATTCTATATATAGTTGTAGATAAGTATCTTGAGTAGTTACATCCATTAATGAGTGTTATATAGTTGCTTCTATTATGATGAAGAGTTGCGGCGAAGAGAAGCGAGGATGTCCATTCGTATGTGGTAGTTGAAGTTCATATCTGAAATTCAAGTTCGAATTCAGACGTCTTGTATTTGTATCAGACGTATGATACTATATTTTTTTTGAATATAGTAGAATATCAGATGTCAGAGTGCTATTACTAGACGTCTGGTCTAGCCTGTCTGTTGTTCCAGAGAACTGTTTTAGACGTCTGGCTTGTGCACCCAGAAGTCTGATATGGTGCATATCAGTTTTTGTGCACTTTTTCTGTTGCTTCTTTGTACCTATCGATTTGTTGTCTCTTGTAGTGTCCTTTGAGCTTCATTCTTGTCTTTCTAGTGATGTTGTTCTAGCAAGTACCTGTATATATAAATGTATATGTATATTCGATTTCCATTGTATAGTTGTTGTCATCGAAATCGTATATTGGATTTCCTAACATTCTCCCTGTTTTTGATGATGACAACTATACAATGTACTTAGATATAATTTTATAAATCTCCCCTGAATATGTGCTTACCGTTATTTCTCCCCCATTGGCATTATCAAAAAGTATGAATATCTATAATGCAGATAACATGTACACACTGTTAATTTGGAATATCTACTAATTGCTGAAAGGTTATAACAAATTAAGTAGAAGTACCAAACCAAAAAGCACTTTTTATAATCATTAAACATAGTAATTACATGCATAGATTCTTGATTTCAATACAAAAGATGAAACCTATTACAAAATTTCTAAGGATCTTTTGGGGAAGCTTGAGCTTGATCATCTCATTCATCTTCATTCTTTGAAGAACTAGCTTGTTTTTTAGGAGATGTTGGAGTATGCTCGAGAGGTTCTTTTTCCTCTTCAAAAAGTTTAGAGTTTTTTGAAGCAGGAGGAGAAGGCACTGGAGTTGGCCAATCTTCTGAAGGTGGTGTATGATCACGAACTTGTTGTAGAACCTCTTTTAGAACGGATAATGTTGTTGAAAGCGATGCTTCAACTATGGCTAGGTATGAAGCAAACATTGTTTCAAAACTATCAATACGCTTAGCCAATAATTTTTGATTTCGTGATGGAATAAGTATATTTTGGAGAGTTAATTCGCGAATACTCTCATTTGGATTTGTCTCAGTGCGAGTTTCCAAAATGTCATCTTGGCACGAATAGTCAAAAGGTGTAGGAGGAGGAGATGCTCGCGATGTTGTTCTACATCTTGTGATGGTTCAGGTTGTTGTTGGGGTGGAGGCCTAGCTTGACTATCTTGTTGACGATGTTGCATCCATTCTTCAAAATACATAAATCCGGAGGATTTTCTGGTAAGTGAATTAAAGAGAAGAATTTTGTGGAGGCGTATTTGGAAGAAGTCTCTTCAAAAGTTGATAAATATGAAGGGATGTTGTGAGCTCACAGAAGCCGCATGATGTAGGTAGAGTAGATGACGGATGTGATCGAGTCCAATAGTGTTTAAGCTCATCAAATATGAATTTCGCCCAATTTACCCTTGTTCTACTAAAGATGGCATATAGAGCTTTGTACTCTAATTTAGTTATTTTCTCATGACTGCCAAGGCAAGGAATGATTGTGTTGATAATCATCCTGGTGAGGAGTCTCGCCTTAGGTCTTAAGTATTTTGAAGCAAATCTCGGCATTTCAACTTTCCAAATCTGATGAGTAATATTATCTCTAGGTTTAAGGTGATATCCAAGATGTTATACAAATCTTCTCCGGAGTCGGAACAACCTAGAGTTCGACCTATAATCCCCGCAGTAAGTCTAATGCTGTTGCCGTAAACACTTAACCATAGCCAATTATCATCATTTTCGGTATTCTATATGGTAGTGCTATCTAGATTCGCATAGAAAAGAAATATCGCAAGCTGGCCGATTTGGATATTATTTGAATTGAAGGAAATCAACTAATATAACCCAGCACTTTCATACATTTCATCCAAATCATACATTGGGAACTTAAGCAAATTATAGAAAGGACCTGTATGTAGCTTCTTCTTTTGAATGTCTTCATATCTTTTGATCGAATAAGGTGCTAGATTTATCCATCTCTCAATTTGATCATCAGAGCACACTTGCGTGTTGGATGAAGTATCTTGGTCTTTCTTGCGTTTAGAGATTTTAGGGTTTTTTGTTTTAGGCGCCATCGAGCGAATTAGAGGAGAAAGCGACTTGGAGAATTAGGGTATTGATTTTGAAATAGAAATGAAATGAAATGAAAGTGAGAATGGTTGTAAAAAATAGTCGTTACAAGGTTATTTAAGAGTGTCGATTTAATTTCAGACATCTACGAGGTGAATCAGACGTCTGATTTGCCCTAGTATGATGATAGTAAATATGTTCAGACGTCTGGTTGTTGGTGGTAGACGTCTGGAATAGATAGATTTGTAAATTTCAAAAGACAGAGAGTTTTGTCAGACGTCTCGATGTGGAATCAGACGTCTGAAATTGACCTTGTTGTTATGTTAAGAAGGCAGATACTTTGTTCAGACGTTTGGCAACAATTCTAGATGTCTGAAATAGACAGTTGTGTTTTTTATGAGGCAGAGACAATTTTCAAACGTCTGGTTGGTTATATCAGACGTTTGATATATGCACAATATTGAGAAATTGTGTGATACAAGGGCGTCAGACGTCTGATGGCATTGTTCAGATGTCTGCAATATCCTATATGGCTTAAAATAGTCTTATTTTGAAGGGTGTTGCTTAATTTTCGAGAGATTGATTTTAGTGAAACATAATATTATTATTTTTGAAAAAGAATACAAATATGCTTGGAGCATCCACTATCAAGTATCTATTTCTCCTTATTTTTTATTTTGGGAACCTGCAAGATAAAAATGATTTAATTGGTATCTATATACTTTGTTATGGTCCTAGATGTTAGGAGGAGCAGGTAGCCACACCGAAGAATGTTTGGTACCTTTATGGACGTAATTTTTATTATAGACTATGTTATCCATAAAATTATTAATATGTTTTTGTCTAATCAAATTATTATTTGTCTTAGGAATCCAAATTTTTATATTTTTGGTATTCGTATTAGACTTAGGCAATCTTTTAGTCTTTTGATAAATAAAACTATATTTCTTAATATTATTCCCTTTTTGTTTAGGAATATTTATAAATCCTATTCCATTTCTATTTCCTGAAGGTTTTGAAGTTTTGATGAGATTTTCCAAATCTTGTTTTTCTTTATTAAATTTTGAAACAATATTTGTAATTTTATCTAATTTTTCTTTTATTTCAAAATTTTCAATTTTCAATTTTCAATGTTTCTATATTACTTTTCAAGTTGTTATTTTCTTTTAACGAGTTATCCTTTTCTAGTTTAACTTTTCCAAAATCAATCAATATAGTCTCATATTCAACCAAACTACTTTCAGTTTTTTCTTGAGATAATTCTAGTTCCTCCTCTAATATTATTTTTTTGATCTCTCAACATTACTATTTCAAGTTCTAATTGATTTATTTTGGCTACGTGTTCTTTATTCAATTTTTTAATTTGTCTAAATTTATCATCTAATTCCATGCTAAGCTCTTATAATTTATTATAGCTAAGGTCAGGACATACCTCATCAGTTTATGCCATAAAACATACATTAGCTTGTTCTCCATCACTATCGCTGTCACTCTCTGATGTGATGAAGAATCTCAGTCATCCCATGTTATTTTGAAAGCTTTCTTCATTTTGAATTTTTCAAATTTGTTCTTCTTTTTATCATTGTTGAGTTTGGGACAATCTTTCTTCATATATCCAAATTGATCAAATTCATAGCTTTTGATTGACTTTGATTTGCTGAGCTTGATTTTCCTCCTTTCTGAAATCTTGTCATTTTCCTAAATTTCTTGAATTTGTTGTAGCTTTTGGAAATAAATACTATTTCTTCTTCGTCTAAGTCGGAGTCTTCATTTTTTGCTGGGAATGCTATATTTTTCTTCTTCGAATTTTGTTCTTTTCTTGCCTGCAGATTAGCTTCATAGGACATTAAATTTTCTATCAATTTTTCAACTAAGATGTTGAGAGATCATTAGCTTTTTCGATAGCTAATACTTTTCTTTCCCACTCTGGAGTTAAAGAATTGAGTATTCTAGATACTAAGTCAAAATTTGTGAATTTAACTCCAAGTGCCATTAAATCGTGTTGAATAGTTTAGAATCTAGAGTACATGTCTACTATAGATTCATTTTGTTTCATTTTAAATGATGAAAATTGATTCTTTAAAATTGAAATTTTAGTTTGTTTGACTTTGTTTGTGCCTTCGTGTGTAATTTGTAAGGTACGCCAAATGTCATATGCAGTGTTACATAACATGACACGTGAAAATTCATTCTTATCTAATGAACAAAATAACACATTCATAGCTTTGGCATTATTAGAAGCTGCGGTTTTTTGTGCATCATTCCATGTGTTCATAGCAATGTCCGGTGCTTCATATTTATTTTGAGTAGCTGACCAAATTTCTAATCCGTTAGCTTTCATAAAAATTCTCATACGTGTTGACCAATATGCATAATTAGAACCATTAAAAAGTGGGGGGCATGCTATGGATTGTCCTTCTTGAAAAATACTTGCCATATTAAAGTGATTCGAATACGTGTTACTGTACTTTGATCAAACCTTGCTCTGATACCAATTGCATGTCTACGGGGTGGATCGTATAATGTATACGCAAGTATATGTGACAAAATTTGTGATGCAACTAAAATAATACTAATCTAAGTAAACATAGAATAAGCACACCAGGATTTTATACTGGTTTGGACCTCCCGTCCTACGTCGAGTCCCGAAGCTCCTCTTCAGAATTTTACTATCAAAAACCCTCGCTTCGCCCGGAGGAATAGGATTGGTTACAGTTCTTGTCAAATGTGTGTTCTAATATAACACGTATGTTGACCAATTAGTACAATTGGTTCCAATATATCTCTAAGGAATATTGTCTATGAGAAACTGTGTATGTGGAAGTGTGAATACAAGTAAGAATTGCTAGAGTGCAGAGATCAAGAATAGAGTATAGAATCAGAAAGCATAAGTAAGTAAGGTTGGTTTGTTTATTCTTGATCCTATATATAGCTGTAGATAGGTATCTTGAGTAGTTACATCCATTAATGAGTGCTCTATAGTTGCTTCTGTTGATGATAAAGGTTGCGGCGAAGAGAAGCAAAGATGTCCATTCGTACGTGGCAGTTGAAGTTCATATCTAAAATTTGAGTTTGAATTCAGACGTCTGGTATTTGTATCAGACGTCTGATACTATTTTTTTTTTGAATATAGTAGAATATCAGACGTCTGAGTGCTATCACCAGATGTCTGGTCTAGCCTATCTGTTGTTCCAAAGAACTATTTCAGACGTCTGGCTTGTGCACCCAGACGTCTGATATGGTGCATATCAGTTTTTGTGCACTTTTATGTTGCTTCTTTATACCTATCGACTTGTAGTCTCTTGTAGTGTCCTTTGAGCTTCTTTCTTGTCTTTCTAGTGATGTTGTTCTAGAAAGTACCTGTATATATAAATATATATGTATATTCGATTTCCATTGTATATCTGTTGTCATCGAAACTGTATATTGGATTTCCTAACAGTTTGATCTTATACTGGGAATAGTTCACGAATCACTTCAAGTGAATTTCCTAAAGAAGAAGCTTTTAATCCAAAGGATTTGTTATCTTTTGATGATCCCTGCTTGGAGGAGATGAGGATTCTAATGAAGGGGAGGACGATGACAAAGATGACGACAACGATGATGATTATAATGATAATGACGATGGAGATGGGGTGATGATAATAAAGGTTATGAAGGATCAAGAGATGATGGTAGCAAATCGGGTGGACAAGGCTTAGGCCCCTCCACTCATGGTATAGATTTTCCTGATCTTCCCGATCCTTATAATGCTTCTAAAGATGACACCCCATCAAAGTATTCCCCGGTTGTTAAATTAGATAGGGATTAAACTTGGGTTTTTGCTTCACAACCCTCACAGTACATGTACAAATTTACGATACTTAAATGCTTGTAATTTATTTGTTATTTTGGTTAATAAACTTACTATCTTAGTTAAGGAAAAAGGAATAAGTATTACTTTGAGAGTTCATATGAAAAGAGTGAGAAGAAGGTGCATCAATTAAATAGAGAAGTTAAGAAAGCAGTCGAAGATTACAATAGTTTATCTGAGAAATATAAGTGTCTTTCTGCTTATGCCACTCAATTACGGAATTTCAAAGAAAAACGAGCAGCCCCATTATTGAATAAGTCCCACCTTCATCGGGCGAAAGTTAAAAGAGAAAATGCAGAGCTAACTGCTCTCTTCTGGATGCTTATTAACGATAAAGATGCTCTAGTAGAGTTTCTATATAAAATTTACTCCATGAGTTGTTTCGTTGATTTCTCTTTCTTAGGAAAGGAGAGTGGGGGTTTACTTAGATGTATCTCAGTAGATACTTAAATGAACATGGGTCTGATCCCCATCCTGAGGAATGTTGGAATCTTCGTAGGGTGGTGACCATTCCACTTTCCCTAAACGTTCTTCCTCCCGAGAAGGTTAAATTTAACAAGGAGGTATTTATTTTTGAATTTTGCAAAGATCAACATTGTATGGACTCAATTAATTTTTTTAAATATGTAATTCAGACAATTTTATGAATTTTGGTATTTTTATTTCTTTACTACTTAGCTTATTTTTTATAAACCATACGGATTAAAGAATCATCGGGTAGTCCTATTTCCATGGAAGTCTTAACTAAATATATCAATTAAAGAGGGACTTTAAAGAGAAATCATTAATTCTTAAAAATTCTCGGTTAAAAAAATATTACTTAGAGATCTTCAAGAAGTTTACACATGGCTTCCACATTTTCGATTTGATTCCATGGGTGATGAAAAGGGTAGATTTCTTAGCAAGATACGAACCAACCACGGTAAATTGTTATGTGGTGAGATCGATCCTCCGGCCAAAAAATGGTACTGCCATGAATTCCATCCAATTAATACCTCACAAAGGTTTAACGTTCTTTTTGACTCTACCCTCTCTTTTTCCGATGGATCACTTAAAAAAGCTCAAACTGCCATCTTTAAACTTTGAGAGTCGAATGCATAAAACTTATATTGTAATTTGAATTTTTCATGCTTGTAACCCTTTTTGTTATTAATAAAGAAAGCATTTTCTCCATATTGATTTCTTGTTCTCGTTTACTTATTTTTATTA
Source organism: Allium cepa (assembly GCA_030765085.1). Classification (NCBI taxonomy): domain Eukaryota; kingdom Viridiplantae; phylum Streptophyta; class Magnoliopsida; order Asparagales; family Amaryllidaceae; genus Allium; species Allium cepa. The sequence goes on along the minus strand of CM060939.1, from coordinate 963,426,467 downwards.
GAAAAAACAATTAATGCTTGCGTCTTGTGGTTTAGAACTCCTTGCTTAATTGGATACTATTAAAGATAAGTTTGATGGGAATTTGAGAAGATCTCTTCTCACGGTGCTTTAACTTTGTTATTTCCAAATAACCCAGAGGTACAGAAATGGCACGACAGGTACTTTTTGATTAAAATTCACATTTAGTAGTTTGTAAGAGATGATCTCCAATTTAGAGGAAAAATTAAAGAAAAGAATAAAAGAATTCAAGAGTTAAAAGGGAAAATGGATGCGATTAGCTAGTTTGGACCTTCAGTCCAAGGAATTAAAGTTGATGTAAAAATTGCCCGACTACATCAAAGAGTATTAGATCTTGAAGTAGGCTTATTGAAAAGCCAAGTATCCTGTCAATCCTTAGAACTTATTACGAGCGACAAATCCAGCATTCATATGCCCGCCCCTTTGATTGGCAAAGAATAATTTTCGGCCTTGTTGAATCCACCCCTGAGTCTAGATGATGGCCAAACCGCTAGATGGAGTTAAAAAGTTGGATATGAATGCGTTCAATTTTTGAACAAGTAATGGGATGACAAAGTTTATCAATATCTTAACAATTATCAAGGTTAGGTGGAGAAAGTTGACCGTGAAAAATACGTTCATGAAATGGAGGTTAAGAAATTAAAGAACAAGGTTCAGACTTTAAAGGGATCTAATAAGGTGCTCAATCATACATTGAAAATTCAAGTTGATTCGATTAACGATGCAGATACTATGCGGAGGAAAGAGAAGAAGCTCAAACAATTTCTAGATGTGGCGATTTGTCACATTACTGATTCTTCGATTGCTGAAGATTTGAAAAAGATAGCACAAGGCCTTGGCTCTTAATAGAGAATCATAAACTTTTGACTAGATTCTCTTGTTGTCCGACCCTTTTATTACTGCAATTCTTATATATAGTTTGTCAAATAATAAATTTTTACTTGAATGATATTTCCTTGAATGTACTATATATATATATTCTTCCTTCTGAATTTACTGAATTATCTGAGATATACAATTTATTTTCTAGATCTTTGATTTGATGCAATATGATATGTAGCCTTTGATTAAGCATTAGTTTGTCTTTTTAATAAGAACCATGTCATTGAAACCTAAGATATGTTTTGATAAAATGATTAGTAACTTACTTAATCAAAAGTTTGAAAGAACCCTTCCTTTAATTAATAGGAAATTATAAATTCTCTAATAATGAAGATTCTCATTATTAGAAGCGAAACTTTTAAAAACTTCGCCTTTTGGGGTTTCAAGCTTGATGCTTGAAGTTTTAGTCTCAAAGGAGTAGATATCTAAAATTCCACCCGATAATTATGATTTCATCTATATTCAAGACCAGAAATCTAATGGAAATGTTATTTAGATAGAAAATCAGAAATCCATCCGCCAATAACTTGAATAGGAGACTAGAAAACTGTTTGGAAGTAACTTGAATAGAAGACCAGAAAACCATCTGGTATTTACTCGAATAGAAGATCAGAAAACCATCTGCAACAAGGGTTGGAATTCTATCTCGTAAGAGGTAGAAATTTGATTATTAATGAAGATTCCCATTATTTGATAATTCAAATTTCAATCCAGAAATCATGGATTAAGAGTTAATTCAATACTTCGAGTAATAAGTCATAATTTCCTAGATGTCACTATCTGACGTTTAAATTCTTAATTCTGCATGATGGATAGCTTTTGACCTTTCCTTTGAAGGTTGCTTTGATTTTGCCTTGGTGCAGAAACAAATGTGTTTGACTGTTCTACCTTTAGAAGATTGCATTGGCCCATCATTATGGTAGATTTGGACTTACTTGATTGATTTCTTTTACCACTAATCACTCTTTGGGTGATGATTTAGGCTTTGGTTGAATCCTTTATTACTATCTCTAGGTAATGTATTAGACTTTGGTCGAACCTCTTGTTACCATTTCTAGGTAATGATTTAGGTTTTGGTCGGTTCAATTAGTTAACTATCTTGAGAAAAACCAAAGTCTTACTCGTCCTTTCTTTAGGGGGCACTCCAACAAGCTATATTGGCAGATTTGAAGATTAGTTTGGTGCTTTGGCTAGGCCATTTAGGTAGGGCCAAAGGCTTACTCCATCCTCCCTCTAATAGGTGCTTCAAATAATCCTTATAAGCGAGACTGAAGACCGGTTAGTGCTCTGGCCAGGCCATCTTAGGCGAAGGCCAAAGGATTACTCCATCCTCCCTCTAGGAGGCACTCCGCGGGACCGCGTAGGCGAGACCGAAGGTTTACAACGCTCTGGTCAGGCCTTATAAGCGGGACCAGAGGCTTACTCTTACCTCCCTCTATGAGGTGCTTTGACCAAGCCATCTTGGTTAGATCAAAGTCGTTTTCCTTTATTTTACAAATCCTCTTTATGAAGCATTTCTCTTTACTGATTACTTGTTCTTTTTAGAGGCATTTTCCTTTTGCTTAAATCTTGCTAATAAATTCTTGAAGCTCTCCTTTCTCAAGAAATTCTCAACCATTCCTTTAAGAGCTCGACACTAATTAGTTTCATGTCCACTCCTTTGGTGATATTGAAAATAAGTACCCCTAAGATTTCTTTCATTTCCTGGATGCTTCTTCTTTGAAGGTCAATAATTCAATCTCTCCTTAGTTAGGAGATAGATGTTCATGTAGGAAGTGGTAAGAGAACGAATCCATGAAGATCGAGAATTCTAGGGCATCATGTTCTTTGCTTCCACTTGACTTTCTTGTAGCATTGGATGGCACATTAGCATCATCTGTAAGTTTACTCCTTAAAGATTCTCGAGTTTTGATTGAAGTTGTAAGATGATCAATTATTCCTTTCCACCTTTAGGCAAACTAGTCGAAATCTCCTATTGTTTCTTTTTTAAAAATAGTTCCCTTGGATTGGAATTGTATGGCCCTTCTCATCTTTAAGAACAAGCTATCTTTCTTTGGGCCCTTATTTCTCGGGATAGGACAATAACCGTGGATTAAGGTAGAGCCTATATGGAACTGATTTATGCTCCACTTATCAGGATTGTAAGGAGCTACATGTTTCTTTTCTACCATAATTTATAGTGCTAACAACATAAACACTTGCTAATCATGAAATCGAGGGTCATGAGTGATTTGATACACTGACCTGGTCAAGTGAGGCTCCGAGGATCCTTTTTTTGAAATGGTCATTATGCCATTCTAAATAGGTTATGCAACATTTGGAGGGTCCTTTAAGGAAATATGTAGGATGGGGCCCTCTATTGTGACGAACCACCTTTCTGACCCATAGGAACGACATTTAGCACATCCTTGGTATTCGTGTGTCGTTGCCCACGCATCGAAAAGATGAATTATCGTAGGGTAAAATAAAGAATAGAATAGAAAACCTAACAACGAAATTTCTAAATAAAACATAACAGTCAATAGTACATCAGGTTACTCCTTAAAAGGGAGTTATCAGAGTTACACAAAAGAACTACAAATCAGCTTAGGCAATTATAACATCCTACCTTTACATATGTTAAAACAAAATATACTTACACAAACTAGATAATATAGCGGAGTAAATAACTGCGAAGATGAAAGCCTTCTGCTCGGACGTCGTCTTCAAAAGAGCCTATAAAGACCCTCTACTCTTGTACTACTCAAATAAAAATGATTACCCGAGAGTTTAAGGAAACAAACAACTTGGGTCAGATGTTATGTCTGGTATGATTAAAACTTTAAATATGGTATGAAATTAAACATAAACATGTGAGACCATGCCGTGAACACGGAACGGGTTTACTTCCACATAAATCAACATCCAAACGTACATAATTGATAAATAATTAAACTCCATGAAGAGTAGTTAACTCTTGCGGATGCAAATAAGGAAATAAATTTGAAGGTTCGAATTAAATCAAAAAAAGAAAATCTCCAACAAATGATCAGGAAGGTGCACCTACCTTAAAGTATACCTTTAGTAATATACTTCTTCTTCTTTTTTTTTGGCAAGGCCAGCCGGTTTTATAGTGGACCATCCACTGTTTATTACGAACGTAATAAAATTTGAAGTATAGGAGCAAGGATAAAGCACCTTGACTACTAAAAAAACAGAAAATACAGCACAGGTACGTGACAGCTATGTCACGGAACTAAAAGTAACATAAAAAACTAGGACTTCTTCGAGGAGGGAGAATCACCAACAACCCCAGACACGAAAGAAGAACACAAAGGCACAGACCCAGAAAGACCAGCAAATGGGCGAAACCGGAGAGCAAGACAAGGGTCATAAACCACATCGCCAGAACAGTAGATAAAGGATCGATCCCAGGATGGATCAGCAAGCATGTCAGAATTCGAAGTCGCGTACAAACCGTCAATATCAAGAACTATAGAATCACCAGATTGTTTGTAGCGTAGGCATCTAAGGTCCAGTTGGTCATTAGAAACAAACCGGAAGTAGGATTCATTTACCGGGTTATACCTCATATCAGAAATGGGATCAATCCAACACCCTTCAGCCACATCCCATGCTACAGGCGGCAGCAGCGAGGAAGTGGCAGAACCAGGGATGTCAGGAGCAGCACAAGGGACCTCTGAACCAGGCTGAGAAACAGGCGAAACTAGGGGCAAAGAAGGAACACTCAGATCTGGCAACGTAGCCTCAGGAGCAGGGAAAGAGGGAGGGGCAGAAACCTTGGGGACCCAGATCCTACGACGGGGCGTGGCAAGGGAATCTTCGGAGCAGCAGCGGACGCTTCAGAATGTTGACAATCAATAGTAAGGTGACCAAAGGAGTGACAGCAGGTACAAATATCCGGAACCCAGCTATAGCGAACCCTGACTTCCACAACATGTCCGACAGCAAGCTGAAAAGGAATTGAAGTAGGGAGAGGCTTAGAGGGAGAAATCTCAATAAGAGCTTTCGCGTACATCAACTTATCGCGCGCCACCGTATTAGAGTCAAAACATTTCAGCTTACCAACATTACAAGCTAACCAATTCAATCCAATAAGAGGCTGTAGAACAGAGGGAATCTGAGAAAAATATACCCAAACAGGGATAGAAAAAACTTGATCACGAGCACACTCCACAGTAGGAGACCAGGGGGTAACAATAAAGGGCCTTCCATCAACAAAAGAAGGCTCAGCCTCCAAAACAAGGCGACGATCCTCTGAAGCGTAAAACTTTAAGTAATACATCGAATCAATTAGCTTCACATGCAAATTACCTCGAAGCTTCCAAGCCCTCCGAAGCACTGAGGCTGCAGCTGTAAGACGGTGATGTGGGTCTAGAAAAAACCAACCAGATAGTCCGACCAAAATTCCTTGCCGGCTTGCAAAACACTAGGGGGAGGAATCATCACTCCATTTTCCTCAACCAATTCAAATTCAGTCGGAATGTAGGCACCCACGTTACGGGGCAAAGACGAGAAAAGTGAAGACCACGATTTAGTGGACTGCAGCGGGACATTAGTAACTCGGCATTCATCAACACTTGGGGCAGTGGGAAGACTAGCAACGGAGCCAAGTTCAGTAACATATGGAACAGTTTTCTCAGTGGAAATAACACAAACATGTTGCGTGCCTAAACCACCAGAAGGAAAACAAGATGAAACATTCCCTGGATCGAGGTCAGACACACAAGCTTCCTCACTAGGAACGTGCTCAACTAAACAAGACGACGTTCCCACATCACAACACAAAGTAGACGACTTACAAGGAACCTCCGCACTCGCAGAAGAATGTGATAGGGCAACACGCAAGGCTCCAGATGAAACATTAATACGAGGACGTTCGGGCGTAGAGAGCAAAGGGGGAAAATCAGTAGGCGACAGGAGCGGGGGGGGGGGGGGGGGCGCAGTAGCTGGCAACATGGGTTTGAACACTCGTCCGGAGCAAGTCGAAGAGGGAGATAGGGGGACGGATTGGTGAGGGGACTGAGATGAAAAGGGCATAAAGAATCAAAGCGGGGAGGAGGCGAGGCTCGAGCGGCAGAAGGGGGGAGAGCGAAGTCAAGGGTCAGAAGCAGAGTTGGAAACGCCAGGAGCCAAAGACTTTGTGGCCATAGATTGAATAAAATAATTAAACTTTGGGGACAGGGAGACTATGTCGCCCTGACCTTTGGTTAAGCCGGTTTTATAAGTGGCCGTGCACTATGCCTCATTATTGTGGCCGCTGGGAATCGATCCGGTGCCACTACAACACAATGTAGCCACATCCACTATGTCGAAACCACTGGACCACTAGAACTTGGCAAAAAAACTTTGGGGACAGGGAGACTATGTCGCCCTGACCTTTGGTTAAGCCGGTTTTATAAGTGGCCGTGCACTATGCCTCATTATTGTGGCCGCTGGGAATCGATCCGGTGCCACTACAACACAATGTAGCCACATCCACTATTTTAGTAATATACTTCTTAGAAGCTCATTTACTCTATGAAACTTCTTGGAACCCTCCAAGCTGAACCTCGCCAGAACTTACCGAGAATTCGAATATTTCACATCTAATAGCGCTACCAAATCCAATCTAGATGAGATGTTAAAGTATCCTAATAGGGGTAACCCCACATATCTTGGCCTCCTCTTACGCTTTGGTTTTAACCATTTCCGACAAAGGATAACAATGCTCAACGGAGCAATAAATCATCTTAGAATGACGGTAATATAGAAGCTAAAGTAACCGATAGCTGAGAAACCAAATATCCAGGGTTTAAAATGATCATATATGGAAATTAAGTCTTGTACATCTTCCATCACTCATCGTATTCAAACTTGTACAATTTCTTGGTTAATAATAATACCGACAAGTCAAGGTAGTGTTACCTCAAAGTCTTGTCCCATGATTATTCTTAACTTTTCAAATAGCGACAAGTCTACTTCTTCCACGTTTAATGCTAATTATACAAATAAATCATTTCCATATAAGCGAATCGCTTTACGAAAATTAATTCATTTCCATAAACAAATCAAAACCTTTTCTTTTAAAAACCCGAATTCAAACTTAGCTTCACATTACAAGTACTAGCTTTAAATACTTTGTTAAAGAGTTTACTAACTTTGAAATATCATTATAAAATGAATTTAAAAACTTAAAACATCCTTATTACATTGATTAATTAACTTTAAAACTTCTTCAACTAAGTTAATTAATTAACTTCAATTACCTTTAATTGAAAAGGGTAAATCACCTTTAAACATCATTAATTTAATTAGTTAATAAAATTTTAAAATAATTAATTTAATTAATTAATAAATAGTTAAATCTTAGTATTTAAAACTATTAATTAAATCTTTAAAGAAAAGATTGATTAAAGTTAAACATATTTATTAACTTCTGAAAGTCATTAATTAAAAAGATTAATTAATTTAAGAACAACATTAGTAAGTTGATTATTTAACTTTAATCCATCAATATTAAAAGATTAATTAACATTAAATATCATTAAATAAAATGATTAATCAATTTCAAAACTTCATCAACCAAGTGGTTGGTTAATTTTAAACACATCGTTAGTAAGTTAATTAGTTGACTTTAATCCTTATAATTAAATAAATATTAAATTAAATAATCATTATTAAAATGATTAATTATTTTTTAAAACATCATAAATTAAAAACTTGCTTAACTTGTAAAATAATTCCAAGCACGATAATAAAACCAAACAGTTTCAATAAAAGGTGATTTTTCGAAAGTGCCAATATAGCGACTATTGCTATACGCGTAGTTCGAAATTCAAGTTATGACATTTTCGATACAACCAACCATCACACAGCAAAGGGATGAATATATATACGTGGTAGTTTGTATAATAGAACATGTAACAACTATTTATTAATAACGGAATTAGTTTAACTACTAGATTTTCATATAACTTAAGATTCGCTTAATAACTTTCCAAAGCGGCTAATTTTCAAAGCAACAAACTAGTCCAACAACCAAACCATTATTACAATTATACAATAAGCATTCAACAGCTACAAATATGAGCATGGATATAGTTTAAACTTTATGGTTCAAAGGTGGAAGCATTACTCACAAAAACACTTCTAACTTAACCAGAGCACCATAATAAGTTGTCGAACTTACGATCGAACTTCACTACGCCTTAGATCACTTATTTGGGCCCTTAGTGGGTTATCCTATGGGCTTTCTAGGGTAGTATGGGGCTCAGCCTTGGATTTTTTGAGGTGGAAAGGGTTTTTGTTTTGGTAGAGGGGTGTTTGTAGATGAATATATGGAGTTTAACTTGATTTTTAGAATTGTATTCACCAGTTTTTGGTTTGGGAATTTCTCTTGGAGGCCATGGAAGTATTCATGTATATGAAGAAAAAATAAATGAAGATAGAAATGAACATGTCAAGTGGAAAATGTGCGGAGGAGGTGGGTATTTATAGGTAAAGGAAATGAAGAGATGATTAAAATAATTAAACATTTAAGTAATATAAAGTTGTCACGTGTTCATGCTTGCCATACCCCCCTCCACCTCACCTAGTACACATGCACACACCTCCCTCCCCCTCTTCACCATGCCTTAGATACTTGTTTAGATTATGGTTAGGGTACTTAATTAATTTTCTAATGTTATTTAATATATTTTTGTGCATTTTATGTCAAATCAAGTTTTACATTTAAATTAAGCTTGATTATTAACTTGAACACGTTGATTATCTTATCACATGAAATATGTGCATGTGTGTATAAGTGACACAAAAATGTGCACAACATTTTCGATGACTTTTCGAGATTGAAAAGCCAAAATTTCAAAAAACGTTTTTCGGTCACATTTTTTATTTTTGTTTAATTTTGGCAAACAAAATCTGAAAATGATTTTAATATCATTAATTATTTTTTAAAATATGTTTATTTGGTTATTAAAATCTATTATTTGAAAATATTAAAAAGTGATTTAAATATTTAGATACAAAGCGATTAATTTACAGGTCGTTACACTCTCCCCTGGAAGAATTTCGTCCCCAAAATTAATACACAAAAAGACAATTCAAAAGGTATATATTATACCAAGAAATTCATATAACAACGCAAATCAACTATGCCATAAAAGAACATACATAATGCATTCAGACAACAAACAACTAGCCTGACATTGCATCAGGGTAAGTTTCTCTAATATGATTCTTGGTCTTTCAAGTACAATCGCGGAGATCATCACTCCACTAAACCTTTACAAGCTTAACCACCTTGTTCCTCAATCTCCTTTCATCCCAATCTACAATATGAACTGGATGTCGGATTACTATAAAGTTTGGTTCCATCTCTAAATCATCTTGAACATATATCTCTACAATCAGTGATGGACCATGAACATGCTTTCTTAGATGAAATGCATGAACGACGTTATGAACTTTTGACAATTTTTTAGGCAATGCTACTCTATAGGCTAATGATCCAATTCTCTCAAGGATCCTAAATGGTCCAATGAATCTAGGTGCTAGCTTTCATGTTTTTCTGAATCTTACAACTCCTTTAATCGGGGAAAATTTCACAAATACCGAATCCCTAACCGCAAACTAAGTCCCTTCTCTATTGATCGGTATAACTTTTCAGTCGATTCTGGGCTTCTTTCATCCTCTCCTTGATCATAGCCACTTTCTATGATGCCTTTCGAATCATCTCTGGTCCAAGAATTAATCGGTCTCTAGTCTCGACCCAACATAAAGGTGATTTACATGGACATCCATACAAATCTTCATAGGGCGCCATGCCAATGCTAGCTTGTTAACTGTTGTTATAAAAGAACTCTACTAAATGCAGATGACCTTCCCAAGTACCTCCAAAGTCGAAAATGCACGCCCTTAAGAGTTTTTTCAAAATCTAGTTCACCCTTTGAGTTTGCTCGTTTGTCTGTGGGTGATAGGCTATGCTCAAATTCAACTCTATTCCTAAAGCAGCTTGCAATGCTGCCCAAATCGGCTGGTGAAGATGGGATCTTGATCACTGACTATACTTACAAGAATTACATGCAGTGGAATGAACTCCCTCAAATGAATCCCTACCAAAGAAGATGTAGTTCTTATCATCAGAATAAAGCGGGCGCTCTTCTTATCTAGGCAACCCATCGATAAAGTCCATGATATTTGCTTCCACTTCCAATTCGGTATCTCTAATGGTTGGAGTAATCCAGCAGTCTTCTACGGTTAATCTTGGCTTGTTAACAATTAGCACATCGGCTTATGAAGATCGAAATGTCTCTCTTCATCTGTAACATCCCCTACTTGAAGGCCCAAAACTAACAGCTATGAATGCTGCAGTCATCCATAGTTATTAATCCTCGGTGATCAAATACGGCAATGTTAGATACATTGATACACAGAAACACATGAATATGGAAAAAATTTAAAGCATCAAACAAGTTCCACATTCTACTTCAAAACATTTCTAATTCATACATAATCCCACAATCGTTACCACGTTCAGAGAAAATATATTTATTACAACAACACCAAGTGCGACATACGAAGATGCCCCATTAGATGATCAGAGTATATATAGGCAATCTAACAACTTTTCCTTTACAAACAACATAGTGTGGAATCAAAATAACAAAGAACTCTAGATATCTATCATGCCTCTTGAATGTCTTGGAAAGCTTTATTCGTCCAATGAGGTACCTGAAAACCTCAACTCTCAAACTACACAAAATCAATTGAGCACCCGAGAGTTTAAGGGGAAAACATAAACTTCAAGTCAGACATAAAGCGTGGCATAAATAATAATCTACCATCTCAAACCATTTAGATATCTAGTAAGATCACGCCACTTAGCGGAACAGGTTTTCCCTCACTAGTATCCTAAAACTTTATAAAACCATATACTGTGCTCCTGCATCCATAATGGTTGAAACAATTCAAAACATTATGATACGATGATATGTAAAACAAGTGAATCAATTCTAGATTACCCATTTGCATTAATTTTGACTATTTGTCACAGTTATAGTTTCTAGGGTTACTATTAACCTAATAGTTTTCATAAGTTGACTGATAACCGGTTAAATGTTTAAGAACTCTCTCTCCAATTACAAAGTTTTCATGGGATCACTATGAACCTACTGGTAACTCTAATATCTTTACACTTCTCCTAGTTTTCATGGGCTGACTAGGAACATATCGGTAACTCCAATATCTTTTCTTTTATCCTAGTTTTCATGGGCTGACTAGGAACCTATTGACATCTGTCAATATCTTAATCCGGATATAGTTTTCATGGGTTCACTATAAACCTATTGACCCCTTCCAATATCAAATCGTAGTTTTCATGGGCTAACTATGAATCTGTCCTTTTGACATCTTTATTTATACAAAGTTTTCATGGGCTTACTATGAACCTATTGGCCCCTACTAATATCTTTCCCTATACAAAGTTTTCATGGGATTATTGAGAACCTATTGGCTCCTGCAAATATCTTCCTTTAATATTTTAGCATCCAATATTCTGGTCTTTCTGACTTCCGGGATACAATTCTACTCATTCATGAGTTAACTTAATGTATATTCACTACTGGGTTAACCTAGCTAGTTATTCTACCCTTTCCAAAAATGCGGTTATGGGTCCATTACAATGTGAATATATACACATATAAGAAGCAAACCCAATAACTTAGTTAATCCCTTTAACCTTTTTAAATCAAAGAAAACTTCTTTAAAAATTCCTTTTCAAAACACTTTATTTATTTATGCCATGGTTTCCCTTTAAAATGGGATTGGGTTATTTGTTTTGAAAAACTAAGGTACTCGAAACCTTTAAAACCTTGCTTTCAACCTCACTGGATAACCTCCTTTAAAAGCATATAAATCTCTTTTCAAAACATCAGGCCCGTGCCTTTCGAAACACTTTAAAACTTCTCTTTTGAAACATTTCGAAAGTAATAAGATATTACTCATTAACTCTTAGAAGCATAGCTTCGAAACCATGAAAGTACCACTTTCGAAACCATTAGAAGTATCCCTTCCGAAACCATTGAACGTCGCTCTTTCAAAACCATTAGGTTTACATTCAAAATATCATTTGGGTCAAAGTGAATATAAATGAAATTATCTCTTTCGAAACCATTCTTTATCATATAGAAGTACTGGTGAAAACTTGAAGGTGCTGACACCATCCCTTTCAAAAGCTTCAAAACACTTAAGTAAAACATTGAAGGTTAGCATCGAAACCCTCTTTCCAAGCCATTGCCTTCGAAATCCTTGGACCCTTGCAAAAGCATTTAGGAAGTGGCATAGTACATCTTTAAAAAAAACTACCATTTGAAGGCATTGATGATTTCAATATACTCGAAAGGCAAAAGAACGACAACAGGGCTTCGACTAGGTCGGAACCCCTTCTTTTGAAAGCATTATTTTATAAGTAAAGAAACTCATTCCAAAGCTTATTCTTTAAAGCATCAAATGGAAACTCCTTCGAAAGCTATTAGAAAAATCCTTTCAAAAACTTATGTTTTGACTACGTCGGAAGCTTTAGTAAAACAAAAGAAGGCGCTTAACTTTTTAAAACAAACAAAGGTATCGACCCCATCGGAAGCAATGCTTTCGACACCATGCCTTTCGCCTTTCCTACAATCCACTACGTACCATCTAGTGATACCTTGTGTATTTGTTTTGGCTTAGTGAAGTTTCGACTTGATTGAAGATGGAAGCTCTAAGTCGAAAGGTACTTCTGTTAGAGGCAGAACCTGCTTTTCTGAGTAAAAGCTGATTAATGCCAATTAAAGAAAATTTTATCTAACTAACATGCCATGTGTAAACATGTGATTGGTTGCCTCAACATTTCAAATTATTTGCAAAAATAACCGCCGCTTAATTTTAGATCTAAATCAAGATTAATTTAACAAATAAGCCCTTCCATTAAGCAAAACCCATATTGCAAATAAGTCCTTTCAAAATAATTTAATTTCCATAGCAAATCACTTAGGAAAAATCTCCAAAAATTACAAAAATTCACTTTCATTATGTTAACTAACATATCAAAATTTCAGTCCCAAATTATCAATATAATTTTTGAAATAAATTTCTAGACCCAATTGGCCATAATTTCCTTTGAAAATTCATCATAATCTTTCCATAGCTTGGAAAATTATCAAAATTAATAGGCAACTCCAAAATCATGTTTTACATAACATAATTTTTTTTCATGGCATTCAAGAATCAATATCAATCGATTTTGCCCTAAACCGCATAAACCTTATTTAAACAATCTTGTTTAAATTAAACAAATTATAATTCAAGCATATCATCATCCAAAACATCATGAAAACAAATTTAACTTAAATCCAAAAAAATATAATCATAAAACAAAATAGAGACGCTATAAATTATTATTCACCTTGTTTAAAACAAGGAAATTGGATTGATTACCCTTCTTTAATTCCTTAGCTTTTAATTGAATTACTTTTTTTTCCTTGTTAAAGGCCGGAACCTCTTGTGTTTTACGTTTTTGTGAAAATGAGAAGCAATCATAAATGGTGGAAACCCGTGGTATATATAAAGGTTATGGAATTAAGGTGCGACTTATATCCAATATACCATTGCGTAAACTAATTAGCCTATAAACCATTCTTAAGCCTATATAATTAATTACTTAAGCATGGCCACTTAATATTTATTCAAATCTCAATCCCCTTAGCACTTAACATTTACTACGATCTATTTAATTTATCTAATTAAATCTCTTGAATAATGTTATTAGAAATTTAGGGTGTTACAGGCTTTCCTCCTTAAAGAATTTCGTCCTCGAAATTCAGTAAGGACTAAATACTAAACACAACAATCATCTGTAATGACTCCTAATAACCATACTAGTCTACCTGACTAGCAACTATCTATGTAAATCTAATATAGAAATATCCTTAAAGCAGATCAGGATAAATATCTTGAATCCTGTCCTCTGCCTTCCAAGTACAGTCCTTCTCGTTTTCGCTCCACTGAACTTTCACCAACTTGATTGTCTTGTTCCTTAATCTTTTCTCATCTCTCGCCATAACCTGAACCGTCTAACAAAAGTCAAATTAGGTTCTATTGCCAAATCTTCCAACCCTATCGGAGGAATGGTAGTCTTTAGATCATGCACATACTTGCGAAGATGAGACACATGAAATACATTATGGACACCTACCATACTGCTCGGTAACTCTACTCCGTATGCGAGCTTTCCAATCCTTTCTATAATCTAGAATGGACCAACATATCTCGGTGCCAGTTTTCCTGACTTCCCAAATAGTATCACACCCTTCATCGGTGATACCTTTATGAAAACCTTATCTCCAACTGAGAATTCTAGATCTTTACGCCTCTTATCAACGTAACCTTTCTTTCTGGATTGAGATTCCTTCATCCTTTCTCTGATCAACTCAATCTTCTCTGACGCCTCTCTAACCAAATCCAGAACTAAGACTAATCTATCTTCTGCCTCCAACCAATATGCTGGTGATCTGCATGGCCTTCCATACAAAGCTTCAAAAGGCGTCATTCCTATACTAGTCTGATAACTATTATTATAGGAAAATTCAACCAAATATATGTGATCCTCCTAAGATCCACCAAAATCCAATACACAAGCTCTCAACAAATCTTCAAGTACTTTACTGACTCTCTCTGTCTCCCTATACTTCTGATGGTGATATGCAGTACTCATCTTGAACTTAGGGTCTAACACATCCTATAAACTTTTCTATAATTCACTAGTGAACAAAACATCTTTGTCACTGTCTACGCTGCTAGGAACTCCATGAAGTCTGGCTATGTTCTTCATAAACAACTTAGCTAAAACAGGTGCTATCCTGGTTGACTTAACTGGAATGAAATGGACACTCTTGTCCATCCTGTCCACTATAACCCATATACTTTCATTTCCTCCATTTGACCTTAGCAACCCATCAATAAAATCCATGGATATCGAATCGCATTTCCACACTGGAATCTCTAAAGGCTGAAGCAACCCACTCGGTTTTTGATGTTCGGCTTTCATTTGTTGACAGTTTGCACACTGCCTAACCCACAAGCCAACATCCCTCTTCCTACTTCCCCAAAAGAAGCACCTCTTCATATCTTGATGCATCTTGGTCCTTCTAAGATGAATCATAAACTTGGATCGATGACATTCTCCAAGAACTTCTTTCCTCAAGTTCTCAACATTTGGAACACACAGCCGTCCCTTCCTTCTCAACCATCCTCTCTGGTCAAGACTAAAATCTTTTAGATCATCGATCTCAGTTCCAACCCCAAGCCTTTTGATCTTCTCGGCTAATATTGGATTCTCCTTCTGCTTAGAAGCTATCTTTTCGATCAATACTGGTCGAACTTCTAAACAGGACAACATGGCAATACTCTGACTAGAACTAGTAGTCGACCTTAACTGCACACTAGAAGTAGTCAAAGCTCTAAATCCTTCCATTCTACCAACATAGCGAACACCACATTCTGATGTCTTCTACTAAAGGCATCCTCTACTTTATTTCCTTTCCCTGGAGTACACCCTATACCAAAATCATAAGCAGCCAAAAACTCCAACCACCTCGGCTGTCTCATATTTAGCTCCTTTTGAGAGAATAAGTATCGTAAAGACTTATGATCTGTTTGTACATCAAATCTCTCCCCTAAGAGATAATGCCTCCATATCTTTTACGCGAAGATCACTGCAGCTAACTCCAAATCATGGGTAGCATATCTCACTTCATAAGGTCTAAGCTGTCGTGAAGCATAAGCAATCACTTTACCTTTCTACATCAACACAGCTCACAATCCAGTCCCACATGCATCAGTATACACCACCAACCCTTGGTTTCTGTCTATAACTACTAAAACTGGTGCATTGGTCAACAAATGCTTTAACTTAAGGAATTCTCCCTCATATTTGTCGGACCAGACAAACTTCACATCCTTCCCGGTTAGCTTAGTCAATGGCATTGCTATCTGTGAGAAATCCTTAATGGTTCTCCGGTAATAGCCAGCAAGTCCAAGAAAACTTCTAATCTCAATAACCGTCTATGGCCTCTTTCAATTATTAACAGCTTCGATCTTATCTGGATCGACTGACAAGCCCTTCTCTGAAACCACGTAACCAATAAACTTAACCTCTATCTTCCAAAAATGACATTTGGAAAACTCCGCTTACATCCAATTCAGTCTCAGTGTCTCAAGCACCACTCTAAGATGATCCTCATGCTCTCTTTCATCCTTAGAGTATACTAAAATGTCATCTACAAACACTAACATGAATCTATCTAAATACTCTTGGAAGACTCGGTTCATCAAATCCACGAAGAAAGCAGGTGCATTCATCAACCCGAATGGCATTACTAAACACACATAAGAGCCATGTCTAGTCTGAAATGCTGTTAAAGGAATATTGTCCTCTGCCACTCTTAGCTGATGGAAATCTGTTGCCAAAACCAATTGGGAAAACACCCTGCCTCTACTCAACTGATCAAATAGATCATCAATTCTCGGCAAAAGATACTTATTCTTGATCGTCCTCTCGTTTAACTTACGATAGTAGATACACATCTTCACGAACCATCTGGTTTCTTCACGAATACCGCGGCCGCTCACTAAGGCTAACTGTTTGGTCTGATAAAATTCCTTTCTTTTAGATCCACTAGCAGCACCTTTAATTCCTTTATCTCAATAGGTGTCATCCTGCTAGGCGGTCTACTTACAGGTTCAAAACCTGGCACAAAATCTATCCGAAACTCAACAGCTCATCATTTCGGTGGTAGTCTTGTGACTGCTCAAAGATGTCTACAAAATCTCTTGCTACTTGAACCTGACTTGGTTCTTCTCCCACTTCCATTGCACATAATAAAGTACAACTACTCCGGTCAGAATTTTCTATTGAGAATATAATTTGGTTATGACTATTAGGGTGTCTTAGTGATGTCTCCTCACCCTGATAAAATATCCAAGCCTCGTACCTTCTCAACCAATCTGTACCCAAAACGATTCAGAAATTTATGAAATAAAAGACATACAGAATGCATGCAAACTTATGAGCTAACAATTCAAGTTATAATTGGTCACATCTCATCCCCAGAGTTGCATACCCTCCTATTGGATTGCAACCCTTAAGGAAGTAACAAGGTATGTGGATTCTAAGCATAACCTATCAACCAAATACTGGGATATAAATGAATGTGATGCATCGGTGTCAAATAGTATCCTAATTGTTATACTTTGAATCAAAATCGTACCTTCCATCA
Source organism: Allium cepa (assembly GCA_030765085.1). Lineage (NCBI taxonomy): Eukaryota > Viridiplantae > Streptophyta > Magnoliopsida > Asparagales > Amaryllidaceae > Allium > Allium cepa. The sequence continues at coordinate 963,409,272 of CM060939.1, read as the reverse complement.
CAATCTTTCCTTTTTCAGCTGCAGTTGGCTTAGCAGATGACGGTCCAACAACAAAAACCTTTCCTTTGTCCGCCCTAACTAGTTCTGGACACTGATTCTTATAATGCCCAACTTGATCACATTTATAGTACTTCACATTCTTCTTATCTGAAGCCTGCTTCCCCTTGCCTGACCGGCACTCATTTGCATAATGATCCTTCTTGTCACATTTGTAGCAAACTAAATCAGCCTTTTTCTTCTTTCCAACATCTTCCTTCCGGGCTCCCTTTTTGTTAAAGAACTTTCTCTTCTTTCCTTGAGAACCCTGGGTTCCAACCGGCTTCTCTAGCACAAACAACAAGCATCTCCTTATGGCGAATTACCATCTGCACATCCACATCCACATTAAAAGGATCATGGATACGTGTCAAGATCACCCTAGCAAGCTCATGGCTCAATCCTCGAATGAACATTTCATTTCTCCTGATGTCAGTGTCTATAGTAACAAATCCTTAGTGAGACAGCTCACCAAACGTAGTAGCATACTCGATAACTGACATCTCTCCCTGAACTAAATCCATAAACTTTCTTATCAACCCTGACTTAGCAACCTCAAATAAATACCTATGTTCAAATATCCTTCTAAATTCATCCCATATCAACTCTTCTTCTGGAACTCTGGTAGTAGCACTATTCCACCAATGAAGTGCTGACCCCTGAAAAAGTCTAGAGGCCAACCTTCTCTTTTTCTCATCATCTACATCCAAATTAGCAAAGATATGCACACAATGCAAAGCCAATTTTCAAATTCTATGGCATCTTCTGTTCCCATAAATGGTTTCCCACCAAGACTGGTATAATCTCTGATCAGCTTAGCATAATTATTCTAAAATGGAGCCATAGGATTAACTCCTCTAACATGACCGGCAACATAGCAACTCCTGCTTGCATCATATTCACGAAGAGCTGATACATCGCCCCCATATCTACTGGCGAATTTCCAGCACCTGCATTGGCATTTGCATTTTGGTTAGCTTTAGCCTGTGACCTTGATTCCTCCTAGTAGGTCGAGCATTTCCTTTAGTTGTGGTGTTTCCTCCATCGAGATTTCCTCTTCCGTTTCCTGCCTTTATATCTTCTTTCTTGTAAATCTGCATACGAGTCTTAAAAGATACAGAAGAACGGTCTAAGATAGAGAGAGAGGGGAATATATACTTATATATATATCGAATACAAGCACGTTACTATAGTGTTAACCCAAACCCCAATCTTATTTTCAGATTCCTTGGATTATGTTTCTAAAAGCTTTTAGATTTAATTTTTATTTTAAATTTCATAAACCTATACTCTGATACCAACTTATAAGATCCGCCTACTTGGAGGCCCAAAACTAATGGATACAAATGCTGTAGGTATCCATAGTTATTAAACCTCGACGATCAAATACGGCAATTTAGACACACTGATACACAGAAACACATGAATATGGAAAAAAAGTAAAGCATCAAACAAGTTCAATATTTTATTTCAAAACGTTTCAAATTCATACATAATCCCATAATCGTTAACAACATTCAGAGAAAATATATTTATTACAACATATGCCTAGAGCGACATATGAAGATGCCCCCTTGGATGATCAAAGTATATATAGGCAATCAAAAAACTTTGCCTTTACAAACAACACAGTGGAATCAAAATAAAACAGAACTCTAGATATATATCATGCCTCCTGCACGTCTTCGGAAGCTTTATTCATCTAATGAGGTACCTGAAAACATCAACTCTCAAACTATCAAAATCAATTGAGCACCCAAGAGTTTAAGGGAAAACATAAACTTTGAGTCAGACATAATGCCTGGTATGAATAATAATCTACCATCTCAAACCATTTAGATATCTAGTGAGACCATGCCGCTTAGCGGAACAGGTTTTCCCCTCATTAGTATCATAAAACCTTTATGAAACCATGTACCGTGCTCCTGCATCCATAATGGTTAAAACAATTCAAAACACTATGGTATGATGATATGCAAAACAAGTGAATCAATTATGGATTACCCATCCGCATTAATTTTGACTATCTATCACATTTATAGTTTCTAGGGTTACTATTAACCTAGTAGTTTTCATGGGCTGACTAATAACCGATTAATTTTTAAGGACTCCCTATCCAATCACATAGTTTTCATGAGATCACCATGAACCTATTGGTAACTCCAATATCTTTATTCTTATCCTAGTTTTCATGGGCTGACTAGGAGCATATCGGTAACTCCAATATCTTTTCTTCTTATCCCAGTTTTCGTGGGCTGACTAGGAATCAATTGACAACTGTCAATATCTTAATCCAGGTATAGTTTTCATGGGTTCACTATAAACCTATTAGCCTCTATCAATATTAAATCATATTTTTCATGGGCTAACTATGAACCCGTCTTTCTGACTTCTTCATATTTATACATAGTTTTCATGGGCTTACTATGAACCTATTGTCCCCTGCTAATATCTTTTCCTATACACAGTTTTCATGGGCTTACTGAGAACCTATTGGCCCTTTCCAACATCTTCCTTTAATATTTTAGCATCCTATATTCTGGTCTTTTTGACCTAATTCTACTCAGTCAGGAGTTAACTTAACTTATATTCACTACTGGGTCAACCTAGCTGGTTATTCTGCCCTTCCCTAAAGTACAGTTATGGATCCATTACAATGTGAATATATACATATATGAAGAAGCAAACAAAATAATTTGGTTAATCCCCGTAACCTTTTTAAATCAAAAAAACTTCTTCAAAAACTCCTTTTCAAAACACTTAAATTGTTTATGCCATGCTTTTCCTTTAAAATGATATTAAGTTATTTGTTTTGAAAAACTAAGGTATTCGAAACCTTCAAAAATTTGCTTTCGACCTCACTGGATAACCTCCTTCAAAAGCATATAAATCCTTTTTCAAAACATCAGGCCCCTACCTTTCAAAACACTTTAAAACTTCTCTTTCGAAACCTTTCAAAATTAACAAGGTATTACTCATTAACTCTTAGAAGCATAGCTTCGAAAACATTGAAAGTACCTCTTTTGAAACCTTTGGAAGTATCCCTTCCAAAACCATTGAAAGTCCCTCCTTTGAAACCAATGGGTTTATATCTAAAATATCATTTAGGTCAAAGTGAATATAAACCTAAGTATCTCTTTCGAAACCATTCTTTATCATATAAAAGTATTGGTGAAAATTTGATGGCATCGGCACCATCCCTTTTGAAAGCTTCAAAACACTTAAGTAAAACATTGAAGGTTAGCATCGAAACCCCTTTTCGAAGCCATTGCCTTCGAAACCCTTGGACCCTTGCGACAGCATTTAGAAGTGGCTTAATACATCTTTAAAATAAAACTACCCTTCGAAGGCATTGATGACGTTAATATACTCGAAAGACAAAAGAGCGACAGTAGGGCTTCGACTAGGTCGAAACCCCTTCTTTCGAAAGCATTATTTTGCAAGTAGAGAAACTCATTCGAAAGCTTATTCTTTAAAACATCAAATAGCAACCCCTTCGAAAGCATTAGAAAACTCCTTTCGAAAACATATGTTTTGACTACGTCGGAAGCTTTAGTAAAACAAAGGCAGACGCTTAACATTTAAAACAAACAAATGCATGACCCCATCGGAAGCAATGCTTTCGACACAATGTCTTCCGCCTTTCCTCCAATCCACCACGTACCATCTAAGTGATACCTTATGTATTGGTTTCAGCTTAGTGGGGTTTTGACTAGATTGGCGGCAGAAGCTCTGAGGCGAAAGGTACTTCTATTAGAGGTGGAACCTGCTTTTCTAAGTAAAAGCTGATTAATGCTAACTAAAGAAAAATTTATCTAACTAACCTACCACATGTAAACATGTGATTGGTTGCCTCAACTTTTCAAATTCTTTATAAAAATAACTGCCGTTTAATTGCAGATCCAAATCAAGATTAATTTAACAAATAAGACCTTCCATTTAGAAAAACCAATATTGCAAATAAGTCATTCTTCCAAAATAATTTAATTTCCACAGAGAAAATCACTTAGGAAAAATCCCTAAAAATTACATAAATTCACTTTCATCATGTTAACTGACATATCAAAAATTTAGACCCAAATTCTCAATATAATTTCTGAAGTAAATTTCTAAACCCAATTAACCATACTTTCCTTTGAAAATTCATAATAATCTTTCCATAGATTGGAAAATTATCAAAATTAAAACCAACTCCAAAATCATGTTTTACATAATATTAAAAATTTCCAAGGAATTCAACAATCAATATCAATCGGATTTTCCTTAAAACCGAATAAAACCTCATTCAAACAACCTTGTTTAAATTAAACAAACTATAGCTCAAACATATCATCATCCAAAACATCATAAAAATGAATTCAATCTTAAATACGAAAACATATGATCATAAAACAAAATAGAGATGATATAAGTTATTTTTCATCTTGATTAAGATAAGAAGATTGGATTGAGATTGATATTGATTCCCCATCTTTAATTCGTTAGCTTTTAATTGAATTATTCTTTTCTTTCCTTGTTAATGTGGTAGCCGAAATGTTTGCAAGTCATTACCGCTATTTTGGGAATACAATCAAAACCATAAATCTCATATTGGGATTGGACTTCCAACATGATAGGAAACTAGTGGAAAGATCAATCTGTATCCATGGCTTACGTCCAAGACTCAGATTCCGTTATACAACGACATAAATGGCTAAAAGTGGATATAGTCTGCGAATAACATCCAAGGATTCGGACTTCGCGCATCCCTACCATGAGGACCAAAAGTATCTAGTACCTGGGGCTTAGAACATCTGATAACCTAAATCGCTACTATCCAAAATGCGAGCATACATCTGATCACATAGAATCCCATTATAACCGAGGTGTGAGGCTCACGAGGCTACGCTCAATTTCTTCAAAGCCACACCTTTCATACAAAACCACGCTTTGATCATAACAGGTTCCACTTTGAATGCCACACTGTCGTTCCTTTGATCACTATTTGACTCCCACAAGCATACAACCTCTGAGCTCGTATGTCTCGGAGAAGGGTGTTAAGCTAAGAGAAGTTGCCTTCTCCGCCACCACTAATGTACATTTGTAAAATTAAAACGTTGCGTCTCAGAATTGCAATGTCAGAAATTCGCCAATACAAGTTCATTCTGGGACTGAACGAAACCGAAGGTACTTTCCTCAGCCATTACTAGGCGAGAAGCCCTTGCAATCCAAAAAAATCTCCACAGTGGAAAGACCACTGCTATAAATAACTCTATAATGGGAGCTAACCAGAGCATGTTCAACAAGCAGTCCTCACGCTATGAAGATCCACGGTCTTCAATAATCATCATCTTCAATATGTCTTCACTTTCGACATATACATTGGTTCGAAGTAGTTATCGGATAGGAATCACCCAAATCCGACTTCGGTTCCTTCGAAGCCAATCGTCGCTTTAAAAGACGTTGAGTTCATATGTGGATATCAATCATCAATCAATTACTTCATCTTTTATTTAAATCAAATATCTTTCTTAGATACATTCTTTTCAATTTATTCCATTTTCTTTCGAAGAGTATATGGAATCATTAAGCCTCATTTATTAAATCTTTTGGTTTATTTAAACCTTTCTTAAATCCTAGAATAATTCTAAATCATTTTTTCTTTTACTTAGGAAAACCTTTCCAAATCGTTCATTGAATCTCTATCAAAGATTTCTTATATTCAAGTTATAACTTTTAACTTAAGGAAAATATTCCCAAATCATTCATTAAAATCTTAATCAAAGATTTCTTATATTCAAGTTAACTTTTAAATTAGGGAAAATATTCCCAAATCATTCATTAAATCTTAATCAAATATTTATTTCTTAACTTTAAATCATATTCTTTAAATCGAAGATTTTCATAACAGAGTACTACTGCCTCTTTAAATACGGTATATTTCACCTCAGGGACTAGTGGTAAGTAATCCTACATCATGAATATGTTTGTCTTCAACGATCTTTGACTTTGATATGTTTTATTTTGAAAATTAGTTTGAAGGTATTTTCAGATAGAAATCACTCAGATCCGATCTCGGTTTTTCAGATAGGAATCATCCAAATCCGATCTCGATTCCTTCGTACTAATCATCGTTAAAAGATGTTAAGTGGTTAGTTAGCATTTAAATAATTTATTTCTTTTCTCTTATCTTGAAAAAACTTAAATATGATCTTTTAGAGCATCCGGGCTTTCATTTCGATCTATTCTACCCCTCGAGAAAACATAAGCCGGTTAAGTTCAAGACACTGGTTGCTCCATCCCTAACCTTAGTTAAACACCTTATTTTATCTTCCCAGATCTCGCAGGTGGGAAAAATATACTAGTCGTTTCCGCATACTCATTTTGTTATTACATTCAATGTTCTTCTCTTTCTGTTTAAGTGGTATAAACAATTCATCTTAACCATTTATTCGAACTCTTATTAAAACTTCCAAATCACCTTTAAATTACATAATTGTTCTTTCGAAATCTTTCACAAAAGACTTAGGAAAGATTTGTTAAGTTTAAAATTATCTTTCAAAAGATATTTCAAACTGCTGCAAAAAGCGTAGCAAAAAGTGTTGCAAATAGCATTTTAAAAGCCGTATTCTTCAAAACGACTTTTATATCATTTAGAAATCCATATTTTCAACTTAAATATCTTTTAATACATTTTAAAAAAAAAATTAGGATTTATTTCATATTTTTAAAACATTTAAAATATCAATTTTAAACATTGGCCACTTTACCGTAAAAGCGCGATTTTTTTTCTGGAACATTCGTTTTGGACATATTTAAAATATACAAGATGAAATTTTAATTTTCTTTCTTTATTTATTTAAATATATTTAAATGTTTATAATACATTTCTAACTCATTTTAAAACTGTTTCCAAATGTTTAAGCATTCCATATACACCATTTTATTTTCAAAAGGAAAGTGATTTTCTTTGTGCTTATCGACGTGTATTAATGTGACTTGGTAAAACAATTTAACAATCATATCAAATAGTTGATACTTGATGAACAAAGAATATACAAGAATCTGTAGCAATCATAACACAACATCAAACATGTATATTTGTAAATAGAGTTGTTAAACAGAGTTTCTCACAATAAACCAAAGCGATTAACTTCCTACCAACATTCTAATCAACCAACACTTCACTAATTATTTCCTACTCCATTAAAACACTTGCAAACAACACCCTCTTCCTTTTAATAGTTTAGACGAGGATTGAGATGGAGGTTGACCGAAAATAAAGAGAAGAAGCGATAGGGCTTTGAGCTTGAATTTTCAAAATTAGACCCAAAAAATAGGTCATTTCTTTCTAGTTTTTGACTCTTTTACTCTCAAAATTTGAAAAACTTTTTAACTGAAAAGTTGTTGAAAATTCTTTGCTTTTGAATTTCAATAAAAGGATCGCTTGATTCTGATTAATTTTGAGGAAGATATGATAGAATGAAGAAGATGTTTTGTCGGATTGACAAAAATGAAGCCCGAAAATGCACTTCAAAGAATTGAGTTTCATATATATCAAACAACAAAAATGGATAAAGTGATTAACATAAAAGTTGTATCTACTGAAATTTAATATGGTCTGAAAAAAATAATTTCTTAAATTGGATCGGTTATGATCAAGTTATGATCAGAATAAACTAGCTTATTCCCTGGCTTAAAAACTGGACTAGAAAATGCACATGAAAGAAGTGTATTTTTAACATGGTCAACTTTAGAATGAGACAAAGTGTTCAACATAAAAGTTGTAGCCACTAAAAAAAATATGATATAAAAAAATAATTTTGCATTTTGGTTCAGTTTTGAAGAAGTTATGGCTGAAAGAAAAAGAGGTAAAATATGGAGAAAATAGGAGTTTGTTTGAAGAGAATGAACATTGATTTCTTTTGAATATCTTTTAAATATTTTGACATTATTTTTTTCTAATTTTTTTCTATGGCTTGGAAGCCATTAAAGAAAAGAGAAAGAAGATGAAGAAGCTTGGAAAAAGAAGAAGAAGAAAGGTGAATGAAAGTGAGAATGAGGGGGGTATCTATATAAAAAGAAGTGGTAAATTTACGAAAATAACTTCTTGCCAAATTACCAAACTAACATTACTTCAACCTAAAGCAATCTTCACTTTTTCAATACTTAACATCATCTTTCACATCATTACTTTATATCTTAGTCACTTAAAGATTAAATAAAAAATATTATAATTATGTTGGCTTTGGTTTGATGTGATTTGATGTTTACTTTTTCTTACTTTTGTTAATTTTTACTTACTTTTACTAATGACTTCTAGAAGTTTTCTAATCTTATTTAGTAAAAGTAAACTTGATTAGTGAACTAATTTATACTTATACTATTTGAACATATGTTCTTATGTAAGAAAATATAGGTGCGACAAAGTTGCCACAACTTTTAATCGACAAAAAGTTGATTTTTGACAAAATATTTTACGGTCACATTTTGACGTTTTAGTTAAACTATTTATTTATGTAAACCAAATTTAAAAATAAATTTGTATAATGTTATTTAAAAATATAAACACTCATAAATTAATTAAAATAATTTATTTAACCATTGAAACTTAATTTTCCGAAATCAGCATTTTGTCACTTTTGTCGATATAGGTAAATGTTACTATTTTTGTGTATACTTCCCTTTTCAAATCCTATCTAATATAGTTAGAATCATATAACACTACATATTTTATGTTTAAAATCACTTTAAATAGTATATTTTAAAGTAGTCAAATTCTGTGCCATTACAGTTCCCTTTTAGTTAGACACAGGTGGTCCCACAGTAGCACAAATGAGGTGAGGACATGCTTATGTTGGAGCAGTGGTAAATAAGAGGTCAACTGGAGGGAGCAACAGATAGTTCGAGCCTATTGGTTGTCGAGCGTGCGGCCTCAGTGTTGTCTAATAAATTGTTATTGAGTTCCAAGCGCTAAGTATGTATCTATTGCGCAGGGACCAACAGAGTCTAGTCCGTAGTAGTAGGTGTCTATTGCATAGGGATCAACAGGGTCTAGTCCGTATCTTTTGCGTAGGGACCAATAGGGTCTAGTCCGCATCTTTTGCGTAGGGACCAACAGGGTCTAGTTCGCGTTCGACACAGTAGAGATAGAAGGCCGATCAAAGGACAGAATTAGGACTTCAGCCTAATTAAAGTAGGATTAAGGTTTCAGCCTAATCAAAGCAGTTACCTAAGAATAGTGCAAACAGTCTAATCGAACTATCTAATCAAAGCAAGCAAGTTAAACCGTATTTTATTCTAGCCTTTTCTTTTCCTTTATTTCGTTTTTTACTAGAACTGTTGCAAAGTCTATTACCTTTAACTTGCTTAAGAATATTAGTAATTACATTTATTCACCAGACTTTTAGTCTGACCCACTCCTCTATTTTCCTTTCCTTCCCCTATAGACCACCAGAGGCAAGGATGGTAGATTTCAGAGTTTCTTGGTGGTTCAGCTGCAAAGATATTCTTCATGTATTCTACTTCTTCTTTTTCAGTTTTTGTTTCGTTTGTTGTACCGTTACTTTTCTTTGGGAGTGATAGTTATTTTATGTACTCTGATATTATGACCGAGATAATGTTTTTCACTAGACATGGATATTTGATATTTGGTTTAATGAAGTATTTATGAAGTTTGATTTTGAATAATGAGATTTCTATTTAAATGTTTCTGCTATTTTAATTATTTGTCATGTGAATCTTAGTCTTTGTAGGTTTTTAGCTATACTACAGTGCACCACATCTTTTAGTGTGTCCTTTTTGGATATACTAAGGGGTGTGGGGGGTTTATAGTTCATGTTTTCAAAACTTGGTTCAACGATATGTTTTGGTATAGTTATAACATATAATCAGTTTCAAAACATAAATTTAGCTAACAGTACTTGCTTTCAATCATAACTGAATTTACTTTGTGTTAAGTTAATAGCATTATTTCGTCAGAAGAAAAGGTTTGCTTTCATTTTCTTTTTATTTGAACGTTTTGATTTGGCAGTGCATATAGTTTGTGATAGTAATAATCGAAATGGATTTTTTTTCAGTTATAACACAGCTATGTTGTATTGTATTAATTACTTAGTCTGTTAGTTAAATTTCTGTGCTTAAGGTAGTTAGCAGTAAAACAGTATAAACAATTGTCAGCGTGAATGATGCAGATTTACAACACTGCTACAAAAATAGTTAGTTATTAGGTATTATATCAAGCTTTTTAATTCTATGTTCAAGCTATTCAGTATTATATCAGTCTATTAGTAATAAAGTCAAACTAGTTCTCGTTTTTGCAGTTAGGTCGATGGTGTCTATCGGTGCTTAACGGAGTCTTGGGTCACGGAAAAAAAAGTATCATGAATATTTTTCAGAACTACTCTCCTTCTATCATATGATGAGAAAAGTTTGGTCAAAAGTTTTGGAGAAGAGCTCATGGCTCATGAATACGTATACATGCAGTTGTGCACTTGCATCCACGTGCTTCATGTATGTTTTTCATTAGCGCTTTCCTGCTATGATTTTTTCTAGGTATAATAATCGTATTTCAGCATTGTTCCGACTAATTTGTATTTATAACCGTATTTTGTAATATCTTAACGACGTCAAACAATTTAGCAACGCTCATTTTTCTGTCGCAACTTTTAACATTGTTGTGATGTCGCTAAAAAATTCAGTACATAGCAATTTCAAATGAGCACCAAATCAACAAATTTGTAGTGGTGGTTGTTACATGTCAAATATCTATCATTATCAATTTTACAGTAAAATTTCACTTATATATCAAGCATTCGTTGACCAAAGTCATGCATGTCAAATATTTTTCCAATTATGTGTTTAAACTGAAATATTATTATTTCAATCACAATTATAGATAACAAATATTTGTCATTATCGATATATACAGTAAAATTTAGGTTTATGTTACCATTTCTTTTTTTTTCATGACTTTCGTTTCGTATTGTTACATGATGTTCACAGTAGGAGTTGTTGATTGCCATCTTTGAACATTGAACATTGCCTTCTACAAATTTGCAAATATCTTCTATTTTATTTTGGAAATCAATTTTTTTTATTCCGATCCATTCTTCGATTGTGAATTATTCTTCGAGTGGCAGTATCTTCGACTTGCTATTTGTGGATTAGGTTTGCACTAGGGTTTCTTCAACGATAGTTTCTTTGACGACGTTTGTTGGAGATTTTGAGTGTTTCTTTTTTAACTTATCAAACCGCATAATGATGTGGATTTGGAAATCTTTTGTGCAAAACGCAGACGATTAAGAAGTATTCTGGTAATTTCTGTTAAATAGTTTAAAAATAGAGATGTATGTGATAAGTTTTCATTGGTATGAACTTGAATCTAATTATTTTCAATTATTAGGATCATAAATGCAAATCTACAATTTTCCGATGCATCTTTGACATTGCTAAATTTTTTAAACTCCATGGTAACAACAGAAAGTTCGAAAGAAAAACGAGCATCGCTAAATCGCTTGTCATGGCTAAAACATCACAAAATTGATGTGGCTATGGCATCGCTAAATTTTAGCGATGCCATTATGACATTAATTATTTATCAAAAATAAAACATCGCAATGACATCGTTAAATTTTACTGTCATAAAGACTTAGTTAAGTTTTACCGACACCATTTTCCTGAACAATAATTTGATCAATAATTGCAAACGCCAATATCCGAAAAAGACAATTGACAAACAAGATAAATCATATATATTCAGAGTGAAATGAATAAAATAAATAAATTTTGTAGAGGCAAAAAGAGAAGTACATAACTCTAGAGCACCATTGTAAATCAATACTCTCACATAACAATCTTTTCTATATAGCTGCAATACAACAAACGATAGTGATGAACGACTATAAATCGGAAGTTCAAAATCTATATTAGCATCAAGGGTTTAACAACATCCATAAAAGAATAAAAGAATATCTTAAAACTAGATCCAACTGTTCTACAAAATCAGAGCATAACTAGCTCAGCAGCTCTATAGTCTCGAATTGCTTCTTTGGGAAACTTTTTACAGAAACAATTCCAACGCAGCTCTCATCCACATACGTCTACTTCCACTCACCGCTTCAGTAATGGAAATCCACTTCTTCTTCCTCATTTGCATTTCTGCAAAACATGCCAATTCACTCGTCCCCTTTATAGGATCTGATATAGTCCCCTTCTTGGGAAGTTTCCCTGAAGAGATGGATCTGCCTTTTGAGAAAATTTGTTTGTCTTCGAATAATGGTCGAGCCAGCAATTTAATGTCATGTCGTGAATAAGGCTAGTAGATATTGTATCATATCACTTGTGCATGTATATCAAACTATAACTACATTATGTGCTTGTCAGATATTGTGTACAGCTAAATGATTTGTGAACATTGATATTCATGTTGAAGTAAACCATGACTTCATACATGCTGTGAATATTCTGTCATGAAGAAAATTACAAGTAAATTAAAGCTTTGTTGAAAATTACAAATTGAAAACAAGTACCACCATTCAAAAGATTGCATTGTTTTGGCCAAGTTTGACTAGGTGCCAATTTTTTTTACAACTTTCAAACTGAAACTGAAGTGTGTAAGAAAGCTAGGCCAGAATAGTGCATTAATATTCGACCATTTACCGTTAACCTCATGTAGTTTGAATTTTCATATTTTTGGAGTTTTTTAGTCTCAACATGTCAATGGCAAAAATGAACACCAAGGATCCTCTCTTAAGACATAATTACCATAGCATTTTTTGTATTCAGACATTCTTACGCTAGACTTAGGAAAAGGCAAGTTACAATGTTCATATTGCATCTAACTACTTCCGATTTAAGCTTACTAAAGACTGGATTGAGCAGTATGATTTGTGTTTAACACTATAATTAATCGACTATACTGAAATTTATCATAACTATATATTTAAACATTATAAATTATCTAAAAGTTACTATAGAACTCTACAAGTAATCTTATTTCCAAATTTTACAAATCAAGTTTAAAGCATGCAAAAAAGTTAGTTCACTCTACCTATGTTCATTCAATCCCAATTCACTCAACTTTGTGCCAGGGACTGCATCATATTAGAAAATTTTCATCGTGATACAGTCACCAGCGACTCCTGCTCTTGAGTGTCATTTCCTAAGTATTTGCTCAAGTTTGCCAACGACTCTTGCTTATGTTTCGGCCACTTGTTCTAAGATTTTGTCCAATTCCCATACTCCCTTCGGGAACATCAAATCCATTTGCCATTACGGCCGCTGCAGACTTAATAGATGTTGCGATGTTAAATTTATGTACTATTTGATTCTTTTTTTTTTTAAATGGAACGAGTTTTGAAAAAATTACCAAAAGTATAACTTAAAAAGTTCAAAATCACAAGTAAAATCGATTTTAAAAAAATTTCATTTTCAAAATTTTGAATTTTTAGTGTTTTTTAGTAATGTAACAAATGCAACTAGCTAAGGGTATATATGGAAAAAAATTATTATTAAACATTCAAACTCACAAAAAACACTATGAAAGTGAGCAACACATTTTCATCAAATAAGTATTAGAAGTCTGAACACTTATTCAAAACAAACAGCTTCAAATTTCCTATTCATCAATAAATAAGTAATCAAATAAGTGATCCACTATACACAAACGATATTTAGTGTAGAATAAGTTCAGAATAGTCAGTTTAGGAGGTTCAGTATAAGCGGTTCGACATAGACGGTTCAACATAGATGGTTAGGCATGGGCTGGATCTTACACTACCAGGTTTAAGCAAAGGAGAACTATGTGCGAAGTCGTCTGATGCAAACTTGTGAAGGGACATTCCAACAATAGAAAATTTTAGAGAATTAGCATGTCAACATGCTAAATATACCAACATTATCATCCAAAGACTGGGTTTTTACAGCATGTTGAAACAATGTCGAAAAGGGAGGCTCGGTAAAGATAAATTATATATATGAAGTGAAGTTTGGAGCAGTTCGATATAGGAAAAGGCTCAAAGAAGTCAAAGGATCGAAATAGGGAAGAATGGATTATGCGATGGAGCTAAAGAAACATAGAGGCTCGATTACGGTGTCGACAACAATGACCAAACCACGAAATAGTTTCGGCGTCCCTAGCCAACCCAAAATGTTATTATCTACAAGTACGTTGAAATCAATTACGCTCATTTTTCAAAATAAAATAAAATAAATTATCTTCACTTAAGTAAACCTCTAAAAGCAACAGAAATGTATATCTATACCAATGGTACTACTGTCTTTTAGTCATATTTTATGGAAAGGTTGAAAAAATAATAATTTCCTCCCACATTTATAATCCATAGTTAAATAACAACAAAACAATCTCTAAATCTTCGACCAGTACATCTATGAAGTCTAGTGGCTTAGACAGTGTTTGGCTAGAAAATCCATTTTATATTTTGTTTTTTCAATATGCACGTCAAATGACATGGAAAAGGATGATGGTTGTAAAATTCTAGTCATTCGAACAGGGAGCAATTGACAGGAAGGAAGATAACGGTTGATATTTCCTAAATGGTGGAAAACAACAAAAAATTATTTTCAATTTTATATGTTAAAATCATTTTTCAAATCAATCGGTTTTCATCCCCTTAGTCTCTTCCATGTATTTAAAGCAGACGATTGAAAACGCAAAACAAATTTTCAAACCAAACGCTGCCTTATGTTCTAGAAGCCAATTTCATGATAACACTCATACTCCAAGGAGAAATTAACTTCGAAGTAGAAGGATTTACCAAAGCACAATCGTTGTTTGGAATCTGTTTCAAAAAAACCTTCATCTTCCTACAAACTACGAGCACGCTATATATTAATCAATAAGATTGGAAAACGGTTGCCAAGACATATAATTTAAGTGAGACAGAAGTTCGAACCATTGCAATTTGTCCATCTGTATTCCGATAATTAAACCTTCTAAGCTCTTAAATTGGTTATATTTAACCTAAACACCGATCCATTGTTGAAGTTCATTTGCTTTTGAGAAAATTTTCCAATCATGGAAAAAACCTGCAGACTCACCATCTTGTAGAAAACAGGCCAAACTCTGCTGGCTGGGTTAGTAATTAAAATGACACTTCTTCTATCTATCAATTATACAAATTCAACTGGTAATTTCGTCGGTGACACCTACATGAGACAGTACAATTGTAACGACGCAGGATTTTTATTAATTAAAATTTGAATATTTAATTAATTTTAAATATTAATAAGTGAATTCATAAGTCAAATAAATTTTTATTTGAATTATTGGATTTAATTGAATAATTAAATCAATAATTTAATATGTGAAATTATGGAAATAATTGAAAATTGAGTTAAATATGATTGAAAATGATTTGTAAAATTTTATTATATCATGTTGGAGTTAGAATGATGTTTTGAAACTTTTAAAATCGAATTAAAAGTTAATTTGTGAAAATTGAATATTTTAATATTTAATCGACTAGTGAAAATAGTCAATTTTTGAACAGTCTCAGAATTGAACGAAACTAGTTCCATTGGATCCGTAATAGTTAGTTATTACCGGATTTCAAATTTCGTGTCAATCGGAGATATCGTTTGATCGTAGCAGCTCGAAACGCATCGAATTGTTTTTTTTATTTTAATTTGGCGAGTTAAAATAGCCATTTTTCAAAAAGTCTCGGATTTCGATGAAACCAGTTTCATCGGATCCGTAATATGATGTTTTTGTAAGGTTTCAAATTTCGGGTCAATTGGATTTACCGTTTGTCCGGTACAAATTAAAACGCCTAGAAAATCGTTTAAATCGGTTTAATTTAAATTGAACGTTTGTTGCCATAACTCGCACAGATGTCCGAATTAGCTTTCGAAACCTATTCCATTGTGTCCGGAACGCGGGATAAACCCTAGGAACGTCAGTTTCGACGCGTAAATCGGAGTTCGGAATTTCCGGATGAATAGTGTTCGATTTTTCCTATAAATAGAAACCCCTCTCTCCCTAAATAAAAAAAAAATATAAAACCCTAATCTATAAACTGCAGCCGCCACCTTCAAATGGAAGGCCAGAATTCAATCTCATTTCTTCCTCAGTCTCTCCCAATCTACAAACAATTAGAAGAAGTGATCAACTACAAACTTGTAGAGCATGAAGAGAGCTAGAAATCTATACGAAGTTGATGAGTTTTGGAGCGTCGAAGGGGGAGATAAGTGGGGCCGACACCTACGTGTTGCGCACGCATTTCAGAGCATATGGAGGGGCCGAGCTCCACCCTGTTATGGCCGAGCATAGCTCTTGCATAGGGCTTCGAAACCCATATCGTTGATCGAGTTGTAGTGGCTTGTGGTGGTCGCGATGTGAAACCCTAGTTCTTGGTTGATGGGTTCATATGCGTGTTTACCTTCCTGGAGATGATGAGCGTATGTGCGTGAGAGGGAGATGGAGGGAAGGGACGGGCCTGATGTGTTGGGCTTGGGATCAAGGGCCACGATTAAAGCAAAGGTTGAAAATTAAAGTAAAAGTTGTAAATTTATTAAGTTATAAATTCGTGTAAGTTCAAATATTCATAACCTTTTCATACGAGGTCGAAAACGCGCGAAACCAGTTGCGTTGGAATCGTATGGACGAACACTACGCGATGGAATTGGATTGGAGTCGTTTGGAGTTAGTGAAAATTTTGGGTAAAATTAAACGTCCGTTTAATTTTATTCGAAATAAATCGCTAAAACGAAATTAAAATCAAGGTGAGAACTTCTCACTCAATCGAATCAGTTTCGATTTTATTTTAAATAGTTAGATTTAAAATATTTGAATGCATGTTTGAATGATAATTGTATCTATTGATTGTTAAAATAGACATTATGCGCCGTTAGTAAGCGGATGTTATTTATTAAAAACATATACCGCGAATATTTCATAAACAGTGAAATTGGTATTATATATAATAGCAATATATATATATTGGCATATGTATATATTGCAGTTGATTGATTTTCCGCATTTTTTGTTTAGCGGATGAGACCCTATTGCGCCGTCTATTAAGCGGATAATATTTAATAAAAACATATACCGCGATAATTTCGTACTGGAGCGAAATTGGTATTGTGCTAACGTTTTTGGATGCAGGAAAACAGGTTGGAGGGATCCAACTGGATTCCTCAACAGTATTTATTTGGATTCAGATATTTTGATATTTGATGGATTATCATATCGATATGTGATATCGTTGTAGTCGTGATTGACTATTTTGGTGTGTAGCATCATTGGACCCAGATTTTGGGATTTTAAAATGATTTTTAAAGTGAGTTTTGAAAATATACTTTATTTTTGGAATCGATCCATTATAAATAAATAACGTTATAATTTTTAATGTTATAAAAATTATGATTTTTGAGAAATATAGTTAAAAACTGATTTTTGAGAATATGATGCTAATGATTTTATAAAATAGTTAAATCGGAATTTTTGAATTTATTGTGAAAAGTTTAAATATAGGATTTATAAAATTTAATTATTTTATAAATCAAAAGGATGAAATTATAAAGGAGATTAAAGACGTTTGAAAAGAATAATATAAATTGAATTATATTAAGAGATTTATAAATGGATATTTATAAATTGAAATATTGACATTATAAAACGAGTTTTTATAAGTATTTGAATGAAGTGAAAATGAATTTTGTAAGTGAATGGAAATTATGAAATTATAAATGGTGAAGTTATAAATGAAATTTATAAATAGTAAGATTTATAAATTTTGTGAAATTATTAAAGAATATATTTGGATGAATAATTGAATCTTATAAGTTATAAGATTCATAATTATGAAGTTTAAAGGAACGATTGTGCAAACAAATAAATTATAGGTGTTTAACTTATAACATGAATTTTGTTTTATAATTGAGTTATAAATTGAATAGGTTAATAAAGGAATTTATAAACGTTGTTTTATAAATTCGTAAACGACTTATCTTGATAAGTAAATTGTTGAAACCTATTAATGGAGCTATATTCACATTTTTTGACTGTGAAAGATCCTTTAAAATAAAATGAATAAAAGGATGAAATTTGTTAACATAGTATATTCACGTTTTTGAATAGTGAATAATATGTTAAAGAAAATGTTTTGAATGTGATGTTTTAAATAGAATTAAAACGATCTAACGATGTTTTAAAAAGGGTTGAGATTCGAAACCATAGATTTCAACATTCATTGTTGAAATAGACGTTTTCGAGAAATAGAAGGAAATGGTGGACTATAACACTGTTGTTATAGTAAATGATTTCCGAAAGGAAATGTTTTGCATAGTATTGGGGTTTATATATCTATTTTAAATTCGAATCCCTATACTAGTGATTTTGGGTTGTCGTAACGATGCTTTACGCAACATTCTTTTTGGCCCAAATAAATATGTTTAAGAGAATGATTTCCTTAAAGAATGAAATATATACTTAATTTCGGTTTAAGTATATTGAATATTTTCTAAGTGTTGAAAATAAATAAAATCTGTGAATTACTTATGAATAAATAAGTATGGAAATGTTTTCCAATATAAAGTGAATATTTTGGGAATTTATCTTTTTGAAGATAAATTGAAATGAATAATTGAAATCGTATATGCATGGATATTTTGGAATGAAAATTCACTATGGAATTTATGAATAAAAAGGGGAATTTGTTTAAAAATAAATATTGATTTATTTTTGAAGTGTGAAAATTATATATCTAGTAAAGATATCTTTGGGAAATAAATAATTTGGAAAATTATTTGGAATCTGGTGATGTGTGCATATCCATTGATAGTTCAATAACCGACTATCAATATTTCCCTTTGAATGGGTAATTGATGTGAATTGTTTGAATTTGAATGCCACACTTATTTTTGAATAAGCGCTCACTATTCGGGTTAACCGGGAAAGGACCATGGGGTCGTATAACCCATTTCGAATATGTGATACGTCGTTATGAATTGCATTTGATGACCGGTGTTGAAGACCGAGTATTTGCGAAAGCGATAGGATGACCTATCGATTGTCTCTGCACTGGGTAGCTCCTGGTATAGAGATCCCCTAAGTGATGGGAAATTCGATCAGGATTGTGAATACCCAGATTGCAAGGGCTTCGTAAGAAGTGCCTTCGGTTTTGTTCGAGCCCGGAACAGACTTGTATGGTTTGTATGTCTGACATTACAAATTGAGATATAAAGCCGATTTCATTCAAATATATTTCTGTTGGCGGCGGAGAATTTATTCTTTTAGCTTGACACCCTTCTCTGAGACGTACGAGCTTAGAGGTTATGTAGTTGAAGGTTATCAGCGATATATTCCCAATTTGGTAACGTGACATGCTGAGTGTTGCTGTGAAATGATCATTGTGTTGATTATTTGTGATGGGATCGTTTATTTGATCATCTATCCTGGTGATCATTTCTATGATCATTTGTTGACCCAAAGCATGGCTTTTGTATAAAGTATGTTTTTGTGGACGTGACTTCGTCGAGCCTCACACCCCGGAATGGTCAAAACAGGAAAGATGCGGCAAGGTTATGAGGGGTAGCGCCCTTTAGGATATGTGCATTTCCTTCTGGAAAAGGGTAGTATCATGGTATGGAGCCCAGATACTTACTCATGTTGGAAACACTTTATGATTGTGTGAATTGATTGCGAGCGCTCGGTGAAAGGTCCCAAAGGACCGGGGGATGGCATATTCGGTCAGTTGTTACTCAGTTAGGGGTAACCCGGCCTTGTGTTGGTAGAGATCCGCTTTGGTTCTCGGGGATGTCCATCCAGAGGCATTCTCATGTGGCAATGGGAAGTTCCTTGGCCTGATCATTCGTTGGAAATCCAAAGAAACAATACGAGACTTGTACGGTTTTAGTTGTAGAACCTGCCATTTAATATGGTAGCTATAGTAAGCATACTATAATGGTACCTATGCTGGCTAAGATTTATATTCTACTTTCGAAATTGTTTCCTACACTATGCACTAATAATAATAATATGAAATGTTCTTTTTAAATGCGTATCAAGCATCTTTGACTATCATAAGGAGAAATCTCCTCCAAGTCTGCGTTTGCATTGTGTGTGTGGCGAGAGGTCTTATGGTAGTCTCATTTTTAAAAGCATTGCGAATTGACTTTAAAAATATTCCTCTATTTTGATTTTAAAGATAAATAAACTGTTTTGAGTTCCCACACCAGTCACATAACTGACTCGGAGTTTATTGTTTTCCTTCCTAAACTCTGGGTGCCCATCAATTTCCACACGGGCAGTTAAGAGTTAGGTTTATCAGGATATTCTGGATATTCTGGAGTTGCTGGAGGCAAGCTGGATGGCATGGCATATTACTAGTATATAGTATTTCTTTTTCCGCTGCACTGTTTGATGTTATATGATGTTGTACACTCTGATGATATGATGTAATGAAATGTAATGAAATGTAATAACTGATATAGTTCTTTGTTTAAAGATTATTCATTTATCTATTATATGTTGTTCCGCTGCGAATTGTGAGATTCTATTGTTGTTCTGTTGTTTTCTATTCCGTTCTATCTTTTTCTATCTTCTTCTACCTCTTCCTTTTTCTTAAACCATAACATTTCGGGTTTCCGGCCTTCGATTTCTCGGCAGTCGATAAAGTGAGTATCGATGTTGAATTTTCGAAAGTCGAAAATTTCCGGGACGTTACATTTGGTATCAGAGCTTATGGTTAAGCGACAACCATGGTTCTGTTGGGTATTTCTCATTAGAGATAGAGTCAGTAGTACTCTAGAATGAGTTTGAGTGTAATAATAGCTATGAGAGCGTATTTGTTAGTGAATATATAAAATTGTTTTATATTGTGATGATTGGTTTATTGAGTGGTATATGAACTTTCGTCAGCACGGTCTGTACAACTATGCCGAAGGGGTTTATAAACACTTGAATAGAACAATTCGGCACAATATTGATTTTAAATTGGGTAAATGGAATAATTTTACCTTGAGTGTATTTTGTATATGAAGAAATAATTTTTCAGAATTATTAAAGTGTATATAAGTTGATTGTTTAGTTTTTTGAATAATCTAAATAAAAGGATAGTTGTATAAGTATAATGAATTATAAGAATTGAATTATAATTAAAGTAATTTACAATCGTGAAATAAACTTATATATATAAGAAGTGAAACTATATGAATATATTTATGAATATGAGCTGTAGATAAAAATGAATTTAAAGTTAAATGGAAATTTACTTTAGAATTGAAATCTGAATTGATTTATAAGTGGGAATTTAAGTTAAGTAAAACCAAGTGATGTTTATGAAAAAAAAAAGTATAACTTAAGAAATGTTGAATTAAGTTGATATTGTTATCAAAGTAAAATAATAAAGTTAAGTAATAAATGTGAACTTAAGTTATGTAAATGAAATTCAACTTTAGAAATTGAATTGAATTAATAGATCGAATGATAATCAATTAAATGTGAATTAAATTGATAAGGAAGTAATGAATATAAGTGTTAATTCATTAAAATTTAATGTTATTGGAAGTTGAAAAATTGAATGAAATGAATATAAGCAAAGGAATTTGGTTGAAATTAATATATATATATATATATATATATATATATATATAGTTGTTAGTTGATTGTATATAATTCATTAAGTGTTAATGAAATTGAATTAATGAAATTGGAAGTTAAAGTAATTGAAATCCAATTGGAAGTTAAGTGAATCTTAAGTAGATTTGAATTTGATTTGGAAGTGAACCAACTTGAATATGAATTAGTAAATATAAACAAAGTGAAAATGAATGTTAGTAAGAACATTCACTGTTAATGAATCGAATGTGATTAAATTGAAAACCTATTTCATTGAATATTAATGAGAATATGAATGAATATTTATTGGTTATGAATTAGTTGGTTGATGGTTGAATATATTGTTTTGTTTCATTTGCTATATTAGCACATGTAGTTATTATGTTGCTATATGTTGTATATTGATACTATTGTCTACATGCATGTTCTCATGTTGTTTGTTGAGTGATTAGTAGGTGCGGATCGCGTTTGCTTCGCATTTGGAGCTCGCTTTCGCGCTATATTAGCCGTATATGCTTGCTAATAAAATATAAGGTACATATCTCGGATTACATACCGTACTTTTATACTTTTTCCCTTCGGGATGCCTCATTACTTGATGAGATGTATATTTGTGATATATATACTGTCATTTTTTTTTCGGATCGAGCCGCGCAAAGGAGACTATGGCGAATTTTTCCGAAAATTAAGGCGTTAGAAAATATTTGAGAAGATTGGAAAATTTTGAAAACTTTAACTTTGATTTGGAATTGAAAGTTAAACAATAGTAGTTGTTTTTGAAAAGATAACTAAGTATGATTTGAAAACTTAGTAAAGTATTGTAAGAAGTTTAATTATGAATTTTGGAAAGTTAATAAATTCTGTAACTTTTCTTACTTGATAATTTCGAGGACGAAATTCTTTTAAGGGGGGAAGATTGTAACGACCCAGGATTTTTATTAATTAAAATTTGAATATTTAATTAATTTTAAATATTAATAAGTGAATTTATAAGTCAAATAATTTTTTATTTGAATTATTGGATTTAATTGAATAATTAAATCAATAATTTAATATGTGAAATTATGGAAATAATTGAAAATTGAGTTAAATATGATTGAAAATGATTTGTAAAATTTTATTATATCATGTTGGAGTTAGAATGATGTTTTAGAACTTTTAAAATCGAATTAAAAGTTAATTTGTGAAAATTGAATATTTTAATATTTAATCGACTAGTGAAAATAGTCAACTTTTGAACAGTCTCAGAATTGAACGAAACTAGTTCCATTGGATCCGTAATAGTTAGTTATTACCGGATTTCAAATTTCGTGTCAATCGGAGCTATCGTTTGATCGTAGCAGCTCGAAACGCATCGAATTGTTTTTTTATTTTAATTTGGCGAGTTAAAATAGCCATTTTTCAAAAAGTCTCGGATTTCGATGAAACCAGTTTCATCAGATCCGTAATGTGATATTTTTGTAAGGTTTCAAATTTCGGGTCAATTGGATTTACCGTTTGTCCGGTACAAATTAAAACGCCTAGAAAATCGTTTAAATCAGTTTAATTTAAATTGAACGTTTGTTGCCATAACTCGCACAGATGTCCGAATTAGCTTTTGAAACCTATTCCATTGTGTCCGGAACGTGGGATAAACCCTAGGAACGTCAGTTTCGGCGCGTAAATCGGAGTTCGGAATTTCCGGATGAATAGTGTTCGATTTTTCCTATAAATAGACACCCCTCTCTCTCTAAATAAAAAAAAAATATAAAACCCTAATCTATAAACTGCAGCCGCCACCTTCAAATGGAAGGCCAGAATTCAATCTCATTTCTTCCTCAGTCTCTCCCAATCTACAAACAATTAGGAGAAGTGATCAACTACAAACTTGTAGAGCATGAAGAGAGCTAGAAATCTATACGGAGTTGATGAGTTTTGGAGCGTCGAAGGGGGAGATAAGTGGGGCCGACACCTACGTGTTGCGCACGCATTTCAGAGCATATGGAGGGGCCGAGCTCCACCCAGTTATGGCCGAGCATAGCTCTTGCATAGGGCTTCGAAACCCATATCGTTGATCGAGTTGTAGTGGCTTGTGGTGGTCGCGATGTGAAACCCTAGTTCTTGGTTGATGGGTTCATATGCGTGTTTACCTTCCTGGAGATGATGAGCGTATGTGCGTGAGAGGGAGATGGAGGGAAGGGACGGGCCTGATGTGTTGGGCTTGGGATCAAGGGCCACGATTAAAGCAAAGGTTGAAAATTAAAGTAAAAGTTGTAAATTTATTAAGTTATAAATTCGTGTAAGTTCAAATATTCATAACCTTTTCATACGAGGTCGAAAACGCGCGAAACCAGTTGCGTTGGAATCATATGGACGAACACTACGCGATGGAATTGGATTGGAGTCGTTTGGAGTTAGTGAAAATTTTGGGTAAAATTAAACGTCCGTTTAATTTTATTCGAAATAAATCGCTAAAACGAAATTAAAATCAAGGTGAGAACTTCTCACTCAATCGAATCAGTTTCGATTTTATTTTAAATAGTTAGATTTAAAATATTTGAATGCATGTTTGAATGATAATTGTATCTATTGATTGTTAAAATAGACATTATGCGCCGTTAGTAAGCGGATGTTATTTATTAAAAACATATACCGCGAATATTTCATAAACAGTGAAATTGGTATTATATATAATAGCAATATATATATATTGGCATATGTATATATTGCAGTTGATTGATTTTCCGCATTTTTTGTTTAGCGGATGAGACCCTATTGCGCCGTCTATTAAGCGGATAATATTTAATAAAAACATATACCGCGATAATTTCGTACTGGAGCGAAATTGGTATTGTGCTAACGTTTTTGGATGCAGGAAAACAGGTTGGAGGGATCCAACTGGATTCCTCAACAGTATTTATTTGGATTCAGATATTTTGATATTTGATGGATTATCATATCGATATGTGATATCGTTGTAGTCGTGATTGACTATTTTGGTGTGTAGCATCATTGGACCCAGATTTTGGGATTTTAAAATGATTTTTAAAGTGAGTTTTGAAAATATACTTTATTTTTGGAATCGATCCATTATAAATAAATAACGTTATAATTTTTAATGTTATAAAAATTATGATTTTTGAGAAATATAGTTAAAAACTGATTTTTGAGAATATGATGCTAATGATTTTATAAAATAGTTAAATCAGAATTTTTGAATTTATTGTGAAAAGTTTAAATATAGGATTTATAAAATTTAATTATTTTATAAATCAAAAGGATGAAATTATAAAGGAGATTAAAGACGTTTGAAAAGAATAATATAAATTGAATTATATTAAGAGATTTATAAATGGATATTTATAAATTGAAATATTGACATTATAAAACGAGTTTTTATAAGTATTTGAATGAAGTGAAAATGAATTTTGTAAGTGAATGGAAATTATGAAATTATAAATGGTGAAGTTATAAATGAAATTTATAAATAGTAAGATTTATAAATTTTGTGAAATTATTAAAGAATATATTTGGATGAATAATTGAATCTTATAAGTTATAAGATTCATAATTATGAAGTTTAAAGGAACGATTGTGCAAACAAATAAATTATAGGTGTTTAACTTATAACATGAATTTTGTTTTATAATTGAGTTATAAATTGAATAGGTTAATAAAGGAATTTATAAACGTTGTTTTATAAATTCGTAAACGACTTATCTTGATAAGTAAATTGTTGAAACCTATTAATGGAGCTATATTCACATTTTTTGACTGTGAAAGATCCTTTAAAATAAAATGAATAAAAGGATGAAATTTGTTAACATAGTATATTCACGTTTTTGAATAGTGAATAATATGTTAAAGAAAATGTTTTGAATGTGATGTTTTAAATAGAATTAAAACGATCTAACGATGTTTTAAAAAGGGTTGAGATTCGAAACCATAGATTTCAACATTCATTGTTGAAATAGACGTTTTCGAGAAATAGAAGGAAATGGTGGACTATAACACTGTTGTTATAGTAAATGATTTCCGAAAGGAAATGTTTTGCATAGTATTGGGGTTTATATATCTATTTTAAATTCGAATCCCTATACTAGTGATTTTGGGTTGTCGTAACGATGCTTTACGCAACATTCTTTTTGGCCCAAATAAATATGTTTAAGAGAATGATTTCCTTAAAGAATGAAATATATACTTAATTTCGGTTTAAGTATATTGAATATTTTCTAAGTGTTGAAAATAAATAAAATCTGTGAATTACTTATGAATAAATAAGTATGGAAATGTTTTCCAATATAAAGTGAATATTTTGGGAATTTATCTTTTTGAAGATAAATTGAAATGAATAATTGAAATCGTATATGCATGGATATTTTGGAATGAAAATTCACTATGGAATTTATGAATAAAAAGGGGAATTTGT
Organism: Allium cepa; assembly: GCA_030765085.1. Taxonomy (NCBI): domain Eukaryota; kingdom Viridiplantae; phylum Streptophyta; class Magnoliopsida; order Asparagales; family Amaryllidaceae; genus Allium; species Allium cepa. The sequence continues at coordinate 963,383,269 of CM060939.1, read as the reverse complement.
TTAAAAATAAATATTGATTTATTTTTGAAGTGTGAAAATTATATATCTAGTAAAGATATCTTTGGGAAATAAATAAATTGGAAAATTATTTGAAATCTGGTGATGTGTGCATATCCATTGATAGTTCAATAACCGACTATCAATATTTCCCTTTGAATGGGTAATTGATGTGAATTGTTTGAATTTGAATGCCACACTTATTTTTGAATAAGCGCTCACTATTCGGGTTAACCGGGAAAGGACCATGGGGTCGTATAACCCATTCCGAATATGTGATACGTCGTTATGAATTGCATTTGATGACCGGTGTTGAAGACCGAGTATTTGCGAAAGCGATAGGATGACCTATCGATTGTCTCTGCACTGGGTAGTTCCTGGTATAGAGATCCCCTAAGTGATGGGAAATTCGATCGGGATTGTGAATACCCAGATTGCAAGGGCTTCGTAAGAAGTGCCTTCGGTTTTGTTCGAGCCCGAAACAGACTTGTATGGTTTGTATGTCTGACATTACAAATTGAGATATAAAGCCGATTTCATTCAAATATATTTCTGTTGGCGGCGGAGAATTTATTCTTTTAGCTGAACACCCTTCTCTGAGACGTACGAGCTTAGAGGTTATGTAGTTGAAGGTTATCAGCGATATATTCCCAATTTGGTAATGTGACATGCTGAGTGTTGCTGTGAAATGATCATTGTGTTGATTATTTGTGATAGGATCGTTTATTTGATCGTCTATCCTGGTGATCATTTCTATGATCATTTGTTGACCCAAAGCATGGCTTTTGTATAAAGTATGTTTTTGTGGACGTGACTTCGTCGAGCCTCACACCCCGGAATGGTCAAAACAGGAAAGATGCGGCAAGGTTATGAGGGGTAGCGCCCTTTAGGATATGTGCATTTCCTTCTGGAAAAGGTTAGTATCATGGTATGGAGCCCAGATACTTACTCATGTTGAAAACACTTTATGATTGTGTGAATTGATTGCGAGCGCTCGGTGAAAGGTCCCAAATGACCGGGGAATGGCATATTCGGTCAGTTGTTACTCAGTTAGGGGTAACCCGGCCTTGTGTTGGTAGAGATCCGGTTTGGTTCTCGGGGATGTCCATCCAGAGGCATTCTCATGTGGCAATGGGAAGTTCCTTGGCCTGATCATTCGTTGGAAATCCAAAGAAACAATACGAGACTTGTACGGTTTTAGTTGTAGAAGCTGCCATTTAATATGGTAGCTATAGTAAGCATACTATAATGGTACCTATGCTGGCTAAGATTTATATTCTACTTTCGAAATTGTTTCCTACACTATGCACTAATAATAATATGAAATATTCTTTTTAAATGCGTATCAAGCATCTTTGACTATCATAAGGAGAAATCTCCTCCAAGTCTGCGTTTGCATTATGTGTGTGGCGGGAGGTCTTATGGTAGTCTCATTTTTAAAAGCTTTGCGAATTAACTTTAAAAATATTCCTCTATTTTGATTTTAAAGATAAATAAACTGTTTTGAGTTCCCACACCAGTCACATGAATGACTCGGAGTTTATTGTTTTCCTTCCTAAACTCTGGGTGCCCATCAATTTCCACACGGGCAGTTAAGAGTTAGGTTTATCAGGATATTCTGGATATTCTGGAGTTGCTGGAGGCAAGATGGATGGCATGGCGTATTACTAGTATATAGTATTTTTTTTTCCGCTGCACTGTTTGATGTTATATGATGTTGTACACTCTGATGATATGATGTAATGAAATGTAATGAAATGTAATAACTGATATAGTTCTTTGTTTAAAGATTATTCATTTATCTATTATATGTTGTTCCGCTGCGAATTGTGAGATTCTATTGTTGTTCTGTTGTTTTCTATTCCGTTCTATCCTTTTCTATCTTCTTCTACCTCTTCCTTTTTCTTAAACCATAACATTTCGGGTTTCCGGCCTTCGATTTCTCGGCAGTCGATAAAGTGAGTATCGATGTTGAATTTTCGAAAGTCGAAAATTTCCGGGACGTTACAACAATAATTTGGCCACTAACACTTTCAGGCATATTTTTTAAAACACCAACAGATGTCCCGCAGGCATGAGGCAACTATAGCTATAAAATAGGATACTTAAAACATAGTTAATGGACTGACATTGTAAGGGTAACTAATAGCTTTTGTTTACCATAGTGAGCTTTCATAAAAGATGGGATATAAAATATATTTGCTTTCCTCATATCCCAATTCATTAAAATCTTACCGATCTTTATTCAGATTCCCACTATAATTTTTTTCACGGATTTTTCAATTAGTGATCAAAGATAAATTTCAAATACTTTTAGACAAAAAATCTTCACTTTTTTGTTGTTTTTTAATTGAAAAATCAATCGTTTTATGACATTTGAACTTCTAAAAAAAAAACTTTCAAAAACAAAAATTAACATTAAAGGAAAAAATTAATATCTTAAAAAAAACGTTTCCGGGAAATATGTTTGTTTTCAGAAGAAATTCATTTTTGTTAAAAGAATTTTAAATTTTCTCAAAGAAGATCATTTTTTCAAAAAGAATTATGTAACTTCAAAAAACAAAAATAGATTTTTCAAAATAATCCGAATAAAAGAACTATTGATCCACGTGAACCATAATAGCTAAAGAATAATTCTGTCAACGGATACACAAAAAATCTAAAATCATCCACGTTTGTATTCGAAAATCGGATAAACTTCTGATATCCAAAAAAGGATACGGATGGGCATACGAAGACATCTCATTTGAAAATTATTCCTCCTGTATTGTTAATATTATAGTTTATATTATGTATATTTTAGTACAATAATAAATATGTATTGATTATTTTATTAAGTTAATAGTTTATATTTTATGCATTCAATGCATATTTAACAGCTCAAAAGTATTTATTTTCATCGTATTTGTTTATTTTTCATAGTTTTTTGAAGAAAAAATGTTATGCTAAATTTTCTGTTTATGTTTCTTGATTTACCGATCGTCGACGGATAAGATTATTATCTGATGTTCATCCATATATATGAATGTGGATATCTAATTTTCGAAAATGATTCCCGATGAATATGCGGATATGACACTATCCGCATCCGAAAACATTTGTTAACAGACCCAGTTATGATCTCCTTTCACTTACAAGACCTTTCAATAAGAGTACAAAACACACAATTGATTATATATGTTATGTTACAATGCAAATACTTATTATCTCCAACGACAAATATTAAGTAAAAAAACAATGGAAAAAAATACTTATATAAGAGCATACCCAAAAGTGGTTATTAAAGTAACCAAACTAACCAATACAAATTCAGGTGTGACTCATTCAAGAATCATTGAGATCAACCATCACAACGGTGCAATATATGAATACGATATACATTTTAACGCAACTACGCATTAAAATAGCATAGCGTTTGCTGTTTGAATTCATAGATGCATATTGTTTATTGGTCTCTCATTCACCAGCATAAACATTTTTTAGTAGTTTTTCATTTGGTTTGCATCTTGTTCATTTTTCTGCATGTCGTGTGCTGTGACTAATTGAAAATGGTAGAAGAATGGAAGTGAGCACACCAACCATTGAGAATGCTTTAGAGGCTAATACCACATTTATCCTAGATAAACAATGAGTCTCACGGGCATTGTAGGACTAGTGAGAAAGATTGCATTTTTCATACATATGCACTGGCAGAAAAGCTGATACATATAACACATCAAATATATATTGGAATAAATAGTTGTCTTAATGATAATCGATATTACGACAGAAAATTTCCTAGCATAATGCATGTTATCTATTTTTGAATGCATGATGGTTTGTTATAATTAGATGAGAACTAGATACAATTTATGTTGTGACATAGATATGCACAAGAATTACATATTGCTTATGTCATGACATAGGTATGCGTGAGGATTACATATTGCTTATGTTGTGATATAGGTATGTATAAGAATTACATATAGCTTATGTGTTGACATGGTATGTGTAAGGCTCAAACATAATTTTCTCCACGAGCCCATATCTATAGGGCAGCCCATAAATTGGGTTGCCTAAAACAAAAAAATTTACGTATTTTATTTGTAAGGGGTCCTAAAAAATAAGTGGCTCTAAATTTTCCCTTTCTTACCAAGAGTTGAACTCGATCTCCCGATGGGACATAAAATAATTACTTTAGAATAACCTTTACAATTAATGAAGTAATTTAACTGTTAAATTTTGGTGTAAATAGTTAAACACTGGCTATAATATACTTTTTATACAGTTGCCTTTGGCCCAATAGGTCACCGCGGTACATAGGCTAGGCGGGCTACCATTTCAGCCGGGCTAGGCATATGATATAGCACAGTTCATTATCAAAGTTTCTCTGAACAAAATACCTCAGACATCAACCAAATTCGGTATGGACCTAAATTTATCTCTTATGTGTTGTAATCTCCCTATCAGTTTTAATTTAACTAACAATGAATCAAAAATTTTGAGTGTAGAGATAAAGGAAAGTGGGTCCATTCAATCATTTTAACTGTATTATGCAAGGAAAAAAATCAGTATGAAAATGAGAAAAAAGAATCACATTTAATGGGGTTAAAGATATTCAAACACTTACACCCCTACTATTCATTTCAGTGATAGTTAAAAATCTTCAAAATCAGGAGGCGAAATGCCATCAACTCCGATGATTCCACCCGTCGCTTCTGTAATTTTCTTCTTTAATAAAGGTGTAATCTTACTCTTGGTGGATATGTTTTTATGTTAAGTGAATTATTAAAAATTGGAATAAGTGTATATGACTCTCTAGTGAATAGTCCCACGTTGTAGGACTATAGAAAAGAATCAATTATTTATACTTGATTGTTAGAAGCTTAGTTGGGACCTTTGGGCACCCAGTGATGCTCTTTTGTGATGAGGAAGGTCATACTTGGCCATCATTAGAGCGCATGTTGTGCGGCTCGGCCCGAGTTCATGTTTGTTACAGTGTAACACTTATATTTTTGAACGAAAATTGTTTTGTATTTTCAGACCATTAGTTTTTGAAACGGTAAATTTAAGATTCATTTTTTGAGCCGACATCACCCTGCTATCCAGTAATATTCATTTTTGTAATCCGTCTATTCAAACGGTAAATTTAAGAATAAATTCCCTTTCTTTCTCCGACGACTCACACTTTTTTAGCTTGGTATTACTGTCAGCGTCATTGAAAGTTTTCCGCTTCTTAGAACAATCGGCTCTACTGATGCTATTCTCTTTTAAATGTAATCTCTCAAGAGTACTCGTGCCATAAATTTTTACAGCAAAGGTTGAATTGCTTCTACATGTAAATATTAGAAACTCACCATGTGTAATCGAGTGGTCCAATGCAAAAAAATTTCAACCTTCTTCAAGGCAAAAGCTATCATTGTTCTTTATTAATTTTACTTTCCATGAACCACCACTAGAATCTCTGAGAAACAAATTTTGAGGCATTGAGCAGCCAAACTCGAAATCGATCTTTCTAGGAAGTACCTACATAAAATGTATTAGAAGATACATTCTAATTGGCATTATACTCACGATGAGACGTGTAAATATCTTATGCGTTCAGAGGATTAAATGAACAGGACAAAAGGCGAACCAGGTGGAGAACATAGGCTTCAAGTTATGGTACACTGGACGGGGTAAGCATCTTAATTGACACAAGAACCTTTAAAACAAAGTGGTCGACGTTAGGAGACAGGATCATCCTAGTCAAGCTAGTAGTTGGCGATACGGATCTGAATGTCAGTGGTGTCTATGCCCCATAAGTAGGCCTACGTGAAACCGGCAAGAGGAAAATATTTGGGAAGATCTAGATGTCATATTGAGAGATGTGCCTAGTAGCGAGAAACTTTTCATAGAAAGAAATTTCAACGGTCGTGTTGGCAAAACTAGTGGTGAGTTTGAGAGAGTGCATGCTGGTTTGAGATATGATGATAGCAACCAAGGAGGTAAAGAAATATTAAATTTCGCTATTGCTTATGATCTAATGATAGCTAATTCCTCCTTTAGAAAGAGACAATCGCATTTTGTTACTTTTAGTATTGGCCAACACTCCAGCCAGATTGAATTTGTCCTTACTAGAAGAGATGACAAACAAGCTTGTGTAGATTGCAAAGTCATACTTGGAGAATGTGTCGTCTGATAACATCAGTTTTTGATATCCAAGTTTTGTTTTCGGATACATGTTCGACGGGATAAAGGAGCTAACATTAGTAGGATGAAATGGTGGAGATTGCAAAGTCATACTTAGAGAATGTGTCGTCTCACAATATCAGCTTTTGATATTCGAGTTTCTTTTAAGGATATGTGTTCGAAGGGATAAAGGAGCCAAGATTAGTAGGATGAAATGGTGAAAGATCAAAAGATAGGCCGCACGGTTGTTTAAGGATAGAGTGATGAGAGAAGGGGCATGGAATATGGAAGGAGAAGCAAATGACATGTGTGATGAGATGGCAACGCATACTCGAAATGTGGCTACTGAGGTGATTGGAATAACAAAAGGAAATAAACGTGAACCTAAAGATTCGTGGAGGTGGAAGTGATGTGCAAAAGGTTATCAAAGAGAAGGAGTGCTGTAGATGCTTGCATCATCACAAGAGCGAGGACAACATGCAGAAGTACAAAGCGGCAAAGATGAACGCAAAGGGAGTGATAAGTGAAACAAAGGATCAGACGTATAAAGATATATCAAAAGCTAAGTGCAAAGGATGATGAAAAAACGTCTATATGATAGCTAAGTTTCATGAGAGGAAGACAAAAGACTTCAACCAAGTTAAATGCATCAAGGATAAGAATAATAGACTTTTGGTGAAGGACAATAAGATAAAAAAAAATGGAGAGAATACTTCTACAAGTTATTCAATGAAGAAGGTGATAACACTACGATCGAGCTGGACGACTCTTTTGATGACTCCAACAGGCATTTTATTCAGAGGATTCAAGAGTCCAAGGTAAAGGGGGTGCTAAAACGGATGAAAGCAGACAAGGCGTTGGGGTCTGATGACATCCTCATTAAGGTGTGGAGATGTCTTAAAGATGCAAAGATAGCTTGGCCAACTAAGTTGTTCGATAATATTTTCAAATCAAAAAAAGATGTCAGATGAGTGAAAGAGAAACATATTAGTTCTAATCTCAAGAATAAAGGGGATATTAAAAGTTGCACAAACTACAGAGGAATTTAGCTTATGAGTTGGGAGAGAGTCATTGAACATCGATTAAGAAGGATGACAAGCGTTTCAAAAAACCAATTTGATTTCATGTCTGGAAGGTCGACCACGGAGGCAATTTTCTTGATAAGACAACTTATGGAGATATTTAGGAAGCAAAAGAAGTACATATGGTTATGAATGTAGTATGGTCAATGTCTTTTGAAGCCGGACAATCTATATGGTTATCGATCCTATAGGGTTGCAGAATACATAATAAAATAAACTCAGCGGTTCAGGCAGCTAATAAAGTAATTGAGATGTGATTGAAGAATGACGCGAATTATGTACTATTATCTAATGTTTACCCAGCTGTAGGTAAGTATGGTGATGCAGCTGAAGTTAGGAAAATGATGACGGACGAGGGGTGAGGAAAGAATGAGAGTGCAGTTGGGTTGAGGTGAAGAGGAAAGTTCATCGATTTTTCACTAGTGGTGTTAGATACCCAGAGGTTATTATGCAATGTGGTTACCTTAAAATGGTGATGACCATCCCAGATATGGAGGAAGGTAAGATAAACTTGAATTCGGAATTATTTCTTCAGCGATGTTATTATTTTCTAATTAAATAATTAAACAGAAAATAATAATGTCACTGAAGAAATAATATTAAATCCAAGTTCAGCTTATCTTGCTCCATATCTAAAATGAGCATCACCATTTTAAGGCAATCACACACCATATTAACCTTCGAGTGTCTAACATTACAAGCGAAAAATCGATGAACTTTGTTCTCACCTCAACCCAACTGCACTCTCATTATATCCTCACCCATGTATCCCTCATCATTTTTTCAACTTCAACTGCATCACCATACTTACCTGCAGCTGAGTAAACATTGGATAATAGTATATAATTCGTGTCATTCTTCGATCTCATTTCTATTACTTTATTAGCTTCCAGAACTGTTGAGTCCATTCCATTATGTATTCTGCAATCTGATAGAATCGATAACCATATAAACGATCCGACTTTAAAAGGCAATGACCATACTACATTCATTGCATCATCGATCCTACATGTTCGACCCAGCATATCTACCGATGTCACATAATGCTCTTCTTAAGGCATTAGACCATAAACATTCTTCATCATATCGAAAAAACCTCAAGCCTTCATCAGTCAATCTACTATGGCATAAGCTCATAACAAAGTAAGAAAACACGTCTGATCGGGTTGTATTCTTACATTATCGTTTTGTAAAAAAGGAGGATGACATCATTGCCATGCCTGTAATAGCCAAGCCCAGCAATCATAAAGGCATATATCACATTCTCTACGTTGAGCACTGATCGAAATACCGATTATGCATCATCTATTGACCCGCATTTTGAATACATATTTAATAAAGCATTCGATGCCGAATTGCTTGATCCTCTTCTAATTGTAAGGAGGGTGTAATTAGTATTTCTAAAATTAAATTCAAATTAAATAAATTCATGAAAAGTATTTCGAGTATCATCTTCCCTGTAAATTTTATAAAATTATATGTATAATCAAGTAATTTTTAGAACTTTTCTGAATTTTATAATTTAGCAAATATTGTGGATTTCGAAAGCAAATTTTGCTTAACTAATAGTAGAAACAATATAATGGATAAATTAGAATTATACTAGAGAATCTTTATAATTGCCGATTATAACCCTGAAAAAGGAAGAAAAATGTTGATCGTCACTGTTTGTCTGATTGATCCTCTCTACGGTAACACCGTTCTTTTTACCTCCTTTTGTACCTCTTTTAATATTGTTTTTAGCTGTCGATTGATTTTCTTCCGCCATTAGAATAATCAGGGGTATTTATTTTGAAACTATCGAGGAATAAATTTTGTGCTAATAAAAATGCAACTTTTGGTACCGACATGCTAATGTCTTAGTATAATCGCGAATAAAATATTTCTACGAATAAAGGTAAAGGTTGTACAATTACAATAGAACCATATAAATTCAAATTGAACTAATTCCAAATCTCTAAAATACAATAGAAACCTCGGTATCGGTAAGATTTGAATTTTAACTATAACTATTGGTAAGATTCAAATTGAACTATGTCTAAATTACTGTGCAACAATGTGTAAAAATCGTACCCTTTGTAATGTAAAAATTGCTAAAAATATAATGTTATTGTGCAATATATGGGGAATATGTTGTGAAAAATAAACTTCTTATTGTTTATGTATATATTTTTTGCTAAGTGATTTACGAGTTTTTACATTTGAATGAAATTTTGATTTTATCATTTTGTTATTATGACACTGATATGCATATTGAAATTGTTCATTTTTTGGATTAATTGGACAGTCTAATGAACATTAGTTACTTGGACTTATTTAAGTAGTTTAAATTATTTAGTTATTTAATTAATTAAATATATGAACTTAAGTGCAAAACGGTAAAGAGAGTTATTGGGAACTTTGTAAATATATTATAAAAACGTAGGTATTCAACTGTACAATCGTGGAAAAATTTAACAGAACATTGTGAATAATTGTAAAAACGATGACTTTGTTCTTACTATGAGGACCACTCTTTCATCAAAAATGAAATAATGACATAGGATTTAAATGAAAAATAATATGAGAGAATTAAAGTGGAGAGGCTTCTAGAACAAATTTGAGGCATGAAATTATTTTTCTTACTATATAATTGACACATGATTTATTTAGAAAGTGAAACAAAAATTATTGTTTCTATATATTATTTTTTATGTGATTCGTATATTTTTTGCATTTGAGTCAAAATTTTACCTCTATGATTTTTGTTTGTATAAAGTGATATACATATTAAAATTCTCATTTTTTCTTTTATGTGATGAATTAATGAATTTTAGTTGATTGGGTTTATTTAAAAAGTTTAAATGTAAGATATTTAATTAAGTTAAATATAAAGGCTTAAATGTAAAATAACATAAGATTGGAGCAGAACTATATGATTGTATAATCTATTAAAGGTAGTATTTGAATGTAAATGGTTGATGAGAACTAAAAAATATTGTGGATAATTCAAAAAATCATAAATTATATAAAATATTTTAAGATAAATAAATATCGTAAGAGAATTGACTGGGAGATTGCTACAAGTAGTGAGAAGTCTAGAATTTGTTTTTTGCTCCTTACTATTATTTAATATAAGTAACATGTTGTGGTAATGAATTATAAGTCAAAGATATATGATAAATAAATAAAAGTTGTTATTACTGTTTATTTTTATAACTTACGTTACACGTTTAATGTATTATTTTATTTATTCAAAATTAATTTTACCGTTTTGATTAATATGAAAGTGGTATGCAATTTGAAATTTTTATCTTTGGAATTGATTAGACGAACCAATGAATATTAATTAACCAAGCTTATTTTATTTTGAATAGACGAACTTTAATATTTCTAATATATATATATATATATATATATATATATATATATATATATATGGTTCGAGACAGTGACGAAACTAGCTTTAGGCTAAGGAGGCAGTTGCCCTACCCAAAAAATTATCTTTTTAGAAGCCAAAGCATTTAATTAGGAGAAACTTAAAGTTCTGTAGATTTTACAAAGCAGTTGTTACTTCAATATTGCAAGTTATATGTTGTAAACTCCACAAAATCTGAAGGTATTAGCCCAACACGAATGTTAAAAAAGGGATCTTTGACGTGGCTTCTAGACTTGGAGAAAATTTAGAATATGAACGAATTGGATTGTTACTCGATAATTCTGTATGGAAGAAATGCTTAATTTATATTTAACAGAACATGGAACGGAAGTGAACACACCATTCCGTTGAGAATTCTGAGTGTGGTGTGTTGTGGCTAATTGAAAACGGTAGAAAAATGGAAGTGAGCACACCAACCGCTGAGAATGCTTTAAAGCCTAATACCACATTTATCCAAGATAAATAACGAGTCTCGTTGGCCTTGTAGGACTAATGAGCAAGATTGCATTTTTCATAGATATGCAATGGCAGAAAAGCTGATATATATGACACGTATCAGATATAAATTGGAATAAATAGGTGCTTTAAAGACAGTCGATATTACCATAGAAAATTGCCTAGCATAATACATGTTATCTATTTGTAAATGCATTATGGTTTGTTCTAATTTGATGAGAGCTACATATATCTTAGGTTTTGACATAGGTATGCATGAGAAATACATATGGCTTATGTTGTGACATAGGTATGTGTAAAGCTCAAACATAATTTTCTCTACGAGCCTATATCTATGTACTTTATTTGTAAGAGGGCCTAAAAAGTGGCGCTAAACTTGCACTTTCTTGCCAAGAGTTGAACTCGGCCTCTTGATGGGACATAGAAGACTTACTACTATTTAGAATAACCTTTACAATTGATGAATTTAACTTTTAAATTTTCATATAATGTAACAACCCTGAATTTTTTAATTTATTTTAGTTGTTTATTTTAATTATTTAAAATTCAAATTCTTGATTTAAAAACTTTATTATATTTATTAAAATGAATAAATTTTGTTATTTTAAATATAAATTTTGATTTTTATGTGAATTATAATTTCAAACATGAATAAATAGAATATTTCTTGAAAATGTGGATTTTGGTCAATTTGGTCAAACTTTGACTTTTAAATTTAAAATTTAAATATTTGAATTTTTGAATTTTATCTTTTATTATGAAAATAGGTTAAATTTTAAGAATACTGCTTTTCGTTTCGTTGAAATCGGATTTATATTGTGAAAGTTATGCTTTTTACAATATTGTATGTAAATTGATTTATTTAACAATATTGTTTATTTTAAATTATATAAATAATATATATATTTTGTCATATCTTGTTCTAACTTGTGTATGTGTGTGTAATATGTCATGTTATATATATTTTATTTTTAAAACATTTTTAGAGTGTAGTTGTTATTTTTCCAAAAACTAGTTATATTTTGTTTTCAATTTTCAATACTAGTTTACATATATTAATTATATTTTTTTTCTAAAATTCATTTATTCATTTCATTTTTACTTTATCTGGTATTCATTTTATTTTTATTTACTTGGTTTTTATTTTGGTTTATTTGAATAAAGAAAAAAGAAATTTCAAAGGACAAAAACTCTTCATTTACTTTTGACTTTTCATTTTCCACCTCTTCATACTTTGGCCGTTCACCACATATCTTTTGGCCGTGTATTTCTTTCTGATATTCATGTGAGAAATCACTTTCTCACCTCATTTTTCATGTGTGCTTCAGATCTGAAGAAAAGTTCTTGGTAATGTCTCTTCTTTTTCCACTTTCTCTTTGCATTTTATTGATTTTTCCTTGATTTTGCCTTGGATTCTTCATGCTTTTGCTCGGCCTTAGCACTCCACCACCTCCTCCGACCAACTCCACCACCATCCATAGCCTCTTCACCCTCCTTCCCCTCTGTCTTGTTGTAACGACCCAGAATTTTTATTAATTAAAAATTGAATATTTAATTAATTTTAAATATTTATAAGTGAATTTATAAGTCAAATAAATTTTTATTTGAATTATTAGATTTAATTGGATAATTTAATCGATAATTTAATATGTTAAATTATGGAAATAATTGAAAATAGAGTTAAATATGATTGAAAATGATTTGTAAAATTTTATTTTATCATATTGAAGTTAGAATGATATTTTAGAACTTTTAAAATCGAATTAAAAGTAAATTTGTGAAAATTGAATATTTTAATATTTAATAATCGACGGTAAAATAGCCAATTTTTGAACAGTCTCAGAATTGAACGAAACCAGTTCCATTGGATCCGTAATAGTTAGTTATTACCGGATTTCAAATTTCGTGTCAATCGGAGCTATCGTTTGATCGTGGCAGCTCGAAACGCATCGAATCGTTTTTAATTTAAATTTGGCGAGTCAAAATAGCCATTTTTCAAAAAGTCTCGGATTTCGACGAAACCAGTTTCATCGGATCCGTAATGTGATATTATTGTAAGGTTTCAAATTTCAAGTCAATTGGATTTACCGTTTGTCCTGTACGAATTAAAACGCCTAGAAATCGATTTAAATCGGTTTAATTCAAATTGAACGTTTTCAGCCATAACTCGCACATACTTCCGAATTAGCTTCCGAAACCTGTTCCATTGTGTCCGGAACGCGGGATAAACCCTAGGTACGCTGGTTACAGCGTCTAAATCGGAGTTCGGAATTCCCGGGATGAATAGTGTTTACGCTTGGTTTTCTTTATAAAAGAACCCTTCACCCTTCATAAATTTCAACACTAAAAACCTAACCCTAATATCATGTAGCCGCCACCTCCTAGTTGAATGGCCAGAAATGCTCCAACTTCATCCCTCTAGATCTTCCAATCCGTCGACAATTAGCCTTAGGTTTCAACTACAAAGATGAAGAGCACGACGAGAGCTACGAGATCAACGGTGGAGATCGCGAATGGCTTCGCGGATTGATGGGAAATGGTGTATGAACGTGGGCTGTTCTCTTGCGTGCGCGAGCACCTAGATGGGGCCGAGTGCTACAGGGTTTGGGCCGAACCTAGAGGATGTCGAGAGCTTTCGCGTGGTGGTGACGTGATCGAGTATCGTCGTGTGATTGGGGAGTATTATGAAACCCTAGTTGTTGTTTATGGGTTCAAAGGGTGTCGGCCTTCACCTGTACGCGTGAAACATGAGAGGGAGGGAAGAAGCAATTCACGGCCAGATGTGTTTGGGGATGAGTTGGATGGCCTTGATTAAGTTGAGTTTGTTAACTAAGGTTATATTGTAATTAGTTAATATAAAAATCGTGTATCTTGTAAAATTCGTAACTTTTTCATACGAGGTCGAAAAAATGCAAACTCAGTTGCGTTGGAATCGTATGGACGAGCACTATGCGATGGAGTTGGTTTGGAGTCGTTTGGAGTCAGTGAGAATTTTGGGTAAAATTAAACGCGCGTTTAATTTTATTCGAAATAAAAGCTGAAACGGAATTTAAAACCAAGGTGAGAATTTCTCACTCAATCGAATAGATTTCGATTTTATTTTAAATAGTTAGATTTAAAATATTTGAATGCATGTTTGAATGATGACTGTAAATTATTGATTGTTAAAATAGACATTATGCGCCGTTAGTAAGCGGATGTTATTTATTATAAACATATACCGCGAATATTTCATAAACAGTGAAATTGGTATTATATATAATATCAATATATATATATTGGCATATGTATATATTGCAGTTGATTGATTTTCCGCATTTTTTGTTTAGCGGATGAGACCCTATTACGCCGTTATTAAGCGGATAATATTTATTAAAAACATGTACCGCGATAATTTCGTACTGGAGCGAAATTGGTATTGTGCTAATGTTTTTGGATGCAGGAAACAGGTTGGAGGGATCCAACTGGATTCCTCAACAGTATTTATTTAATTTCAGATATTTTGATATTTGATGGATTATCATATCGATATATGATATCGTTGTTAGTCGTGATTGACTATTTGGTGTGTAGCATCATTGGACCCAAATTTTGGGATTTTAAAATGATTTTAAAAGTGATTGTTGAAATTATTCTATATTTTTGGAAACTGATTTATTTTAAATAAATAAAGGTTATAATTTTTAAAGTTATAAAAAATTATGATTTTGAGAAATATAGTTAAAGATTGATTTTTGAGAAATATGGGTTAATGATTTTATAAAATAGTTAAATTGGATTTTTTTTGAATATATATATAAAAGTTTAAATATAGAATTTATGAAGTTTGATTATTTTATAAATCAAAAATGGTGAAACTATAAAGGAGTTAAGACGTTTAAAGAATAATATAGATTGATTTATATTAAAGGATTTACAAATGAATATTTGTAAATTAAAATGTTGGAATTATAAAATGAGTTTTTATAAGTGTTTAAATGAAGTAAAAATGAAATTCATTAATGAATGAAATTTATAGAATTATATAACGGTGAAGTTATAAATGGAATTTTATAAACAATAGGTTTATAAAATTTGTAAAGTTCAAAGGAACGATTTTTGCAAATAAATAAATTATAAGTGTTTGACTTATAATTTGGACTTTTGGTTTATAATTAAGATTATAAATCGAATGGGTAAATAAAGAAGATTTATAAAGGAAGTTGTTATGAAATAAATGGAAATGGAATTTATAAACGTTGTTTTATAAATTCGCAAACGACTTATTTTGATAAGTTAATTGTTATAACTTATAAATGGAGTTATATTCACGTTTTAGACAGTGAATAATCCTTTAAAATAAAATGAATAGAAAGGATGAAATTTGTTAATGAAGTATATTCACGTTTTTGAATAGTGAATAATACGTTAAAGAAAATGTATTGAATGTGAATGTTTTAAATAGAATTAAAACGATTTAACGATGTTTTAATTGTGTTGAGATTCGAAATCATAGATTTCAACATTTATTGTTGAAATAGACGTTTTCGAGAAATAAAAGGAAATGGTGGACTATAACACTGTTGTTATAGTAAATGATTTCCGAAAGGAAGTGTTTTGTATAGTATTGGGATTTATATATCTATTTTAATTTTGAATCCCTATACTAGTGATTTTGGGTTGTCGTAACGATGTTTTACGTAACATTCGTTTTGGCCCAAATAAATATGTTTAAGTGAATGATTTCCTAAATAGAATGAAATATATACTTAATTCGATTTAAGTATATTGAATATTTTCAAAGGTTGAAAATAAAAAGATTGTCGATTACTTATTTTTGATAAGTATGGAAATGTTTTCTAATATGAAGTGAATAATTAGAATTTATCTTTTTGAAGATAAATTGAAATGGATTATTGAAATTGCATATGCATGGATATTTTGAAATATAAATTCATTATGGAATTTATAAATGAAAAGTGGAATTTGTTTGAAAATAAATATTGATTTATTTTTGAAGTGTTGAAATTATATATCTTATAAAGATATTTTGGAAAATAAATAATTTGGAAAATTATTTGGAATCTGGTGATGTATGCATATCAATTGATAGTTCAATAACCGACTATCAGTATTTCCCTTTGAATGGGTATTTGATGTGAATTGATTGAATTTGAATGCACACTTATTTTTGAATAAGCGCTCACTATTCGGGTTAACCGGGAAAGGACCATGGGGTCGTATAACCCATTCCGAATATGTGATACGTCGTTATGAATTGCATTTGAAGATCGGTGTTGAAGACCGAGTATTTGTGAAAGCGATAGGATGACCTATCGATTGTCTCTGCACTGGGTCGCTCCTGGTATAGAGATTCCATAAGTGATGGGAAATCCGATCAGGATTGTGAATATCCGGATTGCAAGGACTTCTTTGTAAGTGCCTTCGGTTTTGTTCGAGCCCGGAACAAACTTGTATGGATTGTATGTCTGACATTACAATTTGAGATATAAAGCCGATTTCTTTCAAATATATTTCTGTTGGTGGCGGAGAATTTATTCTTTGCTTAACACCCTTCTTTGAGACGTATGTGCTCAGAGGTTATGTAGTTGAATGTTATCAGCGATATATTCCCAATTTGGTAATGTGACATGCTGAGTGATGCTGAAATGATCATTGTGTTGATTATTTGTGATAGGATCGTTTATTTGATCGTCTATCCTTGTGATCATTGTGTTGATCATTTGTTGACCCAAAGCATGGCTTTTGTATAAAGTATGTTTTTGTGGACGTGACTTCGTCGAGCCTCACACCCCGTGAATGGTCAAAACAGGAAAGAAGCAGCAAGGTTATGAGGGGTAGCACCCTTTAGGATGTGTCCATTTCCTTCTGGAAAAGGGTGGTGTCATGGTATGGAGCCCAGATACTTACTCATGTTGAAAACACTTTATGATTGTGTGAATTGATTACGAGCGCTCGGTTGATAAAGGTCCCAAAGGACCGGGGGATGGCATATTCGGTCAGTTGTTACTCAGTTAGGAGTAACCCGGCCTTGTGTTGGTAGAGATCCGGTTTGGTTCTCGGGGATGTCCATCCAGAGGCATTCTCATGTGGCAATGGGAAGTTCCTTGGTGTTAACCCTATCTCGGTTACGACTCAGCAGGTCTAGTGCGTGGAGATGGCGCCGACCCAAGAGATGCCGACCTAACTGAGTAAGAATTGTGCAGGGTCTGCCGATCTAAAGGACCTACCGACCTAACTGCTTAAGGCTTAAAAAGCAGGCCGACCTAACCATTCGCATGACTTGCCGACCCAATGCCCTCACATAGATGCCGACCTAGTGCTTCAGAAGGAACTGGCCTAACGACTCAAGAAATGACAAGGGATCCGACTTAACATGACGCCGACCTAACTGCCTAATGAAGCTGCCGACCTAATTCGATCCGACTTAAGGACTTAACATGCTTACCGACCTAACTGAGTGGAACAAGTTCGCGACTTACACTTGTATCGTGACCGACCCATGGTCTGTGCTAGGACGAGCGCGACCTGGGCAAGTGAAGGGGAGTTAGTTCACGTTTAGCTCGTCAATTCTTTAAATCGGTAACGACCTATTTAAACATGCACTTCCCATTTAAGTCGGAGGCCATGCATCAGAGAGAGGGGGCGACCTACGACCTAGCTTGACCCGGTAACGACTTTGGACTTGCGCAAATTCAACGCAGCTTGATCATGTGAGGGCTCCTATAAGCCGGCTGCGACTTAACTGGGTCGGTGAGGAGTTAAGACCGAGCCTAAGTCCATAATCTTTACCTATAAATACCACCCTACCTTCAACATTAAAAGGACTTTTTTTGGTTGATCAATTTCAAGCGCCATTACTCTGCCGAATTCCAGACTACTTCAAAGCTTTTGAGATCTAACAAACTTCTAAAAGAACTCCATGAAGGAATCATCTACATTCACCATGGATTTTAAGATGATTGTCAACGTCAAAGCTTGAGCTACTTGTTTTACATATCCCATCACTTGAAGTGTGTTGTAATTGAGAGATTTTGTAAAGAATTGTAATCAAACTAGTGATAAAAAGATTAAAGTGGACGTAGGCTGGATTATAAGCCGAACCACTATAAATACTGTGTCTCTTACTGTTTTTCTACATACTTTCTGCTTATTTCTGATTCCCGTACGAGCGGGTGGTGCTTTCACAATCACATCCTATTCACCAGGGTGTTAGCGTTTAAATTTGAGCGTTAACATTTTGGTGCTTTCACTGAGAATTGAACTCAGGACATCTATCATCATTGCTTCAGAAAGATTTGTAGATAAAGTTTCTTTAAGAACCAGAAGTCTATCCGAAATCATGGCTCCTGGAAGGAAAAGTAAATCTGTGAGATCTGCAAACATTCAAGAGGGAACCTCCGCTTCCCCAACACCAAATCAAGCCACTCCAACTGTCGGGGTTACGAAAGCAGAGTTGGATGCCGCAATTTTGGGGTTGAACAGACAGATACATGCTCAAAATGTGCAAATGGAAGCCCAGAATGCCCAAAATGCCTTAATCCTGAATAAGTTGAACGATTTGCTCGGGGCAAACCGTCAATCAACAGCTAATGAAAGGAATTTCGCTGGTAATATTCATGAAACTGAAGAAAGGAATGTTTCCGAAAGGGATACTAACCCCGCTGAGCAAATACTTCCTGAGGTAGGCGGATCTAGGGCCCGTAATGATGAAGAATATCTCTCTGGAATGGTTCGCCAAATTATGAAGGAGAGCATGCAAAGAGTCGAAGATGAGAAAGAATGGGGCTTTGCTCCGAGCAAGACTCCATTTACTGAAAAAATTCTAAAGGCTGAATTCCCACGAAAATTTGCTCCTCCAACTATCCCAGCTTATAGGGGGACAAGTGATCCAAACGAATTTCTGTATAAATATGATTGGCATATGACGGGTGCCCGAGCCTCAGATGAAGTAAAATGCAGATACTTCCCCGTATATTTGGAAGGCGTAGCTCTGCTTTGGTTCACGAAGCTACCTGTCCGGTCCATCGATCAGTTTTCAGACCTAACCAGGAAATTTAAAGAGCAATTTAGGCTATATGCTTCAAAGGCAAAAGACATCATGTCGTTATCCGGTTTGGAGCAGAATCCGGGGGAAACTATCAAGTCTTTCTTAAATCGCTTCAATATAGCGTTAGCTGAGGTTGATAATGCGGAACCTCGCATGGTCTTGACCTATTTGATGAGGGCCATAGATAAATCTAGTGAGTTTGGAAGATGGTTGAATATGAAGGAACCAAGCTCTCTCGAAAAGTTCTACAAGAAAGCAGACGAGTTCATGCGTCTGGAGAGTCGCCCTGTATCGACAAAAGCAGCATTGGAAAAGGTTGAAGCTAACGCCAATGCTCCACGCAAAAATGAGTCTGTGGGACAGAAGAGGGAGAACAATAATGGAAAACAACAGAATAATCAGAAGAAGCATAGATCCTTCAAGCCTTCAGAATACACACCTTTGTCAGATACTCCAGAACGAATCTACCTGGCTACCAAAGATTCTGTCAATTATCCTAAACCCCCAGTCTTGAGAACCGGGAAAAAAAGCTGTGCAAAGTGGGAGGTTCTGTCGCTTCCATAATCAGCCCGGTCATGATACTGATGACTGCCGTCAATTGAAGAATCTAATTGAAGAATTGTTAAGGGAAAATAAACTACAACAATTTGTGAAGAAAAATGATAATAATAATCCTGCTTCGTCGAACCAGGGGCAGCAAACTCCTGCTCATCAATCTGGGACTAATGGCAAAGACGCAGGTTTTGAGTCTGGAAGGCCTGTTATCAATATCATTACAGGCGGACCTCACCCAGCGGGCAAAAGCTGGGGTGAGATGGAAAGGTATTCCCGGGCCCTGAAATATGCACCGGAGGAAGAAAATGTTTTTGTTCTAGAGGACACTACGCCTTTGAAGCAACGAAAGACATTCAACGATGACATTGTATTCAAAACCAGGGATTCCATCGGTATTGAAGCCCCAACCTTGGATCCTTTGGTCATCTCGGCCGGCATTGGGCCAGCCATCGTCAGAAGGATTCTTATCGACAACGGCGCATCCTGTAATATCCTCTTTAAGAAAACCTTCGACCAGATGAAGATTCCTATGGTTGAAGTGCAGGCATCATCGCAAAAAATTGCTGGCTTCGCCGGGGAGCCAAAGCAACCAGTAGGAACCATTGACTTGCTAGTGGAACTCGGAGAAGGAGAAAGAAAAGTAGTTCGCAAGCAGACTTTTGTGATAGTAGATGAATTTTCTGCTTATAATGCTTTCTTTGGTCGTCCTACTCTTGCAGCATTCAAAGCTGTCCTTGCCCCATGGTGTCTTACTATTAAATTCCCTACCGACAATGGAGTAGGAGTTATTAAAGGAGACCAGAATGCTGGACGAGAATGCTATATGACAGAACTGCGAGAAACAAGGAAGAGAGAAATGGGGAAAGATGCGGCAACCCCAATCCGCATCAAAACACCAACCCTATAGCAACTACAGGGCGGACCCTGCACTGGCGAGCATAGCGGGGCAAGAAAAGAGATGGATCCTAGAAAGGCCAGTGCGGGGGAGAGTAGAGTGGTACCAGCAGAAACAACGATACCGGTACCCGTTGACCTGAAGGACCCAAACAAGGTGCTAAATGTGGGTTCACAACTCAATGTGACAGTTCAGAATGCCTTGATATCTTTTTTGAAAGCAAATCTGGATGTTTTCGCTTGGACCCATGCTGATATGTGCGGAATATCCCCAGAAGTTGCGGTGCATGCTCTGAATATTGACCCAAAATTCACGCCCGTAAAGCAGAAAAGAAGAATCCAAGGTCCAGAAAGGTCAACAGCATTGAAAGAGGAAGTTGATCGGCTCATGGAGAATAACTTCATCAGAGAATCTACCTATCCAAATTGGGTGTCAAATCCAGTGCTAGTTAAGAAAGCCAACGGTAAATGGAGAGTGTGCATCGATTTTTCAGATCTAAACAAGGCCTGTCCCAAAGACTGCTTCCCATTACCCAGGATCGATCAACTGGTAGATGGAACAGCGGGTCATGAATTGTTGTCTTTTATGGATGCCTACTCCGGATATAATCAGATCATGATGCATGAGCCAGATCAGGAGGATACAAGCTTTATCACCGATGTCGGTCTCTACTGTTACAGAGTTATGCCCTTTGGGTTGAAGAATGCGGGGGCGACATACCAAAGGCTGGTCAACGCTATGTTCAAACCGCAGTTGGGAAAGACTATGGAAGTTTACGTTGATGACATGCTAGTAAAATCTAAGAAAGCAGTGGATCACATCGAACACTTAGCAGAAATGTTCGCAATCCTCCGAAGATACGGAATGAAGCTTAACCCTTTAAAATGTTCTTTCGGGGTAGAATCTGGAAAGTTCTTGGGTTTCATCGTGAGCGCTAGGGGCATTGAAGCTAGTCCATCTCAAATCACCGCTTTAAAAGAAGTCAAAGCTCCTAAAACAAAGAGGGAATTGCAAAGTCTCAATGGAAAAATTGCCGCCTTAAGTCGGTTCATATCCAAAGCTACTGATAAATGCATTCCATTCTTCGACGCTCTAAAGAAAGGAAAGAAAAACTTTGACTGGACTCCCGAATGCCAGAAAGCTTTTGAAGAATTGATTCAACATATGGAAAAGCCTCCAATACTTTCTAGGCCCGGCGATGGCGAGGATCTTCTTATATACTTGGCAGTTTCATCTCATGCTTTAAGTGCAGCGCTGGTACGGGAAGACAAAAGGATTCAACATCCAGTTTACTATATCAGCAAAAGACTCACTGGGGCAGAAATGAATTACTCCAAGTTGGAAAAACTCGCCTATTGTCTATTGATTGCCTCAAGAAAGTTGAGGCAATATTTCCAGGCTCATCCTATCAAAGTCCTCACTGATCAACCTTTAAAGCAAGTCTTGTTTCGCCCCGAGACTTCGGGCCGCCTTTTAAAGTGGAATATTGAATTGAGCCAATATGACATCACTTATCATCCTAGAAAAGCGATCAACGGACAAGCTTTGGCAGATTTTATTGCAGAATTTACAGACAAGGGTAACAGCGAGGAAGAAACAATCGAGAACTCCCCAGTCCAATGGAAGTTATTTGTAGATGGCGCAAGAAATGATTACTGTTCAGGTGCTGGAATTGTTTTTGAAACTCCTGAAGGCCGGTCATTATGCTATGCGCTAAGATTAGAATTTCCTTCAACAAACAATGAAGCAGAATATGAAGCTCTGATTGCTGGTTTGAAAATTGCTAAAGAACTAAACATTCGAGCGTTACAGATCTTCAGTGATTCTCAGCTTATAGTATGCCAAGTCAAGAAGGAGTTTCAAACGAAAGGAGGAAATCTGCCCGCTTATGTGTCAAAGGCTTGGGAACTTTTATGTGAATTCGACCACTACACGATAAGTCATATTCCTCGAGAAGAAAACATGAAAGCAGATTCTCTCGCAAAATACTCAAGTTCTGGCGAAGCCCAATCCTTAGGGTTAGTTCCAGTGGAAGTTTTGTCAAATCCAAGCATTGATGAAATGGATATCGATTGGGTTATGAGTATGTCACAAGAGCAAGAATCATGGATGACTCCAATAACGAAGTATCTACTCAATGGCTCTTTACCAGAAAACTCTAAAGAACGACAAAAGCTACTGAGAAAAGCTTCTCGATATATAATCCAGGATGGTCAATTATACAGACAAGGATTCTCAATGCCACTACTTCGATGTGTATCCAAAGAAGAAGCCAAAATAATCCTATCAGAGGTACATGGAGGAGAATGTGGGGATCATTCAGGTGGTCAAACTTTAGCAAAGAAAATTCTCCGATATGGATATTTTTGGCCAGAAATTAATCGAGATGCTGCAGATTACTCTCGAAAATGTGACAGATGTCAAAGATTTGCCAAAATTCCTAAAGCACCTTCTACTGAACTCACACAAATGACCAGTCCGTGGCCGTTTGCAATTTGGGGAATAGATTTGATCGGACCTTTACCAACCGCCAAATCTGGAATCAAATATGCCATTGTTGCTGTAGATTATTTCACTAAATGGGCTGAAGCTGAACCATTGGCAACCATCACCTCCAAAAAGATGATAAATTTTGTGACTAAGAATATCATTTGCAGATACGGTGTGCCTCAAAAGATAATCACAGATAATGGTACTCAATTTGAAAGTGAAGAATTCCAAGATTTTTGTAAACGATTCAAAATCTTGAAAAGCTTCTCAGCAGTAGCTCATCCGCAGGCAAACGGGCAAGTGGAAGCAGTAAATAAAATTATCAAGTCAACCATCAAAAAGCAACTTGAAAGAGCTAAGGGTGGTTGGGTCGATAAGCTACCACTAGCTTTATGGGCATATAGAACTACCCACAAAACTGCAACTGGGCATACTCCGTTTTCATTAGCATACGGGTCGGAAGCAATGATCCCGGTTGAAACAGAGGTCCCTTCACACAGAAGAATCCATTTCAATCAAGCAGAAAATGAGAAGCTACAACTTGAAGCGCTGGATCTCCTTGATGAAAAAAGAGATGAAGCTAACCTCAGAGTTGCAGCTCATCAGCAAAGGATAGCCAGACATTTCAATTCCAAAGTTCGTCAACGCAGCTTTGAAATTGGAGATCTAGTCCTGAAAAGAATTATGACCGCGACAGGTGTGTTTGGGCCAAATTGGGAAGGACCATATGTAATAGGTCAGAAGCTTCTTGACGGCACATTCAAGCTCACCACTGTTGATGGAGATCAAATTCCAAGGGCATGGAACAGCAACCATTTGCGTCCATACTTTATTTGAAAATTTTGTTGAAACGTTGTAAAAAGAATTATGAATGTATGATTCTTGTAATTGAAAGCAATTGTGAAACTGATGCAAGTAAATAATGAAAGAATATAAAGTGGATGTAGGCTCAATTTCATGGCCGAACCACTATAAATCTTGTGTTCCTTATTATCATTATATGTTTGCTTTGTTTTCGATATAAAAAATACATAAAATGTATTGCTGAAATGTCGATTTAAATTTTTGCAGACAATGGAAATAAAACTTGCGCATAATAAGACCGAGCGATTCTCACCATCATTCAACAAACAAATTTCAAATCACAAAGACCCCGAATTCAAATCCTAGATAGGAAATACTTCAATTGAACGGCTAATGATTTCGATAGAAACGAGCCCTTGCTGATAAATTGAGATTGTTTGAACAAACAAACATCCAATTAGGAAGCTAGTGCCCGTTCTCACGAACTTGCCTGGCAATGAAGTACACTTCCTTGGATTAAACAAGCTACTTGCAAGAAAAGGGGAATGAAAACTTAAAAAAAAAAGAGAGAGGATCGCTGGAAAGGCATAAGCAAGTGAACGGAGGAACAACCAAAGCTACCATCAGCAGCACAAGTCCTCTTCAGAGGATAAAAGACCTCTAATGGGTCATACGCCACAAAAAAGAAAGTTCTCTACTCAACAAAAAAAATTGGAGGAGTCATGACCCTCCAACCATGAGAGAGTAACTTCCAGGCGATGAAAACCCTCTCTGAGGCACATTTCACTAGGAGTTGAAGTGTTATGACCGCTCTTCGGGATTTCACTTCACCAGAGTTGAAGTGTAAACAAAATAAAGCCCTCTTCGGAGGCCCATTTCACCAGGAGTTGAAGTGTTATAGCCGCTCTTCGGAATTTCACTTCACCAGAGTTGAAATGTAAACAAAATAAAGCCCTCTTCGGAGGCCCATTTCACCAGGAGTTGAAGTGTTATAGCCGCTCTTCGGAATTTCACTTCACCAGAGTTGAAATGTAAACAAAATAAAAGCCCTCTTCGGAGGCACATTTCGCCAGGAGTTGAAGTGTAGCAACCGCTCTTCGGAATTTCACTTCACCAAAGTTGAAATGCAAAAACAAAGACCTTCTTGAAAGCCCACGTTTCACCGAGATTGAAATAAAACTTCCAAGTGTTGAAACGTGAAAAGGCTTTCTTCGAAGGCACAACTCTTTGGGGGTACACGTTTCACCGAGATTGAAATAAAACTTCCAAGTGTTGAAACGTGAAAAATCCCTCCTCAGAGGTACAATTTTGTATAAAAAAAAGAATCCTCATCAAAAGCGTACTTTAACTTTCAAATGGAAAATGATCGTAAAAAGAAAAGAAGTTAAAGTACCCTTCAGAGGTCCGCTTTGCTACATAAAAGAAATCACTCGGTAAAAAAGAAAATGTACTTAAGCAAAAAAGAAAGAAGTGATTTCTTCAAAGGACAAAGCGCGTAGAAACTCATATGAAGGGGGTTGCACTCTACAAGAATTCTTTTTAAAATAAAAATAAAATAATTATTCTTTAGCAAATAAGAGTGCAAGTCCCCTCGAGGTATAGAATATTGCAGCATACTTATGGAATGGGGGCAATATAGTATAATTACACACAATATGGTATAACTAAACCAGCAAAAGGTAACGCTCAAGTAACATACCATAAGCTCGCTGCAATATCAAATAAACTCATGCCAAAACGAATAACAAATGTATTCTTTAATTCAAACAAAAGTTTGTACAAACGAGGAATCATTTTATTCAATTACAATGCAGGTACAGGTTTCAAAATAAAGAAAAGCGGGGGCCGGTACCCGCACAATTCTCGGCCAGTACATGCAAAACACAAAAAACTAGAAACTGAAGATCTTCACTTCTTTTTGCTGCCTTTAGACCCTTTACCCGGCCGAATGATCAGCTTACCAGGGCGGTCGGTGGGCACAAGGGAAGTGGGAGAGGAAGGCGCAACCGGTCCAGCTTTCAGCTCCTCTTCAGTGGTGGTGATTATCTTCCCTCTCCTCCTTGATGCTCCTTGCTTCCTTCTCCTCTTTGAGGAAGACTCACTTCCTGGAGTGACAAGTTTAGATAAAGTTATATCGTCAGAAGGAGTCCGCTCCGGAGATATGTCACCTCCCTCAAGTCCCTCATCTTTTTGCTCTTGCGAAGCAATGGGATCATCCAGGCCATGGAGAGCCTCTATTTGTTCTTCTTGTGACCCAGGTTGCGAGGCAGAAGGAGGCGCCACTTGAAGAGATGGAGGAAGGATCACCGGGGGAGAAGAAGCTTGAGTTTGACTCGGTGCTTTCTCTACAAAGGAGAAAAAACTTAAAATATCAGTATCTTTCGAAAAGAGAGGGGATGACGGCTCGTCAAAAGTCGGGAATTCATTGACATTTGAGGAATAATCAAAAGTCGGGAATTCATTGACATTTGAAAAATAATCAAGAAGATCGTCAAGTTCACAAGGAGCGAACGAGCAGTTCACCACTTGGGCTGGTCCGGTGTCAAGTTTACCTGGGGCAGTTGGATCTCTGAGGCTGATTTCATATCGCTGTGCTTCGTTGCTTTCACCACCTTCATCCCCGCCTTGTGCACTTGTAGTTTCAGTTACTGTCTTAGTTGCAGGCGGAGTAGAGGAGCTAGAACCCGTGATGTCAACCACAGGAGAAACTGGAGGTTGGACAGAGGAAGTAAGCGTTAATTCCTTTCCAGAACGTTCCTCTTCCGCCATTCCAGTTCTCATCCTGGCAAGTTGTTCTCGCCCCTTCGCAAGAGCAGCGCGAGCTCCCTCATCCAGGTAACGCGCCTCAAAATCTTCATCGCCGTACCCGGCGTCTTTAAACATGTTAAGAGCAGCTTCCCACACCTCGGCCAGGGTGATTTCATACTTAGGACCAAGAAAAGAGAGGCTGCCGCGTCCCAAGACACAGTGTAAATAAAAATCGAATAAAGTCGAATTGATATCGGTTTCCATGGTCTGAGCAGTTTCTTCGGCTGCAATTTTGCCAGCCATGGCCTCATCTCGATCTTTTTCGGTCTGAGCAAGTTGGGCTTTTAGCGCTTCAATCTCCATGTCCCGGGCGCTCAGTTTATTCTGCAACTGGGTGACATCAGTGCGGTGGTTCTCTACAGCTTGTTCTAACCTCTCAGCTTTAGCTTCAGCGTCCCTCTGGCTGGCGTGCGCATCTCGCACTTGTTTTTGCAATACCTCTTCTCTTTGGGTGTAAGTATTAGTAGAAGAGACAAGATCATCTTTGAGCTGCTTTACTTCAGCTTCGAGTTTTTCATTGTATTCGGCTATCTCCTTCATCTCAGCGTTGTGTTGATCAAGAATCTTCTGCCATTCTGATTTGTCATTTTCCATGGTCAGCATTGCTTCGATGTTAGCCCGATTAACTCTTTGAAGTTCATCAACCAACTTTTGCCATCCAGACATTCTATCGATATCAAGCTTGACAGCATCGAGATTTCTGTACATAGCTTCTTTGTCGATGGGGACCAAATCGAGGTCGAAGCGTACCCCCCTCAAACACCAATTCGGGAATCGGCTCTGCAAGGTCGGGGGGCCCCTTTCAACATGGTATGAAGGCCTGTTGAGAAGTGTTTGGATGGCACTTCCTTCAAGAGCAGGAGATTTGGAAGGGATGTCAATAGAAACTGAGGCACCAGGTCTCTCAGATGTCACGGGCACGTGCTCCTCGCCAAGTTTGGTCCGCTTTCTCGAATCCTCAATATGGCTCTTCCCCCTATCATCGTGCGTTTTACGTTTATGGGAATCATCATCCCTTGGGAAGGATTCATGTCGCGTGCCCGCTCCCTCATGACGTTCTTCATACCTTCTCCTCTCTTCAGCTTTTTGCGCAGCTCTCTGCTCATTGGTCTCTCTGGGATCGGTATAGTATTGCTTGTAATCATAGCTGCCACGCCCTCCATAGCGTCGAAAGTCTTTGTAATAAGAACCGCTGCCGCTGCGCCCCATAGAGGAATCTGAAAAGGCAAAAATAGCAAGTCTTAGAAACTTCCGGAGAAAAGAAGTTAAATGTGAACAAATGCCAAAAAATCCTAAGTGTTGTGTGATGTGCAAGCTACGCGCATTAAGCTACAAACCACTCATTGGTGTAGAGGTGATGATAGCTTGGGTATGAGGAGTTGGTGTTTGTGTTGGTGTTAGTCGAAGAAGGGACGTCGCCTCAACTATAGGAGAGATAGTTTTAGACACGTCATCTCTAAAAAGCTCCTGTGAGGTCACTATTATGTCGCTCAACCCATCATAAACATCGTCACCATCATGCTCGGTGAGACTTGTTTTCTCAGTTCCTACATCAGCTAATCCCCCGAGAGGCTGTGAAGGTTCTTCTTCTTCCTCAATCGGGGCAAGTGCCGCCTTACTAGATGACCCCATAATGTCGGTAGGGGTGGAACATTTCACCAATGAAGCTTCGATGTTAGACTCTTTTGATGAGGGTTGTTCGATAGTAACGGGGGCATCCGATGCTTCAGTCGGGGAATCGGGAACTTCAGTCGGAGCTTCACAAAGCTGAGTATAGCGAGAAGGGTGGAGAAGTCCGTATTGATGTAGAAATTCGTCGCTTAGTAGAAACTTGATACTTCTCTCTTCTGCGGCTACAGCGCTCAGTCTATCAAAAGTCTGCCTATGTATCGGATCTCTAGAGGGAAGGGGAAGTGCTGAAAAAAGCAAAGAATGAGATTAGCAATTTGGACCCCGAAAAGAGTTAAAAAAGAAAGTGGAAAGACGGAAATAAATGATCTTACTTCCTACTCTCCAAGAAGCATAAAACTCTGGGGGACTGCGGGCAAAGAAAAATTGGTTTAAAAATCCATGGACACTTTCAGTAAGATCAAGAATGAGCTTGCGGTTTCTTGCACTTCTCACAATGATAAGAGAAGGATGGTCTTTGCTCTTTGCAAACGAGCATAAGTAGCGAATTTCTTCGAAGCTCGGCAGTCGGTCAAGATTTCTTCTGAACAAAAAACCCAACCCCATCAAGATAGCGTAACCATTAGGATGAAGTTGGAACGGAGAAATTGACATCCGAAGAAGAAGAATTCGAAGAAAGTCATTGAAAGGTGGGATCGCCCCACTTAAGCACATATGACGATTAACCGCGACAAAACCATAGGGAGGTCTGTCAGCAGTATCATTCGGTCCAGGAAATATGACATCATCTTCAGCAAAGCCGAATTGAGTACGCAACTGAATAAATGTTCTCGAAGATAGAATAGTCGAAGTTCTTTCAGGAGGATTCTCTATAGGAACAGCTATCGGGAAAGTTTCTTCTTCTTGACTTGCTGCTTCTTCTCCTTGATGGGAAGTCATTCTACACAAGCAATTGGATATTCAAACATGAAGGTGCACGTTTCCTAAAGTGTGTGAAGTGTTGTACAAGTATCAATCAAACAATAAGCAAAGGTAACTGGAATAAAACCTAGCAAACATTTGTTAGTTATAAAAACCAGGAATCTTTGTTTTGAGTTTGAATATGCAAATACAATGTTGATGCAAACAAATCAGTTCAAATTGTTGATACTTTGCATTAATATTTTACTATAATCAATTAATTCACAGCATTTCATGCAATATATTCATGTCTCTCATCTTGTCTTGACTAATCTGTCATTCGATACGGGCAGTCAACGGCAGTATATGCGCCTTGGTTTTCTTTGTTTGTTTGTTATTCTCGACAGGTTTACAGCTTAAAAATGAGAATGATCTGTAAAGTAACACAATGGAATTCAAGCAAACTTGAAGCTAGGACAGTTCAAAATGTTCAAAATGTAAACAACTTAGTCGGAAGTCCGGGTCAAAATACTTGAAGAAGGCCTATGTTTCTAAGTGTCAATACGTCCAGAGCCCAAGTGTTAGCTCGGCTACGGTTCAAAAAATTCTCATGCGAGATAAGACTAAGTCGGTAACGGGTCAGAATCTAGGTGGTTCAGCTTGGCGACTCATTTCCTCTAGTTCGCATGGGGGAGATAAGAGGGCAAGCTCCAAGTCGAAAGGCAGGAATTTCTCCAAGTCTTAACTCGGTCACGATCTAAGCTTTAATGTTTAGGTCGGCGAAATTCTCTCAAGCATTATCTCAACCACGATTTAAGGTCGTGTAAGAGCTAGATCGGTCGAAGGCTAAGCCACCTAAACCCACTAACTCGCCTTCGAGCCAACATCCCACAGCATTAAACCCGATAACCCTATAGCCATTCCTTCAACACCCACTTCTACTCATGCTGCCGAATCACCCAATTGAACAATTCGGAATCGAGCTTAAGATGATAAACCATCTTCATCGCCTCAACGACCAATCTGAAGCCAAAACTTCATAACCTAAGTTTCATCAACTATGAATACGATGGGGTTCATAATGAAGCGTCGTGCAAGGAGGCGATTCGGTGCAAGGAGGCGATTCGAGTTCGAACAAACAAGAAATGTGAATCGGCAATAAATTACAATCAGGAAAACCACTTACACGATGCGTAGCAGAGATTATTTGTGATCGATTGAATAAAGTTGCCTTTAAGATCTGAGGGTGCTTTAATGGCGGAATTGAGCAAGGGTTTGAATAAAGAAAAAGGAGGAAGGGGGCTAATTTATATCTCATGGTGAAGGAATGTTAAACAACACTAACTGGTAAGTCGTACGCGATCTACCGACCTAAGAGAAGCCGAGCTAAGATATTTCGAAGCACACGACTTAAGTCTAAGGCGTATACTTCGAGGGGCAAATGTTAACCCTATCTCGGTTACGACTCAGCAGGTCTAGTGCGTGGAGATGGCGCCGACCCAAGAGATGCCGACCTAACTGAGTAAGAATTGTGCAGGGTCTGCCGATCTAAAGGACCTACCGACCTAACTGCTTAAGGCTTAAAAAGCAGGCCGACCTAACCATTCGCATGACTTGCCGACCCAATGCCCTCACATAGATGCCGACCTAGTGCTTCAGAAGGAACTGGCCTAACGACTCAAGAAATGACAAGGGATCCGACTTAACATGACGCCGACCTAACTGCCTAATGAAGCTGCCGACCTAATTCGATCCGACTTAAGGACTTAACATGCTTACCGACCTAACTGAGTGGAACAAGTTCGCGACTTACACTTGTATCGTGACCGACCCATGGTCTGTGCTAGGACGAGCGCGACCTGGGCAAGTGAAGGGGAGTTAGTTCACGTTTAGCTCGTCAATTCTTTAAATCGGTAACGACCTATTTAAACATGCACTTCCCATTTAAGTCGGAGGCCATGCATCAGAGAGAGGGGGCGACCTACGACCTAGCTTGACCCGGTAACGACTTTGGACTTGCGCAAATTCAACGCAGCTTGATCATGTGAGGGCTCCTATAAGCCGGCTGCGACTTAACTGGGTCGGTGAGGAGTTAAGACCGAGCCTAAGTCCATAATCTTTACCTATAAATACCACCCTACCTTCAACATTAAAAG
Source organism: Allium cepa (assembly GCA_030765085.1). NCBI lineage: Eukaryota > Viridiplantae > Streptophyta > Magnoliopsida > Asparagales > Amaryllidaceae > Allium > Allium cepa. The sequence goes on along the minus strand of CM060939.1, from coordinate 963,351,879 downwards.
GACTTTTTTTGGTTGATCAATTTCAAGCGCCATTACTCTGCCGAATTCCAGACTACTTCAAAGCTTTTGAGATCTAACAAACTTCTAAAAGAACTCCATGAAGGAATCATCTACATTCACCATGGATTTTAAGATGATTGTCAACGTCAAAGCTTGAGCTACTTGTTTTACATATCCCATCACTTGAAGTGTGTTGTAATTGAGAGATTTTGTAAAGAATTGTAATCAAACTAGTGATAAAAAGATTAAAGTGGACGTAGGCTGGATTATAAGCCGAACCACTATAAATACTGTGTCTCTTACTGTTTTTCTACATACTTTCTGCTTATTTCTGATTCCCGTACGAGCGGGTGGTGCTTTCACAATCACATCCTATTCACCAGGGTGTTAGCGTTTAAATTTGAGCGTTAACACTTGGCCTGATCATTCGTTGGAAATCCAAAGAAACAATACGTGACTTGTACGGTTTTAGTTGTAGAACCTGCTTCCTCAGGAGGTAGCTATAGTAGGCATAATATAATGGTACCTATGCTGGCTAAGATTTATATTCTACTTTCGAAATGAATTTCTTCTACACTATGCACTAATAATAATATCAAAATTGATTTGATTTTAAATGCGTATCAAGCATCTTTGACTATCATAAGGAGAAATCTCCTCCGATTCTGCGTTTGCATTGTGTGTGTGTGCGGGAGGCCTTATGGTAGTCTCATTTTTAAAAGCATTGCGAATTGAATTTAAAAATATTCCTCTATTTTGATTTTTAAAGATAAATAAACTGTTTTGAGTTCTCACACCAGTCACATGACTGACTCGGAGTTTATTGTTTTCCTTCCTAAACTCTGGGTGCCCACCAATTTCCACACGGGCAGTTAAGAGTTAGGTTTATCAGGATATTCTGGATATTCTGGAGTTGCTGGAGGCAAGCTGGATGGCATGGCGTATTACTAGTTTATATAGTATTTCTTTTTCCGCTGTACTGTTTGTTGTTGTATGATGTTGTACACTCTGATGATATGATGTAATGTAATGTATAAAATGTAATAACTGATATAGTTCTTTGTTTAAAGATTATTCATTTATTATTATATGTTGTTCCGCTGCGAATTGTGAGATTCTGATGTTGTTTCTGTTCTGTCCGTCCTATTTTCTTCTGTTTTTCTTTTTCCTCTCTTCTCTTTTCTTTCTATTTTTAAAATTTTCTATCTTCTATTCTTCTAATTCTCTGTTTTCTAAAAATTGTCTATCTTCTTTTCCCTCTATTTTTCTTTTTCTTTCTCCTCTTCTCTCTTTTTTTCTTTTCTTAAATTCTCTTTTTAAAAACCCATAACATCTCGGTTTTCGGCCTTTGATTTCTCGGCAGTCGATAAAGTGAGTATCGATGTCGAATTTTCGAAGAACGAAAATCCGCGACGTTACATTTGGTATCAGAGCTGATGGTTAAGCGACAACCATGGTTCTGTAGGGTATTACTCATTAGAGATAGAGTCAGCAGTACTCTAGAATGAGTTTGAGTGTAATAATAGCTATGAGAGCGTATTTGTTAGTGAATATAAAATTTGTTTTATATTGTGATGATTGGTTTATTGAGTGGCATATGAACTTTCGTCAGCACAGCCTCGAAACTGAGCCGAAGGGGTTTCTAAACACTTGAATAGAACAATTCGACACGATATTGTTTTAAATTGGGTGAATGAAATAATTTTACCTTGAGTATATTTTATATATAAAGAAATAATTTTCAGAATTGTTAAAGTGTATATAAGTTGATTGTTAGGTTGTTTGAATAATCTAAATAAAAGAATAATTGTATAAGCAAATGAATTATAAGAATTGAATTATAATTAAAGTGTTTACAATTGTGAAATAAACTTATATATATAAGAAGTGATTTAAAGTTAAATGGAATATAACTTAAGAGATATTGAATTAAGTTGATTTTGGTATCGAAGTAAATAATCAAGTGGATTAAATGAATATGAACTTGAGTTATGTAATAGAATTCAACTTTGTAATTGAATTGAATGAATGGATTGAATGTTAATCAATTGAATGTAATTTAAGTTGATAAGGAATAATTAATGAAAGTGTTAATTCATTAAAATCTAATTTTATTAGAAGTTGAATAAATTGGAATGGAAATCAATTTAATGTTAAACCAAATTGAATGAATATAAGTGAAAAGAATTTGGTTGTAATTAATATAAATTGGTTGTTATATGATTGTTATATGATTGTATAAAAGTCATTAAGAGTTAATGAAATTGAAAACTATGAAATTGAATTCAAATTAGAAGTAAATAAATTTGAATAGAATTGAATGTGAATGGGATTTAATTAGTGAATGTTAACAAATTGAAACTAATTAGAATTGAGAATGAATGTTAGTAAGAACATCCAATGTAAATGAATCAAATATGATTTAGAGTGAAAACCATTTCATTGAATACTAATGAGAATATAAATGAATATTGATTGGTTAGGGATGTAGTTGGTTGATGGTTGAATATATATTGCGATTGTTGCATTGCTATGTGACATATATAGTCATCATGTTGCTATATGTTGTATATTGAGATTATTGTCTATGTGCATGTTCTCATATTGTTTGTTGAGTGTTTAGTAGGTGCGGATCGCGTTTGCTTCGCATTTGGAGTTCGCTTTTGCGCTATATTAGCCGTATATGCTTGCTAATAAAATATAAGGTACATATCTCGGATTAAATATCGCACTTTTACACTTTTTTTCCCTTCGGGATGCCTCATTACTTGATGAGATGTATATTTGTGATATATATACTGTCATTTTTTTTTCGGATCGAGCCGCGCAAAGGAGACTATGGCGAATTTTTCCGAAAATTTAAGGCGTTAGAAAAATTTGAGAAAATTTTGGAAAATTTTTGAAAACTTTAAACTTTGATTTGGAATTGAAAGTTAAACAAATAATAGTTATTTTGAAAAGATAACTAAGTATGATTTGAAAACTTAGTAAAGATTTGTAAGAAGTTTAATTATGAATTTTGGAAAGTTAATAGATTTTGTAACCTTTCTTACTTGTAATTTCGAGGACGAAATTCTTTTAAGGGGGAAAGATTGTAACGACCCAGAATTTTTATTAATTAAAAATTGAATATTTAATTAATTTTAAATATTTATAAGTGAATTTATAAGTCAAATAAATTTTTATTTGAATTATTAGATTTAATTGGATAATTTAATCGATAATTTAATATGTTAAATTATGGAAATAATTGAAAATAGAGTTAAATATGATTGAAAATGATTTGTAAAATTTTATTTTATCATATTGAAGTTAGAATGATATTTTAGAACTTTTAAAATCGAATTAAAAGTAAATTTGTGAAAATTGAATATTTTAATATTTAATAATCGACGGTAAAATAGCCAATTTTTGAACAGTCTCAGAATTGAACGAAACTAGTTCCATTGGATCCGTAATAGTTAGTTATTACCGGATTTCAAATTTCGTGTCAATCGGAGCTATCGTTTGATCGTGGCAGCTCGAAACGCATCGAATCGTTTTTAATTTAAATTTGGCGAGTCAAAATAGCCATTTTTCAAAAAGTCTCGGATTTCGACGAAACCAGTTTCATCGGATCCGTAATGTGATATTATTGTAAGGTTTCAAATTTCAAGTCAATTGGATTTACCGTTTGTCCTGTACGAATTAAAACGCCTAGAAATCGATTTAAATCGGTTTAATTCAAATTGAACGTTTTCAGCCATAACTCGCACATACTTCCGAATTAGCTTCCGAAACCTATTCCATTGTGTCCGGAACGCGGGATAAACCCTAGGTACGCTGGTTACGGCGTCTAAATCGGAGTTCGGAATTCCCGGGATGAATAGTGTTTACGCTTGGTTTTCTTTATAAAAGAACCCTTCACCCTTCATAAATTTCAACACTAAAAACCTAACCCTAATATCATGTAGCCGCCACCTCCTAGTTGAATGGCCAGAAATGCTCCAACTTCATCCCTCTAGATCTTCCAATCCGTCGACAATTAGCCTTAGGTTTCAACTACAAAGATGAAGAGCACGACGAGAGCTACGAGATCAACGGTGGAGATCGCGAATGGCTTCGCGGATTGATGGGAAATGGTGTATGAACGTGGGCTGTTCTCTTGCGTGCGCGAGCACCTAGATGGGGCCGAGTGCTACAGGGTTTGGGCCGAACCTAGAGGATGTCGAGAGCTTTCGCGTGGTGGTGACGTGATCGAGTATCGTCGTGTGATTGGGGAGTATTATGAAACCCTAGTTGTTGTTTATGGGTTCAAAGGGTGTCGGCCTTCACCTGTACGCGTGAAACATGAGAGGGAGGGAAGAAGCAATTCACGGCCAGATGTGTTTGGGGATGAGTTGGATGGCCTTGATTAAGTTGAGTTTGTTAACTAAGGTTATATTGTAATTAGTTAATATAAAAATCGTGTATCTTGTAAAATTCGTAACTTTTTCATACGAGGTCGAAAAAATGCAAACTCAGTTGCGTTGGAATCGTATGGACGAGCACTATGCGATGGAGTTGGTTTGGAGTCGTTTGGAGTCAGTGAGAATTTTGGGTAAAATTAAACGCGCGTTTAATTTTATTCGAAATAAAAGCTGAAACGGAATTTAAAACCAAGGTGAGAATTTCTCACTCAATCGAATAGATTTCGATTTTATTTTAAATAGTTAGATTTAAAATATTTGAATGCATGTTTGAATGATGACTGTAAATTATTGATTGTTAAAATAGACATTATGCGCCGTTAGTAAGCGGATGTTATGTATTATAAACATATACCGCGAATATTTCATAAACAGTGAAATTGGTATTATATATAATATCAATATATATATATTGGCATATGTATATATTGCAGTTGATTGATTTCCCGCATTTTTTGTTTAGCGGATGAGACCCTATTACGCCGTTATTAAGCGGATAATATTTATTAAAAACATGTACCGCGATAATTTCGTACTGGAGCGAAATTGGTATTGTGCTAATGTTTTTGGATGCAGGAAACAGGTTGGAGGGATCCAACTGGATTCCTCAACAGTATTTATTTAATTTCAGATATTTTGATATTTGATGGATTATCATATCGATATATGATATCGTTGTTAGTCGTGATTGACTATTTGGTGTGTAGCATCATTGGACCCAAATTTTGGGATTTTAAAATGATTTTAAAAGTGATTGTTGAAATTATTCTATATTTTTGGAAACTGATTTATTTTAAATAAATAAAGGTTATAATTTTTAAAGTTATAAAAAATTATGATTTTGAGAAATATAGTTAAAGATTGATTTTTGAGAAATATGGGTTAATGATTTTATAAAATAGTTAAATTGGATTTTTTTTGAATATATATATAAAAGTTTAAATATAGAATTTATGAAGTTTGATTATTTTATAAATCAAAAATGGTGAAACTATAAAGGAGTTAAGACGTTTAAAGAATAATATAGATTGATTTATATTAAAGGATTTACAAATGAATATTTGTAAATTAAAATGTTGGAATTATAAAATGAGTTTTTATAAGTGTTTAAATGAAGTAAAAATGAAATTCATTAATGAATGAAATTTATAGAATTATATAACGGTGAAGTTATAAATGGAATTTTATAAACAATAGGTTTATAAAATTTGTAAAGTTCAAAGGAACGATTTTTGCAAATAAATAAATTATAAGTGTTTGACTTATAATTTGGACTTTTGGTTTATAATTAAGATTATAAATCGAATGGGTAAATAAAGAAGATTTATAAAGGAAGTTGTTATGAAATAAATGGAAATGGAATTTATAAACGTTGTTTTATAAATTCGCAAACGACTTATTTTGATAAGTTAATTGTTATAACTTATAAATGGAGTTATATTCACGTTTTAGACAGTGAATAATCCTTTAAAATAAAATGAATAGAAAGGATGAAATTTGTTAATGAAGTATATTCACGTTTTTGAATAGTGAATAATACGTTAAAGAAAATGTATTGAATGTGAATGTTTTAAATAGAATTAAAACGATTTAACGATGTTTTAATTGTGTTGAGATTCGAAATCATAGATTTCAACATTTATTGTTGAAATAGACGTTTTCGAGAAATAAAAGGAAATGGTGGACTATAACACTGTTGTTATAGTAAATGATTTCCGAAAGGAAGTGTTTTGTATAGTATTGGGATTTATATATCTATTTTAATTTTGAATCCCTATACTAGTGATTTTGGGTTGTCGTAACGATGTTTTACGTAACATTCGTTTTGGCCCAAATAAATATGTTTAAGTGAATGATTTCCTAAATAGAATGAAATATATACTTAATTCGATTTAAGTATATTGAATATTTTCAAAGGTTGAAAATAAAAAGATTGTCGATTACTTATTTTTGATAAGTATGGAAATGTTTTCTAATATGAAGTGAATAATTAGAATTTATCTTTTTGAAGATAAATTGAAATGGATTATTGAAATTGCATATGCATGGATATTTTGAAATATAAATTCATTATGGAATTTATAAATGAAAAGTGGAATTTGTTTGAAAATAAATATTGATTTATTTTTGAAGTGTTGAAATTATATATCTTATAAAGATATTTTGGAAAATAAATAATTTGGAAAATTATTTGGAATCTGGTGATGTATGCATATCAATTGATAGTTCAATAACCGACTATCAGTATTTCCCTTTGAATGGGTATTTGATGTGAATTGATTGAATTTGAATGCACACTTATTTTTGAATAAGCGCTCACTATTCGGGTTAACCGGGAAAGGACCATGGGGTTGTATAACCCATTCCGAATATGTGATACGTCGTTATGAATTGCATTTGAAGATCGGTGTTGAAGACCGAGTATTTGTGAAAGCGATAGGATGACCTATCGATTGTCTCTGCACTGGGTCGCTCCTGGTATAGAGATTCCATAAGTGATGGGAAATCCGATCAGGATTGTGAATATCCGGATTGCAAGGACTTCTTTGTAAGTGCCTTCGGTTTTGTTCGAGCCCGGAACAAACTTGTATGGATTGTATGTCTGACATTACAATTTGAGATATAAAGCCGATTTCTTTCAAATATATTTCTGTTGGTGGCGGAGAATTTATTCTTTGCTTAACACCCTTCTTTGAGACGTATGTGCTCAGAGGTTATGTAGTTGAATGTTATCAGCGATATATTCCCAATTTGGTAATGTGACATGCTGAGTGATGCTGAAATGATCATTGTGTTGATTATTTGTGATAGGATCGTTTATTTGATCGTCTATCCTTGTGATCATTGTGTTGATCATTTGTTGACCCAAAGCATGGCTTTTGTATAAAGTATGTTTTTGTGGACGTGACTTCGTCGAGCCTCACACCCCGTGAATGGTCAAAACAGGAAAGAAGCAGCAAGGTTATGAGGGGTAGCACCCTTTAGGATGTGTCCATTTCCTTCTGGAAAAGGGTGGTGTCATGGTATGGAGCCCAGATACTTACTCATGTTGAAAACACTTTATGATTGTGTGAATTGATTACGAGCGCTCGGTTGATAAAGGTCCCAAAGGACCGGGGGATGGCATATTCGGTCAGTTGTTACTCAGTTAGGAGTAACCCGGCCTTGTGTTGGTAGAGATCCGGTTTGGTTCTCGGGGATGTCCATCCAGAGGCATTCTCATGTGGCAATGGGAAGTTCCTTGGCCTGATCATTCGTTGGAAATCCAAAGAAACAATACGTGACTTGTACGGTTTTAGTTGTAGAACCTGCTTCCTCAGGAGGTAGCTATAGTAGGCATAATATAATGGTACCTATGCTGGCTAAGATTTATATTCTACTTTCGAAATGAATTTCTTCTACACTATGCACTAATAATAATATCAAAATTGATTTGATTTTAAATGCGTATCAAGCATCTTTGACTATCATAAGGAGAAATCTCCTCCGATTCTGCGTTTGCATTGTGTGTGTGTGCGGGAGGCCTTATGGTAGTCTCATTTTTAAAGCATTGCGAATTGAATTTAAAAATATTCCTCTATTTTGATTTTTAAAGATAAATAAACTGTTTTGAGTTCTCACACCAGTCACATGACTGACTCGGAGTTTATTGTTTTCCTTCCTAAACTCTGGGTGCCCACCAATTTCCACACGGGCAGTTAAGAGTTAGGTTTATCAGGATATTCTGGATATTCTGGAGTTGCTGGAGGCAAGCTGGATGGCATGGCGTATTACTAGTTTATATAGTATTTCTTTTTCCGCTGCACTGTTTGTTGTTGTATGATGTTGTACACTCTGATGATATGATGTAATGTAATGTATAAAATGTAATAACTGATATAGTTCTTTGTTTAAAGATTATTCATTTATTATTATATGTTGTTCCGCTGCGAATTGTGAGATTCTGATGTTGTTTCTGTTCTGTCCGTCCTATTTTCTTCTGTTTTTCTTTTTCCTCTCTTCTCTTTTCTTTCTATTTTTAAAATTTTCTATCTTCTATTCTTCTAATTCTCTGTTTTATAAAAATTGTCTATCTTCTTTTCCCTCTATTTTTCTTTTTCTTTCTCCTCTTCTCTCTTTTTTTCTTTTCTTAAATTCTCTTTTTAAAAACCCATAACATCTCGGTTTTCGGCCTTTGATTTCTCGGCAGTCGATAAAGTGAGTATCGATGTCGAATTTTCGAAGAACGAAAATCCGCGACGTTACACTTGTCCAGGCCTTGACACCCCCTAAGTTGTTTGCACCCCAAAATTCCAAAATCCTCTTGAATATTGCCATAGCCAAGCTTGTTGACAACATAGCTTTCATTTTTCACCTAGACCACCTCCATAGCCGCCGCCGCCAGTCCCTCCACCACCTTTGGTCGACACTCCAGACCCCACCTGACCTTCACCTTGCATGGCCAAGCCAAATCCATGTCAGACCGAGCCTATGTGGTGCACCAAAAACTCATTCCTTTGCCTTGAACCCTTTTTATTCCTATGCCATAACTTCCACCACTTCACTAGCTAGCCAAGCCTATTTGGATTTATACCTGACCCAATACACCACTTTGGCTTAGCATACATGACCACTAGGCCGAGATTGTGAAGTTTGAGGCAATGGAAAATATCAATTTGTTCATTGCTGCAATATTTTAAATTGTTCCAATATGTATATTTGGTTCAAATCATGTTTATACTTGTCTTGTTTATGGGTTGTGTACAAGATAAAAGTTTGGTTCTCTTTCCACCCAAGTTCTTCACTCCACTCAAGTCTATAGTCATGTTATCATGCCTTCTGGAATTTGCTTGTGTGGCAGAATCTGTTATCTCCAGCTTGTAGAGGTGAGTTATTCTCACCAGACAGTTTTATACTTATATGACTAGTAAACTGATCACATTTGAATCTGTATATTCATATCACCATGTTATATTTGCTATGCTACGATCATATGATGTTCACCCATGATTATTCACTTGTTATATCATCTGTCACTGTTATATTATGCTATTCTGTTATTTATATCAGTTTATCACACTGCAAGTTCCCTGTAGATTAGAATCACTATGGGTTGAAATGATACATACCCAAACAGATTTTAGAATAAGGAAAAATCGTTATGGGCTGAAATGATAGGCCTGAACGATTTTAATTTATTTCATTTTACTTGGGATTGTGGGTTTGAAATGATTAAACCCGGGTTTTCTTTGTAAATTACGGGTTGAAATGATATATTACCCATATCACTTTACCTAGTGTAGAAAATTATATACGGACCCGTAGTTAAAAATATGTGTTTCTAAAATTTTTAAAATATTTTAGAATTGTAAATATTATGATATTTTGATTTAAACTTAATTAAAAATGTTTTTTGTAAAATATTATGGATTTTCTAAAAATTTATAAGTGAAATAAATTATGGAAAAGTTAGAAATTTTGAAATGTAAGTTATTTTGGAAATTTTAATTTGGTGATAATTGGAATTTAAATTAAAAATGAAATTATGATAAATTTATGATAATTTGGATTAAAATGAATTTAAATTGATTTTATAATATATTTATGATTTCTGAATAGAGTTAAAATGTGAAATGAATGAATATTTAAGTTGAAATTTTGAAATATAACTAAAATTGGAAATTTGTGAATTTGGCTTAAAAGTGAATTTTCTGTTAAGTAAATAAAGATGAAATTAAGTTATATTTGAAAATTTAAACTTAAGTGTTAAGTTAAATTTAATTTAATGAATTTAAATTTAATGTGGGAATTTAATAAGTGAATTATTATTAAATCTTGATTTTTGAATGGAAATTTAACTTTATAAAATCATGAATATAAGGGTATTTGATGATTGTTTTAAAAGTGAAAATATGTGATTTGATTAGTTAAAAATGATTTAAATAAAAATATAATTGTTTGTGAAATTATATTTAATATTTGAAGTTAATTAATTGCATTTTTTGAAATGCTATTATTTCTAACGTAAATGTTATTACAACATTTGAAAATGTTGTAGTTGATAATAATGAACTAAATGGCTAAATTTATTTAAAGGCTATTATAGCATTTTGTAAGTGCTATAATTGTTGAATTTAACTAAGTCTATTTGAAACTAATATAACCCTATTACAGCATTTTAAATGCTGTCTTTTGTTAAATTGAACCGTTTTGAATGTAACTTTCTGTAGCATTTTCTAAATACTGCGAAAGTTGAATTTTCATTGTTTTAATAAATTTAAGAGAATAAATGAATTTTGAAAGATTAAAATTCTGGAAATTTAATAATTTAATTATTAAATATAATAACTTAAATTTATAATTTAAAATGAAGTAATTTGTTTTGAAAAATAAACTATTTGAAATGTGTGTTGAAATGGTATTTTAAATAAATGAACGTGGTTTGGAAGATATGATATTTTGAAATGGGTTTTGAATGATATTGAATTTTTGAAATGATATTTGAACCACGGGATGTATTTAATTTATAGTTAACTAATCCTTAAAGGATGGGCGATCCCAAGCATCCTTTAAGTTATTGTGAATTTCTACTACAGTTCACTTGAGTTGGTTTACATTATATAAGTATATACGTCCTGACTCGAGTGCTTTACTTTACGCTCGGGTCAGCCTGAGTATTTACAGCTTAGCTTTGGATTTCTTTTCTGGAGATAGGAATCGCTGGAGATTCTGCTTGTCTAGTTATCTGTTCCCTTTCAGTTTCAGTTATTCTATTTCAGCTCTGGTATTTATAAACTGCTATGTATTTGAGATTTCTGTTGTATATGTTTTTCATACTGATATTGTGTATTATCTTTTGAGAGTTTGTTATAGTAGCTTCATGAACTACTATGTTATTTTAATTTCCGCTGCGAGTTATTCTGATATTTCTATGTCTGTGATTCTGTGATTTGTATTTCATTTGCTCCAAATTTATTTACAATGCGGTATTTTGAGGAATTCAAGTCCAGCATGTATGTATGCGAATGGCTGAAAATATTGGTTGTTACAGTTGGAATCAGAGCTTTTGTTTTAGGCAAACCTTAGCCTACGGAGTAGAAACTCATTAGAGATAGGGTAAAAATACGTAAAAATACCCTAGAATGAGTGAAATCAATCTCAGAATCCTTTCTTTGTGAGAGAACGTATTTTCGAAGTATAAAATGATTTCCAAATGTTTTTAAAGGATTTTTTAAAGATTATTTTGGTATAAACTGTTTCTTATTTTGAAACCAAGATTTTCAAAACTTCATCCCTTTGGTATCCACCTTGTTAGAAATTTCTGGGTTAGGATTCTTATCGATTAGGATTCCATAAACTTTGGAACACTCCCACTTGTTCTGAAATCCAGTCATGTCTTCCCTATTTTATCCTTTTTATTTTGGAGCATTCTGTAACTCCACTTTGGAATGACCTCTCTTAAGATTGGTGATTCCGCAAATCTTTGAATGATTTGTAGAAGGGTGAAACTCCTTTAAGATTAGCATTGATTCACCGAAGATTTCAGTATCCTCAGTTTACAATGTTATCTATCTCCTGCTCTACCTGGATTCTATCTCTGGCGATCGAACGTCGATTTGCCTTAGATTTTCAAATTGATTATATTCCTGAACTCACAGTTGACCCGGTTAAGGCCGCCCATGATTTATATAGGCTTATCTATCTTCTACTTGGTAATTAAATTATCTTATCTTCGTTCGAGATTATCTTCGAACTAGAATTTTATTTGATTAGAGTTACTCTAAAATTGAATATCTGTTTGTTGGAAATCCATCCTTGAATCATCCTTTGGAAATTTGTATTTGGTTGTATTTTGAAATTTTGCAAACTTCGAAATTATTATTTTGATAAGAATGATCCTATTTTGTATATAAAAGTGAAATGTTTTCGATAAAGATTGTGACGCCCCACCTCTATACCCACGCTAGACAAGAACATTACGGTGAATGCTGTCAACTAGCCCAGAGAATAAGGCTGTTGAGGAGCGACCATCCGTGTAATTGCTTTGTGTGAGTACCGATACGTCAGATAGTATAACATGCTTTCAAGAGGAAATCTGACATACCGATACAAACTCAAAGCTACTACATAGTGGCTATAATAATCTTCGGAAACAAATATAGAAATAAGCATAACATAATCAGTCACAGATAATTCATATCACAAAGGCGGAAGAAGATATGAATATATAAATTACACATGAAAGTGTACATCAGAGTAGTGGTCAAAAAGATCCACAATAAAACAAGAGAATAGCAACACGTGCTATGCAAAAGAATACAACTATGAGTCTATATCTGAAGTGTAAACAACAAAAACAGCTAATCTATATGGTTAGCCAAAAGTCAGAGTAATGAATCCCAAGGGAGAAGTCAAGCAGAAGCACCTGTAACATCTCGGTCTGACCCGAGTATTATTTATAAGAAAATAATAAACGGATCAGTCTGGCTATAAATATCAGATGACATGATATAGAAAAAGAAATATGGCATAAACACATGATAACCATATTGGCATACTACTATAAGTATGTAATTGAAAATCAACATGAGATTAATCAATATCACAAGAATCTTCACAAAGGTCCAAAAAGAGGTTTCATACCCCAAAACTTGTGTTCACAACAAGTCAATGACACACGAATTCACCAATGCATAAAAATTGATAAATCATATCAATGAAAATCACGAAAATTGGTGAAGCATAAATTCCAAAAATCGACACACGAGATCCAGAAATCATAAAAAAAGGGAAAGATGCCTATCACACGAACAAGAAGCTATCTCATGGTAGCTAGCCATTGATTTTTGACACACGATCGGCCCGAAGACCATGGGGAGCTACCCCTTATGGATGAGTCGGAATCACCCAGATGAAGTCTAGGCTAACCAAAAAGCAAAAAGGTATGTGTGAGTCGAAATCACACAAATGGTGTCTAGCCTAGCCTCGCAAACAAAGAGACATCGCCCAATTGCTAGTCTAAATCATAAAATGATCGTCATATCAACGAGAAGTGTCAATTACACTAAGTTAATAAATATAAAAGTTTAGCTTCATGTCCCATAACCACTTGCTTAATTTAAATATTTATGAACAAACTGTAAATCTTCACTAGAAAGTCGTCACTAGAGTTTCAATCGAGAAAGTCCAAGATTTAATCGACGAAGTAAATGCAAGCATTTCATACCACTTGTTTTACTAAGTCGTTTAATTAGATTTATCATACGAGTGAGGTAAAGGTTTGTATATACTAATAGATTGGAAATCGGTTTGAGAAAACGAACTTTGAAATAAAATAGTGTTGAAAACATTTGGAGAAAGAGTTTTGATATTTACTACTAGTATTGAAACCTTCATATTTTTAAAAGTGACAAATCACAAAAATGATGGTAGGAACAATCAATCACTAAAATTCACATACGAAGACGTGAACTAGTTCCAAAGAAATCAATATCAAATCCATCAAAATGAATATTTCCAAAAATCCCAAAATAGAAGTCAACAAAGTCGAATAACAATTGATACAACAAGTGGGAATAAACCCGAATCGATTAAATTTGGAAACGCAAGAGAAATAGGCAAAAATAGGCATAATAGGCATTTAAGAGCAGGTCGGTCGACTGACCCACTGAGTTCAGTCGACCGAACACAGTCCCAAAAAACTCTCGGGATGTAGATCAGTCGGCTGAACTCAGTGAGTCAGTCGACTGACTGCAGTAAACAGAGCCCCCAAGGCTCTGCAGGAAGTCTTCACCCTGCCTATTAGCTTCAGCCAGTCGACTGACCAAGAGATCCAGTCGACTGACTTGAGCTAAGGCAGTTTTTCCTGCCTTTGCACAAGGTGTGCAATCCCAACCAATTTGCAACCGAATTCGAGCAATGACGCTAGGGGTTTATACCAATCGACTACCCGGCCCTTATGGCTCTTCGATGCGTCACCAAAACATGTTAAGATATCCATAAAAAGATTTTCACATATTTTGATTTCAAAACACTAAAAATTGGAATGTACACCAAATCAATTCGAACCAAAATCAAATGCACATGAATATGTGTTAGGAATTCATACCTAACAATCGAAGATAATCATAGACATAGATGTGAGATAAAAATCTCACCTTTGAAAGCAGACAAACGAAGAAGAAGCTTGAAAGCAAAGGAGGATCAACCACTCTTCAATCCCAACTCAAGAAGCTTGATTCTAAGCTTAAAAGAGAAATATTCCCCAAATTAGGTTTAGGAAATTTCTGAAATCAAAGAGAGAATGAGTTGGGGAAGATGAAGAGAAGGCTTACCAATGGGTTCTCTCGAATTTGGAGCTAGAAGTTGGATTTGCAAAGAAACCTAGGGCTTAGTAATTTCCATTTCCAATCTCTTCCACCATTTTTTCTTTAGCTTGAAGTATTAGGGAAGGAGGAACGAAGTAATGAAGAGTAGAGGGGGTTGGGACTGAGTTAGTAAAGGGTTCAGCCCAAACCAAAGCCCTAAGTGAAAAGTAGCAAAAATCAACTTACTCCAAACATATCGAAACTTATACTCAAAAAGGTTGCAAACGACATTTTGAACTCAATGGAAGTGGTCTCGAGTCCTAATTCGACTGTTTGCAAGAAGTAGCTTTTCAGACTAAGGTCCGACGAACGATGAAATATTTAAATAAAATATTAAAATATACAATCGATAAATATGCGGGTTGTTACATACTCCCCTCCTTAAAGAAATTGCGTCCTCGCAATACTTAAGAAGAAAATAAAGAGTAATAACCATAAAAGCATATCAACACAAAATAAATTTGAAATAGGAAGTTTACCATAAAGAGCATGAAAGGGTAAGCCCGAATATGTTCGCTCGATGAATTCTCTAGATTCCCAAGAGAAATCCTTATGATTTAAGAACCATCGGACTTTCACAAAAAGAACATCTTTATTTCGAAGGTGCTCGACCCTCGAAGAAATGATGTGAATAGAATGTTGCTCAAAAGTCAAATCTGGTGAAACTTCAATCTCCTCCACCACACCGGGCTCAAGAATAGAATCAGAATCTCGAAGACATTTCCGTAATTGAGAAACGTGAAACACGTCATGAATAACAGAAAATTGAGCCGGTAATAAAAGGCGATATGCCATGAAACCAATACGTTCAGCGATAGGAAATAGCCCAATATATCGTGGCACTAACTTTCCTGATCGACTGAAACGTACAACACCTTTCATAGGTGAAACACGAACAAACACAAAATCTTCCACAGAAAATTCTAACTTCCTTCTCCGGCTATCGTCATAGGATTTTTGTCTACTCTGGGCTTCTTTCATCCTATGTCGAATAAGTTCAATTTTCTCTGTGGAATCCCGAATAAAATGTGGATCTAAAACCAGCTTCTCACCGGCCTCAAGCCAACAAGAAGGAGATCGGCATGGCCTCCCATAGAGTGCCTCGAAAGGTGCCATACCAATACTAGATTGGAAGCTATTATTATAGGAAAATTCAACAAGTGAAATATGATCTTCCCAACTTCCACCAAAATCAAGAACACACGCACGAAGAAGATCTTCAAGAGTTTGATTCACACGCTCGGTTTGTCCATCGGACTGAGGATGATAAGCTGTGCTAAAATTAAGCTTCGTTCCCAAAGCTTTTTGAAGACTCTTCCAAAATCCACTAGTAAACAATGGATCACGATCACTAACAATAGAAGTAGGTACTCCATGTAATTTAACAATCTTTTTAACAAAGAGCTTGGCCAAAAGAGGAACGGTTCGGTTAGACCGAACGGGAATAAAATGGACGGATTTAGTAAGTCTATCAACAATCACCCATAAGCTATCATGAACCGAACGAGAACGGGGAAGGCCATCTATAAAATCCATGGAAATTTGGTCCCACTTCCAAATTGGAATTTCTGAAGGTTGCAATAACCCACCGGGCCTTTGATGTTCGGCCTTAACGAGTTGGAAAGTCATGCAACGCTTAACGAAGTTAGCGATGTCAAGTTTCATTCCCTCATAATAATAAAGTCGCTTCATATCCGCGTACATTTTACTACTACCAGGATGAATGGTAAATTTAGAACGATGAGAATCTTCTAAAATATCCTTACGAAGATCACCAATATTTGGCACGATAAGTCTACCAAATTTCCGATTGCCGCCACGAGAATCGATATCAAAGTCTTTCAAACCTTTAATATCATTTTTATCCTTAATATTTTGGCCAAGAAGAGCCAATTCGGGATCTAGCCTTTGAGCTTCAAGAATGCGGTCTAAAAGAGAAGGATGGGCCTCAAGGCTACATAAAACAAGTGACGAGCATAAATCGGATACGCGGTCTCGAATCTCACAAGTGGATAAGATCACGAGATCGTTCCATTCGGATATCATCATAGAAACAACTGCTTGTTGCTTACGGCCAAGAGCATCGGCGACACGATTACCCTTACCGGGGTTATAAAGAATATCAAGATCATAAGGCGCAAGGAACTCGAGCCAACGCTGTTGACTTAAATTAAGTTCCTTATGAGAAAATAAGTATTCCCAAGATTTGATCAGGGTAGAGAACAAATTTCTCACCCCAAAAATAATGATGTCAAATCTTTAGAAGCGAAATTAATAGCCGCGAGCACTAAATCATGAGGGGCATAACTAGTCTCAATAGGCATTAATGATTTAGAAACATAAGAGATAGCACGTTCTCATTTGCAAGAGAATGACATGCAAACCCATACGATTAGCATTGGTACAAAAGATAAAATCTTGGTTCCCTTCGGAAAACACTAGAATAAGAGTTTCGGAAAAGAATTCTTTCAATCTTCTTTCCCCAAAAGCTAAAACTTTCAAAATTACAATTATCTCAATGTAAAAAATCTTTCTAGAAAAATTTACATTTTACAAGTTAATATATCGTGTCTGATTGTCTCATCAAAGCGTTTAGGAGATTCTTATCGATAACGTTGATCAAGCGCATCGACCAGAACTCTTAAAGCACTCAATGGGAAATACAACCACAAAATCTTCTTATTTAGAATAAACAAGTTTGTTAAAAGTTTTACAAATATTTGCTTGTTTTAAGAACAAAATCCAATTATACTTATAAATAAAAAAAAATATGAAAAAGATTTGTAAAAATTTTAAATTACTATTTTCATCCAAAATAAATAAATACAAGAATGGAATTGTCGAGACATTCATAGAATATTCGACTTATAAAATGGATGAAACAAGATGGGCAAACTGAATGACATTATAAGTCGTTCATAAGAATCATAATGAGTGCGGAATGCGGTAAGTGGAATGCTAACTCCAGCAACTTGTAGCAAATGAAAATCGGTGGCAAGGTCAAACCGAAATGACCTTAACACCACTCAAAAGATTTCTTCGGTGATAGTCCTAAGACAAATTCAAGAATACTGGAAAATTTCTCAAACTACATGGATGAGAGAAATAACACTTTCCTTATAAGTGGGCTTAAGGAATAAAATAATGCCACCAAATTGGAATCGAAATCATAAAGGAAAAATAGAAATCTGCTTACAGATAGAAAATGTCGAAGATGAATAGTCCACTCAAAAATATAGGATAGGGCTTCACAATGATTAAGACAGTCCTTTCCAAAGATCAATTCCGAAGCCTAAGTAAAAATATCGGCTCGGAAAGAAAAATCACATAAAATAATTTCGACATCAATAGAAAGCAAATTGAGTGTTGCGGATCCACCATCCGGATTCACAATTCTCAAAGAAGTCATCAAGCACGAAATTGTTTAAAGGAAAAGAATCAACAAGTTCTTTTGATATAAAATAGTGAGATGGAACTCATATCAAAACGAACAAGAACATGATAATCACAAAGCAAATGTCATCAAGGATTGAATGAGAAATACCATGACCAAGAGAAGTGTTGCTAGGGGCTTGCACAATATTTAGCTTTCTCATGTCCTTGTTCAAAAGTTTAGAACATGCAGATAAAAGATGACCCGGTTCTTTCCAATAGCGACAATAAAGGGGTTTCGGGCACTTAATTACATAATGGTCCGTGGAACCACAATTGTAGCATTGTTTACGACTTGGGGTAGGAGTCTTGTCTACGGAAGTTTCTTGTTCCACCTTCTTCCTGCATTGAAGTATGGGGCAGATAGAAATATGATGACATGTATTTTTGCAATAACGACAAAAGAGTGGTTCCGAACACTCCTTTGCATAGTGGTCCTTAGAATTACAATTGTAGCATCCTCCACGATTAGGGATTGGAGTCTTTACCACCAAAGTAGTTTGCTCACTTTCTTATTGGGATTAAGGCTGCTGAAGTTAGTATGCCTCTTCTTGGAAATCCCAATAGCATTAACACTTCCTTTACCAACTTCTTCATAACGAAGAGTGATATCCACAAGCTGATTGAAAGGAACTCCAAGTTTCAAAGGTAGAACCATTTCGGGGTTCTTACTCAAAGCATAGATAAACTCTTGATTCTTTACAAGATCCAAAAGTTGTTGGTTAAACATGAATGCGCCATCCAGAGAAGGGCTACTAGATTGACCAGCGCTAGGATTGCCAGAACCAACCATTTCTTTTCTTTAAGAAAGAAAGAAAAGAAGAAGAAAAAGTTATTCTTAGAATGAATATCAAACAATCATGATGATAAAACAAGGAATCATTAAAGAAGATAGGATTAGACGGTACGAAGACTCGAATAAATCCTAAGGCACAACTCCTAAGAAAGGCTTAGGACATGATCCCTGCTAGATTATTCCACATTGTTCCGAAGTTTGGCTTTGATACCAAGCTGTGACGCCCCACCTCTATACCCGCGCTAGACAAAAACATTATGGTGAATGCTGTCAACTAGCATGGAGAATAAGGCTGTTGAGGAACGACCATCCGTGTAATTGCTTTGTGCGAGTACCGATACGTCAGATAGTATAACATGCTTTTAAGAGGAAATCCGACATACCGATACAAACTCAAAGCTACTACACAGTGGCTATAATAATCTTCGGAAACAAATATAGAAATAAGCATAACATAATCAGTCATAGATAATTCATATCACAAAGGCGGAAGAAGATATGAATATATAAATTACACATGAAAGTGTACATCAGAGTAGTGGTCAAAAAGATCCACAATAAAACAAGAGAACAGCAACACGTGCTATGCAAAAGAATACAACTATGAGTCTATATCTCAAGTGTAAACAACAAAAACAGCTAATCTATATGGTTAGCCAAAAGTCATAGTAATGAATCCCAAGGGAGAAGTCAAGCAGAAGCACCTGTAACATCTCGGTATGACCCGAGTATTATTTATAAGAAAATAATAAACGGATCAGTCTGGCTATAAATATCAGATGACATGATATAGAAAAAGAAATATGGCATAAACACATGATAACCATATTGGCATACTACTATAAGTATGTAATTGAAAATCAACATGAGATTAATCAATATCACAAGAATCTTCACAAAGGTCCAAAAAGAGGTTTCATACCCCAAAACTTGTGTTCACAACAAGTCAATGACACACGAATTCACCAATGCATAAAAATTGATAAATCATATCAATGAAAATCACGAAAATTGGTGAAGCATAAATTCCAAAAATCGACACACGAAATCCAGAAATCATAAAAAAAAGAAGGGAAAGAGGCCTATCACACGAACGAGAAGCTATCTCATGGTAGCTAGCCATTAATTTTTGACACACGATCGGCCCGAAGACCATGGGGAGCTACCCCTTATGGATGAGTCGGAATCACCCAGATGAAGTCTAGGCTAACCAAAAAGCAAAAAGGTATGTGTGAGTCGAAATCACACAAATGGTGTCTAGCCTAGCCTCGCAAACAAAGAGACATCGCCCAATTGCTAGTCTAAATCATAAAATGATCGTCATGATCAACGAGAAGTGTCAATTACACTAAGTTAATAAATATAAAAGTTTAGCTTCATGTCCCATAACCACTTGCTTAACTTAAATATTTATGAACAAACTATAAATCTTCACTAGAAAGTTGTCACTAGAGTTTCAATCGAACAAGTCCAAGAATTAATCGACGAAGTAAACGCAAGCGTTTCATACCACTCGTTTTACTAAGTCGTTTAATTAGATTTCTCATACGAGTGAGGTAAAGGTTTGTATATACTAATATATTGGAAATCGGTTTGAGAAAACGAACTTTGAAATAAAATAGTGTTGAAAACATTTGGAGAAAGAGTTTTGATATTTACTACTAGTATTGAAACCTTCATATTTTTAAAAGTGACAAATCACAAAAATGATGGTAGGAACAATCAATCACTAAAATTCACATACGAAGACATGAATTAGTTCCAAAGAAATCGATATCAAATCCATCAAAATGGATATTTCCAAAAATCCCAAAATAGAAGTCATCAAAGTCGAATAACAATTGATACAACAAGTGGGAATAAACCCGAATCGATTAAATTTGGAAACGCAAGAGAAATAGACAAAAATAGGCATAATAGGCATTTAAGAGCAGGTCAGTCGACTGACCCACTGAGTTCAGTCGACCGAACACAGTCCCAAAAAACTCTCGGGATGTAGGTCAGTCGACTGAACTCAGTGAGTCAGTCGACTGACTGCAGTAAACAGAGCCCCCAAGGCTCTGCATGAAGTCTTCACCCTGCCTATTAGCTTCAGCCAGTCGACTGACCAAGAGATCCAGTCGACTGACTGGAGCTAAGGCAGTTTTTCCTGCCTTTGCACAAGGTGTGCAATCCCAACCAATTCGCAACCGAATTCGAGCAATGGCACTAGGGGTTTATACCAATCGACTACCCGACCCTTATGGCTCTTCGATGCGTCACCAAAACATGTTAAGATATCCATAAAAGGATTTTCATAGATTTTGATTTCAAAACACTAAAAATTGGAATGTACACCAAATCAATTCAAACCAAAATCAAATGCACATGAATATGTGTTAGGAATTCATACCTAACAATCGAAGATAATCATTGACATAGATGTGAGATAAAAAGCTCACCTTTGAAAGCAGACAAACGAAGAAGAAGCTTGAAAGCAAAGGAGGATCAACCACTCTTCAATTCCAACTCAAGAAGCTTGATTCTAAGCTTAAAAGAGAAATATTCCCCAAATTAGGTTTAGGAAATTTCTGAAATCAAAGGTAGAATGAGTTGGGGAAGATGAAGAGAAGGCTTACCAATGGGTTCTCTTGAATTTGGAGCTAGAAGTTGGATTTGCAAAGAAAGCTAGGGCTTAGTAATTTCCATTTCCAATCTCTTCCACCATTTTTGCTTTAGCTTGAAGTATTAGGAAAGGAGGAATGAAATAATGAAGAGTAGAGGGGGTTGGGACTGAGTTAGTAAAGGGTTCAGCCCAAACCAAAGCCCTAAGTGAAAAAGTAGCAAAAATCAACTTACTCCAAACATATCGAAACTTATACTCAAAAAGGTTGCAAACGGCATTTTGAACTCAATGGAAGTGGTCTCGAGTCCTAATTCGACTGTTTGCAAGAAGTAGCTTTTCGGACTAAGATCCGACGAATGATGAAATATTTAAATAAAATATTTAAATATACAATCGATAAATATGCGGGTTGTTACAAAGATTATATATCTTTTAAATGAAAATTTGAAATTTCAAAAGGAATTGAAATTTTGAAAATTTATAAGAAATTTGATTTAAATAAAAATGATTTATAACTGAAGTGTTTTAAATTTGAGTTTTGAGGAACCGAACTCCGGTGTTTTGAAATCGATTTTAATATTGTGATAATATGATTTAAAGATATTTTCTGAATAAGAAATGTTTCAAATGTATTCGAATGAATTCCAATGATTTCGAGGTAATTTCAAATAGGTTTCAAGAAATAAAGTCGAAAACCCACTTATGACGCTGGAAAATAATTTCGGCGATGAATGCATGCATGATCGACATTGATTTTCGAGTTTCTGAGTGGGGAAGAGACCACTCTAGTAGTTTTGCTATGCGAGTGATTTTTTTTGAAACCAAATTTTGATTTCAGATTTTGAAGTATGGTTTGATATTCGAAAGATGTGTGTGTGTGTGTGTGCATTTGAAATAATTTGAAGTAAGCCGGTGTTCAGTCCTCGAGATTCAGATTTGTTTTGGTATAACCTTATCTATTGGAATTGATTTAATGATTTGTTGGTGATTTCCAACTCTTGGATTTGAAAATATGATTTCTTCGACTATTTTGATGGTTCGAGCACTTCCAAATCAAGGTTAACTTTTCAAAGCTAAGAAAATTTTGTAAGGTATAGGGTATTTGATAAAGAATATAAGTTTAGTTTGGTTTGAATTGAATTAAAGTTGGAAATTTTAGATTTGAGCTTAATTGAATAATTTATGAAATTTAAAGAATTAAAGGAATGTTTTATGATTTCAAATGTATGATTTCGAAAGGTTATGGTTTTCAAAGTGTAATGATTTCAAGTATTTGGTTTCGAAAGATTTATAACTTTGAAAGTATTATGATTTTTTGAAAGGGAATATATGTTTGAAATGGAAATGAATTTATTTGACATAAATTTTGTTGATTTGGAAATTGGATTATTTTCTAAATCTATTGTTTTGAGAAACTTTGAAACTGAATATATGTAATTTGAAAGAAATGATTTAGCGAAATCAAATATGATTTTGAAACTGAATTGATATTGAAATGGTTTGAAATTGAGAACCTTTTTTATTTAAATACTATGATTTTGGAGTTATCGAACTTATATAAAAGTGATTTGTATAAGTATGAAGTGATTTGGAAATATTGATCTGTAAAGGTACTAAATTTGTAAATTGAGATCTTTTATAATCGAAGTCTATATAAGTGTGATTTGATATACTATTGATTTGGGAAAGTATTCGATTTGAAATGAAATCTTATGTATAATGGACTTTATATAAGTATGATATTTGAAAGTGATTTTGAAAGGTACTATATGATACATATTTTCGAAGTAAAGAAATGGAAAGTGTATTCTACTTGATATCCGCTTTGTGGCCAGACTGTGGATTCATTCTATTTGATATTATTCTCTCTGATTTGGGTTTTTCGGATATGATACTTGAGTGTCCATTAAATTCTATGACGATCTCCATGGTCTTACGAGCGCGACTACATAGTGCAACTGCCTGGCTGAGTTGGCCTAGGGGTACAGATTGTTTCCTGGGGGTTCAGGCGTAACCATTGTGTATCCTGCAATCTATGTAGGTCGCATTAGTAGCGAAACTGCCTGGCTGAGACGGCCTAGGGGTATGAATTGTTTCCTGAGGGATCCAAGCGTAACATTGTGTATCATGCACTCTACTAGTCATCATAGCGTAACTCGCAGGGCTGAGAAAACTTACGGATACGGATTGTTTTCTGGGGGATCCAGGCGTAACCATTGTATATCTGTGATCCATGGTTAGACAAATGGTTGGTTTGGTTGATTTTTTTGGATTGTACTTTCCATATCTGTTGTTTTTAAAAGGTTTTTCAAGTATTTTCACTGGGTGTTGAAATAAGTCTACTAAGTACCTGGAGAATTCTAGCTTTGCGCCTGATCAACACATGGCCAGAGTCCACGGGAACGAAAGTAAACTTGTTAAGACATCGAGTTATAAAAGTATTTTGGTAAAGTATTATATAAATGATATTTTAATCATGACTTAAATTGTTTTAAATATTATTTACTTCGAACTATTAAAATTGAATCAAATGACTATTCATCATATTATAAAATGTTAAAAATGTTAAATATAAATTTTAAATTGAAATTTTGATGGTTTTGAAATAATGGTTCATCCTTGTCTTTCAATCTACTTCCTCCTAGCTATTTCTACCTTCTTCCTCTTCGAGGGTCCTTTCCGCATTGTGGAAAGAGTTGGTTCTTTGGCTTATCGTCTGGATTTGCCGAGAAGTTGTCTGGAGTGCACGATGTATTCCATGTCTCACATCTTCTCTAGTATCTTCTTGACCCATCTCTTTTTGTTCAGCCTTCTGCTCTTGATAGTTGGATATTTATCCTAATCTGACTGTCGAGAGGAAGTCACTTTGTATTATCGACAGATTTACGAAGCAGCTAAGAGGGAGATCTGTTAGTCTGGTCAAAGTACTGTGAAGTACTGATGATTGGGATTGTACCTGGGGAAACGGAGGAGAGCATTCGTGCTTCGAATCTGGAATTATTTCTCCAGGTACTATTTGTTTTGTATACTCGCTTTTCCTTATTTCCTTGTTCGTTCTTTTCGAGGACGAAAAAATTTGAGTGGGGAAGTGTAACAACCCTGAATTTTTTAATTTATTTTAGTTGTTTATTTTACTTATTTAAAATTGAAACTCTTGATTTAAAAACTTTATTATATTTATTAAAATGAATAAATTTTGTTATTTTAAATATAAATTTTGACTTTTATGTGAATTATAATTTCAAACATGACAAAATAAAATATTTCTTGAAAATGTGGATTTTGGTCAATTTGGTCAAACTTTGACTTTTAAATTTAAAATTTAAATATTTGAATTTTATCTTTTAATATGAAAATAGATTAAATTTTAAGAATACTTCTTTTTGTTTCGTTGAAATCGGATTTATATCGTGAAAGTTATGCATTTTACAATATTGTATGTAAATTGATTTATTTAACAATATTGTTTATTTTAAATTATATAAATAATATATATATATATATTGTCATATCTTGTTCTAATTTGTGTGTGTGTGTGTAATATGTCATGTTATATGTATATTTTATTTTTAAAACATTTTTAGAGGGTAGTAGTTATTTTATTCCAAAAACTAGTTATATTTTGTTTTCAATTTTCAATACTAGTTTACATATATTAAATTATATTTTTTTATATATATTTTTCTAAATTTTTTTATTCATTTCATTTTTACTTTATCCGGTATTCATTTTATTTTTATTTACTTGGTTTTTATTTTGGTTTATTTGAATAAAGAAAAAAGAAATTTCAAAGTACAAAAACTCTTCATTTACTTTTGACTTTTCATTTTCCACCTCTTCATACTTTGGCCGTTCACCACATATCTTTTGGCCGTGAGTTTCTTTCTGATATTCATGTGAGAAATCACTTTCTCACCTCATTTTTCATGTGTGCTTCAGATCTGAAGAAAAGTTCTTGGTAATGTCTCTTCTTTTTCCACTTTCTCTTTGCATTTTATTGATTTTTCCTTGATTTTGCCTTGGATTCTTCATGCTTTTGCTCGGCCTTAGCAATCCACCACCTCCTCCGACCAACTCCACCACCATCCACAGCCTCTTCACCCTCCTTCCCCTCTATCTTGTCCAGGCCGTGACACCCCCTAAGTTGTTTGCACCACAAAACTCCAAAATCCTCTTGAATATTGCCATAGCCAAGCCTGTTGACAACATAGCTTTCATTTTTCACCTAGACCACCTCCATAGACGCCACCACCAGTCCCTCCACCACCTCTGGACGACACTCCAGACCCCACCTGACCTTCACCTTGCATGGCCAAGCCAAATCCTTGTCAGGCCGAGCCTATGTGGTGCACCAAAAACCCATTCCTTTGCCTTGAACGCTTTTTATTCCTATGCCAAGACTTCCACCACTTCACTAGCTAGCCGAGCCTGTTTGGATTTATACCTGACCCAATACACCACTTTGGCTGAGCATACATGACCCCTAGGCCGAGCTTGTGAAGGTTGAGGCAATAGCAAAGATCAATTTGTTCGTTGCTGCAATATTTTAAATTGTTTCAATATGTATATTTGGCTGAAATCATATTTATACTTGTCTTGTTTATGGGTTGTGTACAAGATAAAAGTTTGGTTCTCTTCCCACCCAAGTTCTCCACTCCACTAAAGTGGCGCACGAAGCTCATGCGGAATGGGCATGGAGAACAAATTGGTTGAGGCGGGCGAGCCCTCGATATACAGCCTCCCTCCCCCAATTGATCGGGGTCGCCGTCTCCCATCCCCAATTAATATACTGGATGTTAGTTGCCTATAAGTATAATGGGTGACAGTAGACCCAATTAATATACTAGAGGTTGCCTACTGGTCGCCTATCGGTCGCTCCTTCCTTCGCTTCCTGGGCCCAAAGCAGTACTCTTTTTCCGGGCCAAATCAAGGATTTGGCGCTTCTTGCTATATATTCAACTTGCAGATATCAATTCGATTCTATCTCCGGAACTTAAAGCTACTGTGGGAACATCCTACCTAGTGTAAGACTACCTTCCGTCGATCCGCCTTACTAAAAGTGTCCTTAATCGAATGCCTAACAAATAGATAGAACGCCATGCTAGTTGACTGGTCGAGACGAAGCTGCTGCGCTTTGCTGCCTTCGAAAGAGTGGTTTAGTCATGTTATCGTGCCTTTTGGAATTTGTTTGTGTGTCAGAATCTGTTATCTTCAGCTTGTAGAGGTGAGTTATTCTCACCAGACAGTTTTATACTTATATGACTAGTAAACTGATCACATTTGAATCTGTAAATTCATATCACCATGTTATATTTGCTATGCTATGATCATATGATGTTCACCCATGATTATTCACCTGTTATATCATCTGTCACTGTTATATTATGCTATTCTGTTATTTATACCAGTTTATCACACTGCAAGTTCCCTATATATTAGAATCACTATGGGTTCAAATGATACATAACCGAACGGACTTTAGAATAAGGAAAAATCGTTGTGGGCTGAAATGATAGGCCTGAACGATTTTCATTTATTCCATATTACTTGGGATTGCGGGTTTGAAATGATTAAACCCAGGTTTTCTTTGTAAATTACGGGTTGAAATGATATATTACCTGTATCACTTTACCTAGTTTAGAAAATTATATACAAACCCGTAGTTAAAATATGTTTTTCTAAAAATTTTAAAATATTCTAGAAATGTAAATATTATGATATTTTGATTTAAACTTAATTAAAAATGATTTTTGTAAAATATTATGGATTTTCTGAAAATTTATAAGTGAAATAAATTATGGAAAAGTTAGAAATTTTGAAATGTAAGTTATTTTGGAAATTTTAATTTGGTGATAATTGGAATTTATATTAAAAATGAAATTATGATAAATTTATGATAATTTGGATTAAAGTGAATTTAAAGTGATTTTATAATATATTAATGATTTTTGAATAGAGTTAAGATGTGAAATGAATGAATATTTAAGTTGAAATTTTGAAATATAACTAAAATTGAAAATTTGTGAATTCGGCTTAAAAGTGAATTTTAAGTTAAGTAAATAAAAATGGAATTAAGTTATATTTGAAAATAAACTTAAGTGTTAAGTTAAATTTAATTTAATGAATATAAATTTAATGTTGGAATTTAATAAGTGAATTATTATTAATCTTGATTTTTGAATGGAAATTTAACTTTGTAAAATCATGAATATAAGGGTATTTGACTGATTGTTTTAAAAGTGAAAATATGTGATTTGATAAGTTAAAAATGATTTAAATAAAAATATAATATTTTGTGAAATTATATTTCGTATTTGAAGTTAATTAATTGCATTTTTTGAAATGCTATTATTTCTAATGTAAATGTTATTACAACATTTGTAAATGCTGTAGTTGATAATAATGAACCAGATGGCTAAATTTAATTAAAAGCTATTATAGCATTTTGTAAGTGCTATAATTTTGGAATTTAACTAAGTTTATTTGAAACTAATGTAATCCTACTACAGCATTTAAAATGCTGTCTTTTGTTAAATTGAACTGTTTTGAATGTAACTTTCTGTAGCATTTTCTAAATGCTGCGAAAGTTGAATTTTCATTGTTTTAATAAATTTAAGTGAATAAATGAATTTTGAAAGATTAAAATTTTAGAAATTTAATAATTTAATTATTAAATATAATAACTTAATTTATGATTTAAAATGAAGTAATTTGTTTTGAAAAATAAACTATTTGAAATGTGTGTTGAAATGGTATTTTAAATAAATGAATGTGGTTTGGAAGATACGATATTCTGAAATGGGTTTTGAATGATATTGAATTATTGAAATGATATTTGATTTCGAAGTATAAAATATCATTTTGAAATTTTAACCACGGGATGTATTTAATTTATAGTTAACTGATCCTTAAAGGATGAGCGATCCCAAGCATCCTTTAAGTTATTGTGCATTTCTACTACAGTTCACTTGAGTTGGTTTATATTATATAAGTATATATGTCCTGACTCGAGTGTTTTGTGTTTTACTTTACGCTCGGGTCAGCCTGAGTATTTACAGCTTAGCTTTGGATTTCTTTTCTGGAGCTAGCAATCGCTGGAGATTCTGCTTGTCTAGTTATTTGTTCCCTTTCAGTTTCAGTTATTCTATTTCAGCTCTGGTATTTATAAACTACTATGTATTTGAGATTTCTATTGTATATGTTTTTCAGACTGATATTGTGTATTATGTTTTGAGAGTTTGTTATAGTAGCTTCATGAACTACTACGTTATTTTAATTTCCGCTGCGAGTTATTCTGATATTTCTGTGTCTGTGATTCTGTGATTTGTATTTCATTTGCTCCATATTTTTTTACAATGCGGTATTTTGAGCAATTCAAGTCTGGCATGTGTGGATGCGAATGGCTGAAAATATCGGGTTGTTACAGTAATATCGGGTTGTTACATATAAACAGTTAAACACTGTCTATAATATATTTTTTATACAGTTGCCCTTAACCTAAATGGTCACCGCAGTCCATGGCCTAGGCGAGCTACCATTTCAGCCGGGCTAGGCATATGATATAGTACAGTTCATTACATATGTTTCTCTAAACAAAATACCTCAGACATCAACGAAATTTGGTTTGGACGTAAATGTATCTTGTATGTGTTGTAATCACCAAGGTTTTCAAAACTGGACTTAAATTGTAAATCATAAAGTTTAAATTTTAAATCAAAAC
Organism: Allium cepa; assembly: GCA_030765085.1. Classification (NCBI taxonomy): domain Eukaryota; kingdom Viridiplantae; phylum Streptophyta; class Magnoliopsida; order Asparagales; family Amaryllidaceae; genus Allium; species Allium cepa. The sequence goes on along the minus strand of CM060939.1, from coordinate 963,322,532 downwards.
GGGATTTAAATCATAAATCATTGGTTTAGAAGGTCTATATCTACACATATTGAAATTGATTATGATGATTGAACTTTTACATCTAAACTTAAAACTCGGTTCTGTACTCTTGTTCTAGTTTTTTTTTAGAAAACTCAAGGATTGAAATTGTGGATTCAAATAAACATATTAAATATATAAGTATGTATTGAATGAATTTTGCCAACTGCAGTTTTAAATGAGTTTGAATTAAAATGTAAATCGAATCGGAACGTAGGAGATCCGATCTAAAATGGGATTTAAAGATATAAGTTTTTCGATAACAATGGTAATCACCCTATCAGTTTTAATTTATAATTTTTTTATCATATATTCTTATGATTATAAAAAATTATCCTTAGGTCCCATTCAATTTTCTTTAATAAATTACATTCATATTGCAAAAAAAAGGTGAAATTCACAGGAGTATTTGAGTAGTTTTACTAATCTTAACATGAATTCTTAGGTTATACGTCCAAAACTCATAATCGCTATAATACACGTCTGAGCGTCCACTTTTAAATTTGAAAATGAGAGAAGTAAAAAAAGAAAGTAATTAAAGAAAGAGGATGTAGAAAATAATTTTTTAATGAGAAAAATGTAAAACAAATAAGCTTAGAAAAGAGTAATGTATACACAGTTCCACTTTAATTTAGCTAACAATGAATCAAATTATTAAGTGTAAAGAAAAAGGAAAGTAGGTCCATTCAATCATTTAAACTGTATTATGCAAGGAAAAAAAAATTGGTATAAAAATGAGAAACGAATCACATCTAATGTGGTTAAAAATGTTCAAATACTTACAACTCAACTATTCATTTCAGTGATGGCTAAGAAAAAACAAAATCTTCAAAATCAGGAGACGAAATGTCATCAACGCCCATGATTCCACCCGTCGCTTTCGTAATTTTCTTCTTCGATGAAGGTGTAACCTTACTCTTAACCATTGTCTGCACGCCTCCTATAAAATAGAATATTGCATATACTATTACTCAAGTAATTAGTTGTAACTTAGTATGTGTTGTTCATTCAAACATAAAAGATTCAAGGATATGTTTATAGATATATATGATAGAAGAAAGTAAGTGCACTAATAGAGAATGAAATATATGCTGCCATTCATTTTGTACCTTCACATATATAAACTGTTTATCCTCTCATTCTCATAAATTGTATGGGACTAACTATGAGGTTTCCTTTCCTCTGCTTTCTTATTGCAGTTGAATTTCATATTAACAAATTTGTATCAACCAAAAATCCATCATCCAAACAACCAAAGAATTTCAATAAAATAGAATATAGATCATATCGGTGAGTTATATAAAATAACTCACATAAACAAAGCAAACAAACCAATCGAACATCTAATGACGATGCCCAATTCCACGATATCAATCAACAACAGTTTGCATAAACTTGACGATAGTTGTAAGTAAAATGAGATTTACTCACCGAAACAATGAACACTCCATTGAGTTATGCAGTAGCTTCAGCCTTCATTACGACATCAACAAGACTTCTCCCAAAACTGTTTAGCTGCCCTACCAGCCTCGCCCTAAAGCCATAAACCCAGGTCGTGCCCCTCTAAAATCATCGATCCCTGTTCTGGAACGAGCATCCACATACATTCCAATACCACATGCCACCTGCTCCTTTACGACAACCTAACCTGCACGACCACCAGAACGCTCGCATCACTCCACGTCGCTACGACTATGCCCCAGCCACACGCGGTAACTTCCCTCTCCCCTTACGTCGCCGACCGTTGTACTACGTCGTTGTTCATCGGGCATACCATTGTACTACGTCCTCTTACATATTTAACCACATTAGATGTGATTATAGCACTACGGTACGTCCGTAGTACTACGTCGTTGTTCCAGCTTATCGGGTTCATCGGGTGTACCATTGTACTACGTTGTTGTTCCGACTTATTTGAGTTTCTGATTCCTCGGGCGTACCGTTGTACTACGTAGTTGCACCGGCTCGATGGTTAGTGACCATGGGATAGTATTCTGTTGGTGAGTTTTCATGCTCCCGTTTATGATGGGCCACCCCCTTCGTGTTTTCTAGATTTCTAATTATTGATTTCTGAAATTTGTGTTTCACCATTTATTGCGAATTGGCATTGATATGTTTTGCCAATATTTAAGGTTTGGTGAATAAGCTAAATAATATGACATTCTTTTTGGTGTTTGAGAAGATTTGAGATATTCTATGATTTTCATTGTCATCATATATTTCTGTTATATCTCTTACCCTATCTCATTTTATGATATTTATAGCTAGAATGATCCATTTATTATTTTCTTCTTAATACTTGGGTCAGACCGAGGTATTTCAGGTGCTTCCACTTGACTACTCAGCAGAGACTAGCTTCTGACTTTTGGCTAACTACTTTAGCTTAGTAGTTTTTGCTTTTATACATTCGAGATAGAGACTCCTTGATGTATATATATTCTTTTGTCTAGCAGACTTTTGGCTAATTACTTTAGATTAGTAGTTTTCGCTTTTATACATTCGAGATAGAGACTCCTTGATGTATATATATTCTTTTGTCTAGCACTTGTACCTATTCTTTTGTAATGTAGCGGATCTAGCATGACCACTACTTTGATGTACACTTCTATGTGTTTGATTCATATTTATTTTCGCTTTATTGATATGAATATCTGTGACTGATTTGTGTAATGTTTATTTTATATTTGTTTCCGAAGACCACATAGTCACTGTGTAGTAGCTTTGTGTTTGTACTTGATATGTCGGATTTCCTTTTAAAATGAAATGCGTGACCGTCTGTCTGGCATATCGGTACTCGCACAAAGCAATTACACGGATGGTAGCTCCTCAACAGCCTTACTCTTCGTGATAATCGACGGCATTACCCCGTAGTGTCCTTGGCTAGTGTGAGTATAGAGGTGGGGCGTCACATGAAATACCATCAATGCCGATAATTCCACCCGTCGCTTCTGTAATTTTCTTCTTCAACGAAGGTGTAACCTTACTCTTGTTGGAAATGTTTAATCTTGTAACTCTGCGTGATGCTATGAATATTACACGTTATTAATTTTTAAGTCGTAAGTTTAAGGTGGCAAATAGGTTGTAAATTACCTACGTTTTTTAAACGCCAAATAAGTTAGACAATCCCGTATTGATGTCTATTTTAGTTTTTTCTTCAGTGCAGCTAAAATTCAACGAATAAAAGGGTATTGTTATTGTCGGTTTTGTATATGAGAGAGTCATTTTCTTTCAGAAAGTTTTTTTTATAATGAAGGATACTAAACAAGGTAGTCATTGACATAATTGTTCTTTTTTTATTTATTCTAATTTTCACTTAATCATCATTAACTTTTAATCCAAAATCATTAATTAAATAATAGAGAATTCAAACTCGCATCATCGAGATGTAATTGCAAATGAGAAAGGGACAAGTTTGATTTTTACTTAGAAAACATTCACCTTCTCATCAAAGTTTTGATCTGATTGTAAACACCGTGATGAATTTTTTTTTTCTCACCATTATTTTATTTTTCAAAAAAATGGAGGAGAAGAAGAGAGCAAATGAAAGGTTTAGGGTTTTCATGTTTTAACTAAGGGAGAAAGAATTAAAAGTATATGTTTTATTAATAGAATGTGTATCCCTCGTAGCAATTTAATTTTGTATGGAGTGCATATAAAATTTAACCCCCTCATATTCAAAACTTAAGTGTCAATAACAAAAGGATAATTAACAAACAATCGCAAACGGATTCGTTCACTTTTAGTGACACCACTTTTCTAAACCATGCTTTGATAAACAGTTGCAAACGCCAATATCAAAAAATGATAATTGACAAACAAGATAAACCGTATATATTTAGAGTGCAATGAATATGAAATGAATAAATAAAATAAATAAATTTTGTGGAGGCAAAATGAAAAAATACACAACTCTACAGCACCATTCAATAATAATAAGTCTCAAAATCAACTTTCAACATCACTAGGTAAATCAATACTTTCACATAACAATCTTTTCTATATAGCTGCAGTACTACAAACGATAGTGATGAATGACTATAAACCGGAAGTTCCTAATCAATATTAGCATCAACGGTTTCACAACATCCACAAAAGAATATCTTAAAACTAGATCCAACTGTTTTACAAAATCAGAGCATAGCTAGCTCAATAGCTCTATAGTCTCGAATCGCTTCTTTGGGAAACTTTTTGCAGAAATACTTCCATCGCAGCTCTCATCCATATACGTCTACATCCACTCATCGCTTCAGTAATGGAAATCCGCTTCTTCTTCCTCATTTGCATCTCTGCAAAACATGCCAATTCACTCGTTGCCTTCATAGGATCTGATATAGTCCTCTTCTTGGGAAGTTTCCCTGAAGAGGAGGATCTGCAATTTAAGGAAAATTTGTTTCTGTTTTTGAATAATGGTCGAGCCTGCAATTTAATGTCATATCATGAATAAGGCTAGATATTGTGTCATCATTTGTGCATGTATATCAAACTATAACTACATTATGTGCGCGTCATATATTGTGTACAGCTAAATGATTTGTGAACATTGATATTCATGTTGATGTTGAAACCATGACTTCATACATGCTGTGAATATTCTGTCATGAAGCTAAATACGAGTAAATTTAAATTTTGCTGAAAATTACAAATTGAAAACAAGTACCATCATTCAAAAGATTGCATTGTTTTGGCCAAGTTTGACTAGGTGCCATAATTTTTTTTGACAACTTTCAAACTGAAACTAAAAGTGTACAAGAAAGCTAGGCCAGAATAGTGCATTACCATTGGACCCAATTTTGATTAACCACATGTAGCTAGAAATTTTCATATTTTTGAAGTTTTTTAGTGTCAACGTGTCAGTGGTAAAAATGAACGCTAAGGATCCACTCTTAAGACATAATTACCATAGCGTTTTTTGTATCCAAACATTCTTACACTAGACTTAGGAAAAGACAAGTTACACTGTTCATATTGCATCTAACTACTTCCGATTTAAGCTTACTAAAAACTGGATTAAGCAGTAGGATTTTAATTTAAAACTATAATTAATTGATTATACTGAAATTTATCATAACTGTATATTTAAATATTACAAATTATCTAAAAGTTACTGTAGAACTCTACAAGTAATCTTATTTCCAACTTTTACAAATAAAGTTTAAAGCATGCAACAAAATTAGTTCACTCTACCTATGTTCATTCAATCCCAATTCACTTAACTTTGTGCCAGGGACTGCATCATATTAGAAAATTTCATATCGTGATACAGCCACCAGCGACTCCTGCTCCTGTAGTGTCGTTTCCCGAGTATTTGCTCAAGTTTGCCAACGACTCCGGCTTATGTTTCGGCTACTTGTTCTAAGCTTTTGTCTGGTTCCCATACTCCCTTCGGGAACATCAAATCCATTTGCCATTGCGGCCGCTGCAGACCCAATAGATGTTGCGATGTTAAATTTATATATTATATGACTTGTTTTTTTGTTTTCGAAAAAGGAACGAGTTTTGAAAAAGCCACCAAAAGTATAACTAAAAATGTTTGAAATCACAAGTAAAATTGGTTTTCAAAAATTTTCATTTTCAAAATTTTGAATTTTTACTGTTTTTAATAGTGTAAAAAATGCAACTAGCTAAGGGTATATATGAAAAAAAATATATTATTGAACATTCAATATTACAAAAAACATTATGAAAGTTTGCAACACATTTTCATCAAATAAGCATCGGAAGTCTGAACACTTACTCAAAACAAACAGCTTCAAATTTCTTGTTCATCAATAAATAAGTAATCAAATAAGTCATCTACTGTACACAAACGGTATTTAGTGCAGAATAAGTTCAAAATAGTCAGTTTAGGAGGTTCAGTATAAGTGGTTCGACATATGTGGTTAGGCATGGGCAGGATCTTACACCAACAGGTTTAAGCAAAGGAGAACTATGTGTGAAGTAGTCTGACGCAAACTTGTGAAGGGACATTCCAACAAGAGAAAATTTTAGAGAATCAGAACGTCAACATGCTAAATATACCAACACCATCATGCTTACAGCATGTTGAAACAATGTCGAAATGGGAGGCCCGGTGAAGATAAATTATATTGTATATATGAAGTGAAGTTTGGAGCAGTTCGATATAGGAAAAGGCTCGAAGAAGTCAAAGGATCGAAATAGGAAAGAATGGATTATATGATGGAGCTAAAGGAACATAGAGGCTCGATCAGGGTGTCGACAATAATGACCAAACCTCGAAATAGATTCGGCATCCCTAGCCAACCCAGAATGTTATTATCTACTAGTACATTGAAATCAACTATGCTTATTTTTTTTTTAAAAATTATCTTCACTTAAATAAACCTCCAAAAGCAACAGAAATGTGTATCTATATCTATAGTACTACTGTCTTTTAGTCATATTTTATGGAAAGGTTGAAAAATAATAGTTTCCTCCCACATCTATAGACCATAGTTAAATAACAACAAAACAATCTCTAAATCTTCAACCAGTACATCTATGAGCCTGTAAAAGTCTAGTGGCTTATGTAGTGTTTGGCTACAAAATGCATTTTGTATTTTGTGTTTTCAATATGCACGTCAAATGACATGGAAAAGGATGATGGTTGTAAAATTCTAGTCATTCAAACAAGGAGGAATTGACAAGAAGGAAGATAACGGTTGATATTTCCTAAAAGGTGGAAAACAAAAAAAATTCATTTTCAATTTTATATGTTAAAATCATTTTTCGAATCAACCGTTTTTCATCCCTTCGTCTCTTCCATGTATTTTAAAACAGACGGTAGAAAACGCAAAACAAATTTTCAAACCAAACGCTGCCTTATTGTGACGCCCCACCTCTATACCCACGCTAGCCAAGAACATTACTGAGAATGCTGTCAACTAGCACGGAGAATAAAGCTGTTGAGGAGCGACCATCCGTGTAATTGCTTTGCGCGAGCATCGATATGTCAGATAGTATAACATGCATTTTCTTTATCAAGAGGAAATCCGACACACCGACACAAACTCAAAGCTACTACACAGTGGCTATAAAGATCTTCGGAAACAAATATAGAAATAAACATAACATAAATCAGTCACAGACAATTCATATCACAAAGGCGGAAATAGATATGAATATTACACATGAAAGTGTACATCAGAGTAGTGGTCAAAAGGATCCACAATAATACAACGGAATAGATACCAGTGCTAGATAAAAGAATAAGTATACACCATAGAGTCTGTATCTCAAATGTATACAACAAAAACTACTAAACTAGAGTAGTTAGCCAAAAGTCAGAAGATGGTTGCGGATAGGAAGCCATGAGGAAGCACCTGTAAAATCTCAGTCTGACCCGAGTATTATTTAAGAAGAAAATAATAAACGGACCAGTCTAGCTATAAATATCAAATGAAGTGATATATAATAAGAGATATGACATAAACATATAATAATCACAATGCCAAGCTGTGATAAATAAGTAATTGAAAATCAACAAGAGATTAATCAATATCACAATAATCTACTCAAGATAAAAAGGAACGTCATACTCCTAATTTCATTCACCAAGCCACAATAAATGACATATATATCAATGCCCATCGTAAAAGTTGGTGAAACATAAATTCCATAAATCAACACACGAAATCCAGAAATCACAAGAAAAAGAAACAACGACGTCGTACAGCGGGACGTCCGATGAACCAAATCACAATAAAAAGGATGGCCAATCCCCAAAAAAACTGGACATCGACGCACCTAGAAAGACACGCCCCATGTACAGTCGAACGTCGACGCACCTAGAAAGATACGCCCCATGCTCTAGCATCGACGCACCTAGAAAGATACGCCCCATGCACAAATAAACATCGATGCACCTAGAAAGATACACCCCATGTAATGTCTAACATCGATGCACCTAGAAAGATACACCCCATGCAAAGTCGAACATCGACGCACCTAGAAAGATACGCCCCATGCATAGACGAACATCGACGCACCTAGAAAGATACGCCCCATGCACAAATAAACATCGATGCACCTAGAAAGATACACCCCATGTAATGTCTAACATCGATGCACCTAGAAAGATACACCCCATGCAAAGTCGAACATCGACGCACCTAGAAAGATACGCCCCATGCATAGACGAACATCGACGCACCTAGAAAGATACGTCCCATGCCCCGACTTATTGAGCCGATTGCTCCACGAAGTAAATAAACATCGATGCACCTAGAAAGGTACACCCCATGCATAATAAAACATTGACGCACCTAGAAAGGTACGACCCATGTATAAATGAGACGAAGCTCAATAAAATGAGGAACGGTCCTCCACATAAACAAAGAGACATCGCACATTGCTAGTCTAAACCACAAAGATGATCGTCATGATCAACGAGAAGTGTCAATTACAATAAGCTAGTAAATATATGAGCTTAGCTTCATGTCCCATAACCACTAGCTTAACTTAAATATTTACGAACAAATTGTAGATCTCCACTAGAAAATTGTCACAAGAGATTCAATCGAACAAGTCCAAAAATTAACCGGCGAAGTAAACGCAAGCGTTTCATACCACTTGTTTTACTAAGTCGTTTAATTAGATTTCTCATACGAGTGAGGTAAAGGTTTGTATATACTAATAGATTGGAAATCGGTTTGAGAAAACGAGCTTTGTAATAAAATAGTGTTGAAATCATTTGAAGAAAGAGTTTTGATATTACTACTAGTATAGAAAACCTTTATATTTTTAAAGTGACAAATCACAAAGAAGATTGTAGGAACAATCAATCACTAAGATTCACATTCGAAAACGTGAATAAAATCCAAAGAAATCAATATCAAATCCATCAAAGTGGATATATCTAAAATTCCCAAAGAAAAGGTCATCAAAGTCGATAATAAATGACGACAACAAAAGCGAGACCACACGAATCGAGTAAAGTCGGATATTCAAACGGATTAGCAAAATAGGCTAATCTGGCAAATAGAAGCAGGTCGGTCGACCGGACTCCCTGAGTCGGTCGACCGAACCAGAGGAAGGAAACTTCTCGGGACAGCAGGTCGGTCGGTCGAACCCTGTACTCGGTCGATTGAACCTTAAAACAGAAAGTGCTTATGCACTTGGAAGAAGGTCGGTCGACCGGACCAGAGGGGTCGGTCGGCCGAGCCTGTTTCCAGCCTCATCCATGCCTATTACAAATGAGGTTCAATCTTGACCAAATTGCATTCGCACGAGCAACGGCGCTAAGGGTTTATGTCAATCGACTACCCGGCCCTATAAGCTCCTCGATGCATCACCAAAAACATGTTCAAACGTAGAAGTTAGGATTTTTAACGAATTGAACTCAAAACACTAAAAATTGGAATATACACCAATTCAATCCAAAGCAAAAGCAAATGCACACGAATAGGTGTTAGGAATTCATACCTAACAATCGAAGATAAATATAAGCATAGTTGTGAGATAAAAATCTCACCTTTGAACCCAAATGAATGAAGAAGATGCTATGAAGCAATGGCAAGAACAAGCACTCTTTAATTCCAACTCAACAAGCTTGAATCTAAGCTTAAAAGAGAAACATTCCCTAAATTAGGTTTAGGAAATTTCTGAAATCAAGGAGAGAATGAGTTGGAGAAGAAGGAGGAGATGCTTACCAATGGGTTCTCTTAGATTTTTGAGCAAGAACTTGGATTTTGCTATGGAACTAGGGCTTGAAGTTTTTATTCTTTTTCTCTTCCACCATTGTTGAAAGCTTGAAGAGTTAGGAATTAGAAATGAAATAATGAAGAGTTGGAGTGGGTGGGGACTGAGTTAGTAAGTGGGTTCAGCCCAAACCAAAGCCCAAAGCAAAAAGTAGCAAAATTCAACTTTTTTCAAATATATCGAAGCTTATACTCAAAAAGGTCGCAAACGGCATTTTGAACTCAATGGGGGTGGTCTCGAGTCCTAATTCGACCGTATGCTAAAAGTAGCTTTTCGGACTAAAATCCGACTAACGATAAAATATTTAAATAAAATATTTAAATATAAAATCGATATATATGCGGGTTGTTACAGACTCCCCTCCTTAAAGAAATTGCGTCCTCGTAATAATTAAGTAGGAAATAAGTAGTAACAACCATAGAAGCATATCAACACAAAAGAAAATTTGAATCAAGAAGTTCACCATAAAGAGCACGAAGGAGTAAATCCGAAAGTTTTCGTTCGATGAATTCTCAAGATTTCACAAGAGCAATCCTAAAGATTTGAGAACCATTGAACTCTCACAAGAAGAACATCATTATTCCGAAGGCGCTCAACCTCCGAAGCAATGATGCGAATGGAATGTTGCTCATAAATCAAATCTGGTGAAACTTCAATCCCTCAATAACACCGGGCTCAAGAATAAAAATTCGGAATCCCTAAGGCATTTCCGTAGATAAAAGACGTGGGGAACGTCAAGAATAGCAGAAAATTGAGCCAGTGCAACGACGTAGTACAAAAACGGTACTCCCGAGAAACTAGAAACTCAAATAATTTGGGACATCAGCGTAGTACAAAAACGGTACGCCCAATGAACCAAAGCCCGAATGATTTCGGAACACCGACGTAGTACAAAAACGGTACGTCCAATGAACCGAACACAATAAAAGGACATCGGACGCTAGTCCATAAAAGGAATGAGATAAAACTCAATAAAACGAAGTGTACCAAAACGTCCGATGAACTTGATAAAAAGATGATTCCATTCAGACAACATCAAAGAATCAACCACTTGTTGCTTACGACAAAGCGCATTGACAACACGATTTCCCTTACCGGGCGTATAAAGAATATTAAGATCATAAGGAGCAAGGAACTCGAGCCAACGTTGTTGACGCAAATTAAGTTCCTTTTGAGAAAATAATTATTCCAAAGATTTATGATCGGGGTAGAGAACAAATTTCTCGTCCAAATATGATGATGCCAAAAATCCAAAAGTAAAAACAATAGCCGAGAGAACCAGATCATGAGTGGCATACCTAGTCTCGATAAGCTATAATGATTTAGAAGCACAAGTGATAGCACGTTCTCTATGGTAAGAGAATGGCATCCAAACCAATACGACTAGTATCGGTACAAATAGCAAAGTCTTGGTTCCCCTTCAGGAATCACAAGAACAGGAGTATCGAAAAGAAAGAATTTCTTTTAAATAATTCTTCTTTCCAGAAAAGTTAAAACTTTCAAAATTCCATTTTTATTTTTATGCAATAATCTTTCTACAAAAAAATTTACTATTTTCAAGTTAATATATCGTGTCTGGTGGTCTCATCAAAGCGTTTAGGAAATTCCTATCGATAACGTTGATCAAGCGCATCGACCAAAATTCTTAAAGCACTCAACGGGCAATACAATCACAAAATCATCTTCTATATAGTAAACACGTTTCTTAAAAACCTTTAAGAATATTCTTCGCTTGTTTAAGAACAAATCAAATTGTACTTATAAATAAATCTTATGAAAAAGATTTGCAAAATTTTAAATTGCTATTTTCATCCAAAATCATAAGTACAAGAATGGAGTCATTGAGATATTCATAGAATATTCGATCTATAAAATGGATGAAATAAGCTGGACAAACTGAATGACAAAATAATTCATTCATAGAATCATAACGAGTGCGGAGTGCGTAAGTGGAATGCTAACTCACGCGACTCGTAGCCAAATGAAAATCGGTGGCAAGGTCAAACTGAAAAGACCTTAGCACCACACAAAAGATTACTTAGGTGATAATCCTAAGACAAGCTTAAAAATACCAGAAAATTTCTCTAACTACATGAATGAGAGAAATAACACTTTCCTTATAAGTGGGCTTAAGGAATAAAATGATGCCATCAAGTTGGAATCAAAATCATAAAGGAAAAATAGAAATCTGCTTAACAGATTGAAAATGTCGAAGAGGAAAAGTCCACACGAGAAAATAGGATATGGGCTTCACAACGATTAAGCCGATCCTTACAAAAATCAATTCTGAAGCCTAAGTAAAAATATCGGCTCGGAAAGATAAATCACATAAAATAATTTCGACATCAAATAAAAGCGAATTGAAGGTTGCAGATGTACCATCCGGATTCGCAATCCTCAAAGAAGTCATCAAGCCCAAAATATTCAAAGAAAAAGAATCGACAAGTTCTTTTGATATAAAATAGTGAGACGAAACCCATATCAAAAAGAACTCAAATAAGAAGATCACGAAATAAAACAATGCCATCAAGGATTGAGTGAAAAATACCTTGACCACGAGAAGTGTTACCAGGAGCTTGCACTACATTGAGCTCTCCCTCCTTCATACTTTGAAGTACGGGACATGCAGTAATATGGTGACCCGAATTTTTCCAATAGCGACAAAAGAGGGGTCTCGGACACTCCCTTGCATAGTGGTTCATGGAACCACAATTGTAGCATTGGCCACGACTAGAGGTAGGAGCATTTGCTACCTGAGTTTGTTGCTTTCCTTTCTTATTAGAATCGGGGCCTATGAATTTGATAGGCCTCTTCAAGTTATTGTCGAAGTTCCGTTGGGCACGCACAACTTCAACATCACCATCATTATCGGCCTCTTCAAGACGAAGAGAGATATCAATAAGCTGATCAAATGAAACCTCAAGTTTCAGGAGTAATGGCTTCTTAAGATTCTTATTCAAGCCATAGAAAAATCTCTGATTTTTCTTCAATGGGGTATTAATGTACTCAACCCCGTATTTGGACAGAGATTCGAAGGATGCGACATAGTCTGTCACAGAAGATTCACCTTGAACAAGGTCTATGAAACGCCGGGCTAAGGTTACTTTTTCAGCCTCCGGCACAAATTTCAATTCGAATCTTCCCCGGAATTGATCCCAAGTAAGATCCGCCTCAACGATTTCAGAAATTAAAAGCTCATACCAATCCAATGCTCTTTCTTGGAGCATGCTAGAAGCTACTTGGACTCGATGAAGGTCAATAAGGTTCATGCGAGAAAATATGCGATCACATGATTTGAGCCAAGCTTGAATTTCTATAACACTCTCGGACCCCTTGAATGGCCCTCCACCCAAATCGGTATAGTCTCGGCACAAGCGTGCAAAACCGGATCTAGGATGAGTAGGCACTGGATTGGGTCCGGCAGCTTGAGCATTCTTAACAAGATCTAAAAGCTGCTGGGCAGACATGAATACTCCATCCTGGGGAGTAGCACTAGATTGACCGGCACTGGGACGGCCTGGTCTAACCATTTCTCTTCTTTAAGAAAGAAAGAAGGAGAAAAGTTATTCTCAAAATAAATATCAAGCAATCTTGATAGATAAAACAAGGAATCATAAAAAGAAAGTAGGATAGAACGGTACGAAGACCCGAATAAAATCCTAAAGCACAACTCCTAAGAAAGACTTAGGACATGATCCTTGTTATAATATTCCATATTGTTCCAAAGTTTCGCTCCGATACCAAGCTGTGACGCCCCACCTCTATACCCACGCTAGCCAAGAACATTACTGAAAATGCTGTCAACTAGCACGGAGAATAAGGCTGTTGAGGAGCAACCATCCGTGTAATTGCTTTGCGCGAGCATCGATACGTCAGATAGTATAACATGCATTTTCTTTATCAAGAGGAAATCCGACACACCGACACAAACTCAAACCTACTACACAGTGGCTATAAAGGTCTTCGGAAACAAATATAGAAATAAACATAACATAAATCAGTCACAGACAATTCATATCACAAAGGCGGAAATAGATATGAATATTACACATGAAAGTGTACATCAGAGTAGTGGTCAAAAGGATCCACAATAATACAAACGGAATAGATACCAGTGCTAGACAAAAGAATAAGTATACACCATAGAGTCTGTATCTCAAATGTATACAACAAAAACTACTAAACTAGAGTAGTTAGCCAAAAGTCAGAAGATGGTTCCGGATAGGAAGCCATGAGGAAGCACCTGTAAAATCTCAGTCTGACCCGAGTATTATTTAAGAAGAAAATAATAAACGGATCAGTCTAGCTATAAATATCAAATGAAGTGATATATAATAAGAGATATGACATAAACATATAATAATCACAATGCCAAGCTGTGATAAATAAGTAATTGAAAATCAACAAGAGATTAATCAATATCACAATAATCTACTCAAGATAAAAAGGAACGTCATACTCCTAATTTCATTCACCAAGCCACAATAAATGACATATATATCAATGCCCATCGTAAAAGTTGGTGAAACATAAATTCCAGAAATCAACACACGAAATCCAGAAATCACAAGAAAAAGAAACAACGACGTCATGCAGCAGGACGTCTGATGAACCAAATCACAATAAAAAGGATGGCCAATCCCCAAAAAAACTGGACATCGACGCACCTAGAAAGACACGCCCCATGTACAGTCGAACGTCGACGCACCTAGAAAGATACGCCCCATGCTCTAGCATCGACGCACCTAGAAAGATACGCCCCATGCTCTAGCATCGACGCACCTAGAAAGATACGCCCCATGCACAAATAAACATCGATGCACCTAGAAAGATACACCCCATGTAATGTCTAACATCGATGCACCTAGAAAGATACACCCCATGCAAAGTCGAACATCGACGCACCTAGAAAGATACGCCCCATGCATAGACGAACATCGACGCACCTAGAAAGATACGCCCCATGCACAAATAAACATCGATGCACCTAGAAAGATACACCCCATGTAATGTCTAACATCGATGCACCTAGAAAGATACACCCCATGCAAAGTCGAACATCGACGCACCTAGAAAGATACGCCCCATGCATAGACGAACATCGACGCACCTAGAAAGATACGCCCCATGCCCCGACTTATTGAGCCGATTGCTCCACGAAGTAAATAAACATCGATGCACCTAGAAAGGTACACCCCATGCATAATAAAACATTGACGCACCTAGAAAGGTACGACCCATGTATAAATGAGACGAAGCTCAATAAAATGAGGAACAGTCCTCCACATAAACAAAGAGACATCGCACATTGCTAGTCTAAACCACAAAGATGATCGTCATGATCAACGAGAAGTGTCAATTACAATAAGCTAGTAAATATACGAGCTTAGCTTCATGTCCCATAACCACTAGCTTAACTTAAATATTTACGAACAAATTGTAGATCTCCACTAGAAAATTGTCACAAGAGATTCAATCGAACAAGTCCAAAAATTAACCGGCGAAGTAAACGCAAGCGTTTCATACCACTTGTTTTACTAAGTCGTTTAATTAGATTTCTCATACGAGTGAGGTAAAGGTTTGTATATACTAATAGATTGGAAATCGGTTTGAGAAAACGAGCTTTGTAATAAAATAGTGTTGAAATCATTTGAAGAAAGAGTTTTGATATTTACTACTAGTATAGAAAACCTTTATATTTTTAAAGTGACAAATCACAAAGAAGATTGTAGGAACAATCAATCACCAAGATTCACATTCGAAAACGTGAATAAAATCCAAAGAAATCGATATCAAATCCATCAAAGTGGATATATCTAAAATTCCCAAAGAAAAGGTCATCAAAGTCGATAATAAATGACGAAAACAAAAGGGAGACCACACGAATCGAGTAAAGTCGGATATTCAAACAGATTAGCAAAATAGGCTAATCTGGCAAGTAGAAGCAGGTCGGTCGAACGGACTCCCTGAGTCGGTCGACCGAACCAGAGGAAGGAAACTTCTCGGGACAGCAGGTCGGTCGGCCGAACCCTGTACTCGGTCGACCGAACCTTAAAACAGAAAGTGCTTATGCACTTGGAAGCAGGTCGGTCGACCGGACCAGAGGGGTCGGTCGGCCGAGCCTGTTTCCAGCCTCATCCATGCCTATTACAAATGAGGTTCAATCTTGACCAAATTGCATTCGGACGAGCAACGGCGCTAAGGGTTTATGTCAATCGACTACCCGGCCCTATAAGCTCCTCGATACATCACCAAAAACATGTTCAAACATAGAAGTTAGGATTTTTAACGAATTGAACTCAAAACACTAAAAATTGGAATATACACCAATTCAATCCAAACCAAAAGCAAATGCACACGAATAGGTGTTAGGAATTCATACCTAACAATCGAAGATAAATATAAACATAGATGTGAGATAAAAATCTCACATTTGAACCCAAACGAATGAAGAAGATGCTATGAAGCAATGGCAAGAACAAGCACTCTTTAATTCCAACTCAAAAAGCTTGAATCTAAGCTTAAAAGAGAAACATTCCCTAAATTAGGTTTAGGAAATTTCTGAAATCAAGGAGAGAATGAGTTGGAGAAGAAGGAGGAGATGCTTACCAATGGGTTCTCTTAGATTTTGGAGCAAGAACTTGGATTTTGCTATGGAACTAGGGCTTGAAGTTTTAATTCTTTTTCTCTTCCACCATTGTTGAAAGCTTGAAGAGTTAGGAATTAGAAATGAAATAATGAAGAGTTGGAGTGGGTGGGGACTGAGTTAGTAAGTGGGTTCAGCCCAAACCAAAGCCCAAAGCAAAAAGTAGCAAAATTCAACTTTCTTCAAATATATCGAAGCTTATACTCAAAAAGGTCGCAAGCGGCATTTTGAACTCAATGGGGGTGGTCTCGAGTCCTAATTCGACCGTATGCTAAAAGTAGCTTTTCGGACTAAAATCCGACTAACGATAAATATTTAAATAAAATATTTAAATATAAAATCGATATATATGCGGGTTGTTACACTTAT
This sequence comes from Allium cepa, assembly GCA_030765085.1. Taxonomy (NCBI): domain Eukaryota; kingdom Viridiplantae; phylum Streptophyta; class Magnoliopsida; order Asparagales; family Amaryllidaceae; genus Allium; species Allium cepa. The sequence goes on along the minus strand of CM060939.1, from coordinate 963,305,782 downwards.
GTTCTAGAAGTCAATTTCATGATAGCACTAAAACCCAAGGAGAAATTAACTTCGAAGCAGGAGGATTTACCAAAGCACAATCGTTCATTGGAATCTGTTTCCAAAAAAACCATCTTCTTCCTACAAACTATGAGCATGCTACACATTAATCAATAAGATTGGAAAACAGTTGCTAAGACATATAATTTAGGTGAGACAGAACTTCAAACCATTGCAATTTGAATAGACTTTCAGATCAAATCCATCTGTATTCCGATAATTCAACCTTCTAAGCTCTTAAATTAGTCATGTTTAACGTAAACACCGATCCATTGTCACCTGTTTGAAGCTCATTTTCTTTTGAGAAATTTTGCTAATCATGGAAAAAACCTGCAGATTCACCATCTTCATGGTAGAAAACAGGCCAAACTCTGCTGGCTGGATCAGTAATTAAAATGACACTTCTTCTATCTATCAATTTTACAAATTCAACTGGTAATTTCGTAGGTGACACCTGCATGAGACAGTACAATAACTTGGCTATTAAAACATTCAGGCATATTTTTTAAAACATCAATAGATGTCCTGCAGGCATGATGCAACTACAGCTATAAAAAAGGATACCTAAAACATAGTTAATGGACAGACATTGTAAGGGTAACTAATAGTTTTTGTTTACCATAGTGAGCTTTCATAAAAAAGTGGATATAAAATATATTTACCTTCCTCATATCCCAATTCGTTAAAATCTTACTGATCTCTATTCAGATCTCCCACTGTAATTTCTTTACAGTTTTTTCAACTAATGAGCAGAGATAGATTTCAAATATTTTTAGACAAAAAATCTTCACTTTTTTGTTGTTTTTTAATTGGAATAAATAGTTGTCTTAATAGTAGTCGATATTACGACAGAAAATTGCCTAGTATAATACGTGTTATCTATTTATGAATGCATGATGGTTTGTTCTAATTTGATGAGAACTACATATTGCTTATGTTGAGACATAGGTATGCATGAGAACTACATATTGCTTATGTTGTGACAAAGGTATGTATAAGAATTACATATAGCTTATGTGTTGACATAGGTATGTGTAAGGCTCAAACATAATTTTCTCTACGAGCCCATATATATAGGGCGGCCTATAGATTAGGTTGCCCAAAACAAAAAAAATTACGTATTTGTGAGGGGTCCTAAAAAATAAGTGGCGCTAAACATGCCCTTTCTTACCAAGAGTTGAACTCGGTCTCCCGATGGCACATAGAAGTCTTACTTTAGAATAATCTTTACAATTAATGAAGTAATTTAACTTTTAAATTTTTATATAAACAGTTAAACACTGTCTATTATATATATTTTATACAGTTGCCTTTGGCCCAATAAGTCACCGTAGTACATGGGCTAGGCGGGCTACCATTTCAGCCGGGCTAGGCATATGATATAGCAGAGTTCATTATCAATGTTTCTCTGAACAAAATACTTCAGACATCAACCAAAATCAGTTTGGACCTAAATGTATCTCCTATGTGTTGTAATCGCCCTATCTTCTTTAATTTAACTAACAATGAATCAAATATTTTGAGTGTAAAGAAAAAGGAAAGTAGGTTCATACAATCATTTTAATTGTATTATGCAAGGAAAAAATGAAAATGAGAAAAAAGAATCACATCTAATGTGGTTAAATATGAAGGCCCGCAAATCCGTACCCCTTTGAGCTGGCAAAATTCCACAACAATTCAGGCAAAGAGGAACAAACTTACGAGTCTTTAGGGTTAAAGAATGAAGAGGTAGAAGAAGAAGAGGAAACAATAAACAGAATCTCACAATTCGCAGCGGAAGAACATATGATAGATAAATGAATATCTTTAAAACAAAAACACTATATCTGTTTGTACATCACATTATCAGAGTTTACATTAACACAATACAAACACTGGCAGTTATAGTAACTTGTGTACAATAAAATTTAACTTGCACTAACCCAGACGCAACGGACACTACACAGTATAAGTGGTACGTCTCGCCATCCAGCTTGCCTCCAGATCTCCATAGCAACTTCTTGACTTCGCTCCCGAATAACTGATAACCTGACTCTAGGCTGCCCGTGTGGAAAAATTATGGGCACGCAGAGTTTAGAAAGGGAACAATAAACTGCAGGTTAGTCGTGGGACTGGTGTGAGATCTTAAAAACGGTTATTTTCACAAAGAAAATAAAAAATAAATCCGCTATGCTTTTGGAAAATGAAACTACCATAAGGCCTCCCGCCACACACAATACAAACGCAGAATTGGAGGAGATTTCTCCTCATGATAGTCAAACATGCTTACTACGCAAAATCTTTTTTAATATTATTATTAGCGCACAGTGGAAAACATTTCGAAAGTATAATATTAATCTTAGCCGGCATACAACCATTAGTGTATGCCTACTATAGCTACCATGTTCAATAGCAGGTTACCGCCATATTTCATGGCAGGTTATACAACTAAAACCGTATAAGGCGCGTATCGTTTCTTTGGATTTTCCAACAAATAGTCAGGCTAAGAAACTTCCTACTGCCACATAAGTATGCCTCTGGAGGGGCGTCCCGTGAACCTACCTGGCTCTCTGCCAACACAAGGCCGGTTACCCCCTTTCCGGGAAGTAAAACCTAAGATATGTCACCCCCGGTCGTTTACGACCTTTATACGAGGATCCTCTACACCAACAACCACAAAGAAAAGTATTTGCAGTAACCACAAAGGTTAAATCCTTTTCCAGAAGGAATGGACATACCCTAGAGGAGCTATCCCTGAAACCTTGCCGCATCTTTCCTGTTTTGACCATTTCCGGGTTGTGAGGTCCGACGAGATTTCGTCCACAAAGCTAACTTTTCACAAAGTCATGCTTTGATCAACAAATGATCAACAACACTTCGTATGCCACATTACCAAATTGGAATGTATCACTAGTAACCATCAACTACATCATCTCTGAGCTCATACGTCTCAGAGAAAGGTGTTAAGCTAAGAGAATAAATTCTCCGCCACCAACAGAAATGTATTTGATAGAAACCAGCTCTACATCTCAAAGTGTAACATCAAACACATATCCATACAAGTCCGTTCCGGGATCGAACGGAACCGAAATCACTTCCAAAGAAGCCCTTGCAATCCGGATATTCACTAATCACGTCCGGAATCCCCATCACAAAGGGTGATAAAAATCTCTATACCGGAGCAACTCGATGCAGAGACATTCGACAGGTAATCCTTTAGCTTTTGAAAATACTCGGTCTTCAACACCATCTTCAAATGCAATCTCATTTCGTCGTATCATTATTCAGAATGAGTTTTATGACACAAGGTCCTCTTCCGGCTAATCCAAATAATGAGCGCTTATTTTTTTTAAAATAAATGTTCAATCAGACTTCAAACAAATCACAACAAATTCCATGTTGATCTTTTGAATAAAAGATCCATCACAATCACAAAGGTTAGATGTGGTTTTCGGATATCCAATTGGAATCCGACCCCCGGTCGTATCGAAATTCTAATGTCGTTTAAAGGCAATTATTGATAGTCGGTTATTTAACTATCAATCAACATTCACAACAATTACCAAATTTAAATAATCTTCCCCAATTATTTATTTTAAAAATATTTTCGCAAGATATATATTTTTAACACTTCAACCATTTGAAAACAAATTTCAAATCACTTTTCACTCGCGGAATAAGATTCCCAATATTATTTATTACCACTAAAAGGCTGCCGAGTTCAAATACTTTACATTATTTAAATCACTTATCCAAAATATATACTTGGAAACATTTAGATAAAACTATTTTAAAACATTTATTTAAATATAAGTTATGAAAATATTATACAAATGTCTCATATAAAATTTCAAGTCCAAACTAACTTTAAAATAAAAATTAGTATATAGGGTATAAATATTTAGATAACCAATTTCTAAATGAGATTTTTTTATTAAATCTTTAAAATAATCATTTCTATAATCAATTAAATAAATCTTTACTTTAAAGATTTTAAACATTTCCCAAATAATTTCTCTAACAATATTTTTCAAAACAATTTCTAAAACTTTTAATTTATACTTTAAAAGTTACTTTGAAAATATATTCGGCTTTTCAGGGAAGAATTCTCTTCCATTTATATAAATTAATAAATCTTCTCGATTTATTTTAATTTACATTCAAAATCTGTAAATTTCTTTTCACAGCTTTAAAAATAAACAATATTTATTTTTGAAACAAATTTCCCTTTATAAATTTCCCATTGTGAATTTAAATTCTCAAGTATCCACTGATATATGATTTTTAAATCGATTTCAAAAAAAATCGTAAACACAAACTAACTTTAAAATAAAAATTAGTAGATAGGGTATAAATATTTAGATAACCAATTTCTAAATCGGATTTTTTTTATTAAATCTTTAAAATAACCATTTCTATAATCAACTAAATAAATCTTTACTTTAAAGATTTTAAACATTTCCCAAAAAATTTCTCTAACAATATTTTTCAAAAAATTTCTAAAACTTTTAATTTATACTTTAAAAGTTACTTTGAAAATATATTCGGCTTTTCAGGGAAGAATTCTCTTCCATTTATATAAATTAATAAATCTTCTCGATTTATTTTAATTTACATTCCAAATCTGTAAATTTCTTTTCACACCTTTAAAAATAAACGATATTTATTTTTGAAACAAATTTCCCTTTATAAATTTCCCATTGTGAATTTAAATTCCCAAATATCCACTGATATATGATTTTTAAATCGATTTCAAAAAAAATCGTAAACAAACACCAAATCAATTTCCAATTTGATTTCTAAATTTATTTCGACACCAAATCGATTTTCATTCAAACACCAAATCAATTTTCATATCGATCCACCAAGGATTTATTCTTTTAACACTAAATCAAATTCCGAATTTATTTTTAAAATAAATTCCTTCATCCTTTCCAAATTATTCAAAAACTATATTTTTAAAATAAATTCTTCACCTTTTAAATATTATTACTTGGAATCCATTTACTAAACATTTTCACCATATTTTGGAATTTTATTCGATAGGATTTCACTATAGATTTTCTACTTAAATTTAAAAATCAAATTTATTTATTTATTTCTGGTGGCTTACGATACCAAAAATATATTCGGCTGAATTTTAGCCTTCAACGATTTCAATTACAATATAATCACACACAGATTATAAATAGTCAACACACAATATTGAAACAAATTCAAATATTTGAGGAATCCAGTTGGATCCCTCCAACCAGTTTCCCTGCATCCACAGAGGTTGGTACAACAATTAAATACCCATTCCACTTATATGGGATTTATAAAATATCATTCGCTATTATGCGGCGTATAGGGTCTCATCCGCTATATAAGGCGGGAAATCAACAACTCTAATATATAATATATACTACTATATATATAATATCTTCCAGTGAATAATTATTATAAATCAATCATCCAAGCACACAGTCAATCAATTTCAAATCTAACTATTTAAAATTAAGTGGAGATTTTAATTGAGTGAGAAGATCTCACCTTTGCTTTTTATTTTGCAATCCATCCAAATTAGCTTGCTTTCTTCATGGTTTTGACCTTGTATAAATATTTTTACAATTCATTAATATTCGAAATAATCGAACAAAAATTTTCGTTTGGTAATTCTAATTATTTAATGATTTTATTTTAAACCAATTTCTTTTAATAAATTTATTTTAACAAAAAAAATTAAAACTAAATTTCTTTTAAAAATCTTTTAGCCTCTTAGGATAATTAAATAGGTCAACTTACAAATAAATCACCTTAATAAATTATCTTAAAATTACTTGGTAAATTAAAATATCTATATGGATTTCAAAATCAAAAAAAAATTATTTCTTTTTTTACAATTTTCAATCTGTGAATAAATATTTATCTTCACAATCTTCTCTGTATATAAATATATGTATATAATTTAATAGAATAAAATATAAAAGAATACCTTACTGCATATTGACGAACCCCTAGCGCCTTCCACGAACGACGCGCTGATGCCTGCAGTCGCCGCCGCTTCCTCCTGCGCGCTCAACCCAGTGACGCGACTACTCGAAACCCTAATTTGCGACCTCCACTGCATCGCTTTGCTATCGCATATTCCCCTCCCTCACTTGCTAGAATGACGCGACCTCACGATGTTTGCCGCGAGCCTTATCCAATTTCGCCGCCACGCTCGATCCGCCCCATATGCCATCGACTTGCCTTCGCTCGAGACAGCGCCTCAACACGCGATAACACTTGCCGTGCTAAATTTCGAGCTTTGCCTCCAACGATTGGACAAGACGAATTCGTTCCCTCCCGTATCTCGATATCGAATGCGCGGCCAATTTTTTTAATCTGAAGAAAAAGGGGTCTCGGCTTTTAAAAAAATGATGGGATGTTGGCGTATGAAGGAAGGCTGTAGTGATTTTCTAATTAATTTTTTTATAATTTTATATTCAAAATATCTCGTATAACCTAACTCGAAATCCCAAACTCCTATCGAGGCGTGCTGCCAAGCGTTTATAAGGTTTTATCTACATTTCGAACACAATGGAACGTGTTTCGGAGGCTAATTCGATCATATACGCAAGTTACGGAAGTAAACGATCGATTTTAAATTGAATCGATTAAAATAGTTTTTATGCGTTTTGAGTTGCCTGGGTTAAAAGACAGCTTCAATTGCTACTAAAATTGAAATCCAATAATAATACAATATTACGGATCCAATGGAACCGGTTTCGTTGAATCCCGAGACTGTGCCTCGGAAGGCTATTTTTTAGATATCGATTTAAACGATATATTTTCAAAACTGAACAAAACATTTCCAAATTAAATTTTAAAAATCCTACTATCTCCAGTATCATCAATATAAATTTTCTAAGCCTTGAAAATATTTTTAATCACCTTAAACCGAAGATTCAAATTTTTATCCAACTTCAATAAATTAAATTCAAAAATTTAATTGTCAAATTCATATTAATAGTTAAAATTCAAGTTAAACAAATCTCCAAATATTAAAATCGATTAAATATTCCATTTCAAATGTTAAAAAATTTTGGGTCGTCACATTAAATATATTCAAACACTTACAACCCTACTATTCATTTCAGTGACAGTTAAGAAAAGACCAAAATCGTCAAAATCAGGAGGCGAAATGCCATCAACGCCGATGATTCCACCCATCGCTTCTGTAAATTTCTGCTTCAATGAAAGTGTAACCTTCCTCTTGTTGGAAATGTTTTGATGTTAAGTGAATTATTAACAATTGGAGCAAGTGTATATGACTCTCTAGTGAATAGTCACACATTGTAGGACTATAGAAAAGAATCAATTATTTATACTTGATTGTTAGAAGCTTATTTAGACCCTTTGGGCACCCAATGATGCTCTTTTGTGAGGAGAAAGACCATGCTATGCGGCCCGGTCCGGGCCGGGTTCGTTTGTTACGGCGTAACACTTATATTTTTGAACGAAAATTGTTTTGTATTTTCAGACCGTTATTTTTTGAAACAGTAGATTTAAGATTCATTTTTTGAGCCAACATCACCCCGCTATTTTGTAACGTTCATTTTTTGTATTCCGTCTATTTAAATGGTAAATTTAAGAATAATTTCCCTTGCTTTCTTCGACGACTCACACTTTTTTAGCTTGGTATTACTGTCAGTGTCATTGAAAGTTTTCCGCTTTTTAGAACAATCGGCTCTACTGATGCTATTCTCTTTTAAATGTAATATCTCTAAAGTACTCGTGTCATAAATTTTTACAGCAAAGGTTGAATTGCTTCTGCATGTAAATATCAGAAACTCACTGTCTGTTATCGAGTGGTCCAATACAAAAGTTTTCCAACCGTCTTCAAGGCAAAAGCCATCATTGTTCTTTATTAATTTTACTTTCCATGAACCATCACTAGAATCTCTGAGAAATAAATTTTGAGGAACTGAGCAGCCAAACTCGAAATCGATTTTACTGGGAAGTACCTACATAAAATTTATTAGAAGATATATTTTAATTGGCATTATACTCACGATGAGACCTGTAAATATCTTATGCGTTCAGAAGACTAAATGAACGGGCCAAAAGGCGAACCGATAGAGAACACATGCTTCAAGTTATGGTACATTGGAAAAGAACGTAACAAGAACGAGGTAAGCATCTTAATTGACAAGAACCTTAAAATAAAGTGGTCGATGTTAGGAGACAGAATCATTCTAGTCAAGCTGGTAATTGGTGATACGGATATGAACGTCAGTGGTGTCTATGCCCTATAAGTAGGCCTATGTGAAACGGCCAAGAGGAAAATATTTGGGTAGATCTAGATGTCATATTGAGAAATGTGCCTAGTAGCGAGAAACTTTTCATATAAAGAAATTTCAACGGTCATGTTGGCAAAACTAGTGGTGAGTTTGAGAGAGTGCATGCTGGTTTGAGATATGACGATAGGAACTAAGAAGAAGAAGAAATATTAAATTTTGCTATTGCTTATGATTTAATGATTGCTAATACCTCCTTTAGAAAGAGACGATCGCATTTCGTTACTTTTAGTACTGGCCAACACTCCAGCCAGATTAACTTCGTCCTTACTAGAAGAGATGACAAACAAGCTTATGTAGATTGCAAAGTCATACTTGGAGAATGTGTCGTCACACAACATCAGTTTTTGATATCTAAGTTTTGTTTTCGGATACATGTTCGACGAAATAAAAGAGCCAATATTAGTAGGACGAAATGGTGGAGATTGCAAAGTCGTATCTGGAGAATGTGTCGTCTCACAATATCATCTTTTGATATCCGAGATTCATTTAAGGATACGTGTTCGACGGGATAAAGGAGCTAAGATTAGTAGGATGAAATGGTGAAAGATTAAAAGAAAGGACTCACGGTTGTTTAAGGATAATGATGGAAGAAGGGGCATGGAATATGGAAGGAGAAGCAAATGACATGTGTGATGAGATGGAAACGCGTATTCGAAATGTGGCTACTGAGGTGTTTGAAATAACAAAATGAAATAAACGTGAACCTAAATATTCGTGGAGGTGGAAGTGATGTGCAAAAGGTTATCAAAGAGAAGGAATGTTGCAGATGCTTGCATCATCACAAGAGCGAGGACAACATGCAGAAGTACGAAACGGCAAAGATGAACGCAAAGAGAGTGATAAGTGAAACAAATGATCGAACGTATAAAGATATATCAAAAGCTAAGTGCAAAGGACGATGAAAAAACGTCTATATGATAGCTAAGCTTCGTGAGAGGAAGACGAGAGACTTCAACCAAGTTAAACGCATCAAGGATGATGATAATAGACTTTTGGTGAAGGACAATGAGACAAAAAATAGATGGAGAGAATAGTTCTACAAGTTATTCAATGAAGAATGTGATAACACTACGATCGAGTTGGATGACTCTTTTGATAACTCCAACAGGCATTTTATTCAGAGGATTCAAGAGTCCAAGGTAAAGAGACGCTAAAACGGATGAAAGCAGGCAAGGCGTTGGGGTCTGATGGCATCCCCATTGAAGTGTGGAGATGTCTTGGAGATGCAGAGATAGCTTGGCTAACTAAGTTGTTCAATCCTATTTTCAAATCAAACAAGATGTCAGATTAGTGGAAAAAAAAGCATATTAGTTCTAATCTTCAAAAATGAAGAGGATATTCGAAGTTGCACAAACTACAGATGAATTTAGGTTATGAGTTGAAAGAGAGTCATTGAACATCGATTAAGAAGGATGACAAGGGTTTCAAAAAGCCAATTTGATTTCATGTCTGAAAGGTCGACTACGAAGGCGATTTTCTTGATAAGACAACATATGGAGAGATTTAGAAAGCAAAAGTACACATGGTATTCATCAATTTGGAGAATGTTTATGACAAATTACCGAGAAAGGTCATATGGTGGGCTCTGGAAAAGAAGAGTCCTAACAAAGTACATTACCGTTATCCAGGATATGTACGGTGATGATGTGGCCAGCGTCAGACCATTCGATGCTGAAACCAGTGACTTTCCATTAATATAGGATTACATCAAGGGTCAGCTTTAAGCCCTTGCAATGAATGAGATTGCGAAAGATATACAATATGAGATTCCATTGTGTATGCTCTTTGCTGATGATGTGTTGATTGACGGAAGTATGATAGGGATTGATATACAACTGAAGTTGTGGATGCAGACTTTAGAATCATATGGTTCAAAACTTAGCAGAACTAAAACAGAGAATATGAAGTACGAGTTCAACGATGTTAGGTCAGAGGATGCAGATGTCATTCTGGCCGGACAAGTAGTTCTCAAGAAGGAACCCGTTTGATATTTAGGGTCAATGTTGCAGTATGATGGTGGGATTGATGAAGACGTTAGTTTTAAAATTTGAGCGGGATGGGTGAAATGATGACTAGCATCTAGCATTCTCTATGACAGGAAAGTCCCACAAAAGCTTAAAGGAAAGTTCTAAGCAATTAGGCCTGCAATGTTGTATGGTGCAGAATGTTAACCTGCTAAAAGACAACACGACCAGAAGATATGTGTATGCGTATGCTACGATGGAACCGTGGTCATACAAGACGAGACCGAACTAGAAATGATGATATACTTTACAAACTTGGAGTTGCACCAACTGAAGAGAAGTTAGTCCAATGCCGCTTAAGATGGTTTGGACATCTCCAACGGAGGCCTCTAGAGGCACTTTGCGCGTTGGAATTATAAGCCGTATCGAATTCTCAAAAAGAGGTAGAAATCGACCAAGGTTGACATGGGAGGAAGTGGTAAAAAGGGACTTGAAGATTGGAGTATATTCGGAGAGCTGGTGTAGGACAGGAGCGTGTGAAAGTTAGCGATCCACGTACCATAATCACGAGCTAGGAATTTTTTACTTAAGGTTGGTCTAGGGGTAGTGTTATAAGTTTTAGATTGTAAGATTAATGAATAAGAGCCAAAGACGTAGTGTTTGGTCTTCGGTCCTTATTGCTATTAGTACGATTGTTACTATTAGTATTATATATTATTATTACCATGGATTTTTTAATTTCTTTATCTATTTTTATTGTATTTTATTTTTATTGTATTGATTTATTATTGATTTTATACTGACTTTGTCATTTAGTTTTGGGTTCCATCTCTAGCCGACCCCAACTTGTTTGAAAATAATGGCTTAGTTGTTGTTATGGCATCAAACTCACGATAACACGAAATCTAACCTAAATGGGTTTTTTTATTTTTCTCCTATCTTGTGGATTACACACATTGTACAAAACCAAAATACAGAATTACATATGTATTCAAAATGCTTTATTGAATATGTATTCAAAATGTCGACCAATAGATAATGGACAATCGTTATTTCAATCTGTGCAGAGTGCAGACAGCGTGATGTGTACCTTTATGACTGATGGGCTTGGCTACCACCGACGTGGCAAAGATGTTCCACCTTTTTGATAAAATGATAATGAAAGGCATACAACCCGATCGGATGTGTTTTCTTACATTGTTATCAGCTTGTAGTCATAGTAGATTGATCACCGAAGACTTGAGGTTTTTCAATATGATGAAGAATGTTTATGGTCTAATGCCTGAAGAAGAGCATTATGCGACAGTGGTAGACATGCTAGGTCGAGCAGGTAGGAACGATGAGGCAATGAATGTAGTATGGTCAATGTCTTTTGAAACCGGACCATCTATATGGTTATCGATCCTATCGGGTTGCAGAATAAATAATAAAATGAACTTAGTGGTTCAGGCAGCAGATAAAGTAATTGAAGTATGATCTAAGAATGACGCGAATTATGTACTATTATCTAATGTTTACTCAACTGCAGGTAAGAATGATGATGCAGCTGAAGTTAGGAAAATGATGAGGGATATAGGGACGAGCAAAGAACAAGGTGCAGTTGAATTAAGGTGGAGAGGAAAGTTCATCGATTTTTTACTAGTGGTGTTAGACACCCGGAGGTTAATATGGTATATGATTACGTTAAAATGGTGATGCTCATTCAAGATACGGAGCAAGATAAGCTGAACTTGAATTCAGTAGTATTTCTTTAGTGACGTTATTATTTTTTGTTTAATTATTTACTTTTAATCAGATTATATATGTCATAATTAAAATGATAATGTCATTGAAGAAATAATACTGAATCCAAGTTCAACTTATCTTCCACCGTATCTGGAATGGTCATCCCATTTTAAGGTAATCACATAGTACATTATTCTCTGGATGTCTAACATCACTAGCGAAAAATCAATGAACTTTGTTCTCCACCTCAATCCAACCGCACTCTCATTCTTTCCTCACCCATGTATCTCTCATCATTTTTCTGACTTCAGCTGCATCACCATACTTATTTGCAACTAAATAAACATTGGATAATAGTAAATATTACGTATCATTCTTCGATCTCATTTCTGCTACTTTATTAGCTGCATGAACTGTTAAGTTCATTCCATTATGTATTCTGCAACCCAATAGGATCGATAACCATACAAATGTTCCGACTTCAAAAGGCATTGACCATACTACATTCATTGCATCATCGATCCTACCTGCTCGATCCAGCATATCTACCAATGTCACATAATGCTCTTCTTCAGGCATTAGACCATAAGCATTCTTCATCATATCAAAAAATCAAAACGTCGACATGCTAAATATACCCAGAATGTTTGTATATTAAAAGGCATTGACCAAACCTCAAAGGGTTGAAACAATGTGAAGAGACATTCGAACAAGAGAAAATTTTAGAGAATCAAAACGTCAACATTCGAACAATGTGTTGAAAGAATGTCGAAAAGGGAGGCTCGGTGAAGATAAGTTGTATATATGAAGTGAAGTTTGGAGCAGTTCGATATAGGAAAAGGCTCGAAGAAGTCAAAGGATCGAAATGGGGAAGAATGGATTATGCGACGGAGCTAAAGGAATGTAGAGGCTCAATTAGGGTGTCGACAACAATGACCAAACCTCAAAATAGACTCGGCATCCCTAGACAACCCAGGATGTTATTATCAACAAGTACATTGAAATCAACTATGCTTATTTTTCAAAAAATAAAATAAATTATCTTCACTTAAATAAACCTCTAAAAGCAACAGAAATGTGTATCTATACCCGATGGTACTACTGTCTTTTAGTCATATTTTACGGAAAGGTTGAAAAAAAATAATTTCCTCCCACATCTATAAACCATAGTTAAATAACAACAAAACAATCTCTAAATCTTCGACCAGTACATTTATGAGCCTGTAAAAGTCTAGTGGCTTAGGTAGTGTTTGGCTAGAAAATGTTGCATTGTATTTTGTGTTTTCAATATGCACGTCAAATGACATGGAAAAGGATGATGGTTGTAAAATTCTAGTCATTCGAACAAGAAGGAATTGACAAGAAGGAAGATAAAGTTTGATATTTCCTAAAAGGTGGAAAACAATTTTAAATGTTAAAATCATTTTCCGAATCAACCGTTTTTCATCCCCTTCGTCTCTTCCATGTATTTTAAAGCAGACGGTTGAAAACGCGAAACACATTTTCAAACAAAACGCCGCCTTATGGTCTAGAAGCCAACTTCATGATAACACTGATACTCCAAGGTGAAATTAACTTCGAAGCGGAAAGATTTACCAAAGCACAATCGTTCATTGGAATCTGTTTCAAAAAAACCATCATCTTCCTACAAACTATGAGCATGCTACACATTGATCGATAAGATTAGAAAACAGTTGCCAAGACATAAATTTACGTGAGACAAAACTTCTAACCATTGCAATTTGAACAGACTTTCAGATCAAATCCATCTGTATTCTGATAATTCAACCTTCTAAGCTCTTAAATTAGTCATGTTAAACACCGATCCATTGTCACCTGTTTGAAGTTCATTTGCATTTGAGAAATTTTGTCAATCATGGAAAAAACCTGCAGACTCACCATCTTCATAGTAGAAAACATGTCAAACTCTGCTGGCTGGATCAGTAATTAAAATGACACTTCTTCTATCTATCAATTTTACAAATTCAACTGGTAATTTCGCCGGTGACACCTGCATGAGACAGTACAATAACTTGGCTATTAACACTTTCAGAAATATTTTTTAAAACACAAACAGATGTCCTGCAGGCATGAGGCAACTACAGCTATAAAAAAAGGATACCTAAAACATAGTTAATGGACTGACATTGTAAAGGTAACTAATAGTTTTTGTTTACCACGGCGAGCTTTCATAAAAGATGGGATATAAAATATATTTGCCTTCCTCATATCCCAATTCATTAAAATCATACTAATCTCTATTCAGATCTCCCACTATAATTTTTTTTACAGTTTTTTCAACTAATGATTAGAGATGAATTTCAAATACTTTTAGACAAAAAATCTTCATTTTTTTTGTTGTTTTTCAATTGCTTTTTTTAATTGAAAAATCAATCGTTTTATGAAATTCAAACTTCTGGAAAAAATCAAACTTTCAAAAACAAAAATAAACATTAAAGGAAAAGTTAATATCTTTACAAAAATGTATCCGGAAAATATGTTTTTTTCAGAAGAAATTCATTTTTGTCAAAAGAATTTAAAATTTTCTCAAAGAAGATCATTTTTTTCAAAAAGAATTATGTAAATTCAAAAAAATAGATTTTTCAAAATAATCCGAATAAAAGAACCACTGATCCGCTCCAACCATAATAGTTAAGAATAATTCTGTCAACGGATACCCGGAAAATTTAAAATCCATCAACATCTGTATTCGAAAGGCAGACAAATTTCTGATATCCAAAAAAAGGGTACGAATGAGCATACGAAGGTATCTTCATTCAAAAATTATTCGTCCAGTTTTGCTAAGATTATAGTTTATATTATGTATATTTTAGTACAATGAAAAACATGTATTGATTATTTTATTAAGTTAATAGTTTATATTTAATGCATATTTAACAGCTCAAAAGTATATTTATTATCATCATATTTGTTTATTTTTCGTAGTTTTTTGAAAAAAGAATGTTATGTTAAACCAAAATTTTCTATTTATGTTTCTTAATTTATCGATCGTCGACGGATAAGATAATTATCTGATGTTCATCCATATATACGAATGTGGATATCCGATTTCCGAAAATGATTCCAGATGAATAAGCAGATATGACACTATCCGCATCTGAAAGCATTCGATGACAGACCTAGTTACGATCTCCTTTCACTTACAAGACCTTTCAATAAGAGTACAAAACACACAATTGATTATATATGAAAATGTTACAATGCAAATATACTTATTATCTGCAGTGACGAATCTTAAGTAAAAAAAACAATGGAAAAAGAATACTTATGAAGAGCATATCCAAAAGTTGTTTTTAAAGTAACCAAACTAACCACTACACATTCAGGTGTGACTCATTCAAGAACCATAGAGATCAACCATTAAAACGGTACAATATATGAATACTATATACATTTTAATGCAACTATGCATTAGAACAGCATAGCATTTGTTGTTTGAATTCATAGGCGTATGTTGTTTATTGGTCTCTCATTCACCAGCACAAACATTTTTTTAGTAGTTTTTCATTAGGTTTGCACCTTGTTCATTTTTTTGCCTGTGGTGTGTTGTGACTAATTGAAAATGGTAGAAGAATGGAAGTGAGCACACCAACCATTGAGAATGCTTTAAAGGCTAATACCATATTTTATCCAAGATAAATAATGAGTCTCACTGGCCTTGTAGAACCAGTGAGAAAGGTTGCATTTTTCATAGATATGCATGGGTAGAAAAGCTGATACATATAACACCTATCAAATATATATTGGAATAAATAGTTGTCTTAATGATAGTCGATATTACGACAGAAAATTACCTATTATAATACATGTTATCTATTTGTGAATGCATGATGGTTTGTTCTAATTTGATGAGAACTACATATTGCTTATGTTGAGACATAGGTATGCATGAGAACTACATATTGCTTATGTTGTGACATAGTATGTATGAGAATTACATATTGCTTATGTGTTGACATAGGTATGTGTAAGGCTCAAACATAATTTTCTTTACGAGCCCATATCTATAGGGGAGCCATTGATTGGGTTGCCCAGCACAAAAAATTTACGTATTTTATTTGTAAGTGGGCTAAAAAATAAATGGTGCTAAACATGCCCTTTCTTACCAAAAGTTGAACTCGGTCTTCCGATGGGACATAGAAGACTTACTTTAGAATAATCTTTACAATTGACAAAGTAATTTAACTTTTAAATTTTTATATAAATAGCTAAACACTGTCTATAATATATTTTTTAGTCACCGTAGTACATGGGCTAGGCAGGATACCATTTCAGCCGGGCTAGGCATATGATATAGCACAGTTCATTATCAATGTTTCTCTGAACAAAATACCTAAACATCAACCAAATTCAGTTTGGACCTAAATCTATCTCTTATGTGTTGTAATCGCCCTATCAGTTATAATTTAACTAACATGAATCAAATTTTTTGAGTGTAAAAATAAGGAAAGTAGGTCCATTCAATCATTTTAACTGTATTATGCAAGGAAAAAAATCAATATGAAAATGAGAAAAAAAATCACATCTAATGTGGTTAAAGATGTTCAAATATTTACAACCCTACTGTTCATTTCAGTGATAGTTAAGAAAGTGATAGTTAAGAAAAAACCAAAATCTTCAAAATCAGGAGACGAAATGCCATCAACTCCGATGACTCCACCCGTCGCTTCTGTAATTTTCTTCTTTAACGAAGGTGTAACCTTACACTTGTTGGAAATGTTTTGATGTTAAGTGAATTATTAAAAATTGAAATAAGTGTATATGGCTCTCTAGTGAATAGTCTCACATTGTAGGACTGTAGAAAAGAATCAAGTATTTATACTTGATTGTTAGAAGCTTAGTTGGAGCATTTGGGGCCCAATGATGCTCTTTTGTGAGGAAGGTTATGCTTGACCATCACACGCATACATGTTGTGCGGTCCGGCCCGGGTTCGTGTTTATTAGGGTGTAACACTTATATCTTTGGACGAAAATTGTTTTGTATCTTCAGACCGTTATTTTTTAAACCGGTAAATTTAAGATTCATTTTTCGAGCCGACATCACCCCACCATCCAGTAACGTTCATTTTTGTATTACGTCTATTCAATTAATGTTTAGACGAGACAAAAATAGAACGACATACTTCGAAAACCCTATCTTCTTCTCCACGAAATTCCTACAAACAAAAGGTGAGCCATACTATTTAGTGCATCAGAGTCGACTTCGTTTGAGCAGACGGGTCGATACCATAAAAAGAAGAGGTTGTTTTATCCTAGAGACAGTGTCATTGTTCTGGACTGCATTGACCACTGAGCAGAACATCGAAACGTCTTCAAAAGAGTGACGAAATACACGACTCGACCGAGATTTATTATTTACCAACAACTCTTGACCATTGTCTGCATGCCTCCTATAAAATAGAAAATCGCATATATATTACTCGAGTAATTAGTTGTAACATAGTATGTCTTGTTCATTCAAAAATAAAAAATTCAAGGATATGTTTATAGACATATGATAGAAGAAAGTAAATGCACTAATAAAGAATTAAATATATGCGACCATTCATTTTGTCGCTATACATATATAAACCGTTTATCCTCTTGTTCTTATAAATTGTATGGGACTAACTCTTTGGTTTCCTTTCCTCTGCTTTCTTATTGCAAGTGAATTTTCCTTGGCATAATCTCATCATATCAAAATGATGAGATTAGATGAACGATGAGACAGAAAAATTATCCAATAAAATAGCTGGAATTTTCAGCTGTGCAAATACTGAAAATTATAGATGTTTTCGGTCAAAGAATTAAAGGCAACGATAACCATGTGACTTGTTACTAGTACTCTTAGTGCATGGAAGATCACTGGTTATGATTTCAGTATTGCATTTATTATTTTTCCATTTCACAAGGAATGCCATAAGCCAACGTTTCTTCTTCTACATGGCACACACCATCGCACGAAGAAAGAAATCTGGGAACAAATTCTTTCATTTCAACCCAAACTTCACTTTCACGCGAATATGGCGGCACAAAGCTAGGACCAAACAGATCGGATAGTTTCGTATTTTCTTGACTTTTTTTCATCGATTCATATGGAACAACCATGCACATAGGCAGCTACGATATTTCAGTTGTTTCGGATTTGGTAACCTTTTCTTTCACATTTATTTCATTTGTTTTGTCTAGAATAATTTCCCTTGCTTTCTCCAACGACTCGCATTTTTTAGCTTGGTATTACTGTCAGGGTCATTTAAAGTTTCCGCTTCTAGGAACAATTAGCTCAATTGATGCTATTCTCTTTTAAATGTAATCTCTCAAGAGTACTCGCAAGGTTTTAAATATCGGATTTCGGTCACATTTCGTCTCGGAATTTTTACACAAGTTATCTCGTATCAGGAGAGATCTCGGACGAGATGAATACATATCGGGTGTACATCTCGGGTCTTATAATGCATCTCGAAAATATCTCGGATGTACTTATGTGTTTAAAATTGATGTGTCAAAAAATTATTTAACGATTATAACTTTCTTAGTAAAAATAAAAATGGTAACATACTTGATTTACATGGAAAAAGAAATATTTTTAGAAGAGTGGTAGCTTGATTAGCTCAATTGATTTGGTAATGATTGAATAATATCCTTTTATTTGAACGTAATAAAGAAGTGAAACCTTTCGCTATGACTCATTAAGATAAAAAGTAAAGAATATTTTCAAGAAGTTGATAAATTATAATTGGATTGAGTAGTTTCTTTTGAATCAATATGAAAATAAAAATTATTATGGAAAATAAAAAAATGTATTAACTTCGGGTGAGATCTCAGATTGAGATTTTGATCCATATATCGGGTGAGATTTGAATATCTCGGACGAGATGAGTGTCGAGGGAGATATGGAGGGGATTTGATGTCTCGTCTCGTTTAAGTGTGAAAATGAGATCTCGGGCGAGATATAGGAGATTTAAAACCATGAGTACTCGTGCCATAAATTTTTATATCAAAGGTTGAATTGCTTCTGCATATGAATATCAGAAACTCACCATCTGTTATCGAGTAGTCCAATACAAAAGTTTTCCAACCTTTTTCAAGACAAAAGCCATCATTGTTCTTTATTAATTTTACCATCCATGAACCACCACTAGAATCTCTGGAAAACAAATTTTGAGGAACTGAGCAGCCAAACTCGAAATCGATTTTTCTGGAAAGTACCTACATAAAATGTATTAGAAGATATATTCTAATTGGCATTATACTCACGATGAGACGTGTAAATATCTTATGCATTCAGAAGACTAAATGAACGGGCCAGAAGGCGAACCAGGTGGAGAACACAGACTTCAAGCTATGGTACACTGGAAAAGAACGTAACAAGAACGGGGTAGGCATCTTAATTGACAAAAACCTTAAAAACAGAGTGGTCGACGTTAAAAGACAAGGAGACAGGATCATCCTAGTCAAGCTGGTAATCGATGATACGGATCTGCACGTCAGTAGTGTCTATGCCCGACAATTAGGCCTAAGTGAAACCACCAAAAGGAATATTTAAGAAGATCAAGATATCATGGTAACAGATGTGCCTGGCAGCGAGAAACTTTTCATAGAATTTTTTTTCAACGGTCACGCTAGCAAAACTAGTGGTGAGTTTGAGAGAGTGCAGGATGGTTTTGGATATGACGATAGTAACCAAGAAGGAGAAGAAATATTAAATTTCGCTATTACTTATCATCTCATGATAGCTAATACCTCCTTTAGAAAGAGACGATCGCATTTGGTTACTTTCAGTAGTGGCAACACTCCAGCCAGATTGACTTTGTTCTTGCTAGAAGAGATGACAAACAAGCTTGTGAAGATTGCAAAATCACATGGAAAATGTGTTGTCTCACAACATCAGTTTTTGATATCCAAGTTTTGTTTTCGGATACGTATTCGACAGGATAAAGAAGCCAAGATTAGTAGGATGAAATGGTGGAGATTGCAAAGTCATACCTGAGAATGTGTCGTCTTATAGTATCAGCTTTTGATATCCGAATTTCATTTTCAGTTACTTGTTCGATGGGATAAAGGAGCCAAGATTAGTAGGACGAAATTGTGAATGATCAAAGTAGACGCCGCACGGTTGTTTAAGGATAGAGAGATGAGAGAACGGACATGGAATATGGAAGGAGAAGCAAATGTGGGATGAGATGTCAACGCGTATTCGAAATGTGAATACTGAGGTGATTGGAATAACAAAAGAAAATAAACGTGAACCTAATGATTCGTGGTGGTGGAACAGTGATGTGCAAAAAGCTATCAAAGAGGAATGTTGCAGATTCTTGCATCATCACAAGAGCGAGGACAACATGCAGAAGTATAAAGCCGCAAAGAAGAATGCAAAGACAGTGATAAATGAAACAAAGGATCGAACGTATAAAGATATATCAAAAGCTAAGTGTGAAGGACAGTGAAAAAAATGTCTATATGATAGCTAAGATTCGCGAGAGAAAGACGAGAGACTTCAACCAAGTTAAATGCATCAAGGATGGGAATAACAGACTTTTGATTAAGGACAATGAGATAAAAAAATAGATGAAAAGAATACTTCTACAAGATATTCAATGAAGAAGGTGATAACACTACGATCGAGCTGGACGACTCTTTCGATGACTCCAACGGGCATTTTATTCGAAGGATTCAAGAGTTCAAGGTAAAGGGGGCGCTAAAACGGATGAAGGCAAGGCGTTGGGGTCTGATGACATCCCCATTGAGATGTGGAGATGTCTTGGAGATGCAGAGATAGCTTGGCCAAATAAGTTGTTCAATAATATTTTCAAATCAAACAAGATGTCAGATGAGTGAAAGAAAAGCATATTAGTTCTAATCTTCAAGAATAAAAGAGATACTCAAAGTTGCACAAACCGCAGAGGAATTAAGCTTATGAGTCATACAATAAAGCTTTAGGAGAGAGTCATTGAACATCGATTAAGAAGAATGACAAGCGTTTTAAAAAACCAATTTGGTTTCACGTTTGGAAGGTCGACCACAGAGACGATTTTCTTGATAAGACAACTTATGAAGAGATTTAGGAAGCAAAATAAGTACACACGATATTTATCAATTTGGAGAAAATTTATGACAAAGTACCGAGAAAGGTTATGTGGTGGGCTCTGGAAAAAAAAATCCTAACAAAGTACATTACATTTATCAAGGATATGTACGATGATGTTATGACTAGTGTCAGACCATGCGATGGTGAAATCAGTGATTTTCCCATTAACATAGGATTACAGTAAGGGTCAGCTTTAAGCCCTAGCGATGGATGAGAATACGAAGGGTATAC
The DNA here is from genome assembly GCA_030765085.1 of Allium cepa. Classification (NCBI taxonomy): domain Eukaryota; kingdom Viridiplantae; phylum Streptophyta; class Magnoliopsida; order Asparagales; family Amaryllidaceae; genus Allium; species Allium cepa. The sequence goes on along the minus strand of CM060939.1, from coordinate 963,284,432 downwards.
TAGATAAGATTCTATGGTGTATGTTATTTGCTGATGATGTTATGCTGATTGACAGAAGTATGATAGGGGTTGATATCTAACTGGAGTCGTTGAGACAGACTTTAGAATCATAGGGTTTTAGACTTAGCAGAACTAAAACAGAGTATATGAAGTACGAGTTCAGCGGCGTTAGGTCAGAGGAAGAAGATGTCATTCCGGCCGAATAAGTAGTGCGCAAGAAGTAACCCTTTCGATATATAGGGTCAATGTTGCAGTATGATGGTGGGATTGATGAAGATGTTAGTTTTAGAATCCGAGCGGGATGGATGAAATGACGACTAGCGTCTAGCATTTTCTGTGACAGGAAAATCTCACAAAAGCTTAGAAGGAAAGTTCTACAGAATGGCAATTAAGCCTGCAATGTTGTATGGTGCAGAATGTTGACCTATTAAAAGACAACACATCCAGAAGATAGGTGTATGCGTATGTTGCGATGGAACTGTGGTCATACAAGACGAGACTGAATTAGGAATGATGATATACTTTACAAACTTGGAGTAGCACCAACATGAGCTAGGAGTTTTTTACGTAGGGTTGGTCTAGGGGTGTGTTATAAGTTTTAGATTGTAGGACTAATAAATAAGAGCCAAAGACATAGTGTTTGGTCTTCGGTCCTTATTGATATTAGTACGATTATTACTATTAGTATTATATATTATTATTACCACGGTTTTTTTAATTTCTTTACCTTTTTTTATTTTTTATTTTACTTTTATTGTACTTATTTATTATTGCTTTTAAATTGACTTTGTCATTTAGTTTTGGGTTTCATTTTTAGCCGACCCCAACTTGTTTGGAAATAATGACTTAGTTGTTGTGGCATCATACTCTAACACGAAATCTAACCTAAATGGGTTTTATTTTTCACCTATCATGTGGATTACACGTGTTGTACAATACCAAAAAACAGAATTACAACATCTGTATTCAAAATGCTTTATTGAATATATATTCAAAATGTGTATCAATAGATGATGAACAATCGTTATTTCAATCTGTGTAGAGTACAGACAGCGCGATGTATACCTTTATGATTGCTGGGCTTGGCTACCACGGACGTGGCAATGATGTCTTCTACCTCTTTGACAAAACGATAATGAAAGGCATATAACCCGATCGGGTGTGTTTTCATACTTTGTTATCAGCTTGTAGCCATAGTAGATTGATAGCGGAAGACTTGAGATTTTTCGATATGATGAAGAATGTTTATGGTCTAATGCCCGAAGAAGAGCATTATGTGACAGTGGTAGACATGCTAGGTCGAGCAGGTAGGATCGATGAGGCAATTAATGTAGTGTGGTCAATGTCTTTTGAAGCCGGACCATCTATATGATTATCGATCCTATCGGCTTGCAGAATAAATAATAGAATGAACTTAGCGGTTCATGCAGCAAATAAAGTAATTGAATTATGATCGAAAAATGACGCAAATCATGTACTATTATCCAATGTTTACTCAGTTGCAGGTAAGTATGGTGATGCAGTTGAAGTTAGGAAAATGATGAGGGATATAAGGATGAAAAAAAGAACAAGGTGCAGTTGGATTGATGTCGAGAGGAAAGTTCATCGAATTTTCACTAGTGATTTTAGACACCCGAAGGTTAATATGCTTTGTGATTACCTTAAAATGGTGATGCTCATTCCAGATACGGAGCAAGATAAACTGAACTTGAATTCAGTAGTATTTCTTTAGTGGCATTATTATTTTTTGTTTAATTATTAACTTTTAATCAAATTATATGCCATAATTAAAATGATAATGTCACTAAAGAAATAATACCGAATCCAAGTTTAGCTTATCTTCCTCCGTATCTGGAATGGTCATCCCGTTTTAAGGTAATCACATAGTATATTAACCTCTGGATGTCTAACAACACTAGCGAAAAATCCATGAACTTTGTTCTCCACCTCAATCCAGCCCGCACCCGTGTATCTCTCATCGTTTTTTTGACTTCAGTTGTATCACCATACTTACCTGCAGCTGAGTAAACATTGAATAATAGAAAATACTACGTGTCATTCTTCGATCTCATTTCTGTTACTTTATTAGCTACATGAACTGTTAAGTTCATTCCATTATGTATTATGCAACCCGACAGGATCGATAACCATATAAATGTCTAACTTCAAAAGGCATCAACTATACAACATTCATTGCATCATCGATCCTACCTGCTCGATCCAGCATATCTACCAATGTCATATAATGCTCTTCTTCAGGCATTAGACAATAAACATTCTTCATCATATCGAAAAATCTCAAGCCTTCATCGATCAATCTACTATAGCACAAGCTAGATAATAAAGAAAGAAAACATGCCCGATCGGGTTCTATTTCTTACATTATCATTTTTTGTCAATAAGGCGGATGGCATCATTGCCACGTCTGTGGTAGCTAAGCCCAGTAATCATAAAGGTATATACACATTGTCTGGGTTGGGCACTGCGCATTTTGAATACATATTCAATAAAGCATTCGATGTCGAATTGCTCGATTATCTCTTAATTGAAAGGAGGGTGTAATTATTATTTTTAAAATTAAATTTAAAATTAAATAAATTCATGAAAAGTATTCCAAATATCATCTTCCCTGTAAATTTCATAAAATTATATGTATAATTAAGTAATTTTTAGCACTTTTCTGAATTTTATAATTTAGCAAATGTTGTGGATTTCAAAAGCAAATTTTTCTTAATAAATAATAGAAACAATATAATTGACAAATTAGAATTATTTGCTAATCATAATCCTGAAAAAGGAAGAAAAATGTTGCTCGTCATTGTTTGTCCGATTGGTCCTCTCTGCGGTCACACCGTTCTTTCTACCTCCTTTTGTACCTCTTTTAATATTGTTTTTGGCTATCGATTGATTCTCTTCCGCCATTAGAATAATCAGGGGTATTAATTTTGAAAATATCGAGGAATAAATTTACATGTGCTAATAAAAATGCAATTTTGGGTACCGGCATGCTAATGTCTGAGTATAATTGTGAATAAAATATCTCTACGAATAAAGATAAAGCCCAATAGAAGTCCAAATTGTTGTACAGTTATAATAGAACCATATAAATTCAAATTGAACTAATTCCAAATCTCTAAGATACAATAAAAACCTCAATATTGGTAAGATTTGAATTTTAACTATAACTATCGGTAAGATTCAAATTGAACTAAGTCCAAATTGTTGTGTACCAATGTTGTAAAAATCATACCTTTTATAATGTAAAAAATGCTAAAAATATAATGTTATTGTGCAATATATGGTAATTATGTTGTGAAAAATAAACTTTTTATTATCTATGTATATACTTTTTGTTAAAGTGATTCACATATTTTTATATTTTAATAAAATATTGATTTTATCATTTTGTTATTATGAAATGGTGTGGATATTGAAATTGATCAATTTTTGGATTAATTGGACAATCTAATGAATATTAGTTACTTGAACTTATTTAAGTAGTTTAAATTATTTAGTTATTCAATTAATTTAAATATATGAGCTTAAATGCAAAATGGTAAAGAGAGTTAGTGGGAACTTTGTAAATAATTGTAGATATTATAAAAAAGTAGGTATTTCACTGTACAATCATGGAAAATTTTAACAGAACATTGTGAATAATTGTAAAAATGATGACTTTGTCCTCACTATGAGGACCACTCTTTCATAAAAATAAAATAATGACTTAGGATATAAATAAAAAATAATATGAGAAAATTAAAGTGGAGGAAAGGCTTCTAGAACAAATTTGAGGCATCAAATTATATTTCTTACTATATAATTGACAAATGATTTATTTAGAAAAGTGAAATATAAATTATTGTTTTTATTGTTTCTATATATTATTTTTTATATAATTCGTATATTTTTGCATTTGACTCAAAATTTCACCTCTGTGATTTTTGTTTGTATAAATGTGATATATAAATTAAAATTGTCCTTTTTTTGCTTTTATGCAATGAATTAATGAATTTTAGTTGATTGGCTTTGTTTAAAAAAATTAATTTAAGATATTTAATTAAATATAGTGGTGAACTCAGGAGAACTTTGTAAATAATTACATATACTAAAAAATATATGTATATATATATGTATATGTATTTGGATATAAAACGATAGTGTAATAAAACATTGTGATTAATTGTAAATGTAAAATGTTGTACAGCGATTTTAAGATAAAATATCAAAAGAGGACTATGGAGAAGAGGGGAATCCATAAGATTAATAGGAAGATTAAAATTCTTTTGATTCCAAGTTATTTCATTAAAAAATTAAAATATATCATATTATTTGTTTTAAAATATTTGGTGATATATAATTTATTAAATAAATAAATTATATTAAAGTAGATTTTATCGATGATTTATAAAGATAAACGAGTGAATCCTAGTTTTTATCACTGCTATTATGTAGAATATTTGTTATATGTTTTATATGCTTTTATAAATGAAATAAAAATTTAGGTTTATCTTTTTTATTAATAACTATGTGATGTACGTATTGAAAATGTTATTTTTAAGGTTTGTTAGATAAATTTATTAGTGTTAGAACTAAATTTATTCAAATAGTTTAAAATGTCACTTATTTATATAATTTGACTTTAGTGTAAAATATAAAAACAAAACATGGAGAACATTGTAAAATCTAACAAACTAAAATTTATAGGCACTTGAATGCAAAATGTTTGAAAATAATTAAAAAAACATCGTAATTAGTTGTAAATATCATGACAGAGTTGAGAAAAGTGGAAAAAATTCATGGAATTAATGAGAAGGTTGAAATTATATTTCTTTTGTTTATCAACTGAAATAATTTATTGAGATAAATGAATTATAAATTAAATTTGATATTATTCTTAGTTAACTATAAGAATGATACATTGAAGTTGTTATTGTTATTCATGTATATAACTTTTGTGATGCATTTTACAAATTTTAATATTTAAGTTTGAAGTAATTCTTAAAAGCATTGTGGTTTATATATTAAAATTGTCATTCTTAGGATCTAAAAGAAAAATTAATGAATATAAAGTTAACTAAGTTTATTTAAATACTTTAAATTGAAAATTATTTAAGTAATTTAAATATACAAATGTAAGTATAAAATGATAGCGGAGTATTAAGGAGAAATATGAATAACTAAAGAATCTATAAAAATGTACGGTCCGTTACTAAGCACAAAATCATATGAAACTAATAGCCTGATCTCAACATTCAAAACAATATCTTGAAAACATAAAACAAAATGTTGGGTCCAAAAGTTAACATAATAAATTCAAGTTTGTAATACAATGTATGAAATTTATTTTCGTAAGTAAGAAAAAATTGAGAAATTGAAATATGGTGTACACGACGGCTAAAAAAAGACATACTATATGTTGCACAGATTGGGATATAACTTATTTTTCTAGTCCATTGAAAGAAAGGCTTCACGCACATTAGACGACATCATGTACTTCACTGCACAAATAGATGCACGACAATAAAAGAGGAAAGATAGAGAGAGTAAGATGGAACATTGCGCAGCGTAGTTGTAGGAAAGCCCACCAATGATGGTGAAAATGGTTGCATCATCCATGTAGTTGCACACAACATCAGCATTAACAAAGGTTTATTTACTAATTTACTATTTTAAACGAAATTATATTTGATCAGAAAAATGACTACAAATGACTTATAATACATACACTACATAAATATTGTTTTTCTCCTAAAATAATAGCAACAGATACTTTAAAAATAATCAAAGTACTAACCCAATTGTAATGCAACATTAAATATGATCATATGCATGTTATCCAATATTGAAATTAAAATAATACCATATAAAACAAAATGGACAGTAAATTGGTAATTTTTTACTAATAATAGCATGAGAAACATAGTTAAACTATCTGTATTTCACTGATCTACATTATAATTACTCAAATTTGAAGGAAAAAAATCTATTGCTTCTGAGAATCAAATAATTCACTATTCTCCTAAAATAATAGTGCTTCTTGCAATTTCATTTTGAAAACAAGGCGATACTTCAGACGAACATGTAAAAGTGAATGTTTAAATTGAATTAGAAATGGTAAGGATTTAGGAAATAGTTTCATTGCGGAAGAAACTTTGAGACTTATAAGCTCACAAATATATTGTGCTCGTATGCAAGTTTCCCATTTATTATAACTAAAACAATATATAACATGTGAAATAAAAAATAGAAAAACAAATTGATTATTTGTCCCCGACAATAGCATGACAAATTATAGTTAAAACTGCTTGCATTTAAGTATTCTATAGTATAATTACTCCAATTTGGAAAAAAGATGCATGTTATCAAATAATTTGTTATCCTCCATAGATAATAGCGCTATTAGGTGAATATCTGTTATCAAATTGATGTGACACAATTTTAAAAAAAACAATGCTATTACATGAATATCTTAAATTGGATGTTCAAATAGAAATCTAAATGTCCTAAGATATAGTAGTAGCATTGAAATTTTCAAGTCCAAAACAATAAATGAATCGTCCAAACCAAAAACTACAAAATATAATCAAACAATCCACTAACAAACAATACATGAAAATCACTTAATGATCCGAGATAAAATGAATTAAAGATTGCATATCTACAGAGATGAGGATTCATGGTTATGGTATGAATTAATCAAAATCGAGGACTTGCACGCAGGTAATGTAAGGTGCTTAGACAAGATGACGAAGAGTCAAAATTAAAATCTCTAGTAAAATGAAGTAAAATTAAATGATGGTTTTTGAAAATGGATTTTCTGAAGATGAAAGTTTTTCGTTTATAGTAAAAAGTAAGAGATTAAAATAATTGTGAAAGTTTATATTTAACACAATAAACGTGATGTTATTTCTAAATATATGATGAAAATGCCAATTCATTGGAATGCCTTAGTAATGATGTTTGTAAATAATTGTAAAAATTTATAAAATATAAGGATTTGAAGTCAAAGAGAATTTTAATATTTGTACCATATTAACATTTACAAAAAATGTACAAATATAAAAATACATCAACCACGTAACATAAATTATATACATAAACAGTAATTACAAAATTTAATAGTCCATTTATACCAATATATTTACCATGCATTGCATTGTAAAATTATTTTTTAACGTCAAGTACCTAAATTGAAATTTGCACAATTATTTAAAGGTCGTCCTCAGTATCAGCTAGTATTGTACATAAGTAAATATATTTAAATTAATTATATAACCTTGACTTTTAATTATTTGGGTAATTTCAATTAATAAATATTTGTTAATTCATCTAATGAATCCTAAATATGATGGTTTCAGCATGTATACCACGTTCACATCAACTAAAGTGATAAATTGCTTTTTCCATTCAAGTAAAAAAATACAAATTACATAACACACATAAACAATATTAACAAATTTAATTTATTATTAATTTATCTCAATAAATTTATCATATATTATATTACAAAATTTTGATTTTATTTTGAAATACCTATGTCAGCAAATTTCTTCGCTAACCAAATAAGCAAGGCAGGTTTGAATAAGAGCTTAAGTGCACGTATGCAAGATAAAAAGTGTATGTAAGTTCAAGTTTGGGTTCAAATCCAAAGATAAGTCATATGCATGTCCATTGTCCAAGTTCAAGTCCAAAAAATACGTCGTGCGCATGTCCAATACCAGATGGTACTATAACTTCGTTTATTCAAAATTTTCGATACACAGAATTATATAGCAATCAAAACACACAATTATGTTATTTATTGATTCGGAAGGGGTTTTAAATACAGTTTCCCAAAACCTTCAAAACTATTTCAAATATAAATTTTTAATCGATCGAATTATCAATTTATAAAATTTTATGTTCTTTCCTTGAAATCCATTTTCTGTTTGCAAATAAAGAGTTGCAAATCTATTATTCAATTACAAGGAAATCTATAAATTACAATTTAATTCCAAATCACTTGAAACTCTTTCTAAAAATAATCCACGCATTTTTAGAGTTCTTCTCTAATAACTGAAAATAATAATATTATTAAGTAAGTTTTATAATTCAAATTCCTTTAAACAACAAATTTAATTAAATTCATTTTTTTCAATAAGAGTTTTCAATAAACAATAATCTTCCAAAGTCGTAAAATGGAATTCCATAAATGGAAATTTCCATTCAATAAATAAATTGCATTCCACTTACTATAACCTCAAAACGATATTTTTAAAAAAAAAACTTTCATTCTGTTAAATCCAAAATAAAATTAACTTATCACTTTTAAAAATATCAATTTCAAATATCATTCCATAACCACTCTATAAGTATTTTATAACCAACAATAAATGAATAAAAATATAACTATTTTAAAATTTAACTTATTTAATCAAATCCCAAACATTCATCATTTTCCAAACAATTTCTATTCGTAGAGAACCCAAAACAAATAACTTAAATAATTTTCTATCACAAATAGTATTTCTAGTTTTAAATAAAAATCATTTGGAAATCTACTATTTATTTCCAAAAATATTTCATTTTTCATTAAAAAAATTTATTTCAGTTTATTCCCTCTCCGATCATTTTTTTAATGTGATCACATCACAGCAACCGTCGTCAAAATATGTGATCTCATCGCACCAAAAATCGATAAAAGATGTGCAATTCATCAACAAATTTATATCAACCAAAATTCGTCCTTCAAATAACCAACGAATTCCAAGAAAGTAGAATCAAGCAAAGCAAACAAACCAATCGAACATCTAATGACAATGCACAATTCCGCAATATCGGTCAACAACTGTTTGCATAAACTAGACCATAGTTGTGAGTAAAATGACATTTACTCACCGAAGTGATAGACGCTCGGTTGAGTTATGCAGCAGCTTTAGCCTTCATTACGCCATCAGCAAGACTTCTCCCAAATAGCTCCCTACCAGCCTCACCTGAAGCCACAAACCCAGGTCGTGCCCTTCTAAACCGTCAATCCCTGTTCTAAAACGAGCATCCACGCACCTGCCAACACACCATGCCACCTGCTCCTCCACGACAACCTGACCCGCACGACCACCAGAACGCTTGCGTCACTGCAGGTCGCTGCGACCATGCCCCAACCACATGCGGCATCTTCCCTCTCTCCGTACGTCACCGTTGACGTCGCCGACCATAATCTCCACCTGATCGTGAGTAAGCATCGGCCGCCGCCTCCGTGCTCCCTCCCTTCGATGTTCACTGACGACGCTCGGGTCGCGACGCTTCAAAAGCCGTGATGACATTTTATAATTTCAGTGAAGTCACGATCATTGATTTAGGGTTTCTTAGGCATAAATAGAAACATACGGGTTTGAAGGTGTATAGCGGAGAACGAGCATCGTAGAGAAGAGATATGCCACGGCGATCGGCGTGCAAGCAGTACGGAAATACAGATCTAAAGTACTACGCCGAGAGGAAATCAAGGGAGCTTGATTATGTGGCGGCGATTTATCCCTTAGGGTTAGCCGGTTGGGGTAGCATTACTATTTAAACAGGGAGACGGTTTGGGCTCTTGGTTTTGGACCGGTTTTAATTTAATTTAAATTCTATTTCTTTAAAACAAGCTTTACGTCCGCGTGCTGAAAATATTTGAATTGTTTTTCTACAAGTTGTATTTGTTTAATACGTCCAAAAGATAATGGTTTTTCTAAACATTTAGTCATATTTTTGTGTTGAATCATACGTGGTTAATTCGAATTTTTATTTCTAAGTTGCAATTCTATTTTTTAGTTTAAACTTTTATTTATATTATTAATAATATAAATACGAACTTGTAAAGTAATTTATTTGTAAGATTCCATTTTTTTAGTAATATTAAGACTTGGTAAATTTTTGTAGAAAAATTTTGAATTTGTAAAGAAAGTTTAATTGTCAGATCCTATTTTTAAGTGAAGCTAAATCTTGATAATAATATCTGTAAAGAGACATTTTTGGTACATCATGCTGACACAAAAAAAGTGCGATGGCAAATATATTACAACTATTAATAAAGAAATACATATAAGGGTATGTTTGGAACTTCGTGGTTGCACCAGAAAATTGCGCTTTACGCGTGAATTGTTTTTCTATAAAGTGAGATGTTTAACATATTCAAAAAGTTTATTTGTTGTTAGTTTGAATTTTTGTTTTTTTGATTCTATTTTAGTTGCAACATATACATTGGTGATAGTTTGAATTATTGTTTCTATTAATTTGTAAAAGAAAGTTAATTTGTTAAATCTTATTTTAAGTGTTATTACGATTTGGTAATATTTGTAAAGAGAGGTATTTAAGCAACACTAAGATTTAGTAATATTTAAGGAGGTTTATTTATTAGATCCTATATTTAAGGGATATTAAAATTTGCTAATATTTATTCAGGGGTACTTTAAATTTCTAAATGAAGTTGGATCCAATTTTTAAATGATATTAATATAAATGAGCATTTTTTTGTAGTTTACGCTGATACCGAAAAAATGTAACATCAAATATATTATAACTATCATTAAAGGTGCTTTTAATTATCCAGAAGAATCTTTTATTATCTAGATGTGCGTGTTTGGCCCATTCTTATTTTAGTGAACACGCAAACCTAAAAATATATTCATTAAAATATTCATGTTTTAACTTGGTTTGAATTGTTTCAGTCCAGCGTAGATATAATAGGAGAAATAACATAAATTATTTTTTGTTTTAGGCGCTTGTAAACGGAATGATATAGATAATACTTGAATCATATATTAGTGAAGGGTATTTTGATAAGTACATGGTCGGAACAAAAGAATGTTCTTCGAAACCGACTACTAATAAAGATAATACTGGTATTTAAATAAATCTCAAATGTAATTAATTTGATTTACATTTCATTTTATAAATTCTCTTTCGTTAATTGGACAATATCATTCGATTCGATGTCCGCTTATTTTTATTTAATCATTCGTTAAACTATTACAACTACTTTTTTTACAACTATTTCAAGCATATTATAGTTATTTACACTTCAATGAAATGGGTTAAGAAATTACGTTTCCATCATCTTCTCATCAAAGTTTTAATCTGATTGTAAAAATCACAATGAATTTTTCTCACGGTTATTTTATTTTAAAAAAACGGAGGAGAAGAAGAGAGTAAATGAAAGTGCTTAGGGTTTTGACGTTTTAACTAAGGAAAAAGGAGGTAAAAGCATGTCTTTCATTAATAGGATGTGGATCCCTTATGTAACGACCCGCTATTTTGGACCATTCAAATCGACAATAAAACCATACATATCCGACTTGAATAATTCAAAATACCGAATTGTTAATTAAAATTTGGCAAAACTTAAAATATACAGTAAATAAATCAATCACAGATCACAAAGTGATATAATGCAGCGGAATAGATAAAGAATAGTAGTTCATGAAGCTGCTATATACATCAGAGATAGAAAAATACAACCGAATAGTTCAAATGCAGTGAAGTCTCCAATGCAACAGATGACTTTTCTGAACCAGTCAACTGGAAAGGCTGAAATCTGAATCGGTAGTTGGATTTCCAAATGAAGTTCCGAACTCCAAAGGTGAGTCTCAAATGCTGCATCACTCAGTCTGACCCGAGCGTAAAGCAAAACACAAAACACTCGAGTCATGATTAACGTTCTTATATCAATAAATCCAACTCAAGTGAAATATCAACTGAGATACAAATAACTTAAAGGATGTTTGGGATAACCATCCTCTAAGGGTCCATGGAACTTTGTTCAAGGTAGAAATATACACTATAACACCGTGGTCATTTCAGCTTAATTTATACTTCAAAACCAAATCTCATTTTCACTTCAAATATCTCTATATTTCTCAAAATAGTATTTATATATATTAAATAATTTATACGGTAAAGTATTTTCAATTTCCTCAACTTAACAAATCGTTCCAACATCAACCCGACCTTCCCATTCAAATTAAATTCAATCTCAACTTATCAACTTAAATTCAACTCAATTTCTAAAAAACCCACTTAAATTTTATCGGTCTCAAATTCGGATTTATAATCACAAATACCCCTTTATATTTCCATATATTTCAAAACTTTAAGTATTCAACGTTTCATCTAAATTTTCATTCAATTTAGTTTTCTAAATAATAAATTCAAATTTACTTCAACCTAAATTTTCATTTTAATTCAATTTAGTTGCTAAATAACAAATTCAACTACGTTGATTTCAAATACAGATCTGAATCTCAACATAAACCATTTAAATTCCAATATAGTTCAAGGCTTTACTATTTAAATGTTCTATATAACAGTTTCATATAGATCTCGATTTAACCTCATTATTATTTAGTCTTGAAATACTCCCTTATTAGATTCAATATCATTTAAGTAACCTTAAATTACATTTTACTCGATATTTTCTTTAATTTATTTAAACGTGAAATATTCATTAAATCGCTTAAATCAAAAATCCAGTTATAAAATCATACCTTTTAAATTTCCCATCAAAAATTTCAAATCGATTTAATTAAATAAATCCTTATTTAAATACCATTTTAATAAACCCAAATTTATCTCTCAATCTTAATTATTCAATTTATTACAAGAGAATCTATTTGAAATATAGATTTACATAAATACTTAACCATATTATATGTATTAAATCAATCTAATTTAAATCAAATATTACTACTAAATCTATATATACAATTTTCATTTATATAATATCTTAAGAATCAAATTTATTAAACCATGTATTTCTTTCCAAAATTATAGAAATTATTTTCAAAATATTTATATGGACCAACGGTGTCTGTATATATTTCCTATCATATAGTCAAGTGCTACGGATATTTATCATTTCAATCCGTATACTAAATATATACAGGTGAATATCATTTCAATCCAAAATCCCAAATTCAATTAAATGAAAATCGCTTGGGTTTATCATTTCAACCCATAACGATTTTCTCCTATTCTAAAATCTGTTCGGGTATGTATCATTTCAACTCATAGTGATTTCTAAACTACAGAGAACTTGCAGAGTGATAACAGAAAATACAATAAAATAACAGGCATATATCATCAATAACAATATAATATAAACAACGGGATATGGTGTCATATCCCACAGGTGAACAGTTACATATAATAGCATATATAACAAATTTAAATAACTACAGCAGCATATTTCAATTGTCGTTTCAATTGAAATCAAATTTAATGAATAAAAGAATGTTAATCGTGAGTGATTACTCACCTTTCAAGGCTAGAGAATATAGAAGGAGACACGGATACGCACACTGATACAAACACTGAAATTAAATTTCAAATCCAAGCAAAGCAAAATCGGCACGAATTCAACGATCAAAGCTGATTGGCTCGAATTGATGAAACGGATTGGATCAGAATTGGAACGACGAAGATAAATGGTATAAGCGAACTTTTATAACCACCTATAACTATATATACACATATGAAATTTATATTCTAAGTTCAAACATCACAGATTTAATTTACATGTTTTTCAAACATATAAATAAATAAATAAATCAAGCTTACATTATTTTTTAAAGAAAATCAACATACACTTAAAATAATATATATATATATATACTAACACCTTTATACTAAACTTATATAACTAGTATATATATATTCTCAAACAGATAAAATAAATGTTTAAATATGAGCACTTAAAAGAAAACTTTTTTATATATAACTATTTCTATATATATATTAAATGTTATATTGTAGGATCGATTTCACCCTAGAGGGGGGTTGAATAGGGTGATGGTATAAATTATTAAAATTAATCGCGGAAGCTTATAAATTAATTTCAATTCAGATCACAGAATAGCAGCACAGATATCGCAAAATATAAATAACAGAAAAAAACAGAACAACACAGAATTTACCCAGCTTCGGCAAAACCCTGCCTACGTGCTGCCCCCAAATTTCTACTAGAAATTAGATAGTCCCTCGCTTACACACGTAAACTCGTTATACCCGCTATTGACTAATCTAACTCTACGTTCAAAACCTTGCCACAACTCAACCACCGAGTTGCGAATTCTCAAGCTACGCCACGTAGCTTGTCCCCTAGTCACACGACTAGAAATTAAAACGGTTTAAAAAAGAAAATACAAATTAAAAATAATTTAAACTCAAAAACCCTAATTAAAATACAAAGCCCTTAAAATAATAGGCCGGCCCCCCTTTTATATTTTAACCCGTTCCTTTCTTTGTTCCTTTAATTGGAGATGGCGGCCGTTGTTCTTTCATTCGTATCTCTTTGCAAAATTAGGGCTTTCCTCGATCTCGTTCCTTTTTGCTCTTAAATTAGGGATTTGGACATTTCAAAGATGCCGGATTTTGGTTGCTTGATCGAAAGGAGGAATTATCACTTTGTTTGCTTCGTCGATCGCTTGCTTCTCTGTTTTACTTACGGCTCTTGAAATTGATCGAGTTCGAACTTGCTTCGGTGAGTAATTTTATGCTTTTTGCTTTTCTGGATTTGGCTTGCTTGAACTCGATGGAATAATTGCCGATGATGATTAGGGTTTTTATAGGAGTCAATTTCTTGAATTCTCGTTCGTCTGATTTTTTCAATTTTATGCTATCGGCCATCTGATATTTGTTGAACAATGATGATTTATTTGACTTTGTCAATTTCGTATTATCATTGCTTGATGGTCACGTTGTAGATTCGTGACTTGGTCAATTACATTTGCTACCACGGTTTGAATATGACTTTAATATGTGACATTTGACTTTGTCACATTCGTGTATTTTTTAATGCTTCTGTTGGCTTCGAGACTTGTATAAGTGCTTGTATCATTACCGCTTCATCATGTTGCATACCGCTACTTATTATAGTCACTGCGCACTTTGTAGCCTTGGCTATTGGTCGAGTTCATTCATTCTGTTTGCTTCATGTAGTAGCCTGGACTGGTGCATACTGTTGCGGCCTGTACTTGTTGTTATTTGCATCATTTTGATACTCCATTTCTTGACCTATCTCATTTCAGTTGTGTCTGCATTGTCACTGTTGGGTTGTTGTCACCTGAACTTGATATTGTGGTATCGTGTAGTTGTGTCATTGTTTGATTGTTGTTTGTTCTTGCTTTTGATGTATTCTGTTGCGGCCTTTAATGAGCTCGATTCATGCTGTTAGGATTGGCTTGAATCTGCATTCATGTTGCTGTGTTGCTCACTGATGCATTGTTGTAACTGGTTTATTGATGCATTCATTGTAGCTTGTTTTGTTTGCATATCTATGCACATTATAGCCTTGACTTTGGTTTGTGTTGTTGCACTTCTGTGGTCTGCACTGCTTGTTTTGAGTCACTTCTAAATGGTGCATTGCCACTGTGTTGCATTGTTACTGATACAAGGTTGTTATGTGCTTTGATATTGTGACACTATTGCTTCAACTTGTCACTTGATATTGTTGACTGATATTCTCTTCACTTCATGTTTGCTGTCATTACTATATTGTTTCTGGCCTATGCACATTGTTGCATGCATTTGCTATGCCTTGTATCTCTGCATCCATTCTGGTTGGTGCAGTATTCATGTTGTTGTTGGTCTGGACATTTGAGTTTGTTGATGTTGTCTCTGTTCTTTCTGAAGCTCGAGTTATTGTACTGATTTGAACTTCTGCAGTGTTATGCTTGAGCTTCACTGTGTCACTGCGTTCGGTCTTGATCATACTTGATGTCATGATTTTCCTAGTTTCACTTGTGTACATGTCTCTTCCTGTATCTTCATTCATGTTTGTGAGTAATTTTGTTCTTTAGTTGGCTGCTGTGTTGATCTTGCTTGCATTGTCACTTGGTCGACACTTGCAGTTGTACTTGCTTTGATGCTGGTTTGAGGCTGTGTCATGTTTGAACATAGCATTCGTGTGTACTTTTTGATTTGCACCTGAGTTGAATCCAGTTTTAAAACTCGGGTTTGACCTTGTGCTGAGAGTTGTGACTTTTATGTTATTGCACGTGAGTTGAACCCGGCTTTATATTTGGGTTTGACCTGTGCTCACCTGTCCTTGTAAATCAATCAAGTGTATATCGGTGTGCACGGCCTTGTGGCATATACAGTGATACACTGTGTATGTCACAAGTTGTTCGTGTATGATGGATTCAAATTTAAATGATGACGAACAACCCAAATAACTGAGGCAAATTATATTTTCAAAAGTCACGTTTTATTTTATATTGCAAAAATATTTCCTTTATCAATTTTACTGCGTTAGTGTATATTTTTGCAGATTGCTCAGATGTTGGATTCCAACTGGAATGAAGTTGAAGATAAAAATACGAGTGTGAGTGATATGTAGTGAGGTGAATGTGTAAAATAGTGATGTAATTGAATTTGTATCAAAGTTGTATAGTGAATAGTGAGAGCTTGAATTTGTACTATTCAAAATTATAATAAATATTTGTTTGAATAAAATATTCGTTTGAATTCAAATTCCGTGTTATTTATTTTATTCAGCAAATATTTATTTAATCTATGAAAATAAATAGTATATTATCAAATACATTTAAATGAATGTATATATGTTTATTATCATCAAACAAAAATCATATAAGCGCATATTCAACAATCTCCCCCTTTTGATGATAACAAACATATATTTAAGATTTTGAATATGTAAAATGTATTTGATCATGGATATATCCTAATTGCTCCCCCTATTTAAATGCTTCCTCTCTACACAAAGCTCCCCCTACATATATGCATACAAATAAAAATATGCAAATGAGTCTAGATGCAAATAGAAAATTATTTGACCTTTGCTTGATTTTATTTGACAAAATCTTAACTTTTCTCTCCCCCTTTTGTTATCAGCAAAAGATTAATAGTAATAGAAAAGTAGAGATATAGTGATCGATATTAATTCAACATTAAAACTCAATTGAATATAAATATTAAATTTAAATAAAAAATCAAACAAAAATCATAAATATTTTGTTAGGCGCATATTCCACTTTTAGAATGATGGAAATGATGTCATCATATAAAACCATACAGATGTGTCTATTCGTGGTAAGTTATATCAGGAATTTGAATATCTACTAACCATGCATAACCGTTAGGACTTTTAAATGAGATTAGTAGTATTCCAATTTTATTTTTTAAAAGAAAGAATTCAAGTATCTTCTAACCACGCATAACCGTGAGGACTTTTAAATGGGATTAGAATCAACTTGTTTATTTTAAAAAATCAACTTTTGATATGCGTTCCATACATGCATAACCGTGAGGACTTTTAAATGAGCATGGAAGCACATAACAAATTCCAAGTAATTCACCCATGCATAACCGTGAGGACTTTTAAATGAGAGTGAATACTTTGGTATTTATTTATTATTATTATTATTATTATTAAAAAAAATGTGAAAATGAAAAACTAACGATTCCTGTTTAAAGTACCACATATTGACAAACTATATAGAATTTTGATGAGTGATGGTTGTTAGAAATATGATAGATATAGAGATGGTCATGGAATTTTTTACCAACAAAAAGTTTTATAACTCTTGTTTAAATTTCTAAAGAAATTTATTAATTATACCGTCTCAAGTCATAATATTTGATCAATATTATACGAAAATGAAATTCAAAAAATCACTTTTTCAATCACTATTTTTCTTTTCGATAATCATTAGGGAATCAGATTAGTCAATATAGTCATTTAAAATCAAATTCAAAAAAAAATATGAAACCAATTTTTCAAAATGACTAATCTGAAAATATGGTTAAAAATGATTTTCTCGAGGGGGTTTTATAAGAAAATTTTCTGCTATTTGAAAATTATTTGAAATGAAAAATATGCAGATATTTTCTTTGAAAAACGATGCAGTTACTAAATGTCTCAACAAAAATCACGTTTCACTAGTAATTTTTCTATCAACTAGATTACCAGTGTAATCTGCATCTGAATTTCTCTTTCACTCAAAATTATCATCAATTGAATTTTATAGACCAAAACATGAAGTGTGCACCAAAAATTTCAAACTCAATTTTAACAGCAATTTAAATGACATTCTCTTGAATTTGAAATGAAGCCGTGTAAAAAATCGTGAATATAGAGTTAGCCGTATTATAACCAATTGTATTATCCAACAAAAACACTATTATTAATCCAAATTAATATAGATGAAGTAATTAAAAGAATCTAGAGAATTTTAGTGTTTTGGCATAAGAATATAATTTGGCCAACTATGTTGAATAAGTCAGAATCATCATCTTTTCATCATCTCATTATTGGCTGATTTAATTCAGAATATGGTGCAGATTATCACATTTAATATGTCGTTCAAATAAATATAACTTTACCTGTTTTACCTTTACGATAATTTTCCGTTGTTGTCCATTGTGATTCTGTCACCTTTATACCAGGCTAAGGAACTTTGCTTCGTCGTCCGTTGTGTTTCTGGAACAGTCAAAAATCCAGAGAACACTATTGTTGTTCCTTAGTCCGCCACCACACCTACACGGGAAAAGATTTATGTGACCTATTTGTTTTTATAGGTCCATGGTTGTTAGTGGCAGAAAATTTTGAAAAATAATTTTGTGGAGACCCAAAACTATTTATAATTGTTCCCTTCGGCACTCAAATTTGTTTAACTTTGAGATTTTTTATATTTGTGCCTTTGGGAACCCAAATCGGTATAGTTTTCACATGTTTGGGTCTATACCAACAATTATTGTGATTGTGTCCATATTTTCTACAAATTGTGCACATAGAATTAACTTGATTAATATTGCTTTCAACAATTTTCGAATTATTATATCCAAGTCCTTGTCTAACCGTATTAACAGTTTGCTTTCCTAATAAAATATTCAACGATTTTTCACTTTTTGAAAATTTATCTAAAGTCGTTGACAATTGTTGGACTTGTGTTTTGAGAGATTCATTTTCGTTTAACAACTGTGTGCACTTTTTAATAGAATTCTCTCTCCTAGTATTTTCATTCTCCTTCAAAATCAGAATTTCATTTTCAAGTGATTCTATATTGATTTCTGATTTTTTAATTTCCTCTTCGAATGTTGGGCACTTATCACATTGATAGTTCTTAACTAATTGATCAAGTTGTTCATTGCATTCTATCAAAGTATCCTTTTGAGATTCAAGTTTGGCGTATTTTTCCCTAAGTCGTTCAAAACAGCCATTTACTTCGTGGAAATAAATAAGTAATTCAGAGTGAGTAAGTTTTGATACCTCGTTTGGCTCGTCATCGTCGCTATCAGTTATATTCCCTTGAAGGCACATATCTGCTTTCTCACTCTCACTGCTAGAACTTTGATTATCTTCATCACTTGTATTCCACATGGCTGCAAAACTTTTCCTTTTTGATTTCTTTTTAAAGTCGCGTTGATTTTGAGGACAATTGGGCTTGATGTGTCCGGATTGGTTGCACTTGTGACAGATGATCTTCTGTTCTTCAGAGTAGTCTAGTGCTTTGGCTATTCTGCTTTTCGCTTTTTGAATTCGAGCTGAATTTCCATATTTGTAATTCCACTTTTTGAATTTCTTTATTAATAGCTCCAATTCTGCTGCTGCATCATCATCGTCATCGTCATCACTTTCAGTTGTTCCTTTGAGAGCTATTGATTTCTTTCGAATATATCCTCCTTCACGCTCTTCCTTGAATTTCATTTCTAGCTCATAAGTGGTGAGATTTCCGATGAGTTCTTCAACTTTGAGTTGTTTTAAATCTTTCGATTCTTGAATGGTAGTTACTTTCGCTTCAAAGCTTCGTGGAAGGACTCTGAGGATTTTCCAGACTATTTCCAATTCGGTGTATGTTTTTCCGAGTGCTTTTGATTTGTATACGATATTGGAAAGTCGTTCGTACATCTCTTTGACATTTTCTTCCTTCGCCATTGTAAAGTTCTCGTATTCGCTGCTTAGCATGGCAAGGCGAGATTCTTTGACTTGAGATGTTCCTTCGTGAGTCACTTCTAGTATGTGCCATATTTCCTGCGCAGTTAGACAATGTGAGACACGATTAAATTCAAATTGAACTAATGAACAGATAATAGAATTCATAGCTTTGGCATTAGTATTCTGTAATTTATTTTCTAGTTCTGTCCATTGTTCCTTTGGTTTCTCTATTTCCTGATTATCTACAGTTATAGTTGGAGTTCTGTAACCTGTCTCAACAATATCCCAAGCGTCAATGGTTTTCAGAAAAATTTTCATCCTATTTTTCCAAAAAGCATATTCACCATTGAACATTGGTGGTCTAACTATCGATTGACCCTCTGCAAAACCATTATTAAAAGAAGCCATTTTAAAAATTCAAAATTTTAAAACAAAAATTGATTTTTTCAAAAAAAAATCGAATTTTTATAACAAATGTTGACTTCTATTTCTAGCTCTGATACCACTTGTAGGATCGATTTCACCCTAGAGGGGGGGTGAATAGGGTGATGGTATAAATTATTAAAATTAATCGTGGAAGCTTATAAATTAATTTCAATTCAGATCACAGAATAGCAGCACAGATATCGCAGAATATAAATAACAGAAAAAAACAGAACAACACAGAATTTACCCAGCTTCGGCAAAACCCTGCCTACGTGCTGCCCCCAAGGTTTCTACTAGAAATTAGATAGTCCCTCGCTTACACACGTAAACTCGCTATACCCGCTATTGACTAATCAAACTCTACACTCAAAACATTGCCACAACTCAACCACCGAGTTGCGAATTCTCAAGTTACGTCACGTAGCTTGTCCCCTAGTCACACGACTAGAAATTAAAACGGTTTAAAAAAGAAAATACAAATTAAAAATAATTTAAACTCAAAAACCCTAATTAAAATACAAAGCCCTTAAAATAATAGGTCGGCCCCCCTTTTATATTTTAACCTGTTCCTTTCTTTGTTCCTTTAATTGGAGATGGCGGCCGTTGTTCTTTCGTTCGTATCTCTTTGCAAAATTAGGGCTTTCCTCGATCTCGTTCCTTTTTGCTCTTAAATTAGGGATTTGGACATTTCAAAGATGTCGGCTTTTGGTTGCTTGATCGAAAGGAGGAATTATCACTTTGTTTGCTTCGTCGATCGCTTGCTTCTCTGTTTTACTTACGGCTCTTGAAATTGATCGAGTTCGAACTTGCTTCGGTGAGTAATTTTATGCTTTTTGCTTTTCTGGATTTGGCTTGCTTGAACTCGATGGAATAATTGCTGATGATGATTAGGGTTTTAATAGGAGTCAATTTCCTGAATTCTCGTTCGTCTGATTTTTTCAATTTTATGCTATCGGCCATCTGATATTTGTTGAATGATGATGATTTATTGGACTTTGTCAATTTCGTATTATCGTTGCTTGATGGTCACGTTGTTGATTCGTGACTTGGTCAATTACATTTGCTACCACGGTTTGAATCTGACTTTAATATATGACATTTGACCTTGTCACATACGTGTATTTTTTAATGCTTCTGCTGGCTTCGAGACTTTTATAAGTGCTTGTATCATTACCGCTTCATCATGTTGCATACCGCTACTTATTATAGTCACTGCGCACTTTGTAGCCTTGGTTATTGGTCGAGTTCGTTCATTCTGTTTGCTTCATGTAGTAGCCTGGACTGGTGCATACTGTTGCGGCCTGTACTTGTTGTTATTTGCATCATTTTGATACTCCATTTCTTGACCTGTCTCATTTCAGTTGTGTCTGCATTGTCACTGTTGGGTTGTTGTCACCTGAACTTGATATTGTGGTATCGTGTAGCTGTGTCATTGTTTGATTGTTGTTTGTTCTTGCTTTTGATGTATTCTGTTGCGGCCTTTAATGAGCTCGATTCATGCTGTTAGGATTGGCTTGAATCTGCATTCATGTTGCTGTGTTGCTCACTGATGCATTGTTGTAACTGGTTTATTGATGCATTCATTGTAGCTTGTTTTGTTTGCATATCTATGCACATTGTAGGCTTGACTTTGGTTTGTGTTGTTGCACTTCTGTGGTCTGCACTGCTTGTTTTGAGTCACTTCTAAATGGTGCACTGCCACTGTGTTGCATTGTTACTGATACAAGTTTGTTCTGTGCTTTGATATTGTGACACTATTGCTTCAACTTGTCACTTGATATTGTTGACTGATATTCTCTTCACTTCATGTTTGTTGTCATTACTATATCGTTTCTGGCCTGTGCACATTGTTGCATGCATTTGCTATGCCTTGTATCTCTGCATCCATTCTGGTTGGTGTAGTATTCATGTTGTTGTTGGTCTGGACATTTGGGTTTGTTGATGTTGTCTCTGTTCTTTCTGAAGCTCGAGTTATTGTACTGATTTGAACTTCTGCAGTGTTATGCTTGAGCTTCACTGTGTCACTGCGTTCGGTCTTGATCATACTTGATGTCATGATTTTCCTAGTTTCACTTGTGTACATGTCTCTTCCTGTATCTTCATTCATGTTTGTGAGTAATTTTGTTCTTTAGTTGGCTGCTGTGTTGATCTTGCTTGCATTGTCACTTGGTCGACACTTGCAGTTGTACTTGCTTTGATGCTGGTTTGAGGCTGTGTCATGTTTGAACATAGCATTCGTGTGTACTTTTTGATTTGCACGTGAGTTGAATCCAGTTTTAAAACTCGGGTTTGACCTTGTGCTGAGAGTTGTGACTTTTACGTTATTGCACGTGAGTTGAACCCGGCTTTTTATTTGGGTTTGACCTGTGCTCACCTGTCCCTGTAAATCAATCAAGTGTATATCGGTGTGCACGGCCTTGTGGCATATACAGTGATACACTGTGTATGTCACAAGTTGTTCGTGTATGATGGATTCAAATTTAAATGATGACGAACAACCCAAATAACTGAGGCAAATTATATTTTCAAAAGTCACGTTTTATTTTATATTGCAAAAATATTTCCTTTATCAATTTTACTGCGTTAGTGTATATTTTTGCAGATTGCTCAGATGCTGGATTCCAACTGGAATGAAGTTGAAGATAAAAATACGAGTGTGAGTGATATGTAGTGAGGTGAATGTGTAAAATAGTGATGTAATTGAATTTGTATCAAAGTTGTATAGTGAATAGTGAGAGCTTGAATTTGTACTATTCAAAATTATAATAAATATTTGTTTGAATAAAATATTCGTTTGAATTCAAATTCCGTGTTATTTATTTTATTCAGCAAATATTTATTTAATCTATGAAAATAAATAGTACATTATCAAATGCATTTAAATGAATGTATATATGTTTATTATCATCAAACAAAAATCATATAAGCGCATATTCAACATATATATATTATTTAAATCCATCCATATTTTTACATTCAATAACATATTGTATTCAACCTATGTAAATTTCCAAATTATATATGTGTATTAAAATAATTTATAAAGTAGAGTATTTATAAAATCATCTTAAATCCAAAATAGTATAAATATAATACCGTAACAAAATATATACAATTATCAACTAAATAAGTCAGTACCACATAGAAACCCATATGGTAACAAACCGCATAATATACATATATTAAAGTATTTTATATAGTCTGTAACAAAACAAATATATGACTTACATAAGCGAATAACCATATTATAGGAAACCTGATATCAACAAATAGAAGCTGACCCATATTAAAATATAAAACGCAATAGACATATATTCTTATTAAAAATGAAAGATACTTATTTTATAGTATGTTCCCTTCAAAATGTCGCATACATAATTCAAAATATTAACATGACTTATAAGCTGTGAGGAAGATCAAATAGAAACGATATATAAATATACACTGTCATGTTATGAAAATAAACTTTTGAAAAAAATAGTATTCAATACTTATGTAAATAGCATGTATATCACAACTAAAAAAAACAAAAAAACAAAAAAAGCATATAATTACGAATATAAATCAAAACATATATGTGCTTACACGCCCATACCTCACTGATCAAACAGAAGCAACCGGAAGGCGAGGTGATGGGTTTCATTTGATGAGGAGGTTTGGAAGAAAGGTGAAGTGGCGGATGCAAATAATGGTGGCAGCCGCATGCTTCAGTTTTTTGCTTTTTTTTTCAAAGAAAAGTAGGGAGGGGAATGAACAGATCTAGAGAAAAGAGAAGTGAAAGCGAAAATAAATAGGGATGAACCGCATGTTTTCAGGCAAATATAACAGAAGAAAATGAATAGGCAACCAAATTTTAAGTGAATAAATAAATAAGAGTGATTGTAACGGTCAACCCTTGATTTGGTGAAAATAATCGTAGCAATTAATAAAAGAAATAAATAGCAACGGTCACGTTGTTTTGATTCAGCTGACCCATAAAAGCAAATTGTTAAAAATTTAAACGGTAGGAAACGTAAAAAAATGTACCACCATAAAATGAAATTAATAACGTCCGTGCATTGATTCTACAATATTTATTAAAGCAATTGATTGATGCGCGTTTAAATTTGAACGACAATAAATCAACTTGCTTTGAAATGGAAAGGAAATTAAACTAGCGTTGATTTTAATGAGCAGTTATAGGCAAGAAATAAGATATTGAAAAAAAAGGCCACAATTTTGATTGAGCACTGATTTTTCTTGTTATACACGGTTACTAGATTTTTAACAAATTTTAAGCAAATGGGTTTCGAAATTAAAGCAGAAGAAACGGTCAGCTAAGATTAGATTTTGGAATAAATTTTTTAAACAATATTGAATGCGTTTAAAATTTAAAGCTCGCGTTGATGGGAACAATGACAAGAAATTAAAAAGGTGAACGGTTATAAAATTTGTAAATAACATTCCTATTAAATCAAGAGAGTAAAAGGAAAGTGAATAAAATTAGAATGCGTACAACAGGCGCAGTGATTTTTGTCCAAAAAAATGAGAATAACGGATTTAAATTTTATACGTTTTCTTGTATGTATATATATATTATTTATTCCATCAAATAACGCGCCTTTTAAACGCGAAATTAAACAGTTTATTTATACACAAAGTTTTGGAAATTTATTACTTATATAAAAATATGATTTGTTTACACATTTACTAAGAAATTTATTTTAAAAATGTATGTAAGTAAAATATAAAATATTAAATTTTTAAAAGTATAAAATCGATTTTTTTTAAAGAACAAAAAGTGAAATGAACGTTGTTACGAATATATTAAATTAAACCAAAAGATTAAAAATTAAAAATTTAAAGATTTATAACTTCAAAAAAAAAAGTTAAGTTTTAACCAAAATAAGAATTTTAGAATTTTCACACTAATAAAAATCTTAGGTGATTATTTATAATTAAATTTAGACAATCAAATTTTCGAAAAATAAAACCCTGGAGTTATAAATAAAGGATAAAATATTGTTACAATTTGGGCTGTTACACCTTATAAGAATTAAATTTTGTATGGAGTGCTCATAAAATATAACCCCTCGTATACAAAACTAAAGTGTCAATAACAAAAGATAATTGACAAACAATCGCAAACGGATTCATTCGCTTCCATCAACATCATTTTTCTAAACCATGCTTTAATAAAAAATTGCGAACGCCAGTATCGAAAAATGATAATTGACAAATAAGATAAATCATATACGTTCCGAGCGAAATGAACATGAAATGAATAAAATAAAATAAATATATTTTTTGGAGGCAAAATGAAAAAAATACATAACTCTACATCACCATTCAATAATAATAAGTCTCGAAATCAACTTTCAAAATCACTATGTAAATCATTACTTTCACATAACAATTTTTCTATATAGCTGCAATACTACAAATAATAGTGATGAGCAGGAAGTTCCAAATCAATATTAGCATCAACGGTTTCACAACATCCACAAAATAATAAAAGAATATCTTAAAACTAGATCCAACTGTTTTACAAAATCAGAGCATAGCTAGCTCAGTAGCTCTATAGTTTCGAATTGCTTCTTTGGGAAACTTTTTGCAGAAACAATTCTAACACAGCTCTCATCCACATATGTCTACATCCACTCACCGCTTTAGTAATGGAAATCCACTTCTTCCTCATTTGCATCTCTGCAAAACATGCCAATCCACTTGTCCCCTTTATAGGATCTGATATATCCTCTTCTTGGGAAGTTTCCTTGAAGAAAAGGATCTGCCATTTGAGGAAATTTGTTTCTATCTTTGAATAATGGTCGAGCCTGCAACTTGATGTCATGTAGTGAATAAGGCTTTGATTTCGTGTCATATCATTTGTGAATGTATGTCAAACTATAAGTGCACAATGTGCATGTCAGATATTATGTGCAGCTAAATGATTTGGGAACGTTGATATTATGTTGAAGTTGAAACCATGACTTCATACATGCATGTGAATATTCTGTTATGAAGATAAATACAAATTTAAACTTCATCGAAAACTACAAATTGACAACAAATACCACCATTCAAAAGATTGCGTTGTTTTGGCCAAGTTTGACTAGGCGCCATAATTTTTTTGACAAGTTTCAAACTGAAACTAAAGTGTGCAAGAAAGCTAGGCCAGGATAGTGCATTACCATTCGACCATTTACAGTTAATCTCATGTAGTTTGAAATTATCATATTTTTGGAGTTTTTTAGTGTCAACATGTCAGTGGCAAAAGTTAACACTAAGGATCTACTCTTAAGACATAATTACCATTGCCTTTTTTGTATTCAAACATTCTTACACTAGACTTAGGAAAAGACAAGTTACACTGTTCATGTTGCATCTAACTAATTCAGATTTAAACTTACTAAAGACTGGATTAAGCAGTAGGATTTGTTTTTAAAACTATAATTAATCGACTTTATGAAATTTATCATAACTATATATATATTTAAACATTACAAATTACCTAAAAGTTAATGTAGAACTCTACAAGTAATCTTATTTCCAACGTTTACAAATAAAGTGTAAAGCGTGCAACAAAGTTGGTTCACTCTACCTCTGTTCATTTAATCCCAATTCACTCAACTTTGTACCAGGGACTGCATCATATTAGAAAATTTTCATCGTGATACAGTTCGCCCATGACTCCTGCTCATGTACTGTCATTTTTCGAGTATTTGCTCGAGTTTGCCAACGACTCCTACTTATGTTTCGACCGCTTGTTCTAAGCTTTTGTCTGGTTCCATACTCCCTTCGCTAACATTAAATCCATTTGCCATTGCAGCCGCTGCAGACCCAATAGATGCTGCGATGTTAAATTTATATGTTATTTGATTTGTTTTTTTTGTTTTTCTTGAAAAAGAATGAGTTTTGAAAAATTACCAAAAGTATAACTTAAAAAGTTTGAAATCACAAGCAAAATCAGTTTTCAAAAAAAATTCATTTTCAAAATTTTAAATTTTTAGTGTTTTTTAGTAATGTAAACAAATGCAACTAGCTAAGGGTACATGTGAAAATTTTTATTATTAGGACAAATTTTCGATGTGGGTTACTTTTCGAATAAATTTCACGATCGACGTTGGTTTTGAAACTTATTACCAAACAGGGCTGGTTTCTGCCCAGTCAGCAGCCCAGTCACGTTTTGAAACTTATTACCAAACAGGGCTGCTTTCTGCCCAGTCAGCAGCCCAGTCACGTTTTCATCGAATAAGTATAGGAAGTATGAACGCTGAAAATAAACAGCTTCAAATTTCCTATTCATCAATAAATAAGTAATCAAATAAGAGATCTACTATACACGAACGGTATTTAGCGTAGAATAAGTTCAGAATAGTCAGTTTAGAAGGTTCATTATAAGCGGTTCGACATAGATGGTTCAACATAAATGGTTAGGCATGGGCAGGGCCTTACACTACCAGGTTTAAGCAAAGGAGAACTATGTGTTAAGTAGTCTGATGCAAACTTGTGAAGAGACATTCGAACAAGAGAAAATTTTAGAGAATCAGAACGTCAACATGCTAAATATACCAACACCATCATGCAAAGACTGTGTTTTTACAGCATGTTGAAACAATGTCGAAAAGGGAGGCTCGGTGAAGATAAATTGTGTACATGACGTGAATTTTGGAGCAGTTCGACATAGGAAAAGGCTTGAAGAAGTCAAAGGGTCGAAATGGGGAAGAATGGATTATGCGATGGAGCTAAAGGAACGTAGAGGCTCGATCAGGGTGTCGACAACAATGACCAAACCTCGAAATAGATTCGGCATCCCTAGCCAACCCAGAATGTTATTATCTAGAAGTACGTTGAAATCAACTATGCTTATTTTTCAAAAAAAATAAAATAAATTATCTTCACTTAAATAAACCTCTAAAAGCAACAGAAATGTGTATCTATACCAATGGTACAACTGTCTTTCAGTCATATTTTACGGAAAGTTTGAAAAATAATAATTTCCTCCCATATCTATAAACCATAGTTAAATAACAACAAAACAATCTCTAAATCTTCGACCAGTACATTTATGAACCTGTAAAAGTCTAGTGGCTTAGGTAGTGTTTGGCTAGAAAACGCTGCATTTTATTTTGTGTTTTCAAAATGCACGTCAAATGACATAGAAAAGGATGATGGTTGTAAAATTCTAGTCATTCGAACAAGGAGGAATTGACAAGAAGGAAGATAAAGGTTGATATTTCCCAAATAGTGGAAAACAACAAAAAAAATCATTTTCAATTTTAAATGTTAAAATCATTTTTCGAATCAACCGTATTTCATCACATTCGTCTCTTCCATGTATTTTAAAGCAGACGGTTGAAAATGCAAAACACATTTTGAAACCAAACGCCGCCTTATGTTCTAGAAGCCAATTTCATGATAACACTGATACTCCAAGGAGAAATTAACTTCGAAGCGGAAGGATTTACCAAAGCATAATCGTTCATTGGAATCCGTTTCAAAAAAACCATCATCCTCCTACAAACTATGAGCATGCTACACATTAATCAATAAGATTCGAAAACGGTTGCCAAGACATACAATTTATATGAGACAAAACTTCTAACCGTTGCAATTTGGGAAGACTTTCAGATCAAATCCATCTGTATTCCGATAATTCAACCTTCTAAGCTCTTAAATTAGTCATGTTAAACACCGATCCATTGTCTCCTGTTTGAAGTTCATTTGCTTTTGAGAAATTTTGCCAATCATGGAAAATACCTGCAGACTCACCATCTTCATAGTAGAAAACATGCCAAACTTTGCTGGATGGATCAGTAATTAAAATGACACTTCTTATATCTATCAATTTTAAAATTCAACTGATAATTTCGCCGGTGACACCTGCATGAGACAGTACAAAAACTTGGCTATTAACACTTTCGGGCACATTTTTTAAAACACCAACTGATGTTCGGCAGGCATGAGGCAACTACAGCTATAAAAAAGGATACCTAAAACATAGTTAATGGACTGACATTATAAAGGTAACAAATAGTTTTTGTTTACCACAGTGACCTTTCATAAAAGATGGGGTATAAAATATATTTGCCATCCTCATATCCCAATTCATTAAAATCTTACTGATCTCTATTCAGATCTCCCACTACAATATTTTTTACAGCCTTTTCAACTAATGATTAGAGATAAATTTCAAATACTTTTAGACAAAAAAATCTTCACATTTTTGTTGTTTTTTAATTACTTTTTTTAATTGAAAAATCAATCGTTTTATGAAATTCAAACTTCTGGACAAAATCAAACTTTCAGAAACAAAAATAAACATTAAAGGAAAAAAATAATATCTTTTAAAAAAAAATTCGGAAAATATGTTTGTTTTTAGAAGAAATTCTTTTTTGTTTAAAGAATTTTAAATTTTCACAAAAAAGATCATTTTTTTCAAAAAGATTTATGTAAATTCAAAAAACAAAAATAGATTTTTCAAAATAATCCGAATAAAAGAACTATTGATCCACTCCAACCATAATAGCTAAGAATAATTCTGTCAACGGATATCCGAAAAATCTAAAATCTATCTACATCCGTATTCGAAAAGCGGATAAATTTCTGATATCTAAAAAAAATTCAGATGGGCATGCGAAGGCATCTGCATTCAAAAATTAGTCGTCCAGTTTTGCTAAGATTATAGTTTATATTATGTATATTTTAGTACAATAAAAAACATGTTGATTATTTTATTAAGTTAATAGTTTATATTTAATGCATATTTAACAGCTTAAAAGTATATTTATTATCATCATATTTGTTTATTTTTCATAGTTTTTTGAAAAAAGAATGTTATGTTAAACCAAAATTTTCTATTTATGTTTCTTAATTTATCGATTGTCGACGGATAAGATAATTATCTGATGTTCATCCATATATACGAATGTGGATATTCGATTTCCGAAAATGATTCCAGATGAATAGGCAGATATGACACTATCCGCATCTGAAAGCATTCGATGACAGACCTAGTTACGATCTCCTTTCACTTACAAGACCTTTCAATAAGAGTACAAAACACACAATTGATTATATATGAAAATGTTACAATGCAAATATACTTATTATCTCCAGTGACGAATCTTAAGTAAAAAAAAAGTGGAAAAAGAATACTTATGAAGAGCATATCCAAAAGTTGTTTTTAAAGTAACCAAACAAACCACTACACATTCAGGTGTGACTCATTCAAGAACCATAGAGATCAACTATTAAAACTGTACAATATATGAATACTATATACATTTTAATGCAACTATGCATTAAAACAGCATAGCGTTTGCCGTTTGAATTCGTAGGCGTATGTTGTTTATTGGTCTCTCATTCAACAGCACAAACATTTTTTAGTAGTTTATCATTAGGTTTGCATCTTGTTCATTTTTATGCGTGCGGTGTGTTGTGGCTAATTGGAAATGGTAGAAAAATGGAAGTGAACACACCAACCATTGAGAATGCTTAGGCCAATACCACATTTATCCAAGATAAATAATGAGTCTCACGGGCCTTGTAGGACCAGTGAGAAAGGTTGCATTTTTCATAGATATGCACTGGCAGAAAAGCAGATGCATATAACACCTATCAAATATATATTGGAATAAATAGTTGTCTTAATGGTAGTCGATATTACGACAGAAAATTGCCTAGTATAATACATGTTATCTGTTTATGAATGCATGATGGTTTGTTCTAATTTGATGAGAACTACATATTGCTTATGTTGAGACATAGGTATGCATGAGAACTACATTTTGCTTATGTTGTGACATAGGTATGTATGAGAATTACATATTGCTTATGTGTTGACATAGGTATGTGTAAGGCTCAAACATAATTTTCTTTACGAGCCCATATCTATAGGGGAGCCCATGGATTGGGTTGCCCAGAACAAAAAATTTACCTATTTTATTTGTAAGGCGGCCTAAAAAATAAGTGGTGTTAAACATGCCCTTTCTTACCAAAAGTTGAAATCAGTTTTCCGATGAGACATAAAAGACTTACTTTAAAATAATCTTTACAATTGATGAAGTAATTTAACTTTTAAATTTTTATATAAACAGTTAAACACTGTCTATAATATATTTTTTATAAAGTTGCCCTTAGCCCAATAGGTCACCGCAGTACATGGGCTAGGCGGGCTACCATTTCAGCCGGGCTAGGCATATGATATAGCACAGGTCATTATCAATGTTTCTCTGAACAAAGTACCTCGGACGTTAACCAAATTCAGTTTGGACCTAAATGTATCTCTTATGTGTTGTAATCGCCCTATCAGTTCTAATTTAACTAACAATGAATCAAATTTCTTGAGTGTAAAGAAAAAGGAAAGTAGGTCCATTCAATCATTTTAACTGTATTATGCAAGGAAAAAAATCAGTATGAAAATGAGAAAAAAGAATCACATTTAATGTGGTTAAAGATGTTCAAACTCTTACAACCCTACTATTCATTTCATTGGTAGTTAAGAAAAGACCAAAATCTTCAAAATCAAGAGGCGAAATGCCATCAACGCCGATGATTCCACCCGTCGCTTCTATAATTTTCTTATTTAACGAAGGTGTAACCTTACTCTTGTTGGAATTTTTTTTGATGTTAAGTGAATTATTAAATTGAAATAAGTGTATATGGCTCTCTAGTGAATAGTTCCACATTGTAGGACTGTAGAAAAGAATCAAGTATTTATACTTGTTTGTTAGAAGCTTAGTTGGACCCTTTGGGCACCCAATGATGCTCTTTTGTGAGGAAGGTCATGCTTGACCATCACATGCGTGCATGCTGTGCGGCCCGGCCCAGGTTTGTGTTTGTTACGGTGTAACACTTATATTTTTGGACGAAAATTGTTTTGTATCTTGAGACCGTTATTTTTTAAAATGGTAAATTTAATATTCACTTTTCGAGCCGACATCACCCCACAAGTAGTCAAGCTGGTAACCGGTGATACAGATCTGAACGTCAATAGTGCCTGTGCCCTACAAGCAGGCCTGAGTGAAACCGCCAAAAGGAATATTTAGGAAGATCTAGATGTCATGGTAGGAGATGTGCCTGGTAGCGAGAAACTTTTCATAGAAAAAAAATTCAACGGTCACGTTGCCAAAACTAGTGTTGAGTTTGAAAGAGTGCATGGTGGTTTTGGATATGACGATGGGAACCAAGAAGGAGAAGAAAATATTAAATTTGCTATTACTTATGATCTCATGATAGCTAATACCTCCTTTAGAAAGAGACAATCACATTTTGTTACTTTCGGTAGTGGCAACACTCCAACCAGATTGACTTTGTCCTTACTAGAAGAGATGACAAACAACCTTGTGTAGATTGCAAAGTCATAAATGGAGAATGTGTCATCTCACAACATCAGTTTTTTATATCCAAGTTTTGTTTTCGGATACGTATTAGATGGGATAAAGGATCCAAGAGTAGTAGGATGAAATGGTGTAGACTGCAAAGTCATACCTGGAGAATGTGCCATCTCACAGTATCAGCTTTTGATATCCGAGTTTCATTTTCGGATACATGTTCGATGGGATAAAGGAGCCAAGATTAGTAGGAAGAAATTTTGAAAGATCAAAGTAGACGCCGCATGGTTGTTTAAGGATAGAGTGATGAGAGAAGGGACATGGAAAATGGAAGGAGAAGCAAATGACATGTGGGATGAGATGGCAACGCGTATTTGGAATGTGACTACTGAGGTGTTCGGAATAACAAAAGAAAATAAACGTGAACCTAAAGATTCGTGGTGGTGAAATAGTGACGTGCAAAAGGCTATCAAAGAGAAGGAATGTTGCAGACGCTTGCATCATCACAAGAGCGAGGACAACATGCAGAAGTACAAAGCGACAAAGAAGAACGCAAAGAGAGTGATAAATTAAACAAGGGATCGGACGTATAAAATATATCAAAAGCTAAGTGCGAAGGACGGTGAAAAAAAATGCCAATATGGTAGCTAAGCTTCGCGAGAGAAAGACGAGAGACTTCAACCAAGTTAAATGCATCAAGAATGAGAATAATAGAATTTTTATTAAGGACAATGAGATAAAAAATAGATGGAGAGAATACTTCTACAAGTTATTCAACGAAGAAGGTGATAACATTACGATCGAGCTGGACGACTCTTTTGATGACTCCTGCAGGCTTTTTATTCGGAGGATTCAAGAGTTCAAGGTAAAGGGGCGCAAAAACGGATGAAAACAGGCAAGGCGTTGGGGTCTGATGACATCCCCATTGACGTGTAGAGATGTCCTGGAGATGCAGAGATAGCTTGACTAACTAAGTTGTTCAATAATATTTTCAAATCAAACAAGATGTTAGATGAGTGAAAGAGAAGCATGTTAGTTCTAATCTTCAAGAATAAAAGAGATATTCAAAGTTGCACAAACTGCAAAGGAATTAAGCTTATGAGTCATACAATGAAGCTTTGGTATAGAGTCATTGAACATAGATTAAGAAGAATGACAAGCATTTTAAAAAACCAATTTGGTTTCACGTTTGGAAGGTCGACCGCAGAGACGGTTTTCTTGATAAGACAATTTATGAAGAGATTTAGAAAGCAAAAGAAGCACACATGATATTTATTAATTTGGAGAAAGTTTATGACAAAGTACCGAGAAAGGTTATGTGGTGGGCTCTGTAAAAGAAGAATCCTAATAAAGTACACTACCTTTATCAAGGATATGTACGATGATGTTGTGACTAGTGTCAGACCATGTGATGGTGAAACCAATGACTTTGCCATTAACATAGGATTACACCAAGGGTCAGCTTTAAGCCCTAGCAATGGATGAGAGTACGAAGGGTATACAAGATGAGATTCTATGGTGTATGCTCTTTGTTGATGATGTTGTGGTGATTGACGAAGGTATGATACGGGTTGATATCTAGCTGGAGTCGTGGAGGCAGACTTTAGAATCATAGGGTTTTAGACTTAGCAGAACTAAAACAGTATATGAGGTACGAGTTCAGCGGTGTTAGGTCAGAGGAAGAAGATGTCATTCCTGCCGAACAAGTAGTTCCCAGGAAGGAACCCTTTCGATATTTAGGGTCAATGTTGTAGTATGATCGTGGGATTGATGAAGATGTTAGTTTTAGAATTCGAGCGGGATGGATGAAATTACTACTAGAGTCTAGCATTCTCCGTGACAGGAAAATCCCATAAAATCTTAAAAAGAAAGTTCTACAGAATGGCAATTAGGCCTGCAATGTTGTATAGTGCAGAATGTCGACCTACTAAAAGACAAAACATCCAGAAGATAGGTGTATGCGTATGCTGCGTTGGAACTGTGGTCATACAAGACGAGACCGAATTAGGAACGATGATATACTTTACAAACTTGGAGTAGCACCAATTGGAGAGAAGTTAGTCCAACACCGCTTAAGATGGTTTGGACATCTCCAACGGAGGCCTCCAGAGGCACCTGTGCGTGTTTGAATTATAGGCCGTATCGAATGCTCAAAAAGAGGTAGAGATCGACCAAGGTTGACATGGAAGGAAGTGGTAAAAAGGGACTTGAAGATTGGAGTATATTCGAAGAGCTGGTGTCGGACAAGAGTGTGTGTAAGTTGGTGATCCATGTACCAGAACCACGAGCTAGGAGTTTTTTTTACTTAGGGTTGGTCTAGGGGTAGTGTTATAAGTTTTAGATTGTCGGACGAATGAATAAGAGCCAAAGACATAGTGTTTGGTCTTCAATCCTTATTACTATTAGTACCATTATTACAATTAGTATTATATATTATTATTACCATGGTTTTTTTAATTTCTTTATTTATTTTTTATTGTATTTATTTATTATTGCTTTTAAATTAACTTTGTCATTTAGTTTTGGGTTCCATCTTTAGCCGACCCCAACTTGTTTGGAAATAATGGCTTAGTTGTTGTTATTGTTGTTGTTGTGGCATCATACTCACGATAACATGAAATCTAACCTAAATGGGTTTTATTTTCCTCCTGTCTCGTGGATTAACACGTTGTACAATACCAAAAAAATAGAATTACGACATCTGTATTCAAAATGCTTTATTGAATATGTTTCAAAATGTGGATCAATAGATGATGGACAATCGGTATTTCAATCTGTGTAGAGTACAGACAGCGCGATGTATACCTTTATGATTGCTGGCCTTGGCTACCACGGACGTGGCAATGATGTCTTCCACCTCTTTGACAAAATGATAATGAAAGGCATACAACCCGATCTGTTGTGTTTTCTTACTTTGTTATCAGCTTGTAGCCATAGTAGATTGATCGCTGAAGACTTGAGGTTTTTCGATATGCTGAAGAATGTTTATGGTCATTAGCCTGAAGAAGAGCATTATGTGACAGTGGTAGACATGATAGGTCGAGCAGGTAGGACCGACGAGGCAATGAATGTAGTGTGGTCAATGTCTTTTGAAGCCGGACCATCTATATGGTTATCGATCCTATCGGGTTGCAGAATAAATAATAGAATGAACTTAGCGGTTCATGCAGCAAATAAAGTAATTGAAATATAATCGAAAAATGACGCGAATCATGTACTATTATTCAATGTTTAGTCAGCTGCAGGTAAGTATGGTGATGCAGCTGAAGTTAGGAAAATGATGAGGGATATAGGGATGAGGAAAGAACAAGGTGCAGTTGGGTGAGGTGGAGAGGAAAGTTCATCGAATTTTCACTAGTGATGTTAGACACCCGGAGGGTTAATATGGTACGTGATTACCTTAAAATGGTGATGCTCATTCCAAGTACGAAGCAAGATAAGCTGAACTTGAATTCAGTACTATTTCTTCAGTGACGTTATTATTTTGTTTAATTATTAACTTTTAATCAGATTATATGCCATAATATGATAATGTCACTGAATAAATAATACTGAATACAAGCTTAGCTTGTCTTCCTCCGTATTTGGAATGGTCATCCCATTTAAAGGTAATTACATAGTATATTAACCTCTCGATGCCTAACATCACTAGCGAAAAATCCATGAAATTTGTTCTCCACCTCAATCCAACCACACTCTCATTCTTTCCTCACCCATGTATCTCTCATTATTTTTCTGACTTCAGCTGCATCACCATACTTACCTGTGGCTGAGTAAACATTGGATAATAGTAAATATTACGTGTCATTCTTCGATCTCATTTCTGTTACTTTATTAGCTGCACGAACCGTTAAGTTCATTCCATTATGTATTCTGCAACCTGATAGGATCGATAACCATATAAATGTTCCGACTTCAAAAGGCATTGACCATACTACATTCATTGCATCATCGATCCTACCTGCTCGATCCAACATATCTACCAATGTCACATAATGCTCTTTTTCATGCATTAGACCATTTTGGCTACGATCGGGTTCTATTTCTTACATTATCATTTTGTCAATAAGGCAAATGGCATCATTGCCACGTCTATGGTAGCTAATCCCAGTAATCATATAGGTATATATCACGTTGTCTGGGTTGGGCAGTGGTCGAAATACCGATTATGCATAATCTATTGACCTGCATTTTGAATACATATTCAATAAAGCATTCGATGCCGAATTGCTCGATCATCTCTTAATTGAAAGGAGGGTGTAATTATTATTTTTAAAATTAAATTCAAAATTAAATAAATTCATGAAAAGTATCCTAAATATCATCTTCCCTGTAAATTTCATAAAATTATATGTATAATTAAGTAATTTTTAGCACTTTTCTGAATTTTATAATTTAACAAATGTTGTGGATTTCAAAAGAAAATTTTGCTTAATTAATAACATAAACAATATAATTGATAAATTAGAATCATACCAGAGAATCTTTATATTTGCTGATCATAATCCTGAAAAAGGAAGAAAAATGTTGATCGTCATTGTTTGTCTGATTGATCCTCTCTGCGGTAACACCGTTCTTTCTACCTCATTTTGTACCTCTTTCAATATTTTTTTGGCTATCGATTGATTTTCTTCCACCATTAGAATAATCAGGGGTATTAATTTTGAAAATATCGAGGAATAAATTTGTGTGTGCTAATAAAAATGCAATTTTTGGTGTCGGCATGCTAATGTCTGAGTATAACTGCGAATAAAATATCTTTACGAATAAAGGTAAAGGCCCAATAGAAGTCCAAATTATTGTACAGTTATAATAGAACCATATAAATTCAAATTGAACTAATCCCAAATCTCTAAGATACAATAAAAACCTCAATATTGGTAAGATTTGAATTTTAAATATAACTATTGGTAAGATTTAAACTGAACTAAGTCCAAATTGTTGTGTACCAATGTTGTAAAAATAGTACCTTTTATAATGTAAAAAATGCTAAAAATATAATGTTATTGTGCAATATATGGTAATTATGTTGTGAAAAATAAACTTCTTATTGTTTATGTGTATATTTTTTGTTAAAGTGATTTACGTATTTTTATGTTTAAATGAAATTTTGATTTATCATTTTGTTATTATGAAATGGTCTGCATATTGAAATTGTTCGATTTTTGGATTAATTGGACAATCTAATGAATATTGGTTACTTGAACTTATTTAAGTAGTTTAAATTATTTAGTTATTCAACTAATTTAAATATACGAGCTTAAATGCAAAATGGTAAATAGAATTATTGGGAACTTTGTAAATAATCGTAGATATTATAAAAACGTAGGCATTTAACTATACAATCATGGAAAAATTTAACAGAACATTGTGAATAATTGTAAAAATGATGACTTTTTCCCCACTACGAGGACCACAGTTTCATCAAAAATGAAATAATGACTTAGGATTTAAATAAAAAATAATATGAGAGAATTAAAGTGAAGGAAAGGCTTCTAAAACAAATTTGAGGCATCAAATTATTTTTCTTACTATATAATTAACAAATGATTTATTAAGAAAGGTGAAATATAAATTATTGTTTTTTTTGTTTCTATATATTATTTTTTATGTGATTCGTATATTTTTGCATTTTACTTAAAAAATTTCTTCTATGATTTTTGTTTGTATAAATGTGATATATATATATATATATATATATTAAAATTGTCGTTTTTTGCTTTTATGTAATGAATTAATGAATTTTAGTTGATTAGCTTTATTTAAAAAATTTAAATTTAAGATATTTAATTAAATATAAGGGTGAACTCAGGAAAACTTTGTGAATAATTACATATATTAAAAAATATATGTATATGTATGTGTATTTGGATATAAAACGATAGTGTAATAAAACATTGTGATTAATTGTAAATGTAAAATGTTGTACAACGATTTTAAGATAAAATATCAAAAGAGGACTATGGAGAAGGGGGGAATACATAAGATTCATAGGAAGATTACAATTCTTTTGATTCCAAGTTATTTCATTAAAAAATTAGTATATATCATATTATCCATTTTAAAATATTAGGTGATACATAATTTATTAAATTAAATGAATTATATTAAAGTAGATTTTATTGATGATTTACAAAGATAAACGAGTGAATCCTAGTTTTTATCACTGCTATTATGTAGAATATTTGTTATATGTTTATATTCCTTTATAAATAAAATAAAAGTTTAGGTTTATCTTTTTTGTTAATACCTATGTGATGTACGTATTGAAAATGTTATCTTTAAGGTTTGTTATATAAATTTATTAGTTTTAGAACTAAATTTATTCAAATAGTTTAAAATATCACTTATTTAAATAATTCGACCTTAGTGTAAAATATAAAAACAAAACGTGGAGAACATTGTAAAATCTAACAAACTGAAATATGTAGGCATTTAAATGCAAAATGTTTGAAAATAATAAAAAAACATCGTAATTAGTTGTAAATATCATGACAGAGTTGAGAAAAGTGGAAAAAATTCATGGAATTAATGAGAAGATTGAAAATTATTTTTCTTTTGTTTATCAACTAAAATAATCTATTGAGATAATTGAATTATAAATTAAAGTTGATATTATTGTTAATTAACTATAATGAATGAATGATACATTGAAGTTGTTATTGTTATTCATGTATATAACTTTTGTTATGCATTTTACATATTTTCATATTTAAGTTTGAAGTAATTTTTAAAAGCATTGTTCTTTATATATTTAAATTATCGTTTTTAGGATATAAAAAAAGAAATAATGAATACAAAATTAACAAAGTTTATTTAAATAGTTTAAATTGAAAATTAATTAGGTAATTTAAACATACAAATTTAAGTATAAAATGATAGCAGAGTATTAAGGAGAACTATGAATAACTAAAGAAACTATAAATATATATATATATATATATATATATATATATATATATATATATATATATATACATGGTCCGTTACTAAGCACAAAATCATAAGAAAACTAATAGCCTGATCTCAACATTCAAAACAATATCTTGAAAACATAAAACGAAATGTTGGGTCCAAACGTTAACATAATAAATTCAAGTCTGTAATACAGTGCATGAAATTTATTTTCGTAAGTAAGAAAAAATTGAGAAATTGAAATATGGTGTACACGACGGCTAAAAAAAGACATACTATGTTGCACAGATTGGGATATAACTTATTTTTCTAGTCCATTGAAAGAAAGGCTTCACGCACATTAGACAACATCATGTACTTCAGACTGCACAAAATAGATGCACGACATAAAAGAGGAAAGATAGAGAGAGTAAGATGGAACATTGCACAGCGTAGTTGTAGGAAAGCCCACCAGTGATTGTGAAAATGGTTGCATCACCCATGCAGTTGCACACTACATCAGCATTAACAAAGGTTTATTTTGTTAATTTACTATTCAAACGAAATTATATTTGATCGGAAAAATGACTGCAAATGAACTTATAATACACTGCATAAATAATGTTTTTCTCCCAAAATAATAGCAACAAATATTTTAAAAATAATCGAAGTATAAACTTAGCTGTACCGCAGACTTAAATATGATCATACGCAAATTATCCAATATTTATAATTAAAATAATACCATATAAAACAAAATGGACAGTAAATTGGTAATTTTTTTACCAGTAATAGCATGAGAAACATAGTTAAACTATCTGTATTTCATTGATCTACATTATAATTACTCAAATTTGAAGGGAAAAAACCTATTGCTTTTGAGAATCAAATAACTCATTATTCTCCTAAAATAATAGTGCTTCTTGCAATTTCATTTTGAAAACAAGGCGATACTTCAAACGAAAATGTGAAAAAGAATGTTTAATTTGAATTAGAAATGGTAAAGATTTAGGAAATAGTTTCATTGCAGAAGAAACTTTGAGACCTATAACCTCAAAAATATATTATGCTCATATGCAAGTTTCCCATTTATTATAACTAAAACAATATGTAACATGTGAAATAAAAAATAGAAAAACAAATTGATTATTTGTCCCCGACAATAGCATGACCAACTATAGTTAAAACTGCTTGCATGTAAGTATTCTATAGTATAATTACTCTAATTTGGAAAAAAGATACATGTTATCAAATAATTTGTTATCCTCCATAGATAATAGTGCTATTAGGTGAATATCTGCTATCAAATTGATGTGACACAATTGTCAAAAAAACAATGCTATTACGTGAATATCTAAAATTGGATGTTCAAATAGAAATCTAAATGTCCTAAGTTATAGTTGTAGCATTGAAATTTGCAAGTCCAAAACAATAAAAGAATCGTCCAAACCCAAAACTACAAAATATAATCAAACAATCCACTAACTTACAGTACATAAAAATCACTTAATGATCCGAGGTATATAAAGTACCATTTCAAAAAAAAAGATGACGAAGAGTCAAAATTAAAATCTCTAGTAAAATGAAGTAAAATTAAAAGATGGTTTTTGAAAATGGATTTTCTGAAGATGAAAGTTTTTCGTTTATAGTAAAAAGTAAGAGATTAAAATAATGGTGAAGGTTTATATTTAACAAATAAACGTGATGTTATTTCTAAAGATGAAAATGCCAATTCATTGGAATGCCTTTATAATGATGTTTGTAAATCGTTGTAAAAACTTATAAAATATAAGGATTTGATGTCAAAGAAAATTTCAATATTTGTACCATGCTAACATTAACAAAAATTGTACAAATATAAAAATACATCAACCATATAACATAAATTATATACATAAATAGTGATTACAAAATTTAATAGTCCATTTATACCAATATTTTACCATGCATTGCATTGTAAAATTATCTTCTAACGTCAAGTACCTAAATTGAAATTTCTACAATTATTTAAAGACCGCCCACAATATCAACTAGTATTGTACATAAGTAAACATATTTAAATTAATTATATAATCCTGAATTTTAATTATTTGGGTAATTTCAAATAATAAATGTTTGTTATTTCATATAATGAATCCTAAATATGAAGGTTTCAGCATGTATACCACGTTCACATCAACAAAAGTGATAAGTTACTTTTTCCATTCAAATAAAAAAATACAAATTACATGACACATATAAAAAATATTAACAAATTTAATTTATTGTTTATTTATCTCAATAAATTTATCATATATTGAATTGCAAAATTTTGATTTTATTTTCAAATACCTATGTTAGCAAATTTCTTCGCTAACCAAATAAGCAAGGAAGGCCAAGGCTAGTTTGAATAAGTGCTTAAGTGCACGTATGCAAGATAAAAAGTATATGCAAGTTCAAGTTCGGGTTCAAATCCAAAGATAAGTCATATGCATGTCCATCGTCAAGTTCAAGTCCAAAAAATAAGTCGTGCCCATGTCCAATACCAGACGGTACTATAACTCCGTTTATTCTAAATTCTCAATACACAGAATTATATAGCAATCAAAACACACAATTATGTTATTTATTGATTCGAAGGGGCTTTAAATACATTTTCCCAAAACCTTCAAAACAATTTCGAATATAAATTTTTGATCGATGGAATAATCAATTTATAAAAATTTACGTTCTTTCCTCGAAATCCATTTTCTGTTTGCAAATAGAGAGCTGCAAATCTATTATTCAATTACAAGGAAATCTATAAATTACAATTTAATTCCAAATCACTTGAAACTCTTTCTAAAAATAATCCATGCATTTTTAGAGTTCTTCTCTAATAACTGAAAATAATAATATTATTAAGCAAGTTTTATAATTCAAAATTTCCTTTAAACAACACATTTAATTAAATTTACTTTTTTCAATAAAAAATAATCTCTCAACGATGTAAAATGGAATTCCATAAATGGAAATTTCCATTCAATAAATAAGTTGCATTCCACTTACTACAACCTCAAAACGATATATTTTTTAAACTTCCATTCTATTAAATCCAAACTAAAATTAACTTATCACTTTTAAAAATATCAATTTCAAATATCATTCCATAACCACTCTATAAGTATTTTATAACCAACAATAAATGAATAAAAATATAACTATTTTAAAATTTAACTTATTTAATCAAATCCCAAAAATTCATCATTTTCCAAACAATTTCTATTCGTAGAAAACCCAAAACAAATAACTTAAATAATTTTCTATCACAAATAGTATTTCAAGTTTTAAATAAAAATCATTTGGAAATCTACTATTTATTTCCAAAAATATTTCACTTTTCATTCAAATTTTCTGTTTCAGTTTATTCCCTCTCCAATCGTTTTTTTAGTGTGATCTCATCACAGCAACAGTCGTAAAAAATATGTGAGCTCATCGCACCAAAAATCGATAAAAGATATGCAATTCATCAACAAATTTATATCAACCAAAAATTCGTCATCCAAATAACCAACGAATTACAAGAAAGTAGAATCAAGCAAAGCAAACAAAACAATCGAACATCTAATGACAATGCATAATTCCACAATATCAATCAACAACCATTTGCATAAACTAGACGATAGTTGAGAGTAAAATGAGATTTACTCACCAAAATGATGAATGCTCGGTTGAGTTATGCAGCAACTCCAGCCTTCATTATGCCATCAGCAAGACTTCTCCCAAATAGCTGCCCTACCAGCCTCACCTGAAGCCGTAAACCCAGGTCGTGCCCCTCTAAACCGTCAATCCCTGTTCTGGAACGAGCATCCACGCACCTGCCAACGCACCATGCCACCTGCTTCTCCACGACAACCTACCCGCACGACCACCAGAATGCTCGTGTCACTCCAGGTCGTTGCGACCATGCTCCAGCCACACGCGGCATCTTCCCTCTCTTCGTACGTCGCCGACAATAATCTCCACCAGATCGCGACTAAGCATCGACCGCTGCCTCCTTGCTCCCCCCTCGATGTTCACTGACGTCGGTCAGGTCGCGACGCTTCAAAAGCCGTGATGACTTTTTATAATTTCGGTGAAGTCACAATTATTGATTTAGGGTTTCTTAGGCATAAATAGAAACATACGGGTTTGAAGGTGTACAACGGAGAACGAGCATCGTAGAGAAGAGATATGCCACAGCGATTGGCGTGCAAGCAGTACGGAAATACGGATCTAAAATCCTACGCCGGGAGGAAATCAAGGGAGCATGATTATGTGGCGGCGATTTATCCCGTAGGGTTAGCTGGTTGGGGTAGCATTACTATTTAAACAAGGAGAGGGTTTGGGCTCTTGATTTTGGACCGGTTTTAAATTTAATTTAAATTCTATTTCTTTTAAACGAGCTTTACGCGCGCGTGATGAAAACATCTGAATTGTTTTTCTACGAGTTGTATTTATTTAATACGTTCAAAAGATAATGGTTTTCAT
This sequence comes from Allium cepa, assembly GCA_030765085.1. Classification (NCBI taxonomy): domain Eukaryota; kingdom Viridiplantae; phylum Streptophyta; class Magnoliopsida; order Asparagales; family Amaryllidaceae; genus Allium; species Allium cepa. The sequence continues at coordinate 963,240,401 of CM060939.1, read as the reverse complement.
AAATATTTAGTCATATTTTTGTGTTGAATCATACGTGGTTAATTTGAATTTTTATTTCCAAGTTGCAATTCTTTTTTTTTTAGTTTAAACTTTTATTTATATTATTAATAATATAAAAACGATTGTAAAGTAATTTCTTTGTTAGATCCCCTTTTTTAGTAATATTAAGACTTGGTAAATTTTTGTAGAGAAAATTTTGAATTTATAGAGAAAGCTTAATTGTCAGATCCTATTTTTAAGTGAAGCTAAATCTTAATAATAATATCTGTAGCGAGACATTTTTGGTATATCACTCTGACACCAAAAAAGTGCAACGACAAATATATTACAACTATTAATAAAGAAATACATATAAGGGTATGTTTGGAACTTCGTGGTTGGACCAGAAAATTGCGTTTTACGCGTGAATTGTTTTTCCACAAAGTGAGATGTTTAACATATTCAAAAAAATTATTTGTTGTTAGTTTGAATTTTTGTTCTTTTGATTCTATTTTAGTTGCAACATATACATTGGTGGTAGTTTGAATTATTGTCTCTATTAATTTGTAAAAAAAAGTTAATCTGTTAAATCTTATTTTAAGTGGTATTACGATTTTGTAATATTTGTAAAGAGAAGTTTTTAAGCAACATTAATATTTAGTAATATTTATGAAGGTTTATTTATTAGATCCTATATTTAAGAGTTATTAAGATTTGCTAATATTTATTGAGGGGAATTTTAAATTTATAAAAGAAGTTGGATCCAATTTTTAAATGATATTAAGATAAATGAGCATTTTTTTGTAGTTTACGCTGATACCAAAAATGTAACATCAAATATATTATATCTACCATTAAATATGCGTTGAATTATCTAGAAGAATCTTTTATTATCTAGATGTGCGTATTTGACCCATTCTTATTTTAGTGAACACGCAAACCTAAAAATATGTTCATTAAAATATTCAAGTTTTAACTTGGTTTGAATTGTTTCAGTCCAGCGTAGATATAATAGGAGAAATAACATAAACTATTTTTGGGTTTAGGCGCTTGTAAAGGGAATGATATAGATAATACTTGAACTATATATGAGTGAAGGTATTTTGAGAAGTACATGGTCGGACCAAAAGAATGTGCTTCGAAACCGACTACTAATAAATATAATACTTGTATTTAAATAAATCTCAAATGTAATTAATTCGATTTACATTTCATTCTATAAGTTCTCTTTCTTTAATTGGACAATATCATTCAATTCGATGTCCGCTTATTTTTATTTGATCATTCGTTAAACTATTGCAAACTACTTTTTTTTACAGCTAGTTCAAGCATATTATAGTTATTTACACTTCAATGAAATGGGTTAAGAAATTACATTTCCATCATCTTCTCATCAAAGTTTTGATCTGATTGTAAAAATCGCAATTAATTTTTTTCTCACCGTTATTTTATTTTAAAAAAAAAGGAGGAGAAGAAGAGATTAAATGAAAATGTTTAGGATTTTGATGTTTTAACTAAGGAAAAATGTGGTAAAATTAATTTAGGATGTGGATCCCTTATAAGAATTTAATTTTGTACGGAGTGCTCATAAAATTTAACCCCCTTGTATATAAAACTAAAGTGTCAATAAAAAAGATAATCGACAAACAATCGCAAACCGAATCGTTCACTTCCAGCGACACCGTTTTTCTAAACCATGCTTTGATAAACAATTGCGAACGCCAATATCGAAAAGGGGAAATTATTTTAAAGGACAAAAATTTGTATATTTTTTGCCTTAAGAACACGACCTCAATATTTTTATCACAAGGACAAACATTTTTCTAAAAGTTATTCATAAGGACAAATATTTTTCAAAATTATTCATAAGGACAACAAAACTGCTATTATGCTAAAACTGATACCTAAAAACTGCTACCAATAACTAAAAACTGATAGCTAAAAACTGCTATCAATAACTAAAAACTGATACCTTCAGAAAGTTATCTTTCAGGATAAAATATTGAAGCTCTGTCCTTGAGGCTAAAAAGCTGTGAAATTTTGTCCTTGACAATAATTCCCTGTATCGAAAAATGATAATTGACAAATAAGATAAACTGTATACATTCAGAGCAAAATGAATACGAAATGAATAAACTAAAATAAATAAATTTTGTGGAGGCAAAATGAAAAAAATACATAACTCTACATCACCGTTCAATAATAATAAGTCTCGGAATCAACTTTCAACATCACTATGTAAATCATTACTTTCACATAATACTTTTTCTATATAGCTGCAATACTACAAATAATAGTGATGAATGACCATACACCGGAAGTTCCAAACTAATATTAGCATCAACGGTTTCACAACATCCACAAAAGAATAAAAGAATATGTTAAAACTAGATCCAACTGTTTTACAAAATTAGAGCATAGCTCAGTAGATCTATAGTCTCGAATTGCTTCTTTGGAAAACATTTTGCAGAAACAATTCCAACGTAGCTCTCATCCACATATGTCTACATCCACTCACCGCTTTAGTAATGGAAATCCCCTTCTTCTTTCTAATTTGCATCTCTGCAAAACATGCCAATTCACTCGTCCCCTTTATATGATCTGATATAGTCCTCTTCTTGGGAAGTTTCCTTGAAGAAAAGGATCTGCCATTTGAGGAAATTTGTTTCTGTCTTTGAATAATGGTCGAGCCTGCAATTTGATGTCATGTAGTGAATAAGGCTTGATTTCGTGTCATGTTATTTGTGCTTGTATATCAAACTATAAGTGCATGTCAGATATTATCAAACCGACCGTAGGGAGGTTTGCCTACTTCTACTAGCCAAAATCAATTTTCCTGAAGACAAAAAAACGTGGATCTTGTCTCATTGCGGTTTCTCGAAAAACGTGGATCTTGTCTCATCATGTTTTCTCGAAAAACGTGGATCTTGTCTCATCACGGTTTCTCTAAACTTTCTCCTTTTATTTTGCGCATCAAAGATTTCAAATTCAAATCTATTATAATTTTAAAATTTTAAAATTTTTAATTTCAAATCGACAATTTTGAATGTTTTGATTAATATTTAAATTTGAAATTCATATTTTCAGATTCAAATCTCAATTTATTTTTTTCCGACATATTATCACTTAATGTTTAAGTAATATTAACAAATTTTTTAAATGTATATTTCTTATCAAAGTTATACAATCGAACGGTCGGTTTCTCCACCGTTGTGCGGTTATACTAGTGTACAACTAAATGATTTGGGAACATTAATATTTATGTTGAAGTTGAAACCATGACCTCATACATGCATGTGAATATTCTGTTATGAAGATAAATACAAGTAATTTTAAACTTCGTGAAAAACTGCAAATTGACAACAAATACCACCATTCAAAAGATTGCATTGTTTTGGCCAAGTCTGACTAGGTGCCGTAATTTTTTTGACAACTTTCAAACTGAAACTAAAAGTGTGGAAAAAAGCTAGGCCAGAATAGTGCATTACCATTACAGTTAACATCGTGTAGTTTGAAATTATCGTATTTTTGGAGTTTTTTAGCCTCAACATGTCAATGGCAAATATGAACGCTAAGAATCCGCTCTTAAGACATAATTACCATTGCCTTTTTTATATTCAAACATTCTTACACTAGACTTAAGAAAAGACAAGTTGCACTGTTCATATTGCATCTAACTACTTCAGATTTAAGCTTACTAAAGACTGGATTGAGTAGTAGGATTTGTTTTTAAAACTATAATTAATCGATTATACTAAAATTTATCATAAGTATATATTTAAACATTACAAATTATCCAAAAGTTACTGTAGAACTCTATAAGTAATCTTATTTCCAATGTTTACGAATAAAGTTTAAAGCGTGCAACAAAGTTGGTTCACTCTACCTCTGTTCATTCAATCCCAATTCACTCAACTTTGTACTTAACTTCTTTCTTTAAACTAATTTTCTCCGAATAAAATATGTTCTTGGATTTGTTTTTTATTTTATTTATTGTTATATTATAGGACAAATTTTCATTATGTGTTCGAGGAAAAAACTTATTTCAATTTTAGGTCTTGGTCAAATCTTATTACAAAAATGGACTTTTTATTACATATAACATCATTTTACACTTACACATTCTAAATATGCGCAAGCACAAAAAATTTAAAAAGAAAATTACACTTGCACATTCCAAATATATTCAAGCATAATTTAAAAAAAAAACTTGCACAATCCATATTTGCGAAAGCACAAATTTTATTGAATAAAATATGCTTGCGTAAATTTGGATTGTTTAGACAAGCACCTTTGTCCAAGTGGTTAATTGATTCGGCTTTGGTGCAGGATGTCACAAGTTCGAAACTTGCTTTCGAAAGTTTATTTGACATGGGATATGTTGTTCCAAAGATTTGTTGTATATAAAGTACCAGTTCAAAAAAAAAATGGATTGTGCAAAACCAGACCTATTTTTATAAATAGTTTTAAACGAGGCCTAAAGTTGAAATAAGGTTTTTACTTCGGCTAAACACGAAAATTGGTCCTACATTATAACAACGATCCAAATGCATTACATATGTACAAACAGAAAATCATAAGAAAAAAATATATAATCAATTAGAGTGGGAAATGATAACTTAACCATGAATATTGAATTATTTTAAATAATAATCCTAAAATGTTAATAGTCATGGTTTATCGAGAAAAGGACACCAACACATCTATTAAGACTAGTGTAGACAAGCACCATTGTCCTAGTGGTTAAGTGATTCGACTTTGGTGCGAGAGGTCACAAATTCGAAACTTGCATAGCGTGATTTGAACATTTATTGACATATGAGTTATGATATGTTGTCCCAGTGACATATTGTATCTAAGTACCATTTCAAAAAAAGGCTAGCGTATGTAACGTTCATCATACAATGGATGGTGAAATACTCACGACTATTGAGGAACCACTGGATTACGTACATTTTGTTGTTTGAATTAATCACATAACGATGCAATGTGAGACTTGCCTTACATACACATTATATTTGTTATATTTATTAAATTTACTTAATTACAATCGTAAATTTAGAGTCACGGTTTGGAAGATCAATATTGTCATTTCCCGAGTATTTGCTCATGTACTGTCATTTCCCGAGTATTTGCTCGAGTTTGCCAACGACTCCTGCTCATGTACTGTCATTTCTCGAGTATTTGCTCGAGTTTGCCAACGACTCCTGCTTATGATTCGACCGCTTGTTCTAAGCTTTTGTCTGGTTCCATACTCCCTTCGGTAACATTAAATCCATTTGCCATTGCGGCCGCTGTAGACCCAATAGATGTTGCGATGTTGAATTTATATATTATTTGATTTGTTTTTTTGTTTTTTTGAAAAAGAATGAGTTTTGAAAAAAATACCAAAAGTATAACTTAAAAAGTTTGAAATCACAAGCAAAATCGGTTTTCAAAAAATTTCATTTTCAAAATTTTGAATTCTTAGTGTTTTTTAGTAATGTAAACAAATGCAACTAGCTGATGGTATATATGAAAAAAATTTACTATTAAACATTCAAAATCACAAAAAACATTATGAAAGTGAGTAACACATTTTCATCAAATAAGTATCAGAAGTATGAACACTGAAAACAAATAGCTTCAAATTTCCTATTCATCAATAAATAAGTAATCAAATAAATGATCTACTATACACATACGGTATTTAGTGTAGAATAAGTTCAGAATAGTCAGTTTACGAGGTTCATTATAAGCGGTTCGACATAGACGGTTCAACATAGATGGTTAGGCATGGGTAGGGTTTTACACTACCGGGTTTAAGCAAAGGAGGGCTATTGTTAAGTAGTCTGATGCAAACTTGTGAAGAGACATTCGAACAAGAGAAAATTTTAGAGAATCAGAACGTCAACATGCTAAATATACAAACACCATCATGCAAAGACCGGGTTTCTACAGCATGTTGAAATAATGTCGGAAAGGGAGGCTCGGTGAAGATAAATTATATATATAAAGTGAAGTTTGGAGCAGTTCGATATCGGAAAAGGATCGAAGAAGTCAAAGGATTGAAATGGGGAAGAATGGATTATGCGATGGAGCCAAAGGAACGCAGAGGCTCGATCAGGATGTCGACAACAATGACCAAACCTCGAAATAGACTCATCATCCCTAGCCAACCCAGAATGTTATTATCTACAAGTACATTGAAATCAACTATGCTTATTTTTCCAAAAAATAAAATATATTATCTTCACTTAAATAAACCTCTAAAAGCAATAGAAATGTGTATCTATAGCAATGGTACTACTGTCTTTTAGTCATATTTTACGAAAAGGTTAAAAAATAATAATTTCCTCCCACATCTATAAACCATAGTTAAATAACAACAAAACAATCTCTAAATCTTCAACCAGTACATCTATGAGCCCGTAAAGTTCTAATGGCTTAGGTAGTGTTTGGCTAGAAAATGTTGCATTGTATTTTGTGTTTTCAATATGCACGTCAAATGACATAGAAAAGGATGATGGTTGTAAAATTCTAGTCATTCGAACAAGGAGGAATTGACAAGAAGGAAAATAAAGTTTGATATTTCCTAAATGGTGGAAAACAACAAAAAACCATTTTCAATTTTAAATGTTAAAATCATTTTTTGAATCAACCGTTTTTCATCCCCTTCGTCTCTTCCATGTATTTTAAAGTAGACGTTTGAAAACGCAAAACACATTTGTAACGACCCGGGATTTTGGACATCCGAGTTGTGAATATCAATTTATAATATTTAGTAATATTGGATTTTTAATATACAATATTCCCAATAATCAATGATTAATAATTAAATTGAATTTTCAAATCTATAATGCAGATTGATTTAAATGGAATTTCTTATATATGCATATATTGTTTTAAATCAAATATATGAATTTTGTGTTAAAAATAAATATGTATATTTTATTTTTAAGGTAAAACATAATAGAGTTTTAAATTAATTAGAATAGTCAAATGCATATATTTTACATATAGGAATAATAAATTTATATGTAATAAAATTGGATAGAAGTTCATAGTGAAGTAAAAATGATATTTTTGATTTTGGTATATATGAACAATATTTTTTATATTAAATAAAGGAGTTTTAAGTTTCTTAAATAAAATGTATACATTGAACAAGAAAATGTTATATATAATAACAAGTTAAAAAGGAAAATATATAATATTATTGATAAAAATGTCATTAAATTAAATGATGTGTATAATAATCACTTAAGTACAAATAGAAGAAACTATATACACATAAATATCAATGAATTTAGTTTATTTTTGAAGTAATATATTTTATATTATAAATTAATAAAAATATGTATATATGGTTATATATATACATGAAGGATTTAAAAATAATTTTTACACCACTTTGAAGTTCTTGTAACATATAAATATAGGGTGTTTAATATTGAATGATATTTATTTCATTAAGTAACAATATATACATATAAAAGAATATTAATCTAGAAGAGTGTTATTTTAAATTGATTATTTTCCACCTTGATTTTAAAATGTATAAGAGTACATACCTTAAGTATTATTTTAATCTTGTTTCTTATTATTGTTTTAAAATGTATTAATCTCTCATCTTTATTTTGAGAAAATGTATCAGTGACAAATACATTTCTACTTTGTTAATATAAATTTGTGCTGTCTAAATTTCTTAAGTATGCATTCATATACTTTAAAAGCTTTCATAGTTTGTATATAAATAAATGACCTCAAAATCATTTACTTAGGAAGCAACGCAGTTAACAAAAACAATTTAAAACAAAGAAAACCATGGGTAGTTGGTAATAGAAATTTAGATCAGCAAGCAAGGAGTAAAACAGTCCTTAATCAAACAAACTATGAATAATAAGTGATAAATACTTGAATCAGCAAACATATTAGTACACCTGGCAGTAAACATTAACATTTGGCAGAAATAAACATTGTAATAATTTCCTTTTCTTTTCAAAAATCTTCTCAACAAAGCTAATATCTATCTCAACCACCAAATTGTCATTTATGTCCATTTTCTAGTGATTTCAAGCATGTATATATTTGAACATCTTAGATCTGAGTGGTTTGTTTTAGAAATCAAAGACTGTAACTAAAAAATATATATAGCCTTTGTTTAAATTTCTAAGAAATAGCAGACAAATTAAAAGAAAAGGAAGATCTCTGTACTAGTTTGGAATTTGAATCATCCTCTGTTAAATTTCAAATCACCAGAAAATTTTCAAAAGCCTCTGTTCAATTGGAAATCAAAATTAAAAAAAAAAAAAACTTTACCCTGTAAGCAAGTCTGTAAATCAAGAAGACTGGAGCATTCTCTGTTCAATTCAATCTAAGGGGTTCAAAAGCAAATTGGATTCAATTCTAAAGATTTCAACTTTTCAAATCAATGACTTCAAGTTTTAAAAGAATGTGGAAGCAAATGTTTAAGGCGAGAAACTTTGATTTAAAACCTGGAAATGAAATGTCCCGTTTCTCGATTGTAAATATTTAGTCATCCCAGCATTTAAAAATCTAAATCTCTTCACCCAGTTCATATTGCATGTTGATGTAAACTAGGAATTTGTTTATTTTCTAGTATAGTTTGTGTTAAAAATAGATTTGTGAAGAATTATGTTGGGTAGTTCGATAGGGTTCTGTTTTACAATGAACAATCCAATTTTAGTGAAAAATAAATGTTTTGAATTCCAGGATTCAAACATGCAACCTTGATTGTTGTATGAAAATATGAATTTTAGTGATAAAATAATAATTTTTAGTGTTGTATATTTTGATATATTGTTAGATGGACGATTTTCGTTCAAAAAATTATTTCCGTCAACTTTGTCGATGAGAGGAGTTGGGGCCTGATCTAGAAGAAGCTGGTGAACAGGGAACTTGCAGAGTGATAGCAGATAATAAAATAATAACAGGCAGATATCATCAATAATAAAATATAAACAAAAGGATATGGTGTCATATCCCATAGATGAACATTTACAGATAATGGCATAAATATAACAAATTAAATAACTACAGCAGCATATTTCAATCGTCGTTTCAATTGAAATCAAATTTAATGAATAAAAGAACGTTAATCGTGAGTGATTGCTCACATTTCGAGGCTAGAGAAATTGACAAGAAAACGAGCAATGAATTTCAAAGCAACACTAGATGCGCACGAATTCGATGGATAGAGCTGACAACAGAATTTTACGAGAACAAATCCAAATCAGATTGACATAAATTGAAAATATAACATTATTATTTTATTATTAAATTAATACTTCTTTTTAAGTCAAATATCAAAACAAAATACGTATGTAAGAAAAATCATTGGTTTGTATTAAACACATGTATTAAAATCAAATATAATAAAATTTGAAATAAATGCTGTAACTTTTATATTGAAATATACATAAACATATACAAGTTTAAAGAAAAATGATGAGACCACTTTTCAAAATAACTTTATATACTACTGCAACAAAGAAAGCTACAAACGCTAACATAACAGTTTTATTATTTTATATAAAACAATATAACATGTGTAACAGAACTGTTAAATCCCAAGACTTTGTAAACCACGTACGTATATATTTTATAAGAATCAATACTATAAATCACTACAAACCAATGTATATATACTTAGAAATTTTATGGCTAAAGTATATAATTACATGTATACACAGTTGTAAACTTATGCATAAACGAATAATATAAAATCATACGTATACTATTAAAATTTGTAAGTAAGTAGGATATAAACAATTGAATCTCAAATAAACAGTACTTTATCCCTATATATATTACTGCAAATGAAATACAGTAATCTATATAATACTTAAAACAACATATAATATCGACTTATATACTATTATAATACAAAACATGTACATATATATTCTCTGTCCCATATGAAATATATATATACAAACAAAAATCAGTTTAGAACACACAAAGAAAATATATCTTTGAACATAGAAAATTACATAATACTTTCATATAGATATGCCTTGTATTAATTGTAAACAGTTGAAAAAAAATATAGTTCTAATTTATATATTACTCACCTGCTGCACTAGAAGAAGAGGAGGAGGAACAAAAGGTTGGAGATGGCATCAGGGAAGAAGGATGGTTTGTACGTCCTTCGGGTTGAAACAGGGGAAGAGGATGCAAAAGTTTTCTACAACATGAATTGGATCTGGGAAGATGAAAGCTTGATTATAAATATATACTTTATTTATTTGATAACATGTAAGTACAGAAAAGGAATAGGTAAATAAATGATTCAAACTGGAAAATGGAAGTGACAGACGCTACGATATCTAAAAATTTATTTCAAAGTAACGTACGCCACAAATCAGATCGAAAGAAAATTTTAAAAGGAACGGTTGTCCATTGATTCAACAAAGTATTTAAGGCAATAAAAAAAAGAACCTTTGCCAAATAAAGATAAGAAACGTATACTATAAATATAAAGTGATTTGAATAGTAACGGTCCCTCAGATTGAGCTGAATAATTAAAGGAATAAATTTTTGTTTGTTTGGACAGTACGTAATGAGTTTGGAAAGGCAAGGATATTAAAATGGAAAAAGGAATGGACAGAGAAATTTAAGCAAAGATAAAACGTACAGAATTAAATATAGAGTAGCGGGATGGTCACGATAATTCAGTGGATAATTAAGGCAACTTTTAATGCCACCAGCTGCACGTTCAAATTTGAAAAGACAAACTAATGGACCATATAATAAATTGAAACGATGGATTGATAACTGCTTCGAAATTCAAAGCAATTAATAATAGCGTGCGCAACACGCTTCAATATTTGAAACCGAAGGAAAGTCAACGGTTAAAATTAAATGTGCCGATATGACGACAGTTAATCATATTTGTCACGTACCTAAAACATAGAAACGAATATACCGCAAAGATCAGTACGACGAGACGATCAGAAGGTATACAAATATCAGTGGTACGATTTGATTATAAAAATTCGAATTTTCTGCTAGCGGAAAAAATGCAGCTAAAAATTAGAAAATAAGATCGACGGAGCTATAAAAATTCAAATTTTGAAAAACGAAAGACGACGTCTCACTCAAAATAAGATTTAGAATTTTTCTATGCAAAAATATTCAGGTTTGAAAAATATTTTATTATCAACAATTATTAACTGATTTGATTTTAATAAAATTGCATAATAAATAAACTTTCACAAAATTAATTGAAAATTTACCATTTGCTATATTTAATTATACGTAATCCAAATATTAAATTTTTATTTCAAAATATTATTATTTAAAATTTCACCAAAAATTCCATTAAATACGTACATAAAATCAATTAAAATTATTAAATTTTTGCGGGTCGTTACACTCTCCCCCACTCAAAACTTTTCGTCCCCGAAAAAGAAGGAGGTAGGAGAATTGAACAGCTATAAATAAAAGTAGATTGAAAGACAAGATAGACAATAAATTTTAAAACTATATAAATTTTATTTGAAATATTTATTTGAAAATTTCATTTGCAATTCAATTATCTTTAATACTTTAAAACTTTTCAAAACCCATTTGTAAAATTTCCTGCTTCCCTTATAACTAACGTTTATATGTTTAAATAACATCTTTATAAATATATGAAAACTATTTAGAAACAATTATTCCCATCATTAGTTATATGTGACGCCCCACCTCTATACCCACGCTAGCCAAGGACACTACAAGGTAATGCCGTCAACTAACATGGAGAATAAGGCTGGATAGGAGCGACCATCTATAGCCTTGCTCTAACTATCTATTGAATACATCGACAATTGTCATACAAGCATATCGACATATCCAATGAATACTTAAAACAAAACCATGGGTGGCTGGAGGATCTATCAGAACAGAATATAACAACTCAATTGTAATATACATCACAGAACAGTAGATCATCATATACACATATACTGATACATAACAGAGTTTACAAACTGATACATGTCAAGTGGTATAGCAAACCACAATATACAGATGAATCCAAAATAATACATATTAGAGTTACAACAAAATAGGACTACACAAAAGCTATAACAAAAAGGAACAAGCTGAATAGTCCATGCGGAAGCAAAATAGGCTAAGTCCAAAAGCACCTAACCTGAAACAATTCGGTCTGACCCGGGTACGAAATACACGGGTCAGTCTAGCTAAACAAATCAGTTAGATAAACTGAACAACAATAACCTGCAAGATCACAAAGTATAACAAATATCTCTACAGGAGATAACACAATCATCTAACAAAAGATGAATCATAACAGAACAAGCCTCATCTCATTGGCAATTCAAATAAACAAAGGATATGAATATCCCAAAACAAGCCAAAAAGGCAATAACAAATACCATTGGAGGTAACACAAGTTCCACAAAGTAACAGCGATATATCATGCGGCTCAAAAGGGCCAACACCGAAGAGCGATACCTAGGGAATATACATATCAACGAAAACAAAAGATTGCTCGAGCTCAGTACTGTATAAACAAGGATCCATAAACCCGAAGGCTCCAAACCCAAATATCACTCGAGCGGCTCATAAAGACCTAACTCCGAAAGCGATACAATAGGGCAAGAAACCTGAAGGCACAAACCCGAAGGTACAAACCCGAAGGCAACATACCCGAAGGCAACATACCCGAAGGCAACAAACCTGAAGGAGAGTCCGAAGACACTATCCCAAAGGCAACAAACCGTAGTGGTGAAGATCCGAAGGCCCAGTACTGGACACCACTAACTAGCAGAATGTGTCACAACTCTCGAAAAGGAATCCGAAAAGTGGTAACGTGAGTCCCATAATCACTCGTTCGCACTAAACGGTTTACTATCCGTTAGTTAATTTCACACTAAAAGCAGTACACAGTTTACCTCATCTCATTGGTAAACCAGACCAAAAGGTCAAAACAATCAATCGAATAGGTCGGGGATTAATCGGAAGGATAAACGCATGGATTCATGGTCCGTGTTTTATTCAACATTTAATCTCATTTCCACTCCGCTCGAAGTGCGAAATTGTGTGTGTGCGCGTTTTAATAGAATTTATAAATTAGAGAAGCAAGCTTTTAATACAATTTAAAAGATTATTTTATAAAAACCCGTGGATTGAAATTAAAAAGGTATCATCAAAGTCAAAATAAATGATAACAACAAATAGGATCATCATGAATCGATTCAAATTGGAAATTCAATCCCAAAAGGCAAAGTGGGCTGAAACAACAAATTCAGTTGACTAAACAGCAAATTCAGTTGACTGAACAGAGATTTTCAGCTGACTGAATTCTGCTTTCTAGGTTTAGTCGACTGAATAGAGAATTCAGTCGACTAAACCATGTCTGGAAACTTTCGGGTCCCAGATTCAGTCGACTAAACAGAGAATTCAGTCGACTAAATCATACCTGGACTGTTTTTCAGCCTATTCAAATGAATGGCAAACTCTTCCAAAATGCAACCGGACGAACATTGGCTCTAAGGGTTTATGCCAATAGGCAACCCGGCCCTATATGCTCCTCGATGCATCACCAAAACATGATCAAAACATCAAAGTTAGGATTTTAAAGATTTGAACCCAAAACACTAAAAATTGGAACATTCACCAATTCAACCCAAACCAAAAGCAAATGCACATGAATAAGTGTTAGGAATTCATACCTAACAACCAAAGATGATTATAGTCATAGATGTGTGATAAAAATCTCACCTTTTTATCTCAAAAACAAAGTAGAAGAAGCTCAATCACAAGGAGAAGACCAACCAATCTCTACTTCAACCCAACAAGCTTCAATCTATGATCAAAACAAGTATTTCCTAAGTTAGGTTTAGGAAACTTTCTAAAATTGAAGAGGATAAGAGTTGGAGAAGATGAAGAGAAGGCTTACCAATAGCTTCTCTTTGATTTTGGTGCAAGAATTCAAGTTTGCAAAGAAGAACTAGGGCTTGGAATTTATAATTCCCATTCCTTTCCCCCATTTTTAGTTTTAGGTTGAGTTTAGAAATGAAAAATGAGTGAATAGGGAAGAGAGGGACCGAGTTAGGTTATTAAACTAGCAAATGGGCTGAACCCAAACCCAAAACCCAATTAGAAAAGGTAGCAAAATTCAACTTACTCCAAACATATCAAAGTTTATACTCAAAAAGATCGCAAACGCCATTTTGGACTCAATGGAGGTGGTATCGAGCCCAATTCGGCCATTTGCAAAAAGTAGCTTTTTAGACCCAAAAATCCGACTAACGACGCTATATTTAAATAAAACATTTAAAATATAAAATCGTTAAATATGCGGGTTGTTACAGATCTCCCCTCCTTACAAAATTGCGTCCCCGCAATTCCCAGAGACGATATTTGTAACAACTACATACATAAATCATTCAAAAGAAAAGGAAATAAGCTTGAGATGAAAAGATATTCTCACCTTACCAAGCAAAGATAGAAAACCCGGATAAGGTCGCTCGATATACTCTCTGGTTTCCCAAGTACAGTCATTGGGGTTAGCGGAGCATTGAACTTTAACGAGCGGCACGTCCTTTTTCCGAAGGTGTCGCACCTCCGTGTCAAGTACGCGAATAGGCTGCTGTACAATAGATAAGTCCGATGAGATCTCAAGCTCTTGCAAATCAGGAGAATCGATAAAAGAATCCGAATCTCGAAGACACTTTCGAAGTTGAGAGACGTGAAACACGTCATGAATGCCAGATAAATGAGTTGGAAGTGAAACTCTATAAGCCACAGGGACAATACGTTCAGTAATAGAAAATGGTCTGATAAAGCGAGGAGCCAATTTCCCAGTCGTACTGAAACGCATAACCCCCTTCAAAGGAGAAACACGAACAAAAACAAGATCACCAAGTGAGAATTCAAGAGGCTTCCTAAGGTTGTCCGCGTAGGATTTCTGGCGGCTCTGTGCCTCTTTCATTCCCAACCGAATAAGATCAATCTTCTCGGAAGATTCACGAACAAAATCTGGGCCAAGAATAAGCTTCTCCCCAGATTCCAACCAACAAGAAGGTGATCGTCATGGCCTTTCGTATAAAACTTCGAAAGGAGCCATACCGATACTAGACTGAAAACTATTGTTGTAGAAGAAATCTATAAGAGGTAGGTGATCCTCCCAACTTCCACCAAAATCAAAAATACAAATACGGAGGAGATCTTCCAAGATACGGTTCACCCGTTCAGTCTGTCCGTCAGACTGCGGATGATAAGCTGTGCTAAAATTAAGCTTTGTTCCCAAATGTTGCTGAAAACTCTGCCAAAAATGACTCGTGAATAAAGGATCACGGTCACTCACAATAGAACTAGAAACACCGTGAATTCTTACGATCTCCTTGACATACAACTTAGCCAAATGAGAAGCAGTCCTATTAGACTTAATAGGAACAAAATGAGCAGATTTAGTGAGGCGATCAACAATAACCCAGATACTAGAATGGCCCGATCTCGAACGAGGTAGGCCATCAATGAAATCCATAGAAATCTGATCCCATTTCCACAATGGAATCTCTAGAGGCTGAAGAAGACCCGAAGGACGCTGATGTTCGGCCTTAATACGCTGACAAGTTATGCAATTCTCACATAACTCGCCACATCGCGTTTCATGCCTTCCCAATAATAAAGACGATGCATATCGGCATACATCTTACTACTATCAGGATGAATGGTATACTTAGAACGGTGACAATCATCAAGAATGTCATGCCTAAGCGCAAAATCAGAAGGCATAAAAAGACGGTTCTTCTTGCGAAGACACCCATGAGAATCAATGCTGAAATCCCGCAACACCTCATCTCAGGATCCAGACTCACAAAGCTGAATAAGATGCAACAAATCAGGATCACGCTGCTGAGCATCGGCAATACGATCCAACAAAATGGGTCGAGCTCCCAAACTAAATAATATAATAGGAGTATCAGAAGATGAACCTCGATCACGAATTTCACAAAAAGATAGAGTCTCAAGAATATCCCATTCGGCAAGCATTATAGAAACAACAGCCGAATGTTTACGACTAAGCGCATCAGCAACACAATTACCCTTTCCAGGGGTATGCTGGATATCAAAGTCATAGGAGGCAAGAAACTCGAGCCAACGCTGTTGTCTCATATTGAGTTCCTTCCGAGTGAACAAATACTTCAAGGATTTATGATCGGTATAAATAATGAAGGCTCGCCCAATAAATAGTGTCGCCAAATCTTCAAGGCAAAGACAATGGCGGCTAACTCAAGATCATGAGTGATATAGCGAACTTCATTCGGACGCAGTTGCCTAGAAGCATAAGCAACTACCCGATCCTTCTGCATAAGAACAACACCGGGACCACTACCACACGCATCGGTGTAGACAACAAGATCATGATTCCCCTCGGGAACCAGCAAAATAGGAGCATTAATGAGAAGTTCCTTGAATGATAGAAAGGAAGCTTCACACTTGTCGGACCAAATAAAACGAATGGCTTTCCGAGTAAGGCTGGTGAGAGGAAGCACAACACGGAAAAAATCCTTAATGAACCGACGGTAATAACCTGCTAATCCAATGAAACTACGAATCTCATGAACATTGTCAGGCCTCTTCCAATTCTGGATGGCTTCGATCTTTGAGGGATCGATAGAAATGCCGTCGGAAGATACAACATGGCCTAAGAACTTAACCTTATTCTTCCAAAAGTGGCATTTGGAGAATTTGGCTCTAAGCTGATGATGACGGAGGGTACTCAAGACAAATCTCAAGTGATTAGCATGCTCAGCTTTAGACTTAGAATAAATAAGGATATCATCAATGAACACAAGGACGAACTTACCGAGATATTCTCGAAATACCCGATTCATGAGATCGACAAAGAAAGTAGGAGCGTTCGTCAAACCGAACGGCATAACGAGCCACTCAAAAGAAACATAACGAGTGAGGAAAGCGGTAAGAGGTATGCTATCCTCCGCGACTCGCAACTGATGAAAACCCGTGGCAAGGTCAAGCTGAGAAAAGACCTTAGCACCACTCAATAGATCGAACATATCATCGATCCTAGGCAATGGATACCTATTCATGATGGTTAACTCGTTAAGTTTACGATGGTCAATGCAAAGCCTAAGAGTTTCATAAGACTTCTTCACGAAGACAACCGTGGATCCCCACGGAGAAAAACTGGACTGAATGAACTGCTTGGACTCAAGCTCTAAAAGCTGCTTCTTGAGTTCCTCATTTTCCTTTGTAGACATCCTCGTGGGAGGACGACTAACTAGCTGCGCGCCTGGAATGAGATCAATGCGGAACTCAATTGCCCGCTTGGGTGGCAAACCCGAAACAGGTTCAAAAACATCAGAAAAGTCACAAGCAATAGGAATACGAGATATGTCATCATCATCTCGAGAATCAAGAGAATGTAAAGCCATTTCGGAATTATCCACATTCCGAAGAACAAGTAATAGCTGAGTAGGCGAATCCGGATGTCGAAGATACAAAATTCTCTCCGAAAAAATAATCCTGGCATCATATCTCACTAGCCAGTCCATTACCAAAATCACATCAAATCCCAGACAAGAAATAACGTGCAGATTCGCACGAAAA
Source organism: Allium cepa (assembly GCA_030765085.1). NCBI lineage: Eukaryota > Viridiplantae > Streptophyta > Magnoliopsida > Asparagales > Amaryllidaceae > Allium > Allium cepa. The sequence continues at coordinate 963,222,830 of CM060939.1, read as the reverse complement.
GAAAAGCCACATAAAACAACCTCAACATCATCACAAAGCAAACTAAGGGTCGCGGATCCTCCAATAGGATTCGAAATCCTTAAAGAAGTAACCAAACAAGAAACATCCAAGGATAAATCATCAACGAGCTTTTTCGATATGAAAGAATGTGAAGCACCCGTATTGAAAAGAACTCGAATAGTATGGTCATGAAATAAAATAGAACCTTCCAAAATAGATGGAGATATATCTTTGGGCTGAGAAGGACCTTCAGAAGCCTTAGCGGCATAAAGCTTGCTAGACTTGGCACCAGCCGGATCAGTAGGGCAAGTGGAAACATGATGACCTTCCTTCTTGCAATGGCGACAGAAGAGAGGCCTGGAACAAGCTCGAATCATATGATCAGGAGAACCACAATTGAAACACTTCCGAATGAAAGGTGTTCCAGCAGACTAAGGCAGAGAATTAGGACCACTAGTCTTCTTCTTCTTGGAAGGAAAATACCTGGACTTCTGAAATGGAAACTGCTTCTTATTGGGGTTCTTGGAAACCTCAACATCCTCACCACTATCACACTCCTTCTCGATGGTTTCAAGATGAAGTGCAGAATCAACCAACTCCTCAAAAAAGAGCTTAAGCTGGAGCAACAAAGACTTCTTAAGATATTTCTTAAGACCAGAGACAAACTTCAAATTCTTCTTATAAGAAGTGCTAATGGATTCAAGACCATACTGAGATAAAGCCTCGAATGATGCAACATACTCAGAAACAGAAGATTTCCCTTGCTTCAACTCAAGGAAGCGATGGGTCAATAAAACTTTTTCAGATTCAGGAACGAACTTGAGTTCAAATCGTCCCCGAAACTGAGTCCAAGAAAGAGTAGACTCATCAATTTCGGCTACAAGAAGCTCATACCAATCAAGAGCACGCTCTTGTAATAAGCTTGAAGTTACAAGAACTCTATCATGATCAGAAAGATCCATGCGAGAGAAGATACGCTCGCACGTGCGAAGCCAAGCTTGGACTTCAAAAACAGACTCGGAGCCCTTAAACGGCTTTCCCCCAAGATGAGAAAAATCACTACACTGACGTGCAAAGGCAGACTTGCGAGGTGGAGATACTCGAGGAGGAACTGGAGGCTGAGTGCTCCTAAACAATTCCAAAAACTGATCAGCAGACATATAAACGCCATCCGGATGTGAGCCACTGGATTGCCCAGCATCCGAACGTCGTCCTCTGCCTCTTCCAGCCATACGCTGAAAATTAAGATAAGAACAAGATTATTCACAAGGTAGATGTCATCGATCCAAATATGGAATACTACGGAACAAAACGCATTCCTAGACGTATTCCCAATTTCTATCTAACCCTTGATGGTAGAAGGAATAGAGAGACACGATGGTTCAAAGATTTGTATCACTTATACACTTTGATGTACCGGAATATGTGCTTCTATTCTGTGTTTATCATATTTTGTTCTGAACTCAGCTTTGATACCAAGCTGTGACTCCCTACCTCTATACCCACGCTAGCCAAGGACACTACAGGGTAATGCCGTCAACTAACATGGAGAATAAGGCTGGATAGGAGCGACCATCTACAGCCTTGCCCTAACTATCTATTGAATACATCGACAATTGTCATACAAGCATATCGACATATCCAATGAATACTTAAAACAAAACCATAGGTGGCTGGAGGATCCATCATAACAAAATATAACAACTCAATTGTAATATACATCATAGAACAGTAGATCATCATATACACATATACTGATACATAACAGAGTTTACAAACTGATACATGTCAAGTGGTATAGCAAACCACAATATACAGATGAATCCAAAAGAATACATATCAGAGTTACAAAAAAATAGGACTACACAAAAGCTATAACAAAAAGGAACAAGCTGAAACCTGAAACAACTCGGTCTGACCTGAGTACGAAATACACGGGTCAGTCTAGCTAAACAAATCAGTTAGATAAACTGAACAACAATAACCTGCAAGATCACAAAGTATAACAAATATCTCTACAGGAGATAACACAATCATCTAACAAAAGATGAATCATAACAGAACAAGCCTCATCTCATTGGCAATTCAAATAAACAAAGGATATGAATATCCCAAAACAAGCCAAAAAGGCAATAACAAATACCATTGAAGGTAACACAAGTTCCACAAGGTAACAGCGATATATCGTGCGGCTCAAAAAGACCAACACCGAAGAGCGATACCTAGGGAATATACATATCAACGAAAAAAAAAGATTGCTCGAGCTCAGTACTGTATAAACAAGGATCCATAAGCCCGAAGGCTCCAAACCCGTGGATTGAAATCAAAAAGGAATCATCAAAGTCAAAATAAATGATAACAACAAATAGGATCATCACGAATCGGTTCAAATTGGAAATTCAATCCCAAAAGGCAAAGTGGGCTGAAACAACAAATTCAGTTGACTAAACAACAAATTCAGTTGACTGAATAGAGATTTTCAGTTGACTGAATTTTGCCTGGAAACTTTCTGTTTCCAGGTTTAGTCGACTGAACAGAGAATTCAGTCGACTAAACCATGTCTGTGAACTTTCGGGTCCCAGATTCAGTCGACTAAACAGAGAATTAAGCCAACTAAATCATACCTGGACCGTTTTTCAGCCTATTCAAATGAATGGCAAACTCTTCCAAAATGCAACAGGACGAACATTGGCTCTAAGGGTTTATGCCAATAGGCAACCCGACCCTATATGCTCCTCGATGCATCACCAAAACATGATCAAAACATCAAAGTTAGGATTTTAAAGATTTGAACCCAAAACACTAAAAATTGGAACATTCACTAATTCAACCCAAACCAAAAGCAAATGCACATGAATAAGTGTTAGGAATTCATACCTAACAACCAAAGATGATTATAGTCATAGATGTGAGATAAAAATCTCACCTTTTTATCTCAAAAACAACGAAGAAGAAGCTCAATCACAAGGAGAAGACCAACCAATCTCTACTTCAACCCAACAAGCTTCAATCTAAGATCAAAACAAGTATTTCCTAAGTTAGGTTTAGGAAACTTTCTGAAATTGAAGAGGACAAGAGTTAGAGAAGATGAAGAGAAGGCTTACCAATAGCTTCTCTTTGATTTTGGAGCAAGAATTCAAGTTTGCAAAGAAGAAATAGGGCTTGGAATTTCTAATTCCCATTCCTTTCCCCCATTTTTAGTTTTAGGCTAAGTTTAGAAATGAAAAATGAATGAATAGGGAAGAGAGGGACCGAGTTAGGTTATTAAACTAGAAAATGGGCTGAACCCAAACCCAAAACCCAACTAGAAAAAGTAGCAAAATTCAACTTACTCCAAACATATCAAAGTTTATACTCATAAAGATCGCAAACGCCATTTTGGACTCAATGGAGGTGGTATCGAGCCCCAATTAGGCCGTTTGCAAAAAGTAGCTTTTCGGACCCAAAACTCCGACCAACGACGCTATATTTAAATAAAACATTTAAAATATAAAATCGTTAAATATGAGGGTTGTTACATTATATTTACAAGAATGTTATTTGAAAACATTAAATCCATAATTTATAATTTTACCAATTTTATCTCAAAATATTTTTCAAATATTATCACTAATCATTTACTTTAAATATGTTTTATTTTAAATAAATAACTTCTAAAACATTTATAACACTAAAATTTTCTATTAAACCAGGAAGTATATAATTAAACAATATTTTAAAGGATATATCCAACAAGGAAAGAAGGTAAATTCGAAAAATAGAATCAAGGTGAATAACTAAAGCTGAGCAGATAAGATAGATTCAAGGAATAGTATCGAGCACGAATAATTAATCTAAAACCAAAAGAATTTCAATTTCGAATATTAATACATAATTTCTTTGTTAGAAATACTTTTATAATAAAATACCTTTTCAAAAAAAAAATACTTTTATGTCGAAACCAATTTTCCTTTCGAAAATACTTCTATAACTCGATGTTTCAACAAGTTTATCCTCGTTCTTGCAGACTCTGGCCATGCGTTGATCAGGCGCAAAGCTAGAATTCTTTTAGTACTTAGAAGACCTGTTTCAACACCCAGTGAAAATACTTGAAATACTTTTTAAAAACAGATATGGAAAGTACAATCCAAACAAAACAACCAAACCAAAACCTTTGTCCAACCATGGTTCGCAGATACACAATGGTTACGCCTGGATCCCCCAGGAAACAATCCGTATCTGTAAGCTTTCTCAGCTCTGCGAGTTACGCCCTGATGACTAGTAGGGTGCAGGATACACAATGGTTACGCCTGGGTCCCCACGAAACAATCCGTACCCCTAGGCCGTCTCAGCCAGGCAGTTTCGCTACTAATGCGACCTACACAGATTGTAGGATACACAATGGTTACGCATGGGTCCCCCAAGAAACAATCTGTACCCCTAGGCCAGTCTCAGCCAGGCAGTTACGCTATGCAGTCGCAAGAAAAAAAAACCATGGGTTACGCCACGGTGGGACACTCGAGTATCACATCCGGAAAACCAAAAATCAGAGAGAATAATATCGATAGAATGAATCCACAATGTGGCCACAAAGCGGATATCAAGCAGAAGGCACTTTCCATATCATTACTTCGAAAAATATATATCATATAGTACCTTTCCAAATACTTTCAAATATCATACTTATATAAAGTCCATTATATATAGGATTCCTTTTCCAAATCGAATACTTTCCAAATCAATAGTATATCAAATCATACTTATATAGACTTCGATTATAAAAAATTCTATTTCCAAATTGAGTATCTTTCAAATCAATAGATTTTAAATCGACTTCATACTTATACAAATCCATTTTATATAAGTTCGACCACTCCCAAATCAAGTACTTAATAATACAAGGTTCTCAATTTCAAATCATTTCAATATCAATTTAGTTTCATAGTTTCTTAAACAATAGGTTTAGAAAATAATCCAAATTTCCAAATCAACAAAAATTAGGTCAAACAAATTCATTTCTAAAATCACCATATAAGTACTGGTTTTAATTCCAATCAAATTTCAAAACCAAATATTTTTCTCTAAATCAATTATACTCAAAATGGTTTCTAAATTTATAATTATCCCTTTAAAACCTTTAAACTATTTATTTCTATATGAAAAATCCAATTTTCCTTTTTCAAATTATTTATTTAACAAAAGTTTCAAATTTACTTAAGTCATACTCTTCATACTTTAAACATACAAAACTAAACTTATATTCTTTATCAAATATTTTATACTCTTCGAAATTTCTTAGTTTTAAAATTTTAAACCTTGATTTGGAAGTGCTTGAACCTTCAAAATAGTCGGTGAAATCAAATTTCATATGCAAGATTTGGAAATCAGCAACAAATTAGTAAATTAATTTTTATAAATAGAGTTATACTAAATCAAATCGAAAACTAGAGGATTGAACACCGGCTTCCTTTAAATCATTTTAAATATATATACATATATCTTTCGAATATCGAATTATACTTCGGAATTTGAAATCAAAATTGGTTTCACAAAGTCACTCGCATAGCAAAGCTATTAAAGTGGCCTCTCCCCACTCTCAAACTCGAAAATCAATGTCGATGATGCGTGCACTCATCACCGAAATTATTTTCCAGCGACATAAGTGAGTTCTGGACTTCTATTTTCTTGAAAACTTCTTTGATTTCTTTTCGAAATCCTTGGAACTCATTTGAAGTCATTTGAAACATTTCTTATTCAGAAAATACTTTCAAATCTTATTATTATATATTTCTAAATCTTAAATCAATTTTCAAAAAAACTGGAGTCCAATCTCTCAAATTTCAAATTCAAAACCTTTCAGTTATAAATCATTTTTGTATAAATAAATTTTCTTATAATATTTTCAAAATTTCAAATCTTCTCGAAACTTCAAATTATCGTTTTTTTAAAGGTATATAATCCTTATCGAAAACATTTTCCCTTTTATATATAGAATAAAATCATGGTTACCCAAATAAAAATTTCGGCATATAAAATAATTTTAAAATACAAACAAAACCCGATTTTCAAAGGATGATTCAAGAATGGATTTTAAACAAAGATAGAGATTTAATTTAGAGGAACTCCAATCAATAGAATCCTGATTCGAAGATAGACTCGATCGAAGATGAGATAATTAAATTACAAAATAGAATATGGATACACTTCTATAAATCGCGGGCGACCTTTACCGGTCAACCGTGATTCCAAAATTATATCAGTGCAGAATTCTGAGGCAATTCGACATTCGATCGCCAGAGATATAATTCGGAATAACAAGAGATAGCAGCATCTAAACCGAGGGATACATAAATCTCCGGTGAATCAATGCCAATTGTAAAGGAGTTTCACCCCCTTTACAAATCATTCAGTGGAGTCATTGGATACTCTTGAATCAAAAGAATATAAATAGAGAGAGACAAGAATGAATTTTTGAACCACAGGGAACGTTCCAAAGTTCAAAGGAAATCGAGTCAAAAGGAAGAGATTCAGCTCGAATGAAAGTGATTTTGTAAATAAATTTACCATATATGCTAAGTTTTTCCTAGAGCCAAAGCTTTGATACCAACTGTAGCGACCCGCTATTTTGGACCATTCAAATCGACAATAAAACCATACATGTCTGACTTGAATTGCTCAAAATATCGAATTGTTAATTTAAATTTGGCAAACTCAGTATAAACAGTAAATAAATAATCACAGATCACAGACACAGAGTAATAAAAATGCAGCGGAATAGATAAAGAATAGTAGTTCATGAAGCTACTATATACATCAGAGTTTAGAATAAAATACATCAGAATATCCCAGATGCAGTGATGTCTCCAGTATGAGCAGATGACTTCTCTGAACCAATCAACTGGACGACCGAAGGGATAGATAGCTGGATCTCCAAGCAAAGCTCCAACTTCGACGGTGAGTCTCAAATGCTGTATCACTCAGTCTGACCCGAGCGTAAAGCAAAACACAAAACACTCGAGTCAGGATTAACTTTCTTATATAAATAAATCCAACTCAAGTGAAATCTCAACTGAAATACAGATAACTTAAAGGAGTTTGGGATAACCATCCTTTAAGGGTCCATAGAACTATCTACAAGGTAGAAATATACACTATAACACCATGGTCATTTCAACTTAATTTATATTTCAAATATATTTATTTCCAATTTTATCATTTCAAAGTTACGATTTAAATCTACTCAAATTCAAAATTTAAATTTAGTCCAATCCCAATTTATCAATAAGAATTCAACTCAATTCCTAAATAACCATTTCACATTTTATCGATCACAAATTCGGATTTGAAATCACAAAATACCCTTTTACAATTCAATATATTTCAAAACTTTAAATACTAAATGTTTCAAACTAAATTCTTATTCAATTCAGTTTTCTAAATAATAAATTCAAATTATATTTTTTTCAAATACAGATCTGAATCACAAATAAACCAATTAAATTCCAGTATAGCTCAAAGCTTTAATATTCTACATTTCAAAGTTCAATTGACCATTTCATATAGATCTCGATTTAACCCCATTATTATTTAGTCTTGAAATATTCCCTCATTAGATTCAATGTCACTTAAGTAATCTTAAATTACATTTTACTAAATATTTCCTTTAATTTATTTAACGTGAAATATTCATTAAATCACTTAAATCAAAAATCCAGTTATAAAATCATACCTTTTAAATTCCCATTCGATAATCCAAATTGATTTAATTAAATAAAATCATTATTTAAATACCATTTCTAATAAACCCAAATTTATCTTCCCAACCTTACTTATTCAATTTATTACTAGTAAATCTATTGAAATATAGATTTACAAAAATACCTAACCATATATATGTGTAAAATCCATCTAATTTACATCAAATATTACTACTAAATCTATATATAAAATTTCCATTTATATAAAATCTTAAGAATCAATATTTATTTAACCATATATTTCTTTCCAAAAATCATAGAAATTATTTTCAAAATATTCATATATGGACCAACGGTGTCTGTATATATTTCCAATCATGTAGTCAAGTGCTACGGATATTTATCATTTCAATCCGTACACTAAATATATTCGGGTGAATATCATTTCAACCCGTAATCCCAAATTCAGTTAAATGAAAATCGCTTGGATTTATCATTTCAACCCATAACGATTTTCTCCTATTCTAAAGTCCGTTCGGGTATGTTTCATTTCAACCCATAGTGAAATACTAAACTAACAGGGAACTTGCAGAGTGCTAGCAGATAATAAAATAATAATAGGCAGATATCATCAATAATAAAATATAAACAATAGGATATGGTGTCATATCCCACAGGTGAACAATTACAGATAATGGCATAAATATAACAAATTAAATAACTACAGCATCATATTTCAATCACCATTTCAATTGAAATCAAATTTAATGAATAAAAGAACGTTAATCGTGAGTGATTGCTCACATTTCAAGGCTAGAGAAATCTGACAAGAAAACGAGCAACGAATTTCAAAGCAACACTAAATGCGCACGAATTTGATGGATAGAGCTGACAACAGAATTTTACGAGAACAAATCCAAATCAGATTGACATAAATTGAAAATATAACATTATTATTTTATTATTAAATTAATACTTCTTTTTAAGTCAAATATCAAAACAAAATACGTATGTAAGAAAAATCATTGGTTTGTATTAAACACATGTATTAAAATCAAATATAATAAAATTTGAAATAAATGTTGTAACTTTTATATTGAAATATACATAAACATATACATGTTTAAAGAAAAGTGATGAGACCACTTTTCAAAATAACTTTATATATTACTGTAACAAAGAAAGCTACAAACACTAACATAACAGTTTTATTATTTTATATAAAACAATATAACATATGTAACAGAACTGTTAAATCCCAAGACTTTGTAAACCACGTACGTATATATTTTATAAGAATCAATACTATAAATCACTACAAACCAATGTATATATACTTAGAAATTTTATGGATAAAGTATATAATTACACGTATACACAGTTGTAAACTTATGCATAAACGAATAATATAAAATCATACGTATACTATTAAAATTTGTAAGTAAGTAGGATATAAACAATTGAATCTCAAATAAACAGTACTTTATCCCTATATATATTACTGCAAATGGAATACAGTAATCTATATAATACTTAAAACAACATATAATATCAACTTATATACTATTATAATACAAAACATGTATATATATTCTTTGTCCCATATGAAATATGTATATACAAACAAAAATCAGTTTAAAACATACAAAGAAAATATATCTTTGAACATAGATAATTATATAATACTTTCATATAGATATGCCTTGTATTAATTGTAAACAGTTGAAAAAAAAGAGCAGTTGCCAAATAAAGATAAGAAACGTATACCATAAATATAAAGTGATTTGAATAGTAACGGTCCCTCAGATTGAGCTGAATAATTAAAGCAATAAATTTTTGTTTATATATTACTGTAAATCCCAAGACAAAGAAAGCTACAAACGCTAACATAACAGTTTTATTATTTTATATAAAACAATATAACATATGTAACAAAACTGTTAAATCCCAAGACTTTGTAAACCACGTAAGTATATATTTTATAAGAATCAATACTATAGATCACTACAAACCAATGTATATATACTTAGAAATTTTATGGCTAAAGTATATAATTACACGTATACACAGTTGTAAACTTATGCATAAACGAATAATATAAAATCATGCGTATACTATTAAAATTTGTAAGTAAGTAGGATATAAACAATTGAATCTCAAATAAACAATACTTTATCCCTATATATATTACTGCAAATGAAATACAGTAATCTATATAATACTTAAAACAACATATAATATCAATTATATACTATTATAATACAAAACATGTACATATATATTCTCTATCCCATATGAAATATATATATACAAACAAAAATCAGTTTAAAATATACAAAGAAAATATATCTTTGAACATAGAAAATTATATAATACCTTCATATAGATGTGCCTTGTATTAATTGTAGACAGTTGGAAAAAAATATAGTTCTAACTTATATATTACTCACCTGCTGCACTAGAAGAAGAGGAGGAGGAACAAAAGGTTGGAGATGGCATCAGGGAAGAAGGATGGTTTGCACGTCCTTCGGGTTGAAACAGGGGAAGAGGATGCAAAAATTTTCTACAACATGAATTGGATCTGGGATGATGAAAGCTTGATTATAAATATATACTTTATTTATTTGATAACGTGTAAGTACAGAAAAGGAATAGGTAATAAATGATTCAAAGTGGAAAATGGAAGCGACATACGCTATGATATCTAAAATTTATTTCAAAGTAACGTATGCCACAGATCAGATCAAAAGAAAATTTTAATAGGAACGGTTGTCCATTGATTCAGCAAAGTATTTAAGGCAATAAAAAAAAAGAACCGTTGCCAAATAAAGATAAGAAACGTATACCATAAATATAAAGTGATTTGAATAGTAACGGTCCCTCAGATTGAGCTGAATAATTAAAGCAATAAATTTTTGTTTGTTTGGACAGTACGTAATGAGTTTGGAAAGGCAAGGATGTTAAAATGGAAAAAGGAATGGACAGAGAAATTTAAGCAAAGATAAAACGTACAGAATTAAATATAGAGTAGCGGGATGGTCACGATAATTCAGTGGATAATTAAGGCAACTTTTTAATGCCACCAACTGCACGTTCAAATTTGAAAAGGCGGAGTAACGGACCATATAATAAATTGAAACGATGGATTGATAACAGCTACGAAATTCAAAGCAATTAATAATAGCATGCGTATCACGTGTAACGACCCAGAATTTTTAATAATAAAAAAATTGAATATTTAATTAATTTTAAATATTAATAAGTGAATTTATAAGTCAAATAAATTTTTATTTGATTTATTGGATTTAATTGAATAATTAAATCGATAATTTAATACGTGAAATTATGGAAATAATTGAAAATTGAGTTAAATATGATTGAAAATAATTTGGAAAATTTTATTTAATCATACTGGAGTTATAGAAATATTTTAGAACTTTTAAAATCGAATTAAAAGTAAATTTGTGAAAATTGAATATTTTAATATTTAATAATCGACTGTAAAATAGTCAATTTTTGAACAGTCTCAGAATTGAACGAAACCAGTTCCATTGGATCCGTAATAGTTAGTTATTACCGGATTTCAATTTTCGTGTCAATCGGAGCTATCGTTTGATCGTGGCAGCTCGAAACGCATCGAATTATTTTTAATTTAAATTTGGCGAGTCAAAATAGCCATTTTTCAAAAAGTCTCGGATTTCGACGAAACCAGTTTCATCGGATCCGTAATGTGATATTATTGTAAGGTTTCAAATTTCAAGTCAATTGGATTTACGGTTTGTCCGGTACGAATTAAAACGCCTAGAAATCGATTTAAATCGGTTTAATTTAAATTGAGCGTTTGTTGCCATAACTCGCACATACTTCCGAATTAGCTTCCGAAACCTGTTCCATTGTGTCCGGAACACGGGATAAACCCTAGGTACGCTGGTTACGACGTCTAAATCGGAGTTCGGAATTCCCGGGATGAATAGTGTTTACGCTTGCTTTTTTCTATAAATACACCATTCACAAGTTAAAAAGAAAATAATAATAGGAAACCCTAATTTTTAAACGTGGCCGCCACCTTCAGAAATGTAAGGCCGAAAATTCATCTTTTTCTTCCTCTAATTCATTCAAATCCACACACCAATTCGTAATACTTTCTACTGCAAACTTGTAGAGCTTCGCAAGGGCTTTAAATCCATACAGTTGAGATGTGATTTCAAGCTTTGAATTGACGCGAATTTGTGTATAGGGGGGCCGGCTTTGTGCACGTTTTTCAGGGAGAGGGGGAGGCCGAGTTCTATAGGCTTGGGGCCGAACCTAGCTCGTGTCGAGGGCTTCGAGATGGCGGAGGTGTGATGATGTTTCGTTGAGCGAGGAGACGGTGAAGTCAAAACCTAATTTTGCTAAATGGGTTTGATTGTTACGTTAGCAAGCTGTAGCCGTGCGTGTAAGAAGAAGGAGAAGAAAGGGGGGTGGGGACATGTGGACCTGATGGAGTTTGGGAATAGAAGTGAACGGTAGTGATTTGGTTGATTTAAAAATATAAAGTTTATGTTGATTAGTATATATTAAAAATCGTGTAAAATTGTAAAATCAATAACTTTTTCATACGAGGTCGAAACTGCGCGAAACCAGTTGCATTGCAATCGTATGATCACGCTCTTCACGATGGAGCTGGATGGGAATTTTTGGAGTTAGTGAGAATTTCGGGTAAAATTAAACGCGCGTTTAATTTTATTCGAAATAAACGCTAAAACGGAAATTAAAACCAAGGTGAGAACTTCTCACTCAATCGAATAGATTTCGATTTTATTTTAAATAGTTAGATTTAAAATATTTGAATGCATGTTTGAATGATGACTGTAAATTATTGATTGTTAAAATAGACATTATACGCCGTTAGTAAGCGGATGTTATTTAATATAAACATATACCGCGAATATTTCATAAACAGTGAAATTGGTATTATATATAATATCAATATATATATTGGCATATGTATATATTGCAGTTGATTGATTTCCCGCATTTTTTTGTTTAGCGGATGAGACCCTATTACGCCGTTAGTAAGCGGATAATATTTATTAAAAACATGTACCGCGATAATTTCGTACTGGAGCGAAATTGGTATTGTGCTAATGTTTTTGGATGCAGGAAACAGGTTGGAGGGATCCAACTGGATTCCTCAACAGTTTTTATTTGATTTCAGATATTTTGATATTTGATGGATTATCATATCGATATATGATATCGTTGTAGTCGTGATTGACTATTTGGTGTGTAGCATCATTGGACCCAGATTTTGGGATTTTAAAATGATTTTAAAAGTGATTTTGAAAATATACTATATTTTTGGAATTGATCCATTATAAATAAATAAACGTTATAATTTTTAAAGTTATAAAAATTATGGTTTTTGTGAAATATAGTTAAAAAGCTGATTTTTAGAAATACGATTAAAAGTCGATTTTTGAGAAATATGAACTAATGATTTTATAAAATAATTTAGATTGGATTTTTGAATATATGATAAAAGTTTAAATATAGGATTTATAAAATTTGATTATTTTATAAATCGAAATGATGAAATTATAAAGGAATTTAAAGACGTTTTAGAATAATAATATAAACTGATTTATATTAAGAGATTTATAAATGGATATTTATAAATTGAAATATAGACATTATAAAACGAGTTTTTATAAGTGTTTGAATGTAGTGAAAATGAATTTCATAAATGAATGAAATTTATAGAATTATAAACTGTGAAGTTATAAAAGAAATTTATAAATAGTAAGATTTATAAATTTGGTGAAATTATTTGAAGAATAGATTGGTTAAATAGGAATCTTATAAGTTATAAGATTTATGATTTGGAAAGCTTTTAAAGGAACGATTTTGTAAAATAATCGTTTTATAAGGATTTAACTTATAATATGAACTTTTAGTTTATGATTAAGTTATAAACTGGAATAGGTTAATAAAGGAATTTATAAAAGGAAGTTGTTATAAAATAAATAAAATGGAATTTATAAACGTTGTTTTATAAATTCACAAACGACTTATTTTGATAAGAAAATTGTTGAAACCTATTAATGGAGTTATATTCACATTTTTGAATAGTGAAAAATCCTTTGAATTAAAATGAATAAAAGAATGAGATTTGTTAACGAAGTTTATTCACGTTTTTGAATAGTGAATAACACGTTAAAGAAAATGGTTTAGATTTGATGTTTTAAATTGAATTAAAACGATCTAACGATGTTTTAAAAGGAATTTGTGAATTACTTATGAATAAATAAGTATGGAAATGTTTGAATAGTATTGGGATTTATATATCTATTTTAATTTCGAATCCCTATACTAGTGATTTTGGGTTGTCGTAACGATGTTTTACGTAACATTCGTTTTGGCCCAAATAAATATGTTTAAGAGAATGATTTCCTTAAAGAATGAATTATACACTTAATTCGATTTAAGTATATTGAATATTTTCTAAGTGTTGAAAATAAAAGGAATTTGTGAATTACTTATGAATAAATAAGTATGGAAATGTTTGAATAGTATTGGGATTTATATATCTATTTTAATTTTGAATCCCTATACTAGTGATTTTGGGTTGTCGTAACGATGTTTTACGTAACATTCGTTTTGGCCCAAATAAATATGTTTAAGTGAATGATTTCCTAAATAGAATGAAATATATACTTAATTCGATTTAAGTATATTGAATATTTTCTAAGTGTTGAAAATAAAAAGATTTGTGAATTACTTATTTTTAATAAGTATGGAATGTTTTCCAATATGAAGTGAAAAATTAGAATTTACCTTTTTAAAGATAAATTGAAATGGATTATTGAAATTGCATATGCATGGATATTTTGAAATATAAATTCATTATGGAATTTATAAATGAAAAGGAGAATTGTTTTAAAAATAAATATTGATTTATTTTTGAAGTGTTGAAATTATATATCTTGTAAAGATATTTTGGAAAATAAATAATTTGGAAAATTATTTGGAATCTGGTGATGTATGCATATCAATTGATAGTTCAATAACCGACTATCAGTATTTCCCTTTGAATGGGTATTTGATGTGAATTGATTGAATTTGAATGCACACTTATTTTTGAATAAGCGCTCACTATTCGGGTTAACCGGGAAAGGACCATGGGGTCGTATAACCCATTCCGAATATGTGATACGTCGTTATGATTTGCATTTGAAGATCGGTGTTGAAGACCGAGTATTTGTGAAAGCGATAGGATGACCTATCGATTGTCTCTGCACTGGGTAGCTCCTGGTATAGAGATCTCCTAAGTGATGGGAAATTCGATCGGGATTGTGAATACCCGTATTTCAAGGGCTTCGTAAGAAGTGCCTTCGGTTTTGTTCGAGCCCGGAACAGACTTGTATGGATTGTATGTCTGACGTTACAAGTTGAGATATAAAGCCGATTTCTTTCAAATATATTTCTGTTGGTGGCGAAGAATTTATTCTTTTAGCTTAACACCCTTCTCTGAGACGTACGAGCTCAGAGGTTATGTAGTTGAATGTTATCAGCGATATATTCCCAATTTGGTAATGTGACATGCTGAGTGATGCTGAAATGATCATTGTGTTGATTATTTGTGATAGGATCGTTTATTTGATCGTCTATCCTTGTGATCATTGTGTTGATCATTTGTTGACCCAAAGCATGGCTTTTGTATAAAGTATGTTTTTGTGGACGTGACTTCGTCGAGCCTCACACCCCGTGAATGGTCAAAACAGGAAAGAAGCAGCAAGGTTATGAGGGGTAGCACCCTTTAGGATGTGTCCATTTCCTTCTGGAAAAGGGTGGTGTCATGGTATGGAGCCCAGATACTTACTCATGTTGAAAACACTTTATGATTGTGTGAATTGATTACGAGCGCTCGGTTGATAAAGGTCCCAAAGGACCGGGGGATGGCATATTCGGTCAGTTGTTACTCAGTTAGGAGTAACCCGGCCTTGTGTTGGTAGAGATCCGGTTTGGTTCTCGGGGATGTCCATCCAGAGGCATTCTCATGTGGCAATGGGAAGTTCCTTGGCCTGATCATTCGTTGGAAATCCAAAGAAACAATACGTGACTTGTACGGTTTTAGTTGTAGAACCTGCTTCCTCAGGAGGTAGCTATAGTAGGCATAATATAATGGTACCTATGCTGGCTAAGATTTATATTCTACTTTCGAAATGAATTTCTTCTACACTATGCACTAATAATAATATCAAAATTGATTTGATTTTAAATGCGTATCAAGCATCTTTGACTATCATAAGGAGAAATCTCCTCCGATTCTGCGTTTGCATTGTGTGTGTGTGCGGGAGGCCTTATGGTAGTCTCATTTTTAAAAGCATTGCGAATTGAATTTAAAAATATTCTTCTATTTTGATTTTAAAGATAAATAAACTGTTTTGAGTTCTCACACCAGTCTTGTTAAGCTATTGGGCTATGTGATGGGGGGTTCTCGCTTCGCGGTTTGGTGG
This sequence comes from Allium cepa, assembly GCA_030765085.1. NCBI lineage: Eukaryota > Viridiplantae > Streptophyta > Magnoliopsida > Asparagales > Amaryllidaceae > Allium > Allium cepa. Next base: position 963,206,656 of record CM060939.1, on the reverse strand, counting down.
CGAACGGGAGACTCTTACTCCCACACATCCTCTTTTAGGGGGTTGGTTAGGCGTAAGCTGTGACAGTCGAGAGGCTGGCCGTAAAAGCAAGTTTGGGATATCAGTGTAAGCCACGGTGGGGCTGGGATGGTTGAAAAGCCTACCGGTTGTGACCGCTACTTTCAGGGCGTTACATTTGGTATCAGAGCTGATGGTTAAGCGACAACCATGGTTCTGTTGGGTATAATTCATTAGAGATAGAGTCAGCAGTACTCTAGAATGAGTTTGAGTGTAATAATAGCTATGAGAGCGTACTTGTTAGTGAATATAAAATTGTTTTATATTGTGATGATTGGTTTATTGAGTGGCATATGAACTTTCGTCAGCACAGCCTCGAAACTGAGCCGAAGGGGTTTCTAAACACTTGAATAGAACAATTCGACACGATATTGTTTTTAAATTGGGTAAATGAAATAATTTTACCTTGATTATATTTTATATATAAAGTAATAATTTTTCAGAATTATGAATGTGTATATAAGTTGATTGTTAGGTTGTTTGAATAATCTAAATAAAAGAATAATTGTATAAGCAAATGAATTATAAGAATTGAATTATAATTAAAGTGTTTACAATTGTGAAATAAACTTATATATATAAGAAGTGATTTAAAGTTAAATGGAATATAACTTAAGAGATATTGAATTAAGTTGATTTTGGTATCGAAGTAAATAATCAAGTGGATTAAATGAATATGAACTTGAGTTATGTAATAGAATTCAACTTTGTAATTGAATTGAATGAATGGATTGAATGTTAAAACAATTGAATGTAATTTAAGTTGATAAGGAATAATTAATGAAAGTGTTAATTCATTAAAATCTAATTTTATTAGAAGTTGAATAAATTGGAATGGAAATCAATTTAATGTTAAACCAAATTGAATGAATATAAGTGAAAAGAATTTGGTTGTAATTAATATAAATTGGTTGTTATATGATTGTTATATGATTGTATAAAAGTCATTAAGAGTTAATGAAATTGAAAACTATGAAATTGAATTCAAATTAGAAGTAAATAAATTTGAATAGAATTGAATGTGAATGGGATTTAATTAGTGAATGTTAACAAATTGAAACTAATTAGAATTGAGAATGAATGTTAGTAAATCCAATGTAAACAAATCAAATGTGATTTAAAGTGAAAACCAATTCATTGTATATGAATGAAAATATGAATGAATATATTGGTTATGAATTTGTTGAATGGTAATTGGATGATGGTTGAATATATATTGCTATTGTTGCATTTGCTATGTGATATATATAGTTGATATGTTACTATATGTTGTATATTGAGATTATTTGCATATGTGCATGTTCTCATGTTGTTTGTTAAGTGTTGAGTAGGTGCGGATCGCGTTGCTTCGCATTTGGAGCTCGCTTTTGCGCTATATTAGCCGTATATGCTTGCTAATAAAATATAAGGTACATATCTCGGATTAAATATCGTACTTTTACACTTTTTTCCCTTCGGGATGCCTCATTACTTGATGAGATGTATATTTGTGATATATATACTGTCATTTTTTTTTCGGATCGAGCCGCGCAAAGGAGACATGGCGAATTTTTCCGGAAATTTAAGGCGTTAGAAAAATTTTGAGAAAATTGGGAAAATTTTGGAAAACTTTAACTTTGTTTTAGAGTTGAAAGTTAAATGATATAGATTGTTTTTGAAAACATAACTAAGTATGATTTGAAAACTTAGTAAAAGTTATCATAAGAAGTTTAATTATGAATTTTGGAAAATTAATAGATTCTGTAACTTTTCTTACTTGTAATTTCGAGGACGAAATTCTTTTAAGGGGGAAAGATTGTAACGACCCAGAATTTTTAATAATAAAAAAATTGAATATTTAATTAATTTTAAATATTAATAAGTGAATTTATAAGTCAAATAAATTTTTATTTGATTTATTGGATTTAATTGAATAATTAAATCGATAATTTAATATGTGAAATTATGGAAATAATTGAAAATTGAGTTAAATATGATTGAAAATAATTTGGAAAATTTTATTTAATCATACTGGAGTTATAGAAATATTTTAGAACTTTTAAAATCGAATTAAAAGTAAATTTGTGAAAATTGAATATTTTAATATTTAATAATCGACTGTAAAATAGTCAATTTTTGAACAGTCTCAGAATTGAACGAAACCAGTTCCATTGGATCCGTAATAGTTAGTTATTACCGGATTTCAATTTTCGTGTCAATCGGAGCTATCGTTTGATCGTGGCAGCTCGAAACGCATCGAATTATTTTTAATTTAAATTTGGCGAGTCAAAATAGCCATTTTTCAAAAAGTCTCGGATTTCGACGAAACCAGTTTCATCGGATCCGTAATGTAATATTATTGTAAGGTTTCAAATTTCAAGTCAATTGGATTTACGGTTTGTCCGGTACGAATTAAAACGCCTAGAAATCGATTTAAATCGGTTTAATTTAAATTGAGCGTTTGTTGCCATAACTCGCACATACTTCCGAATTAGCTTCCGAAACCTGTTCCATTGTGTCCGGAACACGGGATAAACCCTAGGTACGCTGGTTACGACGTCTAAATCGGAGTTCGGAATTCCCGGGATGAATAGTGTTTACGCTTGCTTTTTTCTATAAATACACCATTCACAAGTTAAAAAGAAAATAATAATAGGAAACCCTAATTTTTAAACGTGGCCGCCACCTTCAGAAATGTAAGGCCGAAAATTCATCTTTTTCTTCCTCTAATTCATTCAAATCCACACACCAATTCGTAATACTTTCTACTGCAAACTTGTAGAGCTTCGCAAGGGCTTTAAATCCATACGGTTGAGATGTGATTTCAAGCTTTGAATTGACGCGAATTTGTGTATAGGGGGGCCGGCTTTGTGCACGTTTTTCAGGGAGAGGGGGAGGCCGAGTTCTATAGGCTTGGGGCCGAACCTAGCTCGTGTCGAGGGCTTCGAGATGGCGGAGGTGTGATGATGTTTCGTTGAGCGAGGAGACGGTGAAGTCAAAACCTAATTTTGCTAAATGGGTTTGATTGTTGCGTTAGCAAGCTGTAGCCGTGCGTGTAAGAAGAAGGAGAAGAAAGGGGGGTGGGGACGTGTGGACCTGATGGAGTTTGGGAATAGAAGTGAACGGTAGTGATTTGGTTGATTTAAAAATATAAAGTTTATGTTGATTAGTATATATTAAAAATCGTGTAAAATTGTAAAATCAATAACTTTTTCATACGAGGTCGAAACTGCGCGAAACCAGTTGCATTGCAATCGTATGATCACGCTCTTCACGATGGAGCTGGATTGGGAATTTTTGGAGTTAGTGAGAATTTCGGGTAAAATTAAACGCGCGTTTAATTTTATTCGAAATAAATGCTAAAACGGAAATTAAAACCAAGGTGAGAACTTCTCACTCAATCGAATAGATTTCGATTTTATTTTAAATAGTTAGATTTAAAATATTTGAATGCATGTTTGAATGATGACTGTAAATTATTGATTGTTAAAATAGACATTATACGCCGTTAGTAAGCGGATGTTATTTAATATAAACATATACCGCAAATATTTCATAAACAGTGAAATTGGTATTATATATAATATCAATATATATATATATTGGCATATGTATATATTGCAGTTGATTGATTTCCCGCATTTTTTTGTTTAGCGGATGAGACCCTATTACGCCGTTAGTAAGCGGATAATATTTATTAAAAACATGTACCGCGATAATTTCGTACTGGAGCGAAATTGGTATTGTGCTAATGTTTTTGGATGCAGGAAACAGGTTGGAGGGATCCAACTGGATTCCTCAACAGTTTTTATTTGATTTCAGATATTTTGATATTTGATGGATTATCATATCGATATATGATATCGTTGTAGTCGTGATTGACTATTTGGTGTGTAGCATCATTGGACCCAGATTTTGGGATTTTAAAATGATTTTAAAAGTGATTTTGAAAATATACTATATTTTTGGAATTGATCCATTATAAATAAATAAACGTTATAATTTTTAAAGTTATAAAAATTATGGTTTTTGTGAAATATAGTTAAAAAGCTGATTTTTAGAAATACGATTAAAAGTCGATTTTTGAGAAATATGAACTAATGATTTTATAAAATAATTTAGATTGGATTTTTGAATATATGATAAAAGTTTAAATATAGGATTTATAAAATTTGATTATTTTATAAATCGAAATGATGAAATTATAAAGGAATTTAAAGACGTTTTAGAATAATAATATAAACTGATTTATATTAAGAGATTTATAAATGGATATTTATAAATTGAAATATAGACATTATAAAACGAGTTTTTATAAGTGTTTGAATGTAGTGAAAATGAATTTCATAAATGAATGAAATTTATAGAATTATAAACTGTGAAGTTATAAAAGAAATTTATAAATAGTAAGATTTATAAATTTGGTGAAATTATTTGAAGAATAGATTGGTTAAATAGGAATCTTATAAGTTATAAGATTTATGATTTGGAAAGCTTTTAAAGGAACGATTTTGTAAAATAATCGTTTTATAAGGATTTAACTTATAATATGAACTTTTAGTTTATGATTAAGTTATAAACTGGAATAGGTTAATAAAGGAATTTATAAAAGGAAGTTGTTATAAAATAAATAAAATGGAATTTATAAACGTTGTTTTATAAATTCACAAACGACTTATTTTGATAAGAAAATTGTTGAAACCTATTAATGGAGTTATATTCACATTTTTGAATAGTGAAAAATCCTTTGAATTAAAATGAATAAAAGAATGAGATTTGTTAACGAAGTTTATTCACGTTTTTGAATAGTGAATAACACGTTAAAGAAAATGGTTTAGATTTGATGTTTTAAATTGAATTAAAACGATCTAACGATGTTTTAAAAGGAATTTGTGAATTACTTATGAATAAATAAGTATGGAAATGTTTGAATAGTATTGGGATTTATATATCTATTTTAATTTCGAATCCCTATACTAGTGATTTTGGGTTGTCGTAACGATGTTTTACGTAACATTCGTTTTGGCCCAAATAAATATGTTTAAGAGAATGATTTCCTTAAAGAATGAATTATATACTTAATTCGATTTAAGTATATTGAATATTTTCTAAGTGTTGAAAATAAAAGGAATTTGTGAATTACTTATGAATAAATAAGTATGGAAATGTTTGAATAGTATTGGGATTTATATATCTATTTTAATTTTGAATCCCTATACTAGTGATTTTGGGTTGTCGTAACGATGTTTTACGTAACATTCGTTTTGGCCCAAATAAATATGTTTAAGTGAATGATTTCCTAAATAGAATGAAATATATACTTAATTCGATTTAAGTATATTGAATATTTTCTAAGTGTTGAAAATAAAAAGATTTGTGAATTACTTATTTTTAATAAGTATGGAATGTTTTCCAATATGAAGTGAAAAATTAGAATTTACCTTTTTAAAGATAAATTGAAATGGATTATTGAAATTGCATATGCATGGATATTTTGAAATATAAATTCATTATGGAATTTATAAATGAAAAGGAGAATTGTTTTAAAAATAAATATTGATTTATTTTTGAAGTGTTGAAATTATATATCTTGTAAAGATATTTTGGAAAATAAATAATTTGGAAAATTATTTGGAATCTGGTGATGTATGCATATCAATTGATAGTTCAATAACCGACTATCAGTATTTCCCTTTGAATGGGTATTTGATGTGAATTGATTGAATTTGAATGCACACTTATTTTTGAATAAGCGCTCACTATTCGGGTTAACCGGGAAAGGACCATGGGGTCGTATAACCCATTCCGAATATGTGATACGTCGTTATGAATTGCATTTGAAGATCGGTGTTGAAGACCGAGTATTTGTGAAAGCGATAGGATGACCTATCGATTGTCTCTGCACTGGGTAGCTCCTGGTATAGAGATCTCCTAAGTGATGGGAAATTCGATCGGGATTGTGAATACCCGTATTTCAAGGGCTTCGTAAGAAGTGCCTTCGGTTTTGTTCGAGCCCGGAACAGACTTGTATGGATTGTATGTCTGACGTTACAAGTTGAGATATAAAGCCGATTTCTTTCAAATATATTTCTGTTGGTGGCGAAGAATTTATTCTTTTAGCTTAACACCCTTCTCTGAGACGTACGAGCTCAGAGGTTATGTAGTTGAATGTTATCAGCGATATATTCCCAATTTGGTAATGTGACATGCTGAGTGATGCTGAAATGATCATTGTGTTGATTATTTGTGATAGGATCGTTTATTTGATCGTCTATCCTTGTGATCATTGTGTTGATCATTTGTTGACCCAAAGCATGGCTTTTGTATAAAGTATGTTTTTGTGGACGTGACTTCGTCGAGCCTCACACCCCGTGAATGGTCAAAACAGGAAAGAAGCAGCAAGGTTATGAGGGGTAGCACCCTTTAGGATGTGTCCATTTCCTTCTGGAAAAGGGTGGTGTCATGGTATGGAGCCCAGATACTTACTCATGTTGAAAACACTTTATGATTGTGTGAATTGATTACGAGCGCTCGGTTGATAAAGGTCCCAAAGGACCGGGGGATGGCATATTCGGTCAGTTGTTACTCAGTTAGGAGTAACCCGGCCTTGTGTTGGTAGAGATCCGGTTTGGTTCTCGGGGATGTCCATCCAGAGGCATTCTCATGTGGCAATGGGAAGTTCCTTGGCCTGATCATTCGTTGGAAATCCAAAGAAACAATACGTGACTTGTACGGTTTTAGTTGTAGAACCTGCTTCCTCAGGAGGTAGCTATAGTAGGCATAATATAATGGTACCTATGCTGGCTAAGATTTATATTCTACTTTCGAAATGAATTTCTTCTACACTATGCACTAATAATAATATCAAAATTGATTTGATTTTAAATGCGTATCAAGCATCTTTGACTATCATAAGGAGAAATCTCCTCCGATTCTGCGTTTGCATTGTGTGTGTGTGCGGAGGCCTTATGGTAGTCTCATTTTTAAAAGCATTGCGAATTGAATTTAAAAATATTCTTCTATTTTGATTTTAAAGATAAATAAACTGTTTTGAGTTCTCACACCAGTCACATGACTGACTTGGAGTTTATTGTTTTCCTTCCTAAACTCTGGGTGCCCACCAATTTCCACACGGGCAGTTAAGAGTTAGGTTTATCAGGATATTCTGGATATTCTGGAGTTGCTGGAGGCAAGCTGGATGGCATGGCGTATTACTAGTTTATATAGTATTTCTTTTTCCGCTGCACTGTTTATTGTTGTATGTTGTTGTACACTCTGATGATATGATATGATGTGATGTAATGAAATGTAATGTAATAACTGATATAGTTCTTTGTTTAAAGATTATTCATTTATTATTATATGTTGTTCCGCTGCGAATTGTGAGATTCTGTTGTTGTTCCTTTCTGTCCCGTTCTATTTTTAAAATGCTTCTATCTTCTATTTTCAAATTCTCTATTTTCTTTTCTTTCTCTGTTTTCTAAAAAATTGTCTATCTTCTTTCTTTTCTCTATTTTCTCTCTTCTTTCTTTTCTTTTCTTTTTAAAACCCCATAACATCCCGTGTTTTCGGCCTTCGATTTCTCGGCAGTCGATAAAGTGAGTGTCGATGTCGCATTTTCGAAGAACGAAAATTTTCAGGGCGTTACATTACGCTTCAATATTTGAAACCGCAGGAAAGTCAATGGTCAAAATTAAAGGTGCCGATATGACGACAGTTAATCATATTTGTCACGTACCTCAAAACACAGAAACGAATATACCGCAGAGATCAGTACGACGAGACGATCAGAACGGTATACAAAAATCAGTGGTACGATTTGATTATAAAAATTCGAATTTTCTGCTAGCGGAAAAAATGTAGCTAAAAATTAGAAAATAAGACCGACAGAGCTATAAAAGTCCAAATTTTGAAAAACGAAAGATGAAGTCTCACTCAGAATAAGATTTAGAATTTTTCTATGTAAAAATATTCAGGTTTGAAAACTATTTTATTATCAACAATTAATAACTGATTTGATTTTAATAAAATTACATAATAAATAAAATTTCACAAAATTAATTGGAAATTTACCATTTTCTATATTTAATTATACGTAATCCAAATATTAAATTTTTATTTCAAAATATTATTATTTAAAATTTCACCAAAAATTCCATTAAACACGTAAATAAAATCAATTAAAATTATTAAATTTTTACGGGTCGTTACACTGTGTGCAGTTCATTGTATTTTTGGTTCGGTTTGTTTTTGTTTTTGGGCTGTGGGCTTCGGGCCGATGAGTTTTGTTTTAATTTTTAAACAAGTTTTTGTTAATGGGAGGATTGATTATAAAGTAAAATAAAATCCATAATCAATTTACTTTCCAAAAGTTATAACAAATATGTTGTTTTAAAATATATATTTTAAAACCAATTTACTTTAATGTAAATGTTTATTTCAAATTTTATATAGACAAAGAAATTTGGAAAATAAACTTTATTTTCTTTGAGATTTTAATTTTAATTTGTGGCATTAAAATAAGTTATTTCATCATTAAGTAGACAAGCTTTTAAAAAAATTTATTACTAATCCTAAGTTTTTTTAATAAAGTAAGGTATAATTGAGATAATTAAGGAAAAATAAATGTTCATACTTTGAAATTAATTCAAGTTCTTAAGTGATATTATATTTATAATAATTATTTAATTTCACAATTAACAATGTGTTAGTAAGAAGATGGTACATATCGACTGATGGTACGCCGTCGTACGATCCGTTGTGACGTTGAATAAGAAAATTTTATTAGTTTGTACAGATAGGATTTAATTACCAATTGGAAATGAATGCCGTTAGATAATTCTACGGCCTATCTGTTAAGACGTTCCTAAGCTGAATAGATAATTTAATTTCTGTGGGTAATGTATTTGATATTATCTGTGTAATTGTTACCAGCAAAGATAATTTCTGATCTTTTATTCATGCATATATCTATTATTTGCCTGTTAATTATATTTGAGAATATAATGTGAATCGATCTATGGAAGTTGATTGATTTTGAATATCTGTATTTTCTGTGAACTGAGGATCGATAAGTACCGTTGAGACAAATAAGCCATATTCTGTTTAGATTGGTTTTTGAACCTAGTTTTGTTTTAAAAATAAATATTATTTTTAGTAATGTTTTAAAGGAATTGATAAATATTTTGGAAATATCAAAAGTAGTTTATTATAATTTTTGGAAATGTTTATAAGGTTAAAATTTTTATAAGTAGGTACTATTCAAACTATTTTCAAGTATAAACTATTTTTGTAATGATCATTTGAAGGTTAAATTTGAGTAAATTATTATTTAGGTATATTTTCTTCAATATAAATCTCTTTAATATAAATGTTGTTTTAAATAATATTTTATAATAACTTTTATAAAGAGAATTTTATTTAATAAACGTGAAATATGTACTTGGAAATTTCATGATGATTTGGAAAGAAATGGTTATATATATATATATATATATATATATATATATATATATATATATATATATATATATATTGAAATAAGCTTACTTAGTAAATTTAATCTGTTTAGATTTTAAATGAGAACAAGGCTTATTAGTTGCAATGGGAAATAATTTGGTTGAATTGATTGATTGTTTTGATAGTTAAATAACCGACTATCAAATCTGGACAAAAACCTAACTTTGGAAATATCTAGAGGAAACTCGAGAATCATATGGTACGGTAACCGTTCGAGGTGCTATAGCATACGTATAAACTCGTTTTTTCTCTAGGACGAATTATAAGGAGACCTGTCCACTAACGGTTAGGAGGTAAACTCCGGTCTTGTATTTCGTCTGTGTATTTCCTAAAGAACCGGGGTTGAGTTTACTGGGAAATAGCGAACGTTGTTTCAAGGAGACGGGATCAGGTTTGTAATCCAAAAACCATTTCGATCCAACGAGTACGTTTTTGTGATGAAGACAAGAGCTTGGAGTCGAAAATTGAGCAGCGAAGTGCAAGGGCTACTTGCTGCTAATCCTGAGGGTGATTCCAAAATGGATGTGGTAGGAATAGTGCCTTCGATTCCTTTCGAGCCCGGAATGGACTTGTATGGATGAATGCTTTCAGAACATCGTCAGGTGGACGATGTGCATTCTAAGTGATATGTTCTAAAAAGGTAACGCTGAGTCTTGAGCCTCATCAACAGGGAATGACTGAAAATCAGGGGATATGCAACAAGGCTAAGTGGGTAGCACCCAAGTAGAGTATGGTCATCCCTATTTAGAAGTCCCTTTTTAATTCGGCTTTGTGAGCGGTTGTTGATCCCAACCGTGGGGTGATCTTACTCGGGCTTTCCAATAAGGGGTAGTTCGGTCTTGTGTTGTAGGAGAACGGAGGGGTCCTCGGTACGCTGATCAAGACCAGGTTCTGTGATAGGTGGTACCCTAGTGCCAAGTCATTCGTTGGAAATCCATTCTCCCTACGTGCCTTTACAGCTTGGAGTGTAGAACCCACTTTGTGGCTAGTATGTTGGATTTTAATAAAGTAACAATTTCAGCATTTAAATAAGTATTTGTATATAGACACTATTATAATATCAGAGGATTTTATAAGAAATGTTTTGGTTATCGTAAGGTAAAAACCCGACATGTTTATTTGTGGCGCGGTCTTACGAGATACCTTTGATTTTAAAAAGGACTTTTAAACTTTAATAACCAAGTTGAGTGTGTTTCTCACGCGGGCTTAACAGAATGACCCGAACTTGGTGTTTTCCTATATGCTCGGGTCAGACCGAGCATATTTCCAGATTTAGCTGGAAGAGTGGAAGCTTTAGAAGAGGAGCTGGAATCAGGAGACGTATTGACGTAGATGCTTATATTCAGTCTGTATTTGGTTGTATGGTCAACTGTTTGTAAGGGCAGTATTGATATAAAATGTCTGAGTTGAATGGTTGTAACTCTGATTTAAAGTCTGTATATGTTATATAAAGCAACAGTTTTGGTTTCATGAGTTTTGCTTATATTATAATTTATTCGTTCCGCTGTGAGATTCTGATTGTTCTCTTTTCTTCTATCTTCTTTCTATTTCTACCTTCTTTCTTCTTTTCACTATCCTCTTTCCGAGCAATTTAGCTGACGAGTGTGGTTAAAGTCAGTTTAAATCGGTACGGAAAAATAGGTTGTGACTTTGTGGTATCAGAGCCTTGGTTGAGTGAATACCTAGGTTCGGGTGGGTTTCTCATTAGGAATAGAGTCTGTAGCAACCTGTTTGAGTCTGAATGTATGTATATGTGTGTGTGTGTGTATGTGTATATACCGAGAGCGCATATTTGTTAGTTATATAAAATGGTTTTATACTGTGTTAATTGATCGGTTAAGTGGCATATGGATTCGAGTCCATACGAGTAGCTAATGTTATTGATAGGGATCTCTAAACACTTGAACCAGGCCAACGGACACAATATTTTTAAGGGGTAGATGAAATAATTTTACCCAGATATATTTTCTATATAAAAAGTACGATTTTAAATAAGTGGTATTTAAAATGATTGGTTGAGATGATAGTAATTTATCATCTAGGATTGAGTGGTCTTAGTTGTCAACCTTGACCATATTCATTGGTTGCCATTTTTGACTTGAGTATACCCTTAGAAAACCGAACCCTTTAGAACTTGAATCTTTGGAAAATGAATTCTTACTAAGTTTTATTTACTAGAGGAATTTTGGAAAACTTTAAAACCAATATTTTGGAAAATTTTCCACCATTGATAATAATCTTAGAATAATTGGTTTCTAAAAGGGATATTTAAGAATTTAAAACCTTGTAACACTTTGCTTTGTTGTATATAAATATACATAGATTTATAAATGGAAGAAATGAGTTGTTTATAAACTTACTGTATATATATGTGTATTTTTCTCTACTTATAATCACTTTTAAAACATATCCTTAAACTATTTTTAGAAAGATGATTTTATAAAATCTTGGGTAATAGAAATTTTAAGGAGGAATTAATTTTGAAATGTAGACTTTGATGTACTCTTAACCTATAAAAGTCTAACCTTAGGATCTCACCTTTGGGTTTTGGTATTGATTGTAGAGAACCTGTAGCATTAGTCGAACTGGCTAGGGCAAGGAGAGATGGTTATTTTGACCGAGTCAGAAGAATTTGGGCGGATCTTAATGAGCCGTCCTTATACGAAGAAGCGCCAGAGGAGCCGATGGAGCCTGTTGAGCAGCCTCAGTCCCAGCCTCAGCCTCAATAAGAAGATCCCAAGGAGGATTTCGACAGTGAAGAGGAATTCGAAGTCGAAGGCGAAGATGAGGAGTTTGACGACGAGGAAGAGTTCGAAGTGGAGGAGGATCCCGAATCAGAAAATGACGATGCAGCCATTTGGGAGATTGGGTAGGCCATGGAGGAGCCAATTATTGGTGTAGATTTCCTTCCTAGAGAGCCTAGTCCAGAGGTTTTTTGGGTCCAGGACAGTGATTTAGAGTCCAGGGAATTATCGAGACCCGAAGAGGAGGACTCGTGTAGTAAGAGTCCATAGTTAGTTTGGGTTGCTTTCTCTTGGTAGTGTGTGCTTTTTGTATGTGTTTTTGACCCATGGATGTCATGGATATTAAATGTTTGGTAGGGTGATATATATATATACACATATATATATTTGTTGTATATATATGTATGTATGTATGTTTGTATGGATGACGAAAACATTTGTAGGAATATTTGGATATAATGTATATTTTGATATACAGTAAGAATCTGTGTAGTTACTGGTGTAGTTTGGATTGTTATTGATTAGTTCTAATTTGTGTGGATAATTTTACTAAATTAGCTATGGAATTTCGGGGACGAAATTCTTTTAAGGGGGAGGAATATAACGACCCAGGATTTTGGACTTCTCAAGTTGTGAATATAATTTATAATATTTAATAATATTGTATTTTTAATATACAATATTCCTAATAATCAATGATTAATAATTATATACTAATTTTCAAGATCAATATAATTGAATTTTCAAATCAATAATACAGATTGATTTGAATGGAATTTCTTATATATGTATATATTGTTTTAAATCAAATATATGTATTTTGTTTTAAAAATAAATATGTATATTTTATTTTAAAGGCGAAACATAATAAAGAATTAAATTAATTGAATAGTCAAATGCATATATTTGACATATAGGAATAATAAATTTATACGTAATAAAATTGGATAGAAGTTCATAGTAAAGTAAAGGTGATATTTTTTATTTTGGTATATATGAACAGTATTGTTTATATTAAATAAAGGAATTTTAAGTTTCTTAAATAATATGTATACATTGAATAAGAAAATGGTATATATATAATAACAAGTTAAAAAGGGAAATTTATAATATTATTGATAAAAATGTCATTAAATTAAATGATGTGTATAATAATCACTTAAGTATAAATAGAAGAAACTATATACGCATAAATGTCAATGAACTTAGTTTATTTTGAAGTAATATATTTTATATTATAAATTAATAAAAAAATGTATATATGGTTATATATATACATGAAGGATTTAAAAATAATTTTTACACCACTTTGAAGTTCTTGTAAAATATAACATATTAATATAGGGTGTTTAATATTGAATGATATTTATTTCATTAAGTAACAATATATACATATAAAAGAATATTAATCTAGAAGAGTGTTATTTTAAATTGATTAGTTTCCACCTTTATTTTAAAATGTATAAGAGTACATCCCTTAAGTATTATTTTAATCTAGTTTCTTATTACTGTTTTAAAATGTATTAGTCTCTGAACTTTATTTTGAGAAAATGTATTATTGACAAATACATTTCTACTTTGTTAAATAAATTTGGGCTATCTAAATTTCTTAAGTATACATTCATATACTTAGCTTTCATAGTTTGTATATAAATAAATGACCTCAAAATCATTTACTCTTAGGAAGCAATGTAGTTAACAAAAACAGTTTAAACCAAAGAAAACCATGGGTGGTTGGTAATAGAAATTTAGATCAGTAAGCAAGGAGTAAAACAGTTCTTAATCAAACAAACTATGAATAATAAGTGATAAATACTTGAATCAGCAAACATATTAATACACCTGGCAGTACATTAACATTGGCAGCAATAAACATTGTTATAATTTCCTTTTCTTTTCAAAAATATTTTCAGCAAAGCTAATATCTATCTCAACCACCAAATTGCCATTTCTGTCCATTTTCTATTGATTTCAAGCATGTATATATTTAAACATCTCATATCTGAGTGGTTTGTTTTAGAAATCAAAATCTGTAACTAAAATATATATAGCCTTTGTTTAAATTTCTAAGCAATAACAGACAAATTAAAAGAAAAGGAAGATCTCTGTACTAGTCTGGAATTTGAATCATCCTCTGTTAAATTTTAAATCACCAGAAATTTTTCCAAAGCCTTTGTTCAACTGGAAATCAAACTTTAAAAAATATATATAAAGCTATACCCTTTAGGCAAGTCTATATATCAAGAAGACTGGAGCATTCTCTGTTCAATTCAAACCCAAGGGATTCAAAAGCAAATTGGATTCAATTTTAAAGATTTCAACTTTTCAAATCAAAGACTTCATGTTTTAAAAGCATGTGGAAGCAAATGTTTAAGGTGAGAAACTTTGATTTAAAACCTCGAAATGAAATGTCATGTTTCTCTGTTTTAAATATTTAGTCATCCCAGCATCTAAAAATCTAAATCTCTTCACCTAGTTCATATTGCATGTTGATATAAACTAGGAATCTGTTTATTTTCTAGTATAATTTGTGTTAAAATAGATTTGTGAAGAATTATGTTGTGTAGTTCGATAGGGTTCTGTTTTACAGTGAACAATCCAATTTTAATGAAAAATAAACGTTTTCAATTCTAGGATTCAAACATGTAGCCTATGAAAATATAAATTTTAGTGGTAGAATTATAATTTTTTGTGTTGTATATTTTGAGATATTTTTAGATGAACGATTCTCGTTCAAAAAATTATTTCCGTCGACTTTGTCGACGAGAGGAGTTGCGGCCTGATCTAGAAGAAGCTGGTGGACATCGGGGTAGGTTGACCGTGGTCGTTTGTTTGTTTTGTTCTTGGTTTGGGTAAGTCGATGGACTTTAGGATTTGGTGAAGCTTTGGGTAATTAGGGACATGGAGCCAAACTGAGTGACGATGGAGTGACCAGAGTTTAAGATTTTAGGCATGGAGGTGACTGCATGTGTGGGCTTTCGAGCGAGGTAGGTGTTGTGTGAAGTAGGGGTCATACGTGGGTGTAGTAGCTCGATTTGTGGGGGTTGTATGATTTTTGGTTGGAAATTAGGTGAAGGTGAAGGTCGTTTTTTCGATCAAGAGGATTTCTGTCTTTGACGTTATGGCATTTGGGTCTGGGGTGGTAGAGTGACTGGGTGGCGGTGTCGCGGTGGTGTGATGGTCGGGGATAAGGGCATACACGTGCACAGCGTGTACGAAGGGTGCCTGATCTGGATGATTCGGCAGGGAGGTTGAGCGATCTGGGTTATGATTTGGTTCGTGGGCATTTCAGTGTTCGACCTAGAGAGTTGTTTGAGTTAATCGGAGATAGATCTCCTCCAGTTGGTATCATTGATTTTGGGTATTTTTGGATGTTCGTTTGAAGGTAGAAAGTATTGAGGGGAGAAGAAATAGACTTCAGGTTTGTTTCCACTGTTGGTTTGGGCTTTGGCCCGTGTGTAGTTCATAGTATTTTTGGTCCGGTTTGTTTTTGTTTTTGGGCTGTGGGCTTCGGGCCGATGGGTTTTGTTTTAATCTTTAAACATGATTTTGTTAACGAAAGATTTGATTATAAAGTAAAACAAAACCCATAATCAATTTACTTTACAAAAGTTATAACAAATATGTTGTTTTAAAATAAATACTTTAAAACCAATTTACTTTAGGGGAATAATTTAAAGGACAAATTAAAGTAAATAATTGCTCACAAGGACACGCGCAAAAATCTTTTACCGTAAGGACAAAGCCCAAAGCCCAGATACGAATTAAAACAAAACAAAGAATTCTGTTCGTCTCCTCCTCCTCGCTTTCACCCAGAATTTGACGAACTTTCTTTTAAAAATAAAATTAAATCAAAACAAATCGATTTCTCGTTCAACTGCTCAGAAGCAAAACCAATTTCCACAATCTCCCCAAAACCAAAATCACTTTCCCTAAACCAAAATTACAATTTTCAATTTCTTTGAGTCTGTATTTGATGTCGCGGTTTTGGTTGATGTTTTACAGGAGGCAGTGAGGCGAAAATTTTGATTAGGTCGCGGTTTGGTCGAGGTTAAGATCGTGAGTTGTTGGCGATGATTGTATTGGTCGAGGAAGGTGGATTGGAGTCTGGCCATGGCAGATGAGTTGGGTTTTTGGGCAGTGAAGTCGGAGAAAAGTCGACGAAGCAATTTGTTGTAGATGCAGAAAGGTGGAGCAAACTACATGAAAAAAAATGATACATACTTACAGAAAACTGATACCTACTTAATACAAACTGATACCTAATTACTGCAAACTTGAAATCGTTACATATTTGACTGAAGATATTTCACTGCAACTAATACACAACCTATTGTTACATTTCAACATAATTTGTTTCAAAAATTACTTATTGTCTTTATTTTGAAATAATAGGATGATGATTTTGTTAATCTACATCCAGTTTAAAAGAAGCTATAAAATTGGTATGAGTAATTGGTATGAGATTTCTCTTTCTTTTAAAAAAATTACTTATAACATATAAAAATGGTGAATATGAACTAACTTTTTAACATTTTTTTCTTTATTAGAGACAAAAAATATAAGAAATGCTCAAAGAAATATGGAAAAGCAATAACATGGCAGACATGGAGGTGAAACTAGATGATATGCATCAAATAAAGTGTGCACAACAAGCAGAAGACATGTAATTTTTTTTGGTTAAAATGATATCTACTGACAACAAAATGAACAATACAATTGAAACTACTAGTCATAATCAATTGAAAGTTGCTTATTATTCAAACTATCTGTGTTTTTGCATTATAACATTTCATACATAATTCTGTATATCATTGTATGCCTTTTATATTTAATTGAATTTGATTCATAACAAAATATTGAAAAATATTATCTCTCAAATTTTAAAAACAGTTAGTTCAGAAATAAATAGTTACTACAGGAAGAAAATTGATACCTACATAAAAGAAACTGATACCTACAGAAACAAAACTGATACCTACATAAGAGAAACCGATACCTACAGAAACAAAACTGATACCTACATAAAAGAAACTGATACCTACAGAAAAAAAACTGACACCTACAAAAAAAAGATAACTACATAATAAAAAATAAAACAAAATATTTAGCAAATATATCTTAAAGTAATAGCTACAAACGCAAAAATTCATACACAAATCGATACTAAGTGTGCTAGTAAAACTGTTAAATATTTTAATTCAAAGCATACTATATGCTTGTACTATTATCCTTGAAATTCAATGTTTTGTATTAATTGTAAACCTAATAATACAACTTATGCAAACTGATACTAACATTACATTTTGGTTTCAGTAAATAAAAAATAAACATTAGTAAAAATATGTTCAATGTAGAACATTAATTATTCAATTTCACAAAACTGATCCTACCATATACAAAACTGATACCTAATTACTGATAACAAAAAAATGATAATAAGAAAAAATAAAAATGAAACCCAAAAACTGAACCTAAAATATGATACTTTTCCACTCTATCACAACTTTATATACAACCCAAACAACTTTATATCAAAACTTTGAAGAAAAACGAAATCATAGTAGAAATATGAAAAGAACGAGATCGACAAACGAGCATGAGAAAAACATGATAGATGAACTATAATTTTAAGAAGAACGAAATTGAAATGACCGAACAAGGTTGATCGATATTTTGATTGCAAGAGTAATATTGGATCGAGACAAAAAAATTTGATCGAAAGGAAGAAGAAGAAGAAGCGCGCGAAAGTGGGCTGGAAGGAAAATACGCGTGTGTGTCCTTGTGAGAAAATAATTAGCGGGCTGTCATGCATCTAAAAAAAGCCCTAAAAATTGTCCTTGAGGAAAATTTCCTGTTTACTTTATTGTAAATGTTTATTTCAAATATTATATAGACAAAGAAATTTGGAAAATAAACTTGATTTGCTTTGTGATTTTTATTTTAATTCGGGGCATTAAAATAAGTTATTTCATCATTAAGTAGACAAGCTTTAAAAAAAAATTATTATTAATCCTTGAGTTTTTGAAGAAAGTAAGGTATAATTGAGATAATTAAGGGAAAATAAATGTTTATACTTTGAAATTAATTCAAATTCTTAAGTGATATTATATTTATAATAATTATTTAATTTCACAATTAACAATGTGTTAGTAGGAAGATGGTTCGTATCGACTGATGGTACACTGTCGTACGATTCGTTGTGAAGTTAAATAAGAAAATTTTATAAGCTTGTACATATAGGATTCAATTACTAATTGGAAATCAATGTCGTCAGATAATTCTGTGGCCTATCTGTTAGGACGTTCCCAAACTAAATAGATGTGTTTATTTTAGATTATTCAAACTTGTTGACATCTGGACAGCGAAAACAGACACCATTCCACTGAATAGTTAATTTAATTTCCTTGAGTAGTGTAAGCCATCTATCTGATATTATCTGTGTAATTGTTACTAGCAAAGATAATCTCTAATCTGTTATTCATGCATATATCTGTTATTTTCCTGTTAATTATATTTGAGAGTATAATGTGAATCGATATATGGAAGTTGATTGATTTTGAATATCTGTATTATCTATGAATTGAGGATCGATAAGTACTTATTCCGTTTAGATTGGTTTTTGAACCTAGTTTTGTTTTAAAAATAAATATCATTTTTAGTAATGTTTAAAGGAATTGATTAATATTTTGGAAATATCAAAAGTAGTTTATTATTATTTTTCAAAATATTTATAAGGGTAATTTTTTTATAAGTATGTAGTATTTAAACCATTTTCAAGTATAAAATATTTTTGTAATGATCATTTGAAGGTTAAATTTGAGTAAATTAGTATTTAAGTATATTTTCTTCAATATAAATCTCTTTAATGTAAATGTTGTTTTAAATAATATTTTATAACAACTTTTATAAAGAGAATTTTATTTAATAAACTTGAAATATATATTTGGAAATTTCATAGTATGATTTGGAAAGAAATGGTTTTATATATATATATATATATATATATATATTTGAAATAAGCTTACTTAGTAAATTTTAATCTGTTTAGATTTTAAATGAGAACAAGGCTTAATAGTTGCAATGGGAAATAACTTGGTTGAATTGATTGATTGTTTTGATAGTTAAATAACCGACTATCAAATTTGGACAAAAACCTAACTTTGGAAATATCTAAAGGAAACTCGAGAATTATATGGTACGATTACCGTTCGAGGTACTATAGCGTACGTACAAACTCGTTTGTTCTCTAGGACGAATTATAAGGAGACCCGTCCACTAACGGTTAGGAGGTGAGCTCCGATCTTGTATTTTGTCTGTGTATTTCCTAAAGAACCGGGGTTGAGTTTACCGGGAAATAGCGAACGTTGTTTCGAGGAGACCGGGATCAGATTTGTAATCCGAAAATCACTTCGATCCAACGAGTACGTTTTCGTGATGAAGACAAGAGCTTGGAGTCGAAAATGGAGCAGCAAAGTGCAAGGACTACTTGCTACTAATCCTGAGGGTGATTCCAAAATGGATGTAGTAGGAATAGTGCCTTCGATTCCGTTAGAACCCGGAATGGACTTGTATGGATGAATGCTTTCAGAACATCGTCAGGTGAACAGTGAGCATTCTAAGTGATATGTTCTAAAAAGGTAACGCTGAGCCTCGAGCCTCATCAACCAGGAATGACTGAAAATCAGGGGTAATGCAGCAAAGCTAAGTGGGTAGCACCCAAGTAGGGTAAGGTCATCCCTGTCTAGAGTTCCTTTTTAATTCGGCTGTTTGGGCGGTTGCTGATACCAACCGCGAGGTGATCTTCATCGGGCTATCCAGTAAGGGGTAGTCTGGTCTTGTGTTGTAGGGGAATGGAGGGGTCCTCGGTACGCTGATCTAGACTAGGTATTGTGATAGGTGGTGCCCCGGTGCCTAGTCATTCGTTGAAAATCCATTCTCCCTACGTGCCTTTACGGTTTTGATTATAGAACCCACTTTGTGGTTAGTATGCTAGAATTTAATAATGTAACAATTTCAGCTATGTAAATAAGTATTTGTATATATACACTATTATAATATCAGAGGATTTTATAAGAAATGTTTTGGTTATCGTAAGGTAAAAACCCGACATGTTTATTTGTGGCGCGGTCTTACGAGATACCTTTGATTTTAAAAAGGACTTTTAAACTTTAATAATCAAGTTGAGTGTGTTTCTCACGCGGGCTTAACAGAATGACCCGAACTTGGTGTTTTCCTATATGCTCGGGTCAGACCGAGCATATTTCCAGATTTAGCTGGAAGAGTGGAAGCTTTAGAAGAGGAGCTGGAATCAGGAGACGTATTGACGTAGATGCTTATATTCAGTCTGTATTTGGTTGTATGGTCAACTGTTTGTAAGGGCAGGATTGATATAAAATGTCTGAGTTGAATGGTTGTAACTCTGATTTAAAGTCTGTATATGTTATATAAAGCAACAGTTTTGGTTTCATGAGTTTTGCTTATATTATAGTTTATTCGTTCCGCTGTGAGATTCTGATTGTTCTCTTTTCTTCTATCTTCTTTCTATTTCTACCTTCTTTCTTCTTTTCACTATCCTCTTTCCGAGCAATTTAGCTGACAAGTGTGGTTAAAGTCAGTTTAAATCGGTACGGAAAAATAGGTTGTGACTTTGTGGTATCAGAGCCTTGGTTGAGTGAATACCTAGGTTCGGGTGGGTTTCTCATTAGGAATAGAGTCTGTAGCAACCTGTTTGAGTCTCATTAGAAATAGGTATATGTATGTATTTTTCTCTACCTATATTAAATTAAATTAAATGTTGTGTATAATAATCACTTAAGTATAAATAGAAGAAACTATATACGCATAAATATCAATGAACTTAGTTTATTTTGAAGTAATATATTTTATATTATAAATTAATAAAAAATGTATACATGGTTATATATATACATGAAGGATTTGAAAATAATTTTTACACCACGTTGAAGTTCTTGTAACATATGAATACAGGGTATTTAATATTGAATGATATTTATTTCATTAAGTAACAATATATACATATAAAAGAATATTAATCTAGAAGAGTGCTATTTTAAATTGATTAGTTTCCATCTTTATTTTAAAATATATAAGAGCACATACCTTAAGTATTATTTTAATCTAGTTTCTTATTATTGTTCTAAGTATTAGTCTCCCATCTTTATTTTGAGAAATTGTATTAGTGACAAATACATTTCTACTTTGTTAAATCAATTTGGGCTGTCTGAATTTCTTAAGTATACATTCATATACTTTAAAAGCTTTCATAGTTTGTGTATAAATAAGTGACCTCAAAATCATTTACTGTTAGGAAGCAATGTAGTTAACAAAAACAGTTTAAAACAAAGAAAACCATGGGTAGTTGATAATAGAAATTTAGATCAGTAAGCAAGGCGTAAAGCAGTTCTTAATCAAACAAACTATGAATAATAAGTGATAAATACTTGAATCAGCAAACATATTAATACACCTAGCAGTAAACATTATCATTTGGCAGCAATAAACATTGTAATAATTTCATTTTCTTTTCAAAAATCTTCTCAGCAAAGCTAATATCTATCTCAACCACCAAATTGTCATTTCTGCCCATTTTCTAGTGATTTCAAGCATGTATATATATTTGAACATCTCAGATCTGAGTGGTTTGTTTTAGAAATCAAAATCTATAACTAAAAAATATATATAGCCTCTGTTTAAATCTTTAAGCAACAGTAGAAAAATTAAAAGAAAAGTAAGATCTCTGTACTAGTATGGAATTTCAATCCTCCTCTGTTAAATTTCAAATCACTAGAAAATTTTCAAAGCCTCTGTTCAATTGGAAATCAAAATTAAAAAAAATATAAAGCTATACCCTGTAAGCAAGTCTGTAAATCAAGAAGACTGGAGCATTCTCCGTTCAATTCAAACCCAGGGGATTCGAAAGCAAATTGGATTCAATTTTAAAGATTTCAACTTTTCAAATCAAAGACTTCAAGTTTTAAAAGTATGTGGAAGCAAATGTTTAAGGTGAGAAACTTTGATGTAAAACCTGGAAATGAAATGTCTTGTTTCTCTATTGTAAATATTTAGTCATCCCAGCATTTAAAAATATAAATCTCTTCACCCAGTTCATATTGCATGTTGATGTAAACTAGGAATTGTTTATTTTCTAGTATAGTTTGTGTTAAAAATAGATTTATGAAGAATTATGTTGTGTAGTTCGATAGGGTTCTGTTTTACAGTGCACAATCCAATTTTAGTGAAAAATAAGTGTTTAATTCTAGGATTCAAACGTGCAACCTTGATTGTTGTATGAAAATATGAATTTTAGTGGTAGAATTATAATTTTTGGTGTTGTACATTTCGAGATATTGTTGGATGAACGATTTTCGTTCAAAAATTTATTTCCTTCGACTTTATCGACGAGAGGAGTTGCGGCCTGATCTAAAAGAAGCTAGTGGACATCGGGGTAGGGTCGACCGTGGCCGTTTGTTTGTTTTGGTCTTGGTTTGGGTAAGTCGATGGACTTTAGGGTTCGGTGAAGCTTTAGGTAATGGTGGACATGGAGTCGAACTGAGTGACGATGAAGTGACTGGAGTTCAAGATTTTAGGCATAAAGGTGACTGCATGTGTGGGCTTTCAAGCGAGGTAGATGGTGTGTGAAGTAGGGGTCGAACGTGGGTGCAGTAGCTCGATTTGTAGGGGTTGTTTGATTTCTGGTTGGAAATTAGGTGCAGCTGAAGGTCGTTTTTTTCGATCGAGAGGATTTCTGTCTTTGACGTTGCGGCATTTGGGTCTGGGTTGGTTGAGTGAATGGGTGGTGGTGTCGCGATGGTGTGATGGTCGGGGATAAGGGCGTACACGTGCACAGCATGCACGAAGGGTGCCTGATCTGGATGATTCGGCAGGGAGGTCGAGCAATCTGGGTTATGATTTTGTAACAACCCGCATATTTAACGATTTTATATTTAAATGTTTTATTTAAATATAGCGTCGTTAGTCGGATTTAGGTCAAAAATGTTACTTTCTGCAAATGGCCGAATTGGGACTCGAAACCACTTCCATTGATTCCAAAATGGCGTTTGCGATCTTTTTGAGTGTAAGCTTTGATATGTTTGGAGTAAGTCGAATTTTTCTATTTGCTAAGTGGGCTTTGGGTTTGGGTTTCACCCAAACTATTCTATTAACCTCAACTCAGCCCTTCTCTCCTTCCATTCACTTATTCATTTCATAAAAGCTTAAGCAAAAACTGAAATGGGGGAAGAGAAAGGAAATTAGAAACTCCTAGCCCTAAATCCATTTGCAAACTACAAATTCTTGCTCCAAAATCAAAGAGAAGCCATTGGTAAGTTTTTCTTCATCTTCTCCAACTCTTCTCCTCTTCAATTTCAGAAAATTTCCTAAACCTAAATTGGGAAATATGTGATTTATTCTTAGATTGAAGCTTGTTGAGTTGAAGTAGTGTTTGTTGGTCTTCTCCTTGCAAATTGAACTCCTTCTTCTTTGTTTTGGGTTAAAGGTGAGTTTTGAACTCACATCTACTTCTTTTGATATCATTGATGTTAGGAATGAATTCCTAATACTTGTTCATGTGCATTTGCTTTCGATTTGGATTGCTTTGGTGAAATTGCCAAATTATGATTTTTGAAGCCAAATCTATGTAAAACCTTTTGTTTGGTTGATGTTTTTGTTGTTCGGAGTGTTTGGGGGTGTTGTTAAGGTTGGGTAGTCGTTTGACGTAAGCCCATAATCAACACGCACCCGATCGCTTTCGATTTGTTTGGCCATAGTTGGCATAGGTTCAGGAATTGCCTGACCATCAGGTTTCAGACGTCTGAAATGCCTATTTCAGACGTCTGAATATTGTTCTGGGGAACATTTCCATCCCCAGATTCAGACGTCTGAAATTATATTTCCAGACGTCTGAATTGCCAAAATTTCAACCAGAAAGGAAATAGGCAAAATATTGCCTATTTCAGACGTCTGAAAATTTGGGTTCAGACGTCTGAATCCTCTTTTGAAAAGAAATTGGTCTCCAGATTCAGACGTCTGAATCCCTTCTTTCAGACGTCTGAACCTGCTGTTTTTTGGCCAACTTGCCTTGTTCGTTTAGTTTTCCAAATTTAATCAACGCTTGTTAATTCCAACTAGTTGATTATGCATATTTGACCTTGATGATTCCTTTTTGACTTCATTCATGGGTTTTATAAATGATTTCTTCAAATCGTATTAAAAGTTCGCTTCTTCGATTTATAAATTCTATTTAAACCACACGTACAATTTCGCACTTCGAGCGAAGTGGAAGGGTGATTAAATGGTTGGGCAAAACACGGACCATGAATCTGTGCGTTTATCCTTCCGATTAATTCCCGACCTATTCAATTGATCGTTTTAACCTTCGTGTTCGGTTTACCGATGATATGAGGTGAACTTTGTACTGCTTTGAGTATGAAAGTGGCTGATGGATAGTAAACCTTTTAGTGCGAACGAGTGGTTATGGGACATACGTTAACACTTTTCGGATTCCTTTTCGAGAGTTGTGACACATTCCGCCAGTCAGTGGTGTCCAGTACTAGGTCTCTGACCTTCACCGCTACGGTTTGTTGCCTTCGGGTATGTGCCTTCGGGTTTGTGCCTTCGGGTTTGTTGCCCTTTAGTATCGCTGCCGATGTTGTTCGTTATGAGCCGCATGGGTGATATTGGGTTGCCCTTTAGTGTCGCTTCCGATGTTGGTCGTTATGAGCCGCATGGGTGATATTGGGTTTGGAGTCTTCGGGCTCATGGATCCTTGTTTATACAGTACTGAGCTCGAGCAATTTTCTGATGTTTCATTCATATGCATATTCCCTTGGTATCGCCCTTCGGTGTTGGTCATTATGAGCCGCATGATGCGTAGCGTTTACCTTGTGGAACTTGTACACCTTATTGGTATTTGTTATTGCCTTTTGGCTTGTTTTGGGATATTCGTATCCTTTGTTTCTATATGTTGCCGATGATATGAGGCTTGTTATCATATGATTCATCTTTTGTTAGATGATTGTGTTATCTCTTTTAGAGATATTTGCTATACCTTGTAACCTTGCAGGTTTATTGTTGTTCAGTTTATCTAACTGATTTGTTTAGCTAGACTGACCCGTGTATCTTATACTCGGGGTCAGACCGAGATGTTTCAGGTTAGGTGCTTTTGGACTTAGCCTATTTTGCTTCCGCAATGGACTATTCAGCTTGTTCCTTTTTGTCATAGCTTTTTGTGTAGTCCTATTTTGTAGTAACTCTGATATGTATTCTTTTGACTCGTCTGTATATGGTGGTTTGCTTTACCACTTGATATGTATTATTGTATAACTCTGTTATGAATCTGTATATGTGTATATGATGATTTACTGTTCTGTGATGTATATTACATTTGAGTTATTATATTCTGTTCTGATAGATTCAACCACCTATGGTTTTGTTTTAATTATTCATTGGGTACGTCGACCTGGTTGGTATGTTTATTGTCGATGTATTCAATAGATAGTTAGAGCAAGGCTATAGATGGTCGCTCCTAACCAGCCTTATTCTCCGTGTTAGTTGACGGCATTACTTTGTAGTGTCCTTGGCTAGCGTGGGTACAGAGGTGGGGCGTCACAGATTTGGTTCGTGGGCATTTCAGTGTTCGACCTAGAGAGTTGTTTGAGTTGATCGGAGATAGATCTCCTCCGGTTGATATCATCGATTTCGGGTATTTTTGGATGTTCGTCTGAAGGTAGAGAGTATTGAGGGGAGAAGGAATAGACTTCGTGTTTGTTTCCACTGTTGGTTTGGGCTTCGGCCCGTGTGCAGTTCATTGTATTTTTGGTTCGGTTTGTTTTTGTTTTGGGCTGTGGGCTTCGGGCCGATGGGTTTTGTTTTAATTTTTAAACAAGATATTGTTAGTGGAAGTATTTGATTATAATGTAAAACAAAATCCATAATCAATTTACTTTCCAAAAGTTATAACACATATGTTGTTTTAAAATAAATATTTTAAGACCAATTTACTTTAATGTAAATGTTTATTTCAAATTTTGTGTAGACAAAATTTGGAAAATAAACTTGATTTGCTTTGAGATTTTAATTTTAATTGGGGCATTAAAATAAGTTATTTCATCATTAAGTAGACAAGCTTTAAATAAAATTATTATTAATCCTTGAGTTTTTGAATAAAGTAAGGTATAATTGAGATAATTAAGGGAAAATAAATGTTTATACTTTGAAATTAATTCAAGTTCTCAAGTGATATTTTATTTGTAATAATTATTTAATTTCACAATAACAATGTGTTAGTAAGAAGATGGTTCATATCAACTGATGGTACGCCGTCGTACGATCCGTTGTGAAGTTAAATAAGAAATTTATAAGCTTGTACAGATAGGATTTAATTACCAATTGGAAACGAATGCCATTAGATAATTCTATGGCCTATCTGTTAAGACGTTCCCAAACTACATAGATGTGTTTATTTTAAATTATTCAAACTGGTTGACTTCTGGACAGCGGAAACAGACACCATTCCGCTGAATAGTTAATTTAATTTCTATAGGTAGTGTAATTCATATATCTGTTATTATCTGTGTAATTGTTACTTGCAAAGATAATCTCTGATTTGTTATTCATGCATGTATCTGTTATTTGCCTGTTAATTATATTTGAGAATATAATGTGAATCGATCTATGGAAGTTGATTGATTTTTAATATCTTTATTATCTGTGAACTGAGGATTGATAAGTACCGTTGAGACTGATAACCTATTCTGTTTAAATTGGTTTTTGAACCTAGTTTTGTTTTAAAAATAAATATTACTTTTAGTAATGTTTTAAAGGAATTGATAAATATTTTGGAAATATCAAAAGTAGTTTACTATAATTTTTGGAAATATCTATAAGGGTAATTTTTTTATAAGTAGGTATTATTTAAACTATTTTCAAGTATAAACTATTTTTGTAATGATCGTTTGAAGGTTAAATTTGAGTAAATTAGTATTTAAGTATATTTTCTTCAATATAAATCTCTTTAATATAAATGTTGTTTTAAATAATATTTTATAATAACTTTAATAAAGAGAAATTTATTTAATAAACTTGAAATATATACTTGAAAATTTCATAGTATGATTTGGAAAGAAATGGTTTTATATATATATATATATATATATATATATATATATATATATATCTTTGAAATAAGCTTACTTAGTAAATTTTAATCTTTTTAGATTTTAAATGAGAACACGGCTTTATAGTTGCAATGGGCAATAACTTGGTTGAATTGATTGATTGTTTTGATAGTTAAATAACCGACTATCAAATCTGGACAAAAACCTAACTTTTGAAATATCTAGAGGAAACTTGAGAATTATATAGTATAGTTACCGTTCGAGGTGCTATACCGTACGTATAAACTCGTTTGTTCTCTAGGACGAACTATAAGGAGACCCATCCATTAACGGTTAGGAGGTGAACTCCGATCTTGTACTTCGTCTTTGTATTTCCTAAAGATCCGGGGTTGAGTTTACCGGAAAATAACGAACGTTGTTTCGAGGAGACCGGGATCGGATTTGTAATCCGAAAACCATTTCGATCCAACGAGTACGTTTTTGTGACGAAGACAAGAGCTTAGAGCCAAAAATGGTGCAACGAAGTGCATGGGCTACTCGCTACTAATCGTGAGGGTGATTCCAAAATGGATGTAGTAGGAATAGTACCTTTGGTTCCGTTCGAACCTGAAACAGACTTGTATGGATGAATGCTTTCAGAACATCGTTAGGTGGATAATGAGCATTCTAAGTGATATGTTCTAAAGAGGTAACGCAGAACCTCGAGCCTCATTAACCGAGAACGACTGAAAATCAGGGGATATGCAGCAAGGCTAAGTGGGTAGCACCCAAGTAGGGTAAGGTCATCCCTATCTATAAGTCCTTTTTTAATTCGGCTGTGTGGGCGGTTGTTGATCCCAACCGTGGGGTGATCTTACTCGGGCTATCCAGTAAGGGGTAGTCCGGTCTTGTGTTGTAGGGGAACAGAGTGGTCCTCGGTACGCTGATCTAGAACAGGTACTGTGATAGGTGGTACCCCAGTGCCTAGTCATTCGTTGGAAATCCATTCTCTCTACGTGCCTTTAGGTTTTGATTATAGAACCCACTTTGTGGCTAGTATGCTGAAATTTAATAATGTAACAATTTCAACTATTTAAATAACCATTGTATATAGACACTATTATAATATCAGAGGATTTTATAAGAAATGTTTTGGTTATCGTAAGGTAAAAACCCGACATGTTTATTTGTGGCGTGGTCTTACGAGATACCTTTGATTTTATAAGGATTTTTAAACTTTAATAATCAAGTTGAGTGTGTTTCTCACGCTGGTTTACCAGACTGACCCAGGCTTGGTGTTTTCCTATATGCTTGGGTCAGACCGAGCATATTTCCAGGTTTAGCTGGAAGAGTGGAAGCTTCAGGAGAGGAGCTGGAATCAGGAGACGTATTGACGTAGATGCTTATATTCAGTCTGTATTTAGGTGTATGGTTAACTGTTTTTAAGGGCAGGATTGTTATAAACTGTCCGAGTTGAATGGTTGTAACTCTTATTTGAAGTCTGTATATGTTATATAAAGCAACAGTTTTGGTTTCATGTATTGCTTATATTATAATTTATTCGTTCCGCTATGAGATTTTGATTGTTCTCTTTTCTTCAATCTTCTTTCTATTTCACCTTCTTTCTTCTTTTCACTATCCATCTTTCCGAGTAATTTAGCTCGCAAGTGTGGTTAAAGTCAGTTTAAATCGGTACAGAAAAATGGGTTGTGACACATTTTCAAACCAAATGCCGCCTTATGTTCTAGAAGCCAATTTCATGGTAACACTGGTACTCCAAGGAGAAATTAACTTCGAAGCGGAAGGATTTACCGAAGCACAATAGTTCATTGGAATCTGTTCCAAAAAACCATCATCTTCCTACAAACTATGAGCATGCTACACATTAATCAATAAGATTAGAAAACAGTTGCCAAGACATACAATTTATGTGAGACAAAACTTCTAACCATTTCAATTTGAACAGACTTTCAGACCAAATCCATCTGTATTTCTTTCATTCAACTTTCTAATCTCTTAAATTAGTCATGTTAAAAACCGATCCATTGTCACCTGTTTGAAGTTCATCTACTTTTGCGAAATTTTGCCAATCCTGGAAAATACCTACAGACTCACCATCTTCATAGTAGAAAATGAGCCAAACTCTGCTGGCTAGATCAGTATTTAAAATGACACTTCTTCAATCTATCAATTTTGCAAATTCAACTGGTAATTTCACTGGTGACACCTGCATGAGATAGTACAACAACTTAGTTATTAACACTTTCAGGCATATTTTTTTAAACACCAACAGATGTCCGGCAGGCATGAGGCAACTACAGCTGTAAAAAAGGATACTCAAGACATAGTTAATGGATTGACATTGTAAGGGTAACTAATATTTTTTGTTTAACATAGTGAAATTTCATAAAAGATGGGGTATAAAATATACTTACCTTCCTCATATCCCAATTCATTAAAATCTTACTGATCTCTATTCAGATCTCCCGCTATAATATTTTTATAGTTTTTTCAACTAATGATCAAAGAAAAATTTCAAATACTTTTAGATAAAAAATTTAATTTTTTTGTTGTTTTTTATTTACCTTTTTTAATTGAAAAATCAATCGTTTTATGAAATTCAAACTTCTGGAAAAATCAAACTTTCAAAAACAAAAATAAACATTAAAGAAAAAATTAATATGTTTAAAAAAAAGTTTCCGAAAAATATGTTTGTTTTTCACCAGAAAATCTTTTTTGTTAAAAGTTTTAAATTTTCTCAAAGAAGATCATTTTTTTCAAAAAGAATTATGTAAATTCAAAAACAAAAATAGATTTTTCAAAATAATCCGAATAAAATAACTATTAATCCGCTCAAATCATAATAGCTAAGAATAATTTTGTCAACGGATACCCAAAAATCTAAAATCCATCCACGTCTGTATTCGAAAAGCGGATAAATTTCTGATATGCAAAAAAAGATACGGATGGGCATACGAAGGCATCTGCATTCGAAAATTATTCGTCTAGTTATGCTAAAACTATAGTTTATATTATGTATATTTAGTACAATAAAAAACATGTATTGATTATTTTATTAAGTCAATAATTTATATTTTATGCATTTAATGCATATTTAACAGCTCAAAATTATATTTATTATCATCATATTTGTTTATTTTCATAGTTTTTTGAAAAAATGTTATGTTAAACCAAAATTTTCTATTTATGTTTCTTGATTTATCGATCATCGACGGATAAGATAATTATCTGATGTTCATCCATATATACGAATGTGGATATCCAATTTTCGAAAATTATTCTAGATGAATATGCAGATAGGACACTATCCGCATCTGAAAGCATTCGTTACCGACCTAGTTACGATCTCCATTCACTTACAAGACCTTTCAATAAGAGTACAAAACAAACAATTGATTATATATGTAATATGTTACAATGCAAATATACATATTCTCTCCAATGACGATAAGAAAAAAAAACAACGGAAAAAAAATACTTATATAAGAGCATATCCAAAAGTGGTTTTTAAAGTAACCAAACTAACCACTACACATTCAGGTGTGAATCATTCAAGAACCATAGAAATCAACCATTAAAACGGTACAATATATGAATAATATATACATTTTAATGCAACTATGCATTAAAACAGCATAGCGTTTGCAGTTTGAATTCATAGGCGTGTGTTGTTTATTGGTCTCTTATTCACTAGCACAAACATTTTTTAGTAGTTTTTCATTAGGTTTGCATCTTGTTCATTTTTCTACGTGTGATGTGTTGTGGCTAATTGAAAATGGTAGAAAAATGGAAGTGAACACACCAACCATTGAGAATGCTTAGGCTAATACCACATTTATACAAGATAAATAATGAGTCTCACAGGCCTTGTAGGACCAGTGAGAAAGATTGCATTTTTCGTAGATATGCACTGGCAAAAAAGCCGATGCATATAGCACCTATCAAATATATATTGGAATAAATAGTTGTCTTAATGATAGTCGATATTACGATAGAAAATTACCTAGTATAATACATGTTATCTATTTGTGAATGCATGATGGTGAGTTCTAATTTGATGAGAGAACTACATATTGCTTATGTTGAGACATAGGTATGCATGAGAACTACATATTGCTTATGTTGTGACATAGGTATGTATGAGAATTACATATTGCGTATGTGTTGACATAGGTATGTGTAAGGCTCAAACATAATTTTCTTTGCGAGCCCATATCTACAGGGGAGCCCATAGATTGGGTCGCCAGAACAAAAAATTTACGTATTTTATTTGTAAGGGGGCCTAAAAAATAAGTGGTGCTAAACATGCCCTTTCTTACCAAAAGTTGAACTCGGCCTTCCGATGGGACATAGAAGACTTACTTTAGAATAATCTTAACTTTTAAATTTTTATATAAACAGTTAAACACTGTGTATAATATATTTTTTATACAGTTTCCCTTAGCCCAATAGGTTACCGCAGTCCATGGGTTAGGCGGGCTACCATTTCAGTCGGGCTAGGCATATGATATAGCACAGTTCATTATCAATGTTTCTCTTAACAAAATACCTTAGACATCAACCAAATTCAGTTTGGACCTAAATGTATCTCTTATGTGTTGTAATCGCCCTATCAGTTCTAATTTAACTAACAATGAATCAAAATTTTCAAGTGTAAAGAAAAAGGAAAGTAGGTCCATTCAATCATTTTAATAGTATTATGCAAGGAAAAAAATCAGTATGAAAAAGAGAAAAAAGAATCACATCTAATGTGATCAAAGATGTTCAAACACCAACAACCCTACTATTCATTTTAGTGATAGTTAGGAAACTACCAAAATCTTTAAAATAAGGAGGCGAAATGCCACCAACGCCGATGATTCCACCCGTCGCTTCTGTAATTTTCATCTTTAACGAAGGTGTAACCTTACACTTGGTTCGTGTTTGTTGCAGTGTAACAATTATATTTTTGGATGAAAATTGTTTTGTATCTTCTGACCGTTATTTTTTAAAACAGTAAATTTAAGATTCATTTTTCGAGCCGCTCACCCCACAAGTAGTCATGCCGGTTACTGGTAATATGGATCTGAACGTCAATAGTGCCTATGCTCCACAAGTTGGCCTAAGTGAAACCGCCAAAAGGAATATTTAGGAAGAATTAGATGTCATGATAAGAGATGTGACTGGTAGCGAGAAACTTTTCATGGAAAAAAAATTTCAACGGTCACGTTGGCAAAACTAGTGGTGAGTTTGAGAGAGAGCATGGTGGTTTTGGATATGACGATAGAAACCAAGAAGGAGAAGAAATATTAAATTTTGCTATTACTTATGATCTCATGATAGCTAATACCTCATTTAGAAAGAGACAATCGCATTTGGCTACTTTCAGCAGTGGCAACACTCCAGCCAGATTGACTTTGTCCTTACACTACAACAAAAAGTGTCTTTTATAGCGGCATATAGCCGCTATTAATCACAACCATAGTGGTTTGATAAGCGTTGTATATCGACATGTTATAAAAAACTATTGAATATTTATAACACAAAATAAGCCGCTATGGTTGAGCTTAGTTTTAAAGCGGCACATTCGCCGCTATGGTACGTTAATTCAACAGCTCATTATAGCCGCTATAATACAGCTAAATCTCAACGGAACTGGAAATCTTTATAACACCATTTTGCCGCTATAAAATATTTATTCAATAGCTAATTGTAGCCGCTATAATACAGCTAAATCTCAACGGAATTGGAAATCTTATAACACCATATTGCCGCTATAAAATATTTATTCAATAGCGGTCATTTCACGCTATTAAATCAACATGTTATAGCATTGATAAATTCTTTTACAGCTTATATACGCCGCTATAAAAATCGTAGATACACTTTTCCAGAGCTATGCCTATATATTACATTTTAATAATAGCAATCAAACTAAATCTTCATAAACGAATAAAGATTATAATCAACAAATATAACACAAGAGCATGCTCAGAAAGAAATGTGATATATTTTTCATTACAGTGTACAAACATTAAAGCAAGTGCATAACCATTGAATAAAACATAAGCCTGCAGCCAAGTTAACACAGAGAAACAGAAAATAATGTCAATCTAATAAGTGTACAAACATTACAGAGTACAAACATTAAAGCAATCCTTCCAAATATTACAGAGTACAAACATTACAGAGTTCCAACATGCAAGATCTGATCTAGTTGCGTACTAAGGACCTTGCTTCCTTCCAAATAAGCCTGCGAAGTTAACACAAAGAAACAGAAAATGTGAAAACAAGTGCATGCTCAGATAGAAATGTGATGTATTTTTCATTACAGTGTACAAGCATTAAAGCAAGTGCATAAACTGCATGAACTAGACTCTACAATTGATTATTTCTACTGATCTATTTTCCTAATATGGAAAATAGATTAAAGCAATGTTAACCTCACTTTTCTCAGTTGCAGCAACCATCTGTTGAAGCATTTCTAACACTCCAACATTTTGCCATACATTTCTAACTGCTATTTCTTCAATGCACCCATGAAAATACAACATATCCTTCCACCGCGTGCTCCATACATACCAACATTTTCTGTTATCTATTTTCTGCTACAGGCAGTGTTTGTGTAACTTATATTCAGTATTTATTTTGAATTTTTATCAATTTATCATTTGTTCACCTATAAATGGATATATTACTAATCATAACGATTCAATATATATTTTACTCAAATTTGTTTCATGTAAAAGATCTTTTAATTAGGGTAACTATTACACCAAGAAGAGATGAATATGGTTTTGCTTCATCATGCTGTATCACTACATACATTCAACTGTATCATCTCTACCTCATCCCTGAACTCCAAACAGTCAACTACAAACAAACCACTACAACTGGTACTCCACCAACCGGAATTTAAAGCTAATAACTAAATGTAACAATAAACAAAAAAATGAACGGTAAAGACTTACTCAAAATTCATTCCATTACGACGTACGTAGCAGACCAAGCTATAATAGAAGAGAGGGCATCTTCCATGTACTGTAATTCGGATGTTTGCCTCCATAGCTCTACCGCTGGCTCTTTTATGGTCATTATCCAAAATTTAACTGCATTGTGTCCTAGTGGTTTGAAATGCACCCTTGCATTTGGATCGATTGACTCCACCCGTCCTAAAGCAACTACTTTCCCATTTCCCGATAAATCCATTAACTTGCATTTATTGTTTGTTCTTGAATTTGCAGTCTGTAAGTTGAAAAAAGAAAAAAAATAATGAAGTTGCTAATCATTAAAAAATAGAAACACACAATAAAAATCAAGTACCATAAATGTTTTCACCACATCCATAGGCGTACTAGGAGCTGTATTGTCAACCATCTCAACAACTACTTGCGATTCAGGCCATGCAACCTTCGTACCAATAGCATTCGCAATTCGGATCAAACCAGGGGCTGACCTCCACAAAAAAGCTTCTGGATTTAGTGGATCATCTATCCAAACAATCATAGCTGATGGCCCAAGAGGAACATCATTAACAATTTCCTCTGAGATGCTCGAATGTAATCGTCCTAAAGCCACTAATTGCTTGCTCCCTCCCCATTCAAAAATCTTGCATTTGCATTCCAAGCTACTATTTCTACTCTATTAGAGGTAAAAATATTTATTTAGTAAATAATGTATATAATAAAATTGCATGTTCATTGTGAAGAATTTTTTTTACCTTATCCCCTTCTTCTTCAATGTGATCGGTTGAATTTAAAACAACTCTATTCTTCGGCCACGCCACAATATTATCCCTTGCTTCCCCAATAAGTGTGAAAGAAGGTGTAGGCCTCCATAGAAAAGCATCAAGCTAGATTGGACAGCCAACTAAAACTATCATCGCATCCGGCCCTAAAGGAACATCATTGACAATCTCGTTTGGATCGTCTGACACGAATCTTCCTTCAGCAACGATCTCTTCATTCCCTCGCCAATCCAGAAAATCACACTTCTTCATATTTTTATCAAAGTTGCACTACATTTAAACATAGGAAAATTATGTTACTAATTGAATAAAAAGTTAAAATACAAAGATGCGAAACCAATAATTTTTTTTTGCTTGAGGCTTGTTTACTTCTGTCCCACTGTGCCTACTTCTGTCCCACTTCTGTCAAAATAAAAAAACATGTCATTTTGTAAGTCTGGTAATGCAAACTGTTAGCGTGTTCAAGTATGCAAGTATTCAAGTGTATAATGGTTGAAGTGTGCAACTGTTCAAGTGACTGTATGCAAGTGTTCAAGTGTGTATGCAAGTGTTCAAGTGTGCAAGCAATTAGTGATCAAAATGTAATGATAATTCTTACCTGATTTTTCTCTAGTTGTAGAAATCTATTCTCTAAGTTCAACAATTTATTTTCAAGTTGTAGTGTATGCTTATCCTTAACTTCCGATAAAGCTGCTCTACTAAGACTCATTCCTCGTCCCATCGCTCTAAGTCGACCCGGTCTTTCTTGCCCTAGCACTTGTGCAAGTGCATCTGCTCTATAATTAATTGGCGAGCTCGATTGTGAAACACTTTCAATTTGTTTAATCTTTTCCTACGAAACATGATTAATTTCATATTGTTGCAGTTTAAATTAAAACGTAGTATTTAAATTAAAATAGGAAACACACTAAGAAGCTTGCAAATTTATTTTAGCTTGGATTAAATTTGGTGATTGATTTATTTTTTGGGTTGGATGCAGAATGTTCTAGCAGATGCATAATTTTACACTTGATTTGGCAACATGCCAAAGCCAACAGAAATATATGAGATGCAACATGCCAAAACCAACAGAAATATATGAGATGCATTCAGATGATTAGTCGACTGAGTTTAAGCTAAATTAGCATGAGAATTTAGTTAAAATATGACATGCTCAAAACATTTTTGCAAACAAGAGAGCCAATTCTGTGTATATCACAAATCAACAATATTTTATATTATTTGTACAGGTTATACTACGAAGTAGATTATTTTCAGGCTACACACATACTGTTTTGCTTAAATCTGATATTTGGGAGGGAAGTTAATACCTGAAAAATAATTTTCTCGAAGTTTATAGATCTCTCGAATCTCTTACGTATTTAGGAGCTAAAATTTTGCAGATCGAAGGAACAATATATGAATACATTATACTAAGTTTGCAGACTTAAGGGGAATTCAAACTAAAATACAATAATCCTACAACACGGTATCTCTTTGCTCCATTTTCTTTAAGAAATTAATTAATATTAGCAGCCTCTTGCTATGAAAATTATTAGGCAGTATAAGGATTTGCCACAATATGAGACTCAAGACCATGTACTATAGAATAAATTTCATCGCATAATTCAATAAAACACGGTGCAGTGTGTTACTTTTATGTCATAGATAATTAGAAATATGCACCAGTTGCACAGATTCTTCTCCACACCAAAAGCTGGATCTTACAATATGCTGACAGTATTTGTATACAAAAATATATTTAGCGCCACCGTAACAACTTATTGGAACATTATATAGAATTTTAGAAGTTCCTCTAGCGTAATAGCTACTAATGCATTTTCACACATACTAAAAACATTCTTCGTCACTATCATAAATAACCTCTATGACAGCCAACTGCAAATTATTTACAGAAATACTAGAAATTATCATAAAGTTAAACCATACACAGAGTTCCAACATTTTACAAATTTAAGTGCATGATTACTAATAAACTTAAATGATGAAATACAGTCAAAACATTAGGAAACTGATGAGGTTTTTTTATTTGGAACAAGCTAAGATCAAATTAATTCAAGCAATTAGGTGATGCCTAAGTCAGGAGATGCATATATATTAAGTTGGTGAATGCTAAACAAGTAAACATGTATCATACAAGTATTTATATATGTACCATAAGTATTTGAAAAGTATGAACTTACTATAGCATCTACAGCAATCAAATTCACCGGTTCACCATTTTTCTTAGTGCGAGATTTGATCCAAACTTCACTTCTTGAGACAGAAGAGCGATCACCACTTTCGCTTTTCTACATTCAAAAGAACACCAAACAACAAATTTCATTAACTTAAAAGTTTTCATAAATACTGCAGTAAATAAAAATATTATTTTCTTACCAAATCTACAGCCAGTCGAGCCATTCCTCTACGACTGCATGTGTGTGGCAACTGCCTCTGTCTAATAGCTTTGTTCTTCTCGCTCAAAGCCTAAAATAAGAATCATTTCAATAAATGTAAGAAAGAAAGAAATTTGTTAGTGAACTCGGATTTTGTAAATGAAGTTTCGTATGTAATGATTTCGTAGGGCAAAAGATTTCGAAGGACAAAAGGTTTTGAAAGCATATAG
The DNA here is from genome assembly GCA_030765085.1 of Allium cepa. Classification (NCBI taxonomy): domain Eukaryota; kingdom Viridiplantae; phylum Streptophyta; class Magnoliopsida; order Asparagales; family Amaryllidaceae; genus Allium; species Allium cepa. The sequence goes on along the minus strand of CM060939.1, from coordinate 963,168,886 downwards.
GTCTGCCAGGTTTTAATATTATCAAGTTTCACATACGTTGAGCTTCAAACAGGGTATTATTGGTCTCCAAAATATATCTTCCCCTAAAGTATGTAACTATAAGCGTGAATTCATAAAATATAAATTTTATATGTTTAAGGCCTTAGAGACAGTTTTTTATACAAATTTCTGCTTGTTTTTTCCAGGTATGAGTACCATATGAAGGAAATTTTGGAGTAATCATTGAACTCATAACAAAGTTCATATTTTTACAGCTTTGAATATAAATGAGTATTTTGTACACAGTGGTTATAAATATATCAAATTTTAAATACAAAATTTAGTATGCATATTAATTTTGTGTCAGAATTCCTTAATTTTGGTTTTGAAGGTTTCGAATATATGGGTATGAAAGATTTACTATATGTCTAAACGTCATATTGCCTGATTTCAGATTTACTATACACTAGTTTTAACAATGTCTAGTATATGTAATTTGATATGTACAAATGCCAGTTATCTACTTTTGATTTTGAAAACTGTAAATATGCCATGACTTCAAATGCATACAGAATATTGTATTTTCATTTGATATGTACACTAGTTTTAATATTTTTTATCTACGTCACTCTTTAATATGTATTTGAAGACTGAAATTTCTCATACCTTGAATTCCGAACTTGTTTTCAACTTGATAAACTTCTTCCACTCAATCATACATTTAATGTTAGATGGTTTCAACTGAAGTCTTTCTTCCACAGACTTTGCTTGTACCAACTGCCGAACTAATCTACATTTTGATGCCCGCCAAATACCACTCATTTGTTGAAAAACTACTGTTTTGTGCCAATTTAAATCCAATTTGAACCTTGCCTGCGACAATCAGAATTCGGCGTAAAGTGTTTGAGGTAAGCAATCAATATAAGATTTAATCTTAAAGCAAAAGAGAGTGTCACCTGAATGCTTTCCCACAAAACATCTTTCAATTCGGTACTAAGTTGCTTCCAATTACTTAGTGTAACCGGAACAATTTCTCATACAAGTGATCCTAAGTAAGAAGATAATTTGACCGACCCTGGTCCTATTGGTTCGCCTGTGGTATTAAATTGAACTTCTATTTGCTCCAAAGAATTGAATGGAAGTCTTCTAATTGGTTGGCCCTCTAGGTTTTCTTCTCGGATTTCCTTCCGACTGAACTATGTTGTCTTCAAGTGTTTGTGGGTTGTCTTGTATTTCAGCATTGTTTTCTGGATCGATTTGTACTTGATTCTTTTCTAATGCATGTGGGTTGTCTTCAATAGAAACCTCGTCTTCTACTTGATTGTCTTCAAACAGCTCCTCTCTTATACGTTTTTTCCTATGTTCGTCGATTTCTTTTTGCATGCGACCTCTCTTTTTCACAGCCTTACTCTTCTTCCCTATTTTCTGTATATAAAAATAATAATTTACAAATTAGATCATAAAAGCCCATAAAATCCTCACTTTCAAAAATATACAGTTTAAATTTTTCTCGAGTTTCATATATGCTCCCATTAAACTTGGTTTTAAATTTTGCTCGAGTTTCAGAACTTAAGTAGAAAATGTAACCTGTATAACTACAAATCCTTGACCTTAGACAGAAGATTTTATGCTTCCAAAAACCAGTTCATAGAAGTATATACCTGTTCCGAGTACTTAACTGTATATTTTTGAAAGTGAGAAATTTTAGATTACACATATGACAGGATTTCAAATGAGTATCAAAGTTTCAAATGATTTTGAAGACAGAACAAGAGATATTGAAAAGCATCCACCCTAGGGGTAGGAAACAAAAGCATAAGCATAACTACAGATAAACCCTAGACTGAAATTTCTCAAAATGAATTCAGCAACCAGGTTCAGATTGTACTTGATTTATTATTTAGTAGCCGAACAGGAAAATCACCAATAAATTGAAATAAATCCATTATTTAGTAACGAGGCAAGATTTATTATGAGAAAAATTTGTACTTGATTTTTTTCTAATGCTTGTGGATTGTCTTCGTTACGAATCTCATCGTCTACTTGATTGTCTTCAAGCTGCTTATTTCTTGCACCTTTCTTTTTTTGTTCGTCGATATTTTTTTGCATGTGAGCTCTCGGTATCACATTCCTAATCTTGCTCATTTTGAATACCAGTGAGCAGATCCTGGGCAAAAATGAACAGTGCATGAGTTATTTTGTTATAAAAGAAAATTTAAATGCAAATGACATATTTTAATGCAAATGATGCTGACATGAACAAAAATAAAATATATCAACCTTATGTAATCACAATGAACAACTTATTTATGATGAATATCTTATCAATAGCAAACAGATAAAATGATCAAATTATTTTCATTTATGCACGGTACAATAAAATATGAAGCAAAAAATTTATATGAAGCAAAAAATTTATTACAACGACAAGTGTGGTCAGTAGAGGTAAGTTTGCATTTGAAGTTCGATGAAATTATGTAAAATAAAAATGAAACATGAATTTGGTTTAACTTGGTTTAACTTGGATTGTTGGACGTTTCAAATGTCGTAAAGGAATCAGATCTATCAAAATATTTGATTTACATGATCACTGTTACAAGTGTGTACATATCTTGTTTAAGGCTTTGTCAGATTAAAATGTGCGTGTGTGTGATGTTGCTACATGTATGTATATACCTTGGGCTAGTTAGTGTTATTTTTTTTAAAAGAACATAAATTGTTTAAGTTGTAACCAAAATATGATTCTACAAAGTTGAGAAATTGTTTAAAACCTGATATATGAGAAAAGAAAAACAAGTTGGCACACAAGACAGAAGTATATGCAGAGAGCAAGAACCATCACCAATAAAATTAGGCTGAAATAAGAATAGGCAGAGACAAGTTGTTGAAGGGACTGCTTTTTTGATATGGAAAAGAATTTTAGAGGGACTCGAAACAAAATACAACCGTTAAGGGGATAATTTATATCGTATATCTATCACTAGCAAATAAGTAGGAATTACAAACCTCATAAGCAAATAAAACTAGAAATCTACTTAAATATGCTTTCACAATCTTCTCTAGCATAGCTAACATTCTCCACGGAATCAATATCCATGTCGGTTTCTTCACAATCTTCCCTAACAAAGCTAACTTCCATAACAGGATCATCTGTCTCTAATTCATGATAACCTCTTTGTGGTGCTTTCATTACAACATACCAATTAGAGTGATCATTCTCTCCTGAATAAAAAACTTGTTTTGCTTGAGATGCAAGGATGTATGGATCTTTTACAAATGAAGATTGATTTTGTTGTAAATTAACAAGAGTGAATCCATCTTCGACCTTCACTCCATTTCCTATATTTGCCCAGTGATACTTAAATACGGGAATATAAAAACATGATAGTCTAGCAAGATTATGTCCGTCACTACCCCATAATAAGTGACCACATCAACTCTTTGAGAAATATCTTTTGCACTTGCCCTACACATGGTAGTTGCATCATTAGTAACTCCGTAGTTTTCGGTTTCTCTTTCAACGTCTTTTGTATGAAAACGATGTCCGTTAATTATATATCCTTTGTAGGACAATGCATTACTACTTGGGCCAAAGGCAATCCATTTTAGTATTTCATCACGTGTGGATTGAATAAGAATCTGCAAACAAATCATTTTACATAAATTTTGAAGTAAAAAGAAATCTTTTTTGTCAATGGAAGGATAAATTAAAATTAAACTAACCTTCTTTTTAATCCAATCTGAGAAATTATCTGTATGTTTTTTCCACAGCAATGTCGCATTTTTTTCCATACGCTTATCAAAATTTTGTAACTCCTCCAAATGCATACTGGTGTTTAAATAATTTTACCCAAGTTATATTGAACATCAAAATTTTATTATAAAGGTATAAACAAAATATAATATGTACTTACTCTAAATATGGTTCCACCACATCCATATTCATTAGCACGGCCAAATGAGCAATATCTTTTTCATTTGGTGACAATGTAATTGTCTTCGATTTTAAAATTGGACGTCCTTCGAGTATCACATTGTTTTCATAATCTTCATTTCGGACTTCTTTCTCCTCCATTTGTACTTTCCTTTGTAGAAATTCACTAAAAAATCTCATTGATTCTTCCGCAAGATAAGATTCTGCAATACACCCTTCAGGTCGTGCATAATTCATTATATAGTCTTTAAGTGTTTTCATATGCCTTTCAAAAGGGTACATCCAACGAAAATGAACCGGACCACACAATTGCGCTTCTCTTCCAAGCTAAATTGTCAAATGTATCATTATATCAAAAAAGGAAGGTGGAAAATATCTTTCGAATCCATACAAAATTTCAATAATCTCATCATTAAGTTGTTGCAACATCTCTCTTTCAAGAACATGTTGACATATTTTATTGAAAAACGAACATAAACGAATTATTAGTGTTCTAACTTTCTTTGGTAATAAGCCACTAACCGCAACAGATAACAATTGTTGCATTAGGACATGATAATCATGCGACTTCAACCCACTGACTTTGCAATCTTCTAATGATACAAATCTTTTGAAATTTGAGCAATAACCATCAGGACCTTTAAAGTCATGTAACCTCTTACAAATTTTTTTTTTTTGGACAATGACAACGTATATGGAGCCGGTGGTAGATATGTTCTATTCCCATGAGGTTGTGCATAAAGACTTTGTCGAATCCACCAATCCTCCAAATCCTTCCTAGAATTAATTCCATCTTTCGATTTATTGTCATGCAACATCGTGCTTAGTAGGCTTTCAGCGACGTTTTTCTCAACATGCATCACATCTAAATTATGTTGCAAGGAAAGTTCCTACAAATATCAATAATACAACAATTTATTAACTTTTATATTGTTAGGTAAATGAAAGAAAATATGATTTTAATACTGACCTTCCAATATGGCAAATCAAAGAAGATTGATCTTTTTTTCCACCTTATTAGCTCTTTTTTTCTATCATCTTCTTTAGTGTGAGTACTCTTCCTCTTTTTACTTTTTATCTTCTTACTCAACTCCGTCTTTAGCTTCTTCTTACTCATCTTCCTTATTTTTTCTTCATTCTTATCTTTTCCAAAAACATTTGGAAAACCATTCAAAATAGCAGAAATATTTCTTCCCGTTAGAATTCTAGGTCTATTACCGTCCTCTACAGTGTTATCAAACCAAGTTTTTTGTTTCCTCCATGGATGTGAAGGATCTAGAAACCTTCTATGTCCCATGTAAATACTTTTCCGACAATGATTCAACCACCGATGATGAGTGTTAACATCGCATAATGGACAAGCTTTTTCGCCTTTTACACAACATCCTTCAAGATTTCCATAGGCTGGAAAGTCATTTATTGTCCATAGTAAAATTGCTCTTAAATTAAAAACCGATTTACTGAATGCATCATATATATCAATACCATTATTCCATAGATAATTTAAGTCTTCTACCAAAGGCGCCGTATCATTTCCAGGTTGCTTTGGACCAGGAAGTATTAATGTTAGCATAATATTTTCTTTTTTCATACATAACATATGCGAGAGATTATATGTCACAAGCATTACTGGCCAACAACTATGTTTGGAGCTCATCGAGGCAAATGGATTGACACCATCTGTAGCAAGACCAAGTCTGAGATTGCGTGGATCAGATGAAAATGCTTTCCACCTCTTGTCCACTGCATTCCATGTTACAGAATCTACAGGATGTCGCATTTTTCCATCACTGCTTTTATTGTTAAAATTCAACCTTAGATCTTCTGCCATCTTTTGAGATCTATACATTCTCCTAAATTTAGGAATGATTGGAAAATACCTCAACACTTTAGCTGGAACACCACGTATAATCTCCTTAGTGCCCTCATTTATCTTCCATCTTGAAGAGTTACATTTCGGATAACTTTCTAAATCTTGAAACTCTTTTCTAAAAAGACAACAATCATTCTTACAAGTATGAATCTTTTCAAACCCCATGTCAAATACTTTGAGAATTTTTTTTACATCATACAAATTCGTAGGAAGTCATTATTCACCGGAAGCAACAACTATAATACGTTCAAAAGCTTATCAAAACCAGTATCAGATAATTCAATCTCACATTTAAGATTATACAAAGCAGTGATGGCGGATAGTTTAGTTTGACCTACACAATCAGGATATAAGGGGGTTTCTGCATCCTCTAAATTCTTAAGTAAATCATCCTCACGTTTTCGAACATCCTCGTCTTCTTTAACATCAGTAAAAAAAGTATGATTCAAAAAATCTTCATCTTCAAAATGAATAGCTTTAAGTAGATCAAATGAATTGTCCAACTTCATGTCTACGCCCATATTTAATTGTTCGCCATGATGATACCACTTAGTACTACTCTTGTACTTAGGATCCATCCCCTTATAATTAAATGTTCAACGATAATATCATCATGTTGTCGACTAAGATTTCGACAATCTAAACAAGGACATAAAAGCTTCTCTACATTTCTTATATTTCTCTTTGCAGCTTCTACGAAACATCTTGCCCCTTGCGAGAACTCCTTGGAAGTTCTATAATGAAAAAAATTCAACATAATTGTTGAGTTTAACATCAAATATTTTTATTTTATGAAATTAAACATGGTTGAGAAAATTTTATTATCTACTTATCTGTGTAAATGAACCCAATCTTTTTCCATTAGCATATAATTAAGGATACACTTATTCACCTGAAAAACCAAACTATCATCTTGTTCATTAAACAAATAGAGTAGACACAAAAGTTGCATCAACATGACAAACATTTAATCCTATAAATACGAATAATTGAAAGTACTATTCTATCCGAGGGTTTGACATAGATGTAAGATATTCATTTATGTCATTTTCATTATTGGTTCAGGAGTATAATAATGACTTATGATCTTTTTTTAGCATATAACCACCATGGGAGAAACTGCCTGAAGCAGCGGCTACAACTACAAAGGACTTCCAGTTTTTGGTGTTCTCAGAAAGGATTTCACTTGAGGGGAAAAATTCGATAAGAGTCACTATATTGTCCTTAACACACCAAACGTGAGGGGGAGGCTTTTGAAGGGGAACAGACCTGTCATAGCTGATATGAGGTACAATTACAGGACGAGGTAACATAATAATTCAAGTGACCAGCCTATTCATTTGGAAAAAAGACAAAGGTGATAATGATAATCTATAAGTTAAATTTTCCTACTATGTGACCATCTCCATTCTAGTTAACTATGAAAATTTAGATAGCTAACCAATGTAATGCTACTGCTATATAGAGGACCTGTAAATAATCATTGTAATGTTTACAAAAACAATCAATAGTATTATACCAGATGTTGCAAAATTCATTAGTTGGTAAATCTTACTATGTACTGTTGATTTCTTATTTAACATTATGCTTCTGCAAAATATTTTTTATGTTCAAGAACAGTTATAAAAATGTTTTGAAATAAGTTCTGTTCATTTGACCTAAGAAATAGAACTAAAGTAGTGTTGGTACAGAAATACTTCAAATATTTGCATTTGTAACCTTACTCAGATACTACAATGTACTAAATCTCCAAAGTAAACCTAAGACATAATAAGCAAAATTTTATTCCAAACTCATTGTCTTATGCTAAAAATCATGAATTTTGTAACTAAATTGTATAAATAAAGCTGAAAGTTGAGTGCTGTTCTAATTATGAAACTCTTTTCTTGAGGATAAATTAAACATAAAGCACTGGATCGGTCTTAATTACATGTAATAAGCAAGAAAAATCAATTTGTTTGTGTTAAAATAATAATTTAGTTGCCAGTATGGATTATGATGACAAAGTTGCACATGTATTATCTATAATTTGCTAATATAAAAATAATCTGAAGATTAATTGTATCAACAAAGCTGAAAATTGTCCACTGTTCTAATCATAGAACTTTTATCTTGAGGATAAACCTAAATAAAGAACTGGATCTATCTTACTTACATGTAATAAGCACGGAAAATGAATTTGTTCATGTAAAAAAACCAATTTAACTGCTAATATCAAATATGATAAGCTCCAAAGATTGTATCTATAAAACTTCTCTAATTCAGTATTTGAACACAATATCATAACCATAAAAAATGAAGCAACCTGAAGATTAAAAGCTCATAAAATGAAGAAATCAAGAAAGAGTGCGAGGAGAAAAATTAAAGAAACCTGCTGTATTGTTGGAAAAAATGCTGCTGCAAAGCAGAATCAAAATCTAAGATTATATCGCTTACCAGAATCAAAATCGAAGATTATATCCAAAACGCGAAGCCCTAGCTTCGACAGATCAGAGCTACACGCAAAGCCCTAGCTTCGAAATCGAAGGAGTTTGCTTTCTTTGACAAAACTTGAGAGGGTTTCTGCTTTCTTCGAATCGCTAACGTAATTTGAAGGAGGGAGCTGCGCGCGTTTTGGAGTCTTCGAATCGCTAACGTAATTTGGAGGAGGGAGATGCGCGCGTTTTGGAGGGAGGCGGAATGGTTTTGGAGGGAGAGGGAAAATAATTTGGGAAGTTGGAGGGAGATGTTTTGGGGCAGCGTGTGAAGGGGAAGGGAGATGCGCGCGTTACACCGGTAGGGAGAACAAAAATCAACATGTAAATAGATAATTAAGGGTCAATAATAACGCTTCAGAATAACGCGTTATTAAATAGCGTTATTAATATCATATTTTGTTGTAGTGTTACTAGTAGTGAAGGGTATTTTGAGAAGTACATGTCGGACCAAAAGAATGTGCTTAAAAACCGACTATTAATAAAGATAGTACTTGTATATAAATAAATCTCAAATGTAATTAATTTGATTTACATTTCATTTTATAAATTCTCTATCGTTAATTGGACAATATCATTCAATTCGATGTCCGCTTATTTTTATTTAATCATTCGTTAAACTGTTACAAACTACATTTTTACATCTATTTCAAGCATATTATAGTTATTTGCACTTCAATGAAATGGGTTAAGAAATTACCTTTCCATCATCTTCTCATCAAAGTTTTGATCTGATTGTAAAAATCGCAATGAATTTTTCTCTCACCGTTATTTTATTTAAAAATATGGAGGAGAAGAAGAGAGTAAATGAAAGCGTAGGGTTTTGATGTTTTAACTAAGGGAAAAGGAGGTAAAATTATGTCTTTTATTAAATAGGATGTGGATCCCTTATAAGAATTTAATTTTGTACGGAGTACTCATAAAATTTAACCCCGTCGTATACAAAACTAATGTGACGACCCAGAATTTTGAGCAATATCAATTTAATAATCTTTGATAATAATTAAATTGATTTGATCATTTTAACATTATAAATTGATTAGTTAAAATTCTTTTAAAAGGCTGATAATAATAATTTGTTAATATCTATCAACATTTTTCTTAACAATATAAATATGCAACTTTAATTTTTTTATGAAAGTTTATAATATTTTGATTTGCAAATATTTATTAAATTCAAATCAATACAATTTTCCATTTCTATTATATACAAATATTTATATATTTCAAATGGAAAAACATTTTAACATTATATTTGAAAATTACTGTATTATATTTTAAAACAAATCTCAAATCACAATATATACATTCATATATATTACAATTTGAATATAAGTTTTTATTACATTAAAAACTTCCTATTTACAAGATATATCAATACATATATATTATAAATATAAAATATTTTGATTAACTTTTGAAAAATAATACTTACTAATTTTAAATTATCAAAATAAATATTTCCAAATCAAAATATTATAAACTTTCAAAAAAAAATTAAAGTTGCCTATTTATATTGTTAAGAAAAATGTTGATAGATATTAACAAATTATTATTATCAGCCTTTTAAAAGAATTTTAACTAATCAATTTATAATGTTAAAATGATCAAATCAATTTAATTATTATCAAAGATTATTAAATTGATATTGCTCAAAATTTCGGGTCGTCACAACTAAAGTGTCAATAACAAAAGGTAATTGACAAACAACCGCAAACGGATACGTTCACTTCCAGTGACACCATTTTTCTGAACCACGCTTTGATAAACAATTGCGAACGCCAATATCGAAAAATGATAATTGACAAATAAGATAAACCGTATACATTCACAGCGAAATATATATGAAATGAATAAAATAAAATAAATAAATTTCATGGAGGCAAAATGAGAAAAAACATAACTCTACATCACCATTCAATGATAATAAGTCTCGGAATCAACTTTCAACATCACTATGTATATCATTACTTTCACATAACAATTTTTCTACATAGCTGCAATACTACAAATAATAGTGATGAATGACTATACACCGAAAGTTCCAAATCAATATTAGCATCAACAGTTTCACAACATCCACAAAAGAATATCTTAAAACTAGATCCAACTGTTTTACAAAATCAGAACATAGCTAGCTCAGTAGCTCTATAGTTTCGAATTGCTTCTTTGGGAAACTTTTTGCAGAAACAATTCCAACGCAGCTCTCATCCACATATGTCTACATCCACTCACCGCTTCAGTAATGGAAATCCACTTCTTCTTCCTCATTTGCATTTCTGCAAAACATGCCAATTCACTCTTCCCCTTTATAGGATCTGATATAGTCCTCTTCTTGGGAAATTTCCTGAAGAAAAGGATCTGCCATTTGAGGAAATTTGTTTCTGTCTTTGAATAATGGTCGAGCTTGCAATTTGATGTCATGTACTGAATAAGGCTTGATTTCGTGTCATATCATTTTTGCATGTATATCAAACTATAAGTGCATAATGTGCATATCAAATATTATGTACAACTAAATGATTTGGGAACATTGATATTTATGTTGAAGTTGAAACCATGACTTCATACATGCATGTGAATATTCTGTTATGAAGATAAATACAAGTAAATTTAAACTTCGTGCCAAGTTTGACTGGTTGCCATAATTTTTTTGACAACTTTCAAACTGAAACTAAAGTGTGAAAGAAAGCTAGGCCAGAATAGTGCGTTACCATTCGACCATTTACAGTTAACCTCATGTACTTTGAAATCATCATATTTTTTGAGTTTTTTAGTGTCAACATGTCAGTGGCAAAAATGAACACTAAGGATCCACTCTTAAGACATAATTACCATTGCTTTTTTGTATTTAAACATTCTTACACTAGACTTAGGAAAAGACAAGTTACACTGTTCATATTACATCTAACTACTTCAGATTCAAGCTTACTAAAGACTGGATTGAGCAGTAGGATTTGTTTTTAAAACTATAATTAATCGATTATACTGAAATTTATCATAACTATATATTTAAACATTACAAATTATCTAAAAGTTACTGTAGAACTCTACAAGTAATCTTATTTCCAACATTTACAAATAAAGTTTAAAGCGTGCAACAACGTTGGTTCACTCTACCTCTGTTCATTCAATCCCAATTCACTCAACTTTGTACCAGGGACTGCATCATATTCGAAAATTTTCATCGTGATACAGTTCGCTCACGACTCCAGCTCATGTACTGTCATTTCCCGAGTATTTGCTCGAGTTTGCCAACGACTCCAGCTTATGTTTCGAACGCTTGTTCTAAGCTTTTGTCCGGTTCCATACTCCCTTCGATAACATTAAATCCATTTTCCATTGCAGCCGCTGCAGACCCAATAGATGTTGCGATGTTAAATTTATATATTATTTGATTTGTTTTTTTAAAAGTGAGCTTTGAAAAAATTACCAAAAGTATAACTTAAAAACTTTGAAATCACAAGTAAAATCGGTTTTCAAAAAATTTCATTTTCAAAATTTTGGATTTTTAGTGTTTTTTAGTAATGTAAACAAATGAAACTAGGGAATAAATGAAAAAAATTATTATTAAACATTCAAAATCACAAAAAACATTATAAAAGTGAGTAACACATTTTCATTAAATAAGTGTCGAAAATACGAACACGGGAAACAAACAGCTTCAAATTTCCTATTCATCAATAAATAAGTAACCAAATAAGTGATCTACTGTACACAAACGGTATTTAGTGTAGAATAAGTTCAGAATGGTCAGTTTTGGAGGTTCATTATAAGCTGTTCGACATAGACGGTTCAACATAGATGGTTAGGCATGGGCAGGGTCTTACACTACCAGGTTTAAGCAGAGGGAAACTATGTGTTAAGTAGTCTGATGCAAACTTGTGAAGAGACATTCGAACAAGAGAAAATTTTAGAGAATCAGAACGTCAACATGCTAAATATACCAACACCATCATGCAAAGACTGGGTTTTTACAGCATGTTAAACAATGTCGAAAATAGAAGCTCCGTGAAGATAAATTGTATATATAAAGTGAAGTTTGGAACAGTTCGATATAGGCAAAGGCTCGAAGAAGTCAAAGGATCGAAATGGGGAAGAATGGATTATGCGATGGAGCTAAAGAAACGTAGAGGCTCGATTAGGGTATCGACAACAATAACCAAACCTCGAAATAGACTCGGCATCCCTAGCCAACCCAGAATGTTATTATCTACAAGTACATTGAAATCAACAATCCTTATTTTTCAAAAAAAATAAAATAAATTATCTTCACTTAAATAAACCTCTAAAAGCAACAGAAATGTGTATCTATACCAATGATACTACTGTCTTTTAGTCATATTTTACGGAAAGGTTGAAAAAATAATAATTTCCTCCTACATCTATAAACCATAATTAAATAACAACAAAACAATCTCTAAATCTACGACCAACACATCTATGAGCCTGTAAAAGTCTAGTGGCTTAGGTAGTGTTTGGCTAGAAAATGTTGCGTTGTATTTTGTGTTTTCAATATGCACGTCATATGACATAGAAAAGAATGATGGTTGTAAAATTCTAGTCATTCGAATAAGGAGGAATTGACAAGAAGGAAGATAAAGGTTGATATTTCCTAAATGGTGGAACAACAAAAAATCATTTTCAATTTTAAATGTTAAAATCATTTTTCGAATCAGCCATTTTTCATCCCCTTCGCCTCTTCCATGCATTTTAAAGCAAACGGTTGAAAATGAAAAACACATTTTCAAACCAAACGCCGCCTTATGTTCTAGAAGCCAATTTCATGATAACATTGATACTCCAAGGAGAAATTAACTTCGAAACGGAAGGATTTACCAAAGCACAATCGTTCATTGGAATCTGTTTCAAAGAAATCATCATCTTCCTACAAACTATGAGCATGCTACACATTAATCAATAAGATTAGAAAATAGTTGCCAAGACATACAATTTATGTGAGGCAAAACTTCTAACAATTGCAATTTGAACAGACTTCTAGATCAAATCCATCTGAGTTCCGATAATTCAACCTTCTAAGCTCTTAAATTAGTCATGTTAAACACCGATCCATTGTCACCTGTTTAAGTTCATTTGCTTTTGAGAAATTTTGCCAATCATGCAAAATACCTGCAGACTCACCATCTTCATAGTAGAAAACGGGCCAAACTCTGCTGGCTGGATCAATAATAAAAATGACACATCTTCTGTCTGTCAATTTTACAAATTCAACTAGTAATTTCACCGGTGACACCTGCATGAGACAGTACAACAACTTGGCTATTAACACTTTCAGGCATATTTTTTAAAACACCAATAGATGTTCGACAGGCATGAGGCAACTACAGCTATAAAAAAAGTTACCTAAAACATAGTTAATGGACTGACATTGTAAGGGTAAATGATAGTTTTTGTTTACCACAGTGAGCTTTCATAAAAGATGGGGTATAAAATATATTTTCCTTCCTCATATCCCAATTCATTAAAATCTTACCGATCTCTATTCAGATCTCCCACTATATTTTTTTTACAGTTTTTTCAACTAGTGATTAGAGATAAATTTCAAATAGTTTTAGACAAAAAAAATTCATTTTTTTTTATTTACTTTTTTTAATTGAAAAATCAATTGTTTTATGAAATTCAAACTTCTGGAAAAAATCAAACTTTCAAAAACAAAAATAAACATTAAAGGAAAAAATTAATATCTTTAAAAAAGGTTTCCAGAAAATATGTTTGTTTTCAGAAGAAATTCATTTTTGTTAACAGTATTTTAAATTTTCTCAAAGAAGATCATTTTTTTCAAAAAGAATTATGTAAATTCAAAAAACAAAAATAGATTTTTCAAAATAATCCGAATAAAAGAACTATTGATCCACTCCAACCATAATAGCTAAGAATAATTCTGTCAACGATACCCAAAAAATCTAAAATCCATCCACATCTGTATTCGAAAAGCGGATAAATTTTTAATATCCGAAAAAAGATACGAATGGGCATACGTAGGAATCTACATTCGAAAATTATTCGTCCAGTTTTGCTAAGATTATAGTTTATATTATGTATCTTTTAGTACAATGAAAACATGTATTGATTATTTTATTAAGTTAATAGTTTATATTTTATGCATTTAATGCATATTTAACAGCTCAAAAGTATATTTATTATCATCATATTTGTTTATTTTTCATAGTTTCTTGAAAAAAATGTTATGTTAAACCAAAATTTTCTATTTATATTTCTTGATTTATCGATCGTCGACGGATAAGATAATTATCCGTTGTTCATCCATACATACAAATGTGGATATTTGATTTCCGAAAATGATTCCAGATGAATATGCAGATATGATACTATCCTCATCTGAAAGCATTCGTTGACAGACCCAGTTACGATCTCCATTCACTTACAAGACCTTTCAATAAGAGTACAAAACAAACAATTGATTATATATGTAATATGTTACAATGCAAATATACTTATTATCTCCAATGACGAATCTTAAGTAGAAAAAACAATGGAAAAAATACTTATATAACAGCATACCCAAAAGTGGTTTTTAAAGTAACTAAACTAACCACCACACACTCAGTGTGACTCATTCAAGAACCATAGAGATCAACCATTAAAACCGTACAATATATGAATACTATATACATTTTAATGCAATTATGCGTTAAAACAGCATAGCGTTTGCTGTTTGAATTCATAGGTGTATGTTGTTTATTTGTCTCTCATTCATCAACACAAACATTTTTTAGTAGTTTTTCATTAGGTTTGCATCTCGTTCATTTTTCTACGTGTGGTGTAAATTGTGGCTAATTGAAAATGGCAGAAAAAAGGAAGTGAACACACCAACCATTGAGAACGCTTTAAAGGCTAATACCACATTTATCCAAGATAAATAATGAGTCTAACGGGCCTTGTAGGACCAGTGAGAAAAATTGCATTTTTCATAGATATGCACTGGCAGAACAGCTTATACATATAACACCTATCTAATATATATTGGAATAAATAGTTGTCTTCGTGATAGTCGATATTACGACAGAAAATTGCCTAGTATAATACATGTTATCTATTTGTGAATGCATGATGGTTTGTTCTAATTTGATGAGAACTACATATTGCTTATGTTGAGACATAGGTATGCATGAGAACTACTTACTGCTTACGTTGTGACATAGGTATGTATGAGAATTACATATTGCTTATGTGTTGACATAGGTATGCGTAAGGCTCAAACATAATTTTCTTTATGAGCCCATATCTGTAGGGAAGCCCATAGATTGGGTTGCCCAGAACCAAAAATTTACGTATTTTATTTGTAAGAGGGCCTAAAAATAAGTGGTGCTAAACATGTTATTTCTTACCAAAAGTTGAACTCGGTCTTCCGATGGGACATAGAAGACTTAATTTAGAATAATCTTTACAATAGATGAAGTAATTTAACTTTTAAATTTTTATATAAACAGTTAAACACTGTCTATAATATATTTTTTATACAATTGCCCTTAGCCCAATAGGTCACCGTAGTACATGGGCTGGGCGGGATACCATTTCAGCCGGGCTAGGCATATGATATAACACAGTTCATTATCAATGTTTCTCTGAACAAAATACCCCAGACATCAACCAAATTCAGTTTGGACCTAAATGTATCTCTTATGTGTTGTAATCGCCCTATCAGTTCTAATTTAACTAACAATGAATCAAATTTTTTGAGTGTAAAGAAAAGGAAAGTAGGTCCATTCAATCTTTTTAACTGCATTATGCAAGGAAAAAAATCGGTATGAAAATGAGAAAAAAGAATCACATCTAATGTGGTTAAAGATGTTCGAACACTTACAACCCTACTTTTCGTTTCAGTGATAGTTAAGAAAAGACCAAAATCTTCAAAATCAGGAGGCGAAATGCCATCAACGCCGATGATTCCACCCGTCGCTTCTGTAATTTTCTTATTTAACGAAGGTGTAACCTTACTCTTGTTGGAAATGTTTTGATGTAAAGTGCATTATTAAAAATTGAAATAAGGAAAATGGCTCTCTAGTGAATAGTCCCACATTGTAGGACTGTAGAAAAGAATCAAGTATTTATACTTGATTGTTAGAAGCTTAGTTGGACCCTTTGGGCACCCAATGATGCTCTTTTGTGAGGAAGGTCATGCTTGACCATCACACGCGTGCGTGTTGTGCGGCCCGACCTGGGTTCGTGTTTGTTACGGTGTAACATTTATATTTTTGGACGATTTTTTTTTGTATCTTTGGACCGTTTTTTATGAAAACGACAAATTTAAGGTTCATTTTTCAAGCCGACATCACCCCAAAAGTAGTCAAGCTGGTAACTGGTGATAAGAATCTGAACGTCAGTAGTGCCTATGCCCCACAAGTAGGCCTAAGTGAGACCGCCAAAAGGAATATTTAGGAATATCTTGATGTCATGGTAAGAGATGTGCCTGGTAGCGAGAAACTCTTCATAGAAAAAAATTCAACGGTCACATTGGCAAAACTAGTGGTGAGTTTGAGAGAGTGCATGGTGGTTTTGAATATGACGATAGGAACCAAGAAGAAGAAGAGATATTAAATTTCGCTATTAGTTATGATCTCATGATAGCTAATACCTCCTTTAGAAAGAGACAATCGCATTTGGTTACTTTCAGTAGTGGAAACACTCCAGTCAGATTGACTTTGTCCTTACTAGAAGAGATGTTTAAAGTCATACATGGAGAATACGTCATCTCACAACATCACTTTTTGATATCCAAGTTTTGTTTTCGGATACGTATTCGATGGGATAAAGGAGCCAAGATTAGTACAACGAAGTGGTAGAGATTGCAAAGTCGTACCTGAAGACTGTGTCGTCTCACAGTATCAGCTTTTGATATCCGAGTTTCATTTTCGGATACGTGTTCGATGGGACAAAGGAGCCGAGATTAGTAGGACAAAATTGTGAAAGATCAAAGTAGATGCCGCACGGTTCTTTAAGGGTAGAGTGAAGAGAGAAGGGGCATGGAATATGGAAGGAGAAGCGAATGACATGTGAGATGAGATGGCAACGCGTATTCGAAATGTGACTATACTGAGGTTTTGGAATAACAAAAGAAAATAAACGTGAACCTAAAGATTCGTGGTGGTGAAACAGTGATGTGTAAAAGGCTATCAAAGAGAAGGAATGTTGCAGATGCTTGCATCATCACTAGAGCGAGGACAACATGCAGAAGTACAAAACGGCAAAGAAGAACGCAAAGAGAGTGATAAGTGAAACAAGGGATCGAACGTATAAAGATATATCAAAAACTAAGTGCGAAGGACGGTGAAGAAAAATGCCTATATGATAGCTAAGCTTCGCGAGAGAAAGACGAGAGACTTCAACAAGTTAAATGCATCAAGGACGAGAATAGTAGAATTTTCATTAAGGACAATGAGATAAAAAATAGATGGAGAGAATACTTCTATAAGTTATTCAATAAAGAAGGTGATAACACTACGATCGAACTGGACGACTCTTTTGATGACCCTAGCAGGCATTTTATTCGGAGGATTCAAGAGGTCAAGGTAAAGGGGGCGCTAAAAACAGATGAAAGCCGGCAAGGCGTTGGGGCCTGATGACATCCCTATTGAGGTGTGGAGATGTCTTGGAGATGTAGAGATAGCTTGGCTAAGTTGTTCAATAATATTTTCAAATGAAACAAGATGTAAGATGAGTGAAAGAGAAGCATATTAGTTCTAATCTTCAAGAATAAAAGAGATATTCGAAGCTGCACAAACTGCAACGAAATCAAGCTTATGAGTCGTACAATGAAGCTTTGGGAGAGAGTTATTGAACATCGATTAAAAAGAATGACAAGCATTTTAAAAAACCAATTTGGTTTCACGTTTGGAAGGTCGACCACAGAGGCGATTTTGTTGATAAGACAACTTATGAAGAGATTTAGGAAGCAAAAGAAGTACACATAATATTTATCAATTTGGAGAAAGTTTATGACAAAGTATCGAGAAAGGTTATGTGGTGGCTCTGGAAAAGAAGAATCCTAACAAAGTACATTACCTTTATCAAGGATATGTACGATGATGTTGTGACTAGTGTCAGACCATGTGATGGTGAAACCAGTGAATTTCCCATTAACATGGGATTACACCAAGGATCACCTTTAAGCCCTAGTGATGGATGAGAGTACTAAGGGTATATAAGATGAGATTCTATGGTGTATGCTCTTTGCCGATGATGTTGTGTTGATTGACGAAAGTATGATACAGGTTGATATCTAACTGGAGTCATGGAGGCAGACTTTAGAATCATAGGGTATTATGCTTAGCAGAACTAAAACAGAGTATATAAAGAACGTGTTCAGCGGTGTTAGGTCAGAGGAAGAAGATGTCATTTCGGGCGAACAAGTAGTGCCCAAGAAGGAACCCTTTTGATATTTAGGGTCAATGTTGCAGTATGATGGTGGGATTGATGAAGATGTTATCTTTAGAATTCGAGCGGGATGGATGAAATGACAACTAGCGTCTAGCATTCTGTGTGACGGGAAAACCCCACAAAAGCTTAAAAGGAAAGTTCTACAGAATGGTAATTAGGCCTGCAATGTTGTATGGTGCAGAATGTTGACCTACTAAAAGACAACACATCCAGAAGATAGGTGTATGCGTATGCTGCGATGTAACTATGGTCATACAAGACGAGACCGAATTAGGAATGATGATATACTTTACAAACTTGGAGTAGCACCAACTGAAGAGAAGTTAGTCCAACGCCGCTTAAGATGATTTGGACATCTCCAACGAAGGCCTCCAGAGGCACCTGTGCGCGTTGTAATTATAGGTCGTATTGAATACTCAAAAGGAGGTAGAGATTGACCAAGGTTGACAAGGAAGGAAGTGGTAAAAAGGGACTTGAAGATTGGAGTATATTCGAAGAGCTGGTGTTGGACAGAAGCATGTGTGAGTTAGCGATCCACGTACCAAATCCACGAGCTAGGAGTTTTTTACTTAGGGTTGGTCTAGGGGTAGTGTTATAAGTTTTAGATTGTAGGACTAATGAATAAGAGCCAAAGACGTAGTGTTTGGTCTTCGGTCCTTATTGCTCTTAGTACCATTAGTATTATACATTATTATTACCATGGTTTTTTTAATTTCTTTATCTATTCTTTTTTACTGTATTTATTTATTATTGCTTTTAAATTGACTTCGTCATTTAGTTTTGGGTTCTATCTCTAGCCGACACCAACTTGTTTGGAAATAATGGCTTAGTTGTTGTTGTTGTGGCATCATACTCACGATAACACGAAATTTAACCTAAATCGGTTTTATTTTTCTCCTATCTTGTGGATTACACACGTTGCACAATACCAAAAAACAGAATTACAACATCTGTATTCAAAATGCTTATTGAATATGTATTCAAAATGTGGATCAATTGGCTACCATGGACGTGGCAATGCTGTCTTCCACCTCTTTGACAAAATAATAATGAAAGGCATACAACCCGATCAGGTGTGTTTTCTTACTTTGTTATCAGCTTGTAGCAATAGTAGATTGATCACTGAAGATAGTGCTAGACATGCTAGGTCGAGCAGGTAGGATCGATGAGGCAATGAATTTAGTGTGGTCAATGTCTTTTGAAGCCGGACCATCTATATGGTTATTAATCCTATCGGGTTGCAGAATAAATAATAGAATGAACTTAGCGGTTCATGCAACAAATAAAGTAACTGAAATAAATAGAAAAATGACGCGAATCATGTACTATTATCCAGTGTTTACTCAGCTGCAGGTAAGTATGGTGGTGCAGTCGAAGTTAGGAAAATGATGAGGAATATAGGGATGAGGAAAGAACAAGGTGCAACTGGATTGAGGTGGAGAGGAAAGTTCATCGAATTTTCACTAGTGATGTTAGACACCCGGAGGTTAATATGGTATATGATTACCTTAAACTGGTGATGCTCATTCCAGATATGGAGCAAGATAAGCTGAACTTGAATTCAGTAGTATTTCTTCAACGACGTTATTATTATTTGTTCAATTATTTACTTTTAATCAGATTATATGCCATAATTAAAATGATAATGTCACTGAAGAAATAATTCTGACTCCAAGTTTAGCTTATCTTCCTCCATATCTGAAATGGTCATCCCATTTTAAGGTAATCACATAACCTCTGGATGCCTAACATCACTAGCGAAAAATCCATGAACTTTGTTCTCCACCTCAATCCACCCGCACTCTCATTCTTTCCTCACCCATGTATCTCTCATCATTTTTCTGACTTCAGCTGCATCACCATACTTACCTATAGGTGAGTAAACATTGAATAATAGTAAATACTACGTGTCATTCTTCGATCTCATTTCCGTTACTTTATTAGCTGCATGAACTATTAAGTTCATTCCATTATGTATTCTACAACCCGATAGGATCGATAACCATATAAATGTTCTGACTTAAAAGGCATTGACCATACTACATTCATTGCATCATAGATCATATCTGCTCGATCCAGCATATCTACCAATGTAACATAATGCACTTCTACAGGCATTAGACCACAAACATTCTTCATCATATCGAAAAATCCCAAGCCTTCATCGATCAATCTACTATGGCACAAGCTGATAACAAAGTAAGAAAATACGCCCGATCGGTTTCTATTCCTTACATTATCATTTTTTCAATAAGGCAGATGGCTTCATTCCCACGTCTGTGGTAGTTAAGCCCAATATATATCACGTTGTTTGGGTTGGGCACTGGTCGGAATACCGATTGTGCATCAGCTATTGACCCGCATTTTGAATACATATTCAATAAAGCATTCGATGCCGAATTGCTCGATCATCTCTTAATTGAAAGGAGGGTGTAATTATTATTTTTAAAATTAAATTCAAAATTAAATAAATTCATGAAAAGTATTCCAAATATCATCTTCCCTGTAAATTTCACAAAATTATATGTATAATTAAGTAATTTTTAGCACTTTTCTGAATTTTATAATTTAGCAAATGTTGCGGATTTCAAAAGCAAATTTTGCTTAATTAATAACAGAAACAATATAACTGATAAATCAGAATTATACCATAGAATCTTTATATTTGCTGATCAAGATCCTGAAAAAGGAAGAAAAATGTTGGTCGTCATTGTTTGTCTGATTGATCCTCTCTGCGGTAACACCGTTCTTTCTACCTCCTTTTATACCTCTTTTAATATTGTTTTTGGCTATCGATTGATTTTCTTCCGCCATTAGAATAATCAGGGGCATTAATTTTGAAAATATCGAGGACTAAATTTACGTGTTCTAATAAAAATACAATTTTTGGTACCAGCATGCTAATGTCTGAGTATAATTACGAATAAAATATCTCTACGAATAAAGGTAAAGACCCAATAGAAGTCCAAATTGTTGTACAGTTATAATAGAAGCATATAAATTCAAATTGAACTAATTCCAAATCTCTAAGATAAAATAAAAAGCTCAATATTGGTAAGATTTGAATTTTAACTATAACTATTGGTACAATTCAAATTGAACTAAGTCCAAATTGTTGTGTACCAATGTTGTGAAAATCATACCTTTTATAATGTAAAAAATGCTAAAAATATAATGCTACTGTGCAATATATGGTAATTAAGTTATGAAAAACTTTTTATTATTTATGTATATTTTTTTGTTAAAGTGATTTACTTATTTTTATATTTTAATGAAATATTGATTTTATCATTTTGTTATTATGAAATGGTGTGCATATTGAAATTGATCAAATTTTGGATTAATTGGACAATCTAATGAATATTAGTTACTTGAACTTATTTAAGTAGTTTAAATTATTTATTCAATTGATTTAAATATATGAGCTTAAATGCAAAATGGTAAAGAGAGTTATTGGGAACTTTGTAAATAATTGTAGATATTATAAAAACGTAGGTATTTAACTGTACAATCATGGAAAAATTTAATAGAACATTGTGAATGTAACGTCCCGCCTTTTCACGCGATTTAAACGGACACACATGCCAATTCAAACCATACGTAAGGGCAGATTGTTATGGGATAAATAAGAAAACAGAGAAGAAAGAAAACTAAACAGAATCTCACAGCGGAAGGATAAAATATAATAATCAAAATATACAGTTCATGAAGCTGTTTTACAAAACATTTGATTATATCTACATGAATATCAGAGTTCACATACCAATCATAATCAATGCAGCGGCATTAAATAGTGTAGTGGAATATTGTAAATAATAATAGTAGAAATCTCCATCTTCGTCCTCCAGATCTAAAGTCTTCGATCCTGAAACGCTCGGACTGACCCGATCGAATTTGAAAAGACAAAAACACTCGAGTCAGAACTAAAAGATCTTATGTGAGTTAAATTAACAAAAATAAATATGAGTGCAGTAACTAAATAGATGCTCGGGACTTACATCTCCTAAGGATCCGTTAAACTATTTACTATGTAGTATATTGCGCTATTATAATAGTGTCTATTTATAAAATAAACTTACTTTTAAATAGCGTTAAGGGGTTACCCATATAGCCCTTATCACAAATAATGCCAATAGTCTATACAGTGCCTGCATATCTCTTGATCGGGAGACTACGAGAAGACACTCCATAGGTACGACACAAATAGAAACTCGTACAAGGCGCGATAGGGTAGGTGACACGGCACAACTAGGCAATGCCAGGGTAGATATACCAATTACGCTTCCGGGTCGGTGGTAACGCGTAGCGCGCAGCTACCGCCCACCTTGAGCCACACCCCCAAATAAAATCAAAAGTGGCCACCGAATCAATCCAAAAGTCAAAGTATAATATCAAAGGGATGTGTCCGATCAAAGGTGCTACCTTATTAACCCGTCAATCGCTCCTGTTTTAGCCACCTTATGCCAACTCACGGGAGTTGGGTCCACGTATTTACCTTACAGGAAACGCCGCCACCAACCCACTTCATTCTGGAATCTCCACCACGTACACGGTTGTTAAAGTGGTTTTCGGAGTTGGAAGAGAGTATGACAACTTCCGATCCCGGTCTCTTCAACAACCAAACGTTATTATAACACCGCGGTTATTTCCAAATAATTTATACTTTAAAACCAAAATATATATCCATTTCAAAACCATAATATTTCGATATCATTTCTTCTTTTAAGACCAAATCAATATGATATCACTTTTATTTCAAGTATATCTTTTTTTTTCAAAAATCATAGTACTTTCAGATATATATTCCTTAACCCATAGCTTCGAAACATGAATTTTAAATACTTAAATGGTTTAATAATAGATTGCTTAATAAAGTAAATTAGCTTTCAAATTCTCAAATCAATTCCAACTCAGATTTAAATTCCCAAATAAACCATTTATATTTCATATATTTCAAAGTTTAAATATTCCATCATTCCAAAACTAAAGTTTTTATTCATACCTATATATATTACATTCACCTTACTATTATTTAGTTTTGAAATACTTACTTGATAAATCAAATATCAATTACGTAAAATTTAAACTTTGAATAACAGGATATTCTTTCAATTAACTTAACTTGATAATATTCTTCCAATCAATCTAATATTCATTTAAATCCTCAAATCAAAATCAAGTTATTAATCATACCTTTTAAATCTTAATTTATTTATATTTTAAAATCAATTTCGAGGATAATTCTTAAATACTTTAATTCAAGTTCAATTCTGAAATAATTAAATTTAAAACCCATCCCATATTTACCTTCTAACTTAATTTCATTTAAGTCATTTAAACTTAATATATACAATAGATACTTACCACTTTATATAAAAGAAATCAACTTCCTTATTAAACCCATTTTATTAATCCTTTTATACATAGCTTAGATTTAAGAATTTAACTATATATATATATATATATATATATATATATATATATATATATATATATAAAGTAACATTTAAATAACGTCAAAATAAGTATTCATTAAACCGTATTTCCTTTCCTAAACCATAGAAAACCATTTCAAAATAATTTATATATATATATATATATATACCGCAGTGCCTGTATATAATTTTCTATCCTATGGTCAAGTGACATGGATATTTATCATTTCAATCCGCAATTTAAAATAAAATGCGGTTGTATATCATTTCAAACCACAATCCCGAATGAAAAGAAATGCATGATAACTTGCAGTTTATATAAGATAGAACACATCATCCATTCATCCGATATCAGTCATCAACCAATTTATTTCAATCATCATCAATTTATTTCAACCATCATCATTTTAAACAAACATCAATATATAGCATATGCAATATAACAGGAAATAAATGACAGTTATTAACTAACAGTGTATATTCAAATAAATTTAATAACTGTTTAACTAGCAGTTTTATGCAAAATAAATAAATTTAACTGTCAATTTATATACAGTAATAAAATTAATTAATAGTTAAACTAAGTAAATGCGATTTAACAGAGATAATGAATAAAACATGCCAAACAGTCATAAATAAATTTCTACTCATATCTAAAATCAATTTAACAAACACAAGATAACTTAGAACTTGTGAGTGCGTTAAAACACTCACCTTTTGAATTTAAATCGAATTTAAATCCGATTTAAACCCAAAATTTCGACGGTCTCCAAATCTGTCCAAACCAGCGTCAACAGACCCGAAATTTTATTACGATCCTAACAAAAAAAATCTCGCGTGAATCGGGTATCGTATGAAGAAGTTATTCGAATAAAACGTTTGAAAATCAAAATAAAAATAAAATAAATAATAAAACAAAACATACCACTAAAGTTTGGCCACGTCACCGAAAATTTTGCACGCGCGTTTCATCTCCAGGAAGACGCGATACTCACGCAATCCACCGGCCTCCATGGGTCAACCCACTTTGACCGCGATTTTGCTCCGCCTCCAAGGGTCGTCCTTCAAAACGAAGCATGCCATCACACTCCCCACTCCGGGCCGCATACCCCCTACCCACGCCGCAGTCTCCGGTCGCCAAAAACCTCGGCCGCCGCACCCATAACCGAAACCCTAATCCAAAATTTTATCCCGATCCAGCCGTCAAATCGTCAAGCCAATCATACAGATGTGATCCCCTCAGCTTCCTCTCCAAAACCCAGAAACCGTTTCCCGATCTGACGAAATTTATCGCGGCGATGATGAACGGCCGTAACTAAACGCCTAATTTCTGGTCAAACCATAACTCGAATCAAAAAACGAATTACACCATTGAATTTTGCTCGTCGAGAGCATCAACATATATTTTTTTGAGATTTTTTTGAGGACTTTGAAATTTTGACTTTTGATTTGGATTGAAATTGGATCTAGGGTTTGCAGCCAATGGAAAGGAGGAGTTGGGGAAAAAAGAATGCACAAAGAAATGAGGATAGATGGAGGCTAGGGTTTATAATTGGGTTTATATAGGTAGGTTAGAGATTTGAATAGATGGATCGGATAAACAAACACGCTAACGCTAACGTGGCCCAAAAAGCCCGTTCTGACCCCGTAACGAAATTGGGTAAACCCATATATCGAAATAGGTATTTTAAAATATTCTGAACACGATGGAAAAAGTTTCACGTCCAATTTTCATTGTATGAAGAAGTTGTGCTGAAAACAATATTTCAAATTGATTTCAAATTGATTTCAATTAAATTGATTTCAAGGCGTTTCGCGTTCGCACGATCAAACGACAAGTCCGATCGCTACGAAACTTGAAACCCTGCAATAATTCACTGATACGGATCCGATGAAACTAGTTTCGTCGGAATCCGAGTCCGTGACCAAAATGGCTATTTTTATATTAATTAAATAAATTAAGAATTAGTAAATAAATCCAATTTTATATTTCAGTTTTAGAATTGGAAATTTTTTATCACTTAATAATCCTCAAACATTTAAAATGATTTAACAAATTTTTAAATATCAATTTATGAAAGATTGAATCAATATACATTTTCAATTTCATAAAATTCAAAATTATAGATAAATTTCCAAAAATTCCTTTTAATTGAATTTACCTATATTTATTCCATTCATTATTTTCAAAAATATAAGGGTTTACCATTGGATTTAAAATTATCACATAAATATTTCCCAATTTTCAACTTAATTTTTAAATTAACGTAAAATGTCATATTCAATTTCCATTAATTTTCAATAGATTCAAATTGTCATATTTTAAATCCCAATGAATAAATAAAGCTTAATTCCCGTTTAAATATTTAACTCATCTAATTGCAATTAACCTTGTTATTATAAATTAAATCCTGATATATTGATACAACTTTATTTCCATTCTTTATTCACAAATCATCATATTTATGAAGAACATTTACGTTATTCTCCATTTATTACCTTAATATATTTAACGTAACATTTAATTTATATATATTGCAATGATTTCCAAATCAATTGAATGAATTAAATATATATGCATCACTCATAATAACTTATGGCACAACTCTTGATCACCTTTGATAAGTTTATTATTTACAATCCAGCAATCGCCATGTACTATATATATACGAATTAATTAATTCAATATTTCCATTTCGTTTTCCTATATTAAATTTATTACTAAGTGTATTTACTCCATTCCAACAAGTTGGAATTCCATTCTTACTATAACAATCCTTTCCCTATTCACCTTTATTAATAACTCACCATCATTGCATTTATTGTCTTTTATTGATTTAACCAAATTACCCCATATTCCTTTAAATTCATACTAACGAAATATTCAATTACTATTCAATGCATATATATTCATTAATCAATTTAGTATTTACTTTTCTTTCCTTCTATTTTATGATAAATAACCTAGTATACATTTACATATATTCATTTCATTCCATTCATTTATGGGTATTACATTGAAATTTAATTTATTAGCTAATATCAACATTATCACCATTAATTACAATTGGATTCCCAATTTCATTCAATACCCTGAATAAAAAACATATATTAATCAAATCCTTACATTTTTTTTCATATTCCATTTAAAATCAAACCATAACATTTAAATGATTTTATTGAATTGGAATTTCATTCAAGTCATAAATTATTAACTTGCAATAACATGATTCCTTAATTTACTCCAATTACCATTTACACTCTTTTATTGCATTAAATCAATTTAATATTTTCATAAATTCCTCATATTAAATTTTATATCCAGGTAAGAATCCTTTTTCTACTAAATTCATTTGGATTTTATTCAAATTTCTATAAATAGGTTTTAAGTCACCATTTACATAATTTATTTTAGCCTTCATTTTAACATTTATTTATCCCCTTTATTGTTTCTACTAAAATAAATTACAAAAATCCTATTAAATAAACAAATTAAATTGTCGAAATTTACGAGTCGTTACAGTGAATAATTGTAAAAATGATGACTTTGTCCTCACTATAAGGACCACTCTTTCATCAAAAATAAAATAATGACTTAGGATTTAAATAAAAAATAATACGAGCGAATTAAAGTGGAGAAAAGGCTTCTAGAAAAAATTTGAGGCATCAAATTATTTTCTTACTATATAATTGACAAATGATTTATTTAGAAATGTGAAATATAAATTATTGTTTTTATTGTGTCTATATATTATTTTTTATATAGTTCGTATATTTTTGCATTTGACTCAAAATTTCACCTCTATGATTTTTTTTTTGTATAAATGTGATATATAAATTAAAATTTTCCTTTTTTTGCTTTTATGCAATGAATTAATGAATTTTAGTTGATTGGCTTTATTTAAAAAAATTAAATTTAAGATATTTAATTAAATATAAGGGTTAACTCAGGAGAACTTTGTGAATAATTACATATATTAAAAAAAATATGTATATGTATATGTATATGCATTTGGATATAAAACGATAGTGTAATAAAACATTGTGATTAATTGTAAATGTAAAATGTTGTACAACGATTTTAAGATAAAATATCAAAAGAGGAGTATGGAGAAGAGGGGAATCCATAAGATTAAAAGGAAGATTAAAGTTCTTTTGATTCCAAGTTATTTCATTAAAACATTAAAATATACCATATTATTTGTTTTAAATATTTGTTGATATATAATTTATTAAATAAATGAATTATATAAAAGTAGATTTTATCGATGATTTATAAAGATAAACGAGTGAATCCTAGTTTTTATCACTGCTATTATGTAGAATATTTGTTATATGTTTTATATGCTTTTATAAATGAAATAAAAATTTAGGTTTATCTTTTTTATTAATACCTATGTGATATACGTATTGTAAATGTTATTTTTAGGGTTTGTTAGATAAATTTATTAGTGTTAGAACTAAATTTATTCAAATAGTTTAAAATATCACTTATTTAAATCTTTAGTGTAAAATAGAAAAACAAAACGTGGAGAACATTGTAAAATCTAACAAACTAAAATTTATAGGCACTTGAATGCAAAATGTTTGAAAATAATAAAAAAAAACATCGTAATTAGTTGTAAATATCATGACAGAGTTGAGAAAAGTGGAAAAAAATTCATGGGATTAATGAGAAGGTTGAAATTATTTTTCTTCTGTTTATCAACTGAAATAATTTATTGAGATAAATGAATTATAAATTAAAGTTGATATTATTATTAATTAACTATAATGAATGAATGATACATTAAAGTTGTTATTGTTATTCATGTATATAAGTTTTGTGATGCATTTTACAAATTTTAATATTTAAGTTTGAAGTAATTTTTAAAAGCATTGTGGTTTATATATTAAAATTGTCATTCTTAGGATCTAAAAGAAGAAGTAATGAATATAAAGTTAACTAAGTTTATTTAAATACTTTAAATTGAAAATTATTTAAGTAATTTAAACATACAGATGTAAGTATAAAATGATAGCAGAGTATTAAGGAGAACTATGAATAACTAAAGAATCTATAAATATATATGGTCCGTTACTAAGCACAAAATCATAAGAAACTAATAGCCTGATCACAACATTCAAAACAATATCTTGAAAACATAAAACAAAATGTTGGGTCCAAACGTTAGCATAATAAATTCAAGTTTGTAATACAATGTATGAAATTTATTTTCGTAAGTAAGAAAAAATTGAGAAATTGAAATATGGTGTACACGACGGCTAAAAAAAGACATACTGTATGTTGCATAGATTCGGATATAACTTATTTTTCTAGTCCATTGAAAGAAAGGCTTCACGCACATTAGACGACATCATGTACTTCAGACTGCACACAATAGACGCACGACAATAAAAGAGGAAAGATAGAGAGAGTAAGATGGAACATTGCGCAGCGTAGTTGTAGAAAAGCCCACCAGTGATTGTGAAAATGGTTGCATCATCCATGTAGTTGCACACAACATCAGCATTAACAAAGGTTTATTTATTAATTTACTATTTTAAACGAAATTATATTTGATCAGAAAAATGACTACAAATGAACTTATAATACACTACATAAATAATGTTTTTCACCCAAAATAATAGCAACAAATATTTTAAAAATCATCAAAGTACTAACCCAGTTGTATTGCAACATTAAATATGATCATATGCATGTTATCCAATATTTATAATTAAAATAATACCATATAAAACAAAATGGACAGTAAATTGGTAATTTTTTTACCAGTAATAGCATGAGAAACATAGTTAAACTATATGTATTTCACTGATCTACATTATAATTACTCAAATTTGAAGGGAAAAAATCTATTGCTTCTGAGAATCAAATAATTCATTATTCTCCTAAAATAACAGTGCTTCTTGCAATTTCATTTTGAAAACAAGGCGATACTTCAGACGAACATGTAAAAGTGAATGTTTAAATTGAATTAGAAATGGTAAGGATTTAGGTTATAGTTTCATTGCGGAAGATACTTTGAGACGTATAAGCTCACAAATATATTGTGCTCGTATGCAAGTTTCCCATTTATTATAACTAAAACGATATATAACATGTGAAATAAAAAATAGAAAAACAAATTGATTATTTGTCCCCGACAATAGCATGACAAATTATAGTTAAAACTGCTTGCATTTAAGTATTCTATAGTATAATTACTCCAATTTGGAAAAAAAGATGCATGTTATCAAATAATTTGTTATCCTTCGTAGATAATAGTGCTATTAGGTGAATATCTGCTATCAAATTGATGTGACACAATTGTAAAAAAACAATGCTATTACATAAATATCTTAAATCGGATGTTCAAATAGAAATCTAAATGTCCTAAGATATAGTAGTAGCATTGAAATTTTCAAGTCCAAAACAATAAAAGAATCGTCCAAACCCAAAACTACAAAATATAATCAAATAATCCACTAACTAACAATACATGAAAATCACTTAATGATCCGACGTAAAATGAATTAAAGATTACATATCTACAGAGATGAGGATTCATGGTTATGGTATGAATTAATCAAAATTGAGGACTTGCACGCAGGTAATGTCAGGTGCAAGTAATGTAAGGTGCTTAGACAAGATGACGAAGAGCCAAAATTAAAATCTCTAGTAAAATGAAGTAAAATTAAAAGATGGTTTTTGAAAATGGATTTTCTGAAGATGAAAGTTTTCGTTTATAGTAAAAAGTAAGAGATTAAAATAATTGTGAAGTTTTATATTTAACACAATAAACGTGGTGTTATTTCTAAATATATGATGAAAATGCCAATTCATTGGAATGCCTTTGTAATGATGTTTGTAAATAATTGTAAAAATTTATAAAATATAAGGATTTGAAGTCAAAGAAAATTTTAATATTTGTACCATATTAACATTTACAAAAAATGTACAAATATAAAAATACATCATCCACGTAACATAAATTATATACATAAACAGTAATTACAAAATTTAATAGTCCATTTAGCAATATATTTACCATGCATTGCATTGTAAAATTATTTTTTAACGTCAAGTACCTAAATTGAAATTTGCACAATTATTTAAAGGCCGTCTTCAGTATCAGCTAGTATTGTACATAAGTAAATATATTTAAATTAATTATATACCTTGACTTTTAATTATTTGGGTAATTTCAATTCATAAATATTTGTTAATTCATCTAATGAATCCTAAATATGAAGGTTTCAGCATGTATACCACGTTCACATCAACAAAAGTGATAAATTGCTTTTTCGATTCAAGTAAAAAAATAAAAATTACATAACACACATAAACAATATTAACCAATTTAATTTATTGTTAATTTATCTCAATAAATTTATCATATATTATATTACAAAATTTTGATTTTATTTTGAAATACCCATGTTAGCAAATTTCTTCGCTAACCAAATAAGCAAGGCAGGTTTGAATAAGAGCTTAAGTGCACGTATGCAAGATAAAAAGTGTATGAAAGTTCAAGTTTGGGTTCAAATCCAAAGATAAGTCATATGCATGTCCATTGTCCAAGTTCAAGTCCAAAAAATAAGTCATTTGGATGTCCAATACCAGATGGTACCATAATTCTGTTTATTCTAAATTTTCGATACACAGAATTATATAGTAATCAAAACACACAATTATGTTATTTATTGATTCGAAAGGGGTTTTAAATACAGTTTCCCAAAACCTTCAAAACAATTTCGAATATAAATTTTTAATCGATCGAATTATCAATTTATAAAATTTTACGTTCTTTCCTTGAAATCCATTTTCTGTTTGCAAATAGAGAGTTGCAAATCTATTATACAATTACAAGGGAATCTATAAATTACAATTTAATTCCAAATCACTTGAAACTCTTTCTAAAAATAATCCACGCATTTGTAGAGTTCTTCTCTAATAAATGAAAATAATAATATTATTAAGTAAGTTTTATAATTCAAATTCCTTTAAACAACAAATTTAAATAAATTCATTTTTTTCAATAAGAGTTTTCAATAAAAAATAATCTTCCAAAGTCGTCGAATGGAATTCCATAAATGGAAATTTCCATTCAATAAATAAATTGCATTCCACTTACTATAACTTCAAAATGATTTTTTTTAAAACTTCCATTCTATTAAATCCAAAATAAAATTTACTTATCACTTTTAAAATATCAATTTCAAATATCATTCCATAACCACTCTATAAGTATTTTATAACCAACAATAAATGAATAAAAATATAACTATTTTAAAATTTAATTTATTTAATCAAATCCCAAAAATTCTTCATTTTCCAAACAATTTATATTCGTAGAAAACCTAAAACAGATAACTTAAATAATTTTCTATCACAAATAGTATTTCTAGTTTTAAATAAAAATCATTTGGAAATCTACTATTTATTTCCAAAATATTTCATTTTTCATTGAAATCTTTTATTTCAGTTTATTCCCTCTCTGATCATTTTTTTAATGTGATCTCGTCACTGCAACAGTTGTCAAAAATATGTGATCTCATCGCACCAAAAATCGATAAAAGATGTGCAATTCATCAACAAATTTATATCAACCAAAATTCGTCATTCAAATAACCAATGAATTCCAAGAAAGTAGAATCAAGCAAAGCAAACAAACCAATCGTACATCTAATGACAATGCACAATTCTGCAATATCGGTCAACAACTGTTTGCGTAAACTAGACCATAGTTGTGAGTAAAATGAGATTTACTCACCGAAGTGATAAACGCTCGGTTGGGTTATGCAGTAGCTTTAGCCTTCATTACGCCATCAGCAAGACTTCTCCCAAATAGATGCCCTACCAGCCTCACCTGAAGCCACAAACCCAGGTCGTGCCCTTCTAAACCGTCAATCCCTGTTCTAAAACGAGCATCCACGCACCTGCCAACACACCATGCCACCTGCTCCTCCATGACAACCTGACCCGCATGACCACCAGAACGCTTGCGTCACTGCAGGTCGCTGCGACCATGCCCCAACCACATGCGGCATCTTCCCTCTCTCCGTACGTCGCCATTGACGTCGTCGACAATAATCTCCACCTGATCGTGAGTAAGCATCGGCCGCCGCCTCCGTGCTCTCCCTTTCGATGTTCATTGACGTCGCTCGGGTCGCGACGCTTCAAAAGCCGTGATGACTTTTTATAATTTCAGTGAAGTCACGATCATTGATTTAGGGTTTCTTAGGCATAAATAGAAACATACGGGTTTGAAGGTGTATAGCGGAGAACGAGCTTTGTGCGTGCGTGATGAAAACATTTGAATTGTTTTTCTACAAGTTGTATTTGTTTAATACGTTCAAAAGATAACGGGTTTCCTAAATATTTAGTCAAATTTTTGTGTTGAATCATGCGTGGTTAATCCGAATTTTTATTTCTAAGTTGTAATTCTATTTTTTTTAGTTTAAACTTTTATTTATATTATTAGTAATATAAAAACGAACTTGTAAAGTAATTTATTTGTTAGATCCCCTTTTTTAGTAATATTAAGACTTGGTAAATTTTTGTAGAGAAAATTTTGAATTTGTAAAGGAAGCTTAATTGTCAGATCCTATTTTTAAGTGAAGCTAAATCTTAATAATAATATCTGTAGAGAGACATTTTTGGTACATCATGCTGACACCAAAAAAGTGCGATGGAAAATATATTACAACTATTAATAAAGAAATACATATAAGGGTATGTTTGGAACTTCGTGGTTGGACCAGAAAATTGCGCTTTATGCGTGAATTGTTTTTCTAAAGTGAGATGTTTAACATATTCAAAAAGTTTATTTGTTGTTAGTTTGAATTTTTGTTCTGTTGATTCTATTTTAGTTGCAACATATACATTGGTGGTGGTTTGAATTATTGTTTCTATTAATTTGTAAAAGAAAGTTAATTTGTTAAATCTTATTTTAAGGGTTATTACGATTTGGTAATATTTGTAAAGAGAAGTATTTAAGCAACACTAAGATTTAGTAATATTTATGGAGGTTTATTTATTAGATCCTATATTTAAGGGATATTAAGATTTGCTTATATTTATTGAGGGGAATTTTAAATTTCTAAATGAAGTTGGATCTAATTTTTAAATGATATTAATATAAATGAGCATTTTTTTATAGTTTACGCTGATACCGAAAAAATGTAACATCAAATATATTATAACTATCATTAAAGGTGCTTTTAATTATCCAGAAGAATCTTTTATTATCTAGATGTGCGTGTTTGGCCCATTCTTATATTAGTGAACACGCAAACCTAAAAATATATTCATTAAAATATTCAAGTTTTAACTTGGTTTGAATTGTTTCAGTCCAGCGTAGATATAATAGGAGAAATAACCTAAATTATTTTTTTGTTTTAGGAACTTGTAAAGGGAATGATACAGATAATACTTGAATCATATATGAGTGAAGGGTATTTTGAGAAGTACATGGTCGGAACAAAAGAATGTTCTTCGAAACCGACTACTAATAAAGATAATACTGGTATTTAAATAAATATCAAATGTAACTAATTTGATTTACATTTCATTTTATAAATTCTCTTTTGTTAATTGGACAATATCATTCGATTCGATGTCCGCTTATTTTTATTTAATCATTCGTTAAACTATTACAACTACTTTTTTTACAGCTATTTCAAGCGCATTATAGTTATTTACACTTCAATGAAATGGGTTAAGGAATTACGTTTCCATCATCTTCTCATCAAAGTTTTAATTTGATTGTAAAAATCACAATGAATTTTTTTCTCACGGTTATTTTATTTTAAAAAACCGGAGGAGAAGAAGAGAGTAAATGAAAGTGTTTAGGGTTTTGACGTTTTAACTATGGAAAAAGGAGGTAAAAGTATGTCTTTTATTAATAGGATGTGGATCCCTTATAAGAATTTAACCCCTCGTATACAAAACTAAAGTGTCAATAACAAAAGATATTTGACAAACAATCGCAAACGGATTCATTCGCTTCCATCGACACCATTTTTCTGAACCTGATAAAAAATTGCGAACGCCAATATCGAAAAATGATAATTGACAAATAAGATAAATCATATACATTCAGAGCGAAATGAACATGAAATGAATAAAATAAAATAAATAAATTTTTGGAGGCAAAATGAAAAAAATACATAACCCTACATTACCATTCAATAATGATAAGTCTCGAAATCAACTTTCAACATCACCATGTAAATCATTACTTTCACATAACAATTTTTCTATATAGCTGCAATACTACAAATAATAGTGATGAATGATTATACACCTGAAGTTCCAAATCAATATTAGCATCAACGGTTTCACAACATCCACAAAAGAATAAAAGAATATCTTAAAACTAGATCCAACTTTTTTACAAAATCAGAGCATAGCTAGCTCAGTAGCTCTATAGTTTCGAATTGCTTCTTTGGGAAACTTTTTGCAGAAACAATCCTAACGCAGCTCTCATCCACATATGTCTACATCCACTCATCGCTTTAGTAATGGAAATCCACTTCTTCTTCCTCATTTGCATCTCTGCAAAACATGCCAATTCACTCGTCCCCTTTATAGGATCTGATATAGTCCTCTTCTTGGGAAGTTTCCTTGAAGAAAAGGATCTGCCATTTGAGGAAATTTGTTTCTATCTTTAAATAATGGTCGAGCCTGCAATAGTAGATTGATCGCTGAAGACAGTGGTAGATATGCTAGGTCGAGCAGGTAGGATCGACGAGGCAATGAATGTAGTGTGGTCAATGTCTTTTGAAGCCGGACCATCTATATGGTCATTGATCCTATTGGGTTGTAGAATAAATAATAGAATGCACTTAGCGGTTCATGCCATAAATAAAGTAATTGAAATATAATCGAAAAATGACATGAATCATGTACTATTATCCAGTGTTTACTCAGCTGCATGTAAGTATGGTGATGCAGCTGAAGTTAGGAAAATAATGAGGAATATAGGGATGAGGAAAGAACAAGGTGCAGCTGGATTGAGGTGAAGAGGAAAGTTCATCGAATTTTCACTAGTGATGTTAGACACCCGAAGGTTAATATGGTATGTGATTACCTTAAAATGGTGATGCTCATTCTAGATTTGGAGCAAGATAAGCTGAACTTGAATTCAGTATTATTTGTTCAGTGACCTTATTATTTTTTGTTTAATTATTTACTTTTAATCAGATTATATGCCATAACTAAAATGATAATGTCACTGAAGAAATAATCCTGACTCCAAGTTTAGCTTATCTTCCTCCGTATCTAGAATGGTCATCCCATTTTAAGGTAATCACATAGTATATTAACCTATGGATTCCTAACATCACTAGCAAAATATCCAAGAATTTTGTTCTCCACCTCAATCCAACCGCACTCTCATTCTTTCCTCACCCATGTATCTCTCATCATTTTTCTGACTTCAGCCGCATTACCATACTTACCTGCAGCTGAGTAAACATTAAATAATAGTAAATACCACGTGTCATTCTTCGATCTCATTTCTGTTACTTTATTAGTTTCACGAGCTATTAAGTTCATTCCATTATGTATTCTACAACCGGATAGGATAGATAACAATATAAATGTTCTGACTTAAAAAGGCATTGACCATACTACATTCATTGCATCGTCAATCATACTTGCTCGATCCAGCATATCTACCAATGTCACATAATGCTCTTCTTCAGGCGTTAGACCATAAACATTCTTCATCATATCGAAAAATCCCAAGCCTTCATCGATCAATCTACTATGGTACAAGCTAATAACAAAGTAAGAAAATATGCCCGATTGGTTTCTATTCCTTACATTATCATTTTGTCAATAAGGCGGATGGCTTCATTCCCACGTCTGTGGTAGCTAAGCCCAGTATCATGAAGGTATATATCACGTTGTATGGGTTGGGCACTGGTCGAAATACCGATTATGCATTAGCTATTGACCCGCATTTTGAATACATATTCAATAAAGCATTCGATGCTGAATTGCTCGATTATCTCTTAATTGAAAGGAGGGTGTAATTATTATTTTTAAAATTAAATTCAAAATTAAATAAATTCATGAAAAGTATTCCAAATATCATCTTCCCTGTAAATTTCACAAAATTATATGTATAATTAAGTAATTTTTGGCACTTTTCTGAATTTTATAATTTAGCAAATGTTGCGGATTTCAAAAGCAAATTTTGCTTAATTGATAACAGAGACAATATAATTGATAAATTATAATTATACCAGAGAATCTTTATATCTGCTGATCATGATCCTGAAAAAGGAAGAACAATGTTGATCGTCATTGTTTGTCTGATTGATCCTCTCTGCGGTAACACCGTTCTTTCTACCTCCTTTTGTACCTCTTTTAATATTTTTTTGGGCTATCGATTGATTTTCTTCCGCCATTAGAATAATCAGGGGCATTAATTTTGAAACTATCGAGGAATAAATTTATGTGTGCTAATAAAAATACAATTTTTGGTACCAACATGCTAATGTCTGAGTATAATTATTAATAAAATATCTCTAGAATAAAGGTAAAGGCCCAATAGAAGTCCAAATTATGGTACAGTTATAATAGAACCATATAAATTCAAATTGAACTAATTCCAAATCTCTAAGATACAATAAAAAGCTCAATATTGGTAAGATTTGAATTTTAACTATAACTATCGGTACGATTCAAATTGAACTAAGTCCAAATTTTGTGTACTAATGTTGTAAACATCGTAACTTTTATAATGTAAAAAATGCTAAAAATATAATGTTGTTGTACAATATGTGGTAATTATGTTGTGAAAAATAAACCTCCTTTTGTTTATGTATATTTTTTTGTTAAATTGATTTACGTGTTTTTATATTAGAATGAAATTTCGATTTTATCATTTCGTTATTATGAAATGGTGTGCATATTGAAATTGATCAATTTTTGGATTAATTGGACAATCTAATTAATATTAGTTACTTGAACTTTTTTAAGTAGTTTAAATTATTTAGTTATTCAATTAATTTAAATATATGAGCTTGAATGCAAAATGGTAAGAGAGTTATTGGGAGCTTTGTAAATAATCGTAGATATTATAAAAATGTAGGCATTTAACTATACAATCATGGAAAAATTTAACAGAACATTGTGAATTATTGTAAAAATGATGACTTTGTCCTCACTACGAGGACCACTCTTTCATCAAAAATGAAATAATGACTTAGGATTTAAATAAAAAATAATACGAGAGAATTAAAGTGGAGGAAAGGCTTCTAGAAAAAAATTGAGGCATCAAATTATTTTTCTTACTATATAATTAAGAAATGATTTATTTAGAAAAGTGAAATATAAATTATTGTTTTTATTGTTTCTATATACTATTTTTTATATGATTCATATATGTTTGTATTTGACTCAAAATTTTACCTCTATGATTTTTGTTTGTATAAATGTGATATATATATATATTAAAATTGTTATTTTTTTGCTTTTATGCGATGAATTATTGAATTTTAGTTGATTGGCTTTATTTAAAAATTTTAAATTTAAGATATTTAGTTAAATATAAGGGTGAACACATGAAAACTTTGTGAATAATTACATATATTAAAAAATATATGTATATGTATTTGGATATAAAATGATAGTGTAATAAAACATTGTGATTAATTGTAAATGTAAAATATTGTACAACGATTTTAAGGTAAAATATCAAAAGAAGACTATGGAGAAGGGGGGAATCCATAAGATTAATAGGAAGATTAAAATTATTTTGATTCCAAGTTATTTCATTAAAAAATTAATATATATAATATTATTTGTTTTAAAATATTAGGTGATATATAATTTATTAAATTAAATGAATTATATTAAACTAGATTTTATTGATGATTTATAAAGATAAATGAGTGAATCCTAGTTTTTATCACTGCTATTATCCAGAATATTTGTTATATGTTTTATATTCTTTTATAAATGAAATAAAAATTTAGGTTTATCTTTTTTTTATTAATATCTATGTGATGTATGTATTGAAGATGTTATTTTTAAGGTTTGTTAGATAAATTTATTAGTGTTGGAACTAAATTTATTCAAATAGTTTAAAATATCACTTATTTAAATAATTTGACTTTAGTGTAAAATATAAAACAAAACATGGAGAACATTGTAAAATCTAACAAACTAAAATATGTAGGCATTTGAATGCAAAATGTTTGAAAAAATAAAAAACATCGTAATTAGTTGTAAATGTCATGACGGAGCTGAGAAAAGTGGAAAAATTCATGGAATTAATGAGAAGATTGAAAATTATTTTTCTTTTTTTATAAACTGAAATAATTTATTGAGATAATGGAATTATAAATTAAGGTTGATACTATTGTTAATTAACTATAATGAATGAGACAAGCACCATTGTCCAAGTGGTTAATTGATTCGGCTTTGGTGCGGAGGTCACAAGTTCTAAACTTGCTTTCGGACGTTTATTGACATGGGATATGTTGTCCCAATGATTTGTTGTATATAAAGTACCATTTCAAAAAAATAATATAATGAATGAATGATGCATTGAAGTTGTTATTGTTATTCATGTATATAATTTTTTTTTATGCATTTTACATATTTTATATTTAATTTTGAAGTAATTTTTAAAAGCATTGTGGTTTGTATATTAAAATTGTCACTTTTAGGATCTAAAAGAAGAATTAATGAATATAAAGTTAACTAAGTTTATTTAAATTGTTTAAATTGAAAACTATTTAAATAATTTAAACATACAGATTTAAGTATAAAATGATAGCAAATATTAAGGATAACTATGAATAACTAAATTACTAAGCACAAAATCATAAGTAAACTAATAGCCCGATCTCAACATTCAAAACAATATCTTGAAAACATAAAACAAAATGTTGGGTCCAAATGTTAAAATAATAAATTTAAGTTTGTAATACAATGTATGAAATTTATTTTCGTAAGTAAGAAAAAATTGAGAAATTGAAATATGGTGTACACGACGGCTAGAAAAAGACATACAACCGTATGTTCATAGATTGGGATATAACTTATTTTTCTAGCCCACTGAAAGAAAGGCTTCACGCATATTAGACTGCATCATGTACTTCAGACTGCACAAAATAGACGCACGACAATAAGAGAGGAAAGATAGAGAGATTAAGGTGGAACAATGCACAGCGTAGTTATAGGAAAGCCCACCGGTGATTGTGAAAATGGTTGCATCACTCATGTAGTTGCACAAAACATCAGCATTAACAAAGGTTTATCTATTAATTTACTATTTAAACGAAATTATATTTGAGTAGAAAAATGACTATAAATGAACTTATAATACACTACATAAATAATGTTTTTCTCCCAAAATAATAGCAACATATATTTTAAAAATCATCAAAGTACTAACTTAGTTGTATTGCAACATTAAATATGATCATATGCAAGTTATCCATTATTTATAATTAAGATAATACCATATAAAACAAAATGGACAGTAAATTGGTAATTTTTTACCAGCAACAGCATGAAAACATAGTTAAACTATATATATTTCACTAATCTACATCATAATTGCTCAAATTTGAAGGAGAAAAAACCTTTTGCTTCTGAGAATCAAATAATTCATTATTCTCCTAAAATAATAGTTCTTCTTGCAATTTCATTTTGAAAACAAGGCAATACTTTAGACGAACATGTAAAAGTGAATGTTTAAATTGAAGTAGACATGGTGAGGATTTAGGAAATAGTTTCATTGCAGAAGAAACTTTGAGACCTATAACCTCACAAATATATTGTACTCATATGCAAGTTTCCCATATATGATAACTAAAACAAAATATAGCATGTGAAATAAAAAATAGAACAACAAACTGATTATTTGTCCCCGACAATAGCATGACAAACTATAGTGAAAACTGCTTGCATGTAAGTATTCTATAGTGTAATTACTCCAGTTTGGAAAAAAGATACATGTTATCAAATAATTTGTTATCCTCCATACATAATAGTGCTATTAAGTGAATATCTTCTATCAAATTGATGTGACACAATTGTCAAAAAAACAATGCTATTACGTGAATATCTAAAATCGGATGTTCAAATAGAAATATAAATGTCCTAAGATATAGTAGTAGCATTGAAATTTGCAAGTCCAAAACAATAAAAGAATCGTCCAAACCCAAAACTATAACATAAAATCAAACAATCCACTAACTAACAATACATGAAAATCACTTAATGATCTGAGGTAAAATGAATTAAAGATTGCATATCTACAGGGATGAGGATTCATGGTTATGGTATGAATTCAATCAAAATTAAGGACTTGCATGTAGGTACTATAAGGTGCAAGTAATGTAAGGTGCTTAGACAAGATGACGAAGATTCAAAATTAAAATCTCTAGTAAAATGAAGTAAAATTGAAAGGTAGTTTTTAAAAATGGATTTTCTGAAGATGAATGTTTTTCGTTTATAGTAAAAAGTAGAGATTAAAATAATTGTGAAGGTTTATATTTAACACAATAAATGTGATGTTATTTCTAGATATATGATGAAAATGCAAATTCATTGGAATGCCTTTGCAATGATGTTTGTAATTAATTGTAAAAATTTATAAAATATAGGGATTTGAAGTCAAAGAAAATTTCTATTTAAATTGAACTAATCCCAATTAAAGGTAAAGGCCCAATAGAAGTCCAAATTGTTGTACAGTTATAATAGAACCATATAAATTCAAATTGAACTAATCCCAAATCTCTAAGATACAATAAAAACCTCAATATTGGTAAGATTTGAATTTTAACTATAACTATTAGTAAGATTTAAATTGAACTAAGTCCAAATTGTTGTGTACCAGTGTTATAAAAATAGTACCTTTTATAATGTAAAAAATGCTAAAAATATAATGTTATTGTGCAATATATGGTAATTATGTTGTGAAAAATAAACTTCTTATTGTTTATGTATATATTTTTTCTTAAAGTGATTTACGTATTTTTATGTTTAAATGAAATTTTGATTTATCATTTTGTTATTATGAAATGGTCTGCATATTGAAATTGATCGATTTTTGGATTAATTGGACAATCTAATGAATATTAGTTACTTGAACTTATTTAAGTAGTTTAAATTATTTAGTTATTCAATTAATTTAAATATACGAGCTTAAATGCAAAATGGTAAATAGAATTATTGGGAACTTTGTAAATAATCGTAGATATTATAAGAATGTAGGCATTTAACTATACAATCATGGAAAAATTTAACAGAACATTGTGAATAATTGTAAAAACGATGACTTTTTCGCCACTACGAGGACCACAGTTTCATCAAAAATGAAATAATGACTTAAGATTTAAATAAAAAATAATATGAGAGAATTAAAGTGAAGGAAAGGCTTCTAAAACAAATTTGAGGCATCAAATTATTTTTCTTACTATATAATTAACAAATGATTTATTAAGAAAGGTGAAATACAAATTATTGTTTTTTTTGTTTCTATATATTATTTTTTATATGATTTGTATATTTTTGCATTTTACTTAAAATTTTACCTCTGTGATTTTTGTTTGTATAAATGTGATATATATATATATTAAAATTGTCATTTTTTGCTTTTATGTAATGGATTAATGAATTTTAGTTGATTAGCTTTATTTAAAAATTTTAAATTTAAGATATTTAATTAAATATAAGGGTGAACTCAGGAAAACTTTGTGAATAATTACATATATTAAAAAATATATGTATATGTATGTGTATTTGGATATAAAACGATAGTGTAATAAACCATTGTGATTAATTGTAAATGTAAAATGTTGTACAACGATTTTAAGATAAAATATCAAAAGAGGACTATGGGGAAGGGGGAATACATAATATTTATAGAAAGATTAAAATTCTTTTGATTCCAAGTTATTTCATTAAAAAATTAATATATATCACATTATCTGTTTTAAAATATTAGGTGATACATAATTTATTAAATTAAATGAATTATATTAAAGTAGATTTTATTGATGATTTACAAAGATAAACGAGTGAATCCTAGTTTTTATCACTACTATTATGTAGAATATTTGTTATATGTTTTATATTCTTTTATAAATAAAAAAAAATTTAGGTTTACCTTTTTTGTTAATACCTATGCGATGTACGTATTGAAAATGTTATTTTTAAGGTTTGTTAGATAAATTTATTAGTTTTAGAACTAAATTTATTCAAATAGTTTAAAATATCACTTATTTAAATAATTTGACCTTAGTGTAAAACATAAAAACAAAACGTGGAGAACATTGTAAAATCTAACAAACTGTAATATGTAGGCATTTAAATGCAAAATGTTTGAAAATAATAAAAAAAACATCGTAATTAGTTGTAAATATCATGACAGCGTTGAGAAAAGTGGAAAAAATTCATGGAATTAATGAGAAGATTGAAAATTAGTTTTCTTTTGTTTATCAACTAAAATAATTTATTGAGATAATTGAATTATAAATTAAAGTTGATATTATTGTTAATTAACTATAATGAATGAATGATACATTGAAGTTGTTATTGTTATTCATGTATATAACTTTTGTTATGTATTTTACATATTTTCATATTTAAGTTTGAAGTAATTTTTAAAAGCATTGTGCTTTATATATTAAAATAATCATTTTTAGGATATAAAAAAAGAATTAATGAATACAAAATTAACAAAGTTTATTTAA
Source organism: Allium cepa (assembly GCA_030765085.1). Lineage (NCBI taxonomy): Eukaryota > Viridiplantae > Streptophyta > Magnoliopsida > Asparagales > Amaryllidaceae > Allium > Allium cepa. The sequence goes on along the minus strand of CM060939.1, from coordinate 963,125,062 downwards.
ATAGTTTAAATTGAAAATTATTTAGGTAATTTAAACATACAGAGATTTAAGTATAAAATGATAGCAGAGTATTAAGGAGAACTATGAATAACTAAAGAAACTATATATATATATATATATATATATATATATATGGTCCGTTACTAAGCACAAAATCATTAGAAAACCAATAGCCTGATCTCAACATTCAAAACAATATCTTGAAAACATAAAACACAAACGTTAACATAATAAATTCAAGTCTATAATACAGTGCATGAAATTTATTTTCGTAAGTAAGAAAAAATTGAGAAATTGAAATATGGTGTACACGACGGCTAAAAAAAGACATACTGTATGTTGCACAGATTGGGATATAACTTATTTTTCTAGTCCATTGAAAGAAAGGCTTCACGCACATTAGACGGCATCATGTACTTCAGACTGCACAAAATAGATGCACGACAATAAAAGAGGAAAGATAGAGAGAGTAAGATGGAACATTGCGCAGCGTAGTTGTAGGAAAGCCCACCAGTGATTGTGAAAATGGTTGCATCACCCACGCAGTTGCACACAACATCTGCATTAATAAAGGTTTATTTTGTTAATTTACTATTTAAACGAAATTATATTTGATCGGAAAAATGACTACAAATAAACTTATAATACACTGCATAAATAATGTTTTTCTCCCAAAATAATAGCAACAGATATTTTAAAAATCATCGAAGTATAAACTTAGATGTACCGCAGACTTAAATATGATCATACGCAAGTTATCCAATATTTATAATTAAAATAATATTGTATAAAACAAAATGGACAGTAAATTGGTAATTTTTTACCAGTAATAGCATGAGAAACATAGTTAAACTATCTGTATTTCACTGATCTACATTATAATTACTCAAATTTGAAGGAAAAAACCTATTGCTTTTGAGAATCAAATAACTCATTATTCTCCTAAAATAATAGTGCTTCTTGCAATTTCATTTTGAAAACAAGGCGATACTTCAAACGAACATGTGAAAAAGAATGTTTAATTTGAATTGGAAATGGTAAAGATTTAGGAAATAGTTTCATTGCAGAAGAAACTTTGAGACCTATAACCTCACAAATATATTATGCTCATATGCAAGTTTCCCATTTATTATAACTAAAACAATATATAACATGTGAAATAAAAAATAGAAAAACAAATTGATTATTTGTCCCCGACAATAGCATGACCAACTATAGTTAAAACTGCTTGCATGTAAGTATTCTATAGTATAATTACTCTAATTTGGAAAAAAGATACATGTTATCAAATAATTTGTTATCCTCCATAGATAATAATGCTATGAGGTGAATATCTGCTATCAAATTGATGTGACACATTTGTCAAAAAAACAATGCTATTACGTGAATATCTAAAATTGGATGTTCAAATAGAAATCTAAATGTCCTAAGTTATAGTAATAGCATTGAAATTTGCAAGTCCAAAACAATAAAAGAATCGTCCAAACCCAAAACTACAAAATATAATCAAACAATCCACTAACTTACAATACATGAAAATCACTTAGTGATCCGAGGTAAAATGAATCAAAGATTGCATATCTACAGAGATGAGGATTCGTGGTTATGGTATGAATTAATCAAAATTGAGGACTTGCACGCAGGTAATGTAAGGTGCCTAGACAAGATGACGAAGAGTCAAAATTAAAATCTCTAGTGAAATGAAGTAAAATTAAAACATGGTTTTTGAAAATGGATTTTCTGATGAAAGTTTTTCGTTTATAGTAAAAAGTAAGAGATTAAAATAATGGTGAAGGTTTATATTTAACAAATAAACGTGATGTTATTTCTAAAGATGAAAATGCCAATTCATTGGAATGCCTTTATAATGATGTTTGTAAATCATTGTAAAAACTTATAAAATATAAGGATTTGATGTCAAAGAAAATTTCAATATTTGTACCATACTAACATTAACAGAAATTGTACAAATATAAAAATACATCAACCATGTAACATAAATTATATACATAAACAGTAATTACAAAATTTAATAGTCCATTTATACCAATATATTTACCATGCTTTGCATTGTAAAATTATTTTTTAACGTCAAGTACCTAAATTGAAATTTGTGACCGTCCACAATATCAGCTAGTATTGTACATAAGTAAATATATTTAAATTAATTACATAATCTTGAATTTTAATTATTTGGGTAATTTCAATTAATAAATATTTGCTAATTCATCTAATGAATCATAAATATGAAGGTTTCAGTATGTATACCACGTTCACATCAACAAAAGTGATAAATTACTTTTTCCATTCAAATAAAATAATACAAATTACATAACATACATAAACAATAATAACAAATTTAATTTATTGTTTATTTATCTCAATAAATTTATCATATATTGTATTGCAAAATTTTGATTTTATTTTCAAATACCTATGTTAGCAAATTTCTTCGCTAACCAAATAAGCAAGGCAGGTCAAGGCTGGTTTGAATAAGAGCTTAAGTGCACGTATGCAAGATAAAAAGTATATGCAGTTCGGGTTCGGGTTCATCCAAAGATAAGTCATATGCATGTCCATTGTCCAAGTTCAAGTCCAAAAAATAAGTCGTGCGCATGTCCAATACCAGATGGTACTATAACTCTGTTTATTCTGAATTCTCGATACACAGAATTATATAGCAATCAAAACGCACAATTATGTTATTTATTGATTCAAAAGGGGTTTAAATACATTTTCCCAAAACCTTCAAAACAATTTCAAGTATAAATTCTTAAACGATAGAGTAATCAATTTATAAAAATTTACTTTCTTTCCTCGAAGTCCATTTTTCATTTGCAAACAGAGAGCTGCAAATCTATTATTCAGTTATGAGGAAATCTATAAATTACAATTTAATTCCAAATATGCAAGAACTAATGAAACTAAATGAATGCAAGGATTAATTACAAATGATTTATCCTAAGTTAACCCAAAATTGTATAATCACAAATTTTCTTAAATCAACAAGATAGTTCTCGGCCAGGTAACTGACAGGATTTATCGGTGCACTACTAATCACCGTAGCAATGTAGCCGAAGGTTTAAGTACCTTTAGAGGAACAACCAATATAATATTTACGAATCACCGTAATATTTATAAATGGTTATTACTCCCCCGTATCCTAAACACCAAGAAATTAAATTGTTCAAAGAAGACAAATTGTCGATATACAATTAAATGTTGTCGATGTCTAACCGTTTTTATTAATCAAAATCTAGGATGAAATGCAAAGCAGAAAATAAACGTATATTAACAATGCAACTACGAATGGATTTTGTGTTTTTTTGGATGTTTGATTTTTTAAATATATGCAAGCAAACAACAATGTAAGGCAAATAATAGTAGATATATACAATGCATGGCAAATAAAAAGAAAATTGTAAATAAGCAAGCAGTTATTTTTTTGGCAAGATCAGCAAATCGAGCAATTTATTTTTGGCAGCAACACGGTAGTTATAGCAACCAAGTCTTCAAACCTGCTTTTGCAACCTGAAATGAAAACAAGATATATATACAATATTTTTTGTTTTTGTTTATTTTTTTAACGAAGTAAAAAAAAATTGAAAGGGTTTTTTTTAAGACCAGGTACACAAAACAAACCAATTGAAATCACATAAACCAAACAGAACAACTGAAAACAAAACAAATTGAAAGATATTTTTATTATTGATTTATTTGATTTTTTAAGAAGAACAAGCTAAAGAGCTTTAAACAAATAAAAAAATGGAAAACAAAAGCAAATTATCTCCAACCCAAACCCATTAAGGAATAAACTAAAGCAGCTCTTTTTTTTATTCATTCAAATAAAAGACTTCAAACCAAATTCAACTATGAAACTTCAAACCAAATTAGCACTTCTGCCCAAATCGAAATCCTTGAAACAATTTTGAACTTCAAACCAAATCAAAAACCAATTGTTTAATTCGGCTGTGAATTAGGTGGCGGTCGGAGTTTGTTCGATTTCTTGAGGAGGAGCCGCGATGAAGGTTGGAGCTCGACTGTGAGCAGTGGTGATTCGCGTGCTGTTGGAAGCAGTGACTAATTTTTCGAATTGGCTTGATTGCTTCGTGATTTATAGGGTTCGACTCGATTGATGCCGCAGTCGAAATTGCGATGATAAGAGGTGGTGATGGGGGCAGTAGTAACATAATTGTGGCAAACAGAAGTATTTGGTCAGAGGTGGTTAGGAATGTAGGGAAGTGCTGGTGAAGAAGTGGGTTTCTGGTGGTTATTGGTGTTCGAGGAGGAGCAGAGGCAGATGTCGGCAGAGGCAGGTCTATGTTGTATTGGTTGTGAATGTCGGGGAAGGTGATGAAGATGGTGTGTACTTGAATGTTGAAGTATGTTAGTGGAATAGAATGGAGTTTGAAGCAATGAAGTGGGGATGCAGTGTTAATGGCTGGAATGACAGTCAGTATTAATGGTTGATGGCAGAAATGTCAGGGATGTAGGCACGTTGATGGTTTGTTTGGACAAAAGTTAAAGGAGGAACAGTGATGTATATACAGGAGAATGAAGTAATTGATGATTGTAGTTGCTTGAAGTGGTGGAACAGTGGGTATGGTGATTAAGCAGGGGGTTTGTAGAGATGAGGAGTGATATGGCCGAGTGGATTTGTTGTGCAGTAGGCAAACAAGTGTTCATACTGTAGTTTTGAGGGGAGCTATAGAAACGTGATGATCTGGGAGTTGTAAGCAAGATGGTGAGGAGGTTGTGATGAAAAGAACTGTAGGATGACAGTAAGATGTCAAGGAAATAGGGGTGAACTGGTAGTTATAGGAGATATGGATAGGAGATGTTGGTGAAGAAGAGTTGCATTATGACAGAGAGGCAGTAAGTTGTTATGGTAGTTTGAAGTGTGGAATAGAAAATGCAAATAGAAAATTTAATCAGAGAAAAAATTGTAATCAGGAAAGAGAGGATGAAAATGTATGTACAAATGAAAATGCAAATGATAATGTAAAATGTGAAAAAGCAATGGAATTTTTTTTTTTTCAAATAGAACTAGAAATGCAAATGCTAATTGAAATGGCAAGAAGCAAGCACACAAAATCAAATTATACAACAAACATGCACATAATTTTTTTTAATGCAAACAAACAAACAAAATAAAATCACACAAAAATTAAACAAAAGTAATTCGAAGAATGAAAAATAAAATCAATACAATTCCTCGGCAACGACGCCAAAAACTTGTTTAACGGTGGAATTTCTATTGAGCTAGAAAACCGTCGAAAATTTTCAAATTAAAAATATTACCGTAAGCGCAAGGTGTACGAATGTAGCATGTGGCAAATACTGGTCGATCCGTAGGGAATTGATGATTTTAAAAATTCTATTCAATCGAATTATACCAAAGTCGAGTTAAAGTTAAGTTAGAGAATTAAAAAAATTAGCTAACAAACTAAAAGAAAAAAGATGCAAATATAAGTGTTAAATGACAATTTAGATAATAAATCCACTCTCTAAATCATGTAGTTCAACATATATGAAATCATGATCTCTCTTTTATGGTCATTAATGCTTTAATTGATGTGCTTATCATAAGTATGGCATATTTATGCTATTGACTAGTCAACATAAGCCATCAAACTATAACACATCACTTAAAGCACTTACTAACTTTCATTAAACTTGACAAAGAAAATGAAAATGAAATCTATTTTAAGTATGGCCTATTAACTATTGATTAGAAATATAGACCATCAAGTTTTAATTTCAAATCACTTTCTTTTGCCATAATCATATTTTGATGAAGAGGCAATTATTGTTAGTGGTTGTTTAAGCATAGCCTATTTGGTGTCAACAATATAGGCTATAAAACTCAAAGCAAAAACAACTAGTAAACCATTTCTATCATCATCATTAAGCACAAAAAAAGAGCATGAATTAACAAATAGTTGAAGCTACATAACTAGAGAGCTTCATTACCCCTAAATTGAAAGGGTTTAGCCTCTCATATTTTTCATTTCATTAACAAATGTAGCTAACAACATGAAAGAAAAAAGAAAGGAAAATAGAAGCTAATGGAAAAGAGAACTATTCTACTTGCATAAAAGAAAATAAATCTACACTGCAACATGAAAGGAAAACAAACAAGAGAAGAAAAAAGCAATGTATTAAAGTTGCATAAAAAAAAGAATTACATAAAAGAAATGGCTAAGCAGCCATGAAAAGAAAAGAAAAGCTTTCTTTTATTTTGAGCCTAAAACTAATGAAGAGGAAGAGGAGGAAGAGGGTTACATGAAACATAAGGGGTTATTTATACAAGCACGAAACCCTAATCCATAATTTGGGAAATGAACAAACTACCCTTGAGAAAGTGTGGAGGCCAAGTAATCATTAGCTTCTACTAATCATTATTTAAGTGTACATGAAGCCATTAATTCTATAAGCATATGCATTAGCCTCTAATTTGTACATTAAGGTGGTGCGTAGGTGGGGTCCTCCATGTTCTTCACTTTGAATTATTTCCATCTTCATTCATTTGTATTCATTTTGTGCATGCGTATTCCTTCATGAACCCACTTGTAATTGAGTTTAATTTCCTACAAAATAATATAAAAAATTTCAATTAAATTTTCTCAAATTAATATATGCACAAAAATGACCATTTTGCCCCTGGATGAAGATTAATATGTAACAATTTCAAATAATATGAATTTTGGTATAAACAAGTTAAAATACCCAATATGATCATTTATTTAATTTAAATAGATTAAATATGGTGGTAAAAATATGCACATTTACGTGCACATCAAATACCCCCACACTTATCTTTTTATTCGTCCTCGAATAAAAAAAGACTAAGATAAATCCTTTTTCGTAGGGAGCATGATTTGCATTGAGCGCATGCAATAAGCCGTTAAACCTCTGGGTGTTCCCAGTAGAACGAGTGTTGTCTCATGAGGGTTTTCAGCGGATACTGCCCACAAAATCCAAATGCAGGATGAAAATATTTACAAAATGCAAGGTTTATTTACAAAGAGATGAATACGAATTTTTGAATATTTACAAATGAAGGATTTATTTTTAAATCGACACAAATATGTTAAATATAGGTTTTGGTCATTATCTTGAAAATTTAAGTCATTTACTCATCAAAATTTCCAACAAAAATCAAGTTATCATAACAAATAGACTATAGTTTAACTCCTTATTTCGGTTGATAACAAAGTGTAATTATGAAAAAGATCCTTCGTTGATTATCAAGTTTATCAAAATAGTATTTTCATTTCCTTTCAATAACAAATCAAATCAAATAAGTAAAAATAGTGCTAAGATTTCAATTGCTTACTCTCTCATTGTTTGCAAGAAAAATTACACACCTAGCTCAGATAAACTGAGGTCAGATATATCACCCATGCACTGCCTTTCAGGCTTATATGAGGGGAGTACAGAGCATGGCGAGTGCACACACTTTCATGCATACACCTATCGACCGTAGGTGGTTTTTATTAAGTTTGTTTTTTTCCACATGTGTTCCATACATGCATAACCGTGAGGACTTTTAAATGAGTATGAAAGCACATAATCAAAGATTACAAGTAATTCACCCATGCGTAACCGTGAGGACTTTTAAATGAGAGTGAATACTTGAATGTTATTATTTTTTATTTTTATATTTTTTTAAGAGGGAGAGAGAGTTTTGCAAAATCATCTTAGCACCATTTAACTTAGAAGACAGAAAAAAATGTTATATCCTTTACTTTAGGTCAACCACTTTTTAAAACAAAGATTTCAATTAGGATGTACTTTATAATTAACACGTATGAATCTTCCTATATACCAGTTAAACCATAATTATTTGTAATAAAACTTCATTTTTATTTTTGTTAAGACGAATAAATTTTCTAAAATTTCAATTTAGTAAACCAAAACCATATATTTATCCTATGGTGTTTATCTAAAAATAAATCAAAAGAAAATTGGTTTTTGGAATTTTTTTTTGGTTTTAAAAGAAAAAGGAAAAAATAAACCATGAAAAATATATGAAGATAGGTCTCCTTCCACTCTTGACGTTGAATGTCTCCCCACAATCAACCCAAGTGGAAGGAGAAAAACAAAAACAAAAACATGACCTTTATTTAAATGAAAATTAATGGTATTTACACGAGATCAGAAAGTTTATCATCAAAAAATAAATGAAACGGTCTTCCAAAGATCGATTCATTTGTCTCGTCAAGTATGCGAGACACAACTTAAGCTCGAAAAACCAAACCATAGAAGATTTCAAAGTTGAACGTTGATTTGGAAAAACGAACATCGTTTTATTAAAAATCATACGAGTTGTTTTATTGTCGATGATTTTTAGGGTCGATAAAATAATTGGTTGAAATTCAAGTTTATTTACACCAAATTGAAATTCAAATTTTTCAATGAAAACTTCTTTAAAATTATTGATTTCAAAATCAAAATGGTGATTTAAATCTACCCCTTCGGAATTTAACAACTCATCTTCAGAAACTCCATAATATTCACGTTCATTAAATTCGTCTTCCTTTATTGGATTATCAAGAACTTTATTACATGTCTCAAGTTCATAATCCAAAGTTGTTGCATTCACATTTTCGAAATCGAGAAAAGAAAGATCGAATTTTACATTTGGTTCCACACCCTCAAAAGAATTGAAATCCAACTCAATTACCATGTTTTCAACAACTTCATTAAGATTATTATTTTCAGTTTCAAAAGTTGTTGTTTCAAAATCATCGATTTGGGTAAAAGATGGATTATCATTTAACTCGTCACATGTTGAGATTTGATTTTGTTTATCATGTTGTTTCATATATGTTTCAAACAACAAATTTGTGTGATCATCGTAAATTTCATTCATTTGCTCAACAAAGTCAAATTTGTAATTATTAACTTGAAATTTTTCGATTTGGACTCGTTGAGAACAAGAATTGTCAGTTCGATAAACGGTAGATTATTATTTGATTCTTCGCAAGTTGAGATTTGATTATGATTTTCACGAAAAGTTTTGTATTTTTCAAGTAATAAATCCCCGTTATCTTTTTCCATTTGGTCAACAAAATCAAATTCATGATTGTTAATTAGAAAATATTCATTTTGAATTTGTTGATAACCAAAGTTTTCAATCGTATATTTATTGAAACTATTTCCATTGCCAAAATTATTTGAAAATTAGTTCACATTTTCATCTTGATTTTGATATTCATTTTCAAGCTCGAGATTGAATTGGTATGAGTTATACTCGAAATCATTTGAATTTTGAAGCGAATTCAAATTTTGATTATTTTGACTTGAATTATTGCACAAATATGAGTTACACAAATCGTTTAAACTTTGATTTTGCTGTGTAGAGAGTTCAAGTAAAGATAAAATGCTATTTTTGAGATTTGAGGGTTGCTCATCGTTTTGAAAAGTTTGTTGTCCAAAATTCGAATCATTTAAAGAACAGTTGTCATTAAAATATCCATACGAATTTGAAGTGAAATAATATAGATTATATTGATTTTCACAACTATTGTCAAATTCAAGTGAATATGGAAATTCAGACATTTTCAAGAATATGTTTGGTTTTTTTATATAAAGGAAAAATATTTACAAATAAAATTTATTTTTCAATAGGGAAATTGATTTTTTTTTTTTTCAAATTTTTTCTTTGTTTTTGAAAATGTTTTAAAATAATTTTTTTTTTGATTTTGTTTCTTATTTTTTTTTGGATTTTTGAAATTTCAAAGGAAAAATGATTTAAAAATTTCAAGGGAAAAGAAATATTTACAGTTTTTTTTAGTTTTGGATTTTGATTTTTTTTTAAATATGCATGAACTAATGCAACTAAATGAATGCAAGGGTTAATTACAAATGATTTATCCTAAGTTAACCCAAAATTGTGTAATCACAAATTGTCTTAAATCAACAAGATAGTTCTCGGCCAGGTAACGGACAGGATTTATAGATGCACCACAAATCACCGTAGCAATGCGGCCGAAGTTTTAAGTACCTTCAGAGGAACAACCACTATAATATTTACGAATCACCGTAATATTTATAAATGGTTATTACTCTTCCGTAGCCTAAACATAATTGTTCAAAGAAGACAAATTGTCGATATACAATTAAGTGTTGTCGATGTCTAACCGTTTTAATTAATCAAAATCTAGGATGAAATGCAAAGCAGAAAATAAACGTGTATTAACAATGCAACTACAAATGGATTTTGTGTTTTTTTCGGATGTTTGATTTTTTTAAATATATGCAAGCAAACAACAATGTAAGGAAAATAATAGTAGATATATACAATGCAAGGCAAATAAAAAGAAAATTGTAAATAAGCAAGCAATTATTTTTTTGCAAGATCAGCAAATCAAGTAATTTATTTTTGGCAGCAACACGGCAGTTATAGCAACCAACTCTTCAAATCTACTTTTGCAACCTAAAATGAAAACAAGATATACACAATATTTTTTTTATTCTTTTAACAAAGTAAAAAAAATTGAAAGTGTTTTTTTTAAGACCAGGTACACAAAACAAATCAATTGAAATCACATAAACCAAACAAAACAACTGAAAACATAAGAAATTGAAAGATTTTTTTATTATTGATTTATTTGATTTTTTTAAGAAGAACAAGCTAAAGAGCTTTAAAAAATTAAAAAAAGGCAAATAAAAGCAAATTATCACCAACCCGAACCCATTAAAGAACAAACAAAAGCAGCTCTTTTTTTATTCGTATAATTAAAAGACTTCAAACCAAATTCAACTATAAAACTTCAAACCAAATTAACACTTCTTTCCAAATCGGAATCCTCGAAATAATTTTGAACTTTAAACCAAATCAAAAACCAATTGTTTAATTCGGTTGTGAATTAGGTGGCGGTCGGAGTTTGTTCGATTTCGTGAGGAGGAGTCGCGATAAAGGTTGGAGCTCGACTGTGAGCAGTGGTGATTCGCGTGCTGTTGGAAGCGATGACTAATTTTTCGAATTGGCTTGATTGCTTCGTGATTTATGGGGTTCGACTTGATTGATGCCGCAGTCAAAATTGCGATGATAAGAGGTGGTGATGGGGGCAGTAGTAACAGGATTGTGGCAAACAGAAGTATTTGGTCAGAGGTGGTTAGGAATGTAGGGAAGTGCTGGTGAAGAAGTGGGTTTCTGGTGGTTATAGGTGTTTGAGGAGGAGCAGAGGCAGGTCTATGTTGTATTGGTTGTGAATGTCGGGGAATGTGATGAAGACGGTGTGTGTGACGCCCCACCTCTATGCTCGCAATAACAAAGAGTATTAAAAGAAATACTGTTTGTTATCACGAAGAATAAGGCTGGATAGGAGCGGCCATCCGTAGTTAGGCCTTTCAGTAGTATTGGTTATCTCGATAGGAGTGGTATATATTTTTAATTTTCATCTCACATTTATTTACTCCCATCGACATACCCAATTCTAGAATAAAACGAACTACGATGGTTCATAATAGTTTAGGACAATATATATAGTAATAACACAGATAATATAAATGCGGAACACGGATAAAACAAATGTCTCATATATATAACAACTGATGTCAGTTGATATACATGTGATACAATACACATGATACAACTACACTGTCGACTCTGGAAGTTACATATACAAGTACATTATCGTGAATAATATACATGGATATACAACATCCTATACAAATACACTGACTACTAAACATGATGACGACTACTCCATAAGATATGAAGAGACTTCATAGCTCTAGCAGCAACCCAAAGTAAGATATCAACAACCTGTAAATACTCGGTCTGACCCGAGTATTAAATTCAAGAGAAAATAATATACGGGTCAGTCTAATTCAAACTCAGTTATTAGTGCACAGAAGCAGTAATAATTAAGTAACAAATAGACGACAGTCACAATAATTCTCGTCTGTCCGATCTTTAAACAAAGAAATCGGATAACGATAAATATAACACGTAACAGTGTTAAACAACAAATCAGCAAATCCAAATTATCAACGAAGATAAACTAAAAGAATATCAATGAAGATAATTTAGAAAACAACAGAATTGCCTAAACGGCAATTAACGACAAAATCTAATTTAAAACATCAACTCTGGTAGGGCTGCAGTATACGCACGCGTATACTGCCTCGCCACTACAGCGTATGGAATACGCAAAAGATCCATAAATCAAAAACAAAATAAAATATCATAAACCATACCTTGTGGCTGCAGTTCACGCTTGCGTGCACTGCCTTGCCACTACAGTGATGATGTAGGAATAAGTACAAGGCAGCTAGTAAATCAAGTGTCCAAAGATGTCGAAGTCAAGTGACTTCAACACAATTTACAACAATGCAGTAATTTATATGCAAACAAACTGCAGATACGAATTAATACAGTGAACTATGCGATGAACATGAATGCAGTGACCAGATTAGTGTGACACATGTATTAGCTTAACCAAGTCAAGTGGGTAACCAATGCACAACTCCGGTCAGTGGGCACTTCATATATGCAGACCAGTAAAGTGAAATGTTTAAGGCCAGTAATCAACAGACCCAAAGCTATCGAATACCTAGTGTACAGCCACCCCACAAGCTACATGAAGTAAATGCAAATAAATGGACAATTGCCTCGGTGAATATACAGTGTAATGAGGACTACAAGGAGATGTACCAAGAAGTGATATTAGTGCAACAGTCAATGATAAAGATATGAGCAATGCAACAGTAATTCAAAGCACACTGGAATGCAGCAGTGGTGAATGAATTCAACATGAATGGTCATGCTAGATCATATTAGCCTGCAACATATGTATACTTGGTTATACATTCCAAAGCTTCTTTCTATAATAAGTATTAACATTTATTAGAGGCCTTTTCTTCTTCTTTTTTTCCATGAAAATCCAAACATTCTTCAAACCGTGTTTTCTAACCAGTATAATGACAACTTGAACATTTCAATGTTTGCAAAAACAATTACCCAAGCATGCAGCTAGGAAGTAAAGCATTTCAATACTGTAAACTACATGCACGCGTATGCAGTTTCCAACAAAGATAGAAGGAAACATGAAAATAGTGACTGTGCAGAAGTCACAGGGACAATGGTTAAATCAAGCATTACCCAAGTCAAAGACCATAACCCTAAAACAATGTCAAAGTCATTCCAACAAAGTGGCAGTGCAACCAAGTGTATACTATCAGCTATAACAAAAATCAACCCAATATATATACATGCAAAATTCGACATGCACATGAGCCACCAATTTTCATAGAGCAACGAAAAGTAATCTGAATCAAATGCCATCAGATAGACAAAGCGAACAGAGGTGACTACATGAAATCGACAAGTCAGTAAAGATTCATGAAACCAACAGCAACTGAATTACCTACTTGAAGTCAGTGATACAAATTAAGTTAAAATCTGGTGATATCAAAATAAGTTGAAGCCGTGAATGAACAATTCAGTGCCAAAGTCGAAGATTATCATTATCAAGAAGCACAAAGAGAAATTCACGGAACAAAATCAAGTCGCAAGTCAATAACCAGGAAAATCACAAGTTCCAAATCAATGCAGTGTTTTATCAAAAATTGAACAAGTCCAAAAATCGAAGTCGTGGCTAACTAATGATCCAAGTCCACAGATTACAGTTCACTATCAAAACAATGATGATGGCCGAAGCCAACAAAAATTCATAATCACAAGACAAAATCGAACGCGAGGCATAGAATTTAAATTAGATGTGAGTGAAAAAGAAAATCACTCACCTTTGCTAACGGAGCACGAACGATTGACCGAACAACGCGATCCATCTCTCGATCGAGCAAAACGAAGTCGCGGCACCATGAAGTCGGTCGAAGCCCAAATTACTGAAGCAAGAGAAACGAGCACGAGCCGCCATTTTAATTCTTTCGTTTGTTTGCTTTTAGGGTTTGAGATGAGAAAGAATAAATGGGAAACGGTACTTGCTTTAGTTAATTATCACGGCACAAAAGTGAAAAGTAACGTGGGCCGAGCCTTTACATAAAGCCCACATACCCTAACAAATTTTTGAAAAGAATTTAAACCTGATTTAAAAACTTCCAATAGCAATTACCAACCAATCTAATCGTTTAATGATTAATCGTTTAATGATTAATCGTTTAATGATTACTATAAATTATGCAAAACCCGGTTTTTACAAACTCCCCTCCTTATAAAAATTGCATCCCCGCAATTTTCATAATTAAAGGCGTCAATAACAATTATTTCTCTGACATAAACTGGTTAAGCTAGAAAAATAATGTCGGGAATACAAATGTCAAAGAAATCTTTTAATTTCATAAAAGGAATTCACAAATTCTCAACAAAGTCTAATTATCAATAGATAATTCAGAAAACAGCAAAACTGAATAAGCAATATTCAATTATCAATTAGATAATTAGAATATAAAAATCACAAAACAGCAATATCTAATTATCGATACGATAATTAGAAAGCAGAAAAATCTAATTATCAACAAAGATAATTATAAAACCCAAATCGCAAATCGCAAAACCATAAATATCTGGTTATCAAAACGGTAATCAGAAAACAACAAAGGTCTAATTATTAAAAACCATAATCAAATTTAAAATCAACAAATATTTAATTATCAAAAGCGATAATTAAATCTCAAATCAGCAAATATTTAATTATCTGAAGCGATAATTAAATCTCAAATCAGCAAATATTTAATTATCAAAAGCGATAATCAAAATCAACAAATATCTAATTATCACAAGCGATAATTAGAAACAACAAATATTCGATTATCAAAAACGATAATCAAAATCAACAAATATCTAATTATCACAAGCGATAATTAGAAACAACAAATATTCAATTATCAAAAACGATAATCAAAATCAACAGATATCTAATTATCACAAGCGATAATTAGAAACAACAAATATTCGATTATCAAAAACGATAATCAAAATCAACAGATATCTAATTATCACAAGCGATAATTAGAAACAACAAATATTCGATTATCAAAAACGATAATCAGAATCAACAGATATCTAATTATCACAAGCGATAATTAGAAACAACAAATATTCGATTATCAAAAACGATAATCAAAATCAACAGATATCTAATTATCACAAGCGATAATTAGAAACAACAAATATTCGATTATCAAAAACGATAATCAAAATCAACAGATATCTAATTATCACAAGCGATAATTAGAAACAACAAATATTCGATTATCAAAAACGATAATCAAAATCAACAGATATCTAATTATCACAAGCGATAATTAGAAACAACAAATATTCGATTATCAAAAACGATAATCAAAATCAACAGATATCTAATTATCACAAGCGATAATTAGAAACAACAAATATTCGATTATCAAAAACGATAATCAAAAATCAACAGATATCTAATTATCACAAGCGATAATTAGAAACAACAAATATTCGATCATCAAAAACGATAATCAAAATCAACAGATATCTAATTATCACAAGCGATAATTAGAAACAACAAATATTCGATCATCAAAAACGATAATCAAAATCAACAGATATCTAATCAAAAACGATAATCAAAATCAACAGATATCTAATTATCACAAGCGATAATTAGAACTCAGATCAACAAATATCAAATTACCTGTAGATAATTGGAAACAACAAATATCTAGAAATCAATAAAGATACTCTAGAAAATCAACATTAAAGGTTGGATCGATCCCAGCAGATGGCGAGTTTTAGCTACGCCGCACGTGCATCTCAGAGTGGCCGAAGCCTACCAAGTACTCAACATAATTTTGGCGCCCATCAGATTGACCCGAAGGTCCGCAGAGTGACCCGAAGGTCTAGTACTGGTATTTGACCCGAAGGTCCAGCAGAGTGGCCCGAAAGCCCAACAAATGACCGGAGGTCCAGCAGAGTGGCTCGAAAGCCAAATAAAATCATCAGATATTCAATTAACGAGTCCGGAATTAACCGAAAAAGCAAACGCACATGTCCCATACCACGTGTTTTACTAAATCGTTTGATTCTCTTCATCGTTTCCTTGAACGTGTAAAATCATCAAAATCATCAAACGGCCAATGTTTCAATTAACGAGTCCGGAATTAACCGAAATAGCAAACGCTCATGTCCCATACCACGAGTTTTACTTAATCGTTTGATTCTATTCATCGTTTCCTTGAAAGTGCAAAATGGTGTATTCAAAAATAACATTTCACATTCTCAAACGGACAAGTCCGGAATTAAGCGAATCAGTAAAAGAAAGGGGTCATAGTCCTCGATTTTTCTGAAACGTTTAAATCGCTTTCTCATTCTTTTGAAAGCACAAAATGCAAAACTTCTGAAAACAATTTCATTTATTTCACAAAAGTAATAATTTACATTCTCAAACGAACAAGTCCAGAATTAAGCGAATCAGTAAAAGAAAGGGTTCATAGTCCTCGATTTTTCTGAATCGTTTAAATCTCTTTCTCATTCTTTTGAAAACGTAAACTGAAAAATTTTGAAAACAATTTTTTTTTTAAACGCCATTTTATAATCACGTGATTAAATCAGCAACATAAGTAGCAACTTCAACAAGAAAATGGTACTTCTCAAAACACCATGAAAACGGATCTCAAAATCAGCATTGCGGGATAACCGCTTGAAAATCCACTTTAAAATTTGACGGTTACTGAAGTCAAAGTGACAGTAATTTTTTAAACGTCAAAATCTCATCAAAATAATTCGCATCAAAATATAATACCAGTGAATTTTCATTCATTTAAAAATGTCAACAAACACCATGCTTCAAAAATATAGCATTGGTGTAAAAATCCCGTTATAATAATAACGGCAACAAAATACGTCTCATAACCAAGCATCGGTTCAACGTAAAATTAATGCAGTAACGTGCAACTTGAATTTGCAAGTATACTACGAAATGAACAAAGAAATCATTCAATTATATCTTCAATGAAGATATTTTAAATAAAGCTATTTAAAAATTTCATCAAAATTTCAAAACTTTAGTTTTGACTCAAAGCACATATAAAACATCGACTAATAGTTGTAACACATGTTCCATCTACGTTATGTTTTATATTATGTCCATAAACCCCAAGCTCTGATACCAACTGTGACGCCCCACCTCTATGCTCGCAATAACAAAGAGTATTAAAAGAAATACTGTCTGTTATCACGAAGAATAAGGCTGGATAGGAGCGGTCATCCGTAGTTAGGCCTTACACTAGTATTGGTTATCTCGATAGGAGTGGTATATATTTTTAATTTTCATCTCACATTTATTTACTCCCATCGACATACCCAATTCTAGAATAAAACGAACTACGATGGTTCATAATAGTTTAGGACAATATATATAGTAATAGCACAGATAATATAAATGCGGAACACAGATAAAACAAATGTCTCATATATATAATAACTGATGTCAGTTGATATACATGTGATACAATACATATGATACAACTACACTGTCGACTCTGAAAGTTACATATACAAGTACATTATCGTGAATAATATACATGGATATACAACATCCTATACAAATACACTGACTACTAAACATGATGACGACTACTTCATAAGATATGAAGAGACTTCATAGCTCTAGCAGCAACCCAAAGTAAGATATCAACAACCTGTAAATACTCGGTCTGACCCGAGTATTAAATTCAAGAGAAAATAATACACGGGCCAGTCTAATTCAAACTCAGTTATTAGTGCACAGAAGCAGTAATAATTAAGTAACAAATAGACGACAGTCACAATAATTCTCGTCTATCCGATCTTTAAACAAAGAAATCGGATAACGATAAATATAACACGTAACAGTGTTAAACAACAAATCAGCAAATCCAAATTATCAACGAAGATAAATTAAAAGAATATCAATGAATATAATTAAGAAAACAACAGAATTGCCTAAACGGCAATTAACGACAAAATCTAATTTAAAACATCAACACTGGTAGGGCTGCAGTATACGCACGCGTATACTGCCTCGCCACTACAGCATATGGAATACGCAAAAGATCCATAAATCAAAAACAAAATAAAATATCATAAACCATACCGTGTGGCTGCAGTTCACGCTTGCATGCACTGCCTTGCCACTACAGTGATGATGTAGGAATAAGTACAAGGCAGCTAGTAAATCAAGTGTCCAAAGATGTCGAAGTCAAGTGACTTCAACACAATTTACAACAATGCAGTAATTTATATGCAAACAAACTGCAGATACGAATTAATACAATGAACTATGCGATGAACATGAATGCAGTGACCAGATTAGTGTGACACATGTATTAGCTTAACCAAGTCAAGTGGATAACCAATGCACAACTCCGGTCAGTGGGCACTTCATATATGCAGACCAGTAAAGTGAAATGTTTAAGGCCAGTAATCAACAGACCCAAAGCTATCGAATACCTAGTGTACAGCCACCCCACAAGCTACATGAAGTAAATGCAAATAAATGGACAATTGCCTCGGTGAATATACAGTGTAATGAGGACTACAAGGAGATGTACCAAGAAGTGATATCAGTGCAACAGTCAATGATAAAGATATGAGCAATGCAACAGTAATTCAAAGCACACTGGAATGCAGCAGTGGTGAATGAATTCAACATGAATGGTCACGCTAGATCATATTAGCCTGCAACATATGTATACTTGGTTAAACATTCCAAAGCTTCTTTCTATAATAAGCATTAACATTTATTAGAGGCCTTTTCTTCTTCTTTTTTTCCATGAAAATCCAAACACTCTTCAAACCGTGTTTTCTAACCAGTATAATGACAACTTGAACATTTCAATGTTTGCAAAAACAATTACCCAAGCATGCAGCTAGGAAGTAAAGCATTTCAATACTGTAAACTACATGCACGCGTATGCAGTTTCCAACAAAGATAGAAGGCAACATGAAAATAGTGACTGTGCAGAAGTCACAGGGACAATGGTTAAATCAAGCATTACCCAAGTCAAAGACCATAACCCTAAAACAATGTCAAAGTCATTCCAACAAAGTGGCAGTGCAACCAAGTGTATACTATCAGCTATAACAAAAATCAGCCCAATATATATACATGCAAAATTCGACATGCACATGAGCCACCAATTTTCATAGAGCAACGAAAAGTAATCTGAATCAAATGCCATCAGATAGACAAAGCGAACAGAGGTGACTACGTGAAATCGACAAGTCAGTAAAGATTCATGAAACCAACAGCAACTGAATTACCTACTTGAAGTCAGTGATACAAATTAAGTTAAAATCTGGTGATATCAAAATAAGTTGAAGCCGTGAATGAACAATTCAGTGCCAAAGTCGAAGATTATCATTATCAAGAAGCACAAAGAGAAATTCACGGAACAAAATCAAGTCGCAAGTCAATAACCAGGGAAATCACAAGTTCCAAATCAATGCAGTGTTTTATCAAAAATTGAACAAGTCCAAAAATCGAAGTCGTGGCTAACTAATGATCCAAGTCCACAGATTACAGTTCACTATCAAAACAATGATGATGGCCGAAGCCAACAAAAATTCATAATCACAAGACAAAATCGAACGCGAGGCATAGAATTTAAATTAGATGTGAGTGAAAAAGA
This sequence comes from Allium cepa, assembly GCA_030765085.1. NCBI lineage: Eukaryota > Viridiplantae > Streptophyta > Magnoliopsida > Asparagales > Amaryllidaceae > Allium > Allium cepa. The sequence goes on along the minus strand of CM060939.1, from coordinate 963,105,442 downwards.
AAATCACTCACCTTTGCTAACGGAGCACGAACGATTGACCGAACAACGCGATCCATCTCTCGATCGAGCAAAACGCAGTCGCGGCACCACGAAGTCGGTCGAAGCCCTAATTACTAAAGCAAGAACGAGCACGAGCCGCCATTTTAATTCTTTCGTTTGTTTGCTTTTAGGGTTTGAGATGAGAAAGAATAAATGGGAAACGGTACTTGCTTTAGTTAATTATCACGGCACAAAAGTGAAAAGTAACGTGGGCCGAGCCTTTACTTAAAGCCCACATACCCTAACAAATTTTTGAAAAGAATTTAAACCTGATTTAAAAACTTCCAACAGCAATTACCAACCAATCTAATCGTTTAATGATTAATTGTTTAATGATTAATCGTTTAATGATTATTATAAATTATGCAAAACCCGGGTTGTTACAGTGTGTACTTGAATGTTGAAGTATGTTAGTGGAATAGAATGGAGTTTGAAGCAATGAAATGGGGATGCGGTGTTAATGGCTGGAATGACAGTCAGTATTAATGGTTGATGGCAGAAATGTCAGGGATGTAGGCACGTTGATGGTTTGTTTGGACAAAAGTTAAAGGAGGAACAGTGATGTATATACAGGGGAATGAAGTAATTGATGATTGTAGTTGCTTGAAGTGGTGGAACAGTGGGTATGGTGATTAAGCAGGGGGTTTGTAGAGATGAGGAGTGATATGGCGAGTGGATTTGTTGTGCAGTAGGCAAGCAAGTGTTGATACTGTAGTTTGAGGGGAGCTATAGAAACGTGATGATTTGGGAGGTGTAAGCAAGATGGTGAGGATGTTGTGATGAGAAGAACTGTAGGATGACAGTAAGATGTCAAGGAAATAGGGGTGAACTGGTAGTTGTAGGAGATATGGATAGGAGGTGTTGGTGAGGAAGAGTTGCACTATGACAGAGAGGGAGTAAGTTGTTATGGCAGTTTGAAGTGTGGAACAGAAAATGCAAAAACAGAAAATTCAATCAGAGAAAAAACTGTAATCAGGGAGGAGAGGATGAAAATGTATGTACAAATGAAAATGCAAATGACAATGTAAAATGTGAAAAAGCAATGGAATAATTTTTTTTTTCAAATAGAACTAGAAATGCAAATGCTAATTGAAATGGCAAGAAGCAAGCACACGAAATCAAATCATACAACAAACATGCACACAATTTTCTTTTTTAATGCAAACAAACAAACAAAATAAAATCACACAAAAATCAAACAAAAGTAATTCAAAGAATAGAAAAATAAAATCAATACAATTTCCTGGCAAAGGCACCAAAAACTTGTTTAGCGGCGGAATTTCTACTGGGTTAGAAAACCGTCGAAAATTTTCAAATTAAAAATATTAACGCAAGCGCACGGTGTACGAATGTAGCACATGGCGAATACGGGTCGATCCGTAGGAAATTGATGATTTTAAAATTTCTATTCAATCAAATTATACCAAAGTCGAGTGAAAGTTAAGCTAGAGAATAAAAAAATTAGCTAACTAATTAAAAGAAAAAAGATGCAAATATAAGGGTTAAATGACAATTTAGAGAATAAATCCACTATCTAGATCATGCAGTTCAACATATATGAAATCATGATCTCTCTTTTATGGTCATTAATGCTTTAATTGATGTGCTTATCATAAATATGGCATATTTGTGCTATTGATTAGCCAACATAAGCCATCAAACTATAACACATCCCTTAAAGCACTTACTAACTTTCATGAAACTTGACAAAGAAAATGAAAATGAAATCTATTTTAAGTATGGCCTATTAACTATTGATTAGAAATATAGACCATTAAATTTTAATTTCAAATCACTTTCTTTTGCCATAATCATATTTTGATAAAGAGGCAATTAGTGTTAGTGATTGTTTAAGCATAGCCTATTTGGTGTTTACAATACAGGTTATCAAATTCAAAGCAAAAACAACTAGTAAACCATTTCTATCATCATCATTAAGCACAAAAAGAGAGCATGAATTAACAAATAGTTGAAGCTACATAACTAGAGAGCTTCATTACCCCTAAATTGAAGGGGTTTAGCCTCTCATATTTTTCATTTGATTAACAAATGTAGCTAACAACATGAAAGAAAAAAGAAAGTAAAATGAATGTTAATGGAAAAGAGAACTATTCTACTTGCATAAAAGAAAATAAATCTACACTACAACATGAAAGGAAAACAAACAAGAGAAGAAAAAAGCAATGTATTAATGTTGCATAAAAAAAGAATCACATAAAAGAAATGGCTAAGTAGCCATGAAAAGAAAATAGAAGCTTCATAAGGGGTTATTTATACAAGCATGAAACGCTAATCTATAATTTGGGGAATGACCAAACTACCCTTGAGAAAATGTGTAGGTCAAGTAACCATTAGCATCTACTAACCATCATTTAAGTGTACATGAATCCATAAATTCCATAAGCATGCGCATTAGCCTCTAATTTGTACATTAAGGTGGTGGGTATGTGGGGTCCTCCTTGTTCTTCACTTTGAATTATTTCCATCTTCATTCCTTTGTATTCATTTTGTGCATGCATATTCCTTCATGAACCCACCTGTAATTGAGTTTAATTTCCTTCAAAATAATATAAAAATTTCCAATTAAATTTTCTCAAATTAATATATGCACAAAAATAACAATTTTGCCCCTTGATGAAGATGAATATGTGACAATTTCAAATAATATGAATTTTGGTTTAAACAAGTTAAAATACCCAATATGATCATTTATTTAATTTAAATAGATTAAATATGGTGGTAAAAATATGCACATGTACGTGGACATCAGATCCCATTTTTTAGTAATATTAAGACTTGGTAAATTTTTGTAGAGAAAATTTTGAATTTGTAGAGAAAGCTTAATTGTCAGATCCTACTTTTAAGTGAAGCTAAATCTTAATAATAATATATATAGCAAGACATTTTTGATATATCATGTTGACACCAAAAAAGTGCACGACAAATATATTACAACTATTAATAAAGAAATACATATAAGGGTATGTTTGGAACTTCGCGGTTGGACCAGAAAATTACGCTTTACGCGTGAATTGTTTTTCTATAAAGTGAGATGTTTAACATATTCAAAAAGTTTATTTGTTGTTAGTTTGAATTTTCGTTCTTTTGATTCTATTTTAGTTGAAACATATACATTGGTGGTAATTTGAATTATTGTTTCTATTAATTTGTAAAAAAAGTTAATTTGTTAAATCTTATTTAAGTGGTATTCTGATTTGGTAATATTTGTAAAGAGAATTTTTTAAGCAACACTAAGATTTAGTAATATTTATGGAGGTTTATTTATTAGATCTATATTTAAGGGATATCAAGATTTGCAAATATTTATTGTGGAGTGTTAACTCCGCTTTATCAGCTACTCAGCGACCAAAAATTGGAGGCGACCTAACGACCTAAAAGTGGAGTCGACCTAACGACCTAAGAGTGGAGCCGACCTAACGATCTAAAAGTGGAGCCGACCTAACGACCTAAAAGTGGAGGCAACCTAACGACCTAAAATTGGAGGCGACCTAACGACCTAAAATTGGAGGCGACCTAACGACCTAAAAGCGGAGTCGACCTAACGACCTAAAAGCGGAGTCGACCTAACGACTTAAGGAGTGGACGACCCAACAGTTTAATGACCTAATTACTTAAAGAGGTTTACGACTTAATAAGTTCAGTGACCCAGGGGTCCGCGACCTAGCGACCTAAAAGGGAGACGACCAAACTGTGTGTTCGACTTAAAAGTACAGCGACTTAACAACTTATGCAACTCAGCGACTCAACGAGTTAATGAATCAACAGCGGGTTAGCGACTTAGCACTCAAGCGACTTAATGACTTAAAGGAGTAGATGGACCAGCGACTTAGTGACCTATTGAGTTACCGACCTAACGTCTTAAAAGGGATACCGACCTAGGCAAACGAAGACAAATTCAATACAGCGTCACTTAAGCCACGACCTATTAACTCATCCGCGACTTGGGACTTGTGATATGAATTCAGAAGAACATGCTTATCCCAGTTAAGCCGTGAGCCATGCATGAGAGATTGAGCGCAACCTACGATCTTCTTTAGGTCAGCCACACTTATTTAGGTCTCTCACGACCTAAGGCCAGTCCAAAATCCTCTATAAATACACCCTAAGCTCCAACATTCGGGGGACTTTTGGATCATTTTCTTAAAAGCATCGAGACTCTGCTTTCTTCAAGCCGAGTTTTATTCCAACATTCAAAACTCATAGGAAGCTTCAGTCAACTTCAAACAGGGATTCAACCTATTCAACCATGAATTCGGAGAACTCTCTTGTATCGAAGTATTTCTAGCTACTCGTCTTTTGAAGTGAATTGTAATTGAAGGAAATTGTAAAGGATTGTAATCATATAAGCAATAAAAAGGATTGAAGTGGACGTAGGCTCGATTATAAGCCGAACCACTATAAACTCTGTATCTCTTACTGTTTTTTCAGTGAATTACTGCTTTTTCTAATTCCCGTGTTAACGGGTGGTGCTTTCATTCAGTCTTTATTTGCATCGGGGTGTTAGCGTCTGACTCTTTACGTCAACATTTTTGGTGCTTTCACTGAGAATTGAACTCAGGATACTGTCATCATGGCTTCACAGAAATTTGTAGAAAGGATCTCTTTAAAAACCAGGAGTTTATCACAAATAATGGCCCCCGGAAGAAAATGCAAGTCAGTTAGATCCGACGATGTTCGCGAGACTACTGCCACTTCTCCTCCTTTAAGTCAAACAACTCCAACCGTCGGAGTTACACGGGCAGAGCTGGATGCCGTGGTATCTGGGCTACATCGACAAATGGATGCTCATAATAACCTAATGATGGAAAGGTTGAATGCTTTATTTGAGGCAAACCGCCAGCCGGCAACTAAGGAGGGAAACCTTGCCGATGAAGTGCAGAATGTGGAAGGAAGGAATATCCCTCAAAGGCCAGCTGACCCAGTAGAAAGGACACCTCCCCAAGCCGGAGGATTGGGGCCGCAACCAACCCTCCGTGAGCGCTTGTCAAGACAAAATTCGGAAAGAATGGCTGATGTCTGTCCCGCTGAGCCTCAAAACGATGAAGAGTATTTCTCAGGCATGGTTCGTCAGATTATGAAGGAAAGTATGCAGAGAAATGAAGATGAGAAAGAATGGGGTTTCGCTCCGAGCAAAACTCCATTCACTGAAAAGATCTTGAAGGCAGAATTCCCAAGGAAGTTTGTCCCTCCAACTATTCCAGCTTACAAGGGAACGAGCGATCCTAATGAGTTTTTGTATAAGTATGATTGGCACATGACGGGTGCCAAAGCCTCTGATGAAATCAAATGCCGGTATTTTCCGATATACCTTGAAGGAGTTGCTTTACTTTGGTTCACGAAGCTGCCGGTCCGATCGATAGACCAATTTTCTGATTTGACTCGGAAATTCATGGAACAGTTTCGACTGTATGCGTCAAAGGCAAAGGATATAACGTCGTTATCCAGCTTGGAGCAGAATCCTGGAGAATCCATTAGAGCTTTCTTGAATCGCTTCAATATAGCTCTGGCTGAAGTGGACAACGCAGAGCCAAGGATGATTTTGACGTACTTGATGAAGGCTATTGATAAGACAAGTGAGTTCGGGAGGTGGTTGAAAATGAAAGAATCGAATTCGCTTGACAAGTTTTGTAAGAAAGCCGATGAATTCATGCGCCTGGAAAGTCTCCAAGCACCGGCTAAGGTGATATCGACAGGAGCTGGAAATAGTAATGCTGTTCTGAATAAGAAGGAATCTGGCAATCAGAAGAGGGGAAACGATGCCCAGAAGAAGCAAGGAGATGCAAAGAAAGGATGTCCCTTCAACTTTACCCCTCTGACTGATACCCTGGAAAACATCTACTTTGCAAACAGACACGGTCGAATTTCCCGCACCAGCTAAGCAAAGAGTTAATGGGAAGGCTGAGAAGAATGGAAGGTTTTGCCGGTTCCATAACCAACCCGGGCATGATACTAACGAGTGTCGTCACTTGAAGGAGGTAATTGAGGAACTATTAAAGGAAAACAAGCTCCAGCAATATGTAAAAATGAACAAGAATGGCCCAACCTCGTCAACTCAAGGACAACAGGTTCATGTTCATCGTCCTGGCTCAAGTGAGAAGGCGGCAACTCATGAATCAGAGAGGCCTGTTATAAATGTGGTTACAGGAGGCCCTCACCCAGCTGGCAGGAGTTGGGGTGAGATGGAAAGATACCCCCGTGCTTTGAAATATGCACCGGCAGATGAAAGTGTCTTTGTGTTAGAAGATGCTGCACCCCTGAAGCAGCAGAAGACTTTTAATGATGACATTATATTCAGTACTAGGGATTCAATGGGTGTTGAAGCTCCTACCATTGATCCTTTGGTCATTTCCGCTGGCATTGGGCCATCTACTGTGAAAAGAGTTCTGGTTGACTGTGGAGCTTCGTGCAACATTCTCTTCAAGAAGACTTTTGATCAGATGAAGATTCCAATGGCTGACGTTCAAGCTTCATCACTAAAGATTGCTGGTTTTACTGGGGAGCCGAAACAGCTAATTGGGACTATTGATTTGTTCGTAGAGCTTGGAGAGGCACAGAGAAAAGTGGCTCGTAAACAGACCTTTGTTATTGTTGAAGAATTTTCTGCCTACAATGCATTCCTAGGCCGACCAACTCTGGCAGCATTCAAAGCTATTCTTGCCCCATGGTGTCTGACCATAAAATTCCCTACAGATAATGGAGTCGGTGTGGTGAAAGGGGATCAAAACGCTGGACGGGAATGTTATCTTATAGAGTTGCGTGAAGCGAGGAAGAGAGAAATGGGAAAAGATGCGGCGACCCCAGTCCGCATCAAAGAATCAACCTTGTAGCAATTACAGGGTGGACCCTGCATAGGCGAACATAGCGGTGCACGAAGAGAGATGGATCCCAGAAAAGCCAGTGCAGGGGAGAATAGGGTGGTACCAGTTGAAGTGACAGTGCCGGTACCTGTTGACCCGAAAGACCCGAACAAAGTATTGAATGTGGGTTCGCAGCTTAATGCAATGGTTCAAAATGTTTTGATATCTTTTTTGAAAGCAAATCTGGATGTATTCGCTTGGACTCATGCTGATATGTGTGGAATATCTCCAGAAATTGCAGTACATACCTTGAATATTGATCCAAAGTTTACACCTGTGAAGCAGAAAAGAAGAACCCAGGGTCCCGAAAGGTCAGCAGCATTAAAGGAAGAGGTGGATCGGCTCATGGAGAATGACTTTATCAGAGAATCTACTTATTCAAATTGGGTTTCGAATCCAGTACTGGTTAAGAAAGCTAACGAAAAATGGAGAGTATGCATCGACTTTTCAGATTTAAACAAGGCTTGCCCCAAAGACTGCTTTCTGCTTCCCAGGATTGACCAGTTAGTTGATGGAACTGCGGGGCATGAATTGTTATCTTTTATGGATGCTTACTCCGGATATAACCAGATCATGATGCGTGAGCCAGATCAGGAGGACACGAGTTTTATAACCGATGTTGGTCTGTACTGTTACAAAGTCATGCCCTTCGGACTAAATAATGCAGGGGCAACTTACCAGAGACTTGTTAATGCAATGTTCAAGCCACAGATTGGCAAGACTATGGAAGTTTATGTCGATGATATGCTGGTAAAGTCAAAGAAAGCAGCGGACCACATGGATCACTTGGCACAAATGTTCTCAATCCTCGGAAAGTACGGTATGAAGTTGAATCCTTTGAAGTGTTCATTTGGAGTAGAATCTGGAAAGTTTCTGGGTTTCATTGTGAGTGCAAGGGGCATTGAAGCTAATCCTGCTCAGATAACTACCTTAAGAGAAGTCAAAGCTCCTAGAACGAAGAAGGAATTGCAAAGTCTCAATGGAAAAGTTGTTGCCTTAAGTCGGTTCATTTCCAAAGCTACTGATAAATGCATTCCATTCTTCAATGCTCTAAAGAAAGGAAGAAAAAAATTTGACTGGACTCCTGAATGCCAAAAAGCTTTCGATGAGCTGATTTGTCATATGGAAATGCCTCCTATAATTTCTAAGCCTGACAATGGTGAAGATCTTTTCGTATATTTGGCAATCTCGTCTCATGCCCTCATCGCAGCTTTGGTACGGGAAGATGCGAAAATTCAGCACCCGGTCTACTACATCAGCAAGAGATTCACCGGGGCAGAATTGAACTATTCGAAGTTGGAAAAGCTCTCCTATTGTCTACTGATTGCATCAAGAAAATTGAGGCCATATTTCCAAGCTCATCCCATCAAAGTCCTCACCGATCAGCCCTTGAAGCAAGTCTTGTTTCGTCCTGAGACTTCGGGTCGTCTTTTGAAGTGGAATATTGAGCTCAGTCAATATGACATCACTTATCATCCCCGGAGAGCAATCAATGGACAAGCTTTGGTAGACTTCGTCGCAGAATGTACAGACAAAGGTGATAGCGAAAAGGTGGTAACCGATAATTCCCCAATTCTATGGAAATTGTATATTGATGGCGCAAGAAACGATTACTGTTATGGGGCTGGAGTTGTGCTTGAAACTTTTGAAGGACGGTCATTGTGTTGTGCTTTAAGATTGGAATTCCCTTCGACAAATAATGAAGCAGAGTATGAAGCTCATATTGCCGGTCTGAGAGTTTCTAAGGAGTTGAATATCAAAATGTTGCAGATCTTCAGTGATTCGTAGCTTATTGTGTGTCAAGTCAGGAAAGAGTTTCAAACCAAAGGAGGAAATCTTCCCGCTTACTTGTCAAGAACCTAGGAGCTTCTCGAGGACCTGGACCATTATACAATAAACCATATACCTCGGGAAGAAAACGTGAAGGCAGATTCCCTCGCAAAGTATGCAAGCACTGGTGAAGCTCAATTATTGGGATTAGTTCCTGTAGAAGTCCTGTCAACTCCAAGCATTGATGAAATGGAAATAGACTAGATCACGACCATATCTCAAGAACAGGAATCTTGGATGACTCCGATAAAGGATTATCTTCTTAACGGATCTGCGCCAGAAAGTTCAAAAGAATGTCAGAAACTGTTAAGAAAGGCTTCAAGGTATATAATTCAAGATGGCCGATTATTCCGACGAGGATTTTCAATGCCATTACTCCGATGTGTGACTAGAGAAGAAGCTAAGACAATTCTAGCTGAGGTACATGGAGGAGAATGTGGAGATCATACAGGTGGTCAAACTTTAGCAAAGAAAATTCTCCGTTATGGATACTTTTGGCCGAATATCAACCGAGATGCTGCAGACTACTCCCGACAGTGCGACAAATGCCAGAGATTCGCTAAAATCCCAAGAGCACCTTCCACTGAGATAACACAGATGGCCAGTCCGTGGCCATTTGCTATTTGGGGAATGGATCTTATCGGGCCTCTGCCAACTGCAAAATCCGAAATCAGATATGCTATTGTTGCTGTAGATTATTTTACTAAATGGGCTGAATGTGAACCCTTAGCTACTATTACCTCTAAGAAAATGATAAGCTTTGTAACTAAGAATATCATTTGCGGGTATGGAGTGCCTCAAAAGATAATCACAGACAATGTAACCCAGTTTGAAAGTGAAGAGTTCCAAGATTTTTGCAAAAAATTCAAGATCCAGAAAAGTTTTTCAGCAGTGGCTCATCCGCAGGAAAATGGGCAAGTGGAAGCAGTAAACAAAATTATCAAATCGACCATCAAAAAACAGCTGGAAAAAGCAAAAGGTGGTTGGGTTGATAAACTTCCGCTAGCACTATGGGCATATAGAACTACACATAAAACTGCAACGGGGCACACTCCATTTTCATTGGCATATGGATCAGAGGCAATGATTCCGGTAGAAATAGAGGTCCCTTCACATAGAAGAATCCATTTCAATCAAGCCAAAAATGAAAAGCTGCAACTTGAAGCCCTTGACTTCCTTGATGAGAAAAGGGAAGAAGCTGAGCTCAGAACTGCGGCTCACCAGCAAAGAATAGACAGGCACTTCAATTCCAAAGTTCGCCGGCGCAGCTTTGAAGTGGGGGATCTAATCTTAAAAAGAATTATGACACCTATAGGCGTGTCTGGACCAAACTGGGAAGGGCCGTATGTTATAGGCCAAAAACTTCTTGATGGCACATTCAAACTTGTAACTGTCGAAAGAGACCCAATTCCAAGAGCTTGGAACACCAATCATTTGCGTCCATATTTTACTTAAAGGCTTTAATGAAATATTGTAAAAGAATGATGAATGTATGATTCTTGTATTGAAAGCCATTGTAAAGTCAGTGCAAGTGAATAATAAGAACTATAAAGTGGATTGTTAACGCTAAAAATTGAACGCTAACACCCCGGTGTGTAGAAGGTAATTGTGAAAGCACCACCCGTTGGTACGGGAACAAAGTATAAGCAAAGAAATCCCAGAAAAGCTATAAAAGACAGAATATTTATAGTGGTTCGGCTTAAGATCTAGCCTACGTCCACTTTAAAGCTCTTTATTGCTGATTTGGTTACAATTCTTTACAATCAACTCCGATTACAACACACTTAGACAAATAGCTCAAACCCCGATGTAGAAGAATCCTTCGAATGCATGGCGAATGAGTTAGATTTCCTCTTGAGATTTGTTGAAATGTCTTTGGTGATTGGAGTGATAGAAGTGTTGCTTGAACGTTGCTTGAAGTCGAGACAATGGCAGAGTAATGGCGTCCAGGAAGTCAGCCAAAAAAAGTCCCCCTCATGTTGAAAGTGGTCATGTATTTATAGGAGTTTTCGGCCGTGATTCGTGAGTCGTACCCGACTCATCGTTAACTCGTGGCCGAGTCAGGTTGGGTCGTGGACGACTCAACAGGTTGAACCCCAGCTTCGCACCAGAGCGCCTTCGATCTTCTGAATATAGCACAAGTCTTAAGTCATCTACGAGTCATTCCTCTTTGATATAAGTATCGTGATAGCGTACTACGACTCAGTGTCTTTAGGTCGTAGACGAGTCATGGTGAGTCATGAGTCGCTAAGTCGTTAACGACTTATCAGGTAGCGGTACATAAATGAAGCGGCACAAGGATCCACCTTCTTATGTCGTTACTTCCCCTGAGTCGTCTCATATGATAAGTCGCGAACTTGTTGAGTCGTTGATCCACTGAGTCGTCTCATATGATAAGTCGCGAACTTGTTGAGTCGTTGATCCACTGAGTCGTTGTAAGCTCTGAGTCGTTGAAATCCTTAGGTCGGTCTGCCCCATGAGTCGCTAACTCCATGAGTCGTTAACCCGTTGAGTCGGCCGGCACCTTTAAGTCGCTAAGGTTATAACCCGGTGAGTCGTTATCCCTCCTGAGTCGTTGAGTCGTAACCCTTCAAGGCCGTTAAGTCGGTAACTCCTCAAGGCTGTTGAGTCGGTAACTCCTCAAGGCTGTTGAGTCGGCAACCAGATAAGTTGAGTCGCTGGCTTACTTTACTCTTTAAGTCGTATACCGTTTTGGTCGGGGCGCTGCCCCGCACCCCGCCGGGGGCGCTGCCCCCTGGACCCCTGCGACCTGACCGGTCAGGTCGAACACCGTAGGCGGTGGCGTTGCCCCCGCACCCCCACCTAGGGGGGTTGGCACCCCCCCTGGACCCCCCCTCCGTAGGGGATCTTATCTGAAAATTCATTCAACAGAACTTGCTTTATTGGGAGGTTAAGTCGACCATCCTTCGAGATGAACTATCATTGGCTTCTCGGTCGATTTTTGATATCACGGCCTTGATGAAAAAGCAGAGTTAACACTTGCCCCTCGAAGTATACGCCTAAGGACTAGGTCGTGTGCTTCGATTCTTCTTAACTCGTGCTTTACTAAGTTGCTGAGCTTGTACTTAGGCAATTTTGCTTTGCTTCGACCTGAAGCCTTTTAAACTTGACCAATGCGATTCAATGGAACTTTGACCTGAACTTGCTGCATCTCTTTACAGATTATTTTAACAACCTGTTAAACGCAACATTTGCAGAAAAATAGGGCGAATATACTCATCACCGATTGCCCATATCGAGTGATGGATTAGATCAAAGAACTGGTATTTTACTGTAAGCAAATTAGTATGGTCTGGATGAAGTGTTGCGAATCAACTGTCTTGAATGAAGTATCAACACAAAGTTTACACAGTTATAACTGCTATCTGCATTGACACCGCACTTACTTTCAAATAACAAGCCTCGAATTTTTCTGAATTGACATATGCCAACCAGTATTATTTCAAGTATTGCTTTATTCACTTGTTATTTTAGTAGCTTTGCACAACACTTCACACGCTTTTAGAGAACGTGCACCTTTACTTCTGGATATTCAGTTCTTCATATAGATTGTCTTTTCGATAAGAAGAGTAGTGGGGCAAACTGGATTTTTCCATTTCTGGGATTTTCAAAATCCAAGTTGTCCGGTACTAATTTCATTCTTTACTTTTGCAGCACTTCCTTCCTCTTTCCGAATATTCCAGTCACAAGTCAATTTTTAAAAGACTAAGTGCTGTGATGGTTAAGGAGAGGAGCGTTAAATTTTTGCTGAAAGATGAATTCTTGCACTAATTCGGACTTTTGCACTCCTTTTGGTCGACTTAGTTTCACGATGCCCCTGGTTTTCAAGCAGAAACTTCAGATGCCCCAGCTTTCGCAGAGGAACTTGCATTAATGGAACCTATTGCGGAAGCCTTATTGGTGTAATGTTTTACTCCATTTGACGGTGTGGGGTCATCCTTCTTGTTTTGCCTTTTGAAACCTGCACATGCATAACAAATTTTATAGAAACTTTTGTCTGTATTTGAGAATGTATTTATTCCTCATTTTCATACAAGTTTCTTTATTCTCTTTGCATGATATTGCAGTGAGCTTGTGGTACGTTGCTTGGGATCTGCTTTTATTAATGTAGCAATATTATGTTGCCCCAAACCACAGCTCATTGTAATATTCTCCATTTTGAGGAGATTTTTGGAGAACAATTCTTCTGTTTTTAGAAGACTTGTACTCTTACTTTAGAGAATAACTCTTCCATTTTGAGAAGGCATGCACTCTTTCTTTAGAGAATAACTTTCCATTTTTGAGGAAATATTATTCTCGCTTTAGTAGAGTGCGCTTTGTGTTGGAGAAGCCTTTCTTTCTTCTTTTTTTTTGTTGCGCCTCGCTGGAGGGCTTTGATTTGACATCTCAACTCTGGAGGAGTGGGCCTCCACAGAGATTGCACTTCAGCTCCGGTGAAATGTGCCCCCGAAGAGGTCTTTATTTGACACTTCAGCTCTGGAGAAGTGGGCCTCCGAAGAGTTTGCACTTCAGCTCTGGTGAAATGTGCCCCCGAAGAGGTCTTTATCCTCTGAAGGGTTGTGCCTTTGAGTAGGGCTTTAGTTTAAGCTTCAAACATGGGAAGCGTGCCTCATTGGAGGACTTTAGTTTAAGCTTCAAACATGGGAAGCGTGCCTCATTGGAGGACTTTAGTTTGCACTTCAAACTTGGGAAATGTGCCTCATTGGAGGACTTGTGTTTGCGCTTCAAACATTGGAAGCGTGCCTCATTGGAGGACTTTAGTTTGCACTTCAAACTTGGGAAGTGTGCCTCATTGGAGGACTTTAGTTTGCACTTCAGACTTGGGAAGTGTGCCTTATTGGAGGACTTTAGTTTGCACTAACTTGGGAAGTGTGCCTCATTGGAGGACTTTAGTTTGCACTTCAGACTTGGGAAGTGTGCCTCATTGGAGGACTTTAGTTTGCACTTCAGACTTGGGAAGTGTGCCTCATTGGAGGACTTTAGTTTGCACTTCAAACTTGGGAAGTGTGCCTCATTGGAGGACTTTAGTTTGCACTTCAGACTTGGGAAGTGTGCCTCATTGGAGGACTTTAGTTTGCACTTCAGACTTGGGAAGTGTGCCTCATTGGAGGACTTTTGTTTGCGCTTCAAACATGGGAAGCGTGCCTCATTGGAGGACTTTAGTTTGCACTTCAAACTTGGGAAGTGTGCCTCATTGGAGGACTTTAGTTTGCACTTCAGACTTGGGAAGTGTTCCTCATTGGAGGACTTTAGTTTGCGCTTCAAACATGGGAAGCGTGCCTCATTGGAGGACTTTAGTTTGCGCTTCAAACATGGGAAGCGTGCCTCATTGGAGGACTTGTGCCTCCGAAGAGGGCTTGTGTGTTTTCTGTCTGCTTGCTCATGCCTTTTCACCATCTGCTCCTTAGCGATTCCTCGTTATCATTTCCACAGCCATGTTCTTTTCTTTGCCAGTTATTTATTTCTTTTCCAGAGAAATGCTCCTCATTGTTAAGTGAATCCATAGGGCAGACCCAAACTACCCGACTAGATGTCTGTTTGCACAAACGATCTTTGTTGGTTAGCAAGGGCCTGAAACCTTCGCGTTGGGAGGGTGCCCTTTTGGTTGTATCAACTGTTCGTGAGGAACATTTCTTATGCAGGAATCCAATTTGGAACCTTTTCTGGCTTGACATTTATTTGCTCAATGACTTATAGGAATCGCTTTGCTTTGCGATGTGCTGACTAGGTAAGCTTTGCTTTAATTGCATGGATGCAAGTCATTGCTGTCTCAAGCTTCTCGGGATTGAATCTCCGGTGTTAGAACAGGAACATTCTCTCCCTTCGGGGCTTTTCTTAGAGCATGCGCGTATGTTTCCATCCCATCATGATTCCTGCCCGACAGGTGAGGGCCTCCACCGAGTGAATGAGGATGGGTCATTCCTGTCTCTTTTGACATATTGCTGGAGTTTATTCTGTCTCAATAGTTCTTCAATCAAATTCCTTAAATGACGACATTCGTTGGTGTCATGACCAGGTTGGTTGTGGAACTGACAGAACCTCCCATTATGCATAGCATTTTTCCCAACCTTCAACTCAGGCGGCTTAGGATAATCAAAAGCATCCTTGGTTGCGAGAAAGATGTTCTCCAGAGTATCAGTTAAGAGAGTAAAGTCTGAAGGTTTAAAACGGCGAGCTTTCTTCAAGTCTCTCTGCTTTTTTCCACCATCGTTCTTCCTCTTCTGTCCTCTAGATTCTCTTTTATCAGAAGTAACACCGACATTCAAAATTTCGGCCTCGATTGCTCTTGATGTCGCAGGAAAGTTTTCCAAACGCATAAATTCATCAGCCTTCTTATAGAATTTCTCAAGTGAGTTTGGCTCCTTCATTTTTAGCCATTTACCGAATTCACTTGATTTATCGATAGCCCGCATTAGATAAGTCAAAACCATCCTTGGCTCTGCGTTCTCGACTTCAGCTAGGGCTATATTGAAACGATTTAAGAATGATCTGGTAGATTCTCCGGGGTTTTGTTCTAGACTAGAGAGTGACATTATATCCTTGGCTTTTGTAGCATATAGCCTGAACTGATCCTTGAACTTTCGTGTTAAGTCAGAGAATTGATCCACGGATCTAACTGGCAGCTTTGTGAACCAAAGTAGGGCCACTCCCTCTAAGTATACCGGAAAATAACGGCACTTGATCTCATCTGTTGCTCTTGCCCCGGTCATATGCCAATCGTACTTGTACAGGAATTGATTAGGGTCACTTGTGCCTCGATAGGCTGGGATAGTAGGAGGTACAAATTTCCTTGGAAACTCTGCCTTCAAGATTTTTTCGGTGAACGGTGTCTTACTTGGAGCAAACCCCCAATCGTTTTCATCCTCTTGCCTTTGCATGCTTTCTTTCATAATCGAGCGAACCATCCCTGATAGGTACTCCTCATCGTTCAGAGGTCTTGGTGGGCAGACGTCCGCGTCCGCTGTTCTTTCGAAAGTTTGCCTGGGCAAATATTCACGAAAAGTTGGTTGCGGCCTTGAACCTTCAGCTTGGGAAGGTTCCCTTGCAGTGGTGTTGTCTGCTTTTTGAGGAATACCTTTCTCTTGGGGGTCTCGGGCATCTTCAGCGTAGATTGTTTCATTATCCTGTCGTTGGTGATTTGCCTCAAGTAGGGCGTTTAACCTATCCATAATCAAGGCATTCTGGGCATTCTGGGCTTCCAACTGCGCATTCTGAGCATTCAATTGCTGATTCAATCCCAAAACTACGGCGTCCAATTCTGCTCGTGTAATTCCACCACTCGGAGCTGCTTCATTTGGAGCAAGAGAAGTGGTAGTATTTTCATGAGCATCACCGGATCTATCAGATCTAAGCTGTCTTCCAGTAGCCATTATCTCGGATAAACTTCTAGTCTTTAGAGAGATTCTTTCAACAAACTTTCGCGAAGCAATGGTGAAAGTATTCCTGAGTTCAATTCTCAGTGAAAGCACCAAAAATGTTAACGCTAAAAATTGAACGCTAACACCCCGGTGTGTAGAAGGTAATTGTGAAAGCACCACCCGTTGGTACGGGAACAAAGTATAAGCAAAGAAATCCCAGAAAAGCTATAAAAGACAGAATATTTATAGTGGTTCGGCTTAAGATCTAGCCTACGTCCACTTTAAAGCTCTTTATTGCTGATTTGGTTACAATTCTTTACAATCAACTCCGATTACAACACACTTAGACAAATAGCTCAAACCCCGATGTAGAAGAATCCTTCGAATGCATGGCGAATGAGTTAGATTTCCTCTTGAGATTTGTTGAAATGTCTTTGGTGATTGGAGTGATAGAAGTGTTGCTTGAACGTTGCTTGAAGTCGAGACAATGGCAGAGTAATGGCGTCCAGGAAGTCAGCCAAAAAAAGTCCCCCTCATGTTGAAAGTGGTCATGTATTTATAGGAGTTTTCGGCCGTGAGTCGTGAGTCGTACCCGACTCATCGTTAACTCGTGGCCGAGTCAGGTTGGGTCGTGGACGACTCAACAGGTTGAACCCCAGCTTCGCACCAGAGCGCCTTCGATCTTCTGAATATAGCACAAGTCTTAAGTCATCTACGAGTCATTCCTCTTTGATATAAGTATCGTGATAGCGTACTACGACTCAGTGTCTTTAGGTCGTAGACGAGTCATGGTGAGTCATGAGTCGCTAAGTCGTTAACGACTTATCAGGTAGCGGTACATAAATGAAGCGGCACAAGGATCCACCTTCTTATGTCGTTACTTCCCCTGAGTCGTCTCATATGATAAGTCGCGAACTTGTTGAGTCGTTGATCCACTGAGTCGTCTCATATGATAAGTCGCGAACTTGTTGAGTCGTTGATCCACTGAGTCGTTGTAAGCTCTAAGTCGTTGAAATCCTTAGGTCGGTCTGCCCCATGAGTCGCTAACTCCATGAGTCGTTAACCCGTTGAGTCGGCCGGCACCTTTAAGTCGCTAAGGTTATAACCCGGTGAGTCGTTATCCCTCCTGAGTCGTTGAGTCGTAACCCTTCAAGGCCGTTAAGTCGGTAACTCCTCAAGGCTGTTGAGTCGGTAACTCCTCAAGGCTGTTGAGTCGGCAACCAGATAAGTTGAGTCGCTGGCTTACTTTACTCTTTAAGTCGTATACCGTTTTGGTCGGGGCGCTGCCCCGCACCCCGCCGGGGGCGCTGCCCCCTGGACCCCTGCGACCTGACCGGTCAGGTCGAACACCGTAGGCGGTGGCGTTGCCCCCGCACCCCCACCTAGGGGGGTTGGCACCCCCCCTGGACCCCCCCTCCGTAGGGGATCTTATCTGAAAATTCATTCAACAGAACTTGCTTTATTGGGAGGTTAAGTCGACCATCCTTCGAGATGAACTATCATTGGCTTCTCGGTCGATTTTTGATATCACGGCCTTGATGAAAAAGCAGAGTTAACATGGATGTAGGCCCAGTTCTTGGCCGAACCACTATAAATCTTGTGTTCTTTACTATTATAGACTGCTTTGCTTTATTTCGATATATATAATACGTCAATTGTATTACCAAAATGTCGATTTAATAATGCAGGCCATAAAAACAGAGCTTACCCATCACAAGACCAAGCAATCCTTAACATCACCCAACAAGCAAACGCTAAGCCGTTCAAAATTTCCATACTCAAATCCTACGAAAGAAGTGCTTCGAACAAAAGTTAGCGATTCGGCTTGAAGTGGGCCATTGCTAACTAACTGTGAATGTTTGTACAAACGAGCATCCAGTCAAATAGCCTGTGTCTGCCACCACCAACTCGCATAACTATGAAGTGTATTTCTTTGGATAAGGGAAATTGTTGACAACTAAAAGGGAATGGTATTTGGAAAAGATAACGGGGATCGCCGATATGAATAGATGGAAAAGAGACATGGGCGAGTAAGCATCAAACAGCAAAAGACCTCTTCGGAGGCACAAGCCCTCTTCGGAGGCACAACTCTTCGGAGGTTAAAGACCTCAAACGGGGCATGCCAGAAGACTTTCTCAACAAAAAAGATTGGTATGGAATGACCGGGAGCACCTTCCCGACTGGAAGGCAAGGCACTTGTTTACTAGCTGAGACAGTTTGCGCAGACAAGCGTCCAAGTAACTTGCGTCCGCCCCGTGAATCCATACGATGATCGAAGGCACCTTCCCAAGTGGAAAGCAAGGCGCTTATTCACTAGTTGAGACAATCTGTGCAAATAAGCGTCCAAGTAACTTGCGTCCGCCCCGTGAATCCGGCCAACCATGATGAAGAAACTTCCAGGTAGACTCGGAGGCACGCATTCCACCGAGATCTGAAATAAAACTTCACAAGTGCTGGAATGTGAAAAGCCCTCTTCGGAGGCCCATTTCACCATAGTTGAAATGCTAAAAGACCTTGAGTGGGCCTTGCCAGAAAAAGAGAGTTCTTTCTCGACATAAAGTTGCGGACTGATCGTTGGCACAAAACACTTGTGTCCGTCCCGTGAATCCATCCAACTAAGAGAAAGAAACTCCAAACTTCCAGGCAAAAGCCCTACTCAGAGGCACACATTTCACCGTGATCTGAAATAAAACTTCACACGAGTCGAAATGTGAAAAACCCTCTTCGGAGGCCCGCTTCCCAACGAACAGGGTAAAGATAAAAGCCTCTCCCAAGAGGCAGAAACAAAAAACCTCTTCCCGGAGGCACAATCAAACAAAAAGACCTCTTCCCAGAGGCGCAACCAAACAAAAAAAAAAACCTCTTCCCAGAGGCACAATCAAAAACTCTCTTCAGAGGCTCAAGCAGGTTGAAACCCCTTTTTCGAAAGGCCCACTGCACTATGAAGTGAAATTCACTTGCCAATGCAAAAGTGACTTTTTTTTTCAAAAAGTAAAGTGTAAAAACTTTGCAACAAAAAAAAAGAGAGAGAAGGAGAAGACTCCTCCGATATGAAGTGCATTCTACTAAGCTAGAAAAATATTTTCTTGAAACGGAAATATTATCCTATAAAGTCCAAATGCAAACTTCCTTCAAATGGATGAGTTGTTCTCTAAAGGAAGAGTACAAGTCTTCTTGAAATAGAAGAGTTGTTCTCCGAAAATTTGCCAATATGAAAAAAAGATTGCAATAAACCTATGGTATGGGGGCAATACAGTATAGTCATCACAAAAATGAAGACAATGCTCAATAAACATACCATAGGTTTACTGCAACCTCACATAAAGAGGATAAAGAAACTTGCATAAAAACAGAAAGTAAAAGCGTTCTCAAATACAGACAGAAATTTGTATAAGTAAAAGAACCATTTTATTCCATACTACAAGAATTTTATACATATGCAGGTTTCAAAGTAAAAGAAAGCGGGCACTGTTACCCGCACAATCTCTAGTCAACACAAGCTTGTATACATGCAAAAAAGCAAAAAGTAAAGCAAAGAAGGGAAGGCGGGACTCATCACTTCTTTCTCCCACCACCTTTAGAGCCTTCACCTGGTTTAATAGGCAATTTTTCAGGCCGGCTTGGGAGAGTTAGGGGAGAAGGAGAGAAAGCTAGTGCTGGATCAACTTTCGTTTCCTTTTCAGTAACAGAAACGCTTCTCCCTTTCTTCTTTGAAGTTGTACGTTTCCTCCTCCTTTTTTAAGAAGACTCACTCCCCGGAGTGACAAGAGCAGACAATTTTATGTCATCAGAAAGGGTTCGCTTTGGAGATACTTTGCCTTCTTCAAGTCCTTCGGCCTTCTGCTCCTGCGAAGCGGTTGGATCGTCCAAGTCTTGAAGGGCACCTATTAATTCTTCCTGCGATCCCGGCTGGGAAGTAGGAGTGATTTGAAAGGATGGAGGAGGAACAGCTGGAGGAGGAGAAGTTTCTATGACACTGGGCGTTTTCTCTACAGAAGAAAAGCAAAAAATATTAGTATCTCCCGCGAAAAGAGGAGATAACAGCTCATCGAGTCTTAAGTAATAAGCAACAAGTTCATCAAGCTCGGCCGAAGAAAATAAGTAATCCGCTTGACCTGGTTCGACGTTAATATTACCTGGAGAAGTGGGCTTCCTAATGTCAACTTCATAAGCTTGTGCTTCAGTGCTCTCTTCGCCTTCATCTCCACCCTGTGCACTTGTAATCTCAGTTATGACTTTAGCAGGGGGCGGAGAATGGGAACCGGAGCCTGTGATCTCAACGTCGACCGAAATTGAAGGAGGGACAGGGGTAATTAATGGTGTTTCTTTCTCTGGATGCTCCTCTCTCATCGTCCCAGCATGCTCTCTAGCGAGCTGCTCTTTTCCTCTGGCAAGGGCTGCATGAGCTCCGTCATCCAGATAATGTGCCTCGAGTTCTTCTTCGGCATACCCAGCATCTTTAAGCATATCAAGCGCGGCTTCCCATAATTCAGCCAAAGTGATTTCATATTTGGGGCCCAAAAATGCGAGACTTCCACGCCCTAGGACACTTTGCAAGTAGAAGTCAAACAATGTCGAACTGACATCGGCTTTAGTGGCTTGATGAGCCTCTTCAGCTGCAATTTTACCGGCAATAGCCTCATCGCGCTCTTTCTCAACCATAGCAAGTTGATTTTTTAATGTCTCAATTTCGAGGTTCTAGGAGCTGGTCTGTTGTCGCAACTGTGCAACTTCAACGCGATAATCTTCCACAACTTTTTCCTGCCACTTGAGTTTATCTTCGGCCTCTTGTTGGCTAGCATGAGCATCCCGCACTTGTTGCTGAAGCACACTTTCCCTTTAAGAGTAGGAAGTGGAGGAAGTAGCAAGCTCCTCTTTAAGTTTTCCAACTTCCGCTCCAAGCTTTTCATTATAAGCGGCGATGCTCCTCATCTCTGCGTCATGTTGATCAAGAGTCTTTTGCCATTCGGATTTATCGTTCTCCATAGTCAACATAGCCTCAAGGTTCGCGCGATTCACTCTTTGGAGTTCGTCAACAAATTTTTGCCAATTCGACATTCTCTCAATATCAAGCTTGACAGCTTCAAGATTTCGCAACATGGCTGGTTTGTCGATTGGAACCAGATCAAGATCAAAGCGAACTCCCTTCAAGCACCAATTTGGAAATCGGCTTTGAAGAGTAGCTAGGCCTGGTCCAACCTGATATGAGGGCCTACCAATGATCGTTTGAATGTCGGTACGAGCGAGAGCGGGAGATTGAGGAGGCACCGAAGCAATGGGCTCTTTAAGAATGTCTGATGATGACTTTTCACCATGCTTGTTCCGTTTGCTCAAATCTTCGACAGTGTGGCTCTTGCCTTTGTCATCATGGGATTTTCGTTTGAGGGAATCACCCTCTCTGTGTGAAGAGTCGTGACGTTCATCCCCTCTCCCGTACCGTTCTTCGTATGTTCTTCTCTCCTGAGCTTTTCGAGCAGCCCTCTCTTCATCAGTTTCCCTATGAGGGGGAAGATAGCGCCTGTAATCATATTGACTGCGCCTTCCATACAGCTTAAAGTCATCATAATACGAGCCACTTCGCCCCATTGGAGAACCTGAAATTAAAAAAAAGCATAACTTGAGAATCTTCAAATTGCAAGGAGTTAAGTGCATATAAGTGCTGAAAAATCCTAAGTGTGTGCAACGTGCAGACCACGCGCGTTGAATACGAACCACTCCTCGGTTGTGAAAGAATGATGGGTGTGGTAACTAACATCAACTCTTGAGTCAACGGGATCTGTTGCAAAACAGAAGTTGCTTCAACCACTGAAGAGGAAACCCTAGTGGCAACAGGATCATCTTTAAAGAGTTCCTGTGAAGTGATAAACAGGTCGCTCAACCCTTCAAAAGTGTCGTCCCCGCACTGCTTGGCGGGGCTTGTTTTCCTGGCTCCTCCGTCACCGGACTTCCCAGAATGTTGGGGAGATTCTCGAGACTCTTCTTCTTCGATGACCGGGGCAAGTGCAAATTTGCCAGATGACCCAGCGACATCAGTAGAAGTAGAGCACTTCACCAGAGAAGCTTCAGGAGCAGGATCTTTTAATGTAGGCTCCTCAACAGAAACTGGGGCATCCGGTGCCTCAGTCGGAGAATCAGGAACTTCATAAGGCTGAGTAGAGCGAGAAGGGTGTAAGAGTCCGAATTGATGGAGGAACTCGTCTCTTAGCAAAAACTTGATACTTCTCTCCTCAGTCGCTATGGCGTTAAGCCTCTCAAAAGTTTGCTTGTGGCTTGGATCTCTACAAAGGGGAGGAAGGACTGCAAAAGTAGAAAGCGAGGTTAACATTTAGCAATTAGGATCTCGCAAAGCTCAGAAGAGGAAAGAATGGGGAGAAGTAAGCTTACCCCCTACTCTCCAGATAGCGTAGAATCCCTGGAGGCACCGGACGAAGAAAAACTGGTTTAGGAAACCATGAGCGCTATCAGGGAGATCGGTGATAAGCTTGCGTTTCCTGGCACTCCCCACATATATAATGGAAGGATGGTCTTTGTTTCTCGCAAATGTGCATAAATAGCAGATTTCTTCAAAGCTTGGGAGTCGATCAAGCGTCCTTCTGAAGAGAACGCATAGTCCCATCAAAATGGCATAGCCGTTGGGGTGAAATTGAAAAGGAGAAATAGCCAATCGGCGAAGGATTTATTGGAGAAAACTGTTGAAAGGAGGAATGGCTCCATAAAGGCATTTGGCGGTTAACGGCAACAAACCCAAAGGGAGGACTGTCAGCATAATCATTTGGCCCAGGGAGAATAGCATCTGCTTCTACAATCCCAAATTGGGCGCGTAACTAGTTAAACACCCGGTAACTCAGGGTAGTTGGAGTTCTCTCTAGTGGGTTGACCAGTGGACCAACCATCGGGAGGGCCTCTCCAATTGGTACTACTCCTTCTTCTTGATGAGAAGCCATTCTACATAAGCAGCCGTATATTCAAATATGAAGGTGCACATTTCCTAAATTTGTGAAGTGTTGTGCAAAACTAGTAGAGTGACAAGCAAACATGACTGAAATTAAATTAATAAACATGAAAAATTTCAGGACTTGTCCGAATACAAGTGCAGTATTGATGCAAAAAATCAGCTCTAGTTGATTAATATCGCTTTACTACTTCACTTGAATTCGTTAATTCGCAGCATTTCATACGATTTCTTTAAGTTGATTATCTTTCATCGACTAATCTTTCATTTGATATGGGCAATCAGTGGCAGTATATTTGCCCTAGTTTTCTGCAAATGTTATATTTAACAGGTTATTAGCATCAAATTTGGTATAATCTGTTAAGAAAGCATAGCAAAGTACAACGAAGTTCAAACAATTCAAAGTTCAAGAAATTCAGAGTTTAGGCAATTCAGTCCGGCAGTTCAAGTTAAGCACTCAAGTTGAGATTATGCTTCTAAGTGTGAATTTGAGTTGAACATCCAAGTATTAAATCGTCCACGACTTAAAAGATTTCTTGCGAGTTAAATTAAGTCGTTGGTTCTTTAAGCCATTGGTCCTTTAAATCGTAAGGCATAGTAAGGAGAAAAGGCTTCAGTTCAAAGTGACGTGAATTTCTACAAGTCCTAGCTCGGCCGCGACTCAAGGCTTATGTCGCACCTAGTTAAGTCGTGAAGGTTTATAGGTCGAAGGTTTATAGGTCGCGAAGATTTATAGGTCGAAGGTTTATAGGTCGCGAAGGTTTATAGGTCGGAGGTTTATGGGTCGCCCAAAATTGCTGGGTCGTGTCCAAGCTAATGTCTCACTTCACTCAACCGACAGATCCCCAATCTAATCGGTAACTCGTCATCCTTTTAACCCGTTAGCCCGTTAGCCTCTCCGTCAACAGAAGCCCTAATTTTCTTATGCTATCGAATTATCCAAAAAGCTAATCCGAAATCACCACAAATTCAATGCCTTGCCATTCTAACGCAAATCAAGAATCAGTTAGCCTGAAGCATTGCAACCCATCGCCATCATCTCATCAATCGTACAAAGCCAAATCGAGCTAACTCAAGTTCATCAACTACCGATGTAACGAGATTCGTGGTGAAACATTGCGTAAGGAGGTGAGTTAAGATTAAAAACTGGGATTCATGAATCATTGATGATAAAGGATCGAGAAAGAAGCAGGTTCACTTATGCAATGTAATATCAAGGATGATTGGTGATTGATCGGTTTGAGATCGTCTTTGGGAACTCGGGAAGACGTTAATGGCAGAATCAAATGAGGAAGTAGGTAATGAGAAGGAAAAAGAGGATGGATGACTTATACATTACGGTGAGGAACCTGAAGCGGCACATACGACCTAACCTAGGTTGCACACGACCTAGCGACCTAGAGGGGGACGGGTTAAAGGATATCGAAGCACACGACCTAACCATTAGGCGTGTACTTCGAGGGAAGAATGTTAACTCCGCTTTATCAGCTACGCAGCGACCTAAAATTGGAGGCGACCTAACGACCTAAAATTGGAGGCGACCTAACGACCTAAAAGTGGAGTCGACCTAACGACCTAAAAGTGGAGCCGACCTAAAAGTGGAGCCGACCTAAAAGTGGAGCCGACCTAACGACCTAAAAGTGGAGCCGACCTAACGACCTAAAATTGGAGGCGACCTAACGACCTAAAAGTGGAGTCGACCTAACGACCTAAAAGTGGAGTTGACCTAACGACTTAAGGAGTGGACGACCCAACTGTTTAATGACCTAATTACTTAAAGAGGTTTGCGACTCAATAAGTTCAGTGACCTAGGGGTCCGCGACCTAGCGACCTAAAAGGGAGACGACCAAACTGTGTGTTCGACCTAAAAAGTACAGCGACTTAACAACTTATGCAACTCAGCGACTCAACGAGTTAATGTATCAACAGCGGGTTAGCGACTTAGCACTCAAGCGGCTTAACGACTTAAAGGAGTAGATGGACCAGCGACTTAATGGCCTATTGAGTTACCGACCTAACGTCTTAAAAGGGATACCAACCTAGGCAAACAAAGACAAATTCAATACAGCGTCACTTAAGCCACGACCTATTAACTCGTCCGCGACTTGGGACTTGTGATATGAATTCAGAAGAACATGCTTATCCCAGTTAAGCCGTGAGCCATGCATGAGAGATTGAGCGCAACCTACGATCTTCTTTAGGTCGCCCACACTTATTTAGGTCGCTCACGACCTTCCTTAGGTCGCTCACGACCTAAGGCCAGTCCAAAATCCTCTATAAATACACCCTAAGCTCCAACATTCGGGGGACTTTTGGATCATTTTCTTAAAAGCATCGAGACTCTGCTTTCTTCAAGCCGAGTTTTATTCCAACATTCAAAACTCATAGGAAGCTTCAGTCAACTTCAAACAGGGATTCAACCTATTCAACCATGAATTCGGAGAACTCTCTTGTATCGAAGTTTTTCTAGCTACTTGTCTTTTGAAGTGAATTGTAATTGAAGGAAATTGTAAAGGATTGTAATCATATAAGCAATAAAAAGGATTGAAGTGGACGTAGGCTCGATTATAAGCCGAACCACTATAAACTCTATGTCTCTTACTGCTTTTTCAGTGAATTACTGCTTTTTCTAATTCCCGTGTTAACGGGTGGTGCTTTCATTCGTCTTTATTTGCATCGGGGTGTTAGCGTCTGACTCTTTACGTTAAAATGGGGAATTTTAAATTTATAAAAGAAGTTGGATCCAATTTTTAAATGATATTAAGATAAGTGAGCATTTTTTTTTGGTAGTTTACACTGAAACCAAAAAAATGTAACATCATATATATTATAACTATCATTAAAGATGCATTGAATTATCTAGAAGAATCTTTTATTATCTAGATGTGCATATTTGACCAGTTCTTATTTTCGTGAACACGCAAGCCTAAAAATATATTTATTAAAATATTCAAGTTTTAACTTGGTTGAATTATTTCAGTCCAGCGTAGAAATAATAGGAGAAATGACATAAATTATTTTTTGTTTTAGGCACTTGTAAAGGTAATGATATAGATACTTGAATCGTATATGATTGAAGGGTATTTTGAGAAGTACATGTCGGACCAAAAGAATATGCTTCCGTACCGACTACTAATAAAGATAATACTTGTATTTAAATAAATCTCAACTGTAATTAATTTGATTTGCATTTCATTTTATAAATTCTCTTTCGTTAATTGGACAATATCATTCAATTCGATGTCCGCTTATTTTTATTTAATCATTCGCTAAACTATTACAAACTACTTTTTTATAGCTATTTCAACCGTATTATAGTTATTTACACTTCAATGAAATGGGTTGAGAAATTACCTTTCCATCATCTTCTCATCAAAGTTTTGATCTGACGGTAAAAATCGGAATGAATTTTTCTCTCACCGTTATTTTATTTAAAAAACGGGGGAGAAGAAGAGGGTAAATGAAAGAGTTGGGTTTTGATGTTTTAACTAAGGAAAAAGGAGGAAAAATTATGTAACGACCCGAAATTTTCGATCCCGAAAATTCCAGACAGTTAGGAAAAAGAAGAAAGAGATGGAAGAAGAAGATCAGAAACACCAACATCTCACATTCGCAGCGGATGAAATATAATAATAAATAATAATAGTTTACAAAAGAATTCTGCATATGTCAAAATACCTTTATAATACATCAGAGTTACACATATATACAGACACTGGATATACACAATCATCATGTCTCGGATATACAACAATATAATACAGCGGAGACACTCCGTACGTTCTTGCCATCCAGCTCACCTCCTGAGCTCCGGAACGTCCTTGCCTGAAAATCTGTAATACTCGGTCTGACCCGAGCATTGCATCAAAGTAACACCCAGGTCAGGTTGGAAACCAGCGTAATTAACCCATCTAACATAGAATTCAAAGCATACAACTTATATAAAACCCGAGTAACTCATATCAATCTACAAATTCATAATTTGTTATAGACATCACTTATTTCACACATCAATTTTCTAAGTACCAAAGGTTAGGTTAAATAGTCCAATTCACTTAAATTATTTCATTCCAGCCTATAGATTTCACATATCAATCTATAAAAATTCGAAGTGGTTTCAGGTATTTTCTAATACTCGACCCGGGTATCTTCGAGTCTCATTCAAGGCATCCAATACTATCATCCATAAGTAAACTTGATCACTTCCAAATTAATTAATTCTAATTGAATTACTAACCTCAATCACTTAGATTCCTTCATTTAACATTAATTAATTTTCAAATCAATTAATTAATCATCCCTTAATTATCCATCTTAATTAATCACCCTGGATAATTATCCTTAAATTACGTTTAAGTAATTATCTTTAATTAATTACATAAATTAATTATTCTTAACCAAAAAAAGTAATTAATCTTTAATTACTTCACAAGTTAATTAACTATAATTAATTACATTAATCCTTAATTACTTATATTAATTAATTTCTCATAAATCATTTATTATTGATTAATTAATCTTAATTAATCAACTTTTAATCACATCATTAATTATATAAATTAATGATTTCTAATTACATTTTAATTTATCCTAATTTAAATTAATTACATTAAGAAATTAACCATTAATTAAACCATAAATATTAATCACACTTGATTAATCTCAACCAGTAATTAACTACCTATTTATTTACATCATTAAATAAATTAATTACTCATTTTATAAAGAAGTTTAAAGGAATTTAAAACCAAATTCATTTTTTAAACTAAATATTCCAATTATCAATATAATTCATTGCAGAATATCAAATATTAATAACACAGAATATTAAACAATCTAAATAATTTTGAGGAATCCAGTTGGATCCCTCCATCCTATTTCCCTGCATCTACAAACGTTAGCACAATATAAAATACCAATTCCACTTCGAGGTGGAATATAGCGGTATATGGGATTTATAAAATATCATCCGCTATTACGCGACGCATAAGGCCTCATCCGCTGTATAATGCGGGAAATCAATCACTCCAATATATATACTATATACTACTATATATAATATAGCACATCAAATCAATTCGATCATTCAACCAATTATTTAAATTTAACCATTTAAATTTAAATTAAACCAGATGAGTGAAATTAACTCACCTTTGTTATTATTTGCAACTCATTTCCAATCCGGCTTGATTTCTTCACGATTAAGACCTTGTATAAATATTGGATGATTTTATTAATATTCGAACCAATAAAACCATTAATTACCATTTAACAAATCTATTTTAGTTTTAACTAATAATTTAATTTAAACAAATAGTTAAATTTTAAAACTAATTTCCCCATAAAAATCTTTTGGTAACTAAAATAATTTTAAATAAGTTTATTAAATTAAGTTATCTCCATACTGCATTATTTCAAAAATAAACTAGTAGATTTAAAATGTGTATATCTATATTTTTTAGTTTTTTTGAAACTATATACTTATAAAAATAATCTATATAGGTTTAAAATCTGGTTTTATACAAACTGCTCGATATTTTAAATTCCTATATTTTCCAAATCTTGTATACACACACACATGTTTTCAACCCTCTATATATTCAAATAGATATGTTTTTATACTTAATCATATTTATTTATTTTTATGCTTCTTGAATAAGTATATATATATAAATTGAAAACTGCATTACATATGCCTTACAGTAAATAAATTTTTTCTGTTTCCAGCATATATATGCTTCTAACAAAATGAGAGAATTATCTACTTCAAACCATATATATTTTTCCTCTGACTTATGCATGCGAACAAAAATTAAAATTAATTACCAAAATCCCTTACTAGAACACTCGCAAAGCCCTAGCCTCAACGAACCCTTCCCAAAACCGCACGTCGCCACCCAACTTCTGCCGGCGGCGACAACCACATGTCGTTAGATCCTCGAGTCGCCCAACGCGACTCTTTACTGACATCACGCAGCCCTCTCAAGCCATGACTCACGTCGTGAACATCCTTAACGCCGCCACGCAAAACAAGATCGCCACCTTCGCATCGCTCTGCCCTGAAGCCATCGCACGTGAGCGCTAAAATACCCCCCTCGAGATCGCCTCCTCTGCTTGAATTTTCGACCGAATTTCGTTCGATTCTGCGTCCTTGATTTGACAGGGAAAGGCCGCGATTCGCAAATGCTTAGCCGCCCCATTTTTTTTTATTACGATCTGGGCTCCATTATTTCTCTGATGCTTTTTCTATTTGGAGGGAGAAAAGAATGGGAGGAGAGAGCGTGAAAAGGAATGGCTGTTTGAAATGAAAGGAACGTGATGTTTTTTAAAAGAGGGAAGCGTGCAAAAGAAGGCTACAATGATTTGAGGTGAAATGAAAAAGCTCTGATGTGAAATAATTTCAACTACAGTTGACTAATATAAATATTCAATTTAAATTCAAACCGTTCCGATAAATGTAACTTAAAAACTTGACCTCCAATCGAGGCATGCCGCTAGGCATTTATAATGTTATACCCCTATTCAAACGCAATGGAAAAGGTTTCGAGGCCTAACTCGATCGTATGGAGAAGATAGCATTTTTTTAGATCAGTTATTATATTGAATTTTCGATATAAATTTCAGCGCGTTTATATGTCGAACGCTCACACAACTCCAAACATTACGAAAATTGAAACCTGATAATAATACAATATTATGGATCCAATGGAACTGGTTTCGTCGAAATCAGAGACTGTGTCTCGGAAGGCTATTTTTAAACGTCGATTTTAAACGATATATTTTCAAAACTTAACAAATCACTGTTAAATTCAATTTTAACACTTGTACTATCTTCAGTATTTTCATTATGAATTTTACAAGCCTTCAAATTATTTTTAGCCGGCTTATAACTGAAGATTCAATAATTTACCCAATTTCAGTATATTAAATCCAATAAATTGATTGATAAATAATAACAATATTTGAATTCAAGTTAAAAATTAACTTTTAAATATTTAAAATCAATTAAATATTCCAATTTCAAACGTTCAAAAATTCTGAGTCGTCACATTCCGCCTCCCTTAAAAGGATTTCGTCCCCGAAATTGCCAGTTAAGAAGAATGATTCAATACCCATTATTATTTTCCAAAACTAAACAGTTTTAACAACAACCCAACAATCTTTATTAAAGACACACTATTCATCTTACTAACTTTCCAAACTTTTCCATAGTTCCCAAAATTTACTTATTCAACCATTTAAATTATAATCAAAACCAAGTTTTAAATTTTCAAAATTTCTCAAAATTTTTCTAACTCCCTAAATTTTTGAAAAATTTCGCCAGCTTCTCCTTTCGCGGCTAGCTCGGTACAACTACAAAATGCTTCTGCGGGCTCCCAAATTTAAAAGGAAAACAAAACGCCAAGTGGCTAGATCAAAAACCCAATCAAATTTCATACAGAAATTTAAACGCATACCTTTTTTAGTCAGGCAATTCAAATTATCTTCTGAAATCAAAACCAATTTTCCTTTCCCTTTATAATACCTGCATATCCTACTTAGCCAAAATCTCCAATCATAGCTTTTAAAATCATTTTATACATTTCCTTACAGAAGTTTTCATGTCTACTTTTATTCAAATTAGTTTTCCCCATTTCTATATGAATTCAATTTATCTTCAATTCTGAACATTAAATTTTATCTTCCATTTATAACTGGCTCATATTATTATTTTAATTTAGTTTCATCCACTAATTTATTTCAATTTCAAATTTGAAATCGTTTTGTCGCTAACAAAAAAAATTTCAAAAATTTTCTAACTCCCAAAAGTTTCGAAATTTTTTGGCAGAGTCTCCTTTGTGCGGAGGAGCTTTTGCAATTTGACAAAAGATATAAATAAATATACATCGACCCACACGGTCGAAAATACAAAAACAGTTCATATTTCCTATTTTTATTGCGTAGGCGTACCTTTATTTAGCATTTTGAGCAAGCGGCTTATTATTTTAGCATTTAGCGCGTCCAAAACCAGCTAAATGGCTTCCCCGTACCTGTACTTACTCAATTCAAACATGTAAGTACTAAATATATGAAATTTATTAAAATTTCACTTACTTTCGAAAGTTAAACACATGCATTTCATAAGCAACATGCACCAAACACTTTCCATAAGCGATTTATATGATTTTAAAGTTAATTCAATTGCTTTCAACCAATTCATGTGCCAATCCATTCAGTTTTAATGGTTTACACTTCAATTTCTTACATTCAATTTATTTTTAATCCAAACAACTTACATTTATTTCAATTGATTCCAAAAATCAATTTTATTTAGCTCTACCAATTTATAGAATTTTTATTTACTTCCTTTTAAGTCGAACGATTAATTTATTCTACGAAATTTGACGATATTCACTTAATAGAATATCCATTTTAGTTTTTAGCCACATCCAATTGATTCCAACTCATTTTATACTCGAATTGGATTTTATTCATAACTCAGATCATTTCTATTATAATCTGTTAACTCCTCTTTTTTACGACTTAGCGACCTAACGGGTTAAAGGACCCAGCGACCAAAAGGCACAGGGGACTCAACGACCTACAGCAGACCATGGCCTAATGACTTAAAGCAAAGAGCGGCTCAACCAGGTTAACGACCCAACGAGTTAGTGACCTAACGACCTAGCACTCAGCGACCTAACGGTCCTAAGCCTCCAGCGAGTTAACATGGTAACAGCTAGTGACCTAGCGACCTAAAACCTATGATGAGCTAACGACCTAGAATCTTTCACTGGCAAGGGCCGAATATAACGTGACCTCTTTCATTAGGTCGCTCGCGACCTAAGCTGCGTACTGCATCTTCTACTAGGTCGCTCACGATCTAAGCTGCGTACTGCATCTTCTACTAGGTCGCTCACGACCTAAGCTGCATACTGCATCTTCTACTAGGTCGCTCACGACCTAAACAGACCAAGGCAACTTCTTTATGTCGCTGTTCCTTATGCCGCTACACCTCATGTCGTAGTTCCTTAGGTCGCCACTCCCTCTCCTGCTATTCCTTAGGTCTCCCACGACCTATAACATGGCTGACCTAACCCCTAGGTCGCCCACGACCTATAACATGGCTGACCTAACCCCTAGGTCGCCCACGACCTACGACCTAACTCCAGAAATTCCCTATAAATACCTTGCCTACTCCACCAAAGAGGGGACTTTTGGCTCATTTCTGGAACGTCTATACTCTGCTGTTTTCTTGACTCATCTGACACTTCAAACACCGAAGACACCTCAATGGACTTCAAGAGAGATCTAGCACATTCAACATGAATTCGAAGAGCTTTTATACATTGAAGTTCTAGCTACTTGTCTTAGTTGTGTTGTAATCAGAGATCGTTGTAAAGTTGTAATCGAATCAGCAATAAAGAGGATTAAAGTGGACGTAGGCTTGACATTAAGCCGAACCACTATAAAAACTGTTGTCTCTTTACTTGATTTTCTGTTATCTTCTGCTTATCTCTAGTTCCCGTACCAACGGGTGGTGCTTTCACATTTTTACTACTTACACCGGGGTGTTAGCGTTCAATTTTACCATTAATATTTTTGGTGCTTTCACTGAGAACTCGAGCTCAGGGTGCTTTCATCATTGCTTCGCAAAAGTTCGTTGAAAGAATCTCTCTCAAAACCAGAAGTCTATCAGAGATTATGGCTCCTAGAAGAAAGCGCAGATCTACTAGACCCGGTGATGCCCATGAAAATATTGCCACTTCTCCTTTGTTAAGTCAAGCAGCTCCAAGTGTTGGAATTACACGGGCAGAGTTAGATGCTGCAGTGTATGGGTTATATCAGCAAATGGAAGCCCAGAACACTTTAATGCTTGATAGGTTGAATGCTTTGCTCGGTGCTAACCATCAACCAGTGAATAATGAAGAAAACTTTGCTAATGATGTTCATAATCCTGAAGAGAGGAATATTTCTCAAAAGGAAGCTGTCCCCGCCGAAGAGGCATCACCCCAAGCTGGAGGATCAAGGCCGCAGTCGACTCTCCACGAACGTTTGTCCAGGCAAACTTCCGAGAAAATGGCTGAAGTCTGTCCCGCGGAGCCTCTAAATGATGAGGAAAACCTCTCGGGAATGGTTCAACATATTATGAAAGAAAGTATGCAAAGGGAAGAAGATGAAAAAGAATGGGGGTTCGCTCCAAGCAAAACTCCATTCACCGAAAGGATTCTGAAGGCGGAGTTCCCAAGGAAGTTTGTTCCCCCTACCATTCCGGCTTATAAGGGAACAAGCGACCCTAACCAATTCCTATATATGTATGACTGGCACATGACCGGTGCTAGAGCATTGGATGAGATCAAATGCCGGTACTTTTCGGTATACTTGGAAGGAGTGACTCTACTCTGGTTTACAAAGCTACCGATCCAGTCTGTCGA
This sequence comes from Allium cepa, assembly GCA_030765085.1. Taxonomy (NCBI): domain Eukaryota; kingdom Viridiplantae; phylum Streptophyta; class Magnoliopsida; order Asparagales; family Amaryllidaceae; genus Allium; species Allium cepa. The sequence goes on along the minus strand of CM060939.1, from coordinate 963,071,949 downwards.
CCAGTTCTCCGATTTAACTCGGAAGTTTAAAGAACAATTCAGGTTGTATGCTTCAAAGGCGAAGGACATAATGTCATTGTCCAGCCTGGAATAGAATCTCGAAGAATCTATTAGATCTTTCTTAAACCGCTTCAACATAGCCTTGGCTGAAGTCGACAATGCAGAGCCACGAATGGTTTTGACCTACTTAATGAGGGCTATCGACAAATCGAGTGAGTTTAGGAAATGGTTGAAGATGAAGGAACCAAATTCGCTTGAGAAATTCTACAAGAAAGCTGACGAGTTCATGCGCTTGGAAAGCCTTCCTGCGCCGGCGAAAGTGATATTGACGGAGGTTAAGAATAACACTACTGCTCCTAGCAAAAAGGAATCCGGAAGTCAAAAGAGGGAGAATAACGGTGGAATGAAGCAGAAGAATGTGAAGAAACATGCTTCTTAAAACCTTCAGATTTCACTCCTTTAACTGATACTCCAGAGAATATCTTTTTCGCTACCAAAGATGTCGTTGAATACTCTAAGCCACCTGTGTTGAAGCTTGGGAAAAATGTTGTTCAAAGTGGTAGATTTTGTCGGTTTCATAATCAACCCGATCATGATACTAACGAATGTCGCCATTTGAAGAGTTTGATTGAAGAACTGCTGAGAAAGAACAAGCTGCAGCAATATGTTAAGAGAAATAGGAACGACCCAACTTCATCTACTGAGGGCCAGCAACTTCCTGCTCATCCATCTGGCTCGGGTGAGAGGACTACCATGCATGAATCAGAGAGGCCTGTTATTAATGTAATCACGGGAGGTCCTCACCCGGTAGGCAGAAGCTGGGGCGAGATGGAAAGATATGCTCGTGCTTTGAAATATGCCCCAGCAGAAGAAAATGTTTTTGTGTTGGAAGACGCTGCACCTTTGAAGCAGCGAAGAACTTTTAATGATGACATTGTGTTAAGGGCCAGGAACTCTATGGGTGTTGATGCTTCTACCATGGATCCCTTGGTCATCTCTGCAGGTATCGGGCCTGCTATTGTAAGAAGGGTGCTTGTTGACTGCGGCACCTCTTGCAATATCCTCTTCAAAAAGACATTCGATCAAATGAAGATTCCTATGGCTAATGTTCAAGCTTCATCGCAGAAGATTGTTGGGTTTACTGGGGAACCGAGCAGCCAATTGGAACTATTGATTTATTTGTGGAGCTTGGAGAGGGGCAGAAAAAGGTAGTTCGAAAGCAGACTTTTGTGATTATTGACGGATTTTCTGCTTACAATGCCTTCCTAGGCCGGCCAACTCTTACAGCATTCAAGGCAATTCTCGCCCCGTGGTGCCTTACTATGAAGTTCCCATGGATAATGGCGTCGGTGTTATTAAAGGGGATCAGAATGCTGGGCGAGAATGTTATCTGATAGAGTTGCGGGAAGCAAGGAAGAGAGAGATGGGAAAGTATGTGGCAGCTCCACTCCGCATCAAAGAACCAACTTGTAGCAATTACAGGGTGGACCCTGCACCGGCAAGCATAGTGGTGCATGAAAAGAAATGGATCCCAGAAAAGCCAGTACAGGGGAGAATAGAGTGGTGCCAGTGGAAGTAACGGTACCAGTACCTGTTGACCTGAAAGATCCGAACAAGGTGCTGAATGTGGGTTCTCAACTTAGTGTGACGGTTCAAAATACTTTGATATCATTCTTGAAAGCAAATCTGGATGTATTCGCTTGGAATCATGCCGATATGTGTGGAATATCTCTAGAAATCGCGGTACACACTCTGAATATTGATCCGAAATTTACACCTGTGAAGCAGAAAAGAAGAACCCAGGGTCCAGAAAGGTCAGCAGCATTAAAGGAAGATGTAGATCAGCTCATGGAGGATGGCTTCATCAGAGAGTCCACTTATCCAAATTGGGTTTCTAATCAGGTGCTGGTTAAAAAAGCAAATGGAAAGTGGAGAGTATGTATCGACTTTTCAGATTTAAACAAAACCTACACCAAAGACTGCTTCCCGTTACCCAGGATTGATCAGTTGGTGGATGGAACAGTCGGGCATGAATTGTTGTCTTTTATGGATGCTTACTTCGGATATAACCAAATCATGATGCATGAGCCAGATCAGGAGGACACGAGCTTCATCATCGATGTTGGTCTTTAGTGCTATAGAGTCATGCCCTTCGGACTGAAGAATGCGGGGGCAACTTACCAAAGAATTGTTAATGCAATGTTCAAGCCACAGATTGGCAAGACTATGGAAGTTTACGTTGATGATATGTTGGTGAAGTCAAAGAAGGCAGTGGACCATATGGATCACTTGGCAGAAATGTTCGTAGTCCTCCGAAAGTATGGAATGAAGCTTAATCCTTTGAAATGTTCATTCGGGGTAGAGTCCGGGAAATTCTTGGGTTTCATTGTGAGTGCTAAGGGCATCGAAGCTAATCCTGCTCAAATTACTGCTCTGAGAGAAGTCAAAGCCCCTAGGACAAAGAAGGAATTGTAGAGCCTCAATGGGAAAGTCGCTGCTTTGAGTCGGTTTATTTCCAAGGCCACGGATAAATGCATTCCATTCTTTGACGCTCCAAAAGAAAGGAAGGAAAAACTTTGAATGGACTCCGGAATGTCAGAAAGCTTTCGATGAACTAATTTGTCACATGGAAGCGCCTCCAATGCTTTCTAAGCCCAGCAACGGTGAAGATCTTTTCATATATTTAGCAGTTTCGTCTCATGCTTTCAGTGCGACATTAGTACGAGAAGATGCAAAAGTTCAGTGCCCGGTCTACTACATCAGCAAGAGATTCACTGGGGCAGAGATGAATTATTTAAAGCTAGAAATGCTCACCTATTGCCTGCTGATAGCTTCCAGAAAGTTGAGGCCATATTTTCAAGCTCATCCTATCAAAGTCCTCACTGATCAGCCTCTAAAGCAAGTCCTATTTCGCCCTGAGACTTCGGTTGTCTTCTGAAGTGGAATATTGAACTCTGCCAATATGATATCACGTATCATCCCCGAAGAGCAGTCAACGGACAAGATTTAGAAGATTTCATTGCAGAATACACAGATAAAGGTGACAGCGAGGAAGAAGTTACTGATGACATCCCGACCCGATGGAAATTATATGTTGATGGTGCAAGAAACAACTATTGTTCTGGAGCTGTGGTCGTGCTTGAAACCCTCGAAGGGCGATCATTGTGCTACGCATTGAGATTGGAATTTCCTTCGACAAATAATGAAGCGGAGTATGAAGCTCTTATTGTCGGCTTGAAGATTGCTAAAGAACCGAATATCAGAGTGTTGCAGATCTTCAGTGATTCCCAGCTTATTGTATGCCAAGTCAAGAAAGAGTTTCATACTAAAGGAGGAAATCTGCCTGCTTACTTGTCAAGGGCCTAGGAACTTCTCGATGATTTCGATTATTATATGATGAGTCATATACCACGGGAAGAGAACATGAACGCAGATTCTCTAGCAAAGTATTCAAGCACTGGCGAGATTCAATTACTGGGATTAGTTCATGTAGAAGTCTTATCAGCCCCAAGTATTGATAAAATGGAGATTGACTGGATCATGACTGTTTCTCAAGAGCAGGAGTCGTGGATGACTCCAATCAAGGAATATCTACTTAACGGCTCCCTTCCAGAAAATTCAAAGGAGCGTCAAAAGCTGTTAAGGAAAGCCTCAAGATATGTAATTCAAGACGGTCGGTTGTGCAGACGGGGATTCTCGATGCCATTACTCCGATGTGTAACCAAGGAAGAGGCTAAGACAATTTTAGCTGAAGTGCACGGAGGAGAGTGTGGAGATCATTCAGGTAGTCAAACTCTAGCAAAGAAAATTCTCCGCTATTGGTATTTTTGGCCAGACATTAATCGAGATGCCGCTAGCTACGCCCGAAAGTGTGACCGATGCCAGAGATTTGCAAAAATCCCAATAGCACTTTCCACCGAGATAACGCAGATGGTCAGTCCATGGCCATTTGCCATTTGGGAAATAGATCTCATCGGGCCTTTGCCAACTGCCAAGTTCGGAATCATATATGCTATTGTTGCTGTTGATTATTTCACTAAATGGGCTGAATCTGAACCATTAGCTACTATTACCTCTAAAAAGATGATAAACTTTGTGACTAAGAATATCATTTGCAGGTATGGTGTGCCTCAAAAGATAATCACAGACAATGGTACCCAATTCGAAAGCGAAGAGTTCTAGGATTTTTGCAAGCGATTCAAGATCCAAAAAAGCTTCTCAGCAGTGGCTCATCCGCAGGCAAACGGGTAAGTGGAAGCGGCAAACAAAATTATCAAGTCAACCATCAAAAAACGGCTAAAAAAGCAAAAGGTGGTTGGGTCGATAAGCTGCCACTAGCACTATGGGCATATAGAACTACCCACAAAACTGCGACTGGGCACACTCCATTCTCATTAGCATATGGATCAGAAGCAATGATTCCAGTGGAAATAGAGGTTCCCTCACACAGAAGAATTCATTTCAACCAAGCTGAAAACGAGAAGTTGCAACTTGAAGCACTTGACTTCCTTGATGAAAGAAGGGAAGAGGCTCAGCTCAGAATTGCAGCTCATCAGCAAAGGATTGCCAGGCACTTCAATTCCAAAGTTCGCCAACGCAGCTTTGAAATTGGGGATCTAGTTTTGAAAAGGATCATGACAGCAACAGTAGTGTTTGCGCCAAACTGGGAAGGGCCGTATGTCATAGGCAAAAAACTTCTTGATGGCACTTTCAAACTAACAACTGTCAAAGGAGATCCAATTCCAAGAGCTTGGAACAGCAATCACTTGCGTCCGTATTTTACTTAAAAGCTTTGCTTAAATTTGTAAAATGATTACGGATGTATGATTCTTGTATTGCAAGCTATTGTAAAACTAGTGCAAATGAATAATAAGAACTATAAAGTGGATGTAGGCCCAGTTCTTGGCCGAACCGCTATAAATCTTGTGTTCTCTGCTATTCTAAAATGCCTGTTTTATTTCGATGTGTAATACCTTAAATGTATTGCTAAAATGTCGATTTAATATTGCAGGCCATTAAAACAGAGCTTACCCATCACAAGGCCAAGCGATCCCTAAAGTCACTCAATAAACAAATGTCAAGCCACAAAAAATTCCAGATTCAAATCCCAAGTAAGAAGTGCTTCATGCAAACAGTTAGTGATTCCGCCGGAGGGGCACCTCCCTAACGTGAAGGTTCCAGGCCCTTGCTAACTGATTGTGATTGTTTGTGCAAACGAACATCCGGTTAGATAGCTTGCGTCTGCCCCGTGGACTCGCTTAACAATGAAGTACACTTCTTTGGATAAAACAAACTACTTGCAAAAGAAAGGAATATGTGCTTGGAAATGATAATATGGAATCGCTAATGAGCAAATGACGAACATACAAGGGCGAGCAGACAGAAAACAGCCAAAACGGAGTCCTGCCTCTCAACAAAAAGGTTGATGGAACCACCGGAGGGGCACCTTCCCAAAGCGAAGGCACCAGACCATTGCTAGCTGATTGCGATCGTTTGTGCAAACGAACATCTGGTTAGATAGTTTGTGTCTGCCCCGTGGATCCACTTAACCGTGAGACGCAACCTTCATGGCAAGCCAACCACCCAAAGACCTCTTCAGAGGCACAAGCCCTCTTCGGAGGCACAACTCTTCGGAGGATAAAGACCTCTAACGAGGCATGCCGAAAAAAGAAAGTTCTCTTCTCAACCAAAAAGATTGATGGAATCACTGGAGGCGCAACTTCCCAAGTGGAAGGCATAGGGCCCTTGTTAACTGGTTGCGATCGCTTGTGCAAACGAACATCCAATTAAGTAACTTGCGTCCACCCCGTGAATCCATTTAACCATGAGAAAGTAACTTCCAGGTAATCAAATAAAGACCTCTTCGGAGGCACAAGCCCTCTTCGGAGGCACAAGCCCTCTTCGGAGGCACAAGCCCTCTTCGGAGGCACGAGCCTTCACCAAAGGCACACCTGCCCTCTTCGAAGGCAGAAGACCTCTCCCGAGGCACCACAAGCCCTCTTCAGAGGCACTAGCCTTCACCAAAGGCACACCTGCCCTCTTTGGAGGCAGAAGACCTCTCCCGAGGCACCACAAGACCTCTTTGGAGGCACAAGACCTCTTCAGAGGCACAAGACCTCTTCGGAGGCACGTCCCAAGAAGAGATGCTTTTCTCAACCAACAAGGTTGATGGAACCACCGGAAGGGCACCTTCCCAAGATAGAAGGCACATGGCCCTTGTTAACTGGCTGCGATCATTTGTGCAAACGGACATCCAACTAAGTAACTTGCGTCTGCCCCGTGGATCCTTTTAACTATGAGAAAAGCACTTTCAAGCGAACGAAGCAAAAAAGCACTCCAACGAGGCATAACAAGAATAAAAAAAAGAGAAAGCCCTCTTCGGAGGTACACTGCAGCTCCCAAGGGAAGATTAATTTCCTCATCTTGAAAATATTCTTCCCCGGAAGTTGAAGTGCCAAATCAAAGCCCTTTTCGAAGGCCCACTTCACCGCGTAGGGGAATCCACTTGTCAAAAATAAAAGTGACTATCTCCGAAAGTGAAGTGTAAAAAAAACTTTTTCAAACAAAAGAGAGAGAAGACTTCTCCAATACAAGGCACGCTCTACTAAAGCAGAGTAACATTTCCTCAAAAATGGAAAAATTATTCTCTAAAGTAAAAGTGCAAGCCTTCTCAAAATGGAAGAGTTGTTCTCCAACTTAAGAGTATAAGTCTTCTCAAAACAGAAGAATTGTTCTCCAACTTAAGAGTACAAGTCTTCTCGAAACAGAAGAACTGTTCTCCAACTTAAGAGTACAAGTCTTCTCGAAATAGAAGAATTGTTCTCCAACATAAGAGTACAAATCTTCTCGAAATAGAAGAACTGTTCTCCAAAGTTTTATCAAATGAAAGAAATTGAAATAAGCCGTGGTATGGGGGCAATACAATACAATATAGCTACATTAATAAAAGCAATGCTCAAGCAACATAGCACAAACTTATTGCAATATCACACAAAGAAAATGAAGAAACTTGTGTGAAAATAAGGAATAAATGCATTCACAAATACAGTCAAAAGATTGTACAAGTAAAAAGAATCATTTTATTCCATACTACAAAAAATTTATACATGTGTAGGTTTCAAAAAGCGGGGGCCGGTACCCGCACAATCTCCGATCGATACAAGCCTTTATATACAAGCAAAAAGCAAAAAAAGAAGAGTAAAGCGAGACTCATTATTTCTTCTTCCCGCCACCTTTAGAGCCCTCGCCTGGCCTAATGGTTAACTTTGGGAGCCGGCTTGAACGAGTCAGGAAAGAAGGAGATAGAGGTACAGCTGGATCTACTTCCGCCTTCTCTTCACTAGCAGAAGTGCTTTTCCTTCTCTTTTCCAAAGTTACATGCTTCCCCTTCTTCCTTGAAGAAGACTCACTGCCTGGAGTTTTAAGTTCAGACAGCTTTATGTCATCATGAAATTGCTCCGTAGTCTTTTCACCTTCTTCAAGTTCCTCAGCCTTCTGCTCTTGTGAAGCGGCCGGGTCATCCAAGCCATGAAGAGCTTCTATAAATTCTTCTTGCGACCCCGGTTGAGAAGCAGAAGGAGGCATAATTTGAAGAGATGGAGGTGGAATAGCTGGAAGAGGAGAAGTCTGTGCAGCACTTGGCGTTTTCACTACAGAAGAAGAGAAGTTAAAATCAGTATTCCTTGCAAAGAAAGGAGATAGTGGCGCATCAAGGCTTAAGTAATAATCAAAAAGTTCATCAAGCTCATGTGAAGCGAAAAGTAGTCCACTGAGCTAAATCAACGTTGAAGTTACCTGGAGAAGTTGGCTTTATCACGTCAATTTCAAAGCCTTGTGCTTCAGCGCTTTCTTGAGCCTCATCTCCAGCATAAGCAGTTACAATTTCAATGTCAGCTTTGGCAGGAGGCGAAGAATGGGAACTGGAGCCAATGATATCAATGGCGGCCGAAACCGAAGGAAGAGTCGGGTCGGTCAAATGTTCCTTCCTTAAATTTTCTCCTTCCACCGTTCCGGGTCGCTCTTTAGCAAGTTGCTCCTTCCCCCGGCAAGGGCGGCACGTGCCTCATCATCTAGATAGTGCGCCTCAAGATCTGCCTCAGCATAGCCAGCGCCTCCAAGCATATCAATTGCGGCCTCCCATACTTCGGCCAAGGTAATCTCATACTTCGGGCCCAAAAACGAAAGGCTGCCATGCCCCAAGACACTGTGTATGTAAAACTCGAATAAGGTAGAGCTGATGTTGGCCTTGGTTGCTTCATGAGATTCTTCGACTGCTGCTTTGCCGGCGATAGCTTCATCACGCTCTTTTTCAACTTCAGAAAGCCGAGCTCTTAGCATTTCAATCTCTATGTTCTGGGAGCTGGTTTTTTCTCGCAACTGAGCAACATCAGTTCGATAGCTCTCTACAATTTGCTGTTGTGCTTCAAATCTAGCTTCAGCATCTCTTTGACTGGCATGAGCGTCTCTCACTTGTTTTTGAAGCACTTCTTCCTTTTGAGTATAGGAAGTGGAAGAACTGGCAAGCTCTTCTTTGAGTTTTTCAATTTCCGCTTCAAGCTTCTCATTGTAAGTGGTGATGTTTTTCATCTCTGCATCGTGCTGGTCGAGAGTTTTCTTCCACTCGGACTTATCACTCTCCATGGTTAACATAGCCTCGAGATTTAAGCGATTCACCCGTTGAAGCTCGTCAACCAGTTTTTGCCATCCAGACATTCTCTCAATGTCAAGTTTAACGGCGTCGAGGTTCCTTAGCATGGCTTGCTTGTCAATGGGAATCAAGTCCAAGTCGAAGCGTACCCCTTTTAAACACCAGTTTGGAAACCGGCTTTGAAGTGCAGGCGGGCATTCTCAATTTGATACGGAGTCCTGTTGATGATCGTTTGAATATCAGCTCTCTAAAGGGCAGGAGAGCTGGAGGGGATTTCCAAAGAGATGGGAGCAGCGGGCTTCTCAGAAATTGCAGACGTCGGCCTTTCACTGAGCTTGGCCCGCTTGCTTGGATCTTCAGCAATGTGACCTTTCCCTTTGTCATCATGAGATTTTCTTTTGTGGGAATCATCACCTCTCTGGGAAGAATCATGTCGTTCATCCCTTCTCCCATAGCGCTCCTCATAAGCCCGCCTCTCGCGGGCTTTTCTTGCGGCTCTTTCTTCATCAGTTTCCCTCGTGGCAGGAAGATACCGCTTGGGATCATAAGAGTCGCGTCTTCCATAGCGCTGAAAATCATCATAGTATGAGCTGCTACGTCCCATTGGAGAACCTGAAAATGAAGAAGAGACAAGTTCAGAAATCTTCAAAGTAAAGAAGTTAAGTGCACAAAGTTGCCAAAATTCTAAGTGTGTGTGGTGTGTGAACTATGCGCGTAAAGCTACAAACCACACTTCGGCTTAAGAGTTATCTCTTGAGTTGATGGAGTTGTTTGCAAAACTGATGTCACTTCAACTGCTGGAGAAGCGAGTTTAGAAGCGGTGGAATCATCTTTGAAGAGTTCATGTGAAGTAACCACCAAGTCGCTCAATCCCTCAAAAGTATCGTCACCGTCATGCCTAGTGGGACTCTCTCTCTCAGCTCCTGCATCAGCAGCCTTCCCGGAGTGTTGAGGAGGTTCCTCTTCTTCGATAACCGGGGGAAGTGAAAATTTTCCGGATGACCCCGCGACGTCAACAGAAGTAGAACATTTCACCAATGAAGCCTCGGCAGTAGGTTCCTTCGGAGTAAGTTCTTCGGCGGAAACTGGGGCATCTGGAGTCTCTGCTTGAGAACTAGGAGCATCATGAAGCTGGGTAGATCGGGAAGAATGCAAAAGTCTGAATTGATGCAAAAATTCATCCTTCAGCAAAAATTTAATGCTTCTCTCCTCAACCGCCGCTGCATTTAGTCTTTCAAAAGTCGGCTTATGGCTGGAATCTTTAGAAAGAGAAGGAAGTGCTGTAAAAGTAAAGAATGAAGTTAGCACTTAACAACTCGGATTTTGAGAAGTTTAGAAATGGAAAGAACGGAAATAGGCAAGCTTACTTCCTACTCTCCAAATGCTGTAGAATCCTGGGGGGCAACGGACGAAGAAAAATTGGTTCAAAAACCCGTGGGCACTTTCAGGAAGATCAGTGATCAATTTATGGTTCCTTGCGCTTCTCACAAGTATTATAGAAGAATGATCTTTGTTTTTCGCAAATGTGCATAAGTAACAAATTTCTTCAAAGCTCGAAAGACGGTCGAGTGTCCTCCTGAATAGTACACACAGTCCCAACAAGATGGCGTAGCCATTGGGATGCAACTGGAAGGGAGAGATAGTTAATCGAAGAAGGAGCTGTCAAAGAAAATTGCTAAAGGAAGGAATAGCTCCACTCAAGCACATCTGACGATTAACTGCGATGAAACCAAGAGGTGGCCTGTCAGCAGCATCGTTTACTCCAGGAAGCAAAGCGTCTGCCTCAGCAATACCGAACTGAATACACAATTGATTGAACACCCATTGATTCAGAGTAGTTAGAGTTCTTTCCGGGGGACTATCCAAGGGGTTAGCTATTGGAAAGACTTCTTCAGCTTGTCCTATTATCTCTTCTTGTTGAGAAGTCATTCTACACAAGGAACTGGATATTCAAATATGAAGGTGCACGTTTCCTAAATGCGTGGAGTGTTGTGCAAACTAATAAAATGACAAGCAAATATAACTAGAATTAAACTAATAGGCATTTGTCGATTATAAAGTTTCAGGGCTTGTTATTTTAGATCGAAGTACAAGTGCAGTGTTGATGCAAACAGATCAGCTTTAGTTGATTAATTTTGCTTTGCTTTAATACTTCACTTGAATTTGTTGATTCATAGCACTTCATTCGTATAATTTCTTTAAGTTGATTATTCTTTATCGACTAATCTGTCATTCGACGTGGGCAGTAAGTGGCAGTATATTCGCCATAGTTTTCTGCAAATGTTGTATTTAACAGGTTGTTAGCTTCAAAAGTTAATATAATCTATGACAAAGTGCAGCAAGTCAAGCAGTTCATTCTGGCTGTTCAAGTTGGAAATTAATCAAGTTATGTCAAATTTTACAAGTGTTCAAGTCCTGTTCACTTCTTAGGTCGCAAGAATGACTTAAGTTAACTCGGGGTTCTTAAGGTCATCCAGATCATGCCCAAACGACCTAACATAGGTCGGGCTTCCTTAAGTCACTCTGCTTTAAGCCACATATTATTCCAGCAAGTTAAGTTGCAAGCAAGGTAGGTCGCGAGCAAGTTAAGTCGCAAGTAAGTTAGGTCGTGCAATTCATACTCAAACCGATAAGCCTAAGGTCGTCCGAAGCCCTAAGCCGATCATTTCTTAACTCTCTTTAACCCGTTTTCTCCTCTCCACTCAGCAAATCGCCCAACTCACAAACCCGTTAACCCGATAAACTATTATCATCTCTACCGTGAAACCCATCATCATCTCCTCACGTCGCCAAAATCACATAAAACCGAATGAAATCGCCTCAAGTTCATCAGAAATCCAATACACTACTGAGTTCATTGCAATGGTAACGTAACCAATGAAGATCAGAAATCGATCGTAACGTGATCCATGGTGAAACACATCATGTAAAATTGGGTTGGAAATGGAAATGGGGAATTCGTGATTCGATGATGATCGTGGATTGGATAGTAAACGGATCTACTTACGTGATGTGATAATGAAGATGATCGCTGACCGGTTAGTTCGAGTTCGTCTTTGAAAGATCAGAGTTCTTCAATGGCGGTTTTGAGAGTTGGAGCAAGTAAAGAGAAGAAGAAGTGTTATGCGACCTATATACAGGGGCAGAGGAATCTGAATCGGTGCGCACGACCTAACTCCCACGGTTAGGTCGCTCACGACCTAACAGCTCAGCAAGGCATGAGTTAAGAAGTATCGAAGCACACGACCTAGTCCCTAGGCGTATACTTCGAGGGACAAGTGTTAACTCCTCTTGTTTACGACTTAGCGACCTAACGGGTTAAAGGACCCGGTGACCTAAAGGCACAGGGTACTCAACGACCTACAGCAGACCACGGCCTAATGACTTAAAGCAAAGAGTGGCTCAACCAGGTTAACGACCCAACGAATTAGTGACCTAACGACCTAGCACTCAGCGACCTAACGGTCCTAAGCCTCCAGCGAGTTTACATGGTAACAGCTAGTGACCTAGCGACCTAAAACCTACAACGAGCTAACGACCTAGAATCTTTCACTGGCAAGGGCCGAATATAACGTGACCTCTTTCATTAGGTCGCTCGTGACTTAAGCTGCATACTGCATCTTCTACTAGGTCGCTCACGACCTAAGCTGCATACTGCATCTTCTACTAGGTCGCTCACGACCTAAGCTGCATACTGCATCTTCTACTAGGTCGCTCACGACCTAAACAGACCAAGGCAACTTCTTTATGTCGCTATTCCTTATGCCGCTGGCCTTTATGCCGCTACACTTTATGTCGTAGTTCCTTAGTTCGCCAGTCCCTCTCCTGCTATTCCTTAGGTCCCCCACGACCTATAACATGGCCGACCTAACCCCTAGGTCGCCCATGACCTACGACCTAACTCCAGAAATTCCCTATAAATACCTTGCCTACTCCACCAAAGAGGGGACTTTTGGCTCATTTCTAAAAGGCCTATACTCTGCTGTTTTCTCGACTCATCTGACACTTCAAACACCGAAGACACCTCAACGGACTTCAAGAGAGATCTAACACATTCAACATGAATTCGAAGAGCTTTTATACATTAAAGTTCTAGCTACTTGTCTTAGTTGTGTTGTAATCAGAGATCGTTGTAAAGTTGTAATCGAATCATCAATAAAGAGGATTAAAGTGGACGTAGGCTTGACATTAAGCCGAACCACTATAAAAACTGCTGTCTCTTTACTTGATTTTTTGTTATCTTTTGCTTATCTCTAGTTTCCGTACCAACGGGTGGTGCTTTCACATTTTTACTACTTACACCGGGGTGTTAGCGTTCAATTTTAGCGTTAACATAATCCAATTCCGTTTATTTTTACAACATCTCCACTTATTTTGATTCATTATCAATCCAAATCGTATTCTATTTATAATTCGAATTTATTTCCAAACTTCATTATTAACTTACAATCCATTTTATTTAACCGAGTTAAATTTTATTAGCATACTCTATCAAATAATTTATTTAGCTAATTATCTTACTTTCAACTTTTATATCGACATTCGATTTTATTACAAAAATCACTTCATTAAATTTTCCTGAGTTCATTTTTTTTACATAATTCCAGTTTGGATTTTCTTTCATTTTCCAAAATCTCAACACTTTTATTTTAAAATTTTAGAAATACTTTTAAATTCACATAATACTATTAAAATAGCTTTTTATAAAAATACTTTTTATAACTCGACGTCTCAACCAGTCCATCCTTGTTCTCACAGAAATTCGGTCATACATTGATCCGGCGTAGGACTAGAAAGCTATAAGTACTTAATAAACCCATTTTCAACACCTAGTGAAAATACTTGGGAAAATAATTTTATTGAAAATATAGAAAACAGTTTTTGAAAATAGAGGAAATATTTTTTTGTGAGAATGCTCTGGAAATCATCACCCCCACCCATGGTCGCAGTTACATCATGGGTTACGTTACCATCGCAGGAAAAGCCCATGTAACTGTAGGCACTCCGCGCCCCTCGATTACTCCATGGAACCCACAACAGATCACAGTTACATTACAGGGTTACGTTGCCATCAGAGCAAAAGTCCATTAATTGTAGGCATCAGTGCCCTCGATTTTCGCTGTCAAAAATGAAACTTCTCCACTCCCACATAGGTCGCAGTCTATCGATATAAAATCAAACGTAGACCGTTGGCTCTCAGCGACACACACGACTTTGGCTATGTTACCATAGGTCGCAGTCTACCGATATAAAATCAAACGTAGACTGTTGGCTCTCAGCCGCACACACGACTCTCGCTATGGTCCGCAGTAGATCGCAGTGACATTGAGTTACATTGTTGTCACAGCATAACCCAAATGCCTCTGTAGGCATCAGCGCCCTCGAGTTTCGCTACACATTACTCATAATCCACATGAACTAGTTTTGTCGGACTCCTTACAGGATCAACTTTAGAACCCCCCCCCCCCCCTTAGGGTTCAAGGCAGTACCAGCCTATGACACTCCTGAGAAGTTCATTTCAAGGGAGCGCCTTTTTTCCCAGAGCCATTATCAAAACACTTTATACTATGCACATATAGTATCTTCCAAATCATACACCTAGTATGAATCTCATATAAATCTCCTTTTCTCAAAATCGATTATCCCAAATCGATAATTCTCAAAGTAGGCTTTTCAAATTCCAATATTGAATTTACCCAAAAATCAAAAGCCTTTCCAAATCCAAAGGTTCCCAAAACCTATTTCCAAAATCCTCATAAGATCCTATATATATATAAGTTTTTTTTTTTAAATTTGGATCATTTCAAACTTGTATATAACTCTATTTATACTTCAAACACTTTCAAAATCCTTTTCTTCCGGCAGTAGATTCACAAGGGAAGATTTATCTTATATAACAAAGATATATAACTTTGCTTATTCAAAATCAAATATTCAAATTTGATTACTTTTTTTTATAAAGTTATTTCCATCTTACTTATCATCATAAAAATATCCAACTTTCACTTTTATCCATTGTATATTTCACAAAATATACTTTCATTTCAAAAGAAATCATTTCATATTTCTTATTCATAAATTTTCAGTATCAATTTCATTCAACTCCGTACGATGTACATTTATCATCCGTACGCTATACCAATCTGATCGCTCACTTGATCACACAATTTCACTTCCGAACTAGTATCGTCCACCCAACTTCCTAGTGCAGATTCAGATCTGGTTTCTTGATCAGAAACTGTCATTCTCCTTGCATAGTCATAACTATGATAGAGAATATCCAGAACAAATCAACAATCCATATCCAGGTTCGCCGTCGAAAATCGAGTGAAAAATCCCAACTTGGATCGATATAACTATCTTGAAATTCTGTGCACGAATCTGGATTAAATCACTATGCGAATAGAATAATATACGTGCATCCTACGTAATTATCTTCATTGATTATCAACTAAATCAATTTCTCTTTCTATTCACATTTCCTTTAATTTCTATCCACATAACCACAATTGTTTCAATTCCATTGGATTTATCACTTAAATCCTTATCCCAAATGGATATTCAATCATAAATACTTTGAACTCTATCCAGCTTATATTTAGAAAATAGCTTAAAATTTTAAAAATAGATAAGTAGTTGAAAAATAATAATTAGTTTGTAACATAGTCATAAAATAGTTAAGTATTTGTAAAATAGTTGAAAAATAGTCAAATAGTTATAGAAATTTTAAATAATTGCAAGATAGTTGTAAAATAGTAATTAATTTTTAAAATTGTTGAAAAATAGTAATTAGTTTACAAAACAGTAGAAAAATTGTTAAATAGTTCCAAAAATAATTGTAAAACAAATATAAAATAATTTGGCTTTAAAAAAAGGTTGTATATATTAAATAGCTTGGAAAAATAAGTTTATATTAAAACAATTTATATTGAAAATAGTCCACAGTCAAAATTGTTCACTTCCCCATCAATTAAATTTAAATTTCCACTTCCATTTAAATTGACTCAATTCCAATTTGAATGACTTCAATTTCCATTGAAATTGATTTAATCTCAATTCAAGTTGAATTAATCTTGATTTTTAAAACTATTCAACTTTTAATTACAATTCTGAATTGTTCCAATCAATTTGGACTAATATCAACTGAACCCACTTCAATTTCAAATCATTTTAATTCAATCCAATTCAAATTTTCCATTTAAAATTTTAAACTTATACATCTTCAATCACAAATCCAATTAATTCAAATCAGATTCAATTTGAACGAATTCAATTCAAATTTCAAATTTAAACCATCCTGAATTATATAAATTCGAGTTAAATTTTTAAATGTTGATTTAATCTTTTAAATCAAATCAACTTATCTCTTTAAACCATTTAATTCTGAATCCATTTCAAACTTGTCTTCATTTAATTTTAATTTGGTTATATTTCTATTACCACTTAATTTTCATTATTAAAATTTTCAAATAATATAACAACCAATTACCTTAATATTTATTAGAAAGAAAAATTGCTTTATATATTAAAATATATTTTTATATAAAATCCTTTAAAATCTTTATACAAGCAAATAACGAATACGCTCACACACACACACTCAACTCATTCTCGGGTCCCATTGACCCTACCCTTAATGAGTAATCCCAATAGAGCCAAGGTTCTCGCTTAACCTTCAGCTCTCATACCAACTGTAACGATCCGAAATTTTCGATCCCGAAAATTCCAGATAGTTAGGAAAAAGGAGAAAGAGGTGGAAGAAGAAGAAGATCAGAAACATCAACATCCCACATTCGCAGCGGATAAAATATAATAATAAATAATAACAGTTTACAAAAGAATTCTGTATCTGTCAAAATACCTTTATAATACATCAGAGTTACACATATATACAGACACTTGATATACACAATCATCATGTCTCAGATATACAACAATATAATACAACAGAGACAATCCATACGTTCTTGCCATCCAGCTCGCCTCCTGAGCTCCAGAACGTCCTTACTTGAAACTCTGTAATACATGGTATGACCCGGGCATTACATTAAAGTAACACCCGGGTCAGGCTGGAAACCAGCGTGAGTAACCCATCTAACATAGAATTCAAAGCATACAAGTTATATAAAACCCGGGTAACTCGTATCAATCTACAAATTCATAATTTGTTATAGACGTCACTTATTTCACATATCAATTTTCTAAGTACCAAACTTTAAATTAAATAGCCCAATTCACTTAAATCATTTCATTCCAGCCTATAGATTTCACATATCAATCTATAAAAATTCGAAGTGGTTTCGAGTATTTTCTAATACCCGACCCCCGTCTCTTCGAGTCTCATTCAAGGCATCCAATACCATTCAATCATCCATAAGTAAACTTGATCAATTCCAAATTAATTTAATTAATTCTAATTGAATTACTAACCACAATCACTTAGATTCCTTCATTTAACATTAATTAATTTTCAAATCAATTAATTAATCATCTCTTAGTTATCCATCTTAATCAATCACCCTGGATTAATTATCCTTCAATTACATTCAAGTAATTATCTTTAATTAATTACACAAATTAATTATTCTTAACTAAAAATAGTAATTATTCTTTAATTACTTCACAAGTTAATTAACTATAATTAATTACATTAATCCTTAATTACTTATATTAATTAATTTCTCATAAATCACTTATTATTGATTAATTAATCTTAATTAATCAACTTTTAATCACATCATTAATTATATAAATTAATGATTTCTAATTACATTTTAATTTATCCTAATTTAAATTAATTACATTAAGAAATTAATCATTAATTAAACCATAAATATTAATCACTCTTGATTAATCTCAACCAGTAATTAACTACCTATTTATTTACTTCATTAAATAAATTAATTACTCGTTTTATAAAGAAGTTTAAAGGAATTTAAAACCAAATTCATTTTTAAATTCAATATTCCAATTATCAATATAATTCATTACAGAATATCAAAAATTCATAACACAGAATTTTAAACAATCTAAATAATTTTGAGGAATCCAGTTGGATCCCTCCATCCTGTTTCCCTGCATCCACAAACATTAGCACAGCATAAAATACCAATTCCACTTTGAGGTGGAATATCGCGGTATATGGGATTTATAAAATATCATCCGCTATTATGCGGCGCAAAGTGTCTCATCTGCTATATAATGCGGGAAATCAATCACTCCAATATATATACTATATACTACTATATATAATATAGGACAAACAATCAATTCAATCATTCAACCAATTATTTAAATTTAACCGTTTAAATTTAAATTAAACCAATTGAGTAAGATTAACTCACCTTTGCTATTATTTGCAGCTCATTTCCAATCCGGCTTGATTTCTTCACGATTAAGACCTTGTATAAATATTAGATGATTTTATTAATATTCGAACCAATAAAACAATTAATTACCATTTAATAAATCTATTTTAGTTTTAACTAGTAATTTAATTTAAACAAATAATTAAATTTTGAAACTAATTTCCCCTTAAAAATCTCTTGGTAACTAAAATAATTTTAAATAAGTTTATTAAATAAAGTTATCTCCATACTACATTATTTCAAAAATAAACCAGTAGATTTAAAATGTGTATATCTATATATTTTTTTGAAACATATACTTATAAAAATAATCTATATAGGTTTAAAATCTGGTTTTATACAAACTGCTGATATTTAAAATTCCTATATTTTCCAAATCTTGTGTGTATACACACACACACACATGTTTTAAACCCCATGTATATTCAAACAAAAATGTTTTTATACTTAACCATATTTATTTATTTTTCTGCTTCCTGAATATATATATATATATATATATATATATATATATATATATATATATATATATATAAATTGAAAACTGCATTACATATGCCTTACTTTAAATAAAAAATTTCTGTTTCCAGCATACATATGCTTCTAACAAAAAGAGAGAATTATCTACTTCAAACCATATGTATTTTTCCTCTGACTTATGCATGCGAATAAAAATTAAAATTAATTACCAAAATCCCATACCAGAACACTTGCAAAGCCCTAGCCTCGACGAACCCTTACCAAAACCACACGTCGCCACCCAACTTCTTCCAGCGGCGACAACCACATGTCGTTCGATCCTCGAGTCTCCCAACGCGAATCTTTCCTGACATCATGCAGCCCTCTCAAGCCCTGACTCGCGTCGTAAACATCCCTAACACCGCCACGCAAAACAAGATCGCACCTTCGCATCGCTCTGCCCTGAAGCCATCGCACGCGAGCGCTAAGATACCCTCCCCTCGAGATTGCCTCCTCTGCTTGAATTTTTGATCGAATATCGTTCGATTCCACGTCCTTGATTTGACAGGGAAAGGCCGTGATTTCCAAATGCTCAGTCGCCCCCTTTTTATTAATTTTTTTTAGATCTGGGCTCCATTATCGCTTTGATGCTTTTTCGATTTGGAGAGAGAAAAGAATGGGAAGAGAGAGTGTGAAAAGGAACGGTTGTTTGAAATGAAAGGAACGTGATGTTTTGAAAAGAGGGAAGCGTGCAAAAGAAGGCTATAGTGATTTGAGGTGAAACGAAAAAGCTCTGATGTGAAATAATTTCAACTGTAGTTAACTAATATAAATATTCAATTTAAATTCAAACCGTTTCGATAAATGTAACTTGAAAACTTGACCTCCAATCGAGGCATGCCGCTAGGCGTTTATAATGTTATACCCCTATTCTGAACGCAATGGAAAAGGTTTCGAGGCCTAACTCGATCGTATGGAGAAGATAGCTTTTTTTAGATTAGTTATTATATTGAATTTTCAATATAAATTTCAGCGCGTTTATATGTCGTACACTCACACAACAACTCCAAACATTACGAAAATTGAAACCCGATAATAATATAATATTACAGATCTAATGGAACTGGTTTCGTCGAAATCCGAGACTTTGTCTCGAAAGGCTATTTTTAAAAGTCGATTTTAAACGATATATTTTCAAAACTTAACAAATCACTGTTAAATTCAATTATAACACTATTACAATCTTCAGTATTATCAATATAAATTTGACAAGCCTTCAAATTATTTTTAACAGGCTTAAAACTGAAGATTCATTAATTTACCCAATTTCAGTTTATTAAATCCAATAATTTAATTGCTAAATAATAATAATATTTGAATTCAAGTTAAAAATTAACTTTTAAATATTTAAAATCAATTAAATATTGCAATTTCAAACATCCAAAAATTCTGGATCATCACAAATTATGTCTTCTATTAATAGGATGTGGATCTCTTGAAAGAATTTAATTTTGTACGGAGTGCTTATAAAATTTAACCCCCTCGTATACAAAACTAACACTACGAAAGAATTTTGGATTCCCTGCGCCAGTTTGGCGTAGGCGCGGCGTAGGGAAAAGATTTTACCTACGTCATCCCTACGCCAAAGAAGAGGTTGGAAAACAATGCGTCGCAAAAAAATCCCTACGCGTTTCCTACGCCTCCTTCCATACGCCTTCCCTACGCCGCATTCCATACGCCTTACCTACGCCTATTTCCATACGCCTTCCCTACGGCTATTTCCATACGCCTTCCCTATGCCTATTTCCATACGCATTCCCTACGCCTATTTCCATACGTCTTCCCTACGCCGCATTTCATACGCCTTCCCTACGCCGCATTCCATACGTCTTACCTACGCCTATTTCCATACGCATTCCCTACGCCTATTTTCATACGTCTTCCCTACGCCACATTTCATACGCCTTCCCTACGCCTATTTTCATACGCATTCCCTACGCCTATTTCCATACGCATTCCCTACGCCTAATTCCATACGTCTTCCCTACGCCTAGCCTTCTTTCTTTTAAAGTGCAGAAATCGAATTTTCCTTACGAGTTCCATACGCCTTCCCTACGCCACCGTACACCAAAATTCAATATGATTCTATTGTATTTATCTTCATCTACCACAAATCATAATAAAAGACAATAAACCCGAACATCAGCAACAGAAAGCATTAAATATAATATATAACCACATGCAAAATCGTAACAATATATATCATTACAAAACATTAATGTATAATGCATATCATTGTCAAATTACCATAAAGTTGCTACAAATGTATTTTATAAAATCATGTCCAGCAATAAAATAAAGTTGCTACATAACTCAAATATAGTTGTTTCATCTAATTCAAACATCATACAATGTACCTTATAAAAATAGAACATCAAACCCACAGTTAAAAGAAGACTAACTGACGAAGTATGTCATATCTCTGATCTTTGCTCCCGCCTCAATCCCCGTATAAACTCTTGCACAGAATTCATCTCTTCCTGCATGAAAGATAAATCCCCTTGTAGTTTGTTAATTGTAACATCCATTTCTTGATTTTTACTTCTTAGCTCTTCTACTTCCTCTACAAGTTTCTTTTTGTCATCTGAAACTCCAAACCTAGCAGTGTATGTATTGTCTCTATATATCTACATATAAATTATTTAATCAAATTAGTACAACGAAAATAAAAAAATCTTACACATGATCCAAATGGCACAAACACGGCATAATATTAACACAAAACTGAAAAAACAAAAAAACAAAATTTGATGGATGATAAGGAATAGAAAGGATGTAAGCCAAAATCTATAAATATACATAAGCAAAATTAGGTATGCATCTATATCTTTTATGTTATTATTGTAACAATAAGGGACGACGTTCGAGAGCTAAAGGCCTTGTGCATATGTAGCTGACTGGAGAAGATTTACAAAGACAAAGTAAATACGATGCATTACGCAGTTCTAGAATAGTCACAGTGCAACAAGAAACATTATTCAGAAAGTGGGTATGAAAGTGTAGATGTGAGAAAAAAATGAAGTGGGTATCAAAAACTACTTCACGGTTCAACCATTCACCTGACCGCATTTCAATCATTCACAGTTCAACTATATCACCCACACTCGCTACTTCAACTACACTGCTACTGACTATCAGACTTCACCACAGATATCAACTGACTTGCCTTCTCACCCTTCCACATTCATTCAAACCTTCTGTCCACTGACAGTGAACATATTACAGTAACCCCTCCACCACTAAAATCACTTCACTGACAGTCACTGTATCCTCGTACATCACTTCAATAGAACATATTACATCACTTCATTGACAGTGAACATATTTCAGTAATCCCTCATACCTACACTTCATTCAAACCTTCTGTCAATTTTATCTCATCCTTTGTGCACTGACATATTACAGTAAACATCTCCTCCTTGCCTACATTATTGCCACTGCAAATATACTTGCATTGCAAACCAAACCTCACCATATTACTGCCTCTTCCACTAACCAAACCTCCCACGATTTCACTGACATCATAAAACTCCTCATCACATACCACTTCCAGTTCTACACAAAACAGCAGCAACATCCAAGTCACACCACCAGTAACCATCCCCCTGTACAACAACCACCCACTCTGACTTATACACTCAACTATTAACCTCTGACTTTCACATCACTTAGCCCTGAATGGAATGGAAAGAAGGATTATAAATGGTCAATCTACTAGTCTATGGTTCGACTCTTGGCTCAATGGGTCTAAAACTATTAGACAGACTGGATTACACTTCTCAGGAGGACGAGAGCTCAAAGTGAATAGCATACTTCGCAATGGACAACGACAATCAGGTAATTTACTTCAAACCAACTAATTCACTGCTGAAATTCAACAAATCACTATTTATCAAGGCATCAAGGATTATTGGTACTGGTTAAAAGAGCATAATGATTATCATACTTTCAAAAGTGCAATTAATTTATTAAAGCCTCACCACAATTTAGTCAGCTGGAATAAGTTTGGTTGGGATAAAATTCACTGTCCACGAATGATAATATGTTTGTTGAAGGCTATTAACGACAGACTATCACAATACATAGACTCATCCAAAGGCAGGTTGTTTTTGATAGTGACTATAGTGTTTTACGCAATCTAAAAATAGAATCAGTGCATACAATTGCATACAATTGCATAGAATCAGTGTATTGTTTTACTAAATACACGTCATAAGCTAAGATTCAGTGCATACAATTGCACAGCGACATCAACTTCATCAGCACATCGACATCTTCATTTATACTGTCATTTTCTTAGTTATTATGAGTGTATTTTTGATTGGCATTCAATAGCTTCCTATGAACGTATTTCACTATTTCTATTGATGCTACTAAAAAATAAAATTAAAACAAAATTTTAATTAATCAAAACTATTTTCACACATCAAAGCAGTTTTGGAATATTAGAAATAAACACATCAAAGCAGTTTTGGAAAAGAAATTCAACTTTTGAGTCTTACCCCAGGAATATTGCCAGTACCAGGCCTTCGTGTGCTTCTTGAGGAAGCGGACGTCTCACCTTCTCCAATAAGCTGCATGTAAAGAAGGTTTAGCTCGTCGTGAGAGAGCTCCCTACCCTGACTCTCGGTCATTTGAGCAACTCGCTCATTGTATTTGGCCTGTAATTTACATAAAAAGTTAGGTTAACATAATTTGGAATTTGTAAATTATAATTCAAAACTTTTGTTGATTACATACAACAAACTGTTCCGAGTACTCATCAACCCATCCCCCATCTATAGAACCATTCGGTTTCTCAACAAAATGTGTTCGAATGTACACCTACATGTATGTCGGTTTTCGACCTTGTTCTTTCTCCTAAAAAATAAAAATAATTTATCATGTGTTTATTTGGATTGTACACTATTATTAGTTAATAATTTAAACAATTACCATATCGTTCATCCATTGTGCCATTGATTTAGAACCACATCTGTGTGGCCTTGGATTGCTATTGCGAGCGATTGAGTTCTTTTGAGAAAGCTCCTTCACATCCTCCCTCTCCCAGTAGGCTAAAAACTATTGCCATACCTCATCTGTTATACAAGCATTCTTCTTTTTATACCTTTTCATGTCTCCAATAATCCACCTATACTTCAAAGAACACTTTTGATCCCATAATCGTTTGACATCAGCAAAAGAAGTGGTGGGATCCCAAGAGTACAATGCCTACACAAGAATTTGGGAATCGAATAAATAAACTGAAAAACTTAATCATGAATGGACTAGATATTGCAACATCCTGAATTTCAAAATTATTTCACCTTAAACTCTTCAAACCAATGATCCTTAATATTAGAAGGAATCATACTGAAACAAGGCCAAAATGATGTCAAACAGGCCTTAAGCATAGCAGATATAGTACGAGACGTCGAGGCACTATTCGCGAATTCCCAGCTGTTAATGAACAAATTATATTAAAGTGTGCAATGCATTATTTAAATATACAATAATTCGAAAGTTCATAAATTTTACTTACTCGTCGTTCTCCCTATAATAGATATACATGGTGCCGACTGAGGAAGTCGAGCCAGTCTGTGACATATGTCCAGATAGCTCAGGGGTGCCTTGATCAAGATCACGTCCATCTGAAGGGGTGGGTTGTTGATCGACAGAGGGTGGTGCTGGTTCGATCAAACCCAAACCACGTCCACTATCACTACGACCACCACTACTACTACGACCACCACCACCACGAGAACTCATATCTATTACATGAATACAACATTTGCAACTATATACATAAGATAAGCTAACATTTCAAAATGAAATTTGTGAACTTTATTTAAGACAAGGTTTGAAAACATACATCAAATGACATAGAATGTAAACCAATCGAGCAACTAAAAACAAATGCGAACAATCATAATTAAATATACATGCTACCAATCTTCATTATCATCATCACTCTCAATATTTACACTGTCATCTTCAAGCTCACACTCATCTTCTTCTACTTCAATTTGCTCATCGTCATCTTCATCTACTTTGACCCCATCGTTAACGTCATTAATTAGAGATCCAATGTCTTCTACTTGTTGTACAATCTCCAGTAGTTCATTAGGTTCTGGATCATTTTGATATGCCAAATTGTCGGTTATGACCATGTTTGAGTGAAATGACCATCTCGGTTTTGTTTTAATAACAGCCCACCAATCTGAACGATTGCCGTCGATAGCAGGATAGGGTGTGAAATAAACTTGTGTAGCTTGTGCTGCCAACACAAATGGATCATACCCTAAATATTTTTTTGTGTGGTTTACTTCAATAAGAGGGTAATCCTTATGTACGCGTTTTACTCCAATATTCGGCCTACTATCAAACCATCGACATTTGAATAGAAATGTTTTCAACTCCGGCACCACCGAGTAAGTTAACTCGATTATTTCCTCAAGTACACCATAATAATCCTTTATGTCATCATCGTTGTTCCCACCTTTGATACAAACTCCACTATTAACAGTTGTTTTTTTCTTTCCATATTCTTCGGTGTGAAACTTAAATCCATTTATAAACGTTATTGGACATATTCTGTAACTATTACACGGACCAAATGCAAGTTTCCTATAACAAATGTCAGTGATGTTGTTCGTATCAACCTATCAATTTGAATCAAGTACATAAGTTAATATATAATGAATACTGCAAGGTTAAAATACATGACTTATCATACTTACATATTGTTTAAACCATCTCTCGAATTCCTTACAGAGTTCAACAATGGGATATTCACTTTCGAACTTGCTGTTTAAATCAAATGTACATGTTAATATCTAAGGAGTATTGTGTGTAGCTTGAAAAGATTGACAATAATTTAGTTAATGAATAATCAAATTATTATAATACCTTATAAGATCAGTTAATTCATTGCAATTAAGAAGCACAGTTGCCTTGGCTAGATTATAATCCTTTGTTGTAGCGAAGCCTTTAACATTCTTCCATTTACCAGATGGACGTCCTTGTTTTTTGAATACCGAGAGAACGTTATCGATTGAATCATCCACAATATCATTTTCATTGCGATGACCACGATTGAAATTTTAATTAACGTGATCATCGAAATAATGGCTAAAAAATATGGATGCTTCTTCAATAATGTATGCTTGACAAATAGAACCTTCAACACGTGCTTTCTGTTTCACTTTTTTCTTTAGGTGACCCAGATACCTTAATATGAAAATGTGTGAAATTAACTATAACATGTTCTATATTTAAACATTGCGTAAATAAATATAACTATAACATACCTCTCAAAAGGATACATCCATCCATACTGCACTGGTCCCCGTAGTAACGCTTCAGTTGGTAAATGTACTGTAAATGTTCCATGCAATTAAAAAAGTCCAGGGGAAATATTTTCTCCAATTTACATAGTAATTTGGGTATATCTCTTTCAAGCTTCTGCAAATGGCTTTTAGATAGAGTTGTCGAACATATCTCTTTAAAGAATAAACTAAGCTCTGTTATAGACATCCAAACCTTTTGTGGTAAAAGCTCCTTAAATACTATCGGAAATAGAGTCTCTAAAAATACATGGCAATCATGACTCTTCATACCTGACAGTATAAGATCCTTCATATCAACGCATTGTTTCATATTAGAAGCAATTCCATCAGGAACCTCAAAGAATCGACCCACTCTAGTAATTTTATACACCGAGTCCTATCCAGCTCATAACATGCAAGAACTTTGAAGTTTGGACGAATAGGATTGATCTTAAGCTCTAGACAATTGCAATAGTATTCGATATCTTTTCTTGATCTCAAATCATCTTTGGTTTTTCCTTTCGCATTCATAATTGTATGAAAGAAATTCTCAAATACGTTTTTTTCAATATGCATCACATCCAAATTGTGTCGAAGTTTTAGATCTTTCCAATATGGTAATTCCCAAAATATACTCTGTTTGCACCAATTGTGATAATCCCCTTTGCCAGGAATTTTGGGCTCTTTGTTTCCCGTCTCGTGTAATTTTGCATAATCTTTTACAATATCAAATACTTCTTCTCCATTCAAAAATGTTGGTGGTTGCAAATTTACAGTTTTATTTCTTTCAAAGTTTTTCTTATCACGTCTAAACGTGTCATTTGTATGCAAAAATCGACGGTGGCAATCCCACCAACACTGCTTACCACCATGTTTCAGTGTAAATGATTTTGTTGAATGCATGCACACGGGGCAAGATAATTTACCTCCCGTACTCCAGCCTGAAAGCATCCTGTACGCGGGAAAATCGCTTATCGTCCACAACAAACAAGCAAATAGTTTGAAAATTTTCTTCTTTGACACATCGTACGTGTCAATACCCTCTATCCACATTTTCTTCAAGTCCTCAATTAAAGGTTGCAAATAAACATCTATTCCGTTTTTCGGATTTTTGGGTCCAGGAACAATTAGGGTTAAGAACATGTATGGATTTTGCATACACATCCAAGGAGGCAAATTGTAAGGTGTCAAAATAACTGGCCAAGTGGAGTATTTTTTTTCCATACTGGCTAAAAGGTTGGAAAAATTCATCCGTGCATAAACCGAGCCTAATATTTCGTGACTCCTTGGCAAAATCAGGATATTTGTCATCGAAATGT
The DNA here is from genome assembly GCA_030765085.1 of Allium cepa. NCBI lineage: Eukaryota > Viridiplantae > Streptophyta > Magnoliopsida > Asparagales > Amaryllidaceae > Allium > Allium cepa. Next base: position 963,044,789 of record CM060939.1, on the reverse strand, counting down.
TTCCATGCTTCTCCGTCTACAGGATGACATAAAACCCCTTCCTCTCGAACTCGTTCACTATGCCATCTCATGTGCTCCGCAGTGGCATAAGACGAATACAATCTTTGCAATCTAGGAATAACCGGAAGATAATGTAAACGAGTAAAAGGCATACCTTTACCGTTACTTTTTTTCTTTTCATATCTTCCTAGGCCACAAAATTTACATTGTGAACGGTCATTGTCTTCTTTCCAATATAGCATACACCCACTTCGACATGTATCTATCTTTTCATACGGCAACCCGAATGCGGACACTTGGTTTTTTAATTGATACCAATTTTCAGCCAATCTAGTTTGCAAACCGGATGGAACCACATCTCGAATTAAGCTAAGAACGTCATCCATTAATTTTTGGGTACCGTTATTTGTGGATTTTATAGCAACTAACCTAGCAGTTGCTGCCAACTCTGTCATAGGACATCCATCAAAAAGTGGTCTTTTTGATGCTTCTAACAAGTCAAAAAAAAAATTAGCTTTTGGATTTGGTTCTTCCTCTACATCCAATGAATTAGGGAGCATGCTCGGACCAGCGGCATCAATAACCATTTCAGTCATTCTATTTTCTGTACTAGTAGAGTCATCAAAATCAACGTTAATATTTACGTTATCATCCTCAACAACTACCGACATATTAATAACGTTCATCGCATCTTCACCATGATGTATCCACACATAGTAATCGTCCATAAAACCGTTTTTAGTCAAATGCCTTTGAACAATTTCATAAGGATGATGTTTTGTGGCTTTGAATTTCGTACAAGGACAACGGATTTCTGTCATGTTTGTCCCATTTGAAGATGCCACTAGCATGAACTCGGTTAAACCTCTTAAAAATTGAAATGGAATTGTTCCTCTATGCCCAACATTTTTGTACATCCAAGCGCGACGAACTTTCAAACGTTCCATCTTCTACTGCATAATTAAGATATGTTATATTATAAGATGAGTACTTATATTATTACTATATAGAACTATAGTTATTTCATTATTTTAATTACTACCCAATTATTGTTTTATTTTATTTAGATAGATATAATTTCAAATTCGTATACATATAAATACAATATTAGATGTATGCTAGTTTAACCTAAAAATTCTAATTCTTCTAAATGTTTAAATTCTTACATTTTTGCAAATTAAATATATCTTATCATAACCCTAATAGAAATTTGTCTATTGTTTATTTAATCGAACTTTCCATTAGAACTGTTTATTTATGGGCTCAGTCAACCTACTTCCCATTACAAACAAAACCTTGTTTTTACATTTCATAAATCATTTCGCCTCAAGTGGTACAACAAAATTTCGGCAGTACTTCCCCTTATTCCCCGTATCATACGCCAATGCACGTACACGGGGAACAAAAAAGAAGCACTCTCGAAATTTTGTCACCAATTGAATTGAAATGATTTATGTAATGTAAAAACTTAGTTTTGTTTGTAACTTGTCCAATACAGGGACAAATTCGACAAATACTGTATTAGATGAATATTGATGTCCGTTTCACAACAAAACGAACATCTATATAAGGATCATATACGATACCTGTCAAACGGGGCCAAACATTAATCTATGCTGAACAATTTTTTTAATTAACCTCTTTGAATAAAAAGTTAAAATGGTTTAAATTTTAAACAGAATATTCGTTAATAAAACATAAAACATGCTTTTAGTGCCTTAATATTATGTTAAAAAGAGGTGGTTATAATTTATAATAATTATTGTACATCCAGATACTATAAAACTAAATTATGGTGGACAGAGTTTGCGGTAGTGAAAGGAGAAACTTCTTTCTGCCGCCGCCGTTGAATTTCAAGCTTAAGTAGAAAAATTAACCACATAAATTGCTCTGTTGGGAAAATGGAGGCAGGAAATTTGATGATTCGCCTGTTCTTTTGCTTCTTCGACTGTGTATGTATTTATTTTCTATAGTTTGTATAATGATTGTGTAAATTTTGAAGTTGACAAAAAAGCAAGTGTGAGATAAACATAAGTTTTTCCAGTGTCCTGCAACGATAGTTAATATAACAAAAACAGTCCATATTTACCGAATTTGTCCAAAATCGAAGAGATATCATACATTTAAATGTACACGGTATGTGATTATAACATGTAGTATTTTATTTATATTTATATAGAATCTTATTTATATGTTTTTGCTGACTTTAACTTTCATCATGTGAGTTGTGGTAGTATAAGAATGTATTTATATACAGAAATGCTGGTTGGCAATAGAAAGATCGGTTTTGTCTTCTAGTATCAGATATAAACGTCGAAATCTAGGCCCGAATATGTGAACTAGTGTGAGGAGGGAAATATGTGAGTTAGTGTGATACAAATTATCCCCTTATTCTTAGTAGATCCAACTTATCACAACACTTATTTTATTTGTCCCATCCCAGTACATATCAAATTTACCCTTGATACTTTCTAATGCCATTTCACTCATTCTCCTTTTCAAGTTATATTTATTTTCATCTTTACATAAGAGAACTTTTGTAAAACGCTATCTTTAGGATTTGAGATACATAACTATGCCTTATTAAAAAAAATTGACAAAAATACTCATATATTTGTATTTCAGCATATTTGCAGAAATCTATATAAACATTCAAAATTTTTGTAATACAAGTATTTGTAAAGAAATAAGTAAATATTTGCCTTTTCAAAATTTATTTTGATTATAGAAAAATGCGATAAAAGTTCAGATTTAACTTTTGAGAAAAAAAATTGCCACAATTAATAATAGGAATGTGATTTAAAACGTCTTTGAGAAAAGTTTTTTATGTAAAAAACTTGAAAAAAATGGAGGTATCCTAATTTTCACCTTATGTAATGTGTTGCACTACACAAATGCACAATAGGTTTTCCAAGATTCCAAGCAACTTATGAACTAGATTTTCTAATATTCCAAACTACCGTTTATAACTACCGCAAACTAGTTGTTTATAACTAAAAACTAATAAGTTATTAGCTTCAGGTGTTTTCAATGTTAATGAAATCTGAAGCAGTAAAAGGGCGACTCAATTTTAGAAAATTAGACAAATCCTCTCTCACAGCAAGTCAATATCAAAGATAACCCTTCTATCCCTAGTCATTTGAAATTTGATGAAGATGGGTTTCAATTAGTCACATATAGCAAGAAAGCAAACAGAAAGGATGGAACTTCTTATTTTCAGAGGAACTTCCAAAGAAAACAAGAAAATTCTCATCCAAATCGTTCATTAGGGATTTCTGCACCAAAATATCTGAATCCATCTTCAAGAAACACTGTCAAGCCCCTGTTGAATTCAAGAAGCCACTTCTCCAATGCAACAGCTATTACAGATGTTGCACAGAAGACCCATAATGCTTCTTCCTGGGCAGATCTATTAAAGAAGGGAGGGGCAGTCTCTGATTTCGACTTGCATTATGTTGCTCCTATTAATATCAACAACAGAAAGTTTGTTACTATAAAAGAGGATATCGATAAGCGTACAGAAGATAAGTGGGGGTGTTCAGTTATTGCCTATGTGTTCGAACCCCGTCCCCCATATCATCATTTCAAGAATTACATATCCAGATATTGGAATCCCTCAGGTAACTTTGAAATTTATACAAGAAACAATGGTTTCTTCATTATCAGATTCTCAAACACTGATGACTATGATAAAATTCTTAAAGGAGGGCCATACTTTATATATGGCAAGTTAATCATTTTGAAAAAATGGAACAAGAAAATTAACTTTGATAAAGATCTTCTTTCTACTATGCCAATATGGATCAGATTACCTGAATTAAACTTAAGATTATGGGATAAAGATGCATTTAGTGCCATTGCAAGTGTGGTGGGTATGCCCCTTAAGTTGGATGAACCAACAGCTAAAGAAACTAGACTGAGTTATGCAAGAATACTTGTTGAAATAAAGGCAGATGCAGATTTGCCTGAAGAAGCTTATATTTCTATGCACGATGGAGATACTATAATGCAAAAAATAGAATATGAATGGATCCCTCCAAGATGCAAAGCTTGTGTATGTTTTGGTCACACAAATGAAAATTGTACAGCAAAGAAAGTATGGAAAGAAAAATCTAGTGGAAACAGTGATGCAATAGGGAAAAATGCAGTGGATATTTTAAATATGCAAAAAGATGCTGATAAACTTCAAATATCAGAAAATCACACAGATGTAATGGAATTCAACAAAACTGCAAGTAATGAAGATAATTACTTCCCTCATGCTTCTCAAGGTATCATTGATACAAATATTGAATTAGTTGCTCAACCTCCTCCAATCCCAAACTTGGTAGATATAGTGAAGAGTAAGGATTCTGTTCTGGTTAATTCTCAAGTGGATTCCATGTTGGTTGAACAATGTCAGCCAGTTAATCTAATTCTCCCTGACCTGCATACCCCCCCTGATTGTACTAGATTAGCTTATCTTCCTGATTCTCTCACCCCACATAACAAGAAGTCAATATCTGGAAAAGCAATCCAGGCAGCAATCAATGTTGTATCATTCACTACATCTGCAGATAAAAATAAGAAAAAGAAGAAAAAAGCTAGACCAAGAATTAAAAGCTTAATTGATATCAGTGCCTCAGAATCAGTGGAGGATGCTACTGACAAAGAATTCAAAGATATGTAAATTGCAAAAAATGATAAGAGTGAAAATCTTCTCAAAGTCAAAAATGATTCAGCATACAAAAAGAAAGGGAAGAAGATTGAAGTGATGGAGGATGAGGATAGTTACAGTGATTCGCTGTAATTATTCACTTATCCAATGTGTATCCTTTATTATTTTTATTTTTATGCATAATTTTTATTATGTGCATCATATCATGGAATGTCAGGGGGCTAAATTCCCCTATCAGAAAATTGGATATTTCCAATTTAATTTTTACTGAAAAGCCTAGCATATTAGGTCTTTTAGAGCATAAATTAGATGATATAAGAATTGCTGAATATCATGACAGACAACTTTCCAATTGGAATATCATTCATAACAATCAAATGGGGGGCAATGGCAGAATTTTAATATTATGGGATGATAACATTGGAATTTTGTTAGTCACTGTAACGACCCGCCGCTCTGACCGCCTCCAGTCGGTAATTAAACCAACTTGAAACGTTCAAAATGATGGATTGTTATTTAGTTTATAGAGTTTAAACAGAATCAGCCACAGAATCACAAAATAATAATATTTTTCATAAATGAACTTTTCTTTTATACATCAGAGTTTATACAATGAATTTCATTCATACAGCGGAATATAATCTTTTAAGTACAAAAAAATCCTGAAAAGAAACTAAAGTGAAGCGGTATCCCCCTCTCTCTCTAACTTCGCTGCCTGAAAATCTTCAAGCTGTAACATACTCGGTCTGACCCGAGTATTACATTCAAAAGAAAATAATACACGGGTCAGTCTAATTCAAACTCAGTTATTAGTGCATAGAAGCAATAATAGTTAAATAGCAATTAGACGACAGTCAAAGATAAGTTCACCTATCCGACCCTTTTAACAAAGAAATCGAATAACAGTAGATATAACACTTGACAGTGTTAAACAACAATTCAGCAAACTCAAATTTTCAAAGAAGATAGATGACAGAATATATTTTTTTTGCATTTTTGAAAATAATTTTTGCCTCAGATATATGGGTTATTGTCATCACTTTTGATTGTGTAATATCTGTGCATATCAGTATTTCTATCAGGGACAGGTAATCATGAGTGGCTGCAGTACACACGTACATACATGTGCACTGCCTCGCCAACTCGAGTGCACAAAGTCAAATCAAAATCAGATTCAACACAAGTACAAATGGCCTCGACCAAAATTCAAAATATCACTGCAACAATGAAACTGTACATGTATACAGAAATACAGCATCAATGATCAATACAAAAGCTACAATGCAGACATCAATCTACCTGGCAACAATGATGAATCAACCAATGCAACATGTTCAAGTTGATACAAATGCATAGTTACAGTTCAACAAGACAAGTGCAGACATCAATCTACCTGGCCACAATTACAAAATAGAAGAAAGGTGAGGAAAACAAATACAAAACCAAATGCAGACACATATAAGTGCACCTGGGTATATGTTAGCAATGCCAACAATTATGATAGCAGTTGCATAAGTGTAAATATGTAGATGCGACTCAGAAGCAACTATCAAATGAAAGAGTGCAGACATGAATATTAAGACTCTGCAAATGCAACGGGTAAGGGATGAATACAAATAATCTCAAGTCAGGTTCAAGTGCATCAGGTCAGAGACAAAAGAATGGCCATACACAAAACAAAACATCGGTACGCAAGACCACTGCAACAAAACTCTACCATGAATAAAACCAAGTTGTACACGTGTATCAAAACCAAACTACACAGTGAAGACATGAATAGGTTACAATGTATATAGGCAGACTCAATTATCATGCACCAGAACTAAAGCAACCCGGAACTGGAGGCTAACTAAATAAAGATGTACTGACTCGGTGGCTCACAACACCTAAAATGCACAAGCCAGGCTACTGCATAGTGCAGCAGTAGTATCAGTGCAACAACAAGTGACAAGATGAACTGTGATCAGAAGTAGTGTAAATATAATCAGACCCAAGGTATAACAACAGTGGTAATGCAGTGCAATGAAGTTCAATTGAACAGGCTATGTAATATAAAAATGGAGCACTGCACCTGTACACAAAAAGCAAATGCCATAAAGTGATACAAGACCATCATTAACAACTTCACAACCAACTGATCAGACCCCATGTCTATTATATTTGGATTTGCTTAATTCAGTAAATAGTGACTTCAGTATAACAGTGTTTTGTGTTTACCTTGGTTTAAATCTCAGTTTAGGTCTTGCTTTAACTTTCAAAATCCTTAATTCCTAACTGGGATCGGATCAAGTGGTAAAGACTTTTACCAAAATTTTAGTTTTAAACAAACACAGTCAAACAGGTACATAACAGTACTTATGTATATATACACACAGAAGAATCATCACAACAGTCAAAGTTAAGTGCTACAGGTTATAAAATGACCGATTTGCAAACATAAATTGCCAAACTAAATACAACTTTGTTTTCTAAACTTTAGGTAAAAATTTTATGCACAAACCTAAATGCTCAAGAGTATCTGCATATTAAATATGCAAGACCATAGTTGCAGTATAGATATCGACATGAACAGGTATGCAGGTGGATGCAACATTGAGTCGCAACCCATGTGAAACACAGCATCAAATGAACGGAAAAAAATGGATGCAACTGAATTTGAATGAATGGCAATAACATGTACTCCATACTAAACAATCCCAGTGAAACCCCAATTTATACCAGTGCAGATATATAATGAAAACCTAACCTACACATGGTTACAGTGAAGATAAAGCTAGGACTACAGTGATGCCATAATCAAAGGGTTAATGACATACATATATGCTATCAACCTGAGGACTCCAATTTAAACAGTGAAATCAACATTCGAGTCGAAGCCGAAGTCGGCAGTTAACGGCCACACTCGAGTACAAAACGAATCAACATCATCATCAAAGAATTCAACGACAAACAAAGTCAAAATCTTGGAAATCCAGAAATTAGCAAATTCACAAAAACAAAGTGACCGAAGTCAAAGTCGAAGACAACAAGAACGAACGAAATCAACATCAGCCAAAATCAAAACAAGCAGAGGAAACCACTAAATTGCAAGAATAAACTAGCTAGAATTAGATGTGAGTGAATAATTACATCACTCACCAATGTTTCGAAGCGATTAGAAGCAGCCGTCAGCATCACCAAAGACGAGCATCGAACATTTGAAGTCGGCGACCATTAATTTCACGAAAACCCTAATTTGGAGAAGAGGACGAACGAAGATGAAGCCGCCACCATTTTTTCTTTTCGTATGGTTTTTTTTTCTTAGGTTCAGGTTTTCCTTTTGAACGAAAATAAAATAAAAGGGAAAGGACTGGAAGCTTAAGGAAGGTACTGGACAAACATTTTTTTTTATGTTGATCAAATCTTTCATTACAGAGAAGTGAAGATTTGCAAATATTAGCATAGACCAAATAGTAGGCTGAGTTGATAGTAAGTACATGCTTTGTTACTCAATAGGCTACATAGTATAATTATGTTTTGCTGTAGATGAATATTTGTATGCAGATTTGAAGCACTTGAATGACCTTGTTTTTAGGCTGAGATGATATCATTAAATGAATGTGTTTCTTTCCTTGTTGATAGCATATCTCTTTGAATCTTGTATGTACATATTTGTTACACATTATTATGTTTTGTTGTAGAGATATATTGTATGTAAATATGCATTTGCAGGAAAACACTGTCATGTATATGAAGATATTTATTTGATTATTATGTTATACTTGTTTTATTTCATTTTATCCTTTCAAATTTACAGTTGATGCTGTATGCTTTCTTATTCATTTTAATTCTACTTGTATGTTAACTATCAATGTTCAAATTAAATTCATACGTTTAACTTACTTATATTTATATTGATAGGTTTTCGGTTTTATTTCAACATTATGATCCATATATAATATTTACCAAATGTAAACAAAGTAAATTATTTTAATTCAATTATACAAGATAAGTTTTATTGTAAATATTATTGAGATATTTTATTCTTGCTTTGTTCTTTCTTTTCTAGGGTGGCTGATGTATATTATATTCATGGCTGATATGCTATTGTTTGTTATTTTACTTTATTTTGTTTACTTTGCTTATTTATTTGTTTGAATACTTTTATTTGCATTGCCTAGCTTGTATTTGTATTTGTTTGTATTTTTTTTCTTTTGTTTTGTTGAATCATGTTGTTATAATTTTTCCAATGTAGTCACTTTATATTTTACGAAGTTTATAAATATGTTGTTTGAATCTTAACTATGTGCATTTATTTTATTTATTTTGTATTGATAAAATTTATTCCATTTTAAACATCATTATCTCTTATTTATTCTATAAATCCCCATTCAATACAAATTCAATATTTCAAATTCAGATTCCAAAGTCAAAAATCAAATTTTATTTCAAAATTTGTCCAAAATCTACATTAATTATCAATTTATGTACGGATGGATTTTCACCATTTTCACAGTTTGGTAGTAAATATTCATCCTGGCCAATTATCGTTACTCCGTATAATTTACCTCCATGGATGTGTATGAAAACACCATATATGTTTCCCACTACTGTCGTTCCCGGTCCTCATGATCCAACTCAAGGAATTGATGTTTATTTACAACCATTGATCGAAGAGTTGAAGAAACTGTGGAATGATGGAGTCGAAACTTACGATGTATCAACGAAAAAAAAATTCGGTTATTCGCTTCTTTGTTATGGACGATTAATGATTTTCCTGCATACGGGATGCTTTCTGGTTGGAGTACGGCCGGTCGTCTAGCATGCCCTTATTGTATGGAAGAAATACGAGCATTTTCGTTACGATATGGGAAGAAAGTTTCGTGATTTGATTGTCATCGGTGTTTTCTTCATCCCAATCATAGTTTTAGAAGAGATAAGAAAATTTTCATAGCTAACAGAGAAGAGAATCTGAAACCACCTAAGGTTTGGTCAGGCGAGGAAATATACGAAATTGTAAGAGACTATCCAAAGATACATGAAACTGGAGTCCAGACTGAAATCCCAGGAAAGTCAGACATTCATAATTGGTGCAAACAAAGCATATTTTGGGAGTTACCATATTGGAAAGATCTCTTACTCCGACATAATATTGACGTGATGCACAACGAAAAGAACGTGTTTGATAATCTGTTTAATACAATTTTGAATGTAAAGGGAAAAACCAAGGACGATTTGAATTCGAGGCTTGATATAGCAAACTATTGTAAGCGTCCGGAACTTCATATGAAGCCTAATGACAATAAAAAACCGAAAGCATGCTATGAGCTAGACAATAAGCAAGTAAAAGTCGTGCTAAAGTGGGTGGAAGAATTAAGATTTTCCGATGGGATTTCTTCCAATCTTCGTAGATGTGTTGACTTCAAAAATAGTAAATTGAGTGGGATGAAAAGTCACGATTGTCATATCATGATGGAATATTTACTCCCCATGGCTTTCAAAGAACTGTTGCCCATAAAAGTATGGAACGTCATAACAGAGTTATGTTTTTTTATAAACATCTATGTTCGACAACATTAAAGGTAGACCGTATACGTAAGCTTGAAGTAGAAATACCCATATTGCTATGCAAACTGGAGAAAATACTTCCGCCTGGTTTCTTTAACGTAATGGAGCATTTACCTATTCATATTCCATCCGAAGCACTTCTTCGAGGTCCTGTGCAATATGGATGGATGTATCCATTTGAGAGGTAAATTAACATATGCAATGTTCATGTCAATTTCAAATTTAAATTTGTATATCTAAATATGTAATAAATATCTTAATAGGTACTTGAATCATCTAAAGAAGAAGATTCGACAAAAAGCCCGAGTTGAGGGTTCGATATGCAAATCGTATCTTGAAGAAGAAGCCTCATTTTTTTCTCTCACTACTTTAAGGACGATGTGAACTTATCGTTTGTAACTGTTCCTCGAAATGAGGAAGTCGTTGAACAAAATTCTTCTCAAACAATGTTATCTGTTTTTAGACAACACGGTAGACCTGGTGGAAAATGTGTGGAAATATGGTTGGACGATAGAGACCACCATGTAGCGCACACGTATGTTCTTTTAAATTGTGTCGAAGTCGCACCATTTGTCAGGTAATAGTTAATTCACTTGTAATTTACTTGTACGTACATAATAATAATAACACATATTACATATATGCAGTATCTACGAATCACAGTATCCATCTGGCGATCTCAGTAAAGAATTTGCCAAATGGTTTTTAAACTATGTTTATGAGCCAAGAAACTGTGTCGTTGATGAAGGCTTAAGACATCTTGCGATTGGACCGAAAAGAAATGTGAAGACTTATCCAATATTTTTCGTCAACAGGTTTAAGTTCAACACAAAAGATTACGGTGCTGAAAAATTAACATATAACAGCGGGGTATTTGTCAAAGGCAGTGATGATCCAGATGAGCATTTAAAAGATTTTTACGGCATCTTAACACAGATTCTAGAATTGACATATTATGTTGAAACTTTAGAAAAGGTTTTTTTATTTAAGTGCAATTGGTTCAGTAACGTTCCTGGTTCTGGAATCAACGTGCATAAAGAGTACAAACTTATTGAAATAAGGCATACATCACACTACTATAAATAAGATCCTTTTGTATTAGCGAAGCAAGCGTTACAAGTTTATTTTGCTTCGTAGAAAAGATAAAGCGGATTGGTCCGCTGTTTTCAAAACGAAACCAAGGTTTACGATTGATGGAAATAATATTCCAGATGAAGCAGCATATCAAGCCGATCTTGAATCAAATACAGAAATAATAATAACTGATGATATTGATGTAGGGCCTTTGAATGATGAATCGAACGTCCTATTTGATGCATTTGAAAGTACCGAAGAAAATGAGATAGAATACGAGACTGAATCTGAATCAGAAAACGATGAAGACTGATCGTTATTGATATAATTGTTATGTGATAGTGATTGAAACATTCGATGTAATAGTAAATTTCTGTAATTGTTCTGTGATGATCATTTAGTTAATTTTTATCCATGTTTTGTACTAGTAAATTTTTATAATTGTTCTGTGAAAGTGAATATTGAAACATGCTATGTATTAGTGAATTTCTATTATGGTTCTGTGATGATTATTTATATAATTTTTATCCATGTTTTGTACTAGTAAATTTTTATAATTGTTTCTGTGAAAGTGATTGAAACATGATATGTAGTAGTTAATTTATATAATTGTTCTGTGATGATATTGTTTTTCTATAGCAGATATGTCTGGCAGGAGACGGAGTGGAGGTGGTGGTGGCACGCCATCCCCATCTCCCGGTGCAGGTGGTAGTGGCACTGCACCGGACTTACGTCCGATTGCAGAAGTTGTTCCTAGAAGTGCTGGGTAAGTATCAATTTTATTTATAGTATAAGTTTTAAAATCCACTAAACATGTATATCATAACTTTTGCAGTGGCTTTGAGGTGGAGCCATCAGATTATATTTTACAGGTTTCGAGGAAGGCTTTTAAGAGCCGGATGCATGGTTGTTGGCCTCACTGGGACGACATCCCCCCTCATGTCAAGAACGCCATACAAGCGGATTTACTTGTAAGTAGTAGTTTGAATTTCAGTTGTAAATTAATATAATCTTTATAACTTAAAATTTACAGGCTGCAGTCCGCGTCGACCCTGATGACTTGGACATTTTTTTAAATCACTGGAACAAACGAATGAGAAAAAATTACAGGGATACACTGTCCAAGGCCAAAAATTCAGGGAAAAAGCCAAACTGGATGGGCGAGGGTGTATGGAATGATTTTCTTCAGCTTTGGGACAGTCCGGCAGTAAAAGTAAGTAATATATGTTTGCTTTGTTATTTAAATCTAATATAAATCTCGCAAGATATATACGTGATAATTTATCTTAATTTGTAGGAGCTATCTGCGCGGAACCGGGCAAACAGGAATAAAAATCCTGCATTGCACCATGGTGGCTCCAAATCCTTTCAGGAGCACAAGAGAGAGCTGGTAATTAAATTTATAAACCGTGTTTACATTTTATTACAATATTTTATAATCAGATTAGCAATAATACTTATATATTTTCAGGCCGCAAGATACAACCGCGAGCCCACTATGGCCGAGCTATTCAAGGCCACGCATGCCGTGGAGAAGACCGACGAAGAGGGCAATGTTTCGTACAAGTGGACGATGACAAATCACAATCCGTAATGGTAAATTAATTTACTGTTAATAACAATATTTTGTCTTATTGTATTTTCAAAATTTTGAAATTCGGTTTTTATCGTGTAAAACAATTGTTTGTAATCGCAGGAGAGGTACGAAGCAGAGCGGGCTCGTGTAGCACAGTCCACTGATCGGGAAGAGCTTACGTTAGAGGAGGAGAACCATATTTGGGATGCTATTATTGACCCGCCTTCTCGGACCAGTCGACGGTATAGCTATGGAAATGTGGAGGTAAATTTTGACATGTACTAATATATAAGTTTAACAATTTTAATAATATTATATATATGCTAATATATAAATAATTATGAATTATTTTATAGGCCATGAGAATGCAGAGTGCATACAGGAGGTCGCAGCAAGAGGCGGAGATTGCTCAGTTGAGGGCGACAGTTGAAGAAATAAATGATTGGAGGAAGATTTTCTTTGAGCAACAGCTGGATGAGCGGATTGCGGCCTATTTGCAACAGCATGGGAGGATGCCTGGAGAGGACGGCAGCGATGGCGAGGAGTAAGTATGTTTGTTTGCTGATAGTTTGGTATATACACATTTTGGTTGGTATGGTGTATATATATTTCAGGATATTATGTACATATATTTTGATGACTTCTAGTTGATGGATTTGGTTGGATATTATGTATATATATGTCGGGATATTATGTAGAAATTTCAGTTTACTATTTAAATATTCCGATTACTGGATTTGAAAATGAAATTTGGTTGGATTTTATATTGTTTGAATGTATAGTTATGTTATATGATGGATATATGATGGTTATACTCGATGACTATAGTGTATAGTGGTTTGGTTCAGATTGGTTGAGGTGTATATGGGCTGTGCATATGCACTGAAAATTTACCCAGTTTTGTGACGGCTTGCGACGGCTAGCGACGGCGAAATTGCACAGATTAGCGACGACTTGCGACGGCTAGCGACGGCCAAATTACACAGGTTAGCGACGGCGAGCTACGACTAGCGACGGCATTTAGACATTGGAAAAATTTCCACGTGGCACATTTGCAGTCGCTAGCCGTCGCTATTTTGGTGACGGAGCCGTCACTAAAGCCGTCGCTACACTATTGGATGACGACATTTATAGCGACGGCTTTTAGCGTCGGCCAGCGACGGTTAGCGACGGCCGACGACGGCTAAAAGCCGTCGCTAACTGTTGCCGTTCTTGTAGTTACACTGTTCATATTGCATCAAACTATTTCAAATTTAAGCTTACTAAAGATTGGATTGAGCAGTGGGAATTGTTTTTAAAACTATAATTAATCGATTATACTAAAATTTATCATGACTATATATTTAAACATTACAAATTATCTAAAAGATACTATAGTACTCTACAAGTAATCTTATTTCCAACGTTTACAAATAAAGTTTTAAGCATGCAACAACGTTGGTTCACTCAACCTCTGTTCATTCAGTCCCAGTTCACTCAACTTTGTACCAGCGACTGCATCATATTAGAAAATTTTCATTGTGATACAGTTCGCCCATGACTCCTGCTCATGTACTGTCATTTCCCGAGTATTTGCTCGAGTTTGCCAATGACTCCAGCTTATGTTTCGACCGCTTGTTCTAAGCTTTTGTCCGGTTCCATACTCCCTTCGATAACATTAAATCCATTTGCCATTGCAGCCGCTGCAGACCCAATAGATGTTGCGATGTTAAATTTATATATTATTCGATTTGTTTTTTTTAAAGTGAGCTTTGAAAAAATTACCAAAATTATAACTTAAAAAGTTTGAAATCACAAGTAAAATCGGTTTTCAAAAAATTTCATTTTTAAAATTTTGAATTTTTAGTGTTTTTTAGTAATGTAAACATATGAAACTAGGGTATAAATGAAAAAAATTATTATTAAACATTCTAAATCGAAAAAAACATTATAAAAGTGAGTAACACATTTTCATTAAATAAGTATCGGAAGTATGAACACTGGAAACAAACAGCTTCAAATTTCCTATTCATCAATAAATAAGTGATCTACTATACACAAACAATATTTAGTGTAGAATAAGTTCAGAATAGTCAGTTTAGGAGGTTCATTATAAAAGGTTCGACATAGACGGTTCAACATAGATGGTTAGGGATGGGCAGGGTCTTACACTGCCAGGATTAAGAAAAGGAGAACTATGTGTTAAGTAGTCTGATGCAAACTTGTGAAGAGACATACGAACAAGAGAAAAATTTAGAGAATCAGAACGTCAACTTGCTAAATATACCAACACCATCATGCAAAGACTGGGTTTTTATAGCATGTTAAAACAATGTCGAAAAGGGAGGCTCGGTGAAGATAAATTGTATATATGAAGTAAAGTTTGGAGCAGTTCGATAGAGGAAAAGGCTCGAAGAAGTCAAAGGATCTAAATGGGGAAGAATGGATTATGTGATGGAGCTAAAGAAACGTAGAGGCTCGATCAGGGTGTCGAAAACAATGACCAAACCTCGAAATAGACTCGGCATCCCTAGCCAACCCAGAATGTTATTATCCACAAGTAAATTGAAATCAACTATGCTTATTTTTCAAAATAAAATAAAATAAATAATCTTCATTTAAATAAACCTCTAAAAGCAACAGAAATGTGTATCTATACCAATGGTACTACTATCTTTTAGTCATATTTTATGGAAAGATTGAAAAAAAAAAATTCCACCCACATCTATAAAGCGTAGTTAAATTACAACAAAACAATCTCTAAATCTTCGACTAGTACATCTATGAGCCTGTAAAAGTCTAGTGGCTTAGGTAGTGTTTGGCTAGAAAATGTTGCACTCTATTTTGTGTTTTCAATATGCACGTCAAATGACATAGAAAAGAATGATGGTTGTAAAATTCTAGTCATTCGAACAAGGAGGAATTGACAAGAAGGAAGATAAAGGTTGATATTTCCTAAATGGTGGAAAACAACAAAAAATCATTTTCAATTTTAAATGTTAAAATCATTTTTCGAATCAACCATTTTTCATCCCCTTCATCTCTTCCATGCATTTTAAAGCAAACGGTTGAAAACGCAAAACACATTTTCAAACCAAACGCCGCCTCATGTTCTAGAAGCCAATTTCATGATAACATTGATACTCCAAGGAGAAATTAACTTCGAAGCGGAAGGATTTACCAAAGCACAATCGTTCATTGGAATCTGTTTCAAAAAAATCATCTTTTTACAAACTATGAGCATGCTACACATTAATCAATAAGAATAGAAAACAGTTGCCAAGACATACTGTAACGATCGAGAGATTTCGTTCTTCGAAAAACCGACATCGACACTCACTTTATCGACTGCCGAGAAATCAAAGGCCGAAAACCCGGATGTTATGGGTTTTTAAAAAGAATTTAAGAAAAGGAAAAGAAAGAAGATAGAAGAAATAGAAAGAAAAATAGAGGGAAAAGAAAATAGACAATTTTTAGAAAACAGAGAATTTGAAAATAGAAGATAGAAGAATTTTAAAAATAGAACGGGACAGAAAAAAAACAACAGAACAACATCAGAATCTCACAATTCGCAGCGGAACAACATATAATAATAAATGAATAATCTTTAAACAAAGAACTATATTAGTTATTACATTTTATACATTACATTACATCATATCATCACACCAGAGTGTACAACAACATACAACAACAAACAGTGCAGCGCAAAAAGAAATACTATATAAACTAGTAATACGCCATGCCATCCAGCTTGCCTCCAGCAACTCCAGAATATCCAGAATATCCTGATAAACCTAACTCTTAACTGCCCGTGTGGAAATTGGTGGGCACCCAGAGTTTAGGAAGGAAAACAATAAACTCCGAGTCAGTCATGTGACTGGTGTGAGAACTCAAAACAGTTTATTTATCTTTAAAATCAAAATAGAGGAATATTTTTAATCAATTCGCAATGCTTTTAAAAAAATGAGACTACCATAAGGCCTCCTGCCACACACACAATGCAAACGCAGACTTGGAGAAGATTTCTCCTTATGATAGTCAAAGATGCTTGATACGCATTAAAATCAAATCAATTTTGATATTATTATTAGTGCATAGTGTAGAACAAATTCATTTCGAAAGTAGAATATAAATCTTAGCCAGCATAGGTACCATTATATTATGCCTACTAATAGCTACCATATTAAATGGCAGGTTCTACAACTAAAACCGTACAAGTTTCGTATTGTTTCTTTGGATTTCCAACAAATGGTCAGGCCAAGGAACTTCCCATTGCCACATGAGAATGCCTCTGGAAAGACATCCCCGAGAACCAAACCGGATCTCTGCCAACACAAGGCCGGGTTACCCCTAACTGGGTAACTACTGACACGAGCACGCCATTCCCCGGTCCTTTAGGACCTTTTCAACCGAGCGCTCGATATCCAACATCACACCATAATAAATAGAGTGTTTTCAACATGAGTAAGTATCTGGGCTCCATACCATGATACCACCCCTTTCCAGAAGGAAATGCACATACCCTAAGGGGAGCTACAGCAACCCCTAATAACCTTGCCGCATCTTTCCTGTTTTGACCATTTCCGGGATGTGAGGCTCGACGAATTCACGTCCACAAAAACACACTTTGTACAAAAAGCCGTGCTTTGGGTCAACAAATGATCAACACAATGATCACTAAGATAGACGATCAAATAAATGATCCTATCACAAATAATCAACACAATGATCATTTCAGCATCACTCAGCATGTCACATTACCAAACTGGGAATATATCGCTGATAACTTCAACTATATAACCTTTGAGCTCGTACGTCTCAAAGAAGGGTGTTAAGCAAAGAATAAATTCTCCGCCACCAACAGAAATATATTTGAAAGAAATCGGCTTTATATCTCAACTTGTAATGTCAGACATACAATCCATACAAGTCTGTTCCGGGCTCGAACAGAACCGAAGGCACTTACAAAGAAGTCCTTGCAATCCGGATATTCACAATCCTGATCGGATTCACCATCACATATGGAGAACTCAATACCGGAGCAACTCGGTGCAGAGTCAATCGATAGTTCATCCTATCGCTTTCGCAAATACCGGTCTTCAACACCGATCTTCAAATGCAATTCACAACGACGTATCACATATTCGGAATGGGTTATACGACCCCATGGTCCTTTCCCGGTTAACCCGAATAGCGAGCGCTTATTCAAAAATAAGTGTGCATTCAAATTCAATCAAATCACATCAAATACCCATTCAAAAGGGAAATATTGATAGTCGGTTATTGAACTATCACTGGATATGCATACATCAGCAGATTCCAAATAATTTTCCAAATTATTTACTTTCAAAATATCTTTACTAGATATATAATTTCAACACTTCAAAAATAAATCAATATTTATTTTTAACAAGTTTCACTTTTCATTCATAAATTCCATAATGAATTTATATTTCAAAATATCCATGCATATATGATTTCAATCATTCATTTCAATTTATCTTCAAAAAGATAAATTCTAATTTTTCACTTCATATTGGAAAACATTCCCATACTTATTAAATAAGTAATTCACAATCTTTTATTTTCAACACTTAGAAAATATTCAATATACTTAAACCGAATTAAGTATATATTTCTTTCTTTAAGGGAATCATTCACTTAACATATTTATTTGGGCCAAAACGAATGTTGCGTAAAACATCGTTACGACAACCCAAAATCACTAGTATATGGATTCGAAATTAAAATAGATATATAAATCCCAATATTATTCTAAACATTTCCTTTCGGAATTCATTTACTATAACAACAGTGTTATAGTCCACCATTTCCTTTTATTTCTCGAAAACGTCTATTTCAACAATAAATGTTGAAATCTATGGTTTCGAATCTCAACACCTTTAAAACATCGTTAGATCGTTTTAATTCTGTTTAAAATATCACATTCTAAAACATTTTCTTTAACATGTTATTCACTATTCAAAAACGTGAATAGACCATGTTCACAAATTCCATTATTTCTATTCTTTTTAACTTAAAGGATTATTCACTGTTTACAACGTGAATATAACTCCATTAATAGGTTATAACAATTAACTTATCAAAATAAGTCGTTTGCGAATTTATAAAACAACGTTTATAAATTCCATATTTATTTATTTATAAAAACTTCCTTTTTATAAATTCCTTTATTAACCTATTTGATTTCATATCTCAATTATAAACTAAAAGTTCATATTATAAGTCAATTGCTTATAAAACGATTATTTTACAAAATCGTTCTTTTTAAAGACTTTTTAATTTATAAACCTTATAACTTATAAGATTTATTTATTTAATCAATCTATTCTTCAAATAATTTCACCAAATTTATAAATCTTACTATTTATAAATTTCATTTATAACTTCACAGTTTATAATTCTATAAATTTCATTCATTTATGAAATTCATTTTCACTACATTCAAACACTTATAAAAACTCGTTTTATAATGTCTATATTTCAATTTATAAATATCCATTTATAAATCTCTTAATATAAATCAGTTTATATTATTATTCTAAAACGTCTTTAAATTCCTTTATAATTTCATCATTTCGATTTATAAAATAATCAAATTTTATAAATCCTATATTTAAACTTTTATCATATATTCAAAAATCCAATCTAAACTATTTTATAAAATCATTAGTTCATATTTCTCAAAAATCGACTTTTAACTGTATTTCTAAAAATCAGCTTTTTAACTATATTTCACAAAAACCATAATTTTTATAACTTTAAAAATTATAACGTTTATTTATTTGAAATGGATCAATTCCAAAAATATTTTATAAACGTATATTTTCAAAAAAATCACTTTAAAACCATTTTAAAATCCCAAAATCTGGGTCCAATGATGCTACACACCAAATAGTCAATCACGACTAACAACGATCCATCATATATCGATATGATAATCCATCAAATATCAAAATATCTGAAATTAAATAAAAACTGTTGAGGAATCCAGTTGGATCCCTCCAACCTGTTTCCTGCATCCCAAAACATTAGCACAATACCAATTTCGCTCCAGTACGAAATTATCGCGGTACATGTTCTTAATAAATATTATCCGCTTAATAACGGCGTAATAGGGTCTCATCCGCTAAACAAAAAATGCGGGAAATCAACAACTGCAATATATACATATGCCAATATATATATATTGATATTATATATAATACCAATTTCACTGTTTATGAAATATTCGCGGTATATGTTTATATTAAATAACATCCGCTTACTAACGGCGAATAATGTCTATTTTAACAATCAATAATTTACAGTCATCATTCAAACATGCATTCAAATATTTTAAATCTAACTATTTAAAATAAAATCGAAATCTATTCGATTGAGTGAGAAATTCTCACCTTGGTTTTAATTTCCGTTTAAGCTTTTATTTCGAATAAAATTAAACGCGCGTTTAATTTTACCCGAAATTCTCACTAACTCCAAACGACTCCAAACCAACTCCATCGCGTAGTGCTCGTCCATACGATTCCAACGCAACTGAGTTTGCATTTTTTCGACCTCGTATGAAGAAGTTATGCATTTTATAAGATCGTACACGATTTATATAACTAAATTCACAACTAACTTAATAATTTAAACCTAAACCTATTGAGAGCCATTGGATCCAATATTTTCAAATCTGGGCCGTGCATAGCCCTCTCTCCCTCATCACGTTCTTCTCCAGGAACAAAGCACGGCCATGAGAACCCACTCCATCCATGCTAGGGTTTAATTATGCATCACCTACGACGAGCTAGAGCTCATCACTCCTCCACCAATCGAAGCGCCTTGGCTTCCTCTACACTCGGCCCTAGGGGTTTGATGCTCGGCCCTGTATACATCTCGAAAAACGTGCCCCAACATCGAACGAACGCGAGCAGATTTCGACGTCATTTACGAACTATAGCTCATCTCGACCGTTGGATAGGTGCGCCTCGCCGTGCTCTACGAGTTTGCTGAAGAAAGTTTTTGTAAATAGTGGATGGATTGGAAGTTTTCAAGGGGAGAACGACATAGCTTGCTGGCCGTTCAAAATGGGGGTGGCGGCTGCGTGAATGAATTAGGGTTTAATTTCTTTTCTTTTTTTTCAAGTGGGGGGGTGCTATTTATAAGGAACCGTTCGACACTATTCACCCGGAAATTCCGAACTCCGATTTAGACGCCGTAACCAGCGTACCTAGGGTTTATCCCGCGTTCCGGACACAATGGAACAGGTTTCGGAAGCTAATTCGGAAGTATGTGCGAGTTATGGCTGAAAACGTTCAATTTGAATTAAACCGATTTAAGTCGATTTCTAGGCGTTTTAATTTGTACCGGACAAACGGTAAATCCAATTGACTTGAAATTTGAAACCTTACAATAATATCACATTACGGATCCGATGAAACTGGTTTCGTCGAAATCCGAGACTTTTTGAAAAATGGCTATTTTGACTCGCCAAATTTAAATTAAAAATAATTCAATGCGTTTCGAGCTGCCACGATCAAACGATAGCTCCGATTGATACGAAAATTGAAATCCGGTAATAACTAACTATTACGGATCCAATGAAACTGGTTTCGTTCAATTCTGATACTGTTCAAAAATTGGCTATTTTACAGTCGATTATTAAATATTAAAATATTCAATTTTCACAAATTAACTTTTAATTCGGTTTTAAAAGTTCTAAAATATCGTTCTAACTCCCATATGATAAAATAAAATTTTACAAATTATTTTCAATCATATTTAACTCAATTTTTTAATTATTTCCATAATTTAACATATTAAATTATTGATTAAATTATCTAATTAAATCCAATAATTCAAATAAAAATTTATTCGACTTAAAAATTCACTTATAAATATTTAAAATAAATTAAATATTCAAATTTTAATTTAATAAAATTCTGGGTCGTTACAATCTTTCCCCCTTAAAAGAATTTCGTCCTCGAAATTACAAGTAAGAAAATTACAGAATTTATTAATTTTCCAAAATCCATAATTAAACTTCTTTCAAATCTTTACTAAGTTTTCAAATCATACTTAGTTATGTTTTCAAAAACAATTACTATTGTTTAACTTTCAATTCTAAAACAAAGTTAAAGTTTTCAAAAAAATTCCCAATTTTCTCAAAATTTTTTCTAACGCCTTAAATTTTCGGAAAAATTCGCCATAGTCTCCTTTGCGCGGCTCGATCCGAAAAAAAAATGACAGTATATATATCACAAATATACATCTCATCAAGTAATGAGGCATCCCGAAGTGAAAAAAGTGTAAAAGTACGATATTTAATCCGAGATATGTACCTTATATTTTATTAGCAAGCATATACGGCTAATATAGCGCTAAAGCGAATTCCAAATGCGAAGCAAACGCGATCCGCACCTACTAAACACTTAACAAACAACATGAGAACATGCACATATGCAAATAATCTCAATATACAACATATATCTCATAATAACTATATATGTCATATAGCAAATGCAACAATAGCAATATATATTCAACCATCAACCAACTAACATTCAACAAATTCATTCATATTCTCATTAATATTTAATGAAATGGTTTTCAATTTAAATCACATTTGATTTGTTTACATTGGATTTTATCAACTTTCATTCATATTTCAATTAGTTAACATTTACTAATTAAATCCAATTCACTTTCAATTTTTATTCAAATTTATTTACTTTCTAATTTGAATTCAATTACATAGCTTTCAATTTCATTAACACTTAATGAATTACATACAATCAATCAACAATCATATAACAACCAATGTATATTAATTACAACCAAATTCCTTTGCTTATATTCATTCAATTTGGTTTAACACCATCACTTTTCCAATTGGTTTAATTAAATTGATTTTTTATTCAACCATTCAACTTCTAATAAAATTAGATTTTAATGAATTAACATTTATATTCATTATTTCATATCAATTCTATTTTCCATTCAATTGATTAACATTCAATTCATTCAATTTCTAAAGTTGAATTTCATTCACATAACTTAAGTTCACATTTCTTTTAATCCACTTGATTATTTACTTCGATACCAAAATCAATTCCATTCAACAACACTTAAGTTATATTTCATTTAACCTTATATTCATTTTTATTCACAACTCATATTCATATAATTTTACTTCTTGTATATATAAGTTTATTTCACAATTGTAAATCACTTTAATTATAATTCTATTCTTATAGTTCATTTGCTTATGCAATTACTCTTTAATTTAGATCATCCAAACAACCTAACAATCAACTTACATACACTTTAATAATTCTGAAAAATTATTCCTTTTATATTTAAAATAAAATCAAGGTAAAATTATTGCATTTACCCAATTTAAAAATATACTATGTCGATTTATCTTGTTTAAGAGTTTAGAAACCCCTATCTACGATAGTTAGCTAGACTACATCGACGGGAATCTATAAACAATCAACCGATAAGTCAACACAATATAAAACAATTTTATTCACTAACAAATACGCTCTCATAGCTATTATTACACTCAAACTCATTCTAGAGTACTGCTGACTCTATCTCTAATGAATAATACCCTACAGAACCATGGTTGTCGCTTAACCATCAGCTCTGATACCAAATGTAACGATCGAGAGATTTCGTTCTTCGAAAAACCGACATCGACACTCACTTTATCGACTGCCGAGAAATCAAAGGCCGAAAACCCGGATGTTATGGGTTTTTAAAAAGAATTTAAGAAAAGGAAAAGAAAGAAGATAGAAGAAATAGAAAGAAAAATAGAGGGAAAAGAAAATAGACAATTTTTAGAAAACAGAGAATTTGAAAATAGAAGATAGAAGAATTTTAAAAATAGAACGGGACAGAAAAAAAACAACAGAACAACATCAGAATCTCACAATTCGCAGCGGAACAACATATAATAATAAATGAATAATCTTTAAACAAAGAACTATATTAGTTATTACATTTTATACATTACATTACATCATATCATCACATCAGAGTGTACAACAACATACAACAACAAACAGTGCAGCGCAAAAAGAAATACTATATAAACTAGTAATACGCCATGCCATCCAGCTTGCCTCCAGCAACTCCAGAATATCCAGAATATCCTGATAAACCTAACTCTTAACTGCCCGTGTGGAAATTGGTGGGCACCTAGAGTTTAGGAAGGAAAACAATAAACTCCGAGTCAGTCATGTGACTGGTGTGAGAACTCAAAACAGTTTATTTATCTTTAAAATCAAAATAGAGGAATATTTTTAATCAATTCGCAATGCTTTTAAAAAAATGAGACTACCATAAGGCCTCCTGCCACACACACAATGCAAACGCAGACTTGGAGAAGATTTCTCCTTATGATAGTCAAAGATGCTTGATACGCATTAAAATCAAATCAATTTTGATATTATTATTAGTGCATAGTGTAGAACAAATTCATTTCGAAAGTAGAATATAAATCTTAGCCAGCATAGGTACCATTATATTATGCCTACTAATAGCTACCATATTAAATGGCAGGTTCTACAACTAAAACCGTACAAGTTTCGTATTGTTTCTTTGGATTTCCAACAAATGGTCAGGCCAAGGAACTTCCCATTGCCACATGAGAATGCCTCTGGAAAGACATCCCCGAGAACCAAACCGGATCTCTGCCAACACAAGGCCGGGTTACCCCTAACTGGGTAACTACTGACACGAGCACGCCATTCCCCGGTCCTTTAGGACCTTTTCAACCGAGCGCTCGATATCCAACATCACACCATAATAAATAGAGTGTTTTCAACATGAGTAAGTATCTGGGCTCCATACCATGATACCACCCCTTTCCAGAAGGAAATGCACATACCCTAAGGGGAGCTACAGCAACCCCTAATAACCTTGCCGCATCTTTCCTGTTTTGACCATTTCCGGGATGTGAGGCTCGACGAATTCACGTCCACAAAAACACACTTTGTACAAAAAGCCGTGCTTTGGGTCAACAAATGATCAACACAATGATCACTAAGATAGACGATCAAATAAATGATCCTATCACAAATAATCAACACAATGATCATTTCAGCATCACTCAGCATGTCACATTACCAAACTGGGAATATATCGCTGATAACTTCAACTATATAACCTTTGAGCTCGTACGTCTCAAAGAAGGGTGTTAAGCAAAGAATAAATTCTCCGCCACCAACAGAAATATATTTGAAAGAAATCGGCTTTATATCTCAACTTGTAATGTCAGACATACAATCCATACAAGTCTGTTCCGGGCTCGAACAGAACCGAAGGCACTTACAAAGAAGTCCTTGCAATCCGGATATTCACAATCCTGATCGAATTCACCATCACATATGGAGAACTCAATACCGGAGCAACTCGGTGCAGAGTCAATCGATAGTTCATCCTATCGCTTTCGCAAATACCGGTCTTCAACACCGATCTTCAAATGCAATTCACAACGACGTATCACATATTCGGAATGGGTTATACGACCCCATGGTCCTTTCCCGGTTAACCCGAATAGCGAGCGCTTATTCAAAAATAAGTGTGCATTCAAATTCAATCAAATCACATCAAATACCCATTCAAAAGGGAAATATTGATAGTCGGTTATTGAACTATCACTGGATATGCATACATCAGCAGATTCCAAATAATTTTCCAAATTATTTACTTTCAAAATATCTTTACTAGATATATAATTTCAACACTTCAAAAATAAATCAATATTTATTTTTAACAAGTTTCACTTTTCATTCATAAATTCCATAATGAATTTATATTTCAAAATATCCATGCATATATGATTTCAATCATTCATTTCAATTTATCTTCAAAAAGATAAATTCTAATTTTTCACTTCATATTGGAAAACATTCCCATACTTATTAAATAAGTAATTCACAATCTTTTATTTTCAACACTTAGAAAATATTCAATATACTTAAACCGAATTAAGTATATATTTCTTTCTTTAAGGGAATCATTCACTTAACATATTTATTTGGGCCAAAACGAATGTTGCGTAAAACATCGTTACGACAACCCAAAATCACTAGTATATGGATTCGAAATTAAAATAGATATATAAATCCCAATATTATTCTAAACATTTCCTTTCGGAATTCATTTACTATAACAACAGTGTTATAGTCCACCATTTCCTTTTATTTCTCGAAAACGTCTATTTCAACAATAAATGTTGAAATCTATGGTTTCGAATCTCAACACCTTTAAAACATCGTTAGATCGTTTTAATTCTGTTTAAAATATCACATTCTAAAACATTTTCTTTAACATGTTATTCACTATTCAAAAACGTGAATAGACCATGTTCACAAATTCCATTATTTCTATTCTTTTTAACTTAAAGGATTATTCACTGTTTACAACGTGAATATAACTCCATTAATAGGTTATAACAATTAACTTATCAAAATAAGTCGTTTGCGAATTTATAAAACAACGTTTATAAATTCCATATTTATTTATTTATAAAAACTTCCTTTTTATAAATTCCTTTATTAACCTATTTGATTTCATATCTCAATTATAAACTAAAAGTTCATATTATAAGTCAATTGCTTATAAAACGATTATTTTACAAAATCGTTCTTTTTAAAGACTTTTTAATTTATAAACCTTATAACTTATAAGATTTATTTATTTAATCAATCTATTCTTCAAATAATTTCACCAAATTTATAAATCTTACTATTTATAAATTTCATTTATAACTTCACAGTTTATAATTCTATAAATTTCATTCATTTATGAAATTCATTTTCACTACATTCAAACACTTATAAAAACTCGTTTTATAATGTCTATATTTCAATTTATAAATATCCATTTATAAATCTCTTAATATAAATCAGTTTATATTATTATTCTAAAACGTCTTTAAATTCCTTTATAATTTCATCATTTCGATTTATAAAATAATCAAATTTTATAAATCCTATATTTAAACTTTTATCATATATTCAAAAATCCAATCTAAACTATTTTATAAAATCATTAGTTCATATTTCTCAAAAATCGACTTTTAACTGTATTTCTAAAAATCAGCTTTTTAACTATATTTCACAAAAACCATAATTTTTATAACTTTAAAAATTATAACGTTTATTTATTTGAAATGGATCAATTCCAAAAATATTTTATAAACGTATATTTTCAAAAAAATCACTTTAAAACCATTTTAAAATCCCAAAATCTGGGTCCAATGATGCTACACACCAAATAGTCAATCACGACTAACAACGATCCATCATATATCGATATGATAATCCATCAAATATCAAAATATCTGAAATTAAATAAAAACTGTTGAGGAATCCAGTTGGATCCCTCCAACCTGTTTCCTGCATCCCAAAACATTAGCACAATACCAATTTCGCTCCAGTACGAAATTATCGCGGT
Source organism: Allium cepa (assembly GCA_030765085.1). Classification (NCBI taxonomy): domain Eukaryota; kingdom Viridiplantae; phylum Streptophyta; class Magnoliopsida; order Asparagales; family Amaryllidaceae; genus Allium; species Allium cepa. The sequence goes on along the minus strand of CM060939.1, from coordinate 963,017,478 downwards.
ACATGTTCTTAATAAATATTATCCGCTTAATAACGGCGTAATAGGGTCTCATCCGCTAAACAAAAAATGCGGGAAATCAACAACTGCAATATATACATATGCCAATATATATATATTGATATTATATATAATACCAATTTCACTGTTTATGAAATATTCGCGGTATATGTTTATATTAAATAACATCCGCTTACTAACGGCGAATAATGTCTATTTTAACAATCAATAATTTACAGTCATCATTCAAACATGCATTCAAATATTTTAAATCTAACTATTTAAAATAAAATCGAAATCTATTCGATTGAGTGAGAAATTCTCACCTTGGTTTTAATTTCCGTTTAAGCTTTTATTTCGAATAAAATTAAACGCGCGTTTAATTTTACCCGAAATTCTCACTAACTCCAAACGACTCCAAACCAACTCCATCGCGTAGTGCTCGTCCATACGATTCCAACGCAACTGAGTTTGCATTTTTTCGACCTCGTATGAAAAAGTTATGCATTTTATAAGATCGTACACGATTTATATAACTAAATTCACAACTAACTTAATAATTTAAACCTAAACCTATTGAGAGCCATTGGATCCAATATTTTCAAATCTGGGCCGTGCATAGCCCTCTCTCCCTCATCACGTTCTTCTCCAGGAACAAAGCACGGCCATGAGAACCCACTCCATCCATGCTAGGGTTTAATTATGCATCACCTACGACGAGCTAGAGCTCATCACTCCTCCACCAATCGAAGCGCCTTGGCTTCCTCTACACTCGGCCCTAGGGGTTTGATGCTCGGCCCTGTATACATCTCGAAAAACGTGCCCCAACATCGAACGAACGCGAGCAGATTTCGACGTCATTTACGAACTATAGCTCATCTCGACCGTTGGATAGGTGCGCCTCGCCGTGCTCTACGAGTTTGCTGAAGAAAGTTTTTGTAAATAGTGGATGGATTGGAAGTTTTCAAGGGGAGAACGACATAGCTTGCTGGCCGTTCAAAATGGGGGTGGCGGCTGCGTGAATGAATTAGGGTTTAATTTCTTTTCTTTTTTTTCAAGTGGGGGGGTGCTATTTATAAGGAACCGTTCGACACTATTCACCCGGAAATTCCGAACTCCGATTTAGACGCCGTAACCAGCGTGCCTAGGGTTTATCCCGCGTTCCGGACACAATGGAACAGGTTTCGGAAGCTAATTCGGAAGTATGTGCGAGTTATGGCTGAAAACGTTCAATTTGAATTAAACCGATTTAAGTCGATTTCTAGGCGTTTTAATTTGTACCGGACAAACGGTAAATCCAATTGACTTGAAATTTGAAACCTTACAATAATATCACATTACGGATCCGATGAAACTGGTTTCGTCGAAATCCGAGACTTTTTGAAAAATGGCTATTTTGACTCGCCAAATTTAAATTAAAAATAATTCAATGCGTTTCGAGCTGCCACGATCAAACGATAGCTCCGATTGATACGAAAATTGAAATCCGGTAATAACTAACTATTACGGATCCAATGAAACTGGTTTCGTTCAATTCTGATACTGTTCAAAAATTGGCTATTTTACAGTCGATTATTAAATATTAAAATATTCAATTTTCACAAATTAACTTTTAATTCGGTTTTAAAAGTTCTAAAATATCGTTCTAACTCCCATATGATAAAATAAAATTTTACAAATTATTTTCAATCATATTTAACTCAATTTTTTAATTATTTCCATAATTTAACATATTAAATTATTGATTAAATTATCTAATTAAATCCAATAATTCAAATAAAAATTTATTCGACTTAAAAATTCACTTATAAATATTTAAAATAAATTAAATATTCAAATTTTAATTTAATAAAATTCTGGGTCGTTACACATACAATTTATGTGAGACAAAACTTCTAACAATTGCAATTTGAACCGACTTCCAGATCAAATCCATCTGTATTCCGATAATTCAACCTTCTAAGCTCTTAAATTAGTCATTTTAAACACCGATCCATTGTCACCTGTTTGAAGTTCATTTGCTTTTGAGAAATTTTGCCAATTATGGAAAATACCTGCAGACTCACCACCTTCATAGTAGAAAACATGCCAAACTCTGCTGGCTGGATCTGTAATTAAAATGACACATCTTCTATCTATCAATTTTACAAATTCAAATGGTAATTTCGCCGGTGACACCTGCATGAGACAGTAAAATAACTTGGCTATTAACACTTTCAGGCATATTTTTAAAACACCAACAGATGTCCGGCAGGCATGAGGCAATTACAGCTATAAAAAAAAACTAAAACATAGTTAATGGACTGACATTGTAAGGGTAACTAATAGTTTTTGTTTACTGCAGTGAGCTTTCATAAAAGATGGGGTATAAAATATATTTGCCTTCCTCATATCCCAATTCATTAAAATCTAACTGATCTCTATTCAGATCTCCCACTATAAATTTTTTTTACAGTTTTTTCAACTAATGATCACAGATAAATTTCAAATACTTTAGACAAAAAAATTTCATTTTTTTGTTTTTTATTTACTTTTTTAATTGAAGAATCAATCGTTTTATGAAATTCAAACTTCTGGAAAAAATCAAACTTTCAAAAACAAAAATAAACATTAAAGGAAAAAAATTAATATCTTTAAAAAAAGTTTTCGGAAAATTTGTTTGTTTTCAGAAGAAATTCATTTTTGTTAAAAATATTTTAAATTTTCTCAAAGAAGATCATTTTTTTCAAAAAGAATTATGTAAATTCAAAAAACAAAAATAGATTTTTCAAAATAATCCGAATAAAAGAACTATTGATCCACTTCAACCATAATAGCTAAGAATAATTTTGTCAATGGATAACCGAAAAATCTAAAATCCATCCACATCTGTATTCGAAAAGCGGATAGATTTCTGATATCCAAAAAAAGATACGGATGGGCATATGAAGGCATCTGCATTCGAAAATTATTCATCCAGTTTTGTTAAGATTATAGTTTGTATTATGTATATTTTAGCACAATAAAAAACATGTATTGATTATTTTATTAAGTTAATAGTTTATATTTTATGCATTTAATGCATATTTAACAGCTCGAAAGTATATTTATTATCATCATATTTGTTTAAATGCTTTCAGATTGGAATAAACCGTTGTCTTAATGATATTCGATATTACGACAGAGAATTGCCTAGTATAATACATGTTATCTATTTGTGAATGCATGATGGTTTGTTCTAATTTGATGAGAACTACATATTGCTTATGTTGAGACATAGGTATGCATGACAACTACATACTGCTTATGTTCTGACATAGGTATGTATGAGAATTACATAATGCTTATGTGTTGACATAGGTATGTGTGAGGCTCAAACATAATTTTCTTTACGAGCCCATATCTATTTATGTATTTTATTTGTAAGGGGGCCTAAAAAATAAGTGGTGCTAAACATGCCCTTTCTTACCAGAAGTTGAACTCGGTCTTTCGATGGGACATAGAAGACTTAATTTAGAATAATCTTTACAATTGATGAAGTAATTTAACTTTTAAATTTTTATATAAACAATTAAACACTGTCTATATAATATTTTTTATACAGTTGCCCTTAGCCCAATAGGTCACCGCAGTACATGGGCTAGGCGGGCTACCATTTCAGCCGGGCTAGGCATATGATATAGCACAGTTCATTATCAATGTTTCTCTGAACAAAATACCCCAGACATCAACCAAATTCAGTTTGGACTTAAATGTATCTCTTATGTGTTGTAATCGCCCTATCAGTTCTAATTTAGCTAACAATGAATCAAATTTTCCGAGTGTAAAGAAAAAGGAAAGTAGGTCCATTCAATCATTTTAACTACATTATGCAAGGAAAAAAATCAGTATGAAAATGAGAAAAAAGAATCACATCTAATGTGGTTAAAGATGTTCAAACACTTACAACCCTACTTTTCATTTCAGTGATAGTTAAGAAAAGACCAAAATCTTCAAAATCAGGAGGCGAAATGCCATCAACGCCGATGATTCCACCCGTCGCTTCTGTAATTTTCTTCTTTAAAGAAGGTGTAACCTTACTCTTGTTGGAAATGTTTTGATGTAAAGTGAATTATTAAAAATTGAAATAAGTGTATATGGCTCTCTAGTGAATAGTCCCACATTGTAGGACTGTAGAAAAGAATCGAGTATTTATACTTGATTGTTAGAAGCTTAGTTGGACCCTTTGGGCACCCAATGATGCTCTTTCGTGACAAAGGTCATGCTTGACCATCACACGCGTGCGTGCTGTGCGGACCGGCCTGGGTTCGTGTTTGTTACGCTGTAACACTTATATTTTGGAAGGAATTTTTTTTGTATCTTCAGACTGTTTTTTATCAAAACGGTAAATTTAAGATTCATTTTTCAAGTCGGCATCACCCCAAAAGTAGTCAAGCTGGTAACCGGTGATATGAATCAGAACGTCAGTAGTGCCTATGCCCCACGAGTAGGCCTAAGTGAGATCGCCAAAAGGAATATTTAGGAAGATCTAGGTGTCATGGTAAGAGATGTGTCTGGTAGCGAGAAACTCTTCATAGAAAAAAAATTCAACGGACACGTTTGCAAAACTAGTGGTGAGTTTGAGAGAGTGCATGGTGGTTTTGGATATGACGATAGGAACCAAGAAGGAGAAGAGATATTAAATTTCGCTATTAGTTATGATCTTATGATAGTTAATACCTCCTTTAGAAAGAGACAATCGCATTTGGTTACTTTCAGTAGTGGCAACACTCCAGTCAGATTGACTTTGTCCTTACTAGAAGAGATGACAAACAAGCTTGTGCAGATTGCAAAGTCATACATGGAGAATATGCCATCTCACAACATCAGTTTTTGATATCCAAGTTTTGTTTTCAGATACATATTCGATGGGATAAAGGAGTCAAGATTAGTAGGACGAAATGGTGGAGATTGCAAAGTCATACCTGAAGAATGTGTCGTCTCACAGTATCAGCTTTTGATATTCGAGTTTCATTTTCGGATATGTGTTCGATGGGACAAAGGAGCCAAGATTAGTAGGACGAAATTGTGAAAGATCAAAGCAGACGCTGCATGGTTCTTTAAGGATAGAGTGAAGAAAGAAGGGACGTGGAATATGGAAGGAGAAGCAAATGACATGTGAGATGAGATGGCAACGCATATTCGAAATGTGACTACTGAGGTGTTTGGAATAACAAAAGGAAATAAACATGAACCTAAAGATTCGTGGTGGTGAAACAGTGATGTGTAAAAGGCTATCAAAGAGAAGGAATGTTGCAGATGCTTGCATCATCACAAGAGCGATGACAACATGCAGAAGTACAAAACGGCAAAGAAGAATGCAAAGAGAGTAAGTGAAACAAGGGATCGAACATATAAAGATATATAAAAAACTAAGTGCGAAGGACGGTGAAAAAAATGTCTATATGATAGCTAAGCTTCGCGAGAGAAAGAACTTCAAGCAAGTTAAATGTATCAAGGATGAGAATAGTAGAATTTTTATTAAGGTCAATGAGATAAAAAAAAATAGATGGAGAGAATACTTCTATAAGTAATTTAATGAAGAAGGTGATAACACTACGATCGAACTGGACGACTCTTTTGATGACTCCAACAGGCATTCTATTCGGAGGATTCAAGAGTTCAAGGTAAAGGGGGAGCTAAAACAGATGAAAGCCGAAAAGGCGTTGGGGCCCGATGACATCCCCATTGAGGTGTGGATCTATCTTGGAGATGCAGGGATAGCTTGGCTAACTAAGTTGTTCAATAATATTTTCAAATGAAACAAGATGATGTCAAATGAGTGAAAGAGAAGCATATTAGTTCTAATCTTCAAGAATAAAAGAGATATTCAAAGTTGCACAAACTGCAAAGGAATTAAGCTTATAAGTCATACAATGAAGCTTTGGGAGAGAGTCATTGAACATCGATTAAAAAGAATGACATGCGTTTCAAAAAACCAATTTGGTTTCACGTTTGGAAGGTCGACCACAAATGCGATTTTCTTGATAAGACAACTTATGAAGAGATTTAGGAAGCAAAAGAAGTACACATGATATTTATCAATTTGGAGAAAGTTTATGAAAAAGTATTGAGAAAGGTTATGTGGTGGGCTCTGAAAAAGAAGAATCCTAACAAAGTACATTACATTTATTAAGGATATGTACGACGATGTTGTGACTAGTGTCAGACCATGTGATGGTGAAACCAGTGACTTTCCCATCAACATGGGATTACACCAAGGGTTAGCTTTAAGCCCTAGTGATGGATGAGAGTACGAAGGGTATACAAGATGAGATTCTATGGTGTATGCGCTTTGCTGATGATGTTGTGCTAATTGAAGAAAGTATGATACGGGTTGATATCTAACTGGAGTCGTGGAGGCAGACTTTAGAATCATAGGGTTTTAGATTTAGCAGAACTAAAATAGAGTGTATGAAGTACGTGTTCAACGGTGTTAGGTCAGAGGAAGAAGATGTCATTCCGGCCGAACAAGTAGTGCCCAAGAAGAAACCCTTTCGATATTTAGGGTCAATGTTGTAGTATGATGGTGGGACTGATGAAGATGTTAGTTTTAGAATTCGAGCGGGATGAATGAAATGATGACTAGCGTCTAGCATTCTCTATGACAGGAAAATCTCACAGAAGCTTAAAAGGAAAGTTCTATAGAATGACAATTAAGCCTGCAATGTTGTATGGTGCAGAATGTTGACCTACTAAAAGACAACACATCCAAAAGATAGGTGTATGTGTATGCTGCGATGGAACTGTGGACATACAAGACAAGACCGAATTAGGAATGATGATATACTTTACAAACTTGGAGTAGCACCAACTGAAGAGAAGTTAGTCCAACGCCGCTTAAGATGGTTTGGACATCTCCAACGGAGGCCTCCAGAGGCACCTATGCACTTTGGAATTATAGGCCTATCGAATACTCAAAAAGAGGTAGAGATCGACCAAGGTTAACATGGAAGGAAGTGGTAAAAAGGGACTCGAAGATTGGAATATATTCGAAGAGCTGGCGTCAGACAAAAGCATGTGTAAGTTAGCGATCCACGTACCAGAACCACGAATTAGAATTTTTTTACTTAGGTTTGTTCTAGGGTTAGTGTTATGAGTTTTAGATTGTAGGACTAATGAATAAGAGCCAAAGACGTAGTGTTTGGTCTTCGGTCCTTATTGCTATTAGTACCATTAGTATTATATATTATTATTACCATGGTCTTTTTAATTTCTTAATATATTCTTTTTTACTGTATTTATTTATTATTGCTTTTAAATTGACTTTATCATTTAGTTTTAGGTTCCATCTCTAGCTGACCCCAACTTGTTTGGAAATAATGGCTTAGTTGTTATTGTTGTGGCATCATACTCACGATAACACGAAATCTAACCTAAATCGGTTTTATTTTTCTCCTATCTTGTAGATTACACATGTTGTATAATATCAAAAAACAGAATTATAACATCTGTATTCAAAATGCTTTATTGAATATGTATTCAAAATGTGGATCAATAGATGATGGACAATCGGTATTTCAATCTGTGTAGAGTACAGATAGCGCGATGTATACCTTTATGATTGCTGGGCTTGGCTACCTCGGACGTGGCAATGATGTCTTCCACCTCTTTGATAAAATGATAATGAAAGGCATACAACCTGATCGGGTGTGTTTTCTTACTTTGTTATCAGCTTGTAGCCATAGTAGATTGATCGCTGAAGACTTGAGGTTCTTCGATATGATGAAGAATGTTTATGGTCTAATGCCTAAAGAAGAGCATTATGTGACAGTGGTAGACATGCTAGGTCGAGCATGTAGGATCGATGAGGCAATGAATGTAGTATGGACAATGTCTTTTGAAGCCGGACCATCTATATGGTTATCGATCCTATCGGGTGGCAGAATAAATAATAGAATGAACTTAGCGGTTCATGCAGCAAATAAAGTAATTGAAATATAATCCAAAAATGACGCGAATCATGTACTATTATCCAGTGTTTACTCAGCTACAGGTAAGTATGGTGATACAGCTGAAGTTAGAAAAATGATGATGGATATAGGGATGAGGAAAGAACAAGATGCGGCTGGATTGAGGTGGAGAGGAAAGTTCATTGAATTTTCACTAGTGATGTAGACAGCCGGAGGTTAATATGGTATGTGATTACCTTAAAATGGTGTTGCTCAATCCAGATACGGAGCAAGATAAGCTGAGCTTGAATTCAGTAGTATTTCTTCAGTGACATTATTTTTTGTTTAATTGTTCACATTTAATCAGATTATATGCCATAATTAAAATGATAATGTCACTGAAGAAATAATACTGACTCCAAGTTTAGCTTATCTTCCTCCGTATTTGGAATAGTCATCCTATTTTATGGTAATCACATAGTATATTAACCTCTGGATGCCTAACATCACTAGCAAAAAATCCATGAACTTTGTTCTCTACCTCAATATAACGCACTCTCATTCTTTCCTCACCCATGTATCTCTCATCATTTTTCTGACTTCAGCTGCATCACCATACTTACCTGCAGCTGAGTAAACATTGAATTATAGTAAATACTACATGTCATTCTTCGATCTCATTTCTATTACTTTATTAGTTGCACGAACTGTTAAGTTCATTCCATTATGTATTCTGCAACCCGATAGGATCGATAACCATATAAATGTTCTGACTTCAAAAGGCATTGACCATACTACATTCATTGCATCATCGATCCTACCTGCTCGATCCAGCATATCTACCAATGTCACATAATGCTCTTCTTCAGGCATTAGACCATAAACATTCTTGATCATATCGAAAAATCTCAAGCCTTCATCGATCAATCTACTATGGCACAAGCTGATAACAAATAAGAAAACACACGCGATCGTCATACCCGAAGCTCGCCCTGGACGATATTGCTTTGAGAAAACTCGAAAGTTGCTTTGGCTTGGGCAATCGAAAATTTGAAGCTGGGTATGGAGCGAGGATATGAATCTAGTGCACGAACGACAGAAGCGTGCTTCAAGTCGGGCTAAATGTCGAGCCCAGAAATATGTCCGCTATCCCCTGTAACCGTGCATTTGGTCGTGCGTCCGGGAAATTGATACGCTTTTGGGAACACATGAATTGGCAATCACCCGGTGCTCGCCCCAGTCTGGCCCGATGTTCCCGCCTAAACATCGGGGTCGGAGCACAACTTCACGCCCGATGACAGCCTTGCTTCGAGTCGAGCATGTGAAACTCGGGGAGCGCTTTGGGTTCTATTTCTTACATTATCATTTTGTCAATAAGGCGAATGGCATCATTTCCACGTCTATGGTAGCTAAGCCCAGTAATCAAAAAGGTATATATCATGTTGTCTGGGTTGGGCACTGGTCGGAATACCGATTATGCATCATCTATTGACCCGCATTTTGAACACATACTCAATAAAGCATTCGATACCGAATTGCTCGATCATCTCTTAATTGAAAGGAGGGTGTAATTATTATTTTTAAAATTAAATTCAAATTTAAATAAGTTCATGAAAAGTACTCCAAATATCATCTTCCCCGTAAATTTCATAAAATTATATGTATAATTAAGTAATATTTAGCACTTTTCTGAATTTTATAATTTAGAAAATGTTGTGGATTTCAAAAGCAAATTTTGCTTAATTAATAACAGAAACAATATAACTGATAAATTAGAATTATACCAGAGAATCTTTATATTTGCTGATCATAATCCTGAAACAGGAAGAAAAATGTTGATCGTCATTATTTGTCTGATTGATCCTCTCTGCGGTAACACCGTTCTTTCTACCTCCTTTTGTACCTCTTTTAATATTGTTTTTGGCTATCGATTGATTTTATTCCGCCATTAGAATAACCAGGGGTATTAATTTTGAAAATATCAAGGAATAAATTTATCTGTGAAAATGCAATTTTTGGTACCGGCATGCTAATGTCTGAGTATAATTGCGAATAAAATATCTCTACGAATAAAGGTAAAGGCCCAATAGAAGTCCAAATTGTTGACAGTTATAATAGAACCATATAAATTCAAATTGAACTATTTCTGAATCTCTAAGATACAATAAAAACCTCAATACTGGTAAGATTTGAATTTTAACTATAACTATCTGTAAGATTCAAAGTGAACTAAGTCCAAATTGTTATGTACCATAATGTAAAAATCGTACCTTTCATAATGCAAAAGATGCTAAAAATATAATGTTATTGTGCAATATATCGTAATTATGTTGTGAAAAATAAATAAACTTCTTATTGTTTATGTATATATTTTTTGTTAAAGTGATTTACGTATTTTTATATTTGAATGAAAATTTTATTTTATCATTTTGTTACTATGAAATGGTGTGCATATTGAAATTGAACAATTTTTGGATTAATTGGACAATCTAATGAATATTAGTTCCTTGAACTTATTTAAGTAGTTTAAATTATTTAGTTATTCAATTAATTTAAATATACGAGCTTAAATGCAAAATGATAAAGAGAGTTATTGGAACTTTGTAGATAATCATAGATATTATAAAAACGTAGGTATTTAACTGTACAATCATGGAAAATTTTAACATAACATTGTAAATAATTGTAAAAATGATGACTTGGTCCTCACTACGAGGACCACTCTTTCATCAAAAATGAAATAATGACTTAGGATTTAAATAAAAAATAATATAAGAGAACTAAAGTGGAGGAAAGGCTTCTGGAACAAATTTAAGGCATCAAATTATTTTTCTTACTATATAATTGACAAATGATTTATTTAGAAAAGTGAAATATAAATTATTGTTTTTATTGTTTCTATATTTTTTTTATATGATTTGTATATTTTTGCATTTGACTCAAAATTTTACCTTTGTGATTTTTCTTTGTGTAAATATGATATATATATTAAAATTGTCATTTTTTGCTTTTATGCGATGAATTAATGAATAATATTTGATTAGCTTTATTTAAAAAATTTAAATTTAAGATATCTAATAAGGGTCAACTCAGGAAAACTTTGTGAATAATTACATATATTAAAAAATATATGTATATGTATTTGGATATAAAATGATAGTGTAATAAAACATTATGATTAATTGTAAATGTAAAATGTTGTACAACGATTTTAAGATAAAATATCGAAAAGGACTATGGAGAAAGGGGAATCCATAAGATTAATAAGAGGATTAAAATTCTTTTGATTCCAAGTTATTTCATTACAAAATTAATATATATCATTTTTTTAAAATATTATGTGATATATAATTTATTAAATTAAATGAATTATATTAAAGTAGATTTTATTGATGATTCATAAAAATAAATGAGTGAATCCTAGTTTTTATCACTGCTATTATGTAGAATATTTGTGATATATTTTATAGCTTTTATAAATGAAATTAAAATTTTGGTTTATCTTTTTTGTTAATACCTATGTGATGTACATATTGAAAATGTTATTTTTAAGGTTTGTTAGATAAATTTATTAGTGTTAGAACTAAATTTATTCAAATAGTTCAAAATATCACTTATTTAAATAATTTGACTTTAATGTAAAATATAAAAACAAAACGTGGAGAACATTGTAAAATCTAACAAACCAAAATATGTAGGCATTTGAATGCAAAATGTTTGAAAATAATAAAAAACATCGTAATTAGTTGTAAATATCATAACGGAGTTGAGAAATATGGAAAAATTTCATGGAACTAATGAGAAGATTGAAAATTATTTTTCTTTTGTTTATCAACTGAAATAATTTATTGAGATAAATTAATTATAAATTAAAGTTGATATTTTTGTTAATTAACTATAATGAATGAATGATACATTGAAGTTTTAATTGTTATTCATGTATATAACCTTTGTTATGCATTTTACATATTTTTATATTTAAGTTTGAAGTAATTTTTAAAAGCATTGTGGTTTATATATTAAAATTGTCATTTTTAGGATCTAAAAGAAGAATTGATGAATATAAAGTTAACTAAGTTTATTTAAATCATTTAAATTGAAAATTATTTAAGTAATTTAAACATACGGATTTAAGTATAAAATGATAGCAGAGTATTAAGGAGAACTATGAATAACTAAAGAAACTATAAATATATATATATATATATATATATGGTCCGTTACTAAGCACAAAATCGTAAGAAAACTAATAGCCTGATCTCAACATTCAAAACAATATCTTGAAAACATAAAACAAAATGTTGGGTCCAAACGCTAAAATAATAAATTCAAATTTGTAATACAATGTATGAAATTTATTTTCTTAAGTAAGAAAAAATTGAGAAATTGAAATATGGTGTACACGACGGCTAAAAAAAGACATACAACTGTATGTTGCATAGATTGGGATATAACTTATTTTTCTAGTCCATTGAAAGAAAGGCTTCACGCATATTAGACAGCATCATGTACTTCAGACTGCACAAAATAGATGCACGACAATAAAAGAGGAAAGATAGAGACAGTAAGATGGAACATTGCACATCGTAGTTGTAGGAAAGCCCACTAGTGATTGTGAAAATGGTTGCATCACCCATGTAGTTGCACACAACACCAGCATCAACAAAGGTTTATTTATTAATTTACTATTTAAACGAAATTGTATTTGATCATAAAAATGACTACAAATGAACTTATAGTACACTACATAAATAATGTTTTTCTCCCAAAATAATAGCAATAGATATTTTAAAAATCATCTAAGTACTAACTTAGTTGTATTGCAACATTAAATCTGATCATATGCAAGTTATCCAATATTTATAATTAACATAATACCATATAAAACAAAATGGACAGTAAATTGGTAATTTTTTTACCAGTAATAGCATGAGAAACATAGTTAAATTAACTGTATTTCACTGATCTACATTATAATTACTCAAATTAGAAGGGAAAAAACCTATTGCTTCTGAAAATCAAATAATTCGTTATTCTCCTAAAATAATAGTGTTTCTTGCAATTTCATTTTGAAAACAAGGCGATACTTCAGACGAACATGTAAAAGTGAATGTTTAAATTGAATTAGAAATGGTAAGGATTTAGGAAATAGTTTCATTGTGGAAGAAACTTTGAGACCTATAACCTCACAAATATATTGTGCTCATATGAAAGTTTCCCAATTATTATAACTAAACCAATATATAACATGTGAAATAAAAAATGAAAAAGAAATTGATTATTTGTCCCCGACAATAGCATGACAAACTGTAGTTAAAACTGCTTGCATGTAAGTATTTTATAGTATAATTACTCCAATTTGGAAAAAGATACATGTTATCAAATAATTTGTTATCCTCCATAGATAATAGTGCTATTAGGTGAATATCTGCTATCAAATTGATGTGACACAATTGTCAAAAAAAACAACGCTATTACGTGAATATCTAAAATCGGATGTTCAAATAGAAATAAAAATGTCCTAAGATATAGTAGTAGCATTGAAATTTGCAAGTCCAAAACAATAAAAGAATCGTCCAAACCCAAAACTACAAAATATAATCAAACAATCCACTAACTAACAATACATGAAAATACTTAATGATCCGAGGTAAAATGAATTAAAGATTGCATGTCTACAGGGATGAGGATTCATAGTTATGGTATGAATTCAATCAAAATAGAGGACTTGCACGCTGGTAATGTAAGGTGCAAGTAATGTAAGGTGCTTAAACAAGATGACGAAGAGTCAAAATTAAAATCTCTAGTAAAATGAAGTAAAATTAAAAGATGGTTTTTGAAAATGGATTTTCTGAAGATGAAAGTTTTTCGTTTATAGTAAAAAGTAAGAGGTTAAAATAATTGTGAAGGTTTATATTTAACACAATAAACGCGATGTTATTTCTAAATATATGATGAAAATGCCAATTCATTGGAATGCCTTTGTAATGATTTTTGTATATAATTGTAAAAATTTATAAAATATAAGGATTTCAAGTCAAAGAAAATTTCAATATTTGTACCATATATTAACATTAACAAAAACTGTACAAATATAAAAATACATCAACCATGTAACATAAATTATATACATAAATAGTAATTACAAAATTTAATAGTCCATTTATACCAATATATTTACCATGCATTGCATTGTAAAATTATTTTTTAACGTCAAGTACCTAAATGGAAATTTGTAACATTATTTAAAGACCGTCCTCAATATCAGCTAGTATTGTACATGGGTAAATATATTTAAATTAATTATATAACCTTGAATTTTAATTATTTAGGTAATTTCAATTAATAAATATTTGTTAATTCATCTAATGAATCCTAAATGTGAAGGTTTCAGCATGTATACCACGTTCACATCAACAAAAGTGACAAATTACTTTTTCCATTCAAATAAAAAAATACAAATTCATTACAAACATAAACAATATTAACAAATTTAATTTATTGTTTATTTATCTCAATAAATTTATCATATATTATATTGCAAAATTTTGATTTTATTTTCAAATACCTATGTTAGCAAATTTCTTCGCTAACCAAATAAGCAAGGCAGGTCAAGGTTGGTTTGAATAAGAGCTTAAGTGCACGTATGCAAGATAAAAAGTATTTGCAAGCTCAAGTTCGGGTTCAAAATAGAAAGATAAGTCATATGCATGTCCATTGTCCAAGTTCAAGTCTAAAAAATAAATCATGCGCATGTCCAATACCAGATGGTACTATAACTCCGTTTATTCTAAATTTTCGATACATAGAATTATATAGCAATCAAAACAAACAATTATGTTATTTATTGATTCGGAATGGGTTTTAAATACATTTTCCCAAAACCTTGAAAACAATTTCAAATATAAATTTTTAATCGATAGAATAATCAATTTATAAAAATTTACGTTCTTTCCTCGAAATCCATTTTCTGTTTTCAAATAGAGAGCTGCAAATCTATTATTCAATTACAAGGAAATCTATAAATTACAATTTAATTCCAAATCACTTGAAACTCTTTCTAAAAATAATCCATGCATTTTTAGAGTTCTTCTCGAATAACCGAAAATAATAATATTATTAAGTAAGTTTTATAATTCAAAATTTCCTTTAAACAACAAATATAATTAAATTTATTTTTTCAATAAAAATAATCTTCTAATGTCGTAAAATGGAATTCCATAAATGGAAATTTCCATTCGATAAATAAATTGCATTCCACTTACTATAACCTAAAAACGATATTATTATTTTTAAAGTTCCATTCTATTAAATCAAAAATAAAATTAACTTACCACTTTTAAAAATATCAATTTCAAATATTATTCCATAACCACTCTATAAGTATTTTATGACCAACAATAAATGAATAAAAATATAAAAAAATTAAAATTTAACTTATTTAATCAAATCCCAAAAATTCATTATTTTCCAAACAATTTCTATTATAAAACCCAATACAAATAACTTAAATAATTTTCTATAACAAATAGTATTTCAAGTTTTAAATAAAAATAATTGGAAATCTACTATTTATTTCCAAAAATATTTCATTTTTCATTAAAATCTTCCATTTTAGCGACCTGGAGAAGTAGCGACCTAACGACCTACGGGACTCAGCGACCTAACGGGTTAGAAGACTCAGTGACCTAGCGGGTTAGAAGAGTCAGCGACCTAACGGGTTAGAAGGTCCAGCGACCTAACGGGTTAGAAGGGACCTAATGAGTTAACAACCTAACGACTTACAGCAAGGCGTGACTTAACGACCTAAAGAATAAGCGACTTGAAGCGGCCTAACAACTTAAAGCAAAGTGCGGCTCAACCGGGTTAACGACCTAACGAGTTAAAAGGGATGCGACCTAACGACCTAAAGGCTCCTACAACACAATGGCTTAATAAAGGAAGCGACCTAGCAAGCTATAGGGTAAAACCGCATGTACTATCTCTTTCATTTGGTCGCTCGTGATCTAAACAAGCCGAGATAGCTCCAGCATTACACATACTAAGTCGTTCAAAGCGTATATCTCGTTGAAGATGACTCCACTAAGTCGTCAACGACTCATACTTCCTCAGGATATCTCTTATCTCGCAATTCCTTATGTCGCAATTCCCTAGATCGCTCATGACCCATGACAAGGCCTACGACCTACGACCCACGACTTAACTCCAAAACTTCTCCTATAAATACTTCAGCTGCTCCACACTTAAGGGGTGATTTTCCAGAAAAGCCGAGACTCTGCCACTTTGAAATTCAAGCAACTCGTTCTCCAAGTCTGACAACATCATAACAACTTCAGAGATTAATTCCAGAATGGATCAAACTTCTTCATCGATTCGATTCTACTTTGGAAGCTCAAGTCTTTGAAGTTTGTTGTACTTGAAGTTTAATTGTAACAAAGTGTACTCAAAGATCATAATAAAAGATATAAAGTGGACGTAGGCTTGACTTTGAGCCGAACCGCAATAAAAATTGTCGTCTCTTTTCTATTTTTTGCTATTCTCTGCTTATTTTAGTTCCCATACCCACGGGTGGTGCTTTCTCTATCTCACAACTTACACCGGGGTGTTAGCGTACATTTTTGCGTTAACATTTTTTGTGCTTTCACTGAGAGATCGAACTCAGGGTGCTCTCATTATTGCTCCACAAAGATTTGTTGAAAGACTCTCTCTAAGAACCAGAAGTCTGTCTGAGATTATGGCTCCTGGAAGAAAAGGTAGATATGCTAGATCTGGAAGTGCTTATGACAACACCGCTACTTCTCCTGCATCAAATCAAGCGGCTCCTAGTGTTGGAGTCACAAGGGCGGAGTTGGATGCTGTAGTGTCTGGGTTGTATCAACAGATGGAAGCCCATAACACTTTGATGTTGGACAGGTTAAATGCTTTGCTTAGAGTTAATCGTCAACCAGAAAACAATGAAGAAACCTTTGCCGAAGATGTTCATGATCCCCAAGGAAAAATATTCCTCAAAGGACAGCTGACACCGCCGAAGGGGCACCTCCCCAAGCTGGAGGTTTAAGGCCGCAGCCAACTCTTCGTGAACGTTTGTCCAGGCAAACTTCCGAAAAAGTAGCTGACGTCTATCCCGCGGGGCCTCTAAACAATGAGGAGTACCTCTCGGGAATAATCCGACAAATTATGAATGAGAGCATGCAAAGGAAGAAAGATGAAAATGACTGGGGGTTTGCTCCAAGCAAGACTCCTTTTACTTAAAGGATCCTGAAGGCTGAATTTCCAAAGAAGTTTGTTCCCCCTACTTTTCCAGCTTATCGGGGGACAAGCGACCCTAATCAATTCTTATACAAGTATGACTGGCATATGACTGGGGCCAGAGCAACCGATGAGATCAAGTGTAGAGAGTTTCCTGTATACTTGGAGGGAGTGTCCCTCCTTTGGTTCACAAAGCTTCCAGTCCGATCAGTAGATCAATTCTCAGACCTGACTCGGAAATTCAAAGATCAGTTCAGCTTATATGCTTCGAAGGCCAAGGACATAATGTCACTTTCCAGCCTTGAACAAAGCCCAGGAGAGTCAATCAGATCTTTCTTAAACCGCTTTAACATAGCTTTGACCAAGGTTGATAATGCAGAGCCTCAAATGATTCTAACCTACTTAATGCGAGCTATTGATAAATCAAGTGAATTTGGGAAATGGCTAAAGATGAAAGAGCCAAATTCGCTTGAAAAGTTCTACAAAAAGGCCAATGAATTCATGCGCCTAGAAAGCCTTCCTGTGCCGGCAAAAGTAGTTGTGACTGAGGTTGAGAATAACACTGTTGCTTCTAACAGGAAAGAATCTGGTGGTCAGAAGAGGGAGAAAGACGATGGAAAAAAGCAGAAAAATGTGAAGAAAGCTCGCCACTTTAGACCTTCAGATTTCACTCCCTTAATTGATACTCCAGAAAATATCTTCTTTGCAACCAAGGATACTGTTTAATATCCCAAACCACCTAAGATAAAGCCTGGGAAAGATGCCGCGCATAATGGAAGATTCTGTCGGTTCCACAATCAACCTGGCCATGACACTAATGAATGTCGCCATTTAAAGAATTTGATTGAAGAGCTGCTAAGACAGAATAACTTGCAACAATATGTGAAGAGGAATAGAAGTGACCCGAGCGCATCTACTCAGAGGCAACAGGTTCCTGCTCATCATTCTGGCTCAGGTGAGAGGGCTACAGCGCATGAATCTGAGAGGCCTATCATTAACATTATCATAGGGGGTCCTCACCCAGCGGGTAGAAGCTGGGGAGAAATGGAAAGGTATGCTCATGCTTTAAGATACGCCCCGGCTGAAGAAAGTGTTTTTGTCTTGGAAGATGCTACACCCTTAAAATGCAAAGAACCTTTAATGATGACATCATATTCAGGGCTAGAGACTCTTCCGGTGTTGAGGCTCCCACCATAGATCCCTTGGTGATATCTGCAGGCATCGGACCAGCCATTGTGAGAAGGGTGCTTATGGACTACGGGGCCTCTTGCAATGTCCTCTTCAAAAAGACATTTGATCAGATGAAAATCCCCATAGCTGACGTTCAAGCTTCCTCACAAAAAATTGTTGGGTTCACTGGAGAACCAAAATAGCCTGTTGGGACTATTGACTTGTTTGTAGAGCTCGGAGAAGGGGAAAAGAAGGTGGTCCGAAAGCAAACTTTTGTGATAGTTGACGAATTCTCTACTTATAATGCCTTCTTGGGCTGACCGGCTCTTGCCGCATTCAAGGCCATTCTCGCCCCCTGGTGCCTGACTGTGAAATTTCCCACTGATAATGGAGTTGGTGTTGTGAAGGGGGACCAAAATGCCGGGCGAGAATGCTATCTCACAGAGCTACGAGAGGCGAGGAAGAGAGAGATGGGTAAGGGTGCGGTAGCTCCGCTCTGCATCAAAGAGCCCACCTTGTAGCAATTACAGGGTGGACCTTGCGCTGGTGAACATAGTGGTGCACGAAAAGAGATTGATCCTAGAAAAGCCAGTGCATGAGAGAATAGAGTGGTGCCAGTGGAAGTGACGGTGCCAATACATGTTGACCTGAAAGATCCAAACAAGGTGCTGAATGTGGGTTCACAATTCGGTGTGACGGTTCAGAATATGTTGATATCATTCTTGAAAGCAAACATAGATGTATTCGTTTGGAGTATGCCGACATGTGTGGAATATCTCCAGAAATCGCGGCGCATGCTTTGAATATTGATCCGAAATTCACACTTGTAAAGCAGAAAAGAAGAACTCAGGGTCCTGAAAGGTCGGCAGCATTAAAAGAAGAAGTAGATCGGCTCATGGAAAATGGCTTCATCAGAGAATCCACTTATCCAAATTGGGTTTCTAATCCGGTGTTGGTTAAAAAAGCAAATGGAAAGTGGAGAGCATGCATCGACTTTTCAGACTTGAACAAAGCATGCCCCAAAGACTGTTTTCCGTTACCCATAATTGATCAGTTGGTGGATGGAACAGCCGGGCATGAACTATTGTCTTTTATGGATGCTTACTCAGGATATAACCAAATCATGATGCATGAGCTAGATCAAGAGGACACGAGCTTCATCACTGACGTTGGTCTTTACTGCTATAAAGTCATGCCCTTCGGACCGAAGAACACAGGGGCAACTTATCATAGACTTGTCAATGCCATGTTCAAACCCCAGATTGGCAAGGCTATGGAAGTATATGTTGATGATATGTTGATGAAATTGAAGAAGGCAGTAGACCACATGGATCATTTGGCAGAAATGTTTGATGTTCTCCGAAAGCATGGGATGAAGCTAAATCCTCTGAAGTGTTCATTCGGGGTAGAGTCCGGAAAATTCCTGGGTTTCATTGTGAGTGATAGGGGCATCGAAGCCAATCCTACTCAGATTACTGCTTTAAGAGAAGTCAAAGCCCCTAGGACAAAGAAGGAATTGCAAAGCCTCAACGTGAAAGTCGCTACTTTGAGTCGGTTTATTTCCAGGGCCACTGACAAATGCATCCCTTCTTTGACGCTTTGAAGCAAGGAAAGAAAAACTTTGACTGGACTCCTAAATGTCAAAAAGCTTTTGATGAATTGATTCTTCACATGGAAACGCCTCCAATACTTTCTAATCCCAGCAATGGTGAAGATCTTTTCATATATTTAGCAGTTTCATCTCATGCTCTCAGCGCAGCATTGGTACGGGAAGACGCAAAAGTTCAGCGCCCGGTTTATTACATCAGCAAAAGATTCACTGGGGCAGAGATGAATTGTTCAAAGCTGGAAAAGCTCGCCGATTGTCTGTTATTGCATCCAGAAAGTTGAGGCCATATTTCCAAGCTCATCCTATTAAAGTCCTCACTGATCAACCTCTAAAGCAAGTCCTATTTCGCCCTGAAACTTCGGGTCGTCTTCTGAAGTGGAATATTGAACTCAGCCAGTATGATATCACCTACCATCCCCGAAGAGCAATCCATGGACAAGCTTTAGCAGACTTCATTGCAGAATACACAGATAAAGGTGACAGTGAGGAAGAGGTGACTAATGACATCCCGATCCAATGGAAATTATACGTTGATGATGCAAGAAATGATTGTTGTTCCGGAGCTGGGGTTGCGCTTGAAACCTCCGAAGGGCGATCATTATGCTATGCACTAAGACTAGAATTTCCTTTGACGAATAATGAAGCACAATATGAAGCTCTTATTGCTGGTTTGAAGATTGCTAAAGAACTGAACATCAGAGTATTGCAGATCTTCGGCGATTCCCAGCTTATTGTGTGCTAAGTCAAGAAAGAGGCTAAGACAATTTTAGGTGAAGTGCACGGAGGAGAGTGTGGGGATCATTCAGGTGGTCAAACTCTAGCAAAGAAAATTTTCCGCTATGGGTATTTTTGGCCAGATATTAATCGAGATGCTGCTAGTTATTCCCAAAAGTGTGACAGATGCCATAAATTTGCAAAAATCCTGAGAGCACCTTCCACCGAACTAACACAGATGATCAGTCCATGGCCATTTGCTATTGGGGGATAGATCTCATTGGGCCTTTGCCGGTTGCCAAGTCCAGAATCAAATATGCTATTGTTGTTGTTGATTATTTCACTAAATGGGCTGAATATGAACCGTTAGCTACTATTACCTTTAAAAAGATGATAAACTTTGTGACTAAGAATATCATTTGCAGGTATGGTGTACCTCAGAAGATAATCACCGACAATGGTACCCAATTCGAAAGCGAAGAGTTCCATGACTTTTGCAAGCGATTCAAGATCCAAAAAAGCTTCTCAGCACTGGCTCATCCGTAGGCAAACGGGCAAGTGGAAGCAGTGAACAAAATTATCAAATCAACCATCAAAAAACAGCTGGGAAAAGCAAAAGGTGGTTGGGTCGATAATCTTCCACTAGCACTATGGGCATACAGAACTACCCACAAGACTGCGGCTGGGCACACTCCATTCTCATTAGCATATGGATCAAAAGCCATGATTCCAGTGGAAATAGAGGTCCCCTCACACAAGAGAATTCATTTCAACCAAGATGAAAATGAAAAGCTGCAACTTGAAGCACTTGACTTACTTGATGAAAGAAGGAAAGAAGCTGAGCTCAGAATTGCAGCCCATCAGCAAAGAATAGCCAGACACTTCAATTCTAAAGTTTACCAACGCAGCTTTGAAATTGGGGATCTAGTCTTGAAAAAGGTCATGACAGCAACAGGAGTGTTTGGGCCAAACTGGGAAGGGCCGTATGTCATAGGCAAAAAACATCTCGATGGCACTTTCAAGCTCACAACTGTCGAAGGAGATCCAATTCCGAGAGCTTGGAACAGCAATCACTTGCGTCCATATTTTACTTAAAAGCTATGCTTAAATTTGTAAAATGATTATGGATATATCATTCTTGTATTATAAACCATTGTAAAAGCAGTGTAAATCAATAATAAGAACTATAAAGTGGATGTAGGCCCAATTCTTGATCGAACCATTATAAATCTTGTGTTCTTTATTACTATAAAATGCTTGTCTCATTTCAATGTGCATGTATCTTAAATATATTGCTAAAATGTCGATTTAATAATGCAGGTTATCAAAACGAAGCTTACCTATTCAACACATCACAAGGCCAAGCGATTCCTACAAGTCACTCAACAAGAAAATGTCAAGCCACAAAAATTCCACATTCAATTCCTACATCAAAAGTGCTTCTCACAAATAGTTGGTGATTCCATCGGAGGGGCACCTTCCCAACGTGAAGGTTCCAAGCCCTTGCTAACTGATCGCGATCGTTTGTGCAAACAGACATCCGGTCAAGTAGCTTGTGTCTGCCCCGTGGATTCACTTAACAATGAAATGCACTTATCTGGAAAAAAGCAAACAACTTGCAAAAGAAAGGAACATGTACTTGGGAATGATAACGAGGAATCGCTGAGAGGCAGATGGTGGAAAGACATGGGCAAGCAGACAAAGAACAGCCAAAATGGAATATTGTGCCTCAACCAAAAAGGTTGGTGGAACCACCGAAGGGGCACCTTCCCAAAGTGAAGGTTCCAGGCCCTTGCTAGTTAATTGCGGTCGTTTGTGCAAACAAACATCCAATTAGGTAGCTTGCGTCTGCCCCGTGGATCCACTTAACTGTGAAATGCAACCTTCCAAGTGAAAACCAAAGCCCTATTCGGAGGCAAAATCCCTCTTCGGAGGCACACTTCACCAAGTTGGAGTGCCAAAGCCCTCTTCGGAGGCAAAAACCCTCTTCGGAGGCAAAAGCCCTCTTCGGAGGCACACTTCACCAAGTTGGAGTGCCAAAGCCCTCTTCGGAGGCAAAAGCCCTCTTCGGAGGCGCACTTCACCAAGTTGGAGTGCCAAAGCCCTCTTCGGAGGCACGCTTCCCCGCGTAAAGGGAAAAAAAAACCCTCTCCTGAGGCGCAAACAAAAAGCCCTCTCCAGAGGCACAAACAAAAAGCCCTCTTCGGAGGCACAAACAAATCAGAAGCCCTCTTCGGAGGCCCACTTCACCGCGTAGGGGAATCCACTTCTCAAAAATAAAAGTGACCATCTCCGAAAGTTGAAGTGTAAAAACTTTTTCCAAGAAAGAAAGAAAACTTCTCCAATACAAAGCACACTCTACTAGAGTAGAATAATATTTCCACAAAATGGAAGAAGTATTCTCCAATGTAAGAGTACAAGTCTTCTCAAAGTGGAAGAATTGTTCTCCAAAGTAAGAGTACAAGTTTTCTCAAAATGGAGAAGATTGCAATAAGCCATGGTATGGGGGCAATATAATATAGCTGCATTAATAAAAGCAACGTTCGAGCAACATACCACGAGCTCACTGCAATATCATACAAGGAAAATAAAGAAACTTGTGTGATAAAAAGGAATAAATGCATTTATAAATACAGACATAAGTTTGTACAAGTAAAAAAGAATCATTTTATTCCATACTATAAAAAATCTGTATACATGTGCAGGTTTCAAAAAGCGGGGGCCGGTACCCGCACAATCTCCGGTCAATACAAGTTTTCAAATAAAAGCAAAAAAGAAAAACAAGAATGGATTAATAAGACGTGGATCCCTTGTAAGAATTTAATTTTGTACGGAGTGCTCATAAAATTTAACCCCCTCGTATACAAAATTAGTATCAATAACAAAAGATAATCGACAAACAATCGCAAACGAATTCGTTCACTTCCAGCGACACCATTTTTCTAAACCACGCTTTGATAAACAATTGCGAACGCCAATATCAAAAAATGATAATTGACAAATAAGATAAACTGTATACATTCAGAGCGAAATGAATATGAAATGAATAAAATAAAATTAATAAATTTTGTGGAGGCAAAATGAAAAAATACACAACTCTACATCACCATTCAATAATAACAAGTCTCGGAATCAACTTTCAACATCACTATGTAAATCAATACTTTCACATAAACAAACTTTTCTATATAGCTGCAATACAACAAACGATGGTGATGAATGACTATAAACCAGAAGTTCCAAATCTATATTAGCATCAATGGTTTCACAACATCCACAAAAGAATAAAAGAATATCTTAAAACTAGATCCAACTGTTCTACAAAATCAGAGCATAACTAGCTCAGCAGCTCTATAGTCTCGAATTGCTTCTTTGGGAAACTTTTTGCAGAAACAATTCCAACGCAGCTCTCATCCACATACGTCTACATCCACTCACCGCTTCAGTAATGGAAATCCGCTTCTTCTTCCTCATTTGCATCCCCGCAAAACATGCCATTCACTCGTTGCCTTCATAGGATATGATACAGTCCTTTTCTTAGGAAGTTTCCTCGAAGAGAAGGATCTACCATTTGAGGAAATTTGTTTCTGTCTTTGGTCGAGCCTGCAATTTAATGTCATGTCGTGAATAAGGCTAGATATCGTGTCATATCATTTATGCATGCATATCAAACTATAAGTGCATTATGTGAATGTCAAATATTGTGTACAGCTAAATGATTTGGAAACATTGATATTTATGTTGAAGTTGAAACCATGACTTCATGCATGCATGTGAATATTTTGTTATGAAGCTAAATACAAGTAAATTTAAACTTTGTTGAAAACTGCAAATTGACAAGAAGTACCACCATTCAAAAGGTTGCATTGTTTTGGCCAAGTTTGACTAGGCGCCATAATTTTTTTTGACAACTTTCAAACTGAAACTAAAGTGTGCAAGAAAGCTAGGCCAGAATAGTGCATTACCATTCGACCAGTTACAATTAACCTCATGTAGTTTGAAATTTTCGTATTTTTGGGGTTTTTAAGTGTCAACATGTCAGTGGCAAAAATGAACACTAAGGATCCGCTCTTAAGACATATTTACCACAGCGTTTTTTGTGTTCAAACATTCTTACACTAGACTTGAGAACAGACAAGTTACGCTATTCATATTGCATCTAACTTCTTCCGATTTAAGCTTACCAAAAACTGGATTGAGTAGTAGGATTTGTTTTTAAAACTATAATTAATCGATTATACAGAAATTTATCATAACTATATATTTAAACATTACAAATTATCTAAAAGTTACTATAGAACTCTACAAGTGATCTTATTTCCAACTTTTACAAATAAAGTTTAAAGCGTGCGACAAGGTTGGTTCACTCTACCTCTGTTCATTCAATACCAATTCACTCAACTTTGTACCAGGGACTGCATCATATTAGAAAATTTTCATCGTGATACAATTCGCCCACGACTCCTGCTCATGTACTGTCTTTTCCCGAGTATCTGCTCGAGTTTGCCAACAACTCCTTCTGTTTCGGCCACTTGTTCTAAGCTTTTGTGAGGTTCCTATCCTCCCTTCAAGAACATCAAATCCATTTGCCATTGCGGCCGCTGCAGACCCAATAGACGTTGCGATGTTTAATTTGGGGACAGAAATTAGGGTTGGTGGAGATGCTGAATAAGAGATGTGATGTACTGGGGTAAACTTGGATTTGGACCAAAATTTTCTTTTTTAATTATGAAAGCACTTGGATTTTGCAGAAACTTGAATAATGTATAATTACGTGGAAGTTTTAGTTCTAAAAGATTTAATTTCAGTTTGCTATATTTTCGATTTTCATAAAATTAAATTTTTCATGCGTTTAGTTTCCAAAATTTTAATCTTGAAATAATAATTATAAAAAAAATTAATTATCACAATTCAAAAATTCAAAAATTTATAGTTTCGGATCTTGTTTGAAAATTTAAATATTATTTGATTTTTTTTTTGAAAAAGGAATCTGAGTTTTGAAAACGTAACCAAAAATATAACTTAAAAAGTTCGAAACTACAAGTAAATCGGTTTTCAAAAAATTTCATTTTCAAAAATTTGAATTTTTAGTGTGTTTTAGTAATGTAACAAATGCAACTAGCTAAGGATATATAGGGAAAAAAATTATTATTAAACGTTCAAAATCACATAAAACATTATGAAAGCGAATAACAACATTTTCATCAAATAAGTATCTAAAGTTCAAAACAAACTACTTAAAATTTCCTATTCATCAATAAGTGATCAAATAACTAATCATCTACCATACGCAAGCGCTACCTAAGTTCAGAACAGTCGGTTTAGGAGGCTTAGTATAAGCGGTTCGACATAAAAGGTTAGGCATGGGCAGGGTCTTATATTACCAGGTTTAAGCAGAGGAGAAAAATGTGTGAAACAGTATGATTCAAACTTGTGTAGGTGCATTCCAACAAGATCAAACTTTAGAGAATCAGAATGTCAAGTTGCGAAATATACCAATACCAGTATGCAAAGAGTAGGTTTTTACAGCATGTTGAAACAATGGCGAAAGGAAAGCTTGGTGAAGATAAATTGTATATATAAGTGAAGTTTGGAGCAGTTCGATATAGCAAAAGGCTCGAAGAAAAGGATCGGAATGGCGGAAGAATGGACCATGCGATGGAACTACAGGGACGCAGAAGTTCGACTGGGGTATCGACAACAATGACCAAACCTCAAAATAGATTCAGCATCCCTAGCCAAACCAGAATGTTACAATCTATAAGTACATTGAAATCAACTATACTTATTTTTCAAAAATAAAATAAAATAAATTGTCTTCACTTAAATAAACCTCTAAAAGCAACAAAAATGTATATCTATGCCAATGGTACTACCGTCATTAAATTATATTTTCTAAAATTAACTACTTGTGCAAATGAGTTCCGTTTGAGACGCGGCTTTTTGTGTTGTGATCGTATCGAAGTGCTCTACATTATGGAGTTGGTTTGAACTGAATCCGAACAATTTAAAATTTTACAATTTATTTATTTGAATTTAAAAATGTATTTGTTTATTTTAATGAAATTCCATAATTTATTTCATGTTATTCGCAATTATTAAACGCATATTACACAATTAAAAAATAATAATTAAAAAACTATAAATCAATTAAATAAAAAATCACATTTCAAATACTCTACTCAAATGCCCCACTCAAATACCTCATTCGTAGCCGCAAAGGCATTCATGTTCACCAATCTTCCTCGCTCAAATATCTCATTTCCGTTCGTCGCAAATGCACCATAAATCTTCGACATGTAGATCTATAAGCTTGTAAAAGTCTAGTGGCTTATCTTCTAGAAGCCAATTTCACAATAACACATTTTGATATTTCATTGCACATCTCAATTATTTTAACAGTGTCAATAGAATAATTGAATAAAAAGAAAAGGATTTCCAAGGAGATATTAGCTTTGAAGCAGGACTTACCAAAGCATAATCGTTCGTCGGAATCTATTTCAAAAAAACCATCATCTTCCTACAAATTATGAGCATACTACACATTAATCAATCAGATTAGAAAACAGTTGCCAAGACGTATAATTTAAGTGAGACAAAGCTCCTAACCATTGCAATTTGAATAGACTTTCAGATCAAATTCATATATATTCCAATATTTCAACCTTCTACGCTCTTAACGCTATTAAAATAGTCATGTTTAACGTAAACACCAATCCTTGGACTGCTTTGAATTTGTCGCCTGTTTCAAGTTCATTTGCTTTTGAGAAATTTTGCTAACCATGGAAAAAAAAAAAACTGCAGGCTCACCACCTTGATAGTAGAAACAGGTCAAACTCTGCTGGCTGGACCAATAATTAAGATAACACTTCTTCTATCTATCAATTTACAAATTCAACTGGTAATTTCGTCGATAACACCTACATGAGACAATACAATAACTTGGCTGTTAACACTTTCAGGCATATTTTTTAAAACACCAACAGATGTCTTGCAGGCAACTACAACTATAAAAAAGGATACCTGAAACATAGTTAATGGACTGACATTGTAAGGGTAACCAATAGTTTTTATTTACCACAGTGAGCTGAAATTGTAAAAGATGGGATATAAAATATATTTTCCTTCCTCACATCCCAATTCATTAAACATCCTACTGATCTTTATTCAAATCTCCCAATTTAATTTTCTTCATAGTTTTTTTCAACTAACGATCAGAGATAAATTTCAAATACTTTTAGACAAAAAATCTTCACTTATTTGTTGTTTTTTATTTACTTTTTTTAATAGAAAAATCAATCGTTTTATGAAATTTAAACTTATAAGAAAATCAAACTTTCAAAAAAAAACATCAAAAGAAAAAATTAATATCTACAAAAAAATGTCTCCACAAAATATGTTCGTTTTCAGAACAAGTTTAATTTTGTTAAAAGAATTTTAAATTTTCTCAAAGAAGATCATTTTTTTCAAAAAGAATTATGTAAATTCAAAAATAAAACATATTTTTCAAAATAATCTGAATAAAAGAACTATCGATACACTCCAATCAAAATAGCTATGAATAATCCGTCAATAAATATACAAAAAATCTAAAATCCATCTGCATCCGTATTCAAAAGGTGGATAAATATCTTATATTCAAAAAACAGAGACAGATGCGCATACGAAGACAGATGTCTTAAAGTATACATGATATAAACAAAAAAAATTCACTCGGATTTTATTAAGATTATAGTTTATATTATGTATATTTTAATACAATAAAAAATATGTATTGATTATTTTACTAAGTTAATAGTTTATATTTTACTCATGTAATGCATATTTAACAGTAATGGCTTAGTAGTTGTTGTAATGTATATTTAACAGCTCTAAACTATTTATTATCATCATATTTTTTTATTTTTTATAGTTTATAATCAATGAAATTGAAAGAAAATGTTATGTTAAAACAAAATTTTCTATTTATGTTTCTTGATTCATCGATCGTTGACAGATAGAATGATTATCTGATATCCATCCATATCTACATATGTGGATATCTAATTTTCGAAATTGATCCCACATCCGAAAGTATCTGTTGAGAGACCTTTCAATAAAAGTACAAATCAAGGTTTGAGAACTCCGTTTCGGTCTCGGTTTCGATCAATTGAAATTTTCTTAGTCACGGATGATTTAGGAAATTTCGAAAGTTTCGCTTTTGATTTCGGTTTAGGTGCCAGTTTCAATTTTTAAGGACTTGTTAATGAAAATGTAATACTAATTCCTGTAAATAAACTATAAAAAATAGTTCATAAAAAAATAAAATGCAATATACAATATTATAAACAAATAACCAAACCTTGATTACTTCATGGTTCTAATTATTAATTAACCATTACTTAACTGAAATAGAAAACTATTATTAGTTCAGCCCAGCCCAGTCCAAACCCAAAATAATTCAATGTTGATTTGCGCAAGCTTATGAAATAAAAAAAAGTATGTCCTGCTCCCTCTCATTCAAGCCCAAGCTTAAATTTTAGCCCAACTTAACCAAAAGTAATTACATTACGCCCAGCCCAATCCCATATTTTACCCTAATTCCACTAATAGCCCCAAAAAACATCATTGCTCTCTACAAACCCGGAAAAAATGAAAGGGAAAAAAATCAACGCTCTCTAATGCAAACTCAAAAAAAATCAAAAAGGGAAAATAGTTAACGTTCGAAGATGGGATTAGATTGAAGTACGCTGATATGAAGCCAACGATGAGCTGAAGACGGAATAGAAATCGCCGACGAGACTGAGGTCGATAAAAAGGTTGAAGCTTTGATTTTTGATTTAGGTTTATAATTTCAAGTATTTATTTAAGTAGATGGTTGTAATTTTGAAATTTTCAAAAAAAATCCCTCTTCTCAACCGAAACCGGATTCTAGCTAGCGTTTCGTCCCAAAGCTTAATGAAGCCGAACCGAGGTGGCTGGAACTTCGGTATTCCAATCGAAACCTCAAACATGGTACAAATTACACAATATATTACACATGGAAAAGGTTATAGCACAATTGATTACATATGTAATATGTTACAAAGCAAATACTTATTATCTCCAATGACAAATCTTAAGCAAAAAAACAATGAAAAAGAAAACACTCATATAAGAGCACACCCAAAAGTGAGTTTTTAAGTAATCAAACTAACCACTCCAGATTCAAGTGTGACTCATTCAAGAACCACAGAGATCAAGAATTAAAACGGTATAATATATGTTGTCTTAATGCATCTGCATTAAAACATCAAATACTATATCCATTTTAATGCAACTATGCATTAAAACAGCATAGTGTCTGTTGTTTGAATTCATATGCGCATGTTGTTTATCGGCCTCTCATTTACCAGCACAAACAATTTTTTTAGTAATTTTTCATTAGGTTTACATCTTGTTCATTTGCTTCTGAGTGTGGTGCGTTGTGGCTAATTGAAAACGGTGGAAGGATGGAAGTGAACACACCAACCGTTGAGAATGCTTTAAAGGCTAATACCACATTTATCCAAGATAAATAATGAGTCTCACGGGCCTTATAGGACTAATGAGAAAGATTGCATTTTTCATAGACATGCACTGGCAGAAAAGCTGATATATATAACACATATCAAATATAAATTGGAATAAATAGTTGCCTTAATGAAAGTCGATATTACCACAGAAAATTGCCTAGTATAATACATGTTATCTATTTGTAACGCATGATGATTTGTTCTAATTTGGTGTAAGCTACATATAGCTTATGTTGTGACATAGGTATGCATGAGAATTGCATATGGCTTATGTTGTGACATAGGTATGCGTAAGGCTCAAACATAATTTTCTCTACGAGGCCATATCGATGGGGTGGCCCATATATTGGGTTGCCCAGAACAAAATTTATGTATTTTATTTGTAAGAGGGCCTAAAAACTGGCGCTAAACTTGCCCTTTCTTGCCAAGAGATGAACTCGGTCTCCTGATGGGACATAGAAGACTTACTACCATTTAGAATAGTCTTTACAATTGATGAATTTAACTTTTAAATTTTTATATAAACAGTTAAACATTGTCTATAATACATTTTTTATACAGTTGCCCTTAGCCCAATGGGTCACCGCAGTCCATGGGCTAGGCGAGCTACTATTTCAACTGGGCTAGGCATATGATATAGCACAGTTCATTACCTATGTTTCTCTGAACAAAATACCTCATACATCAACGAAATTCAGTTTGGACCTAAATGTATCTTGTATGTGTTGTAATCACCAAGGTTTTCAAAACTGGATTCAAATTGTAAATCGTAAATTTTAAATTTTAAATCAAAACGGGGTTTAACTCATAAATCATTGATTTAAAAGGTCTATATCTACACATATTGAAATTGATTATGATGATTAAACTTTTACATCTAAACTTAAAACTCAATTCTTTACTCTTGTTTTAGTTTTTTTGGGGAAACCTCTAGGATTGAAATTGTGGATTCAAATAAGCATATTAAATATATAAATATGCATTGAATGAAGTTTTCCAACTGTAGTTTTAAATGAGTTTGAGTTAGAATGTAAATCGAATCAGAACGCGGGAGATCCGATCTGAAACGGGATTCAAAGATTTATGATTTTTGTTAACAATGGTAATCAACCTATCAGTTTTAATTCAGAAATTTTTTATCATATCCTTATGATTATAAAAAATTATCCTTAGGTCCCTTTCAATTTTCTTTTATAAATTACGTCCATATTTCAAAAAAAGGTGAAATTCACAGGAGTGTTTGGGTAGTTTTACTATTTTTTACATTCGTTCTTAGAGTATACGTCTGTAACTCATAACCGTTACAACGTCAGAGCGTTCGCTTCTAAATTTGAAAATGAGATAAGTAAAAAATAAAAGTAGTTAAAAAAAGTGGATGTGGAAAATAATTTTTGAATGGAAAGGTTGTAAAACAAATAAGCTTAGAAAAGAGGAATGTATCCTTAATTTCCACTTTAATTTAACTAACAATGAATCAAATTATTGAATGTAAAGAAAAAGGAAAGCATGTCCATTCAATCATTTAACTGTATTATGCAAGGAAAAAAATTGGTATAAAAATGAGAAACGAATCGCATCTAGTGTGGTTAAAGATGTTCAAATACTTACAACCCAACTATTCATTTCAGTGATGGTTAAGAAAAAACCAAAATCTTCAAAATCAGGAGGCGAAATGCCATCAACGCCAATGATTCCACCGGTCGCTTCTATAATTTTCTTCTTCAATGAAGGTGAAACCTTACACTTAACCATTGTCCACGTGCTTCCTACAAAATAGAAAATTGCATATACTGTTAATAAAGCAATTAGTTGTAAGTTGGTATGTATTGTTCATCCAACAATAAAAAATTCAAGGATTCGTTTATGGATATATGATAGATGTTCCATATGAATCGGTAAAAAAATAGTTGAGAAAATATGAAATTATCTTATTTGTTTGGCCCTAGCTTTGTGCCGCCATATTCGCATGAAAGTGAAGTTAAAGTTTGGGTTGAAATGAAAGAATCTGCTCCTACATTTCTTTCTTCATGTGATGGTGTGTGCCATGTAGAAGAAAAAACTTTGGTTTATGACATTCCTTGTGAAATGGAAAATAATGAATGCAATATTTGAAATCGTAACTAATGATCTTCCTTGCACTAAGGATACTGGTAAGAAGTCACATTATTATCGTGATAAGAATAGATGAACGATGAGATAGAAAAATCCTCCAACATAGAATTTTCAATTGTGGAAATACTGAAAATTATAGATGCTTTCGGTCAAAGAATTAAAGGCAACGATAATAATGTGACTTCTTACCAGTATCCTTAGTGCAGGGAAGATCATTGATTACGATTTCAAATATTGCATTCATTATTTTTAATTTCACAAGCAATGTCATAAACCAATGTTTCTTCTTCTACATGATACACACCATCACATGAAGAAAGAAATCTGAGAGCAGATTCTTTCATTTCAACCGGAACTTTAATTTCACTTTCATGTGAATATGGCGGCACAAAGCTAGGGCCAAACAAATCAGATAATTTTATATTTTCTCAACTATATTTTTACCAATTCATATGGAACAACAGTGCACATCAGCAGCTGTGATATTTCAGTCGTTTCAAATTCAGTAACCTTATTTGTTTCGTCTAGAATAATTTTCCTTGCTTTCTTCAATGACTCACACTTTTTTAGCTTGATATTACTGTCAGTCATTGAAAGTTTTCTGTTTCTTGGAACAATCAGCTCTCTTGATGATGTTCTCTTTGCAAGGTAATCTCTCAAGAGTACTTGTGCCATAAATTTTTACAGTAAAGGTTGAATTGCTTCTGTATGTGATTATCAGAATCTCACCGTCTGTTATTGATTGGTCCAATACAAAAGTTTTCCAACCTTCTTTAAGGCAAAAGCCATCATTTTTCCTTACTAATTTTTCCTTCCATGAACCACCACTAGCGTCTCTGAAAAACAAATTTTGAGGAACTGAGTAGCAAAACTCGAAATCGATTTTTCTTTGAAGTGCCTACATAAAATGTATTAGACGATATATTCTAATTGGCATCATACTCACGATAACACGAAATCTAACCTAAATGGTTTTATTTTTCTCGTATCTTGTGGAATACATGTGTTGTACAATACCCAACAAATAAAAAGATTTACAACATATGTAGTCAAAATGCTTTATTGAATATGTAATCAAAAAGCGAGTCAATAGATGATGCACAATCGGTATTTCGATCAATGCAAAATGCAGACAACTTAATATATACCTCTATGATTAGGCTTGACTACCACGGACGTGGCAATAATGTCATCTGCCACTTTGCAAAAATGATAATGAAAGACATACAACCGGATCGTGTGTGTTTTCTTACTTGTTAACAGCTCGTAGTCAAAGTAGATTGATCGATAAAAAGCCTTAGATTTTTCGATGTTATGAAGAATGTTCATCGTCTAATGCCTGAAAAAGAGCATCATGTGACATTAATTGATATGTTGGATCAAGCAGGTAGGATCGATGAAGCATGAATGTAGTGTCGTCAATGCCTTTTGAAGCCAGATTGTCATGATTATCGATCATATCGAGTTGCAGAATGCATAATAGAATGAACTTAGCGGTTCAGATGGGTAATAAAGTGATTGAAATAAGATCGAAGAATGACGCGAATTATGTACTATTATCCAATGTTTACTCGAATGTACATAAGTAAGATGATACAACTGAAGTTAGGAAAAAGATAAGGGATATAAGGGTGAGGACAGAACAGGGTGCAGTTTGATTGAAGTGTAGAGCAAACTTTGTCGATTTTTCGCTTGTGGTGTTAGGCATCCGGAGGTTAATATGATATGTGGTTACCTTAAAAGGGTGATGGTCACTCCAGATACGTTGAACTTGGAGTCATTGTTATTTCTTTAGCAACATTATTATTTTCTGTTTGATTACTTTTAATCGTATTCTGTGTCATAATTAAATATTCTACGCATTATTCAGGTTGAGAATAAAATTTGTCTTTGCTGTTTAGACTGAATCCAGTTTCAGATTAGAGCAATAATAACAAACATACCGTCGATAACCGTATAAATCACCTTGCACCAAACATGAAGATTACCTTGCAGCAAATGGCCTTATAGGGAATGTATATGGCTAATGTTATGCATGTTGCCACTATATGAGCAACTCTCACTTTCTTTCATTTTTAATTTTTCATTGTCAAAATAGAGAAAGAAAATAAGAATTACACTAAAAATAAATACTAAATCCAAGTTCAATTTATCTTTCTCCGTATCTGGAATGGTCATCACCCTTTTAAGGAATCATATACTATATTAACCTCCGGGTGCCTAACATCACTAGAGAAAAATCGATGATCTTTGCTCCACCTCAATCCAATTGCACCCTGGTTTTTTCTTCACTCCAATATCCCTCATTATTTTTCTAACTTCGGTTGTATTACCATACTTACCTCGTGCTGAGTAAACATTGGATAATAGTACATAATTCGCGTCATTATTCGATCATATTTCAATTACTTTATTAGCAGTCTGAATCGCTAAATCCATTCTATTATGTATTCTACAATCTAGATAAGATCGATAATCATATAGATGATCCGGCTTTAAAAGACCTTGACTATACTATATTCATTGCCTCATCGATCCTGCCTGCTTGACTCGGCATATCTACCAATTACATAATGCTCTTTTTCAGGCATTATACCGTAAACATTCTTCATCATATCGAAAAACCTCAAGCCTTCATTGATCAATCTACTATGCCATAAGTTGATAACAAAGTAAAAAAACACACTAGATCAGATTGTATGCCTCACATTATCATTTTGTCCAAGAGGTGGATGTTATCACTGCCACGTCCGTGGTAGCCAAGCCCAACAAGCCCAGCAATCATAGAGGTATAAATTATGTTGTCTGCATTGAGCACTGATTGAAGTATCGCTTGTGTATCATCTATTGATCAGCATTTTGAATACATATTCAATAAAGCATTCGATACTGAATTGCTCGATCATCTCTTAATTCAAAGGAGGGTGTAATTATTATTTTAAAATTAAATAAATTCATGAAAAGTATACCAAGTATCATCTTCCTGTAAATTTCATAAAATTATGTATAATTAAATAATTTTTAGCACTTTTTTGAATTTCATAATTTAGTAAATGTTCGGATTTCAAAAGCAAATTTTGCGTAATTAATAACAAAAACAATATAATGGATAAATTAGCATACTGAAGAATCTTTATAATTGTCGATCATACTCCTGAAAACGAAAGAAAATGTCAATCATCATTGTTTGTCTGATTGATCCTCTCTGTGGTAACACTGTTTTGTCTACCCCCTTTTGTACCTTTTTTAATATTGTTTTTAACCGTCAATTGATTTTCTTCCACCGTTGGAATTATCAAGGCGTTGATTTTGAAAATATCAAGGAATAAATTTAGGTGTGCTAACAAAAATGAAATTTTTGGTACCAACATGCTAATGGCCGGGTATAACTGCGAATAAAATATCTCTACGAATAAAGGTAAAGACCTAATAGAAGTCCAAATTGTTGTATGATTATAATAGAACCATATATATTCAAATTGAACTAATTCCAAATCTCTAAGGTACAATGGAAACCTCGATAGTGGTAAGATTTGAATTTGAACTATAACTATTGGTAAGATTCAAATTGAACTAAGTCCATATTATTGTACAACAATGCTGTAAAAATCATACCTTTATAATGTAAATATCGCTAAGAATATGATGTTATTATGCAACATACGTAAATATGTTGTGAAAAATAAACTTCTAATTATTGTTTATGTATATTTTTTTGTTAACTGATTTACGTGTTTTTATGTTTGAATGAAATTTTGATTTTATCACTTTGTTATTATGAAAATGGTGTGCATATTGAAATTGTTCGTTTTTTTGGATTAATTGGATAACCTAATGAATATTAGTAACTTGAACTTATTTAAGTAGTTTAAATTTAGTTATTTAATTAATTTAAATATATGATCTTAAATGCAAAATAGTAAAGAGAGTTATTGGGAACTTTGTAAATAATCGCAGATATTATAAAAATGTAGGTATTTAACTGTACAATCAGGAAAAAGTTAACAAAACATTGTGAATAATTGTAAAAATGATGACTTTGTCTGAGGACCACTCCTTCAACGAAAATGAAATAATGACTTGGGACTTAAATAAAAAATAATACGAGAGAATTAAAGTGGAGAGGCTTCTAGAACAAATTTGAGGCATGAAATTTTTTCTTCTTATTATATAATAATTGACAAATAATTTATTTAGAAAAGTGATATACAAATTATTGTTTTTATTGTTTCTATATTTTTTTATGTGATTCGTATATTTTTGCATTTTGACTCGAAATTTTACCTCTTTGATTTTTGTTTGTATAAATGTGTGATGCATATTAAAATTGTTATTTTTTGCTTTTATGTGATGAATTAATGAATATTAGTTGATTGGGTATATTTAAAAGTTTAAATTTAGGATATTTAATCAAATATAAAGACTTAAATGTAAAATAACATAAGATTGGAGCAGAACTATTTAATTGTATAAATTATAAAAGGTAGTATTTGAATGTAAATGGTTGACGAGAATTAATAAAATATTGTGGATAATTCAAAAAATCATAAATTATATAAAAGTATTTTAAGACAAATAAATATCATAACGGAATTAACAAGAAGATTGAAAATTATTTTTCTTTCCTTTTGTTTATTAATTGATAAATAATTTATTGAGATAAATGAATTATGAATTAAAGTAGATATTATTGTAAATGTCACTATAATGAATGAATTTATTAACGTGTTATTGTTATTCATGTATATAACTTTTGTTATGTATTTTACATATTTTTATATTTAAGTTGAAATTAGATTTTTACATTAATTTTTAAAAGCATTGTGGTTTATATATTAAAATTGTCATTTTTAGGATCTAAAAGAAGAATTAATGAATATAAGTTAACAAAGTTTATTTAAATAGTTTAAATTGAAAATTATGTAAGTAATTCAAATATACGGATTTAAGTGTAAATGATAGCAGAGTATTAAGGAGGACTATGAATAACCAAAAAAACTATAAATATATGATCCATTACTAAGCACAAAATCATAAGAAAACTAATATCCTGATCCCAACATTCAAAAC
The DNA here is from genome assembly GCA_030765085.1 of Allium cepa. Taxonomy (NCBI): domain Eukaryota; kingdom Viridiplantae; phylum Streptophyta; class Magnoliopsida; order Asparagales; family Amaryllidaceae; genus Allium; species Allium cepa. The sequence continues at coordinate 962,980,114 of CM060939.1, read as the reverse complement.
GGTATCTTGAAAACATAAAACAAAATGTTGGGTCCACACGTTAAAATAGTAAATTCAAGTTCGTAACACAATATATGAAATTTATTTTCGTAAGTAAAAAACTAAGAAATTGAAATATGGCCTACACGACGGCCAAAATGAAAGACATACAATTGTATGTTGCACAGATTGGAATATAACTTATTTTTCTAATCCATTGAAAGAAAGGCTTCACGCACGTTAGACGGCATCATGTCCTTCAGACTGCACAAAATAAATGCATGACAACAAAAGAGGAAAGATAGAGAGAGTTAGATGGAACAATGCGCAGCGTAGTTGTAGGAAAGCCCACCAGTGACCGTGTAAATGGTTGCATCACCCATGTAGTTGCACACAACATCAACAATAACAAAGGTTTATTTATTAATTTACTATTCAAACGAAATTATATTTGATCAGAAAAATGACTACAAATGAACTTATAATACACTGCATAAATAATGTTTTTCTCCCCAAATAATAGCAACAAATATTTTAAAAATCATCAAAGTATTAACATAGTCGTACTGCAAACTTAAATATGATCATATGCAAGTTATCCAATATTTATAATTAAAATAAGGGGGAATTAATTTAAAGTACAAAAATTTGTATAATTTTAGCCACAAGGACACGACCTCAATATTTTAACCATACGAACAAACATCTTCTGAAATTATTCATAAGGACAAACATTTTTCAAAAACTGCTACCGAACTAAAAACTGATACCTAAAAACTGCTACCGATAACTAGAAACCGATACCTAAAGACTACTATCAATAACCAAAAACTGATACTTAAAGAAAGTTGTTCTTCAGACTAAAATACTGAAGGTCTGTCCTTGAGGCTAAAACGCTGAGAAATTTTGTCCTTGACAATAATTTCCTGTTAAAATAATACCATATAAAACAAAATGGAAACCAAATTGGTAATTTGTTACCAGTAATAGCATGATGAAGCATAGTTAAAACTATTTCTATTTCACTTATCTACATTATTATTACCCAAATTTGAAAGAAAAAAATACCTATTGCATGTGAGAATCAATTCATTATCCTCTTAAGATAATAGTGCTTCTTGGAATTTCATTTTGAAAACAAGGCAATACTTTAAACGAATATGCAAAAGTGAATGTTTAAATTGAATTAGAAATGGTTAGGATTTAGGAAATAGTTTCATTGCGAAAGAAACTTTGAGACCTATAACCTCACAAATATATTGTGCTCATATCAAGTTTCCCATTTATTATAACTAAAACAATATATAACATGTAAAATAAAAAAATAAAAAAACAAATTGATTATTTGTCCCCGACAATAGCCTGATAAACTATAGTTAAAACTGCTTGCATGTAAGTATTCTATAATACAATTACTCCAATTTGGAAAAAAGATATATGCTATCAAATAATTTGTTATCCTCCATAGATAATAGTGCTATTAGGTGAATATCTGCTATCAAATTGATGTGACACAATTGTCAAAGAAACAATGCTATTACGTGAATATCTAAAATCGTATGTTCAAATAGAAGTAGCATTGAAATTTGCAAGTCCGAAATAATAAAAGAACAGTCCAAACCCAAAACTACAAAATATAATCAAACAATCCACTAACAATAGATGAAAATCACTTAATGATCCGGGGTAAAATGAATTAAAGATTGCATACCTATAGAGATGAGGATTCATGGCTATGGTATGAATTCAATCAAAACTGAGGACTTGCACGCAAGTAATGTAAGGTGCAAGTAATGTCAGGTGCTTAGACAAGATGACGAAGAAGAGTCAATATTAAAATCTCTAGTAAAATGAAGTAAAAATTAAAAATGGTTTTTGAAAATGGATTTTCTAAACATGAAAGTTTTCGGTCTATAGTAAAAAGTAAGAGATTAAAATAATTGTGAAGGTTTATATTTAACACAATAAACGTGAGGTTATTTTTAGATATATGATGAAAATGTCAATTCATTGGAATGTTTTTGTAATGATGTTTAATTGTAAAAATTTATAAAACATAAGGATTTGAAGTCGAAGAAAATTTCAATATTTGTACCATATTAACATTAACAAAAATTGTAAAAATATAAAAATACATCAACCATGTAACATAAATTATATACATAAACACTAATTACAAAATTTAATGTATAGTCCATTTATACCAATATATTCACCACGCATTGCATTGTAAAATTCTTTTTTAACGTCAAGTACCTAAATTGAAATTTCTACATTGTAGACCGTCCTTAATATCAGCTAATAATGTACATAAGTTGATATATTTAAATTAATTATATAATCTTGAATTTTAATTATTCGAGTAATTTCAATTAATAAATATTTGTTAATTCATCTAATGAATCCTAAATATGAAAGTTTCAACATGTATACCATGTTCACATCAACAAAAGTGATAAATTACTTTTTTCATTCGAATAAAAAAGAAATTACTTAACACAAATAATACACATAAACAACATTAACAAATTTAATTTATTGTTTATTTATCCCAGTAAATTATCATATACTGTATTCCAAAATTTTGTTTTATTTTCAAATACCTATGTTAGCAAATTTCTTCGCTAACCAAATAAGAAAGGCAAGTCAAGGCTGGTTTGAATAAGGGCTTAAGTGGACTTGTGCAAGATAAAGAGTAAATGCAAATGCAAGTTCAAGTTTGGGTTCAAATCCAAAGATAAGTCATATGCATGTCGAATGTCCAAGTTCAAGTCCAAAAAATAAGTCGTACGCATGTCCATTGTCACAAATTTGAGTCCAAATAATAAGTCGTATGCATGTCTCATACCAGATGGTACTATAACTCAATTTATTCTAAATTCTCGTTACACGGAATTATATAGCTATCAAAACTAACAATTATGTCATTTAGATTCGGAAGTACATTTTCCCAAAACCTTCAAAACAATTTCAAATATATATTTTTAATTGATAGAAAAATCAATCTATAAAATTTACATTCTTTCCTCAAAATCCATTTTCTGTTTCCAAATAGATAGTTGCAAATCTATTATTCAATTACAAGGAAATCTATAAATTACAATTCAATTCCAAATCACTTAAAACTCTTTCTAAAAACAATCCACATATTTTTAGAGTTCTTCTCTAATAACTGAAAATAATATTATTATTAAATAAGATTTATAATTCAAAATTTTCTTTAAGCAACAAATTTAATTAAATCTATTTTGTTCAATAAGAATTTTCAATTAAAAATAATCTTCCAAAGTCGTAAAACAAAATTCCATAAATGAAAATTTCCATTCAATAAATAAACTGCGTTCCACTTCCCATAACCTCAAAAAAAATTAGCTTCCGTTCTATCAAATCCAAAATAAAATAAAATTATCACTTTTAAAAATATCAATTTCAAACATCATTCCATAATCGCTCTTTAAATATTTTATAACCAACAATAAATGAATAAAAATATAAATATTATAAAATTTAGCTTATTTAATCAAATCCAAAAAATTCATCATTTTCCAAACAATTTCTATTCATAGAAAATCCAAAACAAACAACTTAAAAAAATTTATCACAAATAGTATTTTCAGTTTTAAATAAAAATCATTTGGAAATCTACTATATATTTCCAAAAATATTTCATTTTCAAAATCTTCTATTTCAGTTTATTCCCCTTCCGAATATATTTTTTTAATATGATCTCATCATAGCAACAATCAATCAAAAATATGTGATCTCATCATAGCAACAATCAATCAAAAATATGTGATCTCATCGCACCAAAAATCGATCAACAATATGCAATTCAATTTCACATCAACCAAAAATCGGTCATCCAAACAACCAACGAATTCCAAGAAAATAGAATATAAATCATAGTGGTGAGTTATCTTTAATAATAGTGTCACACTTTTTTGGTGTCAGCGTGAACTACCAAAAATGCTCCTATATAGTATTAACAAATCTTAATATTCCTTAAAAATAAGATCTAACGGTTAAACTTGCTCGATATTAACAAATCCTAATATCCCCTAAAAATAGGATCTAACGGTTAAACTTCTTTACACATTCAAAACGTCAATCTCCACTTAAAAATAGAATCTAGCAAATAAACATTTTTTTCTTCAATTAACTACAAATTCGTTGTTTATTAATCTTTAATAATAGTTGTAATACCTTTGGTGTTACTCTTTTTTGGTATCAGCGTGAACTCAAAATCCCCTCTATAAATATTATTAAATATTAATACCACTTAAAAATATCTTTAATAATAGTTGTAACACCTTTAGTGTCACACTTTTTTTGTGTCAGCGTGAACTACCAAAAATGCCCCTATATAGTATTAACAAATCTTAATATTCCTTAAAAATAGGATCTAACAGTTAAACTTGCTCGATATTAACAAATCCTAATATCCCCTAAAAATAGGATCTAACAGTTAAACTTCTTTACACATTCAAAACGTCAATCTCCACTTAAAAATAGAATCTAACAAATAAACATTTTTTCTTCAATTAACTACAAATTCGTTGTTTATTAATCTTTCATGTTTATTAATCTTTAATAATAGTTGTAATACCTTTGGTGTTACTCTTTTTTGATATCAACATGAACTCAAAAATGCCCCTCTATAAATATTATTAAATATTAACACCACTTAAAAATAGGATCTAACATATAAGCTTCCTTTACCAATTCAAAACATACATCCATGAATATTATTGAAATCTTAATATCACTTAAAAAATAGGATTTAACAAGTAATATTTTTACAAAGTATTTTTTCATTAATTAATAATAGAAATAAAAATTAGAACTAATAAAAAATTATTCATTCTTTATTAATTAATAATAAAAATAAAATTCAAACTAACAAAAAATTAGATGCTGCATTTTAGAAAGTAAAATTAAAACTAATTGCATATCATTTCAATGCAAAAATGCGGTTAAACATTTGTGCAAATCATATTTTTTTCGATGGAGTTAAACATATACAATTTGTAATAAAACAATTCACACGCGAAGTGCATGACATCATCACGCGTGAAGCGCGTGCCGTACCACTTGTAAATAACTCACACAAACAAACCAATCGAACATACAATGACAATGCACAATTCCACAATATCAGTCAACAACGATTTGCATAAACTAGACGATAGTTGCGAGTAAAATAAGATTTACTCAAGATTTACTCACCGAAGCGATGAACACTAGGTTGAGTTATGCAGCAGCTTCAGCCTTCATCACGCCATCAGCAAGACTTCTCCAAAACCTGTCTAGCTGCCCCACCAGCCTCACCTGAAGCCATAAACCCAGGTCGTGCCCTCTAAAATCGTCAATCCCTGTTCTGGAACGAGCATCCATGCACCTGCCAACACCCCATGCCACCTCTTCCTGCACGACAACCTGACCCGCAAGACCACCAGAATGCTCGCGTCACTCCAGGTCGCTGCGACCATGCCCCAGCAACAAGCGGCAACTACCCTCTCCCAACGTTGGCGTTGACGTCGCTGACAATAACCTCCACTAGGTCGCGACTAAGTATCGGCCGCCGCCTCCATGCCCCCCCCAAACCCCTTCGATGTTCACTGACGTCGCTCAGCTCGCGACGCTTCCAAAGCCGCGATGATTTTTTATAATTTCGGTGAAGTCACGATTGTTGATTTAGGGTTTCTTAGGCAAAAATAAAAACATACGGGTTTGAAGATCTACAGCGGAGAACGAGCATTGTAGAGAAGGGATACACCACAGCGATCGGCGTGCAAGCAGTACAGAAATACAGATCTAAAATCCTACGCCGGGAGGAAATCAAGGGAGCATACTTATGTGACGGCGATTTACCCCGTATGCAGCCAGTTGTGGGTTTAGCCGGTCGGGGTAGCACTGCCATGTAGATAAATGGGGAGAATGGTTCGGGCTCTTTTTTTAAAATAATACTTTAAATAGATCCTAGTTTAAATTGATTTACATTTCATTTTATATATTCTCTTTCGTTAATTGGAAAATATCATTCAATTCGATGTCCGCTTATTTTTATTTAATCATTCGTTAAACCATTACAAACTAATTATTTTTACAGCTATTTCAAGCGTATTATAATTATTTACACTACAAAAATTATTTTATATTCAATTAAAACAATTTATTCAATTTAAAAATGTTATTCGAAACAAAGTTATTAATTTATTTCAATTTATTAAATCATAATATTATATTGAACAGAATTTAATTGACTAAACTTTATTTTTAAAATATAAATTATCAAATATCGAATACAAACAATTTTATTTTAATTAAATATATTTATTTATACAGTGTAGAAAGCAGGATTCACTACAAGAGAAAGGGTTGACTTCTGATGTTGAATAGCGACGACATAGTGGCTCGGCATCAGTGTTGCGTCGCTAAATTTAGTTCACGTACTTTGAGTCCTTGGACCGGTATTATTTTGTTAGTTGACTTTGATTATTAAACTTAAAATACCCACAAGTATAATAAAAGTTTCATTTCACTAGAATTTATCTGGTTGGAATTACATGCTTTAAACCTTTGGAAACAAAATGCTAGAACATATAAGCTGTTGATTCTTCCCAGATTAATCATTTTGTTGATGTATGTTTGTCATTGTTTATCTATTTAGACAAGTCACGTCGGTTTTGTTTATTACTGAACTCAATCTATATAATGACCTAATTTAAGATCAGAAAGGAAAAACACTATATGCACATTGCTGATATGCCCATGTATCTTGAATAGGAAGTTAGTAATTAGCTTTCCAGGAAGTACATAACCTGGCATGGAGGGATGGATTGAGATATATAGAGAATTTAGTATAATGTCAATTGCTTACATAGATATATCTAAGCTTGTAAGTTATTTTCCATTCATTACTTACAAGTCAAAGTATATATACACAAAATTTGAATTATTTATAATTAAAACTCAAATTAAATTCAAATATTTTACTTAGAAACTACTATCCAAAACTAATTAAAAATAACTATTCAAAATCTCCGTGTACACAGAGATTTTATAACCGAACTGGCTAACAGACTGTAACTATTCTTCCAATATTACATTTGGTATACTATCAATCTGTCATTGAACGTTATTTGATTATTCATTTACAAGAATATAGCGTATCATTAGTTTATATATGTTAGGAAAGACAACTAGCGGTGGTGATGTGACAAATTATTGTTCAAATATGTAGATAAGTCATCTGGTCTTATTGAGTGAGTAGTTCTTAATATAAAAAATCCCATTTTAACCAATTTTATATTGGTTTACTAGCATGCTAGTGATAATATGTGTTATGTATTAAATAAACCAATTTAAGGTGTTGGTGATTAATAATAGAATCAACGACACATAAGCTTAGAATCACTTCAGGTCAAGTGCATTATTAGTTTAAGAATGGCATTAAACATGCAAAAGAAAGAGGTATATATTTTTCTATCATTCTACAGGTCAATTTTTTTTTTTATGTACATGGTGAAAAATAAGTTATGACTTATACATATGCTCTAACCCTAACTTTTATTTTATTTTATTTATCAACTGAACAAGGCCAATATCGGTGATTTATATTCATAATCATTCACTTACTACATGGCGGTACTTGTTTTGTCATAATTTTATTTCACTATAAATTACCTGCATTGTGAATAAAGTTTTATGGACCGCCAAACAAGTCTGTTGAACAAAGCTTGGATAAAGTTTTCAATATTTAAATCTAATATTAATTTTTTTTTGAAATGTGTATTCGAGGGATGATAACAAATTTCTTTTTGAACCCTAAGTATGCAAGATAAGGCAAGTCTAGTTCAAAGTAAGAGCTTAAATAGCCTTATACAAAGCTTAAGAGAAGTATGCAAGATGAAACCCAAATCCAAGTCCAATAGAATAAAGTAGGCATGTCCATAGTTAAGTACAAGGAATCATATATATGTCATCAATCCAATAATTGGAAGAATATCTTTATTTCAATTGAAGTATGCTACGTAATGTTTATGGTTCAAGTCTTTATGTGCAAAAAGTCCCAAAAGTACAACCGACTCTAAATCTCCAATTAAATTTAGGGTTTACAGCTTAAAAATATAGGAAGAGAGAAAATTAAAATTCACCCCTCTCAAGTTTCCATTAGATCCAAATTTATAAGGGTGGAGTAGGCGAATGAGTTGCGACGTGTCACTCGACATTTGGTGAATTGTCGACATTCGACATCCTCCATGAACTATTGATTTTCGGCATTGCTTGTTACACTAATGAAATACGGCATACTCATGCACATAGCTGACTTTTGGCATCCTTCATAACTATATACATTCGATATTCATGGTGACATTGTCGAAATTCAACGTCCTTTGTAGTTCTGCTGCAATTCGATATCCCTCTGTATATTGGTGGCCTTCGATATCTTGACGGCAGCGATGATATGCAGAATCTTAGATAACTATAGGTATCTAATATCTCTTTCACCATTTGAAGCTTGGCATTCTTCGCTGCTTGTAAATACTCGAAACCACTTATAGATGTTTTTCAACTGTTATAGTAGTATAGTCCCGATATCTAAAGAGTCCCGATATTCCCCCTTTATGATTATGTATTTGATACCTTTTAATGATGCGGTATCTCCCTTTAATTGATTTCAGGTTCGACATCCTTCATATTATAGTCTCTTGGCGTTTGTTGATGTTCGATATTACTCTTGGCTTGTTATATGTTCAGTATCAAGTGGACACGATATATGTAACGACCCGAAATTTTCAGATAGTTATGAAAAGGAAGAAAGAGATAGAAGAAGAAGAACAGAAACAACATCTCACATTCGTAGCGGATAAAATATAATAATAAATAATAACAGTTTACAAAAGAATACTATATCAGTCGATTACATTCTAATACATCAGAGTTTCACATTATATACAATCACTGGAATATACACAATTACTATATCATAGATATACAATAATATAATGTAGCGGAAGCACTCCGTACGTTCTTGCCATCCAGCTCGCCTCTTGGGCTCCCGAACGTATCTGCCTGAAAATCTGTAATACTCGGTCTGACCCGAGCATTACACCAAAGTAACACCCGGGTCAGGCTGGAAACCAGTGTGAGTAAATCCAACTAACATGGTACAAATTATATAACTTACATAGAACCCGGGTAACCCATTTCAATTCACAAAGCCACAATTTATTATAGTCATTACTTATTCCACACATAAGTTTTCTAAATGCCAACACTTAGATCAAATAGTCCGATTCACTTAAATCATTTCATCCCAACTATTAATTTTACATAACGATTTATATAAAAAATTCGAAGTGGTTTCGGGTATTTCCCGATACCCGATCTTGGCCTCTTCGAGTCTCATGCCATCCTAACCCAAGTTATTCAAATGAAATACACAACATTCATATCAGAGATATCAATACATTCAAAACATCCAATACCATTCAATCATCCATAAACAAAGCCTTCTCACATACAAATCAATTCAGTTGATTCAAATTGAATTTCAAAGCTCAACACTTAGATTCCTTCATTTAACATTAATTAATTCCAAATCAATTAATAAATCAACCCTTTGATTCTTCTTAATTAATCACCCTGGATTAATAATTTACAAATTGCATTCAAGTAATTATCCTTATTTAACTTCATAATTTTTTTTATTCTTCTTAACCCAAGTCAATAAGCAATCTTAATTACTTACATAAATTCTTAATTTTCTTATATTAATTAATTCTTCATAAGTCACTTATTATGGATTAATCAATTCCAATTTATCAATCTTTCATTATATCATAAATTATAAATTAATAATTTCCAATTGTGTTTTAATTAACTCTTTCCATCGAAATTAATTACATTAATTTAACCACAGTGTTAATCATACTTGATTTATCTCCACTGAAATTTATCTATCATTTTATTTACTTCATTAGATGAATCAATTTATCCTAATTAGCCGTCTTAATTAATCCCTTGATTAATTACACCAGTAATTATATTTTATTAATTTCATTAAGTAATTATTTATTAATCATCAAATTACTTACACTTAATTATTTAACTTAAAACTTAATTTATTAATTCAAACCCTTCCTTACTAAATTAATTAACCCAATCATTAATTAATTTGAATTAAGGAAATTTTCCATTTTTAATTACCCCACTAATTAATCGAATCACAAATCATTAAGCCCTTATCAACATTAAGGTAAAACATTTCCTTATTTATGACTTGAGTTCAAAACAATTTAAAACCCAAATACTTCGAGTTAAACCACAATTAACTCGAAAACCAACCAAAAACCAAAGTCACCTCATCATCAGTACATATCCAGTCATTAATCATGCAGCCAAATACATAAATTCAACCATTTAAATTTTAAATAGATCCAACAGAGCGAGATGTACTCACCTTTGCTGTTAATTGCAACCCCTTTCAATCTTGACTTTGATTACATCATAATTGTGACCTTGTAAAAAAAACATTTACAGTTTATTATCATTTGAACTAATCGATTACCACTTAATAGATTTAATTAACCAATAATGTAATTCAAATTATTTTCCTGTTAAATAAATAAATTATTATTACAATTGAATAAGTTAATTTAACAAATAAATTTCCATTATTTTAAAATCACACAAATAAATAAAATAGGTATACATGTATTTCTAAACAATACAGTAAAGAGCAAGCTATATACTTTTTTTTATAAACACTACAACACTTAAATTTTAAAAAAAAAAAATCTCAACTTCATATATATAAAAATAAAATTTCTAAACAATTCAAAATAATAATTTCTTTATTGTAATAAGAACTTTACATCATTTATTAAAGATCTGATCTTTATTCATAAATTAAGTTTAATTTATAAATGGATGGTTTGATAGATAATTACTTAATGTAATTAATATAATATAATTGCTTTGTGAAATTATTCAAGAGGTTAATTAAGGTGGTTAATTAAAGAGCAATTGATTATTTAATGAACTAAATTAAGAGTTAGTTAATTACGGTTTGGGATTAATTGGAAATGATTAATACTGTGTTTTAATTAATGTAATTAAATTATGATTAGGATAAATTAAAATAGAATAGGAAATTCTTAATTCATAATAAGTGACTTATGAGGAGTTAATTAATATAAGTAATTAAGAACTGGTGTAATTGATTATAGTTAATTAATTTGTAAAGTAATTAAAGATTACTCATTGATTTGGTAAGAATAATTAATAGTGTGAAATTAATTGAAGATAATTACTTGAATGTAATTGAAAATAATTAATCCAGGGTGATTAATTAAGATGGATAATGAAGGGTTGATTAATTAATTGTTTTGGAATTAATTAATGAAGGAGTCAAAGTGATTGAGGTTTGAAATTCAACTAGAATAAACTGAACTAATTGTATGTGATTAAGCCTTGCTTATGAATGATTGAGTGGTATCGAATGTTTTGAATGAGTTGATATCTCTAATATGAAATGTTGTGAATTTCATTTGAAAAACTTGGGTTAGGATTATATGAGTCTCGAAGAGACCGGGGTCGGGTATTTGGGAAATACCCGAAACCACTTCGGATATTTATATATTGATTTGTGAAATCAATAGGCTGGATTGAAATGATTTAAGTAGACTGGAATATTTATCTAAGTTTGGTACTTAGAAATTGATAGGTGAAATAAGTGTTGTCTATAGCGAAATTGAATTGGTTAAATTGATATAAGATACCCGGGTTTATATAAGTTGTTTGCTTTAGTATTCCATGATAGATGAGTTTACTCACGCTAGTTTCCAGCCTGACCCGGGTGTTACTTTGGTGTAATGCTAGGGTCAGACCGAGTATTACAGATTTTCAGGTAGGTACGCTCTAGAGCTCAGGAGGCGAGCTGGATGGCGAGAATGTATAGAGTATTTCCGCTGTAGTATATTACTGTGTATTTGAGACAGGATAATAGTGTATATTCAGTGACTGTGTATATGTGAAACTCTGATGTATATTAAATGCAATGAATAGATATAGTATTCCTTTGTAAGCTGTATTTATTTATTTTTATATTTTATCCGCTGCGAATGTGAGATGTTGGTGTTTTTGATTTTCTTCTTCTTCTATCTCTTTCTTTTTCATAACTATCTGGAATTTTCGGGTTCGAAATTTTCGGGTCGTTACATTTTCCCTTTTACATGCTCGACAACCTTCATGGTTGTTGAGGCTCAACATCTCCCTTCGAGTTCGATAACATTTGCATATGTTGTTCCCCAATTGTTCGACATCTCTATGGATTTGGAACCTCAGCGCGATATCATTCGCACTGTAAAAGCTCGATATCCATAGATGCTGTTTTGGGATACGATATCTCTTACCCTTTATAAGTTCGAAAAACTCTAGAGTTGGCCAATTACTTGGAATTCGACATTCTTATCATTTCTTCATCCTCCTCTAAGTGCATGACACCTTCGAAACTTTCCTGAAATGCTTGAAGTTCGATATCCCTTACTAGATGCATTATTGTTTTTTCTTTGGTCTTGAATCTCAGTATTCTCTTTTTACTGTTCAACATCATTATTTGTAGTAACATTTGCCCTCCCAATGTAGAAGAAATATTGGCTTTTTAAGTTAACTCTTCGATATCAATGATTGCCGCTACGATAACCACATTGCCGCCTATTGGCACTCCTTCCAAATCTTGCTCGTTTATTCAAATTGAAATCAACAGCTCTCATTATTCCTATTTTTCCCTATAAATACCTATTGTTCTTCTTCCACTTACTTTTTACCTGCAAATCAAACTAGGAACAAAAAGTTTTATTTCAAGTTTTTACTCAAAAATTTCAACTTTTCTCAGCATTCATGCTCAATCTTAAGGTTCGACCTTCGTCTTTAATTGATTTAGACTCAAGATAAAGAAAAGGGGGCTTCTTAATTTCAAGATTAGGGTTTAAATAATTAGGCGCTTCAACAAGTTTTATTAAAGTAGCATTTCTATTTTGATTCTCGGAAACTTAGCATTTGCATTCAAGCGTAGATTGTGGTATTTCCCTTTGTTGATTGAAGTTTTATAATTGCTATTACAAATTCGAAATCCTTTCAAAAAGCTATCTTACAAGAGCTTTGATGATAATAATCAGTACCCTTTAAAATGCTGACATTCAATTGAAAATTAGATCGATTGTTAAAAACTCGACATCCTTAAAACTCGATAACTTGCTTGGTTCTTGGATTAACCAGCTTTTTGAAATTTAACATCCATCTTGAAGTTCAAACCTTTTTTATAATGTTACCAACCAACTAGGGGTTCGATATTTATTTAGGGGTTTGAAAACTCTTTCAAAGGATGATTTTATTAGTTACAAACTTGATAACTCATAGTGAACCGCTATTCGTCTACAAATTCGACAACTGCTTAAAGAGTTGATATATATGCTACAAATTCGATATCCTATTTAAGTTCGATATAACATCATAAATTCAGAATGTAGTTATCGTATCATCTTATAAACTATTTATGTCTTCGACACCTTATAAATTCAACAATAAGTTAAGCTTTTCTAAATAAATCTAACCTCACTCACCATTTATGAATTCGACAACCTTTTATAGATTCGATATCGGTTTCTAATTTGACATCCCGTTATAAGATGCTATTACTATGATACTTTAATTGAACCTTACTAATCAATTATGAACTCAACATCCAGTCATAAATCCAATAGTTGTTAAGGAATTTTCAAATTGTTTTGTATAACTTAAACATTTACAAATTCAATATCTTGTCATAGGTTCATACCTATGAATATAATTCTTAGTGAATTTTTCGAACTATTATGAGTTACGGTAGTTAGCTTTGGTTTTGATATTTAACCATTATGAATCAGATTGTTTTCACTTAGTTAAGTACTCACTGATTGAGCATTTGAGCATTTATTTTAGCATATATATATATATATATATATATAAGCATTTCAAACTTATATAAAGTATGCAATACTTTCCTAATTTTTTGTACACCTGGCAAATGAATGGATAGCAAGAAGTTTGATAAAAGTTCCAAGCCTTCCCCTTCTTAGGAAGGGAGATTATAAGCTCCACTGGTCCTTCATAACCATTCAGCAAGAAGACGATTCTATCATTCAACGGTTCCAAATTGTAAACATAGAAGCCATGGCTGCTCGTCCATCTGGTAGGATAGATAATCCTCTAGAGGGATTCTTTGTTTTCTCTTTTATTTGCATCTGGAACTCACGCTACCTTTCTTTTCCTTAATTTCTTATATGATTTTTGGAACATTTGGATATTGCTCCAATTTAACTAACTCCTAATTCGTATACTTATTTGAGTTGCTTGGAGTACTTGCTAGGGAGGACAACCTCCCTTCACTTAGTGCCGAAACACTCCATTCATTGACAAATCCTGTAAAAGTAGAAAGGCAATTAGAGGGTTGTATATATCGCTTTCTTCCTCAGCTGAAGAACTTGGTTACTAGCATGATTAATAAAGCGAGGGATTGAAAGAACCAATTATTTTAAGTTAAGTGCTATACCCCTCGAATCAAAGGGTTCTTTTCTGTTCCTAGTAAGTTTTACTACTTTCTATTGTTTATATTATATTCTGATGTTCCCTTACGATAATTATTCTTTTTCAGAATCTAGTTCCAAAGGGATCGATCTTTCCATTGCTACCACAATTAACGCCTTGATTGAGGCTTTTAAGCGTAATAGAGAACATGCTCACACTTTTGACTGAAGCCAACCTTTGGAAATACTCTCTAATCTTGGAAAGTCACGGCGTACTTGGAGATCCTCTTATGATTAAGGGAGATTCTCACGGAAAGCAGGCGTTGGTTGTTAGTAGTTGGAAGGCCTTTTCTCCTTCTTCCCCTATTCAACGTGATTTTTCTAGTAAGTTTAATCCTTGTTACACGAAGTTTCTTATGTTGGCATCTTATGAATTTTTCTTTGCTTTAGGTTCTTCTACTGCTATAATAGTTTCTAAGTATAAGAAAGTAAAGCCACGTGTGACGACCCAGAATTTTTGGTTGTTTGAAATCGGAATATTTAATCGATTTTAAATATTTCATAATTAGTTTCTAACTTGAATTCGAATATCACAATTTATTAGATAATTTAATTATTAAATTAAATCATTTGAAATTGGTTTAAGTGGTAAATTTTGGATTTAAGCTGAATAAAAATATTTTAAAGGCTTGTAAAATTTATACTGATAACACCGAACATAGTAAAAGTATTAAAATTGAATTTGGAAGTGCTTTGTTAAGTTTTGAAATTTTATCGTTTAAATTGAATTTAAAAATAGCCTTCCGAGGCATAGTCTCGGAATTCGACGAAACCAGTTCCATTGGATCGTTGTAACAACCAGGTATTTTCAACCATTCGCATCCATTATAAGTGTATAGGTAGACACTCATGCCGGAATTGAATTGCTCAAAATACCGCGTTGTAAATAAAAATTTGGCAAACCTCAGAATATATAGTAAATAAAAATCGCAGATCTCAGACACAGAGTATATAAAAATGCAGCGGAAGAAAAGAGATAGTAGTTCATGAAGCTGCTATATAAAATATAAGATACATCAGAGTTAAATAAGATACAACAGAAGAGTAACAGGATACATCAGGTACAAATCAGAAACATCACTGAACCACTGGATACTGAAACAAAATAGATGGCTGGATCTTCAAGGAAAACTCCAACGCCGAAGGTGAATCTTGAATGCTAACTCAACCAATCTGACCCGAGCGTAAAGCAAAACACAAAACCCTCGAGTCAGGACATAAATACTTATAAACTGTAAATCAACTCAAGTGAACAGTAACAAAATGCATCAGTAACTTAAAGGATGCTTGGGACCGCCCATCCTCTAAGGATCCGTTAAACTATTTACTATGTAGTAATATACGCTATATACGGTAGTGTCTAATCAGTAAAGTATAATCATATAGAAAATAGCGTTAAGGGGATGGTGAACCTTAACGCGGTCGGATCTTTAAAACCAAAATCGTAGTGGGCTCGATATAAGGATATGACACGGCACGCGAGGCAATGCCAGGGTGGATACACCGTTTGCACTCCCGGACCGGTGGTGACGGCAAGCCAGCAGCTTCCGCCCACCTCGAACAATACCCCCGAATCAAAGTGGCGCCACCGAATCGAATCACAACAGTAATAGAATAGTTTTCGATGGAGCATGCTCGATGAAAGGGTGCGACCCTTTATGTAGCCCGGTATAGCTCCTGTTTTAGTCATATATGCCAACTCATGGGAGTTTGGTCCACGTAATATATACCTCGAGAACGTCGCCACCATCCTACTTCATTCTGGAATCTCCACCGCGTACACAATTGTTAAAGTGGTTTTCGGTATTGGCCGGCTATAAGACAATATCCGATCCCGGTCTCTTTAACAACTCATCGTTATTATAACCCGTAGTTATAACTTTAAAAATATTTTATACTTCAAAATAAAATATCTTTTTCAATCCAAATCTTTATCAAAATAAAGATTAAATCATTTCCAAAACCATTTAAATATATCATCGTAAAATATCTTTCAATTCAAATATTTATCAAAATAAATATCAAGTCATTTCTAACCATTTCAATATATTAAATTTTCATACCCTTTCAACACTACCTTTCGGTTTCAAAATATCATATCTTTCAGAACTTCTTTTTAAATCATGTTAATATCAAAATGTCCTATCTTTCAAACTCCGTTTTTCAAATCATTTAATATCAAAAATATCATATCTTTCAAAACTTCGTTTCAAATCATTTTAATATATCAAAATATCATATCCTTTCAAAACTTCATTTTCAAATCATTTTAATATATCAAAATATCGTATCTTTTCAAAACTTCACTCATTTCAAATCATTATTCATTTTATTCAATCTAAAATACCATTTCAATTCATATTTTAAAACAGTTTATATTCCAAAAATTCTTTTTTTTTTCCATTTCAATGAAGTTATCATGCTTAATAATTAATTATTAAATTTCCAAAAATTTCAACTTCCAAAGTTCATTTATTCACTTAAGTTTATCAAAACAGTGAAAATTCACTTTTCGCATCATTTAGAAAACTCTACGGAAAGTTACATTCAAAACAGTTCAATTTAACAAAAGACAACGTTTAAAATGTTGTAATAGAGTTTTCTTAAGTTTCAAATAAACTTATTTAAATTCAAAAATCATAGTACTTACAACAATTTCTATAATAGTTTTTTTCAATAGCTTTTTTTTTAGTTCATTATCATCAACTACAGTGTTTACAATTGCTGTAATATCATTTACATTGTAATTAATATCATTTCAAAAATGCAGTCAATTAACTTCAAATATTCAATAAAATTTCTCAACTAGTTATATTTTTATTAAAACATTTTTAATTTATAAAGTCATACATTTTCACATTTATAACATCATTTAATTTTCCTCAAGTTCATGATTTTACAGAGTTAAATTTCCATTCAAAAATCAAGATTTAATAATAATCCACTTATTAAAATGCAATGTTCAATTTTAAAATCCATTACATTAAATTTCAACTTAACACTTAAGTTCAAATTCTCAAATATAACTTAGTTTTATTTTTATTTGCTTAACTAAAAGTTCACTTTACGTCAATTTCATAAATTTCCAATTCTAGTTATATTTCAAAGTTTCAACTTAAAATATTTATTCATTTCATATTTCAACTTTATTAAAAATCATAAATATGATAAAAATCATTTTAAATTCATTTAAATTCAAATTATCATAAATTTATCATAATTTCATATTCAATTAAATTTCCAATTATAATTAAATCAAAATTTCCAAAATAACTTACGTTCAAAATTTCTAACTTTTTCATTAATTCATTTCACTTACAATTATTCAGAAAATCAATAATATTTTACAAAAATCTTATTTTTATTAAATTTAAAATCAAAATATTATAATAATTAAATTTCTAAAATATTTTAAAATTTTAGAAAAACATATTTTTAACTACGGGTCTGTATAAAATTTTCTACGCTAGGTAAAGTGATACGGGTAATATATCATTTCAACCCGTAATTTACAAAGAAAAATCCGGGTTTTATCATTTCAAACCCGCAATCCCAAGTCAAAATGAAAAATTTAAAACCATTCAGGCCTATCATTTCAGCCCATAACATTTTTTTTTTTAACAGGGAACTTGAAGTGTGATCATATGCAGAAATAATATAAACAAGGTTAATATCACAATATACAGTCATATATCAGATGTCAGGTGAAAATTAACAGTTTTAACATGGTAATAATATGGTAATAACATGGCATAGCATATCATATGATCATCATTAACTTGCATAAACATTTTTTTATTACTAAACACTTGTCATCAATTCACTTTTCATAAGTATAAATGTCAGAGTGAGAAAGACTCACTTTTTCAAGCTGAAGACCAAAACAACAAACACAAGTGCGATTCCAAAAGCACAACAAGCACGATATAGCATGACTTTTGATTTGAATAAATGGAGAGCCTTGATATTTGTCTTGTAAACAATAACCAAAACAAGACAATATACACATAAATATTCAACGCAAAACAATGTTGAAACAATGAAAATACGAAGCAACAAAGGAATAGATTACTTGACCTTGCTTTAACCATTCAAATGCTTGGCCTAGGAGGTTCTTGGGTTCAGCCACGATGACGATATAGCTCAGGTTTGGCACCATAACTCACAGCTAGAAGGAGTATGGAGTGGTAGGGTTATAACATGAAGCATACAATTGATCAAGGCAACATATATGAAATTTTTGAGCACAACAAGGCTCGGCCTTGGGTCAAGTGGGGCTTGGCCATACTTGTACAGGTTTGGACAGTAGATGGAGGGGTGTGGGGAGGTCTGGAAAAGGTGGTGGTGGGGCCTATGGTGGTGGCCAAGGTGAAGTATGAAGGTGGTGAAGTAATAGTGGTGGCTAGGGCATTGTTTTGGACATTATTTGCAATTTTGTGGAGTTTTGTCACCAAGGGAGGTGTGGCCATGGATGGATCTGAAATGATGGCTGGAGATGATGGCAAGGAAGAGTGGTAGGGGATGGTGGAGAGTATGGTGGTGATGGTGGGTGGTAGAGGCCAAGCAATACACATGAGAAAACAAGGCAAAATATAAGAAAACAATGGAAAAAGAAGAGCAAAAAGAAGAGGAAAAGAGGAGCCATTACCAAACCTTTCTAGCCGTGAAAAATGAAGTGGAGAGGAATGTTTTCATGTGAAAATGAGGTAAGAAATGCACAGCTACAATAAAGAAAGGAACGGTCAAAGGAAATTAAATCTATTAATTTGAAAAGAAACGGAAGAAGAAACGTTAAAACGGTTTTACGTTTCTTTGCTTTCAAACCTTTTAAACTTCCTATATATATTCATATACATCTTAAATAACTGAAAACACTTATAAATTTTAGTTAGAATTCGAAAATATAACAGATAAACAAAATATTAATAATTAATTGTTAATTAGATATGATTAAAATAAGAAAAATGGCACAGAAAATGAAAACTAGACTTAGGAATTAGAAATAACTTCAATACACTTTGGAAAAAATTTCTTAAATTTAAATACATGTAAAATGAATAAAATAAAGTAAAAAACAGCAATAAAAGTGAATGTATAAAATAAATCAATAAATTGATGTATTAATTGCAAAAAGAAACGGATAAAACGCCTTTACGTTTCAGGCTTTTAAGATCTCTTAACTTTCTAAACCTTTTGCATTTCCTTTTCTTTTTAATTTTATAAAAATAAAATAAACTCAGAAATGTTATTTAAAACCGAAACTAAGTAAGAATAAAATAAAATAAATAATTTATTTTAAGTAAAATAGAAAAAGGAAATAAGAAATTGCTTAAAAATAGCAACCCTGACATAAAAATTACAAGAAAATCTCCAATGACTTTGGAAAATTTATTACTTCACAAAAAAATATTATAACACAAAATTTGAATTAAAAATGGTTTTAAAACATTTTCAAGATAAAATAATAATTTAATTTTTATTAAATAGAAAGTTAAATAAAGAAAAATGCAGTAAATACCAACTAGGCTTTATAAATTGAAATAAATTCAAATAAACTTTAGAAAAATTATATTATCATTTTAAAAATACTTAAAAGTCAAAATATACATAATATAACATACAATCACATATTAAATAAAATATAGCAAAGAAGAAGTAATTTATACAATTTAAAATAGTCATTGTTAAATAACCCTATATACGCACAATATTGTAAAGGGTATAACTTTCACAATTTACATCCAAATTTAACGAAACGAAAAGTTGTGTTCTTAGAATTTTATGTACTTTCATAATAAAAGAAAAAAAATTAAAATTTTAAACTTTTAAAATTTTAAGTTGAAAGTCACAGTTTGACTATTTTGACCAAAATCAGCATTTCAGGCAAATATTCAACTTACACAAGTTTGGAATTATAACTCATATAAAAATCAAGATTATATTTAAATAATAAATTTAATCATTTCAAATAAGTAAAATAAGTTTTTTAATCAAAATCTTACATTAAAAATAATTAAAATATACAATAAAATAATTACAAAATACAGGGTTGTTACAATCGTAATATTGTATTATCATCGAATTTCAATTTTTGTAGTGTTTGGAGTTGTTGTGTGAACGTACGACATATAAACGCGCTGAAATCTATATCGAAATTTAATATAATAACTGGTTCCAAAAATCTATCTTCTCCATACGATCGAATTAAGTCTCGAAAGCTTTTCCATTGCATTCCAAATAAGGGAATAACATTATAAACGCCTAGCAGGATGCCTCGATAGGAGTCCAAGATCTTGAGTTGCATTTATCGAGAGAATTTAAATTTAAATTTATATTTGGTCAACGTCAGCTGAAATTTATATCTACATCAACCCTTTTCTTCACTTCAGCTTTTCTTTATTTCAAGGCACTGTAGCCTAATAATGTTGGCACGCTGTCTCCCCTTTTCAAAACATCGCTGTCTTCCTCGAAAAGATTCATGGCCGATCTCTTTAAATTCACAGAAAATTATTTCTTTCCCAATTAAAAGCATGCAATCTCGTATCCCTAATTCCTTTCATCCCGTTCGAAATCGAAACCACACTCCTCCTTTCCACCTTCTTCGTTCAAAAAAAGGGGATGAAATCGAATTCAAAACGTAGAAAAATGGCAGAGCCGAAAGGGGAATTCGAATCGAAGCCAACTTATCTTCACGACTTCGATTTGAGGCGGCGACTTGGAAGGTGCGAATTAGGTTTTGATGGGTGGAGCTTCATGTTGTGAGTGACGTTTAGGGTTGGCCAAGCATAATCGAAGATTTTCGACGATGTTTGCTCGCGAGATTTCCAAGGCCTCGCACTTGATCGATTCGTGCATGCCTTGGGGAAGTGAGTTGTTGGACGTCAACTTGTCTACTGCTGTTGAAGGGGGTGGTTTTCGAGTCGTCGTGGGATGCGATTGCGAGGACAGCTGAGTGTTTTGGGTGTCGGCAGTGTGAAGTCAGGCTAGGGTTGGACGAGGTTCAATTTTGAGACTTCGGGCTCGTGGCATAGGTGGGGCAGTACAACTGGGGGACAATGGCTGTGTTTATCAAGTGGGTGATGTCTCTGGGGTTCGCGTGGCTGCAGTTTTCTCGAGTAGGGTAAATTCTTAGTTCATTTCTATTTTTAAATTTAAGTGTAATTAAAATGTGTATAAAAAAAATATAAATATACATATCTACACTTTTAATGTTACTAGGTTATTTTAAGATAATTTATTAAGGTGATTTATTTATTTAATTAACTTATTTAGTTATATTAGTTACTAAAGATCTTCAAAAGGAAAGTTAATTCAAAATTTAATTATTTATTTAAAATAAGTCATTAGTTAAAATTAAATCTATTAAACGGTCATTGATTTGTTCAATTTGTACGAATATTAATAAATCATATAATGTTTATTCAAGGTTTGAAATCTGAAAGGAAATAAGCTGGTCTGGAGTAGATTGCAAATTAAAAATCAAAGATGAGTTAATCTCACTCTTCTGGATGACTATTTAAATTTAAATTGTTAAATTTCAATAATTTTTGAATGGTTGAATTGATTTGATGTGCTATATTATAGTATATAATATATCTTGGAATGATTGATTTCCCGCATTATATAGCGGATGATATTATATTTAAATATCATATACCGCGATATTCCACCTCGAAGTGGAATTGGTATTTTATATTGTGCTAACATCTGTGGATGCAGGGAAAACAGGTTGGAGGGATCCAACTGGATTCCTCAACATTTATTTAGATTATTTAATATTCTCTGTTACGATTATTTGATATTCTGTGATGAATTATATTGATAATTGGAATATTAAATGCTATAGTTTGCTTGGATATATTTCAGTACACTGGGTTATTAAAATATATAGAATTGGATTTTTGAAAGAAAATAAACGAGTGAATTTTTAAGTAAAATAATGGTTGAGAATTTGAATAAATTTAACAATCAACTGGATAAGAATAAAAGTGATTTTAAAATCCTAATATATAATTCGAGTATGGAAAAAGGGAATTTTGAACAAATAGAGTAATAATGAATTTTAAAATCATAAGTGATATTATTTAAAGTAATAAAGAATTTATTTTAAATTCCGAGGTTTGAGTTTATTTAAAAAGATGAAGGAATTTGGGAAAATCTGAAATTGGTGTTTCAGTTAAAAGATTTTAAATCAAGATTAAGGAATAAAAATTGAAGTCGATGGGTTTTGAAATAAATGAGTAAGTAAAGGAAGTTATATCAAAATGGAGTAACTTGGAAATCAATTTGAAATTGATTTAAGTGTTTAAAATTGGAATTTTAAAAAGGGAAACGAGGCTACGGGATTTATAAACTGGGTTTATAAAAGTGAAGTAATATATCAGTGGATATTTGGAAGAATAAATGCACGGTGGGAATTTATTAATGAAATGGGAAAATTTGTTTAAAAATAAATATTGATTTACTTTTTTAAAAGATGTGAAGAGAAGTATATTTTTCCTGGATAGCCAAGTACGTTTTAATGTTAAAAGTTTTAAAAGCAATTTTTTAAATATAAGTTAAAAGTTTTAATGTTGTTTTAAAAAGCATGTATTAGAAAATTTATTAATTTTAAATGTTTAAATTCTAAAGTAAATATTTTTCAATCTATTATCGTAGTAGTTATTTAAAATGTGACTTGGTATTTTGTTTTAAAAAGAGAAATCTAGTTTTATATTTTATAAAGTAACCTTATTTTCAAATATTCCTATAGTATATATTTTTAATAAAGTATTGAAGTAGTTTTTAATTTAAATGTTTTAAAGGATATTTTAAAATAAAGAGTGTTTAAAAATTATTTTAGAAATCTAAAGATTTGTACTTGGTGATTTCAGTGGAAGTAGAAAATATTTGGAAAATGTATTACGTGAGAGGAAAATGGTTTGAAAACTGTTTTCAAAGGGTTGAAAACAGAAATATATCTCATGAAGATATTTTGAGATTAATAAATAATTTGAGGAAATTATTTATGTTTGATGGCTGTTTGTGAATGTTAATTGATAGTTAAATAACCGACTATCAATATTAGCCAATGCGCTGATCATTTCGAAGAGACCGAGATCGGGTAATTTCTCGAAAACCACTTCGATCCGATTTGTACGTTTTCGTGAGGAAGACGAGTTTGGATTCAAAGATGGAGCAATGAAGTGTAAGGGCTAATCGCTACTAATCCTGAGGATGATTCCAAAATGGATGTAGTAGGAATAGTGCCTTCGGTTCCGTTCGAACCTGGGACGGACTTATATGGATGAATGCTTTCAAAACACCGTCAGGTGGGCGATGAGCACTCTAAGAGAAACGTTCTAAAAGGTAACGCTTAGCCTTAAGCCCCATCAACCGGGAATGGCTGAAAATCAGGGGTTATGCAGCAAGGCTAGGTGGGTAGCGACCATTAGGATGAGGTCATCCCGGTCCAGATGTCCTTTTTATTCGGCTTAGTGGTGCGGTTGCTGATCCCAACGTGGGGAGATCTTACTCGGGATTATCCAGTAAGGGATAGTCCCGGTCTTGTGTTGTAGGGGGTCGGGAGTGATCCACGGTATGCTGATCTAGACCAGGTACCGTGACAGGTGGTACCCCAGTGCCTAGTCATTAGTTGGAAATCCATTTTCCCTACGCGCCCGTACGGTTTTGATTGTGCCTAACTATTGCTGAAACGTGAGATGCAAGCATTTCAGCTAGATTCTATTTTACTTTCTATATACACTATTATAATATCAATAGAATTTTAATAAAAAGTGTTTTAGCTATCGTAAGGTAAAAACCCGACATGTTTATTTGTGGCGTAGTCTTACGAGATGCTTTTGTTTTCAAAAGGGTTTTGAAACTTTAATAATCAGTTTGGGTGTGGTTTTCTCATGTTGGTATTCCAGACTGGCTCGGGTGTTATTTATCTATAATGCTCGGGTTAGACCGAGTATCATAGGATACATGAAAGGATGCTGTGGAGCTCAGGAGACGAGCTGGATGGCGATACGTACTTCTATATTTGTGTTAAATATTCCGCTGTGTATTCAGATTGTGAGGACAGGTTATGATTACTGTCAAGATGTGTGATATGTATACTCTGATGATGTAATGTATAAACAAATGTATTTGTTCTTGTGTAAAGATCATTGATTATCTATTATATTTTATTCCGCCGCAATGGTTAGATTCTGATGTTGTTTTTCTATTTTCTTCTTCTACCTCTTCTTCTTTAATCCAAATGGTTCGTATTTCCGTATATCTTGAGTTGATTGATGGAGAATAGTGTCGACTCAAGGGGTACGGATTTGCGGGTCGTTTCATTTGGTATCAGAACATAGGCTGGCGATAACCTTGGCTCTGATGGGTATTACTCATTGAAAATAGAGTCCGTAGTACTCTAGAATGAGTTTGAGCGTACTAATAGATATGAGCGCATATTTGTTAGTGAATATAAATTGTTTTAATATTGTGATGATTTATTGGTTGAGTGGAATATGAATTCTGATCGAGTAAGTTGGCCGCTATTCGAGAAGAGTTTATAAACACCTGACACGATAAATTGACACGGTATTGTTTTAAATATGGGTGAATGAAATAATTTTACCCAAAATATATTTTGATATAAAGGAAATATTTCCTTAAATTGTTATATAATTTGTATGATAACAGTATTTTAAAAAAATAGGATTATAAAAATTGGAATGACGTGGATAATCAAATAGGAATTTGTATGAGCATAAATTATACAAATGAATTATAGTTAAAATTTGACTTAAATCAGATTTGAAAATTTAAAATCCCGGAGGTTTTGGAAGTGTTTTTCGAAGTGTTTTGAAGATAAATAATAGCATTATTATTTTGGAGGTATTTTTGAAAGGAAATTGTTTCAAATAAATTTTGGGAACGGATATAGCATTGAATTCACTTCAGTCACTGGAAAATATGATGACTGCACCATCATCGATGTTCATTTTCGAGTTTCTAAGTAACAGATTGCTGCCAAATTTGATTTGTTTAAAAGAACAAGTTTTGTTTTTGAAATTTCAAAGGAAATTTGTTGGGGATAAAAACCAGGATTGGTTTAAAATTTTGAAAAATGCGATTTTGAGATAATGGTGATTTCAAAATGATTTGAAAACCAAAAGCCGGGTGTTTGAAATCTTGAATCCTTATTTGAATCGAAAATCCTGATGAAGTAAGTTATAAACTTGTAAAGTTGAGATGATTTTTTTAAATAAGGAAGAAAAATATGAGCTTTGAATGTTGGAATTAAAATTTAAAGTGAAAGTTTAGAAATGAAATTAACTTGGATTGATGAAGAAAATTGAATCGAATTGAATTAAATAAATCCGAGTTAAAATAGAATTGAATTGGAATAAAAATCATTTGAGTTATAGGTGATGTTGAATGGAATTAGATCCTTACTTAAATAAAGGGAAGTAAGTTGGATAAGAAATAAGTTGGATAAGAATAGGATTGGGATAAATGAATTAGAATAACTTATAAAAGAATTAAAAATCCATGGAATAAAAATATGCTTGGGTCATAAATAAGTGAAAATCTTGAGTTAAAAATAAAGATGAATATATTCAAGCCTAGAATGAATGGAAATGTATAAAATAATAAGTTGTGACTTATAAAATTGTAAAGTAGAATAGAAAACCCAAAATAAATATTGTTTGATGTTTTGGAAAATGAAACAAAAATCCAAATTTGAATTATAAAATAAATTAAACTTAAGAAAATTAATGAAATGATTTTTGAGATTAAAAATTAAGCATTGAACTATAAATAGGGGGAGAACTAATTAGATAATAAATTAGTTAATGAAATTTGTAAATGGAACCTAATGTAGTTAAATAGAAGCTGAATTGTGAGTTAATAATGAAGTTTGGAAATAAAACTCGAGTTATAAATCAAATTCGACTTGAATCGTTAGAGAAGTAAATATAATTAAAAATGTTGCCAAATAAAAAGAAATTGGATTAAAGTAGGGATGGTTTTAGTTGCAAATAAAACCCAGATGAGTGAGAATAAATTGAAATTGGCCTTGTAATTAATTAAATGAATTGGGAATGAATTGAATCTGGAAATTTAAAATTTATACGAAACAGATGAACTAATCAAATAAATTTGTAGTTTGAAATGAGATTTGATTGAAATAGAATCAAGTTAAATTGAAAATGAAAATGAGCTTAAGTATGAAATTTGAATAATTTGAAGTAAATTAATTTAAGTTTAAAATTAGTGGAAGCTTGGCTTCGAGTAAGAATGGAAGTCCATTAAATAAAAGTTTGGATTAAATTAATTTAGGAAATGGTTATTAACTTATAAGTATTGAATGTGCTAAGGTTAATAAAATGACTTTGAATGAAACAATTGCGAAAATGGAATGAAATGCAGGGTATGACTTATAAATAAGTTAATATGTGAAGAGACTTTAATAAAAATTGATTTTTGGAATCAATTAAAATAAATGTGAGTTGTTTGGGTTAAAATGAATTGAATGTAAGCAATTGAGTTGTAAACCATTTAAATTGAATAAAGTTGTATTCGAATTGGTTGTAAACAATTAAAATCAATGTCGGAACCCAATAAGTGCTTATAAATATTGGTTAACCTACATTGTTTATAGAAACTTGCATGTTTACTAGTTAAATATGCAAAATGTTGTTAAGTTACATGATTTTGGCACTTACATATTTGAATTGAGTAAGTACAGGTACGGGAAGCCGTTTGGCTGGATGCGATCGCGCATAATGCTAAAATAATAAACCGCTTGCTTAAAAATGCTAAATAAGGTACGCCTATGCAAATAGGAAATGTGAACTGTTTTTGTTTTTCCGACCGGGTGAGTCGATGTATATATATTTATATCTCTTGTAAAATTGCAAAAGCTCCTCCGTACAAAGAAAACTCTGCCAAAAATTTTCGAAAATTTTGGGGGATAGAAATTTTTTTGAAATTTTTTGGAAAAGTTTTTGTTAGCGGCAAACGATTTCTAATTGGAAATTGAAATAAACTAGTGGATGAAACTAATTTAAAATAATGATATGAATCAGTTATAAATGGAAGATAAAAAATTCAATATTCAGAGTTGAAGATAAATTGAATTCATATGGAAATGGGAAAACTAATTTGAATAAAAGTAGATATGAAAACTTCTGTAAGGAAATGTATAAAATGATTTTTAAAACTATGATTGGATATTATTGCTAAGTAGGATTTGCAGGTGTTATAAAGGGAAAGGAAAATTGGTTTGATTTCAAAAGATAAATTTGAATTGCTCGACAAAAAGGTATGTGTTTAAATTTCTATATGAAATTTGATTGGGTTTTTGATCTAGCCACTTGGCTTTTTGTTTTCTTTTGGAATTTGGGAGTCCGTAGAGGCATTTTTTAGTTGTACCGAGCTAGCCGCACAAAGGAGACGCTGGTGAAATTTTTCGAAAATTTAGGGAGTTAGAAAAATTTTGAGAAAAATTTGATAATTCAAAATTTGGTTTTAAATTCAAATTTGAATTGTTAAGTAAATAATATTGTTTGGGACTTATGGATAAGTTTGGAAAGCTAGGAAAAAAGGTTAGTGTGTCTTTAATAAAAAGATTATTTTGAGAATTTTTGGAATTGTTTGGTTTTGGAAAAAAGTAAATGGGGATTGGACCATTCTTCTTAACTAGCAATTTCGGGGACGAAATTCTTTTAAGGGGAAAGGAATGCGACGACCTAGAATTTTTGGTTGTTTGAAATCAGAATATTTAATCGATTTTAAATATTTCATAGTTAGTTTCTAACTTGAATTCGAATATCACTATTTATTAGATAATTTAATTATTAAATTAAATCATTTGAAATTGGTTTAAGTGGTAAATTTTGGATTTAAGCTGAATAAAAGTATTTTAAAGGCTTGTAAAATTTATACTGATAATACTGAAGAAAGTAAAAGTATTAAAATTGAATCTGGAAGTGCTTTGTTAAGTTTTGAAATTTTACCGTTTAAATTGAATTTAAAAATAGCCTTCCAAGGCACAATCTTGGAATTCGACGAAATCAGTTCCATTGTATCCGTAATATTGTATTACTATCGGATTTCAATTTTCGTAGTGTTTGAATTTGTTATGTGAGCGTACGACATATAAACGCGCTGAAATCTATATCGAAATTTAATATAATAACTGGTTCCAAAAAGCTATCTTCTCCATACGATCGAATTAAGACTCGAAAGCTTTTCCATTGCATTCCAAATAAGGGAATAACATTATAAACGCCTTGCGAGATGCCTTGATAGGAGGCCAAGATTTTGAGTTGCATTTATCGAGACATTTTAAAGTTAAATTTATATTTGGTCAACATCAGCTGAAATTTATATCTACATCAACCCTTTTCTTCACTTCATCTTCTTTATTTCAAGGACCTGTAGCCTGATAATGTTGGCACGTTGTCTCCCCTTTTCAAAACATCGCTGTCTTCCTCGAAAAGATTTATGGCCGATCTGTTTAAATTCACATAAAATTATTCCTTTCCCAATTAAAAGCAGGAAATCTCGTATCCCTAATTCCTTTCCTCCCCGTTCGAAATCGAAACCACACTCCTCCTTTCCACCTTCTTCATTCAACAAAAGGGATGAAATCGAATTCAAAACGCAGAAAAATGGCAGAGCCAAAAGGGGAATTCGAATCGAAGCCAACCTTATCTTCACGACTTCGATTTGAGGAGGCGACTTGGAAGGTGCGAATTAGGTTTTGATGGGTGGAGCTTCATGCTGCGAGTGACGTTTAGGGTTGGCCAAGCATAATCGAAGACGATGTTTGCTCGTGATACTTCCAAGGCCTCACACTTGATCGACTTCGTGCGTGCCTTGGGGAAGTGAGTTGATGGACGTCAAGTTATCTACTGCTGTTGAAGGGGGTGGTTTTCGAGTCGTCATGGGACGCGATTGCGAGGATAGTTGAGTGTTTTGGGTGTCTACAGTGTGAAGTCAGGCTAGGGTTGGATGGGGTTTAATTTTGAGACTTCGGGCTCGTGGCATAGGTGGGGCAGTACAACTGGGGGACAATGGCTGTGACTATCAAGTGGGTGATGTCTCTAGGGGTTCGCGTGGCTGCAGTTTTCTCAAGTAGGGTAAATTCTTAGTTCATTTCTATTTTTAAATTTAAGTGTAATTAAAATGTGTATAAAAAAATGTATAGATAAATATACATATCTACACTTTTAATGTCACTAGGTTATTTTAAGATAATTTATTAAGATGATTTATTTGTTGAATTAACTTATTTAGTTATATTAGTTATTAAAGATCATCAAAAGGAAAGGTAATTCAAAATTTAATTATTTGTTTAAAATAAGTCATTTGTTAAAATTAAATCTATTAAGCGGTCACTGATTTGTTCGATTTGTTCGAATATTAATAAATCATATAATGTTTATTCAAGGTTTGAAATCTGAAAGGAAATAAGCTGGTCTGGAGTGGATTGCAAATTAAAAATCAAAGGTGAGTTGATCTCACTCTTTTGGATGACTATTTAAATTTAAATGGTTAAATTTAAATAATTGGTTGAATTGATTTGATGTGCTATATTATAGTATATAATATATCTTGGAATGATTGATTTCCTGCATTATACAGCGGATGAGACCCTATGCGCCATATAATAGCGGATGATATTATATTTAAATCTCATATACCGCGATATTCCACCTCGAAGTGGAATTGGTATTTTATATTGTGCTAACATCTGTGGATGCAGGGAAAACAGGTTGGAGGGATCCAACTGGATTCCTCAACATTTATTTAGATTATTTAATATTCTCTATTATGATTATTTGATATTCTGTGATGAATTATATTGATAATTGGAATATTAAATGCTATAGTTTGCTTGAATATATTTCAGTACACTGGGTTATTAAAATATATAGAATTGGATTTTTGAAAGAAAATAAAAGAGTGAATTTTTAAGTAAAATAATCGTCGAGAATTTGAATAAATTTAAGATTGAACTGGATAAGAATAAAAGTGATTTTAAAATTCTAATAAATAATTCCGAGTATGGAAAAAGGGAATTTTGAATAAACAGAGTAATAATGAATTTTAAAATCATAAGTGATATTATTTGAAGGAATAAAGAATTTATTTTAAATTCCAAGGTTTGATTTTATTTAAAAAGATAAAGAAGGAATTTGGGAAAATCTGAAATTAGTGTTTCAGTTAAAAGATTTTAAATCATGACTAAGGAATAAAAATTGAAGTCGATGGGTTTTGAAATAAATGAGTAAGTAAAGGAAATTATATCAAAATGGAGTAACTTGGAAATCAATTTGAAATTGATTTAAGTGTTTAAAATTGGAATTTTAAAAAGGGAAACGAGGCTACGGGATTTATAAACTGGGTTTATAAAAGTGAAGTAATATATCAGTGGATATTTGGAAGAATAAATGCACGGTGGGAATTTATTAATGAAATGGGAAAATTTGTTTAAAAATAAATATTGATTTACTTTTTTAAAAGATGTGAAGAGAAGTATATTTTTCCCTGGATAGCCAAGTACGTTTTCAAAGCAAATTTTTAAATATAAGTTAAAAGTTTTAATGTTGTTTTAAAAAGCATGTTTTAGAAAATTTATTAATTTTAAATGTTTAAATTCTAAAGTAAATATTTTTCAATCTATTATCGTAGTAGTTATTTAAAAGGTGACTTGGTATTTTGTTTTAAAAAGAGAAATCTAGTTTTATATTTTATAAAGTAACCTTATTTTCAAATATTCTTATAGTATATATTTTTAATAAAGTATTGAAGTAGTTTTTAATTTAAATGTTTTAAAGGATATTTTAAAATAAAGAGTGTTTAAAAATTATTTTAGAAATCTAAAGATTTGTACTTGGTGATTTCAGTGGAAGTAGAAAATATTTGGAAAATGTATTCCATGAGAGGAAAATGGTTTGAAAACTGTTTTCAAAGGGTTGAAAACAGAAATACATCTTATGAAGATATTTTGAGATTAATAAATAATTTGGGGAAATTATTTATGTTTGATGGCTGTTTGTGAATGTTAATTGATAGTTAAATAACCGACTATCAATATTGGCCAATGCGCTGATCATTTCGAAGAGACCGAGATCGGGTAATTTCTCGAAAACCACTTCGATCCGATTTGTACGTTTTCGTGAGGAAGACGAGTTTGGATTCAAAGATGGAGCAATGAAGTGCAAGGGCCAGTCGTTACTAATCCTGAGGATGATTCCAAAATGGATGTAGTAGGAATAGTGCCTTCGGTTCCGTTCGAACCCGGGACGGACATATATGGATGAATGCTTTCAAAACACCGTCAGGTGGGCGATGAGCATTCTAAGAGAAACGTTCTAAAAGGTAACGCTTAGCCTTAAGCCTCATCAACCGGGAATGGCTGAAAATTAGGGGTTATGCAACAAGGCTAAGTGGGTAGCGACCATTAGGGTAAGGTCATCCCGGTCCAGATGTCCTTTTTATTCGGTTTAGTGGTGCGGTTGTTGATCCCAACGTGGGGAGATCTTACTAGGGATTATCCAGTAAGGGATAATCCCGGTCTTGTTTTGTAGGAGGTCGGGAGTGATCCTCGGTATGCTGATCTAGACCAGGTACCGTGTCAGGTGGTACCCTAGTGCCTAGTCATTAGTTGGAAATCCATTTTCCCTACGCGCCCGTACGGTTTTGATTGTGCCTAACTATTGCTGAAACGTGAGATGCAAGCATTTCAGCTAGATTTGAAATAAATGAGTAAGCAAAGGAAATTATATCAAAATGGAGTAATTTGGAAATCAATTTGAAATTGATTTAATGTTTAAAATTAGAATTTTAAAAAAGGAAATGAGGCTACGGGATTTATAAACTGGGTTTATAAAAGTGAAATAATATATCAGTGGATATTTGGAAGAATAAATGCACGGTGGGAATTTATTAATGGAATGGGAAAATTTGTTTAAAAATAAATAGTGATTTATTTTTTAAAAAGATGTGAAGAGAAGTATATTTCCGTGGATAGCCAAGTACGTTTTCAAAACAAATTTTTAAATATAAGTTAAAAGTTTTAATGTTGTTTTAAAAAGCATGTTTTAAAAATTTATTAATTCTAAATGTTTAAATTATAAAGTAAATATTTTTCAATCTATTATCGTAGTAATTATTTAAAAGGTGACTTGATATTTTGTTTTAAAAAGAGAAATCTAGTTTTATATTTTATAAAGTAACCTTATTTTCAAATATTCCTATAGTATATATTTTTAATTAAGTATTGAAGTAATTTTTAATTTAAATGTTTTAAAGGATATTTAAAATAAAGAGTATTTAAAAATTATTTTAGATGTAACGACCCGAAATTTTCACACTCGAAAATTCCAGATAGTTATGAAAAAGAAGAAAAAGATAGAAGAAGAAGAACAGAATCATCAACAACTCACATTCGTAGCGGATAAAATATAATAATAAATAATAACAGTTTACAAAAGAATATTATATCTGTCGATTACATTTAATATACATCAGAGTTTCACATATATACAGTCACTGAATATATACAATTATCATGTCTCAGATTAACAATAATATAAATACAGCGGAAATACTCTATACGCTATAGCCATCCAACTCGCCTCCTAAGCTCCAGAACGTACCTACCTGAAAATCTGTAATACTCGGTCTGACCCGAGCATTACACCAAAGTAACACCCGGGTCAGGCTGGAAACCAGCGTGAGTAAATTCAACTAACATGGAATACCAAGCAATCAACTTATATAAAACCCGGGGTAACTTATCTCAATTTATCTAATTCACAATTTGCTATAGTCAAGACTTATTTCACTATAAATTTCTATGTACCAAACTTAGATAAAATAATCCAATCCACTTAAGTCATTTCATTCCAACCTATTGATTTCACAAATCAATTTATAAAAATTCGGAGTGGTTTCGGGTATTTCCCAATACCCGACCCCGGTCTCTTCGAAACCTATCCCAAGTTATCCAAATGAAATACACAATATTTCATATCAGAGTTATTAACTCCTTCAAATCATCCAATACCATTCAATCATTCAGAAGCAAAGCTTAATCACATACAAATCATTTCTATTGATTCTAATCGAATTTCAAACCTTAATCACTTAGATTCTTTCATTAATTAATTCCAAATTAATTAATCAACCCTTCCTCATTCATCTTCATTAATCACCCTGTATTAATTATCTTCCAATTCCATTTAAGTAATTATCTTTAATTAATTTCATGGCATTAATTACTCTTACCAAATCAATGAGTAATCTTTAATTACTTCACAAATTAATTAACTATTATCAATCACACTAATTCGAATTACTTATATCAATTAATTTCTCATGAGTCATTTATTGATTAATTCCTCTTAGTTAATCAATCTTTAATTACATCGTTGATTATATAAATTAATGATTTCCGATTATGTATTGATTTGTTCCAATCTAAACTTATTACTTTAATTCAACCCCAATATTTATCATTCTCGATTAATCTCAATACGTAATTAACTAATTCTTTTATTTACTTCATTAATAGATTAATTATTCCATAATTAATTATCTTAATTAATTCTCTTGACCAATTTCACTAAGCAATTATATTTTATCAATTACATTAAGTAATTATTTATCACACCATCAAATGATTGTTCTGAATTACTTATACTTAGTTAATTAACTTACAACTTAATTTATATTTATTTAAATACCTTTAATTACTGAATTAAATAACCCAAATCATTAATTAATTTAATTAATTAATTATCCATTTCAATTTACCCTACTAATTTAATGTATCACAAATCATTAAACCTTTAGTAACTTTTAAACGAAAACATTTTCTTATTTATTGTTTTAAGTTTAAAACAACTTAAAATTCCCAATACTTCGAGTTACGTAACAATTAACTCGAGAACCATTCAATACCAAAATCACCAGATCATTAATTCGCAGTGCATATCAAATAAATTTAATCATTCAACCAAATATTTAAGTTTAACCGTTAAAAATTTAACTAGAAATCCAACAGAGTGAGATTTACTCACATTTGCCTCACAATTGGCAATCCACTTCATTCGATTAATTACATCCAGTGATTATTTATTTATTACTTCCCAAGAGATTTTTAATTTATTATTCCCTAGCTATTAATTCTTAACCTTCATTTTTAATTCCTAAAACCTAATTCCCATTTGTAAATCACTAATTGCAAAATTACTCAATCAAAAAATTCAAACCAATTACTTAATTAATCTTTAACTTATTTCATAAGTGACCAAATATTAAATATACTCAGGATAAACATGTTCTTTGTTAAATACTAATCACAATAACATTTAACTTAATTTGTAAAATAATTAAGTTTAAGTATCCTTTATGTATTTAACATACCTAATTTAACAATAAATCAAACTGTCTTAATTTAAGCTTGAAGAGCGGTTAATTCACAGGATTCATAAATAATTTTAAACAATTCCATTTTGTTTAACCCTAACTAAAAAAATAAACAGAGATAAAATGTGTAAATAAAGGAAAAAAAACTCACCATCGATCAGCACCCATCCCACTTCCCCCTTCTTGAACGCGTGCTCGCAGCCTTATCATCGTCACCATGAAACCCTAGCTTGGACTTCGGCAACCACAGCTCGTGGCCCTCCACTTCATGCAATCGATTCGCCACACTAGCCTAACCACCACCATCGATCATAAACTTCACTACGCCTCCCCTTCCCTCCACTCACGACCTGAACCCGGCCTAACACGACGCCACAATAAACATCCCGAACCCCTACAGCCGAGCCTCTCCATCATTGCGAAGACAAAGACCACGCGACTGCCATTTTGCAAGCGTCTCCACCCCGCTTACCTCCTGACTCGGTCACGAATTCGTTCGATTTCGCCTAAAATCCAAACCCTAGAACTCACGAAAGCTTCTTCTTCGTCGCGGCTCTCGGCATGAATTCAATTGAGATTGAAGATGAGGTAATACTGGGAAGAGGATGGGATTACTTTGATTTTTTTAATCTTCGAACGAAATCTCGTTCGTTCTATTTTTTTTTCAATCGATTATTTGTTCAGAGAACTAAGAGGGGAACGAGAGTGAGAAAATGTTGATGGAAGGCTTCTCGAATACGCTTGTTGGAAAGAAAATATCTCTGACTTGTGTACTTTTAAATTTTATTATATTATAAAATTTACAAACGTCTCGTTAAGCATAACGCGAAATTCCGTACCCCGTATCAAACGTACCGACAGGTGTTCATAAGGTTTTACCCGCATTCCGAACTCAATGGAACATGTTTCGGAAGCTAATTCAATCATATGCACGAGTTACAGAGGAAAACGATCAATTTTAATTTAAATCGATTAAAATAGTTGTACGTGTTTCGAGCTGCCAAGTCAAACAACAACTCCGATTGCCATGAAAATTGAAATCCGGTAATAACTAACTATTACGGATCCAATGAAACTGGTTTCGTCGAATTCCGAGACTGTGCCTCGGAAGACTATTTTTAAATATCGATTTAAACGATATATTATTAAAATTGAACGAATAACCTTTAATTTAAATTCCAACCATTTTATTATCTTCAGTATCATCATTATAAATTTTATAAGCCTTCAAATTATTTAAACAGGCTTAGAAATTTCAGATTCAACACTTTACCCAATTTTCAATTATTAAATTCAATATTTAAACTATACAATTCAATGATTTAATTATCAAGTAAATATTGATATCCTGAAATTCAAGTTAAAAATTACTTTTAAATATTTAAAATCGATTAATTATTCCAATTTAATTCGTTAAAATTTCCGGGTCGTCACATTCCTCCCCCCCTTATAAGAATTTCTTTCCCGAAATTACTAGTTAGGAAGAATGGCCAATACCCGTTTACCTTCTCTCCAAATCTCACAATTCAACATCCTACCAACTATCTTTTATTAATGACTCACTATCACCTTAACTAACCTCCCAAAATCTTTTATAGTTTCAAATACTACCCTTTCGCTCAATCATCTAAATTTCAATTTAAAACAAATTTTGAATTATCAAAAAAAAAAAATTCAAAATTTTTCTAACTCTCTAAATTTTTGAAAAATTTCGCCAGCGTCTCCTTTACGCGGCTAGCTCGGTACAACTACAAAAGGCATCTACGGGCTCCCAAATTCAAAAGAAAACAAAAGCCAAGTGTGTAACGGCCCAATTTTTTTACAAGTATTTTTCACTTGTATTTTTTTTTTAAAAAAACTTTGGGGTTTATTTAAAGTGATTAAAAATATAAAAAAACAATTGACCAAATTTTTAATTAAATAATAAGATCTCTGAAATTTTGACATGGTTAAGAATTAACTTTAATTTGGAAATTTAGGGTTTTGTCGAAGATGGTAAATAACTTAATGTCTAGCAAAATCAAGTTTTAATTAAGAAAACATTAATAGCTTAGGTGGTTAAGACATCTGGGCTATTCACGACAGGTCATGAGTTCGAGTCTCAGCATGGTCAGAATTTTGAATTTTTTTTGTGTATAAATGAACTAGGAAATTACGCGTTAAAAAGGGCACGTAAATTTAGGGAATAAATACTATATATATATAAGATTATATATAAGAAAACGTATAGAATTTTAATCCGTTATTTTTCTCTTTCCAGTAAAATTTACTTCCCAATTTATATACATATATAATTTGATTTAAATCATTTCCTTAAAATACTAAATATGGAAATTTAAAGTTGTGAAACGGTTAATTTTGTTAAAAGACAACTCCATTTGAATTTTAATAAAAGGAATTTTGTGTATATATATATATATATAATATGTGAAAACCAATTAAGTTTGTTAAGTAATAATTTTGAGGAATTTAGTGTATTAATGAACTATTAAATTTCGTGTTTAAAGGACGCGTAAAAATTTATGGTATAAGTAACAAAATAAACGTATAAATTAAAAACGTTATTTTTATATAACTTTGGGTGTTTTATATTACGTCAGTTGGCGTATTTTAAAAATCATATTTCAACATCGATATGTATTTAAAATATCGTATCAATGGTCTGTATACAAAATCAACGCTTGCTTTAATCACGCATATAAAGTATAGAATCCAAGGCTTTGTATAAGTGGCAATTAATATTTTCGCAAGCCTTATCTCAAATCTAGAGGAATATCGTGCATATCCAGGCATCAAAGAAAAAAAAAAGCACGCAAATCTGAATTTAAAAAAAAAGAAACGTTCAAATCTGTTTGTAACTGTTCTTTAAAATATAATGATAATTTTGATTTAAACATACCATATATTTCTTCTTAAATCACGCATATATTATTTGAGAGAAAATCAATTTTGCATTCCTTTGCGCGTGACACAAAATTTTATTCTTTTAACATTTTTGGCATTTGCCTCTTACCTTTTTGTTTCTTGAGCATGTCACTGTATTTATTTATTCACGCAACCTAAATGGACCAATATATTTGATTGCCTAAAATCAACTCATGCATTCAAATTTAACCTTGCCTATCTTTTCAAATTCTCACATTCCTATTTATATCTCTCTGTTTCCACTGCCTTTATTTTGCAAGATAAAATTTTTCGTTCCTATAATCACGCATATAAAGTAAAAATCATATTTAAATATACTTATCGATTAAAATATCAGTTAGTGATTTTTATAACAAACGTTACTTTTGTTTTAACTTTCAAAATTTATTTTAAACTTTTGTATATACCTTTTCATCCAAATATCTTTTGCCTAAAATCAATCTCTTGCCTAATATCAGTTCTTCCAAATGCCGTTTCTTCAATCTACAATCACGCAACTATCAAATAAAAAAAAATGTTGAAATCAAAACTCATAAACTGGCAATGAATATCACGCATATAAAATCAAATCTAATTGCTAACTGTGGTCCCTAAAATCACACGAGCCTTATCCATTCAAACAAGATAAAAACTGGAAATAAATCACTGAGCTCTGCTTGCCTTTTCTTTTTCCATTGATTTCGCCTCAAATCAATTCTTTATCTGCAAAACGTTCAATCTTCTATCAATGCTGCCGTTTTTTTTTCAATCTCTTGCCAAGGTATTCACATTCAAACTTTTGAACGTACGAAATCTTGCTTTATCAATCAATTGTTTAGGCATGCCAAGATATATTGCCATTTTTGTACCGAGCCCTTTTGATTTTCTTCATGTATATATGTTTTCTTGCATCTAAAGCAAACTCTCCCCTCTATAAATATATTAGCCTGGTTCGTATTTTATCTCCTCATCTTGCATAACATCATCCACAAGGAGAAAAGCTTCTATCAGGTAATATTACTATTCCTCTTCTTCTTTTGCATCCTCTCCGGTTTCCTTCTTCAGTTTTTTTTCCTTTGCTTTCCCATCTTTTGGCTCGGCCACTCCAACCCTGACTACCACTCTAATGCTCAGCCAAGTTTCCTACGAGACATATATTTTGAAAAAAAAACCTTGTTTCTAGTAGCAGTGGATATGTGTGTTGATGATGAGGTCTTAAGAGAAATGCATTACCTTGCAAATTCATTCAAGTCAGGTCAATAACCTGTAGGAAGCTAGGTTATGGAATTAGTGTAGTTATGATGTAGTAAGTGTTATTCTGGATGTACTTATCACTAATGATCTGTGCATGTTTTACCATCCTGTAATAGTAGATAGCAGAGAGACGCAAGTTGTAGGCAGAGAGTTGCGTGAGTTTTGTTTTGCATAGGATGTTAGACATGTTTAAATAATAATAATAATAATAATAATAATAATAATAAAATAAAAATAAATATAAAACGAGAATAAAGAAGAATATAACAGAGGGAGAGAAAGAGAGTTTTCAGGGTTCATCAGAATATAACATGTTGACATAGTGAGTGAGCCTTCAGTTGCATATAGGCATATCATATAGGCAGGCTTTTAGTGAAATCTTGACCGTGTTTTAGGTAACCGACTTGGGTAGTTATTCGTTGATGATAGTAAAAATTTTAAAGAAGAAATGATATATCCGTGCATGTTTTATATAATATATATATATATATATATATATATATAAGATTCGGTTGAAAAAAAGGGAGAAAGCCTGTAATACTTCAGATAACAGAGAAGATGTTAGGTGGAAATGTTTAGTTGCATATAAAAGCATATAACTGCAATATGCTTTATAGTTGTGTGGGACAGTGCATTAGCCTGTAGGTAGTAGAGTATTGGATGCACTTGTACATGCATATATCACGGCCTATAGGAGAAAAACTTCACCATTTTGTTTTAGATGGCCTTTAGGTAAATTTTACCTTGATTTTTGAAATGGCATGGTTCAGTAATGGGTAGGAAAAGTTTCGTTATGTTTTGATAGTATACCCAGTGGAGTGGTCGAGCAAGTCGAACTAATTCTCGTCCTATTTTTAATTTTTGCTTTGACCGTAAATTTCTAAAGTCACGTATCCGGTATTTGGATCTTGTTATAGATTTGAATCTAGGCGTGACATCCGGGATGTTTGATCGTTACTCTCTGTTCGTTTCTTTTCCGGTGGATTTTCGTTTTGAATCAAAAATTTTCTGCAGCCTTCAGGTGAGTTTTTCTCACCAAACAAACATGCCTATATTTCTGTGAATTATCGCAAGTGTATGTGTAAATTATTATTTAACTGTTATCTGTCTGTAATATAACGTAGAATGTTAAACTCCATTTAAATTGACACCTCATCAGTTATTTATCTGTTGTAATATTTCTGCAGTTATATTGTTAAATGTTTATTTACTGATTTAAATCATCACTGCAAGTTCCCTATAAATTTAAATCGTTAAGGCTGAAATGATAGGCCTAAAACAATGATTATTATGCATTTATTCAGTTAACTGTTCAATTTTAACTTGGGATTGCGGGTTTGAAATGATAGAACCCGGGGTTTGTAAAATTGCGGATTGAAATGATATAAATCCGTATCACTCGACCTAGGCTAGAAAATTTTATACAGACCCGTGGTTCCTATAATATTTTTTTGAAATATTTTAAAATTATTTTTAAATGGAAGTTTATAATATTGTGGTTTAATGTATTTAAAGGATTTTTATAAAGATTTAAAAATGATTTTTGAATGAGTTAAGATTTTAAATAAATAAATATAACTTATTTGGAAAATTCTGGATTTTTGTTAAGATGAGATTTCAGTTAAGAAATAATTGATAATAAGTTGTATTTGGAATTTAAACCAAATTGATAAGTTAATAACCTATTACAGCATTTAAATGCTGTCTTTTAAAATTGGACTGTTTAACCCATAAACTTTAGGTAGCATTTCATAAGTGCTGCAGAAACTGGAATTTGATTGTTTTAAAATGTATGGAAATTAATTTTGGGAAAAAGGTGTAAATTTTGGAATTTAATATGAAATTAGAAAAATTTTAAGAAATTGATTTTTTGATGGATTTAAAGGAAGAATTTAACTTTAAAATTTGGTAAAGGCAATAAATTCCAAATAAATTGAATAAATTTAAAAAGTATGTATAAAGTGGAAAGTTTAAATCAATATTTGATATTGAAGGAATTTGAGATATATTTTGATTTTAAAGTACGAATACCATTTTAAACTGTAACCACGGGTTATAATAACGCTTGGTTGGCAAAGAGACCGGGATCGGATATGGACATACTCTCTGTCGATACCGAAAACCACTTTGACTAACCGTGTACGCGGTGGAGATCCCAGAATGAAGTAGGATGGTGGTGACGGTTCCTTTAAGGTAAATACGTGGACCCAACTCCCGTGAGTTGGCATAAGGTGGCTAAAACAGGAGCGATTCTCGGATTAATGAGGTAGCACCTCTGATCGAACGCACTTCTTCGTATGCCATTCTATTACTCCTGTGATTGTTTTGGTGCGCACCTTTGATTTGGGAGTGTTGTTCGAGGTGGGCGGTAACTGCGGCTACGCGTTTCCACCGGTCCGGATAGCAATTGGTATACCTACCCTGGCATTGCCTAGTTGTGCCGTGTCACCTGCCATAGCGAGCCTCCTACGAGTTTCTATTTGTGTCGTACCTATGGTGTATCCTCTGGTAGCTTCCCGATCAGGAGGTATTACGGTACTGTATAGACTATTGGCATTATTTGTGTTAAGGGCTATATGGGTAACCCCTTAGCGCTATTAAAAAGTAAGTTTATTTTACAATTAGACACTATTATAATAACGCAATATACTACATAGTAAATAGTTTAACGGATCCTTAGAGGATGGGCGGTCCCAAGCATCCTTTAAGTTACTTGCTCTATATTACAGTACACTTGAATTAGCTTACACTATATAAGTATGTATGTCCTGACTCGAGTGTTTATGTTTTATTTTACGCTCGGGTCAGCCTGAGTTGCAGTTCAGTTTTCATCCCGGAGCTAGGATTTCTGTAGATCACTTTCAAGCTGCTCGCAAACTTCCTTTCCAGTTCTTTATCTAAAATTTTGAAATCAAGACTAGTGGACATTTGGACTGTTTACTGATAAGTTAAAACTATATTTGGATTTAAGACTATGTAAATTTTACTTGAGTAAGAATATTTATAGTGGCTTCATGAACCACTAAGTATTTTTAAATTCCGCTGCGAGTATTCTGATTCTGTGTCTGTGATTCTGTGATTAATTATTTACTGC
Organism: Allium cepa; assembly: GCA_030765085.1. Classification (NCBI taxonomy): domain Eukaryota; kingdom Viridiplantae; phylum Streptophyta; class Magnoliopsida; order Asparagales; family Amaryllidaceae; genus Allium; species Allium cepa. Next base: position 962,937,826 of record CM060939.1, on the reverse strand, counting down.
ATATTCTGAGTTCTGCCAAATTTATTTCTACAACGCGGTATTTTGAACAATTCAAGTCCGACATGTGCGGATGCGAATGGTTGAAAACACCGGGTCGTTACATCTGGTATCAGAGCTTTGGCTCTAGGCAAAACTTAGAATGTATGGTAAATTTGATTTACAGAATCACTTTCATTCGAGCTTGAATCTCTTCCTTTTTGAATTTTGGAACGTTCCCTGCGATTCCGAAGTTCATTCGTGTCCCTCACTATTTATTTTTCTTTCGATTCGGGAGTGTCCCATAACTCCACTTAGGATGATCTTTATAGTGAATTGGCGGTTTCGCCAATATTCTAATATAGCGGTGAAACTCCTTTACAACTAGCATTGATTCACCGGAGATTTATATTTATCCTCGGTTTAGATACTAGTATCTTTGGTTATTCTGAATTCTATCTCTTCAGATCGAATGTAGATTTACCCCAGGAAATCCACATCGATCTGACTCTTTAAGTCACGGTTGACCAGGTTAAGGTTGCCCGCGATTTTGTATAAACTTATCTGGTTTCTTATTCTGTTATTTAACCATCGGATCTTCTGATTCCAACTTATCTTTAAATCAAAATTCTATTTAATTCGAGTCCTTCAAAATTTGAATCTCTATCCTTGTTTGAAAAATTTATTCCTATTTGGGAAAAATCTAATATTATATATATAAGTATAATTTTCAAAATTTAACCAGTTGTTTAGAGATAATAGTGTTTGGTTTTATTTATTGTTTTGTAAACCATTGGTTTTGTCTTATATAAATAATTGAATATAAACATGGTTATAAATTTATTTGGAAACAGAAATGAATTTAAAATAAGAATTTAAGAATTCAATTTCGATAGTTTCAAACCTTGTGTTTAAAGTCTTAAAAGGATATATTATTATTTAAATAATTTTCGAATATAAATTTGTTTCCAAAGAATTTTAAAGTTTTAAAAATTAGTGCTCTTCTCTTTGTTGCTGGAAAATAATTTCGGTGATGACTACAACATCATCGACATTCATTTTCGAGTATCGAAGTAAAGAGACCACGATGTAGTTTTGCTTCAAAAATTTAATTAATTTGAATTTCTAAAATATGACTTAATTTATAATATATATAGATATATGATTTAAATTTGATTTGACATATACTATATGTATGTATTTATTTATCTCTAAAGGGTTTGAAGTTAATTGGAAATTTAATTCATAAATTTATGTTAAAAGGTGATTCTAATGATAAAATAAAGTCAAATTTGGAATGAATATTTAAACTTGAATAATATAGTTGGAAAATTTTACTTGTATAAATTGCATGCCAATATAACTTACCTAAATCATTCAGAAATTAACTATGTAATTGGATAATGTATAATATAAAAGGATTTTATAAATAAAAATTTGAGTGGTTATAATAAATGTTATACACTTAAAGTTTCAGTTACAACAAGACAAATAGAGGTAAATAGAAATAAAATAATAATTGAATAATATACAATATCAAATGGTGTTAAAGGAAATTTAGAAATATATTGGAATAGTTATATTAAATATAATCTACTTAATATGTGCGATTAGATATATTAAGTAGAATATATTTAATAATAATCTGGAATAAAGAAAATTAAATTTGTTGAATAAAAGATGATTATTATAAATGACTATACAAATTTCTGATTTTAGAAAATAATTGGATAATAAGATAATTAATTTGAAAATAGTTAAGATTGATTTAACTTCTGTCAAAATCAAATGAATTAAATCAATTATTGAATATTAATTTAAATTGAATTTATATAGTTTAGATATTGAGAAAAATATTTGACATAGATGAGAAAAATATTGAGAAAATTAAATTTAATTATAGTTTGGAATAAAGAAGAAACTAAATGGGGAATTTGGTTTATTTTGGGAAATGGTAAATTTACTTTAAAAATAAAGTTAAATTACCATTTCAAATTTGGACTAAAATTAAACATTTTAAATTAGAATGTTATAATACCGTGTGAAAAAATTGGAGAAAGAAAAAAAAATGAATGATTTTTCCTTTTTTTAGTGTAGGGATATTATACAAGTAAATATGTACATAAATAAATGTTAAAATTTTAAGTATAAATAGATGAAATCAATGATTAATTTAAAATTGAATTTTTATGGTTTAGATTAATGATTCTAATTTAAGTTTCAATTTAGTTTTCTTTCAGGTTGTTTCTATTCACCTACCTTCTTCCTTTTCGAGGACGAAAAGTTCGGAGTGGGGGAGAGTGTAACGGCCCAATTTTTTTACAAGTATTTTTCACTTGTATTTTTTTTTTAAAAAAAAACTTTGGGGTTTATTTAAAGTGATTAAAAATATAAAAAAACAATTGACCAAATTTTTAATTAAATAATAAGATCTCTGAAATTTTGACATGGTTAAGAATTAACTTTAATTTGGAAATTTAGGGTTTTGTCGAAGATGGTAAATAACTTAATGTCTAGCAAAATCAAGTTTTAATTAAGAAAACATTAATAGCTTAGGTGGTTAAGACATTTGGGCTATTCACGACAGGTCATTAGTTCGAGTCTCAGCATGGTCAGAATTTTGAATTTTTTTTGTGTATCAATGAACTAGGAAATTACGCGTTAAAAAGGGCACGTAAATTTAGGGAATAAATACTATATATATATATAAGATTATATATAAGAAAACGTATAGAATTTTAATCCGTTATTTTTCTCTTTCCAGCAAAATTTACTTCCCAATTTATATACATATATAATTTGATTTAAATCATTTCCTTAAAATACTAAATATGGAAATTTAAAGTTGTGAAACGGTTAATTTTGTTAAAAGACAACTCCATTTGAATTTTAATAAAAGGAATTTTGTATATATATATATATATATATATAATATGTGAAAACCAATTAAGTTTGTTAAGTAATAATTTTGAAGAATTTAGTGTATTAATGAACTGTTAAATTTCGCATTTAAAGGACGCGTAAAAATTTATGGTATAAGTAACAAAATAAACGTATAAATTAAAAACGTTATTTTTATATAACTTTGGGTGTTTTATATTACGTCAGTTGGCGTATTTTAAAAATCATATTTCAACATCGATATGTATTTAAAATATCGTATCAATGGTCTGTATACAAAATCAACGCTTGCTTTAATCACGCATATAAAGTATAGAATCCAAGGCTTTGTATAACTGGCAATTAATATTTTCGCAAGCCTTATCTCAAATCCAGAGGAATAACGTGCATATCCAGGCATCAAAGAAAAAAAAAAGCACGCAAATCTGAATTTAAAAAAAAGAAACGTTCAAATCTGTTTGTAACTGTTCTTTAAAATATAATGATAATAATCAACTCTTCCAATTTTTGATTTAAACATACCATATATTTCTTCTTAAATCACGCATATATCATTTGAGAGAAAATCAATTTTGCATTCCTTTGCGCGTGACACAAAATTTTATTCTTTTAACATTTTTGGCATTTGCCTCTTACCTTTTTGTTTCTTGAGCATGTCACTGTATTCATTTATTCACGCAACCTAAATGGACCAATATATTTGATTGCCTAAAATCAACTCATGCATTCAAATTTAACCTTGCCTATCTTTTCAAATTCTCACATTCCTATTTATATCTCTTTGTTTCCACTGCCTTTATTTTGCAAGATAAAATTTTTCGTTCCTATAATCACGCATATAAAGTAAAAATCATATTTAAATATACTTATCGATTAAAATATCAGTTAGTGATTTTTATAACAAACGTTACTTTTGTTTTAACTGTCAAAATTTATTTTAAACTTTTGTATATACCTTTTCATCCAAATATCTTTTGCCTAAAATCAATCTCTTGCCTAATATCAGTTCTTCCAAATGCCGTTTCTTCAATCTACAATCACGCAACTATCAAATAAAAATAAATGTTGAAATCAAAACTCATAAACTGGCAATGAATATCACGCATATAAAATCAAATCTAATTGCTAACTGTGGTCCCTAAAATCACACGAGCCTTATCCATTCAAACAAGATAAAAACTGGAAATAAATCACTGAGCTCCGCTTGCTTTTTCTTTTTCCATTGATTTCGCCTCAAATCAATTCTTTATCTGCAAAACGTTCAATCTTCTATCAATGCTGCCGTTTTGTTTTCAATCTCTTGCCAAGGTATTCACATTCAAACTTTTGAACGTACGAAATTTTGCTTTATCAATCAATTGTTTAGGCATGCCAAGATATGTTGCCATTTTTGTACCGAGCCCTTTTGATTTTCTTCACGTATATATGTTTTCTTGCATCTAAAGCAAACTCTCCCCTCTATAAATATATTAGCCTGGTTCGTATTTTATCTCCTCATCTTGCATAACGTCATCCACAAGGAGAAAAGCTTCTATAAGGTAATATTACTATTCCTCTTCTTCTTTTGCATCCTCTCCGGTTTCCTTCTTCAGTTTTTTTTTCCTTTGCTTTCCCATCTTTTAGCTCGGCCACTCCAACCCTGACTACCACTCTAGTGCTCATCCAAGTTTCCTATGAGACATATATTTTGAAAAAAAAACCTTGTTTCTAGTAGCAGTGGATATGTGTGTTGATGATGAGGTCTTAAGAGAAATGCATTACCTTGCAAATTCATTCAAGTCAGGTCAATAACCTGTAGGAAGCTAGGTTATGGAATTAGTGTAGTTATGATGTAGTAAGTGTTATTCTGGATGTACTTATCACTAATGATCTGTGCATGTTTTACCATCTTGTAACAGTAGATAGCAGAGAGACGCAAGTTGTAGGCAGAGAGTTGCGTGAGTTTTGTTTTGCATAGGATGTTAGACATGTTTAAAAAAAAAATAATAATAATAATAATAATAATAAATAAATAAATAAATATAAAACGAGAGTAAAGAAGAATATAACAGAGGGAGAGAAAGAGAGTTTTCAGGGTTCATCAGAATATAACATGTTGACATAGTGAGTGAGCCTTCAGTTGCATATAGGCATATCATATAGGCAGACTTTTAGTGAAATCTTGACCGTGTTTTAGGTAACTGACTTGGGTAGTTATTCGTTGATGATAGTAAAAATTTTAAAGAAGAAATGATGTATCCGTGCATGTTTTATATAATATATATATATATATATATATATATATATATATATATATATATATATATATATATATATAAGATTCGGTTGAAAAAAAGGGAGAAAGCCTGTAATACTTCAGATAACAGAGAAGATGTTAGGTGGAAATGTTTAGTTGCATATAAAAGCATATAACTGCAATATGCTTTATAGTTGTGTGGGACAGTGCATAAGCCTGTAGGTAGTAGAGTATTGGATGCACTTGTACATGCATATATCACGGCCTATAGGAGAAAAACTTCACCATTTTGTTTTAGATGGCCTTTAGGTAAATTTTACCTTGATTTTTGAAATGGCATGGTTCAGTAATGGGTAGGAAAAGTTTCGTTATGTTTTGATAGTATACCCAGTGGAGTGGTCGAGCAAGTCGAACTAATTCTCGTCCTATTTTTAATTTTTGCTTTGACCGTAAATTTCTAAAGTCACGTATCCGGTATTTGGATCTTGTTATAGATTTGAATCTAGGCGTGACATCCGGGATGTTTGATCGTTACTCTCTGTTCGTTTCTTTTCCGGTGGATTTTCGTTTTGAATCAAAAATTTTCTGCAGCCTTCAGGTGAGTTTTTCTCACCAGACAAACATGCCTATATTTCTGTGAATTATCGCAAGTGTATGTGTAAATTATTATTTAACTGTTATCTGTCTGTAATATAACGTAGGATGTTAAACTCCATTTAAATTGACACCTCATCAGTTATTTATCTGTTGTAATATTTCTGCAGTTATATTGTTAAATGTTTATTTACTGATTTAAATCATCACTGCAAGTTCCCTATAAATTTAAATCGTTAAGGCTGAAATGATAGGCCTAAAACAATGATTATTATGCATTTATTCAGTTAACTGTTCAATTTTAACTTGGGATTGCGGGTTTGAAATGATAGAACCCGGGGTTTGTAAAATTGCGGATTGAAATGATATAAATCCGTATCACTCGACCTAGGCTAGAAAATTTTATACAGACCCGTGGTTCCTATAATATTTTTGTGAAATATTTTAAAATTATTTTTAAATGGAAGTTTATAATATTGTGGTTTAATGTATTTAAAGGATTTTTATAAAGATTTAAAAATGATTTTTGAATGAGTTAAGATTTTAAATAAATAAATATAACTTATTTGGAAAATTCTGGATTTTTGTTAAGATGAGATTTCAGTTAAGAAATAATTGATAATAAGTTGTATTTGGAATTTAAACTAAATTGATAAGTTGATAACCTATTACAGCATTTAAATGCTGTCTTTTAAAATTGGACTGTTTAACCCATAAACTTTAGGTAGCATTTCATAAGTGCTGCAGAAACTGGAATTTGATTGTTTTAAAATGTATGGAAATTAATTTTGGGAAAAAGGTGTAAATTTTGGAATTTAATATGAAATTAGAAAAATTTTAAGAAATTGATTTTTTGATGGATTTAAAGGAAGAATTTAACTTTAAAATTTGGTAAAGGCAATAAATTCCAAATAAATTGAATAAATTTAAAAAGTATGTATAAAGTGGAAAGTTTAAATCAATATTTGATATTGAAGGAATTTGAGATATATTTTGATTTTAAAGTACGAATACCATTTTAAACTGTAACCACGGGTTATAATAACGCTTGGTTGGCAAAGAGACCGGGATCGGATATGGACATACTCTCTGTCGATACCGAAAACCACTTTGACTAACCGTGTACGCGGTGGAGATCCCAGAATGAAGTAGGATGGTGGTGACGGTTCCTTTAAGGTAAATACGTGGACCCGACTCCCGTGAGTTGGCATAAGGTGGCTAAAACAGGAGCGATTCTCGGATTAATGAGGTAGCACCTCTGATCGAACGCACTTCTTCGTATGCCATTCTATTACTCCTGTGATTGTTTTGGTGCGCACCTTTGATTTGGGAGTGTTGTTCGAGGTGGGCGGTAACTGCGGCTACGCGTTTCCACTGGTCCGGATAGCAATTGGTATATCTACCCTGGCATTGCCTAGTTGTGCCGTGTCACCTACCATAGCGAGCCTCCTACGAGTTTTTATTTGTGTCGTACCTATGGAGTATCCTCTGGTAGCTTCCCGATCAGGAGGTATTACGGTACTGTATAGACTATTGGCATTATTTGTGTTAAGGGCTATATGGGTAACCCCTTAACGCTATTAAAAAGTAAGTTTATTTTTCAATTAGACACTATTATAATAGCGCAATATACTACATAGTAAATAGTTTAACGGATCCTTAGAGGATGGGCGGTCCCAAGCATCCTTTAAGTTACTTGCTCTATATTACAGTACACTTGAATTAGCTTACACTATATAAGTATGTATGTCCTGACTCAAGTGTTTATGTTTTATTTTACGCTCGGGGCCGCCTGAGTTGTAGTTCAGTTTTCATCCCGGAGCTAGGATTTCTGTAGATCACTTTCAAGCTGCTGGCAAACTTCCTTTCCAGTTCTTTATCTAAAATTTTGAAATCAAGACTAGTGGACATTTGGACTGTTTACTGATAAGTTAAAACTATATTTGGATTTAAGACTATGTAAATTTTACTTGAGTAAGAATATTTATAGTGGCTTCATGAACCACTAAGTATTTTTAAATTCCGCTGCGAGTATTCTGATTCTGTGTCTGTGATTCTGTGATTAATTATTTACTGCATATTCTGAGTTCTGCCAAATTTATTTCTACAACGCGGTATTTTGAACAATTCAAGTCCGACATGTGCGGATGCGAATGGTTGAAAACACCGGGTCGTTACAAAGTGGCTACATCAAAACCCAATCCAATTTCATACAAAAAATTAAATACATACCTTTTAGTCGGGCAATTCAAATTTATCTTTTGGAACCAAATCCAATTTCTTTTCCCTTTAATACCTGCATATTCTATTTAACAACAATATCCAATCGTAATCTTACAAATCACTGTATACATTTTCTTGCAGAAGCTTTCACATTTACTTCTATTCAATTTAGTTTTTGTCATTCCCATAAGAATTCAACTTGTCTTTACTTCAGAGTATTAAATTTTATCTTTCAATTATAACTAATTCATATTAGTTTCACCTACAAATTTACTTTACATTTCCAATTTGAAATTGTTTTGTCGTTAACAAAAATTTTCTCAAAACTTTTCAAAAATTTTCTAACTCCCAAAATTTTGAAATTTTTTTGGCAGAGTCTCCTTTGTATGGAGGAGCTTTTGCACTTTGACAAGAGATATAAATATGTATACATCGACCCACACGGTCGGAAAAAGCAAAAACAGTTCATATTTCCTATTTTTATTGCGTATGCGTACCTTATTCAGCATTTTAAGCATGCAGCTTATTTATTTTAGCATATATCGCATCCAAATCCAGCCAAACGGCCTTCAGGTACCTGTACTTACTCAATTTAAATATGTAAGTGCCATATATAGAAAATTTATTAGCATTCCACTTATATTCAATAGTTAAACACATGTATATCATAAGCAACAAGCACCAAAACACTATCCATAAGCGATTTATATAACTTTAAAGCTGATTCAATTGTTTTCAACCAATTCATATGCCATTGCATTCAATTTTAATGGCTTGCAACTCAATTTCTTATATTCAATTGATTTTTAATCCAAACAGGCTCATATTCACTTCAAATGATTCAGAACCAATTTTATTTAATCTCTATCAACTCATAGCATTTTAATTACTTTTATTTATGCTTAACGACAACTATTTTTATGCAATTTCGACGATATTCGTTTAATAGAGTATCTATTTCAATTTATAATTACTTAAATTAATTTCAACTTATACTGTATTCAATTCTATTTCATTTCTAATTTATTTACCAACCATTCATTAACATTTCATTTTATTTCAGCTTTGGATTCATCAAAAACAATTTATTAGGCTTTGCTCATTCAAACTTATAAATTAACGACCATTTCCAACTTAATTTAATCCAAGCTTTCATTTAATGGGCTTTCACTCTTTTCGAAGCCAAGCTTCCATAAATTTTAAACTTAAGTTAATTTACTTTAGTTTATTCCGACATCAAACTTAAGTTTGCTTTTATTTGATTCTCATCAATCCATTTCCATTAAATTCAGTTAACCCATCCATTTTAAATTTAATTTCAAATTCACCTTCTCAATTTTTCAAAATAATATCCAAGCACCTACTTAACTCATTTACGCTTTAAATTAATATACCACCAAATTTAAGTTCAGTCTGATAATCCAATTTCAATCACAACTTGATTTAGTTTTTTTTTCAATCAGACTTCATCCATTTATTATTTAATTCAATTAACTCATTTTAAATTTTTCATTTACTTACTTAATTCATTTTCGAAATTATTTTATTAATACAAGGCCATTCTTAATTTATTTCTATTCACTTAGGTTTTGCTTTGCAACTCAAACAATTTCTATTATAATCACTTTTATTTCATATGTCATCACTTCTCTTATATCCCATTTACTTGTAAATTTCATTAAATATTATTCAAATCACCTTTGAATTTTATTTGTAATTCAAACCATCACATTTTTTTCAATCCAACTCTATTTTATTTTTATTTTACAACATCTCCTCTTATTTAACTCATTATCAAATCTAAGTCGACTTATATGTAAAATTCGAATTCATTCCCAAACTCATTATCAACTTACAATCCATTTTATTTACCCGAATTAACTTTTATTAACATACATTATTAAATAATTTATTTAGCAGACTAGCTTACTTCCCTTTTTAATTTAATAATCGATTTTTAATTACAAGGAATCACTTCATTAAATTTTCCCGAGTTTCAATTTTATTTTATAATTTCAGTTTGGGTTTTCCTTGATTTTCCGAAATTCCAACCTTAAAATTTAATTTTTTTTTTAAAAACTTTTAAATTCACATAATACTATTAAATAACTCTTTACAAAAATACTTTTTATAACTTGATGTCTCAACCAGTCTATCCTTGTTCTCACAGAAATTCGGTCATACGTTGATTGGGCGTAGAACTGAAAATCTATAAGTACTTAGCAGACCCTTTTTCAACATCCAGTGAAAATACTTTTGAAAATAATTTTATTGAAATTATAGAAATCGGTTTTTGAAAATGTAGAGGAAATATCTTTGGTGAGAATGCTCTGTAAATCATCACCCCCATTCATGGTCACAGTTACATCCCAGGGTTACGTTGCCTTAACAGCAAAAGTCCATGTAACTGCAGGCTCTTCGCGGCCTCTCGATTACGCCATGGATCCCACACAACAAATCACAGTTACATCCAGGGTTACGTAGCCGTCGCAGCAAAAGTCCATGTAACTGCAGGCTCTCAGCGGTCTCTGATTTCGCTATCGAAATGAAACCTCTCCACTCCTACATAGGTCGCAGTCTACCGATATAAAATCAAACGCAGACTGTTGGCTCTCAGCGGCACACACGACTTTTGCTATGTTATACCATAGGTCGCAGTCTACCGATATAAAATCAAACGCAGACGGTTGGCTCTCAGCGGCACACACGACTTTCGCTATGGTATACACTACTCATAATCCTCAGGAACTAGTTTTGTCTGGACTCCTCACAGGATCAACTTTAGAACCCCCCTAGGGCTCAAGGCAGCACCACTCGGTGGCACTCCTGAGAAGTTCATTTCAAGGGAGCGCCTTTTTCCCTAGAGCCATCATCAAAACATTTATACTATACACATATAGTATCTTTCAAATCATACACCTAGTATGATATCATACAAAGCTCCTTTACACAAAATCGATTATCCCAAAATCGATAATTCTCAAAATAGGCTTTCCAAATTCCAATATTGATTTTACCCAAAATCAAAAGCCTTTCCTAATCCAAAGGTTCCCAAAACCTTTTCCAAAATCCTCATAAGATCCTTTATATATATATATACCGATATATATAAATTTTAGAACTTTGGACCACTATAAACTTGTATAAAATTCCTTTTGTACTTCGAACACTTCAAAAATCCTTTTCTTCTGGCTATAGATTTATCAAAGGGAGTTTTATCTCATATAACAAAGATATATAGCTCCATTTATTCAAAATCAAATATTCAAATTTGACTTCTCTTTCCAATATCAATTTCATTCACTTATCCACATTTACCTTAGTCCCCATTTGGATTATCACTTCAATTCTCATCTCGGTTGGATATTTTACCAATAACAGTTTGAACTCCGACTAGTTTATATTTAGGAAATAGCTTGAAAATTTTAAAAATAGAGAAGTAGTTGAAAAATAATTATGAGTTTACAAAATAACTATAAAATAGTTAACTAATTGTAAAATAGTTGGAAAATAGTTAAAGTTTTCAGAACTTTCAGATAATTGCAAAATAATTGTAAAATAGTAATTTATTTGTAAAATAGTTGAAAAATAGCAATTAGTTTATAAAACAGTTGAAAAACAGTTAAATAGCTCCAAAAATAATTGTAAAACACGTATAAAATAATTTGACTTTAAGAAGAAAGGTTGTATATACTAAATAGCTTGGAAAATAAGTTTATATCAAAACAATTTATATTGAAAATAGTCAAGAGTCAACTGTTCCCTTCCCTAACAATTTAATTTAAATTTCCACTCCCAATTAAATTGACCCCAACTCCAAATTAAACAATCTTCAATTTCCATTGAAATTGATTAATCTCAATTCAAATTGATTCGATTCTCAATTTCCTTCCAACTTCAAATCAAATTCCGTTTGATCTTTAAACTTGTACAACTTTAATTATAATTTCAATTTTACAACTTCTATTTATAATCAATTACGTTTACATTTTGCTTTTAACTCGGAAGTATACATTTTATTTAGCCAATATATATTTATTATACCATAAACATTTTAATCAAGATTGCAGAGTTTAAACAAATTTTCAAAATTTCAATATCACCTTAGACTTCAACTATATCCAAAATTCTTTAGCAAATTCAATTACCCCTTTAAATTTCAAAACCAAACCCAGTTCACAAACAATTCCAATTTAAAACAATTTGGTAGCAATTCTCTTCTAGAAACTCGAAAATAAACATCGATAATGCTGCAGTCATCACCGGCGTTATTTTCCAGTAACCGAAAGAGTTCAATACCTTTTATATCTTTTTAAAAACATTTCCAAATATTTTTAATTTCACATCTCCCAAATTTCAAATTCAACACAAAAATATTTTTGAAATAATGCTATTATTTCTCCAAAACCTTAAGAAACCACTTTCAAATCCAAAGGAATTTCAAATTTTCATAAAAATTCCAAATTCCCAATCCATCCAATTCATATTTAAACATAACTCTGGAATTTTCATCTTACTTTATTTTCAAATATTCTCTGGAATTCTATTTCAAACTATAATCTCATTTATTTATGAAGTTTATTTCATCTTATAAATTTCATTTACAATTTATATTTCAAATTCCATTTTGTTATATAAGTTTATTCTTCAACTTTGGTTATAAGTTCCAATTTGGTCGTATTTTATATTACTTCTTATTTTAGTTCCAATAATTTAACAACCATCCACCTTAATATTCATTGCTTTGGAAATCAAACTTTACTTTTATATAAAATCATTTAAAATCTTTATAAGCAAATAACAAGTACGCTCTCATATATATATACTCAACTCATTCTAGAGTACTACGGACTCTTATTCAATGAGTAATCCCTACCAGAGCCAAGGTTCTCGCTTAACCTTTCAGCTCTGATACCAAATGTAACGACCCGAAATTTTCACACTCGAAAATTCCAAATAGTTATGAAAAAGAAGAAAAAGATAGAAGAAGAAGAACAGAATCATCAACAACTCACATTCGTAGCGGATAAAATATAATAATAAATAATAACAGTTTACAAAAGAATACTATATCTGTCGATTACATTTAATATACATCAGAGTTTCACATATATACAGTCACTAAATATATACAATTATCATGTCTCAGATTAACAATAATATAAATACAGCGAAAATACTCTATACGCTATAGTCATCCAACTCGCCTCCTGAGCTCCAGAACGTACCTACCTGAAAATCTGTAATACTCGGTCTGACCCGAGCATTACACCAAAGTAACACCCGGGTCAGGCTGGAAACCAACGTGAGTAAATTCAACTAACATGGAATACCAAGCAATCAACTTATATAAAACCCGGGGTAACTTATATCAATTTATCCAATTCACAATTTGCTATAGTCAAGACTTATTTCACATATAAATTTCTAAGTACCAAACTTAGATAAAATAATCCAATCCACTTAAATCATTTCATTCCAGCCTATTGATTTCACAAATCAATTTATAAAAATTCGGAGTGGTTTCGGGTATTTCCCAATACCCGACCCCGGTCTCTTCGAAACCTATCCTAAGTTATCCAAATGAAATACAAAATATTTCATATCAGAGTTATTAACTCCTTCAAATCATCCAATACCATTCAATCATTCAGAAGCAAAGCTTAATCACATACAAATCATTTCTATTTATTCTAATCGAATATCAAACCTTAATCACTTAGATTCTTTCATTAATTAATTCCAAATTAATTAATCAACCCTTCCTCATTCATCTTCATTAATCACCCTGTATTAATTATCTTCCAATTCCATTTAAGTAATTATCTTTAATTAATTTCATGGCATTAATTACTCTTACCAAATCAATGAGTAATCTTTAATTACTTCACAAATTAATTAACTATTATCAATCACACTAATTCGAATTACTTATATCAATTAATTTCTCATGAGTCATTTATTGATTAATTCCTCTTAGTTAATCAATCTTTAATTACATCGTTGATTATATAAATTAATGATTTCCGATTATGTATTGATTTGTTCCAATCTAAATTTATTACTTTAATTCAACCCCAATATTTATCATTCTCGATTAATCTCAATATGTAATTAACTAATTCTTTTATTTACTTCAGTAATAGATTAATTATTCCATAATTAATTATCTTAAGTAATTCTCTTGACCAATTTCACTAAGCAATTATATTTTATCAGTTACATTAAGTAATTATTTATCACACCATCAAATGATTGTTCTGAATTACTTATACTTAGTTAATTAACTTACAACTTAATTTATATTTATTTAAATACCTTTAATTACTGAATTAAATAACCCAAATCATTAATTAATTTAATTAATTAATTATCCATTTCAATTTACCCTACTAATTTAATGTATCACAAATCATTAAACCTTTAGTAACTTTTAAACGAAAACATTTTCTTATTTATTGTTTTAAGTTTAAAACAACTTAAAAATTCCCAATACTTCGAGTTACGTAACAATTAACTCGAGAACCATTCAATACCAAAATCACCAGATCATCAATTCACAGTGCATATCAAATAAATTTAATCATTCAACCAAATATTTAAGTTTAACCGTTAAAAATTTAACTAGAAATCCAACAGAGTGAGATTTACTCACATTTGCCTCACAATTGGCAATCCACTTCATTCGATTAATTACATCCAGTGATTATTTATTTATTACTTCCCAAGAGATTTTTGATTTATTATTCCCTAGCTATTAATTCTTAACCTTCATTTTTAATTCCTAAAACCTAATTCCCATTTGTAAATCACTAATTACAAAATTACTTAATCAAAAAATTCAAATCAATTACTTAATTAATCTTTAACTTATTTCATAAGTGACCAAATATTAAATATACTCAGGATAAACATGTTCTTTGTTAAATACTAATCACAATAACATTTAACTTAATTTGTAAAATAATTAAGTTTAAGTATCCTTTATGTATTTAACATACCTAATTTAACAATAAATCAAACTGTTTTAATTTAAGCTTGAAGAGCAGTTAATTCACAGGATTCATAAATAATTTTAAACAATTCCAATTTTTTTTAACCCTAACTAAAAAAACAAACAGAGATAAAATGAGTAAATAAAGGAAAAAAACTCACCATCGATCAGCACCCATCCCACTTCCCCCTTCTTGAATGCGTGCTCGCAGCCTTATCATCGTCACCATGAAACCCTAGCTTAGACTTCGGCAACCACAGCTCGTGGCCCTCCACTTCACGCAAACGATTCGCCACACTAGCCTAACCACCACCATCGATCATAAACTTCACTACGCCTCCCCTTCCCTCCACTCACGACCTGAACCCGGCCTAACACGACGCCACAATAAACATCCCGAACCCCTACAGCCGAGCCTCTCCATCATTGCGAAGACAAAGACCACGCGACTGCCATTTTGCAAGCATCTCCACCCCTCTTACCTCCTGACTCGGTCACGAATTCGTTCGATTTCGCCTAAAATCCAAACCCTAGAACTCACGAAAGCTTCTTCTTCGTCGCGGCTCTCGGCATGAATTCAATTGAGATTGAAGATGAGGTAATACTGGGAAGAGGATGGTGTTTGCGTAAAAAATGGTCGCAAACACCCAAAGTCGTATGAGTTGGTTGATTTTATGTTGTATTTAGTGATTTGGGTGATTTATGCAAATATATAAAAAGCAGGGACTAAACTGTAAAAGACACACAGATTTATAGTGGTTCGGCCAGAACGTGCCTACGTCCACTTTATATGTTATTCTCCTTTTTTCTTTAGATTACAAGTACAAAGCTGTGATTGCAAGTATCTAAAGTTGTTTGAGAGTTCCTTCCAGGCTTGAGCTCTCAAACTTCTCTCTCATTGTTGTACCCCTGCCCCTCTATTTATAGAGTGAGGCTAGGGGCAGGGGTCTTGGATGTTTATAGCTGCTGGTGGGCTTGGGCTGAAGCAATCTGGCCTGGCAGCGTTTTGGTTCGGCGAAGCTTTGGTTCGGTCGTAGCTGGGATGGTTGGACCGGTGGTAGGTTGGTCCGGTGGTGGCTTCCTTGCTTCTGGTCCGGTGTCGATATTCGGTAGTGGATGGAAGGTGGCTGGTTCGGTTATGTTGGTTCGGCGGAGCATGGAGTTGGTCCGGTAGTAGTTAGTCCGGTAGTGTATGGAGTTGTAGTGATTCGGTGGTAGATGAGAGGTGAGTTGGTTCGGCTTGGCTTGGGGGGTTGGGAATGCCGAATGGACTTTGGCATTGGGAATGCCGGATGAAGCTGCCGAATGAAGCCTTAACCTCTAATGCCGAATGAAACTCGAAACTTGACCACCGAATGGACTCTCGCATGGCTTCACCGAATGAACTTTTATATTTGAACCTTGAGTGAAATCCCTGACTTATGTAAGCTTGCTTGCTTCTTCTTAGTTTGGTCGTGGTGGAAATGCACACAACATTGATATTCCAGTTTTGTCCAAAAAATGGGATAACACTTTGCCCCCCAAAATATGCCTTGCAGTAGGAAGGCGTGTTTTGTAATGCCATGAGCTGGATGTTCGTATCCTGTTGACAACCTGTAAAGAGCTTGATATTTTATATGGCCCCAAATGACGACCGTTCGGGATCGAGCTATTTGGGATGAAGCGCGGCCGTTCATGGTCAAGCGCCTAACTTCAAATGACGATCGTTCGTGATCAAGTCATTTGAGGTGAAGTGCGACCGTGCGCGGTCAAGCGCATAAATCCGTGCGTCGATCGTTCGGGATCGAGTCATCTGCAGTGAAATGTGACCGTTCAAGGTCAAGCGCTCAACTTCAAATGACGACCGTTCGGGATCGAGTCATTCGAGGTAAAGTGCGACAGTGCGCGGTCAAGTGCGTAAATCCATGTATCGATCGTTCGGGATCGAGTCATCTGTGGTGAAATGTGACCGTTCAAGGTCAAGCGCTCAACTTCAAATGACGACCGTTCGGGATCGAGTCATTCGAGGTAAAGTGCGACAGTGCGCGGTCAAGTGGTGGTCCTCAAATGACGACCGTACGCGATCAAGCCATTTGAGGTAAGGTGTAACAGTCAATGATCAGGTGGCGGACCTCAAATGACGACCGTTCACGATCGAGCCATTTGAGGTAAGGTGAGTTGTGCCGTTCGAGGCGAGTTGTGCCGTTCGAGGCGAGTTGTGCCGTTCGGGGCGAGTTGTGACCGTTCGCGATCATGTGCCGTTCGAGGCGATTTGTGACCGTTCGCGATCGGGTGCCGTTCGAGGCGAATTGTGACTGTTCGAAGTCGGGTGCCGTTCGAGGCGAATTGTGACTGTTCGAAGTCGAGTGCCGTTCGAGGCGAATTGTGACTGTTCGAAGTCGGGTGCCGTTCGAGGCGAATGAGTGTGCCCGGGGGGGCTTAATATTATCAGTGTTGGAGTCATTGTTTGGGGGAATTTTTCGAATCAAAGGCTTTGGCAGTTCGTTGCCATGCAATAGGTGCTCGTGGACCGTTCACGATCCAACGGGCATACAAGTAAATAATTTTTTCATAGAATTGTAAATGTTAAAGCAATAGTACCTTACAACAGAAATGTCCAAACAGGAAGAATTCAAATGTTCAAATCGAAACAAAAGCAAAGCAAGGATGTCAAAGTGTAAGTTCCCACTCCGAAGCAGTCAATGATCATTCAGAGCATGCCTGAAGATCGTTCGCGATCTCGTACATGTGTAAACGATTTAATTGCGTTAGTGGAAGCTTACGACCTGTTCATCGTTATTTTAATCAAGCAATCAAGGGATAATCAAATGGTGCCCCGATCTAGGGTCACCTCTAGCCGAGGTAGACGGTGGTCGCTCTAGCTCCACTGCTGGAGTTCGCCTCCTCACATACTGAAGGAGCATACCGTTCCTGATATGCCCTTCCACCTCGTCCTTCAAATGCCTACAATCATTAGTGTTATGACCATTCAATTCATGAAATACACAAAACTTATCTGATTTTCTTTCGTCAGAGGTTGGATCCCTTCGCATTGGTCTACGGTACGGAACCTGCCCCTTGGTATCTTGATAAATCCGTTCCAAACTCTCATTCAGCTCTGAATAGGTGGTGAATCGTGGCTCTCTTCGTAGCCACTTTGTCCTGTCATCATTATCCTCAGCCTTTCTTTTTCCTTTGCTAGTCTCCGCACCCTTTCCAGGTGGGTTTCCGCTCTTGATTGCGTAAACGTCATCTTCTTCCTCTCTTTCTGCACTAGCATCTTCCAAACGCAGAAATTTTTCAGCCTCATGATAGAACTCTTCCAGATTCATAGGCGGGTCCTTGGTTAATGAATTCTTGAACTCTGTATTACCAGCTATTCCAGATACAGCCGCCATCATGACCATAGATGGATCTGGTCGATCCACTGATGCTGCCGCCGCATTAAATCGCGTTAGAAAGCTCCTCAAAGTCTCTCCAGTTTTCTGTTTCAAGGTTGCCAAAGTCATCACATTCTTGGGTCTCGCAATATGAACCCTGAATTGCCTCATGAATCTCTCAGTTAAATCTGCCCATGTTCCTATGGAGCCGCTCTCCAGTTGCCTAAACCATAACGCTGCAATGTCCGTCAAATACAGTGGAAAGCACCGGGCCATAACCTCCTCTGATGCCCCCAGCACTTCCATATGTCTCATATACTTCGTTAGATGGACCGTGGGGTCCGTTTTCCCGTTGTACATGTCCAATGATGGTAGCTTGAATTCTGGTGGGTTCCTAGCCATCCTAATCGCAGAAGAAAAAGGACTCCTGTTTACATCTTCCAAGTCTCTGTTTACTAAACCGCCTCTCATAGCTCTTCTAACCATCTCTGCTAATCTGTCATTGTCTCCAAGCTGTAGTTCTCGTTCACTGTCTTCGACCTGCCCCCCAAGTCCGCGGGAGTTTTCATGTGTATGCCTCCCTGGCTGAACGTTCATTCCTCTATTGCTACCAGGTGGTTCGGATGCCCCCATCTCACTTCCCGGGGTTGGATCAACATGCTCTACGTGAGTGCCCCCTAGCTCTGGTGCTGCGCCAGATGGTCCTGCCCCGTTCTGAACCCCAGTTGCCCCTTGGATTTGTGCTCCAATTTGCCCAATTTGTTGAAGTAAGTTCTGGATCATCTCTTCTTGTCTTCTCATCATGGCCTCCATCTCATCCCTAGTGATGAAGATCGACGCTTGATTCCCTCCTGAGGAAGCCTCTTGACTTCCTTGGTGTTCACTTCTCTCTGGCCTTTGCCTTCTACTTGTTTGTCTCGTCATAACTCTTAGATCTGAACTCTTAGATTTTCAAGTTCAACTTCTATCCGATGTAGCGGGAGCTGGTTCTTCTCAGTGAAAGCACCAAAATGTTTGCGTAAAAAATGGTCGCAAACACCCAAAGTCGTATGAGTTGGTTGATTTTATGTTGTATTTAGTGATTTGGGTGATTTATGCAAATATATAAAAAGCAGGGACTAAACTGTAAAAGACACACAGATTTATAGTGGTTCGGCCAGAACGTGCCTACGTCCACTTTATATGTTATTCTCCTTTTTTCTTTAGATTACAAGTACAAAGCTGTGATTGCAAGTATCTAAAGTTGTTTGAGAGTTCCTTCCAGGCTTGAGCTCTCAAACTTCTCTCTCATTGTTGTACCCCTGCCCCTCTATTTATAGAGTGAGGCTGGGGGCAGGGGTCTTGGATGTTTATAGCTGCTGGTGGGCTTGGGCTGAAGCAATCTGGCCTGGCAGCGTTCTGGTTCGGCGAAGCTTTGGTTCGGTCGTAGCTGGGATGGTTGGACCGGTGGTAGGTTGGTCCGGTGGTGGCTTCCTTGCTTCTGGTCCGGTGTCGATATTCGGTAGTGGATGGAAGGTGGCTGGTTCGGTTATGTTGGTTCGGCGGAGCATGGAGTTGGTCCGGTAGTAGTTAGTCCGGTAGTGTATGGAGTTGTAGTGATTCGGTGGTAGATGAGAGGTGAGTTGGTTCGGCTTGGCTTGGGGGGTTGGGAATGCCGAATGGACTTTGGCATTGGGAATGCCGGATGAAGCTGCCGAATGAAGCCTTAACCTCTAATGCCGAATGAAACTCGAAACTTGACCACCGAATGGACTCTCGCACGGCTTCACCGAATGAACTTTTATATTTGAACCTTGAGTGAAATCCCTGACTTATGTAAGCTTGCTTGCTTCTTCTTAGTTTGGTCGTGGTGGAAATGCACACAACATTGATATTCCAGTTTTGTCCAAAAAATGGGATAACAGATGGGATTACTTTGATTTTTTTATCTTCAAACGAAATCTCGTTCGTTCTATTTTTTTTTTTCAATCGATTATTTGTTCAGAGAACTAAGAGGGGAACGGGAGTGAGAAAATGTTGATGGAAGGCTTCTCGAATACGCTTGTTGGAAAGAAAATATCTCTGACTTGTGTACTTTTAAATTTTATTATATTATAAAATTTACAAACGTCTCGTTAAGCATAACGCAAAATTCCGTACCCCGTATCAAACGTACCAACAGGTGTTCATAAGGTTTTACCCGCATTCCGAACTCAATGGAACATGTTTCGGAAGCTAATTCAATCATATGCGCGAGTTACAGAGGAAAACGATCAATTTTAATTTAAATCGATTAAAATAGTTCTACGCGTTTCGAGCTGCCAAGGTTAAACGACAACTCCGATTGCCACGAAAATTGAAATCTGGTAATAACTAACTATTACGGATCCAATGAAACTGGTTTCGTCGAATTCCGAGACTGTGCCTCGGAAGGCTATTTTTAAATATCGATTTAAACGATATATTATTAAAATTGAACGAATCACCTTTAATTTAAATTCCAACCATTTTATTATCTTCAGTATCATCATTATAAATTTTATAAGCCTTCAAATTATTTAAACAGGCTTAGAAATTTCAGATTCAACACTTTACCCAATTTTCAATTATTAAATTCAATATTTAAACTATACAGTTCAATGATTTAATTATCAAGTAAATATTGATATCCTGAAATTCAAGTTAAAAATTACTTTTAAATATTTAAAATCGATTAATTATTCCAATTTAATTCGTTAAATTTCTGGGTCGTCACATTAGAAATCTAAAGATTTGTACTTGGTGATTTCAGTGGAAGTAGAAAATATTTAGGAAATGTATTCCGTGGGAGGAAAATGGTTTGAAAACTGTTTTCAAAGGGTTGAAAACAAAAATATATCTCGTGAAGATATTTTGAGATTAATAAATAATTTGGAGAAATTATTTATGTTTGATGGCTATTTGTGAATGTTAATTGATAGTTAAATAACCGACTATCAATATTGTCCAATGCGCTGATCGTTTCGAAGAGACCGGGATCAGGATTAATTTCTTGAAAACCACTTCGACCCGATTTGTACGTTTTCGTGAGGAAGACGAGTTTGGATTCGAAGATGGAGCAATGAAGTACAAGGGATAGTCGCTACTAATCCTAAGGATGATTCCAAAATGGATGTAGTAGGAATAGTGCCTTCGGTTCCGTTCGAACCCGAGACGGACTTGTATGGATGAATGCTTTCAGAACACCGTCAGGTGGGCGATGAGCATTCTAAGAGAAACATTCTAAAAGGTAACACTTAGCCTTAAGCCTCATCAACCGGGAATGGCTGAAAATCAGGGGTTATCCAGCAAGGCTAGGTGGGTAGCGCCCATTAGGGTGAGGTCATCCCGGTCTATATGTCCATTTTATTCGGCTTAGTGGTGCGGTTGCTGATCCCAACCGTGGGGTGATCTTACTCGGAATTATCCAGTAAGGGGTAGTCCTGGTCTTGTGTTGCAGGGGGTCGGGAGTGATCCTCGGTATGCTGATCTAGACCAGGTACCGTGACAGGTGGTACCCTAGTGCCTTCTCATTAGTTGAAAATCCATTTTCCCTACGCGCCCGTACGGTTTTGATTGTGCCCAACTATTGCTGAAACGTGAGATGCAAGCATTTCAGCTAGATTCTATTTTACTTTCTATAGACACTATTATAATATCAGAGAATTCCAACATTTACAAATAAAGTTTAAAGCGTGCAACAACGTTGGTCCTCTGTTCATTCAATCCCAATTCACTCAAATTTATACCAGGGACTGCATCATATTAGAAAATTTTCATCGTGATACAGTTCGCCCACGACTCCTGCTCATGTACTATCATTTCTCGAGTATTTTCTCGAGTTTTCCAACACTCCTGCTTATGTTTCGACCGCTTGATCTAAGCTTTTGTCCGGTTCCATACTCCCTTCGATAACATTAAATCCATTCGCCATTGCAGCCGCTGCAGACCCAAAAGATGTTGTGATGTTAAATATATATTATTTGATTTGTTTTTTTTTGTTTTTTTTCTGAAAAAGAATGAGTTTTGAAAAAAATACCAAAAGTATAACTTAAAAAGTTAGAAATCACAAGTAAAATCGGTTTTCAAAACATTTCATTTTCAAAATTTTGAATTTTTAGTGTTTTTTAGTAATGTAAACAAATGCAACGAGGGTATATATGAAAAAAATTATTATTAAACATTCCAAATCACAAAAAACATTATGAAAGTGAGTAACACATTTTCATCAAATAAGTATCAGAAGTATGAACACAGGAAATAAACAGCTTCAAATTTCCTATTCATCAGTAAGTAAGTAATAAAATAAGTGATCTACTGTACACAAACGGTATTTTGTGTAGAATAAGTTCAGAATAATCAGTTTAGGAGGTTCATTATAAGCGGTTCGACATTGATGGTTCAACATAGTTGGTTAGACATGGGCAGGGTCTTACACTACCAGGTTTATGCAAAAGAGAACTATGTGTTAAGTAGTCTGATGCAAACTTGTGAAGAGACATTCGAACAAGAGAAAATTTTAGAGAATCAAAACGTCAACATGCTAAACATAGCAACACCATCATGCAAAGACTGGGTTTTTACAGCATGTTAAAACAATGTTGAAAAGGGAGGCTCGGTGAAGATAAATTGTATATATGAAGTGAAGTTTGGAGAAGTTCGATATAGGAAAATGCTCGAAGAAGTCAAAGGATCGAAATGGGGAAGAATGGATTATGCGATGGAGCTAAAGCAATGTAGAGGCTCGATCAAGGTGTCGACAACAATGACCAAACCTCGAAATAGACTCGGCATCCCTAGCCAAGCCAGAATGTTATTATCTACAAGTACATTGAAATCAACTATGCTTATTTTTCAAAATAAAATAAAATAAATTATCTTCACTTAAATAAACCTCTAAAAGCAACAGAAATGTGTATCTATACCAATGGTACTACTGTCTTTTAGTCATATTTTACGGAAAGGTTGAAAAATAATAATTTCCTCCCACATCTATAAACCATAGTTAAATAACAACAAAATAATCTCTAAGTCTTCGACCAGTACATCTATGAGCCTGTAAAAGTCTAGTGGCTTAAGTAGTGTTTGGCTAGAAAATGTTGCATTGTATTTTGTGTTTTCAATAAGCATGTCAAATGACATAGAAAAGAATGATGGTTGTAAAATTCAAGTCATTCGAACAAGGAGGAATTGATAAGAAGGAAGATAAAGGTTGATATTTCCTAAATGGTGGAAAACAAAAAAAAAATCTTTTTCAATTTTAAATGTTAAAATCATTTTTCGAATCAATCGGTTTTCATTCCCTTCGTCTCTTTCATGTATTTTAAAGTAGACGGTTGAAAATGCAAAACACATTTTCAAACAAAACACCGCCTTATGTTCTAGAAGCCAATTTCATGATAACACTGATATTCCAAGGAGAAATTAACTTCGAAGTGGAAGGACTTACCGAAGCACAATCGTTCATTGGAATCTGTTTAAAAAAAACCATCATCTTCCAACAAAGTATGAGCATGCTACACATTAATCAATAAGATTAGAAATACTTGCCAAGACATACAATTTATGTGAGACAAAACTTCTAACAATTGCAATTTGAATAGACTTTCAGATCAAATCCATCTGTATTTTGATAATTCAACAATCTAAGCTCTTAAATTACTCATGTTAAACCCCGATCCATTGTCACCTATTTGAAGTTCATTTGCTTTTGAGAAATTTTGACAATCATGGAAAATACCTGCGGACTCACCATCTTCGTTGTAGAAAACAGGCCAAATTCTACTGGTTGGATCAATAATTAAAATGACACATCTTCTGTCTATCAATTTTACAAATTCAACGGGTAATTTCGCCGGTGACACCTGCATGAGACAGTACAATAACTTGGCTATTAACACTTTCAGGCATATTTTTTAAAACACCAACAGATGTCCGGCAGACTTGAGGCAACTACAGCTATTAAAAAGGATACCTAAAACATAGTTAATGGACTGACATTGTAAGGGTAACAATAGTTTTTGTTTACCACGGTGAGCTTTCATAAAAGATGGGGTATAAAATGTATTTGCCTTCCTCATTTCCCAATTCATTAAAATCTTACCGATCTCTATTGAGATCTCCTACTATAATTTTTTTTACAGTTTTTTCAACTAATGATCAGAGATAAATTTCAAATACTTTTAGACAAAAAAAGTTCACTTTTTTGTTATTTTTTATTTACATTTTTTAATTGAAAAATCTATCGTTTTATGAAATTCAAACTTCTGAAAAAAATCAATCTTTCAAAAACAAAAATAAACATTAAATGAAAAAATTAATATCTTTAAAAAAAAGTTTTCGAAAAATATGTTTGTTTTCGGAAGAAATTCATTTTTGTTAAAAGAATTTTAAATTTTCCCAAAGAAGATCATTTTTTTCAAAAAGAATTATGTAAATTCAAAAAACAAAAATAAAATTTTCAAAATAATCCGAATAAAAGAACTATTGATCCACTCCAACCATAATTCTGTCAATGGATACCTGAAAAATCTAAAACCATCCACATCTGTATTCAAAAAGCGGATAAATTTTTGATATCCAAAAAAAAGATACGGATAGGCATACGAAGGCATCTGTATTCGAAAATTATTCGTCCAATTTTGCTAAGATTATAGTTTATGTTATGTATATTTTAGTACAATAAAAAACATGTATGGATTATTTTATTAAGTTAATAGCTTATATTTTATGTATTTAATGCATATTTAGCAGCTCAAAAGTATTTTTATTATCATCATATTTGTTTATTTTTAGTACTTTTTTGAAAAAAATGTTATGTTAAACCAAAATTTTCTATTTATATTTCTTGATTTATCGATCGTCGACGGATAAGATAATTATCTGATGTTCATCCATATATATGAATGTGGATATCCGATTTTCGAAAACGATTCCAAATGAATATGCAGATATGACACTATCCGCATCTGAAATCATTCGTTGACAGACCTAGTTACGATCTCCATTCACTTAAAAGACCTTTCAATAAGAGTACAAAACAAACAATTGAGTATATATGTAATATGTTATAATGCAAATATACTTATTATCTCCAATGACGAATCTTAAGTAAAAAAACAATGGAAAAAAAATACTTATATAAGAGCATATCCAAAAGTGGTTTTTAAAGTAACCAAACTAACCACCACACATTCAGGTGTGACTCATTCAAGAACCATAGAGATCAACCATTAAAACGGTACAATATATGAATACTATATACTATTTAATGCAACCATGCGTTAAAACAGCATTGCGTTTCCTGTTTGAATTCATAGGCGTATGTTGCTTATTGGTCTCTTATTCATCAGCACAAACGTTTTTTAGTAGTTTTTCATTAGGTTTGCATCTTGTTCATTTTTCTGCATGTGGTGTGTTATGGCTAATTGAAAATAGTAGAAAAAAGGAAGTGAACACACCAACCATTGAGAATGCTTTAAAGGCTAATACCACATTTATCCAAGATAAATAATGAGTCTCACGGGCCTTGTAGGACCAGTGAGAAAGATTGCATTTTCATAGATATGCACTGGCAGAAAAGCTGATACATATAACACCTATCAAATACATATTGGAATAAATAGTTGTCTTAATGATAGTCGATATTACGACAGAAAATTGTCTAGTATAATACATGTTATCTATTTGTGAATGCATGATGGTTTGTTCTAATTTGATGAGAACTACTTATGGCTTATGTTGAGACATGGGTATGCATGAGAACTACATACTGCTTATGTTGTGACATAGGTATGTATGAGAATTACATATTGCCTATGTGTTGACATAGGTATGTGTAAGGCTTAAACATAATTTTCTTTACGAGCCCATATCTATAGTGGAGCCCATAGATTGGGTTGCCCAGAACAAAATATTAATGTATTTTATTTGTAAGGGGGCCTAAAAAATAAGTGGTGCTAAACATGCCCTTTCCTACCAAAAGTTGAACTCGGTCTTTCGATGGGACATAAAAGTCTTAATTTAGAATAATCTTTACAATTGATGAAGTAATTTAACTTTTATATTTTTATATAAACAATTAAACACTGTCTATAATATATTTTTTATATAGTTGCCCTTAGCCCAATAGGTCACCGCAGTACATGGGCTAGGTGGGCTACCATTTCAGCAGGGCTAAGCATATGATATAGCACAGTTCATTATCAATGTTTCTCTGAACAAAATACCTCAGACATCAACCAAATTCATTTTGGACCTAAATGTATCTCTTATGTGTTGTAATCACCCTATTAGCTCTAACTTAACTAACAATGAATCAAATTTTTTGAGTGTAAAGAAAAAGGAAAGTAGGTCCATTCGATCATTTTAACTGTATTATGCAAGGAAAAAAATCAGTATGAAAATGAGAAAAAAAATCACATCTAATGTGGTTAAAGATGTTCAAACACTTACAACCCTAATATTCATTTTAGTGATAGTTAAGAAAAGACCAAAATCTTCAAAATCAGCAAGTGAAATGCCATCTACGCCGATGATCCCACCCGTCGCTTCTGTAATTTTCTTCTTTAACAAAGCTGTAACCTTACTCTTGTTGGAAATGTTTTGATGTTAAGTGAATTATTAGAAATTTAAATAAGTGTATATGGCTCTCTAGTGAATAGTCCCACATTGTAGAACTATAGAAAAGAATCAAGTATTTATACTTGATTGTTAGAAGCTTAGTTGGACCCTTTGGGCATCCAATGATGCTCTTTTGTGAGGAAGGTCATGCTTGATCATCACAGTGTGCGTGCTGTGCGGCGCGGCCCGGGTTCGTGTTTGTTATGGTGTAACACTTATATTTTTGGACGAAATTTTTTGTATCTTCAGATCGTTATTTTTTAAAACGGTAAATTTAAGATTCATTTATCAAGCCGACATCACCCCAAAAGTAGTCAAGCTGGTAACCGGTGATATGGATCTGAACGCCAGTAGTGCCTATGCCGCATAAGTAGGCCTAAGTGAGACCTCCAAAAGGAATATTTAGGAAGATCTAGATGTCATGGTAAAAGATGTGCCTTGTAGCGAGAAACTCTTCATAGAAAAAAAATTTCAACGGTCACGTTGGAAAAAAACTAGTGGTGAGTTTGAGAGAGTGCATGGTGGTTTTGGATATGACGATAGGAACCAAGAAGGAGAAGAAATATTAAATTTTGCTATTAGTTATGACCTCATGATAGCTAATACCTCCTTTAGAAAGAGACAATCGCATTTGGTTACTTTCAGTAGTGGCAACACTCCAGTCAGATTGACTTTGTCCTTGCTAGAAGAGATGACAAACAAGCTTGTGTAGATTGCAAAGTCATACATGGAGAATGTGTCGTCTCACAACATCAGTTTTTGACATCCAAGTTTTGTTTTCGGATACGTATTCGATAGGATAAAGGAGCCAAGATTAGTAGGAAGAAATGGTGGAGATTGCAAAGTTATACTCGGAGAATGTGTCATCGCATAGTATCGGCTTTTGATATCCGAGTTTCATTTTCGGGTACGTGTTCGATGGAATAAAGGAGCCAAGATTAGTAGGACGAAATTGTGAAAGATCAAAGTAGACGCCGCACGGTTGTTTAAGGATAGAGTGAAGAGATAAGGGACATGGAATATGAAGGAGAAACAAATGACATGTGAGATGAGATGGCAACGCGTATTCGAAATGTGACTACTGAGGTGTTTGGAATAACAAAAGAAAATAAACGTGAACCTAAAAATTCGTGGTGGTGAAACAGTGATTTGTAAAGGCTATCAAAGAGAAGGAATGTTGCAGATGCTTGCATCATGACAAGAGCGAGGACAACATGTAGAAGTACAAAACGACAAAGAAGAATGCAAAGAGAGTGAGAAGTGAAAGAAGGGATCGTACGTATAAAGATATATCAAAAGCTAAGTGCGAAGGACGATGAAAAAATGCCTATATGATAGCTAAGCTTCGCGAGAGAAAGACGGGAGACTTCAACCAAGTTAAATGCATCAAGATGAGAATAATATATTTTTTGTTAAGGACAATGAGATAAAAAAACAGATGGAGAGAATATTTCTACAAGTTATTCAATGAAGAAACTGATAACACTACGATCGAGCTGGATGACTCTTTTGATGACTCCAGCAGGCATTTTATTCGAAGGATTCAAGAGTTCAAAGTAAAGGGGGCGCTAAAACAGATGAAAGCAGGCAAGGCGTTGGGGTCTGATGACATCCCCATTGAGGTGTGGAGATGTCTTGGAGATGCAGAGATAGCTTGGCTAACTAAATTGTTCAATAATATTTTCAAATCAAACAAGATGTCAGATGAGTGAAAGAGAAGCATATTAGTTCTAATCTTCAAGAATAAAAGAGATATTCAAAGTGGTACAAACTGTAAAGGAATTAAGCTTATGAGTCATACAATGAAGCTTTGAGAGAGATTCATTGAACATCGATTCAAAAGAATGACAAGCGTTTCAGAAAACCAATTTGGTTTCACGTTTGGAAGGTCGACCACGGAGGCGATTTTCTTGATAAGACAACTTATGAATAGATTTAGGAAGCAAAAGAAGTACACGTGATATTTATCAATTTGGAGAAAGTTTATGACAAAGTATCGAGAAAGGTTATGTGGTGGGCTCTAGAAAAGAAGAATCCTAACAAAGTACAGTATCTTTATCAAGGACATGTACGATGATGTTGTGACTAGTGTCAGACCATGTGATGGTGAAACCAGTGACTTTCCCATTAACATGGGATTACACCAAGGGTCAACTTTAAGCCCTAGAGATGGATGAGAGTACGAAGGGTATACAAGATGAGATTCTATGGTGTATGCTCATTGTTGATGATGTTGTGCTGATTGACGAAAGTATGATACGGGTTGATATCTAACTGGAGTCGTGGAGGCAGACTTTAGAATCATAGGGTTTTAGACTTAGAAGAACTAAAACAGAGTATATGAAGTACATGTTCAATGTGTTAGGTCAGAGGAAGAAGATGTCATTCCGGCCGAACAAGTAGTGCCCAAGAAGGAACCCTTTCGATATTTAGGGTCAATGTTGCATTATGATGGTGGGATTGATGAAGATGTTAGTTTTAGAATTCGAGCGGGAAGGATGAAATGACGACTAGCGTCTAACATTCTCTGTGACAGGAAAATCCCATAAAAGCTTAAAAGGAAAGTTATACAGAATGGCTATTAGTCCTGCAATATTGTATGGTACAGAATGTTGACCTACTAAAAGACAATACATCCAGAAGATAGGTGTATGTGTATGCTACGATGGAACTGTCGTCATACAAGACGAGACCGAATTAGGAATGATTATATATTTTACAAACTTAGAGTAGCACCAACTGAAGAGAAGTTAGTCCAACGCCGCTTAAGATGGTTTGGATATCTCCAATGAAGGCCTCCAGAGGCACCTGTGTGCGTTGGAATTATAGGCCGTATCGAATACTCAAAAAGTGGTAGAGATCGACCAAGGTTGACATGGAAGGAAGTTGTAAAAAGGGGCTTGAAGATTGGAGTATATTCGAAGAGCTGGTGTCAGACAAAAGCGTGTGTAAGTTAGCGATCCATGTACCAGAACCACGAGTTTGTAGTTTTTTACTTAGGGTTGGTCTAGGGGTAATGTTATATGTTTTAGATTGTAGGACTAATGAATAAGAGCCAAAGACGTAGTGTTTGGTCTTCGGTCCTTATTGCTGTTAGTACCATTAGTATTATATATTATCATTACCATGGTTTTTTTTAATTTCTTTATCTACTCTTTTTTATTGTATTTATTTATTATTGCTTTTAAATTGACTTTGTCATTTAGTTTTGGGTTCCATCTCTAGCCGACCCCAACTTGTTTGGAAATAATGGCTTAGTTGTTGTTGTGGCATCATACTCACGATAACACGAAATCTAACCTAAATCGGTTTTATTTTTCTCCTATCTTGTGGATTACACACATTGTACAATACCAAAAAACAGAATTACAATATTTGTATTCAAAATGCTTTATTGAATATATATTCAAAATGTGGATCAATAGATGATGGACAATCGGTATTTCAATCTGTGCAGAGTACAAACAGCGCGATGTATACCTTTATGATTACTGGGCTTGGCTACCACGGACGTGACAATGATGTCTTTTGCCTCTTTGACAAAATGATAATGAAAGGCATACAACCCGATCGGGTGTGTTTTCTTACTTTGTTATCTGCTTGTAGCCATAGTAGATTGATCGCTGAAGACTTGAGGTTTTTCGATATGATGAAGAATGTTTATGGTCTAATGCTTGAAGAAGAGCATTGTGTGACAGTGGTAGACATGCTAGGTCGAGCAGGTAGGATCGATGAGGCAACGAATGTAGTGTGGTCAATATCTTTTGAAGCCGTACCATCTATATGCTTATCGATCCTATCGTGTTGCAGAATAAATAATAGAATGAACTTTGCGGTTCATGCAGTAAATAAAGTAATTGAAATATAATCAAAAAATGACGCGAATCATGTACTATTATGCAGTGTTTACTCAGCTGCAGGTAAGTATGGTGATGCAGCTGAAGTTAGAAAAATGATGAGGGATATAAGGATGAGGAAAGAACAAGGTGCAGCTGGATTGAGGTGGAGAGGAAAGTTCATCGAATTTTCACTAGTGATGTTAAACACTCGGAGGTTAATACGGTATGTTATTACCTTAAAATGGTGATGCCCATTCCAGATACGGAGCAAGATAAGCTGAACTTGAATTCAGTAGTATTTTTTTAGTGACGTTATTATTTTTTGTTTAATTATTTACTTTAATCAGATTATATGCCATAATTAAAATGATAATGTCACTGAAGAAATAATACCGACTCCAAGTTTAGCTTATCTTCCTCCGTATCTGGAATCGTCATCCTATTTTAAGGTAATCACATAGTATATTAGCCTCTGAATGCCGAACATCACTAGCGGAAAATCCATGAACTTTGTTCTCCACCTCAATCCAACCGCACTCTCATTCTTTCCTCATCCATGTATCTCTCATCGTTTTTCTGACTTCAGCTGCATCACCATACTTACCTGCAGCCGAGTAAAGATTTAATAATAGTAAATACTACGTGTCATTCTTCGATCTCATTTCTGTTACTTTATTAGCTGCATAACTGTTAAGTTCATTCCATTATGTATTCTGCAACCCGATAAGATCGATAACCATATAAATGTTCTGACTTCAAAAGGCATTGACGATACTACATTCATTACATCATCGATCCTACCTGCTCAATTCAACATATCTACCAATGTCACATAATGCCCTTCTTCGGGCATTTGACCATAAACATTCTTCGTCATATCGAAAAATCTCAAGCCTTCACGGATCAATCTACTATGCACAAGCTGATAACAAAGTAAGAAAACACGCCCGATCGCCATACCCAAAGCTCGCCATAGACGATATTGCTCTGAGAAAACTCGGAAGTTACTTTGGCTTGGGCATTCGAAAATTTGAAGCTGGGTATGGAACGAGGATACGAATCGAGTGCACGAACGACAGAAGCGTGCTTCGAGTCGGGCCAAATGTCGAGTCGAAAAATATGTCCGTTATCCCCCGTAACCATGCACTCGGCCGTGTGTCCGGCAAATCGACACGCTTTTGGGAACCGCACGAGTTGGAAATCACCTGGCGCACGCCTCGGTCCGGCCCGATGTTCTCTCCTAAACATCGGGGTCGGAGGGCAACTTCGCGCCCGACGACGGCCTTGCTTCGAGTCGGGCATGTGGAAACTCGAGGAGCGCTTCGGGTTCTATTTCTTACATTATCATTTTGTCAATAAGGCGGATGGCATCATTGCCACGTCTGTGGTAGCTAAGCCCAGTAATCATAAAGGTATATATCATGTTGTCTAGGTTGGGCACTGGTCGGAATACCGATTATGCATCATCTATTGACCCGCATTTTGAATACATATTCAATAAAGCATTCGATGCCGAATTGCTCGATCATCTCTTAATTGAAAGGAGGGTGTAATTATTATTTTTAAAATTTAAATTCAAAATTAAATAAATTCATGAAAAGTATTCCAAATATCATCTTCCCGTAAATTTCATAAAATTATATGTATAATTAAGTAATGGAGATGTCTTGGAGATGCAGAGATACCTTGGCCAACTAAGTTGTTCAATAATATTTTCAAATCAAATAAGATGTCAGATGAGTGAAAAAGTAGCATATTAGTTCTAATCTTCAAGAATAAAAGAGATATTCAAAGCTGCATAAACTGCAGAGGAATTAAGCTTATGAGTCATACAATGAAGCTTTAGGAGAGAGTCATTGAACATCGATTAAGAAGAATGACAAGCGTTTCAAAAAACAAATTTGGTTACAGGTCTGGAAGGTCGACCACCGAGGCAATTTTCTTGATAAGACAACTTATGGAGAGATTTAGGAAGCAAAAGAAGTACACATGATATTTACCAATTTGGAGAAAGTTTATGATAAAGTACTGAGAAAGGTTATGTGGTCGGCTCTGGAAAAGAAGAATCCTAACAAAGTACATTGCCTTTATCAAGGATATGTACGATGATGTTGTGACTAGTGTCAGACTATGCGATGGTGAAACCAGTGACTTTCCCATTAACATAGGATTACACCAAGGGTCAACATTATGCCCTGATAGTATGAAGGGTATACAAGATGAGATTCTATGGTGTATGCTCTTTGTTGATGATGTTGTGCTGATTGACAGAAAGTATGATAGGGGTTGATATCTAACTGGAGTCGTGGAGGTGGGCTTAGAATTATAGGGTTGTAAACTTAGCAGAACTAAAATAGAGTATATGAGTACAAGTTCAACGATGTTAGGTCAGAGAAAGAAAATGTCATTCCTGCCGAACAAGTGGTGCCCAAGAAGGAACCCTTTCGATATTTAGGGTCAATGTTGCAGTATGATGGTGGGATTGGTGAAGATGTTAGTTTTAGAATTCGAGCGAGATGGATGAAATGACGACTAGCATCTAACATTCTCTATGACAAGAAAGTCACACAAAAGCCTAAAGGAAAGTTCTACAAAATGGTAATTAGGCTTGCAATGTTGTATGGTGCAGAATGTTGACCTACTAAAAGACAACACGTCCAGAAGATAGGTGTATGCGTATGCTACGATGGAACCGTGGTCATACAAGACGAGACCAAATTAGGAATGATGATATACTTCACAAACTTGGAGTAGCACCAACTGAAGAGATGTTAGTCCAATGCCGCTTAAGATAGTTTGGACATCTCCAACGGAGGCCTCTAGAGGCACCTGTGCGTGTTGAAATTATAGGCTGTATCGAATGCTCAAAAAGAGGTAGAGATCGACCAAGGTTGACATGGAAGGAAGTGGTAAATAGGAACTTGAAGATTGGAGTATATTCGAAGAGCTGGTGTTGGACATGAGCATGTGGAAGTTAGTGATCTACGTACCATAACCATGAGCTAGGAGTTTTTTACTTAGGGTTGGTCTAGGGGTAGTGTTATAAGTTTTAGATTGTATGACTAACGAATAAGAGCCAAAGACGTAGTGTTTGGTCTTCGGTCCTTATTGCTATTAGTATCATTATTACTATTAGTATTATATATTATTATTGCCGTGGTTTTTTAATTTTGTATCTATTTTTATATTTTATTTTATTTTTATTGTATTTATTTATCATTTCTTTTGAATTGGCTTTGTCATTTAGTTTTAGGTTTCATCTCTAGCCTACCCCAACTTGTTTGAAAATAATGGATTAGTTGTTGTTGTGGCATCATACTCACGATAACACGAAATCTAACCTGAATGGGTTTTATTTTTCTCCTATCCTGTGGATTACACATGTTGTACAATACCAAAAAACAGAATTACAACATCTGTATTCAAAATGCTTTATTGAATACGTATTCAAAATGTGGATAAGTAGATGATGGACAATCGGTATTTCAATCTATGCAGAGTGCAGACAGCGTGATGTGTACCTTTATGATTGCTGGGCTTGGCTATCATGGACGTGGCAATGATGTCTTCCACCTCTTTGACAAAATGATAATGAAAGGCATACAACCCGATCGGGGGTGTTTTCTTACTTTGTTATCAGCTTGTAGCCATAATAGATTAATCGTTGAAGACTTGAGGTTTTTCGATATGATGAAGGATGTTTATGGTCTAATGCCTGAAGAATAGCATTATGTGATAGTGGTAGACATGCTAAGTCGAGCAAGTAGGATCGATGAGGCAATGAATGTAGTGTGATCAATGTCTTTTAAAGCCGGACCATCTATGTGGTTATCAATTCGATCGGGTTGCAGAATAAAAAAATGAACTTAGATGCTCAGGAAGCAAATAAAGTAATTGAAATTTGATCGAAGAATGACGCGAATTATGTACTATTATTCAATGTTTACTCAGTTGCAGGTAAGTATGGTGATGCAGCTGAAGTTAGGAAAATGATGAGGGATATAGGGACGTGGAAAGAACAAGGTGCAGTTGGATTGAGGTGGAGAGGAAAGTTTATCGATTTTTCACTAGTGGTGTTAGACACCTGGAGGTTAACATGGTATGTGATTACCTTAAAATGTTAATGCTCATTCCAGATATAGAGCAAGATAAGATGAACTTGAATTCAGTAGCATTTCTTTAGCGACGTTATTATTTTTTGTTTAATTATTTACTTTTACTCATATTATATACCATAATTAAAATGATAATGTCATTGAAGAAATAATACTGAATCCAAGTTTAGCTTTTCTTCCTCTGTATCTGGAATGGTCATCCTATTTTAAGGTAATCACGTAGTATTTTAACCTCTAGATGCCTAGCATCACTAGCGAAAAATCGATGAACTTTGTTCTCCACCTCAATCCAACCGTACTCATTCTTTCCTCACCCATGTATCTCTCATCATTTTTCTGACTTTAGCTGCATCACCATACTTACCTGCAGTTGAGTAAACATTGGATAATAGTAAATACTATGTGTCATTCTTCGATCTCATTTCTGTTACTTTATTAGCTGCATGAACTGTTAAGTTCATTCCATTATGTATTCTGCAACCCAATAGGATCGATAACCATATAAATGTTTTGGCTTCAAAAGGCACTGACCATACTACATTCATTGCATCATCGATCCTACCTGCTCGATCCAGCATATCTACTAGTGTCACATAATGCTCTTCTTCAGGCATTAGACCATAAAGATTCTTCATCATATCGTAAAATCTCAAGCCTTCATCGATTAATCTACTATGGCACAAGCTGATAACAAAGTAAGAAAACACGCCCAATCGGGTTCTATTTCTTACATTATCATTTTGTCAATAAGGCAGATGGTTTCATTGCCACGTCTGTGGTAGTTAAGCCCAGTAATCATAAAGGCATATATCACGTTGTCTGGGTTGGGAACTGATCGGAAAATCGATTATGCATCATCTATTGACCCGCATTTTGAATACATATTCAATAAAGCATTCGATGTCAAATTGCTCGATCATCTCTTAATTGAAAGGAGGGTGTAATTATTGTTTTCAAAATTAAATTCAAAATTAAATAAATTCATGAAAAGTATTCCAAATATCATCTTCCTTATAAATCTCATAAAATTATATGTGTAATTAAGTAATTTTTAGCATTTTTATGAATTCTACAATTTAGCAAATGTTGTGGATTTCAAAAGAAAATTTTGCTTAATTAATAACAGAAACAATATGATGGATAAATTAGAATTATACCATAGAATCTTTATAATTGCTGATCATAATCCTTAAAAAGCAAGAAAAATGTTGATCGTCATTATTTGTCTGATTGATCCTCTCTGCGGTAACACCGTTCTTTCTACCTCCTTTTGTACCTCTTTTCATATTGCTTTTAGCTATCGATTGATTTTCTTCCGCCGTTAGAATAATCAAGGGTATTAATTTTGAAAATATCGAGGAATAAATGTACATGTGCTAATAAAAATGCAGTTTTTGGTGTCGGCATGCTAATGTCTGAGTATAACTACGAATAAAATATCTCTACGAATAAAGGTAAAGGCCCAATAGAAGTCCAAATTATTGTACAGTTAACCATATAAATTCAAATTCAACTAATTCTAAATCTCTAAGATACGATAAAAACCTCAATATTTGTAAGATTTGAATTTTAACTATAACTATTGGTAAGAATCAAATTGAACTAAGTCCAAATTGTTGTGTACCAATGTTGTAAAAAACGTACCTTTTATAATGTAAAAAATGCTAAAAATATAATGTTATTGTGCAATATATTGTAATTATGTTGTGAAAAATAAACTTCTTATTGTTTATGCATATATTTTTTGTTAAGTGATTTACGTATTTTATATTTGAATGAAATTTTGATTTTATCATTTTGTTATTATGAAATGGTGGTGCATATTGAAATTGATCAATTTTTGGATTAATTGGACAATCTAATGAATATTAGTTACTTGAACTTATTTAAGTAGTTTAAATTATTTAGTTATTCAATTAATTTAAATATATGAACTTAAATGCAAAATGGTTAAGAGAGTTGTTGAGAACTTTGTAAATAATCATAGATATTATAAAAACGTAGGTATTTGACTGTACAATCATGGAAAAATCTAACAGAACATTGCGAATAATTGTAAAAATGATGACTTTG
Source organism: Allium cepa (assembly GCA_030765085.1). NCBI lineage: Eukaryota > Viridiplantae > Streptophyta > Magnoliopsida > Asparagales > Amaryllidaceae > Allium > Allium cepa. The sequence continues at coordinate 962,900,897 of CM060939.1, read as the reverse complement.
TCCTTACTGTGAGGACCATTCTTTTATCAAAAATGAAATAATGACCTAGGATTTAAATAAAAAATAAAATGAGAGAATTAAAGTGGAGGAAAGGCTTGTAGAACAAATCTGAGGCATGAATTTTTTTTTCTTACTATATAATTGGAAACGATTTACTTAGAAAAGTGAAATATAAATGATTGTTTTTATTGTTTCTATGTTTTTTATATGATTCGTATATTTTTGCATTTGACTCAAAATTTTGCCTTTGTGATTTTTGTTTGTATAAATGTGATATACATATTAAAATTGTCGTTTGCTTTTATGTGATGAATTAATGAATATTAGTTGATTGGCTTTATTAAAAATTTTAAATTTAAGATATTTAATTAAATATAAGGGTGAACTCAGGAGAACTTTATGAATAATTACATATATTAAAAAAAAATGTATATATATTTGGATATAAAACGATAGTGTAATAAAACATTGTGATTAATTGTAAATGTAAAATGTTGTACATCGATTTTAAGATAAAATATCAAAAGGAGACCATGGAGAAGGGGGGAATCCATAAGATTAATAGGAAGATTAAAATTCTTTTGATTCAATGTTATATCATTAAAAAATTAATATATATCATATTATTTGTTTTAAAATATTAGGTGATGTATAATTTATTAAATTAAATGAATTATATTAAAGTAGATTCTATTGATGATTTATAAAGATAAATGAGTGAATCCTAGTTTTTATCACCGCCTATTATGTAGAATATTTGCTATATGTTTTATGTGCTTTTATAAATGAAATAAAAATTTAGGTTTATCTTTTTTGTTAATACCTATGTGATGTACGTATTGAAAATGTTATTTTTAAGGTTTGTTAGATAAATTTATTAGTATTAGAACTAAATTTATTCAAATAGTTTAAAATATCACCGATTTAAATAAATTGACTTGAGTGTAGAATATAAAAACAAATGTGGAGAACATTGAAAAATTTAACAAACTTAAATATGTAGGCATTTGAATGCAAAATGTTTGAAAATAATAAAAAAACATCATAATTAGTTGTAAATATCATGATAGAGTTGAGAAAAGTGGAGAAAATTCATGGAATTAATGAGAACATTGAAAATTATTTTTCTTTTGTTTATCAACTAAAATAATTTATTGAGATAAATGAATTATAAATTAAAGTTGATATTATTGTTAATTAACTATAATGAATGAATTTAAAAATTGCTTCCTTGTACGTTTTAACAATCGAAAGCAAGTTTTGAACTTGTGACCTTTGTCCAAGTGGTTAATTGATTCGGCTTTGGTGCAGGATGTCACAAGTTCGAAACTTGCTTTCGAGCATTTGTTTGAAATGAGATATGTTGTCCCAATGATTTGTTGTATATAAAGTACCAGTTCAAAAAAAAAACTATAATGAATGAATGATACATTGAAGTTGTTATTGTTATTCATGTATATAACTTTTGTTATGCATTTTACATATTTTTATATTTAAGTTGAAGTAATTTTTAAAGGCATTGTGGTTTATATATTAAAATTGTGGTTTTTAGGATCTAAAAGAAGAATTAATGAATATAAAGTTAACTAAGTTAATTTAAATAGTTTAAATTGAAAATTATTTACGTAATTTAAACATACAGCTTTTAAGTATAAAATGATAGCAGATATTAAGGAGAACTATGAATAACTAAAGAAACTATAAATATATATCTGGTCCGTTACTAAGCAAAAAATCATAAGAAAACTAATAGCCTGGTCTCAACATTCAAAACAGTATCTTGAAAACATAAAAAAAATGTTGGGTGCAAACTTTAAAATAGTAAATTCAAGTTTGTAATACAATGTATGAAAATTATTTTCATAAGCAAGAAAAAATTGAGAAATTGAAATATGGTGTATACGACGGCTAAAAAAAGACATACAACTGTATGTTGCACAGATTGGGGTATAACTTATTCTTCTATTCCATTGAAAGAAAGGCTTCACGCACATTAGACAACATCATGTACTTCAGAATGCACAAAATAGATGCACGACAATAAAAGAGGAAAGATGGAGAGAGTAAGTTGGAACATTGTGCAGCGTAGTTGTAGGAAAACCCACCAGTGATTGTGAAAATGGTTGCATCACCCATGTAGTTGCACACAACGTTAGCATCAACAAAGGTTTATTTATTAATTTACTATTTAAACGAAATTATATTTGATTGGAAAATGAACTTATAATACACTACATAAATAATGTTTTTCTCCCAAAATAATAGCAACTGATATTTTAAACATCACCAAAGTACTAACTTAGTTGTACCGCAACATTAAATATGATCATATGCAAGTTATCCAATATTTATAATTAAAATAATACCATATAAAACCAAATGGACAGTAAATTGGTAATTTTTTACCAGTGATAGCATGAGAAACATAGTTAAACTATCTGTATTTCACTGATCTGCATTATAATTACTCAAATTCGAAGGAAAAAAAACCTATTGCTTCTGAGAATCAACTAGTTCATTATCCTCCTAAAACAATATTGCTTCTTGCAATTTCATTTTGAAAACAAGGCGATACTTCAGACGAACGTGTAAAAGTGAATGTTTAAATTGAATTAGAAATGGTAAGGATTTAGGAAATAGTCTCATCGCGGAAGAAACTTTGAGACCTATAACCTTACAAATATATTGTGCCCATGTGCATGTTTCCCATTAATTATAACTAAAACAATATATAACATGTGAAATAGAAAATAGAAAAACAAATTGATTATTTGTCCCCGACAATATCATGACAAACTATAGTTAAAACTGCTTGCATGTAAGTATTCTATACTATAATTACTCCAATTTGGAGAAAAGATACATGTTATCAAATAATTTGCTATCCTCTATAGATAATAGTGCTATTAGGTGAATATCCGCTATCAAATTGATGTGACATAATTGTCAAAAAAACAATGCTATTACAAGAATATTTAAAATCGGATGTTCAAATAGAAATCTAAATGTCCTAAGATATAGAAGTAGCATTGAAATTTGCAAGTCCGAAACAATAAAAGAATCGTCCAAACCCAAAACTACAAAATATAATCAAACAATCCACTAACTAACAATATATGAAAATCACTTAATGATCTGAGGTCAAATGAGTTAAAAATTGCATATCTATAGAGATGAGGATTCATGATTATGGTATGAATTCAATTATAATTGAGGACTTGCACGCAGGTAATGTAAGATGCAAGTAATGTAAAGTGCTTAAACAAGATGACGAAGAGTCAAAATTAAAATCTCCAGTAAAAGTAAAATTAAAATCTCCAGTAAAATGAAGTAAAATTAAAAGACGGTTTTTGAAAATGGATTTTCTGAAGATGAAAGTTTTTCGTTTATAGAAAAAAGTAAGAGATTAAAATAATTGTGAAGGTTTATATTTAACACAATAAACGTGATGTTATTTCTAATATATGATGTAAATGCCAATTCATTGGAATGCCTTTGTAATGATGTTTGTAAGTAATTGTAAAAATTTATAAAATATAAGGATTTGAAGTCAAAAAAAAATTACAATATTTATACCATATTAACATTAACAAAAATTGTACAAATATAAAAATACATCAACCATGTAACATAAATTATATACATAAACAGTAATTACAAAATTTAATAGTCCATTTATACCAATATATTTACCATGCATTGCATTGTAAAATTACTTTTTAACGTCAAGTACGTAAATTGAAATTTCTATAATTATTTATATGCCGTCCTCAATATCAGCTAGTATTTTACATACGTAAATATATTTAAATTCATTATATAATCTTGAATTTTAATTATTTAGGTAATTTCAATTAATAAATATTTGTTAATTCATCTTATAAATCCTAAATATGAAGGTTTCTGCATGTAACCACGTTCACATCAACAAATGTAATAAATTACTTTTTCCATTCAAATAAAAAATACAAATTACATAACACAAATAATACATATAAACAATATTAACAAATTTAATTTATTGTTTATTTATCTCAATAAATTTATCATATATTGTATTGCAAAATTTTGTTTTTATTTTCAAATACCTATGTTAGCAAATTTCTTTGCTAACCAAATAAGCAGGGCAAGTCAAGGCTGGTTTGAATAAGAGCAAGTGCACTTATGAAAGATAAAAAGTATATGCAAGTTCAAGTTCGGGTTCAAATCCAAAGATAAGTCATATGCATGTCCATTGTCCAAGTTCAAGTCCAAAAAATTAGTCATGTGCATGTCCAATACCAGATGGTACTATAACTCCGTTTATTCTAAATTCTCGATAGATATAATTATATAACAATCAAAACACACAATTCTGTTATTTATTTATTCGAAAGGGGGTTTAAATACATTTTCCCAAAACCTTCAAAACAATTTCAAATATAAATTTTTAATTTGGTAGAATAATCAATTTAAAAAATTTACGTTCTTTCCTCAAAATCCATTTTCTGTTTGCAAATAGAGAGCTACAGATTAATTATTCGATTACAAGGAAATCAATAAATTACAATTTAATTCCAAATCACTTGAAACTCTTTCTAAAAATAATCCATGCATTTTTAGAGTTCTTTTCTAATAACTGAAAATAATAATATTATTAAGTAAATTTTATAATTCAAAATTTCCTTTACACAAAAAATTTAATTTAATTTTTTTTTTCAATAAGAGTTTTCAATAAAAAATAATCTTCCAACGTCGTAAAATGGAATTCCATAAATGGAAATTTCCATTCATTAAATAAATTGCATTCCACTTACTCTAACCTCAAAACAGTATTATTTTTTAAAACTTCCATTCTATTAAATCCAAAATAAAATTAACTTATCACTTTTAAAAATATCAATTTCAAATATCATTCCGTAACCACTCTATAAGTATTTTATAACCAACAATAAATGAATAAAAATATAACTATTTTAAAATTTAACTTATTTAATCAAATCCTAAAATTTCATCATTTTCCAAACAGTTTCTGTTCGTAGAAAACCCAAAACAAATAACTTAAATAATTTTCTATCACAAATAGTATTTCAAGTTTTAAATAAAAATCATTTGGAAAGCTACTATTTATTTCCAAAAATATTTTATTTTTCATTAAAATCCTCTACTTCAGTTTGTTCCCTTTCCGATCATTTTTTTTTAATGTGATCTCATCACAGCAGCCGTCGTCAAAAATATGTGATCTCATCGCACCAAAAATCGATAAAAGATATGCAATTCATCGACAAATTTATATCAACCAAAAATTCGTCATCCAAATAACCAACGAATTCCAGGAAAGTAGAATCAAGCAAAGAAAACAAACCAATCGAACATCTAATGACAATGCACAATTCCGCAATATTAGTCAACAACTGTTTGCATAAAATACACTATAGTCGTGAGTAAAATGAGATTTACTCACCGAAATGATGAACGCTTGGTTGAGTTATGTAGCAGCTTCAGCCTTCATTATGCTATCAGCAAGACTTCTCCCAAATAGCTGCCTTACCAGCCTCACCTGAAGACATAAACCCAGGTCATGCCCCTCTAAACTGTTAATCCCCGTTCTGGAACAAGCATCCACGCACTTGCCAACACACCATGCCACTTGCTCCTCCACGACAACCTGACCGCACGACCACCAGAACACTCGCGTCAATCCAAGTCGCTGCGGCCATGCCCCAGCCACACGCGGCATCTTCCCTCTCTCCATACATCACCGTTGACGTCGCCGACAATAATCTCCACCAGATCGCCACTAAGCATCGACCGCCTCCTTCGTGCTCCCCTCTCGATGTTCACTGACGTCGCTCAAATCGCGACGATTCAAAACCCGCGATGACTTTTTTTTAATTTCGATGAAGTCACGATTATTGATTTAGGGTTTCTTAGGCATAAATAGAAACATATGGGTTTGAAAGTGTACAGCGGAGAATGAGCATCGTAGAGAAGAGATATGCCACAACGATCGGCGTGCAAGCAGTATGGAAATACAGATCTAAAATCCTACGCCGGCAGGAAATCAATGGAGCAGATTATGTGGTGGCGATTTATCCTGTATGCAGCCAATATGGAGGCTTAGCCGGATGGTGTAGCATTACTATTTAAATTGGGAGAAGGGTTTGGGCTCTTGATTTCGGACCGGTCTTAATTCAATTTAAATTCTATTTCTTTCAAACGAGCTTTACGCGCGCATGATGAAAACATCTGAATTGTTTTTCTACAAGTTGTATTTGTTTAATACGTTCAAAAGATAATGGTTTTCACAAATATTTAGTCATATTTTTGTGTTGAATCATACGTGTTTAATTTGAATTTTTATTTCTAAGTTGCAATTCTATTTTTTTAGTTTAAACTTTTATTTATATTATTAATAATATAAAAATGAACTTGTAAAGTAATTTATTTGTTAGATCCCCTTTTTTTGTAATATTAAGACTTGGTAAATATTTATAGAGAAATTTTTTGAATTTGTAGAGAAAGTTTAATTGTTAGATCCTATTTTTAAGTGAAACTGAATCTTAATAATAATATCCGTAGAGAGACATTTTTGTATATCATGTTGACACCAAAAAATTATGACGACAAATATATTACAACTATTAATAAAGATAAAGATATACATATAAGGGTATGTTTGGAACTTCGCGGTTGGACCAAAAAATTGCGCTTTATGTGTGAATTGTTTTTCTATAAAGTAAGATGTTTAAAGTTTATTTTTTGTTAGTTTGAATTTTTGTTCTTTTGATTCTATTTTAGTTGCAACATCTAGGTTGGTGGTAGTTTGAATTTTTTTCTATTAATTTGTAAAAAAAGTTAATTTATTAAATCTTATTTAAAGTGGTATTATGATTTGGTAATATTTGTAAACAGAAGTTTTTAAGCAACACTAAGATTTAGTAATATTTTTGGAGGTTTATTTATTAGATCCTACATTTATGGGATATTTAGATTTGGTAATATTTATTGAGGGGAATTTTAAACTTATAAAAGAAGTTGAATCCAATTTTTAAATGATATTAAGATAAATGAGCATTTTTTTTGAAGTTTACGCTGATACCAAAAAATGTAACATCATATATATTATAACTATCATTAAAGATTTGTTGAATTATCTAGAAGAATCTTTTATTATCTAGATGTGCGTATTTGATCCATTCTTATTTTAGTGAACATGCAAACCTAAAATTATATTCATTAAAATATTCATGTTTTAACTTGGTTTGAATTGTTTCAGTCCAGCGTAGAAATAATAGACGAAATAACATAAATTATTTTTTGTTTTAGGCGCTTGTAAACGGAACGACATAGGTAATACTTGAATCATATATGAGCGAAGGGTATTTTGAGAAGTTCATGGTCGAACCAAAAGAATGTGCTTCAAAACTGACTACTAATAAAGATAATAGTTGTATTTAAATAAATCTCAAATGTAATTAATTTGATTTACATTTCGTTTTATAAATTCTCTTTCATTAATTGGACAATGTCACTCAATTCGATGTTCTCTTATTTTTATTTAATCATTCGTTAAACTATTACAAACTAATTTTTTTACAGCTGTTTCAAGCGTATTATAACTATTTACACTTCGAGAATACTTTATATTCAATTAAAATAATTGATTCAATTTGAAAATATTATTTGAAAGAAAGTTATTGATTTATTTCAGTCTATTAAATCATAATATTATATTGAAGAGAATTTAATTGACTAAAATTAATTTTTAAAATATAAGTTATCGAACATAAACAATTTTATTTCAAATATATATATTTATTTATACGGCGTAGAAAGCAGGATTCACTACAAGTGAAAGGGCTGATTTCTGATGTTGATTAGCGACGACATAGTGACTCGACGTCAGTGCTGCGTCACTAAATTTTGGTGACGTACTTTGAGTTCTGGGAATGGTATTAGTTTTTTAGTTGACTTTAATTATGAAACTCATCATACCCACAAGTATAATAAAAGTCTCATTTCACTGGAATTTATCTATTTGGAATTACATGCTTTAAACCTTTGGAAACAAAATGCTAGAACATATTAACTGTTGATTCTTCCCAGATTAATCATTTTGTTGATGTATGTTTGCCATCCTTCATCTAATTTAGACAAGTCACATCATATTGTTTATTCTTGAATTTAATCTATGTAATGGCCTAATTTAAAATCATGAAGGAAAGACACTATATGCACAGTGCTGATATTCCCATATATCTTGAACGGAAGTTAGCAATTGGCTTTCCAAGAAATACATAACCTGGCATGGAGGGGTGGATTGAAATATGTAGAGAATTTAGTATAATATCAATTGCTTACATAGACTTATCTAAGCATGTAACTTATTTTCCATTCGTTACTTACAAGTCAAAGTATATAAACACAAAATTTGAATTATTTATACTTAAAAGTCAAATTGAATTCAAATATTTTTGCTTAGAAACTACTATCCAAAACTAATTAAAAATGGCTATTCAAAATCTCTGCCTACACATAGATTTTATAGCCACATTGGCCAATAAACTATAACTATTCTTCAAATATTACATGTATTATACAAACAATCTATCTTGGAATGTTATTTGATTATTCATTTACAAGAATATAATGTATCATTAGTTTATAAATGTCGGGGAACGACAACTAGCGATTGTAAGAAGTCAACCATATATGACAAACTATAGTTCAAATATGTATATAAGTCATCTGGTCTTATCGAGTGAGTAGTCCTTAGTCGGAAAAACTCCCATTTTAACCAATTATATATTGGTTTACTAGCATACTGGTGATAATATGTGTTATGTATAAAATAAACTAATTTAAGGTGTTGGTGATTAATAACCGAATGAAAGACGCATAGGGTTAGAGTCACTTCAGGCCAAGAGTATTATTGGTTTAAGAATGGCATTAAACAGGCAAAAGAAAGAGGTATACATATTTTTCTATCATTCGACAGGTCAAATTTATTTTCTTTATGTACATGGTGGAAAATAAGTTATGGCTTATACATAAGCTCTAACCCTAACTTTAATTTCATTTTATTTATCAGTTGAACAAGGCCAATAACAGTGATTTATATTCAGAATCATTCACTTACTGCTTGATAGATACTTGTTTTGTCACGGTTTTATTTCACTATATATTATCTGCATTATGAATAGACCACCAACAAGATTGTTGAACAAAGTTTGGATAAAGTTTTCCATATTTAAATCTAATTTTTTTTTTTTGTAAATTGTTATTTTAGGGATGATAACAAATTTCTTTGTTAACTCCAAATATGCAAGATAAGGAAGGTCTAGTTCGGAGTAAGAGCTTAGGTAGCCTTATATAAAGCTTAAGAGAAATATGCAAGATGGAACCCAAATCCAATAGAATGAAGTAGGCATGTCCATAGTCAAGTACGAGGAATCATATATATGTCATTAATCCAATAATTGGAAGAATATTTTTATTTCAACTGAAGTATGCTACACAACGTTTATTGTTCAAGTTTATACATGCAAAAAGTCCCAAAAGTACAATCGACTCTAAATTTCTAATTCAATTTATGGTTTACCACTAAAAAATATAAGAAGAGAGAAAAGTAAAATTCGCCCCTCTGAAGTTTCTATTTGGTCTGAATGTATAGTGGTGGAGGCAGACGGATCAGCTGCCGTGTGCCACTCGGCATGTGGTGAATTTTCGACATCCTCCATGACTTGTTGATTTTCAGCATTTCTTGTTATACTAATGAAATATGACATCTTCATATACAATTTTGACCTTTGGCATTCTTCATAACTATAGACATTTGACATTCTTGGTGACATCGTCGAAATTCGACATCATTCATAGTTCTGATGAAATTCGATATCTCTCTTTATATTGGTGGCCTTCGATATTTTTGATGGCAGCGATGATATGCGAAATCCTTGATAACTATAGGTATTCGATTTCTCTTTCATCATTTGAAGCTCAGCATCCTTCGCTGCTTGTAAATACTCGAAACTACTTGCCGCTTGTAGGTGTTTTTCAATTTTTATAGTTGTATAGGTCGGATATCTAAAGAGTCCCGATATTCCCTCTTTATGATTATGTATTTGACACCTCATAATGACGTGGTATCTCCCTTTAATTGATTTCAGGTTCGACATCCATCGTATTACAGTCTCTTGGCACATGTTGATGTTCGATGTTACTCTTGGCTTGTTAAATGTTTAGTATCAAGTGGATACGACATCCTTTCCCTTTTACATACTCAGTAACCTTCATGGTTGTTAAGGCTCAACATCTCCCTTCAATTTCGATAACGTTTTTGTATGTTATTCCTCTATTGTTCGACATCTCTATAGATTTGGAACCTCAGCGTGATATCATTTGCATTGTAAAAGCTCGATATCCATAGAAGCTGTTTTGGGATACGATATCTCTTCCGCTTTATAAGTTCGACAAACTCTAGAGTTGGCCAATTGCTCGGAATTCGACATTCTTATATTTCTTCATTCTCCCCTAGGTGCACGACACCTTCGAAACTTTCCTGAAATGCTTGAAGTTCGATATCCCTTACTGGTAGCTGTATTGTTTTTCCTTTGATATCTTGAATCTCGACATACTCTCTTTACATGTTCGACATTATTATTTGTAGTAACATTTTCCCTCCTAATATAAAAGAAATATTGGCTTTTCAAATTAACACTTCGATATCTATGCTTGCCGCTTCGATAACCACGTTGTCGTCTATTATCACTCCTTCCAAATCTTGCTCGTTTATTCAAATTTGAAATCAATAGCTCTCGTTATTCCTCTTTCTCCCTATAAATACCTATTGTTCTTCGCTCGCTTACTTTTTACCTACAAACCAAACTAGGAACAAAAAGTTTTATTTTAAGTTTTTACTCAAAAATTTCAACTTTCCTCGGCATTTAAGCTCAATCTTAAGGTTCGACCTTCATCTTTAATTTATTTAAATGCAAGATAAAGAAAATGGGGGTTCTTAATTTCAAAATTAGGGTTTAACTAATTAGGTGCTTCGACAAGTTTTATTAAAGCAGCATTTCTATTTAAATTCTTAGGAACTTAGCATTTGCATTCAAGCATAGATTGTGGTATTTCCCTTTGTTGAATGAACTTTTATAATTGCTGTTACAAATTTGAAATCCTTTCAGAAAGTTGTCTTATAAGAGCTTTGATGATAATAATCAGTACCCTTTAAGATGTCGACATTCAATTAAAAATTCGATTGATTGTTAAAAACTCGACATCCTTAAAACTCGATAACTTGCTTGGTTCTTGGGTTGACCAGTCTTTTGAAATTTAACATCCATTTTGAAATACAAACCTTTTTTCTAATGTCACCAACCCAGCTAGGGGTTCGATATTTATTTTGGAGTTTGACAACTCTTTCAAAAGATGATTTAATTAGTTATAAACTTGATAACTCATAGTGAACCGCTATTCCTTTACAAATTCGGCAACTGCTTAAAGAATTGATATATAGGCTAGAAATTTGATATCCTATTTAAGTCCGACATGACATCATAAGTTCGGAATGTAGTTATCGTATCGTCTTATAAACAATTTATGACATTATGTGTTAGACACCTTATAAATTCAATAATAGGTTAAAGGTTTTCTAAATAAATCTAACCCCACCACCATTTATGAATTATACAACATTTTATGGATTTGATATCAGGTTTTTTATTTGACATCCCATTATAAGATGCTATTAGAATGATATTTTAATTGAAACTTATTGATCAATTATAAACTCGACATCCAGTTATAAATCCAATAGTTGTTAAGGAATTTTCAATGTGTTTGTATAACTTAAATATTTACAAATTTGACATCTTGTTATAGGTTCAATGCATATGAATATAATTCTTAGCGAATTTTTCAAACTATAATAAGTTCCCGTAGTTAGCTGTAGTTTTGATACTTTACCATTATGAATCAGATTATTTTCACTTAGTTAAGTACTCATTAATTAAGCATTCAAACGTTTGATTTGGCATCTATATTTATAAGCATATCAAACGTTTATAAAACATCCAATACTTTCCTAATTTTGTACACCTAGCAGATAAATGGATAGCAAGAAGTGTGACAAAAGCTTCAAGCCTTCTTCCTGTTAGAGAAGGGAGATTATAAGCTCCACCAATCCTTCATAACCACTCGACAAGAAGTAGACTCCATCATTCAACAGTTTGGAATTGTAAGCATATAAGCCATGGCTGCTGGTCCATCTGGTAGGATAGATAATCCTCTAGAGGGATTCTTTCTTTTCTCTCTTATTTGCATCTAACACTTAGGCTACCTTCCATTTCTTGAATTCCTTATACAGTTTTTAGAACATCGGATATTTCTCCAATTCAACTAGCTCCTAATTCGTATACCTATTTGAGTTACTTGGAGATACTTGCTAGGGAGGATATCCTCCCTTCAATTAGTGCTAAAACACTCCATTCATTGACAAATATTGTAAAAGTAGAAAGGTAATTGGAGGGTTCTATATATCGTCTTCTTCCTCAGTTGAAGAACTTGGTTACTAGAATGATTAATAAAGTGAGGGATTGAGAGAACCAATTATTTTATGTTAAGCATCATACCCCTCGAATCAAAGGGTCCTTTTATGTTCCCAGTAAGTTTTACTACTTTCTATTGTTTATATTATATTCTGATGTTCTCCTACGATAATTATTCTCTTTCAGAATCTCGTTCCAAAAGGATTGATTCTTCCATTGCTACCACAATTAATGCCTTGATTGAGGCTTCTAAGTGTAATGGGGAACATGCCCACACTTCTGAGTAAAACCAACCTTTGAATATACTCTTTGATCCTAGAAAGCCACAAGGTACTTTGAGATCCTCTTATGATTTCTTATGTTGGTGTCTTATGAATTTTTCTCTGCTTTAGGTTCTTCTGCTGCTATAATAGTTTCCATGTATAAGAAAGCTAAAGCTTGCATTTCTTCTTTGGCCGAATCAACTAAGGCTACCCCCATTGGAGGTTTTATTGCTAAAGCCATTGATGCCATAAAAAGAAAGGCGGTCTCCAGTGCCCCAACTAATATTTCAATCCCTCCTTCGAGTTAAAAGGCTAAACTCGTGAAGGTTCAGACTTCCGTCATTACCGAAGAGTCGAATGTGGATGTCGCCTTGACAAATGAAGATCCCAAAGGATTTGTCATCTTTGATGACTCCCCTCCTTCCCCCGCTTGGAGGAGATGAGAAGTTTAATGAAGGGGAGGATAATATTGACGATGATGATTATAATGATAATGGCGATGGAGACGGGGACGATGGTAATGAAGATTTTGAAAGACTATGAGATGGTGGAAGCAAATTGGGCGGATAAGGCTTAGGCCGTCCACACGGGATATAGATTTTCCTGATCTTCCTGATTCTCACAATGCTTCTCAAGATGACACCCCCATCGAAGGATGCCCTGGCTATTAAATTTGAAAAGGATATAATTCAGGTTTCTGCGTCATAAGCCCCCTAAGTACAGATATAAAGTTTTTGATCCTTAAATACTTGTAATCTATTTTTTATTTCGGTTAACAAACTTACAATCTTAGTTAAGGAAAAGGAACAAGTATTATTTTAAGATTTAATATGAAAAGAGTGAGAAGAAGGTGCAATAATTAAATAGAGAAATTAAGAAAGCAGTTGAAGGTTACAATAGTTTATCTGAGAAATATAGATATCTTTCTGCTTATGCCACTCAATTAAGGAATTTCAAAGAAAAATGAGCAGCCTCGTTATTGAAGAAGTCTCGCCTTTATCGGGAGAGAGCTATAAGAGAAAATGTAAAGCTAACTATTCTCTTCTGGATGCTTATTGACGATAGTTATGCTCTAATATAATTTCTTTACAAAATTTACTGTAGGAGTAGTTTTAGTTGATCTCTCTTTCTTATGGAAAGAGAATGAAGGTTTACTTAGACATCTCTACAATAGATACTTAGATGAATATGAGCCTATTCCCCATCTTGAAAAGTACTGGAATCTTCCTAGGGTGGCAACCATTCTATTTTCCCCAAACGTTCTTCCTTCCGAGAAGGTTAAATTTAAAAATGAGAGATTTATTTCTGAACTTTACAAATGATCGATATTGTATGAGCTCAAATAATTTTTTTAATGTGCAATTTAGGCAGTTTCATGAATTTCACTATTTTTTATTTCTTTGCAACTTAGCTTATTTTTCATAAATCATACATATTAATGAATCCTCGGTAGTCCTATTTCCATGGAACTCTTAAGTAAATTTATCAAGTTAAAGAGGAACTTTAAAGAGAAATCCTCAATTCTTTAAACTTCTCGATTAGAAAAATATTTTTCTTAGAGATCTCTTAGAAGTGTACCCTCGGCTTCCAAACTTTCGCTATAATTTTTTTGGTGATGAAAAGGATAGATTGCTTAGCGAGATACGAACAAACCACGCTAAATTGTTATATGGTCAGATCAGCCCTTTGGCCAGAGAATGGGACTACCATCAATTCCCTTCAGTTAATACCCCTCAACGGTCTAACGTTCTTTTTGACTCTACCCTTTCTTTGTCCAAAGGATCGTTTAAAATGGCTTAAACTGCTATCTTTAAACTCTGACAATTAAATGCATAAAACTTACATTGTTTATGTAATTTGAATATTTTCGTGCTTGTAACCCATTGTTAATAAATACACTATTTCTCCGTATTGATTTCTTTTTCTGTTTACTTATTTTTACTAGAAAAAACAATTAATGCTCATGTCTTACGGTTCGGAACTCCTCGCTCAATTGGATACTATTAAAGTTAAGTTCAGATTGAAATTCCAGAAGAAGCTCTCTTCCCAAGGTGGTTCAACTTATTCATTTCCAGATAACCCGAATGCAAAGAAATGGCAACATAAGTACTTTTCGATTGAAATTCACATTTAATAGTTTAAAAGAGATGATCTCTAATTTAGAGGAAAAAATTAAAGTAAAGGATAAAGGAACTCAAGGGTTAGAAGGGAAAATGGACGCGATTGGCTAGTCCGAACCTTCAGTCCAAGGAATTGAAGCTGATGTAGAATTTGCCCCATTACACCAAAGGGTAATGGATCCTGAAGAGACTTGCTGAAAAGTCAAGTATCCTATCAATCATTAGAACTTATTGTGAGAGGCGAATGCAGCCTTCCTGCTCCTACCTCTTTGATTGGGAAAGAACAATTTTCTGCTTTGTTAAATCCCCTTCGAGTCTAGATGACGGCAAAATCGCAAGATGGAGTCAAAAAGTTAGATATGAATGTGTTTGATTTTTAAACAAGTAATAATATAACAAAGTTTCTCAATATCTTAACAATTATCAGTGTCAGGTAGAGAAACTTGAGTGTGAAAATATGCTTTTGAATTGGAGGTTAAGAAATTAAAGAGCAAGGTTCACACTTTAAAGGGAGCTAATAAGGTGCTCAATCATGCATTGCAAATTCAAGTTGCTTCGATTGACGATGCAGACATTATTCAGTGGAAAGCGAAGAAGCTTAAACAACTTCTCAATGTGGCGACTCGTCGCATTATCGATTCTTCTTTGGTCGTTGAAAATTTGAAAACAATGGCACAAGAGCTTGGCTTTCAATAGAGAATCACTTGTAAACTTTTGACTAGATTCTCTTATTGTTCAACCCTTTATTCTTGCAATTCTTAAATATAGTGTGTCAATAAATTTGTACTTGAGTGATTATTACCTTGAATGTACTATATCTATTATTCCTTTTGAATTTTCTAAATTGTTTGAGATATACAACTTATTTTCCAAAGCTTTGATTTGATGCAATATGATATGTAGCCTTTGACTGAGCATTGGTTTTTCTTCTTAATATGAACCGTGTCATCAAAATGTGAAATCCGTTTTGATAAAAAGGTTAGTAACTTATTTAATCGAAAGTTTGAAAGAACCCTTCCTTTACTTAACAAGAAATTAGAAATCCGTCTAATAACCAAAATTCTTGTTATTAGAAGATTTGAACTCCGTTCTAGGAGAACTTAATTTAGCACCTGGAGGAGCGAAGCTTTTAACGACTTCGCCTTTTGGACTTTATTGCCTAGAACTTTGGAGGTTGGTGCTTGAAGTTTTCGCCTCGAAGGAATAGATATTCAAAAATCTGTCTGATAATCATGATTTCATCTATAGTAAGACTAGAAATCTAATGGAAATTTTATTTGGATAGAAAACTAGAAAACCATCTGGCAATAACTTGAACAGAATGGCAATAACTAGAACAGTAAACCAGAAAACCATATGGTATTCGCAAATAGAAGACCAGAAAACAATCTGATAATAACTTTGAAATAGAAGACCAAAATACCATCTGTCAATAATCCAGAATTCCATTTGATAAGAAGATTATAAATTTATCCGATAATAAGCCTAAAATTCCATTATAAATTCATCTACTACAAGGGCCAGAACTCTATCCGGTAAGAGGATTAGAAATCTAATTATTAATGGAGATTCCTATTATTCGATAATCCGAGTTTCAATCTAAAAATCATGAATTAAGAGTTTATTTAGTACTTCAAGTAATAAGTCATAATTTCCCAGATGCCACTATTTGACATTTAAATTCTCAATTCTACGTATTAGATAGCTTTTGACCTTTCCTTTGAAGGTTGCTTTAATTTTGCCTTGGTGCAGAAATAAATGTGTTTGACTGTACTTCCTCTAGGAGATTGCATTGAACCATCTTTATGGTCGATTTGAACTTACTTGATTGATTTCTTTTACCGCTTATCACCCTTTGGATGATGATTTAGGCTTTGATTGAATCCTTTATTACCATCTTTAGGTAATGATTTGGATTTTGGTCGAACTTCTTATTACCGTTTCTTAGTAATGGTTTAGATTTTTGTCGATACATTTGGTTAGCTATCTTTAGCAGAACCAAAGTCATACCCGTCCTCCCTTTAGGAGGAACTCCAGTCAGGCCTTATAGGCGGAACTTAAGACTGGTTGGTTGGCCAGGCCATCTTAGGTTGGACTAAATGCTTACTTCGTCCTCCCTCTAGAAGGTGCTTCTGATGGGCCTTATAGGCGTGACTAAAAGCTGGTAGGTGCTCTTGCCAGGCCATCTTAGGTGAGACTAAAGGCTTGCTCCATCCTCTTACTAGGAGGCGCTCCGACCAGGCCATATAGGCTGGACCAATTGCTTGCAGTGCTCTGGCCAGGCCTTATAGGTAGGACTAGAAGCTTACTCTGACCTCCTTATAGTGTGTTCAACCCTTTTATTCATGCAATTCTTATATATAGTGTGCCAAATAATAAATTTGTACTTGAATGATTGTTACCTTGAATGTACTATATATTCTTCCTTCTAAATTTGCTAAAGTATATAAGTTATACAACTTATTTTCTAGAGCTTTGATTTGATACAATACGATATGTAGCCATTGATTAAGCATTCGTTTGTCTTTTTAATATAAACCTTGTTATTAAAACCTAAGATCTGTTTTGATAAAAAGATTAGTAACTTATTTAATCAAAATTCGAAAGAATCCTTCCTTTACTTAACAGGGAATCATAAATTCTCTAATAATGAAGATTTTCGTTATTAGAAGTGAAGCTTTTAATAACTTCGCCATTTAGGCTTTAGAGCTTGACGCTTGAAGTTTTAGTCTCAAAGGAGTAGATATTTGGAAACCCATTTGATAATTATGATTTCATCTGTATTGAAGGCCAGAAATCTAATCGCAATATTATTTAGATAGAAAACCAAAAATCCATCCAACAATAACTTGAATAGGAGACTAGAAAACTGTTTGGAAATAACTTGAATAGAAGACCAGAAAACCATCTGGTATTTACTCGAGTAGAAGACCAGAAAACCATCTGGCAATAACTTTGAAATAGAAGCCCAAAAAACATCTAGTAATAATCTAGAATTCCATCTGATAAGAAGATCATAAATTTATCTTATAATAAGCCTAAAATTCCATTAGAAATTCATTTGCTACAAGGGCCAGAACTCTATCTAGTAAGAGGATTAGAAATCTGATTATTAATGGAGGTTCCCATTGTTTGATAATTCGAATTTCAATCTAGAAATCATGAATTAAGAGTTAATTCAGTACTTTGAGTAATAAATCATAATTTCCCAGAGGTCACCATTTGACATTTAAATTCTCAATTCTGCGGAATGGATAGCTTTTGACCTTTTCTTTGAAGGTTGTTTTAATTTTTCCTTGGTGCAGAAATAAACGTGTTTGACTGTTCTTCCTCTAGAAGATTGCATTGACCCATCTTTATGGTAGATTTGAACTTAATTGATTTCTTTTACCACATATCACCCTTTGGGTGATGATTTAGGCTTTGATTGAATCCTTTATTACCATCTCTGGGTAATGATTTAGACTTTGGTCAAACCTTTTATTACCACTTCTACATAATGATTTAGGTTTTGATCGATTTGTTTGGTTAGCTGTCTTGAGCAAAACCAAAGTCTTACCCATCCTTCCTTTAGGAGGTGCTCCAGCAGCTTTATTGGCGGATTGCAGATAGGTTTAGTGCTTCAGCCAGACTATGTTAGGCGGGATCAAAGGCTTACTCCATCTTCCCTCTAAGAGGCGCTTCAGACAGGCCTTATAGGTGGGACCGAAGGCTGGTCGGTGCTCTGCCTAAGCCATCTTAGGTGAGATCAAAGGATTATTCCATCTTCTCTCCAAGAGGCGCTCCAACTAGACCACGTAGGCGAGATTGAAGGCTTACAATGCTCTGGCAAGGCCTTATAAGCGGCATTAGAGGTTTACTCTGACCTCCCACTATGCGGTGCTTTGACTAAGCCATCTTGGTGGGATCAAAGTCCTTTTCCTTTATTTTATAAATCTTCCCTATGAAGCATTCCCCTTTATTGATTACTTGTCCTTTGTAGAGACATTTTCCTTTTGCTTAAATCTTGCTAATAAATTCTTGAAGCACTCCTTTCCTTAAGAAATTCTCAACCATTCCTTTAAGAGCTCGGCACTAACTAGTTTCGTGTCCACTTCTTCGGTGATATTGACAATAAGTACCCCTAAGATTTCTTTCATTTCCTGGATGCTTCTTCTTTGAAGGTCAATAGTTCAATCTCTCCTTAGTTAGGAGATATATGTTCATGTAGGAAGTGGTAAGAGAACGGATCTTGGAAGATTGGGAAGTTTAGGGCATTGTGTTCTTTTCTTTCACTTGACTTTTTTGTGGCATTGTATTGGCACATTAGCATTATCTTTAAGTTTCCACTTTAAAGATTCTTGAGTTTTGATTGACGTTGCAGGATAATCAATTATTCCTTTCCACCTTTGGGCAAACTTGTTGAAATCCCCTGTTGTTTCTTTTTCAAAAATATTTCCCTTAGACTGGAATTTTATGGCCCTTCTCATCATTAAGAACGAGCTACCTTTCTATGGGCCCACATTTCTCGGAATAGGACAATAACCGTGGATCGAGGTAGAGCCTATATGGAATTGATTTATGCCCCACTTATCAGGATTATAGGTACCTTATTTCTTTTCTTCCATAATTTGTAGTGCTAATAACCTTAACACTTGCTTCCCATGCAATCGAGGGTCATGAGTGATTATATAAACGGGACTGGTCAAGTGATGCTCCTAGGATCCTTTTTTTGGAAATGGTCATTATGCCGTTCTAAATAGGTAATCCAGCATTTTGAAAGTCCTTTAAGGAAATATGCAAGATAGGGTCCTCTATTGTGAGGACCAACCTTTCAGACCCCTAGGAATGACACTTAACACATCCTTGATATTCATGTGCCATTGCCCGAACATCAAAAAGATGAATAGTCGTGGGGTAAAATAAATAACAGATTAGAAAACCTTACAACGAAACTGCTAAATAAAACATAACAGTCAATAGCACATCAGGTTAATCCTTTAGTAATATACTTTTGAGAAGCTCATTTGCTCTGTGAAACTTCTCGGAACCCTCCAAAACGAATCCTGCCAAACCTTATCGAGAATTTGAATATTTCACATCTATTAGCACTACCGAATCCAATTTGGATGAGATGTTAAAGTATCATAATGGAAGCAACCCCACATAGTTTGTCCTCCTCTCGCGCTTTGGTTTTAGTCACTTCTGACAAATGATATCAACGCTTAACGGGGTAATAAATCGTCTTAGAATGATGATAATGCAAAAGTTGAAGTAATCGATAGCGGAGAAACCAACTATCGAGGATATAAAACGATTATATGTTGAAATTAAGTTTGGTATACTTACCACCACTCATCAAATTCAAACGTGTACTATTTATGGGTTAACAATAATATCGACAAGTCAAGATAGTATTACCTCAAAGTCTTGTCCCACGATTATTCTTAATTTTTGAAATAGCGACAAGTCTACTTCTTCAACATTTAGTGCTAATTATATAAATAAATCGTTACCATATAAGCGAATCCTTTTACAGAAATTAATTCACTTCCATAAACGGATCAAACTTTTTCTTTTAAAAACTCGAATTCGTACTTAGCTTCACTTTATTAGTATTAGCTTTAAAACACTTTGTTAAAAGAGTTTACTAACTTTGAAACACCATTATAAAAAGGATTTAACAACTTAAAACATCCTTATTACATTGATTAATTAACTTTAAAACTTCTTTAACTAAGTTAGTTAATTAACTTCAATAATCTTTAATTAAAAAAGGTAAATCATCTTTAAACATCATTAATTCAATTAATCAATAAGATTTAAATATAATTAATTAAATTAATTTATAAATAATTAAATCTTATTATTTAAAATGATTCATTAATTGTAAAAATCTTTAAAGGAAAGATTAATTAAAGTTAAACATATTTATTAACTTCTAAAAGCCATTAATTAAAAAGATTAACGAACTTTAAAACATCTTTAGTAAGTTGATTATTTAAATTTAATCCATCATAATTAAAATATTAATTAACCTTAAACATCATTAGATAAAATGATTAATTTATTTCAAAACATCATTAACCAAGTGAATGGTTAATTTTAAACACATCGTTAATAAGTTAATTAGTTAACTTTATTCCTTATTAATCAAATAATTAATTAAATTAAATAATCATTATTAAAATAATTAATTATTTTTGAAAACATCATATCAAAAATCCGCTTAACGTGTAAAATAATTCCAAGCACAATAATGAAACCAAATGGTTTCGATAAAATGTGATTTTTCGAAAATGCCAATATAGCGACTATCGTTATACGGGCAGTTCGAAATTTGAGTATATGACATTTACAATACAACCAACCATCACAAAGCAATGGGATGAAAATACATACATGATAGTTTATAATAATTCAGCATGTAACAAGCACTTATTAATAGCGGAATTAGTTTGACTACTAGATTTTTATATAACTTAAGATTTGCTTACTAACTTTCCAAAGCGACTAATTTTCAAAGCAATAGACCAATCCAACAACCAATCCATTATAATAACTATACAATAAGCATTCAATAGCTATAATTATGATCATGAATATAGTTTAAAATTTATGATTCAAAGATGGAAGCTTCACTCACAAAAACACTTCTAACTTAATCAGATCACCATAACAAGTCGCCGAACTTACGAACGAACTTCATTACGCTTTAGCTCACTCTTTTGGTCCCTTAGTAGAATATCTTATGGGTTCGGCCAGGGTAGTATGGGGCTAGGCATTGGAGTTTTTGAGGTGGAAACAGTTTTTGTTTTGGTAGAGTAGTGTTCGCAGATGCATATATGGAGTTTAACTTGATTTTTAGAAGCGTATTCACTAGTTTTTGGCTTGGGAATTGGAGGCCATGGAAGTATTCATTTATATGAAGAGAAAAGAAATGAAAATAAAAATGAATATGTAAAATGGAAAATGTGCGGAGGTGGTGGGTATTTATAGGTAAAGAAAATGAAGAGGTGATTAAAATGTTCGAATCATGCTACGCAAGTTTTAAACTTGTGACCTCTTGCACCAAAGTCGAATCACTTAACCACTGGAACAATGGTACTTATCAGTGACATGTTAAACTTGCGTAGCATGATTTGAACATTTATTGATATGTGATATGTTGTCCTAGTGACATGTTGTATATAAAGTACCATTTCAATAAAAAAGATGATTAAAATAATTAAACATTTAAATAATATAAAGTTGTCATGTGTTCATGCTTGCCATACCCCCTCCATCTCACCTAGTACACATGCACACACCTCTCTCCCCCTCTTCACCATGCCTTAGGTACTTGCTTAGGTTATGGTTAGGGTACTTAATTAATTTCCTAATGTTATTTAATATATTTTTATGCATTTTATGTCAAATCAAATTTTATATTTAAACTACACTTGATTAACTTTAACACATTGATTATCTTATCACATGAAATATGTGCATGTGTGTGAATGTGTGTGCATGTGTATATGAGTGATACAAAAATTTGCACAATGTTTTCAACGACTTTTCGAGGCCGAAAAGCCTAATTTAGAAAAATGTTTTTTGGTCATATTTTCTATTTTTATTTGAACTAGTTATTTTGACAAACAAAATTTGAAAATGATTTAATGTCATTAAATTGTTTAAAATATTTTTATTTGGTTATCAAAATCCATTATTTGAATATTAAAAAATGATTTAAATATTCAAATATAAGGCGATTAATTTATGAATCGTTACACTCTCCCTCTATGAGAATTTCGTCACCGAAATTAATACACAAAAGGACATCCAAAAAGTATATATTATACCAAGAAATTCATATAACAATGCAAAGCAATTATAGCATAAATGAACATACATGATGCATTAAAACAACTAACCTAACATTACATCGTGTAAGTTTCTCTGATATGATCCTTAGCCTCCCAAGTACAATTGTGGGGATCATCACTCCACTGGACCTTCACAAGCGTAACACCTTACTCCTCAATCTCCTTTCATCTCGATCTACAATATGAACCGGATGTCGGATTATTGTCAAGTTTAGTTCTATCTCTAAGTCATCCTGAATAAATATCTCTACAATCAGCGATGGATCATGAACATGCTTTCTCAGATGAGATACATGTATATGAACTTTTGACAATCTTTTCGGCAATTCTACTCTATATGTCAATGATCCAATTCTCTCAAGGATTCTAAATGCTCTAATGAATCAGGGTGCTAGCTTTCCTATTTTTTTGAATCTTACAACTCCTTTAATCGGAGAAACTTCCATAAATACTGTATCCACGACCGCAAACTCTAAGTCCCTTCTCCATTGATCGACATAATATTTCTACCGATCTTGGGCTTCTTTCATCCTTTCCTTGGTCATAGCCACTTTCTCTGATGCTTCTCGAATCATCTCTGGTCCAAAAATTAATCGGCTCCAGTCTCAACCCAATATGAAGGTGATTTACTTGGCCATCCATACAAATCTTCATAGGGCACCATGTTAATGCTAGCTTGTTAACTGTTATTATAAAAGAACTCTACCAAATGCAGTTGATCTTCCCAAGTACCTTATAATCCAAAATGCATGCTCTTAAGAGATCCTCCAAAATCGGGTTCATCTTTTCGGTTTGTTCGTCTATCTACGAGTGATAGGCTGAGCTCAAATTCAACTCTATCCCTAAAGCAGCTTGCAATACTCCCAAAATCGACTAGTGAAGATGGGATCTCGGTCATTGACTATAATTATTAGAATTCCATGCAGTGGAACGATCTTCCTCAAATAAATCCCTACTAAAGAAGCTGCAGTTCTTATTGACCTCACCAGAATAAAGTGGGTGATCTTCGTTAATCAATCTACAATTATCCAAGTGCCTTCATTACCTATTCTTGTTTCAGGCAACCCATCGATAAAGTCCATCGATACTTGCTCCCACTTTCAGTTCGGTATCTCCAATTGACTTGTCATTTAGCCGTGCGAGCTTGAAACACATAGAATTTAAAATTTAGAATTTAAATAAATTGAATTTGAAAAGCTATCTTCCACATACGATCGACTTTGACCTCGAAACTAGTTCCATTGTATTCGAAATAGGGGTATAACATTATAAACGCCAAGCGGTACGTCTCATTTGGAGCTCAAGAAATTTCGGACATTAAACGTCAGATACTTTCAAATCAACTAATTAATAATATAAATATCTATATTCAAACCCACATTCGTTATCCTCGCAGTATATCACTCTTTTCCCCTTTTATCTTCCAATCTAAGATCTAAAATGAATGAATAAAAAAAAGCAACGAATGAAAAAGAAAACGAGAATGATGAGCAAGTGGAGGGCGTGCTATGAATCTGGGCGCCTTCATCGATTTAGGGCTTGAATTCTTGAATCACGTGCGTGATGGCGAAGGTAGGAGGCCGCTGTTGGCAGGCGCATGCGAGTGCACGATGTAAGGTGGCGATGGGCGAACAAGGGTTAGGGCCGCACGCGCGAATTGTACGTCGTCGAGGCTGGGAAGTCTTCTGGCGAGGCTCGCGCGATGAAGCTATTCATGTGCGAGCGGAAATTGACTTGCGAGTTTAAAAAAAAGTTGGCAATGGAGGAAGGTCGGGCATGAATTATCGAGCGAGTGAACGAGGAGACGAAGGTAGTTTATATTTATTTTATTTTCTATTTGTTAAAAAAAGTTATTTAATTATCGTTATATTAATAAAATCATAAGTCTCTCGTACGAGGTTCAATTCAATTGAAACGAGTTACAGAGATTTTGTGTCGATGCCGTCTATGATTTAGGATTGAGCTGGAATTTATTTGAGGCTGGAATTATTTTCAATTTCAAATAAAAGGCGAGTGTTTACGCTCACGTTTGACTATTTTATTTTTATGTTAGTAAAAAATTTATCGTAAAGTAATTTTAATTTATTGATGGTTGTTGAATAAATTTAAATTGACATTTAATTGACATCTAAATTTATTGATAGGATTTGAATTGATAGTTAGATTAAATTAGAATTTAACTGCTAGTGAAATCCCTGATTTTCCATAATTGATTGATTGTTGTGATTATTGACTATTTGGTTGATTGTTTGTGATGGATAGAAATTGGTTGATACTTAAATGATTAAATTGTTAATTATTTTGGTATACTCTGTTATCACCCAATATATTATTTACAGTACATAAAACTGTAAATCAAATTATTTCGAATAAATTAAGGAATAGGTTGAAATGATACACCTATGACACTTATTTTGGATTGAAATAATATATATCCATCCTTGGAAATTAAATTGAAATAATGATTCACTTGGCCATATGATAGAGATTTATATACGAACAACGGATTGGTTAAATTAAATGATTTTGAATTTTTGATTTGAATTATTTAAACGATTTGGTTCTAAAGAAAAAAAATCGAATTTATGGAAATTGTATTATTTTTGAATTGGAACTCAGAATGATGAAACTTTAAATTTGAAATAGAATTTGTTCAAATAATCGATGTTGAGATTTTAAGTGGTAATCGGAATATGATGTGGGTTTCAGAAAATTGATTGGTTTAAAAGATTGGATTTTTTATTGAAATTTGAATATTTCTAAGTAAAAGGTGATCTAGCATGATATTTGAAATTGAGCTTGGAATTTCATTATATTTTAAGATTGGGATTTAAAATTTAATATAAGGAAAGTTGATTTAAGTGTTCTAAATCGATATTTGGAAATCGAACTCGTAATTGGTATAAATAGAAACAGTTTAATTTTGGGATTGGAATTTAAATTAATTTGAGATTAGAATTTAAATTAATTTGAGATTTGGAATTTAATTAATTTCAGATTGGAATTTAAAATAATTTAGAATTGGAGTTTGAAATTAATGGGGAACTGGATTGAAATTAATTTGGAATCGAAGTAAAAATCGACTTAAAATCGTAATCGAATCGATTAAATCGAAATGGAAATGGGAAATGATTTGAATTGAAGATTTGGAAAGTGAACTGGTTTGAATTTAAAATATATATTTTTTATGAATATTTTTAGTATAAATGGTTTAAAAATCTATATTCTTTAAATATTCAAATTATTTTGATTTTCTAAACTCTTTTACTATCTAAACCATTTTTATTGCTCAAACTATTTTCTATTAAACTATTTTAACTATTTTAAAACTATTTAAATGATCTTCTAAAATTCAAACTGGTTAAAGGGGTGGTCATGTTTATATTTAAATCTTGGATTTGAATACGAATTGGGTTAAAGTGAGTTATAACCAAAACTGTAATTCGAATCAAGTTTTGAAGTGAAATCGATATATCGAGTTGAATTGACATTGTGAAGTAAAATAATATTTTTGAGTAAATATGATGATTTCAAAAATGGTTTTGACTTTTGAAACGAATATGATATTTGGTATCAAGTATGAATTGTTTTAAGTTGTATAAGAACCGGTATGCAAAATGACGCTTGGTTGTTAAAGAGACCAGGGCCTCTTAATGGCATACTCTCTGTCAATATTGGAACCACTTTAACAACTGTATACGCAGTGGATGATATCTAGAATGTAGTGGTTGAATTGGCAACGTTTACTGGAATGAAGTAAGAGAATGATGATGGATAGCCTTGACATTCGTGTCATAATTAAAATGACTAAAACAAGAGCCTATGTCTGGCCAATGAGGTTTGCTACCTCTAGCGACGTTGATCCCTCGTATTACTAGTCTGGTTTCGGATTCGATGAGTGCACCTTTTTGTCGTTTGGATTGATTGTCGCAGTCAGCCACAGATGGGTTACGACTAGCCAGAAAGGGTAAACTGGTAGAATCCTACCTTGGGCATTGCCTCATGTGCCTTGTCATATTTATCCCTATATGAGCCTATTACGATTTTGGTTTAAAACTGTAAAATGTATTAAGGTGGATCAATGTAAATCCTTAACGCTATTTTGATATTTATTTTACTGATAGACATTATCTATTATAGTGTAAACTATTATATATAAATAGTTTAACATAGATCCTTAGAAGATGGAAAATCCCGTAACATCTCTTAAGTCATTGCACTCATATTTGTGATATTGATTTGACTTACATAAGAGTATTTTAGTCCTGACTCGAGTGTTCTGTCTTTTCATTACGCTCGGGTCAGTCCTGATTTTTTTCAGCGTATTGAAGACTATTCTTTGGAGGACATGTGACGACCCGTCCTTCTACTCCCAGAAAGACGTATCATCATTAAGAAAGAAAGGGATAGAAATAGAAAAGAAAAGAAAAGAAAGAAGAACAACAACATCAGAATCTCACAGCGGAAACGGAACAAAATATAATATACCACAAAACTATTACATAGTTTACATATATCAGAGTTATACAATATCATACACATGACAATCATATATACATCTATCACTACATACATCCCAAAATACAGCATACTCTAACTAACACAGTGGAACTAGATAGATATCTACATATGTCTGTGCTCCTGCTCCAAGCTCCTCCAGAACTCAGCAATCTAAGAACCTATCACTTGGCTACTCATAAAAATTTGAGTACCCAAGTGTTTATGAAAACACAAAATATAAACTCCGGGTCAGACATGGGTCTGGTATGAGTAAACAGTTTAAAGTTGTTTAACTTTGAAAAACATTGGAAAAGAAAGGTATCATGTAAGACTCCCCACACATAAATACGGTTTAAAGTTGTTTATCTATGTTCCGGATTGTTTAAGTCGGATATGTGTAGATTATTGCCGATTTAAACCTTCCGAAAAATGGGTCGTCACACACTTGGTATTAGAGCTTAGGTTTAGTATATTCCTAGGCTTTGATGTGTACTCAGTATAGATAGGGTCAGTAGCGCCCTAGATTGAGTTTGAGTGTATTATATATATGATCGCGTATTTGCTAGTGATATAAAAATGTTTTATATTGTGTTCACTTATCCATTGAGTTGTTTATGAATTCTAGTCAGTGCATGGGACGCCATATTATCGATAGGGATTTCTAAACGCTTAAACGAGGCAAGTCGACATAGTATTGTTTTTAAATTGGATAAATGAACTAATTTTACCTCGATTATATTATATATATAAAAGAATAAGTTTTCAAAAATTATTAAAGTGCATATAAATGGATTGTTTGGTTGTTTGAAAATTTAAAAATATATAAGTTAATAAAAGTTGGTTGAATAATCTAAATAAAAACAACAATTGTAAAAGAATAAATATGTAGGCAAATGAATTATAAAGTATGGTATTATAATTAAAATGATTTACAATTGTGAAATAGTCTTATATATAAGAAATGAAAAAATATGAGTATATTTATAAATGTGAGTTATAAATAAAAATGGATTTAAACTAAGAATTTGAGAATTTGAATCCCATTGATTTTGATAGTTGTTTTTCAAGGATTAAAGAGGTTATATTATTAAAAATCTAAATAAGATAAATAAATTTGAAATGTATCTTATATAAGTAAAGTGAATAAGTGAAATTATATAAGTAAAATTTTTATAAACGTGATTTATAAATATAAAAATGAATTTTAAAATAATATAAAGCACTGAATTCACTATCATTGCTGAAAAATAATAAGGATGGTGACTGCAGCATCATCAATATCATTTTCGAGTTTCTATGTGATTGAATTGCTACCAACAGTAAATTGAAAATTTAAGATTTGCCGTGATAAACAAATATTGTAAAAAATCCAAGTTTGAAATTGACAAATATAAGTAAAATGAGTTTCGGACTTATAATATGTATGAAATAATTTTTTTAATTTTATTAAAGTTAAATAAATTTGAGTTAGCATTATAAAATATATGATTTGAAATTTAACTAAAGGGAAGTTAAATTTGATATCAAAATGTATTAATAAAGTGAAGCAAAGAATATGAATATAAAGTTGAATTATATAATGAAATTCAACTTTAGTTGTTAAATGAATCAGTAATTGAATTAATGAATTGAATTGCTAATGCAATAAATTAGTAAATAAAATATGGATTGAATGTTAATTAATCAAATATAAATGAAGTAAATATGAATGGTTGAGTGTAAGTTAAATAAATTGGGTTATATTGGATATACATTAGTTGTTAGATGGATGTTAGTTGATTATATAGAAATTCATGTGGAATTGAACTAATGAAATTGAAAGCTAAAATTGAATTCAAATTGGAAGTAAGTGAATCAAAAGAGAATTGAATTTGGTTTAATTTAGAAGTGAACTAAATTGAATGTAAATTAGTGAATGTAAACTAATTGAGTTTGAATAAATGAATGTTCGTAAAATCCAATGTTAATGAATCAAACGTGAATAAATTGAAAACCAATTCAATGAATATTATTGAGAAATGAATGCATATTGATTTGGATATGGATTGATTGAATAGATATTGGTCTGTTGGATGTTACTTGAATGATAGTTGTTTAATGGTTGAATTGTTGCTTTTGATTGCATTTGTTATATTGGCATACATAGTTGTTGTATTGGTATATGTTGTATATTGATATTACTTTCCATATACACAAGTACTTATTGGTTGCTGAGTGTATAGTAGGTGCGGATGACGTATGCTTCACATCTTGCGCTCGTTTTCGCGCTATATTAATCGTATATGCTTGTTAATAATGTCTAAGGTATATATCTCGGATTACATATCGTACTTTTATATTTTTTTCCCTACAGGATGCCTCATCCTCGTAGATGAGATGTATAGGTATGATATATATATATGTATGTATGTATGTATGTATACGTATTATTATTATTTTTGGATTGAACCGCGAAAAGGAGGCCATGGCAAAAAAATTTGAAAACTTAAGGCGTTTGAAAAAGTTCGGAGAATTTTGGAAAATTGTTTGATAACTAAAATTTTGATTTTCAGTTAAAAGTTATACGATATTAGCTGGTTTTGGAAAGATAACTATGAATGAATTTGAAAACTTATAAAAGTTTTTATAAGAAGTTTAACTAATGGATTTTGGAAAAAGTTAAACGGTTTAAATAATGTTGGTAATATAGTTTGAACGATTTGTTTTGAAAAGTTAATGGATTTTATGGCTTTTTCTTACTTGGTAATTTCGAGGACGAAATTCTTTTAAGTAGGGGAGAATATAATGATCCAAAATTTTAGTTATTCGAAATTGGGATATTTAATTAATTTTAGATATTCATAAGTTAATTTTATAAGTTGAATAGCTTATATTTCAAATGAAATAATTTATTTGGATAATTAAATTGTTGATTTGATATTATAAATTGCAAAATTAATTGGAATGTGAATTTAATATGAATGAAAATGATTTACAAAGTTGATTTAAATTCTATTTAAATTAGAATGATGTTAGGTAACTTTTAAAATTGAATAAAAGTTAATTTATAGAAATTGGAAATTTTAATATTTAATTAACATGTAAAAATAGTCATTTTTGACATGGTCTTGGATTTCGATGAAACCAGTTTTATTGGATCCGTAATAGTGAATTATTATAGGATTTCAAATTTCATGTCAATAGGATTTACGGTTTGGTTGTGCAAAGCTGAAATATATAGAAATTTATTTAAGTAAATTTTAATTAAAATAATTCAATTCTAAAACCTATCTTCCAAATACGATGGAATCAGCTCCCGATATATATTCCATTGTGTTCTGAATAGGGGTAAAACATTACGAATGCTTGGCGGCACGCTTCGATTGGAGTTTGAAAATTATTCGGATGAATGGTGTGCGAAAATTTTCTATACAAGGTCATAAGATTTTTCAGTTTGCAAACCCTAATCCATCTAAACCCTAGTCGCCGCCATTATATTCGATGGCCAGAAAACTCTATTTTTCTGCCCTCTTTTTCTCTCGATCCATCCACTATCGTCAAAAATCTTCTACTTGAAAAATATAGAGCATGTCGAGATCTACGTGATCAACGGTGATGGTCGAAATCAAGGAAGCAGATTGGCGGCAATTTAGTATGAATGGCGCACATTCGAACGCGATTCCCGATGCAGTGGTGGGGTCGAGCTTGCCGGTCTCTAGCCGAAGATGAGGTGGAGCTTTCGAGTGGCACTTGCCGATCGTGTTTGAATTCATTGTGGAGGCCGCGACGATTAGGTTTTAAAGGAAAGCTTTGGGTTCGAGCGTCACCTTGGTTTTGAACGCGTGAGGAAGGAAGGGGATGCGGTCGGATCTTGTTTTCTCAAATCCAACGGCCTATATGCAATTGAGGTTTAAAATAAAAAAAGAGAATGTAAATTATATTATTTAAAATTCATGTAGTCTTTAAATTTGTATATCTTTTACGTACGAGGTCGAAATCTGACGAAATAAGCTGTATTGGGTTTGTATTCGCGAATACTATGCGACATAGCTGGATTGGATGGATTTGGAGTTAGTGAAAATTTTGGGTAAAATTAATTTTATGCGAAATAAAACGCTGCAACGGCTATTGGGAGCAATGTGAGTTCAACTTACTCTTTCTGACTCGCTTATATTTTTATATAAGCGAGAATAATTTATTTTATACAGATTGATGATAGGTTGGGTGATATATGATATTATATATATATATATATATATTGATTGGTTTGGATATATTCCTGCATATTTTAGCGGACGAGACCCTATACGTTCCCGTGTACGAGCGGATGACCCTTTGTACGCGCATCTGCATCAAAGCGGACATCGTACATATTTTCTCATATGTATATTTGTTGCAGGTTACATGTTGGAGGGATCCAATAGGATTCCTCATCATTGTTGATTTTTTTGTTCGTATATATAATGATATATGATTGTATGGTTGCCATAATGATGTTTTGATGTGATTTGACTTATTTAGTGCTATGGTAGCACTAGGCCTTGTTTTTTGATATTTTGGAAATATTGAAATTGACGATTTTGATTTGAAAAGGTTTTCGAAGTAATTTTTGAAAGTATATATGTTTTAATGATTTCTATTTTATTTTAAAAAGAAAGGAATTTGTTTTTAAATAAAAAGTTATGCTTTTTGAGGTTATAAAATATAGTTGGGAAATACTTTGAAAATAGTTTTTTATAAAGTTGTATAAAAACATTTATAGAGGTAATATTTTATAAATAAATAAATTGATTCATAATTGGGATTTATAAATGTTATTAAGTGGACTTGAAGTTGTTTTGTAAATAGAATTGTAAATGTATTTTATAAATAAGTTTGATATATAAAGAAATTGATTTATAAATGGATTTTGATAGTAAAAAGTTTTATAAAAGAATAGATTATAAATAGGAATTTGTAAACGAATTTTATAAAATAGAAATTTTACAAAATTGAAGGAAATTTGTAAATTGGTTTTATAAGAAGGATTTTCTTATTTAAAGGAGTTTTGAAAGTGATGTTTGATGAAGTTAAGGATTAGATGCAACAAGGCTAAGTGGGTCATTCCCAATTAGGATATGATCATCCTCTTCTAGATATATTTCTTCCCGTAATGACGTTTGGG
This sequence comes from Allium cepa, assembly GCA_030765085.1. Lineage (NCBI taxonomy): Eukaryota > Viridiplantae > Streptophyta > Magnoliopsida > Asparagales > Amaryllidaceae > Allium > Allium cepa. The sequence continues at coordinate 962,868,494 of CM060939.1, read as the reverse complement.
ATGTAAATTAATGTGGTTTGTATGCTAGAGGGCCCATGGAAAAGTTAGTAACGACCGATGGGATGACATACTCAGTACTACCTAGTTATAGGGGTAGGCCGAGCTTGTGTTGGTAGAGGAACTTTGTAATGGTTTCTCGGTACATTCCTCCAGAGATGTACTGCCGGAAGGCAGTCCCTTCACCTGGTCATTTGTTTGGAAATCCAAACTCTACTATGTGCCTACCATTTTGTTTGTGGAGCCTAATATGCTAGAATTTAATAATGGTAACAATTTCAGCTATTTTGATTATTATTTGTATACTAGACACCAGCATAATATAACATGATTTGAATTAAATGTTTTGGTTATTGTAAGGGAAAAACATGTCCGTGTTTATATGTGGGCGTGTCTTACGAGATACTTTTGGTTTGAAAATAAAAGTTTGGTAATTTAATAAATTCAGTTGAGTGTGTTTCCTCACACTGGTTTACCAAACTGATCCGGGCGTTCTTCCCTTTCAATGCTCGGGTCAGACCGAGTATATTTACAGGTTCGGATTTGGTGCTTTTGGAGCTTCAGCAGGCAAGCTGGAGATCTTCATGTCGTATACATGTACATGTTTATTTTTTCACTGCTTTGTTAAATTGTCAGTAATTGTAAAAATAGGTTATTATAACCGTCCAAGCTGATGATTAGTAATTGATTGTTTGACTCTGATGGATGTATGTATATCACAGTTTCTATTTTGTAAAGATCGTTGATATGATACTATATGTTATTCCGCTGCGATGTGAGATTCTATATTGTTCTATTTGGTTCTCTCCTCTCTTTCTTCTCTTCTCTTCTTCTTTTTTCTTTTCTTTCTCATGACTTTCCGTCAGTCTATTCTTTTTGGGCCGGACATGTTGATTTACTGTCGATTCAAAGGGTACGGATTTGTGGATCGTCACACCTTCTTTGGATAAGAGCACTGGTTCTTCAAATGTCCATGCTTGTTGCAATTGTAGCAGAGTGGTTAACTAGCGGGGTTTGAACACTATTATTTTTAAAGTGGCACATTTGGTTGCACTTATAACGAAGGATCTTGGTCAAGTCTAACTGCTTTTTCTAGCTAGAGCTCCACCTCCAGGCTTCTTTCCCAACCACTTCTTCTTCCCTTTGCACTTAAAAGATGGCTTACGAGCAACTAGTATCAATGATAAAGTTGGGAATTGACTGGTGGCAATACTCCCTTCTGAATTCCATGCTCAATATCAGGAGCTACAAGCCTCAAAGCCATACTGATTAGATGGGTAAAGGTACTGTTGAGATGATTAGTCATTTCCCGATAAAATCCTAGTCGCATTCCTTTCATAAACATTTCATTCTTTTTGAGTGGCATATCAATCAATCCTGGTCCAAAGCGAGACAATGCATTGAACTTATGCTCATACTGTGCCACTGTTATCTCACCTTGTTTCAAATCCATAAAACTTCTAAACAACCGAGTCCTTCCCGCCACTGGGATAAACAATGCTTCAAAAACCTTCTTAAACTACGCCCAGGAGAAATCTTCTTCTGGTGTATTCATGGTGACTAAATCCCACCAATCCGTTGCTGCTTTCTAAAGCTGACGCGATGCCAACAATCTCTTTCTACAATCCTCCAATTGAAGATCCTCGAATATCCTTACATAAGAGCGGAGCCATGTCTAAACTCCCAGAATATCTTCAATTCCAAAGAAAGGCTTAACACCTAAAGCAGTGTAATTCTTACACAAGGTCTTAAAGTTCTGATTACGTAACACACAGTGTAATTCTTACACAATGTCTTCATTCACATAAAAATACAAATTACGTAACACAAGTAATATACATAAATAGTATTAAAAAATTTAATTTACTGTTTATTTATCTCAATAAATTTATTATATATTGTATTGCAAAATTTTGTTGTATTTTTAAATACCTATGTAAGCAAATTTCTTTGCTAACCAAATATGCAAGGCAAGTCAAGGCTGGTTTGAATAAGGGATTAAGTGGCCTTATGCAAGATTAAGAGTATATATGCAAGTTCAAGTTCGGGTTCAAATCCAAAGATAAGTCATATGCATGTTCATTGTCCAAGTTCAAGTCTAGAAAATAGGTCGTATGCGCGTCCAATGTCACAAATTCAAGTCCAACAAATAAGTCGTATGCATATCCCATACAAGATGGTACTATAACTCCATTTATTCTAATTTCTTGTTACACAGAATTGTATAGCAATCAAAACATACAATTCTATTATTTATCGATTCGAAAGGGGTTTTAAAATACATTTTACCAAAACCTTCAAAACAATTTCAAACATAAATTTTTAATCGATAAAAAGATCAATTTATAAAATTTACGCTCTTTCCTCAAAATCCATTTTCTTTTTCAAAATAAATAGTTGGAAACCTATTATTCAATTAAAAGGAAATCTATAAATTACAATTCAATTCCAAATCACTTAAAATTCTTTCTAAAAATAATTCATATATTTTTAGAGTTCTTCATTAATAACTGAAAACAATAATATTATTAAATATAAGTTTTATAATTCAAAATTTCCTTTAAACAACAAATTTTAATTAAATCTATTTTTTCAATAAGAATTTTCTATTAAAAATAATCTTCCAAAGTCGTAAAATAGAATTCCATAAACAAATAAATTACACTCTACTTACTACAACCTCATAACATTATTTTTCTAAACTTCCATCCTATTAAATCCAAAATAAGATTAACTTGTCACTTTTAAAAATATCAATTTCAAATATCATTCGATAACCACTCTTTAAATATTTTATAATCAACAATAAATGAATAAAAATACAAATATTCTAAAATTTAACTTATTTAATCAAATCCCAAAAATTCATCATTTTCCAAACAATTTCTATTCATAGAAAACCCAAAACAATTTACTTAAATAATTTTCTATCATAAAATATATTTCAGTTTAACCCCCTTGTATTCAAAACTAAAGTGTCAATAATAAAAGATAATTGACAAACAATCGCAAACACATTCGTTCACTTTCAACGACACCATTTTTCTAAACCATGCTTTGATAAACAATTTCAAACGCCAATATCGAAAAATGATAATTGACAAACAAGATAAACCGTATATATTCGGAGTGAAATGAATGTGAAATGAATAAAATAAAATAAATAAATTTTATGGAGGCAAAATGAAAAAAAAATACATAACTCTATAGCACCATTCAATAATAATAAGTCTCGGGATCAATTTTCAAAATCACTATATAAATCAATACTTTCACATAACAATCTTTTCTATATAGCTGCAATACAACAAACGATAGTGATGAATGACTATAAACCAGAAGTTCCAAATCTATATTAGCATCAATGGTTTCACAACATCCACAAAAGAATATCTCAAAACTAGATCCACCTGTTCTACAAAATCAGAGCATAACTAGCTCAGCAGCTCTATAGTCTCGAATTGCTTCTTCGGGAAACTTTTTACAGAAACAATTCGAACGCAACTCTCATCCACATACGTCTACATCCACTCACCACTTCAGTAATGGAAATTCGCTTCTTCCTCCTCATTTGCATCTCTGCAAAACATGCTAATTCACTCGTTGCCTTCATAGGATCCGATATAATCCTCTTATTGGGAAGTTTCCTTGAAGAGATGGATCCGCTACTTGAGGAATTTTGTTTCTGTCTTTGAATAATGGTCGATCCTATAATTTAATGTCATGTAGTGAATAAGGCTTGATTTCGTGTCATATCATTTGTGCATGTATATCAAACTATAAGTACATTATGTGCATGTCAGATATTGTGTACAGCTAAATGATTTGGGAACATTGGTATTCATGTTGAAAATGAAACCATGACTTCATACATGCATGCGAATATTCTGTTATGTAGCTAAATACAAGTAAATTTAAACTTTGTTGAAAACTACAAATTGACAACAAATACCACCATTCGAAAGACTGTATTGTTCTGGCCAAGTTTGACTTAGTGCCGTAATTTTTTTTTGACAACTTTCAAACTGAAATTAAAGTGTGTTAGAAAGCTAGGCCAGAATAGTGCATTACTATTCGACCATTTACAATTAACCTCATGTAGTTTGAAATTTCCATATTTTTGGAGTTTTTTAGTGTCAACATGTCAGTGGCAAAAATGAACACTAAGGATCCACTCTTATGACATAATTATCATAGCATTTTTTTATCCAAACATTCTTACACTAGACTTAGGAAAATACAAGTTACACTATTCATATTGGATCTAACTACTTCCGATTTAAGCTTACTAAAGACTGGATTGAGCAGTATGATTTGTTTCTTAAAACTATAATAAATCGATTATACTGAAATTTATCATAACTATATATTTAAACATTAGAAATTATCTAAAAGTTACTGTAGAACTCTACAAGTAATCTTATTTCAACCTTTTACAAATAAAGTTTAAAGCATGCAACAAAGTTAGTTCACACTACCTATGTTCATTCAATCCTAATTACTCAACTTTGTGCCAGGAACTGCATTATATTAGAAAATTTTCATACCGTGATACAGTTCACCATCAACTCCTGCTCCTGTAGTGTGATTTCCCAAGTATTTCCTTAAGTTTGCCAACGACTTCTGCTTATGTTTCGGCCGCTTGTTCTAAGATTTTGTCCGGTTCCCATACTCCCTTCGGGAACATCAAATCCATTTTCCATTGCGGCCGCTGCAGACCTAATAGATGTTGCGATGTTAAATTTATATATTATTTGATTTTTTTTTTTGAAAAAGGAACGAGTTATGAAAAAATTACCAACAATATAACTTAAAAAGTTCGAAATCACAAGTAAAGGTTTTAAAAAAATTTCATTTTCAAAATTTTTAATTTTTATTGTTTTTTACTAATGTAACAAATGCAACTAGCTAAGGGTATATATGAAAAAAAATTTTATTAAACATTCAAAATCACATAACATTATGAAAGTGAGTAATACGTTTTCATCAAATAAGTATCGGAAGTCTGAACACTTATTCAAAACAAACAGCTTCAAATTACCTGTTCATCAATAAATAAGTAATCAAATAAGTGATCTACTATACTAAAACTGTATTTAGTGTAGAATAAGTTCAGAATAGTCAGTATAGGAGGTTCATCATAAGCGCTTCGACGTAGATGGTTCAACATTGATGGTTATGCATGGGCAGGGTCTTACACTACCAGGTTTAAGCAAAGGAGAACTATGTGTGAAGTAGTCTGATGCAAACTTGTGAAGGGACATTCCAACAAGTGAAAATTTTATAGAATCAGAACGTCAACATGTGAAATATACCGACATCGTCATGCAAAGACTGGGTTTTTATAGCATGTTGAAACAATGTCAAAAAGGGAGGACCGATGAAGGTAAATTGTATATATGAAGTGAAGTTTGGAGCAGTTCGATATAGGAAAAGGCTCGAAGAAGTCAAAGGATGGTAATGGGGAAGAATGAATTATGTGATGAAGCTAAAGGAACGTAGAGGCTTGATCAGGGTGTCGACAACAATGACCAAGCCTCGAAATATATTCGGCATCCCTAGCCAACCCAAAATGTTATTATCTACAAGTACATTGAAATCAACAATGCTTATTTTTCAAAAAAAAAATGTAATAAATTATCTTCACTTAGATAAACCTCTAAAAGAAATAGAAATGTATATCTATACTAATGGTACTACTGTCTTTTAGTCATGTTTTAATGAAAGGTTGAAAATAATAATAATTTCCTCCCACATCTATAAACCGTAGTTAAATAACAACAAAACAATCTCTAAATCATCGACCAGTACATCTATGAGCCTTTAAAAAGTCTAGTGGCTTAGGTAGTATTTGGCTAGAAAATGCATTTTGTATTTTGTGTTTTCAATATGCACGTCAAATGACGTGGAAAAGGATGATGGTTGTAAAACTCTGTTCATTCGAACAAGGAGGAATTGCCTAGAAGGAAGATAACTGTTGATATTTTCTAAAGTGAATATTAGGCCTGCATCCCTAAATCAAACTTAATTCACTAAAACTCCTCCCACAAGAAAACATAATTTGCAGGTCCCTATTTTTCGTTTCGTTTGTTTTTCCCCCTAAAATACCCCTCCGCTTCTTGCACGATTGATTTTAATAACGAGTTTATCTTTCTTGATTTCATCTTCTTTTTCATTGGCAAACTTATGTTTCTTGATTTTATCTTCTTCTTCAGCGAGCTCATCTTTTTCGATTTCAATGGAAAACTACAATTATACACAATAGTTGCAGAAAATTATGCAATTATATGCACTAATTGCAGAAATGTCTGCAATTATATGCAATAGTTGCAGACATTTCATTGCAGACATTTCAGCAAATATATGCAATAGTTGCAGACATTTCTGCAACGATACCATACAGTTGCAGAAATTTCTGCAACTATGTACAATAGTTGCAGACATTTCTGCAAGTATATGCAATAGTTGCATTTCTGCAACTATATGTAATAGTTGCGACATTTCTACAACTATATGCAATAGTTATATTTCTGCGAATATGCAATAGTTGCATAAATGTCTGCAACTATATGCAATAGTTGCAGACGCTTATGCAACTATACCATATAGTTGCAGTAATTTCTGCAATTATTTGCAAATGTTGTAAACTTGAAAAAAATCGGAAGTGTTCAAAATTTGCTGAATTGTCTACAAATATATGAAATAATTACACCTTTACTATAAATACGAATTTTGGGTATCAACAATGGATCTCATTCTAAAGATAATAAAATTTGTGATTTTTTGGTGAAAACGGTATGTTGATCTATTTTTTCTATATAAAGTTATACGCGTTTGAAATGTTAAAAACATACAGGGTATTTGGGATTTTTTTCGTGCGCGAATTTGAAAATAGGGACTGGAAATGAAAGTTTAGTTTGGGAAGGATATTTTCTCTATTTTGAAACTTATTAGGCATGTGAGTCAAACTTACCCTTTTCTAAAAGGTGGAAAACAACAAAAAGTCGTTTTCAATTTTATATGTTAAAATCATTTTTCGAATCACCGTTTTTCATCCCCTTCTTCCCTTCATGTATTTTAAAGCAGGCGGTTGAAAACGCAAAACACATTTTCAAACCAAACGCTGCCTTATATTCTAGAAGCCAATTTCGTGATAAAATGATACTCCAAGGAAAAATTAATTTCGTAGAGGAAGGATTTACCAAAGCACAATCGTTTTCATTGGAATCTGTTTCAAAAAAAACCATCACCTTTCTTCAAACTATTAGCATGCTACACATTAATCGACAAGACTGGAAAACAGTTGCCAAGACATATAATTTACGTGAGACAAAACTTCTAACCATTGCAATTTGAACAGATTCTCAGATCAAATCCATCTGTATTCTGATAATTCAACCTTCTAAGCTCTTAAATTAGTCATGTATAACATAAATAGCGACTCATTGTCACCTGTTTGAAGTTCATTTGCTTTTGAGAAACTTTGCCAATCATGGAAAAAACCCGCGGACTCACAATCTTCATAGTAGAAAATAGGCCAAACTCTGCTGGCTCGATCAGTAATTAAAACGACACTTCTTCTATCTATCAATTTTACAAATTCAACTGGTAATTTTGTCGTTGACACCTACATGAGATAGTACAATAACTCGGCCATTAACACTTTCAGGCATATTTTTTAAAACACCAACAGATGTCCTACTGGCATAAGGCAACTACTGCTATAAAAAAGGATAGTTGATGGACTGACATTGTAAGGGTAACTAATAGTTTTTGTTTACCACAGTGAGCTTTCATATAAGACGGGATATAAAATATATTTGCCTTCTTCATATCCCAATTCATTAAAATCTTACTGATCTCTATTCTGATCTCCCATTATGATTTTTTTCACAGTTTTTTCAACTAATGATCAGAGATAAATTTCAAATACTTTTAGACAAAAAAGTTTCATTTCTTTTTGTTTTTTAATCACATTTTTTAATTGAAAAATCAATTGTTTTATGAAATTCGAACATCAGAAAAAAAATCAAACTTTCAGAAACAAAAATAAACATTAAAGGAAAAAATTAATATCTTAAGAAAAAATCATTTCCGGAAAATATTTTTGTTTTCAAAAGAAATTAATTTTTGTTAAAAGAATTCTTAATTTTCTCAAAGAAGATCATTTTTTTCAAAAAGAATTATGTAAATTCAGAAAACATAAATAGTTTTTTCAAAATAATCCGAATAAAAGAAATATTGATCCACTCCAACCATAATAGCCAAAGAATGATTCTGTCAACAGATACCCGAAAAATCTAAAATCCATCCACATCTGTATTCGAAAAGTGGATAAATTTCTGATATTCAAAAAAAGAATACGGATGGGCATACGAAGGCATCTGCATTCGAAAATTATTCTTCCGGTTTTGTTGAGATTATAGTTTATATTATGTATATTTTAGTGCAATAAAAAAATATGTATTGATTATTTTATTAAGGTAATAGTTTATATTTTATGCATTTTATGCATTTAACAGCTCAAAAGTATTTATTATCATTGTATTTGTTTATTTTTCATAGTTTTTTGGAAAAAATGCTATGTTAAACCAAAATGCTCTATTTATGTTTCTTGATTTATCGATCATCGAAGGATAAGATAATTATCTGATGTTCATCCATATATACGAATATGGATATCGGATTTTCGAAAATGATTCAAGATGAATATGAGGATATGACACTATCCGCATCTAAAAGCATTCGTTGACATACCTAGTTACGATCTCCCTTCACTTACAAGACCTTTCAATAAGAGTACAAAACACACAATTGATTATATATGTTATGTTACAATGCAAATATTTATTGTCTCCAGTGACGAATCTTAAGTAAAAAAACAATGGAAAAAATACTTATATGAGAGCATACCCAAAAGCAATTTTTAAAGTAACCAAAGTAACCACTACACATTTAGGTGTGACTCATTCAAGAACTGCAGAGATCAACCATTAAAACGGTACAATATATGAATACTATACATTTTAAAGCAACTATGCATTAAAACAGCATAGCTTTTGCTGTTTGAATTCATAGGTGCATGTTGTTATTTGTTTCTCATTCGCCAGCACAAACATTTTTTAGTAGTTTTTCATTAGGTTTGCAATTTGTTCATTTTTCTACGTATGGTGTGTTGTGGCCAATTGAAAATGGTAGAGGAATGGCAGTGAATACACCATCCATTAAGAATGCTTTAAAGGCTAATACCACATTTATCCAAGATAAATAACGAGTCTCACAGGCCTTGTAGGATCAGTGGGAAAGATTGCATCTTTCATAGATATGCACTGGCAGAAAAGCGGATACATATAAACATATCAAATATATATTGGAATAAATAGTTGTCTTAATCATAGTCGATATTATGATAGAAATTTGCCTAGTATAATACATGTTATCTATTTGTGAATGCATGATGGTTTGTTCTAATTTGATGAAAACTACATATTGCTTATGCTGTGACATAGGTATGCATGAGAATTACATATTGCTTATGTTGTGACATATGTATGCATGAGAATTACATATTGCTTATGTTGTGACAAAGGTATGTGTAAGGCTCAAACATAATTCTCTCTGAGCCCATATCTATAGGGCGGAGAATTAAATATTGCTTATGTGTTGACATAAATATGTGTAAGGCTCAAACATAATTCTCTCTACGGGCCTATATCTATAGGGCGGTCTATAGACTGGGTTGCCCAAAATAAAATTTTACGCATTTTATTTGTAGGGTATCCTAAAAAATAAGTGGCGCTATACATGCCCTTTCTTACCAAGAGTTGAACTCAGTTTCACGATGGACATAGAAGACTTAATTTAGAATAATCTTTACAATTGATTTAGTAATTTAACTTTTAAATTTTTATATAAACAGTGAAACACTGCCTATAATATATTTTTTATATAGTTGCCTTTAGCCCAATAGGTCACCGCAGTACATGGGCTAGGCAGGCTACCATTTCAGTCAGGCTAGACATATGATATAGCACAGTTCATTATCAATGTTTCTCTGAACAAAGTACCTCAGACATCAACCAAATTCAGATTGGACCAAAATTGTATCTCTTACAAGTTGTGATCGCCCTATTAGTTTTAATTTAACTAACAATGAATCAAAAAAATTTGAGTGTAAAGAAAAAGGAAAATAGTTAGAGGTGGAGCCTTGGCGCAACGGTTAGGTCACCCATATGGTGATCTGGGAGTCCAGGTTCGAGTCCTGAAACAGCCTATTCGCAATGCGAGGGAAAGACTGCGTACATTATCGACCTCCAAAGCCCGCTATCGTACGGAAGCCTCATGCACTAGGTTTCACCTTTTTAAAGAAAAATAAAAGTTGGTCCATTCAATAATTTTAACTGTATTATACAAGGAAAAAAAATCAGTATGAAAATGAGAAAAAAGAATAACATCCAATGTGGTTAAAGATGTTCAGTGATAGTTAAGAAAAGACCAAAATCTTCAAACTAAGGATATGAAATGCCATCTGCACCGATGATTCCATCCGTCGCTTCTGTAATTTTCTTCTTCAATGAAGGTGTAACCTTACTCCTATTGGAAATGTTCTGATGTTAAGTGAATTATTCTAGAATTAGAATAAGTGTACATGACTCACTAATGAATAGTTCCATATTGTAGGACTATAGAAAAGAATCAATTATTTATATTTGATTGTTAGAAGCTTAGTTGGGCCCTTTGGGCACGCAATGATGCTATTTTGTGAGTTGGAAGGCCATGCTTGACCGTCACACGTGCGCATGCTGTGCGGCCCGACCAACCTAGGTTCGTGTTTGTCACGGTGTAACACATATTTTTTGAACGAAAATTGTTTTGTATTTTCAGACCGTTATTTTTTGAAAAGATAAATTTGAGATTCATTTTTTGAGCCGACACCACCCTGCTATCCAGTAACGTTCATTTTTTTATTCCGTCTATTCAAACGGTTAATTCAAGAATGATTTCCCTTGCTTTCTTCGACGACTCACACTTTTTTAGCTTGGTATTACTGTCAGCATCATTGAAAGTTTTCTGCTTCTTTGAACAATCGGCTCTACTGATGCTATTCTCTTTTAAATGTAATATCTCAAGAGTATTCGTACCATAAACTTTGACAGCAAATATTGAATTTCTTCTGTATGTGACTATAAGAAACTCACCATCTGTTATCGAGTGGTCCAATACAAAATTTTTCCAACCTTCTTCAAGACAAAAACATTATTCTTTATCAATTTTACCTTCCATGAACCACCACTAGAATCTCCGAGAAACAAATTTTGAGGAATTAAGCAGCCAAACTCGAAATCAATTTTTCTAGGAAGTATCTACATAAAATATATTAGAAGACATATTCCAATTGGCATTATACTCACGATGAGACGTGTAAATATCTTATGCGTTCAGAGGACTAAATGAACGGACCAGAAGGCGAAGGAGGTGGAGAACACATGCTTAAAGTTATGGCACACTGGAAAAGAACGTAACAAGAACGGGGAAGGCATCTAAATTGATAAGAACCTAAAAATCAGAGTAGTCGACGTTAGGAGACAGGATCATCCTAGTCAAGATGGTTGTTGGTGATACTGATCTAAACATCAGTAGTGTTTATGCCCAACGAGTAGGCTTAAGTGAAACCGCCAAGAGGAATATTTGGGAAGATCTAGATGTCATATTGAGAGATTTGTCTAGTAGCGAGAAACTTTCCATAGAAGGAAATTTCAACGGTCATGTTGGCGAAACTAATGGTGAGTTTGAGAGAGTGCATGGTGGTTTTGGATACGACGATAGGAACCAAGAAGAAGAAGAAAATTAAATTTCGCTATTTCTTACGATCTTATGATAACTAATACGTCCTTTAGAAAGAGACAGTCGCGTTTAGTTACTTTCAGTAGTGGCCAACACTCCAATCAGATTGACTTTGTCCTTACTAGGAGAGATGACAAACAAGTTTGTGTAGATTACAAAGTCATACTTGGAGAATGTGTCGTCTCACAACATCAGTTTTTGATATCCAATTTTTTTTTTCAAATACATGTTCGACGGGATGAATGAGCCAAGATTAGTAGGACGAAATGGTGGAGATTGCAAAGTCATACCTGGAGATTGTGTCATCTTACAATATCGGCTTTTGATATCCGAGTTTCGTTTTCGGATGCATGTTCGACGAGATAAAGGAGCCAAGATTAGTAGGATGAAATGGTGAAAGATCAAAAGCGACGCCGTACAGTTGTTTAAGGATAGAGTGATGAGAGAATGGGCATGGAATATGGACGGAGAAGCAAATGACATTTGGTATGAGATGACAATGCATATTCAAAATGTGGCTACTAAGGTGTTTGGAATAACAAAAGGAAATAAACGTAAACCTAAAGATTTATGGGGGAGGAACAGTGATGTGCAAAAGGCTGTCAAAGAGAATGAATGTTGCAGATGCTTGCATCATCAAAAGAGCGAGGACAACATGCAGAAGTACAAAGCGGCAAAGAAGAATGCAAAAGGAGTGATAAGCGAAACAAAGGATCGGACATATAAAAATATATCAAAAGCTAAGTGCGAAGGACAGTGAAAAAAGTCTATATGATAGCTAAACTTCACAAGAGGAAGACGAGAGACTTCAACCAAGTTAAATTCATCAAGGATGAGAATAATAGAGTTTTGGCGAAGGATAATGAGGTAAAAATAGATGGAGAAAATATTTCTACAAGTTATTCAATGAAGAAGGAGAAAACACTACGATCGAGCTGGACGGCTCTTTTGATGACTCCAGCAGGCATTTTATTTAGAGGATTCAAGAGTCCAAGCTAAAGGGGGTGCTAAAATAGATGAAAGCAGGTAATGTGTTGGGGTCTGATGACATCCCCATTGAGGTATGGAGATGTCTTAGAGATGCAGAGATAGCTTGGCTAACTATGTTGTTCAATAATATTTTCAAATCAAACAAGATGTCAGATGAGTTAAAGAGAACCATATTAGTTCTACTCTTCAAGAATAAATGAGATATTTAAAGCTGCACAAACTGCAGAGGAATTAAGCTTATGAGTCACACAATGAAGCTTTGGGAGAGAGTCATTGAACATTTATTAAGAAGGATGACAAGCGTTTCAAAAACCAATTTGGTTTCATGTCTGGAAGGTCGATCACAGAGGTGATTTTCTAGATAAGACAACTTATGGATGTAGGATCGATTTCACCCTAGAGGGGGAGGGGGGGGGGGGTGAATAGGGTGATAGTGTAAATTATAAAAATTAATCGCGGAAGCTTATCAATTAATTTCAATTCAGATCACAGAATAGCAGCACAGATATATCAGAATATAAATAACAGAATAAAACAGAACAACACAGAATTTACCCAGCTTCGGCAAAACCCTGCCTACGTGCTGCCCCCAAGGTTTCTACTAGAAATTAGATAGTCCCTCGCTTACACACGTAAACTCGCTATACCCGCTATTGACTAATCTAACTCTACGCTCAAAGCCCTGCCACAACTCAACTACCGAGTTGCGAATTCTCAAGCTACGCCACGTAGCTTGTCCCCTAGTCACACGACTAGAAATTTAAACGGTATAAAAAAGAAAATTACAAATTAAAAACAATTTAAAACAAAATAAAAAACAAAGCCCTATAAATATAAACTAAAACCCCCTTTTATGTTCAAAACCCTTTTACTCTAAACCAAAAATTAGCCGGCCCTTCTTTTCTTTATTATTCGACCCGATACTTCTCTCTGGCTTGAACAAATGGCGGCTTTGCAACTGAATTAGGGCTTGTGAAAAATTTGGGGCTTTCGTTCCTCTTGTTCTCTGATCTTTGGGCTTTTCGAAGTGCCGTTCCTAAATCGATCGATCCAGTGATGTTTTGAGTGTCGCCTTGATCGATTGATTCCTCGTTGCTTACGCGGCTGCTTCGATGGAGTTCGTGTTCGAATTGGTATGTTCTTTTTATTGCTTGCAATTGCTTGATTTCTGTATTGCGAACTCCTTGATCTATGCCGATGATGATAGTTTGGTTTTTATAGGGTTCGATCCCCTGAGTTTTCGTTCGTATATTCGTGTTTGAATTTGTCAAATTATTTGCTCTGGCCATTCGATTATACTTGGATGCTCGCGATTTTGATTGAATTTTTCATATGCGTATAATTTTGTTACTTGCTTCCCACGGCTTGGTTGACACGGTTTTGATTATTGACTCGTTCAATATTGACTTCGGCCATTTTTCTTAGATATCACGGTGAAACACTTGTTTTGTGAATTTCTCTGTACTATTGACTTTCGGTCTTTGCTTTGATTCACTTCGTCTCTGGCCATCTTTTTCTGGTTGGCACTGGATGCATCACTTCAGTGTTGTATTGTTTTCACCTCTGGCCTTACTGCATTGTTTCGATGTCACTGATTTGTTTAGTCTCGGCATTGACTGGTTTCATGCTTGTGTTGGTTCATTGGTTTACTGGTGCATATATGTTGCTTGTGTATGCCTTGTGATTATGTTCATTCCTAGTTGCCTTGAGTAGCAGTGCTTCATGTTGTATTCATTTTTGAGGCAGTTTGCATTAGAGTGTACTTCGAGTTATGTTGAACTCCGTTGTGATATCAGATCCCTCTGTGTTGCTATATTTCTGATGCACTCGTATCACTGGTATTTGCAGCTTGTAACTGGTCATGTTTGTGCATTTCTTTGTTGGTTTAACCTGTACTTGTGGTTGCCTTTGGTTAATTGCCTGGTGGTCTTGTGGCAGTTAATGGTTGCTGTGCACTTTTGTGCTTGCATTTTGATGCAGTCTTCATTAGCATGCTACTGATTGGTGTTTGCATACATTTCATGTAGTCTTCAGTTTGTACTTCTGGAGCTTGTATAATTTGAGTTGTAGCTTGACGGTTTTGTGGTTATAACTGGACATTTGAGTTTGTTGCATTTGTGCATAGTTGCATCACTGGTATATGCATATTTGTTCACCTGCAGTTGCACATTGCTGCTTGTAGCACTTGTGTACTTGGTCGAGTTCATTTGCATTCTGCAGTTTTTTCCATATATGTATGTTCATTCATTGGTTGGGACTTGCAGCATTGTTATTATGTTGGCATTTGTGGTCGTCTGCACCTCTGGCATGCAACTTGAATTGAGTTGAGTCGAGTTGTTGACTGTATCACCATATATCAGTTATACTTGTTTTCAATTGGCTGTTGCAGTCATGTCCACTCATGTACATGCTTCACTGCAGCCTTCTTTGCATTGTTCATTTTACTGTCTTTATTGTGGCATACTTTGATAGTGCCATTTTGGTCTGGTTCCATATTTGTAGTTTTGACCATGTTGATGTTCTGTTCATTGCTTTTGGAATT
This sequence comes from Allium cepa, assembly GCA_030765085.1. Lineage (NCBI taxonomy): Eukaryota > Viridiplantae > Streptophyta > Magnoliopsida > Asparagales > Amaryllidaceae > Allium > Allium cepa. The sequence continues at coordinate 962,853,121 of CM060939.1, read as the reverse complement.
TGCACTTATATACATGTGTTCATTTGTCTGCACTTGATCATTGCTTTGAGTTTCACTGCCTTCTGTCCATGTTGGTTCGAATTGCACTTGTCACTGCTGCAGTCGCTATGCAGTTGCTATGCCTTCGGTCATGTTGCCTTGTGTTGAATCCAGTTTCAAAACTCGGGTTTGACCTTGTGCTCGTGTCGTAATTTTTATGTTATTACACGTGAGTTGAACCCGGTTTTTCATTTGGGTTTAATCTGTGCTCACCTGTCCCCGTAAATCGATCAAGTGTATATATCGGTGTGCACGGCCTTGTGGCATATACAGTAATACACTGTGTATGTCACAAGTTGTTCGTGTATGATGAATTCAAATTTAAATTATGACGAACAACCCAAATAACTGAGGCAAATCATATTTTCAAAAATTATCTTTTATTTTTGAATTGCAAAAATATTTATTTTTCAATTTTACTGCGTTAGTAAATATTTTTGCAGATTGCGCAGATACTGGATTCAAACTGGAATGAAGTTGAAGATAAATACGAGTGTGAGTGATATGTAGTGAGGTGATGATATGTAAAATAGTGATGTAATTGAATTTGTATCAAAGTTGTATAGTGAATAGTGAGAGCTTGAATTTGTATACTATTCAAAATTGTAATAAATATTTGTTTGAATAAAATATTCGTTTGAATTCAAATTCTGTGTTATTTATTTTATTTAGCAAATATTTATTTAATCTGTGAAAAATAAAATAGTATATTATCAAATACATTTAAACGAATGTATATATGTTTATTATCATCAAACAAAAATCATATAAGCGCATATTCAACAATCTCCCCCTTTTGATGATAACAAACATATATTTAAGATTTTGAATATGTTAAATGTATTTGATCATTGATATGCTCTAATTGCTCCCCCTATTTAAATGCTTCCTCTTTACACAATACTCCCCCTACATATATGCATACAAATAGAAATATATAAATGAGCCTATATGCAAATGGAAAATTATTTGACCTTTGCTTGATTTTATTAGACAAAATCTTAACTTTTCTCTCCCCCTTTTGTTATCAGCAAAAGAGTAATAGTGTTAGAGAAAATAGAGATAAAGTAATCGATATCAATCCAACATTAAAACTCAATTGAATATAAATATTAAATTTCGATAAAAAGTCAAACAAAAATCATAAATGTTTTGTTAGGCGCATATTCCACTTTTAGAATGATGGAAATGATGTCATCATATAAAACCATATAGTTATGTCTATTTGTGGTATATTTATATCAGGAATTTGAATATCTACTAACCATGCATAACCGTTAGGACTTTTAAATGAGATTAGTAGTATTCCAATTTTATTTAAAAAATGAATTCAAGTATCTTCTAACCACGCATAACCGTGAGGACTTTTAAATGGGATTAGAATCAACTTGTTTATTTTAAAAGAAAAAAATCAACTTTTGATATGCGTTCCATACATGCATAACCGTGAGGACTTTTAAATGAGCATGGAAGCACATAACAAATTCCAAGTAATTCACCCATGCATAACCGTGAGGACTTTTAAATGAGAGTGAATACTTTGGTATTATTTATTTATTTATTTATTTATTTATTTTTGTTTTTTTAAAAAAAATGTGAAAATAAAAAACGAACGATTCCTGTTTAAAGTACCACATATCGAAAAACTATAAAGAATTTTTATGAGTGATGGTTGTTAGAAATATGATAGAGATAGAGATGGTCATGGAATTTTTACCAACAAACAGTTTTATAACTCTTGTTTAAATTTCTAAAGAAATTTAGTAATTATACCGTCTCGAGTCATAATATTTGATCAATATTAACACTCATCACTTTTTCAATCACTATTTTTCTTTTCGATAAACATTAGGGAGTCAGATTAGTCAAAATAGTCATTTAAAATCAAATTCAAAAATAATTATGAAATTAATTTTTCAAAAATGACTAATCTGAAACTATGGTCAAAAATGATTTTCTCCAGGGGGTTTTAAAAGAAAATTTTCCGCTATTTGAAAAATTATTTGAAATGAAGAATATGCAGATATTTTCTTTGAAAAAAAACGATGCAGTTACTAAATGTCTCAAAAATCACGTTCAACTAGTAATTTTTCTATCAACTAGATTACCAGTGTAATCTGCATCTGAATTTCTCTTTCACTCAAAAATCATTAATTGAATTTGATTGACCAAACCATGAAGTGTGCACCAAAAATTTCAAATTCAATTTTAACAACAATTTAAATGACATTCTTTTGAATTTGAAATGAAGCCGTGTTAATAATCAGAAAACCGTGAATATAGAGTTAGCCGAATTATAACCAAATGTATTATTATCCAACAAAAACACTATTTTTAATCCAAAATGATATATATGAAGTAATTCAAAGAATCTAGAGATTTTTATAGTGTTTTTGGCATAAGAATATAATTGGCCAACTATGTTGAATAAGTCAAAGTCAAAATCACCATCTTTTCATCATCTCAATACTGGCTGATTTTAATTCAGAATACGGTGCAGATTATCACATTTAATATATCGTTTAAAACATACCATTACCTGTTTTACCTTTACGATATTTTTCATTGTTGTCCATTGTGATTCGGTCACCTTTATACTAGGCTAAGGAACTTTGCTTTGTCGCCCGTTGTGTTTCTGGAACAGCCAAAAATCCAGAGAACACTATTGTTGTTCCTTAGCCTGCCACCACACCTACACAATGGAAGATTTATGTGACCTATTTGTTTTTATAGGTCCATGGTTGTTAGTGGCAGAAAATTTTGAAAAACAATTTTGTAAAGACCCAAAACTATTTATAATTGTTCCCTTTGGCACCCAAATTTGTTTAACTTTGAGAGATTTTATATTTGTGCCTTTTGGAACCCAAATCGGTATAGTTTTCACATGTTTGGGTCTATACCAACAATTATTGTGATCGTGTCCAAATTTTCTACAAATTGTGCACATAGAATTAACTTGATTAATATTGCTTTCAACTATTTTCGAATTATTATATTCAAGTCCTTGTCTAACCGTATTAACAGTTTGCTTTCCTAGTAGCATATTCAACGATTTTTCACTTTTTGAAAATTTGTCTAAAGTCGTTGACAATTGTTGGACTTGTGTTTTGAGAGATTCATTTTCGTTTAACAATTGTGTGCACTTTTTAATAGAATTCTCTCTCCTAGTATTTTCATTTTCTTTTAAAATCAGAATTTCATTTTCAAGTGATTTTATATTGATTTCTGATTTTTTAATTTCTTCTTCGAATGTTGGACACTTATCACACTTAGGGATCCTACATTGATAGTTCTTAACTAATTGATCAAGTTGTTTATTGCATTCTATCAAAGTATCCTTTTGAGATTCAAGTTTAGCATATTTTTCCCTAAGTCGTTCATAACAGCCATTTATCTCATGAAACTAAATAAGTAATTCAGAGTGAGTAAGTTTTGATACCTCGCTTGGCTCGTCATCGTCGCTATCGGTTATATTCCATGAAGGCACATATCTGCTTTCTCACTCTCAGTGCTATCGCTTTTATTCCACGTGGCTGTAAAACATCTTCGTTTTGATTTCTTTTCTTTGTCGAGTTGAAATTGGGGATAATTGGGCTTGATATCACCGGGTTTGTTGCAAATGATCCCGTGTTGTTTCGAGTTATCCAGTGCTTTGATTATTCTGCTTTTTAATTTTTTATTTAGAGCTGGATTTCCGTATTTGTGATTCCACCTTTTGAATTTCTTCATTATTAATGCCAGCTCGGCTGCTCCATCATCATCATCCTCATCACAACTGTTATTTACCAATCCCGTTAAGCACATTTCTTTAACTGAGTTAGTTGTGGAGGACTTCTCATTGCTGTTGACTTTTGCACCATATATTGCATCGAAAGTATTCCAGATTTCCTGTGCATTTTCACAATGAGAAATGAAATTAAAATTATCTTGATTAATATGAGAATATAATATATGCATAGCAAGAGCATTAATCGAGATAATTTTCTTATCTGTTATGTCACACCCATTTTCAATAATATCCCAACATTTAATATTAACAGATTTTAAATAAAATTCCATTTTCAATTTCCAATTCAAAAAATCTGTTCCATCGAAAATAGAAGGAATAATATTGGAGCGACCCTCAACAGAAGTATTAATAAAAGAAGCCATTTCAAAAATTCAAAATTTTAAAACAAAAACCAATTTTTAAAACACAAATTTTTTAAACAAAAAAATTGATTTTCGTAAAAAAAAATTTAAAACAAAAACGGCTTTTGACCTGGCTCGGATACCACTTGTAGGATCGATTTCACCCTAGAGGGGGGTGAATAGGGTGATAGTGTAAATTATAAAAATTAATCGTGGAAGCTTATCAATTAATTTCAATTCAGATCACAGAATAGCAGCACAAATATATCAGAATATAAATAACAGAATAAAACAGAACAACACAGAATTTACCCAGCTTCGGCAAAACCCTGCCTACGTGCTGCCCCCAAGGTTTCTACTAGAAATTAGATAGTCCCTCGCTTACACACGTAAACTCGCTATACCCGCTATTGACTAATCTAACTCTACGCTCAAAGCCCTGCCACAACTCAACTACCGAGTTGCGAATTCTCAAGCTACGCCACGTAGCTTGTCCCCTAGTCACACGACTAGAAATTTAAACGGTATAAAAAAGAAAATTACAAATTAAAAACAATTTAAAACAAAATAAAAAACAAAGCCCTATAAATATAAACTAAAACCCCCTTTTATGTTCAAAACCCTTTTACTCTAAACCAAAAATTAGCCGGCCCTTCTTTTCTTTATTATTCGACCCGATACTTCTCTCTGGCTTGAACAAATGGCGGCTTTGCAACTGAATTAGGGCTTGTGAAAAATTTGGGGCTTTCGTTCCTCTTGTTCTCTGATCTTTGGGCTTTTCGAAGTGCCGTTCCTAAATCGATCGATCCAGTGATGTTTTGAGTGTCGCCTTGATCGATTGATTCCTCGTTGCTTACGCGGCTGCTTCGATGGAGTTCGTGTTCGAATTGGTATGTTCTTTTTATTGCTTGCAATTGCTTGATTTCTGTATTGCGAACTCCTTGATCTATGTCGATGATGATAGTTTGGTTTTTATAGGGTTCGATCCCCTGAGTTTTCGTTCGTATATTCGTGTTTGAATTTGTCAAATTATTTGCTCTGGCCATTCGATTATACTTGGATGCTCGCGATTTTGATTGAATTTTTCATATGCGTATAATTTTGTTACTTGCTTCCCACGGCTTGGTTGACACGGTTTTGATTATTGACTCGTTCAATATTGACTTCGGCCATTTTTCTTAGTTATCACGGTGAAACACTTGTTTTGTGAATTTCTCTGTACTATTGACTTTCGGTCTTTGCTTTGATTCACTTCGTCTCTGGCCATCTTTTTCTGGTTGGCACTGGATGCATCACTTCAGTGTTGTATTGTTTTCACCTCTGGCCTTACTGCATTGTTTCGATGTCACTGATTTGTTTAGTCTCGGCATTGACTGGTTTCATGCTTGTGTTGGTTCATTGGTTTACTGGTGCATATATGTTGCTTGTGTATGCCTTGTGATTATGTTCATTCCTAGTTGCCTTAAGTAGCAGTGCTTCATGTTGTATTCATTTTTGAGGCAGTTTGCATTAGAGTGTACTTCGAGTTATGTTGAACTCCGTTGTGATATCAGATCCCTCTGTGTTGCTATATTTCTGATGCACTCGTATCACTGGTATTTGCAGCTTGTAACTGGTCATGTTTGTGCATTTCTTTGTTGGTTTAACCTGTACTTGTGGTTGCCTTTGGTTAATTGCCTGGTGGTCTTGTGGCAGTTAATGGTTGCCGTGCACTTTTGTGCTTGCATTTTGATGCAGTCTTCATTAGCATGCTACTGATTGGTGTTTGCATACATTTCATGTAGTCTTCAGTTTGTACTTCTGGAGCTTGTATAATTTGAGTTGTAGCTTGACGGTTTTGTGGTTATAACTGGACATTTGAGTTTGTTGCATTTGTGCATAGTTGCATCACTGGTATATGCATATTTGTTCACCTGCAGTTGCACATTGCTGCTTGTAGTACTTGTGTACTTGGTCGAGTTCATTTGCATTCTGCAGTTTTGTTCCATATATGTATGTTCATTCATTGGTTGGGACTTGCAGCATTGTTATTATGTTGGCATTTGTGGTCGTCTGCACCTCTGGCATGCAGCTTGAATTGAGTTGAGTCGAGTTGTTGACTGTATCACCATATATCAGTTATACTTGTTTTCAATTGGCTGTTGCAGTCCTGTCCACTCATGTACATGCTTCACTGCAGCCTTCTTTGCATTGTTCATTTTACTGTCTTTATTGTGGCATACTTTGATAGTGCCATTTTGGTCTGGTTCCATATTTGTAGTTTTGACCATGTTGATGTTCTGTTCATTGCTTTTGGAATTTGCACTTATATACATGTGTTCATTTGTCTGCACTTGATCATTTCTTTGAGTTTCACTGCCTTCTGTCCATGTTGGTTCGAATTGCACTTGTCACTGCTGCAGTCGCTATGCAGTTGCTATGCCTTCGGTCATGTTGCCTTGTGTTGAATCCAGTTTCAAAACTAGGGTTTGACCTTGTGCTCGTGTCGTAATTTTTATGTTATTGCACGTGAGTTGAACCCGGATTTTCATTTGGGTTTGACCTGTGCTCACCTGTCCCTGTAAATCGATCAAGTGTATATATCGGTGTGCACGGCCTTGTGGCATATACAGTAATACACTGTGTATGTCACAAGTTGTTCGTGTATGATGAATTCAAATTTAAATTATGACGAACAACCCAAATAACTGAGGCAAATCATATTTTCAAAAATTATCTTTTATTTTTGAATTGCAAAAATATTTCCTTTTCAATTTTACTGCGTTAGTAAACATTTTTGTAGATTGCTCAGATGCTGGATTCAAACTGGAATGAAGTTGAAGATAAATACGAGTGTGAGTGATATGTAGTGAGGTGATGATATGTAAAATAGTGATGTAATTGAATTTGTATCAAAGTTGTATAGTGAATAGTGAGAGCTTGAATTTGTATACTATTCAAAATTGTAATAAATATTTGCTTGAATAAAATATTCGTTTGAATTCAAATTCCGTGTTATTTATTTTATTCAGCAAATATTTATTTAATCTGTGAAAAATAAAATAGTATATTATCAAATACATTTAAATGAATGTATATATGTTTATTATCATCAAACAAAAATTATATAAGCGCATATTCAACAATGGAGATATTTAGGAAGCAAAAGAAGTACACATGGTATTTATCAATTTGGAGAAAATTTATGAAAAAGTACCGAGAAAGGTTATGTGGTGAGCTCTGGACAAGAAGAGTCATAACAAAGTACATTACCTTTATCAAGGATATGTACGATGATGTTGTGACTAGTGTCAGACCATTCGATGGTGAAACCAGTGACTTTCCCATTAACATAGGATTATATCAAAGGTCAGCTTTAAGCCCTAGCGATGGATGAGATTATGAAGGGTATGCAAGATGAAATTCCATGGTGTATGCTCTTTGCTGATGATGTTGTGCTGATTGATGAAAGTATGATAGGGGTTGATATACAACTGGAGTTATGGAGGCAGACTTCAGAATCATAGGGTTTTAGACTTAGCAGAACTAAAACAGAGTATATGAAGTACGAGTTCAGTGGTGTTAGGTCAGAGGGTGGAGATGTCATTCCGGTCGGACAAGTAGTGCTAAAAAAGGAACCCTTTCGATATTTAGGGTCAATGTTGCAGTATGATGGTGGAATAGATGAAGATGTTAGTTTTAGAATTCGAGCGGATGGGTGAAATGACGACTAGCTTCTAGCATTCTCTATGACAAGAAAATCCCAAAAAAGCTTAAATGAAACATCTATAGAACGGCAATTTGGCCTGCGATGTTGTATGGCGCAGACCTACTAAAAGACAACACGTTACGAAGATAGGTGTATGCGTATGCTGCGATGGAACTGTGGTCATACAAGACGAGACCGAATTAGGAATGATGATATCCTTTACAAACTTGGAGTAACACCAACTGAAAAGAAGTTAGTCTAACAACGCTTAAGATGGTTTGCACATTTCCAACAGAAGTCTCCAGAGGCACCTTTGCGCATTGGAATTATAGGCCATATCGAATGCTCAAAAAGAGGTAGAGATCGAACAAGCTTGACATGAGAGCAAGTGGTAAAAAGGGACTTGAGGATTGTAGTATATTCAAAGAGCTGTGTCGGATAGGAGCACGTGGAAGTTAGCGATCCACATACCAGAACCACGAGCTAGGAGTTTTCTACCTAGGATTGGTCTAGGAGTAGTGTTATAAGTTTTAGATTGTAGGACTAATGAATAGGAGCTAAAGACGTAGTGTTTGATCTTCGGTCCTTATTACTATTAGCACCATTATTACTATTAGTATTATATATTATTAAAACCATGGTTTTTTAAATTTATTTATCTACTTTTATTTTTTATTTTATTTTTATTGTATTTATTTATTATTGCTTTTAAATTGACTTTGTCATTTAGTTTTGGGTTCCGTCTCCAGCCGACCCCAAATTGTTTGGAAATAATGTCTTATTTGTTGTTGTTGTGGTGTCATACTCACGAAAACACTAAATCTAACCTAAATGGGTTTTATTTTTCTACTAGCTTGTGGATTACACACACGGTACAATACCAAAAAACAGAATTACAACATATTCAAAATGCTTCATTGAATATGTATTCAAAATGCAGATCAATAGATGATGCACAATCAGTATTTCAATCTGTGCAGAGTGCAGACAGCGTGATGTATACTTTTATGATTGTTGGGCTTGGTTACCATGAACGTGGCAATGATGTCTTCCACCTCCTTGACAAAATAATAATGAAAGGCATACAACCCGATCGGGTGTGTTTTCTTACTTTGTTATTAGCTTGAAGCCATAGTAGATTGATCGTTGAAGACTTGAGGATTTTCAATATAATGAAGAATGTTTATGGTCCAATGCCTGAGGAAGAGCTTTATGTGACATCAGTAGACATGCTAGGTCGAGCAGGTAGGATCGATGAGGCAATAAATATAGTGTGGTCAATGTCTTTTGAAGTCAGACCATCTATATGGTTATCAACCCTATTGGGTTGCAGAATACATAATTGAATGAACTTAACGGTTCAGGCAGCAAATAAAGTAATTGAAATGTGATCGAAGAATGTCGTGAATTATGTACTATTATCCAATGTTTACTCAGCTGCAGGTAAGTATGGTGATGCAGCTGAAGTTAGGAAAATAATGAGGGATATAGTGGTGAGGAAAGAACAAGAGTGTAGTTGGATTAAGGTGGAGAGGGAAAGTTCATCGATTTTTTACTAGTGGTGTTAGACACCCGGAGGTTAATACGGTATGTGACTACCTTAAAATGGTGATGCTCATTCCAGATACGGAGCAAGATAAGCTGAACTTGAATTTAGTATTATTTCTTCATTGACTTTATTATTTTCTGTTTAATTATTTACCTTTAATCAGATTATATGTCATAATTAAGTATTCTACGCAATATTTGGGGTGAGAATAAAATTTGCATTTGCCGTTAAGATTGATATCAGTTTCAAATTAGAGCAGGAATAACAAACCCACTGTCTATAGGCATATAAATCCCCTTGCAGCAAGCTTGAAGATTACCTTGCAGCAAATGACATTAAAGGAAATATACATGGCTACTGTTCTACATGTAGCTACTACATAAGCAATTCTTAGTTTCTTTTTTTAATTTTCTTTTTTTAATTTTCTTTTTCAAAATAGAGGAAGAAAATAATAATGTCACTGAAGATATAATATCGAATCCACTTTCAGCTTATCTTCCTCCGTATCCGGAATGGTTATCCCCTTTTAGGGTAATCATATAGCATATCAACCTCTGGATGCCCAACATCACTAGCGAAAAATCGATGAACCTTGTTCTCCACCACAATTCAACCGCACTATCATTCTTTTCTCATCCATTATCTCTCATCATTTTTCTAATTTCATCTGCAACTACATACTTACCCACAGCTGAGTAAATATTGGATAATAGTATATAATTCGTGTCATTCTTCGATCTCATTTCTATTACTTTATTAGTTGTATGAACTGCTAAGTTCATTCCATTATGAATTCTACAAACCAATAGGATCGATAACCATATAAATGGTCCGACTTCAAAAGGTATTGACCATACCCCATTCATTGCATCATCGATCCTACCTGCTCCATCCAGCATATCTATCGATGTCATATTACGCTCTTCTTCAAGCATTAAACCGTAAACATTATTCATCATATCATAAAATCTCAAGCCTTCATCGATCAATCTACTATGGCACAAGCTGATAACAAAGTAAGAAAACATGGCTGAGCAGGTTGTATTTCTTTCATTATAATTTTGTCAAAAAGGCGGACGGCATCATTGCCACGTCTGTGGTAGCTAAGCCTAGCAATCATAAAGGTATATACCACGTTGTCTGGATTGGGCACTGATCGGAATACTGATTATGCATCATCTATTGACCCGCATTTTAAATACATATTCAATAAAGCATTCGATGCCGAATTGCTCGATCAATCTTAATTGAAAGAAGGGTGTAATTATTATTTTGAAAATTAAATTCAAAATTTAATAAATTCATGAAAATTATTCCAAATATCACCTTCCTTGTAAATTTCATAAAATTATATGTATACAAGTAATTTTTAGCACTTTTTTGAATTTTATAATTTAGCAAATGTTATGGAATTCAAAAGCAAATTTTTCTTAATTAATAACAGAAACAATATAATGGATAAATTAGAAATATACCAGAGAATTTTATAATTGCAGATCATAATCCTGAAAAAGGAAGAAAAATGTTGATCGTCATTGTTTGTCTGATTGATCCTCTCTGCGGTCACACCATTCTTTCTACCACCTTTTGTACCTCTTTTAATATTGTTTTTAGCTGTCGATTGATTTTCTTTCGCCGTTAGAATAATCAGGGGTATTAATTTTGAAAATATCGAGAAATACATTTACGTATGCTAATTAAAATGCAATTTTTGGTACCGGCATGCTAATGTTTGAGTATAATTGCAAACAAAATATCTCTACGAATAAAGGTAAAGGCCCAATAGAAGTCCAAATTGTTGTACAATTATAATAGAACCATATAAATTCAAATTGAACTAATTCCAAATCTCTATGGTACAATAAAAACCTCGATAATGGTAAGATTTCAATTTTAACTACAACTATTGGTAAGATTCAAATTGAACTAAGTCCAAATTATGGTGTAACAATGTTGCAAAAATCATACTTATATAATGTAAAAATTGCTAAATGAAATGTTATTGTGCAATATATGGTAAATATGTTATGGAAAATAAACTTCTTATTGTTTATGTATATATTTTTTTAAGTGATTTACGTATTTTCATATTTGAATGAAATTTTGATTTTAACATTTTGTTATTATGAAAATGGTGTGCATATTGAAATTGTTCGATTTTTGGATTAATTGGACAATCTAACGAATATTAGTTACTTGAACTTATTTAAGTAGTTTAAATTATTTAGTTAATTTAAATATATGAACTTAAATGCAAAATGGTAAAGAGAGTTATCGGGAACTTTGTAATAATCGCAGATATTATAAAAACGTAGGTACTTAACTATACAATCATGGAAAAATTTAGCAGAACTGAGACGACCCGACTTTTTCTCCACAAAAAGTCGTATCATTCTTAAGAAAGAAAGGGATAGAAAAGAGAAAAGAAAGAAGAGAAAGAAGAACCAACACAAGAATCTCAACAGCGGAACGAATAAATTATATTAATAACATAAGTATTACATAGTATACATCAAATATCAGAGTTACACAGACAATACGACACATACTAGACGGTTATAAACACCTGTCTAGTTATTACAATCAATACACAATACAGAAACACTCAGAGATACCACACAGCGGAACTATATAACTATACGCAGAAGCCTCCTACTCCATTGCTCCTCCACAATTCGTCAAAGCTAACCTGAATCCTAACCTGAATTCCCTTGGCTACTCGTAAAAATTTGAGTACCCAAGAGTTAAAGAAAAACAGAAATAACTCCGGGTTAGACATGGGTCTGGTGTGAGTAACAGGTTAAAGTTGCTTAACTTTGAAAAACCTTTGAAAAGAAAAGGTATCACATAAGACTTCCCACACATAAACATGGAAAAGTTTTTACCTTACGCTAACCATAACATTTGATAGGAAATCAGTGATATTATAATAGTGTCTAGGGTTTTCAAGTAAATAAGAAATAGCCGAAATTGTTACATTCACTAAATTCCAGCTACTAGCCACAAAAGTGGGTAATACAATCAAAACCGTTGGCACTTATTGGATTTTGGATTCCATCAATGGCTGGGCTACTGGGGTACCGCCCGTCACAGTACGTGGCCTAGATCACCGTACCGAGGAGTACGCCGCTCCCCTGCAACACAAAGCCGGACCCGTTCCTTATTGAACAGTTCCAAACAAGACCACCCCGCAGTTGTGATCAACAGCCGCACCACTAAGCCAAAAATAAAGGGACATCTAGACAGGGGTAAACCTTGCTCTCAAGTGGGGGCTACCCACGAAGCTTTGCTGCACCTCCCTGGTTTTAGCCATTCCTGGTTGATGAGGCTTGAGGCTACGATTACCTTTATAGGACATAACACTTAGAATGCTCATCGTCCACCTGACGATGTTCTGAAAGCATTCAATCCATACAAGTTCGTTCCGGGTTCGAACAAAACCGAAGGCATTATCTCGTTACACTCATATTGGAATCACCCTCAGAGTTAATGACAATAACCCTTGCATTCTGAATCACCATCTCGAATCTATAAGTACTATTCCGTCAACTCATTACGGAATCACCCACAGAGTTATACTGACGTATAGCCCTTACACCTCGAGTCTTCACTCTTCACATAAGATTCACGACCTATCGTTAATTTGGATCGATGTGGTTTTCGGATTCCAAATATGGAAACCCGATCCCGGTCTCATCGAAATCCAAAGCGTGTCTTTTAAGGTCCAAGTTGTTTTAAAGTTTAAAACAATTCAATTCATTATCTAAATATTCACAGATAGATAATTCACAATACAATAGATAATCAACCTTATCATTACCAACAGATAATTCATAACATAATAAGATAATCCATATTATCATCCAAAAGCAACCAATATATCCATATCACATACACTACTCATCTCATACTGAGATTACAACCCATACATGGCAATCAATACCAATCATCAAACATAAGCAATGATCTAATGATCACACCATTTATAATTAATTTAAAATGAATTAAATTAATTACTTAATCTCTAATTAATTTAAAATAAATTAAATTAATTACTTCATCATTAAAATCCTGCTTAACTTAACCATTAATTGATTACAAATCAATTTATAAATCATCAACTCAATATTCATTTCAATTAATCATTACTAATTAATAATTCCCTAATTACAATAAGTAATTAGCCTTTAATATTAATTACACAATTTAATTATATTAAACCCCTTTGCAAATAATTAACTTATAATTACTTAATTAATTTAATTAGCTAAAATTAATTACATTAATCATTTATTCATTATTAATTATACCTTAATTAATCAATTCCAAATTACATCATTAATTAATTAATTAATGATTTCTGATTACATTTAATCAATCTCTCAATATAAATTAATTACATAAGTAATTAATCTTCAATTTAAACCATATATATTAATCACCCTTGATTAATAACCATTCAGTAATTAACTACCTTAATCACTCATCCCATAAATTAATTACTCTTAATTAATTATCTCCATTAATCACTTGATTAATTTCAAAGTAATTTAAATCCAAATTACTATAATAAATATCCTTAATTACATTCAGTAATTATTAATTAATTACTTCTCTAAGTAATTACAATCCATAAAGTAATTATCAACAATCCACAAATGTTTAAATTAATTTAACTTAATTAATCTAAACTAATCACCTTACTCAAATTAATTACACTAAGTAATTAATTTATTAATTACTTTCCTTAAGTAATTAAACTTAAACAATTGATTATTATTAATTAATTAATCTAATTAATTATCAAAATTTAATCACATTAATTAATTGTTTAAATTATCTTAAGTTAATGACCATCATTAACATTTCTTAATTACTTAATTAAGAAATTAACTTATATAAATTTTTATCAATTATCAATTAATTAATATTTAATTACAATTTAATTAATATCTAATTATTAATTAATTAAGTATTAATTAAAATCTTAATTATCTTTAATCACTTGATTAAATAAATCTTAATCATTAATTAAAATTTAATTAACCATCCTTAATTATAGATTAACTAACCTTAATTAATTAATCTCAAATCTTAATTAATTAACTTAAAAATTATTAATTACTTAATTAAACATCCACATTATTAATTAATTAAATAATTAATTATTCATCTTAATTAGCTTAATAATTTGATGAATCCAATCATTAAATTTTATTTATCTTTAGATAAACATTTTTTACTTAATTAAGCATTTAAAAACAAAATGTTTTTAAATTTACTTTAAATTCCATTTAAACTTCATTTTAAACTTAAGATTCAAATTTATCTTAAAAAAGATTTTAAAATAATTCAAAACTTCTATCTTATATATTAAAAGAAACATTTACTTTATCAATAGGTTTAAACAATTTAAATTACAATTCAATTTAAATTCAAATCAATTTAAAAATTACTTTTAAATTTCAAAATTAAAATACAACTTTAAAACTCTTTAAAAATTTTCTTACAATCTTCATCTTCAATTTAAATGCAAATCATTTAATCATTTAAAGCAAATTTAAATCTTTACTTTAAAAACTGAAGTTTAGATTTAAATCCAGATTTAAAAACTAGAATTCAAACTCATTTTAAATTTCTACCTTAAAAATTTAACCTTTCAATTCAAATGCAAAACACATGTGCATTTACACTTGTGAGTTTGAAATCAAATTTTTAAATTTAAAAACATAAATGAATTTAAATTTCAGACAATCTAATTTTAAATTATTATTCAAATTTCAAATTTTAAAAATCCAGTTTAAACTTCAACTTGCAATTTAAACTTTATATTTAGAAACAGAAAACGGTTTCTGTTTTCATTTTAAAACCAACTTAAAATT
Source organism: Allium cepa (assembly GCA_030765085.1). Classification (NCBI taxonomy): domain Eukaryota; kingdom Viridiplantae; phylum Streptophyta; class Magnoliopsida; order Asparagales; family Amaryllidaceae; genus Allium; species Allium cepa. The sequence goes on along the minus strand of CM060939.1, from coordinate 962,837,832 downwards.
TAAAAAATTTAAATTATTACAAAAACCAAGATTCAAACTATTTGAATTCATTTTCAACTTCAGGTTTTAAAACTTAGTTTAAATTTTTTTTATAAAACTTTACTTTTAAAAGTATAAAAACAGAACAGGTTTCTGTTTAGTTAAAACCTGTAAAAAAAAATTGACTCGAGACAATCCAAAAAAAAACTTCGAGTCACATGATTCCCTGCTTCGAGTCACTCACTAATTTCCCCGAGGTCATCACGAGGCATAAAACCCTGCACCCAAAAAATCAACACAACCATGCACAACCCATCACTTGTGCACTCCCCAACTCCGGCCATCACTGACCATCGTCAATGGCCATCCTCATCGACCAAAATCCCCACATCAACCTTCAACCCTCAATGTAACGACCCAGAATTTTAATTTATTAAAATTTGAATATTTAATTAATTTTAAATATTAATAAGTGAATTTATAAGTCGAATAAATTTTTATTTGAATTATTGGATTTAATTGGATTTTTAAATCGATAATTTAATATGTTAAATTATGGAAATAATTTATAATTGGGTTAAATATGATTGAAAATGATTTGTAAAATTTTATTTTATCATATGGGAGTTAGAACAATATTTTAGAACTTTTAAAATTGAATTAAAAGTTAATTTGTTAAAATTGAATATTTTAATATTAAAATCGACTAGTGAAAATAGTCAATTTTTGAACAGTCTCAGAATTGAATGAAACCAGTTCCATTGGATCCGTAATAGTTAGTTATTACCGTATTTCAAATTTCGTGTCAATCGGAGCTATCGTTTGATCGTGGCAGCTCGAAACGCATCGATTTATTTTTAATTTTAATTTGGCGAGTTAAAATAGCCATTTTTCAAAAAGTCTCGGATTTCGACGAAACCAGTTTCATCGGATCCGTAATGTGATATTATTGTAAGGTTTCAAATTTCAAGTCAATTGGATTTACCGTTTGTCCGGTACAAATTAAAACGCCTAGAAAATCGCTTTAATCGGTTTAATTCAAATTGAGCGTTTACAGCCATAACTCGCACAGATGTCCGAATTAGCTTCCGAAAGCTGTTCCATTGTGTCCGGAACGCGGGGTAAACCCTAGAAACGCTGGTTACGGCGCGTAAATCGGAGTTCGGAATTTCCGGGATGAATAGTGTTCGATTTTTTCTCTATAAATAGCCCTCACTCTAAATAAAAAAAAAAAAATATATACACAAAACCCTAGTTTCAACTGCAGCCGCCACCCTATTATAAACGGCCAGAATTTTCCCAACTTCCTCCCTCGATTTCTTCCAATCCACTAGCAATTACAACAAACTTCCTAAACGAATATTGTAGAGCATGAAGAGATCTACATTCTCAACGGTCAAGATCGAAGATGGTGGAGCGAATCAACGGGAAATGGAGCTGGAAGCGCGCGCGTTCATTCTCGAACTGCGTGCGAGGGGGGGGGGGAGGGGGGGGGGGGCGAGTTCTTCATGGCTTGGGCCGAGTGTTGAGGGGGAGATGGCGCTTCGATGGCGAGGAGATGATCGAGTATAGTCGAGTGATCGAGGTGAAAATTAAAACCCTAATCTATGGGAGTGGGTTCGGCCTTTCAATTGATTTCCTGTAGAAGTTGCGTGCAAAAGGGAGAGGGGGGAGACGCAGTGCACGGCTCTGATGGGGTTGCTTGGATCTAACGGTGATTGTTAGTGAGGGTTTAAAAATAATTATATATGTTGTAAATTGTTATATAAAAGTTCGAGTAAACTTTGAAAAATCATAACTTTTTCATACGAGGTCGAAAACGCGCGAAACTAGTTGCGTTGGAATCGTATGGACGAGCACTACGCGATGAAGCTCGTTTGGAGTCGTTTGGAGTTAGTGAGAATTTCGGGTAAAATTAAACGCGCGTTTAATTTTATTTGAAATAAATCGCTAAAACGGAATTTAAAATCAAGGTGAGAACTTCTCACTCAATCGAATCAGTTTCGATTTTATTTTAAATAGTTAGATTTAAAATATTTGAATGCATGTTTGAATGATGATTGATATCTATTGATTGTTAAAATAGACATTATACGCCGTTAGTAAACGTATGTTATTTATTAAAAACATATACCGCGAATATTTCATAAACAGTGAAATTGGTATTATATATAATATCAATATATATATATATATATATTGGCATATGTATATATTGCAGTTGTTGATTCCCCGCATTTTTTAGCGGATGAGACCCTATTGCGCCGTTATTAAGCGGATAATATTTAATAAGAACATATACCGCGATAATTTCGTACTGGAGCGAAATTGGTATTGTGCTAATGTTTGTGGATGCAGGAAAACAGGTTGGAGGGATCCAACTGGATTCCTCAACAGTATTTATTTGATTTAAGATATTTTGATATTTGATGGATTATCATATCGATATATGATATCGTTGTTGTCGTGATTGACTATTTGGTGTGTAGCATCATTGGACCAAATTTTGGAATTTTAAAATGATTTATAAAGTGATTTTTGAAAATATACTTTATGTTTGGAATTTGATCTATTTTAAATAAATAAACGTTATAATTTTTAAAGTTATAAAAATTATGATTTTTGAGAAATATAGTTAAAAACAGATTTTTGAGAATACGATGCTAATAATTTTATAAAATAGTTAAATCGGGATTTTAGAATTTATTGTGAAAAGTTTAAATATAGGATTTATAAAATTTGATTATTTTATAAATCAAAATGATGAAGTTTTAAAGGAATTTAAAGACGTTTTAAAGAATAATATAAATTGAATTATATTAAGATATTTATAAATGGATATTTATAAATTGAAATATGGACATTATAAAACGAGTTTTTATAAGTGTTTGAATGAAGTGTAAATGAATTTTGTAAATGAATGGAATTTATAGAATTTTAAACAGTGAAGTTATAAATGAAACTTTATAAACAGTAGGTTTACAAAATTTATAAAGTTATTGAAAGAACGAATTTTGGATAAATAAACAATCTTATAAGTTATAAGATTTATAATTTGGGAAGTTAAAAAGAACGATTTTGTAAAATAATCGTTTTATAAGTATTTAACTTATAATATGAACTTTTAGTTTATAATTGAGTTATAAACTGGAATAGGTTAATAAAAGAATTTATAAAAAGGAAGTTTTTATAAATAAATAGAAATGGAATTTATAAACGTTGTTTTATAAATTCGCAAAAGACTTATTTTGATAAGTAAATGGTTATAACTTATTTATGGAGTTATATTCACATTTTTGAACTGTGAATAATCCTTTGAAATAAAATGAATAAAAGGATGAAATTTGTTAACAAAGAATATTCACGTTTTTGAATAGTGAATAATATGTTAAAGAAAATGTTTGAATGAGATGTTTAAATTGAATTAAAACGATCTAACGATGTTTTAAAATGTGTTGAGATTCGAAACCATAGATTTCAACATTAATTGTTGAAATAGACGTTTTCGAGAAATGAAAAGGAAATAGTGGACTATAACACTGTTGTTATAGTAAATGATTTCCGAAAGGAAATGTTTTGTATAGTATTGGGATTTATATATCTATTTTAATTTCGAATCCCTATACTAGTGATTTTGGGTTGTCGTAACGATGTTTTACGCAACATTCGTTTTGGCCCAAATAAATATGTTGAAGAGAATGATTTCCTTAATAGAATGAAATATATACTAAATTTCGATTGAAGTATATTGAATATTTTCCAAGTGTTGAAAATAAATAAAAATTGTGAATTACTTATGAATAAATAAGTATGGAAATGTTTTCCAATATAAAGCGAATACTTTGAGAATTTATCTTTTTGAAGATAAATTGAAAAGAAAATTGAAATGAATAATTGAAATCGAATATTCATTGATATCTTGGAATTATAAATTCACTAAGGAATTTATAAAGGAAGTGGAATTTGTTTAAAAATAAATATTGATTTATTTTTAAAGTGTGAAAATAATATATCTTGTGAAGATATTTTGGAAAATAAATAATGTGGAAAATTATTTGGAAACTGGTGATGTGTGCATATCCATTGATAGTTCAATAACCGACTATCAATATTTACCTTTAAATAGGTATTTGTTGTGAATTGTTTGAATTTGAATGCCACACTTATTTTTTAAAATAAGCGCTCACTATTCGGGTTAACCGGGAAAGGACCATGGGGTCGTATAACCCATTCCGAATATGTGATACGTCGTTGTGAGTAGCATTAAAGATCGGTGTTGAAGACCCGGTATTTGCGAGAGCGATAGGATGACCTGTCGATTGTCTCTGCACTGAGTTGCAGCGGTATAGAGACTCCCTAAGTGATGGGAAATCCGATCAGGATTGTGAATATCTGGATTGCAAGGACTTCTTTGTAAGTGCCTTCGGTTTTGTTCGATCCCGGAACAGACTTGTATGGATTGTATGTCTGACATTACAAGTTGAGATATAAAGCCGATTTCTTTCAAATATATTTCTGTTGGTGGCGGAGAATTTATTCTTTTAGCTTAACACCCTTCTCTGAGACGTACGAGCTCAGAGGTTATGTAGTTGAATGTTATCAGCGATATATTCCCAATTTGGTAATGTGACATGCTGAGTGTTGCTGTAAATGATCATTGTGTTGATTATTGTGATAGGATCGTTTATTTGATCGTCTATCTTAGTGATCATTGTGTTGATCATTTGTTGACCCAAAGCATGGCTTTTGTATAAAGTATGTTTTTGTGGACGTGACTTCGTCGAACCTCACACCCCGGAAATGGTCAAAACAGGAAAGATGCGGCAAGGTTATGAGGGGTAGCACCCTTTAGGGTATGTACATTTCCTTCTGGATAGAGGTTGTATCATGGTATGGAGCCCAGATATTTAACCTATGTGGTTACTACGAATTTATTACTTTGTGGTTGTTGGCTTTCGGGATCCCGTGAGAAAGGTCGTTTACGATCGGGGAATGGCGTGCTCGTGTCAGTAGTTACCCAGTTAGGGGTAACCCGGCCTTGTGTTGGCAGAGTTCCGGTTTGGTTCTCGGGGATGTCTTTCCAGAGGCATTCTCATGTGGCAATGGGAAGTTCCTTGGCCTGACCATTTGTTGGAAATCCAATTCCCAATACGAAACTTGTACGGTATTAGTTGTAGGACCTGCCATTCACTTATGGTGGTCACCACTGTTTGGATGGTAGCTATAGTAGGCATAGTTCGAAATGTCTATGTTGGCTAAGATTTATATTCTACTTTCGAAATGATTTTCTTCTACACTATGCACTAGTAATAATATCAAATGTTATTTTAAATGCGCATCAAGCATCTTTGACTATCATAAGGAGAAATCTCCTCCGATTCTGCGTTTGCATTGTGTGTGTGTGCGGGAGGCCTTATGGTAGCCTCATTTTTAAAAGCATTGCGAATTGAAATAAAAATATTCCTCTATTTTGATTTTAAAGATAAATAAACTGTTTTGAGTTCTCACACCAGTCACATGACTGACTTGGAGTTTATTGTTTTCCTTCCTAAACTCTGGGTGCCCACCAATTTCCACACGGGCAGTCAAGAGTAAGGTTTATCAGGATATTCTGGATATTCTGGAATTGCTGGAGGCAAGCTGGATGGCATGGCATATTACTTATATAGTATTTCTTTTTCCGCTGCACTATTTGTATGATGTTGTACACTCTGATGATATGATGTAATGTAATGTGATAAAATGTAATAACTGATATAGTTCTTTGTTTAAAGATTATTCATTTATTATTATATGTTGTTCCGCTGCGAATTGTGAGATTCTGTTATTGTTCTGTTGTTTTCTGTTCCGTTCTATTTTAAAATCATGTTCTCTATTCTCTTTTCTTTTTCTTCTATTTTCTAATTTTCTGTTTTCTTTTCCCTCTATCTTCTACCTTCTTTCTTCTTCTTTTCTTTTCTTAAATTCTTTTTAAAAACCATAACATTTCGGGTTTTCGGCCTTCGATTTCTCGGCAGTCGATAAAGTGAGTGTCGATGTCGAATTTTCGAAAGTCGAAAATTTCCGTTCGTTACATTTGGTATCGGAGCTTATGGTTAAGCGACAACCATGGTTCTGTTGGGTAGTATTCATTAGAGATAGAGTCAGTAGTACTCTAGAATGAGTTTGAGTGTAATAATAGCTATGAGAGCGTATTTGTTAGTGAATATGAAATTGTTTTATATTGTGATGATTGGTTTATTTAGTGGTATATGAACCTTCGTCAGCACGGTCTGTCAAACTGAATCGAAGGGGTTTCTAAACACTTGAATAGAACAATTCGACACAGTATTGTTTAAAATTGGGTAAATGAAATAATTTTACCTTGAGTATATTTTATATATAAAGAAATAATTTTTCAGAATTATTAAAGTGTATATAAGTTGATTGTTAGGTTGTTTGAATAATTTAAATTAAAGGATAATTGTATAAGTAAAAAAAAAAAGAATTATAAGAATTGAATTATAATTAAAGTAATCTACAATTGTGAAATAAACTTATATATATAAGAAGTGAAACTATATGAATATGAGTTGTAAGTAATCAAGTGGATTAAATGAATATGAACTTGAGTTATATAAATGAAATTCAACTTTGGAAATTGAATGAGAATGAATATAAACAAAGGAATTTGGTTGAAATGAATATACTTTGGTTGTTATATGGTTGTTAGTTGATTGTATATAATTCATTAAGTATTAATGAAATTGAAAGCTAAAGTAATTGAAATTCAATTGGAAGTTAAGTGAAATTTGAATAGAATTGAATTTGATTTGGAAGTGAACCAACTTGAATATGAATTAGTGAATATAAACTAATTGAGAATGAATGTTAGTAAAAACATCCACTGTTAATGAATCAAATGTGATTTAAATTGAAAACCCAATTCATTGAATATTACTGAGAATATGAATGAATATATATTGGTTATGAATTGTTGGATGATAGTTGGTTGATGGTTGAATATATTGCTTTTCATACATTTGCTATGTTGGCATATATAGTTATTATGTTGCTATATGATGTATATTGATACTATTATCTATATGCATGATTCTCATGTTGTTTTTTGAGTGATTAGTAGGTGCGGATCGCGTTTGCTTCGCATTTGGAGCTCGCTTTCGCGCTATATTAGCCATATATGCTCGCTAATAAAATATAAGGTACATATCTCGGATTACATACCGTACTTTTACATTTTTTCCCTGCGGGATGCCTCATTACTTGATGAGATGTATATTTGTGATATATATACTGTCATTTTTTTTCGGATCGAGCCGCGCAAAGAAGACTATGGCGAATTTTTCCGAAAATTTAAGGCGCTAGAAAATTTTTGAGAAAATTGGAAAATTTTGAAAACTTTAACTTTGATTTTGAATTGAAAGTTAAATGATATAGTTTGTTTTTGAAAAGATAACTAAGTATGATTTAGAAAACTTAGTAAATATTTGTAAGAAGTTTGACTATGAATTTTGGGAAAATTAATAGCTTCTGTAACTTTTCTTACTAATAATTTCGAGGACGAAATTCTTTTAAGTGGGGAAGATTGTAACGACCCAGAATTTTAATTTATTAAAATTTGAATATTTAATTAATTTTAAATATTAATAAGTGAATTTATAAGTCGAATAAATTTTTATTTGAATTATTGGATTTAATTGGATTTTTAAATCGATAATTTAATATGTTAAATTATGGAAATAATTTATAATTGGGTTAAATATGATTGAAAATGATTTGTAAAATTTTATTTTATCATATGGGAGTTAGAACAATATTTTAGAACTTTTAAAATTGAATTAAAAGTTAATTTGTGAAAATTGAATATTTTAATATTAAAATCGACTATTGAAAATAGTCAATTTTTGAACAGTCTCAGAATTGAACGAAACCAGTTCCATTGGATCCGTAATAGTTAGTTATTACCGGATTTCAAATTTCGTGTCAATCGGAGCTATCGTTTGATCGTGGCAGCTCGAAACGCATCGATTTATTTTTAATTTTAATTTGGCGAGTTAAAATAGCCATTTTTCAAAAAGTCTCGGATTTCGACGAAACCAGTTTCATCGGATCCGTAATGTGATATTATTGTAAGGTTTCAAATTTCAAGTCAATTGGATTTACCGTTTGTCCGGTACAAATTAAAACGCCTAGAAAATCGCTTTAATCGGTTTAATTCAAATTGAGCGTTTACAGCCATAACTCGCACAGATGTCCGAATTAGCTTCCGAAAGCTGTTCCATTGTGTCCGAAACGCGGGGTAAACCCTAGAAACGCTGGTTACGGCGCGTAAATCGGAGTTCGGAATTTCCGGGATGAATAGTGTTCGATTTTTTCTCTATAAATAGCCCTCACTCTAAATAAAAAAAAAAAATATACACAAAAACCTAGTTTCAACTGCAGCCGCCACCCTATTATAAACGGCCAGAATTTTCCCAACTTCCTCCCTCGATTTCTTCCAATCCACTAGCAATTACAACAAACTTCCTAAACGAATATTGTAGAGCATGAAGAGATCTACATTCTCAACGGTCAAGATCGAAGATGGTGGAGCGAATCAACGGGAAATGGAGCTGGAAGCGCGCGCGTTCATTCTCGAACTGCGTGCGAGGGGGGGGGGGGAGGGGGGGGGGCGAGTTCTTCATGGCTTGGGCCGAGTGTTGAGGGGGAGATGGCGCTTCGATGGTGAGGAGATGATCGAGTATAGTCGAGTGATCGAGGTGAAAATTAAAACCCTAATCTATGGGAGTGGGTTCGGCCTTTCAATTGATTTCCTGTAGAAGTTGCGTGCAAAAGGGAGAGGGGGGAGACGCAGTGCACGGCTCTGATGGGGTTTCTTGGATCTAACGGTGATTGTTAGTGAGGGTTTAAAAATAATTATATATGTTGTAAATTGTTATATAAAAGTTCGAGTAAACTTTGAAAAATCATAACTTTTTCATACGAGGTCGAAAACGTACGAAACCAGTTGCGTTGGAATCATATGGACGAGCACTACGCGATGAAGTTGGTTTGGAGTCGTTTGGAGTTAGTGAGAATTTCGGGTAAAATTAAACGCGCGTTTAATTTTATTCGAAATAAATCGCTAAAACGGAATTTAAAATCAAGGTGAGAACTTCTCACTCAATCGAATCAGTTTCGATTTTATTTTAAATAGTTAGATTTAAAATATTTGAATGCATGTTTGAATGATGATTGATATCTATTGATTGTTAAAATAGACATTATACGCCGTTAGTAAACGGATGTTATTTATTAAAAACATATACCGCGAATATTTCATAAACAGTGAAATTGGTATTATATATAATATCAATATATATATATATTGGCATATGTATATATTGCAGTTGTTGATTCCCCGCATTTTTTAGCGGATGTGACCCTATTGCGCCGTTATTAAGCGGATAATATTTAATAAGAACATATACCGCGATAATTTCGTACTGGAGCGAAATTGGTATTGTGCTAATGTTTGTGGATGCAGGAAAACAGGTTGGAGGGATCCAACTGGATTCCTCAACAGTATTTATTTGATTTAAGATATTTTGATATTTGATGGATTATCATATCGATATATGATATCGTTGTTGTCGTGATTGACTATTTGGTGTGTAGCATCATTGGACCAAATTTTGGAATTTTAAAATGATTTATAAAGTGATTTTTGAAAATATACTTTATGTTTGGAATTTGATCTATTTTAAATAAATAAACGTTATAATTTTTAAAGTTATAAAAATTATGATTTTTGAGAAATATAGTTAAAAACAGATTTTTGAGAATACGATGCTAATAATTTTATAAAATAGTTAAATCGGGATTTTAGAATTTATTGTGAAAAGTTTAAATATAGGATTTATAAAATTTGATTATTTTATAAATCAAAATGATGAAGTTTTAAAGGAATTTAAAGACGTTTTAAAGAATAATATAAATTGAATTATATTAAGATATTTATAAATGGATATTTATAAATTGAAATATGGACATTATAAAACGAGTTTTTATAAGTGTTTGAATGAAGTGTAAATGAATTTTGTAAATGAATGGAATTTATAGAATTTTAAACAGTGAAGTTATAAATGAAACTTTATAAACAGTAGGTTTACAAAATTTATAAAGTTATTGAAAGAACGAATTTTGGATAAATAAACAATCTTATAAGTTATAAGATTTATAATTTGGGAAGTTAAAAAGAACGATTTTGTAAAATAATCGTTTTATAAGTATTTAACTTATAATATGAACTTTTAGTTTATAATTGAGTTATAAACTGGAATAGGTTAATAAAAGAATTTATAAAAAGGAAGTTTTTATAAATAAATAGAAATGGAATTTATAAACGTTGTTTTATAAATTCGCAAAAGACTTATTTTGATAAGTAAATGGTTATAACTTATTTATGGAGTTATATTCACATTTTTGAACTGTGAATAATCCTTTGAAATAAAATGAATAAAAGGATGAAATTTGTTAACAAAGAATATTCACATTTTTGAATAGTGAATAATATGTTAAAGAAAATGTTTGAATGAGATGTTTAAATTGAATTAAAACGATCTAACGATGTTTTAAAATGTGTTGAGATTCGAAACCATAGATTTCAACATTAATTGTTGAAATAGACGTTTTCGAGAAATGAAAAGGAAATAGTGGACTATAACACTGTTGTTATAGTAAATGATTTCCGAAAGGAAATGTTTTGTATAGTATTGGGATTTATATATCTATTTTAATTTCGAATCCCTATACTAGTGATTTTGGGTTGTCGTAACGATGTTTTACGCAACATTCGTTTTGGCCCAAATAAATATGTTGAAGAGAATGATTTCCTTAATAGAATGAAATATATACTAAATTTCGATTGAAGTATATTGAATATTTTCCAAGTGTTGAAAATAAATAAAAATTGTGAATTACTTATGAATAAATAAGTATGGAAATGTTTTCCAATATAAAGCGAATACTTTGAGAATTTATCTTTTTGAAGATAAATTGAAAAGAAAATTGAAATGAATAATTGAAATCGAATATTCATTGATATCTTGGAATTATAAATTCACTAAGGAATTTATAAAGGAAGTGGAATTTGTTTAAAAATAAATATTGATTTATTTTTAAAGTGTGAAAATAATATATATTGTGAAGATATTTTGGAAAATAAATAATTTGGAAAATTATTTGGAAACTGGTGATGTGTGCATATCCATTGATAGTTCAATAACCGACTATCAATATTTACCTTTAAATAGGTATTTGTTGTGAATTGTTTGAATTTGAATGCCACACTTATTTTTTAAAATAAGCGCTCACTATTCGGGTTAACCGGGAAAGGACCATGGGGTCGTATAACCCATTCCGAATATGTGATACGTCGTTGTGAATAGCATTAAAGATCGGTGTTGAAGACCCGGTATTTGCGAGAGCGATAGGATGACCTGTCGATTGTCTCTGCACTGAGTTGCAGCGGTATAGAGACTCCCTAAGTGATGGGAAATCCGATCAGGATTGTGAATATCCGGATTGCAAGGACTTCTTTGTAAGTGCCTTCGGTTTTGTTCGATCCCGGAACAGACTTGTATGGATTGTATGTCTGACATTACAAGTTGAGATATAAAGCCGATTTCTTTCAAATATATTTCTGTTGGTGGCGGAGAATTTATTCTTTTAGCTTAACACCCTTCTCTGAGACGTACGAGCTCAGAGGTTATGTAGTTGAATGTTATCAGCGATATATTTCCAATTTGGTAATGTGACATGCTGAGTGTTGCTGTAAATGATCATTGTGTTGATTATTGTGATAGGATCGTTTATTTGATCGTCTATCTTAGTGATCATTGTGTTGATCATTTGTTGACCCAAAGCATGGCTTTTGTATAAAGTATGTTTTTGTGGACGTGACTTCGTCGAACCTCACACCCCGGAAATGGTCAAAACAGGAAAGATGCAGCAAGGTTATGAGGGGTAGCACCCTTTAGGGTATGTACATTTCCTTCTGGATAGAGGTTGTATCATGGTATGGAGCCTAGATATTTAACCTATGTGGTTACTACGAATTTATTACTTTGTGGTTGTTGGCTTTCGGGATCCCGTGAGAAAGGTCGTTTACGATCGGGGAATGGCGTGCTCGTGTCAGTAGTTACCCAGTTAGGGGTAACCCGGCCTTGTGTTGGCAGAGTTCCGGTTTGGTTCTCGGGGATGTCTTTCCAGAGGCATTCTCATGTGGCAATGGGAAGTTCCTTGGCCTGACCATTTGTTGGAAATCCAATTCCCAATACGAAACTTGTACGGTATTAGTTGTAGGACCTGCCATTCACTTATGGTGGTCACCACTGTTTGGATGGTAGCTATAGTAGGCATAGTTCGAAATGTCTATGTTGGCTAAGATTTATATTCTACTTTCGAAATGATTTTCTTCTACACTATGCACTAGTAATAATATCAAATGTTATTTTAAATGCGCATCAAGCATCTTTGACTATCATAAGGAGAAATCTCCTCCGATTCTGCGTTTGCATTGTGTGTGTGTGCGGGAGGCCTTATGGTAGCCTCATTTTTAAAAGCATTGCGAATTGAAATAAAAATATTCCTCTATTTTGATTTTAAAGATAAATAAACTGTTTTGAGTTCTCACACCAGTCACATGACTGACTTGGAGTTTATTGTTTTCCTTCCTAAACTCTGGGTGCCCACCAATTTCCACACGGGCAGTCAAGAGTAAGGTTTATCAGGATATTCTGGATATTCTGGAATTGCTGGAGGCAAGCTGGATGGCATGGCATATTACTTATATAGTATTTCTTTTTCCGCTGCACTATTTGTATGATGTTGTACACTCTGATGATATGATGTAATGTAATGTGATAAAATGTAATAACTGATATAGTTCTTTGTTTAAAGATTATTCATTTATTATTATATGTTGTTCCGCTGCGAATTGTGAGATTCTGTTATTGTTCTGTTGTTTTCTGTTCCGTTCTATTTTAAAATCATGTTCTCTATTCTCTTTTCTTTTTCTTCTATTTTCTAATTTTCTGTTTTCTTTTCCCTCTATCTTCTACCTTCTTTCTTCTTCTTTTCTTTTCTTAAATTCTTTTTAAAAACCATAACATTTCGGGTTTTCGGCCTTCGATTTCTCGGCAGTCGATAAAGTGAGTGTCGATGTCGAATTTTCGAAAGTCGAAAATTTCCATTCGTTACACTCAAAATCCCAGAATTCAACTTGAATTTGAATTCAAGTTTTAAAACCAAAAACCTGGAACAGAAATCAGCAAACCCAACCAAACCTGTCAACGGCGACCCTACGCGCCTTCGGCCACCATCTTCACCCAAACTTCAGAGACGACTTCGACTAACCATCATCTACCATCACGCAAATCGCGGTTGAACTCGATCAACCGAGGAGACCACATCAAACCAAACACAGTGACCCAAATGAAACTAGGGTTCCAAACCATAAAATCCCAAATCGCTACACCAAAATTGAACTCAGTATTTTTCCTATAGTCTTTGATAGCTACTCTATCTCCAGAAGCCAATTCAATCAAATCAAATGCAAGTACCAAGAGTACTTAACCAAAATGTAAAATACAGTAAATTCATCACCGCACTTTGTTCACAACACTATAAATTATAATATTTGATTTAAAATTCATGAATTCACTTGTTGTTTCTATTAATAAACCTGAAACAATAAATCATAAAGTTTGAAATTTCACTCTATACTAATTGTTGCTCTGTGTAACTTGATTCCCAGGTTACAGACAATTTTGTTTAATTTATATAAAATTTTAAACTTACTTTATTCTAAAATAAACAGGTTTTGTTTAATTGTTTAAGTCATAACAACAACAAGTTAAAGGGAAGAATTCAAGAAATCAATCAGGAGCTTGGAATTTTGAAACACAGACATGCAATCAACAATCATCATGTATAAATGCATAGGTATAATATTCACAACTATTTCATATAAATTCATCTCAAATTTTAAAAATTATGAACAACTTAACCTATTTAATAAATTTGTAAATGGGTTACTCACCTGAAATAAAAATGCAGACAGAACCCAGTTTTGAACATGCAGAGCACAGATTTTTGAAAAGCCTTTGAAACTTGCTTTAAATTCTGATGCTTTTAATCTTGTTTCAAAAAGATGCTTCCAGATTGATGCAGGTTGCTTGAATGGTATGCAGATGCAAACTTGAAATTGCAGTTTCAGATCGAGATTGTTTTTGAAAACATGAATGCATGCTATAGTTTGTAGCTTGCAGGTTTGTTGAGTTTGAAAAGGAGGAGTTTGATTATAGGTTTTTTTTGAAGGAGGTAATGGTTTTTGCAAATTCCTTTGTTCAGAAATGAAAAATGAGAAAGAGTTAAGGAATGAGTAAATGCAATGTCTTATAAACTAAATTTATGATTTATTAAAAACAAAGAAAAATAAAAATTGAAACATGACACTTGTCTTAAGTGTTAACACTTGTAAGTATCTTTGTTTACACATTTTACACATGTCTTTTAAATGTTTTTGTTATTTAATTAAGTGTTAAGAAAAATTAAACTTAATTAATTAGTTTCTTTAATATGTAGTTATGTATAAAATTAATTTCTAAAGAGCAAAGCAAAGTGTTATTATAAATAAAACAACATACAAATGAATCATTTATCAAAGATACCTTTAAATAATTAAAATAAATTTATAAAGGAGGTTATAACTTACTTGAAATTTAAATGAATACATGTTTCTTATTTTAAATTGTATTTTAAATTTCATATTAAATTTACAAATCACATTTATCAATCACTATTTTAAAAAGAATAAAACAACATTTTTGTAACTTATTTTAATATTCAAACTTAAGTTAAAATGAATTTTAAACCAATAAAACATTTATCTCACATATTTAAAATCATTTAGTATTTTATTAAATATTTTTGAAAAGCTTAAATCCAAAAATAAATCACAATTCCCAAATAAAATTATGCTATACTAATTTAATTAAAAACAACTTATCTATTTAAAATATATATAAGTACATATTCATTATTAAATAGAAAATAGATTTATTAGTTTATTAAAAATAAATTCACAAATTAAATATTTGAATAAAGAAGATTATTAAATCAAATCAAATTTATTAACAAAAATTATCAATTCAATTAAATTTAAACACAAATTACTAAATTTATATTGTCCAAAATTCCGGGTTATTACAATCCTTCCCCCTTAAAAGAATTTCGTCCCCGAAATTTAAAACAAAGGTAATTTAATAATCTCTTTACAGATTTTATTTTAAAATACAGCATATGTTAATCATATGCCAACAACCAAAGCAACCAATTCACACAATCAGAACAAATCTAATTATCCAAAAGAATTTTGGATAAAACTTTCACGAGTTTCCCCGGTATATATATATATATATATATATATATATATATATATATATATATCGGGATACTCGCTCTATAGAATCCAATCAATCAATACTATTAAACTATAGAGCTCCTAACACAATTCTATACAGAATATCAAACTACAAACGAGTCTGACTCAACCAACAAACCACCTAAACTGCTGGTTCTACAACCAGAAATATCAAACACGTACTCCCTTAGAGATACGTGAAACACACTGAATCCCAGTTATCCAAATTGGCAATTCAACTCTAGAAAACCAAATACTGATCTAACCAAAACACAGAAGAAATCCCAAAACACTACGGAGCTAGCTTCCCAAACTTATAGCTCTTTGGATCAGAGAAAAACTTAACCCAAATCAAATCTCCGATTCCAGAATCCAAATTTCTCCGTCTCTTATCCATAAAACTCTTCGGACTATCCTGGGCTACCAACATCCATCTGATCATCTTAACTCTACGCTGATTCCATTAGAAACAGACTGAATCAAAACAATCCAATGATCTCCTCAAGATCACTCAAAAACCAAGAACACAAACCCTGCTTCTCAATAACAGAAGACAGAACAAACTTCTTTTTATCCGGAAAAGAAAAACAGAAACACTCCAAACTGCTTCCACTGCACAACTCTGATCCGAAGCAGAAGAAAATGCTGAAGAACACAAGCACAGACTAGACAACCCAGCACAGAAATATGGTTCCACATATCCATAAGAAAAATCAGATGTTCCTCCCAAACCTGAGTTACTTCACCAACTTCTATCTCATGGAACCATCCATCTACTAACTGAACCACCTGTTCCATTCCTGGAAAGAAAACTCGATCTCCAGATGTGGACAAACTTCTGACTTCCTGGAAGAAATCCAGACAATCTCCAACAATCCAAAAGAACATACTATCGCAAGTCACTTTTGCGATCCACTCAGCCTATATCTAAAGAAACTGCTCTCTCTTTACCAATCAGAACAGCTTATGCTGGCCTAGCCAACTTACCAGAGAAACGAGTTCACTCTGCTGCTTCTAAACTCCATTTCAGAGAAACTACTCAGCCAAAAGAACTTCCTCCCAACACAGAACACTCTACTAAACTCAGCCACATCACCGAGCAATCCCACTTCTTACTCTTGTTCCAAAGAAACATCTTCGGAAATATCCATAGTCACTGCATCTCATCACGCAGCTACTACTTCCTGAGATAACAAGATACCATCACTTGCTGCTTCTGCCCAAACGACAGATCCAACTCAATTCTGCACTTCAAAGATGCACTCCGAACCTTAACAGGTTACCTTCAGAGATCGATGAAGTCCTTATACCAAGCAAAACTTACTCGAGACGGTATTCGGTTTACAGTCTCGACCAATACACTTCCAACCTCAACCATTCAAACTCCAACCAATGGTAGTCGTGTTACACACACTTCTACCTCATCTACCTTTATAACTTATATTGGAAAACCTGAACAGGTAATCCAACAAATAGGTAGAAATATATATATATATATATATATATATATATTAAAAATACAAATACGCACTCTCAAGATAGACACCATTACAGAGCCTAGGTATTCACTCAATCTAATGCTCTGATACCAAGTGAGACGACCCGACTTTTTCTTTACAAAAAGTCGTATCATCCTTAAGAAAGAAAGGGATAGAAAAGAGAAAAGAAAGAAGAGAAAGAAGAACCAACACAAGAATCTCAACAGCGTAACGAATAAATTATATTAATAACATAAGTATTACATTGTATACATCAAATATCAGAGTTACACAGACAATACAACACATACTAGACAATTGTAAACACCTGTCTAGTTATTATAATCAATACACAATACAGAAACACTCAGAGATACCACGCAGCGGAACTATATAACTATACGCAGAAGCCTCCTGCTCCATTGCTCCTCCACAATTCGTCAAAGCTAACCTGAATCCTAACCTGAATTCCCTTGGCTACTCGTAAAAATTTGAGTACCCAAGAGTTAAAGAAAAACAGAAATAACTCCAGGTCAGACATGGGTTTGGTGTGAGTAACAGGTCAAAGTTGCTTAACTTTGAAAAACCTTTGAAAAGAAAAGGTATCACGTAAGACTTCCCACACATAAACATGGAAAAGTTTTTACCTTACGCTAACCAAAACATTTGATAGGAAATCCAGTGATATTATAATAGTGTCTAGGGTTTTCAAGTAAATAAGAAATAGCCGAAATTGTTACATTCATTAAATTCTAGCTACTAGCCACAAAAGTGGGTAATACAATCAAAACCGTTGGCACTTATTGGATTTTGGATTCCATCAATGGCTGGGCTACTGGGGTACCGCCCGTCACAGTACGTGGCCTAGATCACCGTACCGAGGAGTACGCCCGCTCCCCTGCAACACAAAGCCGGACCCGTTCCTTACTGAACAGTTCCAAACAAGACCACCCCGCAGTTGTGATCAGCAACCGCACCACTAAGCCGAAAATAAAGGGACATCTAGACAGGGATAAACCTTGCTCTCAAGTGGGGGCTACCCACAAAGCTTTGCTGCACCTCCCCTGTTTTAGCCATTCCCGGTTGATGAGGCTTGAGGCTACGATTACCTTTATAGGACATAACACATAGAATGCTCATCGTCCACCTGACGATGTTCTGAAAGCATTCAATCCATACAAGTTCGTTCCGGGTTCGAACGAAACCGAAGGCATTATTTTGTTACACTCATATTGGAATCACCCTCAGAGTTAACGACAATAACCCTTGCATTCTGAATCACCATCTCGAATCTATAAGTACTATTCTGTCAACTCATTACGGAATCACCCACAGAGTTATACTGATGTATAGCCCTTACACCTCGAATCTTCACTCTTCACATAAGATTCACGACCTATCGTTAATTTAGATCGATGTGGTTTTCAGATTCCAAATATGGAAACCCGATCCCGGTCTCATCGAAATCCAAAGCGTGTCTTTTAAGGTCCAAGTTGTTTTAAAGTTTAAAACAATTCAATTCATTATCTAAATATACACAGATAGATAATTCACAACATAATAGATAATCAACCTTATCATTACCAACAGATAATTCATATCATAATCAGATAATCCATATTATCATCCAAAAGCAACCAATATATCCATATCACATACACCACTCATCTCATACCGAGATTACAACCCATACATGGCAATCAATACCAATCATCAAACATAAGCAATGATCTAATGATCACACCATTTATAATTAATTTAAAATGAATTAAATTAATTACTTAATCTCTAATTAATTTAAAATAAATTAAATTATTACTTCATCATTAAAATCCTGCTTAACTGAACCATTAATTGATTACAAATCAATTTATAAATCATCAACTCAATATTCATTTCAATTAATCATTACTGATTAATAATTCCCTAATTACAATAAGTAATTAGCCTTCAATATTAATTACACAAGTTAATTATATTAAACCCCTTTGCAAATAATTAACTTATAATTACTTAATTAATTTAATTAGCTAAAATTAATTACATTAATCATTTATACATTATTAATTATACCTTAATTAATCAATTCCAAATTACATCATTAATTAATTAATTAATGATTTCTGATTACATTTAATCAATCTCTCAATATAAATTAATTACATAAGTAATTAATCTTCAATTTAAACCATATATATTAATCACCCTTGATTAATAACCATTCAATAATTAACTACCTTAATCACTCATCCCATAAATTAATTACTCTTAATTAATTATCTCCATTAATCACTTGATTAATTTCAAAGTAATTTAAATCCAAATTACTATAATAAATATCCTTAATTACATTCAGTAATTATTAATTAATTACTTCTCTAAGTAATTACAATCCATAAAGTAATTATCAACAATCCACAAATGTTTAAATTAATTTAACTTAATTAATCTAAACTAATCACCTTAATCAAATTAATTACACTAAGTAATTAATTTATTAATTACTTTCCTTAAGTAATTAAACTTAAACAATTGATTATTATTAATTAATTAATCTAATTAATTATCAAAATTTAATCACATTAATTAATTGTTAGAATAATCTTAAGTTAATGACCTTCATTAACATTTCTTAATTCTTAATTAAGAAATTAACTTATATAATTTTTTATCAATTATCAATTAACTAATATTTAATTACAATTTAATTAATCTCTAATTATTAATTAATTAAGTATTAATTAAAATCTTAATTATCTTTATCACTTGATTAAATAAATCTTAATCATTAATTAAAATTTAATTAACCATCCTTAATTATAGATTAACTAACCTTAATTAATTAATCTCAAATCTTAATTAATTAACTTAAAAATTATTAATTACGTAATTAAACATCCACATTATTAATTAATTAAATAATTAATTATTCATCTTAATTATCTTAATAATTTAATGAATCCAATCATTAAATTTTATTTATCTTTAGATAAACATTTCTTACTTAATTAAGCATTTAAAAACAAAATGTTTTTAAATTTACTTTAAATTCCATTTAAACTTCATTTTAAACTTAAGATTCAAATTTATCCTAAATAAGATTTTAAAAAAATTCAAAACTTTTATCTTATATATTAAAAGAAACATTTACTTTATCTATAAGTTTAAACAATTTAAATTACAATTCAATTTAAATTCAAATCAATTTAAAAATTACTTTTAAATTTCAAAATTAAAACACAACTTTCAAACTCTTTAAAAAATTTCTTACAATCTTCATCTTCAATTTAAATGCAAATCATTTAATCATTTAAAGCAAATTTAAATTTAAATTTTTATTTTAAAAACTGAAGTTTAGATTTAAATCCAGATTTAAAAACTAGAATTTAAACTCATTTTAAATTTCTACCTTAAAAATTTAACCTTTCAATTCAAATGCAAAACACATATGCATTTACACTTGTGAGTTTGAAATCAAATTTTTAAATTTAAAAACATAAATGAATTTAAATTTCAGACAATCTAATTTTAAATTCTTATTCAAATTTCAGATTTTAAAAATTCAGTTTAAACTTCAACTTGCAATTTAAATTTTATATTTAAAAACAGAAAACGGTTTCTGTTTTCATTCTAAAACCAACTTAAAATTTTAAAAATTTAAATTATTACAAAAACCAAGATTCAAACTATTTGAATTCATTTTCAACTTCAGGTTTTAAATCTTAGTTTAAATTTTTTGTTTATAAAACTTTACTTTTAAAAGTATAAAAAACAGAACAGGTTTCTGTTTAGTTAAAACCTGTAAAAAAAATTGACTCGAGACAATCCAAAAAAAAACTTCGATTCACATGATTCCCTACTTCGAGTCACTCACTAATTTCCCCGAGGTCATCACGAGGCATAAAACCCTGCACCCAAAAAATCAACACAACCATGCACAACCCATCACTTGTGCACCCACTCCCCAACTCCGGCCATCACTGACCATCGTCAATGGCCATCCTCATCGACCAAAATCCCCACATCAACCTTCAACCCTCAAAATCCCAGTATTCAACTTGAATTTGAATTCAAGTTTTAAAACCAAAAACCTGGAACAGAAGTCAGCAAACCCAACCAAACCTGTCAATGGCGACCCTACGCGCCTCCGGCCACCATCTCCACCCAAACTTCAGAGACGACTTCGACTAACCATCATCTACCATCACGCAAATCGCGGTTGAACTCGATCAACCGAGGAGACCACATCAAACCAAACACAGTGACCCAAATGAAACTAGGGTTCTAAACCTAAAATCCCAAATCGCAACACCAAAATTGAATTTTAATCCAATACAGTATTTTTCCTATAGTCTTTGATAGCTACTCTCTCTCCAGAAGCCAATTCAATCAAATCAAATGCAAGTATCAAGAGTACTTAACCAAAATGTAAAATACAGTAAATTCATCACTGCACTTTGTTCACAACACTATAAATTATAATATTTGATTAAAATTCATGAATTCACTTGTTGTTTCTATTAATAAACCTGAAACAATAAATCATAAAGTTTGAAATTTCACTCTATACTAATTGTTGCTCTGTGTAACTTGATTCCCAGGTTACAGACAATTTTGTTTAATTTATATAAAATTTTAAACTTACTTTGTTCTAAAATAAACAGGTTTTGTTTAATTGTTTAAGTCATAACAGCAACAAGTTAAATGGAAGAATTCAAGAAATCAATCAGGAGCTTGGAATTTTGAAACACAGACATGCAATCAACAATCATCATGTACAGGCATAGGTATAATATTCACAACTATTTCATATAAATTCATCTCAAATTTTAAAAAGCATGAACAACTTAACCTATTTAATAAATTTATAAATGAGTTACTCACCTGAAATAAAAATGCAGATAGAACCCAGTTTTGAACATGCAGAGCACAGATTTTTGAAAAGCCTTTGAAACTTGCTTTAAATTCTGATGCTTTTAATCTTGTTTCAAAAAGATGCTTCCAGATTGATGCAGGTTGCTTGAATGGTATGCAGATGCAAACTTGAAATTGCAGTTTCAGATCCAGTTGTTTTTGAAAACATGAATGCATGCCATAGTTTGTAGCTTGCAGGTTTGTTGAGATTGAAAAGGAGGAGTTTGATTATAGGTTTTTTTTTGAAGGAGGTAATGGTTTTTGCAGATTTCTTTGTTCAGAAATGAAAAATGAGAAAGAGTTAAGGAATGAGTAAATGCAATGTCTTATAAACTAAATTTATGATTTATTAAAAACAAAGAAAAATAAAAATTGAAACATGACACTTGTCTTAAGTGTTAACACTTGTAAGTATCTTTGTTTAAACATTTTACACATGTCTTTTAAATGTTTTTGTTATTTAATTAAGTGTTAAGAAAAATTAAACTTAATTAATTAGTTTCTTTAATATGTAGTTATGTATAAAATTAGTTTCTAAAGAACAAAGCAAAGTGTTATTATAAATAAAACAACATACAAATAAATCATTTATCAAAGATACCTTTAAATAATTAAAATAAATTGATAAAGGAGGTTATAACTTACTTGAAATTTAAATGAATACATGTTTCTTATTTTAAATTGTATTTTAAATTTCATATTAAATTTACAAATCACATTTACCAATCACTATTTTAAAAAGAATAAAACAACATTTTTGTAACTTATTTTAATATTCAAACTTAAGTTAAAATGAATTTTAAACCAATAAAACATTTATCTTACATATTTAAAATCATTTAGTATTTTGTTAAATATTTTTGAAAAGCTTAAATCCAAAAATAAATCACAATTCCCAAATAAAATTATGCTATACTAATTTAATTAAAAACAACTTATCTATTTAAAATATATATAAGTACATATACATTATTAAATAGAAAATAGATTTATTAGTTTATTAAAAATAAATTCACAAATTAAATATTTAAATAAAGAAGATTATTAAATCAAATCAAATTTATTAACAAAAATTATCAATTCAATGTAAATTTAAACACAGATTACTAAATGTATATTGTCCAAAATTCCGGGATATTACAAGAACATTGTAAATAATTGTAAAAATGATGACTTTGTCCTCACTATGAGGACCACTCTTTCATCAAAAATGAAATAACGACTTAGGATTTAAATAAAAAATAATGTGAGAGAATTAAACTAGAGGAGAGGCTTCTAGAACAAATTCGAGGCATGAAATTATTTTTCTTACTATATAATTGACAAATGATTATTTAGAAAAGTGAAATATAAATTATTGTTTTTACTGTTTCTGTATATTATTTTTTATGTGATTCGTATATTTTTGCATTGGACTCAAAATTTTACCTCTATGATTTTTGTTTGTATAAATGTGATATACATACTAAAATTGTCATTATTTGGTTTTATGTGATGAATTAATGAATTTTAGTTGATTGGGTTTATCTAAAAAGTTTAAATTTAAGATACTTAATTAAGTTAAATATAAAGACTTAAATGTAAAATAACATAAAATTGGAATAGAACTATTCGATTGTATAAATTATTAAAGGTAGCATTTGAATGTAAATGGTTGATGAGAACTAATAAAATATTGTGCATAATTCAAAAGATTATAAATTATATAAAATTATTTTAAGATAAATAAATATCATAAGAGAATTGAGGGGCATTGCTAGAAGTAGTGAGAAGGCTAGAATTATTTTCTTCTCTTTACTATTATTTAATAAATAACATGTTGTGATAATGAATTATAAGTCAAAGATAAATGATAAATAAATAAAATTTGTTATTACTGTTTATGCTTATAATTTACGTCACATGTTTGATGTATTATTTTATTTATTCAAAATTAATTTTACCTTTTTGGTTAATATGAAAGTGGTATGCAACTTGAAATTTTTATCATTGGAATTAATTAGACGAACCAATGAATATTAATTAACCGAGCTTATTTTATTTCGAATAGCTTAAATTTAAAAATTCTAATATATATATTCATATACGGTTCCAGATGTAAATCAATAAGGATGAACAGAGGAGTTCTTTGTAAATAATTGCAGATGCTAAATAATATATGTATTTGGATATAAAACGTTAGTGTAATGAAACATTGTGATTAATTGTAAATATAAAAAGTTATACAGTGATTTTAAGATAAAATATCAAAAGAGAATTATGGAGAAGGGGGATTCTATAAGATTAATGGGAAGATTAAAATTCTTTTGCTTTCATGTTATTTCACTTATAAACTAATATATATATATATATATATATATATATATATATAACATATTATTTATTTTAAAATATTAAGTGATATATAATTTACTTAAATACATGAATTATATTAAAGTAGATTTTATTGATGATTTATAAAGATAAATGAGTGAACCCTAGTTTTCATAGTTGCTATTATGTAGAATATTTGTTATATGTTTTATATGTTTTTATAAATGAAATAAATTTAGGTTTGTCGTTTTTGTTAATATCTGTGATATACTACATATTGAAAATGTTATTTTTAAGGTTTGTTAGATAAATTTATAAGTGTTAGTTATTTACATTTATTCAAATAGTTTAAATAAATGCACATTAGTGTATGTAAAAACAAAATGTGGAAAACTTGGTAAAATTTAGCAAACTAATAAAATATAGGCATTTGAATGCAAAATGTGTGGAAGTAATAAAAAACATTGTAATAAGTTGTAAAATTCATGAATTATGTGGGAGTTATGATGTATAATATCATGACAAATTTAAGAAAAGTGGAGAAAATTCATGGAATTATTGAGAAGATTGAAAATTATTTTTATTTTCTTTTATTTATTAATTGAAATAATTTATTGAAATAAATGAATTATAAACTTTAAAAATCATCAAAGTGTTAACTTATTCGTACTGCAGACATTAAATATGATCATATGCAAGTTATCTAATATTCATAATTAAAATAATACCATATAAAAAAATTGGAAAGCAAATTGGTAATTTGTTACCAGTAATAGCATGACCAAACATAGTTAAAACTATCTGTCTTTCACAGATCTACATTATAATTACTCAAATTTGAAAGAAAAAAATTACCTATTGCCTGTAAGAATCAAATAATTCATTATCCTCCTAAGATTATAGTGCTTCTTGCAACTTCATTATGAAAACAAGGCGACACTTTAGACGAACTTGTAAAAGTGAATGATTAAATTGAATTAGAAATGGTAAGGATTTAGGAAATAGTTTCGTTGCAGAAGAACTGAGACCTATAACCTCTCAAATATATTGTGCTCATATGCAAGTTTCACAATTTACTTAAATAATTGTCTATCACAAATAATATTTTAGTTTAAATAAAAATCATTTGGAAATCTACTATTTATTTTCAAAAATATTTTATTTTTCATCAAAAACTTCGGTTTCAATATATTCCCCTTTCGGTCATTTTTTTAATGTGATCTCATCATAACAATAGTCGATCAAAAATATGTGATTGCATTACACCAAAATCGATAAAAGATATGCAATTCAATTTCATCTTAACAAATTTATATCAACCAAAAATCGATCATCCAAGCAACCAAGGAATTCCAATAAAACAGAATATAAATTATAGTGGTGAGTTATATAAAATAACTTACACAAAAAAAGCAAATAGACCAATTGAACATCTAATGACAATGCAAAATTCTGCAATATCAGTTAACAACAATTTGCATAAACTAGATGATAGTTGTGAGTAAAATGAGATTTACTCACCGAGATGATGAATACTGTGTTGAGTTATGCAGTAACTTCAGCCTTCCTTACTACATCAGCAAGACTTCTCCCAAACCTGTCTAGCTGCCTTACCAGCTTCGCCTGAAGCCATAAACCCAGTTCATGCCCTCTAAAATTTTCGATCCCTGTTCTGGAACGAGCATCCATGCACATGCAAATACCCCATGCCACCTGCTCATCCCAGACAACCTAACCCCCCGACCACCAAAATGTTCGCGTCATTCCACGTCACTGCGACTATGCCCAAGCCACACGCGACAAATTCCTTCTCCCCTTACGTCGTCATCGACGTCGCCGAAAATAACCTCCACCAGGTCGCGACTAAGCATTGGTCATCGCCTTTGTGCTCCCCCCACCCCTTCGATGGTGAGTGACGTCGCTCAGGTCGCGACGCTTCCAAAGACGTGATGATTTTTTTAATTTCCATGAAGTCATGATTGTTGATTTAAAGTTTCTTAGGAAAAAACAGAAACATACGGGTTTGAAGCTGTACAAGAGAGAACGAGCATTCCAGGGAAATAGGTACGATGGTTTGGGCTATACTTTTTTGAGTCCTTTTTAATCTTTTAGGACAAGCTCTGCGTGACACTATATGAATATTACATGTTATTAATTTTTAAGTTGTAAGTTTGAGGTCGCATATAGGTTGTACATTACCTACGTTTTTTAAACGCCAAATAAGCTAGATGATCTCGTATTGATGTTTGTTTTAATTTTTTTTCCAGTGCAGTTAAAATTCAACGAATAAACGAGTATTGTTTTTGTCACTTCAGTTTAGTATGTGAGAGGGTCATTTTCTTTCAGAAAGTTTTTTTTACCAAGAAGGATACTAATCAAACTAGCCATTTACATAATTGTCATTTCTTTAAATTATTCTAATTTTCACTTACTCATCATTAATGTTTAATTTAAAATCATTAATTAAATAATAGAGAATTCAAACTCGCATAACATAGATGTAATTGCAAATGAGAAAGGGACAAGTTTGATTTTTACTTAAAAAACGTTCAACATTGTAACTTTAAACCGTAATTTTATTACAGTTAAAAGAACGCACAATGAAATGGGTTAAATAATTACCTTTCCACCGCCTTCTCATTAAAGCTTTGATCTGATTGTAAAAATCACGATGAATATTTTTCTCGTCATCATTTTATTTAAAAAAAAAACGGAGGAGAAGAAGAGAGTAAATGTAAGTGTTTAGGGTTCTGATATTTTAACCAAGGGAAAAAAGGTAGAAGTATATATGTTTTATTATTTTATTTCACATAACAATCTTTTCTATATAGCTGTAATACAACAAACGATAGTGATGAATGACTATAAACTAGAAGTTCCAAATCTATATTAGCATCAATGGTTTCACAACATCCAAAAAGAATGAAAGAATATCTTAAAGCTAGATCCAACCGTTGTACAAAATCAGAGCATAACTAGCTCAGCATTTCTAAATTCCTTAATTGCTTCTTTGGGAAAGTTTTTGCAGAAAAAAATTCCAACACAGCTCTCATCCACATATATCTACATCCACTCACCGCTTTAGTAATGGAAATCCACTTCTTCTTCCTCATTTGCATCTCTGCAAAACATGCCAATTCACTCGTCCCCTTTATAGGATCTGATATAGTCCTCTTCTTGGGAAGTTTCGTTGAAGAAAAGGATCTGCCGTTTGAGGAAATTTGTTTTCTCTTTGAATAATGGTCGAGCCTGCAATTTGATGTCATGTAGTGAACAAGGCTTGATTTCGTGTCATATCATTTGTGCATGTATATCAAACCATAAGTGCATAATGTGCATGTCAGATATTATGTACAGCTAAATGATTTGGGAACATTGATATTTATGTTGAAGTTGAAACCATGACTTCATACATGCATGTGAATATTCTGTTATGAAGATAAATACAAGTAAATTTAAACTTCGTTGAAAACTACGAATTGACAACAAATAACACCATTTAAAAGATTGCATTGTTTTGGCCAAGTTTGACTAGGCGCCATAATTTTTTTGACCAACTTTCAAACTGAAACTAAAGTGTGCAAGAAAGCTAGGCCAGAATAGTGCATTACTATTCAACCATTTACAGTTAACCTCATGCAGTTTGAAATTATCATATTTTTGGAGTTTTTTAGTGTCAACATGTCAGTGGCAAAAATGAAACTAAGGATCTGCTCTTAAGACATAATTACCATTGCCTTTTTTGTTTCCAAACATTCTTACACTAGACTTAGGAAAAGACAAGTTACACTGTTCATATTGCATCTAACTACTTCAGATTTAAGCTTACTAAAGACTCGATTGAGCAGTATGATTTGTTTTTAAAACTATAATTAATCGATTATACTGAAATTTATCACAACTGTATATTTAAACATTACAAATTGTCTAAAAGTTAATGTCGAACTCTACAAGTATTCTTATTTCCAACGTTTACAAATAAAGTTTAAAGCGTGCAACAAAGTTGGTTCACTCTACCTCTGTTCATTCAATCCCAATTCACTAAACTTTGTACCAGGGACTGCATCATATTAGAAAATTTTCATCGTGATACAGTTCGGCCACGACTCCTGCTCATGTACTGTCATTACCTGGGTATTTGCTCGAGTTTGCCAACGACTCCTGCTTATGTTTCGGCCGCTTTTCTAAGCTTTTGTCCGATTCAGTACTCCCTTCGGGAACATTAAATCCACTTGTCATTACAGCTGCTGCAGACCCAACAGATGTTGTAATGTTAAATTTATATATTATTGGATTTGTTTGTTTTTTTTTTTGTTTTTTTGAAAAATAATGAGTTTTGAAAAACTTACCAAAAGTATAACTTAAAAAGTTTGAAATCACAAGTAAAATCGGTTTTCAAAAATTTTCATTTTCAAAATTTTGAATTTTTAGTGTTTTTAGTAATGTAAATAAATGCAACAGGCTAAGGGTATATATGAAAAAATAATATTATTAAACATTCAAAATCATAAAAAAACATTATGAAAGTGGGTAACACATTTTCATCAAATAAGTATCGGAAGTATGAACACTGAAAACAAACAGCTTCAAATTTCCTATTCATCAATAAATAAGTAATATATATATATATATATATATATATATATATATATATATATATATATATATATAATAAGTGATCTACTATACACAAATGGTATTTAGTGTGGAATAAGTTCAGAATAGTCAGTTTAGGAGGTTCAGGATAAGCGGTTCGACATAGATGGTTCAACATAGATAGTTAGACATGGGTAGGGTCTTACACTACCAGGTTTAAGCAAAGGAGAACTATGTGTTAAGTAGTTTGATGCAAACTTGTGAAGAGACATTCGAACAAGAGAAAATTTTAGAGAATCAGAACGTCAACATGCTAAATATACCAACACCATCATGTAAAGATTGGTTTCTAACAGCATGTTGAAACAATGTTGAAAAGGGAGGCTCGATGAGGATAAATTGTATATATGAAGTGAAGTTTGGAGCAGTTCGATGTAGGCAAAAGGGTCGAAGAAGTCAAAGGATCGAAATGGGGAAGAATGGATTATGTGATTGAGCTAAAGGAACGTAGAGGCTCGATCAGGGTGTCGACAACAATGACCAAACCTCGAAATAGACTCGCGTCCCTAACCAACCCAGAATGTTATTATCTACAAGTACATTGAAATCAACTATGCTTATTTTTCAAAATAAAATAAAATAAATGCGTATCTATACTAATGGTACTACTGTCTTTTAGTCATATTTTATGGAAAGGTTGAAAAATAATAATTTCCTCCCACATCTGTAAACCATAGTTAAATAACAATAAAACAATCTCTAAATCTACAACCAGTACATCTATGAGCCTATAAAAGTCTAGTGGCTTAGGTAGTGTTTGGCTAGAAAATGTTGCATTGTATTTTGTGTTTTCAATTTGCACGTCAAATGACATGAAAAAGGATGATGGTTGTAAAATTATAGTCATTCAAACAAGGAGGAATTGACAAGAAGGAAGATAAAGGTTGATATTTCCTAAAAATGGAAAATAACAAAAAATCATTTTCAATTTTAAATGTTAAAATTATTTTTTGAATCAACCGTTTTTCATCCCCTTCGTCTCTTCCATGCATTTTGAAGTGGACAGTTGAAAACACAAAACACATTTTCAAACCAAACGCGCCTTATGTTCTAGAAGCCAATTTCTTAATAACACTAATACTCCAAGGAGAAATTAACTTCGAAGCGGAAGGATTAACCAAAGCACAACCGTTCATCGGAATCTGTTTCAAAAAAACCATCATCTTCCTACAAACTATGAGCATGCTACACATTAATCAATAATATTAGAAAACATTTGCCAAGACATACAATTTAATCGAGACAAAACTTCTAACCATTGTTCTTTGAACAGACTTTCAGATCAAATCCATTTGTATTCAGATAATTCAACCTTCTAAGCTCTCAAATTAGTCATGTTAAACACCGATCCATTGTCACCTGTTTGAATTTCATTTTCTTTTGATAAATTTTGCCAATTATGGAAAAAACCTGTAGACTCGCCATCTTCATAGTAGAAAACATGCCAAACTCTGCTGGCTGGATCAGTAATTAAAATGACACTTCTTCTATCTATCAATTTTACAAATTCAACTGGTAATTTCGCCGGTGAAACCTGCATGAGACAACACAACAACTTGGCTATTAACACTTTTAGGCATATTTTTTTAAACTACAATAGATGTCCTGTAGGTATGAGGCAACTACAGCTATAAAAAAGGATACCTAAAACATAGTTAATGGACTAACATTGTAAGGGTAACTAATAGTTTTTGCTTACCATAGTGAGTGTTCAAAAAAGATGGGATATAAAATATATTTTCCTTCCTCGTATTCCAATTCATTAAAATTTTACTAATCTCTATACAGGTCTCCCACTATAATTTTTTTTACAATTTTTTCATCTAATGATCAGAGATAAATTTCAAAAACTTTTAAACAAAAAATCTTCACTTTTTTGTTGTTTTTTAATTACTTTTTTTATTGAAAAATTAATTGTTTTATGAAATTCAAACTTTGGAAAAAAAATCAAACTTTCAAAAAAAATAAACATTAAAGGAAAAAATTAATATCTTTAAAAAAAAAGGTTTCCAAAAAATATGTTTGTTTTTAGAAGAAATTCATTTTTGTTAAAAGAATTTTAAATTTTCTGGAACAAGATGATTTTTTTCAAAAAGAATTATGTAAATTCAAAAACCAAAAATAGAATTTTCAAAATAATCTGAATAAAAGAACTATTGATCCACTCCAACCATAGTAGCTAAGAATAATTCTGTCAATGGATACCCGAAAAATCTAAAATCCATCCACATCTATATTCGAAAAGCGGATAAATTTCTAATATCCAAAAAAAGGATATGGATGGGCATACGGAGTTATCTGCATTCGAAAATTATTCGTTCAGTTTTGTTAAGATTAAAGTTTATATTATGTATATTTTAGTACAATAAAAAACATGTATTGATTATTTTATTAAGTTAATAGTTTATATTTTATGCATTTAATGCATATTTAACAACTCAAAAGTATATTTATTATCATCATATTTGTTTATTTTTCATAGTTTTTTGAAACAATGTTATGTTAAACCAAAATTTTCTATTTATGTTTCTTGATTTATCGATCGCCGACGGATAAGATAATTATCTAACGTTCATCCATATATATGAATGTGGATATTCGATTTTCGAAAATGAATCCAGACGAATATGCAGATATGACACTATCCGCATCTGAAAGCATTCATTGACAGACCTAGTTACGATGTCCTTTCACTTACAAGACCTTTCAATAAGAGTACAAAACACACAATTGATTATATATGTAATATGTTACAATGGAAAAAATATACTTACATAATAGCATATCCAAAAGTGGTTTTTAAAGTAACCAAACTGTAACGACCCGAAAATTTCGAAGCCGAAAATTCCAGATAGTTATGAAAAGAAGAAAGAGATAGAAGAAGAAGAAGAACAGAAACATCAACAACTCACATTCGCAGCGGATAAAATATAATAATAAATAACAGTTTTCAAAAGAATACTATATTTGTTGATTACATTTAATATACATCAGAGTTTCACATATATACACAGTCACTGAATATATACAATTTTTATGCCTCAGTTTAACAATTATATACAGCGGAAATACCCTATACGCTATTGCCATCCAGCTCGCCTCCTGATCTCCAGAACGTACCTACCTGAAA
Organism: Allium cepa; assembly: GCA_030765085.1. Classification (NCBI taxonomy): domain Eukaryota; kingdom Viridiplantae; phylum Streptophyta; class Magnoliopsida; order Asparagales; family Amaryllidaceae; genus Allium; species Allium cepa. The sequence goes on along the minus strand of CM060939.1, from coordinate 962,805,896 downwards.
ATCTGTAATACTCGGTCTGACCCGAGCATTACATCAAAGTAACACCCGGGTCATGCTGGAAACCAGCGTGAGTAAACCCATCTAATAAAAAGTACCATTACAAAAGACTTACTTAAAACCCGGGGTAACTCGTCTCAATTTACAAATCCAAAATTTGCCAAAGACAATGCTTACTTTCCACATCGATTTCTAAGTACCAAAACATAGATTAAATGGTTCACTTCGCTTAACCCATTCTATTCTAGCCTATTGATTTCACATATCAAGTTTTTATATAGAATTGAAGTGGTTTTGGGTATTAACTAATATCCGAATCCAGTCTCTTCGAATTCAGTACCATCTTAACTCATGTTATTCAAGTGAACACAATTCAATCTTTAAATACAAGATGTCACTTTTTATACAACAATTCATCATCAATAGATAACTTCAATATCGTAGTTCACCTAAGCATATCATATCACAAACATTTCATTTAAGAAATAATAATCAGTTCAAGGCATTTAACATCATTAAATTATTATAAGCAAAAATTGATCACGTCCAGAATTAATTCAATTAATATAATTAGATTACTAACCTCAATCACTTAGATCGCCTTTCATTAATTAATTTCAAATCAATTAATTAATCATTTCTCAATTTTTCCATCTTAATTAATCTCCCTGGATTATTATATTAAGTAATAGTCCCCTAATTAATTATACAAATTAATTAAACTTTACCCATTCAATATTAATTACTTTTATCCTCAATTAATTACTCAAATTAATTATTCTATAACTACTTATATTGATTAATTATCCTTTTAATTAATCGATTCATTAATTAACCATCCCTTGATTTATTACCTTAATTGTAACGACCCGTATTTTTACGGATCGAAGGATCGTAGAATTGTTGTTCATAAGTCTTAAGTCGTAAGTCTTAAGTCGTATGTCTTAAGTCGTAAGCCTTAAGTCGTAAGCCTTAAGTCGTAAGCCTTAAGTCGTAAGCCTTGAGTCGTAAGCCTTAAGTCGTAAGCCTTAAGTCGAAAGCCTTAAGTCGTAAGCCTTAAGTCGAAAGCCTTAAGTCGTAAGCCTTAAGTCGTAAGCCTTAAGTCGTAAGCCTTAAGTCGTAAGCCTTAAGTCGAAAGTCTTAAGTCGTAAGTCTTAAGTCGTAAGTCGTAAGTCTTAAGTCGTAAGTCTTAAGTCGTAAGTCGTGGGTCTTGATGAGTCGTGACCGACATAAGGGGGCATACAAGTTAAGGATTTCAGCCTATAAATAGGAGTGCCTATCTTCATTTTTGGAATCCAGATTTTGAAGCGACGAAGTGCTGCCATTTTGAGAGCTCGACTACAACACTTCTTCACTTCTTTTCTCCACTTTAATCTTGTGCTTCCATTCATCTAGATTCAAGATCAAATCGAAGATCCAAGAGTCAAAGTTGAAGGTCTACATCCATCGAAGAGAGATTTCATCGTTTGAAGGGAAATCTTGTCGGATCAAGCTAGATCCTTTGCTGTCCAGATCTGAAGTTGTTATCTTTTGAGGTGTTTAGGTGATTCGGTGAGTAGTAGTTATCTCTCACATGGACCCAAAGGAGTATATTGGATCGGTGGCTTATTTATGTGTTAAAGATAGAGATTTCTTGCATTTTCCTTAAGTCTGCATGTAGATCGATTGTCTATGAAGTTTTGGATACCCATTTTGTTACATGTTAACTTATATAAGTTTATTCATCAAGTTTTAGAGATATTTGCTTATAATTCATACTTGTTAGATTTGGACATTTTAATTACGAAATTGCCATTCTTGTATAATTGCTTATTAGATCTTGTTTGAATGTTTGACTGCTTGGATTAATGATTGATTTGATTGATAGATTGTTGCAAATTAGCTAATAGTTGATTTGGACAAGTTGGTCGAAGATGATTCAAAAGCTAAGTGGAGAGGCTCTTGAGTGGTGAAAGTAGCTTGTGGCATATGAAGCGGATGTTAAAGTTCATATGGATAGATTCGATGATGATGGACTTTGCTATGATGCGATGAAGCAAAGCATGATGTGAGATAGCCTTGATTTAATCCAGACGGGATCATCCCAAGCATGTTGATAACCCGATGATGCGGTTCGAGTTGGTTGATAATGGTGGGCTCGAGAGGCGCTTGGGCTAGTATGAGAATAGTCGTTGAGGAGGATGACTAGGAGGCTGAGATTTCATCGTTGTTGAAGGTTCTAGCATGCTCAAAGCAAGAGTACGTTGGGACGGGTCACGATGACGTACCAAGCACGGGCTGCGACGACGTGCTAGTACTCTGGGCAGTTGCGAAAATTCCTAGGCACGGGCTGCGACGACGTGCGGAGTTATGTCTAGAACCGAGGTTACCATTAGCCCTTGACAGGCGGTCATTCAACTAACGGTGAATTCAAGGCAATGATAACAGTGACAGCCAGAGTCATGGATGTTTGGATGTTTGGTTGTATTGTCATTTGGGTCAGGAGCGATGTTTTCAGGGTGCTTATCTGATCTTGGTTTAGGCCTTGGGGGTTTGCATTTGGAAAACACCGACCTTGACTTGAGTGATATTTACTTTGCTTTAAATGTCTGAATTGCTATGTTTACTTCTGCTTAGTGTGTCTGGGGGCTATCACTGTAGAAAGAGGTGGAGTGGGATGGTTGAGTTCCTATTCCTTTTACCCTTTATGCTCTTTTGGTATGTTTGATAGTTGATTTACTGCTCACTAAGACTGTTGTCTGACTCAAGGTTTTATGTTTAACTCTTATTACCTTGGGCTGTTCATCCATGTTGGGATGGACAGACTAGGTAGCAGGTGACAGGTGCTGTTCTTAGTGGTCAACGCTGTTGATGACGAAGACGAGCTGGAGGCTTTTGCATATTATTTTCTTACTATATGTACTGGATGTTCCGCTGTTTGTATATTCTCTGAGTGATATGTAGTGAGGCTTGATGTATTGACTTTGCTGATTGCTGTATCAAACTATTATGAGTTTATATGATGAGACTTCTGTTCTATAAAGCTTCACTATGTATACTTTCTATTGTATTTTATCCATGCGCTGTGAGTAATACGATGGACTATTTTGCTTTGTCTTATCCTGACTATCATCCATGGCTGCCTGACAAACCTTTCAGCGCACCATTCCCTTGTTTTCGTGCGGGAGTCATGGGCGGTCGTCACATTTGGTATCAGAGCTTTGGTTAATCGATTTTAGCCAACACTCGCTGACGTAACTACGTATGAGAGACGTAATTGTAATTTTGATGGATGATTACTATATATATAATATAGTAGCTTAGAAGGATTTGAACTTCTTATGTAGTTGTTTCTCAGGGTATATTAATCATTTCTTTTCGATATTAGGAATGAGTCGAAGAGGGAGACCAGCTGCTAGGGGAGGCCATGCTGTTGAGGGGGCTGCTGATTATGCTTCTATGTTCGAGGCTATGATGACTTCGATCATGAGAAGGATGCCAGCTCCGGGGCCATCGGTAGATGTTGGAGTTCAGGTTCAAGCCCCAAGACCAGTGGATTTTGCTAAGCTTTGTAAGCACTATACTGCTCTTGGAGGGAAGGTTTTCTTGGGAACAGAATCGACCATAGAAGTCCAGAGATGGATAGATGCTTGTAGAAGGATCTTTGGTGACTTGGGAATTGAGGATGTGACTAAGAGGAAGCTTGCATCAAGACAGCTTCAGGGAAGAGCTTCTGATTGGTGGAACTCTATCACCATTGATACTCCAGAGGAAGAGATCACTTGGGAGCAATTCCAAGTCAGATTTGAAGCTAAGTTCATTTCTATAGCTCAGAAATCTGTTTTGTTTAAGAAGTTTGTGGATCTCAAGCAAGGTGGAAGACCAGTTCTTGAGTATGTTTCTGAGTTTGAAGCTTTGTCCAAGTATGCTCGGTCATATATTGAATCCCCTTATCAGAAGAATGAGAAGTTTGTGATAGGCCAGGACAGTTATCTTGGGAGGCAGTTGGTGGATCATTTGGACGATCCGTTTGAGAAGCTTGTAGAGAAGGCTCTCAGGCATGAGAATCTGTTTCCTAAGGAAGAATCTGTTGTTGTTGTGACCAAGGAGCAAGGTGGAAACAAGAAGAGGAAGCAGCAACAGCAGAAGGGTAAGAATGGTCAAAAGAAGCCGAAGGGTGAAGTGACCTGCTACAATTGCCAGCAGAAGGGCCATCTCTCCAGGGATTGTAAGAATCAGAAGGCGCCGGCGAAGTGCCACAACTGTGATAAGCCGGGGCATTTCAGGAAGAATTGTCCGGAACCGAGGAAGGACAAGCAGATTGTGCAAGCTTATGCTTTGGGGGCTGTTCCATCATCTTCGAAAGCTCCTACTGTAGAAGAGAAGGGGAAGAGTGTGGTGGTTCAAGGTACTCTTTCCATTTGTGGTGTTCCAGTTAGAGCGTTGTTTGATAATGGGGCGTCGCATTCCTTTGTTTGTAGTGAACTTGTAGGCCGGTTGGGTTTGGAACCGGATATTGTTGATAGATCATTGGTTGTGACTAATCCAGTTGGAGGTTCGTCATGTTTGCGTATGATATGCCGTGGTCTAGTTGTATCGAGTCATGATTGCTCTTTTGTTTGTGATTGTTTTGTTCTGAACTTTGCGGGGTTCGGAATTATTTTGGGTATGGACTGGCTTAGGAAGTATGCGACAAGGGTTGATTGCAAGAGGCAGGAGGTGACAGTCGAGAACGTGGAGGGTCGAAAGGTTGTGATACGATGTAAGCATGAAGAAGGCGTCTTCATGAGCTTCATGTATTCGCTGGTTGTTCCACGGGATGGACTGTCATCGTTGCCTATCGTGAATGGATTTGAGGATGTCTTTGACGAGGTCAAAGGGTTACCGCCGCATAGAGAGATCGAGTTTCGTATCGATCTAGTTGAAGGAGCCAGACCTATTGTGATGCCGCTTAGGCGAATGGCGCCTAGGGAACAGCAAGAGTTGAAGGTGCAAGTTGATGACCTTTTACAGAAAGGATTCATTCAGCGTAGTGTGTCTGAATGGGGTGCACCAGTTGTGTTCGCAACCAAAGCGGATGGATCGTTGAGGTTGTGTGTGGACTATCGTGAGCTGAATAAAGTGACTAAGAAGAACAAGTATCCGTTGCCGAGAATAGATGACTTGTTTGATCAGCTTCACGGAGCTAAGGTGTTTTCTCAGATGGATTTGGCAACGGGATTTCACCAGTTGAGAGTGGAAAAGGATAGTGTGTCGAAGACTGCTTTTAGGACACCATCCGGTTTCTATGAGTGGCTGGTAATGCCGTTTGGATTGACCAATGCACCGGCATATTTTGTGGATCTTATGAATAGAGTGTTCATGGATCAGTTGAACAAGTTTGTACTTGTGTTTGTGGATGATATTTTGATTTATTCCAAGACTGAAGAAGAGCACAAGACGCATTTGCGTATTGTTTTGGAAATCTTGCGAAAACATCAGCTGAGGGCTAAGTTTTCGAAGTGTCACTTCTGGAAGAGTGAAGTGAGGTTCTTAGACCATGTTATCTCTGGAAATGGAATAGCGGTTGATCCCGCTAAGGTGGCAGCAATCCAGGATTAGGTTAGACCTAAGAATGTATCTGATGTGAGAAGTTTTCTTGGATTAGCAGGATATTATCGTCGGTTTATCAAAGACTTTTCCAAGATAGCTGCACCATTAACAGGGTTGACGAAAAAGAACCAAGTGTTCAGATGGGATGCTAAGTGTGAGCAAGCTTTCGGAATCCTGAAAGAGCGATTGACAAATGCTCCTGTTTTGGCTATTCCAAGTGGAAATGATGAGATGGTGGTTTACACCGATGCATGTGGTACTGGACTTGGAGCAGTGCTAATGCAGAAGGATAAAGTTGTTGCATATGCAAGTCGACAACTGAAGCCGCATGAAAGGAATTATCCGACTCATGATTTGGAGTTAGCGGCGATTGTATTTGCTTTGAAGATGTGGAGACATTACCTATTGGGAGTTCAATTTGAGTTGTTTACAGATCATAAGTCATTGAAGTATCTTTTCTCCCAAAAGGATTTGAATCTTCGACAGCAACGATGGTTAGAGTTTTTAGCATCATATGATTTTGGTGTAGCCTATACTCCGGGAAAAGGTAACGCAGTGGCAGATGTGTTAAGTCGAAGACATGCAGGTTTGGGAGCCATGTTTTCGGAATGGAAGAGTCTTGAGTATTTGGCTGGATTTGACTTCAGACCTAGATGTGAATTGGAACCTGAGATGTTGACAAACTTATCGATAAGACCTACTCTAATGGAAAGAATTGGCGAGAGCCAAAAGCGAGACGATAAGCTTGTCAAGATTATCCGTGATTTGGAATCTGGATTGGACCCAGAGAAGGATAAAGGATTCGAGGTCGATCAAGAGGGTTGGCTTCGGAAACAAGGACGACTGGTTGTTCTCGATATAGATGAATTGAGAAATGAAGTTTTGAAGGAAAGTCATCACTCAAAGTTGACAAGTCATCCAGGTGGAAATAAGATGTATCGGGATATGAAGAGAACCTATTACTGGGAAGGTATGAAGAAGGATGTTGGAAATTTTATTTCCAAGTGTATGAACTGCCAGTTGGTAAAAGCCGAATAGAAGAAGCCAAGTGGATTGCTTCAGCCATTAGAAGTTCCTACATGGAAGTGGGAGCAAATATCGATGGATTTTATCGATGGACTACCTAGAACCAGAGCAGAAATGAAGGGATTTGGGTCATCGTAGATCGTTTGACTAAGAGTGCAAGATTTATTCCTGTTCGATCAACTAGGACTTCATCGAAATTGGCTGAGTTGTATGTTAAGTGGATAGTTCGATTCCATGGTATTCCAAAGAGTATAGTGAGCGATCGAGACCCATTGTTCACTAGTGGATTCTGGAAGAGCTTCCAGGAAGTTTTGGGAACTGAATTGTGTTTGAATACAGCTTATCACCCCCAAACAGATGGTCAGACTGAGAGAGTCAACCGAGTTTTGGAAGATCTTCTCCGAGCATGTGTTTTGGACTTCGAAGGATCATGGGAAGATCATCTTCATTTGGTGGAATTTTCATATAATAACAGTTACCAGTCAAGTATTGGTATGGCACCATATGAGGCATTGTATGGAAGACCGTGTACCTCTCCGACATGTTGGTTGGAAACTGGAGAAAAGCTGATACTTGGGCCCGAAATGATTCGACAGACTTCAGATTGTATAGAGACCATTCAGCGACGAATGAAGGCAGCCCAAGATCGTCAGAAAAGTTATGCCGATAAGCGTCGAAAAGATTTGGAATTCGACGTAGGAGATATGGTTTTTCTGAAGATTTCTACACTAAAGAATGTTATTCGATTCGGGAAGAAAGGAAAATTGACTCCGAGATTTGTTGGACCATTCCCGATCGTCGAGCGAATTGGAAAGCTCGCTTATAAGTTGGAGTTACCAGAAAAGATGTCGGGTGTGCACAATGTTTTTCACGTGTCGTATCTACGGAAGTATGTGCACGACCCAAATACAGTGGTTGCTGCTGATAACTGTGAAGATTTGGAAGTTGATCCAGTTATTAGAAGACCTCGTAAGCCGCTTCGTGTTGTGGAAACTGACACGAAACAGCTTAGGAGGAAGGTAGTCAAGTTGCTCAAGGTACAATGGAATGATGATGTTAACGACTGTACATGGGAGGAGGAAGAGAGGATGAAGGCAGCTCATCCTGAACTCTTCGAGGTATGGCCCTAAGGTGTCGTGACATCTCATGAATTTGTAACTTGTTCTAGTCTTAGAATTCTGCATGCTAGGCTAGTAATTGGATGCATGGTTTGCTGATTGCTATGGATGGTAGGCATGCAGAATAGTTTTGATTGCTCTTGTTTGTTTGGAATTTCGGGGGCAAAATTCCTAAGGGGGAGAGAATGTAACGACCCGTATTTTTACGGATCGAAGGATCGTAGAATTGTTGTTTTAAGTCGTAAGTCTTAAGTCGTAAGCCTTAAGTCGTAAGCCTTAAGTCGTAAGCCTTAAGTCGTAAGCCTTAAGTCGTAAGCCTTAAGTCGAAAGCCTTAAGTCGAAAGTCTTAAGTCGTAAGTCTTAAGTCGTAAGCCTTAAGTCGTAAGCCTTATGTCGAAAGCCTTAAGTCGAAAGCCTTAAGTCGAAAGCCTTAAGTCGTAAGCCTTAAGTCGTAAGCCTTAAGTCGTAAGTCTTAAGTCGTAAGTCTTAAGTCGTAAGTCTTAAGTCCTAAGTCTTAAGTCGAAAGTCTTAAGTCGTAAGTCTTAAGTCGTAAGTCTTAAGTCGTAAGTCTTAAGTCGTAAGTCGTGGGTCTTGATGAGTCGTGACCGACTTAAGGGGGCATACAAGTTAAGGATTTCAGCCTATAAATAGGAGTGCCTATCTTCATTTTTGGAATCCGGATTTTGAAGCGACGAAGTGCTGCCATTTTGAGAGCTCGACTACAACACTTCTTCACTTCTTTTCTCCACTTTAATCTTGTGCTTCCATTCATCTAGATTGAAGATCAAATCGAAGATCCAAGAGTCAAAGTTGAAGGTCTACATCCATCGAAGAGAGATTTCATCGTTTGAAGGGAAATCTTGTCGGATCAAGCTAGATCCTTTACTGTCCAGATCTGAAGTTGTTATCTTTTGAGGTGTTTAGGTGATTCGGTGAGTGGTAGTTATCTCTCACATCGACCCAAAGGAGTATATTGGATCGGTGGCTTGTTTATGTGTTAAAGATAGAGATTTCTTGCATTTTCCTTAAGTCTGCATGTAGATCCATTGTCTATGAAGTTTTGGATACCCATTTTGTTACATGTTAACTTATATAAGTTTATTCATCAAGTTTTAGAGATATTTGCTTATAATTCATACTTGTTAGATTTGGACATTTTAATTACGAAATTGCCATTCTTGTATAATTGCTTATTAGATCTTGTTTGAATGTTTGACTGCTTGGATTAATGATTGATTTGATTGATAGATTGTTGCAAATTAGCTAATAGTTGAGTTGGACAAGTTGGTCGAAGATGATTCAAAAGCTAAGTGGAGAGGCTCTTGAGTGGTGAAAGTAGCTTGTGGCATATGAAGCGGATGTTAAAGTTCATATGGATAGATTCGATGATGATGGACTTTGCTATGATGCGATGAAGCAAAGCATGATGTGAGATAGCCTTGATTTAATATAGACGGGATCATCCCAAGCATGTTGATAACTCGATGATGCGGTTCGAGTTGGTTGATAATGGTGGGCTCGAGAGGCGCTTGGGCTAGTATGAGAATAGTCGTTGAGGAGGATGACTAGGAGGCTGAGATTTCATCGTTGTTGAAGGTTCTAGCATGCTCAAAGCAAGAGTACGTTGGGACGGGTCACGATGACGTTCCAAGCACGGGCTGCGACGACGTGCTAGTACTCTGGGCAGTTGCGAAAATTCCTAGGCACGGGCTGCGACGACGTGCAGAGTTATATCTAGAACCGAGGTTACCATTAGCCCTTGACAGGCGGTCATTCAACTAACGGTGAATTCAAGGCAATGATAACAGTGACAGCCAGAGTCATGGATGTTTGGATGTTTGGTTGTATTGTCATTTGGGTCAAGAGCGATGTTTTCAGGGTGCTTATCTGATCTTGGTTTAGGCCTTGGGGGTTTGCATTTGGAAAACACCGACCTTGACTTGAGTGATATTTACTTTGCTTTAAATGTCTGAATTGCTATGTTTACTTTTGCTTAGTGTGTCTGGGGGCTATCACTGTAGAAAGAGGTGGAGTGGGATGGTTGAGTTCCTATTCCTTTTACCCTTTATGCTCTTTTGGTATGTTTGATAGTTGATTTACTGCTCACTAAGACTGTTGTCTGACTCAAGGTTTTATGTTTAACTCTTATTACCTTGGGCTGTTCATCCATGTTGGGATGGACAGACTAGGTAGCAGGTGACAGGTGCTGTTCTTAGTGGTCAACGCTGTTGATGACGAAGACGAGCTGGAGGCTTTTGCATATTATTTTCTTACTATATATACTGGGTGTTCCGCTGTTTGTATATTCTCTGAGTGATATGTAGTGAGGCTTGATGTATTGACTTTGCTTATTGCTGTATCAAACTATTATGAGTTTATATGATGAGACTTCTGTTCTATAGAGCTTCACTATGTATACTTTCTATTGTATTTTATCCATGCGCTGTGAGTAATACGATGGACTATTCTGCTTTGTCTTATCCTAACTATCGTCCATGGCTGCCTGACAAACCTTTCAGCGCACCATTCCCTTGTTTTCGTGCGGGAGTCATGGGCGGTCGTCACATTAATCAATAAATCCTCTAATGGATTACACTAAGTAATAAATCCTTAAATTACTTCCCTTAAGTAATTTAGCTTCAATTATTTTCACCAAGCGATTATTCCATTGGTTAGTTACCTTCAGTTAATCAACCTTTAATCATTAATTTAACCCTTAATTACAATTTAAATTAATTAATCCTACACAAATTAATCCTTCAATTAAGTAATTATCATTTAATTAATTAATTAAATAAATTACTCTTTAATTACTTAATCGATTAATTCTTAATTATCGATTATCTTTTAATTAATTAATCTCTTAACTATACACATCGACTAGTTTTCCTTAAATTACTTATATCAATTATACTTACATTAATTACACATTAATTTCTTAAGGTAATTAATTATCCCTTTTATTGATTAAAGTTCAATACATTTATCTTTAATCACTCACTTAATCACATTCTCTTATTTTGAAACAATTAGAGATTTAATTAAAAATCAACCTAATATTTAATTATTCAGTACCAAAACCATTTCCTTAAAACCTTTAAAATTCCAATCTTTATACCTGATAATTAATGTAAGTATAATGGTTTCTTGTTTATCTTGAAAACTATGTACTGTTCCTTATGTTTTAAAACTTGTTAACATTTTCCTTTACAATCCATTTATAGTTAAATTTACCTATTATTATTTATTTTAAAATCTTCGGCCCCATGATTTCTGGCCAAATCTGGTTCACGAAACACTTCTCTCATCTGTTTTAAGTTTATCATCTATTTCCATTAACCTTACTAACGTGAGAAAATTCTCCTGGCCCAACCACTATTCGGCCCAACTTTCTTTTCTCCTCCCTTTGTTTTCTTTCTTCCCAGTTCTACTCTCCTCTCTTTCCCATTCGAAAGTGTTAACGTGCATTGACTCGTACACGTGCACACACACGTTGATGATCGATCATGGCCACCAACCTGCCTCGCAAATCACCTACAAACCCCTCACTCACCGCACCATTTGGATCCCATGACACTCACCTCGTGCAAAGAATTCGAACTCCAGCCGAACGCTGGACAACTTATTTTCCCCTTCCAGCAACTCCTTTGGCCACCACTATATAAGATTTTTCCCCCAAATCCACCCTAAGCTCAACCAAGACCTCCTCCTCCTATTCCCCCTATACCGCACCTCCCTAAAAACCCCACTCCGTCGCCATCTCCTCAGAAAACGAACCCAAAGAAAAGCATACCTAAACCCTAAAATCGATTCGACCAAACAATTCATGCAATAGATAATTTTTTTTAACATTTTTCCTGGATTCGACAATCATCAAGCTAGCTTTTCAACGAATTTCATCATCTAGTATTTGTCGAACCAAAAGAAATTGGTAAAAAGGAATTTTTGTTCATTTACAAACCGTGCCTCAAACTCTTATCTAAAAATCATCATCATTGTTTCAAAAATCTTAATTTTGTACATTTACACAAGATATAAAAATCAAATTAACAATTTAAGTTATTCGAATTTTGCACATTGATTACCTTGTTACTGTAAAATTTGAACATACAGTGTCTAAGTTTCACTGTCAAGTTTTAAAACAAAATTTCAAGTCCTCATTTTAGTTTAAACAAACTTAATTAGTTAAATCCCTAAGTTTTAAAATTTTTATATGAAGAAGTATTAGTTTTTCTCTATTTTCTTTGCTCAGAAACTTGAAAATAAAGAAGAACATCACATCTTTAAACAAAGAACATTTCAGAACTACATATTTACAATATATAGCCTACACAAAATTTACATGAATTAATTATCAAGAGTTAAACTTCAAAGATAGCATGTTTACTCACCTGGAGAATTTTGTTAAACAAAGAACATCTGATGATTTGAAACTCTGTAGTTGAAACTGCCTTGAAATTCTGTCCTGTTCTTGTTTGAGTAAAATATGTTTTTAGTTTGATTCAAATTTGAGTTTTCCTGTTTCTTCTTGTTTTTTTTTACTTACTTGAGTTATGATTTAACACAACTATTTTGTTTTGGATTCTGGTCCTTACAGTGATTTAAAAAAAAAGAAATCTTGAATTTTAATTATCACTTGAACTCTGTAGCAAGAACAGAGAAGCATTGTTGTGCATAATGAATCACCTACACACTCAGGTTTTAAACCATTCATATATTCATATATTCAGGTTAAGACAACAGGCATACATATTTTCTAACACACTTCTTGAGTGTGCTTCAAACACCTTGCATATGTATCCAATTTTTAAGATATTTCATGCTCACAATTACAGCACATAGGCATAACTACAACAGAGGTGATAAAATCACTGAAATGCACATAAGCTTACATACGTACAGATATGAAAAGCAATCATCACTCGGTAATTCACAGGCCACACATATTTGTTAAGTTTTAAATTTGAAAGTTTACTCACTGGTATAAAGAAAAAAGAAACTAGTTAGTTTACTCACTTGAAAAACAAAGTTTGATCAGAGAGCAGCTTTCTGGTTTTGAAAAGTTATCAGCCTGAACTCCTTTAATCTCCTTGCTTATTGCAAACTTGAGTTGAGTTGTTTATAAAAATATTGTCTTCCTTTGAATCTTCCTGCTATTGTTTGATCTAAATTATTTTAAAGTTTCTAAAATGGTGATGTTTACTTTTCTTTTCTTTTCGGTTTGCTGTGAACTAGAATAAGAAGGATACATATATATAAAGGAGTTTACAGGGTAGCTTCTGGTGCAATCTTATTTTCTAGTAGTCAAAGTTTTTGTCTTGACCAAAAGATTTTTTCCTTTCCTTCTTAAAAACTGAAATGATATGTAAGTATTTTGAAATGACAAAATTTGGGCTTGAGCAGATAGCATTAAATGCCTAGTTTTCTTAATATGTTACATATTATAATTATGTTTTTGCTGTGTATAGATATTTGTATATAAAAATATATACTTTTGCAGGTAGATATGTTGCTTGTGCATGAAAATATTTTGTATAAAACATTTGTGTTAACTTCTAGCTTGAAAAAAAAATGTTTGCCTGGTTTAACTTTATGCTTTCAAACCTTCAGTGTATGTACACCACTAATTACTTGATCCTTGTCTTCTTTCATTTTTATTTCTATTTGTATTTTAATTATAAACATTTAAATTATATTCATAAGTTTACTTATGTTTTATACTTAAATTTATATTGATAGAATTTAATTTTATTTCAACATTATCATTCACATTTATATATTTATCGAATGTTAAAAAAAAGTAAAGTATTTTAATTTAATTATATAAGATAGATTTTATTATAAATATTATTGAGATATTTTATTTTAAAATTTCAAATCAATCCCTTTTCCTTTTTTTTAAAAATACAAATCCATACAAATAAATAGCAATTATTCCAAAAGTCATAATCATTTTAAAATGATAAGTTTACTTTTTATTTAAATTAGATTAAATATTTATTAAAATAATAGGGCCAAAATCCAGGGTCGTCACATTCCTCCCCCCTTTGAATCTTTTCGTCCTCGAAAAGGAATGAAGCCAGATTTATTAAAATGTTTAAAATCATATAAATTTTCTTTTATTATTCTTAAACTACTTTAAAAAAAATCAATGTAATATTTCTAAAATAGTTTTTTATAAAAATATTTTTATAACTCAATGTTTCTACAAGTCCATTCTTGTTCTCATAGAAATTCGGTCATACGTTGATCAGGCGTAGGACTGAAAATCTATAAGTACTTGGTAAACCCGTTTTTAACATCTAGTGAAAATACATAGAAAATAATTTTATTGAAAATATAGAAAACAATTTTTGAAAATAGAGGAAATATCTTTGGTGAGAATGTTCTGAAAATCATCACCCCCATCCATGGTCGCAGTTAACCCGATGATTACGTTGCCATCCCGAAAAAATCCACAGATAACTGTAGGCCTCCGCGCCCCACGATTACACCATGGAACCCACGACAGATCGCAGCTACAACTGGGGTTACGTAGCTATCACAGCAAAAACCCATATAACTGTAGGCATCAGCGCCATCGAATTTCGCTGCCAAAAATGAAACTTCTCCACTCCACTTGACCATAGATCGCAGTCTACCGATGTTGCGTTGCCTTCCCGGCAAAATCAAGTGTAGACCGTTGACAGTCATCCTCCACACGATTTTCGCTATGGTCCCCACAATAGATCGCAGCGATATCGAGTTACACTGTCGTCACAGCATAACCCAAATGCCTCTGTAGGCATCAACGCCATCGACTTACGCTACCCAATAATCCTCAGGAACTAGTTTTGTCCGGACTCCTCGTAGGATCAACTTTAGAACCCCCCCGGGCTCAAGGCAGCACCACCCGGTGGCACTCCTGAGAAGTTCATTTCAAGGGAGCGCCTTTTTCCCTAGAGCAATCATCAAAACACTTTATACTATACATATAGTATCCTCAAATCTTACACCTAGTATGATATCATACAAAGCTCCTTTACACAAATTCGATTATCCCAAAATCGATAATTCTTAAAATAGGCTTTCCGAAACTCAATATTGATTTTTCCCAAAAATCAAAAGCCTTTCCCAAAATCCTCATAAGATCCTTTATATATATTCAGATATATATAAATTTTTAAAACTTTGGATTCTTACTTTCTTGTATAAAACACCTTTAATACTCCAAACACTTTCAAAAACCATAGAAATATCCAATTTCCATCTTTATTCATTTCATATTTCTCAAAATATTCTTTCAGTTCAAAAGAACCATTTCACATTCCTTATTCACCTTTACATTAATCCCCATTTGGATTATTACTTCTATTCTTATCTCAGTTGGGTACTTTAATTAATAACAGTTTGAACTCCGACCAGTTTAAAAAAATAGCTTGAAAATTTTAAAAATAGGTAAGTAGTTGAAAAATAATTATTATTTTGCAAAAGAATTGTAAGATAGTTAACTAATTATAAAATAGTTGGAAAATAGTTAAATAGTTGTAGAAATCTTAATAATTGCAAAGTAGTTGTAAATTAGTAATTAATTTGTAACATCGTTGAAATATAGTAATAAATTTAGAAAACAGTTGAAAAATGGTTAAATAGTTCCAAAATAGTTGTAAAACAAGTATAAAATAATTTGGCTTTAAGAAAGAAAGGTCGTATATATTTAATAGCTTAGAAACAATACGTTTATATTAAGACAATTTATATTGAAAATAGCCCAGAGTCAAAACTGTTCACTTCCCCAACAATTCAATTTAAATTTTCACTCCCATTTAAATTAACCAATTCCAATTTAGATAATCTTCAATTCCATTGAAATTGATTTTACTCCAATTCAAGTTGAATCAATCATGATTTCTTTTCCAATTCAAATTAAATTCTATTTGATCTTTAAACTTGTATAACTTAATTATAATTTCAATTTTACAATTACTATTTAATATCAATTACATTCACATTTTGCTTTAACTCAGAATTATACATTTCATTTAATCAATATATGTTTATTATTCCATAAACATTTAATCAAGGTTCTAGAGTTTAAACAAATTTCCAAATTTTCAATATCACCTTAGAATTCAACTATATCCAAAATTCTTTGGCAAATTCAATTATCCCTTTTGAATTTCAAAACCAAACCCAGTTCACAAACAATTCCAATTTAAAATAATTTTGGTAGCAATTTCTCTTCTAGAAACTCGAAAATGGACATCGATAATGCTGCAGTCATTACCGACGTTATTTTCCAGTGACCGAAAGAGTTTAATGCTTTTATCTCTCTAAAAACACTTCCAATATTTTTTTTTGAAATAATGCTGTAATTTCTCCAAAACCTTTGGAAACCACTTTCAACCCAAAGGAATTTTAAATTCTCCCAAAATTTTCAAATTCCCAATCCATCCAATTCATAATTGAACATTACTCTGGAATTTTCATCTTACTTTATTTTCAAATATTTTCTGGAAATTCTATCTCAAATTATAATCTCATTTATTTATGAAGTTTATTTCATCTTATAAATTTCATTTACAATTTATATTTCAAATTCCTTTTTGATTTTAAACTAATTCCACTTAAAATACAATTCCAAAATTATTCCAATTACTTTGGACTAATATCCATTCAATTGAACCCACTTCAATTTCAATTATTTCAATTTAATCCAATTAATTCAAATCAGATTCAATTTGAACTAATACAATTTCAATCTCAATTTTAAACCATCTCGAATTATTTAAATTCGAGTTATATTCTCAAAAGTTGGTTTAACCCTTTAAACCAAATTAACTTAGTTAATTCAAAGTTTTTAAGCAATTTTATTTTAATTTTTAATTTTTTTTTTGAGTTCTAATTCTATAATTTCATTGTTAATTGATTTAAATTTTAATTTGGTTGTATTTCTGTTACCACCTAATTTAATTCCAATTCAAGATTTCAATTTATATTGCTTCTTAATTTAATTCTATAATTTAACAACCAATCACCTTACTATTTATTAGAAGGAAATATAGCTTTATATATATCAAAATACACTTATATATAAAACCATTTAAAACCGTTATATAAGAAAATAACAAGTACGCTCTCACATATATATACTCAACTCATTCTAGAGTTCTACGGACTATATTCAATGAGTAATCCCTGCCAGAGCCAAGGTTCTCGCTTAACCTTTCAGCTCTAATACCAAATGTAACGACCCGGAAATTTCGTAGCCGAAAATTCCAGATAGTTATGAAAAGAAGAAAGAGATAGAAGAAGAAGAAGAAGAACAGAAACATCAACAACTCACATTCGCAGCGTATAAAATATAATAATAAATAACAGTTTTCAAAAGAATACTATATTTGTTGATTACATTTAATATACATCAGAGTTTAACATATATACACAGTCACTGAATATATACAATTTTTATGCCTCAGTTTAACAATTATATACAGCGGAAATACCCTATACGCTATTGCCATCCAGCTCGCCTCCTGAGCTCCAGAACGTACCTACCTGAAAATCTGTAATACTCGGTCTGACCCGAGCATTACATCAAAGTAACACCCGGGTCAGGCTGGAAACCAGCGTGAGTAAACCCATCTAATAAAAAGTACCATTACAAAAGACTTACTTAAAACCCGGGGTAACTCGTCTCAATTTACAAATCCAAAATTTGCCAAAGACAATGCTTACTTTCCACATCGATTTCTAAGTACCAAAACATAGATTAAATGGTTCACTTCGCTTAACCCATTCTATTCCAACCTATTGATTTCACGTATCAAGTTTTTATATAGAATTGAAGTGGTTTCGGGTATTAACTAATATCCGACCCAGTCTCTTCGAATTCAGTACCATCTTAACCCATGTTATTCAAGTGAACACAATTCAATCTTTAAATACAAGATGTCACTTTTTATACAACAATTCATCATCAATAGATAACTTCAATATCGTAGTTCACCTAAGCATATCATGTCACAAACATTTCATTTAAGAAATAATAATCAGTTCAAGGCATTTAACAACATTAAATTATTATAAGCAAAAATTGATCACTTCTAGAATTAATTCAATTAATATAATTAGATTACTAACCTCAATCACTTAGATCGCCTTTCATTAATTAATTTCAAATCAATTAACTAATCATTTCTCAATTTTTCCATCTTAATTAATCTCCCTGGATTATTATATTAAGTAATAGTCCCCTAATTAATTATACAAATTAATTAAACTTTACCCATTCAATATTAATTACTTTTATCCTTAATTAATTACTCAAATTAATTATTCTATAACTACTTATATTGATTAATTATCCTTTTAATTAATCGATTCATTAATTAACCATCCCTTGATTTATTACCTTAATCAATAAATCCTCTAATGGATTACACTAAGTAATAAATCCTTAAATTACTTCCCTTAAGTAATTTAGCTTGAATTATTTTCACCAAGCGATTATTCCATTGGTTAGTTACCTTCAGTTAATCAACCTTTAATCATTAATTTAACCCTTAATTACAATTTAAATTAATTAATCCTACACAAATTAATCCTTCAATTAAGTAATTATCATTTAATTAATTAATTAAATAAATTACTCTTTAATTACTTAATCGATTAATTCTTAATTATCGATTATCTTTTAATTAATTAATCTCTTAACTATTCACATTGACTAGTTTTCCTTAAATTACTTATATCAATTATACTTACATTAATTACACATTAATTTCTTAAGGTAATTAATTATCCCTTTTATTGATTAAAGTTCAATACATTTATCTTTAATCACTCACTTAATCACATTCTCTTATTTTGAAACAATTAGAGATTTAATTAAAAATCAACCTAATATTTAATTATTCAATACCAAAACCATTTCCTTAAAACCTTTAAAATTCCAATCTTTATACCTGATAATTAATTTAAGTATAATGGTTTCTTGTTTATCTTGAAAACTATGTACCGTTCCTTACGTTTTAAAACTTGTTAACATTTTCCTTTACAATCCATTTATAGTTAAATTTACCTATTATTATTCATTTTAAAATCTTCGGCCCCATGATTTCTGGCCAAACCTGGTTCACGCAACACTTCTCTCATCTGTTTTAAGTTTATCATCTATTTCCATTAACCTTACTAACGTGATAAAATTCTCCTGGCCCAACCACTATTCGGCCCAACTTTCTTTTCTCCTCCCTTTGTTTTCTTTCTTCCCAGTTCTACTCTCCTCTCTCTCCCATTAGAAAGTGTTAACGTGCATTGACTCGTACATGTGCACACACACGTTGATGATCGATCATGGCCACCAACCTGCCTCGCAAATCACCTACAACCCCTTCACTCACCGCACCATTTGGATCCCATGACACTCACCTCGTGCAAAGAATTCGAACTCCATCCGAACGCTGGACAACTTATTTTCCCCTTCCAGCAACTCCTTTGGCCACCACTATATAAGATTTTTCCCCCAAATCCACCCTAAGCTCAACCAAGACCTCCTCCTCCTATTCCCCTTATACCGCACCTCCCTAAAAACCCCACTCCGTCGCCATCTCCTCAGAAAACGAACCCAAAGAAAAGCATACCTAAACCCTAAAATCGATTCGACCAAACAATTCATGCAATAGATAATTTTTTTAACATTTTTCCTGGATTCGACAATCATCAAGCTAGCTTTTCAACGAATTTCAACATCTAGTATTTGTCGAACCAACAGAAATTGGTAAAAAGGCAATTTTTGTTCATTTACAAACTGTGCCTCAAACTCTTATCTAAAAATCATCATCATTATTTCAAAAATCTTACTTTTGTACATTTATACAAGATATAAAAATCAAATTAACAATTTAAGTTATTCGAATTTTGCACATTGATTACCTTGTTACTGTAAAATTTGATCATACAGTGTCTAAGTTTCACTGTCAAGTTTTAAAACAAAATTTCAAGTCCTCATTTTAGTTTAAACAAACTTAATTAGTTAAATCCCTAAGTTTTAAAATTTTTATATGAAGAAGTATTAGTTTTTCTCTATTTTCTTTGCTCAGAAACTTGAAAATAAAGAAGAACATCACATCTTTAAACAAAGAACATTTCAGAACTACATATTTACAATATATAGCCTACACAAAATTTACATGCATTAATTATCAAGAGTTAAACTTCAAAGATAGCATGTTTACTCACCTGGAGAATTTTGTTAAACAAAGAACATCTGATGATTTGAAACTCTGTAGTTGAAACTGCCTTGAAATTCTGTCCTGTTCTTGTTTGAGTAAAATATGTTTTTAGTTTGATTCAAATTTGAGTTTTCCTGTTTCTTCTTGTTTTTTTTTACTTACTTGAGTTATGATTTAACACAACTATTTTGTTTTGGATTCTGGTCCTTACAGTGCTTTTAAAAAAAAGAAATCTTGAATTTTAATTATCACTTGAACTCTGTAGCAAGAACAGAGAAGCATTGTTGTGCATAATGAATCACCTACACACTCAGGTTTTAAACCATTCATATATTCATATATTCAGGTTAAGACAACAGGCATACATATTTTCTAACACACTTCTTGAGTGTGCTTCAAACACCTTGCATATGTATCCAATTTTTAAGATATTTCATGCTCACAATTACAGCACATAGGCTTAATTACAACAGAGGTGATAAAATCACTGAAATACACATAAGCTTACATACGTACAGATATGAAAAGCAATCATCACTCGGTAATTCACACGCCACACATATTTGTTAAGTTTTAAATTTGAAAGTTTACTCACTGGTATAAAGAAAAAAGAAACTAGTTAGTTTACTCACTTGAAAAACAAAGTTTGATCAGAGAGCAGCTTTCTGGTTTTGAAAAGTTATCAGCCTGAACTCCTTTAATCTCCTTGCTTATTGCAAACTTGAGTTGAGTTGTTTATAAAAATATTGTCTTCCTTTGAATCTTCCTGCTATTGTTTGATCTAAATTATTTTAAAGTTTCTAAAATGGTGATGTTTACTTTTCTTTTCTTTTCGGTTTGCTGTGAACTAGAATAAGAAGGATACACATATATAAAGGAGTTTACAGGGTAGCTTCTGGTGCAATCTTATTTTCTAGTAGTCAAAGTTTTTGTCTTGACCAAAAGATTTTTTCCTTTCCTTCTTAAAAACTGAAATGATATGTAAGTATTTTGAAATGACAAAATTTGGGCTTGAGAAGATAGCATTAAATGCCTAGTTTTCTTAATATGTTACATATTATAATTATGTTTTTGCTGTGTATAGATATTTGTATATAAAAATATATACTTTTGCAGGTAGATATGTGGCTTGTGCATGAAAATATTTTGTATAAAACATTTGTGTTAACTTCTAGCTTGAAAAAAAAATGTTTGCCTGGTTTAACTTTATGCTTTCAAACCTTCAGTGTATGTACACCACTAATTACTTGATCCTTGTCTTCTTTCATTTTTATTTCTATTCGTATTTTAATTATAAACATTTAAATTATATTCATAAGTTTACTTATATTTTATACTTAAATTTATATTGATAGAATTTAATTTTATTTCAACATTATCATTCACATTTATATATTTATCGAATGTTAAAAAAAAAGTAAAGTATTTTAATTTAATTAGATAAGATAGATTTTATTATAAATATTATTGAGATATTTTATTTTAAAATTTCAAATCAATCCCTTTTCCTTTTTTTTTTAAAAATACAAATCCATACAAATAAATGGCAATTATTCCAAAAGTCATAATCATTTGAAAATGATAAGTTTACTTTTTATTTAAATTAGATTAAATATTTATTAAAATAATAGGGCCAAAATCTAGGGTCGTCACACAAACTAACCACTACACATTCAGCTGTGACTCATTCAAGAACCATAGAGATCAACCATTAAAACGGTACAATATGTGAATACTATATAAATTTTAATGCAACTATGCATTAAAACAGCGTAGCGTTTGCTGTTTGAATTCATAGGGGTACGTTTTTCATTGGTCTCTCATTCAGCAGCATAAACATTTTTTAGTAGTTTTTGATTAGGTTTGCATCTTGTTCATTTTTCTACGTGTGGTGTGTTGTGGCTAATTGAAAATGTTAGAAGAATGGAAGTGAACACACCAACCATTGTGAATGCTTTAAAGGCTAATACCACATTTATCCCAGATAAATAATGAGTCTCACGTGCCATGTAGGACCAATGAGAAAGATTGCATTTTTCGTAGATATGCACTGGCAGAAAAGCTGATACATATAACACATATCAAATATATATTGGAATAAACCGTTGTCTCAATGATAGTTGATATTACGGCAGAGAATTGCCTAGTATAATACATGTTATCTTTTTGTGAATGCATGATGGTTTGTTCTAATTTGATGAGAACTACATATTGCTTATGTTGAGACATAGGTATGCATGAGAACTACATATTGCTTATGTTGTGACATAGGTATGTATGAGAATTACATATTGCTTATGTGTTGACATAGGTATGTGTTAGGCTCAAACATAATTTTCTTTAGGAGCCCATATCTATAGGGCGGCCCATTGATTGGGTTGCCCGGAACAAAAAAATTTACGTATTTATTTGTAAGGGGGCCTAAAAAATAGGTGGCGCTAAACATCCCCATTCTTACCAAAAGTTGAACTCGGTCTTCCGATGGGACATAGAAGACTTACTTTAGAATAATCTTTACAATTGATGAAGTAATTTAACTTTTAAATTTTTATATAAATAGTTAAACACTGTCTATAATATATTTTTTATATAGTTGCTCTTAGCCCAATAGGTCATTGCAGTACATGGGCGAGGCGGGCTACCATTTCAACCGGGCTAGGCATATGATATAACATAGTTCATTATCAATGTTTCTCCGAACAAAATACCTCAAACATCAACCAAATTCAGTTTGGACCTAAATGTATCTCTTATGCATTGTAATCGCCCTATCAGTCCTAATTTAACTAACAAAGAAATAAAAAATTTTGAGTGTAAAGAAAAAGGAAAGTAGGTACATTCAATCATTTTAACTGTATTATGCAAGGAAAAAAATCAGCATGAAAGTGAGAAAAAAGAATCACATCTAATGTGGTTAAAGATGTTCAAACACTTACAACCCTACTATTCATTTCAGTGATAGTTAAGAAAAGACCAAAATCTTCAAAATCAAAAGGCAAAATGTCGTCAACGTCGATGATTCCACCCGTCGTTTCTATTATTTTCTTCTTCAACGGGTGTAATCTTACTCTTGTTGGAAATGTTTTAATGTTAAGTGAATTATTAAAAATTGAAATAAGTGTATAGGGCTGTCTAGTGAATAGTCCCACATTGTAGGACTGTAGAAAATAATCAAGTATTTATACTTGATTGTTAAAAGCTTAGTTGGACCTTTTGGGCACCCAACGATGCTCTTTTGTGAGGAGGAAGACCACGCTTGACAATCACAAGCGTACATGCTGTGCGGCCCGGCCTGGGTTCGTGCTTGTTATGGTGTAACACTTATATTTTTGAACGATAATTGTTTGTTATCTTCAGATCGTTGTTTTTTGAAACGGTAAATTTAAGATTCATTTTTTGAGCCGACATCACCCCACTATCCAGTAGCGTTCGTTTCTGTATCCCGTTTATTCAATTAATGTTTAGACGAGACAAAAGTAGAGCGACATACTTCGAAAACCCTATCTTCTTCCCCATGAAATTCCTACAAACAAAAAGGTGAGTCATACTATTTAGTGCATCAGAGTCGACTTTGTTTGAGCAAATAGGTCGATACCACAAAAAGGAGAGGCGGTTTTATCCAAGAGACGGCGGCATTTTTCTGGACTGCTTTGCACCACTGAGCAGAACGCCGAAACGTCTTCAAAATAGTGACAACGTACACAACTCAGCCGAGATTTATTGCTTTCCAACAACTCTTGACCATTGTCTACACGCCTCCTATAAAATAGAAAATTGCATATACTATTACTCGAGTAATTAGTTGTAACATAGTATGTCTTGTTCATTTGAAAATAAAAAATTCAAGGATATGTTTATAGACATACGATAGAAGAAAGTAAGTGCACTAATAAAGAATGAAATATATGCAGCCATTCATTTTGTCGCTTCATATATACAAACCATTTATCCTCTTGTTCTCATAAATTATACGGGCCTACTCTCTGGTTTCCTTTACTCTGCTTTCTAATTGCAAGTGAATTTTCCTTAGCATAATCTCATCATATCAAAATGATGAGATTAGATGAACGATGAGATAGAAAAATTCCCCAATAAAATAGCCGGAATTTTCAACTGTGGAAATACTGAAAATCATAGATGTTTTCGGTCAAAGAATTAAAGGCAACGATAACAATGTGACTTCTTACCAGTACTCTTAGTGCAGGAAAGATCACTGGTTACGATTTCAATATTGCATTCATTATTTTTCCATTTCACAAGGAATGTCATAAGCCAATATTTCTTCTACATGGCACACACCATCGCATGAAGAAAGAAATATGAGAACAGATTCTTTCATTTCAACCCAAACGTCACTTTCACGCGAATATGGCATCACAAAGCTAGGACCAAACAGATCAGATAATTTCATATTTTCTTGACTTTTTTTACCGATTCATATGGAACAACCATGCACATAGGCAGCTGCGATATTTCAGTTGTTTCGAATTCGGTATCCTTTTCTTTCACATTTATTTCACTTGTTTTGTCTAGAATAGTTTCCCTTGCTTTCTCCGACGACTCACATTTTTTTAGCTTGGCATTACTATCAGGGTCATTTAAAGTTTTTGCTTCTAGGAATAATCAGCTCTATTGATGCTATTCTCTTTTAGATGTAATCTCTCAAGAGTACTTGTGCCATAAATTATTATTGCAAAGGTTGAATTGCTTCTGTATGCGAATATCAGAAACTCACCATCTGTTATCGAGTAGTCCAATACAAAAGTTTTCCAACCTTTTTCAAGGCAAAAGCCATCATTGTTCTTTACTAATTTTACCATCCATGAACCACCACGAGAATCTCCGAGAAACAAATTATGAGGAACTGAGAAGCCAAACTCGAAATCGATTTTTTTGGAAAGTACCTACGTAAAATGTATTAGAAGATATATTCTAATTGGCATTATACTCACGATGAGACGTGTAAATATCTTATGCGTTCAGAAGACTAAATGAACAGGCCATAAGGCGAACTACATGGAGAATACAGACTTCAAGTTATGGTACACTGGATAAGAATGTAACAAGAATGGGGTAGGCATCTTAGTTGACAAAAACCTAAAAAACAGAGTGGTCGACGTTAGGAGACAAGGAGATAAGATCATCCTAGTCAAGCTGGTAACTAGTGATACGGATCTGAACGTCACTAGTGCCTATTCCCCACAAGTAGGCCTAAGTGAAACCGCCAAAAGGAATATTTAGGAAAATATAGATGTTGTGGTAAGTGATGTACCTAGTAGCGAGAAACGTTTCATAGAAGAAAATTTCAATGGTCGCGTTGGAAAAACTAGCGGTGAGTTTGAGAGAGTGCATGGTGGTTTTGGATATGACGATAGAAACCAAGAAAGAGAAGAAATATTAAATTTTGCTATTACTTATGATCTCATGATAGCTAATACCTCCTTTAGAAAGAGACAATCGCATTTGCTTACTTTCAGTAGTGGAAACACTCCAGCCAGATTGACTTTGTCCTTACTAGAAGAGATGAGAAACAGGCTTCTATGGATTGCAAAGTCAATCATGGAGAATGTGTCGTCTCACAACATCAGTTTTTGATATACAAGTTTTATTTTTGCATACGTGTTCGATGGGATAAAGGAGCCAAGATTAGTAGGACGAAACTGTGGAGATTGCAAAGTCATACCTGAAGAATGTGTCGTCTCACAATATCAGCTTTTGATATCCGAGATTCATTTTTGGATACGTGTTTGATAGGATAAAGGGCCAAGATTAATAGTATGAAATTGTGAAAGATCAGAGTAGACGCCGCACTGTTGTTTGAGGATAGAGTCATGAGAGCAAGGACAAGAATATGGAAGGAGAAGCAAATGAAATATGGGATTAGATGGCAACGCATATACGAAATGTGACTGCTGAGGTGTTTGGAATAACAAAAGAAAATAAACGTGAACCTAAAGATTCGTGATGGTGGAACGATGATGTGCAAAAGGCTATCAAAGAGAAGGAATGTTGCAGATGCTTGCATCATCACAAGAGCGAGGACAACATGCAGAAGTACGAAGCGGCAGAGAAGAAACAAAGGGAGTGATAAGTGAAACAATGGATCGAATGTATAAAGATATATCAAAAGCTAAGTGCGAAGGACGGTGAAAAAATGTCTATATGATAGCTAAGCTTCGCGAGAGGAAGACGAGAGACTTCAACCAAGTTAAATGCATCAAGGATGAGAATAATGCACTTCAGGTGAAGGACAATGAGATAAAAAATAGACGGAGAGAATACTTCTGCAATTTATTCAACGAAGAAGGTGATAACACTACGATCGAGCTGGACGACTCGTTTGGTGACGCCAGCAGGCATTTTATTCGGAGGATTCAAGAGTTCAAGGTAAAGGGGGTGCTAAAATGGATGAAATCAGGCTAGGCGTTGGGGTCTGATGACATCCCCATTGAGGTATGGAGATGTCTTGAAAATGCAGAGATAGCTTGGCTAACTAAGTTGTTCAATAATATTTTCAAATCAAACAAGATATCGGATGAGTGAAAGAGAAGTATATTAGTTCTAATCTTCATAAATAAAAGAGATATTCAAAGTTTCACAAACTGCAGAGGAATTAAGCTTATGATTCATACAATGAAGCTTTAGGAGAGAGTCATTGAACATGATTAAGAAGGAGGGCAGGCATTTCAAAAAAAACCAATTTGATTTCACGTCTGAAAGGTCGACCACAGAGGCGATTTTCTTGATAAGACAACTTATGGAGAGATTTAGGAAGCAAAAGAAGTACACATGATATTTATCAATTTGGAGAAAATTTATGACAAAGTACCGAGAAAGATTACGTGGTGGGCTCTGGAAAAGAAGAATCCTAACAAAGTACATTACCTTTATCAAGGATATGTACGATGATGTTATGACTAGTGTCAGTCCATGCGATGGTGAAACCAGTGAGTTTCCCATTAACATAGGGTTACACCAAGGGTCAGCTTTAATCCCTAGTGATGGATGAGAGTACGAAGGGTATACAAGATGAGATTCTATGGTGTATGCTTTTTGCTAATGACGTTGTGCTGATTGACGAAAGTATGATAGGGATTGATATCTAACTGGAGTCGTGGAGGCAGACTTTAGAATCATAGGGTTTTAGACTTAGCAGAACTAAAACAGAGTATATGAAGTACGAGTTCAGAGGTGTTAGGTCAGAGGAAGAAGAAGTCATTCCATCCGAACAAGTAGTGCCCAAGAAGGAACCCTTTCGATATTTAGGGTCAATGTTGCAGTATGATGGTGGGATTGAGGAAGATGTTAGTTTTAGAATTCGAGTGGAATGAGTGAAATGACGACTAGCGTCTAGCATTCTCTGTGATAGGAAAATACCACAAAGGCTTAAAGAAAAGTTATACAGAATGGCACTTAGGCCTGCAATGTTGTATGGCGCAGAATGTTGACCTATTAAAAGACAACACGTCCAGAAGATATGTGTATGCGTATGCTGCGATGGAACTGTGGTCAACGAGACCGAATTAGAAATGATGATATATACTTTACAAACTTGGAGTAGCACCAACTGAATAGAAGTTTGTCCAACGCCGCTTAAGATGGTTTGGACATCTCCAACGAAAGCCTCTAGAGGCACCTGTGCACCTTGAAATTATAGGCCGTATCGAATACTCAAAAAGAGGTAGAGATCGACCAAGGTTGACAAGAAAGGAAGTGGTAAAAAGGGACTTGAAAATTGGAGTATATTCGAAGTGCTGGTGTCGGACAGGAGCGTGTGTAAGTTAGCGATCCACGTATCAGAACCACGAGCTTGGAGCTTTTTGCTTAGGATTGGTCTAGTAGTATTGTTATAAGTTTTAGATTGCAGGACTAATGAATAAGAAACAAAGACATAATGTTTGGTCTTCGGTCCTTATTGCTATTAGTACCATTATTACTATTAGTATTATTATATATTATTATTACCATGGTTTTTTTAATTACTTTATCTATTTTTCTTTTATTTTTATTGTATTCAATTATTATTGCTTTTAAATTGCATTTTTCATTTAATTTTAGGTTCCATCTTTAGCCGACCCCAACTTGTTTGAAAATAATGGCTTAGTTGTTGTTGCTGTGGCATCATACTCACGATAACACGAAATCTAACCTAAATGGGTTTTATTTTTCTCCTATCTTGTGGATTACACACGTTGTACAATACCAAAAAGCAGAATTACAACATATGTATTCAAAATGCTTTACTGAATATGTAATCAAAATTTGGATCAATAGATAATGGACAATCGGTATTTCAATCTATGCAGAGTGTAGGCAGCATGATCTATACCTTTATGATTGTTGGGCTTGGCTACCACGGACATGGCAATAATGTCTTTCACCTCTTTGACAAAATGATAATGAAAGGCATACAACCCGATCGAGTGTGTTTTCTTACTTTGTTATCAGCTTGTAGCCATAGTAGATTGATCGCTGAAGACTTGAGGTTTTTCGATACGATGAAGAATGTTTATGGTCTAATGCCTGAAGAAGAGCATTATGTGACAGTGGTAGACATACTAAGTCGAGCAGGATGGACCGATGAGGCATGAATGTAGTGCAATCAATGTCTTTTGAAGTCGGACCATCTATATGGTTATCGATCCTATCGGGTTGTAGAATAAATATTAGAATGAACTTAGCGGTTCAGACAGCAAATAAAGTAATTGAAATATGATCAAAGAATGATGCGAATTATATACTATTATCCAATGTTTACTTAGCTGCAGGTAAGTACGGTGATGCAGATGGAGATTGGAAAATGATGAGGGATATAGGAATAAGGAAAGAACAAGGTGCAGTTGAATTGAAGTGGAGAGGAAAGTTCATCGATTTTTCACTAGTGGTGTTAGACACCCGGAGGTTAATATGGTATGTGATTACCTTAAGATGGTGATGCTCATTCCAAATGCGGAGCAAGATAAGCTGAACTTGAATTCAGTAGTATTTCTTCAGTGACGTTATTATTTTTTGTTTAATTATTTACTTTTAATCAGATTATATGCCATAATTAAAATGATATTGTTACTGAAGAAATAATACTGAATCCAAGTTCAGCATATCTTCCTCCGTATCTGGAATGGTCATCCCATTTTAAGGTAATCACATAATATATTAACCTCTTGATGCCTAATATCACTAGTGAAAAATCGGTGAACTTTGTTCTCCACTCAATCCAACCGCACTCTCATTCTTTCCACACCCATGTATCTCTCATCATTTTTCTGACTTCAGCTGCATGACCATATTTACCTGAAGCTGAGTAAACATTGGATAATAGTAAATACTACGTGTCATTCTTCGATCTCATTTTTGTACTTTATTAGCTGCATGAACTGTTAAGTTCATTCCATTATGTAATCTGCAACCCGATAGGATCGATAACCATATAATGTTCTGACCTCAAAACGCATTGACCATGTTACATTCATTGCATCATCGATCCTACCTGCTCGATCCAGCATATCTATCAATGTCACATAATACTCTTCTTCAGGCATTAGACCATAAACATTCTTCATCATATCGTAAAATCTCAAGCCTTATCTATCAATCTACTATGGCACAAGCTGATAACAAAGTAAGAAAACACGCCCGACCGGGTTCTATTTGTTACACTATCCTTTTGTCAATAAGGCGGATGGCTTCATTACTACATTTGTGGTAGGTAAGCCCAGTAATCATAAATGTATATATCACGTTGTCTGGGTTGGGCACTGATCGAAATACCGATTATGCATCATCTATTGACCCGCATTTTGAATACATATTCAATAAAGCATTAGATGCCGAATTGCTCGATCATCTCTTAATTGAAAGGAGGGTGTAATTATTATTTTTAACATTAAATTCAAAATTAAATAAATTCATGAAATGTATTCCAAATATCATCTTCCCTATAAATTTCATAAAATTATATGTATAATTAAGTAATTTTTAGCACTTTTCTAAATTTTATTGTGACGACCCGCCCTTCTCGACCTCGAAAATCGACTATGATATGCCGACGATCAAGTGCCAGAAAAGGCAGATTGTTGAGGAAAAAGAAAGAAGGTAGAAGAAAGAAGGAATTAAACAATATCAGAATCTCACAGTCGCAACGGAACAAAGTATAATATATAATATCATATCTTTACACAAAATGAAAACTATATCTTTTTTACACAATATCTCATCAGAGTATCTCAAACAAACAACAGTTACCAGTCTGTCAATCTCAAAAAATCACAGCAGCGGATTTATACAAGTACGAATAATACGTCTCGGACTTCATCTCCTCTCCTGCTCCATAGCATCCTATCCTGAACATATAATACTCGGTCTAACCCGGGCATTATAATGAAATAACACCCGAGTCAGCCTGGAATACCAGCTGATAATAATGCACCTAAATTGATTATTAAAGTTTTCAAAAATCCTTTTGAAAACAAAAGCATCTCGTAAGACCACGCCACAAATAAACATGTTGGATTTTTACCTTACGATAGCTTAAACACTTTTTTATAAAAATCCTCTAATATTATAATAGGGTCTATATACAAATACTTATTAAAATTGTCGAAATTGTTACATCTATTAAATTCCATCTACTAGCCACAATCGTGGGTAATACAAACAAAACTCGTAAAATGCATGTAGGGAGAATGGATTTCCAACTAATGACTAGGCACTGGGGTACCACCTGTCACAGTACCTGGTCTAGATCAGTGTACCGAGGACCACTCCTGACCCCCTGCTACACAAGGCCGGGAATACCCCTTACTGGATAATCCCGAGTAAGGTCACCCACGGTTGGGATCAGCAACCACACCACTAAGCCGAAATAAAAGGGACATCTAGACAGGGATGACCTCACCCTGAAATGGATGCTACCCACCTAGCCTTGCTGCATAACCCCTGATTTTCAGTCATTCCCGGTTGATGAGGCTTGAGGCTAAGCGTTACCTTTAGAACGTTTCACTTAGAATGCCCATCGCCCACTTGATGATGTTCTGAAAGCATTCATCCATACAAGTCCGTCTCGGGTTCGAACGGAACCGAAGGCACTATTCCTACTACATCCATTTTGGAAATATCCTCAGCATTAGTAGCGACTAGCCCTTGCACTTCACTACTCTATCTTCGACTCTGAACTCGTTTTTCCCACGAAAACGTACAAACCGGATCAAAGTGGTTTTCGAGAAATTAATCCCGATCCCGGTCTCTTCGAAACAATCAATGCATTGGCCAATATTGATAGTCGACGATTTAACTATCAATTAACATTCACAAACATCCATCACACAATAAATAATTTCCCACATTATTTATTTTCCTCAAAAATATCTTTGCAAGATATGTTTCCATTTTCAAATCCCGTTGAAAACACTTTCAAACCCAACTCTTCTCATGGAATAAATTCCCTAAATTGTTGCTTCCCTTGAAAATATCCAAGTCACCAATCCTTAAGATTTAAAATACTTTAAATTCTTTATTCTTGAAAATACATTAAAACATTTATATTAAAAAATTTCTTACATGCTTGATTTAAATATATATACCCTTTAAAAATATTTCGAATAAAATTACTTTATAAAATATAAACTATTTTCTTCAAAATAAAGTTAAATCAAATTAAATTTTAAAATAAAGCTAAGAAACCCTATATAAGTTTCCAAATAAAACTTTAACTAATTATCTTTAAAATAAACCCATTTTATAAAGTACAAATATTAATAATATTCTTTAAAACATAATACTAATTACCCCTTTTAAAAAATTCTACTTCTATAACTAATTTGATACATGTTCACTTTTAAAATTCTTACAACTTAAATAATTTCTTGAAACCATTCTTTAATACAACTTCTAACCTTTCCAAAAACCTGCTTTAAAAAGTACTTGGCTTTTCAAGAAAATACACTTGCATTTCAGGATAACCCAAAGAATTCTTTTTATCAATCCCACGTGATTTACCTCAATTCAATTTTACGTTTATCCCGTAAATTCTTTTACATACTTTAAAAATAAACTCCTTTATTTTTAAACACACTGCTACTTCCGCGAAATCACTTTCAAATATATGTTTAAAATATTTAAAATAAAACTCTAGAAATTACTTAATTGAAAATAATACTTAAGGAAATATATAGAGGTTTCCTAAGTACTTTAAGCCAAGTTTAACTTTTAAAATAAAGTTATTAAATTAAATATTTATACTATAATTTCTTTTGAAAACTAAATACTACTTTACTTTTTAAAATAATTCAATACCATAATTACTTAAATAAATATTTACTTACACTTTAAACAATTTAAAATAATATTTGTTTCTAAAATATTCTAAACATATTTAAACTGCAAATTTATATTTTGAAAGCTTTTCTTAAAAACATTCTAAAGTTTCCAGGAGAAAGCACACTTCCCATCCTTTAAAAACAAATCTCGCTATTGTTTTTAAACAATTCACATTTCCCTTTAGAGTCACAATTTCAAACACTTCAAATTACCAACAAATTTCTTGAATTTAATTCCTTTTAAATCCTTTACTTAAGAATTTCTTTTATTTCCTTTAAACCCAATTTATTTGTTTATATTTAAATTCCCAGGTTGTATTCACCCAATCTTAGCACAACACAAATAAATTTTCATTTTAATCTATCCCAGTACATAAATAAAACACAGCATAACAAGATCTAAAACAATTTATCACATGATATAAATGAGATATAACATAGAATATAAACAAATTTCTATTTGTGAGGAATCCAGTTGGATCCCTCCAACCTATTTCCCTGCATCCACATATATTAGCACAACAAATAAATATCGATTCAATTTGATAATTGTTTTCATATTCAACTAAACAACCAATCAGACATTTAAATATTAGCAATTTAAATTATTGGTATCCAGAAGTGAGTGAGATTAACTCACCTTGGGTTTTCGACGAGCGTTCAAATTTAAATTAAATCGAACGGCATTCGATTTAACCTAAATTTTTACTTGCTTCGAATGATCCTAGAATTGCTCTACTGCGTAGTACTCATCGCTGCGATTTCGGCGTCGTCAGTTTCGTCGAAATCTGATAACGTATGTAATAGATATGAATTTTCAAAGTTCAATTACCAATTTAAAAACAAATTTTTTTTTTATTACCTAACGAAAATCGGCCGCGTATCCTACTCCTTCATCTCGTTCACAAGCACGCACGATCCAATTTCGAACGAACTCAACAGTCGTCGTTCAACCCTAGATGCCGCACCTCCATCAATTGCCTAGGGGAAGATCCAACACCACCACGTCGCGCGCCGGCCTCAACTCACCCACGGCCCAAATCTCGACGAGCTCGGCGCCCCCATCCCATCGAAAAACGCGCTTGAACACACGACGAACGGCTTCAAAATACGCCTCCAAACGACCTCATCAAGCAAGATCCACCGTACGGATGTGAAGCCGACCCCGAGCTCTTCGATCTTCATGTTGGAGATTTTTGCTAAAAACGAATGGATTGTGGTAGATCTGAGGTGGAAGGCGATTAAATTACGGCCATAGAAATGTTAGATGCGGCGGCCGAAAGAAAGCAGTAGGGTTTCTCTGCGCAATAGTGTGTATATGTACACACAGACACGTATATAAACAATATTTTAATTTTAAATCCACTTTAAAGCAACTTTTTCACACGATCTCCAAATGACGCATGCCGACAGGTGTTTCTAAGATTTTACCCACGTTCCGAACACAATGGAACGTGTTTCGGAGGCTAATTCGATCATATGCGCGAGTTACGGAACGATCAATTTTTAATTAAATCGATTAAAATAGTTTTTATCGTTTTAAGCTATCGGGGTCAAACGACAACTCCGATTGCAACGAAAATTGAAATCCGATAATAACTAACTATTATGGATCTAATGGAACTGGTTTCGTCGAGTTCCAAGACTATGCCCTGGAAGGCTATTTTAACCCGTTGATTATTTCAAGCGATTTTCAAAATCGTCGAAATCATTTAAAATTTCACCTTTATAATTTTATTAACTCTATTTTAAATCGTATAGAATTTATATTCGCAATAGAAATCATTCTGATTCATTTTGAACCAAAATCTGATTATTTGCATTGATATATTATTAAATTCCATTACTAAATTAATATAAAATTTCAAATTTAACCTATCGACTCTTAATCCTATCCAGCAGTCGAATATTATAATTCGAATCCAAACAGACTTAAAATAAATTCTAGAATCTACTTTTATATCTATTTACACCTAGAATCACCAATTATCCCAATTCTGATAATAAGTTGTTATTATTCAAATTTCAATTAAATTCCCCTATTTGAAATTTAACTAATTCTATTAATTTAACCAAAGTCTTTTTATTCGAAATTGAATTAAAATTCACATTTAACATTTAAAATGAATTTTATGTTCAAAATTAACGACTAGAAATTTCAGGGTCATTACATTCCTCCCCCTTATAAAAATTTCGTTTCTAAATTTGCTAAATTAGAAGAATGTTCCAAACCCAATAGCAAAACCCACTTAGTGAAAATCTCATATTCACTTTGCCTAAACTCTTTAGTTTCGAATCAAAACTACTAGTTTCAATTCCTATCCCAAAATTCTTTTTATTTAATTTTAATTTGAAATCAATTTGTCGTTAATGAAACATTTCAAAAAAATTCTAGCTTCCAAAATTTCCGAAATTTTTTGGCAGAGACTCCCTCGTACGGAGGAGCTTTTGCAATATCACAATAGTTAGAAATATATATACATCGACCCACGTGGTCGGAAAACCAAAACAGTTCATATTTCCTATTTTTATTGCGTAGGCGTACCTTTATTAGCATTTTTAAAAGCAAGCGGCTAATAATGTCACATATACGCACTCCAACTCTATCGACTGCCTCCCGTTCCTGTACTTACTCAAACAAACATATCAGTTTTCAATAATATAAGAATTTTAATAACATTCCATTCATTAATCTTAACCAACACATCAATTTCAAAGCCCAAACAACCAATTTCCATAATCCTACATGCTAATCATATTTTATAAGAAATCACAAGGTTCAACACTATTTCAATTTACCTAACAAATCCAAACTTCATTTTATTTCACTTGAATGATTTACATTCAAGTTTACTATTCTCAATCCATATTCACATCAGTATGATTACATGTGTATTACTTGCATCAATTACTTCAATTCAATTCCAAATTGATCCACAACCAATTTTTTTTACTTTCAATTTGACATATTTGCATTTCTTTTATGATCCATTTTCATTTATATGCAAAACCACTTAATAAATTTTCAATCCATTCCAATTGATTCAAAAACCAATTTCCTTTGCTTCTTTAAACCAACTCAATTCCGATTACAACAAAACGACCAATTCCTACGCAAATTTTCATGTCATTCAAGCAAACAATCGTCACTTAAGCTTATAACCATTAAAATTAATTCCCGCTTAAATTTATATTAATTTTATTCCATTCGGAATTATTCACAAGCCAAATATTCTTATTTCCTTGCATTTTTTAAATTAAATCCTTATTCTCACTTCAAGTTTATCATCTCACTTAAGTTTATATTAATATCATTCCATTCTGTATTATTTACAACTCATACATTCTTAATTTATCACAATATTTAATTAAAACTATTTCACTTGCATTTCAATTTTATTATCTAAACAAATTTCATTCAAGACCCCTTATAAAGCTCGACCATAATTATTTTCCAATTTTCTTAAGTTCTTTTAATTTCACAATATTTCCATTTCTTCTTATATTTATTTTATTTTATTTTAATTTGATTTTTATCCAACCAAATTCCAATTCATTTACAATTTTTAACTCAATTTGTTTATTTATTCAATCCATTTTAAATTTATTCTCCTTCTTAATTCACTTCTGAATTTATTTATTCAATCCATTTAAAATTTTAATTCATCTCCTCGATTCATTCTGAATTTCATTAATAATATGACCAGTTTCAATTATCATATACCCAACTGAATGTTACTTGCATTTTGGACTATATCCATTTTAAATTGATTTTTTTTCTTATTCAATCCAATACAATTTCCATTTAATTTAGCTTACACTAAATTCATTTCTAAACAATCCTTTTTGAATTTAGTTGAGTGAGAATTTAATTATTCAATATCTTTTCAATTAAATTAAACTTTCCTTCAACTCAATTCTTTTCCAATTCTAATTCAAGTTCAACTAAATTTATTTAGCCAACTTGAATTCATACTATTCCCTTTATTATTTTAAATAAGAACTTAATTCCATTCATTTTTATTTATGACACAGTTGAATTTGGATTTTAATTCAACTCAATTCCATTTAATCGAAGTTAAATCCAATTCAATCCAATTTTAATTCTCCATATACATGTTCAAAACTTATTTACTAACTTAAGTTCATTCACATCTTTTGTATCTCACTTTACCTTATCTTACTTTACATTTCATTCAGGATTAAGTTTGAATTCACCATACCATTCTACTATTTCCCATTTGTGATTATAATTCCATTTTCTAACTATAAGTTCACCAACCTATTTACTTAAAAGCTTATATTACTCATTTTAATCCATTTACATCTTATAATCACAATACCAAATTATGTATATATATATACCACTTAATAACTTAAGGACATAAATTTTCATTTCACAGTTATAACCCACACTTATATAATCATTTTACATTTCAACTTTATATCCTGTTTAAATCAATTTCAAATTCCAATGTTGTTTAACTTATCCTGAGTTAAATTCAAATATATTTTATTTACATCATTCACACCAATAAAATTTTAATTCCAGGATTAAAATTTTCATTTCCTTCTTATTAAGGTCAACTTCACTTAATAAGTCCAATAGTTGATTCATTTTAACTTTACACTTTATTTAAATAGAACTTTCCAGAATTCAATTGCTCGGTTTTATTTCAAACCCATTTTGAAATAATAATCAACACATACCTACTTGGTATATGAAATCAAATCTCCGGATTCCAAATAACTTGTTTATACCAAACAAATTTCCTCCTTTGAAATTTCTAAAACACCTTGTATATCAAACAAATCTAAACAGATATCATACCCAATTACTATGGAAGCAATCCATCACTTTAGAAACTCGAAAATGAATTCTAATGATGTGGCCATCATCACCAGGATTATTTTCCAGCGACTGAAGTGAGTTCAGTGCTTCCTTACTTTCCCAAATTCATTTCAAAACAATTTCCATTCAAACATATTACCCAAAATAATATTCCAATATTACCTTCAAATACTTTGGAGAACATTCCCAAACATTCCCAAGATTTTAAGTTTCCAAATTTTGGTTTCAATACATTCAAAATTCCCTGGATTTATATTCTAGTTTAAATTCAAATTTAGTTATACTTCATTTTATTTAAATCGTAGTTATAGAATTCTAATTGGTTATAACCATTTCAAATTTTAGATCAATTTTTTTTAGATTCTTATTTGATTAGGATATCCACATCCAAGCAATCAAATATATATATAATTATTTCAGAAAATTATTCCTTTTGTCTCAAAATATAATTTTGGGTAAAATTATTTCATTTACCCTCTTTAAAACACTACTATGTCGGTTCATCTTCTTTAAGAGTTTACACACCCCTATCGATACGGTTGTACTTCCCGTACCGACCAGAATTCATAAACACTCAACCGATAAGTCAACACAGTATAAAAACAATTTTATATTCACTAACAAGTACGCTCTTATATCTATTTATTCACTCAACCCATTATAGAGTACCATTGAATCTTTTTAATGAGTAATTTCCCCACCAAAGCCTAGGTTGTCGGCAACCTAATCTCTGATACCAAGTGTGACGGTCTAGGCTTTTCAACCATCGACAGCGGCCACAACCGGTAGGCTTTTCAACCATCCCAGCCCCACCGTGGCTTACATTGGTACCTCGGGTTTGCTTTTACGGCTAGCCTCTCGACTCGCAACCAACCCCAAAAGGCCTTATACTACCCTCGGGGACATGTAGGGGTAAGAGTCTCCCGTTCGCCACCTAACGCAAAGCGAGAACCCCCTATCATGCTGTAATGTAGCAAATCCGATCTCGGTCCTTTCGAATTGATCAACGCATTGGCCAATATTGATAGTCGGTGATTTAACTATCAATTAACATTCACAAACATCCATCACACAATAAATAATTTTCCACATTATTTATTATCCTTAAAAATATCTTTGCAAGATATGTTTCCATTTTCAAATCCCGTTGAAAACACTTTTCAAACCCAACTCTTCTCATGGAATAAATTCCCCAAATTGTTACTTCCCTTGAAAATATCCATGCACCAATCCTTAAGATTTAAAATACTTTAAATTCTTTATTCTAGAAAATACATTAAAACATTTATATTAAAAAAAGTTCTTACATATTTGATTTAAATATATATACCCTTTAAAAATATTTCGAATAAAATTACTTTATAAAATATAAACTATTTTCTTCAAAATAAAGTTAAATCATATTAAATTTTAAAATAAAGCTAAGAAACCCTATATAAGTTTCCAAATAAAACTTTAACTAATTATCTTTAAAACAAAACCATTTTATAAAGTATAAATATTAATAATATTCTTTAAAACATAATACTAATTACCCCTTTTAAAAATTTCTACTTCTATAACTAATTTGATAAATGTTCACTTTTAAAATTCTCACAACTTAAATAATTTCTTGAAACCATTCTTTAATACAACTTCTAACCTTTCCAAAAACCTGCTTTAAAAAGTACTTGGCTTTTTACGGAAATACACTTCCATTTCAGGATAACCCAAAGAATTCTTTTTATCAATCCCACTCGATTTACCCCAATTCAATTTTACGTTTATCCCGTAAATTCCTTTCTATACTTTAAAAATAAACTCCTTTATTTTTAAACACATTGCTATTTCCTGGAAATCACTTTCAAATATATGTTTAAAATATTCAAAATAAAACTCTAGAAATTAATTAATTGAAAATAATACTTAAGGAAATATATAGAGGTTTCCAGAGTACTTTAAGCCAACTTTAACTTTTAAAATAAAGTTATTAAATTAAATAATTATACTATAATTTCTTTTGAAAACTAAATACTACTTTACTTTTTAAAATAATTCAATACCATAATTACTTAAATAAATATTTACTTACACTTTAAGCAATTTAAAATAATATTTGTTTCTAAAATATTCTAAACATATTTAAACTGCAAATTTATATTTTTAAAGCTTTTCTTAAAAACATACTAAAGTTTCCAGGAGATAGCACACTTCCTATGCTTTAAAAACAAATCTTGCTATTGTTTTAAACAATACATTTCCCTTTAGAATCACAATTTCAAACACTTCAAATTACCAACAAATTTCTTGAATTTAATTCCTTTTAAATCCTTTACTTAAGAATTTCTTTTATTTCCTTTAAACCCAATTTATTTTTTTGTATTTAAATTCCCAGGTTGTATTCACCCAATCTTAGCACAACACAAATAAATTTTCATTTTAATCTATCCCAGTATATAAATAAAACACAGCATAACAAGATCTAAAACAATTTATCACATGATATAAATGAGATATAACACATAATATAAATAAATTTCTATTTATGAGAAATCCAGTTGGATCCCTCCAACCTGTTTCTCTGCATCCACAGATATTAGCACAACAAATAAATATCGATTCAATTTGATAATAGTTTTCATATTCAGCTAAACAACCAATCAGACATTTGAATATTAGCTATTTAAATTACTGGTATCCAGATGTGGGTGAGATTAATTCACCTTAGGTTTTCGACGAGCGTTCAAATTTAAATTAAATCGAACGGCATTCGATTTAACCTAAATTTTTACTTGCTCTGAATGATCAAAGAATTGCTCCACTGCGTAGTACTCGTTGCTGCGATTCCGGCGTCGTCAGTTTCGTCGAAATGTGATAACGTATGTAATAGATATGAATTTTCAAAGTTCAATTACCAATTTAAAAACAAATTTCTTTTTTTTATATTATTATTACCTAACGAAAATTGGCCGCGTATCCTACTCCTTCATCTCGTTCACAAGCACGCACGATCCAATTTCGAACGAACCCAACAGTCGCCGTTCAACCCTAGATGCCGCACCTCCATCAATTGCCTAGGGGAAGATCCAACACCACCACGTCGCGCGCCGGCCTCAACCCCACCCACGGCCCAAACCTCGACGAGCTCGGCGCCCTCATCCCATCGAAAAACGCGCGTGAGCGCATGACAAACGGCTTCAAAATACGCCTCCAAACGACCTCATCATGCAAGATCCACCGTACGGATGTGAAGCCGACGCCGAGCTCTTCGATCTTCATGTTGGAGATTTTTGTTAAAAACGAATGGATTGTGGTAGATCTAAGCTGGAAGGCAATTAAATTTCAGCCATAGAAATGTTAGATGCGGCGGCCGAAAGAAAGCAGTAGGGTTTCACTGAGCGATAGTATATATATACGTATATAAACAATTTTTTAATATTAAATCCACTTTAAAGCAACTTTTCACACGATCTCCAAACGACGATTGCCAACAGGCATTTCTAAGGTTTTACCCACGTTCCGAACACAATAAAATGTGTTTTGGAGGCTAATTCGATCATATGCGTGAGTTATGGAAATAAACGATCAATTTTTAATTAAATCGATTAAAATAGTTTATATGCGTTTTAAGCTGCCGGGTCAAACGACAATTCCGATTGCTACGAAAATTGAAATCCGATAATAACTAACTATTACGGATCCAATGGAACTGGTTTCGTCGAGTTTCGAGAGTGTGCCCCGGAAGGCTATTTTAACCCGTCGATTATTTCGAGTGATTTTCAAAATCGTCGAAATCATTTCAAATTTCACCTTTAAAATTTTATTAACTCTATTTTAAATCGTATAGAATTTATATTCGCATTAGAAATCATTCTGATTCATTTTGAACCAAAATCTGATTATTTGCATTAATATATTATTAACTTCCATTATTAAATTAATATAAAATTCCAAATTTAACCTATCGACTCTTAATCCTATCCAGCAGTCCAATATTATAATTCGAATCCAAACAGACTTAAAATAAATTTTAGAATCTATTTTATATCTATTTACACCTAGAATCACCAATTATCCCAATTCTAATATTAAGTTATTATTATTCAAATTTCAATTAAATTCCCGTATTTGAAATTTAACTAATTCTATTAATTTAACCAAAATCGTTTTATTCAAAATCGAATTAAAATTTACATTTAACATTTAAGATGAATTAAATGTTTAAAATTAATAACTAGAAATTTCTGGGTCGTTACATTTATAATTTAGCAAATGTTATGGATTTCAAAAGAAAATTTTGCTTAATTAATAACAGAAACAATATAATTGATAAATTAGAATTATACCAGAGAATCTTTATAATTGCTGATCATAGTCCTGAAAAAGGAAGAAAAATGTTGATCGTCATTGTTTGTCTGATTGATCCTCTCTTCGGTAACACCGTTCTTTCTGCCTTCTTTTGTACCTCTTTTAATACTATTTTTGGCTATCGATTGATTTTCTTCCGCCATTAGAATAATCAGCGGTATTAGTTTTTAAAGATCGAGGAATAAATTTACGTGTGCTAATAAAAATGCAATTTTTGGTATCGGCATGCTAATGTCTGAGTATAATTGCGAATAAAATATCTCTACGAATAAAGGTCAAGGTCCAATAGAAGTCCAAACTGTTGAACAGTTATAATAGAACCATATAAATTCAAATTGAACTAATTCCAAATCTCTAAAATACAATAAAAACCTCTATATTGGTAAGATTTGAATTTTAACTATAACTATCGGTAAGTTTCAAATTAAACTAAGTCCAAATTGTTGTGTACCAATGTTGTAAAAATCGTACCTTAATGCTAAAAATATAATGTTATTGTGCAATATATGGTAATTATGTTGTGAAAACTAAACATCTTATTGTTTATGTATATATTTTTTGTTAAAGTGATTTGCGTATTTTTATATTTGAATGAAATTTTGATTTTATCGTTTTGTTATTATGACATGGTGTGCATATTAAAATTGATCAATTTTTGGATTAATTGGATAATCTAATGAATATTAGTTGCTTGAACTTATTTAAGTAGTTTAAATTATTTAGTCATTCAATTAATTTAAATATATGAGCTTAAATGAAAAATGGTAAAGAGAGTTATTGGAAACTTTGTAAATAACCGTAGATATTATAAAAACGTAGGTATTTAACTGTACAATCATGGAAAAATTTAACAGAACATTGTGAATAATTGTAAAAATGATGACTTTGTCCTCACTATGAGGACCACTCTTTAATCAAAAATGAAATAATGACTTAGGATTTAAATAAAAAATAATATGAGAGAATTAAAGTGGAGGAAAGGCTTCTAGAACAAATATGAGGAATCAAATTATTTTCCTTACTCTATATTCGACAAATGATTTATTTAAAAAAGTGAACCATAAATTATTGTTTTTATTGTTTATATATATTATTTTTTATACGATTCATATATTTTCGCATTTGACTCAAAATTTTACCTCTGCTATTTTTGTTTGTATTAATGTAATATACATATAAAAATTGTCATTTTTTGCTTTTATGCGATGTTAATGAATTTTATTTGATTGGGTTTATTTAAAAAGTTTAAATTTAAGATATTTAATTAAGTTAAATATAAAGATATAAATGGAAACTAACATAAGATTGGAGCAGAACTATTTTATCGTATAAATTATTAAAGGTAGTATTTGAAGGTAAATGGTTGATGAGAACTAATAAAATATTATGGATAATTCAAAAGATCATAAATTATATAAAAGATTTAAGATAAATAAATATCATAGGAGAATTGAGGGGGAATTGATACGAGTAGTGAGAAGGCTAGATTTTTTCTCTCTTTACTATTATTTAATAAATAACATGTAGCGATAATGAATTACAAGTCAAAGATAAATGATAAATAAATAAAAGTTGTTATTATTGTTTATGTTTATAATTTACGTCACATGTTTAATGTATTATATTATTTATTCAAAATTAATTTTACCATTTTGATTAATATGAAGTGGTATGCAACTTGAAATTTTTATCTTTGGAATTGATTAGACGAACCAATGAGTATTAATTAATTGAGCTTATTTTATTTTGAATAGCTTGCATTTAAAATTTGTAATATATATATATATATATATATATATATATATATATATATATATAAACCGAGGAGATCTTTGTAAATAATTGCAGATATTAAAAAATATATGTATTTGGATCTAAAACGTTAGAGTAATGAAGCATTATGATTCATTGTAAATATAAAAGTTGTACATCGATTTTAAGATAAAATATCAAAAGCGAATTATGGAGAAAGGGGGAATCCATAAGATTAATGTAAAGATTAAAATTCTTTTGCTTTCATGTTATTTCACTAATAAGCTAATATATATAGCATATTATTTATTTTAAAATATTAGTTGATATTTTTTTTTTTGAAATGGTACTTTATATACAACAAATCATTGGGACAACATATCCCATGTCAATAAACGTTCGAAAGCAAGTTTCGAAATTGTGACCTCTTGCACCAAAGCCGAATCAATTAACCACTTGGACAATGGTGCTTGTGTAACGACCCGTTAAATTTATAATATTTAATAAATTAAATTAATATGATTTCTAATTTGTTTAAGAATAAATGTAGAAATTTGGTATAGTAGTTGTAACCTAGTGTAACAATAAAATTTTATGACAATAGATTTGGATAATGTAATTTGTCACTTTTTGTTAAAAGT
This sequence comes from Allium cepa, assembly GCA_030765085.1. Lineage (NCBI taxonomy): Eukaryota > Viridiplantae > Streptophyta > Magnoliopsida > Asparagales > Amaryllidaceae > Allium > Allium cepa. The sequence continues at coordinate 962,762,066 of CM060939.1, read as the reverse complement.
AAATTTTAAGAAATCAATAAATGTTGAATTGAGAATATTAATAAAAATATATTAACTAAAATGAGATTCATTAATATAAAATCAGTAGTGAAGATGTCACCTTTGGTTGTAATAAAGGTGAATGCTATTAGTGGATGTCAACACTTAATAAAATTTATTTAGAATAAAAAGAATTTAAATGCATGTTTGAATAGAGTATTAAATTGATAGATTAAGCGTAAGTAATTAGAATTTAATCCTATAAGATATGGAACTGAATGTATTAATATAATTTTGTAGAAATAGTTAATTAACAACTTATTTGTGCATACCCAATTTAATATAAATAACAAAAGGGCTGGCACTTGATGTGCCTAAGTATTATTATATTGGAACTATAATAAAATAGAGAGTTTGGTAGTAAATAGAAATAAAAAGACCGTTATTAACTAGTAAATTAATAAATGGATTCTAACAATAGGTAGTAATTAATGCGTGTATATTGGGCATTTGCGGATTACCAATTTTTCTACCTATTCATATAATTTATTTATGTAAATCTAAACCTATGGCAACATTTTGTTAATAAATGTTGGAAGTGAAATTTGAATATATCAAAGGATAACAAGTGTTTAGGTTAACCATTTATTTTATTTATTTAAGAAGGGAAATATATTGAAATAAAGCTAATTTAATTTTTTTGGTTGTTAATGGGTATAGTTAAATAAGGAGAAGTTATAGGAAATAAAACGCGCACTAATGAGATGTAATATAATTCCAAAGTTATTTATACCCACAAATAGGTTAATTACTGTATAGAAAGAGTCTAAATCAATAAATGAATTTATTAAGATTACATTGATAATTTTATAACATTTATGCTGATTTAAGTTCAATTAATTTATTTGATTAAATAGTGCAGTAGCGTAGTTTTGTGCGGTAGTTGAAATAGCTAATTCTTTTAGGTGAAGTTAAGGCTAATTCTATGTATATATTTGACCTATTGTTGATATAGATTCTAGAAAGCAGGATCTATTAATTAAATTGAGTATTAGATTCAATAATTGCATTTATCGCATAAATAAAGAGAATATAACGGTTAAATTTGGCGTTATTGAAATTAAAAAGGAAGGGGGGAATAATAATTTGAAATCATTGCAATAGATATTAATTTAAGGTTACCTTAAATAAATTAAGGTAATAAATGGAGGATAGTGTAAATATCTTTATAATACGATGATTTGGGTAGTTAGGGTAGTTTTGATTTGTCACTTAAGATGGAGGATTTTTATAAAATGTAATAAATGCAGTTTAAATTAAGGCATTGACGTTTGGGTATTTAAGAAGTGATAAACTAAAATTTATTTATTTATTTGAAAATTTGAAATCCAATTTGTGGATTTATTGCAAATAAGTGAAATTTGTGTTTAACCATTACATCGATAGGAATAAATTAAATTTAAGGTTATATTAATAAAATTTGGACTAGAGAAATGATATGAATCGGTTTTAGAAGCCTTAAATATAAAATGGGAAGTAGACGAGATTTCACGTTACAACCATTTTTAAAAATCCTGATGTATGTAGAAATATTTATGAAATATAACGTAAACCAATGTTGAATCAAAAGAATAGAGTCAACACTTATTTATTCATTTAATGTGATATAACTACGAGTATGATTTATTGCAAATTACATGGAAATCTAATATAGGACATTACCTAAAAAGGAAGAGTAAATAAAATTTATGATAAACATATTTGTATATGAAGGTTATTGATTTAAGGAGAAATTGGGAAAGTTTTATGTATTTGTTAAGTGCAACCTTTAATAGATAAATTTAGTGCAATTAAAGAAATTGACATTTAATATTTCGATAACTTAAAATTTGATGGGATAAGAACATTTGGGTAATGAAGGGATGACAAATATTAGCTATGATTCTAGAAGGAATTAAATAGATAACGGGAAGATTAAAATCAGGTTCTAAGCAATAATTATTAATAACAGAAGTTTAGTAGTAAAGTGAGATAATTGAAAATTTTAATCATTCATATAAGTCATTTGTTTATTAATATGAGTTAGCTAATAAATTTAACTTGGGCAATACCTATATATTGGAAACACATTTGTAAAGTGTAATTAATTGAATTTGGTGAATTGGGAATGAATCCAAGGTTATAGGAATTGATGTAATACTACGCAAATAAAAGGTAACTGCATAAAATCAATGTTTCGTAATAAATTGTAATTGATAATTAAGTAGGAATGGGTTTGAATTTGACAAAAAAGAAAATTTATTATTTGCTTACCCATCTATTCAATCTATTAAATTTGATCAGATCCATTTGCAATTAAACGAATTTATTTACAAGTTAGTATGTATTTAGCTGATAACTATAAACCAATTAGGGCAATTGGGTATATATATTACCAGTTAAGTTATATAAGATAATGGTTGACTTAATTAAGGGAGTTTATGTAATAATTTCATTTATTTTGTAAGTGGAAATAAAACGTTAATGATAACAAGTATTCAAAATTTACCATCTATTTAGTATATTAAGTATAATTGATAATCAACTGCAGCAAGTAATAAATAATAAATACGTAACGTTAATTGAAGTAATATTTGAAATTTAATATTTAGAAACTATGTAAATATAAGTGCAGATGAAATTGGGGATATTTACATATTGAAATATGAATCCAATGATAAATCAATCTAATTGACAATAAATAATGGAAAGTAAATTTAATTAAATTTTGGAAGTTTAATATATATATATACAGTTATAAACCCTAGCCCCATCCTATTGTCATTTGCTGTATATTCATTTCTTCATCTCCTTCTCCTCCTCAAATGGTTGCAAAACCTAGATCTACTTCAATCCAAATTTCAATGAAAATGCAAACACTTCAGAAAAATTCCACAAAAAAAATATATGTTAATGTTCTCGAGGCACATATATTTGTAAGTGATGAATGTGTGTCGTTTTATTTATTTCAATTTTGAATTCAATCATCATTTTCGCCATAACTTTCTCATACGAAGTCGGATTCACACGAAATTTCTTTTGTTAGGATCGTAATTTAATTCCGGATTTGATGACACTGATTTGGACGAATTCCGAGAAGGGTGAATTTTTGGGTTTAAATCGAATTTAAATTCGATTTAAATTCAAAAGGTGAGTGTTTTAACCCACTCACAACTACTAGAAGCTTTTATGTTTGTTTAAATTAATTTTAGAAATGAATAGAAATTTATTTATGAGTATTTGGCATGCTTATTTTATTCATATCTGTTGAATTGCATTTATTTAATTTAACTGTTAATTTAATTAATTTATTGCGTATAAATTTACAGTTAAAATTTATTTGTTTGTATATGAACTGCTAGTTAACAGTTATATAATTTATTACTGAATATAGACTGTAGATTAATAGCTGTTAAATTTAATTTGAATAAAATTGCCAGTATTACCTGTTATGTAGTACCAAAAATAATATTGTTATTGATTGATATTGATTGATGATTTCGATTTGGATGATGGATGATGTTGATGAATGGATGTTTATTGTATATCATTAAATTGCAAATTATCATGCATATTTCATTTCATTCGGGATTGTGGTTTGAAATGATATATAACCGCAAAATTTTATATCTTTTAAATTGCGGATTGAAATGATAAATATCCGTATCACTTGACCATAGGATAGAAAATTATATACAGGCACCGCGGTATATATATAACTATTTAAATGTGATTTCTATGGTTTGGATGGAATACGGTTTATAATAATCTTAAATTTTATATTGTATAAATATTTTTCTTCCATATATATATACATATGAAGTTGAAAATTTTGAAATTAAAAGGTGTATAAAAATCTTTATTAAAAATGGAAGAAAATTAAGAAAACGGAGTTTAATAATTTATATCATATGTTTAAATGTTAAGTTTGGAAATTTTAAGATATGATATTTATAATTGGATTTTTCCCAAAATAAATTGAAATGAATATTCTAGTATAATTTGAATTGGGAAAAATATATATATTTTTTATTACTAGAAATTGAAGTCTTATTATTTATGGACTTTATATGAATATTCAAGACTAATTAATAGAACAATTGATTTGTTGAAAGCATAAAATCCAACTTTAGTTTGAAATATTGATACTCAAAATGGATATACGTATATATAAATAAATTTAAGTGGTTTTGGAACTTGAGAGAGATAATATAAATTTTGGTTTAGACTTTAATAAAGAAATGTATTTGTAAAGCCATGAGAACTATTTTCTTTACAAAGTAACATTTGAGTTAAACCATTTAATTCATATACCGTTGAATGTCCAAACCATTCAAGTTTTTAGAAGTTATGGTTTTAAATTATGATTTTCAAAATATTATGCTTTGAAAATATTTGATTTTCAGACGTTATGAAGTTAAAGCATTATGATTTTGGAAAAGAATTATATTTGGGATAAGTGATAAAATATGGTTTTGGGTTTTGAAATGATATCGTATTCATGGTTATGAAATGGAATGTTTATTCTGATTTTTAAAGTATAACCTATTTTTAAATGACCGCGGTGTTATAATAACGATGGGTTGGCAAAGAGATCGGGATCGGATATGGACATACTCTCTGTCGATACCGAAAACCACTTTGACTAACCGTGTACGCGGTGGAGATTCCAGAATGAAGTAGGTGGTGGCGGCGTTTCCTGTAAGGCAAATACGTGGACCCGACTCCCGTGAGTTTGCATAAAGTGGCTAAAACAGGAGCGATTCTCAGGCCAATGAGGTCATTCCTCTGATCGGACCCTCCTCTTCGATATTATACTTTGATTTTGGATTGATTCAGTGTCCACTTCTATATTTTGATTTTGGGGAGTTAGTCCGAGGTGGGCGGTAACTGCGGCTACGCGTTTCCACCAGCCTGGATAGCAATTGGTATATCTACCCTGACATTGCCTAGTTGTGCCGTGTCACCTACCATACCGAGCCTTTACTACGAGTTTCTATTTGTGTCGTACCTATGGAGTATCCTCTGGTAGCTTCCCGATCATGAGGTATTACGGTACTGTATAGACTATTGGCATTATTTGTGTTAAGGGCTATATGGGTAACCCCTTAACGCTATTAAAAAGTAAGTTTACTTTACAAATAGACACTATTATAATAGCGCAATATACTACATAGTAAATAGTTTAACGGATCCTTAGGAGATGTAAATCCCGAGCATCTCTTGAGTTACTGCACTCATATTTATTTCTGTTAATTTAACTCACATAAGATCTTTTAGTTCTGACTCGAGTGTTTTTGTCTTTTCAAATTCGCTCGGGTCAGTCCGAGCGTTTCAGGATTGCAAGATTTAGCTCTGGAGGACGAAGACGAAGATTTATAATATTATTATTTATACTAGTGCACTACACACTGTTCCGCTGCATTGTTATTGGTATGTGTAACTCTGATATGTATTATATAAATGGTTTTGTAAACAGATTTATAAACTGTATATTTGATTATTATATTTTATCCTTCCGCTGTGAGATTCTGTTTTGTTTTTATTTCTTCTCTGTTTTTCTTATTTGCCCCATAACAATCCGCCCTTGCGTATGCTTTGAATTGGCACGTGTGTCGGTTTAAAGTGTGCGAAAAGGCGGGATGTTACAGCTTGTCTGATATATAATTTATTAAAATAAATGAATTATATTAAAGTAGATTTTATTGATGATTTATAAAGATAAACGACTGGATCCTATTTTTATCATTACTATTATGTAAAATATTTGTTGTATATTTTATATGTTTTTATAAGTGAGATAAATTTAGGTTTATCATTTTTGTTAATACCTATGTGATATACAACATATTGAAAATGTTATTTTTAAGGTTTGTTAGATAAATTTATAAGTGCTAGTTATCTAAATTTATTCAAATAGTTTAAATAAATTAACATTAGTATATATAAAAACAAAACATGGAGAACTTGGTAAAATTTAACAAACTAAAAAAATGTAGGCATTTGAATGCAAAATGTTTGAAAATAATAAAAACCTTGTAATAAGTTGTAAAAATCATGAATTATGTGGGAATTATGATGTACAATATCATGACAAAGTCAAGAAAAGTGGAGAAAATTCATGGAATTAATGAAAAGATTGAAAATTATTTTTATTTCTTTTGTTAATTAATTGAAATAATTTATTGAAATAAATGAATTATAAATTAAAGTTGATATTATTGTTAATTGACTATGATGAATGGATCGTACATTAAAGTTGTTATTGTTATTCATGTACATTAAAGCTCGTCGCTACTGGACGAAGCTCGAATGATGCTCGATGCATGCTGCCTGATGCTCAAATATGGCTTGATTGAAGCTCGTTGCCAACGGAAGCCCGAATTTGGAAAAAATTGCAAAAGGATGCTTCGATTTAAATGGGATAAGCATTCGATTATTGTTAGATTCTTCTTTTTGCTTTTAAGATTGATTGGCTCCGCGTGTTTTTTCTTGTCGCTCCCCTCTTCTTCTTCTTTTGATTACAATTCCGATTGTTTTTTCTTTCTTTGACTTTTTGAACGGGATGGGATTTTGCCCTAATCCCGTCCCGCCACCGGCCGTAACTAGTACGAGTTGGTCGGAATCTCATGGTTTCGGCCGAAATCTCACATCCTGATCTTGAAAATATAAAACAAAATGTTGGGTCCAAATGTTAAAATAATAAATTCAAGTTCATAATACAAATGTATAAAATTTATTTCCATAAGTAAGAAAAAACCGAGAAATTGAAATATAGCCTACACTGACGGCTAAAATGAAAGACATACAACTGTGTGTTGCACAAATTGGAATATAACTTAATTTTATAGTCCATTGAAAGAAAGGCTTCATGCATGTTAGATTGCATCATGTACTTCAAACTGCACACAAAATAGATGCATGACAACAAAAGAGGAAAGATAGAGAGAGTTAGATGGAACATTGTGCAACGTTGTTGTAGGAAAGCCTGCTAGTGATTGTGAAAATTGTTACATCACGCATGTAGTTGCATAAAAAATCAACATTAACAAAGGTTTATTTATTAATTTACTATTTGAATGAAATTATATTTGATCAGAAAAATGACTACAAATGAACTTATAATAAACTACGTAAATAATGTTATTCTCCCAAAATAATAGCAACAGATATTTTAAAAATCATCAAAGTATTAACTTAGTCGTACTACGGATATTAAATATGATCATATGCAAGTTATCCAATATTTAAAATTAAAATAATACCATATAAAACAAAATGGAAAGCAAATTGGTTGTTTGTTACCAGTAATAGCATGACGAAACATAGTTAAAACTATCTGTATTTCATTGATCTACGTTATAATTGCTCAAATTTGAAAGAAAGAAAGAAAAATACCTATTGCTTGTGAGAATCAAATAATTCATTATCCTCCCAAGATAATAGTGCTTCTTGCAACTTCATTATGAAAACAAGGCAATATTTTAGACGAACATGTAAAAGCGAATGTTTAAATTGAATTAGAAATGGTAAGGATTTAGGAAATAGTTTCATTGCAGAAGAATTGAGACCTATAACCTCACAAATATATGGTGCTCATATGCAAGTTTCCTATTTATTTTAATTAAAACAATATATAACATGTAAAATAAAAAATAGAAAAACAAATTGATTATTTGTCCCCGAAAAGCTTGATAAACTATAGTTAAAAATGCTTGCACATAAGTATTCCATAGTATAATTACTCCAATCACAGGCTATCAAATAATTTGCTATCATCCATAGATAATAGTGCTATTAGGTGAATATTTGTTATCAAATTGATGTGACAAAATTGTAAAAAAAACAGTGCTATTAGACGAATATTTGAAATTAGATGTTCAAATGGAAATCCAAATGTCCTAAGATAGAAGTAGCATTGAAATTTGCAAGTCCGAAACAATAAAAGAATATTCCAAACCTGAAGCTACAAAATTTAATCAAACAATCCATTAACTAACAATACATGAAAATCACATAATGATCCGAGGCAAAATGAATTAAAGATCGCATATCTACAGAGATGAGGATTCATGGCTATGGTTTGAATTCAATCAAAATTGAGGACTCGCACACAATTAATGTAATGTGCATAGACATGATAATGAAGAAGATTCAAAATTAAAAGCTCCGGTAAAATGAAGTAAAAATTAAAGAGGGTTTTTGAAAATGGATTTTTTGTCAATAGTAAAAAGTAAGAGATTCAAATAATTATGAAGGTTTATATTTAACACAATAAACATGAGGTTTTTTTAAATATATGATGAAAATGCCAATTCATTGGAATGCTTTTGTAAATAATTGTAAAATTTTATAAAGTATAAGGATTTGAAGTCAAATAAAATTTTAATATTCGTACCATATTAATATTAACAAAAATTGCAAAAATATAAAAATACATCAACCATGTAACATAAATTATATACATACACAGCAATTATAGAATTTAATGTATAGTCCATTCATACCTATATACTTACTATGCATTGCATTGTAAGATTTATTTTTTTAACGTCAAGTACCTAAATTCAAATTTCTACAATTACTTAATATACCATCCTCAATATCAACTAATATTGTACATAAGTCAGTATATTTAAATTAATTATATAATCTTGAATTTTAATTATTCGAGTATTTTCAATCAATAAATATTTGTTAATTCATCTAATGAAACCTAAATATGAAGGTTTCAACATGTATATCATGTTCACATCAACAAAAGTGGTAGATTTCTTTTTCATTCACATAAAAAATACAAATTACGTAACACAAGTAATACACATAAACAATATTAACAAATTTAATTTACTGTTTATTTATCTCAATAAATTTATTATATATTATATTGCAAAATTTTGTTTGTATTTTCAAAAACCTATGTGAGCTAATTTCTTTCGCTAACCAAATATGCAAGGCAAGTCAAGGCTGGTTTGAGTAAGGGATTAAGTGGCCTTATGCAAGATTAAGAGTATATATGCAAGTTCAAGTTCGGGTTCAAATCCAAAGATAAGTCATATGCATGTTCATTGTCCAAGTTCAAGTCCAAAAAATAAGTTGTATGCGTGTCCATTGTCACAAATTCAAGTCCAAAAAATAAGTCGTATGCATATCTCATACCAGATGGTACTATAACTCCGTTTATTCTAATTTCTTGTTACACAGAATTATATAACAATCAAAAATACAATTCTATTATTTATCGATTCGGAAGGGGTTTTAAAATACATTTACCCAAAACCTTCAAAACAATTTTAAACATAAATTTTTAATCGATAGAAAAATCAATTTATAAAATTGACGCTCTTTCCTCAAAATCCATTTTCTGTTTCAAAATAAATAGTTGGGAACCTATTATTCAATTACAAGGAAATCTATAAATTATAATTCAATTCCAAATCACTTAAAATTCTTTCTAAAAATAATTCATATATTTTTAGAGTTCTTCACTAATAACTGAAAATAATAATATTATTAAATATAAGTTTTATAATTCAAAATTTTCTTTAAACAACAAACTTAATTAATCTATTTTTCCAATAAGAATTTTCTATTAAAAATAATCTTCCAAAGTCGTAAAATAGAATTCCATTAACAAATAAATTGCACTCCACTTACTATAACCTCGTAACATTATTTTTCTAAACTTCCATCCTATTAAATCCAAAATAAGATTAACTTATCACTATTAAAAATATCAATTTCAAATATCATTCCATAAACACTCTTTAAATATTTTATAATCAACAATAAATGAATAAAAATACAAATATTCTAAAATTTAACTTATTTAATCAAATCCCAAAAATTCATCATTTTCCAAACAATTTCTATTCATAGAAAACCCAAAAAGATTTGCTTAAATAATTTTCTATCATAAATAATATTTCAGTTTGAATAAAAATCATTTGGAAATATACTATTTATTTTCAAAAATATTTCATTTTTCATCAAAATCTTCTGTTCCAATTTATTCCCCTTTCGATCATTTTTTTAATGCGACCTCATCACAAAAACAGTCGATCAAAAATATATGATTTCATTACACCAAAATCGATCAAAGATATACAATTCACTTTCATATTAACAAATTTATATCAACCAAAAATCCATCGTCCAAACAACCAACGAATTCCAATAAAATAGAATATAAATCATAGTGGTGAGTTATATAAAATAACTCACACAAACAAAGCAAACGAACCAATCGAACATCTAATGACAATGCACAATTCCACAATATCAATCAACGACAATTTGCATAAACTAGACGATAGTTGTGAGTAAAATGAGATTTGCTCACCGAAACGATGCACACTCCGCTGAGTTATGCAGTAGCTTCAGCCTTCATTACCACATCAGCAAAACTTCTCCCAAACCTGTTAGCTGCCGCCTGAAGCCATAAACCCAGGTCATGCCCCTCTAAAATCGTCGATCCCTGTTCTGGAATGAGCATCCATGCACATGCTAACACCCTATGCCACCTGCTCCTCCACGACAACCTAACCCGCACGACCACCGGAACGCTCACGTCACTCCACGTTGCTGCGACTATGCCCTAGCCACACGCGGCAACTTCCCTCCCCCCTTATGTCGCCGTCGACGTCGCCGACAATAACCTCCACTAGGTCGCGACTAAGCATTGGCCGCCGCGTTCGTGCTCCCTCCACCCCTTCGATGTTCACTTACGTCGCTCATGTCGCGACGTTTCCAAAGACACGATGATTTTTTTAATTTCGTCGAAGTCACGATTGTTGATTTAGGGTTTCTTAGGCAAAAATAAAAATATACCGAGGAGAACGGTTATTCTATGGAAATAGGTACGAGGGTTTGGGCTATACTTGATTTTGGGTCCTTTTTAATCTTCTAAGCAAGCTCTGCGTGACGCACATTATTAACTTTTAAGTTGTAAGTTTGAGGTCGCAAATAGGTTCTACGTCGATGCCAAATAAATCGAACGATCCCGTATTAATGTCGGTTTTAGTTTCTATCCAGTGCAGTTAAAATTTAACGAATAAAAATGTATTGTTATTGATACTTCAGTTTTACACATAAAAGGGTCGTTTTTTTTTCCAAAAAGTTTTTTTTACTATGAAAATTACTAATCAACCTAGCCTTTGACATAATTGTCCTTTCTTTTATTTATTCTAATTTTCACTTAATCATCATTAACGTTTGATCCAAAATCATTAATTAAATAATAGAGAATTCAAATTCGCATCATCCAGATGTAATTAAAAATGAGAAAAGGACAAGTTTGATTTTTTACTTAAAGAACATTCATCACGATAATTTTAAACTGTAATTTTTATTACTGTTAAAAGAATGCACAATGAAATGGGTTAAGAAATTACCTTTTCATCACCTTCTCTTCAAGGTTTTGATCTGATTGTAAAAACCACAATGAATTTTTTCTCACCATTGTTTTATTTTTCAAAAAAAACAAAGAAGAAGAGGAGAGTAAATGAAAGTGTTTAGGGTTTTGATGTTTTAACCAAGGAGAAAAAGGATAAAAGTATATATGTTTTATTAATAGGATGTGTATCTCTCATATCAATTTAATTTTGCATGGAATGCTCATAAAATTTAACTTCCTTGTGCTCAAAACTAAAGTGTCAATAACAAAAGATAATTGACAGACAATCGCAAACGGATTCGTTCACTTTCAATGACACCATTTTTCTAAACCATGCTTTGATAAACAATTGCAAACGCCAATATCGAAAAATGATAATAGACAAACAAGATAAACTGTATATATTCGGAGTGAAATGAATGTGAAATGAAAAAAATAAAATTAATAAATTTTGTGGAAGCAAAATGAAAAAATACATAACTCTACAGCACCATTCAATAATAATAAGTCACGAGATCAACTTTCAACATCACTATGTAAATCAATACTTTCACATAACAATCTTTTTTATATAGCTGTAATACAACAAACGATAGTGATGAATGACTATAAACAGGAAGTACCAAATCTATATTAGCATCCATGGTTTCACAACATCCTCAAAAGAATAAAGAATATCTTAAAACTATATCAACTTTCAGCAGCTCTATAGTCTCGAATTGCTTCTTTGGGAAACTTTTTGCAGAAATAATTCCAACGCAGCTCTCATCCACATATGTCTAAATCCACTCACCGCTTCAGTAATGGGAATCCGCTTCTTCTTCCTCATTTGCATCTCTGCAAAACATGCCAATTCACTCGTTGCCTTCATAGGATCTGATACAGTCCTCTTCTTAGGAAGTTTACCTGAAGAGAAGGATCCGCCATTTGGTCGAGCCTGCAATTTAATGTCATGTCGTGAATAAGGCTAGATATCGTGTATATCAAACTACAAGTGCATTATGTGCATGTCAGATATTGTGTACAGCTAAATGATTTGGGAACATTGATATTTATGCATGTATATCAAACTACAAGTGCATTATGTGCATGTCAGATTGTGTACAACTAAATGGTTTGGGAACATTGATATTTATGTTGAAGTTGAAACCATGACTTCATATATGCATGTGAATATTCTGTTATGAAGCTAGTATAAATAAATTTAAACTTTGTTGAAAACTACAAATTGACAATAAGTACACCATTCAAAAGATTGCTTTGTTTTGGCCAAGTTTGACTAGGCGCCATAATTTTTTTTTGACAACTTTCAAACTGAAACTAAAGTGTGCAAGAAAGCTAGGCCAGAACAGTGCATTACCATTCGACCTGTTACGATTAACCTCATGTAGTTTGAAATTTTCATATTTTTGGGGGTTTTAAGTGTCAACATGTCAGTGGAAAAAATGAACACTAAGGATCCGCTCTTAAGACATATTTACTACAGCGTTTTTTGTGTTCAAACATTCTTACACTAGACTTAAGAACAGACAAGTTACACTGTTCATATTGCATCTAACTTCATCCGATTTAAGCTTACTAAAAACTAGATTGAGCAGTAGGATTTGTTTTTAAAACTACAATTAATCGATTATACGGAAATTTATCACAACTATATCTTTAAACGCTACAAATTATCTATTAGTTAATGTAGAACTCTACAAGTAATCTTATTTCTAACTTTTACAAATAAAGTTTAATGCCCTGCAACAAAGTTGGTTCACTCTACCTCTGTTCATTCAATCCCAATTTACTAAAATTTGTACCAGGGACTGCATCATATTAGAAAATTTTCATCGTGATACAATTCGCCCACGACTCCTGCTTATGCCCTGTCATTTCTCGAGTATTTGCTGGAGTTTGCCCACGACTCCTGCTTATGCCCTGTCATTTCCCGAGTATTTACTGGGGTAAACTTGGATTTGGACCAAAATTTCCTTTTCTAATTATGAAAGCACTTGGATTTTGCAGAAACTTGAATAACGTATAATTATGTGGAAGTTTTTAGCTAAAAGATTTAATTTCAGTTTGCTATATTTTGGATTTTCATAAAATTAAACTTTTCATTCGTTCAGTTTCCAAAATTTTAATTTTGAAATAATAATTATAAAAAAAATTTAATTATCACAATTCTATAATTCAAAATTTTATAGTTTCGGATCTTTTTTGAAAATTTAAATAATGTTAACGCTAAAATGGAACACTACCACCTCGGTGTAAGTAGTAGAGACGTGAAAGCACCACCCGTTGGTACGGGAACTAAAGATAAGCAGAAGATAACAGAAAATCAAGTAAAGAGACAGCAGTTTTTGTAGTGGTTCGGTTTAATGTCAAGCCTACGTCCACTTTAATCTTCTTTATTGTTGATTCGATTACAACTTTTACAATGATCTTCGGTTACATCACAAACAAGACAAGTAACTGGAACTTCAATGTACAAGAACTCTTCGAATTCATGTTGAATGTGTCAGATCTCTCTTGAAGTCCGTAGAGGTGGCATTGGTGTTTGAAATGTCAGATGAGTCGAGAAAACAGCAGAGTATAGACGTTTCAGAAATGAGCCAAAGGTCCTTTTTCAGTTGGAGTAGGTGCGGTATTTATAGGGAGAAATCTAGACAAGTCGTAGGTCGTGGGCGACCTAGGGATAGGTCGCAAGTCGTGAGCGACCTAAGGAGCATGGGTTACAGCTTAACAGGATTGCATTTGGTCACTTGAACAAGTTGGTAGGTCGTAGCGACCGAGGGAGAAGCGGCATAGGAAGTTGAGGCATAAGGAGTTGTCTCGGTCGGCTTAGGTCGCGAGCGACCTAATGAAGAGGTAGTATGCACACGGCCTTACTATGTCTTAACCCGTTAGATCGCTAGGTCGCTAGGTCGTTAGGTCGTTAGGTGCTTTATCTCATTAACTCGTTGGACCATTAGCTCGTTAGGTCACAGTCCATGCTGAGTCACTTTATGCTTTAGGCCGCTAGGTCGTATTTGTTAGCTCACTCATGCTTTAGGTCGTTAGGTCGTTTCTGCATTTAGCTCGTTAGATCCTTGAGTCATGGAAAAGGGGAGTTAACACTTGCCCCTCGAAGCATACGCCTAGAGATTAGGTCGTGTGCTTCGATACTTCTTAACTCGCTCCTTACTGAGTTGTTAGGTCGTGAGCGACTTAATGAGGGAGTTAGGTCGTGTGCACCGATTTAGATTCCACTGCCCTAGTATATAGGTCGCACATTCCCTCTTCTTCTCTTTACTTGCTCCAACTCTCAAAACCGCCATTGAAGAACCTTCTGAACCTTCAAAGACAAGTTCGAACCTACCGGTCATCGATCATCTTTACTATTTCATCACGTAAGTGGATCCGCTTTCTGTCCAATCCATGATCACCATTAAATCACGAATCTGGATTCCCTATTTTTCTTCTCTGATCCAATTTCATATGCCGCGCTTCATCGTGAATCATGTTACGATCAATTCCCGATGGACTTGAGGTGTCTTGATTCGGTTTCATTTGATTTTTGATGATGCGAGGAGAAGATTATGGGTTATAGTGTCTCAAGTTAACTGGCTTGTGAGTTTGGAGGAGATGAGGAGATCCTTAATGGGTTAATGGGTTTTAGGTTATGCCGTTGTATTTCTGGTGAGGCAGGGGAGATGAACACGTGGTAGTGTGTGAATGGAGCGTGAGACTTAGGATTTTTGATGGGAGATAACTTGAGATCGTTGAGCTACTCCAGGAGCGACCTAGTGGATCAAACGACTTAAGAACACTCGCGACTTAAGAGAAGCGGAACGACCTACTAATTTGCGACCTAAGCAACCGAACGGCCTGAAAACCGATGAAGCGCTTACCTCCATTCGCAATCGCCGCTCCTGCCCACCATGAGTCGCGCTGCCCCAGGTCGCGAAAGCGAAGAACCCCAAATCGCCCCAGCCCTAGGTCGCGACGTACCCTACATCGCGAGCACCATAGGTCGCGAACGACCTTCGAACTGCTCCACCATCATCATCTCTCCAACTCTAGTTCGCGAGCGACCTACCAAAAGTCGTGTTGTCTTGCTCTTCCACCGCCTAGGTCGCTCCACCACTCCAGATCGCAAACTCTGACCTAACCACAATTGCGAGGTTCAGAATACTTAGGTCGCGAACGATCTTCCAGCTAGGTCGCTGAAGTTCTGATGCCGAAGAATTTAAGTCGCGAAGTTTCTTTTAGGTCATTGATTACTTTCGCTGAAGATTTCTTTAGGTCGCTTCCAGCCTAAGTCGCTCATTCCGGAATACTTAAGTCGCTGTCGTTCTTGAGTCGCTCAAGTTATGTCGTTATGTGTTGTTGAGTCGTTTGATTTAAGTCGTCTTGTACTTAGGTCGTAGGTCGTCGAGTTTAGGTCGTTGATGACCTAGCGTGAGTCGCTGTGTGTTTAGCTCGTGTTTGATGAGTTTGTGTTGTGTTGTAAAGGCTATAAATAGCGGGGTTGAGTCATTTATAAAGGTTGTTGATTTATGAATAAAATTTGGTTTGTGCTTTGTGCCTCCCTTCAAATTGAAAGTTGAGTGTTATCTCCTTTCTCCACTTTCGGCATTCGAGTGCGCTCGAATCAACGATTGTTGAAGCCAATTCACGGAATCAAGTGCGCTTGATTAACGTTCGAAGAATTGAAGATCTTCTCTCACGGTATCGTGCGCGATCAACGTGTCGAAGATTGCTAAAGTCCGGTATCTTCGTGATCAATGGATTTGGGCCTTTCGGTATTCTTAAATTCATCGATTTATCATCGATTCACCGATTATTTCGGCTAATCATGTGAGATCCTGGACGGATTCGATTTACATCGTCGAATTCGCTTCTTAGGCTGCATCAGTTTGGTATCAAAGCTTCATCGCAAGAAGTTTGCATCATTTGGAGAATTGGGTTTCGAG
Source organism: Allium cepa (assembly GCA_030765085.1). Taxonomy (NCBI): domain Eukaryota; kingdom Viridiplantae; phylum Streptophyta; class Magnoliopsida; order Asparagales; family Amaryllidaceae; genus Allium; species Allium cepa. The sequence continues at coordinate 962,745,710 of CM060939.1, read as the reverse complement.
AATTTGTAGTTTGGAGATCAAATTTGCAATTGTTGAGAAGTTTGGTGTTCATCGTGAAGTTGCAACAAGTTGGGAGTTTCGGTCCATATCATTTGGATCAAAGATCGGAAAGTGTTTGAATTTTTTTGAATTTTTTAAAGTTCAATCATGGCACTGAGACGAGCTCAACGTCATTGCAATATTAATGCTTTGTATGGAAGAGAAGAGGCCGATGAAATGGAGCAACGAATCAACGAGAGTTTCACTGAGAAGTTGAATGAAGGGATTGGTCGATTAGAGAGAATGATGCTTGAAATGAATCAAAGTAGAAGAAGGGTTTCACCTGAATCGAGTCATGGGGGAAACAGAGTTTCACCACAGTCAGATCGGGAGAGAAGAGGAGATCATGATCGTAGGAATGTTGACGATCGTGATAGGAATGTTGATGAATGAAATCAGATAGACGTGGATTATCGTGATCATAGGAATGTAGATCGAAGAAATGGTGGTGGTAGAGATGTTGGTGGTCATGATCGACAACGATATGCATCATATTTTGATGAGGAGTTTGATGGTGATAGATGAAGTGTTCATTACCGAGATCGAGGTCAAGTGTGGAGTCGAGCTAGAGAATATGAAGATGACCGTAGATGGGAATTGGGAATGATAATGGAAATTCCGGAATTCAAGGGTGGTATGGTTGCGGAAGAATTTTTGGATTGGGTTTCAAATGTTGAGGAAATTTTTGACTTCAAAGAAGTTCCCGAGAATCACAGAGTTAAGTTGGTTGCTACGAGATTGAGAGGGAGAGCTATGACATGGTGGTAGTAGACTAAACTTACACGAGAGAGAATGGGGAAGTCAAAGATTGTTTCATGGGAGAAGATGAAGAAGTTAATGAAAGCTACTTTCTTACCTTACAATTATCAATCTCTTATGTATCAACGCTTACAAAATCTAAGGCAGGGGACAAAGTCAGTTAATGATTATGCGGATGAATTTTACCAACTCATTGCTAGGAATGATATCATAGAGACAGAAGAACAGTTGACCGCTAGATTTGTTGGAGGGTTGAGGATCCAGATCCAGGACATGGTAAATATGTTTGACCCAAGATCTGTGGCTGAAGCGCGCCAGAAAGCGTTGGCTTGGAAGAAGCAGGGAAGACGAGAAGGTGGTGTGTTTACAAATTCCAACAATCAAGTAAAGGGAGCTAGTAGCAATACTACTGTTTCAAAGGCTTTTACTAAACCGGTTGTCAATGAGGTAGCGAAGACCAAGGTCAACAATAGTATCAAGTGCTTTAATTGTCAAGAGTTTGGCCACAAGAGCAATGAATGTCTAAAGCCGAAGAAGCGGGCAATGATTGCTGAGATTGAAGATGAGGATGTTGATGAAGGTCATTTTAGTCCAGTTGAAGAGGATGAACAGGATATCGCGTCGGGAGATGAAGGATGCAATCTAATGTTAAGGAGATCATGTTTGACACCGAAACAGGAAGAAGAGGCTAGTTGGTTGAGGAGTAATATCTTTCAATCGACATGCACTATACTAGGAAAGGTGTGTAAATTTGTGATTGACGCGGGAAGTTGTGACAATATCATTTCTACCGAAGCTGTGAGAAAGTTGAAGTTGAAGACGGAGAAGCATCCAAATCCTTACAAGTTAGCGTGGTTGAGAAAAGGAGGAGAGGTGAAGGAGGATAGACGAGTTCATGTTCCATTTTCTATTGGGAAGAAGTATAAAGACGAGATCTGGTATGATGCGGTGGAGATGGATGTTTGTCACTTGCTTTTGGGAAGACCATGGCAGTATGATCGAGCAGCGCAACATGATGGTCGAACCAACAGCTACAGCTTTATGTTTGAAGGTGTCAAGATCATTTTAGTTCCGAAGAAGAGACAACAAGGAGAGAGCAAGTCAGAAGAGATTGAGGAGTTGAAGACTTTGTTGACTTTGAAGGAGTTCGTTGGAGAAGTAGAGGAGAGTCCAGAGGTGTTTTTGTTGATTGGACGTGAAGCTACTGAATCTGTTGTAGTTCCAGAGGAAGTCAAATCAGTGTTGGAAGAATTCGAGGATGCGTTTCCTGAAGAGCTACCCAAAGAATTACCACCGTTGAGGGATATATAGCATCGGATTGATCTTGTACCAGGAACAGTATTATCTCACATGCCACATTACCGGATGAGTCCTAAAGAGCATGAGGAACTAAGAAGGCAGGTGGAGGAGTTGTTAGAACAGGGGTGTGTTCAAGAGAGCTTGAGTCCTTATGCAGTGCCGGCCTTACTGGTACCGAAAAAGGATGGGACTTGGCGGATGTGCACGGACAGTCGGGCTCTGAACAAGATCACTGTGAGATACAGGTTTCCTATGCCGAGGTTCGACGATTTGATTGATCAGTTGAGTGGAGCTATTGTGTTCTCAAAGATTGACTTGAAGAGTGGATACCATCAGATTCGTATTAGACCGGGTGATGAGTGGAAGACTGCTTTTAAAACTAGGGAGGGTCTATACGAATGGCTTGTTATGCCTTTGGCTTGTCAAATGCTCCTAGTACTTTTATGAGAGTGATGAACCAGATTTTCAGACCATTCATTGGGAAGTTTGTAGTAGTTTACTTTGACGATATTTTGATCTATAGTGGAAATATGGAAGAGCATATCCAGCATTTGCGAGAAGTATTGTTAATTCTACGACAGGAGAAATTCTATGCAGCAACGAAGAAGTGCCTGTTCATGACGTACAGTGTTTTGTTTTTGGGATATGTCTGTCGAAGGAAGGTTTTCAAGTGGATGAAAGCAAAGTGGAAGCTGTCAAGAGTTGGCCACAACCCAAGACAATTACTGAAGTAAGGAGCTTTCATGGGTTGGTATCTTTTTATCGAAGATTCATTCCACATTTTAGCAGTGTGATGGCACCTATAACCGATTGCATGAAGGGAAAGAAGTTCATGTGGATAGAGGAAGTAGAGTTAGCTTTTGAGAAGGTTAAGACACTTTTGACGTCAACACCAATTCTAGTTTTGCTGGATTTTCAGATATTGTTCGAGTTACACACTGATGCTTCGAAGGTTGGAATTGGTGGAGTATTGAGTCAGAGTGGAAGACCAGTTGCTTATTTCAGTGAGAAGTTGTCGGGAGCCAAGTTGAGATATAGCACATATGACGTGGAGTTTTACGCAATTGTTCAAGCTGTGAAGCACTGGAGGCATTATCTGTTTCAGAAAGAGTTCGTTCTTTATACGGATCATGAAGCTTTGAAACATTTGCAAGGGCAGGACAAAATTTCAGCTCGACACGCTTCATGGGTCGCGTATCTACAGCAGTTTACTTTTGTTGTAAAGCACAAACCAGGGGTGACGAATCATGTAGCAGATGCCTTGAGCAGGAGGAATCATTTGTTGACGACAATAAAGGTTGAAGTGACAAGATTTGAACTATTGCCAGAGTTGTTTGAGGAGGATTCTTACTTTACGAAGATTGTTGAGAAGTCAAGGATGGGAGTACTGATGAGTTTGTATTGGTAGATGGATTCTTATTTAAGGGAAATCGATTGTGCGTACCAAATTGCAGCTTGAGAATGAAAATTGTAAAAGAGTTGCATGAAGAAGGACATGTTGGTCGGGATCGTACTTTGCAGTTGATCTCAAGGTCATATTTTTGGCCGTCAATGAGAAAAGAAGTTGAAAAGTTTGTTCAGAGATGTCATGTTTGTCAAGTTTCGAAGGGGACAACTACAAATGCGGGTTTGTATATGCCTTTACCTGTTCCTACAAAAACGTGGGTGGACATAAGTATGGATTTTGTGTTGGGCTTGCCGAGGGCTCAACGGGGAAATGACTCTATCTATGTTGTGGTGGACCATTTCTCGAAGATGGTACATTTTGTTGCTTGTAAGAAGACGGCAGATGCAGTCCATGTAGCACAGTTATTCTTTAGAGAGACCTATCGCTTACATGGTTTACCAGAATCTATAGTTTCAGACAGGGATACCAGATTTCTAAGCCATTTTTGGTTGAGTTTATGGAAGTTGGTTGGAACGAAACTGAGTTTTAGTAGCGCTTATCATCCGCAAACAGATGGACAAACGGAAGTGGTGAATAAATCGTTGGGAAAGTTAATGCGATGTCTTATGAAAGATAATTTGAAGAGCTGGGATATGAAGTTATGTCAAGCGGAGTTTGCTCATAATCATGCTATCAACCGTAGTACGGGTTTCAGTCCATTTCAGATTGTATATTCAAGCTTGCCAAAGGGACCATTGGATTTGACGACAGTGCCATATCAGAAGGGAGTTGTTAAATGAGCTGGTGATTTCGTGAATGAGTTGCAGGAGTGTGCCACAGAACTGTTCACGAACGATTGCTTGCAGCAAATGAGAAATATAAACAACTGGCAGATATTAAACGACGACATGTTGACTTCAAAGAAGGAGATTTTGTATATGCAGTATTGACCAAGGATCGTTAACCTGTTGGTACTTACAATAAACTAGCTGCTAGGAAGATTGGTCCTTAAGAAATCATAAAGAAGATCAATGATAATGCGTATCAGTTAAGATTGCCGGAAAGTAGTCATACTTCTGATGTTTTCAATGTCAAACACTTAATTCCGTATTATGGAGAGGAACTTGTCGAAGATGACGAGAGAGTGAATTCGAGGACGAATTCCTTCCAACAAGGGGAGGATGATGAAGCGCTTACCTCCATTCGCAATCGCCGCTCCCGCTCCACCATGAGTCGCGCTGCCCCAGGTCGCGAAAGCGAAGAACCCAAAATCGCCCCAGCCCTAGGTCGCGACCTACCCTACATCGCGAGCACCATAGGTCGCGAACGACCTTCGAACTGCTCCACCATCATCGTCTCTCCAACCCTAGTTCGCGAGTGACCTACCAAAAGTCGCGTTGTCTTGCTCTTCCACCGCCTAGGTCGCTCCACCACTCCAGATCGCAAACTCCAACCTAACCACAATTGCGAGGTTCAGAATACTTAGGTCGCGAACGATCTTCCAGCTAGGTCGCTGAAGTTCTGATGCCGAAGAATTTAAGTCGCGAAGTTTCTTTTAGGTCGTTGATTAATTTCGCTGAAGATTTCTTTAGGTCGCTTCCAGCCTAAGTCGCTCATTCCAGAATACTTAGGTCGCTGCCGTTCTTGTTTGTTGAGTCGTTTGATTTTAAGTCGTCTTGTACTTAGGTCGTAGGTCGTCGAGTTTAGGTCGCTGATGACCTAGCGTGAGTCGCTGTGTTTTTAGCTCATGTTTGGTGAGTTTGTGTTGTGTTGTAAAGGCTATAAATAGCGGGGTTGAGTCATTTGTAAAGGTTGTTGAATTTTGAATAAAATTTGGTTTGTGCTTTGTGCCTCCATTCAAATTGGAAGTTGAGTGTTATCTCCTTTCTCCACTTTCGGCATTCGAGTGCGCTCGAATCAACGATTGTTGAAGCCAATTCACGGAATCAAGTGCGCTTGATCAACGTTCGAAGAATTGAAGATCTTCTCGCACGGTATCGTGCGCGATCAACGTGTCAAAGATTGCTAAAGTCCGGTATCTTCGTGATCAACGAATATGGACCTTTCGGTATTCTTAAATTCATCGATTTATCATCAATTCACCGATTATTTCCACTAATCGTGTGAGATCTTGTACGGATTCGATTTACATCGTCGAATTCGCTTCTTAGGCTGCATCAAAAACCCTTGCGACCTAAGAGAAGCCAAGCGACTTAACAAATCAGTGACTTAACTCCTTGCGATGTAAGTTTTAGGTCGCGGCCGAGCCAATACTTAGATAAAATGCACTGCCTTGTCTTGAAGCATAACTTTAACTTGTAGGAGCATGAATAATGAACTTTTTGACTTGAACATAACGACTTAATGGAACTTCGACCCATGCTAAGTCGCTTGAGTTTGATTACTTGCAAAAATATGACAGCACTTAACTGAATTTTCAACTTGAACTGTTGAGATAAACTGCCTGAACTTGTTGCACTTCTTTACAGATTATATTAACTTTTGATGCTAACAACCTGGTAAATACAACATTTGCAGAAAACTAGGGCGAATATACTGCCACTTCATATTTGAATATCCAGTTCCTTGTGTAGAATGACTTCTCAAGAAGAGATAGTTGAGCAAGTTGGAGAGGTCTTTCCAATAGCTAACCCCTTGGATGATCCCCCGGAAAGAACTCCAACTACTCTGAATCAATAGGTGTTCAATCAATTATGTATCCAGTTTGGTATTGCTGAGGCTGACCTTTGCTTCCTGGGGTAAACGATATTGCTGGAAGGCCACCTCTTGATTTCATCGCAGTTAATCGTCAGATGTGCTTGGAGCTATTGCTCCATTTAACGAGTTTCTTCGACAGCTCCTTCTCCGGTTGACTGTTGATGAAGGAGCCGAGAGAAAGAGTCCCGCAAAGCATGACGGTGACAACATTTTTGAGGGGTTAAGCGACTTGGTGGTTACTTCACGTGAGCTCTTCAAAGATGATACAACTGCTTCTAAACTTGCTTCTCCGGAAGTTGAAGTAACATCAGTTTTGCAAACAACTCCATCAACCCAAGAGATAACTATTAAGCCGAAGAGTGGTTTGTAGCTTGACACGCGTAGTTCACACGCCACACACACTCAGGATTTTAGCAGCTTTGTGCACTTAACTTCTTTGCTTTGATGATTTCCGAACTTGTCTCTTCTTCATTTACAGGTTCTCCAATGGGACGTAGCAATTCATACTATGATGACTTTCAGCGTTATGGAAGAAATGACTCTTATGATCCAAAGCGGTATCTTCCTACCTCTAGGTAGACCGACGAAGAAAGAGCCGCAAGAAAAGCTCACGAGAGGCGAGCTTATGAGGAGCGCTATGGGAGAAGGGATGAACGACATGATTCTTTCCAGAGAGGTGATGATTTGCACAAAAGAAAATCTCATGATGACAAAGGGAAAAGTCACATCGCTGAAGATCCAGGTAAACGGGCCAAGCTTAGTGAAAGGCCGGAGTCTGCACTTTCTGAAAAGCCCGCTGCTCCCATCTCTTTGGAAATCCCTTCCAGCTCTCCTGCCCTTCAAGGAGCTGATATTCAAACGATCATCAACAGAAGGGGGAATCTATAAGATTAATGGGAGGATTAAAATTCTTTTGCTTTCATGTTATTTCACTTATAAACTAATATATATATATATATATATAGCATATTATTTATTTTAAAATATTAAGTGATATATAATTTACTAAAATAAATTAATTATATTAAAGTAGATTTTATTGATGATTTATAAAGATAAATGAGTGAATCCTAGTTTTTATAGTTGCTATTATGTAGAATATTTGTTATATGTTTTATATGTTTTTGTAAATGAAATAAATTTAGGTTTATCATTTTTGTTAATATCTGTGATATACTACATATTGAAAATGTTATTTTTAAGGTTTGTCAGATAAATTTATAAGTGTTAGTTATTTACATTTATTCAAACAGTTTAAATAAATGCACATTAGTGTATGTAAAAACAAAATGTGGAAAACTTGGTAAAATTTAACAAACTAATAAAATATAGGCATTTGAATGCAAAATGTGTGGAAGTAATAAAAAACATTGTAATAAGTTGTAAAAGTCATGAATTATGTGGGAGTTATGATGTATAATATCATGACAAAGTTAAGAAAAGTGGAGAAAATTCATGGAATTATTGAGAAGATTGAAAATTATTTTTATTTTCTTTGTTTACTAATTGAAATAATTTATTGAAATAAATGAATTATAAACTTTAAAAATCATCAAAGTGTTAACTTATTCGTCCTGCAGACATTAAATATGATCATATGCAAGTTATCCAATATTTATAATTAAAATAATACCATATAAAAAAATTGGAAAACAAATTGGTAATTTGTTACCAGTAATAGCATGACCAAACATAGTTAAAACTATCTGTATTTCACTGATCTACATTATAATTACTCAAATTTGAAAGAAAAAAAATACCTATTGCCTGTGAGAATCAAATAATTCATTATCCTCCTAAGATTGTAGTGCTTCTTGCAACTTCATTATGAAAACAAGGCGATACTTTAGACGAACTTGTAAAAGTGAATGATTAAATTGAACTAGAAATGGTAAGGATTTAGGAAATAGTTTCGTTGTAGAAGAACTGAGACCTATAACCTCACAAATATATTGTGCTCATATGCAAGTTTCACAATTTACTTAAATAATTTTCTATCACAAATAATATTTTAGTTTAAATAAAAATCATTTGGAAATCTACTATTTATTTTCAAAAATATTTCATTTTTCATCAAAAACTTCGGTTTCAATTTATTCCCCTTTCGATCATTTTTTAAATATGATCTCATCATAACAACAGTCGGTCAAAAATATGTGATTGCATTACACCAAAATCGATAAACGATATGCAATTCAATTTCATCTTAACAAATTTATATCAACCAAAAATCGATCATCCAAACAACCAAGGAATTCCAATAAAGCAGAATATAAATCATAGTGGTGAGTTATATAAAATAACTTGCACAAACAAAGCAAATAGACCAATTGAACATCTAATGACAATGCAAAATTCTGCAATATCAGTTAACAACAATTTGCATAAACTAGATGATAGTTGTGAGTAAAATGAGATTTACTCACCGAGATGATGAACACTGCGTTGAGTTATGCAGTAGCTTCAGCCTTCCTTACTACATCAGCAAGACTTCTCCCAAACCTGTCTAGCTGCCCTACCAGCCTCGCCTGAAGCCATAAACCCAGTTCATGCCCTCTAAAATTGTCGATCCCTATTCTGGAACGAGCATCCATGCACATGCAAATACACCATGCCACCTGCTCATCCAAGACAACCTAACCCCCCGACCACCAAAATGCTCGCGTCACTCCACGTCACTACGACTATGCCCAAGCCACACGCGACAACTTCCTTCTCCCCTTACGTCGTCGTCGCCGAAAATAACCTCCACCAGGTCGCGACTAAGCATCGGTCGTCGCCTTTGTGCTCCCCCCCCCTTCGATGTTGAGTGACGTCGCTCAGGTCGCGACGCTTCCAAAGACGTGATGATTTTTTTAATTTCCATGAAGTCATGATTGTTGATTTAAAGTTTCTTAGGAAAAAAATAGAAACATACGGGTTTGAAGCTGTACAAGAGAGAACGAGTATTCCAGGAAAATAGGTACGGTGGTTTGGGCTATACTTTTTTGAGTCCTTTTTAATCTTTTAGGACTAGCTCTGCGTGACGCTATGAATATTACATGTTATTAATTTTTAAGTTGTGAGTTTGAGGTCGCATATAGGTTGTACATTACCTACGTTTTTTAAACACCAAATAAGCTAGATGATCTCGTATTGATGTTTGTTTTAATTCTTTTTTCCAGTGCAGTTAAAATTCAACGAATAAAAGGGTATTGTTTTTGTCACTTCAATTTAGCATGTGAGAGGGTCATTTTCTTTTAGAAAGTTTTTTTTACCAAGAAGGATACTAATCAAACTAGCCATTGACATAATTGTTATTTCTTTAAATTATTCTAGTTTTCACTTACTCATCATTAATGTTTAATTTAAAATCATTAATTAAATAATAGAGAATTCAAACTCGCATAATATAGATGTAATTGCAAATGAGAAAGGGACAAGTTTTATTTTTATTTAAAAAACATTCAACATTGTAACTTTAAACCGTAATTTTTATTACAGTTAAAAGAACGCACAATGAAATGGGTTAAAAAATTACTTTTCCATCGCCTTCTCATCAAAGCTTTGATCTGATTGTAAAAATCACGATGAATATTTTTATCATCATTATTTTAGTTTTCAAAAAAACGGAGGAGAAGAAGAGAGTAAATGAAAGTGTTTAGGGTTCGGATATTTTAACTAAGGTAAAAAAAAGGTAAAAGTATATATGTTTTATTATTTTATTTCACATAACAATCTTTTCTATATAGCTGTAATACAACAAACGTTAGTGATGAATGACTATAAACTAGAAGTTCCAAATCTATATTAGCATCAATGGTTTCACAACATCCAAAAAGAATAAAAGGATATCTTAAAACTAGATCCAACCGTTCTACAAAATCAGAGCATAACTAGCTCAGCAGCTCTAACGTCTTGAATTGCTTCTTTGGGGAGGTTTTTGCAGAAACAATTCCAACACAGCTCTCATCCACATATATCTACATCCACTCACCGCTTTAGTAATGGAAATCCACTTCTTCTTCCTCATTTGCATCTCTGCAAAACATGCCAATTCACTCGTCCCCTTTATAGGATCTGATATAGTCCTCTTCTTGGGAAGTTTCCTTGAAGAAAAGGATCTGCCGTTTGAGGAAATTTGTTTCTGTCTTTGAATAATGGCCGAGCCTGCAATTTGATGTCATGTAGTGAATAAGGCTTGATTTCGTGTCATATCATTTGTGCATGTATATCAAACCATAAGTGCATAATGTGCATGTCAGATATTGTGTACAGCTAAATGATTTGGGAACATTGATATTTATGTTGAAGTTGAAACCATGACTTCATACATGCATGTGGATATTCTGTTATGAAGATAAATACAAGTAAATTTAAACTTCGTTGAAAACTACGATTTGACAACAAATAACACCATTTAAAAGATTGCATTGTTTTGGCCAAGTTTGACTAGGTGCCATAATTTTTTTGACAACTTTCAAACTGAAACTAAAGTGTGCAAGAAAGCTAGGCCAGAATAGTGCATTACTATTCAACCATTTACAGCATGGTTCAAAATTCTGGCGGAATTCCGGTTATTCCGGTGATTCCGTTCCGGTTCCGTTCATAACCGGAACGGAATCCGGTCGAAATTCCGGTTCCGGCCAAAATTCCTGATTTTCATTTCAAATATTGATTTTTTTTTATAAAAAATTAAAAAAATACAACAAATATATATTAATTAAATAAAAGAAAAAAAATTAATTGGGACAATAAATAAATAAAGAAGAAATCAAATAGTTTTATAAAAAAGTTATTATACTTTTATTAATTAGCATCGAATTATAATAAAAAATTAAAAATTTTCAAAATTGATCCAAGTTTTAAAATCTCAAATGAACAATATAAAATCCTACACACTGGATTTTTAATTAAAGTATGTATTTTATACATAATGTAAAAAATATATTATAAATTTATGACAATATTGGATATTTATTAGCGTATATAGCAAATTAAAGCAAAAAAGTATCGGAATTAGAAAACCGGAATTAAAACGGAACTTTCGGAATTTCCGGAACGGAACCGGGAATTTTAAAATTACCATTGACCGGAATGGAAACGGAAAACGAAATTTTGAACCTTGATTTACAGTTAACCTCATGTAGTTTGAAATTTTCATATTTTTGGAGTTTTTCGTGTCGACATGTCAGTGGAAAAAATGAAACTAAGGATCCGCTCTTAAGACATAATTACCATTGCCTTTTTTTGTATTCAAACATTCTTACACTAGACTTAGGAAAAGACAAGTTACACTGTTCATATTGCATCTAACTACTTCATATTTAAGCTTACTAAAGACTCAATTTGAGCAGTTTGATTTGTTTTTAAATCTATAATTAATCGATTATACTGAAATTTATCATAACTATATATTTAAACATTACAAATTATCTAAAAGTTACTGTAGAACTCTACAAGTATTCTTATTTCCAACGTTTACAAATAGAGTTTAAAGCGTGCAACAAGGTTGGTTCACTCTACCTCTGTTCATTCAATCCCAATTCACTAAACTTTGTACCAGGGACTGCATCATATTAGAAATTTTTAATCGTGATACAGTTCGCCCACGACTCCTGCTCATGTACTGTCATTACCCGGGTATTTGCTCGAGTTTGCCAACCACTCCTGCTTATGTTTCGGCCGCTTGTTCTAAGCTTTTGTCCGATTCAGTACTCCCTTCGGGAACATTAAATCCACTTGTCATTACAGCTGTTGCAGACCCAATAGATGTTGTAATGTTAAATTTATATATTATTTGATTTGTTTTTTTTTTGTTTTTTTGAAAAATAATGAGTTTTGAAAAACTTACCAAAAGTATAACTTAAAAAGTTTGAAATCACAAGTAAAATCGGTTTTCAAAAATTTTCATTTTCGAAATTTTGAATTTTTAGTGTTTTTAGTAATGTAAACAAATGCAACAGGCTAAGGGTATATATGAAATTTTTTTTTATTAAACATTCAAAATCATAAAAAAACATTATGAAAGTGGGTAACACATTTTCATCAAATAAGTATCGGAAGAATGAACAGTGAAAACAAACAGCTTCAAATTTCCTATTCATCAATAAATAAGTAATATATATATATATATATATATATATATATATATATATATATAATAAGTGATCTACTATACCAAACGGTATTTAGTGTAGAATAAGTTCAGAATAGTCAGTTTAGGAGGTTCAGTATAAGCGGTTCGACATAGATGGTTCAACATAGATAGTTAGACATGGGCAGGGTCTTACACTACCAGGTTTAAGCAAAGGAGAACTTTGTGTTAAGTAGTTTGATGCAAACTTGTGAAGAGACATTCGAACAAGAGAAAATTTTAGAGAATCAGAACGTCAACATACTAAATATACCAACACCATCATGTAAAGATTGGTTTTTTCCAGCATGTTGAAGCAATGTTGAAAAGGGAGGCTCGATGAAGATAAATTGTATATATGAAGTGAAGTTTGGAGCAGTTCGATGTAGGAAAAAGGCTCGAAGAAGTCAAATGATCGAAATGGGGAAGAATGGATTATGTGATTGAGCTAAAGGAACGTAGAGGCTCGATCAGGGTGTCGACAACAATGACCAAACCTCGAAATAGACTCGGCGTCCCTAGCCAACCCAGAATGTTATTATCTACAAGTACATTGAAATCAACTATGCTTATTTTTCAAATAAAATAAATGTGTATCCATACTAATGGTACTACTGCCTTTTAGTCATATTTTATGGAAAGGTTGAAAAATAATAATTTCCTCCCACATTTGTAAACCATAGTTAAATAACAATAAAACAATCTCTAAATCTACGACCAGTACATCTATATATGAGCCTATAAAAGTCTAGTGGCTTAGGTATTGTTTGGCTAGAAAATGTTGCATTGTATTTTGTGTTTTCAATACGCACGTCAAATGACATGGAAAAGGATGATGGTTGTAAAATTATAGTCATTCAAACAATGAGGAGTTGACAAGAAGGAAGATAAAGGTTGATATTTCCTAAAAATGGAAAACAACAAAAAATCATTTTCAATTTTAAATGTTAAAATCATTTTTTGAATCAACCGTTTTTCATCCCCTTCGTCTCTTCCATGCATTTTGAAGTGGACGGTTGAAAACGCAAAACACATTTTCAAACCAAACGCCGCCTTATGTTCTAGAAGCCAATTTCTTGATAACACTAATACTCCAAGGAGAAATTAACTTCGAAGCGGAAGGATTTACCAAAGCACAACCGTTCATCGGAATCTGTTTCAAAAAAACCATCATCTTCCTACAAACTATGAGCATGCTACACATTAATCAATAAGATTAGAAAACATTTGCCAAAATATACAATTTAAGTGAGACAAAACTTCTAACGATTGCAATTTGAACAGACTTTCAGATCAAATCCATTTGTATTCAGATAATTCAACCTTCTAAGCTCTTAAATTAGTCATGTTAAACACCGATCCATTGTCACCTGTTTGAATTTCATTTGCTTTTGAGAAATCTTGCCAATTATGGAAAAAACCTTCAGACTCGCCATCTTCATAGTAGAAAACAAGCCAAACTCTGCTGGCTGGATCAGTAATTAAAATGACACTTCTTTTATCTATCAATTTTACAAATTCAACTGGTAATTTCGCCCGTGAAACCTGCATGAGACAGTACAACAACTTGGCTATTAACACTTTTAGGCATATTTTTTTAAACTACAATAGATGTCCTGTAGGTATGAGGCAACTACAACTATAAAAAAGGATACCTAAAACATAGTTAATGGACTAACATTGTAAGGGTAACTAATAGTTTTTGTTTACCATAGTGAGCGTTCAAAAAAGATGGGATATAAAATATATTTTCCTTCCTCGTATCCTAATTCATTAAAATTTTACTGATCTCTATACAGATCTCCCACTATAATTTTTTTTTACAATTTTTTCATCTAACGATCAGAGATAAATTTCAAAAACTTTTAGACAAAAAATCTTCACCTTTTTGTTGTTTTTTAATTACTTTTTTTTTAATTGAAAAATTAATTTTTTTGTGAAATTCAAACTTTGGAAAAAAAAATCAAACTTTCAAAAAAAATAAACATTAAAGGAAAAAATTAACATCTTTAAAAAAAAGTTTCCAAAAAATATGTTTGTTTTCAGAAGAAATTCATTTTTGTTAAAAGAATTTTAAATTTTCTGGAACAAGTTGATTTTTTCAAAAAGAAATTCAAAAAACAAAAATAGAATTTTCAAAATAATCCGAATAAAAGAACTATTGATCCACTCCAACCATAGTAGCTAAGAATAATTCTGTCAACGGATACCCGAAAAATCTAAAATCCATCCACATCTATATTCGAAAAGCGGATAAATTTCTAATATCCAAAAAGGGATACGGATGGGCATACGAAGTTATCTGCATTCGAAAATTATTCGTTCATTTTTGTTAAGATTAAAGTTTATATTATGTATATTTTAGTACAATAAAAAACATGTATTGATTATTTTATTAAGTTAATAGTTTATATTTTATGCATTTAATGCATATTTAACAGCTCAAAAGTATATTTATTATCATCATATTTGTTTATTTTTCATAGTTTTTTGAAAAAAATGTTATGTTAAACCAAAATTTTCTATTTATGTTTCTTGATTTTTCGATCGTCGACGGATAAGATAATTATCTAACGTTCATCCATATATATGAATGTGGATATCCGATTTTCGAAAATGATTCCAAACGAATATGCAGATATGACATTGTCCGCATCTGAAAGCATTCATTGACAGATCTAGTTACAATGTCCTTGCACTTACAAGACCTTTCAATAAGAGTACAAAACACACAATTGATTATATATGTAATATGTTACAATGGAAAAAAATACTTATATAATAGCATATCCAAAAGTGGTTTTTAAAGTAACCAAACTAAACACTACACATTCAGGTGTGACTCATTCAATAACCATAGAGATCAACCATTAAAATGGTACAATATATGAATACTATGTACATTTTAATGCAACTATGCATTAAAATAGCGTAGCGTTTGCTGTTTGAATTCGTAGGGGTACGTTTTTCATTGGTCTCTCATTCACCAGCACAAATTTTTTTTAGTAGTTTTTGATTAGGTTTGCATCTTGTTCATATTTCTACGTGTGGTGTGTTGTGGCTAATTGAAAATGGTAGAAGAATGGAAGTGAACACACCAACCATTGTGAATGCTTTAAAGGCTAATACCACATTTATCCCAGATAAATAATGAGTCTCACGTGCCATGACCAATGAGAAAGATTGCATTTTTCGTAGATATGCACTGGCAGAAAAGCTGATACATAACACATATCAAATATATATTGGAACAAACCGTTGTCTTAATGATATTCGATATTACGACAGAGAATTGCCTAGTATAATACATGTTATCTATTTGTGAATGCATGATGGTTTGTTCTAATTTGATGAGAACTACATATTGCTTATGTTGAGACATAGGTATGCATGAGAACTACATATTGCTTATGTTGTGACATAGGTATGTATGAGAATTACATATTGCTTATGTGTTGACATAGGTATGTGTTAGGCTCAAACATAATTTTCTTTACTAGGCCATATCTATAGGGCGGCCCATTGATTGGGTTGCCCAGAACAAAAAAATTTACGTATTTATTTGTAAGGGGGCCTAAAAAATAGGTGGCGCTAAACATCCCCTTTCTTACCAAAAGTTGAACTCGGTCTTCCGACGGGACATAGAAGACTTACTTTAGAATAATCTTTACAATTGATGAAGTAATTTAACTTTTAAAATTTTATATAAATAGTTAAACACTGTCTATAATATATTTTTTGTACAGTTGCTCTTAGCCCAATAGGTCATTGCAGTACATGGGCGAGGCGGGCTACCATTTCAGCCGGGCTAGGCATATGATATAACATAGTTCATTATCAATGTTTCTCTGAACAAAATACCTCAAACATTAACCAAATTCAGTTTGGACCTAAATCTATCTCTTATGCATTGTAATCGCCCTATCGGTCCTAATTTAACTAACAATGAAACAAAAAAATTTGACTGTAAAGAAAAAGGAAAGTAGGTCCGTTCAATCATTATAACTGTATTATGCAAGGAAAAAAAATCAGTATGAAAGTGAGAAAAAAGAATCACATCTAATGTGGTTAAAGATGTTCAAACGCTTACAACCCTACTATTCATTTCAGTGATAGTTAAGAAAAGACCAAAAATCTTCAAAATCAAAAGGCAAAATGTCGTCAACGTCGATGATTCCACCCGTCTTTTCTATAATTTTCTTCTTCAACGAAGGTGCAATCATACTCTTGTTGGAAACATTTTAATGTTAAGTGAATTATTAAAAATTGAAATAGTGTATAGAGCTGTCTAGTGAATAGTCCCACATTGTAGGACTGTAGAAAATAATCAAGTATTTATACTTGATTGTTAGAAGCTTAGTTGGACCCTTTGGGCACCCAACGATGCTCTTTTGTGAGGAGGAAGACCACGCTTGACAATCACAAGCGTGCATGCTGTGCGGCCCGGCCTGGGTTCGTGTTTGTTATGGTGTAACACTTATATTTTTGAACAAAAATTGTTTTGTATCTTCAGACCGTTGTTTTTTGAAATGGTAAATTTAAGATTCATTTTTTGAGCCGACATCCCCCACTATCCAGTAACGTTCATTTCTGTATCCCGTCTATTCAATTAATGTTTAGACGAGACAAAAGTAGAGCGACATACTTCGAAAACCCTATCTTCTTCTCCATGAAATTCCTACAAACAAAAAGGTGTGCCGTACTATTTAGTGCATCAGAGTCGACTTTGTTTGAGCAAACAGGTCGATACCACAAAAAGGAGAGGCGGTTTTATCCTAGAGACAACGGCATTTTTCTGGACTGCTTTGCACCACTGAGAAGAACGCCGAAACGTCTTCAAAATAGTGACAACGTACACAACTCAGCCGAGATTTAATGCTTTCCAACAACTCTTGACCATTGTCTACACGCCTCCTATAAAATAGAAAATTGCATATACTATTAGTCGAGTAATTAGTTGTAACATAGTATGTCTTGTTCATTCAAAAATAAAAAATTCAAGGATATGTTTATAGACATACGATAGAAGAAAGTAAGTGCACTAATAAAGAATGAAATATATGCAGCCATTCATTTTGTCGCTTCACATATATAAACCGTTTATCCTCTTGTTCTCATAAATTATATGGGCCTACTCTCTGGTTTCCTTTCCTCTGCTTTCTTATTGCAAGTGAATTTTCCTTAGCATAATCTCATCGTATCAAAATGATGAGATTAGATGAATGATGAGACAGAAAAATTCCCCAATAAAATAGCTGAAATTTTCAACCGTGGAAATACTGAAAATCATAGATGTTTTCGGTCAAAGAATTAAAGGCAACGATAACAATGTGACTTCTTACCAGTGCTCTTAGTGCAGGAAAGATCACTGGTTACGATTTCAATATTGCATTCATTATTTTTCCATTTCACAAGGAATGTCATAAGCCAATGTTTCTTCTACATGGCACACACCATCGCATGAAGAAAGAAATCTGAGAACAGATTCTTTAATTTCAACCCAAACGTCACTTTCACGCAAATATGGCATCACAAAGCTAGGACCAAACAGATCAGATAATTTCATATTTTCTCGACTTTTTTCACCAATTCATATGGAACAACCATGCACATAGGCAGCTGCGGTATTTCAGTTGTTTCAAATTCGGTAGCCTTTTCTTTCACATTTATTTCACTTGTTTTGTCTAGAATAGTTTCCCTTGCTTTCTCCGACGACTCACATTTTTTTAGCTTGGCATTACTATCAGGGTCATTTAAAGTTTTTGCTTCTAGGAATAATCAGTTCTATTGATGCTATTCTCTTTTAAATGTAATCTCTCAAGAGTACTTGTGCCATATATTATTATTGCAAAGGTTGAATTGCTTCTGTATGCAAATATCAGAAACTCACCATCTGTTATCGAGTAGTCCAATATAAAAATTTTCCAACCTTTTTCAAGGCAAAAGCCATCATTGTTCTTTATTAATTTTACCATCCATGAACCACCACGAGAATCTCCGAGAAACAAATTATGAGGAACTGAGAAGCCAAACTCGAAATCGATTTTTCTGGAAAGTACCTACATAAAATGTATTAGAAGATATATTCTAATTGGCATTATACTCACGATGAGACGTGTAAATATCTTATGCATTCATAAGACTAAATGAACGGGCCAGAAGGCGAACTACGTGGAGAATACAGACTTCAAGTTATGGTACACTGGATAAGAATGTAACAAGAATGGGGTAGGCATCTTAATTGAAAAAAACCTTAAAAACAGAGTGGTCGACGTTAGGAGACAAGGAGACAAGATCATCCTAGTCAAGCTAGTAACTAGTGATACGGATCTGAACGTCAGTCGTGCCAATGCCTCATAAGTAGGCCTAAGTGAAACCGCCAAAAGGAATATTTAGGAAAATCTAGATTTTATGGCAAGTGATGTGCCTAGTAGAGAGAAACTTTTCATAGAAGAAAATTTCAATGGTCAAGTTGGCAAAACTAGCGGTGAGTTTGAGAGAGTGCATGGTGGTTTTGGATATGACAATAGAAACCAAGAAAGAGAAGAAATATTAAATTTCGCTATTACTTATGGTCTCATGATAGCTAATACCTCCTTTAGAAAGAGACAATCACATTTGGTTACTTTCAGTAGTGGCACCACTCCAGCCGGATTGACTTTGTCCTTACTAAAAGAGATGAGAAACAAGCTTCTATGGATTGCAAAGTCAATCATGGAGAATGTGTCGTCTCACAACATCAGTTTTTGATATACAAGTTTTATTTTTGCATACGTGTTCAGTGGGATAAAGGAGCCAAGATTAGTAGGACGAAACTGTGGAGATTACAAAGTCATACCTGAAGAATGTGATGTCTCACAATATCATCTTTTGATATCCGAGATTCATTTTCGGATATGTGTTCGATAGGATGAAGGGCCAAGATTAGTAGTATGAAATTATGAAAGATCAAAGTAGACGCCGCACTGTTGTTTGAGGATAGAGTCATGAGAGAAGGGACATGAATATGGAAGGAGAAGCAAATGAAATGTAGGATTAGATGGCAATGTGTATACGAAATGTGACTGCTGAGGTGTTTGGAATAACAAAAGAAAATAAATGCGAACCTAAAGATTCGTGATGGTGGAACAGTGATGTGCAAAAGGCTGTCAAAGAGAAGGAATGTTGCCGATACTTGCATCATCACAAGAGCGAGGGCAACATGCAGAAGTACAAAGCGGTAGAGAAGAATGCAAAGGGAGTGACAAGTGAAACAATGGATCGAATGTATAAAGATATATCAAAAGCTAAGTGCGAAGGACGGTGAAAAAAATGTCTATATGATAGCTAAGCTTCGCGAGAGGAAGACGAGAGACTTCAACCAAGCTAAATGCATCAAGGATGAGAATAATAGACTTTAGGTGAAGGACAATGAGATAAAAAATAGATGGAGAGAATACTTCTGCAATTTATTCAATGAAGAAGGTGATAACACTACGATCGAGCTGGACGACTCGTTTGATGACTCCAGCAGGCATTTTATTCGGAGGATTCAAGAGTTCAAGGTAAAGGGGGGTGCTAAAATGGATGAAATCAGGCTAGGCGTTGGGGTCTGATGACATCCCCATTGAGGTATGGAGATGTCTTGAAAATGCAGAGATAGCTTGGCTAACTAAGTTGTTCAATAATATTTTCAAATCAAACAAGATATCAGATGAGTGAAAGAGAAGCATATTAGTTCTAATCTTCATAAATAAAAGAGATATTCAAAGTTGTACAAACTGCAGAGGAATTAAGCTTATGATTCATACAATGAAGCTTTAGGAGAGAGTCATTGAACATGATTAAGAAGGATGGCAAGCGTTTCAAAAAAACCAATTTGATTTCACGTCTAAAAGGTCGACGACAGAGGCGATTTTCTTCATAAGACAACTTATGGATAGATTTAGGAAGCAAAAGAAGTACACATGATATTTATCAATTTGGAGAAAATTTATGACAAAGTACCGAGAAAGGTTATGTGGTGGGCTCTGGAAAAGAAGAATCCTAACAAAGAACATTACCTTTATCAAGGATATGTACGATGATCTTATGACTAGTGTCAGACCATGCGATGGTGAAACCAGTGACTTTCCCATTAACATAGGATTACACCAAGGGTCAGCTTTAATCCCTAGTGATGGATGAGAGTACGAAGGGTATACAAGATGAGATTCTATGGTGTATGCTTTTTGCTAATGACGTTGTGCTGATTGATGAAAGTATGATAGCGATTGATATCTAACTGGAGTCGTGGAGGCAGACTTTAGAATCATAGGATTTTAGACTTAGCAGAGCTAAAACAGAGTATATGAAGTACGAGTTCAGAGTTGTTAGGTCAGAGGAAGAAGAAGTCATTCCGGTCGAACAAGTAGTGTCCAAGAAGGAACCCTTTCGATATTTAGGGTCAATGTTGCAGTATGATGGTAGGATTGAGGAAGATGTTAGTTTCAGAATTCGAGTGGAATGGGTGAAATGACGACTAGCGTCTAGCATTCTCTGTGATAGGAAAATACCACAAAGGCTTAAAGAAAAGTTATACAGAATGGCACTTAGGCCTGCATTGTTGTATGGTGCAGAATGTTGACCTATTAAAAGACAACACATCCAGAAGATATGTGTATGCATATGCTGCGATGGAACTGTGGTCAACGAGACCGAATTAGAAATGATGATATATACTTTACAAACTTGGAGTAGCACCAACTGAAGAGAAGTTTGTCCAACGCCGCTTAAGGTTTGGACATCTCCAACGGAAGCCTCTAGAGGCACCTGTGCACCTTGGAATTATACGCCGTATCGAATACTCAAAAAGAGGTAGAGATCGACCAATGTTGACAGGGAAGGAAGAGGTAAAAAGGGACTTGAAGATTGGAGTATATTCGAAGAGATGGTGTCAGACAGAAGCCTGTGTAAGTTAGCGATCCACGTATCAGAACCACGGGCTTGGAGCATTTTACTTAGGATTGGTCTAGGGGTATTGTTATAAGTTTTAGATTGTAGGGCTAATGAATAAGAAATAAAGACGTAATGTTTGGTCTTCGGTCCTTATTGCTATTAGTACCATTATTACTATTAGTATTATTATATATTATTATTACCATGGTTTTTTAATTACTTTATCTATTTTTATTTTATTTTTATTGTATTTAATTATTATTGCTTTTAAATTGACTTCGTCATTTAATTTTAGGTTCCATCTCTAGCCGACCCCAACTTGTTTGGAAATAATGGCTTAGTTGTGTTGCTGTGGCATCATACTCACGATAACACGAAATATAACCTAAATGGGTTTTATTTTTATCCTATCTTGTGGATTACACACGTTGTACAATACCAAAAAGCAAATTACAACATCTGTATTCAAAATGCTTTACTGAATATGTAATCAAAATTTGGATCAATAGATAATGGACAATCGGTATTTCAATCTATGCAGAGTGCAGGCAGCATGATGTATACCTTTATGATTGTTGGGCTTGGCTTCCACGGACGTGACAATAATGTCTTTCACCTCTTTGACAAAATGATAATGAAAGGCATACAACCCGATCGAGTGTGTTTTCTTACTTTGTTATCAGCTTGTAGCCATAGTAGATTGATCGCTAAAGACTTGAGGTTTTTCGATATGATGAAGAATGTTTATGGTCTAATTGTAACGACCCGCCTTTTTGGACAGTTTAAACCGACGATCCAATACACGTGCCGATTCCAAACCATTCAAAAGGGTAGATGGTTATTGGGGTAAATAAGAAAAGAAAAGAAAGAGAAATAAAGGAAATGAAACAACACAGAATCTCACAGCGGAACGATAAAATATAATAGTCAAATAAACAGTTCATGAAGCTGTTTTCTATACTTTGATCATTATTTATACAACATTTATCAGAGTTATACATATACACCTGGACAAATAGAATAATGCAGCAGATAGCATGATGCAAAGATAATAATAGTAATAGAATACCAAGTCTTCGTCTTCGTCCTCCAGAATAGATCTTCAATAAGCTGAAAAACTCAGGTCTGAACCGAGCGTAATGAAAAGGCAAAACACTCGAGTCAGGACTAAAATATCCTTATGTAAGTTAAATCAATCGTAAATAAATATGAGTGTAACGGCGTAAGAGATGTTTACGGGGTTTGACATCTTCTATCCAGTGTCAACGTGCGTGCAATAACTCAAGAGATGTTACGGGATTTTCCATCTCTCAAGGATCCGTTAAACTATCTACTATGTAGTACAATACGCTATTATAATATGTCTACAGTAAAGTAAAAGTATTAAAATAGCGTTAAGGCGTTACCATAATTCCCCTTAACACATTTTTATAATGTCATAGTCTATACAGCACCATAAACCCCACCGTAAACTAGTGGTTATCAGAGGGTACCCTATAGGTATAACACAAAACAAAACGTAGTGGTCGCGAATAGGATAATCAGTATGACAAGGTACATGAGGCGATACCAACTAGGATACTAGTAGTTGCGTGATCCGGACCGATGTTGAGCATAGCCAGCAGCTACCCCAACACCGCGAAACAACACTCCCAAATCAAGGGGTGCACCCAAATCGAATCACAAATGTAATAGATATGATATCGAAGAAGTGTGTCCGCTAGAGATGGCGAACCTCAATGGCCCGGCGTGGCTCCTGTTTTAGTCATGTCAGGGGTCATCCAATATCGTTCTTTTTCTTCAGTCAACGCGTTTACCAAACCATCCACTTCATTCTGGATCAACACTCTGCGTATAATAGTTATTAAAGTGGTTTTCGGTATCGACAGAGAGTATGTCCATATCCGATCCCGGTCTCTTTAATAACTACGTATCATTACACCGGTGGCTCTTTTACATTTCAAATCGACTCATAATTGATATCAAAATATCATATTCGCTTCAAAAATCAAATACATTTCAAATATCATCATATCTATTCAAAATGTAAGGTTCCGTTTCAAAAATCATTTTTCGCCTCAATATCTCATTTCGATTTTCAAATCATTTCGAATTTCAATTTAGGTTGCAACTTCATTTAACCCAATTCGTATTTACATTCGAGATTTAAACATAAACATTTCACCTTATTGACCAGCTTGAATTTTTAGAAAATAGTTTTAAGTAGTTTAAAAGTAGTTTTAAATAATTAAAATAGTTAAAATACTTAAAATCTTAAAATGGATTTAAAATAGATAAATTAGTTTAAAATAATTTAAATTGGGTTAAGTAGATTTAAAATAGATTAAATAGTTCAAGTATTCAAAAATGGTTTATATAACAGAGTACTTTGGAAAACAAAATAAAAAAGCTTCAAAACCAATCCATTTCAATTTAACTTCCCAATTCAAATCAATTTCAATTTCCATTCTAACGATTCAATTTCGATTTCAATTCAAATCAATGTCAACTTTGACTTCAAATTAATTCAATTCTACATTCACCTTTAATTAATTCAATTTCAATTTATATCGATTTGGAGCTTGATTTTTCAAAATATCAATTTATAACACTTAACAAAACTATCCTTCAATATTCAAATTTAAATCCAAATTTCAAATATGGTTCAATTCCAAGCTCGAATTCAAAATATCATTTTTATATCACCTTTACTTAGTAATATTCAAAGCTCGAAATAATGTTAAATCTTTAAACAAACAAATTTCGAAATTCAATCATATCCCAATTTTTAAATTTCAAAGTCTCAACTTAAATTATTTAACAATTTATTTTAACCAAAATTTATTTCAACATTCCAAACTCAATTTTTCGATAAATTCGATTTCTATAAATTGATTTCTATTTATAACCTTTAAATCAAAACATTTAAATAAATTTCAAATCGACGCTTTTAAAAATTATAAATTTAGCCAATCCGGTGTCCGTATATAATTTTCTATCCTATGGCCAAGTGATTAGTTATTTCAATTAAATGTCAGGGATGAATATATACCACTTAAACCAAATCACAGTGTCATATGTATGCATATATAACTGTATATATATAAGCAAATAAACATCCAAACATTTAAATATCAACCAATAACATCCATCGAAATACATCATCCAATAAACAATACAATTCATGGTAATTTCATAGTTATCAATATCAGGTAATTTAATCGCAATTCAATTTTAATTCCAATTTAACTGTCAATTTAATTTTCAATGGTTAATTCAAATGACAATCTATATGACAATTAAATTTTATCAAACAACGACAAATAAAATTCATATCACTTCATAATATTAAACTTAACAACCATAAAGATATTCAGTACGTAGTGAGCGTTATAAAACACTCACCTTGATTTCAATGTAGTTCCACCGTTTTATTTCGAATAAAACTAAACGAGCGTTTAATTTTACCCAAAATTTCCACTGGCTCCAAACGACTCCAATCCAGTTTCATAGCGTATTGCTCGTCATAACGAAGCCAACGCAATTCGTTTCGTCACAATCCGACCTCGTATGACAAAGATACAACATTTTAAAGTTTGTATGAATTTAAATGTAAACTAATATACTATTTTCTTTTTAATTTAAACCCACACTTTGATCATGGCCGTTGATTTCACAAACTACAGATCTGGGCCGCCCTTCCCTTTCTCTTCTCTCACGCATTTCTTTCCAGTAAAACACGTACGTGATGAACCCATAAAGCCTCCACAAAACCCTAATTCACGCGCCATCTACAACGATCTTGAAGATGATCAGGAACCACCATTTTGAAGCTCAACTCGAATGCTATCATCGGCCAGAGGCCGGCCATGCTCGGCGCCCCCAAGCCTTGAAAAATGTGAACGAACGCAGCGGCTTCAATCTCGATTTTTCGTCGATCCGTGGCTCCGTTTTCGATCTCCACCGTTGGATAGCTTGATCTTGATGCCCTCTACAACTTTGTAGTTGACGACTTTTGCTAATTGTTTGTAGATTTGGAGATAATAGAGGAGGCAGTTTCGAAAGTCTCAGCCATTAATAGCTAGATCTTTTACATTTCAAATCGATTCATAATTGATATCAAAATATCATATTCGCTTCAAGAATCAAATCCATTTCAAATATCATCATATCTATTCAAAATGTAAGGTTCCGTTTAAAAAATCATTTTTCGCCTCAATATCTCATTTAGATTTCCAAATCATTTCGAATTTCAATTTAGGTTGCAACTTCATTTAACCTAATTCGTATTTACATTCGAGATTTAAACATAAACATTTCACCTTATTGACCAGCTTGAATTTTTAAAAAAAAGTTTTAAGTAGTTTAAAAGTAGTTTTAAATAATTAAAATAGTTAAAATACTTAAAATCTTAAAATGGATTCAAAATAGATAAATTAGTTTAAAATAATTTAAATTGGGTTAAGTAGATTTAAAATAGATTAAATAGTTCAAGTATTCAAAAATGGTTTATATAACAGAGTAATTTGGAAAACAAAATAAAACAGCTTCAAAACCAATCCATTTCAATTATAACTTCCCAATTCAAATCAATTTCAATTTCCATTCTAACGATTCAATTTCGATTTCAATTCAAATCAATGTCAACTTTGACTTCAAATTAATTCAATTCTACATTCACCTTCAATTAATTCAATTTCAGTTTATATCGATTTGGAGCATGATTTTTCAAAATATCAATTTATAACACTTAATAAAATTATCCTTCAATATTCAAACTTAAATCCAAATTTCAAATATGGTTCAATTCCAAGGTCGAATTCAAAATATCATTTTTATATCACCTTTGCTTAGTAATATTCAAAGCTCGAAATAATGTTAAATCTTTAAACAAACAAATTTCGAAATTCAATCATATCCCAATTTTTAAATTTCAAAGTCTCAACTTAAATTATTTAACAATTTATTTTAACCAAATTTATTTCAACATTCCAAACTCAATTTTTCGATAAATTCGATTTCTATAAATTGATTTCTATTTATAACCTTTAAATCAAAACTTTTAAATAAATTTCAAATCAACGATTTTAAAAATTATAAATTTAGCCAATCCGGTGTCCGTATATAATTTTCTATCCTATGGCCAAGTGATTAGTTATTTTAATTAAATGTCAGGGATGAATATATATCACTTAAACCAAATCACAGTGTCATATGTATGCATAACAGTATATATATAAGCAAATAAACATCCAAACATTTAAATATCAACCAATAACATCAATCGAAATACATCATCCAATAAACAATACAATTCATGGCAATTTCATAGTTATCAATGTCAGGTAATTTAATCGCAATTCAATTTTAATTTCAATTTAACTGTCAATTTAATTTTCAACGGTTAATTCAAATGACAATCTATATGACAATTAAATTTTATCAAACAACGACAAATAAAATTCATATCACTTCATAATATTAAACTTAACAACCATAAATATATTCAGTACGTTGTGAGCGTTATAAAACACTCACCTTGATTTCAATGTAGTTCCAGCATTTTATTTCGAATAAAATTAAACGAGCGTTTAATTTTACCCGAAATTTTCACTATCTCCAAATGACTCCAATCCTGTTCCAATGCGTAGTGCTCGTCAAAACGAAGCCAACGCAATTCGTTTCGTCACAATCCGACCTCGTATGATAAAGATACAGCATTTTAAAGTTTGTATGAATTTAAATGTAAACTAATATACTATTTTCTTTTTAATTTAAACCCACACTTTGATCATGGCCGTTGATTTCACAAACTACAGATCTGGGCCGCCCTCCCCTTTCTCTTCTCTCACGCATTTCTTTCCAGTAAAACACGTACGTGATGAACCCATAAAGCCTCCACAAAACCCTAATTCACGCGCCATCTACAACGATCTTGAAGATGATCAGGAACCACAATATTGAAGCTCAACTCGAATGCTATCATCGGCCAAAGGCCGGCCATGCTCGGCGCCCCCCAAGCCTTGAAAAACGTGAACGAACGCAGCGGCCTCAATCTCGATTTGCCGTCGATCCGTGGCTCCGTTTCCGATCTCCACCGTTGGATAGCTAAATCTTGATGCCCTCTACAACTTTGTAGTTGACGACTTTTGCTAATTGTTTGTAGATTTGGAGATAATAGAGGAGGAAGTTTTGAAATTCCCAGCCATTAATATCTAGGGCCGGCTGGAAGAAGAAGCAAGGGTTTTGAGTGCAAAATGAAATGTTGAGGTCCTTATATAGAATTTCGCAAAACACTATTCATCGAAAATTTTCCGAACTGCAAACGAAGCGTGCCGGCAGGCGTTTCTAAGGTTTACCCCGCGTTCCGAACACAATGGAACGTGTTTCGGAGGCTAATTTGATCATATGTGCGAGTTACGGAAATAAACGATCGATTTTAAATTAAATCGATTAAACCGATTTCTATGCGTTTTGGCTTGCCCCGGGCAAACGGTTAATCCGATTGACATGAAATTTAAAACCTTATAATAATATGACATTATGGATCCGATGAAACTGGTTTCATCGAAATCCAAGATTGTTTGAAAAATGGCTATTTTAACTCGTCAATTTAATATTAAAATATTCAATTTTCACAAATTTACTTTTAATTCGATTTTAAAAGTTCTACAACATAATTCTAACTTTAATATGATAAAATAAAATTTTACAAATTTTTTTTAATCATATTAAACCCGTTATTCAATTATTCAATAAATTCCAAATATTAAATTTAAACAATTTTGATTATCCAATAATTCATTATCCTTTGAAATATTTGAAATTAAACTTATAAGATTCAACTTTTAAAACCAATTCACATCTTAGAACACTATTTCCAATTTACAGTTATTCAATTATTCAATAAGTTTTAAATATTTACTTTAAACCATTTACCGGTTCAATATTCAATTATTTGATTTTAAATAGATTTTACTTATCAATCAATTACTCTATTATACCCAATGAATTCAACATTTATTATCCTATCCAACTATTGATTGCAATGGCATTCACTAAGTAGCATTTATTTTTCAATACTTATTACTATTCAAATCTTTGAAACCAATCTATTAAAATTTGTATTACTACCTAAATAATTCACAATTCTTATTCACTTATTTACATTTGTTTTTCCATATATTCCCTCATAACCAATTTATAACATTTGAGTCAATTCAATTAGATTGGAACTCCATTCAATCTATAAATAATTACTTGGATAATTATTGTTGCAATTCATTCCAGTTATTATTATTCCAAACGAATTACAATTTTTTTTTCCAACATTAAATCACGAAATCTTATTAAATTAGCTATTTTAATTATCGAAAATTTACGGGTCGTTACACTAATGCCTGAAGAAGAGTATTATGTGACAGTGGTGGACATACTAGGTCGAGCAGGAAGGACCGATGAGGCATGAATGTAGTGCAATCAATGTCTTTTGAAGCCGGACCATCTATATGATTATCGATCCTATCGGGTTGTAGAATAAATAATAGAATGAACTTAGCGGTTCAGACAGCAAATAAAGTAATTGAAATATGATCGAAGAATGATGCGAATTATGTACTATTATCCAATGTTTACTCAGCTGCAGGTAAGTACGGTGATGCAGCTGGAGATTGGAAAATGATGAGGGATATAGGAATAAGGAAAGAACAAGGTGTAGTTGAATTGAGGTGGAGAGGAGAGTTCATCTATTTTTCACTAGTGGTGTTAGACACCCGGAGGTTAATATGGTATGTGATTACCTTAAAATGGTGATACTCATTCCAAATGCGGAGCAAGATAAGCTGAACTTGAATTCAGTAGTATTTCTTCAGTGACGTTATTATTTTTTGTTTAATTATTTAATTTTAATCAGATTATATGCCATAATTAAAATGATAATGTTACTGAAGAAATAATACTGAATCCAAGTTCAGCATATCTTCCTCCGTATCTGGAATGGTCATCCCATTTTAAGGTAATCACATAATATATTAACCTCTTGATGCCTAATATCACTAGCGAAAAATCGGTGAACTTTGTTCTCCACTCAATCCAACCGCACTCTCATTCTTTCCTCACCCATGTATCTCTCATCATTTTTCTGACTTCAGCTGCATGACCATATTTACCTGAAGCTGAGTAAACATTGGATAATAGTAAATACTACGTGTCATTCTTCGATCTCATTTTTGTACTTTATTAGCTGCATGAACTGTTAAGTTCATTCCATTATGTAATCTGCAACCCGATAGGATGATAACCATATAATGTTCTGACCTCAAAACGCATTGACCATGTTACATTCATTGCATCATCGATCCTACCTGCTCGATCCAGCATATCTATCAATGTCACATAATACTCTTCTTCAGGCATTAGACCATAAACATTCTTCATCATATCGAAAAATCTCAAGCCTTATCTATCAATCTACTATGGCACAAGCTGATAACAAAGTAAGAAAACACGCCCGACCGGGTTCTATTTGTTACACTATCCTTTTGTCAATAAGGCGGATGGCTTCATTACTACATTTGTGGTAGGTAAGCCCAGTAATCATAAATGTATATATCATGTTGTCTGGGTTGGGCACTGATCGAAATACCGATTATGCATCATCTATTGACCTGCATTTTGAATACATATTCAATAAAGCATTAGATGCCGAATTGCTCAATCATCTCTTAATTGAAAGGAGGGTGTAATTATTATTTTTAACATTAAATTAAAAATTAAATAAATTCATGAAAAGTATTCCAAATATCATCTTCCCTGTAAATTTCATAAAATTATATGTATAATTAAGTAATTTTTAGCACTTTTCTGAATTTTATTGTGACGACCCGCCCTTCTCAACCTCGAAAATCGACACAAAATACTCCACAGTATGATATGCCGACGATCAAGTGCCGGAAAAGACAGATTGTTGAGGAAAAAGAAAGAAGGTAAAAGAAAGAAGGAACTAAACAATATCAGAATCTCACAGTTGCAGCGGAACAAAATATAATATATAATATCATATCTTTACACAAAATGAAAACTATATCTGTTTTACACAATATCTCATCAGAGCATCTCAAACAAACAACAATTACCAGTCTGTCAATCATAAACAATCACGGCAGTGGATTTATACAAGTACGAATAATACGTCTCGGACTCCAGCTCCTCTCGTGCTCCATAGCATCCTAACCTGAACATATAATACTCGGTCTGACCCGAGCATTATAATGAAATAACACCCGAGTCAGCCTGGAATACCATCTGATAATAATGCGCCCAAATTGATTATTAAAGTTTTCAAAAATAGTTTTGAAAACAAAAGCATCTCGTAAGACCACGCCACAAATAAACATGTCGGATTTTTACCTTACGATAGCTAAAACACTTTTTATAAGAATCCTCTGATATTATAATAGGGCCTATATACAAATACTTAATAAAATAGTCGAAATTGTTACATCTATTAAATTCCAGCTACTAGCCACAATCGTAGGTAATACAAGCAAAACTCGTAAAAGGCGTGTAAGGAGAATGGATTTCCAACTAATGACTAGGCACTGGGGTACCACCTGTCACAGTACCTGGTCTAGATCAGTGTACCGAGAACCACTCCCGATCCCCTGCAACACAAGGCCGGGACTACCCCTTACTGGATAATCCCGAGTAAGATCACCCCACGGTTGGGATCAGAAACCGCACCACTAAACCGAAATAAAAGGGACATCTAGACAGGGATGACCTCACCCTGAAATGGATGCTACCCAGCTAGCCTTGCTGCATAACCCCTGATTTTCAGTCATTCCCGGTTGATGAGGCTTGAGGCTAAGCGTTACCTTTAGAACGTTTCACTTAGAATGCCCATCGCCCACCTGACGATGTTCTGAAAGCATTCATCCATACAAGTCCGGCTTGGGTTCGAACGAAACCGAAGGCACTACTCCTACTACATCCATTTTGGAAATATCATCAGGATTAGTAGCAACTAGCCCTTGCACTTCACTGCTCTATCTTCGACTCCGAACTCATTTTTTCCACGAAAACGTACAAACCGGATCGAAGTGGTTTTCGAGAAATTAATCCCGATTCCGGTCTCTTCGAAACGATCAATGCATTGGCCAATATTGATAGTCGGTGATTTAACTATCAATTAACATTCACAAACATACATCACATAATAAATAATTTCCCACATTATTTATTTTCCTCAAAAGTATCTTTGCAAGATATGTTTCCATTTTCAAATCCCGTTGAAAACACTTTTCAAACCCAACTCTTCTCATGGAATAAATTCCCTAAATTGTTACTTCCCTTGAAAATATCCAAGCACCAATTCTTAAGATTTAAAATACTTTAAAATCTTTATTCTTGAAAATACATTAAAACATTTATATTAAAAAAAATTCTTACATACTCGATTTAAATATATATACCCTTTAAAAATATTTCGAATAAAATTACTTTATAAAATATAAACTATTTTCTTCAAAATAAAGTTAAATCAAATTAAATTTTAAAATAAAGCTAAGAAACCCTATATAAGTTTCCAAATAAAACTTTAACTAATTATCTTTAAATTAAACCCATTTTATAAAGTATAAATATTAATAATATTCTTTAAAACATAATACTAATTACCCCTTTTAAAAATTTCTACTTCTATAACTAATTTGATACATGTTCACTTTTAAAATTCTTACAACTTAAATAATTTCTTGAAACCATTCTTTAATACAACTTCTAACCTTTCCAAAAACCTGCTTTAAAAAGTACTTGGCTTTTCAAGGAAATACACTTCCATTTCAGGATAACCCAAAGAATTCTTTTTATCAATCCCACGCGATTTACCCCAATTCAATTTTACGTTTATCCCGTAAATTCCTTTCCATGCTTTAAAAATAAACTCCTTTATTTTAAAACACATTGCTATTTCCTGGAAATCACTTTCAAATATATGTTTAAAATATTTAAAATAAAACTCTAGAAATTACTTAATTGAAAATAATACTTAAGGAAATATATAGAGGTTTCCTAAGTACTTTAAGCCAAGTTTAACTTTTAAAATAAAGTTATTAAATTAAATATTTATACTATAATTTCTTTTGAAAACTAAATACTACTTTACTTTTTAAAATAATTCAATACCATAATTACTTAAATAAATATTTACTTACACTTTAAATAATTTAAAATAATATTCTTTCTAAAATATTCTAAACATATTTAAACTGCAAATTTATATTTTGAAAGCTTTTCTTAAAAGCATACTAAAGTTTCCAGGAGAAAGCACACTTCCCATCCTTTAAAAAAAAATCTCGCTATTGTTTTAAACAATTCACATTTCCCTTTAGAATCACAATTTCAAACAATTCAAATTACCAACAAATTTCTTGAATTTAATTCTTTTTAAATCCTTTACTTAAGAATTTCTTTTATTTCCTTTAAACCAAATTTATTTGTTTATATTTAAATTCCCAGGTTGTATTCACCCAATCTTAGCACAACACAAATAAATTTTCATTTTAATCTATCCCAGTATATAAATAAAACACAGCATAACAAGATCTAAAACAATTTATCACATGATATAAATGAGATATAACACAGAATATAAATAAATTTCTATTTATGAGGAATCCAGTTGGATCCCTCCAACCTGTTTCCCTGCATCCACAGATATTAGCACAACAATTAAATATCGATTCAATTTGATAATAGTTTTCATATTCAGCTAAACAACCAATCAGACATTTAAATATTAGCTATTTAAATTACTGGTATCCAGATGTGAGTGAGATTAACTCATCTTGGGTTTTCGACGAGCGTTCAAATTTAAGTTAAATCGAACGGCATTCGATTTAACCTAAATTTTTACTTGCTCTGAATGATCACAGAATTTTTCCACTGTGTAGTACTCGTCGCTGTGATTCCATCGTTGTCAGTTTCGTTGAAATCTGATGACGTATGTAATAGATATGAATTTTCAAAGTTCAATTACCAATTTAAAAACAATTTTTTTTTATTATCATTACCTAACGAAAATCAGCCGCGTATCCTACTCCTTCATCTCGTTCACAGGCACGCACGATCCAATTTCGAACGAACCCAACAGCCGTCGTTCAACCCTAGATGCCGCACCTCCATCAATCTCCTAGGGGAAGATCCAACACAACCACGTCGCGCGCCGGCCTCAACTCCACCCACGGCCCAAATCTGGACGAGCTCGGCGCCCCCATCCCATCGAAAAACGCACGTGAACACACGACGAATGGCTTCAAAATACGCCTCCAAACGACCTCATCAAGCAAGATCCACCGTACGGATGTGAAGCCGACGCCGAGCTCTTCGATCTTCATGTTGGAGATTTTTGCTAAAAACGAATGGATTGTGGTAGATCTGAGGTGGAAGGCGATTAAATTTCGGCTATAGAAATGTTAGATGCGGCGGCTGAAAGAAAGCAGTAGGGTTTCACTGCGCAATAGTACATATATATATACATACATACACGCGTATATAAACAATATTTTAATATTAAATCCACTTTAAAGCAACTTTTTCACACGATCTCCAAATGACGCGCGCCGACAGGCGTTTCTAAGGTTTTACCCACATTCCGAACACAATGGAACGTGTTTCGAAGGCTAATTCGATGATATACGTGAGTTACGGAAATAAACGATCAATTTTTAATTAAACCGATTAAAATAGTTTTCATGCATTTTAAGCTACCGGGGTCAAACGACAACTCCGATTGCAACGAAAATTGAAAATCCGATAATAACTAACTATTATGGATCTAGTGGAACTGGTTTCATCAAGTTCCGATACTGTGCCCCGGAAGGCTATTTTAACCCGTCGATTATTTCAAGCGATTTTCAAAATCGTCGAAATCATTTAAAATTTCACCTTTATAATTTTATTTGCTCTATTTTAAATCGTATAGAATTTATATTTGCATTAGAAATCATTCTGATTCATTTTGAACCAAAATCTGATTATTTGCATTGATATATTATTAAATTCCATTATTAAATTAATATAAAATTTCAAATTTAACCTGTCGACTCATAATCCTATCCAGCGGTCCAATATTATAATTCGAATCCAAACAGACTTAAAATAAATTTTAGAATCTATTTTTATATCTATTTACACCCAGAATCACCAATTATCCTAATTCTGATATTAAGTTATTATTATTCAAATTTCAATTAAATTCCCGTATTTGAAATTTAACTAATTCTATTAATTTAACCAAAATCTTTTTATTCGAAATCGAATTAAAATTCACATTTAACATTTAAAATGAATTTTATGTTCAAAATTAACGACTAGAAATTTTAGGGTCGTTACATTCCCCCCCCCCCCTTATAAAAATTTCGTCCTCGAAATTTGCTAAATTAGAAGAATGTTCCAAACCCAATAGCAAAACCCACTTAGTGAAAATCTCAAATTCACTTTGCCTAAACTCTTTAGTTTCGAATCAAA
The DNA here is from genome assembly GCA_030765085.1 of Allium cepa. Classification (NCBI taxonomy): domain Eukaryota; kingdom Viridiplantae; phylum Streptophyta; class Magnoliopsida; order Asparagales; family Amaryllidaceae; genus Allium; species Allium cepa. The sequence goes on along the minus strand of CM060939.1, from coordinate 962,710,950 downwards.
ACTACTAGTTTCAATTCCTATCCCAAAATTCTTTTTATTTAATTTTAATTTGAAATCAATTTGTCGTTAACGAAACATTTCAAAAAAATTCTAGCTTCCAAAATTTCCGGAAAATTTTGGCAGAGTCTCCCTCGTACGGAGGAGCTTTTGCAATATCACAATAGTTATAAATATATATACATCGACCCACACGGTCGGAAAACCAAAACAGTTCATATTCCTATTTTTATTGCGTAGGCGTACCTTTATTAGCATTTTTAAAAGCAAGCGGCTAATAATGTCGCATATACGCGCTCCAACTCTATCAAATGCCTCTCGTTCCTGTACTTACTCAAACAAACACATCAGTTTTCAATAATATAAGAATTTTAATAACATTCCATTCATTAATCTTAACCAACACATCAATTTCAAAGCCTAAACAGCCAATTTCGATAATCCTACATGCTAACCATATTTTATAAGAAATCACAAGGTTCAACACTATTTCAATTTACCTAACAAATCCAAACTTCATTTTACTTCACTTGAATGATTTACATTCAAGTTTACTATTCTCAATGAATATTCACATCAGTATGATTACGTGTGTATTACTTGCATCAATTTACTTCAATTCAATTCCAAATTGATCCACAATCAATTTTTGTTTACTTTCAATTTGACGTATTTGCATTTCTTTTATGATCCATTTTCATTTATATGCAAAACCACTTAATAAAATTTCAATCCATTCCAATTGATTCAAAAACCAATTTCCTTAAACCAACTCAAATCCGATTACAACAAAACGACCAATTCCTAAGCAAATTTTCATGTCATTCAAGCAAACAATAATCACTTAAGCTTATAACCATTAAAATTAATTCCCGCTTAAATTTATACTAATTTTATTCCATTCGGAATTATTCACAAGCCAAATATTCTTATTTCCTTGCAATTTATAAATTAAATCCTTATTCTCACTTCAAGTTCATCATCTAACTTAAGTTTATATTAATATCATTCCATTCTGTATTATTTACAACTCATACATTCTTATTTTATCACAATATTTAATTAAAACCATTTCACTTGCATTTCAATTTTATTATCTAAACAAATTTCATTCAAGACCCCTTATAAAGCTCGACCACAATTATTTTCCAATTTTCTTAAGTTCTTTTAATTTCACAATATTTCCATTTCTTCTTATATTAATTTTATTTTATTTTAGTTTGATTTTTATCCAACCAAATTCCAATTCATTTACAATTTTTAACTCAATTTGTTTATTTATTCAATCCATTTTAAATTTATTCTCCTTCTTAATTCACTTCTGAATTTATTTATTCAATCCATTTAAAATTTTAATTCATCTCCTCGATTCATTCTGAATTTTATTAATAATATGACCATTTTCAATTATCTTATGCCCAACTGAATTTTACTTGCACTTTGGACTATATCCATTTTAAATTGATTTTTTTTCTTATTCAATCCAATACATTCCATTTAATTTAGCTTACACTAATTCATTTCTAAACAATCCTTTTTGAATTTAGTTGAGTGAGAATTTAATTATTCAATATCATTTCAATTAAATTAAACTTTCCTTCAACTCAATTCTTTTCCAGTTCTAATTCAAGTCAACTAAATTTATTTGGCCAACTTGAATTCATATTATTCCCTTTATTATATTAAATAAGAACTTAATTCCATTCATTTTTATTTATAACACAGTGGAATTTGGATTTTAATTCAACTCAATTCCATTTAATCGAAGTTAAATCCAATTCAATCCAATTTTAATTCTCCATATACAAGTTCAAAACTTATTTACTAACTTAAGTTCATTCACATCTTTTATATCTCACTTTACCTTATCTCACTTTACATTTCATTCATGATTAAGTTTGAATTCACCATACCATTCAACTATTTCCCATTTGTGATTATAATTCGATTTTCTATCTATAAGTTCACCAACCTATTTACTTAAAAGCTTATATTACTCATTTTAATCCATTTACATCTTATAATCACAATTCCAAATTATGTATATATATACCACTTAATAACTTAAGGATATAAATTTTCATTTCACATTTATTACTCACACTTATATAATCATTTTACATTTCAACTTTATATCCAGTTTAAATCAATTTCAAATTCCAATTTTATTTAACTTATCCCGAGTTAAATACAAATATATTTTATTTACCTCATTCACACCAATCAAATTTTAATTCTAGGATTAAAATTTCCATTTCCTTCTTATTAAGGTCAACTTCACTTAGTAAGTCCAATAGTTGATTCATTTTAACTTTACACGTTATTTAAATAGAACTTTCCAGAATTCAATTGCCCGGTTTTATTTCAAACCCATTTTGAAATAATAATCAACACATACCTACTTAGTATATCAAATCAAATCTCCGGATTCCAAATAACTTGTTTATACCAAACAAATTTCCTCCTTTGAAATTTCTAAAACACCTTGTATATCAAACAAATCTAAACAGATATCATACCCAATTACTATGGAAGCAATCCATCACTTTAGAAACTCAAAAATGAATTCTAATGATGTGGCCATCATCACCAGGATTATTTTCCAGCAACTGAAGTGAGTTCAGTGCTTCCTTACTTTCCCAAATTCATTTCAAAACAATTTCCATTCAAACATATTACCCAAAATAATATTCCAATATTACCTTCAAATACTTTGGAAAATATTCCCAAACATTTCCAAGATTTTAGATTTCCAAATTTTGGTTTCAATACATTCCAAATTCCCGAGATTTATATTGTGGTTTAATTCAAATTTAGTTATACTTCATTTTATTTAAATCGTAGTTATAGAATTCTAATTGGTTATAACCATTTCAAATTTTAGATCAATTTTTTTTGGATTCTTATTTGATTAAGATATCCACATCCAAGCAATCAAATATGTATATAATTATTTCAGAAAATTATTCCTTTTATATCAAAATATAATTTTGGGTGAAATTATATCATTTACCCTCTTTAAAACACTGCTATGTCGGTTTATCTTCTTTATTAGTTTACAAACCCCTATCGATACGGTTGTACTTCCCGTACCGACCAGAATTCATAAACACTCAACCGATAAGTCAATACAGTATAAAAATAATTTTATATTCACTAACAAGTATGCTCTTATATCTATTTATTCACTCAACCCATTATAGAGTAACATTGACTCTGTTTAATGAGTAATTTCCCCACCAAAGCCTAGGTTGTCAGCAACCTAAGCTCTGATACCAAGTGTGACGGTCTAGGCTTTTCAACCATCGACGGTGGCCACAACCGGTAGGCTTTTCAACCATCCCAGCCTCACCGTGGCTTACATTGGTACCTCGGGTTTGCTTTTACGGCCAGCCTCTCGACTCGCAACCAACCCCAAAAGGCCTTATACTACCCCCCGGGACAAGTAGGGGGTAAGAGTCTCCCGTTCGCCACCTAACGCAAAGCGAGAACCCCCTATCATGCTGTAATGTAGCAAATCCGATCTCAGTCCCTTCGAAACGATCAACGCATTGGCCAATATTGATAGTCGGTGATTTAACTATCAATTAACATTCACAAATATCCATCACACAATAAATAATTTTCCACATTATTTATTGTCCTCAAAAATATCTTTGCAAGATATGTTTCCAATTTCAAATCCCGTTGAAAACACTTTTCAAACCCAACTCTTCTCATGGAATAAATTCCCCAAATTGTTACTTCCCTTGAAGATATCCATGAACCAATCCTTAAGATTTAAAATACTTTAAATTCTTTATTCTTGAAAATACATTAAAACATTTATATTAAAAAAAAACTTACATACTTGATTTAAATATATATATACCCTTTAAAAATATTTCGAATAAAATTACTTTATAAAATATAAACTATTTTCTTCAAAATAAACTTAAATCATATTAAATTTTAAAATAAAGCTAAGAAACCCTATATAAGTTTTCCAAATAAAACTTTAACTAATTATCTTTAAAATAAACCCATTTTATAAAGTATAAATATTAATAATATTTTTTAAAACATAACACTATTTACCCCTTTTAAAAATTTCTACTTCTATAACTAATTTGATACATGTTCACTTTTAAAATTCTTACAACTTAAATAATTTCTTGAAACCATTCTTTAACACAACTTCTAACCTTTCCAAAAACCTGCTTTAAAAAGTACTTGGCTTTTTAGGGAAATACACTTCCATTTCAGGATAACCCAAAGAATTCTTTTTATCAATCCCACGCGATTTACCCCAATTCAATTTTACGTTTATCCCGTAAATTCCTTTCAATACTTTAAAAATAAACTCCTTTATTTTAAACACATTGCTATTTCCTGGAAATCACTTTCAAATATATGTTTAAAATATTTAAAATAAAACTCTAGAAATTACTTAATTGAAAATAATACTTAAGGAAATATATAGAGGTTTCCTAAGTACTTTAAGCCAAGTTTAACTTTTAAAATAAAGTTATTAAATTAAATATTTATACTATAATTTCTTTTGAAAACTAAATACTACTTTACTTTTTAAAATAATTCAATACCATAATTACATAAATAAATATTTACTTACACTTTGAACAATTTAAAATAATATTTCTTTATAAAATATTCTAAACATATTTAAACTGAAAATTTATATTTTGAAAGCTTTTCTTAAAAACATACTAAATTTCCAGGAGAAAGCACACTTCCCATCCTTTAAAAACAAATCTCGCTATTGTTTTAAACAATTCACATTTCCCTTTAGAATCACAATTTCAAACACTTCAAATTACTAACAAATTTCTTGAATTTAATTCCTTTTAAATCCTTTACTTAAGAATTTCTTTTATTTCCTTTAAAACCAATTTATTTGTTTATATTTAAATTCGCAGGTTGTATTCACCCAATCTTAGCACAACACAAATAAATTTTCATTTTAATCTATCCCAGTATATAAATAAAACACAGCATAACAAGATCTAAAACAATTTATCACATGATATAAATGAGATATAACACAGAATATAAATAAATTTCTATTTGTGAGGAATCCAGTTGGATCCCTCCAACCTGTTTCCCTGCATCCATAGATATTAGCACAACAAATAAATATCGATTCAATTTGATAATAGTTTTCATATTCAGCTAAACAACCAATCAGACAATTGACTATTAGCTATTTAAATTACTGGTATCCAAATGTGAGTGAGATTAACTCACCTTGGGTTTTCGACGAGCGTTCAAATTTAAATTAAATCGAACGGCATTCGATTTAACCTAAATTTTTACTTGCTCCGAATGATCCCAGAATTGCTCCACTGCATAGTACTCGTCGCTGCGATTCCGACGTTGTCAGTTTCGTCGAAATGTGATAACGTATGTAATAGATATGAATTTTCAAAGTTCAATTACCAATTTAAAAACAAATTTCTTTTTTTTTTTATTATTACCTAACGAAAATCGGCCGCGTATCCTACTCCTTCATCTCGTTCACAAGCATGCACGATCCAATTTCGAACGAACCCAACAGCCGCCGTTCAACCCTAGATGCCGCACCTCCATCAATCGCCTAGGGGAAGATCGAACACCACCACGTCGCGCGCCGGCCTCAACTCCACCCACGGCCCAAATCTCGACGAGCTCGGCGCCCTCATCCCATCGAAAAACGCGCGTGAACGCACGACGAACGGCTTCAAAATACGCCTCCAAATGACCTCATCAAGCAAGATCCACCGTATGGATGTGAAGCCGACGCCGAGCTCTCGATCTTCATGTTGGAGATTTTTGCTAAAAACGAATGGATTGTGGTAGACCTGAGGTGGAAGGCGATTAAATTTCAGCCATAGAAATGTTAGATGCGACGGCCGAAAGAAAGCAGTAGGGTTTCACTGCGATAGTATGTATGTATATATATATATATACACACACACATACATATACGTATATAAACAATATTTTAATATTAATCCACTTTAAAGCAACTTTTTCACACGATCTCCAAACGACAAGTGCTGACAGGCGTTTCTAAGGTTTTACCCACGTTCCGAACACAATGAAATGTGTTTCGGAGGCTAATTCGATCATATGCGTGAGTTATGGAAATAAACGATCAATTTTTAATTAAATCGATTAAAATAGTTTCTATGCGTTTTATGCTGCCGGGGTCAAACGACAACTTCGATTGCTACGAAAATTGAAATCCGATAATAACTAACTATTACGGATCCAATGGAACTGGTTTCGTCGAGTTCCGAGACTGTGCCCCGGAAGGCTATTTTAACCCGTCGATTATTTCGAGTAATTTTCAAAATCGTCGAAATCATTTAAAATTTCACCTTTAAAATTTTATTAACTCTATTTTAAATCGTATAGAATTTATATTCACATTAGAAATCATTCTAATTCATTTCGAACCAAAAGCTAATTATTTGCATTAATATATTATTAACTTCCATTATTAGATTAATATAAAATTCCAAATTTAACCTATCGACTCTTAATCATATCCAGTAGTCCAATATTATAATTCGAATCCAAACAGACTTAAAATAAATTTTAGAATCTATTTTTATATCTATTTACACCCAGAATCACCAATTATCCCAATTCTAATATTAAGTTATTATTATTCAAATTTCAATTAAATTCCCGTATTTGAAATTTAACTAATTCTATTAATTTAACCAAAATCTTTTTATTCGAAATCGAATTAAAATTCACAATTAACATTTAATATGAATTAAATGTTCAAAATTAACGACTAGAAATTTCTGGGTAGTTACATTTATAATTTAGCAAATGTTATGGATTTCAAAAGAAAATTTTGCTTAATTAATAACATAAATAATATAATTGATAAATTAGAATTATACCAGAGAATCTTTATAATTGTTGATCATAGTCTTGAAAAAGGAAGAAAAATGTTGATCGTCATTGTTTGTCTGATTGATCCTCTCTTCGGTAACACCGTTCTTTCTACCTCCTTTTGTACCTCTTTTAATATTATTTTTGGCTATCGATTGATTTCTTCCGCCATTAGAATGATCAGGGGTATTAATTTTTAAAAGATCGAGGAATAAATTTACGTGTGCTAATAAAAATGCAATTTTTGGTATCGGCATGCTAATGTCTGAGTATAATTGCGAATAAAATATCTCTACAAATAATGGTAAAGGTCCAATAGAAGTCTAAATTGTTGAACAGTTATAATAGAACCATATAAATTAAAATTGAACTAATTCCAAATCTCTAAGATACAATAAAAACCGCAATATTGGTAAGATTTGAATTGTTGTGTACCAATGTTGTAAAAATCGTACCTTTTATAATGTAAAAAATGCTAAAAATATAATGTTATTGTGCAATATATGGTAATTATGTTGTGAAAAATAAACTTCTTATTGTTTATTTATATATTTTTTGTTAAAGTGATTTGCGTATTTTTATATTTGAATGAAATTTTGATTTTATCGTTTTGTTATTATGAAATGGTGTGCATATTAAATTGATCAATTTTTGGATTAATTGGATAATCTAATAAATATTAGTTGCTTGAACTTATTTAAGTAGTTTAAATTAGTTATTCAATTAATTTAAATATATGAACTTAAATGAAAAATGGTAAAGAGAGTTATTGGAAACTTTGTAAATAATCGTAGATATTATAAAAACATAGGTGTTTACTATACAATCATGGAAAAATTTAACAGAACAATGTGAATAATTGTAAAAATGATGACTTTGTCCTCACTATGAGGACCACTCTTTCATCAAAAATGAAATAATGACTTAGGATTTAAATAAAAAATAATATGAGAGAATTAAAGTGGAGGAAAGGCTTCTAGAACAAATTTGAGGCATCAAATTATTTCTCTTACTCTATATTTAACAAATGATTTATTTAAAAAAGTGAACCATAAATTATTGTTTTTATTGTTTATATATATTATTTTTTATATGATTCGTATATTTTTGCATTTGACTCAAAATTTTACCTCTGTGATTTTTGTTTGTATAAATGTATACATATTAAAATTGTCATTTTTTGCTTTTATGCGATGAATTAATGAATTTTAGTTGATTGGGTTTATTTAAAAAGTTTAAATTTAAGATATTTAATTAAGTTAAATATAAGGACCTAAATGGAAACTAACTTAAGATTGGAGCAGAACTATTTGATTGTATAAATTATTAAAGGTAGTATTTGAAGGTAAATGGTTGATGAGAACTAATAAAATATTATGGATAATTCAAAACATCATAAATTATATAAAAAAAATTAAGATAAATAAATATCATAAGAGAATTGAGGGGAATTGATACGAGTAGTGAGAAGGCTAGTTTTTTTCTCTCTTTACTATTATTTAATAAATAACATGTAGCGATAATGAATTACAAGTCAAAGATAAATGGTAAATAAATAAAAGTTGTTATTATTGTTTATGTTTATAATTTACGTCACATGTTTAATGTATTATTTTATTTATTCAAAATTAATTTTACCATTTTGATTAATATGAAAGTGGTATGCAACTTGAAATTTTTATCTTTAGAATTGATTAGACGAACCAATGAGTATTAATTAGTCGAGCTTATTTTATCTTGAATAGCTTACATTTAAAATTTGTAATATATATATAAACTGAGGAGATCATTGTAAATAATTGCAGATATTAAAAAATATATGTATTTAGATATAAAACGTTAGTGCAATGAAGCATTGTGATTAATTGTAAACATAAAAGTTGTACATCAATTTTAAGATAAAATATCAAAAGCGAATTATGGAGAAAGGAGGAATCCATAAGATTAATGGGAAGACTAAAATTCTTTTGCTTTCATGTTATTTCACTAATAAACTAATATATATAGCATATTATTTATTTTAAAATATTAGTTGATATATAATTTATTAAAATAAATAAATTATATTAAAGTAGATTTTATTGATGATTTATAAAGAGAAACGACTGAATCCTATTTTTATCATTACTTGTTAACTCCGCCTCGGTTTTGACTCAGCGACTTGAAATGATACCGACCTAAGACTCAAAGAGATGCCGACCTAAGGCCTAAGGGGTATGCCGACCTAACACTTCAAAAAGTATGCCGACCTAATACTTTAAAAAGGCTACCGACTCAACATAGATACCGACCTAACAGTCTAGGGAGATTGCCGACTTAACTGGTTGCCGACCTAACTGCCTTAACAGGAATGCCGACCTAAGGCTGAAAAGGGATACCAACTTAAGAGAGGTGCCGACCCAATGCTCTAACATGTGTACCAACCTAAGACTTAAAGAACGCCGACCCAAGATAGCTACCGACCTAAGTCGCGGCCGACCTATGACCAAAGTTAAGTCGGTCACGACCTAAGCAAAGGAAGGTAAGTTCAATGCAGCTACTTGGCACAGTGGCCTCTTAACTCGTACACGATCCAGGACTTACCAGTTGGACCGTGACTTGCGACTTACCAAGTTAACTCGTCCACGACCTAAAGCCACTGAATATAAGCCCGATGCCATATTACTGAGAAGAGGTGGTGTTGACTCGGAGGTGACCTAGGACTTGTGCAAGGGAACCTTTGTGAAACCATGGAGGGGCCAGATGAGTCGGCCACGACTTACCTTAGACCGGCCATAAATTACCTTAGACCGGTCACGGCTTACGACCTAAGGGGGGGATTTCCCCTATAAATACCAACCTACCTCAAGCATGAAGGGGACTTTTTTGGCCGATCTCTTGAAGCGCCAATACTCTGTTGAATTCTCGACTCACTCAACACTTCAAGTACGAAAGACACCTCAACTAACTTAGGGAGGAAATCTAACACAATCTACATGGATTTAAAGAATTCTTCTACATCAAAGTTCTAGTTGTTTGTCTCATCGGAATTGTAATTGAAGATTGTTGTAAAAGTTGTAATCAATTCAGTAATAAAGAGAGTTAAAGTGGACGTAGGCTTACCCTAAGCCGAACCACTATAAAAACCGTTGTTTTTTCTGCTTTTTTCTGTGCATTTCTCTACTTGTTTGTAGTTCCTGTGTACACAGGTGGTGCTTTCACTGAACTTCAATCTACACCGGGGTGTTAGCGTCTGATTTTTTACGTTAACATTTTTTGTGCTTTCATTGAGAGTTGAACTCAAGGTTGCTTTCATTTTTGCTTCACAAAGGTTTGTAGAAAGAATCTCTTTCAAACCAGAGCTCTGTCAGAAATAATGGCCCCTGGAAGAAAGCGTACATCTGTTAGCCTCGATGATGTTCGTGAAAACACTGCCATTTCTCCTCCATTAAGTCACACAGCTCCAACTATTGGAATTTCAAGGGAAGAATTGGACGTTGTAGTTTTGGGGCTAAGTCAGCAGCTGAATGCCCAGAATGTACAGTTGGAAGCCCAGAATGCCCAGAATGCCTTGATTATGGATAGGTTAAACGCCCTGCTTGAGACAAATCACCAACGACAAGACAATGAAACAATCTTTGCCGAAGATACCCGTGACCCCCAAGAGAAAGGTATTCCACAAAGAGCAGACGACACCGCTGCAAGGGCACCTTCCCAAGCTGAAGGGTCAAGGCCACAGCCAACTTTTCAAACTTCTGAAAGGGAAGCTAACTTCTGCCAGGCAAAGCTTCTAAACGATGAGGAGTACCTATCAGGAATGGTTCGCTCAATCATGAAAGAAAGCATGCGGAGGCATGAGGATGAAAATGATTGCGGGTTCGCTCCGAGCAAGACTCCGTTCACCGAAAGGATTTTAAAGGTGGAGTTTCCCAGGAAATTTGTACCTCATACCATCCCGGCCTATCGAGGGACAAGTGACCCTAACCATTTCTATACAGATACGATTGGCATATGACTGGGGCACGAGCATCGGATGAGATTAAATGCCAGTATTTTCCAGTATATTTAGAAGGGGTGGCCTTGCTTTGGTTCACCATGCTTGTAACAACCCGGTATTTGCATCAATTAATAATTGACATTTTGACGATTAATATTCTTGCAAATTTCCATTTGAAGTTTTTTTTTTAAAATGTTTGAATTTGAAATTCTTTTATAAATTGTTGAAAAGTTTGATGGGCCTTAAAATAAATTCTCGGCCCACGATTCCTTTTTTTTCAACCGGTCCCCCTCTCCCCCCTTTTCATTCACGAACCCTAAAATAAAAATAAACGAAGGAAATTAATGGCGGCTACGTTCGATCCCTCCTACCCATTCTTCCCAAATTGGGGTTTCGTTCGTCCTTGGCTTTGCTCGTCTCTGTGATGCTTCAATTCGTCGACAAGATGAGTGATCCTCTTCACTCACATCTAATTCCACTCGTATTCGACTGTTTAGTTTTGTTTGAACGTCGATATTTTTTTTTTGATGGTTTCAATTCACCCACGGCTTCGATTTTTTTTGTGACTTCAGTCACTTGATTTTGGGGACTTTTGTCTGATGGACCATACTATGCTTCAACTTGATTTTTATTGAAGTTGATTTGGTTCGATTTTGGGCGCTGACTTGTTTAATCTTCGGTCTTGAATCTTCTCTGTGCACACCTGTTTTATTGCCTTCGTTTAGGAGATAATTTTCAACCTTGTTCTTGTGCACTTATATGCATTACATCCGGACTTGTTTATCTAGTCTTTGAGGCTGCTCCTTTGTTCAGTGATTATTTATGCCCACTGATATAAATTATGTTGTATTTTCATATTTGTGCACGGGTGTTGCTTGGTGTTGGTCAGTGGTTCAAGTGCTGGAATGTGCACCCTTTTTACTTGGATTCTTGTTGATTTAAGTTTAAAAGTTTTGGACTTTCACTTTGGCTTGCACTTGAACGTGCAATCTGTAGTTATGTGTACTGATTTGGAATTTTGCAGTTACTACTGCCTCTGTATCTTTAACTGGTTTTGTTGTAATTGGTCCCGAGTTTGAGTCAGGGTTCTCACTGACTTCGATTCACTGTTGATTCCACTTGCACTATCTCTTATCTTTTCCGATTCGTATATATTTTGTGATGCTTGATTACTGGATTTTCACAGCATCAATTTGGAACTCTGCTGTGACGATCTCTTACTGGACACTTGACTTTGATTAGGCGATTCCATAATTTGGTTATTTTTATCATACTCGACTATGGTCATTTGTTTTCAAAATGCAGCTTGATGCTTGCATCCCTCTTGCTGTTTACTGATTACCGGAGTCAGTGGTTGATGCATTGTGGTGTCTGGTATTTGATTATATGATATTGTGATGATTTGCATTGTGCTTATGTCCACTGATGCATCGAGTCTGCAATTATTGTTTCACTGTGACTTTGGTCATTTGAATTGAGTATGTTGATTTATGTAAATATTTTGGACTGCCACTATTGTATACGTATGTGTTCATATGTATATATTAGTGTGCGTTTCCTTTTTACTCTCGCACTTGGTTGAACTAGAAATTGTGTTGTTCATCTGGGTATTCTGCCTAGTGAGATCTAATTTCCATGCTGCATCACCTCTGATCATACACACTGTGTATCATTTGCATGGTGTATTTGCTCCCCTTTCGGTTTCAAGTATTCGAATACATTTGGGTTTTTGAGTTCTTCACTGCAATATTTTATCCTTCATAGGGTCTTCAGGTCTGTCTGCACTAGTGCTTTGACCCTGACTTGCTATTGTTCCTTTATATGGGCTTGCATCTGAGTTTTGGTTGCAGTTTCATTTACATAAACTTTTGCACTTGTTGCCTATTTCTGGGTAGGGTAGTTTGCACTATGTAGTATCATGTTACCAGACTTGAGATAGTTTCACACAGACTTCATTTCATGTTGTTCTTCACTTTACCATATTGTCACTGTATATTGCTGCGAATCAATTTCACTGTGTTGGCTTGTTATACGCTGTTACATTTCCTCACTCATGTATGTATAGAGGTGTATTTCGTCTTGAGTCTTGTCTCAGGCCATTCTTTGGTCTCTGACATTGTTAATTCACTATTTGGTTGTTCTGGTCATTTTGTAGCTTTCTTGCAGTTATGTTGTGACTGCACTTGAGCCTTGTTGTACTTCATATAGGTACTGGGTATTAGTTGCATCCATGTTTTTACTTTGAGCGTTGCAGTTTTACTTGCTGTCTTCGTATTGCGACTGTTTTGAGTTGGTTATGTACATTCACTTGTGTACATATCTTACATTCATTGGGTACATCATCACTATAGTGGCACGGCAGTGCACGCAAGCGTGAACTGCAGCCACACGGTATTCATTGGGTACATCGTCACTATAGTGGCAAGGCAGTGCACGCAAGCGTGAACTGCAGCCACACGGTATGGTTTTGTGATATTCTATTTTGTTTTGATTTATTAATCTTTTGCGTAGTTCATGTGCTGTAGTGGCGAGGCAGTACACGCGTGCGTGTACTGCAGCCCTACTCATCTTAATACTTTAATTGATATTTCAATGGCTTTGAACTGTTTGTTCATTTCAATTCAATATTCTGAATTGCATTCTGATTTGGTTTAATTACTGTCGCCTATTCATTATTTAATTATTATTGCTTCTGTGCACTAATAACTGAGTTTGAATTAGACTGACCCGAGTATTATTTTCTTCGGGTCAGACCGAGTATTTCAGGTTGTAGATATTCTGCTTTGGGTTGCTGCTAGAGCTATGAAGTTCTTTCATATCTTTTGGAGTAGTTGTCGTTATTTGTAGTAGTATGTATGATTGTATAGGAAGATATGTATTCATGTATATTATATACGTTAATGTACTTGTATATGTAACTTCCTGAGTCGACTGTTGTGGTTGTATCATATGTACCGTGTCATATGTTTTGTATCAAATGTATTGTAACTGACATCAGTTATTGTATATATGAGAGCATCTGTTTTATCTGTGTTCCGCATTTAAATTTATCCGTGTTATTATTTTATATTTACTGTTCTAAACTATTATGAACCATCGTAGTTCGTTTTATACTGGAATTGGGGTATTTCGATGGGAGAAAATAAATCAGAGATGAAAAATGAAAGAATATATATATATATATATCACTCCTATCGAGATATCCAATACTAGTGTAAGGCCAACTATTGATGGCCGCTCCTCAACAGCCTTATTCTCCGTGCTAGTTGACAGCACTACACCGTAGTGTTCTTGGCTAGCGTGGGTATAGAGGTGGGGCGTCACAGCTTGGTATCAGAGCCTGGGGTTTAGAACAAATATAAAACATAACTTAGATAGTACATATGTTACAACTATTTGTCGACGTTTAATCTCTCGTATTTGCATATGATTGTCTTTGATTGTTAGGTATGAATTCCTAACGCTTATTCATATGCATTTGATTTTGATTCTTGTGTTTTCGGCTTTGATTTGATTTAGCCGATGATTGATTTTGTTCGAATCTCAGCGATTCCGAACTTGATATTTTATGTTTTCCTCTGCTTGAATTCCATTCGACTTCGGTCCCTTTGTTTTTTGAGAAATTTCTAAATTCGTGATTTCCAAGACTCTGATTTGGTTTGCCGTTGAGTCCTTTTATGATGATGTTGAATCGTTTTGTACTCTATTAGGGCCATTAATTGTTGACTTCGACATTGACTCGATTTTTATTTTTTGTTGAAGTCATTTATGCATTTATGCTCGTTCTGCTTTGTTTTTCAAATTGGTAATCGATTCTTCTTTTCCGATTAGTTGTTATCTTCTTTGTCGACTTTGATAACTTCTATTTCTGGAATTTTTGGATATTCCTACTTTGATGGATTTAAGAATCGAATTCTTTGGTTTTTTATTCACGTCTTCGAATGTGAATTTTAGTGAATTGATTTGGTTTCCAAATTTAATCGATTCTTGTTAATTTCCCGATTTGTTGCTATCATTTATTAGCAACTTTGATGACCATTTCTTCGGGAATTTTTGTGAACATACCTTTCGATGAATTCAGTATCGATTTCTTTGGATTCTATTCACGTCTTCGTATGTGAATTCTTGTGATTGATTGATTTTACAATCATTTTTGTGATTTGTCACTTTAAAATATATATATATAAATGTTTTAATACTAGTAGTAAATATCAAAACTCTTTTATCAAAATGTTTTCAACTCTATTTTCAATATCAAAAATCTTTTCCTAAACCGTTTTCCAATCTATTAGTATATACAAACCTTTATTTCACTCGTATGAGAAATCTAATTAAACGGCTTAGCAAAACAAGTGGTATGAAACGCTTGCGTTTACTTCGTCAGTTAATTTTTGGACTTGTTCGATTGAACCACTTGTGACATTTTTCTAGTGAAGATCTACAATTTGTTCGTAAATATTTAAGTTAAGCTAGAGGTTATGGGACATGAAGCTAAACTTTTATATTCACTAGCTTAGTGTAATTGACACTTCTCATTGATCTTGATGATCGCTTTATGAATTAGACTAGCAATTTCGCGATGTCTCTTTCATTGCAAGGTTAGACTAGACACCACTTGTGTGATTCCACTCACGCATACCTTTTTGCTTTTTGGTTAGTCTTGACCTCAATCTGTGTGATTCCATTCACACATGCTTAGTGTAATTGACACTCCTCGTTGATCATGATGATCGTTCTGATGGTCAGACTAGACACCACTTGTGTGATTCCATTCACACATACCTTTCTGCTTTTTGGTTAGTCTTGACCTCAATCTGTGTGATTCCATTCACACATGTGGGGTAGCTCCCCTTGGTCTTCGGACCGTCATGTGATAGGCCTCTTTCCCTTTTTCTGTGATTTCTAGATTCCTTATGTTGATTTCTGGAAATTTTATGCTTCACCTATTTTTGTGCATTGGTGAATTCATATGTTATTGATTTGTCATGAGTACAAATTTGGGGTATGATACCTCTTTGGATCTTTGAGAAGATTCTTGTGATATTGATTATCTCTTATCGGTTGATCTCCTGTTGATCATTATTTACATACTTATAGTAGTATGCCAGTATGGATATTTCATATTTATTCCATACCTCATGTCGGTTGATCTCCTGTTTATCATTATTTACATACTTATAGTAGTATGTCATTATGGATATTTTATGTTATGCCATATCTTTTATTCTATGTCATACTCCGTTTGAGTTTTTATACTCCGTTCGAGTTTCCATACTCCGTTTGAGTTTTTATACTCCGTTCGAGTTTTCATACTCCGTTTGAGTTTTTATACTCTGTTCGAGTTTTTATACTCCGTTTGAGTTTTTATACTCCGTTCGAGTTTTCATACTCCGTTTGAGTTTTTATACTCCGTTCGAGTTTTCATACTCCGTTTGAGTTTTTATACTCCGTTCGAGTTTTCATACTCCGTTTGAGTTTTCATACTCCCGTTCGAGTTCTTATACTCTTATCTTGTGATTTCTGGATTTCTTGTGTAGATTTCTAGAATTTGTGCTTCACCAATTTTCGTGATTTCTATTGATAAGTTTTATCAATTCTTGTGCATTAGTGAATTCGTGTGTTATTGACTTGTTATGAATACAAGTTTAGGGTATGATATCCCTTTCTATCTTTGAGAAGATTCTTGTGACATTTTTGATGAACAAAAATTCATTGGTATTATATTTTGATGCCAATTATTTCGATGAAATTTTGACGTATGTCGAAGTTGCTACTGACATTGCTATTTTAATCATGTGTTTTAGAAATTTGTTATTCTTCAAAATATTTCAAAATATAAATCAAAATTGTTTTCAAAATTTTTACGATTTGCGCTTTCAAAAGAATGAGGAAGCGAATTAAACGTTTCAGAAAAATCAAGGACTATGACCCCTTTCTTTTACTGATTCGCTTAATTCCGGACTTGTCCGTTTGAGAACGTAAAATTTTATTTATTTAAAATACACAATTTTGCACTTTCAAGGAAACGATGAAGTGAATTAAACGATTTAGTAAAACTCGTGGTTAAGGGTCATGTGCGTTTGCTATTTCGGTTAATTTCGGACTCGTTAATTGAAAATTTATGATTTCTGATTTATCGTTTTTGATAATCAGATATTTATTGTTTCTAATTATCGTTTGTGATAATTAGATATTTGTAGTTTGATTATCATTTGTGATAATTAAACATTTGCGATTTGAGATTTGATTATCAATTGTGATAATTAAATATTTGTGATTTGAAATTTGATTACCGTTGTGGTAATTTCTGATTATCGTTTTGATAATTGGATGTTTATGATTTCTGATTTATCGTTTTTGATAATCAGATATTTATTGTTTCTAATTATCGTTTGTGATAATTAGATATTTGTGGTTTGATTATCGTTTGTGATAATTAAACATTTGCGATTTGAGATTTAATTATCGTTTGTGATAATTAAATATTTGTGATTTAAGATTGATTTTCGATTTTGATAATCGAATACTTGTTGATTTGATTATCGTTTTTGAATAATCGAATATTTGTGATTGAGATTTCTGAATTATCTATTGATAATTAGATTTTGTTTATAATTTGTGAATTTCTTTTATGAAATTAAAAGATTTCTTTGGCGTTTATATTGTACTACACCGGTGTACCGACTCAATTTTCTGCTATTCATGATGTTTTCCACGTCTTCCAATTACGGAAATGCCTTAGGGATTTCCGATTTCTATTCTTGAGCAACCATATATTCACATCATTGCTTCGGGGGTGTAGCACCTTCGAAATAAAGATGTTTCTCTTGTGGAGATTCTCAATGGTTCTCAAATTCTATGGATTTCTCTTAGGAATCCAGAGAATTCATCGAGCAAACACGTCCAGGCTTTCTCTTTCATGCTCTATATGGTGAACTTTCTATTTCTAATTTCTTCATCTTGTGATGATGTTCTTTATGGTTGTTACCATTTGTCCATTTATTCCTTATGATTGCGAGGACGCAATTTCTTTAACGAGGGGAGTCTGTAACAACCCGGTATTTGCATCAATTAATAATTGACATTTTGACGATTAATATTCTTGCAAATTTCCATTTGAAGTTTTTTTTTTAAAATGTTTGAATTTGAAATTCTTTTATAAATTGTTGAAAAGTTTGATGGGCCTTAAAATAAATTCTCGGCCCACGATTCCTTTTTTTTTTTATTTCAACCGGTCCCCCTCTCCCCCCTTTTCATTCACGAACCCTAAAATAAAAATAAATGAAGTAAATTAATGGCGGCTACGTTCGATCGCTCCTACCCCTTCTTCCCAAATTGGGGTTTCGTTCGTCCTTGGCTTTGCTCGTCTCTGTGATGCTTCAATTCGTCGACAAGGTGAGTGATCCTCTTCACTCACATCTAATTCCACTCGTATTCGACTTTTTAGTTTTGTTTGAACGTCGATATTTTTTTTTTTGATGGTTTCAATTCACCCATGGCTTCGTTTTTTTTGTGACTTCAGTCACTTGATTTTGGGGGCTTTTGTCTGATGAACCATACTATGCTTCAACTTGATTTTTATTGAAGTTAATTTGGTTCGATTTTGGGCACTGACTTGTTTAATCTTCGGTCTTGAATCTTCTCTGTGCACACCTGTTTTATTGCCTTCGTTTAGGAGATAATTTTCAACCTTGTTCTTGTGCACTTATATGCATTACATCCGGACTTGTTTATCTAGTCTTTGAGGCTGCTCCTTTGTTCAGTGATTATTTATGCCCACTGATATAAATTATGTTGTATTTTCATATTTGTGCACGGGTGTTGCTTGGTGTTGGTCAGTGGTTCAAGTGCTGGAATGTGCACCCTTTTTACTTGGATTCTTGTTGATTTAAGTTTAAAAGTTTTGGACTTTCACTTTGGCTTGCACTTGAACGTGCAATCTGTAGTTATATGTACTGATTTGGAATTTTGCAGTTACTACTGCCTCTGTATCTTTAACTGGTTTTGTTGTAATTGGTCCCGAGTTTGAGTCAGGGTTCTCACTGACTTCGATTCACTGTTGATTCCACTTGCACTATCTCTTATCTTTTCCGATTCGTATATATTTTGTGATGCTTGATTACTGGATTTTCACAGCATCAATTTGGAACTCTGCTGTGACGATCTCTTACTGGACACTTGACTTTGATTAGGCGATTCCATAATTTGGTTATTTTTATCATACTCGACTATGGTCATTTGTTTTCAAAATGCAGCTTGATGCTTGCATCCCTCTTGCTGTTTACTGATTACCGGAGTCAGTGGTTGATGCATTGTGGTGTCTGGTATTTGATTATATGATATTGTGATGATTTGCATTGTGCTTATGTCCACTGATGCATCGAGTCTGCAATTATTGTTTCACTGTGACTTTGGTCATTTGAATTGAGTATGTTGATTTATGTAAATATTTTGGACTGCCACTATTGTATACGTATGTGTTCATATGTATATATTAGTGTGCGTTTCCTTTTTACTCTCGCACTTGGTTGAACTTGAAATTGTGTTGTTCATCTGGGTATTCTGCCTAGTGAGATCTAATTTCCATGCTGCATCACCTCTGATCATACACACTGTGTATCATTTGCATGGTGTATTTGCTCCCCTTTCGGTTTCAAGTATTCGAATACATTTGGGTTTTTGAGTTCTTCACTGCAATATTTTATCCTTCATAGGGTCTTCAGGTCTGTCTGCACTAGTGCTTTGACCCTGACTTGCTATTGTTCCTTTATATGGGCTTGCATCTGAGTTTTGGTTGCAGTTTCATTTACATAAACTTTTGCACTTGTTGCCTATTTCTGGGTAGGGTAGTTTGCACTATGTAGTATCATGTTACCAGACTTGAGATAGTTTCACACAGACTTCATTTCATGTTGGTCTTCACTTTACCATATTGTCACTGTATATTGCTGCGAATCAATTTCACTGTGTTGGCTTGTTATACGCTGTTACATTTCCTCACTCATGTATGTATAGAGGTGTATTTCGTCTTGAGTCTTGTCTCAGGCCATTCTTTGGTCTCTGACATTGTTAATTCACTATTTGGTTGTTCTGGTCATTTTGTAGCTTTCTTGCAGTTATGTTGTGACTGCACTTGAGCCTTGTTGTACTTCATATAGGTACTGGGTATTAGTTGCATCCATGTTTTTACTTTGAGCGTTGCAGTTTTACTTGCTGTCTTCGTATTGCGACTGTTTTGAGTTGGTTATGTACATTCACTTGTGTACATATCTTACATTCATTGGGTACATCATCACTATAATGGCACGGCAATGCACGCAAGCGTGAACTGCAGCCATACGGTATTCATTGGGTACATCGTCACTATAGTGGCAAGGCAGTGCACGCAAGCGTGAACTGCAGCCACACGGTATGGTTTTGTGATATTCTATTTTGTTTTGATTTATTAATCTTTTGCGTAGTTCATGTGCTGTAGTGGCGAGGCAGTACACGCGTGCGTGTACTGCAGCCCTACTCATCTTAATACTTTAATTGATATTTCAATGGTTTTGAACTGTTTGTTCATTTCAATTCAATATTCTGAATTGCATTCTGATTTGGTTTAATTACTGTCGCCTATTCATTATTTAATTATTATTGCTTCTGTGCACTAATAACTGAGTTTGAATTAGACTGACCCGAGTATTATTTTCTTCGGGTCAGACCGAGTATTTCAGGTTGTAGATATTCTGCTTTGGGTTGCTGCTATAGCTATGAAGTTCTTTCATATCTTTTGGAGTAGTCGTCGTTATTTGTAGTAGTATGTATGATTGTATAGGAAGATATGTATTCATGTATATATATACGTTAATGTACTTGTATATGTAACTTCCTGAGTCGACTGTTGTGGTTGTATCATATGTACCGTGTCATATGTTTTGTATCAAATGTATTGTAACTGACATCAGTTATTGTATATATGAGAGCATCTGTTTTATCTGTGTTCCGCATTTAAATTTATCTGTGTTATTATTTTATATTTACTGTTCTAAACTATTATGAACCATCGTAGTTCGTTTTATACTGGAATTGGGGTATTTCGATGGGAGAAAATAAATCAGAGATGAAAAATGAAAGAATATGTATATATATATATCACTCCTATCGAGATATCCAATACTAGTGTAAGGCCAACTATTGATGGCCGCTCCTTAACAGCCTTATTCTCCGTGCTAGTTGACAGCACTACACCGTAGTGTTCTTGGCTAGCGTGGGTATAGAGGTGGGGCGTCACAATGCTACCAGTTCGATCCATAGACCAATTCTCCGATTTAACCCGAAAATTTAAAGAACAATTCAGGTTGTACGCGTCTAAGGCAAAAGATATAATGTCACTGTCCAGCCTAGAACAAGCACCCGGAGAACCCATCAAGTCTTTTTTGAACCGTTTTAATATAGCTTTAGCCGAGTTAGACAACGCGGAGCTCCGAATGATCCTAACATACTTAATGCGGGCCATCGACAAGTCAAGCGAATTCGGGATGTGGCTTAAAATGAAGGAACCAAACTCACTCGAGAAGTTTTATAAAAAGGCCGACGAATTCATACGCCTAGAAAATCTCTCGATGCTAGTAAAAGCAGTGGTGGCAGAAGTCAAGAATAATAATGTCATCTCTAACAAGAGAGGATTTGGAAACCAGAAAAGGGAGAGTGACGAAGGAAAGAAGCAGGGAAATAGGAAGAAACCTCGACGTTTTAATCCTTCAGATTTCACCCCCTTAACTGATACACCGGAAAAAATCTTCTTGGCAACAAAGGATGTTGTCAAATATCCTAAACCACCTGAGATGGGGAGAGGTGCAGTGCAAAATGGGAAATTCTGTCGATTTCACAACCAACCCGGCCACGATACTAACCAATGTCGCCAGTTAAAGAATATGATTGAAGAATTGCTGAGACAGAATAAACTTCAACAATATGTGAAGAAAGACGGAATTGACCCAACCTCGTCCACCCAGGGACAACCGTTTCCTGCTTATCGATCCGGCTCAGTCAACAAAACTACAGAGCAGGAATCCGAGAAGCTGGTCATTGACTGACATATGAATCACGAGATCTTGGGATATCATTCACTTACACCCATATTTTACTTAATGGCATTGCTTAAATTTGTAAAATGATTATGGATGTGTAATTCTTGTACTGATAACCACTGTAAAGTGGATGTGAATCAGTAATGAGCAACCATAAATCTTGTGTTTCTTAATGCCTTAAAAATGACTGTATCATTTCGATATGCAAATATTACTATAATGTCGATTTAACATTGCAGGCTACGAAGTTAAAGCTTGCTCATTTGACACATCATAAAGCGAAGTGATTCCTACAAATCACAAAGTAAGCAAATGACAAACCACAAATGTTCCGAATTCAAATACTTCGAAAGAAGTGCGATTTGCAAACGATTGAGGATTCCACCAAAGAGGGCACCTTTCTAATAAAAAGGTTTTAAACTTTTGCAAACCAACCACGGTCGTTTGTGTAAACGAACATCCGGTGAAGCAACTTGCATCTGCCCCGTGGATTCACTCAGCAATAAAGCACCACTTCTCTAGAGAAAAACAAACAAAAAAAGGGACATGTACTCGAAGTGATAGCGAGGAATTGCTAAGAAGCGCAGGATAGAATGACACAAATGCTACTCTTTAGAGTCCAACGTGCTCTTTAGAGTCCAAATGCTTCTCTTCGGAGACCAAATGCTACTCTTTAGAGTCCAACGTGCTCTTTAGAGTCCAAATTCTTCTCTTCGGAGACCAAATGCTACTCTTTAGAGTCCAACGTGCTCTTTAGAGTCCAAATGCTTCTTTTTGGAGACCAAATGCTACTCTTTAGAGTCCAAATGCTACTCTTTAGGGTCCAAATCAAAGACCTCTTCGGAGGCTCAAGCCCTCTTCTGAGGCACAACTCTTCGGAGGATAAAGACCTCAAGCGGGCTTAGCCAGAAAAAGAGAGATCTTTCTCGATACAAAGTTGCGGAATGATCGGTCGATGCACTCCCGTGAATCCGTCCAACCGAGAGAAAGAAACTCCAAACTTCCAGGCAGTAACCCTACTCAGAGGCACACATTTCACCATGATCGGTGATACACTCCCGTGAGACGAAATGTGAAAAGCCCTCTTCGGAGGTTCGCTTCCCAGCGAACAGGGAAAAATAAAAGCCTCTCCCAAGAGGCAAAAACAAAAAGACCTCTTCCCAGAGGCACAACCAAACAAAAAGACCGCTTCCCAGAGGCAGAAACAAAAAAGACCTCTTCCCAGAGGCAGAAACAAAAAAGACCTCTTCCCAGAGGCAGAAATAAAAAGACCTCCTCCCAGAGGCACAATCAAACGGAAAGACCTCTTCGGGGGCACACGTTTCACCGAGATTGAAATAAAACTTCCAAGTGTTGAAACGTGGAAAGCCCTCCTCGGAGGCATAACTCTTCGTAGGCACACGTTTCACCGAGATTGAAATAAAACTTCCAAGTGTTGAAACGTGAAAAAGCTCTCCTCAGAGGTACAACTTTTCAAAGAAGCATTTCGTCAGAAACGCAAAGCAAAGATCAGAAAGCCCTTTACTGAGGCGTAATAAAAAAAAAGAGAAGCCCTCTTCAAAGGCACACTTTAACTTTCAAAGGAAGAATGATTCACCTATTCTGGAAAATACTCTTCCTCAAAAAGAAGTTAAAGTACCCTTCAGAGGCCCGCTTTACCACATAAAAGAATTCACTTGGTAAAATGTGTGTATGCACAAAAGAAAAAGTGATATCTTCGAAGGATAAAGCGTAAAGAACTCATATGGAGGGAGATGTACTCTATTTTTAACAAGATAATATTCCTCCAAGTATGGAATAATTATTCTCCAGAAAATAAAAGTACAAGTCCCCTCAAAGTATAAAATATTGCAATGAGCTTATGGTATAGGGGCAACATGGTATAGCTACATACAACATGGTAAAACTACATTGGTAAAATTACGCTCGAACAACATACCACAAGCTCGCTGCAATATCATATAAAGAAACTTGTACGAAAATGAATAATAAATGCATTCTCAGATACAGACAGAAGTTTGTACAAAAAAAAAGAATCATTTTATTCAACACTGTTAAAAATTTGTACAGGTACAGGTTTCAAAATAAAAAGAAAAGCGGAGGCCGGTACCCGCACAATCTCCGGCCAGTACATGCAAAAAGAAAAAAGTAAAGATAAGTCGAAGCAGGACCCCTTATTTCTTCTTGCCACCGCCCTTAGAGCCTTCACCTGACCTAATAGGCAGCTTTTCAGGACGGCTTGGGAGAGTCGGGGATGAAGGAGAAAGGGTTACTGTCGGATCAACTTTCGTTTCCTCTTCAGAAATAAGAATGCCTTTTCTTCTCTTCTTCGAAGTGGCACGCTTCCTCCTTCTCCTTGAAGAAGACTCACTTCCCAGAGTTACAAGAGCAGATAATTTTATGTTATCAGAAGTGGTTAGCTCCGGAGACTCATCGCCTTCTCCAAGCCCCTCTCCCCCATGTTCTTGAGAAGCAATAGGATCATCTAAGCCATGAAGAGCTTCTATTTGCTCCTCTTGCGACCCGGGTTGAGAGGAGGACGGAGGAGTGACATGGAGAACCGAAGGAGGAATAATTGGAGGAGGGGAAGCTTGAACAATGCTCGGTGCTTTCTCTACAGAGGAAAAGAAGTTAAAGTCAGTAAAGAGAGAAGATAAAGGCTCATTGAGGTTCAGAAAATAGTCAAGAAGCTCATCGAACTCATAAGAAGCAAATGAGCAGTCTACTTGGGCAAGATTAACAGTAGAGTTACCTGGAGAAGTCGGCTTCCTGATATCAACCTCATAATCCTGTGCTTCGGCACTCTCTTCGCCTTCATCTCCACCCCGTATGCTTAAGATCTTAGTGGTAACTTTAGTAGGGGATGGAGAATGAGAACTGGAGCCAATAATGTCGATTTCGGCCGAAGGAGAAGGCTGGACTGGAATAGTTGAAGTAGTTTTTCCTAACCGTTCCCCTTCTGCCATTTCAGCTCTTACTTTTGCAAGTTGTACTTTCCCCTTGGCGAGAGCAGCGCGAGCGTCTTCATCCAAGTAATGCTCCTCAAGAGCTGATTCGGCATAGCCAGCACCTTTACCGCCAAGCATGTCAAGTGCAGCCTCCCACACTTCAGCCAGTGTAACTTCATATTTGGGGCCTAGAAAGGCGAGACTACCGTTCCCTAAGATGCTGTGTAGGTAAAAGTCAAACAGTGTCGAGCTGATGTCGGTCTTCGTTGCCTCATGAGATTCTTCAGCTGCAATTTTACCGGCAACGGCCTCATCACGCTCTCTTTTAGCTTTGGAGAGTTGAAGCTTTACCATTTGAATCTCCGCCTCTTGGGAGCTGGTTTTCTTTCGAAGCTCTGCAATATCAGCAATATAGCCCTCACTGATTCTTTTTTGCACTTCGAGCCTGTCTTCGGCGGCTCTTTGGCCGGCATGAGCATCTCTCACTTGTTTCTGAAGCACTTCTTCTTTTTGAGTGTAAGAAGTAGAGGAAGCGGCGAGTTCTTCTTTGAGTTTCTCGACCTTCGCTTCAAGCTCTTCATTATAAGTAGTAATGCTCCTCATCTCAGTATCATGCTGCTCAAGAACCTTTTGCCACTCAGCTTTGTCATTTTCCATAGTAAGCATGGCCTCGAGATTTGCATGGTTTACCCTTTGAAGCTCGTCAACAAGCTTTTGCCAGTTCAACATTCTTTCAATATCAAGTTTGACGGCATCGAGATTTCGCAGCATGGCGGGCTTGTCAATAGGGATCAAATCAAGATCGAACCGCACTCCCTTTAGCCTCCACTGTGGAAACCGGCTTTGAAGAGTGGCTGGGCCTGGTCCAATTTGAAATTTAGGCCTGTTAGCTATCGCTTGAATGTCTGTCTTCCCAAGAGCAGGAGAGCCGGAAGGAATGTCAAGTGAGACGGGGGAAGTGACCTTTTCAGGAGTTATAGAAGCATGCTTCTCACCGTGACGGGCTCGCTTGCTTGGGTCCTCAACCATATGGCTCTTTCCCCGATCATCATGCGACTTTCTCTTGTGAGAATCGTCACCTCTCTGGGAAGAATCGTGGCGCTCCTCCCTTTCTTTTCTCTCATAACGCTCTTCTTGAGCCCTCCTCTCCTGAGCCTTTCGGGCGGCTCTCTCTTCATTGGTTTCTCTATGAACGGGAAGGTAGCGCCTATAATCATATTGGCTACGCCTCCCGTAGCGCTGGAAGTCATCATAGTAAGAGCCGCTGCATCCCATCGGAGAATCTGAAATAAAAAAGAGAGACAAGTCTTAAAAGTCTTCAGAGAAAAAAAGCATAACTTTAGAATCTTCAAAGTACAAAGAGTTAGGAGTATAAAAGTGCCGAAGGATTCTAAGTGTGTGTGATGTGCAAGCTACGCGCATCAAACTACGAACCACTCTTCGATTGTGGAGTAGTTGTGGGGGTGATAGTTAACGTCAACTCTTGGGTCGACGGAGCTTGTTGCAAGGAAGAAGTCGCTTCCACTACTGAAGAAGAAACCCTAGTAGTGACAGGGTCGTCTTTAAAGATCTCCTGTGAGGTGGCGAAGTGGTCGCTCAACCCTTCGAAAGTGTCATCCCCGCTCTGCCTAACAGGCCTTGTCTTCCTGGCTTCTTCGCCGGACTTCTGCGAACGTTGGGGAGATCCTTGAGGCTCTTCTTCCTCAATAACTGGGGCAAGTGTAAATTTTCCAGATGACCCCGCAACATTGACAGTAGTAGAGAATTTTACTAGAGAAGCTTCGGAAGCGGGATCTGTTGGTACGGGTGCGTCAGAAGAAACCGGGAAATCTGATGCTCTAGCCGGGGAGTCTGGGATCTCATGAGGATGTGTAGAGTGAGAGAAGTGTAAAAGCCCGTACTGATGTAAAAGTTTATCCCTCAACAAAAAATTTATACTTCTCTCTTCCGCGGCCACGGCACTCAGTCTTTCAAAAACTTGCTTATGGATTGGATCTCTAGAAAGGAGAGGAAGTGCTGAAAAGAGCAAAGAATGAGATTAGCAATTGATAATTCGGATCTCGGAAAAGTTTGGAAATGGAGAAAATAGAAACAGGTAATCTTACTTCCTACTCTCCAGATGGCATAAAACTCTAGGGGGCAGCGAGCAAAGAAAAACTGGTTCAAAAATCCATGAACGCTTTCTGTAAGATCAAAAATAAGTTTGCGATTTCTAGCACTTCTCACGATAATGAGGGAAGGATGGTCTTTACTCTTTGCAAACGAGCATAAGTAGCGAATTTCTTCAAAACTCGGCAAGCGATCAATAGTTCTCCTAAACAAAACACACAACCCCATCAAAATGGCATAGCCATTAGGATGAAGTTGGAATGGAGAGATTGTCAACCGAAGGAGAATGGTTCGGAGGAAGTCGTTGAAAGGAGGAATCGCCCCGCTTAAGCACATTTGACGATTGACTGCAACAAAACCATGAGGAGGACTGTCGGCAGTATCATTTGGCCCGGGAAGTATGACATCATTTTCAGCAAAACCAAATTGAGTACGCAGCTGAATAAACGCTCTCGGAGTTCGGATAGTCGGGGTTCTCTCTAGAGGGTTCTCTATGGGAATAGCTATCGGGAAGGTCTCTTCAGCTTGAGCTACCCCTTCTTCTTGGTGGGAAGTCATTCTATACAAACAACCGGATATTCAAACATGAAGGTGTACGTTTCCTAAAGTGTGTGAAGTGTTGTGTAAAATCAATCAAGCAATGAGCAAATGTAACTGGAGTAAAAACTAGCAAGTATTTGTCGGTTATAAAGTCCAGGGTACGTTATTTTAATATGCAAGTATAATGTTGATGCAAACAAATCAGTTTAAGTTAGCAATGCTTTGCATTAATACTTCACTTTAGTTGATTGGTCATAACATTTCATACAGTGTATTTAAGTTGATTACTTTATGTCGGCTAATCTGTCATTTGATGTGGGCAGTCAATGGCAGTATATTCGCCTTGGTTTTTGTGATTGTTGTTTTCAGCAGGTTGTTAGCCTATGAGACAATGTGGTCTGTGAAATAAAGTAACAAAGTTAAAACAATCCAGAATTTAAGCAGTTCAGTACAATAGATCAAGCTAAGAATTCAAATTGGAACTATGCTTTTAAGTGAGAATTCGAGTTGGGCATCCAAGTGTTAACTCGGCTGCGACCCAAGGAATCTCTCGCGAGTTAAGATTAGGTTTCTGGTTCCTTAAAGCGGCAGTTCTTTAAGTCGTGAAGAATAGTAAGGAAGAAGGCTCTGGTCCAAAAAAGTGGTGTGAAATTCTCCAAGTGTCAACTCGACCACGGTTCAAGGGATAACTTGGCCACGGTTCAAGGGATAACTCGGCCACGGTTTAGGGTTTAACTCGGCCACGGTTCAAGGTTGAATCGGTAGAAGATTAGATCGGCAGATTTCCCCCAAGGGTTAATTCGGCTACGATTTAAGGGTAAGGGCGGCCAAAGGTTAGGTCACCTAAAATTAATGGATCGCGTCCAGGTCAGTATCTCATTCCCCTCAACCTGTTAACCCGCTAACCGCTCCATCCATAAAAAACCCTCACTCCATTCACGCTGTCTCATTCATGATATTGGATCATCCACTAAGTCAGTTCAAAATCACCCAAATTCAATGCTTAGCCATCCTAACGCAAATCAAAATCAACTAGCCAGAAGCAGTACACCATCTCCATCATCTCGTTGATCATTTAGAGCCAAAACCAAGCAAACTCGAGCTCACAAACTGCTGGCGCAATGAGGTTCGCAGTAAAGCAGCGCGCAAGAGGTGGGTTCGATTTGAATAGAATTCGTGAATCGATGACAATAAGGGATCAAGAGAAGAGCAGGTTTTACTTACGTGATGAACAACAAAGATTATCGGTGATTGTTTGGAATGGAATCGCCTTTTGGAGCTCGAGAAAGTCTTTAATGGCAGAAGCAAGAGAGTAAGTAATGAGAAGAAAGGAGAGAATATGTGACTTATAGTAGAGAGACCTGAAGCGGCGCGTGTGACCAAACTGTTAGGTCGTAGACGACCTACCGACCTAAAGAGTGGACGATTTAGAGGATATCGAAGCACACGACCTAACCAGTTGGCGTATACTTCGAGGGGCAATTGTTAACTCCGCCTCGGTTTTGACTCAGCGACTTGAAACGATACCGACCTAAGACTCAAAGAGATGCCGACCTAAGGCCTAAGGGGTATGCCGACCTAACACTTCAACAAGTATGCGGACCTAATACTTTAAAAAGGCTACCGACTCAACATAGATACCGACCTAACAGTCTAGGGAGATTGCCGACTTAACTGGTTGCCGACCTAACTGCCTTAACAGGAATGCCGACCTAAGGCCGAAAACGGATACCGACTTAAGAGAGGTGCCGACCCAATGCTTTAGCATGTGTGCCAACCTAAGACTTAAAGAACGCCGACCCAAGATAGCTACCGACCTAAGTCGCGGCCGACCTATGACCAATGTTAAGTCGGTCACGACCTAAGCAAAGGAAGGTAAGTTCAATGCAGCTACTTGGCACAGTGGCCTCTTAACTCGTACACGATCCAGGACTTACCAGTTGGACCGTGACTTGCGACTTACCAAGTTAACTCGTCCACGACCTAAAGCCACTGAATATAAGCCCGATGCCATATTACTGAGAAGAGGTGGTGTTGACTCGGAGGTGACCTAGGACTTGTGCAAGGGAACCTTTGTGAAACCATGGAGGGGCCAGATGAGTCGGCCACGACTTACCTTAGACCGGCCATAAATTACCTTAGACCGGTCACGGCTTACGACCTAAGGGGGGATTTCCCCTATAAATACCAACCTACCTCAAGCATGAAGGGGACTTTTTTGGCTGATCTCTTGAAGCGCCAATACTCTGCTAAATTCTCGACTCACTTAACACTTCAAGTACGAAGACACCTCAACTAACTTCGAGAGGAAATCTAACACAATCTACATGGATTTAAAGAATTCTTCTACATCAAAGTTCTAGTTGTTTGTCTCATCGGAATTGTAATTGAAGATTGTTGTAAAAGTTGTAATCAATTCAGTAATAAAGAGAGTTAAAGTGGACGTAGGCTTACCCTAAGCCGAACCACTATAAAAACCGTTGTTTTTTCTGCTTTTTTCTGTGAATTTCTCTACTTGTTTGTAGTTCCCGTGTACACGGGTGGTGCTTTCACTGAACTTCAATCTACACCGGGGTGTTAGCGTCTGATTTTTTATGTTAACATTACTATTATGCAAATATTTGTTATACGTTTTATATGTTTTTATAAATGAGATAAATTAGGTTTATCATTTTTGTTAATACCTATGTGATATACAACATATTGAAAATGTTATTTTTAAGGTTTGTTAGATAAATTTATAAGTGTTGGTTATTTAAATTTATTCAAATAGTTTAAATAAATTGACATTAGTATATATAAAAACAAAACATAGAGAACTTGGTAAAATTTAACAAACTAAAAAAATGTAGGCATTTGAACGCAAAATGTTTGAAAATAATAAAAACCTTGTAATAAGTTGTAAAAATCATGAATTATGTGGGAATTGTGATGTATAATATCATGACAAAGTCAAGAAAAGTGGAGAAAATTCATGGAATTAATGAAAAGATTTAAAATTATTTTTCTTTCTTTTGTTAATTAATTGAAATAATTTATTGAAATAAATGAATTAAATTAAAGTTGATATTATTGTTAATTGACTATGATGAATGAATCGTACATTAAAGTTGTTATTGTTATCCATGTACATTAAAGCTCGTCGCTACTGGACGAAGCTCGAATGATGCTCGATGCATGCTGCCTGATGCTCGAATATGGCTTGATTGAAGCTCGTCGCCAATGGAAGCCCGAATTTGGAAAAAATTGCAAAAGGATGCTTCGATTTAAATGAGATAAGCATTCGATTATTGTTAGATTCTTTTTTTTGCTTTTAAGATTGATTGGCTCCGCGTGTTTTTTCTTGTCGCTCCCCTCTTCTTCTTCTTTTGATTACAATTCCGATTGTTTTTTCTTTCTTTGACTTTTTGAACGGGATGGGATTTTGCCCTAATCCCGTCCCGCCACCAGCCGTAACTAGTACGAGTTGGTCGGAATCTCATGGTTTCGGCCGAAATCTCACATCCTGATCTTGAAAATATAAAACAAAATGTTGGGTCCAAATGTTAAAATAATAAATTCAAGTTCATGATACAAATGTATAAAATTTATTTCCATCAGTAAGAAAAAACCGAGAAATTGAAATATAGCCTACGCTGACGGCTAAAATGAAAGGCATACAACTGTGTGTTGCACAAATTGGAATATAACTTAATTTTCTAGTCCATTAAAAGAAAGGCTTCTTTCATGTTAGACTGCATCATGTACTTCAAATTGCATACAAAATAGATGCATGACAACAAAAGAGGGAAGATAGAGAGAGTTAGATGGAACATTGTGCAACGTTGTTGTAGGAAAGCCTGCCAGTGATTGTGAAAATTGTTACATCACGCATGTAATTGCACAAAACATCAACATTGACAAAGGTTTATTTATTAATTTACTATTTAAATGAAATTATATTTGATCAGAAAAATGACTACAAATGAACTTATAATAAACTACATAAATAATGTTATTCTCCCAAAATAATAGCAACAGATATTTTAAAAATCATCAAAGTATTAATTTAGTCGTACTACAGATATTAAATATGATCATATGCAAGTTATCCAATATTTAAAATTAAAATAATACCATATAAAACAAAATGGAAAGAAAATTGGTTGTTTGTTACCAGTAATAGCTTGATGAAACATAGTTAAAACTATCTGTATTTCACTGATCTACATTATAATTGCTCAAATTTGAAAGAAAGAAAGAAAAATACATATTGCTTGTGAGAATCAAATAATTCATTATCCTCCCAAGATAATAGCGCTTCTTGCAACTTCATTATGAAAACAAGGCAATATTTTAGACGAACATGTAAAAGTGGATGTTTAAATTGAATTAGAAATGGTAAGGATTTAGGAAATAGTTTCATTGCAGAAGAATTGAGACCTATAACCTCACAAATATATGGTGCTCATATGAAAGTTTCCCATTTATTTTAATTAAAACAATATATAACATGTAAAATAAAAAATAGAAAAACAAACTGATTATTTGTCCCCGAAAAAGCTTAATAAACTATAGTTAAAAATGCTTGCACATAAGTATTCCATAGTATAATTACTCCAATTTGGAAAAAAGATACAGGCTATCAAATAATTTGCTATCATCCATAGATAATAGTGCTATTAGGTGAATATTTTTTATCAAATTGATGTGACACAATTGTCAAAAAAACAATGCTATTAGACGAATATTTGAAATCAGGTGTTCAAATGGAAATCCAAATGTCCTAAGATAGAAGTAGCATTGAAATTTTGCAAGTCCGAAACAATAAAAGAATAGTCCAAACCCGAAGCTACAAAATTTAATCAAACAATCCATTAACTAACAATACATGAAAATCACATAATGATCCGAGGTAAAATGAATTAAAGATTGCGTATCTACAGAGATGAGGATTCATGGCTATGGTTTGAATTCAATCAAAATTGAGGACTCGCACGCAATTAATGTAATATGCATAGACATGATAATGAAGAAGATTCAAAATTAAAAGCTCCGGTAAAATGAAGTAAAAGTTAAAGAGGGTTTTTGAAAATGGATTTTTTGTCAATAGTAAAAAGTAAGAGATTCAAATAATTGTGAAGGTTTATATTTAACACAATAAACATGAGGTTTTTTAAATATCTGATGAAAATGCCAATTCATTGGAATGCTTTTGTAATGGTATTTGTAAATAATTGTAAAATTTTATAAAGTATAAGGATTTGAAGTCAAATAAAATTTTAATATTTGTACCATATTAATATTAATAAAAATTGCAAAAATATAAAAATACATCAACCATGTAACATATATTATATACATAAACAACAATTACATAATTTAATGTATAGTCCATTTATACCAATATACTTACCATGCATTGCATTGTAAGATTTATTTTTTTAACGTCAAGTACCTAAATTCAAATTTCTACATTTACTTAATATAGCATCCTCAGTATCAGCTAATATTGTACATAAGTCAGTATATTTAAATTAATTATATAATCTTGAATTTTAATTATTCGAGTATTTTCAATCAATAAATATTTGTTAATTCATCTAATGAAACCTAAATATGAAGGTTTCAACATGTATATCATGTCCACATCAACAAAAGTGGTAGATTTCTTTTTCATTCACATAAAAAATACAAATTACGTAACACAAGTAATACACATAAACAATATTAACAAATTTAATTTACTGTTTATTTATCTCAATAAATTTATTATATATTATATTGCAAAATTTTGTTTGTATTTTCAAAACCCTATGTGAGCTAATTTCTTTCGCTAACCAAATATGCAAGGCAAGTCAAGGCTGGTTTGAATAAGGGATTAAGTGGCCTCGATTAAGAGTATATATGCAAGTTCAAGTTTGGGTTCAAATCCAAAGATAAGTCATATGCATGTTCATTGTCCAAGTTCAAGTCCAAAAAATAAGTTATATGCGTATCCATCGTCACAAATTCAAGTCCAAAAAATAAGTCGTATGCATATCTCATACCAGATGGTACTATAACTCCGTTTATTCTAATTTCTTGTTACACAGAATTATATAACAATCAAAAATACATTTCTATTATTTATCGATTTGGAAGGGGTTTTAAAATACATTTTCCCAAACCTTCAAAATAATTTTAAACATAAATTTTTGATCGATATAAAAATTGTAACGCCCCACCCCGAGACCCATCTTAGTAAATAGAATTAACGAATAATTCCGTCTACTAAAGTGGAGAATAGGGCTGGTTAAGGGCGACCATCTATAATTTTGTCTTAAACATCTACTGAATACGTCGATAAATGCAATATGTTTTTTTCTTTTCTATCTCAACTGGATCGACATAACCAGTAAATGCTTAATCCAAAACTATAGGTGGCTTATGGATCTATCAGAACAAAATACAATAACTAAATGAAAAGCACGTCACAGAACAGTAATCAACATCATATATAAACATATACACTAATACATGTTTAGTACAATACAATATGAATACAATAAAGTTGGTGCACGACCATACAATAAACATTGAATCAAACATAAATACATCTGAGTATGCGGAAGAACAGAAATTGCTCAAGAGAAAGGAGAGTTGATACAGCATCAACTTCAAGCTAAGTCCAATAGATGATACCTGAAACAACTCGGTCTGACCCGAGTATAAATTCACGGGTCAGTCTAGCTCACGAATCAGTCAATATCGGTAATATGAACCAGAATAGACATGAAGATACTTCTTCTCGAAAGAGAAGAATAAATCGATAAAATCATAAGCTCAACACGTAAGTAACAAATGCTACTTAAGTGAACAAATACCTCGAAGGAGGTAACTCAAACTCAATACTCAAATCAAGCACAAGTGCCTTATATTATCGGCGACATCCCAAAATGTCTAAATGGTTTCCATGAACCATATCTCCTTAAAAGAAGAAATATCAATACAAACTCTCACCAAAATGACAAACATAAAACATTCTCAAATAGGATGATCCAAAACTCAACTATAGATGTATCTCCAAATTCAATTATACCTCTTCTCATCGGTATAAATGTATATAAATCTCGATATCAACTCGCCAAATTGGCAAAACCCAGAATATCTTATGAAATCTTGAAATTATCAAAACTCATACCTCATGGAACTCGATAAGAGTTCAAAACATCACAATTGAAATCACCATATATATAACATCTCATATAGCACTAGGCTATCGATGTAATAAAACATCTTAAAAAGGTGAAATCACAATAAAACAGAAAACTCAGAAAATCCGGATTGGCCAAGTCCCCGGTTGTAATGCCGAAGCAATGCTGCACGTGCAAAACTCAAACTGCCGAAGCCTCAGACAAGGTTGCTAACACCTCCCAAAGCAGTTAGTCCTCATGACAAGGTCGTTGACACCTCTCCAAGCCATTTTGTCAGTCCTAACAAGGTCGCTAACACCTCCCAAAGCAGTTCGTCCTCATGACAAGGTCGCTGACACCTCTCCAAGCTATTTTGTCAGCTCTAACAAGGTTGCAAACACCTTCCAAAGCAGTTCGTCCTCATGACAAGGTCGCTAACACCTCTCCAAGCTATTTTGTCAGTTCTAACAAGGTCGCTTACACCTCCCAAGCAGTTCGTCCTCATGACAAGGTCGCTGACACCTCTCCAAGCAGTTCTGTTAGGTAAACGTCGTGAATGTGTCACAAACTCACGGATAGGAACCCAAAAAGTGTTAACGTATGTCCCATACCATACATTCGCACTTAGCGGTTTACTACCCGTTAGTCGATGCCACACTAGAAACATCATAAAACTCAGAAAATTATATCTCGCCTAGTCTCATTGGCGAGTGATAAAGAGACATCATACTTGTCTCATCTCATCGACAAGTAAAACATCATGATGGTTCCTCATAAACCCTAAATCTCAACATATGAAATCATAAACTCAAGACTTGCCTTATATCATTTGCAAGTAAATAAAACATCGTGATGGATCTCATCGGCCATACTCCGATATAGGAGATCTCAAACCATAATGTTTGTCTACTATTGGCCATCTTAAATAATTCCAATAAATAGGAATTATAAAAATCAAAATATGCCATAAAATGGCAAAACATCTCAGAATCAATAATCTCAAATAGCTTCAATCGTACAAGTCCGAAATTAACCAAAATAGTAAACGCACAAGTCACATACCACATGTTTTACTAAATCGTTTAATTCTATTTCGCATACATTCGAATAGTACAAAAGTGTGTATTATATATATATATATATTAATTATAAATTTTTGTAAAACATTTAATATGAAAGCTTTTCCATTTAAAAAAATCATTTTGAAAACGGTTTATAAAACACGTGCACATAAACAGAAAAAATCGATGAAAATTCAATAAAATTAACATACGATAAAACCCAAATGAAACCGTCAATTCGTAGTGCGAATCGACATTAATGTCGGCTTTTCTATTATTAAGAGTTAGCCTTTTAGAACCATCTCAAAAAAAAAACGTTCAAAATCATCGAATTCAAAAACAATTCAACGGAAAATGCCAAACTTTGCACAAGAACTCAAGCTAGCGGCTTGTTTTGCCAGTTCGCCCATTTTTAACTCAGAATTTGAGAAAATATGAAACACAAAAGTTCAATATGATTGTTACAGCTTGAAGTCAGAAAAAGAATCATCTAATTCGGACATTCGAGTCAAAAGTTACGACAATTTTAATTCTTAGGTCTAAAATTACAAAACTGTGAATAATTAGCATAACAACAGGGCTGCGGCTTAAAGATCCAATTTTGCCCTATAGATCAAAGATTTTGATAAATCATAAAACATGAAAGTTGAATATCATTTTCATAGCTATAATTCAAAAAAAAAATCACCTGAATCGGACTTACAAGTCAAAAGAGATACCCAAAACGATTATCAGGTCTGGATTTATTATCGCTGTATTTTGCTCTCAGGACAGCGACAAAGAAGTGCATTTTTGACCAAATTAAATTCAAAATTTAAGAAAATCCAAAACAAGAAACTTGTAACACATCATTTTTGATTTTCAGAACATCCAAAATTATCAAATTACGATCCAAAACGAGAAAGTTATGGCTAATTTTATTTTTAGGTTTCAATTCTGAAAATCGACAGAGCGGAGCATGTATCTCAGTTTCAAACCCAATTTCGATCCTTTAAATCATATAATTTGCAAAAACTTATAACATGAGAGTTGTAGCACAGTGTTTAAGGTTTTATGAACTTTAGACGATATCAAAATCTGATAAGAAATGACAAAGTAATGCTTAAATTACTAACAATATTTTGCACAGAAATTTGACAGGGCAGAGACTATTACTCTGTCAAAAATTCGATTTTGCCAAGAAATCTTCAAAATATGAGAAAGTAATTAAAACAAAGGTTCTTTCTTAGAGAATTATATTTCTACTGCAAAAAGATTCAACATAATTGGATTTATCACTCAAAAGTTATGTTCATTTTACTCTCAGGTATTAACTCAAAATTTTTATATGGCTGAGCTATAAAATTAGTTTCAAACTCAATTTCGACCAATTTAACTGCAGAATTTCAAAATATGATTAAAAGAAAACTTGTAGCTAATTGAAATAAATTTCTACCACAAAAATATTGAGTCAATTTGGATAATTCTACCATAAATTATCGTTGTTTTATTGTAGCGACTTTTTTTTATAACAAATTTCCAGCAAACAATAACACAATAATCACACAAGTTTTCAACCAAATTGCATACAATTAAATCAACAATCATTGATGTGCAGCAAACAAAGATTTGGATGTGAGTGACTAAATCACCTCTATCGTTTAATTCAACAATCAAGACCACCAATTCAGTCCAAATTTCCAAACTAGTAAACCCTAAACAGAGAAGAAGTTAATAAATTTTCACAGTAACTTAGATTTTGATGGAGAGATTGGTTTTAGATTGAAGATTACCGGAGTTTGTACTTAAA
This sequence comes from Allium cepa, assembly GCA_030765085.1. NCBI lineage: Eukaryota > Viridiplantae > Streptophyta > Magnoliopsida > Asparagales > Amaryllidaceae > Allium > Allium cepa. The sequence continues at coordinate 962,673,416 of CM060939.1, read as the reverse complement.
TCCATGTTTAAAACATCCATCTTCATTTTATTTTTGATTAATAGAGAATAGATTGGGAGAATGAGAAGGCTGCCATTATTTTTGAGCTTCAGAAGTTTTTAACTGAGATGAGAGAAGTGAATGAACGTATAGACTTTTCTCCTCTTTCTCATTCTTTAGTAACATGTTAGGGTTTAATTGTACTAATGGACTTAAGCCCAACAAGTAAATGAAATTAACTTGTGTTATTATTCAACCACTTATTTCACGTTACAATGCACACTAACGATGAAATTTACACTATTTCAAGTTCCACCTCTTAAGAATTACGAAATTCATTGCTCATGATAATTAAAATGTTTTACACCCAATTAAAATATTATTTACATAATTAGAAAATATTTATTATCATATTTCCCTATTTAAAGAAAATAGCAAATTTACATTATTAATTACAAAACTCATTGTAATTAACAATATAAATTACACAAAAATAACATTTTTATGTCATAAAATTCTATAACTCACTTCAAATATAATTTTATGCTCAACTTATATTTCTAAACTCAATTCCATCATTTTATTAAATATATCCTGTTTTAAAATATATTACTTTCTTTAAAAAATATTAAATGAAGTAAAGAGCAATAATTAACAAAACTATTGCATTAACTCTAAATAAAACACATTTTCCTCATTTATTTATTAACTCAAACCATCTTAATAAAGTTTTCAGAATTCTATTTTCTCATTTTATCCTCAAATATATTGTTTATTCCCGATAAATAATTTAAATTCCTCTTTAATTATTAATTCACACTACTAAATTATAACTGCCATTATAATTTAATATTTTCAGGTAATCACTAAAAGTAGGGTTGTTACAGACTCCCCCCTTTACAAAAATTGCGTCCCCGCAATTTTCTAGAAAAAGAGCTATAAAAACATAAAAGATGCATTCATCGAAGGATAAAGACAAGCTCGAATTCCAAACCATTCATACTCTCAATATAGAATGGTAGAAAGAAATAAGGAAAAACTCATTTGGTTAACTTAATGGCCCATCATATGCTAATATAGTGATTAGCAAACCGTCTAGTTTTCCAAGTATCTCGAAAGAGTTTTGAAGATATCCCGTCTTCGAATCAAAATTCAATAACATGCTCAACAATTTATCAACCGGAAATGATTGATTTCAAAAAAAACTCTACGAATAAAGTCGGGATCATACTCATTTAAATCCAAACTCTAAACAATAAAGAAGATCATCAAGAAGATTTTCCGCATAAATATACGGAAAGAACATCCTCACAACAGGATAGACACAATAGACAAGAAAGATAAATCACAAGATGGCTTCTTACAAGGCCACCAAATTCGAACGACCGCGAAAAATGCACGTCGTTGATAATAGCTCAAAGATAGATTATACTCAAGAATAAGGATATAAGCTACAATTATCTTTTAATCCAAGATATTTAGAATTTTAAATTTCAACATCTTTTAAATTTTCAAATATCAATTTTCAATATTTGAAAATTTCTCAAACTCTTTACTATACTACTTAGTAAGTAATTTAAAACTCAAAGTTAAAATTCAAATTTCTTCTCTTACTTCAAAATTAATTTCCAAAGAATTTTGTAAATCCATAATAATATCCCTCAAAATAAATTAAGGATTTAAATTCTATTATTATATAATATAGATTCTAAAATCTCAAAATATACTTCCAATAAAAAACAACTCAAAATAATCTCATTTATATTCTCATTTTTTATAATTTAAAAATAAATATATGTCATTGCCTCGCCATTGAGCCTCTAATAAACAAATATATCTATTGACCGCAGGGTTGGCCGAACGATCAAAACTGCCTCGCCACTCTATTACTCATCTCTAAAACAATGGCTGCAATTACCATTCAAAAATAAATTTAATATTTAATCTCCAAATATTATTTTCAAAATCTCAATCCTTAAAACACAAATCATAGTGTTTGATTGCCTCATCATAGCATTTAGGAGATTCCTATCGATAACGTTGATCAGGCGTATCGACCAGAACTCTTAACTACTTGATGGATAATCCAACACTCTCAATTATTTCTATAAAAGAATACTACTCATATAAATATATTCTCAAAACATTCTTTGATTTTTAAAATATCTCAAAACTCCAATTTCTCTTTTTAAAACTCATATATATATAGCATCATAAACTCAAACCAAAGAACATTAAGAGAATGCATCGAGATATTCCTAGAATACTCGATTCACAAAATCAACAGAAGGAGATGGAGTGTTTGTCAATTTTACGATCCCACGAGCCACTCTCAAAAATCATTAAGATACAGGATAAGCAAGATATATTTCTCGAAGGAGAAGAGCATACAAACAACAAATCATTACTTCAAATAAAGTAATGCTACAAAGGATAACACCAATTGAGTATTCGAAAGGGATAACTTAATGAACTGAATGATAAACTCAATCAAACTCGAACAATGCAGAAAATCACCCGTTCCTCAGTGGATATGCTCGAGGAAGGATAACCGAAAAGCAAAGAGCCAGGAATAAGGTTACCTCAACACTCGATTGCCCAATTGGATGTCAAATCAAAACGGACTCAAAAACTCAACAAAGTCACCATGACTGGAATTTGACATGTATCATCAACATCTCGATACTCAAGAGCGAATTCAGAAACCTCGGAATCATCATTAACATTCCAAAGTAATAGAAATAATAAACCAATCAAATTAGGATGCCTAAATAAATATAGGATCCTATAATAACAAAAGGATCATACTTTACATCAAATAAGTCAATCCATCTCAAGTCAAATACATCTCAATATATTGAGTAATAAACAAATACTCACTAAAGCAGCAACAAATAGAAAACTCAAAATGCTCACAATAAGCCAATCGTTTTGGACCCCTCAATAGGATTCACAACTCTCAAGGAATGCAAAAGGAATGCTCAAAGAAATCAATTAGCTCCATCGATACGAACTCACTCATATCGACAAAAATAAAAATAGAATAATCCCAAATAAGATTATTCATAAGATAATAACATCAAATTCAATTATGGAATACTACGGAATACAATATATATTCCTAGACATATTCCATCTCAACATATCTCAAAACTCAAAAAAGAATCAAAGCATGATTCGAAAACAAGCTCGAATAAAGGACAATGATTCAGTCGTATTGCACTTCGATGTATCGTGATATACGTACTGTTCTGTGTTTATTCTACTTTGCTCTAACCACATCTCTGATACCAAGCTGTAACGCCCCACCCCGAGACCCATCTTAGTAAAGGAATTAACGAATAATTCTGTCTACTAAAGTGGAGAATAGGGCTGGTTAAGGGCGACCATCTATAATTTTGTCTTAAACATTACTTAATACGTCGATAAATGCAATATGATTTTTTCTTTTCTATCTCAACTGGATCGACATAACTAGTAAATGCTTAATCCAAAACTATAGGTGGCTTATGGATCTATCAGAACAAAATACAATAACTAAATGAAAAGCACGTCACAGAACAGTAATCAACATCATATATAAACATATACACTGATACATCTTTAGTACAATACAATATGTATACTATAACACCCACTATTTTCCACTATTCAAATTGACAATAATCCACCCATGCCAGACTTGAATAGTACAAAATAACAGATTGTAATAAAATTTCGAAGCAAATAAAAATCAAATCACAGAATCACAGGCACAGAACATCAGAATATCTCGCAGCGGAAAATAAAATACTATAGTAGTTCATGAAGCTACTATCACAAAGTCTCGAAACCAAATACAAAATACATAATATTTGACTGAAAGTAAATACGACATCAAATCCCAAATACAAAGAAGTCCACTAGTACAAAGCTGACAACAGAACAACAGAACTGAAATATAGACAACTAGATAAGCCGATAAATCTTCAGCGATTCCAGACCTCCAGAGAGTGGGAATCCAAATCTGTGAATAAACTCAGGCTGACCCGAGCGTAAATAAAAAGCAAACACTCGAGTCAGGACATACATACTTATCCAGTGTAAACCAACTCAAGTGAACTGTAATAAAGGTACAAATAACTTAGAAGATGCCTGGGACCGCACATACTCTAAGGATCCGTTAAAATATTTACTATATAGCATATTGCGCTATTATAATAATGGCTAACAGTAAAATAAACATACTTTTAAATAGCGTTAAGGCTTTACATTTTCCGCCTTAACACAATTAATGCCAATAGTCTATACAGTACCTGCATATCTCCTGATCGGAAGACTATGAGAAGATACTGCATAGGTACGACACAAATAGAAACTCGTAGTAAAGGCTCGGTATGGTAGGTGACACGGCACACAAGGCAATGCCAGGGTAGATATACCAATTACGCACACGGGCTGGTGGTAACGCAGCAGCCACATACGCCCACCTCGGAACACATTCCCAAAATCGGAGGGTGGCCACCAAACAATCACAAGTAATAGAATGGTATCGAAGAAATGCGTCCGATAAGAGGTGCTACCTCAGCTGGCCCGAGATCGCTCCTGTTTTAGCCACCTTATGCCAACTCACGGGAGTTGAGTCCACGTAACATACCACAAGAACGTCGTCACCATCCAACTTCATTCTGGAATCTCCACCGCGTACACGGTTAGTCAAAGTGGTTTTCGGTATCGACAGAGAGTATGTCCATATCCGATCCCGGTCTCTTTGCCAACCAATCGTTATTATAACCCGTGGTTATAACTTTGAAATAATACTTTACTTCAAATGAAAACATCATTTCAAAACTCAATTCTTTATCCAATAAAGATTTAATCATTCTCAATCTTTCAAAACAACATATCTTTCAAATTTTCCTTTTTAAATCATTATTAAATTCGAATGCAAATTATCAAACTTAATACCCTTTTAAAGTTCAAAGATAACATTCATTTATTTCAATTTGAACTTCTCTTTAAAATGATTCATTTCCAATTTAATTTATTCATTAAGATCATTTTAAAAGTGGACTTATTGTTCTCTCAATTCAAGTATTCAATTTTCAAAGTTTCAAACAATTCAGAGTTCGTTTGCTAAGTCAAAAACCATAATTATGGAAATTTCAGCCTTTTACAGCATTTAAAAAAAGCTGTTATAAGTTATATATGAAAACATTTTTATTCAGCAAAGACAGCACTTAAATCTGCTGTTAAAAACTCAGTTTTTAGTTGAATTATAGTTCAAAACAGAAAAGACAGCATTTCAGAAGTGCTGCGGTAGTTCAGATTTCAAAACAAAGGTTTAAATTGATTTCAGCAAACACAGCAGACCACTACAGCATTTCTATAGAATGCTATAATAGACCTGAGTCCAATATTAGCCTATACATTCAATTACAGCAACTACAGCATTTCAGAAATGCTGTAATAGCTCTATTTACACTATTTTAGTTCAATTCAGCAACTATAGCATTTCTGAATGCTATTAAAAGTGATTTCCAGAATTTAGTGTATTTCCAGCAAATAATAATCTCCATTTAAAATCCTTTAAAATTTTCAAAATCATATTTTTAACAATAAAAATGTTCATTCACATATTATTTATATACAATAAATTTCTTATTATTTAAATTCAATTTTCAACAGATTCTTTTAATAAATTCAAGTGTAAAATTCCAATTCTTCACATTTTTAAATAAACAACTTAACACTTAAATTTTCTCCAAATTTTTTTTCAAATAAATTTAATTTCTAATTTTTATTTATATAACTTAATTTATTTAAATAGAATTCCAATTTTCCACTTAAGTTAGATTTCAAAAATTCAATGCAACTATTCATTTTTCCCAACATTTTAACTTATAGAAAATTCCAAATTTCTATAATTAATAAATAAAAATCCAATTTAAAACAAATTTTCATATATTTACAATTTAAAAATATTTAAAATTCCAGAAAAACATTTATAAAATAACCACGGATCTGTATATAGTTTTCTAACCTAGGTCAAGTGATACGGATATGTATCATTTCGATCCGCAGTTTAAAATAAAAATCCGAGTTTTATCATTTCAAACCCGCAATCCCAGGTCAAAATAACTAATTTAAAAACCGTTCAGGCCTATCATTTCAGCCCATAACGATTTTTCCTTATTCTAAAGTCCGTTCGGGTATGTATCATTTCAACCCATAGTGATTTCTAATCTACAGGGAACTTGCAGTGTGATAAGCATATATATATAAGAACAGTTTAACAATATACAATAGTAACAGGTGATGTGACAGGTAACAGGTGATGTGACATATATTTTAACATGTTAACATCATATATATAAAAAATCACATGGCAGTTATAACATCATAACTATTTTCTACACATTCAGTTGTGGTTGTTTTACAACTGCAAAAGTATATAATTGTCGTGTGAGATTTACTCACCTCTAATTGCTGAATATTTCCAAACCAAAGGCACAAATAGACAATAAGGCACGATGACACAACTACGGACTTGAGTGGAGGTTGAATCCAAGCTACAGTTCTTGTGCACAACCCAAAATAAACAAACAAAACAACACAATTCAATATAACTATAACATGTAATAACTTTGAAATAAAAGAGAAACGAATTGCCAAATTTTTGCCTTGCTTCCTCAAGCCCGTGTCACGGCCTAGGGTATGTTTTGTTTCAGATTTGGTAAAGTTTTGGTTCAGGTTTATGGCTAGCATGGGTCGGGTTCATGGCCAAACAAGATGAGTTTTATACATGAGGCGGTGAATGGTTTTTAGGCAAAAAAAGGGAGTTTTGGTTGGCTAGAGGGCTCGGCCATGGGAAGTATGCTCGGCCTAAGGGTGCATCATGACTGGACAGAGGTGGAAGGGGTGTGTGGTGCTCAGGTCAGTGGTGGTGGCGGCGGCTATGGTGGTGATTTGAGTGGTGGATGAAGGGAATGAGACAACAATGGTCAAAAACATTATTTTTAGGCATGTACGTTGCAGTTTGAAGGTTTTGGTCACCATAGATGGCTCGGCCATGGTCATGGCTGGTGGAGTAGATGTTGTTGGAGGCATGGAAGAGATGTAGGAGTTTGTGGCTACGGCTATGGAGAAGAGGCCGATCCAAACTAGAAGAGAAACAAGGCAAAAATTTAGAGAAAACAAGGAGAAAAGTAAGAAAAAGAAAGGGAAGCCACTACCAGATCTTATTGAAGCCATGAGAAACAAATGAAGATAAATTTTTTTTTCACGTGAAAACCTAATGAGATGACGGCTACACTAGGGTTTTACACGGCTAAGGCAATTAATTGAGGAGTTTAAGGAAATGAAGGGTTTGGGAAAATAAAAGGGCTTACGTTTCAAAGTGATTTTCAATCTTCCATATTCCTTTCCTTCTAAATCTTTATATAAACAAAATTTCAGGAGAAAATACTTTACAAACCGAAATCAATTAGAAATATGAGGTAACAAATAGTATAATTTGAAAAAAAATATAAAATAATGAAGAAAATGCCTTAAAAATACCAAACAGTGTTCTAAAATTGTGAATAAATCACTGTTAGTCTTGGAAAATTATACATTTCATTATAAAATTATTATGAAGTGGAAACTTGAATTAAATTAATTTATTTATCATTTTCAAAATAAAATAGAAAATTAAATTGGAGAAAAATAGAAAAAGGAATAAAGAAATTCTAAAAAAAAATAGCAAGCAGGACATAAAAATTACAAGAAAATTACCAATGGCTTTGGAAAGTTATTTATATCATTTTAAAAATATTATAAGACAAAATTTGAAATAAAATGATTTTTAAAACATTTTCAAAGTGAAATAAATAATTAAATTCATGGAAAATATCAAAAGAATAAAAGAAATTGCTAAAAAAATAGGAAACAGAACCTGAAAAATTCAAATAAATTACCATTAATTCTAGAAAAATTTCTACTTCACTAAAAATAATAATTTAAAACAAATAAAATAAATTTCAAAAATATTGGGTTGTTAGACTCTCCCCCACTCAAACCTTTTCGTCCTCGAATAGAACGGAAACTAGGAAACAAAAATGAAATCAAGATAGAAAAATAAAATAGTACCTGGAATAAACAATTCCGGATTTGAAGCACGAATGCTCTCCTCCGTCTCCCAAGTACAGTCACGATCATCCGTACTCCATTGTACTTTGACCAGACTAACAGATTTCCTTCTTAGCTGCTTCGTACCTCTACCGACGATACGAAGTGGCTTCCTCTCGACAGTAAGATTAGGCTCAATATCCAAGCTGTCAAGAGGAGAAGGCTGAACAACCAAAGATGGGTCATGGAGATACCGGCGAAGATGTGAGACGTGGAATACATCATGCACTCCAGAAAGCTTCTCGGGTAAATCCAGAGGATAAGCCAAGGAACCAACTCTTTCCAAAATGCGGAAAGGACCAATGAATCTGAGAGAAAGCTTCCCTTTACGACCAAAACGAATGACATTCCTCAAGGGAGAGACCTTAAGGAAAACCATATCGCCAACAGTAAACTCAAGCTTCCGCCTTCGCCTATCAGCATACTTCTTCTGTCTATCCTGAGCAACCCTCAACCTTCTCTTAATCTCCTCAACTCTCTCAGAAGCTTTCAGAATCATATCAGGACCAAGAATCAGACGATTACCGGATTCAATCCAGCAAGATTGGGATCGACAAGGTCGTCCATATAAAGCAGCAAATGGAGACATTTTGATACTGGCTTGAATTCAAAGATAGAAAGGGAATAGATAAAATATTAAGATGAACTTAAAATAGAAGATAAGATTATACCTGATAACTATTATTGTAGGTGAATTCGACAAGATGCAGATGATCTTCCCAAGATCCACCATAATCAAGCACACAAGCACGAAGAAGATCTTCGAGTATCTGATTCACCCTTTCCGTTTAACCGTCAGTCTGCGGATGGTAAGCAGTGCTCAGATTCAGATGAGTACCCAAAGATTCCTGAAAAGCTTTCCAGAACTGGCTGGTAAAGATAGGATCACGATCACAAACAATACTGAGAGGAACACCATGGAGACGAACAATCTCCCTCATGTAGATCTCAGACAAGCTAGAAGCAGAACGGGTAGACTTGACCGGAATAAAATGAGCAGATTTGGTCAGCCTATTCACAATAACCCAGATACTCTCATTGCCCTTCCTAGACCTCGGCAATCCATCAATGAAATCCATGGAAACCTGTTCCCACTTCCAGTCGAGAATCTCAAGAGGCTGCAACAAACCAGGAGTCTTCTGATGATCGGCCTTGACTTGGTGACAAGTCGCACACCGACTAACAAAGATAGAGACATCCCTCTTCATACCTTTCCACCAATAAAGCTTCTTCATATCCTGATACATCTTTGTCACGTCGGGATGGATAGAAAGTCTGGATCGATGATTCTCCCGAAGTAACTCCTGCCTCAAACCATCCACATTCGGGACACAAATCCTACCATTAATCCTCAAAACCCCTCTGTCATCGATCTGAGCTCCACTATTACGACTACTACTGCCACCAACTCTGTTACGAACACTCTCCTTAATAAGCCTAAGTATCATATCCTCATCCTGCTTAGCCTTGATACGATCCAAAAGAGGAGAAGAAGAAACAACAAGCTGACACAACAATGCCTTCTTCCGACTCAGAGCATCGGCCACAACATTATCTTTACCAGGAGTATAGCTAATATCAAGGTCGTAAGAAGCCAAAAACTCAAGCCAACGAACTTGCCTCTAATTCAAATCCTTCTGGGTGAAGATATATTTCAGAGACTGATGATCGGTGAAAAGCTCAAACTTGGTTCCAAGAAAATGATGCCTCCAAAGCTTCAGAGCAAAGACAACAACAAGCAACTCTAAATCATAGGCGGCATAATTAGCTTCATGGGTTTTCAGCTGACGGCTGGCGTAGGAAATGACCTTACCATCCTGCATGAGAACAGCACCCAATCCTTCAAGACAAGCATCAGTATATACCGTCAATCCTTCACTTCCGTTCGGTACTGTAAGAACTGGTGCGGAAGTTAGCTTGCTCTTTAACTTAGCGAATGCAGCTTCACAATTCTTATCCCAAATAAACTTTGCATTCTTACGAGTTAAAGCAGTGAGTGGTGTAGAAATCCGAGCAAAATTCTCGATGAATCTCCGATAATAACCGGCAAGACCCAGAAAACTACGAATATTTGATAAAGTCTTAGGAGTTTCCCAATCCTGTAACAGAAATAGGGAAAATGAAAACCACAGAAGGGATAGAATAATTAAATGATAAAGGAAAGAGAAAGAAGGAAAGACTTACATTGATCGCAGCAATCTTGGCTGGATCAACAGAAACTCCATTACCAGAAACAATATGTCCAAGAAACCGGACTTCATCCTTCCAGAATGGCATTTAGAAAATTTAGCCTTCAATTGATGGCTTCTAAGAATCTCTATAACAGATTTCAAGTGTGACTCATGCTCTGCCTTGGTCTTAGAAAAGACAAGGATATCATCAACAAAGACAAGAACAAATTTATTAAGAACATCTCAAAAAACACGATTCATCAAATCAACAAAGAAAGCAGGAGCATTAGTCAAACCAAAATGCATGACTAACCATTCGAAAAAACCATTATCTGTACGAAAAGCAGTCTTAGGAATACTTTCCTCAGCGACTCTGAGCTGGTGAAAACCTGTGGCAAGATCAAGCTGAGAGAAACAAATAGCACCATAAAGCTGATCAAACATGTCATTGATGCGATGCATTGGATATCTGTTTTTCATAGTGAGCTTGTTTAGCTCCCTATAGTCAACACACATCCTAAGAGAACCATCTGACTTGGTGACAAAAACCACCGCTGCTCCCCATTCGGAATGACTAGGCCTGATTAGACCTTTGGAGAACAAGTCCTCAATTTGTTTTGCTAACTCAACCTTCTCACGAGGTGCCATTCTTCTAGGAGGAAGAAAAACTGGTCGAGCTCCAGGAATAAGGTCAATGCGGAAATCTATCTCCCGCTTAGGAGGCAAAGCAGTGGCTTCACCAAAAACATCTGGAAAGAGTTTGACCACACGGGTCGTATGAAGGTCACCAGAAGCAGAATCCAGAGAATAAATAAAACTGCCAGCAAAATCCTGAGGCATGCGGCACTGAATAACAAAGGAATTACCCAGATCATCCTCAAGATAAGCAGACTGGGCTTTACAAGAGATGTGAGCATTATTCCTACCAAGCCAATCACTACCAAGCAACAAATCAAAAGCATCGAAGCCCAACACATAGAAATCACCACTGAAACGATGATCTGAATAAAGAAGCTTCACTTGTTTACAAATCCTATTAAGGTTTGCAGGACCCCCAATTGGATTTGAAACACATAAGGGTTCAGAAACATACTTCGGAGAAAGGAGATGCTCAAACTTATCACACAAATCAACAGATATAAAACTGTGGGATGCACCAGTATCAAACAGAACACGAACTGGATGCTGAAATAAAGAAAAGGAACCCTGGAGCGTACCTTGGTTATCACTAGGAGCTGAAGGAGCAGGTGCTTGAGAAGAGGCAGAGGTGACAACAAATATACCAGAAGGCTTACCCCTCTGTTGGGTAGGGCAATCCTTCCTAAAATGGCCAGGCTGGAGACAGATGTGGCAAAGCTCACGCCTAGCTAGCTGAGCAGGTGGAGGAATGGCAGCACCAACACTAGTAGGACAACTATTCGCATAGTTCCCTTTCTGGTCACACTTGAAGCAGGTGATGGAGGAAAGGTCAACTGGCTGCCTCTGAGATGGAGCAGATGCTGAAGATCCCAAACCTGGATTCTTGAGCCAATTCTTCTTCTGTTGCTGGAAACTAAGCTTCCTCTTCTTAGAATTTGCAGAAGAAGTCTGAGATGATGGAGCACCAACTGAAGCAGGACCCTTAGAAGTAGGGTTCTCATAACGAAGAGCCATATCCATAAGCTGGGTAAAGGTGCCATGAACATGAGAAATGAGACGGCTGTAGTACTCGGGACGAGCACCAGCAATAAACTTCTCGTTCTTCTTCAGAGGAGTGTCTATGAGACCAGGTCCGAACTTAGAAAGTTCGTTAAACTTCCTCTCGTACTCTGAAAAAGACATGATTCCCTACTTGAGGTCCATGAACTCTCTATAAAGCTGGGATTTCCCCGCCTCTGGCATCCACTTAGCAATGAAAGCTTCCCTGAGAAGAATGATAGATAAGCTTAGACAAGAACGAAAAGATAGAAAACAGAATTCAAAGAAACACAAGAAGATACCTGAACTGTTCCCAAGTAAGATCAGCCTCAATGGTGTTAGCCGTAACCGACTCCCACCAATCTTGGGCAGCCTCCTGTAACTGCCATGCGGCTAACTGACGCTTCTGGGCATCAGTAATATCAAGACCAGTAAATATCCTCTCGATACTCCTCAGCCATTGCTGAGCCTCAATGATAGATTCAGAACCAGTGAACTTGGTTCCTCCAAGCTGAGTAAATTCTTTGCAAAGAACAGTGAAACGGACAGGAGCTGGGGCTGGAACTGGGACAACACCACTACTCTGACCTCTAGCATTCCTACGATCCATCCTGAAAATTCAAGAATGAATATTAGGACACAGGTAGAGATAAGATAAAGATAAGACAAGACAAAATAAATTCACTTGGATGAACATTCTAATTACATAAATTTCTAACAAGGTAGATACGAAAGGAAAGGAGTTAGAAAATTTGCTTTTAAAACAAGAAAAAGTTTATATCAAAATAATCTTTGAAAACCTTTTAAAAATCATTTAAAAATCATTTTATACTTTGAAAATACGTTCTCTCACAAAGAAATGATTCTGAAGTTGATTTCACTCATTCTAGGATATTTCTACCCTATCTCTAATGAGTTTATGTTCCGCAGGCTAAGGTTTGCCTAAAACGAAAGCTCTGATACCAACTGTAACGACCCACTATTTTCCACTATTCAAATCGACAATAATCCACACATGCCAGACTTGAATAGTACAAAATAACAGATTGTAATAAAATTTCGAAGCAAATAAAAATCAAATCACAGAATCACAGGCACAGAACATCAGAATATCTCGCAGCGGAAAATAAAATAATATAGTAGTTCATGAAGCTACTATCACAAAGTCTCGATACCAAATACAAAATAATATCTGACTGAAAGTAAATACGACATCAAATCCCAAATACAAAGAAGTCCACTAATACAAAGCTGACAACAGAACAACATAACTGAAATATAGATAACTAGATAAGTCGATAAATCTCCAGCGATTCCAGACCTCCAGAGAGTGGGAATCCAAATCTGTGAATAAACTCAGGCTGACCCGAGCGTAGATAAAAAGCAAACACTCGAGTCAGGACATACATACTTATCCAGTGTAAACCAACTCAAGTGAACTGTAATAAAGGTACAAATAACTTAGAAGATGCCTGGGACCGCCCATACTCTAAGGATCCGTTAAAATATTTACTATATAGCATATTGCGCTATTATAATAATGGCTAACAGTAAAATAAACATACTTTTAAATAGCGTTAAGGCTTTACATTTTCCGCCTTAACACAATTAATGCCAATAGTCTATACAGTACCTGCATATCTCCTGATCGGAAGACTATGAGAAGATACTGCATAGGTACGACACAAATAGAAACTCGTAGTAAAGGCTCGGTATGGTAGGTGACACGGCACACAAGGCAATGCCAGGGTAGATATACCAATTACGCACACGGGCTGGTGGTAACGCAGCAGCCACATACGCCCACCTCGGAACACATTCCCAAAATCGGAGGGTGGCCACCAAACAATCACAAGTAATAGAATGGTAACGAAGAGATGCGTCCGATAAGAGGTGCTACCTCAGCTGGCCCGAGATCGCTCCTGTTTTAGCCACCTTATGCCAACTCACGGGAGTTGGGTCCATGCAACATACCACAAGAACGTAGTCACCATCCTACTTCATTCTGGAATCTCCACCGCGTACACGGTTAGTCAAAGTGGTTTTCGGTATCGACAGAGAGTATGTCCATATCCGATCCCGGTCTCTTCGCCAACCAATCGTTATTATAACACGTGGTTATAACTTTGAAATAATACTTTACTTCAAATGAAAACATCATTTCAAAACTCAATTCTTTATCCAATAAAGATTTAATACTTCTCAATATTTCAAAAACAACATATCTTTCAAATTTCCCTTTTTAAATCATTATTAAATTCAAATGCAAATTATCAAACTTAATACCCTTTTAAAGTTTAAAAATAACATTCATTTATTTCAATTTGAACTTCCCTTTAAAATGATTCATTTCCAATTTAATTTATTCATTAAGATCATTTTAAAAGTGGCTTATTGTTCTTTCATTTCAAGTATTCAATTTTCAAAGTTTCAAACCATTCAGAGTTCGTTTACTAAGTCAAAAACCATAATTATAGAAATTTCAGCCTTTTACAGCATTTAGAAAAAAGCTATTATAAGTTATATATGAAAACATTTTTATTCAGTAAAGACAGCACTTAGATCTGCTGTTAAAAACTCAGTTTTTAGTTGAATTATAGTTCAAAACAGAAAAGACAGCATTTCAGAAGTGCTGCAGTAGTTCAGATTTCAAAACAAAGGTTTAAATTGATTTCAGCAAACACAGTAGACCACTACAGCATTTCCAAAGAATGCTATAATAGACCTGAGTCCAATATTAGCCTATAAATTCAATTACAGCAACTACAGCATTTCAGAAATGCTGTAATAGCTCTATTTACACTATTTTTGTTCAATTCAGCAACTATAGCCTTTCTGAATGCTATTAAAAGTGATTTCCACAATTTAGTGTATTTCCAGCAAATAATAATCTTCATTTAAAATCCTTTAAATATTTCAAAATCATATTTTTAACAATAAAAATGTTCATTAACATATTATTTATATACAATAAATTTCTTATTATTTAAATCCAATGTTCAACAGATTCTTTTAATAAATTCAAGTGTAAAATTCCAATTCTTTACATTTTTAAATAAACAACTTAACACTTAAATTTTCTCCATTTTTTTTCAAATAAATTTAATTTCCAGTTTTTATTTATATAACTTTATTTATTTAAATAGAATTCCAATTTTCCACTTAAGTTATATTTCAAAAATTCAATGCAACTATTCATTTTTCCCAACATTTTAACTTATAGAAAATTCCAAATTTCTATAATTAATAAATAAAAATCCAATTTAAATCAAATTTTCATATATTTACAATTTAAAAATATTTAAAATTCCAGAAAAACATTTATAAAATAACCACGGATCTGTATATAGTTTTCTAACCTAGGTCAAGTGATACGGATATATATCATTTCAATCCGCAGTTTAAAATAAAAATCTGGGTTCTATCATTTCAAACCTGCAATCCCAAGTCAAAATAAATAATTTAAAAACCGTTCAGGCCTATCATTTCAGCCCATAATGATTTTTCCTTATTCTAAAATCCGTTCGGGTATGTATCATTTCAACCCATAGTGATTTCTAATCTACAGGGAACTTGCAGTGTGATAAGCATATATATAAGAACAGTTTAACAATATACAATAGTAACAGGTGATGTGACAGGTAACAGGTGATATGACATATAATTTAACATGTTAACATCATACATATATAAAATCACATGGTAGTTATAACATCATAACTATTTTCTACACATTCAGTTGTGGTTGTTTTACAACTGCATAAGTATATAATTGTCGTGTGAGATTTACTCACCTCTAATTGCTGAATATTTCCAAACCAAAGGCACAAATAGACAATAAGGCACGATGACACAACTACGGACTTGAGTGGAGGTTGAATCCAAGCTACAACTCTTGTGTACAACCCAAAATAAACAAACAAAACAACACAATTCAATATGACTATAACATGCAATAACTTTGAAATAAAAGAGAAACGAATTGCCAAACTTTTGCCTTGCTACCTCAAGCCTTTGTCACGGCCTAGGGTATGTTTTTTTTCAGATTCGGTAAAGTTTTGGTTCAGGTTTATGGCTAGCATGGGTCGGGTTCATGGCCAAACAAGATGGAGTTTTATACATGAGGCGGTGAATGGTTTTTAGGCAAAAAAAGAGAGTTTTGTTTGGCTAGGGGGCTTGGCCATGGGAAGTATGCTCGGCCTAAGGGTGCATTATGACTAGACAGAGGTGGAAGGGGTGTGTGGTGGTCAGGTCAGTGGTGGTGGTGGCGGCTATGGTGGTGATTTGAGTGGTGGATGAAAGGAATGAGGCAACAATGGTCAAAAACATTGTTTTTAGGCATGTAGGTTGCAATTTGAAGGTTTTGGTCACCATAGATGGCTCGGCCATGGTCATGGCTGGTGGAGTAGATGGTGTTGGAGGCATGGAAGAGATGTAGGAGTTTGTGGCTGCGGCTATGGAGAAGAGGCCGATCCAAACTAGAAGAGAAACAAGGCAAAAATTTAGAGAAAACAAGGAGAAAAGTAAGAAAAAGAAAGGGAAGCCACTACCAGATCTTATTGAAGCCGTGAGAAACAATTGAAGATGGATTTAATTTTCACGTGAAAACCTAATGAGATGATGGCTACACTAGGACTTTACACGGCTAAGGCAATTAATTGAGGAGTTTAAGGAAATGAAGGGTTTGGGCAAATAAAAGGGCTTACGTTTCAAAGTGATTTACAATCTTCCATATTCCTTTCCTTCTAAATATTTATATAAACAAAATTTTAGGAGAAAATACTTTACAAACCGAAATCAATTAGAATTATGAGGTAACAAATAGTATAATTTGAAAAAAATATATATAATAATGAAGAAAATGCCTTAAAAATACCAAACAGTGTTCTAAAATTGTGAATAAATCACTGTTAGTCTTGGAAAATTATACATTTCATTATAAAAATATTATGAAGTGGAAACTTAAATTAAATTAATTTATTTATCATTTTCAAAATAAAATAGAAAATTAAATTGCAGAAAAATAAAAAAGGAATAAAGAAATTGTAAAAAAAAATAGCAAGCAGGACATAAAAATTACAAGAAAATTACCAATGGCTTTGGAAAGTTATTTACATCATTTTAAAAATATTATAAGACAAAATTTGAAATAAAATGATTTTTAAAACATTTTCAAAGTGAAATAAATAATTAAATTCATGGAAAATATCAAAAGAATTAAAGAAATTGCTAAAAAAAATAGGAAACAGAACCTGAAAAATTCAAATAAATTACCATTAATTCTAGAAAAATTCCTACTTCACTAAAAATAATAATTTAAAACAAATAAAATAAATTTCAAAAATATTGGGTTGTTACATATACAATAAAGTTGGTGCACGACCATACAATAAACATTGAATCAAACATATATACATAAGAGTATGCGGAAGAACAGAAATTGCTCAAGAGAAAGGAGAGTTGATATCCAGCATCAACTTCAAGCTAAGTCCAATTGATGATACCTGAAACAACTTGGTCTGACCCGAGTATAAATTCACGGGTCAGTCTAGCTACACGAATCAGTCAATATCGGTAATATGAAGCAGAATAGACATGAAGATACTTCTTCTCGAAAGAGAAGAATGAATCGATAAAATCATAAGCTCAACACTTAAGTAACAAATGCTACTTAAGTGAAAAAATACCTCGTAGGAGGTAACTCAAACTCAATACTCAAATCAAACACAAGTGCCTTATATCATCGGCGACATCCCAAAATGTCTACATGGTTTCCATGAACCATATCTCCTTAAAAGAAGAAATATCAATACAAACTCTCACCAAATGACAAACATAAAACATTCTCAAATAGGATGATCCAAAACTCAACTATAGATGAATCTCCAAATTCAATTATACCTCTTCTCATCGGTATAAATGTATATAAATCTCAATTTCTACTCGCCAAAATGGCAAAACCCGGAATATCTTAAAAAATCCTGAATTATCAAAACTCATAACTCATGGAACTCGATAAGAGTTCAAAACATCACAACTGAAATCACCATATATATAACATCTCATATAGCACAAGGCTATCGATGTAATAAAACATCTTAAAAAGGTGAAATCACAATAAAACAGAAAACTCAAAAAATCCGGATTGGCCAAATCCCAGGTTGTAGTGCCGAAGCAATGCTGCACGTGCAAAACTCAGACTACCGAAGCCTCAGACAAGGTCGCTAACACCTCCCATAGCAGTTCGTCCTCATGACAAGGTCGTTGACACCTGTCCAAGCCATTTTGTCAGTCCTAACAAGGTCGCTAACACCTCCCAAAGCAGTTCGTCCTCATGACAAGGTCGCTGACACCTCTCCAAGCTATTTTGTCAACTCTAACAAGGTCGCAAACACCTCCCAAAGCAGTTCATCCTCATGACAAGGTCGCTGACACCTCTCGAAGCTATTTTGTCAGCTCTAACAAGGTCGCTTACACATCCCAAGCAGTTCGTCCTCATGAAAAGGTCGCTGACACCTCTCCAAGCAGTTCTGTTAGGTAAACATCGTGAATGTGTCACAAACTCACGGATAGGAACCCGAAAAGTGTTAACGTATGTTTGCACAAAAAATGGGCAAACACCTCCAAGTCGTATGATTTAGTCGATTTTAAGTTGTTCTTAGTGATTTGGATGATTTATGCAAATATGTAAAAAGCAGGGACTAAACTGTAAAAGACACACAGATTTATAGTAGTTCGGCCAGAACGTGCCTACGTCCACTTTATATGTTATTCTCCTTTTCTATTCATATTACAAGTACAAAGCTTTGATTACAAGTAACTGAAAGTTGTTTGAAAGTTCTATCCATGCTTGAGCTCTCAAACTTGTCTCCCATTGTTGTACCCCTGCTCCTTTATTTATAGAGTGAGGCTGAGGGTAGGGTTCCTGGATGTATATAGCTGGTGGTGGGCCTGGGCTGATGCAATCTGGCCTGGCAAAGTCGGTCCGGAACGCCTTGATTCGGTGGGACTTGGTCCGGTGGTGAGTGATCCGGTGATGGTTGGTTGGAGTTTGATTCGGTGGTGAGGGCGTAGCTTGGTCCGGTAGTGCAGGGAGTTGGTCCGGTAGTGTATGGAAAGATTGTTGGTTCGGCAGTGGATGGTAGAGGAGTAGCTTGATTCGGCTAGGAAGGAAAGTGTAGTTGGTTCGGCTAGGAAGGGAAGTGGAGTTGGTTCGGCTAGGAAGGGAAGTGGAGTTGGTTCGGCTAGGAAGGGAAGTTTGGATCGGCAGTGCTTGGGAGTGGAGGATGGATGGTTCGGTAGTGCTTCCTTTCATTTGGCTTGGTTATATCTCCTTCATACGAACTCCGATTAACCTGAAATTTGAAACATAGCCTTTCCTAGTCCTTATCATCATTTCCAATCAATTTCGTCCGGATCGAAGCTCAACCAGATTTTGGCGATATCGATCGCAGCCTTGATCCCAATCGATCTCCAACCCCGATATTCAACATTCCTTGCCAATTTGTTGATATTCCAGTTTTGACCAAAAATGGGATAACACTTTGCCCCCCAAAATATGCCTTGCGGTAGGAAGGCGTGTTTTGTAATGCCATGAGATGGATGTTCATATCCTGTTGATGTCCTGCAAAGGAATTTACAGTTTTATGTGACCTCAAATGACGATCGTTCGGGATCGAGATATTTGAGATGAAGTGCGACCGTTCATGGTCAAGAGCCAAACTTCAAATGACGATCATTCGAGATCGAGATATTTGAGATGAAGTGCGACCATTCATGGTCAAACGCCTAACTTCAAATGACGATTGTTCGGGATCGGGCCATTTGAGGTGAAGTGCGACCCTGCGCGGTCAAGTGGCGGACCTCAAATGACGACCATTCATGATCGAGCCATTTGAGGTGAGGTGAGTTGTGCTGTTCGGGGCGAGTTGTGACCGTTCGAGGTCGGGTGCCGTTCGAGGCGAGTTGTGACCGTTCGAGGTCTGGTGTCGTTCGAGGCGAGTTGTGACCGTTCGAGGTCGGGTGCCGTTCGAGGCGAGTTGTGACCGTTCGAGGTCGGGTGCCGTTCGAGGCGAGTTGTGACCGTTCGAGGTCGGGTGCCATTCGAGGCGAATGAGTGTGCCCGGGGGGACTTAATATTATCAGTGCCGGAGTTATTGTTTGGAGGAGTTTCCGAATCAAAGACTTCGGCAGTTCACTGCCATGCAAGAGGTGTTCGTGGATCGTTCGCGATCCAACGGGCATGCAAGTAGTTTTTTTTCGTAGAATTGTAAATATTAAAGCAATAATCATATGAACCTTGCAGCAGAAATGTCCAAACAGGAAGAATTTAAATGTTCAAATCAAAATCAAAGCAAAAAGAAAAATGAAGATGTTAAAGCGTAAACTCTTACTATAACGCGGTTGGTAGTCATTCAGAGCATGCCTATGGATCGTGCGCGATCGCTCACATGTGTAAATGATTTAACCGCGTTGGTGAGAGGTTTACAACTTGTTCATCGTTATTTTAATCAAGCAATCAATGGATAATCAAACGGTGCCCCGATCCAGGGTCACCTCTAGCCGATGTAGACGGTGGTCACTCTGGCTCCACTGCTAGAGTTCGCCTCCTCACATACTGAAGGAGCATACCGTTCCTGATATGCCCTTCCACCTCGTCCTTCAAATGCCTACAATCATTAGTGTTATGACCGTTCAATTCATGAAATACACAAAACTTGTCTGATTTTCTTTCGTTAGAAGTTGAATCCCTTTGCATCGGTCTACGATACGGAACCTGCTCTTTAGTATCCGGATAGATTCGTTCCAGACTCTCATTCAACTCAGAGTAAGTAGTGAATCGCGGCTCCCTTCGTTGCCACTTTGACCTGTCCCCGTCATTCTCAGTCTTTCTTTTACCTCTACTAGTTTCCGCGCCTTTCTCAGGGGGATTTCCACCTTTGATCGCATAAATATCAATTCCTTCTCCTTCTTCTCTTTCGGCGTTTGCATCCTCCAATCGTAAAAACTTTTCCGCCTCATGATAGAATTCTCCTAGATCCACGGGTGGATCCTTAGTTAATAAATTTTTGAACTCTGTTCCGTCAGCTATCCCGGACACAGCCGTTATCATAACCATGGATGGATCTGGTCGATCCACCGAAGCTGCTGCCGTATTGAATCGCGTTAGGTAACTCCTTAAAGTCTCTCCGATTTTCTGCTTTAGGGTTTCCAACGTCATCACATTCTTGGGTCTTGTAATATGAACCCTGAATTGCCTCATAAATTTCTCAATTAAATCATTCCACGTTCCGATGGATCCATTCTCTAATTGTCTAAACCACAATGCTGCAATATCCGCCAAGTACAATGGAAAGCACCGGGCCATAACCTCCTCTGATGCCCCCATCACTTCCATATGTCTCATATACTTCGTTAGATTAACCGTGGGGTCCGTTCTCCCATCATACATGTCCAGCGATGGTAACTTGAAATCCGGTGGGTTCCTAGCTTGTCTGATTGCTGGAGTAAAAGGACTCCTATTAACATCCTCCAAATCTTTGTTTACCAAACTGCCTCTCATAGCATTTCTAACCATCTTCGCCAACCTGTCATTGTCTCCGAGATGCAATCTTTGTTCATTACTTTCGACCTGCCCCCCGAGTCCACGAGGGAATTCTGGGATCTGCCCCCTTGACTGAGCGTTCACTCCTCTGCTGCTCCCAGGTGTTGCAGATGCTCCTCTTTCTCTCTCCTGAATTGGATCTATGTTCTTCATGGGTGCCTCCTAATCCAGGTGCTATGCCGGATGGTCCTGCTCCGTTCCGAACTCCATCTGCTTCCCTATTCTGTGCTCCAAGTTGCCCAATCTGCTGAAACAAATTCTGAATCAACTCCTCTTGTCTTTTCATCATTGTCTCCATCTCATCCCTGGTGATGAAGACTGAAGTTTGGTTCTCTCCTGAGGAAGCCCCTTGACTCCCTTCGTGCTGACTTCTTTCTGGTCTCTGTCTTCTACTTGTTTTCCTTCCAAGAGCCATAATCTCGGATAGACTTCTGGTTCTTAAAGAGAGTCTCTCAACAAATCTTTGCGACGCAATGATTAAAGCGCTCCTGAGTTCAACTCTCAATAAAAGCACCAAAAATGTTTGCACAAAAAATGGGCAAACACCTCCAAGTCGTATGATTTAGTCGATTTTAAGTTGTTCTTAGTGATTTGGATGATTTATGCAAATATGTAAAAAGCAGGGACTAAACTGTAAAAGACATACAGATTTAAAGTGGTTCGGCCAGAACGTGCCTACGTCCACTTTATATGTTATTCTCCTTTTCTATTCAGATTACAAGTACAAAGCTTTGATTACAAGTAACTGAAAGTTGTTTGAAAGTTCTATCCGTGCTTGAGCTCTCAAACTTGTCTCCCATTGTTGTACCCCTGCCCCTCTATTTGTAGAGTGAGGCTGAGGGTAGGGGTCCTGGATGTATATAGCTGGTGGTGGGCCTGGGCTGATGCAATCTGGCCTGGCAAAGTCGGTCTGGAACGCCTTGATTCGGTGGGACTTGGTCCGGTGGTGAGTGATCCGGTGATGGTTGGTTGGAGTTTGATTCGGTGGTGAGGGCGTAGCTTGGTCCGGTAGTGCATGGAGTTGGTCCGGTAGTGTATGGAAAGATGGTTGGTTCGGCAGTGGATGGTAGAGGAGTAGCTTGGTTCGGCTAGGAAGGGAAGTGTAGTTGGTTCGGCTAGGAAGGGAAGTGGAGTTGGTTCGGCTAGGAAGGGAAGTGGAGTTGGTTCGGCTAGGAAGGGAAGTTTGGATCGGCAGTGCTTGGGAGTGGAGGATGGATGGTTCGGTAGTGCTTCCTTTCATTTGGCTTGGTTATATCTCCTTCATACGAACTCCGATTAACCTGAAATTTAAAACATAGCCTTTCCTAGTCCTTATCATCATTTCCAATCAATCTCGTCCGGATCGGAGCTCAACCAGATTTTGGCGATATAGATCGCAGCCTTGATCCCAATCGGTCTCCAACCCTGATATTCAACATTCCTTGCCAATTTGTTGATATTCCAGTTTTGACCAAAAATGAGATAACAACGTATGTCCCATACCACACATTCGCACTTAGCGGTTTACTACCCGTTAGTCGATGCCACACTAGAAACATCATAAAACTCAGAAAATTATATCTCGCCTAGTCTCATTGGCGAGTGATAAAGAGACATCATACTTGTCTCATCTCATCGACAAGTAAAAATATCATGATGGTTCCTCATAAACCCTAAATCTCAACATATGAAATCATAAATTCAAAACTTGCCTTATATCATTGGCAAGTAAATAAAACATCGTGATGGATCTCATCGGCCATACTCCGATATAGGAGATCTCAAACCATAATGTTTGTCTAATATTGGCCATCTTAAATAATTCCAATAAATAGGAATTATAAAAATCAAAATATGCCATAAAATGGCAAAACATCTCAGAATCAATAATCTCAAATAGCTTCGATCGTACAAGTCCGAAATTAACCGAAATAGTAAACGCACAAGTCACATACCACATGTTTTACTAAATCGTTTAATTCTCTTTCTCATACATTCGAATAGTACAAAAGTGTGTATTATATATATATATATATATATAATAATTATAAATTTTTGTAAAACATTTAATATGAAAGCTTTTCCATTTAAAAAAAATCATTTCGAAAACGGTTTATAAAACACGTGCACAGAAACAGAAAAAATCGATGAAAATTCAATAAAATTAACATACGATAAAACCCAAATAAAACCGTCAATTCATAGTGAGAATCGAAATTAATGTCGTCTTTTCTATTATTAAGAGTTAGCCTTTAAGAACCATCTTAAAAAAAAGCTCAAAATCATCGAATTCAAAAACAATTCGACGGAAAATGCCAAACTTTGCAAAAGAACTCAAGCTAGCGGCTTGTTTTGCCAGTTCGCCCATTTTTAACTCAGAATTTGAGAAAATATGAAACATAAAAATTTAAGATGATTGTTACACCTATAAGTTAGAAAAAGAATCATCTAATTCGGACATTCGAGTCAAATGTTACGACAATTTTAATTCTCGGGTCTAAAATTACAAAACTGTGAATAATTAGCATAACAACAGGGCTGCGGCTTAAGATCCAATTTTACCTTGTAGATCAAAGATTTTGATAAATCATAAAACATGAAAGTTGAAGATCATTTTCATAGCTATAATTCAAAAAAATAGTCACCTGATTCGTACTTACAAGTCAAAAGATATACCCAAAACAATTATCAGGTCTGGATTTATTATCGCTGTATTTTGCTCTCAGAACAGCGACAAAGAAGTGCATTTTTGACCAAATTAAATTCAAAATTTAAGAAAACCCAAAACATGAAACTTGTAACACATCATTTTTGATTTTCAGAACATCCAAAATTATAAAATTACGATCCAAAACGAGAAAGTCATGGCTAACTTTATTTTTAGGTTTCAATTCTGAAAATCGACAGAGCGGAGCATGTATCTCAGTTTCAAATCCAATTTCGATCCTTTAAATCATATAATTTGCAAAAACTTATAACATGAAAGTTGTAGCACAGTGTTTAAGATTTAAGAACTTTAAACAATATCAAAATCTGATAAGAAATGACAAAGTTATGCTTAAATTACTAACAATATTTTGCACAGAAATTTGACAGGGCAGAGACTATTACTCTGTCAAAAATTCGATTTTGACCCAGAAATCTTTAAATATGAGAAAGTAATTAAAATAAAGGTTCTTCCTTAGAGAATTATCTTTCTACTTCAAAACGATTCAACATAATTGGATTTATCACTCAAAAGCTATGTTCATTTTACTCTCAGGTATTAACTCAAATTTTTTATATGGCTGAGCTATAACATTAGTTTCAAACTCAATTTCGACCTATTTAACTGCAGAATTTCGAAATATGATTAAAAGAAAACTTGTAGCTAATTGAAATATCTTTCTACCACAAAAAGATTGAGTCAATTTGGAATATTCTACCATAAATTATCGTTGTTTTATTGCAGCGACTTTTTTTATAACAAATTTCCAGCAAACAATAACACAATAATCACACAAGTTTTCAACCAAAGTGCATACAATTAAATCAACAATCATTCAAATAATGATGTGCAGCAAACAAAGATTTCGTTGTGAATGATTAACTCACCTTTATCGTTTAATTCAACAATCAAGACCACCAATTTAGCCCAAATTTCCAAACTAGCAAACCCTAAACAGGGAAGAAGTTAATAAATTTTCACTGTAAGTTAGATTTTGATGGAGATATTGTTTTAGATTGAAGAGTACCCGAGTTTGTACTTAAATTCATGTTTTAAAACATCCATCTTCATTTTATTTTGATTAATAGAGAATAGATTGAGAGAATGAGAAGGCTGCCATTATTTTTGAGCTTCAGAAGTTTTTAACTAAGAGGAGAGAAGTGAATGAACGTATTGACTTTACTCCTCTCTCTCATTCTTTAATAACATGTTAGGGTTAAATTGTACTAATGGACTTAAGCCCAACAAGTAAATGAAATTAACATGTGTTATTATTCAACCACTTATTTCATGTTGTAATGCATACTGACGATGAAATTTACACTATTTCAAGTTCCACCTCTTAAGAATTACGAAATTCATTGCTCATGATAATAAAAATGTTTTACACCCAATTAAAATATTATTTAAATAATTAGAAAATATTTATTATCATATTTCCCTATTTAAAGAAAATAGCAAATTTACATTATTAATTACAAAACTCATTGTAATTAACGCTATAAATTACACAAAAATCACATTTTTATGTCATAAAATTCTATAACTCATTTCAAATATAATTTTATGCTCAACTTATATTTCTAAACTCAATTCCATCATTTTATTAAACATATCCCGTTTTAAAATTAATTACTTCCTTTAAAAAATATTAAATGAAGTAAAGAGAAATAATTAACAAAATTATTACATTAACTCTAAATAAAACACATTTTCCTCATTTATTTATTAACTCAAACCATGTTAATAAAGTTTTCAGAATTCTATTTTCTCATTTTATCCTCAAATATATTGTTTATTCCCGATAATAATTTAAATTCCTCTTTAATGATTAATTCACACTACTAAATTATAACTGTCATTATAAAAATCAATTTATAAAAATCAATTTATAAAATTTACGCTCTTTCCTCTAAATCCATTTTCTGTTTCAAAATAAATAGTTGGAAACCTATTATTCAATTACAAGGAAATCTATAAATTACAATTCAATTCCAAATCACTTAAAATTCTTTCTAAAAATAATTCATATATTTTTAGAGTTCTTCACTAATAACTGAAAATAATAATATTATTAAATATAAGTTTTATAATTCAAAATTTCCTTTGGACAACAAACTTAATTAAATCTATTTTTTCAATAAGAATTTTCTATTAAAAATAATCTTCCAAAGTCGTAAAATAGAATTCCATAAACAAATAAATTGCACTCCACTTACTATAACCTCGTAACATTATTTTTCTAAACTTCCATTAAATCCAAAATAAGATTAACTTGTCACTTTTAAAAATATCAATTTCAAATATCATTCCATAAACACTCTTTAAATATTTTATAATCAATAATAAATGAATAAAAATATAAATATTCTAAAATTTAACTTATTTAATCAAATCCCAAAAATTCATCATTTTCCCAACAATTTCTATTCATAGAAAACCCAAAAAGTTTTGCTTAAATAATTTTCTATCATAAATAATATTTCAGTTTGAATAAAAATCATTTGGAAATCTACTATTTATTTTCAAAAATATTTCATTTTTCATCAAAATCTTCTGTTCCAATTTATTCCCCTTTCGATCATTTTTTTTAATGCGACCTCATCACAAAAACAGTCGACCAAAAATATGTGATTTCATTACACCAAAATCGATCAAAGATATGCAATTCACTTTCATATTAACAAATTTATATCAACCAAAAATCCATCGTCCAAACAACCAACGAATTCCAATAAAATAGAACATAAATCATAGTGGTGAGTTATATAAAATAACACACACAAACAAAGCAAACAAACCAATCGAACATCTAATGACAATGCACAATTCCACAATATCAGTCAACGACAATTTGCATAAACTAGACGATAGTTGTGAGTAAAATGAGATTTGCTCACCGAAACGATGCATACTCCGTTGAGTTATGCAGTAGCTTCAGCCTTCATTACCACATCAGCAAAACTTCTCCCAAACCTGTTAGCTGCCCTACCGGCCTCGCCTGAAGCCATAAACCCAGGTCGTGCCCCTCTAAAATCGTCGATCCCTGTTCTGGAATGAGCATCCATGCACATGCTAACACCCCATGCCACCTGCTCCTCCACGACAACCTAACCCGCACGACCACCAGAACGCTCACGTCACTCCACGTCGCCGCGACTATGCCCAAGCCACACGCGGCAACTTCCCTCCCCCTTTACGTCGCCGTCGACGTCGTCGACAATAACCTCCACTAGGTCGCGACTAAGCATTGGCCGCCGCCTTCGTGCTCCCTCCACCTCTTCGATGTTCACTGACGTCGCTCATGTCGCGACGTTTCCAAAGACACGATGATTTTTTTAATTTCGTTGAAGTCATGATTGTTGATTTAGGGTTTCTTAGGCAAAAATAAAAATATACCGGGGAGAGGTTATTCTAGGGAAATAGGTACGAGGGTTTGGGCTAAACTTGATTTTGGGTCCTTTTTAATCTTCTAAGCAAGCTCTGCGTGACGCTATGAATATTACACATTATTAATTTTTAAGTTGTAAGTTTGAGGTCGCAAATAGGTTCTACGTCGATGCCAAATAAATCGAACGATCCCGTATTGATGTCGGTTTTAGTTTCTATTCAGTGCAGTTAAAATTTAACGAATAAAAATGTATTGTTATTGATACTTCAGTTTTGCACATAAGAGGGTCATTTTTTTTCCAAAAAGTTTTTTTTACTATGAAAATTACTAATCAACCTAACCTTTGACATAATTGTCCTTTCTTTTATCTATTCTAATTTTCACTTAATCATCATTAACGTTTGATCCAAAATCATTAATTAAATAATAAAGAATTCACATTCGCTTCATCCAGATGTAATTGAAAATGAGAAAGGGAGAAGTTTGATTTTTACTTAAAGAACATTCAACACGATAATTTTAAACTATAATTTTTATTACTGTTAAAAGAATGCACAATGAAATGGGTTAAGAAATTACCTTTTCATCACCTTCTCTTCAAGATTTTGATCTGATTGTAAAAATCACAATGAATTTTTTCTCACCATTGTTTTATTTTTCAAAAAAACAAAGAAGAAGAGGAGAGTAAATGAAAGTGTTTAGGGTTTTGATGTTTTAACCAAGAAGAAAAAGGATAAAAGTATATATGTTTTATTAATAGGGAATGTATCCCTCATATCAATTTAATTTTGCATGGAATGCTCATAAAATTTAATTTTCTTGTGCTCAAAACTAAAGTATCAATAACAAAAGATAATTGACAAACAAAGAAGAAGATGAGAGTAAATGAAAGTGTTTAGGGTTTTGATGTTTTAACCAAGAAGAAAAAGGATAAAAGTATATATGTTTTATTAATAGGGAATGTATCCCTCATATCAATTTAATTTTGCATGGAATGCTCATAAAATTTAATTTTCTTGTGCTCAAAACTAAAGTTTCAATAACAAAAGATAATTGACAAACAATCGCAAACGAATTCGTTCACTTTCAACGACACCATTTTTCTAAACCATGCTTTGATAAACAATTGCAAACGCCAATATCGAAAAATGATAATAGACAAACAAGATAAACCGTATATATTCGGAGTGAAATGAATGTGAAATGAAAAAAATAAAATTAATAAATTTTGTGGAAGCCAAATGAAAACATACATTACTCTACAGCACCATTCAATAATAATAAGTCACGAGATCAACTTTCAACATCACTATGTAAATCAATACTTTCACATAACAATCTTTTTTATATAGCTGCAATACAACAAACGATAGTGATGAATGACTATAAACAGGAAGTTCCAAATCTATATTAGCATCCATGGTTTCACAACATCCTCAAAAGAATAAAGAATATCTTAAAACCATATCAACTTTCAGCAGCTCTATAGTCTCGAATTGCTTCTTTGGGAAACTTTTTGCAGAAACAATTCCAACGCAGCTCTCATCCACATACGTCTAAATCCACTCACCGCTTCAGTAATGGAAATCCGCTTCTTCTTCCTCATTTGCATCTCTGCAAAACATGCCAATTCACTCGTTGCCTTCATAGGATCTGATACAGTCCTCTTCTTGGGAAGTTTACCTGAAGAGAAGGATCCGCCATTTGGTCGAGCCTGCAATTTAATGTCATGTCGTGAATAAGGCTAGATATCGTGTATATCAAACTACAAGTGCATTATGTGCATGTCAGATATTGTGTACAGCTAAATGATTTGGGAACATTGATATTTATGCATGTATATCAAACTACAAGTGCATTATGTGCATGTCAGATATTGTGTACACCTAAATGATTTGGGAACATTGATATTTATGTTGAAGTTGAAACCATGACTTCGTATATGCATGTGAATATTCTGGTATGAAGCTAGTATAAATAAAATTAAACTTTGTTGAAAACTACAAATTGACAACAAGTACACCATTCAAAAGATTGCATTGTTTTGGCCAAGTTTGACTAGGCGCCATAATTTTTTTTTGACAACTTTCAAACTGAAACTAAAGTGTGCAAGAAAGCTAGGCCAGAATAGTGCATTACCATTCGACCTGTTAAGATTAACCTCATGTAGTTTGTAATTTTCATATTTTTGGGGGTTTTAAGTGTCAACATGTCAGTGGCAAAAATGAACACTCTTAAGACATATTTACCACAGCGTTTTTTGTGTTCAAACATTCTTACACTAGACTTAAGAACAGACAAGTTACACTGTTCATATTGCATCTAACTTCATCCGATTTAAGCTTACTAAAAACTAGATTGAGCAGTAGGATTTGTTTTTAAAACTACAATTATCTAACAGTTAATATAGAACTCTACAAGTAATCTTATTTCCAACTTTTACAAATAAAGTTTAATGCCCTGCAACAAAGTTGGTTCACTCTACCTCTGTTCATTCAATCCCAATTTACTCAACTTTGTACCAGGGACTGCATCATATTAGAAAATTTTCATCGTGATACAATTCGCCCACGACTCCTGCTTATGCCCTGTCATTTCCCGAGTATTTGCTGGAGTTTGCCAACGACTCCAGCTTATGTTTCGGCCGCTTGTTCTAAGCTTTTGTGAGGTTCCCATCCTCCCTTCAGGAACATCAAATCCATTTGTCATTGCGGCCGCTGCAGACCCAATAGATGTAAAAACTTTGAAAATAATTAGTCTGAAGGACGATGCTAGTTAGAACTAGCATTTTGTATAGTGTAAAAACTGAATTAAATGCTAGTTAGAACTAACATTTTGTATAGTGTAAAAACTGAATATAATGCTAGTTAGAACTAGCATTGTCCTTCAGCCTAATTTTTCTTAAAGTTTGTCCTTCAGCCAAAAAAGATATCTTAGTGTCCTTGAGACAAATTTTTTATCAAAGTTTGTCCTTTTCCCTAATTCCCTCGTATAATTATGTGGAAGTTTTTAGCTAAAAGATTTAATTTCAGTTTGCTATATTTTCGATTTTCACAAAATTAAACTTTTCATGCGTTCAGTTTCCAAAATTTTGATTTTGAAATAATAATTATAAAAAAATTTAATCATCACAATTCTATAATTCAAAATTTTATAGTTTCGGATCTTTTTTGAAAATTTAAATATTATTCAATTTTTTTTTTTAAAAAGGAATCTGAGTTTTGAAAACGTAACCAAAAATATAACTTAAAAAGTTCGAAACTACAAGTAAATCGGTTTTCAAAAATTTTCATTCCAAAATTTTGAATTTTTAGTGTTTTTTTAGTAATGTAACAAA
The DNA here is from genome assembly GCA_030765085.1 of Allium cepa. Taxonomy (NCBI): domain Eukaryota; kingdom Viridiplantae; phylum Streptophyta; class Magnoliopsida; order Asparagales; family Amaryllidaceae; genus Allium; species Allium cepa. The sequence continues at coordinate 962,642,423 of CM060939.1, read as the reverse complement.
TGCAACTACCTAAGGATGTATAGGGAAAAATTATTATTAAACATTCAAAATCACATAAAACATTATGAAAGTGAATAACAACATTTTCATCAAAGAAGTATCTGAGTTCAAAACAAACTACTTAAAATTTCCAATTCATCAATAAGCGATCAAATAACTAATCATCTACCATACGCAAGCGCTACCTAAGTTCAAAACAATCAGTTTAGGAGGCTTAGTATAAGCGGTTCGACATAAAAGGTTAGGCATGGGTAGGGTCTTATATTACCAGGTTTAAGCAGAGGAGAATAATGCGTGAAACAGTATGATTCAAATTTGTGTAGGCGCATTACAACAAGATCAAACTTTAGAGAATCAGAACGCCAAGTTGCGAAATATACCAATACCAACATGCAAAGAGTGGGGTTTTACAGCATGTTGAAACAACGGCGAAAGGGAAGCTTGGTGAAGATAAATTGTATATATAAGTGAAGTTTGGAGCAGTCTGATATAGGAAAAGGCTCGAAGAAAAGGATCGGAATGGCGGAAGAATGGACCATGCGATGGAACTACAGGGACGCAGAAGCTCGACTGGGGTATCGACAACAATGACCGAACCTCAAAATAGATTCAGCATCCCTAGCCAAACCAGAATGTTACAATCTATAAGTACATTGAAATCAACTATACTTATGAGTTCCGTTTGAGTCGTGGCTTTTTGTGTTGTGATCGTATCAAAGTGCTCTACGTTATGGAGTTGGTTTGAACTGAATCCGAACAATTTAAAATTTTATTTATTTGAATTTAAAAATGTATTTGTTTATTTTAATGAAATTTGTTAATTTATTTCGTGTTATTTGCAATTATTAAACGCATATTACACAATTAAAAATAGATAATTAAAAAACTATAAATCAATTAAATAAAAAAATCACATTTCAAATACTCTACTCAAATGCCCCACTCAAATGCCCCATTCGTAGCCGCAAAGGCATTACCCGTTCACCAATCTTCCTCGCTCAAATATCTCATTTTCGTTCGTTGCAAATGCACCCTAAATCTTCGACATGTACATCTACAAGCTTGTAAAAGTTTAGTGGCTTATGTTCTAGAAGCCAATTTCACAACAACACATTTTGATTTTTCATTGCACATCTCAATTATTTAAACAGTGTCAGTAGAATAATTGAATAAAAAGAAAAGGATTTCCAAGGAGATATTAACTTTGAAGCAAAAGGACTTACCAAGGCATAATCGTTCATCGGAATCTATTTCAAAAAAAATCATCATCTTCCTACAAATTATGAGCATACTACACATTAATCAATCAGATTAGAAAACAGTTGCCAAGACATATAATTTAAGTGAGACAAAGCTCCTAACCATTGCAATTTGGATAGACTTTCAGATCAAATCCATACATATTCCAATAATTCAACCTTCTACACTCTTAACGCTCTTAAAATAGTCTTGTTTAATGTAAACATCGATTCTTGGACTACTTTGAATTTGTCACCTGTTTCGAGTTCATTTGCTTTTGAGAAATTTTTCCAACCATGGAAAAAAAACTGCAGGCTCACCACCTTGATAGTAGAAAACAGGTCAAACTCTGCTGGCTGGACCAGTAATTAAGATAACACTTCTTCTATCTATCAATTTACAAATTCAACTGGTAATTTCATCGGTAACACCTACATGAGACAATACAATAACTTGGCTATTAACACTTTCAGGCATATTTTTTAAAATACCAACAGATCTTGCAGGCAACTACAACTATAAAAAAGGATACCTGAAACATAGTTAATGGACTGACATTGTAAGGGTAACCAATAGTTTTTATTTATCACAGTGAGATGAAGTCATAAAGGATGGGATATAAAATATATTTTCATTCCTCATATCCCAATTCATTAAACATCCTGCTGATCTTTATTCAAATCTCCCAATTTAATTTTCTTCGTAGTTTTTTTCAACTAACGATCAGAGATAAGTTTCAAATACTTTTAGACAAAAAATCTTCACTTCTTCGTTGTTTTTTATTTACTTTTTTTAATAGAAAAATCAATCGTTTTATGAAATTCAAACTTATGAAGAAAATCAAACTTTATAAAAAACATCAAAAGAAAAAATTAGTATCTACAAAAAAATGTTTCCACAAAAAATGTTCGTTTTCAGAACAAATTTAATTTTGTTAAAAGAATTTTAAATTTTCTCAAAGAAGATCATTTTTTTCAAAAAGAATTATGTAAATTCAAAAAAAACATATTTTTCAAAATAATCTGAATAAAAGAACTATTGATCCACTCCAATCAAAATAGCTATGAATAATCCGTCAATGAATATACAAAAAATCTAAAGTTTGCATCCGTATTCAAAAGGCAGATAAATATCTGATATCCAAAAAAAAGATACGGATGCGCATACGAAGACATCTGCATCCGAAAATTATTCGCTCGGATTTTATTAAGATTATAGTTTATATATGTGTATTTTAATACAATAAAAAATATGTATTGATTATTTTACTAAGTTAATCGTTTATATTTTACTCATCTAATGCATATTTAACAGTAATGGCTTAGTAGTTGTTGTAATGTATATTTAACAGCTCAAAACTATTTATTATCATCATTTTTTTTTAGTTTATATTTTATAATCAATGAAATTGAAAGAAAATGTTATGTTAAAACAAGATTTTCTATTTATGTTTCTTGATTCATCGATCGTCGACGGATAGAATGATTATCTGATATCCATCCATATCTACAGATGTGGATATCTGATTTTCAAAAATGATTCCACATTCGAAAGTATCTGTTGAGAGACCTAGTTACGATCTCCTTTCACTTACAAGACCTTTCAATAAAAGTACAAATCAAGGTTTGAGAACTCCGTTTTGGTCTCGGTTTTGATCAATTGAAATTTTCTTAGTTACAGATGATTTAGGAAATTTCGAAAGTTTCGCTTTTGATTTTGGTTTCGGTACCAGTTTCAATTTTTAATGACATGTTAATGAAAATGTAATACAAATCCCTGTAAATAAACTATAAAAAATAGTTTATGAAAAAATAAAATGCAATATACAATATTATAAACAAATAACCAAAACCTGATTACTTCATGGTTCTAATTATTAATTAACCATTACTTCACTGAAATAGGAAACTATTATTAGTTCAGCCCAGCCCACTCCAAACCCAAAATAATTCAATGTTGATTTGCACAAGCTTATGAATTAAAAAAGTATGTCCTACACCCTCTCATTCAAGCCCAAGCTTAAATTTTAGCCCAACTTAACCAAAAAGTAACTACATTACGCCCAGCCCAATCCCATATTTTACCCTAATTTCACTAATAGCCGCAAAAAACATCATTGCTCTCTACAAACCCGGAAAAAACGAAAGGAAAAAAAAAATCAACACTCTCTAATGCAAACTCAAAAAAAACAAAAAGGGAAAATAGATAACGTTCGAAGATGAGATTAGATTGAAGTACGCTGATATGAAGCCGACGATGAGCTGAAGACGGAATAGAAATCGCCGACGAGACTGAGGTCAATAAAAAGGTTGAAGCTTTGATTTTTGATTTAGGTTTATAATTTCAATGTATTTAAGTAGATGGTTGTAATTTTGAAATTTTCAAAAAATTTTCCTCTTCTCAACCGAAACCGAATTCTAGCTAGCGTTTCGTCCCAAAGCCCAATGAAGCCAAACCGAGATGGCTGGAACTTCAGTATTCCGATCGAAACCTCAAACATGGTACAAATTGCACATGGAAAAGGTTATAGCACAACTGGTTACATATGTAATATGTTACAAAGCAAATTCTAATTATCTCCAATGACAAATATTAAGCAAAAAAACAATGAAAAAGAAAACATTCATATAAGAGCACACCCAAAAGTGAGTTTTTAAGTAATCAAACTAACCACTACACATTCACGTGTGACTCATTCAAGAACCACAGAGATCAAGAAGTAAAACGGCACAATATATGTTGTCTTAATGCATCTGCATTAAAACATCAAATATTATGTCCATTTTAATGCAACTATGCATTAAAACAGCATAGTGTTTGTTGTTTGAATTCATATGCGCATGTTGTTTATTGGCCTCTCATTTACCAGTACAAACAATTTTTTTTAGTAATTTTTCATTAGGTTTACATCTTGTTCATTTGCTTCTAAGTGTGGTGCGTTGTGGCTAATTGAAAACGGTGGAAGGATGGAAGTGAACACACCAACCGTTGAGAATGCTTTAAAGGCTAATACCATATTTATCCAAGATAAATAATGAGTCTCATGGGCCTTGTACGACTAATGAGAAAGATTGCATTTTTCATAGACATGCATTGGCAGAAAAGCTGGTATATATAACACATATCAAATATAAATTGGAATAAATAGTTTCCTTAATGAAAGTCGATATTACTATAGAAAATTGCCTAGTATAATACATGTTATCTATTTGTAAATGCATGATGATTTGTTCTAATTTGATGGGAGCTACATATAGCTTATGTTGGTACATTGGTATGCATGAGAATTGCACATGGCTTATGTTGTGACATAGGTATGCAAAAGGCTCAAGCATAATTTTCTCTACGAGCCCATATCTATGGGGTGACCCATATATTGGGTTACCCAGAACAAAATTTATGTATTTTATTTGGAAGAGGGCCTAAAAAGTGGCGCTAAACTTGCCCTTTCTTGCAAGAGATGAACTCGGTCTCCTGATGGGATATAGAAGACTTACTACCATTTAGAATAATCTTTACAATTGATGAATTTAACTTTTAAATTTTTATATAAACAGTTAAACATTGTCTATAATATTTTTTTTATTTATACAGTTGCCCTTAGCTTAATGGGTCACCATAGTCCATAGGCTAATCGAGCTACCATTTCAACCGGGCTAGGCATATGATATAGCACAGTTCATTACCTATGTTTCTCTGAACAAAATACCTCAGACATCAACGAAATTCAGTTTGGACCTAAATGTATCTTGTATGTGTTGTAATCACCAAGGTTTTCAAAACTAGATTCAAATTGTAAATCATAAAGTTCAAATTTTAAATCAAAACGGGATTTAACTTATAAATCATTGATTTAAAAGGTCTATATCTACACGTATTGAAATTGATTATGATGATTGAACTTTTACATCTAAACTTAAAACTCAGTTCTTTACTCTTGTTCTAGTTTTTTTTCTCGAAAACTCTAGGATTGAAATTGGGGATTCAAATAAGCATATTAAATATATAAGTATGCATTAAATGAATTTTGCCAACTGTAGTTTTAAATGAGTTTGAATTAGAATGTAAATCGAATCGAAACGCAGGAGATCTGATCTGAATCAGGATTCAGAGATTTATGATTTTTGGTAACAATGGTAACCAACCTATCAGTTTTAATTTAGAATTTTTTTTATCATATATCCTTATGATTATAAAAAATTGTCCTTAGGTCCCTTTCAATTTTCTTTTATAAATTATATCCATATTTCAAAAAATGTGAAATTCACAGGAGTATTTGGGTAGTTTTACTATTCTTAACATGCGTTCTTAGGTTATACGTCCGTAACTCATAACCGTTGTAATACACGTCGGAGCGTCTGCTTTTAAATTTAAAAATGAGAGAAGTAAAAAAAAGTAGTTAAAAAAAGTGGATGTCGAAAATAATTTTTGAAAGTGAAGGATGTAAAACAAATAAGCTTAGAAAAGAGGAATGTACCTTAATTTCCACTTTAATTTAACTAACAATGAATCAAATTATTGAATGTAAAGAAAAAGGAAAGCAGGTCCATTCAATCATTTAAACTGTATTATGTAAGGAAAAAAAATTGGTATAAAAATGAGAAATGAATCGCATCTAATGTGGTTAAAGATGTTCAAATACTTACAACCCAACGATTCATTTCAGTGATGTTAAGGAAAAACCAAAATCTTCAAAATCAGGAGGCGAAATGCCATCAACGCCAATGATTCCACCCGTCGCTTCTATATTTTTCTTCTTCAATGAAGGTGTAACCTTACACTTAACCATTGTCCATGTGCTTCCTATAAAATAGAAAATTGCACATACTATTACTCAAGCAATTAGTTGTAGTTGGTATGTATTGTTTATCCAACAATTTTTTTTTCAAGGATTCGTTTATGGATATATGATAGATGTTCCATATGGATCGGTAAAAAAATAGTTGAGAGAATATAAAATTATCTGATTTGTTTGGTCCTAGCTTTGTGCCGCCATATTCGCATGAATGTGAAGTTAAAGTTTGGGTTGAAATGAAAGAATCTGCTCCCAGATTTCTTTCTTCATGTGATGGTGTGTGCCATGTAGAAGAAGAAACTTTGGTTTGTGACATTCCTTGTGAAATGGAAAATAATGAATGGAATATTTGAAATTGTAATCAATGATCTTCCCTGCACTAAAGATACTGGTAAGAAGTCACATTATTATCGTTGCTTTTAATTCTTTGACCGAAAACAATGTGACTTCTTACTAGTATCCTTAGTGTTGGGAAGATCATTGGTTACGATTTAAAAAATTGCATTCATTATTTTCCATTTCACAAGGAATGTCATAAACCAAAGTTTCTTCTTCTACATGGCACACAGCATCACATGAAGAAAGAAATCTGTGCACAGATTCTTTCATTTCAGCCCAAACTTTCAATTCACTTTCATGCGAATATGGCGACACAAAGATAGGGCCAAACAAATTAGATGATTTCATTTTCTCAACTATTTTTTTACCCATTCATATGTAACAACCGTGCACATCGGCAGCTGTGATATTTCAGTCGTTTCAAATTCGGTAACCTTTTTTTTACATTTGTTTCGTCTAGAATAATTTTCCTTGCTTTCTTCGATGTCGCACTTTTTTAGCTTGATATTACTGTTAGAGTCATTGAAAATTTTCCGTTTCTTTGAACAATCAGCTCTCTTGATGATGTTCTCTTTGAAAGGTAATCTCTCAAGAGTACTTGTGCCATAAATTTTTATGGTAAAGATTGAATTGCTTCTGTATGTGATTATTAGAATCTCACCATCTATTATTGATTGGTCCAATACGAAAGTTTTCCAACCTTCTTTAAGGAAAAAGCCATCATTTTTCCTTACTATTTTTTCCTTCCATGAACCACCACTAGTCTCTGAAAAACAAATTTTGAGGAACTGAGTAGCAAAACTCGAGATCGATTTTTCTAGGAAGTGCCTACACAAAATGTATTAGACGATATATTCTAATTGGCATCATACTCACGAAAACACAAAATCTAACCTAAATGTGTTTTATTTTTATCATATCTTGTGGATTACATATGTTTTACAATACCCAAAAAATAAAAAGATTTACAACATATGTAGTCAAAATGCTTAATTGAATATGTAATCAAAATGCGAGTCAATAGATGATACACAATTGGTATTTCGATCAATGCACAATGCAGACAACGTAATATATACCTCTATGATTAGGCTTGGCTACACGGACATGGTAATAATATCATCTGCCACTTTGCAAAAATAATAATGCAAGACATACAACCAGATCGTGTGTGTTTTCTTACTTGTTATCAGCTTGTAGTCAAAGCAGATTGATCGATAAAAAGCCTTAATTTTTTCGATATTATGAAGAATGTTCATGGTGTAATGCCTGAAAAAGAGCATCATGTGACACTAATGGATATGTTGGATCAAGCAGGTAGGATCGATGAGGCATGAATGTAGTGTCGTCAATGCCTTTTGAAGCCAGATTATCGATATGATTATCGATCCTATCGAGTTATAGAATACATAATAGAATGGACTTAGCGGTTTAGATGGCTAATAAATTAATTAAATAAGATCAAAGAATGATGTGAATTATGTACTATTATCCAATGTTTACTCAGTTGTACGTAAGTAGGATGATACAACTGAAGTTAGGAAAAAGATAAAGGATATAAGGGTGAGGAAAGAACAGGGTGCAGTTGGATTGAGGTGTAGAGCAAAGTTCATCGATTTTTCGCTAGTGGTGTTAGGCATCCGGAGGTTAATATGGTATGTGGTTACCTTAAAAGGGTGATGCTCATTCCAGATATGGAAGAATATAAGCTAAACTTCGATTCATTGTTATTTCTTTAGCAACTTTAATTAATTTTAACCGTATAATGTGTCATAATTAAATATTCTATGCATTATTTAGGTTGAGAAAAAATTTGTCTTTGCTATTTAGATTGAATTCAGTTCCAAATTAGAGCAATAATAACAAACATACTGTCGATAACCGTATAAATCCCATTGCACCAAACATGAAGATTACCTTGCAGCAAATGGCCTTAGAGGGAATGTATATGGCTACTGTTATGCATGTAGCCACTATATGAGCAGCTCTCACTTTCTTTCTTTTTTCATTTTTCATTGTCAAATCAGAGAAAGAAAATAATAATTACACTACAAAAAACACTAAATCCAAGTTCAATTTATCTTTCTTCACTCGAATATCGCTCAATATTTTTCTAACTTCAGTTGCATTACCATAATTTCCTCCTGTTGAGTAAATATTGGATAACAGTACATAATTCACGTCATTCTTCGATCCTATTTCAATTACTTTATTAGCTGTCTGAACTGCTAACTCCATTCTATTATGTATTCTACAATCTAGATAAGATCGATAATCATATAGATGATGCGGCTTTAAAAGGCATTGACTACTATATGCATTGCCTCATCGATCCATCCAGCCTGCTTAACTAGCGTATCTACCAATCACATAATGCTCTTTTTCAGGCATTAGACCGTAAACATTCTTCATCATATCGAAAAACCCCAAGCCTTCATCGATCAATCTACTATACCATAAGCTGATAACGAAGTAAGAAAACACACTGGATCGGATTGTATGCCTCACATTATCATTTTGTCCAAGAGGTGGATGTTATCATTGCCACGTCCATGTTAGCCAAACCCAGCAACCATAGAGGTATAAATTACGTTGTCTGCATTGGGCACTGGTTGAAATACCGCTTGTGCATCATTTATTGATCCGCATTTTGAATACATATTCAATAAAGCATTCGATACCGAATTGCTCGATCATCTTTTAATTCAAAGGAGGGTGTAATTATTATTTTTAAAATGAAATAAATTCAAAATTAAATAAATTCATGAAAAGTGTACCAAGTATCATCTTCCCTATAAATTTCATAAAATTATGTATAATTAAGTAATTTTTTGCACTTTTCTGAATTTCATAATTTAGCAAGTGTTCTGGATTTCAAAAGCAAATTTTGCTTAATTAATAACAAAAACAATATAATGGATAAATTAGTATGCCGGAGAATCTTTATAATTATTGATCATACTCCTGAAGACGGAAGAAAAATGTTGATCATCATTGTTTGTCTGGTTGATCCTCTATGCGGTAACACTGTTTTGTCTACCCCTTTTTGTACCTTTTCTAATATTATTTTTAACCGTCGATTGATTTTCTTCCACCATTGGAATTATCAGGGTGTTGATTTTGAAAATATCAAGGAATAGATTTACATGTGCTAACAAAAATGAAATTTTTGGTACCAACATGCTAATGGCCAGGTATAACTGCGAATAAAATATCTCTACGAATAAAGGTAAAGGCCCAATAGAAGTCCAAATTGTTGTACGATTATAATAGAACCATATAAATTCAAATTGAACTAATTCCAAATCTCTAAGGTACAATGGAAATCTCAATATTGGTAAGATTTGAATTTTAACTATAACTATTGGTAAGATTCAAATTGAACTAAGTCCAAATTATTGTGCAACAATGCTTTAAAAATCATACCTTTTATAATGTACATATCGCTAAGAATATGATGTTATTGTGCAACATATGGTAAATATGTTATGAAAAATAAACTTCTAATTATTGTTTATGTATATATTTTTTGTTAACTGATTTACATGTATTTATATTTGAATGAAATTTTGATTTTATCACTTTGTTATTATGAAAATGGTGTGCATATTGAAATTGTTCATTTTTTGGATTAATTAGATATCCTAATGAATATTAGTTACTTGAGACAAGCACCATTGTCCAAGTGGTTAATTGATTCGGCTTTGGTGCAAGAGGTCACAAGTCCGAAACTTGCTTTCGAACGTTTATTGACATTCGATATGTTGTCTCAATGATTTGTTGTATATAAAATACCATTTCAAAAAAAATATTAGTTACTTGAACTTATCTAAATAGTTTAAATTTAGTTATTTAATTAATTTAAATATATGATCCTAAATGCAAAATAGTAAAGTGAGTTATTGGGAACTTTGTAAATAATCGCAGATATTATAAAAATGTTGGTGTTTAACTGTACAATCAGGAAAAAGTTAACAAAACATTGTAACTGATTGTAAAAATGATGACTTTGTCTGAGGACCACTCCTTCATCGAAAATGAAATAATGACTTGGGATTTAAATAAAAAATAATATGAGAGAACTAAAGTGGAGAGGCTTGTAGAACAAATTTGAGGCATGAATTTTTCTTCTTCTTATTATATAATAATTGACAAATAATTTACTTAGAAAAGTGATATGCAAATTATTGTTTTTATTTTTTCTATATTTTTTATGTGATTCGTATATTTTTGCATTTGACTCGAAATTTTACCTCTGTGATTTCTGTTTGTATAAATGTGTGATGCATATTAAAATTGTTGTTTTTGCTTTTATGTGATGAATTAATGAATATCAGTTGATTGGGTTTATTTAAAAAGTTTTAATTTAGGATATTTAATTAAATATAAAGATTTAAATGTACAATAACATAAGATTGGAGCAGAACTATTTAATTGTATAAATTATAAAAGGTAGTATTTGAATGTAAATGGTTGATGAGAATTAATAAAATATTGTGGATAATTCAAAAAACCATAAATTATATAAAAATATTTTAAGATAAATAAATATCATAAGGGAGTTAAGGAGGGTGGAATCGCTACAAGTAGTGAGAAGGCTAGAATTTTTTCTCTCTACTATTATTTAATAAATAACATGTTGTGATAATGATTTATAAGTCAAAGTTGTTGTTATTAATAATTTATTAAGATAAATGATAAATGAATTATAAATGAAGTAGTAATTACCGTATATGTTTATAATTTACGATACATGTCTAATATATTATTTTATTTATTCAAAATTAATTTTACCATTTTGATTAATATGAAAGTGGTATGCAATTTAAGTTTTATCTATGGAATTGATTAGACCAACCAATGAATATTAATTAATTGAGTTTATTTTATTTTGAATAGCTTAAATTTAAATTTTTTGATCCAAATGTAAATCAATAAGGGTGAACCGAGGAGAACTTTGTAAATAATTACAGATGTTATAAAATATATGTATTTAGATATAAACAGTTAGCGTAATAAAACATTGTACTTAATTGTAAATGTAAAAAGTTTTACAACGATTTTAAGATAAAATATCAAAAGAGAACTATGGAGAAAGGGGGAATCCATAAGATTAATAGGAAGATTTAATAGGAAGATTTAAATTTTTTTGCTTCCATGTTATTTCATTAATAAACTAGTGTGTATATATATATGTCATATTATTTATTTTAAAATATTAGGTGATATATAATTTATTAAATTAAATGAATTATATTAAAGTAGATTTTATTGATGACTTGTAAATATAAACAAGTGAATCCTAGTTTTTATCATTGGTATTATAGGGGGAATCCATAAGATTAATAGGAAGATTTAAATTCTTTTGCTTCCATATTATTTCATTAATAAACTAGTATATATATATGTCATATTATTTATTTTAAAATATTAGGTGATATATAATTTATTAAGTTAAATGAATTATATTAAAGTAGATTTTATTGATGACTTGTAAATATAAACAAGTGAATCCTAGTTTTTATCATTGGTATTATGTAGAATCTTTGTTATATGTTTTATATGCTTTTATAAATGAAATAAAAGTATAGTATTATCGTTTTTGTTAATACCTATGTGATGTATATATATTGAAAATGTTATTTTTAAGGTTTGTTAGATAAATTTATGAGTGTTAGAACTAAATTTATTCAAATATTTTAAAATATAACTAATTTAGAAAAAATTGACTTTAGTGTAAAATATAAAAACAAAATGTGGAGAACTTTGTAAAATCTAATAAACTAAAAAATGTAGGCACTTAAATGCAAAATGTTTGAAAATAAAAAACATTGAAATTAGTTGTAAAAATCATGAATTATGAGAGAAGTATGATGTATAATATCATGACAGAGTTAAGAAAAGTGGAGAAAATTCATGGAACTAATGAGAAAATTGAAAATTATTTTTCTTTTCTTTTGTTTATTAATTGATAAATAATTTATTGAGATAAATGAATTATAAATTAAAGTTGATATTATTGTAAATGTCACTATAATGAATGAATCATACACTAAAGTTGTTATTGTTATTCATGTATATAACTTTTGTTATGTATTTTACATATTTTTATATTTAAGTTAAAACTAGATTTTTACCTTAATTTTTAAAAGCATTGCGGTTTATATATTAAAATTGTCATTTTTAGGATCTAAAAGAAGAATTAATGAATATAAGTTAACTAAGTTTATTTAAATAGTTTAAATTGAAAATTATGTAAGTAATTCAAATATAAGGATTTAAGTATAAATGATAGCAGAGTATGAAGGAGGACTATGAATAACTAAAGAAACTATAAATATATGTGCATTACTAAGCACAAAATCATAAGAAAACTAATATCCTGATCCCAACATTCAAAACAGTATCTTGAAAACATAAAACAAAATGTTGGGTCCAAACGTTAAAATAATAAATTCAAGTTCGTAATACAATGTATGAAATTTATTTTGATTAGTAAAAAACTAAGAAATTGAAATATGGCCTACACGACGACCAAAATGAAAGACATACAATTGTATGTTGCGTAGATTGGAATATAACTTATTTTTCTAGTCCATTGAAAGAAAGGCTTCACGCACGTTAGACGACATCATGTACTTTAGACTGTACAAAATAGATGCATGATAACAAAAGTGGAAAGATAGAGAGAGTTAGATGGAACATTGCGCAACGTAGTTGTAGGAAAGCCCACCGGTGACCGTGAAAATGGTTGCATCAACCATGTAGTTGCACGTAACAACAACAATAACAAAGGTTTATTTATTAATTTACTATTCAAACAAAATTATATTTGATCACAAAAATGACTACAAATGAACTTATAATACACTGCATAAATAATGTTTTTCTCCCAAAATAATAGCAACAAATATTTTAAAAATCATCAAAGTATTGACTTAGTCGTACTGCAAATTTAAATATGATCATATGCAAGTTATCCAATATTTATAATTAAAATAATACCATATAAAACAAAATGGAAAGCAAATTGGTAATTTGTTACCAGTAATAGCATGACGAAGCATAGTTAAAACTATCTGTATTTCATTGATCTACATTGTTATTACCCAAATTTGAAAGAAAAAAATACCTATTGCATGTGAGAATCAAATAATTCATTATCCTCCTAAGATAATAGTGCTTCTTGGAATTTCATTCTGAAAACAAGGCAATACTTTAAATGAATATGCAAAAGTGAATGTTTAAATTGAATTAGAATTGGTAAGGATTTAGGACATAGTTTCATTGCGGACGAAACTTTGAGACCTATAACCTCACAAATATTTTGTGCTCATATCAAGTTTCCCATTTATTATATCTAAAACAATGTATAACATGTAAAATAAAAAATAGAAAAACAAATTGATTATTTGTCCCCGACAATAGCCTGATAAGCTATAGTTAAAACTGCTTGCATGTTAGTATTCTATAATACAATTACTCCAATTTGGAAAAAAGATACATGCATTCAAATAATTTGTTATGCTCCATAGATAATACTGCTATTAGGTGAATATCTACTATCAAATTGATGTGACACAATTGTCAAAGAAACAATGCTATTGCGTGAATATCAAAAATCTTATGTTCAAATAGAAATCTAAATGTCCTAAAATAGAAGTAGCATTGAAATTTGCAAGTCCGAAACGATAAAAGAACAGTCCAAACCCAAAAGTACAAAATATAATCAAACAATCCACTAACTAACAATACACGAAAATCACTTAATGATTCGGGGTAAAATGAATTAAAGATTACATATCTATAGAGATGAGGATTCATGGCTATGGTATGAATACAATCAAAATTGAGGACTTGCACGCAAGTAATGTAAGGTGCTTAGACAAGATGACGAAGAAGAGTCAAAATTAAAATCTCTAGTAAAATGAAGTAAAAATTAAAGATGGTTTTTGAAAATGGATTTTCTGAAGATGAAAGTTTTTGGTCTATAGTAAAAAGTAAGAGATTAAAATAATCATGAAGGTTTATATTTAACACAATAAACTTGAGGTTATTTCCAGATATAGGATGAAAATGTCAATTCATTGGAATGTTTTTGTAATGATGTTTGTAAATAATTGTAAAAATTTATAAAACATAAGGATTTGAAGTCAAAGAAAATTTCAATATTTGTACCATATTAAAATTAACAAAAATTGTAAAAATATAAAAATACATCAACCATGTAACATAAATTATATACATAAACAGTAATTACAAAATTTAATGTATAGTCCATTTATACCAATATACTCACCACGCATTGCATTGTAAAATTCCTTTTTAACGTCAAGTACCTAAATTGAAATTTCTACATTGTAGACCGTCCTTAATATCAGCTAATAATGTACATAAGTCGATATATTTAGATTAATTATATAATCTTGAATTTTAATTATTCGAGTAATTTCAATTAATAAATATTTGTTAATTCTTCTAATGAATCCTAAATATGAAGGTTTCAACATGCATACCATGTTCACATCAACAAAAGTGATAAATTACTTTTTTCATTCAAATAAAAAAGAAATTACTTAACATAAATAATACACAGAAACAACATTAACAAATTTAATTTATTGTTTATTTATCTCAATAATTATCATATATTGTATTGCAAAATCTTGTTTTTATTTTCAAATACTCATGTTAGCAAATTTATTCGCTAACCAAATATGCAAGGCAAGTCAACGCTGGTTTGAATTGGGGCATAAGTGGCCTTATGCAAGATAAAGAGTAAATGCAAATGCAAGTTCAAGTTTGGGTTCAAATCCAAAGATAAGTCATCTGCATGTCAACTGTCCAAGTCCAAGTCCAAAAAATAAGTCGTACGCATGTCCATTGTCACAAATTTGAGTCCAAAAAATAAGTCGTATGCATGTCTCATACCAGATGGTACTGTAACGCAATTTATTCTAAATTCTCATTACAAGGAATTATATAGCAATCAAAACTAACAATTATGTCATTTAGATTCGAAAGTACATTTCCCCAAAACCTTCAAAACAATTTCAAATATAAATTTTTAATCGATAGAAAAATCAATCTATAAAATTTACATTGTTTCCTCAAAATCCATTTTCTGTTTCCAAATAGATAGTTGCAAATCTATTATTCAATTACAAGGAAATCTATAAATTACAATTCAATTCCAAATCACTTAAAACTCTTTCTAAAACAATCCACACATTTTTAGAGTTCTTCTCCAATAACTGAAAATAATAATATTATTAAATAAGTTTTATAATTCAAAATTTTCTTTAAACAACAAATTTAATCAAATCTATTTTGTTCAATAAGAATTTTCAATTAAAAATAATCTTCCAAAGTCGTAAAATAGAATTCCATAAATGAAAATTTCCATTCAATAAATAAACTGCATTCCACTTCCCATAACCTCAAAAAAAAAATCGCTTCCATTCTATCAAATCCAAAATAAAATAAAATTATCACTTTTAAAAATATCAATTTCAAACATCATTCCATAACCGCTCTTTAAATATTTTATAACCAAAAATAAATGAATAAAAATATAAATATTATAAAATTTAGCTTATTTAATCGAATCCCAAAAATTCATCATTTTCCAAACAATTTCTATTCATAGAAAATCCAAAACAAACAACTTAAATAATTTTCTATCACAAATAGTATTTTCAGTTTTAAATAAAAATCATTTGGAAATCTACTATATATTTCCAAAAAAATTTCACCTTCAAAATCTTCTATTTCAGTTTATTCCCTTTCCGATTATTTTTTCAATATGATCTCATCACAACAACAATCAATCTAAAATATGTGATCTCATCGCACCAAAAATCGATCAACGATATGCAATTCAATTTCATATCAACCAAAAATCGGTCATGCAATCAACCAACGAATTCCAAGAAAATAGAATATAAATCATAGTGGTGAGTTATATAAATAACTCACACAAACACAAAGCAAACAAACCAATCGAACATATTATGACAATGCACAATTCCACAATATCAGTCAACAATGATTTGCATAAACTAGACGACAGTTGCGAGTAAAATAAGATTGACTCATCGAAGCGATGAACACTAGGTTGAGTTACGCAGCAGCTTCAGCCTTCATCACCCCATCAGTAAGACATCTCCAAAACCTGTCTAGCTGCCCCACCAGCCTCACCTGGAGCCATAAACCTAGGTCGTTCCCCTCAAAAATCGTCAATCCTTGTTCTGGAATGAGCATCCATGCACCTGCCAACACCCCATGCCACCTCTTCCTGCACGACAACCTGACCCGCAAGACCACCAGAATGCTCGCGTCACTCCAGGTCGCTACGACCGTGCCCCAGCGACAAGCGGCAACTTCCCTCTCCCCTACGTTGCCGTTGACGTCGTTGACAATAAACTCCACTAGGTCACGAATAAGTATCGGCGGCCGCCGCCTCCATGCTCCCCCCACCCCTTAGATGTTCACTGACGTAATTCAGGTCGCGACGCTTCCAAAGCCGCGATGAATTTTTATAATTTCGGTGAAGTCACGATTGTTGATTTAGGGTTTCTTAGGCAAAAATAAAAACATACGGGTTTGAAGGTCTACAGCGGAGAATGAGCATTGTAGAGAAGGGATACACCACAGCGTTCGGCGTGCAAGTAGTACAGAAATACAGATCTAAAATCCTACGGCGAGAGGAAATCAAGGGAGCATACTTATGTGGCGGCGATTTATCCCGTATCCAGCCAGTTGGGGATTTAGCCGGCCGGGGTAGCACTACCATGTAGATAAATAGGGAGAAGGGTTTGGGCTACTTGATTTTGGGCCCTTTTTTATTTTACTTAAACTCTTTTTTTTAAATAATACTTGTACTTAAATAAATCCCAAATGCAGTTTGAATTGATTTACATTTCATTTTATAAATTCTCTTTCGTTAATTGGACAAGTTTAAATTGATTTACATTTCATTTTATAAATTCTCTTTCGTTAATTGGACAATATCATTCAGTTGGATGCCCACTTATTTTTATTTAATCATTCGTTAAACCATTTCAAGCTAATTTTTTTGTACAGCTATTTCAAGCGTATTATAATTATTTGCACTTCAAAAATATTTTATATTCAATTAAACAATTTATTCAATTTGAAAATATTATTCGAAACAAAGTTATTAATTTATTTCAATTTATTAAATCATAATATTATATTGAATAGAATTTAATTGAATTTATTTTTAAAATATAGATTATCAAATATCGAATACAAACAATTTTTTTTAATTAAATATATTTATTTATACAGTGTAGAAAGCATGATTCACTACAAGAGAAAGGGTTGATTTCTGATGTTGATTAGCGACGACATAGTGATTCGGCGCCAGTCCTGCGTCGCTAAATTTAGTTCACGTACTTGAGTTCTGGGAACGATATTATTTTGTTAGTTGACTTTGGTTATTAAACCCATCGTACCCACAAGTATAATAAAAGTTTCATTTCACTAGAATTTATCTGGTTGGAGTTACATGCTTTAAACCTTTGGAAACCAAATGCTAGAACATATAAACTGTTGATTCTTCCCAAATTAATCATTTTGTTGATGTATGTTTACCATCGTTCATCTATTTTAGACAAGTCACATCGATTTTGTTTATTCTTGAACTCAATCTATATAATGACCTAATTTAAGATCAGAAAAGTAAGACTATATACAAAGTGCTGATATGCCCATGTATCTTGAATATGAAGTTAGTAATTGGCTTTCCAGGAAGTACATAACCTGGCATGGAGGGGTGGATTGAGAAATATAGAGAATTTAGTATAATGTCAGTTGCTTACATAGATATATCTAAGCATGTAAGTTATTTTCCATTCATTACTTACAAGTCAAAGTATATAAACACAAAATTTGAATTATTTATAATTAAAACTCAAATTAAATTCAAATATTTTTCTTAGAAACTACTATCCAAAACTAATTAAAAATAACTATTCAAAATCTCCGTTTACATAGAGATTTTATAGCCAAACTGGCTAACAGACTGTAACTTTTCTTCCACTATTACATATAGTATACTATCAATCTGTCTTGGAATTTTATTTGATTATTCATTTACAAGAATATAACGTATCATTACTTATATATGTTAGGAAAGACAACTAGCGATGGTGATATGACAAACTATTGTTCAAATATGTAGATAAGTCATCTGGTCTTATTGAGTGAGTAGTTCTTAATAAAAAAACTCACATTTTAACCAATTTTATATTGTTTTACTAGCATACTAGTAATGAAATGTGTTATGTATTAAAACCAATTTAAGGTGTTGGTGATTAATAATAGAATGAAGGACATATAAGCTTAGAAACACTTTAGGTCAAGTGTATTATTAGTTTAAGAATGGCATTAGACATGCAAAAGAAAGAGGTACATATTTTTCTATCATTCTACAGGTCAAATTTATTTTCTTTATGTACATGGTGAAAAATAAGTTATGACTTATGCATATGCTCTAACCCGAACTTTAGTTTCATTTTATTTATCAGCTGAACAAGGCCAATATCGGTGATTTATATTCATAATCATTCACTTACTACTTAGCGGTACTTGTTTTGTCATAATTTTATTTCACTATAAATTACCTGCATTGTGAATAAAGTTTTATGGACCACCAAAAAAGTTTTTTGAACAAAGCTTGAATAAAGTTTTCCATATTTAAATCTAATATTAAATTTTTTGAGAATGCGTATTCGGGGGATGATAACAAATTTCTTTTTTAACCCTAAGTATGCAAGATAAGGCAAGTCTAGTTCAAACTAAGAGCTTAAGTAGCCGTATACAAAGCTTAAGAGAAATATGCAAGATGAAACCCAACTCCAAGTCCAATAGAATGAAGTAGGCATGTCCATAGTTAAGTACAAGGAATCATACATATGTCATCTATCCAATAATTGGAAGAATGTCTTTATTTCGATTGAAGTATGCTACGCAATGTTTATGGTTGAAGTCTTTATGTGCAAAAAGTCCCAAATGTACAAGCGGCTCTAAATCTCTAATTCAATTTAGAGTTTACAACTTAAAAATATAGAAAGAGAGAAAATTAAAATTCACCCCTCTCAGGTTTCCATTGGCTTCGAATTTATAAGGGTGGAGCAGGCGAATGAGCTGCCACGTGTCACTCGACTTTTGGTGAATTGTCGACATTCGACATCCTCCATGAATAGTTGATTTTCGGCATTTCTTGTTACACTAATGAAATACGGCATCTTCATGCACATAGTTGACTTTTGGCATCCTTCATAACTATATACATTCGATATTCTTGGTGACATTGTCAAAATTCAACGTCCTTTGTAGTTCTGCTGCAATTCGATATCGCTCTGCATATTGGTGGCCTTCGATATCTTTGATGATAGCGATGATATGCGGAATCCTTGATAACTATAGGTATCCGATATCTCTTTCACTGTTTGAAGCACGACATTCTTCGCTGCTTGTAAATACTCGAAACCACTTGTAGATGTTTTTCAACTTTTATAGTAGTATAGGCCCGATATCTAAGAGTCTCGATATTACCCCATTATGATTATGTATTTGATAACTCTTAATGATGCAGTATCTCCCTTTAATTGGTTTCAGGTTTGACATCCTTCATATTATAGTCTCTTGGCGTTTGTTGATGTTAGATATTACTCTTGGCTTGTTATGTGTTCGGTATCAAGTAGAGACGATATACTTTCCCTTTTACATGCTCGACAACCTTTATGGCTGTTGAGGCTCAACATCTCCCTTCGAGTTTGGTAACATTTGCGTATGTTGTTCCCCAATTGTTCGACATTTCTATGGATTTGGAACCTCAGCGCGATATCATTCGCATTGTAAAAGCTTGATATCCATAGAAGCTGTTTTGGGATACGATATCTCTTACCCTTTATAAGTTGGAAAAACTCTAGAGTTGGCCAATTGCTTGGAATTCGACATTCTTATAATTTCTTCATCCTCCCCTAAGTGCATGATACCTTCGAAACTTTCTTGAAATGCTTGAAGTTCGATATCCCATACTGGATGCTTTATTGTTTTTTCTTTGATATCTTGAATCTCAATATTCTCTTTTTACTGTTCAACATCATTATTTGTAGTA
Source organism: Allium cepa (assembly GCA_030765085.1). Taxonomy (NCBI): domain Eukaryota; kingdom Viridiplantae; phylum Streptophyta; class Magnoliopsida; order Asparagales; family Amaryllidaceae; genus Allium; species Allium cepa. Next base: position 962,621,901 of record CM060939.1, on the reverse strand, counting down.
ACATTTGCCTTCCCAATGTAAAAGAAATATTGGCTTCTGAAACGACCCACAAATCCGTATTCCTTGAGTTAACACTATTCTACAAAAATCAACTCAAGTTGTACAGAAATACGAACCATTTGGGTTAAAGAACAAGAGGTAGAAGAAGAGAATAGGAAACAATATCAGAATCTAACCATCGCAGCGGAATAAAATATAATAGATAATAACAGATCTTAACACCCAAACAAATATATATCTGTTTTATACATACATCATCGTCAGAGTTCATCAACAACAATAACATACAACTGGATACACAGCTACTTAACACAGCAGAATATATATATAAAACAAGTACGAGAGTACGTATTGTCATCCAGCTCGTCTCCTGAGCTCCACAACATCAAATCCTGTATCCTATAATACTCGGTCTGACCCGAGCATTACAGTTAAATAACACCCGAGTCATTCTGGAATACCAGCGTGAGAAAATCACACTCAATTGATTATTAACGTTTCAAAAATCCTTTGAAAACAAAAGCATCTCGTAAGACCACGCCACAAATAAACATGTCAGGTTTTTACCTTACGATAGCTAAAATAATTTTTATAGAAATCCTCTGATATTATAATAGGGTCTATATACAAATACTAACAAAATAGCCGAAATTCTTACATTATTAAATTCCAGCTACTAGCCACAAGTGGGTAATACAAACAAAACTCGTACAAGGCTCGTAGGGAGAATGGATTTCCAACTAATGACTAGGCACTGGGGTACCACCTATCAAAGTACGTGGCCTAGATCACAGTACCGAGGAGTACGCCCGCTCCCCTGCAACACAAGACCGGGACTACCCCTTACTGGATAATCCCGAGTGAGATCACCCCACGGTTGGGATCAGCAACCGCCCGCTAAGCCGAAATAAAAGGGACATCTAGGCAGGGATGATCTCGCCCTGCTTGGGTGCTACCCACCTAGCCTTGCTGCATAACCCCTGATTTTCAGTCATTCCCATTTGATGAGTCATGAGTCTAAGCGTTACCTCTTTAGAACATATCCCTTAGAATGCCCATCGTCCACCTGACGATGTTTACGAAAGCATTCATCCATACAAGCCCGTCCCGGGTTCGAACGGAACCGAAGGCACTACTCCTATTACATCCATTATGGAAATATCCTCAGGATTAGTAGCGACTAGCCCTTGCACTTCACTGCTCCATCTTCGAATCCATACTCGTTTCCCACGAAACGTACAAACCGGATCGAAGTGGTTTTCGAGAAATAAATCTCGATCCCGGTCTCTTCGAAACGATCAGCGCATTTGGCCAATATTGATAGTCGGTGATTTAACTATCAATTAATATTCACAACATCCATCACACAATAAATAATTTTTCCCAAGTTATTTATTTATCTCAAAATATCTTTACAAGATATATTTCAAATCTCAAACCCTTTGAAAACAGTTTTCAAACTATCTTCCTTTCTCAGAATAAATTCCAAGTATTTTCTATTTCCATTGGAATTACCAAGCACAAAACTTTAGATTTTTAAAATAATTTAAAACGCTTACTCTGAAATATACTTTAAATCATTTAAGTTTAAAACTACTTCAATAATTGGGTTAAAAATACATACTATATAAATATTTGAAAATAAGGTTACTTTATAAAACATAAAACTAGGTTTTGCTTTTTAAAACAAAATACTAAGTCACTTTTTAAATAATCACTATGATAATTGATTTGAAAAATATTTACTTAAGAATTTAAACGGTTAGAAATAATAAATTTTCGAAAACATGATTTTTAAAGCAACATTAAAGCTTTTAACTTATATTTAAAAGTTTATTTTGAAAACGTACTTGGCTATCCAGGGAAATATACTTCTCTTCACATTCTTCTTTAAATTTCCAATTCAAACACTTGAATCAATTTCCAAATTGATTTTCAATTTACTTCCTTTTTTTTCCAAATCCATTAATTACAGATTTTATTCCTTAATTTTGATTCAAAATACTTTTAATTGAAAATACTAGTTTTAGATTTCTCAATTTATTTCTTCATCCTTTTAATAAGTTTAAACTTTTAATTTTAAAATAATTTTTATTCCATTAAAATAATATCACTTAATTTTACAATTCATTTATTTCCGTTTATTTCAAAATCTTATTTCTTTCATACTCAAAGTTATTTATTAGTATTTTAATATCATTTCCATTTCTTTCTATTCATTCTTAATTTATTCAAATTTTATATAATTATTTCGCTTAAAAATTTATTTCCTTTATTTTCTTCCAAAATCCAATTTATGTATTTTTGGTAATTCATTATACCCAAATATATTCAATCGAACCAAGCATTTAATATTCCAATATAATTCATCATAGAATATCAACAACCACAACAGAGAATATTAAATAATTTTAATAAATGTTGAGGGACCCAGTTGGATCCCTCCAACATGTTTTCCCTACATCCACAGACATTAGCACAACATAAATACAAATTCCAAAATATACCACATTATAGCACATCAATCAATTTAACCATCCAAACAATTATTAAAATTTAATCATTTAAATTTAAATTTAACTGAGTGAGATTAACTCACATTTGATTCCTGTTTCGCAACCCACTCCTATTCCGACTTGTTTTCTTTCAGATATGGACCTTGAATAAATATTAGATGATTTTGTTAATATTCAATTCGAATAATTAATTTCCATTTGATAAATTTAATTTAATTAACCCAAAATTTATTTAAACTAATTTTTTTCTTTCAATAGATAAATTTTAAGTTCCAAAAATAAATTAAATAAGTCAATCTCCCAAATATCATTTAAAATAAAGTAGTAAATAAGAATGTGCAAATGTATATTTATTTTATTTTTACTTCCTTTAAAACTAAATATATTTTAAGATTTTAACTTACATCGATTCAACAATTTAATTTTATATAAACTTTTCAATTATCTAAGGTTCCTATATATTTCTTTCAAAAATCATTCCTATATAAAATCTTTTCTGGATTATAAAAATAAAAATAAATTAAGACATGCATGCTTATATTTCACGATAATATCTTCCTGTACTGCAATTTGTTATTTTCAAGGTTAACCACCCAAATCCATAAACCAAATTAAATCAATTACCCAAAACAATACCTTACAGCTCGAATCCCCGACCCTAACCTTGCCGAAGCTCCTGTCACCGGACCCTTCATGCGCTATCGACTCCATCTTCGATTGCTCGAACTCATCTATGCTGCCGCCATTATCGATGATCAGACCACCACCTGTAAACGTCCAACGATGCGCCTGGCCACGGCGAGCTCCATGGCGCTAATCGCACCTTCCACTTTGCTGTCGACGCCCAGAAAAAAAAAATCCAAAAACCCATCGTCTGCACGAACACCCCCACCGCGACTTCGCCCTGTCCTCGTCCACTGCCATGCCTACTTCCAACTCGCGTGATGCCGACCTCGGCCCCCCCTCGATCGCGCCATCGCATCTACACGAAACTACCCTTTGCAAACCCTAAATGCCCTTCGACCCGAAGCTCCCTTCCATCGACATGCTTGTGCCTCGATTCCCACTCCCTCGTAACGATTTCGAAACGAAATCGACTCTCGATTTGGAATTGACTTTTTTTTAAAGGAGCGAGGTTGATTTTGGAAACGAAAAGGGGGTTCGGCCATACCTTGAGTTCGAATGAAGAAATAGGGGTTTTGCTTTGGATTTCGTGAGGGAGGATTCGAATTGAATAAAGGAGAGAAGGAAACGAAGGGGGAAGACACGATTATGAATTTAGGTGCAGTCGCCATTTTTTTTTCGAATTGGGAAATGAATTAGGATTTGCTGATAAGAATGAAAGGAGGTGACGTGATAAGTAAAGGAGATGGCGTATACAAGAAGCTTGAACAATTGAATTAAATTTCATTGGATTATTATCAATTAAATTTTCAGCGCGTTTATATATCGTACACTCATATACTAGCTCCGATCAATACGAAATTTGAAATCGAATAATAATTCAATATTATGGATCCAATGGAACAGGTTTCGTCGAATTCCGAGACTGTTCACCGAAAGGTTATTTTTAAATTCAATTTAAACTATAAAATTTTAAAACTGTACAAGCCCCTGTTAATTTCAAATCCACTTCTATTACCTTCAATGTTATCGATATAAATTTTATAAGCCCTCAAATTATTTTTAACAGGCTTAGAACTCCAGATTCAACATCTTCCCAATTTTAATTTATTTAATTTAATAATTTAATCATCAAATAAATTTTGACATTTGAATTCAAGTTAAAAATTAAACTTTTAAATATTTAAAATCAATTAAATATTCCGATTTTAAATGCTTGAAAATTCCGGGTCGTCACATTCCTCACCCCTTAAAAGAATTTCGTCCCCGAAATTACTAGTTAGGAAGAATGGTCCAATACCCGTTTACTATTTTCCAAAATCAAACCGTTTAATTAACTTGTCGTACATATCTTTTATTATAGACCCACTATCATTCTTACTAACTTCCCAAAACCTTCCATAGTTTCAAATATCATTACATGCTCAATCATTCAATTTTTATTTTAAACCAAATTTCGAATTATCAGAATTTTCTCAAAAATTTTCTAACTCCCTAAATTTCCAAAAAATTTCGCCAGCGTCTCCTTTGCGCGGCTAGCTCGGTACAACTACAGAAGGCCTCTACGGGCTTCCAAATCCCAAAAGAAAACAAAAAGCCAAGTGGCTCGATCAAAATTCCAATCAAACTTCATACCGAAATTTAAACACATACCTTTTTGTCGAGCAATTCAAATTTATGTTTTGAAATCAAAACCAATTTCCCTTTTCCTTTTATAATACCTGCATATCCTGCTTAGCACTAATATCCAATCACAACATTTCGAAAATTATTTTATCGACTTCCTTACAAAATGTCAGTATTTATTCATTCAAATATTAATTTAGAATATATTTGTAATATCAATTTCCAATTAAGAATTCACCATTCTTTTCTTAAGGTTAGTATAAGCATTTTATATGTTACTTTATTTATTTCCACCTTACCACTTTAGTTTATATTCATTTCTATTCAAATCGATTCTTTCATTTCCATATGAATTCAACTTATCATCAACTCTGAATATTTGAATTTTATTTTCCATTTATAACTAATTTATGTTGTTATTTTAATTAGTTTCATTCCCTAATTTGCTTCAATTTCCAGTTTGAAACGTTTTGTCGTTAACTAAATTTTCAAAAAAAATTCTAACTCCCAAAATTTCTGAATTTTTTTGGCAGAGTCTCCTTTGTACGGAGGAGCTTTTGCTATTTGACAAGAGATATAAATATATATACATCGACCCACACGGTCGGAAAACCAAAAACAGTTCATATTTCCTATTTTTATTGCGTAGGCGTACCTTATTTAGCATTTATAAGCAAGACGCTTATTTATTTTAGCATTTAGCGTGATCAAATCCATCCACACGGCTTTCCGGTACCTGTACTTACTCAATTTAAATATGTAAGTACTTAATATACGCAATTTAATAACATTTCATTTATATTCAAATAGCTAACACATAGATTTCATAAGTAATGCATGTGATATACATTCATAAGTACATATGCAAGGTTTCAACACTAGTTTTAAATTGTTCGCATTCAAATCACATACCATTCCATTCAATTCATTTTTAAACGAAACGAACTCATTTACATTCCAAATGATGCAAAAATCAATTTATTAAACTGCTATTGATTCATATAATTTTGTTTACTTCCGTTTACGTCGAACGACCAATTTACTAATGCAATTCAACAATATTAATGTGAATAAATAATAGCATAAACTTTATAACCATTTTAAATTGATTCCAACTCAAATTACACTCGATTCCATCCCACTTTAATTTATTCACAAACTTTAACTGCATTTTCTTTTATATCCAAAAAGTTTGATTCCAAACCATTTTATTATACTCGACAACCAATATATTAAATAACCATCTCACAATTTACTTAAGTTATTTATTTTCTTCAAACTATTTCATCCAATAACTTAAGTTTATTTTATTCAAAGCCGTTTTGTTATACTCGACAACATCCCATGCTTCTATTAATTCAAACTTAAGTTAATTTACTTCAATTTACTACCATTTCATAACTTAAGTTCATTCCCATTTTAATTTATTCATACTCGAATTGGATTTATTTTAATCTCAAATCATTTTTTTATTTTAAGCCAATTCCATACAACTCAAGCTTTATTTCCAAACTCTATTACATATTCACAATCTTCGATTTGATTTTCCTTTGATCAATTCCCAATCATTTCACTAGTTTATTCGATTAGTTTATTCTTTTATCCATTTTAAATTTTAATTTACATTAACAATTCATTATTGAATTTATTAATAATAAGACCATTCAATTTATGCTTGAATTGGATTTCTTTATATTCCATACCACATCCATTTTATTCTAATTCAATTTTCATTCAACAACACTTCCAATTATAATTCCCATACTTGATTTCCGTTTTCATTTATTTTGAAAATCATTTTATTTGATTTCCTTGAGTTCAATCTTATTTTATGTCCCAAGTTTGGATTTTTATCTCAGAATACAATATTTTTATTCCGGCTTATTTATTCCCCTTTTAAATTTTTATAAGCTATCCACTTATTAATATTCACTCTTCCCCAACTATTTACAATCAATTATATTCACATTTTACTTTTAACTAGGGGTTATATATATATTTCCAATGCTTTTCAATTCTTTTATAAGCTTCTGAAGTTTACTTATTTTAATTCAATACTCGTTTAATTTACATTTATTTGTTTGAGTGGAATTTTATTCCATTCAATATTATCTATACTCAGCTGAATTTATTTCAATCCAACTTAATTTAGCTTAATTCCAGTTAAATCTAGTTACATATCATTCTTTTAAGTTTTATTAAGCAAGGACTTAATTCCATTTAATATCCTTCATGACACAATTGGATTTTTGATTCAAATCAAATTTAACTAAATTTTATTTCTCAATATATGAGTTCAAAACTTATTTATTTACTTAAAAGCTTATATTGTTCAGTTGAGTCATTTCATCTTATAACCAAATTCCAGTTTATACATAACACTTATTAGCTTAAGGTATAAATTTTCATTTCATAATTATAATCACTTTACCTTTCAACTTATATCCAATTTAATCTAATTTCAATTTCAATTTTATTCAACTTATATCAAGTTGGACTCAAATATATTTTTTTCCACTTTCATTCACTTAAGTTAAATTTTAATTTCCAGATTAAAATTTTCAGTTTCTTCGTATTAATATCAACTTTACTTTACAAGTTCAATAGTTGATCCGTTTATTCATTCACAAATTCATTTTCAACCAATAAATTTTATTTCCAAACATTAATTACTTTTAGTTCATTTAAACTTATTCTGCACCTTATTTTACACATTTAAATCAAGCATCATACAATATTGAATTTCATTTCATTTGCATACCATAGTAACTAATCAGTTACTTATAAATTTTAGTCTTAAAACTTGTTTATTTAACCTAACTTGTCTAATTTTTCCATTATACATAATTCAACACAATTCAGAATTAAGATTCTAGTATTCAGTTTTCACTTTACTTACTTACAAAGTTGAATTTTATTTCAACAAATTCCTAATTTACATATCATCAAACTTATTATATGCCATAAACATTTCTAGTTAAGATTCCAGAGTTTTAAACAGTCTTTAACATTTCAAAATTCCCTTTGAAATCTTCTATATCCAAAATTTCTTGCATTTCAAAAAAATCAAATTCATCTTTTGCAAACAATTCCAATTCAAAACAATTTGGTAGCAATTTCTCTCTTGGAGACTCGAAAATAAACATCGATGATGCTGCAGTCCTCATCGAAATTATTTTCCAGCGACCGAAAGAGTTCAATGCTTTTATCTCTTTTAAAACCCTTAAAATATTTTTTTTTTATTCCAAATCTCTCTCTAGATTTCAAATCTGATTCAAAAATATTTCTCACCTACATATTACCTTCTCAACTTTTGAGAAACATTTCCAAATTCAAAGAAATTTAAATTCCAAATTCCAAATCCTTTAAATTTATATTCACACATTACTTTGAAATTTTATCTTATTTTAATTATTAATCACACTATAATTTACATTTATATTTTACATTTACAAATTTCATTTGTATATGAATTTGTGTCTAGTTTTTAATAATGGTTTCAATATCTTATTCAATTATGAATCAAATTTACAAATCTCATTTATTTATCAATTTATTCCTCCATTTTTGGTTAAATTCTCTTACAATGATAATAATGTAATATTATCACTCCTAACAACCAAGCATCCATATATAACTATAACAATTAAGAAAATCATTTCCTTTATATACAAAATAATTTTGGATAAAATTATTTCATTTACCCTATTTAAAACAATACCGTGTCAGTTTATCTTGTTCAAGAGTTTAGAAATCCCTGTCGATGACATGGCGTCCCATATATCGACCAGAATCCATAAACACCCAGCCGATAAATCAACGCAACATAAAACAGTTTTATATTCACTAACAAATACACACTCACATCTATTAATACTCTCAAACTCATTCTAGAGTACTGTGGACTCTATTTTATGAGTAATTCCCACCAGAGCCAAGGTTATCACCAACCTAAGCTCTGATACCAAGTGAAGTGACCCGTAAATCCGTATTCTTTGAGTTAACACTATTCTAACAAAATCAACTCAAGTTGTACAGAAATACGAACCATTTGGGTTAAAGAAGAAGAGGTAGAAGAAGATAATAGGAGACAATATCAGAATCTAACCATCACAGCGGTATAAAATATAATAGATAATAACAGATCTTAACACCCAAACAAATATATATCTGTTTTATACATACATCATCATCAGAGTTCATCAACAACAATAACATACAACTGGATACACAGCTACTTAACACAGCGGAATATTTATATAAAACAAGTACAAGAGTACGTATCGTCATCCATCTCGTCTCCTGAGCTCCATAGCATCAAATCCTATATCCTATAATACTCGGTCTGACCAGAGCATTACAGTTAAATAACACCCGAGTCAGCCTGGAATACCAGCGTGAGAAAATCACACTCAATTTATTAATAAAGTTTCAAAAATCCTTTGAAAACAAAAGCATCTCGTAAGACCACGCCACAAATAAACATGTCGCGTTTTCACCTTACGATAGCTAAAACAATTTTTATAGAAATCCTCTAATATTATAATAGGGTCTATATACAAATACTTATAAAATAGCCGAAATTGTTACATTATTAAATTCCAGCTACTACACACAGAGTGGGTAATACAAACAAAACTCGTACAAGGCTCGTGGGGAGAATGGATTTCCAACTAATGACTAGGCTCTAGGGTACCACCTGTCACAGTACGTGGCCTAGATCACAGTACCGAGGAGTACGCCCGCCCTCCTGCAACACAAGACCGGGACTACCCCTTACTGGATAATCCCGAGTGAGATCACCCCGCGGTTGGGATCAGCAACCGCCCACTAAGCCGAAATAAAAGGGACATCTAGGCAGGGATGACATCACCCTACTTGGGTGCTACCCACCTAGCCTTGCTGCATAACCCCTAATTTTCAGTCATTCCCATTTGATGAGGCATGAGGCTAAGCGTTACCTCTTAGAACATATCCCTTAGAATGCCCATCATCCACCTAACGATGTTTACGAAAGCATTCATCCATATAAGTCCGTCCCGGGTTCGAACGGAACCGAAGGCACTACTCCTACTACATCCATTTTGGGAATATCCTCAGGATTAGTAGCGACTAGCCCTTGCACTTCACTACTCCATCTTCGAATTCATACTCGTTTCCCACGAAACGTACAATCCGGATCGAAGTGGTTTTCGAGAAATAAATCTTGATCCCGGACTCTTTGAAACAATCAGCGCATTTGGCCAATATCGATAGTCGGTGATTTAACTATCAATTAATATTCACAACATCCATCACATAATAAATAATTTTTCCCAAATTATTTATTTATCTCAAAATATCTTTACAAGATATATTTCAAATCTCAAACCCTTTGAAAACAGTTTTCAAACTATCTTCCTTTCTCAAAATAAATTCCAAGTATTTTCTGTTTCCACTGGAATTACCAAGCACAAAACTTTAGATTTTTAAAATAATTTAAAACGCTTACTTTGAAATATACTTTAAATCGTTTAAGTTTAAAACTACTTCAATAATTGGATTAAAAATACATACTATATAAATATTTGAAAATAAGGTTACTTTATAAAATATAAAACTAGGTTTCGCTTTTTAAAACAAAATACTAAGTCACTTTTTAAATAATTACTACGATAATAGATTTGAAAAATATTTACTTAAGAATTTAAACAGTTAGAAATAATAAATTTTCTATAACATGATTTTTAAAGCAACATTAAAGCTTTTAACTTATATTTAAAAGTTTATTTTGAAAACGTACTTGGCTATCCAGGGAAATATACTTCTCTTCACATTTTTCTTTAAATTTCCAATTCAAATACTTGAATCAATTTCCAAATTGATTTTCAATTTACTTCCTTTTATTTCCAAAATCCATTAATTTCAGATTTTGTTCCTTAATTTGGATTCAAAATAATTTTAATTGAAAATACTAATTTTAGATTTCTCAATTTACTTCTTAATCCTTTTAATAAGTTTAAAGTTTTAATTTTAAATAATTTTTATTCCATTAAAATAATATCACTTAATTTTACAATTCATTAATTTCTCTTTATTTCAAAATCTTATTTCTTTCATACTCGAAGTTATTTATTAGTATTTTAATATCAGTTCCATTTATTTCTATTCATTCTTAATTTATTCAAATTTTATATAATTATTTCGCTTAAAAATTTATTTCCTTTATTTTCTTTTCAAAATCCAATTTATGTATTTTTGGTAATTCATTATACCCAAATATATTCAATCGAACCAAGCATTTAATATTCTGACATAATTCATCATAGAATATCAACAACCACAACAAAGAATATTAAATAATTTTAATAAATGTTGAGGGACCCAGTTGGATCCTTCCAACCTGTTTTCCCTGCATCCATAGACGTTAGCACAACATAAATACAAATTCCAAAATATACCACATTATAGCACATCAATCAATTTAACCATCCAAACAATTATTAAAATTTAATCATTTAAATTTAAATTTAACCGAGTGAGATTAACTCACCTTTGATTCCTGTTTTGCAACCCACTCCTATCCCGACTTGTTTTCTTTCAGATATGGACCTTGAATAAATATTAGATGATTTTATTAATATTCGTACAATTCGAACAATTAATTTTCATTTGATAAATTTAATTTAATTAACCCAAAATTTTTTTAAACTAATTTTTTTGTTTCAATAGATAAATTTTAAGTTCCAAAAATAAATTAAATAAGTTAATCTCCTAAATATCATTTAAAATAAACTAGTAAATAAGAATGTGCAAACGTATATTTATCTTATTTTTACTTCCTTTAAAACTAAATATATTTTAAGATTTTAATTTATATCGATTCAATAGTTTAATTTTATATAAACTTTTCAATTATCTAAGGTTCCTATATATTTCTTTCAAAAATCTTTCCTATATAAAATCTTTTCTGGATTCCAGACATAAAATTAAATTAAGACATGCATGCTTATATTTCACTGTAATATCTTCCTATACTGCATTTGTTATTTTCAAGGTTAACCACCCAAATCCAAAAACCCAATTAAATCAATTACCCAAAACAATACCTTACAGCTCGAATCCTTGAACCTAACCTTGCCGAAGCTCCTGTCATCGGACCCTTCATGCGCTCTCAACTCCATCTTCGATTGCTCGAACTCATCCACGCCGCCGCCATTGTCGATGATCGGACCACCACCTGTAGACATCCATAGATGAGCCTGGCCATGGCGAGCTCCATGACGCTAATCGCACCTTCCACTTCATTGTCGACTCCCATAAAAAAAATCCAAAAACCCATTGTCTGCACGAACACCACCATCGCGACTTCGCCCTGTCCTCGTCCACCGCCATGCCTACTTCCAACTCGCGTGATGCCGACCTCGGCCCCCCCTTGATTGCGCCATCACATCTACACGAAACTACCCTTCGCAAACCCTAAATGCCCTTCGACCCGAAGCTCCCTTCCATCGACATGCTCGTGCCTCGATTCCCACTCCCTCGTAACGATTTCGAAACGAAATCGACTCTCGATTTCGAATTGAATTTTTTTTAAAGGAGCGAGATTGAATTTGGAAACGAAAAGGGGGTTCGGCCATACCTTGAGTTTGAACGAAGAAATAGGGGTTTTGCTTTGGATTTCGTGAGGGACGATTCGAATTGAATAAAGGAGAGAAGGAAACGAAGGGGGAAGACACGATTATGAATTTAGGTGCAGTCGCCATTATTTTTTTCGAATTGGTAAATGAATTAGGATTAGCTGATAAGAATGAAAGGAGGTGACGTGATAAGTAAAGGAATGGCGTATACAAGAAGCTTGAACAATTAAATTAAATTTCATTGGATTATTATCAATTAAATTTTCAGCGCGTTTATATATCTTACACTCATACACTAGCTCCGATCAATATGAAATTTAAAATCCGATAATAATTCAATATTATGGATCCAATGGAACATGTTTCGTCGAATTTCGAGACTGTTCACCGAAAGGTTATTTTTAAATTCAATTTAAACTATAAAATTTTAAAACTGAACAAACCCCTGTTAATTTCAAATGTACCACTTCCATTACCTTCAATGTTATCAATATAAATTTTATAAGCCCTCAAATTATTTTTAACAGGCTTAGAACTCCAGATTCAACATCTTCCCAATTTCAATTTATTTAATTTAATCATCAAATAAATTTTAATATTTGAATTCAAGTTAAAAATTAAACTTTTAAATATTTAAAATTAATTATATATTCCGATTTTAAATGCTTGAAAATTCCGGGTCGTCATAGCTTTTCAAGTTAACACTTCGATATCAATGCTTGCCGCTTCGATAAACACATTGTCGCCTATTAGCACTCCTTCCAAATCTTGCTCGTTTATTCAAATTGAAATCAACAGCTCTCATTATTCCTATTTCTCCCTATAAATACCTATTGTTCTTCTTCCACTTACTTTTTACCTGCAAATCAAACTAGGAACTTACAAAAAGTTTTATTTCAAGTTTTTACTCAAAAATTTCAACTTTTCTCAGCATTCATGCTCAATCTTAAGGTTCGAACTTCGTCCTTAATTGATTTAGATGCAAGATAAAGAAAAGGGGGCTTCTTAATTTCAAAATTAGGGTTTTAATAATTAGGTGCTTCAACAAGTTTTATTAAAGTAGCATTTCTATTTTGATTCTCGGAAACTTAGCATTTGCATTCAAACGTAGATTGTGGTATTTCCCTTTGTTGATTGAAGTTTTATAATTGCTGTTACAAATTCGAAATCCTTTGAAAAAGCTATCTTACAAGAGCTTTGATGATAATAATCAGTACCCTTTAAGATGCCGACATTCAATTAAAAATTAGATTGATTGTTAAAAACTCGACATCCTTAAAACTCGATAACTTGCTTGGTTCTTAAATTAACCAGCTTTTTAAAATTTAACATCCATCTTGAAGTTCAAACTTTTTTTATAATGTCACCAACCAACTAGGGGTTTGATATTTATTTAGGGGTTCGGAAACTCTTTCAAAAGATGATTTTATTAGTTATAAACTTGATAACTCATAGTGAACCGCTATTCCTCTACAAATTCGACAACTGCTTAAAGAGTTGATATATATGCTACAAATTTGATATCCTATTTAAGTTCGATATAACATCATAAATTCGAAATGTAGTTATCGTATCATCTTATAAACTATTTATGTGTTCGACACCTTATAAATTCAACAATAAGTTAAGCTTTTCTAAATAAATCTAACCTCATTCACCATTTATGAATTCGACAACCTTTTATGGATTCGATATCAGGTTTTTGATTTGACATCCCATTATAAGATGCTATTAGTATGATACTTTAATTGAACCTTACTGATCAATTATGAACTCACCATCCAGTCATAAATCCAGTAGTTGTTAAGGAATTTTCAAATTGTTTTGTATAACTTAAACATTTACAAATTCAATATCTTGTCATAGGTTCAATACCTATGAATAGAATTCTTAGTGAATTTTCAAACTATTATAAGCTCCCCTAGTTAGCTTTGGTTTTGATATTTAACCATTATGAATCAGATTGTTTTCACTTAGTTAAGTACTCATTGACTAAGCATTCGAGCATTTATTTTAGCATCTATATGTATAAGCATTTCAAACTTATATAAAATATGCAATACTTTCCTAATATTGTGTACACCTGGCAAATGAATGGATAGCAAGAAGTGTGATAAAAGTTCCAAGCCTTCCCCTTCTTAGGGAAGGGAGATTATAAGCTCCACCGGTCCTTCATAACCATTCAGCAAGAAGAAGATTCTATCATTCAATAGTTCCAAATTATAAACATAGAAGCCATGGCTGCTCATCCATATGGTAGGATAGATAATCCACTAGAGGGATTCTTTGTTTTCTCTTTTATCGGCATCTGGAACTCAGGCTACCTTTCTTTTCCTGAATTTCTTATACGGTTTTTGGAACATCTGGATATTGCTCCACTTTAACTAACTCCTAATTCGTATACTTATTTGAGTTGCTTGGAGTACTTGCTAGGGAGGACAACCTCCCTTCACTTAGTGCCGAAACACTCCATTCATTGACAAATCCTGTAAAAGTAGAAAGGCAATTAGAGGGTTCTATATATCGCTTTCTTCCTCCGCTGAAGAACTTGGTTACTAGCATGATTAATAAAGCGAGGGATTGAAAGAACCAATTATTTTATGTTAAGTGATATACCCCTTGAATCAAAGGGTACTTTTCTGGTCCAAGTAAGTTTTACTACTTTCTATTATTTATATTATATTCTAATGTTCTCTTACGATAATTATTCTTTTTCAGAATTTGGTTCTTAAGGGATCGATCTTTCCATTGCTACCACAATTAACGCCTTGATTGAGGCTTCTAAGTGTAATAGGGAACATGCTCACACTTCTGACAGAAACCAACCTTTGAAAATACTCTCTAATCCTAGAAAGTCACGGCGTACTTGGAGATCCTCATATGATTAAGGGAGATTCTCACAGAAAGCGGGCGTTGGTTGTTAGTAGTTGGAAGGCCTTTTCTCCTTCTTCCCCTATTCAACGTGTTTTTTCTAGTAAGTTTAATCCTTGTTACACGAAGTTTCTTATGTTGGCATCTTATGAATTTTTCTTTGCTTTAGGTTCTTCCACTGCTATAATAGTTTCTAAGTATAAAAAAGTAAAGCTCACATTTCTTATTTGGCCAAATCAACTAAGTCTACCCCTGTTGGAGGTTTTATTGCTAAAACCATTGATGGTATAAAAATAAGGTGGTCTCCAGCGCCACAACTGATGTTTCAATCCCTCCTTCGAGTCAAAAGGCTAAACTCATGGAGGTTCAGACTTCTGTCATTACCGAGGAGTCGAATGTGGATATCGCCTTGACAACTGAAGATCCCAACTTGAACGATTTAGGCTCTCTGGATCATGATTCTCACAAGCACATAGAGTATGTTCATACTCCATATCCTTTGCTAAACATCTTACTTCTACTTTCGGTTTCCAAGGCTTGTTGAGCAGCTAGGTCTGATTCCTATTCCCTCTGAATCTCTTCCTTCAGAGACTCAGGCTTGAACTGTCCACATGGGCTTTGATGATTGATTCAGGCCAGTAAAGAGAAAGCCAAAATGGTTGATAAGATAAAGTCTCTAGAGAGCCAGGTAGAAATTAAAGACGTCACTTTAGTTCATGCTAACCAAAGTATAAAAGATGCTAAAAGAAAGTCCTTCTTCCTGAATCAAATCCTCACTAAGACATAGAGAAATGCTACGAAGATGCCCTTTTGTAGCATATAATGACAATATTGGAAAATGCCCTAATTTGGACTTTTCTTCCCTCTTATACATAAATAACAAATTCAAGGGGAAGTTCGCTATTATACCAAGAAAAGTTCATGGTTGCTTCAAGGCGAATTTCCTAAAGAAGCTGTTAATCCAAAGGATTTGTTATCTTTTGATGTCCCCCTTCCCCTTCCCCCCTCACCCCCCCGCTTGGAGGAGATGATAATTTTATTGAAGGGGAGGATGATATTGACGACGATGACCATAATGATAATGGCGATGGAGATAGGGGCGATGGCAATGAAGATTTTGAAAGACGATGGGATGGTGGAAGCAAATCGGGTGGATAAGGCTTAGGCCCCTCCACACAGGATATAGATTTTCTTGATCTTCCTGATTCTCGCAATGCTTCTCAAGATGAAACCCATCGAAGGATGCCCTGGCTATTAAATTAGATAAGGATATAATTCAGGTTTCTGCTTCATAACCCCTAAGTACAGGTATAAAGTTTGTGATCCTTAAATGCTTGTAATTTATTTGTTACTTTGGTTAATAAACTTACTATCTTACTTAAGGAAAAGGAACAAGTATTATTTTGAGATTTAATATGAAAGTGAGAAGAAGGTGCAATAATTAAATGGAGAAATTAAGAAAGCAGTTATAGATTGCAATAGTTTACCTGAGAAATATAGGTATCTTTCTGCTTATGCCACTCAATTAAGGAATTTCAAAGAAAAATGAGCAGCCCCGTTATTGAAGAAGTCTCGCCTTCATCGGGAGAGAGCTATAAGAGAAAATGCGAAGCTAACTACTCTCTTTTGGATGCTTATTTATGATAGATATGCTCTAGTAGAGTTTCTTTACAAAATTTACTCTGGGAGTAGTTTTCTTGATCTCTCTTTCTTATAGAAAGAGAGTGGAGGTTTACTTAGACATCTCTACAATAGATACTTAGATGAATACGAGTCTGATCCCCATCCTGAGAATTGTTGGAAACTTCCTAGGGTGGCAACCATTCCACTTTCCCCAAACGTTCTTCCTTTCGAGAAGGTTAAATTTAACAAGGAGAGATTATTTCTGAAATTTATCATAATTTGCAAAGGCCGACGAGGGTAAAAATGGAAGAAATAATTATTCAGGTTTAAGAACTAGTAATAAGCAAAAATAAAGTGGTATGACCACTTATTTACGAATAAGTGGTCTAAATCATAACACGTTGAAAAGAGGGAGGAAATTACAAGAAATTTTTTTTCTGAATAATATTTGACAAGTATCATTAAGAGCTTCTTAATGAAAATAGATGCATCCTAACTACATAAAAATATAAAAAAACACTATTAATACAACTGATTCATGATTTTGAACAGCATCGCTGGTGCGAAATAGGAACTTGTTAACAAAGCATTGATAGCACTATTTCATGATTTGTTTAACTGTATCACCGTTACAAATAACAAACTTGCGATTTATGTATTATTAGGCTTCGTTTATTTAAATTGCTCGAATTCTAAATGCTGAATGCTGAATTCAGAACATTGATTGTTGAATAATCATTAATTGTTTGTTTGCATTTTAATACTTATGATTAGTATTAAGAAATAAGGTTCTTTCGACAATAATACTCCTCTTTTTTAGTTAGTCTTTTAAATAACTAGTATTAAAGTAGGAATCTGAAATTTTAACGTTTTAAATTTATATATTTAAAATGTTTGAATTAAGAGTTGAATACTAGAAAAACTATAAAATGTTTGTTATAGACAATTAAGTTTTCAAAATGATTAATGATGAAATTTCTAATGTTCAAAATCATCAAAGGTAATTATATTTTAGCTTTTAATTTAATTTTTTTGGGAACTTTTCATTGGAAAATAGTTTTCAAAAATTTTCATCTTTGGGTTTTAAGAGAAAAATAAATTTGGAATTATTATATTTTAAAGATTTGAATTTTCCAAATTTCTAAATTTAATTTTAAAATTCTGAATTATTACCTTTTAGATTTTAAAATTTTAAAATTTATCATAATTTATAAAGGTTAGCGAGGGTGAAAATGGAAGAAAACATTATTCGGGTTTAAGAATTAGTAATAAGCAAAGATTGAGTGCTGACCACTTATTTATGAAAAAGTGGTCTAAATCATAACATTTTGGAAAAAAAAAGAAAAAAACAAACAAATAGGAACAAAAGTTCTAAAATAATATTTGAGAAGTATCATCAAGAGCTTCTTAATGAAAACAGACGCATCCTAACTATAAAAATAAAAAATAAAAAAACACTATCGATACAACTGGTTCATGATTTTGAATAGTACCACTGGTGCAAATTAGAAACTTGCTAACAATTTAGGTATTATAAACTATACGTAAAACTTAAGAGAAACACTATTGCTACCGCATTATCATGATTTCAAACTGGATCATCGATACAAATCAAAGAACTTGTTACAATTTAGGTATTGCAAACTAAGGCACTCTTTGTTTAGGATAAGTGATCACTTGTTTGACCACTTAGTGATGAATATGCTCTTTCAAGTTGTCTGTTTTGAATAAATGTTCAGACCTTAAACAATTATTCAGTGAAAAAGTATTAAAACAGTCTAATATGCTTCTTTTGGTTCTGAATGCTTAATAATAATTTCTTCTATATATACGATTAGTTATATTTTTTTACAGTACCGTAAAAATACATTAAGGATTCAAAAAATTTAATTTTTTTTGAAAATCCATTTTACTTAAGATTTCAAACAATTTAAATTATGTTTTTTTCCTACTTTTCTAATTTCAAATTCATTTTCAAAAATAAAAAACAAAGAAAACCAGATCAAATAATATTTAAATTTTTAAAAAAGATCGAAAACTACTAATTTCTAAATTACATAATTTTGATAACTATTTTTAGAGACTAGTTTTTTTAAATTGAATTTTTGGAAACTTAATTCATGAACATTTAATTTTTTGGAAAATTGAATTCTTGAAATATAATAATTTTTTTTTGAAATTATATACTTTCAAATAATTATCCACTATTCGAGTTTCCACAAAACTCAAGTATTTTCAAAATTAAAAATTTTCAGATTTCAACATGTTAATAAATTAAATTTATGATATAAAGTTTTCATTTTAATAAGTACCACGTGAATAACCAAATAATATGAAGGGCAATACTATCAAAATAGACATGGACATTTGCATTGGTTCCAATCAAATGCTTTCAAAATATAAAAAAACCTTTTTCAATTTAATATTTAACATTCAACAATCAATATTCAGCATTCAACAATCAGCATACAACTTTCTGCTTTTAAACAAGCGAAGCAAAACTAAGAACTAAAAGTGAATCTTTTGATAGCACTTGTTCATGATTTAACTGTATCACTGTTACAAATCAGGAACTTGTTAACAATTTAGGTGTCAAAAAGTATTAGTTAACTGGTGTTAAATTTTGAGATAACTAGTTGGTGTTTAGGTTATAAGTAGATCGGGGTCGATGAAAGAGGTGGCGTCTAGAAGCTTTGAGACGAGCAAGGAGACAGTTGAGCAGTCGGCTGCATCAACAACGAAAGTAGCAGGAGAAGCAGTTGAGAAAACTACAACAGAAGTTAAGAAAACAATGTCTAGTGATAATGAACATGAATTTTGATTTTGCACTCTTTTGTTGTTTCTTTTTGTTTAGTTAATTGGAATTTGGGTGGTTGATGCAAATGTATGACCTTTACTCTAGTTTGTTTGTATCAGTTAACATGGACTATGAAAATTTGGTACAACAGCTGTATAACAGAAAAAATGGAGCACCAGTCAACTTAAAATTTGATCTTCATATGTTATTTATAATTAAAAATAACACGAAAGATTCACATTATTAAATTATACCCAAGTTGTCATTAAAGTAAATGTATGACATTATTAGAAGCTTTAAAATATTACAATTTTAATACAAAAGTGATCAGATATACAATGCTATCATCTTGGTACAAAAAAGACAGTAAACTATCAACTGACTGAAGTTCACAATTAGGCATGAATCTCCTAAAACATCATTTAGCCACATGCAAGTTTAATCTTGTCTCCTAGTCTGCAAGAGCTTCCTAAACACAACAATGATAATAGTCGTCAAGTGGGTAATCTCATATCTATAAGGGCAGCCATAACATATAATTATACCCTTTTTATTGGTGATACAAATATCTGCGAACATATCAATAAATTCACACTTCTAAATGTTTGATAAACGTGGAGTTTGCTGCTAGATGAATACAACCATATGTAACAAAAGATGCAAACTAACTACCCATATTTGATATGAAGTACGTTTTTATTTTATTTTATAATAGTTTTTTTGAAAATCCAAAAGAACCCGGCGGATCGGTAAACTGCTGAGAAGGATATAGTAAAGCCGTGCACTGATCCAAGCCCACATACCTCTTGGTAAATTTATATAGAATAGGGAAATACACAGTAGGAATCGAACTTGGATCTTTCTACCAGAATCCAAGCCTCATTACCACTACGCCGCACCCTCGGACATGAAGTACATTTTCAATCTTAAAAGAACAAATAAATACCAAGGTAGATAATAAATGATTCTGGATACTACGTCATATGATATTTTTTTAATGAACATAAGTAAACAAATCAATCCAGCAAACTAATATTTTTGATAGTACATTCAAGCAAGAGCAAGCAGGAAGTCAAAATAAAAGGCAACACAAAGACAAAAGTTTTGCATCAAAAGCTCTTACTTATGCTGCTACTTTCTCTTCAGTTGGTTTTACCTCTTCAGCTGCTTCTTCAAAAGTTTCTCTAGGTACTAGATCAGGAACATCATCATCATCCTCATTTTGAGTTGCGGGTACTGCATTCGCATCCTTAGCTTTCTGCTTCTGGAATTGTGCTGCTGGTTTCTCTATATATTTAGGTTATCCAGAGCCGCAAACATAACATATCCAATAAGCATCCATAAAAAGTATGCAAAACAGCTTATTTGTATTTGAATGTTTGGAATAAGTTACTGCTCGGTCTTTATAAATAAATTTCATCAAACTTTAAAGTCTTATCTATCCAAATCAAGGTTCAAAATTCCATTTTTTGTTTCTGTTCCAGTCATTGGTAATTTTAAACTTTCCAGTTCCGTTTTAAAAATTCTGAAAGTTCCGCTTTAATTTCGGTTTTCTAATCCTGGTATTTTTTTTGCTTTTATTTGCTATATACACTAATAAATATCCAATATTGTCATAAATTTATAGCACATTTTTTTTACATTACATATAAAATACACAATTTAATTAAAGATCCATTGTGTAAAATTCTGTATTTTTCATTTGAGATATTAGAACTTTGATCAATTTTGAAAATTTTGAATTTTTTATTATGATTCGATGTAAATTAACAAAGTATAACATCTATTTTTATTAAACTACCTGATTTCTTCTCCATTTATTTATTGTCCCGATTAATTTGTTTTATTTTCTTAATTAATATATGTTTGTTTTATTTTTTTATTTTTTATAAGTTTTTCTTTCAATATTCAAAAAGAAAATCCGGAATTTAGACCGAAACCGAAATTTTGTCCAAATTCCGTTGCGGTTATGGATGGAACCCAAACAGAATCGCTGTAATAACCGGAATTCCACTAGAATTTTGAATCATGATCCAAACACTTCTATAGTTTACTGTTTACTTTAAACTACTAAAAATCTAAAATGTTGCAGCGTATAAACTTACAAGTAGGTACTCAAAAGTTATTCACAAATGGGCTTTTAAGTTGATACCCATAAGAACTTTTTTTTTGAGATAGATAAGAAGATAAACTCATCAAACATAAAAGTTATGCAAAAAAACTTATTTGAATGTTTGGAATAAGTTACTTATCGGTCTTTATAAATAAATTTCATCTCGCCACGTAAAAACTTACAAGTAGTCATATTAAAGTTGTTCACAAATGGGATTTTAAGTTGATATCCACAAGAACTTTTTTTTTGAGATAGATAAGAAGATAAACTCATTAAGTTAATAGCATGGTTTGAAAGTTGAATTATAAGACTAGGTATACAAAAAGAGGTTACCTTACTGGTTGAATATGGATGCAAAAATATCCTCCAGTCCTATAACCAGGTAGTACAATTTGATAAGTGCCAAAATGAAAATGTGATATCCAAAAATTATTCCAAGTATAAAATCCAGAAAGTGAACAATGATAAGGAAATGAAATTGCTTTTTGTCTGAAAAGTAACACATCCATGTATTTGCTTGAACTGAAGCTTGCACTGCCTGAAAAAAATACATAGAAGTCAAAAACCAAATAGCATAACAAGCATTAGAACATATAAAATACACATACAGAGAGAGTTGTTTGTTACCTTTAGGATTCAAACATATCAAGTAAGAGGAAAAATATAGCGAAGAAGAACATGTCAAACAACACACACATGCCATCCGTAATGAAGAAGAGATCAATAACTCCACCATCAGCAATTGTTGAAACCTTCGCTTTCTGAATTAATAACTTGAGTTCGCAAAAGATACGAGTAACATCCACATCATTTTATTTATTTTATTATGTAATAATACATAAAAATGTATACCTATGTGATTACTGAATAATTCCTTATCTTGCAATGATACTACTTTCCTTTGCATAATTTACAAAAATATACGACTATCTGTGAGGCTTCAGATGTCACTTAATAGCTGTTAGAGAAGGCATATTTACTCAATGTCATATTTTCTCTTGTATTCTTCTAACAACCCTAAGATAGAGGGAATGATACGCAAGTTATAAGTATCATGCATGGATTTAATGTTTAGCAAAAGATAACAGGTTATCAAAGATATCAACTTGGATTTCATTTCAAAAAAGATGTTTGGAAGGTTGGAAGCTCTCGCGAACTGATAAGGAATGGCGGTGAACAGTATTACCTCACTGTGAACGGCAGTAGGTCACGTTGATGGAAGCTCTCGTGAACTAATGAGTAATGGCGATGGTCTCTTGCCGTTTTGTGGAAGATCGAGGGAGTATGGAGTGGAAATGCACAACATGCATTGGGTTCGTGCACGGTGAGGGAAGTATCAGAGTTAGGGAAGAAGTAGGAGCAGGAAGGGTAATTTTGTAAATTCTTTAAAGCTGTTTTGGTTTAAATTAATTTTATTCGATAATTATAAAATTTATAACTCTCTCATACGAGGTCCAATTGAGGCAAAAAATTTTACGTTGCGCTTGTGATGACGAGATCTTCGCAATGGAACTAGTTTGGATGAATTTGAAGACTGTTGAATTTTGGGTTAAAATCGGACATTATCTGATTTTAGTTCCAAACCGGAACGCCTCGGCGACAGCATAAAATTTCGGTGAGTTAATATCACCTTTTTAGAGCACTAGTATGATTCATAGTTGATAAAAAAATTTAAACGATTATTTGGGTGAGTTATTATATTTTTTAGTTGGATATATTCCCGTCTACTGGAATAGATGAGATCCTATTACGTTTCCGTGTAAGAGCAGATGACCCTTTGTATACTAATCTCGTCTCGAAGCGGTTGATTTATATTTTATAATTATCTAACATTTGTAATGCAGGGAAACAAGTTGGAGGGATCCAACAGGATCCCTCCCTATTATTGAATGATATCGTTTCAATAATATCCTTTATATGGATTATTGAATTATAAATACGATTATGGACACTGTGGTTATAACATTGTTATATGTTGAAATCTAGAACTAATAGTAATAGAAAATCAATATCGATACTGGTTAAGCGTTGGGTGGTTATTGGCCTTAAATTAGTATTTTTTTAAATTGTATAAATTTGCAATTTTGTCGGAATTGGTTATTGAGAATAGAAATGATTTTTAAATCCGAAATTGGGTTTCTGGCATATTTCGTCTAAAGACTATCTAATGAAATACACTAATATTGTTTTTAAGTTACTTAATTAGATTAATATAGTTTTTAAAGCTATTTAATTATATTTATATTATTTTAAAGTTAAGTAATCATATTAATATTATTTTAAAGTTATTTAATTATTTTAATATTGTTTAAAAGTTATTTGTTTATAGTTAATATGTTTTAAGAATTTATTAAAAAGTTAATACATTGAAAGATTAATTATTTAAGAATAATTTTAGGTTTGAAATTAATAATAAGGATTATTAATGAGGTTATAAAATAAATTATTGTTATTTATAAATTGGTAAGATAAATTATTATTATTATTTCGTAAAAAATATTTTAGAATGATTAATTATTATTTTAGGATATTTAAAGTTAATGATTTCCATTTATTTATAATGTTCCTTGTTAATAATTATTATCATATAGTGATGTTTGAGATAAATGATTAAAACTATTTATAAATGCTTTCGAGACCCAAAAATGGAGTCAAAAGACTTAGATTTTATAAAGGAATTATAAAATGGTTCGAAGAATTAAGGATTACTCGCAAGGTGAAAAGTATATAAATGGTTAGATATTTATAAACGAATTTTAGAAGCGGGTTTATAGATTTATAAAAGAAGTTTGTAAATGGTATATGGGCTCATTAAGAGTTATAAATGATTTTGAAATGTACAAGAAGTTGATAAGTGACTAAATTCTTAATAAATTAATTATTAATGTTTTTCAGAGATTTTATAAAATGGTTTATAAACGATCATGGAGAATTGTAAGGGGAATTATTAACGATTTGAGAATCGAATAAAAAGGAAACTTTTCTAAGTTTTGTAGATTTACTTATACCGTTGGAATGAGTATACGGCTATTTCTAAATATGGAAATACAAGGATTTACAAGTATATATTTTAAAGGTGTTTTTATAAAAGTAATGTACAAAGTAATTGTACGTATAAAGACTTATTAAAGAGGGCTAGTGATTGCTTATATATTCCAAATGAAAGAAAATCCCGATAGAATGTTTGTTATTCGATAGTAAAATAACCGACTATCAAAAATAGACCCAACGTAACTTTGGAAATATCTAGGAGAAACACGTGAGTTATATGACACAATCATCTCCGATTTGTTGTAATGTGGGTATAAATCTCTTTTCATTCTTCTAGGATGATGATAAGAAAATCAGTCCACTTACGTTTAGGAGGTGATCTACGATCATATCTTTGTCTGTTTATTTCCTAGAGAACCGGGGTTGAGTTCACCGGAAATTATCGAACGTTGTTTCGAAGAGACCGGGATCGGATATGTTATTCAAAAACCACTTCGATCCAATGAATGAATTTTGAAGTGAAGACATCGTGAAGAGCATGGAATCGAAGATAGAGATGTGAAGTGCAAGGGCTAATCGCTAATAATCCTGAGGGTGATTCCAAAATGGATATTGTAGGAATAGTGCCTTCGGTTTCGTTCAGACCCAGAACGGGCTTATATAGATGAATGATATCGACACATTGTCATTAGAGGGCAATGAGTATTCTAAGTGTGTATTTCTTGAAAAATAATTATAGCCTCAAGCCTCAAGCCTCTAGCCTCATCAACCTAGAATGACTGAAAATTAGGGGAGATGCAGCAAGGCTAAGTGGGTCGCACCCATTAGGATATGTTGTCACCCTTCATGATACATTTACATATTTATGGATTGGTTGTGCATGAGATATCAAATAAAAAGGGTTGCAAAGCAATTGGGGTGATGACATATTCGATACTATCCAGTCAGGGGTAGGCCAGTGTTGTGTTGGAAGGGGATCCAAACAAGGTCCTCGGTACATTTTCTAGATGTGTACTTTGATAGGTGGTACCCAGTGCCTAGTCAATGTATGGAATCCACTCCAATATGGTTTTGATTGTTCCCAAGTATGTTGAAAAGTGAGATGCAAGCATTTCAACTATTTTAATATTTTACTTTGAACCCATAGACATTATTATATTATCATTAGATTTTCTATAGAAGAACTTTGGTTATCGCAAGGTAAAAACCGGTCGTGTTTATGTGCGGCGTGGTCTTACGTGATGCCTTTGATTTGAAAGACTTCTTATAAATTTTGAATCCAGTTGGGTGTGTTTCCTCACGCTGGTTTTCCAGACTAACTCGGGTGTTATTTTATTATAATGCTCGGGTCAGATCGAGCATATTACAGATTAGATTGGATGTTGAAGCTTCAAAAGACGAGTTGGAGGCCTCGAGATGTATTTACGTAGATAGATATTTTCAACTGTATTCATTTTGGTGCTATCATCACAGGCTGCAATAAATGTGTTGGCTGAAATAGGTTAGTATACTATGGTTGATGTTTGTATATACACATATTACAGTTTGGCTTTTGCGTGAAGATTTATGGTATATTATAGTTTATTCATTCCGCTGTGAGATTCTGTGTTGTTTAGTTTTTCTTCTTATCCTCTTCCTTTTTTCTTTTTCCCATAACAGTCGGGTTTTTTGGCATTCGATTTCTTAGCATGAAATACAAAGGACGTGTTAGTGTCGATTTTCAAGGGTCGAAAATCTGGTTCGTTACAGATACAATCAACAACTATTCAAAATACAAAATTTAACTACAAATTTGGAGAAAAAACAAAAAAACCTTAATTATGAACTTCAATAGCAGTGTATTCTTAAATTTAATTAGAAACTTAATTCTCCCATCCTCTTAGCCTTTTGAAATTAAAAAGATCCACGCATTTCAAAACAACATACACAATTCATAACAAAACAGAGAAAAGAGACCTTTTTCCTTAGATAATTTTAAGTTTTAAAAAGGGAAATAACCACTTTCAATGCCTATAAACTTTGTATTTGTCGATAAAATCTTCATTCAAAGCAAAATATGAATATAACGAATGAATAAGATGAAGATGAAGAAGAAAATCCTTTATTATAGAAACCTCAACATTGAATAACTAGGAAATCTATACCTCCTCTAGAAATGCAGAGGCCAAATTCGAGGATAATGCTAAA
The DNA here is from genome assembly GCA_030765085.1 of Allium cepa. Lineage (NCBI taxonomy): Eukaryota > Viridiplantae > Streptophyta > Magnoliopsida > Asparagales > Amaryllidaceae > Allium > Allium cepa. The sequence continues at coordinate 962,594,934 of CM060939.1, read as the reverse complement.
ACGATCACAACCAAGACTGGATTTATCGAGGCAGTAACAATGACGAGACTTTCCTTGCCTATGTGTTTGGCTTTATCTGTTTGGCTACCTGTATCCCGACCAGGGTTTTTATTTGCAAAATGTGAGAGAACTTTTTTTTTAAAAGATAGAAGTAGAACATGTGAATAAAAATGGGGGTTATTAAAGGGACTCCACTTTTGGATATGAGGGGTCAAAAAATTTGGTCCACCCCCACTGAAAAAGAAAATAAAAGTACAATACACTCAATAACCCTCCACCGAAAAATAGCAAATTCGGTGACTCCCATGCTGAAAATTCCCTCATATCCGAAATTAGAGTCCCTTTATTATTCCCTTAAAAATGGCTCTCTTTGCAAGCAGGCTCTGAAATAATTAAACGAGATTTGAAATTCTAGTTAAATCATAAGTAGCTAAAAAAATAATCATTAATTACTAATTATTAAAATTAAATTACTAGTTATTATTATTTATAAATCATTAGTTATTTTAGTTTTTAAATATTAAGTGAATATTATTAGTTGTACGTTATTATTATAATAATAATCTATAATAAACTTTTATTAATTATAAATTATTGCCTATAAATTATTTATAATAATCATTATTTATAATAGATTGTAAATTATTAACTAAATAAGTTATCATTTATAAATTATTAATTATTAATTATCATTTATGAATTATAAATTATAAATTATTATTTATTAACCATAAATGACTAATTATTGATTATTATAGTATCTTTAACAATTGTAAACATATTCAAAAACTTTAATGTTGATATTCACAACATTTTGCAAACAATTGTTGTTAAAGAAATTTATTACAACTTTTGGTAAAACACGGTTAAATGACTATTTAATTCTTTAATTGGTTAAAAAAGTTAAACCGAATAAATTTTACTAATTTAACTTCCATATTTTTAATCGTTATTCAAATTTTACGGAGTTTCTTTTCTACACACTGTTATGTTTCTTTGATTTTTCACATGATTGATTACGACGAACATTAAAATATGCGATCACTTAGAAGTTATGAGTACGACAACTATAAATAACCTTTGTTACAAATTAATATTCACAGCAGTCAAGACTGTAAAGTGGTTAAAACATGTATTGCAACTACAAAATGTTAAAAGTTAAAAACAATTTTATAACAACTTTCTTGAAAAGCCAGTTGTTAAAGACCTTTTTACAAAGGTCGTTTTGTGAATGCTGTAAAGGAACAATTGTAATAAGGTCCTTTTGTTATAGTGGTATATACTGTGATGATAATGCTTGGATACATGGTTTGTACCGTGATGGTATTTTTTTGGATATTATGATGTAATATTTTAAATCTCACATTTCGGTCGCGTTTCATGTCAAAATTTCACACACTATCTCGTATCGGACGAGATCTTGGATGAGATGAGTGTATCTCAAATTAACATCTTGGATTTTGAAGTCCATCTTGGGGCCATCTCGACGTGACATAAGTTTAAATTTGATATTTTAAAGATTATTATGTCATTGTTATCTATATATAAAAGTTTTAACATGCATAATTTATATAAAATGATAATATTAATTTTACATTTTAGATCAGAGTGACAATATCATTGATTTGGTATTAACTCAATCATTCTCCACTCATCTGAATATTAAAAGTTGAAAAATAAATAATAAGGTTTTTTTTTCTCACTCGTTAAAGCCTAAAAAGAAGAACTAAGGATAAGTAAAAAGTCATTAGATTGTAATTTCTTGTGGACTCACATAAGAAGTAAAAAAATGTAAATGAAAAAACATAACTTCATACGACATCTTCTATTGAGATCTCACCTCGAATTTCACTACCTTATACAAGATGAGTATCAAATAACATATGAACAAAATTTAATGTCTCGTTTCGCTAAATCTCATCTCGTTCAAGTTTGAAAATGAGATTTAGAGTGAGATCTTAGGCGACATGAACGAGATCTGGAATAGTGTCACGATGTCATTTATGACACTGTTATGTTAGATAATATGTTTTGATATATGAATTTGGTGGTATGTGATAGTATGATATATGAATTTATGATTTCAGTATGTTACGTTGAGGTGAATACATATTGTATATATTTGAAAATGTGAGTAAGAGTAGAAACGCAGTAGAAATGAGATAAATATGTTTCAACAATAGTGTTGGCAAGGCATTTGAAAGGTGTCGAAAAATTTAATTTTAACTAGACTTCACAGTGGCATCGAAACATCGTCGAAATGGCATCGGAAAATCCAATTTTAATAATTTAATTGGGCATCATGAGGATGTTAGAAGGTAAACGAAATGGTGTCGGAAAATCTAAGTTACACAACCAAGACCTCGTAGGCTTATTTGTATTATAGATGGTGTACAAAACAGTATAGGAGGAAGATGATAAAGTGGTAAACGTTTGACGAAGTGAAACGAAGGCGATTGCACATGAGAGACCGAAAAGAGAATGAGGATCACTTGTTCAGGCTCTTTACTTAGTGATATTTCCATTTATTGTTAGCTTTCGTATTTGATGCTTTACAATAGATAGTTTAGTATGCTGCATGCTAAGATAGTCATGTATGTTGATTCTTGATGTTTAACATTATATGTGCATGTTTGATGTTTGATGGTTGGTGTTCGATACAATTACTTATGCTTATTATGGTTGTTAGACATGTATATAGCTATGTTTAATTTTGACTTGTTTGATTTGGGGATTTCAGGGGCAAAAATTCTAAAGGAGAGAGCGTAATGACCCCTATTTTATTTATCGGAGGATCATAAAATATTATTTTAAAATTATATTGGGTCGTACTGAGTTATAACTTTGGATGATATTGAGTATTTGACATCTTCGATCCTTAGTAATTTTATTGAACGATTTTGACTTTGATTTATATTTTTCGGCATTTCCGTAGTTATGCATATTGCACCAATATATGTGCACCGATCCATTAGAGGAATTGGATGACTGAAAAACGTCCATGGGTTAAAAAAGTTCACGAGTGAATAATTAATTGGCCCAAAGGAAGATTTTTAGTTGACTTGAATTTATTGTCAGTGTTTGATCATTACAATAAGAGTGCCGCTTATAGTTATACTACTGTATAAAGATTTGATATTAATGTTGTACTTGGTATGTTGAGAAGAGACTTACCAATTATTTGAATTTACTATGGTTGATTTTTGAATATGAGCATATATGATCTTTATTTTTTGTTCCATTTTCAAATAATTTGAGCGAAATATCTGCCAATACAAATAATATTGTTATCTTGTTTAGGACCACCTTTAGGGAGAACTGAGAGAACATGTTTGTTCCCGGTTGTATGGATCTTGATCTTGCATTTTGGATGACCATACCAGCCCCTATTACGGTTGAACGATCTTATAATGTTATGAAGAACATTGAGATGCGGGATAATTCAAACTACAAGAGTCAAATGATCATAAGGTAGTATACTTCAGAGGCTTTCAATGGTTTGATTATCTATTGGAATAATCAATATTAAGGAGTTTTTACTAAGATTAAAAAGCGTTTTTCCAAAAATAATAAGAGTAAACAAGCACGCTTTGCAGTGCTTAATTATATAAAGTAAAAATAAAGGAAACATAAATTAGTGCTACATGAAAAGATATTGCTTTAATAGTTAAAGGCACTCAAGTTAATTATTTTTTGGATACTTTTTTATTAATGGTATGACCAATTTAAAATTATTGTTAATTATTTTTCAAGAATAAAATGACCCTAACTAGCTCACTTCGCATTGTATGTAGGAAGAAGAGAGATTGAAGCATGATAAGATAGAAAGTACTCACTTAATATACATTGTAAATAAGTATATAATAATAATATTAATTGATTATGGATAAATAAGTCACTAAGGATTTAGGAGAAAAAAGAAATAACATAAGGATGTTAATAGTTGTTTCTTTAATGAAATCTATGGACATATAAAAAATATTTTACTAGATACCACACATATCGTATCTAGACAGATATACATACTATTTGGATTTGTTTGATATTTTTGTTATACTGTCACTTAGAAAGATACTAGTGACAATTTTTTATATGAACAAATTTGGTTATTATTGTTCCATCAAAAATAATATGATTAATCTATCAGTAAATTCATATATTATTAGAATTGAATATCTTGATATTTATGATAAATACCTCTTATAATGAAGCCTTGAATTTGGATATGGTGATTAATGTAATTATTTATTCCATGTTACTAAACAATTCTTGATTGAGGTACCATAGACGACAAATACTTTATTAATATTCTAAGCGACTTAAAAATTATAATTTTTATAAATCCACACCAAGCAAAAAAAATATATGGAAAATGCAATAATTTTTTAAAATGTTGAGTTTGAGGAAAGAAATAAAATATGAATCGTTGTCTTTAAAAAGAATCGTTATCTTTGATTCAACTATATTACTTCTTCGGATAATGTATAGGATTTTTTCCTTTCATTGAACAAAAAGTAAATCAGGAACGATAATAAGACAATGTTAACAAAATTCTTTTCATGTTAAGGTTAATATTTCAGGAAAACAAACTCAACAACCTCAAAATGCAATGTCACTAAGAAGATCCAATTAAAAAGGAAGAAATATTATTATGGATATCTATATGGTATTTCACCATAAAGAAAACTAATGGATTGACAGAGATGATCTGGTCAACTTATATCAATCCATGCAAGACATCAAGTTTAAAAGTGGATCTAAGATATAATAATTAACAATAAAGTTTGATAACTTTCTCCATACATCAAGACAAGAAGCCCAATGGTTATGAATGATTATTCAAAACCATAAGGGATCCAGTAGGTGATGTGGAAGATATACGTCTCGTCCTATATAAAAAACTATTCTAAAAAAGAATCGATGAATTTAAAGGGACTTTCTCCTTGAATTGTTGAAAGACTCTTTAAAATAATTATGCGGCTTAGTTGCAAATTTTGATTTTAAGCAGTATCAAATGGATGTCAAATTTGTATTTTTCAATGTGGAGATTAATGAAACAACTAAAGAAATTCCCATTTCGACTCAAATAAATTATCATCAATGGTAACATAATCGCACCATGTTATCAACTCATTCGGCTTTTGAGGAAAACATTATGGATAATATGTGTATCATAAGTTTTAAGAGACTAATTTTATTTTATATAGTGGTATAAGTACATTTTTGAAGCTAAGGAAAAGTAAAGATTCCTCATGCATTTGCAGTGTAAAGTCTAATGCATGCTAAGGCATATACTCATTTCGATATTATGTGTATTGTTTAGCAAATATCTTACTGACCTAGAAAGTGAATCAATGGTTACCAACCAAATAGTTAAGGGATATCACTAAGGAAAAAAGTGTTATATGCTCGTGGATAAAAGATAAGATCGGTTAGAGATCATAAAGAATTACAATCCAAATTTTTGGATGCCAATGGTGCAAAAGATCTACTGCAGGCTACAATATTTTTTTTGGATGGAGCTATACTAGAAAAGTCGTCATGCAGACACTTATAGTCTCTTCCACTCTGTTTTTAAGGTTCTTGTCAATTAATATGTCTACCTATTCTTGTTACGTTCTTTTCCTATGTACCATAACTTTAAGTCTATGTTCTCCACCTCCTTCTCCTTCTGGTCCATCCATTTGGTCTCTTGAACGCATAAGATATTTACACATCTCATAGTCATAGTATTAACTATCTCTCTTAACTTTCATGTTTATGACCCTACATTCCAACTACTTAACTGAATCCTACTATCATCGAATAGCTTCCTTGCCCCTTGCACCCATCGAGTAAAGTGCGAAGACCCTTGCTTATTTATCACCGCATTGGGGAGTAGATATAGCGCGCCAATAAAGGAGTGACGACCCAAGTCCTTGCATAAATATCACCATACCCAAGCTCAATATGGCGAGCTACTAAGAGAGTGGCGACCCAGCCCTTGCTTATTTATAACCATACCCGTGTCTCGATATGGTGCGCCACTAAGGGAGTGGCAACCCAACCTTGCATATTTATCATCATACCCGAGCCTCGATATAACGCATCACTAAGAGGGTTATGCCCCAATGGAGTATAATACGGTTCTATTTCCATAAGAAAGACTATGACTTTTATGTTGGCTCATCAAGCCTATTACAACCCATCTCCTTTAACCTAGCTTGGGATAGATTGCATAAAAAACTACACAGATAAAGTTTCCTTTCTCATATCCCAATTCATTAAATCTAACTGATCTCTATTCAAATCTTCCAATTTAATTTTTTTTCATAGTTTTTTTCAACTATTAATCAGAGATAAATTTCAAATATTTCTAAACAAAAAATCTTCATTTTTTTGTAGTTGTCTTTTTATTACTTTTTTTTATAGAAAATTCAATCGTTTTACGAAATTCAAACTTTTGGAAAAAAAAATCAAACTTTCAAAAAAATTAAACATTAATGTAAAAAATAATATCTAAAAAATCGCTTCCATGAAAAAATGTTCATTTTCAGAAAAAATTCAACTTTGTTTAAGGAATTTCAAATTTTCTCAACAAAGTTCATTTTTTTCAAAGAGAGTTATGTAAATTGAAGAAACAAAATAGATTTTTCAAAATAATCCGAATAAAAGAACCGTCGATCCACTCTAACCCTAATAGCTACACATAATGCTGTCAATGGATACCTAAAAATCCGAAATCCATCCGTATCTGTATCTGAAAAGTGGATAAATATCCAATATTCGGAAAAACGGATACGGATGCACATATGAAATTATTCGCATCCGAAAATTATTCCTTCGGTTTTTGTTGAAATTATAGTATATATTATGTGTATTTTAGTGCAATAAAAATATGTATTGATTGTTTTATTATGTTAATAGTTTATATTTTATGCATTTAATGCATATTTAACAGCTCAAAACTATTTATTATCATCATATTTGTTTATTGTTCATTGTTGTATAATCAATGAGATTGGAAAAAAATGTTGCGTTAAACCAAGATTTTCTATTTATGTTTCTTGAATTATCGATCATCGGTGGATAGAATAATTATCTGATATCCGTCCATATCTATGGATCAGAATATCCAATTTTCGAAAATGATTTCAAATACAGATGTGGATATGACACTATCCGCATCTGAAAGTATCCGTTCATAGATCTAGTTAAGATCTCCTTTCACTTACAAGACCTTTCAATAAGAGTGCAAATAACACTATTGATTACATATGTAAAAGATTATAGCACAATTGATTACATATGTAATATGTTCACAAATATTTATTATCTCTAATGACAAATCTTAAGCAAAAAAATAAAAATACACTTACATAAGGCATACCCAATAGTGGTTTTTTTAATAATCAAACAAACTACTACACATTCACGTGTGATTCATTCAAGAACCACAAAGATCTACCATTAAAATGGTATAACGTATGCTGTTGTTTTAATGCATCTACATTAAGACGTCAAATACTATCATTTTAACGCAACCATATATTAAAACGACATAGTTTGGTTGTTTGAATTCATAGGCATATGTTATTTATTGGTCGCTCATTCACTGGCACAAACATTTTGTAGCAGTTTTTTTATTAGCTTTGTGTCTTATTCATTTTCTTCTAAGTATGGTATGTTGTGGCTAATTAAAATTGGTTGAAGAATAAAAGTGAACACACCAACTATTGAGAATGCTTTCAAGGCTAATAACACATTCGTCTAAGACAAATAATGAGTCCCATGGGCCATATAGGACTAGGGAGAAAGATTGCACTTCTCATAGATATACACTCGTAGAAAAGCTGATACATATAACACATATCGAATATAAATTGGAAAAAATAGTTGCCTTAATAGTAGATGATATTACGACAGATAATTGCCTAGTATAACACACGTTGTCTATTTGTGAATGCATGTACAATTGCCTAGTATAACACATGTTATCTATTTGTGAATGCGTAATGCTTTGTTCTAATTTGATGAGAACAAGATATAGCTTATGTTGTGACATAGGTATGCATTAGAATTACATATAGCTTATGTTGTGACACACGTATGCGTAAAGCTCAAGCATAATTTTCTCTCTTAGCCCATATCTATAGAGCGGCCCATAGATTGGGTTGCCTAAAACAAGACTTACGTAATTTATTTGTAAGGGGGCCTAAAAAATAAGTGACGCTAAACATGCCCTTTCTAACCAAGAGTTGAACTCGGTCTCATGATGGAACATAGAATACTTACTACCATTTAAAATAATCTTTACATTTAATGAACTAATTTGAATTTTAGATTTTTATATAAACGATTAAACACTGCCTATGATATTTATACGATTTCCCTTAGCCCAATGGGTCACCGCGGCCCATGGGCTAAGCGAGATACCATTTCAACTGGGCTAGGCATATGATATAGCACAGTTCATTATCAATATTCCTCTGAACAAAATACCTCGGAAATCAACCAAATTCATTTTGGACCTAAATGTATCTTGTATGTGTTGTACTCACCCTACTAGTTTTAATTTAACTAATAACGAATCAAATAATTGAGTGTAAAAAAAAGAAACGTAGGTCCGTTCAATCATTTAAACTATACTATGCAAGGACAAATATCAGTGTAAATGAGAAAAAAGAATCACATCTAATCTGGCTAAAGATGTTCAAATACTTACAACCCAACTATTCATTTCAGTGGTAGTTAAGAAAAAACCAAACTCTTCCAAATTGGGAGGCGAAATGCCATTAACTCCGATGATTCCACCCGTCGCTACCGTAACTTTCTTCTTCAACAAAGGTGTGACCTTACTCTTGACCATTGCCCGCATGCCTCCTATAAAATAGATAAGTGCATATGCTATTACTCAAGTAATGAGTTGTAACATAATATGTCTTGTTCATTCAAAAATAAAAAATTCAAGGATATGTTTATAGATATATGATAGAAGAAAATAAGTGCATTAATAGAGAATGAAATATATGTAGCCATTCATTTTGTTCCTTCATATGTATAGAATGTTTATCCTCTTGTTCTCATAAATTGCATGTGTTGGATGTGTTTCGACCGGTCCTATACCACCGAACCAAACATCTTCCCTCCTACCACCGAACCAAACATCTTCCCTCCTACCACCGAACCAACAATCTTCCCTCCTACCACCAGACCAACAATCTTCCCTCCTACCACTGGACCAACCAACTTCCCTCCTACCACCGAACCAACCATCTTCCCTCCTACTGCCGAACCAACCATCTTCCCTCCTACTGCCGAACCAACCATCTTCCCTCCTACCACCGAACCAACCATCTTCTCTCCTCCATCACCAGACCAAACTCCACCTAGCCACTACCGGACCAACCTCTACCGGACCAACCCACTTCCATGCATCACCGAACCAAGGCCCTGCCGAACCAACGTTGCCAGGCCAGATTACATCAGCCTAGGCCCACCAGCAGCTATATACGTCCAGGACCCCTGCCCCCAGCCTCACCCTATAAATAGAGGGGCAGGGCTACAACAATGGCAGACAAGTTTGAGAGCTCAGGCACGGATAGAACTTTCAAACAACTTTCAGTTACTTGTAATCAAAGCTTTGTACTTGCAATCTGAATAGAAAAGGAGAATAACATATAAAGTGGACGTAGGCACATTCTGGTCGAACCACTATAAATCTGTGTGTCTTTTACAGTTTAGTCCATCTATTTTATATATTCGCATAAATCACCCAAATCGCTAAGAACCATATATAATCAACTAAATCAAACGACTTGGAGGTGTTTGCCCATTTTTTGTGCAAACATTTTTTGTGCTTTCACTGAGAACAGGAGCTCGAAGCTTCAACTTTTCCCACTTATCCCTTTTCCTATCAGCATCGTTCATTACTTAGAAAACATGCCTCCCGGACGGAAGAAGGATGCTAACGAAGGAAAGAACATCGCAATTGGCAGTATCCCAGATCCAGTGATCAGAGATCAAGACAATCGTCCGGTTCCAACAGCAAATGGAAATCAGGCAAATCCTACAGCCCCTGCTACGGAACAACCAATTACAAGGGCGGATCTGGATAGGGTTGTGGCTGAAGTAACTAACCGCTTCGCATCTCAACAAGAAGCCTTGGTGGATCAACTCATGTTACGCTTAAGGGATGTTGAAGAAACCAACCGCAACACTGATTCATGGGGTGAGTCTCGGTCTGGAGGATCTGGGAGACGACAAAGGTCTTTCTTCTTCGAAGAGGCTAACAACAGAAACAGCAATGGCAGGAGCCGAGCCCGGACTCAGCCCGAATTCTGACCCGAGGAAACACTTGGAACGAACCCAACAGGGGAGGTACCAGGCAGGGGTCGGGTGTAGCAGAGCCTGCCATGCTACCTAACCATGGAAACACCAATAGATGGGACCGAGCTGGAGCCCAGCCCGAAGTTTGACCCGAGGAAATGCTGAGAATAGAACCCAGCAGGGAAAGATCAAGGCAAGGGCCAACTGTTGCTGACCCCAGCATGCCCCCGGAAGACCAGAGGCAGCCATTGGAGAATGTTAGGAATGATAGACGATACCATCCCTACAGGTCATCTGGACGGAATCAATTCCACAGGGAAGAACCAAACTCATTTCTATCCACTCCAAGTTCTGATGAAAGGATGACACGATTGTTCAGAGAGTGCGTCTAACGGGACCAAAGGGATCGGGGGATAGGCGCTAGGGTAACCAGCCCCTTCACCCGCAATATCGAAACTGCCATCACCCTCGGGGAATGGAAAATGCCAACAATGGAACCTTACAAGGGAACCTCTGACCCCGTTGTACACTTGCAGTGATACACACAGCACATGCTCATGAGCGAAGCAATAGAGGGAGTATTGTGTAAACGCTTTCCACTATTCTTGGCAGATCTAGCTACCTCCTGGTTCTGCTATCTACCCCAAGGATCCATCAGCTCATGGGAAATGTTGAAAGGAAAGTTCATCAGCCAGTTCCGCATTCATGTGGAACAACCCAAGGACGCTTATTACCTATCTAATATCAAACAGAAGCCCGGAGAGACAGTGCAACAATATCTAACCCGATTCAACGCCGTAGCCGCCGTAGTCCAAGATGCTGACGAAAAACTTATCCTAATGGCCCTTTGCAGTGGTGTGCATCCGGATACTGAATTTGCTAGGAGACTAATGAAAGAAAAGCCAGCTACCCTACCCGATTTCTTCCATAAAGCCGAGAAATATATGCCATTGAAAGGCAGACAGGGCAACAAACCAAGGCAGCTCATGGCAACACACCCGCAGTAGCAAAGGACGTTCGAAGAAATGACTCCAGAGATAGCGCTGGGGGCAAGAAGGGAGAAACGCGTCTATATAGGCCAGGACCAAGATTTGAATCTTACACTCCTTTAAATGAAACAATCGAAAACATCTTCTTGGCCACCCAAGACGAAGTTAGATACAAGCACCCCCCGCACAAGAAGGAATCAGATAATGCAATTAAGTCTGGAAAGTTCTGTCGCTTCCACGAATCTCATGGGCATGGCACCAATGAATGCCATCATCTTCGGGACTTGATTGAAGAACACATCAGAAGGAAGAGACTGGAGCGCTATGAGAAAGGTCAGAACAGGACTTCAACTCCTGCCACTAAGAACCCAGGGCTACCCTCCCGAAAGCAGGCGGAGGAAATCGCAACACCAGCGGCTCCAGTCAAGAGAAGATAGTGGTCCTTCCCATATCAGGAGGACCACACATCGCCGACGGAAGCTGGGCAGAGATGGAAAGGTACGGTAAGTCACTTAGAAACAATGAAGGCTACGTTAATTTTGTTACAGAAGAACGCCACCCGAAGAGGAAAGAGAATGATGACATCACATCCAGTAGGCGTGATCTAGAGGGAAGGCAGTACCCTCACATGGATCCTATGGTCATCTCTGCCTGGTTCGGTCCAGCCAAAGTTTTTCGAATTCTAGTAGACACTGGAAGCTCAGTAAATATCCTATTCAAGCATGCTTTCGACAAAATGAAGCTGCCAATGAAGGATGTGTCTCCCTACAGCAAACCGCTACATGGTATCACTGGAGATGCGAAGATGCCCCTCGAGCAACCGGACCTCTTTGTCGAAATAGGAAGTCATCCCCGCTCCGTTGTGCGAAAACAAACATTTATGCTAATAGAGAACCACTCGGCCTACAATGCCTTTTTGGGAAGACCAACCTTGTCTAACTTCCAAATTGTCCTAGCCCCATGGTGCCTGAAGATGAAATTTCCAACAGATAATGGAATAGGAGAAATAGAGGGAGATCAAGACGCCGCTCGAGATTGCTATGTGACTGAACTTCGCAATAACCGCAGGAAGGGTAAAGGGAAGGATGTAGAGACCTCTCTCTGCCAGAAAAACTTGGAAGCATAGCAATTAAAGAAAGCCCCTCCTCTTCGATATACCAATGATCCCTTCAACGAATTAGACCCCAGGGACAAGGAGGAGAAGGCCACCACCGAGCCTGCAGAGGCTATGGAGTTTGTATCTGTAGACAAACACGACCCAAGTAGACTGCTGAGAGTCGGGTCTTAGTTAAGAGCGGAATTGAAGGATCAACTCGTCGATTTTCTTCGCCACAACTTGGATGTATTTGCATGGACGCACGCTGACATGACTGGAATCTCCCCAGACATAGCGTGCCACGTACTAAATATCGATCCCATAAGGTGCCGGTAAAGCAGAAAAAGAGGAGCATGGGGTAAGAGCGATCAGCAGCCCTCGAGGAAGAAGTAAAGAACCTACTTGCCAATGACTTCATACGAGAAGCCATCTACCCAGAATGGATCGCCAACCCGGGTACTGGTAAAGAAGGCTAATGGGAAGTGGCGAACATGCATCGACTTCTCGAACTTAAATGACGTTTGCTCGAAAGACTGCTTCCCACTCCCCCGAATCGATCAGCTCGTGGACAGCACAGCCGGACACGAACTCTTATCCTTTATGGACGCATACTCAGGATATAACCAGATCCCTATGCACGCCCCCGATCAAGACCACACTAGTTTCATCACTGACCGGGGATTGTACTGCTACAAAGTAATGCCTTTTGGACTTAAAAACGCCGGAGCTACTTATCGGCGCCTCGTCAACAAGATGTTTGCGAAATTAATAGGACGAACTATGGAAGTTTATGTGGATGACATGCTGGTAAAATCGAGGAAATCCAAGGATCATATAAACCACCTGGACGAAATGTTTCAAATACTTCGCCAATATGGAATGAAGCTGAATCCTCTAAAGTGCTCATTCGAAGTATCGTCGGGAAAGTTCTTGGGATTCATCGCCCATGCCAGGGGGATTGAAGCAAACCCCGAACAAGTCCGGGCTTTGCAAGATATCAAGATACCACCCACTCGAAGAGAGATGTAAAGCCTAAACGGGAAAGTGGCCGCCCTAAGCAGGTTCATCTCTAAAGCAACCGACAAATGCATCCCTTTCTTCGAAGCTCTAAAGAAGGACAAAGGAAAGTTCGAATGGACTGATGAATGCTCGACAGCCTTCCTTAACCTAATCGAACACCTTCAGAGACCACCAGTACTCTCAACTCCAAATGAAGGCGAAGAACTATACCTATACCTTGCTGTATCATCCCATGCTTTAAGCGCCGCTTTGGTGAGAGAAGACAACCGCGCGCAGCGACCCGTATACTTTGTAAGCAAGAGATTTACAGGGGCTGAAGCCAGATACCCCAAACTTGAAAAGCTAGCATACTATTTGCTAGTCACGTCACGGAAACTGCGACACTATTTCCAATCTCATTCCATCAGAGTTTTAACCGATCAACCGCTAAGACAGGTACTCCACCGCCCCGACACTTCTGGGCGACTACTCAAATGGTGCATTGAACTGAGTCAGTATGATATCACCTACCATCCTCGCACCGCCATCAAGGGACAAGCCATGACCGATTTCATTGCCGAATTCACTGCCAACGAAGGTAAAGATCGATCTGAAATAACAAAAGATATCAAGTGGAATCTCTTTGTAGATGGAGCAGCAAACGAACAAGGCTTAGGGGCAGGTGTTGTGATAATCACCCCCAGGGGATGGAAGCTGCACTATGCCCTAAGGTTGGAATTCGCTGCCACCAACAATGACGCAGAATACGAAGCAGTGATAGCCAGATTAGAACTTGCCCTAGAGATCGGAGTCGGTTCTTTATGTCTCCATAGTGATTCTCAACTTATTATAAATCAAATACTGGGAGAATTCCAGACTCGAGGAGAACGACTCACAGCATATCTAAAGAAGACCAAGCTGCTGCTCAATCAATTGGATCACTATTTAATCAAACATGTTCTTCGAGAGGAGAACCGAGAGGCCGACGAACTGGCAATGCAAGCTAGCATGAAGAACAGCACCATTTCTGGAACAGTAGCCATCTCAAAACAACTAGCCCCAAGTTTCGAACAAGAGGATCTGATAGCTGCAATCGAAGAAGAAACTTGGATGACTCCTATCCGGAAATACTTGCAAGATGGCACACTACCCAACGAGCGTAACGAAGTCAGGAAAATCTTGAGGAGTGCTTCCCGCTACAAAATACAAGAAGGCATCCTCTATCGGCGCGGCTTCTTTAACCCCTTATTAAGATGTGTCGCTGGAAGGGAAGCCAAGGAAACCTTATCCAACATCCATCAAGGAAGTTGCGGAGACCATACTAGAGGGCAGACTCTGGCAAAGAAGATACTCCGATATGGATATTTCTGGCCCACCTTAAACAAAGACGCCTTGGACTTCGTAAAAAATGCGACAGATGTCAGAAATTTTCTAAAATCCCTCGACTACCAACCAATGAGATTACTCAGATGACCAGCCCTTGGCCCTTTGCGATATGGGGAATTGAATTGAATGGCGAACTGCCAATGGGCCAAGGTGGAGCCAAATATGCCATAGTGGCAGTTGACTATTTCACCAAATGGGTGGAATTGGAGCCTCTAAATAAAATATCGTCGGCAAAAGTTATTAACTTCTTGATCAAAAATGTTTTATGCAGGTACGGGGTTCCACTCAAAATCATATCGGACAATGGACTTCAATTTGACAGCGAGGAATTCACCGACTGGTGCCGAGAGCACGGAATTCACAAAAGCTTCTCATCTGTAGCTTATCCCCAGGCAAACGGACAAGTCGAAGCTGTCAACAAAATTCTCAAAACTCTAATCAAGAAGAAACTTGAAAAGTCAAAAGGCGCTTGGGTGGATGAACTTCCTACGGCACTTTGGGCCTACCGCACATCTTACAGAACATCAACAGGACATACTCCTTTCTCTTTGGCATACGGATCGGAGGCCATGCTCCCAGTTGAAACTGTAGTGCGCTCCCACCGTAGGATCCACTACAACCTAGAAGAGAACGAAGAACTCCTCCACATGTCTTTGGATCTAATTGAAGAGAGAAGAAACGATGCAGCACTCAAAGCGGCAGCTCACAAGCAAAAAGTGGCAGCACAATACAACTCCAAAGTCAAGCACCGCAGCTTACGAGAAGGAGATCTTGTCCTCAAGCGGATCTTCCCGCGCCCCGGAGCGCTAGACCCAATCTAGGACGGAGCCTATGTAATTCATAAAGATCTCCACAACGGAGCTTATATTTTGTCAACAGTGGACAGAGAGGTGTTCCAGAGGGCATGGAACATCCAACACCTTCGTCGATACTTTTCTTAACTTGTACTTCCCATATGAAGTGAATTAACAAAGAGAATCAGTGGACGTAGGCATTTTCGTGCCGAACCACTTTAAAAATCTTGTCTCTTTTTAACTTGTTCCTTTATATCTTGGCTGCTTGTTAAGCTTTATCCTTTTCTGTTGAACAAAACCCTGTGTAACGGCATTTCCATTCTGGACGCTTCACGGCACAACCTCACCTGGACAATACCCAACAGGTACTATACGAATCTATGCCCTCGCCAATGAGACACTTTTGCTCCAGCACCCTCTGCTGCAGGTTAACTCATTGCTCACGACGGCCCTCAAAGCCAACTGTAATGAGCCGATCATAAGCCACCGAGAAGGCCGACTATAGTCGAGGCAGCTCATTACGGCGTTCGGCTCGCCGACGACTGTGAACCGATTACAAGCCCCAACATAAGGTGTGGCCAGCCAGGGGAAGTTGACAGTTGACGATCGGCCGCCACGCTAGCCGCCCATGATAAATCGAATAATACCCACGATTACGGGCCATAATGGCCCGGGTAGTTACTGTGCGCGATCTCGGCTCCGATGTGTCTTAAGTACGGCTGTGGTAAAAAAGAAAACTCCCTGCGGAGGCGTAAGATAGGTGACGAATGTCTCCAAGACCCACAGCTAGGGAAAGTGACTACAAAACCCGTTTGCCACGAACTGAAGCACATCGAAGGCCTTCCGTGATTGGAAGTTTTACTATTTCTTATATTTCCATTTTATTTATAAAAACTTTCCTCCTATCCTCTATAACGATCACTAAAGTATAGGACACAAAATAGGAGACACTCGCTAATGGGAATAAGAACTCACAGCTGGATGGCAGGACATTCAACTGCATTCCATATTCGATTACACAAGGCATTCAAAACTACCGTCTACAGCAAAAACTTAAAGGGCGGTACTCTCTTCTCTTGTGTACAAATAAGTAGCTCTGATATATTCACACATCACATTAACATTGCAAGACATGAAATTATATTTTAAGCGAGAACTTGACATCAAAACACAATTGAATCACTAGCACATGCACAGCTATATTTCTTATGCAACACATCAAAATAATGATAGCATCCTAATATGAAAAAATCAGCTTATGTTATAAAGTTACATGTTAAAAATAAAGTCGTTCGTTGCAATGACATAATTACAACCTGAAAGTACATTAATGTTTTAGAACTAGTATATACAGGAATGTCAAGTAAAACCAAAAATGCCCGAATCAAGTCAAAATAGTCGGCAGCATCAGAACTTCATCTCTATCCTTCCACCCCCCCAAGATCTACTTGACAGCAGGATCAGAACTCCCAGCATGCTGACCAAAGGTCCCACTTGTCCAATTCAGGAGAAGAATCTATTAGACAAAGGATAAGCAATCAAGTTAAGAGAAGATTAAAAGGGAAGACTTACCAGCGTCTTCTCCCTGATCATCATCCTCCAACTGCACACCCACTTCCTCGGCGGTAAGCAGCCGCATGCCCTCCTTCACCGCCACCTTCTCCTCCTTGGTGAATTGAGCGGTAACCACATCCATTCTGAAGGCCACGCCACCCACTTTATCCGCATCAGCCTTGGCCTCCTCCAAAGCCCTGAGATATATCCTAGCCATGACCCGGGGGTAATCGTCCATCCAGGATAGGTTGCCCTGCTTCCAAGTACGAAAATACATATCCTGCAACATATCATCCATTATCCCCTCGTTCTCTACAAACTCCCTCATACGGGCCTCAGAAACCGACAACTTTGCAACGACAGCATCCCTCTCCAATCGGTATCTCGAGCAGTCAGCTTGAAGGGATCTCCTCATCGCCTCCATCTCCTCCTTTAGCTTGGCCTGAGCAAGCCCTGCGGCTTCGAGCCTTCCAGATAACTCTACCGGCTCGAGATCCGCTCTCGAACCTCATCCACTGTTGCAATGGCCATGTCAATTCGTTTCTTGCAAGCAACCTCCATCTTTCGCAATTCCGCCTTGCTAGCCTCTTCCATGGTTTTCTTTAGTCGTCTGGAGGCTGCCTCATGCTGGGAGATCTGAATGGCCTGATCGGCAAGCTGTTTGGCCTGATCGGAAACCATTAGCCGCAACCGAATGTTAGCACTTTCGATTTCCTCTCCAGCCTTGACCAGTCGGGCGTGATGCCCCATCAACTTCTTGGTCTCCTCAGCCACCCGATCGATGTTTTCCTTGGCCTCATCCCCCATAGTAACAATCCGAGTGGTCAACAAGTCGAGATCCAAAGACTTAGCACCATCAAGCACCCTTACCATAGGATTGCGGGATAGGAGGTGCTCACCGGTAACTTCATCGAAGGAAATATCATGAGAACTCGGGTCCAGATCTGGATGACCCGTAAATGGGTTACGAGCCAAGCCGGGACGATCAACATGAGTAACGGTAGGATTCTTTGATGGATGCGGAGATGGTATGGACTCAGTATCCTCCCCCGTGATGTCATGAATAGGCTGGGTTGGGGGCTGAGGTCCAAGTGAAGGTTCGAACATGGAACGCCTCCTCTTTCTCTTTTGAATATCCTCTTCAATGACTCCGAGAAGAGGACGGTAGCCGACTACGCCCCCGGAACGGTCAGTCGAGGGCTTCGGTGTAGCAGAAGCTTTGAGGAGTTTGAATTGCTCGAGGCGATGCCGAATGTCTGATGTCTTGGCCGCCTTACCAGTTCCTGGTATAAAAACCAAGTGTTACAAGCATGCATGAGACTATAATCCAAGAATCATGTGAAGTTAAAAGAGGAGTCAAAAATTCACCTTGAACCGCCGGAGTTGCCCTAGCTGAAATGATCTCAGAAGATGGACTGGCATCAGTCCCGGCCTTATCAGATTTCTTCAGTTTCTCCACCAAGGCCGACCCTTCCTCCAACCCCTTAAAGGCTTGGCGGAAAGCATCATCCGTCCACTCTTGAATCTCACCTGCTTGCCCAGAGGTCAAGGCACCAACGCCACTACCACTCTGTCCTTCGCCACCATTACCACCATCGCCTTCTCCATCACCTCCGCTCTCCTCCTCGCCCCTTTCCTCCTCTCCACTTTCCTCCTCCGGAACATCTGGGCATGTGCTGGGAGAGGGTCCATCAGATTTCTTGAGCTTCTTCCCCCGACGACTGGAGGTATCGAGAAGGGTTTCCTCTTGCAGCTCTTTGTCGTGGCCCCTCCTTTGGCTTTGGCAGCTCTTTCCTCAGCCGTATCCCTCTGCTTGACCACAGACTGATGTGGTAGAATCAAGTTGTGTCCCAGGAGAGTGGCATTCCTAATTAGGTAAGAAGCTGACCTATCCCTTCCTGAAATGGCCTCTATCTCCGCGGCCATCTGAACTAGGTGATCATTCTCCACGACCGCAAAGCCACCTGTCGCTAGCAAGAAATAAAAACACATAACAAGAAGCATCTTAGTCAGAACGGAAATTATAAATAAGCTTCAAATTACAGCCCGAGGTGAAGCGGTAGATCGAAACGGTGTCATCCTGGATGAAGAACCATTCCTTCTTAAACATGGTGAACTTTGAATACAAGTCCAAGACCGGCTTGAAGGACACGGCCGATTCCAAGCTGATGTATAGAGACCCCTTCTTGTAACCTCTCAAGTTATATAGATACCGAATCTACCGGTTAGAAGGGGGCGCCCGTACTTTCTCTGGAAAATCACGAATAGGCACACCAAGATAGCGTAGGAGTTGGGCTGGAGCTGGAAAGAGGCCACCTTCAAATAGGTGACGAAGCTAACTATCCAAGCATTGATTGGAGGAATGGCCCTACACATGCAGTGGTACCAACTATAAGCGAAGTATCCTTCAGGGGGATTATATGGCATGACCCCCTTCCCTGGCAACAACATGCGTGCTCTATCAATCCCAAAGGAGCGGGATATAACATCAAGCTGCTCCTCTCTGAGAAAGCTAGAAAAGCAGTTAGGCGGAGAAATCAGAAGCTCTTGGGGACCATACCCATCTACTAGCGATCTCGGGATGGGTCCATGACGTTTCGGTCCTGGCTGAGCTGGGGGCACTAAAGCGGATTCTCCTTCGTCCTTGGATTTCCTCTTATCTGATCGAGTTTCCACTTTATGAGACATTTATCTGCAACACAAGAAAGTATATCGTTAAAACGGAAGGTATAAACATGCAAATTTATGTAGTCCGGAATTTCACTCGTAATTTAAAACATAAAATTTCAAGTATATAAGGTTCATTCGGCGCTCAAACCCCCAAGTCTCGTTCGGCAATTCAGAAACGAAAATTCATTCGGTATTCGAACCCCATGTTTCATTCGGTAGCCCATCATAAGAACTCATTCGGCAGAAGAAAACTCACCTGGTCTGGCAGTTAGGTTTGATTCGGCACTTGGTTGATTCGGTATTTGATTGATCCGGCACTTGGTTGATTCGGCACTTGGTTGATCCGGTACTCGATTGATTCGGATATCTCAAAACGATAAAGGAATAACGAAAGCCTAACACCCCTATTTATAGACGAACGCAGGATGACCGGACCGGGTGATTCGGCACATACGACAGGATGGAAACATCCAAGTTGAAACAAAGTACGCCATTTGCATGCACATGCCCTACTTTGGGGGGCAAGTGTAGGGTGTTTTTCGACCGGTCCTATACCACCGAACCAACCATCTTCCGTCCTACCACCGAACCAACAATCTTCCCTCCTACCACCGGACCAACAATCTTCCCTCCTACCACCGGACCAACCATCTTCCCTCCTACCACCGAACCAACCATCTTCCCTCCTACTGCCGAACCAACCATCTTCCCTCCTACCACCGAACCAACCATCTTCTCTCCTCCATCACCGGACCAAACTCCACCTAGCCACTACCGGACCAACCTCTACCGGACCAACCCACTTCCATGCATCACCGAACCAAGGCCCTGGCTAACCAACGTTGCCAGGCCAGATTACATCAGCCCAGGCCCACCATCAGCTATATACGTCCAGGACCCCTGCCCCCAGCCTCACTCTATAAATAGAGGGGCAGGGGTACAACAATGGCAGACAAGTTTGAGAGCTCAGGCACGGATAGAACTTTCAAACAACTTTCAGTTACTTGTAATCAAAGCTTTGTACTTGTAATCTGAATAGAAAAGGAGATAACATATAAAGTGGATGTAGGCACATTCTGGCCGAACCACTATAAATCTATGTGTCTTTTACAGTTTAGTCCATCTATTTTATATATTCGCATAAATCACCCAAATCGCTAAGAACCATATATAATCAACTAAATCATACGACTTGGAGGTGTTTGCCCATTTTTTGTGCAAACATTTTTTGTGCTTTCACTGAGAACAGGAGCTCGAAGCTTCAGCTTCTCCCACCTATCCCTTTTCCTATCAGCATCGTTCATTACTTGGAAAACATACCTCCCGGACAGAAGAAGGATGCTAACAAAGGAAAGAACATCGCAACTGGTAGTATCCCAGATCCAGTGATCAGAGACAATCGTCCGGTTCCAACAGCAAATGGAAATTAGTCAAATCCGACAGCCCCTGCTACGGAACAACCAATTACAAGGGCGGATCTGGACAGGGTTGTGGCTGAATTGCTCCCATACGCGAATATTAGAATCTCACCATCTGTTATCATGTGGGCTATTACAAAAATTTTCCAACCTTCTTCAAGGCAAAAGCCATCATTTTTCTTTACTAATTTTACCTTCGATGAGCCACCCACTAGAATCTTCGAGAAACAAATTTTCAAATGCTGAGCAACCAAACTCGAAATTGATTTTTCTGGGAAGTGCCTACATAAAAATGTATTAGCGGATATATTCTAATTGGCATCATACCCACGATAACACGAAATTTGACCTGATTTTTCTCCTATCTTGTGGATTAGATACGTTGTACAATACTCAAAAGATAAAAATTAAAAAATCAGAATTACAACATATGTATTCACAATGCTTTATTGAATATGTATTCAAAATGCGGGTCAATAGATGATGCATAATTGGTATTTCGATCAGTGCCCAATGTAGACACCGTGATATATACCTCTATGATTGTTGGACTTGGCTACAACGGACGTGGCAATTATATCATCTGCCCTTTTGACAAAATGATAATGAAAGATATACACCTCGATCGAGTGTATTTTCCTACTTTGTTATGAGATTGTAGATTATAAATAGATCGATGAAGGCTTGAGGATTTTCGATATGATGAAGATAGTTTATGGTCTAATACCCGAAGAAGAGCATCATGTGACATTGATAGATATGCTAGGTCAAGCAGGTAGAATCGATGAGGCAATGAACATAGTGTGGTCTATGCCTTTTGAAGCGGACCATCTATATGGTTATCGATCCTATCGGTTTGAAAAATAGATAATAGAGTGGACTTAGTGGTACAGGAAGCTAATAAAGCAATTGAAATGGGATCGAAAAATGGCGTGAATTATGTATTATTATCTAATGTTTACTCGACTGGAGGTATGTTTGGTGATGCAACTAAAGTTAGGAAAATGATGAGAGATATAAGAGAAAGGAAAGAAACAGGCTGTAGTTGGATTAAGGTGGAGAGCAAAGTTCATCGATTTTTTTCTAGTAATGTTAGCACATGGAGGTTAATATGTTATGTGATAACCTTAAAAGGGTGATGTCCATTCCAGATACGGAGGAAGCTAAGCTGAAATTGGACTCAGTATTATTTCTTCACTAAAATTATTTTCTATTTAATTACTTACTTTTACTTAGATTCTATGTATAATTAAATATTTTACGCACTATTTTAAGTAATTAAAAAGAAAATAATGCCATTGAAAAAATAATACTGAATCCAAGTTCAGTCTGTCTTCTTCTGTATCTGGAATGGCCGTCACCCTTTTGAGAGAATCACATACCATATTAAACTCCAAGCATCTAACACCACTAGCGAAAAATCGATGAACACTGCTATCAACCTCAATTCAACTACACCCTGGTTCTTTCCATCCCCTTATATCCCCATCATTTTCCTAACTTCAGCTGCATCACCATACTTACCTACAACCGAGTAAGCATTGAATAATAGTACATAATTTGCATCATTCTTCGTTCCCATTTCTATTACATTATTAGTTGTCTGAACCACTAAGTCCACTCTATTTTATATTCTGCAACTCATAGGATCGATAACCATACTACATTCATTGCCTCATCGATCCTACCTGCTTGACCCACCATACCTATTAATGTCACATAATGCTCTTCTTCAGGCATTAGACCATAAACATTCTTCATCATATCTGTTAACGTAAAAATCAGACGCTAACACCCCGGTGTAGATTGAAGTTGAGTGAAAGCACCACCCGTGTACACGGGAACTACAAACAAGTAGAGAAATCGCAGAAAAAGCAGAAAAAACAACATTTTTTATAGTGGTTCGGCTTAGGGTAAGCCTACGTCCACTTTAAATCTCTTTATTACTGAATTGATTACAACTTTTACAACAATCTTCAATTACAATTCCGATGAGACAAACAACTAGAACTTTGATGTAGAAGAATTCTTTAAATCCATGTAGATTGTGTTAGATTTCCTCTTGAAGTTAGTTGAGATGTCTTTCGTACTTGAAGTGTTGAGTGAGTCGAGAATTCAGTAGAGTATTGGCGCTTCAAGAGATCGGCCAAAAGTCCCCTCATGCTTGAGGTAGGTTGGTATTTATAGGGGAAATCCCCCCTTAGGTCGTAAGTCGTGATCGGTCTAAGGTGAGTTGTGGCTGGTCTAAGGTAGGTCGTGGCCGATTCATCTGGCCCCTCCATGGCTTCACAAGAGTTCATTTGTACAAGTCCTAAGTCGCCTTCGAGTTAACACAACCTCTTCTCAGTAATATGGCATCGGGCTTATATTCCGTGGCTTTAGGTCGTGGACGAGTTAACTTGGTAAGTCGCAAGTCACGACCCAACTGGTAAGTCCTAGATCGTGTACGAGTTAAGAGACCGCTGTGTCAAGTAGCTGCATTGAACTTACCTTCCTTTGCTTAGGTCGTGACCGACTTAACATTGGTCATAGGTCGGCTGTGACTTAGGTCGGTAGCTATCTTGGATCGGCACTTGTTTTAGGCAGTTAGGTCGGCAACCATGTTGAAGCATTAGGTCGGCATACTTGTTGAAGTATTAGGTCGGCATACTTGTTGAAGTATTAGGTCGGCATCTCTTTGAGTCTTAGGTCGGTAACCTTATTAAGGTGTTAGGTCGGTAACCTTATCAAGGCGGTTAGGTCGGTAACCTTATTAAGGTGTTAGGTCGGTAGCTTTTCTTAAGTCGGTATCCCTTTTTGGCCTTAAGTCGACATCTTCTGAATCTTAGGCCAATACCCACGTTAGGTCAGCAGCCACCTTATTTTAGACAGTTGGGTCCGCAACCTTGCTAAAGCGCTAGGTTGGCAACCTTTTGGGTCGGCAACTGTCATTCGTTGTTGAGTCATGGCTGTGATGGAGTTAACACTTGCCCCTCGAAGTATACGCCTAATGGCTAGGTCGTATGCTTCGACATCTTCTAACCCGTCCACTTTCTAGGTCGGTAGGTCGTGTACGACCTAACAGTTTGGTCACACGCACCGCTTCAGGTCTCTCTACTATAAGTTGTATATCCTCACCTTTCTTCTCATTACCTACCTCTTCACTTGTTTTTGCTGTTAACTCTTTCCCGAGCTTCCAAAGGCGATTTTGATTCAATCAACCACCGACCAATCTTGAAATTACATTATGTAAGTGATTTCGTTTTCTTCTCTTGATCCTAACTCCCCTTTCCACGCAATGCGTCATCGTGAACTTTCCATAGTTGGCGAACTCTAGTTGGCTGGATTTAGGTTTAAGCATTTGATTGGTGGGCTTCGATGCTTCAAGCTAATCGATTTTTGAATTGCGTTGGAGTGACAGGCATTGAATTTGCGATGATTTAGTTTTTGGATGATTCGTCATCGGGTGAAAATTAGGGCTCTGGTTGAGAGGCTAACGGGTTAGCGGGCTAAGAAGGTGAAGGGTTTCTGATTAGATGGGGGTTTGTCGATGAAGTGGAATGCCGACTTGGACACGACTCAGTAGTTTTGGGCGACCTATAACCCTTCACGACTTAACTAGATACGGCATAAGCTATGAGTCGTGGTCGAGCTAAGATCTATCTCTTCAATACGCTTTGCGTCCTATAGGACCAACGATTTAAGGGGCCAACCACTTAATCGAGTCAACCACTTAACCTTCAGGAGATCTTTTAAGTCGTGTACGACTTAATTTCTAGGTCTTAGACGACCCAACCTTTAGATCGCGGACGACTCATTACTTGAACAATATTTTACTTGCCGAATTGTTTCCTCTAGCTTAAGCCAATTGCATCCCACCCTGCTAGGTCGTGAACGGCTCATGACTTTGAGAGCTTTTGGATTGTGACTCAATGGCCTGAGCAGAATTTGAAAATTTAGAGATGTTGATAGAACTTGATTGTACTTCCAATTTGAATTGCTAGGATAAACTGCTTGAACTCTGCTGCATTTCCTTACAGATTACACCAGTTTTATTGCCATCGACTTGTTAAACACAACACTTTGCAGAAAATGGGACAAATATACTTGTCACTGATCGCCCACATCAAATGACAGATTGTCGACATAAAACATAGTCAACTTAAATATACTGTATGAAATGCTGTGAACCAATCAACTAAAGTGAAGTATTAATGCAAAACATCGCTAACTTGAACTGATTTGTTTGCATCATCATTACACTTGCATGTTAAAACAATGAAGCCTGGACTTTATAACTGACAAATATTTTGCTAGTTTTTATTCCAGTTGCATTTGCTTATTGTTTGATTGATTTTACACAACACTCCACACACTTTAGGAAACGTGCACCTTCATGTTTGAATATCTAGTTGTTTGTGTAGAATGACTTCCCATCAAGAAGAAGAAGGGGTAGCTCAAGCTGAAGAGACCTTCCCGATAGCTATTCCCATAGGGAATCCTCCAGAGAGAACTCCGACCATCCTAACTCCGAGAGCGTTTATTCAGCTACGTGCTCAATTTAGTTTTGCTGAAAATGATGCCATACTTCCCGGGCCAAATGATACTGCTGACAGTCCTCCCCATGGTTTCGTTGCAGTCAATCGTCAAATGTGTTTAAGCGGGGCGATTCCTCCCTTTAACGACTTCCTTCGAACCCTTCTCCTTCGGTTGACAATCTCTCCATTCCAACTTCATCCTAATGGTTATGCCATTTTGATGGGGTTGTGTATTATGTTTAGGAGAACTCTTGATCGCTTGCCGAGTTTTGAAGAAATTCGCTACCTATGCTCGTTTGCAAAGAGTAAAGACCATCCTTCCCTTATTATCGTGAGAAGTGCTAGAAACCGCAAGCTTATTTCTGATCTTACTGAAAGTGTTCATGGATTTTTGAACCAGTTTTTCTTTGCTCGCTGCCCCCAGGGTTTTATGCCATCTGGAAAGTAGGAAGTAAGATTACCTGCTTCTATTTTCTCCATTTTCAAACTTTTCCGAGATCCGAATTATCAATTGCTAATCTCATTCTTTTCTCTTTTCAGCACTTCCTCTCCCTTCTAGAGATCCAATCCATAACCAAGTTTTTGAAAGACTGAGTGCCGTGACTGCAGAAAAAAGAAGTGCAAAGTTTTTGTTGAGGGATGAATTTTTGCATCAGTACGGGCTTTTACACATCTCTCGCTCTACACATCCTCATGAGATCCCAGACTCCCCGGCTAGAGCATCAGATGCCCCGGTTTCTTCTGACGCACCCGTACCAAAAGATCCCGCTTTCGAAGCTTCTCTAGTAAAATGCTCTACTACTGTTGATGTTGCGGGGTCATCTGGCAAATTCACACTTGCCCCAGTTATTGAGGAAAAAGAGCCTCAGGGATCTCCCCAACGTTCGCAGAAGTCCGGCGAAGAAGCCAGGAAAACAAGCCCTGTTAGGCAGAGCGGGGATGACACTTTCGAAGGGTTGAGCGACCTCTTCGCCACCTCACAGGAGATCTTTAAAGACGACCCTGTCACTACTAGGCTTTCTTCTTCAGTAGTGGAAGCGACTTCTTCCTTGCAACAAGCTCCGTCGACCCAAGAGTTGACGTTAACTATCACCCCCACAACTACTCCGCAATCGAAGAGTGGTTCGTAGTTTGATGCGCGTAGCTTGCACATCACACACATTTAGAATCCTTCGACACTTTTATACTCCTAACTCTTTGTACTTTGAAGATTCTAAAGTTATGCTTCTTTTCTCTGAAGACTTTTAAGACTTGTCTCTCTTTTTTTATTTCAGATTCTCCGATGGGACGCAACGGCTCTTACTATGACGACTTCCAGCGCTACGGGAGGCGTAGCCAATATGATTATAGGCGCTACCTTCCCGTTCACAGAGAAACCGATGAAGAGAGAGCCACCCGAAAGGCTCAGGAGAGGAGGTCTCAAGAAGAGCGTTATGAGAGAAAAGAAAGGGAGGAGCGCCACGATTCTTCCCAGAGAGGTGACGATTCTCACAAGAGAAAGTCGCATGATGATCGGGGAAAAAGCCACATAGTTGAGGACCCAAGCAAGCGTGCCCGGCACGGTGAAAAGCATGCTTCTACAACTCCTGAAAAGGTCACTGCCCCCGTCTCACTTGACATTCCTTCTGGCTCCCCTGCTCTCGGGAAGACAGACATTCAGACAATAATCAGCAGGCCTAAATTCCAAGTTGGATCAGGCCCGGCTACTCTGCAAAGCCGGTTCCCGCACTGGTGCCTAAAGGGAGTGCGGTTCGATCTTGACTTGGTCCCTATTGACAAGCCTGCCATGCTACGAAATTTCGATGCCGTCAGGCTTGAGATTGAAAGGATGTCGAACTGGCAAAAGCTTGTTGACGAGCTTCAAAGGGTCAACCGTGTGAATATAGAGACCATGCTTACTATGGAGAATGATAAGGCCGAATGGCAGAAGGTTCTTGAGCAGCATGATACCGAAATGAGGAGCATCACTACTTACAATGAAGAGCTTGAAGCTAAAGTTGAGGAACTTAAACAAGAGCTTGCTACTTCTTCTACCACATATACTCAAAAAGAAGAAGTACTTCAAAAGCAAGTTCGCGATGCTCACGCCGCTCAGCGACATGCTGAGGCACAACTTGAAGCTGAGCAGAAAACAGCGGGAATGTATCGAGCTGAGGTTACAGAGTTACGGGAGAAAGTCAACTCTCAGGAGGCGGAAATTCAAATGCTAAAGCTTCAACTTTCCAAGACTGAAAGAGAGCGTGATGAGGCCATTGCCGGTAAAATTGCAGCTGAAGAATCTCATGAGGCAACGAAGACCAACATCAACTCGACACTGTTTGACTTCTACCTGCATAGCGTCTTGGGGCACGGTAGCCTCGCCTTCCTAGGTCCCAAGTACGAAATTACTCTGGATGAAGTGTGGGAGGCCGCACTTGACATGCTTGGCGGTAAAGGTGCTGGCTATGCCGAATTAGCTCTTGAGGAGCATTACTTAGATGATGATGCTCGCGCCGCTCTCGCCAAGGGAAAAGAACAACTTGCAAAATTAAGAGCTGAGATGGCCGAAGGGGAACGTTTAGGAAAGACCACTTCAACTATTCCAGTCCAGCCTTCTCCTTTGGCCGAAATCGACATTATTGGCTCCAGTTCTTATTCTCCATCCCTGGTCAAAGTTACAACTGAGATTACGAGTACACAGGGTGGAGATGAAGGTGAAGAGAGCACCGAAGCACAGACTTATGAGGTTGATATCAGGAAGCCGACTCCTCCAGGTAACTCTACTGTTAATCTTGCCCAAGTAGACTGCTCATTTGCTTCTTAGGAGTTCGATGAGCTTCTCGACTATTTTCTGAACCTCAATGAGCCTTTATCTCCTCTCTTTACTGATTTTAACTTCTTTTCTTCTGTAGAGAAAGCACCGAGCATCGTTCAAGCTTCCCCTCCTCCAATTATTCCTCCTTCGGTTCTCCAGGTCACTCCTCCGTCCGCCTCTCAACCCGGGTCGCAAGAGGAGCAAATAGAAGCTCTTCATGGCTTAGATGATCTAATTGCTTCTCAAGAACACGGGGAAGAAGGGCTTGGAGAAGGCAATGAGTCTCCGGAGCGAACCACTTCTGATAACATAAAATTATCTGCTCTTGTAACTTCGGGAAGTGAGTCTTCTTCAAGGAGAAGGAGGAAGCGTGCCACTTCCAAGAAGAGAAGGAAAGGCATTCTTGTTTCTGAAGAGGAAACGACAGTTGATCCGGCAGTAACCCTTTCTCCTTCATCCCCGACTCTCCCAAGCCGTCATGAAAAGCTTCCTATTAGGTCAGGCGAAGGCTCTAAGGGTGGTGGCAAGAAGAAGTAAGGGGTCCTGCTTCGATTTATCTTTACTTTTTGCTTTTTGCATGTACTGGCCGGAGATTGTGCGGGTACCGGCCTCCGCTTTTCTTTTTTCTTTTAATTTTGAAAACTGTACCTGTACAAAATTTTGACAGTGTTGAATAAAATGATTCTTTTTGTTTGTACAAACTTCTGTCTGTATCTGAGAATGCATTTACTATTCACTTTTTTGTACAAGTTTCTTTATATGATATTGCAGTGAGCTTGTGGTATGTTGTTCGAGCGTAATTTTACCAATGTAGTTATACCATGTTGCCCCTATACCATAAGCTCGTTGCAATATTTTATACTTTGAGGGGACTTGTACTCTTATTTTCTAAAGAATAATTATTCCATACTTGGAGGAATATTATCTTGTTAAAAATAGAGTACAGCTCCCTCCATATGAGTTTTTTACGCTTTATCCTTCGAAGATATCACTTTTTTCTTTTGTGCATACACACATTTTACCAAGTGAATTCTTCTATGTGGTAAAGCGGGCCTCTGAAGGACGCTTTAACTTCTTTTTGAGGAAGAGTATTTCCAAGAATAGAAGAACAAATCTTCCTTTGAAAGCTAAAGTGTGCCTTTGAAGAGGGCTTCCCTTTTTTTTTATTGCGCCTCGGTGGAGGGCTTTGATCTTTGCTTTGCATTTCTGACGAAATGCTTCTTTGAAAAGTTGCACCTCTGAGGAGGGCTTTTCCACGTTTCAACACTTGGAAGTTTTATTTCAATCTCGGTGAAATGTGTGCCTCCAAAGAGTTGTGCCTTCAAGGAGGGCTTTCCACGTTTCAACACCTGGAAGTTTTATTTCAATCTCGGTAAAACGTGTGCCTCCGAAGAGGTCTTTCTGTTCGATTGTGCCTCTGAGAGGAGGTCTTTTTATTTCTGCCTCTGGGAAGAGGTCTTTTTTGTTTCTGCCTCTGGGAAGAGGTCTTTTTGTTTGGTTGTGCCTCTGGGAAGAGGTCTTTTTGTTTCTGCCTCTTGGGAGAGGCTTTTATTTTTTCCCTGTTCGCTGGGAAGCGGGCCTCCGAAGAGGGCTTTTCACATTTCATCTCATGGGAGTGTATCACCGATCATGGTGAAATGTGTGCCTCTGAGTAGGGTTACTGCCTGGAAGTTTGGAGTTTCTTTCTCTCGGTTGGACGGATTCACGGGAGTGTATCGACCGATCATTCCGCAACTTTGTATCGAAAAAGATCTCCCTTTTTCTGGTTTGGCCCGCTCGAGGTCTTTTAGCATTTCAACTGTGGTGAAATGGGCCTCCGAAGAGGGCTTTTCACGTTTCAACACCTGGAAGTTTTATTTCAATCTCGGTGAAACGTGTGCCTCTGAGTAGGACTTTTGCCTGGAAGTTTGGAGTTTCTTTCTCTCGGTTGGACGGATTCACGGGAGTGTATCGACCGATCATTCCGCAACTTTGTATCGAGAATGATCTCTCTTTTCTGGCTAGGCCGCTCGGGGTCTTTATCCTCCGAAGAGTTGTGCCTCCGAAGAGGGCTTGTGCCTCCGAAGAGGTCTTTTGCTGATTGATGCTTGCTCGCCCATGTCTCTTTGCCATCTATTCATGTTGGCGATCCCCGTTGTCTTTTGCAAGTGTCATCACTTTCTAGTTGCCAATAATTTCCCTTATCCCAAGAAATATACTTCATAGTTAAGCGAGTTGGTGGTGGTATACATAGGCTATTTAACTGGTTGTTTATTTGTTCAAACATTTGCAGTTAGTTAGAAATGGTCCACTTCCATCCACATTGCTAACTTTTGTTCGAAGCACTTCTTTTGTAGGATTTGAGTATGGAAATTTTGAATGGCTTAGTGTTTGCTTGCTGAGTGATGTCGGAGATCGCTTGGTCTTGCGATGGGTAAGCTTTGCTTTTATGGCCTGCATTATTAAATCGACATTTTAGTAATACAATTAACGTATTTTATATGTCGAAATAAAACAAAGCAGCTTACAATAGTAGAGAACACAAGATTTATAGTGGTTCGGCCAAAAACTGGGCCTACATCCACTTTATAGCTTTTCATTATTCACTTGCTTTACAATTGCTTTCAATACAAGAATCATATATTTATAATTCTTTTACAACATTTCAGCAAAGCTTTCAAGTAAAATAGGGACGCAAATGATTGTTGTTCCAAGCTCTTGGGATTGGTTCTCCTTCGACAGTTGTGAGTTTGAATGTGCCATCAAGAAGTTTTGCACCAATAACATATGGCCCTTCCCAGTTTGGTCCAAATACACCTATGGCTGTCATAATCCTCTTCAGGACTAAGTCCCCAACTTCAAAGCTGCGCTGACGAACTTTGGAATTGAAGTGCCTGGCTATTCTTTGCTGGTGAGCAGCAATTCTAAGCCTTGCTTCTTCTCTTCTTTCATCGAGGAGGTCAAGTGCTTCCAATTGCAATTTTTCATTCTCATTTTGATCAAAATGGATCCTCCTGTGTGAGGGGACTTCAGTTTCTACTGGAATCATCGCTTCTGATCCATATGCCAATGAAAATGGAGTATGCCTAGTCGCAGTTTTGTGAGTGGTCCTGTATGCTCATAGTGCAAGCGGTAACTTATCGACCCAACCACCTTTTGCTTTTTCCAGCTGCTTTTTGATGGTTGATTTGATGATTTTGTTTACTGCTTCCACTTGCCCGTTTGCCTGCAGATGAGCCACTGCTGAGAAGCTTTTTCGGATCTTGAATCATTTGCAGAAATCATGAAATTCCTCACTTTCAAACTGAGTACCATTGTCTGTGATTATCTTCTAAGGCACACTATACCTGCAAATGATATTTTTAGTCACAAAACTTATCATTTTCTTAGAGGTAATAGTAGCCAATGGTTTGGCTTCGGCCCATTTAGTGAAGTAATCAACAGCAACGATAGCATATTTAACCCCCGATTTGGCAGTCGGCAAAGGCCCAATGAGATCTATTCCCCAGATAGCAAACGGCCATGGATTGACCATTTGTGTTAGCTCAGTGGAAGGTGCTCTAGGAATTTTAGCGAATCTTTGTCATTTATCACACTTTCGGGAATAGTCAGCAGCATCCTGATTAATTTCTGGCCAAAAGTATCCATAACGGAGGATTTTCTTTGCTAAAGTTTGACCACCTGTATGATCCCCACATTCCCCTCCGTGTACTTCAGTTAGAATTGTCTTAGCTTCTTCCTTTGTTACACATCAGAGTAATGGCATTGAAAATCCTCGTCTGTACAAACGACCATCTTGAACTATATATCTGGAGGCATTTCTCATCAGCTTCTGTCGTTCTTTTGAACTTTCTGGCAAAGAACCATTGAGTAGATATTCAAGTATCGGAGTCATCCATGATTCTTGTTCTTGGGATACATTCATAATCCAATCAACATCCATTTCATCTGTGCTTGGAGCTGACAAGACTTCGACGGGAATTAATCCCAATAGTTGAGCTTCACCGGTACTTGAATACTTTGCAAGAGAATCCGCTTTCATGTTTTCTTCGCGGGGTATATGGTTTATTGAGTAACGGTCGAAATCTTGAAGGAGCTCCCAGGCTTTTGATAAATAGGCGGGTAAATTCCCTCCTTTAGCTTGAAATTCCTTCTTTACTTGGCAAACAATAAGTTGAGAATCACTGAAGATCTGCAATGCCTTGATGTTTAGTTCTTTGGCGATACTTAGACCAGCGATGAGAGCTTCATATTCAGCTTCATTGTTTATCGAAGGGAATTCTAGTCTCAGCGTATAACATAGCGATCGGCCCTCTGGGGTTTCAAGGACAACCCCTGCTCCGGAACAGTAATCATTCCTTGCGCCATCGACATACAATTTCCATTGTATTAGGACGCTATCAGTGACTTCTTCCTCACTATCACTCTTATCCGTACACTCTACGATGAAATCTGCCAAAGCTTGTCCATTAATTGCTTTTCGGGGATGGTAAGTGATGTCATATTGGCTGAGTTCAATATTCCATTTCAAAAGACGGCCCGAAGTCTCAGGACGGAATAGGACTTGCTTTAGAGGTTGATCAGTGAGGACTTTGATGGGATGAGCTTGGAAATACGGCCTCAATTTTCTTGATGCGATCGACAGACAATAGGCGAGCTTTTCTAATCTTGAATAGTTCATCTCTGCCCCAGTGAATCTTTTGCTGATATAATAGACTGGGCGTTGAATCCTTGCGTCTTCCCGTACCAACACTGCACTGAGAGCATGAGACGAAATTGCCAAATATACGAAGAGATCTTCACCACTGTCAGGCTTTGAAAGTATCGGAGGCACATCCATATGACGAACCAACTCATCAAATGCTTTCTGACATTCAGGAGTCCACTCAAAGTTTTTCCTTCCTTTCTTCAGAGCATCGAAGAATGGAATGCATTTGTCAGTAGCTTTGGAAATGAACCGACTCAAAGCAGCAACCTTTCCATTGAGACTTTGCAATTCCTTCTTCGTTCTAGGAGCCTTAACCTCTCTCAGGGCAATGATCTGAGCTGGATTGGCTTCAATTCCCCTAGCGCTCACAATGAAACCCAAAAACTTTCCGTACTCCACTCCAAATGAACATTTTAGGGGATTAAGCTTCATTCTGTACTTGCGGAGTACTGCAAACATCTCTGCCAAGTGATCCATATGGTCCACTGCTTTCTTAGACTTTACTAGCATATCATCAACATAAACTTCCATTGTCTTGCCAATCTGTGGTTTAAACATGGCATTAACAAGCCTTTGGTAAGTCGCCCCTGCATTCTTGAGTCCGAAAGACATGACCTTGTAGCAGTAGAGTCCAACATCTGTGATGAAACTAGTATCCTCTTGATCTGGCTCATGCATAATAATCTGGTTATATCCAGAGTATGCATCCATAAAAGATAACAATTCGTGTCCTGCCGTCCCGTCCATCAACTGATCGATCCTGGGCAGCGGGAAACAGTCTTTGGGGCAGGCTTTGTTCAGATTTGAAAAATAAATGCATACTCTCCACTTTCCATTAGCCTTTTTTACCAGCACTGGATTTGATACCCAATCTGGATAAGTAGATTCTCTGATGAAACCATTCTCCATGAGTCGATCCACTTCTTCTTTTAACGCTGCCGTTCTCTCAGGACCCTGAGTCCTTCTCTTCTGTTTCACAGGTGTAAATTTTGGATCAATGTTCAGAGTATGTACTGCAATCTCTGGGGATATTCCGCACATGTCAGCATGAGTCCAAGCGAATACATCCAAATTAGCCTTCAAAAATGAAATCAGAACATTCTGGACTGTTGTGTTGAGCTGCGAACCCACATTAAGCACTTTGTTTGGGTCCTTTGGGTCAACGGGCACCGACACTGTTACCTCTACCGGTACTACCCTATTCTCCCCTGCACTGGCTTTCCTTGGATCCATCTCTCTTCGTGCACCACTACATTCTCCAGTGCAGGGTCCACCTTGTAATTGCTACAAGGTTGGTTCTTTAATGCGGACTGGAGCCACCGCACCTTTTCCCATTTCTCTTTTCCTTGATTCTCGCAACTCTGCAAAGTAACATTCTCGCCCCGTATCTTGGTCTCCCTTAATCACACCAACTCCATTATCTGTGGGGAATTTTAGAGTCAGACACCATGGGGCAAGAACAGCTCTGAATGCAGCAAGAGTCGGTCGGCCTAAAAAGGCATTGTAGGTAGAAAATTCTTCAACAATTTTAAAGGTTTTCTTTCGAGCCACCTTCCTCGGCCCCTTTCCAAGTTCTACAAACAAATCTATGGTCCCAATCGGCTGTATGGGTTCTCCAGCAAACCCAGCAATCTTAAGTGATGAAGCTTGAACGTCAGCCATTGGAATTTTCATTTGATCGAAGGTCTTCTTGAAGAGGATATGACCAAGTGATGAAGCTCAACAATCAACTAGAACTCTCCTCATAGTTGCCGGCCCAATACCAGCGGATATGACCAAAGGATTTA
This sequence comes from Allium cepa, assembly GCA_030765085.1. Classification (NCBI taxonomy): domain Eukaryota; kingdom Viridiplantae; phylum Streptophyta; class Magnoliopsida; order Asparagales; family Amaryllidaceae; genus Allium; species Allium cepa. The sequence continues at coordinate 962,559,935 of CM060939.1, read as the reverse complement.
TGGTCGGAGCTTCGATACCCAAAGAATCCCTGGCACTGAACACAATATCATCTGTGGAAGTCTTTTGTTGCTTTAAAGGCGCATCATTCTCTAAAACAAAAACATTCTCTTCGGCTGGTACATGCCTCAAGGCCCGGGCATACCTTTCCATCTCGCCCCAGCTTTTGCCTGTTGGGTGAGGTCCTCCAGTTATTATATTGATGATAGGCCTTTCCGATTCATGTTCCACGGCCTTCTCACTTGAGGCAGGACGGTGAACGGGAACTTGTTGTCCTTGAGTTGACGAAGCTGGGGCATTTCTGTTCCTTTTCACATACTGATGGAGTTTGTTTTCCTTCAAGAGTTGTTCAATTACCTCTTTCAACTGACGGCATTCGTTTGTGTCATGGCCGGGCTGGTTGTGGAACCGGCAGAACCTTCCACTTTTTTCCATCTTAATCGCACTCTCATTTTAGGCGGTGTCGGATAATTGACATCATCTTTGGTTGCAAAGAAGATGTTTTCGGGGGTATCAGTCAAGGGTGTGAAATTGAAAGAACGGCCTTTCTTAGCATCTCCCTGTTTCTTTCCACCATCATTTCTCCTTTTCTGAGTGTTAGGTTCTTTCTTGTTCGAAGTAGCACCATTGTTCTCGGCTTCCGCTGATACCACCTTAGCCGGTGTTTGGAGGCTTTCCAAGCGCATGAATTCATCCGCTATCTTGTAGAATTTGTCAAGTGAGTTTGGCTCTTTTATTTTCAACCACTTTCCAAATTCGCTTGATTTGTCAATCGCCCTCATCAAGTATGTTAGGACAATGCGTGGCTCAGCATTATCGACCTCGGCCAATGCTATGTTAAAACGATTCAAAAATGACCTGATGGATTCTCCTGCATTTTGCTCTAGACTTGATAGCGACATTATATCCTTTGCTTTAGAAGCATACAATCGAAATTGCTCCTTGAACTTCCTGGTCAAATCGGAGAATTGATCGATGGACCTAACTAGCAGCTTTGTAAACCACAACAGAGCTACACCTTCTAGATAAACCGGGAAGTATCGGCATTTAATTTCATCAGACGCCCTGGCTCCAGTCATATGCCAGTCGTACTTATACAGAAACTCGTTAGGATCACTCGTCCCCTTGTAAGCCGGAATAGTAGGAGGAACGAATTTTCTTGGGAACTCTGCCTTCAAGATCTTTTCAGTAAATGGAGTCTTACTTGGAGCAAAACCCCACTCTTTCTCGTCTTCATCTCTTCGCATACTTTCTTTCATGATTTGACGAACCATACCCGAAAAATACTCTTCATCATTTAGAGGCTCTGGAGGGCACACATCAGCCACTCTCTTTGAATTCCGCCTTGACAGTCGTTCACGGAGGGTCGGCTGCGGTCCGGATCCTCCAGCTTGAGGAGGAGTCCTTTCTATAGGGTCTGCGGCTCTTTGAGAAATGTTTCCTTCAAGATCCTGAACTCCCACAGTAGGGTTTCCATCATTATTTCCCGGTTGACGGTTTGCCCCGAGTAGATCATTCAACTTACGTAAGATCAGGGAATTCTAGGCATTCTGGGCTTCCAACTGCGCATTCTGAGCATTCAATTGTTGATTCAATCCCAAAACTAAGGCGTCCAACTCTGCCCGTGTAACTCCAACAGTTGGGGCTGCTTGACTTGAAGGAGGAGATGTTGCAGTATTCTCTTGAACATTGTCAGACCTTACAGAACTTCGTTTTCTCCCAGGAGCCATTATTTCCAATAAACTTCTGGTTTTAAAAGAAATCCTTTCAACAATCCTTCGCGGAGCAATAGTGGAAGTTTCCTGAGTTGGCTTCTCAGTGAAAGCACCAAAAATGTTAACGTAAAAATCAGACGCTAACACCCGGTGTAGATTGAAGTTGAGTGAAAGCACCACCCGTGTACACGGGAACTACAAACAAGTAGACAAATCGCAGAAAAAGCAGAAAAAACAACAGTTTTTATAGTGGTTCGGCTTAGGGTAAGCCTACGTCCACTTTAAATCTCTTTCTTACTGAATTGATTACAACTTTTACAACAATCTTCAATTACAATTCCGATGAGACAAACAACTAGAACTTTGATGTAGAAGAATTCTTTAAATCCATGTAGATTGTGTTAGATTTCCTCTCGAAGTTAGTTGAGATGTCTTTCGTACTTGAAGTGTTGAGTGAGTCGAGAATTCAGTAGAGTATTAGCGCTTCAAGAGATCGGCCAAAAGTCCCCCTCATGCTTGAGGTAGGTTGCTATTTATAGGGGAAATCCCCCCTTAGGTCATAAGTCGTGACCGGTCTAAGGTGAGTTGTGGCCGGTCTAAGGTAGGTCGTGGCCATTTCATCTGGCCCCTCCATGGCTTCACAAGAGTTCATTTGTACAAGTCCTAAGTCGCCTTCGAGTTAACACAACCTCTTCTCAGTAATATGGCATCGGGCTTATATTCAGTGGCTTTAGGTCGCGGACGAGTTAACTTGGTAAGTCGCAAGTCACGACCCAACTGGTAAGTCCTAGATCGTGTACGAGTTAAGAGACCACTGTGTCAAGTAGCTGCATTGAACTTACCTTCCTTTGCTTAGGTCGTGACCGACTTAACATTGGTCATAGGTCGGCTGCGACTTAGGTCGGTAGCTATCTTGGATCGGCACTCTGTTTTAGGCAGTTAGGTCGGCAACCATGTTGAAGCATTAGGTCGGCATACTTGTTGAAGTATTAGGTCGGCATCTCTTTGAGTCTTAGGTCGGTAACCTTATTAAGGTGTTAGGTCGATAACCTTATCATGGCGGTTAGGTCGGTAACCTTATTAAGGTGTTAGGTCGGTAACTTTTCTTAAGTCGGTATCCCTTTTTGGCCTTAAGTCGGCATCCTCTGAATCTTAGGCCAATACCCACGTTAGGTCGGCAGCCACCTTATTTTAGACAGTTGGGTCCGCAACCTTGCTAAAGCGCTAGGTCGGCAACCTTTTGGGTCGGCAACTGTCATTCGTTGTTGAGTCATGGCCGTGATGGAGTTAACAATGTCAAAAAACCTCAAGCCTCCATCGAACAATCTACCATGGCACAAGCTGACATTCGTTGTATGCCTTGCGTTATCATTTTGTTAAAGAGGTGGATGACATCGTTGCCGCATCTGTGGCAGCCAAGCCCAACAATCGTAGAGGTATATATCATGTTCTCTGCATTGACACTGATTGAAATACCAATGTACATCATCTATTGACCCTCATTTTGAATACATATCATTAAAACATTCAATACTGAATTTCTCGATCATCTCTTAATTTAAAGGAGAGTGTAATTATTATTTTTAAAATTAAATAAATTCATGAAAAGTATACTAAGTATCATCTTCCTTGTAAATTTCTTAAAATATAAGTATAATTAAGTAATTTGTAGCACTTTTCAGAGTTTATAATTAAGCAAATGTTGCGGATTTCAAAAGAAAATTTTGCTTAATTAATAATAGAAACAATATAATGGATAAACTAGGATTACACCAGAGAATTTTTATGATTGTTGATCATAATCCTGAGAAAGGAAGAAAAATGTTAATCGTCATTATTTGTCTAATTGATCCTCTCTACGGTAACACCGTTCTTTCTACCTCCATTTGTACCTCTTTTAATATTTTAAGCTGCCGATTGATTTTCTTCCACCATTAGAATAATTAGGGATATTGATTTTGAAAATATCAAGGAAAAAATTTCCATGTGCTAATAAAAATACAATTTTTGGTACTGACATGCTAATGTCCGAGCATAACTACGAATAAAATATCTGTAAGAGTAAAGGTAAAGCCTAATAGAAGTCCAAATTACTATACAATTATAATGGAACCATATAAATTCAAATTGAACTAATTACAAATCTCTAAGATACATCAAAACCTCAATATTGGTAATATTTGAATTTTAACTATAACTATTGGTAAGATTCAAATTGAACCAAGTCCAAATTGTGGAGGAATAATGTTGTAAAAATCATACCTTTTATAATGTAAATATTGCTAAAAATATAATGTTATTGTGAAATATATGGTAAATATATTGTGAAAAATAAACTTCTTATTATTATTTGTGTATATATTTTTTGTTAAGTGATTTACTATTTTTATATTTGAATGAATTTTCGATTTTATCATTTTATTATTATGAAATGGCGCGCATATTGAAATTGTTCATTTTTTAGATCGATTGGACAATCTAATGAATGTAGTTACTTAAGCTTATTTAAGTAGTTTAAATTTTGTTATTTAGTTAATTTAAATATACGAAATTAAATGCAAAAAGTAAAGAAAGTTATTGGGAGCTTTTTAAATATTGTAGATATTATAAAAATGTTGGCATTTAACTGTACGATCATGGAAAAATTTAACAAAACATTTTGAATAATTGTAAAAATGATGACTTTGGAGAACCACTCTTTCATCAAAAATGAAATAATGACTAAGGATTTAAACAAAAAACAATATGAGAGAATATAGTGGAGGAGAGGCTTCTAGAACAAATTTTGAGGCCTAATTTTTTTTTCTTACTATATAATTGACAAATGATTTATTAGAAAGGTGAAACATAAATTATTGTTTTTATTGTTTCTATATTTTCTTATGTGATTAGTATATTTTTGCATTTGACCCAAATTATATGTCTATGATTTTTGTTTGTATAAATGTGATATACATATTAAAATTGACATTTTTTGCTTTTACGTGATGAATTAATGAATATTAGTTGATTGGGTTTATTTTAAAAAAAAATTAAATTTAAAGACATAAATGTAAAATAACATATGATTGGAGCAAAACTATCTAATTGTATGAATTATAAAAGGTAGTACTTGAATGTAGATGGTTGATGAGAATTAATAAAATATATGGATAACTAAAAAAATTATAAATTATGTAAGAATATTTTAAGATAAATAAATATTTTAAGAGAATTAAGGGGGGAGGGGGGAATTGCTACAAATAGTGAGAAGGCTATATTATATTTTTCTTTACTATTATTTAATATAAATAGCATGTTGTGATAATGAATTATAAGTCAAAGTTGCTTTATTAATAATTTATTAGGATAAATGGTAAATGAATTATAAATAATAGTTGTTATTACTATTTGTGTTTATAATTTATGTTACATGTTTAATATATTATTTTAATTATTCGAAATTAATTTTACCATTTTGATTCATATGAAAGTGATATGCAATTTTAAATTATTATTAATTGTAAATAATTTACTGAGATAAATTAATTATAAGTTAAAAGTTGATATTATTGTTAATTGACTATGATGAATAATCATACATTAAAGTTGTTATTGTTATTCATGTATATAACTTTTGTTATGTATTTTATATATTTTTATATTTAAGTTGAAATTAGTTTCTTACCATAATTTTTAAAAGCATTATGATTTATATATTAAAATTGTCATTTTAGGATCTAAAAGAAGAATTAGTGAATATAAGTTAACTAAGTTTATTTAAATATTTTAAATTGAAAATTATTTAAGCAATTTAAATATATGGATTTCAGTATAAAATGATAGTAGAGTATTACGGATAACAATGAATAACTAAAGAAACTATAAGTATATGGTCCGTTACTAAGCACAAAATCATAAGAAAACTAATAACCTAATCCCAACATTCAAAACGGTATCTTGAAAACATAAAACAAGATGTTGGGTCTTAAAGTGATAAATTCAAGTTCGTAATACAAGGTATGAAATTTATTTCATAAGTATGAAAAAAATGGGAAATTGAAATATGGCCTACACGACGGCTAAAATGAAAGACATACACAAATGTATGTTGCACAGGTTGGAATATAACTTATTTTTCCAGTAAATTGAATGAAAGGCTTCATGTACTTCAGACTGTATCATGTACTTCAAATTGCACAAAATAGATGCATGAGGAAAGATAGAGAGAGTTAGGTGGAACATTGCGCAGTGTAGTGGTAGGAAGCCTACTGGTGATTGTGAAAATGGTTACATCACTCATGCAGTTGCACACAACATTAGTAGTAACAAAGGTTTATTTATTAATTTACTAAAGGTGAAACCCAGTGCACGAGGCTCCCGCAAGATAGCGGCCTTTGGGGAGGTCGATAATGTACGTAGTCTTTCCATAGCATTGCGAAGAGGCTGTTTTCGGATTCGAACCTGGGCGCCCAGATCACCATGCGGGTGACCTAACCATTGCGCCAAGGCTCCACCACTTATTTATTAATTTACTATTTAAATGAAATTATATTTGATTAGAAAAATGACCACAAATGAACTTATAACACACAACATAAATATTGTTTTTCTCCTAAAATAATAGCAACCAATATTCAAAAAAGATCAAAGTATTAATTTAGTCATACTACAAACATTAAATATGATCATAAGCAAGTTAACCAATATTTATAATTAAAATAATACCATATAAAACAAAATAGAAAGCAAATTAGTTATTTGTTACCAGTAATGGCATGACGAAACATAGTTAAAACTATCTGTATTTCACAGTTTTACATTATAATGACACAAATTTGAAAGGAAAAAAAATACCTATTACTTGTGAGAAACAAATAATTCATTATCCTCCTAAGATAATAGTGCTTCTTGCAAGTTGATTTTGAAAACAAGGTGATACTTTGGATGAACGTGTAAAAGAGAATGTTTAAATTGAATTAGAAAAGATAAAGATTTAGAAAATAGTTTCATTGCGGAAGAAACTTTGGGACCTATAACCTCACAAATATATTATGCTCATATGCAAGTTTGCTAAATACATAAATGCAAAATAAAAAAATAAAAACAAACTAATTATTTGTCCCCAACAATAGCTTGATAAACTATAGTTAAAACTGCTTGCATATAAGTATTCTATAGCACAATTACTCCAATTTGGAAAAAAAGATACATGCTATCAAATAATTTGTCATCCTCCATAGATAATAGTGCTATTTGGTGAACGTCTACTATCGAATTAAAGTGATACAATTGTCAAATAAACGATGCTATTAGGGAATATCTAAAATTAGATGTTCATATAGAAATCTAAATGTCCTAACTTCGAAGTAGCATTGAAATTTGCAAGTCCGAAACAATAAAATAATAGTCCAAATCTAAAGTTGCAAAATGTAATTAAACAATCCACTAACTAACAATGCAAGAAAGTCACTTAATGGTCTGAGGTAAAATGAATTAAAGATTGCATATCTACAGGGATGAGGATTCATGGCTATGGTATGAATTCAATCAAAATTGAGGACTTGCACATAATTAATGTAGGGTGCTTAGACTTGATGATGAAGAAGATTCAAAAATTAAAATCTCTGGTAAAATGAAGTAAAAATTAAAGAGGGTTCTTGAAAAGGGATTTTCTGAAGATGAATATTTTTGGTCTATAGTAAGAATTAAGAGTTTCAAATAACTGTGAAGGTTTACATTTAACACCATAAACGTGAGGTTTTAAAAAAAAATGATGAAAATGTTAATTCATTGGAATGGTTTTGTAACGGTGTTCGTAAATAATTATAAAAATATATAAAGTTTAAGGATTTGAAGTTAAATAAATTTCAATATTTGTACTATATTAACATTAACAAAAAATGGTGAAAATATATCAACCATGTAACATAAATTATATACATAAACAGTAATTTCAAATTTTAATGCATAGTCCATTTATACCAATGTGTGTTACGGCACGCGCTTCGCGCATGAATTGTTTTCTTTATAAATTATATATGTTTAAATTAGTTAAAAAAGATTTTTTATGTGATATTAAGATTTGTATATTTGTGAAAAAGTATTTTGAATTCATAAAGGAAATTTAATTTAAGATTCCTATTTTTAGAAGCATTTTGAATTTCTAAAGCATATTTAATTGCTAGATCATATTTTTAGGGGCGTTTGATTTAGTAAAAAAAAGTTAATATTAGACCACATTTTTAAGTGATTAAGATTTGATAATATATAGAAGGGCGTTTTTGGTAGTGCATGTTAATACTAAAAAAGTGTGACACCCAAGATGTCACAACCATTAATTAAGATATATATGTCATGCATTGCATTGTAACACTCTTTTTTAACATCAAATACCTCAATTGAAATTTCTACAATTATTTGTGAAGCGTTAATACTAATGTACAGTTAAGTCATCCGTATGGTGATTTGGGCATCCGGGTTGGAGTCCAGAAACGGCATCTTCGCAATGCTAGGAAAATGTTGCGTACATTACCGACCTTCACAGAGCACACTGTTGTGCGGGTGCCTCGTGCATTGGGTTCCACCTTTTATTTATAAACCGTCCCCAATATAAGCTAACATTGTATATATATTAATACATTTAAATTAACTATATAATCTTGATTTTAATTATTCAAGTAAATTCAACTAATAAATATTTTTCAATTCATCTAATGAATCCTAAATATGAAGGTTTCAACATAAATACCATGTTCACATCTACAAAAGCGGCAAACTACTTTTTTCATTCAAAAAAATACAAACTACGTAACATAAATAATACATGTAAACAATATTAACAAATTTAATTTATTGTTTATTCATCTCAATAAATTTATCGTATATTGTAATACAAAATTTTGTTTTTATTTTCGAATACCTATGTTAGCAGACTTCTTTGCTAACCAAATATGCAAGGCAAGCCTAATAACTAAAAATAATAAAATTATGAAATGAGTTGTATAATACAAAATTTCCTTTAAACAATAAATTTAATTAAACCTATTTTTTCGGTAAGAATTTTCAATTGAAAATAATCTTCCAAAACTGAAATTTTTTAATTCAATGAATAAATTGCATTCCACCTACTTTAACCTCAAAACATTATTTTTTAAACTGCCATTCTATTAAATCCCAAATAAAATTAACTTATCACTATTAAAAATATCAATTTCAAATATCATTCTATAACCACTCTTTAAATATTTTATAACCAACAATAAATGAATAAAAATAAAAATATTTTAAAATTAAACATATTTAATCAATCCCTAAAAATTCATCACAGTGAAAATCGATTAAAGATATGCAATTCAATTTCATATCAACGAAAAGCCCATCATCCAAACAACTAATGAATTTCAAAAAAAATAGAATATAAATCATATTGGTGAGTTATATAAAATAACTCACATAAACAAAGCAAACAAACCAATCGAACATCTAAAGCAATACACAATTCCGCAATATCAATCAACAACAATTTGTATAAGCTAGACGATAGTTGTGAGTAAAATAAGATTTACTCACCGAAACGATGAACATTGAGTTGAGTTATGCAGCAGTGATGCAGCTCAGGCCAGAGATGAAAATACACAACCCATAATTCTCCAAGGGATAAGTTGCACACGACTTAAGGAAGATATAAGTCGCACACGACTTAAAGGCTATAGGTCGTCCACGACCGAAGGGGTCACGTAAGGGGGAGCTGCGACTTAACAAAGCTCGGGGAAAAGAGCTACGACCTAACAGATCAGATGGAAAAGAGTTACGACTTAATGGAAGCTTAAGTCGTTCGGGTTTGATGAGTCGCACACGATCTAACGGCATGGCTATAAGTCGTCCACGACTTAACCAAAAGCAGGAAGAAGTTCCAACGGTTGAAGGCCTTAAGTCGGAAGCGGGTTACGACTTAGCTGAGTCGTGGGAAGTTACCGTTCCTTCAAGCTGCCGACGAGTTACGACTCATGTTAAGTCGTTGAAGTCTTAAGTCGTCCATGTTTAAGTCGCATGAAGGTGCTGTCTGAAGATGTCTCTTAAGTCGTCAACCGTTTATTCCTTATGTCGTATGTAGTTAGGTCGTCTACGACCTAAGTGATGTAATATGTTGTGATTCTGTAAGTCGTAAGTCGTGACGTTGTGTTGTAATTTGTTTGTTTTTTTCTTTGAGTCGTTGAATGTTAAGTCGTGAGTCGTGATGTTGTAATATCGATGAGTCGTATGTCGTCTATATTGAGTCACTACTGATGAGTCGCTGCCGACCCAAGGATGAGTCGTAAGTCGTGTACGACTTAAGGGGCTGGGCGAAAGGCTATAAATAGGGGTGTGTTGTAATATTTGAAGTAGATTGATTTTGAACAAAAACTTTGTTGATTGTTGTGTGCTTTCATCTAAATTGGTAGTTGAGTGTGATCTCTTATCTCCACTTTCGGTTATTCGAGTGCGCTCGAATCAATGATCGTTGAAGCCAATTCACGGTATCAAGTGCGCTTGATCAACGTTTGAAGAATTGTAGATCTTCTTTCACGGTATCGTGTGCGGTCAACGTGTCGAAGATAGCTAGAATTCGGTATCTTTGTGATCAATGAATTTGGGCATTTTAGTATCTTCAATCCACCGTTTGCTACTTTTATCGATCTATATCGTTTTGTTATTATCCGCTGCGTCAAATTGGTATCAAAGCTAGACTTAGCCAATCATAGCTAAGCCGAGTCTTGGAGCCAAGGAGTTTGAAGTTGGTGTTCATCGTGTTCATCTTGAAGTTGCAACAAGTTAGAAACTTTCGATCCATTTCATTTTGGATCAAAGTTGGAAAGGTGTTTGAGTTTGAGCCTAGTTGGGTAGAGCCGTACATCACTTGTTTAAGCCGAGAGTTTGAAGTAAACGCTGAGCATAACTTTGTGTTAAGTTTGGGCCGTGCATCAGTTTGGTATTATTGGTTGAAGTTAGGGCCGAACTTGTTAAACTTGTGCGAGCTAGTTGAAGTTTGATTTGTAGAATATTTGTGAAGTTTTGAAGTGTTTGTATTGATTTAATCATGCCGCCGAGAAGAGCTAACCGTCATTAGAATGTTGAAGCGTTGTATAGAAGAGAAGAAGCCGAGCAAATGGAATAACGCATTAATGAGAAATTTGATGAAGGCATTGGAAAGTTAGAGAAGTTGATGAATGATTTGAATCAAAATCATAGGAGGTGATCACCAGTCTCGAACCATGGAGGAAATAGAGTTTCGCCATCGGTTACGGAAGCTAGAAGGGTATCACCGCAATCTTTTAGAGAGAGAAGAGAAATATCAATTTCGTCGAGAAGAGATCACCGTGACTATGGACATGAAGAGAGAAGAACTCCACATGAGTTTGAAGATGAGCCATATCGAGATGAAGAGAAACATAGTAGAAGAGACATGCGTGATCGAAGGGATGTTGATGGTCGAGATCGATATAGACATACATTTGATTTTAATGAAGAGGGTGATAGAGCTAGCATTCATTATCGAGATCGAGACCAAGTACGAAATGTATATCGGGATGTTGAAGATGACCGTCGATGGGAATCGGGTATGAAGATGGAAATTCCAGAATTCAAGGGTGGAATGGTAGCAGAAGAATTTTTGGATTGGTTGTCTAATGTTGAGGAGATCTTTGATTTCAAAGAAGTTTCGAAAAACCGTCGAGTGAAATTGGTTGCTACTAGGTTGAGGGGGAGAGCTATGGCGTAGTGGCAGCAAACCAAACTTACACGAGAACGGATGGGGAAGTCGAAGATTGAGTCATGGGAGAAGATGAAGAAGTTAATGAAGGCTACATTTTTACCTTACAATTATCAATCACTCATGTATCAGAGGTTGCAGAATCTGAGACAAGGGACAAAGACTGTTAATGATTATGCTGATGAATTTTATCAACTGATTGCTCGAAATGACATTATGGAGACGGAGGAACAATTGACTGCTAGGTTTGCTGGAGGGTTGAGGATGCAGATTCAAGATATGGTGAATATGTTTGATCCTAGATCTGTAGCAAAAGCACATCAGAAAGCGTTGGCTTGGGAGAAGCAGGGAAGACGAGGTGGTGGTGTGTTTCCAAGTTCCAATACTCAGAACAAAGGTGCTAGTGGGAGTTCCAATGTTTCTAAAGCCGTCAGTAAACCAGTTGTGAATGAAGTTGCGAAGGCAAAAGTTAACAGCAGTTTCAAATGTTATAATTGCCAGGAAATGGGTCACAAGAGCAATGAATGTCCAAAGCCAAAGAAGCGAACTATGATTGTTGAAGCTGAAGGTGAGAATGTTGATGAAGGTTATTCTAGTCCAGCTGAGGAGGATGAACAGGATATTGCGTCAGGAGATGAAGGATGTAATCTAATGATGAGGAGGTCTTGTTCAATACCGAAGCCGGAAGAAGAGGCTAGTTTGTTGAGGAGTAACATCTTTCAGTCAACATGCACTATTCTGGGAAAGGTTTGTAAATTTGTGATTGACGTTGGAAGTTGTGACAATATTATTTCGACCGAAGCTGTGGGAAATTTGAAGCTGAAGACGGAGAAGCATCCAAATCCTTACAAGTTAGCGCGGTTGAGAAAAGGAGGAGAGGTGAAGGTGGACAGACGAGTTCGAGTTCCATTCTCTATTGGCAAGAAATATAAAGACGAGATCTGGTGTGATGTGGTGGAGATGGATGTTTGTCATTTACTTTTGGGAAGACCATGACAGTATGATCGAGCAGTGCAGCATGACGGTCGAACCAATAGCTACAGTTTTATGTTTGAAGGCGTTAAAATTATTTTAGTTCCAAAGAAGAGACAGCAGGAAGAGAGCAAGTCAGAAGAGATTGAGGAGCTTAAAACTTTGTTGACTTTGAAAGAATTTGTTGAAGAAGTAGAAGAGAGTCCAGAAGTATTTTTGTTGATTGGACGTGAAACGACTGAATCTGTTGAAATCCCAGAGGAAGTAAAGCCGGCATTAGAAGAATTCAGTGATGTGTTTCCTGAAGAGTTACCAACCGAGTTGCCACTGTTGAGGAATATTCAACATCAGATAGATCTTGTGCCAGAGGCAGTATTACCACACAGACCACATTACAGGATGAGTCCTAAAGAGCATGAGGAATTGAGAAGGAAAGTGGAAGAACTGTTAGAACAGGGGCATGTTCAGGAGAGCTTAAGTCCTTGTGCAGTGCCAGCTTTATTAGTGCCCAAGAAGGATGGTTCGTGGAGGATGTGTACGGATAGTCGAGCTCTAAACAAGATCACTGTGAGATACAGATTTTCCATGCCGAGGTTTGATGATTTGATTGATCAGTTAAGTAGGGCAGTTGTGTTTACGAAGATTGACTTGAAGAGTGGATACCATCAGATTCGTATAAGACCGGGTGATGAGTGGAAGACTGCTTTCAAAACCAGAGAAGGTTTATACGAATGGTTTGTTATGCCGTTTGGTTTATCGAATGCACCGAGTACTTTTATGAGAGTGATGAATCAGATTTTTAGACCATTCATTGGGAAGTTTGTAGTGGTTTACTTCGATGATATTTTGATCTATAGTGGAAGTATGGGAGAGCATTTCCAGCATTTGCGTAAAGTACTGTTGATTCTACGGTAGGAGAAATTTTATGCTGCAACAAAGAAGTGCGTGTTTATGACGGACAGTGTTTTATTTATGGGGTATGTTTTGCGAAAGGAAGGTATTCAAATGGATGAAAGTAAAGTGGAAGCTGTCAGGAGTTGGCCACAGCCAAAGACAATTACTGAAGTGAGGAGTTTTCATGGATTGGTATCTTTCTATCGAAGATTCATTCCACATTTTAGTAGTGTGATGGCACCTATAACCGATTGCATGAAAGGAAAGAAGTTTGAGTGGTCAGAGGAAGCAGGGGTTGCTTTTGAGAAGATCAAGATCCTACTGACGACAGCACCAATTCTAGTTTTACCGGATTTTCAGTTGTTGTTTGAATTACATACTGATGCATCGAAGGTTGGGGTTGGTGGAGTTTTGAGTCAGAAGGGAAGACCAGTTGCTTATTTCAGCGAGAAGTTGTCTGGAGCTAAGTTGAGATATAACACTTATGATGTAGAGTTTTATGCAATTGTTCAAGCAGTAAAGCACTGGAGACATTATCTGTTTCAGAAGGAGTTTGTTCTCTATACGGATCATGAAGCTTTGAAGCATTTGCAAGGGCAGGATAAAATTTCAGCTAGGCACGCTTCATGGGTCGCGTATTTACAACAGTTTACTTTTGTTGTTAAGCACAAATCAGGGGTGACGAATTGTGTAGCTGATGCATTGAGCATGAGGAATCATTTGTTGACGACAATGAAAGTTGAAGTGACAGGGTTTGAACTATTGCCAGAATTGGTTGAAGAGGATCCTTACTTTGCAAAGTTTGTTGAGAAAGTTAAGGATGGGAGTACTGATGAGTTTGTGTTGGTAGACGGATTTTTATTCAAGGGAAATCGATTGTGCATACCAGATGGCAGTTTAAGAATGAAGATTATCAAAGAGTTACATGAAGAAGGCCATATGGGTAGAGATCGAACATTGCAGTTGATTTCTCAGTCTTATTATTGGCCGTCAATGAGAAGGGAAGTTGAAAGGTTTGTGCATAGATGTCATGATTGTCAAGTTTCGAAAGGGACAGCTACCAATGCGGGGGTAGGCCTATACCTGTACCGACTAAACCTTGGGTTGATGTGAGTATGGATTTTGTTTTGGGGTTGCCTAGAACTCAAAAGGGGGAACGATTCCATTTATGTGGTGGTTGATCGATTTTCGAAAATGGCACATTTTATTACTTGTAAGAAGACGGCGGATGCTGTTCATGTTGCTCAGTTATTTTTCAAAGAGATCTATGGACTTCATGGATTGCCAGAATCTATTGTTTCGGATAGAGATACTCGTTTTCTGAGTCATTTTTGGCTAAGCTTGTGGAAGATGGTGGGAATAAAGTTGAACTTTAGTAGCGCTTACCATCCGCAGACAGATGGACAGACTGAGGTTGTGAACAGATCGCTGGGAAATTTGTTGCGATGTCTTGTGAAGGATAATTTGAAAAGTTGGGATATGAAGTTATGTCAAGCGGAGTTTGCTCATAATCATGCTATCAACCGTAGTACGGGTTTCAGTCCGTTCCAGATTGTATACTCAAGCTTGCCAAAGGGACCGTTGGATTTAACGATAGTGCCACAACCGAAGGGAACAGTTAAACGAGCTGCTGATTTTGTTGATGGTTTGACAGAATGCCATAGAATCGTTCAGGAACGATTGGCGGAGTCGAATGAGAAGTATAAAAGATCCGCAAACTTGAAACGAAGAAATGTTGAGTTCAACGAAGGATCGTTTTCCAGTGGGTGCTTATAACAAGTTGAAAGCTTAAAAAATTGGTCCTGTAGAAGTCGTGAAACGGATTAATGAAAATGCTTATAAGTTGAAGCTACCGGAAGATGTGTACACTTTTGACGTGTTTCAATGTTAAACATCTCGTGCCATATTATGGGATTGAACAATCCGATGTGGAAGAATTTACAAATTCGAGGACGAATTTTTCTCAACCTGGGGAGGATGATGCAGCTCAGGCCAGAGATGAAAATACGCAACCCATAATTCTCCAAGGGATAAGTCGCACACGACTTAAGGAAGATATAAGTCGCACACGACTTTAGAAAAAGGCTATAGGTCGTCCACGACCGAAGGGGTCACGTAAGGGGGAGCTGCGACTTAACAAAGCTCGAGGAAAAGAGCTACGACCTAACAGATCAGATGGAAAAGAGTTACGACTTAATGGAAGCTTAAGTCGTTCGGGTTTGATGAGTCGCACACGATCTAACGGCATGGCTATAAGTCGTCCACGACTTAACAAAAAGCAGGGAGAAGTTCCAATGGTTGAAGGCCTTAAGTCGGAAGCGGGTTACGACTTAGCTGAGTCGTGGGAAGTTACCGTTCCTTCAAGCTGCCGACGAGTTACGACTCATGTTAAGTCATTGAAGTCTTAAGTCGTCCATGTTTAAGTCGCATGAAGGTGCTGTCTGAAGATGTCTCTTAAGTCGTCAACTGTTTGTTTCTTATGTCGTATGTAGTTAGGTCGTCTACGACCTAAGTGATGTAATATGTTGTGATTCTGTAAGTCGTAAGTTATGATGTTGTTTTGTAATTTGTTTGTTTTTTTTGAGTCGTTGAATGTTAAGTGGTGAGTCGTGATGTTGTAATATCGATGAGTCGTATGTCGTCTATATTGAGTCACTACTGATGAGTCGCTGCCGACCCAAGGATGAGTCGTAAGTCGTGTACGACTTAAGGGGCTAGGCGAAAGGCTATAAATAGGGGTGTGTTGTAATATTTGAAGTAGATTGATTTTGAATAAAAAATTTGTTGATTGCCGTGTGCTTTCATCTAAATTGGTAGTTGAGTGTGATCTCCTATCTCCACTTTCGGTTATTCGAGTGCGCTCGAATCAACGATCGTTGAAGCCAATTCACGGTATCAAGTGTGCTTGATCAACGTTTGAAGAATAGTAGATCTTCTTTCACGGTATCGTGCGCGATCAACGTGTCGAAGATAGCTAGAATTCGGTATCTTTGTGATCAACGAATTTGGGCATTTCAGTATCTTCAATCAACTGTTTGCTACTTTCATCGATCTATATCGTTTTGTTATTATCCGCTGCGTCAAGCAGCTTCAGCTTTCATTTTGCCGTCAGCAAGACTTCTCCCATACCTATCTAGCTGCCATACAGCCTCACCTGAAGCCATAAACCCAGGCCGTGCCCCTTTAAAATCGTTAATCCTATTGTCAATCCTTGTTCTAGAATGAGCATCCATGCACCTGCCAACACACCATGCCACATGTTCCTCCATGATAACCTGACCCACATGACCACCAAAGCACTCACGTCACTCCAGGTCGTTGCGACCATTCCCCAACCACATGTGCCAATTTCCCTCTCTTCTTATGTCGCTGTCAACGTTGCTGACAATATCCTCCACCAGGTAGCGACTAAGCATCGGACGCCACCTTCGTGCTCCACTCCCCCCACACACCTTTGATGTTAACTGATGTCGCTCAGGTCGCGGCAATTCCAACGTCACGATGGTTTTTATTAATTTCAATGAAGTTATGGTTGTTGATTTAGGGTTTCTTAGGCAAAAATAGAAGCATACGGATACGGGTTTGAAGGTGTACAAAGGAAAACGAGTACTATGGAGAAATAAGGGGAAGGGTTTGGGCTACTTCATTTTGGGCCCTTCTTAGTTTAATTTTAAAAAAATATTCTTATAAATAATATACATGTATTTAAATAAATTCCAATGTAATTTAAATTGATTTAAATTTCATTTTATACATTCAATTTCATTAATCGGACAATATCATCCAATTCGATGTTCGTTTGCTTTTATTTACTTATTTGCAATGACCCAATTTTTCGACGCTGGGAAGCCGACATCGATACGTCCACTCCATCAAATGCCGCTGAGTTGAATGCCGAAAAACCGAACTGTTAGGGTTTAATAAGAAGAAGATAGAAGAAGAAACGGAAAACAACAGAATCTCACATTTGCATCGGAATAAATATAATAGATAAATGAATAATCTTTAAAACAACAGAACTATATCAGTTTATACATACATCATCAGAGTTTACAACAAAACGACAGCGGAAAAGAAATATTATGTACTAGTGATACGCCTCGCCATCCAGCTTGAACTCTAGATCTCCACAGTAACTTTTTTCTTTAACTTCACTCCAGAATAGTGATAACCTGACCCTATGCTGCCCGTATGGAAAATTATGGGCATCCAGAGTTTAGAAATGGAACAATAAACTCCAGGTCAGTCATGGGACTGGTGTGAGATCTTAAAAACAGTTATTTTTACAAAGAAAATAAAAAGAAACCCGCTATGCTTTTGGAAATGAAACTACCATAAGGCTCCCGCCACACACACAATGCAAACGCAGAATTGGAGTAGATGTCTCCTTATGATGGTCAAACATGCTTGATACGAAAAATTCTTTTTAATATTATCATTAGTGCATAGTGTGGAAAACATTTCGAAAGTATAATATTAATCTTAGCCAGCATAGACATTTCGTACTATGCCTACTATAGCTACCAATTAAACGGTGGGTGACCACCATAAGTAAAAGGCATGTTATACAACTAAAACCGTACATGGCGTATATTGTTTCTTTGGATTTCCAACAAATGGTCCGGCTAAGGAACTTCCTATTACCACATGGGTATGCCTCTGGAGGGACACCCCGAGAACTTAACTAGCTCTATGCCAACACAAGGTCGGGTTACCTTTGTAATTAGGTAACTACTGACACGAGTATGCTATCCACCGGTCGTTACCGACCTTTATCCGAGGATCCTCAATACCAACAACTACAAAGTAATAAATTTGCAGCAACCACATAGGTTAAATATCTAGGCTCCATACCATGATACAACCCTTTTCTAGAAGGAAATGAACATACCCTCAGGGGGCTCTATCCCCAAATAACATTTCGGCATCCTTCCTGTTTCGACCATTTTCGGGTTGTGAGGTCCGACGAAGTCTCATCCACAAAGCTACGCTTTTCACAAAAGCCAAGCTTCGATCAACAAATGATCAACAACACTTCGTATGCCACATTACCAAATTGAGAATGTATCACTAGTAACCATCAACTACATAACCTCTTAGCTTGAACGTCTCAGAGAAGGGTGTCAAGCTAAGAGAATAAATTCACTGCCACCAACAGAAATGCATTTGATATAAACCAGCTTTACATCTCAAAGTGTAACGTCAGACACACATCCATACAAGTCCGTTTCGGGATCGAACGGAAACGAAGGCACTTCAAAGTAGCCCTTGCAAATCCGGATATTCACTATTCACTTCCGGAATCCCCATCAGAAAGGGTGATACAATCTCTATACCGGAGCAATTCAGTGCAGAGACATCCGGCAGGCAATCCTTTCGCTTTTGAAAAGTATCCGGTCTTCAACACCATCTTCAAATGCAATCCCATTTCGTCGTATCATTATTCGGAACGGGTTTTATGGCACAAAGTCCTCTCCCGGCTAATCCGAATAACGAGTGCTTATTTTAAAAGTAAGTGTTACATTCAGATTTCGAATAGTTCACAACAAATTTCCACTTTCATCTTTTAAATAAAAGATCCATGACAAAGATTCGATGTAGTTTTCGAATATTTTTTTGGAATCCGACTTCCGGTGGCATCGAAATTCAAACGCCATTTAAAGGCCCATATTAATAGTCGGTTATTTAACCATCAATCAATATTCACAACAATCACCAGATTTTAAATAATTTTCCCTCAATTATTTATTTTCAAAATATTTTTCAAGATATATTTTCAAAACTTTTACCATTTGAAAACAAATTTCAAATCACTTTCTTCACGTGGAATAAATTTCCAAATATTTATTTCCACTGAAAATTTGCCGAGCTCAAATACTTTAAAATAATTTCAATTACTTATCCAAACATATATACTTGGGAATATTTAAAATAAAACTATTTTAAAAACATTTTATTTAAAACGTTAGTTATGAAAATATTATGCTAATATCTCATATAAATTTCAAGTCCAAATAATTTTAACATAAAATTATTAGATAGAGTATAACTATTTAAATACCTATTTTCTAATTCAAATATCAATTAGACCTTTAAATAATCACTTCTATAATTAATTAATTAAATCATTATTTTAAAGATTTAAAAGTAACTTAAGAAAATAATTTCTCCACAAACATCCTTTTTAAGACCAACTTTAAAACTTTTAATTTATATTTGAAAGCTACTTTTAAAAACATACCCGGCTTTCCAAGGGAGAATATTCTTTCCATTTCAAAGTGGTCCATTTAAATCCATCAATAAATCCTTCTTGATTTATTTTAATTTACATTTCAAATTTGTAAATTCCTTTCCACACTGTTTAAAAATAAACCAATATTTATTTTTAAAACAAATTTCCCCTACCTTTATAAATTCCCATTTTGAATTTAAATTTCCAAATATCCATTGATGTACTATTTTCAAATGGATTTCCAAATATTCACTTTCAAACACCAAATCAAATTCCAAATTGATTTCTAAATTTATTTTCAAAATACCGAATGAAATTTTCAAATCGATTCCCAAATTTATTTCAAACACCAAACCGATTTCAGAATTGATTTCCCAAAATTTATTTTCAAATACCAAATAAATTTCAAATCGGTTTCCAAATTTATTAAATTTTAAAATAAATTCCTTTTTTTCTTCCAAATTATTTATAATTAGAATTTTAAATAAATTCTTCAGCTTTTGAATAATATTACTCAAAACCCATTTATTAAAATCTTTTCCCCATATTCTAGAATTTATTCAATAGGAGTACAAAAATCAATTTTTTATACTTTTAAATTCCTTCTTTTAAATTTATTCAATTCTTTAAAATGAATTTACTTAAAATTTTCTACTTCAATTTCCAAAAATCCAACTTTATATTTCTGGTATCCTACGATATCAAAAATATATTCGGCTAAACCATATCCTTCATGGATTTTAATCACAAATATAATCACACACAGATTATAAATAAATCAACACACAGCATTAAAACAAATTCAATATTTGAGGAACCCAGTTGGATCCCTCCAACCTGTTTCCCTGCATCCACAGATGTTAGCACAACAATTAAGTACCAATTCCATTTCAAGGTGGAATATCGTGGTATATGGGATTATATAAAATCATCCGCTATTATGCGGCGCATATGGTCTTATCCGCTATAAAATGTGGGAAATCAATCACTTCAAATACATATATAATACCAATTCCACTTCGAGGTGGAATGTCGTGGTATATGGGTTTGTATAATATGTTACGCTAGTATGCGGCAGATCGGGTCTAGTCCAATACAACAGATCATAATTTATCATCTAAGCACACAATCAACAATTTTAAATTTAACTATTTAAAATTAAATCGGAAAACCGATTGAGTGAGAAGTTCTCACCTTTGCCCTTTTATTTTGCAATCATTTCCAACTCATTTTCATTCTGGCTGGTTTCTCCATTTTAGACCTTGTATAAACATTTATACAATTCATTAATATTTGAAATAATCGTATGACCAATTTTCGTTTGGTAATTTTAATTTTTCAATGATTTTTATTTTAAACCAATTTCTTTTAATAAATTTATTTAACTAAAAATTAAATTTAAAACTAAATTTCTTTTAATCGATTATTTTATTTTTATTTTAAAACTGCATATAAAAACAATTTATATAAGTCAAATTTCCTATGTATAAGCCCTTATATATATATATATATATTTATAACAGAACTTTTAAAAATAATTTTATAGTTTATAACTGAAACTTTCTACCCCTCTTTGATATTAATATTAGCTAAATAAATTTTACAGAAATTACTTTACAGTAAAACCATTACTAAGTTATATATGTATATATATAAAATCTACATACATATCTTCTTCTTTGTGTATATATTTGTATATAGATAATTATATATATATATATATATAATTTCCAGATTTAAATTAAATTTGAAATTATCAAAAGAAAAAAAACTTTGTACCTCTTTTTTTTGGGAAATCTTGCCAAGGCTCCACCAAGACATTGGCCATCACGACATCGCCGTACCTAGCTCGCGACCATCACTGTCGCCCATCTGCATCGCCAAAAGCCTAAGACCCAATTTGCCTCAAACTCAATCTGCGGTAAGCATGCGGCCACCTCCATCGGCAACACACTCTCCTCGTTTGAATTCACCACTACTGTTGACACGCACTATTCCCTTATCGCCCTCGAGGTCGCCTGATCCCAACGCCACTTCTTTCCCATCTTCTTGTCGCGCTCAATCGAGAGTCGATGCCCCATCCCTCGCGAGCGCGGCTTTACCTGGTCACGATGCGATAGGGTTTGATTTTTTTATCTATTCGGCCATGGATTTGGAGAAGAATTGATTTCGATTTTAAATCATCTGAGGAAGAGGGCTCGGCGATTTTTTTGGTTTTGTTTTTGAACGAGATAGCACTTTTATTTTTATTTTTTTAATATCAAACGCGTGATGAAAATAAATGCTAGGTGTTGAAAAGGCAATTGCGTGTTAGAAGAGAAGAAACGGGTATAATTTATCCTGTGAAAACATTATTAAATTAAAATTTAAATTAAAATTCAAAATCGCTTCGATTTCCGTGACTAAAATTTTCGATCTCCAATCGAAGTGTGCTGCCAAGCGTTCGTAAGGTTAAACCCCTATTCTGAACGCAATTGAAATGGTTTTGAGTCCAAATTCGATCGTATGGAGAAGATAGTTTTGAACCAGTTATTAAATTAAATTCCGATATAAATTTCAGCGCATTTTATATCGTACGACCAAACGGTCACTCCGAATGTTACGAAAATCGAAATCCGATAATACTACAATATTACGGATCCAATGGAACTTGTTTCATTGAATTCCAAGACTGTGCCTCGTAAGGCTATTTTTAAATATCGATTTAAACGATATAAATTCAAAGCTGGACAAATCATTTTCAAATTCAATTCTGAAGCTTCCATTATCTTCAGTATCATCAATTTAAATTTTACAAGCCTTTGAAATATTTTTAGTCAGCTTAAAAATCAAGATTCAACATTTTACCCAATTTCAATTATTAAATTCAAAAATTTTAACTGCCAAACAACAGTGATATTTGAAATTCAAGTTAAACTATCATTCAAATATTTAAATTCAATTAAATATTCTGATTTCAAATGTTCAAAATCCTGGGTCGTCACATTCTTCCCCCTTAAAAGAATTTCGTCCGGAATTACTAGTTAAGAAGAATGATCCTTAACCCGTTTATCATTTTCCAAAACCCAATAGTTTTATCAACTTACCAAAAACAAATCTTATTATTAAAGCCCCATTATCATTTTAACTAACTTTCCAAAACCTTCCATAAATTCCAAACAACATTTGTTTCTTAACAATTCAATTTTTAAATTTTCAAAATTTTCACAAAATTTTTCTAACACTCTATATTTTCAAAAATTTCGCCAGCATCTCCTTTGCGCAGCTAGCTTGGTACGACTACAAAATGCCACAACGGGCCCCCGGATTTCAAAAGAAAACGAAAGGCCAAGTGGCTGGACAAGAAAATCATCAAATTTCATATAGAAATTCAAATACATACCTTTTGACGAGCAATTTAAATTTATCTTTGAAATCAAACTCCAATTTATCTTTTGCCTTTAACACACATGTATATCCTGCTTATCATTTTGCACATTCCTTTACAAAAGTTTGAATATTTATTTCATTCAAATCCGTACGATGTACTTATATCATTTGTACGCAATATCAAATTCGATCACTCACTCGATCACACAATTTCACTTCCAAACTAGTACCGTCCACCCGACTTCCTTGCGGGCTCAATTTGGTTTCTTGATCAGAAACTGTCATTCTCCTTGCATAGCCTCAAGCTATGATAGAGAATTTCCAAAATCAACCAAAAATCCATATCCAGGTTCGCCGTCGAAAATCGAGTGAAAAATTCCAACTCGGATCGATATAACTATCTCGAAATTCTATGCTCGAATTCTGCATCAAATTTCTATGCGAATAAAATAATATACGTACATCCTACGTATTTATTTCTAATTGATTATTAGCTATATCAATTTTGTTTTCTATTATTCACATTGGTTTTCATTTTCTTATTCACAATTGTAACGACCCATAATTTTCAATTATTTAAATTAGTTAGTTTATTAAGGTTTTGGTAAATAAATTAAGACGAAACAAATTTTTTGTAATTTAATAATGAAATGAATGCTAAAAGAAATGCAATCATGGAAATTAAAGCTAAGTATTAACAATTGAAATGAAATTACGATTAAATGTTGTAATGTAAATGATTCTACTAAGCTATAAATTGAATATAAGAAAACAAACGTAAATATTGAATTAATTATTAAATTAATAATAATAAATATTAATTGAATAAAATCAATGTCCTGTAAGTAATTATAATATCGCTTGGAAATGATAACTTATAAAAGTATGCTTAAGAGTTAGTGGCAACAATTATTATAGGTTACCGATATATTTTAATCCATTAAATTGAATTGGAATCAATTGCAATAAATCTAAATAAGATATTACGTTAATGTTAATTTACGGTAATATTTGGAAGTAATGTTAATGTTATCCATAATAGGACAATTTGTTGGATTAAAAGAATGGAAATGAAGACTTACCAATTTAACGAGATTTGAACTATAATAATTGGATTAACTGGAAGTAAATGGAATTAAATATCTAGATATTGCGTTAAATGAAATTAAGATGGAATGTGAGAATATTAATGCAATAGATTATGAATACAATGTTAATTTCATCCGTTTGATAGTAACGAATTGAATAATTATTAATTTATTTAACTAGATGGAATTATTTGAAATTTTATTTATAATTTCTGAATTTAATGAATTTAGATTAACACTGAAATTGATAAATTAATTAACTCTAAATGGACATCTAAATTTGTTTAAATTAGTATAAATGATTAAGAAATATAAAAATGATAAAAAAAATTGTCAATTGTAGGATTTAAATTGAAAAATTGATTTAATTAATTAATTTTTATTTTATTTAATTAACTGGAAAATAGCCATTTTGGCCACTGACTTGGATTTCGATGAAACCAGTTCCATCAGATTCGTAACGGTGAATTATTGTAGGATGTCAAGTTTTGTAGCGATCACATATGTCGTTTGATCGTACATGCTCGAAACGCTTAGAAATCAGATCAATTGAAATCAATTTGAAGTAACTTGATTCTAGCATAACTTATTCATACAATGGAATTTGGACTTGAAACCTATTCCATTGATTTTAAAATATTCAAAAACTCTACTTTGGTATAAGGGTTGACCCAATTTCATTCCGGTGTCAGAACGGGCATTTCGGGCCATTTATCGTTCAACGGCCCAAACCAATCGTGTCCATTCATCTTTATTTCTGACCAACCTATATATATCTAGTTATAAACCCTGGCAGCCTTTTATTTCTCATTCCGGTACGTACAGAAACTTCTGTTGCTCCTCTTCCTCAATGGTAGACAAATTACTAATTCTAAATCCGATTGCAATTCAAATTCAAGAAATTCAAACACCTCAAAAAAATCCAGAAAAATTATATATGGAATGTGTCGACAGTACGAATCTGCGATAAGTATTTGTTTTCAGAGTTGACGGTCGAATCAATCGAAAATCACGGTCAAAATTGAATTGGACGTTTTTGATTTCGTCATCGATCGACGAAATTGAAATATGGGTTTTGAAGAGCTGACGTATGGAGTTCGATGCTGGTGGTCACTTGACCTGGATTTGCATGTGGAGGTGGGAACTTGCGATTTTGGGTTCGAAACCCTATTTCTCTTAGGCGGCGGCTGCGATAGGGGGCTCGGAGGCGACATACGCCGCACTGGTCGGTGCGGTGGTGGAATGCGAACCCGAGAGTGGTGGTGTGGTCATCTCCGGTAGTCATGGACGTGAGGATTTGGTGGTCAAAGTTTGGGACGTGTGGCATGTTTAGGTTTGGAAGTCAGGGCATGGAGATAGGAGGTAGAAGGCGACGTGGCGAAAATCTATTGGTTCTTTTATTTTTCTTCTATTTCTTTTCAACTTGAGTTTTCAGTGTTCTAACGCTAATAAATTTTGCATACGAGATCCAATTCACACGTGGTTTTTTACATTGGGATCGTATTAGAAATCCAAAATTGACGCTGGTTTGGACGTATTCGGCGACTGTTCAAATTTTGGGTTTAAATTGGATTTAGATTCAATTTAAATTCAAAAGGTGAGTGTTTTAACCCATTCATAACTTCTAAAATTTCTTACGTTTGTTAAATTGATATATGATGTGATTTGGAATTTATTTATGAATGTTTGGCATAGTTTTAATCATCATCTCAATAAAATTGAATTTATTGAATTAAATTGTTATTTAATATATTATTGCATATAAACTTCCAGTTAAATAGTTATTTAATATATTATTGAATGTAAACTGCCAGTAAATGCCTGTTATTTATTTTCTGTTATGTATTGATGTTATTGATTGAATTGGACGATGATTGTGATAAATGATTGATGATTAATATTGGATGAATGTGTAAAGACCCGAAATTTTCGATCTTGAAAATTCCAGATGGTTAGGAAAAAGAAGAAAGAGATAGAAAAAGAAGAAGAAACAGAAACACCATCTCACATTCGCAGCGGATCAAAATATAATATCAAATAATAATAGTTTACAAAAGAATACTATATCTCTCGGTTACGTCTTTAATACATCAGAGTTACACATATATATAGACACTGGATATATAAAATCATTATGTCTCAGATATACAACGATATAATACAGCGGAAACACTCCATACGTTATTGCCATCCAGCTCGCCTCCTGAGGTCCAGAATGTCCTTACCCGAAAATCTGTAATACTTGGTCTGACCCGAGCATTACACCAAAGCAACACTCGGGTCAGGCTGGAAACCAGAGTGAGTAAACCCAACTAACATGGAATACCAAAGCAAACAACTTATATTAACCCGGGGTAACTTATATCAATTTAACAAATTCATAATTTGCTATAGACAATGCTTATTTCACACATCAATCTCTAAGTATCAAACTTAGATAAAGTAATCCAATTCACTTAAATCATTTCATTCCAGCCTATTGATTCCACATATAAATTCATAAAAATTCAAAATGGTTTCGGATATTTCCTAATACCCGACCTCGATCTCTTCGAGTCTCATTCAAGGCATCCAATACCATTCAATCATCCATAAGCAACTTGATCACTTCTAAATTTATTTAATTTATTTAATTAAATCAAATTGAATTTCTAACCTGAATCACTTAGATTCCTTCACTTAGCATTAAGAAATTTCAAATCAATTAATTAATCCTCCATTAATTATCCATCTTGATTAATCATCCTGGATTAATTATCCTTCAGTTACATTCAAGTAATCATCTTTAGTTAATCACAAAAATTAATTATTCCTTACCAAAAACAGTAATTAATCTTTAATTAATTCACAAATTAATTAACTATAATTAATTACATTAATCCTTAATTACTTATTAATCAATTTCTCATAAATCACTTAGTATTGATTAATTAATCTTAATTAATTAATCTTAAATTACATCATTTATTATATAAATTAATGATTTCTAGTTACATTTTAATTTATCCTAATCTAAATTAATCACACTAAGTAATTAATCATTAATTAAACCACTAATATTAATCACTCTTGATTAATCTCAACCAGTAATTAACTACCCTTTATTTATTTTATTAAATAAACCAATTACTCATTTTATAAAAGAAGTTTAAAGAAATTTATAACCAAATTCATTTTTAAATTCAATCAAATTTAAAAATGCACTTTACATTCAAGTTGTAAAAATAATTTAAATTTAAAAACTTTATTTGTTTCAAAAAAAACCCAGATTCACTAATTTGAATTCTAGATTTAACTTTGATTTAGAACTTGTTTTAAATCTCTACTTTACAATTTAACTTCAGTTTTTAAATATCACTTTTATTTCTTTCCAATTCATTCTTATTTTTATACTATAATTATTTCACTTCCAAAATTCACCCTTATATTTCTTTCAAAAATTCAATTTTATATATTTTGATAACTTAGGGTACCGAAATATTCTAGCAAACCACAGCATTCAATATTCCAATTACCAATAATATTCATCACAGAATATTAGTTACTCCAATATATTCTATATACTATATATATATATAATATAGCACATCAAAACAATTCAATCACTCAACCAATTACTTAAATTTAACTATTTAAATTTAAATAAAAATCCAGAAGAGTGAGATTAACTCACCTTTTGCTTTTCTTTAAATTTGCAAATTCGTTCCACTTCATCGCTATGAGCCAAAATCGACTTGTTTCATAGATTTGAACCTCGTATGAATAGATTATGAACTTTATTAGCTATCTAAATCTATATTTTTTTTGAACTACTAATTCTAAAATTAATTTTAATTTCAGAATAATACCTCCACGTCTCGTCCAATAAACGAACCCGACATCCACCTTTGGTCGAAACTCCGACGCCTTCCTCTGCTTCATGGGCCACGACCCCTACAGCCCGTGCACGATTGAAACACCCTAAGTTCGACTGCCTTTGCTGCCTCCACCAAGAATGACGACCTTGGAACCCACTTCTACAACGAACGCATCACCTCCACTCATCTCTATCGAAACCCTCTAGGTCAAACACGAATCTGAACTGCCGACGAACCCTAGCTCCCACTGCCTACTCGCGCACGCGATTCGAAAGCACGAGTCCCCTCAAAGTCGAGATGCCGAAGACCCTTCATCCAAATCGAACGACGTTGCGGCCTCCCCCCTTTCGTCTTTGCTTCGACCTTCACAAGATATCGTGATTCGCTCCTGTCGCAAAATAGCCTTACTCGAATTCGATTATCTACTGCCTCGTTCAAAAATGAAAACAAAGATTCCCTTTTTTTTATATTGATTCGATCTGAAAAAGGAAAAACAAACTGGCCCAGATTGAAAAATGAAGGCGGCCATTTTTATAAACGAACGGGTTTGAAACTTAAGGAAGAAGACTGCCGTTCACTTATGGTTTCCTTTCTTTTTTAAAGAAGAAAAAGGGGAGACAAGAAATGATGTTACCGTGCAAAATTTCTTTTGCGTGTCGGCTTATGTTGGTTGATGGGATGTAATAGGGTTTGACTTAGGAATTTTACAATATTATTTAATTCCAAAATATCTCGTTTAACATATCTCAAAATTTCGAACCCCTATTGAGGTATGATGCCCGGCGTTTATAAGGTTTTATCCGCATTCCGAACACAATGGAATGTGTTTCAGAGGCTAATTTGATTATATGGGCGAGTTACTGAAGTAAACGATCAATTTTAAATTAAATCGATTAAAATAGTTTCTATGCGTTTTGAGCTGCCAGGGTCAAACGACAACTCCGATTGCTACGAAAGTTGAAATCCGATAATAACTAATAATTACGGATCCAATGGAACTAGTTTCGTCAAATTCTGAGACTGTGCCTCAGAAGGCTATTTTAAAATATCGATTTAAACGATATATTTTTAAAACTAAACAAATCACCTTCAAATTAAATTTTAACCATTCTATTATCTTTAGTATAAATTTTATAAGCCTTCAAATTATTTTTAATAGGCTTAAAACTCCATATTCAACATTTTACCCAATTTCAAATTATATAATTCAATAATTTAATTATCAAGTAAATAGTGATATTTGGAATTCAAGTTAAAACTAACCTTTCAAATATTTAAAATCAATTAAATATTCCAATTCAAATTGTTAGAAATTCCCGGTCGTCACATTCCTCCATCCTTAAAAGAATTTCGTCCCCGAAATTTCTAGTTAAGAAGAATGATTCAATACCATTACTATTTTCCCAAAACTAAACAGTTTTTATCAACTTGCCATAATCTATCTTTTATTAAAGACCCACTATCACTTCAACCAACTTCCCAAAACCTTCTATAGTTTCCAACAACATTATTTACTCCACTTATTCAAATTTAAATTTAAAATTCAAATTTAAATTATCACAACTTTCTCAAAAAAATTCTAACTCTCTAAATTCTCGATTTTTTTTGCCAGCGTCTCCTTTACGCGACTAGCTCGGTACAACTACAAAATGCCTCTACGGGCCCCCAAATTCCAAAAGAAAACAAAATGCCACGTGGCTAGATCAAAACCCAATCAAATTTTATACAGAAATTTAAACACATACCTTCTTAGTCGGGCAATTCAAATTTATCTTCTGAAATCAAAACCAATTTTCCATTCCCTTTATAATATCTGCATATCCTACTTAGCAATAATATCCAATCATAGCTTTACAAATCATTTTATACATTTCCTTGCATAAGTTTTCATATCTACTTCTATTCAAATTAGTTTTTTCCATTTCCATATGAATTTAATTCATCTTCAACTCTGAATATTGAATTTTACCTTCCATTTATAACTGATTCACATCATTATTTAAATTAGTTTCATTCACTGATTTATTTCAATTTTCAATTTGAAATCGTTTTGTCGCTAACAAAAATTTTCCAAAAATTTTCTATCTCCCAAAATTTCCAAAAATTTTTGGTAGAGTCTCCTTTGTACGGAAGAGCTTTTGCAATTTGACAAGAGATATAAATATATATACATCGACCCACACGGTCGGAAAAACAAAAACAGTTCATATTTCCTATTTTTATTGCGTAGGCGTACCTTTATTTAGCATTTTAAGCAAGCGGCCTATTAATTTAGCAATTAGCGCATCCAAAACCAGCCAAACGACTTCCCGGTACCTATACTTACTCAATTTAAACATGTAAGTGCCATATATAAGAAATTTACTTGCAATTCACTCATTTTCAATAGCTAACACATGGATTTCACAAGCCATACCTACCAAACAACACTTAAAAGTAATTAATAAGGTTTCAATCACCAATTCATTTGCTTTCACTCGCTTTTCTTACCCTTGCATTCAATTTAAGTGATGTACAACTCACTTACTTACCTTCAATTCATTTATAATTCCAAACAAACTCATATTCGTATCAATTTATTCAAAAAAATCAATTATATTTGCATCCACTAATTCATTGAATTTCTTTACCTTCGTTTACGTCAAACGACAACTATTTTTATGCAAATTTGGCGATATTCGCTTAATAGGGTATCCATTTTAGTTTATAACTATTTCAAATTAATTTCAACTCATTCTGTATTTAATTCCATTTCATTTCTAATTTATTCACCAACCATACATTTGCATTTCATTTCATCTCCACGTTGGTTTCATTTTAAAACTATTTCATTGAGCTTGGCAACATTCGATGCTTATATTAATATCCATTTTTTTCCAAACAAATTTATCCCAAACTTTTATTTAATGGTCTTCCATTCTTACTCGAGACCAAGCTTTTATAGACTTAAGTAATTTTACTTCAAATTAATATGCCTCACAACTTAAGTTCGTTCTGATAGCCCAATTCCAATTAAAAATTCGATTTAATTTTTATTAAATCAGACTTCATCAATTTATTATTTAATTCAATTAACCCATTTATTCACCCCATTTTAAAATTTAAATTCACCTACGTAATTCATTTTCGAATTTATTTTATTAATACAAGCCATTCTCAATTTATTTCTACTTACCTGGGTTTTGTTTGCAAATCAAACCATTTCTATTATAATTCAATTCCATTTTATTATTACAACATCTCCACTTATTTTAATTCATTATCAAATCCAAGTCGAATTCTATTTATAATTCGAGTTCATTTCCAAACTCCATTATTAACTTACAATCCATTTATTTAACCGAGTTAAATTTTAATAATATACTCTATCAGATAATTTATTTAGCTAATTAGCTTACTTTTAACTTTTAAATCAATATTCGATTTTATCACAAAAAATCACTTCATAAAATTTTCTTGAATTCAATTTTTTTTTTATAATTCCAGTTTGGATTTCTTTCATTTTCCAAAATTCGAACATTTTTATTTTAAAATTTTAGGAATACTTTTAAATTTACATAATACTATTAAAAAATAGCTTTTATAAAAATAATACTTCTTATAACTCAATGTTTCAACCATTCCATCCTTGTTCTCATAGAAATTCAGTCATACGTTGATCAGGCGTAGGACTGAAAATTTTGTAAGTACTTGGTAAACCCGTTTCAACACCCAGTGAAAATACTTGGGAAAATAATTTTATTGAAAATATAGAAATAGTTTTTGAAAATGGAGGAAAAATCTTTGGTGAGAATGCTCTGGAAATCATCACCCCCATCACGGTCGCAGTTGCATCCTGGGTTACGTTGTCATCGCAGCAAAAGTGCATGTAACTGTAGGCACTCCGTGTCCCTCGATTACGCCATGGAACCCACAACAGATCGCAGTTACATTCCAGGGTTACGTTGCCATCACAGCAAAAGTCCAAGTAACTGTAGGCATCAGCGCCCTTGATTTTCGCTGTCAAAAATGAAACATCTCCACTGTAACGACCCAGAATTTTTATTAATTAAAATTTGAATATTTAATTAATTTTAAATATTAATAAGTGAATTTATAAGTCGAATAAAATTTTATTTTGAATAATTGAATTTAATTTGATAATTAAATCGATGACTTAATATGTTAAATTATGGAAATAATTGAAAATCGGGTAAAATATGATTGAAAATGATTTGTAAAATTTTATTTTATCATATTGGAGTTAGAACGATATTTTAGAACTTTTAAAATTGAATTTAAAGTTAATTTGTGAAAATTGAATATTTTAATATTTAATCGACTAGTGAAATTAGCCAATTTTCGAACAGTCTCAGAATTGGACGAAAGTTATTCCATTGGATCCGTAATAGTTAGTTATTATCGGATTTCAATTTTCGTAGCAATCGGAGTTATCGTTTGATTGTAGCAGCTCGAAACGCATCGAATTGTTTTTAATAATAATTTGGCAGTTAAAATAGCCATTTTTCAAAAAGTATCGGATTTCGACGAAACTAGTTTCATCGGATCTGTAATGTGATATTATTGTAAGGTTTCAAATTTCGTGTCAATCGGATTTACCGTTTGTCCGGTACAAATTAAAACGCCTAGAAAATCGTTTAATCGGTTTAATTTTAAATTGAACGTTTATTGCCATAACTTGCACAGATAACTGAATTAGCTCCCGAAACACGTTCCATTGTGTTCGGAACGTGGGGTAAACCTTAGAAACGCCAACCTGCACGCTTCGTTTGGAGTTCGGAAATTCCGGGTGAATAGTAAATTGGAAAACTTTCTATAAAACCCCCCTCTCTTCATTTTTGCAAAATTATTAAAACCTAGGTTAAAAAAACTGCAGCCGCCACCCCCTAACATCAATGACCAAAAATTATCAATCTTCTCCCCTCAATTACTCTCAATCCATCAACAATTACGCGAAGTGTTCAACACGAAAGTCGAAGAGCGAAGTGAGAGCTTTGATTTCATACGGTGATGATCGGAATTGGAGTGACGGAGTGGAGGCTACATGCCTGCGTTCACCATCAGGTCGGCATGCCATACGAGGAGCTGGGGAGGCCGAGTTCACCAAGGTGGTGGTCGAAGGAAGAGGAGAAGATGCTGGTTGAAGTGGCACTTGCTGATCGAGTTCTAGGTGTTTGGATTGGTCATGATTCCTAACCCTAGTTTTGAGCTTTATGGGTTCTTTTGTGCGTTTGTTTCTGTAGTAACGTGAGGGAGAGGAGAGGAAGCAGGGGACGGTCCAGATGGGGGGGATGCAGATCCAAGGACTGAGAATAGATGAAGGTTAAAAATAATAAAGAAAGTTGTAAATTGTTTATATAAAATCGTGTAATCTTAGAAAATTCATAACTTTTTCATACGAGGTTGAAAACGCGCGAAACCAGTTGCATTGGAATCGTATGGACGAGCACTACGCTATGGAATTGGATTGGAGTCGTTTGGAGTTAGTGAGAATTTCGGGTAAAATTAAACGTCCGTTTAATTTTATTCGAAATAAATCGCTAAAACGAAATTGAAATCAAGGTGAGAACTTCTCACTCAATCGAATCAGTTTCGATTTTAATTTTAAATAGTTAGATTTAAAATTCTTGAATGCATGTTTGAATGATGATTGTTATCTATTGATTGTTAAAATAGACATTATGCGCCATTAGTAAGCGGATGTTATTTATTAAAAACATATACCGCGAATATTTCATAAACAGTGAAATTGGTATTATATATAATAGCAATATATATATATTGGCATATGTATATATTGGAGTTATTGATTTCCCTCATTTGTATAGCGGATGAGACCCTATTGCGCCGTCTATTAAGCGGATAATATTTTAAATCCCATGTACCGCGATAATTCCGTACTGGAACGGAATTGGTATTGTGCTAATGTTTTTGGATGCAGGAAAACAGGTTGGAGGGATCCAACTGGATTCCTCAACAGTATTTATTTGATTCAGATATTTTGATATTTGATGGACTATCATATCGATATATGATGTCGTTGTAGTCGTGATTGACTATTTGGTGTGTAGCATCATTGGACCAAACTTTGGAATTTTAAAATGATTTTTAAAGTGATTTTTGAAAATATACTATATGTTTGGAATTGATCCATTATAAATAAATAAACGTTATAATTTTTAATGTTATAAAAATTAGGGTTTTTGAGAAATATAGTTAAAGGTTGATTTTTGAAAATATGGGTTAATAACTTTATAAAAAGAGTTTAAATTGGGATTTTTGGATTTATTGTAAAAAGTTTAAAAATAGGATTTATAAATTTGATTATTTTATAAATCAAAATGGTGAAATTATAAAGGAGTTTAAAGACGTTTTAAAATATTAATATAAATTGATTTATATAAAAGATTTATAAATTGATATTTATAAATTAAAATATTGGAATTATAAAACGAGTTTTTATAAGCGTTAGAATGAATTGTGAATGAATTTCATAAATGAATGAAATTTATAGAATTATAAACAGTGAAGTTATAAATGGAATTTTATAAGCAGTAGGTTTATAAAATTTGGAAAGTTATTTGAAGAATGGATTTCTTGATAAATAAATGAATCTTATAAGTTATAAGATTTATATATGGGGTTGTTTAAAAGAACGATTCTTGTAAACAAATAAATTATAAGTGTTTAACTTATAATATGAATTTTAGTATATAATTGAGTAATAATTTGAAATAGGTTAATAAAGGAGATTTATAAAAGGAAGTTGTTATAAAATAAATAGAAATGGAATTTATAAACATTGTTTTATAAATTCGCAAACGACTTATTTTGATAAGTTAATTTTTATAACTTATTTATGGAGTTATATTCACGTTTTAGACAGTGAATAATCCTTTAAAGTAAAATGAATAGAAATGATGAAATTTGTTAACAAAGTATATTCGCGTTTTTGAATAGTGAATAGTATGTTAAAGAAATTGTTTTGGATGTGATGTTTTAAATAGAATTAAAACGATCTAACGAGGTTTTAAATGTGTTGAGATTCGAAACCATAGATTTCAACATTCATTGTTGAAATAGACGTTTTCGAGAGATAGAAGGAAATGGTGGACTATAACACTGTTGTTATAGTAAATGATTTCCGAAAGGAAATGTTTTGTATAGTATTGGGATTTATATATCTATTTTAATTTCGAATCCCTATACTAGAGATTTTGGGTTGTCGTAACGATGTTTTACGCAACATTCATTTTGGCCCAAATAAATATGTTTAAGAGAATGATTTCCTTAAAGAATGAAATATATACTTAATTTCGATTTAAGTATATTGAATATTTTCCAAGTGTTGAAAATAAATAAAATTTGTGAATTACTTATGAATAAATAAGTATGGAAATGTTTTTCCAATGTGAAGTGAATATTTTGAGAATTTATCTTTTTGAAGATAAATTGAAAATGAATAATTGAAATCGTATATTCATAGATATTGTGAAATATAAATTCACTATGGAATTTATAAAGGAAAGGGGAATTTGTTTAAAAATAAATATTGATTTATTTTTGAAGTGTGAAAATTATATATTTAGTAAATATATTTTTGGGAAATAAATAATTTGGAAAATTATTTGGAATCTGGTGATGTGTGCATATCCATTGATAGTTCAATAACCGACTATCAATATTTACCTTTGAAAGGTATTTGTTGTGATTTGCTGAATTTGAATGTTACACTTATTTTTATATTATTGCGCTCGTTATTCGGATTACCCATTCTGAATAGTGATACGACGTAATGGATAGCATTGAAGATCGGTGTTGAAGACCCGGTATTTGCGAGAGCGATAGGATGACCTGTCGATTGACTCTGCACCGAGTTGCTCCGGTATAGAGTTCTTCATATGTGATGGGAAATCCGATCAGGATTGTGGATATCCGAATTGCAAGGACTTCTTTGTAAGTGCCTTCAGTTTTGTTCGAGCCTGGAACAGACTTGTATGGATTGTATGTCTCACGTTACAAATTGAGATATAAAGCAGATTTCTTTCAAATATATTTCTGTTGGTGGCGGAGAATTTATTCTTTTAGCTTAACACCCTTCTCTGAGACGTACGAGCTCAGAGGTTATGTAGTTGAAGGTTATCAGCGATATATTCCCAATTTGGTAATGTGACATGCTGAGTGTTGCTGTGAAATGATCATTGTGTTGATTATTTATGATAGGATCATTTATTTGATCGTCTGTCTTGGTGATCATTTCTATGATCATTTGTTGACCCAAAGCATGGATTTTGTATAAAGTATGTTTTTGTGGACGTGACTTCGTCGATCCTCAGACCCCGGAATGGTCAAAACAGGAAAGATGCGGCAAGGTTATGAGGGGTAGCTCCCTTTAGGGTATGTGCATTTCCTTCTGGAAAAGGGTGGTATCATGGTATGGAGCCCAGATACTTACTCATGTTGAAACACTTTATTTATGATTGTGTGATATTGATGACGAGCGCTCGGTTAAAGGTCCCAAACGACCGGGGGATGACATACTCGTGTAGTAGTTACCTAGTGATAAAGGTAACCCGGCCTTGTGTTGGCAGAGAGCTGGTTAAGTTCTCGGGACGTCCTTCCAGAGACGTTCACATGTGGCAATGGGAAGTTCCTTGGCCTGACCATTCGTTGGAAATCCAAAGAAACAATACGAGACTTGTACGGTTTTAGTTGTATAACCTGCTATGGAATGTGGCGGTAACCTGCTATTGAACATAGTTAGATATAGTAGGCATACGATAATGGTTGTATGTTGGCTAAGATTTATATTCTACCTTCGAAATATTTTCCTACACTATGCACTAGTAATAATATCAAATGTTTTTTTAATGCGTATCAAGCATCTTTGACTATCATAAGGAGAAATCTCCTCCGATTCTGCGTTTGCATGTGTGTGTGTGTGCGGGAGGCCTTATGGTAGTCTCATTTTTAAA
Source organism: Allium cepa (assembly GCA_030765085.1). NCBI lineage: Eukaryota > Viridiplantae > Streptophyta > Magnoliopsida > Asparagales > Amaryllidaceae > Allium > Allium cepa. The sequence goes on along the minus strand of CM060939.1, from coordinate 962,523,105 downwards.
AGCATTGCGAATTGACTTTAAAAATATTCCTCTATTTTGTTTTCAAAGATAAATAAACTGTTTTGAGTTCCCACACCAGTCGCATGACTGACTCGGAGTTTATTGTTTTCCTTCCTAAACTCTGGGTGCCCACCAATTTCCACACAGGCAGTCAAGAGTTCAGGTTTTTCAGGATATTCTGGAATTCTGGAGTTGCTGGAGGCAAGCTGGATGGCATGGCGTATTACTAGTATATAGTATTTCTTTTTCCGCCGCATTGTTTATTGTTGTTTGATGTTGTACACTCTGATGATGTAATGAAATGTAATGTAATAACTGATATAGTTCTTTGTTTAAAGATTATTCATTTATGTATTATATGTTGTTCCGCTGCGATTGTGAGATTCTAATTTTGTTCAGTTGTTTTCTATTCCGTTCTATTTTCTATTTTCTTTTCTCTCTATTTTCTATCTTCTTATCTCTTCTTCTGTCTCTTTCTTTTTCTTAAAACCCTAAGTGTTCGGTTTTTCGGCATTCGATTTCTCGGCAGTTGATACAGTGGACGTATTGATGTCAGTTTCGGAAGTTGAAGAATCGGGTCCTTACAAAGTGGTATCAGAGCATATGGTTAAGCGACAACCATGGTTCTGTTGGGTATTACTCATTAGAGATAGAGTCAGTAGTACTCTAGAATGAGTTTGAGTGTAATAATAGCTATGAGAGCGTATTTGTTAGTGAATATAAAATTGTTTTATATTGTGATGATTGGTTTATTGAGTGGCATATGAACTTTCGTCAGCACAGTCTGCAAAACTATGCCGAAGGAGTTTCTAAACACTTAAATAGAACAATTCGACACAATATTGATTTTAAAACTGGGTAAATGAAATAATTTTACCTTGATTATATTTTTATATAAAGAAATAATTTTTCAAAATTTTTAAAGTGTATATAAGTTGATTGTTTGGTTGTTGAATAAGATGTTTGAATAATCTAAATAAAAGAATAATTGTATAAACAAATGAATTATAAGAATTGAATTATAATTAATGTGATTTACAATTGTGAAATAAACTTATATATATAATAAGTGAAACTATATGAATATATTTATGAATATGAGTTGTAAATAAAAATGAATTTAAAGTTAAATGGAAATTTACTTTAGAATTGGAATCTGAATTTATTTATAAGTTGGAATTTAAGTTATGTAAAACCAAGTGATGTTTATAAAAAAAAAAGTATAACTTAAGAAATGTTGAATTAAGTTGATATTGGTATCAAAATTAATAAAGTTAAGTGATAAATGTGAACTTAAGTTATGTAAATGAAATTCAACTTTTCTAATTGAATTGAATGAATGGATTGAATGTAAATCAATTGAATGTGAATTAAGTTGATATGGAATAAAGGATATAAGTGTTAATTCATTAAAATCTTATGTTATGGAAAGTTGAATAGTTGAATGAAAATCAATTTAATTAAACCGAATTGAATGAATAGAAGCAAAGGAATTTGGTTGTAATTAATATACTTTGGTTGTTATATGATTGTTAGTTGATTGTATATAATTCATTAAGTATTAATGAAATTGAAAGTTAAAGTAATTGAAATTCAATTGGAAGTTAAGTGAATCTTAAATGAAATTGAATTTGATTTGGAAGTGAACCAGCTTGAATATGAGTTAGTAAATATAAACTAATTGAAAATGAATGTTAGTAAAAACATCCACTGTATATAAATCAAATGTGATTAAATTGAAAACCCATTTCATTGAATATTAATGAGAATATGAATGAATATTTATTGGTTATGAATGCTAGTTGGTTGATGGTTGAATATATTGCTTTTACTGCATTTGCTATGTTGGCATATATAGTTATTATGTTGCTATATGTTGTATATCGATACTATTTTCATATATACATGTTTCTCATGTTGTTTGTTGAGTGTTTAGTAGGTGCGGATCGCGTTTGCTTCGCATTTGGAGCTCGCTTTCGCGCTATATTAGCTGTATATGCTCGCTAATAAAATATAAGGTACATATCTCGGATTACATACCGCACTTTTACACTTTTTTCCCTACAGGATGCCTCATTACTTGATGAGATATATATTTGTGATATATATACTGTCATTTTTTTTTTCGGATAGAGCCGCGTAAAGGAAACTATGGCGAATTTTTCCGAAAATTTAAGGCGTTAGAAAATTTTTGAAAAAATTGGAAAATTTTGAAAACTTTAATTTTGATTTGGAATTGAAAGTTAAACAATAGTAGTTGTTTTTGAAAAGATAACTAAGTATGATTTGAAAACTTAGTAAAGACTTTGTAAGAAGTTTAACTATGAATTTTGGAAAGTTAATAGATTCTGTAACTTTTCTTACTTAATAATTTCGAGTACGAAATTCTTTTTAAGGGGGGAAGATTGTAACGATCCAGAATTTTTATTAATTAAAATTTGAATATTTAATTAATTTTAAATATTAATAAGGGAATTTATAAGTCGAATAAAATTTTATTTTGAATAATTGGATTTAATTTGATAATTAAATCGATGATTTAATATGTTAAATTATGGAAATAATTGAAAATCGGGTAAAATATGATTGAAAATGATTTGTAAAATTTTATTTTATCATATTGGAGTTAGAACCATATTTTAGAACTTTTAAAATTGAATTTAAAGTTAATTTGTGAAAATTGAATATTTTAATATTTAATCGACTAGTGAAATTAGCCAATTTTCGAACAGTCTCAGAATTGGACGAAACTAGTTCCATTGGATCCGTAATAGTTAGTTATTATCGGATTTCAATTTTCGTAGCAATCGGAGTTATCGTTTGATCGTAGCAGCTCGAAACGCATCGAATTGTTTTTAATAATAATTTGGCGAGTTAAAATAGCCATTTTTCAAAAAGTCTCGGATTTCGACGAAACCAGTTTCATCGGATCTGTAATGTGATATTATTGTAAGTTTCAAATTTTGTGTCAATCGGATTTACCGTTTGTTCGGTACAAATTAAAACGCCTAGAAAATCGTTTAATCGGTTTAATTTTAAATTGAACGTTTATTGCCATAACTTACACAGATGATCGAATTAGCTCCCGAAACACGTTCCATTGTGTTCGGAACGTGGGGTAAACCTTAGAAACGCCAACCTGCACGCTTCGTTTGGAGTTCGGAAATTCCGGGTGAATAGTAAATTGGAAATTTTTTTATAAAACCCCCCCTCTCTTCATTTTTGCAAAATTATTAAAACCTAGATTAAAAAAATGCAGCCGCCACCCCCTAACATCAATGGCCAGAAATTATCAATCTTCTCCCCTCAATTACTCTCAATCCATCAACAATTACGCGAAGTGTTCAACACGAAAGTCGAAGAGCGAAGTGAGAGCTTTGATTTCATACGGTGATGATTGGAATTGGAGTGATGGAGTGGAGGCTACATGCCTGCGTTCACCATCAGGTCGGCACGCCATACGAGGAGCTGGGGAGGCCGAGTTCACCAAGGTGGTGGCCGAAGGAAGAGGAGAAGATGTTGGTTCAAGTGGCACTTGCTGATCGAGTTCTACGTGTTTGGATTGGTCGTGATTCCTAACCCTAGTTTTGAGCTTTATGGGTTCTTTTGTGCGTTTGTTTCTGTAGTAACGTGAGGGAGAGGAGAGGAAGCATGGGACGGTCCAGATGGGGGGGATGCAGATCCAAGGGCTGAGAATAGATGAAGGTTAAAAATAATAAAGAAAGTTGTAAATTGTTTATATAAAATCGTGTAATCTTAGAAAATTCATAACTTTTTCATACGAGGTCGAAAACGCGCGAAACCAGTTGCGTTGGAATCGTATGGACGAGCACTACGCTATGGAAATGGGTTGGAGTCGTTTGGAGTTAGTGAGAATTTCGCGTAAAATTAAACGTCCGTTTAATTTTATTCGAAATAAATCGCTAAAACAAAATTGAAATCAAGGTGAGAACTTCTCACTCAATCGAATCAGTTTCGATTTTAATTTTAAATAGTTAGATTTAAAATTCTTGAATGCATGTTTGAATGATGATTGTTATCTATTGATTGTTAAAATAGACATTATGCGCCGTTAGTAAGCGGATGTTATTTATTAAAAACATATACCGCGAATATTTCATAAACAGTGAAATTGGTATTATATATAATAGCAATATATATATATTGGCATATGTATATATTGGAGTTATTGATTACCCGCATTTGTATAGCGGATGAGACCCTATTGCGCCGTCTATTAAGCATATAATATTTTAAATCCCATGTACCGCGATAATTCCGTACTGGAACGGAATTGGTATTGTGCTAATGTTTTTGGATGCAGGAAAACAGGTTGGAGGGATCCAACTGGATTCCTCAACAGTATTTATTTGATTCAGATATTTTGATATTTGATGGACTATCATATCGATATATGATGTCGTTGTAGTCGTGATTGACTATTTGGTGTGTAGCATCATTGGACCAAAGTTTGGAATTTTAAAATGATTTTTAAAGTGATTTTTGAAAATATAATATATGTTTGGAATTGATCCATTATAAATAAATAAACGTTATAATTTTTAATGTTATAATAATTAGGGTTTTTGAGAAATATAGTTAAAGGTTGATTTTTGAAAATATGGGTTAATAACTTTATAAAAAGAGTTTAAATTGGGATTTTTGGATTTACTGTAAAAAGTTTAAAAATAGGATTTATAAAATTTGATTATTTTATAAATCAAAATGGTGAAATTATAAAGGAGTTTAAAGACGTTTTAAAATATTAATATAAATTGATTTATATAAAAGATTTATAAATTGATATTTATAAATTAAAATATTGGAATTATAAAACGAGTTTTTATAAGCATTAGAATGAATTGTGAATGAATTTCATAAATGAATGAAATTTATAGAATTATAAACAGTGAAGTTATAAATGGAATTTTATAAGCAGTAGGTTTATAAAATTTGGAAAGTTATTTGAAGAATGGATTTCTTGATAAATAAATGAATCTTATAAGTTATAAGATTTATATATGGGGATGTTTAAAAGAACGATTCTTGTAAACAAATAAATTATAAGTGTTTAACTTATAATATGAATTTTAGTATATAATTGAGTAATAATTTGAAATAGGTTAATAAAGGAGATTTATAAAAGGAAGTTGTTATAAAATAAATAGAAATGGAATTTATAAACATTGTTTTATAAATTCGCAAACGACTTATTTTGATAAATATAACTTATTTATGGAGTTATATTCACGTTTTAGACAGTGAATAATCCTTTAAAGTAAAATGAATAGAAATGATGAAATTTGTTAACAAAGTATATTCACGTTTTTGAATAGTGAATAGTATGTTAAAGAAATTGTTTTGGATGTGATGTTTTAAATAGAATTAAAACGATCTAACGATGTTTTAAATGTGTTGAGATTCGAAACCATAGATTTCAACATTCATTGTTGAAATAGACGTTTTCGAGAGATAGAAGGAAATGGTGGACTATAACACTATTGTTATAGTAAATGATTTCCGAAAGGAAATGTTTTGTATAGTATTGGGATTTATATATCTATTTTAATTTCGAATCCCTATACTAGAGATTTTGGGTTGTCGTAACGATGTTTTACGCAACATTCGTTTTGGCCCAAATAAATATGTTTAAGAGAATGATTTCCTTAAAGAATGAAATATATACTTAATTTCGATTTAAGTATATTGAATATTTTCCAAGTGTTGAAAATAAATAAAATTTGTGAATTACTTATGAATAAATAAGTATGGAAATGTTTTTCCAATGTGAAGTGAATATTTTGAGAATTTATCTTTTTGAAGATAAATTGAAAATGAATAATTGAAATCGTATATTCATAGATATTGTGAAATTTAAATTCACTATGGAATTTATAAAGGAAAGGGGAATTTGTTTAAAAAATAAATATTGATTTATTTTTGAAGTGTGAAAATTATATATTTAGTAAAGATATTTTTGGGAAATAAATAATTTAGAAAATTATTTGGAATCTGGTGATGTGTGCATATCCATTGATAGTTCAATAACCGACTATCAATATTTACCTTTGAAAGGTATTTGTTGTGATTTGCTGAATTTGAATGCTACACTTATTTTTAAATTATTGTGCTCGTTATTCGGATTACCCATTCTGAATAGTGATACGACGTAATGGATAGCATTGAAGATCGGTGTTGAAGACCCGGTATTTGCGAGAGCGATAGGATGACCTGTCGATTGACTCTGCACCGAGTTGCTCCGGTATAGAGTTCTCCATATGTGATGGGAAATCCGATCAGGATTGTGGATATCCAGATTGCAAGGACTTCTTTGTAAGTGCCTTCGGTTTTGTTCGAGCCCGGAACAGACTTGTATGGATTGTATGTCTCACGTTACAAATTGAGATATAAAGCAGATTTCTTTCAAATATATTTCTGTTGGTGGCGGATAATTTATTCTTTTAGCTTAACACCCTTCTCTGAGACGTACGAGCTCAGAGGTTATGTAGTTGAAGGTTATCAGCGATATATTCCCAATTTGGTAATGTGACATGCTGAGTGTTGCTGTGAAATGATCATTGTGTTGATTATTTGTGATAGGATCATTTATTTGATCGTCTGTCTTGGTGATCATTTCTATGATCATTTGTTGACCCAAAGCATGGCTTTTGTATAAAGTATGTTTTTGTGGACGTGACTTCGTCGAGCCTCACACCCCAGAATGGTCAAAACAGGAAAGATGCGGCAAGGTTATGAGGGGTAGCTCCCTTTAGGGTATGTGCATTTCCTTCTGTAAAAGGGTGGTATCATGGTATGGAGCCCAGATACTTACTCATGTTGAAACACTTTATTTATGATTGTGTGATGTTGATGACGAGCGCTCGGTTAAAGGTCCCAAAGGACCGGGGGATGGCATACTCGTGTAGTAGTTACCTAGTGATAAAGGTAACCCGGCCTTGTGTTGGCAGAGAGCTGGTTAAGTTCTCGGGACGTCCTTCCAGAGGCGTTTTCATGTGGCAATGGGAAGTTCCTTGGCCTGACCATTCGTTGGAAATCCAAAGAAACAATACGATACTTGTACGGTTTTAGTTGTATAACCTGCTATGGAATGTGGCGGTAACGTGCTATTGAACATAGTTAGCTATAGTAGGCATACGATAATGGTTGTATGTTGGCTAAGATTTATATTCTACCTTCGAAATATTTTCCTACACTATGCACTAGTAATAATATCAAATGTTTTTTTTAATGCGTATCAAGCATCTTTGACTATCATAAGGAGAAATCTCCTCCGATTCTGCGTTTGCATGTGTGTGTGTGCGGGAGGCCTTATGGTAGTTTCATTTTTAAAAGCATTGCAAATTGACTTTAAAAATATTCCTCTATTTTGTTTTCAAAGATAAATAAACTGTTTTGAGTTCCCATACCAGTCACATGACTGACTCGGAGTTTATTGTTTTCCTTCCTAAACTCTGGGTGCCCACCAATTTCCACACGGGCAGTCAAGAGTTCAAGTTTATCAGGATATTCTGGAATTCTGGAGTTGCTGGAGGCAAGCTGGATGGCATGGCGTATTACTAGTATATAGTATTTCTTTTTCCGCCGCATTGTTTATTGTTGTTTGATGTTGTACACTCTGATGATGTAATGAAATGTAATGTAATGATATAACTGATATAGTTCTTTGTTTAAAGATTATTCATTTATGTATTATATGTTGTTCCGCTGCGATTGTGAGATTCTAATTTTGTTCAGTTGTTTTCTATTCCGTTCTATTTTCTATTTTCTTTTCTCTCTATTTTCTATCTTCTTATCTCTTCTTTTGTCTCTTTCTTTTTCTTAAAACCCTAAGTGTTCGGTTTTTCGGCATTCGATTTTTCGGCATTCGATTTCTCGGCAGTTGATACAGTGGACGTATTGATGTCAGTTTCGGAAGTTGAAGAATCGGGTCCTTACATCCACTCCTACATAGGTCACAGTCTACCGATATAAAATCAAACGCAGACTGTTGGCTCTCAGCAGCACACACGACTTTTGCTATGTTACCATAGGTCGTAGTATACCGATATAAAACCAAATGCAGACTGTTGGCTCTCAATAGCACACACGACTTTCGCTATGGTCTAAAGTAGATCGCAGTGACATCGAGTTACACTGTCGTCACGACATAACCCAAATGCCTCCGCAGGCTTCAGTGCCCCTTAACTTCCGCTACACACTGCTCATAATCCTCAGTAACTAATTTTGTCCGGACTCCTCATAGGATCAACTTTAGAAACCCCCCTTAGGGCTCAATGCAGCACCACCCGGTGGCACTCCAAAGAAGTTCATTCAAGGTGGCGCCTTTTACCCCAGAGCCATTATCAAAACACTTTATACTATGCACACATAGCATCTTTCAAATCATACACCTAGTATGATCTCATTCAAAGCTCCTTTATACAAAATTGATTATCCCAAAATTGATAATTTTCAAACTAGGCTTTCTAAATTCCAATATTGATTTTACCCAAAAATCAAAAGCCTTTCCAAATCCAAAGGTTCCCAAAACCTTTTTCCAAAATCCTCAGAAGATCCTTTATATATATATATATATATATATATATATATATATATATATAAATTGATCATTTCAAAAGTGTATAAAACTTCTTTTATACTTCAAACACCTTCAAAATCCTTTTCTTCTGGCAATAGATTCAACAAGGGAAGATTTATCTTATATAACAAAGGTATATAACTTTGTTTATTCAAAATCAAATATTCATATTTGATTACTCCTTTTTTTTATAAAGTTGTTTCCATCTTGCTTATCATCATAAAAATATCCAGTTTTCACCTTTATCCATTGTATATTTCACAACATATACTTTCATTTCAAAAGAAATCATTTCACATTTCTTATTCACAAACTTTCAATATCAATTTCATTCAAATCCATACGATGTACACATATCATCCGTACGCTATACCAATCTGATCGCTCACTCGATCACACAATTACACTTCCGACCTAGTATCGTCCTACCGACTTCCTAGTGCGGACTCAGATCTGGTTTCTTGATCAGAAACCGTTATTCTCCTTGCATAGCCATAACTATGATAGAGAATATCCAGAACCAATCAACAATCCATATCCAGGTTCGCCGTCGAAAATCGAGTGAAAAATCCCAACTCGGATCGATATAACTATCTCGAAATTCTGTGCTCGAATCTGAATCAAATCACTACGAGAATAGAATAATATACATACATTTTACGTATTTAACTTCATTGATTATTAACAAATCAATTTCCTTTCTATTCATCCTCACTTTGAAATTTATTCACATTTGCCTTAATCCTCATTTGGATTATCACTTCAATTCTTATCTCAGTTGGGTATTTAATAAATAACAGTTTGAACTCCGACTAGTTTATATTTAGAAAATAGCTTGAAAATTTTGAAAACAGATAAGTAGTTGAAAAATAATTATTAGTTTGTAAAATAGTTAAGTAATTGTAAAATAGTTGGAAAATAGTTGAATAGTTTCAGAAATTTTAGATAATTGCAAAATAGTTGTAAAATAGTAATTAATTTATAAAACAGTTGAAAAATTATTAAATAGTTCCAAAACTAATTGTAAAATAAATATAAAATAATTTTGCTTTAAAAAGAAAGGTTGTATTTATTAAATAACTTAAAAAAATAAGTTTATATTAACACAATTTATATTGAAAATAGTCCAGAGTCAGAACTGTTCACTTCCCTATCAATTCAATTTAAATTTCCACTTCCATTTAAAATGACTCAATTCCAATTTGAATAACTTCAATTTCCATTGAAATTGATTTAACCCCAATTCGAATTGAATCAGTCCTGATTTCTTTCCCAATTTAAATCAAATTCCATTTGATTTTAAACCTGTTCAACTTTAATTATAATTCCAAATTATTCCAATCAATTTGGACTAATATCAATTGAACCCACTTCAGTTTCAAATCATTTCAATTTAATCCAATCCAAATTTTCCATTTAAAATTTTAAACTTATACGTCTTCAATCTCAAGTCCAATTAATTCAAATCAGATTCAATTTGAATGAATTCAATTCAAATTTCAAATTTAAACCATCTAGAATTATATAAATTCGAGTTAAAATTTTAAATGTTGACTTAATCCTTCAAATCAAATCAACTTATCTCTTTATACCATTCAATTCTAAATCACTTTCAAACTTATCTTCATTAAATTTTAATTTGGTTGTATTTCTATTACCACTTAATTTAATTCCAATTCAAGATTTCAATTTGGTTGTATTATATTACTTCTTAATTTAATTCCAATAATTTAACAACTAATCACCTTGATATTTATTGGAAGGAAATATTGCTTTATATATTGGAATATATTTTTATATAAAATCATTTAAAACTTTTATATAAGAAAATAACAAGTACGCTCTCATATATATATACTCAACTCATCCTAGAGTGCTACGGACTTTATTTAAGGAGTAATCCCCACCAGAGCCAAGGTTCTCGCTTAACCTTTCAGCTTTGATACCAATTGTAACGACCCGAAATTTTCGATCTCGAAAATTCCAGATAGTTAGGAAATAGAAGAAAGAGATAGAAGAAGAAGAAACATAAAACACCATCTCACATTCGCAGCGGATCAAAATATAACATCTAATAATAATAGTTTACAAAAGAATACTATATCTGTCGATTCCATCTTTAATACATCATAGTTACACATATATATAGACACTGGATATGCAAAATCATTATGTCTCATATATACAACAATATAATACAGCGGAAACACTCCATTTGTTCTTGCCATCCAGCTCACCGCCTGAGCTCCAGAACGTCCTTACTTGAAAATCTGTAATATTCGGTCTGACCCAAGCATTACATCAAAGTAACACTCGGGTCAGGCTGGAAACTAACGTGAGTAAACCCAACTAACATGGATACCAAAGCAAACAACTTATATAAACCTGGGGTAACTTATATCAATTTAACATATTCACAATTTGCTATAGACAATACTTATTTCACACATCAATTTCTAAGCACCAAACTTAGATAAAATAATCCAATTCACTTAAATCATTTCATTCCAGCCTATTGATTCCACATATCAATTTATAAAAATTCTAAATGGTTTCGGGTATTTCCTAATACCTGACCCCGATCTCTTCGAGTCTCATTCAAGGCATCCAATACCATTCAATCATCCATAAGCAACTTGATCACTTCCAAATTTATTTAATTAATTTAACTAAATCAAATTGAATTTCTAACCTCAATAACTTAGATTCCTTCGCTTAGCATTAATAAATTTCAAATCAATTAATTAATCCTCCCTTAATTATCCATCTTGATTAATCATCCTGGATTAATTATCCTTCAGTTATATTCAAGTAATTATCTTTAATTAATTACATAAATTAATTATACCTAACCAAAAATAGTAATTAATCTTTAATTATTTCATAAATTAATTAACTATAATTAATTACATTAATCCTTAATTACTTATTAATCAATTTCTCATAAATCACTTTGTATTGATTAATTAATCTTAATTAATCAATCTTATATTATATCATTTATTATATAAATTAATGATTTCTAGTTACATTTTAATTTATCCTAATCCAAATTAAATACATTAAGTAATTAATCATTAATTAAACCACTAATATTAATCACTCTTGATTAATCTCAACCAGTAATTAACTGCCCTTTATTTATTTTATTAAATAAACTAATTACTCATTTTATAAAAGAAGTTTAAAGAAATTTAAAACTGTAACGACCCTTATGTCAATTAAAATTTGTATATTTAATTGATTTTAAATGTTAATAAGTGAAATTTATGAGTCGAATAAATTTTATTTCGAATAATTGGATTTAATTGGATAATTGAATCGATAATTTAATATGGAAATCACAGAAATTATTGAAAATTGGGTTAAATATGATTGAAAATGATTTTTAAAACTTTATTTGATCATATTGAAGTTATAACGATGTTATATAACTTTTAAAATTGAATTTAAACTTAATTTGTGAAAGTTGAATATTTTAATATTTAATTGACGAGTTAAAATAGCCATTTTTCAAACAGTCTCGGATTTCAACGAAACTAGTTTCATCAGATCCGTAATGTAATATTATTGTAAGGTTTCAAATTTCGTGTCAATCGGATTTACCGTTTGTCCGGGGCAAGCTAAAACGCACAGAAATTTGATTAACCGATTTAATTTAAAATCGATCATTTATTGCCGTAACTCGCACAGATGATTGAATTAGCCTCTGAAACCTATTCCATTGTGTCTGAAACGTGGGTTAAACCCTAGAAACACTGGTCATCGCGCGAGATTTGGAGTTCGGATTTTGGAGTGAATAGTGTTTTTCGTTATTTTCTATAAAAGGAACCCCTCTCTTTTCATTTGCCAAACCCTAGCCAACTAAGCTTCAGCTGCCAGAAGATAATCACTGGCCGAAAATTACAAATGTCCTTCCTCAAAAATCTTCCAATCCGTTCACCTATTCGAAAAATTCCCAACCACAACATTGTAGAGGATGGAGAGACGAGCTCATCCAACGGTGGATTTGAGCTATCATCATCATTTGGTGGCGCAGCAAGCCGATGAAGTGCCAAACCTTGCACACGTTTTTCGAGGCCATGCCATGGCCAAGCTAGCCAACGTTCTGGCCGAGGGTGGCTCACGAGATGCTCGTTCGTTGGGTGCTTGCTGATCGAGTTGGAGAGGCTTGTAGTGGTCACGAAAATTCGAGAGGGGGCGGCGGCGTTGGGTTCGTTTATAGCTGAGAATCAACGTGAGGGAGAAGATGAAGGGGGCGGCCCAGATCTGAGGGTTTCGAAATGGAGGGCTGCGATTGAGCGTAGGGTTTAAAATAAAAAAGAATGTAAATTTATTTATATTAAAATTCGTGTAAACTTTAAAATATTGTATCACTTTCATACGAGGTCGAAAACGCACGAAACAAGATGCGTTGGGTCGTATGGACGAACACTACACTATGGAACTGGATTGGAGTCGTTTGGAGTTAGTGAGAATTTCGGGTAAAATTAAACGCGCATTTAATTTCATTCGAAATAAAACACGGAAACTGAATTGAAAGCAAGGTGAGAACTTCTCACTCAATCGAATTGTTTCGATTTATATTTTAAATAGTTAGATTTAAAATTGCTTGATTGTATGTTTGAATGATAAATTATTATCTATTATTGGTTGAAATAGACATTATTACGCCGTTATTAAGCGGAGGTTATCTATTAAAAACATATACTGCGATAATTCCATCTTGATTGGAATTGGTATTATATATGTACTTGGAGTTGATTTTCCCGCATTATATACCGGATGAGACCCTATTGCACCGCCTATTAAGCGGATAATATTTTATAAATCCCATATACCGCGATAATTCCATACTGGAACGGAATTAGTATTGTGCTAATGTTTGTGGATGCAGGGAAACAGGTTGGAGGGATCCAACTGGATTCCTCACCAGTATTTATTTGATTACAGATATTTTGATATTTGTTGATTATCATATGATGATATATGATGATTGTTGTCGTGATTGACTATTGGGTGCTGTTGCTTCATCGGATCCATTTTTGAAGTTAAAAATAACGATTTTGATTTTAAAAGGATTTTTAAAATGATTTTTTTCAAAGTATACGTTTTATTAAATTTTTGAATTGATTCATTTTAAATAATTAAAACGTTATAATTTTTTATGTTATAAAAATTAAGATTTTTGTGAAATATAACCAAAAGGTGATTTTTAAAATAAATAGATTTATAAAATAGTTTAAATTTGGATTTTTTGAATTATTATAAAGGATGCATATAAAAGATTTTTAACATTGATATTTGTAAAAAAAATTATATTTCTATATAAAATATTGGAATTATAAAACGAGTTTATTAAGTGTTAAAATGAAGTATAATATGGATTTCATTAAAAATTATAGATTTATAAATTGTGAAGATTATAAAATGAATAGATGTTGTAAAATAAAAGATTTATAAGTATTAACTTATAAACTGGATTTTGGGCATTTAAATGGGATATTAATAGAAATTGTTAATAAAGGAGATTTTATAAGTTGAAGTTGTTATAAAATATAAATGAATCTTATAAGTAATAGAAGTTTTAAAAAAACGATTTTGTAAATAAATGAATTATAAGTATTTAACTTATAATACAGACTTTTGGTATATAATTGAGATATATAAATTGAATTGGATTAATAAAGGAGATTTATAAATCGAAGCTTATAAATAGAAATGGAATTTATAGACATTGTTTATAAATTCGAAATCAATGGAATTTGATAAATTGAATGTTGAAATTGGTTAAGGAAGTATATTCACAATTTTGGACAGTGAATATATTATTAAATAAAATGGATATGCTTGGGAAAATGAATATTATAAAATGAAGTTAATTGTTTTAACGATGTTTTAAAATGTATTAAACATCGGAAACATAGATTTCAACATTCATTGTTGAAATGGATGTTTCGAGAAATAGAAGGAAATGGTGGACTATAACACTGTTGTTATAGTAAATGATTTCCAAAAAGAAATGTTTTATATAGTATTGGGATTTATATATCTATCTAAATTTCGAAACCCTATACTAGTGATTTTGGGTCGTTGTAACGATGTTTTGCGCAACATCCGTTTTGGCTCAAATTAATGTGATTAAAAGATTGTTTTTCTTAAAGAATGAAATATATACTTAATTTTGATTTAAGTATATCAATTATTTTCCAAGTGTTGAAAATAAATGGATTTGTGAATTTCTTATTATTAAATAAGTATGGAAATGTTTTCCAATATGAAGTGAATATTTTAAGATTTTATCTTTTAAAGATAAATTGAAAATGAATATTAGAAATCGATTTGGGAATCATATATTCATAGATATTTTAGAATTGTAAATTCACTATGGAATTTATAAAAGAAAGGGGAATTTGTTTAAAAATAAACATTGATTTATTTTTGAAGTGTGGGAATAAATTTACGGATTTGGAACGTAAATATAAAGTAAATCGGTAAGGATTTATTTAATTGGTTTAAATGAACCATGTTGAAATGAAAGTATTTCCGCGTAAGGAAAATGATTGAAATTTGTTTTCAAAAGTGGTAAAGGTGAAAAGTGATTTGAAAATTTTTTTTCAAATGGTTGAAGTGTGGAAATTATATATCTAATAAAGATATTTTGGAAAGTAAATAATTTGGGAAATTATTTGGAATATGGTGATGTTGAGCATACATATTGATAGTTAAATAACCCGACTATCAATATTTACCTTTGAATAGGTATTTGTTGTGATTGCTTGAATTTGAATGCCACACCTATTTTTAAAATAAGCGCTCACTATTCGGGTTAGGCGGGAAAGGACCTTGGGGTTGTATAACCCATTCTGAATATGTGATACGTCGTTATGGATTGCATTTGATGACCGGTGCTGAAGACCGGATATTTATGAAAATGGAAGGATTACCGTCGAATGTTTCTGCATCGGCTGATCTCCGATATAGAAATTTATTACCCTTTGTGATGGGAAGTCCGGTCGTGATTAGTGAATATCCGGATTGCAAGGACTTCTAGAAGTGCCTTCGGTTCCGTTCGATCCCGGAACAGACTTGTATGGATGTGTGTCTGACGTTACAATTTGAGATGTAAAGCTGGTTTCTATCAAATATATTACCATTGGTGGGGGAGAATTTATTCTCTTAGCTTAACACCCTTAGAGGTTATGTAGTTGATGGTTACTAGTGATACATTCCCAAATTGGTATGTGGCATACGAAGTGCTGTTGAGCATTTGATGATCAAAGCATAGCTTTCGTATAAAGCGTGGCTTTGTGGACGAGACTTCGTCGGACCTCACACCCCGGAAATGGTCAAAATAGGAAGGATGCAGCAAGGTTATTAGTGGGTAGTGCCTCTTTAATGTATGTCATTCCTTCTGGATAGAGGTGGTATCATGGTATGGAGCCCAGATACTTAACCTATGTTGTTATTGCAAATTTATTGCTTTGTGGTTGTTGGAAATCGAGGATCCTCGGATATAGATCGGTTACGATCGGGGAATGACATATTCGTGTCAGTAGTTACCCAGTTAGGGGTAACCCGGCCTTGTGTTGGCAGAGATCCGGTTAGCTTCTCGGGTCGTCTTTCCAGAGGCGTACACATGTGGCAATGGGAAGTTCCTTGGCCTGACCATTTGTTGGAAATCTAAAGAAACAATACGATCTTGTACGGTTTTAGTTGTAGAACCTATCATTCACTTATGGTGGCGCCCCACTATTTGGATGGTAGCTATAGTAGGCATACGATAATGGTCGTATGTTGGCTAAGATTTATATCTTTACTTTCGAAATGATTTTTCCTACACTATGCGCTAGTAATAATATCAAATGTTTCTTTTTAATGCGTATCAAGCATATTTGACTATCATAAGGAGAAATCTCCTCCGATTCTGCGTTTGCATTGTGTGTGTGTGTGCGGGAGGCCTTATGGTAGTCTCATTTTCTAAATAGCATTGAGAATGTATTTTAAAATTATACTGTACTTTGTTTTAGAAATAAACTGTTTTAGTTCTCACACCAGCACATGACTGACTCGGAGTTTATTGTTTTCCTTCCTGAACTCAGGTGCCCACCAATTTCGACACGGGCAGTCTAGAGTCAGATTATCAGGATATTCTAGAATTCAGGAGTTGCTGGAGGCAAGTTGGATGGCATGGCGTATTACTAGTATATAGTATTTCTTTTCCGTTGTTTGTTGTTGTACACTCTGATGATGTAATGTGATGTAATGTAATAACTGATATAGTTCTTTGTTTAAAGATCATTCATTTATCTATTATATGTTGTTCCGCTGCGATTGTGAGATTCTGATATTGTTCTGTTATTTTTTTCTGTTCTGTTCTATCTTTTTCTCTCTTCTTCTATCGTTTCTTCTTCTTTACCATAACGGTACGGTTTTCCGGCATTCGATTGCTCGGCAGTTGATACAGTGGACATATTGATGTCGGTTTTCGAGCGTCGAAGAACCGCAATCGTTACATTTGGTATCAGAGCATATGGTTAAGCGACAACCATGGCTCTGTTGGGAATTACTCATTAGAGATGGAGTCGGTAGTACTCTAGAATGAGTTTGAGTGTAATAATAGATACGAGCGCATATTTGTTAGTGAATATGAAATTGTTTTATATTGTGTTTGCTTATCCGTTGAGCTGTTTATGAATTCTGGTCGGTGCGGGGTGTACAACCGTAATGGATAGGGGTTTCTAAACTCTTAAACGAGGCAAGTCGACATAGTATCATTTTAAAATTGGGCAAATGAAATAATTTTACCTTGATTATATTTTATATATAAAGAAATAATTTTTCAGATTATTAATGTGTATATCAATTGATTGTTTGGTAGTTGAAAATGTAAGATATATGCAAGTTAATAAAAGTTGTTTGAATAAGTTAAATGAAACATATTGTAAAAGAATGAATTGTATAAGCAAATGAATTATAAGTATGAAGTTATAATTAAAATGATTTACAATTATGAAATAATCTTATATATAAGAAGTGAAATTATGTAAGTAAAAGATTTATAAATGTGATTTATAATCTGAAAATAAAATTCCAGAGAAGTATTTCGAAAGGGTTTGATATTTTGGGAAAATTATTTTAGAGAAATTAAAGCTCTAAACTCTTTTCGGTCGCTGGAAAATAATTCCGATGATGATCGCGACATCATTGGTGTTCATTTTCGGGTTTCCAAGAGAGGAATTGCTGCCAGATTATTTTAAATAAAAGTTGTTTGGAAAATTTGAGTTTGGGTTTTGAAATTCATAGGATAATTGAATTGGTTTCAAAAATGGTTTTGAAAGGTTGAAAAGACTCTGGAATCCTATTTAAAATATTTATGGGAATGATAAATGAGTTGATAACTTATACAATTTGAATTTTGATAGAATAAATTTAACTTAAAGGATGGAGTTAAATTAAAGGAAAGTATAAGTAAATCAATAAAATCCAAGTTGAAATAAATTTAAGTTGTCATCAAAGACATGTGATTTGAAATTTAACAAAAGGAAAGTTAAATAAATTGATTTGGATTTGATAAGATGTTTGAAATGGAATATAACTTAAGTGATGTTGAATGAAGTTGATTTTTGGTGTCAAAGTAAATTAATAAGTGAATTAATGAAATGAAGTCATTAAGAATTTGAACTTGAGTTATATGAATGAAATTCAACTTTATATTTTTAAAGGAATTAGCAATTGAATTGAACTAATGAATTGAACTAATGAATTGAATGTAAATCAATTGAATGTAAATAAAATTGATATGGGATAATGGATGAAAGTGTTAATTCATTAAAAACTAATGTTATTGGAAGTTAAAAAAATTGAATGGGAATCTATTTAATATAAACCAATTGGAATAAAAAGTGTTGGACCAAATAGAATCTAAATTGAATAAATTTGGTTATGTTGAATATACATTGGTTGTCATATGATTGTTAATTGATTGTATATAATTCATTAAGTGTTAATGAAATTGAATTAGCAAAATTGAAAGCTAAAGCAATTGGAATCAAATTGGAAGACAAGTAAATCTTAAATAGAAAAGAATATTGATTTGGTTATGAATTGATTTGGATAGAATTGAATTTGATTTGGAATGAGACTGAACTAAACTGAATTTAATTAGTGAATGCAAACTAATTGAAATTGAATATGAATAAGTGAATGTTGATAAAATCCAATGTTAACAAATCAAATGTGATTAAATTGAAAACCAATTCATTGAATATTAATGAGAAGTGAATATATATTGATTTGATATGGATTTGTTGGATGATAGTTGTTTGGTGGTTGCCTTTGTTGATTGAATGCATTGCTATATTGGCACATGTAGTTGTTATGTTGCTATATATTGTATATTGATGTTACTTTCATATATGCATGTTTCTCATTGTTTGTTGAGTGTTTAGTAGGTTCGTATTGCGCTTGCTTCGCATTTGGAGCTCGCTTTCGCGCTATATTAGCCGTATACGCTCGCTAATAATATATAAGGTACATATCTCGGATTACATACCGTACTTTTACACTTTTGTCCCTGCGGGATGCCTCATCACTTGATGAGATGTATATTTGTGATATATATACTATCATTTTTTTCGGATCGAGCCGCGCAAAGGAGACTATGGCGAATTTTTTCGAAAATTTAAGGCGTTAGAATATTTTTGAGAAAATTGGGAAATTTTTGAAAACGAAGTTTGGATTTGGAAACTTAGTAAAGATTTTGTAAGAAGTTTAACTATGAATTTTGCGAAAGTTAAACACTTAAGAGATTTGAAAAATCTAATTTGAATGGTTTGTTTTGGGAAAGTTAATGGATTCTGTAACTTTTCCTACTTGGTAATTTCGAGGACGAAATTCTTTTAAGGGGGGAAGTATGTAACGACCTAGAATTTCTGTCAATTAAAATTTGTATATTTAATTGATTTTAAATGTTAATAAGTGAAATTTACGAGTCAAATTTTTTTTATTTCGAATAATTGGATTTAATTGGATAATTAAATCGATAATTTAATATGGAAATTACAGAAATAATTGAAAATTGGGTTAAATATGATTGAAAATGATTCGCAAAATTTTATTTAATCATATTGAAGTTATAACGATGTTATAGAACTTTTAAAATTGAATTTAAAGTTAATTTGTGAAAATTGAATATTTTAATATTTAATTGACGAGTTAAAATAGCCATTTATCAAACAGTCTCGGATTTCAACGAAACTAGTTTCATCGGATCCGTAATGTAATATTATTGTAAGGTTTCAAATTTCGTGTCAATCGGATTTACCATTTGTCCGGGGCAAGCTAAAACGCACAGAAATTTGATTAATCGATTTAATTTAAAATCGATAGTTTATTGTCGTAACTCGCACAGATGATCGAATTAGCCTCCGAAACCTATTTCATTGTATCCGAAATGCAAGTTAAACCCTAGAAACGCTGGTCACCGCGCGAGATTTGAAGTTTGGATTTTGGAGTGAATAGTGTTTTTCGTTATTTTCTATAAAAGAAACCCCTCTCTTTCATTTGCCAAACCCTTGCCAACTAAGCTTCAGCTGCCAGAAGATAATCAAAGGACGAAAATTACAAATGTTCTTCCTCAAAAATCTTCCAATCCGTTCACCTATTCGAAAAATTCCCAACCACAACATTGTATAGGATGGGGAGACGAGCTCATCCAACGGTGGATTTGAGCTATCATCATCATTTGGTGGAGCAGCAAGCCGATGAAGTGCCGACCCTTGCACACGTTTTTCGAGGCCATGCCATGGCTGAGCTAGCCAATGTTCTAGCCGAGGGTGGCTCACGAGATGCTCGTTCGTTGGGTGCTTGCTGATCGAGTTGGAGAGGCTTGTAGTGGTCACGAAAATTCGAGAGAGGCGGCGACGTTGGGTTCGTTTGTAGCTGAGAATCAACGTGAGGGAGAAGATGAAGGGGGCGGCCCAGATCTGAGGGTTTCGAAATGGAGGGCTGCGATTGAGCGTAGGGTTTAAAATAAAAAAGAATGTAAATTTATTTATATTAAAATTCGTGTAAACTTTAAAATATTGTATCTCTTTCATACGAGGTCGAAAATGCACGAAACAAGTTGCGTTGGGTTCGTATGGACGAACATTACGCTATGGAACTGGATTGGAGTCGTTTGGAGTTAGTGAGAATTTCGGGTAAAATTAAACGCGCGTTTAATTTTATTAGAAATAAAACACGGAAACTGAATTGAAAGCAAGGTGAGACCTTCTCACTCAATCGAATTGTTTTGATTTATATTTTAAATAGTTAGATTTAAAATTGCTTGATCGTATGTCTGAATGATAAATTATTATCTGTTATTGGTTGAAATAAAATTATACGCCGTTATTAAGCGGAGGTTATTTATTAAAAACATATACCGCGATAATTCCATCTTGATTGGAATTGGTATTATATATGTACTTGGAGTTGATTTTGCCGCATTATATAGCGGATGAGACCCTATTGCACCGCCTATTAAGCGGATAATATTTTATAAATCCCATATACCGCGATAATTCCGTACTGAAACGGAATTGGTATTGTGCTAATGTTTGTGGATGCAGGGAAACATGTTGGATGGATCCAACTGGATTCCTCACCAGTATTTATTTGATTACAGCTATTTTGATATTTGTTGATTATCATATGATGATATATGATGTTTTTTGTCGTGATTGACTATTGGGTGCTGTTGCATCATCGGATCCATTTTTGAAGTTTAAAAATAGCGATTTTGATTTTAAAAGGAATTTTAAAATGATTTTTTCAAAGTATACGTTTTATTAAATTTTTGAATTGATTCATTTTAAATAATTAAAATGTTATAAATTTTTATGTTATAAAAATTAAGATTTTTGTGAAATATAACCAAAAGGTGATTTTTATAACAAATAGATTTATGAAATAGTTTAAATTTGGATTTTTTGAATTATTATAAAGGATGTATATAAAAGATTTTTAACATTGATATTTATAATAAAAAAATTATATATGTATATAAAATATTGGAATTATAAAATGAGTTTATTAAGTTTTAAAATGAAGTATAGGTATGGTATAAAACAAACTCGTAGTGGTCTCGATAAGGTAGGTGACACGGCACAACTGGGAAATGCCAGGGTAGATATACCAATTACACTTTCGGCCTGGTGGTAACGCATAGCAGCTACTACCGCCCACCTCCGAACACACTCCCAAATCAAAATCAAGGGTGACCACCAAATAAATCACAAACTCAGAATATAGTATCGAAAGAATGTGCCCGATCGGAGGAATGACCTCACTTGGCTCGTCAATTGCTCCTGTTTTAGCCACCTTAAGCTAACTCATGGGAGTCAGGTCCACATATATACCTCATATAGGATCGTCGCCACCATCCTACTTCATTCTGGAATCTCCACCGCGTACACGGTTGTTAAAGTAGTTTTCGGTATTGGCAGAGAGTCTGACAATAACCGATCTCGGTATTTTTAACAACCAACCATTTTTATAACATCGTGGTCATTTCAAAATATCATACTTCTAAATCGAAATATCATATCCATTTCAAAACCATATCAAATCTAGTATCATTACTCCCTTAAAATATTTTCATTTCCATAGTCATAACACTTTCCAAAATTATAATTCTTTCGAAACTATAACATTTTGGGAAATCATATCACATTGAAATCATAACACTTTGGTAATCATAACTTTGGAAAATCATAACGCTTTCCTCTAAACAGTTTAGATATAAATAATAGTATATATAATAAAATAGTTTGTATATTAAAAATAGTTATAAGTTAAAATAGTTTGTATTAAAATAATTAGTATATTAAAATAGTTTATATTAAAAATAGTTTATATTAAAATAATTTATATATATATTGAAATAGTTTTACATTAAAAATAGTATATATAATAAAATACTTTATATAACAAAAATAGTTTCCTCAAAGTTCACAAATTAATTCGAATTAACTCAAATTCCAAAATCTCGTTTAAATCAAATCTCAGTTCTTCCATTTCAATTCAATTCAAATCTCAATAAATCATTTTATATCGATTGCAAATATAGATTTGAACTACAAAATAACCCTTCAATTTCAATGGATTTCAAAGCTTAAATATTCAAACATTTATAATAACTCAATTTTGATAAATTCATTTATAATTCAAATTCAACTTTACCATTATTTAGTTTTGAAATATTCACTAAATCAATCTAAAACATTTAAAAAAAATCTCAAATTACAAATAAACTAAATATCCAATTTCAATTTATTTAATTTAAAAATATTTATTAAATCATATTTTATCAAATCAAGTTATAAAATCTTACCTTTAAATTCTCAGATTTAATAAGTTTCAAAACCAATCTTATTTAAATATAATTCACAAACAATTACAATTTCCATCAATTTCAAATTTATCTTCCAACCTCAATTAATTAAAATTATTATAAAATCCATCTTTTGAAATAAAATTTAAATAAATTCTTAAAACATGTTATATATAAATTAAATCAAACTTTATTAAATTAATATTAAAAATATCCTTATATTAAAACTAATTTATATATACATATTTTAAAATAGTAAAATTATAAGTAAATTCTTAAAATCTATAATTTCAAAACTAATTTATAATTTTAAAATTTTCAAACATAAAATTTTAAAATCAAGAATTTTAAAAATATATAGAATAGCATTTGTATATATAATTTAAAATCAGTGTTTATATAAAACTATATCTACTTCTTTTTAAACCTTGGAAATCATTTCAAAATATATATAGACCAACGATGTCTGTATATATTTTTCTATCCTATAGTCAAGTAATATGGATATTTATCATTTCAATCCGCAATTTAAATATCTATGGGCATTTATCTTTTCAACCCGCAATCCAAAATTCAATGTCAATGAAAATAGCTTAGGTTTATCATTTTAACCCATAACGATTTTCTTCTATTCTACAAGATCGTTCGGGTATGTATCATTTCAAACCATAGGGAATTCTATACTATCAGGGAACTTGTAGAGTGAGAACAGTGATGATAAGATATAACATATCAAAACAAGCATATATCATCAATATAAATAACAGATAATGGTGTCAAATGTCATATGTGAACATTTACACATAATAGCATATATATATATATATATAGCAATTTAAATAACTAGCAGCAACATATTTCAATTGTCGTTTCAATTGAAATCAAATTTAATAAATATAAGAACGTTAATCGTGAGTGATTTTTCACCTTTTGAGGCTAGAGATGAACAAGAATGAGATGTGTTACGAATCCAAGCATGAATTCGAAGCAAAGCAAGATTGGCACAAATACGATGAATAAAGCTGATAATAGAAATTGATGAGAATAGATCAAAATTAATTTAACATAAACTGAAACAAAATAAATAGTGTATCCATATATCTCTAAAAATTAATATAAAATTTTAAACTCATATTTAAAATAATATATATATATATATATATATATATATATATATAACTTAAGCGGTAATTGAGAAATTTAACATCTATGTATTACATAATATATAAGTCTTTAGAATTAACATTAAATAACATAAGTCAACAAAACATAAAATAACTACCACACACACACACACACAGAGAGAGAGATATATACTAATAACATATGCATACTAAAATAAACAAACTATAATTGATGTAAGCTAACATATAATAAACTATAATACATAACTTAAATTATATATAGCATATAATAACTAAACTTATATAAACTTAATATATGTACTAATATATAAAACTGCCACCATTAAATAGGACTAACAAACAAAATATATGTACATATATAAACAAACAAACAAATATATATACCTTTACATCCAGTCAACAGGATATGTATATGACTTATACGAAATCTATACAAACTTATATATAAAAAAAACAACGAAAATATAATACTTTACTGTACCTACATATAACAACTTTAAATAAACCTTACTGTAAGCAACTTTAAACAATGAACATATATATAATACTTTACTATATGAACATACGTATATGCCTTATACAATGCATACGAGTATATATGCACATTTAAGTGGACCTGCATTTGACCGTTGAGCCGTATTTTTATAGTATGGCTATTAAAATACAATGACAATAAAATCAGTACTTTCCACATCAACACATTCAAATATAACCAAAATGTCTTTGAATTGCCTCATGAATTGGGTCACACACATGAGTAGTAAGATCCATGTAGTAACAAATAAACAATAATGTTCTATATACCCTTTTAATTTAAACCAATTATGTTGTCCAACTATCTTCTACATGAAATTACATCAAACTATTTTGTCCATGCTTTCTCTATTGTATCAATCCTTATTATACTGCAGTATAAAAAATTATGCATGCATCAACGTTTATTATATTGGTCCTTTCCTTCAGTGATCGGTCAAAAAAAATAAATCATTGTTGGTTAATTCAAATAGGATAGTTGATGTTTTTCTACCATCTTAAAGGGATCCCAACCCAGTCTTTGATTAAACTTATTATAACAGCAACATGATGATAAATAATTGTTTGTCACTCTATTACATAATGAGTACTATGTTATATTAATAACAATCATCAACCTTTAAATGTGATTCCATTTTCATTACTTCTGGATATAAGTCTAATCCAGATAAACTATATATAAAACCCTGAACAATTAAACTCTAACTCAAAACAAAATTGCATTAAAAATTTACATATGATGAACTGTTGAAATATTACAACAATAATATGCCTTTATGCTAACTCAAACTACAACCACAATTAAAAAATTTGGATGCATAATAATGATGCTTCTCCCCTCTAACGTTAATTTAAAGTATTGTTTTTCTTGCGGTAGAAACATGTTTGAAACAATGTAGCAGCAATTTATGTATATACACTTTCTTGCCAATTCCAGCATCCAACCATTGCCCACAGTGTATATGCAATGTTACACCATAAAGCATGCAACTTATTCTCCCAAAAATTGGAAATATTTTTCTGATTTCAGTTCCAACAGTAAAAGGAAGAAACATTCTGTAAGTTTTACCTTTATCAAGTAGAATCTGCATAGGCAAAAGTCGAAAGTTATGACAAAACATAACAATAATAGTGTATTTCAGTACAAGAATGCAAAATAGAACCACAGTCCAGGCAAATATACATTCTTTTGTACTAATAACATCATAGAAGTGTTTCATTATAACCTTAAATGGCATACATATATCCTTCAAAGTTCAATAGTTAATTATAGCAGCTCAAGTGGAAACCGATAGCAATGTCATTCTCTAGGCCAAGAAACATGTTTGAGTAATAGAAAATATAAAATTTGAAACAGCTTGATAGAACACTCGTGTAATCTAAAAATTGCTTTTCTTAGAAACTCACTCCGTTTAAAGATTGCTCGGTTTTAAACTAATTCATGTTCACCTTTGAAAAATTCTAGCTACAATGAAATGCTCTGTAAGTATTAATATGTCTACTACAAGCTTTGATTACTTTATTATTAATACTTGCCTCTGTACCTTCTTTTCGTTCGGGTGCAAGCTTCAATTCCTTGAACCAATTGTACACATGAGATTAATTTCATCTCTTATTACTTATAGCATCAATTTACACGTTTCATTGCCAATCTTCCTTTCATCCAATAAAACAGTGCCATCACTTTCACTTCATTTAGTTCATTTTCATTTGCATGTAGCATCATTCATTTTCGTTGATTCATATTCTCCTGTAGCTTCATATTTCATTTTCCTTAGTTCAGCCTCCATTTCCAAAAAAATTTGAGAACTTGAGATGTTGCCATCATTCCAATTCTTATTTTCTTTTTTCAACATGTGATCATACACTTTTCATTGTGGTTGAATATGTAATCAAAACTAAAATGATTTAGTTGGGAAAAAGGCACTATTAGCAAATATAAAAGCTTATAGCAGATAGCTTATTCTGCACATATTAGAAATTAATATGGATAAGCTTGAGCGTCTACATATAAAATTTATTTATAATAGACATACCAGGGAGAAAATTATCCCCATGTGGATTGAATGATAGTAACACCATATTTTTCACATTTGCAGTTTCCATTTCTCAATAACATAAAATTGATGTTTAGCATTGATGTTCTAAAATAAACAAACGATCAAGAAAATAATATTGTTTTTCAGCAACAAACTAATGAAAATAAATAGCAAAAACCTCAATTCAGTACCCATACCTAAAAGATCATTACAATTACACACTTCCATTTTCCATTATATATTACAATAGTCTAAACGCAAGCACTAACGTAACTATGAAAATGAGGATAAGAAAGGGAAGAATAGAAGTCGAAATTCGAAATACTGCAGAATAAAATTAAGCATGAGAAACTAAATCAGTGAGCTTACCTAATCGATCGTCGACAAATCTATAAGAGTTAATCGTACGGTGAAGTTGAAGAAGACGCTGGATCTGGATAGCGCCGAGTCAGATCTAGTTTGTGTGATTTGTCGAAGAAGACGTTAGGACTGGTATCGCCTTAGATGTGGAATCACGTTAAAGTATCCTGCTTATTAGAGATGGAGAATATGGAGTGTATGGAATTGGTTGGATCTGGAGTTAGGGTTTTTAGATTTGTGTAAGAAGGTAGAAGCGATAAAGCAAGGATAAAATGTGCCAAGGGTAATTCGGGAAATTCGAAAAGACACGATCGATTTGTATTCATTGAATTATCATTATTAGTAGTAGAGATACCAACTTTAAATAACCTTTATATAGATATATACCTACAACTTCATAATTTATATAAACTAACGTAATATAAAGCTATAACATATATAGTATCTTAACATATATAAGTGACCGAGTAATAATATATATATAAAACTACACATATATACATTTATTAAAAATGCAAGATGCCTATATCTATTATATATATTGTTCACTGCAAAATCAACATAATAGCATACATAAATCTTTCCTCTTTTAATATATATACTGTATATAAGAACATACACTATATATAGTAAATACTATAACATATATACACAACTTAACATATATATATATATATATATATATATATATATATTAATATAACAGAGAAGATCAAGAAAAAAATCAAAACAAGGCACAAATTTATGCCTATAGAGAAAGAAGGAGAGATGGAAGGAAGATTTCTACGGCAACAAGGTGGTCTCGGCTTGAGGCTGGGTGGCGGAGACAAAGCTCGGGCATACGGGTGATGAAGGAAGTGAGAATGTGCGGCACTTGACGGGGAAGAGGCTACACGGGTTGCTCTCGATCTCGGCTGCATGTGGAGTTGCTACACGATGGGTAGTGGATGACTGGGTGGAAGGCGGAGGTGGAGGTGTAGAAGAAAATGGTGGTGGGGTCGAAAGTTGGTGGAGAGGAGGGAAAACTTACGGCTAGGGTAGAGAAGAAGCCGAGCAGGCGAGGTGAAGTGGTGATGGTTCGAAAAATTTGAGGTAGCAGGCTCAAAAATAAAGTGAATAGTGCTACTTTATATTATTTATTTACAAAAAAAGAATACCAAAGAACAAATGAACCAACAATATTATTGAATATAGCCCCGAGAATAACAAAAATCCAAAAAATTTGGAAATACAAAATGTTAGTGACTGTTTGTTTTTCAGCCGTTTGAAAGATGAATGGACATAAGAAACAAAAAGACACAAAACGGGTACCGCTACGGTTAAACATTTCGTAGACTCTACCGTGCACCAATCGTAGAAAACGACAAATGAATATGCTGCAAATATCAGAACGGCGAGGCGAACAAAACGGTAGATGGATATCAGTGGTACGATCATCCTATCAAAATTGATATTCGGTACTGAAAATGCTGCAAATCTGTCGAAAATAAGATAAACGGAGCAACAGCAGTCCAAATTTGGAAAAACAAAATTTAACGTCTCACTTAGAAGATGATCTACAAATTTATTATATAAAAAAATTCAGGTTTGGAAAATATTTTATCATCATCAAATATTAACTTACTTAAATTTAAACAGAATTACACAATAAAATAAATTTTCATATTATCAGATGAAAATTTACCATTTGTTATGTTTCTATAGACGTATTCCAAATATCAAATTTTTATTTCAAAATTTTATTATTTAAAATTTTTACAAAATTTGGTTAAATATGTTATGAAATTATTAAAATTTACCGGTCGTTACAGAAAATCAGAAATCCATCTGCTAGTAAATTGAATAGGAGACTAGAAAACTATTTGGAAATAACTTGAATAGAAGAACTGAAAACCATATGGTATTTACTTGAATATAAGACCGAAAAACCATCTGCTACGAGGTTCGGAATTCTATCTAGTAAGAGGTAGAAATTTGATTATTAACGAAGATTCCCATTATTTGATAATTCGAATTTCAATTTAGAAATCATGTGTTAAGAGTTAATTCAATACTTTGAGTAATAAGTCATAATTTCCTAGATGTCACTATTTGACATTTAAATTCTCAATTCTACGCAATGGATAGTTTTTGACCTTTCCTTTGAAGGTAGTTGTGACGCCCCACCTCCATACCCACGCTAGCCAAGAACATTACGGAGCAATGCTGCTAACTAGCACGGAGAATAAGGCTGTTGAGGAGCGACCCTCCGTGCAATTGGTTTGAGTGAGCACCGCTATGTCGTATAGTATAACATGCATTTGATTTCGAGATGAAATCCGACACACCGATACAAACTCAAAGCAACTACACAGTGGCTATAATAATATTCGAAAACAAGTATAGAAATAAACATAACACAAATCAGTCCCAGACATCCGTATCACAAAGGCGGAAAAAGATATGAAATATAACACATGAAAGTGTACATCAGAGTAGTGGTCTGAAAGATCCACAATAACCCAAAAGAATAGCAACATGTGCTAAACAAAAGAATAAGTATACATCATAGAGTCTATATCTCAAATATATATTTCCAAAAACTACTAATTTAAGCAGTTAGCCAAAAGTCAAGGAGATAATCCTAGAAGTGAAGTCAAACAGAAGCACCTGTAACATCTCGGTCTGACCCGAGTATTATTTAATAAGAAAATAATAAACGGATCAGTCTAGTTATAATTATCAGATAAAATGAGATATAAGAAGAGATATAATAAAAAGACGTATGATAACCAAAAATGTCATACTACGACAAGTATACACTAGAAAATCCACAAAAGTCATACAATATCTCAAGAATCTCATAGCATCAAAAGAATGTCATATTCTTTATTTCATTCACCAAGCCACAATAAAATGACATACATATCAATTCCAATTATAAAAGTTGGTGAAACATAAATTCCAGAAATCATCAATTAGAAATCCAGAAATCACAAGAAAAGGATGGCCAATCCCAAACAGAACGCTATTCCATAGACCGAACATCGACGCACCTAAATAGAGACGCCCCATGCACAGTCAAACATCGACGCACCTAGAAAGGTACGACCCATGCAAAGACAAACACAGACGCAGCTAAATAGATACGCCCCATGTAATGTCCATTATCGATGCACCTAGAAAGATACACCCCATGCATAAATAAACATCGACGTACCTAGAAAGATACTCCCCATGCAAAGTCGAACATCGACGTACCTAGAAAGATACGCCCCATGCACCGACTTATTGAGCCGATTGCTCCACGAAGTAAACAAACATCGACGCACCTAATAGGTACGACCAATGTGTAAATAAACATCGACACACCTAAATAGGTACAACCCATGCGAGAAATGAGACGAAGCTCAATAAAATGAAGTACAGTCCTCCACATGGACAACGAGACATCGCACATTGCTGGTCTAAACCATAAAATGATCACCATCGATCATCAAGAAGTGTCAATTACAATAAGCTAGTAAATATATGAGCTTAGCCTCATGTCCCATAACCACTAGCTTAACTTAAATATTTACGAACAAATTGTAGATCTCCACTAGAAAATTGTCACGAGAGATTCAATCGAACAAGGTCAAGAATTAACCGACGAAGTAAACGCAAGCGTTTCATACCACTCGTTTTACTAGGTCTTTTAATTAGATTTCTCATACGAGTGAGGTAAAGGTTTGTATATACTAATAGATTGGAAAACAGTTTAAGAAACGAGCTTTGTAAATCGTTTTGATGAAATAATTATTTACTACTAGTACTGAAAACCTTTATGTTTTGAAGTGACAAATCACAAAAAAGATTGTAGGAACAATCAATCACTAAAATTCACATTCGAAGACGTGAAAAAA
The DNA here is from genome assembly GCA_030765085.1 of Allium cepa. Lineage (NCBI taxonomy): Eukaryota > Viridiplantae > Streptophyta > Magnoliopsida > Asparagales > Amaryllidaceae > Allium > Allium cepa. The sequence goes on along the minus strand of CM060939.1, from coordinate 962,492,167 downwards.
TCCAAAGAAATCGATTACGGAATCTATCAATATTCCCAAAAATCACGAAGAAAATGTCATCAAAGTCGATAATAAGTGATAATAACAAAAGGGAAACAACACGAATCGATTAAAGTTGGAAATTCAACAAAATAGACAAAGTAGGAAAAATAGCATCAGGTCGGTCGGCCGGCTACAGAGCTCGGTCGGTTGGCCAGAAGCAGAAACTTGCTCGGAGTAGCCGGTCGGTCGACCGGCTACAGGGCTCGGTCGGCCGAACTGCAAATTTATGCAGTTCCTGCCCTTTTTCAATGAAGTGCAAATTCCTCCAAAACGCGACCGTTCGAGCAATGGACCAAAGGAGCCTTAGCCAATTAATACCCTAGCTCCATTAAGCTCTTCGATCCGCCACCAAAAACATGTTCAAACATCAAAGTTAGGATCTTTAAAAAATTGAACCCAAACACTAAAAATTTGGATATTCACCAATTCAATCCAAACCAAAAGCAATTACACAAAAATAAGTGTTAGGAATTCATACCTAACAATCGAAGATAGTTATAGACTAAGATATGAGATAAAAATCTCATCTTTGAACCCAAATTAATGAAGAAGAAGCTTGAAAGCAAAGGAAGATCAACCACACTTCAATCCCAACTCAAGAAGCTTGATTCTAAGCTTAAAAGAGAAATATTTCCCAAATTAGGTTTAGGAATTTTCTGAAATCAAAGAGAGGATGAGTTGGGGAAGATGAAGAGAAGGCTTACCAATGGGTTCTCTTGAATTTGGAGCTAGAAGTTGGATTTGCAAAGAAAACTAGGGCTTAGGAATTTCCATTTCCAATCTCTTCCACAATTTTTACTTTAGAACTGAAAAGAGGAGGAAGTCAGATTGAATGGGGAGGGATGATTCAGTTTGGGGTATTATTATGGCTAGTGGGCTGAACCCAAACCCAAACCCAAACCCTGAGTGAAAAAGGTCAAATTTTTAGTTAGCTCCAAACATATCGATGTTTATCCGCAAAAAGGTTGCAAACGGCATTTTGAAGTCAATGCAAGGGGTCTCGAGTCCCAATTCGACTGTTTGCAAAAGGTAGCTTTTCGGACTAAAATCCGACGAACGATGAAATATTTAAATAAAATATTTAAATATACAATCGATAAATATGCGGGTTGTTACAGACTCCCCTCCTTAAAGAAATTGCGTCCTCGCAATACTTAAGAAGAAAATAAGAAGTAACAACCATAGAAGTATATCAACACAAAAGAAAATTTGAATCAAGAAGTCCCCCATAAAGAGCACGAAAGAGTAAGCCCGAATGGGTTCGCTCGATGAATTTCCAGGATTCCCAAGAGCAATCCTTAGGATCTGAGAACTATTGAACTTTCACAAGAAGAACATCTTTATGCCGAAGGCGCCCCACCTCTGAAGCAATGATGCGAATAGAATGTTGCTCAAAAGTCAAATTTGGTGAAACTTCAATCCCCTTAATAACACCGGGTTCAAGAATAAAAATCGGAAACATAAAAGCATTTCCATAGTTAAAAGACGTGGAAAATGTCAAGAATAGCTGAAAATTGAGCCGGTGCAACGGCGTAGTACAAAACGGTACGCTCGAATAATCTCGGAACATCGACGTAATACAAAAACGGTACGTCCAATGAACCGATAAACCGAAACAACGATGTAGTATAATAATGGTACATCCATTGAACCAGATAAGACGGAACATCGATGTAGTATAATAACAGTACATCCGCTGAACCGAACACCATAAAAGAACATCGGAAGCAAGTCCATAAAGAAATGAGGCGAAGCTCAACAAAACAAAGTGCATCGAAACGTCCGATGAACTTGGTAAAAAGATGATAAGATACAAGGAATCTCGAGCCAACGAGGTTGATGCAAATTAAGTTCCTTATGAGAAATAGATATTCCAAAAACTTATGATCGAGGTGGAGAACAAATTTCTTCCCAAAAACGATGATACCAAATCCTAAAAGCGGAAACAATAGCCACGAGCACTAGATCATGAGTGGCATACCTAGTCTCGATAGGCTCAAGTGGTAGAACGTTTCCTTTTGCAAGAGAACGGCATCCTAACCAATACGATTAGCATTGGTACAAAAGATAAAGTCTTGGTTCCCCTCGGAAAACACAAGAATAAGAGTATCGAAAAGAAAGAATTTCTTTAAATAATCTTCTTTCCTGAAAAGTTAAAACTTTCAAAATTACATTTATCTTTATGTAATAATCTTTCTAGAAAAATTTACATTTTTACAAGTCAATTTATTGTGTCTGACTGTCTCATCAAAGTGTTTAGGAAATTCCTATCGATAACGTTGATCAAGCGCATCAATCAGAATTCTTAAAGCACTCAACGGGCAATACTATCAAAAAATCATCTTCTATATGAAGTTTTGAGAATATTCTTTGCTCGTTTAAGATCAAAATACAAATGTACTTAAAAATAAATCTTATGAAAAAGATTTGCAAAATTTTAAATTTTTATTTTCATCGAAAATCAATAAATATAAGAATGGAATTATCGACATATTCATAGAATACTCGATTTATAAAATGGATGAAACAAGATGGGCAAACTGAATGACATAATAAGTCATTCATAAGAATCATAACGAGTGCGGAATGCGGTATGTGGAATGCTAACTTCCGCAAATCATAGCAAATGAAAACCGGTGGTAATGTCGAACTTAAAAGACCTTAGCACCACACAAAAGATTACTTAGGTGATAATCCTAAGACAAGCTCAAAAATACCGGAAAGTTTCACAAACTATTTATATGAGAGAAATAACACTTTCCTCATCATGTAAGCTTAAAGAATAAAATGATTCCACCAAAAGTTTGAAATCGGAATCACAAAGAAAAATAGAAAGCTGCTTAACAGATAGAAAACGTCGAAGATGAATAGTCCACTCGAAAAATAGGATATGGGCTTCATAATGATTAAGCCAATCCTTTCAAGAAAAGTCAATTCCGAAGCCTAAGTGAAAATATCGGCTCGGAAAGAAAAATCACATAAAATAATTTCAACATCAATAGAAAGCAAATTGAGTATTGCGGACCCACCCAGATTGACAATCCTCAAAGTAGTTTTTAAGCCCAAAAATGTTTAAAAAGAATCGACAAGTTCTTTTGATATAAATTAGTGAGATCGAACCCATATCAAAAATAACTCAAATAAGAAGATCACGAAATAAAACAATGCCATCAAGGATTGAGTGAAAAATACCTTTACCAAGAGAAGAGTTGCTAGGAGCTTGCACTACATTGAGCTTTCCCTCCTTCCTACTTTGAAGTATGGGACATGCAGTTATATGGTGACTCGAATTTTTGCAATAGCGACAGTAAAGAGGTTTCGGACACTCCCTTGCATAGTGGTCCGTGGAACCACAATTGTAGCATTGTCCACGACTAGGGGTAGGGGCTTTTGCTACCGGGGTTTCTTGCCTCCCTTTCTTGTTGGGAAAGGGGCCTTTGAATTTAATTGGCCTCTTCATGTTGTCGTTGAAGTTCTGTTTGTGTTGAAGTTCTGTTTGGCAACCACAACTTCAACATTACTCTCTCTATCGGCCTCTTCAAGACGAAGAGCGATATCAATAAGCTGATCAAATGAAACTTCAAGTTTCAGGAGTAATTGCTTCTTAAGATTCTTATTCAAGCCATAGACAAATCTCTGATTTTTCTTCAATGGGGAATTAATGTATTCAACCCCGTATTTGGAAAGAGATTCAAAAGATGCGACATAATCTGTCACAGAAGATTTACCTTGAACAAGGTCAATAAAACGCCGTGCTAAAGTTACTTTTTCAGCCTCCGGCACAAACTTTAGTTCGAATCGTTCCCGGAATTGCTCCCAAGTGAGATCCGCTTCAACGATTTCAGAAATTAAAAGCTCATACCAATCTAATGCTCTTTCTTGGAGCATGCTAGAAGCCACTTGGACTCGATGTAGATCAATAAGGTTCATGCGAGAAAAGATGCGGTCGCATGATTTGAGCCAAGCCTGAATTTCTATAACACTCTCGGATCCCCTGAATGGCCTTCCACCCAAATCGGTGTAGTCTCTGCACAAGCGTGCAAAACTGGATCTAGGATGAGTAGGCTCTGGAATGGGTCGTGCAGCTTGAGCATTCTTCACGTGATATAAAAGCTGCTGAGCAGACATGAATACTCCATCTTGGGGAGTAGCACTAGATTGACCGGCACTGGGACGGCCTGGTCTAACCATTTCTCTTCCTTTAGAAAGAAAGAAAGAAGAAAAAGGTTATTCACCAAATGAGTATCAATCAATCTTGATAGATAAAACAAGGAATCATAAAGAAAATAAGATGAATCGGTACGAAGACTCGAATTAAATCCTAAAGCACGACTCCTAAGACAGACTTAGGACGATGATCCTTGTTACAATATTTCGTATTGTTCTGAAGTTTGGCTCTGATACCAAGCTGTGACGCCCCACCTCTATACCCACGCTAGCCAAGTACACTACGGAGCAATGCTGTCAACTAGCACGGAGAATAAGGCTGTTGAGGAGCGACCCTCCGTGCAATTGGTTTGAACGAGCACCGCTATGTCGGATAGTATAACATGCATTTGATTTCGAGAGGAAATCCGACACACCGATACAAACTCAAAGCAACTACACAGTTATTATAATAATCTTCGAAAACAAGTATAGAAATAAACATAACACAAATCAGTCACAGACATCCATATCACAAAGGCGGAAAAAGATATGAATATATAACACATGAAAGTGTACATCAGAGTAGTGGTCAGAAAGATCCACAATAACCCAAAAGAAAAGCAACATATGCCAAACAAAAGAATAAGTATACATCATAGAGTCTATATCTCAAATGTATATGTCCAAAAACTACTAATCTAAGCAGTTAGCCAAAAGTCAAGGAGATAATCCTAGAAGTGAAGTCAAACAGAAGCACCTGTAACATCTCGGTCTGACCCGAGTATTATTTAATAAGAAAATAATAAACGGATCGCTCTAGTTATAATTATCAGATAAAATGAGATATAAGAAGAGATATAATAAAAAGACGTATGATAACCAAAAATGTCATACAACGACAAGTATACATTAGAAAATCCACAAAAGTCATACAATATCTCAAGAATCTCATAGCATCAAAAGAATGTCATATTCTTTATTTCATTCACCAAGCCACAATAAAATGACATACATATCAATGCCAATTGTAAAAGTTGGTGAAACATAAATTCCAGAAATCATCAATTAGAAATCCAGAAATCACAAGAAAAGGATGGCCAATCCCAAACGGAACGCTATTCCAAAGACTGAACATCGACGCACCTAAATAGAGACGCCCCATGCACAGTCAAACATCGACGCACCTAGAAAGGTTTGAAGTGACAATACTAGTAGTAAATAATTACTAGTATTGTAAACCTTTATGTTTTGAAGTGACAAATCACAAAAAAGATTGTAGGAACAATCAATCACTAAAATTCACATTCGAAGACGTGAATAAAATCCAAAGAAATCGATTACGAAATCTATCGAAATGGATATTCCCAAAAATCATGAAGAAAATGTCATCAAAGTCGATAATAAGTGATAATAACAAAAGGGAAACAACACGAATCGATTAAAGTTGGAAATTCAACAAAATAGACAAAGTAGGCAAAATAGCATCAGGTCGGTCGGCCGGCTACAGAGCTCGGTCGGCTGGCCAGAAGCAGAAAACTTGCTCGGAGTAGCAGGTCGGTCGACCGGCAACAGGGCTCGGTCAGCCGAACCGCAAATTTCTGCAGTTCCTGTTCTTTTTCAATGAAGTGCAAATTCCTCCAAAACGCGACCGTTCGAGCAATGGACCAAAGGAGCCTTAGCCAATCGATACCGCAGCTCCATTAGCTCTCCGATCCGCCACCAAAAACATGTTCAAACATCAAAGTTAAGATCTTTAAAGAATTGAACCCAAACACTAAAAATTTGGATATTCACCAATTCAATACAAACCAAAAGCAGTTGCACAAAAATAAGTGTTACGAATTCATACCTAACAATCGAAGATAGTTATAGGCTAAGATGTGAGATAAAAATCTCACCTTTGAACCCAAATTAATGAAGAAGAAGCTTGAAAGAAAAGGAAGATCAGCCACACTTCAATCCCAACTCAAGAAGCTTGATTCTAAGCTTAAAAGAGAAATATTTCCCAAATTAGGTATAGGAATTTTCTGAAATCAAAGAGAGGATGAGTTGGGGAAGATGAAGAGAAGGCTTACCAGTGGGGTCTCTTGAATTTGGAGCTAGAAGTTGGATTTGCAAAGAAAACTAGGGCTTAGGAATTTCCATTTCCAATCTCTTCCACCATTTTTACTTTAGAACTGAAAAGAGGAGGAAGTCAGAGTGAATGGGGAGGGATGATTCAGTTTGGGGTATTATTATGGCTAGTGGGCTGAACCCAAACCCAAACCCTAAGTGAAAAAGGTCAAATTTTTAGCTAGCTCCAAACATATCAATGTTTATACTCCAAAAGGTTGCAAACGGCATTTTGAACTCAATGGAAGGGGTCTCGAGTCCCAATTCGACTGTTTGCAAAAAGTAGCTTTTCGGACTAAAATCCGACGAACGATGAAATATTTAAATAAAAATTTAAATATACAATCGATAAATATGCGGGTTGTTACAGATGCTTTGATTTTTCCTTGGTCCAGAAATAAATGTGTTTGATTGTTCTTCCTTTAGAGGATTGCATTGACCCATTATTATGGTAGATTTGAACTTACTTGATTGATTTCTTTTACCACTTATCACTCTTTGGGTGATGATTTAGGCTTTGGTTGAATCCTTTATTACCATCTAGGGGTAATGAATTAGATTTTGGTCGAACCTCTTGTTACCATTTTTAGATAATGATTTAGGTTTTGGTCGGTTCAATTGGTTAGCTATCTTAAGCAGAACCAAAGTCTTTCCCGTCCTTTCTTTAGGGGGAGCTCTAACAGGCTTTATTGGCGGAACTGAAGACTAGTTTGGTGTTTTGGCTTGACCATCTTAGGAGGGACTAAAGGCTTGCTCCATCCTCCCTCTAAGAGGCACTTCAAACAGGCCTTATATGCGAGACTGAAGTCTGGTCGGTGCTCTAGCTAGGCCATCTTAGGCAGAGGCCATAGGATTACTCCAACCTCCTTCTAGGAGGCGCTCCGCCAGACCGCGTAGGCGAGACCGAAGGTTTACAATGCTCTGTCCTGGCCTTATAGGCGCGACTGGAAGCTTACTCTGACCTCCCTCTATGAGGTGCTTTGACCAAGCGATCTTGGTTGGATCAAAGTCGTTTTCCTTTATTTTACAAATCATCTTTATGAAGCATTCCTCTTTATTGATTACTTGTTCTTTTAGAGACATTTGCCTTTTGCTTAAATCTTGCTAATGAATTCTTGAAGCTTGTCTTTCTCAAGAAATTCTCAACCATTCCTGTAAGGGCTCAACAATAATTAGTTTCATGTCCACCCCTTCGGTGATATTGACAATAAGTACCCCTAAGATTTCTTTCATTTCCTGGATGCTTCTTCTTTGAAGGTCAATAGTTCAATATCTCCTTAGTTAGGAGATAGATGTTCATGTAGGAAGTGGTAAGAGAACAAATCCTAGAAGATCGAGAATTCTAGGGCATTGTATTATTTGCTCCCACTTGGCATTCTTGTAGCAATGGATGGCATATTAGCATCATCTGTAAGTTTACTCTTTAAAGATTCTCGAGTTTTGATTGACGTTGTAGGATGATCAATCATTCCCTTCCACCTTTAGGCAAACTTGTCGAAATCTCCTGTTGTTTATTTTTCAAAAATAGTTCCCTTGGATTGGAATTGTATGGCCTTTCTCATCTTTAAGAACAAACTATCTTTCTTTGGGTCCTCATTTCTCGGGATAGGACAATAACCACAGATCAAGGTAGAGCCTACATGGAACTGATTTATGCTCCACTTATCATGATTATAAGGAACCACTTGTTTCTTTTCTTTCATAATTTGTATTGCCGACAACATTATCACTTGCTAATCATGAAATCGAGGGTCATGGTGATTTGATACACGGACCTGGTCAAGTGAGGCTCCAAGGATCCTTTTTTTGAAATGGTAATTATGCCGTTCTAAATAGGTAATGCAGCATTTGGAAGGTCCTTTAAGGAAATATGTAGGATGGGGTCCTCTATTGTAACTACCCACCTTTCTAACCCATAGGAATGACACTTAGCACATCCTTGGTATTCATGCGTCATTGACCAAGCACCAAAAAATGAATTATCGTGGGTAATAAAGAACAAAATAGAAAACCTCACAACGAAACTGCTAAATAAAACATAACAGTTAATAGTACATCAGGTTACTCCTTAACAGGGAGTTATCAGAGTTACACAAAAGTACTATAAATCAGCTTAGGCAATTATAATATCCTACCTTTACATATGCTGAAACAAATTATACTTACACAAACTAGATAGTACAGAGGAATAAATAACTAAGATGTGACGACCCGAACTCGATGTCCGACATACAACATCAGATTCGTATTGCCGGAGCTTGCAACAACATTAGATGATAAATAACACAGCGGAAATAAAAGGTGATATCACTGATACAACATGAATACAATATCCAATACATCAGTTTGATACAATGATAATCATCAATATCAAAGAATATACAACACAAAATACAGCGGAACACGATACAATATGAGATAAGTCTTCACTGGATCTAATACTGCAACCCCAATCCAAAATTCCAAAGCTAGAGCTCCAAAACTTCAAGCTCGATCCACCATCAAGGTTGCACAAAGATAAGCAAGCAAGGTCAGTCGTCTAAGGATTGAACTAGCTCCAGATAATCTACTAAACCTGACTATCTGAAAAACCAAACTCTAGACTGCCCGTGTGGAAAATTGTGGGCACCCAGAGTTTAGGAAAGGAACAATTAACTCTAGCTCAGTCATGGGACTGGTATGAGAAAATGAAAATGGTTTGTCTTAAAAAAACAATCAAAAGACTTAAATTTGAAATCCGCAATGCTTTTTGGAAAATGAAACTACCATAAGGCCTCCCGCCATACACAACCATGCAAACGCAGAATTGGAGGAGATTTCTCCTTATGATAGCTAAAAATGCTTGGTACGCGAAAACCATTTTGATATTATTATTAGTGCATAGTGGGAAAACATTTCAGAAGTATAATATTAATCTGAGCCAGCATAGGCATTTCGCACTTATGCCTACTATAACTACTATGTTCAATAGCAGGTTACCGCCACATTCCCTGACAGGTTATACAACTAATACCGTACAGGGCGCGTATTGTTTCTTTGGATTTTTCCAACAAATGGTCAGGCTAAGAAACTTCCAATTGCCACATGGGAACGGCTTTGGCGGGACGCCTCGAGAACCTACCCGGATCTCTGCCAACACAAGGCCGGTTACCCTCTTCCCGGGAAGTAAAACGTAAGATATGTCACCCTCGGTCCTTTGAGACCTTTATACATGGATCCTCTACACCAACAACATCACACAGTAATAAATATATACTACAGTGCCCACATGAGTAAGTATCTGGGCTCCATACCATGATACTACCCTTTTCCAGAAGGAATGGTCACACCCTAAGGGAGCTACCCCTGAAACCTTGCCGCATCTTTCCTGTTTCGACCATTACCGGTTTGTGAGGCTCGATGAGGTCTCGTCCACAAAGCTACGCTTTACACGAAAGCCATGCTTTGATCACAAATGATCAACAAATGATCATCACACACTACATCACTTAGCATGCCGCACTACCAAATTGGGAGTGTATCGCTGATAACCTTCAACGACATAACCTCTGAGCTCGTACGTCTCATAGAAGGGTGTTAAGCTAAGAAAATAAAGTCTCCGCCACCAACAGATATGTATTTGAAAAGAAATCTGCTTTATATCTCAAAGTGTAATGTCAGACATACAACCATACAAGTCTATTCTGGGTCCGAACAGAACCGAAGGCACTTCCGAAGAAGCCGTTGCAATCCGGGTATTCACAATCCCGATCGGACTTCCCATCACTTAGGGAATCTCTATACTGTAGCTACTCAGTGCAGAGACAATCGATAGGTCATCCTATCATTCTCGCAAATACCCATTCTTCACCACTGGTCTTCAAATGCTATCCATAACGACGTATCATTATTCGAAATGGGTTATATGACACAAAGTCCTCTCCCGGCTAAACCGAATAATGAGCGCAATATTAAAAAACATATGGATACGGGATTTCAATTAAATCAACTTTAAAATTCAAAACTTCCTTTCAAATGGTTTAAACCAATTACCATTTCAAATCTTTTAAACAAAAAGATTTATTTCACAAAGTTCACCCAGTTTCACAAAGATCCATTCACGGATTTCAAAACAATTTCCGTTTCAATTGGATTAATTCATTTAAATATTAAATCAAGATTTCACTTATATCTTTCAAAACTTGCTTCCAAAGATTCATCCATAAATTGGAAAACCATTTCAATTCAAACTTGAAATCCCTTTAATACAAATTGGAAATTCATTACTTATGTGAAAGCTTTTTATCATTTGAAAACAAACAGTTTTGTTTCGGAAAATCCGATTTCATTTATACAAGTTAAAATCTTGGGTTAATTTAAAATCCCAAAACAACACTTTAAAAATGGGTTAAAACCCATATAAACTTGTATACCGTTTTTAAATCATAAATACCAAATATAGAATTCAATTTCAGATGTTGAATTCCAATTTAAATCAAATTATTTAAATTTCAGAACTCAACCAAGTAATTGAGAATAACTTTTATTTTTGGAATTCCTTTTTAAAAGCTCTTTATATTTAATTCAATTCCATTTCCAAAACTATTTGAGTTCCAAAATTCGATTTAAGAATTATTTCTAAAATCTGTGACTTAACCAATTTCCACGTGATCCATATTTGTGTGTGTATAAGTGTGGCCCAGGAGTTTTACACAATAGTGCACAACATCAATCATTATAGATATATCAATATCGATAAGCGGTATTATCCATAACGCTTATCTTCATTCACAGATTCATAAATATAGCAGATTTATCAATCACAAAGATTCATCATTACGATTCGATGTGGGTTTCGGATAACCAACTGGAATCCGACTCCCTGTCGCATCAAAATTCAAATGCTGTTTTACGGGCAAAGGGGTTTTCACATAAATGCAGAAACAAATCACAAATCATAGTTCAGCATAAGGCAATTCACATCACATAGCATCACAATCACAAACAGAACTATCAATTCAGTATACAACATTTGATGATAATCAATCATCTTCAATTTAAAGTGAAGGTGATTTAAAAGAATTAACCACATAATTGTTTTTATTTATTTATTATTACTCTATTTTTTTTTAAATCAATGATTAATTTTCTTAATGATAAATTAATTAAATTTTAATATATTATTCCTTAATCAATTAACTCAATTAACTACTAACTATAGATTAATTAACTTTAATTATTTATTTAACAATCCGTAATTAAAAATTAGTTAAACACTTAATTATTAACTAACCAATCTTTAATTTCAAATAATCAATCTCTAATCACTTAGTTAATTTCAATTTTAAATTAATTAACTATTCTTAATTACCCTTTTCTTTTTAAACAATTAATAATAATAATTATTTGTCTTAATTAACATTTTAAACATCTTCTTTAAAATTTGAAATCAATTTATTACAATTATAAAAGCTTTAATGTTAACTAACTTTAACCCTTATCTTTAAGTTAACCATTCAATTAAAATATAAATTAAGGTTAAAATGATGTTAAGTATTTACTTAAATAATTTAAATTTGAAACAAATTCTTAACTCAAAATAGCCAAACATTAATTACCTGGTTAACACTAAAACTCATTTAACATTATTAACTTTAAAATTCGTTGGGTTTAACCCTGTTTTAAACAAAACCTGAGATTACCCAGGTTTCGCTCGAGTATTCACTCGGGTTTCCACTAACTTTCCCCGAGTCATTCTTCTCTCCCTCTTGTTCGTTTCTTCTTCTTCCTTTTTTTCTTCTTCTAGCTAAGTTTTTAAACTCAAATAACTGCTCCAAGGATCGCGCGTTCCAAGCTCGAGAACTTCGCGATTCAACCCGAAGCAATGCATTAGTTTTCTTGGGTATCAACTTGAGACGTTCTCCACTCCACAACCTGACACCACAACTACGCCGTACACGTGCAAGGCGACTTGTTGTAGCTTCGGCGAACTTCACGATCACCGGCAAGTCGCGAATCACTCCAATATATGAAATCAAAACTCGATTCGACACAAAAACTACCAAATCAAAATTTAGCATATCGTTCCAAAACCTGGAACTCGAACACCCCCGCAAAAATGCTTCGCCTCGGTCGCTCTCACCACCAAAATCGCCACGACTTCGGCCTCACCACTTCAACCCCTTGTTCTTCCATTCCCCTCAGTTTCGTACAACTCGGTCAATCAGAGGTGATGAAATCACCTCATTTCCAAACACCTCAAAAACTCAATCACGAACCTAATTACGCATCGTCCCATCAATTCGTACAATGAAAAGATTATTCAACAATTTTTCCATTACTATCAACTACCAAACTTGCTTCAAGCAAGATCTCAGCGTTCAAAATGGGTTCGATCATCAGAAATTGATCAAAATGCAAATTTTGCTCGAATGTGGACTGCACTTGGAATACTTCATTAAAAATCATCATATTAATCTCAAAAATCCTATCTTTAGCTTTTTATCCAAGTTACATAATCAAATCCATAATTTAAACTACTCGAATAAATCGTATGATTTTTTATTTAACTGTTAAAATGAGTTTACAGGGTCAAGTTCTTTCATTTTCAAGCTAAAAAAAATTCTTGACCATGGTTTATATTTAAACAAACTTATTTTGTATAAAAATCCTAAAGTAAAGATGTTTGTATGAAAATTTATTAGATTTTTCTAGTTTAGGTTCACTCTGTAACCAGAAACAGAAAGAACCACACCATCACAGTACACAATACCTCATATACTTATACAGAACTAATTATTAAAAACATATACAACCAAACATAAGGTTCTTCCTGAATTAAATATACAAACACTACAACAAAAAAGTATTTTTACAACGGGCAATACCCGTTGTAATATGGTTTTCGCAACGGGCATGTGCCCGTTGTAATAGGCCTCGTTGTAATAGATCCACCATATTTTACAAGGGGCAAAGCACGTTGTAAAATCCGTTGCAGTATACCTTTTTACAACGTGTTATAACCGTTGTAATAGACTATATAACAACGTGCAATGACCGTTGTAAGAAGCTCATATAATAACGCACATTACCCGTTGCAAAATAAATGCAAATTTTTAAAAAAAAATACAGCATCATCAAAATCTGATAGAGCCATTATCACAAAATGCCCAGTTGGTCTGAAAACTAGAGATGTAACTATAGTGTCAATCAAAATCTGATATACATTTTTAGCCAGCTGACATTTCTACTTTCATGATCAAGTAGATCAGCATTACACTCAGTGTCCTCCCACAGAAATCTTTACATTCACTCATTTTCCCTTTCCCTCATCTTCTGCCATTATTCTATTACCATATGGAACAGGAAATCGGCCTAACAGGTAATATTCTATTACAGACCATTGATGCAGAGAATGTCATTGAGAAGGTGGCTGTAGCACTTGATACCTGCACCGAAGTAAAACACTCAAAATAATACATACGGGTATATAAAAAGACTACTAATAACTCAAATTGTTAATTGAGGAATTAAAAGAGCAGTAATCATGTGTATAGCTAAGACATATAAAACCATATAGTAATTTACAAAATTACATGATAGGATAATATCGAACATTATTTATGAAATAATAACTTTTTCCAGTATTGATTGAAAAACAAGCATAGTTTTGTTTCAATATGAAATTTATGGATATTCATTACAATATTGTAGAGAACAACATGACCTAGTTAATTCTCAAATGGAGATGGATCGTTTAAATGTTATGAACAACAATGTATCTCCAAATAGCACCCTTACTGACGGATATGACAATCAAGAAAATGTAACAAGGTTCTGTGGAGCTCGGTTAAATGAAAATAAATTTATATGTGGAAGTATACGTGGCATACAAAGCCAAAAGTGCTACAAACTAGTTAGGTACAGCTAAACTGTGGTCAACACTAGCCCCATTAAGCATTTATTTGTTCAGTGTATGGTCTTCTACAAATGCATGAAACAACAAAGCTACACATACAAGCAGAATATATATAATATTAACAGTACACTCAGAAATCTTATCCTTTGCAATTGAATCTGTTAATGATTGACATAAGTATCTCCGTAATAACATATACATGCATGTTAACTGTGTATACGGCCCTACATAACTGGTTCCATGTTCCATTTTTTCCTTCTTATTATGATGTCACATCTGCCCCTCTTTAACATCGTAAGTAACTAATGAGTTCAAAAATTGAATTGGAATATGACTGGAGATCTTCTGTATATGCATTTATTTTTCAAATTTTGATATGCAACAGCCTTTTTTGATTGAAGACATAACTTTATTTTGATTTTTCCTTCTGAAATGTGATGATGGCATTCTATTATACATAGTAAGGAGACAGATCCATGGAATTTAGGCAAACAACATAAACTACACATTGTTTATATCTATAAGCGTAGAAAGTAACAGCATTGGTATACTTGCATTATTTATTTATCCAAATTAAAAATTTATACTACTGATATGATCGCCTTGTAAACTAAATATGAGCTGATTAGTAAGAGGTTTAGAGCGTGAAAGCTTGGTGTTTTATACAATTTGACCAGGTAAAAACTGATGATGCAACTAAACGTATACATAATTTGGTGAAACTAACGATGCTAAGCCTCTTGCTATTTTAACAGCATAATACTGGTCGATGTAAACTTCTAATCAAGGGAGAGACAAGGAAAAACACACAAATGCAGAGAATTTTCCTACGTTATGTATTTATATGTGTGTATGTAAGTATGTATATGTATTTACATGTGCTGAAGGATCTTAAGATCATATATAGTAATCTATAAGTAATGATATAAAAAAATTAAAAAAAAGTTGAAGTTTATCAGAAAGGAAAATGAATATGTAGCAAAAATATTAATGCATGAAAGTCCTTGTTATGTTATGCAACAAATTTATTTTCCACTTTATCTACGCACAACTAAAAATTTCTAATATACATAATTGTTGAGTGCTACTAGGATTGGACACAGAAAACACAAAGCAATTTATTTCACCGACCAAAATATAAACTGAAACTCAAAGAAAGATATAGTTATATATGAGTAGATTGATGCATCCTTAACATAAAACATCCTTGAGAAGTTTGTAACTTCTGCCATCGGGTTTTGAAGGAGTGGATGAAGAACTACCTTTTCCTCCACTTTTGTTGTCTTCTTGATCACCACTTCGCTTTGGTTTCTGATCTGTGTGTTTTTTAGGGGAAGGCCCATGCCGTGTCAATTCAACCTCTGACAACATGATTTCCCCAATCATCTCACTGCACCCAGGACTTCATCGCCCTTCAACCAAATCGATTCGACCATCGCCTCGAACCCGCCTCGACTTGAAATCGCCAACCACCAAGCATCTCTGTTCGAACCCGAAACCGCGACAAATTCATCAGTTTTGGCTGTGGAATTTTAAACTTTCGTATTGAATTGTATTGACAATCAGTTGATTTACGTTGATATTAAAATCTTGAGTGTTCAGAGGTATTTGGAACTGAATTAGTGAAGTTTTGGGATAATAGCGATTTGGGAATTAGGAGGGTGGGAGGAGGGAGGGAGGACCAGCATAGGAGTTTTAGGGATTTGGTGATTAGGGTTTGGGAGGAGCAAAGGATCGGTAATAAATAAAAAAACGAGCAAGCCAAAATTTCGAGCCAAAAAATTTGGCCGTTGTTAAATTGTTATATATTACAACGGGCAATAGTGAACGTTTTAAAATTAACATTTATTACAACGGGCTAGAAAGGACTGTGTAATAGCCTTCTATTACAACGGCTATCATCGTCCGTTGTAAAAAGGGCGTTGTATAGGGCATCTATTACAATGGTCCTAAACGGACCGTTGTAATAGCCTTCTAATACAACGGGCAGCCAATGCCCGTTGTAAAAAGTGCGTTGTAATAGGGTATTTTTGTTGTAGTGAAATTAATTTTTTTTGAAGTAGTATGTTTACTCACATCAATTTTGAAGAACAGAGAACACTTGTTGTTTGAAACTGCAGTATTGATCTGCCTTTGAATCTGTTTTGCTTTCTTTGAGTTAAATGGTTTTTGAGTTTGTAGATAATGATGTTTATATTTTCTTTTCTAGTTTTGCTTAAAAAAAATTTAGTGAACTAACCAGAATAGAGTTGATGAACACACATATATATAGAAAAATAGTTTGTATATAAGGGGAAGGTATTGTCTAGTCAAGCCTCTTTTGTTTTGAAGAGATTTTTTTATCTTTATTTACTGAAATGAAGTTTTTTTTTCTTTTCTTATTTCGGCTGAGATGATATATATGGTGTGCTTGAGAAGAAAGCATTTAATGCTTGTGTCTCCATTTTTGTTTACATATGAATTCTATTTGAATTATGTATATACAGTTTTGCTTTGTATATTTTTTTTCTTGTTTCATTATCTTCTTTTGCAAGCCTTTGTACATAGATGTGTTGTTATTTCTTGCTTCTTCATTTTGCAAGTGTACATATTTAAACTTTATTTGCTTTGACTATAGATTTTTATTTCTATTCATAGTTTGATTTTCAAACATTACGTTTATCACATATATTTTATTTTATACTTTACACTTATATTCAATATTGATAGGATAAATTTTTATTTTATACTTTTTATAATTTCATAAAGAAAATGGATTAAAACACAATTTATACACTAAATAAATAATCATACATATTATTTTCCATGGTATAATTCTTAAATCCATTTTATTTTGAATACATTTTGAATTTCCAAATCAAAATTTTGTTTATAATCCAATTCAATTTAAAATATTTATTGAGTTTCAAATCTAATTTATAAAATAAATAAGTATATACATCTTATTAAATTTGAAAAATTCAAATAAATCCATAATTTAACCCAAATTAAATTTAATTGCAAACTTAAATCCGTCTTTAAACCGGGATCGTTACATACGGAGATGAAATCCTCTTCTCGGACGTCACCTTCAAAAAAAGCCTACAAAGACCCGCTACTCTCGTACTAAAATAAAAATGATTACCCCGGAGTTTAGGGAAACAAACAACTCAGGTCAGACATTATGTTTGGTATGATTAAAACATCAAATAATAGGTGTGATATTTGAATATGAATTGAAAGGATTTGGAGTTCGAAATTTTGGGAAAAGGTTAAATTCCTATGGGTTTGAATTGGTTTTCAAAGGCTTTGGAGGAATAATAGTGACATTATTCGGAAATATTTTTGAATTGAAGATGAAATTTGGGGACGTTTGGAATTAAAAATATTTGTAATGTTTTGGATGGAACTTAAGCACCGAATTCACTTCGGTCGCTAGGAAATAACTTCGATGATGATCGCGACATCATCGGTGTTCGTATTCGAGTTTCCAAGAGAGGGATTGCTACCTAAATGTTTTGAATTGATTGTTTGCAAAAACTGGGTTTGATTTTGGGATGCAAAGGAATAATTTGGTTTGGGTATATATGATTTCAAAAATATTTTTGAGTGTTTAAGCAATTTTTTAAACTCTGGAAGTTAATTAAAAATGTTTGTGAAACAAAAAAATAAGCTTGATAACTTATAAAAATTTGAAGTTTGTTAGAATAAAATTTAACATGAAGTAGAATTAGACAGAAGTAAGTGTGATAATAAAAATAAAGTGGTAAGTGAACCAATTAAATGAAGTAAGTTGGAAGAGATTAGTAAATGGAATGTAAATAAGTTAGGAAAACTTATAGAAGTTTAAAAATTTAAATTAGATCGGAATGTGGCTGAACCAAGTTAAAAAAAAGTGAATTTGAGGAAATGAATCTATGTAGAATAAATGAAATGGCCATTGATATAAAAATTCATTAATCTGAAAATAAATGTGTGAATGAACAAATTAATTTAATTTGTAACTAAATGGAAGTGAAATTAAATATTGGAATTTAATTTGAATTATGTTATTGAGGAATCAATTCAAGTGGAGCGAAATAAGATTTATTAAGTGGGAATGAATGGTAAATGAACGAACTAGTTTCAGTGTATGTGAATGGGATTAAACTTAATATTGGAATCCAATTTGATTTAAGTTAAGTAGGGAAAGTGTAGAAATAGTTTGAAGTGGACTAAAAAGGGTTGGAAATAAAAAGTGTTTGAGATATAAATAAATCAGTAAGTGGAACTAATTAAAGAAATGGTTGATTAAATATGGTTTGAGATAAGATGAATAGAATTCAATATTTCAAGTGAAAGGTAAATTGAATTCAAATGAAATTGGAAATGCAAGTGAATATAAATGGACATAAAACCAAAGTGATGAAGTAAGAAATAAATATAAGAAGTGTATAAAATACTTATATTGAACTTAAGAAATAGATAATGAGATTCTTAAGTAAAATTTGATATTGAGAAAAATGTTCTAAGTTAACATTTGAATAAGATTATGTAAAGTGTGAAATTGGATAATTGTGGATAGGCGAATGAAAATCAATGTGAATAAAAGAGAATTGATATAGATAAAAATCAATTAAGTGAATACGTAGGATGTACGTATATTATTTTATTCGAGTAACGATTTGATTCAGATTCAAGCACAGAATTTCGAGGTAGTTATATCGATCCGAGTTGGGATTTTTCTCTCGATTTTCAACAGCGAACCCTGAATATGGATTTTTGATCGATTTTGGAAATTCCCTATCATAGTATATGGCTATGCAAGGAGAATGATGGTTTTCGATCAAGAAACTAGATCTGAGTCCGCACTAGAGAGTCGGGTGATCGATACTAGTTCGGAAGTGAAATTGTGTGATCGAGTGAGCGATCGGATTTGATATTGCATATGAATGGTATTTGTGCATCGTACGAGCTTTAGTAAAGCAAATATTGAAAATTTTAAAAAAGGAATGAATAAAATGATATTGAATTCTGTGATGGGATATTATTGCTAAGTAGGATATACAGGTATTTAAAAGCAAAGGAAAAATTGGTTTTGATTTCAGAAGATAAATTTGAATTGCCGATAAAAAGGTATGTATTTATATTTCTGTATGAAATTTGATGGTTTTCTAGTCTAGCCACTTGGCGTTTTGTTTTCTTTTAAAATTTGGGGGCCGTAGAGGCATTTTGTAGTTGTACCAATCTAACCGTGCAAAGGAGACGCTGGCGAAATTTTTCGAAAATTTAAGGAGTTAGAAAATTTATGAGAAATTTTGATAATTTAAATTTGGTTTTAAATTATAATTTGAATCGTTGAGTAAATAATGCTGTTTGGAAACTATGAAAGATTTGGGAAAGTTAGTAAGGGTGATAGTGTGACTTTAATAAAAAGATTTATTTGGGGAAGTTGTTAAAAAATATTGGGACTGGGAAATAGTTAACGGGTTATGTATCATTCTTCTTAACTAGTAATTTCGAGGACGAAATTCTTTTAAGGGGGGAGGAATGTGACAACCCAGAATTTTTGGATATTTGAAATTTAAATATTTAATTGATTTTAAATATTTGGACGTTAGTTTAGCTTGAATTTCAAATATCTCCATTTATTTGATAATTAAATTAATTGAATTTAATTGCTGGGAATTAGGCAAAATATTAAATGTTGAGTTTTAAGCTTAATAAAAATATTTCAAGGGCTTATAAAATCTATATTGACAATACTGAAGATAATAGAAGTGTTAAAATTGAAATTAAAGGTTATTTGTTCAGTTTTAAAAATATATCGTTTAAATCGATATTTAAAATAGCCTTTCGAGGCACAGTCTCGGAATTCGACGAAACCAGATCCATTGGATCCGTAATAGTGTATTATTATCGGATTTCAAATCTCAGAGTGTTCGAAATTATCATGTGACCGTACGGTATATAAACGCGCCGAAATTTATATCAAAATTCAATTTAATAACCGGGTCCAGAATGCTATCTTCTCCACACTATCGAGTTAGGCCTCGAAACCTTTTCCGTTGTGTTCGAAATAGGGGTATAACATTATAAACGCCTAGCGGCACACCTCGATAGGGGTTCGAGATTGTAAGTTGCATTTATCGAGATGATTTAAAATTGGAATATGTTTTCACGATTCAACACGTTCCCTCCTTATAACACGTGTTTCCCCTTTTCAGTTTTAATCACGCGTGGAAGAAAGAAAAGCGAAATTTCCGTTAAATGAAAAAAAGAGAAGAGAGATCATAAAAATGAAAAAAAGAAAGAATGGCTGCCTGCATATTCTTTACAATCCTCTTTGTTATAAATCAAATTTCATCTTCAGTTATTATCATAACCCGTCCTCTCCCTCATTTGTAAATTTCAAATTCAATCATTTCAAAGGAATTGCCGTTTTTCCTTAATCTTAAAATGGACGGCTGCTTCGTTTTTTAAACCACGCCGCAATCTCGTAAGGTGGATGTTCGACGGCGATTGTCGAACGAGGCTAAAAGGGAGAGGGCAACGGCAAATCTTGTTCGTGGCAAAGGAGGCACACCGCGAGGAAGCCTTGCTGGGTTGCGCGAAGTCGAGATGCTGGCTACTGAGTCGCGTGGGACGCGCGAGGAGGCGCTGTGGAGGAGCTCGAGGGCTTGGCATGACAAGGCGCAGCGGAAGCGTGGTGGTCGTAGGCTAGGCAGTAAGGTATGGGGTTTATTTTGAATTAAATTTATGGATAAGAATATAGGTTAGGAATTTATTTACAGTAAATACAAAATTATCTGTTAAGCAGTTTTTTAAAATATTTAAGTTAATCTTAATTTAATTTTAATATATATAGGAAACATGAAATTATTTTATATAGATAAATTTTGGAAAATATAGGAATTTGATAGAAAGATTTGATTTTTTTAAAAATCTATATGGGTTTTTTTTATAAATATACTTATGTAGTTCTAAATGAGAAAAAAATATATGCCTATATCCATTCTAAGCCTACTAGTTAATTTAAAAAAATGATGTATGATGGAGATTAAATTGTTAATAAACTTAATTAATTTATTTTAGTTACAAAAAGATTTTAAGGGAATTAGTTTAAATCAAATTATTAGTTTAAATTAAATAAATAGGTAGTAATAAATTTGTTCGATCAATTCAAATATTAATAAACTATGTGTTGTTTGTACAAGGTTCAAAATCGTCAAGGAAATAACCGGTTTAGGTCAGATTGCAAAACAAAAATCAAAGGTGATTTAATCTCACTCATTTGGATTACCAGTTAATTTAAATAGTTAAATTTAAATTATTGGATTGATTGCTTGAATTGATTATGATTATCAGTCTGGATGTGATAGTGTATATATGGTAGTATATATATATATATATATATATATATTTGAGTGATTGATTTCCCGCATTATATAGCGGATGAAACCCTATGCGCCCCGCATAATAGCGGATGAACCCATATACCGCGATATCCCCCTCGAAGTGGGATTGGTATTTTTATATTGTGCTAACATCTGTGGATGCAGGGAAATAGGTTAGAGGGATCCAACTGGATTCCTCTAATATTGAAATTTGTTTTTCATATTATGTGATATGTTGTATTTGATGATCTATGATAGATTATATTGGTAATTGAAAATAGTAAATGCAATGGTTTGACTAAATGTTTTTTGGGTATATTGAGATATTGGATTTTTAAAGGAAAATAAAAGAGGGAATTCTAAATAAATAAATAAATATAGTGGATTTGGATAAATTAAAAGAATGAATTTGGAAAAGGATAAGAGTTTGATTTAAATCCTATCAAATAAATTCCGAGTATAGGAAAAAGATTTTTGAATAAATAGGGATGGATGAATTTTGAGAACTTAAGATATATTGTTTAAAATGTTGAAGAATTTATTTTAAATTCAGGATTTAAAATGGTTTGCAAGAAATAAAGGGAGAATTTTGAAATTAAATATGAAATTAACATTTCAGATTTAAATAAGATTTTTAAATCTAAATAAAGGAGTGAATATGAAATTAATGGATTTTGAAATAAAGTTGGATAAGTAAAGGAATTATTTTAAATGGAGTTGGTTTTGGAAATCGATTTGAAAGCCGACTAAGTGTTGAAACTGTGATTAAAGGAGAATGAGATTGTGAAATTTATAAACTGGGTTTATAAATAAAGTGAAATATTTATCAGTGGATAAATTTGAAAGTATAAATTCACGGTGGGAATTCATAAGGAGATGGGAAATGTGTTTTAAAAATAAAAAGTGGTTTTATTTTTAAAGTGTTTAAGGAAATATACGGGATTGGGACGTAAATTAAATTAGGATAATCGAGCAGGATTTATAAAGGATTAGATCGACTACATTGGAATGGGAAGTGTATTTTCCTGAAAAGTCAAGTATGTTTTTATACCAAATTTTTAAGTAGAAGTTAAAAGTTTTAAAGTTGTTTTAAAAGAATGTTTTTATGAGAAATTTATTATTTAAGTTGTTTAAAATTTTAAAGGTAAATATTTATTAAGTTAGTTATAGTAGTAATTATTTTAAAGGTTTAACTAGTATTATGGTTTAAAAGATAATTATTTAATATTTATACCTTATAGGATAACTTTTGTTTTAAATTTAGTTTTGGCTTAAATTTTGCATGAGAAATTATTATAAAGTTCATAACTAGTATTTTAAATAAAGTGTTTAAGTAGTTTTATTTTAAGTGTTTTAAAGTATATATTTTTGGATAAAGTGATTTAAATTATTTTAAAATCTTAAGTATTAAGGCTTGGGATTTTCATTGGAAAGAAAACAATTGGCTGGAAATTTATTCCTCAAGAGGGAAGTGTTTTGAAAACTATTTTTAAAGGGTTATATCTTGCGAAAGATGTTTTGAATAAATAATTCCGGAAATTATTAAGGCCCGATGGTTATTTGTGACTGTTATTTGATAGTTACCAATATTGGACAATGTGCTGATCATTTCAAAGAGACCGGATCAGGATTAATTTCCCGAAAACCACTTCGATCCGGTTTGAACGTTTTCATGAGGAAGACAAGAGCTTGGAGTCAAAGATGGAGCAATGAAGTGCAAGGGCTAATCGCTACTAATCTTGAGGGTGATTCCAAAATGGATGTAGTAAGAGTAGTGCCTTCGATTCCGTTTGAACCTGGAACGGAATTGTATGGATGAATGCTATCAGAACATCGTTAGGAGGATGATGAGCATTCTAAGGAAATGTGTGCTAAAAAGGTAACGCATAGCCTCGAGCCTCATCAAGCGAGAATGGCTAAAACAGGAAGGGTGCACGCAAGACTAAGTGGCTGGCAACCAATTAAGGTAAGGTCATCCCTGTCTAGATGTCTCTTTTTATTCGGCTGTGTGGGCAGTTGCTGATCCCAATCACGGGGTGATCTTATTCGAACTATCCAGTAAGGGGTGGCTCCGGTCTTGTGTAGCAGGGGATCATGGTAGGTCCTCAGACGGTGATCTAGACCACGTACTGTAACGGGCGGTACCCTAGTAACCCTGCCATTGATTGAAACCCAATCTCCAATAAGTGCCTTCGGACTTGTTTGTATTCCTATTATGCTGTAATTTAATGAATGTAACAATTTCAGCTATTTGAATAAGTATTTGTATATAGACACTAATATAATATCAGAGGATTTGATAAGAAATGTTTTGGTTATCGTAAGGTAAAAACCCGACATGTTTATTTGTGGCGTGGTCTTTTGAGATACCTTTGATTTTTTAAAGGATTTTGGAAATTTTAATAATCCAATTGAGTGTGTTTTCTCACTTTGGTTTTTCAGACTGAATCGGGTGTTATTTTACTATAATGCTCAGGTCAAACCGAGTATTGCATAGTACAGATTCTGGATGGACGACTATGGAACTCAGGAGACGAGCTGGACGGCGAAACGTAGCACACGTACTTGATGTATATTTTGCTGTGTTGTAAGCTGTGTAGTCAGTTTTGTGAGGAAAAGTTAATACAACTGTCCCGTAATTTACTATTGACTTTGTTGTACTCTGATGATGCAGTACATAGAACCGTTACAGTTTCTTTTGTATAAAAATCTGTTGTTAAATATTACATGTTATTCCACTACGATTGTGAGATTCGGTTGCTGTTCTACTTTCTCTTTTTCTACCTCCTCCTTCTTTCCCTTATAGTTTGGTTTTCAGGCACTCAATTGTTCGACATTTAATACAGTGGACGTATTAATGTCGATTTTTCGGGCGTCGAAAAACCGCGTCGTGACATTATTCTAATAAAAGCAACCCCACATAGCTTGGCCTCCTCTTTCGCTTTGGTTTTAATCATTTTCGAGAAAGGATAAAATGCTCAATGGAGCAATAAATCATCCTAGAATGACGATAATATAGAAGCTGAAGTAACCGATAGCTTAGAAACAAACTATCAAGGATATAAAACGATCATATAAGGAAATTAAGTCTTGTATACTTACCATCACTCATCGAATTCGAACTTGCATCGACCCACCTTTTTGGAGACTTTAAATCGACAATAAACCACATATGTCAACTCAAACCATTCAAAATGGAGGATTGTTAATGGGGTAAATAAGAAAATAAAAGAAAAAGAAGAAGAAACAGAATCTTGCAGTAGAACGATAAAATATAATAATCAAATAAATAGTTCATGAAGCGTTTATACAATACATTTGATTATAATATATACAACATTTATCAGAGTTATATATATACATCAAGGATAATTGAATAATGCAGCAGACAACATGATGTAGGGATAATAATAGTAGTAATATACCAAATCTTCGTCTTCGTCTTCCAGAATAAATCTTCAATAAGCTGAAAAACTCAGGGCTGACCCAAGCGTAATGAAAAGACAAAACACTCCAGTCAGGACTAAAATATCCTTATGTAAGTCAAATCGATATTGCATAAACATGAGTGTAACGACGTCAGAGATGTTTGCGGGTTTTGACATCTCCTATCCAGTGTATAACGTGCGTGCAATAACTCAAGAGATCTTACTGGATTTTCCATCTCTTAAGGATCTGTCAAAATATTTATATGTAGTGGAATACGCTACAAAAATAATGTCTAGTCAATAAAATAAATATCGAAATAGCGTTAAGGCTTTACATTAATCCCTCTTAACAATTTTTAAGCACTATCGTACAATTTGCATATAAAACACCAGTTAAACAGTAGGTGGATAGAGATGCGCCGTGATACGACAACACTACACCAAAATCCTATGGGTCTCGTTTAGGGATAATAGTATGACAAGGCACGTGAGGCAATGCCCAAGGTAGGATACTAACAGTTTACCATTCTCGGCTGGTGGTAACACATCATAGCGATGATCGCCCATCGCGTCCATCGCGTCCATCACCTTTTTTCTTTCTTATTACCAAACATGATCTGCCGCACAAAGATCCTTCTTCCCCAAGGCCTAATGCCTGTACACACACAAGAACATTGCAACCCAAAGCACACGTGTGCATGTTGTAACGGAAGCGATTTTTCGTTGCCGAAAAACCGAACCATTATGGTTTTTAAGAGAAGAAAGAAGGAAAGAAAAAGAGAAAGAGGTAGAAGAAGATGGAAAAAGGTAGACGATAGAAAATAGAGGGAAAAGAAAATAGAAAAATAGAACGGAACAGAAAAAC
This sequence comes from Allium cepa, assembly GCA_030765085.1. Classification (NCBI taxonomy): domain Eukaryota; kingdom Viridiplantae; phylum Streptophyta; class Magnoliopsida; order Asparagales; family Amaryllidaceae; genus Allium; species Allium cepa. The sequence goes on along the minus strand of CM060939.1, from coordinate 962,466,319 downwards.
AACAGAACAACAGAATCTCACAATTCGCAGCGGAACAACATATAATAGATAAATGAATAATCTTTAAACAAAGAACTATATCAGTTATTACATTACATTACATTTCATTACATAATATCATCAGAGTGTACAACAACAACAACATATAATGCAGCGGAAAAAGAAATACTATATACTAGTGATACGCCATGCCATCCAGCTTGCCTCCAGCAATTCCAGAATATCCAGAATATCCTGATAAACCTTAACTCTTGACTGCCCGTGTGAAAATTGGTGGGCACCCAGAGTTTAGGAAGGAAAACAATAAACTCCGAGTCAGTCATGTGACTGGTGTGAGAATTCAAAACAGTTTATTTATCTTTAAAATCAAAATAGAGGAATATTTTTAAAGTCAATTCGCAATGCTTTTAAAAATGAGACTACCATAAGGCCTCCCGCACACACACACAATGCAAACGCAGAATCGGAGGAGATTTCTCCTTATGATAGTCAAAGATGCTTGATACGCATTTAAAAGAACATTTGATATTATTACTAGTGCATAGTGTAGGAAAAATTCATTTCGAAAGTAGAATATAAATCTTAGCCAACATACGACCATTATCGTATGCCTACTATAGCTAACTATGTTCAATAGCAGGTTACCGCCACATTCCATAGCAGGTTATACAACTAAAACCGTACAAGTTTCGTATTGTTTCTTTGGATTTCCAACGAATGATCAGGCCAAGGAACTTCCCATTGCCACATGAGAATGCCTCTGGATGGACATCCCCGAGAACCAAACCGGATCTCTACCAACACAAGGCCGGGTTACCCCTAACTGAGTAACAACTGACCGAATATGCCATCCCCCGGTCCTTTGGGACCTTTTCACCGAGCGCTCGTAATCAATTCACACAATCATAACAAAGTGTTTTCAACATGAGTAAGTATCTGGGCTCCATACCATGATACCACCCTTTTCCAGAAGGAAATGCACACATCCTGAAGGGCGCTACCCCTCATAACCTTGCCGCATCTTTCCTGTTTTGACCATTCACGGGGTGTGAGGCTCGACGAAGTCACGTCCACAAAAACATACTTTATACAAAAGCCATGCTTTGGGTCAACAAATGATCATAGAAATGATCACCAGGATAGACGATCAAATAAACGATCCTATCACAAATAATCAACACAATGATCATTTACAGCAACACTCAGCATGTCACATTACCAAATTGGGAATATATCGCTGATAACTTCAACTATATAACCTCTGAGCTCGTACGTCTCAGAGAAGGGTGTTAAGCTAAAAGAATTAATTCTCCGCCACCAACAGAAATATATTTGAAAGAAATCGGCTTTATATCTCAACTTGTAATGTCAGACATACAATCCATACAAGTCTGTTCCGGGCTCGAACAAAACCGAAGGCACTTACAAAGAAGTCCTTGCAATCCGGATATCCACAATCCTGATCGGATTCCCCATCACATATGGAGAACTCTATACCGTAGCTACTCGGTGCAGAGTCAATCGATAGGTCATCCTATCGCTCTCGCAAATACCGGGTCTTCAACACCGATCTTCAATGTGATTCATAACGACGTATCACATATTCGGAATGGGTTATACGACCCCATGGTCCTTTCCCGGTTAACCCGAATAGTGAGCGCTTATTCAAAAATAAGTGTGGCATTCAAATTCAAACAAATCACATCAAATACCCATTCAAAGGGAAATATTGATAGTCGGCTATTGAACTATCAATGGATATGCACACATCACCAGTTTCCAAATAATTTTCCAAATTATTTATTTTCCAAAATATCTTTACAAGATATATATTTTCAACACTTCAAAAATAAATCAATATTTATTTTTAAACAAATTCCACTTTCTTTTATAAATTCAATAGTGAATTTACATTCCAAAGTATTCATGAATATACGACTTCAATTCGATTTCTAATATTCATTTTCAATTTATCTTCAAAAAGATAAATTCAAAATATTTACTTTATATTGGAAAACAATTCCATACTTATTAAAAATAAGTAATTCAAATCTTTTTATTTTCAACCTTTGGAAAATATTCAATATACTTAAATCGAAATTAAGTATATATTTCATTCTTTAAGGAAATCATTCTCTTAAACATATTTATTTGGGCCAAAACGAATGTTGCGTAAAACATCGTTACGACAACCCAAAATCACTAGTATAGGGATTCGAATTTAAAATAGATATATAAATCCCAATACTATTCAAAACATTTCCTTTCGGAAATTATTTACTATAACAACAGTGTTATAGTCCACCATTTCCTTTTATTTCTCGAAAACGTCTATTTCAACAATAAATGTTGAAATCTATGGTTTCGAATCATAACACATTTAAAAACATCGTTAGATCGTTTTAATTCTGTTTAAAACACCAAATCCAAAACAATTTCTTTAACGTGTTATTCACTATTCAAAAACGTGAATATACTTTGTTAACAAATTTCATCCTTTTATTCCTTTTATTTCAAAGGATTATTCACAGTCAAAAATGTGAATATAACTCCATTAATAGGTTTCAACAATTTTCTTATCAAAGTAAGTCGTTTGCGAATTTATAAAACAACGTTTATAAATTCCATTTCTATTTATTTTATAACAACTTCCTTTTATGAATTCCTTTATTAACCTATTCGATTTATAACTCGATTATAAACTAAAGGTTCATATTATAAGTTAAACACTTAAAATTTATTTGTTTGCAAAACCGTTCCTTTGAACTTTCCAAATCATAAATCTTATAACTTATAAGATTCAATTGTTCACCCAAATCTATTCCTTTAATAACTTTATAAATTTATAAATCTTACTATTTATAAATTTCATTTATAACTTTACCATTTATAATTCTATAAATTTCATTCATTTATGAAATTCATTTTCACTTCATTCAAACACTTATAAAAACTCGTTTTATAATGTCAATATTTCAATTTATAAATATCCATTTATAAATCTCTTAATATAAATCAATTTATATTATTCTTTAAAACGTCTTTAAATTCCTTTAAAACTTCATCATTTTGATTATAAAATAATCAAATTTCATAAATCCTATATTTAAACTTTTATAATATATTCAAAAATCCCGATTTAAACTATTTTATAAAATCATTAATTCATATTTCTCAAAAATCAGCTTTTAACTATATTTCACAAAAACCTTAATTTTTATAACATTAAAAATTATATCGTTTATTTATTTAAAATATATCAGTTTCCAAAAATATAGAATATTTTCAACAATCACTTTTAAAATCATTTTAAAACTCCAAAATTTGGTCCAATGATGCTACACACCAAATAGTCAATCACGACTACAACGATCCATCATATATCGATATGATAATCCATCAAATATCAAAATATCTGAAATCAAATAAAAACTGTTGAGGAATCCAGTTGGATCCCTCCAACCTGTTTTCCTGCATCCAAAAACATTAGCACAATACCAATTTCGCTCCAGTACGAAATTATCGCGGTATATGTTTTTAATAAATATTATCCGCTTAATAACGGCGCAATAGGGTCTCATCCGCTAAACAAATAAATGCGGGAAATCAATAACTCCAATATATACATATGCCAATATATATATATTGATATTATATATAATACCAATTTCACTGTTTATGAAATATTCGCGGTATATGTTTTTAATAAATAACATCCGCTTACTAACGGCGCATAATGTCTATTTTAACAATCAATAGATAACAATCATCATTCAAACATGCATTCAAATAATTTAAATCTAACTATTTAAAATAAAATCGAAACTGATTCGATTGAGTGAGAAGTTCTCACCTTGATTTTAAATTCCGTTTTAGCGATTTATTTCGAATAAAATTAAACGGACGTTTAATTTTACCCAAAATTCTCACTAACTCCAAATGACTCCAATCCAATTTCATCGCGTAGTGCTCGTCCATACGATTCCAACGCAACTGGTTTCGCGCGTTTTCGACCTCGTATGAAAAACTTATGATTTTATGAAGTTTATACACGATTTTATAACTAAATTACAACATAAACTTAAAATTATAAACCTAGCTAACATGGGCCGTGTGATCCAGATCCAACGCCTCAAGACCGTTCCCTTCATCTCTCCCTGACGCACGAAAATCCCCAGATCAATGAAACGCGGCCGAACCCAACATCCTAGGTTAGGGTTTTATATTGCAACTCCAAAACTCGACGAAACTTCATCAAACTACCCTCATTCGAACGCCTCTCACATGCTCCACCTTCGGCCATAATATCATGGAGCTCGGTCATCCATGTTTCGCGCAAATCGAGGCCGACCGTGTGCACTTCATAGCCAAATTCTGGCGAATCCACTTCGAGTTTTTCCATCATAACCGTTGATTAGCTAGTTCGTGTTGCCCCCTTCAACATTGTAGTTGAACAAATTTGATGAAACTGAATAGATTTGAAGAAATCAAAGAGAGAAGGAGAGAAAGTATCGGCCCTTGGTTGTTAACTGGCGGCTAGGGTTTGATTTTTTTTTTTTTAATTAATGAAGGGTGTGGGTGTCTATTTATAGAGAAAAATCGAACACTATTCATCCGGAAATTCCGAACTCCGATTTACGCGCCGAAACTGACGTTCCTAGGGTTTATCCCGCGTTCCGGACACAATGGAACAGGTTTCGAAAGCTAATTCGCACATCTGTGCGAGTTATGGCTATAAACGTTCAATTTGAATTAAACCGATTTAAATCGATTTCTAGGCGTTTTAATTTGTACCGGACAAACGGTAAATCCAATTGACTTGAAATTTAAAACCATACAATAATATCACATTACGGATCCGATGAAACTGGTTTCGTCGAAATTCGAGACTTTTTGAAAAATGGCTATTTTCACTCGCCAAATTAATATAAAAAATAATTCGATGCGTTTCGAGCTGCTACGATCAAACGATAGCTCCGATTGACACGAAAATTGAAATCCAGTAATAATTAACTATTACGGATCCAATGGAACTGGTTTCGTCGAATTCTGAGACTGTTCAAAAATTGACTATTTTCACTAGTCGATTTTAATATTAAAATATTCAATTTTCACAAATAAACTTTTAATTCGATTTTAAAAGTTCTAAAATATCGTTCTAACTCCAACATGATAAAATAAATTTTTACAAATCATTTTCAATCATATTTAACTCAAATTTCAATTATTTCCAAAATTTAACGTATTAAATTATCGATTTAATTATTCAATTAAATCCAATAATTGAAAATAAAAATTTATTTGACTTATAAATTCACTTATTAATATTTAAAATTAATTAAATATTAAATTTTTAATTACTAAAAATTCTGGGTCGTTACACATGTTTCCACCGATACCACAAACTCCTCGTCGAAACCAAATCTCGACTTCGCCAACATATTCTCCTCGACAATCTCGATCAGCCCATACCAAAAACGTCATGCTCGAGCCTCTCCAATGAAAACGCGATAGTCGAGACTACCATCCACTACAGTGTCAGGTCGCCTCCCCCATCTACATGCCGATCTCCACCAAAATCTCGCCAGAGATGCTAATCGACCCCCCAAATTCGAATATGCCCTCAGAATCTCCCATCGATCAACACAACAATCGACTTCCCAAACCCTAGCTTCTATGCTAGCTACTATACACGGTCGACTTCATAGATCAAGGCGCACCTTACAAATAATATACCAGATCGAAGCTCGTGCGAAAATAAGATTTTTAAAGCAAGTTTCGAATTTTTTTATCAAGTATATTTCGAGAATTCAATTTTTGAGGTTATGGTTTCTTTTTCTTCTTTACTGTTCAGCCGTGCGCTTAAATGGAGGAAGGAAGGAGGCATGATATACGTAAAGAAAGCAAGCTCGTACAAGAGGCATGGTGGCTTAAAAAGAATGAAAGTGGCTAATGTGAAGGGTTGACTCAAATCAACGTATATATTATTGTTTTAAGTTCAAATATCTAGATATTTATTTTTAACTCCTATCGAGGCATGTCGCTAAGTGTTCATTATATTATACCCCTATTCCAAACGCAATGGAAAAGTCGAGTCCTAATTCGATCGTATGAGGAAGATAGCTTTTTGAATCGAATTAAAATATTAAATTTTCGATATTCATTTCTATGCATTTATATCCCGTACGACCGAAAGGTAACTCCAAACTCTACGAAATTTGAAATCTAGTAAAAATACACTATTACAGATCCAATGGAATGGGTCTCGTCGAATTCCGAGACTGTGCCCTAGATCGCTATTTTAACATCTCGATTATAATATAAAATTTCTAATTTCTAATTATTCACTTTTAAATCAAATTTTAGATGTTGAAAATCTTCATTGTTATTTAAATAAAATTTACATCAATTTCCGGTTTCCTTTTCAATCATATTATATTCAAAATTCAAAATTCAAATATTTGAAATATTAAATTTTAAACAATTTTGATTATTCAATAAATCATTATCTTTTGAAATATTAGTTAATGAACTTGCAAGATTTAACTTTTAAAACAAATTCAAATTATAAAGCACTATTTCCATTATACAGTTATTCAACTCCTATTATTTAATTATTCAAATAATTTCAATATTGAATTTAAACAATTTAAGTGCTCAATATCCAACAAATTTTAATATTGGATTTTAAATGAATTCTATTTATCAACATCATTTTATTTGTATCTATATAATTCACAATTATTATCCAACTTCAGTTATTGATCATGAACCAAGTTAATATATGTAATTTCATTTCAATCTTATTGATGCCAAAACATCAAATAAGTTTATTACAAAATTTTACTCAAGTTCATACCAAATAACCTACATTCAAGATCATTAAATTTTTATTTTTAACCGTTTTTATTTAATAATTACATTAAATCTACAAATTTAAAATTGCTAAAAAGTATGGGTCGTTACACTCTCCCCCATTCAAAACTTTTCATCTTCGAAAAGGAACTAAGTGAATAATTCAACATTTGATATATTTTATTTAAAATTATCAATTTATAAAACAATGAAATTTCATTTATAATGTCGTTACTACGCTTGCAGTATGCTACTCCATTTGGCTTATGAAATTTTCAAGTCATATCCCACAATTATTCTTAACTTTTCAAATAGCGACAAGTCTACTTCTTCCATGTTTAATGCTAATTACAAAAATAAATCATTTTCATATAAGCGAATCACTTTACAAACATTAATTCATTTCCATAAACGAATCAAAACCTTTTCTTTTAAAAACCTGAATTCGTACTTAGCTTCACATTACAAGTATTAGCTTTAAAACACTTTGTTAAAAGAGTTTACTAGCTTTGAAACATCATTATAAAAAGAATTTAAAAACTCAAAACATCCTTATTACATTGATTAATTAACTTTAAAACTTCTTTAACTAAGTTAATTAATTAACTTCAATTACCTTTAATTGAAAAGGGTAAATCACCTTAAATATCATTAATTCAATTAGTTAATAAAAATTAAATATATTTAATTAAATTAGTTTATAAATAGTTAATCTTAGTATTTGAAATGATTCATTAATTGTAAAAATCTTTAAAGAAAAGATTAATTAAAGTTAAACATGTTTATTAACTTCTAAAAGTCGTTAATTTAAAAGATTAATTAATTTAAAAACATCATTAGTAAGTTGATTATTTAACTTTAATCCATTATTATTAAAAGATTAATTAACTTTAAACATCATAAATAAAATGATTAATTAATTTCAAAACATCATTAACCAAGTGATTGGTTAATTTTAAACACATCGTTAATAAATTAATTAGTTTACTTTAATCCTTATTAATTAAATAATTAAATTAAATAATAATTATTAAAATAATTAATTATTTTTTTAAAGCATCATAAATCAAAATCTTGCTTAAATTGTAAAATAGTTCCAAGACGATAATAAAATCAAATAGTTTCAATAAAATGTGATTTTCTGAAAGTGCCAATATAGCGACTATCACTATACGCGTAGTTCGAAATTCGAGTATATGACACTTTCAATACAACCAACCATCACAAAGCAAAGGGATGAATATACATACATGATAGTTTATAATAATTCAACATGTTACAACCACTTATTAACAATGCAATTAGTTTAACCACCAGATTTTAATATAATTTAAGATTCACTTAATAACTTTCCAAAGCAACTAATTTTTAAAGTAACAAATTAATCCAACAACCAAACCGTTATTACAACTATACAATAATCATTCGATAGCTACAAATATGAGCATGTATACAGTTTAAACTTTATGGTTCAAAGGTGGAAGCTTTACTCACAAAAACACTTTTAACTTAACCGGAGCACCATAATAAGTCGCCGAACTTACGAAAGAACTTCACTACGGCTTAGCTCACTCTTTTAGGCCCTTAGTGAGATATCTTATGGGTTTTTATAAGGGAATATTGGTCTCATCCTTGGAGTTTTTAAGGTGGAAAGGGTTTTTTTGGTAGAGGGGTGTTTGCAGATGAATATGTAGAGTTTAACTTTATTTTTCGAAGTGCATTCACTAGTTCTTGGCTTGGGAATTTCTCTTGGTGGCCATGGAAGTATTCATGTATATGAAGAAAAAAGAAATGAAGATAGGAATAAATATGTATAGTGAAAAATGTGCAGATGTGGTGGGTATTTATAGGTAAAGGAAATGAAGAGATGATTAAAATAATTAAACATTTAAATAATATAAAGTTGTCATGTGTTCATGCTTTCCATACCCCCTCCACCTCACCTAGTACACATGCACACACCTCCCTCCCCCTCTTCACCATGCCTTAGATACTTGTTTAGGCTATGGTTAGGGCACATAATTAATTTTCTAATGTTATTTAATATATTTTTGTGCATTTTATGTCAAATCAAGTTTTACATTTAAATTAAGCTTGATTATTAACTTGAACACATTGATTATCTTATCACATGACATATGTGCATGTGTGTGCATGTGTGTATAAGTGACACAAAAATGTGCAAAACATTTTCAATGACTTTTCGAGGTTGAAAAGCCGAAATTTCGAAAAGCTTTTTCCGGTCACATTTTCTCTTTTTATTTAAACAAATTATTTTGGCAAACAAAATCTGAAAATGATTTTAATATAATTGATTATTGTTTAAAATATGTTCATTTGGTTATTTAAATCTATTATTTGAATGTTAGAAAATGATTTAAATTTTCAAATATAAAGCGATTAATTTATAGGTCATTACACTCTCCCCCCGGGAGAATTTCGTCCCCGAAATTAAAAGAGACAATCCAAAAGGTATATATTATACCAAGAAATTCATATAACAATGCAAAGAAACTATGCCATTAAAGAGCATACATAATGCATTCAAACAACAAACAGCTAACCTGACATTACATTAGGGCAAGTTTCTATAATATGATCCTTAGTCTCTCAAGCCCAATCGCGGAGATCATCACTCCACCAAACCTTTACAAGCTTAACCACCTTGTTCCTCAATCTCTTTTCATCCCAACCTACAATATGAACCAGATATCGGATTACTGTAAAGTTTGGTTCTATCTATAAATCATCTTGAACATATATCTCTACAATCAGTGATGGATCATGAACATGCTTTCTCAGATGAGATACATGAATGACGTTATGAACTTTTGACAATCTACTCTATAGGCTGATGATCCAGTTCTCTCAAGGATCCTAAATGGTCCAATGAATATGGGTGCTAGCTTTCCTGTTTTTCTGAATCTTACATCTCCTTTAATCGTGGAAACTTTCACAAATACTGAATCCCCAACTGCAAACTGTAAGTCCCTTCTCCTTTGATCAGTATAACTATTCTGTCAAACTCGGGCTTCTGTCATCCTTTCCTTGATCATAGCCACATTTTATGAAGCTTTTCAAATCATATCTGGTCTAATAATTAAATGGTCTCCAGTCTCAACCCAATGTGAAGACGATATTTACATGGATATCCATACAAATCTTCATAAGGCGCGACGCCAATGCTAGCTTTTTAACTGCTGTTATAAAAGAACTCTACCAAATGCAAATGATCTTCCCAAGTACCTCCAAAGTCGAAAATGCATGCTCTTAAGAGATCCTCCAAAATCTAATTCACACTTTCAGTTTATCCTCTGTCTGTGGGTGATAGGATATGCTCAAATTCAGCTCTATTCCTAAAGCAGCTAGCAATGCTCCCCAAATCGACTAGTGAAGATGGGAACTCAATCACTGACTATACTTACTAGATTCCATGCAGTCGAACGATCGCTCTCAAATAAATTCCTACCAAAGAAGCTGTAGTTCTTATTGACTTCATCGGAATAAAGTGGGCGCTCTTCGTTAATCGATATACAATTGCCCAAATGCCTTCACTACCTCTTCTTGTTTTGGGAAACCCATCGATAAAGTCCACGGATATTTCCTCCCACTTCCAATTTGGTATTTCCAATGGTTGGAGTAACCCAGCGGTCTTCTGCTGGTCACCCTTGACCTGTTGACAATTAGCACATCGGCTTATGACAATCGAAATGTCTCTCTTCATCTGTAACATCCCCCTACTTGGAGGCCCAAAACTAACGGCCATGGATGCTGCAGTCATCCACAGTTATTAATCCATAGTGACCAAATATGACAATGTTAGATACATTGATACACAGAAACGCATGAATATGGAAAAAATTTAAAGCATCAAACAAGTTCTACATTATATTTCAAAACATTTCAAATTCATACATAATCCCACAATTGTTAACCATGTTCAAAGAAAATATATTTATTACAACATACGCCAAGAGCGACATATGAAGATGCCCCCTTGGATGATCGGAGCATAGATAGACAATCTTACAACTTTTCCTTTACAAACAATATGGAGGAATCAAAATAAAAGAGAACTTTAGATATCTATCATGCCTCCTGCATGTCTTCAGAAGCTTTATTCGTCTAAAGAGGTACCTGAAAACCTAACCTCTCAAACTACTCAAAATCAAGTGTGTGCTTGAGAGTTTAGGAGGAAAACATAAACTTCGAGTTAGACATAAAGCCTGGTATGAATAATAACTGACCATCAGATATATAATGAGACTATGCCGCTTAGCGGAACGGGTTTTCCCCTCACTAGTATCTTAAAACCTTTATAAAACTATATACTGTGCTCCTACATCCACAATTGGTTAAAACAATTCAAAATAATATGATATGATAATATGCAAAACAAGTGAATCAATTCTGGATTACCCATCCGCATTAATTTTGACTATCTGTCGTAGTTATAATTTCTAGGGTTACTATTAACCTAATAATTTACACGGGATGACTAATAACCAGTTAAGTGTTTAAGGACTCCCCGTCCAATTACATAGTTTTCATGGGATCACTATGAACCTATTGGTAACTTCAATATCTTTACTCTTATCCTAGTTTTCATGGGCTGACTAGAAACCTATGGGTAACTCCAATATCTTTTCTTTTATCTTAGTTTTCATAGGCTAACTAGGAACCAATTGACAACTGTCAATATCTTAATTCGGATATAGTTTTCATGGGTTCACTATAAACCTATTGGCCCTTGCCAATATCAAATCATATTTTTCATGGGCTAACTATGAACCAGTCTTTCTGACATCTTCATTTATACATAGTTTGCATGGGCTTACTATGAACCTATTGACCCATGCTAATATCTTTTTTTGTACACAATTTTCATGGGCTTACTGAGAACCTAGTGGCCCATGCCGATATCTTCCTTTAATATTTTAGCATCCTATATTCTGGTCTTTCTGACCTCCGGGATACAATTCTACTTAATCGGGAGTTAATTTAACTTATATTCACTACTGGGTCAACCTAGCTTGTTATTCTGCCCTTCTCCAAAATACAGTTATGAGTCCGTTACAATGTGAAAACATACATATATGAAGAAGCAAACAAAATAACTTGGTCAATCCCCTTAACCTTTTTAAACCAAAGAAAACTTCTTCAAAAACTCCTTTTCAAAACACTTAATTTATTTAGGTCATGGTTTTCCTTTAAAATAAGATTAGGTTATTTATTTTGAAAAAATAAGGTATTCAAAACCTTTAAAATCTTGCTTTCGACCTCACTGTGTAACCTCATTCGAAAGCATATAAATCTCTTTTCAAAACATTAGGCCCCTACCTTTCAAAACACTTTAAAACTTCTCTTTCGAAACCTTTCAAAAGTAATAAGGTATTACTCATTAACTCTTAGAAGCATAGCTTCGAAATCATTGAAAGTACCTCTTTTGATGCTTTTGGAAGTATCCCTTCCTAAAGCATTGAAAGTCCCTCTTTTGAAACCAGTGGGTTTATATTTAAAACATCATTTGGGTTAAATAAAAGAAAGTATCTCTTTCGAAACCATTCTTTATTATATGAAAGTATTGGGGAAAATTTGATGGCATCGGCGCCATCCCTTTTGAAAGCTTCAAAACACTTAAGCAAAACATTGAAGGTTAGCATTGAAACCCCCTTCGAAGCCACTGCCTTCGAAACCCTTAGACCCTTGCAAAAGCATTTAGGAAGTGACATAGTATATCTTTAAAACAAAACTACCCTTTGAAGGCATTGATGACTTTAATATACTCGAAAGGCAAAAGAGCAGCAGCAGGGCTTCGACTAGGTTGGAACCCCTTCTTTTGAAAGCATTATTTTATGGGTAAAGAAAGCCATTCAAAAGCTTATTCTTTAAAACATCAATGGCAACCCGTAGAAAGCTATTAGAAAACTCCTTTTGAAAACATATATTTCGACAATGTCAAAGGCATTAGTAAAACAAAGGCAAATGCTTAACTTTTAAAAAAAACAAAGGTATCGACTCCATCGGAAGCAATGCTTTCGACACCATGTCTTCCGCCTTACCTCAAATCCACTATGTACCATCTAAGTGATACCTTATGTATTGGTTTCGGCTTAGTGGGGTTTCGACTCGATTGATGGCGGAAACTCTAAGTCAAAAGGTACTTTTGTTAGAGGAAGAACCTGCTTTTTTGACTAAAGCGGATTAATGCCAACTAAAGCAAATTTTATCTAACTAACCCGCCACATGTAAATATGTGATTGGCTTCCCAAACTTTTCAAATTCTTTATAAAAATAACTGCCGCTTATTTGCAGATCTAAATCAAGATTAATTTAACAAATAAGCCCTTCCATGTAGCAAAACCAAAATCGCAAATAAGTAGTTCTAAAATAATTTAATTTCCACAGCAAATCACTTAGGAAAAATCCCCAAAAATCACATAAATTCACTTTCATCATGCTAACTAACATATCAAATTTTAGACCCAAATTCTCAATATAATTTCTGAAATAGAATTCTAAACCAAATTGGTTTTGCCCTAAAACAATATCAATATAATCCATGGCATCCAAGAATCAAAATCGATTAGTTTTGCCCTAAAACCGCATAAAACCTCATTTAAACAATCTTGTTTAAATTAAAAAAATTATAATTCTAGCATATCACCATCCAAAACATCGTAAAAACAATTTAATCTTCAATCCGAAAACATATGATCGTAAAACAAAATAGAGATGTTATAAATTATTATTCGCCTTGATTAAGATAAGGAGATTGGATTGAGATTGATATTGATTCCCCTTCTTTAATTCGTTAGCTTTTAATTGAATTATTATTTTCTTTCCTTGTTAATGGTCAGCTCCTCTAGAGTTTTACTTTTTTTTGTGAAAATGAGAAATAATCGTAAATGGGTGACAAGCCGTATGTATATATAAAGGTAATGGAATTAAGGGGCGGCTAATACCCAATATACCATTGCATAAACTAATTAGCCTATAAACCATTCTTAAGACCATTTAATTAATTGGTTAAGAATGACAACTAAATATTTATTCAAATCTCAGTCCCTTATCATGTAACATTTACATTATTCTGTTTAATTTATCTAACTAAATCTCCTAAATAATGTTATTAAAAATTAAGGGAGTTACATCATCACTTTCCACAGAAAGGTTTTCTTCTATTCTGAAACATTTTAGTTACTCTTCGGTGTATAGATAACTTTGACCGATGGCCCTCCCTCAGCACATCCTGTCTAATCCATTAACATCTAGCACACAAATCCGACCATTCATTCTTAAAATGCCTCGGGTGTCAATTCGAAAACTAGAAACAATTCCATCTTCGATATCCTTCTTAAGCCAAATTAGAATAGGGTCTTCTTCTTGGGAATATGCAATTCTCTCCATTAATGCTGGCTTAACTTCCAAATTTTCACATTCCTACTCAATGCATCTGCAAAGGCATTCACTTTCTCTGGGTATAAAGAATCAATAGGTTATAAGACGCTAGAAATTCCAACCATGTTTGCTACCTTAAGTTCAAATCATTTAGGGTAAAGAGATACTTTAATGATTTGCGATTTGTATATAACTCAAACTTTGCACCCAAAGGATAGTGCCTCCAACCTTCAATGCGAAAACTACTGTTAAAAGCTCCAGATCGTGCGTAGCGTAATTCTTTTCATGAGTTTTCAACTGTCGACTCGCATACGCTATTACTTTACCATTCTACATCAAAACTTCTCCCAATCTGATCCCAAATGCATCCTTGTAAACCGTTAATCCTTCACTACCATCTGGAATAGTCAAGATAAGAGCGCTAGTCAATTTCTCCTTTACCTCATTGAATGCTTGATCGCACTTGGGTGTCCGAACAAACTTAGCATCTTTCTAGATCAACTTTGTTAGATGAGAAGCAATCTTCGAGGAATCTTTAATGAACCTTTTAAAGAAACCTGTCAATCCCAAGAAACTCCAGACCTTCATTGCATTTTCAGGTTTCTTCCGATCTTGAACTACAACTACTTTAGCCGGGTCTACTGATATGCCTTCTTTCGAAACTACGTGCCCTAGAAATATAAATTTGGATTTCTAAAAATGGCACTTAGAAGACATTATCTTTAAAATATGACTTCTTAAATCACTTAGAACAACATAAAGATGGTATTTGTGCTCTTCCTCTGACTTAGAATAAACGAGAATGTCATCAATAAAGACTAGGACAAACTTGTTAAGAAAAACCCGAAACACTATATTCATCAAATCCACGAAATAAACGGGTGCGTTAGTCAATCCAAATCACATGATTGACCACTCGTAAAACTACCAAGGGTCCAAAATGCTGTTGAGGATACACTCTCCTCTATTACACGTAATTGGTGAAAACAAGTGCCAAGATACAACTTAGAAAATATCTAAGCTACATGGAGCTAGTCCAACTTGTCGTCAATCCTATGTAAACATACTTATTATTGATAGTCCCTTATTCAACTCTCGGTTATCTATACATAATCTTGGAGAACCATCAGCCTCAGTAACAAACACTACCGACGATCCCCAACTCGATATGCTATGTCTAATCAAACCCTTATATAATAAATCAAGTGCCTACTTCTAACTCTCTTCTTTCCTTTAGAGCAAACCTTCAGGGAGGTTGTACGATAGGTCTGATTCCTAGAATCAAATCAATGTCGAACTCTACTTCCTAGTGAGGAGGTAAACCTCACACTTCTTTAAAAATATCCTTGAAATCTCGGATAATTAGTGTATTCCTTATCTTCTCTTGGGTACTTCGAGTGAATAAAGAAAACTGCTCACCAACTTAATGGGTTTCCCACGATAAATATCCATACTAACATTTCTAGCATCACTAATTTTGACAATCCTTTAATTACAATTTACGACCGCTCTAAATTTAGACAACCAATCCATACTCAATAATACCTCAAACCCATGAACCCAAGAATAAATAAGTCAGAAAAGAAAGGCCAATCTTGATATGAAATAGACTCATTCGAACATATGGTGTCAAGATTGGTCGGACCCTCAATTGGGTTCGACACACAAAGAGAATTGTCTAAAACAATGGGTTTGAGGTTAAACTTATCAATAAGGTCCGATGAAATGAAACTATGGGATGAATCGGTATCAAATAACACTCTAACAGGAATATCAAAAATGTTTAATGTACCTTGCAACACCTATTTTCCTTTTGGGTCCATAGAAGTAGATGGTGTTTCCTTAATAGCTAAAGCTTGTCCCTATGATCCTTTCTTTGGAAAATGGCACTGGTTCTTCATATGTCCATGTTTGTTGCAATTGTAGTAGAGTGGTTCACTAGCCGGGTTCAGGCACTAATTTGCAAAGTGGACCATTTGGTTGCATTGGTCAAGTCTAACTGCTTATTCCGTGCTAGAGCTCCAACTCCAAGCTTCTTCCCTGACCACTTCTTCTTCCCTTTGTGCTTGAAAAATGGCTTACTAGCAACAAGTATCACTAATAAAGGTTAGGAATTGACAGATGATAATACTCCCTTTTTAATTCCTTGCTCAATATCAAAAGCTTCAGACCTTAAAAAAAACATACTAGTTAGATCGGCAAAGATACCACCAAGATGATTGGTCATTTCTTGATAAAATTCTAGTCGCATTCCTTTCACAAACATTTGATTCTTTTTAAGCGGTGTATGAATCAATCATGTTCCAAAGCGAGACAATGCACTGAACATATGCTCATACTGTGCCACCATCATCTCACCTCATTTCAAATCCATAAAACTTTTGAACAACTGAGTTCTTCTCGCCTTTGGGATAAATTGAGCTTCAAATACCTCCTTAAACTATGCCTAGGAGAAATCTTCTTCTGGTGTATTCATGGTGACTGAATCCCACCAATCCGTTGCTTCTTTTTAAAGATGATCTAATGCCAATAATCTCTTTCTAGAATCCTCCAACTGAAGATTCCCGAATATCCTTTCACAAGAGCGGAGCCATGTATGAACTCCTAGAATGTCTTTTATTCCAAAAAAGGGCTTACCTTCTAAAACAGTGTAATTCTTGCGCAAGGTCTCTGAGGCGGCCGAACTTGCATCACTACTTCTTCTACCGGTTATACAACTGGCTCATTTCTAGAGCTCTGCCATTTGTAGCCGTGTTGGTTCCAGATCCCTTCCCTCTTCTTCCTCTTGTACTTATTTTCAATAACCTGGATAAGCGACATGTATTATTGGAATACAAAGTTAGGGTCAAAGATGAAAAAGGAAATCTACAATAAAAGATCTAAAGCCAGACTTTTAAGGGAGAAAAGGAAATGCTCTCTCAAGATTAACTCATTGTAGGGTTCTGCTCATCCTATCTCTAATATGTTGTACCCCAATCAGGCTAAAGTGTTTTCTCAACTGAAGCTCTGATACTAACTGTGACGACCCACCTTTCTGACCCCTAGGAATGACACTTAAAACATCCTCGGTATTCGTGTGTTGTTCTCCAAGCATTGAAAAGATGAATCATCGTGTGGTAAAATAAAGAACAGAATAGAAAATGTCACAATGAAACTGCTAAGTAAAACATAATAGTCAATAGTAAATCAGGTTACTCTTTGACAGGGATTTATTAGAGTTGCACAAAAGTACCACAAATCCGCTTAGGCAGCTATAACATCCTACCTTTACGTACGCTGAAATAAAATTCGCATACACAAACTAGACAATACAGTGGAATGCATAACTACAAAGATGAAAGCCTCCTGCTCGAACGTCATCTTCAAAAGAGCCCACAAAGACCTACTACTCTCCGACTACTCAAATAAAAATGAGTACCCAAGAGTTTAGGGAAACAAACAACTCGGGTCAGCATTATGTTTAGTATGATAAAACTTAAAAATAGATGTGAAATTAAACACAAACATTTGAGACAACACCGTTGAACAAAGAACGAGTTTACTTCCACATAAATCAACATTCAAACGTAAAGAATGGATAAATAATTAAAATGTGCAAAGAGTGGTTGACTCTTTCAGATGCAAATAAGGAAATAAATATAAAGGTTTGTATCAAATAAGAAAAGGAAAATCTCCAACAAATGATTAGGAAGTTGCATCCCTCCCTGAAGTATACCTCTAACAATATACTTTTGAGAAGCTCATTTACTCTATGAAACTTCTCAGAACCCTCCAAGTCGGACCCCGCCAAACCTTACCAAGAATGTAAATATTTCACATCTAATAGTGCTAACGAATCCAATATAGATGAGATTTGAAAGTATCAAATGGAAGCAACTTTATACAGCTTGGCGCCTCTCATGCTTTAGCGTTAGTAATTTCCAACAAAGGATATCAATTCTCAATGGAGCAATAAATCATCTTAGAATGACGATAATCCAAAAGATGAAGTTACCAATAGTCAAGAAACCAACTATCGAGGATGTTAAACGATCATATATGGAAACTAAGTCTTGTATGCTTACCATCACTCATTGAATTCAAACTTGTACTATTTCTTAGCTAATGATAATACTGGACAAAGTGTTACCTCAAAGTCATGTCCCATGATTATTCTCAACTTTCAAAATACAACAAGTCTACTTTTTCAATGTTTAGTGCTAATTATACAAATAAATCGTTTCCACATGAGCGAATCACTTTATGTAAATTAATTCATTTCCATAAATGAATCAAACGTTTTCTTTTGAAAATCAGAATTCATACTTGGCTTCACATTACAAGTATTAGCTTTAAAACACTTCGTTAAAAGTGTTTACTAACTTTGAAACATCATTATAAAAAGGATCTAACAAATTAAAACATCCTTATTACATTGATTAATTAATTTTAAACTTCGTTAACTAAATTAAATAATTAACTTCAATAACCTTTAATTAAAAAGGGTAATCGCCTTTAAACATCATCAATTCAGTTAATTAATAACATTTAAATATAATTAATTAAATTAATTTATAAATAATTAAATCTCAATATTTAAAAATGATTCATTAATCATAAAAATCTTTAAAGGAAAGGTTGATTAAAGTTAAACAGATAAAACATCATTAGTAAATTGATTATTTAACTTTAATGCGTCATTTTTAAAAAATTAATTAACCTTAAACATCATTAGATAAAATGATTAATTAATTTCAAAATGTCATTAACCAAATGATTATTTAATTTTAAACACATCGTCAATAAGTTAACTTTAATCCCTATTAATTAAATAATTAATTAAATTAAATAATCATTATTAAAATAATTAATTATTTTTAAAAACATTATAAATCAAAAACTTGCCTTTCTTGCAAAATAATTTCAAGCACGATAATGAAACCAAGCGGTTTCCATAAAAAGTGATTTTTCGAAAGTGCCGATATAGCGACTATCGTTATATGGACAGTTCGGAATTTGAGTAGATGATAGTTTCAATATAACCAACCATCACAAAGTAACAGGATGAATAGAAATACATTTTAGTTTATAATAATTCAACATGTAACAATCATTTATTAACAATGAAATTAGTTTAAATACTAGATTTTCATGTAACTTAAGATTCGCTTACTAGCTTTCCAAAGCGACCAAATTTCAAAGTAACAAACCAATCCAACAACCAAACCATTAATACAACTATACAATAAGTGTTCAATAGCTACAAATATGAGCATGAATATAGTTTAAAATTTATGGTCAAAGGTAGAAGTTTTACTCATAAAAACACTTCTAACTTAACCGAATCACCACAACAAGGCATCGAACTTACAAACGAACTTCACTACACCTTAGCTCACTCTTTTGGGCCCTTAGTGGGTTGTCTTATAGGTTTGACCTGGGTAATATGGGGATCAGCCATAGATTATTTAAGGTAGAAATGGATTTTGTTTTGGTAGAGGAGTATTTGTAGATGAATTTATGGAGTTTAACTTGATTTTTAAAAGTGTATTCACTAGTTTTTGGATTGGGAATTTCTCGTGGAGGACATGGAAGTATTTATGCATATTAAAGAAAATAGATGAAGATAAAAATGAATATGTAAAGTGGAAAATGTGTGGAGGTGGTCGATATTTATAGGTAAAGGAAATGAAAAGGTGATTAAAATAATTAAACATTTAAATTATATAAAGTTGTCATGTGTTCATGCATGCCATATCCCCTCCACCTCATCTAGTGCATACACACACCTCTCTTCCCCCCTTCACCATGCCTTAGGTACTTGTCTAGGTTATGGTATTTAATTAATTTCCTAACGTTATTTAATTTATTTTTGTCTATTTTATGTCAAATCAAGTTTTATATTTAAACTAACCTTGATTATTAACGTTAACACATTGATTATCTTATCACATGACATATGTGCATGTGTACGCATGTGTATATGAGTGATACAAAAATGTGCACAATGTTTTTGACGACTTTCCGAGGCCGAAAACTCAAAATTTTGGGAAACGCTTTTCGGTCACATTTTCTATTTTTACTTCAACTAATTATTTTGGTAAACAAAATTTAAAAATGATTTTAATCACTAATTAATTTTTAAAATATGTTTATTTATTTATTAAAATCCATTGTTTAAATATTCAAATATGATTTAAATACTCGAATACAAAACGACCAATATGCAGGTCATTACATCTACATCCTGTATATGTTGGCTTAGGGAAGTTCTTTGGGGATATAGGGGAATACGGAGATTCGAGCCCTCCTTCTAGCGCCAAAATGTTAAGAAATTTCCTTGTTATCCCAAAATATAAAAGGTAAGGCAAATCTAATTCAAAATAAGGGCTTAACAGCTTATACAAAGCTTGGGAGAAGTATGCAAGATGGAATCCAAATCCAACTCCAATACAATGAAGCAGGCATGTCCACAGTCAAGTACAAGAAATCATATATATATGTCATCGGTTTAATAATTGGAAGAATATCTTTATTTCGATTAAAGTATGCTATGCAATGTTTATTGTTTAAGCCTTAGGTGCAAAAAGTCCAAAAAGTACAATCGGCCCTAAATCCCCAATTTAGTTTAGGAGTAACAACTTAAAAATGTAAGAAGAGTGAAAAGAAAAATCTACCCCTCAAGTTGCCAATGAGTTCGTATTTATAGGGATGGAGGCGGGTGGATCGGCTGCTACTTGTCACTTGACCTGTGGTGAATTATCGACAATCGACATCTTCCACGAACTATTGATTTTCGACATTGCTTATTATACTGATTAAATGCAGCATCTGTATGTACAATACTGACTTTCGGTGTCCCTCATAACTGTGTGCATTTGATATTCTTGGCGACATTGTTGAAATTCGACATCCTTTGTGGTTTTGGTGAAATTTGATATCTCTCTTTATATTTGTGGTCTTTGAAATCTTTGATGGCACTGCTGATATGCAGTATCCTTGATAACTATAGGTATTCGATATCTCTTTCACCCTTTGAAGCTCGACATCCTCCGTTGCCTATAAATATTCAAAACCACTTGCTACTTGTTGACGTTTTTCAGCTGTTATAGTTGTATAGGCCCAATATCCAAAGAGTCTCGATATTCCCTCTTAATGATTTTGTATTCGATACCTCATAATTATGCAATATCTCCCTTTAATTGCCTTTAGGTCTGACTTCCTTCATATTATAGTCTCTTGGCATCTGTTGATGTTCGATATTACATTGGACTTGTTATATGTTTGGCATCAAATGATCACGATATCCTTTCCCTTTTACATGCTTGACAACCTTCATGGTTTTTGAGGCTCTACATCTCCCTTTAAGTTTGAAAACCTTTGTGTATGTCGTTCCTCTATTGTTCGACATCTCTATTAATTCAAAACCTCGGTAAGATATCCTTCCCATTGCAAAAGCTCATATCCATAGAAGATGTTTTGGAATATGATAGCTCTTCCCCTTTATACATTCGACAACCTCTAGAGTTATCCAATTGCTTTGAATTCGATATTCTTATAATTTCGCCATCCTTTTCTAGGTGCACGACACCCTTTATTATAGAAGTTTGAAACTCTCTTGAAATGCTTGAAGTTCAGTATCCCTTTCTAGAAACTCTACCCTTTTTCCTTCGACATCTTGAATCTCCATATGCTCCCTTTACATGTTCAAATTATCATTTGTAGTAACATAGGACAAATAGAGAACTATTGACGTGGAAAATGCTTTTGAATTGCTAAAGCTTTTATTACATATATTTCCGACCTTAGTTGGCATACTTACTGAATACCTTAAGGTGAATGTTATATCTTTCATATTTTAATCTTTAAGTTTCATGCCATTTTTGAAGTTTTCTTTGTGTATATTTGCGATTGTTTTATAGATGCAACATCACTATAGGGTAATTAGTAAGTACCAGTGGATGAGCTTTCTCCGATGTGCTAATGAGGTTGGTCATATTTCCACTCTTTAGGCATTTGAACCAATAATATACTTACAGTGTGCTCTAAGTGGCTTTCAATTTTTCGAATTTGAAACATACTACTTAACGCTGTTCTTTTTCTATAACATGTTTGTTTCATGTTAGTGGAAATTGGAAAGTTACATGCTTCACCACGAGTAGAAGTATCATATGTCCAATTTCATAACACACTATTATATTTTAAAGCAAACTCATTTCAAGTTTTAGTTTGCTTAAAGACTTATATTTTGATAATATAAATCCTGAATTAGCTGTTATTGCTTTAAAGGCTTGCAGATGAACATCAATTGGTAGGTTTATTTGGATTTTTGTATTTTGGACTTGGTTTTCATGTATGCTTATTGTTTAAAATATATAATAAAGTTCATTTACAGTATTACATAATCAAAATTCATACCATATGACTTTTTTCAATCGCTAATAAAATACATAAGTTTTGTGACGATAAGTTGGTAGAACTTGTTTCTAAGAGGTAGTCGATAGTTCATAAACAACCCGAATTTAAGCTATAGTAATTAATTAATTAATTAAATGATAAAATACCTTTGTGAAATTATCATAATTGAGCCACCAAAGTTGCACCAATGTGTCTGTGATAAATTTCTGGTCAATTTCCATATATGGAACGTCAAAATCCAAGCTAAGACGAAGAAGTTACGGAATAAACAATCCAAGCTGATCTGAGCCTGAGGATGGACCCTAAAAGGAATATTTTTTCAAGCAGAAGATCTTCTAAATTAAAATATTTTATAACCTACAAGTGTATCCAGAAAGGCCAAATAAAAGAGCTAAGGACCTCAGATGAGTGTTTAATAATTATTTTGGATTCTTAAGTAATTTAAAATAATAGGGTTTCAAATAGTTGTAGTTTTTCTACAATTTTGGGATAACCTTTATACAAATTTATTTACAGTTTTAATTGAAGTAAGTTTTAGACTTGTTTTTCAGTCTATTTTCTTTTAGCTATTCTAATTCAGTCATTGCAGTTATTTATTGTTAATTATAGCTTTTCCAATTATTTACAGTTATTTGCAGTTTTTATAGTTATTTACTGTTATTTACATCTATTGTACATTGGGATTTCTTCTATAATTGTCAGTTTCTTTTTAATTCCCTTTTTACGCGAATGGAATAAATAGAATAGAATAAATCACGAATATGAACTATATTATAAGAACATTGAATTTACAGAAAATGGGATGTAAAATAAGAAGAATAGTAATAAATTGGACTTAGACTGAAATAGGAAAATTTAGGATATTTGCAAGCTTTGTTATAACATATAATTATAAATAAAAAAAGAGAAAATAAAAGAAATAGCAGAAGTAGCTTACTCTTAAACTTAGACCTTGGGTTAAGTAAATAAGCAAATTTATAACACGGAGGTTATAATTAGAGACCAAACAGAAAAGGTTTAACTTTAAAATTTAGAATAAGTTAATAAGCAAAGATAAAAGTAGGACCCTTACCAACAACATTCCGTTTTCAGGTAGGTCTCATAATAGATTAGGTGAGGCTAGGGCACGCTTATGCTGGAGTAGTGGTAAATAAGAGGTCAATAAATAGATGTTCAAATCATAGGGATTTGGACAAGTTGCGCAACTAGATATTTTTATTAGATAAGACTCGTACCAACAGCATTCCCTTTTAGTCAGACACAGGTAGTCTCACAATAGCACAAGTGAGGCAAGGGCATGCTTATGTTGGAGCGGTGGTGAATAAGAGGTCAACAGAGGGAGCAATAGATAGCGCGAGCCTAATGGTGATTGTGTGTGCGGCCTCAGTGCTGACTGATAAGTCGTTATTGAGTTCCAAGCGCTATGTACGTATCTATTGCGTAGGAACCAACAGGGTCCAGTCCGTAGTAGTAGGTGTCTATTGCGTAGGGACCAACAGCGTCTAGTCCATATCTTTTGCGTGGGAACCAACATGGTCTAGTTTTTATCTTTTGCGTAGGGACCAACATGGTCTAGTCCGCATCTTTTGCGTAGGGGTCAATGGTTCTAGTCCGCAGTAGGCACAGTAGAGATAGAAGGCCGATCAAAGGGTAGAATTAGGACTTCTGCCTAATTAAAGTAGGATTAGGGTCAACCTAATCAAAGCAGTTATCTAAGAATAGTGCAAACAATCTAATCGAACTATCTACGCAAAGCAAGAGAGAGATTTGAGAGGAAATTTTTATCACAAGCAGAAGAGAGTATGCAGTTGGAATGGTTTATTGGCTTGAAGCAAGGTAGTCTTTCTGTTAAGGAGTATATCAACCAATTTAATGAGTTGTCGCTGTTTGGAATGGAGTAAGTGAATACACAGCACAAGCAGGCCTTGAAGTTCACAAAGGGATTGAATCAACCCCTTCAAGGGTTTTTGTTGACTCACGTACCGACGAGAGCTACTTATGAGTCACTGGTGGAGATGGCACTTATGTTTGATACAGCTAAGGAGGGAGAGTCTAAGGAAGTCCCTAAGTTGGAACGTTCTAAGAAGAAAAGGTGGTAGATTAATAAAGATAAGAAAAAAGGGGAAGGCCATCAGAAGTAGATAAAGAAAGGAGTAAAGTGCAATAACTGTGAATTGCTTGGCCATTTTGCAAAAGACCAAAAGAGAGAGAAGATGAAGGGAAAGTGTTATAATTGTGGACAGCCCGGTCACATTAGTAGAGTTTGACCTCAGAATACGGGGCATCGAGCGGGTGCACCGACAGCATAGATTCAGGCTCTGTTTTCAATTAGAGAGTTAGGAAAGTCACCGTGGAAGGTCTGTTTTCTATTTTTGGTTTTCCCATTCGGACTATTTTCAATTCTGAATCTTCACACTCTTTCATCTCTGGTTCTTTGGAAGATTTTTTACAGTTAGACATCTCTTTAGTAGTACACCCCGCTGTTGTTTCAAACCCCATAGGAGGATCGACACACTTTTCTTTGATTTGTAGGGGTTTGAAAATTTTAACATAGGCGTGGAGTTTGATTACGACGCCTTTGTATTGGGATTTTCGGGACATGGGATGATTTTAAGGATGGATTGGCTATCCACGTATGGAGAGATATTAGACTGTGAGAAGAGAATCGTTAGACTAGAGACATGCAGTGGTAGGACTCTCGAGGTTTCTTGCGATCCACAGTGGTTAGTCATGTTAACATTTCTTTATTCCCTTGATTCATCGTTTGTAGAGTTACATTCAGTTCCGCCCGTCAAAGATTTTTCGGATGTCTTTGAGGAGGTTAGGGGACTACCCCCTAAGAGAGAGACCGACTTCAGTATATATTTGACTGACAATGCTAAGCCAGTAGCATTGCCCGTGAGACACATGGCACCTAGGGAGAGGAAGAATTTAATAAAGCATATTCGTGAGCTATTGGAGAAAGGCTTCATTAGGAGGAGCATATCTGAGTGGGGAGCGCTAGTCATCTTCGCTACTAAGGAGGATGGTTCCCTTTGAGTTTGCATAGATTAAAGAGAGCTGAATAAGCTCAAGAAGAAGAACCATTATCCACTTCCTATGATATATGACATTTTCGACCAGTATGTTAGCTCTTTAGTATTTTCTCAGCTTGATTTAGTCACCAGATTTCATCAGCTTAGAGTCACTGACGATAACACTGATAAGACGACATTTAGACACCCGATAGATTCTTTGAGTCGTTGGTTATACCTTTTGGGCTAACCAATGCTCCATCTTATTTTGAATATTTGATGAGCCGTGTTTTTAGAGATATCCTAAATAAATTTGTAGTAGTGTTTGTGGACTACATTTTGGTGTTTTCTAAGAGTATGGAGGAGCATGCTATTCATTTATAGGGGGTTCTTCGTACACTTCGTATTCATCAGTCGGGGGCAAAGTTCTCGAAATGTCACTTTTGGCGAGAGGAGGTAAGTTTCTTGGGGAGCGTAGTTTCAAGAGAGGGTTCGGCTGTTGACCCTGCTAAGTTAATTGCAGTGCAAGATTTGAAGGCCTCCAAGAACATTACCGAAGTTAGAAGCTTCCTAGGATTGGCTGGCTATTATAGGAAGTTCATTAGGGATTTTTCCAACATTTCAGCACCATTTACTTGCCTTAAAAAGAAGAATAAACAAATCATATGGGACGTGGATTGTGAGGATTCCTTCATGATGCTAAAGAGAGCCCTTACTAGTGCACCAGTGTTAGTTTTACCCGATGGAGCTAAGCCTTTTACAATATACACTGATGCATGTAGGACGGGTCTAGGAGCGGTGTTGATGCAAGAAGGGAGGGTAGTATGTTATGGAAGTAGGCAGTTGAGGAATCATGAGAAGAACTACTCTACCCATGATATGGAGTTAGCCGCTATAGTTTTCGCACTCAAGTCTTGAAGGCATTACTTGCTAGGAGAGAGGTTCGAGCTTTTCACTGACCATAAGTCGCTGAAATACCTATTCTCACAGAAGGATTTGAACATAAGGCTGCAGCAATGGATGGATTTTTTGGCATCTTACGACTTTGAGATAGCTTATACTCCTGGCAAGGGAAACGTGTTTGCGGATGCGTTGATTAGGAAGAAAGCAACCCTTAGTCTGAAGTTCGTGAAGTGGAGGAACCTAGAGTTTATTTCCACTTTTTATTTTAAGCCCTCTAAGGACATTACCTTTGGATTGTTAGCAGCACTTGAGGTGAGGCTTACCCTTAAAGATCGGATTGGCTCGAGAAAGCGAGAGGATTTGGAGCTTATGGATATTATGGAAAGGATTAGTAGAGGAGAGGTCTCTAGACATCTCCAATGCTATTCCATGGATAATAATGGGTGGCTAAAGAGAGATGCAAGACTTTGTGCCCCTCGCGCTAGTGATCTGTTGGGAGCAGTTCTAGAGGAGGCACACCATTCTCATATGACTATTCATTTGGGTGGTGATAAGATGTATAAGGACATAAAGAGGATGCTTTATTGGAGTGGCATGAAGAAGGATGTGGCAGAGTTTGTGGCTAAGTATCTTGTGTGCCAAAGGGTTAAGGTAGAGCAACAGAAGCCCGGTGGATTAATTCAGCCATTGGATGTGCCCGAATGGAAGTGGGAGAGCGTTTCGATGGACTTTATAGATGGTTTACCTCGGTCTAGGAAGGGAAATACTAGCATTTGAGTGATTATTGATCGATTGACGAAGAGCGTCCACTTTATTCCGGTCAAGAGTAAGAGGGAGGCATCTTATTTGGCATCCTTATATATTCGTCAGATCGTCCGACTTTATGGAGTTCTCTCTAGCATAGTGAGCGATAGAGACATTATTTTTATTAGCGAGTTTTGGGAAAGCTTGCAAGAAGCTATAGGGACGCAACTTAGATTAAGTACATCCTATCACCTTCAGACGGATGGCCAAACGGAGAGAGTTAATAGAGTGCTGGAAGATTTGTTGAGGATGTGCATTCTATATTTTGGAGGAACTTGGGAGGAGCATCTTCCTTTGGTGGAGTTCGCGTATAATAACAGCTTTCAAGCTAGCATTAGGATGGCACCATTTGAAGCTCTTTATGGATGACCTTGCAAGTCACCTTCATGCTGGGTGGAGTCTACGGAGAGGTTGCTACATTGTCCTGACATGGTTAGGGAGACCCCAAAGAAGGTGGATTTGATTAGAAGGAGGACGAAGACAATCCAAGATAGGCAGAAATCTTATGCAGACAAGGAGAGGAGCGATAATGATTTTGAGGTTGGAGACATAGTTTTCATTAAAGTATCCTCGTTAAGGAAGGTGTTGAGGTTTGGATCGAGTGGGAAGTTAGCCCCCAGATTTGTATGACCGTTCTTTATTATAGAGAGAGTAGGCAAGAAGGCGTATCGAGTAAAGCTACCGAAGAGGCTCATAGGAGTACACGATGTTTTTCATGTTTCACACTTGAGAATGTGCTTACATGACTCAACAGAGATTATGGAGCCTAGTCAGTTGGAGGAAGTGCAAGTAGAAAGGGAAAGATCAATTCGTCGTATTCCTAAAAAGATCATTGGACAAGACATCAATATGCTTAGGAATAAAGAGGTCCCACTAGTGAAGGTGCAGTGGGGAGATGATGTTGCGGACGCTACATGGGAAGCTGAAGTGAAGATTCAACCTCTTATCTGCACCTGTTCGATAGTAAGTTTTAGAATTTTCTATTTTCATCTTTACCTTTGAATAGGTTCTTTCCTTTATTATCCTTTAGGAGAGTAGGACTTAGGATTTAACCTATGGATGGTGGGATTTGATACAAATATGTTATTAGAACATGTTATGTATGATGGATACTAGTGGTTGCTAGTGGGTTCTAATGGATGCATACACTTACAATATGCACTATTATCTCTTAGGGATCAGCCTAAATTGGACACTAAGCATATGCATATGGATGTGTGTGCAATTGCATTTTTATTTTATTTTCCATGGTTGTTATAAGTGGATGATTATCGCATGATTATTGCATTTGGATGATGATTGTAGCACACATATAGAACTATCAATTATCATTAGGGAAATTGAATTCATTTGGATACATGGCACAGACATGATTGCATAAAAGTGGGCCGACTGAATCAGTGGACCGCCTAATATTTTGCATTAGTTAGGGACATTGACACCACACTAATTACATAAGTATCATAAATCGCAATAGAAAAACTTAAGGAGAATGGATGCAATGGATGATGGTTGAGTAGTTGGTTGTAGAACTTGGATGAAAACATGCATTTCATTCTAGTATCCTTAGAGATTTCAGGGAGGAAATCCCTTAAGGAGGGGAGAATGTAACAACCTGAAATTTAAGCTATAGTAATTAATTAACGAATTAATTAAACGATAAAATAACTTTGTGAAATTTTCAGAATTAAGCCAAGGGAGTTGCACCATTGTGTTCTTGGTAATATTCTAGTCAATCTCCACATATAAAAAGTCAAAATCCGAGCTATGACGAAGAAGTTACGGAATAAACAAGAAACGAGAATATGTGTGTGTGTGTGGGGGGGGGGATTAGCCACAAGGGCCTCATTAGCAAGTGCAATTAGTTTCTAGGACACACAACTGAAATAATTACATTTAAGTACAAAATGGAAAATAATTAGTTTCTAAGGCTTAAAAATCTATGAAATTACATCCTTGAAAGTAATTGAACTGCTGACTTTGTCCTTAAAAGTAATTATTCTACTGACTTTGGCCTTGAAACTAATTTCTGTTGATGTGTGTCCTAGAAACTAATTGGACAACAAAGTTTGTCCTTCTAGTGAAATGCCCATATATATATATATATATATATATATAGGGCTAGGTCGACCCTAGGGTTGACCCTCACATAGGCAAGGTTGACCTTACTGGTGAAGACCGGTAGGTAGGTCGACCTGCCTACCCAGAATGCATTCTTTTAACGTTGCTTCATCCAGAACGATTTTAACATGTCATTTTACAACTTTTGTCCAATCTTGTGCGTTCGTACTTCCATCCGACGGTTCCTATCGAGCCTGTGATGTGGTTGCACCGGATTTAATCTCCAAATCCAATGGTCTGAGATCCACAAGTGATGCTATAAATAAGTCCCTAGGCCTAGCTATTTTTCTCATTCAGATTTTCCCCATCTGGTTCATTGCCTGAGGCTGGACCCTAAAAGGAATATTTTCCAAGGAGAAGATCTTTTTAATTAAATTATTTTATACCCTACAAGTGGATCAAAAAAGGCCAAGGAAAAGAGCTAAGGAACTTAGGTGAGTGTTTAGAAATTATTTTAGATTCTTAGGTAATTTAAAATAATAGGGTTTCCATTAGTTGTAGTTTATCTACAATTTTGGGATAATCTTTATACAAGTTTATTACAGTTTAATTTAAGTATGTTTTAGATTTGTTTTTCAGTCTATTTTCTTTTAGCTATTCTATTTCAGTCATTTGGAATTATTTACGGTTAATTATAGCTTTTCTAGTCATTTACCGTTATTTACAGTATTTATAGTTATTTACTTTTATTTACATCTATTCTACGTTGGGATTTCTTTTGTAATTGTCAGTTTCTTTTTAATTTCCTTTTTATGCAAATGGAATAAATAGAATAGAATAAATCCCGAAGCTGAACTAAATTATAAGAACACATAATTTACAGAAAATGGGATGTAAAATAAGAAGAACTATAATAAATTGGACTTAGACTGAAATTGGAAAATTTAAGATTTTTGCAAGCTTAGTTATAACATATAATTATAACTAAAAAGAGAAAATAAAAGAAATAGAAGAAGTAGCTTACTCTTAAACTTAGACCTTGGGTTAAGTAAGCAAGCAAAGTTATAACATACAGGTTATAATTAGAGATTAAACAGAGAAGGTTTATCTTTAAAACTTAGAATAAGTTAATAGGCAAAGATAAAAGTAGGACCCGTACCAACGACATTCCCTTTTTTAGTTAGGTCTAATAATAGATTAGGTGAGGCTAGGGCACGCTTATGCTGGGGTAGTGGTAAATAAGAGGTCAATAAATAGAATTTCAAATCATGGGGATTTGGACAAGGGGCGCAACTGAATTTTGTTTCTTAGATAAGACCCGTACCAACAGAATTCCCATTTAGTCAGACACAAATGGTCTCACAATAGCACAGGTGAGGCAAGGGCGTGCTTATGTTGGAGCAGTGGTAAGTAAGAGGTCAATAGAAGGGAGCAACATATAGCGTGATCCTAATGGCGGTCGAGCGTGCGGCCTCAGTGCTGGTTGATAAGTCATTATTGAGTTCCAAGCGGTAAGTAGGTATCTATTGCGTAGGGACCAACAGGATCCCGCGGTAGTAGGTGTCTATTGCGTAGGGACCAATAGAGTCTAGTTTGTATCTTTTGCGTAGGGACCAACAGGGTCTAATCCACATCTTTTGCGTAGGGGCCAATGGGTCTAGTCCACAGTAGGCACAGTAGAGATAGAAGGCCGATCAAAGGGTAGAATTAGGACTTCTGCCTAATTAAATTAGGATTAGGGTTCAAAGCGGTTATCTAAGAAAAGTGCAAACAATCTAATCGAACTATCTAAGCAAAGCAAGCAAGTTAAATCGTATTTTATTCCAGCTTTATCTTTTCTTATTTTCTTTTTTACTAGAACTGTTGCAGTCTATTACCTTTATATTGCTTAAGAATACTAGTAATTACTTTCATTCACTAGACTTTTAGTCTGACCCACTCCTCTATTTCCTTTTTCTCCCCCCATAGGCCACCAAAGGAAGGGATAGTAGATTTTAGAGTTTCTTGGAGGTTCAACAGCAGAGACTTTCTTCATGTATTCTAATTCTTTTTTTTCAGTATTTGTTTCATTTGTTGTATTGGTACCTTTCTTTGAGAGCTATGGTTATTTTACTATGATGTTATGACTGAGATAATGTTTTTCACTAGACATGGATATTTGGTATTTAGTTTAATGAAATATTTATGAAGTTTAATTTTGAATAATGGATTTCTATTTAAATGTTTCCACTGTTTTAATTATTTTGTCTTTTAAGTCTTAATCTCTGTAAGTTTTTAGCTATACGTACAGTGCACCACATCTTTTAGTGTGCCTTTTTTGGGTGTGCCAAGGGTTGTGGGGTGTTACAGTTCATGTTTTCAAAACATAGTTCAACGATATGTTTTGGTATAGTTATAACATACAATCAGTTTCAAAACATAAATTTAGCTAATATTACTTGCTTTCAATCATAACTGAATTTACCTTGTGTTAAGTTAATATATTTAGCCTTTTGATTTGTTTTGTACTTGGGTAATTTGTATTGTATCAATGTAACGCTGGTCCAAATTTTTTGAATCACTCTAAAAACACTTAACCATTTCGTCTTCCTCGCTTAACACTTTACGTCTCCCTCTAAAAATGAAGAAAGCCCTAATCCACGTTCTAATGTATTTCCATCTCCTTTCAATTTCCCTTGCTTAGCAATTGAGAAGTCGACGATGTCAACAACCCTAATCCCCAATTTCCGACTTCAATTTCGCTCAGGAACAAACTCGAAGGTATATTATCAAACGTGTTAACTTGCAATCGATTTTTCTCTTCATCAATCTTTAAACTAATTGATTCTTCTTTATTCATACGATTGTTAATTGAACTAGTTTATTGAGTTTGAATTCATAATTTAACTAGTTTGTTGAGTTTGAATTCAAGGTTTAAGAATTCATAATTTTGTTAGTTCATAATTCATAAGTTTGTTAACTAAATGATTGTTAGTTGTACCAGTTTGTTGAATTTGAATTCAAGGTTTAGAGTTTGAATTCAAGGTTTAAAGAATTCACAATTTTGTTTGCAGTTTGTTAACTAAATGATTGTTAGTTGAACCAGTTTGTTGAGTTTGAATTCTTGGTTTAAGGAATTCATAATTTTTTAATACTGCAAGAGCTCTTAAAGATATTATTTTTATCCTATATATTTTACTTTCTATGTTTTATTTTTAATCTTGGTATATTTTGTAATGTAAATGATATCACTTTTACTGATATCGAACCTAGTATTAAGGTCAAAATCACTATTCCTGATTCTTAATTTCATTATAGCCATTTGTCCTCTGTTTTTTTAGCTTATCAAGTTTGAATGGTTTTCAGGCATAATACATGTTTGAAATTTATTTATGAGTCTTTAATCATAATGTATATAAGTACATTATAGGTTATACCCATCCAAGCTACAAGTATGGCATCTGCTTAATGGCATATTTCAAA
The DNA here is from genome assembly GCA_030765085.1 of Allium cepa. Lineage (NCBI taxonomy): Eukaryota > Viridiplantae > Streptophyta > Magnoliopsida > Asparagales > Amaryllidaceae > Allium > Allium cepa. The sequence goes on along the minus strand of CM060939.1, from coordinate 962,433,422 downwards.
GCTAGTGCGTAGATAAACATGGATCCACTTTCTAGCTGGAGTTGGTAGGCACAGTGACTTTGGGTTTTTATTGTTTAGTGGTTTTACTAGCTAGTATGGCATGTGCTCAATGGCATTGTAATGTTAATGTTTTTGTTCCTAGTGTTTTACTGATAGACATGTTTTATGAAAGCCTAAAAACAATACAAATGCATGCAAAGTTGTGTTATTTAACCAGTATTCATGTTCCATCAGTAACGATATTATTTCATCAGTAACAAAATTCATGTTTCAGTTTGTGACGTTCACGAAATTTCAATTATTAGGTTCATGACTCTGTTTGGATTACACAATTTTGAATTAAGTACATATGTAAAATTATATGCTTAGTTGTCCGAATGGCACAAGGCCACCTTGTATCCAATATTATTCTGGATCATTAGAAACCAAGACATCAGGCATTGTTTTACATAGGATTGTAGGTTGCACACATCGGGCATTCATGGACATTATTAATAGATTATTGATTTTGATCAATTTATGAAATCAGTAGCGAATTGAAACCGAGGCTAACGTGAACGCATTTTAATTTGCCTTACTTCTTAATTAAATATATCATCAATACTCATTTCAATCTATAATACATAGTTAATAGAAAATTGACAAGTTGTTTTAGTCTGAAGACAACTACTATAATAACATTATATTGTATTCTCTTCCCTTTTGGAATATTGCTCTAGCTTGTCTTTGCTGTTAGATTGACGTTCTTCCTATACAATTCACAAAGTCCATGTGTATATCAATTTGATGTTTGTTTTCTTGCAAAATATATAATTTTCAAATTTTATACACTTGGTATTGCTAGTTTAGAAATATCTATGTTTTTTGAAAATTTTGTATCGCCATGTTGTTATATTTATATGCATCAAGGAATATGTATCAGATCAGAGGAATGAAAGTTGATGTTGATTTGGCTATAAAAAAAGGCTATTTCTATAATATTTTAATTGTTAATTAATAATTATATATCACTCAAACTCAACAAGAAATCAAATCGAGATGATTTATTAAATTATGTGATATATTTAACAGTGTGGACCCATGCAAATTCAATGCAGATGTATTATTGAAACCATCATGATGTTAGGATCATCAATGGTTGCAATATAATTATATTAGTAGATACAATGAAACAATAAGTCATGTAGTTAGGATTGTGTCATATTCCTCATATCTTTTAGAGTTTACAAGTCAATATCTTTCATCATGTACTAACACTTTTACTCACTAATAATTTCAATACCTATTTCTTTATTTCAACAACCAGTCCTTATATATATAATGTTGTATCCTTTGATTAAGCTTTAGATATTTTCTTGAAACGTACTGGTCTAAACGGTTAAGGAACACATGTATTTTCTTCTTCTCTAAGATCTTTTAAAAAGTAATTTTTTTTCCACTGCACAGAAACGTTCTTTGTTTTCAAATTGAAAATATATGGTCAATTTTCGTTACTAAGTATATGCATGTATATTAAACATGAATCGGACATTTCAATCTATAATACATATATCAATGCATTCTCAAAGAAATGAGTTTTGATGATATATTTGTCTATAGAAAACCATATTTTGTAATGTCTAAATTGATAATTTGTATGTTACCATCATACTTTGTATTTCATTATTAATGCATATGCTTTTTATTCTAGGAATTTGCTTCTGTCCATATTAAATACGCCGATGGGAAAAGATTATGTTCATTTACACAGGTAAAAAGATAATACAATATTTTAAATCATGTTTAATTTCAAAAATAAAAAATATTTGATAGTAAATATTAATATTATGCCGTTTTTATATTTTTTCATTAAAGAGCAACTAAGGAGTATGAGCAAAGGGATAGGTGTTTTGTTGACGCTGCAAGGAGAAAGTTAAGAAACGTAAAGAAACTTTTATGCCCTTGTGTAGATTGTCGAAATCTTAGTCGACATCATGATGACTTTATCATTGAGCATTTGATTATAAGAGGAATTGATCTTAAGTACAAGAGCAGTAGATGGTATAATCATGGTGAACAAATCAATGTAGGCAACGAAATCAAGTTGGATAATACATATGACTTACTTAAAGCCATTCAGTATGAAGATGAAGATTTTTTGAATACTATTTTTTTTCGATGATAAAGAAAAGGAGGATGTGAAAAACGGGAGGAGGAGTTAGTTAAAAATGTGAGACTGGATTATACGATAATGGTTTTGATAAGCTTTTGGCCTTGCTACAATTGTTGTTGCCAAAGGATAATGTACTTCCTAAGACTTTATATGATGTAAAGAAATTCCTTAAAGCATTTGACATGGGATTCGAAAAGATTCATGCTTGTAAGAATGATTTGTTGTCTTTCTAGAATTGAGTACAAAGATTTAGATGGTTATCCAAAATGTAACTTTTCGAGATGGAAGATAAATGAAGAATCAAAGGAGATTATGTAAGGTGTTTCAGCTAAAGTGTTGAGATACTTTCCAATCATTCCAAGATTTAGGAGAATGTATAGATCTCAAAAAATGGAAAAAGACCTAAGGTGGCATTTCAATAATAAAAGTAGCGATGAAAAAATGCATCACCCTGTTGATTCTATAACATGGAATGTATTTGATGTGAGCCGGAAATCATTTTCATCCGATCTACGCAATCTCAAACTTGGTCTTGCTACAGATGGTGTCAATCCATTTGGTTTGATGAGCTTCAAATATAGTTGTTGGCCTATCATGCTTGTGACATATAATCTCTCACCTATGTTGTGTATGAAGAAGGAAAATATTATGCTAACGTCACTAATTCCTGGTCCAAAGCAACCCGGAAACGATACTGATGTATATTTGGCGTCATTGATAGAAGATTTAAATCATTTATGGAATAACAGAATTGATATTTATGATGCGTTTAGTAGAACCATTTTCAATTTAAGAGCAATTTTACCGTGGACAATAAATGTTTTTTCGGCATATGAAAATCTTGCAGGATGTTGTGTGAAAGGCGAAAAAGCATGTCCATTATGTAGTGTCAAAATGCATCATCGATGGTTAAAACATTGTCGAAAGATTGTTTTTGGAAAAGATAAGAATAAAGAAACCAAAAAGTGGGAGATCAAGATGATGTTAAATGTGAAGTTGAGTATGAAGATAACAAGTAAAAAAAAAAGGAAGAGTAAACACAATAAGAAAATATGAAGATGATGAGCAAAATGAGTCGTCAAGATGGAAAAAGATCAATCTTCTTTGATTTGCCATATTGGGAAGTTAGTATTTGAATTATACTTTTTTCTCATTGGCCTAACAATAAAAAAAATTATCCCACTGAACCGTTATATTATTGATATTTGTAGAAACTTCCGTTGCGGCACAATTTAGATGTAATGCATGTGGAGAAAATGTTGTTGAAAGCCTATTAGGCACAATGTTGTATGATAATAAATCGAAAGATGGGACTAATTCCAGAAAGGATTTGGAGGATTGGGGGATTCGACAAAGTCTTTATATGCAACCTTGTGGAAGTAGAACATATCTACCATCGGCTTTGTATACATTGTCTTTCTCTAAAAAAATGATTTTGTAAAAGATTATATGACTTTAAGGGTCCTGATGGTTCTGCTCAAATTTCAAAAGAATTATGTCTTTAGAAGACTACAATGTTAGTGGTTTGAAGTCTCATGATTATCATGTTCTAATGCAACTATTGCTATTCGTTGCAATTAGAGGATTACTGTTAGAGAAGGTCAGAACAACAATAATTCGTCTATGTTCTTTTTTCAATAAAATATGTCAACGTGTTCTAGAACAAGAGAAGTTGTGACAACTTGACGATGCGATTATTGGAATTTTTTGCGAGCTTAAACGATATTTTCCAACATCTTTTTTTGTTATAATTATACATTTGACAATTTATCTTGGAAGAGAAGCGCAATTGTGTGGTCCGGTTCATTTTCGTTGGATGTGCCTGTGATAACCCAGATTTTTGGACATCTGTTAATGGGTAATTAACAGGATTATATTTATTAAAAATACTGATTTGTAAGTTGAACAAATGAATTCTAAAAAAAATATCTAGATATAAATATATATTTGATAGTTTTCTCATATAATTATTTAAATTGGAAAATTTATCTTTTCAAAACAAATAAAAATATGTTTTCTAATTATAATATATGTGTGTGTGTATATATATTGTAAATAGAATCTCTGGTTTAAATTCAATATAATAATTCTTAGAGGATATTTAAAGTTAAATTGAATATTTATTAATTAAAAATATAATAGCTTAAGCTTAAAATAAGATTTAATAAAGGTTTAATATACTTTCTTTAAGTTATACATAAGTTAGATATAATTAGTAAAAGTATAAATATAAAAAAAACATAAAACATAAACAAATATAAAACTTATAGGAAATATAATATAAAAACATATTAAAGCACAAAATACATGAATTTAACAAGTGTAAGCTAAGCTACATGCAAAATACAAGTGTCAAATTATTAGTTTTCTTTTCATTTTTTAAAATAATAAATAAAAGGGTGTACATTCTTATATATACATCTCTACTCCTTCTCTTGTCATTTTTCTTTCATCTCTCAAAAACATAACCAGAAAAAAAAACTAATTTAAACAAACTCTTGCCAATTTCAAACTGAAGTAAGAAAGAAAAGATTCAACTCAACTTAAACAAGCAGATCTATAGAAGATCAAGGTCAAAAGAAAATTCCAGTTTTAAAATCTCAAAGCTATTTCTCTGTTCAAACAATACAGTGAGTAAAAATTACTTTTACAAGTCAAATATGTTTTATAACTTGATGCATGAGATAAATCCTCGTAGTTATGTTGTGAAATGTTTGCATATGCTTGCATGTATATATGTATAAAGTTGAAATATGCGCATGTCTATATCTTGAGTATGCATGACTCTGTTTTCAATTTCAATAGGCTAAATAAGTACAAAAATTCAAATTCTTTTCCCCTAAGTCTTATAGGCTATGTTGTATATAGGAAACATGTGTGGCATAACCACGTATTAGTTTTAAAAATATTTTTAAGTATAATTAAGAAGTAGTTTTAACCGAAAAGAAGAAATATAGTGAAATTCAAGCATGTTAAAAATTTCGACTTCCATGATTTCTTGTTTCACCCACATCATCTAATTCGTTTTCGAAAACTATGAATTTTAAAAATAAAATCAAGATTTTTATGTAAGTATTGATTGAGGAATTTTGGGTTGAACTGGAATCCTATTTTGGGTGATTTCTGGTGATTGGCGAATGGTGGAGTCTCGTGTTTGTCGCTGAAGGAAGCTTGGAGGTCGAAGCTCACGGGAAATATGGTCTATGGATTTCTGATCACCGTGGTGGCGTATCGGTGTTGAAGTTGGGTTTTAGACCCAGGTTTGGTCGCTGTCGAATTCGAGGCTACTTTGTCGACGAGGATGCACCGGACTTGATCTGTAACGACTCGAATTTTGCCCGCTCGAAAATCGACATCCATACTTCATATCGTATTCGAATGCCATAGATTCGACCGTTCAATTCTAATTCGCCGGAGCTTATAACAACATTAAGTAAACAACACAGCGGAATAAAAGAATAATACATTGATTTGATACAATAACTGATACAACAGATGATCTAGTAGATATCAATATACATCCGAGATATGATACAATAAAATAGAAGCGGAAAAGAAAACGATAACACCAGCAGCGCAACAAATAACTCTAAGATAGTCTTCAAGGAAGAACTCCAAAACTGCAACTCCATCTCCAAGAACCAATCCAACAATAGCTCGAACTCCCAATAACGATGCACAAAGATAAACAAGTATAGTCCATATCCAAAGATTGAACTAGCTCCAGATAACCTACTAATCTGACTATCTGAAAACCCCAACTCTAGACTGCTCGTGTAGAAAATAATGAGCACCCAGAGTTTAGGAAAGAAACAATAAACTCTGGATCAGTCGTGGGACTGGTGTGAGCAACAAAAACAGTTTATCTTTTAAAAATAATCAAAGAAAGAATTTTAAAGTCAATTCGCAATGCTTTTGGAAAATGAGACTACCATAAGGCCTCCCGCACACACATAATGCAAACGCAGAATCGAAGAAGATTTCTCCTTATAATAGTCAAAGATGCTTGATACGCATTAAAAAGAAACATTTGATATTATTACTAGTGCATAGTGTAGGAAAAATTATTTCGAAAGTAAAGATATAAACCTTAGCCAACATAGACATTTCGCACTTATGCCTAGTATAGCTACCATGTTCAATAGCAGGTTACCGCCATATTCCATGGCAGGTTATACAACTAAAACCGTACAGGGTTCGTATTGTTTCTTTGGATTTCCAACAAATGGTCAGGCCAAGGAACTTCTCATTGCCACATGAGAACGCCTCTGGAAGGACGTCCCCGAGAACCTAACAGGGTCTCTGCCAACACAAGGTCGGGTTACCCCTCACTGGGTAACTACTGACACGAGTATGCCATCCTCCGATCCTTTGGGACCTTTAACCGAGCGCTCGTAATCAACATCACACCATAATAAATAAAGTGTTTCAACATGAGTAAGTATCTGGGCTCCATACCATGATACCACCCTTTTCCAGAAGGAAATGCACATACCCTAAAGGGAGCTACCCCTCATAACCTTGCCGCATCTTTCCTGTTTTGACCATTCCGGGGTGTGAGGTTCGACGAAGTCACGTCCACAAAGCCCCGCTTTATACAAAAGCTGTGCTTTGGGTCAACAAATGATCATAGATATGATCACAAAGATAAATGATCAAACAAATGATCCTATCACAAATGATCAAACAATGATCATTTCACAGCAACACTCAGCATGTCACATTACCAAATTGGGAATATATCACTGATAACCATTAACTACATAACCTCTGAGCTCGTACGTCTCAGAGAAGGGTTCTAAGCTAAGAGAATAAATTCTCCGCCACCAACAGAAATATATTTGAAAGAAATCAGCTTTATATCTCAATTTGTAATGTCAGACATACTATCCGTACAAGTCTGTTCTGGGTTCGAACAGAACCGAAGGCACTTCCAAAGAAGTCCTTGCAATCCGGATATTCACAATCCCGATCGGGTTTCCCATCACTTAGGGAGTCTCTATACCGGCGCGACTCAGTGCAGAGACAATCGATAGGTCATCCTATCGCTCTCGCAAATACCCGGTCTTCACCACCGGTCTTCAAATGTTATCCGTAATGACGTATCACATATTCGGAATGGGTTATACGACCCAAAGGTCCTTTCCCGGCTAACCCGAATAGTGAGCGCAACATTTAAAACATATGGATATGGGATTTCAATTAAGTCACAACTTAATAATTCAAAACTTTCTTTCAAATGGTTTAAACCAAATACCATTTCAAATCTTTTAAACAAAAGATTTATTTCACAAAATTCCATTTACGGATTTCAAAACAATTTCTATTTCATTTGGATTAACTCGTTTAAAATCTTTAAATTAAAGATTTATCTTATAGCTTTCAAACCGTGTCCAAATGTTCACTTCCAAAATTCATTTCCAAATAATCATCAATAACTTGGTAAACTATTTCAGTTTAAACTTGAAATCTCTTTTATATAATTTGAAATTCGTTTCTCCTACGAAAGCTTTTTATCATTTAGAAACAACAGTCTTATTTCGAAAAAACCCGATTTCATTTATACAAGTTACAATCTTTGGGTTAACTCAAATTCCCAAAAATAATACTTTAAAAATGGTTTAACTCATAATGACTAGTATAATATCGTTAATCCCTAGTTTCAAATTATAGAATTCAATTTGAATATTGAATTCAAATTTAAATTAAAGTATTTAAATTCCAACACTTAATCCAGTTATTCAAAATAAATTTCCATCTTTGAAATTCCATTTCAAAAGCTTTTCACTTCAAACCCAATCCATTTTCAAAACATTTGAATTTAAAAATTCAAATACAAAACTATTTTCAAAAATCTGTGACTTAATCGATTTCCTCGTGAAATCCGTATTTGTGTGTGTATGGTGTGGTCCAAGGGTTTAACACAATAGTGCAACATCATTCAATCATCATAGATCAAAACACAGAAATATAGTTGATAAGCGATATAACTATAAAGCTTATCGCCCATTCACAGATTTACTGATAATATACAGATGTATCATAAGTAAATGAATAAATTACACGCAGCTCAATCCATAGAACAAAATGGCACAGATCAAATAGGACAATCAATTCAATGCATCTTACACAATATAATCATTCATAAGTAAAGTCAAACGTTCAATAAACATTTATAAGTAAGATTAATTAATTGCTTAATCCTAATTGATTCACCTTATCTCCAAGCAACTTAATTACTTATGAATTTATTACCCAATCCTCATAATTAATTACAAATTAATTCTTATCCCTTTTCAAATTATTGAATTAACAAATTATTTTGAAATCAATTATTAAGTCTTAATTACTTCTCTTAATCATTAATTAATAACTTTAATTATTAATCAATGACACTCAATTATTAATTAATAACCCTTGATTTTCCATTATTAATTATTAATTACTTAGTTAATCGTTTATTAATTTATAATAAATTCTCTAAATTAATTAGCTATTAATAATCCATTAATTAACTTATGTAGTTAATTACGAATCTATTTATTTACTTAAAACATTAATTAGTTCATGCTCTAATTATAATTATGATATACTTATTCTTAATTTCCAATTTTTAAATCATTTAATAATTAATTAATTACTTAACTAATTCACTCATATTTATTTATTCACTTTAAAAAGTTAATTAAATTCTTGAATTCAAATTGGTTAAACACATGATTATTATAATAAATCTTTAATTACAAATTTTAAACCTTAACTACTTATTTAATCATAATTATAAAATTTATTACATTCTTAATTTATGTTTGATTTAAATTAACTATCTTACGTTTGAAAAACATTCTTGATAAAATTTAAATCAAAGATTTACTTTGTAAATCAAATAGTTAAATATTTTAGGCCAAAATATCAGACCCGAGGAAACACGCTGCACTCACTCGAGCAAGACTCGAGTTCTTCCCCTCCTTTTTCCACGTCACTTTCATAAAAAAAAATTAAAAAAATGCAGTTTGAAGCGTCACCCGAGCCTTCCCTGTTTTACTCGAGAATGACTTCGAGTTAATCACGCAACAGCCCGAGCCTCCCTCTCCTTCCCCAAAGACGCAACCCACGGCCAAACCCAATCCCAAACGTTCACATGCACGTGTACACGCACGATCGCCGACGCCGACCATCAACGGCCATCTCTGCAAGTCACAAACCAAACTCGCAACCCATCCCAAACATCTGGACCACCCAGTTATCTCGAAATCAAATTCGAGTTTATTCACGAAACCTGGAAACACACAGCGAACACCCCCATCACACCTGTCATCGCGCCTTGCTTTGAACTCCGACCACCAGAACGCGCCGCACCTCCTTCCAGACCTTCGTCTACGTCCACACTACCATCTCCAAAAATCCCGCCAAACTCGATCCCTCCCTGACTCCACGCGAGCACGAGAATCAGGCCGAACCCAAAATTCACTTTAAACCCTAAATTCGATTCATCACAAACATTCTTGCATTGGAAAAAATATTAAGCATTTTTCCTAAAATCATCGATCAACAAACTATCTCCAAACGAAAATTCAACATCTCAGATTTTCTAAGTTTCCAGAAATTGATTAAAAAGCACATTCGGTTCAATTTGGAACTACATGCTGCACACTCTACTAAAAATCCTCATATTTGTTTTAAAAATCTTATTTTTGAGTGTAGACTCCAATTATATACTTGAATCAATATTTCATGACATTCGAATTTTCCAAAAAAATGAAGTTACCACTGTAAAAATTTGATTTTTCCATCTATATACATTTTTATGTTATGAAACTATTTTTAAGTTATCATTCGTACTTAAACACAACAAATTTATTTTAAAATCAAAGCCTAATATTGATTAGGGAAGAAGAATTTGAATTTTTCTTGTTGTATTGAGACTTTGAGACTAAGCAGAGAAGAAGCACTGATTCAAGCAGATATTCACAGAGCAATGTTAACATATTTCCAAGAAAAAGGAAAAAAACTAACTGCTACTCACTCAATAATATATTCAATTTCCAGAAACAGATAATAGGTACTTAAAATTGAAATGTGATGTTACTCACTTTGATTTTGTTTGAAACAGAGAGTACAAGCCTGGAAGTTCTCTGAGAAACTGGAAACTGATTTGCTTTTAAACTTGCATGATCTTTGCATTGCTTGATTAAGTTGAATTTGTTTTCTGGTTTGTTAATGTTTTGATCAGAGGTGTTTTTCTTTTTATTATTATGATCTTTGCTAAGATTTGTTGAACGAATGAATAAAGGTTTGTGGATGTGTATATATATAAATGAAGATTGTGTACAGGGGACGGTATAAGCAAGTACACTATTTCCTTTTACTCAGCATTTTCATATTTCTTTTTCTGTTGCTAAACCCATGCTTGAATTGGTGATGTGATCTTGTTTATGGCTGAAGAGTAAATGGCATTTAATGCCTCGTGCTTCCTTGTACATCTACAGCATGTGCTGTTTGATTTCTTTTGCAAGTACCAAGTCTTATATTCAAAGTTTCTTTTCTTTTGTGATCTAATCCAGTTTTATTTTTTTCTTGTTCTTGTTCTATGTTTTGTTAACTTTTTTTGTTTTATACTTACATGTTTATATTTTTACTTTGTTTTGTTTATGTTTAATAGATATTTATTTTACTTTATGTACATATTTCTTATCTTAATGTCTAAGTGTACCTGGTTTGTTTTTGCAAGTATAGATATTTCTTTTGTCTTTTGTACATATTTTATGTTTGTATTTATACATATTATTTAAAAGTCAATGGATTGAAAATAAATACATATCAAAGGAATTACATAGGTGTATTTTTCTAAATTTGATTAATTTACAAATTAATTCACAATTTTTATTCAAAAATTAATATAAATTATCAATTTAAAATTAATTAAAATTCGGGATCGTTACAGACTTCCCCCCTTAAAATGAATTTCGTCCTCGAAATTCGCCAGAGAGAGATAACGAAGATAGATGAAAGATAGAGAAATATCTTTTCAGATCAAGCTGGATATCAATTCTGCATTTGGCTCACCAAATCAGAATATCAACAATAGATACAAGAAATTATAATAGAATTTCAAATTCGGTTTTAAACGAAATCATTTTATCGATACAATTCGATTTAGCTTCATCTTCTATTAATCAATTTTAACTCAATTCAAAATTTATAATTTATTCAAAATTTCTAATTTCTAATTCGTTCAATAGAGTTTAAATCGAAAACTGACAAGAACCGATGAAGATACGAAGTAAGAATTTCCAACAACGATTCGTAGGGCCATCATCGCACCAAAACTACTTCTGGAGCTGTCACGAAGCAATCAAAAGAATTTGGAAAGACGAATCAAAAAAATTGATAAGAAAGTTATTTCCACTGTTGTAGGGTATTGACCAATTATAGTCATATTTCCCTATCCCCTATCTTGTTCTCTTCTTGCACTCATACATACTATCAGTGGATAGCAAGAGAATTTACTGAGACATTCAAACATATATCTTAGGGATACACTCATTCTAGGGTTTACTTTACCCTATCTCTAATGAGCTACTTAACATGTTATACTCCTGAGCTAAAGTTTTAACCTTAGCTCTGATACCACATGTAACGACTCGAATTTTGCCCGCTCGAAAATCGACATCCATACTTCATATCGTATTCGAATGCCATAGATTCGACCGTTCAAATCCGATTCGTCGGAGCTTATAACAACATTAAGTAAACAACACAACGGAATAAAAGAATAATACATTGATATACAGCTTTGATACAATATCTGATACAAGAGATGATCCAGTAGATATCAATATACATCAGAGATATGATACAATAAAATAGCAGCGGAAAAGAAAACGATAACACCAGCAGCGCAACAAATAACTCTAAGATAGTCTTCAAGGAAGAACTCCAAAACTGCAACTCCATCTCCAAGAACCAATCCAACAATAGCTCAAACTCCCAATAACGATGCACAAAGATAAACAAGTATAGTCCATATCCAAAGATTGAACTAGCTCCAGATAACCTACTAATCTGACTATCTGAAAAACCCAACTCTAGACTGCTCGTGTAGAAAATAATGAGCACCCAGAGTTTAGGAAAGAAACAATAAACTCCGGATCAGTCGTGGAACTGGTGTGAGCAACAAAAACAGTTTATCTTTTAAAAGTAATCAAAGAAATAATTTTAAAGTCAATTCGCAATGCTTTTGGAAAATGAGACTACCATAAGGCCTCCCGCACACACACACAATGCAAACGCAGAATCGGAGGAGATTTCTCCTTATGATAGTCAAAGATGCTTGATACGCATTAAAAAGAAACATTTGATATTATTACTAGTGCATAGTGTAGGAAAAATTATTTCGAAAGTAAAGATATAAACCTTAGCCAGCATAGACATTTCGCAATTATGCCTACTATAGCTACCATGTTCAATAGCAGGTTACCGCCACATTCCATGGCAGGTTATACAACTAAAACCGTACAGGGTTCGTATTGTTTCTTTAGATTTCCAACAAATGGTCAGGCCAAGGAACTTCCCATTGCCACATGAGAATGCCTCTGGAAGGACGTCCCCGAGAACCTAACCGGATCTCTGCCAACACAAGGCCGGGTCACCCCTAACTGGGTAACTACTGACACGAGTATGCCATCCCCCGGTCCTTTGGGACCTTTAACCGAGCGCTCGTAATCAACATCACACCATAATAAATAAAGTGTTTCAACATGAGTAAGTATCTGGGCTCCATACCATGATACCACCCTTTTCCAGAAGGAAATGCACATACCCTAAAGGGAGCTACCCCTCATAACCTTGCCGCATCTTTCCTGTTTTGACCATTCCGGGGTGTGAGGTTCGACGAAGTCACGTCCACAAAGCCCCGCTTTATACAAAAGCTGTGCTTTGGGTCAACAAATGATCATAGATATGATCACAAAGATAAATGATCAAACAAATGATCCTATCACAAATGATCAAACAATGATCATTTCACAGCAACACTCAGCATGTCACATTACCAAATTGGGAATATATCACTGATAACCATTAACTACATAACCTCTGAGCTCGTACGTCTCAGAGAAGGGTGCTAAGCTAAGAGAATAAATTCTCCGCCACCAACAGAAATATATTTGAAAGAAATCAGCTTTATATCTCAATTTGTAATGTCAGACATACTATCCGTACAAGTCTGTTCTGGGTTCGAACAGAACCGAAGGCACTTCCAAAGAAGTCCTTGCAATCCGGATATTCACAATCCCGATCGGGTTTCCCATCACTTAGGGAGTCTCTATACCGGCGCGACTCAGTGCAGAGACAATCGATAGGTCATCCTATCGCTCTCGCAAATACCCGGTCTTCACCACCGGTCTTCAAATGTTATCCGTAACGACGTATCACATATTCGGAATGGGTTATACGACCCAAAGGTCCTTTCCCGGCTAACCCGAATAGTGAGCGCAACATTTAAAACATATGGATATGGGATTTCAATTAAGTCACACCTCTATACCTGCGCTAGCAAAGAGTATTAATAGATAATACCGTCTGCTAACACGGAGAATAAGGCTGTTTAGGAGCGACCATCTATGGCCTTGCTTTAATTATCTATTGAATACATCGACAATTGCCTTACCAAGCAGATCGACATGTCCAATGAATACTTAAAACAAAACCAGAGGTGGCTAGAGGATCTATCAGAACAGAATATAACAACTCAAATGTAATATACATCACAGAACAGTAAACCATCATATACACACATATACTGATACAAAGCAGAGTATACAAAATAATACATGTCAAGTGGTATAGAAAACCACAATATACAGACGAGTCGATAGGATACATATCAGAGTTATAACAGAAAGGACTACACAAGAAGCTAAGACAAAAAGGAGTCAGCGGAATAGTCCTTGCGGAAGAAAAAGGGGCTAAGTCCAAAGCACCTAACCTGAAACATCTCGGTCTGACCCGAGTATAAAATACCCGGGTCAGTCTAGCTAAACAAATCAGTTAGATAAACTGAACAATAATAAACCTGCAAGGTCATACAGTATAACAAATATCTCCAGAGGAGAGAACACAATCATCAACAAGAGATGAATCATATAGAACAAGCCTCATATCATCGGCAACATATAGAAACAAAGGATACGAATATACCAAAACAAGCCGAATGGCAAATAACAAATACCAATAAGGTATACAAGTTCCACAAGGTAATCGTTATACATCATGCGGCTCAAACAGACCAACACGATGGGCGATACTAAGGGAATATAATATCAATGAAACATATGATTGCTCGAGCTCAGTACTGTACAACAAGGATCCATAAGCCCGAAGGCTCCAAACCCAAGTATCACCCATGCGGCACATAAGGCCAACATCAGAGCGAAACTATATAGGGCGACAAACCCGAAGGCACAAACCCAATATCACCCATGCGGCACAGAAGGCCAACATCAGAGCGATACTATAGGGCGACAAGCCGTAGTGGTGAAGGTCGAAGACCCAGTACTGGACACCACTAACTGGCGGAATGTGTCACAACTCTCGAAAAGGAATCCGAAAAGTGTTAACGTATGTCCCATAACCATTCGTTCGCACTAAACGGTTTACTATCCGTCAGTCCCTTTCACACTCAAAGCAGTACAAAGTTTACCTCATATCATCGATAAACCAAACCCGAAGGTCAAAACAATCAATCGAATAGGTCAAGGATTAATCGGAAGGATAAACGCACAGATTCATGGTCCGTGTTTTGCCCAACCATTTAATCACCCTTCCACTTCGTTCGAAGTGCGAAAGTGTGTGTTTTAAATAGAATTTATAAATTAGAGAAACGAACTTTTAAATGCGATTCGAGAGATTATTTTATAAAAACCCGTGGATTAAAATTAAAAGGAATCATCAAAGTCAAAACAATTGATAATCATAAATAGGATCATCATGAATCGATTCAAATTGGAAATTCAATCCCGAAAAGGCAAAGTGGGCTGAAACAGCAGGTTCAGTCGACTGAACAGAGTTTTCAGTCGACTGACCCTATACCTGGAAAATTTTCCAGGTTTAGGAAACTTTCTGTTTCCAGGTTCAGTCGACTGTGCAGAGTTTTTCAGTCGACTGAATCATGCCTGGAAACTCTCGGGTTTTAGGTTCAGTCGACTGAACAGAGTTTTCAGTCGACTGAATCATGCCTGGGCTGTTTTTCAGCCTTATTCAAATGAAGAGCAAACTCTCCCAAAATGCAATCGGACGAACATTGGCTCTAAGGGCTTATGCCAATCGACAACCCGACCCTATATGTTCCTCGATGCATCACCAAAACATGATTAAAACATCAAAGTTAGGATTTCAAAGATTTGAACCCAAAACACTAAAAATTGGAATATTCCCCAATTCAATTGCAAGTGCATATGAACGAGGTGTTAGGAATTCATACCTAACATCAATGAAATCAAGAGAAGTAGATGTGAGTTCAAAACTCACCTTTTTAACTCAAGAACAAGAAGAAGAAGCTCAAATGCAAAGGAAAGGCTAACCACTCTTCACTCTTACTCAACAAGCTTCAATCTAAGAATAAAACACATATTTTCCTAAATTAGGTTTAGGATATTTTCTGAAATTGAAGAGGAGAAGAGATGGAGAAGATGGAGAAGAGACTTACCTATCCTTATCTTTGAATTTGGAGCAAGAATTTGGATTATCAAGAGCAACTAAGGCTTGGGAGTTTCTATTTCCTCTTCCTTTCCCCCATTTCAGTTGGAGCTTGAGTTTAGAAGTGAAGAGGAGTAGGAATGAATGAATGGGAGGAGATGGGCTGAGTTAGAGGGTTAAGTGGGGTTTGGGGCTGAACCCAAAGCTAAAGCCCAACCAGAAAAAGTAGCAAAATTCAACTTACTCCAAACATACCAAAGATTATACTCAAAAAGATCGCAAATGACGCTTTGAACTCAATGGAAGTGGTTTCGATCTCCAATTCGGCCGTTTGCAGAAAGTAACATTTCGGACGCCAAAATCCGACTAACGACGCTATACTTAAATAAATCATTTAATTATAAAATCGTTAAATATGCGGGTTGTTTCAATTTCAGTTTAAACTTGAAATCTCTTTTATATAATTTGAAATTCGTTTCTTGTATGAAAGCTTTTTATCATTTAGAAACAACAGTCTTATTTCGAAAAAACCCAATTTCATTTATACAAGTTACAATCTTTGGGTTAACTCAAATTCCCAAAAATAATACTTTAAAAATGGTTTAACTCATAATGACTAGTATAATATCGTTAATCCCTAGTTTCAAATTACAGAATTCAATTTGAATATTGAATTCAAATTTAAATTAAAGTATTTAAATTCCAACACTTAATCCAGTTATTCAAAATAAATTTCCTTCTTTGAAATTCCATTTCAAAAGCTTTTCACTTCAAACCCAATCCATTTTCAAAACATTTGAATTTAAAAATTCAAATGTGTGTATGGTGTGGTCCAAGGGTTTAACACAATAGTGCAACATCATTCAATCATCATAGATCAAAACACAGAAATATAGTTGATAAGCGATATAACTATAAAGCTTATCGCCCATTCACAGATTTACTGATAATATACAGATGTATCATAAGTAAATGAATAAATTACACACAGGTCAATCCATAGAACAAAATCGCACAGATCAAATAGGACAATCAATTTAATGCATCTTACACAATACAATCATTCATAAGTAAAGTCAAACGTTCAATAAACATTTATAAGTAAGATTAATTAATTGCTTAATCCTAATTGATTCACTTTATTTCCAAGCAACTTAATTACTTATGAATTTATTACCCAATCCTGATAATTAATTACAAATTAATTCTTATCCCTTTTCAAATTATTAAATTAAAAAATTATTTTGAAATCAATTATTAAGTCTTAATTTCTTCTCTTAATCATTAATTAATAACTTTAATTATTAATTAATGACACTCAATTATTAATTAATAACCCTTGATTTTCCATTATTAATTATTAATTTCGTACTTAATCGTTTATTAATTTATAATAAATTCTCTAAATTAATTAGCTATTAATAATCCATTAATTAACTTATGTAGTTAATTACGAATCTATTTATTTCCTTAAAACATTAATTAGTTCATGCTCTAATTATAATTATGATATACTTATTCTTAATTTCCAATTTTTAAATCATTTAATAATTAATTAATTACTTAACTAATTCACTCATATTTATTTATTCACTTTAAAAAGTTAATTAAATTCTTGAGTTCAAATTGGTTAAACACACGATTATTATAATAAATCTTTAATTACAAATTTTAAACCTTAACTACTTATTTAATCATAATTATAAAATTTATTACATTCTTAATTTATGTTTGATTTAAATTAACTATCTTACATTTGAAAAACATTCTTGATAAAATTTAAATCAAAGATTTACTTTGTAAATCAAATAGCTAAATATTTTATGCCAAAATATCAGACCCGAGGCAACACGCTGCACTCACTCGAGCAAGACTCGAGTTCTTCCCCACCTTTTCCCACGTCACTTTCATAAAAAAAATTAAAAAAATGCAGTTTGAAGCTTCATCCGAGACCTCCCATGTTTTACTCGAGAATGACTTCGAGTTAATCACGCAACAGCCCGAGCCTCCCTCTCCATCCCCAAAGACGGAACCCACGGCCAAACCCAATCCCAAACGTGCACGTGCACGTGTACACGCACGATCGCCAACGCCGACCATCAACGACCATCTCTGCAAGTCACAAACCAAACTCGCAACCCATCCCAAACATCTGGACCACCCAGTTATCTCGAAATCAAATTCGAGTTTATTCTCGAAACCTGGAAACACACAGCGAACACCCCCATCACACCTGTCATCGCGCCTTGCTTTGAACTCCGACCACCAGAACGCGCCGCACCTCCTTCCAGACCTTCATCTACGTCCACACTACCATCTCCAAAAATCCCACCAAACTCGATCCCTCCCTGACTCCACGCGAGCACGAGAATCAGGCCGAACCCAAAATTTACTTTAAACCCTAAATTCGATTCATCACAAACATTCTTTCATTGGAAAAAATATTTAGCATTTTTCCTGAAATCATCGATCAACAAACTATCTCCAAACGAAAATTCAACATCTCAGATTTGCTAAATTTCCAGAAATTGATTAAAAAGCACATTCAGTTCAATTTGGAACTACACGCTGCACACTCAACTAAAAATCCTCATATTTGTTTTAAAATTCTTATTTTTGAGTGTAGACTCCAATTATATACTTGAATCAATATTTCATGACATTCGAATTTTCCAAAAAAATGAAGTTACCACTGTAAAAATTTGGATTTTCCATCTATATACATTTTTATGTTATGAAACTATTTTTAAGTTATCATTCGTACTTAAACACAACAAATTTATTTTAAAATCAAAGCCTAATATTGATTAGGGAAGAAGAATTTGAATTTTTCTTGTTGTATTGAGACTTTGAGACTAAGCAGAGAACAAGCACTAATTCAAGCAGATATTCACAGAGCAATGTTAACATATTTCTAAGAAAAAGGAAAAATAAACTAACTGCTACTCACTCAATAATATATTCAATTTCCAAAAACAGATAATAGATACTTAAAATTGAAATGTGATGTTACTCACTTTGATTTTGTTTGAAACAGAGAGTACAAGCCTGGAAGTTCTCTGAGAAACTGGAAACTGGATTTGCTTTTAAACTTGCATGATCTTTGTATTGCTTGATTAAGTTGAATTTGTTTTCTGGTTTGTTAATGTTTTGATCAGAGGTGTTTTTCTTTTTATTATTATGATCTTTGCTAAGATTTGTTGAACGAATGAATAAAGGTTTGTGGATGTGTATATATATAAATGAAGATTGTGTACAGGGGAAGGTATAAGCAAGTACACTATTTCCTTTTACTCAGCATTTTCATATTTCTTTTTCTGTTGCTAAACCCATGCTTGAATTGGTGATGTGATCTTGTTTATGGCTGGAGAGTAAATGGCATTTAATGCCTCATGCTTCCTTGTACATCTACAGCGTGTGCTGTTTGATTTCTTTTGCAAGTATCAAGTCTTATATTCAAAGTTTCTTTTCTTTTGTGATCTAATCCAGTTTTATTTTTTTCTTGTTCTTGTTCTATGTTTTGTTTACTTTTTTTGTTTTATACTTGCATGTTTATATTTTTACTTTGTTTTGTTTATGTTTGATAGATATTTATTTTACTTTATGTACATATTTCTTATCTTAATGTCTAAGTGTACCTGGTTTGTTTTTGTAAGTATAGATATTTCTTTTGTCTTTTGTACATATTTTATGTTTGTATTTATACATATTATTTAAAAGTCAATGGATTGAAAATAAATACATATCAAAGGAATTACATAGGTGTATTTTTCTAAATTTGATTAATTTACAAATTAATTCACAATTTTTATTCAAAAATTAATATAAATTATCAATTTAAAATTAATTAAAATTCGAGATCGTTACATGATCGGAGCAAGGGGAGTAGGTGCGTGGGTCTACGGTGAAGGTTTGGACGGAGTGTCGAAGCCTCTGGTGATCTGAAGCAGTGGGACATGGAGGTTCTTGGGTGATCAGTTATGTTCTAGTGGGTACTCATGTGGCTCGTTTCGATTTCGTGGTCGTTTTGAGGAACTGGTGGTCAGAATCGAAGGAGGAGTTCGAGATCGATTTGCCGATGATGGCAACGTTAATCGGAGTGATGGCATTCGTCTGTGCAAGTGCACGAGTGGCTAGTTGTGTTAGTGTGTCTGTGTTGCTGTAGGATTTGAAGTGAGAGAGTGAGCCTCGGGTAGATTTGGTTTTGACCCGAGGAAGGTATCAGGTAGTTCGCGTGTGTTTTAACTAATTATTACAGTTTTTAAATTTATAACAAAACAAGTTTTAAAAGAAAGGAGAAGATGGAGTCTGGCTAGAGAGTTGGATCGAGAATTTTGGACTTTGGGCCGAGTGTTTTTAGAAAAGGGGAAATTTATTTAACAAGGTTTTAAATTTAAAACAAAAAAGTTTAAAACATTTTCTTATCCCACTTCTTTTAATAATAAATGTTTGTTTAAGTGTTAAATTAGTTAAAGTTAATATAATAATATTTTTTAAATTAAATTAATTAAGTTTAAAGTATTTTATTATGTGTCCATTATTTTAAATTAATTCTTAGGTTTATTTAAATAAAGTTAAATAGTGAAATTAAGTAGTTGATTTAAGAAGATGAAATGTTTTTAACTATTAATTAACTTAAAGGTCTTAAGTTATTTCATGGGTTAATAATAAATTAATTCCAAGGGTTTATTAAATAACACTTAAATGATAATTAAGTAATATGATTAAGATAATTGGTTTAATTTATAATTAATTAAGTGGTTTATCTATAATTAATTAAGGTCTTAAGTAATTAAAGGATAATTGATTAATGTCAATATTTAAATAAAGTAATAATAAATGGTTTGTAATTAATTAATGTTAATTAAGAAGGATTTAAAAGTAATTAATTTAGTTGTGTTAATTAAATTTATTAGAAATGGTGTGACCAAGTTATCTTGCTTATGAATGATTAAATTGTATCGAATGCTTGAATTGATTAATATCTCTAGTCTAATAATTTGTGATGCTCTGTGATGTGAAATGCCTGGATTGATTTGTTAATAAATGTGAATCATTTATTTAATTAGATATCTATGAGGAATTACTTTGTAAGTATGATATTCTGAATTTAAACTAAATTGTTTTCCTTAAACAACTTGGCTTAAAGGATGGCATTGAATTAAAAGAGATCGGGGTAGGATATCAGCAATATCCGAAACCACTTCGATTAGTAACTATCTAAAATTCTTTATAAATTTGATAATAGAATCAAATAGGCCGGAATGGAATAAATTAAGTAAACTGGACAGTCGATAATTAAGTAATGGTACGTAGCATTATTTTGTGATATAAGTGTTTGACTATAACAAGATAAGAGCTCATAGTGAGGTACGAGTTACCCTGGTTTTCAAAGAAGTTTTATAACTTAGTATTTCAAGTTATATGGGATTACTCACGCTGGTTTCTAGCCTGACTCGGGTGTTACTTTAATGTAATGCTCCGGTCAGACGAGTATTGCAGATTTTCAGGGTAGGACGTTGTAGAGCTTAGGAGATGAGCTGGATGGCAGGAATATATATAGTACATTCCGCTGTGTATTTGAGATTGTATTGTTGATGTCAGGGACAAGTTGTTATAACTGTCCGGATTATTATGAATGAATTGTACTCATATATATTGTCTGTAAATTGACAGTTACAACTTTTCTTTGTATAAATGCTATTTTTTAATTACATTTTGTTCCGCTGCGATTATGAGATTCTGTGCTATTGTTTCTGTTTCTTCTTCTACCTCTTTTTCTTCTTTCCCTAACAATCTGGGATTTCTGGCGTTCGATTGCTTGGCACTTCTACAGTGAACATATTAGTGTCGAATTTTCGGGGTCAAAAATTCCGGTTCATTACATTTGGTATCAGAGCAGAAGGTCAAGCTAGAACCTTGGCTTTGGTGGGGGTTACTCATTAAGGATAGGGCCAGTAATACCCTAAAATGAGTTGAGTGTATTATATATGAGGGCATACTTGTTATTTTCTTATGTAATGATTTTTAAGACGGTTTTAAAAGTAGTTTTTATACAAGCCTATATTTTGGTATATAAAGGCAATAATTTTTCTAATTATTATATATATTAAGGTAATTGGTTGTTGATTATTAAAGTTGAATAAGTTCATAAAAATTTAAGTGGCAATATATATAACCAAATAGGAGTTGGATAATATGGACTATACAAATAAGATAAGCTAGAAATGGATTCAAACAAGAAAATAAAATCCTAAAATTTGCAGAAGTGTTTTAAGAATGTTGAATTAAGTTACCCTGATTTTATCTTCCAACAAATTATGAGATAATATATAGTGAACTGGTTGCCAGATATGATAATCTTGGTTATTATCATAAAATATTTGTTGTACCATAATAAACGGATGTTTATTTTAAAATAAACAATGATAAAGCGAAATGGAATGTTTTAAGGAAGTAACAATTTATATAAGTATGACTTATAAATTGAAAAGAATTTAAATTATGAAGTTTTAAATCTAAGTCCAGAAAATTTAAATTGTTTTAAAGTGTTAAAAGATATAATAAATAATATTTAAAATGTTGGAATCTTATCTTAAAACAAGAGTTATTTTACAAATTTTTAAAGGAATTTGTTTAAATTAAAAACTAAGGATGGTTTAAATTTGAAAGTATGACTTAGTTTAAAAATGAAATATACATAATATGAAGTTGATTGGAAGTAAACATTAAGTGTTGAGATTTGAATTTTCCCTTGAAATGTGATGTGAAAACCCAAAGATAAATAAGTTTTTGAACTTATAAGTGGGAATGGATATTGATAAGAAGTTTAAAATTTGAAATGGAGAATTCAAACTGAGTAAAATTGATCGGATTAAATGAATTGAATTTAACTTAGGGGAAGTTAAATAAGTTTAGAACAAACAACCTGAATTGGGAATTTCAAGATGTGACTGAGATTTAACTTAGGAAAGTTAAATTAGTTAAATTGAAAAGGGAGTATATGTGATCTCAAAATAGGTTTGAGTTCTGGAAATGGGTAATGGATGCTATTGATGGTTGTTTTAGACAATTTGGATGTTTATTTACTTTGACTTAACCTAATATCATCCTATTGTTATTAATAATCTATGAAACTATGAATTGGATTGCTTTAAATGAATTAAGAAGTGGATTGAGATAATATATATCCATTGCTGAAATTAAATGGAAATAAAACCTTATTTTAAAACTATTTAAAAGATTTTAATTTTCAAAGTAAAATTGGAATTATGTAAATGGAATCACTTTGAACTTAAGGTTTAAATGTTAAAAATGAACTTGCAAACTGAAATTGTCTAAGATTTGGTTTCAAAAGTTCAAAGTTAAAATTAGGTAATAAATTGGATTCCGAAGATTAAATTGTTTAAAAAGATTTGAACTCTTATTTGAACCTTGAAATAAGCAAAGTAAAAGTAATTTAAATGAATGTTAAAAATTTGGACTCAAAATTTAATTGTTTAAAGACTTTGGTTATGAATAAAAGGTTATGGGTTAATTTGATTTAAAGGATTAAATCAACATTTGAAAATTTAACTCAAATTAGTATAAATTGAGTTGATTTAAAAAATTGAAAATGGAATTGGAATTATTTCAAAGGAGGAATTGAAATAAGTTAATTGGAATTTGAAATTGAATTGAATTAATTAGAAGTAAGATTGAAGTTGAATAAGTTTAAATTCAAATGGGAATTAATTTGAATTGGAATTGAATCAATTTTACGGGATGGGAAATTGATTGGAAGTGGTGATTGTGAAATTAAACCAGTTTGACTTGAAGCTATTTTCAAATAAATTGTTTTAATATAAACATTTTTAAATCTATTTTTCTAGCTATTTACTATACAACCTTTCTTTTTAAAATCCAAACTATCTAATACTTATTTTACAACTATTTTGAAAACTAATTACTATTTTACATCTGTTTTACAAACTAATTACTATTTTACAACTATTTTGCAACTATCTAACTATTCTACAACTATTTAACTATTTTGCAACTATTTTATAATTACTTAACTATTCTATAGCTATACAACCAATAACTATTTTACAACTACTTAATTATTTTAAAATTTTCAAACTATTTTCTAAATTCAAGTTGGTCAGAGCGCAAACTGTTTATAATTGAAGTGATAACCCAAATGGAAATTGAAGCAATTGTGAATAAGTGAATAGAAATCAAAATGAATGTGAAGTAAAAGGAAATTGATTTAGCTAATAATCAATGAAGATAAATACTTAGGATGTATGTATATTATTCTATTCTCATAACAATTTGATCCAGATTCGAGCACATTTTCGAGATAGTATATCGATCCGAGTTGGGATTTTTCACTCGATTTTTGACGACGAACCCTGGATATGGATTTTTGATTGATTCTGGAAATTCTCTATCATAGTTATGGCTATGCAAGGAGAATGACGGTTTTTGATCAAGAGACCAGATCTAGGTCCGCACTAGGAAGTTGGGTGGACGATACTAGTTCGGAAGTGAAATTATGTGATCGAGTAAGCGATCAGATTTAATGTTGCGTACGGATGATATATATACATCGTACGTGCTTGAATGAAATAGATATTGAAAATTTTGAAAATAAATATACAAATGATTTTTGAAATGGAAAAGTATATTTTGAGAAATATACGATGAATATGAGTGGAAGTTGGATATCACTATAACTGAAACTCATTTTATAAAAAAGTAAGTCATGTGGCAAGTAACTTTATAAAGGAAGTCGAATTTGAATATTGATTTGGCATAAGAAAGTAATATATATATATATATATATATATACATATTTGTATTATATGACAAACTCTCCTTGTTGAGTCTATAACAATAAGAAAAGGTCTTTGAATTACTTAAAGTATAAAAAGGGAATTTGTATAAGTATAAAGTGATCCAAAGATTTTTTTTCAAGTTAGAAGGAATAAACTTATATATATAAATATCTATATATAAATGATTTTATGAGAATGGATTTGGGAAAAAGGTTTTTGGAACCCATTGATTTTGAAAGGCTTTTGGTTTTTGGGAAAAATCAATTTTGGGAATTTGGAAAGCCAAGTTTGGAACTATCGATTTGAGATATCGATTTTGTGTAAATGGGATTATATGTGATACATATAAAGAGTACGTTTAAAAGATATTGTATGTGTGTAGCATAAAAATGTTTTGAGAATGCTGTGGAGAAAAAGGCGTTCCCACTTAGAGTGAAATTTCTAGTAGGAGATCCACGGGGTGGTTCTGCCTTGAGCCCTAAGGGGGTTCTAAATTTGATCCTAAAAGATGTCCGGACAAACTAAAGTTCCTGAGGATTGTGGTTGGGGTAGCGAAAGTCGAGGGCGCTAATGCCTACAGAGACATTGGGTTATGCTGTGACGACAGTGTAACTCGATGTAACTGCGATCTACTACGCATCATAGCGGAAGTCGAGGGGCAGCGATTGCCTAAGGTATACGTTTGATTTCGCTGGGCGAGCGATGTAACATCGGTAGACTGTGATCTATGAAGACATAGCAAAAGTCGTGTGGCAGTGAGTGCCTACAGGCTACATTGGGACTCGATTGATGTAGTCTGCGATCTATGTGGTCTGTGTGGTGAAGTTTTATTTGGCAGCGAAATTCGAGGGCGCTGATGCCTACAGTTACATGGTTTTTGCCGTGATAGCAATGTAGCCCTGGGTGTAGCTGTGATCTGTGGCGGTTCCATGGTGTAATCGAGGGGCACGGAGGCCTACAGTTTTATATGGTTTTGCCGGGATGGTGACATAATCATCGGGTTAACTGCGCCATAGAGGGGGTGATGATTTCCAGAGCATTCTCACCAAAATGTTTTCCATATTTTCACAAAAGTTTCCTAATTATTTTCACTAGATGTTGAAAACGGGTCTACTAAGTACTTACAGATTTTTAGTCCTATGCCTGATCAATGCATGACTGAATCTCTGTGAGAACAAGGATGGACTTGTTGTAACATCGAGTTATAAAAAGTATTTTTGCAAAATATTCCGATAATATTGTGTAGATTATTTTTTAAAAGTGTTTTAAATTTTTTTAAGAGTTAAAATGTTTAATAATAATTTAATTGATAATAAGCATTATAATTAAAAATTCTTTCATTGCTCCTTTTCGAGGACGAAGAGTTCTAAAAGGGGGAGGAATGTGATAACCCAAATTTTTGGACATCTATTAATGGGTAATTAATAGGATTAAATTTATTAAAATACTGATTTGTAAGTTGAACAAATAAATTCTAAAAATATATATATATATATATATGGATATAAATATTTATTTGATAGTGTCAGCAAGTAGTGGCGCAGTGGTTGAGATAGTTGCCTCCTGTTACGTGGTCGCGAGTTCGATTCCCGCCTGCCCTACTCCCGCTCAAGGCGTGGAGGTTGGTCCCCGTAAACCCAAACTAACTGGTTGGGGGCATAATATCTCTGTGCTTGGCTGGTCTAAATCCTAAATGTCTATGGTCGGACCAGGCAGGAGGGAACTCCTCATATCCCTTCGATTTCATCAGGGCTCTGGGTTGAGTTTTAAAAATATTTATTTGATAGTCTTCTAATACAATTATTTAAATTGGAAAATTTATCTTTTCAAACCAAATAAAAATATGTTTTCTAATTATAATATATATTGTAAATAGGAAGCTATGGTCTAAATTCAATATAATATGTAACGTTGCGATTTTTCGACTCACTAAAGTCGACATTAATACGTCCACTGTATCAAATGCCGAGCAATCGAAGGCCGGAAAACCATACCGTTAGGGTTAAAGAAGAGGTAGAAGATAGAAGAAGAAAGAAAAAGCAACAGAAACAATATCAGAATCTCACAGTCGCAGCGGAACAACATATAATAGATAAATAAATATCTTTAAAACAAAGAACTATATCAGTTATTACATTACATCACATTATCATTACATTATCAGAGTTTACAACAACAAACAGCGGAAAAGAAATATTATATAGTAGTTGATACGCCAAGCCATCCAGCCTGCTCCTGATCGCCACAACAACTCCTGAATTCCCGAATGACCTGCTAACCTGACTCTAGATTGCCCGTGTTAAAATTGGCGGGCACCCAGAGTTTAGGAAGGAAACAATAAACTCTAGGTCAGTTATGGGACTGATGTGAGAACTTAAAATAGTTTTTTTTTTAAAACAGACAAAGAAATATTTTTTATTGGATTCGCAATGCTTTTAGAAAATGTAGTTACCATAAGGCCCCTGCCACACACACAATGCAAATGCAGAATTGGAGGAGATTTCTCCTTATGATAGTCAAACATGCTTGATACACAAATTTCTTTTCAATATTATTATTATAAGTGCAAAGTGTAGGAAAACATTTCGAAAGTATAATATAAATCTTAGCCAGCATAGGTACCATTATAGTATGCTTACTATAGCTACCATATTAAATGGCAGGTTCTACAACTAAAACCGTACAAGGCTCGTATTGTTTCTTTGGATTTCCAACTAATTGTCAGGCCAAGGAACTTCCCATGCCACATGGGTACGCCTCTGGAAAGACGCCCCGAGAACCTAACCAGATCTCTGCCAACACAAGGTCGGGTTACCCCTAGCTGGGTAACTACTGACACGAATATGCCATCCCCCGGTCGTAACCGACCTAAATCCCGGGATTCACCAACAACCATAAAATAATAAGTTTGCAGCAACAACATAGGTTAAGTATCAGGGCTCCATACCATAATACCACATCTATCCAGAAGGAATGACATGCACTAAGGGGGTGCGATCCCCTAATAACCTTGCTGCATCTTTCTTGTTTTGACCATTACCGGGGTGTGAGGTCCGACGAAGTCTCGTCTACAAAATTATGATTTATACAAAACCACGCTTTGATCAACAAATGCTCAACAGCACTTCGTATGCCACATTACCAATTTGGGAATATATCACTAGTAACCATCAACTACATAACCTCTGAGCTCGTACGTCTTAGAGAAGGGTGTTAAGCTAAGAGAATTCTCCGCCACCAACAAAAATATATTCGATAGAAACCAGCTTTACATCTCAAATTGTAACGTCAGACACACATCCATACAAGTCTGTTTCGGGATCGAACGGAACCGAAGGCACTTCCAAAGAAGCCCCTAAAATTCGGATATTCACTAACCTCGACCGGACTTCCCATCACAAAGGGTGATAAAATCTCAATATCAGAGATCAGCCGATGCAGAGTCATTCGACGGTAATCCTTCCGTTTTCAAAAATATCCGGTCTTCAACACCGGTCTTCAAATGCTATCCATTACGACATATCACTATTCGGAATGGGATTTATGACACAAAGGTCCTCTCCCGGCTAAACCGAATAACGAGCGCTTATTTTAAAAATAAGTGTAGAATTCAAATTCAAGCAAATCACAACAAATATCCATTTAAAGATAAATATTGATAGTCGGTTATTTAACTATCAAGGCCAACAAACAAACATCCAGCGCCATAACAATCACTAGGCCCTTTTTATTAATCTTCCATAAATTAAATAACTTGCCAGATATTCACTTCGATATATCCTTAAAAAGATATGTTCTCTAAACCATTTCAATTTAATATTGGAAAAGCAATTCGAAATACTTATTCATTTTCAATTTATCTTTGAAAGATAAAAACCCAAAACATTTCACTTCATATTTTAAAACATTTCCATACTTATTTAACAATAAATAATTCACAAATCTATTTATTTTCAATACTTAGAAAATATCCAATATACTTAAAACATGATTAAGTATATATTTTATTCCTTTAAGGAAAACATTCGCTTAAACACATTCATTTGAGTCAAAACGAATGTTGCGTAAAACATCATTACGACAACCCAAAATCACTAGTATAGGGATTCGAAATTTAGATAGATATATAAATCCCAATACTATATAAAACATTTACTATAACAACAGTGTTATAGTCCATCTTTTCCTTATTTCTCGAAAACGTCTATTTCAACAATGAATGTTGAAATCTATGGTTTCGATGCTTAATACATTTTAAAAGATCACTTTCTAAAACATTTCTTTAATATATTATTCACTGTCCAAAATCGTGAATATACTTCGTTAAACAAATTCAACCTTTTTCCACATTTTATTTTAAAGGATTATCCACTGTCCCAAAATCGTGAATATACTCCTTTAATAAGCTACAAAAATTAACTTATCAAATTCAATCAATCTTGAATTTATAAATCAATGTTTATAAATTCACATTTATATATCATAAAAACTTCAAGTTATAAATCACCTTATTAACAAATCTATCCATATCCCATTTAAATGCCAAAATCCAATTTATAAGTTAATTACTTACAAATCTTTTACTTTACAAAATCTATTCATTTTATAACTTCACAATTTATAAATCTATAAATATCATTCACTTATGAAATCCATTTATACTTCATTTTAACACTTATAAAAATTCGTTTTATAAATCCAATATTTTTAATTTATAAATATCAATTTTATAAATCTTTTATATAAACCGTTTATTATAATTCAAAAATCCCAATTTAAACCATTTTACAAAATTCATTAACTCCATATTTCAAAAATCACATTTTAACTATATTTCTCAAAAATCATAAATTTCATAACATAAAAATTATAACGTTTATTTAATTAAATTGAACCAATTCCAAAATTTAATAAAATGTATACTTTCAAAAAAAATCACTTTAAAAATCCTTTTAAATTCAAAATCGTTACTTTAACATTTTTAAAACTCCAGAAATAGGCCCAATGCTGCAACAGCACTAAATATAACAATCACGGCATTCAAAACATCATATATCATATGATGATAGAATATATCACAATATCTATACATAAATCAATACGGGTGGGGAATCCAGTTGGATCCCTCCAACCTGTTTCCCTGTATCCACAAATGTTAGCACAATACCAATCCTGTGTTAATACGGAATATCGCGGTACATGGGTTTATATAAATATTATCCGCTATTATGCGGCGCAATAGGGTCTCATCCGCTATATAATGCGGGAAAATCAACTCCAAGTACATATATAATACCAATTCCACTTCAAGATGGAATATCGCGGTATATGTGTTTAATAAATAACATCCACTTAATATACGGAGTATAGGGTCTGTTTCAAAACAATAGATAATAATGTATCATCCAAGCATACAATCAAAAAATTTAAATCTAACTATTTAAAATTTAAATCGAAACAATTTCGATTGAGTGAGAAGTTCTCACCTAGTTTCCAATAGCGGTTTCAGCGTTTATTTCGAATAAAATTAAACACGCGTTTAATTTTACCCAAAATTCATAATAGCTCCAATCGAACCCAATCCAGCTTCATTGCATAGAGTTCGTCCATACGAACCCAACACAAACTGTTTCGTGCTTTTTCGACCTCGTATGAAAAAGTTATCGCGTTACAAAGTTTAAATGAATTTTTATAATATAAATTTACAATTTTCTTTATTATTTTCAAACCCACATCAAAGCCATTCATTTCAACTCAGAAAATCAGGGCCGAGCATCCCATCATCTTCCTCTTAGGTAATTCGCGTACACTAGAACCCATTAGCCGCCATTTAGGGTTTCATGTCGCTCCATCTACGACGAACTTTGGCACGATCGGCGACCTCCATCATTTAGCCCATCGCGAGCTCGACCTACGCCATGAGTATAGGCGAACTCGGCTGCCTCCTTAGCATGCAAATAGAGAACGACGGCGCCCCTATCGACCACGATAACTCCCTCCACGCTGCATTTCAGACGATCACCACCGTTGGTTACGAAGATCTCGTTACGATCTTCAATGTCGTAGTTGAAACTTTTTCCTAATTGTTGATGGATTTGAAGAAAAGAGGTGGAGAAGACAAATGTTTTTCGGCCATTGATAAAATAAGTGGTGGCCTGAAGAATAGAATGGAAACCCTAGGTTTTAGTTTTTGCAAATGAGAAAGTATTGTGGCCTTATATAGAAAATTACGCGACATTATTCACCCAAAATTTTCCGAACTCCAAACAAAGCGTGCCGGCAAACATTTCTAGGGTTTAACCCACGTTCCGGACACAATGTAACATGTTTTAGAAGCTAATTTGATCATATGTGTGAGTTACGGAAATAAATGATCAAATTTAAATTAAATCAGTTAAACTAATTTCTATGCGTTTTGGCTTGCCCCGGACAAACCGTAAATCCGATTGACACGAAATTTGAAACCATACAATAATATAGCATTATGGATCCGATGAAACTAGTTTCGTCGAAATCCAAGACTATTTGAAAAATGGCTATTTTTAACTCGTCAATTAAATATTAAAATATTCAATTTCTGCAAATTAACTTTAAATTCAATTTTAAAAGTTCTATAACATTATGCTAACTTCAATATGATTTAATACAAGTTTACAAATCAATTTTAACCACGTTAAACCAAATTTCCAATTATTATTGTAATTTCAAATATTAAATTATCGATTTAATTATCTAATAAATCTAAATATTCGAAACAACATTTATTCGACTTACAAATTTTGCTTGTTCATATTTAAAAATCAATTAAATATATGAATTTCAAATGACAAAAATTCTGGGTCGTTACATAATAGTTCTCAAAGGATATTTAAAGTTAAATTGAATATTTATTAATTAGAAATATAATAGCTTAAGCTTAAAATAAGATTTAATAATGGTTTAATATACTTTCTTTAAGTTATACATAAGATAGATATAACTAGTAAAAGTATAAATATAAAAAAACATAAATAAATATAAAACTTATAGGAAATATAATATAAAAACATATTAAAACATAAAATACATGCATTTAACAAGTGTAAGTTAATCAACATGCAAATTACAAGTGTCAAATTATTAGTTTTATTTTCATTTTTTAAAAATATTAATAAATGGGTGTACATTCTTATATATACATCTATGCTCCTTCTCTTTTCATTTTTCTTTCATCTCTCAAAAAAATAGCCAAAAAATAATATAAAAAACTAAATTAAACAAACTCTTGCCAATTGAAACTGAAGTAAGTAAGAAAAGATTCAACTCAACTTAAACAAGCAGATCTGTAGAAGATCAAGGTCAAAAGCAAATTCCAGTTTTCAAATCTCAAAGTTATTTCTCTATTCATACGGTATAGTGAGTAAACATCACTTTTACAAGTCAAATATGTTTTATAACCTGATGCATGTGATAAATCCTTGTAGTTATGTTGTGAAATGCTTGCATATGCTTGCATGTATATATGCATAAAGTTGAAATGTGTGCATGCCTGTATCTTGAGTATGCATGTCTCTGTTTTCAATTTCAACAGGCTAAATAAGTTCAAAAATTCAAATTCTTTTCCCCTAATCTCTTATAGGCTATATTGTATAAAGTAAACATGTTTGGCTTAACTAAATATTATTTTTAAAAATATTTTTAAGTATAATTAAGAAGTAGTTTTAACTGGAAAGAAGAAATACAGTGAAACTCAAGCATGTTAAAAATTTCGACTTCTATGATTTCTTGTTTCACCTACATATCTAATTCATTTTTGAAAACTATGAATTTTAAAAATAAAATCAAGATTTTTATGTAAGTATTGATTAAGGGATTTTGGGTTGAACGGGAATTCTATTTTGGGTGATTTCTAGCGATTGGCGAATGGTGGAGTCTCGTGTTCGTCGCTGAAGGAAGCTTGGAGGTCGAAGCTCATGAGAAAAATGGTCTCTGGATTTTCTGATAACCATGGTGGCATATCGACGTTGAAGTAGGGTTTTAGACCTAGGTTTGGTCATTGTCGAATTCGAGGCTAGTTCGTCGACGAGGATGCACCGGACCAGATTGGAGCAGGGAATAGGTATATGGGTCTACGGCGAAGGTTTGGATGGAGTGTCGAAGCCTTTGGTGATTTGAGGCGGCGGGACATGTAGGTTCTTGGGTGATTAGTTCTATTCCAGTGGGTGCTCATGTGGCTCGTTTCAATTTCATGGTCGTTTTGAAGAATTGGTGGTCAGAATCGAAGGATGAGTTCGAGGTTGATTTGCCGGCAATGGCAATGATGATCGGAGTGATGGCGTTCGTCTATGCATGTGCACGAGTGATCAGTTGTGTCAGTGTGTCTGGGTTGCTATAGGATTTGATATGAGAGAGTGAGCCTCGGGTTTGGACTCGAGAAGATTTGGTTTTGGCTCGAGGAAGGTATCGGGTAGTTCGCGTGTGTTTTAACTAGTTATAACAGTTTTTAAATTTATTACAAAACAAGTTTTAAAAGAAAGAAGAAGATGGAGTCTGGCTTGATAGTTGGATCGGGAATTTTGGGCTTTTACTCGAGTGTTTTTAGAAAGGGGAAATTTATTTAACAAGGTTTTTAAATTTAAAACAAAATCAAGTTTAAAACATTTTCTTATCTTACTTCTTTTGCGAAGAACAAGGCTTGTTAGAAGCGACCATCCGTAAGTTATGCCTTAGACGAGTATAGATGATATCGATAGGAGTTGTGAAAATTACTCCCAAAGATATAAATTCAATCCAAATCTAAAACGAAACCACAGTGGCTATAGAAAAATACAGAACAAGTCATAACAACAACACTGATAGTATAATCACATCAGAACAGAAATATCATATATATAGCGGAAGGCAAGTCTGGATACATGCTACAACAATCGATGGTTCACAAGAACCAAATGTACATATACATATCCATCAATACATACATAAGATGAGAGTCAATAAGCCAAAAGTACTCCTCGAAGACTAGGCAAAAGATGAAGTGA
The DNA here is from genome assembly GCA_030765085.1 of Allium cepa. Taxonomy (NCBI): domain Eukaryota; kingdom Viridiplantae; phylum Streptophyta; class Magnoliopsida; order Asparagales; family Amaryllidaceae; genus Allium; species Allium cepa. Next base: position 962,399,733 of record CM060939.1, on the reverse strand, counting down.
ATCCCAAAAGCTGAAGCTGCTACTAAATCGGAGATAGCGACTATCCTGAAATAACTCGGCCTGACCCGAGTATTATTTAAAAGAAAATAATAAATGGATCGGTCTAATTTATTCTTAGAAATAAGTGTATACTAAACAACACTTAAACAAATAATTATAGTCTCGAATGAGGCTATACGGCAAAAATAATCAGCATAGTTTAAATGAAGAAAACTCAATTCAAACTCCATCAAAATCAACTTTCAAATTCACAATTGAATTCAAAACAGCAGTTCACAAAATCTAGAAATCGAAATAGATAACTAGAAAATCAGCATAAAAGTGGATCGATCCCAGCAGATGGCGAGTTTTAACTACGCCACACGTGCATCTCAGATGGCCGAAACCTACCAAGTACTATAATTTTTGGCGCCCATCAGATGACCCAAAGGTCCGCAGAGTGACCCGAAGGTTTAGTACTGGTAATTGACCCGAAGGTCCATCAAATGACCCGAAGGTCCAGCAGAGTGGCTCGAAAGCCCAACAAAATCATCAGAATCATCAAACAGCAAATATTTCAATTAACGAGTCCGGAATTAACCGAATTAGTAAATGCATGGTTCCATAATCCGCACTTTTGCAAAACCATTTAAATATCTTCATCGTTTCTTTGAAAGTGAAAATTGTGTATTTTGTATAAATAAAATTTATGTTCTCAAACGGACAAGTCCGGAATTAAGCGGATCAGTAAAAGTGAGTTCATAGTCCTCAATTTTGCTGAAGCATTTAAATCGCTTCCTCATTCTTTTGAAAGCGCAAACTATAAAATTTTTGGAAATTTTTTTATTTTAAAATGATTTTCTTAAAACACGTGATTAAAACAGCAACAACCATAGCAATTTCAACGAGGAAATTGTGCTTCACAAAACACCGTAAAAACGTATATCAAGTCAGCGTTGCGGGATAACCGCTTAAAAATTCACTTTAAACTGACAGTTACTAAAGTCACAATAACAGTGAATTTTCATTCGTTAAAAGTGTCACCAAAACACCGCGCTTCAAAAATATAGCACTGGTGTAAAAATTTCGTTATGAAAATAACGGCACATAAATACGTTTTAAACCCAAATACCTGTTCAAATAAATTAATCAGTTGTCTACACTACTATTTATGCAACAAAGTAGCACTGTCTAGACTAGAGTTTAATGTACATACGAAAGGTAATAAGTAAAGTAACATGACCAGGATATAATTTTTCATTGCACGCACGAAAAAATAAAATTAAAAAAAAGTTTGGGCTAATGTTTTTTGTGGGTACCAACTTCATGTAAAAAATGCAATAACACATATGCTTGCCCAAAAAGGAGTAACAACAACCCCTGGAATTACACGTGATGATTAAACTAGCTGAACTTGTGCAATGTCCAAAGTAAGTGATAATGAAAATTATGAATACACGTGATGATTAAAATATAATGTAAAACATGAATGCACATTCAACACAATGCATGGCCTGAACAAAAGTAACCAGTTAAAACACCTGAACTTGCGCACAACTTAGCATGCATATATACGATCTGGACACATAATTGCCCTGACACGTTTTGTACGAAAATAACTTAGCAAGCTACCTGAGCATAATTTTTTAAAAACACGTTTGCATAGAATATACATACTAATAATATAAATACACTTCTCTATGCATGCACGAAAAGAATCGGATATTTCAAAGCCAATATGAAGTTTTAAGAAAAATTTTGCACACTTGCAATTGACGTCAGGATGCGCGCAACACCTTTGGTAATGAAAAACGCATGCAATTGATATTTCAACGCCAACACGTACTAACTATATCACGAAATGAAAAACGCAATTAACAACTTACATTCATGCAGTAATGACTAGAAATAAATGACTTATCCAATGCATTTAGATAACAAATGTTTTATATAACAGGTCTAGGCACGTAACTATTTAGATAATAAATGAGCAAATTTATAAAGGGACTTGAAAATGCATTTTTACACACACAGAAAATACTTGAAATCTTGTGTAGAGCTTGCTTGCATGCAACAAAAAAAACAAGAATTAACAACCTGGACTGTACTCTTGCACACGACATGAGTGTAAAACCTGAACAATACTTCATATATGTGCAGCTGGTGCACTCGTGTATGCATCGAATGAAACAACAAGCTAAACCAACCATGAAATATATGCATACAAATTTTCACATCAATAAGGTATTATGCGGTCAGATTTATGAAAGCATTCACAACTCATTATCACAGCATTAGGCAGTAAAGGATGATCATAGTTAAGGCAACAAGATATGGTTGAATATATAATGGTCTAGGGTAGCATTTTTTTTCGCACACTAGAATTGAATGAAACACTGGTCTGGACACGCTAACACCAGGACAACGTTGTTTGCATGCCAAAATAAAGTAGTTATTAAATTAGAGAAGTGAATTTCGAACTCACTTTTAATTTGCCTCCTCCCAGGTATCAGCAAGGGATGTTTGAAGTAACACTTTACACTGCCATTAATGTTTTCAAAGCTTCATCCGCAAAATGGAACAAAATAAAAAGAAGTGATGCAGTTGAAAATGAGCAAAAGAAAGAATGTAGGTTGCTTTTCTTCTCTAAAAAAGTGAACAAATAAAAGTAATATTGGCATAAGTTTGTACACTGCATTAAATGTAGACGTGCAATAATAAATAAAAAGGACATGTCTACACTTTTTGAACCAAAACAAACGTGCAAGTATTTCTAGCCTAAAATGATGATGGCGGTCAATAAAACTGTTCCACTTAAATTGTGACAGCAAAGCCATGTATATGCTCCACTTTGCCTATTAAAACATTGTTGTAATGAATAAATGTTCCAACTTTCATTTTATAGAATGTTCAATTTAGCTTTTGAAATGGACCACTTTGTTTACACGTGATGCAAAGAAAATATATCACGACTTTGATTTTTAATGGACCATTCCTCATGTGCACGTGAAGGCTATAAGTAAGTCATTTACAACGTGCACCATACACTGACTTTGCAATTTTTTTTTCAAATTTTAATGAAATAAAATTTCTATTTAAAATATTGTCTGACAGTAATTCAAAAATCACGGTCGTTGTAGATTTTTAAAATATTTATCACGAGGGTAATAAAATCACAGCTGCAGTAATGCTCGAGTCCGACCGAGTATTGCAGATTTTCAGGTTAGGACGTTCTGGAGCTTAGGAGACGAGTTGGATGGCAGGAACACATGGAGTATATTCCCCTGTGTATTTGAGATTGTATTGTTGAAGTCAGGGACAAGTTGTTATAACTGTCCGGATTATTATGAATGAATTGTACTCTAATATATTGCCTGTAAATTGATAGTTACAGCTTTTCTTTGTATAAATGCTGTTATTTGATATTATATTTTGTTCCGCTGGAATTGTGAGATTCTGTGCTATTGTTTCCGTTTCTTCTTCTACCTCCTTTTCTTCTTTCCCTAACAATTTGGGATTCCCAGCGTTCGATTGCTTGGCACTTCTACAGTGAACGTATTAGTGTCGAATTTTCGGGGTCGAAAATTCTGGTTTGTCACACCCATTCGGAAGATACATGAAAACACATAAAGATTACGTAAGGAATTATGCATGACCTAAAGAGTGTATTGCAGAATCTTATCTTGAAGAAGATTTAATGAGATTTTCTACAGAATTTGTAAAAAAGAACGTACAAAAGGAGGAGATACAAGTTCGAAATGAAGATTATGAGAATAATGTGATACTCGAAGGATGTCCAATTTTGAAGTCGAAGACAATTGAATTGTCATCTAATGAAAAAGATATTGCTCATTTGGCTACGTTAATGAATATGGCTGTGGTGGAACCATATTTAGAGTAAATACATATTATTTTTTGATTAAAATTTTTGGTGAAATTGCATCATTATATATTACTTAACAATTTTTTTGAAAACAGGTATGCAGTTGGAGGAGTAACAAAATTTAGATAAGCGCATGGAAAAAAAAAGAAATGTTGCTTTGGAAAAAACATATAGATAATTTCTCCGATTGGATTAAAAACAAGGTTACTTTAATTTTAATTTATCTTTTCATTGGCAGGAATTCATTTTTTTCATAATTTATGTACACTGAAATTTTCACAGATACCTATTCACTCAAGGAATGATAAAATGTTAAAATGGATTGCCTTTGGTCCGAGTTGTAGTGCATTGTCCTATAAATGGTATGTAAATAGCAGACAATGTTCTCACACAAAAGATGTCAAGAGGGAAACTCAAAATTACGGGGTGAGTTATGATGCGACTATCATGTGTAGGGCAAGTGCAAAGATATTTCTCGAAGAGTTGATGTGGTCACTTATTATGGGATAGTGACTAACATAATTTTGTTAAACTATCATGTTTTTCATATTCCCGTAGTTAAGTGTCATTGGGAAAATATAGAAAATGGGGTGAAGGTCGAATACGGATTCACTTCTATCAATTTACATCAAAATCAAGCTTCATTTGTAAAAGATCCATATATTTTTGCATCTCAAGCGAAAAAAGTTTTGTATTCAAGAGAGAATGATCGTTCTAACTAGTATGTTGTAATGAAGGCACCACCAAGAGGTTTTCGTGAATTAGATACAGATGATCATGTTATGGAAGTTAGCTTTGTTAGGACAGATTATGAAGAAACTGATATGGATATTTATTTCATGAAGAATATTAGTTATGTTAGAGAAGATTGTGAAGGCATGTTTGAGTAGATTTTCAACTTTATTTGCTTGTGAGGCTTGTTATGAGTGTTTAGCTTGTTTATTCTTGTTATGAGTAGAATTTCAACTTCTCAAACTTATTTATTAAGTTGATTGTCTACATCATTTTGAATTTGCTGAGCTGTAACAGATGTTCGTTCTGTTTATGATTTTTTGTTAGTATATAGATAAGACACTGAAACTTGATTTCACTTAACTTGCACTTTCCCTTCATGTATCGTTGCTAGCAATCTTATTGGCTGATTAGGTTCGTTTTTTCTTTCTGTTTCATTGAACTTGTTGAAGCATGATTGGTAGTATCGTTTTTAGACGTAAATGTATATTTATTGATTTGTATTCTGTGGATTGGGATCACAAATATAACTCATATTGCTCATGCAAATAAGATGATTTACGTCTGGCTTCTTAATAATAGTTGATTGGTAATTTTATGTTTTAGGTTTTAGTTGTGAGCTATCAATTTGTTTATTAATTGTTACTATGTTTTAACATGGAGGTATATGCATTTTTGATTTCAATATCAAGATAAATGAAATGTTTGAAATAGAGATAGAATAAACTACTTATAAATTGGATAACCATGGTAAATATAGTTATAAAACATTTCATTTTGTTTATAATTTGGTAACGTAAATATCTTTGCATGACACATAACTGTAAGTGCAACTCTTTCAATAATTTTTTAAAAGTCACTAGACAAAGTATTTAAAATATTGTGATAACAATAAATGTTTGATATTTTAAATTCTTTACTTTAAACTGTTAAAATTTACCGACATGCCAGGATATAACTACTTGGATTCAATTTTTCTTCTTTTAGTTGTATTCACCATTGTTTTTGCAAGTTGTTGTACTGAATTATGCATGGATTACGTAATACTAACTTTTTTCCTTCACCGCATATAATTAGCCCAAGTAAATATACTCATCGATACCTTAGTGTTTATAATGTGCATCAACTAAAGTCATATTGTGGACTGAAGGCTAAAAGGCTCTAGTTTTAATTTTATTTATGCCCATTGCTGATGTTGTCCCAGACTCCAAGGGATTTCTGTCCAAGGCATATGTCAAAATGATTATATGTTTTTTGTAGAGATGAATTGAACAAGTGCCAAGTTAATAGATTAACCTAAATTTACAGGTCATAAAGAAGGAGATTGTGGTCATAAAAAATATTGTCCTTTGATATATTTTCAGATTAAAATTTACTGAATAACTAAATTACAATTATGTTTCTGAACAGATGGATTGCACGTATGTTTCAAAATAGATGCTACGACTCTTCTTTACTATCTTTAGATGGAAGATATTGTACATAAAGAGGATGGTGCGATATTGTTTGTTTCAAGTAATGTTATTCGAGATGTTATGTTCCAATGATAAAACCAGCTTTGATTTTAGTAAATTTAACTATAAAATCGTTTATTTCCTTTATTTTCTGTGAAATTTGGTGCAAACGCACCACGATTTTGAAACCAACACACAATTTACCAGCTATCGAAAATCTAATCACAAAAGGCTTTTACTTAGAATTATCTAAAATCAAATCATTCATTTTCAGCATATTCTTATGATTTCTAGTTATTTAAAGGAGAACAAATGAAAGTACTAAAAAAGAGAACTCACAAACTAATGGAGAATACAAAAGAATTGTATGAAAAGTAACTTTGGAAATTACCAAAATATTCCAAAATCTTTTTTCTATCCCGTTGGGACTTTTTCTGCCTGTTGAGACTTTTTTGAAATATATTCAAATTGTCAAATTTATAGCAGTTAAAAAATATTTTCAATGAGTTCTGTTACTTTACCATGTAAAACTTATATATTGATGTGAATATATTTCTCAATTCACTACTAACTAATGAAGCTAAAATTACTAATCTGTGGTCATTCAGGGTGATGTGGTAATCTCCCCTTCCTAACATTGGCTAAGTATTCTTGCTATTTTTGTCATTGTTCATGGATCTTTGGATGAAGATTAGTAGTTATTATGAGCAAGCCTCTTTATCCCATGATTAAAGTTGGCTACATAATAAGATTTTTGAATGAAGATTAGTAGTTATTGTAACGATCTCGGATTTTAATTGAGTTTAAAATGATAATTAATTTAACTTTTGAACAAAAATTTGTGAAATTTATTTGGTAATTGATATTTAATATCAGTTAAAGTATGAATTACTGGAAAAATGTTTTTAGATTTAATTTGAATTGGGATTTACAAATATTGTAAAGTAAAATAAAATACAACCAAGTTATACTTATAAATAAGTAATTAAATATTTGATAATTAATTTAACTTTTGAATAAATTTTGGTGTAATAAGTGATAAACGTATAGAATTTATAAAATATATCCGTGTAATATGCGTTAATAATTAATATGTAAGTTAAATTAACTATTGAAGTTAAAAATAAAAATAAAATAGATTAAGAAAAAAGATTTGAATTGAAATTTATAAATAACATTAGTGAACACAGATTTGTAAACTTTGTAAAATATGAAGTCAATTAGACAAATTCTCATATCATGTTAAAAATAGAACTGTATTCATATTATAAAGTAATAGAACAAAGGCAAAGCAAATGAAAATATCTATGTACTAATAAGGTAAGGGTGTAAACATAAAGTAAAAGCATAGAAATAAAATACATTCACATATGACCACTTATAAATGAAAACAAAACAAGTAAAATAAGAATATGTTTGTACATAAAGTAAAAGCAAGCTAGGCAAGCAAAGAAAACATATCTAAATAATAGTACAAACAAGTGAACATATATATATATATATATATATATAAAGCAAGACAAAGACAAAATAACAATACATAGCATAAAGTTTGTAAACAAAACAAACAATTTTTTTATATATAAATATCTATGCATAAACAAATAAAGTATGAATATGAAGTACAAAGGCAAAGAAAAGAAACAAGACAGTGCAAATACATTCAAATGTTAACAAATAACAATAACAACTTTATATCTATCAACATAAAAGTAAAATAATAGATTTGTACAAGGCAATTAATGCTAGCTACCAAAACAATGCTATCAGCCACCAACACAAGAACAAAGATCATCGGCCAACAAATTGAGATAAAAATCTCTGGTGAACAAAATAAACAAAGCATTTCAAGTACAAATAAAAATCTTTGCCTTGTATTGTACAAACAAAAATATTATCATCTGTACACTTCATTTCCTACATATCAACTTCACTTAAGTTCGTTTATTTTAGGCTGAGAAAATGTGAGTATAACATCATCTTTTAACTTAAACAAATCATCTACAACCAGACCATCAAGGTAGAAGTTTCAACAGCAATTCAAAATAGTTTCAAGATAAAAGCATCTCTGTTCATTTTATGGAAACACATGTGAGTAACTTTATTTTTAAAAATTTAAAGGATGAAATTGTTGTGAATACACTTGTGAATAGTTACGGTTGTATCTACCTATATATGGATGCTCTGTAAAATGATGATAGTATCTGTGAGTAAATAAGCTATCTTTTATACTAAAGAATAATTTATATATGACCAAGTTGTTTGAATTGTTGAGATGATTAAATCATTCTGCTAAACATTTTGAAGCTCTGTAAAACAGGTTTCCCCCCTGTTCTTTGAGTTCAGTATGAAAAGGATGGAATAAAATTCAATTCCTCATGTTTTGATCATTATTAAGTTTGGGTTTCAATACAAAAGATGTGTATTTGGGTAAATTATATTTTAAAAATAGTTCAAGAAGGAAACGATAACATACAGTATAAAAATTCAAAATGTTATAGGAACACTTACCAAAATGGAAATTTCAAAAATGGTGAATTGTTATTTCAAATATATCACGTGAATCCTTATACGAAAATTGGATTTTTAAAACTATATTGATGATTTTTTGAGTTGGGGTTAGGGTGCGGTTGTTAGTTGAACAAAAATTTGATTTTTGTCAATCGCCAGTAATTGAATGAATTTCGATCGCTGAAACTTTGCACGAAGTAGGCCTGGTAATCGATTATAATGGGAAAAATGTTAAATAATTTTTCTATTGAAAGGATTGAAGGAACGACTGAAGTTTAGGGTTTTAGTCGTGAGTTTGTAGGGGTCTGGAACCAAGGTGATTTCGTCACCATGAGACGATCGAGTGCGTCGTGCTTTGGGGTAAGGGAGCTGGGGTATAGACGAGGTGGTGACCGGAGTTGCACGAATTCCGATGGTCGAGGTTTCATGGACGAGCAACTTCCAGGTTTGATGGCGAACCAGAACGTGTTTCCAAGTTTCGTTTTCAAGTTCAATTTTGATTCGATGATCTTCTCACGCGTTTGGGTGGTTGCAGGGCTTCAAGGCGACGATGTCGACTTGTTGATGATCGAAACGGTGGCCGGAGGAGCTTGGGGTTCGTGTGCACGTGCACGGATGGTCGTGAGCACGTTTGGGGGTAGAGCAAGTATTGGGTTCCCGAGAGTTTGCTCAGGGAAGAAATCGATTTTCTCGAGAAGATGTTTGGTTCACTCGTGTGGATCCTGTAGCATACTAGTTTATAAGTTTAAACGTAACTTAAACTAACTAGAAAGAAAAAAATAGAAGAAGAAGGAAGCTTACGAGTGGAAGAAGAACGCGGGTAGAAGCTGGGGAAAACTCGTGCCTTGCTCGAGTGATTCGAGTAGTATACTCGGAGTAGTGATGGGAAGTCTCGGGTCAAAGTTTTGTTCCGTGTTTTCAACCTGGTCCTATTTTCTAAAATTTATAACCAAGTGTTATTTTTACATGTAAATTTAAAAATGTTGGAAAATTTTTTAAAACTTTGTTCAAATTAAATAAGGATTTATTTCAAATTTTAATTTAAATAGGAATTTAAAAAGGAAATTTGAAACAATGTTTTTTAGCACGTTGTAAAGAACATATTAAATCAAGAATAAGTTTTAACTTAAGTTAATGAAGATTTAATGATTTCTAATCCGTTAATTATTGAGTTAATTAGAATGAATAATTTAGAATTTGTGTTAAATTTTGTTAAATAACTTTGGGAAGTTCTAAAAATTTAGAAGTGTAATGTTTTAAATAAACTCGAATGTTAATGAAGCCATTAATAAAGTAAACGAATTATCTTAGGAATAATTAAGACAATAAAAGAATTTAATTTATAAGAGAATTAAAGAATGATTTATTAATTTATAACTAAATAATTTGGATATAAATTATAATTAGAAAAGATTAATAATGAATTAATCTAAGAGAAATTTCTTAAGAAAGTAAATAAGAAATGTTATTAGTCAATAAAGATAATTAACTAAGGATTATTAAGTATTGATTAAGGTGATTAATTTTAATAATTAATTAGATAATTAATTTAGATAATCAATTATAAATTGCTTAAATGTAATTACTTATAAAAATAATTAAGGATTAATCATCTATTGTAATAAATTTTTTATATTTTGATTTATTAAAGTTAATTAATTATGAAATTAGTTTAAAGCTTGACTTAATTAATATAATTGATTAAGATTAATTTTTTTTAAGTGTTTGATAAATTAATTTATATCAAAAGATTTGTGATTAATTAATCAGAATTGGATAAATAATTCATAAGTAATTAACTTACTTGGAAATAAATTGAATTGATTAGGATTAAACGATTAATTAATCCTACTTATGAATGATTATTAAATGCTTGACCTTACTTATGATTGATCGTATTGTATGAGATGCCTTGAATTGATTGTCCTAACTGATCTGTGATATTGTGTTCTGTGCATTCAACTGAGTATTTTATTCATTTATTGATGATACATCTGCATATTATCTGTGAATTTGTGAATGGACGATAAGCGTTATAGTTTATATGGCTTATCAACTATATTTTTGTGTTTTAATCTGTGATGATTGAATGATGTTGCACTATTGTGTTGAACCCTTGGACCACACCATGCACACACAAACATAAATTTCACATGGAAATCGATTACCTCACAGATTTTTGAAAATAGTTTTGAATTTGAATTTTTAAATTCAAATGATTTGAAATGGAATCGGATTAAAGTGAAAAGCTTTTGAAATTGAATTTCAAAGATGAAATTTATTTGGAACAACTTGATTTAGTTTTGAAATTTGAATAATTTGATTTAAATTGGAATTCAATATCTGAAATTGAATTCTATATTCAGTATTTATGATATTAAAAGGTATACAAGTTTATATGGGTTTTAAACCATTTTTAAGTGTTGTCTTGGGAATTTGAATTAAACCAAAGATTGTAACTTGTATAAATAAAATCGGGTTTTTCCAAAATAAAACTGTTGTTTTCAAATAATAAAAGCTTTCATATAAGAAGTAAACTTCAAAATTGTGTTAAAAAGGGATTTCATGTTAAAAACGAAAATGATTTTCCAAGTTATGGAAACTGTTTGAAAGCTATAAGATAAATCTTTGATTTAAAGATTTTAATGAATTAATCCAATTGAGATGGAATTATTTTGAAATCAAAGAGAATTTTGAATGGTGAATCTTTTATAATATAAAAGATTTAAATTGTAAATTAATTTGAAAGCTATCAATTAAATCTTCGATTTAAAGATTGGATGAGTTAATCCAATTTTGAAATGGAATCGTTTTGAAAGCTGTGTAAATGAATCCTTGTGAAATCTGGGTGAAACTTGGTGAAATAAATCTTTTGTTTAAAGATTTGAAATGGTAAATTTGTTTAACCATTCGAAAGAAAGTTTTGATTTTCTATTAAGTTGTGACTTAACTGAAATCCCATATCCATATATTTTAAATATTGCGCTCATTATTCGGTTTAGCCGGGAGAGGACCTTGTGTCATATAACCTATTTCGAATAATGACACGTCGATATGGATAGCATTTGAAGACCGACGGCGAAGACTGGGTATTTGTGAAAATGATAGGATAACCTATCGATTGTCTCTGCACCGAGTCGCGCTGGTATAGAGATTCCCTAAGTGATGGGAAGTCCGATCGGGATTGTGAATACCCGGATTTGCAAGGGCTTCTTCGGAAGTGCCTTCGGTTCTGTTCGAACCCAGAACAGACTTGTATGGTTACATATCTGACACTACACTTTGAGATATAAAGCAGATTTCTTTGAAATACATATCTGTTAGTGGCGGAGAATTTATTCTCTTAGCTTAACACCCTTCTCTGAAACGTACGAGCTCAGAGGTTTTGTAGTTGAAGGTTATCAGTGATATATTCCCAATTTGGTAGTGTGGCATGCTAAGTGCTGCTGCGTGTTGATCGTTTGTTGATCATTTGTGATCAAAGCATGGCTTTAGTGTAAAGCGTAGCTTTGTGGACGAGACTGCATCGGGACCTTACAGCCCGGAAATGGTCAAAACAGGAATATGCGGCAAGGTTATGAGGGTCGCGCCCTTTAGGGTGTGTCATTCCCTTCTGGAAAAGGGTGGTATCATGGTATGAAGCCCAGATACTTACTCATGTGGACACCATACATTTATTACTGTGTGGTGTTGTTGGATTAGAGGTACCTCGGATAAAGGTCCCAAAGGACCGGGGAGTGGCATGCTCGAGAAGTAGTTACCTAGTTACAAAGGTAACCCGGCCTTGTGTTGGCAGAGATCCGGTTAGGTTCTCGGGACGTCCCGCCAGAGGCATACCCATGGACAGTGGGAAATTCCTTAGCTCGACCATTTGTTGGAAAAACCAAACAAAACAATACGAGCCTTTTACGATTGCAGTTATATAACCTGCCTCCTCAGGAAGTAGCTATAACAAGCATAATATAATGGTACCTATGCTGGCTAAGATTTATATTCTATTTTCGAAATGTTTTCCACTATGCACTTATTATAATAATATCAGAAATTTTCTCGTATCAAGCATGTTTGACTATCATAAGAAGAAATCTCCTCCAATTCTGCGTTTGCATTGTGTATGTGGCAGGAGGTCTTATGGTAGTTTCATTTTCGAAAAGCATTGCGAATTGACTTTAAAATTCTTTTGATGTTTCTTTTTAAAGATAAAAAATATTTTTTTACTCACACCAGTCCTATGACTGATCCAGGGTTTATTGTTCCCTTCCTAAACTCTGGGTGCCCACTATTTTCCACACGGGCAGTCTTGAGTTGGGTTTTTCAGACAATCAGGTTTAGTAGATTAGCTGGAGCTAGTTCAGTCGATCGAGTCCACACCGGTCTTGCCTATCTTGGTGTAACCTGATGGTGGTCCGAGCATGATTTTGGAGCCATTTTGAGTTATCTCTGCTGTTATTTCCGCTATAGCAATATTATTTATCTCTGATATTCTTGGATCATGTTGATATCATTATTGTATATCATATTCTGGATATTGTATATCAATGTATTATTCTTTTTCTTCCGCTGTATTGTTATACTTAATTGTGTTATAAGCTCCGGCGACTCGGATTTGAACGGTCAAATCTGCTGCATTCGAGTACGACGCAAAGTATGGATGTCGATTTTCGAACGCGAAAAATCCGTATCGTCACATTTGGTATCAGAGCTTTGGTTAAACTTTAGCTCAGGAGTATAACACATTAAGTAGCTCATTAGAGATAGGGTGAAGTAAATCCTAGAATGAGTAATCCCTCAGATATCTGTTTGAATGTCTCAGTAAATTCTCTTGCTATCCACTAATAGTGAGTATCAGTGCAAGAAGAGGATGAGATAGGGGACAGGGGAGTACCACTATAAGTGGTCAATACCCTACAACGGTGGAAACAATCTTTCTCTTCTCAATTTCCTTTGATTCATTTCCAAATTCTTTTGATTTGCTTCATAGCAGCTGCAAGGAGAAGCTTCGGCGTGATGGTGGCCCTACGAATCGTTGTAGAAAATTCTTATTTCGTTTCTTCATTGATTTCTTATCAGTTTTTGATTTAAACATTAATGAATATGAATTGGAAATTTGGAAATTGGAAATTTTAAATTGAGTTAAATTGATTAATAAAATATGAAGGATAATTTGAATTGTATCAATAAAACGATTTCGTTTAAAATTAAATTTAAAATTCTATTGTAATTTCTTGTGAATATCGAAGTCCGAAGAGGGACGAGTTGGTATATACTTTGGGATGTTACGGCTTGATTTTGGAATCTATATTTGTGTTTGAAAAATTGTAGAAGGTTGAATCCATCTATCAATCTCTTTTGTTCAGCATCTCTTTTCGATTCTTCGATGGTTCCTGGTAGATCCAGGAAGCATATTTGATATATTTGCATGGGACATAAACTCCAAATAGGGCAGAATTGTTTGTTTGGATGAATTGGTTGCTTTGGTTGCTATGGTTAATAGGTATACTTTAGTTTCTAAACTAAAAGTTTTGGAATTGCATCCATATATCTGTCTATTGGGTCCGGATATGTTCTACGAATGGTTAGTTATCCCTTCGAACTAACCAATGCTCTGCATATTCGTAGATTTGATGACCCGAGTATCCTGTGCAGTATCGAATGAGTTTGTTCTCATATTGTTGATATTCTGATTTGGTAAGCCAAATGCAGAATAGACATTCAGTTTGATTTGATGAAACATTCTTCATCTATCTTTGTTATCTCCTTGGAAAAATTCGAGGACGAAATTTCTTAAGGAGGGGAATCTGTAACGATCCCGGATTTTAATTGAGTTTAAAATGATAATTAATTTAACTTTTGAACAAAAATTTGTGAAATTTATTTGGTAATTGATATTTAATATCAGTTAAAGTATGAATTACTGGAAAAATGTTTTTAGATTTAATTTGAATTAGGATTTACAAATATTGTAAAGTAAAATAAAATACAACCAAGTTATACTTATAAATAAGTAATTAAATATTTGATAATTAATTTAACTTTTGAATAAATTTTGGTGTAATAAGTGATAAACGTATAGAATTTATAAAATATATCCGTGTAATACGCGTTAATAATTAATATGTAAGTTAAATTAACTATTGAAGTTAAAAATAAAAATAAAATAGATTAAGAAAAAAGATTTGAATTGAAATTTATAAATAACATTAGTGAACACAGATTTGTAAACTTTGTAAAATATGAAGTCAATTAGACAAATTCTAATATCATGTTAAAAATAGAACTGTATTCATATTACAAAGTAATAGAACAAAGGCAAAGCAAATGAAAATATCTATGTACTAATAAGGTAAGGGTGTAAACATAAAGTAAAAGCATAGAAATAAAATACATTCACATATGACCACTTATAAAAGAAAACAAAACAAGTAAAATAAGAATATGTTTGTACATAAAGTAAAAGCAAGCTAGGCAAGCAAAGAAAACATATCTAAGTAATAGTACAAACAAGTGAACATATATATATATCAAGCAAGACAAAGACAAAATAACAATACATAGCATAAAGTTTGTAAACAAAACAAACAATTTTTTTATATATAAATATCTATGCATAAACAAATAAAGTATGAATATGAAGTACAAAGGCAAAGAAAAGAAACAAGACAGTGCAAATACATTCAAATGTTAACAAATAACAATAACAACTTTATATCTATCAACATAAAAGTAAAATAATAGATTTGTACAAGGCAATTAATGCTAGCTACCAAAACAATGCTATCAGCCACCAACACAAGAACAAAGATCATCGGCCAACAAATTGAGATAAAAATCTCTGGTGAACAAAATAAACAAAGCATTTCAAGTACAAATAAAAATCTTTGCCTTGTATTGTACAAACAAAAATATTATCATCTGTACACTTCATTTCCTACATATCAACTTCACTTAAGTTCGTTTATTTTAGGCTGAGAAAATGTGAGTATAACATCATCTTTTAACTTAAACAAATCATCTACAACCAGACCATCAAGGTAGAAGTTTCAACAGCAATTCAAAACAGTTTCAAGATAAAAGCATCTCTGTTCATTTTATGGAAACACATGTGAGTAACTTTATTTTTAAAAATTTAAAGGATGAAATTGTTGTGAATACACTTGTGAATAGTTACGGTTGTATCTACCTATATATGGATGCTCTGTAAAATGATGATAGTATCTGTGAGTAAATAAGCTATCTTTTATACTAAAGAATAATTTATATATGACCAAGTTGTTTGAATTGTTGAGATGATTAAATCATTCTGTTAAACATTTTGAAGCTCTGTAAAACAGGTTTCCCCCCTGTTCTTTGAGTTCAGTATGAAAAGGATGGAATAAAATTCAATTCCTTATGTTTTGATCATTATTAAGTTTGGGTTTCAATACAAAAGATGTGTATTTGGGTAAATTATATTTTAAAAACAGTTCAAGAAGGAAACGATAACATACAGTATAAAAATTCAAAATGTTATAGGAACACTTACCAAAATGGAAATTTCGAAAATGGTGAATTGTTATTTCAAATATATCACGTGAATCCTTATACGAAAATTGGATTTTTAAAACTATATTGATGATTTTTTGAGTTGGGGTTAGGGTGCGGTTGTTAGTTGAACAAAAATTTGATTTTTGTCAATCGCCAGTAATTAAATGAATTTCGATCGCTGAAACTTTGCACGAAGTAGGCCTGGTAATCGATTATAATGGGAAAAATGTTAAATAATTTTTCTATTGAAAGGATTGAAGGAACGACTGAAGTTTAGGGTTTTAGTCGTGAGTTTGTAGGGGTCTGGAACCAAGGTGATTTCGTCACCATGAGACGATCGAGTGCGTCGTGCTTTGGGGTGAGGGAGCTGGGGTGTAACGAGTCGGATTTTACCCGCTCGAAAATCGACATCCATACTTCAAATCGTATTCGAATGCCATAGGTTCGACCAATCACATCCGATTCGCCGGAGCTTATAACAATCATTAAGTAAACAACACAGCGGAATAAAAGAATAATACATTGATATACAGCTTTGATACAATATCTGATACAACAGATGATCCAATAGATATCAATATACATCAGAGACATGATGCAATAAAATAGCAGCGGAAAAGAAAACGATAGATAACATCTAGCAGCGGAACAAAATAACTCAGAGATAGTCTTCAGGGAAGAACTGCAACTCCATTTCCAAGAACTAATCCAGCAATATCTCGAACCCCCAATAACAATTCACCTAGCATAAGCAAGACTGGTGCGATCCAAAGACTGAACTAACTCCAGATAATCTACTACATCTGACTATCTGAAAAACCCAACTCTAGACTGCTCGTGTAGAAAAATTTTGAGCACCCAGAGTTTAGGAAAGAAACAATAAACTCCGGATCAGTCGTGGGACTTGTGTGAGCAACAAAAACAGTTTATCTTTTAAAACATTCAACAAAAGATTTTCAAAGTCAATTCGCAATGCTTTTAAAAATGAGACTACCATAAGGCCTCCCGCACACACACAAAATGCAAACGCAGAATCGGAGGAGATTTCTCCTTATGATAGTCAAAGATGCTTGATACGCATTAAAAAGAACATTTGATATTATTACTAGTGCATAGTGTAGTGAAAATCATTTCGAAAGTAAAGATATAAATCTTAGCCGACATAGACATTTCGAACTATGCCTACTATAGCTACCATCCAAACAGTGGGGCGCCACCATAAGTGAATGATAGGTTCTACAACTAAATCCGTACAAGATCGTATTGTTTCTTTGGATTTCCAACAAATGGTCAGGCCAAGGAACTTCCCATTGCCACATGAGAATGCCTCTGGAAGGACATTCCCGAGAACCAAACCGGAACTCTGCCAACACAAGGCCGGGTTACCCCTAACTGGGTAACTACTGACACGAGCACGCCATTCCCCGATCGTAAATGACCTTTCTCACGGGATCCCGATAACCAACAACCACAAAGTAATAAATTCGCGGTAACCACATAGGTTAAATATTTGGGCTCCATACCATGATACCACCTCTATCCAGAAGGAAATGCACATACCCTAAAGGGAGCTACCCCTCATAATCTTGCCGCATCTTTCCTGTTTTGACCATTTCCGGGGTGTGAGGCTCGACGAAGTCACGTCCACAAAAACATACTTTATACAAAAGCCATGTTTTGGGTCAACAAATGATCATACAAATGATCACCAGGATAGACGATCAAATAAATGATCCTATCACAAATAATCAACACAATGATCATTTCACAGCAACACTCAGCATGTCACATTACCAAATTGGGAATATATCGCTGATAACCTTCAACTATATAACCTCTGAGCTCGTACGTCTCAGAGAAGGGTGTTAAGCTAAAAGAATAAATTCTCCGCCACCAACAAAAATATATTTGAAGGAAATCGGCTTTATATCTCAACTTGTAATGTCAGACATACAATCCATACATGTCTGTTCTGGGTTCGAACAGAACCGAAGGCACTTTCAAAGAAGTCCTTGCAATCCAGATATTCACAATCCCGATCGGATTTCCCATCACTTAGGAAATCTCTATACCAGGAGCTACCCAGTGCAGAGACAATCGATAGGTCATCCTATCACTCTCGCAAATACCCGGTCTTCAACACCGGTCATCAAATGCTATCCATAACGACATATCACATATTCGGAATGGGATATATGACAAAAAGGTCCTCTCCCGGCTAAACCGAATAGTGAGCGCAGTATTTAAAAACATATGGATAAGGAATTTCAATTAAGTCACAACTTATTTCCCAAAACTTTTCTTCAAATGGTTTAAATAAATTACCATTTTCAATCTTTAAACAAAAAGATTCATTTTCACAACCTTTAACGGTTTAAACAATTTTCACATTTTAATCTTTTAAATAAAAGATTCATTCACAGATTTTTCCAAATCAATTTTCATTTCAATTCGATTAACTCGTTAAATCTTTAAATCAAAGATTTAACTTATAGCCTTCACAACAATTTCATTTCAATTTGATTTAAACAAATCATCAATTTAAATCTGTTAAAAATAAACAGATTTAATTCATAGCTTTCAAAAAAAAGAATTCATTCATAACTTAGGAAAATCATTTCTCTATTCAATCTTGAAATTCCCCTAATTAACTGGAATCTCAGTTCTTATCTAAAAGTGTTTATTATTTGAAAACAACAGTTTTCATTTTGGAAATCTGATTCATTTATACGAGTTGAAATCCTTGGGTTAAATTCAAATTCCCAAAAATAATACTTTAAAAGTGGTTTAATCCTTATATAACCAATATAACATCTTTAATCCCTAATTTCAAATCATAGAATTCAATTTCAAGTATTGAATTTAAATTTAAATCAAATTATTTAAATTTCAAAACTTAATCAAGTAATTTAAAAATAATAAATTTTATTTTGAAATTTCATTCTAAAAGCTTTTCACATTTATTCCGATTCCATTTCCAAAACATTTGAATTTAAAAATTCAAATTTAACTATTTCAAAAATCTGCGACTTAATCGATTTCCTCGTGAAATCCATATTTGTGTGTGTATGGTGTGGTCCAGGGGTTATACACAGTGGTGCAACATCATACAATTATTACAGATCAGAATACAGGAATATAATTGATAAGCGATATAAAGTATAACGCTTATCTGTCATATACAGATCACAAATATATATACCACGGCTAGTAAATTACATCACAGATAATTTATCGCAGATCACAACATAAATCAGGATATATACAAAGCATCATAAATCAGGAATATCAAACAATCAAGTCATCCAATAGAATCCAAATATCCATAGGTAAGATCAATAAATTATCTGATTAATTTAAATCGAATTTATTTCTTATGAATTACTAATCCTGGTTAACTAACATTAATAATTTACAAATCATTTTGATTAATTATTCTTTAATCATTTATTAATTATCCATTAATAATAAATCAATTAACCTTTAATCATTAACTTTTAATTATTAAATAATAAAGCTTTAATTATTTAATTCACTATTTTATTAATTATTTTTAATTAATTACTTTGATTAATAATCATTCCTTAATCACCTTCATTTATTAATTAACCTTTAAATTTATTTAATTATCCTCAATTTACTTACCTTAATAAATTAATCTCATTAATTAATTATCCTTTAATGTAATTACACTAAGTAATTATCCTTAAATTCCATTAAGTAAAAACCCTTTTATCAATTACATTAAGTAATTATATGCTTAAGTAGTCATCCTTTAATTTTTCATTATTAATAAATTAACTCTTAACAAATTAATTAATCTGTAATCAGTACTTAATTAAACTTTAAATTATTAAATAATAAATCTTTAATTAATCACATTAATTTATTCAATCACATAGATTAAATCTTTTAATTAATTAATCCTTTTAATTAAATCTTTAAGTAAAACTTAATTAAATTGAAATAATTTACTTTTAAACCTTAAACCAATCCGATACTTAAATAAAACAATTATTTAAAAGAATGAGTTAAAAATGTTTAAAACTTGAATTTTGTTTTAAAGTTTCAAAAACTGTTTTTTTATACCTACCTGAGTCAAACCCGAGAAAATCCACGTTCTACCCAAGCCCTGCTTCGAGTCTTTCCCCAAACCAACCCGAGACTCGTAAATTTCAAATTTTTTTGTTTAAGTGTAAAAATTGACCCGGATACAACTTAAAACTACCCGAGCTCAAACTCGAGCCAGCCTTACGTTTCCCCGAAGACAACTTCGAGTCACGATGCTTCTTCCCCAAATCAATACAGCAACCCCTACATACCAGCCGTCTCGTGCATGTACACGTGCACATCGCCTCTGGCGATGTTCGGGCATCACCCCGTGGTCGAACACGTCGACAATCACCACCAGATCGATTCGCCACCACCTAAACTTCGCCTAAATCTCGAATTCGAATTCGAGAGAAATTCGCAGCCTGGAAACTCGAGAACAACTTCCTCTCGAAACCTGGCAACGCCATTCCCTCGAGACTCCGACCACTAGATCACCAGTCCCTCTGGCCACAGCTTCGCCAACATCTTCCTTACCACCCCCCAAGATCACGTGCAACTCGATGCACTGTGGACGTCGAACGAATCAATTTTCATAGCCTTGGTAAAACTAGGTTTAGAAACTAAACCTCGCCACCGTCGCTGCCACGTGCAACTGCCGACCCTCTCCTATTTTTCTCCGATGCCCCGTAGGCTCCTCTACCTCCCCACAAAGCTTCGACCACCGATCATCCTCCGATCAACAGCATTTGATTCAAACCCGAATTTCAAACAAAAATAAACTGCACTTAATTCTTTGATCTAAAAATCATGAGATTTGCTTTAAAAATCATATTTTTGTATGAGAATTAAATTTACATACCTGAATTCATGAAATGAGAGGTTTGCATTTTGACTTGTATAATGATTTGCTCATATGTTTTGATGTACAGGAATATTTATAAATTGTTTTATCTGAAATAAAATTTTAAAGCTTAATTTCTGAACAAATAAACAATCTTTGTTTGTATTTTACATTCTAATAGTTATTAGATTAAGAGAGAAAGATTTATTTGCAAATCTGGATTTTTAACAGGAAATAGAAATAGAGGTATCAAAGTGTTACAGGCATACTCAAATTCCCCCCCCATTCACATATATACATATTTCTAAATATTTACAAGCAACAAGTTCAGAGACTTAAGTTTTAGAAGAGTGATGTTACTCACTTGCTTAGATTGAACAGGGCTTTTACTTTGAATCAGGCTTTTGAAATTGCCAGCTGAAATCACCTTCTTTGATTTCCCTGGTTGTGGTTTGTTTGAGTTTTGAAATGATGCCACTTTATTTTTGTTTATGATGGACTAAACTAATGAAATGAAGAAGTGGATGTATATAAAAGAAAGGTGTACAGAGTGATGATATGGTTTGTACAAAATAGTATGGCTGAGGTGTAATGTATTTAATTGCTTTATACATGCTGAGAAGATGGCATTTTTTGCCTTGTATACTTTCCTCTCCATACTCCATTTCAGCTGTACAAGTGATAATATTTTGTTGTACTTGTTGATTCCTTTACTTGCCTGCATACTTGTTTCCAGGTTTTTAGGTATTCTTTTACAAGTGTACATACTTGTATGTATTTTTTTGTTTACTTGTTCTTTTTAGTTAAGTTTTATACTTAATGTTTTTGTTTTATAATTTATCTTCTAATCATATTTCTAACATACGTATTAAATTTACAACGTATATTTTATTTTATTTCTTTCTTTTGTTTTATATTTTACATAATTTTATAAATATGTGGTTTCTACTTTGTATGTTATTTCTTTTGTTTGAATACTTTCATTTGCTCTTATTTTATTTTATTTTTTTCTTTGCATACTTATGTATTTGTTTTGTTATATTGACTTGTTTCATATGTTACATTGTATCTAGTTACTTTATTATTTTGTTTACTAAGATATATTTTAACTTGCTTGAATTAATTTACAAGCTCTTGTATTTGATTTGTTATTTTTTTTTCTTTTGTTTTTGTCTTTTGTTTTGTTTTGTTTACTGTCATTTTATTTTGTCTACTTACTTTAAAATATAACTGAAATTCCATAACTTTGTTTTGTACATAGATGTTTTATATATATTTATTTGGTTCCATACTTAACTTTTATTTATCTCTATTTATAACTCAAATATTTATTTTACTTCTATTTTTAGTTTAAATACTTATCATAAATTTTTAAAAATTATTTATGAGTTACTATATATATATATTTTTCTTAATTTATTTTATAACCCAAATATTTATTAAACCATTCATCTAAGATTTAAATTCAAATCAAAATATATATATATACACACAAGATTTTATAATTTCAAATTGACTCATATATACCCAAATATACATATATATATATATTCACATATATACATGTATATACAATATTTAAAAATTTAAATGATTTATATAGAATATATTTGAACTCGGGGAAACTCGCATCCATTTATAATTAATTTTACAAATTTTTATTCAAAAATTCATTTAATTATCAATTTAAAATAAATTAAAATTCAGGATCGTTACAGACTTCCCCCCTTAAAAGAATTTCGTCCTCGAAATTCGCAGGCACGAAAACAACAAAGATAGATAAAAGATAGAGAAATATCTTTTCAGGTCAAACTGGATATCAGTTCTGCATTTGGCTTACCCAATCAGAATATCAACAATAGATACAAGAAATTATAATAGAATTTCAAAATTTGATTTTAAACAAAATCGTTTATCGATACTATTCAAATTTATCCTTCATATTCCATTAATCAATTTTAACTCAATTTAAAATTTCTAATTTATTTAAAAATCTCCAATTTCAATTTTCAAATTCATATTCATTAAAGTTTAAATCGAAAAGCCGATAAGAATTGATAAAGATAAGGATTTTCTATAACAAATCGTAGAGCTACCATCATCTCGAAACTTCTTTCTGTAGCTGTTACGAAGAAATCAAAAGAATTTAGAAACGAATCAAAGGAAATTTGATAAGAAAGTTATTTCCACTGTTGTTACAGAGTATTGACCAATTATAGTCGTATTTCCCTGTCCTCTATCTTGTTCTCTTCTTGCACTCATACTTACTATCAGTAGATAGTAAGAGAATTTACTGAGGCATTAAAACGGATATCTTAAGGATTACTCATTCTAGGATTTACTTCATCCTATCTCTAATGAGATACTTAATGTGTTACACTCCTGAGCTAAAGTTCAACTCTTAGCTCTGATACCAAATGTAACGAGTCGGATTTTGCCCGCTCGAAAATCGACATCCATACTTCAAATCGTATTCGAATGCCATAGATTCGACCGTTCACATCCGATTCGCCGGAGCTTATAACAATCATTAAGTAAACAACACAGCGGAATAAAAGAATAATACATTGATATACAGCTGTGATACAATATCTGATACAACAGATGATCCAATAGATATCAATATACATCAGAGACATGATACAATAAAATAGCAGCGGAAAAGAAAATGATAGATAACATCTAGCAGCGGAACAAAATAACTCAGAGATAGTCTTCAAGGAAGAACTGCAACTCCATTTCCAAGAACTAATCCAGCAATATCTCGAACCCCCAATAACAATTCACCTAGCATAAGCAAGACTGGTGCGATCCAAAGACTGAACTAACTCCAGATAATCTACTACATCTGACTATCTGAAAAACCCAACTCTAGACTGCTCGTGTAGAAAAATTTTGAGCACCTAGAGTTTAGGAAAGAAACAATAAACTTCGGATCATTCGTGGGACTGGTGTGAGCAACAAAAACAGTTTATCTTTTAAAACATTCAACAAAAGATTTTCAAAGTCAATTCGCAATGCTTTTAAAAATGAGACTACCATAAGGCCTCCCGCACACACACACAATGCAAACGCAGAATCGGAGGAGATTTCTCCTTATGATAGTCAAAGATGCTTGATACGCATTAAAAAGAACATTTGATATTATTACTAGTGCATAGTGTAGTGAAAATCATTTCGAAAGTAAAGATATAAATCTTAGCCGACATAGACATTTCGAACTATGCCTACTATAGCTACCATCCAAACAGTGGGGCGCCACCATAAGTGAATGATAGGTTCTACAACTAAATCCGTACAAGATCGTATTGTTTCTTTGGATTTCCAACAAATGGTCAGGCCAAGGAACTTCCCATTGCCACATGAGAATGCCTCTGGAAGGACATTCCCGAGAACCAAACCGGAACTCTGCCAACACAAGGCCGGGTTACCCCTAACTGGGTAACTACTGACACGAGCACGCCATTCCCCGATCGTAAGCGACCTTTCTCACGGGATCCCGATAACCAACAATCACAAAGTAATAAATTCGCGGTAACCACATAGGTTAAATATCTGGGCTCCATACCATGATACCACCTCTATCCAGAAGGAAATGCACATACCCTAAAGGGAGCTACCCCTCATAACCTTGCCGCATCTTTCCTGTTTTGACCATTTCCGGGGTGTGAGGCTCGACGAAGTCACGTCCATAAAAACATACTTTATACAAAAGCCATGTTTTGGGTCAACAAATGATCATAGAAATGATCACCAGGATAGACGATCAAATAAATGATCCTATCACAAATAATCAACACAATGATCATTTCACAGCAACACTCAGCATGTCACATTACCAAATTGGGAATATATCGCTGATAACCTTCAACTATATAACCTTTGAGCTCGTACGTCTCAGAGAAGGGTGTTAAGCTAAAAGAATAAATTCTCCGCCACCAACAAAAATATATTTGAAAGAAATCGGCTTTATATCTCAACTTGTAATGTTAGACATACAATCCATACAAGTCTGTTCTGGGTTCGAACAGAACCGAAGGCACTTTCAAAGAAGTCCTTGCAATCCGGATATTCACAATCCCGATCGGATTTCCCATCACTTAGGAAATCTCTATACCAGGAGCTACCCAGTGCAGAGACAATCGATAGGTCATCCTATCACTCTCGCAAATACCCGGTCTTCAACACTGGTCATCAAATGCTATCCATAACGACATATCACATATTCGGAATGGGATATATGACACAAAGGTCCTCTCCCGGCTAAACCGAATAGTGAGCGCAGTATTTAAAAACATATGGGTAAGGAATTTCAATTAAGTCACAACTTATTTCCCAAAACTTTTCTTCAAATGGTTTAAATAAATTACCATTTTCAATCTTTAAACAAAAAGATTCATTTTCACAACCTTTAACGGTTTAAACAATTTTCACATTTTAATCTTTTAAATAAAAGATTCATTCACAGATTTCTCCAAATCAATTTTCATTTCAATTCGATTAGCTCGTTAAATCTTTAAATCAAAGATTTAACTTATAGCCTTCACAACAATTTCATTTCAATTTGATTTAAACAAATCATCAATTTAAATCTGTTAAAAATAAACAGATTTAATTCATAGCTTTCAAAAAAAAGAATTCATTCATAACTTAGGAAAATCATTTCTCTATTCAATCTTGAAATTCCCCTAATTAACTGGAATCTCAGTTCTTATCTAAAAGTGTTTATTATTTGAAAACAACAGTTTTCATTTTGGAAATCTGATTCATTTATACGAGTTGAAATCCTTGGGTTAAATTCAAATTCCCAAAAATAATACTTTAAAAGTGGTTTAATCCTTATATAACCAATATAACATCTTTAATCCCTAATTTCAAATCATAGAATTCAATTTCAAGTATTGAATTTAAATTTAAATCAAATTATTTAAATTCCAAAACTTAATCAAGTAATTTAAAAATAATAAATTTTATTTTGAAATTTCATTGTAAAAGCTTTTCACATTTATTTCGATTCCATTTCCAAAACATTTGAATTTAAAAATTCAAATTTAACTATTTCAAAAATCTGCGACTTAATCGATTTCCTCGTGAAATCCATATGTGTGCGTGTATGGTGTGGTCCAGGGGTTATACACAGTGGTGCAACATCATACAATTATTACAGATCAGAATACAGGAATATAATTGATAAGCGATATAAACTATAACGCTTATCTGTCATATACAGATCACAAATATATATACCACGGCTAGTAAATTACATCACAGATAATTTATCGCAGATCACAACATAAATCAGGATATATACAAAGCATCATAAATCAGGAATATCAAACAATCAAGTCATCCAATAGAATCCAAATATCCATAGGTAAGATCAATAAATTGTCTGATTAATTTAAATCGAATTTATTTCTTATGAATTACTAATCCTGGTTAACTAACATTAATAATTTACAAATCATTTTGATTAATTATTCTTTAATCATTTATTAATTATCCATTAATAATAAATCAATTAACCTTTAATTATTAACTTTTAATTATTAAATAATAAAGCTTTAATTATTTAATTCACTATTTTATTAATTATTTTTAATTAATTACTTTGATTAATAATCATTCCTTAATCACCTTCATTTATTAATTAACCTTTAAATTTATTTAATTATCCTCAATTTACTTACCTTAATAAATTAATCTCATTAATTAATTATCCTTTAATGTAATTACACTAAGTAATTATCCTTAAATTCCATTAAGTAAAAACCCTTTTATCAATTACATTAAGTAATTATATGCTTAAGTAGTCATCCTTTAATTTTTCATTATTAATAAATTAACTCTTAACAAATTAATTAATCTGTAATCAGTACTTAATTAACCTTTAAATTATTAAATAATAAATCTTTAATTAATCACATTAATTTATTCAATCACATAGATTAAATCTTTTAATTAATTAATCCTTTTAATTAAATCTTTAAGTAAAACTTAATTAAATTGAAATAATTTACTTTTAAACCTTAAACCAATCCGATACTTAAATAAAACAATTATTTAAAAGAATGAGTTAAAAATGTTTAAAACTTGAATTTTGTTTTAAAGTTTCAAAAACTGTTTTTTTATACCTACCCGAGTCAAACCCGAGAAAATCCACGTTCTACCCAAGCCCTGCTTCGAGTCTTTCCCCAAACCAACCCGAGACTCGTAAATTTCAAAATTTTTTGTTTAAGTGTAAAAATTGACCCGGATACAACTTAAAACTACCCGAGCTCAAACTCGAGCCAGCCTTACGTTTCCCCGAAGACAACTTCGAGTCACGATGCTTCTTCCCCAAATCAATACAGCAACCCCTACATACCAGCCGTCTCGTGCACGTACACGTGCACATCGCCTCTGGCGATGTTCCGGCATCACCCCGTGGTCGAACACGTCGACAATCACCACCAGATCGATTCGCCACCACCTAAACTTCGCCTAAATCTCGAATTCGAATTCGAGAGAAATTCGCAGCCTGGAAACTCGAGAACAACTTCCTCTCGAAACCTGGCAACGCCATTCCCTCGAGACTCCGACCACTAGATCACCAGTCCCTCTGGCCACAGCTTCGCCAACATCTTCCTTACCACCCCCAAGATCATGCGCAACTCGATGCACTGTGGACGTCGAACGAATCAATTTTCATAGCCTTGGTAAAACTAGGTTTAGAAACTAAACCTCGCCACCGTCGCTGCCACGTGCAACTGCCGACCCTCTCCTATTTTTCTCCGATGCCCCGTAGGCTCCTCTACCTCCCCACAAAGCTTCGACCACCGATCATCCTCCGATCAACAGCATTTGATTCAAACCCGAATTTCAAACAAAAATAAACTGCACTTAATTCTTTGATCTAAAAATCATGAGATTTGCTTTAAAAATCATATTTTTGTATGAGAATTAAATTTACATACCTGAATTCATGAAATGAGAGGTTTGCATTTTGACTTGTATAATGATTTGCTCATATGTTTTGATGTACAGGAATATTTATAAATTGTTTTATCTGAAATAAAATTTTAAAGCTTAATTTCTGAACAAATAAACAATCTTTGTTTGTATTTTACATTCTAATAGTTATTAGATTAAGAGAGAAAGATTTATTTGCAAATCTGGATTTTTAACAGGAAATAGAAATAGAGGTATCAAAGTGTTACAGGCATACTCAAATTCCCCCCCATTCACATATATACATATTTCTAAATATTTACAAGCAACAAGTTCAGAGACTTAAGTTTTAGAAGAGTGATGTTACTCACTTGCTTAGATTGAACAGGGCTTTTACTTTGAATCAGGCTTTTGAAATTGCCAGCTGAAATCACCTTCTTTGATTTCCCTGGTTGTGGTTTGTTTGAGTTTTGAAATGATGCCACTTTATTTTTGTTTATGATGGACTAAACTAATGAAATGAAGAAGTGGATGTATATAAAAGAAAGGTGTACAGAGTGATGATATGGTTTGTACAAAATAGTATGGCTGAGGTGTAATGTATTTAATTGCTTTATACATGCTGAGAAGATGGCATTTTTTGCCTTGTATACTTTCCTCTCCATACTCCATTTCAGCTGTACAAGTGATAATATTTTGTTGTACTTGTTGATTCCTTTACTTGCCTGCATACTTGTTTCCAGGTTTTTAGGTATTCTTTTACAAGTGTACATACTTGTATGTATTTTTTTGTTTACTTGTTCTTTTTAGTTAAGTTTTATACTTAATGTTTTTGTTTTATAATTTATCTTCTAATCATATTTCTAACATACGTATTAAATTTACAACGTATATTTTATTTTATTTCTTTCTTTTGTTTTATATTTTACATAATTTTATAAATATGTGGTTTCTACTTTGTATGTTATTTCTTTTGTTTGAATACTTTCATTTGCTCTTATTTTATTTTATTTTTTTCTTTGCATACTTATGTATTTGTTTTGTTATATTGACTTGTTTCATATGTTACATTGTATCTAGTTACTTTATTATTTTGTTTACTAAGATATATTTTAACTTGCTTGATTTAATTTACAAGCTCTTGTATTTGATTTGTTATTTTTTTTTCTTTTGTTTTTGTCTTTTGTTTTGTTTTGTTTACTGTCATTTTATTTTGTCTACTTACTTTAAAATATAATTGAAATTCCATAACTGTGTTTTGTACATAGATGTTTTATATATATTTATTTGGTTCCATACTTAACTTTTATTTATCTCTATTTATAACTCAAATATTTATTTTACTTCTATTTTTAGTTTAAATACTTATCATAAATTTTTAAAAATTATTTATGAGTTACTATATATATATATATATATATATATATATTTCTTAATTTATTTTATAACCCAAATATTTATTAAACCATTCATCTAAAATTTAAATTCAAATCAAAATATATATATATATATATATATATACACACAAGATTTTATAATTTCAAATTGACTCATATATACCCAAATATACATATATATATATATATATATATTCACATATATACATGTATATACAATATTTAAAAATTTAAATGATTTATATAGAATATATTTGAACTCGGGGAAACTCGCATCCATTTATAATTAATTTTACAAATTTTTATTCAAAAATTCATTTAATTATCAATTTAAAATAAATTAAAATTCAGGATCGTTACATGGGGTATAGACGAGGTGGTGACCGGAGTTGCACGAATTCCGTTGGTCGATGTTTCGTGGACGAGCAACTTACAGGTTTGATGGCGAACCAGAACGTGTTACCAAGTTTCGTTTTCATGTTCAATTTTGATTCGATGATCTTCTCACGCGTTTGGGTGGTTGCAGGGCTTCAAGGCGACGATGTCGACTTGTTGATGATTGAAACGGTGGCAGGAGGAGTTTGGGGTTCGTGTGCACGTGCACGGATGGTCGTGAGCACGTTTGGGGGTTGAGCAAGTATTGGGTTCCCGAGAGTTTGCTCAGGGAAGAAATCGATTTTCTCGAGAAGATGTTTGGTTCACTCGTGTGGATCCTGTAGCATACTAGTTTATAAGTTTAAACGTAACTTAAACTAACTAGAAAGAAAAAAAAATAGAAGAAGAAGGAAGCTTACGAGTGGAAGAAGAACGCGGGTAGAAGCTGGGGAAAACTCGTGCCTTGCTCGAGTGATTCGAGTAGTATACTCGGAGTAGTGATGGGAAGTCTCGGGTCAAAGTTTTGTTCCGGGTTTTCAACCTGATCTTATTTTCTAAAATTTATAACCAAGTGTTATTTTTACATGTAAATTTAAAAATGTTGGAAATTTTTTTAAAACTTTGTTCAAATTAAATAAGGATTTATTTCAAATTTTAATTTAAATAGGAATTTAAAAAGGAAATTTGAAACAATGCTTTTTAGCATGTTGTAAAGAACATATTAAATCAAGAATAAGTTTTAACTTAAGTTAATGAAGATTTAATGATTTCTAATCCGTTAATTATTGAGTTAATTAGAATGAATAATTTAGAATTTGTGTTAAATTTTGTTAAATAACTTTGGGAAGTTTTAAAAATTTAGAAGTGTAATGTTTTAAATAAACTCGAATGTTAATGAAGCCATTAATAAAGTAAACGAATTATCTTAGGAATAATTAAGATAATAAAAGAATTTAATTTATAAGAGAATTAAAGAATGATTTATTAATTTATAAATAAATAATTTGGATATAAATTATAATTAGAAAAGATTAATAATGAATTAATCTAAGAGAAATTTCTTAAGAAAGTAAATAAGAAATGTTATTAGTCAATAAAGATAATTAACTAAGGATTATTAAGTATTGATTAAGGTGATTAATTTTAACAATTAATTGGATAAATTAATTTAGATAATCAATTATAAATTGCTTAAATGTAATTACTTAATAAAAGTAATTAAGGATTAATCATCTATTGTAATAAATTTTTGATATTTTGATTTATTAAAGTTAATTAATTATGAAAGTGGTTTAAAGCTTGACTTAATTAATATAATTAATTAAGATTAATTTTTAAGTGTTTGATAAATTAATTTATATCAAACGATTTGTGATTAATTAATCAGAATTGGATAAATAACTCATAAGTAATTAACTTACTTGGAAATAAATTGAATTGATTAGGATTAAACGATTAATTAATCCTACTTATGAATGATTATTAAATGCTTGATCGTCGGCCTTGCCAAATTATTAAATGCTTGACCTTACTTATGAATGATCGTATTGTATGAGATGCCTTGAATTGATTGTCCTAACTGATCTGTGATATTGTGTTCTGTGCATTCAACTGAGTATTTTATTCATTTATTGATGATACATCTGCATATTATCTGTGAATTTGTGAATGGACGATAAGCGTTATAGTTTATATGGCTTATCAACTATATTTTTGTGTTTTAATCTGTGATGATTGAATGATGTTGCACTATTGTGTTGAACCCTTGGACCACACCATACACACACAAACATGATTGAATCGTTTTGAAAGCTGTGTAAATGAATCTTTGTGAAATCTGGGTGAAACTTGGTGAAATAAATCTTTTGTTTAAAGATTTGAAATGGTAAATTTGTTTACCCATTCGAAAGAAAGTTTTGATTTTCTATTAAGTTGTGACTTAACTGAAATCCCATATCCATATATTTTAAATATTGCGCTCATTACTCGGTTTAGCCGGGAGAGGACCTTGTGTCATATAACCTATTCCGAATAATGACACGTCGATATGGATAGCATTTTAAGACCGATGGTGAAGACCGGATATTTGTGAAAATGATAGGATAACCTATCGATTGTCTCTGCACCGAGTCGCGCTGGTATAGAGATTCCCTAAGTGATGGGAAGTCCGATCGGGATAGTGAATACCCGGATTTGCAAGGGCTTCTTCGGAAGTGCCTTCGGTTCTGTTCGAACCCAGAACAGACTTGTATGGTTACATGTCTGACACTACACTTTGAGATATAAAGCAGATTTCTTTGAAATACATATCTGTTGGTGGCGGAGAATTTATTCTCTTAGCTTAACACCCTTCTTTGAGACGTACGAGCTCAGAGGTTTTGTAGTTGAAGGTTATCAGCGATATATTCCCAATTTGGTAGTGTGGCATGCTGAGTGCTGCTGCGTGTTGATCGTTTGTTGATCATTTTTGATCAAAGCATGGCTTTAGTGTAAAGCGTAGCTTTGTGGACGAGACTGCATCGGGACCTTACAGCCCAGAAATGGTCAAAACAGGAATATACGGCAAGGTTATGAGGGTCGCGCCCTTTAGGGTGTGTCATTCCCTTCTGGAAAAGGGTGGTATCATGGTATGGAGCCCAGATACTTACTCATGTGGACACCATACATTTATTACTGTGTGATGTTGTTGGATTAGAGGTACCTCGGATAAAGGTCCCAAAGGACCAGGGAGTGGCATGCTCGAGAAGTAGTTACCTAGTTACAAAGGTAACCCGGCCTTGTGTTGGCAGAGATCCGGTTAAGTTCTCGGGACGTCCCGCCGGAGGCATACCCATGGACAGTGGGAAATTCCTTAGTTCGACCATTTGTTAGAAAATTCAAACAAAACAATACGAGCCTTTTACGATTGCAGTTATATAACTTGCCTCCTCAGGAAGTAGCTATAACAGGCATAATATAATGGTACCTATGCTGGCTAAGATTTATATTCTACTTTCGAAATGTTTTCCACTATGCACTTATTATAATAATATCAGAAATTTTCTCATATCAAGCATGTTTGACTATCATAAGAAGAAATCTCCTCCAATTCTGCGTTTGCATTGTGTGTGTGGCAGGAGGTCTTATGGTAGTTTCATTTTCGAAAAGCATTGCGAATTGACTTTAAAATTATTTTGCTGTTTATTTTTAAAGATAAAATATTTTTTTTACTCACACCAGTCCCATGACTGATCCGGAGTTTATTGTTCCCTTCCTAAACTCTGGGTGCCCACTATTTTCCACACGGGCAGTCTTGAGTTGGGTTTTTCAGACAATCAGGTTTAGTAGATTATCTGGAGCTAGTTCAGTCGATCGAGTCCACACAAGTCTTGCTTATCATGGTGTAACCTGATGGTGGTCCGAGCTTGGTTTTGGAGCCATTTGGAGTTATCTCTGCTGTTATTTCCGCTGTAGCAATATTATTTATCTCTGATATTCTTGGATCATGTTGATATCATTATTGTATATCATATTCTGGATATTGTATATCAATGTATTATTCTTTTTCTTCCGCTGTATTGTTATAATTAATCGTGTTATAAGCTTCGGCGACTCGGATTTGAACGTCGAATCTGCTGCATTCGAGTACGAGGCAAAGTATGGATGTCGATTTTCGAACGCGAAAAATCCATATCGTCACATTTGGTGTGAGAGCTTCGGTTAAACTTTAGCTCAGGAGTATAACACATTAAGTAGCTCATTAGAATTAGGGTGAAGTAAATCCTAGAATGAGTAATCCCTAAGATATCCGTTTGAATGTCTCAGTAAATTCTCTTACTATCCACTAATAGTGAGTATCAGTCCAAGAAGAGGACGAGATAGGGGACAGGGGAGTACCACTGTAAGTGGTCAATACCCTACAACGGTGGAAACAATCTTTATCTTCTCAATTTCCTATGATTCATTTCAAAATTCTTTTGATTTGCTTCATAGCAGCTGCAAGGAGAAGCTTCGGTGTGATGATGGCCCTACGAATCCATGTAGAAAATTCTTATTTCGTTTCATCATCGATTTCTTATCAGTTTTTGATTTAAACATTATTGAATATGAACTGAAAATTGGGAAATTGGAAATTTTAAATTGAGTTGAATAGATTAATAAAATATGAAGGATAAATTGAATTGTATCAATAAAACGATTTCGTTTAAAATCAAATTTGAAATTCTATTGTAATTTCTTGTGAGTATCGAAGTCCGAAGAGGGACGAGTTGGTATATACTTTGGGATGTTCCAGCTTGATTTTGGAATCTATATTTGTGTTTGAAAAATTGTAGAAGGTTGAATCCATCTATCAATCTCTTTTGTTCAGCATCTCTTTTTGATTCTTCGATGGTTCCTGGTAGATCCAGGAAGCAGATTTGATATATTTGCATGGGACATAAACTCCAAATAGGGCAAAATTGTTTGTTTGGATGAATTGGTTGCTTTGGTTGCTATGGTTAATAGGTATACTTTAGTTTCTAAACTAAAAGTTTTGGAATTGCATCCATATATCTGTCTATTAGGTCCGGATATGTTCTACGAATGGCTAGTTATCCCTTCGAACTAACCAATGCTCAGCATATTCGTAGATTTGATGACCCGAGTATCCTGTGAAGTATTGAATGAGTTTGTTCTCATATTGTTGATATTCTGATTTGGTAAGCCAAATGCAGAATAGATATTCAGTTTGATTTGATGAAACATTCTTCATCTATCTTTGTTATCTCCTTGGCAAGTTTCGAGGACGAAATTTCTTAAGGAGGGGAATCTGTAACGATCCCGGATTTTAATTGAGTTTAAAATGATAATTAATTTAACTTCTAAACAAAAATTTGTGAAATTTATTTGGTAATTGATATTTAATGTCAGTTAAACTATGAATTACTGGAAAAATGTTTTTAGATTTAATTTGAATTGGGATTTACTAACATTGTAAAGTAAAATAAAATACAACCAAGTTATACTTATAAATAAGTAATTAAATATTTGATAATTAATTTAACTTTTGAATAAATTTTGGTGTAATAAGTGATAAACATATAGAATTTATAAAATATATCTGTGTAATATGTGTTAATAATTAATATGTAAGTTAAATTAACTACTGAAGTTAAAAATAAAAATAAAATAGATTAAGAAAAAAAATTGAATTGAAATTTATAAATAACATTGGTGAACACAGATTTGTAAACTTTGTAAAATATGAAGTCAATTAGACAAATGCTAATATCATGTTAAAAATAGAACTGTATTCATATTATAAAGTAATAGAACAAAGGCAAAGCAAATGAAAATATCTATGTACTAATAAGGTAAGGGTGTAAACATAAAGTAAAAGCATAGAAATAAAATACATTCACATATGACCACTTATAAAAGAAAACAAAACAAGTAAAATAAGAATATGTTTGTACATAAAGTAAAAGCAAGCTAGGCAAGCAAAGAAAATATATCTAAGTAATAATGTACAAACAAGTGAACATATATATATAAGGCAAGACAAAGACAAAATAACAATACATAGCATAAAGTTTGTAAACAAAACAAACAATTTTTTTTATAAATATCTATGCATAAACAAATAAAGTATGAATATGAAGTACAAAGGCAAAGAAAAGAAACAAGACAGTGCAAATACATTCAAATGTTAACAAATAACAATAACAACTTTATATCTATCAACATAAAAGTAAAATAATAGATTTGTACAAGGCAATTAATGCTAGCCACCAAAACAATGCTATTAGCCACCAACATAAGAACAAAGATCATTAGCCAACAAATTGAGATAAAAATCTCTGGTCAACAAAATAAACAAAGCACTTCAAGTACAAATAAAAATCTTTTCCTTGTATTGTACAAAAAAAATATTATCATCTGTACACTTCATTTCCTACATATCAACTTCACTTCAGTTCCTTTATTTTAGGCTGAGAAAATTTGAGTAAAACATCATCTTTTAACTTAAACAAAACTTCAATTTAAAACATCAAAACAAATCATCTACAACCAGAGTATCAAGGTAGAAGTTTTCAACAGAAATTTAAAGCAGTTTCAAGATAAAATCATATCTGTTCATTTTCTGTAAACACATGTAAGTAACTTTTTTTTAAAAAATTTAAAGGATGAAATTGTTGTGAATACACTTGTGAATAGTTACGGTTGTATCTACCTAAATATGGTTGCTCCGTAAAATGATGATAGTATCTGTGAGTAAATAAGCTATCTTTTATACTCAAGAATAATTTATATGTGACCAAGTTAGTTTGAATTGTTGAGATGATTAAATCATTCTGTTAAATATTTTGAAGCTCTGTAAAACAGGTTTCCCCCTGTTCTTTGAGTTCAATATGAAAAGGATGGAACAAAATTCAATTCCTTATGTTTTGATCATTATTAAGTTTGGGTTTCAATACAAAAGATGTGTATTTGGATAATAATTATATTTTAAAAATAGTTGAAGAAGGAAACGATAACATACAGTATAAAAATTCAAAATGTTACAGGAACACTTACCAAAATTGAAATTTCAAAAATTGTGAATTGTTATTTCAAATATATCACGTGAATCCTTATACGAAAATAGGATTTTTAAAACTATATTGATGATTTTTTGAGTTGGGGTTAGGGTGCGGTTTTTAGTTGAACAAAAATTTGATTTTTGTCAATTCCCAGTAAATAAATGAATTTCGATCGTTGAAACTTTGCACGAAGTAGTCCTGGTAATCGATTATAAAGGGAAAAATGTTAAATAATTTTTCTATTGAAAGGATTGAAGGAACGAGTGAAGTTTAGTGTTTAAGTCGTGAGTTTGTAGGGGTCTGGAAACAAGATGATTTTGTCACCACGAGACGATCGAGTGCGTCGTGCTTTGGGGTGATGGGAGCTGGGGTATGACGAGGTAGTGACTGGAGTTGCACGAATTCCGGTGGTCGAGGTTTCATGGACGACGTGACTTCCAGGTTTGATGGCGAACCTGAACGTGTTTCTAGGTTTCGTTTTCATGTTCAATTTTGATTCGATGATCTTCTCACGCGTTTGGGTGGTTGCGGGGCTTCAAGGCGACGACGTCGACTTGTTGATGATCGAAACGGTGGCCGGAGGAGTTTGGGGTTCGTGTGCACATGCACGGATGGTTGTGAGTACGTTTGGGGGTTGAGCAAGTATTGGGTTCTCGAGAGTTTGCTCGGGGAAGAAATTAATTTTCTCGTGTAACGACTCTGATTTTTCAGACCAATTTAAAATTTTAAATCCATCGTTTTAATATAAAAAATTTGA
Organism: Allium cepa; assembly: GCA_030765085.1. NCBI lineage: Eukaryota > Viridiplantae > Streptophyta > Magnoliopsida > Asparagales > Amaryllidaceae > Allium > Allium cepa. The sequence continues at coordinate 962,362,755 of CM060939.1, read as the reverse complement.
AATTTATAAACGATCTCAATTTACGTCCAAACTTTATTTATGAGATATGTCTAGTTAGATATGAGCATAGAAAAAGTTTCGTCGCAAATTATTACAGTAAACTCCGTTCGCGTTTTACTGTATAACAGTCCATATAAAGCTACGTAAAATTTATCTTCCAAATCCAAATATTTTTACACAGTTATGTTGTAAAAATTATTCTGATCAAGATTATGTAATCTGTTTCGTCAAAAAACATCATCGTCTGTCCCGTTTAAATTGTTTTGCAAAACGTACAATTTGAGCGGTGTAAATGCGAATTTTATAAAACCATCATATCGCAATAATCTGTGTACCGTTGGAAGCGCATCGTCGCACTGATCATAACGGTATATTTATTCGTGCTAATCGAAGTCCGACGGAGATCGTCGTGTTAATTAAATTGTTTCAAACAAACCGTTTAAACAAATTTCAGCCCAGATTTTTCAGCCCGTTTACAAAAAGAAAGTTGGAAATAAATCTCTGGTGTATTTAACGTAGTAGTTGGAAAATAAGAGTTGCTTGGGAATATGTGTGAACATTGGAAATTAGGTGAGAAAACTTGAAAATAGAGAAACGCCTAGTTTCGAATAGCAATTAATGTTAGTGCAATCGGCTAGAATATAAAATAATAGGACAAACATTTGAAGCATCCATTCTCATTTTCACTGTATAACACTTCAAAACTACAGGTAACACATCTCCTCCTTTCTCTTCTCTCATGTTTATTCTCCTTCATAGTTTACCCGAGAAAAGAAATCGTACACAAACGAAACGTGGCCGCTCCTTCCAGCTGCAACCGACTCCTTCCCGTCTCACTCCACCTCACCTTCCCTCCTCCGTGCCCCGCTCATCTCCTCCGCCTCCACACGCTCCACCTTTCTAAGCCTCGAGTGTGTGTATGTTATTTGCATGCGTGAGTAGGTGTTGCATCATGCTGAGGAGCGTGTACAATGTGTACATGCGTGCGTGAGTAGCTTGGTTCATGCAAGTAAAGAAATGAGCTTGTGTGTGAAGTTGCGTGTGGATGGAGGGGGGGTTTGCTGCAAAATTTTTGGTCTCGTCTTATATATAAAAAAAAATTGAAAAAAAATGAGTTATGTGTGTGCTGTGAGTTGTTGAGTGCAGATGGTGTGTGCGTGCATGTTTGTTGCATGCGTGGGTGTTTTGCGATGTGTGCATGAGTGTAGGGTATGTGCGTGTGTTGTATAAAAAAAACAAAAGCAAAGAGATACGTGAGTATGGGAGATGCAGTAGAGGGGGGATGAGGTATATGTTGAGGCGTGTGCATGAAAATTGTTTAATTCATGCGTGTGCATGAAAATTGAGGCGCCTGCATTTTGTTCATTCGGCAGCTTTATATATAAAAAAAATGTAAGTTAAGTGAACAAGTGGGTTTTGCTGCAAGTAGAGGAAGGGTGTACAATAATGTACACGCATTGAAGTAGGGGTGGAAGTCACGGCTTGTTTTGTTAAAAAAACAATTATGAAACTGAGATTGGTTGCCAAAATAGTAACCAGTTTTTCTTTGCTTGTTGTTGCGGCAATTGTCTGAGTTCTCTCGCAGCAGCATCAATCTCTCAACCTTCGTTCTTTCCTTCGTTATCGGTAAGCGCAGTTATATAATTTTATAATTATATATGATGTTCATTGAATTAATATCGTCTCTTTTATAGATATTTGCAGTGTTCATTATTCGTGTGTACCGACTTCTTTTCGTGCTTCCTTTTGCTTTGGGTCAATTTCTTTATCCACGAAAGGTGAATTAATTTTCACGACTATATTCTTATGCTAGCTTGAATTGATGAATGATTGCTATGTGATGTGAATTGGATGATAATTGTATTGTTAAGTGATAAATAATTTGCAAGTTAAATTTAATAGGATAGTTAACAAATTAAAATAGATTATATATGTCGAATGATGATTAGTTAAACTTGACCCTTTAATTGTTAATTGACACGTAGAAATCGGTTAATTACACTTTGTACCATTTAACGTATAACGGATTAATTGTTGTAGTGTAAATTTGAAATTGAAATTGAACGACAAGTGAAAACCATGATGTAAAATTTTTTAAACTACATGAAATGATAGTGTAGATTCTAGAAATAATTATATTAATTTGCATGAATAACAAATGTAAATTAATACGATTATTTCGGGATTATTTAATAAGATTGTTAAATTGTTGTTAATAGACGCTATTGCTTGTTATTTACTTTGAACCATCCCAGTTATCACACTGCAAGTTCCCTTTGTATGCTTTGACTTTGAATTGAAATGGAATTGGGTTGAAATGATAAATACCCATATAACTTTGACTTAGGATAGAAAATTTAACTAAAACCGATTGGTCAATGTTTTGATTTAAAATAAAAAAAAGTTTTATTTGACTAATAACAAGGTTTTGAATAAAAATTGGAATTTAAATTTGAATGAATTGTAAATGTGAATATTTGAATTTGAAACATATATGAACGTCGTAATTGACTAAAGAATATTGATTAAAATTTAATTATATAATAATTAAATTTATAATTAATTGATAATTAATTTTGGAGTAGTTAATAATTAAGCTGAAGTTAGTAATAATTAATTTGGAACTATTAATAATCAAGTCTTGAAATTTATTAATAATTAAATTTGGAATTATTAATAATGAAGTTGAAATTATTAAAAAATTAAGTTTTGAAATTTTGATAATTAAGTTTTGGAATTGTTAATAATTAAGTTTGAAGTGATTAGTAAATTAAGATTTGAAATTATTGATAATTTGAATAGATTGAATTATTTAATGATTAAATCAAATTGAATTGGATTTTCTTATTAAGAGAAATCGAATTTTGAATAAGGGAAACTAACTTCTTTAATTGAGTTGAAATTGGTAACGTAGGTAATAAATGAATGAATTGAATTTCTTTAATATGAAATAAAATGCATTTATCGAAACAAATGAAAGACTTGAAATTTAAAGAATTGGATTCGACAAATTTAATTTAAATTAAATTTGTAAGCTTGATATAATATGTTGGACTTAAGAAAGTAATGTAATGTATTGAAAATTTAATAGAAATTGTTTAATGATAAATTAATTAAATGAATAACGAATGAAATCGATAAATGAGTTTAACTCAATTTGAACGTTAAATTAAGTTAAATAATTATGGAATGAACTTATATACGGAATCAAATGAATATTTGAATTGTTTAAATTTAACTTTGAAATTGAATTATAGAAATTTGAAATGAAATTGTGAATTTATGAAATGTAAATTTTGGAACTTGATTTAGAATGACTAACGAAATGTTGATTTACGAATTAAAATTGAAATTGAAATTGAAATTGAAATTGAATTGGTTTTGAAATATATTAAACGACCAATCGGTAATTTAATTACGAAGGTTATTAAAGGAACCAGAATCGGTTAGGGACATATTCACTGTCTAAACCGAAAACCACTTTAATACTATACGCGGAGTGTGATCCAGAATGAAGTGGTTGGATTGGAAAACGTTGATGATTGAAGAAAGAGAATGATAACGGATAGCCTTGACACTTGTGTCAAATTGGAAATGACTAAAACAGAAGCCGTGCCGGGCCAAATGTGGTTAGCTACCTCGAGCGAACACACTTCTTCGTAAACTACTCATTTACTTTTGTGATTTATTGGTGCGCACCCTTGAATTTGGAGTGTTGTTTCGCGGTGTTGCGATCGTTGCGGCGACGCGTTCTCACCAGTCCGGATCAGGCAAACGGTAGTTTCACTGCCTTGGGTATTGCCTCATGTGCTTTGTCATACTTGTATTTCCATATACGCGACCACTACGACTTTGTTTTGTATTATACCTATGGAGTACTCTCTGATATCCCACTAGTTTACGGTGGAGTTTACAGTGTTGTATAGTCTATAATACAATATGTAATGTGTTAGGGGGGACAATGGTAACGCCTTAACACTATTTTGATATTTTACTTTATTGTTAGACATTATCGATCTGTCGTACATTACTATGTATAGTTTAACGGATCCTTAAAGATGTTATTCCATTCATCTTTGAGTTATTATTATTTTGAATTTAGATCATATTAACTATATAAGAATATATGTCCTGATTCGAGTGTTTGTTTGTGCATATGCTCGGACCAGACTGAGGATTGCTGTTGTTGTTTCTACTTGGAGCTGAAGACCGAAGACTATCATTATCTTATCTTATCAGTATTGCTCTTTCCATTCTGACTATTGGACATCTATGTTGTTCTATTTTATTTTATCTGAGACATTGTTGTATTTTTGGGTAGCTTCATGAACTACTCTTATGACTATGTTGTATTTCCGCTGCACTATTCTGTGATGTTATTTTCTGTGATTCTGTGATGATTCTCATATATATATTTATACTCCATTAATGATTCATGTTTTGTATTATTAAGTTGACAAGTTGGAATATCGTCAATTTAAATGGTACAAATATACGGGTTGTTACATCTCGAGAAGATGTTTGGTTCGCTCGTGTGGATCCTGTAGCATACTAGTTTATAAGTTTAAACGTAACTTAAACCAATTGGAAAGAAAAAAATAGAAGAAGAAGGAAGCTTACGAGTGGAAGAAGAACGCGGGTAGAAGCTGGGGATAACTTGTGCCTTGCTCGAGTGATTCGAGTAGTATACTCGAAGTAGTGATGGGAAGTCTCGGGTCAAAGTTTTGTTCCAGGTTTTCAACCTGATCCTATTTTCTGAAATTTATAACCAAGTGTTATTTTTACATGTAAATTTAAAAATGTTGGAATTTTTTTTTAAAACTTTATTAAAATTAAATAAGGATTTATTTCAAATTTTAATTTAAATAGGAATTTAAAAAGGAAATTTGAAACAATGTTTTTTAGCATGTTGTAAAGAACATATTAAATCAAGAATAAGTTTTAACTTAAGTTAATGAAGATTTAATGATTTCTAATCCATTAATTATTGAGTTAATTAGAATGAATAATTTAGAATTTGTGTTAAATTTTGTTAAATAACTTTAGGAAGTTTTAAAAATTTAGAAGTGTAATGTTTTAAATACACTCGAATGTTAATGAAGCCATTAATAAAGTAAACAAATTATCTTAGGATAATTAAGATAATAAAAGAATTTAATTTATAAGAGAATTAAAGAATGATTTATTTAATTATAAAAAAATAATTTGGATTTAAATTATAATTAGTAATGATTAATAATGAATTAATCTAAGAGAAATTTCTTAAGAAAGTAACTAAGAAATGTTATTAGTCAATAAAGATAATTAACTAAGGATTATTAAGTATTGATTAAGGTGATTAATTTTAATAATTAATTGGATAAATTAATTTAGATAATCAATTATAAATTGCTTAAATGTAATTACTTAATAAAAGTAATTAAGGATTAATCACCTATTGTAATAAATTTTGGATATTTTGATTTATTAAAGTTAATTAATTATGAAATTGGTTTAAAGGTTGACTTAATTAATATAATTAATTAAGAATAATTTAATATATTTTTAAGTCTTTGATAAATTAATTTATATCAAACGATTTGTGATTAATTAATCAGAATTGGATAAATAATTCATAAGTAATTAACTTACTTGGAAATAAATTAAATTGATTAGGATTAAACAATTAATTAATCCTACTTATGAATGATTATTAAATGCTTGACCTTACTTATGAATGATTGTATTGTATGAAATGCCATGAATTGATTGTCCTAAATGATCTGTAATATTGTGTTATGTGCATTTAACTGAGTATTTTATTCAATTATTGATGACACGTCTGCATATTATCTGTGAATTTGTGAATGGACGATAACCGTTATAGTTTATATGGCTTATCAACTATATTTTTGTGTTTTAATCTATGATGATTGAATGATGTTGCACTATTGTGTTGAACCCTTGGACCACACCATACACACAAATATGAATTTCATGAGGAAATCGATCACCTCATAGATTTTTGAAAATAGTTTTGAATTTGAATTTTTAAATTCAAATGATTTGAAATGGAATCGAATTAAAGTGAAAAGCTTTTGAAATGGAATTTCAAAGAGGAAATTTATTTGGAACGGCTTGATTTAGTTTTGAAATTTGAATAATTTGATTTAAATTGGAATTCAATATCTGAAATTGAATTCTATATTCAGTATTTATGATATTAAATGGTATACAAGTTTATATGGGTTTTAAACCATTTTTAAGTGTTGTCTTGGGAATTTGAATTAAACCAAATATTGTAACTTTTTTTTTGGCAAAGCCAGCCTGTTTTTATAGTGGACAGTCCACATTTATTAAAACAAAGCAAATTACAAAACTCAACGAAACAAAGCTAAAACAGGAACATCTTAACAACTAAGATAATAAACACATCGACAACTCACTGAACAATTTTGAAAAAAAGGGCGGTAATCGAAGAGGAAGACAGAAGGAATCTATGCGAATTCCTTTCTTCCCAAATCGCCGCAACAGTACGCTTGAGGAATCAAAGAAAACGAGAGGTCGCATCAGATTTCCACCTGGTATGTTGAAAGATTCGAACCCATTCGAGAGAGTTATCTCTGATTGGAGGACGCTCAGCTATACGTTGAAGAATCCTTTTCCACAGTTGATAGGAAAATAAACAATTGAAAAACAAGTGCCCCACATTTTCAGGAGCACGGTTACATAGGATGCACACCGATTGATTGATAATTTGTCTTTTGACCAGTTTGTCTTGGGTATGTATAGCGTTCATTAAGCATTTCCAAAGAAGGAGGTTATGCTTAGGAGACGACCAACTTTTCCAGATTCGATTATGCCAAGGAAATGGATAAGAATGTTGCTGTTGAATTATAGAATTGTAAACTACTGAAGTACTGTGAAGTTTGCCATTCCAATTCAGTTGTTCCACAAGCTTGTATGTGGCCACTACAGTAGACCAGAGATTGTTCAACTCTGGGGAACTGACATGTGGCAATATGATCTCCTCACCAACAAAGAAGGCATTTGCATTAGCTTTTTGAGGTATTCCAGAGTTAGTTATAAGGTTGTAATCAATCAAATTGGCCAGGATCATACCTGGTGCACACCATGGAGAATACCAGAAGGAGTTGTTAGTGCTGCATTGCACCATAGGAAGGTATTGATTTCTATACTTCATAATTCTTTTCCAGTAGAAACTAGCATCTTTCTTAATATCCATAGTCCAGAAGTTCCCACTTTTAAGGTTGTACAATCTATTCCACTCTTCCCACAACCCATTAGAATTTCCTAGTAATCTGTTAACATGTTGTGAGGCAGTGGCAATATTCCATTTTTTAAGATTAATGATGCCTAATCCCCCCTATCAAAGGGGTATATAACCTTCTTATAAGCTATGGGAATAAGTTTATTTGAATATATATTTCCATGCCATAGAAAGTGATTAAAAGCCCTATTTAACATGTCAATAAGTTTTGAAGGGATGATAAAAAGTCTAAAGTAGTAAGCACACATAGATGTGGCAATGCTTTTAAGGATCACAATTCTACCAGCTTGAGAGATCTTAGTAGCATTATAGTTTTTAAGTCTAGTGGTTATTTTTTCAAATAAAGGCAGGCATTGAGCATTAGTTATTCTGGACTTGCACATAGGGGCACCCAGGTACATGGCATTCTGATCCATGACCTGCAGACCAGAAACCAAAAGGATGTTCTGGCAAATGGAATCAGAAGCCCCAGCAATCTTTATATGAGATTTAGATTTATTTATGTAAAGGCCAGTCATCTGCTTGAATTTTTGCAAAGTGGAGAAAACTCTGGTAATGGATTTATTGTTAGGTTTTGTAAAGAGCAAAAGATCATCAGCAAACATTAAGGTAGAGATTTGTTGTTTTTTACATTTAGGATGGAAGTCAATATTTTTACTATCGCATTCAGAATTAATGAGATTAGTAAGAACTTCCATAACAATTATGAAAAGAGAGGAGGAAATAGGATCCCCTTGCCTAATTCCCTTATGAGTTTTGAAATATCCAAAGCATTCTCCATTAAGTGATAAAGACACATGAACAGTAGAAATACAAGTGTATATCCAAGCTAAAAAAGGAAGTAGAAAATTCATCTTGGACATAATTGAAATGATAGCCTCCCATCTCACAGAATCATAAGCTTTATGAATATCCAGTTTCAAAAAGCATCTAGGAGAGTTATTTTTCCTATTGTAACCATTTATGAGTTCTTGAGAAAGTAAAATATTATCAGTTATAGATCTTCCAGGAATGAATCCATTTTGATTAGGAGATATAACATCATTAAGGCAAATTCTCATACGAGCTGAAATAATTTTAGCAATGCATTTATATATGACATTGCAACAAGCAATGGGTCTGAAATCAGAGACTGTTTGAGGAAGATTAACTTTAGGGATAAGGGCAAGCTTGGTGTGATTTATACCATTCAGTAATGTGTTAGTTTTGAAAAAATGTTGAACTGCTTTACAAAAATCTTTATTCACTAAATGCCAACATTTTTGGAAGAACATAGCTGAAAACCCATCAGGTCCAGGAGAACTATAAGTTTTCATATTTAAAACAGTAGCATGAATTTCTTCAGGAGTAATAAGTTTAATTAAATTATTAGCTTGCTCATTGGAGATAGCATTTAATGCCAAATCATTAAGGGTGTTAAGGATATCATCAGAGTCAGAGTGATCAAAAAGATGCTTATAGTAATAAAGAAAAGAGTTTTGTATTCCAGCGTGAGTATTAATTTCATAACCTTGCATATCCTTTATAGAAAGAATTAAGGCAGAAGACCTTTTAATTTTTAAAGAATTATGAAAAGTTTTAGTATTTCTATCACCTTCAATATCCCATTTTTGTTTATTTTTTTCACGTAGCATAAGAAGTTCTGATTTGATAGCTAATTTCAAATTTTTGGTAAGTTCATGCACATTTTCAGAAAGAATTAAGTAACTGGGGTCAGACTGCAACAAAATATGCATATTATTAAGTTCAGTGCTAAGAGAGGCAGACCTTTTGTTACCAGAACCAAACTTATTTTTAGACCATTCCTTAATAGCTATTTTACAATCTTTAAGTTTGGATTGCAAGATATACATAGGATTGCCAAATTTGGGAGAAGCCCAAATAGGAGCAATCAATGGATAAAATTCTGGATCAGAAATCCAACTATTAAAAAAACTAAATGAGGAAGGACCTTTGACATTTGTAACCCCCCAATCCAAAATAATTGGGCTATGATCTGAAAGAGAAGGGGTAGGGAAAAATGAGATAAGAGAAGGCCAAATATTGAAAGCAGAGGAATTATAGTATGATCTATCTAATTTACAAAAGGTTCTAGTACCAGATCTACTGCAATTATTCCATGTATAAAAAACACCTGATTTAGGTACTTCATGCAACTGAGAATGAATGATGGCATTATTAAGAGGAGCAACATCACTCAAGGACAATGGCAATCCATCCATCTTATCAGCAGAGCTTTGCATGCAATTAAAGTCACCTAAACAGATCCATGGACATGTAGAATTCAGAGAAGGTAGTTTGTCTAGAAGGTGCTGCCTGTTATCTTTCCTGTTATCTGCATATACAAAGGTAATGTTAAATTTGAAATTAGTAGCTAAATGATCAATATTGCAGTGAATGTATTGTCTGTGTATTTCAGAAGCATTAATATTGAAGGCTCTGGAGTTCCACAAAACTAAAAGACGACCAAAAGGGGTTGCAACATGATTGTGTATAAATTCCCAGTCTGGTGCAATACGTTTAGCAAATATCTTAGTTTCCTCTTCAGAATATTTAGTTTCACTGATGCACATAATTCCCAGTTTATTGCCTTTAATGAGCTGTCTAATTTCATACATTTTGGCTTCATCATGCCCACCTCGAATATTCCAAAATCCTATATTACCTATCATCACTGATTTTTTTTTGATTTTTGTGGCAGATTGCCTTGTCACTCTTTGAAGTCCCTGATTCTTAGCAGAGCCCTTCTTTTTACCCTTTTTAGAGTTCTTAGTATTAATCTTGACCAATATTTGCTCATGATATATTCATGTCCTCCATTTAAATCATCTTCAGAACAAAAGTCAGATTCTGAGGATCCAGAATCTGATATAGTGTTTGTATCATTAGCAGGAGTAAACAGAGGAATTTGTTGAGGAGGCTTCAAGTTTGCATAAGGACTTATAGTAGGAATAGTTGCAGAATCAACTGCAGTATTATTAGTAAACTCACTGGTACCTCCTTCTCATGATATGTATTTTGATTAATATCCTGTTGATGATTGTAATCACATTTCTCAGATGGATCCTGTAGCTTCTGTGTACTGGTAAAATTAATTGATTTGCCTATACACTGCTGTTGAACATTATTACTTGTATCATCATGCAAGTTTCCAATTGCCACCATGTTCTCTTCTATGAATTCTCCTTCTTCAACATCAGATAGAATGGCAAAAGCATTATTTGTTTCAACTGGAATATGTGTTACCCCCTATATCTGTATTTCATTTGAAACTTCAGTTGAAATTGTATTTTTATCCTTATTTAAGTCTCTCTCTGAATCCATTTTACCTTTATTTGTTTCATCTACATTGTGTTCCGCTTGAGTAGCTTTGGGCTTCCATTTCTGTTGCTTATTTTTCATATTATCCACAATGGTTTTCCTGGGTACAGTAGTCTTGCTTTTATCTGTGGGAATAGTTTGTTTTGCTAACTTATCTTTTTCCATGCTAACTTTCTCTTCAACACTGTTTTTTTTCAAGTCACAGTTTTTCGTGGAGTGACCAAAAGCTTTACAAGAAGTACAAATCAGTGGCCTCCAAGAATATTCAATATACACTTTTTGACATGTATCCTCACCATCTCCAATCAACAAAAATTCAGGTAGCTCTTTATCAGGCGATATTTCAATTAAACATTTAGCATATTCCAATCTCTCTCGTTTTTCTGTAGCTTCATTGAAACACACCAATTTTCCCAAATGACATGCTATCCAATTAATGCCAACAAGAGTCCAAGCTATGTGAGGAATGTTATAAAGATGAATCCAAATTGGTACAGTTCTCACAAGAGATTGAACCGATCCAAACGCTGGCTTCCATGTTGTGATGACGAACATTTGACCACGAATGAATGTAGGGTCTGAGCGTAGGACATTTTGTTTATCCTCATCACAACTAAACTTGAAAAAATAATTTGCTCCATCAGATTTGATGTCGTATGATCCTTTCAGCTTCCACGTTTTTTTAATATGGGATACCACTGCCATATAGTTAACTGGAACACCAAGAAAAAAACCCACAACATACCATTCCCAGTAGGACTTGCCTTCTGACACCAGAATTTCAGGGGGAGTGAGTGGAGATCCTTGATAATCTAAATTGAACTCTGTCGGAATATAGGACCCAGCATTTTTAGGCCTAGAAGCGAACAAAGAAGACCAAGAAGGCACAACAGATGAAAGAGGAGGAGGAGAACAAGGGAGAGGCAATTTAGGGGAGAGAGGCGCCTGAAGAGAAGGATCCGGAGGGACAGAAGGGGGAGGAGGGGGAGGAATGAGATCAGGAGGAGATCCAGTCAGTGCTGGAAGAGGAGTACGGGGAGAAGAAGAAGGAATAGCTGATATAGCCGTTAGAGAGGACACCATTTTCCACTGTAAAAATTTTGTGACCAAAGATTGTAACTTGTATAAATAAAATCGGGTTTTTCCAAAATAAAACTGTTGTTTTCAAATAATAAAAGCTTTCATATAAGAAGTAAACTACCAAATTGTGTTAAAAAGAGATTTCAAGAATGATTTTCCAAGTTATGGAAACTGTTTGAAAGCTATAAGATAAATCTTTGATTTAAAGATTTAAATGAATTAATCCAATTGAGATGGAATTGTTTTGAAATCGAAGAGAATTTTAAAGGGTCAATCTTTTATATTATAGAAGATTTAAATTGTAAATTGTTTTGAAAGCTATGAATTAAATCTTTGATTTAAAGATTGGATGAGTTAATCCAATTTTGAAATGGAATCGCTTTGAAAGCTGTGTAAATGAATCTTTGTGAAATCTGGGTGAAACTTGGTGAAATAAATCTTTTGTTTAAAGATTTGAAATGGTAAATTTGTCTAACCATTTGAAAGAAAGTTTTGATTTTCTATTAAGTTGTGACTTAACTGAAATCCCATATCCATATATTTTAAATATTGCGCTCATTATTCGGTTTAGCCGGGAGAGGACATTGTATCATATAACCCATTCCGAATAATGACAGGTCGATATGGATAGCATTTGAAGACCGGCAGTGAAGACCGGGTATTTGTGAAAACGATAGGATAACCTATCGATTGTCTCTGCACCAAGTCGTGCCGGTATAGAGATTCCCTAAGTGATGGGAAGTCCGATCCGGATTGTGAACACCCGGATTTGCAAGGGCTTCTTCGGAAGTGCCTTCGGTTCTGTTCGAACCCAGAACAGACTTGTATGGTTACATGTCTGACACTACACTTTGAGATATAAAGCAGATTTCTTTCAAATACATATATGTTGGTGGTGGAGTATTTATTCTCTTAGCTTAACCCCCTTCTCTGAGACGTACGAGCTCAGAGGTTATGTAGTTGAAGGTTATCAGCGATATATTCCCAATTTGGTAGTGTGTCATACTGAGTGCTGCTGCGTGTTGATCATTTATGATCAAAGCATGGCTTTAGTGTAAAGCGTAGCTTTGTGGACGAGACTGCATCGGGACCTTACAACCCGGAAATGGTCAAAACAGAAATATGCGACAAGGTTATGAGGGTCGCGCCCTTTAGTGTGTGTCATTCCCTTCTGGAAAAGGGTTGTATCGTGGTATGGAGCCCGGATACTTACTCATGTGGACACCATACATTTATTACTGTGTGATGTTGTTGGATTAGAGGTACCTCGGATGAAGGTCCCAAAGGACCGAGGAGTGGCATGCTCGAGAAGTAGTTACCTAGTTACAAAGGTAACCCGACCTTGTGTTGGCAGAGATCCGGTTAGGTTCTCGGGACGTCCCGCCAGAGGCGTACCCATGGACAGTGGGAAATTCCTTAGCCCGACCATTTGTTGGAAAATCCAAACAAAACAATACGAGCCTTTTACGATTGCAATTGTATAACCTTCCTCCTTAAGAGGTAGCTATAGCAGGCATAATACAATGGTACCTATGCTGGCTAAGATTTATATTCTACTTTCGAATGTTTTCCACTGTGCACTTATTATAATAATATCAGAAATTTTCTCGTATCAAGCATGTTTGACTATCATAAGAAGAAATCTCCTCCAATTCTGCGTTTGCATTGTGTGTGGCGGGAGGTCTTATGGTAGTTTCATTTTCGAAAAGCATTACGAATTGACTTTAAAATTCTTTTGCTGTTTTTTTAAAGGTAAACTGTTTTTGTTACTCACGCCAGTCCCATGACTGATCCGAAGTTTATTGTTCTCTTTCTAAACTCTGGGTGCCCACTATTTTCCACACGGCCAGTCTAGAGTTGGGTTTTTCAGACAATCAGGTTTAGTAGATTATCTGGAGCTAGTTCAGTCGATGGAATCAACACCAGTCTTGCTTATCTTGGTGTAACCTGATGGTGGTACGAGCTTGATTTTGGAGCCATTTGGAGTTATCTTTACTATTATTTCCACTGTAGCAATATTATTTATCTCTGATATTCTTGGATCATGTTGATATCATTATTGTATATCATATTCTGGATATTGTATATCAATGTATTATTCTTTTTCTTCCGCTATATTGTTATACTTAATTCTGTTATAAGCTCCGGCGACTCGGATTTGAACGGTCGAATCTGCGGCATTCGAGTACGATGCAATGTATGGATGTCGATTTCGAACGCGAAAAATCCGTATTGTCATAGTTATTGTAAGCAAGCTTCATCCCATGATTCAAGTTGGCCATATATGCTCTCAGACCAATGTAATCTTTTCGGTTTGCTTATTTATCATAGGTAAATATATATCTGTGTTAACATGGTCTCTTACAAAATTTCTTTAAATTTTTGTTTGCCTTAATTTATTTGTCCAGTTTCTAGATAATGAGTTTAATAATGATTTCACCACGATGTGGTGGTGTTATTTATAACTCATTCATTTTTTTATGTTGTTTCTTGCTGTCCTTATTTTAAGTTTAGTGAGATAATTGATGTTTGTCAAACTAACGTTTCACCATTCATAGTAAATAAAATACTTGCTGGAATTAAATCCATCAAGTACATTGTGCACTCTACTACTTATATAACCAATTGTGTGCTGACTATACTTGTACAGTTCATATTTTTATGTCATAATGGTAGACTGGTAAAGATCTAAAGCAAATATAAAAATGAAACAAGTTTGTGTAAAAACATGCAAACTTTTGCTGTGTATTTTTAATTAAGTCGCTGAACCGTTTCTTCATCTTTTTATGCGAATGACTTTATACATTTAATTGCAGAATTAGAAAGCAGCAACCATGAGTTTCTCTCATTGCTATATGCTTACCTATTCTTACTTGATGTAATCTTACAGTTTTTTGTAACATGATCAACTTTTGTAAAAAAAATGGTAGAACTATAAAAATGAGAAAGCATACTGACATGCAAAATGAAGTCGAAGAGCCCAAATCTACACCCAACATACACATTGCAAGAGATGAGCAGTTTGAGGTAGACAATGAGATTCATCATGATCACAACCCATGAGAATTAGAAAAATATCAGTTACAAAACGAACAAAAAAACAATTCTTAACTACAAGACAATTCACAAATAGACGAAGACAATACAATTCAACTGGAAGAAAATTTCGAAGGTGCAATGAATGGCTAGAGACATATGCATGGTGTCAGTGCATGTCTAAATGTGGGGGAAAAAGTAGAGAGCCAACTAAAGTTAGAAGGCTTCCATTCCACTCTCTGGAGGTAATTGAAGTTGAATTTAATGGTTCCGGTGAACCAATAGGAGATGGTTCGATTAAGTTATCTTCCTTTTTAGGGCCGCTTGTACGAGACGTGATTCTGGTCACATTAAATGATTGGAGGCACCTTAGTGATGATTTAAGAGATGTTTTATGGGAAAGCATTCAGGTGACATATATTTCTTACCAACCTAATATTAATTCTTACCAAGCTAATAAAATTTAGTGAATTCTTACTTCATTTTTATCACCAAGTTTGTTGTTAATTGAATTAGCTAAATCAACATAATATAAGTTTATGATATACAGTAATTTAATTGTTGTTATACTGACCATATTGGATAAGAATTTGTTGCATATAGATTTTTTTTCCTTATATTGAGATGAAAAAGTGTTGTAGCTAAAATAAATCATCTACCTATTATGCGTAATTTAGATCACGACATCACATATACATAACATAAATGGATAGAAGGAATATCTGTAAAAAAGCAAGAATGAACTTCCTTTGGCCTATTGTGAAAGTCTAATTTTCTAAGGGTTCAAAAGAGACACAACAAACGTCTAACAAAGCAACTCATAATTCATCTTTAAAGTGGACTAAAATTAGTTTATCAGGGGTTCATTATATCAGGTAGTTCAAATAATTTAAAGTAGAAAAGGATAGTTCTTCCAATGGGATACTTCTTAATTTTATATGATAAATAACAGTTGTATTCTGATAGGAATATGCATCAGCTTTGTCTGGGATTTGTGTTTGAATTCTCTAAAAGTGATTGAAGTGTTACTGTTTATTAGTGGAGTAGTTTAGCTGGTAAAATGTAGTGCATTGTCCAGTAATTGGGCACTGTTGTTGCTGTGGAGTTGATAATTGTAAGTCATCCTTCTTATGAGCTGGTTTTGCCAAGTGCATAGTTTCTTGGTTACCTTTTCATACATAGCATACACTGTACCGTGATTCTGGATGTGGTCGGTGACTCATATTTCCTAATCGTATCATCCAAAATATCATTTGGTAATGCTATGTCACTTGTAAATATTCATATAATTAGATAGCATAGTACTATTTTGAACTGTACACGTTATTCTTACCAACTAGAGAAATAAGTGAGGGCAGACTGAAGCATCTTGCGTGATTAATTTATTTTGTTAACAATTTTTAATGAGAAATGAAAATGGTTGTTTGGGAGTAAAAAGTAATAGTAAAACATACATAGGAGTTAAAGGTTTCAATAAATTCATTCTCCGATGCATATACTTTTAGATTTTATTTCATTTATTGTATTTTATTTATTTGTTTTGTTTTTTTTGCTTCATGATAAAATTTGATTTATTACTCAAGCATGCTAACAAAGCTATTTCTTTACATCTATTATTAAATAATTTATAATCGAGCAAAATAAAAGTAAGATTGATTTACTACCTCTGTTGCTACAGATAAGTGGCATATCCTACCAGTTTGATCAAACTTCATCTATATAGAAACCAAATTGCAAGTTCATAACAAATACAAAAATTTCTGAATCATTACACAAGAACTAGGTAATATATTTGAAAACGCCATTTTCATTTTTAGAATTCATGATTTGCGGATAAAATTACGTTCATATGTTATTATTCTGCTAAATTATTTATGTAGCCGTGGGTAACCTACAAAACATTGAAGCAATCTTTTGATTTTTAATATGCACCTTATAATTATGTTTCTAAATATTGAATCCTAGAGGTTTAGTAGTTAAATATTAAACATTTTTTAACCTGCAAATACTATTATATGTAGATTGTTTGTGGATTATCGCTTTGATCACTATCTGGTTGTGTATTTGCAAATGACGATCATTCAAATACTATAATATTGTGTTCTTATGTCTAAGAATATTGACACTTGTTTTGAAAAATGTTGTAGACGAGGTTTAAACTGGATGCAGATTGGAAAAACAAGAAATGAGCTGCAGGTCCCTATTTTTGATGTTGTTATAAGAAAAGTCCTTCTAGATATAAATATGTAAATTTAGTCCCTATTTTCTGAAAATAGAAAACACAAGGTGTTTTGCGTTTTTCTGACAGAAAATGCAAGCTAACTTGCAACTTTTAGAATTTGAATTTTTTTTTAGTTTAAATTTTTTTGAAGTTTTAGAAAATCGAAAATTAACCCGCACTCTATCAGGAAAGCGCAAGCTAGTTTGCGCTTTTATTTTGATTTTTTTTGAAATGTTTGAAATTTTGAAAAATGCAAGTTCAAGCTAGTTTGTGCTTTCTGATTTTTAAATCTTTAAAATTTTCGAAATTTTGAAATTTTTGAAAAGCACAAGTTAACTTGTATTTTTTATCATTCATTTTGAATTTTTTTTGAAAATTTTGAAATTCTCAAAAAAAAAAAAAAAATTTAAAAAGCGCAAGTTAACTTGCACTTTTTATAAGAAAAGTGCAAGATATTTTGCGCTTTCTGATTTAGAAAAAATAGGGACTTAATTTACATACTCATTATCATACGGACTTTTCTTACAGCAACATCAAAAATAAGGACCTTTGGTGCGAAGCCGCTTGGCAAAAAACACTAATATTTAAGCAAATCGGAGGTATTTGATGCGCGTCAAAATGTAGACTAGTTTGCCAAATACTTATATCAAAGTCCATGGAGGGCAGTTGAAGCCAAGTAACATCAAAGTATAAATGAGCGGTAGAAATTTATAAAGTCAAAAGCAAGTTTGGAATTTCAAGTAATTTTTTTATTATTGTTGTTTATTTCTTTGAATGAAATATAAGAACATAATGGATATAAATAATGTATTTAAATATCTTATTTTATGTATTAAGCGTGAAGAACAAAGCTATCAGAAACAAACAGTTGACACATACATGCAGTCGTAATGTAATGGCTCGACTAGATGAAGATATTGTAAGAAAAAGAGTAATTTTATCTACTGTAATATTTATAAACTCATACTTAATACAATCTGTTATTTGATGTTCTTTTGAATGTAGAAAAAGCAAAATGGTGACTGCTCTTTCGTTAGTAGAAGTCAAGTTTGGATCAAATCTCGCATACGGAAAAATGGTGAACCAGTGAATATGACAGTTGCAGATACTATAGTAAGTTGATCAAAAAAAAAATTCCTTCTAAAATTACAGTAAATTGATTTTTCCCAATAAGTTTATAAAAATTGATTTTGACTAATAAGACGGACAACGACATATGATTTAGAGGCAAGATTCTAGTCTGTTCTAAGAGGAACAGAAACTGTACGATAAAATGATTTTCCTTTAAATTCTACTTGCAAAGCTTGTTGTAACTATTGTATAATTTAAATACAAAAGCATTCTAGATTATAGAACGTATTGTGAACCTAAATTCCCCAAACTTTGTTTACACGGCTCATTAATTGATCTACAACATACATAAGGTAAGTTTTTCTACACAGTTTGCACAAATTACGAAAAATTTCAACGTTTTTAAAAGACGCTGACTTACCATGTTGACCAATATTTTTAACTTTCTTTCCTTCAAAGTACGAATTATGCATGTCTAGAATTTCCATAACGTACCCCAAGTATATTTATAGTTTGAAGCTACATCGATATTGTTTAGATAAGAAACAATAGTATGAAGTGCAAAATATTTGAATTAATGAACCATGAAGTTGATATTGAATTTATCAAAAAAATAAGGATGCATAGTAAAGCAAGGTTGTGCATCAATTATGGCTGTAGAAATGTGCACTATCATTATTTGGTTAGGCATGTACTTCTTCACACGATCCTTTAAGGTTAATTGCAGGAACCACATGTTACTGTTGTGAAACTTAAAATGTAGATAATTTATGCATTGATTTGAACACGGATGTGACAGATACTTATAGTTGAAAGTATTCAAGGAAGTGATATACATCAGTTTTTCTCCATTAACAAAATGAAGATGAAAGGGTAATAAAGGGTGATATCCTGAAGCACAATTTCATCAGTGAAACATAATCAGAAATCATTTAGTGTATTGTTTGTTTTTGAATGGATAAACAACTTTTATTCTTATGAATATTCAATGCAATCGTGGCATTTTACTTCTTTCAATTTCAGATACATCACTGTCCTAGTATATAAATGTATCATTATATAATCTATGTGCATTAACTTTTGTAGACAAAGATAAAACAAGTTGAAAGTGTTCCACAATCAAACTCAGCGGTCAATTACAAAGAAGATGCACTTTCTCAAGTACTGGGACAAGATAGACCGGGTCGATTAAGAGCAATGGGAGGGAATATGAACATTACTAGGGCAACTTTAGCACAAATTAAGGATAAGCAAACAATGCAACTTGAAAGAAATGTTTTAGAGTTGAGCAAATATTTATCGCGATGATGAAAAATCAGGTAAAATATCTCTCGTCTATTGAGGATCGATGCCAATATTTGCTAGTTGTTCTCATAATTGTATTCATGTTATTATAATTGAGCGTTGAAGGGTAAACTAATGTTATAACAGTTTATGTTGCTGGTTTTGCAGGGTAGAGATAGTTGGACAAAAGTAAACACAACTTATGTATGTTGTATTATTGGTTTCACATCATTTTTGTTTTTATTTTTTCCAGTAAGTAATATATTATTGATTTGATTAATTATAGTGCAAGTACGATAAAAGCCTCTAAAAATGTGATTTATTGAATTGGCGAGAGAATGAAGAAATTGTTGCTAAAGGAAGAGTTGTGTCGAAGGATCCAAACAAGCTTGTCAATAATATTCGTTTAGGACCGGATGCGATGGTAATTCTAATAGACTTACCAACAAAGCCAGATGTCTTTTATATGAAGGCCTATATCTGGTTTCACACTTGTTGGGGGAGTAAAGGATGATCTAGTGGCATGGTCAGCGAATAGAGTTGTTTCACATCCAAGTGATCATCTTGAAGAAGAAGATGACCTGGTAAACATTTATCTTTCGCAATTGACATAATATTTTAAAATATTTAACTATTACTGAATAAATATTTTTTGTCTCGAATGGAGTAAAGGTGGCAACTTAGAATGAAAATGCAAGATTTATGATTGGGGAGGGAGCAAAGAATTAGTGGCTGAAGGACGATTACACTCGAGTGAGTCAAATGAAATTATTAATGATCTTCCCCTTGGACCATACACCATGATTGTTTGGATAGATAATCCAATTAAACAAAAGATGATTTTTTTGTGGAGACATCCCCTGCTATGATATGTGTTGAAGAAGCTGTCGGTAGGAAGATAGCATGGCCTGAGTCCCAAGTAGTTGTTGAGATGGTTAATATTCCTGCATCTCCTACGCCTCAGACCATAGTGCAAACATTTATGGTACTTGATTTTTATGCACTGGCGTATCTTTTAAATTATGATTTTACAATGATTAATCAATGTATTTTATCAACATAAACCAACTACATTATATCCTTTTTGTTAATTTACAGATGACAAATTCAAGAACGAACTACAGATGCAAGCCGATGGATTTATTAGAAAAAGGAAAAATAGCTGCTGTAGGACATATAGAGTCAACTGATCCAAAAGCACTGG
The DNA here is from genome assembly GCA_030765085.1 of Allium cepa. Taxonomy (NCBI): domain Eukaryota; kingdom Viridiplantae; phylum Streptophyta; class Magnoliopsida; order Asparagales; family Amaryllidaceae; genus Allium; species Allium cepa. The sequence goes on along the minus strand of CM060939.1, from coordinate 962,342,268 downwards.
TCCATTTTGAACCACTAGGACCAAATGCTGTTAAAGATTGGATAGAGGCTGTCAAAGAGCCATCTGCGGTGTTATGGAGACAAACATTTGAACTACAATACATGGAAGATGCCATTGGTTCTATAATAGCTTGGCCTGCTGCGCACGTTGGAATGACATGAATTTTTAGTAAGTATAATATACTTCGTTTATAAACACATTAATTTTGCATAATCTTATAAAATCAGATCTCATGTAGTTATGCAATCTAAAAAACTTTATTTCCATGTCTACGAGGAAGCTCTAAAGAACATGGCCTGAGAATGAGATAAGGTTTAATACCGGTAATTAATAAACAATAGCCTAATCCTATTTGTTGTTTATCGTATATGCGGCCAGTCGACTCTAGATATTTCAATGTTAATCTTCAGACTGGAACAACATGATAGATATTTATATCTATTAAAATATATTTTGTCGGAGCAAAAAATAGATTGCCCTTTCTGTAATAAATGTTCCAAGATTTCGTTAGACCAGAAAATATTACAATAAAACCTTCAAAATACTTCAGATGTCATAAATTTATGAAAAAGAAAGGATACTTGCATCATGATAACGGGGTTAAATATCAGAGCCTTGGCATGTGGTGCTGGTTAATGAACCTGTAACGTCACAGTTTACACATTTTGATACTTCCGTCTCCACAAGTCCTAGAACTATTACGTTCCCTGACCCTGTGTTGAACCTGCATTGCTCTCACTTTCTTTATTATGTTCTTCATTTTTATTTTAAATATATATGGGTTTTAAATTAAGCTACTCAAGAATTTTAAGTATTGTTGAAAGTCTTACGAGCACCAGATCCACTACATGGGAAGCATGCGCATGTGTTCTCTCTTTTTGCCAAGTTTTGCATGAGCCACCAAAGGTCTATTTTATTTACTTCAGTTCCTAGTTTGATCAATTTGAAATTTAAAATTCAGAAGTTAGCAAATAATAGTATTTGATGATAAGGCATGTAAGATAGCATGGTATATGATATCAATATCGTTCCTTATCCTTTAGCAAATATGACCTTGATGGTTAATGCGTACGAATTATGACATCTAATTGACATATTCAGGCTGTGTCCAGTTGAGTTCAATGTATTTGGCTTGTACGTGGAGGAAATTGCTAGTGAACATATTAGTCTTGAAATTAGTGTAATAGGATGGAGTGATAGAGCATGCTATTTCATGCTGTTGGATTGGCCATCCTGATTAAAACATTAGATAATCTGTCTTTCTTTATCTGCAGTTTAAATTTCACAAAATAACAGTACCGAATTCAAGAAGGAAAAAAAAGAAGAGAGAAAAAAGAAAAAGAAACACAACTTGGCAACAATATAACATTTCTTGTATAATAGAAACCGAGACAGGAGTCAATCTTGAAATTGAAATACAGTTTTACGCAAATTGACGCGCCATTAATCGTTATGTTTCCTTGTTTGTTTTTACTTAAAGGAAAAAAAGAAATAAAAAAATTGAGTGTTTTTTTTGATATAACTACTATATTTTGAAAAGTTAAATATGATAGATGGGCAACCATTGTTAGTACAACAACAGCAAAGGCTGATAGCATAGAAGATACATTTTTTCGAAGAACCAAACTCAGATAGTTTCTTGCAATTTTTTTCTTTCATAATGGTAAAGTTACATAAAGCACATAGATATAGACTGTTCAAACACATAAATCAATAAATTAAGTTGGAAACATAGAAATAATTCTATACCTGTAGAAATGAAACATAACAACCGGTAGGTGAAGAGGAAAGTTATATATTGAGATTTGATATACTGTGAGCATGGCACTTTGAATTCATCAAGCTTTCTACATATTCGTTGCTAATGTAAATATTTATCTTATTTGCAGGTGTGTGAAAGAAGAAGGATGCGAAAGCTGTGGTCTTCTTTTTAATGCAAAATACATAACTAAATATGTACTTGTTTTTTTAACTTTGCTACTATTTTTTAGGGTGTGCTTAAACATTTGCTACTACATTTTCATTTATGTGGTTAAGCTATAAGATATTGTGACGCCCCACCTTTATGCTCACACTAGCCAAGGATACTACAGAGTAATGTCGTCAACTAGCACGAAGAATAAAGCTGTTGAGGAGCGACCATTGAACTTTCACAAGTGGGACATCTTTATTGCGAAGACGTTTAACCTCCGTAGCAATGATACAAATAAGATGTTGCTCATAAGTCAAATTTGGTGAAACTTCAATTTCTTCAATTACACCGGGCTCAAGAACAATTTCGGAATCCCTAAGGCATTTCCGTAGTTGAGAGACGTGGAACACGTCATGAATAGCTGAAAATTGAGCCGGTGATAAAAGGCGATAAGCCACGGAACTAATGCGCTCGGTGATGGGAAATGGAACTATAAATCGAGGTTCTAACTTTCCCGATCGACTGAAATGCACAACACCCTTCATAGGTGAAACACGAATAAACACCAAATCTCCCACGGAAAATTCTAATTTCCTTCTCCGATTATCAACATAGGATTTTCGCCTACTTTGAGCCTCTTTCATCCTATAACGAATAAGGTCAATCTTTTCTGTGGAATCACGAATAAAATCTGGACCTAAAACCAGCTTCTCACCGGCCTTAAGCCAACAAGAAGGAGATCGGCATGGCCTTCCGTAGAGTGCCTCGAAAGGTGCCATACCAATACTAGAGTGGAAGTTAATACTATAGGAAAATTCAACAAGAGAAATATGATCTTCCCAACTTCCACCAAAATCAAGAACACATGCACGAAGAAGATCTTCAAGAGTTTGATTCACATGCTCTATTTGTCCATCGGACTGAGGATGATAAGCATTGCTAAAATTAAGCTTTGTTCCCAAATTTTTTTGAATACTCTTCCAAATTACACTAGTAAACAATGGAACACGATCACAAACAATAAAAGTAGGAACTCCATGCAATTTAACAATTTCTTTAATATAAAGTTTGGCCAAAAGAGGTACGATCCGATTAGACCAAATGATGCAGCACGATCTACAATTTCCCAAGAGATAAGTCGGTCACGAGTTAACATGCTTCTAGGTCGTGTGGGGGAAGCTGTGGAGTTGGGTAACTCGGAGATTTTAAGTCGTTACCGACTTAAGGGACATAGGTTACGAGCAAAGGAGGAGGCCCTAAGTCGTTTCCGGGATAACAAAAGTAGAGTAAAATGGACTTCGGTGTTGAGTCGTCTCCGACTTGGTTTGAGTCGTCTACGACTCAGTATAAAGCGTCCACGACTCAACAAGACATGGGAAGAAACGGCACGAGTCACTGAGCAGGAACTTGAGGCGGCCTTGAGTCGAGACCGACCTAAGGGAGCATGTGTGGGAAAGGTGCGAGTTAATGAGGAAGGCATGAGTCGGGACCGAGCTAACAGGCTACGACCTAAGATGAGTCGGCAAGGAGATAAGCAGTATATTTTTGAGTCGTGTACTGTTGTATGTTAGGTCGTTACCGACCTATGGTTTGTGTTGGGTGCTAAGGCGCAAATCCTTGAGTCGTTATACGTTGAGTCGGTAATGTATTGAACCGGGTGAGTTGTTATATGTAGGTCTTACTGTTAAGTCGGTCATGTTGAGTCGTTTACTTTGTATTCCGTTGTAAGGGGTTGGAGTTGCGTGTGTTGAGTCGGTAACGACTTATGGTGAGTCGGCCGAGATGAGTCGTACATGGTGAGTCGGTGCCGACCTAGGAGTTGAGTGTTGTAGGTTGTGTTGAGTTGTAATGCCTATAAATAGCGGGTGTGTTGTAAATTTTTGGGTTGTTGATTTTGAATAAAATTTCTCTTTTGTTAGCTTTGTGCTTTCATACCAATTGGTAGTTGAGTGTAATCTCCTATCTCCACTTACGTCATTCGAGTGCGCTCGAATCCACGTTTGTTGAAGCCGATTCACGGAATCTAGTGCGCTAGATCAACGTGCGAAGAATCGTAGATCTTTGAACACGGTATAGTGCGCTATCAACGTGTTTGAGATAGCTAGAGTTCGGTATCTTTGGATCAACGAACTTGGGCATTTTGGTATCTTCAACTCACCGATTGCTACATTTCATCGATTGAAGTTTATTTCGAATTATCCGCTGCGTCAGTTTGGTATCAGAGCCATACTTAGCCAATCATAGCTAAGTTTGATTCTTGGAGCCAAGTTTTTGAAGTTTTTGAAGTTTGGAGTTGTTCATTGTGTTCATATTGAAGTTGCAACAAGTTTGGGGTGTTTGATCCATTTCATTTTGGATCGAGGAGTTGGACTTTGTTTGGATTTTGAATTGGAGTTTTGCGCGCCAAATTTTGAAGGGTTTTGGAGTTGTAGGCCGAGCTAAGCAAGTGAACCGAGATAGATTGGTGCGAGCTAGTTTGAGCCGTGCCAAGTGATTGAGTTGTGCATTGTTGAAATCGACCTAAGTTGAACCGTGAAGTGTCAAGGCCGAGACCAGTTGGAGCCGAGACATTGTTGAACCGTGACTTGTTGATTGAAGTCTTGTGTTGAATTTTTGAAGTCTTGTGAAGTTTACAACCATGCCACCAAGGAGAGCTAATCGACATCAAAACGTTGAAGCTTTGTATCGTAGGGAAGAAGCCGAGCTTATGGAACAACGTATTAATGAAAAGTTTGATGAAGGCATTGGTAAATTGGAGAGATTGATGACTGATTTGAATCAAAGGAGGAGATCACCAAACTCGAACCATGGAGGAATCCGAGTTTCGCCATTGGTTACGGAAGCGAGGAGGGTATCACCACATTCTTGTAGAGATAGAAGGGAAACATCAATTTCATCACGAAGAGATCATCATGACTATGCACATGAAGAAAGAAGAAGTCATCGAGAATTTGACCATGAAGCATATAGAGATGAAGAGAGACATAGTCAAAGAAGCATGCATGAGAGAAGGGATGATGTTAGTCGAGATCGATGTAGGCGTACCTTTGATTTTGTTGAAGAGGGTGATAGAGCAAGTATTCCTTATAGAGATCGAGACCAAATTCGAAATTCTTACCGTGATGTGGAGGATGATCGTCGTTGGGAGTCGGGTATGAAAATGGAAATTCCAGAATTTAAAGGCGGAATGGTTGCTGAGGAGTTCTTAGATTGGTTGTCTAATGTGGAGGAAATCTTTGATTTCAAGGAGGTACCGGAGAATAGAAGGGTGAAGTTAGTTGCTACAAGGCTGAGGGGAAGAGCATTGGCATGGTGGCAGCAAACTAAACTTACTCGAGAACGAATGGGGAAGTCAAAGATAGAATCTTGGGAGAAGATGAAAAAGTTGATGAGATCTACATTTTTGCCTTATAACTACCAATCACTTATGTACCAGAGGTTGCAGAATCTGAGGCAAGGGACAAAATCTGTTAGTGATTATGCTGATGAATTTTACCAACTCATCGCCAGGAATGATATCATGGAAACAGAAGAACAGCTAACTGCTAGATTCATTGGGGGCTTGAGAATGCAGATCCAAGATATGGTTAATATGTTTGATCCTAGATCAGTAGCAGAGGCACATCAGAAAGCGTTAGCTTGGGAGAAACAAGGAAGGCGTGGAGGTGGTGTGTTTACTAATTCCAATAATCAAGCAAGGGGTGTTGGCGGAAGTTCTAATTTTCCTAAACCTGTTACAAAGCCAGTGGTCAAGGAGGTTGAGAAGGCGAAGGCTAGTAGTGTTTTCAAATGTTATAATTGTCAGGAGTTGGGTCACAAAAGCAACGAATGTCCGAAGCCGAAGAAGAGAACCATGGTTGCAGAGGTTGAAGCAGATGATGGTGAGGAGGCAGAGTATTCAAATGTACCTTATGTTGAGGAGGAAGAAAAAGTGTCGGGTGATGAAGGTTGTAATCTTATGTTGAGGAGAAGCTGTTTGACACCAAAACAAGAAGAGGAATGTAGTTGGTTGAGAAGCAATATTTTCCAGTCGACATGCACTATTCTGGGGAAAGTCTGCAAGTTCGTTATTGATGCGGGAAGTTGTGATAATATTATTTCTTCAGAGGCAGTTAGAAAGTTGAACTTGAAGACCGAGAAACATCCGAAACCGTACAAGCTAGCATGGTTAAGGAAGGGAGGTGAAGTAAAAGTGTGTCGAAGGGCTTGTGTTAATTTTTCGATTGGGAAGAAGTACAAAGATGAAATCTGGTGTGATGTCGTAGATATGGATGTTTGTCACTTATTGTTGGGCAGACCATGGCAGTTTGATAGAGCAGTTCAGCATGACGGTCGTGCCAACAGTTACAGTTTCATGTTCGAGGGTACTAAAATCACTTTGGTTCCTAAGAAGCAACAGCAGAAGGAGAACAAACTGGAGGAGATTGAAGAATTGAAAACTCTGTTGACTTTGAAGGAGTTTGTTAAAGAAGTGGAGGAAGAACCGGAAGTGTTTTTGTTGATTGGGAGAGAGAGTAGTGAAGAAGTTGAGATTCCAGAAGAAGTAAAGCCTGTTTTGAAAGAATTTGAAGATGTCTTTCCAGATGAGTTACCAAAGGAGTTACCGCCACTTAGAGACATTCAGCATCAGATTGATCTTGTTCCAGGAGCAGTGTTACCACACCGACCACATTACAGAATGAGTCCGAAGGAACATGAGGAGTTACGGAGGCAGGTGGAAGAGTTGCTTGAGCAGGGTCGTATTCAGGAAAGTCTGAGTCCGTGTGCTGTGCCTGCATTGTTAGTACCAAAGAAAGACGGGACTTGGAGGATGTGCACTGATAGTAGAGCTTTGAATAAGATCACTGTTCGTTATAGATTCCCTATGCCGAGGTTGGATGATTTGCTGGATCAGTTGAGTGGGGCAACTATATTCTCGAAGATTGATTTGAAGAGTGGTTACCATCAAATCCGAATCAGACCTGGAGATGAATGGAAGACAGCTTTCAAAACAAGAGAGGGGTTGTACGAATGGTTGGTTATGCCATTTGGTTTGTCTAATGCACCTAGTACATTCATGCGGGTGATGAATCAAATCTTTCGACCATTCATTGGGAAGTTTGTCGTGGTGTATTTCGATGATATTCTGATTTATAGCAGAAGTACAGAGAAGCATGTTCTACATCTGAGGGAAGTGTTGCTTATACTTCGAGAAGAACAATTTTATGCTGCTACAAAGAAATGTGTGTTTATGACACCTACTGTTTTATTCCTGGGTTATGTTGTTTCAGGAGAAGGTATCCAAGTTGACCAGAGCAAAGTTGAAGCAGTCAAGAATTGGCCACAGCCAAAGACAATTACAGAAGTGAGAAGTTTTCATGGGCTAGCGTCATTCTACCGAAGATTCATACCACACTTCAGTAGCGTGATGGCTCCAGTGACTGATTGCATGAAAGGGAAACAATTTGTGTGGTCAGAGGAAGCGGGGGTTGCCTTTGAAAGGATCAAGGAATTGTTGACGTCTGCACCAATTCTTGTTCTACCTAATTTTCAGTTATTGTTTGAATTGCATACTGATGCTTCGAAGGTTGGTATTGGAGGAGTTCTGAGTCAGAATGGGAAGCCAGTTGCTTATTTCAGTGAAAAGTTGTCAGGGGCGAAGATGAGATACAGTACATATGACGTTGAGTTTTATGCTGTTGTACAGGCTGTTAAGCATTGGAGACATTACTTATTTCAGAAGGAATTTGTTCTGTACACTGATCACGAAGCTTTGAAACATTTACAGGGGCAAGATAAGATTTCTGCGAGACATGCGTCATGGATTGCTTATTTGCAGCAGTTTACTTTTGTCGTTAAGCACAAATCAGGGGTGACAAATCGGGTAGCTGATGCTTTGAGTAGGAGGAGTCATTTACTAACGACAATGAAGGTTGAAGTGACGGGGTTTGAAATGTTGCCAGAGATGCTTGAAGAAGATCCTTACTTTGTGAAATATGTTGAAAAAGTAAAGGATGGGAGTACCGATGAATTCATGTTGGTTGATGGTTTTCTGTTTAAAGGAAATCGATTATGTATTCCGGATTGTAGTCTGAGGATGAAAATTGTGAAGGAATTGCACGAGGAAGGACATGTGGGCCGTGATCGTACTTTGCAGTTGATTTCACAATCTTACTTTTGGCCATCGATGAGAAAAGAAGTTGAGAGATTTGTGGAGCGATGTCATATTTGCCAAGTTTCAAAAGGAACAGCAACGAATGCGGGGTTGTATATGCCATTACCAGTACCATCCAAGCCATGGGTTGATATTAGCATGGATTTCGTTTTGGGTTTGCCGAGAACTCAAAGGGGAAATGATTCGATATTTGTTGTGGTGGACAGGTTTTCAAAAATGGCACATTTTGTTGCTTGCAAGAAGACAGCAGATGCAGTTCGAGTAGCGCAGTTATTTTTCAAGGAGATTTATCGACTTCATGGATTGCCAGAATCTATTGTTTCTGATCGAGATACTCGTTTTCTGAGTCACTTTTGGCTGAGTTTGTGGAAAATGGTGGGAACGAAGTTGAATTTCAGCAGTGCTTATCATCCGCAAACTGATGGGCAGACGGAAGTTGTTAACAGGTCATTGGGAAATTTGTTGCGTTGTCTTGTACAGGATAATTTGAGAAGTTGGGATATGAAGCTATGCCAGGCAGAATTTGCTCATAATCATGCAGTAAATCGTAGCACAGGATTCAGTCCGTTTCAGATTGTTTATTCAAATTTACCCAGGGGACCGTTGGATTTAGCAGTAGTACCACAGTCAAAGGGAACAGTTAAACGAGCTGTTGATTTTGTTGAAGAGCTGAATGAATGTCATAAAATCGTTCAGGAACGATTGGAGAAATCGAATGAGAAATATAAGAAGTTTGCAGATTTGAAACGTCGAAATGTTGAATTTAAGAAAGGTGATTTGGTTTATGCCGTATTGACAAAGGATCGTTTTCCGGTGGGTGCTTATAACAAGTTGAAAGCACGAAAAATGGGTCCAGTTGAAGTTTTGAAAAAAATCAATGAGAATGCTTATCGATTAAAGTTACCAGATGATGTTTATACTTCTGATGTCTTTAACGTCAAACATTTAATTCCGTATCATGGAGATGAGATTGTTGGGAAAGAAGTTGCAAATTCGAGGTCGAATTTTTCTCAACCAGGGGAGGATGATGCAGCACGATCTACAATTTCCCAAGAGATAAGTCGGTCACGAGTTAACATGCTTCTAGGTCGTGTGGGGGAAGCTGTGGAGTTGGGTAACTCGGAGATTTTAAGTCGTTACCGACTTAAGGGACATAGGTTACGAGCAAAGGAGGAGGCCCTAAGTCGTTTCCGGGATAACAAAAGTAGAGTAAAATGGACTTCGGTGTTGAGTCGTCTCCGACTTGGTTTGAGTCGTCTACGACTCAGTATAAAGCGTCCACGACTCAACAAGACATGGGAAGAAACGGCACGAGTCACTGAGCAGGAACTTGAGGCGGCCTTGAGTCGAGACCGACCTAAGGGAGCATGTGTGGGAAAGGTGCGAGTTAATGAGGAAGGCATGAGTCGGGACCGAGCTAACAGGCTACGACCTAAGATGAGTCGGCAAGGAGATAAGCAGTATATTTTTGAGTCGTGTACTGTTGTATGTTAGGTCGTTACCGACCTATGGTTTGTGTTGGGTGCTAAGGCGCAAATCCTTGAGTCGTTATACGTTGAGTCGGTAATGTATTGAACCGGGTGAGTTGTTATATGTAGGTCTTACTGTTAAGTCGGTCATGTTGAGTCGTTTACTTTGTATTCCGTTGTAAGGGGTTGGAGTTGCGTGTGTTGAGTCGGTAACGACTTATGGTGAGTCGGCCGAGATGAGTCGTACATGGTGAGTCGGTGCCGACCTAGGAGTTGAGTGTTGTAGGTTGTGTTGAGTTGTAATGCCTATAAATAGCGGGTGTGTTGTAAATTTTTGGGTTGTTGATTTTGAATAAAATTTCTCTTTTGTTAGCTTTGTGCTTTCATACCAATTGGTAGTTGAGTGTAATCTCCTATCTCCACTTACGTCATTCGAGTGCGCTCGAATCCACGTTTGTTGAAGCCGATTCACGGAATCTAGTGCGCTAGATCAACGTGCGAAGAATCGTAGATCTTTGAACACGGTATAGTGCGCTATCAACGTGTTTGAGATAGCTAGAGTTCGGTATCTTTGGATCAACGAACTTGGGCATTTTGGTATCTTCAACTCACCGATTGCTACATTTCATCGATTGAAGTTTATTTCGAATTATCCGCTGCGTCACCAAACGGGAATAAAATGGGCGGATTTTGTAAGCCTATCTACTATCACCCATAAACTGTCATGACCCGACGAGAACGGGGAAGAACGTCAACAAAGCCCATATATACTTGATCCCACTTCCACGAAGGAATGTTTAAAGGTTGCAATAATCCACCGGGCCTTTGATGCTCGGCCTTTACGAGTTGGCAAGTCATGCAACGCTTAATGAATTTAGCAATATCAGATTTCATTCCATCCTAATAATAAAGTCGCTTCATATCCGCGTACATTTTACTACTACCGGGATGAATGGTAAATTTAAAATGATGAGAATATTCTAAAATATCTTTACGAAGATTACCAATATTCGGCACGATAAGTCTACCAAATTTTCGAATTCCGCCACGAACATCGATTTCAAAGTCATTCAACCCATCAATATTTCCACCTCTACAACTTTGGCAAAGATGAGCCAATTCGGGATCATGCTTTTGAGCATCAAGAATGCGGTCAAAAAGAGAAGGATGAGCCTCAAGACGACATAAGACAAGAGATGAACATGAATCGAATTCATGATCTCAAATTTCACAAGTAGACAAAGTCTCGAGATCATTCCATTCGGATATCATCATAGAAACAACCGCTTATTGCTTACGACTAAGGGCATCGACAACACGATTTCCCTTTCTGGGAGTATAAAGAATATCAAGATAATAAGATGCAAGGAACTAAGCCAACGTTGTTGACGCAAATTAAGTTCCTTTTGAGAAAATAAATACTTTAAAGATTTATGATCGGTGTAAAGAACAAATTTCTCTTTCAAAAGATAATGACGCCAAATTCGAAGGGCGAAAATAATATCCGCGAGCTCTAAATCATGTGTGGCATATCTAGTCTCAACAGGCTTTACTTGCCTAGAAGCATAAGCGATAACACATTCCCTTTGCATGAGAACGGTACCCAAACTAACATGACTAGCAGCGGTATAAACAATAAAGTCTTGGTTCCCCTCGGAAGTCACAATAATAGGAGCATCGGAAAGGAGTTTCTTTTAATCTCTGAAAAGCTTCACATTTGTTTGGCCAAATGTATTTAACTCCCTTCTTTGTCAAACTTATAAGAGGTATGGAAATTTTAGAAAAGTCCTTTATGAAACGACGGTAATAGCCCGCCAATCCAAGAAAGCTATGAATTTACGTCACACTCTCTGGTCTCTTTCAATTTTTAATTGCTTCAATCTTTGAAGGATCCACGGACATTCCGGATTCAGAAATGATATGTCCTAAAAATTTCACACGAGATATCCAAAAGTGGCACTTAGAAAATTTTTCTTTCAATTGATTGCTCCTAAGAGTTTCCAACACAATCCGAGGATGTTTTTCACGAACTTCCTCAGTTTTAGAATAAACAAGAATATCATCTATAAAGATGTGAACAAATCGATGGAGGAAGTCCTTGAAAACTCGATTCATAAGGTAAACGAAATAAGCTGGAGCATTCGTTAAACCAAATGGCATAACAAGCCATTCATAAGATCCATAACGAGTACGGAATGACGTCAAAGGAATATTATCTTCTACAATACAAAGATGATGAAAACCAGTTGCTAAGTCTAACTGTGAAAAGACACGAGCACCGCTAAGTTGATCGAGTAGATCATCAATCCAAGGTAAAGTATATTTATTCTTGATGGTGAGATCATTAAGCTTGCGGTAGTCAACGCAAAGCCTAAGTGTACCATCTGATTTCTTCATAAAGATAGCTGAAGCTCCCCATGGAGAGGAACTAGAATGAATAAATTTTTTTGTTTCCAATTCAGATAACTGTTTACGCATCTCCTCATTTTCCCTATTGGACATACAATAAGGAGGATGGGTGATAGGTAAAGCTCCAGGAATTAGATTAATTCTAAACTTGGTTGCTAGCTTTGGTGGTAATCCTAAAATAGGCTCAAATATTTTGGGAAATTCACGAACAACGTGAATGAGGAAAATAACATCTTCCTCATCATCATTATCGTCATCATGTGGATATAAAGAATATAAGGATGCCACCGAATTGGAATCTTAATCTTTAAGAACAACAGAAATCTACTTAACAGATTGAGGATGTCAAAGATGAATAGTCCTCTCAGGACATAGGATATGGGCTTCATAACAGTTAAGCCAATCCATTCCCAAAATCAGTCCGAAGCCTAAGTAACGCATAACATGCAAATCTGCTCGGAAAGAATAATCACATAAAATAATCTTGACATCTTTACGAAGAAAACTGAGTGTTGCAGATCCACCAACAGGATTCGTAATTCTCACTGAAGTCATTGAAGCCATAACACTTAAAGACAAACAACAAGTTCTTTTGATATAAAAGAATGTGATGCACCCATATCAAAAAGAACTCGAATAGGATGATCACGAAAATGATAATGCCATTAAGGATAGAATGAGAAATATCTTGACCAAAAGAAGTGTTACTAGGCACTTGCACAACATTTAGCTTTCCCTCCTTCTTACTTGGAAGTTCAGGACATGAAGATAAAAGATGACCCGAACTTTTGCAATAACGACAAAAGAGAGGTTTCAGGCATCTATTAGCATAACGGTCCTTAGAACCACAATTCTAGCATTGCCCACGACTAGAGGTAGGAGTCTTTGCTACCGAAGTTGCTTGTTTCCCTTTCTTGTTGGGATAAAGACCTTTGAACTTAATAGGCCTCTTCTTCTTGTTGTTGAAGTTCTGTTTGGTACCCACAACTTCAACATCACTTTCTTTATCGGCCTCTTCAAGTCGAAGAGCGATATCAACAAGCTGATCAAAAGAAACTTCCAGTTTCAGGAGTAAAGGCTTTTTGAGGTTCTTATTCAACCCATAAAAAAAACTTCTAATTTTTCTTCAATGGGGTATTGATAGACACGATACCATATTTACAGAGAGATTCAAAAGATGCGACATATTCTGTCACGAAAGATTCACCTTGAACAAGGTCAATAAAGCATTGGGCTAGAGCTACCTTCTCAGCCTCCGACACAAAATTTAATTCGAATTTTTCTTGGAATTGCTCCCAAGTAAGATCCTCTTCGATAATTTCCGAAATCAAAAGCTCATATCAATATGCTCTTTCTTGGAGCATGCTAGAAGCCACTTGGACTCGATGTATATCAACTAGATTCATGCAAGAAAAATATGATCGCACGATTTAAGCCAAGCTTGAATTTATATAACGCTTTCGGATTCCTTGAATGGCCTTCCACTCAAATCGGTATAGTCTCTACACAAGCGTGCAAACCCGATCTAAGATGAGTAGGCTCTGGAATAGGTCCGACAGCTTGAGCATTCTTTATAAGGTCTAAAAGCTGCTGGGAAGACATAAATACTCCATCCCGAGGAGTAGCACTGGACTGACCGGCGCTGGGACGGCCTGGTCTAACCATTTCTCTACTTTAAGAAAGAAAGAAAGAAGAAGAGAAAGGTTATTCTCAAAATGAATATCAAACAATCATGATTGATAAAACAAGGCATCATAAAAGAAAATAGGATAGAACGGGTCCTAAGACTCGGATAAATCCTAAGGCATGACTCCTAAGAGAGACGTAGGAAGATGATCCTTGCTACAATATTCTATATTGTTATGAAGTTTGGCTCTCATACCAAGCTATGACGCCCCACCTCTATGCTCACACTACCCAAGGACACTACAGAGTAATGCCGTCAACTAGCACGAAGAATAAAGCTGTTGAGGAGCGACCATCTATGTAATTGCTTTGTGGGAATACCAATATGCCAAATAGAAGGTCACGCATTTCATTTCAAGAGGAAATCCGACATAATGATACAAACTCAAAGATACTACACATTGGCTATGTGGTCTTCGGAAACAAATATAAAATAAGCATAACACAAATCAGTAACAGATATTCATATCACAAAGGCGGAAACGGATATGAATATAACACATAGAAGTGTACATCAAAGTAGTGGTCATGCAAGATCCACTACACCACAAAAGAATAGGGACAAGTGCCGGACAAAAGAATATGTATACATAAAGGAGTCTCTAACTCGAATGTACACAACAAAAACTACTAAGGTAAGTAGTAGCCCAAAAGTCAGATGTAAGATCATGATAAGAAGTCCAGCAAAAGCACTTGAAATACCTCGGTCTGACCCGAGTATTATTTAAAAAGAAAATAATAAACGGATCAGTCTAGCTATAATTATCATTTAAAATGAGATAGAATAAGAGATATGACAAAAATGTATGATAACAATAATGCCATACTTTGACAAGTATACATTTAACAACAACAAAAATCATACAATATCTCAAGAATCTCAAACACCAAAAAGAATGTCATATTCTTTATTTTATTCACCAAACCACCAATATTGACAAACATATCAATGCCAATCACAAAAATTGGTGAAACACGAATTCTAGAAATCATCAATTAGAAATCCAGAAAACACAAATAGGGGAAGGCCTATCACAAACGGGAGCTTGAAAACTCACCAACACGTGCATCACAAATGGGTCGCTATCCCATGGTCGCTAAACATAGAGCCGGTGCAACGACGTAGTGTATTAACAGTATGCCCGAGGAACCTAAAACTAGAATAATTCAGAACATCGATGTAGTATAGTAACGGTACGCCAGATGGACCTGAAACTCCAATAATTTGGTACAACGGCGTAGCACAACAACGGTGCGCCCGATGAACCTGATAAACCGGAACAATGATGTATTACAATATCGGTACATCCGTTGATCCAGATAAGCCGGAACATTGATGTAGTAGAATAACGGTACATCCAATGAACCGAACACCATAAAAGAACATAGGTCGCTAGCCAATAAAAATGAGAAGAAACTCCAAAGAACCCATAGGTCGTTAGCCTATAAAAGAAATGAGACGAAGCTAAATAAAACGAGATACAGTCCCCCACGTGGACAAAGAGACATCGCATACCGCTAGTCTAAACCATAAAATGATCACCATTGATCAATAAAAAGTGTGATTACACTAAGCTAGTAAATAAATGAGTTTAGCTTCATGCCCCTTAACGCTGACTTAACTTAAATATTTACAAACAAATTGTAGATTTACACTCGAAAATTGTCACAAGAGTTTCACTCAAACAAGTCTAAGAATTAACCGACAAAGTAAACGCAAGCGTTTCATACCACTTGTTTTACTAAGTCGTTTAATTGGATTTCTCGAATGAATGAGGTAAAGGTTTGTATATACTAATAGATTGGAAAACGGTTTTGAAAGCGAGTTTGATATTGAAAGTAAATGTTGAAATCGTTTTGATGAAAGAGTTTAAATATTTACTACTGGTATAGAAACCTCTGCATTCTAAAGTGACAAACCACAGAAATGATTGTAGAAACAATCAATCACCAAAAATTCACATATGAAGACGTGAATTAAATCCACAGAAATCGATACCAAATCCATCAAAATGGATATTCCCAAAAATCCAGAAAAAGAAGTCATCAAAGTCGATAAAAGCGATAACAACTAATCAGATCAACAAAAATTGATAAACATTGGAAATTCATTCAAGAAATAGGCAAAACTATGCATTTTCAGACGTCTGGTGGTCAATCCAGACGTCTAGATTTGGTCTTTGGAAACATTCCAAAAAACCACCCAAACGTCTGAAATTCCAGTTCAGACGTCTGAACCCTTTTCAGACGTCTGAACCTATAATTCAAACGTCTAAAATTAGTCACTGCCATTCTTATTTTCTTCCATTTCTTCTTTTTCTCCAGATTGTATTACCAGACGTTTGAACCTTAATTTCAGACGTTTGGATGCCTGGGCTGGGCAACAATTTTCCTAGGCCATGAAGGCCAAAACGATTTGGGAGCAATCGAGCAAGCAACGACGACAAGGGATTTACGCCAAGTGACAACCCAGCCTTATAGGCTCTTCGATACACCTCAAATAACATATCGAAACATCCATAGTATGATTTTGATAAAATTGGACTTCAAAACCAAAAATTAGAAAATTCACCAATCAATTCAAATCAAGTGCAAATGAACATGAATAGATGTTAGGAATTCATACCTAACAACAAAGAAAGTTATAGACATAGATGTGAGTTCAAGAACTCACCTTTAAACCCAAAAACACAAGTGAGAAGCTATAAAGCAAGCAAATGTTGGTTTCTCTTCAACAACACCTCTAGAATCTTCGATCTATTATTAAATGAAATGAATTTCCTAAGTTAGGGTTTAGGAATTTCTGAGAATTGAGGAGAGATTGAGATGGAGAAGATGAAGAGGATGCTTACCAAAGCTTCTCCTTGATTTCTAGCTTGAAGTTGATAATTCCTAAGAGATTAGGGCTTAGGAACTTCTAATTTATTTTCTATGCCCGCATTTTTATCTTAGCTTGAGAGTATTAGGAAATGAGAATGAATGAAGAGGAGAGGGGGTGGAGTTAGGGTATTATGTTGGGTTATTGGGCTGAACCCAAACCCAAAGCCCAATAAAGAAAATAGCAAAATTCTACCCAACTCAAAACATATTGATGTTTATAATCAAAAAGGTCGCAAACACCATTTTGGACTCAATGGAAGTGGTCTCGAGTCCTAATTCGACTGTTTGCAAAAAGTAGCATTTTGGGCTTTAATCCGACTAACGATGCAACATTTAAATAAAATATTTAAATATATAATCGTAAAATATGCGGGTTGTTACAGATATTATGTGTATGAATATTTGATATGGCTAATATAATGTATTACTTCTCTATATTTATTATCTTTTACGATTCTTGCGTTATCTAAATGGTTTTATGTTTAAAATGATTATTATTGTACATTTTCATATTGATATTTAATATTGTAGCTTATGAATAGGATGCAGAAAATATTTGAATTGTGAACCTAAAGCATAACACTTGAAAACCGCTATAAAATTTAATAGCGTCGAATGACCGCTATTAAATCTGTTAGTATTAAAGATGCATAACAGAAAAAGCGATATGGTATTATAAAAAGCACTATAAAATAACATATCATAACAGAGTATAAGCGCTTTCCTAAAAAAATAAAAAATATTATGTGGCTAATAATTAATTTCATGGCGGAAAAGTAGCGCTATTATTGTAATCAATAATATAGATACACCGCTATAAAATGTTTAAAATAGCGGACATTTTGCGCTACTATATTTGAAATTTTTATTGCGCTTATTATGAGCTATAAATTGTTCACTGTTTTAAATAACATGTCGTTATACAGCGTTTATTAAACTGCTATAATATGATTTAATAGCATTTTTAGGCGCTATCTTAGAAAACACAAAAAATATTTTATGGCTAATAACGAATTTCATACTAGGAACATTGCGCTATTATAGTTAATCAATAACACATAATTAGCCGCTATAAAATTGTTAAAATAGCGGATATTTTGCACTATGATAATAAAACTTTTTAGAGTGCTTTTTCTTCGTTATAAATTGTTTTCAATTTTTAATAACATGTCGTTATACAACATTTATTAAACCGTTATTATAGACTTTAATATCATTTTTTTGGCGCTATCCTAGGATATTTTGGTTCTAATGTATCGTCAGAAGAAAAGGTTTACTTTCAATTTGTTGTTATATGAACATTTTGATTTGGCAGTGCATATAGTTTGTGATAGTAATAATCGAAATGGATTTTTTTCCACTTCCAATACAGTTATATTGTATTGTATTAATTACTTTGTCTGTTAGTTAAATTTTTATGTTTAAGCTAGTTGGCAGTAAAACAGTATAAACAATTGTTAGCGTGAATGATAAAAATTTACGTCACTGCTACAAAAATAGTTAGTTATTCGGTATTTTATCAAGCTTTTCAATTCTATGTTCAAACTATTTAGTATTATATCAGTCTATTAGTGATAAAGTCAAACTTGTTCTCGTTTTCGCAGTTAGGTCGATGGAGTCTATCGATGCTTAATGGAGTCTGGGGTTACAGAAAAAAGTCTCGTGAATATTTTTCAGAACTACTCTCCTTCTATCATATGATGAGAAAAGTTTGGTTAAACGTTTTGAGCAGAGCTCATGGTCTCTCGAATACCTATACATGCAGTTGCGTACTTGCATCCTCGTGCTTCGTGTATATTTGTCATTAGCGTTTTCTGCAATGATTCGTTCTAGGTATAATAATCGTATTTCAGTGTTGTTCCGATTAATTTATATTCATAACTGTATTTTGTGATGTCTTAGTGACGCCAAACAATTTATTAACGCTCATTTTTCTGTCGACGCTTTTAACATCGTTGTGATGTCGCTAAAAAATTCAGTAACGCCATAGAAATGCCAAACGAGCATCAGAAAACAACAAATTTGTAGTGGTGGTTGTTGCATATCAAATATTTATCATTATCAATTTTACAGTAAAATTTCACTTATATATCAAGCATTCGTTGACCAAAGTCATGCATGTCAAATATTTGTCCAGTTATGTGTTTAAACTGAAATAATATTATTTCAATCACAACTACAGATAACAAATATTTGTCATTATCAATATATACAGTAAAATTTTAGGTTCATATTAACATTTCTTCTTTATTTTCAAGATTTTCATTTTGTATTGCTGCATGATGTTCACAATAGGAGTTGTTGATGGTCATCTTTGAACATTTAACACCGTCTTCTACAAATTTGCAAATATTTTCTATTTTATTTTGGAAATTAGATTTTTTATTCTGACTCATTCATCGATTGTGAATTATTCTTCGATTGGCAGTTTCTTCGACTTGCTATTTGTGGATTATGTTTGCAAACAAGGGTTTCTTCAGTTTCTTTGATGACGGTTTGTTGGAGATTTTGAGTGTTTGTTTTTTAAGTTATCAAATCGCATATTGATGTGAATTAGGAAATCTTTCGTGCAAAATACAGACGATTAAGGAGTATTGTGGTAATTATTGTAAAATAGTTTAAAAATAGAGAAGCATGTGGCAAGTTTTCATTGGTAGGAACTTAGGCCAAATTATTTTCAATTATTAGGATCACAAATGCAAATCTACAGTTTTCTGATGCATTTTTGACATCGCTAAACTTTTTAAACCCCATAGTAACGACAGAAAGTTCGACAGAAAAACGAGGCCGCTAAATCGCTTGTCATCGCTAAAACATCACAAAACTGATGAAGCTATGGCATCGCTAAATTTTACCGACGCCATTATGACATTAATTATTTATCAAAAAATAACGTCGCAATGGCGTCGCTAAATTTTAGTGTCATAAAGACTTCGTTGGATTTTACCGACACCATTTTCCTAAACAATTATTTGATCAACAATTGCAAACGCCAATATTCAAAAAAGATAATTGACAAACAGGATAAATCATATATATTCAGAGTGAAATGAATAAAATAAATAAATTTTGTAGAGGCGAAATGAAAAAATACATAACTCTATAGCACCATTCAATAATAATGTCATATAATCAAGTTTCAACATCACTATGTAAATCAATACTTTCACATAACAATTTTTCTATATAGCTGCAATACTACAAACGATGGTGATGAATGACTATAAACCGGAAGTTCCAAATCTATATTAGCATCCATGGTTTCACAACATCCACGAAAGAATAAAATAATATCTCAAAACTGGATCCAACTTTTCTACAAAATCAGAGCACAGCTAGCTCAGTAGCTCTATAGTCTCGAATTTCTTCTTTGTGAAACTTTTGGCAAAAACAATTCCAACGCTGCCCTGATCCACATACGTCTACATCCACTCACCACTTCAGTAATGGAAATCTGCTTCTTCTTCCTCATTTTCATCTCTGCAAAACATGCCAATTCACTCGTCCCCTTTATAGGATCTGATATAGTCCTCTTCTTGGGAAGTTTCCCTGAAGAGATGGATCTGCCATTCGAGGAAATTTGTTTTTGTTTTTGAACAATGGTCGAGCCTGCAATTTAATGTCATACATGAGTAAGGCTAGATATCGTGTCATATCATTTGTGCATGTATATCAAACTACAAGTGCATTATGTGCATGTCAGATATTATGTACAACTAAATGATTTGGGAACATTGGTATTCATGTTGAAATTGAAACCATGGCTTCATACATGCATGTGAATATTCTGTTATGAAGCTAAATACAAATTTAAACTTTGTTGAAAACTACAAATTGACAAGTACCACCATTCAAAAAATTGCATTGTTTTGGCCAAGTTTAACTAGGTGCCATAATTTTTTTGGACAATTTTCGAACTGAAATTAAAGTGTGCAAGAAAGCTAAGCCAGAATAGTGCATTACCATTCGACCAATTACAATTAACCTCTTGCAGTCTGAAATTTTCAAATTTTTGGGTTTTGAAGTGTCAACATGTCAGTGGCAAAAATGAACACTAAGGATCCGCTCTTAAGACATTTACCACGGCGTTTTTTGTATTCAAACATTCTTACACTAGACTTAAGAACAGACAAGTTACACTGTTCATATTGCATCTAACTACTTCCGATTTAAGCTTACTAAAACTGGATTGAGCAGTAGGATTTGTATTTAAAACTATAATTAATCAATTATACGAAAATTTATCAGAACTATATCTTTAAACATTACTATAGAACTCTACAAGTAATCTTATTTCCAGCTTTTACAAATAAAGTTTAAATCCCTGCAACAAAGTTGGTTCACTCTACCTCTGTTCATTCAATCTTAATTTACTCAACTTTGTACCAGGGACTGCATCATATTAGAAAATTTTCATCATGATACAATTCGCCAACGACTCCTGCTCATGTACTGTCATTTCCCGAGTATTTGCTCGAGTTCGCCAACGACTCCTGCTTCTGTTTCTGCCGCTTGATCTAAGCTTTTCTGAGGTTCCCATCCTCCCTTCAGGAACATCAAATCCATTTGCCATTGCGGCCACTGCGGACCTAATAGACGTTGCGATGTTTAATTTGGGGACAGAAATTAGGGTTGGTGGAGATACTGAATAAGAGATGTGACGTACAGGGGTAAACTTGGATTTGGACCAAAATTTCCTTTTTTAATTATGAAAGCACTTGGATTTTGCAGAAACTTGAATAACGTATAATTATGTGGAAGTTTTAGTTCTAAAAGAATTAATTTCAGTTTGCTATAATTTCGATTTTCATAAAATTAAAATTTTCATGCGTTTAGTTTCCAAAATTTTAATTTTGAAATAATAATTATAAAAAAATTAATTATCACAATTCAATAATTCAAAAATTTGTAGTTTCAAATCTATTTTGAAAATTTAAATATTATTTGATTATTATTGTTTTTCGTAAAAGGAATCTGATTTTTGAAAAGGTAACCAAAAATTTAACTAAAGAAGTTCGAAACTATAAGTAAATCGGTTTTCAAAATTTTTCATTTTCAAAAATTTTAGTTTTTAGCATTTTTTTTTAGTAGTGTAACAAATGCAACTAGCTAAGAATATACAGGAAAAAAATTATTATTAAACATTCAAAATCACATAAAACATTATGAAAGTGAATAACAACATTTTCATCAAACAAGTATCTAAAGTCTTACCTCTTATTCAAAACAAACTACTAAAAATTTCCTATTCATCAATAAGTGATCAAATAACCGATCATCTACCATACGCAAGCGCCGCCTAAATGTAGAATAAGTTCGGAATAGTTGGTTTAGGAGGTTCAGTATAAGCGGCTCGACATAAAAGGTTAGGCATGGGTAGGGGCTTACACTACCAGGTTTAAGTAAAGGAAACTATATGCGAAGTAGTCTGATGCAAACTTGTGAAGGGACGTTCCAACAAGAGAAACTTTAGAGAATCAAAACGTCAACATGCGAAATATACCAACACCAACATGCAAAGATTAGATTTTTACAGCACGTTGAAATAATGTTGAAAAGGGAAGCTCGGTGAAGACAAATTGTATATATGAAGTGAAGTTTGGAGCAGTTCAATATTGGAAAAGGTTCGAAGAAGTCGAATGATCGGAAAAGGGGAAGAACGAAATATGCGATCGTCGCAAATGCACCCTAAATCTTCGACAAGTACATCTATAAGCCTTTAAAAGTCTAGTGGCTTATGTTCTAGAAGTGTAACGACCCGCCTTTTTGGACAGTTTAAACCGACGATCAAATACACATGTCGATTCCAAACCATTCAAAAGGGCAGATGGTTGTTATCCCATTTTTGGTCAAAACTGGAATATCAGTGTTGGGTGCGTTTCCACCACGACCGAACCAAGAAGAAGCAGCCAGCAAGCGTATATAAGTCTGGGATTTCACTCATGATTCAAGTATAAAAGTCCATTCGGTATCAAAGGTTTAAAGTTTCATTCGGCAATGTAGAGCGAAATCTCATTCGGCATTCAAGATGCCTTGGTTCATCCGGCATTCCCAATACAAGAGCTCATTCGGCACTCCCAAATATAGAAGTTCATTCGGCATTCCCAACTCACTGCCGAACCAAGTACATCCCTTCAATACCGAACCAACTCGTCTCCCCCGACCTGCCAAACCAACTGCCACCGAACCACAACTCCAACAACCCACTATCGGACGAGAACCAACACCGGACCACCCTACACCGAACCAGGTGACCGCCGAACCAAAGCTTCTCCATCCTTCTCTCCAAGCACGGCCGAACCAAGGAACGCCGAACCAGATGTGCCAGGCCAGATTGCTTCAGCCCAGACCCACCAACAGCTATAAACATCCAAGACCCCTGCCCCCAACCTCACTCTATAAATAGAGGGGTAGGGGTACAACAATGGCGGACAAGTTTGAGAGCTCAAGCACGGATAGAACTTTCAAACAACTTTCAGTGACTTGTAATCAAAGCTTTGTACTTGTAATCTGAAGAGAAAATGAGAATAACATATAAAGTGGACGTAGGCACGTTCTGGCCGAACCACTATAAATCTGTGTGTTTTTTACAGTTTAATCCCTGCTTTTTATATATTTGCGTAAATCACCCAAATCACTAGAAACAACATAAAATCAACTAAATCATACGACTTGGAGGTGTTTGCCCATTTTTTGTGCAAACATATTTGGGTTATTTGCCGAAATCTGTGATTTGTGTTTGAATATCGCTGATTTGTATTCATACACTAGTGCTTTCACCGTATTTGGGCTTTGTGGCCAATTTTGGCGCAAACAATGGTTATTGGGGTAAATAAGAAAAGAAAAGAAAGAGAAATAAAGGAAATGAAACAACACAGAATCTCGCAGCGGAACGATAAAATATAATAGTCAAATAAACAGTTCATGAAGCTGTTTACTATACTTTGACAATTATTTATACAACATTTATCAGAGGTATACATATACAACAGAACAAATAAAATAATGCAGCAGACAAACATGATGCAAAGATAATAATAGTAATAGTATACCAAATCTTCGTCTTCATCCTCCAGAATAGATCTTCAAAAATCTGAAAAACTCAGGACTGACCCGAGCGTAATGAAAGACAAAACACTCGAGTCAGGACTAAATATCCTTATGAAAGTTAAATCAATCGTAAATAAACATGAGTGCAACGGCGTCAGAGATGTTTACGGGGTTTGACATCTCATATCCAGTGTCAACGTGCGTGCAATAACTTAAGAGATGTTACGGGAGTTTCCATCTCTCAAGGATCCGTTAAACTATTTACTATGTAGTATTGTACGCTAAGTA
This sequence comes from Allium cepa, assembly GCA_030765085.1. Classification (NCBI taxonomy): domain Eukaryota; kingdom Viridiplantae; phylum Streptophyta; class Magnoliopsida; order Asparagales; family Amaryllidaceae; genus Allium; species Allium cepa. The sequence continues at coordinate 962,318,420 of CM060939.1, read as the reverse complement.
GATAATGCCTATCAGTAATATAAGGTATCAAGATAGCGTTAAGGCGTTACCATAATCCCCCTTAACGCATTCTTATAATGTCATAGTCTATACAGCACCGTAAGCCCCACCGTAAACTGGTGGTTATCAGAGGGTACCCCATAGATATAACACAAAGCATAACGTAGTGGTCGCGAATAGGATAATCAGTATGACAAGGTACATGAGGCGATACCAACTAGGATACTAGTAGTTGCGTGATCCGGACTGATATTGAGCATAGCCAGCAGCTACCCCAACACCGCGAAACAACACTCCCAAATCAAGGGGTGCACCCAAATCGCATCACAAATGTAATAGAAATGGTATCGAAGAAGCGTGTCCGCTAGAGGTGGCGAACCTCAATGGCCCGGCGCGGCTCCTGTTTTAGTCATGTCAGGGGTCATCCAATATCGTTCTCTTTCTTCAGTCAACGCGTTCACCAAATCATCCACTTCACTCTGGATCAACACTCCGCGTATAATAGTTATCAAAGTGGTGTTCGGTATCGACAGAGAGTATGTCCATATCCGATCCCGGTCTCTTTAGTAACTACGTATTATTACATCGTTGGCTCTTTTACATTTCAAATCGATTCATAATTGATATCAAAATATCATATTCGCTTCAAAAATCAAATCCATTTCAAATGTCATCGTATCCTTTCAAATGCAAGATTTCGTTTCAAAATCATTTTTCGCATCAATATCTCATTTCGTTTTCAAAATCATCTCGAATTTCAATTTAGGTTGCAACTTCATTTAACTCAATTCGTATTTAAATTCAAGATTTAAATATTTCACCTTATTGACCAGCTTAGAATTTTAGAAAATAATTTTAAGTAGTTTAAATAATTAAAACTAGTTAAAAATACATAAAATCTTAAAATGGATTTGAAATAGATAAATTAGTTTAAATTAATTTAAATTGGGTTAAGTAGATTTAAAATAGATTAAAGTAGTTTAAGTATTCGAAAATAGTTTATATAACAGAGTAGTTTGGAAAACAAAATAAAACAACTTCAAAACCAATCCATTTGAATTTATAACTTCCTAATTCAAATCAATTTCAATTTCCATTCTACCGATTCAGTTTCGATTTCAATTCAAATCAGCGTCAACTTTGACTTCAAATTGATTCAATTTTATATTCACTTTCAATTAATTCAATTTCAATTTATATCGATTTGGAGCTTGATTTCTCAAAATATCAATTTATAATACTTAAAAAAAATTTCCAACAATATTCAAGTTTAAATCCAAATTTCAAATATGATTCAATTCCAAGCTCGACTTCAAAATATCATTTTTACATCACTTTTACTTGGTAATATTCAAAGCTCGAATTAAGATTAAATCTTTAAACAAATCAATTTTCGAAATTCAATCAAATCCCAATTTTTAAATTTCAAAGTCTCGACTATATTATTTAACAATTTCTTTTAACCAAAATTTATTTCAACAATCCATACTCAATTTTTCGATAAATTCGATTTCTATAAATTGTCTATTTATAGCTTTTAAATCAGAACATTTAAATAAATTTCAAATCGACGATTTTAAAATTTTTAATTTAGCCAATTCGGTGTCCGTATATAATTTTCTATCCTATGGCCAAGTAATTATTTATTTCAATTAAATGTCAGGGATGAATATATATCACTTAAATCAAATCACTGTTTCATATGTATGCATAACAGTATATGTATAAGCAAATAAACATTCAAACATTTAAATATCGACCAATAACATCCATCGAAATACATTATCCAATAGGCAATACAATTCATGTCAATGTCATAGTTAGCAATGTCACATAATTCAATCGCAATTCAAATTTAATTTCAATTTAACTGTCAATTTAAATTTTTACGGTTAATTCAAATGATAATCTGTATGACAACTAAATTTTATCAAACAACGACAAATAAAATTCATAACATTTCATAATATCAAATTTAACTAGCATAAAGATATTTAGCACGTTGTGAGCGTTATAAAACACTCACCTTGATTTTTTTTACGATTTTAAATCAAATCGAACGACGTTCGATTTAACTCAAAATTTTCTCTAGCTCCAAATAATTCCAATCCAGCTCCAATACGTAGTGCTCGTCCATACGATTCTGACGCACTTCGTTTCGTAATTTTCCGACCTCGTATGAACAAGATATGATATTTTAAAGGTTACACGAATTAATATAAATAAGATTTACATTTTTTTATTTTCATTTCTAACCCTATCATCATCTAGCCGTCCATTTCAAACCTTGCAAATCCAAGCCGTGCCTTGCTTTTCTTCATCTTCCCCAGGCCGTCCCCAGGCAATTTCTCACGCAAGAAACCCAATGTCACGTTCAACCTCGACATCATCGCGCCCCCCTTTAACGTTGACGAAATCCCATCATACAAACACCAAATCGAAGCTCATCACCTCGCCTACCCTCGGCCCAAACAACATGGAGCTCGGCCCCTCCATAGCACGGAAAACGTGCACAACAGCCGCACCTTGTAGGTCGATTTGCCGTTGATTCAAAGCCCCAAACACGATCATAGCCGTTGAATACCTAGATCTCACTCCCCTCTACAAGTTTCATGTTGGAAGTTTGATGAATAGATTGACGGATTTGAAGGGATTAGAGGAGAAATGTTGAAAGTTTCTGGCCGTGCATCAGGTAGGAGGCGGCGGCTCTGAATAGAAACCCTAGGGTTTTGATTTTTGTGAAATAATGAAGTTAGGGGGTCCCTTTATAGAATTTTCAACGAACACTATTCACTTCCAATTTTTCGAACTCCGATTTACGCGCAGTGACCGGCGTTTCTTGGGTTTATCCTACGTTCTGGACACAATGGAACAGGTTTCAGAAGCTAATTCGATCGTATGCGCGAGTTACGGAAATAAACGATCAAATTTAAATTAAACCGATTTAACGAATTTCTATACGTTTTGGCTCGTCCCGGACAAACGGTAAAACCGATTAACACGAAATTTGAAACCTTACAATAATATGACATTACGGATCCGATGAAACTAGTTTCGTTAAATCCGAGATTGTTTGAAAAATGACTATTTTAACTCGCCAAATTAATATTAAAACCATTTCGATGCTTTTCGAGCTGCCACGATCAAACGACAACTCCGATTGCTACGAAAATTGAAATCCGATAATAACAAATTATTACGGTCCAATGGAACTAGTTTCGTCCAATTCTGAGACTGTTCAAAAGTTGGCTATTTTTCAGTCGATAATTAAATATTAAAATATTCAGTTTTCACAAATAAATTTTAAATTCAGTTTTAAAAGTTCTATAACATCACTATAACTCCAATATGATAAAATAAAATTTTACAAATCATTTTTAATCATATTAAACCCGTTATTCAATTATCCAATAATTTCAATTTTAAAATCTTATTAACTCTATTATATTCCCGATATAACTTACATTCCCTTTGGATACCAATTTGAATCATATTAAACCAAATTTCAATTATTCACTCTATTTTCATATATTAAATTTCAATATCAAATTAATCGTATCAAATTCGGAATTTAATTATTCAAACATTTGTAATATTAAATTTAGACAAATTTGATTATTCTTAAATCACTACCTTTTGAAATATTCAAAACGAACTTGTAAAATTTAACAAATTCAAATTATAGAACAACCATATTCATTAAACAGTTATTCAATTCCCGTTATTCAATTTATTCAATAAATTCCAAATATCAAATTTAAACAATTTAATTGTTCAATATTTGACTGATTTCAATATTGAATTTTTAAATAAAAATTTCATTATCAGTCGATTTACTATATTACATCAAATGAACTCTACATTATTATTAATCCACAGTTAGAGATAATACACTCAACTAATATATGAACTTTCATTTCAATTGCAATTCGACCAACTAAATGAATTGGTAACTTAAATAATTATCACCGTTAACTTTTAATTTCTTATAAGTTTATTATTTACAAACAAGTGTTACAATTACCTATACAATACAAATTCATTCAATTACCTTTGACTACATAACATTTCAATTGATTTGGGATTTCATTCAATTCATAAATGATTAACTTAGATAAAATTTGTTGCATTTCATTCTAGTATTTATTATTCCAGCGACTTACAATTTTTTTCTAACACTAAATCACGAAATCTTATTAAATTAGCTATTTTAATTATCGAAAATTTATGGGTCGTTACACTCTCCCCCACTCAAAACTTTTCGTCCCCGAAAAGGAAAAAGAAGGGAAAAGAACTAAGTATAGAGTTCAACACTAGATATATTTTATTCAAAGTTATCAACTTATAAAACAATGAAATTCCATCTATAAAGTCAACTATGCTTCCACTAAGTTACTCCGAACGGCTTCTAACTTTAAAAGTTAGTTATCAAAACAAGTTATAATTTTTTTTTTAAACTTGAAAATTTTTCTAACAGCCGGATTTTACGGAAAATTTCGGCAGAGTCTCCTTTGCGCGGCTCGATCGGAAAAAAAATAACAGTATATATATCACAAATATACATCTTATCAAGTGATGAGGCATCCCGTAGGGAAAAAGTGTAAAAGTACGGTATGTAATCCGAGATATGTACCTTATATATTATTAGCGAGCATATACGGCTAATATAGCACGAAAGCGAGCTCCAAATGCGAAGCAAGCGCAATCCGCACCTAGTAAACACTCAATAACTAAGTTAGAACCATGCATATAAAGATAGATCGATATACTTAGCCTACACAACATATATATAACATATTTAGCTTCAAAACTGAGATTCCAATTTCAGGACAGCAAACAAATCTTAGTTTTAGGTCACCTAAATGATAAAATTCGGCAACAGAATCTAAACAAAAGTTGTGGCATTCATTTCAGGCTTTCCGTAATGTCCAAAATCATGGAATTCGGACCATACGTTCAAAAATTATGGCCGTTTTACTTAGAGTATACGCCTCAGCCTGGGCAATGAATTGCGCAGGTCGGCGATGTTCACCCACGTTTTCGACCTTCTAAACGACATCAAAACACAAAACACTTAAAACAAAAGTTTTAGCTTAAGTACTTTGATTTCCAGAAAGTATAAGATCATCAAAATACAATAAACCAGTCAAAAGGTGTAACGATCCTAAATTTTGAACAATTTAATTTGTAAATATTTAATTTATTTTAAATATTTAAATGATAATTTGACTTAAATTTCAAATTATCAGAATGAATTGGTGATTAAAATTTAGAATTTAATCTATTTAAAGTTGAATACAAATTTGAATTTTTACTTTGAAGTTGAAATTTAATATTTAACTTATATTTTAAATTTGAATTGATGATTTAGAAAAATAATGGGATTTAAAATAAGAATGAAAATATAATATGAAAATAAATAAAAATATATATATAATAAAATAAATAAAGAATATACTAGTTAAAATTTTTTAACAAACATAATTTTAACAAAATAAAAACAAAGCAAACAATTAACAAAAAAAAAAAAATAATTAAATTTAAAAGAGAAAATAAAATAAAATAAAATAAAATAAAATAAAAATAAAAATAAAAAAATAAGTAAACATTACCTTACTTACCTTACCTACCTCAGCTGTTAACATGTCGTGACCCATGCTCAAAACCACGTTCTTCTTTCTATTTTATAACCCTACCCCTTTCCTCCTTTACACAGAAACCTAATCTAAACAAAGAAAAAAATGGCGGCCTCTCTCTAAATTGTCGCACGAGTGTTCGTTCTTCATCTTCACAAATTTGGGGCTTTTTGGAATTAGGTTCGCTCGGCATCAAATCTGCTCGCGGCCTCGTTCTAAATTGAGTTACTCCATTTCGATTCATTTGCAAAGGTGAGTCTTTTGGCTCACGATTATCTTAATGCAAGTATTTAAATTTGTTGCATTGAATTTTGGTTGCATGGGGGTTATTGGTTATCAATTGCTCGGTTAATTTGCATGCTATGATTTGGGGGTTATTTGTTATCATTGGCTCGGTTACTTGAATCTGAACCAATTGGGGGTAATTGCGGTCTCTTGCTCGATTTGCTTGAATTTTTTTACTGATAAAAGCAGATACTTTTGCTGTCACTTGCTCGATTTCTTGAACTATCAACTGATAAGAACTGATGCTACTCAAATCTTGATTTATATTGATAATGACAGAGGTTATATCTGATACTTATTTTTTTTTCTCTGATATGAACAGATACTATAAATTTTATTTCTAAATTGATAAGAACAAATGCTATTTGGTTTTGCTTTAAATTGATAAAAGCAGATGCTATTGATTCACTTACTGATAATTTGATTTTAATTTTAAATTGATGAGAACAGATACTACTTAAATTTATTTATAAATTGTTAAGAACAGATACTACTTAGTTGTGATTTGTTTTGTTTTGATGCATGCTTTGTGATTTGAAACTGCTACCATCATTTTTCAATTGTGACTGCACTTCATATATATATGCATTTATGCATGTATATATGTGATTGCATGAGTATGTGCTTGACTGTATGTTGTGTTGCTTCAAGGATGAAATGTCCTCTGTCTGTACATTTGAATTTTTGAACACTTGAGTTGTTCCACTATGCACTGTTGTGTGCTGTGCTATTGATGAGTTTTTTATGGCATTGGTTTTGATACAACTACTGATTAGTTGCATATATGTTGATGCCAATTGCCTCTGTTGTGTAGCTGGTCACTGTGTTGCACTATGCTATGCTGTGTCACTACTTTACTATTGTTTTGTTGACATCTCTGATTTTATTTTGGGAATTTTGATTTGTTGAGATTTTTGGTGTAAGCAGAGTAATTTCTGATCTCTCAACAAAATTTGCCATCAACAATAAAGGGTTGTCAGACAATCCTACTTGTTGAACCTGCTTTCGACACAATTATTTCTTTCCTTTTTCTTATTCCATTCTCTGCTCCTCTTCCATGTTTTTTTTAAAAATACATACTGTAAATGCAAAACACAAAACTTGAAGTCCAAACAAAACAGGTCTGTGCTAGCATGCACGAAGTAATTTTATGTTTCTACAGGCAAATCATTATTGCCTCCTTTTATAGACTTAACAAATAACTGAAAGATGTCACACAATTTTAGTCAGAACCAACAGTTGCAGAAGTGCTGCTGCCTTGCCATATTAATTTTTATATGTTCATCTCCAATGATTTCATTTTGGAATTTAAGTGGCACATTCCATCTGCTAATATTTGATGCTTCATGACACTGTCAACTCAGCAGCGAAAATTTCCAGTTTAATACACGTAGTTGCATTTTTTTTTTCAGCAAATATTTACAGTAAAAGCTGCAAATATTTGTTTTGTAGATATTTGCATTTATTTGCACCAAAAACTGCATAGTTGCATTGACCTTTATGTCCATATAGTTGCATATTTAGACTTCATTGAGTCTCTTGATGGTTCATTTCACTCACTGTTGCTCTTTCCATTGTGTCACTTGAACTTTTGTGACATTGGAACATCTATGGTTTCTGACCTGTGCACATTAGTCATTGTTGATGTTCTTCTCTTATGTACATTTGTGATCTTCATTAATATGTACTCTGTCATTGCTATATTGAGATCATCATGTAGCTTACTGTGTTCATTTGAACACTTTTTGTTTGGTCTGCACTTTATGTTGCAGCTGGTCCTGCAGTTGTTATTGTTCATGCCTTCGGTTTTTGGGCATTTCTGAGCCTCTGTCTTGTTTTCTTGCTTAGACATTGCTGTTTTGCTTTGTCTGATGTCTTCATGATTCCTTTGTCTATGCCTTGGCTTTGTTTCGATCTGATAGCTGTGTGTTTTTGTTTGATGCACGCGTGTTGGCGAGGCAGTGCACATGTGTGCAAAGTACACGTGTGTACTGCAGCCACACGTGATAGACAGATTTTAAAAAAAATTAAAGTTGTTAATATGAAAATCCATAATAGATTTTGAATTGATTCATGTGATCCATTTTATTCAGTTCATTGCAAATTTATTTACTTGAGTTAAGATTAATCCTGACTCGAGTGTTTTTGTGTTTTGCAATTAACGCTCGGGTCAGACCGAGTATTTTTACAGCTTGAAGATTTTCAGGCCGCGAAGTTAGAGAGAGGGGGAATAAAGCACTCTACTAAAGTTTTCAGTAAAATTTTTCTTGTATTTAATAAAGGATATATTCCGCTGTATAAAAATTTATGCATTGTAAAAACTCTGATATATGTATGTAAGAAAAAATTCAATTATGAATAATATTATGATTGTTCTGTGATTCTGTGGCTGATTCTGTTTAAACTTTATAAACTGACTAACAATTCGTCATTTTGAACGTTTCTAGTTGGTTTAATTACCGACTAGAGGCGGTCAGAGCGGCGGGTCGTTACAAAAGTGGTATCAGAGCTTTGGTTTACTCAAAGCTCAGTTTATGATGTTTAATATGAATAGTTACTAGAACCACTATAAAGAAAGTGCTTTTCAAATTTAAAAGAAGTATAAAATTGTTATCTTTAAAACGAAAAGTATTTTGGAAATTAAAATTATTTTGAAATTCCCCTCTCTAAATGTGAGTTTGCGATAGTTCTCTTCGGTGAGGTCTCGTTAGATTTGAGTTTCGATCGTTCAGAAACTCATTATCAAATTATTGAGATTTATAAAAAAATGAAAAAATGAACTAATGAATTAATGAATTGGTTTAAATTGGTTTAAATCGAATAACTTGAATATTTCGAGTAATAATTGTGAAATAAAATGACTGTCACTTTGGTTATAATCAAGTGGAATATTGAACTATAACTTGAGAATTTGACTCTAAATTCTTTTGAGGAATTGTTTTTAAATGTGAAGAACGAATTGGTAAATGAATGGATTATAAGTATTTAACTTATAATATGAACTTTTGGGTATATAACTGAGTTATATAAATGGAATTGAATTGAATTAATAAAAGATTTATAAATTGAAGTTTTATAAATAGAAAAGAATTTATGAAGATTGTTATAAATTCGAAATCAATTGAATTTGATAAGTAAATTGTTATAGCTTATTAAAGGAGATATATCCACGATTTTGGACAGTGGGTAATCCTTTAAAAAAAAAAAAAAATAAGTTGTAGAAATGATGAAATTGGTTGACAAAGTATATTCACGATTTTGGACAGTGAATATATTAGTGAATAAAACGGATATGTTTTAGGGAGAATGATTGAATAATCCAACCTCTGCTAATAAAGGATTGCGAATATTGATAGGAAACTTCGAAAACACCTTGTTAATTATAATGGCGAAAACCGAAGCACAGAAAGCAGTACGCCGTGAACGAAGAGCAATTGCTCGTAGAGAAGCAGAAGCGACCCGTGCGGAAATTGAAAGGAGATTCACTGAAAGGCAAGCACCTGGTCCATATGATGAGGTTATTTGCTATCGATGTCATAAAAAGGGACATTATGCCCGTCAGTGTCGAGAGAGAAGAAAGAAAAGGAATGTGGATGACCGATTCGCTCGTCCGGAGATTGTGTGTTTTAAATGTCAGGAGAAAGGGCATTTTCTTAGTCATTGCCCTAAAGTGAAAAGGAAAAAGTGCGTACTCAATTTACCCGTCGATAGATTGACAATCTGCTACCATTGTCGTCAGACTGGACATATAGCCAGAAACTGCACCGAAAGACAACGGGGAGAGCAAGCTATAGCCCGACCAGCTGAGCGAAAAGTGTTAGGGTGATAGATAAAGATGGAAACATCTCGTATTATTGCAATAACTGTAAGGAATGGGGACATGTGGATTTTGAATGTGTTAATTCTCCTTTAACACAATATGAAGTAGTGTCATCCGAAGATGAAAGTTTGGCAGGGATGCATACTATCGGACAAGAAATCGTTAGTCCTTAATTATTCTGAATCTTAAACCAATCGATATATTTTGTAATACTATCTTTTGTAATCCACAATCTTCTGTGTACGTCTTTTAAAAGTATTAAGCTATGTAAAATTTCGTATGGAGAAAATATTTTAATCGAATAGCATTTTGAGAAGTGATATTATGAAATGAAATTTAATTGTTGATTTAACTGTATGAATCAAATTACTTTGATGAGAAGTTTATATTTCAAGTTTAGACTATTGTCTAAAATGGTTAACGTGGAAATATGAATTTAATGGAATTAAATTGATGAACAATTTACTAAAGAACTAGTTGACTATTTTTGAAATAGAAAGTAAATGCAAAGTTCAAATAGAATTTAAATTTTGAATTTGAAGTTGTCAACATGATAATCCATTATAGGTTTAAATAAATTCAGTGATGAATTTAAATTTAAATGGGCAGAGAATTAAATTAAGTGAAAAACTTAATGTTGAAAAGTTTGAAATCGATTTAGAACCAATATTGTGAAAAGTATGAGGAATTCAAACTATGAATTAAGAGAAGTTGAAAAAGTTAATAGCTTTAAAGATGTTTTAAAAAGCATTAACTATCGAATACATAGATTTCAACATTCAATTGTTGAAATAGACGTTTTCGAGAAAAATTAAGGAAATGGTGGACTATAACACTGTTGTTATAGTAAATGGTTTCCGGAAGGAAATGTTGTTGATAGTATTGGGGTTTATATATCTATCTTAAATCCGAATCCCTATACTAGTGATTTTGAGTCGTCGTAACGATGTTTTACGTAACATTCGTTTTAACTCAAATAAATGTGTTTAAAAGAATGATTTCCTTAAAGAATGAAATATATACTTAATTTTGATTCAAGTATATTGAATATTTTCAAAGTGTTGAAAATGAATGAATTTGTGAATTACTTATTATTGAATAAGTATGGAAATATTTTCCAATGTGAAATGAAAGGTTTGAAATTTTATCTTTTAAAGATAAATTGAAAAATGAATATTTGAAATTAGTTTCAAATGATTAAGTGTGAAAATTATATATCTTGTAAAGATATTATTTTGAGAAATTTGAACAATTAGTTCAACTTGGAAATTTTTCAAAGAATTGAATTTTGAGTTAAATTGAGTTTAACTTTGACACCAAAAACAGTATAAGTTCAGCTTTGAATTTTGGATAGTCGATTGGGATTGTATGTCTAGCATTGTGAATTGATGACATATCATTTGATCTCTATTAAATATATATCTGTGGTGGCGGAGAATTTATTCTTTTAGCTTAACACCCTTCTCGGAGACATACGAGCTTAGAGGTTATATATCGATAGACATCAATTATGTGTTGAGAATTGACGATGTAACGTGAAATCCAAATCGAATGTGAAATCGATAATGAATTGGATTGTGAATGTGAATTTGGTTTGAGATAACCTTAAATTTTCAAATCGATTGAGAGGAAAATTTTAAACGTGATGGAAAATTTTGAATCCTCTATTTGTTGTGAATGTGAAATGAGTTTTCGTAACTTATATATGTGAATACGATCGAAAACTATCAGTTTAGAAAAATCATCCTGTGTAGGTTTACATAGATATGATAAGTACGAAATGTGAATGAAGTACTATATGTATATGACATATGTTTTCTAAAAACTGAGGATATGGAAATGTACCTTCCAATTTATTATGTGTGAAGGTGATTGGAACTCGGTGGAGTGTCCATTGTAAATCGTAGCTATGTAGAATTCCCTTAGTGGAATGTCCAATGGGACTGATTTGATATCCCCATCGTGTTTGGGATTATGTGATTGATGCTGGCGTAATTCGAGGGGTGTGATACCTACAGTTACAAGCGATTCCATTGAGATAGTGGCGCAACCGCCGAGTAAACTGCGATCTGGGAACCGAAGCGTAATTCGAGGGGCGTGATGCCTAAGGCTACGAGCGATTCTACTGAGATAGTAGCGTAACCGCCGTGAGGACCGCGATCTAAGGCGACAACCATGGCGAAATTCAGGAGTGATGAGAAATCTAAGTTACAAGCGATTCTACTGAGATAGTAGCGGAACCGCCGGGTAACTGTGATCCATGGGGGAACGGGCTTTCCATATCCATTTTTAAAAGAATTTTTAAAAGAATTTTTAAAAGTATTTTCACTGGGAGTTGAAGCAAGTATGTTTAGTACTTGGAGATTTTTAGTCTTGCGTCTGGCCAACGTATGTCTAAAGTCTGTGAGAACGACGATAGACTTGTTAAACTTTGAGTTATCAAGTATTTTCAAAACTTTGAATAGAAAATCAATAATCTGAAATTAGAATTACATAATTCTAACTTAATGAATTAAGGAAGAAGATCTTTTTGAATATCTTGAAAGTCCACAGTTTTGGATAAGATATATTATGCAAATATTTAGCATGAAAGATTTTAAGTTAAAAATCTAAGTTTTTGTAAGTCAAATTTTTTAGTAAAAGACTTTTGTGTCTTGATTATTGAAATCGATGAATAAAACTAGTGAAATGAAATTAATGGAATGAATCCTATATTTATTTATGAGTTTGAAATTGAGTGAAATTATGTAGGATATGAATATCGATGAGATTTTAGCAATCGTTTTTCCTAACTTATAATTTCGGGACGAAATTCTTTTAAGTAGGGGAGACTGTAACGATCCTAAATTTTGAACAATTTAATTTGTAAATATTTAATTTATTTTAAATATTTAAATGATAATTTGACTTAAATTTCAAATTATCAGAATGAATTGGTGATTAAAATTTAGAATTTAATCTATTTAAAGTTGAATACAAATTTGAATTTTTACTTTGAAGTTGAAATTTAATATTTAACTTATATTTTAAATTTGAATTGATGATTTAGAAAAATAATGGGATTTAAAATAAGAATGAAAATATAATATGAAAATAAATAAAAATATATATATAATAAAATAAATAAAGAATATACTAGTTAAAAATTTTTAACAAACATAATTTTAACAAAATAAAAACAAAGCAAACAATTAACAAAAAAAATAATAATAATTAAATTTAAAAGAGAAAATAAAATAAAATAAAATAAAATAAAATAAAATAAAAATAAAAATAAAAAAATAAGTAAACATTACCTTACTTACCTTACCTACCTCAGCTGTTAACATGTCGTGACCCATGCTCAAAACCACGTTCTTCTTTCTATTTTATAACCCTACCCCTTTCCTCCTTTACACAGAAACCTAATCTAAACAAAGAAAAAAATGGCGGCCTCTCTCTAAATTGTCGCACGAGTGTTCGTTCTTCATCTTCACAAATTTGGGGCTTTTTGGAATTAGGTTCGCTCGGCATCAAATCTGCTCGCGGCCTCGTTCTAAATTGAGTTACTCCATTTCGATTCATTTGCAAAGGTGAGTCTTTTGGCTCACGATTATCTTAATGCAAGTATTTAAATTTGTTGCATTGAATTTTGGTTGCATGGGGTTATTGGTTATCAATTGCTCGGTTAATTTGCATGCTATGATTTGGGGGTTATTTGTTATCATTGGCTCGGTTACTTGAATCTGAACCAATTGGGGGTAATTGCGGTCTCTTGCTCGATTTGCTTGAATTTTTTTACTGATAAAAGCAGATACTTTTGCTGTCACTTGCTCGATTTCTTGAACTATCAACTGATAAGAACTGATGCTACTCAAATCTTGATTTAAATTGATAATGACAGAGGTTATATCTGATACTTATTTTTTTTTCTCTGATATGAACAGATACTATAAATTTTATTTCTAAATTGATAAGAACATATGCTATTTGGTTTTGCTTTAAATTGATAAAAGCAGATGCTATTGATTCACTTACTGATAATTTGATTTTAATTTTAAATTGATGAGAACAGATACTACTTAAATTTATTTATAAATTGTTAAGAACAGATACTACTTAGTTGTGATTTGTTTTGTTTTGATGCATGCTTTGTGATTTGAAACTGCTACCATCATTTTTCAATTGTGACTGCACTTCATATATATATGCATTTATGCATGTATATATGTGATTGCATGAGTATGTGCTTGACTGTATGTTGTGTTGCTTCAAGGATGAAATGTCCTCTGTCTGTACATTTGAATTTTTGAACACTTGAGTTGTTCCACTATGCACTGTTGTGTGCTGTGCTATTGATGAGTTTTTTATGGCATTGGTTTTGATACAACTACTGATTAGTTGCATATATGTTGATGCCAATTGCCTCTGTTGTGTAGCTGGTCACTGTGTTGCACTATGCTATGCTGTGTCACTACTTTACTATTGTTTTGTTGACATCTCTGATTTTATTTTGGGAATTTTGATTTGTTGAGATTTTTGGTGTAAGCAGAGTAATTTCTGATCTCTCAACAAAATTTGCCATCAACAATAAAGGGTTGTCAGACAATCCTACTTGTTGAACCTGCTTTCGACACAATTATTTCTTTCCTTTTTCTTATTCCATTCTCTGCTCCTCTTCCATGTTTTTTTTAAAAATACATACTGTAAATGCAAAACACAAAACTTGAAGTCCAAACAAAACAGGTCTGTGCTAGCATGCACGAAGTAATTTTATGTTTCTACAGGCAAATCATTATTGCCTCCTTTTATAGACTTAACAAATAACTGAAAGATGTCACACAATTTTAGTCAGAACCAACAGTTGCAGAAGTGCTGCTGCCTTGCCATATTAATTTTTATATGTTCATCTCCAATGATTTCATTTTGGAATTTAAGTGGCACATTCCATCTGCTAATATTTGATGCTTCATGACATTGTCAACTCAGCAGCGAAAATTTCCAGTTTAATACACGTAGTTGCATTTTTTTTTTCAGCAAATATTTACAGTAAAAGCTGCAAATATTTGTTTTGTAGATATTTGCATTTATTTGCACCAAAAACTGCATAGTTGCATTGACCTTTATGTCCATATAGTTGCATATTTAGACTTCATTGAGTCTCTTGATGGTTCATTTCACTCACTGTTGCTCTTTCCATTGTGTCACTTGAACTTTTGTGACATTGGAACATCTGTGGTTTCTGACCTGTGCACATTAGTCATTGTTGATGTTCTTCTCTTATGTACATTTGTGATCTTCATTAATATGTACTCTGTCATTGCTATATTGAGATCATCATGTAGCTTACTGTGTTCATTTGAACACTTTTTGTTTGGTCTGCACTTTATGTTGCAGCTGGTCCTGCAGTTGTTATTGTTCATGCCTTCGGTTTTTGGGCATTTCTGAGCCTCTGTCTTGTTTTCTTGCTTAGACATTGCTGTTTTGCTTTGTCTGATGTCTTCATGATTCCTTTGTCTATGCCTTGGCTTTGTTTCGATCTGATAGCTGTGTGTTTTTGTTTGATGCACGCATGTTGGCGAGGCAGTGCACATGTGTGCAAAGTACACGTGTGTACTGCAGCCACACGTGATAGACAGATTTTAAAAAAAATTAAAGTTGTTAATATGAAAATCCATAATAGATTTTGAATTGATTCATGTGATCCATTTTATTCAGTTCATTGCAAATTTATTTACTTGAGTTAAGATTAATCCTGACTCGAGTGTTTTTGTGTTTTGCAATTAACGCTCGGGTCAGACCGAGTATTTTTACAGCTTGAAGATTTTCAGGCCGCGAAGTTAGAGAGAGGGGGATTAAAGCACTCTACTAAAGTTTTCAGTAAAATTTTTCTTGTATTTAATAAAGGATATATTTCGCTGTATAAAAATTTATGCATTGTAAAAACTCTGATATATGTATGTAAGAAAAAATTCAATTATGAATAATATTATGATTGTTCTGTGATTCTGTGGCTGATTCTGTTTAAACTTTATAAACTGACTAACAATTCGTCATTTTGAACGTTTCTAGTTGGTTTAATTACCGACTAGAGGCGGTCAGAGCGGCGGGTCGTTACAAAAGGTATGGCGAAAATACTAAGAGTGTATACTACTGATTTTACTTATTTTTACGCAGGACAGCGAGTACATTCAAGTTTTTTAACCTAGTAGACGAAGGAATTTTCTCAAGTTATCTAAACAAAAGTTGTGCTATAGTTTCTAAGCTTTTCTAAAGGTCTAAGATCGTCGAATTCCGTTCAGCCATTTAAAAGTTATGGTTGTTTTCGTTTCAGTATATATTCGACAATTTTGGATTTTTCCCAAAATTTGCTTTTATTATTTCAAAGTACAAACCATCAAAACTTCAAATTTTCTAAAGAACAATCATAAACACAAAGTCATTTATTTTCTTATTCATCCATGCAATAGGTTTACATTTAATTTGTTTCCGATTTATTCAAGTTTGTTTCATTCACATTTTAAATTCAAGTCAATTTGCTTCAATTTAAATTGAATTCAATTATATTTAATTTCACTTTGCTTCAAATTTGAATTTAATTATTTTAAAATTTTATTCCTTTTATTCAATTCCATTAACACTAATGAATTCTACTTAATTAATTATCATCCATCTAACAACCAATGCATATCAAACATTAACATCCATCCAAAATCTACACTAAATCAATTATACATTTCCAAGTCAACTTTAATTTCATACACTTCCAAGTTTATTGACATTTAGTTATATTCAAATTTAATTAGTTTCCATTTAACAATTTTATATTTCATTAATTTTAAATTTTATTTATTCACTTAAATATATCATTCATTTTACAGCTTAAATTTCTTCTATATTTATAACTATCAATAGATCTTCACATTTTATTATTCACTCTCACACTGCTATATTTTTTTTTCTCTACTTACCCTTATTAGCATTTTAAACCTTTTAAGTATTTGGTAAGTTATAGTTATTCAAATAGAATGTAGTTAAACAACATACAACTTCTTTCCATTTAAAGTTGAATTTTCAATTAATTAATTCTTAAGTCATTACTTATATTTCACTATAGTTTAATTTCACATTTACATTCACATATAGTATTTCCATTTTATATTAACATAATTGTGAATCACCCTTAAATGTTAATTTAAATTCCAATTGTTTACTAACAATTTTTATTTATATTTGCAAACCATTAATTAAATGCATATTTCATTATTCAAACCTATACTTGTATATTATCCAATTAACAATTCATATAACATTTTTGAACTTCTTAAATATTTTGGTAAGTTATATCTATGTTATAGAATGAAATTTAATACTATGCGAGTTTTACAGTTTCAATTTTATTTTAAGTTCATAATTTCCTAATTCTAAGGATTTCTACTTCAAATGATATTTTCACTTAGCTCTTAGGTTCATTTCTCATTTCACAATTCAGAAGTTTCTTAATGATTCAAGTCTAAATTCATTTCAATCATAAAAAAAAAATCATTAATTATTAAAGGACTTAAGAATTCCAATCCCGGTTTCATTTCAAATCAAGTTTTGAAATAATATATACTTATATAATTTATATATCAAATCATACTATAGAGAATACAAAATAAAATAAAATTTGAATCAAAACAAGGTTTAGACCAGCTATTCAGTGGTTTCCCCCACTCAGACTCTCGAAAATAAACGCCGATGAAGCGTGCACTCATCACCGAAATCATTTTCTAGCGTCAAGAGAAGGGAATATAACACTTATCATTAAAAAAATCCTTCGAAAACAGTTTCAACTCAATTATACTATCATATAATACTCATATTATATTTTTCAAATTCTTGTAAGTCAATTTCAAACACCGGAATTTAAATTCCCAAATCCAAGTTAAAATTCATTTATATTCATTATCAATTGTGTTTGCAAGATTTCATTTTCCTAAATCCATTGTTATTTAATCAATTGTTGTAAATATTGACTGATCAAACAATAACGATAATAATCTAATATTATCATCTCGTAACAATTAATTCAATCAAAATGAATAAATATTCGAATAATTCTTTTATATAAAATATAATCCAAAACGATATTGTGTTGGTTTGTCCTATTCGAGTGTTTAGAAATTCCTATCGACGCCTTGGCGTCCCAAGTATCGACCAGAATTCATAAATACTCAACGGAACAAAGTTAACACAATATAAAACCATTATATATCAAATAACAAGTACGCTCCCTCATATACACTCAACTCATTCATATAGTTTACCTCTATTTCAATGAGTTATTCCCCACTAGAGCCAAGGTTTATCGCTAAACCAAAGCTCTGATACCAACTGTAAGGACCCACCTTTTTGGACAGTTTAAACCGACGATCAAAAACACATGACGATTCCAAACCATTCAAAAGGGCAGATGGTTATTGGGGTAAATAAGAAAAGAAAAGAAAGAGAAATAAAGGAAATGAAACAACACAGAATCTCGCAGCGGAATGATAAAATATAATAGTCAAATAAACAGTTCATGAAGCTGTTTACTATACCTTGACAATTATTTATACAACATTTATTAGAGTTATACATATACAACAGAACAAATAAAATAATGCAGCAGACAAACATGATGCAAAGATAATAATAGTAATAGTATACCAAATCTTCGTCTTCGTCCTCCAGAATAGATCTTCAAAAATCTGAAAAACTCAGGACTGACCTGAGCATAATGAAAGACAAAACACTCGAGTCAGGACTAAATATCCTTATGAAAGTTAAATCAATCGTAAATAAACATGAGTGCAACGGCGTCAGAGATGTTTACGGGGTTTGACATCTCATATCCAGTGTCAACGTGCGTGCAATAACTTAAGAGATGTTACGGGATTTTCCATCTCTCAAGGATCCGTTAAACTATCTACTATGTAGTAATGTACGCTAAGTAGATAATGCCTATCAGTAATATAAGGTATCAAAATAGCGTTAAGGCGTTACCATAATCCCCCTTAACACATTTTTATAATGCCATAGTCTATACAACACCGTAAGCCCCACCGTAAACTGGTGGTTATCAGAGGGTACCCCATAGGTATAACACAAAGCATAACGTAGTGGTCGCGAATAGGATAATCAGTATGACAAGGTACATGAGGCGATACCAACTAGGATACTAGTAGTTGCGTGATCCGGACTGATGTTGAGCATAGCCAGCAGCTACCCCAACACCGCGAAACAACACTCCCAAATCAAGGGGTGCACCCAAATCGCATCACAAATATAATAGAAATGGTATCGAAGAAGCGTGTCCGCTAGAGGTGGCGAACCTCAATGGCCCGGCGCGGCTCCTGTTTTAGTCATGTCAGGGGTCATCCAATATCGTTCTCTTTCTTCAGTCAACGCGTTCACCAAATCATCCACTTCATTTTGGACCAACACTCCGCGTATAATAGTTATCAAAGTGGTGTTCGGTATCGACAGAGAGTATGTCCATATCCGATCCCGGTGTCTTTAATAACTATGTATTATTACACCGTTGGCTCTTTTACATTTCAAATCGATTCATAATTGATATCAAAATATCATATTCGCTTCAAAAAACAAATCCATTTCAAATGTCATCGTATCCTTTCAAATGTAAGATTTCGTTTCAAAATCATTTTTCGCATCAATATCTCATTTCGTTTTCAAAATCATCTCGAATTTCAATTTAGGTTGCAACTTCATTTAACTCAATTCGTATTTAAATTCAAGATTTAAATATAAACATTTCACCTTATTGACCAGCTTAGAATTTTAGAAAATAATTTTAAGTTGTTTAAAAGTAGTTTAAATAATTAAAACTAGTTAAAAATACTTAAAACCTTAAAACCTTAAAATGGATTTGAAATAGATAAATTAGTTTAAATTAATTTAAATTGGGTTAAGTAGATTTAAAATAGATTAAAGTAGTTTAAGTATTCGAAAATAGTTTATACAACAGAGTAATCTGGAAAACAAAATAAAACAGCTTCAAAACCAATCCATTTCAATTTATAACTTCCTAATTCAAATCAATTTCAATTTCCATTCTACCGATTCAGTTTCGATTTCAATTCAAATCAACGTCAACTTTGACTTCAAATTGATTCAATTTTATTTTCACTTTCAATTAATTCAATTTCAATTTATATCGATTTGGAGCTTGATTTCTCAAAATATCAATTTATAATACTTAACAAAATTTTCCAACAATATTCAAGTTTAAATCCAAATTTCAAATATGATTCAATTCCAAGCTCGACTTCAAAATATCATTTTTATATCACTTTTACTTGGTAATATTCAAAGCTCGAATTAAGGTTAAATCTTTAAACAAATCAATTTTGGAAATTCAATCAAATCCCAATTTTTAAATTTCAAAGTCACGACTTATATTATTTAACAATTTCTTTTAACCAAAATTTATTTCAACAATCCAAACTCAATTTTTCGATAAATTCGATTTCTATAAATTGATTTCTATTTATAACTTTTAAATCAAAACATTTAAATAAATTTCAAATCGACGATTTTAAATTTTTTTAATTTAGCCAATTCGGTGTCCATATATAATTTTCTATCCTATGGCCAAATAAATATTTATTTCAATTAAATGTCAGGGATGAATATATATCACTTAAATCAAATCACCGTTTCATATGTATGCATAACAGTATATGTATAAGCAAATAAACATCCAAACATTTAAATATCGACCAATAACATCCATCGAAATACATCATCCAATAGGCAATACAATTCATGTCAATGTCATAGTTAGCAATGTCAGGTAATTCAATCGCAATTCAAATTTAATTTCAATTTAACTGTCAATTTAAATTTTTACGGTTAATTCAAATGATAATCTATATGACAACTAAATTTTATCAAACAACGACAAATAAAATTCATAACATTTCATAATATCAAATTTAACTAGCATAAAGATATTTAGCACGTTGTGAGCGTTATAAAACACTCACCTTGATTTTTTTACGATTTTAAATCAAATCGAACGACGTTCGATTTAACTCAAAATTTTCTCTAGCTCCAAATGATTCCAATCCAGCTCCAATGCGTAGTGCTCATCCATACGATTTCGACGCACTTCGTTTCGTAATTTTCCGACCTCGTATGAACAAGATATGATATTTTAAAGGTTACACGAATTAATATAAATAAAATTTACATTTTTTTATTTTCATTTCTAACCCTATCATCATCTAGCCGTCCATTTCAAACCCTGCAAATCCAAGCCATGCCTTGCTTTTCTTCATCTTCCCCAGGCCGTCCCCAGGCAATTTCTCACGCAAGAAACCCAATGTCACGTTCAACCTCGACATCATCGCGCCCCCCCTTTAACGTTGACGAAACCCCATCATACAAACACCAAATCGAAGCTCATCACCTCGCCTACCCTCGGCCCAAACAACATGAAGCTCGGCCCCTCCATAGCACGGAAAAACGTGCACAACAGCTGCACCTTGTAGGTCGATTTTCCATTGATTCAAAGCCCCAAACACGATCATAGCCGTTGAATACGTAGATCTCACTCCCCTCTACAAGTTTCATGTTGGAAGTTTAATGAATAGATTGAAGGCTTTGAAGGGATTAGAGGAGAAATGTTGAAAGTTTCTGGCCGTGCATCAGGTAGGAGGTGGCGGCTCTGAATAGAAACCCTAGGGTTTTGATTTTTGTGAAATAATGAAGTTAAGGGGTCCCTTTATAGAAATTTCAACGAACACTATTCACTTCCAATTTTTCGAACTCCGATTTACGCGCAGTGACCGGCGTTTCTAGAGTTTATCCCACGTTCCGGACACAATGGAATAGGTTTCGGAAGCTAATTCGATCGTATGCGCGAGTTACGGAAATAAACGATCAAATTTAAATTAAACCGATTTAACGAATTTCTATACGTTTTGGCTCGCCCCGGACAAACGGTAAATCCGATTGACACGAAATTTGAAACCTTACAATAATATGATATTACGGATCCGACGAAACTAGTTTCCTCGAAATCTGAGACTGTTTGAAAAATGACTATTTTAACTCGCCAAATTAATATTAAAACCATTTCGATGCGTTTCGAGCTGCCACGATCAAACGACAACTCCGATTGCTACGAAAATTGAAATCCGATAATAACAAATTATTATGGATCCAATGGAACTAGTTTCGTCCAATTCTGAGACTGTTCATAAATTGGCTATTTTTCAGTCGATAATTAAATATTAAAATATTCAATTTTCACAAATAAATTTTAAATTCAGTTTTAAAAGTTCTAGCATCACTATAACTCCAATATGATAAAATAAAATTTTACAAATCATTTTTAATCATATTAAACCCGTTATTCAATGATCCAATAATTTCAATTTTAAAATCTTATTAACTCTATTATAATCCCGATATAACTTACATTCCCTTTGGAAACCAATTTGAATCATATTAAACCAAATTTCAATTATTCACTCTATTTTCATATATTAAATTTCAATATCAAATTAATCGTATCAAATTCGGAATTTAATTATTCAAACATTTGTAATATTAAATTTAAACAAATTTGATTATTCTTAAATCACTATGTTTTGAAATATTCAAAACGAACTTGTAAAATTTAACAAATTCAAATTGTAG
Organism: Allium cepa; assembly: GCA_030765085.1. Classification (NCBI taxonomy): domain Eukaryota; kingdom Viridiplantae; phylum Streptophyta; class Magnoliopsida; order Asparagales; family Amaryllidaceae; genus Allium; species Allium cepa. The sequence goes on along the minus strand of CM060939.1, from coordinate 962,296,007 downwards.
AACAACCATCTTCATTAAACAGTTATTCAATTCTCGTTATTCAATTTATTTAGTAAATTCCAAATATTAAATTTAAACAATTTAATTATTCAATATTTGACGGATTTCAATATTGGATTTTTAAATAAAAATTTCATTATCAGTCGATTTACTATATTACATCAAATGAACTCTACATTATTATTAATCCACAGTTAGAGATAATACACTCAACTGATATATGAACTTTCATTTCAATTGCAATTGGTTCACAAATTTAATTCGACCAACTAAATGAATAGGTAACTTAAATAATTATCACCGTTAACTTTTAATTTCTTATAAGTTTATTATTTACAAACAAGTGTCACAATTACCTATACAATACAAATTCATTCAATTACCTTTGACTACATAACATTTCAATTGATTTGGGATTTCATTCAATTCATAAATAATTAACTTAGATAAAATTTGTTGCATTTCATTCTAGTATTTATTATTCCAGCGACTTACAATTTTTTTCTAACACTAAATCACGAAATCTTATTAAATTAGCTATTTTAATTATCGAAAATTTACGGGTCGTTACAAGAAGCCTGTTTCATAATAACACATTTTGGTATTTCGTTGCACATCTCGATTATTTTAACGGTGGCAATAGAATAATAATTGAATAAAAAGAAAAGAATTTCCAAGGAGATATTAACTTTGAACCAGGACTTACCAAAGGACAACCGTTCATCAGAATCTATCTCAAAAAAACCACCATCTTCCTACAAATTATGAGCGTACTACACATTAATCAATAAGATTAGAAACAGCAGCCAAAACATATAATTTAAGTGAGACAAAGCTCCTAACCATTGCAATTTGAGCAGACTTTCAGATCAAATCCGTACATATTCCAATAATTCAACCTTCTACGCTCTTATAATAGTCATGTCTAACATAAACACCGATCCTTGGACTACTTTGAATTTGTCACCTGTTCCAAGTTCATTTTCTGTTGAGAAATTTTGCCGACCATGGAAAAAAACCGCAGACTCGCCATCTTCATAGTAGAAAACAGACCAAACTCTGCTGGCTGGACCAGTAATTAAGATGACACTTCTTCCAACTATCAATTTTACAAATTCGACTAGTAATTTCGTCGGTAACACCTACATGACACTGTATAATAACTTGGCTTTTAACACTTTTAGGCATATTTTTTAAAACACAAATAGATGTCGTGCAGGAAACTACAACTATAAAAAGGATACTTGAAACATAGTTAATGGACTGACATTGTAAGGGTAACCAATAGTTTTTATTTACCACAGTGAGCTGAAGCCATAAAAGATGGGATATAAAATATATTTCCCTTCATAATATCCCAATTCATTAAAAATCTTACTGATCATTATTCAAATCTACCAATTTAATTTTTTTTCATAGTTTTTTCCATCTAACGATCAAAGATAAATTTCAAACACTTTTAGACAAAAAATCTTCACTTTTCACTTTTAGACAAAAAATCTTCACTTTTTTGTTTTTTCTTATTTATTTGTTTTTATTAGAAAAATCATCCATTCTACGAAATTGAAACTTATTAAGAGAATCAAACTGTCAAAAATAATAACAAAAATATCAAAGGAAAAAATTAATATAAAAAATTTCCATAAAATATATTCGTTTTCAGAAAAAATTTAATTTTGTTAAAAGAATTTTAATTTTTCTCAAAGAAAATCATTTTTTTGCAAAAAGAATTATGTAAATTCAAAAAACAAAAACAGATTTTTCAAAATAATCTGAATAAAAGAACTATTAATCCACTCCAACCATAATAGCTACGAATAATCTTGTCAATGAATACACAAAAAATAAAAATCCATCCACATTCATATTCAAAAAGTGGATAAATATCTGATATCAAAAAAACAGATACGGATGCACATATGAAGGTGTCTGTATCCGAAAATTGTTTACTCGGATTTTATTAAGATTATAGTTTATATTATGTATATTTTAATATAATAAAAAATATGTATTGATTATTTTTCTAAGTTAATAGTTTATATTTTATTCATTTATTGCATATTTACTGTAATGGCTTAGTGGTTGTTGTAGTTGTCGTAATGCATATTTAACAGCTCAAAACTATTTATTAACATCATATTTTTTTTATTTTATATAGTTTTATAATCAATGAAATTGGAAAAAATGTTATGTTAAAACAAGATTTTCAATTTATGTTCTTTGATTCATCGATTATTGACGGATAGGATGGTTATCCGATATCCATCCATATCTACAGATATGGACATCCGATTTTCGAAAATGAATCCAGATGCGGATACGGATGACACTATCCGCATCCGAAAGTATCTGTTGAAAGACCTAGTTACGATCACCTTTCACTTACAAGACATTTTAATAAAAGTATAAATCATAGTTTGAGAACTCGGCTTCGGTCTCGATTTCGATCAATTGAAATTTTCTTCGTTACGAACGATTTAGGAAATTTCAAAAGTTTCAGATTTTATTTCAGTTCCGGTATCGGTTTTGATTTTTAATGACTTGTTATCGATAGGGATTTCTAAACGCTTAAACGAGGCAAGTCGACATAATACTTTTAAATTGGTAAGTGAAATAACTTTACCTCGATTATATATTATATATAAAGGAATAATTTTTTAGAAATTATTAAAGCGTATATAAATGGATTGTTTGGTTGTTTGAAAATGTAATAACATATAAGTTAATAAAAGTTGGTTGAATAATCTAAACAAAAACAACAATTGTAAAAGAATAAATTATATAAGCAAATGAATTATAAAGTATTGTATTATAATTAAAATGATTTACAATTGTGAAATAATCTTATATTTAAGAAATGAAACAACATAAGTATATTATAAGTGCGAGTTATCAATAAAAATGGATTTAAACTAAGAATTTGAGAATTTGAATCCCATTGATTTTGACAGTTGTTTGTCAAAGATTGAAGAGGTTATATTATTATAAATGTAACGACCCCGGATTTTTATATAAATTTAAAATGATAATTAAAATCTATTTTTGAAGAAAACGGTGAAATTAATCGATTTAGTGATGTGAGTTTCCCCGAGTTCAAATATATTCTATATAAATCATTTAAATTTTTAAATATTGTATATATATGTATATATGTGAATATATATATATATATATATATGTATGTATATTTGGGTATATATGAGTCAATTTGAAATTATAAAATCTTGTGTGTATATATATATATATATTTTGATTTGAATTTAAATCTTAGATGAATGGTTTAATAAATATTTGAGTTATAAAATAAATTAAGAAAAATATATATATATAGTAACTCATAAATAAATTTTAACAACATGTTAACATAGAAGTTATTCATACTATAAAGTAATAGGACAAAGCAGTGGAACAAAACATATATATGAATTAACTTGCAAAACAAACCAGCTATATTTAAACATTAAAACAAAATGTGTGAGCAAATAAAATAATATAAGACAATAAATATTAAAGTAAGATAACAATAAATATTTAAACTAGAAATAGAAAAATAATATGAGATAAATTTTAATAAAAATAGGAAGTAGAACATTTGCTAAATTCTAACAACAAAATAAAATAGAAATTTATTTATATTACAAAACAAGAAGATTTAAGGAAAATAAAATACATTTAAATATGAAAAGAATGTAGACGAAAATAAAACAAACAAATAAAATACAAAGGACTAAAACAAAAATATGTTTTTATGAACACTTAAAACAAACATAGATGCAAAAGCTTGTGAAAGAAAATAAAGAAAAGAAAAGAAACAACATTTAAAATATGAAAACAAATGCAGTATAAGTATGTTCAAAACTGAAATATAAGTATGTAAACGAATTAGTTAAGAAACAAACATCATTAGAATAACTATTACAATATGTACATGAAGTAAAATAAAATAGAAATCTATCAAACATAAATAAAGTAAAATAAGTGAACATATCTATGAAGCTACAGTACAAAGTAAATAAATTAAACAAAACCAAGTATAATGAACAAAACAAAGTGTGAAAGCTTGTATAGTCTGCTAATAGTATTTTCATATTTTGTACAGCTGAAGGGAAGAAAATAAAATGAAAAGTACAAATAAAATCTTCTCAGCTCAAATATATCACTTCAGCCATACTTATTTATAAAGCAAAGTAGAAGAAAGTATGTAGGCAAGTAAAAAAATAAAAATGCAAGAATAAATAAACTGTACAAACAAGTATATTAGCATGTAAACAAGAAAGGACCTGCATTTAATACCAAGCACGACTTGATATCATTCTAGCCTAGATCTTGTTTCATAAAACAAATGAAAATACCAGTACAAGCAAGCATATCCACCCATGCCTATTATACAAATAACATCACCTGTACAAAATGTTATCAACTCGTAAACTTTTTGTTATATACATCATTTTCTTCATCTCAGTTTTCATTCATTTAAAACTGAGAAAAGAAAAAAAAAAGCAAAAGCAAGTGTCACTCAAAACTTAAACAAGATTCAAACAAACAAACAACTTAAATCAATTCAAAACTGAAGACTTAAAAGCTTCAGCAAACCAGAGGAAGCTCAGCCTATGTCAACAAGAAGGCATCTCTGTCTTTCTTCTTCTTCAAACTGTGAGTAAATTTTTGTTCTTTCCCAATCTTGTTGCTGTGTGAATTCTTGGATGATATTGTAGAGTTAATCTTTGGGTTGCATGCAAGGATTTTGAGTATGTAAATGAATGTTTGGCCTGTGTATGATTGCACAAGAATGTAACTCCCTGTTTAGCTTCAGGATAAGAAAAAAAAAAAAGAAAAAAAAAAGAAAAGAAAAGGAAATGTTGTTTAACCCTGTACCATAAGTCAGTAATAAATCAAAGCAAGTTAGTGATTTTCTTGTTGCTGGAAACTGTGAAACACGGTTACATATAGCTTTCTGTTTAAAAGAGTAAACCATATCAAAATCAAATTCAAATCTCTCTCTCCCTCATTCTGAAATGGATTGTAACCCAAAGTTGAAGTTGCTTTAAAAAAAAAATGCTTGTCTGAATGGTTGTTCCTTCCCTGTTCTTGACACAGGCTTTAAAATATTAGTTTAAAATACTAAATTTTTGTATACGGTCATTGATAAACTCAGCATTCGAATAGATTAGTTAAGTTTAAACTTAATCTAAGACATATAAAAAAAAATATATATGAACAAATATGTTTAGTTTGAAAATTTCTATTATCTGGAAGAAACAGTGGTAATACCTGTTAATATGATAAAATTAAGTATTAAAATTTTACAATCCAATTTTATAACTGGAAACACTTTTGGAAAATATGATTTTTAAGATAAAAATTACAGATTTTAGTTTAGGATTTCGTATGCAATTCTAGGATGACTGGAAAGTGGGTTCGAGGAAACTGCTGATGATCTCTGGAAGATGAAGCCTCGGGGTTTCGTCAGGAGGTGGAGAAATGAGTGGGGAGTCTTGGAAAAATGACCGATAAAGCATCTGACCATCGAGGCGTCGTCGGCGAACCAATTTGTGTTTCTAAACCTAATTTTGGTCAGACCGTTAACTGAGGCAAATGCGTAATCTCTGGGTAATCGAGTCGTACCGCGTTTTGGTGATGGCTTCGTGGAAGGGTTGTGGAGGTGCGGCAGTGGTTTCAGAGGGTAAGATGGTTGGGAACGTGGATGCGACAGTTTTCTCCGGCGATGGTTGGGTTTCCTGGTTCTCCTGCACTGCTCAATTTTGATTTGATGAACTTCTCACTTGTTTGGGTGGTCGAAAGACTTCAAGGCATTATCGTTGACTTGCTGAGGATCGCGACAGTGGCCAGTGGTGGTTGGGGTTCACGTGCACGGCGGCGCAGTTATTTCACAGGAGTCGCGTGATGATTTGACTCGAGTGATACTCGAGAATTTTGGATAGTTGCTTCGAGTTGATTCCGGTGCGCGCGTGAATGGTTATTGATACTGCAGTTTTATTTTTTTTTAAGTTAAGCTTGTATATAAAAAAAAAGAAAAAAAGAGAAGAAGACTGGGGAGAAGAACAGGATGGGTGGGAGAGAGAGAGACGCGGGGAAGCCTTGAGACAGCCTCGAGTAGGATTGGAGTTTGTCTCGGGTCGCTATCTGACTTAACGTACAACATGTTTTAGTTTGGTATGTTAATAACTAAGCTAAGTTAGAAATTAGTAGTTAAGTTAATATTTATTGTAAGAGATTAATAAGGTAAGTGATGTAAAAATAGTCGATTAGAAATAAAGTTTCAAAAATTTAAATTATTTTAATAATTTAAAAGTGGTCAATAATTAAAGAAATTTGAAATGGAGTTGAAATTTTAAATGAAAAATTTAAGCAAGTTGAAATTAAAAATTTAAATTTAAATTTAAATCTGAATTAAAGAAAATTTGAATCCTAGTCTGAAATCAAAGAAGTTTTAATATTTAAATTGTTTAAATTTGCTTTGTGATGATAATTAAAACATTAGTTAGAAAATGTTTTAAATTTGAATCAGTAAAGATAAAATGATATGCACTCATTAAATTAGTTCAAGTGAATAATTGATTAATTTATTTAATCAAGAAATTAGGATTTGAGTTAAATTAATTAAGGTAAATTAATTTGTAAATAAGATTCATTAAATTAATAAAGAGTTGTCTTTTAAACAAATGATTAAGGTTATTTAATCAAGTAATTAAGATTTATTAAGTTACAGTTTAGAACTTAATTAATTAAATAATCAGTGATTAAACATATGATTTTAAAGGTTAATTAAATGATAATTAACGATAGTTAAATTGAGTTTAATTACTTAAGAATAGTAATTAAATAATTATGAATAGTTAATGAGGATCATTTACTTGAAATTTATTTTGATAATAAATGTGAGAAGAATTATTCATAGAAATTTAATCTGATTTAAATTAATCAAATAATTAAATTAATCCTATTTATGGATGTTTGGATTATATTGGATGACTTGATTGTTGATATCCCTGTTATATGATGCTTTATGATTATCCTGATTTATGTTGTGATCTGTAATTTACTTATCTGTGATATATATCTGTGATCTGTATATGAACGATAAGCGTAATAGTTAATACCGCTTATCGACTATATTCCTATGTTTTAATCAGTGATAATTGTATGATGTTGCACTACTGTGTATAACCCCTGGACCACACCGTACACACACAATATGGATTTCATGAGGAAATCGATTAAGTCACAGATTTTTGAAATAGTTTTAAATTTGAATATTTGAATTCAAATGTTTTGGAAAAAGATTGGGTTTAAAGTGAAAAACTTTTGAAATGTAATTTCATAAATGAAATTTATGTTGAATAACTCGATAAAATATGAAGTTGAATAATTTGATTTGAACTTAAATTCAAGATTTGAAATTGAATTCTATGATTTAAAACTAGGGATTAAAGATGTTATACCAGTTATATATAGGTTAAACTATTTTAAAAGTATTGATTTGGAAATGAGAATATAATTCAAAGTCTTTAACTTGTACAAATATAATTGGATTTTTCTGAAAACGAAAACTGTTGTTTTCCAGTAATAAAAGCTTTCACATAAGAAATGAACTTCAAATTTGTGTTAAAATGATTTCTAGTTGAAATGAAGATAAATTTCCAAATTATGGAAACGATTTGAAAAGTTACAAGTTAAATCTTTAATTTAAAGATTTTAAATGAGTAAACCCAATTGAAATGAAATTGTTTTGAAATCTGTAAATAGATCTTTGTGAAACTGAGTAAACTTGTGGAAGGAATCTTTTTGTTTAAAGATTTGAAATGGTAATTGATTCAAACCATTTAGAAGAAAGTTTTGGGTAATAAGTTGTGACTTAATTGAAATCCCAATATCCATATGTTTTTAACTATTGCGCTCACTATTCGGTTTAACCGGGAGAGGACCTTTGAGTCATATATCCCATTCCGAATATGTGATACGTCGTTATGGATAGCATTTGAAGACTGGTGGTGAAGACCGGATATTTTCGAAAACGTAAGGACAACTCGTCGAATGTCTTTGCATCGAATGGTCCCCGGTATAGAGACTCCATATGTGATGGGAAGTCCGAACGTGATTAGTGAATATCCGGATTGCAAGGACTTCTTTGTAAGTGCCTTCGGTTCTGTTCAAGCCCGGAACAGACTTGTATGGATAGTATGTCTGACATTACAAATTGAGATATAAAGCCGATTTCTTTCAAATATATTTCTGTTGGTGGCGGAGAATTTATTCTCTTAGCTTAACACCCTTCTCTGAGACGTACGAGCTCAGAGGTTATGTAGTTGATGGTTATCAGCGATATATTCCCAATTTAGTAATGTGATATACTGAGTGTTGCTGTGAAATGATCATTGTGTTGATTATTTGTGATAGGATCATTTATTTGATCGTCTATCTTGGTGATCATTTCTATGATCATTTGTTGACCCAAAGCACGACTTTTGTATAAAGTGTGCTTTTGTGGACGTGACTTCGTCGAGCCTCACACCCTGGAATGGTCAAAACAGGAAAGAAGCAGCAAGGTTATGAGGGGTAGCGCCCTTTAGGATATGTGCATTTCCTTCTGGAAAAGGGTGGTATCATGGTATGGAGCCCAGATACTTACTCATGTTGAAAACACTTTATGATTGTGTGAATTGATTACGAGCGCTCGGTGAAAGGTCCCAAAGGACCGGGGGATGGCATATTCGGTCAGTTGTTACTCAGTTAGGGGTAACCCGACCTTGTGTTGGTAGAGTTCCGGTTTGGTTCTCGAGGACGTCCATCCAGAGGCGTTCTCATGTGGCAATGGGAAGTTCCTTGGCCTGATCATTCGTTGGAAATCCAAAGAAACAGTACGAGACTTGTACGGTTTTAGTTGTAGAACCTTCCATTTAAAATGGTAGCTATAGTAGGCATAATATAATGGTACCTATGCTGGCTAAGATTTATTTCCTACTTTTGAAATGATTTTCCCTACACTATGCACTAATAATAATATCAAATGTTTCTTTTTAATGCGTATCAAGCATCTTTGACTATCATAAGAAGAAATCTCCTCCAAGTCTGCATTTGCATTGTGTATGTGGCAGGAGGTCTTATGGTAGTCTCATTTTTAAAAGCATTGCGAATTGACTTTAAAAATATTTCTTTGAATGTTTTAAAAGATAAACTGTTTTTGTTGCTCACACCAGTCCCACGACTGATCCAGAGTTTATTGTTTTTTTTCCTAAACTTTGGGTGCTCATTATTTTCTACACGAGCAGTCTAGAGTTGGGTTTTTCAGATAGCTAGGTTTAGTAGATTACCTGGAGCTAGTTCAGTCTTTGGTTCGCACCAGTCTTACCTAGGTTGGTGCATTGTTATTGGGAGTTCGAGCTATTGCTGGATTGATTCTTGGAGATGGAGTTGCAGTTCTTGAAGTTCTTCCTTGAAGACTATTTCAGATTTATATTGTTCAGTTGCTAGATGTTATCATCTATTTTCTTTTCCGCTGCTATTTATTGTATCATATCTCTGATGTATATTGATATCTATTGGATCATCTGTTGTATCAGATATTGTATCAAAGCTGTATATCAATGTATTATTCTTTTATTCCGCTGTGTTATTTACTTAATGATTGTTATAAGCTCCGGCGAATCGGATTTGAACGGTCGAATCTATGGCATTCGAATACGATTTGAAGTATGGGTGTCGATTTTCGAGCGGGCAAAATCCGTCTCGATACATTTGGTATCAGAGCTAAAGTGAAACTTTAGCTCAGGAGTGTAACACATTAAGTAACTCATTAGAGATAGGGTGAAGTAAACCCTAGAATGAGTAATTTTTAAGATATCCGTCTGAATGCCTCAGTAAATTCTCTTACTATCCAGTGATAGTGAGTATGAGTGCAAGAAGAGGATGAGATGGAGGGACAGGGAAATACGACTATAAATGGTCAATACCCTGTGACAGTGGAAACAACTTTCTTATCAATTTTCTTTGATTCGTTTTAAATTCTTTTGATTGCTTCGGGGCAGCTCCAGAAGAAGTTTCGATATGATGTGGCTCTACGATTCGTTATAGAAAATCCTTATCTTTATCAATTTCGGATTTAAACTTTAATGAATTTGAAATTTAGAACTAAAATTTTGAATAAATTGGAAATTTTAAATTGAGTTAAAATTGATTAATAGAATATGAAGGATAATTTGAATTGTATCGATAAAACGATTTCGTTTAAAACCAAATTTTGAAATTCTGTTGTAATTTGTTGGGTTGGTTGAAGTCCGAAGAGGGACAAATTAGTATATATTTTGGGATATTCCGACTTGAATTTGGAATCCATATCTTGTATTTGAGGAATTATAGGAGATCGAATCTGTCTATCTCTGTGTTGTTTTCGTGCCTGCGAATTTCGAGGACGAAATTCTTTTAAGGGGGAAGTCTGTAACGACCCCGGATTTTTATATAAATTTAAAATGATAATTAAAATCTATTTTTGAAGAAAACGGTGAAATTAATCGATTTAGTGATGTGAGTTTCCCCGAGTTCAAATATATTCTATATAAATCATTTAAATTTTTAAATATTGTATATATATGTATATATGTGAATATATATATATATATGTATATTTGGGTATATATCAGTCAATTTGAAATTATAAAATCTTGTGTGTATATATATATATATTTTGATTTGAATTTAAATCTTAGATGAATGGTTTAATAAATATTTGAGTTATAAAATAAATTAAGAAAAATATATATATATAGTAACTCATAAATAAATTTTAACAACATGTTAACATAGAAGTTATTCATACTATAAAGTAATAGGACAAAGCAGTGGAACAAAACATATATATGAATTAACTTGCAAAACAAACCAGCTATATTTAAACATTAAAACAAAATGTGTGAGCAAATAAAATAATATAAGACAATAAATATTAAAGTAAGATAACAATAAATATTTAAACTAGAAATAGAAAAATAATATGAGATAAATTTTAATAAAAATAGGAAGTAGAACATTTGCTAAATTCTAACAACAAAATAAAATAGAAATTTATTTATATTACAAAACAAGAAGATTTAAGGAAAATAAAATACATTTAAATATGAAAAGAATGTAGACGAAAATAAAACAAACAAATAAAATACAAAGGACTAAAACAAAAATATTTTTTTATGAACACTTAAAACAAACATAGATGCAAAAGCTTGTGAAAGAAAATAAAGAAAAGAAAAGAAACAACATTTAAAATATGAAAACAAATGCAGTATAAGTATGTTCAAAACTGAAATATAAGTATGTAAACGAATTAGTTAAGAAACAAACATCATTAGAATAACTATTACAATATGTACATGAAGTAAAATAAAATAGAAATCTATCAAACATAAATAAAGTAAAATAAGTGAACATATCTATGAAGCTACAGTACAAAGTAAATAAATTAAACAAAACCAAGTATAATGAACAAAACAAAGTGTGAAAGCTTGTATAGTCTGCTAATAGTATTTTCATATTTTGTACAGCTGAAGGGAAGAAAATAAAATGAAAAGTACAAATAAAATCTTCTCAGCTCAAATATATCACTTCAGCCATACTTATTTATAAAGCAAAGTAGAAGAAAGTATGTAGGCAAGTAAAAAAATAAAAATGCAAGAATAAATAAACTGTACAAACAAGTATATTAGCATGTAAACAAGAAAGGACCTGCATTTAATACCAAGCACGACTTGATATCATTCTAGCCTAGATCTTGTTTCATAAAACAAATGAAAATACCAGTACAAGCAAGCATATCCACCCATGCCTATTATACAAATAACATCACCTGTACAAAATGTTATCAACTCGTAAACTTTTTGTTATATACATCATTTTCTTCATCTCAGTTTTCATTCATTTAAAACTGAGAAAAGAAAAAAAAAAAGCAAAAGCAAGTGTCACTCAAAACTTAAACAAGATTCAAACAAACAAACAACTTAAATCAATTCAAAACTGAAGACATAAAAGCTTCAGCAAACCAGAGGAAGCTCAGCCTATGTCAACAAGAAGGCATCTCTGTCTTTCTTCTTCTTCAAACTGTGAGTAAATTTTTGTTCTTTCCCAATCTTGTTGTTGTGTGAATTCTTGGATGATATTGTAGAGTTAATCTTAGGGTTGCATGCAAGGATTTTGAGTATGTAAATGAATGTTTGGCCTGTGTATGATTGCACAAGAATGTAACTCCCTGTTTAGCTTCAGGATAAGAAAAAAAAAAAGAAAAAAAAAAGAAAAGAAAAGGAAATGTTGTTTAACCCTGTACAATAAGTCAGCAATAAATCAAAGCAAGTTAGTGATTTTCTTGTTGCTGGAAACTGTGAAACACGGTTACATATAGCTTTCTGTTTAAAAGAGTAAACCATATCAAAATCAAATTCGAATATCTCTCTCCCTCATTCTGAAATGGATTGTAACCCAAAGTTGAAGTTGCTTTACAAAAAAAATGCTTGTCTGAATGGTTGTTCCTTCCCTGTTCTTGACACAGGCTTTAAAATATTAGTTTAAAATACTAAATTTTTGTATATGGTCATTGATAAACTCAGCATTCGAATAGATTAGTTAAGTTTAAACTTAATCTAAGATATATATAAAAAAATATATATGAACAAATATGTTTAGTTTGAAAATTTCTAGTATCTGGAAGAAACAGTGGTAATACCTGTTAATATGATAAAATTAAGTATTAAAATTTTACAATCTAATTTTATAACTGGAAACACTTTTGGAAAATATGATTTTTAAGATAAAAATTACAGATTTTAGTTTAGGATTTCGTATGCAATTCTAGGATGACTGGAAAGTGGGTTCGAGGAAACTGCTGATGATCTCTGGAAGATGAAGCCTCGGGGTTTCGTCAGGAGGTGGAGAAATGAGTGGGGAGTCTTGGAAAAATGACCGATAAAGCATCTGACCATCGAGGCGTCGTCGGCGAACCAATTTGTGTTTCTAAACCTAATTTTGGTCAGACCGTTAACTGAGGCAAATGCGTAATCTCTGGGTAATCGAGTCGTACCGCGTTTTGGTGATGGCTTCGTGGAAGGGTTGTGGAGGTGCGGCAGTGGTTTCAGAGGGTAAGATGGTTGGGAACGTGGATGCGACAGTTTTCTCCGGCGATGGTTGGGTTTCCTGGTTCTCCTGCACTGCTCGATTTTGATTTGATGAACTTCTCACTTGTTTGGGTGGTCGAAAGACTTCAAGGCATTATCGTTGACTTGCTGAGGATCGCGACAGTGGCCAGTGGTGGTTGGGGTTCACGTGCACGTGCACGGTGGCGCAGTTATTTCACAGGAGTCGCGTGATGATTTGACTCGAGTGATACTCGAGAATTTTGGATAGTTGCTTCGAGTTGATTCCGGTGCGCGCGTGAATGGTTATTGATACTGCAGTTTTAATTTTTTTTAAGTTAAGCTTGTATATAAAAAAAAAAGAAAAAAAAGAGAAGAAGACTGGGGAGAAGAACAGGATGGGTGGGAGAGAGAGTGACGCGGGGAAGCCTTGAGACAGCCTCGAGTAGGATTGGAGTTTGTCTCGGGTCGCTATCTGACTTAACGTACAACATGTTTTAGTTTGGTATGTTAATAACTAAGCTAAGTTAGAAATTAGTAGTTAAGTTAATATTTATTGTAAGAGATTAATAAGGTAAGTGATGTAAAAATAGTCGATTAGAAATAAAGTTTCAAAATTTTAAATTATTTTAATAATTTAAAAGTGGTCAATAATTAAAGAAATTTGAAATGGAGTTGAAATTTTAAATGAAAAATTTAAGCAAGTTGAAATTAAAAATTTAAATTTAAATTTAAATCTGAATTAAAGATAATTTGAATCCTAGTCTGAAATCAAAGAACAATGAATTCAAAATCCAATCATTTGACATCAATTTCCATATGAAATTCCAAATCATCAATTCAAAAAATTTGAAAATCAGTAAAGATAAAATGATATGCACTCATTAAATTAGTTCAAGTGAATAATTGATTAATTTATTTAATCAAGAAATTAGGATTTGAGTTAAATTAATTAAGGTAAATTAATTTGTAAATAAGATTCATTAAATTAATAAAGAGTTGTCTTTTAAACAAATGATTAAGGTTATTTAATCAAGTAATTAAGATTTATTAAGTTACAGTTTAGAACTTAATTAATTAAATAATCAGTGATTAAACATATGATTTTAAAGGTTAATTAAATGATAATTAACGATAGTTAAATTGAGTTTAATTACTTAAGAATAGTAATTAAATAATTATGAATAGTTAATGAGGATCATTTACTTGAAATTTATTTTGATAATAAATGTGAGAAGAATTATTCATAGAAATTTAATCTGATTTAAATTAATCAAATAATTAAATTAATCCTATTTATGGATGTTTGGATTATATTGGATGACTTGATTGTTGATATCCCTGTTATATGATGCTTTATGATTATCCTGATTTATGTTGTGATCTGTAATTTACTTATCTGTGATATATATCTGTGATCTGTATATGAACGATAAGTGTAATAGTTAATACCGCTTATCGACTATATTCCTATGTTTTAATCAGTGATAATTGTATGATGTTGCACTACTGTGTATAACCCCTGGACCACACCGTACACACACAATATGGATTTCACGAGGAAATCGATCAAGTCACAGATTTTTGAAATAGTTTTAAATTTGAATATTTGAATTCAAATGTTTTGGAAAAAGATTGGGTTTAAAGTGAAAAGCTTTTGAAATGTAATTTCATAAATGAAATTTATGTTGAATAACTCGATAAAATATGAAGTTGAATAATTTGATTTGAACTTAAATTCAAGATTTGAAATTGAATTCTATGATTTAAAACTAGGGATTAAAGATGTTATACCAGTTATATATAGGTTAAACTATTTTAAAAGTATTGATTTGGAAATGAGAATATAATTCAAAGTCTTTAACTTGTACAAATATAATTGGATTTTTCTGAAAACGAAAACTGTTGTTTTCAAGTAATAAAAGCTTTCACATAAGAAATGAACTTCAAATTTGTGTTAAAATGATTTCTAGTTGAAATGAAGATAAATTTCCAAATTATGGAAACGATTTGAAAAGTTATAAGTTAAATCTTTAATTGAAAGATTTTAAATGAGTAAACCCAATTGAAATGAAATTGTTTAGAAATCTGTAAATAGATCTTTGTGAAACTGAGTAAACTTGTGGAAGGAATCTTTTTGTTTAAAGATTTTAAATGGTAATTGATTCAAACCATTTAGAAGAAAGTTTTGGGTAATAAGTTGTGACTTAATTGAAATCCCAATATCCATATGTTTTTAACTATTGCGCTCACTATTCGGTTTAACCGGGAGAGGACCTTTGAGTCATATATCCCATTCCGAATATGTGATACGTCGTTATGGATAGCATTTGAAGACTGGTGGTGAAGACCGGATATTTTCGAAAACGTAAGGACAACTCGTCGAATGTCTTGCATCGAATGGTCCCCGGTATAGAGACTCCATATGTGATGGGAAGTCCGAACGTGATTAGTGAATATCCGGATTGCAAGGACTTCTTTGTAAGTGCCTTCTATTCTGTTCAAGCCCGGAACAGACTTGTATGGATAGTATGTCTGACATTATAAATTGAGATATAAAGCCGATTTCTTTCAAATATATTTCTGTTGGTGGCGGAGAATTTATTCTCTTAGCTTAACACCCTTCTCTGAGACGTACGAGCTCAGAGGTTATGTAGTTGAAGGTTATCAGCGATATATTCCCAATTTGGTAATGTGATATACTGAGTGTTGCTGTGAAATGATCATTGTGTTGATTATTTGTGATAGGATCATTTATTTGATCGTCTATCTTGGTGATCATTTCTATGATCATTTGTTGACCCAAAGCACGGCTTTTGTATAAAGTGTGCTTTTGTGGACGTGACTTCGTCGAGCCTCACACCCTGGAATGGTCAAAACAGGAAAGAAGCAGCAAGGTTATGAGGGGCAGCGCCCTTTAGGATATGTGCATTTCCTTCTGGAAAAGGGTGGTATCATGGTATGGAGCCCAGATACTTACTCATGTTGAAAACACTTTATGATTGTGTGAATTGATTACGAGCGCTCGGTGAAAGGTCCCAAAGGACCGGGGGATGGCATATTCGGTCAGTTGTTACTCAGTTAGGGGTAACCCGGCCTTGTGTTGGTAGAGTTCCGGTTTGGTTCTCGGGGACGTCCATCCAGAGGCGTTCTCATGTGGCAATTGGAAGTTCCTTGGCCTGATCATTCGTTGGAAATCCAAAGAAACAATACGAGACTTGTACGGTTTTAGTTGTAGAACCTTCCATTTAAAATGGTAGCTATAGTAGGCATAATATAATGGTACCTATGCTGGCTAAGATTTATATCCTACTTTGGAAATGATTTTCCCTACACTATGCACTAATAATAATATCAAATGTTTCTTTTTAATGCGTATCAAGCATCTTTGACTATCATAAGAAGAAATCTCCTCCAAGTCTGCATTTGCATTGTGTGTGTGGCAGGAGGTCTTATGGTAGTCTCATTTTTAAAAGCATTGCGAATTGACTTTAAAAATATTTCTTTGAATGTTTTAAAAGATAAACTGTTTTTGTTGCTCACACCAGTCCCACGACTGATCCAGAGTTTATTGTTTTTTTTCCTAAACTCTGGGTGCTCATTATTTTCTACACGAGCAGTCTAGAGTTGGGTTTTTCAGATAGCCAGGTTTAGTAGATTACCTGGAGCTAGTTCAGTCTTTGGTTCGCACCAGTCTTACCTAGGTTGGTGCATTGTTATTGGGAGTTCGAGCTATTGCTGGATTGATTCTTGGAGATGGAGTTGCAGTTCTTGAAGTTCTTCCTTGAAGACTATTTCAGATTTATATTGTTCAGTTGCTAGATGTTATCATCTATTTTCTTTTCCGCTGCTATTTATTGTATCATATCTCTGATGTATATTGATATCTATTGGATCATCTGTTGTATCAGATATTGTATCAAAGCTGTATATCAATGTATTATTCTTTTATTCCGCTGTGTTATTTTCTTAATGATCGTTATAAGCTCCGGCGAATCGGATTTGAACGGTCGAATCTATGGCATTCGAATACGATTTGAAGTATGGGTGTCGATTTTCGAGCGGGCAAAATCCGTCTCGATACATTTGGTATCAGAGCTAAAGTGAAACTTTAGCTCAGGAGTGTAACACATTAAGTAACTCATTAGAGATAGGGTGAAGTAAACCCTAGAATGAGTAATTTTTAAGATATCCGTCTGAATGCCTCAGTAAATTCTCTTACTATCCAGTGATAGTGAGTATGAGTGCAAGAAGAGGATGAGATAGAGGGACAGGGAAATACGACTATAAATGGTCAATACCCTGTGACAGTGGAAACAACTTTCTTATCAATTTTCTTTGATTCGTTTTAAATTCTTTTGATTGCTTCGGGGCAGCTCCAGAAGAAGTTTCGATATGATGTGGCTCTACGATTCGTTATAGAAAATCCTTATCTTTATCAATTTCGGATTTAAACTTTAATGAATTTGAAATTTAGAACTAAAATTTTGAATAAATTGGAAATTTTAAATTGAGTTAAAATTGATTAATAGAATATGAAGGATAATTTGAATTGTATCGATAAAACGATTTCGTTTAAAACCAAATTTTGAAATTCTGTTGTAATTTGTTGGGTTGGTTGAAGTCCGAAGAGGGACAAATTAGTATATATTTTGGGATATTCCGACTTAAATTTGGAATCCATATCTTGTATTTGAGGAATTATAGGAGATCGAACCCGTCTATCTCTGTGTTGTTTTCGTGCCTGCGAATTTCGAGGACGAAATTCTTTTAAGGGGGGAAGTCTGTAACGACCCCGGATTTTTATATAAATTTAAAATGATAATTAAAATCTATTTTTGAAGAAAACAGTGAAATTAATCGATTTAGTGATGTGAGTTTCCCCGAGTTCAAATATATCCTATATAAATCATTTAAATTTTTAAATATTGTATATATATGTATATATGTGAATATATATATATATATATATGTATATTTGGGTATATATGAGTCAATTTGAAATTATAAAATCTTGTGTGTGTATATATATATATTTTGATTTGAATTTAAATCTTAGATGAATGGTTTAATAAATATTTGAGTTATAAAATAAATTAAGAAAAATATATATATATATATATATATAGTAACTCATAAATAAATTTTAACAACATGTTAACATAGAAGTTATTCATACTATAAAGTAATAGGACAAAGCAGTGGAACAAAACATATATATGAATTAACTTGCAAAACAAACCAGCTATATTTAAACATTAAAACAAAATGTGTGAGCAAATAAAATAATATAAGACAATAAATATTAAAGTAAGATAACAATAAATATTTAAACTAGAAATAGAAAAATAATATGAGATAAATTTTAATAAAAATAGGAAGTAGAACATTTGCTAAATTCTAACAACAAAATAAAATAGAAATTTATTTATATTACAAAACAAGAAGATTTAAGGAAAATAAAATACATTTAAATATGAAAAGAATGCAGACGAAAATAAAACAAACAAATAAAATACAAAGGACTAAAACAAAAATATGTTTTTATGAACACTTAAAACAAACATAGATGCAAAAGCTTGTGAAAGAAAATAAAGAAAAGAAAAGAAACAACATTTAAAATATGAAAACAAATGCAGTATAAGTATGTTCAAAACTGAAATATAAGTATGTAAACGAATTAGTTAAGAAACAAACATCATTAGAATAACTATTACAATATGTACATGAAGTAAAATAAAATAGAAATCTATCAAACATAAATAAAGTAAAATAAGTGAACATATCTATGAAGCTACAGTACAAAGTAAATAAATTAAACAAAACCAAGTATAATGAACAAAACAAAGTGTGAAAGCTTGTATAGTCTGCTAATAGTATTTTCATATTTTGTACAGCTGAAGGGAAGAAAATAAAATGAGAAGTACAAATAAAATCTTCTCAGCTCAAATATATCACTTCAGCCATACTTATTTATAAAGCAAAGTAGAAGAAAGTATGTAGGCAAGTAAAAAAAAAAAATAAAAAAAAAAATGCAAGAATAAATAAACTGTACAAACAAGTATATTAGCATGTAAACAAGAAAGGACCTGCATTTAATACCAAGCACGACTTGATATCATTCTAGCCTAGATCTTGTTTCATAAAACAAATGAAAATACCAGTACAAGCAAGCATATCCACCCATGCCTATTATACAAATAACATCACCTGTACAAAATGTTATCAACTTGTAAACTTTTTGTTATATACATCATTTTCTTCATCTCAGTTTTCATTCATTTAAAACTGAGAAAAGAAAAAAAAAAGCAAAAGCAAGTGTCACTCAAAACTTAAACAAGATTCAAACAAACAAACAACTTAAATCAATTCAAAACTGAAGACTTAAAAGCTTCAGCAAACCAGAGGAAGCTCAGCCTATGTCAACAAGAAGGCATCTCTGTCTTTCTTCTTCTTCAAACTGTGAGTAAATTTTTGTTCTTTCCCAATCTTGTTGCTGTGTGAATTCTTGGATGATATTGTAGAGTTAATCTTTGGGTTGCATGCAAGGATTTTGAGTATGTAAATGAATGTTTGGCCTGTGTATGATTGCACAAGAATGTAACTCCCTGTTTAGCTTCAGGATAAGAAAAAAAAAAGAAAAAAAAAAGAAAAGAAAAGGAAATGTTGTTTAACCCTGTACCATAAGTCAGTAATTATTCAAAGCAAGTTATTGATTTTCTTGTTGCTGGAAACTGTGAAACACGGTTACATATAGCTTTCTGTTTAAAAGAGTAAACCATATCAAAATCAAATTCGAATCTCTCTCTCCCTCATTCTGAAATGGATTGTAACCCAAAGTTGAAGTTGCTTTAAAAAAAAAATGCTTGTCTGAATGGTTGTTCCTTCCCTGTTCTTGACACAGGCTTTAAAATATTAGTTTAAAATACTAAATTTTTGTATACGGTCATTGATAAACTCAGCATTCGAATAGATTAGTTAAGTTTAAACTTAATCTAAGATATATATATATAAAAAAATATATGAACAAATATGTTTAGTTTGAAAATTTCTAGTATCTGGAAGAAACAGTGGTAATACCTGTTAATATGATAAAATTAAGTATTAAAATTGTTGAATATGCGCTTTGCGCTATATGATTTTTTGTTTGATGATAATAAACATATATACATTCGCTTAAATGTATTTGTTAACGTACTATTTTAATCTTCACAGAATAAATAAATATTTGCTGAATAAAAATAAATAACACAGTTTTTGAATTCAAACGAATATTTTATTCAAACAAATATTTATTACAACTTTGATAGTACAATTTCAAGCTCTCACTATACATATACAATTTTGACTACAATACATGACATTTCACTATTTTACATCTGCACCTCACTACATATCACTCACACTCGTATTTATCTTCAACTGCATTCAAGTTTGAATCCAGCATCTGAGCGATCTGCAAAAATATAAACTAACGCAGTAAAATTGAAAATAAAATATTTTTGCGATATAAAATAAAACATGAATTTTGAAAATGATATTTGCCTCAGTTATTTGGGTTGTTCGTCATCATTTAAATTTGAATTCATCATACACGAACAACTTGTGACATACACAGTATATTACTGTATATGCCACAAGGCCGTGCACGCCGATATATACACTTGATTGATTTACAGGGACATGCAAGCACAGGTCAAACCCAAATGAAAAACCGAGTTCAACTCACGTGCAATATATTCAAAATCACGACACGAGCACAAGGTCAAACCCGAGTTGTTGACACCGGATTCAACTCAAGTAAAATTTCTCAAGCCAATATGAAACAAGATCAAGTCCAACTACCACATAAAGGAATAAACACATCAAACATCAATGAACCAACTGTGTATACATGAAGGTCACAAAAATGCATGAAGCAGTTCATATATACAACATAGCAGCCCATACATGCAAACTGCCTCAAAAATGAATCAGAAGCAATCAAGTGCATCACTACAAAACAAGCTCAACTAGACAGTACCATCTAACCAAGTTCAAAGATGCAAGCATGCACATGTGTGGCCAGTAAAACCAAAGTATCAGCAACCAGCAGATTACTGCAAACCAGTTTGGAAATCACTCAAGAAAATTACAACCAAAAGGCTACCACTTCAACAACATATATACATATATGCACATATATGTATACATGTATATGATACAGGGACAGTAACAAATATGCAAATGTCAAGACCAACCAGAGTACAACTACTGAAGCTCAAGTATACCACAATATCAACAAACCCAAATGTCCAGACCAACAACAACAAATACAACTTTAATGCAAACAGTCGAAGTGGCCAATGCTCAATGCACAGTACAAACAAATGCATCAATATTTGTAAGTGACGCAGCAAACGTGAAGCATGCAAGCTCGGGCACAAAGTAGCGGAACTGCAACAACTCAACTGAACAGTCAAGTTAATGCACAATGATGAACAAGGCAACAGTGAAGTACAATATCAATTCCAATGAATTGAAACTCAACTGTATGAAAAGTGTTTCAGTAATGAACAAAGACCAGGCTATACAATATCAAGGTGAAACCAAATATACACAAGTGCAGATGAACAGATATGGCTGAAGTCAATGAAGCCAAGGCAAACTGAAGTACACAAATGCAACAATGAAACAAGACACAGTACTGATGCAAGTGCAAACCAGAATGAAGTACACAAGCACTTAAACAAAGATGGCCAGAGCAAAAGTTCACAAGTGCAACACAACATCAGTAACAACATAAAGCAGTGCAACTACATGAGCAGTAAAGATGGCCAGAGACGAAGCTCACAGGGATGAACACAGTGACGGCCGAGAGATGCAGTCAAGTCAAAATGCCGAAGTTCAAATAATGTCATCAAAAATTCACAAAATCAAAATATATAACCAATTCAAAGCCGCAAGTCAAAACCGTGGTAGCAAACGTAATTGACCAAGTCACGAATCAACAACGTGACTATCAAGCAAAGAAAGTATATTCATATAAACAAGTCAGAAAACATCTCAAGCATCAATACAAGATCAAGCGGCCAGAGCAAGTAAATTGACGAATTCAAATATATTTTGACGAACGTAATTCAAGGAATTCGAACGCATATAAAAGCCCAATCATCATCGGCAATCAAATGATTGAATTCCAGAAAGCATAAAATCAGTAAAAGAAAAAGCATACAATTACATACCGAAGAAGGAATTCAATCAATGAAGCAGCTGCAAAGAGCATCGAAGTCGAACAATTATCAAAGGTCGGCGCTTCAATTTGAAAGCCCTAAATTGAATCAAAGGGACGAAGCCCCAATTTGATGAGGACGAAGCCCTAGAAAGGAACGGCCACCATTATACACGCAAACGAACTGAGTAAAGCAAAAGGAGACGGGTCAAAATAATAAAAGAGGCCGGCCTATTGTTTTTAAAAGGGAGAATTCCTTTTTATATAAAAGTTTTTTTTAATTAGGGTTATTTTTGTTTTATAATTGTTTTTAATTGTATTTTCTTTTTAAACCGTTTTAATTTTCTAGTCGTGTGACTAAGGTGCAAACTACGGTGTGTAGTTTGGGAATTTGCAACTCGGTAGTTGAGTTGTGGTCAAGGTTTTGAGCGTAGAGTTAGATTAGTCAATAGCGGGTATAGCGAGTTTACGTGTGTAAGCGAGGGACTATCTAATTTCTAGTAGAAACCTTGGGGGCAGCACGTAGGCAGGGTTTTGCCGAAGCTGGGTAAATTCTGTGTTGTTCTGTTTTATTCTGTTATTTATATTCTGCGATATCTGTGCTGCTATTCTGTGATCCGTGTTAAATATTAATTAGCTTCTGCAATTAATTTTTATAATTTACACAATCACCCTATTCACCCCCCCTCTAGGGTGAAATCGATCCTACAAGTGGTATCAGAGCTAGGAATAGAAGTCAACAATTGTTTTAAAAATTCTATTTTTGAAAAAAATCAGTTTTTGTTTAAAAATTCGAATTTCTAAAATGGCTTCTTTTAATAATTCTTTTGCAGAAGGTCAATCCATAGTTAGACCACCAATGTTCAATGGTGAATATACTTTTTGGAAAAATAGGATGAATTTTTTTTTGAAAACCATTGACGCTTGGGATATTGTTGAGACAGGTTATAGAATACCAACTATAACTGTAGATGATCAGGAAATAGAGAAACCAAAGGAACAATGGACAGAACTAGAAAATAAATTACAGAATACTAATGCCAAAGCTATGAATTCTATTATCTGTTCATTAGATCAATTTGAATTTAATCGTGTCTCACATTGTCTAACTGCGCAGGAAATATGGCACATATTAGAAGTAACTCACGAAGGAACATCTCAAGTCAAAGAATCTCGCCTTGCCATGCTAAGCAGCGAATATGAGAACTTTACAATGGCGAAAGAAGAAAATGTCAAAGAGATGTACGGACGACTTTCCAACATCGTATACAAATCAAAAGCTCTCGGAAAAACATACACCGAATTGGAAATAGTCCGTAAAATCCTCAGAGTCCTTCCACGAAGCTTTGAAGCAAAAGTAACTGCCATTCAAGAATCGAAAGATTTAAAACAACTCAAAGTTGAAGAACTCATCGGAAATCTCACCACTTATGAGCTAGAAATAAAATTCAAGGAAGAGCGTGAAGGTGGAGATACTCGAAAGAAATCAATAGCTCTCAAAGGAACAACTGAAAGTGATGATGAGAATGATGACGATGATGATGGAGCAGCAGAGCTAGCGCTACTAATAAAGAAATTCAAAAAGTGGAATCGCAAATACGGAAATCCAGCTCGAAATCATGAATTGAAAAACAGAATAGGCAAAGCACTAGACAACCCAGAAGATCAGAAAATCATCTGTTACAAATGCAACAAACCCGGCCATATCAAGCCACAATGTCCTCAAAAACGATCAAATCAAGGAAAGAAACTAAAGAAGAAAAGCTTTGCAGCTACTTGGGATGAAACTGACGAAGATGAAAGTGATAACACCGAGAGTGAGAGTGAAAAAGCAAATATGTGTCTTCATGGTGAAGTTACAGACAGTGATGACGACGAGCCAAGCGAGGTATCAAAACTCACTCACTCACTCATTCTGAATTACTAATTTATTTCCATGAAGTAAATGGCTGTTATGAACGACTTAGGGAAAAATATGCTAAACTTGAATCTCAAAAGGATACTTTGATAGAATGCAATAAACAACTTGATCAATTAGTTAAGAACTATCAATGTAGAATTCCTAAGTGTGATAAGTGTCCAACATTTGAAGAAGAAATTAAAAAATCGGAAATCAATATAAAATCACTTGAAAATGAAATTCTGATTTTAAAAGAGAATGAAAATACTAGGAGAGAGAATTCTATTAAAAAGTGCACACAGTTGTTAAACGAAAATGAATCTCTCAAATCATAAGTCCAACAATTGTCAACGACTTTAGATAAATTTTCAAAAAGTGAAAAATCGTTGTATATGCTATTAGGAAAGCAAACTGTTAATACGGTTAGACAAGGACTTGGATATAATAATTCGAAAATTGTTGAAAACAAGATTAATCAAGTTAATTCTATGTGCACAATTTGTAGAAAATTTGGACACGGTCACAATAATTGTTGGTATAGACCCAAACATGTGAAAACTATACCGATTTGGGTTTCAAAAGGCACAAATATAAAATCTCTCAAAGTTAAACAAATTTGGGTGCCAAAGGGAACAATTATAAATTGTTTTGGGTCTACACAAAATCGTTTTTCAAAATTTTCTGCCACTAACAACCATGGACCTATAAAAACAAATAGGTCACTAAACTCTCTTCTCGTGTAGGTATGCTGGCAGGCTAAGGAACAACAGCAATGGTACTTGGATTCTGGCTGTTCCAGGCACATGACAGGCGATAAATCGAAGTTCCTTAGCCTAGAAAAGTACAAAGGTGGCAGAGTCACAATGGGGAACAATGACAAGTGTAAAATTGTCGGTAAAGGTAAAGTAGGTAACAATACATTTACCTTAAATGACGTTTTATATGTTGAAAATCTGCACCACAATTTGATATCAATCAGCCAGCTATGTGATAAAGGTATGAATGTTATCTTTGATTCTGACATGTGCAAAATTGTTGACAAATCATCAAAAGAAATTTTATTTTCTGGAAAAAGGAAAGGTAATATATATTCTCTATCTTTTGATGATCTCATCCTCTCTAAATGTTTGGTAGCTAAGGATATAGAAGTGAATTTATGGCATAGACGTTTAGGGCATGCTAGTATGAACTTATTAAACAAATTAAAAAGGAAAAGTTTGGTAAGAGGGTTGCCATCACATGAGTTTGAAACTGAGAACATCTGTAAAGCATGTACTTTGGGAAAACTTAGAAAATCATCGTTTCATGCCAAAAACAATGTAAGCACTTCTAGAGTTCTTGAACTAATTCATATGGATCTATTTGGACCTAATGACATTGCTAGCTTAGGAGGTAAGAAATATTGCTTTGTGTTAGTTGATGATTACTCAAGATATACATGGGTATATTTCTTAGCTAAAAAATCAGAAACTTTTTCATACTTCACAAGATTCGCAAAATTTGTGCAAAATGAAAAAGAAGTCTCTATTGTTTCGTTAAGAAGTGATCATGGTGGATAATTTGAAAATTATGAATTTGAAACTTTCTGTGATGAAAACGGAATCAAACATGAGTTCTCTGCACCACGTACTCCACAACAAAATGGGGTAGTTGAGAGAAAGAATCGAACTTTACAAGAATTGGCTAGGTCTATGTTAAATGAATATGAACTACCTTTGCATCTCTGGGCAGAAGCTGTAAATACAGCATGTTATGTAATGAATAGAGTTATCATCAGACCGATTCTTAACAAAACCCCCTATGAGCTATGGTTCAACAAAAAACCAAACATCGCTTACTTCAAAGTGTTTGGATGTCCTTGCTATATTCTTAATACAGGTGATCAGTTAGGAAAATTTGAAGCAAAGGCTGATGATGGCATCTTCATGGGTTACTCTTCGAGAAGCAAAGCTTATAGAGTCTACAACAAAAAGACTAAAACAATCGTAGAGTCAATCAATGTGAAATTTGATGAAGGCATTGACGAACAGGATACATCCAAAAGCAACGTTGAAGAGGAGAAAGAAAAAGATGAATTTTAAAAACCAAAAGAAACTGCTGATGCTAAAGAAACCACAACTCAAGAAGTCCGAAGAAATCTAGATCCAGAAAAGCTGAAATACAAAACAGACCATCCACCAGAATTGGTAATTGGAAACCCTATAG
This sequence comes from Allium cepa, assembly GCA_030765085.1. NCBI lineage: Eukaryota > Viridiplantae > Streptophyta > Magnoliopsida > Asparagales > Amaryllidaceae > Allium > Allium cepa. Next base: position 962,269,561 of record CM060939.1, on the reverse strand, counting down.
CAGGTATACAAACTCGTTCATCCTTTAAAAATCTATGTGATCTGTGCTTATATAGTGGATTTATTTCAGAAATAGAACCAAATAGCATAGATTCAGCCCTTAATGATGAAAACTGGTTCATGGCCATGCAAGAAGAACTAAATCAGTTTGAACGAAATAATGTTTGGAGTCTAGCACCTAGACCTAAGGATTATCCAGTTATAGGAACAAAATGGATTTTTAAAAATAAATATGATGAATCTGGAAATATAATTAGAAATAAAGCTAGACTAGTTGCTAAAGGATACAATCAAATTGAAGGAGTTGACTTTGATGAAACCTTTGCGCCTGTAGCTAGACTAGAATCAATTAGAATATTGTTAGCTTTTGCTTGCTACAAAGGATTTAAACTAAGACAAATGGACATTAAGAGTGCTTTTCTTAACGGAGTTTTAAAAGAAGATGTGTTTGTTGAACAACCAGAAGGTTTTGAAAGTCATGAATATCCAAACCATGTATACAAACTAAAGAAGGCATTATATGGATTAAAACAAGCTCCCAGAGCTTGGTATGAATGTCTTACTTCTTATCTCCTTGAAAATGGGTTCAAAAAGGGATGTGTAGATACCACACTATTTCTGTTGCATGAAAACAATGATATTTTGATTGTTCAAATATATGTTGATGACATCATTTATGGTGCTACTAACAAGTTATTGTATGAGAAATTTGAAAAAGTCATGCAGGAAAAGTTTGAAATGAGCTTGGTTGGAGAGTTAAAATTCTTTTTAGGATTTCAAATCCAACAAAGCAATAAAGGCACATTCATTTCTCAAACAAAATATATCAGGGAACTTGTCAACAAATTTGGATTGAAAGATGCTAAACCAGCAAGAACTCCCATGAGTACAACACTTAAACTTGACAAAGATGAAAAGGGTAAGACAGTTGATCAAAAGTTGTACAGAGGTATGATTGGATCACTCCTTTATCTTACCGCCTCTAGACCTGACATCATGTTTTCTGTCTGCTTATGTGCGCGTTTTCAATCTAACCCAAAAGAATCTCATTTAAAAGCTGTTAAAAGAATTATAAGATATTTATTGCACACCCCACGGTTTGGTCTTTGGTATCCATCAAATGATAATTTTGAATTGAAAGGTTTTTCAGATGCTGATTATGCTGGAAATTTGGTTGATAGAAAAAGTACTAGTGGAGCATGTTTTATGTTAGGACATTCATTAGTTGCATGGTCGAGTAGAAAACAAAATTGTATTTCATTATCCACAACAGAAGCAGAGTATATTGCTTTGAGCGGTTGCTCTGCTCAAATCTTATGGATGATACAAACTTTGCATGACTATGGCCTAAATTTTAAACGTGTACCACTAATGTGTGATAGCAAAAGCGCAATTGATCTCACAAATAATCCTGTACATCATTCGCGAACAAAACATATAGATGTAAGACATCATTTTATTAGAGATCATATTTCCAAAGAAAATATCTGCATAAATTTTATTTCAACTGATTCTCAATTGGCAGACATCTTTACAAAACCCCTACCAGAAAATAGTTTTTGTAAACTACGACTCAGTCTAGGTGTTTTAGAAATTTGCTGAATATTTAACATTTTTTTTTACCTACAAATTATCGAAAAGAAAAATAGTGATTGAAAAAGTGATGAGTGTTGATATTGATTATATATTATAACTCGAGAAAGTATAATTAGAAAATTTCTTTAGAAATGTAAACAAGAGTTATAAAACTTTTTGTTGGTAAAAATTCCATGACCATCTCTATACCTATCATATTTCTATCAACCATCATTCATCAAAATTCTATATAGTTTGTCGATATGTGGTATTTTAAACAGGAATCGTTCGTTTTTCATTTTTTTAAATAATAAAAAAAAAATAATAAAAAAAAATATAAAATAAAAATTAATAACAATAAATAAATACCAAAGTGTTCACTCTCATTTAAAAGTCCTCACGGTTATGCATGGGTGAATTACTTGGAATTTGTTATGTGCTTCCATGCTCATTTAAAAGTCCTCACGGTTATGCATGTATGGAACACATATCAAAAGTTGATTTTTTTTAAAAAAAAAATAAACAAGTTGATTCTAATCCCATTTAAAAGTCCTCACGGTTATGAGTGGTTAGAAGATACTTGAATTCATTTTTCTAAAATAAATTTGGAATACTACTAATCTCATTTAAAAGTCCTAACGGTTATGCATGATTAGTAGATATTGAAATTCCTGATATAAAAATACCACAAATAGACACAATTGTATGGTTTTATATGATGACATCATCTCCATCATTCTAAAAGTGGAATATGCGCCTAACAATATTTTTATGATTTTTGTTTGATTTTCTATTGAAATTTAATATTTATATTCAATTGGGTTTTAATGTTGGATTAATATCGATCACTTTATCTCTATTTTCTCTAACTCTATTATTCTTTTGCTGATAACAAAAGGGGGAGAGAAAAGTTAAGATTTTGTCAAATAGAATCAACCAAAGGTCAAACAATTTTCCATTTGCATATAGGCTCATTCACACATTTTATTTGTATGCATATATGTAAGGGGAGTCATATATGTAGGGGGAGTATCATATAGAAAGGAAGCATTCAAATAGGGGGAGCAATTAAAATTATCAAATACATTTAATATATTCAAAATCTTAAATATATGTTTGTTATCATCAAAAGGGGGAGATTGTTGAATATGCGCTTTGCGCTATATGATTTTTTGTTTGATGATAATAAACATATATACATTCGCTTAAATGTATTTGTTAACGTACTATTTTAATCTTCACAGAATAAATAAATATTTGCTGAATAAAAATAAATAACACAGTTTTTGAATTCAAACGAATATTTTATTCAAACAAATATTTATTACAACTTTGATAGTACAATTTCAAGCTCTCACTATACATATACAATTTTGACTACAATACATGACATTTCACTATTTTACATCAGCACCTCACTACATATCACTCACACTCGTATTTATCTTCAACTGCATTCAAGTTTGAATCCAGCATCTGAGCGATCTGCAAAAATATAAACTAACGCAGTAAAATTGAAAATAAAATATTTTTGCGATATAAAATAAAACGTGAATTTTGAAAATGATATTTGCCTCAGTTATTTGGGTTGTTCGTCATCATTTAAATTTGAATTCATCATACACGAACAACTTGTGACATACACAGTATATTACTGTATATGCCACAAGGCCGTGCACGCCGATATATACACTTGATTGATTTACAGGGACAGGCAAGCACAGGTCAAACCCAAATGAAAAACCGAGTTCAACTCACGTGCAATATATTCAAAATCACGACACGAGCACAAGGTCAAACCCGAGTTGTTGACACCGGATTCAACTCAAGTAAAATTTCTCAAGCCAATATGAAACAAGATCAAGTCCAACTACCACATAAAGGAATAAACACATCAAACATCAATGAACCAACTGTGTATACATGAAGGTCACAAAAATGCATGAAGCAGTTCATATATACAACATAGCAGCCCATACATGCAAACTGCCTCAAAAATGAATCAGAAGCAATCAAGTGCATCACTACAAAACAAGCTCAACTAGACAGTACCATCTAACCAAGTTCAAAGATGCAAGCATGCACATGTGTGGCCAGTAAAACCAAAGTATCAGCAACCAGCAGATTACTGCAAACCAGTTTGGAAATCACTCAAGAAAATTACAACCAAAAGGCTACCACTTCAACAACATATATACATATATGCACATATATGTATACATGTATATGATACAGGGACAGTAACAAATATGCAAATGTCAAGATCAACCAGAGTACAACTACTGAAGCTCAAGTATACCACAATATCAACAAACCCAAATGTCCAGACCAACAACAACAAATACAACTTTAATGCAAACAGTCGAAGTGGCCAATGCTCAATGCACAGTACAAACAAATGCATCAATATTTGTAAGTGACGCAGCAAACGTGAAGCATGCAAGCTCGGGCACAAAGTAGCGGAACTGCAACAACTCAACTGAACAGTCAAGTTAATGCACAATGATGAACAAGGCAACAGTGAAGTACAATATCAATTCCAATGAATTGAAACTCAACTGTATGAAAAGTGTTTCAGTAATGAACAAAGACCAGGCTACACAATATCAAGGTGAAACCAAATATACACAAGTGAAGATGAACAGATATGGCTGAAGTCAATGAAGCCAAGGCAAACTGAAGTACACAAATGCAACAATGAAACAAGACACAGTACTGATGCAAGTGCAAACCAGAATGAAGTACACTAGCACTTAAACAAAGATGGCCAGAGCAAAAGTTCACAAGTGCAACACAACATCAGTAACAACATAAAGCAGTGCAACTACATGAGCAGTAAAGATGGCCAGAGACGAAGCTCACAGGGATGAACACAGTGACGGCCGAGAGATGCAGTCAAGTCAAAATGCCGAAGTTCAAATAATGTCATCAGAAATTCACAAAATAAAAATATATAACCAATTCAAAGCCGCAAGTCAAAACCGTGGTAGCAAACGTAATTGACCAAGTCACGAATCAACAACGTGACTATCAAGCAAAGAAAGTATATTCATATAAACAAGTCAGAAAACATCTCAAGCCTCAATACAAGATCAAGCGGCCAGAGCAAGTAAATTGACGAATTCAAATATATTTTGACGAACGTAATTCAAGGAATTCGAACGCATATAAAAGCCCAATCATCATCGGCAATCAAATGATTGAATTCCAGAAAGCATAAAATCAGTAAAAGAAAAAGCATACAATTACATACCGAAGAAGGAATTCAATCAACGAAGCAGCTGCAAAGAGCATCGAAGTCGAACAATTATCAAAGGTCGGCGCTTCAATTTGAAAGCCCTAAATTGAATCAAAGGGACGAAGCCCCAATCTGATGAGGACGAAGCCCTAGAAAGGAACGGCCACCATTATACACGCAAACGAACTGAGAAAGCAAAAGGAGACGGGTCAAAATAATAAAAGAGGCCGGCCTATTGTTTTTAAAAGGGAGAATTCCTTTTTATATAAAAGTTTTTTTTAATTAGGGTTATTTTTGTTTTATAATCATTTTTAATTGTATTTTCTTTTTAAACCGTTTTAATTTTCTAGTCGTGTGACTAAGGTGCAAACTACGGTGTGTAGTTTGGGAATTTGCAACTCGGTAGTTGAGTTGTGGTCAAGGTTTTGAGCGTAGAGTTAGATTAGTCAATAGCGGGTATAGCGAGTTTACGTGTGTAAGCGAGGGACTATCTAATTTCTAGTAGAAACCTTGGGGGCAGCACGTAGGCAGGGTTTTGCCGAAGCTGGGTAAATTCTGTGTTGTTCTGTTTTATTCTGTTATTTATATTCTGCGATATCTGTGCTGCTATTCTGTGATCCGTGTTAAATATTAATTAGCTTCTGCAATTAATTTTTATAATTTACACAATCACCCTATTCACCCCCCCCTCTAGGGTGAAATCGATCCTACAAAAATTTTACAATCTAATTTTATAACTGGAAACACTTTTGGAAAATATGATTTTTAAGATAAAAATTACAGATTTTAGTTTAGGATTTCGTATGCAATTCTAGGATGACTGGAAAGTGGGTTCGAGGAAACTGCTGATGATCTCTGGAAGATGAAGCCTCGGGGTTTCGTCAGGAGGTGGAGAAATGAGTGGGGAGTCTTGGAAAAATGACCGATAAAGCATCTGACCATCGAGGCGTCGTCGGCGAACCAATTTGTGTTTCTAAACCTAATTTTGGTCAGACCGTTAACTGAGGCAAATGCGTAATCTCTGGGTAATCGAGTCGTACCACGTTTTCGTGATGGCTTCGTGGAAGGGTTGTGGAGGTGCGGCAGTGGTTTCAGAGGGTAAGATGGTTGGGAACGTGGATGCGACAGTTTTCTCCGGCGATGGTTGGGTTTCCTGGTTCTCCTGCACTGCTCGATTTTGATTTGATGAACTTCTCACTTGTTTGGGTGGTCGAAAGACTTCAAGGCATTATCGTTGACTTGCTGAGGATCGCGACAGTGGCCAGTGGTGGTTGGGGTTCACGTGCATGTGCACGGTGGCGCAGTTATTTCACAGGAGTCGCGTGATGATTTGACTCGAGTGATACTCGAGAATTTTGGATAGTTGCTTCGAGTTGATTCCGGTGCGCGCGTGAATGGTTATTGATACTGCAGTTTTAATTTTTTTTAAGTTAAGCTTGTATATAAAAAAAAAGAAAAAAAAGAGAAGAAGACTGGGGAGAAGAACAGGATGGGTGGGAGAGAGAGTGACGCGGGGAAGCCTTGAGACAGCCTCGAGTAGGATTGGAGTTTGTCTCGGGTCGCTATCTGACTTAACGTACAACATGTTTTAGTTTGGTATGTTAATAACTAAGCTAAGTTAGAAATTAGTAGTTAAGTTAATATTTATTGTAAGAGATTAATAAGGTAAGTGATGTAAAAATAGTCGATTAGAAATAAAGTTTCAAAATTTTAAATTATTTTAATAATTTAAAAGTGGTCAATAATTAAAGAAATTTGAAATGGAGTTGAAATTTTAAATGAAAAATTTAAGCAAGTTGAAATTAAAAATTTAAATTTAAATTTAAATCTGAATTAAAGATAATTTGAATCCTAGTCTGAAATCAAAGAAGTTTTAATATTTAAATTGTTTAAATTTGCTTTGTGATGATAATTAAAACATTAGTTAGAAAATGTTTCAAATTTGAATTAGTAAAGATAAAATGATATGCACTCATTAAATTAGTTCAAGTGAACAATTGATTAATTTATTTAATCAAGAAATTAGGATTTGAGTTAAATTAATTAAGGTAAATTAATTTGTAAATAAGATTCATTAAATTAATAAAGAGTTGTCTTTTAAACAAATGATTAAGGTTATTTAATCAAGTAATTAAGATTTATTAAGTTACAGTTTAGAACTTAATTAATTAAATAATCAGTGATTAAACATATGATTTTAAAGGTTAATTAAATGATAATTAACGATAGTTAAATTGAGTTTAATTACATAAGAATAGTAATTAAATAATTATGAATAGTTAATGAGGATCATTTACTTGAAATTTATTTTGATAATAAATGTGAGAAGAATTATTCATAGAAATTTAATCTGATTTAAATTAATCAAATAATTAAATTAATCCTATTTATGGATGTTTGGATTATATTGGATGACTTGATTGTTGATATCCCTGTTATATGATGCTTTATGATTATCCTGATTTATGTTGTGATCTGTAATTTACTTATCTGTGATATATATCTGTGATCTGTATATGAACGATAAGCGTAATAGTTAATACCGCTTATCGACTATATTCCTATGTTTTAATCAGTGATAATTGTATGATGTTGCACTACTGTGTATAACCCCTGGACCACACCGTACACACACAATATGGATTTCACGAGGAAATCGATTAAGTCACAGATTTTTGAAATAGTTTTAAATTTGAATATTTGAATTCAAATGTTTTGGAAAAAGATTGGGTTTAAAGTGAAAAGCTTTTGAAATGTAATTTCATAAATGAAATTAATGTTGAATAACTCGATAAAATATGAAGTTGAATAATTTGATTTGAACTTAAATTCAAGATTTGAAATTGAATTCTATGATTTAAAACTAGGGATTAAAGATGTTATACCAGTTATATATAGGTTAAACTATTTTAAAAGTATTGATTTGGAAATGAGAATATAATTCAAAGTCTTTAACTTGTACAAATATAATTGGATTTTTCTGAAAACGAAAACTGTTGTTTTCAAGTAATAAAAGCTTTCACATAAGAAATGAACTTCAAATTTGTGTTAAAATGATTTCTAGTTGAAATGAAGATAAATTTCCAAATTATGGAAACGATTTGAAAAGTTATAAGTTAAATCTTTAATTTAAAGATTTTAAATGAGTAAACCCAATTGAAATGAAATTGTTTTGAAATCTGTAAATAGATCTTTGTGAAACTGAGTAAACTTGTGGATGGAATCTTTTTGTTTAAAGATTTGAAATGGTAATTGATTCAAACCATTTAGAAGAAAGTTTTGGGTAATAAATTGTGACTTAATTGAAATCCCAATATCCATATGTTTTTAACTATTGCGCTCACTATTCGGTTTAACCGGGAGAGGACCTTTGAGTCATATATCCCATTCCGAATATGTGATACATCGTTATGGATAGCATTTGAAGACGGGTGGTGAAGACCGGATATTTTCGAAAACGTAAGGACAACTCGTCGAATGTCTTTGCATCGAATGGTCCCCGGTATAGAGACTCCATATGTGATGGGAAGTCCGAACGTGATTAGTGAATATCCGGATTGCAAGGACTTCTTTGTAAGTGCCTTCGGTTCTGTTCAAGCCCGGAACAGACTTGTATGGATAGTATGTGTGACATTACAAATTGAGATATAAAGCCGATTTCTTTCAAATATATTTCTGTTGGTGGCGGAGAATTTATTCTCTTAGCTTAACACCCTTCTCTGAGACGTACGAGCTTAGAGGTTATGTAGTTGAAGGTTATCAGCGATATATTCCCAATTTGGTAATGTGATATACTGAGTGTTGCTGTGAAATGATCATTGTGTTGATTATTTGTGATAGGATCATTTATTTGATCGTCTATCTTGGTGATCATTTCTATGATCATTTGTTGACCCAAAGCACGGCTTTTGTATAAAGTGTGCTTTTGTGGACGTGACTTCGTCGAGCCTCACACCCCGGAATGGTCAAAACAGGAAAGAAGCAGCAAGGTTATGAGGGGTAGCGCCCTTTAGGATATGTGCATTTCCTTCTGGAAAAGGGTGGTATCATGGTATGGAGCCCAGATACTTACTCATGTTGAAAACACTTTATGATTGTGTGAATTGATTACGAGCGCTCGGTGAAAGGTCCCAAAGGACTGGGGGATGGCATATTCGGTCAGTTGTTACTCAGTTAGGGGTAACCCGGCCTTGTGTTGGTAGAGTTCCGGTTTGGTTCTCGGGGACGTCCATCCAGAGGCGTTCTCATGTGGCAATGGGAAGTTCCTTGGCCTGATCATTCGTTGGAAATCCAAAGAAACAATACGAGACTTGTACGGTTTTAGTTGTAGAACCTTCCATTTAAAATGGTAGCTATAGTAGGCATAATATAATGGTACCTATGCTGGCTAAGATTTATATCCTACTTTCGAAATGATTTTCCCTACACTATGCACTAATAATAATATCAAATGTTTCTTTTTAATGCGTATCAAGCATCTTTGACTATCATAAGAAGAAATCTCCTCCAAGTCTGCATTTGCATTGTGTGTGTGGCAGGAGGTCTTATGGTAGTCTCATTTTTAAAAGCATTGCGAATTGACTTTAAAAATATTTCTTTGAATGTTTTAAAAGATAAACTGTTTTTGTTGCTCACACCAGTCCCACGACTGATCCAGAGTTTATTGTTTTTTTTTTCCTAAACTCTGGGTGCTCATTATTTTCTACACGAGCAGTCTAGAGTTGGGTTTTTTCAGATAGCTAGGTTTAGTAGATTACCTGGAGCTAGTTCAGTCTTTGGTTCGCACCAGTCTTACCTAGCTTGGTGCATTGTTATTGGGAGTTCGAGCTATTGCTGGATTGATTCTTGGAGATGGAGTTGCAGTTCTTGAAGTTCTTCCTTGAAGACTATTTCAGATTTATATTGTTCAGTTGCTAGATGTTATCATCTATTTTCTTTTCCGCTGCTATTTATTGTATCATATCTCTGATGTATATTGATATCTATTGGATCATCTGTTGTATCAGATATTGTATCAAAGCTGTATATCAATGTATTATTCTTTTATTCCGCTGTGTTATTTACTTAATGATTGTTATAAGCTCCGGCGAATCGGATTTGAACGGTCGAATCTATGGCATTCGAATACGATTTGAAGTATGGGTGTCGATTTTCGAGCGGGCAAAATCCGTCTCGATACATTTGGTATCAGAGCTAAAGTGAAACTTTAGCTCAGGAGTGTAACACATTAAGTAACTCATTAGAGATAGGGTGAAGTAAACCCTAGAATGAGTAATTTTTAAGATATCCGTCTGAATGCCTCAGTAAATTCTCTTACTATCCAGTGATAGTGAGTATGAGTGCAAGAAGAGGATGAGATAGAGGGACAGGGAAATACGACTATAAATGGTTAATACCCTGTGACAGTGGAAACAACTTTCTTATCAATTTTCTTTGATTCGTTTTGAATTCTTTTGATTGCTTCGGGGCAGCTCCAGAAGAAGTTTCGATATGATGTGGCTCTACGATTCGTTATAGAAAATCCTTATCTTTATCAATTTCTGATTTAAACTTTAATGAATTTGAAATTTAGAACTAAAATTTTGAATAAATTGGAAATTTTAAATTAAGTTAAAATTGATTAATAGAATATGAAGGATAATTTGAATTGTATCGATAAAACGATTTCGTTTAAAACCAAATTTTGAAATTCTGTTGTAATTTGTTGGGTTGGTTGAAGTCCGAAGAGGGACAAATTAGTATATATTTTGGGATATTCCGACTTGAATTTGGAATCCATATCCTGTATTTGAGGAATTATAGGAGATCGAATCTGTCTATCTCTGTGTTGTTTTCGTGCCTGCGAATTTCGAGGACGAAATTCTTTTAAGGGGGGAAGTCTGTAACGACCCCGAATTTTTATATAAATTTAAAATGATAATTAAAATCTATTTTTGAAGAAAACGGTGAAATTAATCGATTTAGTGATGTGAGTTTCCCCGAGTTCAAATATATTCTATATAAATCATTTAAATTTTTAAATATTGTATATATATGTATATATGTGAATATATATATATGTATATTTGGGTATATATGAGTCAATTTGAAATTATAAAATCTTGTGTGTATATATATATATTTTGATTTGAATTTAAATCTTAGATGAATGGTTTAATAAATATTTGAGTTATAAAATAAATTAAGAAAAATATATATATAGTAACTCATAAATAAATTTTAACAACATGTTAACATAGAAGTTATTCATACTATAAAGTAATAGGACAAAGCAGTGGAACAAAACATATATATGAATTAACTTGCAAAACAAACCAGCTATATTTAAACATTAAAACAAAATGTGTGAGCAAATAAAATAATATAAGACAATAAATATTAAAGTAAGATAACAATAAATATTTAAACTAGAAATAGAAAAATAATATGAGATAAATTTTAATAAAAATAGGAAGTAGAACATTTGCTAAATTCTAACAACAAAATAAAATAGAAATTTATTTATATTACAAAACAAGAAGATTTAAGGAAAATAAAATACATTTAAATATGAAAAGAATGTAGACGAAAATAAAACAAACAAATAAAATACAAAGGACTAAAACAAAAATATGTTTTTATGAACACTTAAAACAAACATAGATGCAAAAGCTTGTGAAAGAAAATAAAGAAAAGAAACAACATTTAAAATATGAAAACAAATGCAGTATAAGTATGTTCAAAACTGAAATATAAGTATGTAAACGAATTAGTTAAGAAACAAACATCATTAGAATAACTATTACAATATGTACATGAAGAAAATAAAATAGAAATCTATCAAACATAAATAAAGTAAAATAAGTGAACATATCTATGAAGCTACAGTACAAAGTAAATAAATTAAACAAAACCAAGTATAATGAACAAAACAAAGTGTGAAAGCTTGTATAGTCTGCTAATAGTATTTTCATATTTTGTACAGCTGAAGGGAAGAAAATAAAATGAGAAGTACAAATAAAATCTTCTCAGCTCAAATATATCACTTCAGCCATACTTATTTATAAAGCAAAGTAGAAGAAAGTATGTAGGCAAGTAAAAAAAAAAAATAAAAAAAAAATGCAAGAATAAATAAACTGTACAAACAAGTATATTAGCATGTAAACAAGAAAGGACCTGCATTTAATACCAAGCACGACTTGATATCATTCTAGCCTAGATCTTGTTTCATAAAACAAATGAAAATACCAGTACAAGCAAGCATATCCACCCATGCCTATTATACAAATAACATCACCTGTACAAAATGTTATCAACTTGTAAACTTTTTGTTATATACATCATTTTCTTCATCTCAGTTTTCATTCATTTAAAACTGAGAAAAGAAAAAAAAAAGCAAAAGCAAGAGTCACTCAAAACTTAAACAAGATTCAAACAAACAAACAACTTAAATCAATTCAAAACTGAAGACTTAAAAGCTTCAGCAAACCAGAGGAAGCTCAGCCTATGTCAACAAGAAGGCATCTCTGTCTTTCTTCTTCAAACTGTGAGTAAATTTTTGTTCTTTCCCAACCTTGTTGCTGTGTGAATTCTTGGATGATATTGTAGAGTTAATCTTTGGGTTGCATGCAAGGATTTTGAGTATGTAAATGAATGTTTGGCCTGTGTATGATTGCACAAGAATGTAACTCCCTGTTTAGCTTCAGGATAAGAAAAAAAAAGAAAAAAAAAGAAAAGAAAAGGAAATGTTGTTTAACCCTGTACCATAAGTCAGTAATAAATCAAAGCAAGTTAGTGATTTTCTTGTTGCTGGAAACTGTGAAACACAGTTACATATAGCTTTCTGTTTAAAAGAGTAAACCATATCAAAATCAAATTCGAATCTCTCTCTCCCTCATTCTGAAATGGATTGTAACCCAAAGTTGAAGTTGCTTTAAAAAAAAAATGCTTGTCTGAATGGTTGTTCCTTCCCTGTTCTTGACACAGGCTTTAAAATATTAGTTTAAAATACTAAATTTTTGTATACGGTCATTGATAAACTCTGCATTCGAATAGATTAGTTAAGTTTAAACTTAATCTAAGATATAAAAAAAAAAATATATGAACAAATATGTTTAGTTTGAAAATTTCCAGTATCTGGAAGAAACAGTGGTAATACCTGTTAATATGATAAAATTAAGTATTAAAATTTTGCAATCTAATTTTATAACTGGAAACACTTTTGGAAAATATGATTTTTAAGATAAAAATTACAGATTTTAGTTTAGGATTTCGTATGCAATTCTAGGATGACTGGAAAGTGGGTTCGAGGAAACTGCTGATGATCTCTGGAAGATGAAGCCTTGGGGTTTCGTCAGGAGGTGGTGAAATGAGTGGGGAGTCTTGGAAAAATGACCGATAAAGCATCTGACCATCGAGGCGTCGTCGGCGAACCAATTTGTGTTTCTAAACCTAATTTTGGTCAGACCGTTAACTGAGGCAAATGCGTAATTTCTGGGTAATCGAGTCGTACCGCGTTTTCGTGATGGCTTCGTGGAAGGGTTGTGGAGGTGCGGCAGTGGTTTCAGAGGGTAAGATGGTTGGGAACGTGGATGCGACAGTTTTCTCCGGCGATGGTTGGGTTTCCTGGTTCTCCTGCACTGCTCGATTTTGATTTGATGAACTTCTCACTTGTTTGGGTGGTCGAAAGACTTCAAGGCATTATCGTTGACTTGCTGAGGATCGCGACAGTGGCCAGTGGTGGTTGGGGTTCACGTGCACGTGCACGGTGGCGCAGTTATTTCACAGGAGTCGCGTGATGATTTGACTCGAGTGATACTCGAGAATTTTGGATAGTTGCTTCGAGTTGATTCCGGTGCGCGCGTGAATGGTTATTGATACTGCAGCTTTAATTTTTTTTAAGTTAAGCTTGTATATAAAAAAAAAAAGAAAAAAAAGAGAAGAAGACTGGGGAGAAGAACAGGATGGGTGGGAGAGAGAGAGATGCGGGGAAGCCTTGAGACAGCCTCGAGTAGGATTGGAGTTTGTCTCGGGTCGCTATCTGACTTAACGTACAACATGTTTTAGTTTGGTATGTTAATAACTAAGCTAAGTTAGAAATTAGTAGTTAAGTTAATATTTATTGTAAGAGATTAATAAGGTAAGTGATGTAAAAATAGTCGATTAGAAATAAAGTTTCAAAAATTTAAATTATTTTGATAATTTAAAAGTGGTCAATAATTAAAGAAATTTGAAATGGAGTTGAAATTTTAAATGAAAAATTTAAGCAAGTTGAAATTAAAAATTTAAATTTAAATCTGAATTAAAGATAATTTGAATCCTAGTCTGAAATCAAAGAAGTTTTAATATTTAAATTGTTTAAATTTGCTTTGTGATGATAATTAAAACATTAGTTAGAAAATGTTTTAAATTTGAATTAGTAAAGATAAAATGATATGCACTCATTAAATTAGTTCAAGTGAATAATTGATTAATTTATTTAATCAAGAAATTAGGATTTGAGTTAAATTAATTAAGGTAAATTAATTTGTAAATAAGATTCATTAAATTAATAAAGAGTTGTCTTTTAAACAAATGATTAAGGTTATTTAATCAAGTAATTAAGATTTATTAAGTTACAGTTTAGAACTTAATTAATTAAATAATCAGTGATTAAACATAGGATTTTAAAGGTTAATTAAATGATAATTAACGATAGTTAAATTGAGTTTAATTACTTAAGAATAGTAATTAAATAATTATGAATAGTTAATGAGGATCATTTACTTGAAATTTATTTTGATAATAAATGTGAGAAGAATTATTCATAGAAATTTAATTTGATTTAAATTAATCAAATAATTAAATTAATCCTATTTATGGATGTTTGGATTATATTGGATGACTTGATTGTTGATATCCCTGTTATATGATGCTTTATGATTATCCTGATTTATGTTGTGATCTGTAATTTACTTATCAGTGATATATATCTGTGATCTGTATATGAACGATAAGCGTAATAGTTAATACCGCTTATCGACTATATTCCTATGTTTTAATCAGTGATAATTGTATGATGTTGCACTATTGTGTATAACCCCTGGACCACACCGTACACACACAATATGGATTTCACGAGGAAATCGATCAAGTCACAGATTTTTGAAATAGTTTTAAATTTGAATATTTGAATTCAAATGTTTTGGAAAAAGATTGGGTTTAAAGTGAAAAGCTTTTGAAATGTAATTTCATAAATGAAATTTATGTTGAATAACTCGATAAAATATGAAGTTGAATAATTTGATTTGAACTTAAATTCAAGATTTGAAATTGAATTCTATGATTTAAAACTAGGGATTAAAGATGTTATACCAGTTATATATAGGTTAAACTATTTTAAAAGCATTGATTTGGAAATGAGAATATAATTCAAAGTCTTTAACTTGTACAAATATAATTGGATTTTTCTGAAAACGAAAACTGTTGTTTTCAAGTAATAAAAGCTTTCACATAAGAAATGAACTTCAAATTTGTGTTAAAATGATTTCTAGTTGAAATGAAGATAAATTTCCAAATTATGGAAACGATTTGAAAAGTTATAAGTTAAATCTTTAATTTAAAGATTTTAAATGAGTAAACCCAATTGAAATGAAATTGTTTTGAAATCTGTAAATAGATCTTTGTGAAACTGAGTAAACTTGTGGAAGGAATCTTTTTGTTTAAAGATTTGAAATGGTAATTGATTCAAACCATTTAGAAGAAAGTTTTGGGTAATAAGTTGTGACTTAATTGAAATCCCAATATCCATATGTTTTTAACTATTGCGCTCACTATTCGGTTTAACCGGGAGAGGACCTTTGAGTCATATATCCCATTCCGAATATGTGATACGTCGTTATGGATAGCATTTGAAGACCGGTGGTGAAGACCGGATATTTTCGAAAACGTAAGGACAACTCGTCGAATGTCTTTGCATCGAATGGTCCCCGGTATAGAGACTCCATATGTGATGGGAAGTCCGAACGTGATTAGTGAATATCCGGATTGCAAGGACTTCTTTGTAAGTGCCTTCGGTTCTGTTCAAGCCCGGAACAGACTTGTATGGATAGTATGTCTGACATTACAAATTGAGATATAAAGCCGATTTCTTTCAAATATATTTCTGTTGGTGGCGGAGAATTTAATCTCTTAGCTTAACACCCTTCTCTGAGACGTACGAGCTCAGAGGTTATGTAGTTGAAGGTTATCAGTGATATATTCCCAATTTGGTAATGTGATATACTGAGTGTTGCTGTGAAATGATCATTGTGTTAATTATTTGTGATAGGATCATTTATTTGATCGTCTATCTTGGTGATCATTTCTATGATCATTTGTTGACCCAAAGCACGGCTTTTGTATAAAGTGTGCTTTTGTGGACGTGACTTCGTCGAGCCTCACACCCCGGAATGGTCAAAACAGGAAAGAAGCAGCAATGTTATGAGGGGTAGCGCCCTTTAGGATATGTGCATTTCCTTCTGGAAAAGGGTGGTATCATGGTATGGAGCTCAGATACTTACTCATGTTGAAAACACTTTATGATTGTGTGAATTGATTACGAGCGCTCGGTGAAAGGTCCCAAAGGACCGGGGGATGGCATATTCGGTCAGTTGTTACTCAGTTAGGGGTAACCCGGCCTTGTGTTGGTAGAGTTCCGGTTTGGTTCTCGGGGACGTCCATCCAGAGGCGTTCTCATGTGGCAATGGGAATTTCCTTGGCCTGATCATTCGTTGGAAATCCAAAGAAACAATACGAGACTTGTACGGTTTTAGTTGTAGAACCTTCCATTTAAAATGGTAGCTATAGTAGGCATAATATAATGGTACCTATGCTGGCTAAGATTTATATCCTACTTTCGAAATGATTTTCCCTACACTATGCACTAATAATAATATCAAATGTTTCTTTTTAATGCGTATCAAGCATCTTTGACTATCATAAGAAGAAATTTCCTCCAAGTCTGCATTTGCATTGTGTATGTGGCAGGAGGTCTTATGGTAGTCTCATTTTTAAAAGCATTGCGAATTGACTTTAAAAATATTTCTTTGAATGTTTTAAAAGATAAACTGTTTTTGTTGCTCACACCAGTCCCACGACTGATCCAGAGTTTATTGTTTTTTTTTCCTAAACTCTAGGTGCTCATTATTTTCTACACGAGCAGTCTAGAGTTGGGTTTTTCAGATAGCTAGGTTTAGTAGATTACCTGGAGCTAGTTCAGTATTTGGTTCGCACCAGTCTTACCTAGCTTGGTGCATTGTTATTGGGAGTTCGAGCTATTGCTGGATTGATTCCTGGAGATGGAGTTGCAGTTCTTGAAGTTCTTCCTTGAAGACTATTTCAGATTTATATTGTTCAGTTGCTAGATGTTATGTGACGACCCGGAAATTTTAACGAATTAAATTGGAATAATTAATTGTTTTTAAAATATTTGAATGTTAATTTTAACTTGAATTTTTGGATATCCATATTTACTGGATAATTAAATCATTGAATTGTATAGTTTAAATATTGAATTTAATAATTTAAATTGGGTAAATTGTTGAATCTGAGATTCTAAGCCTATTTAAAATATTTTGAAGGCTTATAAAATCTATAATGATGATACTGAAGATAATAGAATGGTTGAAATTTAATATAAAGGTAATTTGTTCAATTCTAATAATTTATCTTTTAAATCGATATTTGAAAATTAGCCTTCCAAGGCACAGTCTCGGAATTTGACGAAACCAGTTCCATTGGATCCGTGATAGTTAGTTATTATCGGATCTCAATTTTCGTAGCAATCGGAGTTGTTGTTTGACCCTGACAGCTCGAAACGCTTAGAATTATTTCAATCAAATTAATTGAAATTTGATCTTTTTCTTTCGTAACTCGCACATACGAACGAATTAGCCTCCGAAAACATGTTCCATTATGTTCGGAACGCGGGTGAAACCTTATAAATGCCTGGCGGCTTGTTTGATTCGGAGTCCGTTCGAACAGCTTGTAAAATATAAGAATATTAATAAAATTAAAGTAATAAACAACCTTCTTCAAGAGCATTCTTTTCCTTCCCAAACAAGCCACTCTCTTTCCTTAAAGCCGTATCCTTCCCTTCATCTATATTGGTTCTCTTCCCCTCAAATTCTTTATTTTCGACATCAGATTTAATAATAAAAAAAAATGGCCGCACTTGTTTCCCAAATCAAATCGTCATTTTTGTTTCGTCCACCCTCGCGTCTTTTATGAGAAGTCGTAGTCGAATGGGTAGGGCTCGGCATCGCAAATTTTTTTTTTAGGGTTCGCGTGCGGTGAGACGAAGCGGCGACTGCGTGTGGGAGTGGTCGCGACAGATCTTAGGTCGGCAACGCAAGCTAGTGGGGATCGTGACGATTCGTGCGCAGCTCTAGCAAAGGATGGAAGCGGCGGCTCGTTCTTCGTACTGCCTGGAGCTTCGCGCGACTGAGTTGTAAGGAAGAGGTCGTGTCGAGTTCGAAAAGGAGGGTGAGGAGCGTGAGCGTTCGAACGATGGGGGTTGGGTGATGCTCGGCAGTGATGGGAGGAGACAGATTGGTATCTCGAAATCGTTTGTGAGTAATCCTTTCTTTTATAAAATTTTAGATTTTATCCTGTTCATTGATAAGCTAAATATGTTTCTGAATGAATTTACTTGGATTTAAATCAATCTGCTCTGTTTGATTAATATTCATGCTCTGTTAAATCAATATGC
The DNA here is from genome assembly GCA_030765085.1 of Allium cepa. Taxonomy (NCBI): domain Eukaryota; kingdom Viridiplantae; phylum Streptophyta; class Magnoliopsida; order Asparagales; family Amaryllidaceae; genus Allium; species Allium cepa. Next base: position 962,251,041 of record CM060939.1, on the reverse strand, counting down.
AATTACCGATGATCTATGCCGTGTTGAAGTTCGAAATAGTGATCAGTAATAGCTGGTGGGTTGTTACTCGAGTTTACTGTGTTTGTTTGGGAAGGGCTTTAGCATATGAATTCGTGAGAGGCTCTGGATAATTTTGGGCTCGGTAATGTTAAGGTCCACAAAATTTAAGTAAAAGATAATCAAGTTTTAATTGACTCTTAACTATTCTTTAAAATAATAAGAGTATTTAAAATGATTAGTTAATTTAAGAGATTATGTAATTTATCAAGGTAGTTCATAAATTTATTTAAAACATTATCAATAATGTGATTGAGTGGAAATTGAGGAAATAAAAAGTTTTATCGATAATCTAACTTAATTTAAGATTATCAGTTAATGACAAATTAATTCTAAGATTTATTTGATTGATTAAGGAGGTACTTGAGATTAATTAGTAGAATAAGTATGAGTTAATCGTTCAATGAGATTCATAGATTAATAAATTGATGATGCTAATAAAGGGTAATTACTTAGCATAAGTAAATGAGACGATAAGTTCTTATGACCTTAATTAAGTAAGTTGCCTCATGTAAGTAATTAAGAGATAGTTAATTACGAATGGGTTTAACTAAGGTTTATTAATGAATATGATTAACTAAAGTTAAGTCAATTTTAGATAATTAATTTATGGAAGTAATTTAAAAATTTATTTAGTGTGAATGGTTAAGGCTAATTTATCTAGGTGATAGATTAAGGTTTAAATTAATTAATGATCAAGGTTAATATATTGAGAATAAATTAACCAGGGGAATAATTACTTGGTGGGGGTAAATTAAGGTAAATTCCTTACGTACAGAAATTGAGAATTAATTACTTAGCGTAATTAATTAAAGGATTGATTAATTAATCAAAGAAATTTATTAAAGGTTAATAAATTAATAGGTATGATTAATTAAAGGATAATTAATCAATGTAAGTTATTGAGAAATAATTAATTTGAATGATTAAGTAAGGATCAATGAGATCAATGTGATGGCTGAGGGCGAATTAATTTGTGAAATTAAATAAAGAATTAATTACTTATTGTAATTAAAGGATAATTAGTCAAGCGTGGTTTATTAAAGATGGACATTAAAAGATGATTAATTAATTGGTTTAAGATTGGTTAATTAAGGATAATTTAAAATAATGTTGGAAATGTTAAGTCTTGCATATGGATGGTAGAATGTTGATTTAATACCATGGTTGATTGTTAACTATGATATGGAATGTTTTATGATATGATATGTTTGGATGGACAATGATAATGTGGTTATTCATCAATGATGAACTGCTGAGTAAAGGTGACATCTTTTATTTAAATCGGATTGAATTTCTTTTGAATAATATGTGTTAAGATAAATGGAAGTTGAAGAGACCGGAGTCGGGTATTAGATAATACCCGAAACCACTTCGATTCTTCATAGATTGCTTGGTAAAATCAATAAGCTGGAAGGACATGATTTAAGTAAATTGATGAGTGCAATAAATAATGTCGGTAACAATTTGTGAAATTGTAATTGATATCAGCTACCCGGGTTATGCATAAATTGTATGCTTTTGAAATTTATGTTAATTGGTTTACTCACGCTGGTTTCCAGCCTGACCCGGGTGTTACTTTGGTGTAATGCTCGGGTCAGACCGAGTATTACAGATTTTCAGGTTAGGACGTTCAGGAGCTCAGGAGGCGAGCTGGTGGCAGTATCGTATAGAGTATATCCGCTGTATTTATATTATTGTTTATCTGAGTCATGATAATTGTAAATATTCAGTGACTGTATATTATGTGAAACTCTGATGTATATTAAATGTAATCGACAGTTATAATATTCTTTTGTAAACTGTTGTTATTCATTATTATATTTTATCCGCTGCGATTGTGAGATGTTTGGTGTTTCTGTTCTTCTTCTTCTATCTCTTTCTTCTTTTTCATAACTATCTGGAATTTTCGGCTTCGAAAATTTCGGGTCGTTACATGTTATCATCTATTTTCTTTTCCGCTGCTATTTATTATATCATATCTCTGATGTATATTGATATCTATTGGATCATCTGTTGTATCAGATATTGTATCAAAGCTGTATATCAATGTATTATTCTTTTATTCCGCTATGTTATTTACTTAATGATTGTTATAAGCTCCGGCGAATCGGATTTGAACGGTCGAATCTATGGCATTCGAATACGATTTGAAGTATGGGTGTCGATTTTCGAGCGGGCAAAATCCGTCTCGTTACAATAAATCTAAATAAGATAAATAAATTTGAAATGAATCTTATAAAGTGAATAAGTGAAATCATATAAGTAAAACTTTTATAAGTGTGATTTATAAAAATAAAAATGAATTTTAAAAGAATATAAAGCACTGAATTCACTATTGTTGTTGGAAAATAATAAGGGTGATGACTGCAGCATCATCAGTATCATTTTTGAGTTTCTATGTGATTGATTTGCTACCAATAGTAAATTGAAAATTTAAGGTTTGTTGTGGTAAACAAATATAGTGAAAAATCCAAGTTTGAAATTGATAAGTATAAGTAAAATGATTCTGGATCTATAATATGAAATAAAAATTTTAATTTTAGTAAAAATATATACATTTGAGTTAGCATAATAAAATATATGATTTGAAATTTAACTAAAGGGAAGTTAAATTTGATATCAAAATGTATTAATAAAGTGAAGTGAAGAATACAAATATAAACTTGAATTATATAATGAAATTCAAGTTTAGTTGTTAAATGAATTAGCAATTGAATTAATGAATTGAATTGAACTAATGAAATAAATCAGCAAATAAAATACGGATTAAATGTTAATCAATTGGATGTAAATGAAGTAAATATGAATGGTTGAGTGTAAATTAAATAAATTTGGTTATGTTAGATATGCAATAGTTGTTAGATGGATGTTAGTTGATTATATAGAAATTTATATGGAATTGAATTAATGAAATTGAAAGCTAAATAATTGAATTCAAATTGGAAGTAAGTGAATCTAAATAGAATTTAATTTGATTTAATTTGGAAGTGTACTAACTTGAATGTAAATTAGTGAATGTAAACTAATTAAGTTTTGAATAAATGAATGTTAGTAAAATCCAATGTTAATGAATCAAATGTGAATAAATTGAAAACCAATTCAATGAATATTAATGAGAAATGAATGTATATTGATTTAGATATCAATTGATTAAATAGATATTGGTTTGTTGGATGTTACTTGAATGATAGTTGTTTGATGGTTGAATTTGTTGATTTTGATTGCATTTGCTATATTGGCATATATAGTTGTTGTATTGGTATATGTTGTACATTGATATTACTTTCCATATATACGTGTACTTATTGGTTGTTGAGTGTATAGTAGGTGTGGATGATGTATGCTTCGCATTTGGAGCTCGCTTTCATGCTATATTAGCCGTATATGCTCGCTAATAATATATAAGGTACATATCTCAGATTACATATCGTACTTTTATATTTTTTTCCCTACGGGACCCTCATCCTCGAAGGTGAGATGTAAAGTTGTGATATATATATATATATATAGTGATTTTTTCAGATCGAACTGCGCAAAGGAGGCTATGACGAAATTTTTTGAAAATTTAAGGCGTTAGAAAAAATTTGGAGAATTTTGGAAATTTTTTTGATTACTAAAGTTTTGATTTTGAATTAAAAGTTAAACGATATAAGTTGGTTTTGGAAAGATAACTGTGAATGAATTTAAAAACTAGAAAAGTTTTTATAATAAGTTTAACTAATGGATTTTGGAAAAATTTAAGAGGTTTAAGTAATGTTGGTAATCATGTTTGAATGATTTGTTTTGAAAAGTTAGTGGATTTTATGGCTTTTTCTTACTTGATAATTTCGAGGACTAAATTCTTTTAAGTAGGGGAGAATGTAATGACCCGAATTTCAGTCATTCGAAATTCGGATATTTAATTGATTTTGAATATTTATAAGTTAATTTTATAAGTTGAATAACTTATATTTCTAATATAATAATTTATTTAGATAATTAAATTGTTAATTTAATATTTGAAATTGTAGAAATAATTGGAATGTGAATTTAATATGAATGTAAATGATTTATAAAGTTGATTTAAAATCTATTTAAATTAGAATGATGCTAGTGAACTTTTAAAATTGAATAAAAGTTAATTTATAGAAAATGAAAGTTAATATTTAATTAGCGTGTAAAAATAGTCATTTTGACGCGGTCTTGGATTTCAACGAAACCAATTTCATTAGATCCGTAATAGTGAATTGTTATAGGATTTTAAATTTCATGTCAACCGGATTTACGGTTTGATGATGCGAAGTGAAATGCATAGAAATTTATTTAAGTAAACTTTAATTAAAATAATTCGATTCAAAAATCTATCTTCCATATACGATGGAATTGGTTTCCAATATATATTCCATTGTGTTCGTAATAGGGTTAAAACATTATAAATGCCTGGCGGCACGCTTTGATTGGAGTTCGAAAATTTTTCGGATGAATAGTGCGCGAAAATTTTCTATATAAGGCCATAAGAATTTTCAATTGGCAAACCTTAATCCATCTAATCCCTAGCCACTACCATTATATTCGATGGCTAGAAACATCTATTGTTCTTCCCACTTTTTCTCTCGATCCATCCACTATCGTCAAAAACCTTCTACATGAAAAATATAGAGCATGTTGAGGTCTACATGATCAACGGTGATGATCGAAATCAAGGCGGCATATTAGTGGCAATTTCCGTTTGAATGGAACACATTTGAACACGATTCCTAAGGCAGTGGTAGGGCCGAGCTTGGTCGGTCTTTGTCCGAAAGTGAGGTGGAGCTAGGGCTTTTGAGTGGCACTCGTCGATCTTGTTAGAATTCATTGTGGAGGCCGCAGCGATTAGGGTTTAAAGGGCGGCTTTAGGTTCGAACGTCTCCTAGGTTTCGAATGCACGAGGTAGAAAGGGGATGTGGCCGGATCTTGTCTTTTCAAATCCAACGGCCCAGATGCAATTGAGGTTTAAAATAAAAAAGTAAATGTAAATTATATTATTTAAAATTCGTGTAATCTTTAAAATTGTATATTATTTACATACGAGGTCGAAATCGGATGAAACAAGTTGCGATGGGTTCGTATTCGCAAATACTATGCGATGGAGCTAGATGGGATTTATTTTGAGCTAACGAAAATTTTGGATAAAATTAAACGGAATAAAACGCTGCAACGGCTATCTGGAGCAAAGTGAGTACAACTCACTCTTTTTGATTCGCTTATATTTTTGTATAAGTGAAAATAAATTTATTTTATGCTGATTGATGATTGTTTCGGTGATGTATGATATATTATATATATTGATTTGTTTAGATATATTCCCACATATTTTAGCGGATGAGACCCTACACGTTCCCGTATATGAGCGGGTGACCCTTTTTACATGCGTCTGCCTCGAAGCGGACATTGTACATATTTTCTCATATGTATATTTGTTGCAGGTTACAAGTTGGAAGGATCCAATAGAATTTCTCATCATTGTTGATTATATAATTAAATATGATTGTATGGATGCCGTAATGATGTTTTGATGTGATTTGACTTATTTAGTGCTATGGTAGCACTGGGCCTTTGTTAACGCTAAAAATTGAACGCTAACACCATGGTGTTTGTAGAGATTAAGTGAAAGCACCACCCGTGAACACGGGAATTAAACACAAGTAGAAAAGTCATAGAGAAAGCAGTAAAAGACAAAAGTTTTATAGTGGTTCGGCTTCAGATTAAGCCTAGGCCCACTTTAATCCTCTTTATTATTGAATCAATTACAACTTTACAACAATCTTCAATTACAATACATATGAGACAAACAACTAGAACTCCGATGTAAAAGAATTCCTTGAATCCATGTTGATTGTGTTAGATTACCTCTTGAAGTTTGTTGAGATGTCTTTCGTGTTTGAAGTGCCGAGTGAGTTGAGAATTCAGCAGAGTATCGGCGTTCCAGAAATGAGCCAAAAGTTCCCCTCTTTTAGTTGGAGTAGGTGGGGTATTTATAGAAGAGTTCGACATTAGGTCGGAGGTCGCAAACGACCTTGGATAGGTCGTAGGTCGCCCGCGACCTAGTGGGAGTCGTTTACGGCTTATACATGGTTCACTTGGTCGTTCTGGAGAAGCTAGCAAGTCATAGGTCGTGGTCAACCTAGGTTAGAAGCGACATAGGAAGCTCCTTTGGTATGTTTGGGTCGTGAGCGACTTATGTATAGGTCGTAGGTCGTGGGCGACTTAGTAGACACGGTTTATGGCCTAATAGGAGCACCTTTGATCATTCGAACAAGTCATAGATCGTGGGCGGCCTAGGGAAGGAACGACATAAGGAAGACAAGTTACCTCGACTTTGTATAGCTCGTTAGGTCGCTAGGTCGTTAGAGAATTTATCCCTGTTAGGTCCCTCCCCTTATTAACTCGCTAGGTCGCGTATACCTTTAGGTCGCTAGGTCACCTCAGTCCATAGGTCGTCGGTGCGCTAGGTCGCTCAATCCATTTAGCAACTAGGTCGTTTGACTTGCTGAGCCGCCTTATGTGTTAGGTCGCTTACTTCATTAGGTAGTTAGGTCGCGCCTTCACATAAGTCGTCAACTCGTTGAGTCATAGTTCGCTGGACCTTCTAATCCTTTAGGTCGCTGGACCTTTCAATTCTTAAGGTCGTTGAGCTCTATAGGTCGCTGACGAGTTGAGTCGCTAGGTCGCTACATTTTCTAGGTCGCAGGGTCGTAGAAAGAGGAGGGTTAACACTTGCCCCTCGAAGTATATGCCTAAGAGTTAGGTCGAGTGCTTCGATATCTTTTAACCCGTGCTAGCTTAGATCGTTAAGTTGCGAGCGACTTATGAAAGAGTTAGGTCGCTCGTGTTGTTTCGTGTTCCTCTCTCTCCCCTATATAAGCCGTTAGGTCGTTTTCTTCTTCCTTTACCTTATTGTATTCTGTTGCCGCCATTACTATCTTTGAGCTCGAGAACTTTTGAAGCCGATCTTCCTGTTGATTTGATCATCATCTCCTCAATCTTACTACGTAAGTGCATTCGGCCATTATTCAACCACGACCACCATTGAATTATGAATCCCCCAGTTTTTGGCCTTATCCCGATTTTGCATGCTGCATTTCGCCGTGGATCATGTTACGATTTACTTTTGATCGTTTTTGGACACGTTGTCACTGTGATTCACGAGAGTACAACAATACATTGGATTCGTGATGGACCAGAGGCGATTTGCTTTGGTTTTGGATGATTTGGTGGCGTGGAGATACGGCGGATGTGACGACCCTAAATTTTGGCCCTATTATTCTTAATAAATATTTAATCTAATTAAATAAAAAGTAAATCGATCATTTTAAAATTTATAAAATCTTTTGGAATAATCGCCATTTATTGTGTAGATTTGTATTTGTGAAAAGGAAGTTTGATTTTGGATATTTAAAATAAGTCTCTTAATAATATTTATAATAGAACCTATCTTATATAATTAAATTAAAATGATGTATCCTATTAACCTTTGGTATAAAATATACTTATGGATGATAATGTTTGAAGATAATATCAAGTTCTATCAAAATAAAATTTAAGTATAAATATTTTTAAAACATATCGAATATAATTTTAAAATAGTGATAGTTAAAATAAAAATCAGGATTAAGTTATTAGTGTATGCTTGCAACATAAACTGGGAATTGTAAGAACAATGTATACAAAATTAAGCACAAGTGTATCAATCATAATACAAACTTATGTATATGAATTATTCAAGCTAAAACAAATGTTTTCAAATAAGATATCTTCATTTACAAGACAAACATCTAACTGCAAAGTGAACATTTGCATACAAAATATCTACATACAAAACAAATGGATATGTATACATACCTCAATGTTTGAATGCATGTAAACAAAAGTGGAGACAATATTTTAGGCTTAGCATACAATACATCACTTTCAAGTACACAAAGCATATAAATCAAGTCAAAACAAAATCATATCAGGTCATAGAAAGCTCTGACCAAAGGAAAAAAAAATCTTAAAGGTGGAAGCTTGCTTTGTACACCAGAGCAGCCTATATACCTCCACTTACCCTCATTATTTCATTCGAAAAAAAAAGTAAAACAGCAAAGTATTACTTTCATTCTGCAACTTAAAGCAAACAAAATACAACTCAACCGAAGATCAGAGTATGTAAACAGCAATTGGAAGCCTGAATCTTCAAGCAACTTCAAAACCTAAAGCAGAGACAAATCAACAGCAAGTACAAAATGTGAGCAAACTTACTGTTTCAAATTTAAACTTATACATTTAACCTACAAATGGTATGTGCTTTGATGCCTGATTTAAATAAGTAGTTCTGTGTATTTTCTGTTGCTCTGGGAATCTATATGGCTGTTCTTCATTATTTCAAGATTCTGAACAAAGTAAAGCAGAGAAAATTTTAAATACTTCTTCATATAAATATTTTAAACTTAGGTATTGATACTAATTAAAGTTGTTTATCCAAAATCAAAGTTCTGGAAACTTGATTGAAGTTTTACAGTATGATATATACTGTTTATTCAAGTTACAGTAAAATGAAATCAAAAGGTTAAAATTCAAATGTATTAATTTGGAAATTTGATCACATATCTTGAATTAACATACAAAGTTAGGATTTTTAAAATGAAAACGAAAATTTTTAGTTCAATATTTTAAGTGCAGTTCGAAAATAAACAAAAGTGACATTTTTGTCGATTTCGATTGATTTAATAAATTTTAACTGTTGGGATTTGTTATGATGCACACTTGAAGATGTAATAGCATACGAAAAATGTTAAATATTTTTTTTAATGCAACAATCGATCGAACGAAGATGATTTAGGGTTTTGAGTTCGCGTTTCTAGTCATAGCTGAGGATTGAAGAATTCATCATCCACGTGCGATCGGGTTGCACGAATTTTTGGTGGGATGTTGCTGGGAGGGTTGTCGTGGTGTAGCCGAAACGTGGGTGTCTTCGGTGGACGGAGATGAGAGGACGAGGTGATTCCGGGTCTCCATGTTCGTTCCAGTTTTGGTGTTTTGTTCCAGGTGATGGTGAAACACTCGAATTTGATTCTCGATCGAATCAAGGTAGTTGGGTGATGGTGTATTGTTGTCGTGGACATAGGTGATGTGTTGAGGCCAATATCGACGATCGGCGAGTCGAGGTCTGTTGGTGTACGTGCACTGTGCACGTTTGTGCAACTGGGGACGAGTTTATTTGGAGAAGATGATTTCTTTGGTTTCGAATTGGGTTTAGATCGGTGCGATTAGAAGAAAATGATGAAGAGGTCTGTTGTGTAATGTGAGTGCCGAGCTTGTGCGTTTCAGATGTTAGGAAAAGCATAATTAAGTTTTTATTTATTTATTCACCTAATCATTCTCTATATAAAAGTGATTAATTAAGAGTTTGATTTATTAAGTTGGACTATTTACTTTAACTTAGAAAGTAATTCTTTAAGTTTACTTAATTCATGATATAATTAAATTAAGTTGAACAATTAAGGGTGGAATTCTAGTAATTAGGTAAATGATTGATTGATTGTTAAAGTAACGAAATTAACTTTGAATAATCATTTAGTCTATGTAATCGAAGTTACTCCCCTAACGTATTGACTAAGTATATTTCTTAGTGAAGAAATTAATAGATAATTACTAAATGATATAAAGGAGTAAGTCATTCGGGTAAGTAATTTACGGAAACTCATTATGAAGAAATTGATATATGGGAATAATTAAGGTTTAATTATTTTTGAGTAATAAATAAGGGAGATAATCACCTAGAGGAAATGATAAAGAAATAATTATTTGCTGTAATAACTTAAATTAATTGATTTAAAGGGTTAATTAAGGATGGTAATAAATTAAATATACATAACCAATGTAATTAATTAAAGATCAATGAAATTAGTTATGATTAATTAATCACAGTAGAGGGTTAGGGATAATAAATTAAAGGCTAACGACTTAATGAAATAAAAAGGTAAATTAGAGGATGATTAACTAATGGATTTATAATTAATTAATGTTAAGTAAGCAAGATTTTGAAAGGATGGAGTAATTAATTTAGTATATTAGAGTGGTTTGGCTAATCAATCTTGTATAGATGACTAAATAATATTGGGAACCTTGGATTGGTTGTTATCCCTAATTCGTGATTCGCAATGCTAGGTGATATGATATGGGTAAACCATGATGGTATGGTTATCTATTAATGACAAATTACCGTGACACCTGTATCTAAAGTTGAATTGTATTTAATTGGATAACTTGGGTATAGATAACATTGGATTCGAAGAGACCGGGGTCGGATATTAGGGAATACCCGAAACCACTTCGGATTGAATTAAATTGATGTATGAAATCTATAGGCTGGAATAAACCGATTTAAGTGAATTAGATTATTTTATCGAGTTGATACTTAGAATTGATATGTGATATAAGTGTTGTCAAAAGCAAATTGTGAATTGGACAAATTGATATGTTATTCCCGGGTTTTATATAAGTTGATTTCTTTGGAATTCCATGTTAGTTGAGTTTACTCACGCTGGTGTCCAGCCTGACCCGGGTGTTACTTTGATGTAATGCTCGGGTCAAACCGAGTATTACAGATTTTCAGGTAGGACGTTCTGGAGCTCAGGAGGCGAGCTGGATGGCGAGAACGTATAGAGTATTTCCGCTATAGTATAGTGTTGTTTATCTGAGTCATGATAATTGTAAATATTCAGTGACTGTATATTATGTGAAACTCTGATGTATATTAAATGTAATCGACAGTTATAATATTCTTTTGTAAACTGTTATTATTTATTATTATATTTTATCCGCTGCGAATGTGAGTTGTTGATGTTTCTGTTCTTCTTCTTCTATCTCTTTCTTCTTTTTCATAACTATCTGAAATTTTCGGGTTTGAAAATTTCGGGTTGTTACAGCGGATTTGATTGTAGAGGGGCTAATAGGTTATTGGGTTAACGGGTTAGGTGATTTGCTGAGGGAAGAAGAGTTAGCGAGTTAAGGGGAGTTAGGTAGTGCTGGACTTAGGACTTTAGCTGTTCAAGACGTGAATCATGAGTCTTAACTCGGCAAACGGCTTAAAGAATCGGCGCGACCTAAGGATCCTTATGACCCAAAAAAGGGGCTGAGCGTTTTAACTCGTAGCGACTTAAACTTTAGATCGCGTGAGCGACCTAGTCTTTAGGTCGTGCGGACGACTTAGTGCCTACGTCGTGCGGACGACTTAGGACTTAAACCATTTTTCACTGCCGAGTGGCCTCTTGCAACCTAGACCAGTTTCAACCCAAACTGTTAGGTCGTGAGCGACCTAGGACTTAGAGAACTTCTTGACTCGGATTGTGACTTAAGGACTTGAACAAAACTTGAAAGATTCAGAATTTTGATAGAACTTGATTGTACTTCCAACTTGAACTGCTAGAATAAACTGCTTGAACTTTGAACTGTCTGGATTTTAAACTGTATGAACTTTGCTACACTTCTTTACAGATTATATTCACTTGTAAGCTAACAACCTGTTGAACACAACATTTGAAAAAAACTAGGGCGAATATACTGCGATTGATTGCCCACATCGAATGACAGATTAGTCGATAAAAGATAATCAACTTAAAGAAATTTTATGAAGTGCTATGAATCAACAAATTCAAGCGAAGTATTAAAGCAAAGCAATATTAATTAATTAAAACTGATTTGTTTACATCAATACTGCACTTGCATTTGGACTTAAAACAACAAAACCTGAAACTTTGTAACTGACAAATGCCTGTTAGTTTAATTTCAGTTATATTTGCTTGTCATTTTATTAGTTCTGCACAATACTTCACACATTTAGGAAACGTGCACCTTCATATTTGAATATCCAGTTCCTTGTGTAGAATGTCTTCTTAAGAAGAGATAATCGAGCAATCTAAAGGAGTCTTCCCGATAGCCGACCCATTGGATAATCCTCCGGAAAGAACTCCAACAACCCTGAATCAGTGGGCATTCAACCAATTACGTATTCAATTTGGGATTGCCGAAGCGGATGCTATACTTCCCGGGCCAAATGATACTGCTGACAGACCACCTCTTGGCTTTGTCGCTGTCAACCGTCAGATGTGCCTTTGTGGTGCCATTCCTCCTTTCAATGAATTTCTTCATCAACTCCCTTTCCGACTAACCATCTCTCCCTTTAAACTACATCCTAATGGCTACGCCATCCTGATGGGATTGTGTGTTTTATTCAGGAGGACATTTAACCGTCTTCCAAGCTTTGAAGAAATCTTCTACTTATGCACATTCGCAAAGAATAAAGACCACCCCTCCATTATTCTCGTGAGATGTGGCAAAAATCGTAAACTTATCAACGATCTTTCCGATAGTGCTCACGTTTTTCTGAATCAATTCTTCTTCGTTCGCTGCCCCCTAGGGTTTTATGACATCTGGAGAATAGGAAGTAAGATTGCTCATCTCCGCTCTTTCCATTTAAGCTTTTCGAGATCCGAATTGCTAAATGCTAACTTCATTCTTTTCTTTTACAGCACTTCCTCCTCCCTATAGAAATCCCAGTCACAAGACGACTTTTGATAGATTAAGTGCCGTGCCGGTCGAAGAAAGAAGTATTAAGTTTTTGCTGAAAGATGAACTTCTACATCAATACGGGCTTCTGCACCCTTCTCGTTCTACCCAGACTCATGAAGTCCCCGACTCTCCAGTAAAGACATCGGATGTCCCAATTTCCGTCGAGGAACTTACGCCGAAAGAACATACTGTTGAGGCTTCGTTGGTAAAGTGTTCTACTTCAATTGATGTTGCGGGGTCATCCGGAAAACTTGCACTAGCCCCGGTCATCGAAGAAGAGGAACCTCCCCAATAATCCGAGAAATCTGGTGACGAAGGAACTGGGAGAGTGAGTCCCGCCAGGCACAGCGGTGATGATACTTTCGAGGGGTTGAGTGACCTGATGATTACTTCACATGAGCATTTTAAAGATGATCCTATCACTGCTAAAGTTACTTCTCCAGCAGTTGAAGCGACATCCGTTCTGCATCAAACTCCATCAGCCCAAGGGCTGACACTAGCTGTTAAATCCATCATCACCTCCCAACCCAGGAGTGGTTCGTGATTCAACGCACGTAGTCTGCACGTTACACACACTTAGGACTTTTCAGCACTCATATGCGTTCAACTTTCTTGCTTTCAGGATTTCTGAGTTTATATTATTTTTTATTTTCAGATTCTCCAATGGGAAGAAGTGGCTCCTATTATGACGATTTCCAGCGTTATGGGAAGCGCGGATCTTATGACCCCAGGAGGTATCTTCCTGCCTCTTGGGAAACTGATGAAGAAAGAGCTGCGAGAAGAGCTCGTGAAAGGCGCGCCTATGAAGAACGCCACGAAAGATGAGATGAGCGACATGATTCTTCCCAGAGGGAAGATGATTCTCATAAACGGAAATCCCATGACGATAAAGGGAAAAGCCACATCCCTGAAGATGCGAGTAAAAGGGCCAAACATGGCGAAAAGCCGGCGTCCGAACTTCCTGAAAGGCCCACTGCTCCTGTACCTTTTAAATCTCCTGCCCTTACTCGTACTGTATTCAAACAGTTATTGGCATGCCCTCATATCAGGTTGGACAAGGCCCGACCACTCTTCAAAGTCGGTTTCCGCATTGGTGCTTGAAGGGAGTGCGCTTTGACCTTGATTTGGTCCCGATTGACAAGCAAGCTATGCTCCGCAATCTTGATGCTGTCAAACTCGATATTGAGAGAATGTCGGCTTGGAAAAAGCTTATCGACGAGCTTCAGAGGGTAAACCGCGCAAATATTGAGGCCATGCTAACAATGGAAAACGACAAATCTGAATGGCAGAAAACTCTTGAGCAGCATGACGCGGAAATGAGGAGCATAGCTACTTATAATGAAAAGCTTGAAGCAGAGGTCGAAAAACTTAAGGAAGAGCTCGCCACTTCTTCCACTTCTTATTCTCAGAGAGAAGAAGTGCTTATAAAACAAGTGAGAGATGCTCACGCAGCACAGAGAGATGCCGAAGCTAAATTTGAAGCACAACAACAAGTTGTGGACAACTACCGAGCCGATGTTGCTCAGCTTCGAGAGAAAACCAATGCCCAGAACTTGGAGATTGAACCGCTGAAAGCTCGACTTTCTAAAGCTGAAAAGGAGCGTGATGAAGCTGTTGCCGGCAAAGCTACAGCCGAAGAATCTCATATGGCAACCAAAGCTGAAGTCAGCTCCACTTTATTCGAGTTTTACATCCATAGTGTTCTGGGGCACGGTAGCCTTTAGTTTTTGGGATCTAAATATGAAATCACTCTGGCCAAAGTGTGGGAGGCTATACATGATATGCTTGGAGGAGCCGGATATGCCGAAGTAGATTTAATGGCGCACTATCTAGATGATGATGCATGTGCCGCTCTTGCTAGGGGAAAGGAGCAACTTGCCAATGAGAGAGCCGAAATGACAGAAGGAGAACATTTAGGGAAGACAATCTCAACCGAACCAGTTCTACCTTCAGTTTCGGTCGATATCGATATTGCTGGCTCCAGTTCCCATTCTCCTCCTCCTGCTAAAGCCGTTATTGAAAGCGCCACCGCCCACACTGGAGATGAGACTCAAGAAAGCGCCGAAGCGCAGGACTTCGAAGTTGATATAGTAAAGTCTGCTTCTCCAGGTAACCTCAATGTTGATCTTGCTCAAGTGGACTGCTTGCTTTCTTCACATGAGCATGATGAACTTTTTGATTATTACTTAAATCTTGACATGCCACTTTCTCCTCTTTTCATGAGAGATACTGACTTTAACTTCTCTTCTCATGTAGTGAAAGCGCCAAGTGTTGCTCACCTTCCCCTCTTCCAGTTGTTTCCTCTCCGCCTCTTCAGATTACTCCCCCTTCCGTTTCTCAACCGGGGTCACAAGAGGAGCAGATAGAATCTCTTCAAGGCTTGGATGACCCGGTCGCTTCTCAAGAACAGAAGGCCGAAGAACCTGAAGAAGGCGAGAGAACTCCGGAACAGACTGCTTCTAATGACATAACATTATCCACTCTTTTCTCTCTGGGCAGTGAATCTTCTTCTAAGAAGAGGGGGAAATGCGGAGTCTCAAAGAAAAATAGAGAAGCTTCTGCTGGCGAGGAAAAAACAGAAGAACGTCCAATTGCACCTCTTCCTCTTTCTTCCCCTACTCTCACAAGCCGGCCCCAAAAGTTGATCATCCGGCCAGACGTAGGTTCGAAAGGTGGCAGGAAGAAGAAATGATGGGTTTGGGATTATGCTTTTCGTCTTGCTTTTTGCTTGTATATACAAAGACTTGTGTTGACCGGAGATTGTGCGGGTACCGGTCCCCGCCTTTTTTTATTTTGAAACCTGCACATGTATAAATTTTTTATAGTATGGAATAAAATGATTCTTTTGCTTGTACAAACTTCTGTCTGTATGTGAGAATGCATTTATTCCTCTTTTTTTTATACAAGTTTCTTTATTTTCTCTGTGTGAGGTTGTAGTAAACCTATGGTATGTTGTTTGAGCATTGTTTTTATTTTTGTAACTATATTATATTGCCCCCATACCATGGTTTATTGCATTCTCTTTCACATTGGAATTTTTTTGGAAAACAACTCTTCTGTTTCGAGAAGACTTGTACTCTTTCTTTAGAGAACAGCTTTTCCATTTGAAGGAGATTTGCATTAGTACTTTACAGGATAATATTTCCGTTTCAAGGAAATACTTTTTCTGATTTAGTAGAATGCGCCTCGTATTGGAGAAGTCTTCTCTTTTTTTTATTGCGAAGTTTTTACACTTCACTTTTGGAGAAAGTCACTTTTATTTTGGCAAATGACTTTTCCTTCGTGGTAAAGCGGGCCTCCGAAAAAGGGCTTTGACCTGCTTATGCCTCCGAAGAGGGCTTTTGTTTGATTGTGCCTCTGGGAAGAGGGCTTTTTGTTTGATTGTGCCTCTGGGAAGAGGGCTTTTTGTTTCTGCCTCTGGGGAGAGGCTTTTTTTTATTTTTTCCCTGTCCGCTTTGAAGCGGGCCTCCGAAGATGGCTTTTCACATTTCGACTCGTGTGAAGTTTTATTTTGAGATCGCGGTGAAATTGTGCCTCTGAGTAGGGCTTTAGCCTGGAAGTTTGAAGTTTCCTTCTCTCGGTTGGATGGATTCACGGGGCGGACACAAGTTACTTGGATTGTTTGTTTGCACAAACGTTCTCAGCTAGTTAATGAGTGTCCTGTGCCACCGGTTAGTCCACAACTTTCTGTCGAGAAAGTGAACTTTCTTTTTCTGGCAAGTCCCATTAAAGGTCTTTTAGCATTTCAACTATGGTGAAATGGAACTCCGAAGAGGGCTTTTCATATTCCAGCACTTGTGAAGTTTTATTTCAGATCTCGGTGGAATGCGTGCCTCCGAGTAGGGCTTTTGCCTGGAAGTTTGAAGTTTCTTTCTCTTTGTTGGATAGATTCATGGGGCGAACACAAGTTACTTGGATTGTTTGTTTGCACAAACATTCTCAGCTATTTAACGAGTGTCCTGTGCCACCGGTCAGTCCACAACTTTCTGTCGAGAAAGAGAACTTTCTTTTTCTGGCAAGTCCTATTAGAGGTCTTTATCCTCCGAAGAGTTGTGCCTCCGAAGAGGGCTTGTGCCTCCGAGGAGGTCTTTTGTTGTTTGCTGCCTGCTCGCCCATGTCTTTTCGCCATTTGCTCATATCAGCGATTACCTGTTATCATTTCCAAGCGCACATTCCTTTCTTTTGCAAGTAGCTTATTAAGAAGTGTACTTCATTGTTAAATGAGTTCGCAGGGGCAGACACAGGCTAATTAATCGAATGTTTGTTTGCACAAACGATCACAATTAGTAAGGAAAGGTCTACCTCTGGCGGAACCACTAACTGTTTGCTTGAAGCACTTATTATATAGGATTTGAATCTGGAATTTTTGTGGCTAAACCTTCGTTTGTTGAGTGATGTCAGGGATCGCTTGGTCTTATAATGGGTAAGCTTTGTTTTTTATGGCCTGCAATATTAAATCGACATTTTAGTAATACAATTGAAGTACTTTATATATCGAAATTGATCAAGCAGTTTATAACAGTAGAGAACACAAGATTTATAGTGGTTCGGCCAAGAACCGGGCCTGCATCCACTTTATAGTTCTTATTATTCACTTGCACTGGCTTTACAATGGCTTTCAATACAAGAATCATACATTCATAACTCTTTTTACAGATTTAAGCAAAGCTTTTAAGTAAAATATGGACGCAAGTGGTTGCTGTTCCAAGCTCTTGGAATTGGATCTCCTTCGACAGTTGTCAGTTTGAAAGCGCCATCGAGAAGTTTTTTGCCTATGACATATGGCCCTTCCCAGTTTGGCGCAAACACTCCTGTTGCTATCATGACCCTTTTCAAGACTAGATCTCCAATCTCAAAGCTGAGTTGGTGAACTTTGGAATTGAAGTGCCTGGCAATTCTTTGCTGATGGGCTGCAATTCTGAGCTGAGCCTCTTTCCTTTTTTCATCAAGGAAGTCAAGCGCTTCAAGTTGCAACTCTTCGTTTTCAGCTTGGTTGAAATGAATTCTTCTATGTGAAGAGACTTCTATTTCTACCGGAATCATTGCTTCCGATCCATATGCTAATAAAAATGGAGTGTGCCCGGTCGCAGTTTTGTGGGTAGTTCTATATGCCCATAGTGCTAGTGGAAGCTTATCGACCCAACCACCTTTCGCCTTTTCCAACTGTTTTTTGATGGTTGATTTGATAATTTTGTTTACTGGTTCCACTTGCCCGTTTGCCTGCGGATGAGCCACTGCTGAGAAGCTTTTCTGGATCTTGAATCGCTTGCAAAAATCTTGGAACTCTTCACTTTCGAATTGGGTTCCATTATCTGTGATTATCTTTTGAGGCACACCATACCTGCAAATGATATTCTTAGTTACAAAGTTTATCATCTTTTTAGAGGTAATAGTAGCTAATGGTTCAGATTCAGTCCATTTAGTAAAATAATCAGCAACAACAATAGCATATCTGATTCCGGTTTTGGCAGTTGGCAAAGGCCCGATGAGATCTATTCCCCAAATAGCAAATGGCCACGGGCTGACCATTTGTGTTATCTCAGTGGAAGGTGCTCTTGGGATTTTTGCAAATCTCTGGCATCGGTCACATTTTCGGGCGTGGCTTGCAGCATCACGATTAATATCTGGCCAAAAATACCCATAACGGAGAATTTTCTTTGCTAGAGTTTGAGCACCTGAATGGTCTCCACACTCTCTTCCGTGTACTTCAGCTAGAATTGTCTTAGCTTCTTCCTTGGTCACACATCGGAGTAATAGCATTGAGAATCCTCGTCTGTACAATCGGCCAACTTGAATTATGTATCTGGAGGCTTTTCTTAGCAACTTCTGTCGTTCTTTTGAATTTTCTGGTAGAGAACCGTTGAGCAGATATTCCATTATCGGAGTCATCCATGATTCTTGCTCTTAAGATATAGTCATGATCCAGTCAATATCCATCTCGTCAGTGCTTGGAGATGACAGGACTTCCACAGGAACTAATCCCAATAATTGAGCTTCACCAGTGCTTGCGTACTTTGCGAGAGAATCTGCCTTCATGTTCTCTTCCCGGGGTATATGACTTATCGTATAATGGTCAAGATCATCGAGAAGTTCCTAGGCTCTTGACAAGTAGGCAGGCAGATTTCCTCTAGTCTGAAACTCTTTTTTAACTTGACATACAATAAGATGTGAATCACTGAAGATCTGCAACACTTTGACATTCAATTCTTTAGCAATTCTCAAGCCGGAAATAAGAGCTTCATATTCTACTTCATTGTTTGTCGAAGGGAATTCCAATCTCAATGCATAGCACAACGACCGCCCTTCAGGGGTTTCAAGCACAACCCCAGCTCCGAAACAGTAATCGTTTCTTGCACCATCAACATATAATTTCCATCGAATTAGGGGATTATCAGTCACTTCTTCCTCACTATCACCTTTATCTGTACATTCTACGATGAAATCTGCCAAAGCATGTCCATTGATTGCTCTCCGGGGATGATAAGTGATGTCGTACTGGCTGAGTTCAATATTCCACTTCAGAAGACGACCCGAAGTCTCAGGACGAAACATGACTTGCTTTAGAGGTTGATCAGTGAGGACTTTGATTGGTTGAGCTTGGAAATACGGCCTCAACTTTCTTGACGCAATCAGTAGATAATAGGCGAGCTTTTCCAATTTTGAATAAATCATCTCTGCCCCGGTGAACCTCTTGCTGATATAATAGACCAGGCGCTAAATTTTTGCGTCTTTCCGTACCAATGCTGCATTAAGAGCATGAGATGAGATTGCCAAATATACGAAAAGATCCTTACCATTGTCGGGCTTAGAAAGTATTGGAGGCGTTTCCATATGACGAATCAATTCATTGAAAGCTTTCTGGAATTCAGGAGTCCAGTCAAAATTCTTCCTCCCTTTCTTCAGTGCATCAAAGAATGGAATGCATTTATCAGTAGCCTTGGAAATGAATCGACTCAAGGCAACAACTTTTCCATTTAGACTTTGCAATTCCTTCTTCGTTCTAGGAGCTTTTACTTCTTTTAGGGCAGCAATCTGAGTAGGATTAGCTTCAATGCCCCTAGCACTCACAATGAAACCCAGAAACTTTCAGGACTCCACCCCAAACGAACATTTCAAAGGATTAAGCTTCATTCCGTACTTTCGAAGGATTGCAAACATCTCCGCCAAGTGGTCCATATGGTCTACTGCTTTCTTTGACTTCACCAACATATCGTCAACATAAACTTCCATAGTTTTTCCAATTTGTGGTTTGAACATAGAATTCACGAGCCTTTGGTAAGTTGCCCCTGCATTCTTAAGTCCGAAGGGCATGACTCTATAGTAGTAGAGACCAACATCGGTGATGAAGCTTGTGTCCTCCTGATCCGGCTCATGCATCATAATCTGGTTGTATCCGAAGTAAGCATCCATGAAAGATAACAATTCGTGCCCCACTGTTCCATCCACCAACTGATCTATTCTATGTAACGGGAAGCAGTCTTTGGGGCAGGCTTTGTTTAAATCTGAGAAGTCAATGCAAACTCTCCATTTTCCATTAGCTTTCTTAACCAGTACTTGATTTGAAACCCAATTCGGATAAGTAGACTCCCTGATGAAACCATTCTCCATAAGCCGGTCTACCTCTTCTTTCAAAGCTGCTGACCTTTCGGGACCTTGGGTTCATCTTTTCTGTTTTACCGGTGTAAACTTCGGATCAATGTTCAGAGTATGTACTGCAATTTCCGAGGATATTCCACACATATCAGCATTAGTCCAAGCGAATACATCCATATTAGCTTTCAAGAATGTTACCAAGGAATTTTGAACTGTCATACTAAGCTGCGAACCCACATTTACCACTTTGTTCAGATCTTTTGGGTCAATAGGTACCGGCACCGTTACTTCAACTGGCACCACTCTATTTTCCCCTGCACTAGCTTTTCTGGGATCCATTTCTCTTCGTGCCCCGCTATGCTCGGCAGTGCAGGGTCCACCCTGTAATTGCTACAAGGTTGGTTCTTTGATGCGGACTAGGGCCGCCGCATCTTTTCCCATCTCTCTCTTCCTCGCTTCACGCAACTCTATTAGATAACATTCTTGCCCAGCATTCTGATTTCCTTTAATAACTCCAACGCCATTATCCGTAGGAAATTTCATAGTGAGGCACCACGGGGCGAGAATTGCTTTAAAAGCCGCAAGAGTTGGTCGGCCTAGGAAGGCGTTGTAGGCAGAAAATTCATCGACAATTACAAAAGTTTGTTTTCGAACCACCTTTTTCTGCCCCTCTCCAAGCTCGACGAACAAGTCAATAGTTCCAATTGGCTGCTTCGATTCCCCAGTGAACCCAATAATTTTCTGAGATGAGGCTTAAACATCAGCCATTGGAATTTTCATTTGGTCGAACGTCTTGTTGAAGAGAATATTGCAAGAAGCGCCGCAATCTACTAGCACTCTTCTCACAATAGCCGGCCCAATGCCTGCAGAGATGACCAAGGGATCCATGATTGGAGCTTCAATACCCATAGAGTCCCTAGCTTTGAACACAATATCATCATTAAAAGTTTTCTACTGCTTCAAAGGTGCATCATCCTCTAGCACGAAAACACTCTCTTCTGTTGGTGCATACTTCAAGGCATGGGCATATATTTCCATCTCGCCCCAGCTTCTGCATGCTGGGTGAGGCCCTCCTGTAATCACATTAATGACAGGCCTTTCCGAATCATGCACGGTATTCCTCTCACCCGATCCAGATGGATGAGCAGGAAGTTGCTGGCCCTTAGTGGATGAAGTTGGGTCATTTCTACTTCTCTTAACATATTGCTGCAACTTGTTCTCTCTCAATAGTTCTTCAATTAAACTTTTCAGATGGCGACATTCGTTGGTATCATGACGGGTTGATTATGAAACCGACAGAATCTTCCACTTTGAGCAGCTTTTTTGTTAACTCTCATCTCCGACGGTTTAGGATATTCTACTGCATCTTTGGTAGCAAAAAAGATATTCTCCGGAGTGTCAGTTAAAGGAGTGAAATCTGAAGATCTTAAGAAGCGAGGTATCTTTATATCTTTCTGTTTCCTCCCACCATTGTTCTCCCTTTTCTGGCTGCCAGATTCCCTTTTGGTAGGAGCAGTAGTATTATTCTTGACCTCTGTCAATGCTACTTTAACTGGTGCTCGAAGGCTTTCCAAGCGCATAAATTCATCATCTTTCTTATAGAATTTCTCAAGCGAATTCGGTTCTTTCATCTTCAGCCACTTCCCAAATTCGCTTGATTTGTCGATTGCCCTCATCAAGTATGTCAAGACCATCCGTGGTTCTGCATTATCCACTTCAGCCAAAGCTATGTTGAAGCGGTTCAAGAAAGACCTGATAGACTCCCCAGGATTCTGTTCTAGGCTTGACAGTGACATAATATCCTTTGCCTTTGAAGCATACAACCTGAATTGCTCTTTAAACTTCCGAGTCAAATCGGCGAACTGGTCTATGGATCGAACCGGAAGCTTTGTGAACCAGAGCAGAGCCACTCCTTCCAAGTATACCAGAAAGTACCGGCATTTGATCTCATCAGACGCTCTAGCACTAGTCATGTTCCAATCATACTTATACAGGAATTGATTGGGGTCACTTGTTCCCTTATAGGCCGGGATGGTAGGAGGAACAAACTTCCTTGGGAATTCCGCCTTTAGAATCTTTTCAGTGAACGGAGTTTTGCTCGGAGCGAATCCCCATTCCTTCTCATCTTCATCCCTCTGCATGTTTTCTTTCATGATTTGTCGCACCATGCCCGAAAGATATTCCTCATCATTTAAAGGATCTGCAGGACAGACTTCGGCCATTTTCTCGGAAGTTTGTCTGGATAAACGTTCGCGGAGAGTTGGCTGTAGTCTCGATCCTCCAGCTTGAGGAGGTGTTTCTTTGACGGGGCTAGCTGCTCTTTGAGGAATATTCCTCTCTTCAGGATCATGAACATCATCTGCAAGGTTTTCTTAATTATTCACCGGTTGACGGTTAGCTCTGAGCAATGCATTTAACCTTTCTAGCATTAAAGCATTCTGAGTTTCCATCCGCTGGTATAATCCGGATACTGCAGCATCTAACTCCGATCGTTTAATTCCGGCACTTGGTGCTGCTTGACTTGACGAAGGAGAAGTCGCAGTATTTTCATGGACATTACTAGGTCTTGTAGATCCACGCTTTCTTCCAGGAGCCATTATCTCTGATAGACTTCTGGTTTTGAGAGAGATCCTTTCAACAAACTTTTGGGAAGCAATGACGAAGATAGCCTGAGTTGGGTTCTCAGTGAAAGCACCAAAAATATTAACGCTAAAAATTGAACGCTAACAGCCCGGTGTATGCAGAGATTAAGTGAAAGAACCACCCATGAACACGGGAATTAAACACAAGTAGAAAAGTCACAGAGAAAGCAGTAAAAGACAAAAGATTTATAGTGGTTCGGCTTCAGATTAAGCCTACGTCCAATTTAATCCTCTTTATTACTGAATCAATTACAACTTTACAACAATCTTCAATTACAATACTGATGAGACAAACAACTAGAACTCCGATGTAGAAGAATTCCTTGAATCCATGTTGATTGTGTTAGATTACCTCTTGAAGTTTGTTGAGATGTCTTTCGTATTTGAAGTGCCGAGTGAGTCGAGAATTCAGAAGAGTATCGGCGTTCCAGAAATGAGCCAAAAGTTCCCCTCTTTTAGTTGGAGTAGGTGGGGTATTTATTGAAGAGTTCGGCATTAGGTCGTAGGTCGCAAACGACCTTGGATAGGTCGTAGGTCGCCCGCGACCTAGTAGGAGTCGTTTACGGCTTATACATGGTTCAATTGATCGTTCTGGAGAAGCTAGCAAGTCATAGGTCGTGGCTGACCTAGGTAGGAAGCGGCATAGGAAGCTCCTTTGGTATGTTTGGGTCGTGAGCGACTTATGTATAGGTCGTGGGCGACTTAGTAGACACGGTTTACGGCCTAATAGGAGCACCTTTGATCATTCGAACAAGTCATAGATCGTGGGCGGCCTAGGGAAGGAACGACATAAGGAAGATAAGTTACCTCGGCTTTGTATAGCTCGCTAGGTCGCTAGAGAATTTATCCCTGTTAGGTCGCTCCCCTTATTAACTCGCTAGGTCGCGTATACCTTTAGGTCGCTAGGTCACCTCAGTCCATAGGTCGTCGGTGCGCTAGGTCGCTCATTCCATTTAGCAACTAGGTCGTTTGACTTGCTGAGCCGCCTTATGTGTTAGGTCGCTTACTTCCTTAGGTAGTTAGGGCGCGCCTTCACATAAGTCGTTAACTCGTTGAGTCATAGGTCGTTGGACCATCTAATCCTTTAGGTCGCTGGACCTTTCAATTCTTTAGGTCGCTGACGAGTTGAGTCGCTAGGTCGCTACTTTTTCTAGGTCGCAGGGTCGTAGAAAGAAGAGGGTTAACAGCCTTGTTTTTCGATATTTTGGAAATATTGAAATTGATGATTTTGATTTGAAAAAGTTTTCGAAGTAATTTTTGGAAGTATATATGTTTTAATGATTTCTAATTTATTTTAAAAAGAAAGGAATTTGTTTTTAAATAAAAAGTTATGATTTTTCAGTTTATAAAATAAAGTTGGGAAATACTTTGAAAATAGATTTTTTTAAGGTTGTATAAAAGGATATACAGAAGTTATATTTTATAAATAAATAAAATGATTTATAACTGGGATTTATAAATGTTATTAAGTGGATTTGAAGTTGTTTTGTAAATGGAATTGTAAATGTATTTTATAAATAAGTTTGATTTATAAAGAAATTGATTTATAAATGGATTTTGATAGTAAAAAGGTTAGTTTTATAAAAGAATAGAATTATAAATAGGAATTTGTATATAAACGAATTTTATAAAATAGAAATTTCACAAAATTGAAGGAAATTTGTAAAATGGTTTTATTAAAATGATTTCTTATTTAAAGGAGTTTTGAAAGTGATGTTTGGTGAAGTTAAATGTTATAAAAGAAATAAGTCTATCTTTTTAAAAGGCAAGTTTTGGAAATGGCATTTTAAATGGAGTTAAATGGTTTGAAGACATTTTAAAAGGTGTTAGCATCAAAAACATAGATTTCAACATTCATTGTTGAAACAGATTTTTCGAGAAGCAAGGAAAGCATGGACTATAACACTGTTATTATAGTAAATGACTTTCGAAAGGAGACGTTTTGTATAGTATACGGGATTTATTGTTGAATCACTTGTTTTGATTCATGACAAGACGGTTCAGAAGCTAAAGAAAAATATGCACTCATACATGAGAAAAATAAGACATCAGAGGATCAAGACTACAACTCTATGCTTAAAGTTTATGTGTTTAGTCTTAGACATATGTTAAAATCAATCCTCAAGTTTTCTACCTCTCCATTTTTCTTTTAAAAAACAGAGTTCACTGTGCAATATATGCACAGCCAGTCGACTGGCTATGCATGCTCAGTCGACTGACTATGCATATGCATAATAGTGTACTCTTTTTCTAATTTTAAAATGATCAATTTAGTCGACTGATCAAAATAGACCAGTCGACTGATCCGGCTTCAACTGTTGAAATTCTGAATGGACATCTTCTTCCATGAAGAGTTGCACTTCGTGAAAAGATGCCTCTCTTGGCTGAAACTCTTCACTAAGAGTTCCATCTCTCTGAAAAAACTATATATAGGAGTTATCACATACTTCATCATCACTAATTTCTGATTCTAATTCTTTCTATTTTCTCTTGTGATCATTCTAGTGCATTCATACTCTTCATTGTTTTGAATCTTTGAATTATATTTCGTATACTTTGATTCTTAGCAATATTCTTCATTTCAAATCTTCACATACTCTTTATATTCTTGAGGAATTGATTATAGGAATTTTGTAATCTTAAAGACAAATCAGTGTTATCAAGAACAAATTGAATCGACTACTTTTATATTCTGTGAAGTCCTTTCTGCTGCTCAGGCAAGGGAAAGTCCTCTTCGGCTGCTGAGGCAAAAATCATGTTCTGTTGCTCAGGTGTTTGTTGTACTGCTCAGACCTATTCCTCCGGGTTAAGTGAGGGTATTGTTAGTTAAAGCCAGAAGTTAGTTTGGGACTGGACGTAGAACGGGAGTTCGAACCAGTATAAAAATTCCTGGTGTGCTTACTCTTATTTTCTTTACTACTTTTAACTATTTCCAAACTTAGTTTAATATATATTCCATATCTATCAATCCACACATACTTTCATTTGGTATCAGAGCAAGGCATCTTATAACCGTTACAAAGTTATCTGATATCTTGGTAATATGGAAAATAACACCAGCATTACCTCTAACACTAGTTTTATTGAAGGTCAATCCACTGCACGACCTCCATTTTTTAATGGTTTGAACTATAATTATTGGTCTACTCGTATGAGAATCTACATGCACTCTAATAGTTTTGAATCATGGAATATCACACAGAATGAACACACTCTTCCTACTGGAGAATACTCCACTTGGTCAAACACACAAAAATTAGATGCTACTGCCAATGCTAAAGCTATGAACATGTTATTTTATGCACTAGATAGAAATGAATTTAATTGTGTTAGCATGTGTCAAACTGCTTATGAAATATGGAGAACGCTTAAAATCACTCATGAACGAACTAACAAAGTCAAACAAAGCAAAATCTCCATGCTTAAAAATCAGTTTCAAAACTTTAGAATGAAACAAGATGAGTCTATAAATGATATGTACTCTAGATTCCAAGACATATATCACTCATGGTTATCACTAGGAGAAAAGTATACAGATTTTGATATTGTGCCAAAACTCCTCAACTCATTCACGGATGAATGGGAGAGAAAAGTTTAAGCTATCGAAGAAGCTAACGATATCTCTACCATAAACTAGAGGAGTTGATAGGAAATCTAATGTTTTATGAAGTTAATTTACAGGCTAAAAGAGTACAGGCACAAGACAAAATGAACATAGCTTTTCGGGCTAAAGAAGAAGAGAACCAAGATTCAGATGATGAGAATTTAGCATTCTCTGCCAAGAATTTCAAGAAATTCTTAAAGTATCGAAAGAACAACAGATTCAATGATAAAAAGAATTTCTCAAGAAAACCATCTGCATCAGCTTTAGAATGTTATAACTATCACAAGAATGGACATATCCAGAAAAACTTCCAGAACTAAAGAAGAGTTATTCCAACAAGGGCAGAAAAAACAGGTACAAAAAGAAAGCATTCTCTGTCATATGGGACGACTCAGATTCCTCATCATCAGATAGTGACAGTGATAATGAAAATGAACAAGCGAATGTATGCTTCAAGGTTATAGAAAATGAGGTTAGTGATCTTACTTTTGATGATCTAATAGAAATTAATTCAGAACTTTTGAACATCCTAAAAAGTTTCAAAAGAAAATATAAAGAAGCTCGCGAAAATTAGAACAGAGCAGAATTGGAAAGACATATGCTTAAAGATGAGAAGAAAATACTACAGGAAGAACTTGAAAAACTTCAAGAATCAGTCTTTGATACTAATTCTCAACTTACTTTATTGAGTCAAGTAATTGAAAATCAAAAAGAAAAGAATGATGTTCTTTTCTCTGAAAATCACGAGTTTAAAAAAAGTAAAATTACTTGAACTAGACAATACTGTGCTAAAAAGTAAGTTAGAGAATATTGCAAAAAATGTTTCTAACTTTAACAAAGGAAGAGAAAATTTGTCTAAAATTATTGAAAATTCTCAATCGGTGTCAAGTAAAAAGGGGTTAGGTTATGTTAAGAAGTCAATAGCTCCATCTATCATAGAAAATAAAAGGAGATTTTAAACCCACAATCATTAAAGAAAATTCAAAAAGGACCAATTTGAAAACTGTAAAAATATGGATTCCTAAAACAAACAATAGTTTGATTAGGAAGAAATATATAAACACCTTTTTAAAAACTGTTCATAAAAATAAAGATTACGTTTTTAAATGGGATACTAAGCCTTCTTGGGTTTGATTTCCTAAGATTTAACTCTTAGGACCCTATTAAAAGATGGGTACCAATGTTATCTCATATTTTTAGGTCCTACTCAAGAAAAGAGGAAAATGGATACTCGATAGTGGTTGTTCAAAACATATGACAGGAGATAAAGATATGCTATCAAATATTACTTACTCAGATGGAGGCTCCATCACCTTTGGAGACAACTCCAAAGGTTATATCATCGGCAAAGGCGATGTGAGAAACAACGGTATTTCAAATTTATCTCTTATTTCAAATGTTTTACTTGTCAACAATTTAAAACATAATTTACTTAGCATCAACCAATTGTGTGATAAAGGATTCAAAATCACTTTTTCTGAAAACAAATGTAATATTTTTGATAAAAATCAAAATCTTATCTTTGAAGGAAATAGAGACAGAAATATCTATGTTCTGAATATGAAAATAAATCATAATTCAGATATGTGTTTAATAGCCAAAGAAAATGATCCTTGGTTATAGCACAAACGATTCTGTCATATTAATTTCAAAACTATAAACAACCTCTCTAAAAATGATTTAGTGAAAGGTCTACCAAAAATGAATTTTAAAATTGATCATATTTGTGATGCATGTCAGTTAGGAAAGTTAACTACGTCATCTTTAAAATCTAAAAAGGTCATTTCAACTTTACAACCACTTGAATCACTACATATGGATTTATTTGGACCAACACAAGTACAATCCATTAATCATAGTAGATATGTGTTTGTTATTGTTGATGATTTTTCTAGATATACTTGGACTATATTTATGAAAAATAAAAGTGATACCTTTGATAATTTCAAAACTTTTGTCAAAAGAATTCAAAATTTTAAAGGTTAAAAGATCAAAAACATAAGAAGTGATCATAGAGGTGAATTCGAAAACGAAGCCTTTGAACATTTTTGTAAGAAAAAGGGAATATTCCATAATTTTTCGTTTCCTAGAACTCCACAACAAAATGGAATTGTAGAACGTAAAAACAGAACCTTACAAGAATGTGCAAGGACTTTGTTAAATGGAAGTACATTACCAAAACATTTCTGGGCCGAAGCAATTGCAATAGCTTGTTATGTTTTGAATCGAGTTTCTATTCGACCACTAACTAAGAATACTCCTTATGAACTTCTTAATGGACGAAAACCAAATATTTCTTATTTTAAACTTTTCGGTTCAAAATGTTTTGTTTTAAACACAAAAGATCGGCTTGGTAAATTCGATCCAAAATCCGAAAAAGGAATTTTTTTAGGATATTCGGATCGAAGCAAAGCTTATCGAATTTATAATAAAAGAACAAATATCGTCGAAGAAACACTTCATATATCTTTCGATGAAAATTTTAAATAAATCCCAAGTATAAGAGATGATGAAGAATTCCCTGATAATATCACAAACACAGAAACTTCAAATATTGAAAATAATGAAAACATTGATCATAATAACAATGAATTAAGATCTCCACCTAGAATATTAAGAGATCATCCTTCTGTTAATGTTATTGGATAACTCAATTCATCTGTTAGAACAAGAAGTCAATTAAATCAAATGGGTCATGTAGCTTTTCTATCTAATATTGAACCTAAAAATATTAAAGAAGCATCTACCGATGAAAATTTGTTAATCGCTACGCAAGAAGAGCTAACCAATTCGAAAGAAATGACGTTTGGGATTTAGTTCCACGGCCTAGTGATCAATCAGTTATTGGTACAAAATGGGTTTTCAAAAATAAATCAGATGAACAAGGAAATATTACAAGAAATAAAGCTAGATTAGTTGCTCAAAGATATAATCAAGAAGAAGGAATTGACTATGAAGAAACGTTTGCTCTAGTCGCTAGACTAGATGCAATACGAATCATACTAGCATTTGCATGTTTTCATAACTTTAAATTATATCAAATGGATGTCAAAAGTGCCTTTTTAAGTAGTTTTATAAAAGAAAATGTTTATGTTGAAAAACCTCTGTTATTCATACATGAACAATTTCCTAACCATGTCTATAAACTTAAAAAGGCTTTACATGGTTTGAAACAAGCACCCCGTGCTTGGTACGATCGTCTTAAAAGATATTTAATAGATTCTGGTTTTGAAATTGGAAAGGTTGATCAAATTCTGTTTATTAAAAGAAATAAACAGGATATTTTAATTATTCAAATATATGTTGACGATATAATTTTTGGATCTACAAATGAAATACTTTGTCAAGAATTTTCTAAAATAATGACCAATGAATTTGAAATGTCACATATGGGTAAGTTAAATTATTTTCTTGGCTTACAAATAAAACAACTAGAAAATGGTATTTTTTATTAATCAAGAAAAGTATTGTAACAATCTAATTAAACGCTTTGGTATGGAAAATACTTCTACCAAACCAACTCCTATTAGTACAACCATACATCTTGATAAAGATGAAAATGGCAAAAGTATTGACCAAAAATTATATCGAAGCATGATTGGATCATTACTTTACTTAACAGCAAGTAGACCTGACGTAATGATGAGTGTTTGTTTGTGTGCACGATTTCAAGCAGATCCAAAAGAGTTACACATTAGAGCAGTGAAACGTATATTACGATATCTTAATAAAACCAAGGACTTTGGATCATTTTATCTGAAAGAATGCCCTTTTGAATTAGTTTCATATAGTGATGCTGATTCTGGAGGAAGTCAGACGGATAGAAAAAGTACAAGAAGAACTTGTCACTTCATTGGACAATCTCTTGTACCTTGGTTTAGTAAGAAACAAAATTGTATCTCACTCTCAACTTGTCAAGCAGAATATATACCTGCAGCTTTGGCATGTGCTCAAGTAATCTATATGCAGCAAACACTTCAAGATTTTGGTTTTAGTTTATCCAAATCAATAATTTTTTGTGATAACTTAAGTTCTATCAACCTATCTAAAAATCCAATTAATCATTCATGAACAAAACATATTGACATAATCATCATTTTCCTCGTGATAGCATTGAAAAAGGTATAATAAATCTAGATTTCGTATCTTCTGAAAACCAGTGGGCCGATATTTTTACTAAACCTTTAAATGAAAACACTTTTGTAAAATTCAGACGAGAACTTGGAATCATCTCGTTTAAAAATTTATAAGTTTTTTTTTTGTTAAAAAAAAAAGTTTTTTGGTTAAGCTGGAATTCGAACTCAGGACCTCCTGGTAAGTATGGATGTGCCTTTGCCAGTAGGCTACGTAATGTTTCTTGTCCAAGCTCTTAGCTCACTTCAGCTTATTTTTGTTTTTTTAATGGTCCACATCTCCTTGATTATGGTCCTTAATCCACTTATGGCTGAAATTCAATCACTCTATATTTAATCTCAGCTATTCGTTTTTTTCGAACTTCTCTATTTATATTCATTCGAAAATATTCCTACTTAATTAAAGAAAATGTTACTTCTATCAAAAACAATCAAACATGGTTTTCAACTTTGCATTATTTATCTACACCATGGCCGGATCATCCTCAGACGAGCCTTCCTCTCATTACTCGTCTGGATTTTCTTCAATTAATTATGAATCTCCAAGTTCAGGGTCTTTAAAACTTCCAACTCCGACTCCAGCTTATATCCCAATATGTCCACCACAAAACCATCATACGGGATATACGCCAGAAAATAAACGCACGTGAAGATACTTATTTCCAACTCCAACAACTAAAGAAAAAATAGATGGCTTGCATCACTATCAGAGGGAAACACTTGAACTTCAACGTGAAATGTATTATGAACAATAGAGTCATGGTAGGAGACATAGTTTTCTTGAACGATGTGCTGCAAAAATATGTGGTTCATCCCCATCAACACGAACGCACATATACACTCACCTCAACGCCCTCGTATATCACTGAATTCATGGGAACGTGGAGGAACGAGCAACTCACCAATTCAAAAAGGATGTTCACCTATAAAACTATTTGTTGAAAATACAAAAATTGAACAGGGAGAAGAATCAGAAGACTCACACTCTCATTTCTAATTTTTGTATACGCAAAAACTACTATGCTCATTTCAAAATGTACTTATGTTCATAAATTAATCTTATATGTCTTCATGAAATATATGCAATTTTTTCTTACAGTCAGTCGAATGAAATTCCAAATCAGTCGACTGTTTACAGGTAACTTAAACTTTCGGGAAACCAGCCAGTCAACTGACCTAACACGATCAGTCGACTGGCTGTATAAAATTTTGAATTTTTTCAGTGCACCAGTCGACTGAGTACTTTCTTCCAGTCGACTGGCTGTAGGAAAATTCTTCTTCTCCCCTTTTTAGTTACTTTTTACTCCACTCTCACTTTACCATTCTCAGTTTTTTTCCCAAACCCACTTCATAAAAAACCCTAAATCCTAAATCAATTCAAATTTTTCACCAAATCCTTGATCAAATGGCTCCTACAAAGCGAAATAGGCAAAGCTCCTCTTCCGCTGAACCTACCGATGCCCAAATTGAACAATGGCTATATAATGGTATAACAATAGCAAGATGGCATAAAATGAAAAATTCATGGATCTTTGAAGGTTCATTTATGGTCTACAGTGATTTTGCGGCTTACGGATTACAAGAGCTTATGCGTAGATCTGGATTGGAATCACTACTCGACTTTAATCTCAATTCTCACGAGTTCAATCATCTCATAGTGAAGCTTTTCTAAGCTAATTTAAATCTTCCTCATCAACGTCCATCAAATAGAGATGATTGTGTTTGGAGTTTAGTTTGTGGGTATCAAGTTTTCTTCTCCTTAGACCGAATGGCGCACATACTTCAATCTCCTAACCAAGGTATTCCTCTAGATGATGCCGATTGTAATATTAGACAAAGAGATCAAATTAGCCATATGTTCATGGGTGACAATATGACGGAACTAAAATCTATTCTTCTTCGACCAAAAGCAATAATTCTTAACAAAGCATTCATGAGGAGTATCCTTCCAAGAACCGGGTCTTATGAACTTATCTACTTGAAAATTTCAAAGCATTATATGCGGTATGGGGAGGAATTCAAGTTAATTGGCTATGTAAAATATTGGATGAATTTCTCACCTTCAACAATGGTGATATGAGAATCATTTACTTCGGAGAATATATATGAGATTACTTTTAAATGTGGGTACACCTCAACCTGAATCCGACACTTCTTCCGTTGGAGTTATCAACATTCGCACATTAAGTCTCATGAAACTACCGTCAGCTCCTCCAGCATTTATCTCATATGAAGAATGGCATCGCTAATAACGACAACAACAATTAGGCGGACCAATAATTCGAGATTGAACACCTCATCCCGAAGAAGACGAAGAAATTCCTCTTGCAAGATCGGCTAGTATACGAGAATCCATGGAGATCCTTTCTAAAAATCAAAAAATATCAGGAACTCGTTTGAAGTAAGTTGATAAAAAATTAGACAAGGTCAAAGGATTCTTTTCTATACTATGGGATGCGATTTTATGTTCTTCATCCACGACTGCTTCTTCGGTAGCACATGGTAAGCGACCAGAACCAAGATTCACATGGTCTACATCCGAGGAACACACCGGAAGTGATACTAACAGACCAAGTGGTAGTGGACAAAACACATCAAGGCCTGGAAAGGAGCATATGTCTAAAGAGGAATATGAATAGGATCATGATAATTAAGCTTCTATCTATTGTTGGTAAGATTTGATGGAATTTGCAAACTACTCTAGTAAAGATTATGAGACTTGTAAAAAGTAGTCTCATTATTGTTGTATATGTTTTTATTCATCTCATGTACTATGATAGTATGTTTTATCTATGTGTACTCTGTTTTCTCTGTTTGTGTGTTGTACACTAAAATTTATTTCATCTGTCCCCTTTTTGTCGATGACAAAGGGGGAGACAAAGTATGTGCACTAACATAATTGATGCAGGAAAACGATATCATATATTCAGGGGGAGAAAATTTTCTCTCTAAGATATATACAGATTGTCATCAATCAAAAAAAGGGAGAATGTTGAATCACTAGTTTTGATTCATGACAAGACGGTTCAGAAGCTAAAGAAAAATATGCTCTCATACATGAAAAAAATAAGACATCAGAGGATCAAGACTACAACTCTATGCTTAAAGTAATTATTATATGTGTTGTGTCTTGGACATATGTTAAAATCAATCCTTAAGTTTTGTAGCTTTCCATTTTTCTTTAAAAAAATAGAGGTCACTTTGCAATATATGCACAGCCAGTCGACTGGCTATGCATGCCTAGTCAACTGACTGTGCATATGCATAATAGTGTACTCTTTTTATAACTTCAAAATGATCAAATATTTTTTAAACGTTCAAATTCAGTCAACTGATCAAAATAGACCAGTCGACTGATCCGGCTTCAACTGTTATCACATACTTCATACTCTTCACTAAGAGTTGCATCTCTCTGAAAACTATATATAGGAGTTACCACATACTTCATAATCACTAATTTCTGATTCTAATTCTTTCTATTTTCTCTTGTGATCATTCTAGTGCATTCATACTCTTCGTTGTTTTGGTTTTAGTCATTCTGAGAAATGATATCAACGCTTAACGGAGCAATAAATCATCTTAGAATGATGATAAGATAGAAGTTAAATTAACCGATAGCCGAGATATCAACTATCGGGGATATAAAACGATCATATATAGAAATTATATCTTGTTTACTTACCACCACTCATCGAATTCAAATTTGTACTATTTCTTGGTTAATGATAATACTGGATAAGTCAAGGTAGTGTTACCTCCAAGTCATGTGCCATGATTATTCTCAACTTTCGAAATAGCAACAAGTCTACTTCTTTGATGTTAAGTGCGAGTTATACAAATAAATCGTTTCCATGTAAGCGAATCACTTTTCGAAAATTAATTCATTTCCATAAATGAATTAAACCTTTTCTTTTAGAAACCCGAATTTGGACTTGGCATCACATTACAAGTATTAGATTTAAAACATTTTGTTAAAAGAGTTTACTAACTTTGAAACATCGTTAAAACATTCTTATTACATTGATTAATTAACTTTAAAACTTTGTTAACAAATTAATTAACTTCAATAACCTTAAATTAAAATGGGTAAATCACCTTTAAACATCATCAATTCAATTAATTAATAACATTAAATATAGTTAATTAATTTATAAATAATTAAATCTCATTATTTAAAAATGATTCATTAATTGTAAAAATATTTAAAGGAAAGATTAATTAAAGTTAAACAGATTTACTAACTTCTAAAAGTCATTAATAAAAAAAGATTGATTAATTTAAAAACACCATTAGTAAATTGATTATTTAACTTTAATCCATCATTATCAAAAGATTAATTGACCTTAAACATCATTAGATAAAATGATTAATTAATTTCGAAACATCAATAACCAAGTGATTAGTTAATTTTAAAACATCGTTAATAAAGTTAACTTTAATCCATATTAATTAATTAAATAAATAATTAAATTAAATAATCGTTATTAAAATAACTAATTATTTTTGAAAACATCATAAAACTTGCTTAACTTGTAAAATAATTCCAAGCACAATAATAAAACCAAACGGTTTGGATAAAAGGTGATTTTTCAAAAGTGCCGATATAGCAACTATCGCTTTACGGCCAGTTTGGAATTCAAGTATATGACATTTTCAATATGACCTACATCACAAAGTAAGAGGATGAATATACATACATGGAAGTTTATAATAATTCAACATGTAAAAACACTTATTAAGAACCGAATTAGTTTAACTACTAGATTTTCATATAACTTAAGATTCGGTTACTACCTTTCCAAAGCGACTAAATTTCAAAGCGACTAAATTTCAAAGCAACCAACCAATCCAACAACCAAACTATTATTACAACCATACAATAAGCGTTCAATAGCTACAAATATGAGCATGAATATAGTTTAAACTTTATGGTTCCATCTGTCTAGATATCATCATATACATCTAGAAAGTCGTATGCTTTAGAAGAAGCTTGTACAATTTGGGAAGAGGTTTTTAAAAGAAGAATCTACTTCAACCGATATGCCCTTAGGCATGGCCATACACACGTCTTGGTTTTACCACTATATCGGGTTCAAAGATGGAAGCTTTACTGAAAAAAACACTGCTAACTTAACAGGATCACCACAACAAGTCATCGAACTTATGAACGAACTTCACTACGCCTTAGCGCACTCTTTTGGGCCATTAGTGGGCTGTCTTATGGGTTCGGCCCAGGTAATACAGGGCTCAACCTTGGTGTTTATTGAGGTGGAAAGGAGTTTTGTTTTGGAAGAGGAGTGTTTGTAGATGAATATAGGGAGTTTAACTTGATTTTTGAAAGTGTATTCACCAGTTTTTGGCTTGGAAATTTATCTTGGAGGCCATGGAAGTATTCATGTAAAGAGGTATGAATATGCAAAGTGGAAAATGAGTGGAGGTGGTGGGTATTCATAGGTAAAGGAAATGAGGAGGTGATTAAAATAACTAAAAATTTAGATAATCTAAATATGTCATGTGTTCATGCTTGCCATACCCCATCCACCTCACCTAGTACACACACACACCCTTCTCTCTCCCCTTCACCATGCCTTAGGTACTTGTTTAGGTTATGGTTAGGGTACTTAATCAATTTTCTAATGTTATATAATATACTTTTGTGCATTTTATGTCAAATCAAGTTTTATATTTAAACTAAGCTTGATTATTAACTTTAGCACATTGATTCTTATCATATGACATATGTGCATGTATGTGCATATGTAAATGAGTGATACAAAAATGTGTGTAACGTTTTTGAGGACTTTCCAAGGCCAAAAATTCGAAATTTCGAAAAACATTTTTCGGTCACATTTTCTATTTTGTCCGAACTAGTTATTTTGGTAAACAAAATTTGAAAATGATTTTAATACCATGGATTAATGTTTAAAATATTTTTATTTAGTTATTAAAATCCATTATTTAAATATTAAAAAATTATTTAAATATTCAAACACAAAGCGATTAATTTGCGGGTCGTTACATCTATATCATGTATATGTAGGCTTAAGGAAGTTCATTACGGGGATATGGGGGAAAACGGAGGTTCTAGACCTCCTTCTAGCACCAAAATGTTAAGAAATTTCTTTGTTAACCCTAAATAAGCAATATAATGCAAGTTTAAATCCAAATAAGGGCTTAATAGCTTATACAAAGCTTGAGAGAAGTATGCAAGATGGAACCAAATCCAAATCCAATAGAATGAAGTAGGCATGTGCATAGGCTAGTAAAAAAGTCATATATATATATATATGTCATTAGTCTAATAATTAGAAGAATATCTTTATTTCGATTGAAGTATGCTATGCAACGTTTATCGTTCAAGTCCTTATGTGCAATTTCATAACACACTATTATGTTTTAAAGCAAACTCATTTCAAATTTTAGTTCATTTAAAGACTTGTTTTGATAATGTAAATCTTGATTTAGCTTTTATTGCTTTAAAGGCTTGTAGATGAACATCAAATTAGTAGGTTTATTTGGATTTTTGTGTTTGGACTCGGTTTTCATGTATGCTTATTGTTTAAAATATATAATAAAGTTCATTTGATGGTATTATATAATCAAAATTCAAACCATGTGACTTTTTTCAGTTGCTAATAAAATACATAAGTTTTGTGATGATAAGTTGGTAGAATTTTAAAATGCAGTTGATATTTCATGTTTTCAAAACTTAGTTCAACAATATGTTTTGATATAGTTACGACGGCCCAATTTTTTTGGATATTTGAAACTGAGTATTTAATTGATTTTAAATATTTAATAGACAATTTCTAACTTGAATTTCAAATACCACTATTTATTAAATAATATAAATATTGAATAAATTATCGAAAATTGGGAAAATTACTGAATCTAGAATTCCAGGCTTGTTGTGAATAAATTGAAAGATTATAAAGTTTATAATAGTGATACTAGGGATAGCAGATGTGTTAAAGAGGAATTTGAAAGTAATTTGTTCAGTTTTAAAAATATATTGTTTAAATTGATATTTTAAAATAGCCTTCCAAGGCATAGTCTCGGAATTCGATGAAACAAGTTCCATTGGATCCGTAATAGTGTTTTATTATTGGATTTAAATTTTCGTAGTGTTTGGAGTGATCGTTTGGCTGTACAGTAGATAAACGCGATGAACTCTATATCGAAAATTTAATATGAGCTGGGTCCAAAAAGCTATCTTCTCCTTACGATCGAATTAGAACCTGAAACCATTTCCATTGCATTCAAAACAAAGGATTAACATTATAAACGCCTAGTGGCATGCCTCTATAGGAAATCGAGATTTTTGGGTTTCGTTCTCCCAACAATTTGAATTTAAATTTTAAATATAATATGTGTTTATTTAAAATGATAATGTTTTCACAAGATAGAATTTTATACGTTTCTTTTCTCTTCAAACAGGTGGCAAATTCTAGGACACACATTCGTTAATAATAATAATAGCAAAAAGAAAACAGAAAAAAAGGAAGAAAACCCCCGACCCTTGTTTATCTTCAAATCAAAAATTCGAAACCTTGTTCAAATAAACAAAAAAAGATTAAATGGAAAAACGAGAAAAATAAACGATCAGGGTAAGTATCGTGAGTTCATTCATAGATGCATGGAGCGTGCGAACTTGGAATCACCATGTTTTGGTAATGGCATCTGCGAGCTCGGGGTAGGTGGCGGCGTCGAGGCACGATTGTGGGCAAGGGATCATCTAGATGGACGTTGAATGTGCTTGGGGTAGCAACATTCGCGATTTTGTGCATGCGATTTTGCCTAGCTCGAGGCGGCGACATGGGGTTCGAAGATAGGGTTCTAGGCTTCGGTAGTCGCGAGTCTGCTCGAATGGGTCGAGAGGGATTCGACTGGTAGGAGGCAGTTCACGATTCAGATGCAATTGGATGTGGTCGTGGTCGTGGTCGTCAGCGATTGTGAGGTATATGTTTTGCATTTCGATTTAAAATATAAATTGTTGATTAAACCGAAATTTGTTTCTTATATGATTCAACTATAAACTGATTTAGGAATTTTTTTACAGCAGATATATATACAATGCTGTCTTTAATTTAATGCATGTTTAATATAGAGATTAAGAGAAGAAGGAATATATATACATATACACCTTTTTTTCTAAATCTACTAGTTTATTTAAATAATGTATTACGCTGAACAATTTGTTTAATAAACTTATTTAATTTATTTGCTAAAAATATTTTATTAAAAAGGGAATTAGTTTAAATTTGAATTATTATTTAAAATAGAATCATTGTTTGTAACATTCCCGAATTTTGAACAAGTTTAATTTGATAATTAATTTAATTTTTGAACTTAATTGTGAATTAATGGTGAGTTAATTTGAATATTTTCCAAATTCTATAAAGATATGTGTTTGGTTTGTGTTTATATATATATATAATAATTTTGAAATTTGAATTTGGAATTGAAATGTCAAAATATTGAAATTTAATTGGACTTAAAGAAAAAATTTTATTTGAAACAAAAATATAATAAGTATGATTACTTAAGTTTAAAATGAAAATTTTAAAATAAATATGTGTTAATAAGTTTAATATCTTACGTTTATAAATGTAAATGTATTGAAAATAAAAATTGTATTTACTAAATTATAAATATTTATTAGTAATGAATAATTTGATTTCAAATCATTTGTTTTAAAATTGTATAAATACAAAATAAAATGTATGTATATAAAGTTTTAATATATATTTACCT
The DNA here is from genome assembly GCA_030765085.1 of Allium cepa. Taxonomy (NCBI): domain Eukaryota; kingdom Viridiplantae; phylum Streptophyta; class Magnoliopsida; order Asparagales; family Amaryllidaceae; genus Allium; species Allium cepa. Next base: position 962,211,685 of record CM060939.1, on the reverse strand, counting down.
TTTGAAATTAATAAAGCCTAATACCATTTAAAAAAAACAAACATAGATTTGTATATACATTGAACATATAAGAATATAAACATGATTTGCAAATTAAATAAAATAAGGGGATTTAAACAAAATCTATAGATAAATTTAACCAAGGGATTTAAACACAAAATTACTTGTTCTTTTAACAAGTGTAACATTCTAAAAACATGACATTAACATATGTAAGCCTAATATGATTTGTAAATTACAAGTGGCATTTGAAATTTTCTTTTAAACTTAATTTTATTAACATGTATTAAGAAAACTAACCAGGCTAATGTATTAAGTTTTCTTCCATCTCCAAAATTATCAAATCCAAAACTGAAACTAGAAATTAAAAAAATGAAATAAAATAAAAACCAGAGGAAATGGAAGTCTGAAAATAGGAATTCAATGCAAATCATCTCAACTTAAAGCCAGAATTCAACTTAGAAAACAAGTTCAAGTTCTTAGATTCAAACTGAAAACCAGAAAAGCATCAAAGTAAGGACCACTTTCCAGATCTTCACAAAGCAAGCCTGAAAATCAAATGCAACTTTAAAGCATCAAGATCAAGTTCAAACTTAGGTTGCAGTACAAAGCAAGTGCTGATCAAAGCTACAGATCAGATTTACAAACAAAACTAGTTTCCAGTTTAAAAAAAAATCAAAATCTGTTCCTCTGTCTTCATCAATACAAGGTGAGCAAACTGTCACCCTAAAGCTATTTTATATCTGATGATTATGATAAGTATTTGAATGTTGTTGTGAAAAGTATTTGTTTATGCTTGCATGTGATGTATATACGTATGTAAAATTCTGTGCGTATTTGGGAACAGAAACATCAAAGTCTCTGTTCTAAAGCCTACAGGTTTTAAACCTGTTAGAAAAAGAGAACGAAAAATTCTTTCTTCGTCTCTGATTCACTCTAGGCATCATGATCTAAATAAAATATGTTTGTACCATCAAGAACTAAGGGTTAAAAATATTTTTGAGGAAAAATTTAAGTTAGTTTATCTGGAAATTCGAAATATGCAGAGAAAATTCTAAACAACCATGTCAAAGTCAATGTTAAAACTTCTTGATCCATATATACTATCCATCACATCTTTGAAAAACAAGATTTTCAAAAGAAAAATTGGAATTTTTAGTAATCTATTGATTGAGAAAAGCAAGGTTGAACGAAAATTGGGTTTTTGGCAATTACTGGTGATCGGCAAAGGTATGGGGGCCATGCTTGACATTGAAGGTGGAGTGATGGGTATAGATCATTAGAAAAATGGTCTGAGATTTCTCGTGGGTCATGGTGGTGTAGCGACGATGATCTAGGATTTTAACCTAATTTTAGTGGAGGTCGGATTTTGGGTTTGTACATCATTGTGGTTGAACAGGTTCGGTGTGCACTAGGGGGAATCGAACCAGGGAAGTAAGGCGAAAGTTTGGTCGAAGTTTTGGAGGGTCTGATGACCGGAGGTGGCCATGCGTGGTGATTCTTGGATGAACTAGTTTGTTCAGTGGAGTTGTTGTTGCTCGATTTTTTATTGATGGGTTTTTGAATTTTCTGGGTCATCGTGATGGTTGACGATATCATTGCCGACGTGATGGTGGCTACGGCGACGATCAGATCGTCGTTGATCGGATGTACACGTGCACGCGTGTGATTACGTATCTGGATTGTTTTGGGTTAAGATGTGGAAGAAGAAGAAGCTTACTCGAGTTTGCTTGTGGCGATCTGGATGTTAGGCTCGAGAAAAATTACTTTGGGCTCGAGTTGTTTTTCGAAGCATTTGAAAGATTAAACAATTTAAGTTTAAAAGAAAAGCAGTTTTAATATTTAGATTAAATCTAGTTTAAATAATTTTATGATGGTGTTTTTCAATCTATTTGATTAAAAGAAGTTATAACTTGCTTAACCTAATTTTGTTAAGTTAAATGTTTATTTTGTTACTTGATTTTATTTATAAAAGGTTATTAAAAAATTACTTTATGTAATGATTAAGTAAAGTTAAATTAATGAAAAATAATTAAAGGCACTTAATTACTTAAGGACAATTACTTATTTTAAATGTAATTAATGATCATTGTTGATTAATCAAGTGATTAAAACTAATTTGTGATTATTAATATAGAGGATGTTTTGAAATTGTTAATTAACTTTTAAAGGTTAAGTTAAATTTAGTTGTTAAAGGAAATTAGTTACTTACAGTTAATTACTTAATAAAAGTAATTAAGATAAATTAATTAATAATTTAAGTTTAATAAATCACGTAATTAATAAATAGTTAATAAAATAATAATTACTTAATGAAAGTAATTAAGGATTGATAATTGATGATTAAAGATTGATCTAATCAAGTGTTTATAAAGGATAGTTAATTAAGAATAATTAACTAATGTAATAAAGGTAATTAATTAATTAAAGGTTAGTTAATTAATAAGTAATTAATTAATGGTAAAAGTTAATTAAGTAATTAGGGGTAATTACTTATTTTAAATTAATTAGGATTAATTAATTAATGTGATAAATTAATTAAAGGATAATTAATTAATAAAGGCAATTAAGGGTTGATTATTAATTAAGGCTTAATTAATTATTGTAAGTAGTTAAGAATAATCAATTAAATGGTTTGTAATTAAAAATTAATTAACCAAGATTAGTGACTAATATGATTTAAATTATTAAGTGATATTACTTATGGATGTTTGGATTGGATGATTTAATTATTGATATATTTGCTATATGATGCTTTGCGTTATGAATTATCCTGATTTGTGCTGTGATTTGTAATGTAATTTATTTATCTGTGATGTAATTTATTATCTACGATGAACTTATATTATTCATCCATGATTTGTAAATAAAGATAAGCGTTATGGATTATACCGCTTATCGATATTTCTGTGTTTGAATCAGTAATGGTTGATGTTGTTGCACTATTGTGTGTAAATCCCTGGACAACACTATACACACACAAATATGGATTTCAAGAGAAATTGGTTGAGTCACAGATATTTGAATTTAATGAAATGGTTTTAAAAATTGAATTTTTAAATTCAAATGATTTTGGAAATGGAATTGGGTTGAATTTCAAAAGACTTTGGAAAGGAATTTTCAAATATAAAAGTTATTTTTGAATAACTTGATTTAGTTTTGAAATTTGATTTAAAATTTGAATTCAGATCTGAAATTGAATTCTATATTTGGTATTTATGATGTAAAAAGGTTATACAAACTATAAATGTGTTTATATGGGTTTTTAAACCATTTTAAAAGTATGGTTTTGAGAATTTAAATTTATCCCAAGTTTATATTTGAAAAGCCTTAACTCATGCAAATATAATTGGGTTTTTCGAAACGGAAACAAGTAATTTCAAAAAATAATAGCTTTCATATAAGGAAAAGGTTTTCAATTTGTGTTGAAAAATTTGAAATGAAATTGTTTTGAAATCTATGAAATGAGTCTTTGATTTAAAGACCGGATGAGTTAATCCAACTTGAATTGGAATTGTTTTGAAAGTCTATAAATGAATCTTTGTTAAAGATTGTGAACCTTGTTTTTAAATTAAAAAAGGGTTTTAAAAGTGAATCTTTTGTTTAAAAGATTAAAGTGTGGAAATTGTTTAAACCATCGAAAGGTTTCTGGAAGTAAATCTTTTTGTTTAAAAGATTTGTAAATGGTAATTTGTTTAAACCATTTGAAAGAAAAGTTTTGGGTTTTAAAGTTGTGACTTAACTGAAATCCCATTATCCATATGTTTTTAAATATTGCGCTCATTATTCGGTTTAGACAGGAGAGGACCTTGTGTCATATAACCCATTCCAATTAATGATACGACGATATGGATAGCATTTGCAGACCGATGGTGAAGACCGGATACTTTCGAAAGCGAAAGGATGACCTGTCGAATGTCTATGACCCGAATGGCCCCGGTATAGAGATTTGAGCACCCATTGTGATGGGAAGTCCGGACGTGATTAGAAATTATCCGGATTGTAAGGGCTTCTTCGGAAGTGCCTTCGGTTCTGTTCGAACCTGGAACAGACTTGTATGGATGTGTGTTTGACGTTACACTATGAGATGTAAAACCGGTTTCTATCAAATACATTTCTGTTTGGTGGCGGAGATTTATTCTCTTAGCTTAACACCCTTCTCTGAGACGTACGAGCTCAGATGTTATGTAGTTTATGGTTACTAGTGATACATTCCCAATTTGGTAATGTGGCATACGAAGTGCTGCTGATCATTTGTTGATCAAAGTATGGCTTTTGTGAAAAGCGTAGCTTTTTGAACGAGACTTCTTCGAGCCTCACACCCCGGAATGGTCCAAACAGGAAGAATGCAGCAAGGTTATAGGGAGTAGCGCCCCTTAGGGTATGTGCATTTCCTTCTGGATAGAAGTGGCATCATGGTATGGAGCCCATATACTTAACTTATGTGGATATCGCAAATATATATTACTTTGTGATTGTTGTTGTTGAGGATCCTCGGGTAAAGGTTGTTTACAACCGAGGTATGGCATACTCATGTAGTAGTTACCTATTTTTGCAGAGGTAACCCGGCCTTGTGTTGGCAGAGATCCGGTTAGGTTCTCGGGCATCCCTCCAGAGGCGTACACATGTGGCAATGCGAAGTTCCTTGGCCTGACCATTTGTTGGAAATCCAATCACCAATACGCGCCTTGTACGGTTTTAGTTGTAGAACCTTCCATCTACTTATAGTGGCGCCCCACTGTTTGGATGGTAGCTATAGTAGGCATAGTTCGGAATGTCTATGCTGGCTAAGATTAATATTATACTTTCAAAATGTTTTCCACTATGCACTAATAATAATATCAAAGAAATTTTCTCGTATTAAGCATTTTTGACTATCATAAGGAGAAATCTCCTCCAATTCTACGTTTGCAAGGTGTGTGTGGCGGGAGGCCTTATGGTAGTTTCATTTTCCAAAAAGCATTGCCGATTTCAAATTTAAATTCTTTTGTTTGTTTTAAAAATAAACTATTTTTGTTTGCTAATACCAGTCCCATGACTGGCCCGGAGTTTATTGTTCCCTTCCTAAACTCTGGTGCCTACAATTTTCCACACGGGCAATCTAGAGGTTGGTTTTTCAGATAGTAGATATAGATATCGATTTGGTAGCTTTTAGGTTTCTCTTTGATATTCTTTAGAGATCTTGGATATTGGAGTCTTTGGATCCATGGATGAGACTTGCAATCTTTGTGCAACATGATGATGGTTCGAGCTAGTGGTTTGGAGTTTTGGCTTTGAGCATTTGATTGGAGTTGCAGTTGGATATTGGAGATATCTCTTTTGCTATTCGTTTTCCGCTGTTGTTTATTGTCACTGATATTCTTGTATCATATTGATCATTGTTATATATCTGGATATTGTATCAATGTTGTATATGATATTCATTCTTTTTCTTCCGCTGTGTTGTTATACATGATGTGTTATAAGCTCTGGCGAATCTGATTCGACGTTTGGATCTGCGGCATTTGAATATGAGTGTCGTATTCGGTGTCGATTTTCGAAGGTCGAGTCAGGGTCTTTACATTTGGTATCAAAGCTGAAGGTTAAAACTTTAGCTCAGGAGTATAACACATTAAGTAACTCATTAGAGATAGGGTGAACTATACCCTAGAATGAGTATATCCCTAAGATATCCATCTGAATACCTCAGTAAACTCTCTTACTGTTCACTGATAGTGAGTATGAGTGCAAGAAGAGGAAGAGATAGGGGACAGGGGAGTACGAATATAAATGGTTAGTACCCTTCAATAGCGGAAACAACTTTCTCTATCAATCTCCTTTGATTCGTCTTTTCAATTCTTTGATGATTCTTGGCAGCTCCAGGAAGAAGCTTTGATATATTTGTATGGGACACAAACTCCAGATGGGTCAGAATTGTTGTTTGGATGAATTGTTTGCTTTGGTTGCTATGGTCGATAGATATATTTTGGTTGTTTAAACTAAAATTTTTAGGATTGTATCCATATATCTGTCTATTTTTTGGGTCTCAATATATTTTATGAGGGGTTAGTTATCTTTTAAACTAATCAATACCAATGTATATTCGTAGATCTGGATGACCCGAGTATCTTGATTCGTTCTTATATCTATTGTTCATATCTGGTTTGGTAAGCCAAATTCAGAATAGATATTCAGTTTGATCTGGTAATTCATCTCTCTATCTATCATTTGATCTTTGTTGTCTCCCTTACAAATTTCGGGGGTGAAATTTTCTAAGGGGGGAATCTGCAACATTCTAAAATTTTGAACAAGTGCAATTTGATAATTAATTTAATTTTTGAATTTAATTGTGAATTAATTGAGAGTTAATTTGAATTTTTTCCAAATTTTATAAAGATATGTGTTTGGTTTGTGTTTATATATATATATATATATATAATAATTTGAAATTCGAATTTGGAATTCAAACGTTAATATATTGAAATTTAATTGGACCTAAAGAAATTTTTTATTTGAAACAAAAATATAATAAGTATGATTACTTTAAAATTTTAAAATAAGTATGTGTTAATAAGTTTAATATCTTAAGTTTATAAATATAAATGTATTGAAAATAAAAATTGTATTTACTAACTTATAAATATTTATTAGTAATGAATAATTTGATTTCAAATCACTTGTTTTAAAATTGTGTATGAATATAAGGTCTTAATATATATTTTCCTTTTGAAATTAATAAAGCCTAATACCATTTGAAAAAACAAACATAGATTTGTATATACATTGAACATATAAGAATATAAACATGATTTGCAAATAAAATAAAATAAGGGGATTTAAACAAAATCTATAGATAAATTTAACCAAGGGATTTAAACACAAAATTACTTGTTCTTTTAACAAGTGTAACATTTTAAAAACATGACATTAACAAATATAAGCCTAATATGGTTTGTAAATTACAAGTGGCATATGAAATTTTCTTTTAAACTTAATTTTATTAGCATGTATAAAGAAAACTAACCAGGCTAATGTATTAAGTTTTCTTCCATCTCCAAAATTATCAAATCCAAACCTGAAACCAGAAAATAAAAAAAATAAAAAAAACCCCAGAGGAAATGGAAGTCTAAAAACAGGAATTCAATGCAAATCATCTCAACTTAAAACCAGAATTCAACTTAGAAAACAAGTTCAAGTTTTAGATTCAAACTGAAAACCAGAAAAGCATCAAAGTAAGGACCACTTTCCAGATCTTCACAAAGCAAACCTGAAAATCAAATGCAACTTTAAAGCACCAAGATCAAGTTCAAACTCAAATTGCAGTACAAAGCAAGTGCTGATCAAAGCTAAAGATAGGATTCACAAACAAAACTAGTTTCCAGTTTCAAAAAAATCAAAATCTGTTCCTCTGTCTTCATCAATACAAGGTGAGCAAACTGTCACCCTAAAGCTTAAAGCTATTTTATATTTGATGATTATGATAAGTATTTGAATGTTGTTGTGAAAATATTTGTTTATGCTTGCATGTGATGTATATACATATGTAAAATTTTGTGCATATTTGGGAACAGAAACATCAAAGTCTCTGTTCTAAAGCCTACAGGTTTCAAACCTGTTAGAAAAAGAGAACAAAAAATTCTTTCTTCGTCTCTGATTCGCTCTAGGAATCATGATCTAAATAAAATATGTTTGTACCATCATGAACTAAGGCTTAAAAATATTTTTGAGGAAAAATTTAAGTTAGTTTATCTGGAAATTCAAAATATGCAGAGAAAATTCTAAAAAACCATGTCAAAGTCAATGTTAAAACTTCTTGATCCATATATACTATCCATCACGTCTTTGAAAAACAAGATTTTTAAAAGAAAAATTGGAATTTTTAGCAATCTATTGATTGAGAAAAGCAAGGTTGAATGAAAATTGGGTTTCTGGCAATTACTGGTGATCGGCGAAGGTATGAGGGCCGTGCTTGACATTGAAGGTGGAGTGATGGGTATAGATCATTGGAAAAATGGTTTGTGATTTTGTCGTGGGTCGTGGTGGTGTAGCGACGATGATCTAGGGTTTTAACATAGTTTTAGTGGAGGTCGGATTTTGGGTTCGTACATCATCGTGATTGAACTGGAGTGGTGCGCACTGAGGGGAATCGAATCATGGAAGTAAGGGGAAAGTTTGGTCGAAGTATTGGAGGGTCTGATGACCGAAGGTGGCCATGCGTGGTGATTCTTGGATGAATTAGTTTGTTCAGTGGAGTTGCTATTGCTCGATTTTGTAGTGATGGGTTTTCGAATTTTCTGGGTCATCGTGATGGTGGCTACGGCGACGATCAAATCGTCGTTGATCGGATGTACACATGTACGCGTGTCATTACGTATCTGGATTGTTTTGGGTTAAGATGTGGAAGAAGAAGAAGCTTACTCGAGTTTGCTTGCGGTGATTTGGATGTTAGGCTCGACAAAAATTACTTTGGGCTCGAGTTGTTTCCCGAAGTAATTGAAAGATTAAATAATTTAAGTTTAAAAGAAAAACAGGTTTAAAATTTAGATTAAATCTAGTTTAAATAATTTTATGATGGTTTTTTTCAATCTATTTGATTAAAAGAAGTTATAACTTGCTTAACCTAATTTTGTTAAGTTAAATGTTTATTTTATTACTTGATTTAATTTATAAAAGGTTATTAAAGATAATTACTTTATGTAATGATTAAGTAAAGTTAAATTAAGGACAAATAATTAAAGGCAGTTAATTACTTATTTTAAAGGTAATTAATGATCAAAGTGGATTAATCAAGTGACTAAAACTAATTTATGATTATTAATATAGAGGATGTTTTGAAAGTGTTAATTAACTTTTAAAGGTTAAGTCAAATTTAGTTGTTAAAGGAAATTTATTACTTATAGCTAATTACTTAATAAAAGTAATTAAGATAAATTAATTAATAATTCAAGTTTAATAAATCAAGTAATTAATAAATAATTAGTAAAATAATAATTACTTAATGAAAGTAATTAAGGATTGATAATTGATGATTAAAGATTGATTTAATTAAGTGTTTAAAGGATAGTTAATTAAGAATAATTAATTAATGTAATTAAGGTAATTAATTAATTTATTAAAGGTTAGTTAATTAATAAAAGTAATTAATTAATGGTAAAAGTTAATTAAGTAATTATGGATAATTACTTATTTTAAATTAATTAGGATTAATTAATTAATGTGATAGATTTATTAAAGGATAATTAATTAATAAAGGCAATTAAGGGATGATTATTAATTAAGGCTAATTAATTATTGTAATTAATTAAAATTAATTAACCAAGATTAGTGACTAATCTAATTTAAATTAATCAGATAATTAATTGATATTACTTATGGATGTTTGGATTGGATGATTTAATTGTTTGATATCCTTGATATATGATGCTGTGCATTATGAATTATCCTGATTTGTGTTTTGATCTGTAATGTAATTTATTTATCTGTAATGTAATTTATTATCTACGATGAACTTACATTATTCATCCATGATCTGTAAATAAAGATAAGCGTCATGGATTATACCGCTTATCGATATTTCTGTGTTTGAATCTGTAATGGTTGATGTTGTTGCACTATTGTGTGTAAACCCCTGGACTACACTATACACACACAAATATGGATTTCATGAGGAAATCGGTTGAGTCACAGATATGTGAATTTAATGAAATTTTTTTAAAAATTGAATTTTTAAATTCAAATGATTTTGGAAATGGAATTGGGTTGAATTTGAAAAGACTTTGGAAAGGAATTTTCAAATATAAAATTTATTTTTGAATAACTTTATTTAGCTTTGAAATTTGATTTAAAATTTGAATTCAAAATCTGAAATTGAATTCTATATTTGGTATTTATGATGTAAAAAGGTTATACAAACTATAAATGTTTTTATGTGGGTTTTTAAACCATTTTAAAAGTATGGTTTTGAGAATTTGAATTTAACCCAAGTTTATATTTGAAAAGCCTTAACTCATGCAAATATAATTTGGTTTTCCGAAATGAAAACAAGTAATTTCAAAAAATAATAGCTTTCGTATAAGGAAAAGGTTTTCAATTTGTGTTGAAAAATTTGAAATGAAATTGTTTTGAAAGCTATGAAATAAGTCTTTGATTTAAAGACCGGATGAGTTAATCCAACTTGAAATGGAATTGTTTTGAAAGGCTATAAATGAATCTTTGTTAATGATTGCGAACCTTGTTTTTAAATCAAGAAAGGGTTTTAAAAGTTAATCTTTTGTTTAAAAGATTAGAGTGTGGAAATTGTTTAAACCATCGAAAGATTTCTGGAAGTAAATCTTTTTGTTTAAAAGATTTGTAAATGGTAATTTGTTTAAACCATTTGAAAAAAAGTTTTGGGTTTTAAAGTTGTGGCTTAACTGAAATCCCATTATCCATATGTTTTTAAATATTGCGCTCATTATTCAGTTTAGACGGGAGAGGACCTTGTGTCATATAACTTATTCCGAATAATGATACAACGATATGGATAGCATTTTAAGACCAGTGGTGAAGATCGGATACTTTCGAAAGCGAAAGGATGACCTGTCGAATGTCTCTGCACCGAATGGCCCTAGTATAGAGATTTGAGCACCCATTGTGATGGGAAGTCCGGACGTGATTAGAAATTATCCGGAATGCAAGGGCTTCTTCGAAAGTGCCTTCGGTTCTGTTCGAACTCGGAACAGACTTGTACGGATGTGTGTCTGATGTTACACTTTGAGATGTAAAACCGGTTTCTATCAAATACATTTCTGTTTGGTGGCGGAGATTTATTCTCTTAGCTTAACACCCTTCTCTGAGATGTACGAGCTCAGAGGTTATGTAGTTGACGGTTACTAGTGATACATTCCCAATTTGGTAATGTGGCATATGAAGTGTTGCTGATCATTTGATGATCAAAGCATGATTTTTGTGAAAAGCGTAGCTTTGTGGACGAGACTTCGTCGAACCTCACACCCCGGAATGGTCGAAACAGGAAGAATGCAGCAAGGTTATAGGGAGTAGCGCCGCTTAGGGTATGTGCATTTCCTTCTGGATAGAAGTGGTATCATGGTATGGAGCCTAGATATTGAACTTATGTGGATATCGCAAATATATATTACTTTGTGATTGTTGTTGTTGAGGATCCTCGAATAAAGGTTGTTTACAACCGGGGGATGGCATACTCGTGTAGTAGTTGCCTATTTTTGTAGAGGTAACCCGGCCTTGTGTTGGCAGAGATCCGGTTAGGTTCTCGGGGAGTCCCTCCAGAGGCGTATCCATGTGGCAATGGGAAGTTTCTGGGCCTGATCATTTGTTGGAAACCTAATCACCAATACGCGCCTTGTACGGTTTTAGTTGTAGAACCTGCCATCTACTTATGGTGGCGCCCCACTATTTGGATGGTAGCTATAGTAGGCATATTTCGGAATGTCTATGCTGGCTAAGATTAATATTATACTTTCAAAATGTTTTCCACTATGCACTAATAATAAGATCATAGAAACTTTCTCGTATCAAGCATTTTTTACTATCATAAGAAGAAATCTCCCCCAATTCTGCGTTTGCATGGTGTGTGTGTGGCGGGAGGCCTTATGGTAGTTTAATTTTCCAAAAAGCATTGCGGATTTCAAATTTAAATTCTTGTGTTTGTTTTTAAAAATAAACTGTTTTTGTTTGCTCATACCAGTCCCATGACTGACCCGGAGTTTATTTTTCCCTTCCTAAACTCTGGGTGCCCACAATTTTCCACACGAGCAGTCTAGAGTTGGGTTTTTCAGATAGAAGATATAGATATCGATTTGGTAGCTTTTAGCTTCCTCTTTGGTATTTTTTGGAGATCCTAGATATTTGACAGGACCCGATTCTTCGACTTCCGAAGGTCGGCATCAATACGTCCACTGTATCAACTGCCGAGCAATCGAATGTCGGAAAACCGAACCATGAGGGTTAAAAGAAGAAGAGGTAGAAGAAAAGGATAGAAGAAATAAGGAAACAGAACAGAAACAATATAAATTTCTCACAGTTGCAGCTGAACATCATATAATAAATAAATGAATAATCTTTAAACCAAGAACTATATCAGTTATTACATTACATCACCAGAGTGTACAACAACAAACAACAGCAAACGGCGGAAAAGAAATACTATATACTAGTGAATACGCCCTGCCATCCAGCTTGCCTCCAGCAACTCCTGAATTCCAGTATATCCTGATAAACCTGACTCTTGACTGCCCGTGTGGAAATTGGTGGGCACCCAGAGTTTAGGAAGGAAAAAAATAAACTCCAAGTCAGTCATGTGACTGGTGTCAGAACTAAAACAGTTTATCTTTAAAACAAAGAACAGGATAATATATTTTTTTAGATTCGCTATGCTTTTTAGAAAATGAGACTACCATAAGGCCTCCCGCACACACACACAATGCAAACGCAGAATCGAAGGAGATTTCTCCTTATGATAGTCAAAGAAGCTTGATACGCATTAAAAAGAAACATTTGATATTATTACTAGTGCATAGTGTAGGAAAACATTTCGAAAGTAAAGATATAAATCTTAGCCATTATAGACATTTCGCACTTAAGCCTACTATAGCTACCATACAACCATAAGTGAATGATAGGTTCTACAACTAAAACCGTACAAGGTGCATATTGTTTTATTTGGATTTCCAACAAATGGTTAGGCTAAGGAACTTCCTACTACCACATGGGATCGCCTTTGGCGGGATGTCCCGAGAACTTAACCAGCTCTCTGCCAACACAAGGCCGGGTTACCTTTGTCACTAGGTAACTACTACACGAATATGTCATCCCCCGGTCCCTTTGGACCTTTATCCGAGCGAACGACAACCAACATTACACAGTAATAAATATAGTGTGTCAACATGAGTAAGCATCTGGGCTCCATACCATGATACCACCCTTTCTAGAAGGAAATGACATACCCTAAAGGGCGCGACCCTCATAACCTTACCGCATATTCCTGTTTTGACCATTTTCGGGGAGTGAGGTCTGACGAAGTCTCGTCCACAAAGCTAGGCACAAAGCCACGCTTTGATCAACAAATGGTCAATAAAGAATCATCACACAGCAACACTCAGCATACCACATTACCAAATTGGGAATATATCGCTGATAACCTTCAACTACATAACCTCTGAGCGCGTACGTCTCAGAGAAGGGTGTTAAGCTAAGAGAATAAATTCTCCGCCACCAATAGAAATGTATTTGAAAGAAATCTGCTTTATATCTCAAAATGTAATGTTAGACACGTAACCATACAAGTCTGTTCCGGGTTCGAACAGAACCGAAGGCACTTCAAAAGAAGCCGTTACAATCCGGGTATTCACAATCTCGATAAAACTTCCCATCACAAAGGAAATCTCCATACCGTAGCTAACGGTGCAGAGACAATCGATAGGTCATCCTATCGTTTTCACAAATAACCGGTCTTCACCACCGGTCATCAAATGCAATCCATAACGACGTATCACATATTCAGAATGGGTTATACGACCCCAAGGTCCTTTCCCGGCTAACCCGAATAGTGAGCGCTTATTCAAAAATAAGTGTAGCATTCAAATTCAAGCAAATCACAAAAAATACCTATTTAAAGGTAAATATTGATAGTCGGTTATTTAACTATCAATCAATATTCACACCATCACCCGATTTCAAATAATTTCCCAAATTATTTATTTTCCAAAAATATCTTTACTAGATATATATCCCACACTTCAACCATTTGGAAACCAATTTCAAATAAATTTACACCCTTACAACTTTCATTTCAAAATGGTTCATTTAAACCTATTAAATAAATCCTTACCGATTTATTTAATTTATGTTCCAAATCCGTAAATAAATTTCCACACTTCAAAAATAAATCAACGTTTATTTTTTTTTACTAATTTCCCTTTCTTTTATAAATTCCACAGTGAATTTATATTTTCAAAATATCTATGAATAAACGATTTTTAAATCGATTTCTAATATTCATTTTCAATTTATCTTTAAAAGAAAAAATCTCAAACATTCACCTCATATTGGAAAAACATTTCCATACTTATTTAATAATATGTAATTAACAAATCTATTTATTTTCAATATTTGAAAATATTAAATATACTTAAATCATAGTCAAGTATATATTTCATTCTTAAAGAAATCATTCTTTTAAACACATTTATTTGGGTCAAAACGAATGTTACGTAAAACATCGTTACGACAACCCAAAATCACTAGTATAGGGATTCGAGCTTAAATAGATATATAAATCCCAATGCTATACGAAAACATTTCCTTTCGGAAATCATTTACTATAACAACAGTGTTATAGTCCAACATTTCCTTCTATTTCTCGAACATCTATTTCAACAATAAATGCTGAAATCTATGATTTCGATACTTAACACATTTTAAAACGTTTTTGAATCGTTTAAATTCTATTTTAAAATATCACTTTTCCAAAATATTTCTTTAATATATTATTCACCGTCCAAAATCGTGAATATATTTCCTTATCCAAATTCAACATTTCTACATACTTTATTTAAAGGATTATCCACTGTCCAAAATCGTGGATATATTTCCTTTAATAAGCTATAATAATTAACTTATCAAATAAGTCGTTTTCGGATTTATAGAACGACGTTTATAAATTCCATTTATATTTTATGGCAACTTCAACTTTTAAAATCACTTATTTACAAATTCTATCCGTATTCCATTTACACGCAAAAATCCAATTTATAAGTTAATTACTTATAAATCTTTTATTTTATAAAATCTATTCATTTTATAACTTCACAATTTATAAATATATAGATTTCATTCACTTATAAAATCCATTTATATTCCATTTTAACACTTATAAAAACTTGTTTTATAATTCCAATATTTTTAATTTATAAATATCAATTTTATAAATATTTTATATATAAATCATTTGTAATAATTCAAATATCCCAATTTAAATCATTTTTAGAAATAAATCAACTACTTATCTCATAAATCAAATTTCGGTTATATTTTCCAAAAATCCTAATTTTATAACATAAACATTTCAACGTTTATTTATTTAAAATGAATCAATTTCAAAATAAATTTTATTATGAATTCTCAAATTAAATTTTCAAAAAATCAAATTTTATTTATTTCGGCATCTAACGATACCAAAATATATTCGGCTAAAATTTAGCCTTTAACAATCTCAATCACAAAGATAATCACGCAGATTATAAATAGATCAACAAATAGATCAACACACAACATTGAAACCAATTCAAATGTTTGAGGAATCCAGTTGGATCCCTCCAACCTGTTTTCCTGCATCCAAAGATGTTAGCACAATACCAATTTCGCTTCAAGATGAACTATCGCGGTATATGGGCTTCATAAAATATTATCCGCTTAATAGACGGCGCAATAGGGTCTCATCCGCTATATAATGCGGGAAATCTACTCCAAGTACATAAATAATACTAATTTCACTATACGGTGAAATATTCGCGGTATATGTTTTTAATAAATAACCTCCGCTTACTAACGGCGCATAATGTCTATTTTAACAATCAATAGATAACAATCATCATCCAATCAAACAATCAAGCAATTTTAAATCTAACTATTTAAAATTAAAATCGAAACTAATTCGATTGAGTGAGAAGTTCTCACCTTGATTTCAATTCTGTTCCAGCGTTTAAACAAGCGTTTAATTTTACCCAAAATTCTCACTAACTCCAAATGACTCCAATCTAGCTCCGTCACGTAGTGCTCGTCAATATGAAGCCAACGCAACTGGTTTCGTACGTTTTCGACCTCGTATGGAAAAGTTACATCATTTTAAATATTATACAAATTTTAATATATATTTATTTACAAATCTATTTACTTTTAAATCTGGAAATCATCCATCCCGTTCGTTTCTTTGATGATGATCAAGGCCGCAAAAAAAAAACTTGCTTCTTCTCCCACGCAAAACTCCCCAGGTCTTCACGCGTGAAAAGAAACCCAAATCAAACCGCCTAGGGTTCCAAATCGCGGCCACCACGTACGTTTTCAAGTCGATCAGGATACATCATTCGAACGCTCCACTCGAGGGCTACCTTCGGTCCAGATGCAGCCAAGCTCGGTCGTGCAATCATCATGAAAAACACGTGTAAACGTGAGACCTTCTCGGGTATTTTGCCGTTGATTTACTTGACCTTAAACGATCATCACCGTTGATTTGAATGATCCCGATGAGATTTGCAATATTGTAGTTGGACATTTCTCCCAATTGTTAGAATATTACGAGATATTTAGGGAAGAACACTGGTGATTTTCGGCCATTGATGGCTTTAAGTGGCGGCTATGAATTTAGGGTCAGGGTTTCCTCAAATGAAAAGAGAGGGTTCCTTTTCATAGAAAATTTCCAAAAATTACTATTCACTCGATTTTTCGAACTCCAAATCTCACGCGGTGACCGGCGTTTCTAGGATTTAAACCACGTTCCGGACACAATGGAATAGGTTTCGGAGGCTAATTCGATCATCTATGCGAGTTACGGCAATAAACAATCAATTTTAAATTAAACCGATTAAACTAATTTCTATGCGTTTTGGCTTGCCCCGGACAAACGGTAAATCCGATTGACATGAAATTTGAAACCATACAATAATATCACATTACGGATCCGATGAAACTGGTTTCATCGAAATCCGAGGCTGTTTGAAAAATGGCTATCTTAACTCGCTAAATTAATATTAAAACAATTTCGATGCGTTTCGAGCTGCCACGGTCAAACGTAAACTCCGATTGCTACGAAAATTGAAATCCGATGATAACAAACTATTACGGATCCAATGGAACTAGTTTCATCCAATTCTGAGACTATTCGAAAATTGGCTATTTTTCAGTCGATAATTAAATATTTAAATATTCAATTTTCACAAATAAAATTTTAATTCAATTTTAAAAGTTCTATAACATCTCTATAACTTCAATATGATTAATAAAATTTTACAAATCATTTTCAATCATATTTAACCCAATTTTCAATTATTTCAGAAATTTAACATATTAAATTATTGATTTAATTATCAAATTAAATCCAGATATTCGAAAAATAAATTATTTCGACTTATAAATCTTACTTATTAATATTTAAAATTAATTAAATATAATAATTTTAGTTAATAGAAATTCTGGGTCGTTACAAACTTCCCCCTTTAAAAGAATTTCGTCCTCGAAATTACCAAATAAGAAAAGTTACAGAATCCATTAACTTTCCAAAACAAACCATTCAATTTAGATTTTTACAAACTTCTTAAGTGTTTAACTTTCCCAAAATTCATAGTTAAACTTCATACAATAACTTTACAAAGTTTTCAAATCATACTTAGTTATAGTTTTCAAAATTTTCCAAAATTCCCAAAACTTTTCTAACGCCTTAAATTTTCGGAAAAATTCGCCATAGTCTCCTTTGCGCGGCTCGATCCGAAAAAAAATGATAGTATATATATCACAAATATACATCTCATCAAGTGATGAGGCATCCCGCAGGGAAAATAGTGTAAAAGTACGGTATTTAATCCGAGATATGTACCTTATTTATTATTAGCGAGCGTATACGGCTAATATAGCGCGAAAGCGATCTCCAAATGCGAAGCAAGCGCAATCCGCACCTACTAAACACTCAACAAAACATGTGAAACATGCATATATGAAAGTAATATCAATATACAACATATAGCAACATAACAACTACATATGGCAATATGGCAAATGCAACAAAAACAACAAATGCAACCATCAAACAACTATCATACAGTTAACATCCAACAAATCAATAACCAAATCAATATTCATTCATATTCTCATTAATATTCAATGAATTGGTTTTTTTTAATCACATTTGATTTCTTAACATTGGATTTTATAAATATCCATTTATTCATTTCCAATTAGTATACATTCACTAATTTACATTCATTTTAGTTCACTTCCAAATCAAATTCAATTCTATTCAAATTCATTTTCTTCCAATTTGAATTCAATTACATAGCTTTCAATATCACTAATTTAATTTCATTAACACTTAATGAATTTATATATGACCAACTAACAATCAAATAAGAACCAATGTGTATTCAACATAACCAAATTCATTCAATTTACTTTCATAATTCAATTTGGTTCAACACTTATAGTTTCAATTGGTTTAACATTTAATTGATTTTCATTCAATTATTCAACTTCTAATTACATTGGCTTTCAATGATTAACACTTCATTCATTATTTCATATCAACTTATTTACATTAGACTGATTTACATTCAATCCATTTATTAATTTAATTGCCAATTCCTTTAACAATATAAGGTTGAATTCCAGTTATATAACTCAAGTTCAAAATCATCACTTCTCTTGATTAATTTCTTCGATACCAAAATCAACTTCATTCAATTTTTACTTAAGTTATATTCCATTTAAACATAATTTGTTTAATCTTACTTAAATTTCCAAATCCAATTCAGATTTCTATTCTAAAGTAAATTCTATTTAACTTTTACCAAAGTCAAATTTATTTCAACTTTACCAAGATAAAATATTTATTATTTCATATTATAAGTTCAAAACCCAATTCACTTATGTTCATCAATTTCAACTTGGATTTTTTTTTATTTTCAAATTTGTTTATCACAAAAAAACTCAAATTTTCAATTTAGTATGGTAGCAAATCCCTCACATAGAAACTCGAAAATGATAGTAATGATGCTGCAGTCATCACCCTTATTATTTCCCAACAACAATAGTGAATTCAGAGCTTTTAAATTCTTTCAAAAATTTCCTTTTATCTTATAAATCACATTTATAAATCTTTCCTTATAAAATTTCATTATTTTCCTTTACTTATACAAGATTGTTTCATAATTGCAAATCATTTTAATTATAATTCCATACTTATAATTCATTTGCTTATACAATTCATTCTTTTACAACTGTTGTTTATTTAACTTATTCAAACAACCAAACAATCAATTCATATACACTTTAATAATTCTGAAAAATTATTCCCTTTATATATAAAATAAAATCAAGGTAAAATTATTTCATTTACCCAATTTTAAAACAATATCGTGTCGAATTGTTCTGTATAAGTGTTTAGAGATCCCTATCGATAGAGTTGTACGGACTATACCGACCAAAATCCATATACCACTCAACAAACCAATCATCACAATATAAAATAATTTTATATTCACTAACAAATATGCACTCATATCTATTATTACACTCAAACTCATTCTAGAGTACTACTGACTCTATCTCTAATGAGTAATACCCAACAGAGCCATGGTTGTCGCTTAACCATATACTCTGATACCAACTGTCAGGACCCGATTCTTCGACTTCCGAAGGTCGGCATCAATACGTCCACTGTATCAACTGCCGAGCAATTGAATGCCGGAAAACCGAACCATGAGGGTTAAAAGAAGAAGAGGTAGAAGAAAAGGATAGAAGAAATAAGGAAACAGAACAGAAACAATATCAGAATCCCACAGTCGCAGCGGAACAACATATAATAAATAAATGAATAATCTTTAAACCAAGAACTATATCGGTTATTACATTACATCACCAGAGTGTGCAACAACAAACAATAGCAAACAGCGGAAAAGAAATACTATATACTAGTGAATACTCCCTGCCATCCAGCTTGCCTCCAGCAACTCCTAAATTCCAGAATATCCTGATAAACCTGACTCTTGACAGCCCGTGTGGAAATTGGTGAGCACCCAGAGTTTAGGAAGGAAAACAATAAACTCCGAGTTGGTCATGTGACTGGTGTGAGAACTAAAACAGTTTATCTTTACAACAAAGAACAGGATAATAATTTTTTTTAGATTCGCTATGCTTTTTAGAAAATGAGACTACCATAAGGCCTCCCGCACACACACACACAATGCAAACGCAGAATCGAAGGAGATTTCTCCTTATGGTAGTCAAAGATGCTTGATACGCATTAAAAAGAAACATTTGATATTATTACTAGTGCATAGTGTAGGAAAACATTTCGAAAGTAAAGATATAAATCTTAGCCAGCATAGACATTTCGCACTTATGCCTACTATGGCTACCATCCAAACAGTGGGGCGCCACCATAAGTAAATGATAGGTTCTACAACTAAAACCGTACAAGGTGTGTATTGTTTTATTTGGATTTCCAACAAATGGTCAGGCTAAGGAACTTCCTACTGCCACATGGGATCGCCTCTGGCGGGACGCCCCGAGAACTTAACCAGCTCTCTGCCAATACAAGGCCGGGTTACTTTTGTCACTAGGTAACTACTACACGAATATGCCATCCCCCGGTCCCTTTGGACCTTTATCCGAGCGCTCGACAGCCAACATCACACAGTAATAAATATAGTGTGTCAACATGAGTAAGCATCTGGGCTCCATACCATGATACCACCCTTTCCAGAAGGAAATGACATACCCTAAAGGGCGCGACCCTCATAACCTTGCCGCATATTCTTGTTTTGACCATTTCTGGGGAGTGAGGTCTGACGAAGTCTCGTCCACAAAGCTAGGCACAAAGCCACGCTTTGATCAACAAATGATCAATAAATAATCATCACACAGTAACACTCAGCATGCCACATTACCAAATTGGGAATATATCGCTGATAACCTTCAAATACATAACCTCTGAGCGCGTACGTCTCAGAGAAGGGTGTTAAGCTAAGAGAATAAATTCTCGGCCACCAACAGAAATGTATTTGAAAGAAATCTGCTTTATATCTCAAAATGTAATGTTAGACACGTAACCATACAAGTCTGTTCCGGGTTCGAACAGAACCGAAGGCACTTCAAAAGAAGCCCTTGCAATCCGGGTATTCACAATCCCGATAAAACTTTCCATCACAAAATAAATCTATATACCGTAGCTAGCGGTGCAGAGATAATCGATAGGTCATCCTATCGTCTTCACAAATACCCGGTCTTCACCACCGGTCATCAAATGCAATCCATAACGACGTACCACATATTCGTAATGGGTTATACGACCACAAGGTCCTTTTCCGGCTAACCCGAATAGTGAGCGCTTATTCAAAAATAAGTGCAGCATTCAAATTCAAGCAAATCACAAAAAATACCCATTTAAAGGTAAATATTGATAGTCGGTTATTTAACTATCAATCAATATTCACAACATCACCCGATTTCAAATAATTTCCCTAATTATTTATTTTCCAAAAATATCTTTACTAGATATATATCCCACACTTCAACCATTTGAAAACCAATTTCAAATAAATTCACACCCTTACAACATTCATTTCAAAATGGTTCATTTAAACCAATTAAATAAATCCGTACCGATTTATTTTATTTACGTTCCAAATCCGTAAATAAATTTCCACACTTCAAAAATAAGTGAACGTTTATTTTTTACTAATTTCCCTTTCTTTTATAAATTCCATAGTGAATTTACATTTCCAAAATATCTATGAATAAATGATTTTTAAATCGATTTCTAATATTTATTTTCAATTTATCTTTAAAAGATAAAATCTCAAACATTCACTTCATATTGGAAAACCATTTCCATACTTATTTAATAATAAGTAATTCACAAATCTATTTATTTTCAGTATTTGAAAATATTAAATATACTTAAATCATAGTCAAGTATATATTTCATTCTTTAAGAAATCATTCTCTTAAACACATTTATTTGGGTCAAAACGAATGTTACGTAAAATATCGTTACGACAACCCAAAATCACTAGTATAGGGATTCGAGCTTAAATAGATATATAAATCCCAATACTATACGAAAACATTTCCTTTCGGAAATCATTTACTATAACAACAGTGTTATAGTCCAACATTTCCTTCTATTTCTCGAACATCTATTTCAACAATAAATGTTGAAATCTATGATTTCGATACTTAACACATTTTAAAACGTTTTTGAATCGTTTGAATTCTATTTTAAAATATCACTTTTCCAAAATATTTCTTTAATATATTATTCACCGTCCAAAATCGTGAATATACTTCCTTATCCAAATTCAACATTTCTACATATTTTATTTAAAGGATTATCCACTGTCCAAAATCGTGGATATATTTCCTTTAACAAGCTATAATAATTAACTTATCAAATAAGTCGTTTTCGGATTTATAAAACAACGTTTATAAATTCCATTTATATTTTATGGCTACTTCAACTTTTAAAATCACTTATTTACAAATTCTATCCGTATTCCATTTACACGCAAAAATCCAATTTATAAGTTAATTACTTATAAATCTTTTATTTTATAAAATCTATTCATTTTATAACTTCACAATTTATAAATATATAGATTTCATTCACTTATAAAATCCATTTATATTCCATTTAAACACTTATAAAAACTTGTTTTATAATTCCAATATTTTTAATTTATAAATATCAATTTTATAAATTTTTTATATATAAATCATTTATAATAATTCAAAAATCCCAATTTAAATCATTTTTAGAAATAAATCAACTACTTATCTCATAAATCACATTTCAGTTATATTTTTCAAAAATCCTAATTTTATAACATAAACATTTCAACGTTTATTTATTTAAAATGAATCAATTTCAAAATAAATTTTATTATGAATTCTCAAATTAAATTTTCAAAAAATCAAAATTTATTTATTTCGGCATCTAACGATACCAAAATATATTCGGCTAAAATTTAGCCTTTAACAATCTCAATCACAAGGATAATCACGCAGATTATAAACAGATCAACAAATAGATCAACACACAACATTGAAACCAATTCATATGTTTGAGGAATCCAGTTGGATCCCTCCAACCAGTTTTCCTGCATCCAAAGATGTTAGCGCAATACCAATTTCGCTTCAAGACGAAATATCACGGTATATGGGATTTATAAAATATTATCCGCTTAATAGACGGCGCAATAGGGTCTCATCCGCTATATAATGCGAGAAATCAACTCCAAGTACATAACTAATACCAATTTCACTATACGGTGAAATATTCGCGGTATATGTTTTTAATAAATAACCTCCGCTTACTAACGGCGCAGAATGTCTATTTTAACAATCAATAGATAACAATCATCATCCAATCAAACAATCAAGCAATTTTAAATCTAACTATTTAAAATTAAAATCGAAACTAATTCGATTGAGTGAGAAGTTCTCACCTTGATTTCAATTCTGTTCCAGCGTTTTATTTCGAATAAAATTAAACAAGCATTTAATTTTATCCGAAATTCTCGCTAACTCCAAACGACTCCAATCTAGATCCATCGCGTAGTGCTCGTTAATATGAAGCCAAAACAACTGGTTTCGTACGTTTTCGACCTCGTATGGAAAAGTTACATCATTTTAAATATTATACAAATTTTAATATATATTTATTTACAAATCTATTTACTTTTAAACCTAGAAATCATTCAGCCCGTTCGTTCCTTTGATGATGATCACGGCCACAAAAAAAAAACTTGCTTCTTCTCCCACGCAAAACTCCCCAGGTCTTCACGCGTGAAAACAAACCCAAATCAAACCGCCTAGGGTTCCCAATCGCGGCCACCACGAACGTTTTCAAGTCGATCAGGATACATCATTCGAATGCTCCACTCGAGGGCTACCTTCGGTCCAGATGCGGCCAAGCTCGGTCGTGCAATCATCACGAAAAACTCTTGTAAACGTGAGACCTTCTTGGGCATTTTGCCGTTGATTTACTCGACCTTAAACGATCATCACCGTTGATCTGAAAGATCTCGATGAGATCTATAATATTGTAGTTGGACATTTCTCCCAATTGCTAGAATATTGCGAGATATTTGGGGAAGAACACTGGTGATTTTCAGCTATTGATGGCTTTAAGTGGCAGCTATGAATTTAGGGTTAGGGTTTCCTCAAATGAAAAGAGAGGGTTCCTTTTTATAGAAAATTTCCAAAAATTACTATTCACTCGATTTTCCGAACTCCAAATCTCGCGCGGTGACCGATGTTTCTAGGGTTTAACCCACGTTCCGGACATAATGGAATAGGTTTCGAAGGCTAATTCGATCAGATTACGGCAATAAACGATCAATTTTAAATTAAATCGATTAAACTAATTTCTATGCGTTTTGGCTTGCCCCGGACAAACGGTAAATCCGATTGACATGAAATTTGTAACCATACAATAATATCACATTACGGATCCGATGAAACTGGTTTCGTCGAAATCCGAGACTGTTTGAAAAACGGCTATCTTAACTCGCCAAATTAATATTAAAACAATTTCGATGCGTTTCGAGCTGCCACGGTCAAACGAAAACTCCAATTGCTACGAAAATTGAAATCCCATAATAACAAACTATTACGGATCTAATGGAATTGGTTTCGTCCAATTCTGAGACTGTTCGAAAATTGGTTATTTTTCAGTCGATAATTAAATATTAAAATATTCAATTTTCACAAATAAATTTTTAATTCAATTTTAAAAGTTCTATAACATCACTATAAATTCAATATGATTAAATAAAATTTTACAAATCATTTTCAATCATATTTAACCCAATTTTCAATTATTTCAGAAATTTAACATATTAAATTATTGATTTAATTGTAAATTAAATCCAAATATTCGAAAAATAAATTATTCGACTTATAAATCTTACTTATTAATATTTAAAATTAATTAAATATATTAATTTTAATTAATAGAAATTCTGGGTCGTTACAATATTGGAGTCTTTGGATCCATGGACGAGACTTGCTATCTTTGTGCAACATGATGATGGTTCGAGCTAGTGGTTTGGAGTTTTGGCTTTGAGCATTTGATTGAAGTTACAGTTGGATATTGGAGATATCTCTTTTGCTATTCGTTTTTCGCTGTTGTTTATTGCCTCTGATATTCTTGTGTCATATTGATCATTGTTGTATATCTGGATATTATATCAATGTTGTATATGATATTCATTCTTTTTCTTCTGCTGTGTTGTTATACTTGATGCGTTATAAGCTTCGACGAACCAGATTCGACGTTTGGATCTGTAGCTTTTGAATATGAGTGTCGTATTCGGTGCTGATTTTCGAAGGTCGAGTCAAGGTCGCTACATTGGTTAACTAAAATTTATCAAATGGAAATTTAATTATTCGATTAGTTCGAATATTAATAAAATCATCTAATGTTGTACAAGGTCTTAAATCATGAAGAGACCGCGTCGAGATTGAAGTGGATTGCAAACGAAAATCAACGGTGAGTTAATCTCACTCATCTTGGTTTTATTTAAATTTAAATAGTTAAATTTAAATTTCGGTTGAATGATTTAGTTGATTGGATGTGGTATATTATATATAGTAGTATATAGTATATATTGGAGTGGTTGATTTCCCGCATTATATAGCGGATGAGACCTTATGCGCCGCATAATAGAGGATGAGATAATATGATCCCTTATACCATGATATTCCACCTCGAAGTGGAATTGGTATTATTATATTATGCTAACAGATGTGGATGCAGGGAAAAACAGGTTGGAGGGATCCAACTGGATTCCTCAAAACATTTGGATTTATTTTATATATTCAGCGATATGATTATATGATAATCGGTGATGAATTATATTGATCATATTGGGAATTGGAATTTATTGGATACTCTGGCTTGATTAAATATATATTGGAATTTTAAGAATCAAAAAATATATATGAAGTGTGGATTTTTTTAAAAGTAAATAAAAATTTAAATAAAATAATTATAAGGAATTTAGATAATTAAATGATTTGCAAGAATAAAAGTTGATTTTTAAATTTTAAATAAATAAATTCCGAGTATGGGAAGTTTATTTTGAATAAAGAGGAATAATTAAATTTTTAGACTTAATGATTTTTTTTTCAAGGAATAAAGAAATCATGATCAAATTTAAGGTTTAAATTTGGAAAAGATAAAGAAGAAATTTGGGAAAAGTTTGAAATTTTTATTTCAGTTTAAATAAGATTTTGAATTATAATAAAGAAGTTAAATCTGAAATTAATGAATTTTGAAATGAAATTGGGAAGTAAAGAAATTTATTTTAAATGGAGTAATTTTGAAAATCAATTTGAAAATTTGATTTAAGTGTTTGAAATTGGAATATTAAAGGGAGATGGGACTATGAAATTTATAAACTGGGTTTATAAGTAAAATGGATATTCGTGGATTTTCGGGAGTATAAATTCATGGTAGGAATTTATAAAGGAATAGGTAATTTGTTTTAAAAATAAATAGTGGTTTATTTTTAAAGGTATGGAGATGGGAAGTGTATTTACCTAGAAAGCCAAGTATATTTTAAAAGGAGATTTTTTATAAGTTAAAAGTTTTAAAATTTTTATTTTAATGAATATTTTAGAATATTTATTATTTTTAAATGTTTTAAATTTTAAAGTAAATATTTTTCAAATTCATTTTAGTAGTAATTTTTTAAAGATTAATTGGTATTATGTTTTAAAAAGATAATTGTTTATATTTATCTTTTATAAAGTAATTTTATTTTAAAAATAGTTTGGTTAAAGTTTTATTTGAAACTTGTATAGAATTTCGTAACTCTTATTTTAAATTTAGTTTGGCTTAACTTTTATGTTAAAAAAATTAGTTTTTTATTTATTTTATAAAGTAGTTTTATTCTAAATATTTTTAAAAGTATATATTTTTGAATAAAGTGCTTAAGTAATTTTAATTTTAATTTTTTTAAAGTATATTATAGAATAAAACAATTTAAATTATTTTTAAATCTTAAGTATTTAGGACTTGGCCGATTTTAGTGGAAATAAAACAATTAGGTGGAAATTTATTTCCATGAGTGGGAGAAAACCGATTTGAAAACTATTTTCAAAGGAATGAAATGTAGAAAAATATCTTGCGAAGATATTTAAAAATAAATAATTTGGGAGAATTTATTAAGGCTTGATGATTGTTTGTGAATGTTGTTTGATAGTTAAATATCGACTATCAATATTGGCCAATGCACTGATCGTTTCGAAGAGACCGGGATCGGGATTTATTTTCGAAAACCACTTCAATCCGGTTTGAACATTTCATGAGGAAGAAAAGTGTTTCGAGTCGAAGATGGAGCAGTGAAGTGCAAGGGCTAGTCGCTATTAATCCTGAGGGTGATTCCAAAATGGATGTAGTAGGAGTAGTGCCTTCGGTTTCGTTCGAACCCGGAACGGACTTGTAAGGATGAATGCTTTCAGAACATCGTCAAGAGGATGATGAACAATCTAAGTGTATGTGTGCTAAAAAGGTAACGCTTAGCCTCGAGCCTCATCAACCGAGAATGGCTAAAACATGGTAGGTGCACACAAGGCTAAGTGGCTAGCAACCAATTAGGGTAAGGTCACCCTTGTCTAGATGTCCTTTTTATATTCGGATAGGTGGAGGTTACTGATCCCAACCGCGGGGTGAACTTATTCGGACTATCCAGTAAGGGGTAGCTCCCGTATTGTGTAGCAAGAGATCGGGAGGGATCCTAGGTATGGTGATCTAGACCACGTACTGTGACAGCTGGTACCCCTGTAGCCCTGCCATTGATGGAAATCCATTTTCCCGACGTGCCATTACGGTTTTTGTTTGTAGAACCCACTTTGTGGCTAGTAGCTAGAATTTATAATACAACAATTTCGGCTATTTGAATAAGTATCTGTATATAGACACTACTATAATATCAGAGTATTTTATAAGAAATGGTTTGGTTATCGTATGGTAAAAACCCAGCATGTTTATTTGTGACGTGGTCTTACGAGATACCATTGATTTTTAAAGGATTTTGAAAACTTTAATAATCCAATGGAGTTTGTTTTCTCACGCTAGTTTTACAGACCGACTCGGGGGTTATTTAACTATAATGCTCGGGTCATACCGAGTATTATAGAGTACAGATTCTGGATGGACTACTGTGGAGCTCAATAGATGAGCTGGATGACGAGGCATATTTCCATAGATGTATATTCCGCTGTACCGTAAGCTGTGTATTCAGTTTTGGAAGGACGAGTTATTATAACCGTCCTGATTTGTGATGTTGATTGTAATGTACTCTGATAGTGTATGCATAACAGATATAGTTTCTTTTGTGTAAAGATTAGTTATTATCTATTTCCACTGCGATTGTGAGATTCTGATATTGTTTCTATTTCTTCTTCTACCTCCTTCTTCTTTTAACCCTAATGGTTCGATTTTCAGGCATCGAAAAACTGGGTCGTTACATTTTGGTATCAGAGCTGAAGGTTAAGCGAGAACCTTGGCTCCGGTGGGGATTACTCATTAAATAGAATCCGTAGTACTCTAGAATGAGTTTGAGAGTAATAATAGTATGAGCGCATATTTTTTAGTGAACATAAAAATTGTTTTTATATTGTGTTGACTTATCGGTTTAGTGTATATGAATTATGGTCGATATGTGGGACACCATTTATCGATAGGGATTTCTAAACTCTTAAACAAGATAAAGCGACACAATATGGTTTTAAAAATAGGGTAAATGAAATAATTTACCCAAATTATTTTCGTATGTGAAAAGAAATAATTTTTTGTAAATTATTATAGTTATATATGGTTGCTTGTTTGTTAGAAGATGATAATATTTAATTATTATCATTATTAAGTGGAAGCTGAATAAAGAATTGAAATTATAACCAAAAATTAAGGAATAAAATTCATTAATGAAATTTATAAATGTGAATTATAAATGTGATTTATAATAGAATAAAATTCCAGAGTAGTATTTAAATATGAATTAAAAGGATTTTGAATTGAAATTTTAAAAATTGAATTCCTTTGAGTTTGAAAATGGTTTTCAAGGGTTTTTGAGAAATAATAGTGATATTATTTCGAAAATATTTTTTAATTTGATATATAATCCGATGGGAGTTGGAATAAAAAATATTTGAAAAAGTTTTTGGAGAGAATAAAAGCATTGAAATCTTTTCGGTTGCTGAAAAATAATTTCGATGATGACTACAACATCATCGTGATTCATTTTCGAGTTTCCAAGAGAGGAATTGCTGTCAAATTGTTTTAAATTGGGGTTGTTTGCAAAAATTGGGTTTGGTTTTGAAATTTAAAGGATAATTTGATATGTAACTGAATTATGAATGATTTTGAAATATTGAGAAATTGTTTTAAAAAAAGTCTCCGGAATCTTATTAAAAATGTAATTGGAATATAAATAAGTTGGAAAACTTATAGAAGTTAAAAATTAGAACTAAAATGGAATGTAAATGGATCTGGTAAATAAAAGTAAAAATTTATTTTATTGGAAGTAAATTTGTGGGAGAACAAATTTATTTAAATTTGTAAGCAGTAGAACTAGAATTAAAGTTGAATAATGGAATCAATTTAAATTGTGTCAATAAAAGTGAATTGTAATTATGTTCGAAGGAATTAAAGTAAGTAAAAGTTTTAAAAAATAAACTTTTTATCGAAATTTGAAATTTATGGAATAAAATTCAACTTGAAAGGGTCAAATAAAGATAAGTGTGACTAGAGAATAAAGTTAGAAAGATAAGCCAATTAGAGAAGTTTGGTAAATGGAAATAAAATTGAGGATAGACAAATGAATTAGCATTTGTAAGTAAATAAAATTAGGAATTGAATATTGGGAATTAATTTGAATTGTGTGTAATGGAAGATAGTCAAGTTTTGGCTAATTAAAATAAAGGACTGAGATAAAATTAGTGAGTAAACTAATTGATTCAAGAGGGTAAGCAGATAAATTAGAATTCTATGTTGGGATGATATTTAATTTAAAATGTGTAAAATAAAGTTAAGTTATAAAATTAATTCGAAGTGAACTAAAATTATAAAGTTTGGAAATAAGAAATTGTTTGAGATTTAAAATAAATTAGTAAGTGGAGTTAATTTAAATAATGATATGAACCAGTTGTGAATGGAAGATAGTTGATAAAATTAAATATTCAGAGTTTGAAGGTTAGTTGAATTCAAGTAGAATTGGAAATGAAGATCTGGATGAAAATTTGGAAGAAGTATTGAGATTTGAGATAAATTAGTAAATTGAAGCAAATTGAATCTATTCGAAATTAGGATCCAAATTGATTAAATATAGATAAAAACCAAGTGATAAAATGAAGTTGAAAGATTAATCTGTAGTAGACTAAAAATAATTTAAAGTTAGAAATAAATCCATTAGGATTTAAATAAATTAGTAATGAGACTAATTAAAGAAATGATTAATTGAATATCGATTGAGATGAAGGTAAACTGAATTCATATGGGATTGGAGATCCAGTTTAAAAATAGGTGGATATAAAGGCCAAAGTGGTAGAGTAGTAATTTAAGAGTATATAAAATGCTTCTATTAAACTTAAGAAATTAATGGTGAAATTCGTAAGTAAATTGGTATTGGAAATATACTAAGTAATTTTGGAATGGAGATTAAGTTGAGTTGTAAAATGAGATAATTGTGGATAAGTGAATAGAAGACAAAATAATGAGAATAAAAGAGAATTGAGGTAGTTAATAATCTATGGATATAAATACGTAAGATGTACGTATATTATTTATTCGCATAGTGATTTGATCCAGATTCGAGCACATAATTTCGAGGTAGTTGTACCAATCCGAGTTGGTATTTTTCACTTGATTTTCGACGACGAACTCTAGATATGGATTTTTGATTGACTCTGGAAATTCTCTATCATAGTTTGTGGCTGTGCAAGGAGAATGATGGTTTCTGATCAAGAAACCAGATCTAAGTCTGCACTAGGAAGTCAGGTGGATGATACTAGTTCGAAAGTGAAATTGTGTGATCGAGCGAGCGATCGAATTTGATATTGCGCACAGATATATGTACATCGTACGGGCATGAATGAAATAGATATTGAGACTATTGTAAAGAAATGTATAAAATGATTGTGAAATCTGTAATTGGATATTATGACTTAGTAAGATATATTGGCATCTAAAGGCAAAGGATAAATGGATATTTTGTTTTTCAAAGATAAATTGAATCGGACAACATTGAGGTATGTGTTTAAATTTCAGTATGAAATTTGATGATTTTCTTGTCTAGCCATTTGGCCTTTTGTTTTCTTTTGAAATACTGAGAGCCCGTAGTGGCATTTTGTAGTTGTACCGAGCTAGCCGTGCAAAGGAGACGCTGGCAAAAAATTTCGGGAATTCAGGGAGGTAGAAAAATTTTGAGAAAATTTTGACAAATTTAAATTGGGTTTTAAATTTAAATTTGAATGGTTGGGTAGGAAATATTGGTTGGAACTAATGGAAGAAGTTTGGGAAGTTAGTAAGGGTGATAATGTCTTTATTAAAAAGATGGTTTGAGTATTGTTAAAAACCGTTTGGTTTTGGGAAGTTAATAAAAAAAAATTTGGTTTCAGAAGATAATTAAAGGGTTGTGGAATATTCCTCTTAACAAGTAATTTCGAGGACAAAATTCTTTTAAGGGGGGAGGAATGTGACGACACAAAATTTCTGGATATGTGAAACTGAATATTTTATTGATTTTAAATAATTAATAGGCAGTTTCTAACTTGAATTTCAAATATCACTATTTATTGAATAATTTAAATATTGAATAAATAATCGAAAGTTGGGAAAATTGTTGAATCTGGAATTTCAGGCTTGTTAAGAATAAATTGAAAGTTTATAAAATTTATAATAATGATACTAGGGATAACAGATGTGTTAAAGCTGAATTTGAAAATATTTTATTCAGTTTTAAAAAATATACCGTTTTAATTGATATTTGAAAATAGCCTTCCGAGGCACAGTCTCGGAATTCGACGAAACTAGTTCCATTGGATCCATAACAGTGTTTTATTATCGGATTTCAATTTTCGTAGTGTTTGGCGCGATCGTTTGGCCGTACGGTAGATAAACGCGCTGAAATCTATATCGAAAATTTAATATAAACTGGGTCCAAAAAGCTATCTTCTCCTTATGATCGAAATAGGACCCGAAACCTTTTCCATTGCATTCAAAATAGGGGTTTAACATTACAAACGCCTAGCGGCATGCCTCTATAGGAGATTGAGATTTTTGGGTTTCGTTTTCTCAACAATTTGAATTTAAAATTTAAATATTATATGTATGTATTTAAAATGATAATGTTTTCACAAGATAGAATTTTATACATTTCTTTTCTTTTCAAACAGGTGGCAAATTCTAGGATATGCGTTCGTTAATATTAATAAACACAAAAAGAAAACAGAAAAAAAGAAGAGAAAACCCCCGAGCCTTGTTTATGTTCAAATCAAAAATTCGAAACCTTGTTCAAATAAAAAAGGAGATTAAATGGCAGAACGAGAAAAATAAACGATCAGGGTTAGTATCGCGAGTTTGTTCGCAGATGGATGGAGCGTGCGAACTTGGAATCGCCAAATTTTGGTGATGGCGTCTGCGAGTCCGTGGTAGGTGGCGGCGTCGAGGCGCGACAGTGGGTAGGGGATCGTCGAGATTAGCGTTGAAGTGTTCGTGGGTAGCAACGTTCGTGATTTCATGCACGCGATTTTGCCTAGCTCGAGGCGGGGACCTGGGGTTCGAAGATATGGTTCTAGGCTTCGGTAGTCGGGAGTCTTCTCGAATGGGTCAAGAGGGATTCGACTGGTAGAAGGCAATTCGCGATTTAGATGCAATTGTATATGGTCGTGGTCGTGTTCCTCAGCGATTGTCAGGTATTTGTTTTGCATTTCGATTTAAAATATAAATTGTTGATTAAACTGAAATTTTTTTCTTATATGATTCAACCATAAACCGATTTAAGAATTTTTTACAGCAGATATATATACAATACTGTCTTTAATTTAATACAGGTTTAATATAGAGATTAAGAGAAGAAGGAATATATATACATATACACCTTTTTTCTAAATCTACTAGTTTATTTAAATAATGTATTATAGTGAACAATTTGTTTAATAAATTTATTTAATTTATTTGCTAAACATATTTTATTAAAAAGGGAATTAGTTTAAATTTAAATTATTATTTAAAATAGAATCATTGGTTAATTAAAATTTATCAAATGGAAATTTAATTATTCGATTGGTTCGAATATTAATAAAATCATCTAATATTGTACAAGGTCTTAAATCGTGAAGAGACAGAGTCGAGATTGAAGTGGATTGCAAACGAAAATCAAAAGTGAGCTAATCTCACTCATTTGGGTTTTATTTAAATTTAAATAGTTAAATTGAAATTTTGGTTGAATGATTGAATTGATTGGATGTGGTATACTATATATAGCAGTATATAGTATATATTGGAGTGATAGATTTCCCGCATTATAAAGCGAACGAGACCCTACGTGCCGCATAATAGCGGATGAGATAATATGGTTCCATATACCACGATATTCCACCTCAAAGTGGAATTGGTATTATTATATTGTGCTAACAGCTGTGTATGTAGGGAAAAACAGGTTGGAGGGATCCAATTGGATTCCTCAAAATGTTTGAATTTATTTTAAATATTCAGCGATATGATTATGTGATAATCTGTGATGAATTATATTGATCATATTGGGAATTGGAATTTATTGGATACTCTGGCTTGATTAAATATATATTGGTATATTGGAATTTTGAGAATCGAAATATATATATGAAGTTTGGATTTTTTAAAAGTAAATAAAAATTTAAATAAAATAATTATAAGGAATTTGGATAATTAAATGATTTGGAAGAATAAAAGTTGATTTTTAAATTTTAAATAAATAAATTCTGAGCATGGGAAGTATATTTTGAATAAAGTGGAATAAATAAATTTTTAGACTTAATGATATTTTTTTAAAGGAATAAAGAAATCATTTTCAAATTTAAGGTTTTAATTTGGAATAGATAAAGAAGAAATTTGGGAAAAGTATGAAATTTGTATTTCAGCTTAAATAAGATTTTGAAATGAAATTGGGTAAGTAAAGAAATTTATTTTAAATGGATTAAATTTTGAAAATCAATTTGAAAATTTGATTTAAGTGTTTGAAATTGGAATTTTAAAAGGAGATAGGACTATGAAATTTATAAACTGGGTTTATAAGTAAAATGAATATCGATGGATATTAAGGAGTATAAATTCACGGTAGGAATTTATAAAGGAATGGGTAATTTGTTTTAAAAATAAATAGTGGTTGACTTTTAAAGGTATGGAGATGGAAAGTATTTACCTGGAAAGCCAAGTATATTTTAAAAGGAGACTTTTTATAAGTTAAAAGTTTTAATTTTTTTTAAGGAAATGTTTAGAATATTTATTATTTTTAAATGATTTAAATTTAAATTAGATATTTTTAAAATTTATTTTAGTAGTAATTATTTAAAGATTAATTGGTATTATGTTTCAAAAAGATAATTATTAATATTTATACTTTATAAAGTAATTTTATTTCAAAAATAGTTTGGTTAAAGTTTTATTGAAACTTGTATAGAATTTCGTAACTCTTATTTTATATTTAGTTTGGCTTAACTTTTATGTTAAAAAAAATAGTTTATTTTATTTTATAAAGTAGTTTCATTTTAAATATTTTTAAAAGTATATATTTTTGAATAAAGTGTTTAAGTAATTTTAATTTTAAATGTTTTAAGTATATTTTAGAATAAAATGATTTAAATTATTTTTAAAATCTTAAGTATTTAGGACTTGGCGGTTTTCAGTGGAAATAAAACAATTAGGTGGAAATTTATTTCCACGAGAGAGAGAAAACCGATTTAAAAACTATTTTCAAAGGATTGAAATGTAGAAAAATATCTTGCGAAGATATTTAAAAATAAATAATTTGGGAGAAATTAATAAGGCTTGATGATTGTTTGTGAATGTTGTTTGATAGTTAAATAACCGACTATTGGCCAATGCGCTGATCATTTCGAAGTGACCTTGATCGGGATTTATTTTTGAAAACCACTTCGATCCGGTTTGAACGTTTTCATGAGGAAGACAAGAGTTTGGAGTCGAAGATGGAGCAATGAAGTGCAAGGGCTAGTCGCTATTAATCCTGAGGGTGATTCCAAAATGGATGTAGTAGGAGTAATGCCTTCGGTTCCGTTCGAACAAGGAACAGACTTGTATGGATGAATGCTTTCAGAACATCGTCAGGAGGACAATGAGCATTCAAAGTGTATGTGTGCTAAAAAGGTAACGCTTAGCCTCGAGCCTTATCAACGGGGAATGGATAAAACATGGGGGATGCACACAAGGCTTAGTGGCTAGCAACCAATTAGGGTAAGGTCACCCCTGTCTAGGTGTCCCTTTTTATATTCGACTGTGTGGCGGTTGCTGATCCCAACCGCATGGTGAACTTATTCGGACTATCCAGTAAGGGGAAGCTCCGGTCTTGTGTAGCAGGGGATCGCGAGGGATCCTCGGTACGGTGATCTAGACAACGTACTGTGAAAGGCGGTAACCCAATAGCCCTACCATTGATGGAAATCCATTTTTCCTACATGGCTTTACAGTTTTTTTTTGTAGAACCCACTTTGTGGCTTATAGCTGGAATTTAATAATGTAACAATTTTGGCTATTTAAATAAGTATTTGTATATAGACACCGCTAATATCATAGGATTTTATAAGAAATGTTTTGGTTATCGTAAGGTAAAAACCCAGCATGTTTATTTGTGACGTGGTCTTACGTGATACCTTTGATTTTCAAAGGATTTTGAAAACTTTAATAATCCAATTAAGTGTGTTTTGTAACAACCCGCATATTTATCGATTTTATATTTAAATATTTTATTTAAATATTTTATCGTTAGTCGGATTATAGTCCGAAAAGCTACTTTTTGCATACGTTCAAATTAGGACTCGAGACCACTGCCATTGAGTTCAAAATGACGTTTGCAATCTTTTTGAGTATAAGCTTTGATATGTTTGGAGTTAATGGAATTTCGCTACTTTTTGCTTTGGACTTTAGTTTGGGCTTTTAGCCTATTTAGACCCAACCTGTACCCCTTCTTTTCATAACTTCATTCTATTTGCTTTATCATTCAAGCTTTATCAAAAATGGAGGAGGGAATGGGAATTTAAAACTCCAAAGCTCAAATTCAATTGCAATTCACCATTCAACTCCAAATTCAAGAAGAAGACATTGATTCAAGCTTATGGTTGCTTCTCCATTGCCTTCAAGCTCTTTCTTCATAAATTTGGTGAAAAGGTGAGATTTTTATCTCACAATTCTAGTCTATAACTATATTGGACTGTTGGGAATGATTCCCCATCACTTTTGCATGCACATTTGCATTTGGTTTGAATCGAATTGGCGAAAAACTCCAATTTTTAGTGTTTTTGGTGAAATTCTGCACTTAGGTCGTTCTGCCTATGCTAGGTCGTTCGCGTGGAAAAGTCTCGGCCTCAAAATAGCTCGTTTCCGACCTTAAAATGGCCTACAACGTTAGGTCGCTCGGCACTCGGAATTAGGTCGTAGGTCGTATGGCTCTTAGGTCGTAGGTCGTGGGCTTTTAGGTCTTTAGGTCGCTAACACTTAGGTCGTTTCTGGCCTTAAATCCCCTATACAGCCTTAGGTCGCTCGGCTCTGGCTCCTTAGGTCGTAAGTCGTGGGCCTCTAGGTCGTACGTCGTTAGGTCGTTAGGCCTTAACTCGTGTGGCCTTGGTTCTTTAAGTCTGTAACATCCCGCCTTCTCGCACACTTTAAACCGACACACATGCTGATTCAAACCATACGGAAGGGCGGATTTGTTATGGGGTAAATAAGAAAAAAAAACAGAGAAGAAAAAACAAATAGAATCTCACAGCGGAAGGATAAAATATAATAAGAAAATATACAGTTTATAAAAACTGTTTACAAACATTTATATAATACATATCTGGGTTACACATACCAATAACAATGCAGCGGAACAGTGTGAGTGTAGTGCAATACTATGAATAATAATAATACAAATTCTTCGTCTTCGTCCTCCAAAGCTAAAGTCTTCGATCCTAAAACGCTCGGACTGACCCGAGCGAATTTGAAAAGACAAAAACACTCGAGTCAGAACTAAAAGATCTTATGTGAGTTAAATTAACAGAAATAAATATGAGTGCAATAACTCAAAAGATGTTCGGGATTTACATCTCCTAAGGATCCGTTAAACTATTTACTATGTAGTATATTGCGCTATTATAATAGTGTCTATAGTAAAATAAACATACTTTTAAATAGCATTAAGGCTTTACATTTTCCACCTTAACACGTAATAGTCCCAGTAGTCCATCCAATATCATAGTCCCTCCTGATCGGGAAGCCACCAGAGGATACCACACGGGCTACGGGAGAAATCCAAACTCGTACAAGGCGCGATAGGGTAGGTGACACGGCACAACTAGGCAATGCCAGGGTAGATATACTAATTACGCTTCCGGGTCGATGGTAACGCATAGCCGCAGCTACCGCCCACCTCGAACAAACTCCCCAAAATCAAAATAGAAGTGGCCACTGAATCAATCCAAAGTCAAAGTATAATATCGAAGAGGAGTGTCCGATCAGAGGAATGACCTCATTAACCCGTCAATCGCTCCTGTTTTAGCCACCTTATGCCAACTCACGGGAGTTGGGTCCACGTATTTACCTTATAGGAAACGTCGCCACCAACCTACTTCATTCTGGAATCTCCACCGCGTACACGGTTAGTCAAAGTGGTTTTCGGTATCGACAGAGAGTATGTCCATATCCGATCCCGGTCTCTTTGCCAACCCATCGTTATTATAACACCGCGGTCATTTAAAAGTAGTTTATATTTTAAAAACCAGAATAAATTTTCCATTTCAAAACTATGAATTCGATATCAATTTAAAAACCCAAAATAATATGATATCATTTTATCTCAAATATAACTCTTTTTCCAAAATCATACCGGTTTAAAATATAAATATCTGGAAACCAAACATTTGAATTATATTTTGAAAACATAATATTTCGGAATTCATACTTTTAAAACCATACTTCTAAAACTTGAATGGTTTGGATATTCAACAGTATATAAAATAAATGGTTTACTTCTAAGGTTACTTTGTAAAGAAATTATTTCCAGGGCTTTACAAATATACTTCCTTATTTAAAGTCTACCAAATTTAAATATCACTTTCAAGTTCCAAAACCACTTCAATTTCTATTTATATATATATATATATATATATATATATATATATATATCCATTTGGATTATTAATATTTCAAAACTAAAGTTGGAATTTATTCTTTCAACAAATTAAATGTTCTATTATTTAGTTTTGAATATTTACATAAAATCTATAAATAAAACTCCAATTTCTAGAAATTAACTATTTTCTTAAATTTAAATTATACTAAAATATTCTATTTAAGTAAATCTTGGAAAATCCATTTATAAATATCATACCTTAAAATTTCCAAATTTAAACATATAAGATAAATCATCAATTCCATTTTCTCAAATTTTTATCATTTTATTCAACAGGTTTATACACAGCTTAAATTTAATATTTTAACTTCATATATGTATATCTCGAAGAAAAATATTTTATAAAATATCAAAATTAAATTTTATAAACCGTATCCCATCCAAACCATAGAAATCACTTTTAAAATAATTTACATATAGACCACGGTGCCTGTATATAATTTTATATCCTATGGTCAAGTGATACGGATATTTATCATTTCAATCCGCAATTTAAGAATAAAATTTTGCGGTTGTATATCATTTCAAACCACAATCCCGAATGAAAGGAAATATGCATGATAATTTGAAATTAAATGATATACAATAAAACATCCATCAACATCACCCATCATCCAATCACCAATCATCAAGCAATATCAACCAATAACAATTTATATTTGATAATATATAACAGGTAATAACTGGCAATTTTATTCAGATTAAATTTAACAACTATTAATCTAACAGTTTATATTCAGTAATAAATTATATAACTGTTAACTAGCAGTTCATATACAAACAAATAAATTCTAGCTATCAATTAATACGCAATAAATACATTAAATTAACAGTTAAATTCAATAAATGCAATTCAGAAGATATGAATGAAATAAGCATGCCAAATACTCATAAATAAATTCTATTCATTTCTAAAATTAATTTAACAAACATAAAAGCTTCTAGTAGTTGTGAGTGGGTTAAAACACTCACCTTTTGAATTTAAATCGAATGCAAATCCGATTTAAACCCAAAATTTGACGGCCTCTAAATTTATCCAAACCAGCGTCATCAGATCCGGAATTTAATTACGATCCTAACAAAAGAAATTTCGTGTGAAACGGAGTTCGTATGTGAAAGTTATCACAATTAAACGATTTGCAATTGAAATAAAAAAAAATTAAAAATAAACAAAACAAAAATAATACCGTGCCACATCCACCTTCCCTCGTGAAAAACGCATATGCTTCTTCTTGATTGCTAACTTTGTTCCGTAATTTTTCTTTTATTTCGATTTACTTTAATCTTCCTCCTTATTATATGAATGTATGTATTTTAAAAGGTTTGAAAGAAAAAGAAGATTTGAAAAAGAAGAATTGAAAAAAAATGATTAAAATAAGAACTGAAAACAGAAGAGAAGATCTAGATTTGAAAAGAAGAAAGTTTGAAATAGAAGTAAATTTTAAGAAGAAGAAGAAGAATATTTGAAGAGAAAGAAAAAAAAATTAAAATGAGAGATAATAAGGAGCTTTGAGAAAAACAAGAAAAAAGAAGAAGAAGAAGAAGAAGAAGAATAGCATGGAGGCTAGGGTTAGAGTTAGGAGAAACAAAATGTAATAGAAGAATAAGAAGTAGGTTATTTATAATTATTGGAAAGAAATAAAGTAAATATGAACAAACTTGGTTTTGAAATATAGTAAATATGAACAACCTTTTTAAAAGTAGCAGGTATTCAAAAGAGGTAATTATTTATTAGAAAGGGAATGAATATGGAGGGACAAAAATAAATGACACGTTTCGTTAGTTTGATTCTAAATTAATTAAGGGCTAGATACAGAAAAATTTGAATACATCATATATATATATATATTCATACTTTAACTGTGTGACAAAATTGCTAAACATACATCAAGTACGATTAATTGGTGACAATATATAGGAATAATCAACAATAAATGTGGATGCAATCACATAAGGATCTAATAGGGAAGGAGATAAAAAGTAACGACGTTGATTAATTCCACTTTCCCACTTTAGCCAATCCAATTACAAAATTTAAAATTTTATAAAATCTCTCTCCTTTGATTTCTTAAACAATTTTAATAACTAACAACAAGTTCTATGTTAATTCAATCATTAATCATTTCGCCAATTACCAAATTAAATTTCAATTATTCTCAATAAATCAAATTATAAAATTTTCATTCCAATAAATAAAATAAATCTTGATTTTTTTTCCTCCATCCTTATTAATTCCACAACTTGTTCAATTTGAAAATCATTATCATATTTTCCAAATGTTACCTTAATTTAACACTTATGTAACGTATTATTAGATTCGTTGCAAGATTTCAATTTCAATCCCCATTTCTTAATATACTCAAATTTGGACATTTTTATTTCCTTACCCATAAGTGTAACATTTATTGCCAATTCCATCCAAATTTAACAGGTAACCCTTAACAATGTTTTCAATCCAAAGGTTATACTTAAGTTTACGTTGTATTTTACAACTTATCATATTATGAAGAAAATTCAAATTATTCCCCAATATTACCTTAATTCATATTAACTTAACATTAAATTTACTCTTCATTCTATTATTAACCTATTAGTATTAAATAGATGAAATTAACATTGGTTTTACACTCTATTACGTAGATATCCTTAAATTTTATCTAAGTTTATATTTACATAATATTCCAACATTAAATTTCATCCATTTTTTTTTCTTCCTTTTTATTTTAATTAAATCCAATTTCCCTAAAGTTACATTCAAACAAGTAAATTTTGATTTCCAATCAATCATTATACTATAACATTCTTAACATTTTTTCATTACACTACTAAATTCTACCTTGATAAGTTTACGTTTCTATTGCTTTACTTTCACACTTCCGTTAAAATATAAATTAATTCTAAAGTAACGTTTATTGTTGACCCCGCCATTTTAATTACTCATATTTAGATGAACGTTATTTCAAATAAGTTCATTGACTCATTTAAATTAGGTAGTTTATAGTAGTTGTTATCCCACCCTTACAATTATTTCCTACTAACGTGCTACCAACTCCTTTAATTAAAATTTGAATTCCAAACCTTATTTAATATACTAAGTAAGATAAATAACATATATAGATTGCTACCAACTTTCCTTTTCTTGCATCTATGTGTTTATTACTTGACACACCAGTAAATATTACATATACACAAAATTCCGTTATCACTTGCCTAACAAGGTTATTATCACTTAAGATCTCACTGCATCCACATTTTCACATTTTCATTTCCTAGTTTCTTTACTTTATTCTACATAATTTATTACAAATGGGATTTTCTTTGGTTTACATCTTATTTGTATTTAACATTTCTCAATCACCAATTCATTTCACTTTAACTGCGGTAAATTGGCGGATAAATTGAATTTGATTCCCAAAATCTAAATTAACAAGAAACAAGGGTAGGTAACATACAATAGTCATTACTCCAAATTCTAGTCACCTAAATAGTCTTTTATTCCTTGCAAATAAATGTTACTATTTATCTTCATAGTACAAATCTCAATGATTATTCCATTTTATATTTGCTTAGGCCATTTATAGTCCACTATACATATCTACATAAATGGGTAATTTATTCAATTCATTAAGTGTCAATTTTATTAAGCCCTGTTTATATCTTTATGCATTCTTCTATTACTTTACAAAAGGAAATAACTTTTAAACTCATACACTTAATAACAAAACCGTTATAAATCCAATAAACTTCCAAATCCAAGTTTGTACACATTTTACACAACTATTATGATTTCTCACAAACGTTGAATTTATTAAATGACCATTTATTATAATTTAATTCCCTTAATTGAATCAATTTCTTATTATTATATATATTCATTTCATTCTACCATTCCTTCCCATTATAAATTCATTAACGTATTTACACATCTCTATCTTTCAAATATTAATAACCAAACTTGATTACAAACACTGTCCTTATCAATCTTCATAAATTTGTTCAGATATATACTTTTTTCATATAATTAAAGTTTATGTTTTTTTTTATTAGATTTTTCTCTTTCTACAGGCATTAAATTTTATTATCTACACTTATTGCATCTTTGTA
Organism: Allium cepa; assembly: GCA_030765085.1. Classification (NCBI taxonomy): domain Eukaryota; kingdom Viridiplantae; phylum Streptophyta; class Magnoliopsida; order Asparagales; family Amaryllidaceae; genus Allium; species Allium cepa. The sequence continues at coordinate 962,169,425 of CM060939.1, read as the reverse complement.
TAAATGAATACTATTAAAGTTAATATTTATATTAACTTTTACAAATTCAACATTTATTTGTTTCTTAAAAATTACTTTAAATCAAGTTGTGACAATTTACATTATCCGCATCTATTGTCATAAAATTTTATAGTTACAACTAAATTGCAACTACTATACCAAATTTCTACGTTTACTCCTATTAGAAATTATATTAATTCATTTTATTAAATATCATAAATTTAGCGGGTCGTTACAAAGTCGCTCGACCATGCCTTCCATTTTTAGGTCGCATGATCTTCTAACCCGCTAGGTCGTTGGACCTATAACCCGTTAGGTCGTTGGGCCTATAACCCTTAGGTCGTTAGGCCGTTAACCCACTAGGTCGCATGACCTATAACCTGTTAGGTCGCTCGACCGTTTACTCCGTTAGGTCGTCCAACCCTACTACAAGTATTAGGTCGTATGACCTTGTTCCATTAAGTCGCTCGACCCTTAGGTCGTAACACTTTAGGTCGCACGCCTTTCACACCATTAAGTCGCGAGTTTAATTAGGTCGCTCGGCCTTAAAACGTTAGGTCGCTTGACCTGTGCTATTGTTAGGTCGCCAGTTCCTTAGGTCGCTCGTCTCCCTTAGGTCGCTTTCCTGGTTGAGTCGCACCTCACCTTAGCTCGGCCATGTTAGGTCGCGAGTTTCCTTAGGGTCGCTTGTTCCATTAGGTTGTTAGGTCGCTCGGTCATCCTTGTTAGGTCCCCCCCTATAGGTCGCAACGTTCCGACCTAATTTAACTCCTTTAGGTCGTGACTCTTTAGGTCGAAACCCTTTAAGTCGCTCGATCCTATCCTTCCTTAGGTCTTCACTAGGTCGTACCGTTTTGGTCGGGGCGCTGCCTCCGCACCCCCACCTAGGAGGGTTGCCACCCCCCCGGACCCCCCCGGACCCCCCCTCCATAGGGGATCTTATCTGAAGAGCATTCAACAGAACTTGCTTTGTTGAGATGCTGAGATTGACCACTCTTCGAGACAAACTATCTTTGGCTTCTCGGTTGATTTTATGGATTTTTGAATATCTATTTCAATGGATTCTTTATCGATTTCTTTAGATTTTATTCACGTCTTCGTATGTGAATTTTATGACTGATTGTTTCTACAATCACTTCTGTGATTTGTCACTTTAAAATATAAAGGTTTTCTATATTAGTAGTAAATATCAAAACTCTTTCAACAAAATGATTTCAACTCTATTTTCAATAACAAAGCTCTTTTCTTAAACCGTTTTCCAATCTACTAATATGTACAAACCTTTACCTCACTCGGATGAGAAATCTAATTAAATGTCTTAGTAAAACAAGTGGTATGAAACGCTTGCGTTTACTTCGTCGGTTAATTCTTGGACTTGTTCGATTGAATCTCTTGTGACAATTTTCTAGTGGAGATCTACAATTTGTTCGTAAATATTTAAGTTAAGCTAGTGGTTATGGGACATGATGCTAAGCTCATATATTTACTAGCTTACTGTGATTGACACTTCTCGTTGATCTTGACAATCATTTTATGAATTAGACTAGCAATTGTGCGATGTCTCTTTCATTGCGAGGTTAGGCTAGACACCATTTGTGTGATTCCACTCACACATACCTTTTTGCTTTTTGGTTAGCCTTGACCTCATCTGGGTGATTCAAACTCACCCATATGAGGTAGCTCCCCATGGTCTTCGGACCATCATGTGATAGGCCTCTTTCCCTTTTTCTGTGATTTCTTGATTTCTTGTGTTGATTTCTGGAATTTATGTCTTTGACTTGTTATGAGTACAAGTTTAGGGTATGATGCCCTCTTTGGATCTTTGAGAAGATTCTTGTGATATTGATTTATCTCTTATTGATTGATCTTCTGTTGATCATCATTTTCATACTTATATTTGTATGTCAGTATGGATATTTTATGTTTATGCCATATCTTTTATTTTATACCATGTCACCTGATATTTATAGCTAGACTGATCCGTTTATTATTTTCTTGAATAATGCTCGGGTCAGACCGAGATGTTACAGGTGCTTCTGCTTGACTTCTTTCCGGGATTTGCTACTCTGACTTTTGGATAACTATTTAGATTAGCAGTTTTACTGTTGTATACACTTGAGATTTAGACTCATAGTTGTACTCTTTTGTATAGCACGTGTTGCTATCCTTTTGTATTATTGTGGATCTTTTTGACCACTACCCTGATGTACACTTTCATGTGTTAGTTATATATTCATATCTTCTTCTGCCTTTGTGATATGGATGTCTGTGACTGATTTGTGTTATGCTTATTTCTATGTTTGTTTTCGAAGATTTATTTATATCCACCGTGTGATAGCTTTGAGTTTGTATCGGTATGTCGGACTTCCTCCTTAAATGAAATGCATGCTATAATATCTGACATATCGGTGCTCGCACAAAGAGGTTACATGGATGGTCGCCCCTCAACAGCCATATTCTCCGTGCTAGTTGACAGCACTACACCGTAGTGTTCTTGGCTAGCGTGGGTATAGAGGTGGGGCGTCACATGTTTTCTCACGCTGGTTTTTCAGACTGACTCGGGTGTTATTTAACTATAATGCTCGGGTCTGGCCGAGTATTATAGAGTACAGATTCTGGATGGACTGCTGTGGAGCTCAGGAGATGAGCTGGATGATGAGGCGTAATATTCCGATGTACCGTAAGCTGTTCATTCAATTTTGGAAGGACGAGTTATTATAACCGTCCTGAATTGTGATGTTGATTGTAATGTACTCTGATGACGTATGTATAAAGAAATATAGTTTCTTTTTGTAAAGATCAGTTATTATCCATTTTATTTTATTTCTGCTGCGATTGTGAGATTCTGATATTGTTTCCATTTCTTCTTCTACCTCCTTCTTCTTTTAAGCCTGATGGTTCGATTTTCGGGCATCGAAAAATCGGGTCATTACACATACAATTAGTTTCAAAACATTATAATTTAACTAACAGTACTTAATTTCAATCATATCTAAATTTACCTTGTGTTATGTTAATGACATTATATCGTTAGAAGAAAAGGTTCGCTTGCATTCTGTTGTTATATGAACATTTTGATTTGGCAGTGCATATAATTTATGTTAGCAATAATCAAAATGGGTTTTTTCAGTCATAATGTAGCTATATTGTATTGTATTAATTACTTAGTATGTTGGTTAAATTTCTATGTTTAAGCTAGTTTGCAATAAAACAGTATAAACAATTGTAAGCATGAATGATACGGATATATATCACTGTTATAAAAATTGTTAGTTATTTAATATTATATCGAGCTTTTCAATTCTATGTTCAAGCTATTCAGTATTATACCAATCTATTAGTAATAAAGTCAAACTTATTGTCATTTTTGCAGTTAGGTCGATGAAGTCTATCGATGCTTAATGGAGTTTGGGGTTATGGAAAAAAGTCTCGTGAATATTTTTCAGAACTACTCTCCTTCTATCATATGATGAGAAAAGTTTGATCAAAAATTCTGTAACAACCCGCATATTTGTCGATTTTATATTTAAATATTTTATTTAAATATTTTATCGTTAGTCGGATTTTAGTCCGAGAAGTTACTTTTTGCATACGGTCGAATTAGGACTCGGGACCACTCCCATCGAGTTTAAAATGCCGTTTGCGACCTTTTTGAGTATAAGCTTCGATATGTTTGGAGAAAGTTGATTTCTGCTACTTTTTACTTTGGGTTTGGTTTTTGGGCTCAACCCTATGTTAACTTATGCTCAAATCTGAGCCACTCTTCCCCACTCACCCTCATTCTCTTCTCATTTCAGTTTTTAGAGTGTTAATGGTGGGAGAGATTGGAAATTAAAATTCCAAAACCCTAGTTTCCCTTGCAAGTCAAATTCCTTGCTCCAAACTCAAGAAGAACCCATTGGTAAGCTTCTCTTCTTCTTCTCCAACTTATTCTCTTACCAATTTCAGAAATTCCTAAACCTAATCTTGGGAATGTTCTTGTTTTTGAGCTTAGATTCAAGCTCATTTGGGTTGTGTTGAAGAGAGGTTGATTCTCCAATTGCTTTCAAGCTTCGTCTTGTTCGATTTTGTGAAAAGGTGAGATTTTTATCTCACATCTATGACTATTATTATCTTTGGTTGTTGGGTATAAATTCCTAACACTTCTTCATGTGCATTCGCTCTTGATTTGGATTGGTTTTGTGAATATTCCAATTTTTGAGCTTTTGAGTCAAATTTGTGTGAAATCCTTTTATGGATGTTTGATCATGCTTTTGGTGATGCATCGAGGAGCATATAGGGCCGGTTGCCGATTGGCACAAACCCTTAGAGCCAATGTTCGTCCGGGTGCATTTTGGAAGAGTTGGCTCTTCATTTGTATAAGGCTGAAAAACAGCCCAGGCATGATTCAGTCGACTGAAATCTCTGTTCAGTCGACTGAACCTGAAACCCGAGAGTTTCCAGGCATGATTCAGTCGACTGAAAAACTCTGCACAGTCGACTGAAACTGGAAACAGAAAGTTTCCTGAACCTGGAAAATTTCCAGGCACAGGGTCAGTCGACTAAAAATCTCTGTTCAGTCGACTGAACCTGCTGTTTGAGTCTAATTTGCCTTTTTGGATTGAAATTCTACTTTAAATCGATTCGTGATAATCCTATTTGTTGTTATCATCTATTATGACTTTGATGACTCTTTTTAGGGATTTTTGAATATCCATTTCGATGGATCCTTTATCGTTTTCGTTGGATTTTATTCACATTTTCGTATGTGAATTTTTGTGATTGATTGTTCTTACAATCTTCTTCGTGATTTGTCACTTTAAAAATATAAAGGTTTCCTATACTAGTAGTAAATATCAAAACTTTTTACTCAAACGATTTCAATACTATTTTAATACCAAATTCGTTTATAAAACCGTTTTCCAATCTATTAGTACATACAAACCTTTACCTCACTCGTATGAGAAATCTAATTAAACGGCTTAGTAAAACAAGTGGTACGAAACGCTTGCGTTTACTTTGTCGGTTAATTCTTGGACTTGTTCGATTGAACCTCTTGTGACAATTTTCTAGTGGAGATTTACAGTTTGTTCGTAAATATTTAAGTTAAGAAAGTGGTTATGGGACATGAAGCTAAACTCATATATTTACTAGCTTAATTAATCGACACTTCTCGTTGATCATGACGATCATCTTTGTGATTTAGACTAGCAATGTGCGATGTCTCTTTGTCTGCGAGGGAGACTAAACCCCGTTTTGTGGAGTTTCGACTCAATTTGTGATGGGGTAGCAACCTATGGTCTTCGGGCCGTTTGTGGAGCTTGGGCTCAATTTGTGATGGTTAGCGACCATGGAATTAGCGTTCCGTTTGTGATACACGTGTTGGTGAGCTTTATGCTCCCGTTTGTGATAGACCTCCCCCCCTCTATTTTTGTGATTTCTGGATTTCTTGTGTAGATTTCTAGAATTTGTGTTTCACCAATTTTTCGTGATTTCCATTGATAAGTTTTATCAATATTTGTGCATTGGTGAATTTGTGTGTCATTGACTTTAGTGGTTTCTGGATTTCTTGTGTAGTCTTCTGGAATTTGTGTGTCATTGACTTTAGTGGTTTCTGGATTTCTTGTGTAGTCTTCTGGAATTTGTGTGTCATTGACTTTTGTGATTGACATTGATATTATCGTCAATAGTTATGGTATGGTGAACGAAATTAGGAGTATGACGTTTCTTTGATTCTTGTGTAGATTTGGTGACAGTGATTAATCTCTTGATGATTATCAACTAAGTATATATATATATATATATATCACAGCTTGGCATTGTGATTATTATGTGTTTAGTCATATCTCTTATTCTATATCGTTCATCTGATATTTATAGTTAGACTGATCCGTTTATTATTTTCTTATTAAATAATACTCGGGTCAGACCGAGATGTTACAGGTGCTTCTGCTTGACTTCTCATCCGGGATTAACTTCTTGACTTTTGGGTTAACTACTTAGATTAGTAGTTATTTTGTTGTATACATTTGAGATATAGACTCCTTAATGTATACTTATTCTTTTGTGTAGTTCGTGTAACTATTCTTTTGTGTTATTGTGGATCTTTTTAGACCACTACTCTGATGTACACTTTCTAGTGTAATATTCATATCTTATTCCGCCTTTGTGGTATGAATTGTCTGTGACTGATTTGTGTTATGCTTATTTCTATATTTGTTTTCCGAAGGATTTATATAGCCACTGTGTAGTAGCTTTGAGTTTGTGTCGGTATGTCGGATTTCCTCTTGAAATAGAATGCATGTTATATTATCTGACATATCGGTGCTCGCCCAAAGAAATTACATGGATGGTCGCTCCTCAACAGCCTTATTCTCCGTGCTAATCGACAGCATTCACCGAAATGTTCTTGGCTAGCGTGGGTATAGAGGTGGGGCGTCACAGCTTGGTATCAGAGCCAAACTTCGGAATAATATGGAATATTATAACAAGGATCATCGTTCTAAGTTCATCTTAGGAGTCGTGCTTTAGGATTTTATTCGGGTCTTCGTACCGTTCTATCCTATTTTCTTTATGATTCCTTGTTTTATCTATCAAGATTGCTTGATATTCAATTTGGTGAATAACCTTTTCTTCTTCTTCTTTCTTTCTAAAGGAAGAGAAATGTCTAGACCAGGCCGTCCCAGAGCCGTGCCATCTAGCACTCCACCCCAGGATGGAGTTTTTATGACTGCTCAACAGCTTCTTGATTTGGTAACAAATGCTCAAGCAGCTAGAGCTAACACGGAACCTACTCACCCAAAGTCGGGATTTGCACGCTTGTGTAGCGATTACACTAATTTGGGTGGGGAGCCATTCAAAGGTTCCGAAACTGTTATTGAAGTACAGGCTTGGCTAAGAACATGCGATCGCATCTTTTCGCGCATGAATCTTATTGACCTTCACCGAGTTCAGGTGGCCTCAAGTATGCTCCGAGAAAGAGCATTGGACTGGTACGAGCTTCTTATTTCTGAAACTAATGAAGCGGATCTCACTTGGGAGAAATTCCGAGAACGCTTCGAGTTGAAATTCGTACCGGAAGCTGAGAAAGTGACATTGGCTCGACGATTTATAGACCTTGTTCAAGGTGAGTCCTCCGTGACTGATTACGTCGCCTCCTTCGAGTCGCTTTCCAAATATGGGGTTGAATACATCAACACCCCTCTGAAGAAGAATCAGAGATTTGTTTATGGCTTAAACAAAAGTCTCAAGAAGCCATTACTTCTAAAGTTAGAATTTTCTTTCGACCAACTCGTTGATATCGCTCTTCGTCTTGAAGAGGCGGATAGAGAGAATGATGTTGAAGTGGTGGGTTCCAAACCAAACTTCAACAACAGAAAGAGGCCAAACAAATTTAAAGGCCCTTATCCCAATAAGAAAGGGAAGCAAGCAACCTCCGTGGCAAAGACTTCTTCCTTTGGTCGTGGGGAATGCTATAATTGTGGTTCGAAGGACCATTATGCGAACAAGTGCCCAAAGTCTCTTTCTTGTCGCTACTGCAAAGTTCCCGGTCATGTTATATCTTCATGCCCCAAGCTTCAGGGCAAGAAGGAGGGAAAGTTAAATGTTGCTCAAGCCCCTGGCAACACATCTCGTGACCAAGGTATTTCTCATTCTATTCTAGATGGAATTATTTTGTTTCGTGATCATCCTATTCGAGTTCTTTTTGATACGGGTGCGTCCCATTCTTTTATATCAAAAGAACTTGTTGATACTTTTTCTTTGGATGTTTTGTGTTTAATGACTTCTTTGAGAATTGCGAATCTGGTTGGTGGATCCGCAACAATCAGTTTATTGTGTAAAGATGTCGAGATTATTTTGTGTGATTTATCTTTCCGAGCCGATTTGCATGTCATGCGTTATTTAGGCTTTGGAATGATTTTGGGAATGGATTGGCTTAACCATTATGAAGCTCATATCCTATGTCCTGAGCGGACTATTCATCTTCGACATCCTCAATCTGTTAATCAGGTTTCTGTTATTCTTAAAGAATCAGATTCTGCTTTGGTTGCATCTTTATATTCTTTAAATCCTCGTGATGACGATGATGATGATGAGGGTGATATTATTTCTCTTATTCATGTCGTTTGTGAATTTTCCGACGTATTCGAGCCCGTTTTAGGATTACCACCTAAGCGAGCAATTGAGTTCAGAATTAATCTTATTCCGAGAGCTCAACCTATCACTCGTCCTCCTTATCGTATGTCCAATAAAGAAAACGAGGAGATGCGTAAACAATTATCTGAATTGGAAACGAAGCAATTTATTCGCTCTAGTTCCTCGCCTTGGGGAGCTTCAGCTATTTTTGTGAAGAAATCCGATGGTACACTTAGGCTTTGCGTTGACTATCGCATGCTTAATGATCTTACTATCAAAAATAAATATCATTTACCTCGGATTGATGATCTATTCGATCAACTTAGTGGTGCTAGAGTCTTTTCACAATTGGACTTGGCTACCGGTTTTCATCAGCTTCGTATTGCAGAGGATAGCATTCCTTTAACATCGTTCCGTACTCGGTATGGATCTTATGAATGGCTTGTTATGCCATTTGGGTTAACTAATGCCCCGGCTTATTTCGTTGACTTAATGAATCGAGTTTTTAAAGACTTTCTCGACCGGTTTGTTCTCATCTTTATCGATGATATTCTTGTTTATTCTAAAACCGAGGAGGAGCATGAAAAAAATCTTCGGATTGTGTTGGAAACTTTTAGGAGTAATCAATTAAAGGCAAAATTTTCTAAATGCCATTTTTGGCAATCACGTGTGAATTTTCTCGGTCACATCATTTCCGAATCTGGAATTTCCAAGGATCCTTCAAAGATTGAAGCGATTCAAGATTGGAAGAGACCGGAGAGTGTGACAGAGATTCGTAGTTTTCTTGGATTGGCGGGCTATTACCGTCGTTTTATTAAAGACTTTTCTAAGATTGTCGTGCCTCTCACTAGCTTGACGAAGAAAGGTGTTAAATACATTTGGTCGGACAAATGTGAAGCTTCTTTTCAGAAATTAAAAGAACTTCTTTCTGATGCTCCTATTCTTGTTATTCCCGAAGGGAATCAAGATTTCGTTGTTTATACCGATGCTAGTCGTATTGGTTTGGGTGTCGTTCTTATGCAAAAGGAACGCGTTATTGCTTATGCTTCTAGGCAATTAAAGCCTGCTGAGACTAGTATGCCACTCATGATTTAGAGCTCGCGGCTATTGTTTTTGCTCTTCGGATTTGGCGTCATTATCTCTTAGGAGAGAAATTTGTTCTTTACACAGATCATAAGTCTTTGAAATATTTATTCTCTCAAAAGGAACTTAATTTGCGTCAACAGCGTTGGCTCGAATTTCTTGCACCGTATGATCTTGATATTCTTTATACTCCCGGTAAGGGTAATCTTGTCGCCGATGCTCTTAGCCGTAAACAACAAGCTGTTGTTTCTATAATGATATCCGAATGGAACGATCTCGAGATTTTATCCACTTGCGAAATTCGAGACCGTGTTTCCGATTTATGCTCATCATTTGTTTTGTGTAGCCTTGAGGCTCGTCCTTCTCTTTTAGACCGCATTCTTGAAGCTCAAGGGCTAGATCCCAACTTGGCTCTTCTTGGCCAAAATATTAGGGATAAAATGGATATTGAAGGTTTGAAAGACTTTGATATCGATTCTCGTGGCGGCATTCGGAAATTTGGTAGACTTGTCGTGCCAAATATTGGTGATCTTCGTAAAGATATTTTAGAAGATTCACATCGTTCTAAATTTACCATTCATCCCGGTAGTAGTAAAATGTACGCAGATATGAAGCGACTTTATTATTGGAAGGGAATGAAACTTGACATCGATAACTTCGTTAAACGTTGCATGACTTGCCAACTCGTTAAGGCCGAACATCAAAGGCCCGGAGGGTTATTGCAACCTTTAGAAATTCCAGTTTGGAAGTGGGATCAAATTTCCATGGATTTTATAGATGGCCTTCCCCGTTCTCGATCGGGTTATGATAGCTTATGGGTAATTGTTGATAGACTTACTAAATCCACCCATTTTATTCCCGTTCGGTCTAACCGAACTGTTCCTCTTTTGGCCAAAATATTTATCAAAGAAATTGTTAAATTGCATGGTGTTCCTACTTCTATAGTTAGTGATCGTGATCCATTGTTTACTAGTGGATTTTGGAAGAGTCTTCAAAAAGCTTTGGGAACGAAGCTTAATTTTAGCACCGCTTATCATCCCCAGTCCGATGGACAAACCGAGCGTGTGAATCAAACTCTTGAAGATCTTCTTCGTGCTTGTGTTCTTGATTTTGGTGGAGGTTGGGAGGATCATATTTCACTTGTTGAATTTTCCTATAATAATAGCTTCCAATCTAGTATTGGTATGGCACCTTTTGAGGCACTCTACGGAAGGCCATGCCGATCTCCTTCTTGTTGGCTTGAGGCCGGTGAGAACCTGGCTTTAGGTCCAGATTTTATTCGTGATTCCACAGAAAAGATTGATCTTATTCGTCATAGGATGAAAGAAGCCCAAAGTAGACAAAAATCTTATGCCAATAACCGGAGAAGGAAGTTAGAATTTTCTGTGGGAGATATTGTGTTCATTCGTGTTTCACCTATGAAGGGTGTTGTACGTTTCAGTCGATCGGGAAAGTTAGCGCCTCGATATATTGGGCCATTTCCTATCACCGAACGTATTGGTTCTTTGGCTTATCGCCTTTTATTACCGGCTCAATTTTCTGCTATGCATGACGTGTTTCACGTTTCTCAACTTCGGAAATGTCTTCGAGATTCCGATTCTATTCTTGAGCCCGGTGTTGTGGAAGAGATTGAAGTTTCGCCTAATTTAACTTATGAGCAACATCCTATTCGTATCATTGCTTCGGAAGTCAAACGACTTCGAAATAAAGATGTTCCGCTTGTTAAAGTTCAATGGTCTTCAAATCCTAAGGATTGTTCTTGGGAATCTAGAGAGTACATCGAGCGTACACATCCGGACTTACTTTCTCGTGCTCTTTGCGGTGAACTTCTTATTTCAAACTTCTTTTGTGTTGAATATGCTTCTATGGTTGTTACTATATATCTTCTTCTTGTAATATTGCGAGGACGCAATTTCTTTAAGGAGGGGAGTCTGTAACAACCCCCATATTTTTCGATTTTATATTTAAATATTTTATTTAAATATTTTATCGTTAGTCGGATTTTAGTCCGAGAAGCTACTTTTTGCATACGGTCGAATTAGGACTCGGGACCACTCCCATCGAGTTTAAAATGCCGTTAGCAACCTTTTTGAGTATAAGCTTCGATATGTTTGGAGAAAGTTGATTTCTGCTACATTTTACTTTGGGTTTGGTTTTTGGGCTCAACCCTATGTTAACTTATGCTCAAATCTGAGCCACTCTTCCCCACTCACCCTCATTCTCTTCTCATTTCAGTTTTTAGAGTGTTAATGGTGGGAGAGATTGGAAATTAAAATTCCAAAACCCTAGTTTCTCTTGCAAATCAAATTCCTTGCTCCAAACTCAAGAACAACCCATTGGTAAGCTTCTCTTCTTCTTCTCCAACTTATTCTCTTACCAATTTCAAAAATTCCTAAACCTAATCTTGGGAATGTTCTTGTTTTTGAGCTTAGATTCAAGCTCATTTGGGTTGTGTTGAAGAGAGGTTGATTCTCCAATTGCTTTCAAGCTTCTTCTTGTTCGATTTTGTGAAAAGGTGAGATTTTTATCTCACATCTATGACTATTATTATCTTTGGTTGTTGGGTATAAATTCCTAACACTTCTTCATGTGCATTTGCTCTTGATTTGGATTGGTTTTGTGAATATTCCAATTTTTGAGCTTTTGAGTCAAATTTGTGTGAAATCCTTTTATGGATGTTTGATCATGCTTTTGGTGATGCATCGAGGAGCATATAGGGCCGGGTTGCCGATTGGCATAAACCCTTAGAGCCAATGTTCGTCCGGGTGCATTTTGGAAGAGTTGGCTCTTCATATGTATAAGGCTGAAAAACAGCCCAGGCATGATTCAGTCGACTGAAATCTCTGTTCAGTCGACTGAACCTGAAACCCGAGAGTTTCCAGGCATGATTCAGTCGACTGAAAAACTCTGCACAGTCGAATGAAACTGGAAACAGAAAGTTTCCTGAACCTGGAAAATTTCGAGGCACAGGGTCAGTCGACTGAAAATCTCTGTTCAGTCGACTGAACCTGCTGTTTGAGTCTAATTTGCCTTTTTGGATTGAAATTCTAATTTAAATCGATTCGTGATAATCCTATTTGTTGTTATCATCTATTATGACTTTGATGACTCTTTTTAGGGATTTTTGAATATCCATTTCGATGGATCCTTTATCGATTTCGTTGGATTTTATTCACGTCTTCGTATGTGAATTTTTGTGATTGATTGTTCTTACAATCTTCTTCGTGATTTGTCACTTTAAAAATATAAAGGTTTCCTATACTAGTAGTAAATATCAAAACTTTTTACTCAAACGATTTCAATACTATTTTAATACCAAAATCGTTTATAAAACCGTTTTCCAATCTATTAGTACATACAAACCTTTACCTCACTCGTATGAGAAATCTAATTAAACGGCTTAGTAAAACAAGTGGTACGAAACGCTTGCGTTTACTTTGTCGGTTAATTCTTGGACTTGTTCGATTGAACCTCTTGTGACAATTTTCTAGTGGAGATTTACAGTTTGTTCGTAAATATTTAAGTTAAGCAAGTGGTTATGGGACATGAAGCTAAACTCATATATTTACTAGCTTAGTGTAATCGACACTTCTCGTTGATCATGACGATCATCTTTGTGATTTAGACTAGCAATGTGCGATGTCCCTTTGTCTGCGAGGGAGACTAAACCCCGTTTTGTGGAGTTTCGACTCAATTTGTGATGGGGTAGCAACCCATGGTCTTCGGGCCGTTTGTGGAGCTTCGGCTCAATTTGTGATGGTTAGCGACCATGGAATTAGCGTTCCGTTTGTGATACACGTGTTGGTGAGCTTTATGCTCCCGTTTGTGATAGGCCTCCCCCCTCTATTTTTGTGATTTCTGGATTTCTTGTGTAGATTTCTAGAATTTGTGTTTCACCAATTTTTCGTGATTTCCATTGATAAGTTTTATCAATATTTGTGCATTGGTGAATTTGTGTGTCATTGACTTTAGTGGTTTCTGGATTTCTTGTGTAGTCTTCTGGAATTTGTGTGTCATTGACTTTAGTGGTTACTGGATTTCTTGTGTAGTCTTCTGGAATTTGTGTGTCATTGACTTTTGTGATTGACATTGATATTATCGTCAATAGTTATGGTATGGTGAACGAAATTAGGAGTATGACATTTCTTTGATTCTTGTGTAGATTTGGTGACAGTGATTAATCTCTTGATGATTATCAACTAAGTATATATATATATATATATATATATATATATCACAGCTTGGCATTGTGATTATTATGTGTTTAGTCATATCTCTTATTCTATATCGTTCATCTGATATTTATAGTTAGACTGATCCGTTTATTATTTTCTTATTAAATAATACTCGGGTCAGACCGAGATGTTACAGGTGCTTCTGCTTGACTTCTCATCCGGGATTAACTTCTTGACTTTTGGGTTAAGTACTTAGATTAGTAGTTATTTTGTTGTATACATTTGAGATATAGACTCCTTAATGTATACTTATTCTTTTGTGTAGTTCGTGTAACTATTCTTTTGTGTTATTGTGGATCTTTTTAGACCACTACTCTGATGTACACTTTCAAGTGTAATATTCATATCTTATTCCGCCTTTATGGTATGAATTGTCTGTGAATGATTTGTGTTATGCTTATTTCTATATTTGTTTTCCGAAGGATTTATATAGCCACTGTGTAGTAGCTTTGAGTTTGTGTCGGTATGTCGGATTTCCTCTTGAAATAGAATGCATGTTATATTATCTGACATATCGGTGCTCGCCTAAAGAAATTACATGGATGGTCGCTCCTCAACAGCATTATTCTCCGTGCTAATCGACAGCATTCACCGAAATGTTCTTGGCTAGCGTGGGTATAGAGGTGGAGCGTCACAAGTTCAGGAGAAGAGCTCATGGCCTCGTGAATACGTATACATGTAGTTGTGTACTTGCATCCACGTTCTTCATGTACGTTTGTCATTAGCACTTTCCTGGTATGATTCTTTCTAGGTATAATAATCGTATTCGGTATTGTTCCAACTAATTTGTATTTATAAATGTACTTTGTGACATCTTAGCGATGCCAAACAATTTAGTAATTGTAACGTCCCGTAAATTTTGATAACTAAATTAGTTAAATTTATAGGGTTTTGTAATTGAATTTAGGAAGAAATTAAAATGTTTGTAATTCATATTGAAGTAAATGTAGAAATAAAATGCAACATTTGAAATTAAAGCTAAGTATTAAAAATAAAAATGAAATTACGATGCATTGAAGTAATGTGAATTGTTATTCTAGGCTAAGAAATTTAATATAAGAAAATAAACGAGTATATTGTATTAAATAATGCAATGATATAATTTAATGAATCCAATATTATAGTAACCGATGAAGAAATACGTAATTAATGGAAAATTTATACAATTAGTGTAGATAAGTAATTTTAATGACTATTGTAGATAATAAATGTTACCTTAATGGTAATTAATAAAATAACGGGAGTGAGAATCGTAAATTAAAGTAACAATTGACGTAATAAAGAATGGAGCCAAGGTAAATTTATTTATTGGATTTAAAATCTAAATTAATGGGTGAAATTGACAAATTTCAATGTAACTGAATTATAGTAGTTATTATACAATAAGTGAAAATAAAATAGTTAATTCAAATAAAGGTGAATGTAAATGGAATAATACGTAATAAGTGCAATTTGATAGGAATCAATGTTAGTATGAATTTGTGAAACAACTACGAACCAATGAATGTATTAAAGTTGTAAAGGTCATAAATAATTGCATTAAATAAATTCGGAATTCAATTTCATTAAAGGTAATTAAATATTATATTAATATAAATTTTAGATAATTTTTGAAAGTAATATTAACACCTTTCAGAATATGACAATTGGTGTAACGTTCGGCTTGTAAACATATATTGTAAATTACTTGTTTTATTTGTTGATGGAACTAGAATTTGAATTAAATGGTAATAAAATAAATGAATGTTACACTAATGGGAAATGGAATAAGATGTTTAGGAGTTGGCAAAATTTGAGTGCAGTAAAAGTAATAAAAGGTTAATTAGGTTATAGAGTAGTAATGAACTTAATAAAAGGGATTGGAATGGAAACATACCAATTTATTTAAATTTAATACATATAATAAATGGACTTTTCGTAGCAAATGGGATTTAATACTACGACGATTAGAACTAAGAGGAATTTGGGAAACATTAAAGTTAATAGTTATGAATCAAATACAATTATACCATAGGATGAAATTGATCGAATAATAATTGGTTAGATAAAAAGGATTGAAGTAAATTAAGATAATTTATTTGGATAAATTTTATTAATTGAGTTTATTGTGAATGAAATTAATTACTACGTTATTTGAAATTTAAGATGGAATGTGAAAATATTTAATGGAATAGATTTTGAGTCCAATATAAATGCCATCTATTTGACAATAAGGAATGAGATAATTACAAATTGATTTAAATTAAATGGAATTCTTAGGAATTTATTTATAAATGATAAATTAAATAAAGTGAGGATAAGATTGAAATTTGATAAATTAATTAACTTTAAATGGACATCTAAGTTTGTTAAAATATTGTGAATAATTTGGAAATATAGAAATGATAAGAAACGTCAAATTTTAGAATTTAAATTTGAAATTTGATTTAATTAATTTGTTTTAATCCATTTAATTAATGGAAAAGTAGCCATTTTGACCACTGACTCGAATTTCGACGAAACTAGTTTCATCGGATCCGTAATGGTAAATTATTGTAGGGTTTCAAGTTTCGTAGCGATCGGACTTGTCGTTGATCGTACGGACTCGAAACGCCCTGAAATCGGTAAATTGAAATCAACTGAAATTAATTTGAAAATTTTAATTTAGCATAAATTCTCCATACGATGGAATTTGGACATTAAACTTTTTCCATTGCGTTTAAAATATTTTAAAATATCTATTTTGATATATGGGTTGACCCAATTTCGATCCGGAGCCGAAACTGGCTTTTTGGACCACTTGGGCGTTAGCGCGTATATCTGTTTTATCCATCTATTCTATTTTCAATCCTGCCTATAAATATCCTGCTATAAACCCTCGCCTCCCTATTTCTCATTTATCTGTACGTACATCTCAACTCTCTCCTCCTTAATGGCAGACAAACAAATTCTAGATCCAATTCCAAATCAAATCCAAAGCTAAAATTTCAAACTCCTCAGAAAACTTTGAAACAAAATTATAAGTTGAAGCTCTCGACTAGCATAATTCACTTGTGGTGTTCGTTTTTCGATTCGAGTTGTCGTGTGTCCAGAATTCAATGATTAACTGCCCGCCGTTCGTTGTGACGAAATCAAGTTCATCTGATCGTGGAATCAAGGTTACTGTTGGGTAGAGGGGAACCAGTGGAGGCCATCGGTAGGTTTGGTTTGTAATTTTAACGGCTAGATCGTAGTATAAAATTCAATTAAGGTTAGTTTACCATGGCGGCCACGAGTTATAGGGGACGTCGCGAGCACCAGGGTGGAGTCGCCAGAGGCGCCTGGCCATGGGGATGACGGTGGTGATTTTCGTTCGTCATACGGAGAGGCGTGGTGACAACTAGGTTCGGTCAAAGGCGGCGACTCTAGGGTTTCGATCGAAACCTATTTGTAGCGTGCGCGGTCTTTTCCTGGACGTGATAATAGGGGCTGATGTGGCGATGAAGGTAGGTTTAATATATTTTGTTTTGATTTAATTTAGAATTCAAATCGTTTAACATGAATAACTTTCACATACGAACTCCGTTTCACGCACGATTTTTTTTGTTAGGATCGTAATAAATTTCTAGACTTTTTGGCGCTAGTTTGGATGGATTTCGAGACTGTGCAAATTTTTCGTTTGAATTGGATTTAAATTCAATTTAAATTCAAAAAGTCAATGTTTTAACCCACTCACAACTTCTAAGATTTCTTATGTTTGTTAAATTCAATTTTGAGGTGATTTAAAATTTATCTACGAATGTTTGGGCATATATTTAATCATCATCTCAGTTAGATTGCATTTAATTAAATTAAATTATTATTTAATTTATTTTTGAATATAAACTTCCAGTTAAATTTTTATTTATCTATTATTGCATATAAACTGCCAGTTAAACAGTTTTAATTTAATATTGAATATAGACTGCAAGTAAATACTTGTTGTTTATTTTCCGTTCTATAGTAATGTTATTGTTTATATTGGACGACGATTGTTGTAAATGGTTGATGATTGATATTGGATGAATGGATGCTGTATTATATATTGCATACACTGCAAGTTATTGTGCATTTTCATCTCATTCGGGATTGCGATTAGGAATGATATATAACCGTAATTTTTATTTTAAATTGCAGATTGAAATGATAAATATCCGTATCACTTGACATAGGATAGAGAATTTTATACAGGCACCGCGGTCTATATATATAAATATTTTGAAATGATTTTCTATGGTTTTGGAAAGGAATATACGGCTTAATAAGTATTAATTTTTGATGTTATATTAATATTATTTTATATATATATAGATAGTTAAATTTTTGAATTTAAGCTATGTATAAAATTGATTTAATAAAATGAGTTAATAATGGAGTTTGATTGTTTTATATTATATGGTTTAGTACCTATTTAAGATATTGTATGTATAGAGTTTTTAAATAACTTAAATGAAATTTAAGCTGGAAAATAAATATGGAATTGGTCTAAATTGAATTATTTAAGAATTGTACTTGAATAAACTTGATTTGAAATTTAAAGGGATTGAGTTGGTTTAAAGGGATTTAAATGTATTAAAAAGTTGAGATAAACGAATATATCAAGTTAAATAAATTGAAGAATATCCAGCTGTTTGAAGTTAAAAGTTTTACTTAAAATATATTGGCTTAATTAAGTAAATATTTCAAAACTAAATAATAGAAAAAGTGAAATTGGTATATATATATATGAATTATAAAATTTTGTTTGAAGTATTGAATTTTTAAGCTTTGAAATATATTGAAATTGAAATGGTTTATTTGGAGGTTCAAATCGGTATTTGGAATTTATGTGCGAAATTAAAGAAGCTATTTTATTTTATAAAGTAATTTATTATTTAAACCATTTAAGTGGTGTAGTTATATTTCAAGGTTATGAAATTCAAAGTTTATGTTATGAAAGGTTGTATATTCAAGTTTTGGTTTCGGAATATTATAACTTTGAAAATGTTATGGTTTCAGAAAAGGATATATTTGAAAATAATATTGATTTGGGTTTTTAAAACAGAAATGATATCGTATTTATATGTTTTGAAAGGGATATTTTATTTTGTTTGAAATATAAATATTTTAAAAATGATCGCGGTGTTATAATAACGTTTAGTTGTTGAAGAGACCGGGATCGGAAGTTGTCATACTCTCTGCCAACTCCGAAAACCACTTGAACAACTGTGTACGCGGTGGAGATTCCAGAATGAAGTAGGATGGCGACGGTGTTTCCTTTGAGGTAAATACGTGTACCCAACGCCCGTGAGTTGGCATAAGGTGGCTAAAACTGGAGCGATCGGCGGGTTAAGAACGTAGCCCCTTTTATCGAACACATCCCTTCGATATTCTACTCTGACTCTGGATTTATTCGGTGGCCATTTTTGATTTCTTTGATTTGGGGGTGTGGCTCGAGGTGGGCGGTAGCTACGGCTATGTGTTACCACCGACCTGGAAGCGTAATTGGTATATTTACCTTGGTATTGCCTAGTTGTGTCGTGTCACCTACTCTAGCACGCCTTTTACGATTTTGTTTTGTACCATACCTTTGGAATGCCCTCTGACGATGCCCAGTACGGGGGAGATTACGGTACTGTATAGACTATGAGAATATATTATGTGTTAAGGGGAATATTGGGTCACTCCTTAACGCTATTTTAAAGTAAGTATTTTACTAATAAACACTATTATAATAGCGAAATATTACTACATAGTAAATAGTTTAACAGTTCCTTAGGAGATGTGAATCCCGAGCATCTCTTAAGTCACTGCACTCATATTTATTATTGATTTAACTTACATAAGATCTTTTAGTTCTGACTCGAGTCTTTTGTCTTTTCAATTCGCTCAGGTCAGCCTGAGTATTTCAGGATTCGTAGACTCTTTCTCTGGAGGACGAAGACGAAGATTTTATTTCTATTACCTATTACATTATTCCACTACACAATTTACTCTGCTGCATTATTGATATTCTATGATATGTATAACTCTGATATATATGGTAAGTATAATTAAATATTTTGAAAAACAGCTTCATGAACTATATATTTGATTATTATATTTTATCCTTCCGCTGTGAGTTTTATTTCTTTCTTGTTTTTTTCTTATTTACCCCATAAAAATCCGCCCTTTTTCATAGTTTAAGTCTGACGTGTGTGGTTTATCGTCGATTTAAATCGTGCGAAAAGGCGGGTCGTTACATCTAGTATCAGAGCTTTGGTTTAGCGATAAACCTTAGCTTTGTGGGGATTGACTCTTTACTAACAGGGTATTAATACCCTATGATGAGTCGCTGAGTGTATATGTGACGCCCCACCTCTATACCCACGCTAGCCAAGAACACTCCGGAGAAGTGCTGTCAACTAGCACGGAGAATAAGGCTGTTGAGGAGCGACCATCCATGTAATAGCTTATCACACGGTGGCTATAAATAATCTTCGGAAACAAACATAGAAATAATCATATCACAAATCAGTCACAGATATCCATATCACAAAGGCGGAAGAAGATATGAATATATAACTAACACATGAAAGTGTACATCAGAGTAGTGGTCAATAAGATCCACGATAATACAAAAGAATAGCAACACGTGCTATACAAAAGAATACAACTATGAGTCTATATCTCAAGTGTATACAGCAAAAACTGCTAATCTAAACAGTTAGCCAAAAGTCAGAGTGATGAATCCCTGGGAGGAAGTCAAGCAGAAGCACCTGTAACATCTCGGTCTGATCCGAGTATTATTTAAGAAAATAATAAACGGATCAGTCTAGCTATAAATATCAGATGACATGATATAACATAAAAGATATGGCATAAACATAAACATCCATAACGACATACCGCTATAAGTATGTAAATAATGATCAACAGAAGATCAATCAATAAGAGATAATCAATATCACAAGAATCTTCTCAAAGATTCGAAGGGGGCATCATACCCTAAACTTGTACTCATAACAAGTCAATGACACAAATTCCAGAAATCAACACGAGAAATCCAGAAATCATAAAAAGGGAAAGAGGCCTATCACATGACGGTCCGAAGACCATGGGGAGCTACCCCACATGTGTGAGTGGAATCACACAGAATGAGGTCAAGACTAACCAAAAAGCAGAAAGGTATGTGTGAATGGAATCACACAAGTGGTGTCTAGTCTAACCTTGCAATGAAAGAGACATCGCGCAATTGCTAGTCTAATTCATAGAGCGATCATCAAGATCAACGAGAAGTGTCAATTACACTAAGCTAGTAAATATAGAAGTTTAGCTTCATGTCCCATAACCACTTGCTTAACTTCAATATTTACGAACAAACTGTAAATCTTCACTAATAAAATTGTCACAAGAGGTTCAATCGAACAAGTCCAAGAATTAACCGACGAAGTGAACGCAAGCGTTTCATACCACTTGTTTTACTAAGTCGTTTAATTAGATTTCTCATCCGAGTGAGGTAAAGGCTTGTATATACTAATAGATTGGAAAACGGTTTAAGAAAAGAGCTTTGTTATTAAAAATAGAGTTGAAATTGTTTGTTAAAAGAGTTTTGATATTTACTACTAGTATTGAAACCTTTATATTATAAAGTGACAAAACACATAAGTAAGTGTAGAAACAATCAGTCACAAAGATCGCATACGGAGATGCGAAAAAAATCCAAGGAAATCAGCTCAGGAAGTTCGGTTGAATGTTCTTCAGATAGGATCGCCTACGCAGAGTTATACGGGGTTCGACCTGCCCGGTCAGGTCGCGGGGGTCCAGGGGGCAGCGCCCCCGGCGGGGTGCGGGGCAGCGCCCCGACCAAAACGGTACGACCTAGTGAAGACAAAATGAGGTCTAACGACCTAAGGGGAATAGGGTCGAGCGACCTATAAAACTCGCGACCTAAAAGTTAGCAAGGTCGAACGACCTATAGAGGCATAGGGTGCAGCGACCTAAAACATCGCGACCTAGTGACCTAACGGTTTAAGGGTCTTGCGACCTAACTGGAAACAAGGTCCAAACGACCTAACGACTTAAAGTGAAACCTGGCTGAGCGATATAAGGTCGGAGACGACCTACGACTTAACTCCGTGTGAGCGACCTACGACCTATGGCTGCTACGACCTAACGAGTTCCAATAGTGAAGGCTTAAGGTCTAACGACCTAAGGGGTACGACCTAAGGTCTTACGACCTAAGGTATTGAGGTTGGACGACCTAACCAAATTGCATAGGCCATACGAGCTAAGGCCTAACGACCTAACTCCGAACGAGCTATACGCGAGTGACCTAGGGCGCTAACTCGCAAACGACCTAACGTTAACTCGCGAACGACCTAACTCCAGACGTGCCTTTTCAACGCGTGCGAGCTGAAGACCTGCCGACCTACGACCTAACTGCAAGCGACCTAAGTCCTAGGTCGTGAGCGACCTAACTGCGAGTGAGCAAAAATGGCCAGAGCCAAAGCAGAGCGACCTAACGGCCATACGACCTACGACCTAAGGTCCTGAGCGACCTAACTCCGAAAACACGAAAATGGCTAGAATGACCTAGGGGTTAACTCGTACGCAACCTACGACCTAAGGTCCACACGACCTAACTCCGAGCGAGCTAAAAACGGCCAGAACGACCTAAATGCAGAAATTTCTCCCAAACGCCAAAAATCGGAGTTTTTCGCCAATCCAATCCAAACCAAAAGCAAATATGCATGCTAAAGTGATAGGGAATCATTCCCAACAGTCCAATATAGTTATAGACTAGAATTGTGAGATAAAAATCTCACCTTTGCACTAAAATTTTTGAAGATGAAGCTTGAAAGCAAGGAGAAGCAATCCAAAGCTTGAATCCAATATTTTCTACTTGAATTAGGAGTTGAATGATGGAGTTGCAATTGAATTTGAGCTTGGAGTTTTAATTTCCCATTCTCTTCACCATTAATGCTAAAGCTTGAGTTAGTTAGGAAATTTTATGAAGAGTGAGGAGAAGAGGGTTGGAACTTGGGCTTAATAGGCTAAACTAACCCAAAGTCCAAAGCGGGAAAAGTTAGTGAAATTTCACTAACTCCAAACCTATCGATGTTTATACTTAAAAAGTTGTAAACGACATTTCGAACTCAATGGAAGTGGTCTCGAGTCCTAATTTGACCGTTTGCAAAAAGTAGTTTTTCGGACCAAAATCCGATTAACGATTTAATATTTAAATAAAAATATTTAAATGTAAACTCGATAAATATGCGGGTTGTTACAGTATATATACGAGAGAGCGTATTTCTTAGTGTTATAAAGGTTTTAATATTGTGTTAATCTGTTCCGTTTTGTATTTATAAATTCTGGTTGATGCATGGGACGTTATGACATCAATAGGGATTCCTAAACACATAATAGGACAGACCGACATAATATTTGTTTTTAATATAGGTGAATGAAATAATTTTGTCTATTATATTTTCTATATATATAAAATAAAATTTTATAAATGATATATATTTCGTTGCAATATATTGGTTGTTAGGTGATGAAATTTATAAATAATAGTTGAAATAAGATTTAAATATAAGATAGAAGAATAAGTTGGAAATTTAGAACTTAAGTCCTGGGGTTTTGAAAATTCTTTCAATGGTTTTGGAATATAATAATAATATTATTTAGAAGTAATTTTTGATATAAATATTTCAATATAATTTGAAAGTATTGTTTTAAGAAATTTGAATGAAATAGGTATGTACTTCCCTCTCTGTCGCTGGAAAATAATTTCGGTGATCGCGGCCGCATCATCGACATTCATTTTCGAGTTTCGGAGTGGAAAGGCCACTGTAATAGTTTTTCTATAGATTTATTGTGATAAACAAAAAGTGAACTTTTTTTATTTGTTTAAATCTACTTGGATATATAAATTGTCATTTTATATTTATCTATTATTTTAAAATGAGTTGAAATTTAACCAGGTATTTAATTCTTGAGTTTCCGATTTATTAATAGTTTCCGTTATTGTAGTGAAATGGAATGTAACCGATTATTAATTGGAGTCCTTAATTAAAATAAGGAATTTAATGCTAGGTTATGAATGAAATTAAAGGTAATTTGAACTGTAACGTACGGAACAAAGAATAATATTATTAAACATTAAATTAAGTTAAAAGATGAGGTAAAACTTGTATAAGTTTCATTTGCATTTTCTTTGGCATATATATAACTTACCAAAAGACATAAAAAGTTGAAATGTTTAATAAGAAATTATAATAGAATATTATACAAGTAAATTTGAAATAATGAAAGTATTCAACGGAATTCCTTAACAAATAAGAATTTGGTGTTAGAGTTGTCATGAACTTAAGTATAAAAAATAAAGGCTATTAATTAAAATAGAAAGGTAAGTATTATAAATGGAATTTATTAATAAATGAAAGTAAATAAATAAATTAAGGAGTATAGATGAAAGATAATAAACTTAAGTAAAAGATTGAAGCTATTTATTAATAAAATAAGCGGAAAGATGAATACTGCAAATAAATAAAGATAAAGAAAAAAAGAAGATAAATCATTATATGAATGAAAAGGAAATCAAACAATAAATGCTATGAAATTGGAAAATTTAATTTGATTTCTTGTTTGGAAGTGTTGTTTGTTTTGGCCTATGGTTGTTGGGTAAGGATATTTTAAAATTGTTGGGATGTATGCATAACCTATTTAGTTTCACCTAAGACTGTTAAGTGAAGGGTAAACTTAGTAGTTATTTTTCATTTTGTACAATTTTAAAGTTTGAACCCGAACAACTATTTGTTGGTTGATATGAATGAATGATTGATTTCTATGGATTCTATGTGATGGTTGTATGCCTTGTTGCAAGTGATTGTTGATTGTATTGATTTGTTTGGTTGTAGTTGCAATAACCTTAAATATTTTATTTTATATGATTGTTAACCGTTTTGAATTATATAAGTGCAATATAGGTTATGGAAGCAATTGCTACTGCATTTGGTTTCATAATATAAGCGTAATTTGCCCGACAAATAGGTACGTTCTCGGATTACGGTTTATAGCGTTATTATATTATTTTCCCGAGTTGGGATATATATTATTTTGAAAAATATATTTTGTATATTGTATTTTTGATATTATATTTTCTGCCTAGCCTCCCAGTACAAAGGAGACTCTGCCGAAATTTTTCGAAAATTTTGGACTTAGAAAATTTTGAAAAAGTTTTTCAAACTTTATTTACTTGAATATAAAATGATTTAAGAATTATAAATTGATATATTTTGTTTAAATTAATTGATTTTGTAAATTAAATTTTATAGATTTAATATTTTAAATAGGATATATTATTTCCTTAATTCTTTCTTTTCCCTTCTTTTTCCTTTTCGGGGACGAAAAGTTTTGAGTAGGGGAGTGTAACGACCCGTAAATTTTGATAACTAAGTTAGTTAAACTTATAGGATTTTTTAATTAAATTTAGGAAGAAATTAAAATGGTTATAATTCATATTGAAGTAAATGTAGAAATGAAATGCAACATTTGAAATTAAAGCTAGGTATTAAAAATAAATATAAAATCACGATGCATTGAAGTAATAAGAATTGTTATTCTAGGCTAAGAAATTTAATACAAGAAAACAAATGGGAATATTATATTACCAAATGCAATGATATAATTTAATGAATCCAATATTATAGTAACCGATGAAGAAATACGTAATTAATGGAAAATTTATACAATCAATGTAGATAAGTAATTTTAATGAGTGTTGTAGATAATAAAAGTTACCTTAATGGTAATTAATAAAATAATGGGAGTGAGAATCGTAAATTAAAGTAACAATTGATGTAATAAAGAATGGAGCCAAGGTAAATTTATTTATTGGATTTAAAATCTAAATTAATGGGTGAAATTGACAAATTTCAATGCAATTGAATTATAATAGTTATTATACAATAAGTGGAAATAGAACAGTTAATACAAATAAAGGTGAATGTAAATGGAATAATACGTAATAAGTGCAATTTGATAGGAATCAATGTTAGTATAAATTTATGGAATAACTATGAACCACTGAATGTATTAAAGTTGTAAAGGTCATAATTGATTGTATTAAATAAATTGGGAATTCAATTTCATTAAAGGTAATTAAATATTATCTTAATATAAAATTTAGATAATTTTTGAAAGTAATATTAACTCCTTTCATAATATGACAATTGGTGTAATATTTGGCTTGTAAACATATATTATAAATTATCTGTTTTATTTGTTGATGGAATTAGAATTTGAAATAAATGGTAATAAAATAAATGAATGTTACACTAGTGGGAAATGGAATAAGATGTTTAGGAGTTGGCAAAATTTGAGTATAGTAAAAGTAATAAAAGGTTAATTAGGTTATAGAGTAGTAATGAACTTAATAAAAGGGATTGGAATGGAAACATACCAATTTATTCAAATTTAATACATATAATAAATGGACTTTTCGTAGCAAATGGAATTTAATACCACGACGATTAGAACTAAGAGGAATTTGGGAAACATTAAGGGTAATAGTTATGAATGAAATATAATTATACCATAGGATGAAATTGATCGAATAATAATTGGTTAGATAAAAAGGATTGATGTAAATCAAGTTAATTTATTTGGATAAATATTATTAATTGAGTTTATTGTGAATGAAATTAATTACTACGTTATTTGAAATTTAAGATGGAATGTGAAAATATTTAATGGAATAGATTTTGAGTCCAATATAAATGCCATCTATTTGACAATAAGGAATGAGATAATTACTAATTGATTTAAATTAAATGGAATTCATGGGAATTTATTTATAAATGCTAAACTAAATAAAGTGAGGGTAAGATTGAAATTTGGTAAATTAATTAACTTTAAATGGACATCTAAGTTTGTTAAAATAGTGTGAATAATTTGGAAATATAGAAATGATAAGAATTGTCAAATTTTAGAATTTAAATTTGAAATTTGATTTAATTAATTTATTTTAATCTATTTAATTAATGGAAAAGTATCCATTTTGACCACTGACTCTGATTTCGACGAAACCAGTTTCATCAGATCCGTAACGGTAAATTATTGTAGGGTTTCAAGTTTCGTAGCGATCGGACTTGTCGTTGATCGTACGAACTCCAAAACGCCCTGAAATCGATAAATTGAAATCAATTTGAAAAATTAAATTTAGCATAACTTCTCCATACGATAGAATTAGGACATGAAACCTTTTCCATTGCGTTTAAAATACTTTTAAACATCTATTTTGATATATGGGTTGACCCAATTTCGTTCCGGAGGCGAAACGGGCTTTTTGGGCCACTTTGGAGTTAGCGCATATATCGGTTTTGTCCGTTTATTCTATTTTCAATTCTTCCTATAAATATCCTGCTATAAATGCTAGCCTCCCTAATTCTCATTTGCCTATACGTACATCTCAACTCTCTCCTCCTCAATGGCAGGCAAATAAATTCTAGATCCAATTCCAATTCAAATCCAAAGCTAAAAGTTCAAACTCCTCAGAAAATTTTGAAAAAATTATATGTTGAAGCTCTCGACTAGTGTAATTCACTTGTGGTGTTCGTTTTTCGATTCGAGTTGCCGTGTATCTAGAATTCAATGATTAAATGCCGGTCGTTCGTCGTGACGAAATCAAGTTCATCTGATCGTGGAATCAAGGTTACTGTTGGGTAGAGGGGAACCAGTGTAGGCCATCGGTGGGTTTGGTTCGTAAGTTTAACGGCCAGATCGCTATATAAAATTCAATTAGGGTTAGTTTACCATGGCTGCCGCGAGATTTAGGGTACGTCGCGAGCACCAGGGTGGAGTTGCTAGAGGCACCTGGCCATGGGGATGTCGGTGGTGATTTTCGTTCGTCGTACGGAGAGGCGTGGTGACGACTAGGTCTGGTCAAAGGCGGCGGCTCTAGGGTTTCGATCGAAACCTATCTGTAGCGTGCGCGTTCTTTTCCTGGACATGATAATAAAGGATGACGTGGCGATGAAGGTAGGTTTAATATATTTTGTTTTGATTTAATTTAGAATTCAAATCGTTTAACATGAATAACTTTCGCATTTGAACTCCATTTCACGCGCGATTTTTTTGTTAGGATCGTAATAAAATTCCAGACTTTTTGGCGCTGGTTTGGATGGATTTGGAGACTGTGCAAATTTGGGTTTAAATTGGATTTAAATTCAATTTAAATTCAAAAGGTGAGTGTTTTAATCCACTCACAACTTCTAAGATTTCTTATGTTTGTTAAATTGAATTTTGATGTGATTTAAAATTTATCTACGATTGTTTGGGCATATATTTAATCATCATCTCAATTAGATTGCATTTATTTAAATTAAATTGTTATTTAATTTATTTTTGCATATAAACTGCCAGTTAAATTTTTTATTTATCTATTATTGCATATAAACTGCCAGTTAAACAATTTTAATTTATTATTGAATACAGACTGCAAGTTAATACTTGTTGTTTATTTTCCGTTCTATAGTGATGTTATTGTTTATATTGGATGATGATTGTTGTAAATGGTTGATGATTGATAGTGGATGAATGGATGGTGTATTATATATTGTAACACTGCAAGTTATTGTGCATTTTCATCTCATTTGGGATTGCGGTTTGAAATGGTATATAACTGTAATTTTTATTTTAAATTACAGATTGAAATGAAAATATCTGTATCACTTGACCATAGGATAGAGAATTTTATACAGGCACCGCGGTCTATATATATAAAAATATTTTGAAATGATTTTCTATGGTTTTGGAAACGAATACACGGTTTAATAAGTATTAATTTTTGATGTTATATTAATATTATTTTATATATATAGATAGTTAAATTCTTGAATTTAAGCTATGTATAAAATTAATTGAATAAAATGAGTTAATAATGGAGTTTGATTGTTTTATATTATATGGTTTAGTACCTATTTAAGATATTGTATATATAGAGTTTTTAAATGACTTAAACGAAATTTAAGCTGGAAAATAAATATGGAATTGGTTTAAATTGAATTATTTAAGAATTGTACTTGAATAAATTTGATTTGGAATTTAAATAAAAATTGAGTTCTTAAAGATTATGATCTTTATTACTTGAGTTGGTTTAAAGGGATTTAAATGAATTAAAAAGTTGAGATAAACGAATATATCAAGTTAAATAAATTGAAGAATATCCAGCTGTTTGAAGTTAAAGTTTTATTTAAAATATATTGGCTTTATCAATTAAATATCTCAAAACTAAATAATAGAAAAAGTGAAATTGGTGTGTGTGTATATATATGAATTATAAAATTTAGTTTGAAGTATTGAATTTTTAAGCTTTGAAATATATTGAAATTGAAATGGTTTATTTGGAGGTTCAAATCGATATTTGGATTTTATGTGTGAAATTAAAGAAGCTATTTTATTTTATAAAGTAATTTAATATTTAAACCATTTAAGTGGTGTAGTTACATTCGAAGGTTATGAAATTCAAAGTTTATATTATGAAAGGCTATATATTCAAGTTTTGGTTTCGGAGTATTATAACTTTGAAAATGTTATGGTTTCAGAAAAGGATATATTTGAAAATAATATTGATTTGAGTTATTAAAACAGAAATGATATCGTATTTATATGTTTTGAAATTGATATTTTATTTTGTTTAAAGTATAAATATTTCAAAAATGACCGCGGTGTTATAATAACGTTTAGTTGTTGAAGGGACCGGGATCGGAAGTTGTTATACTCTCTGCCAACTCCGAAAACCACTTCAACAACTGTGTACGTGGTGGAGATTCCAGAATGAAGTAGGATGGCGGCAGCGTTTCCTTTGAGGTAAATACGTGTACCCAACTCCCTTGAGTTGGCATAAGGTGGCTAAAACTAGAGCGATCGACGGGTTAAGAAGGTAGTCCCTTTTATCGGACACATCCCTTCGATATTCTACTCTGACTTCGGATTTATTCGGCGGCCACTTTTGATTTCTTTGATCTGAGGGTGTGGCTCGGGTGGGCGGTAGTTGCGGCTATGCGTTACCACCGACCCGGAAGCGTAATTGGTATATCTACCCTGGCATTGCCTAGTTGTGCCGTGTCACCTACCCTAGCGCGCCTTATACGATTTTGTTTTGTACCATACCTACGGAGTGCCCTCTGACGACGCCCAGTACGGGGGAGTTTACGGTACTGTATAGACTATGAGAATATATTATGTGTTAAGGGGAATATTGGGTCACTCCTTAACGTTATTTTAAAGTAAGTATTTTACTAACAGACACTATTATAATAGCGAAATATTACTACATAGTAAATAGTTTAACAGATCCTTAGTAGATGCGAATCTCGAGCATCTCTTAAGTTACTGCACTCATATTTATTATTGATTTAACTTACATAAGATCTTTTAGTTCTGACTCGAGTGTTATGTCTTTTCAATTCGCTCGGGTCAGCCTGAGTATTTCAGGATTCGAAGACTCTAGCTCTAGAGGACGAAGACGAAGATTTTATTTCTATTACCTATTATATTATTCCACTACACTATTGTATTCCGCCGCATTATTGACATTCTATGGTATGTATAACTCTGATATATATGGTAAGTATAATTAAATATTTTGAAAAACAGCTTCATGAACTGTATAATTGATTATTATATTTTATCCTTACACTGAGATTTTGTTTGTTTTATTTCTTTCTTATTTTTTTCTTATTTACGCCATAACAATCCGCCCTCTTTTATAGTTTAAGTCTGACATGTGTGGTTTATCGTCGATTTAAGTCGTGCGAAAAGGCGGCTCGTTACATCTGGTATCAGAGCTTTGGTTTAGCGATAAACCTTATCTTTGTGGGGTTTGACTCTTTACTAATAAGGTATTAATACCCTGCTGAGTGTATATATACGAGAGAGCGTATTTATAAGTGTTATAAAGGTTTTAATATTGTGTTAATCTGTTCCCTTTTTTATTTATAAATTCTGGTTGATGCATGGGACGCTATGACATCAATAGGGATTTCTAAACACTTAATAGGACAGACCGACATAATATTTGTTTTTAATATAGGTGAATGAAATAATTTTGCCTATTATATTTTCTATGTATATAAAATAAATTTTTATAAATGATATATATTTGGTTGCAATATATTGGTTGTTGTATGATGAAATTTATAAATAGTAGTTGAAATAAGATGTAAAAATAAAATAGAAGAATAAGTTGGAAATTTATAACTTAAGTCCTAGGGTTTTGAAAATTCTTTCAATGATTTTGGAATATAATAATAATATTATTTAGAAGTAATTTCCGATATAAATATTTCAATATAATTTGAAAGTATTTTTTTAAGAAATTTGAAAGAAATAAGGATGTACTCCCCTTTCTGTCGCTGGAAAATAATTTCGGTGATGGCGGCCGCATGATCGACATTCATTTTCGAGTTTCGGAGTGGAAAGGCCACTGTAATAGTTTTTCTACAGATTTATTGTGATAAACAAAAGTGAATTTTTTTACTTTTTTTAAATCTACTTGGATATATAAATTGTAAGTTTATATTTATCTATTATTTTAAAATGAGTTGAAATTTAACTCGGTATTTAATTCTTGAGTTTCCGATTTATTAATACTTTCCGTTATTGTAGTGAAATGGAATGTAACCGATTATTAATTGGAGTCCTTAATTAAAATAAGGAATTTAATGCTAGGTTATGAATGAAATTAAAGGTAATTTGAACTGTAACCTATGAAACAAAGAATAATATTATTGAACATTAAGTTAAATTAAAAGATGAGGTAAAACTTGTATAAGTTTCATTTTCATTTTCTTTGGCATATATATAACTTACCAAAAGATATAAAAAGTTGAAATGTTTAATAAGAAATTATATTAGAATATTATACAAGTAAATTTGAAATAATGAAAGTATCCAATGAACTTCCTTAACAGATAAGAATTTGGTGTTAGGGTTGTTATGAACTTAAGTGTAAAAAAATAAAGGCTATTAATTAAAATAGAAAGGTAAGTGTTATAAATGGAATTTAGTAATAAATGAAAGTAAATAAATAAAATTAAGTAGTATAGATGAAAGATAATAAACTTAAGTAAAAGATTGAAGCTATTTATTGTTAAAATAAGCAGAAAGTTGAATACTGCAAACAAATGAAGATAAAGAAAAAAAGAAGATAAATCATTATATGAATGAAAAGGAAATCAAACAATAAATGCTATGAAATTGGAAAATTTAATTTGATTTCTTGTTTGGAAGTGTTGTTTGTTTTGGCCTACGGTTGTTGGGTTAGGATATTTTAAAATTGTTGGGATGTATGAATAATCTATTGAGTTTCACCTAAGACTGCTGAGTGAAGGGTACATTTAGTAGTTATTTTCAATTTCGTACAATTTTAAAGTTTGAACCCGAACAACTATTTTTTGGTTGATATGAATGAATGATTGATTTGTATGGATTCCATGTGATGGTTGTATGCCTTGTTGCAAGTGATTGTTGATTGTATTGATTTGTTTGGTTGTAGTTGCAATAACCTTAAATATTTTATTTTATATGATTGTTAACCGTTTTGAATTATATAAGTGCAATATAGGTTATGGAAGCAATTGCTACTGCATTTGGTTTCATAATATAAGCGTAATTTGCCCGACAAATAGGTACGTTCTCGGATTACGGTTTATAGCGTTATTATATTATTTTCCCGAGTTGGGATATATATTATTTTGAAAAATATATTTTGTATATTGTATTTTTGATATTATATTTTCTCCCTAGCCTCCCTGTACAAAGGAGACTCTGCCGAAATTTTTCGAAAATTTTGGACTTAGAAAATTTTGAAAAAGTTTTTCAAACTTTATTTACTTGAATATAAAATGATTTAAGAATTATAAATTGATATATTTTGTTTAAATTAATTGATTTTGTAAATTAAATTTTATAGATTTAATATTTTAAATAGGATATATTATTTCCTTAATTCTTTATTTTCCCTTCTTTTTCCTTTTCGGGGACGAAAAGTTTTGAGTGGGGGAGAGTGTAACGACCCGTAAATTTTGATAACTAAATTAGTTAAATTTATAGGATTTTGTAATTTAATTTAGGAAGAAATTAAAATGGTTATAATTCATATTGAAGTAAATGTAGAAATGAAATGCAACATTTGAAATTAAAGCTAAGTATTAAAAATAAAAATAAAATTACGATGCATTGAAGTAATAAGAATTATTATTCTAGGCTAAGAAATTTAATACAAGAAAACAAATGGGAATATTATATTACCTAATGCAATGATATAATTTAATGAATCCAATATTATAGTAACCGATGAAGAAATATGTAATTAATGGAAAATTTATACAATCAATGTAGATAAGTAATTTTAATGAGTGTTGTAGATAATAAACGTTACCTTAATGGTAATTAATAAAATAATGGGAGTGAGAATCGTAAATTAAAGTAACAATCGATGTAATAAAGAATGAAGCCAAGGTAAATTTATTTATTGGATTTAAAATCTAAATTAATGGGTGAAATTGACAAATTTCAATGTAATTGAATTATAGTAGTTATTATACAATAAGTGGAAATAAAATAGTTAATACAAATAAAGGTGAATGTAAATGGAATAATATGTAATAAGTGCAATTTGATAGGAATCAATGTTAGAATAAATTTATGAAATAACTATGAACCAATGAATGTATTAAAGTTGTAAAGGTCATAATTGATTGTATTAAATAAATTGGGAATTCAATTTCATTAAAGGTAATTAAATATTATCTTAATATAAAATTTAGATAATTTTTGAAAGTAATATTAACTCCTTTCATAATATGACAATTGGTGTAATATTTGGCTTGTAAACATATATTATAATTTATCTGTTTTATTTGTTGATGGAATTAGAATTTGAAATAAATGGTAATAAAATAAATGAATGTTACACTAATGGGAAATGGAATAAGATGTTTAGGAGTTGGCAAAATTTGAGTATAGTAAAAGTAATAAAAGGTTAATTAGGTTATAGAGTAGTAATGAACTTAATAAAAGGGATTGGAATGGAAACATACTAATTTATTTAAATTTAATACATATAATAAATGGACTTTTCGTAGCAAATGGAATTTAATACTACGACGATTAGAACTAAGAGGAATTTGGAAAACATTAAGGGTAATAGTTATGAATCAAATATAATTGTACCATAGGATGAAACTGATCGAATAATAATTGGTTAGATAAAAAGGATTGAAGTAAATCAAGTTAATTATTTGGATAAATATTATTAATTGAGTTTATTGTTAATGAAATTAATTACTACGTTATTTGAAATTTAAGATGAAATGTAAAAATGTTTAATGGAATAGATTTTGAGTCCAATATAAATGCCATCTATTTGACAATAAGGAATGAGATAATTACTAATTGATTTAAATTAAATGAAATTCTTGGGAATTTATTTATAAATGCTAAACTAAATAAAGTGAGGGTAAGATTGAAATTTGGTAAATTAATTAACTTTAAATGGACATCTAAGTTTGTTAAAATAGTGTGAATAATTTGGAAATATAGAAATGATAAGAATTGTCAAATTTTAGAATTTAAATTTGAAATTTGATTTAATTAATTTATTTTAATCTATTTAATTGATGGAAAAGTAGCCATTTTGACCACTGACTCGGATTTCGACGAAACCAGTTTCATCGGATCCATAACAGTAAATTATTGTAGGGTTTCAAGTTTCATAGTGATCGGACTTGTCGTTGATCGTACGGACTCGAAACGCCCTGAAATCGATAAATTGAAATCAATTTGAAAAATTGAATTTAGCATAATTTCTCCATACGATGGAATTTGGACATGAAACCTTTTCCATTGCGTTTAAAATATTTTAAAACATCTATCTAGATATGTGGGTTGACCCAATTTCGTTCCGGAGGCGAAACGGGCTTTTCGGGCCACTTGGGCGTTAACGCATATATCTGTTTTATCCACCTATTCTATTTTCAATTCTGCCTATAAATATCCTGCTATAACCCCTAGCCTCCCTAATTCAAATTTGTCTATACGTACATCTCAACTCTCTCCTTCTCAATGGCAGACAAATGAATTCTAGATCCAATTCCAAATCAAACCCAAAGTTAAAATTTCAAACTACTCAGAAAAATTTGAAAAAAATTATATGTTGAAGCTCTCGAGTAGCGTAATTCACTGGTGGTGTTCTTTTTCGATTCGAGTTGCCGTGTGTCCAAAATTCAATGATAAACTGCCCGCCGTTCGTTGTGACGAAATCAAGTTCATCTGATCCTGGAATCAAGGTTACTGTTGGCTAGAGGGGAACCAGTGGAGGCCATCGGTGGTTTTGGTTCGTAAGTTTAATGGCTAGATTGCCGTATAAAATTCAATTAGGGTTAGTTCACCATGGCGGCCGCGAGCTGTAGGGGCATCGCGAGCACCAGGGTGGAGTCGCCAGAGGCGCCTGACCATGGGGATGACGGTGGTGATTTTCGTTCATCGTACGGAGAGGCGTGGTGACGACTAGGTCCGGTCAAAGGTGGCGGCTCTAGGGTTTCGATCGAAACCTATCTGTAGCGTGCATGTTCTTTTCCTGGATGTGATAATAGGGGATGATGTGGCGATGAAGGTAGGTTTAATATATTTTGTTTTGATTTAATTTAGAATTAAAATCGTTTAACATGAATAACTTTCGCATACGAACTTTGTTTCACGCGCGATTTTTTTGTTAGGATCGCAACAAAATTTCAGACTTTTTGTCGCTGGTTTGGACGGATTTGGAGACTATGCAAATTTTGGATTTAAATTGATTTAAATTCAATATAAATTCAAAAGGTGAGTGTTTTAACCCACTCACAACTTCTAAGATTTCTTATGTTTGTTAACTTGAATTTTGATGTGATTTAAAATTTATCTACGATTGTTTGGGCATATATTTAATCATCATCTTAGTTAGATTGAATTTATTTAAATTAAATTGTTATTTAATTTATTTTTGCATATAAACTGCCAGTTAAATTTTTATTTATCTATTATTGCATATAAACTGCCAGTTAAACAGTTTTAATTTATTATTGAATATAGACTCCTAGTTAATACTTGTTGTTTATTTTCCATTCTATAGTGATGTTATTGTTTATATTGGATGATGATTGTTGTAAATGGTTGATGATTGATATTGGATGAATGGAGGTTGTATTATATATTGTATACACCGCAAGTTATTGTGCATTTTCATCTCATTCGGGATGGCGGTTTGAAATGATGTATAACTGTAAATTTTATTTTAAATTACAGATTGAAATGATAATTATCCATATCACTTGACCATAGGATAGAGAATTTTATACAGGCACCGCGGTCTCTATATATAAAAATATTTTGAAATGATTTTCTATGGTTTTGGAAAGGAATATACGGTTTAATAAGCATTAATTTTTTGATGTTATATTAACATTATTTTATAAATATGGATAGTTAAATTCTTGAATTTAAGCTATGTATAAAATTGATTTAATAAAATGAGTTAATAATGGAGTTTGATTGTTTTATATTATATGGTTTAGTACCTATTTAAGATATTGTATATATAGAGTTTTTAAATGACTTAAATGAAATTTAAGCTGGAAAATAAATATGGAATTGGTTTAAATTGAATAATTTAAGAATTGTACTTGAATAAATTTGATTTGGAATTTAAATAAAAATGGAGTTTTTAAAGATTATGATCTTTATAACTTGAGTTGGTTTAAAAGGATTTAAATGAATTAAAAAGTTGAGATAAAAGAATATATCAAGTTAAATAAATTGAAGAATATCCAGCTGTTTGAAATTAAAAGTTTTACTTAAAATACATTGGCTTTATTAAGTAAATATTTCAAAACTAAATAATAGAAAACGTGAGATTGGTATGTGTGTGTGTGTGTGTGTGTGTGTGTGTGTGTGTGTGTGTGTGTATATATGAATTATAAAATTTAGATTGATGTAACAACCCTAGATTTTGCATATAATTTAAATTTGACTTTATTTATTTTTAAATTATTTTTAAACTTTTTTATTTCAAACATTTCATTTTAAAAATATAAATGTTGATTATTATGTGTATTATAATTTCAAACTTGTGTAGGTTGAATATTTTCCTGAAATGTTGATTTTGGTCAAAATACTCAAATTTTGATTTTTAACTTAAAAATTTTAAATTTTAAATTTTATAAATTTTATATTTTATTATGAAAATAGATTTAATATAATGAATACCTCTTTTCGTTTCGTCGAAAACGGATTTAAATTGTGAAAGTTATACTGTTTTCAATATTGTGTGTACATTGAACTATTTAACAATTTTATTTATGTTAAATTTTATAAATTATATTTTTAATTGTCAAATCATGTTCTAATATGTGTTATATGACATGTTAGATATATATTCTATTTTTAAAAACATTTTTTTAGTGATGTTATAATTTTTTCCAAAGTTTACTGTGTTGGTTTCTTTTTTTTAAGGCTGTTTTCTTATTTTCTGCTATTTTCTACATCAAAATTATATTTAAATTTAATTTTATATATTTATTTTGTAAATTCATTTTTATTTTGTGTACTTATCTTTATTTATAAATATTTTTCAAGTATATAAATTTTTTCCAAAGTGCATTGAATTTATTTCTAATTTTAAAGTCTACTTCGCAATTTTAAGCCATTTTCTTAATTTAAATTCTATTTAATCAAACTTTAATTATTTATTTTATTTTAGAAATGATAAATAAATTATTTTATTTCAAAAATTTTCTTTATAATATTTTTAAAATGAAGTAGATATTTTTCCAAAGCCATCGATGTTTTAATTGTAATTTTTGAACCCTGTTTTCAATTTTTAAGCAATTTCCTTAATTCTTTTTATATTTATTTTTAAATTTAATTATATATTATTATTTTATTTCACTTTTTTTCGGTTTATATATGTACTTGCTGAATTTTATTTTGTTTTATTTGATTTAAAAGAAAAGGAAGTATGGAAGGTTTTAAAAGCTAAGAAACGTAAAGTCGTTTCACCGTTTCTTTTACCGTTTCTTTTTCAATCAATACATCAGTTATTTTGGCCATTCCTTATGCTATCTTCAGCTGACTTCTTTTTCTTTATTTTCACGTGAAAACATCTTCCTCATCTCATTTTCACGGCTAGAGAAAAATTGGTAATGGCTTCTCTATATTTTTCTACTTTTTCTCCTTCCCTTTTGTCGGTTTTTGCCTTGTTTTCTTTGTTGTTTTGCTCGGCCACCACTAGCTAGCCTTGGCCATCACCCCCACCACCTTCTCCTCTTCACCATCCACCACTTATCATCATCTCCTCCTTTGACTTGACCAGGCCGCACCCTCCTCCTTGACAAAACTCCACACAAAAGCCTTGAAAACTCCTTAAAAACATGTTAGCCTAGCTTAGTTGCTTCACTACCTTCATCCACCACCAAGGCCACCACCTTAGGCCACCACCACCACCTTGATATGACCACCACCCATCACCTAGGCTACTTTCCAGATCTGAAATATGAAAGGCTGAGCCCAAACATGCCTTAGCCGAGACCAAAAAGTTCACCAAAACTCTTATGGATGCCTTAACCTTTTATATTCTCTACATTAAACTCCTACCCACTTCATCACCTTGTAACCGCGCCTTTTCCTACCCATACCTGATCCAAACCATGCTCAAACCTGACCTTATTAATCCCCTAGGCCATGCAAACAAGCATAGGAAGCAAGTGCAAAGTCTTTGGTTTTGTTTTATACATCTATTTCTAACATTGTTAAGTATATCTTGTTTTTGAAACTTATGTTTCATATATTTGTTTTGTTTGAATGTATCCAAGGCTATAAATCTTTGGTTCTCCGCTCTCAAATCATATTCATGCTTCTGTGCCTTCGAAGATCTTTGTTGTGTGTAGTTGTTTGTCATCTCCAGCAAATACAGGTGAGTAAATCTCACCGGATGTTTATACTTATACAAATGTGAATTGACACCCTATGAATCTGTAGAACTATATTATCATGTTATATATGCTTATATTATTATCATATGTTGATCACACCTTTTATTACGCTTATTATATTATATGTTACTATTATTTTATGCTATTATGTATATTTTATCAGTTTATCACACTGCAAGTACCCTGTAAATTAGAAATCACTATGGGTTGAAATGATACATAGCCGAACGGACTTTAGAATAAGGGAAAATTGTTATGGGCTGAAATGATAGGCCTGAATGATTTTCAAATTTATTTCATTTACTTAGGACTGCGGGTCTGAAATGATAAAACTCGGATTTTTCTTTGTAAATTACGGGTTGAAATGATATATTACCCGTATCACTTTTCCTAGTGTAGAAAATTATATACAGGCCCGTAGTTAATATATGTTTTCTAAAAATTTTAAAATTATTTTAGAAATGTAACTATTAAAATATTTTGATTTAAATCTAATTAAAAAGGATTTTTGTAAAATAAAATTGATTTTCTGAATAATTGTAAGTGAAATGAATTAATGAAAAGTTAGAAAATTTTGAATGTAAGTTATTTTGGAAAATTTGATTTAATTATAATTGGAAATTAAATTGAATATGAAATTATGACAAATTTATGATAATTTGAATTTTAATGAATTTAAAGTGATTTTATATCATATTAATGATTTTTAATAAAGTTGAAATGTGAAATGAATGATATTTAAGTTGAAATTTTGAAATATAACTAAAAATTGGAAATTTATGAAATTGACTTAAAAGTGAATTTTTAGTTAAGTAAACAAATATAAAACTAAGTTATATTTGAGAATTTGAACTTAAGTGTTATGTTGAAATTTAATATAATGCATTTAAACTTGAATGTTGAAATTTAATAAGTGAATTATTAATAAATATTGATTTTTGAAAGGAAACTTAACTTTATAAAATCATGAATTTAAGGAAAATTAAATGATGCTTATAAATGTGAAAATGTATGATGTTATAAGTTAAAAATGATTTAAAAAGAAATATAAGTGTTTGTGAAATTCTATTGAATAATTGAAGTTAATTAACAGCATTTTAAATGTTGTCTTTTGTTAAATTGAATTGTTTTGAATGTAACTTTCTGTAGCATTTTCCAAATGCTGGAAAACTTGAATTTTCATTGTTTTAATAAATTTGAGTGCATAAATGAACATTGAAAAGTTTAAATTTTTGGAATTTAATAATTTAATTATTAAATGTAATAACTTCATTTTATGATTTAAAATGAAGTAATTTGTTTTGAAATATAACTATTTGATATACTAAAATGATTGAAATGTGGTTTCGAAAAGATATGATATTTTGATATATTAAAATGATTTGAAATGTGGTACTAAAAGATATGATATTTTGGTATATTGAAATGATTTGAAATGTGGTTTTGAAAATATACCTATTTTGATATATTAAAATGATTTGAAATGTGGTTTTGAAAAGATATGATATTTTGATATATTAAAATGATTTGAAACGAAGTTTTGAAAAGATATGATATTTTGATATATTAAAATGATTTGAAAAATGGAGTTTTGAAAGATATGACATTTTGATATTAAAATGATTTGAAAAGAAGTTCTGAAAGATATGATATTTTGGAAATGAAGCTTTGAAAAGTTATGATATTTTGATATATTAAAATGTTTTGAAAGGAAGTTTTGAAAGGATATGATAATTTAATATATTGAAATGGTTAGAAATGACTTGATATTTATTTTGATAAATATTTGAATTGAAAGATATGGTACGATGATATATTGAAATGGTTTGGAAATGATTTAATCTTTATTTTGATAAAGGTTTGGGTTGAATTGATATTTTATTTTAAAGTATAAATATTGTTTTAAAAGTTATAACTACGGGTTATAATAACGATTGGTTGTTAAAGAGACCGGGATCGGATATTGTCTTATAGCCGGCCAATACCGAAAACCACTTTAACAACTGTGTACGCGGTGGAAATTCCAGAATGAAGTAGGATGGTGGCGACGTTCTCGAGGTATATTACGTGGATCCAACTCCCGTGAGTTGGCATAAATGACTAAAACAGGAGCTATACCGGGCTACACAAAGGGTTGCATCCTTTCATCGAGCATGCTCCATCGGAAACCATTTTATTACTTTTGTGATTCGATATGGGGCGCCACTTTGATTCGGGGGTATTGTTCGAGGTGGGCGGAAGCTGCTGGCTTCCCGTCACCACCGGTCCGGGAGTGCAAACGGTGTATCCACCCTGGCATTGCCTCGCGTGCCGTGTCATCTCCTTATAGCGAGCCCACTACGATTTTGGTTTTAAAGATCCGACCGCGTTAAGGTTCACCATCCCCTTAACGCTATTTTCTATATGATTATACTTTACTGATTAGACACTACTGTATATAGCGCAACATACTACATAGTAAATAGTTTAACGGATCCTTAGAGGATGGGCGGTCACAAGCATTTTCTAAGTTACTTGTATCTTTGCTACAGTTCACTTGAGTTGGTTTACATTGTATAAGTATGTATGTCCTGACTTGAGTGTTTGTATTTTTATTTACGCTCGGGTCAGCCTGAGTTATTCACAGATTTGGATTTCCACTTTCTGGAGATTGGAACCGCTGGAGATTATCTACTTGTCAAGTTTCATCTTTTCATTTCGGTTGTTCTATTCAGCTTGTACTTGGTTATCATATTTAAACTTCTGTTATACTTTATTTCTTCTATTGTATCTTATGTAACTCTGATATATTTATATAGTAGCTTCATGAACTACTATCTCTTTTACTTCCGCTGCATTATTATTACCGTGTGTCTGTGATCTGTGATTATTATCTACTGTATATTCTGAGATTTGCCAAATTTTTATTTACAACGCGGTATTTTGAGCAATTCAATTCCGGCATGAGTGTCTACCTATACACTTATAATGGATGCGAATGGTTGAAAATATTGGGTCGTTACAGTTGGTATCAGAGCTCTGGTAGGTCTAGGCAAAACACAGCATATGGAGTGAATGTATTTACAGAATCACTTTCATTCGAGTTTGAATCTCTCCTTTTTGACTCGATTCCTTTGAATTTTGGAACGTTCCCTACGGTTTCAAAATCCATTCGTGTCCTTCACTATTCATCTTCTTTTGACTCTGGAGTATTCCATAACTCTGCTTCGAATGATCTTTCTAGTGAGTCGGCGGTCACGCCAATTTCAAATTGAATTGAAAAAGGGGGAAAACTCCTTTACAATTAGCATCGATTCACCAGAGATTTATATCTATCCTTGGTTTAGATGCTAATATCTTTTGTTATTCCAAACTCTAACTCTTGGGTTCGAATGTAGATTTACCCTAGAAAATCCACATCGATCTTATTATTTAAGTCACGGTTGGCACGGTTAAGGTTGCCCGTGATTTACTTAAGCTTATCCACCTACCTATTTTGTTATTTAATCATCTTGACTTTTGTTTCCAATCTATTCTTCCAAACATTTGAATTATACTTTTATATCTATGTTTTGTTTTATATATTGTTCTGTTTGAGTTGTTGATGTTGAATTGGGTTTCTGATCGATTCGTCTGATCAACGCTATCGATAAGATTTCCAAAACACTTTGACAGAACAAACCGACACAAAAAATTATTTTAAAATTTGGTTAATGAAATAAATTTTGATATATAAGTAAATTTATGGAACTTAATAAACTGATTTAAATTGATTATTTGAAGTGATAATACTTGATTTATCATTTATTGTTCTATAAATGAATTTACAGATAGTTATAAATTGATTTGGGAACTGAAATGAATTTAGAACAAGAAATCTGAGAATTTAATTTCCGATGGTTTCAAATCTTGTGTTTAAAAGTTTTAAAAGGTTATATTATTTAAAGTATTTTCGAATAGAAATTTGTTTTCAAAGAACTTGAAAGTTTAAAAATTAGTGCTCTTCTCTTTGTCGCTGGAAAATAATTTCGGTGATGATCACGACATCATCAACGTTCATTTTCGAGTTTCGAAGTGAAGAGACCGCTCTGTAGACTTACTACAGCTTTGTTTTGGTAAATCAAATTGATTTGAATTGAATTTCTAAAATATGACTTGATTTATAATATATATAGATATATGATTTAAATTTGATTTGATAAACTATGTACATACCTTTAGTTATCTCTAAATGGTTTGAAGAAATCGGAAATTTAATTCTTAAATTTTATTTTTAAAGAATAATTTCAATTATAAAAAGAAAATAAAAATTTTGAATAAATTATTTAAGCTTGAAATGATTGAATTGGAAAGTTTTATTTGTATAATACAATTGCATTCAAATATAACTTACCTTAACTTTAGAAGTTAACAATGTAATTGGATAATATACAATATAAAAAGTTTTTTTTAATAAAATTTGAGTGGTTATAATAAATGTTATACACTTAAATTTGAATTATAAAATGATTAACAGAGGTAAATATAATAAAGGGTAATTGAATAACTTACAATAAAATAATGTTAAAAGAACTAAGAATAAAAGAAAGTAGTTATAATAAGTGTAAGTATGTTTAACATAAGTGATAAATATATTGAGAGGAATAAATCCAATTTTAATTGTGAAAAAAGAAGAATAAAAATTTATTAAGTACATTGTGTGTGTAAAAAATGATTATTTTTCAAACCCATAGTTTTAAAAATTGTTAATTTAAGATGATTGGATAATAAGATAATGAAATTAGAGATAGTTAAGATTTATTCTCTATTTAAGTTGAAATTTCCATACTTTCAAATTTATTTTCTTATTTTGTTTTTCAAACTATCTTTTGGTTGTTCTTATCATCCTCATCTTGCTATAGACTGGTATATGCATCTTTTTATAATCTTTCTGTTTAGAAATCTTTCTATAATCTTTGATAATCTACACCTTGCGAAACTTGCCTATAACAACAGTTATTAGGTATAATTTCAATCTCCTTGTCATCTTCTCTTAATCCTATTTCTTTCTATCTTTTTGTGTGCATTCCCGTACTTCATTCCTTTTAGGGGACGAAAAGTTTTGAGTGGGGGAGAGTGTAACAACCCTAGATTTTGCATATAATTTAAATTGGACTTTATTTATTTTTAAATTATTTTTAAACTTGTTTTATTTCAAACATTTCATTTTAAAAATATAAATATTGATTATTATGTGTATTATAATTTCAAACTTGTGTAGGTTGAATATTTTCCTGAAATGTTGATTTTGGTCAAAATACTCAAATTTTGATTTTTAACTTAAAAATTTAAAAGTTTGAATTTTATAAATTTTATATTTTATTATGAAAATATATTTAATAACATGAATACCACTTTTCGTTTCGTCGAAAACGGATTTAAATTATGAAAGTTATACTGTTTTCAATATTGTGTGTACATTGAACTATTTAACAATTTTATTTATGTTAAATTTTATAAATTATATTTTTAATTGTCAAATCATGTTCTAATATGTGTTATATGACATGTTAGATATATATATTCTATTTTTAATAACATTTCTTTTAGTGATGTTATAATTTTTTCCAAAGTTTACTGTGTTGGTTTCTTTTTTTTAAGGCTGTTTTCTTATTTTCTGCTATTTTCTTCATCAAAATTATATTTAAATTTAATTTTATATATTTATTTTGTGAATTCATATTTATTTTTTGTACTTATCTTGATTTATAAATATTTTTAAAGTATATAAAATTTTTCCAAAGTGCATTGAATTTATTTCTAATTTTAAAGTCTACTTCGCAATTTTAAGCCATTTTCTTAATTTAAATTCTATTTAATTAAACTTTAATTATTTATTTTGCTTTAAAAATGATAAATAAATTATTTTATTTCAAAAAATTTCTTTAGAATATTTTTTAAATGAAGTAGATATTTTTCCAAAGCCATCGATGTTTTAATTGTAATTTTTGAACCCTGTTTTCAATTTTTAAGCAATTTCCTTAATTCTTTTTATATTTTCTTTAAATTTAATTATATATTTTTATTTTATTTCACTTTGTTTCGGTTTTTATATGTACTTGCTGAATTTTATTTTGTTTTATTTGATTTAAAAGAAAAGGAAGTATGGAAGGTTTTAGAAGCTAAGAAACGTAAAGTTATTTCACCGTTTCTTTTTCAATCAATACATCAGTTATTTTGGTCATTCCTTATACTATCTTCAGATGACTTCTTTTTCTTCATTTTCACGTGAAAACATCTTCCTCATCTCATTTTCACGGCTAGAGAAAAATTGGTAATGGCTTCTCTATATTTTTCTACTTTTTCTCCTTCCCTTTTGTCTGTTTTGCCTTGTTTTCCTTGTTGTTTTGCTCGGCCACCACTAGCTAGCCTTGGCCATCACCCCCACCACCTTCTACTCTTCACCATCCACCACTTAACATCATCTCATCTTCTGACTTGACCAGGCTGCACCCTCCCCCTTGACAAAACTCCAC
This sequence comes from Allium cepa, assembly GCA_030765085.1. Lineage (NCBI taxonomy): Eukaryota > Viridiplantae > Streptophyta > Magnoliopsida > Asparagales > Amaryllidaceae > Allium > Allium cepa. Next base: position 962,124,506 of record CM060939.1, on the reverse strand, counting down.
ACAAAAGCCTTGAAAACTCCTTAAAAACATGTTAGCCTAGCCTAGTTGCTTCACTACCTTCATCCACCACCTTGATATGACCACCACCCATCACCTAGGCTACTGTCCAGATCTGAAACCTAAAAGTCTAAGCCCAAACATGCCTTAGCCGAGCCCAAAAAGTTCACCAAAACTCTTATATATGCCTTAACCTTTTATATTCTCTACATTTAAACTCCTACCCACTTCATCACCTTGTAACCGCGCCTTTTCCTACCCATATCTGATCCAAACCATGCTCAAACCTGACCTTATTAATCCCCTAGGCCATGCAAACAAGATCGGAAGCAAGTGCAAAGTCTTTGGTTTTGTTTTATACATCTATTTCTAACATTGTTAAGTATATCTTGTTTTTGAAACTTATGTTTCATATATTTGTTTTGTTTGAATGTATCCAAGGCTATAAATCTTTGGTTCTCCGCTCTCAAATCATATTCATGCTTCCGTGCCTTCGAAGATCTTTGTTGTGTGTAGTTGTTTGTCATCTCCAGCTAATACAGGTGAGTAAATCTCACCATATGTTTATACTTATACAAATGTGAATTGACACCCTGTGAATCTGTAGAACTATATTATCTGTTATATATGCTTATATTATTATCATATTATGTTCGCATCTGTTATTACACTTATTATATTATATGTTACTGTTATTTTATGCTATTATGTATATTTTATCAGTTTATCACACTGCAAGTACCCTGTAAATTAGAAATCACTATGGGTTGAAATGATACATACCCGAACGGACTTTAGAATAAGGGAAAATTGTTATGGGCCGAAATGATAGGCCTGAATGATTTTCAAATTTATTTCATTTACTTGGGACTGCGGGTTTGAGATGATAAAACCCGAATTTTTCTTTGTAAATTACGGGTTGAAATGATATATTACCCGTATCACTTTTCCTAGTGTAGAAAATTATATACAGACCCATAGTTAATATATGTTTTTTAAAAATTTTAAAATTATTTTAGAAATGTAAATATTAAAATATTTTGATTTAAATCTAACTAAAAATGATTTTTGTAAAATAAAATTGATTTTCTGAATAATTGTAAGTGAAATGAATTAATGAAAAGTTGGAAAATTTTGAATGTAAGTTATTTTGGAAAATTTGATTTAATTATAATTGGAAATTAAATTGAATATGAAATTATGATAAATTAATGATAATTTGACTTTAAATGAATTTAAAGTGATTTTATATCATATTAATGATTTTTAATAAAGTTGAAATGTGAAATGAATGAATATTTAAGTTGAAATTTTGAAATATAACTAAAAATTGGAAATTTATGAAATTGACTTAAAAGTGAATTTTTAGTTAAGTAAACAAATATAAAACTAAGTTATATTTGAGAATTTGAACTTAAGTGTTAAGTTGAAATTTAATATAATGCATTTAAACTTGAATGTTGAAATTTAATAAGTGAATTATTAATAAATATTGATTTTTGAAAGGAAACTTAACTTTATAAAATCATGAATTTAAGGAAAATTAAATGATGCTTATAAATGTGAAAATGTATGATGTTATAAGTTAAAAATGATTTAAATAGAAATATAAGTGTTTGTGAAATTCTACTGAATAATTGAAGTTAATTAACAGCATTTTAAATGCCGTCTTTTGTTAAATTGAATTGTTTTGAATGTAACTTTCTGTAGCATTTTTCAAATGCTGCGAAACTTGAATTTTTATTGTTTTAATAAATTTAAGTGCATAAATGAACATTGAAAAGTTTAAATTTTTGGAATTTAATAATTTAATTATTAAATGTAATAACTTCATTTTATGATTTAAAATGAAGTAATTTGTTTCGAAAAATAACTATTTGTTATTCTAAAATGATTGAAATGTGGTTCCGAAAAGATATGATATTTTGATATATTAAAATGATTTAAAATGTGGTACTGAAAGATATGATATTTTGGTATATTGAAATGATTTGAAATGTGGTTTTGAAAATATACCTATTTTTATATATTAAAATGATTTGAAATGTGGTTTTGAAAAGATATAATATTTTGATATATTAAAATGATTTGAAATGAAGTTTTTAAAAGATATGATATTTTGATATATTAAAATGATTTGAAAAATGAAGTTTTGAAAGATATGACATTTTGATATTCAAATGATTTGAAAAGAAGTTCTGAAAGATATGATATTTTGGAAATGAAGCTTTGAAAAGTTATGATATTTTGATATATTAAAATATTTTGAAAGGAAGTTTTGAAAGGATATTATAATTTAATATATTGAAATGGTTAGAAATGACTTGATATTTACTTTGATAAATATTTGAATTGAAAGATATGGTGTGATGATATATTGAAATGGTTTGGAAATGATTTAATCTTTATTTTGGTAAAGATTTGGGTTGAATTGATATTTTATTATGAAGTATAAATATTGTTTTAAAAGTTATAACTACGGGATATAATAATGATTGGTTGTTAAAGAGACTAGGATCGGATATTGTCTTATAGCCGGCCAATACCGAAAACCACTTTAACAACTGTGTACGCGGTGGAGATTCCAGAATGAAGTAGGATGGTGGCGACGTTCTCGAGGTATATTAGGTGGACCCAACTCCCGTGAGTTGGCATAAATGACTAAAACAGGAGCTATACCGGGCTACACAAAGGGTCGCACCCTTTCATTGAGCATGCTCCATCGAAAACCATTCTATTACTTTTGTGATTCGATATTTGGCGCCACTTTGATTCAGGGGTATTGTTCGAGGTGGGCGGAAGCTGCTGGCTTGCCGTCATCACCGGTTCGGGAGTGCAAACGGTGTATCCACCCTGGCATTGCCTCGCGTGCTGTGTCATCTCCTTATAGCGAGCCCACTACGATTTTGGTTTTAAAGATCCGACTGCGTTAAGGTTCACCATCCCCTTAACGCTATTTTCTATATGATTTGTGACATCCCGGAATTTTGACCCTATTATTATAATAAGTTTTTAATCTAATTTAAATAAAATATAAGATTTTAATTTTATAAATAAATAAGAATTTGGATATTATTAGTTGTATATGGGTCATAAGTGAATATAACTTCAAATATAAAATAGATTCTTTCAACAATATTCAGAAATAAATATGTGTTATTGAATTAAATTAAAATTTATGTATTAATGACATTAATTATCAGATTTATGAATATAGTTAATAGTAACAAGTACAATAACACAATTCTTTTCATATTAAATATAAATACATTAATGCACATATAAGTTACAAATCAAATATTTGTAATATTTAACTTTAATGAAAAATAAGATTTAACTTCAAATAAAAATTAGATTTAAGTAGCGTGTCTAAACAACAATGTTCATAATTAAATAAAATGAACTTATAAATAGGTAATATAAGTATAACATAAAATATGATTAGGAGCATAAGTCAATATGAACTTAAGTATAGCATAATAATATGTTTTCATCAGCAATGAAGACCATATAAAACCTGCAAACATCATTTATATGTTAGTATAAGTATGAAGTCAATATGGCAACCTGCAAGCTAATTCTTATGCATAAGAAAACAAATCTAAAAATATCTTATATATATTGTAAGTGCCAGCAAAATATTTTTGTACAAATCAAGTCAGCAGACATTAATAATATGCTAGCATAAATAATAAAACAAAACCTGCAAGCAACATTTATCTATATGTTAACATATATATGTTTAAACAAAAATCTGGAAATTTCTTTGTACAGAGAAACTCAATTTCAAGTGCCAGCAAAAAAAAACATTTAGTACAAACCAAATCTGCAAACCTCTTTGTATAATCCCTTGTGTCAGTCAACATATAAGCAGGTGTTAGCATAAGTTAAGACATAGGCATTTAATTAGCAAATCTTTGTCTGGAAAAAATATCTCAGCCGAAATACTCATATTATTTACAGGTCTTAGTACAATTGAAGATAAGGCAAAATATTATATTATGTTAAAGCTTGTGCAAGAAGACTCCATTGTTCAAAGTTATAAATATTTGTATTTATCATTTCTTATTACATTGAGTTCAGTCTTAAACTCATGAAAACAAATCTGAGGAGAAACAAAAGAAAAAAATAAACAAAATTACATATTTCTAGTTCAAATACAAATTCAAGCAAAAGGAAAGTTACTGGAAAACCATTTTGCAAACTGCAGTCTTCTAATTAGCCTCTGTTTCAAGTTGCTACTGTCTTGGGTGAGTAAACTATTTTTAATCAAACTCTTATTTTGTTGTTTACGAAGATTTTGTTATGTGTATGTTAAAAGTTTGGATTGCTTGCTAAATACAGGATGTTCTTATAACTGTTCTTTCTGATTTTAAGATTTGCTGTTGAGTCAAAAAAGTAAAGAACAATTCTTACTTTTATATGAAATCATATCCTGTAATTAGTAATTTAACTAAATAAAATTTGTTAAAGCTTCAGATTAAGGTTCGAAGTTGTTTTTTTTAGATAACTGTAAAATTTAAACACTGAAACCTCAACTTACAGTAAAAAGTAAATATTAATAAAAAATTTGAATAGCATAAATTTTAAATTCGAATTCATGTCTTGAAACAACACTCAATAATATGATTTTTAAGATTAGGATTGTAATTTTTAGTTAACTATGTATAAAGCAGTTCATCAGTAAACCATATATGTTATTTCATGAATTTCAGATAATTCATTTAATAATTTTTGATGAAATTTGAAGTGTAGCTAGAGTGATGTTGTGAGATCACCCAAAACTTGTTAAAATAATTTTCGAATGCAAGGTTTGTTGGGGGGAACCAAAAGTAGGGTTTTGGGTTCTGAAAATGTTGGGTTCGGTTGAGTGATTCTCGCGACATCATGTCTTCACCGAGTGACAAGCAGTTTTGGGAGGAGTTAGGAAGTGATGTTGGCTATCCATGGCCGAAATCTTGATGTCTCAAGTGATCGCAATCGTGTAGACGTGGGAAATTTGTCTACTGCGTTCAAGTTCCTATTCAACTTTACAGTCGAATTTTGATTTCGTGCGTTGGGGGTTAATCTGGGCTTCGTATTCGAGAGAGGGGATCGGATTTGCTACATTACAACGTGATAGGGGGTTCTCTGTAACATCCCGGAATTTTTGACAATATCAATTTAATAATCTGTAATTAAAATTAAATTGATATTGATGTTCTGATGATAATTATTCAGATAAATTTAATAATCTTTTTCAATAATTATTTAAAATGGTTATTTTATCTTTTAAAAATAATAAATTGATTTCTATTTACAATATGAATATATGGTTTATATTTTAAATAGATTGGTTTTGTTTCAATTTTTATATAGATAATTTTCTGGTTTTATTAATTATAGTAATTTGGGAATTTGTTTTATTTAATATCTAAGCATTTCAAAATTTAATAAATGACTTTGGTTGAAATTTGTAAATATATCATGTTTTAAAATTGTAATGTATATATTTCAATTTGGAAATTTTATTTTAATTTGATACTAAGTTTTAAATTTTATTTCATAAATAAAAATGTGATTTTAAAATTTATAAGAAAATATTGAAATGTTTTTAAATTTAATTGGATTTAGTTTTAAATTTAGAATAATCAAACAAAATGATTTTTAATTAAATAAAAAGAGATTCATAAAAACAATATTGACTTAATCTTTAATATGTATAAGTTAATTTGTATATCATTGTTGTTCTTATTTCTTTTGTAAATTCATAAACATGTTTTAAAATAAACCAACAACTTATACTAAGTTTACATATACATTAACTTGTAATTAGTATTAACTATTTTAAGGATAACATGTGTTGTGTTCTTATGTATTCAAATTAACAAGTGTTCAAATTTCACAATGATAGTTTGACAAGTGTAAGATTTTGTTTTTAATTTTTCTTTTCTTTTATTAAAATCTGAAATGCATTTAGTTAAGTTTACATCTTCACTTCATTTCCATTTTCCTCAATCAAAGATCAGTTCTTCATTCATAAGATTATTAACAATCTAAACTTGCATGCTCCTCTTCATAAAAAAATTCATCTGCATGTTTTATTTCTGCATATCCTCAAATCTAAACATCTGCATAATCAAACCTGCACAATCAAATCCACCTTCATTCAATTCTCAAATCAAAGAACCTGCATACTCCACTCTTCTTTATAATCAAACTCACCCTTACCTCAAACATTAACATACATTGAAAAACATTAGCCTGGAAGCAAATGGCACATTTGCATACCCAAAACCACATTCAAATCTGCAGAAATCACAATGAATACCTCTGCATCATCTACATGAAGCATATCAAAGTCAAGCTTGCATTTCTATAAGCCTGCATGCATGTGTTTGGGAATTGGCAACTGCATCAACTAGCACCTGCATGCAAGCATTTTAGTCAGAGAGAACAAATAGGCAAAACTGCATATAAATTCAAAGGGAAGTCAAAACAGGGGTCTGCATTCTTGTCTCTGGGATCACCTGCATATCAAAACAGAGAGGAGCAAGCTCTGCATATTTGTTTTCTGCAAACTCACAGGGGCTGCATTCAATAAAAGGGTGAGTAACTCTAAAATCTAAAATTTTATTTAGGTTGCATGCTAAATGTTTAACATAGATAAACATTTCCTGTGTGATGATAATGTTGCCATGATATGTTTTGTTTGCATGCAGTATTTCCTGTTGTTTCTGTTGTTCAAGAAACTGATTTGTGTTTAAAAATTTATGTAGGTTAATTTAGATTACTGATAAAAATTTATGCAAGTCAAATTCAATCTGATGTCTCTGGAAACATATCAAAACACCAATACATGATAGTATGAACTAAAATTTTTACTGTATGATTTGTAGATCCAGTACTATAAATTTAAAACACAAATAGAAATATGGTTTCTAACACTGGAATTTGAATTTTTAGTAAAATAGATATGCTGTAGTAGTTTTTTTTTTTTGAACTGGATAATTAAAATATCAGGAGTTGTCTCTGTAAACACAGAGCAACATAAATGCATGTTGATTCTATTAAATCTCAAACATGTTTATTTATTTATTCAGTATCATAAACTAAAAATACTACTTGTAATTAGATTTTTAAGTCAAAGATTGTAATTTTTAGATAGTAAATGAAGTTGCTTTTGGAGTTTGAACTGAAAATGGAATTTCAGAAATTCTAATGATCTATGAATAATTGAGGCTTGGTGTTCTTCCTGGTAGTGGAAAAGGGGTAGATGAAGCCAGGAAAAATACTAATTTATGATGAATTCCATTTGAATGGTTGCGGTAGGGAAATATTATGTGGAACCCTAGTTTTCACTGTGGCATTTGATTTAATCATTTCGAGATGATGGAGTGATCGAGTGCTTAGATATTCTGGGAATGGGCAGTATGGGAGTAGTGGAAGCCATGGTCGAGGTCTCTGACATTCTGGAGGCCAGAACGGCGGAAGATGGCCGTTGACAGGTTGGAGAAAAGCCTGGAAGGGTTGTTGCCAGGTTTGGGTTTGAAGAACTCGATTTTGTTTTTGAGGGTTGAAGCTTGAATTGTGGGTCGTAGTGGGTAGCTTGGTTGGTTACTGATTAGTTGTGATGGTCGTTGACGATCATAAATGGACGGCGACGCCGTGCATATGCACGGTGAAGTAGGACACTGGGGAAGTTTGGATAGTTGTGGGGTGACTCGGGTAAACCCTGGTTTTTTCTCGAAGTAAAGTAGTGTGTGACTCGGGGGAATCGGGTTGCAGACTCGAAGTAGAGTTAGTGAAGGGGGGGTTCAGCTGTTTGTTTACAGGTTTTACAAACCTGTAACTTTTGGGTTTATAATTTTGTAAAACCCTGAAATTTTAAATGATTAAGAAACTTAAATCATATTTAAACTCAAGTTTTAAATTTATTTGAATTCAAGCTAATTTAAAATTACAGTTTAAATTAATAAAGTTAAGAAGAAAATTTATTTAGTTTTTACAGGTTTTTGATAAACCTGAAACTGTTTTACAAAGCCTGTCAATTTTGATTTTTTTTTAAATTTTAAACTGAATTTAAATAGAGTGCAGAGCAAATTTTAAAACAAAATTCTGAAACAGGTTTTAAATCTTGATTCAAAATGAGTTTGAATGATAATTTAAAAATATATAAGTTTTATAAAATAAAGTGAAGGATTTTGACAACTTTGAAATTATTATATAAAATGACTTAAAATCTGAAGTTTAAGGTTTAAAAAGAGTTTTAAAATTTAAATTTAAATCTGAATTCAAAGCTAATTTGAATCTTAAGTTTAAATTTGGAAACAAAGTTAAATGTGTATTCAGTTATTGAAATTTAAGGAAAATTTGAAGTTGCAAGATTTAAACTAAGTATAAATTGAGTTATTGAGATGTTAAGTTATAAATGTTTAAACTTTAATAAGTTCAAACTATTTACATTTCAAACCTTATATTTGGAATGAAATTTTGAAACAAGTTTTAAAGCACTTTGTTTTAAAATAAAATTTGTTTAAACATAATTTAGAAAAGTTTTATTTTAAAGTTAAGTGAAGAAATAATGTTTTGAAATTAAATTATTAAAAAGGTGATTAAGTAATAATTAATTTATTTAATTAATTATTAAGGTTAAATGCATATTGATTTAGGGGTTAATCAAATTTGAAAATTTAGATCATTAATTAGATTTTTAATTAATGGTTATAAATTGTTAATAAGTATTTAAGTTTTAATCAAGGTTAATGTATTTAAATAATTAGACTTTAATTATAGATAATTAAATTTGTAATTTATCTAAGATAATTATTTAATTAAATAATTAGGGAAGGGTTAATTCAGGTCATTAACCAGGATTATTTAAATAATTAATTAATATGATTAATTTCTACGATTAATTAGATTAATTAATTTAATAATAATCAATTGTGAATGGGTTGAGTATAATTACTTGGTAAAGTAATTAAGAAATTAATTACTTAATGTAATTAATTTAGTTTAATGGAATTGTTTAATTTAATTAATTAAGTTTAATTAATTTTAAACATTTGAGTTTTTTAAGTAATTACTTTATGAAATTAATGATTTGGAAATTTACTTAGTTAAGTAATTAATTAATAATTACATGATTGTAATTAAGTGGAGATGTTTAAGTGTGAGATAATTTGGATTAATTATTTAGTAATTAATCAACTAATTAAGGAATTAATTAAGGATAATTAACTTGGTTTAATATAGTAATTAAGTTTGTTAATTACTTAGAGTAATTAATTTAAGAAATAATTAAGATCATTAATTATTTTAATTAATGATGTAATTAAAGTTGATTAATTATGATTAATTAATCAATAATAGGTAATTAAAGGTAATTAATTAATGTAATTAATTAAGGATTAATGTAATTAATTATGATTAATTGATTAATTGAAGTAATTAAGGGTTAATTACTGTTTAGTTGAGGATAATTAATTTGTGAAATTAATTAAGAATAATTACATGAAGGTAATTAAGGGTAATTAATCAAGAGTGATTAATTAAAGTAATATATGATGAATTAATTGATTGTAATCAATTAAATGATTGAGTAAGCAAGATAATTTGGTAAAGCAATTAATTTAATTTATTTTAAATTAATTAAAGATGAAGGAATTAATTTAATTCATTTTAAATTAATTTGAGATAGAGATGATTAATTTAATTCATTTTAAATTAACTATATTGTGATGAGTAAATCTTTGCTTATGGATGAATGGTTTGACTTGGATGCTTTGTAATCTCAGTAATGAGATAAATGATATTGGGTGGTATGGATGTTGGTTGTATTGTGATGATAACATAGGTTATCTGTTGTGATATTGATTGATGGGATATCTATTTGATATTGATGATGTGGATTACCTGTTATATGATAATGTTGATTATCAGTTATGTTTTAAGTTATCTATCTGTGTGTATATAGATACTGTAATTGAATTGTTTTAAAAACTTTTAAAACAACTTAGACCTTAAAAGACACGCTTTGGTTTTCGATGAGACCGGGATCGGGTTTCCATATTTGGATATCCGAAAACCACATCGATTCCAAATAACGATAGGTCGTGAATCAAAGTGGAGCTTTGTGAAGACTCGAGGTGTAAGGGCTATGAGTCATTATAACTCTGTGGGTGATTCCGTAATGAGTTGACGGAATTAGTCCTTATAGATTCGAGATGGTGAATTAGAGTGCAAGGGTTATTGTCGTTAACTCTGAGGGTGATTCCAAAATGAGTGTAACGAGATAATGCCTTCGGTTTCGTTCGAACCCGGAACGAACTTGTATGGATTGAATGCTTTCAGAACATCGTCAGGTGGACGATGAGCATTCTAAGGGATGTGTCCTATAAAGGTAATCGTAGCCTCAAGCCTCATCAACCGGGAATGGCTAAAACAGGGGAGGTGCAGCAAGGCTTCGTGGGTAGCGCCCACTGGAGAGCAAGATTGATCCCTGTCTAGAAGTCCCTTTATATTTCGGCTGTGTGGGGCGATTGCTAGCTAGAATCGCCGGGGCTGTCTTGTTCGGAACTGTTCAGTAAGGAACGGGTCCGGCCTTGTGTTGCAGGGGAGTTAGGGTGGCTCCTCGGTACGGTGATCTAGGCCACGTACTGTGACGGGCGGTACCCCAGTAGCCCTGCCATTGTATGGAATCCAAAATCCAATAAGTGCCGTACGTATTAGTTGTGCCCAACTATGTTGGAATGTGAGATGTAAGCATTTCAGCTATTTCTGTATTTTACTTGAAAACCCTAGACACTATTATAATATCATCGGATTTCCTATCAAATGTTTTGGTTAGCGTAAGGTAAAAACTTTTCCATGTTTATGTGTGGGAAGTCTTACGTGATACCTTTCTTTTCAAAAGGTTTTTAAAAGTTAAGCAACTTTAACCTGTTACTCACACCAGACCCATGTCTGACCCGGAGTTTATTTTTTGTTTTTCATAAACTCTTGGGTACTCAAATTTTTATGAGTAGTCAAGGGAATTCAGGTTAGGAATCTGGATTAGCTTTGACGACTTGTGGAGGAGCAATGGAGCAGGAGGCTTCTGCGAGTAGATATATATCTAGTTTTCCGCTGTGTAGTTCTCTGAGAGTTTGTTGTATTGAGTTGTATAACTGGACAGGTGTCTATAACTGTCTAGTATGAGATTGATTATGCTGTGTATCTCTGATATTGTTGTAAACTATGTAAAGTATTATGTTATTAATATAATTTATTCATTCCGCTGTGTTAGATTCTGATGTTGTTTCTTCTTCTCTTCTTTCTTTTCTTCTTCTATCCCGTTCTTTCTAAATTCATGACGCGATTTTCTGGGAGTAGAAAGTCGGGTTCTGACATTGTGGTATCAGAGCTTTAGGTTGAGTGAATACCTAGGCTCTGAAGTGTATCTTTCTTTAGGGAGCATTAGGTTGAGTGAATACCTAGGCTCAGTAGTGGTGTCTTTCTTGAGAGAGCGTATTTGTAATTTTTATATATAACTATATATATTTCTACCTATCTGTTGGGTTACCCGTTCAGGTATTCCAATATAAGTTATGAAGGTAGATGAGGTAGTATTGTGTGTTACACGATTATTACCATTGGTTGGAGTTTGAATGTTTGAGGTTGGAGGTGTTTTGTTGGGACTGTAGACCTAATACCGTCTCGAGTGAGTCCTGTAGTGATAAAGAACTTCATTAATCTCTGAAGGAAACCTGTTAAGGTTCGGAGTTTGTTTCTGAAGTTGATGAGTAGTGTTTGGATCTGCTTGGATGAGCTGGAGCAAGTAAGTGATGGTATTTTGAATACCTCGGGAAGTAGTAGCTGCGTGATGAGATGCAGTGACTATGGATGTTCCCAAAGATGTTTTCGTTGAAACAAGTTTAAGGAGGTGAGTCTGCTTCAGTATTGTGGCTGTGTTCAGCCGGAGTTTCTGTTTGCTTTGAAGTCCGAGTTTCTCGGAGAGCTTTGTTTTGGAATTCTTTGGCATCTGTGGCAGCAGTGCAGTTAGGAATGTTCTCGGTGTTGGCAAGAGATCTTTTGGCTTAAGCAGTTTTTCTGAAGTGGAGCAGTTAAGTGGACCCGTTTCTTTGATAGGTTGGCTATTTAAGAATAAGCTGTTCTACTTGGTTAAGAAAGAACAGTTTTACTTGGATTTGGTTTAGTGGATCGCAAAAGTGACTTGCGATTGTTTGAGAGTTCTTTTGGGTTATCTGAGTTTTTCTGAATGTCTTCAGGAAGTCAGAGTTCTGTCCGCATCTGGAGATTGAGCTTTCTTATCGATTGGAATTCCAGGAATGGTTCGGATGGTTCAGCTTTATAGAAGAATGGTTCCAAGGAGATTGAGTTGGAATAACAGCTTAGAGTTTTGAGAGAACTTCTGAATTTTCTTATGGATTTGTTGAACCATATTTCTGGGGTGTGTTGTCCTATTGTGCTTGTGTTCTTCTTCAGCATTCTCTTCTTCGGATCAGAGTTGAGCAGCGGAAGCAGTTAGGAAGTGTATCTGCTTTTCTTTTCCCGGACAGGAGAAGTGAGTTGTTGTCTTCTGATGTTGAGAAGTTGAGTTTGAGTTTTTGATTTTGGTTGATCTTGAGGAGATCATTTTGGTGAGTTGATTGGTCTAGTTTGTTCTAGAGACATCAGCGAAGGTTGAGCTGATCAGGAAGGCTGTAGGTAGCCAGGATTGTTTGGAGAGTTTTGTGGATAAGAGTCGGAGGGATTTGGGCTCTGAAGACGGAGATTAATTTTGATAAGTTTTCTCCGATCAGAAGTGAGCTATAAGTTTTGATAAGTCTGAGAAGTAGCTCTGAAGTGTTTTGGATCTTTTCTGTTATCTTGGAGAATAAGGGATTGATCTATAGGGTTGAATTGCCAGTTGGATAACTGGGATTCGATGAGTTTCACGTATCTCTGAGGGAGTACGTGTATGATCTGTCTCTGGTTATGGAACCAGAAGTTCTGGAGTTTTGATTGTTGAGTCAGACTCGTTTGTTGTCTGATATCTTGTCTAGTGTTGTAGTTATAGTTGTATTGGAGCTTAGTAGCTTCAAAGTATTGTTTGTTTGGATTTTCTAGAGCGAGTGTCCCGGTGGATATATATATATACACTGGGGAAACTCGATAAGAATTTCATCTAGAATTTGTCTAGATAATTAGATTTTTTTTTAATTGGTTGAATTGGTTGTTTGGTTGTTAGCATAGGTTTGATATATGCTTGTGTTTTTAAATTAAAATTTAATAAGATTATTAAATTACCTTTGTTTTAAATTTCGAGGACGAAATTCTTTTAAGGGGGAAGGATTGTAACATCCCGGAATTTTTGACAATATCAATTTAATAATCTGTAATTAAAATTAAATTGATATTGATGTTCTGATGATAATTATTCAGATAAATTTAATAATCTTTTTCAATAATTATTTAAAATGGTTATTTTATCTTTTAAAAATAATAAATTGATTTCTATTTACAATATGAATATATGGTTTATATTTTAAATAGATTGGTTTTGTTTCAATTTTTATATAGATAATTTTCTGGTTTTATTAATTATAGTAATTTGGGAATTTGTTTTATTTAATATCTAAGCATTTCAAAATTTAATAAATGACTTTGGTTGAAATTTGTAAATATATCATGTTTTAAAATTGTAATGTATATATTTCAATTTGGAAATTTTATTTTAATTTGATACTAAGTTTTAAATTTTATTTCATAAATAAAAATGTGATTTTAAAATTTATAAGAAAATATTGAAATGTTTTTAAATTTAATTGGATTTAGTTTTAAATTTAGAATAATCAAACAAAATGATTTTTAATTAAATAAAAAGAGATTCATAAAAACAATATTGACTTAATCTTTAATATGTATAAGTTAATTTGTATATCATTGTTGTTCTTATTTCTTTTGTAAATTCATAAACATGTTTTAAAATAAACCAACAACTTATACTAAGTTTACATATACATTAACTTGTAATTAGTATTAACTATTTTAAGGATAACATGTGTTGTGTTCTTATGTATTCAAATTAACAAGTGTTCAAATTTCACAATGATAGTTTGACAAGTGTAAGATTTTGTTTTTAATTTTTCTTTTCTTTTATTAAAATCTGAAATGCATTTAGTTAAGTTTACATCTTCACTTCATTTCCATTTTCCTCAATCAAAGATCAGTTCTTCATTCATAAGATTATTAACAATCTAAACTTGCATGCTCCTCTTCATAAAAAAATTCATCTGCATGTTTTATTTCTGCATATCCTCAAATCTAAACATCTGCATAATCAAACCTGCACAATCAAATCCACCTTCATTCAATTCTCAAATCAAAGAACCTGCATACTCCACTCTTCTTTATAATCAAACTCACCCTTACCTCAAACATTAACATACATTGAAAAACATTAGCCTGGAAGCAAATGGCACATTTGCATACCCAAAACCACATTCAAATCTGCAGAAATCACAATGAATACCTCTGCATCATCTACATGAAGCATATCAAAGTCAAGCTTGCATTTCTATAAGCCTGCATGCATGTGTTTGGGAATTGGCAACTGCATCAACTAGCACCTGCATGCAAGCATTTTAGTCAGAGAGAACAAATAGGCAAAACTGCATATAAATTCAAAGGGAAGTCAAAACAGGGGTCTGCATTCTTGTCTCTGGGATCACCTGCATATCAAAACAGAGAGGAGCAAGCTCTGCATATTTGTTTTCTGCAAACTCACAGGGGCTGCATTCAATAAAAGGGTGAGTAACTCTAAAATCTAAAATTTTATTTAGGTTGCATGCTAAATGTTTAACATAGATAAACATTTCCTGTGTGATGATAATGTTGCCATGATATGTTTTGTTTGCATGCAGTATTTCCTGTTGTTTCTGTTGTTCAAGAAACTGATTTGTGTTTAAAAATTTATGTAGGTTAATTTAGATTACTGATAAAAATTTATGCAAGTCAAATTCAATCTGATGTCTCTGGAAACATATCAAAACACCAATACATGATAGTATGAACTAAAATTTTTACTGTATGATTTGTAGATCCAGTACTATAAATTTAAAACACAAATAGAAATATGGTTTCTAACACTGGAATTTGAATTTTTAGTAAAATAGATATGCTGTAGTAGTTTTTTTTTTTTGAACTGGATAATTAAAATATCAGGAGTTGTCTCTGTAAACACAGAGCAACATAAATGCATGTTGATTCTATTAAATCTCAAACATGTTTATTTATTTATTCAGTATCATAAACTAAAAATACTACTTGTAATTAGATTTTTAAGTCAAAGATTGTAATTTTTAGATAGTAAATGAAGTTGCTTTTGGAGTTTGAACTGAAAATGGAATTTCAGAAATTCTAATGATCTATGAATAATTGAGGCTTGGTGTTCTTCCTGGTAGTGGAAAAGGGGTAGATGAAGCCAGGAAAAATACTAATTTATGATGAATTCCATTTGAATGGTTGCGGTAGGGAAATATTATGTGGAACCCTAGTTTTCACTGTGGCATTTGATTTAATCATTTCGAGATGATGGAGTGATCGAGTGCTTAGATATTCTGGGAATGGGCAGTATGGGAGTAGTGGAAGCCATGGTCGAGGTCTCTGACATTCTGGAGGCCAGAACGGCGGAAGATGGCCGTTGACAGGTTGGAGAAAAGCCTGGAAGGGTTGTTGCCAGGTTTGGGTTTGAAGAACTCGATTTTGTTTTTGAGGGTTGAAGCTTGAATTGTGGGTCGTAGTGGGTAGCTTGGTTGGTTACTGATTAGTTGTGATGGTCGTTGACGATCATAAATGGACGGCGACGCCGTGCATATGCACGGTGAAGTAGGACACTGGGGAAGTTTGGATAGTTGTGGGGTGACTCGGGTAAACCCTGGTTTTTTCTCGAAGTAAAGTAGTGTGTGACTCGGGGGAATCGGGTTGCAGACTCGAAGTAGAGTTAGTGAAGGGGGGGTTCAGCTGTTTGTTTACAGGTTTTACAAACCTGTAACTTTTGGGTTTATAATTTTGTAAAACCCTGAAATTTTAAATGATTAAGAAACTTAAATCATATTTAAACTCAAGTTTTAAATTTATTTGAATTCAAGCTAATTTAAAATTACAGTTTAAATTAATAAAGTTAAGAAGAAAATTTATTTAGTTTTTACAGGTTTTTGATAAACCTGAAACTGTTTTACAAAGCCTGTCAATTTTGATTTTTTTTTAAATTTTAAACTGAATTTAAATAGAGTGCAGAGCAAATTTTAAAACAAAATTCTGAAACAGGTTTTAAATCTTGATTCAAAATGAGTTTGAATGATAATTTAAAAATATATAAGTTTTATAAAATAAAGTGAAGGATTTTGACAACTTTGAAATTATTATATAAAATGACTTAAAATCTGAAGTTTAAGGTTTAAAAAGAGTTTTAAAATTTAAATTTAAATCTGAATTCAAAGCTAATTTGAATCTTAAGTTTAAATTTGGAAACAAAGTTAAATGTGTATTCAGTTATTGAAATTTAAGGAAAATTTGAAGTTGCAAGATTTAAACTAAGTATAAATTGAGTTATTGAGATGTTAAGTTATAAATGTTTAAACTTTAATAAGTTCAAACTATTTACATTTCAAACCTTATATTTGGAATGAAATTTTGAAACAAGTTTTAAAGCACTTTGTTTTAAAATAAAATTTGTTTAAACATAATTTAGAAAAGTTTTATTTTAAAGTTAAGTGAAGAAATAATGTTTTGAAATTAAATTATTAAAAAGGTGATTAAGTAATAATTAATTTATTTAATTAATTATTAAGGTTAAATGCATATTGATTTAGGGGTTAATCAAATTTGAAAATTTAGATCATTAATTAGATTTTTAATTAATGGTTATAAATTGTTAATAAGTATTTAAGTTTTAATCAAGGTTAATGTATTTAAATAATTAGACTTTAATTATAGATAATTAAATTTGTAATTTATCTAAGATAATTATTTAATTAAATAATTAGGGAAGGGTTAATTCAGGTCATTAACCAGGATTATTTAAATAATTAATTAATATGATTAATTTCTACGATTAATTAGATTAATTAATTTAATAATAATCAATTGTGAATGGGTTGAGTATAATTACTTGGTAAAGTAATTAAGAAATTAATTACTTAATGTAATTAATTTAGTTTAATGGAATTGTTTAATTTAATTAATTAAGTTTAATTAATTTTAAACATTTGAGTTTTTTAAGTAATTACTTTATGAAATTAATGATTTGGAAATTTACTTAGTTAAGTAATTAATTAATAATTACATGATTGTAATTAAGTGGAGATGTTTAAGTGTGAGATAATTTGGATTAATTATTTAGTAATTAATCAACTAATTAAGGAATTAATTAAGGATAATTAACTTGGTTTAATATAGTAATTAAGTTTGTTAATTACTTAGAGTAATTAATTTAAGAAATAATTAAGATCATTAATTATTTTAATTAATGATGTAATTAAAGTTGATTAATTATGATTAATTAATCAATAATAGGTAATTAAAGGTAATTAATTAATGTAATTAATTAAGGATTAATGTAATTAATTATGATTAATTGATTAATTGAAGTAATTAAGGGTTAATTACTGTTTAGTTGAGGATAATTAATTTGTGAAATTAATTAAGAATAATTACATGAAGGTAATTAAGGGTAATTAATCAAGAGTGATTAATTAAAGTAATATATGATGAATTAATTGATTGTAATCAATTAAATGATTGAGTAAGCAAGATAATTTGGTAAAGCAATTAATTTAATTTATTTTAAATTAATTAAAGATGAAGGAATTAATTTAATTCATTTTAAATTAATTTGAGATAGAGATGATTAATTTAATTCATTTTAAATTAACTATATTGTGATGAGTAAATCTTTGCTTATGGATGAATGGTTTGACTTGGATGCTTTGTAATCTCAGTAATGAGATAAATGATATTGGGTGGTATGGATGTTGGTTGTATTGTGATGATAACATAGGTTATCTGTTGTGATATTGATTGATGGGATATCTATTTGATATTGATGATGTGGATTACCTGTTATATGATAATGTTGATTATCAGTTATGTTTTAAGTTATCTATCTGTGTGTATATAGATACTGTAATTGAATTGTTTTAAAAACTTTTAAAACAACTTAGACCTTAAAAGACACGCTTTGGTTTTCGATGAGACCGGGATCGGGTTTCCATATTTGGATATCCGAAAACCACATCGATTCCAAATAACGATAGGTCGTGAATCAAAGTGGAGCTTTGTGAAGACTCGAGGTGTAAGGGCTATGAGTCATTATAACTCTGTGGGTGATTCCGTAATGAGTTGACGGAATTAGTCCTTATAGATTCGAGATGGTGAATTAGAGTGCAAGGGTTATTGTCGTTAACTCTGAGGGTGATTCCAAAATGAGTGTAACGAGATAATGCCTTCGGTTTCGTTCGAACCCGGAACGAACTTGTATGGATTGAATGCTTTCAGAACATCGTCAGGTGGACGATGAGCATTCTAAGGGATGTGTCCTATAAAGGTAATCGTAGCCTCAAGCCTCATCAACCGGGAATGGCTAAAACAGGGGAGGTGCAGCAAGGCTTCGTGGGTAGCGCCCACTGGAGAGCAAGATTGATCCCTGTCTAGAAGTCCCTTTATATTTCGGCTGTGTGGGGCGATTGCTAGCTAGAATCGCCGGGGCTGTCTTGTTCGGAACTGTTCAGTAAGGAACGGGTCCGGCCTTGTGTTGCAGGGGAGTTAGGGTGGCTCCTCGGTACGGTGATCTAGGCCACGTACTGTGACGGGCGGTACCCCAGTAGCCCTGCCATTGTATGGAATCCAAAATCCAATAAGTGCCGTACGTATTAGTTGTGCCCAACTATGTTGGAATGTGAGATGTAAGCATTTCAGCTATTTCTGTATTTTACTTGAAAACCCTAGACACTATTATAATATCATCGGATTTCCTATCAAATGTTTTGGTTAGCGTAAGGTAAAAACTTTTCCATGTTTATGTGTGGGAAGTCTTACGTGATACCTTTCTTTTCAAAAGGTTTTTAAAAGTTAAGCAACTTTAACCTGTTACTCACACCAGACCCATGTCTGACCCGGAGTTTATTTTTGTTTTTCATAAACTCTTGGGTACTCAAATTTTTATGAGTAGTCAAGGGAATTCAGGTTAGGAATCTGGATTAGCTTTGACGACTTGTGGAGGAGCAATGGAGCAGGAGGCTTCTGCGAGTAGATATATATCTAGTTTTCCGCTGTGTAGTTCTCTGAGAGTTTGTTGTATTGAGTTGTATAACTGGACAGGTGTCTATAACTGTCTAGTATGAGATTGATTATGCTGTGTATCTCTGATATTGTTGTAAACTATGTAAAGTATTATGTTATTAATATAATTTATTCATTCCGCTGTGTTAGATTCTGATGTTGTTTCTTCTTCTCTTCTTTCTTTTCTTCTTCTATCCCGTTCTTTCTAAATTCATGACGCGATTTTCTGGGAGTAGAAAGTCGGGTTCTGACATTCTCGCTTTGCGTTAGGTGGCGAACGGGAGACTCTTACCCCTACATGCCCCCGGGGATAGTATAAGATCTTGCGGGGTTGGTTGCGACTCGAGAGGGTGGCCGTAAAAGAAAATCCGCGGTATCACTGTGAGCCACAGCGGGGCTGGGATGGTTGAAAAGCCTACCGGTTGTGAGACGTTGATGATGGTTGAAAAGCCTAGGACGTCACAGCTGGTATCAGAGCGCTAGGTTGAGTGAATACCTAGGCTCTTGAGTGATTTCTTGAGAGAGTGTATTTGTAATTTGATATATATATATATATATATATATATATTTATTTATTTCTACCTATTTATTGGGTTACCTGTTCGGGTATTCCAATATAAGTTATAAGGTAGATGTAGTGGTGTGTGAAACACGAATACCGATGATTGGAGTTTTGAATATTTGTAGTTGGAGTGTATCTGTCGAGACTGTAGACCTATTACCGTCTCGAGTGAGCTTTGGATGATGTGAGGATTTCATTGCTGGAATGTGATTTTGGATGAGCTTGAGTTTGGATCTATCGGATGGACATGACCAAATCATGATATCTTGATATCTCAAGGTGTTGTAGCCGTGTGATGAGACACAGTGAGTTTGGATATCTCCGAAGATGTTTCTTTGGAACAAGTTAAGGAAGTATGTCCGTTTCGAAATTGTGACCAAATTCAGTAGGGTATTTTTGTTTGATTGAGGCTCGAGTTTCTCAAAGAGCTTTGAATAGAAGTCTTTGGACATTGAGGATTAGCCCTATAGCTGGAAGTGTTCTGTGTGCTGTTGAGAAGGATTGTTGATTAGCAGTTTTCTTGAAGTGATTTTAGAAGTAGCAGAGAGGATTTATTTCTTCGATGGATTGACCTGAACAAAGTTATTTGGGTAGAATTGCCAGAGTGTTGTGTGACAATTCTGGAATTCATTTGTGTAATCTTTTGCAAGGAGTTGAGACTTCTCAAGAGAAAGTGAGGAAATCGAAGTGGTTCAAGATTTTCCTGATGTTTTCGAAGAAGTCAAGTGTCTACCGCCACATCGAGAGATAGAGTTTCGTATTGATTTGATTCCAGGAGCTGTGCCGGTGATTTAGTCCAGTAGGAGAATGTCTCCTAGAGAGAGAAAAGAGTTGATTAAGCAGACGTAAGATCTTTTTTGGAGAAGGGTTTGATTAGACCCAGTTTTTCTTGTTGGGGCTCTGCTGCTGTGTTTGTCACCAAATCGGATGGTTCGCTAAGGTTCTATGTTGAATGAGTATGTGCTGGTATTCATTGATACCTTGGTCTACTCTAAACCGGAAGAGGAGCACAGACAGCATTTGGGATTTGTTTTGGAAACTCTGAGGAAGCATGTGTTGAAGGCAAAGTTTTCAAAGTGCCATTTCTGGAAATCAGAAGTTAAATTTTTGGGACACAATATTTTGGGTGAAGATATCTCTGTAGACTCAGCGAAAGGAGAATCTATTCTAGAATGGAAGCAACCGATGGAAATTCATAATTTTCTGGGTTTAACTGGCTACTACAAAAAATTTATTAAGGATAATTCCAAATTTCCTCGCATCTGACCAAGCTAACAAGGAAAGAAACCAAATTCAAATGGACACCTCAGTGTGAAAAAGCTTTTCAGGAATTGAAGACAGGGCTAACCAGTGCACCAGTACTTGCTATTCCGGATGGGAAGAGAAAATTTGAAGTATATACGGATGCATGTTTGGTTGGTTTGGGTGCAGTTCTGATGCAGAATGGTAGAGTGATTGCGTATGCTAGTCGGCAATTGAAATCTCATGAGAAGAACTATGCTTCGCATGATTTAGAACTTTTGGCTATTGTTTTTGCTTTGAAGATCTGGAGACATTATCTTTTGGCAGAAAAGTTTGAGTTATTCACGGATCACAAACCGTTGAAATATATTTTCTCTCAAAAAGATCTTAATTTGAGATAGCAGAAATGGGTCGAATTTTTGGCATCTTATGATCTGGATATTTTGTATACTCCAGGGAAAGCAAATTAAGATCATTAGTAAGCAAACGGAGGGTAAATCTTTTGAGGAAATAATTCTTGGAACTAAAGACGATCGGTATTCGGATTTTAAGGTAGATGATCAAGGTACTTTAGGGATTAATAGTCGTTTGTGTGTGCCTAATATTGATAGACTGAGGCAAGAAGTCTTAGCTGAGTGTCATCGCTCCAAATTGAATATTCTCCCGGAAATTTCGTGGCTGATGCTTTTAGTAGAAATGCGGTCTTATCTCTTTTGGAAGTAGTTCCATCTCTCCAAGAAAAGATCATTAGTAAGCAAACGGAGGGTAAATCTTTTGAGGAAATAATTCTTGGAACTAAGGAAGATCGGTATTCGGATTTTAAGGTAGATGATCAAGGTACTTTAGGGATTAATAGTCGTTTGTGTGTGCCTAATATTGATAGACTGAGGCAAGAAGTCTTAGCTGAGTGTCATCGCTCCAAATTGAATATTCTCTCGGAAATTTCGAAGATGTATAAAGATATGAGGAGAATTTTCTGGTGGCCGAATATAAAGAAGAATGTAGCTGCTTTCGTAAATAGTTGTGCCATTTGTCAGCAAGTGAAGGGAGAACAACAAAAGTCTGCAGGATTATTGCAACCTTTGGAAATTCCTGATTGGTAGTGGGAAATGATCTCGATGGACTTTATCGATGGTTTGCCTAGGACCAGGAAAGGAAATGAAGGAATATGGGTTATTGTGGATCGTTTAAAAGAGTGCTCATTTTATTCCAGTTAAGGCGACTCGTACTACAGTTTCCTTGGTGGAAATTTTCTTGAAGGAGATAGTCAGATCGCATGGTATTCCTATTAGCATAGTAAGTGACCGTGATCCTATTTTCACTAGTAAATTTTGGGAAGCTTTGCAATCAACAATGGGAACTAGTTTGAGATTAAGTACAGCCTATCATCCTCAGACGGACGGACAAATGGAGAGACTTAATCGTATTCTGGAAGATATGCTTCGAGCTTGTGTATTGGACTTTGGTGGATCATGGGAAGACCATCTTCATTTAGTGGAATTTTCTTATAATAATAATTACCAAGTGAGTATTAAGATAGCTCCATATGAAGCTCTATATGGAAGACCGTGTAGATCCTCATCTTGTTGGATTGAATCGAATGATCGACTTGTACCTAGACCCGATCTAATTCGAGAAGCTTCTGTGAAGGTTGAGCTTATCAAGAAAAGAATGAAAGCTACTCAAGATCGTCAGAAGAAATATGCAGATAAGAGACGAAGACCATTGGAATTTGAGATCGGAGATTTAGTTTTTATTAAAGTTTCCCAATCAAAGGTGCTATATGATTCGGAAAAACCGAAAAAAAACTTGCTCCGAGGTATATTGGTCCATTCCGAGTTTTGGAAAGAATTGGAACTATAGCCTACAGGATTGAATTGCTAGAACGAATGTCTGGGATTCACAATGTATTTCATGTGTCTCATTTGAGGTAATTTATTCATGACCCATCATTGGTAATAGAACGGGTTGTTCAGGAAGATTTAGAAGTAGAACCTAACCTGACTGTGTTTAGAAATCCTATTCAGATTGTAGTTCAAGACGAGAAGCAACTCAGGAACAAAGTGGTGAAACTCGTCAGGGTGCAATGGAGTGAGGATCCCAAAGACTGTACCTGGGAAACTCTTGATAGTTTTAGAAAAGCTTATCCAGATTTTTGTCCGGATAGCTAGTAATGTTGTTAGGATTGACTGTTTGATTGTTTGTTTAGTATGGATGATATGTATGTTTGGATTGTTAATATTAAGCTTTTGAGTTAACTATTGTTTAAATTTCGGGGACGAAATTCTTTTAAGGGGGGAGGAATGTGACATCCCGGAATTTTGACCCTATTATTATGATAAGTTTCTAATCTAATTTGAATAAAATATAAGATTTTCATTTTATAAATAAATAAGAATTTGGATATTATTAGTTGTATATGGGTCATAAGTGAATATAACTTCAAATATAAAATAGATTCTTTCAACAATATTCAGAAATAAATATGTGTTATTGAATTAAATTAAAATTTATGTATTAATGACATTAATTATCAGATATATGAATGCAGTTAATAGTAACAAGTAAAATAACACAATTCTTTTCATATTAAATATAAATACATTAATGCACATATAAGTTACAAATCAAATATTTGTAATATTTAACTTTAAAGAAAAAATAAGACTTAACTTTAAATAAAAATTAGATTTAAGTAGTGTGTCTAAACAACAATGTTCATAATTAAATAAAATGAACTTATAAATAGGTAATATAAGTATAACATAAAATATGATTAGGAGCATAAGTCAATATGAACTTAAGTATAGCATAATAATATGTTTTCATCAGCAATGAAGACCATATAAAACCTGCAAACATCATTTATATGTTAGTATAAGTATGAAGTCAATATGGCAACCTGCAAGCTAATTCTTATGCATAAGAAAACAAATCTAAAAATATCTTATATATATTGTAAGTGCCAGCAAAATATTTTTGTACAAATCAAGTCGCTCGACCTATGCCTCTATAGGTCGCTCGACCTCGTTTATGACCATAGGTCGCTCACCCCCTCTTCGTTAGGTCGCTCGGCCTTGCCTTCCATTTTTAGGTCGCTAGGTCGTGACGTTTTTGGTCATTAGGTCGCGACGTTTTAGGTCGCTTGACCTTGTTTTCCTCTAGGTCGCATGTCCTTTAGACTGTTAGGTCGCGAGCGTTAGGTCGTTAGACCTTACCTTCCTTAGATCGCTTGACCGGTTAAACCTTTAGGTCGCTCAACCCTACTACCATTACTAGGTCGTTTGGCCATAGCTCGTTAGGTCGCATGACCTTATAAACCGATAGGTCACATGACATTATAACCCTATAGGTCGTTGGACCTTTGACTCGTAGGTCGTTGGACCTTATCCTGATAGGTCGCTTGACCCCTTGGACTCCTAGGTCGCAACCCTTAGGTCGCTCGGCCCTATTCCCCTTAGGTCGTTAGACCTCATTTTGTCTTCACTAGGTCGCTGCCCCCTGGACCCCCGCGACCTGACCGGGCAGGTCGAACCCCGTAAGCGGTGGCGTTGCCCCCGCACCCCCACCTTGGGGGGTTGCCACCCCCCCGGACCCCCCCTCCGTAGGGGATCTTATCTGAAAAACATTGAGCTGATTTCCTTGGATTTTATTCACCTCTCCGTATGCGATTTTTTGTGACTGATTGTTTCTACAATTGCTTCTGTGTTTTGTCACTTTATAATATAAAGGTTTCAATACTAGTAGTAAATATCAAAACTCTTTTAACAAACAATTTCAACTCTATTTTTAATAACAAAGCTCTTTTCTTAAACCGTTTTCCAATCTATTAGTATATACAAGCCTTTACCTCACTCGGATGAGAAATCTAATTAAACGACTTAGTAAAACAAGTGGTATGAAACGCTTGCGTTCACTTCATCGGTTAATTCTTGGACTTGTTCGATTGAACCTCTTGTGACAATTTTATTAGTGAAGATTTACAGTTTGTTCGTAAATATTTAAGTTAAGCAAGTGGTTATGGGACATGAAGCTAAACTTCTATATTTACTAGCTTAGTGTAATTGACACTTCTCGTTGATCTTGATGATCGCTTTATGAATTAGACTAGAAATTGCGCGATGTCTCTTTCATTGCAAGGTTAGACTAGACACCACTTGTGTGATTCCATTCACACATACCTTTCTGCTTTTTGGTTAGTCTTGACCTCAATCTGTGTGATTCCATTCACACATGCGGGGTAGCTCCCCTTGGTCTTCGGACCGTCATGTGATAGGCCTCTTTCCCTTTTTATGATTTCTGGATTTCTCGTGTTGATTTCTGGAATTTATGTCATTGATTTGTTATGAGTACAAGTTTAGGGTATGATGCCCTCTTTGGATCTTTGAGAAGATTCTTGTGATATTGATTTACCTCTTATCGATTGATCTTCTGTTGATCATCATTTGCATACTTATAGTAGTATGTCAGTATGGATATTTTATGTTTATGCCATATCTTTTATTTTATATCATGTCATCTGATATTTATAGCTAGACTGATCCGTTTATTATTTTCTCAAATAATACTCGGGTCAGACCGAGATGTTACAGGTGCTTCTGCTTGACTTCTTCCCAGGGATTCATCACTCTGACTTTTGGCTAACTGTTTAGATTAGCAGTTTTTGTTGTATACACTTGAGATATAGACTCACAGTTGTATTCTTTTGTATAGCACGTGTTGCTATTCTTTTGTATTATCGTGGATCTTACTGACCACTACTCTGATGTACACTTTCATGTGTTAGTTATATATTCATATCTTCTTCCGCCTTTGTGATATGGATATCTGTGACTGATTTGTGATATGATTATTTCTATGTTTGTTTTCGAAGATTATTTATAGCCACCGTGTGATAAGCAATTACATGGATGGTCGCTCCTCAACAGCCTTATTCTCCGTGCTAGTTGACAGCACTACTCCGGAGTGTTCTTGGCTAGCGTGGGTATAGAGGTGGGGCGTCACAACGTGGGTGTCTTCGGGTTTGAGATTGCAGAGTTTGTTAACTGTAATATGAAAATAAAAGTTATTAAGTATAAATTTTGTTATTTAGTATTAAACAATTTGTTTTAAACTCTGATGATCTTCAAAGCTTTGCTGAAACAAAGTGCATAATTAATTTAAAATAGAAGTTAATTACGAATGTAATAAAATTTATAATTATAATTTCACAAGTAGTTCAAACTTAATTCAAATTAATAATTAAAGATTTTAATAATAATCTTGTGTAAACCATTTGTAATCAAGATTTTAGTTAATCATTTGAAGTTGGTTAATTAACAAATCGTAGATAACTGATTAAATAAATAATTAATGATTGAACGATTAAGTTAATTAATAATTAATGATTAATTAAGCAATTAATAATAATTAAATGTGAAATTAAGTTTTATAATCAATAATTAAGATTATTGATTAATAATTAATTCATTAATTAAGTGAATAATTAATAGGTAATTAATGAATTGAAATAAGTTAATTTATGAGTAATTGATTAAGAAAAGAATAAAATATAATTCATTCTTAAGTATGCAATTAAGTTTAAAACAAATCAAAACTGTTGATTTAAATCGATGTTTATATTGATTGCCTCTGATGATTATTTATATCCTGTAATGTTCTATAATATTCTGGATATATCTGTGATGATTGTGTACTATTTATCTGTGTTAAATTATTATATGATGTATCTGATGTTATTTATCTGTATTAAATTGCTATATGAATTCAATTGTTAAATTTAAACTGTTAAGTTAATTAGACAACTTGGACTTTAAAATGGCGTTTGGATTTCGATGAGACCGGGATCGGGTATCAATTGATATTCCGAAAACCACATCGATCCAAATTAAACGTTAGGTCGTGTAATCTCAAGTGAAGACCGAGATGGTGTTTTCAGAATGCAAGGGTTATCGTCGTTAACTCTAAGGGTGATTCCAAAACGAGTGTAACGAGATAATGCCTTCGGTTTCGTTCGAACCCGGAATGAACTTGTATGGATTGAATGCTTTCAGCACATCGTCAGGCGGACGATGAGCATTCTAAGTGATATGTTCTATAAAGGTAATCGCAGCCTCAAGCCTCATCAACCGGGAATGGCTAAAACAGGGGAGGTGCAGCAAGGTTAGGTGGGTCATGCCCAAGCAGGACGAGATATACCCCTGCCTAGATGTCCCTTTTTATTCGGCTGTGTGGGCGGTTGGATGTACACCAATTGCGGGTTATCTTGTTCGGGACTGTTCAGTAAGGAATGGTTCCAGCCTTGTGTTGCAGGGGAGTTAGGGTGGCTCCTCGGTACTGTGATCTAGACCACGTAAAGTACACGGGCAGTACCCCAGTAGCCCTGTCATTGTATGGGATCCAATTTCTAATAAGCGCTGTACGTTTTGATTGTGCCCAACTATGTTGAAATGTGAGATGTAAGCATTTCATCTATTTCTATATTTTACTTGAAAACCCTAGACACTATTATAATATCACTGGATTTCCTATGAAATGTTTTGGTTAGCGTAAGGTAAAAACTTACCCGTGTTTATTTGTGGGGAGTCTTACGTGATACCTTTATTTTAAATGATTTTCAAAGTTAAACAACTTTAACCCGTTTACTCATACCAGACCCATGTCTGACCCGGAGTTTATTTTTGTTTTCCATAAACTCTCGGGTACCCAAATTTTTACGGGTAGCCAAGGGATTCAGGTTAGCTTTGACGACTTCTGGAGGAGCAATGGAGCAGGAGGCTTCAGCGTTGTAGACATATATATCTATATAGTTCCGCTGTGTTAGTTAGTTTATGATGTATTTTGGATGTATGATCTGATTGATATGTATATGATAGTCATGTTGTATGATATTGTTTAACTCTGATATATGTAACTATGTAATATTTATGTTGATATATTATATTTTATTCCATTCCGCTGTGAGATTCTGATGTTGTTATTCTTTCTTTCTTTTCTTTTCTTTTCTTTTCTTTTCTATTTCTACCCCTTTCTTTCTTATTGATGACACGACTTTCTGGGCTTAGAAAGCCGGGTCGTCACATGATTATACTTTACTGATTAGACACTACTGTATATAGCGCAATATACTACATAGTAAATAGTTTAACGGATCCTTAGAGGATGGGCGGTCCCAAGCATCTTCTAAATTACTTGTATCTTTGCTACAGTTCACTTGAGTTGGTTTACATTGTATAAGTATGTATGTCCTGACTCGAGTGTTTGTATTTTTATTTAAGCTCGGGTCAGCCTGAGTTATTCACAGATTTGGATTTTCACTTTCTGGAGATTGGAATCGCTGGAGATTATCTACTTGTCAAGTTTCATCTTTTCATTTCGGTTATTCTATTCAGCTTGTACTTGGTTATCATATTTAAACTTCTGTTGTACTTTATTTCTTCTATTGTATCTTATGTAACTCTGATATATTTATATAGTAGTTTCATGAACTACTATCTCTTTTACTTCCGCTGCATTATTATTACCGTGTGTCTGTGATATGTGATTATTATTTACTGTATATTCTGAGATTTGCCAAATTTTTATTTACAACGCGGTATTTTGAGCAATTCAATTCCGGCATGAGTGTCTACCTATACACTTATAATGGATGTGAATGGTTGAAAATATCGGGTCGTTACATTTGAAGTATTGAATTTTTAAGCTTTGAAATATATTGAAATTGAAATGTTTTATTTGGAGGTTCAAATCGATATTTGGAATTTATGTGTGAAATAAAAGAAGCTATTTTAATTTATAAAGTAATTTAATATTTAAACCATTTAAGTGGTGTAGTTATATTTCAAGGTTATGAAATTCAAAGTTTATGTTATGAAAGGCTATATATTCAAGTTTTGGTTTCGGAATATTATAACTTTGAAAATGTTATGGTTTCAAAAAAGGATATTTTGAAAATAATACTGATTTGGGTTTTTTAAAACAGAAATGATATCGTATTTAATGTTTTGAAAGGGATGTTATATTTTGTTTGAAGTATAAATATTTTAAAAAATGACCGCGGTGTTATAATAACGTTTTGTTGTTGAAGAGACCGGGATCGAAAGTTGTCATACTCTCTGCCAACTCCGAAACCCACTTCAACAACTGTGTACGCGGTAGAGATTCCAGAATGAAGTAGGATGGTGGCGGCGTTTCCTTTGAGGTAAATACGTGGACCCAACTCCCGTGAGTTGGCATAAGGTGGCTAAAACAGGAGTGATCGACGGATGAAGAAGGTAGCCCCTTTTATCGGACACTTCCCTTCGATATTATACTATGACTTTGGATTTATTCGGTGGCCACTTTTGATTTGTTTGATTTGGGGGTGTGCTCGAGGTGGGCGGTAGCTGCGGCTATGTGTTACCACCGACCCGGAAGCGTAATTGGTATATCTACCCTGGCATTGCCTAGTTGTGCTGTGTCACCTTCCCTATCGCGCCTTATACGATTTTGTTTTGTACCATACCTATGGAGTGCCCTCTGACGACACCCAGTACGCGGAAGATTACAGTACTGTATAGACTATGTGAATATATTATGTATTAAGGGGAATATTGGGTCACTCCTTAACGCTATTTTAAAGTAAGCATTTTACTAATAGACACTATTATAATAGCGAAATATTACTACATAGTAATTAGTTTAACGGATCCTTAGGAGATGTGAATTCCGAGCATCTCTTAAGTTACTGCACTCATATTTATTATTGATTTAACTTACATAAGATCTTTTAGTTCTGACTCGAGTGTTTTGTCTTTTCAATTCGCTTGGGTCTGCCTGAGTATTTCAGGATTCGAAGACTCTAGCTCTGGAGGACGAAGACGAAGATTTTATTTCTATTACCTATTATATTATTCCACTACACTATTGTATTCCGCTGCATTATTGATATTCTATGGTATGTATAACTATGATATATATGGTAAGTATAATTAAATATTTTGAAAAACAGCTTCATGAACTGTATATTTGATTATTATATTTTATTCTTCCGCTGTGAGATTCTGTTTGTTTTATTTCTTTCTTGTTTTTTTCTTATTTACCCCATAACAAACGGCTCTTTTTTATAGTTTAAGTCTTACTTGTGTGGTTTATCGTCGATTTAAGTCATGCGAAAATGCGGCTCGTTACAATAATGCTCATTTTTTTGTCGGCGTTTCGAACGTCGCTGCGACGTCGCTAAAAAATTGCGTAAGGCCATAGCAATGCCAAATGAGCGTCAGGAAACAACGAATCTGTAATAGTGGTTGTTACATGTCAAGTATTTTTCATTTTCAATTTTACACTAAAATTTCATTTATATATCAAGCATTCATTGACCAAATTCATGCATGTCAAATATTTGTCCTTATGTTTAAATTGAAATATTATTATTTTTTCAAAAACTCAACCCAGAGCCCTAATGAAATCGAAGGGATGTGAGGAGCCATCTGCCTGGTCCGACCACAAACATAACGAAGGTTAGCCAGCCCAGCACATAGATTTTTTGCCCCCAACCAGTTTTTTATAATATTATTATTCCAGTCACAATTATAGATATCAAATATTTGTCATTATCAATACATACAATAAAATTTAGGTTTATATTACCTTTTTATTTTTAGGATTTTCTTTTCGTATTGTTGCATGTTGTTCACAGTAAAAGTTGTTGATTTCCATCTTTGAACATTGAACGTCGTCTTCTACATATTTGCAAATATCTCCTATTTTATTTTGGAAATTAATTTTTTTATTCTTATTCGTTCTTCGGTTGTGAATTATTCTTCAAGTGGCAGTTTCTTCGACTTGCTATCTATGGATTAGGTTTGCAAACTGGGGCTTCTTCAACGACAATTTCTTTGACGGTGGTTTGTTGGAGATTTTGAGCGTTTCTTTTTTAAGTTATCAAATCGCATAATGATTGGGTTTGGAAATCTTTGGTGCAAAATGCAGGCGAGTAAGGGATAATATGGTAATTTTTGTTAAATAATTTAAAAACAGAGATGTATGTTATAAGTTTTCATTGGTATGGACTTGGGCGTAATTATTTTTAATTATGAGGATCACTACTTCAAGTCTGCATTTTTCTGATGCGTTTACGACATCGCTAAATTTTTTAAACGACACCATAGTAACGTCAGAAGGTTCAACATAAAAACAAACGTCACTAAGTCGCTTATCATCGCTAAAACATCACAAAATTGAAGTAGATGTGGCTTCGCTAAATTTTAGTGACACCATTACAACACTAGTTATTTATCAGAAAACTAACAACACATCGCCGTCGCTAAATTTAGTGTTGTAAAGGTTCGTTAAATTTTACTCTTGAACAACAATTTGGTCAACAATTGTAAACCCCAGTATCAAAAAAAGGTAATTGACAAACATGATATACCGTATATATTCAGAGTGAAATGAATAAAATAAATATATTTTGTAGAGGCAAAATGAAAAAAGTACATCTCTACAATACCATTTTATAACAGTAAGTCTCAGAATCAACTTTCAACATTACTATGTAAATCAATACTTCCACATAACAATCTTTTCTGTATAGCTGCAGTACTACAAACGATAGTGATGAATGACTATAAACCAAGGTTCGAAATTCTCTTTTTCGTTTCCGTCTCGGTCATTGGTAATTTTAAAATTTTCGGTTCCGTTCCGAAAATTTCGAAATTTCCGTTTCAATTCCGCTTTTCTAATTCCGGTACTTTTTTATTTTAGTTTGCTATTTACGCTAATAAATATTCAATACTGTCATAAATTTATAGTACATTTTTTACATTATATATAAAAATACACTTTGATTAAAAAACCATTGTTTAAAAGTCTATATTGTTCATTTGAAATTTTAAAATTTTGGTCAGTTTTTGAAATTTTTATTATGATTCAATGTAAGTTAACAAAAATATAACAACTTTTTTATATCTATACGCATGATTTTTTGTCAATTTATTTATTGTCCTGTTTAATTTGCTTTTCTTTTTTTAATTGCTATATGTTTGTTGTATTTTTTTTTCAATTTTTTTATAATTTTTTTCAATATTTGAAAACCAAATCCGGAATTTAGACCGGAACCGGAATTTTGACCGGATTCCGTTCCGGTTATGACCGGAACCGGAACGGAATGACCGGAATAACCGGAATTCCGCCGGAATTTTGAACAATGCTATCAACCGAAACTTCAAAATCAACTTTAGCATCAATGGTTTCACGACATCCACAAAAGAATATCTTAAAACTAAATCCAACTCTTTTACAAAATCAAAGCATAGCTAGCTCAATAGCTCTATAGCCTCGAATTGCTTCTTTGGGAAACTTTTTGCAGAAACAATTCCAACGCAGCTCTCTTCCACATATGTCAACATCCACTCACCGCTTTATTAATGGAAATCCACTTCTTCTTCCTCATTTGCATCTCTTCAAAACATTGAAATTCACTCGTCCCCTTTATATGATCTGATATAGTCCTCTTCTTGGGAAGTTTTCTTGAAAAAAAGGATCTGCCATTTGAGGAAATTTGTTTCTGTCTTTGAATAATTGTCGAGCCTGCAATTTAATGTCATGTTGTGAATAAGGCTAGATATTATGTCATATCACTTGTGCACGTATATCAAACTATAAGTGCATTATGTGCATGTTAGATATTATGTACAGCTAAATGATTTGGGAAAATTGGTATTTATGTTGATACTGAAACCATGACTTCATACATGCATGTGAATATTCTGTTATGAAGCTAAATACAAGTAAATTAAAACTTTTTTGAAAATTACAAATTAACAAGTATCACTATTAAAAAGATTGCATTGTTTTGGCCAAGTTTAACTAGGTGCCATAAATTTTTCTGACAGCTTTCAAATTGAAACTAAAGTGTGCAAGAAAGCTGGGCCAGAATAGTGCATTACTATTCGACCATTAACAGTTAACCTCATGTAGTTTGAAATTTTCATTTTTTCGGAGTTTCTTACTGTTAACATGTCAGTGGAAAAAATGAACACTAAGGATCCACTCTTAAGACATAATTACCATAGCATTTTTTTTATTCAAACATTCTTACACTAGACTTAGGAAGAGACAAGTTACACTGTTCATATTGCATTTAACTACTTCCGATTTAAGCTTACTAAAGACTGGATTGAGCGGTATGATTTGTTTGTTAAACTATAATTAACCGATTATACTGAAATTTATCATAACT
The DNA here is from genome assembly GCA_030765085.1 of Allium cepa. Taxonomy (NCBI): domain Eukaryota; kingdom Viridiplantae; phylum Streptophyta; class Magnoliopsida; order Asparagales; family Amaryllidaceae; genus Allium; species Allium cepa. Next base: position 962,091,180 of record CM060939.1, on the reverse strand, counting down.
ATATATTTAAACATTACAGATTATCTAAAAGTTACCATAGAACTCTACAAGTAATCTTATTTCCAACTTTTACAAATAAAGTTTAAAGCATGCAGCAAAATAAGTTCACTCTACCTATGTTCATTCAATCCTAATTCACTCTACTTTGTGCCTAGGACTGCATTATATTAGAAAATTTTCATATCGTGATACAGTTCACTAGCGATTCCTGCTCCTGCAGTGTCATTTCCTGAGTATTTTCTCAAGTTTGCCAACGACTCCTGCTTAAGTTTCAGCCGCTTGTTCTAAGCTTTTGTCTGGTTCCCATACTCCCTTCGGGAGCATCAAATCCATTTGCCATTGCAGCCGCTGCTGACTTAATAGATGTTGCGATGTTAAAATTTATATATAATTTGATTTGTTTCTTTTTTCTTTTTTTGAAAAAGGAACGAGTTTTGACAAAATAACCAAAAGTATAACTTAAAAAGTTCGAAATCACAAGAAAAATCAGTTTTCAAAAATTTTCATTTTCAAAATATTGAGTTTTTAATGTTTTTTAGTAATGTAACAAATGCAACCAGCTAAGGGTATATATGAAAAAAAATTATTATTAAACATTCAAGATCATAAAAAACATTATGAAAGTGAGTAACACATTTTCATCAAATAAGTACCGGAAGTCTGTACACCTATTCAAAACAAACGGCTTCAAATTTCCTATTCATCAATAAATAAGTAATCAAATAAGTGATCTATTATACACAAACGGTATTTAGTGTAAAATAAGTTCAGAATAGTCAGTTTAGGGGGTTCGGTATAAGCGGTTCAACATAGACGGTTCGACATAGATGTTTAGGCATGGGCAGGGTCCCATACTAAGCAAAGGAGAACTATGTGTTAAGTAGTCTGATGCAAACTTGTGAAGAGACATTCGAACAAGAGAAATTTTTATAGAATCAGAACGTCAACATGCTAAATATACCAACACCATCATGCAAAGAACGAGTTTTTACAGCATGTTGAAACAATGTCAAAAAGGGAGGCTCGGTGAAGATAAATTGCATATATGAAGTGAAGTTTGGAGCAGTTCGATATAGGAAAAGGCTCGAAGAAGTCAAAGGATCGAAGTTGGGAAGAATGGATTATGCGATGGAGCTAAAGGAATGTAGATGCTTGATCAGCATGTCGACAACAATGACCAAACCTCGAAATAGATTCAGCATCCCTAGCAACCTAGAATGTTATTATCTACAAGTACATTGAAATCAACTATGCTTATTTTTTCAAAATAAAAATAAAAGTAAATTATCTTCACTTAAGTAAACCTCTAAAAGCAACATAAACGTGTATCTATACCAATGATACTACTGTCTTTTAGTCATATTTTACAGAAAGGTTGAAAAATAATAATTTCTTCCCACATCTATAAACCATAGTTAAATAATAACAAAACATTCCCTAAATCTTCGACCAGTACATCTATGAGCCTGTAGAAGTCCAGTGGATTAGATATTGTTTGGCTAGAAAGTGCATTTTGTAATTTGGGTTTCCAATATGCACATCAAATGACGTGGAAAAGGATGATGGTTCTAAAATTCTAGTCATTCGAACAAGGATGAATAGACAAGAAGGAAGATATCAGTTATATTTCCTAAAAGGTGGAAAACACAAAAAAATTATTTTCAATTTTATATGTTAAAATCATTTTTCGAGTCAACCGTTTTTCATCCCCTTCGTCTCTTCCATGCATTTTAAAGCAGACGATTGAAAAAGAAAAACATATTTTCAAACCAAACGCCGCCTTATGTTCTAGAAGCCAATTTCATGATAACACTAGTACTCCATGGAGAAATTAACTTCGAAGCGGAAGGATTTACCAAAGCACAATCGTTCATTGGAATCTGTTTAAAAAAAACCATCATCTTCCTACGAACTATGAGCATGCTACACATTAATCAATAAGATTGGAAAACCGTTGCCAAGACATATGACTTAAGTGGGACAAAACTTCTAACCGTTGCAATTTGAACGTACTTTCAGATCAAATCCATCTATATTCCGATAATTCAACCTTCTAAGCTCTTAAATTAGTCATGTTTAATGTAAATACCGATCCATTATCACCTGTTTGATGTTCATTTGCTTTTGAGAAATTTTGCCAATCATGGAAAAAAATCTGCACTCACCATCTTCATGGTGGAAAACAGGCCAAGCTTTGCTGGCTGGTCATTAAATAAGATGACACTTCTTCTATCTATCAATTTTACAAATTCAATTGGTAATTTCATCGGTGACACCTGCATGAGATAGTAAAATAACTTGGCTATTAACACTTTCACGCATATTTTTTAAAACACCAACAGATGTCCTACAGGCATGAGCCAACTTTAGCTATAAAAAAGGATACCTAAAACATAGTTAATGGACTGACATCGTAAGGGTAACAAATAGTTTTTGTTTACCACAGTGAGCTTTCATAAAAGACGGCATATAAAGTATATTTGCCTTCCTCATATCCCAATTCATTAAAATCTTACTGATCTTTATTTAGGTCTCCCACTATAATTTTTTTCACAATTTTTTTAACTAATGATCGAAGATAAATTTCAAATACTTTTAGGCAAAAAATCTTCACTTTTTTGTTGTTTTTAAATTACCTTTTTGAATTGAAAAATCAATCGTTTTATTAAATTCAACCTTTTGAAAAAATTAAACTGAAAGAAATGCGGATTACAGATCTTAAAGCTAGGATTAACATTAGAGGGAGGGGCGAGTAGTGTTTATAAAGAATTACTAAATCTTTTTGAATTTATGATGAATTGAACACGGATGTACGCAATATACAGACACAGATATGATCATAGAAACAAACACAAATGCAGAAATAAAGTAAAAGCAATAAAGGAAAGAACACATCAGATTTTATACTGGTTCGGAGTTACCCTACATCCAGTCCCGCAACACAAGTACAGATTTCTTTTCAAAAGCAATTGTATAATTACACCCTCGATTTCAAGGCTACGAGGTACACCCTCCAGAATCACAATCCTCTAGTAGAGATACTTGATTTTCGAGCCACAAGTTTACCCAATTGATTTACTAAGGATACAATCACACCTTATCTCGCTCGTGTGATTTTCAAGGCCACAATCACATCTTTTCTCACTTAATAGATTACAAAGAAGCATATAGCTCTGAATAGCACCGAGAACCTTGTTGAGATAGTGATAGAGAATCAAACTAGAAAAGATCGAGTTCGATTCAATGTTAATTCGGTAGAGTAATGGTAAGAATATGTATTAAGAAATGTGGAAGAAGAAGAAGATGAGTGGAAAAAAAGAAAATCTGATATAAAATTCGTTGAAACTAACGCCCATTTATAGAAGAACAACAGCCATGTCCATTCGTGAACAGTTATGGCGAATAGACACTTCTTTTGAATTTAAATTTTGAGCTCAACTGACATCATGTCGACATGGTCACCATAGACATGTCGACATCCCAAAGCAATTTTTGATGATTTGATTTTCTTTGTAAATAACCTTTATCTTATACTAAAACTATTATAAACTTTTCTAATATACTTGACAATAGTTAAAATACATAAGTAAATATAGTGAATGATATATATAATTTAACTATAATTTTATATTTAAATCTTAAGTATAAATATTTAAAAGTTAAATATATTATTTTAAAAGATAGTTTAAAATCTGGAGTAATTCGACTTTGAAATTAAAGATAATTTTGAGGCTAAAATTATTTAAAATCAGGACAGAGGGTTTTGAATCTTCTGAAAGGAAAGTTTTGAAATCATTTTGAAAACAAGATAATTTTGTAAAATCATTTGAATTAAAATTAGTGGATACAAAACAATGTTCCACTAGATTTTTCGTAGGTTCCATCCTACTTAGGGTTCCATCCCTTTAACAGGCTCAAAGTGGATTCCATTCCACGAATAAATTGGATTTTAAGATGTCAGTGCTTTTCTACGAGTTCTAACAAAATTTCTAATTAAATAATAAATTACTTCGATTCTTGAACTCTTGATAATCTTGGTACTCATGAGTCTTCAGTCTTGATATCTTGAATCTCTATACTGTACAGTCTTCATTCTTGGTACCTGCATGGTTAAATCCTGCATATACATATTTATCTAAATAATGTTAGTATTTATATTTTATAATCTATTCTAAGGTTGTTGTCATCAAAACCATCATCTCACGGACTAACAATCTCCCCCTTTTTGATGATGACAACCTTTGTTTATAAAATATTTATTTCTATCTTAATAACTCCCCCTTAATCTATGCCTAATTACCCTATTTTATATTTCTCCCCCTTTGTCATGAATAAAAACTAACTCCCCCTCATTCTTGGACTAGAGTACCTGCATTAATAAACTATGCAATGGAATATATAATAGATAGATTAAGAAATAATTATCCGTATGAACATGATAATTAATCAAGGATTATATACATTTCAATGTATATACACACACACATGTTTTATGTAGCAACCATCAAGCCAATTTAAGAAATCAATCTAGACCGAGTGTCAATCAAAACCAAATCAAATTAATTCGAAAAAACAATTCAAACAAAGCAAACAAATAAAAATCAAACATTACGTGGAACTTCCACCCATCCTTCTTCTCCAAAGGTTGGATCTGCCTTAATAGCATCCCAATTATCATTGTCGTTGGTGAGAGAGACTGGACGATCTGCTTCTTTATCATCCTTGTGTAGGGAGGAAATCATCCATCGTATTGCATCGAAATGCCTTTCTTGCTCCTTGATCATCTGCATTTGGCTCAATTCTAAGTGTCGCTGGTTACGAAGGATGAACAAGAGAATACTCTTGAACGAATTAAGAGTTTCTTCAAGATTTTCGGATAAATTGTGAATTGGATTAGCCATAATTGATGAAAGAAATAAAGAATTAGAAGATAGGAAATAATTTTCAGTGAATAATTCTGGAAGAAATAGGTATATATAGGTGTAGAAATTCGTTTGAAATGAATAGACATATGGTTGTTATTCAAATTTCAAATTCAAAATGAATTGCCATTTCTAACCAGTACATGTCGACATGGTCATAGGCGGTATGTCGACATGGGTTAGTGAAAAAAATGACTATTTAGATTTTGTGAATAATTGTGTGTATATATATAATTATATAATATACTAACATTTATTCTGGAGATAGGATAAGCTAGATAACAGAAAGAATTTCATTTCATTGCATACTAAGATGGTACAATGATTAAACATACAAAACTACATGAACTTTCGAATTAAAACAAGCTAAAACACAAACAACAAGATACGAAAATATAAAACTAGTTAGAGGATGATGATGATGATGAAGAAATTCCAAGTTTCTTACTGACATTGGAAATGAACTTGTTCGTCTTGGATGAAATTTTGTCCAACTACTTACTAATGGATCGTTTAAGAATCCGTTGATTCTCAACAATCGTTCTTTGGTTTTTGAGAAGGGTTTTGGTGGATGGATTAGGAGGATAGTCAATGCTTTCCAAAGAGGTTTCACCGTCTTCTTCTTCAATTTCCATTTCATCCCCTTCTTCTTCTTCTTCCTCTTCCTCTTCTTCCATTCCTCATGAGCCAAACGCTTTTCCTTTTCGGCAAGGGTCTCATAAGGTTGAAAAACAAATGGAATTTTCATAAGAGAAATGTTGGAATGATTGAAAAGTTTTCTGGAAACAAATTCTTCGCCTTTGAAATCCACTTCAAAATAGTTAAAGATCTGAGTGAGATAAATTCCATGAAATAAAGTAATCTCACCCATTTCAAGCTTTTCAGGGCGAAGTTCATCCAAAATAACTTGCGCCCAATTTATGTCATAATTTCCAAAAATAGCAAAAAGAGCTTTGCGAACTTTTGAAGTAGGATTGTTAAAATTCCCTGATCTTGGGGTCAATGTATGTTGCAAAAGAAGATTGACAATTCTTGCCTTTGGTCGAAAATTTTGATTTGAATTCAAAATTATCATTCCCTTCAAAAAGTGATGAAATGTCTCACGATCATTTTCATCGATTTTAAAATTAGAAAGATCCATTCCCGTACACTTGCAATTGAGAATGGTACCCAAAAGATCACAATTCAAAACAATTCTAATGCCTTTGACACTACTCCAAATTAGCATAGAAAATTTGACAAGATTTGGATAGCAAGCAAAATAATTTTGAGAAGCATTAATTAGACTAAGAACTCCATTGTTTGCAAAAAGAGAATCAAGTTCATAAGAAGAGAAATCTTGAAAAATAGCAAACTTTCCGGGTTGGACTTTGGCATAATTAGCATAATTGATGTATGCTTTTATTGCCTCCGGATCATTGAATAGTTGCACTTTTATCTTTTTGAAAATTCTCATAGTGGAGGGGTTGCTTGAAGAAGCCATTAAAGTAGAAAGTAGAGAGCTTGAAGTTTTGAAGAGAGAGTTTGAATTTGAAAATGAGAGTGAAAAGATATGATAAAAGATGGTGAATAAGTAGATTCTCAAAGGACATATTCTTTGGTCAAAAGGTAGCTTTTTAGAAAATTGAATGAAGTGAAAAGGTGGAGGAAAATTCAAACATTTGAATTCAAAATTTGAAATTCAAATTTTGGTACCCATGTTGACATCATGGTAGGGAACATGTCGACATATGCCAGTGAATTTTGATAATTAATTATTCCTAAGTTTTCTAATATATATATATACTTACTATTTTTATATATATATATATATATATATATATATATATATATATATATATATCTGAAACATTTATAGTATATTTCAGAAAATTATACTACTAAAATAAAATAAAAATAATAATACAATAATAAGATAATAATAAAAATTAATAAAAAAATAAAATTTAAAAATTCAAACAAAACACCAATTCAAAATCAATCAATCAAGCAATCAAGAAACTAATTCTAAGCAAGCAATTTCAACCAATTGTATTGTAAACGTGTACCTTTTTTCGAGTCCGTTTCTTTGAATTCGCCGGAGTCGTGAACAGCTGTGAAACCCAAATTCGAATTATCCATCTTCTGATCATCATCATTTGAGGACGAGTCTGAGTCATCTAGAGTAGCAGTAAATGCATGCTTCCGTTTCTTTGCTGGATCATTGTTTATAGGAGGATTTTGCCTATCTTAATACGGACAGTCTCTTTTGAAATGGCCTGGTTCATCACAGTTGTAACATTTGACGTTATTTGGCACTACATTCTGATTTCCAGAGTTCTTATAGTTGTTTCTCTTGAGATTATTCATCTTTCTGTATTTCAGGAATTTCATGAAATTTCTGGTCATAAAGGCTATCTCTTCATCATTATCGCTGTTTGAGTCTGGTCCATCGGTTAATGCATCGAATGCCATTGATTTCTTTTCAGATGCTTTGTTTTCTCTTCTCCCGATCATTTGAACTTCATACGACATTAGATTTCCAATTAATTCTTCTATCTTTAAAGTACTGATGTCATTTGCCTCTTCAATAGCAAGTGTCTTTTGATCCCATTCTGGAGTAAGAGAATTTAAAATCTTTCTGACTTGATCTTCTTCAGAAAATTCCTTTCCCAAAGATATTAGTGAATGCACAATATCCTGAAATCTACTATACATATCTGAAATAGACTCATTAGGATTCATTTTAAATAATTGAAACTGATTTGTGAGCATTTGAAATTTTGGTTTGTTTAACTTTGCTTGTTCCTTCGTGAGTAACTTGCAAAGTTTTCCAGATTTCATATGCAGACTTACAAACTGACACTCTATTGAATTTATTTCTATCTAGTGAACAAAACAAAATATTCATTTCCTTAGAATTTTTTTTTGCAACAGTCTTTTTCTCAGCATTCCACTGTGCAAAATCAGTTGTGGGTTTAGAATATTCAGTTTATTTAATATTCCAAGTGTATAATCCTATAGATTGTAAGTATATTTTCATCCTACATGCCCGATATGCATAGTTACTGCCATTAAAAAGTGGCGGTCTGACAGTAGACTGGCCTTCCACAATGAATTAGTGACAGGAATACTAGTGTTAGTAACAGTACTAGTGTTGATAGCCATTTCGAAAACTTTTCAAAAATCAGATTATGAAACTTTGAAAACCTTGCTTTGATACCAATTGAAAGAAATGCGGATTACGGATATTAAGGCTAGGATTAACACTAGAGGGGGGTGAATAGTGTTTATAAAGAATTACTAAATACTTTTGAATTTATGTTGAATTGAACACGGATGTATGCAATATACTGACACAGATATGATCACAGAAAGAAACACAAATGCAGAAATAAAGTAAATGCAATAAAGGAAAGAACACACCGAATTTTATACTGGTTCATAGTTACCCTACATCCAGTCCCGCAACACAAGTATGAATTTCCTTTCAAAAGAAATTGTACAATTACACCCTCGATTTCAAGGCTAAGAGGTACACCCTCCAGAATCACAATCCTTTGGGTAGAGATACTTGATTTCCGGGCCACAAGTTTACCCAATTGATTTACCAAGGCTACAATCACACCTTATCTCGCTTGATTGATTTTCAAGGCCACAATCACACCTTTTCTCAATTAATAGATTACAAAGAAGCCTATAGCTCTGAATAGCACTGAGAATCTTGTTGAGATAGTGATAGAGAATCAAACTAGAAAAGATCGAGTTCGATTCAATGTTTATTTCGGCAGAGTAATGGTAAGAATATTTATTAACAAATGTGGAAGAAGAAGAGGAGTGAAAAACGAGAAAATCTGATATAAAATTCGTTGAAACTAACCCCTATTTATAGAGAACATCAGCCATGTCCATTCGTGAAGAGTTATGGCGAATATACACTTCTTTTGAATTTAAATTTTGAACTCAACTGACACCATGTCGACATGGTCACCATAGGCATGTCGACATCCCAAAGCAATTTTTGATGATTTGATTTTCTTTGAAAATAACCTTTATCTTATATTGAAACTATTTCAAACTTTTGTAATATACTTGACTATAGTCAAAATGCATAAGTAAATATAGAGAATAATATATATAAAATTTAACTATACTTTTATATTTAAATCTTAAGTATAAATATTTAAAAGTTAAATATATTATTTTAAAAGATAGTTTAAAATTAGGAGTAATTTGACTTTGAAATTAAAGATAATTTTGAGGCTAAAATTATTTAAAATCCGGATAGAAGGTTTTGAATCTTTTAAAAGGAAAGTTTTGAAATCATTTTGAAAACAAGATAATTTTGTAAAATCATTTGATTTAAAATTAGTGGATACAAAACAATATTCCACTAGATTTTTCGTAGGTTCCATCCTACTTAGGGTTCCATCCCTTTAACAGGCTCGAAGTGGATTCCATTCCACGAATAAATTAGATTTTAAGATGCCAGTGCTTTTCTACGAGTTTTAACAAAATTTCTAATTAAAGAATAAATTACTTCAATTCTTGAACTCTTGATAATCTTGATACTCATGAGTCTTCAATCTTGATATCTTGAATCTCTATACTGTAGGTCTTCATTGTTGGTACCTGCATGGTTAAATCCTGCATATACATATTTATCTAAACTTATAATGTTAGTATTTATATTTTATAATCTATTCTAAGGTTGTTATCATCAAAACCATCATCTCACAGACTAACACAAACTTTCAAAAAAAAATAAACATCAAAGGAAAATATTAATATCTTAAAAAAGCGTTTTCGAAAAATATGTTTGTTTTCAGAAGAAATTAATTTTGGTGAAAATAACTTTAAATTTTCTCAAAGATGATTATTTTTTTCAGAAAGAATTATGTAAATTCAAAAAACATAAATAGATTTTTCAAAATAATCTGAATAAAAGAACCATTGATGCACTCCAACCATAGTAGTAAAAGAATAATTCTGTCAACTGACACCCGAAAAATCTAAAATCCATCCACATCTGTATTCGAAAAGCGGGTATGTTTCTGATATCCAAAAAAAGGATACAGATGGGTATAAGAAGGCATCTGCATTCGAAAATTATTCGTTTGGTTTTGTTAAGATTATAGTTTTATTATGTATATTTTAGTACAATAAAAAAATATGTATCGATTATTTTATTAAGCTAATAGTTTATATTTTATGCATTTGATGCATATTTAACAGCTCAAAAGTGTCTATTATCATCGTATTTGTTTAATTTTCGTTGCTTTTTGAAAAAATGTTATGTTAAACCAAATTTTTTATTTATGTTTCTTGATTTATCGATCGTCGATGGACAAGATAATTACACGATGTTCATCTATATATACGAATGTGAATATCCAATTTTCAAAAATGATTCCAGTTGAATATGCGGATATGACACTATCCGCATCCAAAAGAATTTGTTGACAGACCTAGTTACGATCTCATTTCACTTACAAGACCTTTCAATATGAGTACAAAACACACAATTGATTATATATGTTATGTTACAGTGCAAAATACTTATTATCTCCAATGACGAATCTTAAGTAAAAAAACAATGGAAAAAATACTTATATAAGAGCATACCCAAAAGTTGTTTTTAAAGTAACCAAACTAACCACTATACATTCAGGTCTGACTCATTCAAGAACCATAGAGATCGACCATTAAAACGGTACAATATATGAATACTATATACATTTTAATGCAACTACGCATTAAAATAGCATAGCGTTTGCTGTTTGAATTCACAGGTGCATGTTGTTTATTGGTCTCTCATTCACCAGCACAGACATTTTTTAGTAGTTTTTCATTAGGTTGCATCTTGTTCATTTTTCTACGTGTGGTGTGTTGTGGCTAATTGAAAATGGAAGAAGAATGGAAGTGAACACACCAACCATTGAGAATGCCTTAAAGGCTAATACCACATTTATCCAAGAAAAATAACGAGTCTCACGAGCCTTGTAGGACCAGTGAGAAAGATTGCATTTTTCATAGATATGCACTGCAGAAAAACCGATACATATAGCACATATCAAATATATATTAGAATAAATAGTTGTCTTAATGATAGTCGATATTACGACAGAAAATTGCCTAGTATACTACATGTTATATATTTGTGAATGCATGATGGTTTGTTCTAATTTGATGAGAACTACATATTGCTTATGTAGAGACATAGGTATGCATGAGAACTCGGTCTTCCGATGGAACTCGGTCTTCCGATGGGGCCTACATTAAGAAATCGAAGAGATAAAGTTGAATGTTCCTCTAGGGTGGGCTTTAATCAACACCTGACACCTAGGTGGCAATAGAACTTGAAGGCGCTCATGACTTTGAGACAAGTCGCATTGCTATTTGTTCGAAGTTTTGATTCTGACATGTAGAGCCCCAGGAACATAGATCTGTGCCTTGGATCTAAGATTAATGTCGGCTTCATCAACATTGAGCTCATGTCTGAGTAAAAAGCCTGGTCTTGAGAGGGGTTTGGTTCGAATATCAGCCTTCTGGTAAGTAAAAGGGATGTAATTAACTCTAATCTCCCCTTTCATACCTTGCTCTCATACGAAATACAAATCCAGTTCCATGTGTTTCATATGAGAGTGTAGAACTGGATTAGCAGTAAAAGAGATGGCTCTTTGGTTGTCACACCGTATAGTTGCTTTGTTTTTGAATTTAACATGTAATTCACTTAGAATAAACTTTATCTACATAATATCGGCATCAGTACTAGCTATTTTTTTGGTATTCGGCTTCAGTGCTAGATTTGGACATAGTTGGTTGTTTTTTAGCACACCGTGATATAGGGTTATTGCCTAGAAACACACAATAGCCAGTAGTTGGCCTTCTGTCATCATGGTCAATTGCCCAATCAGAGTCAGAGTACCATTGATATCTAGAGTTGTACATGACCCAGAATTAAGCCTATTTAATTGTCCTTTTAAGATATATCGAAATTCTTTTTATGACTTTCCAATGTTCATTAAGTGGCTTTTGCATGAGCTGACTTACTTTGTTTACATTGTAAGAGATATCTGGTCTGGTTATAGTGACATATTATAATGCTCCCACTATACTCACGTACTGTTTGTCATTCAATATTGGTTCACCTTTATTTTTGAGAGATGTAAGTTGCTTGTCATTGGAGTAGGAGGTGGATTTGCCTTGTCCATCTTGGCTTTTATCAGAATCTCACCGATGTAATTTTTCCGATTTAGATGTATCTCTGAATCTGACATTCTTTTAACCTCAATACCCAGGAAATAATTTAACTCCCCTAAGTCTTTAATAGAGAATTCTTCCTTTAAGCAGCGTGTAATATTATTGATTTCTGACTTGCTATTTTCTGTAATGATACAATCATCAACATAAATTAATATATAAGTCACTGTATGATTAAGAAATTTGGTAAATAAGGAATTGTCAGATTTGGTTTAGCTATAGCCATGTCTAGATTGAGTAATTTTCAATATGTCAAACAGACTCTAGGTGTTCGCTTGAGACCATAAAGAGCTTTATTAAGCTTGCATACAAGCTGCGCACTGCCCTTTTTTGTGAACCCATATGGTTGTTCCATGTAAACTTCTTCCTGCAGTTCACCATTAAGAAAAGCATTATTTACATCCATTTTTGTTGGATAGCCTAATTCTTATGCAAAGAAATTGTTAGTATTATTCTGATTGATGAGGGTTTCACAACAAGGGAAAAAGTTTCATTAAAATCAAATCCATTTTGTTGTGAATACCCTTTTGCCACCAATCTTTCTTTGTACTTAAGAATTGAACCATCTGAATTTTTCTTCAACTTGTATGTCCACTTGCATCCTACGACATTTTTATTTATATGCAGTGGCACAAGATCCCAAGCTTTATTTTTAATGAATGCATCATATTCCTCCTTCATAACAGGTTTCCAGTTTTCATTCACAAATTCATGTTGATATGTACTTGGTTCACTTATATTTGATACAACATTACATATTTTTAGTTTAAATATACCACTTTTTGCCCTAGTTATCATGTGGTGACCAGTGCTTGCAGGAGCAATGAGCTGATACTCTCCATTATTAGTGATCTCTTGTTGAGTATTGGGTGACTGCGGGTCACCCAATATCTGACATGGATCAAAGGGATAACTGCCGTCTGGTTTTGCATTATCAGTGCCTGATGATGATCTAATTTGCTCATGACCTGGTTCACTTGTAGACATGGTGTGTTATGGGCCAAGATCACTCCTGTCATGGTTACCTTTCCTCTGAATTGGTATGATTATCTTTGGTGAAGGTAATATTGGAGGTATAGAATATCTTGAATTGTATATCTTTCAAGACGTTTTGATAGCTGCATTACTAAAAGGGAATTCATGCTCATTAAATATCACATATCTAGAAACATATATTTTTGCCTTTACTATCAAGACACTTGTAACCTTTCTAATTTGTGGTGTATCCTAGAAATGTGCATGGTGAAGACCTACAAGCTAGTTTGTGTGAGTTATATGGTCTTAAACAGGGGAAACACTGACATCCAAATATTTTTAAATTTTTATAATCTGTTTTAACTTTAATTAGCATTTCCATTAGACTCTTACATTCTAGTATCAGTCTATTAATTAGATAGACTGTTGTGGAAAAAGCATCTGGCCAAAATTTAAGTGTAGAGATGCTTATGCTAGTAAAGTCAAACCAGTTTCAACAATATGTCTGTGTTTTCTTTCAGTAAGACCATTTTGCTCAGAAGTGTAAGGACATGTGGTTCTATATGTGATCCCTTTATTTTGAAAATACCCTTTACTGGCAGAAATTTCTTACCCCCATTTGTCTCCATAATCTTTACCTGGTTGTTTGTCTGCCTTTCAACATTTTTGATGAATTGTATCACTGCATTGTAAGTCTTAGATTTTGATTTTATGAAATAGATCCATACAAATCTAGAGTAAGCATCAATAAAGGAAATATAGTGTCTATAACCATAGTCTGTACTAATTGGAGCAGGTCCCCAAAGATCTGTTGCGATAAGTTCCAGAGGATTATTATACACGATTTCAAAGTCTGGAAATGCAAGCTTATGGCTTTTGCCTAACTGACAATATGTGCATGTGTAAGAAGTGGGAATTTTATCAACAAGGATATTATCACATTTACTCAATACATGTTTAACAATATTCACAGTGGGATGTCCCAGTTTACAGTGCCACACATCAAATTTTTCAACATACTTTTCAGCATTTCTAGTTTCAGATACATGACACCAGTTTATTTCGCATTTAGAGTTACTTGAGTTTGCAACATCAAATTTGTATAACCCCTTATATTCCCTACCCTACAAAATAATTTCACAAGTTAGACTCTCGCATTGGGTTACTTTTGGTAGCGGCCAAAACTCCAGCCAGATTGACTTTGTCCTTACTAGAAGAGATGACAAACAAGCTTGTGTAGATTGCAAAGTCATACTTGGAGAATGTGTCATCTCACAACATCAGTTTTTGATATTCAAGTTTTGTTTTCAGATACGTGTTCGACGGGATATAGGAGCCAAAATTATTAGGACGAAATGGTGGAGATTACAAAGTCATACCTAGAGAATGTGTCGTCTCACAATATCCGAGTTTCATTTACAGATACATGCTCGATGGGATAAAGGAGCCAAGATTAGTAGGATGAAATGGTGAAAGATCAAAGAAGACGACGCACGGTTGTTTAAGGATAGAGTGATGAGAGAAGGGGCATGGAATATAGAAGGAGAATCAAATGACACGTGGGATGAGATGACAACGCGTATTGGAAATGTGGTTACCAAGGTATTTGGAATAACAAAAGGAAATAAACTGAACCTAAATATTCGTGGCGGTGGAACAGTGATGTGCAAAAGGCTATCAAAGAGAAGGAATGTTGCAGATGCTTGCATCATCACAAGAGCGAGGAGAACATGTAGAAGTACAAAGCGACAAAGAAGAACACAAAGAGAGCGATAAGTGAAACAAAGGATCGAATGTATAAAGATATATCAGAAGCTAAGTGCGAAGGACAGTGAAAAAACATCTATATAATAGCTAAGCTTCGCGAGAGGAAGATGAAAGATTTCAACCAAGTTAACTGCATGAAGGATGAGAATAATAGACTTTTGGTGTAGGACAATAAGATAAAAAATAGATGAAGAGAATACTTCTACAAGTTATTTAATGAAGAAGGTGATAATACTACGATCGAGCAGGACGACTCTTTTGATGACCCCAGCATTCATTTTACTCAAAGGATTCAAGAGTCCAAGGTAAAGGGGCGCTAAAACGGATCAAAGCGGCAAGGCATTGTGGTCCGACGATGTAACAACCATAGTTTGGAGATTACCTGTCAATATTAAATTATAATGATAATTATAATTTAATATTGTAATTAAAATTAAATTGGAAATTTTTTATTTTTTTATTTGGAATAAACAATGATTTGGAATCAAATTGTGAAAATAAAGTTTAGAACTTTATTTTATTTTGTTTAGGTTCGTAATAAGTGGAAAATGATTTTTTTATTTTAAAATATAATTATATAATTATTGCCAATTTTTCTATTTATGATTTTTAAGAGAAGTAATTGCTTTTTTAAAGGTGGCTTATTTTAATAGAAAGATGGGAATTGGTTTTTAAAATATGTTTCGGTTATAAATAAGGTTTGGAAATGGTTTGGATATTTTTCTAAGTGAGAAAAGTATGTTTGTTGAATTTTAGAAGTTAGAAATGTGAACTTTTGTACTTATTGATGAAAATAGTGTATTTTTGTAAATTAAGATTTTTAATAATAAAATTATTTTAAAAATAAAAATTAATCTTTTCATATGATGGGAAATATTTTACTGCTTATGTTTGTAAGTTTATTAATTTTTATTGTGTGAAAAGTGGAAGAAAATGGCTTTGTTCTTTTATATAATGTAAATATGAAGCCTTTTGATTTAAGTGTTGAATATATAACCTTAGCCTTTTTATTTTCTTTTGATTAATGGTTCTTAGCCCATTAGTATGTTGCCCAACCTATTAGTATATCAGAAAATAGAAATAAATGAAGTACATACCTTCATTCTCCTTCAACCAGAAGCTTCAAAACTTAAGAAACCCCTTTCCTCTTAAACCCTAGCCAAAAATCATCAAATCAAACTCAAATTTAGTGCTTTAAAAATCAATTTGAAGCTAAATCTATAGGTAATCAAAATCTAAAACCTAATATTTCATCAAAAGTCCAAATTTGTGAACGATAGTTTGCTAACTACTTTCTTCTTTCCTGTGTGAACTTGTTTCATAGTAATACAGGTTGAAGAAGCTCAAATTCAACCTGAGCTTCAATTTTTCTCAATTAATTCGGGTATTTGCTATCCAAAATCATAGGTGAGTATCAAAACTCACAAATGCTAGCTGAAGCCTTGCTTCAAAATGCCAAAATGTAGCCAAAAATGGCTTCAATTTATTGATTATGTTCATGTTGTTTCTATGAAAACTGATTTTGTGTGTCACTTTGCACGTCATTTTCTCCCAATTCCGGCAATGAAATGTTGCCGAATTTTCTTCAGTTGATATCCTATGTGTTTTAGTATATATATGCAAAATTTCATAGCATAAATATTTCGTTTGATACTTGAAAACCTTGCTGCAAAATCAATGCACGGCCTGAAAATAACCCGTACATATTTTGTTTGCTGAGTTGTTGCAAACATGGCCTGAGTCCATGTTTGAGATAGCATAACATTTACATTTCTGATTGGAATTCGTTGATTCTTTTTTTGTTTGAAGATAAAGTTCTCTACTATAAGCATACCAAATTTCAGGTCATTTCGACCTATATGGCTTATAGAAATATGTCGTCGAACTTTGGTCCGGAGTATGTCTTTGTCTAGATTTTTACAGTGAAAACACTGCCTGGGTCCAACTTTGAGAAATCATATCTTTTTCATGCTTTTTCTAAATTGCATGATTCTTTATTCAGTTTAAAATTTTATTGTTGGTATTTGTGCATGTTTTATTTCAAGTCATTTCAACCTATATAGCTTATAAAAACATGCGGCCGAACTTTGACTCAGAGCATGTTTTTGCCCAGATTTTTACAATGAAAACACTACCTGGGTCTAACTTTGAGACATCATAACTTTCTCAAACTTTATCCAAATTGCATGATGTGATAACCTAAATTTTGAATATCTATTAATTTGTAATTACTGGGTTAGTTAATGGAAATACTAATTTTAACTGTTAAAAATACTGATTTGTTAAGAATGAAACAAACAAATCTAAAAATTTATATTCATATCTGGGAAGATAATTATTTAATAATCTCTTAATAAAATTAATTAAAGATGGGCAAAAATTTCTTATCTTCAACGTAAATTTAATAATATGTTTGTTTAAATCAATATATATATATATATATTTATTTGAGTTGATTTTTTTTAAATTGGATTTTTAAATTAAATTTAGGTTTAAACTTGAAATTACAAATTCTACATTTTTTACCTATATATTGTACAAGTTGTATATGAATATAAAAATATAAAATTATGCATATTTAAATAAAAGTTGATAAATATAAATACATATTAGTATAAATACATATATAACATGTGAGGTATTTGAATATAAATTTGAACACTTGTAAAATATCTCATTATTGCATATTAACACTTGTAAGGAAATGATTATTTACATTGACAAATGTAAGATTAAGTTTTACAAATGGCATTCTTAGGTAACATGTAATAAAAAAAAACAAAATACAAAAACAAAAAATAAATAGCCTGCAACCAGTTGTAAACCTGAAATCAAAGGGCTAGAAATCAAGCAAAACCCTTCAAACTATTTTAAAACCTGCAGTTGCAAATTCAACCAAGTCTCAAGCTAATTCATCAAGTGAAGAATCAAGGCAACTCAAATTTTAAGCATGCTCAGCTAAATACTAATAGAAGCATGAACCCGAGGAAGAAAAATCAAATTCAAGTAGCAAGCAAAATCAACATCTTCAGATCAGTAAAACAATTCCAGATTAAAAAAAAAGCCTGATTCTCTGCACATCATCAAAAGAGGTGAGTAAGCACATTATTTTAAAGCTTAAGTAAACTAGGATATTTACATGTGATTCTTGGAAAATTATGCTTTGCACGTGTGTTTATAAGTGTGAATGTCTGTGTTTGTTCTGTGCATGTTGGATTTATATGTTCTGCTCTGATTCCTTGGTTAAAAAGTTTGTCAATAAACCAAAAATTCATTATATCTTTATCTAGACACCGTTGAACTTTGAGTTTCAAACACAATGTGTTTGTTTAAATATAATTCAAGGTTTAAAATCAGATTCAAGCAAAGTTAGTTTGAATATCTGCTGTAATCTAGGTGATGCATCAGAAATTTTAAAATTCATGTTAAATCAAATGTCATAATTTGTGGGTCCAATTATATAACTTAAAACTTCCTTGAAAATTATGATTTTTAAAACAAAATTCATGAATTTTAGTTTGGGTTTGAAGTGGCATTTGGGTGATGGCCAGGAAAGTGTTTCCGAGCAATTTCAGGTGACCGGAGCAATTCTGGGGGTCAGAATTTCGACTAGAGGAGAGGAAAGGTATGGGGTACGTGACCAAATTTTTTTGGTAGTTGGTTAAACCACCATGGTGACGTCGGTTGATCGATTTGGGTTTTTAACCCTAATTTGGGTCGTGGCCGAAAATGAGTTGACTGCATCATCTCTGCTGTATCGAGTGGTTTGGGACTGGGTGCAATAGTGTCAAGGAGGTCTGGCAAGGGTGAAAACTGAGTTTGACGACCTCAGCTGGTCGACAGCATCAAATCGAGATTGATTTTGGTCGAACAACATGTTCCAGATGAGCACGAAATGCTCGTTTTCGATTTAGTTTTCGAGATGTAATTTGGGAGATCGGAATCGTTTGAGGGGAGGTTTGGTGACGTGCTGGAGGTAGCGTCGATGGTCGTAGTGCCGGCGATTAACGGTGCACGTGCACGATGGGTCAGCAGTGTCAGTTTGGGTTTTGGTTGCTGTTATGTTTTGGAAGGAGAAGGATGTCTCGAAGGTGGTATCGTGTTTTGGAGGGTGGGACTCGAGTTCATACTCGTGTGATTTGTTGGGATTAAGTCAGAAGTTTTTTTAAACCTAAATAAAATTAGTGTTTTTGAAAATAGGGGGAAAAAGAAGAGAAACTCGGGGGATAGCCCAAGTGGCCTTCGGGTAAAACCCGAAGCAACAGTTTTGAACAGTTTTGAAAATGTTTTACAATCAAATTGTTTTTGAAATTTAAATTTAAAATCTAGTTTAAAATTGTCTTATTTAATTTTTTTATATAATTGTTTCTTTAATAATTGATTAAGAGGTTTTGGAAATTTGTTTAATTCAAAGTGATTTTAAAATTTAATTTAAATAAGATTTTATAAAGCAAGTTTTAAAATACAAACTAAAATTAGTTTTAAAAATTTCTACTCGATAATGTTTTAAGTTATTTTAAGGGGGTTATGTTTTCTAAACTATAAAATTATCAGGTTAAATGATCATTTTATTCTAAAACTTAATTAATGGTTTAATTAAGCAAAGGTAATCATAATGATAAAATGTTTTAAAATGATAATGGTAATAAGGCATTGATAAGATTAAGTTTTATCTTAAGATAATTAAGGTTTAATGCCTAAAGATTAATTAAGTTAATTAAGAAATTTAAGTATAATTACTTAATTTAATTAAAGTAATTATGATTTAATTAATTTGTAATAAGAGATATGGATTAATAATTAAGGTATTAATCATTAGTTATGGATAATTAATCTGTTTATTAATGGTTAATTAATTGATTTTAAAGGTAATTAAGAATGATTACCTTGTATTGAAGGACAATAATTAATAATTAAGATTTGTTAATTAAAAATTAAAGAATAATTAATCTATAATTAAAGATTAATTAGTTATAGGGTAATTAAGGGACGAATTACCAAGTTATATTTAATGAGATGGATGTGATTAATTAATTTGTCGATTAATTAAAGATGGTCATTTAGTACTTGATTAAGTATAATTACTTAATGAGATTTATATGTGTATTACTTCATGATGTAACTGATGAATATTTGAGAGATGATTAATTAATTGATTTGAGATTAATTAATGTTAAGAAAAGGGTATCCAAGTGATTAAGGTTAGTAATTTAATTTGAAAAAAAATAAATTAATTTTTGGAGTGATCAATTTTTGCTTATAATGTTAAATGTCTTGAATTGATTGTTATATCTGGAACGAAATATTTTATATGCTATGCTTGGGTGATCTAAGATATTGTGCTTTTCTCTCGATGATGAGTTGATGTATAAATGTGACATCTTATATTTAAAGGTTGATTTGTGTTCCGCTTCAATAACGTGGGTCAAGATGACATTGGTTTGAAGAGACCGGAGTCAACTATTAGTAAATACCCGAAACCACTTTGATTCTTTGTCATTGATAAATGGAATCAATAGGGTGAAATGGAATGATGTACGTGAATTGGATTATTTAATCTAAGTTTTGGTACTTAGAAATTGATGTGTGAAAAAAGTGAGGCTTATTACGACTTGTGAAGTTGTAATTTGATACATGTTACCCCGGGTTTACATAAGTCGTATACTTTTGTATTCCATGTTAGATGGTTTTACTCACACTGGTTTCCAGCCTGACCCGGGTGTTACTTTGATGTAATGCTCGGGTCAGACTGAGTATTGCAGATTTTCAGGTGATGCCGTTCTGGAGCTCAGGTGGCGAGCTGGAGGGCAAGAACGCATGGAGTGTTTCCCCGCTGTGATATATTTTAGTTTATATAGGACATGTTGTTTTAAACTCTAGTGTTGTGTAATGATTGTAACTTTGATGTATAAAAATATAAGTGTACTGATACAGTTCTTCTTTGTAAAATTGTTATTTATGAGATATTATATTTTGTCCGCTGCGAATGTGAGATTCTGAGTTTGAGTTTTCTGTTTCTTCTTCTTTCTCTTTCTTCTTTTCCCTAACTCTCTGGAACTTTCGGGATCGAAATTTCCGGGATGTTACATTTGATGTCAGAGCTGAAGGTTAAGCGAGAACCTTGGCTCTGGTGGTATTACTCATTAAGCATAGGGTCAATGGTACCCTAGAATGAGTTGAGTGTATATATATGAGAGCGTACTTGTTATTTTCTTATATAAAGATTTTAAATGATTTTATAGAAGAATATATTTTGATTTCTTTATAATAAATATTCAGGTAATTGGTTGTTAAATTATTGGAATTAAATTAAATGGTAATAGAAATACAACCAAATTGAAATTAAATAAAGATAAGTTTGAAATGGATTAAACTGAAATCAAAATCTTGAATTAGGGAAGGAGTTTTAGAATATGATAATTATGAATTGGTTTCTAGATATGATAATCTTGGTTATTATCATAAATGGTTGCTGTATTTAACAATAAAATGTGTATTAATGAGTAAGCAAAATGAAATGTTTTAAGAAAGTAAAACATTTAGTTAAGTATAACTTATAAATTGGAATTGAAGATGATCTGAATTGTAAAGATTTAAATCTGGATCCAGAATTTGAAAATTATTTCAAAGTGATATAGAAATAATGAATAATTTAATGTATTTGAATGAGGGGGTCCTATTTCAAACAAGAGTTGTTTGAAAATTTAAAGAAATCTGTTTTGAATTAAAACCAAAGGTGGTTTAAATTTTAAAATTTGGTTTGGTGGGCCAAGAAGTAAATTTGTATGTAAATATATATGTGTGTGGATATACATAACTAAAGTGATGAGTTTGGATTTTCCCTGAAGTGTGATAGAAGACCCAAAGGGATATAAATTTTGAACTTATAAGTGGGAAAGAATTTTGAAATTTGAAGTGGGAATTCAAGATTAAGTAGGGTTGACTGGATTAAGTAAATTGAATTTAACTTTGAAGAAGTTAAATAAGTTTGAACAAAAACCTAAATTGGTAATTTCAAGATAAAATTGGGATTTACCTTGGGATGTTAAAATGGTTGATTTGAATGGGGAGTTTGTGTGATCTCAAAATGGGTTTGAGATATGGAAATTAGAAATGGATGGATGCTTTAAAACAATTGGATAATATCACCCTATTTTTATTAATAATCTTCAAACTGTGAATTGGATTTGTTTAAAAGAATGAAGAATTGGAGTATGGTAATATATCCAATATTAAGATAAAATGGAATTATTTTGGACTTAAAATTTGAATGTTTAATATAAAAGTTCGAAGGTTTAGTTTCAAAATTGAAATTCAATGATAAATTGAATTTCAAAGATTTAGTTGTTTAAAAAGGATTTGAATTATTATTTGAAATTTGAATTAAGTTTAAAATGGAATTTTGGATTCAAAATTAAATGGTTAAAAGTATAAGTTGATCTGATTTAAAGGATTAAATCAACATTTAAAAATTTAACTCGAATTTATAATTCGAGATGGTTTAAAATTGAGACTTAAATTAAATTAGTTCAAATTGATTTTGATATGAAATAATTGGTATTGTGGTTGAAGATGGATAAGTTTAAAAATTCAAATGGAAAATTTGAATTGGATTGATTTGAAATGAAATTGAAGATGAATGAGTTCAAATTTAAATGAGGAATTGGGATTAATTTAAACTAGAATTGAAATGATTTGAAATTGAAGTTGGTTCAATTTGAAATTAGCCCGAATTGATTTGAATAATTTGGAATTATGATTAAAGTTGAATAGGTTTAAAATTCAAATGGAATTTGATTTGAATTTGGAAATAAATTGAGGATTAATTCAACTTGAACTGGGTTTAAATCAATTTCAATGGAAATTGAAGTTGTTGAAATTGAGTTAATTTAAATGGAAGTGGAAATTTAAATTGAATTGATAAGAATAGAGATTGGGAATTGAACAGTTTGGCTCTGGACTATTTTCAATATAAATTGTTTTAATATAAACTTATTTTTCCAAGTTATTTATATATATAACCTTTTTTTAAACCTCAAACTATTTTTGTAACGATCCCGATTTTTAAATTTAAATTGATAATTAAAATGAATTTTGGAATAAAATTGTAGGTTAATTTTAATTTTTTCAAATTAAATAGGATATTTGGTTATTGGGTATTGATTTTAAAATTTAATTGGGGTTTTGAATTTGTATATTTAATATCTTATAGAAAAAAAAATATAACATCCTAAAATTTATCAATATAGATTAATAATATATTTTAGACTTTTGGAATTTAATTTGAAAATAAATGGAAAAAAAATCTTAAACATATTAAATAAGTAATAAACCATACATGAATAAATTCCAATTTCTTTTGAGTTTAAAATTCTTGAAATGATAAATATTTTGAAAGAGAAGAAAAAATTCACTTATTAATGAAATTAGTTTTAAAAATCATTTCCTCAAAAATTGGTATAAGTAGAAGTGATAGCCATAAATGAATATTAATTCAAGTGAATTGGGATTTGAAATTAAATTTAAAATAAATGTTGAAATTTTAAGTAGCATTTAAAAAGAAATAAATGTAATGTATATATATAATTAAATATTGGTTAAAAAAAACAATTGCCTTTCAACATTGTATAGATACATATGCTAATAAAATAAAATGTGTGTTCATTATAAAATAAATATGACATAAAGAGATTTATAACCATTCTTTTGTCTTTAAAAATTTAAATGTAAGTACATATACATGCATAGGAAAATGAACAAAATCTTTCTTTCATCATTGCTTTTTACAAATGGCATGAATTGTCTTTATAAAAAAATAAAATATTCAAATACAAAATTTTTAAAAACCTTTCAGCTCCCAAGATTTCGAAATTATTAAACTCCAAGATCTGAAGTTCACTACCCAAAAAGATTTCACAAGCTTTCAAACATCATCACTCAAGCAAAGGAAAAAAAAGACATAAACCTGGAAAAAAAAAGGCAAAGGTTTAGGCTCCACAACAGATTCAAATCATAAGTCAGAGCAGATTTGAATACAAATCAATCTCAACCTGGAATGAAGCCTAAATCCAACATGCAAATTGATATAGTTAAAGCTTTCAACAAACTAAGATTTTTAACTTGAAGTCATGCAAAGGAAAGCCTGAAGCCTGAAACAACCTGAAGCAGCAAAAATCAAAACCAGGCAGAGAAAAAAATATACGAACTAGGAAATAGAATTCAAAAACTAAAGCAAAGATCAGGTGGCAAGCAAATTCAATTAAAAGCAATTCAAATAATCAGACCAACATCCCTCCCAGTTTTCTCAACTTACAACTTTCTCTGCTTCATCTCTCAGGTAATTCAAGGAACCATAATTTGAATTTTTAAAATCAAAAGCAACTAAAACCATAATTAGCTTTATTGTTTTCAATCTGAGGAAATGATAACCAAAAAAAGTAAAGTCTCATCATCCCAACAACAAGATCAAGCCTCAGATCTGAAGCAAGTTAAACAATCTAAACAAGAATTCAAAGCATGTCTCTGTCCAGGCTTCAACAGGTGAGCAAATTTTTGATTTTCTTTTCACCAGTTCCTTTGATCTTTTCTGTCTGAGATGCTAATGATTGAAAAAAATTGTGTGATGTGGATATATCAACTAGTATGTATGCCTTTTTGTGTGGGAATGAGTCTGTGTATGTTTGTTAACAAAACAAACATACTTACCCCTGTTTTTTTAAAAAGATTCACAGGCTAACAAAATAATTTAAAGAATTAAATCCCTTCATCTCCAATAAGTTTTAGTCTTTGATTCCTTATTGGGAAATGATTTTAATAACATGAGTCTGTTTCAAAAAAAAAGAAAAAAATTGAGAATGTTTTGTTTATAAAACTATCCGGAAAAAAAAGGGGTGAGCAAACCTTCTTTTAAACCAGCCTTCTTTATTTTTTTCACCGGTGATCAATATTGATTGTGTGAAATCTGGATTGTATGGGCATAGTAATGTTTGTATATACATGCCTGTTGTAACGATCCCGATTTTTAAAAACGAATTTCAGTTTATAATTTGATTTAAATTAAGATTAAATTATGGATTTACTCGAAATTTTTCAAATTTAATAAGAAATTTATATTTATTGGTTTTTGAATTGATTTGGAAACTCAAAGCGAAATTGGTATTGTGCTAATGTTTTTGGATGCAGGAAAACAGGTTGGAGGGATCCAACTGGATTCCTCAACAGTTTTTAATTTATTTCAGATATTTTGATATTTGATTGATTATCATATCGGTATATGATATCGTTGTTGTCGTGATTGACTATTTGGTGTGTAGCATCATTGGACCCAGATTTTAGGATTTTAAAATGATTTTAAAAGTGATTTTGAAAATATACTATATTTCTGGAATTGATCCATTATAAATAAATAAACGTTATAATTTTTAAAGTTATAAAAATTATGGTTTTTGTGAAATATAGTTAAAAAGCTGATTTTTAGAAATACGATTAAAAGTTGGTTTTTGAGAAATATGAACCAATGATTTTATAAAATAGTTTAAACTGGATTTTTGAGTTTATTATTAAAAGTTTGAATATAAGATTTATAAAATTTGATTTTTTTTTATAAATCAAGAGAACGGTGAAATTTTAAAGGAATTTAAAGACGTTTTAGAATAATAATATAAATTGATTTATATTAAGAGATTTATAAATGGATATTTATAAATTGAAATATAGACATGATAAAACGAGTTTTTATAAGTGTTTGAATGATTTGTAAATGAATTTCATAAATGAATGAAATCTATAGAATTATAAACTGTGAAGTTATAAATGAAATTTATAAATAGTAAGATTATAAATTTGTGAAGTTAATTGAAGAATAGATTTGGTTAAATAAATAAATCTTATAAATTATAAGGTTTATGAATTGAAAAGTCTTTAAAAAGAACGATTTTGTAAAATAATCGTTTTATAAGGAATTAACTTATAATATGAACTTGTAGTTTATAATTTAGTTATAAACTGGAATAAGTTAATAAAAGAATTTATAAAAAGGAAGTTTTTATAAATAAATAGAAATGGAATTTATAAACGTTGTTTTATAAATCCGCAAACGACTTATTTTGATAAGTTAATTGTTATAACTTATAAATGGAGTTATATTCACATTTTCGAATAGTGAATAATCCTTTGAATTAAAATGAATAAAAGGATGAAGTTGTTAACGAAGTTTATTCACATTTTGAATAGTGAATAACATGTTAAAGAAAATGTTTTGAATGTGATATTTTAAATAGAATTAAAACAATCTAATGATGTTTTAAATGTGTTGAGATTCGAAACGATAGATTTCAACATTTATTGTTGAAATAGATGTTTCGAGAAATAAAAGGGAATGGTGGACTATAACACTGTTGTTATAGTAAATGATTTCCGAAAGGAAATGTTTTGAATAGTATTGGGATTTATATATCTATTTTAAATTCGAATCCCTATACTAGTGATTTTGGGTTGTCGTAACGATGTTTTACGCAACATTCGTTTTGGCCCAAATAAAAATGTTAAGTGAATGATTTCCTTAAAGAAAGAAATATATACTTAATTCGGTTTAAGTGTATTGAATATTTTCTAAGTGTTGAAAATAAAAGATTGTGAATTACTTATTTAATAAGTATGGGAATGTTTTCCAATATGAAGTGAAAAATTAGAATTTATCTTTTTGAAGATAAATTGAAATGAATAGTTGAAATCATATATGCATGGATATTTTGAAGTATAAATTCATTATGGAATTTATATGTGAAAGTGAAATTTGTTTGAAAATAAATATTGATTTATTTTTAAAGTGTTGAAATTATATATCTTGTAAAGATATTTTGGAAAATAAATAATTTGGAAAATTATTTGGAATCTGGTGATGTATGCATATCAATTGATAGTTCAATAACCGACTATCAATATTTCCCTTTGATTGGGTATTTGATGTGAATTGATTGAATTTGAATGCACACTTATTTTTGAATAAGCGCTCACTATTCGGGTTAACCGGGAAAGGACCATGGGGTCGTATAACCCATTCCGAATATGTGATACGTCGTTATGAATTGCATTTGAAGATCGGTGTTGAAGACCGAGTATTTGCGAAAGCGATAGGATGACCTATCGATTGTCTCTGCACTGGGTAGCTCCTGGTATTGAGATCTCTTAAGTGATGGGAAATTCGATCGGGATTGTGAATACCCGTATTGCAAGGGCTTCGTAAGAAGTGCCTTCGGTTTTGTTCGATCCCGGAACAGACTTGTATGGATTGTATGTCTGACATTACAATTTGAGATATAAAGCCGATTTCTTTCAAATATATTTCTGTTGGTGGCGGAGAATTTATTCTTTGCTTAACACCCTTCTTTGAGACGTACGAGCTCAAAGGTTATATAGTTGAAGTTATCAGCGATATATCCCATTTTGGTAATGTGACATGCTGAGTGATGCTGAAATGATCATTGTGTTGATTATTTGTGATAGGATCATTTATTTGATCGTCTATCTTAGTGATCATTGTGTTGATCATTTGTTGACCCAAAGCATGGCTTTTGTATAAAGTATGTTTTTGTGGACGTGAATTCATCGAGCCTCACATCCCGGTAATGGTCAAAACAGGAATGATGCGACAAGGTTATGAGGGGTAGCTCCCTTTAGGGTATGTGCATTTCCTTCTGGAAAGGGTGGTATCATGGTATGGAGCCCAGATACTTACTCATGTTGATACACTATATCTTTTTCTGTGTGGTGTTGTTGGTGACGAGCGCTCGGTTAAAGGTCCGATGGGACCGGGGGATGCCATATTCGTGTAGTAGTTACCTAGTGATAAAGGTAACCCGGCCTTGTGTTGGCAGAGAGCTGGTTAAGTTCTCGGGACGTCCAGCCAGAGGCGATCCCATGTGGCAGTAGGAAGTTCCTTAGCCTGACCATTTGTTGGAAATCCAATTCCCAATACGAAACTTGTACGGTATTAGTTGTAGAACCTGCCATTCACTTATGGTGGTCACCACTGTTTGGATAGTAGCTATAGTAGGCATAGTTCGAAATGTCTATGTTGGCTAAGATTTATATTCTACTTTCGAAATGAATTTTTCCTACACTATGCACTAGTAATAATATAAAATGTTATTTTAAATGCGTATCAAGCATCTTTGGCTATCATAAGGAGAAATCTCCTCCGATTCTGCGTTTGCATGTGTGTGTGTGCGGGAGGCCTTATGGTAGTCTCATTTTTAAAAAGCATTGCGAATTGACTTAAAAATATTCCTATTTTGATTTTAAAGATAAAAAAAAACTGTTTTGAGTTCTCACACCAGTCACATGACTGACTTGGAGTTTATTGTTTTCCTTCCTAAACTCTGGGTGCCCACCAATTTCCACACGGGCAGTTAAGAGTTAGGTTTATCAGGATATTCTGGATATTCTGGAGTTGCTGGAGGCAAGCTGGATGGCATGGCATATTACTTATATAGTATTTCTTTTTCCGCTGCACTGTTTGTTGATGTATGTTGTTGTACACTCTGATGATATGATATGATGTAATATGATGATAATGTAATAACTGATATAGTTCTTTGTTTAAAGATTATTCATTTATTATTATATGTTGTTCCGCTGCGAATTGTGAGATTCTGATGTGATTCTGTTGTTCTGTTTTCTTTCTGTTTTCTTCCATTTTAAAATATTCTACCTTCTTTTCTCTCTTCTCTCTTTTTTTTCTATCTTCCTCTCCCTTTATTTTCTGTTATCTTCTTCTACTTCTCTCTTTTTCTTTTCTTTTCTTTTTAAAAACCCATAACATTCCGTATTTCCGGCCTTCGATTCCTCGGCAGTCGATAAAGTGAGTGTCGATGTCGAATTTTCGGAGAACGAAAATCCGTACTGTTACACCTGTATATACATAAATGTCTGTTACAGGGGTACATGCACTCTCTTCTTCCTCTGTTCAACCTTTTAAAAGACCAAATCTATGAAAAAAATTCCAATACTTCTTCCTCAATGTGTTTTAGGTGTTAGTCTTTGAATGAAAGTTGATCCTAACAACATCATATCAATTTTAAAAATAATTCCAACTATATTTGTTAAGGATTTATTTCTAAAATAAATTAATATAGTAAACTTTTTTTTGAAAGGATAAAAACAAATAATTTTAATTTCGAATCTGGAATGCGTTAGCTAAATTGTACTATGGAATGATGAATTTAGAAAATAAAATCAAGGTCTTTTGCTTATTAAATTTTGAGAGATGATGAGTTGAACGGAGATGGCACTTTGGTCAAATTCCGTCGAATGGCTAAACGAAGCTTGTTGCGCTTGGGTCATGTGACAGTTCGAGTATCAAGAATCAATGGAAAAATACAAGTTGAATTTACAAATGATTGAGGCATGGGAACGATGAGGATTTAGGTTTTAAAACCTAAATAGTTCGAGCCTGGTGACTTGATCACCGCTCCCTCTAGTGATTTCGAGTTCAATGGGACCAAGGGGAATAGCTTCGTGGATGGTCGGAGATTGAGTGGTCGAGGTGGCGCATCGTCTGGTAGGCGGGGGCGTGAGTTCGGGGAGGGTTTTGGCCATGGTATTGGTTCCAGTTTCGACTGTGAACCTCGATTTTGATCGGGGACGTGGGCTTGCGTTCTGGTGATTGAGTTGGGTTGCTGCATCAATTGCTGATGTGCCAGCGAGATGATCGGAGGCCGGAGGTGGCTTTGGTGGTGGTGCATGTGCACGAGGAAGAGATTGTGTCAGTTGCAAGTTTGGAAAGTAGGTACGATCTCGGGTTTTCTCTCGAGAAGTTTGAGCATTTGCCTGAAGTTTTTAGTTTGTGGACTCGAAGCAACATAGAGTGGTTCGGGTTAAAACATTTGATACAGGTTTTTTTTTTAAAAAAACCTGTAGTGTTTTGTTAAATTTTTTAAACCGGAAGATTTAAAATGACAAGTAAATTATTTTAAAATAAAAAATAAAATCAAATACGTATTCCAGTTTTTAAAATGAAAAGAAGTTTTTAAATAAAAAAATAACTTAAACAACTTTGAATGTTATAGTGTATTTTTAAATTGATTTGAATTTAAAGATGAATTTGGTTTAAAATTCTTTTATAAAATGAATATTCTTTAACATGTGAAAGGTTTATGAATTGTTTTTAAAACTTTGTTTAAGTTAAATTCGTATTCATCTTAGGTCTTAAATTTAAAATGAAATTCAAAGTAAATTTGGAAGCAAATTGTTTTTAAATGCTTGATTAAGTAAGAAATGTTTTATCTTAAAGATAAATAGAATTTAATGATTTGGATTCATTAAATTATTAAGTTAATAAATCGAGTAATTAATGAATGATTTAAATAAAAATAATAATTACCTAGTGAAAGTAATTAAGAATAGACAATTAATGATTAAAGTTTGATTAATCAATATTAAGAGTTAATTACTTTAAAGAATGATTAATTAATGTGGTTAATTTATTAAGGTAATCGAATTAAGAACAATTAATTAAAGGTTAATTAACTAAAAGTGATTAAGAAATCATTATTAAGGAAGGAGTAATTAATTATTATAATCAATTAAGGAATGATAAATCTATAAATTAATCAATTAAGGATAATTAATTATAATTAAGATTCAATTAATAATTAAAGGTTTATTATTTAAAGTAATTAATTGTAACGACCCGAAATTTTCACACTCGAAAATTCCAAATAGTTATGAAAAAGAAGAAAGAGATAGAAGAAGAAGAACAG
This sequence comes from Allium cepa, assembly GCA_030765085.1. Taxonomy (NCBI): domain Eukaryota; kingdom Viridiplantae; phylum Streptophyta; class Magnoliopsida; order Asparagales; family Amaryllidaceae; genus Allium; species Allium cepa. Next base: position 962,060,513 of record CM060939.1, on the reverse strand, counting down.
AAACACCAAACATCTCACAATCGTAGCGGATAAAATATAATAACAAATAATAGCAGTTTACAAAAGAATACTATATCTATCGATTACATTCAATATACATCAAAGTTTCCCATATATATACAATCATCGAATACATACAATTATCATGACTCAGATTAACAATAATATAAATACAGCGAAAAATACTCTATACGCTCCTGCCATCCAGCTCGCCTCCTGAGCTCCAGAATGTACCTACCTGAAAATCTATAATACTCGGTCTGACCCGAGCATTACACCAAAGTAACAACCGGGTCAGGCTGGAATCCAGCGTGAGTAAACCCAACAAAGATGGAATACCAAAGCATACAACTCCAATAAAACCCGGGTACTTATATCAATTTACAACTTCACAAGTTGTTATAGACATCACTTATTTCACAAAGCAATTAAGTGCCAAAACTTAGATTATATGGTACAATTCACTTAAATAATTCCATTACACTCTATTGATTCCACGTATCAATTTATAAAGAATCGAAGTGGTTTCGGGTATCAACAAGTACCCGATTCCGGTCTCTTCGAATTCAGTTCATCTTAACACATGTTATTCAAATGAAATGCAATTCATTTTTTTTAAATGAAAGATGTCACCTCTTTTGACTCAGCAATTCAACATTTACAAATAACCACATTATCATTGTCCACCCAAAAACATCATATCACGAACCATTTCATATCAGGGTTATCAATCAATTCAGGGGAATTAATTATCATTTAATCATACACGAGCAAGATAAACCAATCACACCATCTCAAATAAATCCCATAAGCCAAAATTTAAATTAAGTCAATCACCTTTAAATCCTACTTAATTTAATTACAGCCCAATTAATTTATCCTTCCAAAATCATTCATCTTAGTTAATTCTTCGTTAATTATATTCAGTTTATCATCATTACCTACTTACTATTATTAAGTAATTATACTTAACAAAACTCCCTGAATGTTTATCCTTAATTAATCAATTAAACTTAATTAATTGCATCCATAAATCAATCCCAATTACTCTTAAACAGTAATTACCCCTATGTAATTACTTGCTTAAGTAATTAACCCCTTACTTAATTTTTAATCCCATTTGGTTAATTACCCCATGTAATTCATCCTTAATTATTTCTCATTAAGTAATTCCTTTTAATTTATTATGAATCACTTCTCTAAATCTCATCAAGTATTTATATTTAATTAATCTCCAAGAGATTACCTTTAATTAATTAACAAACTAATTCCAATCGGGAAATCCATCCCTTAATTACCCTTAAATCAAATTAATAAATCTTAATTGTAGATTAATTATTCCTTAACCAATAATTAATAAACCTTAATTATTGATTAACACAATTTAATTGCAAATTAAATATTCCTTAATTACCAGTTAATTAATAATAAGTCATTAGGTAATTAAATTACGTAATCATTCGTTAATTAACTTTAAGTAGTTACTTACAAATTTAATTATCAATTACTCATTAATTAACCAGTTTCTGGTCACTATTTAAAGGTCATCATTCTTAATTGCCTTCTAAACTAATTAATTGATATTAATTTATTCATCTTAATTAACATTTTAAAGTCTCCCTTAAATTTTGAAAATTAATTTATTATTATCCACAAAACTTAAATGTGAATTCAATTTTATACTTTGGTTAATTACTTAATTAGAATAATTAATTAAGAGTTTGGAAGCATTGTTAAACATTAACCAAATAATTAAAACTTGAATTTTCAACTTAATCTGTTAAACCTTTATTTAGTTGACAGTGTTTTAAATTAGTTGAAACAATCTGCTTAACTTTGTTATTTTCCTTATATATTATTCTGCGTGATGAAAACCCGAGCACTCCCCCTAGCTAACTCGAGTAGTACTTCGAGTTCCCACCAGTTTTTCCCGAGTCGCCTCTCCCTCCCTCCCGTAACTCTTCTTCCCCTCTTTTTTTTCAGAGTTTTTTTACCTAAGATATAAATTTACGCATCCAGCTACTCATCAAACTCGAGTATAACCCCAAGTAATCGACACTTTTCCCCAAGTAGCGACTCGAGACCGTCTCCTCTTCACAAATGCTGACACCCTCACCGCCGTACACGTGCACGGCGGCGCCACCCAATTCCGATGAACTCCAACACCCCAGGTAAACCATAAAACACCCACAAACTCGAATTCCCAACACGAATCGCCTCCAAACTCTTCGAATCAAAATTTAGGCATTTGCTCTAAAAACTGTAACCAACATTCCTTCAGCAACGCCTCATCATCACCGTACAGACCATCGGAGTCCCTCAAGCGTCGGCCATACCACGATAGCACGTTCCTCTTCCACTTCCATGAACCTCGTGACACTCGATCATACATAGAAGACAAACACGCACGATTCTGTCACGTCCAGAAACTTGAAACCCAACCCTAAATCCATCTCGTTCGACCAATTCTCATATTTGATAAATTATTCAACAATTTTTCCAACCTCATAGATATTCAAACATGCTTCAAAACCAATTTCAATAATTATTAACGATTCGATCAATTGAACTTGGAAGAAATGCAGTTTTTGCCCAAATATATACTGCTCTTGAATTACTAAATTAAAAATCTTCATTTTAGTTTTATAAATAATAACTTCTAGTAAGCATTCATGTTATAAGTTTGAATTTACTTTTTATAACAATTGGATTTAACAATCTATTGCTTGATTTCCTATAAACAAGGCCTCCAGTAAAAATAATCCACTAACATGTTTAACCGGCCTTGAAAAACTTTGTTTAGGTGTTAAAATCTTAATTTGATTGAAAATGAAAGTTTTACACTAATTTGATGAGCAAAAATTTGAGATTGGAAAGAAACATGTAACCTGTAACAACATACAGAGCACCACAGTATTATGTTTATACCATAAACATATGTAAACCACGTTATCAATAAATCCAGAACTATTTTTAATCAACTTAATGCTTTAAAATTTGATGTTTACTCATATTGAAAAAAAATTACTGGATAGAAAACAATCTGATGTTCTTGAAAACTGCCTTTGAACATGAAGTTTTGACACTGTCTGCAATCTCTGTTTGTCATTGAAGAATTGAGATGAAGTTGGTTTCTTTTTTGCTTTTTCTTTTTTTTTTCTCTGGTTATGCTAATTTATTCCTGAACGAACTAAATAGAGGATGTATTTATAAAAGAAAGCACAGGTGTATAAAGGAAGATATTAACTAGTTAAGTGTTTATCTTTTGGTTGGGTCAGATTTTTGTTGCTTTGACTAAAGATATTTTTCCAATTTGGAGGCTGAAATGATCCTGCTATTTCGGCTAAGATGATCTCCATTTGTGCTTGAAAAGAAAACATTAAATGCACTTGTTCCCTAATATGTTTACATACTTATTACAATATTTTTTTGTTGTGTATAGATATTTTTTTCTCAGATATTAATTTTATCAATTTCTAGCTTTCACAATTGATGTACACATATTTGTCTGGTATTATTTATACCTTGTACTTACAACTTTTTAGCTTATGTTGCAAGCATACCAGAATTTCTTAAATTCTTGTTTTCATTTTTATTTCTATTTGTATCTTATATTTACATTATAGTTTTCTTATGTTTTATAACCATATATTATTTTATACTTATGTTTAATATTCATGTATATATATTATCAGAAGTTAGTAATATAGAATCTTTTTTTATTGAATAAAACAGATTTTAGTATAAATATTTTAAAAGAATTTATTTTAGATTTTCAAATCAAAATTCCCTTCAGAAAACAAATATGACTGATAAATGTCCAAAGATTTTATCAGTTTATAAATTGAAAAGCTTGTTATTTAATTTGATTAAATTATTTATTAAAATAATGTTGCCAAAATACCGGGTCATCACATTCCTCTCCCCTTTGAATCTTTTTGTCCTCGAAAAGGAATTGAGTCTAGATTTATTAAAATGCTTAAAATCATATAAATTTTCTTTGATCATTTCTAAACTAAAAAAAAAAATCTATACAATATTACTAAAATAGCTTTTATACAAATACTTTTGTAACTCGATGTTTTGACAAGTCCATCCTTGTTCCCACCGAAATTCGGTCATACGTTGATCAGGCGTAGGACTGAAAATCTATAAGTACTTGGCAGACCCGTTTCAACATCTAGTGAAAACACTTGGGTAAATAATTTTATTGAACATATAGAAAACAGTTTTTGAAAATAGAGGGAATATCTTTGGTGAGAATGCTCTGTGAATCATCACCCCCATCCATGGTCACAGTTACATACCAGGGTTACGTTGCCGTCACAGCAAAAGTCCATGCAACTGCAGGCTTTCCGCGGCCTCTCAATTACGCTATGGATCCCACACAACAAATCACAGTTACATCCAGGGTTACGTTGTCGTCGCAGCAAAAGTCCATGTAATTGCAGGCTCTCCGCGGCCTCTAATTTCGCTATCGAAATGAAACCTCTCCACTCCTACATAGATCGCAGTTTGCCGATATAAAATCAAACGCAGACTGTTGGCTCTCAACGGCACACACGACTTTCGCTATGTTATACCATAGGTCGCAGTCTACCGATATAAAATCAAACGTAGACTGTTTGCTCTCCGCGGCACACACGACTCCCACTATGGTATACACTACACATAATCCTTAGGAACTAGTTTTGTCCGGACTCCTCACAGGATCAACTTTAGAAACCCCCTTGGGGCTCAAGGCAGCACCACCCGGTGGCACTCCTGAGAAGTCCATTTCAAGGGAGCGCCTTTTTCCCCAGAGCCATCATCAAAACATTTTATACAATACACATATTGTATCTTCAAATCATACACCTAGTATGACCTCATAGAAAGCTCATTTATACAAAATCGATTATTCCAAAATCGATAATTCTCAAGCTAAGCTTTTCAATTTTCAATATTGATTTTACCCAAAAATCAAAAGCCTTTCCAAATCCAAAGATTCCCAAAACCTTTTTCAAATCCTCATAAGATCCTTTATATATATTCAAAAAATATATAATTCTTAAAACTTTGGATCATTTCAAACTTGTATAAAACCCCTTTATACTTCAATATTTCAAAACATTTTTCTTCCAGCAAATAATTCGTCAAGGGAAGATTTACCTTATATAACAAAGATATATATAACTTTGTTTATTCAAAACCAAATATCCCAATTTGATTACTTTTTTTCAATATAAATTTCATCCAAATCCGTACGATGTACATTTATCATCCATATGCTATACCAATCTGATCGCTCACTCGATCACACAATTTTATTTCCGAACTAGTATCGTCCACCCGACTTCCTTGTGCGGACACAGATCTGGTTTCTTGATCAGAAACCGTCATTTTCCTTGCATAGCTGTAACTATGATAGAGAACATCCAGAACCAATCAACAATCCATATCCAGGTTCGCTGTCGAAAATCGAGTGGAAAATCCCAACTCGGATCGATAAACTATCTCGAAATTCTATGCTCGAATCTGGATCAAATTACTATACGAATAAAACAATATACGTACATCCTACGTATTTATTTTCATTGATTATTGGCCAAAACAATTTCCTTTCTATTCACCTTTCCTTACACTTTCATTCACTTAGTTACAGTTATCTCAATTCCATTGAATTATCACTTCAATTCTTATCTTAGTTGGGTATTTAAATCAATAACAGTTTGAACTCCGACCAGTTTATAATTAGAAAATAGCTTGAAAATTTTAAAAATAAATAAGTAGTGGGAAAATAATTATTAGTTTGTAAAATAGCTATAAAATAGGTAACTAACTGTAAAATAGTTAAGAAATAGTTGAATAGTTTCAAAAATTGTAGTTAATTGCAAAATAGTTGCAAAATAGAAATTAATTTGTGAAATAGTTGGAAAATAGTAATTAGTTTAGAAAACAGTTGAAAAATGGTTAAATAGCCCCAAAAATAATCGTAAAACAAGTATATAAAATAATTTGGCTTTAAGAAAGAAAGGTTGTATATATTTAATAGCTTAGAAAAATAAGTTTGTATCAAAACATTTTATATTGAAAATAGTCAAGAGCCAACTGTTCACTTCCCCAACAATTCAATTTAAACCTCCATTTAAATTGACCCAATTCCAATTCAAATAACTCTAAATTCCTTTGGACTTGATTAATCCCCAATTTATGTTGAATCAATCATGATTCCTTCCCCAATTTAAATCAAATTCTAGTTGATTTTAATCCCGTTCAATTTTAATTATAATTTCATATTATTCCAATCAATTTGAATTATTATCAATTTAATTTTAGAATCCAAATCACTTCAATTTAATCCAATCCAATTTCCCATTTAAAATTTTTAAACTTATATATCTTCAATCACCAATCACATTACTTCAAACCAAATTCAATTTTAAACTAATTCAATTAGATGTTGAATTTAAACTATCTCGAATTATAGAAATTCGAGTTAAATTCTCAAAGGTTGGTTTAACTCTTTAAACCAAATTAACCTTTAAATCAAAGTGTTTAATCATTTTAATTTCTGAGCCCAATTTCTCAAAATTCCTATTTTAAATTATTTTTACTTATGTATTTCAAGGTTTAATAAAAATTTATTTTAAAAATTCTAATTTTATCAAATTTAATTTTCCAGTTTGAAGCAGTTCTTAAACAAGTTTATTTTACAATTCAATTATTCAAACTTATTTTATTTTATTGATACAATACCATTCTCAATTTAAAGATTTTTATAAACAATAGGATGATATCATCCGATTTATTTTTAAAATGCCCATCTATTTTCAAATTTTAAATCTCAAACCTGTTTTGAGATCACACAAATCCCCAATTCAAATCAACCATTTAACTTTCCAAGTTAAATTCAAATTTCATCTTAAAATCTTCAATCCAAGTTGTTCATTCAAACATATTTAACTTCTCCCAAGTTAAATTCAATTTACCTAATCCAGTCAACCTCGTTCTCAAATTGAATTCCCACTTCAAATTCTTTCCCTTTTATAAATTTAAAACTTATATCACTTTTCAGGGAAAAAATCAAAACTCAACCTCATAGAGTTTATTTCAAATTATCTTTAATATCATGTATATCCATACATATATAGATATTTATTTCTTGGCCCTCCCAGCCATGTTTTACAATATTAAACCACCCTGGGTTTTAAATTAAAATCAAATTTCAACAACCCATTGTTTCCAACAAGTCCCAATTATCCAAATAATACTTACTTATTATTTCTCATTATTTTAATTTAAAAGTTATACTCATCATATAGGTTTACTTCATTTGGCTACTTACTAACAAATATATCATTATTAATTAGTTAGATTTTGATTTGGTTGTATTTTTGTTTTTACTTAATTTAATTCCAATTCAAGACTTCAATTTGGTTGTATTATATCACTTCTAAATTTTCATTTTAATAAACTTAACAACCAATCGCTTTAATATTTACTAGAATGAAATATTTCTTTAGATGTCAAAATATAATTTTATATAGAATCATTTAAAACCTTTATATAAGAAAATAACAAGTACGCGCTCATACATATACACTCAACTCATTCTACAGTACTTTAGACTCTATTTAATGAGTAATCCCCACCAGAGCCAAGGTTCTCACTCAACCTTTCAGCTCTGATACCAAATGTAACGACCGGAAATTTTCACACTCGAAAATTCCAGATAGTTATAAAAAAGAAGAAAGAGATAGAAGAAGAAGAACAGAAACACCAAACATCTCACAATCGCAGCGGATAAAATATAATAACAAATAGTAGCAGTTTACAAAAGAATACTATATCTATCGATTACATTCAATATACATCAAAGTTTCCCATATATATACAATCATCGAATACATACAATTATCATGACTCAGATTAACTATAATATAAATACAGCGAAAATACTCTATACGCTCCTGCCATCCAGCTCGCCTCCTGAGCTCCAGAACGTACCTACCTGAAAACCTGTAATACTCGGTCTGACCCGAGCATTACACCAAAATAACACCCGGGTCAGGCTGGAACCCAGCGTGAGTAAACCCAACAAACATGGAATACCAAAGCATACAACTCCAATAAAACCCGGGTACTTATATCAATTTACAACTTCACAAGTTGTTATAGACATCACTTATTTCACAAAGCAATTAAGTGCCAGAACTTAGATTATATGGTACAATTCACTTAAATCATTCCATTACACTCTATTGATTCCACGTATCAATTTATAAAGAATCGAAGTGGTTTCGGGTATCAACAAGTACCCGATTCCGGTCTCTTCGAATTCAGTTCATCTTAACACATGTTATTCAAATGAAATGCAATTCATTTTTTTAAATGAAAGATGTCACCTTTTTTGACTCAGCAATTCAACATTTACAGATAACCACATTATCATTATCCACCCAAACACATCATATCACGAACCATTTCATATCAGGGTTATCAATCAATTCAGGGCAATTAATTATCATTTAATCACACAAGAGCAAGATAAACCAATCACACCATCTCAAATAAATCCGATTAGCCAAAATTTAAATTAAGTCAATCACCTTTAAATCCTACTTAATTTAATTACAGCCCAATTAATTTATCCTTCCAAAATCATTCATCTTAGTTAATTCTTCGTGATTATTTATTCTTTAATTATATTCAGTTTATCATCATTACCTACTTACTTTTATTAAGTAATTATACTTAACAAAACTCCATGAATGTTTATCCTTAATTAATCAATTAAACTTAATTAATTGCATCCATAAATCAATCCCAATTACTCATAAACAGTAATTACCCCTCTGTAATTACTTGCTTAAGTAATTAACCCCTTACTTAATTTTTAATCCCATTTGGTTAATTACCCCATGTAATTCATCCTTAATTATTTCTCATTAAGTAATTCCTTTTAATTTATTATGAATCACTTCTCTAAATCTCATCAAGTATTTATATTTAATTAATCTCCAAGAGATTACCTTTAATTAATTAACAAACTAATTCCAATCGGGAAATCCATCCCTTAATTACCCTTAAATCAAATTAATAAATCTTAATTGTAGATTAATTATTCCTTAACCAATAATTAATAAACATTAATTATTGATTAACACAATTTAATTACAAATTAAATATTCCTTAATTACCAGTTAATTAATCATAAGTCATTAGGTAATTAAATTACTTAATCATTCGTTAATTAACTTTAAGTAGTTACATACAAATTTAATTATCAATTGCTCATTAATTAACCAGTTTCTAGTCACTATTTAAAGGTCATCATTCTTAATTGCCTTCTAAACTAATTAATTAATATTAATTTGTTCATCTTAATTAACATTTTAAAGTCTCCCTTAAATTTTGAAAATTAATTTATTATTATCCACAAAACTTAAATGTGAATTCAATTTTATACTTTGGTTAATTACTTAATTAGAATAATTAATTAAGAGTTTGGAAGCATTGTTAAACATTAACCAAATAATTAAAACTTGAATTTTCAACTTAATCTGTTAAACCTTTATTTAGTTGACAGTGTTTTAAATTAGTTGAAACAATCTGCTTAACTTTGTTATTTTCCTTATATATTATTCTGCGTGATGAAAACCCGAGCACTCCCCCTAGCTAACTCGAGTAGTACTTCGAGTTCCCACCAGTTTTTCCCGAGTCGCCTCTCTCTCCCTCCCGTAACTCTTCTTCCCCTCTTTTTTTTCAGAGTTTTTTTACCTAAGATATAAATTTACGCATCCAGCTACTCATCAAACTCGAGTATAACCCCAAGTAATCGACACTTTTCCCCAAGTAGCGACTCGAGACCGTCTCCTCTTCACAAATGCTGACACCCTCACCGTCGTACACGTGCACGGCGGCGCCACCCAATTCTGATGAACTCCGAGACCCCAGGCAAACCATAAAACACCCACAAACTTGAATTCCCAACACGAATCGCCTCCAAACTCTTCGAATCAAAATTTAGGCATTTACTCTAAAAACTGTAACCAAGATTCCTTCAGCAACGCCTCATCATCACCGTACAGACCATCAGAGTCCCTCAAGCTTCGGCCATACCACGATAGCACATTCCTCTTCCACTTCCATGAACCTCGTGACACTCGATCATACATAGAAGACAAACACGCACGATTCTGTCACATTCAGAAACTTGAAACCCAACCCTAAATCCATCTCGTTCGACCAATTCTCGTATTTGATAAATTATTCAACAATTTTTCCAACCTCATAGATATTCAAACATGCTTCAAAACCAATTTCAATAATTATTAATGATTCGATCAATCGAACTTGGAAGAAATGCAGTTTTTGCCCAAATATATACTGCTCTTGAATTACTAAATTAAAAATCTTCATTTTAGTTTTATAAATCATAACTTCCAGTAAGAATTCATGTTATAAGTTTGAATTTACTTTTTATAACAATTGGATTTAACAATCTATTGCTTGATTTCCTATAAACAAGGCCTCCAGTAAAAATAATCCACTAACATGTTTAACCAGCCTTGAAAAACTTTATTTAGGTGTTAAAATCTTATTTTGATTGAAACTGAAAGTTTTACACTAATTTGATGAGCCAAAATTTGAGTTTGGAAAGAAACATGTAACCTGTAACAACATACAGAGCACCACAGTATTACGTTTATACCATAAACATATGTAAACCACATTATGAATAAATCCAAAACTATTTTTAATCAACTTAATGCTTTAAAATTTGATGTTTACTCACATTGAAAAAAAATTACTGGATAGAAAACAATCTGATGTTCTTGAAAACTGCCTTTGAACCTGAAGTTTTGACACTGTCTGCAATCTCTGTTTGTCATTGAAGAATTGAGATGGAGTTGGTTTCTTTTTTGCTTTGTCTTTTTTTTTCCTCTGGTTATGCTAATTTATTCCTGAACGAACTAAATAGAGGGTATATTTATAAAAGAAATCACAGATGTATAAAGGAAGATATTAACTAGTTAAGTGTTTATCTTTTGGTTGGGTCAGATTTTTGTTGCTTTGACTAAAGACATTTTTCCAATTTGGAGGCTGAAATGATCCTGCTATTTCGGCTAAGATGATCTCCATTTGTGCTTGAAAAGAAAACATTAAATGCACTGGTTCCCTAATATGTTTACATACTTATTACTATATTTTTTTGTTGTGTATAGATATTTTATTCTTAGATATTAATTTTATCAACTTCTAGCTTTCACAATTCATGTACACATATTTGTTTGGTATTATTTATACCTTGTACTTACAACTTTTTAGCTTATGTTTCAAGCATACTAGAATTACTTAATTCTTGTTTTCATTTTTATTTCTATTTGTATCTTATATTTACATTATAGTTTTCTTATGTTTATATATTTTTGTTTATAACCATATATTATTTTATACTTATGTTTAATATTCATGTATATATATTATCAGAAGTTAATAATATAGAATCTTTATTTTTTTTATTGAGTAAAACAGATTTTAGTACAAATATTTTAAAAGAATTTATTTTAGATTTTCAAATCAAAATTCCCTTCAGAAAACAAATATGACTGATAAATGTCCAAAGATTTTATCAGTTTATAAATTGAAAAGCTTGTTATTTAATTAGATTAAATTATTTATTAAAATAATGTTGCCAAAATACCGGGTCATCACTAAGGAATAAGATTTAATTAATTACAATTAAGGGTTAATTAATTAAGAGAATTAATTAAAGAAATGATTAATTAAAGAAGGTGATTAAAACTTAATCAATTGAAGTTCATGATAATTAATCATTGATTAAAGATTACTAATGAAGGTAATTAGTTGAGTAATAAATTTAAACCCGCATGATTTACTCACCTTAATCAAAGGTGTTTGATTGTTATTATATGCCATGTGATGGATTGTTATATTTGTTATGTGATGTAATGCTATGTAATGTTTTGTGCTAAGCTGTTATATCTGTGACGTATATATTGTTATAAGAATATAAAAACCCTTGACCCGTAGAACGACGTTTAAATTTCGATGCGACAGGGAGTCTGATTCCAATTGGTTATCCGAAACCCACATCGAATCATATTAGTGAATCTTTGTGATTGATAATCTACTTTATCTATGAATTTGTGAATATAGATAAGCGTTATGGGTTATACCGCTTATCGATATGATTGAATCTGTGATGATGTTGTGCACTATTGTGTTGAACCCCCTGGACCACACTTATACACACACAAATATGGATTGCACGAGGAAATGGGTTAAGTCACAGAATTTTGAAATAGTTTTAAAAATTGAATTTTTGAATCCAAAATAGTTTTGGAATTAGAATTGAAGCTTTGAAAATGAATTTAAAAAATAAAGGTTATTTTGAATAATTTGATTTGAATTTGAATTCAATATTCGGAATTGAATTCTATGATTTGGGAACTAGGGTTTAAAAAAAAGGGTTATTTAACTTATAAATGTGTTTATATGGGTTTTTAAACCATTGATAAAAAAAGTGATGTTTTAGGACTTTAAAAAAATATTAACCGAAGATTTTAACTTGTGTAGATATAATTGGATTTTTCTGAAATGAAAACTATTCATTTTCAAATAATAGAGCTTTCATATAAGAAATGAACTTCCAACTTGTGTTAAAAGGATTTCGACTCTGAAATAAAAATAGTTTTCCAAGTTATAGATAAATCTTTGGAAACATGCTTTGAAAGCTATAAACTAAATCTTTGATTTAAAGATTTAAATGAGTTAATCCAATCGAAATGAAAATTGTTCTGGGAATCTATAAATAGATCTTTGTGAAACTAGGTGAACTTTGTGAAATGAATCTTTTTATTTAAAGATTTAAAATGGTAATTTGTTTAACCATTTAAAAGAAAAGCTTTGGATTTTCAAGTTGTGACTTATCTGAAATCCCATATCCATATGTTTTAAACTATCGCCCTCATTATTCGGTTTAGCCGGGAGAGGAACTTGTGTCATATAGCCCATTCCGAATAGCGATAAGACGTTATGGTTTGCATTTGAAGACCGATGTTGAAGACTGGGTGTCTTCGAGAACGTTAGGATAACCTATCGATTGTCTCTGCACCGAGTAGCTACGGTATAGAGATTCCCTAAGTGATGGGAAGTCTGATCGGGATTGTGGATACCCGGATTTGCAAGGGCTTCTTCGGAAGTGCCTTCGGTTCGGTTCGAACCCGCAACAGACTTGTATGGTTGTATGTCTGACACTACACTTTGAGACATTAAACTGATCTCTATCAAATACATTTCTGCTTGGTGGCGGAGAACTTATTCTCTTAGCTTAACACCCTTCTCTGAGACGTACGAGCTCAGAGGTTATGTAGTTGATATTTATCAGTGATATATTCCCTATTTGGTAGTATGGCATGCTAAGTGCTGCTGTGTGTTAATGATCATTTGTTGATCATTTGTGATCAAAGCATGGCTTTTGTATAAAGCGTAGCTTTGTGGACGAGACTGCATCAGGACCTCACGCCCCGAAAATGGTCGAAACAGGAAAAGATGCGGCAAGGTTATGAGGGTCGCGCCCTTTAGGGTGTGTCATTCCCTTCTGGTAAAGGCTGGTATCATGGTATGGAGCCCAGATACTTACTCATGTGGATACTGCAGATCTATTACTTTGTGATTGCTTTGTGGTTTTGAGGCGCCTCGGATAAAGGTCCCAAAGGATCGAGGGATGGCATGCTCGAGTAGTAGTAACCTAGTTATAGAGGTAACCCGGCCTTGTGCTGGCAGAGATCCGGTTAGGTTCTCGGGACGTCCCACCAATGGCGATCCCATGGACAATAGGAAGTTCCTTAGCCTGACCATTTGTTGGAAATCCATTCATCCAATACGTGCCTTGTACGATTTTAGTTGTAGAACCTGCCATCTACTTATGGTGGCGCCCCACTGTTTAGATGGTAGCTATAGTAGGCATACGATACTGGTCGTATGTTGGCTAGGATTTATATTATACTTTCGAAATGGTTTTACACACTTTGCACTTATAATAATAATATCAAAGAATTTCTCGCATTAAGCATGTTTGACTATCATAAGGAGAAATCTCCTCCAAGTCTGCGTTTGCATTGTGTGTGTGGCGGGAGGCCTTATGGTAGTTTCATTTTCTAAAAAGCATTGCAGATTTCAAATTTAAATTCCTTTGTTTGTTTTAAAAGACCAAATGTTTTTGTTTGCTCATACCAGTCTTACGACTGACCTGGAGTTTATTGTTTATTTCCTAAACTCTGGGTGCCCACTATGTTTCCACACGGGCAGTCTAGAGTTGGGTTTTTCAGATAGTCAGGTTTAGTAGGTTATCTGGAGCTAGTTCAGTCTTTGGATCTGAACTGCACTTGCTTATTTTTTGTGCACCATTATTGGGAGTTCGAGCTATTTCTGGATTGGTGCTTTGAAGATGGAGTTCTTTCTTGAAGACCATATTAGAGTTGTTGTTCCGCTGCTGTGTTATCTTTTCTTTCCGCTGCTATTATCTTATATCATATCTCTGATATATATTCATTATATCATCTGTTGTATCATATTGTATCAAATGTTGTATATTGATATATTCTGTTTCTTTCGCTATGTTGTACTTAATGTGTTATAAGCTCCGGCGAACCAGATTCGACGTTTGGATCTGCGGCATTTGAATACAAGTGTCGTATTCGGTGTCGATTTTCGAAGGTCGAGTCAGGATCGTCACAATTTTATACTTATTCTATGGTTATTTTTGAAACTATTTAACTATTTTACAACTGTTTTATAAACTAATTACTGTTTTTCAACTACTTTATAACTAATTACTATTTTACAACTATTTTGCAATTATTTAACTATTTCCAACTATTTTGCAACTACTTTACTATTTTACAGCTATTTTACAAACTAATAATTATTTTTCAAATACTTATCTTTTTTTCAAGGTAATTTATAAACTCAAGCTAGTCAGAGTACAAACTGTTTATAATTAAAGTAATAATCCATTTGGGATTGAAGAAATCATGGATAAGTGAATAGAATTAAAGGAAATGTGAATAGATAGGGGAAATTGATTTAGATAATAATCAATGGAGATAAATACGTAGGATGTACGTATATTATGCTATTCGCATAGTGATTTGATCTAGATTCGAGCAGAATTTTGAGATAATATATCGATCCGAGTTGGGATTTTTCACTCGATTTTCGACGGCGAACCTGGATATGGATTGTTGATTGGTTCTGGATATTCTCTATCATAGTTATGGCTATGCAAGGAGAATGATGATTTCTGATCAACAAACCAGATCTGAGTCCGCACTAGGAAGTCGGGTGGACGATACTAGTTCGGAAGTGAAATTGTGTGATCGAGTGAACGATCAGATTGATATAGCATACGGATGATATGTGTACATCGTACGGATTTGAATGATATTGATATTGGGAAATTTTTGGATAAGAAATGTAAAATGGTTTTTGAAATGAAAAGTATATTTTGTGAAATATACAATGAATAAAAGTGGAAATTGGATATTTCTATGGTAAAAATTTACTTTATGGAAGTAATTGATATGGTAAGCGGTTTTGTAAAGAGCAATTCAATTTGAATATTTGATTTGGAATAAATAAAGTTATATATCTTTGTCATATAAGATAAATCTTCCCTTGTTGAATCTTTTTCCAGAAGGAAAAGATTTTTGAAAGTGTTTGAAGTATTAAAAGGGTTTTATACAAGTTTGAAATGATCCTAAGATTTTTCAAAGTTATATATATCTATATATATAAAGGATCTTGTGAGAATGATTTGAAAAAGGTTTTGGAAACCTTTGGATTTGGAAAGGCTTTTAATTTTTGGGTAAAATCAATATTAGAATTTGGAAAAGCCTAATTTGAGAGTTATCGATTTTGGGATAATCAATTTTGAGAAAGGAGATTTATTTGAGATTCATACTAGGTGTATGATTTGGAAGATACTATATGTGTATAGTATAAAGTGTTTTGAAAATGGCTCTGGGGAAAAAGGCGCTCCCTTGGGATGAACTTCTCAGGAGTACCATAGGTTGGTACTGCTTGGAGCCTCTAAAGGGGGGAGGTTCTAAAGTTGATCATGTGAGGAGTCTGGACAAACTAGTTCCTAAGGATTATTGGGTAGCGAAAGTCGAGGGCGCTGATGCCTACAGAGGCATTTGGGTTATGCTGTGACGATAGTTCAACACGATGCCGTTACGATCTACCGTGTGGACCATAGCGGAAATCGTGTGGAGGTGAGTGTCAACAGTCTACGTTTGATTTTGCCGGGAAGGCAACGTAACATCAGTAGGCTGCGATCTATGGTCAAGTGGAGTGGAGAAGTTTTATTCTTTTGGCAGCGGAATTCAAGGTTGCTGAGGCCTACAGTTATATGGGTTTTTGCTCTGATATCAACATAACCCCAGTTTTAGCTGTGATCTGTAGCGGGTTCCATGGTGTAATCGAGGGGAGCGGAGGCCTACAGTTATCTATGGATTTTGTCGGGATGGCAACATAACCATCGTGTTAACTGCGACCATGGATGGGGGTGATGATTTCCAAAGCATTCTCACTAAAGATATTTCCTCTATTTTCAAAAACATTTTCTATATTTTCAGTAAAATTATTTTCTAAGTATTTTCACTGGGCGTTGAAAACAGGTTTACTAAATACTTATATATCTTCAGTCTTATGCCTGATCAACGTATAACCGAATTTCTGTGAGAACAAAGATGGACTTATGGAAACATCGGGTTATAAAAGTATTTTTTTATAAAACTATTTTGGTAATATTATATAGATTTTAAAGTGTTTTCAAGTTTTGAATAAAAAGAAGTTTATAGTTAAAAGGGTTTTAAAGGATAATTATAATAAATTCTGGTTTCGTTCCTTATCGAGGACGAAAAGATTCAAAGGGGAGAGGAATGTGATAACTCGAATTTTGAATATATGTTAATTGGTAATTGCTGGGTTATTTAATGGAAATACTAATTTTATCTGTTAAAAATACTAATTTGTTAAGAATGAAGCAAACAAATCTAAAAATTCATATTCATATTTGGGAAGATAATTATTTAATAATCTCCTAATACGATTATTTAAAGATGGACAAAAATTTCTTGTCTTCAACATAAATTTAATAATATGTTTGTTTAAATCAATATATATATATATATATATATATATAAGTTGATTTTGTTTTAAATTGGATTTTTAAATTGAATTTGGGTTTAAACTTGAAATTACAAATTCTACATTTTTTACCTATATATTGTACAAGTTGTATAGGAATATAAAAATATAAAATTATGCATATTTAAAGAAAAGTTGATAAATATAAATACATATATAACATGTGAGGTATTATGATATAAGTTTGAACACTTGTAAATTATTGCATATTAACACTTGTAAGGAAATTATTATTTACATTGACAAATATAAGCTTAAGTTTTACAAATGGCATTCTTAGGTAACATGTAATAAAAAAAATACAAAAACACAAAAGAAATAGCCTACAACTAGTTGTAAACTTGAAATCAAAGGGCTAGAAATCAAGCAAAACCCTTCAAACTATTTTAAAACCTGTAGTTGCAAATTCAACCAAGTCTAAAGCTAATTCATCAAGTGAAGAATCAAGGCAACTCAAATTTTAAGCATGCTTAGCTAAATACTAATAGAACATGAACCTGAGGAAGAAAAATCAAATTCAAGTAGCAAGCAAAATCAACATCTTCAGATCAGTAAAGCAATTCCAGATTTAAAAAAAGTAAGCCGGATTCTCTGCACATCATCAAAAGAGGTGAGTAAGCACATTATGTTAAAGCTTAAGTAACTAGGATATTTGCATGTGATTCTTGGAAAATTATGCTTTGCATGTGTGTTATAAGTGTGAATGTCTATGTTTGTTATGTGCATGTTGGACTTATATGTTCTGCTCTGTTTCCTTGGTTACAGAGTTTGTCAATAAACCAAAAATTCACTATATCTTTATCTAGACACCGTTGGACTTTGAGTTTCAAACACAATCTATTTATTTAAATATAATTTAAGGTTTAAAATCTGATTCAAGCAAAGTTAGTTTGAATATCTGTTGTAATCTAGGTGATGCAGCAGAAATTTTAAAATTCATGTTAAATCAAATGTCATAATTTGTGGATCCAATTCAATGAATTAAAACTTCCTTGAACATTATGATTTTTAAAACAAAATTCATGAATTTTAGTTTGGGTTTGAAGTGGCATTTTGATGATGGCCAGGAAAGTGTTTCCGAGCAATTTCAGGTGACCGGAGCATTTCTGGGGGTCGGGATTAGAGGAGAGGAAAGGTATGGGGTACGTGACAAAATTTTCTAGTAGTTGGTTAAACCACCATGGTGACGTCGGTTGATCAATTTGGGTTTTTAACCCTAATTTTTGTCGTGGTCGTCATCTCTGCTACATCCAGTAGTTTAGGACTGGGTGCAATGGTGTCATGGAGGTCTGGCAAGGGTGAAAACGGAGTTTGACGACCTCAGGTGGTCGGCAGCGTCAGATCGAGATTGATATTGGTCGAACAACGTGTTCCAGATGAGCACGAAATGCTCGTTTTCGATTTAGTTTTCAAGATGTAATTTGGGGGATCGGAATAGTTTGAGGGCAGGTTTGGTGACGTGATGGAGGTAGCGTCGATGGTCGGAGTGTCGGCGATCAACGGTGCACGTGCACGATGGGTCAGCAGTGTCAGTTTGGGTTTCGGTTGCTGTTATGTTTGGGAAGGAGAAGGATGTCTCGAAGGTGGTATCGTGTTTTAGAGGGTGGGACTCGAGTTCATAATCGTGTGATTTGTTGGGATTAAGTCAGAAGTTTTTTAAACCTAAATAAAATTTGAGTTTTTGAAAATAGGGGGAAAAGGAAGAGAAACTCGGAGGATAGCCCGAGTGGCCTTCGGGTAAAACCCGAAGCAACAGTTTTGAACATTTTAAAAATGTTTTGCAATCAAATTGTTTTTGAAATTTAAATTTAAAATCTAGTTTAAAACTGTCTTATTTAAACTTATTTTTTTATATAATTGTTTCTTAATAATTGATTAAGAGGTTTTCGAAATTTGTTTAATTCAAAGTGATTTTAAAATTTAATTTAAATAAGATTTTATAAAGCAAGTTTTAAAATACAAATTGAAATTAGTTCTAAAAATTTCTACTTGATAATGTTTTAAGTTATTTTAAGGAAGTTATGTTTTCTTAACTATAAAATTATCAGGTTAAATGATCATTTTATTCTAAAACTTAATAATGATTTAATTAAGCAAAGGTAATCATAATGATAAAATGTTTTAAAATGATTATGGTAATAAGGTATTGATAAGATTAAGTTTTATTTTAAGATAATTAAGGTTTAATGCCTAGAGATTAATTAAGTTGATTAAGAAATTTAAGTATAATCACTTAATTTAATTAAAGTAATTATGGATTAATTAATTTGTAATAAGAGATATGGATTAATAATTAAGGTTAATAATAATTAGTTATGGATAACTAATCTGTTAATTAATGGTTAATTAATTGATTTTAAAGGTCATTAAGAATGATTACCTTGTATTGAAGGACAATAATTAATAATTAAGATTTATTAATTAAAAATTAAAGAATAATTAATCTATAATTGAAGAATAATTAGTTATAGGGTAATTAAGGGACGAATTACCCAGTTATATTTAATGAGATGGATGTGATAATTAATTTGTCGATTAATTAAAGATGGTCATTTGGTACTTAATTAAGTATAATTACTTAATGAGATTTATATGTGTAATTACTTCATGATGTAACTGATGAATATTTGAGAGATGATTAATTAATTGATTTGAGATTAATTAAGGTTAAGAAAGGGGTATCCAAGTGATTGAGGTTAGTAATTTAATTTGAAAAAAAATTAAATTAATTTTTGGAGTGATCAATTTTTGCTTATAATGATAAATTTCTTGAATTGATTGTTATCTCTGGAATGAAATATTTTATATGCTATGCTTGGGTGATCTAAGATATTGTGCTTTTCTCTCGATGATGAATTGATGTATAAAAGTGACATCTTATATTTAAAGGTTGATTTGTGTTCCACTTGAATAACGTGGGTTAAGATGACATTGGTTTGAAAAGACCGGAGTCGGGTATTAGTAAATACCTGAAACCACTTTGATTCTTTATAATTGATAAATGGAATCAATAGGGTGAAATTGAATGATTTACGCGAATTGGATTATTTAATCTAAGTTTTGGTACTTAGAAATTGATGTGTGAAATAAGTGAGGCTTATTACGACTTGTGAAGTTGTAATTTGATACAAGTTACCCCGGGTTTACATAAGTCGTATACTTTTGTATTCCATGTTAGATGGTTTTACTCACATTAGTTTCCAGCCTGACCCGGATGTTACTTTGATGTAAGGTGAGGCCGTTTTGGAGCTCAGGTGGCGAGCTAGAGGTCAAGAACGCGTGGAGTGTTTCCCCCCTGTGATATATTATAGTTTATTTAGGACATGTTGTTTTAAACTGTCCAGTGTTGTGTAATGGTTGTAACTCTGATGTATAAAAATATAAGTGTACTGATATAGTTCTTCTTTGTAAAATTGTTATTTGTGTGATATTATATTTTATCCGCTGCGAATGTGAGATTCTGAGTTTGAGTTTTCTATTTCTACTTCTTTCTCTTTCTTCTTTTCCATAACTATCTGGAACTTTCGGGAGCGAAATTTCTGGGTTGTTACATTTGGGTCAGAGCTGAAGGTTAAGCGAGAACCTTGGCTCTGGTGGGATTACTCATTAAGGATAGGGTCAATGGTACACTAGAATGAGTTGAGTGTGTATATATATATATATATGAGAGCGTACTTGTTATTTTCTTATATAAAGATTTTAAATGATTTTATAGAAGAATATATTTTGATTTCTTTCTAATAAATATTCAGGTAATTGGTTGTTAAATTATTGGAATCAAATTAAATGGCAATAGAAATTCAACTAAATTGAAATTAAATAAAGATAAGTTTGAAATGGATTCAAACTGAAATCAAAATCTTGAATTAGGGAAGGTGTTTAAAATAAGATAATTATGAATTGGTTTCCAGATATGATAATCTTGGTTATTATCATAAATGGTTGTTGTATTTAATAATAAAATGTGTATTAATGAGTAAGCAAAATGAAATGTTTTATGGAAGTAAAACATTTAGTTAAGTACGACTTATAAATTGGAAATGAAGATGATCTTAATGGTAAAGATTTAAATCTGGATCCAGAATTTGAAAATTGTTTCAAAGTGATATAGAAATAATGAATAATTTAATGTATTTGATGAAGGGGTCCTATTTCAAACAAGAGTTGTTTGAAAATTTAAAGAAATCTGTTTTGAATTAAAACCAAAGTTGGTTTAAATTTTAAATTTTGGTTTGGTGGGCTAAGAAGTAAATTTGTATATATATATATATATATATATATATATATATATATGCGTGGATATACATAATATTTTGAAATAAACTCTAAAGTGATGAGTTTTGATTTTCCCTGAAGTGTGATATAAAACCCAAAGGGATATGAATTTTGAACTTATAAGTGGGAAAGAATTTTGAAATTTGAAGCGGGAATTCAAATTTAAGTAGGGTTGACTGGATTAAGTAAATTGAATTTAACTTTGAAGAAGTTAAATAAGTTTGAAAAAACAACCTGAATTGGTAATTTCAAGATGAGATTGGGATTTAACTTGGGAAGTTAAAATGGTTGATTTGAATGGGGGCTTTGCGTGATCTCAAAATGGGTTTGAGATCTGGAAATTGGAAATGGATGGATGTTTTAAAATAATTGTATAATATCACCCTATTGTTATTAATAATCTTCAAACTGTGAATTGGATTTGTTGAAAAGAATGAAGAATTGGAATATGGTAATATATCCAATATTAAGATAAAATGGAATCATTTTGGACTTAAAATTTGAATGTTTAATATAAAAGTTCGAAGATTTGGTTCCAAAATTGAAATTCAATGATAAATTGAATTTCAACGATTTAGTTGTTTAAAAAGGATTTGAATTATTATTTGAACTTTGAAATAAGTTTAAAATGGCATTTTGGATTCAGAATTAAATGGTTAAAAGATATAAGTTGATTTGATTTAAAGGATTAAATCAACATTTAAAAATTTAACACGAATTTATAATTCGAGATGGTTTAAAATTGAGATTTTTAGGGAAGGCCGTTCTGGAGCTCAGGTGGCGAACTGGAGGACAGGAACGCATGGAGTGTTTCCCCGCTGTGATACATTATAGTTTATTTAGGACATGTTGTTTTAAACTGTCCAGTGTTGTGTAATGGTTGTAACTCTGATGTATAAAAATATAAGTGTACCGATACAATTCTTCTTTGTAAAATTGTTATTTATGTGATATTATATTTTATCCGCTGCGAATGTGAGATTCCGAGTTTGAGTTTTCTGTTTCTTCTTCTTTCTCTTTCTTCTTTTCCCTAATTATATGGAATTTTCAGGATCGAAATTTCCAGGTTGTTACACATGATTCTTTTTTTTGCAAGCTGAAATTTTCTACTATAGGCTGAACAATTTTCAGCTTAATCCGATCTAATTTGGTCCCCTGTATCATGCCTGGAATTTGAACCCCAGAGGGCTTTCAGGCCTGTGCATTTTTGGTTTTTGAACTGTTGCAAACATGGCTTGAGTCCATGTTTGAGACAGTGTAACCTTTTCATTTCCATTCTGAATTCATTGATTCATTGTTTGTTTGAAAGATGAAGTTTCTAGTTTGTGTATTCTAATTTTTATTTCAATTAAAGATCGTTCGACCACCTTCTTTATACCCGAAAGTTGAACCTAGAGAAGATTTCAGACCTAGGTATTATTTTGGCCAAATGTTTATGTTCATTTTCCGTTCGATTTTTAACTTATACTTCATGTTTTTGTGATATTTCTTAAATGTTTTGAGGGCTATGATGCCGGTCAATAGGCTAGCCAAGTTTTGATGAATTTGAATTCAAATCTGATTTGAATTTGAATTAAATTTGAATGACGGTTTTGAGTGATTTCCTTGATTTCTAGCACAGATTTTTACAAACAATTTTGAAATAATTTTTAAAATAAGTTGGCATTTAAAATAATTATCATGTAATATTTTTAAATTATTTTAAGCTATAAAATCTATTTATTCTGTATAATAAGGGAATTTTCAAATATAGTCTTCAAAATTGATTTTGAAAAATTGTTTTAAAAGATTGTTTTCACAAATAAATTATTTTATATATAAAATGCACACTTTTATACTATTCGAACGTATGAGAAAGAGAATTAAACGATTTAGTAAAACACATGGTTTGCGACATGTGCGTTTAATATTTCGGTTAATTTCGGACTTGTACGATCGAAGCTTTTTGAGATTATTAATTCTGAGATGTTTTGCCATTTTATGGCATATTTTGAGTTTTATAATTTATATTTATTGGAATTATTTAAGATGGCCAATATTTGGCAAGCATTATGGTTTGAGATCTCCTATGTAGGAGTATGGTCGATGAGAACCATCATGATAGATTTCATATTTTGAGATTTATGGTTTATGAGGAACCATTATGATGTTTTCATTTGTCGATGAGATGAGACAAGTTACGTTGCCTTTTAATACTTGTCAACGAGATGACAAGTATGTTGGCTCTTTATCACTCGCCAATGAGACTAGGCGAGATATAATTTTCCGAGTTTTATGATGTTTCTAGTGTGGCATCGACTAACGGCTAGTAAACTGCTAAGAGCGAATGTGTGGTATGGGACATACATTAACACTTTTCAGGTTCCTATCCGTTAGTTTGTAACACATTCACGATGTTTACCTAACGGAACTGCTTTGAGAGGTGTTGTTGACCTTGTCATGAGGACAAACTGCTTTGGGAGGTGTTAGCTACCTTGTTAGGGCAGACAAAATGGCTTAGAGAGGTGTCAGTGACCTTGTCATGAGGACGAACTGCTTTGGGAGGTGTTAGCGACCTTGTTTGAAGCTTCGGTTGTCTGAATTTAGCACGTGCATTATTGCTTCGGCATTACAATCGGGGATTTGGCCAATCTGGATTTTCTGAGTTTTCTGGTTTATTATGATTTCACCTTTTAAGATGTTTTATTACATTAATAACCTAGTGCTATATGATATGTTATATGTATGGTGATTTCAATTATGATGTTTTGAACTCTTATCGAGTTCCTTGAGTTATGAGTTTGGATAATTTTAGGATTTTATAGGATATTCTGGGTTTTTCCATTTTGGCGAGTTGCGATTGATATTTATATACATTTATACCGATGAGATGAGGTACAACTGAATTTGGAGATTCATCCATAATTGAGTTTTGGATCATTCTATTTGAGAATGTTTTATGTCTTCCATTTTGACGAGAGTTTGTATTGATGTTTCTCCTTTTGAGGATATATGGTTCATGGAAACCATGTAGACATTTTGGGATGTCGCCGATGATATGAGGCACTTGTGTTTGATTTGAGTATTGAGTTTGAGTTACCTCTTTGGAGCTATTTGTTCACTTATGTAGCGTTTGTTACTTAAGTGTTGAGCTTATGAGTTTATCGATTCATTCTTTTATTTCGAGAAGAAGTATCTTCATGTCTATTCTGCTTCATATTACCGATATTGACTGATTTGTGTAGATAGATTGACCCATGTATTTATACTCGGGTCAGACTGAGTTGTTTCAGGTATCATCTATTGGGCTTAGCTTGAAGTTGATGCTGGATATCAGCTCTCCTTTCTCTTGAGCAATTTCGGTTCTTCCGCATACTCTGATGTATTTATATTTGATTCAATGTATATGGTGTGGTCGAGTACCATCTTTATTGTATTCATATTGTATTGTACTAAACATGTATCAGTGTATATGTATATATATGATGTTGATTACTGTTCTATGATGTGCTTTACATTTAGTTATTTTATTTTGTTCTGATAGATCCATTAGCCACCTATAATTTTGGATTAATCATTTACTGTCTATGTCGATCCGTTGAGATAGAAAGAAAATCAAATTGCATTTATCGACGTATTCAGTAGATGTTTAAGACAAAGTTATAGATGGTTGCCCTTAACCAGCCCTATTCTCCGCTTTAGTAGACGGAATTAATCGTTAATTCTCTTTACTAAGGTGGGTCTCAGGGGTGGGGTGTTACAGCATGGTATCAGAGCTATGGTCGGAACAAAGTAGAATAAACATAGAAGAGTACGTATATCATGATGCGTCGAAGTACAATACGAGTGAATCATTGTCCTTTATTCGAGCTTGTTTTCGAAACGCGCTTTGATTCTTTTTCGTGTATTGGGATATGTTGAGATGGAATATGTCTAGGAATATATATATATATATATACACATTGTATTCCATAGTATTCCATAATTGATTTTGATGTTATCTTGTCTTATGAACAATCTTATTTGGGATTATTCTACTCTTATTTTTTTCGATGCGAGTGAGTTCGTATCGATGAAGCTTATTGATTCCTTTGAGTATTCTTGTTGTGTTCCTTTGAGAGTTGTGAATCGCATTGAGGGGATCCACAACGATTGGCTTGTTATGAGCATTCTGAGATTTCTATTTGATGTTGCTTTTGTGAGTATTTGTTTGTTACTCACAATCTTGATATGGATTGACTTATCTGATATTAAGTCCAATCCTTTGTTTTATAGGATCCTACTGTATATTTAGGTTTCCTATTTTGAATGGTTTATTATTTCTATCACTATGGAATGTTAATGATGATTCCGAAGTTTCTGAATTCACTCTTGAGTATCGAGATGTTGATGATATAACTCGAATTCCAGTCAAGGTGACTTTGTTGAGTTTTGATGAGTCCGTTTGGGTTTGATACCCAATCGGGCAATCGAGTGTTGAATTAACCTTATTCCTGGCTTTTAGCCTTCGGCTATCCTTCCATGAGGACATCCACAAAGGAATGAGGTGAGTTTCTAGATTGTTCAAGTTTGATTGAGTTTATCATTTTTTTTCTTTGAGTCATCCTTTTCGGATACTCAATCGATGTTGTCCTTTGTAGCATTACTTTGTTTGATGTAATGATTTGTTGTTTATGTGCTTCTTCTCTTTCGAGAAGAATATCTTGCTTATCTTGTGTCTCGATGATCTCCGTGAGTGGCTCGTCACCTTGTTGGAGTTGACGAACACTCCATCTCTTTCTGTTGATTTTGTGAATCAAGTATTCTAGGAATATCTCGATGCATTCTCTTAATGTTCTTTGATTTGAGTTTTTGAAGCTATATATATATGATTTTTAAAAAGAGAAATGGGAATTTTGAGATATTTTAAAAATCAAAGAATGTTTTGAGAATATATTTATATGAGTATTATTCTTTCATAGAAACAATTGGAGAGTGTTGGGTTATCCATCGAGTAGTTAAGAGTTTTGGTCGATACGCCTGATCAACGTTATCGATAGGAATCTCCTAAATGCTATGATGAGGCAATCAGACACGATGATTTGTGGTTTAAGGAGTGATATTTTGAAAATAATATTTTGAGATTTAATATTAAATTTATTTTTGAATGGTAATTGCAGCCACTGATTTTAGAGACGAGTAGTAGAGTGGCGAGGCAGTTTTGATTGTTCGGTCAACTCTACGGCCAACAGATGTAATTATTTATTAGAGACTCGATAGCGAGGCAATGCCATTTATTTATTTTTTAAATTATAAAGATGAGAATATAAATGAGATTATTTTTGAGCTGTGCTTTAATTAGAGGTATATTTTGAGATTTTAGAAATATATATTATATACATTAGATATTTTAAGGGAAGAGTATAATAAGAGAATTTAAACCCCTAATTTATTTTGAGGGATATTATTATGGACTTACAAAATTCTTTGGAAAATTAATTTTGAAGTAAGAGTAGAAATTTGAATTTTAACTTCGAGTTTTAAATTACTTACTAAGTAATATAGTAAAGAGTTTGAGAAATTTTCAACTGTTGAAAATTGAAATTTAAAAATTTAGAAGATGTTGAGGTTTAAAATTCTAAATATCTTGGATTAAAAGATAATTCGAGCTTATATCCTTGTTCTTGAGTATGTTCTATCTTTAAGCTATTATCAACGACGTGCATTTTTTGCGGTCGTTCTAGTTTGGTGGCCTTGTGATAAGCCATCTTGTGATTTATCTATCTTGTCTGTTGTGTCTATTCTGTTGTGAGGATGTTCTTTTCGTATATTATGCGGAAAATATTCTCGATGATCTTCTTTATTGCTTAGAGTTTAGGTTTAAGTGAGTTTGATCCCAACTCTATTCGTAGAGTGTTTTTGAAATCAATCATTTTTGATTGATTAATTGTTGAGCATCTTATTGAGTTTTGACTCGAAAACGGGATATCTTCGAAATTCTTTCGAGGTACTGGGAAAATTCGATGGTTTGCTAATCACTATATTAGCATTTGATGGGCCATTGGATTAATCAAGTGAATTTTTTCTTCTTTCTCTCTACCATTCTATGTTGAGAGTATGAATGGTTTGAGTTTTGAGCTTGTCTTTTATCCTTTGTCGATTGAATTTTTGTGTTGTTTACGGTTCTTTTTTTAGAAAATTGCAGGGAAGCAATTTTTGTAAAGGGGAGTCAATAACAACCCTGATTTGGAGATTGCATGTCAATATTAAATTATAATGATAACTATAACATAATATTGTGATTAAAATTAAATTGGAAATTTTTTATTTTTTTATTTGGAATAAACAACCAAATTGGAATCAAATTGTGAAAATAGAGTTTAGAACTTAATTTTATTTTGTTTGGGTTGGTAATAAATGGAAAATTATTTTTTTTAGTTTAGAAAAAAATGCAATAATTATATAATTATTGCCAATTCTTCTATTTATGATTTTTAAGAGAAGTAATTGTTTTTTTAAAGGTGGTTTATTTTAATAGAAAGATGGAAATTGGTTTTTAAAATATGTTTTGTTATAAATAAGGTTTGAAATATTTTTCTAAGTGAGAAAAGTATTTTTGTTGAATTTTAGAAGTTAAAAATGTGAACTTTTGTATTTATTGGTGAAAATAGTGTATTTTTGTAAATTAAGATTTTTTAGTAGTAAAATTGTTTTAAAAATAAAAATTAACCGTTTCATATAATGGGAAATATTTTATTGCTTATGTTTGTAAGTTTATTAATTTTTATTGTGTGAAAAGCGGAAGAAAATGGCTTTGTTCTTTTATATAATGTAAATATGAAGCCTTTTGATTTATGTGTTGAATATATAATCTTAGCCTTTTTATTTTCTTTTGATTAATGGGTCTTAGCCCATTAGTATCTTGTCCAACCTATTAGTAAACCAGAAAAGAGAAAGAAATGAAGTACATACCTTCATTCTCCTTCAACCAAAAGTTTTAAAACTTAAGAATCCCGTTTCCTCTTAAACCCTAGACAAAATTCATCAAATCAAACTCAAGTTTAGTGTTTTAAAAATCAATTTGAAGCTAAATATACAAGTAATCAAAATCTAAAAACTAATATTTCATCAAAAGTCCAAATTTGTGAATGATTGTTTGTTAACTACTTTCTTCTTTCTTGCATGCACTTGTTTCATAGTTTTACAGGTTAAAGAAGCTAAATTCAACCCAAGCTTTAATTTTTCCCCATTAATTTGGGTATTTGCTATCAAAAATAAATGGCGAGTATCAAAAATCAAAGATGATACTTGAAAACCTTGCTGCAAAATTAATGCACAGCTTGAAAATAATCTGTATATATTTTGTTTGCCGAGTTGCTGCAAACATGGCCTGATCCATGTTTGAGATAGCATAACTTTTTTATTTCTTACTGGAATTCGTCGATTCTTTTTTTGTTTGAAAGGTGAAGTTCCTTACTATAAGAATACCAAATTTTAGATCATTTTGACCTATATAGCTTATAGAAATATGCTGTTGAACTTTGGTCCGTAGCATGTTTTTGTCCTGATTTTACAGTGAAAACACTGTTTGGGTCCAAATTTGAGAAATCATATCTTTTTCACGCTTTGTCTAAATTGCATGATTCGTGTTGCAGTTTAAAGTTTTATTATCGGTCTTTATGCATGTTATATTTCAGGTCATTTCAACCTATATAGCTTATAATAACATGCTGCCGAACTTTGACTCCGAGCATATATTTGCCCAGATTTTTACAGTGAAAACACTGTCTGGGTCCAACTTTGAGACATTATAACTTTCTCACAATTTATCCAAATTGCATGATTCTTTTTTTTTTGAAAGCTTAAGTTTTGTATTATAGGCCTAACAATTTTCAGCTTAATCCAATCTAATTCGATCCTCTGTTTCAAGCCTGGAATTTGAACCCCAGAGGGTTTTCAGGCCTGTTCGTTTTTGGTTTTTGAACTGTTGCAAACATGGCCTGAGTTCATGTTTGAGACAATGTAACTTTTTCATTTCTAGTCAAAATTTATTGATTCTTTATTTGTTTGAAAGATGAAGTTTTCTAGTTTGTGCACACTAATTTCTATTTTAATCAAAGATCGTTCGACCACCTGCTTTATATCCGAAAGTTGAACGCAGAGAACATTTCAGACCTGGGTATTATTTTGGCCAAATGTTTTTATGTTCTTTTTCCGTCCGATTTTTAACCAATACTTCATGTTTTTGTGATATTTCTGAAATGTTTTGAGGGTTATGATGCCTGTCAATAGGCTAGCCAAGTTTTGATGAATTTGAAATTCAAATTTGAATTGAATTTGAAAGACGGTTTTGAGTGATTTCTTTGATTTCGAGCACAGATTTTTCCAAACAATTTTGAAATAATTTTTAAAATAAGTTGGCATTTAAAATGATTATTATGTAATATTTTTAAATTATTTTAAGCTATAAAATCTATTTATTCTCTATAATAGGGGAATTATCAAATATCGTCTTCAAAATTGATTTCGGAAAATGATTTTAAAAGCTTGTTTTCTCAAATAAATTATTTTATATATAAAATACACACTTTTATACTATTCGAACGTGAGAGAAAGGGAATTAAACGATTTAGTAAAACATTTGGTATGGGACATATGCATTTAATATTTCGGTTAATTTCGGACTTGTACGATCAAAGCTATTTGAGATTATTGATTTTGAGATGTTTTGCCATTTTTGGCATATTTTGAGTTTTATAATTTCTATTTATTGGAATTATTTAAGATGGCCAATATTTGGCAAGTATTATGGTTTGAGATCTCCTATGTAAGAGTATGGTCGATGAGAACCAACATGATATTTTGTTTACTTGCCAATGATATATAACAAGTCTTGAGTTTATGATTTCATATTTTGAGATTTATGGTTTATGAGGAACCATCATGATGTTTTTATTTTTCGATGAGATGAGACAAGTTACGATGTCATTTAATACTTGTTCATGAGATGAGGCAAGTATGTAGGCTCTTTATCACCGCCAATGAGACTAGGCGAGATATAATTTTTTGAGTTTTATGATGTTTCTAGTGTGGCATCGACTAACGGCTAGGAAACTGCTAAGAGCGAATGTGTGGTATGGGACATACATTAACACTTTTCGGGTTCCTATCCGTGAGTTTGTAACACATTCACGATGTTTACCTAACGGAAGTGCTTTGAGAGGTGTTAGCGACGTTGTCATGAGGATGAACTGCTTTGGGAGGTGTTAGCGACCTTGTTAGGGCAGACAAAATGGCTTAGAGAGGTGTCAGCGACCTTGTTAGGAGGACGAACTGCTTTGGGAGGTGTTAGCGAGCTTGTTTGAGGCTTCGGCCGTCTGAGTTTAGCATGTGCAGCATTGCTTCAGCATTACAATCGGGGATTTGGCCAATCCGGATTTTCTGAGTTTTCTGTTTTATTATGACTTCACCTTTTAAGATGCTTTATTACATCGATAGCCTAGTGCTATATAGGATGTTATATATAGGGTGATTTCTGTTATGATGTTTTGAACTCTTATGCGAGTTCCTTGAGTTATGAGTTTGGATAATTTTAGGATTTTATAGGATATTTTGGGTTTTTCCATTTTGGCGAGTTCAGATTGATATTTACATACATTTATACCGATGAGATGAGGTATAATTGAATTTGGAGATCCATCCATAATTGAGTTTTGGATCATCTTATTCTAGAATGTTTTATGTTTGCCATTTTGGCGAGAGTTTTTATTGATGTTTCTCCTTTTGAGGAGATATTGTTCATGGAACCCATGTAGACATTTAAGGATGTCGCAAATGATATGAGACACTTGTGTTTGATTTGAGTATTGAGTTTGAGTTACCTCCTTCAAGGTATTTGTTCACTTAAGCAGCGTTTGTTACTTAAGTGTTGAGCTTATGAGTTTATCAATTCATTCTTCTCTTTCGAAAAGAAGTATCTTCATGTCTATTCTGCTTCATATTAGGATATTGATGATGACGTATTTTTCTGCATTTTAAACCGTTTGTTTCATATATTTTTATTTTAATAAAGCGGTATATACGGGTATTTTGTTGTGGTTTTGCAGATTATAGATTCCAAAGTGAAACATTTTGAATACCAAATAATTCGAAGAGAAAGTACATATCGTTCATGAAGAAACGCATCTCACATCGCCAACATGTGTACTATTCATGCAAGAAGGCAAATGCAAATATTGAAAATATACTTTCAAAGATTAGCCTGAAATTCTCTCAAAGCAAGGCCACTTGTTAATCAAATAACAGAACAAAGACCAATTCAAATTGAGGTGGCCTTATCTTTTCTCCAAATATCAAGAACATGGACCTAAATAGTAGGGTTATTTATGGAGGCTGAAGTCTTTAAATAGAGAGAGCAATGTAGATGGAAAATCATCTCTTACCCCATCACTCTTCTTCAAGTTTAATTTTAAATTCAGTAGTGTTTTTATTTTCGAACAAGAATACGTAGGATTGTTGATTTGATTTAGCAATTTATTTATTCTTGTTCTTAGTTATTTCACTCTTTTCAATTAGTTAATAAATATTTCAATTGTTTGCTCTGTTATTTTCTTTTTCGCAATTTCAATTTTTGTTCTGAATTTTACAATTTTATATTTTGGTTGCAATTTCGATTAGTTTCGAAATCGATTCGGAGTATATTATTGTTTTTATTTCCTATTCAAGATCCACCATCGAATTTGTTTAACATGCCTAAGATTTAAATAGGGATTTCAAATATTTTAAAACATAATTCCCTGTGTTCGACCTGCATACTACACGCCTGTGCGCTTGCAGAATTAATTAAAATTTCTGCTTTTCTAATCAATAGAAAAGTCGCAACAAGTTTTTGGCGCCGTTGACGGGGAATTGCTATTTTGAAAATTTTCGATTTTTTAGTCTATTCGTGTTAATTTAGTTTTTCTTTTATTTGAAAAAAAATTCCATTTTCCAGTTCCTTCACCAAAGTAGCGTTTTACTTATAGAAAAAAATCATTTATTTTTTTCGCTACATGTTTTCAAGTTTCACATTGGTTTAGTTTCTATTCCAATTGCTTTTCACGCTGCATTAATCTACAGCATTTTCATTTTTTTTCTAGTGATTACAGGTAGTTCAACTAAGTAAATCTCAGCCATTCGACAACAAGGATTTAGGGATCAAGCTATTACAAACAGTGGAGTTTGAATCACTAGCACTGCTCAGTTGCATTAGATGGACAACCATACCCTATGTAAGTAATTTTCTACTCTACAGGAGCCCAACTAAAAACTGTTATAAATCTACTTTTGCCTATTACACCTTGATTTGTTTATGCGCGTTTGGGCAAGAAATAATTTTAACCGTTTAGAAAGTCAAAATATTTCATTAAACAAATCAACGGAAATTTCAAATCAAAGAAATATGAGCAATCACAGTTCACAACACGGTTCACATCACAGTTCACACCACAATTCACCAAAATTATCACCTAAATCACATGTTGAGAATAATGAATTTCATGAGAACCGACCATTTTCCCTTAGAGACCGATGTTATCTAGCATGGACTGTTCAACCTTCGGTTATTTCATTTCCACCTGCCGAAGGATATAATTTCAAGCTAAAACATTCTTTTATTCAAGGGGTACCGAAATTCACTGGGTCTGAAAATGCTTATGAATTTCTTAGTGAATTTGAATTATATGATTCTACAACCAAAATGCAACAACTTTCTAATGAATCCATCGAGCTAAGACTTATTCCATTCGCACTTCTAGAAAGTGTGAAAAAATGGCTTAATTCTCTTCCTAAAAATTCAATTAAGAGTTTGGACAATTTCGTTACTATGTTTTTGAAAAAGTTTTTTCCTTTCCACAAAACTCTTAAAATTCGAACTGAAATCAGCCAATTCTCTCAGAATGAAGGAGAAACTTTTTTGAAAGGTTCAATCAATTGTTTTATAGTTGCCCACATCATGCAATCCCTAAGCACGTTTTGTGCCAAATTGTTTATGAAGGACTTAACTATCAAACAAGATCCCAACTCGAATCAATGTGCAGAGGAGAATTCATGGCAAAAACAGACGAGGAAGCTTGGGAATTTTTAGAAGAGTATTCGAAAAGGGTTATGCAATGGGAAATAATTTGTGTTCCAACTCATGCTCCAAATAGAGGAGTACATGCCATTGACCCATCACATCTTCCTATAGATGTCCAAACTCCTCAAGAAGGAGAAGGACTACCCCATTACTACACACAAGACCAAGTCAATGCTATAGCTCAAAATAGTCCTTATTCATCCACATACAATCCTAACTGGAAGCACCACCCTAATTTTTCATGGTCAAATCCTAACAATGTGGCTAATCCATCACATATGTATCCAATGATACCGAATCTGAATTATCGAGCCCCAACCTCTAATGCTAAAAATTCTCAACCCGCTCCTCAAACAAAACCTTCGAATCAACCATATAGGCATTCTAACTTCAATCCATCAACCCAACCTTCTCAGCCTTCACAGAAATTGCTCGATTGGAAAAACAACTCATTAAACAAAATGAACAAATCACTAATCAAGATGCGAGAATTGAGCAAATCACCAAACAAAATGAATAAATGTTGATAATGATGAATGATCTCATGAAAATCAATGAGAAAGGTAAATTTCCTAGTCAACCCGAAGTGAATCCAAAGTATAACTCTCGAGGAGTAAATCTTTGTGAGGATGAAGATGTAAATCCGGTTAATATTGTCACCACATTAACGTCTGGAAAGATAGTGGACAACCATATCGGCAACCCCGACGTCCTTCTTAAGTCTTCCCTTGTTCAAAATTCTGAAACTCATTGTCAATCCAAACAACTCTAATTCTTCATCCAAGTCGGTAATCCTGACCACTCTTCGCTTTCTGATGTTGGCAACCCCAACATTTCAGCGCCCTCATCTTCACCCTCTAATATCATACCTTCTTCTTCGAATGAAAAAACTACCGAACGAGTCTATAAACCCATAGCTCCATTTCCTTATAGACTCAACAAAAAGAAAAAGCCCACTAATTTTGACCAAATTCTTGAAATCTTCAAACAAGTTCGAATCAATATTCCACTTCTTGATACCATCGAGTAAATTCCTCAATATGCCAAATGTCTGAAAGATCTATGTACTCAAAAAGTGCCATTAACGTTCCTAAGACTGCATTTCTAACTACAAACACTAGCTCTGTTCTTCCAAATCCCTCCCAATCAAGTATAAGGACCCCGGTTGTCCTACAAATCCGCTGTAAAATAGGTAACACTCACATTAGTCATGCCTTACTCGATCTTGGAGCGAGTGTGAATCTTTTGCCTTATACTGTGTACTGTCAACTTGGACTAGGGGAATTAAAGCCTACAAACATCACAATTCAACTAGCTGTCCGATCTGTCAAAAAACCATTGGGCACAGTTGAAGATATTTTGATACAAATCGAGCAATTCTATTTCCTAATCGATTTCATAGTCCTAGAGACCGCACCTGTCTCAAATTCTAACGGTCAGATTCCCTTGATATTAGCCCGTCCATTTTTAGCAACATCAAATGCTATCATAAATTGTAGGAATAGTCAATTCCGACTTTCTGTTGGGCACCCAACCATTAAACTAAATATATTCAATCTTAAAAGACAACTAAGGGATCTTGAAATAGAAGAAGTTGACATGATCCAAATAATTGTAGAAAATGATTTTTGTGATATTACGGAGTCTCTTAACATGTGCCCAGATCATTTCAATTCCAATTTAAATGCAGATGAATACGTTTATGAATTAATTGATATGCTCTGCTCTTCTCATAATTCACTAGAATTCAATCAGTTGATGTCTACTGAAGCCTCAAAAGAAGTACGCCCTAAATTAGACCTCAAACCTCTTCCAAACGATCTTAAGTACGCATACTTAGATTCTTCGGAAAATTTCCCTATAATCTTGGCATCCGATCTCATTAAGGACCAAGAAGAACAACTTTTGAAAATTTTAAGGGAAAATAAAGAGGCAATAGGATGGGTAATCACTGACATTAAGGGAATTAGTCCATTAATCATCGAACATCGAATACATTTAGTCGACAAGGCTAAACCCACTCGCGAAGCTCAAAAGCGATTAAACCCTAATATGAGAGAAGTGGTAAAGGAAGAAATTATCAAATGTTTAGACAATAACATTATCTACCCTATCTCTGACATTACTTGGGTAAATCCGGTACAAGTTGTGCCCAAGAAGTCTGAAATCACTATGACCAAAAATGAGAATAACGAACTTGTTCCAACAAAAGTCAAAACAAAATGGCGTGTTTGCATCGACTGTCGAAAACTCAATGCAGCAACTAAAAAAGATCATTTTCCCCTCCCTTTCATTGATCAAATGCTCGAACTCTTAGCCGGTCATGAATATTATTGTTTTCTTGATGGTTACTCCGGCTATAATCAAATTCCAATTGCGCTAGAGGACCAACACAAAACGACGTTCACATGTCCCTTCAGAATTTTCGCTTATCGTCGCATGCCCTTCGGTCTTTGTAATGCTCCCTCTACCTTTCAGAGATGTATGATGAGTATATTTTCTGATATGGTGGAAGATTTCTTAGAAATATTCATGAACGATTTTTCAATCTATGGGTCATCTTTTGATCAATGCCTCCTTCGTTTAGAATGTGTCTTAAAGCGATGTAAGGAGAAATCTCTTGTTCTTAATTGGGAAAAATGTCATTTTATGGTTAAGTGAGGAATAGTCTTAGGTCATGTTGTCTCTAAAAATGGCCTAGAAGTTTACAAATCTAAAGTTGATCTTATTGTTGGCCTTCCTCCTCCAAGGTCTGTAAGGACATTCGCTCATTTCTCGGCCATGCTGGATTTTATAGGAGGTTCATTAAAGATTTTTCAAAAATTTGAAAACCACTTTCGAATCTTCTGGCTAAAGACGTTAAATTTGAATTTTCTGACGAATGTAAAACGTCTTTTGAAACCCCGAAATCGATCTTGACCACTGCACTTATCATCCAACCTCCAAATTGGACTTTGCCTTTCGAATTAAAGTGTGACGCTTCTGATTATGCCATTGCGGCCATCTTAGGTCAACGAATTGGAAAACTTCCTCAAGTCATCTAATATGCTAGCAAAACTCTTAACGAAGCTCAATTGAATTACTCACCACTGAAAAAGAGTTATTAGCGGTTATCTTTGCCCTTGATAAGTTTAGATCATATCTCATAGGTTCTAAGGTCACAGTTTACACCGATCACACTGCTTTGCGG
Organism: Allium cepa; assembly: GCA_030765085.1. NCBI lineage: Eukaryota > Viridiplantae > Streptophyta > Magnoliopsida > Asparagales > Amaryllidaceae > Allium > Allium cepa. Next base: position 962,023,752 of record CM060939.1, on the reverse strand, counting down.
TCTTTACTCATGAAAAAGGATGCCAAACCTCGCTTAATCCGTTGGATTCTCCTTCTTCAAGAGTTTGACCTATAAATACGGGATAAAAAGGGTTCTGAAAATGTCACAGCTGATCATCTTTCTCGTATTGTTCATAGAAACTATGATAACTCTCAAATCAATGATCATTTTCCCGATGAACAAATTCTTTCCCTCTCCAGTGCACCATGGTACGCAGACATCGTAAATTATCTTGTCACAAATGGAACACCCTTCCATTGGTAAAAACAAGATAAACAAAAATTTCTCTCCAATGTTCGAAACTTTTACTGGGACGGTCCTTATCTCTTCAAATATTTCACCGATCAAATCATACGTCGATGTGTCCCCGAACATAAGTTCCTTAGCATCCTCTCTTTTTCACATAATCAAGCATGTGGAGAACATTTTGGAGCAAAGAAAACTGCTGCCAGGGTGTTACATTGTGGTTTTTATTGGCCTTCTCTTTTTTGTGATGCCCATGAATTTTTCTCCAAATGCGCTAGATGTCAGCAAACAGGCCGTATTTCCAAACGTAACATGTTGCCCCTAAACCCAATCCTTGTCACCGAAATTTTTGATGTTTGGGGCATCGATTTCATGGGTCCTTTTCCTAATTTTTTGGAAATCTCTACATCCTACTTGCAGTAGATTACGTGTCTAAATGGGTTGAGGCCATTCCTACTAGAACGAATGACAATAAAGTTGTTGTCAAATTTTTTAAAGAAAACATATTTTCCCGTTTTGGCATACCTCAAGCCATTATAAGTGATAACGGTTCTCATTTTTGTAATCGTGCTTTTGAATCTCTTCTTAAGCGATACTCTATCACTCATAAACTATCTACTCTATATCATCCACAGACTAACAGTCAAGTCGAGATTTCCAATAGACAAATTAAACAAATTCTTGAAAAGACGGTTAACTCCAACAGAAAAGATTGGTCATCTAAATTGATAGACGCCCTTTGGGCATTTCGCACAGCTTATAAAACCAATCTAGGAATGTCACCATACTGATTAGTCTTTGGAAAAGCATGTCATTTACCTGTTGATCTCGAGCATCGCGCACTTTGGGCAATCAAATACCTTAATTTTGACATAGAAAAAGCCGGATCACATCGTAAATTACAATTGTCAGTATTAAAAGAACTAAGAAATGAAGCATATGAAAATGCAAAGTTTTATAAAGAGAAAACTAATTTTTTATCATGATAAATCCATACTTCGTATGACATTCGAAGTAGGTCAGAAAGTTCTCTTATATAATTCCAGACTATATTTATTTTCGGGAAAATTGACATCTGTTGGACAGGTCCATATATTGTGAAAACAGTATACCCTTATGGTGCAGTTGAAATTGAAAATCCTAGGGATGGTTCCATTTCAAAGGTCAATGGACAACGCTTGAAGCCATTTCTAGAGTTTGAACAACACGAGGATGATGAATTCATGGATCTTCACGAACCTAGCTATTCGGCATGAGCCACTCACTATCTTGTACATATGAGGTTGTATTTTTTTATTAGTGCTTTTTAGTTTTTTTCCTTTTATTTTCCATTTGCATTCTATTTTACAGTTGGGACACTGTCTCATTCCAGTGTGGGGGGACGCATATCTCATTCTGTTTGTTTATATTTCATAGTGTGGCATAATTTTTTTTAAAAAAATTCATCTCATTATTTGTTTTCAAATTTCCTTTCAATTTTTTTTCATTTCCCATTATTTTCAGGACTTCGATTTATTTTTAATTAATTAAGACAAAGTAAGTAAGCAGTTGAAGTCAACTAATGAAATTTTTTGTGAATCACTAATTTCAAATGTAAAATATAATGAAAAGTTGAATTATAAGCGATAATAGTAAGGTTAGTATATAAGGGGATTCGTTGGTGATGGTTATGAAATCCTTTCTAAACTGTAGTCTTTGTTTTAAAAAAAAGTGGCAAATTTAAAGTACATGCGTTGACATTTCAAATCATTGAAGTTAAGTGGTGCTAAGTTGATTTGCATAACTCTCTTTAGTCAATATATATATATATATATATAATAAGAAACACCTAGAGTCAATAGGTGTGCACACTTATGAAAGCGTGTGCACTCGCTAAGCTCTGTACTCTTCCCACGTAAGCCCGCAAGGCAGTGCATGGATGGTATATATGGCCTCAGCATTCTGAGTTAGGTGTATAAAGAAGTTAAATAAATAATCACCTAAGGATTACCGACCTTTTCTGACATAGTCAGCGTCGGTTTGCACAATCCGCCAAGCTCTGTCCCAACTCTCACGTAAGCCCGCGAGGCAGTGCATGGGTGGTATACCTTGGTCCAAAGGTTAGGTGTAAAATTTTTTTTTAGTAAAGAGATACTAAGCTTTGAAACCCAAACACTTCTTCACTTTGTTGATTTGGCTTGTTATACAAATGGAAATGAAAAATACCATTTTGTAAAAAAACTATGATTAACAGTGAAGAATTTATTTCATGGTTGCACTATGTTATCGACCGAAACAGCTGGCCAAACTAGAATCTAATGTATGAAAACATGAGTTATATTGAAATTTGTGTTTAGTGAGGAACGAAAAATTTCTAGAAGTTCACAAAAACTGATATACATTATTTTCTTGCAATTATTCTGAAGTAAATCGAGTCTCCATTTGTTAAAATTTTGCACTCATGTAGTACATTAGAATCATCACATACTGCATTTGGATTTTGTGGGTAGTATCCGTTGAAAACCCTCACGAGGCACCACTCTTCCTACTAGGGACACCTAGAGGTTTAACGGCTTGTTGCATACGCTCAATGCAATCGTGTTTCCTACGAAAAAGGATTTAGTTAGTTTTTATTTTCTTGTTTATTCGAGGACGAATAAAGTTCAAGTGTGGGGGTATTTGATGAACGTATTTTTTTGCATTTTAAACCGTTTGTTTCATATATTTTTATTTTAATAAAGCGGTATTATACGGGTATTTTGTTGTGGTTTTGCAGATTATAGATTCTGAAGTGCAACATTTTGAATACCGAATAATTCGAAGAGAAAGTACACATCATTCATGAAGAAATGCATCTCACGTCACCAACATGTGTACTATTCATGCAAGAAGGCAAATGCAAATATTGAAAATACACTTTCAAAGATTAGCCTGAAAATCTCTCAAAGCAAGGCCACTTGTTAATCAAATAACAAAGCAAAGAACAATTCAAATTGAGGTGGCCTTATTTTTCTCAAAATATCAAGCACATGGACCTAAATAGTAGGGTTATTTGTGGAGGCTGAAGTCTTTAAATAGAGAGAGCAATGTAGATGGAAAATCATCTCTTACCCCATCACTCTTCTTCAAGTTTAATTTTAAATTCAGTGGTGTTTTTATTTTCGAACAAGAATACGTAGGATTGTTGATTAGATTTAGCAATTTATTTATTCTTGTTCTTAGTTATTGCACACTTTTCAGTTAGTTAATAAATATTTCAATTGTTTGCTCTGTTATTTTCTTTTCCGCAATTTCATGTATGTTTATAAACTCATTTTTCTTACCCAAACCCGTTTTAAAATCTCTCCTAAAATATTTAACTTTCCAAAAATAACATTTTATCCTCATTTTAAAATCCCATATTTCCTATATAATTGAAATAGCCTTTTTCCAATAAATTTTGTTATTCCAAATCCTTTTTCGCTTCATTAAAATAAATAAAAATTCTAACTTTTATTTATTAATTGGTAATGCAAATCCCGGGTTGTTACAGACTCCCCCTTAAGAAAATTGCGTCCCCGCAATTCCTTAAGATAGATGTCGTCTATAACGTCAAATCCACAAAAGAAGTGATAGGGATAAAATAGAGAATTCTTACCCGCAGAAGAAGATGGGAGAAAGCCAGGATAAGAGCGCTCGATAGATTCTATGGTCTCCCAAGTGCAGTCCTTAGGATTCGGTGACCATTGAATCTTCACGAGTGGAACCTCTTTGTTGCGAAGGCGTCTGACCTCCGAATCAAGCACACGGAGAGGTTGCTGCTCCGAAGATAAGTCAGATAAGATCTCTAAATCAGGCACGACATGTGGCTCAATGATAGAATCAGGATCGCGAACACACTTGCGAAGCTGAGAAACATGGAACACGTCATGCATTCTGGAAAAATGAGCAGGTAGAGCCACCCGATAAGCAACGGGGCCGATGCGTTCCGTAATAGGAAATGATCCAACATAGCGAGGAGCCAACTCCCCTGTAGAGCTGAAACGCACAACCCCTTTCATGGGAGAAATCCGAATAAAGACAGAATCGCCAATGGAGAACTCAAGATGCTTCCTACGGTTGTCCACGTAGGATTTCTGGCGGTCCTGTGCCTCTTTCATTCTCTGACGGATAAGAACAATCTTTTCAGAAGATTCCCGAACTGAATCTGGACCAAGAATAAGCTTCTCGCCAGATTCTAACCAACAAGCAGGAGAGCGACATGGCCTTCCGTATAGAGCCTCGAAAGGTGCCATGCCGATACTAGACTGAAAGCTGTTCTTGTAGGAGAACTCTACAAGCGGTAAGTGATCCTCCCAACTACCTCCGAAATCCAGAATACAACAGCGCAAAAGATCCACCAAAACACGATTCACCCTCTCCGTCTGACCATCGGTCTAAGGATGATAAGCAGTCGAGAGATTCAGCTTTGTGCCCAAAGCTGACTGTAGGCACTTCCAGAAGTGACTAGTAAAGATAATGTCTCGATCACAGACGATAGAGCTAGGAATGCCATGAAGTCGAACGACTTCCTTCACATATAGCTTGGCCAGCTGAGGAGTAGTCCGAGTGGACTTAATAGGAATGAAATGAGCCGATTTGGTCAAGCGATCGACAATAACCCAGATAGAAGTATGGCCTGACCTCAATCGAGGCAGACCGTCAATAAAATCCATGGATATCTGATCCCATTTACATAATGGAATCTCTAGCGGCTAAAGAAGACTAGATGGACGCTGATGCTCGGCCTTGATCTGTTGACAAGTCATGCAACCACTGACATAACTTGCCACATCCCTCTTCATACCCTCCCAATAATATAGGCGACACATGTCGGCATACATCTTACTCGACCCGGGATGAATAGTGTATTTAGTGCGATGGCACTCGTCCAGAATGTCACGCCTAAGTGATAAACCAGATGGTACAATAATACGGTTCTTCCTACGAAGACACCGATGAAAATCAAGAGAATAATCCAGCAATGTCTCATCACTGGATCCCGACTCGAGATGATGAATAAGATGCAATAAGTCTGGATCCTGCCGCTGAGCATGGGCAATGCGATCCAATAAGATAGGACGAGCTTCCAAGCAAAATAATAAGACAGGAGAATCAGAAGATGGAGCTCAATCTCTATCACACAAAGATAGGGTCTCGAGAATATCCCACTCGGCAATCATCATAGAAACTACCGCCGAGTGCTTGCGACTGAGCGCATCTGCAACACGATTACCCTTGCCAGGGGTATACTGAATATCTAAATCATATGAGGCGAGAAACTCAAGCCATCGCTGCTGCCTCATGTTGAAATCTCTCTGGCTGAACAGATACTTCAGCGACTTGTGATCGGTGTAAAGAGTGAAGCGTTCGCCTAATAGAAAGTGACGCCATGTCTTCAAGGCAAAGACGATAGCTGCTAACTCAAGATCATGAGTAGGATAGCGAACCTCATTCGGACGCAGTTGCCTGGAAGCATAAGCAACTACCCGATCCTTCTGCATAAGCACAGCACCGAGCCCGCTACCATAAGCATCGGTGTAAACAACCAGATCCGGGTTACTCTCAGGAACCACAAGAATAGGAGCATGAGTGAGAAGTTCCTTCAATCGCTGAAAGGAAGCTTCACACTTGTCAGACCAAATAAAGCGAACACCCTTACGAGTCAACGTCGTAAGGGGAAGTGCAACTCGAGAGAAATCCTTGATAAATCGACGGTAATAACCCGCCAGACTAAGGAAGCTGCGAATATCATGAACGTTCTCGGGCTTCTTCCAATTCTGAATAGCTTCGATCTTGGCAGGATCGACAGAAACACCCTCAGATGATACAATATGGCCCAAGAACTTGACCTTGCTCTCCTAAAAATGGCACTTGGAGAGCTTGGCCTTAAGCTGATGCTGACGAAGAGTATCCAAGATGATCCGCAAATGATGAGCATGCTCTGCCTCGGATCTAGAGTAAATAAGAATATCGTCGATGAAAACCAGAACGAATCTATCGATGTATTCCTGGAATACTCGATTCATAAGATAGACGAAGAAAGCCCGTGCGTTCGTCAAGCCGAAAGGCATGACCAACCACTCAAAAGAACCATAATGAGTGCGGAAAGCAGTAAGAGGAATGCTATCTTCCGCAACTCGGAGCTGATGAAATCCGGTGGAAAGGTCGAGCTGGGAAAAGACCTTCGCACCGCTCAACTGATCAAACATATCGTCTATCCGTGGCAATGGATAACGATTTCTGATGGTCAACTCATTAAGCTTGCGGTAGTCAATGCAAAGCCTAAGAGAGCCATCGGGCTTCTTAACGAGGACCACAGCAGCACCTCATGGCGAAGAATTGGATCGAATGAACTGCTTCGCCTCAAGCTCTACTAACTGCTTCCTGAGTTCCTCATTCTCTTTAATAGACATCCTCGTGGGAGGACGCCCAACTGGGTGGGAGCCTGGAATGAGATCGACGCGGAACTCAATGGCCTGCTTTGGCGGCAGGCCTGATACTGGCTCGAATACGTCGGGGAAATCCCGAACAATAGGAATACGAGATAAGTCCAAATCCTCATCTCGTGAATCAAGAGAAAATAGAGTAACATCAGAAAGCCCAACATCTTGAAGAACAATAGCTAACGGAGCAGACGAGTCAGGATGACGAAGAAATAATATCCGCTCCGAACAAATGATTTTGGCGTCGTACTGAGCGAGCCAATCCATGCTAAGAATCATGTCAAAGCCCAAATACTCCATAACGTGCAGATTCGCACGAAAAGAAAATCCACAAAGATCAATATCCATATCCTCACAAAGCAAGATAAGGGTCGTGGATCCACCAATGGGATTCACAATCCTTAGTGAAGAAACTAGACAAGTAACATCCAAGGATAAAGCATCTACTAGCTCCTTTGATACGAATGAGTGAGAGGCAACGGTATCAAAGAGAACTCTACAAGATCTACCATGAAATAAAATAGAACCTTCGAGAATGGAAGGATGCGTACCTCGAGGCTGAGCTGAAGATGCAGGAGCCTTGGCAGCATTAAGCTTGCCAGGCTTGGCACTAGCTGGAGCAATAGGACAAGTGGAGATCCTGTGTCCCTCCTTCTTGCAGAAGGTGCAATAGAGAGGTTTGGGACACTCTCGAATAAAGTGATCAGGAGAACCACAGTTGAAGCATTTCTTCGGAGGACGTGTCCCACTAGGCTGAGCAGGAGTCTAGGACTGAGAACGAGTCTGAGGCCGAGTCTGAAAAGTAGAACTGCCAGTCTTCTTCTTCTTGTTCCAAGGCATGGTCTTCTGAAATGGACCCCGCTTCTGATTGGGGTTTTTGGAACCCTCACCATCCCCATCGCTGTCTCTCTCACGCTCAACCGCTTCAAGGTGAAGCGCTGCGTCAACTAGCTCATCAAAAGGGAGCTTAAGCTGGAGCATAAGCCGTTTCTTCAAATCTTTCTTCAGGCCTTCTACAAATTTGAGATTCTTCTTATAAGGAGTGCTAATGAACTCGAGGCCATACGTAGACAGGGCCTCGAAAGATGAAGAATAGTCAGCAACAGAGGTCTTCCCTTGCTTAAGGTCAATAAAGCGGCGTGCAAGGGCTATCTTCTCGAACTCGGGGACAAATTTGAGTAAGAAGCACTCCTCGGAACTGATCCCAAGTGAGAGTGGCCTCATCGGTCTCAGAAATAAGGAGCTTGTACCAATCCAAGCACGGCCCTCAAGATGGCTAGAAGCAACAAGATCTCTGTCATGGTCAGGAAGGGTCATGCGAGTGAAATTACGCTCGCAAACTCTGATCCAAGCCTGGACCCTAAGAATAGTCTCGGAGCCATTGAACGGCTTCCCTCCAAGATGAATAAAGTCGCTGCAGAGGCGCGCAAAAGCAGACTTGCGCGGTGCATCAGAAACTGGTGCAGGAGACTGAGAGTGCGACTGAGAGTTACGAACTAGCTCCATGATCTGGTCCGTGGTCATGTATACGCCCTCTGGGTGAGGGTTGCTGGACTGTCCAACATCAGCAGAACGGAGGTTCCTACCTCTCCCAGCCATAGTGAAAGATAAGGTAAGAAGGAATTAAGCATGATTCAAAGATAGATAATTCATTAAGGAATATTACGGAATGTAACAGATTCCTACAACTATTCCTAACTTATCTATCTAAAGGTGGTGATGTTCAATTTGAATCGTATTGTAATGTATTATACTACGTGTCTATTCTCTGTTTGTTATGCTTAATTCTGAACCTCGCTCCGATACCAAAATGCAACGCCCCACTCCGAGACCCACTTTAGTAAAGAGTATTACGGAGTAATACTGTCTACTAGAACGGAGAATAGAGTATAATGGAAGCGACCATATGTAATCAAGCTATAACTATCTACTGAATACGTCGAATAGGTGGTTTTCTTTTCTCAAGTGGTTCGACATATCCAATAGATATTTATAACGAAACTACAATGGCTAAGGAAAATAGGTTCAGAACAAACATAATACTAAATAACAACATCATCATCACATAACAGTCACATAACAGTCACAGAACATAGGTACAATACATCGTCAATACAGATCCAAGTATCAAAGAGGTGGGTACAAAGCCACCGCTCACACATGTGAGTCAAAAATATATACATAAGAGACTGAATAATCAGAGTATCAAAATAGTGGACAAATATAAAGAGCTATCTATCAGCATAGCAGATAATGTCCAAGCGGAAGCACATAAAGCTAAGTCCAGAGACATAACCTGAAACAACTCGGTCTGACCCGAGCGAAAACACTCGGGTCAGGCTAGCTAAATAATCAGTAATAACTGAGATATATAATAACGCGGTACATAAACAAAGCAGAACTTCTCCAAAGAGAAGAATATAATGGACCACATGAATATAATGACGATCCCTAATCATCAATAAACAGTAAAAATCTCCAAAGAGAATACAAACACCAAAGTGTTAAATAAATAAAATTGCCTCATATCATCGGCGTAGCCAAAGCTATATAAAGTTGCCCATAGGCAATAATCCCAAGAGTGACCAGAGTCAGTAATCAATGCCCAAGCAAAGATCGATGCTCCAAAGAGCAATAGGGATATACTGAAAAGTCAATGAAATCGAATACTGAAAAGCAGTGTCCAGAGACACTGTAAATCCACAAGGTAATCGCACTTACATCGTATGGTTCCATAGAACCAACATCGAATGGCGGTATTCGAATGGATATAAAAATCATCAGATAATACAAGTATTGCACGTGCACCGACCAGAGTCGTTATTGCCAAGTACTGTAGAGTTGTGATCGATCACTCGCACAGATGCGGAACACGCGAGACGGCGAGATCCTTCCCAGAAGGATAAAGGCCCAGAGGCACACGCCGAAAAATACTGCTCCATAAAGCAGGTGTCCAGAGACAGTTGCCAAGAGGCGTGGTGACCCAGAGGTCCAGTACTGGCCGCCCAGTGGCTAATGTGTCACAAACTTCTTAGAGAGGAACCCGTATGTTAACAATGAGTCCCATACCCCACGTTCGCACTAAACGGTTTACTAACCAATAGCATGCTCACACTCCAAACAATAAAAAGTCCACCTCATATCATCGGTAAACTAGACCCAAAGGTCAAAACGATCAATCGAATAGGTCAGGGATTAACCAGAAAGAAAATGCACATGGTTCCATAGGCCGGAGATTTCCTAACCGTTTAAGCACCTTTCCACTTCGCTCGATGTGCTAAAAAGTGAGTATGAGATTTTTACTATAGAAAATAATGGTGCGAAACGGATTTATAATTGATTTTGAAATCACTTTAAAACGGCTTTTTAAAACTCTCCTATTATGGAGTAATTAATTTAATAATTAAAATAATATTATATAATAATTTCAAAAGCCATTTATGAGCGAAAAATCCTTTTAAATAGTTCATAAAAACCCGTGTACGAAATCTAGAGACAAATCTCAAAGAAATCGATAAAACCAGAAAATCACTGAAAATATTCCAAGTGTTGGAAAATAGTCCAAAACTGACGCGAACCCAAATTCAGAAAATTACTCGGACCAGCAAACCTAATCCGAATGGCATGAAAATAGGTATGAACGTAGTCCGACATTCCTACTTCAGAGCGTAAAAAGAATTACTCGATTCCGACTTGAAACGAAGTCGCAGCGACGCTCCAAAGTCGGACCCGGAAACAGTGAATACACTGTTTCAGGCTGAGATCCGGGTCCCCCTTCGACAGCAATTTCGAAGAGTCAAATGAATTCGGATACTAATCATTTCTAGAGATGGAGTTCGGAACTCCTGCTTTCCAACGAGTCCAAAAACGTTGGATTTTGACCACGGATGTGGCCGTGGCGATGTCACAAAGTTCAGTCCCAAAACTGCAAGCAGAAAAAAAATGCTTACTTTTTATTTTTATTTTTATTTTTATTTTTTTGGGCCCCCAGCCCGCATGGGCTGGGGGGGGTACTTGGGGCCCGCCCCAGCCCGCTCGGGCTGGGGGCTACTTGTGGCCTGCCCCAGCCCGCGCGGGCTGGGGGACTTGGGCCCCGCCCCAACCCGCGCGGGCTGGGGACTAGTGGCCGCCCCAGCCAACACGGGCTGGGGATTTTGGGCCGCCCCAACCCGTTGCGGGCTGGGGAAAAGGACCGCCCCAGCCCCTTGCGGGCTGGGGTCAGGTGGGCCGCCCCAGCCCCTTGCGGGCTGGGGAAAAGGGGCCTCCCCAGCCCCTTGCGGGCTGGGGTCTTGCGGCCCGCCCCAGCCCGCATGGGCTGGGGACTTATGGCCAGCCCCACTAGGGCTGGCCTGCTCCTGGCTAGCCCAACTGGGCTAGCCTGCTGTGCCTGGGCTGCGGCCTGGGTGCAACCCAGACCTTTGTTTTCAGCCTGTTTTCAGGCTGTGCATTTCCAGCCAGCAGATTTTTGCAGTTTTGATGGTTTTGGGGTTTTTTTTCAAGTTTTTGGCATCAAATTTCACTAATAACAATCATTAACTAGCATATAATGATTAATACACTATATTAAGGAGACAAAGGGCCAAATCTTAGCATTACCTTATAAAGCAATATCACAAACACCTTATGTGCAACCCCAAATTGAAAGCGAAGTTGATCAAAGATCTATGATACACATGTTACATGATAAAAAATGTGTTACAAAATGATTATTGAAGTCAAAAGAGGATTAAACACATATTAGAAGAGGTTTTTAGCAATATACCTCTCTAGAAAGCAACAATGAGCATTATAGCATCAACCTAAGTTAGCAAAAGAGGATTAGGAGGCTATAAGATCATAAAAATACATAAAACATGTGTTAACAAACTAATTTCAGAAATTAGAAAGCTATAAAAGATGGATTTGAGGTGGGTATTTGCGTTACCTTTGCATAGAATGATTTGCATAAGCTAAAACTTGAAGGAGATGAAGATGGAGGCCATTTTTGTTAAGAAAGCTTTAGGAAATGATTAGGGTTTTGATTAGGATTGAATGAATGAGGTTAGGAGAGTTTGAGATAATATATAGAGGAGGTTTAGGGTGGTTATTGGGTTAAGTTTAGTAACCCAATAAGAAGAGGGTTATTTACATGTTTCAAAAATTAGTCTAAGTGTTCATGTATGTTTATAAACTCATTTTTCTTACCCAAACCCGTTTTAAAATCTCTCCTAAAATATTTAACTTTCCAAAAATAACATTTTATCCTCATTTTAAAATCCCATATTTTCTATATAATTAAAATAGAATTTTTTTAATAAATTTTGTTATTCCAATCCTTTTTCGCTTCATTAAAATAAATGAAAATTCTAACTTTTATTTATTAATTGGTAATGCAAATCCCGGGTTGTTACACCTTGTATTTATACTCGGGTCAGACCGAGTTATTTCAGGTATCATCTATTGGACCAAGCTTGAAGTTGATGCTGGATATCTGCTCTCCTTTCTCGTGAGCAATTTCTGTTCTTCCACATACTCAGATGTATTTATATTTGATTCAATGTATATGGTGTGGTCAAGTACCACCTTTATTGTATTCATATTGTATTGTACTAAACATGTATCAGTGTATATGTATATTTATGATGTTGATTACCGTTCTATAATGTGCTTTACATTTAGTTATTGTATTTTGTTCTGATAGATCCATTAGTCATCTATAGTTTTGGATTAATCATTTACTGTGTATGTCGATCTGTTGATATAGAAAAAATTGAAATTGCATTTATCGACTTATTCAGTAGATGTTTGAGACAAAGTTATAGATGGTCGCCCTTAACCAGCCCTATTCTTTGCTTTAGTAGAAAGAATTACTCCTTAATTCTCTTTACTAAGGTGGGTCTCAAGGTGAGGCGTTATAGACGACATCACTATTGAGGTGTGGAGATGTCTTGGAGATGCATAGATAGCTTGTCTAACTAAGTTGTTCAATAATATTTTCAAATCAAACAAGATGTCAGATGAGTGAAAGAGAAGCATATTAGTTCTTATCTTCAAGAATAAAGGAGATATTCAAAGTAGCACAAACTACAGAGAAATTAAGCTTATGAATCATACAATGAATCTTTGGAAGAGAGTCATTGAACATCGATTAAGAAGGATGACAAGCGTTTCCAAAAACCAATTTGGTTTCATTGTCTAAAAGGTCGACCACAGAGGCGATTTTCTCGAGAAGACAACTTATGGAGAGATTTAGGAAGCAAAAGAAGTACACATGGTATTTATCAATTTGGAAAAATTTTATGACAAAGTATCGAGAATGTTTATGTGGTGGGCTCTGGAAAAGATGAGGTCTAACAAAGTACATTACCTTTATCAAGGATATGTACGATGATGTTATGAATAGTGTCAGACCATCGATGGTGAAACCAGTGACTTTCTCATTAACATAGGATTACATCAAAGATCATCTTTAAGCCCTCGCGATGGATGAGATTACGAAGGGTATACGAGATCAGATTCTATGGTGTATGCTCTTTGCTAATGATGTTGTGCTGATTAACAAAATTATGATAGGGGTTGATATACAACTGGAGTTCTGGAGGCAGACTTTAGAATCATAGGGTTTTAGACTTAGAAGAACTAAAACAAAATATATGTTCAGCGCTATTAGGTTAAAGGAAGGAGATGTCATTCCAGCCGGACATGTTGTTCTGAAGAAGGAACTCTTTCGATATTTAGGGTCAATGTTGCAGTATGATGGTAGGATTGATGAAGTTGTTAGTTTAAAATTCGAGCGGGATATGCGAAATGACGACCAGCATCTAACATTCTCTATGACAGGAAAATCCCACAAAAGCTTAAATGAAAGTTCTACAGAACGACTAGGCCTGCGATGTTGTGTGGTGTAGAATGTTGGCCTACTAAAAGACAATACATTCATAAGATAGGTGTATGCGTATGCTGCGATGGAACAGTGGTCATATAAGACAAGGCCGAATTAGGAATGATGATTTTTTTACGAACTTGAAGCAGCACCAACTGAAAAGAAGTTAGTCCAACACAGCTTAAGATGGTTTGGACATCTCCACGGAATCCTCTAGAGGCACCCATGCACGTTGGAATTATAGGCCGTATCAAATGCTCAAAAAGTGGTAGAGACGTACCAGAACCACGAGCTAGAAGTTTTTTACTTAGGGTTGGTCTAGGGATAATGTTATAAGTTTTAGATTGCAAGACTAATGAATAGAAGCCAAAGAGGCAGTGTTTAGTCTTCGGTCCTTATTACTATTAGCACCATTATTACTATTAGTATTATATATTATTATTATCATGGTTTTTTTAATTTTTTAACTTTTTTTAATTTTTTATTATATTTACGATTTATTATTACTTTTAAATTGACTTTGTCATTTAGCTTTGGGTCTCATCTCTAGCCGATCTCAACTTGTTTGGGAATAATGGCTTAGTTGTTGTTGTTGTGGCATCATACTCATGATAACACGAAATCTAACCTAAATTGGTTTTATTTTTCTACTATCTTGTGGATTAGACATGCTGTACGATACCAAAAAAACTGAACTACAACATATATATGTATTCAAAATGCTTCATTGAATACGTATTCAAAACGCAGATCAATAGATAATGCACAATCAGTACTTCAATCTATTCAGAGTGCAGACAGCATGATGTATACCTTTATGATTGCTGGGCTTGGCTACCACGGATGTGGCAATGATGTCTTCCACCTCTTTGACAAAATGATAATGAAAGGCATACAACCCGACCAGGTGTGTTTGCTTACTTTGTTATCAGCTTGTAGCCATAGTAGATTGATCGCTGAAGACTTGAGGTTTTTCCATATGATGAAGAATGTTTACGGTCTAATGCCTAAAAAAGAGCATTATATGACATCGGTAGATATGATAGGTCGAGCAGGAAGGATCGATGAGGCAATGAATGTAGTGTGGTCAATGTCTTTTGAAGTCGAACCATCTATATGATTATCGACCCTATTGGGTTGAAGAATACATAATAGAATGAACTTAGCTGTTCAGGCAGCAAATAAAGTAATTGAAATGTGATCGAAGAATGATGCGATTTATATACTATTATCTAATGTTTACTCAGCTGTAGGTAAGTATGGTGATGTAGCTGAAGTTAGGAAAATAAGGAGGAATGTTCATCGATTTTTCACTGGTGATGTTGGACACCCAGAGGTTAATATGGTATATGATTACCTTAAAATGGTGATGCTTATTCCAGATACAGAGCTAGATAAGATGAACCTGAATTCAGTATTATTTCTTCAGTGACGTTATTATTTTCTATTTAGTTATTTACTTTTAATCAGATTATATGCCATAATTAAATATTCTATGCATTATTTGAGTGAGAATAAAATTTGCATTTGCCGTTTAGATTGAACTCGGTTTCAAATTAGAGCAGGAATAACAAACGCACTATCTATAACCATATAAATCACCTAGCAGCAAGCATGGAGATTACCTTGCAGCAAATGGCATTACAGGAAATATATGGCTACTGTTATACATGTTGCTACTATATAAGAAATTCTTCTTTCCTTTCTTTTTTCATTTTTCTTTTTCAAAATAGAGAAAGGAAATAATAACGTCACTGGAGAAATAATACCGAATCCAAGTTCAGCTTATCTTCCTCCGTATCTAAAATGGACATCCCCTTTTAAGATACTCGCATAGCATATTAACCTCTGGATGCCTAACATCACTAGCAAAAAATCGATGAATTTTGTTCTCCACCTCAATCCAATCGCATTCTCATTCTTTCCTCATCCATGCATCCCTCATCATTTTCTAACATCATTTGCATCACCATACTTACCTGCAGCTGAGTAAACATTGGATAATAGTAAATAATTCGTGTTATTCTTCGATCTCATTTTTGTTACTTTGTTAGCTGCATGAACTTCTATGTTCATTCCATTATGTATTCTACAACCCGATAGGATCGATAACCATATAAATGGTCTGACTTCAAAAGGCATTGACCATACTACATTCACTACATCATCAATCCTACCTACTCGATCCAGCTTATCTATCAATGTCACATAATGCTCTTCTTCAGGCATTAGACCAAAAACATTCTTCATCATATCGAAAAACCTTAAGCCTTAATCGATCGATCCACTATGGCATAAGCTGATGACAAAGTAAGAAAACACGCCCAATCGGGTAGTATTTCTTACATTATCATTTTGTTAAAAAGGCGGATGGCATCATTGCCATGTCTGTAGTAGCCGCGCCCAGCAATCATAAAGGGATATGTCACATTTTCTAGGTTGGGCACTAATCGGAATATCAATTATGCATCATCTATTGACCTGCATTTTGAATACATATTCAATAAAGCCTTCGATGCCGAATTGCTCGACCATCTCTTAATTGAAATAAGGGTGTAACTATTATTTTTAAAATTAAATTCAAAATTAAATAAATACATGTAAAGTGTAATGACCCGTAAATTTTCAATAATTAATTTGGTTATTTAATAAAAATTGTGTGATTAAATTTAGAAGAAATAAAAATTTTAATTTATATCGAAGTAAATGTTAAGAGTGGAATGCAGCAATAGTTACTAAAAAACTGAATTTTGATTATTGAAGTGAAATCACATTTTAAATGAAATAGGGAAAATTGTTTCCCTTGGGTATAAAATTTGAAATAAGTAGATTAAGGTAAGTGTTGTATAAATAAAAGAAATTTGAAACTTGTTAACGAATGTATAACGGGAATAAAATATAAAAACGTTGATGTATGATAATAAATATATTAATTTAATGCCATCCCGATTAATTGAAACAGATTTGTAAAGCTTTATTTGATTGTAATTTGTAAGTAGGGAAATAGATTCAAAGTTATATAAATTGTTGGAATGATAAGCATGGTTTTAAATCTCCTATATCTCGCCCGAGATCTCGCTTGAGATCTCATTTTCACGCTTAAACGAGACGAGACATCAAATCTCCTCCATATCTCCCTCGACACTCATCTCGTCCGAGCTATTCAAATCTCACCTGATATATGGATAAAAATCTCAATCCGAGATCTCACCCGAAGTTATACATTTTTCCTATTTTTCATAATAATTTTTATTTTCATATTGATTCAAAAGAAACTACTCAATCCAATTATAATTTACCAACTTCTTGAACATATTCTTTACTATTTATCTTAATGAGTCATAGTAAAAGGTTTCACTTCTTTATTACCTTCAAATAAAAGGATATTATTCAATCATTACCAAATCAATGAAGCTAATCAAGCTACTACTCTTTTAAAAATATTTCATTTTCCATGTAAATCAAGCATGTTACCATTTTTATTTTTACTAAAAAAGTTATAATCATTAAATAAAATTTTGGCACATCAATTTTAAATACATAAGTACATCCGAGATATTCCCGAGATGCATTATAAGACCCGAGATGTCAATCCGAGATGTACACCCGATACATACTCATCTCGTCCGAGATATCTCCTGATACGAGATAACTTGTGTAAAAATTCCGAGACGAAACGTGACCGAAATCCAATATTTAAAACCTTGATGATAAGTAATAAAGTGCAAATTAGACATAATCAATGTTCGTATAGATTAAAGTAATAATTGGGAATCATATCTATGAAATAATAACGAGAATGCAAGGTAATCAATGCTAATTAAGGTTAATAATTAATGAACTTGAACGAAATTCCAATTTTATATAAATTAATTTAAATGTTCTGTTTGGCTATAATATGAACATAAGTAAATGAAATTAGTAGTATGAAAATAAATGCCAAAATTTGATTTTAAGTAATAAAAGCGTATTTATGTGACAAAAAGGTAACGGTACTGTTTATGGTAGGTTGCCTATGTATTTATTTAGATTGTTAGTTGAAATGGGAAATAAGTTCGTAATAAATGTAAATAAGTGTTACATTAATGTGAAATGTAATACAATGGTAAGGAGTTGTTAGAATGGGTATATTAAAGTAATGAATGGGAAAAACAAGGTAACTAAGTTTATATAGTAGTATTGAACTTAATAAAAAGATTTGAATTAAAACGAATCATTTAATATATGTTTTATTTCTTTAGTATGTTGCATAAAATTTGGAAATCAAATTGCAATTAAAGGAAATTAGGTAGTACGTTAATTGGAAATAAATTTAATAAACACATTAAGGAAATGTAATATAATTCACTATTAATTATACCAAAAAAACCAAAAAATATGTCAATTTATTGAATAGCAAGATTTTAAATCGATAAACGAATTTATTGAGATTTCAATTTATATTTAATAACATTTAATGTGAAATCAATTACAATTAATTGACATAATTTGTGCACATAGGGTAGGTGTGATTTGTCATTGAAAATGGTTAATCGTATAAGATGTAATTAATGTTAATTCTATTTATAATATACAATTGGCCGATTTAAAGAAAGAAAGCAAGATTTATTTATTTACTTGAAGGAAAAATTTCAATAATTGAATTTATTGCGAATAAATGAAATTTAACATTTAAATTTTACGTTGAAAGAAATTATATGAAATTTGGGGATAGTTATATAATAAAGAAGGAATCCAATGTTAGTTTCACCTATTTGATAAAAATACGTAGAATAATAGAATGAAAATTTAATTCAATGGAATTATTGAAAATTATTTTATAATCTCTAAATTTAACGAAATTGTAATTTGACACTTAAATTGGTAAATGAATCAGCATTCAAGGGACATCTAAATTTGTTTAAATTTTATATAAATGATTAAGAAATATAAAAGTGATAAAAATTGTTAATTATAGAATTGAAATTTAAAAATTGGATACAATTAATTTATTTTTAATTTATTTAATTAACTAAAAAATAACCATTTTGGGCACGGACTTGGATATCGACGAAACTAGTTTCATCGGATCCATAACGGTGAATTATTGTAGGATTTCAAGTTTCCTAGCAATCGGACTTGTCGTTTGATCATACGAACGAGAAATACCTTGAAATCAATTAAATTGAAATCAATTAAATTGAAATCAATTGAAAATTATTGATTTTAGCTAAACTTCTTCATACGATGGAATTTGGACTTGAAATCTTTTCCATTGCATTTAAAATATTCTAAAACATCTATTTTGATATATGGGTTGACCCAGTTTCGTTCCGGAGTTAGAACGGGCTTTTTGGGCCACTTTGTCGTTAGCGCGTATATCTAATAGATCTGATCCATTCTATTTCAACTTTCTCTATAAATACCCTGTTACAAACCCTATCAACCTCTATTCCTTATTTCTATACGTACAGAAACTTTTGTGATCCTCTTCCTTAATGGTTGTAAACCCTAATCTATCCAATTCAAATTTCAATCTAAAGCTAAAATTTCAAACTCCTCAAAAAATTCAAAAAAAATATATATCGAAGCTCTCGATATACGCATCTCAAAACTGTTTTTCGATTCGAATCACCATTTGTCCAGAAATTTAAGGTGGATTCTCGGCCATTCAATGGGGTCGTAATCAATGTCGATGGATCGGGAAACCCTTTCTGGGTTTTGCAGAGGGGACTAAGGGAGTCGATCTATGTGGCTAGTATAGCGTTTTGATGGTTAGATCTACGACAAAATTTGGTTAGGGCTTCATTTCCTTCGGCGGCTGCTAGTGAACACGGCTGGGTCGCGTGGCGGAGGGGGGGTCAGAGGCCGTGGAGTTTGACCAGCGAGCATTAGGTCACGGCGAACGCCTATGGCAGAGGCGATGTGCATACGCAATGGCGGCGCGTGAATTATAAGCTTTGAACGTGTTGTGCTGTTGCGTGCGCGTTTTTTTATGCTGGAGGAAGAAATGCTAACGTGGCCTTTGAGTGAGTGTTTATACTTTTTTTATATTTTATTTTGTTTTTATTTCAATTCGAGCGTTCTAATTTATATAACATTCTCATGCGATATTCGTTTCATGCGCGGTTTTCTCCACTAGGTTCATATTGAAATTCCGGCCACTTTGACGCTAGTTTTGACGAATTTGGAGGCTGTGCAATTTTCGAGTTTAAATTGAATTTAAATTGAATTTAAATTGAATTTAAATTCAATTTAAATTCAAAAGGTGAGTGTTTTAACCCACTCACAACTTCTAAAATATCTTATGTTTGTTAAATTGCTTGATGTTATGATTTGAAATTTATTTATGAATGTTTGACATATTTTAATCATCATCTTAGTTAATTTCATTTATTTAAATTTAATCATTGTTTAATTTATTATTTAATATAACTGCCAGTTAATTACTTGTTATAATTGAGATTGATTGACTGTTGTGTATGATGATTATGATGGATGTATGATTTTATGATGGATGAATGGATGTTTTATTTATATCATCGTAAATCTGCAAGTTGTTATGCATTTATTTTGATTCGGGATTGCGGTTTGAAATGATATACAACCGCATTTTTATTTTAAATTGTGGATTGAAATGATAAATATCTGTATCACTGACCATAGGGTAGAAAATTATATACAAGCACCGCGGTATATATATATATATATATATATATATATATATATATATATATATAAAAGTTTTTGAAATAATTTTCTATGGTTTGGGAAAGAAATATACGGTTTAATAAATATTAAATATTGATATTGTATAAATATTATTTTATATATATATGTATAGTTAAATTCTTGAATTTAAGCTATGTATAAAATTGATAAATAAAAATGAGTTTAATAATAAAGTTTGAATTTCTTTTATATAATATGTTTAAGTATCTATTTAAATTCTATTGTATATAGAGCTTATATTGACTCAGAAAAATTTGAAGGTTGAAGATAAATGGGAATTTGATTTGAATTATAGTATTGAAGAATTCTCTTCCAAATTTTTTGATTTGAAATATAAATAAATTGAGATTTAAAATGTATGATTTTATAACTTGATTTTTGTTTAAAGGATTTAAATGAATATCAAATTGATTTAAATGAATATTATCAAGCTAATGTAATTGAATGAATATCCAATTATTCGAAGGCTATAGGTTTTACTAAAATAATATTTGATTTATTAAGTAACATTTCAAATCTTAATAATAGTAGTTGAAATTGATATATATACATACGAAACTATCAAAGAATAAGTTTTGAAATGGTGGAATAATTAAAGCTTTGAAATATATGAAAATTATATTGGTTTATTTGGGAATTTAAAATCCATATTGGAATTGACTTGTGAAGGGGAAGAAGCTATTTTACTATATAAAGTAATTTAATATTTAAACCATTTAAGTGGT
The DNA here is from genome assembly GCA_030765085.1 of Allium cepa. NCBI lineage: Eukaryota > Viridiplantae > Streptophyta > Magnoliopsida > Asparagales > Amaryllidaceae > Allium > Allium cepa. Next base: position 962,002,765 of record CM060939.1, on the reverse strand, counting down.
GCAGTATGTTTCAAAGTTATGAAATTCAAAGTTTTATGTTTTGAAAGGCTATATTTCAAGTTTTGGTTTCAAAATATTATAGCTTTGAAATGTGATAGTTTTAGAAAGGATATATTTGAAATGATATCAAATTTGATTTGGGTTTTAAAAAGAGGAAATGATGTCATATTTATATGGATTTGAAATGAATATTATATTCTGGTTTTAAAAGTATAAACTATTTTGATAAGACCGCGGTGTTATAATAGCGTTTGGTTGTTGAAGAGACCGGGATCGGAAGTTGTCATACTCTCTGCCAACACCGAAAACCACACTAACAACCGTATATGCGGTGGAGATTCCAGAATGAAGTAGGATGGTGGCGATGTTTCCTTTGAGGTAAACACGTGGACCCGACTCCCATGAGTTGGCATAAGGTGGCTAAAACAGGAGCGATTCTCGGGCCAAGGGGGTAGCACCCTTTATTGGACACATCTCTTCGATACTATACTCTGACTTTGGATTGATTCGGTGGCCACCTTTATTTTATTTTTTGATTTTGTGGGTGTTTGTTCGAGGTGGGCGGTAGCTGCGGCTATGCGTTACCACCAGTCTGGATAGTAATTGGTATATCTACCCTGGCATTGCCATGTTGTGCCATGTCACCTACCCTAGCGCGCCTTATACGATTTTTTTTGTACCATACCTATGGAGTGCCCTCTGACGACGACCAGTATGGGGGAGATTACGGTACTTTATAGACTATAGGAATATAAAAGTGTGTTAAGGGCTATATGGGCAACCCCTTAACGCTATTTTCAGTAAATTATACTTTACTTTAGACACTATTATAAGAGCACATATTACTACATAGTAAATAGTTTAATGGATCCTTAGGAGATATGAATCCCGAGCATCTCTTAAGTTACTGCACTCACGTAGACATTGGATAGGAGATGTCAAATCCCGTAAAAATCTCTGACGCCGTTACACTCTTATTTATTTCAGTTGATTTAACTTACGTAAGATCTTTTAGTTCTGACTCGAGTGTTTTGTCTTTTCAATTCGCTCGGGTCAGTCCGAGCGTTTCAGGATTTGAAGATTTTATTCGGGAGGAAGAAGACGATGATTAGTAGTACTATTATCTACTATGTTATTCCACTACACTATTGTATTCCACTGCATTATTGATATTCTATGGTATGTATAAATCTGATATATATTGTAAGTACAATTAAATATTTAGAAAAAAAACAGCTTCATGAACTGTATATTTGATTATTATATTTTTCCTTCCGCTGTGAGATTCTGTTTTGTTTTTATTTCTTTCTTATTTACCCCATAACAATCTGCCCTTCCGTATGATTTGAATTGGCACGTGTGTCGATTTAAAGCGTGTGAAAATGCAGAATCTTACATCTGGTATCAGAGCTTTGGTTTAGCGATAAACAATAGCTTTGTAGGGTTTGACTCTTTACTAATAGGGTAGTAATACCCTGAGGTGAGTCGCTGACTGTATATATGAGAGAGCGTATTTGTTAGTGTTATAAAAAGGTTTTAATATTGTGTTAATCTGTTCCGTTTTGTATTTATAAATTCTGGTTGATGCATGGGACACTATGACATCAATAGGGATTTCTAAACACTTAATAGGACAGACCGACATAATGTTTGGTTTTAATATAGGTGAATGAAATAATCTTGCCTATTTTACTTTCTATATATAAAGTAATAAATTTTATAAAGGTTATATTTGGTTGTGTTATATTGGTTGTTAGGTAATGAAATACATAAATAATAGTTGAAATAAGATTAAAAATAAAATAAATCAAATTGGAAATTTAGAATCTAAGTTCCGGGGTTTTGAAAATTTCTTTTGAGTGATTTTTGGAATATAGTAATAATAGTATTAGAAGTATTTTTTGATATAAATATTTCAGTATAATTTGAAAGAAATGTTTTAAAAGAAAATTGGAAAAGAAATAAGTTCTGTACTCCCCTCTTTGTCGTTGGAAAATAATTTCGGTGATGGCGGCCGCATCATCGACATTCATTTTCGAGTTTCGAAGTGGGAAGGCCACTGTAGTAGTTTACTGCATATTTTTCTAATAAACCAAATATAAAATTTTAAATTGTTGGATATGTAAATTATAAGTATATATTTATATGTTATTTTAAAATGATTTGGAATTTAACCCGGTATTTAGTTCTTAAGTTCCAATAAATTAATAGTTTTAGTTAGTGTAGAAAAATGGAATTTAACTAATAATTGAAACCTCTAAATGAAATAAGAAACGTTGTAAAGACCCGAGGCAGCATAGACCGGTAGGCTTTGCAGCTATCCCAGACCTACCATGGCATACAATGGTAACCGAAACTTGCTTTTACGGCCAGCCGTTCGACTGTCACGGGTTACGCATAACCAACCTCGTAAAGAGGACGGGTAGGGGTAAGAGTCTCCCGTTCGCCACCTAACCGCGAAGAGAGAACCCCCTATCACATTTCACTAAGACAAGCAAGTCTCGTCCACAAAGCTACGCTTTTCACAAAAGCCATGCTTTGATCAACAACTGATCAGCAGCACTCAGCATGCCACACTACCAAATTGGGAGTATACCACTGATAACCATCAACTACATAACCTCTGAGCTCATACGTCTCAGAGAAGGGTGTTAAACTAAGAGAATAAATTCTCCGCCACCAACAGAAATGTATTTGAAGGAAATCTGCTTTATATCTCAAAATGTAATGTCAAACATACTATCCATACAAGTCTGTTCTGGGTTCGAACAAAACCGAAGGCACTTTCGAAGAAGTCCTTGGAAATCCGGGTTTTCACAATCCCGATCGAACTTCCCATCACAAAGGAAATCTCCATACCGTAGCTATCGGTGCAAAGACAATCGATGTGTCATCCTATCATTCTCGCAAATACCGGGTCTTCAACACAGGTCTTCAAATGCTACCCATTACGACGAATCACTATTCGGAATGGGATTCATGACTCAAAGGTCCTCTCCCGGCTAAACCGAATAACGAGCGCTTATTTTAAAATAAGTGTAGCATTCAAATTCAAGCAAATCACAACAAATACCTATTTAAAGGTAGATATTGATAGTCGGTTATTTGACTACCAATAGATATGCACAATCATCACCAGATTCCAAATAATTTCCCAAATTATTTATTTTCCAAAAATATCTTTACAAGATATATATTTTTCCACACTTCAACCGTTTGAAAAAAAATTCAAATCACTTTTCAATTTATCTTTAAAAGATAAAATCTCAAAATATTTCACTTCGTATTGGAAAAACATTTCCATACTTATTTAATAATAAGTAATTCACAAATCTATTTATTTTCAACATTTGGAAAATATTCGATATACTTAAAACACGATTAAGTATATATTTTATTCTTTAAGGAAAACATTCTCTTAAACACCTTTATTTGGGTCAAAAAAAATGTTGCGTAAAACATCGCTACGACAACCCAAAATCACTAGCATAGGGATTCGAAATTTAGATAGATATATAAATTCCAATACTATATAAAACATTTCCTTTCGAGATCATTTACTATAACAACAGTGTTATAGTCCACCATTCCCCTTTTTATTTCTCGAAAACGCTTATTTCAACAGTGAATGTTGAAATCTATTGTTTTGATCCTTAACACATTTTAAAACAACTTCAAATCATTTTAATTCTATTTAAAAGATCACTTCCTAAAACATTTTATTATTCACCGTCCAAAATCGTGAATATGCTTCGTTAAACAAATTCAACGTTGCTACACATTTTATTTTAAAGGATTATCCACTGTCCAAAATCGTGGATATATCTCCTTTAATAAGCAATAATAATCAACTTATCAAAATAAGTCGATTCGGGTTTATAAACCAATGTTTATAAATTCACATTTATATATATATATATTTTTTAAAAACTTCAACTTAAAAAACCCCTTAATTTACAAATTCTATTTATATCTCATTTAAATGCCCAAAATCCAATTTATAAGTTAATTACTTATAAATCTTTTATTTAACAAAATCTATTCATTTTATAACTTCACAATTTATAAGTCTATAAATTTCATTCACTTATGAAATCTACTTATACTTCATTTTAACACTTATAAAAACTTGTTTTATAATTCCAATATTTTAATTTATAAATATAAATTTTCTAAATCTTTTATATAAACCGTTTATAATTATTCAAAAATCAAATTTTTAAACCATTTTACAAATTAATCAACTACTTATTTCAAAAATCACATTTCGGTTATATTTCACAAAAATCATAATTTTCATAACATGAAAATTATAACGTTTATTTACTTAAAATGAATCAATTCCAAAATTCAATAAAATGTATATTTTTCAAAAATCACTTGAAAATCTTTTTAAATGCGAAATCGTTGCTTTAACATTTTTAAAACTCCAAAAATATGCCCAATGCTACAACAGCACTAAATATAACAATTACGGCATCCAAAACATCATATATCATATGATAACAGAATATATCACAATATCTGTAAATAAGTCAATACGGGTGAGGAATCCAGTTGGATCCCTCCAACTTGTTTCCCTGCATCCAATGATATTAGCACAATACCAATTCCGTTTCAAGATGGAATATCGTGGTATATTGGATTTATAAAATATTATCCGCTATTATGCGGCGCAATAGGGTCTCATCCGCTATATAATGCGGGAAATCAACTCCAAGTACATATATAATACCAATTCCACATCAAGATGAAATATCACGGTATATGTGTTTAATGAATAATATCCGCTTAATATACGACGTATAGGGTATATTTCAAAACAATAGATAATAATTTATCATTTAATCACACAATCAAGCAATTTTAAATCTAACTATTTAAAATTTAAATCGAAACAATTTCAATTGAGTGAGAAGTTCACACCTTGCTTCCAATAACAGTTTCAGTGTTTATTTTAAATAAAATTAAACGCGCGTTTAATTTTAACCAAAATTTTCACTAGCTCCAATTAACTCCAATCCTGTTCGATCGCGTAATGTTCGTCAATACAAACCCAACGCAAGTCGTTTCATCCGTTTTCGACCTCGTATGAAAAAGTTATAGCTTTTTAAACATTACACGATTTATAATACAATTAATTCAACTTTTATTTTAAATTTTTAAACCAAGAATTCATCTCTTCCGTTCATTCCAAGCCCTTGCAATCCTGGTCATGCACTACATCTTCTTCCTCCTTCAGTAAACGCGCACGAATTCGAACCCATAGCCGCCTCTTCCATCTAATTATCGCGACCAAACTACTCGACTTCGCGATGATCAGCGACCACGGTTTTGAAGCCCATCACCACGCCTACCACCACCATGAACGCGGCAGAGCACGGTCGCATGTTGGCCTTGGTTTTCGTGCTCGATTGCCGCATCTTTGAACAAGGATTTACGTCAATCCGTAGCTCAGATCATCACCGTTGAGAATAGAGATCTCGATACGATCTTGAAGTTTGTAGTTGAAGGTTTGTTGTAATTGCTTACGAATTTGATGATTTTGAGGGGACAAAGAAGAATAAATTTCGGCCATTAATCGTTTTGCTGGCAGCTACAACCCTAGGGTTGATTATTTTGCAAAAGTGAATATTGAGGTCCTTTTATAGAAAAATGGCAACGCACTATTCATCCAAGATTTTTCCAAACTCCAAACGAAGCATGCCGCCTGGCGTTTATAATGTTTTACCCCATTCCAAACGCAATGGAATATATATCGGGAGCCAATTCGATCAAATTTGAAAGGTAAGTTTTTGAATCGACTATTTATATTCAAAATTCACTCGAATCGATTTCTATGCGTTTTAGCTTGCCCCAGACAAACCGTAAATCCGATTGACATAAAATTTGAAACCATACAATAATATAACATTACGATCCGATTAAACTCGTTTTGTCGAAATCCGAGACTGTTAGAAAAATGGCTATTTTTACTCATCAATTAAATATTAAAATATTCAATTTCTGCAAATTAACTTTTAATTAAATTTTAAAATTTCTATAACATCATTCTAACTCCAATATGATTTAATACAAGTTTACAAATCAATTTTAATCACATTAAACCAAATTTCCAATTATTTCTGTAATTTCATATATTAATTTATCGATTTAATTATCCAATTAAATCTAGATATTCGAAATATAATTTATTCGACCTACAAATTTTACTTGTTAATATTTAAAAATCAATTAAACATTCGAATTTCAAATGACAAAAATTCTGGGTCGTTACAAATGTAATGCTAGGTTATAAATGAGATTAATAGGAAGTTGAAATTGTAACTTACAAGACAAAAGATAAAATTATTGAACATCTAATTAATTAAAAGAAATAAGATAAACTCGTATGATTTCAATTATATTCTTTAAAAGCATGTATATAACTTACCAAATATAAAAGTTGAAATGTTAATAAGAAGATGCAATAGATATTATACAAGTAATAAATTTGAGGTACTGAAAGTAATTAATGAAATTCTTTTATAAATTAGGATTTAAATTTATAATCATTATACACTTAAGCTATGACTGAAAGGCCACTAATTAAAATAGAAAAGTTATAAAGAAATGACAGTAAATTTAAGTAAGTGTTGAAGGCATTTATTTTGAAAATAAGCAGAAAGATAAACACTGTAAATAAATAAATTAAGCAATGAATAAATGAATGTAATTTAATAAAAAGGAAAATTCCATGATATGAATAAGTGGAAATGAGATTTTGTTAGAAATGGATAAAAAGTAAATGAAACTGTAAGAAATAAAATTTAAATTGAAAAGATAAATTATTATAAGAATGAAAAAGAGAAATCAAAAAACAAATGTATGAATGGAATTAATAAGGATAAACTAAATCTGTTGTTTGAAATTTGTTGATGTTTGTTTTGGTTTATGATTGTTTGGGCAAGGATGCTTTAAATTTGTTGGATGTATGAATATCTATATAGTTTCATCTAAGACTGTTGAGTAAATGGTGCACTTAATAGTTATCTTAAATTCTCTATAATTTAAAGTTTTGAACTGAACAACTATTTGTTTTGTTTGATACGAATGGATGATTGATTTGGATTGATGGTTGTTTGCTTGTTGCAAGTAATTGATGTTTGTATTGATTTGGTCGTTATTGGTTGAAACAACTTTAAATATTTCATTTTATATAATGACCTTTTTGGAATTATATAAGTGAAATACAGGTTATGGAAGCAATTGCTACTGCTTTTGATTTCATAATTAAGTGTTAATTCCCCGACTAATAGGTATGTTTCCGGATTTCGGTTTATAGCGTTATTATATTATTTTTCCCAGGTTGGGATATATATCATTTTGAAAAATATATGTTGTATATAGTTATCTTTGATATTATATTTTCTCCCAAGCCTCTCCGTACAAAGGAGACTCTGCCGAAATTTTCGGTAAATTTTGGACTTAGAAAATTTTTGAAAATGTTTTCCAAACTTTATTAAATTGAGTATAAAAGGGCTTAATGGTCATAAATTTGTATATTTTATTTAAAATAAGTATTTTGTAAATTTATTTGTTTATAAATTTAATATTTTAAATAAGATATATTGACTTCTTAATTCTTCTTTTTCCCCCTTTTTCCTTTTCGGGGACGAAAAGTTTTGAGTGGGGGAGAGTGTAACGACCCGTAAATTTTTAATAATTAATTTGGATATTTAATAAAAATCGTGTGATTAAATTGAAGATATAAATTTTTTAATTTATATCGAAGTAAATGTTAAGAATGGAATGTAGTAATAGTTATTAAAAAGGTAAATTTTGATTATTGAAGTGAAATCGCATTTTAAATGAAACAGGGAAAATTATTGCCCTTGGGTATAAAATTAGAAACAAGTAAATTAAGGTAAGTGTTGTATAAAAAAAAATTGAAACTTGTTAACGAATTTATAACGGGAATAAAATATAAAAATGTTGATGTAAGGTAATAAATATGTTAATTCAATGCCATCACAATTAATTGAAACAGATTTGTAAAACTTTATTTTATTGTAATTTGTAAGTAGGGAAATAGATTCAAAGTTATATAAATTATTGGAACGATATGTAATAAATTGCAAATTAGATATAATCAATGTTCGTATAGATTAAAGTAATAATTAAGAATCATACCTATGAAATAATAACGAGAATGCAAGGTAATCAATGCTAATTAAGGTTAATAATTAATGAACTTGAACGAAATTCCAATTTTATATAAATTAATTTAAATGTTATGTTTGGCTATAATTTGAACATAAGTAAATGAAATTAGTAATATGAAAATAAATGTCGAAATTTGATTTTAAGTAATATAAGCTTATTTATGTGACGAAAAGGTAACGGTAATGTTTATGGTAGGTTGCCTATTTATTTATTTAGATTGTTAGTTGAAATGGGAAATAAGTTCGTAATAAATGTAAATAAATGTTACATTAATGTGAAATATAATACAATGGTAAGGAGTTGTTAGAATGGGTATATTAAAGTAGTGAATGGGAAAAACAAGGTAAATAAGTTTATATAGTAGTATTGAACTTAATAAAAGATTTGAATTAAAACGAATGAATTAATATATGTTTTATTTCTTTAACATGTTGCATAAAATTTGGAAATCAAATTGCAATTAAAGGAAATTAGGTAGTACGTTAATTGGAAATAAATTTAATAAATACATTAAGGAAATGATATATAATTCACTATTAGTTATACCCAAAAAACAAAAACAAAATATGTCAATTTATTGAACAACAAGATTTTAAATCAATAAACGAATTTATTGAGATTTCAATTTATAATTAATAACATATAATGTGAAATCAATGACAATTAATTGACTTAATTTGTGTAGATAGGGTAGGTTGATTTTTCATTGAAAATGGTTAATTGTATAAGATGTAATTAATGTTAATTCTATTTATAATATGACAATTGGATGATTTAAAGAATTGAAAGCAAGATCTATTTATTTAATTGAAGGAAAAATTTCAATAAACGAATTTACTACGAATAAATGAAATTTAACATTTAAATTTTACGTTGATAGAAATTATATGAAATTTGGAGATAGTTATATAATAAAGTAGGAATCCAATGTTAGTTTCACCTATTTGATACTAATAGGTAGAATAATAGAATGGAAATTTAATTCAATAGAATTATTGAAAATTATTTTATAATCTCTGAATTTAACGAAATTGTAATTTGACGCTGAAATTGATAATTGAATCAGCATTCAAGGGACATCTAAATTTGTTTAATTTTTTTATAAATGATTAAGAAGTATAAATGTGATAAAAATTGTTAATTATAGAATTGAAATTTAAAAATTGGATTCAATTAATTTATTTTTAATTTATTTAGTCAACTAGAATATAACCATTTTGGCCATGGACTCGGATTTCAACGAAACCAGTTTCATCGGATCCGTAACGGTGACTTATTGTAGGATTTCAAGTTTCGTAGCGATCGGACTTGTCATTTGATCGTACGAACGAGAAACGACTAGAAATCAATTAAATTGAAATCAATTGGAAAATATTGATTTTAGCATAACTTCTTCATATGATGGAATTTCGACTTGAAACCTTTTCCATTGCGTTTAAAATATTTTAAAACATCTATTTTGATATATGGGTTGACCCAATTTCGTTCCGGAGTCAGAACAGGCTTTTTGGGCCACTTTGTCGTTAGCGCATATATCTAATAGATCCGATCCATTCTATTTCAACTTTCTCTATAAATACCCTGTTATAAACCGTAGCAGCCTCTATTCCTCATTTCTATACATACATAAACTTCTATGCTCCTCTTCCTCAATGGCTGTAAACTAATATATCCAATTCAAATTTCAATCTAAAGCTAAAATTTCAAACCCCTCAAAAAAATTCAAAAAAATATATATTGAAGCTCTCGATATACGCATCTCAAAACTGCAATTCAATTTTCGATTTGAATCACCATTTGTCGATAAATTTAAGGCGAATTCTCGGTCGTTCAATGGGGTCGTAATCAATGTCGATGGATCGGGAAACCCTTTCTGGGTTTTGCAGAGGGGACTGAGGGGAGTTGATCTATGTGGTTTGTATGGCGTTTCGACGGTTAGATCTTCGACAAAATTTGGTTAGGGCATCATTTCTTCCTGCGGCTGCTAGTGAACGCGACTGGGTCACGCGGCGGTGGGGGGTCGGAGGCCGTGGAGTTTGATCAGCGAGCACTAGGTCGCAGCAAATGCCTATGGCAGAGGCGATGTGCGTACATGATGGCGACGCGTGAATTATAAGCTTTGAACGTGTTATGCTGTTGCATGCGTGTTTTTTTTGTGCTGGAGGAAGTAATGCTAACGTGGCCTTTGAGTGAGTGTTTATACTTTTTTTTTTATATTTTATTTTGGTTTAATTTCAATTCGAGCGTTCTAATTTATATAACATTCTCATGCGATATCCATTTCACGAGTGGCTTTCTCCACTAGGTTCGTATTTTCCGGTTACTTTGACGATGGTTTGGAAGAATTTGGAGACTGTGCAATTTTTGGGTTTAAACTGAATTTAAATTCAAAAGGTGAGTGTTTTAACCCACTCACAACTTCTAAAATCTCTTATGTTTGTTAAATTGCTTGATGTTATGATTTGAAATTTATTTATGACTGTTTGACATATTTTTAATCATCATCTTAGTTAATTTCATTTATTTAAATTTAATCGTTGTTTAATTTATTATTGAATATAACTGCCAGTTAATTACTTGTTATATATTATCAGTTATAATTGAGATTGATTGATTGTTGTGTATGATGATTGTGATGGATGTATGATTTTATGATGGATGAATGGATGTTTTATTTATATCATCATAAATCTGCATGTTGTTATGCATTTATTTTGATTCGAGATTGCGGTTTGAAATGATATACAACCGCATTTCTATTTTAAATTGCGGATTGAAATGATAATATCCGTATCACTTGACCATATGATAGAAAATTATATACAGGCACCGCGGTGTGTATATATATATATAATTGAAATTATTTTCTATGGTTTTGGAAAGAAATATATGGTTTAATAAATATTAAATTTGATGTTATATAAATATAATTTTGTATATATATAGTTAAATTTTTGAATTTAAGCTATGTATAAAATTGATAAATAAAAATGAGTTTAATAATAAAGTTTGAATTTCATTTATATAATATGGTTAAGTATCTATTTAAATTCTATTGTATATAGAGTTTATATTGACTCGGAAAAATTTGAAGGTTGGAAGATAAATGGGATTCATATTTGAATTATAGTATTGAAGAATTCTCTTTAAAAAAAATTGATTTGAAATATAAATAAATTGAGATTTAAAAGGTATGATTTTATAACTTGATTTTTGTTTAAAGGATTTAAATGAATATCAAATTGATTTAAATGAATATTATTAAGTTAATGTAATTGAATGAATATCCAATTATTCGAAGTCTATAGGTTTTACTAAAATAATATTTGATTTATTAAGTAACATTTCAAATCTAAATAATAGTAGTTGAAATTGATATATATGAAACTATCAAAGAATAAGTTTTGAAATGGTGGAATAATTAAAGCTTTGAAATATATGAAAAATATATTGGTTTATTTGGGAATTTAAAATCCATATTGGAATTGATTTGTGAAGGCGAAGAAGCTATTTTACTATATAAAGTAATTTAATATTTAAACCATTTAAGTGGTGCAGTATGTTTCAAAGTTATGAAATTCAAAGTTTTATGTTTTGAAAGGCTATATTTCAAGTTTTGGTTTCGAAATATTATAACTTTGAAATGTTATAGTTTTAGAAAGGACATATTTGAAATGATATCAAATTTGATTTGGGTTTTAAAAAGAGGAAATGATTTCGTGTTTATATGGATTTGAAATGAATATTATATTCTAGTTTTAAAAGTATAAACTATTTTGATAAGACCGCGGTGTTATAATAACGTTTGGTTGTTGAAGAGACCGGGATCGGAAGTTGTCATGCTCTCTGCCAACTCCGAAAACCACACTAACAACCGTGTATGCGGTGGAGATTTCAGAATGAAGTAGGATGGTGGCGATATTTCCTTTGAGGTAATCACGTGGACCCGACTCCCGTGAGTTGGCATAAGGTGGCTAAAACAGGAGCGATTCTCGGGCCAAGGGGGTAGCACCCTTTATCGGACACATCTCTTCGATACTATACTCTGAATTTGGATTGATTCGTTGGCCACCTTTATTTTATTTTTTGATTTTGGGGGTGTTTGTTCGAGGTGGGCGGTAGCTACGGCTATGCGTTACCACCAGTCCGGATAGCAATTGGTATATCTACCATGGCATTGCCTAGTTGGGCCATGTCACCTACCCTAGCGCGCCTTATACGATTTTGTTTTGTACCATACCTATGGAGTTCCCTCTGACGACGCCTCATACGGGGGAGATTATGGTACTGTATAGACTATAGGAATATAAAAGTGTGTTAAGGGCTATATGGGTAACCCCTTAACGCTATTTTCAGTATATTATACTTTACTTTAAACACTATTATGATAGCGTATATTACTATATAGTAAATAGTTTAATGGATCCTTAGGAGATGTCAATCCCGAGCATCTCTTAAGTTACTGCACTCACGTAGACACTGGATATGAGATGTCAAATCGCATAAACATCTCCGACGTCGTTACACTCATACTTATTTCAGTTGATTTAACTTACATAAGATCTTTTAGTTCTGACTCGAATGTTTTGTCTTTTCAATTCGCTTGGGCCAGCCCGAGCGTTTCAGGATTTGAAGATTTTATTCGGGAGGAAGAAAACGACGATTAGTAGTACTATTATCTACTTTATTATTCCACTACACTATTGTATTCCGCTGCATTATTGATATTCTATGGTATGTATAACTCTGATATATATTGTAAGTATAATTAAATATTTTGAAAAAAACAGCTTCATGAACTGTATATTTGATTATTATATTTTTCCTTCCACTGTGAGATTATTTTTTGTTTTTATTTCTTTCTTGGTTTTCTTATTTACCCCATAACAATCCGTCCTTCCGTATGGTTTGAATTGGCACGTGTGTCGATTTAAAGCATGCGAAAAGGCGGAACATTACAAAAAGTATTCCAAATATCATCTTCCCTGTAAACTTCATAAAATTATATATATAATTAAGTAATTTTTAGCACTTTTCTGAATTTTATAACTTAGAAAATGTTGTCGATTACAAAAGCAAATTTTGTTTGATTAATAACAGAAATAATACAATGGATAAATTAGAATCATACCACAGAATCTTTATAATTGCTGATTTAATCTTGAAAAAGGAAGAAAAATGTTGATCGTCGTTGTTTGTCTGATTGATCCTCTCTATGGTAAAACTGTTTTTTGTACCTCTTTTAATATTGTTTTTAGCTGTCGACTGATTTTCTTTCGCCGTTAGAATAATCGAGGGTATTAGTTTTGAAAATATCGAGGAATAAATTTACGTGTGCTAATAAAAATGCAATTTTTGGTACCGGCATGCTAATGTCTGAGTAAATTGCGAATAAAATATCTCTACGAAAAAAGGTAAGGGCCCAATAGAAGTCCAAATTGTTGTACAATTGTAATAGAACCATATAAATTCAAATTCAACTAATTCCCAATCTCAAAGATACAATAAAAACTTCAATATTGGTAAGATTTGAATTTTAACTACAACTATTGGTAAGATTCAAATTGAACTAAGTCCAAATTGTTGTGTAACGATGCTGTAAAAATCGTACATTTTATAATGTAAAAATTGCTAAAAGTATAATGTTATTGTGTAATATATGGTAAATTGCTGTGAAAAATAAACTTCTTATTGTTTATGTAAATATTTTTAGTTAAGTGATTTACGTATTTTTATATTTGAATGAAATTTTGATTTTATCATTTCGTAATTATGAAAATGGTGTGCATATTGAAATTGTTCGATTTTTGGATTTATTGGCAAAATCTAGTGAATATTAGTTACTTGAACTTTAAGCAGTTTAAATTATTCAGTTATTTTATTAATTTAAATATGTGAACGTAATGAAAAATGTTAAAGAGAGTTATTGGAAACTTTGTAAGTAACGTAGATATTATAAAAACGTAGGTATTTAACTGTACAATCATGGAAAAATTTAACAGAACATTGTGAATAATTGTAAAAATGATGACATTGTCCTTACTATGAGGACCACTCTTTCATCAAAAATGAAATAATGACTTAGGATTTAAATAAAAGATAATATGAGAGAATTAAAGTAGAGGAGAGGCTTCTAGGATAAATCTGAGGCATGAAATTATTTTTCTTACTATATAATTGACAAATGATTTATTTAGAAAAGTGAAATATAAATTATTGTTTTTATTGTTTCTGTAATATTTTTTATACGTTTCGTATATTTTTGCATTGGACTCAAAATTTTACCTCTATGATTTTTGATTTTATAAATGTGATATACATATTAAAATTGTCATTTTTTGCTTTTATGTGATGAATTAATGAATTTTAGTTGATTGGGTTTACTTAAAAAGTTTAAATTTAAGATATTTAATTAAGTTAAATATAAAAACTTAAATGTAAAATAACATAAGATTGGAGTAGAACTATTTGATTGTATAAATTATTAAAGGTAGTATTTGAATGTAAATGGTTGATAAGAACTAATAAAATATTGTACATAATTCGAAAGACCATAAATTATATAAAAATGCTGTGACGCCCCACCTATATGCCCACGCTAGCCAAGGACACTACGGGGTAATGCCGTCAACTAGCACGGAGAATAAGGCCGTTGAGGAGCGACCATCCATGTAATTGATTTGTGCAAGCACCGATATGCCAGATAAAATATAACATGCATTTCATCTCAAAAGGAAATCCGACATACCGACGCAAATTCAAAGCTACTACACAGTGGCTATAATGTCTTCGGAAACAAATATAGAAATAAACATAACACAAATCAGTCACAGATAATTCATATCACAAAAGCGGAAATAGACATGAATATAACACATGAAAGTGTACATCGGAGTAGTGGTCAAACAAGATCCACAATATCACAAAGGAATAGATACAAGTGCTAGAAAAAAGAATACGTATACATCAAGGAGTCTATATCTCAATAGTATACAACAAAAACTACTAAACTAGAGTAGTTAACCAAAAGTCAGAGTAGCAAATCCCAGAAGAGGAGTCAAACAGAAGCACCTGTAACATCTCGGTCTGACCCGAGTATTATTTATAAGAAAATAATAAACGGATCAGTCTAGCTATAAATATCAGATGTCATGATATAAAGTAAAAGATATGGCATAAACATATAATATCCATAATGGCATACTACTATAAGTATGTAATTGAAAATCAACATGAGATTAATCAATATCACAAGAATCTTCTCAAAGATCCAAAAAGGGTATCATACCCAAAACTTATATTCACAACAAGTCAATGACACACGGATTCACCAAAGCATAAAAGCTGGAAAATCATAACAACGAAAGTCATGAAAATAGGTGAAGCATAAATTCCAGAAATCAACACACGAAATCCAAAAATGATAATAAGGGGGGGACTATCACACGAACGGTCCGAAGACCATGGGAAGCTACCCCATATGTGTGAGTCGAAATCACACAGATGAGGTCTAGACTAACCTTGCAGACAAAGAGATATGTGTGAGTCGAAATCACACAAATGGTGTCTAGTCTAACCTCGCAGACAGAAAAGATATGTGTGAGTCGAAATCACACAAATGGTGTCTAGACTAACCTCGCAGACAAAGAGAAATGTGTGAGTCGAAATCACACAAATGGTGTCTAGTCTAACCTCACAGACATAAAAGATATGTGTGAGTCGAAATCACACAAATGGTGTCTAGACTAACCTCGCGGATAAATAGGTGTGAGTCGAAATCACAAAGATGAGGCCTGGTCTAGCCTTGCAGTCAAAGAGACATCGCATAATTGCTAGTCTAAATCATAAAATGATCGTCATGATCAAAGAGAATTGTCAATTACAGCAAGCTAGTAAATATATGAGCTTAGCTTCATGTCCCATAACCACTAGCTTAACTTAAATATTTACAAACAAATTGTAGATCTCCACTAGAAAATTGTCACAAGAGTTTCAATCGAGCAAGTCCAAGAATTAACCGGCGAAGTAAATGCAATCGTTTCATACCACTTGTTTTACTAAGCCGTTTAATTAGATTTCTCATACGAGTGAGGTAAAGGTTTGTATATACTAATAGATTGGAAATCGGTTGGAGAAAACAAGCTTTGTTATAAAATAGTGTTGAAATCATTTGAAGAAAGAGTTTCGATATTTACTACTAGTATAGAAAAACTTTATATTTTAAAGTGACAAATCACAAAGAAGATTGTAGGAACAATCAATCACTAAAATTCACATACGAAGACGTGAATAAGATCCAAAGAAATCGATACTGAATCCATCGAAATGGATATTCCCAAAAATCACGAAGAACATGTCATCAAATTCAATAGTAAATGATAACAACAAAAAGGAAATGAACACGAATCGATTAAAGTTGGAATTCTCAAGCAAAATCGGTAAATAGGCAAAAATTGGCATATTCAGACGTCTGAATGGTATGATTCAGACGTCTGAATCTGGAAAATAAAATACTTTCCAAGACAGAATTCAGACGTCTGAATCAATAAATTCAGACGTCTGGAAATGCTAAATTTTAGTCTATTTCCTTTCTGGTTCAATTCGAACCAATTCAGACGTCTGGAAGTGTGGATTCAGACGTCTGAATACTGGGGATTAAAAATTCCCAGTATGATATTCAGACGTCTGAAAATACATATTCAGACGTCTGAAAACTGAATTTCAGGCATTCCTTGAACCTAGGCCAAAGATGGCCAAACGATTATCAGGAGCGATCGGACAAGCAAAGACGACTAAGGATTTACGCCAAGCGACAACCCAGCCTTAACGGCTCTTCGATGCGCCTCAAATATCAATGTCCAAATATCCATAATAGGATTTTCATAGATTTTGATTTCAAAACACCAAAAATTGGAATATACACCAAATCAATCCAAACCAAAATCAATTGCACAAGAATAAGTGTTAGGAATTCATACCTAACAATCGAAGATAATTATAGACAAAGATGTGAGATAAAAATCTCACCTATGAACCCAAATCAATGAAGGAGAAGCTTTTAAAATAAGCTAAGATCAATTCCACTTCAATAACAACTCAAGAAGCTTCAATCTAAGCTTACAAGTAAAATATTTCCTATGTTAAGTTTAGGAATTTCTAAAATGGAATGGAGAAAGAGTTGGAGAAGATAAAGAGGATGCTTACCAATGGGTTCTCTTAGAATTTGGAGCTAGATCTTGGGTTTTGCAAATGAACTAGGGTTTTGGATTTCTATTTCCCATTCTCTTCCACCATTTTTTCTTTAGAACTGAAAAGAGGAGGAAGTGATAGTGAATGGGGAGAAGTGGTTCAGATTTGGGTATTAAATTGGCTAGTGAGCTGAACCCAAACCCAAAACCCAAAGTGAAAAAGGTCAAATTTTTAGCTAGCTCCAAACAAATCGAAGTTTATACTCAAAAAGGTCGCAAACGGCGTTTTGAAATCAATGACAGTGGTCCCGAGTCCTAATTCGACAGTTTGCTAAAAGTAGGTTTTCGGATTAAAATCCGATGAACGACGAAATATTTAAATAAAATATTTAAATATACGATCGATAAATATACGGGTTGTTACTGACTCCCCTCCTTAAAGAAATTGCGTCCTCGCAATACTTAAGAAGAAAATAAAGAGTAACAACCATAAAAGCATATCAACACAAAAGAAATTTGAAATAGGACGTTCACCATAAAGATCATGAAAGAGTAAGCCTGAACGTGATCGCTCGATGAATTCCCAGGATTCCGAAGGGCAATCCTTAGGATCTGAGAACCATTGAACTTTCACAAGAAGAACATCTTTATTCCGAAGGCGCTCAACCTCCGAAGCAATGATGCGAATGGAATGTTGCTCATAAGTCAAATCTGGTGAAACTTCAATTTCATCAATAACACCGGGCTCAAGAATAAAAATAGGAAACCTAAACGCATTTCCATGGTTAAAAGACGCGAAAAACATTAAGAATAGGAGAAAATTGAGCCAGTGCAACGACGTAGTACAAAAACGGTACGCCCGAGAAACTAGAAACTCGAATAATTTGGAACACCGACGTAGTACAAAAAGGGTACGTCCAATGAACCGATAAACCGGAACAACGATGTAGTTTAATAATGGTACATCCATTGATCTAGATAAGACGGAACATCGATGTAGTATAATAACAGTACATCCGATGAACCGATCACCATAAAAGAACATCGGACGCTAGTCCATAAAAAAATGAGATAAAGCTCAATAAAACAAAGTATATCAAAACGTCTGATGAACTTGATAAAAAGATAATTCCATTCAGACAAACATCAAAGAATCAACAACTTGTTGCCTACGACAAAGCGCGTTGGAACACGATTTCCAGAATATTAGGATCATAAGATGCCAGGAACTCGAGTCGACATGAAGTTCCTTATGAGAAAATAAATATTCCAAAGATTTATGATGGAGGCGGAGAACAAATTTCTCCCCCAAAACGATGATGCCAAATTCTAAAAGCAAAAACAATAGCCCCGAGCACTAGGTCATGAGTGGCATAACTAGCCTCGATCGACTTTAATGGTTTAGAAACACAAGTGATAACACGCCATCTTTTGCAAGAGAACGGCATCCAAACCAATATGATTAGCATTGGTACAAAAGATAAAGTCTTGGTTCCCAACGGGAATCACAAGAATAAGAGTATCGAAAAGAAAGAATTTCTTTTAAATAATCTTCTTTCCTGAAAAGTTAAAACTTTCAAAATTACATTTATCTTTATGTAACAATCTTTCTAAAAAAATTTACATTTTTACAAGTCAATTTATTGTGTCTGACTGTCTCATCAAAGCGTTTAGGAAATTCCTATCGATAACATTGATCAAGCGCATCGACCAGAATTCTTAAAGCACTCAACGGGCAATACAATCACAAAATCATCTTCTATATAATAAACATGTTTCTTAAAAACCTTTAAGAATATTCTTTGCTTGTTTAAGAGCAAAGTCAAATTGTACTTTTAAATAAATCTTATGAAAAAGATTTGCAAAATTTTTAAATTGCTATTTTCATCAAAAATCAATAAATACAAGAATGGTCTCATCGAAATATTCATAGAATATTCGATTTATAAAATGGATGAGCTGGACAAACTGAATGACAAAATAAGTCATTCATAAGAATCGTAATGAGTGCGGAATGCGGTAAGTGGAATGCGAACTCTCGCAACTCGTAGCCAAATGAAAATAGGTGGCAAGGTCGAACTAGAAAGACCTTAACACCACACAAAAGATTTCTTAGGTGATAATCCTAAGACAAACTCAAAAGTACCGAAAAAGTTTCACAAATTATTTAGACAAGAGAAATAGCACTTTTCTCATCTTGAGGGCTTAAAGAATAAAATGATGCCTTCAAAAATTTGAAATCGGAATCTCAAGAAAAAAATAGAAATCTGCTTAACAGATAGAAAATGTCGAAGATGAATAGTCCACACGGAAAATAGGATATGGGATTCACAACGATTGATCCAATCCTTACAAAAATCAATTCCGAAGCCTAAGTAAAAATGTGACGCCCCACCTCTATACCCATGCTAGCCAAGAACATTACGGTGAATGCTGTCAACTAGCACGGAGAATAAGGCTGTTGAGGAGCGACCATCCGTGTAATTGCTTTGCGCGAGCATCGATATGTCAGATAGTATGACATGCATTTCTTTATCAAGAGGGAAATCCGACATACCGACACAAACTCAAAGCTACTACACAGTGGCTATAATATCTTCAGAAACAAATATAGAAATAAACATAACACAAATCAGTCACAGACAATTCATATCACAAAGGCGGAAGAAGATATGAATATACAACTAACACATAAAAGTGTATATCAGAGTAGTGGTCAAATAAGATCCACAATAATACAAAAGAATAGCAACACGTGCTATACAAAAGAATACATCTATGAGTGCATATCTCAAGTGTATACAACAAAATAAACTACTAATCTATGTAGTTAGCCAAAAGATCATATGATAACCCCAGAAAGAAGTCAAGCAGAAGCACCTGTAACATCTCGGTCTGACCCGAGTATTATTTAAGAAGAAAATAATAAACGGATCAGTCTAGCTATAAATATCAGATGAAATGATATAGAATAAGAGATATGACTAAACGTATAATAATCACAATGCCAGGCTGTGATATATATAAGTAATTGAAAATCAACAAGAGATTAATCAATATCACAAAAATCTACTCAAGGATCAAAAGGAATGTCATACCCCTAATTTCATTCACCAATCCACAATAAATGACATATATATCAATGTCAATCGTAAAAGTTGGTGAAACATAAATTCCAGAAATCAACCCAAGAAATCCAGAAATCAAATAATCCGGAGCATCGATGTCGTACAGCGTGACGTCCGATGATCCAGAAACACAATAGAAGGGAACAACGACGTCGTACAACGTGACATCCAATGAGCCAAAACACAATCAAAGGGAACAACGACGTCGTACAGCGTGACATCCGATGAACCAAATCACAATCAAAAGGGAACAACGACGTCGTACAACGTGACATCCGATGAACCAAATCAAAATCAAAGGGAACGACGACGTCGTACAGCGTGACATCCGATGAACCAAAACACAATCAAAGGGAACAACGACGTCGTACAGAGTGACATCTGATGAACCAAATCACAATCAAAAGGGAACAACGACGTCGTACAACGTGACATCCGATGAACCAAAACACAATCAAAAGGGAACAACGACGTCGTACAACGTGACATCCGATGAACCAAATCAAAAAGACATTGCACAATGCTAGTCTAAAACATAAAATGATCATCATGATCAAAGAGAAGTGTGGATTACAGTAAGCTAGTAAATATATGAGCTTAGCTTCATGTCCCATAACCACTGGCTTAACTTAAATATTTACGAACAAATTGTAGATCTCCACTAGAAAATTATCACAAGAGATTCAATCGAACAAGTCCAAGAATTAACCGATGAAGTAAACGCAAGCATTTCATACCACTCGTTTTACTAATTCGTTTAATTAGATTTCTCATACGAGTGAGGTAAAGGTTCATATATACTAATAGATTGGAAAACGGTTTAAGAAACGAGCTTTGTACTAAAATAGTGTTGAAATCATTTGAAGAAAGAGTTTTGATATTTACTACTAATATTCAAAACCTTTATATTTTTAAAGTGACAAATCACAAAGAAGATTGAAGGAACAATCAATCACTAAAATTCACATACGAAGATGTGAATAAAAATCCAACGAAACCGATAAAGAATCCATCGAAATGGATATTCAAAAATCCCTAAAGAGGAGTCATCAAAGTCATAATAAATGATAACAACAAATAGAAAACAACACGAATCGATTAAAGTTGGAAAATCAAACAACTAGGCAAAATAGGCATAGTTGGCAAATACCAGCAGGTCGGTCAACCAGACTCCCTGAGTCGGTTGACCGAACCTAGGGTTGGAAGTGCTCGGGCACCAGGTCGGTCGACAGTCCCAGGGGCTCGGTCGGCCGAAGCCTGTACCCAGCACTTCCAAACAGAGGCAGGAAGTGCCTGGGCTATAGGTCGGTCGACCGGCCCAGGCGCTCGGTCGGCCGAACCTGTTGCCAGCACTCCCCTGCCCTATTTTGGATGAGGTGCAAATCTCGATCAAATTGCATCGCACGAGCAACGACGTTAAGGGTTTATGCCAATCGACTACGCGGCCCTATATGCTCCTCGATACATCACCAAAAACATGTTCAAACATCAAAGTTAGGATTTTTAAAGAATTGAACTCAAAACACTAAAAATTGGAATATTCACCAAATCAATCCAAAGAAAAAGCAAATGCACACGAATAAGTGTTAGGAATTCATACCTAACAATCAAAGATAAATATAAGCATAGATGTGAGATAAAAATCTCACCTTTGAACCCAAATTAATGAAGAAGAAGCTTGAAAGCAAAGGAAGATCAACCACTCTTCAAATCCAACTCAAGAAGCTTGATTCTAAGCTAAAAAGAGAAACATTTCCCAAATTAGGTTTAGGAATTTTCTGAAATCAAAGAGAGAAAGAGTTGGAGAAGAAGGAGAAGATGCTTACTAATGGGTTCTCTTTGAATTTGGAGCTAGATCTTGGATTTGCAATGAAACTAGGGCTTGGAATTTCTAATTTCCACTCTCTTCCACCATTGTTGCTTAAAGCTTAAAGTGTTAGGAATATAAAATGAAGTAATGAAGAGGAGAGGGTTGGAACTGAGTTAAGTGGGGTTAATGGTCCCAGCCCAAACCAAAGCCCTAAGTGAAAAAGTAGCAAAATTTCACTAACTCCAAACATATCAAAGTTTACACTTAAAAAGATCACAAACGGTGTTTTGAACTCAATGGGAGGGGTCTCGAGTCCTAATTCGACTGTTTGCAAAAAGTAGCTTTTCGGACCAAAATCCGACGAACGATAAAATATTTAAATAAAATATTTAAATATACAATCGATAAATATGCGGGTTGTTAAAAAAAATATCGGCTCGGAAAGAAAAATCACATAAAATAGTTTCGACATCAATAGAAAGCAAATTGAGTGTTGCGGATCTACCATCCGGATTCGCAACTCTCAGAGAAGTCATCAAGCCCAAAATGTTTAAAGAAAAAGAATCAACAAGTTCTTTTGATATAAAATAGTGAGATGGAACCCATATCAAAAAGAACTCAAATAAGAAGATCACGAAATAAAACAATGCCATCAAGGATTGAGTGAAAAATACCTTGACCAAGAGAAGAGTTGCTAGGGGCTTGCAGCTTTCCTTCTCTCTTGCTTGGAAGCTTAGGACACGAAGATAAAAGATGACCCGAACCTTTGCAATAACGACAAAAGAGGGGTTTCGGGCACTCCCATGCATAGTGGTCCGTGGAACCACAATTGTAGCATCGTCCACGACTAGAGGTAGTAGTCTTTGCTATCGGAGTTTGTTGCTTCCCTTTCTTGATGGGATCGGGGCCTTTGAATTTAATAGGCCTCTTCATGTTGTTGTTGAAGTTCTGTTTGGCGCACACAACTTCAATATCGCTTTCCCTATCGACCTCTTCAAGAGAAGAGCGATATCAATAAGCTAATGAAATGAAACTTCTAGTTTCAGAAGCAATGGCTTCTTAAGATTCTTATTCAAGCCATAGACAAATCTTTGATTTTTCTTCAATGGGGTATTAATATACTCAACCCCGTATTTGGAAAGAGATTCGAATGATGCGACATAGTCTGTCACAGAAGATTCACCTTGAACAAGGTCTATAAAGCGCCGGGCTAAAGTTACCTTTTCAGCCTCCGGCACGAATTTTAGTTCGAATCGTTCCCGGAATTGCTCCCAAGTAAGATCCGCTTCGATAATCTTCGAAGTCAAGAGCTCATACCAATCTAATTCTCTTTCTTGGAGCATGCTAGAAGCCACTTAGACTCGATGTAGATCAATAAGGTTCATGCGAGAAAAGATGCGATCGCATGATTGGAGCCAAGCCTGAATTTCTATAACACTCTTGGATCCTTTGAATGGCCTTCCACCCAAATCGGTATAGTCTCTGCACAAGCGTGCAAAACCAGATCTAGGATGAGTAGGCTCTGGATTGGGTCCTGCAACTTGAGCATTCTTCACGAGATCTAAAAGCTGCTGAGCAGAATGAATACTCCATCTTGGGGAGTAGCACTAGATTGACCGACGCTGGGACGGCCTGGTCTAACCATTTCTCATCTTTAAGAAAGAAAGAAAGAAGAGAAAAAAGTTATTCTCAAAATAAATATCAAGCAATCTTGATAGATAAAACAAGGAATCATAAAGAAAATAGGATGAATCGGTACGAAGACTCGAATAAAATCCTAAAGCACGACTCCTAAGAAAGACTTAGGACATGATCCTTGCTAGATTATTCTACATTGTTCCGAAGTTTGGCTCTGATACCAGGCTGTGACACCCCACCTCTATGCCCATGCTAGCCAAGGACACTACGGGGTAATGCCGTCAACTAGCACGGAGAATAAGGACGTTGAGGAGCGACCATCCATGTAATTGCTTTGTGCGAGCATCGATATGCCAGATAAAATATAACACGCATTTCATCTCAAAAGGAAATCCGACATACCGACGCAAATTCAAAGCCACAACACAGTGGCTATAATGTCTTCGGAAACAAATATAGAAATAAGCATAACACAAATCAGTCATAGATAATTCATATCACAAAGGCGGAAATAGACATGAATATAACACATGAAAGTGTACATCAGAGTAGTGGTCAAACAAGATTCACAATATCACAAAGGAATAGATTCAAGTGCTAGACAAAAGAGTACATATACGTCAAGGAGTCTATATCTCAATAGTATACAACAAAAACTACTAAACTAGAGTAGTTAGCCAAAAGTCAGAGTAGCAAATCCCAGAAGAGGAGTCAAACAGAAGCACCTGTAACATCTTGGTCCGACCCGAGTATTATTTATAAGAAAATAATAAACGGATCAGTCTAGCTATAAATATCAGATGTCATGATATAAAGTAAAAGATATGGCATAAACATATAATATCCATAATGGCATACTACTATAAGTATGTAATTGAAAATCAACATGAGATTAATCAATATCACAAGAATCTTCTCAAAGATCCAAAAAGGGTATCATACCCAAAACTTGTATTCACAACAAGTCGATGACACACGGATTCACCAAAGCATAAAAGCTGGAAAATCATAACAATGAAAGTCATGAAAATAGGTGAAGCATAAATTCCAGAAATCAACACACGAAATCCAGATTTCATAAAAAGAGGGAGGCCTATCACACGAACGGTCCGAAGACCATGGGGAGCTACCTCATATGTGTGAGTCGAAATCACACAGATGAGGTCTAGACTAACCTTGTAGAAAAAGAGATATGTGTGAGTCGAAATCACACAAATGGTGTCTAGTCTAACCTCGCAGACAGAAAAGATATGTGTGAGTCGAAATCACACAAATGGTGTCTAGACTAACCTCGCAGACAAAGAGATATGTGTGAGTCGAAATCACACAAATGGTGTCTAGTCTAACCTCGCAGACAGAAAAGATATGTGTGAGTCAAAATCACACAAATGGTGCCTAGACTAACCTCGCAGATAAATAGGTGTGAGTCGAAATCACACAGATGAGGCCTAGTCTAACCTTGCAGTCAAAGAGACATCGCACAATTGCTAGTCTAAATAATAAAATGATCGTCATGATCAAAGAGAAGTGTCAATTACAGCAAGCTAGTAAATATATGAGCTTAGCTTCATGTCCCATAACCACTAGCTTAACTTAAATATTTACGAACAAATTGTAGATCTCCACTAGAAAATTGTCACAAGAGTTTCAATCAAACAAATCCAAGAATTAACCAGCGAAGTAAACGCAAGCGTTTCATATCACTTGTTTTACTAAGCCGTTTAATTAGATTTCTCATACAAGTGAGTTAAAGGTTTGTATATACTAATAGATTGGAAATAAGTTTGAGAAAACATGCTTTGTTATAAAATAGTGTTGAAATCATTTGAAGAAAGAGTTTTGATATTTACTACTAGTATAGAAAACCTTTATATTTTAAAGTGACAAATCACACAGAAGATTGTAGGAACAATCAATCACTAAAATTCACATACGAAGACGTGAATAAAATCCAAAGAAATCGATACTGAATCCATCGAAATGGATATTTCCAAAAATCACGAAGAATATGTCATCAAAGTCAATAGTAAATGATAACAACAAAAAGGAAATCAACATGAATCGATTAAAGTTGGAATTCTCAAGCAAAATGGGAAAATAGGAAAAAATTGGCATATTCGGACGTCTGAAAGGTATGATTCAGACGTCTGAATCTGGAAAAATAAATTCTTTCCAGGATAGAATTCAGACGTCTGAATCAATAAATTCAGACGTCTGGAAATGCTAAATTTTAGTCCATTTCCTTTCTGGTTCAATTCAAACCAATTCAGACGTCTGGAAGTTTGGATTCAGACGTCTGAATACTGGGGATTAAAAATTCCCAGTATGATATTCAGAAGTCTGAAAATACATATTCAGACGTCTGAAAACTGAATTTCAGGCATTCCCTGAACCTAGGCCAAAGATGGCCAAACGATTATCAGGAGCGATTGGACAAGCAAAGACGACTAAGGATTTACGCCAAGCGACAACCCAGCCTTAACGGCTCTTCGATACGCCTTAAATATCAATGTCCAAATATCCATAAAAGGATTTTCATAGATTTTGATTTCAAAACACCAAAAATTGGAATATACACCAAATAAATCCAAACCAAAATCAATTGCACAAGAATAAGTGTTAGGAACTCATACCTAACAATCGAAGATAATTATAGACAAAGATGTGAGATAAAAATCTCACCTATGAACTTAAATCAATGAAGGAGAAGCTTTTAAAACAAGCTAAGATCAATTCCTCTTCAATAACAACTCAAGAAGCTTCAATCTAAGCTTACAAGTAAAATATTTCCTATGTTAGGTTTAGGAATTTCTGAAATCGAATGGAGAAAGTGTTGGAGAAGATGAAGAGGATGCTTACCAATGGGTTCTCTTAGAATTTGGAGCTAGATCTAGGATTTTGCAAATGAACTAGGGTTTTGGATTTCTATTTCCCATTCTCTTCCACCATTTTTTCTTTAGAACTGAAAAGAGGAGGAAGTGATAGTGAATGGGGAGAAGTGGTTCAGATTTGGGTATTAAATTGGCTAGTGAGCTGAACCCAAAGTGAAAAAGGTCAAACTTTTAGCTAGCTCCAAACATATCGAAGTTTATACTCAAAAAGGTCGCAAACGGCGTTTCGAAATCAATGGCAGTGGTCCCGAGTCCTAATTCGATAGTTTGCTAAAAGTAGGTTTTCGGACTAAAATCCAACGAACGATGAAATATTTAAATAAAATATTTAAATATACGATCGATAAATATGCGGGTTGTTACAAATATTTTAATATAAATATATATCATAAGAAAATTTAGGTGGGATTTCTATAAGTAGTGAGAAGGCCGGAATTTTTCTCTCTTTTCTATTGTTTAATAAATAACATGTTGTGATAATGAATTATAAGTCAAAGATAAACGTTAAATAAAAAAAAGTTGTTATTACTGTTTATGTTTGTAATTTACGTCACATGTTTAATGTATTATGTTATTTATTCAAAATTAATTTTACCGTTTTGATTAATATGAAACTGGTATGCAACTTGAAATTTTTATCTTTGATATTGATTAGACGAACCAATGAATATTAATCAACCGAGCTTATTTTATTTTGAATAGCTTAAATTTAAAATTTGTAATATATATATATATATATAAATTTAAAATTTGTAATATATATATATATATATATATATATATATATGATTCTAGGTAAATCAATAAGGATGAACTGAGGAGATCTTTGTAAATAATTGTAGACACAAGAAAATATATGTATTTGGATATAAAACGTTGGTGTAATGAAACATTGTAATTAATTGTAAATACAAAAAGTTGTACAACGATTTTAAGATAATATATCAAAAGCAAATGATGGAGAAGGAGGGAATCCAAAAGATTAATGGGAAGATTAAAATTCTTTTGCTTTCATGTTATTTCACTAATAAACTAATATATATATATATATATATATATATATATATATATATATATATATATACAGCATATTATTTATTTTAAATATTAAGTGATATATAATTCGTTAAAATAAATGAATTATATTAAAGTAGATTTATTGATAATTTATAAAGATAAACGAGTGAATCCTAGTTTTTATGATCGCTATTATGTAAAATATTTGTTATATGTTTTTATAAATGAAATATATTTAGGTTTATCGTTTTAGTTAATACCTATGTGATATACTACATATTAAAAATGTTATTTTTAAGGTTTGTTATATAAATTTATAAGTGTTAGTTATTTAAATTTATTCAAATAGTTGAAATAAATTGACGTTAGTGTGTATAAAAACAAAACATGGAGAACTTGGTAAAATTTAAAAAACTAAAAAAAATGTAGGCATTTGAATGCAAAATGTGTGAAAATAATAAAAAACATTTTAATAAGTTGTAAAAATCATGAATTATGTGGGAGTTATAATGTATAATATCATGATAAAGTTAAGAAAAGTGGAGATAATTCATGGAATTGATGAGAAGATTGAAAATTATTTTTCTCTCCTTTTGTTTATTAATTGAAAAATAATTTATTGAAATAATTGAATTATAAATTAAATTTGATATTATTTTTAATTCACTATGATGAATGAATCATACATTAAAGTTGATTTTGTTATTCATGTTTATAACAAAGTTACGTATTCTACATATTTTTATATTTAAGTTGGAATTGGATTTTTACCATAATTTTAAAAGCGTCGTGGTTTATATATTAAAGTTTTCATTTTTAGGAACTAAAAGAAGAATTAATGAATATAAATTAACTAAGTTTATTTAAATAGTTTAAATTGACAATTATTTAAGTAATTTAAATATACGGATTTAAGTATAAAGTGACAGCAGAGTATTAACGAGAACTATGAATAACTAAAGAAACTATAAATATATGGACCATTACTAAGTAAAAAATCATAAGAAAACAAATAGCCTCATAAGAAAACAAATAGCCTGATCCCAGCATTCAAAACAATAACTTGAACAAGGTTTGAGAACTCGGTTTCGCCAATGGTTTCGGTCAATTGAAATTTTCTTAGTTACAATTAGTTTCGGTCGCGGTTTTAAATTTTGTAATGAAAATGTAATGATAAGCATTTTAAATAAATTATAAAACATATACTTTAAAATAACATTACACTACTTGTATAAAAAAACAAAGGAGCCCAATAATGTTACTACGTAAATTCTGATGCAAAACAAACAACCCAGCCCAACATTTATGTAAAAAATAACTTTCCGCTTTCCACCACTTGAACACAAATAAAGATGCCCAGTAAATTTAGCAAACACAAATTTTCTTAGTCTCTCGCTTCCTAAATAAAGTAGTCCAACAAACAAAGCAACCCAACCTAAATATTAGACTCCCGTTTAAGGCTAACTAGAGCAAAAAATTAAGAACTCAAATAAAGCCGCCTTGAATAAAGCTCATAGCTACTGGACAAAGCTTGAATGATGCTCGATATATGGTTCCTGATGCCGAATAAGGCTTGATTGAATCTCATCGCCAACGAAAGCTCGTATTTGGAAAGAATTGCAGAAGGATGCTTCGATTTAAATGAGATAAGCATTCGACTATTGTTAGATTCTTTTTTTTTCTTTTTAAGATTGATTGGCTCCGCTTGTTTTTTCTCGTCTCTCCCATCTTCTTTTGATTATAATTTCAATTGTTTTTTTATTTTTCATTGACTTTTTGAACGGGATGGTATTTTGCCCTAATCTTGTCCTGCCACCGGCCAGAACTAGTACCAGCTGGTCGGAATCTCGTGGTTTCGTCCGAAACCTCACACCATGATCATGAAAACATATAAAAAAATATTAGGTCCAAATGTTAAAATAATAAATTCAAGTTCGTAATACAATATATGAAATTTATTTTCATAAGTATGAAAAAACTGAGAAATTGAAATATGGCCTACACGATGGCTAAAATGAAAGACATACAACTGTATGTTGCACGGATTGCAATATCACTTAATTTTCTAGTCCATTTAGACTGCATCATGTACTTCAGACTGCACAAAATAGATGCATGACAATAAAAGAGGAAAGATAGAGAGAGTTAGATGGAAAATTGTGCAACGTAGCTATAGGAAAGCCCACTAGTGATTGCGAAAAATGTTACATCACCCATGTAGTTTCACACAACATCAGCATTAACAAAGGTTTATTTATTAATTTACTATTTAAATGAAATTGTATTTGATCAAAAAAATGACTACAAATGAACTTATAATACACTACATAAATAATGTTTTTCTCCAAAAATAATAGCAACAAATATTTTAAAAATCATCGAAGTATTAACTTAGTCGTACAGACATTAAATATGATCATATGCAAGTTATCCAATATTTATTAAAATAATACAATACAAATAAAAATGGAAAGCAAATTGGTAATTTGTTGCCAGTAATAGCATGACCAAACATAGTTAAACTATTTGTATTTCACTTATCTACATTATAATTACCCAAATTTGAAAGCAAAAAAATACCTATTGCTTGTGAGAATCAAATAATTCATTATCCTCCTAAGATAATGTGCTTCTTGCAACTTCATTATGAAAACAAGGCGATACTTTAGACGAACATGTAAAAGTGAATGTTTAAATTGAATTAGAAATGGTAAGGATTAAGGAAATAATTTCATTGCGGAAGAATTGAGACCTATAATCTCATAAATATACTATGCTCATATGCAAGTTTCACAATTTACTTCAATAATTTCTATCGTAAATAATATTTCAGTTTAAAAAAAATCATTTGAAAATCTGCTATATATTTTCAAAATAATTTCATTTTTCATCAAAATATTCTGTTTTAATTTATTCCCCCCTCGATCGTTTTTTTAATGCGATCTCATCACAACAACAGTCGATTAAAAATATGTGATTTCATTACACCAAAATCGATCAAAGATATGCGATTCAATTTCATATTAACAAATTTATATCGATCAAAAATTCAGCATCCAAACAACCAACGACTTCCAATAATAAAATATAAATCATAGTGGTGAGTTATATAAATAACTTAAACAAACAAAACGAATAGACCAATTGAACATCTAATGACAATGCATAATTCTGCAATATCAGTCAACAACAATTTGCATAAACTAGATGATAGTCGTGAGTAAAATGAGATTTACTCACTGAAACGATGTACATTCCATTGAGTTATGTAGTAGCTTCAGCCTTCATTACCACATCAGCTAGAATTCTCTCAAACCTGTCTAACTACCCTGTCAGCCTCGCCCGAAGCCATAAACCTAGGTCGTGCCCCTTTAAAATCATTGATCCCCGTTCTGGAACGAGCATCCACACACATGCCAATACCCCATGCCACCTGCTCCTCCACGACAACCTAACCCGCACAACTGCCAGAACACTTGCGTCACTCCACGTCGCTACGACTATGCCCCAGACACACGCGACAACTTCCCCTCCCTTTACGTCGTCGTCGACGTTGCCGACAATAACCTCCACCAGGTCGCGACTAAGAATCGGTCGTCGCCTTCGTGCTTCCTCCACCCCTTCGATGTTCACTAACGTCGCTCAGGTAGCGACGCTTCCAAAGACGCGATGATTTTTTTTTAATTTCCATGAAGTCACGATTGTTGATTTAGGGTTTCTTAGGCAAAAATAGAAGCATACGAGTTTGAAGCTATACGGGGGAGATCGAGTATTCCAGGGAAATTGGTACGAGGGTTTAGGCTATACTTGATTTTGAGTACTTTTTAATCATTTAAGGCTAGCTCTTCGTGATGCTAGGAATATTACACGTTATTAATTTTTAAGTTGTAAGTTTGAGGTCGCAAATAGGTTCTAGTTCTTGCGAAGCCAAATAAACCGAACGATCTCATATTGATGGCTGTTTTAGTTTTTTTTTCCTTCTAGTGCATTTGAAATTTAACGAATAAAAATGCATTGTTATTGACACTACAGTTTTGCGTATGAGAGGGCCATTTTTTTCCAGTAAGTTTTTTTACTATGAAAGTTACTAATCAAATTAACCCTTGACATAATTGTCCTTTCTTTTATTTATTATAATTTTCACTTAATCATCATTAACGTTTAATCCAAAATCATTAATTAAATAATAGACCATTCAAACTCACATCATCCAGATGTATTTGCAAACGAGAAAGGGACAAGTTTGATTTTTACTTAAAGAAGATTCAACACGGTAATTTTAAACTGTAATTTTTATCACTGTTAAATGAACGCACAATGAAATGTTAAGAAATTACCTTTCCATCACCTTATCATCATAGTTTTGATCTGATTGTAAAAATCGAGATGAATTGTCTTCTCACCATTGTTTTATTTTTCAAAAAAATGGAGAAGAAGAAGAGAGTAAATGAAAGTGTTTAGGATTTTGATGTTTTAACTAAGGAAAAAAAGGTAAAAGTATATATGTTTTATTAATAGGACGTGCATCCCTCATACCAATTTAATTTTGCAGGAAATTATTGTCAAGAACAAAATTTCACAGTTTTTTAGCCTGAAGGACAGACCTTCAATATTTTATCCTAAATGACAACTTTCTGTAGGTATCAGTTTTTAGTTATTGATATCAGTTTTTAGGTATCAGTTTGTAGTTATCGGTAGCAGTTTTTAGGTATCAGTTTTAACTCAGTAGCAGTTTTGTTGTCCTTGAGAATAATTTTGAAAAATGTTTGTCCTTATGAATAATTTTTAAAAAAATGTTTGTCCTTGCGGTAAAAATATTGAGGTCATGTTCTTCAGGCAAAAAATATACAAATTTTTATCCTTTAAATTAATTCTCCTTTTAATTTTGTATGGAATGCTCATAAAATTTAACCCCTTTGTATTCAGAACTAAAGTGTCAATAACAAATGATAATTGACAAATAATTGCAAATGGATTCGTTCACTTTCAGCGACACCATTTTTCTAAACCATGCTTTAATAAACAACTGCAAACTCCAATTTCGAACAATGATAATTGACAAACAACCGGAATGAAATGAATAAAATAAAATAAATTTTATGGAGGGAAAATGAAAAAATAAATAACTCTACAGCACCATTCAATAATAATAAGTCTCTGAGATCAACTTTCAACATCACTATGTAAATCAATACTTTCACATAACAATCTTTTCTATATAGCTGCAATACTACAAACGATAGTAATTAATGACTATAAACCGGAAGTTCCAAATCTATATTAGCATCAATGATTTCACAACATCCACAAAAGAATAAAAGAATTATCTTAAAACTAGGTCCAACTGTTCTACAAAATCAGAGCATAACTAGCTCAACAGCTCTATTGTCTCGAATTGCTTCTTTGGGAAACTTTTTGCAGAAACAATTCCAACGCAGCTCTCATCCATATAAGTCTACATCCACTCACCGCCTCAGTAATGGAAATCTGCTTTTTCTTCCTCATTTGCATCTCTACAAAACATGCCAATTCGCTCGTTGCCTTCATAGGATCTGATACAGCCCTCTTCTTAGGAAGTTACCTCGAAGAGAAGGATCTGCCATTTGAGGAAATTTGTTTCTGCCTTTGGTCGAGCCTGCAATTTAATGTCATGTCGTGAATAAGGCTAGATATCCTGTCATATCATTTATGCATGTATATCAAACTATAAGTGCATTATGTGCATGTCAGATATAGTGTACAGCTAAAGGATTTGGGAACGTTGATATTTATGTTGAAGTTGAAACCATGAATTCATGCATGCATGTAAATATTCTGTTATGAAGATAAATACAAGTAAATTTAAACTTTGTTGAAAACTACAAATTGACCACAAGTACCACCATTCAAAAGATTGCATTGTTTTGGCCAAGTTTGACTAGGCGCCATAATTTTTTTTGACAACTTTCAAACTAACACCGAAGTGTGCAAGAAAGCAAGGCCAGAATAGTGCATTACCATTCGACCGGTTACGATTAACCTCATGTAGTTTGAAATTTTCATATTTTTGGGGTTTTTAAGTGTCAACATGTCACTGGCAAAAATGAACACTAAGGATCCGCTCTTAAGACATATTTACCACATCGTTTTTTTGTGTTCAAACATTCTTACACTAGACTTAAGAACAGACAAGTTACACTGTTCATATTGCATTTAACTTCTTCCGATTTAAGCTTACTAAAAACTGGATTGAGTAGGATTTGTTTTTAAAACTATAATTAATCGATTATACAGAAGTTTATCATAACTATATATTTAAACATTACAAATTATCTAAAAGTTACTATAGAACTCTACAAGTAGTCTTATTTCCAACTTTTACAAATAAATTTTAAAACGTGCGACAAGCTTGGTTCACTCTACCTCTGTTCATTCAACACCAATTCACTCAACTTTGTACCAGGGACTGCATCATATTAGAAAATTTTCATTGTGATACAATTCACCCAGGACTCCTGCTCATGTACTGTCTTTTCCCGAGTATCTGCTGAGTTTGCCAACAACTCCTTCTGTTTCGGCCGCTGTTCTAAGCATTTGTGAGGTTCCCATCCTCCCTTCAGGAACATCAAATCCATTTGCCATTGCGGCCGCTGCAGACCCAATAGACCTTGCGATGTTTTATTTGGGGACAGAAATTAGGGTTGGTGGAGATACTTAATAAGAGATGTGATGAACTGGGGTAAACTTGGATTTGGACCAAAATTTCCTTTTTTAATTATGAAAGCACTTGGATTTTGCAGAAACTTGAATAACTTATAATTACGTGGAAGTTTTAGTTCTAAAAGATTTAATTTCAGTTTTCTATATTTTCGATTTTTATAAAATTTAATTTTTCATGCGTTCATTTTCCAAAATTTTAATTTTGAAATAATAATTATAAAAAAATTTAATTACCACGATTCTATAATTCAAAAATTTATAGTTTCGGATCTTTTTTGAAAAGTTAAATATTATTTGATTTTTTTTTTTTGAAAAAGGAATCTGAGTTTTGAAAACGTAACCAAAAATATAACTTATGAAGTTCGAAACTACAAATCGGTTTTCAAAAATTTTCATTTCAAAAATTTGAATTTTTAGTGTTTTTTTAGTAATGTAACAAATGCAACTAGCTAAGGATATATAGGGAAAAAAATTATTATTAAACATTCAAAATCACATAAAACATTATGAAAGTGAATAATAACATTTTCATCAAATAAGTATCTAAAGTTCAAAACAAACTACTTAACATTTCCTATTCATCAATAAGTGATCAAATAACTAATCATCTACCATACGCTAGCGCTACCTAAGTTCAGAACAGTCAGTTTAGGAGGCTTAGTATAAGCGGTTCGACATAAAAGGTTAGGCATGGGTAGGGTCTTATATTACCAAGTTTAAGCAGAGGAGAAAAATGTGTGAAACAGTATGATTCGGACTTGTGTAGGAGCATTCTAACTAGATCAAACTTTAGAGAATCAGAACGCCAAGTTGCGAAATATACCAAGACCAGCGTGCAAAGAGTGGGTTTTTACAGCATATTGAAACAACGACGAAAGGGAAGCTTGGTGAGGATAAATTGTATATATAAGTGAAGTTTGGAGCAGTTCGATATAGGAAAAGGATCGAAGAAAAGGATCGGAATGGCGGAAGAATGGACCATGCGATGGAACTACAGGGATGCAGAAGCTCGACTGTGGTATCGACAACAATGACCGAACCTCAAAATAGATTCAGCATCCCCAGCCAAACCAGAATGTTACAATCTGTAAGTACATTGAAATCAACTATACTTATTTTTCAAAATTAAAATAAATTGTCTTCACTTAAATAAACCTCTAAAAGCAACAGAAATGCATATCTATACCAATGGTACTACCGTCCTCAAGTTATATTTTTTAAAATTAACTACTTGTGCAAATGAGTTCCGTTTGAGACGCGGTTTTTGTGTTATGATTGTATCAAAGTGCTACACATTATGCAGTTGGTTTGAACTAAATTCGAACAATTTAAAATTTGACAATTTATTTATTTGAAAACTGTATTTGTTTATTTTAATGAAATTCCATAATATATTTCGTGTTATTTGCAATTATTAAATGCATATTACACAATTAAAAACAAATAATTAAAAAACTATAAATCAGTTAAATAAAAAATCACATTTCAAATACTCTACTCAAATGCCCAACTCAAATACCCCATTCGTAGCCGCAAAGGCATTCCCCATTCACCAATCTTCCCCGCTCAAACATCTCATTTCCGTTCGTCGCAAATGCACCCTAAATCTTCAACATGTAAATCTACAAGCTTGTAAAAATCTAGTGGCTTATGTTCTAAAAGCCAATTTCACAATAACACATTTTGATATTTCATTGCACACCTTAATTATTTTAACAGTGTCAATAGAATAATTGACTAAAAAGAAAAGGATTTCCAAGGAGATATTAACTTTGAAGCAGGACATACCAAAGCATAATTGTTAATCAAAATCTATTTCAAAAAAACCATCGTCTTCCTACAAATTATGAGCATACAACACATTAATCAATCAGATTAGAAAACAGTTGCCAAGACGTATAATTTAAGTGAGACAAAGCTCCTAACCATGGCAATTTGAATAGACTTTCAGATATATATTCCAATAATTCAAACTTCTACGCTCTTAATGCTCTTAAAATAGTCATGTTTAACGTAAACACCGATCCTTGGACTACTTTGAATTTTTCACCTGTTTCAAGTTCATTTGCTTTTGAGAAATTTTTCCAACCATGGAAAAAAAACTATAGGCTCACCGCCTTGGTAGTAGAAAACGGGCTAAACTCTACTGGCTGGACCAATAATTAAGATAACACTTCTTTTATCTATCAATTTACAAATTCAACGGTAATTTCGTCGCTAACACCTACATGAGACAATACAATAACTTGGCTGTTAACACTTTTGGGCATATTTTTTAAAATACCAACAGATGTCTTGCAGGCAACTACAACTATAAAAATGGATACCTGAAACAGAGTTAATGGACTGACATTGTAAGGGTAACTGACGCAGCGGAAATAAATGAAGCGAAACGATAAAACGATACCAAGATAAATTCCCAAATTCATTGAACTTTCGAGATACCGGATTCTACCTATCTTCAACACGTTGATCGCGCACGATTCCGCGTTAGAAGATCTATGATTCTTCGACGTTGATCTCGCGCACGAGATTCTATGAATCGGCTTCAAATTCGTTGATTCGAGTACACTCGAATATCCGAAGATGGAAGAAGAAGGTGATCACACTCAACTTCAACAAAAGTGGCAAAAGCACACAAACAATTTTATTCAAAATCAACTCCCCTTTTACAATGACATCACACCACTATTTATAGGACAATTACAACACCTTATGACTCAACAGCCACGACTTACGACTTACGGGTTACACGACTTAACAATTGCGACATAAGAAAACACAACACGAGTTATAATATTACATGCGACTCGGTACAACACGAACTACGAGGTAACAACTACACAAGTTACAACAGTACGCGACTTAACCTTTGCAACTTAACAAATCTTTCTAGCATAATTAGCGACATAACATCATACGACATAAGAACAAGAGTGATTATAGTTTCAGGAGCGACATAAGGAAATAGCGACATAACAGATGCGACCTAAGGAAGCAGGCGACTTAAGAAACCAGCGACCTGTCAGAGCGACTTAAGAAATGTGGCATAGGTTATCAGCGACCTACGACTTATAAGTCAGCGACATAAGGAAGCGACTTAAGCTTCCGCGACTTAAGAAAATGCGGTATAAAGAACTCGCTTATCTTGATGCGTTGATGGTTGGGGCGGCCTTAGGTCGTTGAGCGACTTAAGCGACTTAACTCGCTTATCTTGATGCGTTGATGGCTGGGGCATCCTTAGGTCGTTGGGCGACTTATGTTGGAGCGACTTAACATGGCGCGACTCATAGCAGGCCGAGCGACTTAAGGAACTGTGACTATCATGGTGCGCTACATCATCCTCCGCTGGTTGAAAAGAATTCGACCCCGAATTCACACTTTCCTTTTCTTCGACATGGTTATTCTCATGATACGGAATCAAGTGTTTGATGTTGAAAATGTCAGCAGTATGGATATGATCCGGCAATCTCAACTGATAAATAAGCATTCTCATTAATCTTCTTTACGATCTCCAAAGGACCAATCTTTCTAGCAGCCAACTTGTTGTAAGCACCAATAGAAAATCGATCCTTAGTCAATACTGCATATACAAAATCTCCTTCTTTGAATTCAAGATTTCGTCGTTTAATATCTACGGATGCTTATATTTCTCATTCGCCTTAAACAATCGTTCTTGCACAACCTTGTGACACTCTTGCAATTCAATTACCAAATCACTAGCTCGTTTGATCACCCCTTTCTGCTGTGGTACTGTAGATAAATCTAATGGTTCTTTCGAAATTGTTGAATAAACAACCTGAAATGGACTGAACCCAGTGCTAGGATTAACTACATGGTTGTATGCAAACTCAGCTTGACACAGCTTGGAATCCCAACTCTTCAAATTATCATTCACGAGGCATCGCAATAGATTACCTAGGGAACTGTTCACAACTTCTGTCTGTCCATCCATCTGTGGATGATAAGCACTACTAAATTTCACCTTTGTCCAGACCATTCTCCATAGACTCATCCAAAAATGACTCAGAAAATGAGTGTCTCTATCTGAAACAATAGATTCCGGCAACCCATGAAGACGATAGATCTCTCTGAAGTATAACTGTGCGACATTAACTGCATCTGTCGTCTTCTTGCATGCGATAAAATGTACCATTTTTGAAAAACGATCAACCACCACATAGATAGAATCATTGCCACGTTCCATCCTCGGCAAACCCAATACAAAGTCCATACTAACATCCACCCATGGCTTAGTAGATATAAGAAACGGCAAATATAAACCTGCATTTGTCGCGGTCCCCTTTGACACTTCACAAATATGGCACCTCTGAACAAACCTTTCAACTTCTTTTCTCATTGACGGCCAAAAAGAAGACTTTGTGATCAACTTCATAGTACGATCGCAACCCACGTGTCCTTCTTCATGCAATTCTTTAATGATCTTCATTCGTAAACTACAATCTGGAATGCACAACTGATTTCCTTTGAACAGAAAACCATCAACCAGCATATATTCATCCATGTTTCCCTGCTTGACTTTGTCTAAGATCTTGGAAAAATAAGAATCTGATGTAAGAAAATCTGGCAGTAAATCAAAACCCATCACCTCTACTCGCATGGTTGTTAGTAAATTATTCCTCCGACTCAATGCATCTGCGACGCGATTAGTTACTCCAGACTTATGCTTGACTACGAATGTAAATTGCTGCAAATAAGCTATCCACGATGCATGCCTAGCTGCAATTTTATCCTGCCCTTGCAAAGGATTCAATGCTTCATGGTCCGTATACAAAACAAATCCTTTGTGGAGCAAGTAATGTCTCCAATGCTTCACAGCCTGCACAATAGCATAAAACTCCACATCATATGTATTGTATCTCATCTTTGCTCCAGAAAGTTTTTCAATAAAATGGGCAATTGGACCACCCTTCTGACTCAACACTCCTCCAATTCCAACTTTCGATGCATCTGTATGTAACTCAAATAGTAACTGGAAATCCGGCAACACTAGAATCAGTGCTGAGGTTAAAAGTTCCTTGATTTGCTCAAAAACAGATCATGCCTCTTTCGTCCATGAAAACTTCTTTCCCTTCATACAATCAGTAACAGGAGCTATCACACTACTAAAGTGTGGTATAAATCTTCGATAAAATGAAGCTAACCCATGAAAACTTCTGACTTCTGTTATAGTTTTGGGCTGTGGCCAATTTCTGATTGCGGCTACTTTACTCTGATCCACCTGTATCCCTTCCTCAGACACAACATAACCCAGAAATAAAACACTTGGTGTTATGAACACGCATTTCTTCGTCGCTGCATAGAACTGTTCTTGACGAAGAATAGTTAACACCTTTCGCAAGTGTTGAATATGCTCCCCTGTGCTCGCACTATATATCAAGATATCATCAAAGTAAACAACAACAAATTTCCCAATGTAAGGTATGGAAATTTGATTCATGACCCTTATAAATGTACTTGGTGCATTAGATAGACCAAACGGCATTACCAGCCATTCATATAATCCTTCCCGTGTCTTGAATGCTGTCTTCCATTCGTCACCTGGTCTAATACGAATCTGATGATAACCACTCTTAAGATCGATCTTTGAAAAGATTACAGACCTGCTAAGTTGATCTAATAGATCATCAAGTCTTGGCATAGGAAATCTGTATCTGAAAGTTATTTTGTTGAGTGCCCTGCTATCTATACACATTCTCCATTAACCATCTTTCTTCGGCACTAACAAAACTGGTACAGCACAAGGACTGAGACTCTCTCGAACACGCCCTTGTTCAGGCAACTCCTTAACCTGTCTCCTCAACTCTTCATGCTCTTTCGGACTCATACGATAATGTGGCCTATGCGGTAAAACAGCACTTGGCACTAGATCAATTTAATGTTGTATGTCCCTCAATGGCGGTAACTCTTTGGGTAATTCCGCAGGAAAGACATCTTAAAATTCATTCAACACTGGTCTAACCTCCGCAGGAACTTCACAATCTTCACTTGTTTCATACCCAATCAACATAAACATTTCAGCACTATCATTCACTTCTTCAACAAATTCTTTCGAAGATAATAGACTAGCTGATTCCACCTTTTTCTCTGACTTTCTTTCACGGTGTTCACGCTTCTTTGGAACCAAAGTAATTTAGTACCTTCGAACATGAAACTGTAGCTGTTGGTGCGACCATTATGTTGTACAGCTCGATCATATTTCCATGTTCTTCCCAATAGTAGATGACACACATCCATATCCACAACATCACACCATATATCATCCTTGTACTTCTTCCTAATAGAAAATGTAACAAATGCTCGTCTTCCCACTGTCACTTCTCCACCTTTCTTTAGCCATGCCAGTTTATAAGGTCTAGTGTTTTTTTCAGTCTTCAACCCTAACTTCGTAACGGCTTCTTTAGAAATTATGTTATCGCAGCTCCCCGCATCAATAACAAATCGACAAACCTTCCCCGAGATAGTACATGTAGACTGAAAGATATTGTTTCTTATCCAACTAGAATCGTTCTCATGCTTTGGCACTAAACAAGACCTCCTTATCATCAAATTACACCTTTCTTCTCCTGACACAACTTCTTCATCTTCATCAAACTTCGATGGTTGAGTATAATCAATCTCAGCTTCCACATCCTCATACTCACATTCCTCTGCAACTAATGCTCACTTCTTTAGCTTTGTACACTCAATACTTCTATGGCCGAACTCTTGACAATTATAGCACTTGATACTGTCATTGGCCTTTGCTTTAGCGGCTTCATTGTCAACTGGTTTACTGACTGCCTTGGAAACATTAGCACTGCTACTAGCACCCTTACTCTGATTGTTAGAACTCGTAAACATACCACCTCCTCGTCTCACTTGTCTCTCCCAAGCTAGAGCTTTCTGATGTGCTTCAGCAATAGACATTGGATTAAACACATTCACCATGTCTTGAATTTGCATTCGTAACCCTCCAATATATCTAGCCGTTAACTATTCCTCGGTGTCCATAATATCATTCCTCGCAATCAATTGATAGAATTCATCATCATAATCATTCACGGTCCTCGTCTCTTGTCTCAAGTTCTGCAAACGTTGATACATAAGAGATTGATAATTGTACGGCAAGAAAGTTGCTTTCATCATCTTTCTCATCTTCTCCCAAGTGACAACTTTTGATTTTCCCATTCTCTCCCGAGTTTTTTTAGTTTGCTGCCAGCAAGCCATAGCTCTTCCCCTTAGCCTTTTAGCAACTAATTGAACTCTTCGCTTCTCAGGCACCTCCTTGAATTCCAAAATTTCTTCAACATTTGACAACCAATCAAGAAATTCTTCTGCTTGCATACCACCTTTGAATTCTAGAATTTCCATCCTCATACCTGACTCCCATTTATGATCATTCTCTGAATCCAGATATCAATTTCGCACTTGGCCTCGATCTCGATAATGAATACTACCTCCATCACCATATTCCTCTAAATCATACGTACTTCGATATCGATCTCGACCATCTATGTCTCTACGATCACGCGTGCCCCTTCTATCATGTCTTTCAGCATCACGATATGGATCATCTTCAAATCCATGATGAGTTCTTCTATCTTCATTTCGATACTCATGGTGTCCTCGCCTCATTGAAACAGATGATTCTCTCCCATCTCAATAAGACTGGGGTGACATTCTCCTTTCTCCCAAAACCGATGGTGAAACCCGGCTTCTACTCTGATTCGAAACTGGTGACGTTCTCTTTTGACTTTGATTCATGTCTTTCATCAATTTCTCCAATTTCTCAATACCCTCATTGAACTTTTCATTGATACGTTGCTCCATCTATTCAGCTTCTTGTCTTCTATACACATCTTCAACATTATGATAACGATTAGCACGTCTCGGAGGCATGATCACCAAACAATCTCGGTTCTTTGACTTAGCTCAAACTTGCTTTAACTCGGCTCTGAACTCTGCACTAGCTCGGCTCTGAACTGCCTGACTTTAACTCGGCTTCGGCCTTGATCTAACTTAGCTCTGATACCAATTAAGTGACGTAGCGGAAATGACAAATGAAGCAAAACGATAAAACGATACCAAGATAAATGCCCAAATCCGTTGATCTCTCGAGATACCGAATTCTAGCTATCTTCAACACGTTGATCGCGCACGATTCCACGTTAGAAGATCTACGATTCTTCGACGTTGATCTCGCGCACGAGATTCCGTGAATCAGCTTCAAATTCGTTGATTTGAGCGCACTCGAATATCCGAAGATGGATGAAGAAGGAGATCACACTCAACTTCAACAAAAGTGGCAAAAGCACACAATTTTTTTTATTCAAAATCAACTCCCTTTTTACAATGACATCACACCACTATTTATAGGACAATTACAACACCTTGCGACTCAACAGACACGACTTACGGGTTACACGACTTAACAACCACGACATAAGAAAATACAACACGAGTTAAAATATTACATGCGACTCAGTACAACACGGCCTACGACCTACGAGATAACAACAACACAAGTTACAACAGTACGCGACTTAACCTTTGCGACTTAATAAATCTTTCTTGCATCATTAGCGACATAACATCATGCGACATAAGAACAAGAGTGATTTTAGCTTCTCGAGCGACATAAGGAAAGAGCGACATAACAGATGGGACCTAAGGAAGCAGGCGACTTACGGCAGCAGCGACTTAAGAAACCAGCGACCTATCAGAGTGACTTAAGAAATGCGGCATAGGTTATCAACGACTTACGACTTATAAGTTAGCGACATAAGGAAGCGAACATAAGGAAGCGACTTAAGCTTCAGCGACTTAAGAAAATGCGGTATAAAGAACTTGCTTATCTTGATGCGTTGGTGGTTGGGGCGGCCTTAGGTCGTTGAGCGACTTAAGTGACATAACTCGCTTATCTTGATGCGTTGATGGCTGGGGCGTCCTTAGGTCGTTGAGCTACTTATGTTGGAGCGACTTAACATGGCGTGACTCATAGCAGGCCAAGCGACTTAAGGAACTGTGACTATCATGGTGCGCTGCATCAGTAACCAATAGTTTTTATTTACCACAGTGAGCTGAAGTCATAAAAGATGGGATATAAAATATATTTTCCTTCCTAATAACCCAATTCATTAAACATCCTGCTGATCTTTATTCAAATCTCCCAATTTAATTTTCTTCATAGTTTTTTCAGCTAACGATCAATGATAAATTTCAAATACTTTTAGACAAAAAATCTTGACTTCTTTGTTGTTTTTTATTTACTTTTTTTAATAGGAAAATCAATCGTTTTATGAAATTCAAACTTATGAAGAAATCAAACTTTGAAAAAAAAACATCAAAAGAAAAAATTAATATCTACAAAAAAATGTTTCCACAAAATATGTTCGTTTTCAGAACAAATTTAATTTTGTTAAAAGAATTTTAAATTTTCCCAAAGAAGATCATTTTTTTCAAAGATAATTATGTAAATTAAAAAAAACAAATTTTTCAAAATAATCTGAATAAAATAACTGTTGATCCACTCTAATCAAAATAGCTATGAGTAATCCATCATTGAATATACAAAAAATCTAAAATCCATCCGCATCCGTATTCAAAAGGTGGATAAATATCTGATATCCAAAAAACAGATACGGATGTGCATACGAAGACATCTACATCCGAAATTTTTTTGCTCAGATTTTATTAAGATTGTAATTTATATTACGTATATTTTAATACAATAAAAATATGTATTGATTATTTTACTATGTTAATAGTTTATATTTTACTCATCTAATGCATATTTAACAGTAATGCCTTAGTAGTTGTTGTAATGTATATTTAACATCTCAAAACTA
Organism: Allium cepa; assembly: GCA_030765085.1. NCBI lineage: Eukaryota > Viridiplantae > Streptophyta > Magnoliopsida > Asparagales > Amaryllidaceae > Allium > Allium cepa. The sequence continues at coordinate 961,958,338 of CM060939.1, read as the reverse complement.
TTTATTATCATCATATTTTTTTTAATTTTTTACTGTTTATATTTTATAATCAATGAAATTGAAAGAAAATGTTATGTTAAAACAAGATTTTCTATTTATATTTCTTGATTCATCGATCGTTGACAGATAGAATGATTATCTGATATCCATCCATATCTACAGATGAGGATATCTTATTTTCGAAAATGATTCCACATCCTAAAGTATCTGTTGAGAGACCTATTTACGACCTCCTTTCACTTACGAGACGTTTTAATAAAAGTACAAGTCGAGGTTTGAGAACTCGTTTCGGTTTCGGTTTTGATCAATTGGAATTTTCTTAGTTATGGATGATTTAAGAAATTTCAAAAGTTTCGCTTTTGATTACGGATTCGGTGCCAGTTTCAATTTTTAATGACATGTTAATGAAAATGTAATACTAATCCTTGTAAAAAAACTATAAAAAATAGTTTATAAAAAAATAAAATGCAATATACAATATTATAAATAAATAACCAAACCCTGATCACTTCATGGTTCTAATTATTAATTAACCATTACTTAACTGAAATAGGAAACTATTATTAGTTTAGCCTGGCAAAGTCCAAACCCAAAATAATTCAATGTTGACTTGCGCAAGCTTATGAAATAAAAAAAAGTATGTCCTACTCCCTCTCATTCAAGCCCAAGCTTAAATTTTAGCCCAACTTAACCAAAAAGTAAATACATTACGCCCAGCCCAATCCCATATTTTACCCTAATTCCACCAATAGCCCTTAAAAACATCATTGCTCTCTACAAACCCAGAAAAAATGAAAGGGAAAAAAATCAACACTCTATAATGCAAACTCAAAACAAACAAAAAGGGAAAATAGATAACATTCGAAGATGGGATTAGATTGAAGTGCGCTGATATGAAGCCGACGATGAGCTGAAGACGGAATAGAAATCGCCGACGAGACTGAGGTCGATAAAAAGGTTGAAGCTTTGATTTTTGATTTAGGTTTGTAATTTCAATCTATTTAAGTAGATGGTTGTAATTTTGAAATTTTCAAAAAAATTCCCTCTTCTCAACCGAAATCGAATTCTAGCTAGAGTTTCGTCCCAAAGCCCAATAAACCAAACTGAGGTGGCTGGAACTTCGATATTCCGGTCAAAACCTCAAACATGTTACAAATTACACAATATATTACACATGGAAAAGGTTATAACACAATTGATTACATATGTATTATGTTACAAAGCAAATACTTATTATCTCCAATGACAAATCTTAAGCAAAAAAACAATGAAAAAGAAAACACTCATATAAGAGCACACCCAAAAGTGAGTTTTTAAGTAATCAAACTAACCACTGCACATTCAGGTGTGACTCATTCAAGAACCACAAAAATCAAGAATTAAAACGGTACAATATGTGTTGTCTTAATGCATTTGCATTAAAACATCAAATACTATATCCATTTTAATGCAACTATGCATTAAAACAGCATAGTGTTTGTTGTTTGAATTCATATGCACATGTTGTTTATTGGCCTCTCATTTACCAACACAAACAATTTTTTTAGTAATTTTTCATTAGGTTTACATCTTGTTCAATTGCTTCTGAGTGTGGTGCGTTGTGGCTAATTGAAAATGGTGGAAGGATAAAAGTGAACACACCAACCGTTGAGAATGCTTTAAAGGCTAATACAAAATTTATCCAAGATAAAATAATGAGTCTCACGGGCCTCGTAGGATTAATGAGAAAGATTGCATTTTTCATAGACATGCACTGGCAGAAAAGATGATATATATATATAACACATATCAAACATAAATTGGAATAAATAGTTGCCTTAATGAAAGTCGATATTACCGCAGGAAATTGCCCAGCATAATACAAGTTATCTATTTGTAAATGCATGATGATTTGTTCTAATTTGATAGGAGCTACATATAGCTTATGTTGTGACATAGGTATGCATGAGAATTGCATATGGCTTATGTTGTGACATAGGTATGCGTAAGGCTCAAACATAATTTTCTCTATGAGCCCATATCTATGGGGTGGTCCATATATTGGGTTTCTTAGAACAAAATTTATGTATTTTATTTGTAAGAGGGCCTAAAAAGTGACGCTAAACATGCCCTTTCTTGCCAAGAGATTAACTCAGTCTCTTGACGGGACATAGAAGACTTACTACCATTTAGAATAATCTTTACAATTGATGAATTTAACTTCTAAATTTTTATATAAACAGTTAAACATTGTCTATGATATATTGTTTATACATTTGCCCTTAGCCCAATGGGTCACCGCAGTCCATGGGCTTGGCGAGCTACCATTTCAACCGGGCTAGGCATATGATATAGCACAGTTCATTACCTATGTTTCTCTGAACAAAATACCTCAGACATCAACTAAATTCTGTTTGGACCTAAATGTATTTTGTATGTGTTGTAATCGCCAAGGTTTTAAAAACTGGATTCAAATTGTAAATCGTAAAGTTCAAATTTTAAAACAAAACACGATTTAACTCATAAATCGTTGATTTAAAAGGTCCATATCTACACATATTGAAATTGATTATGATGATTGAACTTTTACATCTAAACTTAAAAATCAGTTCTTTACTGTTGTTATAGTTTTTTTTTGGAAAACTCTAGGATTGAAATTATGGATTCAAATAAGCATATTAAATATATAAGTATGTATTGAATGAATTTTGCCAACTGTAATTTTAAATGAGTTCGATTTAGAATGTAAATCGAATCGAAATGCGAGAGATCCGATCTGAAATGGGATTCAAAGATTTATGATTTTTGGTAACAATGGTAGTCAACCTATCAGTTTTAATTTAGAAAAAATTTATCATATATTCTTGTGATTATAATTTTTTTTCCTTAGGACCCTGTCAATTTTCTTTTAAAATTACATCCATATTTCAAAAAAAAGGTGAAATTCACAGGAGTATTTGGGTAGTTTTACTATTCTTAACATGTGTTCTTAGGGTATACGTCCATAACTCATAACCGTAGTAATACACGTCGGAGCGTCCGCTTTTAAATTTGAAAATGAGAGAAGTAAATAAAAGTAGTTAAAAAAAGTGGATGTAGAAAATAATTTTTGAATGGAAGGGATGTAAAACAAATAAGCTTAGAAAAGAGGAATGTATCCTTAATTTCCACATTAATTTAACTAACAATGAATCAAATTATTGAGTGTAAAGGAAAAGGAAAGTAGGTCCATTCAATCATTTAAACTGTATTATGCAAGGAAAAAAATTGGTATAAAAATGAGAAACGAATCGCATCTAATGTCGTTAAAGATGTTCAAATGCTTACAACCCAAGTATTCATTTCAGTGATGGTTAAGAAAAAACCAAAATCTTCAAAATCAAGAGGCGAAATGCCATCAACGCCGATGATTCCACCCGTCGCTTCTATAATTTTCTTCTTCAATGAAGGTGTAACCTTACACTTAACCATTGTCCACGTGCTTCCCATAAAATAGAAAATTGCACATACTATTACTCATGCAATTAGTTTTAAGTTGGTATGTATTGTTCATCCAACAATAAAAAATTCAAAGATTCGTTTACGGATATATGATAAATGTTCCATATGAATCGATAAAAAAATAGCTGAGAAAATATGAAATTATCTGATTTGTTTGGCCCTGGCTTTGTGCCACTGTATTCGCATGAAAGTGAAGTTAAAGTTTGGTTTTGGTGAAATTTGGTATCTCTCTTTATATTTGTGGCCTTCGAAATCTTTGATGGCACTGCTAATATGCAGCATCCTTGATAACTATAGGTATTCGATATCTCTTTAACCCTTTGAAGCTTGGCATCCTCCGTTACCTACAAATACTCAAAACCACTTCCTACTTGTTGATGTTTTTCAGCTGTTATAGTTGTATAGGCCCAATATCCAAAGAGTCTCGATATTCCCTCTTAACGATTATGTATTGGATACCTCATAATTATGCAATATCTCCCTTTAATTGCCTTTAGGTTTAACATCCTTCGTATTATAGTCTCTTGGCATCTGTTGATGTTCGATATTACATTGGACTTGTTATATGTTTGGCATCAAATAAACACGATATCCTTTCCCTTTTAAATGCTTAACAACCTTCATGGTTTTTGAGGCTCTACATATCCCTTTAAGTTTGAAAACCTTTGTGTATGTTGTTCCTTTATTGTTTGACATCTCTGTTGATTCAAAAACTCGCCCATTGCAAAAGTCTGTATCCATAGAAGTTGTTTTAGAATATGATAGCTCTTCCCCTTTATACATTTGACAACCTCTAGAGTTATCCAATTGCTTCGACATTCTTATAATTTTGCCATCCTTCTCTAGGTGCACGACACCTTTTATTATAAAAGTTTGAAACTTTCTTGAAGTTCAATATCCCTTTCTAGAAAGTCTACTATTTTTCCTTCAACATCTTGAATCTTTGTATGCTCTCTTTACATGTTCGAAATTATCATTTGTAGTAACATAGGACAAATAGAGAACTATTGACGTGGAAAATGCTTTTGAATTGTTAAAGCTTTTATTACATATATTTCCGACCTTAGTTGACATACTTACTGAATAACTTAAGGTAAATGTTATATCTTTCACATTTTAATCTTTAGTATCACGTTTCATGTCTTTTTTTGAAGTTTTCTTTGCGTATATTTGCGTTTGTTTTATAGGTGCAACAGGGCTATAAGGTAATTAGTAAGTACCAGTGGATGAGCTTTCTCCGATGTGCTAATGAGGTTGGTCATATTTCCACTCTTTAGGCATTTGAACCAGTAATATACATATAGTGTACTCTAAGTGACTTTTAATTTTTCGCATTTGAAACATACTACTTAACGCCGTTCTTTTTCTATAACATGTTTGTTTCATGTTACTGGAAATTGGAAAGTTACATGCTTCACTATGAGTAAAAGTATCATATGTCCAATTTCATAATACACTGTTATATTTTAAATCAAACTCATTTCAAGTTTTAGTTTGCTTAAAGACTTATATTTTGATAATATAAATCCTGAATTAGCTGTTATTGCTTTAAAGGCTTGTAGATGAACATCAATTGGTAGGTTTATTTGGATTTTTGTATTTTGGACTCGGTTCTCATGTATGCTTATTGTTTAAAATATATAATAAAGTTCATTTGGCAGTATTACATAATTAAAATTCATACCATGTGACTTTTTTCAATTGCTAAAAAAATACATAAGTTCTGTGATGATAAGTTGGTAGAATTTGTTTCTAAGATGTAGTTGATAGTTCATAAACAACCCGAATTTAAGCTATAGTAATTAATTGATGAATTAATTAAGTGATAAAATAACTTTGTGAAATTATCATAATTGAGCCACTAAAGTTGCACCGTAGTCTCTATGATAAATTTCTGGTCAATTTCTATTTATGGAACGTCACAATCCGAGCTAAGACGAAGAAGTCATGGAATAAACAAGAAACGAGAATATATATATAGGGGGCTAGGTCGACCCTATAATCGATCCTCACATAGGCAAGGTCGACCTATAGGTCGACCATTGCTAGTGAAGGTCGACACGCCTATCCCAGAATGCATTCTTTTAACGTTGCTTCGTCCAGAACGATTTTAACACGTCTATTTGCAACTTTTGTCCAATTCTTTGCGTTCGTGCCTCCATCCGACGGTTTCTATGGAGCCTATGACATGGTTGCACCAAATTTAATTTCTAAATCCAATGGTCTGAGATCCAAAAGTGACGGTATAAATAAGACCCTTGGTCTAGCTATTTTTCTCATTTAGTTTTTATCCATCTGGGTTCATTGCCTAAGGCAGGACCCTAAAAGGAATATTTTTCCAAGCAGAAGATCTTCTTAATTAAAATATTTTATACCCTACAAGTGTATCCAGAAAGGCCATGGAAAAGAGCTAAGGACCTCAGGTGAGTGATTAATAATTATTTTAGATTCTAAAGTAATGTAAAATAATAGGGTTTCAAATAGTTGTAGTTTTTCTACAATTTTGGGATAACCTTTATACAAGTTTATTTATAGTTTAATTTAAGTAAGTTCTAGACTTGTTTTTTAGTCTATTTTCTTTTAGCTATTCTAATTCAGTCATTTGCAATTATTATTGTTAATTATAGCTTTTCCAATTATTTACAGTTATTTACAGTTTTTATAGTTATTTACTGTTATTTACATCTATTCTACGTTGGGATTTCTTCTATAATTGTCAGTTTCTTTTTAATTTCCCTTTTACGCGAATGGAATAAATAGAATAGAATAAATCAAGAATATGAACTATATTATTAAAAATTGAATTTATAGAAAATGAGATGTAAAATAAGAAGAGCTATAATAAATTGGACTTAGACTGAAATAGGAAAATTTAAGATATTTGTAAGCTTAGTTATAACATATAATTATAACTAAAAAGAGAAAATAAAAGAAATAGCAGAAGTTGCTTACTCTTAAACTTGGACCTTGGGTTAAGCAGATAAGCAAATTTATAACACACGGGTTATAATTAGAGACTAAACAGAAAAGGTTTATCTTTAAAATTTAGAATAAGTTAATAAGCAAAGACAAAAGTAGGACCCTTACCAACAATATTCCCTTTTTCAGTTAGGTCTCGTAATAGATTAGGTGAGGCTAAGGAACGCTTATGCTGAGTAGTGGTAAATAAGAGGTCAGTAAATAGAAGTTCAAATCATGGGGATTTGGACAAGAGGCGCAACTAGATTTTGTTTGTTAGATAAGACTCGTACCAATAGCACTCCCTTTTAGTTAGACACAGGTGGTCTCACAATAGCACAAGTGAGGTAAGGGCATGCTTATGTTGGAGCAGTGGTAAATAAGCAATGATAAAAGACTTATGTTTTGATACTATAAATTTCGGTTTAGCTGTTATTGCTTTAAAGGCTTGCAGATAAACATCAATTATTCGGTTTATTTGGATTTTTGTGTTTTGGACTCGGTTTCATGTATGCTTACTGTTTAAAATATATAATAAAGTTCATTTAATAGCATTACATAATAAACATTCATACCATGTGACATTTTTCAATTGCTAATAAATTATATATGTTTTTTGACGATAAGTTGGTAGAACTTGTTTCAAAAATGTAGTTGATAGTTCATGTAACAACCTAAAATTTAAGCTATAGTAATTAATTAACGAATTAATTAAATGACAAAATAACTTTGTGAAATTATCACAATTGAGCCATGGAAGTTCCACCATTATGTCTGTGGTAATTTTCTGGTCAATTTCCATTTATCGAATGCCAAAATCCGAGCTAAGACGAAGAAGTTACGGAATAAACAAGAAACGAGAATATATGTGTGTGTGTGTGTGTGTATGTATGTATACACAAGGGGCTAGATCAATCCTAGGGTCGATCCTCACATAGGCAAGGTCAACCTATAGGTCGACCCTTAATAGTGAAGGTCGACAGGTAGGTCTACCCGCCTACCCCAGAATGCGTTCTTTTAACGTTGCTTCGTCCAGAATGATTTTAATACGTCATTTTGCAACTTTTGTCCAATCCTGTGCATTCGTGCTTCCATCCGACGGTTTCTATCGAGCCTATGACATGGTTACAGTAGATTTAATCTCCAAATCTAATGGTCTGAGATCCACTAGTGATGTTATAAATAAGACACTAGGCCTAGCTATTTTTCCCATTTAGATTTTATCCATCTGGCTTCATTGTCTATGGCTGGACCCTAAAAGGAATATTTTTCCAAGGAGGAGATCTTTTTAATTAAAATATTTTATACCCTACAAGTGGATCTCAGAAGGCCAAGGAACAGAGCTAAAGACCTCAACTGAGTGTTTAGTAATTATTTTTGATTCTTAAGTAATTTAAAATAACAAGGTGTCTAATAATTGTTGTTTTTCTACAATTTTGTGATAATCTTTATACAGATTTATTTACAGTTTAATTTAAGTAAGTTTTAGACTTGTTTTTCATTTTATTTTCAATTAGCTATTCTACTTCAGTTATTTGCAATTATATATTGTTTATTATAGCTTTTCCAATTATTTACAGTTATTTATAGTATTTATAGTTATTTACCATTATTTAAATCTATTTTACATTGGGATTTCTTCTGTAATTGTCAGTTTCTTTTTAATTTCATTTTTATGCGAATGGAATAAACAGAATAAAATAAGTCGCGAATACGAACTAAATTATAAGAACACTGAATTTACAGAAAATGGGATGTAAAATAAGAAGAACTGTAATAGATTGGACTTAGACTGAAATAGGAAAATTTAAGATATTTTCAAGCTTAGTTATAAAATATAATTATAACTAAAAAGAGAAAATAGAAGAAATAGTAGAAGTACCTTATTCTAAAGCTTAGACCATAGGTTAAGTAAATAAACAAAGTTATAACACACATGTTATAATTAGAGATAGAAAAGAAAAGGCTTATCTTTAAGACTTAGAATAAGTTATTAAGGAACGATAATAGCATGACCCGTACCAACAACATTCCCTTTTTCAATACGTCTCGCAATAGATTAGGTCCGGCCAGGGCATGCTTATGCTGGAGTAGTGGTAAATAAGAGGTCAATAAATAGAAGTTCAAATCATAGGAATTTGGACAAGAGGCGCTACTAGGTTTTGTTTGTTAGATAAGACCCGTACAAATAGAATTCCCTTTTACTCAGACACAGGTGGTCTCACAATAGCCAAGATGAGGCAAGTGCACGCTTATGCTGGAGTAGTGGTAAATAAGAGGTCAACAGAAGGGAGCAACAAATAGCGCGAGCATAGTTGTAGTCGGGCGTGCGGCCCCAATGCTGGCTGATAAGTCGTTATTGACTTCCAAGAGCTAAGTAGGTATCTATTGCGTAGGGACCAACATGGTCTAGTCCGCAGTGGTAGCTGTCTATTTTCTAGGGACCAACAGGGTCTAGTCCGTATCTTTTGCGTAATGACTAACAGGGTCTAGTCCGCATCTTTTGCGTAGGGACCAACATGGTCTACTCCGCATGTTTTGCGTAAAGGCCAATATGTCTAGTCTGCATTAGGCACGGTAGAGATAGAAGGACGATTAAGGGTACAATTAGGACTTTGGCCGAATTAAAGTAGGATAGGGTTTCAGCCTAATCAAAGTAGTTATCTAAGAATAGTGCAAACAATCTAATGGAACTATCTAAGCAAAGCAAGCAAGTTAAGCCGTATTTTATTCCAGCTTTATCTTTTCCTTTATTTCCTTTTTTACGAAAATTGTTACAAAGTCTATTACCTTTATCTTGCTTAAGACATTCACCAATCTTTTAGTCTGACCTACTCCTCCATTTCCCTTTTCTCCCCCCATAGGCCACCAGAGGTAGGGATAGTAGATTTTAGAGTTTGGAGGTTCAGCTGCAGAGACTTTCTTCATGTATTCTACTTCTCCTTTTTCAGTTTTTGTTTCGTCTGTTGTACTAGTACTTTTCTTTGAGAGCGATAGTTATTTTATATACTCCAATGTTATGATTGAGATAATGTTTTTCACTAGACATGGATATTTGGTATTTTGTTTAATGAAGTATTTTTTAGGTTTGATTTTGAATAATGAGATTTGTATTTAAATGTTTCTGCTGTTTTAATTATTTTGTCCTGTGAATCTTAGTCTCCCTAAGTTTTTAGCTATACCTACAACGCAAAACGTCTTTTAGTGTGCTCTTTTTGGCTATTCTAAGGGGTGTAGGGTGTTACATTTGTTATCAGAGCCTAAGGTTACAGGATTGCTAATAATTTGTTCTAAAAAGTAAAGTATTTTCCATAATAACTTGTTTTAAAAGTATTTTTCAGAAAGAAACTGTTAGAAATAGTTTTCAAGTATAAAAATGTTATTATAAAAATCCCCTCAATTTCTAGTTCAATCTTTCTTCGATTCTATCAAGCCTAAATTATATTTTTCTTTGCATAGGATGGCGGATGCCCTAATCTTGCAGAGGGTGTCCAAGTCCCAGCCTGGTTCCATAGATACTTGCAAGCTACGACTCCAGAGGTGCGAGGGCCAGTGCCCAATCCGCCACCAGCGGGAGGAGGGGGAATCCCCTCAACCCACCTACAGCAGTCGATTTCTCTAAGCTATGTAAGGATTTCGTCGGTTTTGGATGTAAGACATTTTCCGATATAGAGAATTTTGTGGAGGCGCGAGCTTGGTTAGGAAACAAAAAGAGGATATTCGGGCTATTGGGACTGGAGGATCAGCAAAGAGTTCAGCTTGCATCTTGGCAGCAGAAAGGAGAGGCTTCTTATTGGTGGGAGGTTGTTGAGTTAGAATGAAGAGATGTTGGAAGGTTTGGACTCTAAGAGAGGTTTGAGAGGAAGTTTTTGTCACAAGTAGAAGAGAGTGTGCAGTCGGAACATTTTATTGGCTTGAAGTAAGGTAGTCATTCTGTTAAAGAGTATATCAACCAATTGAATGAGTTGTCGAGGTTTGGAATGGAGTTAGTGAATACACTGCACTAGGAGGCCTTGAAGTCCACAAAGTGACGCAGCGGATTAACAGAAAATCGATATAAAGATAAAAGTAGCAATCAGAGGATTGATGAATACCAAAATGCCCAAATTCGTTGATTCGAAGATACAGAATTCTAGCTATCTCTAACACATTGATCGCGCACGATACCGTGAAAGAAGATCTTCAATTCTTCAAGCGTTTATCAAGCGCACTTGATTCCGCGAATCGGCTTCAACAATCGTTGATTCGAGCGCACTCGAATAACCGAAAGTGGAGATAGGAGATTACACTCAACTACCAATTTTAGAAGAAAGCACACAGCAATCAACAAGAAATTTTATTCAAAAATCAACAACTAAAAAGTTACAACTCACTCCCTATTTATAGAAGTTTCACAACTTGACTCTTAAGTCTTACTCGACTTACGGCTTACCCATAGGTCGGCACCGACTTAACACAAGCGACTCAACCCTCTACGACACAACACAATGCAAACGACTCAAACATGGCCGACTCATATATACACAACCTCCCTGCGGTATTTCCTCAAACGACTTAGCTGGGTCGACTCATCATGAGTCGTAACTCGTTAACTCGGCACATTTTCCCTCTGGTATCCAGTTAGCTCGGAGGCGACTTATAGATGAATCGTTGAGTCGTGTACGACTCATCAAACTCGAACGACTCAGGTTCCCACTAAGTCGTAACTTCTTTGCATCCTTCTCGTTAAGTCGCAAACGACTTAAAATCACTTCGTTAGGTCGCAAACCATTGGAGTTAAGTCGCAGCTCCTTTTCCTTAAGTCGTGGACGACTTAGCTCTGCTTCCTTAAGTCGTGGACGACTTATTCCTTTGACCTGAGCTGCATCATCCTCCCCTAGTTGAGAAAAATTCGCCCTCGAATTTGTAATTTCTTCTGTACCAGATTGTTCATCTCCATAATATGGCACAAGATGCTTAATATTGAATACGTCAGAAGTGTACACGTCCTCCGGTAGCTTCAACTTATAAGCATTTTTATTAATCCGTTTCACAACTTCTACAGGACCAATTTTTCTAGCTTTCAACTTGTTATAAGCGCCTACTGGAAAACGATCTTTTGTTAACACAGCATACACCAAATCACCTTCGTTAAATTCAACATTTCGTCGCTTCAAATCTGCAGATCGTTTATACTTCTCATTTGCTTTCACTAATCGTTCTTGAACGATCTTATGACATTCCGTCAATCCTTCAAAAAAATCAACAGCTCGTTTAACCGTCCCCTTCGGTTGTGGCACTACTACTAAATCCAATGGTCCCCTGGGTAAATTTGAATATACAATCTGAAATGGACTGAATCCTGTACTACGATTCATTGCATGATTATGAGCAAACTCTGCTTGGCATAACTTCATGTCCCAAGTCTTCAGATTATCCTTCACGAAAAATCGTAACAAATTTCCCAACGATCTGTTAACAACTTCTGTCTGTCCATCTGTTTGCGGATGATAAGCGCTACTAAATTTCAGCTTCGTTCCCACCATCTTCCACAAACTAAGCCAAAAATGACTCAAAAATCTGGTATCCCTGTCTGAAACAATAGACTCCGGTAACCCATGTAAACGATAGATTTCCTTAAACAACTGAGCAACACGAACAGCATCCGCCGTCTTCTTACAAGCAATAAAATGTGCCATTTTCGAAAATCTATCCACCACAACAAATATAGAATCATTTCCCCTTTGAGTTCTAGGCAAACCCAAAACGAAATCCATGCTGATATCAACCCATGGTTTAGATGGTACAGGTAACCGCATATACAATCCTGCATTTGTCGTTGTTCCCTTCGAAACCTGACATATATAACATCTTTTTACAAACCTCTCTACCTCTTTCCTCATCGACGACCAAAAGTAAGATTGAGAAATCAACTGTAAGGTACGATCACGGCCCACATGTCCTTCCTCGTGCAACTTTTTGATAATCTTCAATCTCAAGCTGCTCTCTGGAATACATAATCGATTTCCTTTAAACAAGAATCCATCAACCAACACAAATTCATCAGTACTTCCTTCCTTGACTTTCTCAACAAATTTCACAAAGTAAGGATCTTCTTTAATCAGTTCGGGCAACAATTCAAACCCTGTCACTTCAATCTTCATTGTAGTTAACAAGTGATTCCTTCTGCTCAATGCATCTGCTACACGATTCGTAATCCCTGACTTGTGCTTCACGACAAATGTAAACTGCTGTAAATATGCAATCGACGATGCATGTCTTGCTAAAATCTTATCCTACCCCTGTAAATGCTTCAAAGCTTCGTGATCAGTGTAAAGAACAAATTCTTTCTGAAATAGATAATATCTCCAATATTTAACGGTTTGAACAATGGCATAAAACTCCACATCATACGTACTATATCTCATCTTTGCCCCTGATAACTTCTCACTGAAATAAGCAACTGGCCTCCCACTCTGACTCAACACTCCTCCAATCCCAACCTTTGATGCATCAGTGTGTAGCTCAGACAATAACTGAAAATCTGGTAATACAAGAATAGGTGTTGTCGTCAAAAGTTCTTTGATTCCTTCAAAAGCAACTCCTGCTTCCTTCGACCAAGAAAACTGTTTCCCTTTCATACAATCGGTAACTGGTGCCATCACGCTACTGAAGTGTGGAATGAATCTTCGGTAGAATGATGCCAATCCATGAAAACTTCTAACTTCAGTGATCGTTCGCGGCTGTGGCCAGTTTCTAATAGCTTCAACTTTACTCTGGTCCACCTGGATTCCCTTCTCAGATACAACATATCCCAAAAATAATACACTTCTCGTCAGAAACACACATTTCTTTATTGCGGCATAGAATTGTTCCTCACGAAGGATAATTAACACCTTTCTCAAATGCTCTACATGCTCCTCTGTGCTCGCACTATAAATCAGAATATCATCAAAGTAAACTACAACAAACTTTCCAATGTACGGTTTGAAAATTTGATTCATCACCCTCATAAATGTACTCGGTGCATTCGATAGACCAAACGGCATAACCAGCCATTCGTATAAACCTTCCCTCGTCTTGAATGCGGTCTTCCATTCGTCTCCCGGTCTAATTCGAATCTGATGATAACCACTCTTCAAATCAATCTTTGAAAAGATAGTAGCCCCACTCAACTGATCTAGCAAGTCATCCAACCTCGGCATAGGAAATCTGTAGCGAACAGTAATCTTGTTCAAAGCTCTACTATCGGTACACATTCTCCATGTTCCATCCTTCTTCGGCACCAACAATGCTGGTACTGCACAAGGACTCAAGCTTTCCTGAACACGTCCCTGTTCTAACAACTCTTCCACTTGCCTTCGTAACTCCTTATGTTCCTTCGGACTCATTCGATAATGTGGTCAATGTGGTAAAACGACTCCCGGAACAAGATCAATTTGATGCTGAATGTCCCTCAGTGGCGGTAACTCCTTGGGCAACTCCTCTGGAAATACATCTTCAAATTCTTTCAAAAATGGTTTTGCTTCTTCTGGAATTTCAACCTCTTCACTACACTCTCGCCCAATCAACAAATAGACTTCAGGCTCATCTTCAACTTCCTTAACAAACACCTTCGAAGATAGCAAAGTTTTCAGTTCTTCGATCTCCTCTAGCTTGCTCTCCTTCTGTTGCTGCTTCTTGGGAACTAAAGTGATTTTAGTACCTTCAAACATGAAACTATAGCTATTAGCACGACCATCATGTTGCACTGCTCTATCAAACTGCCATGGTCTGCCCAACAACAGATGACACACATCCATGTCTACAACATCACACCAAACTTCGTCTTTGTATTTCTTCCCAATTGAAAAATTCACACAAGCCCTTCGACACACCTTTACTTCACCACCCTTCCTTAACCATGCTAACTTGTACGGTTTAGGATGCTTCTCAGTTTTCAAGTTCAACTTCTTTACTGCTTCTGTAGAGATAATATTGTCATAGCTTCCAGCATCAATAATGAACTTGCAAACTTTTCCCAGAATAGTGCATGTTGACTGAAAAATATTGCTCCTCAACCAACTAGAATCTTCCTCTTGCTTTGGTGTAAGACAAGACCTCCTCATCATCAAATTACAACCTTCATCCCCGGACAATAAGTCTTCCTCCTCAACATAAGGTGTATTTGAACATTCTGCCTCCTCACCATCATCCTCCTCAACTTCTACAACCATGGTTCTCTTCTTTGGTTTCGGGCATTCATTGCTTTTATGACCCAACTCCTGGCAATTGTAACATTTGAAACCACTACTAACCTTTGCCTTCTCATCCTCCTTCACCATTGGCTTACTGACAGGTTTAGAAACATTAGAACTCCCACTAACACCCTTCACTTGATTATTGGAATTAGTAAACACACCACCTCCACGCCTTCCCTGCTTCTCCCAAGCCAATGCTTTCTGATGTGCCTTTGCTACTGATCTAGGATCAAACATATTAACCATATCTTGGATTTGCATTCTCAATCCCCCAATGAATCTAGCAGTTAGCTGTTCTTCCGTTTCCATAATATCATTCCTGGCAATGAGTTGGTAAAATTCATCAGCATAATCACTAACAGACTTCGTCCCTTGCCTCAGATTCTGCAACCTCTGGTACATAAGTGATTGGTAGTTATACGGTAAGAAAGTAGCTCTCATCAACTTCTTCATCTTCTCTCATGATTCAATCTTTGACTTTTCCATTCTCTCCCTTGTAAGTTTAGTTTGCTGCCACCGTGCCAAAGCTCTCCCCCTCAACCTAGTAGCAACCAACTTCACCCTTCGATTCTCCGGAACCTCCTTGAAATCAAAGATTTCCTCCATATTTGACAACCAATCTAAGAACTCTTTAGCTACCATTCCACCCTTGAACTCTGGAATTTCCATCTTCATACCCAATTCCCATCGACGATCATCTTCAACATTTCGACAAGAATTTCGAACTTGGTCTCGATCTTGATAATGAATGCTAGCTCCATCACCCTCTTCATCCAAATCAAATGTACGTCTATATCGATCTCGACCATTATCATCCCTTCGTTCATGCATGCTTCTTCTACTATGTCTCTCTTCATCTCTATATGCCTCATTGTCAAATTCATGTTGACTTCTTCTCTCTTCATGTCCATAGTCATGATGATCTCTCCGTGATGAAATTGATGTTTCTCTTCTATCTCTAAAAGAATGCGGCGATACCCTCCTCTCTTCCGTAACCGATGGCCAAACTCGGTTTCCTCCATGGTTCGAGTTTGGTGATCTCCTCCTTTGAGTTTGATTCAAATCATTCATCAAGTTCTCTAACTTTCCAATGCCTTCATCAAATTTCTCATTAATACGTTGTTCCATAAGCTCGGCTTCTTCTCTTCTATACAAAGCTTCAACGTTTTAATGACGATTAGCTCTCCTTGGCGGCATGATTGGAAACTCTTCACAAACACTTCAAAACTTCTCAAATACTTCAACAAATACTTCAATATAAGTCAATCAAGTCACGACCTCAACCTTGACTCGGCAATAGCTCTACACGGCTTAACTTGGCTCGGCTCTAGGTCTCCAAGCAACTTCAAATTCAAACACTTCTCCAACTCTAGATCCAAAATGAATGGATCAAAATCTTCAAACTCGTTGCAACTTCAAGATGAACACAATGAACTTCAACTTCAAACTTCAGAAAAAAATTGGCTCCTAGTCTCGGCTTAGTTATGATTGGCTAAGTCTAGCTCCGATACCAAAAACTGACGCAGCGGATTAACAGAAAATCGATATAACGATAAAAGTAGCAATCGGTGGATTGATGAATACCAAAATGCCCAAATTCGTTGATCCGAAGATACCGAATTCTAGCTATCTCTAACACGTTGATCGCGCACGATACCGTGAAAGAAGATCTTCAATACTTCAAGCGTTGATCAAGCTCACTTGATTCCGCGAATCGGCTTCAACAATCGTTGATTCGAGCGCACTCGAATAACCGAAAGTGGAGATAGGAGATTACACTCAACTACCAATTTTAGAAGAAAGCACACAGCAATCAACAAGAAATTTTATTCAGAAATCAACAACTAAAAAGTTACAACTCACTCTCTATTTATAGAAGTTTCACAACTTGACTCTTAAGTCTTACTCGACTTACAGCTTACCCATAGGTCGGCACCGACTTAACACAAGCGACTCAACCCTCTACGACACAGCACAATGCAAACGACTCAAACATGGCCGACTCATATATACACAACCTTCCTCCGGTATTTCCTAAAACGACTTAGCAGGGTCGACTCATCATGAGTCGTAACTCGTTAACTCGGCACATTTTCCCTCTAGTATCCAGTTAGCTCGGAGGCGACTTATAGATGAATCGTTGAGTCGTGTACGACTCATCAAACTCGAACGACTCAGGTTCCCACTAAGTCGTAACTTCTTTGCATCCTTCTCGTTAAGTCACAAACGACTTAAAATCACTTCGTTAGGTCGCAAACCATTGGAGTTAAGTCACAGCTCCTTTTCCTTAAGTCGTGGACGACTTAGCTCTGCTTCCTTAAGTCGTGGACGACTTATTCCTTTGACCTGAGCTGCATCACAAAGGGATTAAATCAACCCTTCAAAGGTTGTGGTTGACTCATGTACCGATGGGAGCTACTTATGAGTCATTGGTAGAGATGGCACTTATGTCTGATACAACTAAGAAGGGAGAGTCTAAGGAAGTCCCTAAGTCGAATGGTTCTAAGAAGAAATGGTGGAAGAACAATAAAGATAAGAAGAAAGGGGAAGACCCTCAGAAGCAGATAAAGAAAGGTGTAAAGTCCAATAACTATGAATTGCTTGGTCATTTGGAAAAGACCGCAAGAGAGAGAAGATGAAGGGAAAGTGTTATAATTATGGACAGCCCGGTCGCATTAGTATAGTTTGCCCTCAGAAGACGAGGCACGGAGCGGGGCACTGGCAGCACAGATTCAGGCTTTGGATGCAGCACCTTCCAGCAGCGGACCCGAGAGAGGTAGGAAAGTCACCGTGGAAGGTTTGATTTCTATTTCTAATTTTCCCATTTAGACTCTTTTCAATTCTGAAGCATCACACTCTTTCATCTCTAGTTCTTTGGTAGATTGTTTGCACTTAGACATCTCTTTAGTAGTAGACCCCATTGTTGTTTCAAACCCATAGGAGGATCACCAGACTTGTTTATGATTTGTAGGGGTTTGAAATTTTTTATCCTAGGCGTAGAGTTTGGTTGTGACGCCTATGTATTAGGATTTTCAGGGTATGGGATGATTTTGGGGATGGATTGGCTATCCACATATGAAGCGATATTAGACTGTGAAAGGAGTGTTGTTAGACTAGAGACATGCAGTTGTAGGACTCTCGAGATTTCTTGCGACCCACAGGGGTCAGTCATGTTAAGTTTTCTTTATTCCCTTGATTCATCATCCATAGTGTTAGATTTAGTTCTGTCGTCATAGATTTTTCGAACATCTTCGAGGAGGTTAGGGGACTACCCCTAAGAGAGAGATCGACTTCAGGATCTATTTGACTGACGATGCCAAGCCAGTAGCATTGCCCGTGAGACAGATGGCACCTAGGGAGAGGAAGGAGTTAAGCAAGCAAATTGATGAGCTATTAAGGAAAGGCTTCATTATGAGGAGCATATCTGAGTGGGGAGCGCCAATCATATTCACTACTAAGGCGGATGGTTCCCTTCGACTTTGCATCGATTATAGAGAGTTGAATAAGCTCACAAAGAAGAATTGTTATCCACTTTCTAGGATAGATGAACTTTTCGACCAGTTTGTTGGCTCTTCAGTATTTTCTCAACTTTATTTAGCCACTGGATTTCATCAGCTTAGAGTCGCTGATGATAGCACTGATAAGACGACATTTAGGATACCCGAAGGATTCTTTGAGTGGTTGGTTATGCCTTTTGGGCTAACCAATGCTCCAGCTTATTTTGTAGATTTGATGAGCTATGTTTTTAGAGATGTCCTAAATAAGTTCATAATAGTGTTTGTGGACGATATTTTGGTGTTTTCCAAGAGTATGGAGGAGCATGCAGTTCTTTTAGAGGAGGTTCTTCGTATACTTTGTGTTCATCAGTAGAGGGCAAAGTTCTTGAAGCATCACTTTTGGCGAGAGGTACGTTTCTTCGAGGATGTAGTTTCAACAGAAGGTTTGGCTATTGACCCCGCTAAGGTAATTGCAGTGCAAGATTAGAAGGCCCGCAAGAATGTTACTGAAGTTAGAAGCTTCCTAGGATTGGCTGGCTATTAGTTCATCAAGGATTTTGCCTAGATTGCAGCACAACTTACTTTCCTTACTAAGAAGAATAAACCATTCGCGTGGGACATGGATCTTGAGGATTCCTTTACGATGCTAAAGTGAGCCCTTACTAGTGCACTAGTGTTAGTTTTACCCGATGGTGTTAAGCCTTTTACAGTATACACTGATGCACGTGGGACGGGTCTAAGAGCGATGTTGATGCAAGAAGGGAGGGTAGTATGTTATGGAAGTATATAGTTGAGGACTCATGATAAGAACTACCCTACCCAAAATTTGGAGTTAGTTGCTATAGTTTTTGTAACGACCTAGAATTTTGAACAATTTAATTGAAAATATTTAATTAATTTTAAATATTTGAATTATGGTTTGACTTGAATTCCAAATTTTGAGAATGAAATTGGCAATTAAATTTAAAATTTAATCGATTGAAAGTTGAATAATAATTTGAATCTTCAGTTTTAAGCTGATTAAAAATATTTCAAAGGCTTGTAAAATATATATTGATAATGCTGGAGATAATGGAAGCTTCAGAATTGAATTTGAAAGTGATTTGATCAGTTTTGAAATTATATTGTTTGAGTCGATATTTAAAAAATAGCCCCCCGAGGAACAGTCTCGGAATTCGACGAAACAAGTTCCATTGGATCCGGAATATTGTATTATTATAGGATTTAAAATTTCGTAGCGTTTAGAGTTGTTGTGTGAGCCTACGACATATAAACGCGTTGAAATTAAATCGAATTCAATAAAAATTTAAATTTGAAATTGGTCAGCATCAACTACTTCCCTTCCCATCACGACACAGTAGCCTTGTTCCTCCTATACGACTTTCTTCCTTATTCACGCAACTCTCCTTTGTTTCAGCCTAGAATCACGCTCCCTCTTTCCTCATAAAATACGAAGCCCTCTTTTTTTCGTTTAAAATCAAACTCCTCTGAAAAGAAAAAAAAACGGCGGCCTCAAATTCGTTCGCTCGTCTTCAAAGATAGGGCTGGTGAAAATCGTCGAAGCCGATGCTTGAAGGTTGATCGGTTTTCTCCTCGTCGCTCAGTTCGGCTGCTTCTTTTTTTTGCGTCGAGACTAAGGTGAGTAATTTTAATTACACACATCTAATTCAAGTCGATTTCATATATATATATATATATATATATATATATATATGATTTTGGGGATTTGCACGGTTTTGATGATTTTTGATTTGAGTTTGGTGATGTTGTTTTGTTCGACTTTCGGCCTTGTTCGATTGATCTGCTGTTTTATGTATTCGATCATTAACAGTTGCTTTAATTTCTTTGTTGGTTTTTTTTTTGAAAATAGTACCTCTAACTTTGTTCGATTCTAGCCCTGACCACCTCGGCTTTGAATTGGTGATAAACTTCGGTTTTGATAAAATTGGTTGAATTTTGTTTTGTGCTTCAATTCATTTCTCACCTAACTTTGGCTGGTGATAGTTTTGGCCTCGGCTTTGGCTTGATTTTAACGAAATGATTTCGTTCGACTTTGGTGAAATTGGATTTTTGAAATTTCTGATTTCTTGAAATCCATGGCTAGATGACTTCATTTGACTTTAGTCATCTGACTTTGTGTAAGCTATTCTCTGACTTGTTCATTTGCTCCGGTCTTGAATCGACCGGTCTTGAATCGACCCGCAATTGTCTTCGACTGCAAGCTTAATTTTGTGAAAGTATTTTACATGGGAATGTATTTTGACTTTGCAATTGTTTTAAGTGTTTGACTTTGGTCATTTTTGAAACTTGCTGTTCATTTCTATGATTCATTTTGATGCTATGTATATCCTCATATCTGTCAGATGATTGCATATGGCCATGGCTATGTCACACCTATGCTTTTTAAAATCCATTACGCATTTGCTGGTTGGATCAGTTTGTACTCCGTGCACTATCGTGTACTGTGTTATTGGGCTTCAGCATTTTTGTAGATTAACTGCAACTTCAGTTTGCATGTTTAATATGCAGATACACTTGAGTATTACCACTGTTTTGTTCGACTTTATCCTTGACTTATCGAACCATATTTATGCTCGGTAGTTTTGGCTTTAACTCAACATGATACGTGTAGTTGTCTTCACAATACATGAATAGGTTGTACCATTGTTATCCATGTTTCATATCTGTACTTAATCTTCTGAGTGCTTGCAGTAGTATTAACTTCATTTGAAGTTTTACTCTTGTTTGGTTTGGGGTTCCACCGTGGTACACTTGGTTTTATTTAGTTTTTGGATTGAGATGGTGTTCAGTTTGGACATTCCCTTGCCTTGTTTATCTCGTCTTTGACTTGTTTATGATATTGGTCTCTCGGCTATGAATTTTTGGGATACTTTGTATTGACCGGTAGCTTTGATTTTGTGATGTTGCATCACTTGATGTTGTCCTGTTTCCTGACTTTTGTTGCCTCGGTTCATTGAGCTGCACATGTTCATTGGCACATGTTTTAGGTTTTTCACTTCGACGTTTGACACTGTCAAACTCGGCTCTGACTTGATAATGTTTTCGATTTTGGCATTGTTCGAACTTGAAATTGTCTGGAGCTTCAATGTTGAAGTACTTACAGGCTTGGAGTCTTTGTGTAATTGTCTTTAGTATGTATTTATTTCTATTTGTCTTGGTTTTGTCTTTCGCCTCTATGACACTGGCAGTGTCTCTGCTTTGACTTGGACCTGATGCTTGATCATATGTTCGAATTGGCTGCTGTTTATGCCATGTACTTCAATATACCTATTTATCAAAACTTGGCATTACTCTGGTGCCTCTGAGCCTGTTAGCACTATCTGTATATGTATATACGTATGCGTATACATATGTATATATTTATAGGATAGTTACATTGTCGTTTCACCGTTTTTCATGATATTGTTTCTCTGAAGTTTTGAATATGGTAGCTATGTCTGTAACTTGACTTTGTGAAAATTCAAGTTTACATTTGTTTTGAGAAGGCTTTGACCTGTAACTTGACTTGGTTTCTTTGTAGTCTCTAGTATAATTACTCGAGACTGGTTGCATTTCAATTGCTTGTTTTATGACTTGTGTTTTTCTTGTTCGACATGAAGTCTGATGCTTGAATTTGCAGTGCACCACTTCATATGTGCATGCTGCATTTTCACATGTTAGCATTTTGGACATTTTTTGGGCTTATGTATAGTCTGTGCTTGCGTTCCACTGTTATATATTTTTTGGTACACTTGGTTTATGATTCACTTGCATGCTCTAACTTGATAGATTATATGCCTATTACCTGATCATTCATGTTGAGTCTTGTTTACTTGATGGAACTTAGTCTGGTGTAGTTTTACATTTGTGACTTCACTTCAGTTCACTGAACTGTACTGGTGCATTAATTTGTGTATACTTGAGCCTTGATTTCATTGTGACTTCACTGAAAATTGTGTTGTGCCTTGCTGCATTGCCATATGCTTGCTTTGCCTTCATTGCATCTTTATTTATCTGCACATGGGAGTCTAGTTCGCTGGTCTTGCTCCTCTCTAGTCATGACTTGGAATTTTATGTTTGAACAGTGGCTTTGTGATTTTAGGCATATATACATGAATGAAGCTGCGATGTTGCTTGATCACTGACTTTCACTACACTTATATATGCTGGTTGCCTTGAGTACAATGTGTATATGAGTTTAATTTCAATGGTGATATTGTTTCCAATTGAAGCTACATTGTAGTTTCATTCATGCTTGAGTTTATAATTGAGTTCACTGCACTTGAGTTTGTAGTTTTTGTACTCGAGTCTGGTGCTTGCATTTTTCAGTCTCACAGTTGCATACATGTTGTACCTTAGGTACACATACTTGCTCCTGACCTGTTGGACTATTTTTAGTTGCTGCTGTGTTATGTAGTAACCCAATTTTATTTGCATTGATCTGGAGTTGTTGTTGCATTTAGTCCTCACTTGAATCTGGTTCACTCATTTGTGTTGGGCATTGCTTTACACTTGTGGCTACCTAGTCGATACTTGCAGTTCACTGAACTGTTGTATCACTTATTCATGTATTTATGTGTTGTGGTGCCATACCTCTGGTGCCCTCACCCTCCTTCTATTTTGTTCGTAGTTGGGTTGAGTCATGATATTTGTGACTTGACTTCTGCAATTTTGACTTGCTGCTAGTATTTGGAGTTGTGGTGACTTTATATGAGTAGTGGCGAGGCAGTGCACGCGAGCGTGTACTGCAGCCACACCATATTGTTTTTTTGGTATTTCTTTTGTTTTGATCCGTTGATCTTTTGCGTATTTCATATACCGTATTGGTGAGGCAGTACACGTTAGCGTGTACTACAGCCCATCAGTTTTGATGTTTTTAAGTAACATTTCAATTGTTTAAATTGATTTGATTATTTTGTTATTGTCTAATTATCTATTTGATAATTAGATTCTGAGTTTCTAATTATTGATTTAAATAATTATATTTTTTCGTTAATTGCCAATTAGGCAATTCTGATGTTTTCTAAATTATCTTCATTGATGATCTTTTCATTTATCTTGTTGATGATTTGATTTTGCTGATTTGTTGTTTAACACTGTTAAGTGTTATATTTACCGTTATCCGATTTCTTTATTAAAAGGGTCGGATAGACGAGAATTATTGTGACTGTCGTCTATTTGATTATTATTGCCTCTATGCACTAAAAATCTAAGTTTGAATTAGACTGACCCGTGTATTATTTTCTTTTGAATGTGATTCTCGGGTCAGACCTAGTGTTTTGCAGCTTGAAGGTTTCCGGGCAGCGAAGTTAGAGAGAGGGGGAGGGGAACGCTCACTTTATTTCGGGGATTTTGTACTTAAAGAAATATTCCGTTGTATAAATTCAATACATTGTATAAACTCTGATATTTGTAAAAGAAAAGAAAAAAAATTCATTTTTGCGAAATATTATTATTCTGTGATTCTGTGGTTGATTCTGTTTAAACTCTATAAACTAAATAACAATCCATCGTATTGAACGTTTCAAGTTGGTTTAATTACCGACTAGGGGCGGTCAAAAGGGCGGGATGTTACAAAGTGGTATCAGAGCTTTGGTTCATATAAAGCTTAGTTTATGGCGTTTAATATGAAAAATCACTCGGATCACATTAAAGAAAGCGTTTTTCAAATCTAAAGAGGTATAAAATTGTTTTTTTTTCTTGGAAAATAAAAGGTATTTTGAAAATTCAAACCCTTTTAAGAAATCCCCCTCTCTAAATTTAGGTTAACGATAGTTTCTCTTCGGTAAGGTCACCTTAGATTTGAGTCCCGATCATTTGAAAACCCATTATCGAATTGGTGAGATTTATGAAAAATAAAATATAAGTTAAGTGAATTAATGAATTGGTTTAAATCAAATATTTTGAATATCTCCAAAGTAATAATTGGGAAGTAAAATGACATGTCAATTTAGTTATAGCCAAGGGGATCATTGAACTATAACTTGGGAATTTGATTCTGAATTCTTTTGAAAATTTGTTTCAAATGTTTGAAGAACAATACTAGCAGTAAATACAGGAAAATAAAAAAAATTCAAGTTATTTTCAAAATATTTTCGAAAATAATAAAATTAAATAATTTTTGTTTTTATGTTTCAAGCAGGGTTTGATACACAAGTCTGTATATATATATATATGTGTGTGTGTGTGTGTGTGTGTGTGTGTGTGTATGTATGTATATTTCAAATGTTTGAAATAAAATCCGGAGTTGAATCTCAAGTTTGGTTGAATAATAATCCTATATATCAGGATAATGTAAATTTGCAAATTGTCTTAGGGGAATGATTGAATAATCCAACCTTTGCTAATAAGGATTGCAAATTTTAATAGGAAACTTCAAAAACATCTAGTTAATGTGGAGATATGAATCTAATGGAACCAAGTCGATGAATGGCTTACTAAAGAACTAGTTGATTATTTTGAAAATAGAAAGCAAATGCAAGGTTCAAATGGGATTTAGATTTCAAATTTGAAGTTTGTAAACATGATGATCCATAATAGGTAAAGATTCAGTGATGAATTTGAATTTAAACGTGCAGAGAATTAGGTTAAGTGGAAAACTTAATATTGGAAAGTATGAAGTCAGTTTAAAACCAGTATTGTGAAAAGTATGCGGAATTCAAACTATGAATTAAGTCGAAGTTGAAAAAGTTAAATGGGAAATTTGAACAATTAGTTCAACTTGAAATTTTTCAAAAAGATTGAATCTTGAGTTAAATTGAGTTTAACTTCGACACCAAAAACAATATAAGTTGAGCTTTGAATTTCGGATGGTCGGTTTGGATTGTATGTCTTACATTGTGAATTGATGACATAGCAATTGATCTCTATTAAATATATATCTGTTTGGTGGCGGAGAATTTATTATCTTAGCTATATACACCCTTCTCTGAGACGTACGAGCTCAGAGGTTATATATCGGTAGACATCAATTATGTGTTAAGAATTGACAATGTAACGTAGAATCCAAATCGAGTGTGAAGTCGATAATAAATTGAATTATGAATATGAATTGGGTTTGAGATAACCTTAAACTTCCAGATCGATTTAAAGGAAAATTTTAAATTGGCAACGAGATGGAAAATTCAAGAATCCCCTATTTGTTATGGGTATGGGATAATGAGGTTTTCAAAACTTATATATGAGATTGCGGTAAATTCGAAAACCATCAGTTTGGAAAGTAATTGTTATGGAAGTCTTATGTAAGTTTACATACGTATGATATGTACGAAATGTGAAATGAAGTATTATATATATGACATTATGTTTTCTAAACTGAGGAAATGGAAAAGTACCTTCCATTGAAAATTATTGAAGGTGTTGGAACTCGGTATGAGTGTCCATTTGAAATTCGTAGCTACGTAGAATTTCCATAAGTTGTAGAGTCCATTTAAGTTGGACCCTCGTGATGGGATCATGTTGATGGGAGCATATTGATTGATGATGATGTATACTAGCTTAATTCCAGGGGTGTGATGCCTACAGTTACAAGCGATTCCACTGGGATAGTAGCGCAACAGCCATGTAAACTGCGATCTAGATGCCATAGAGAAATTCGAGGGGCGAGATGCCTATGGTTACAAGCGATTCCACTGGGATAGTGGCGTAACCGTCATGTGAACTGCGATCAATGGCAACAACCATGGCGAAATTCAAGAGATGTGAAATCTATAGATTACGAGCGATTTTCCTGGGATAGTGGCGTAACCACCGAGTAACTGTGATCCATGGGGGAACGTGCTTTCCATATCCATTTTTGAAAGGATTTTTAAGTATTTTCACTGGAAGTTGAAGCAAGTATATTTAGTACTTGGAGATTTTTGTCCTGCTCCTGGCCAGCGTATGCCTAATGTCTGTAAGAACGACGATAGACTTGTTAACTTCGAGTTAGTAAGTATTTTCAAAACTTTAAATAGTACAAATCAATAGTCTGAAATTAAAATTACATAATTCCAACCTAATAAACTAAGGAAGAAGATCTTTAAAACGTCTTGAAAGTCCACAGCTTTGGAATAGATGTAATATGCAAATCTCTAACATGAAGAATTTCAAGTTTAATATGAGCGGTTATAAACCAAAATAGTGAATTGAAAACAAATTTGAATAAAATGAATTTGAATTTGTAATGAATTAGTAATTGGAACTAATTTAAAATAGTCCAGTAGTAAATGAAAGTTAATCGATAAAATTCAATATTCGGAAGATAAATTGAAATCAAATAGAATTGAAATTGTGAATTGAATTCAAATGAAATTTGAAATGTAAAATTGAATGAAAATGAATATATAACTTCAATAGGGAAAAAGTGCATAAGAAGCATATATTGAAATTTTTTGTAATGGAATTGGCAAAATGATTTGAATGTTGGAATTGGATACTACTACTAGCAGGATATACATGTGTATAATAGGAATTGGAAATTTTTGATTCGAAGATAAAAAATTAAATTGCTCGACAAAAAGGTACGTATTTCAATTTCAATATGAGATTTGATGATTTTCTTTTCTAGTATCTTGGCCTTTTCTTTTCTTTTTGGAATTGGGGGCCCGATGTGGCATTTTGTAGTCGTACCAAGTTAGCCTCGCAAAGGAGATGCTGGCGAAATTTTTTGAAAATTTAAAGTGTTAGAAATTTTTTGAAAGTTTAAAATTTGAAATTAAATTTAAATTTGAATTGAGAAGGAAACAATGTTGTTTGAAACTTATAATTGAAGTTGGAAAGTTAATTGAAATGATAATGGATTTTTAATAAAAAGATTTTGATTAGTAAGTTGATAAAACTATTTGGATTGTGAAAAATAGTAGACGAGTTAAGGACCATTTTTCCTAACTTGTAATTTCGGGACGAAATTCTCTTAAGGAGGGAAGGTTGTAACGACCAAGAATTTTGAACAATTTAATTGAAAAAATTTAATTAATTTTAAATATTTGAATGATGGTTTGACTTGAATTTCAAATTATCAGAATGAAATCGGCAATTAAATTTTAAAAATTAATCTATTGAAAGTTGAATAATAATTTGAATCTTCAATTTTAAGCTGTTAAAAATATTTCAAAGGCTTGTAAAATATATAATTACAATGCTGGAGATAATGGAAGCTTCAGAATTGAATTTGAAAGTGATTTGATCAGTTTTGAAATTATATCGTTTGAGTCGATATTTAAAAAATAGCCTCCCGAGGCACAATCTCGGAATTCGACGAAACCAGTTCTATTGGATCCAGAATATTGTATTATTATCGAATTTCAAATTTCGTAACGTTTGGAGTTGTTGTGTGAGTGTACGACATATAAACGCATTGAAATTAAATCGAATTCAATAAAAATTTAAATTTGAAATTGGTCAACATCAGCTACTTCCCTTCCCATCACGACATGAAAGCCTTGTTCCTCCCATACTACTGTCTTCCTTATTCACGCAACTCTCCTTTATTTCAGCCTGGAGTCATGCTTCCCCCTTCCTCATAAAATACGAAGCCTTCTTCTTTTCGTTTAAAATCAAACTCCTCTGAAAAGAAAAGAAATGGCGGCCTCAAATTCGTTCGCTCGTCTTCAAAGATAGGGCTTGTGAAAATCTTCGAAGCCGATGCTTGAAGGTTGATCGGTTTTCTCCTCGTTGCTCACTTCGGCAGCTTTTTTTTTTGCGTCGAGACTAAGGTGAGTAATTTTAATTAGTCACATCTAATTCAAGTCGATTTCATATATATATATATATATATATATATATGATTTTGGGGATTTGCACGGTTTTGATGATTTTTTATTTGAGTTTGGTGATGTTGTTTTGTTCGACTTTCGGCCTTGTTCGATTGATTTGCTGTTTTATGTATTCGATCATTAACAGTTGCTTTAATTTCTTTGTTGTTTTATTTTTTGAAAATACTACTTTAACTTTGTTCGATTCTAGCCCTGACCACCTCAGCTTTGAATTGGTGATAAACTTCGGTTTTGATAAAATTGGTTGAATTTTGTTTTGTGCTTCAATTCGTTTCTCACCTGACTTTGGCTGGTGATAGTGTTGGCCTCGGCTTTGGCTTGATTTTAACGAAATGATTTCGTTCGACTTTGGTGAAATTGGATTTTTGAAATTTCCGATTTCTTGAAATCCACGGCTAGATGACTTCGTTTGACTTTAGTTATCTGACTTTGTTTAAGCTATTCTCTGACTTGTTCATTTGCTCCGGTCTTGAATAGACCCGCAGTTTTCTTCGACTCCAAGCTTAATTTTTTGAAAGTATTTTAGATGGGAATGTATTTTGACTTTGGAATTGTTTTAAGTATTTGACTTTGGTCATTTTTGGAACTTTCTGTTCATTTCTATGATTCATTTTGATGCTCCGTATATCCTGATATCTGTCAGATGATTACATATGGCCATGGCTATGTCACACCTATGCTTTTTATAATCCCTTATGCATTTGCTGGTTGGATCAGTTTGTACTCCGTGCACTATCGTGTACTGTGTTTTTTGGCTTGAGCATTTTTGCAGATTAACTGCAACTTCAGTTTGCATGTTTAATATGCAGATACACTTGAGTATTACCACTGTTTTGTTCGACTTTAGCCTTGACTTATCGAACCATATTTATGCTCGGTAGTTTTGGCTTTAACTCAACTTGATACGTGTAGTTGTCTTCACAATACATGTATAGGTTTTACCATTGTTATCCATGTTTCATATCTGTACTTGATCTTCTGAGTGCTTGCAGTAGTATTGACTTCATTTGAAGTTTTACTCTTGTTTGGTTTGGGGTTCCACCGTGGTACACTTGGTTTTATTTAGTTTCTGGATTGAGATGGTGTTCAGTTTGGACATTCCCTTGACTTGTTTATCTCGTCTTTGACTTGGTTATGATGTTGGTCCCTCGGCTATGAATTTTTGGGATACTTTGTATTGACCGGTGGCTTTGACTTTGTGATGTTGCATCACTTGATGTTGTCCTCTTGCCTGACTTTTGTTGCCCCGGTTCATTGTGCTGCACATGTTCACTGGCACGTGTTTTAGGTTTTTCACTTCGATGTTTGACACTGTCAAACTCGGCTCTGACTTGATAATGTTTTCGATTTTGGCATTGTTCGAACTTGAAATTGTCTGGAGCTTCAATGTTGAAGTACTTACAGGCTTGGAGTCTTTGTGTAATTGTCTTTAGTATGTATTGATTTCTATTTGTCTTGGTTTTGTCTTTCGCCTCTATGACACTGGCAGTGTCTCTGCTTTGACTTGGACCTGATGCTTGATCATATGTTCGAATTGGTTGCTGTTCATGCCATGTACTTCAATATACCTATTTATCAAAACTTGGCATTACTCTGGTGCCTCTGAGCCTGTTAGCACTATCTGTATATGTATATACGTATGCGTATACATATGTATATATTTATAGGATAGTTACATTGTCGTTTCACTGTTTTTCATGATATTGTTTCTCTGAAGTTTTGAATATGGTAGCTATGTCTGTAACTTGACTTTGTGAAAATTCAAGTTTACATTTGTTTTGAGAAGGCTTTGACCTGTAACTTGACTTGGTTTCTTTGTAGTCTCTAGTATAATTACTCGAGACTGGTTGCATTTCAATTGCTTGTTTTATGACTTGTGTTTTTCTTGTTCGACATGAAGTCTGATGCTTGAATTTGCAGTGCACCACTTCATATGTCATGCTGCATATTCACATGTTAGCATTTTGGACATTTTTTAGACTTATGTATAGTCTGCACTTGCATTCCACTATTGTATTTTTGGGTACACTTGGTTTATGATTCACTTGCGTGCTCTAACTTGATGGATTATATGCCTATTACCTGATCATTCATGTTGAGTCTTGTTTACTTGATGGCACTTAGTCTGGTGTAGTTTTACACTTGTGACTTCACTTCAGTTCACTAAACTGTACTGGTGCATTAATTTGTGTATACTTGATGCCTTGATTTCATTGTGAATTCACTGAAAATTGTGCTATGCCTTGCTGCATTGCCATATGCTTGCTTTGACTTCATTGCATCTTCATTTATCTACACATGGGAGTCTAGTTCACTGGTCTTGCTCCTCTCTGGTCATGACTTGGAATTTTAAGTTTGAACAGTGGCTTTGTGATTTTAAGTATATATTCATGAATGAAGGTGCAATGTTGCTTGATCACTGGCTTTCACTACACTTATATATGCTGGTTTCCTTGAGTACAATGTGTATATGAGTTTAGTTTCAATGGTGATATTGTTTCCAATTGAAGCTACATTGTAGTTTCATTCATGCTTGATTTTATAATTGAGTTCACTGCACTTGAGTTTGTAGTTTTTGAACTCGAGTCTGGTGCTTGCATTTTTCAGTCTCACAGTTGCATACATGTTGTACCTTAGGTACACATATTTGCTCCTGACCTGTCACACCTATGCTTTTTAAAATCCATTACGCATTTGCTGGTTGGATCAGTTTGTACTCCGTGCACTATCGTGTACTGTGTTATTGGGCTTCAGCATTTTTGTAGATTAACTGCAACTTCAGTTTGCATGTTTAATATGCAGATACACTTGAGTATTACCACTGTTTTGTTCGACTTTATCCTTGACTTATCGAACCATATTTATGCTCGGTAGTTTTTGCTTTAACTCAACATGATACGTGTAGTTGTCTTCACAATACATGAATAGGTTGTACCATTGTTATCCATGTTTCATATCTGTACTTAATCTTCTGTGTGCTTGCAGTAGTATTGACTTCATTTGAAGTTTTACTCTTGTTTGGTTTGGGGTTCCACCGTGGTACACTTGGTTTTATTTAGTTTTTGGATTGAGATGGTGTTCAGTTTGGACATTCCCTTGCCTTGTTTATCTCGTCTTTGACTTGTTTATGATATTGGTCTCTCGGCTATGAATTTTTGGGATACTTTGTATTGACCGGTAGCTTTGATTTTGTGATGTTGCATCACTTGATGTTGTCCTGTTTCCTGACTTTTGTTGCCTCGGTTCATTGAGCTGCACATGTTCATTGGCACATGTTTTAGGTTTTTCACTTCGACGTTTGACACTGTCAAACTCGGCTCTGACTTGATAATGTTTTCGATTTTGGCATTGTTCGAACTTGAAATTGTCTGGAGCTTCAATGTTGAAGTACTTACAGGCTTGGAGTCTTTGTGTAATTGTCTTTAGTATGTATTTATTTCTATTTGTCTTGGTTTTGTCTTTCGCCTCTATGACACTGGCAGTGTCTCTGCTTTGACTTGGACCTGATGCTTGATCATATGTTCGAATTGGTTGCTGTTCATGCCATGTACTTCAATATACCTATTTATCAAAACTTGGCATTACTCTGGTGCCTCTGAGCCTGTTAGCACTATCTGTATATGTATATACGTATGCGTATACATATGTATATATTTATAGGATAGTTACATTGTCGTTTCACCGTTTTTCATGATATTGTTTCTCTGAAGTTTTGAATATGGTAGCTATGTCTGTAACTTGACTTTGTGAAAATTCAAGTTTACATTTGTTTTGAGAAGGCTTTGACCTGTAACTTGACTTGGTTTCTTTGTAGTCTCTAGTATAATTACTCGAGACTGGTTGCATTTCAATTGCTTGTTTTATGACTTGTGTTTTTCTTGTTCGACATGAAGTCTGATGCTTGAATTTGCAGTGCACCACTTCATATGTGCATGCTGCATTTTCACATGTTAGCATTTTGGACATTTTTTGGGCTTATGTATAGTCTGTGCTTGCGTTCCACTGTTATATTTTTTTTGGTACACTTGGTTTATGATTCACTTTGCATGCTCTAACTTGATAGATTATATGCCTATTACCTGATCATTCATGTTGAGTCTTGTTTACTTGATGGAACTTAGTCTGGTGTAGTTTTACATTTGTGACTTCACTTCAGTTCACTGAACTGTACTGGTGCATTAATTTGTGTATACTTGATGCCTTGATTTCATTGTGACTTCACTGAAAATTGTGTTGTGCCTTGCTGCATTGCCATATGCTTGCTTTGCCTTCATTGCATCTTTATTTATCTGCACATGGGAGTCTAGTTCGCTGGTCTTGCTCCTCTCTAGTCATGACTTGGAATTTTATGTTTGAACAGTGGCTTTGTGATTTTAGGCATATATACATGAATGAAGCTGCGATGTTGCTTGATCACTGACTTTCACTACACTTATATATGCTGGTTGCCTTGAGTACAATGTGTATATGAGTTTAATTTCAATGGTGATATTGTTTCCAATTGAAGCTACATTGTAGTTTCATTCATGCTTGAGTTTATAATTGAGTTCACTGCACTTGAGTTTGTAGTTTTTGTACTCGAGTCTGGTGCTTGCATTTTTCAGTCTCACAGTTGCATACATGTTGTACCTTAGGTACACATACTTGCTCCTGACCTGTTGGACTATTTTTAGTTCCTGCTGTGTTATGTAGTAACCCAGTTTTATTTGCATTGATCTGGAGTTGTTGTTGCATTTATTCCTCACTTGAATCTGGTTCACTCATTTGTGTTGGGCATTGCTTTACACTTGTGGCTACCTGGTCGATACTTTCAGTTCACTGAACTGTTGTATCACTTATTCATGTATTTATGTGTTGTGGTGCCATACCTCTGGTGTCCTCACCCTCCTTCTATTTTGTTTGTAGTTGTGTTGAGTCATGATATCTGTGACTTGATTTCTGCAGTTTCGACTTGCTTTTAGTATTTGGAGTTGTGGTGACTTTATAAGCTGTAGCGGCGAGGCAGTGCACGCGAGCGTGTAGTGCAGCCACACCGTATTATTTTTGTTGGTACTTCTTTTGCTTATTATGCATTGATCTTTTGCGTATTTCATATACCGTATTTGCGAGGCAGTACACGTTAGCGTGTACTACAGCCAATCAGTTTTGATGTTTTTAAGTAACATTTCAGTTGTTTAAATTGATTTGATTTGATTATTTTGTTATTGTCTAATTATCTATTTGATAATTAGATTCTGAGTTTCTAATTATTTATTTAAATAATTAGTATTTTTTGTTAATTGCCAATTAGGAAATTCTGATGTTTTCTAAATTATCTTCATTGATGATCTTTTCATTTATCTTGTTGATGATTTGATTTTGCTGATTTGTTGTTTAACACTGTTAAGTGTTATATTTACCGTTATCCGATTCCTTTATTAAAAGGGTCGGATAGACGAGAATTATTGTGACTGTCGTCTACTTGATTATTATTTCCTCTATGCACTAAAAACTGAGTTTGAATTAGACTGGCCCGTGTATTATTTTCTTTTGAATGTGATACTCGGGTCAGACCGAGTGTTTTACAGCTTGAAGGTTTCCGGGCAGCGAAGTTAGAGAGAGGGGGGGGGGGGAACGCTCATTTTAGTTCGGGGATTTTGTACTTAAAGAAATATTCCGTTGTATAAATTCAATACATTGTATAAACTCTGATATTTGTAAAAGAAAAGAAAAAAAATTCATTTTCGCGAAATATTATTATTCTGTGGCTGATTCTGTTTAAACTCTATAAACTAAATAACAATCCGTCATTTTGAATGTTTCAAGTTGGTTTAATTACCGATGTTAACGCTAAAATTTGAACGCTAACACCCCGGTGTGTGAAGTGTAGTTGTGAAAGCACCACCCGATAGATCGGGAATGAATTACAAACAGGTAATAGCAGAAAAACAGTAAACAACAACAATTTTATAGTGGTTCGGCTTAAGGGTTTAGCCTACGTCCACTTTAGGTACTTTTATTAATAATCCCGTTACAAGCTGATACAATTCTTCTCAAGTACAATATACTTCAAGTTACAAGTGATTTGGAACAAGTAGCTTAAGCTTCAATGTCGATTAAAGTCCTTAAATTCATGTTGAAGATGTGTGGTTTCTTCGTGAAATTCTTTGATGTATTCCTCTAATCTTGAAAGCTCTAAGTGTTGATGAAGTTCTCAATGCAGCAAGGTAACGGTGTATGAAGAGAATGTGCCAAAAGTCCCTTGTATGTTGGAGGTGGTCGCCTATTTATAGTGAATTCTGGGCTGGAATTACTACCAAGGTATAAGTCGTGGCCGACCTAGCATAAGTCGTGGCCGACTTAACATAAGTCGTGGTCGACTTACCGTGTCAAGTCTTCGGCTTAACAGATGTAAGCTTGTCTGAACTCATATAATGAGTCTTAGGTCGTTGCCGAGTTAACATGCGCGTGTCAAGTAGCTGTATAGGATTTGCCTTCATTTGCCTGGGTCGTGAACGGCTTAGCATACGTCGTAAGTCGGTTGCGACTTAAGTATAGGTCGTGCACCTTTCCATGTCCTGATCAATTAGGTCGACAACTTCCTTAGGCAATTAAATCGGTACTTAAGTTAGGTCGGTAGACTTCCTAAGTCGGCATCCTTTAAGGCATTAGGTCGTTATCCATTTAAGGCCTTAGGTCGGGAACTTTGTAAAGGCATTGAGTCGTGAAGTACCTTGAGTCGCTGTCCCTTCTGAGTCATTAAGTCGGTAACCATTGAGTCGTCATTCATTTTAGGTCGGTAATGAGCTAAGGCTGTTGGGTCGGTATTTATGTTGAGTCGGTAGCCTCGTTGAAGTGTTAAGTCGGCATACTTGTTGAAGGCCTTAGGTCGGCACCCCCTGTTGAGCCTTAGGTCGGCACCCCCTGTTGAGCTTTAAGTCGGCATGCTTCTAACTGTTAGGTCGGAACCTCTTGATGCACTAGATCGGTGAGTCATGGTCAAGGCGGAGTTAACACTTGCCCCTCGAAGTATACGCCTAAATGTTAGGTCGTGTGCTTCGATAGCCCTTAACCCATCCCCTCTTAGGTCGGTAGGTCGTATGCGACCTAACAGTTAGACCGTATGTGTCGCTCGAAATTTTCCACTGCAGGGTATAAGTTAACTTTCTTCCTCTTTCTTCGTCACTTACTCTCTTGCCTGATTCCGCCATTAAAGTATTCTCAAATTCCTAGAAGCAATTTCCTTCCAACTAATCACCGATAACCTCTACCATCCATTGCGTAAGTGATTCTATTTCTCTTTCGATCGTAGATTACTTGTCGATTCATGAATCCTGTCGCTCAAACACGAATCGCCTCTTTGTGTGATGCTCCATCAAGAATACCATCGTTTTCGTAATTGATGAAGTTTAGGTTGCTTGAGATGGTTGTTGATACAATGAAGGGGGTTTATCGCCTCAGGCTCGATGGTCTTTGATGGCAGGACATCAGATCTGTGACAATTTCAAATTGTTTTATTGGGTGATTGGATTATGTGAATGAAGGCGGCTGCTGATGGAATGGTTATTGGGTTAACGGGTTGAATGTAGTGAGATGTTAGCTCGGAAGCGACTCAGTGAATTTGGGTAGCTTAACATTTGGCCGACCTTACCCTTAGATCGTAGCCAAATTAATTCTTGGGGAAATCTGCCGATTTAACCTTCTACTGATTTAACCTTGAACCGCAGCCAAGTTAATCCCTAAGTCGTGGCCGAGTTAAACCCTTAAACCGTGACCGAGTTGGCTCTTAAACCGCTGCCGAGTTAACACTTAAGCTTTGGGCATGCTGACTTTTTGAGAGCATAGATCCACTTTGAGTTTCTAACTTGAACTGCCAAACTAAGTTGCCTAAATTTTGAACTGCCCCAACTTTAAATTTGCTTGAATCTCATTGTATTATTTCACAGATCGCATTAACTTATAAGCTGCTAACCTGCTGAAAATAACAAACAAAGAAAACCAAGGCGAAAATACTGCCATTGATTGCCCATGTCAGATGACAGATTAGTCAAGACAAGACAAGCAACTTAATTATATTGCATGAAATGTTTGTGAATCAATCAATTAAAGTTAAACATTAATGCAAAGTATCAATAATCTGAACTGATTTATCTGCATCAACATCTTACTTGCATATTTAGGCTTAAAACAATAGTCCCTGAATTTCATAACTAACAAATGCTTGCTAGTTTTCATTCCAGTTATATTTGTTCTCTGCTTGATTGATTTTACACAACACTTCACACACTTTAGGAAACGTGCACCTTCATGTTTGAATACCCAGTTGTTTATGTAGAATGACTTCCCACCGAGAAGAAGAAGTGGTAACTCAAGAGGAAGAAACTTTTCCGATAGCTGTTCCCATAGAGAATCCTCCGGAGAGAACCTCGACTATTCTAACTTCGAGAGCGTTTATCCAGCTGCGCACTCAATTTGGCTTTGCTGAAAGTGATGTTCTTCTCCCTGGGCCAAGTGATACTGCTGACAATCCTCCCCATGGTTTTGTTGCAGTCAATCGCCAAATGTGCTTAAGTGGGGCGATTCCTCCTTTTAACGACTTCCTTCGAACTCTTCTCCTTCGGTTGACAATCTCTCCGTTTCAACTTCATCCTAATGGCTATGCCATCTTGACGGGGTTATGTGTTTTGTTCAGAAGAACTCTTGATCGCCTACCGAGTTTTGAAGAAATTCGTTATCTGTGCTCGTTTGCAAAGAGTAAAGATCATCCTTCCCTCATTATTGTGAGAAGTGCCAGAAACCGCAAGCTCATTTCCGATCTTACTGAAAGTGTTCATGGATTTTTGAATCAGTTTTTCTTTGCTCGCTGTCCCCCAGGGTTTTATGCCATCTGGAGAGTAGGAAGTAAGATTAGTGTTTCTATTTTTTCCGTTTTGAAACCTTTTCGAGATCCGAACTTTCAGTTGCTAATTTCATTCTTTGTTCCTTTCAACACTTCCTCTCCCTTCTAGAGATCCAATTCATAAGCAAGTTTTTGAGAGGTTGAGTGCCGTGGCCGCAGAAGAGAGGAGCATAAAATTTCTATTGAGGGATGAATTTTTACATCAACATGGGCTTCTACACGCTTCTCGCTCTATGCATGCTCATGAAGTTCCAACGGAAGTCCCTGATTCTCCGATAAAGACTCCTGAGTCTTCGCTAGTGAAGTGCTCCACTTCTGTTGATGTTGCGGGGCCATCTGATAAACTTGCCCCGGTTATCGAAGAAGAAGAGCCTCTGGGATCTTCCCATCATTCACAAGATTCTGGTGAAAAGGCTAAGAAATCCAGTCCTGTCAAGCAAAGCGGGGACGATACCTTCGAAGGATTGAGCGACCTCTTCGCTACTTCACAAGAGATCTTCAAAGATGACCCTACTACTGCCGGGATTTCTTCTTCAGTAGTTGAAGCTACTTCTATTTTGCAACAGTCGCCGTCGACTCAAGAGTTGACGTTAACTATTACACCCACAACCACTCCCCAAATAAAGAGTGGTTCGTAGATTGAAGCGCGTAGTTTGCACATCACACACACTTAGAATTCCTGGCACTTTTATGCTCTCTCTTTTCTTTTTTAAACGTTTGAAGGATTCTCAAGTTTTATTTCTTCTTTTTAAATTTTAGGTTTACCAATGAGGCGAGGCAGCTCGTACTATGATGACTTTAAGCGATATGGGAAACGCAGCCAGTATGGCTATCAATCCTATCCTCCTATTCATAGAGAGACTGATGAAGAAAGGGCAGCCCGGAAGGCTCGGGAAAGACGTGATTATGAAGAACGCTTTGGAAGACCAGATAGTCGACATGATTCCTCCCACAGAGAGAGTGACTCCCTTAAACGCAAATCTCATGATGATAGAGGGAAGAGTCACACAACTGATGACTCGAGCAAACGAGCCAAAGTTATTGAGGAGCCAATGCCTGTGCCTTCAGAGAAGATTACTGCTCCTACTTCTTCTCAATCTCCTGCCCCTTCCCCTACTGATATCCAAGCAATCATTAATAGGCCATCTTACCAAGTTGGACCAGGTCCAGCCACTCTTCAACGCCGATTTCCTAATTGGTGTTTAAAAGGAGTTCGCTTCGACCTCGATCTGGTTCCGATAGATAAAAATGCTATGCTACGGAACCTTGATGCAGTCAGAACCGATATTGAGAGGATGTCATCTTGGCAGAAACTCGTTGATGAGCTCCAAAGGGTAAATAGGGCCAATCTTGAAGCTATGCTTACCATGGAGAACGACAAAACTGAATGGCAAAAGATCCTTAAACAGCATGATGCAGAAATGAGGAGTATCGCCGATTATAATGAGAAACTTGAGGCAGAAGTTGGGAAACTTAAAGAGGAGCTCGCTACTTCTTCCACTTCTTATTCTCAAAGGGAAAGTGTGCTTCTTCAACAGGTGCGGGATGCTCATGCCGCGCAAAGGGATGCTGAGGCCAAGGCTGATGAGTTGGAGAAGATTATAGAGGGCAACCGTACTGACATTACTCAGTTGCGAGGACAAACTGGCCTTCAGGCTGCAGAGATTGAAAAATTGAAAGCCCAGTTATCCAAAGTCGAGAGAGAGCGGGATGAGGCTGTTGCGGGCAGAATTACCGCTGAAGAGGCCCATGAAGCTACCAAAGCTGATATTGGCTCGACACTATTTGATTTCTACATGCAATATATATTAGGGCGTGGCAGTCTTGCATTCCTGGGCCCCAAGTATGAGATTACCCTGGCCGAAGTGTGGGAGGCCGCACTAGATATGTTTAAAGGGGCCAGGTACACTGAAGAGGAGTTGGAGGTGCACTACTTAGACTTTGAGGCTCGCGTAGCCCTTGCCAGAGGGAAAGAGCAACTCGCCAGATCGCGGGTTGAAATAGTGGGGGAAGAGCATCAAGAAAAAGAAACAAATTTGACTGTTCCTGTCCCTCCTTCAACTTCGGCCGATGCTGGCATTATTGGCTCTAGCTCTTATGTACCGATCCCTTCTCAAACTGATACCGGGGCCAAAATTACTCAAGTTACAGATGAATCGCAAGAGAGTGCTGAAGCCCCGGACTATGAAATTGATGTAATAAAGACAACTTCTGCAGGTAATTCCACTGTAAATTTCGCTCAAGTGGATTGCTCATTTACTTCACATGGGTTTAATGAGCTCCTTGACTATTTTCTTAACCTTGATGAGCCTTCATCTCCTCTCTTTACTGACTTTAACCTCTTTTCTTCTACAGAGAAAGTATCAAGCACCGCTCAGATTTCTCCTCCTCCGGTTATCCCTCCTCCGTCTCTCCAGGTGGCTCCTCCTTCTGCTTCTCAGCCCGGGTCGCAAGAGGAACAAATAGAAGCCCTCCACGGTTTAGACGATCCCATCGCTTCGCAGGAGCATAGAGACGAGGGACTTGTGGGAGGTGAGATATCCCCGGAGCGGACCCCTTCTGATGACATAACTTTGTCTAAACTTGCCACTCCGGGAAGTGAGTCTTCCTCAAAGAGGAGGAAAAAGCACGGAACGTCAAAGAGGAGGGGGAAGATAATCACTGTTACTGAAGGGGAGCCAGAAGTTGGACCAGCTGCACCTACCCCTCCTTCTTCCCTTGTGCCAACTGACCGGCCTGAAAAGCTAATCATTCGGCCGGGAAAAGGGTCCAAAGGTAGTAAAAAGAAGTGAACATTTTAGCTTTTTGCCTTTTGTATGTACTGGTCGAGAATTGTGCGGGTACCGGCCCCCGCTTTTCTTTATTTTGAAACCTGTACCTCCAAAGAGTTGTGCCTTTGAAGAAAGCCTTTTCACGTTTCAACACTTGGAAATTTTATTTCAATCTTGGTGAAACGTGGGCTTCCAAAGAGGTCTTTCTTCTTGATTGCGCCCTTGAAGAGATCTTTCCTTTGAACTGTGTCCCCGGGAGGGGGTTGTACCTCTAAGGAGGGATTTTTCACGTTTCAACACTTGGAAGTTTTATTTCAATCTTGGTGAAACGTGTACCTCCAAAGAGTTGTGCCTTCGAAGAAAGCCTTTTCACGTTTCAACACTTGGAAGTTTTATTTCAATCTTGGTGAAACGTGGGCTTTCAGGAAGGTCTTTTATTTTGTCTCTGCATTTCAACTTTGGTGAAGTGAAATTCCGAAGAGCGGTTGTTACACTTCAACTCCTGGAGAAATGTGCCTCCGAAGAGGGCTTTTATTTTGTTTGCATTTCAACTCTGGTGAAGTGAGATTCCGAAGAGCGGTTATAACACTTCATCTCCTGGTGAAATGGGCCTCCGAAGAGGGCTTTTATTTTTGTTTGCATTTCAACTCTGGTGAAGTGAAATTCCGAAGGGCGGTTATAACACTTCATCTCTTGGTGAAATGGGCCTCCGAAGAGGGCTTTTATTTTTGTTTGCATTTCAACTCTGGTGAAGTGAAATTCCGAAGGGCGGTTGTTACACTTCAACTCCTGGTGAAATGTGCCTCAAAAAGGGTTTTCATCGCCTGGAAGTTACTCTCTCATGGTTGGAGGGTCATGACTCCTCCAATCTTTTTTGTTGAGTAGAGAACTTTCTTTTTTGTGGCGTATGACCCATTAGAGGTCTTTATCCTCCGAAGAGTTGTGCCTCCGAAGAGGATTTGTGCTGCCGATGATGGCCTTGGTTGTTCCTTTGTCCACTTGCTTATGCTTTTTCAGTGATCCTCTTTTTTTTCTTTTTTTTTTTTACAAGTGACTCGTTTAATCCAAGGAAATGTACTTCATTGTCAGGCCAGTTCGTGAGAACGAGCATCAGCTTCTTAATTGGATGTTTGTTTGTTCAAACGATCTCAATTTATTAGCAAAGGCTCGTTTCTATCGAAAGCATAGGCTGTTTAGTTGAAGTATTTCCTATCTAGGATTTGAATTTGGAGCTTTTGTGACTTGAAATTTGGCAAGAATCACTGGGTCTTATTATGTGCAAGTTTCACTTCCATTGTCTGCAAAAATTTAAATCGACATTTCAGCAATACATTCTACATTTCAGCAATACATTCTATGTACTTTTTATATCGCAAATAAAGCAAACATGTAATAATAGTAAGGAACACAAGATTTATAGTGGTTCGGCCAGGAAATTGAGCCTACATCCACTTTATATTCTTTCATTATTTACTTGCATCAGTTTTACAATTGCTTTCAATTACAAGAATCATACATTCATAATTCTTTTTACAATATTTCAACAAAATTTTCAAGTAAAGTATGGACGCAAATGGTTGTTGTTCCATGCCCTTGGAATTTGATCTCCATCAACAGTGGTGAGTTTGAATGTGCCGTCAAGAAGCTTCTGACCTATTACATACGGTCCTTCCCAATTTGGCCCAAACACACCTGTCGCTGTCATGATTCTCTTCAGGACTAGGTCCCCAATCTCAAAGCTGCGTTGGCGAACTTTGGAATTAAAATGTCTGGCTATCCTTTGCTGATGAGCTGCAATTCTGAGATTAGCCTCATCTCTTTTTTCATCAAGGAAATCTAGCGCTTCAAGCTGTAGCCTTTCATTTTCTGCTTGGTTGAAATGGATCCTTCTGTGTGAAGGAACCTCTGTTTCTACCGGGATCATTGCTTTCGACCCGTATGCTAATGAGAAAGGAGTGTGCCCAGTCGTAGTTTTGTGAGTGGTTCTGTATGCCCATAGTGCAAGTGGTAGCTTATCGACCCAACCACCTTTTGCTCTTTCAAGTTGCTTTTTGTTGGTTGATTTGATGATCTTGTTTACTGCTTCCACTTGCCCGTTTGCCTGCGGATGAGCAACTGCTGAAAAGCTTTTCTGGATTTTGAATCGCCTGCAAAAATCTTGGAATTCCTCGCTTTCAAACTGAGTACCATTGTCTGTGATTATTTTCTGAGGCACTCCAT
This sequence comes from Allium cepa, assembly GCA_030765085.1. Lineage (NCBI taxonomy): Eukaryota > Viridiplantae > Streptophyta > Magnoliopsida > Asparagales > Amaryllidaceae > Allium > Allium cepa. The sequence continues at coordinate 961,916,560 of CM060939.1, read as the reverse complement.
ACCTGCAAATGATATTCTTGGTCACGAAACTTATCATCTTTTTAGAGGTGATAGTAGCCAATGGTTTAGCTTCAGCCCATTTAGTAAAATAATCAACTGCAACAATAGCATATTTAATCCCTGATTTGGCAGTCGGTAGCGGCCCAATGAGATCCATTCCCCAAATTGCAAATGGCCATGGACTGACCATTTGTGTGAGTTCGGTAGAAGGTGCTCTAGGAATTTTGGCAAATCTTTGGCATCTGTCACATTTTCGGGAGTAATCCGCAGCATCTCGATTAATTTCTGGCCAAAAATATCCGTATCGGAGAATTTTCTTTGCTAATGTTTGGCCACCTGAATGATCACCACATTCGCCTCCATGTACCTCAGCTAGGATTGTTTTGGACTCTTCCCTGGATACACATCGAAGTAAAGGCATTAAGAATCCCCGTCTGTACAATCGGCCATCCTGAATTACATAGCGAGAGGCTTTCCTTAGTAGCTTCTGTCTCTCTCTCGAACTTTCTGGCAGAGAACCGTTGAGTAGGTAATCTAATATTGGAGTCATCCACGACTCTTGTTCTTGAGATACATTCATAATCCAGTCTATATCCATCTCGTCTATACTTGGTGCTGAGAGGACTTCTACGGGAACCAATCCCAATAGTTGAGCTTCACCAGAACTTGAATACTTTGCGAGGGAATCTGCCTTTGTATTCTCTTCCCGGGGAATATGGCTTATTGAATAATGATCGAGTTCACATAGGAGTTCCCAAGCCTTTGACAAGTAGGAAGGCAAGTTTCCCCCTTTTGTTTGGAATTCCTTCTTGACTTGGCATACAATAAGCTGAGAATCACTGAAGATCTGTAATGCTCGGATGTTTAGCTCTTTAGCGATTTTCAGACCTGCAATAAGAGCTTCATATTCTGCTTCATTGTTTGTTGAAGGAAATTCCAATCTTAGTGCATAACACAATGACCGACCTTCAGGAGTTTCAAGTACCACTCCGGCTCCAAAACAGTAGTCATTTCTTGCGCCATCAACATACAACTTCCACTGGATTGGGGAATCATTGACCGCTTCTTCCTCACCATTATCTTTCTCTGTGAATTCTGCAATGAAATCAGCTAAAGCTTGTCCGTTGATTGCTTTTCGGGGGTGATATGTGATGTCATATTGACTGAGTTCAATGTTCCATTTTAGAAGGCGACCCGAAGTTTCAGGGCGAAACAGGACTTGCTTTAAAGGTTGATCAGTGAGTACTCTGATAGGATGAGCTTGGAAATATTGCCTCAACTTCCTTGATGCAACTAGTAGGCAATAGGCGAGTTTTTCCAACTTGGAGTAATTCAGCTCTGCCCCAGTGAGTCTTTTGCTGATATAGTAAACCGGATGTTGAATCCTTTTGTCTTCCCGTATCAGCGCTGCACTTAGAGCATGAGATGATACTGCCAAGTATATAAGAAGATCCTCACCATTGCCTGGCCTAGAAAGTATTGGAGGCGTTTCCATATGACGGATCAACTCATCAAAGGCTTTTTGGCATTCAGAAGTCCATTCAAAGTTCTTCTTTCCTTTCTTTAGGGCGTCAAAGAATGGGATGCATTTATCAGTGGCTTTGGAAATGAACCGGCTCAGGGCGGCGACCTTTCCGTTGAGACTCTGCAATTCCTTCTTCGTTCTAGGAGCTTTAACTTCTTTTAAGGCAGTAATTTGAGCTGGACTAGCCTCAATGCCCCTAGCACTAACAATGAAACCTAAGAACTTTCCGGACTCGACCCCAAATGTACATTTCAGAGGGTTAAGCTTCATTCTGTATTTCCGGAGGACTGCGAACATTTCTGCTAAGTGTTCAATGTGATCCGCTGCTTTCTTAGACTTCACTAACATGTCGTCGACGTAGACTTCCATAGTTTTGCCCAATTGCGGTTTGAACATAGCATTAACAAGTCTTTGGTAGGTTGCTCCTGCATTTTTCAATCCGAAGGGCATAACTCTGTAGCAATAAAGACCAACATCGGTGATAAAGCTCGTGTCCTCCTGATCAGGTTCATGCATCATGATCTGGTTGTATCCGGAGTAGGCATCCATGAAAGACAACAACTCATGCCCCGCTGTTCCATCTACCAGTTGGTCGATCCTGGGTAAAGGGAAGCAATCTTTGGGGCAGGCCTTGTTCAGATCTGAAAAATCGATGCACTCTCCATTTTCCATTAGCTTTTTTAACCAGCACTGGATTTGACACCCAATTCGGATAGGTAGATTCTTTAATGAAGTTATTTTCCATGAGTCGATCAACTTCTTCTTTTAATGCTGCTGACCTTTCTGGACCTTGGGTTCTTCTTTTCTGTTTAACTGGCGTAAACTTTGGGTCAATATTCAGAGCGTGTACTGCAACTTCTGGAGATATTCCACACATATCGGCATGAGTCCAAGCGAAGACATCCAGATTTGCTTTCAGGAAAGATATCAAGATATTCTGAATTGACACATTAAGTTGTGAACCCACATTCAACACCTTATTTGGGTCCTTCGGGTCAACAGGTACCGGTACCGTCGTTTCAACCGGCACCACTCTATTCTCCCCTGCACTGGCTTTTCTGGGATCCATCTCTTTCCGTGCCCCGCTATGCTCGCCAGTGCAGGGTCCGCCCTGTAATTGCTACAAGGCTGGCTCTTTGATGCGAACCGTGGTGGCCGCATCCTTTCCCATTTCCCTTTTTCTTGACTCTCGCAACTCTGTCAAATAGCACTCTCGCGCAGCATTTTGATCCCCTTTTATAACTCCTGCTCCATTGTCTGTAGGAAATTTAATAGTGAGGCACCACGGGGCTAGGATAGCTTTGAACGCTGCGAGCGTTGGACGGCCAAGGAAAGCATTATAAGCAGAAAATTCATCGACAATCACAAATGTTTGCTTGCGGACTACTTTCCTTTCTCCTTCCCCAAGTTCTACAAGCAGATCGATGGTTCCTATTGGTTGCTTTGGCTCCCCGGTGAAGCCAGCAATCTTCTGCGATGAGGCTTGTACATCGACCATAGGGATTTTCATTTGGTCGAATGTCTTCTTGAAGAGGATATTACATGATGCTCCGCAGTCAATGAGAACTCTTCTGACAATGGCCGGTCCGATACCAGCTGAGATGACCAAGGGATCTAGGGTAGGAGCTTCGATACCTGAGGAATCTCTGGCTCTGAAAATAATATCATCACTGAAAGTTTTCTGTTGTTTCAGGGGCGTAGTGTCTTCTAAAACAAAGACGTCTTCTTCGGCTGGAACATATTTCAAAGCCCTGGTATATCTTTCCATCTCTCCCCAGCTCTTGCCAGCTGGGTGAGGCCCTCCTGTAATGACATTGATATCGGGCCTTCCAGATTCATGCCCCGTAGCATTCTCACCTATCCTAGGCTGATGAACAGGAGCCTGTTGCCCCTGACTTGACGATGCAGGGTTGTTGCTATTCTTTTTCACGAATTGCTGCAGCTTGTTTTCTCTTAGCAATTCTTCAATCAGATTTTTCAACTGGCGGCATTCATCGGTCTCATGACCGGGTTGATTATGGAAGCGGCAGAACTTCCCACTTTGTATAGCCTTTTTTCCGGTCCTCAAAGGGATAGGTTTAGGGAGGTCAACAGAATCTTTAATGGCAAGGTAAATATGCTCCGGCGTGTCTGATAAAGGAGTATACTCTGATGGTTTGAAGGATCGGGCTTCTTCGGGTTACTCTGTTTCTTCCCATTGTTATTTTCCCTTTTTTGCCCTATAGATTCATTCTTGCGTGGAGCAACAGTGTTATCTTCAGCTTTTTCCGACACTGCCTTCACCGGTACAGGACGGCTTTCCAGGCGTATGAATTCATCTGCCTTTTTGTAGAACTTTTCGAGGGAGGTTGGCTCCTTCATGTTTAGCCATTTCCCAAATTCGCTCGACTTATCAATAGCCCTCATCAGATAAGTCAATATCATTCGCGGTTCAGCATTGTCCACCTCTGCCAGCGCTATATTAAAGCGGTTCAAGAAAGATCTGATAGATTCACCAGGATTCTGTTCTATACTTGACAACGACATGATGTCCTTGGCCTTTGAAGCATATAGTCTAAACTGTTCCTTGAACTTTCGGGTCAAGTCTGAAAACTGATCAATAGATCGGACTGGCAACTTGGTGAACCACAGTAGAGCCACACCTTCAAGGTATACGGGGAAATATCGGCACTTTATCTCGTCTGAGGCTCTGGCACCTGTCATGTGCCAATCATATTTATACAAGAATTCATTCGGATCACTTGTCCCTTTGTAAGCTGGGATAGTTGGAGGGACAAACTTCCTTGGAAATTCTGCCTTTAAGATTTTCTCAGTAAATGGAGTTTTACTTGGGGCGAAACCCCATTCTTTCTCATCTTCAACCCTTTGCATACTTTCTCTCATGATTTGCCAGACCATTCCAGAAAGATACTCCTCATCATGTCGAGTTCCAGATCCACCAACCTCAGGAAGCGTTTGCTCAAAGGGACTGGCAGCCCTTTCTGGAGCATTCCTTTCATTAGCATCATGAATGTTGCCAGCATAATTCCTTCCATTACCAGCCGGTTGATTGTTTGCCCCGAGCAAATCATTCAACTTATTCAGAATTAGAGCATTTTGGGCACTCTGAGCCTCTAATAGTGCATTCTGGGCGTTTATCTGCTGGTTCAGCCCTAATATTACAGCATCCAACTCCGCTTTCGTAACCCCAGCAAACGGAGTGGGTTGATTAGGTACAGGGGAAGTGGAGGTTCCCTCTTGAATATTCCCAGATCTGACAGATCTACTCTTCCTTCCAGGAGCCATTATCTCGGATAGACTTCTGGTTTTCAGGGAAATTCTTTCTACAAACCTCTGTGAAGCAATGATGATAACTTGCCTGAGTTCAATTCTCAGTGAAAGCACCAAAAATGTTAACGCTAAAATTTGAACGCTAACACCCCGGTGTGTGAAGTGTAGTTGTGAAAGCACCACCCGATAGATCGGGAATGAATTACAAGCAGGTAATAGCAGAAAAACAGTAAACAACAACAATTTTATAGTGGTTCGGCTTAAGGGTTTAACCTACGTCCACTTTAGGTACTTTTATTAATAATCCCGTTACAAGCTGATACAATTCTTCTCAAGTACAATATACTTCAAGTTACAAGTGATTTGGAACAAGTAGCTTAAGCTTCAATGTCGATTAAAGTCCTTAAATTCATGTTGAAGATGTGTGGTTTCTTCGTGAAATTCTTTGATGTATTCCTCTAATCTTGAAAGCTCTAAGTGTTGATGAAGTTCTCAATGCAGCAAGGTAACGGTGTATGAAGAGAATGTGCCAAAAGTCCCTTGTATGTTGGAGGTGGTCGCCTATTTATAGTGAATTCTGGGCTGGAATTACTACCAAGGTATAAGTCGTGGCCGACCTAGCATAAGTCGTGGCCGACTTAACATAAGTCGTGGTCGACTTACCGTGTCAAGTCTTCGGCTTAACAGAAGTAAGCTTGTCTGAACTCATATCATAAGTCTTAGGTCGTTGCCGAGTTAACATGCGCGTGTCAAGTAGCTGTATAGGATTTGCCTTCATTTGCCTGGGTCGTGAACGGCTTAGCATACGTCGTAAGTCGGTTGCGACTTAAGTATAGGTCGTGCACCTTTCCATGTCCTGATCAATTAGGTCGGCAACTTCCTTAGGCAATTAAATCGGTACTTAAGTTAGGTCGGTAGACTTCCTAAGTCGGCATCCTTTAAGGCATTAGGTCGTTATCCATTTAAGGCCTTAGGTCGGGAACTTTGTAAAGGCATTGAGTCGTGAAGTACCTTGAGTCGCTGTCCCTTCTGAGTCATTAAGTCGGTAACCATTGAGTCGTCATTCATTTTAGGTCGGTAATGAGCTAAGGCTGTTGGGTCGGTATTTATGTTGAGTCGGTAGCCTCGTTGAAGTGTTAAGTCGGCATACTTGTTGAAGGCCTTAGGTCGGCACCCCTTGTTGAGCCTTAGGTCGGCACCCCCTGTTGAGCTTTAAGTCGGCATGCTTCTAACTGTTAGGTCGGAACCTCTTGATGCACTAGATCGGTGAGTCATGGTCAAGGCGGAGTTAACAACCGACTAGGGGCGGTCAAAAGGGCGGGATGTTACAGTTTTCGCACTCAAGTCTTGGAGAAATTACTAGCTAGGTGGGAGGTTCGAGCTTTTCATTGACCATAAGTCATTGACTAGAAGCCTGGTGGATTAATTCAGCCATTGGATGTTCCAAAAAGGATGTGGGAGACCATTTTGATGGACTTTATAGATGGTTTACCTCGGTCTGGAAAGGGGAATACTAGCATTTGGGTGATTATTGATCAGTCGACCAAGAGCGTCCACTTCATTCCGGTCAAGAGTAGGAGGATGGCATCTTATTTGGTATCCTTGTATGTTCGTGAGATAGTCCAACTTCATGGAGTTTCCTCTAGCATAGTGAGCGATAGAGACCTTATTTCTACCAGTGAGTTTTGGAGAAGCTTGCAAGAAGCTTCAGGGACGCAGCTTAGATTGAGTACGTCCTATCACCCTCAGCCGGATGGCGAAATAGTGAGAGTTAATAGAGTGCTTGAAGATTTGTTGACGATGTGCATTCTCAATTTTGGAAGAACTTGGGAGGAGCATCTTCCTTTGGTGGAATTTGCGTATAATAACAGCTTTCAAGCTAGCATTGGGATGACACCATTTGAAGCTCTTTATGGGAGACCTTGCAAGTCACCTTCATGCAAGGTAGAGTCTACGGAGAGGTTGCTACTTGGTCCTGACATGGTTAAGGAGACCTCAGAGAAGGTGGATTTGATTAAAAGGAGGATATAGACAACACAAGATAGACAGAAATCTTATGCAGACGAGCGGAGGAGAGGTATTGAGTTTGAGGTTGGAGACATAATTTTAAAGTATCCCAACTAAGGAAGGTGGTGAGGTTTGGATAGAGTGGGATGTTAGCCCCCAGATTTGTAGGACCATTCTCCATTGTAGAGATAGTAGGGAAGATGGCCTATCGAGTAAAGCTACCGGAGAGGCTCGCAGGAGTACACGACGTTTTTCATGTTTCACACTTGAGAAAGTGCTTACATGACTCAGCAGAGATTATGGAGCCTAGTCAGTCAGAGGAAATGGAAGTAGAAAGGGGAGCATCGGTTCATCGTATTCCTAAAAAGATCATTGGACAAGACATCATGAGACTTAGGAATGAAGAAGTCCCGATAGTGAAGGTGTGGTGGGAAGATGATGTTGCAGACGCCACATGGGAAGCTGAAGTGAAGAATCGACCTCTTATCCGCATCTATCCGATAGTAAGTTTTATAATTTTCGATTTTCATCTTTATCTTTGAATAGGTACTTTCCTTTTTTATCTTTTAGGAGGGTAGGACTTAGGATTTAACCTATGGATGGTAGGATTTGATGTAAACATGTTATTAGAACATGTTACGTATGATGGATACTAGTGGTTGCAAGTGGTTGCTAGTGGATGCTAATGGATGCATATACTTACACTAGGCACTATTATCTCTTAGGGATAGGCCTAAATAGGACATTAGAGCATATGCATATAAATATGCGAGCATTTGTATTTGTATTTTATTTTCCATGGTTGTTATAAGTGGATGATTATTCCATGATTGTTTCATTTCGATGATAATTGCAACACACATATGAATTATTAGTTATCATTAGGGAAATTGCATTCATTTGGATACTTGGCACGGACATGATTGCATAAAAGGAAGTCAACTGAATCAGTAGACCACCTAATATTTTGCATTAGTTAGTGACATTGACACTACACTAATTGCAAAAGTATCATAAATTGCATTAGAAAAACTTAAGGACAATGAATGCAACGGATGATGGTTGAGTAGTTGGTTGTAGAACTTGGATGAAAACATATATTTCATTCTTCTATCCTTAGAGATTTTAGGGACGAAATCCCTTAAGTAGGGGAGAATGTAACAACCTGAAATTTAAGATACAGTAATTAATTAACGAATTAACTAAATGATAAAATAACTTTGTGAAATTATCAGAATTGAGCCAAGAGAGTTGCAACATTGTGTCCGTGGTAATTTTCTAGTCAATTTCCATATATAGAACGTCAAAGTCCGAGCTAAGACGAAGAATTTACGAGAATACATACATACATACATACATACATACATACATACATACATACATACATACATACATACATACATACAAGGGTCTAGGTCGACCCTCACATAGGCAAGGTCGACCCTTGCCAGTGAAGATCGATAGGTAGGCTGACCCGCCTACCCTAGAATGCATTCTTTTAATGTTGCTTCATCCATACCGATTTTAACACGTCATTTTACAACTTTCGTCCAATCCTATGCGTTCGTGCTTCCATCCAACGGTTCCTATCGAGCCTACGACGTGGTTGCACCAGATTTAATCTCCAAATCCAATGGCTGAGATCCATAAGTGACGCTATAAATAAGACCCTAGCCCTAGCTATTTTTCTCATTCAGATTTTCTCCATCTGGGTTCATTGCCTGAGTCTAGACCATAAAAGGAATATTTTCCAAGGAGAAGATAATTTTAGTTAAAATATTTTATATCTTACAAGTGGATCCGGGAAGACCAAGGAAAAGAGCTAAGGACCTCAGGTGAGTGTTTAGTAATTATTTTAGATTCTTAAGTAATTTAAAATAATAGGATTTTCAACAGTTGTAGTTTTTCTACAATTTTAGTATAATCATTATACAAGTTTATTTGTAGTTTAATTTAAGTAAGTTTTAGACTTGTTTTTCAGTATATTTTCTTTTAGCTATTCTATTTCAGTCATTTGCAATTATTTATTGTTAATTATAGCTTTACCAATTATTTACAGTTATTTACTATTATTTACATCTATTAAACGTTGGGATTTCTTCTGTAACTGTCAGTTTCTTTTTAATTTCCTTTTTACGGGAATGGAATAAATAGAATAGAATAAATTGCGAATATGAAATAATTTATAAGAACACCGAATTTAGTGAAAATGGGATGTAAAATAAGAAGAACTGTAATAAATTGAACTTAGACTGAAATAGGCAAATTTGAGATATTTGCAAGCTTAGTTATAACATAAAATTATAACTAAAAAGAGAAAATAGAAGAAATAGCAGAAGTAGCTTATTCTTAATTAGACCTTGGGTTAAGTAAATAAGCAAAGTTATAACACACAGGTTATAATTAGAGGCAGAACAGAAAAGGCTTGTCTTCAAGACTTAGTATAAGTTAATAAGCAAAGATAAAAGTAAGACCTATACTAACAGCATTCCCTTTTTCAGTTAGGTCTCATAATAGATTAGGTTTGGCTAGGGCACGCTTATGCTGGAGCAGTGATAAATAAGAGGTTAATAAGTAGAAGTTCGAATCATAGGGATTTGGACAAGAGGCGCAACTTGATTTTGTTTGTTAGATGAGACCCGTACCAATAGCATTCCCTCTTAATCAGACACTAGTGGTCTCACAATAGCACAGGTGAGACAAAGGTAGGCTTTGTTGCTAGAGCAGTGGTAAATAAGAGGTCAACAGAAGGGAGCAACACATAGCGCGAGCCTAATGGTGGTCAAGCATGCGGCCTTGTGTTGGCTGATAAGTCGTTATTGAGTTACAAGCGCTAAGTAGGTATCTATTGTGAAGGGACCAACACGGTCTCGCAGTAGTAGGTGTCTATTGCGTATGGACCAACAAGGTCTAGTCTGTATCTTTTGCGTAGGGACCAATAGGGTCTAGTCCGCATCTTTTGCATAGGGCCAATGGGTCTAGTCCGCGGTAGGCACAGTAGAGATCAATGGCCGATCAAAGGGTGGAATTATGACTTCTTCCTAATTAAAGTAGGATTAGGGTTTCAGCCTAATGAAAGTAATTATCTAAGAAAAGTGCAAATAATCCAATCGAACTATATAAGCAAAGCAAGCAAGTTAAAACGTAATTTATTCCAGCTTTATTTTTTCCTTTATTTTCTTTTTTACTAGAACTGTTGCAAAGTCTATTATCTTTATATTTCTTTAGAATATTAGTAATTACTTTCATTCATCAGACTTTTATCTGACCCACTCCTCTATTTCCTTTTTCTCCTTCCATAGGCCACCATAGGCAGGAATAGTAGATTTCAGAGTTTCTTGTGGGTCAGCTTCAGAGACTTTCTTCATGTATTCTACTTCTTCTTTCTCATTTTTTGTTTCGTTTGTTGTATTGGCAGTTTCTTTGAGAGGGATAGTTATTTTATGTACTCTGATGTTATGACTAAGAGATATTTTTCACTAGACATGGATATTCGGTATTTGGTTTAGTGAAGTATTTATGAAGTTTGATTTTGAATAATGAGATTTCTATTTAAATGTTTCTGCTGTTTTAATTATTTTATCTTGTGAATATTAGTATCCGTAAGTTTTTAGCTATACCTACAATGCACCACATCTTTTAGTGTGCCCTTTTTGGGTATACTAAGGGGTGTGGGGTGTTATAGTTCATGTTTTCAAAACATGGTTCAACGATATGTTTCAGTATAGTTATAACATACAATCGGTTTCAAAACATAAATTTGGCTAACAGTACTTATTTTCAATCATAATAGAATTTTCCTTGTGTTAAGTTAATAGCATTATATCGTCAGAAGAAAAGGTTTGCTTTCATTTTGTTGTTATACGAATGTTTTGATTTGGCAGTGCATATAGTTTATGATAGTAATAATCGAAATTTATTTTTTTCGTTATAATACAACAATATTGCATTGTATTAATTATTTAGTCTGTTAGTTAAATTTCTATGTTCAAGCAAGTTAGCAGTAAAACAATGTAAACAATTGTCAGCGTGAATGATACAGATTTACATCACTACTTCAAAAATAGTTAGTTATTCAGTATTATATCAAGCTTTTCAATTCTATGTTCAAGCTATTTAGTATTATATCAGTCTATTAGTAATAAAGTCAAACTTGTTCTCGTTTTTCCAGTTAGGTCAATGGGGTCTATCGGTGCTTAATGGAGTCTGGGTTTATGGAAAAATAGTCCCATGAATATTTTTCATAACTACTCTCCTTCTATCATATGATGATAAAAGTTTGGTCAAAAGTTTTGGCGAAGAGCTCATGGCCTTATAAATACGTATACATGCAGTTGTGTACTTGCATCCTCGTGCTACATGTATGTTTGTCATCAGCGCTTTCCTGCTATGATTTTTTCTAGGTATAATAATCATATTTCGGTATTGTTCAGACAAATTTGTAGTTATAATTGTATTTTGTGAAGTCTTAGCGACGCCAAACAATTTAGTAATGCTCATTTTTCTGTCGGCACTTTTAATGTCGTTGTGATGTTGCTCAAAAATTCAGTAACACCATAGCAATGTCAAATGAGCATCACAAAACAACAAATTTGTAGTGGTGGTTGTTACATGTCAAATATTATTCATTATCAATTTTACAGTAAAATTTCACTTATATATCAAGCAATCATTGACCAAAGTCATGCATGTCTAATATTTGTCTAATTATGTGTTTAAACTGAAATATTATTATTTCAATCACAATTATAGATAACAAATATTTTTCATTATTAATATATACAGTAAAATTTAGGTTTATATTACCATTTCTTCTTTATTTTTAGGATTTTAGTTTTGTATTGTTGCATGATGTTCATAGTAGGAGTTGTTGATTGCCATCTTTGAACATTGAAAATTGCCTTCTACAAATTTTCAAATTTCTTCTATTTTATTTTGGAAATTAATTTTTTTATTCTGATTCATTCTTCAATTGTGAATTATTCTTTGAGTGGCAGTTTCTTCGACTTGCCATTTGTAGATTAGGTTTGCAAACTAAGGTTTCTTTAACGATAGTTTCTTTGACCACGGCTTGTTGGAGATTTTGAGTGTTTCTTTTTGAAGTTATCAAATCGCATAATGATGTGGATTTGGAAATCTTTTGTGCAAAGTGCAGGAGATTAAGGAGTATTTTGATAATTTTTGTCACATAGTTTAAAAATAGAGATGTATGTGATAAGTTTTCATTGGTAGGAACTTGGGCCTAATTATTTTCAATTATTAGGAACACAAATGCAAATCTACAATTTTTTGATGCATTTTTGACATCGCTAAATATTTTAAACACCATAGTAACGACAGAAAGTTCGACAGAAAAATGAGCATTGCTAAATCGCTTGTCATCGCTAAAACATCACAAAATTGATGTAGCTATGGCATCGCTAAATTTGACAGACGCCATTACAACATTAATAATTTATCAAAAAACTAATGTCGCAATGGCGTCGTTAAATTTAATGTCATAAACACTTCGTCAAATTTTACCGACACCATTTTCCTTAACAATAATTTGATCAACAATTGCAAACGCCAATATCCAAAAAAGATAATTGATAAGCAAGACAAATATTATATATTTAAGTGAAATGAATAAAATAAATAAATTTTGTAGAGGCAAAATGAAAAAATAGATAACTCTATAGCACCGTTCAATAATAATGTCTCAGAATCAACTTTCAACATCACTATGCAAATCAATACTTTCACATAACAATTTTTTTCTATATAGCTGCAATACTACAAACGATAGTGATGAATGGCTATAAACGGGAAGTTCCAAACTATATTAGCATCCATGGTTCCACAACATCCATAAAAGAATAAAAGAATATCTTAAAACTAGATCTCACTGTTCTACAAAATCAAAGCACAGCAAGCCCCGTAGCTCTACAGTCTCGAATTTCTTCTTTGGGAAACTTTTTGCAGAAACAATTCCAACACGGATCTCATCCACATACGACTACATCCACTCACCGCTTCAATAATGGAAATCCACTTCTTATTCCTCATTTGCATCTCTTCAAAACATGCCAATTCACTCGTCCCCTTCATAGGATCTGATATAGTCCTCTTCTTGGGAAGTTTCCCTGAAGAGATGGATCTGCCATTTGAGGAAATTTGTTTCTATTTTTGAATAATGGTCAAGCCGGCAATTTAATGTCATGTCACAAATAAGGCTAGATATCGTGTCATATCCTTTGTGTATGTATCAAACTACAAGTGCATTATGTGCATGTCTGATATTATGTACAGCTAAATGATTTAGGAACATTGGTATTTGTGTTGGAATTAAAACCATGACTTCATACATGCATGTGAATATTCTGTTATGAAGCTAAATACAAGTAAATTTAAACTTTGTTGAAAACTACAAACTGACAAGTACCACCATTCAAAAAATTACATTGTTTTGGCTAAACTTCACTAGGTGTCATCACTTTTTTTGACAACTTTCAAAATGAAACTAAAGTGTGCAAGAAAGCTAGGCCAGAATAGTGCATTACCATTCGACCAGCTATGATTAACCTCATATAGGTTGAAATTTTCATATTTTTGTGGTTTAAGTGTCAACATATTAGTGGAAAAAATGAACACTAAGGATCCACTCTGAAGACATATTTACCACAGTGTTTTTTGTATTCAAACATTCTTACACTAGACTTAAGAACATACAAATTACAATGTTCATATTGCATCTAACTACTTTCGGTTTAAGCTTACTAAAACTGGATTGAGTAGTAGGATTTGTTTTTAAAACTATAATTAATCGATTATACGGAAATTTATCATAACTATTTCATTAAACATTACAAATTATCTAAAAGTTACTATAGAACTCTACAAGTAATCTTATTTCCAACCGTTACAAATAAAAATTTAAAGCCCTGCAACAAAGTTGGTTCACTTTACCTCGCTTCATTCAATCCCAATTTACTCAACTTTATACCAAGGACTGCATCATATTAGAAAATTTTCATCGTGACACAGTTCGCCCACGACTCCTGCTCATGTACTGTCACTTACCGAGTATTTGCTCGAGTTTGCTAACAACTCCTGCTTCCGTTTCAACCTTTTTTCTAAGCTTCTATGTGGTCCCCATCCACCCTTTAGGAACATCAAACCCATTTTCCATTGCTGTCGATGCAGACCAATAGATGTTGCGATGTTTAAGTTGGGGACATAAATTAGGGTTGGTGGAGATACTGAATAGGAAAGAATTAGGGTTGGCTGGATCAGTAATTAAGATGACACTTCTTCCATCTATCAATTTTACAAACTCAACTGGTAATTTCATCGGTAACACCTACATGAGACAGTACAATATCATGGCTATTAACACTTTCAGGCATATTTTTTAAAACACAAACAGAAGTCCTGTAGGCATTTACAACTATTTAAAAGGATACCTGAAACATAGTTAATGGACTGACATTGTAAGGGTAACCAATAGTTTTTATTTACCATAGCGAGTTGAAGTCATTAAAGATTGGGTATAAAATGTATTTCCCTTCCTCATATCCCAATTCATTAAAAATCTTACCGATCTTTATTCAAATCTCCCAAATTTTTTTTCATAGTTTCTTTAAATAACGATCAAAGATAAATTTCAAATACTTTTAGACAAAAAATCTTCACTTTTTTGTTGTTTCTTATTTCTTTATTTTTAATAGAAAAATCAACTGTTCTATGAAATTCAAACTTATGAAGAAAATCAAACATTCAAAAACAAAATCAAAGGAAAAAATTTGTATAAAAATAACATATTTCCATAAAATATGTTTGTTTTCAGAACAAACTTATTTTTGTTAAATTTTTTTAAAATTTTCTCAAAGAAGAACATTTTTGTCAAAAAGAATTATGCAAATTCAAAAAACAAAAACAGATTTTTCAAAATAATCTAAATAAAAGAACTACTGATCCACACCAACCATAGTAGCTACGAATAATCCTATCAATGAATACGTAGAAAATAAAAATCCATCCACATCTGTATTCAAAAGGTGGATAAATATCTGATATCAAAAAAAGATACTGATGCACATACGAAGGCATCTGCATTCGAAAATTATTCGTCCGGATTTAAGATTATAGTCTATATTATGTACATTTTAGTACAATGAAAAATATGTATTGATTATTTTACTAAGTTAATAGTTTATATTTTATATATATTTAATGCATATTTAACTGTAATGGCTTAGTGGTTGTTGTAATTGTTCTAATGCATATTTAACAGCTCAAAACTATTTATTACATTATATTTTTTATTTTTTATAGTTTTATAATAAATGAAATTGGAAAAAAATGCTATGTTAAAACAAGATTTTCTATTTATGTTCCTTGATTCATCGATTGTTGACGGATATGATGATTATCTGATATCCATCCATATCTACAAATGTGGATATCTGATTTTCAAAAATGATTACTGATGCGGATGCGGATATGACACTATCCACATCCAAAAGTATCTGTTGACAGACCTAGTTATGATCTCCTTTCACTTACAAGACCTTTCAATAAAAGTAAAATCATGATTTGAGAATTCGGTTTCGATCAATTGAAATTTCTTAGTTACGGACGATTTTGGAAATTTCAAAAGTTTCAGTTTTGATTTTGGTTTCGTTGTCAGTTTCAATTTTTAATGACTTGTTAATGAAAATGTAAACTAACCCCTATAAATAAAATATAAAATATAGTCTATAAAAAATAATATAATATACAATATTATAAACAAATAACTAAAGCCTAATTACTCCATGGTTCTAATTATTAGTTAACCATTACTTAATTGAAACATGAAACTATTATTAGTCCAGACCAGCCCAGTCGACTACCAAAATAATCCAATGTTGATTTTGCGCAAGCTTATGGAATAAAAAAAGGTTGATGTCCTGCTCCCTCTTATTCAAGCCCAAGCTTAAATTTTAGCGCAACTTAACAAAAAAGTAACTACATTATGCCCAACCCAATCCCATATCTTTCCCTATTCCACTAAACCCTAGCCCCAAAAAGCATCATTACTCTCTACAAACCCAGAAAAAAGGAAAAGGAAAAAAAAAATCAACAGTCTCTGATGCATACTCAAGAAACAAAAAGGGAAAATAGGTAACGTTCGAAGATAGGAGTAGATTGAAGTACGCTAACATGAAGTCGACGACGAGCTGAAGATGGAATAGAAATCAATGACGAGACTGAGGTCGATAAAAAGGTTAAAGCTTCGATTTTGGATTTAAATTTATAATTTGAGGTATTTATTTAAGAAGATAGTTGTAATTTTGAAATTTTCAAAAAATTTCCCTCTTCACAACCAAAACCGGATTCTAGATATGGTTTCTTCCCAAAGTCCAATGAAATTGAACCGAGGTGGCCGAAACTTTGGTGTTCCGACCAAAACCTCAAACCATGGTACAAATTACACAACTGATTACATATGGAAAAGGTTACATATTTAATATGTTATGAAGTAAATACTTATTATCTCCAATAACAAATCTTAAGCAAAAAAACAACGAAAAGGAAAACAATCATATAAAAGCACACCCAAAATTAGGTTTTTAAGTAATCAAACTAACCACTACACATTCAGGTGTGACTCATTCAAGAACCACATACATCAACAATTAGAAAGGCACAATATGTGCTGTTTTAATGCATCTGCATTAAAACATCAAATACTATATCCATTTCAATGCAACTATGCATTAAAACAACATAGTGTTTGTTGTTTGAATTCAAAGGCGCATGTTGTTTATTGGACTCTCATTTACTAGCACAAATGTTTTTTAGTAATTTTTTTCGTTAGGTTAGTATCTTGTTCATTTACTTTTGAGTTTGGTGTGTTGTGGCTAACTGAAAACGGTAGAAGAATGGAAGTGAACACACCAACCGTTGAGAATGCTTTAAAGGCTAATACCACATTCATCCAAGATAAATATTGAGTCTCACCGGCCTTGTAGGACTAATAAGAAAGATTACATTTTTCTTAGACATCAACTGGAAGAAAAGATGATATGTATAACACATATCGAATATAAATTGGAATAAATAGTTGCCTTAATGATAGTCCATAATACCACAGAAAATTGCCTTGTATAATACATGTTATCTATTTATCAATGCATAATGATTTTTTCTAATTTGATGAGAGCTACATATAGCTTATGTTGCAACATTGTTACGCATGAGAATTACATATGGCTTATGCTGAGACATAATTATGCATAAGGCTCAAACATAATTTTCTCTACGCCACCATATCTATGGAGTGGTCCATAGATTGGGTTGACCAAAACAAAATTTATGTATTTTATTTGTAAGAGGGCCTAAAAAGTGGCTTTAAACTTGCCCTTTCTTGCCAAGAGTTGAACTTAGTCTCCTGATGGTATATAGAAGACTTACTATCATTAAGAATAATCTCTACAATTGATGAATTTAACTTTTAAATTTTTATATAAACAGTTAAACACTATCTATAATATTTGTTTTATATAGTTTCCCTTAGCCCAATGGTCACCGCAGTCCATGGGCTAGGGAGCTACGACTAGGCATATGATATAGCACAGTTCATTGCCAATGTTTCTATGAAAAAAATACCTCAGACATCAACCAAATTCGGTTTGGACCTAAATGTATCTTGTATGTATTGTAAACACCAGGGTTTTCAAAACTGGATTCAAGCCGTAAATTATAAAGTTTAAATTTTAACTCAAAACGGGATTTAAATTATAAATCGCTGATTTAAAAGGTCTATATTTTCCGTTTCTACACATATTGAAATTGGTTATGATGATTGAACTTTTAAATCTAATCTATAAACTCAGTTCTTTACACTTGTTCCATTTTTTTCTTTAAGAAAACTTTAGGATTGAAATTGTGGATTCAAATAAACATGTTAAATATATAAGTATATATTGAATGAATTTCGCCAACTGTAGTTTTATATGAGTTTGAATTAGAAAGTAAATCAAATGGGAACGCGAGAGATCCGATCTGAAACGAGATTTAAAGATTTAAGATTTTTGATAACAATGGTAATCACCTATCAGTTTTAATTTAGGAAAATTTTATCATATCCTTATGACTATAAAAAATTATCCTTAGGTCCCTTGCAATTTTCTTTCATAAATTACATTCATATTTCAAAAAAATGTGAAATTCATAGGAATATTTGGATAGTTTTATTAATCTTAACACGTGTTCTTAGGTATACACCGATAACTCATAACCGCTGTAATACGGGTCGGAGCATCCGCTTTTAAATTTGAAAATTTGAGAAGTAAAAAAAGATACTAATTAAAAAAAGTGGTGTGGAAAATAATTTTTGAATGGGAAGAATGTAAAACAAATAAGCTTAGAAAAGAGGAATGCATCCCTAATTTCCACTTTATTTAACTAACAATGAATTAAATTATTGAGTGTAAAGAAAAAGGAAAGTATGTCCATTTAATCATCTAAACTGTATTATGCAAGAAAAAAAATTGGTATAAAAATGAGAAACGAATCACATCTAACGTGGTTAAAGATGTTC
Organism: Allium cepa; assembly: GCA_030765085.1. NCBI lineage: Eukaryota > Viridiplantae > Streptophyta > Magnoliopsida > Asparagales > Amaryllidaceae > Allium > Allium cepa. The sequence goes on along the minus strand of CM060939.1, from coordinate 961,898,189 downwards.
AATTACTTACAACCCAAATATTCATTTCAGTGAAGGTTAAAAAAAACCTAAATCTTTAAAATCTGGAGGCGAAATGCCACTAATACCAATGATTCCACACGTCACTTCTACAGTTTTCTTCTTCAATGAAGCTGTAACCTAACTCTTAACATTGTTTGCATGCTTCCTATAAAATAGAAAATTTCATATACTATTACCCAAGTAATTAGTTGTACGTATGTATGATTCATTCAAAATAAAAAATTCAAGGATGTGTTTATAGATATATGATAGAAGAAAGTAAATGCTGTGACGACCCGACTTTTTACTCCCAGAAAATCGCATCATCTTGAAGAAAGAAAGGGATAGAAGAAGAAAAGAAGGAGAAAGAAGAACACAAACAACATCAGAGAACTCACAGCGGAACGAATAAAATATAATAATTAACATAAAATATTACATAGTACCTCATTATATCAGAGTACACAACTTAAACAACAGATAATAGACAGTTATAAACTTACAAGAGAAACAGATATAACATACACAGCGGAATCAATATATATGTACACGTCGAAGCCTCCTGCTCCATAACTCCTGCGGAATTCGTCAAGCTAACCTGATCACTTGACTACTCATACATAATATGAGTCCCCAAGAGTTTAATAAAACAGAAAATAAACACTCGGGTCAGACAGGGGTCTGGTGTGAGTAAACGGGTTAAAATTGCTTAACTTTAGAAAAACCTTTGGAAAGAAAAGGTATCACGTAAGACTTCCCACACATAAACATGGAAAAGTTTTTACCTTACGCTAACCAAAACATTTGATAGGAAATCCAGTGATATTATAATAGTGTCCAGGGTTTTCAAGTAAATAAGAAATAGCCAAAATTGTTACATGATTAAATTCCAGCTACTAGCCACAAAAGTGGGTAATACAATCAAAACCGTAGTGTCTCGTAGGGAAAATGGGTTTCCATCAATGGCAGGGCTACTGGGGTACCGTCTGTCACAGTACGTGGTCTAGATCAACGTACCGAGGATTACTCCATTCATCCCCTGCAACACAAGACCGAAACCATTCCTTACTGAACAGTCCCGAACAAGACCACCCCGTAGTTGGCGCGACCAACCACACACTAAGCCGAAATAGAAAGGGACCTCTAGACAGGGATGTATCTTGCTCTCCAGTGGGAGCTACCCACGAAGCCTTGCTGCACCTCCCCTGTTTTAGCCATTCCCGGTAGAGTCAACGATGTGTTGAAAGCATTCAATCCATACAAGTTCGTTCTGGGTTCGAACGAAACCGAAGGCACTATCTCGTTGCACTCATTATTGGACTCACCCTCAGAGTCAACGACCAAAGCCCTTGCACTCTGATACGCCATCTCGAATCTATAAGCATTATTCTGTCAAACTCATTACGGAATCATCCACAGAGTTATACTGACGTATAACCCTTACACCTCGAGTCTTCACTTGCTCCACTTGGATTAACGACCTAACGTTTAATTGGAATCGGTGTGGTTTTCGAATTCCAAATATGGAAACCCGATCCCGGTCTCACCGAAACCGAACGCCATTTTAATGTCCAAGTTGTACTTAAGGGATTTTAAACAGTTTAACTTCATTCAGGATGATATATGAACAGATAGATGAATCATATTATCACAAAGAGATAATTCATAACAGCATATCACTTAACATATATATCCAAATCATCAAGTATCAACCCAATATCAAACAATATCCAATATCAACCAATCACCCAATATCATTCAATATCCAATATCAATCAATCATCTAATATCCATCATCCATATCAAAACAGAATTGATTAACTCTTAATCATGTGGATTACCTAAATCCTTTCATTTATTTATTCCAAATAAATAGATTAAACATCTCTAATGGTCTTCACTAATTAATCTTCCTTGATTAATTATACTTTAATTACATTCAAGTAATTATCTTTAACCATATTCAGTAATTAACCCTTTAATTACTATCATTAATTACAATAATTAATGATCATTCATTAATTAATTAACTATAATTAATTACATTAATTCTTAATTAATTACAATTAATTAATCCTACTTTAATTAATTACTTTTATTAATCAACCTTGATTAATTTCATTAATTAACTAATCCTTATTAATTAATTAACCTTTTAATTAATTAAATAATTAACTTATAATTTATCATCTCATTTAACATAAACAGTAATTAACAATTTGTAATTACTTATTTTAATTAATTAACTTCTTAATTAATTGTATTAATCCTTGATTAAATACTTTAATTAATCTTTAATTACTTCATTAAGTAATTATTATTAAATTAAATAATTAATAAACACTTAATTAATTACTTAATTAATTAATTACATTTTAATTAATTACACTTGGTAATTAATCACATTCATTAATTAATTAACTATATTAAAATAAATTAAGTAATTAACTCTTAATTACTTACATGAGTAATTATCTCTAATTACTTCCATTAATGAATCTTAATTAATCTCCTGATTAATTACCTACAACCAAATAAATTAATCTGTTTCCTTAATTGATAACATCATGTGATTAACCCATAATGACTTCATCTTAATTACCCCATGAGTAATTTCCTCTAATTACTTCCATAAGTAATTATCATTCTTAATTACATTCAAAAATTAATCATTGATTACTTCATTAAGTAATTACACTTAATTAATCCATAATTAAGTGATTATTTAAAATTAAATAAATAAATAATTAATTATTTAAAATTAATTAAACAATTAATTAATTAACTAATCTTCTTATAATTAAAGAAATCTTTAATTAATTAAGAAAAGCATAAATCTTATTTAATTTCTTCTTATTAACAATGATACTTAATTAAGTATTCTTAAGTCATATTCAAATAATTTAACCCTAATTATCTTCATAAATAAATTATTTGAAATTAAATAAAATTTTAATAACTTAAAACAAATTATTCAATTTGGTTTTTAAAATTATATCAATAACCTTATTTTGAAAATAAGGAATTTAGAAATCAAATTGAAATTTAACACACTTTTAATCAATTTTCAGTATAAATTTGAAAACTTAAGTTGTTAAACCATTACTTAACTTTTAACTTAAGACTTTGATTTAATTCTTTGAATTAAAACACTTTCTTTAAAACTAGAATTAAATTAAGATAATTACTATCTAAGCAAACATCTTAAAACATTTTAAAATTGAAATATAAATTCAATTTATACTTTTATAAGTTTGATTAACATTCACCTTTTAAAGTTTTGGTTTACATTTATTCACAAGATCAAGTTCTTAACTTAAAGAATTTAATTTCTTTTTGTAAAAACTTAAACTTGATTCCTTTATTCAACCATGAGTTAAAACTGCAAACTACTTCCTATAAAAACCTGAGCATAAACTTACTCGTGAGAATATCTCGGGTCAAACCCGAGTAGAACTCACCAAATCCCGAAGCAAGTCTCGAATCAAACCCCATGCTTCTCGAGTTACCCATCCCTCTTCATCCACTTCGAGTCGAAACTATGAAAACACGAACGACAACCCGAGTCTCCAACTCGTCTTCCCCAGATCTTAAACCCAGAACCAAAGCGGTGCACACAACTACACGCGTGCATATTGCACGGTGAACCAAGCCCCTCCGACCATCTCCCTGATCGCCGAACGACCACGCAGTGCCTCGTCAACCTTCCCCACAACCCAGAATCCAAATAAACTAGGTGAATCAAAAACGAGATATTCAAGTCCAACTGTAGAAACAACTCGAACCAAAATCCCAACACCGCCGACCAACCTAGTCGTCGATGAACCTCACCGACCACAATACACCTTCGTCTCGACCTCCTTCTCAACATGCCACTGTCGCGATTGCTTCCGGTCCATCCTCCTCGACATAAAAGTCGCGACAGTCAAACCTAACATCAAGCAAGCTTAAACCCTAACTTGCTCAATCCCCATCAATCCACTAATTTGAAAAATTATTCAGCATTTTTCCCATTATCTATAACTTATATACAAGCTTCGATCCAAAAATCAAATCGAATTATTATGTATTCAATCTGCAGTTCAAGAAAATCCCAAAATTGTTCAAACTCAAAATTCTCTTAATTCCTTATACTAAAAATCATGAAACTTGTGTTAAAATTCATGATTTACAAACACAAATCCATTTATACTATCTAAACTATAAACTGAATTCATTGATTTTATCATGCATTAGAGATTTACTGTGTTTTCTTCCCATTTTTAAGCTATTTGAACTTTTAAAATTTCCAGAAACTATTTTACAATCTTCCTCAATATCAACATACGATCTTTCATTCATATAATCATCAAAGATAATTGATGATGTTATTGGGAATTTAAAAATTTTGAAACAGATCCCGGTCTGAAGTAGAAACAGGGTGAATAAATATACAGGCAGTAAGTACTTATGGAAAAAAAATCATGCATTCATAAAAAAATAATTATTATCAGAGCAACAACTCATTTGCATGCAACATTATTTGACCATAGATTAAGCTAAAGCTGTTTTTAAAAACATTTACTCACCTGTACTATTTCAGAGCAGAGCAGGCTTATATTATTAGGATTCTTATTCAAGGCTTTGAATATGTTTAGATCTGCAAAAGCTTTGATTTTTGTTGATAAAATCATACTGCATGCTGTCGTAATAGAATGCATGCTTCCAATTGCAGGTTGAATTGAACTTGCAGTTGATCATCAAATTGAATTACAGGTTTGAGTTGCCTCTGGTTTCAAATTCAGGTTTTAGATTTGCTTTTGATCTTTGCATTTGATTTTCAGGTTTGATATTCTCATATCTCCATTAATTTGAGATAAGAAATGAAAACAAAGAAAGAGCATTTGAAAAAAACTAGTTTTCTTCTTTTACATTTATTAAAAATTAAAATAAAATAATGCCACATGTTAATGCATGCCATATTAATTACAAGTGTACTTTGCATGAGTTAATTTGTTAACAAGTGTCTAAAATCCTAGCATAATTGTTTTTAAAACCTTATTACAAAATTAATTATATTTATGTAATATGGACATCTATGTTTATATAAATATGGATCTAGTACTTTATTCACATACTACTTATGTTTATAAACAATTTTAATTTAGAGATTAATTAAAAAGAAAGTTTATTTATAACTTTTTATATATATTTATAACCATTTTATTTTGAACATTTTAAAGAAAACAAAAACAAAACATTGATTAAATCTCTTTTAAACTATCATATTAAAAATAAACAATTATCTTTATATTTTAAAATAATTGAATTAAGCTCAAATTAACTTTTAAAAATATTGATTCTAAAACAAATCTTTAAAATTACAATATTCATTCATATATAATCATTAATAGATTAAATTAAATTTCAAAAACAACTCAAATTATAACATATACATACATATATATTACAATTTGCAAATTCATCTTTTAATTAAAAACAAAAGATATTCCCATTCACAACATATATCAAATATATATATTATAAACAGAATAAAAATTCATTAGCTTTGACTGACAATCTTATCAATATTTCTAGATTAAAAATTTATTAACCTTTAAAAGATTAAATTTACCAATTTAAATTAAAATTATAAAGAAAAATTATCAAACCAATTAAATTATTAACACAGATTATTAAATTCTTATTGCCCAAAATTCCGGGTCGTTACAATCCTTCCCCCTTAAAAGAATTTCGTCCCGAAATTCAAAAGCAAAGGCAATTTAGTAATCCAATACAGATTTTAATTTAAAACAGCAAAGCATTCCTAACAACCAGTTACTAACATCCATAGAAATCACATAAACAAACAAACTTAACTAATTATTCTGACACAAATCATAATGAATCTCTAATACTATCTCGAGTTTCCCAAGTATAAATCACCGGGAGACTCGCTCTACAAAAGTCAACAAACTAACTACACAACCAAAATTCAGAGCTCCACTAATCTCCAGATCCATCAATCTGAACAGAACATCACATTACTCTCAAATCCAGCTCAACTTCCAACTCCAACTGAACTACAGATTCAACAACCAATGATGAATCATACACGAATTCACTCAGAGACACGTGTTACAAAATGAATTCCAGCTATCCAAACTAGCAATTCAATCTTATCCTATCAAAAACACAGATAAGAAATCTTCAAATGCCTCAGCACTACTCAACCAATCTTATCCAATATCTGTTCTCTTAACCAGAGAATTTTAACAACACTGAAGTCTCCAACTTCAAATTCCAAACTCCTTATCTCATATCTGCATAACTCAATAGACAATCCTGAGCTGTCAACCTTTTTCCTGATCAGCTCAACCAATGATGATACTTCTAGAACAACTTGGCAAAAACAAACAGTTCCTGGATCCTATTCAACAGAAAAGTCTTCCAAAATCCATCAAAATCCAGAATTCAAGATTTACTACTCAAGCAATAGCAATCTGAACTAGCTTCCTTCCTTGTACAGCAGCTACCTTGCTTCCGCTGCACAACTCTGATTCTAAAATAGGTAAGAATATCTGTTGATGAACAGGAATACAAGCTTATCCAATATCTCCGGAAATTTTGTTCATCAAATCCATAAAAAAAAATCTGAGTGACTCATCTGACTCAGGCACATAACCTTATAACAGAATCCCATTCCAAAGGCTATATCAATCAAATTAGAACAGCTTTAAGCTTTTCCAAACAAGCTTAACCTTTCGATAAAACATCACCACCTTCATCCCGGACTGCTGCTAGAAGAAACACCAAGATTTCTGAACCACCAGAGAAACAACCAACACTGCTGTTTCCAAACTCTACCTCAATGATACTGCGAAGCCAAAAGATCTTCTCGTCAGCACATCGAACACTTCGAGCTGAAACAATTACCACAGCTAACCAAAGATTCTAATCCAAAGGCTTCTCAAAACAAAACTTTCAATAAACCACACAACAGAACCTTCGAGATAGCAGACATCCTCCCAAGAAATTCGGACTCCAAACCAAGCATCAACAACTCGCTTACCTTAAGGAATAACAATGAGACTATGCCAAACCAAAACAACTCATAGACCTTAGTCTCAAATTCCAAAACAGCCAACCTCCATGCTAAAGATCCAAACAACTTTTACACAGACGAGTCTTCCCTACAGCTGGTAAAGACTGCTCCTCAACTACTTCCAAACTGCTTCAAGAGAAAACACCTTCAGAAAAATCCAAGGATACTGCATCTCATCACGCAGTTATCAGGATATCATCCTTACTTCTGCACTTCCAACAGATCCAAACTCAAGAAAAATTCGCTTACCCGAGCGAAATCCAAACTTACACTTCAAAGATAACTCCGAATCTTCAAAAGATTTCCTTCGGATATCAGAAAAATCCTTACTCCAAACTACAAATCTTACTTGAGACGGTATTAGGTCTACCGTCTCGACAAATACACTTCCAACCTTAAACATATGGAACCTCTTCCATTAGTGGTATTCGTGTTACACACACACCACTATTCCATCTACCTTTAAAATTTATGTTGGAAAACCCGAACAGATAACCCAACAAATCAGGTAGATATCGATATATATATATATATATATATATATATATATATAGTTATATATAAAAATTACAAATACGCTCTCTCAAGAAAGACACCACTCCAGAGCTTAGGTATTTACTCAACCTAACGCTCTGATACCAAGTGTGACGACCCGACTTTGTACTCCCAGAAAATCGCATCATCTTGAAGAAAGAAAGGGATAGAAGAAGAAAAGAAGGAGAAAGAAGAACACAAACAACATCAGAGAACTCATAGCGGAACGAATAAAATATAATAATTAACATAAAATATTACATAGTACCTCATTACATCAGAGTACACAACTTAAACAACAGATAATAAACAGTTATAAACTTACAAGAGAAATAGATATAACATACACAGCGGAATCAATATATATCTACACGTCGAAGCCTCCTGCTCCATAACTCCTGTGGAATTCGTCAAGCTAACCTGATCACTTGACTACTCATACATAATACGAGTACCCAAGAGTTTAATAAAACAGAAAATAAACACTCGGGTCAGACAGGGGTCTGGTGTGAGTAAACGGGTTAAAATTGCTTAACTTTAGAAAAATCTTTGGAAAGAAAAGGTATCACGTAAGACTTCCCACACATAAACATGGAAAAGTTTTTACCTTACGCTAACCAAAACATTTGATAGGAAATCCGGTGATATTATAATAGTGTCTAGGGTTTTCAAGTAAATAAGAAATAGCCGAAATTGTTACATGATTAAATTCCAGCTACTAGCCACAAAAGTGGGTAATACAATCAAAACCGTAGGGTCTCGTAGGGAAAATGGGTTTCCATCAATGGCAGGGCTACTGGGGTACCGCCCGTCACAGTACGTGGTCTAGATCAACGTACCGAGGATTACTCCCTTCATCCCCTGCAACACAAGGCCGGAACCATTCCTTACTGAACAGTCCCAAACAAGACCACCCCGTAGTTGGCGCGACCAACCACACACTAAGCCGAAATAGAAAGGGACCTCTAGACAGGGATGTATCTTGCTCTCCAGTGGGAGCTACCCACGAAGCCTTGCTGCACCTCCCCTGTTTTAGCCATTCCCGGTAGATGAGGCTTGAGGTTACGATTACCTTTATAGAACATATCACTTAGAATGCTCATCGTCCGCCTGACGATGTGTTGAAAGCATTCAATCCATACAAGTTCGTTCCGGGTTCGAACGAAACCGAAGGCACTATCTCGTTGCACTCATTATTGGAATCACCCTCAGAGTCAACGACCATAGCCCTTGCACTCTGATACGCCATCTCGAATCTATAAGCACTATTCCGTCAAACTCATTACGAAAGCACCCATAGAGTTATACTGACGTATAGCCCTTACACCTCGAGTCTTCACTTGCTCCACTTGGATTAACGACCTAACGTTTAATTGGAATCGGTGTGGTTTTCGGATTCCAAATATGGAAACCCGATCCCTGTCTCACCGAAACCAAACGCCATTTTAATGTCCAAGTTGTACTTAAGGGATTTTAAACAGTTTAATTTCATTCAGGATGATATATGAACAGATAGATGAATCATATTATCACAAAGAGATAATTCATAACAGCATATCACTTAACATATATATCCAAATCATCAAGTATCAACCCTATATCAAACAATATCCAATATCAACCAATCACCCAATATCATTCAATATCCAATATCAATCAATCATCTAATATCCATCATCCATATCAAAACAGAATTGATTAACTCTTAATCATGTGGATTACCTAAATCCTTTCATTTATTTATTCCAAATAAATAGATTAAACATCTCTAATGATCTTCACTAATTAATCTTCCTTGATTAATTATACTTTAATTACATTCAAGTAATTATCTTTAACCATATTCAGTAATTAACCCTTTAATTACTATCATTAATTACAATAATTAATGATCATTCATTAATTAATTAACTATAATTAATTACATTAATTCTTAATTAACTATAATTAATTAATCCTACTTTAATTAATTACTTTTATTAATCAACCTTGATTAATTTCATTAATTAACTAATCCTTATTAATTAATTAACCTTTTAATTAATTAAATAATTAACTTATAATTTATCATCTCATTTAACATAAACAGTAATTAACAATTTGTAATTACTTATTTTAATTAATTAACTTCTTAATTAATTGTATTAATCCTTGATTAAATACTTTAATTAATCTTTAATTACTTCATTAAGTAATTATTATTAAATTAAATAATTAATAAACACTTAATTAATTACTTAATTAATTAATTACATTTTAATTAATTACACTTGGTAATTAATCACATTCATTAATTAATTAACTATATTAAAATAAATTAAGTAATTAACTCTTAATTACTTACATGAGTAATTATCTCTAATTACTTCCATTAATGAATCTTAATTAATCTCTTGATTAATTACCTACAACCAAATAAATTAATCCATTTCCTTAATTGATAACATCATGTGATTAACCCATAATGACTTCATCTTAATTACCCCATGAGTAATTTCCTCTAATTACTTCCATAAGTAATTATCATTCTTAATTACATTCAAAAATTAATCATTGATTACTTCATTAAGTAATTACACTTAATTAATCCATAATTAAGTGATTGTTTAAAATTAAATAAATAATTAATTAATTATTTAATATTAATTAAACAATTAATTAATTAACTAATCTTCTTATAATTAAAGAAATCTTTAATTAATTAAGAAAAGCATAAATCTTATTTATTTTCTTCTTATTAACAATGATACTTAATTAAGTATTCTTAAGTCATATTCAAATAATTTAACCCTAATTATCTTCATAAATAAATTATTTGAAATTAAATCAAATTTTAATAACTTAAAACAAATTATTCAATTTGGTTTTTAAAATCATATCAATAACCTTATTTTGAAAATAAGGAATTTAGAAATCAAATTGAAATTTAAAACAGTTTTAATCATTAAACTCATTTATTTCCAATATAAATTTGAAAACTTAATTTGTTAAACCATTACTTAACTTTTAACTTAAGACTTCGATTTAACTCTTTGAATTAAAACACTTTCTTTAAAACTAGAATTAAATTAAGATAATTACTATCTAAGCAAACATCTTAAAACATTTTAAAATTGAAATATAAATTCAATTTATATTTTTATAAGTTTGATTAACATTCACCTTTTAAAGTTTTGGTTTACATTTATTCACAAGATCAAGTTCTTAACTTAAAGAATTTAATTTCTTTCTATAAAAACTTAAACTTGATTCCTTTATTCAACCATGAGTTAAAACTGCAAACTACTTCCTATAAAAACCTGAGCACAAACTTGCTCGTGAGAATATCTCGGGTCAAACCCGAGTAGAACTCATCAAATCCTGAAGCAAGTCTCGAAACAAACCCCATGCTTCTCGAGTTACCCATCCCTCTTCATCCACTTCGAGTCGAAACTATGAAAACACGAACGACAACCCGAGTCTCCAACTCGTCTTCCCCAGATCTTAAACCCAGAACCAAAGCCGTGTACACAACTACACGCGTGCATACTGCACGGTGAACCAAGCCCCTCCGACCATCTCCCTGATCGCCGAATGACCACGCAGTGCCTCGTTAACCTTCCCCACAACCCAGAATCCAAATAAACTAGGTGAATCAAAAACGAGATATTCAAGTCCAACTGCAGAAACAACTCGAACCAAAATCCCAACACCGCCGACCAACCTAGTCGCCGATGAACCTCACCCACCACAATACACCTTCGTCTCGACCTCCTGCTCAACATGCCACTGTCGCGATTGCTTCCTGTCCATCCTCCTCGACATAAAAGCCGCGACAGTCAAACCTAACATCAAGCAAGCTTAAACCCTAACTTCCTCAACCCCCATCAATCCACTAATTTGAAAAATTATTCAGCATTTTTCCCATTATCTATAACTTATGTACAAGCTTCGATCCAAAAATCAAATCGAATTATTATGTATTCAATCTGCAGTTCAAGAAAATCCCAAAATTGTTCAAACTCAAAATTCTCTTAATTCCTTATACTAAAAATAATGAAACTTGTGTTAAAATTCATGATTTACAAACACAAATCCATTTATACTATCTAAACTATAAACTGAATTCATTGATTTTATCATGCATTAGAGATTTACTGTGTTTCCTTCCCATTTTTAAGCTATTTGAACTTTTAAAATTTCCAGAAACTATTTTACAATCTTCCTCAATATCAACATACGATCTTTCATTCATATAATCATCAAAGATAATTGATGATGTTATTGGGAATTTAAAAATTTTGAAACAGATCCCGGTCTGAAGTAGAAACAGGGTGAATAAATATACAGGCAGTAAATACTTATGGAAAAAAAAATCATGCATTCTTAAACAAATAATTATTATCGGTGAAACAACTCATTTGCATGCAACATTAATTGACCATAGATTAAGCTAAAGCTGTTTTTAAAAACATTTACTCACCTGTACTATTTCAGAGCAGAGCAGGCTTATGGTATTAGGATTCTTATTCCAGGCTTTGAATATGTTTAGATCTGCAAAAGCTTTGATTTTTGTTGATAAAATCCTACTGCATGCTGTCGTAATAGAATGCATGCTTCCAATTGCAGGTTGAAATGAACTTGCAGTTGATCATCAAATTGAATTACTGGTTTGAGTTGCCTCTGGTTTCAAATTCAGGTTTTAGATTTGCTTTTGATCTTTGCATTTGATTTTCAGGTTTGATATTCTCATATCTCCATTAATTTGAGATAAGAAATGAAAACAAAGAAAGAGCATTTGAAAAAAAACTAGTTTTCCTCTTTTACATTTATTAAAAATTAAAATAAAATAATGCCAAATGTTAATGCATGCCATATTAATTACAAGTGTACTTTGCATGAGTTAATTTGTTAACAAGTGTCTAAAATCCTAGCATAATTGTTTTTTAAAACCTTATTACAAAATTAATTATATTTATATTTATGTAATATGGACATCTATGTTTATATAAATATGGATCTAGTACTTTATTCACATACTACTTATGTTTATAAACAATTTTAATTCAAGAGATTAATTAAAAAGAAAGTTTATTTATAACTTTTTATATATATTTATAACCATTTTATCTTGAACATTTTAAAGAAAACAAAAATAAAACATTGATTAAATCTCTTTTAAACTATCATATTAAAAATAAACAATTATCTTTATATTTTAAAATAATTGAATTAAGCTCAAATTAACTTTTAAAAATATTGATTCTAAAACAAATCTTTAAAATTACAATATTCATTCATATATAATCATTAATAGATTAAATTAAATTTCAAAAACAACTCAAATTATAACATATACATACATATATATTACAATTTGCAAATTCATCTTTTAATTAAAAACAAAAGATATTCCCATTCACCACATATATCAAATATATATATTATAAACAGAATAAATATTTATTAGCTTTGACTGACAATCTTATCAATATTTCCAGATTAAAAATTTATTAACCTTTAAAAGATTAAATTTACCAATTTAAATTAAAATTATAAAGAAAAATTATCAAACCAATTAAATTATTAACACAGATTATTAAATTCTTATTGCCCAAAATTCCGGGTCGTTACAAATGCACTAATAGAGAATGAAATATATGTCTCCATTCATTTTTTCCCCTCACATATATGAACTGTTTATCCTCTCATTCTCATAAATTTTATGGGACTAACTACTAGGTTTCCATTCCTCTGCTTTCTTGTTGCACGTGAATTTTCCTTAGCATAATCTCATCATATCTAAATGATAAATTAGATGAACGATGAGATAGAAAAATTGCCAAATATTCAAAATTTTAAAATTTTCAACTGCAGGTACTGAAAATTATAGATGTTTTCGGTCAAAGAACTAAAGGCAACGATAATAATGTGACTTCTTACCAGTATTCTTAGTGCAGAGAAGATCACTGGTTACGATTTCAATACTACATTCATCATTTTCCGTTTCAGAAGGAATGTCATAAAACAAAGTTTCTTCTTCTACATGGCACACACCATCACGTGAAGAAAGAAATCTCGGAGCAGATTCTTTCATTCCAACCCAAACTTTAACTTCACTTTCATGCGAATATGGCGGTACAAACTTAGGGCCAAACATATCGGATAATTTCATATTTTCTTAACTATTTTTTACCGAGTCAATTGGACAACCATGCTCATAGTTGTGATAGTTCAGTCGTTTCAAATTCAGTAACCTTTTCTTTTACATTTATTTCATTTGTTTCGTCTAGAATAATTTTCCTTGCTTTCTTCGATGACTCACACTTTTTTAGCTTAATATTACTGTTAGAGTCATTGAATGTTTTCCGTTTCTTGGAACAATCAGCTCTCTTGATGTTATCTTTGAAAGGTAATCTCTCAAGAGTACTTGTGCCGTAAATTTTTACAACAAAGATTGAATTGCTTCTGTATGTGAATATCAGAATCTCACCATCTGTTATTGATTGGTCCAATACAAAAGTTTTCAACCTTCTTTAAGGAAAAAGCCATCATTTTTCTTTACTAATTTTACCTTCCATGAACAACCACTAGTGTTATTGAAAAACAAATTTTGAGGAATTGAGCAGCCAAGCTCGAAATCAATTTTTCTAGGAAGTGCCTGCATAAAATGTATTAGATGATATATTATAATTGGCATCATACTCACGATAACATGAAATCTAAACTAAATGGGTTTTATTTTTCTCCTATCCAGTGGATTACATATGTATAAAATACCAAAAAAAAAGAAAAAATGAATTACAACATATGTAGTCAAAATGCTTTATTGAATATTTAATCAAAATGCGAATCAATAGATGATGCTCAACCGATATTCCGTTCAATGCCCAATGCAGACAGCGTGATATTTACATTTATGATTAGGTTTGGCTACCACGGTTATGGCAATGATGTCATCTTCCTCATTGACAAAATTATAATGAAAGACATACAACCCGATCGGGTGTCTTTTCTTACTTTTTTATCAGATTGTAGTCAAAGTAGATTGATCGATAAAGCCATGACAATTTTTGATATTATGAAGAACGTTCATGATCTAATTCCTGAAGAAGAGCATCACATGATAATGATGGATACGTTTGATTGAGCAGCTAGGATCGATGAGGCATGAATATAGTGTCGCCAATGCCTTTTGAAGGTAGACCATCTATATGGTTATCGGTCCTATCGGATTGCAGAATACATATTAGAATGGATTTAGGGTTCACGCACCTAATAAAGTAATTGAAATTGGATCGAAGAATGATGCAAATTATGTACGTTTATCCAATGTTTACTCAGTTGCACATAAGTAGGATGATGCAACTGAAGTTAGGAAAACGATAAGGGATATATGAGTAAGGAAAGAAAAGGGTGTAGTTGGATTGAGGTGTAGAACAAAGTTCGTAGATTTTCACTAGTAGTGTTAGCTATCCAGAGGTTAATATGATATGTGATTACCATAAATAGGTGATGCTCACTCTAGATATGGAGGAATACAAGATGAACTTGGATTCATTGTTATTTTTTTAGCGACATTATTATTTTCTGTTTAATTACTTTTAATCATATTATGTCGTAATTGAAAATTCTACGCATTATTTGGGTGAGAATAAAAGTTGTCTTTGCTATTTAGATTGAATTTAGTTTCAAATTAGAGCAAGAATAACAAACATACTATCGTTGACCGTATGAATCCCCTTGCAGCAAGCACGAAGATTACCTTGCAGCAAATGGCCTTATAAGGAATGTATATGGCTACTGTTATACATGATGCCACTACAAGAGCAACTCTTCATTTCTTTCTTTTTAATTTTTCTTTTTCAGATTAGAGAAAGAAAATAATAATTTCAATAAAAAAATAATATCTAATCCACTTTTAAAGGAATCATATACCATACTAACCTCCGGGTGCCTAATATCACTAGAGAAAATCGATGAGCTGTGCTCCACCTCAATCCAATTGCACATTGGTTCTTTCTTCACTCCAATATCATTCATCTTTTTTCTAACTTCAGATGCATTACCAAACTTACCTACTGCTGAGCAAACATTGGATAATAGTACATAATTCGCATCATTCTTCGATCCTATTTCAATTACTTTATTAGCTGTCTGAACCACTAACTCCATTCTATTATGTATTCTATAATCCGATATGATCAATAATCATATAGATGATTCGGCTTCAAAATGAATTGACCATATTACATTCAATACCTCAACAATCCTACCGATTTGACCCAGCATATCTACCAATATCACATAATGCTCTTTTTTAGACATTAGACCACAAACACTCTTGATCATATCGAGAAACCTCAAGCCTTCATCAATCAATCTACTATGGTATAAGCTGATAACAAAGTAAGAGAACACACTGGATTGGATTGTATGCCTTACATTATCATTTTGTCCAAGAGGCAGGTGTCATCATTTCCATGTCCATGGTAGCCAAGCCCAGCAATCATAGAGGTATATATTACATAGTCCGCATTGGACACTGGTCGAAATACCGCTTGTGCATCATCAATTGATTCGCATTTTGAATATATAATCAATATAGCATTCGATGCCGAATCGTTGGATCATCTGTTAATTCAAAGGAGGGTGTAATTATTAGTTTCAAAATTAAATAAATTAAAGATTAAACAAATTAATGAAAAGTGTACCAAGTATCATCTTCCTTATAGATTTCATAAAATATATGTATAATTAAGTAATTTTTAGCCCTTTTCTGAATTATATAGTTTAGCAAATGTTGTGGATTTCAAAAGAAAATTTTGCTTAATTAACAACAAAAATAGTGTAATAGATAAATCAGGATTATACCAGAGAATCTTTATAATTGTCATCACACTCCTAAAAACAGAAGAAAAGTGTTGATCATTATTGTTTGTCTGATTGATCCTTTTTGCGGTAACACTATTCTGTCTACCTCTTTTTGTACCTCTTTTAATATAACTTTTAACCATTGATTAATTTTCTTCCGCCATTGTAATAATCAGGGGTATTGATTTTGAAGATATCAAGGAATAAATTTACCTATGCTTATAAAAATGCAATTGTTGGTACCAATATGCTAGCGGCCGAGTTTACCTGCAAATAAAACATCTCTATGGATAAAGGTAAAGGCCCAACAGAAGTCCAAATTGTTATACAATTATAATAAAACCATATAAATTCAAATTGAACGAATTCCAAATCTCTAAGATACAATGGAAACCACAATATTGATAATATTTGAATTTTGACTATAACTATTAGTAAGATTCAAATTGAACTATCCAAATTATTGTGCAGTAATGCTGTAGAACTCATACCTTCTATAATGTAAATATCGCTAAAATACAATGTTATTGTACAACATATGGTAAATATGTTATGAAAAATAAACTTCTTATTATTGTTTATGTATATATTTTTGTTAACTAATTTACATGTTTTTATGTTTGGATGAGATTTTGATTTTACCGTTTTGTTATTATGAAAATTGTTTGCGTATTGAAATTATTCAATTTTTGGATTAATTGGACCATTTAATGAATATTAGTTACTTGATCTTATTCAAGTAGTTTAAATTTAGGTATTTAATTAATAGAAATACATGATCTTAAATGCAAAATAGTAAACAAAGTTATTGGGAAATTTGTAAATAATCGCAAATATTATAATAATGTAGGTATTTAATTGTACAATCATGGAAAATTTTAACAA
This sequence comes from Allium cepa, assembly GCA_030765085.1. Lineage (NCBI taxonomy): Eukaryota > Viridiplantae > Streptophyta > Magnoliopsida > Asparagales > Amaryllidaceae > Allium > Allium cepa. Next base: position 961,880,833 of record CM060939.1, on the reverse strand, counting down.
TACATTATGAACAATTGTAAAAATGATGACTTTGCCCTTGTAGCGAGGGCCACTCCTTCATCAAAAATGAAATAATGACTTGGGATTTATATAAAAAATAATATGAGAGAATTAAAGTAGAGGAGACGCTTGTAGAACAAATTTAAGGCCTGAATTTTTTTTCTTATTATATAATTGATAAATAATTTATTTATAAAAGTGAAATATAAATTATTGTTTTTATTGTTTCAATATTTTTTATGTGATCCTTATATTTTTGCTTTTGACTCAAAATTTTACCTCTGCGATTTTTGTTTGTATAAATGTGATATACATGTTAAAACTATAATTTTTTTGCTTTCATGCGATGAATTAATGAATATTAGTTGATTGGATTTATTTATAAAGTTTAAATATATTTGATTAAATATAAAGACTTAAATTTAAATAACATAAAATTGGAGCAAAACTATTTAATTGTGTAAATTATAAAAGGTAGTATTTGAATGTAAATGTTGACGAGAATTAATAAAATATTATGGATAATTCAAAAAATCATAAATTATATAAAAATATTTTAAGATAAATAAACATCATAAGAAAATTAAGGAGGGTAGGAATTGCTACAAGTGGTGAGAAGGCAAGAAATTTTTTCTCTTTACTTTTATTTAATATAAATACCATGTTGTTATAATGAATTATAACAAAGTTGCTATTATAAATAATTTATTAAGATAAATGATAATTGACTTATAAATAGAAGTAGTTATTACTGTTTTTGCATGTTTAATATATTATTTTATTCATTCAAAATTAATTTTACCATTTTGATTAATATGAAAGTGGTATGCAATTTAATTTTTTATCTTTGAAATTGATTAGACGAACCAATTAATATTAATTAACTGCGTTTATTTTATTTTGAATAGCTTAAATTTAATTTTTTTTGATCCAAATGTAAATCAATAAGGGTGAACTGAGGAGAACTTTGTAAATAATTACAAATATTAAAAAATATATGTATTTGGATAGAAACGTTAGTGTAATAAAACATTATGCTTAATTGAAAATGTAAAAAGTTGTACAACGATTTTAAGATAAAATATCGAAAGAAAGCTGTGGAGAAGGTGGTATCCATAAGATTAATAGGAAGATTTAAATTCTTTTGCTTTTATGTTATTTCATTAATAAACTAATATATATATATATATATATAATATTTTTATTTTAAAATATTAGGTGATATATAATTTATCAAGTTAAATGAATAATGTTAAAGTAGATTTAACTCCGCCTGTGTAGTTTTTTATGCAGCCTAATATAATATTAAATGAATTATATTAGGTGATATATACTTAATTTTATTAAGTATAGGCTTGGTAAGCCAACATAAAAGCACAACCTCTCGTATGAAAATGGAACCTAATTATATTTCGTTGGGGTGTAACCCTCTTAACGACACGCCATATCGAGGCTCGGGTATGGTGGAAAGTGAGCAAGGGCTGGGTCGAATGCACAAAGAGAGGTAGAGGTTGACCAAGGTTGACATGGGAGGAAGAAGTAAAAAGGTACTTAAAGGGTTGAAATACATCTGAAGAGCTGGCGACGGATAGAAGCATGCAGAAGTTAGTGATCCACGTACCAGAACTATGAGCTACGAGTTTTGTAAGTTTTAGACTATAGGACTAGGGAACAGGAGCCTAAGACGTAGCATTTGGTCGTTGACCAATATTACTGTTAGTACCGTTATTAATATTAGTATTACTACTATCATTATCAATTTTATATGTATCTATAAATATATTCATATATTTTTTATCTTTACTTTTATGTTACTTAGTTATTATTATTATTAATTTACTTATTTGATTTTATTCTATTATTGTTAATGTTGTTATTATGACTTTTAAACTGACTTTGTTATTTAGTTTAGGGTTCCATCTCTAGCTAACCCGAACTTGTTTAGGAATAATGGCTTAGTTTTTGTTGTTGTCATTGTATATTAAAGTAGATTTCATTGATGATTTATAAAGATAAACGAGTGAATCCAAGTTTTAATCATTGCTATTATGTAGAATATTTGTTATATGTTTTATATGCTTTTATAAATGAAATAAAAATTTAGGTTTATCGTTTTTGTTAATACCTGTGTGATGTATATATTTAAAATGTAATTTTTGAGGTTTGTTAAATAAATTTATTCAAACGATTTAAAATATCGCTAATTTAAATAAATTCACTTTAGTGCAAAATGTAAAAACAAAACTTGGAGAACTTTGTAAAATCTAACAAACTAAAAAAATGTATGCACTTGAATGCAAAATGTTTGAAAAAAATAAAAAACATTGTAATTAGTTGTAAAAATCATGAATTATGTGGGAAGTATGATGTATAATATCATGATAGAGTTAAGAAAAGTGGAGAAAATTCATGGAATTAATGAGAAGATTGAAAATTATTTTTCTTTTCTTTCGTTTATTAATTGATAAATAATTTGTTGAGATAAATGAATTATAAATTAAAGTTGATATTATTGTTAATTGACTATAATGAATGAATCGTATATTAAAGTTGTTATTTTTATTCACGTATATAACTTTTGTTATGTATTTTACATATTTTTACATTTAAGTTGAAATTAGATTTTTACCATAATTTTTAAAAGCATTGTGGTTTACATATTAAAATTGTCATTTTTAGGATCTAAAAGAAGTAATGAATATAAGTTAATTAAGTTTATTTAAATAGTTAAAATTGAAAATTATTTAAATAATTTAAATATATAGATTTAAGTATAAAATGATAGCAAAGTATTATGCAAACTATAAATAACTAAAGAAACTATAAATAGATGGTCCATTACAAAGCACAAAACCATAAGAAAACTAATAGCTCGATCCCAACATTCAAAACAGTATCTTGAAAACATAAAACAAAATGTTGGATCCAAACGTTAAAATAATAAACTCGAGTTCGTAATACAACGTATGAATTTATCTTCGTAAATAAAAAAACCGAGAAATTGAAATATGGCCTACACAACGGCCAAAATAAAAGACATACAACCGTTTGTTGCACAGATTGTAATATAACTTATTTTTCTAGTCCATTGAAAGAAAGGCTTCACGCACGTTAGGCTGCATCATGTACTTCAGACAGCACAAAATAGATGCATGGCAATAAAAGAGGAAAGATAGAGAGAGTTAGATGGAACATTGCGTGGCGTAGTTGTAGGAAAGCCCACTAGTGACTGTGAAAACGGTTGCATCACCCCTGTAGTTGCACACAACAGCAACATTAACAAAGGTTTATTTATTAATTTACTATTTAAATGAAATTATATTTGATATTGTGATCAAAAAAATGACAACAAATGAACTTATAATACACTATATAATAATGTTTTTCTCCCAAAATAATAGCAACATAAAAATCATTAAAGTATTAACATAGTCGTACTGCAGACATTAAATATGATCATATGCAAATTATCCAATATTTATAAATAAAATAATACCATATATGAAACAAAATAGAAAGCAAATTGGTAATTTGTAACCAGTAATAGCGTGACGAAGCATGGTTAAAACTATCTGTATTTTACCGATCTACGTTATTATTACCCAAATTTGAAAGAAAAAAAAATACTTATTGCTTGTAAGAGTAAAATAATTCATTATCCTCCTAAGATAATAGTGCTTCTTGGAATTTCATTTTGAAAACAGGGCGGTACTTTAAACGAACATGTAAAAGTGAAAGTTTAAATTGAATTAGAAATGGCAAGGATTTAGGCAATAGTTTCATTGTGGAAGAAACTTTGAGACCTATAACCTCACAAATATATTGTGCTCATATCAAGTTTCCCATTTATTATTACTAAAACAATATATACCATGTAAAAAAATAAAACAAATGGATTATTTGTCCCTGACAATAGCCTGATAAATTATAGCTAAAATTGCTTGCATGTAAGTATTCTATAGTATGATTACTCCAATTTAGGAAAATGATACGTAACAACCCAGAATTTTGATCGTTAGATTTTGAACATTTAAATTCATTTTGAATGTCGAATGTAAATTTTAATTTGATTTGAGATAAGAAGATTTTAGGTCAACTAATAAAGTGAGTTATAATTTCAAATATGGCAATTAAGTTGGATTTGAATAATAATAATTAAATATTGGGAATTGGGATAATTTGTGAATCGGGATGTAAATAGACATGAAAATGGTTTCTAAAATTTATTTTAAGACTAGATGGGTTTGGATTATGATATTGGACTTTGGGGTAGAATCAAAAGTCGATAAATTAAATTTGGAATTTTATATTAATTTAATACTGAAATTTAATAATATAATAATGCAAATAATCAGATTTTGATTCGAAATGAATCAGAATGGTTTCTAATGTGATTATAAATTCTATATGATTTATAATAGAGTTACTAAAATTTTAAAAGTGAAATTTTAAGTGATTTTGACGATTTGGAAATCGCTTGAATTTATCAACAAGTTAAAATAGCCTTTCGGGGCACAGTTTTGGAATTAGACGAAACCAGTTCCATTGGATCCGCAATAGTTATTATCGGATTTCAATTTTCGCAGCAATCGGAGTTGTCGTTTGACCCTGGCGGCTAAAAACGCATATAAACTATTTCAATCGATTTAATTTAAAATTGAGCATTTATTTCGCTAACTCGTGCATATGACCGAATTAGCCTCCGAAACACGTTCCATTGTGTTCGAAATGTGGGTAAAACTTGATAATCGCCTGGCGGCATGTTTAATTCGGAATTCGTATGAAAATTTCGTAAATTGTTGAAATTTATAGTAAAATATGTTATTAAATTGTATATATATGTGCACGTTTTCAGCAAACCCTAGTTTTCTTTGGAGCCGCCTCTTTTGTAAATTAATTGTCGACAGCTTTCCATTTTCCCCTCGATTTCCTTCAAATCCTTTAGCAGAAGTTTTCAACTAGAAAATCGTAGGGGGGAATGCGATCCTTAAATCCGATGGGTGATTTGAGTTGTCGTCATAGATGGAGGGAGAATTTTGGCTTCCAGTAGTCGGAGTTCGAGCTCGTCGTTCGAGAGCATAGGTTGACCAAGTGCATCCACGTTGCGGTCAAGAGTAGTGCTCGCATAGGCGCTCAATCTGACGGTGGTCGATCGAGTTCAATTTCGTCATGGGAGGAAGGGGCGGCGATCGTAGCTTGACGTTGTGATGGGTTTCGTTTGTCTTAGGGAACGTTGCGTGAGAAGATGCTTTCGGGCGAGATTTTTTTTTCTACGGTAGGGTTTGTTAATTAAAAAAAAAAGAATTTTAGTTTAAATTATATTTAAAAACTTTAAAGCTTTGTAACTTTTGCATACATTATCAGATTCCGACGAATTTGGTAGCGCCAGAATCATAGCGACGAGCAGCCCGCTGTGGGGCATATTTGGGATCATTCCGAGCAAGTAAAATTTTTGGTTAAATCGAAGGCAGTCGATTTAATTTACAATTTAAAGCTCGGCGTTTCAAAATTCAAGGTGAGTTAATCTCACTCACATCTGGAATTTCAGCTGTTTAAAATAGTTGATATTTAAATGATTGGTTGATTGGTTAAATAGGAAAAATATTATCAAATTTGATCGACATTTATTTGTCGTGCTAACATTTGTGGATGCAGGGAAGCAGGTCGGAGGGATCCAATTTGATTCCTCACAGATAGAAATTATATTTATAATCTATGTTATATTTCATTGATATCCTGTGATAGATAGATATGGAATTTTGTTATGCTGTGTTATGGTTGAGTAATATAATTTGGTATTTTAAAATATCAATTAAGTGAAATGGGAGTACAAAGGAAATGAAAAGTAGTTTTTAAGTAATGAATTTAAGGAAATTAAATTCTAGAAATTGGTTTGGAATTTGAAATGTTTTTGAAATTTTGATTTAAAAGGAAATGTGAAATGAAAATTTATAAATTGGGTTTATAAATGAAGTGGAATATTTATCGGGGATAAATATTGAAAGTATAGGTTTCCGGTGGGAATTTCTATAAGAAGTGCGAATGCTCAAAAATAATAGTAAGATTGTTTTTAAAGGATGGGAAGGGTAATTTTTCCTGGAAATTTAGAATGTTTTAAAGAAAAGCTTTCAAAATATAAATGGGAAGTTCAAAATGTGTTTTAGAATTTTTAGAAAGAAAATATGATTTTAATTGTATAAAGTGTAAGTAAACTTTTATTTAAGTAATTATGGTATTTACTTATCTTAAAGGTAGTAGTATTAAGTTTTCAAAAGGAAATTTTAATATAAATATCTGATATAATAACTTCATATAAAAAAGAAATTTTTGATTTAAGTTACTTAATAATCTTTTATTGATTTCAAAAGTATAATTTGGATAAAGAATTTAGTAATCATATTTTAAATATTTTAAATATATTTTGGAGAGTGATTTCCAGGAGGTGGAAATGTGTTTAAAAATAAAAAGGAGTTTTTTTAAAGTGTGGGCAAAATTTACGGGATTTAAACGTAAATTTGAATTGGGATAAATAAAGCAGGATTTATAAAAAGGTTCTTTGGTTTATTCTGAAAATGGAAGTGTAGTTCCTTGAAAATCCAAGTACGTTTTCAACAGATTTTTTTAAAGTAAAAATCTAAGTTTTAAATTTGTTTTTAAAGGAATGTTTTAAGAAGTTACTATTTATGTTATAAAAATTTCAAAAGTAAACATTTAATAAATTAGTTATAGAAGTAATTATTTTAAAGGGTAAATTGGTATCATGTTTTGAAAAGAATATTACTAATATTTATATTTTATAAAATGAATTTTTTTAAAGATAGTTTGGTTGAAGTTATATTTGAAACTAACATAGAATTTTGTAACTCCTCTCTTAAAATTTAGTTTGAACTTAACCTTTAAAATTAGCTTACATTTTATAAAGTAGTTGCTTTAAATATTTTTAAAGTATATGTTGAATAAAATGTTTAAGTAGTAATGCAAATATCTTAAGGTATATTTTAAAATAAAGTGATTTTTGTTTTTTTTCAAAATCTAAATTTTTGGACTTGGTTGTTTCCAGTGGAAATAGATATTTGGGAAATTTATTCCACCTTAGAGTGGTAATTGAAAATTGTTTTCAAAAAGGGTTGAAAATGGAAATATATCTTGCGAATATATTTTGAGGTTAATAAATAATTTGGGAAATTATTTATTGTTTGATGGATGTTTGTGAATTTTAATAGATAGTTAAATCACCAACTATCAATATTGGCCAATGCGTTGATCCTTTCGAAGAGACCGAGATCGGGATTTATTTCTCGAAAACCACTTCGATCCGGTTTGCAAGTTTTCGTGGAAAAAACGAGTTCGGAGTCGAAGATGGAGCAGTGAAGTGCAAGGGCTAATCGCTACTAATCCTGAGGATGATTCCAAAACAGATGTAGTAGGAGTAGAGCCTTCGGTTCCGTTCGAATCCGGGACGGACTTGTATGGATGAATTCTTTCGGAACATCGTCAGGTGGACGATGGGCATTCTAAGTGGAACGTTCTAAAAGGTAACGCTTGGCCTCAAGCCTCATCCACCGAGAATGAACGAAAATTAGGGGTTATGTAGCAAGGCTATGTGGGTAGCACCCATTATGGTGGGGTCATCCCTGTCTAGATGTCCCTTTTTATTCGGCTTAGTGGTGCGGTTGCTGATCCCAGCCGTGGGGTAATCTTACTCGGGATTATCCGGTAAGGGCTAGTCTTGGTCTTGTGTTCCAGGGGATTGGGAGTAATCCTCGGTACGGTGATCTAGGCCACGTACTATAACAGGTAGTACCCCAGTGCCTAGTCATTAGTTGGAATCCATTCTCTTTACGCGACTGTACGGTTTTGATTATGCCCAACTATTGCTGAAACATGAGATGCAAGCATTTCAGCTTCTATTTTACTTTCTATAGACATTATTATAATATCAGACAGATTTGACAAAAGTGTTTTGGCTATCGCAAGGTAAAAACCTGACATGTTTATTAGTGGCGTGGTCTTACGAGATGCTTTTGATTTCAAAAGATTTTGAAAACTTTAATAATCAATTTGGGTGTATTTCTCTCACGCTGGTATTCCAGTCTGACTCGGGTGTTGTGGTATTATAATGCTCGGGTCAGACCGAGTATTATAGATTACAGGAAAGGATGTTATGGTGCTCAAGAGAGGAGGTGGAGTCCGAGATGTATTATCCGTACTTGTTTATATCCGCTGCTGCGATTGCTTGAAATTGTCAGGCTGGTAATTGTTGTTTGTTTTTGATACTCTGATGGTATATTGTATAAAACAGATATAGTCTTCATTTTGTGTAAAGATCTGATATTATGTATTATATTTTGTTCCGCAGCGATTGTGAGATTCTGTTATTGTTTAGTTCCTTCTTTCTTCTATCTTCTTTCTTTTCCCTTAACAATCTGTCTTTTCCGGCACTCGATCATCGTCATATTATACCGTGGCATATTTTGTGTCGATTTTCGAGGGTCGAGAAGGGCGCGTGTGACATTGTGGTATCAGAGCTTAGGTTGGCGATAACCTTGTCTTTGGTGGGAAAAATTACTCATTAGTTATAGAGTCAATAGTACTTTATAATGAGTTGAGTGTATTAATAGCTATGATAACGGACTTTTTAGTGAATATAAAAATTGTTTTTATACTGTGTTGACTTATCGGTTGAGTGTTTATGAATTTTGGTCGGTACGGCAAGTACAACCATATCGATAGGGGTTTCTAAACTCTAAAACAAGATAAACCGACATGGTATTGTTTTTAAAGTGGGTAGATGAAATAATTTTACCCAAAATTATATTTTGATAGAAAAGGAATTATTTTCTGAAATTATTATATATATTTGGATGTTTGGTTGTTAATATTACAATCAAATATAAGAATCTAAAATTTGAAATGACTATAACCAAATAGAATTCTATAAGTATGACTTATCCAAAAGAAGAATAAATAAAATTTGATTTAAACCAATTTTTGAATCCTGGAAATTTTGAAAAGCGTTTAAAGTGTATTTAAACAAAGGCTTGGAAATCTTGGGAATGTTTGAAATGTTTTCCAAAGTGTTTGAAGGCAATGATGGAGTATTATTTTGGGAAATATTTTTTAATGGAAATTGTTTTGAAAGGAATTTGTGGAAGTAAGGAAGCACTGCCCTCACTTCAGTCACTGGGAAATGAATCCTGATGATGATGGCCACATCATCAGGACTCATTTCCGAGTTTCTAAAGTGATGGACTGCTTCTGTAACGACCCGCAGATCCGTACCCCTTGAGTCAACACTATTCTACAACAATCAACTCAAGTTGCACAGAAATACGAACCATTTGGTTTAAGAAGAAGAGGTAGAAGATGAGAAAACAAAATCAACATCAGAATCTAACCATCGCAGCGGAATAAAATATAATAGATAGTAAATAATCTTTACTCAAAATCAAATATAACTTTTTACATATATTACATCATCAGAGTACATCGGTCACAACTCACATCAAATACATACAATGGATACACAACAACTCAAACAGCGGAATATATATAAACAAGTACGAATGTACGTATCGTCATCCAGCTCGTCTCCTGAGCTCCATAGCATAATATCCTGTATCCTATAATACTCGGTCTGACCCGAGCATTACAGTTAAATAACACCCGAGTCAGTCTGGAATACCAGCGTGAGAAAATCACACCCAATTGATTATTAATGTTTCAAAAGTCCTTTGAAAACAAAAGCATCTCGTAAGACCACGCCACAAATAAACATGTCGGGTTTTTACCTTACGATAGCTAAAACAATTTTTATAGAAATCCTCTGATATTATAATAGGGTCTATATACAAATACTTACAAAATATCCGACATTGTTACATTCATTAAATTCCAGCTACTAGCCACAGAGTGGGTAATACAAAAAAAACTCGTACAAGGCTCGTAGGGAGAATGGATTTAAAACTAATGACTAGGCACTGGAGTACCACCTGTCACAGTACGGGGCCTAGATCACCGTACCGAGGAGTACGCCCGCTCCCCTGCAACACAAGTCCGGGACTACCCCTTACTAGATAATCCCGAGTGAGATCACCCCGCGGTTGGGATCAGCAATTGCCCACTAAGCCGAAATAAAAAGGGACATCTAGATAGGAATGACTCACCCTGCTTGGGTGCTACCCACCTAGCCTTGCTGCATAACCCCTGATTTTCAGTCATTCCCATTTGATGAGGCATGAGGCTAAGCATTACCCTTTTAGAATATATTCCTTTGAATGCCCATCGTCCACCTGACTATGTCTCGCAAGCATTCATCCATACAAGTCCGTCCCGGGTTCGAACGGAACCGAAGGCACTATTCCTACTACATCCATTTTGGAAATATCCTCAGGATTAGTAGCGACCAACCCTTGCACTTCACTGCTCCATCTTCGAATCCAAATTTGTTTACACGAAATGTACAAACCAGATCGAAGTGGTTTTCGAGAAATAAATCGCGATCCCGGTCTCTTCGAAACGATCAACGCATTTGTGCAATATTGATAGCCGGTGATTTAACTAACAATTAATATTCACAAACAACCATCAACCGATAAATAATTTCCCAAATTATTTATTAACCTCAAAAGTATCTTCACGAGATATATTTCTATTTTCAACCCTTGAAAACAGTTTCAAAACCATCTTTATTTTCGGAATAAACTTTCTCAAATATTTTCTATCTCCACTGAAATTGCCATGCACAAAACTAGATTTTAAAAATAATTTTAAAACATTTTACTTTGAAATATATACTTTTAAAACATTTAAAATAAAACTACTTCAATAATTTGTTAAAAATACATATTATATAATAAGGTTGCTTAATAAATATAAAACAAGATTTATACTTTTAAGAACATAATATTAAGTCATTCTTTAAATAATTACTACTACAATAGATTAAGAGAAAATACTTACTTTGGAATGTAAATATTAGAAATAAGAAATTTTTCGAAATTTGCTTTTTAAAACAACTTTTAATCTTTTAACTTATATTTAAAAATTTACGTTGAAAACGTACTTGGTTATCCAGGGATTCCAACTTCAATCACTTAAATCAATTCTCCAAATTGATTTCCAATTTATTTTATTTGAAATAAATTTCTTTAATTACTCAATTCATTTCAAAATTCATTAATTGTGTACTTAATTATTATTATTATTATTTTCCATTTGATTTTAAATCTTTTAACTGAAATACACAAATTCCATATCTTATCCCAATGTCTTCTTATTCTTTACAATATTTTAAATCTTAATTATTAAACAAATGTTTTGTTCTTATAAAATAGCAATGCTGAAGTTTAAAATTCATTAATCTTCTGTTAATTCAAATTCCCTCTAATTATTTTATTCTATATATCTTGATCACTTATTGCATCGGCATATATTCAGGTAAACCATAACATCCAATATTCAAATTATCAATAATATTCATCACAGAATATAAAATAATCACATCAGAGGGTATTAAATAATTTAAATAAATGTTGAGGGATCCAGTTGGATCCCTCCAACCTGTTTTCCCTGCATCCACAGACGTTAGCACCATATAAGATATCTTCACTATAAAATGAGGGAAATCAATCATTTCAAGGTGTAGTGTATACTACTATATAACACAACAATCAATCCAACCATTCAAACAATTATTTGAATTTAATCATTTAAATTTAAATTTAACTCAGTGAGATTAACTCACCTTTGCCTTTTGTTTTGCCAATCTGATACGATCCTGACTTGTTTTCCCTTGTGGTATTAAACCTTTAATAAACATCTACAATTTATTAACATTTGAACCAATCGATCGGCCTATTATCATTTATTAATTTAATTTTAACTTTTCATTTGATTTAAACCCATTTTTCCTTTAATAAATTATTGTTTTGCAGTTAAAATAATTAAATGGACAAGTTAAACAGATTAACTATATTAGTACCCTATTTAAAATAAATTGGTAAATTTAAAATGTGAGTGTGTATATTTATTTTTCTTATGAACTACCTATACCCTTAAAATAAATTTACAACCTCCAAAAATTTAACTTTATAAATCCTTCCTTATATATATATATATAATTTCTGATTTCCATATATATACATTTATTAAATTTAAAAATTGTTTTACTGTAGACATATACATACAAATTCTTAAATAAATAGTAAATATGCCTTACAATTAATATCATAATTTTCTAACTAACTACAATTTAATTAAACAAGTTTTAAAGTAAATCAATTACCTATTCCAACAGTCTCAACATAATACGCGGCCATCACCGCCCCAAGCAGTTCCACCTGAAACCCGACGACCTTGCGAACCCCACCAGAGACCCGCCATCCCCGAGAACCACATCTGGCCCCTCATCTGAACCCCATCATTACAGCCTCCGCAACAAATATCGCCACAATCCCCAACGAGACCTCGCGACTTCCCCCATCAGCCATCATACTTCGCCTCAGCCACAACATCGTGCGCTCGCACCCTACTCCGAAGCCCTAGCCACCGCGCGACCCTTAAACGAGCATTAAATCAAACCGCGGCCATGAATATCGATTCGCCCTTTTTTTATTTTTTTATTTTAGGTTTCTGATTTCGTGAATGCTGAGAGAAGAAGGGAGGGAGATCGGTTTGGAAGGAAGATGGAAAGAGGAACGGGATTTGTTTTTAAAGGAACGATATGAGGGTGAAGTGAAATAGGAGCAACGGCTTTGAATAGAAGAATCTGAAATTAGTTCGGCCATTTTTTTTATAATAGCTTTGAATAAATGGAAAGAAGAAAGGTGTGAGATATTTTTAGAAGGATCGGCTTGTAAATAAAAGATAAAGGAGACGTATCCAAGAAGCTTAACCAAATAAATTAAATTTTATTAGGTTATTATCAATTAAATCCCTAGCACGTTTATATTTTGTACACTCACACACTTATTCCAGTCAAAACGAATTTTGAAATCCGATAATAATACAATATTACGGATCCAATGGAACAGGTTTCATCGAATTCCGAGACTGTGCCTCGGAAGGCTATTTTTGAATTCAATTTAAACTATAAAATTTTAAAAATGAACAAATCACTGTTAATTTCAATTTTACAACTTCTATTATCCTCAGGACTATCAATATAAATTTTACAAGCCTTCAAATTATATTCAACAGGTTTAAAATTCGAGATTCAACAATTTACTCAACTTCTAATAATTAAATTCTATTATTTAATTATCAAATAAATAACAATATTTGTAATTCTAGTTGAAATTATTATATTGAATATTTAAAATCAATTAAATATTCCGATTTTAAATGCTTGAAAATTCCGGGTCGTCACATTCCTCCCCCCTTAAAAGAATTTCGTCCCCGAAATTACAAGTTTGGAAGAATGGTCCAATACCCGTTTACTTTTCCCAAAACCAATCAGTTCTTAACAATTCAACATCTTACCTCCTATCTTTTTAATAGAAGGCCCATTACAATTCTTACTAACTACCCAACTTTTCGCTCTCCTAATAACTTTACTTATACAATCATTCAAATTATAATTCAAAACCAAATTTTGAATTGTCGAAAACCACTTCGATCCGGTTTGCAAGTTTTCGTGGAAAAAACGAGTTCGGAGTCGAAGATGGAGCAGTGAAGTGCAAGTGCTAATCGCTACTAATCCTGAGGATGATTCCAAAACAGATGTAGTAGGAGTAGAGCCTTCGGTTCCGTTCGAATCCGGGACGGACTTGTATGAATGAATTCTTTCGGAACATCGTCAGGTGGACGATGGACATTCTAAGTGGAACGTTCTAAAAGGTAACGCTTGGCCTCAAGCCTCATCCACCGAGAATGAACGAAAATCAGGGGTTATGTAGCAAGGCTATGTGGGTAGCACCCATTATGGTGGGGTCATCCCTGTCTAGATGTCCCTTTTTATTCGGCTTAGTGGTGCGGTTGCTGATCCCAGCCGTGGGGTAATCTTACTCGGGATTATCCGGTAAGGGCTAGTCTTGGTCTTGTGTTCCAGGGGATTGGGAGTAATCCTCGGTACGGTGATCTAGGCCACGTACTATGACAGGTAGTACCCCAGTGCCTAGTCATTAGTTGGAAATCCATTCTCTTTACGCGACTGTACGGTTTTGATTATGCCCAACTATTGCTGAAACATGAGATGCAAGCATTTCAGCTTCTATTTTACTTTCTATAGACATTATTATAATATCAGACAAATTTGATAAAAGTGTTTTGGCTATCGCAAGGTAAAAACCTGACATGTTTATTAGTGGCGTGGTCTTGCGAGATGCTTTTGATTTCAAAAGATTTTGAAAACTTTAATAATCAATTTGGGTGTATTTCTCTCACGCTGGTATTCCAGTATGACTCGGGTGTTGTTGTATTATAATGCTCGGGTCAGACCGAGTATTATAGATTACAGGAAAGGATGTTATGGTGCTCAAGAGAGGAGGTGGAGTCCGAGATGTATTATCCGTACTTGTTTATATCCGCTGCTGCGATTGCTTGAAATTGTCAGGCTGGTAATTGTTGTTTGTTTTTGATACTCTGATGGTATATTGTATAAAACAGATATAGTCTTCATTTTGTGTAAAGATCTGATATTATGTATTATATTTTGTTCCGCAGCGATTGTGAGATTCTGTTATTGTTTAGTTCCTTCTTTCTTCTATCTTCTTTCTTTTCCCTTAACAATCTGTCTTTTCCGGCACTCGATCATCGTCATATTATACCGTGGCATATTTTGTGTCGATTTTCGAGGGTTGAGAAGGGCGCGTGTGACATTGTGGTATCAGAGCTTAGGTTGGCGATAACCTTGTCTTTGGTGGGAAAAATTACTCATTAGTTATAGAGTCAATAGTACTTTATAATGAGTTGAGTGTATTAATAGCTATGATAACGGACTTTTTAGTGAATATAAAAATTGTGTTGAGTGTTTATGAATTTTGGTCGGTACGGCAAGTACAACCATATCGATAGGGGTTTCTAAACTCTAAAACAAGATAAGCCGATATGGTATTGTTTTTAAAGTGGGTAGATGAAATAATTTTACCCAAAATTATATTTTGATAGAGAAGGAATAATTTTCTGAAATTATTATATATATTTGGATGTTTGGTTGTTAATATTACAATCAAATATAAGAATCTAAAATTTGAAATGGCTATAACCAAATAGAATTCTATAAGTATGACTTATCCAAAAGAAGAATAAATAAAATTTGATTTAAACCAGTTTTTGAATCCTGGAAATTTTGAAAAGCGTTTAAAGTGTATTTAAACAAAGGCTTGGAAATCTTGGGAATGTTTGAAATGTTTTCCAAAGTGTTTGAAGGCAATGATGGAGTATTATTTTGGGAAATATTTTTTAATGGAAATTGTTTTGAAAGGAATTTGTGGAAGTAAGGAAGCACTGCACTCACTTCAGTCGCTGGGAAATGAATCCTGATGATGATGGCCACACCATCAGGACTCATTTTCGAGTTTATAAAGTGATGGACTGCTTCTGTAACGACCCGCAGATCCGTACCCCTTGAGTCAACACTATTCTACAACAATCAACTCAAGTTGCACAGAAATACAAACCATTTGGTTTAAGAAGAAGAGGTAGAAGATGAGAAAACAAAATCAACATCAGAATCTAACCATCACAGCGGAATAAAATATAATAGATAGTAAATAATCTTTACTCAAAATCAAATATATCAGTTTACATATATTACATCATCAGAGTACATCGGTCACAGCTCACATCAAATACATACAATGGATACACAACAAGTCAAACAGCGGAATATATATAAACAAGTACGAATGTACGTATCGTCATCCAGCTCGTCTCCTGAGCTCCATAGCATCATATCCTGTATCCTACAATACTCGGTCTGACCCGAGCATTACAGTTAAATAACACCCGAGTCAGTCTGGAATACCAGCGTGAGAAAATCACACCCAATTGATTATTAATGTTTCAAAAGTCCTTTGAAAACAAAAGCATCTCGTAAGACCACGCCACAAATAAACATGTCGGGTTTTTACCTTACGATAGCTAAAACAATTTTTATAGAAATCCTCTGATATTATAATAGGGTCTATATACAAATACTTACAAAATAGCCGAAATTGTTACATTCATTAAATTCCAGCTACTAGCCACAGAGTGGGTAATACAAACAAAACTCGTACAAGGCTCGTAGGGAGAATGGATTTAAAACTAATGACTAGGCACTGGAGTACCACCTGTCACAGTACGGGGCCTAGATCACCGTACCGAGGAGTACGCCCGCTCCCCTGCAACACAAGGCCGGGACTACCCCTTAATAGATAATCCCGAGTGAGATCACCCCGCGGTTGGGATCAGCATTTGCCCACTAAGCCGAAATAAAAAGGGACATCTAGACAGGAATGACTCACCCTGCTTGGGTGCTACCCACCTAGCCTTGCTGCATAACCCCTGATTTTCAGTCATTCCCATTTCATGAGGCTTGAGGCTAAGCGTTACCCTTTTAGAATATATTCCTTTGAATGCCCATCGTCCACCTGACGATGTCTCGCAAGCATTCATCCATACAAGTCCGTCCCGGGTTTGAATGGAACCGAAGGCACTATTCCTACTACATCCATTTTGGAAATATCCTCAGGATTAGTAGCGACCAACCATTGCACTTCACTGCTCCATCTTCGAATCCAAATTTGTTTACACGAAACGTACAAACCGGATCGAAGTGGTTTTCGAGAAATAAATCGCGATCCCGGTCTCTTCGAAACGATCAACGCATTTGTCCAATATTGATAGCCGGTGATTTAACTAACAATTAATATTCACAAACAACCATCAACCAATAAATAATTTCCCAAATTATTTATTAACCTCAAAAGTATCTTCGCGAGATATATTTCTATTTTCAACCCTTGAAAACAGTTTCAAAACCATCTTTATTTTCGGAATAAACTTTCTCAAATATTTTCTATCTCCACTGAAATTGCCAAGCACAAAACTAGATTTTAAAAATAATTTTAAAACATTTTACTTTGAAATATATACTTTTAAAACATTTAAAATAAAACTACTTCAATAATTTGTTAAAAATACGTATTATATAATAAGGTTGCTTAATAAATATAAAACAAGATTTATACTTTTAAGAACATAATATTAGGTCATTCTTTAAATAATTACTACTACAATAGATTAAGAGAAAATACTTACTTTAGAATGTAAATATTAGAAATAAGAAATTTTCCAAAATTTGCTTTTTAAAACAACTTTTAATCTTTTAACTTATATTTAAAAATTTACTTTGAGAACGTACTTGGTTATCCAGGGATTCCAACTTCAATCACTTAAATCAATTCTCCAAATTGATTTCCAATTTATTTTATTTGAAATAAATTTCTTTAATTACTCAGTTCGTTTCAAAATTCATTAATTATGTACTTAATTATTATTATTATTATTTTCCATTTGATTTTAAATCTTTTAACTGAAATACACAAATTCCATATCTTATCCCAATGTCTTCTTATTCTTTACAATATTTTAAATCTTAATTATTAAACAAATGTTTTGTTCTTATAAAATATTAATGCTGAAGTTTAAAATTCATTAATCTTCTGTTAATTCAAATTCCCTTTAATTATTTTATTCTATATATCTTGA
Source organism: Allium cepa (assembly GCA_030765085.1). NCBI lineage: Eukaryota > Viridiplantae > Streptophyta > Magnoliopsida > Asparagales > Amaryllidaceae > Allium > Allium cepa. The sequence goes on along the minus strand of CM060939.1, from coordinate 961,863,139 downwards.
TCACTTATTGCACCGGCATATATTCAGGTAAACCATAACATCCAATATTCAAATTATCAATAATATTCATCATAGAATATAAAATAATCACATCAGAGGGTATTAAATAATTTAAATAAATGTTGAGGGATCCAGTTGGATCCCTCCAACCTGTTTTCCCTGCATCCACAGTCGTTAGCACCATATAAGATATCTTCACTGTAAAATGAGGGAAATCAATCATTTCAAGGTGTAGTGTATACTACTATATAACACAACAATCAATCGAACCATTCAAACAATTATTTGAATTTAATCATTTAAATTTAAATTTAACTCAGTGAGATTAACTCACTTTTGCCTTTTGTTTTGCCAATCTGATACAATCCTGACTTGTTTTCCCTTGTGGTATTAAACCTTGAATAAACATCTACAATTTATTAACATTTGAACCAATCGATCGGCCTATTATCATCTATTAATTTAATTTTAACTTATCATTTGATTTAAACCCATTTTTCCTTTAATAAATTATTGTTTTGCAGTTAAAATAATTAAATGGACCAGTTAAACAGATTAACTATATTTGTACCCTATTTAAAATAAATTGGTAAATTTAAAATGTAAGTATGTATATTTATTTTTCTTGTGAACTACCTATACCCTTAAAACAAATTTACAACCTCCAAAAATTTAACTTTATAAATCCTTCCTTTTATATATATATATATATATAATTTCTGATTTGCATATATATACATTTATTAAATTTAAAAATTGTTTTACTATAGACATATACATATAAATTCTTAAATAAATAGTAAATATGCCTTACAGTTAATATCATAATTTTCTAACTAACTACAATTTAATTAAACAAGTTTTAAAGTAAATCAATTACCTATTCCAACAGTCTCAACATAATACGCGGCCATCACCGCCCCAAGCAGTTCCACCTGAAACCCGACGACCTTGCGAACCCCACCAGAGACCCGCCATCCCCGAGAACCACATCTGGCCCCTCATCTGAACCCCATCATTACAGCCTCCACAACAAATATCGCCACAATCCCCAACAAGACCTCGCGACTTCCCCCATCAGCCATCATACTTCGCCTCAGCCACAACATCGTGCGCTCGCACCCTACTCCGAAGCCCTAGCCACCGCGCGACCCTTAAACGAGCATTAAATCAAACCGCGGCCATGAATATCGATTCGCCCTTTTTTTATTTTTTTTTTATTTTAGGTTTCTGATTTCGTGAATGCTGAGAGAAGAAGGGAGGGAGGTCGGTTTGGAAGGAAGATGGAAAGAGGAACGGGATTTGTTTTTAAAGGAACGATATGAGGGTGAAGTGAAATAGGAGCAACGGCTTTGAATAGAAGAATCTGAAATTAGTTCGGCCATTTTTTTTATAATAGCTTTGAATAAATGGAAAGAAGAAAGGTGTGAGATATTTTTAGAAGGATCGGCTTGTAAATAAAAGATAAAGGAGACGTATCCAAGAAGCTTAACCAAATAAATTAAATTTTATTAGGTTATTATCAATTAAATCCCTAGCACGTTTATATTTTGTACACTCACACACTGATTCCAGTCAAAACGAATTTTGAAATCCGATAATAATACAATATTGCGGATCCAATGGAACTGGTTTCATCGAATTCCGAGACTGTGCCTCGGAAGGCTATTTTTGAATTCAGTTTAAACTATAAAATTTTAAAACTGAACAAATCACTGTTAATTTCAATTTTACAACTTCTATTATCCTCAGGACTATCAATATAAATTTTACATGCCTTCAAATTATATTCAACAGGTTTAAAATTCGAGATTCAACAATTTACTCAACTTCTAATAATTAAATTCTATTATTTAATTATCAAATAAATAACAATATTTGTAATTCTAGTTAAAATTATTATATTGAATATTTAAAATCAATTAAATATTCCGATTTTAAATGCTTGAAAATTCCGGGTCGTCACATTCCTCCCCCCTTAAAAGAATTTCGTCCCCGAAATTACAAGTTAGGAAGAATGGTCCAATACCCGTTTACTTTTCCCAAAACCAATCAGTTCTTAACAATTCAACATCTTACCTCCTATCTTTTTAATAGAAGGCCCATTACAATTCTTACTAACTACCCAACTTTTCCCTTTCCTAATAACTTTACTTATACAATCATTCAAATTATAATTCAAAACCAAATTTTGAATTGTCGAAAATTTTCTCAAAATTTTTCTAACTAACTAAATTCCCGAAAAATTTCCCCAGCGTCTCCTTTGCGCGGCTAGCTCGGTACAACTATAGAAGGCCTCTACGGGCTTCCAAATCCAAAAAGAAAACAAAAGGCCAAGTGGCTCAATCCAAATCCCAATCAAACTTCACACCAAATTTAAAATACATACCTTTTGTCGGGCAATTCATATTTATCTTTCTGAAATCAAAATCAAATCTCTTTTCCCTTTATAATACCTGCATATCCTGCTTAGTACTAATATCCAATCACAATATCCCAAAATAATTCATCGACTTTTTCACAAAATGCCAATATCTATTCATCCAAATATTAACTTGGAATATATTTATATTATCAACTTCCAATTAAGAAATTCACCATTCCTTACTTAAGTTAACATAAGCATTTTATATGTTTCTTATATTTATTTTCGCTTTACTCCTTTAATTTATATCCATTACTATTCAAATTGGTTCTTTCATTTCCATACGAATTCAATTTATCTTTAACTCTGCATATATAAATTTTATTTGTCATTTATTACTAATTCATGTTATTACTTTAAATTGGGTTCATTTACTAACTTATTTTAGTTTCCAATTTGAATTTGTTTGTCGTTAACAAAATTTTCCAAAATTTTCGAAAAAATTTCTAACTCCCAAAATTTCTGAAATTTTTTGGCAGAGTCCCATTTGTACGGAGGGGCTTTTGCAATTTGAAAAAAGAGATAAATACATATACATCGACCCACACGGTCGGAAAAACAAAAAACAGTTCATATTTTCTAATTTTATTGCATAGGCGTACCTTATTTAGCATTTTAAGCAAGCGGCTTATTATTTTAGCAGTTAATGCAACCCAAATCCAGCCACACGGCTTCCAGGTAATTGTACTTACTCAATTTAAACATGTAAGTGCCAAATGTATGCAATTTAAACTATATTTCACTTAGTTGCAATGGTTAAAACATATGAATTCTAAAGAAATGCACATCCAACATTTTTCGTAATCCATTTTTACAACTTTCATACTAATTCATCTGTTTCAATTAAATTATAAACCATTTTCATTCAAATTCGAATGGTTTAAAACTCAATCGCTTACATTTAACTTATTCTTAAGCAAACTGAACTCATATTTAATTCAATTGCTTTCAAAATCAACTTATTTTACCCTTATCAACACATAGGAATTTAATTACTTCCATTTACATCTAAACGACAATTTATTCCATGCAATTCGATGAGATTTATGTGAATAAATACGTATTTATGTTTATAACCAATTTAAATTGATTTCAACTCAATTTATACTTAATTCTATTCCACTTTTTAAATTTATTCACAAATCATATATTCTCAGTTTCATTGCAATTAAATCTGAATCCATTCACTTGTATTTCATTTTATTAACCAAACTAGTTTCATTCAAAACCATTAACAATTTAGATTCATTTTAATTACCAATTAAATTTCTTTTTTTTTTAAATTCATTCACAACCACTTATTTAGCTCGACACATTTCATTTCAATTTTTTTCACAATCCATTCATTTACATTTCATTTTATAATGAATTTATTTCCTTAATCTTTGGTTATGTTTTCAATTTCTAGTTAAATTTCCACTTAACATTGATAATAATTTAATATTATCATTTCTAACATTCAAGCAACCATATATTAGCTAAATAGTTTTCAAAATCTATTCTTTATATCAAAATATGTTTTTGGGTAAAATTATTTCATTCACCCACATTTAAAACAATATCGTGTCAATTGTTCTAGTCAAGTGTTTAGAAACCCCTTCAATACAGTTGCGCAGACTGTGTCGACGAAGGTTCATAGGCCACTCAATAAACCAATCAACACGATATTAAAACAATTTATATTCACTAACAAATACGCACTCGTATCTATTAATACGCTCAAACTCATTGTAGAGTACTACGGACTCTATTTAAATGAGTAATTCCCACCAGAGCCAAGGTTATCTCCAACCTAAGCTCTGATACCAACTGTAACGACCCGCAGATCCGTACCCCTTGAGTCAACACTATTTTACAACAATCAACTCAAGTTGCACCCAAATACGAACCATTTGGGTTTAAGAAGAAGAGGTAGAAGAAGAGAAAACAAAATCAACATCAGAATCTAACCATCGCAGCGAAATAAAATATAATAGATAGTAAATAATCTTTACTCAAAATCAAATAAATCAGTTTACATATATTACATCATCAGAGTACATCAGTCACATCTCACATCAAATACATACAATGGATACACAACAACTCAAACAGCGGAATATATATAAACAAGTATGAATGTACGTATCATCATCCAGCTCGTCTCCTTAGCTCCATAGCATCATATCCTGTATCCTATAATACTCGGTCTGACCCGAGCATTACAGTTAAATAACATCCGAGTCAGTATGGAATACCAGCGTGAGAAAATCACACCCAATTGATTATTAAAGTTTCAAAAATCCTTTGAAAACAAAAGCAACTCGTAAGACCACGCCACAAATAAACATGTCGGGTTTTTACCTTACGATAGCTAAAACAATTTCTATAGAAATTCTCTAATATTATAATAGGGTCTATATACAAATACTTATAAAATAGCCAAAATTGTTACATTCATTAAATTCCAGCTACTAGCCACAGAGTGGGTAATACAAACAAAACTCGTACAAGGCTCGTAGGGAGAATGGATTTCCAACTAATGAATAGGCACTGGGGTACCACCTGTCACAGTACGGGGCCTAGATCACCATACCGAGGAGTACGCCCGCTCTCCTCCAACACAAGGCCGGGACTACCCCTTACTGGATAATCCCGAGTGAGATCACCCCGCGGTTGGGATCAACAACCGCCCACTAAGCCGAAATAAAAAGGGACATCTAGACAGGAATGACCTCACCCTGTTTGGGTGCTACCCACCTAGCCTTGCTGCATAACCCCTGATTTTCAGTCATTCCCATTTGATGAGGCTTGAGGCTAAGCGTTACCTTTTTAGAATATATTCCTTTGAATGCCCATCGTCCAACTGACGATGTCTCGCAAGCATTCATCCATACAAGTCTGTCCCGGGTTCGAACGGAACCGAAGGCACTATTCTTACTACGTCCATTTTGGAAATATCCTCAGGATTATTAGCGACCTACCCTTGCACTTCACCGCTCCATCTTCGAATCCAAAATCGTTTACACGAAACGTACAAACCGGATCGAAGTGGTTTTCGAGAAATAAATCTCGATCCCGGTCTCTTCGAAACGATCAACGCATTTGTCCAATATTGATAGTCGGTGATTTAACTAACAATTAATATTCACAAATAACCATCAACCAATAAATAATTTCCCAAATTATTTATTAACCTCAAAAGTATCTTCACAAGATATATTTCTATTTTCAACCCTTGAAAACAGTTTCAAAACCATCTTTCTTTCCAGAATAAACTTTCTCAAATATTTTCTATGTCCACTAAAATTGCCAAGCACAAAACTAGATTTTAAAAATAGTTTTAAAACATTTTACTTTGAAATATATACTTTTAAAACATTTAAAATAAAACTATTTTAATAATTTGTTAAAAATACATATTATATAATGAGGTTGCTTAATAAATATAAAACTAGATTTATACTTTTAAGAACATAATATTAAGTCATTCTTTAAATAATTACTACTACAATAGATTAAGAGAAAATACTTACTTTAAAATGTAAATATTAGAAATAAGAAATTTTCCAAAATTTTCTTTTTAAAACAACTTTTAATCTTTTAACTTATATTTAAAAGTTTACTTTGAAAACGTACTTGGTTATCCAGGGAGAATTCCAACTTCAATCACTTAAATCAATTCTCCAAATTGATTTCCAATTTATTTTAGGGTTTTTTAGGCTGAAGGAAAAAGTTAGAAAAAAATTTAGTTTCAGGGACAAGAAGTTTTCTTTTCAGGCCGAAGGACACTTTTTAGTGTAATTCACAGAATGATAGTTGTATCTATCATTTTCAGTTTACACTAAATAGTGTCCTTCGGACTAAAAAGCAAACTTGTCGTCCCTGAGACTAAATTTTTTTGCAGCTTCTTTCTTGTGCCTATTTACCTGTTTATTTTATTTGAAATAAATTTCTTTAATTACTCAATTCATTTCAAAATTCATTAATTATGTACTTAATTATTATTATTATTATTTTCCATTTGATTTTAAATCTTTTAACTGAAATATACAAATTCCATATCTTATCCCAATGTCTTCTTATTCTTTACAATATTTTAAATCTTAATTATTAAACAAATGTTTTGTTCTTATAAAATAGCAATGCTGAAGTTTAAAATTCATTAATCTTCTGTTAATTCAATTTCCCTTTAATTATTTTATTCTATATATCTTGATCACTTATTGCACCGGCATATATTCAGGAAACCATAACATCCAATATTCCAATTATCAATAATGTTCATCACAGAATATTAAATAATCACATCAGAGGGTATTAAATAATTTAAATAAATGTTGAGGGATCCAGTTGGATCCCTCCAACCTGTTTTCCCTGCATCCACAGACGTTAGCACCATATAAGATATCTTCACTATAAAATGAGGGAAATCAATCATTTCAAGGTATAGTGTATACTACTATATAACACAACAATCAATCCAACCATTCAAACAATTATCTGAATTTAATCATTTAAATTTAAATTTAACTCAGTGAGATTAACTCACCTTTGCTTTTTGTTTTGCCAATCTGATACGATCCTGACTTGTTTTCCCTTGTGGTATTAAACCTTGAATAAACATCTACAATTTATTAACATTTGAACCAATCGATCGGCCTATTATCATCTATTAATTTAATTTTAACTTATCATTTGATTTAAACCCATTTTTCCTTTAATAAATTATTGTTTTGCGGTTAAAATAATTAAATAGACCAGTTAAACAGATTAACTATATTGGTACCCTATTTAAAATAAATTGGTAAATTTAAAACGTAAGTATGTATATTTATTTTTCTTGTGAACTACATATACCCTTAAAACAAATTTATAACCTTCAAAAATTTAACTTTATAAATCCTTCCTTATATATATATATAATTTCTGATTTACTTATATATACATTTATATAAATTTAAAAATTATTTTACTATAGACATATACATATAAATTCTTAAATAAATAGTAAATATGCCTTACAGTTAATATCAAAATTTTCTAACTAACTACAATTTAATTAAACAAGTTTTAAAGTAAATCAATTACCTATTCCAACAGTCTCAACATAATACGCGGCCATCACGGCCCCAAGCAGTTCCACCTGAAACCCGACGACCTTGCAAACCCCACCAGAGACCCGCCATCCCCGAGAACCACCTCTGGCCCCTCATCTGAACCCCATCATTACAGCCTCCACATCAAATATCGCCACAATCCCCAACAAGACCTCGTGACTTCCCCCATCGGCCATCACACTTCGCCTCAGCCACAACATCGTGCGCTCGCACCCTACTCCGAAGCCCTAACCACCGCACGACCCTTAAACGAGCATTAAATCAAACCACGGCCATGAATATCGATTCGCCCTTTTTTTTAGGTTTCTAATTTCGTGAATGCTGAGAGAAGAAGGGAGGGAGATCGGTTTGGAAGGAAGATGGAAAGAGGAACGGGATTTGTTTTTAAAGGAACGATATGATGGTGAAGTGAAATAGGAGCAACGGCTTTGAATAGAAGAATCTAAAATTAGTTCGGCCTTTTTTTATAATAGCTTTGAATCCGTGGAAAGAAGAAAGGTGTGAGATATTTTTAGAAGGATCGGCTTGTAAATAAAAGAGAAAGGAGATGTATCCAAGAAGCTTAACCAAATAAATTAAATCTTATTAGGTTATTATCAATTAAATCCCTAGCACGTTTATATTTCGTGCACTCACACACTGATTTCGGTCAAAACGAAATTTGAAATCTGATAATAATACAATATTACGAATCCAATGGAACTGGTTTCATCGAATTCCGAGACTGTGCCTCGGAAGGCTATTTTTGAATTCAATTTAAACTATAAAGTTTTAAAACAGAACAAATCACTGTTAATTTCAATTTTACAACTTCTATTATCCTTAGGACTATCAATATAAATTTTACAAGCCTTCAGATTATATTCAACAGGTTTAAAATTCGAGATTCAACAATTTACTCAACTTCTAATAATTAAATTCTATTATTTAATTATCAAACAAATAATGATATTTGTAATTCTAGTTAAAATTATTATATTGAATATTTAAAATCAATTAAATATTCCAATTTTAAATGCTTGAAAATTCCGGGTCGTCACAGCTTCTGTGGTGATTGGTTATGTTATTTATTTGGACTTGTTGGGTATACAGGTGGTTTTAGAAATTTAAAAAGGGAAACTTGTTTTGGTAAAAACAAGTTGTTTTGGAATCCGAAGATTTGATTTGATATGCAAAGTGGGTATGTGTCGATTATTATTTCAAAATGGTTTTGAAATGAAACGAGGCAACTGAATTATGGGAATTCTATTTAAAAATGTAAAAGATAAAAACGAATCACCTATAGAACCTATTAAGTGAAGTTGATTTAAATAAGAAGGGAAAATGAAAATTTAATCCTGGAATTAAAATTTAATTTGAGTGAATGAAAGTGAATAAAATATATTTGAATTTAACACAGGATAAGTTAAATAAAAATTAAAATCGAAATCGAATTAGAGTGGATAAAGTTGAAATGTAAAATGACTTTGTAATTGTGAGTTATAATTGCGTAATGAATTTATACCCATAAGCTATTAAGTGTTATACTTATAGTCTGAAATTGTGGATTAAAATTGTGTAATGAAAATTTATATCCTTAAGAATTCAGTGATACATATATATAAAATTTGGAATTGTGATTATAAGGTGAAAATGACTCAAATGAGAAATATAAGCTTTTAAGTAAATAAGATGGTGAACTTAAGAATATGAAATGAAATTGTAAAACCAAAATAAAATAATTGGAATTTTATGGGGAATTCAAAATTTAAATCCTAAAGGAAATGTAAAATGTGATAAGGCAAAGTAATATATAAAAGATGCATGGATTTTGGTTAGTAAATGAGTTTTGAACTTGTATATGGAGAAATATAATTGGATCGAATTGGATTTAACTTCAATTAAAAAGGAATTGAGTTGAATTTTAATTGAATTAAAATCAAAACTCAGTTGTGTTATAAATAATCTTGAATAGAATTAAATTCTTATTTAAAATAGTAAAGGAAATGGTATGAAATTAAGTTGGCTAAATAAAATTTAGTTGAACTTGAATTAAATTTGGAAAAGAACTGAATTAAATGGAATCTAAATTAAGTAAGAATGATATTGAATGAACTAAATACTCACTCGACTAAATCCAAAGGAACTGTTGAGGATGAATTTAGTGTAAGCTAAATTAAATAAATTTGTATTGGAATGAATAAAATTTTGGTATCTTGTTAAAAATTTGAAAAGCAAAATAAAAACCAGTTTTGGTTTAGAATAATTAGAATGGTTATGTTATTAATAAATTCAGAAATGAATTGAGAAGGTGGATAAATTTAAAATGGATTGAGTAAGCAAACAAATTGAATTAAAATTTGCAATGGATTCGAATTTGATTGAATAAGAATTAAATTAAAATGGAAATAAGATTAAGGTGAGAAGAAATGGAGTTATTTTGTTATTGAATAACTTAAGAAAATAAAGAAACGATTGTGGTCGAGCTTTATAAGGGGTCTTGAATGAAATTTGTTTAGATAATAAAATTTTAATGCAAGTGAAATAATTTAAATTTCTTATCATGATGAAATAAGAATGTATGAGATGTAAATAATCTAGAATGGAATGATATTAATATAAACTTAAGTTGGATGATAAACTTGAAATGAGGATGTTTGAGTTGTAAATAATTTCGGATGGAGTAAAATTAATATAGTTTGAGTTGGAATTAATTTAAAATGGTTATAAACTTCAGCAATTGTTATTTGCTTGATTGAAATCAAATTTGCATAAGAAATTGTGTCGTAAATAAAGTAAGTGAATTAAAGGAAGTAAATACGTGTTTTTTTGAATAAATTGGAATGGGCCGGAATTTAATTTAGTGGATTTGTATATAAATGAAAGTGAATTAGGAATATGATGCAAATAAATCAAATTGGAGATAAAATTGATTGTGATCAATTTGGGATTGGAAAGGGTGAAATTTATGTAAGGCTTATAAACCAATTTGTTGTAGATATGAGATTAATTGGTATAAATATGAATTGAGAATAGTAAACTTGATTGTGAATCCTTTTGAGTAGAGTAAAATGAAATATTGATTTGTAAAGGAGATTTAAATAGGGTTGAACCTTGTGGTTGCTTATAATATATGGTTAACAGGATGAATTATAAAATTTGTTTGTTTGAACTAAGTAATTGTTATGTTTGGCTACGATAAATGAATGGAATGTTGTTAAATTCTCATATTATTGAAAACTGATGTGTTTGTTTAAGTAAGTACATGTACGGAGGCAATCGATAGAGTTGGAGCATGTATATGCAATATTGTCTAGCTGGTGGCTTTTAAAATGCTAAGCTAAGGTACGCCTACGCAATAAAATTGGAAAATGGTGTGTATATATATATATTATGAAATATTTTGTTTTTCGACCGTGTGGGTCGATGTATATATATTTATAACCATTGGGATATTGTGAGATGCTCTCCGTACAAAGGAGACGCTGCCAAAAATTTTCTAAAATTTAGGGAGTTTGAATTTTTTTGTAAGTTTTGAAAATTTTGGGTTAACTAGAAAAGGAATTTTTGAATTAGGTTGAAAACAAGGTTTTTGAGTTAAAAATAAAGTAAATGGTTTTGAATTAAGATAAAAGGTTTTGAGAAGTGAATGTGAGTTTTAATTAAGTGGATTTTGGGGCAAGTAAATAAGTTTAGTAGCATTGTCATACCTTAGCAAATTTCGAGGATGAAATTTTTATAAGGGGGGAGGAATGTAACGACCCAGAATTTTGGTCGTTAGATTTTGAACATTTAAATTCATTTTAATTGCAAATGTGAATTTTAATTTTATTTGTAATAAGAAGATTTTGGGTCAATCAATAAAGTGAGTTATAATTTCAAATATGGCAATTCAATTAGATTTGAATAATAATAAATAAATATTGGGAATTGGGATAATTTGTGAATCGGGATATAAATAGATATGAAAATGGTTTCTAAAATTTATTTTAAGAATAGATGGGTTTGAATTATAATATTGGACTTTTGGGGTAGAATCAAAAGTCGATAAATTAAATTTGGAATTTTATATTAATTTAATAGTGGAATTTAATAATATTAATGCAAATAATCATATTTTGATTTGGAATGAATAAAAATGGTTTCTAATGTGATTATAAATTCTATATGATTTATAATAGAGTTAGTAAAACTTTAAAAGTGAAATTTTAAGTGATTTGACAATTTCGGAAATCGCTTGAATTTATCGACGAGTTAAAATAGCCTTCTGGGGCATAGTATCGGAATTCGACGAAACTAGTTCCATTAGATCCGTAATAGTCAGTTATTATCGGATTTCAATTTTCGTTGCAATCGGAGTCTTCGTTTGATCCTGACAGCTAAAAACGCATAGAAATTAATTTGATCGATTTAATTTAAAATTGAGCGTTTATTTCCGTAACTCGCGCATATGACCGAATTAGCCTCTGAAACATGTTCCATTGTGTTCGAAATGTGGGTAAAACCATATAATCGCCTGGCGGCATGTTTAATTCGGAGTTCGTATGAAAATCTTGTAAATTGTTGAAATTTATAATAAAATATGTTATTAAATTGTATATATATGCGCACGTTTTTAGCAAACCCTAGTTTTTCTTTGGAGCCGCCTCTTTTGTAAATTAACGGTCAACAGCTTTCCATTTTTCACCTCGATTTCCTTCAAATCCGTAGGTCTTTAGCAAAAAATTTCAACTAGAAAATCGTAGGAGGGAACGTGATCTTTAAATCCAATGGGTGATTTGAGTTATCATCATAGATGGAGGGAGAATTTTGGCTTCAAGTAGTCGGAGTTCGAGCTCGTCGTTCGATAGCATAGGTCAACCGAGTGCAACCACGTTGCGGTCGAGAGTAGCGCTCGCATAGGCGCTCGATCTGACGGTGGTTGATCGTGTTCAATTTCGTCATGGGAGGAGGAGGCGGCAATCGAAGCTTGACGTTGTGGTGGGTTTCGTTTGTCTCAGGGAACGTTGCGTGAGAAGAAGCTTTCGGCCGAGATTTTTCTTTGAGGTAGGGTTTGTTAATTAAAAAAAAAAAGAATTTTAGTTTAAATTATATTTAAAAACTTTAAAGCTGTGTAACTTTTGCGTGCATTATCAGATTCCGACGAATTTGGTAGCGCCGGAGTCGCAGCGACGAACAGCCCGCTATGGTGCAGATCTGGGATCATTCTGAGCAAGTAAAATTTTAGGTTAAATCGAAGGCAGTCGATTTAATTTACAATTTAAAGCTCGGGTTTTTGAAATTCAAGGTGAGTTAATCTCACTCACGTCTGGAATTTCAGCTGTAGTTAATATTTAACTGATTGGTTGATTAGTTTAATAGGAAAAATATTATCAAATTTGATCGATAATCATTTGTTGTGCTAACATTTGTGGATGCAGGGAAGCTAGTTGGAGGGATCCAGCTGGATTCCTCACAAATAGAAATTATATTTATAATCTGTGTTATATTTCATTGATATCTATGATAGATAGATTTCGAAATTAGTTATGCTGTGTTATAGTTGAATAATATAATTTGGCATTTTAAAATATCAATTATGTGAAATGGGAGTAAAAAGGAAATGAAAAGTAATTTTTATGTAATGAATTTAAGGAAATTAAATTCAAGAAATTGGTTTGGAATTTGAAGCGTTTTTGAAATTTTGATTTTAAAGGAAATGTGAAATGAAAATTTATAAATTGGATTTATAAATGAAGTGGAATATTTATCCGAGATAAATATTTAAAGTATAGGTTTCTGGAGGGAATTTCTATAAGAAGTGCAAATTGCTTAAAAATAATAGTCAGATTGTATTTTATTTAAGTTACTCAAGAATCTTTTATAGATTCCAAAAGTATAATTTGGATAAAGAATTTAGTAATCATATTTTAAATATTATAACTACATTTTGGAGAGTGATTTCCAGGAGATGGAAACGTGTTTAAAAATAAAAAGGAGTTTATTTTTAAAGTGTGGGCAAAATTTAAGGGATTTAAATGCAAATTTGAATTGAGATAAATCAAGCAGGATTTATAAAATGGTTCTTTGGTTTATTCTGAAAATGAAAGTGTTGTTCCTTGAAAAGCCAAGTACGTTTTCAACAGATTTTTTTTAAAGTAAAAATCTAAGATTTAAATTTGTTTTTAAAGGAATGTTTTAAGAAGTTATTATTTAAGTTGTAAAAATTTCAAAAGCAAATATTTAATAAATTATTTATAGAAGTAATTATTTTAATGGGTTAATTTGTATCATGTTTTAAAAAGAATATTATTAATATTTATATTTTATAAAATGGATTTATTTTAAAGATAGTTTGGTTGAAGTTATATTTGAAACTAGTATAGAATTTTGTAACTCCTCTCTTAAAATTTAGTTTGAACTTAACCTTTATTTTAAAATTAGCTTACATTTTATAATGTAGTTGCTTGAAATATTTTTAAAATATATGTTGAATAAAATGTTTAAGTAGTAATGAAAATATTTTAAGGTATATTTTAGAATAATGTAATTTTTTTTTAAATCTAAATGTTTGGACTTGGTTGTTTCCAGTGGAAATAGATATTGGGAAATTTATTCCGTGACAGAATGTGAATTGAAAATTGTTTCAAAAAAGGGTTGAAAATGGAAATATATCTTGCGAATATATTTTGTGGTTAATAAATAATTTGGGAAATTATTTATTGTTTGATGGATGTTTGTGAATTTTAATTGATAGTTAAATCATCAACTATCAATATTGGCCAATGCGTTGATCGTTTCGAAGAGACTGGGATCGGGATTTATTTCTCGAAAACCACTTCGATCTGGTTTGTAGGTTTTCATAGAAAAACGAGTTCGTAGTCGAAGATGGAGCAGTGAAGTGCAAGGGCTAATCGCTACTAATCTTGAGGATGATTCCAAAACGGATGTAGTAGGAGTAGTGCCTTCGGTTCCGTTCGAACCCGGGATGGACTTGTATGGATGAATGCTTTCGGAACATCGTCAGGTGGATGATGGGCATTCTAAGTGAAACATTCTAAAAGGTAACGCTTAGCCTCAAGCCTCTTCAACTGGGAATGACTGAAAATCAGAGGTTAGGCAGCAAGGCTATGTGGGTAGCACCCATTAGGGTGAGGTCATCCCTGTCTAGATGTCCCTTTTTATTCGGCTTAGTGGTGCGGTTGCTGATCCCAACCGTGGGGTGATCTTACTCGAGATTATCCAGTAAGGGGCAGTCCCCGTCTTTTGTTGCAGGGGATTGGGAGTAACCCTCGGTACGGTGATCTAGGCCACGTACTATGATAGGTAGTACCCCAGTGCCTAATCATTAGTTGGAAATCCATTCTCCTTACGCGCCTGTACGGTTTTGATTGTGCCCAATTATTGCTGAAACGTGAGATGCAAGCATTTCAGCTAGATTCTATTTTACTTTCTATAGACACTATTATAATATCAGACAGATTTGATAAAAGTGTTTTGGCTATCGTAAGATAAAAACCCGACATGTTTATTTGTGGCATGGTCTTACAAGATGCTTTTGATTTCAAAAGTTTTTGAAAACTTTAATAATCGACTTGGGTGTATTTCTCTCACGCTGGTATTCCAGTCTGACTCGGGTGTTATTTTATTATAATGCTCGGGTCAGACCGAGTATTATAGATTACAGGAAAGGATTCAATGGTGCTCAAGAAAGGAGCTGGAGTCCAAGACGTATTATCGGTACATGTTTATATCCGCTGTCTCGATTGTTTGAAATTGTCAGGTTGTTAATTGTTGTTTGTTTTTGATACTCGGATGGTATATTGTATAAAACAGATATAGTCCTCATTTTGTGCAAAGATATGATATTATGTATTATATTTTGTTCTGCTGCGATTATGAGATTCTGTTATTGTTTAGTTCCTTCTTTCTTCTATCTTCTTTCTTTTCCATAAACAATCTATCTTTTCCGGCACTCGATCATAGACATATTATACTATGGCATATTTTGTGTCGATTTTTGAGGGTCGAGAAGGGCGGGTGTGACATGATACATGCTATCAAATAATTTGTTATCCTCCATTGATAATATTGTTATTTGGTGAATACCTGTTATTAAATTGACGTGACACAATTGTCAAAAAACAATGCTATTACATGAATATCTAAAATCATGTGTTCAAATAGAAATCTAAACGTTCTAAGAAGTAGCATTGAAATTTGCAAGTCTGAATCAATAAAAGAATAGTCAAACCCAAAACTAAAAAAATATAAACAAACAATCCACTAATAATACATGAAAATCACTTAATGATCTGGGAAAAATGAATTAAAGATTGCATATCAATTGAGATGAGGGTTCATGGCTATGGTATGAATTCAATCAATATTGAGGACTTGCACGCAAGTAATGTAAAGTGCAAATAATGGAAGGTGCTTAGAGAAGATGACGAAGAAGAGTCAAAATTAAAATATCTTGTAAAATGAAGTAAAAATTAAGGATGATTTTTGAAATTGAATTTTCTAAAGCTGAAAGTTTTTTGTCTATACAAAACGTAAGAGATTAAAATGGCGTGTTTTCTTACTTTGTTACCAGCTTGTGCCATAGTAGATTGATCGATGAAGGCTTGAGGTTTTTTTGATATGATGAAGAATGTTTATGTTCTAATTCTTGAAGAAGAGCATTATGTGACATTGTAGACATGCTAGGTCGAGCAGATAGGATTGATGAGGCAATGAATGTAGTGTCGTCCATGTCTTTTGAAGCCAGACCATCTATATGATTATCGACCCTATCGGGTTGTAGAATACATAACAGAATGAACTTAGCGGTTTAGGCAGCAAATAAAGTAACTGAAATGCGATCGAAGAATGAAGCGAATTATGTACTATTATCTAATGTTCACTCAGCTACAGGTAAGTATGGTGATGCAGCTGAAGTTAGCAAAATGATGAGGGATATAGGGGCGAGGAAAGAACAAGGGTGCAGTTGGATTGAGATGAAGTGGAAAGTTCATCGATTTTTCACTAGTGGTGCTAGACACCGGAGGTTAATATGGTATGTGATTACCTTGAAATGATGACGCTCATTCCAGATATAGAGCAAGATAAGTTGAATTTGAATTCAGTATTATTTCTTCAGTGACGTTGTTATTTTCTGTTTAATTATTTACTTTTAATCAGATTATATGCCATAATTAAATATTCTACGCATTATTTAGGGTGAGAATAAAATTTGCCTTTGCCATTTAGATTGTATTCGGTTTTAAATTAGAGCAGGAATAACAAATGCACCATCTGAAACCGTATAAATTCCCTTGCAACAAGCGTGAAGATTACCTTACAGCAAATGGCATTATAGGAAATATATATGGCTACTGTTATAGATGTTGCTACTACATAAGAAACTCTTGTTTCCTTTCTTTTTTCATTTTTCTTTTTCAAAATAGAGAAAGAGAATAATAATGTCACTGAAGAAATAATATTGAATCCAAGTTCATCTTATCTTCCTGCGTATCTGAAATAGTCATCCCCTTTTAAGGTAATCACATAGCTTATTAACCTCTAGATGCCTAACATCACCAGCAAAAAATTAATTAACTTTATTCTCCAACTCAATCCAACCGCACTCTCATTCCTTCCTTAACCATGTATCCCTCGTCATTTTTCTAACTTTAGCTACATCACCATACATACCTGCAGCTGAGTAAACATTGGATGACATTAAATTCATTGACCTCATTTCTGTTACTTTATTAGCTGCATGAACTGCTATGTTCATTCCATTATGTATTTTGCAACTCGATAGGATCGATAACCATGTAAATAGTCTGACTTCAAAAGACATTGACCATACTACATTCATTGCATCTTCGATCCTACCTACTCGATCCAGCATATCTACCAATGTCACATAGTGCTCTTCCTCAAGCGTTAGACCATAAACATTCTTCATAAAATTGAAAAATCTCAAATCTTCATCGATCAATCTACTATGGCACAAGCTGATAACAAAGTAAGAAAACATGCCTGATTAGGTTGTATTTCTTACATTATTATTTTGTCAAAAAGGTGGATGGCATCATTGCCACGTTTGTAGTAGCCAAGCCCAGCAATCATAAAGGTATATATCACATTATCTGGGTTGGGCACTAATCAAAATATCGATTATGCATCATCTATTGAACCGCATTTTGAATACGTATTCAATAAAGCATTCGATGCCGAATTGCTTGTTCATCTCTTAATTGAAAGAAGGGTGTAATTATTATTTTTAAAATTAAATTCGAAATCAAATAAATTCATGAAAAGTATTCCAAATATCATCTTCCCTATAAATTTCATACAATTATGTGTATAATTAAGTAATTTTTAGCACTTTTCTAAATTTTATAATTTAGCAAATGTTGTGGATTTTAAAAGAAAATTATGATTAATTAATAATAGAAACAATATAATGGATAAATTAGGATTTTACCAGAGAATCTTTATAATGGCTGATCATAATCTTGAAAAAGGAAGAAAAATGTTGATCGTCATTACTTGTCTGATTGATCCTCTCCGCGGTAACATCGTTCTTTCTACCTCCTTTTGTACCTCTTTTAATATTGTTTTTAGCTGTCAATTGATTTTCTTCCGCCATTAGAATAACCAGGGGTATTAATTTTGAAAATATCGTGGAATAAATTTACGTGTGCTAGTAAAAACACAAATTTTGGTACCGCATGCTAATGTCTGAGTATAACTGCGAATAAAATATTTCTACGAATAAAGGTAAAGGCCCAATAGAAGTCCAAATTGTTGTACAATTATAATAGAACCATATAAATTCAGATTGAACTAATTCCAAATCTCTAACATGCAATAAAAGCCTTAATATTGGTAAGATTTGAATTTTAACTATAACTGTTGGTAAGATTCAAACTGAACTAAGTCCAAATTTTTGTGTAACAATGTTGTAAAAATCGTACCTGTTGTAATGTGAAAATTGCTAAAAATATAGTGTTATTGTGCAATATAGGGTAATATGTTGTGAAAAATAAACTTCTTATTGTTTATGTATATATTTATGTGATTTACGTATTTTTATCTTTGAATGAAATTTTGATTTTATCATTTTATTATTATTAAAATGGTGTGCATATTGAAATTGTTCAATTTTGGGTTCATTGGACAATCTAATGAATATTAGTTACTTGAATTTATTTAAATAGTTTAAATTATCAAGGAAAAATCTAACAGAACAATGTGAATAATTGTGAAAATGATGACTTTGTCCTCACCGTGAGGACCACTCTTTCATCAAAAATGAAATAATGACTTTGGATTTAAATACAAAATAATATGAGGGAATTAAAGTGGTGGAAAGGCTTCTAGAACAAATTTGAGGCGTGAAATTATTTATCTTACTATATAATTGACAAATGATTTATTTAGAAAAATGAAATATAAATGATTGTTTTAATCGTTTCTATATATTATTTTTTATGTGATTCGCATATTTTTGCATTTGACTCAAAATTTTACCTCTGTGATTTTTGTCTATATAAATGTGATATACATATTAAAATTGTCATTTTTGCTTTTATGTGATGAATTAATGAATTTTAGTTGATTGGGTTTATTTAAAAAGTTTAAATTTAAGATATTTAATTAAGTTAAATATAAAGGCTTAAATGTAAACTAACATAAGATTGGAGCAGAACTATTTGATTTTATAAAATATTAAATGTAGTATTTGAATGTAAATGGTTAATGAGAACTAATAAAATATTGTGGATAATTCGAAAGATCATAAATTATATAAAAATATTTTGAGATAAATAAATATCACAAGAGAATTAAGGGGGGATTGCTACAAGTAGTGAGAAGGCAAGAATTTTTTTCTCTCTTTACTATTATTTAATAAATAACATGTTATGATAATGAATTATAAGCCAAAGATAAATGATAAACAAATAAATGTTGTTATACTATTTATGTTTATAATTTACATGTTTAATGTATTATTTTATTTATTCAAAATTAATTTTACCTTTTTGATTAATATGAAAGTGGAACGCAACTTGAAATTTTTATCTTTGGAATTGATTAGACGAACCAATGAATATTAGTCAGCCGAGCTTATTTTATTTTGAATAGCTTAAATTTAAAATTTCATATATATGTGTGTATATACATAATATGGTTCCAAATGTAAACCAATAAGGATGAACCGAGGAGATCTTTGTAAATAATTGCTGATATGAAAAAATATATGTATTTGGATATAAAACATTAGTGTAATGAAAATTGTGATTATAAAAGGGTGTACAATGATTTTAAGATAAAATATCAAAACAGAACTATGGAGAAGGAGGGAGTCCATAAGATTAATGAGAAGATTAAAATTCTTTTGCTTTCGTTCTTTCACTAATAAACTAATACATACAACATATTGTTTATTTTAAAATATTAGGTGGCATATAATTTATTAAAATAAACTAATTATATTAAAGTAGATATTATTGATGATTTATAAAGATAAACGAGTGAATCCTAGTTTTTTATTGAAATGGAACTATGTCGCCCCACCTCTATACCCACGCTAGCCAAGGACACTACGGGGTAATGCCGTCAACTAGCACGGAGGATAAGGCTATTGACGAGCGACCATCTGTGTAATTGCTTTGTGCGAGCACCGATATGCCAGATAAAATATAACATGCATTTCATCTCAAGAGGAAATCCGACATACCGACACAAACTCGAAGCTACTAAACAGTGGCTATATATAATCTTCGGAAATAAATATAGAAATAAGCATAACATAAATTAGTCACAGAAGTGCATATCACAAAGGCGGAAAGAGATATGAATACTACACATGAAAGTGTATATCAGAGTAGTGGTCAAACAAGATCCACAGTATCATAAAAGAATAGTTACAAGTCCTACACAAAAGAATAAGTATATATCAATGAGTCTATATCTCAAATGTATACAACCAAAAACTACTAATCTAAGTAGTTAGCCAAAAGTCAGGATAATAATCCCAGATAAGAAGTCAAGCAGAAGCACCTGTAACATCTCGGTCTGACCCGAGTATTATTTAATAAGAAAATAATAAACGGATCAGTCTAACTATAAATATCAGATAAAATGATGTAGAATAAGAGATATGACAAAAATGTTAGATAACCATAAATCCATACTATGATAAGTATGTAATTGAAAATCAACAAGAGATTAATTAATATCAGAAGAATATTCTCAAAGATAAAAATGATTGTCATACTCTTTATTTCATTTACCACCATAAATATTGACAATTATACCAATGCCAATCACAAAAGTTAATGATACACAAATTCACCAATGCACAAATATTGATAAAACTTATCAATGTAAATCACGAAAATTGGTGAAAACGCAAATTCTAGAAATCATCAATGGAAATCCAGAAACCATGAAAAGGGGGAGGCCTATCACAAAACGGGAGTATGAAAAATCACCAACACGTGTCTCACAAAAAGGAACGCTATTCCATGGTTGCTAACCATTTATTTTGAGCCGAGGCTCCACAAAATGGCCCGAAGACCATGGGTCGCTACCCCACCAATTTGAGCAGAAGCTCCATAGAAACGGGGTTTATCTCCCTCGCAGATAAAGAGACATCGTACATTGCTAGTCTAAATCACAAAAATGATCATCATCGATCACAAGAAGTGTCAATTACACTAAGCTAGTCAGTATATGAGCTTAGCTTCATGTTCCATAACCACTAGCTTAACTTAAATATTTACGAACAAATTGTAGATCTCCACTCGAAAATTGTCACAAAAGGTTCAATCGAATAAGTCCAAGAATTAACCGACGAAGTAAATGCATCGTTTCATACCACTTGTTTTACTAAGCCGTTTAATTAGGTTTGTACATACTAGTAGATTGGAAAATGGTTTTATAAACAAGCTTGATGTTGAAAATTGAGTTGAAATCGTTTTGATAAAAGAGTTTTGATATTTACTACTAGTATTGAAACCTTTATATTTTTAAAGTGACAAAGCACAAAAATGATTGTAGAAACAATCAATCACCAAAATTGACATACGAAGACGTGAATTAATTCCAAAGAAATCGACATCAAATCCATCAAAATGGATATTTCCAAAAATTCCAAAATCGAAGTCATCAAAGTCGAGTAACAATTGATACAACAAGTGGGAATAAACCCGAATCGATTAAATTTGGAAACACAAGAGAAATGGGCAAAAATAGGCATAGTACGCATTTAAGAGCAGGTCAATCGACTGGCTCACTGAGTTTAGTCGACTGAACTCAGTCCTGGAATATTCGCGGGATGATGATCAGTTGACTGGACTCAGTTCGCCAGTCGACTGGACCAGAACCTGAGATGAGCTCAGTTAGCAGTTGGTCGACTGGATCAAAATTCCAGTCGACTGGAACTTATTTACTGCACTTCCAAGCCTATCTAAATGAAGGCAAATTCCTTCCAAAATGCATTCGGTCGAGCAGCGGCACTAGGGATTTACGCAAGTCAGCTACCTGGCCCTATAGGCTCTTCTATGCATCACCAAAAGCATGTTCAAACAAAAAGCTATGAATTTTGAAGATTTGAACTCAAAACACCAAAAATTGGAATATTCACAAAACCAATCCAAGTCCAAAATCAAATGCATATGAATAAGTATTAGGAATTCATACCTAACAATCAAAGATAATCATAGACTTAGATGTGAGATAAAAATCTCACCTTTTCACAAAAATAAAGAAGGAGAAGCTTGACAGCAAAGGAAGAATCAACCACACTTCAACACAACCCAAATGAGCTTGAATCTATGATCAAAAGAAGAACATTCCCAAAGTTAGGTTTAGGAATTTCTGAAATTGAATGGAGAATGAGTTGGAGAAGAAGAAGATGATGCTTACCAATAGCTTCTCTTTGGATTTGGAGCTAGAACTTGATTTGCAAATGAAAACTAGGCTTGGAGTTTTAATTTCCCATTCCTCTCTCCATTGTTGCTAAAAGCTTGAGTATTAGGAAATAGGAATGAAGTAATGAAGAGAAGAGGGGTGAAGCTTGGGTCCAATGGGCTGAAACACAACTAATGCCCTAAGTGAAAAAGTAGCAAAGTTCCACTAACTCCAAACATATCAAAGTTTATACTCAAAAAGATTGCAAACGGTGTTTCGGACCCAATGGAAGTGGTCCCGAGTCCTAATTCGACCATATGCAAAAAGTAACTTTTCGGACTAAAATACGACTAACGATAAAATATTAAAATAAAATATTTAAATATTCAATCGTAAAATATGCGGGTTGTTACAAACTCCCCTCCTTAAAGAAATTGCGTCCTCGCAATATTTAAGAAAAAAATGTAAGGTACCAACCATGAAAGCATATCAGCACAAAAGAAATTTGAAATAAGAAATTCACCTCAAAGAGCACGAGAAAGTAAGTCCGGATGTGTTCGCTCGATGAATTCTCTAGATTCCCAAGAGCAATCCTTAGGATTTGAGGACCATTGGACTTTAACAAGCGGAACATCTTTATTTCGAAGGCGTTTGACCTCCGAAGCAATAATACAAATAGGATGTTGCTCATAAGTTAAATTAGGCAAAACTTTAATTTCTTCCACAACACCGGGCTCAAGAATAGAAACGGAATCTCGAAGACATTTTCGTAATTGAGAAACGTGAAACACGTCATGAATAGTAGAAAACTGAGCCGGTAATAAAAGGCGATAAGCCACGAAACCAATACGTTCGGTGATGGGAAATGGACCAATATATTGAGGTGCTAACTTTCCCGATCGACTGAATCGTACAACTGCCTTCATAGGTGAAACACGAATAAACACAAAATCACCCACAGAAAATTCTAATTTCCTTCTGTGGTTATCGGCATAGGATTTTTGTCTACTCTGGGCTTCTTTCATCCTATGACGAATAAGATCAATCTTTTCTGTGGAATCACGAAAAAAATCTGGACCTAAAACCAACTTCTCACCAGCCTCAAGCCAACAAGAAGGAGATCGGCATGGTCTTTCATAGAGTGCCTCGAAAGGCGCCATACCAATACTAGATTGGAAGCTTATATTATAGGAAAACTCAACGAGAGCAATATGATCTTCCCAACTTCCACCAAAATCAAGAACACATGCACGAAGAAGATCTTCAAGAGTTTGATTCACACGCTCGGTTTGTCCATCAGACTGAGGATGATAAGCGGTGATAAAATTAAGCTTCGTTCCCGAAGCTTTCTGAAGACTCTTCTAAAATCCACTAGTAAACAATGGATCACGATCGCTAACAATAGAAGTAGGAACTCCATGGAATTTAACCATCTCTTTAATAAAGAGTTTGGCCAAAAGAGGAACGGTTTGATTAGACTGAACGGGAATAAAATGGGCGGATTTAGTAAGTCTATCAACTATCACCCCTAAGCTATCATGACCCGAACGAGAACGGGGAAGGTCGTCAATAAAATCCATGGAAATTTGATCCCACTTACAAATTGGAATTTCTAAAGGTTGCAATAACCCACTGGGCCTTTGATGCTCGGCCTTGACAAGCTAGCAAGTCATGCAACACTTAACAAAGTTAGCAATATCAGATTTCATCCCCTCCCAATAATAAAGTCGCTTCATTTCCGCGTACATTTTACTACTACCGGGATGAATGGTAAATTTAGAACGTTGAGAATCTTCTAAAATGTCTTTACGAAGATCACCAATATTTGGCACGATAAGTCTACTAAATTTTCGAATGCCGCCACGAGAATCAATATTAAAGTCTTTCAAACATTCAATATCAATTTTATCCCTAAAATTTTGGCCAAGAAGAGCCAATTCGGGATCTAGCTTTTCAGCTTCAAGAATGCGGTCTAAAAGAGAAGGATGAGCCTCAAGGCTACATAAAACAAGAGATGAACATAAATCGGAAACACGATCTCGAATCTCACAAGTGGATAAAACCCCGAGATCATTCCATTCGAATATCATCATAGAAACTGTTTGCGCAAAAAATGGTCACAAACCCCAAGCACCGTGTAAGCACCAGCGTATGATTATAAATCAGCAATATTCCAAATGCAAATCACAGATCATAGTAAATTACAAGCAATAATCCAAAAGTAATGAATAGAGACATAAGATTTATAGTGGTTCGGCTATCTCCAGCCTACGTCCACTTTAAAGTTTTTATCCTTTTTATTGATTATCCTTGCTGGTTACAGATGATTACAGTAGTATCAATGATGAATTTCGAGTACGATAGTTATATTGAAGTGTAGAAATGAATCCGGCAGAGTCTGGACATCCGATAGCCAAAAGTTCCCTTTTCTGTAGGCTTTAGGAGGCTATTTATAGGCGTAGGAGGCTGAGATCGCGCTCAAACTTCGGGAGATTTCTTTTGGCACATGAGTGGGCCCACGCGCCCGTCCCCACCAAGTTTCGGCTTGATTTGTGATCGATGCGAAGTGATTTCGTATCCATCAAAAAATGATCCAATCGAGCTGAAACTTGGCAGGAACATTCCTTACCTTGTATGCAAGATGCTGTGAAAATTTCGTTACATTTGGATCAGCGGTTTGGGAGGTGTGATCGATACGAATTGGTCTTCTTCGTGGACTGCCTAGTTCGAATCCATGCTTTCGCATCCATCTCCTTCGACTCGATCAGGGGCACGTGTGCATCGATGACGTGGCGCTACTTCCAAGGCTCGATCCACACTCCTCGCCGCATTGACCGCTTCTTTCCTGGAGATGTGGGCTTGCATCCATGTTTTATGCATGTTCATATTCATAACTTCGCAACAGCCAAGATTGTACCCATCGATTCGTGTTTCTCTCTTTGCATCGATTCCAGGAGTACACTTCGCATCGATCATTCACGAATTGATCGATAAGAAATGACCATGGGAGTTATCGATACGAAGTGGTTGTGATGAAGCGGAGGAGAAACTCATCCTCGGGATGGATACGAGCGAGACCGTACCTAATGGATACGAAAAAAGCCTTACTTGATGGGTACGAAAGTGCCAAACCCTTTTGCCATCGATACGAAAGTATCGATTCGAGACATGCCGCCTCTTTCTATCCTGACCGATGCGAAACCATCGAATCGAGATTCTCCTAGCCTTCCTCTCCGACCAATGCGAACTTCATTGGGCCGAACCCATGCCGATCGATACAAACGGTATATCGATAAGAACGGCATCGATACGAACACAATCCCTGATCGATACGAAATGCATCGATACGAACTGTTTCCTGCACACCGATGGATACGAACAACATGCTCTTCCTACCTTGCATCGATCATATCTCCTTCATACGAAATCTGATTAACCTGAAATTTGAAACATAGCCTCTCCTAGTCCTCATCATCATCTCCAACCGATTCCGTCCCGATCGGAGCTCAACCGAATTTTGACGACATCGATTGCAGCCTTGATTCCAGTCGATCTCCAATTCCAATATCCATCATTCCTTGCCAATTTGTTGATATTCTAGCCTTGACCAAAAGGTGGGTAACATTTGCCCCCCAAAACATGCCTTGTGATAAGAAGGCGTGTTTTGAATAGTTCCGAATCCGATATCGGAAGTCCATAGCCAATTCCGTGTCCATTCGAACTCGACAACCGAGTCCTGATCCATCCTCATCGAACAGCCAATAATCGAATCCAGGACCTCTCCTGGTCGGTATCCAAATCCATAACCTCTCCGGGCTCTTGCCAAGCGCAATCCACACCTGACGACCGCGGTCCAGTGTCCCTGGACGTTGAGCTAACCTCTCCAGGTTCTTGCCAAGCGCAATCCACACCTAACGACCATGGTCCAGTGTCCCTGGACGTTTATACAATGTCGTGGCTTAAGTCCTAAGCCGAATCCTGGTCTCTCCGGACCCTTGTTGAGCATAGTCCATACTCAAGGACCTGAAACAATAATCGATAATATGGGGCCTAAGTCCTAGGCCGAATCCTGGTCACTCCGGACCCTTGCTGGTCATAGTCCATGCTCAGCGACCTGAAAATAACAATTGATAATACATGGCCTAAGTCCTAGGCGGAATCCTGGTCTCTCCGGACCCTTGTCGAGCATAGTCCATACTCGACGACCTGAATGAGTCAATTTACCACGTTCGGGCAAAGCGACTCACCCCTTGCCAGGCATAATCCATACCCGACGACCTTTTATCAAAAACGAGATAAAAATCCAATCAAAATCCAATCCAAAATCCAAATCAAATCAAAAAATCAAAAATCCAAACCAGCATCTAAAAAACGAAAACAATCATCCAAAGGAAAATCCAAACCAGAAAGCAAACAAAAACCAGCAGTTCAATCCAAACTCCAAAACCAAACCAGAAAAATCAGTTTGCAATCCGAAAGCAAAAGAAAAATTTCACAAACCATAGCTTCGCGGTTTATCATCATTCAGAGCATGCCTATGGGCTATCTTCGTCCCCATACATGTGTAAATGACTTGGTCGTTTGCTAATGGTTTGTTACTTATTCCATATTATCCAGGTCAATTGATAATCAATGGATCATCATTCCTGGGCCTCACATCGTCATGGTGTGAGGTAGAAGGTGGTTGCCCCTGCTCCACCGCCGCATTCCGTGTTCCAACATACTGCCTCAGTTCCATTTCTGACATGTTCCTCAATTATGTCCTTTAAATGTCTGCAGCTGTTGGTATCATGTCCGTCCAAATCATGGAAGAAACAATGCCTTCCTGATGCCCTCTCCCGTTCTGAAGGTTCTCTCCTAGCCGGTCTTCGGTAGGGAAGGCGTTTTCGAATATCCAGGTATATCCGCTCTAGCTTCTCGTTCAATCCTGTGTATGTAGAAAACTTTGGATCCTTCCATCGCTTCCTAGCTTTTCCAGAATCATCGTCCAACTTCCTTTTTCCTTTATCTTTATTCGAACCTTTGGTGGATGGTCCTCCACCCTCAATTGCATTCACCTCCTTCAACCTTAAATCTGAACACGCATCCTCTTGTCGAAGGAATCTCTCAGCTTCGTGAAAGAATTCCCCGAGATCCAGTGGCGGGTCTCATATCAAAAAAACCTTGAAATCTGAATCCTCCCTAACTCCTGACACTGCCGCCATTAAAACCATCGATGAATCCAGCCGATCCACCGAAGCAACTGCTGCATTGAATCGAGTTAGAAAAGCTCTAAGTGATTCATCCGTCCTTTGTTTCATTCGACGTTAGCGTCATCACGTTCTTTTGTCTCTTGATATGAACTCGAAACTGTCCCAAAAACTTATCCACCAATTCCCTCCAAGTCCTGATAGATCCTTCCTCCAACTGCCTAAACCACATTGCAGCTAAGTCCGTCAAGTACAAAGGGAAGCATCGGGCCATCACTTCCTCCAATTCCCCCAGCACTTCCATATGTCTGGTGTATCTCATTAAGTGATCAGTTGGGTCAGCATTGCCATTATATACTTCCACGCTAGGTAGCTTAAACCTAGGTGGATTCTGAGCTATCCTTATTTCCCGAGCGAACGGACTCCTGTTCACTCCTTCCAAGTCTCTATTGGTCAAGCCTCCACGCATAGTTTTCCCAATGATCTCCACTAATCCAGCATTGTCTGTCAGGGGTTGCCCCCCATGTCCCCGAGGGAATTCCGATACATACTCTTCCTACGGTTCGCTGATGTTAGCACTTGCTCTAACCTATTGAGCTCCATCCATAGGCCTTCCAGTACCAGATTCTGTGTGTCTGCCCCCAAGCCTTTGTTGATTGCCATCAAGTTCTGTATTCTATCCTCCATCGGGTTCCATAACCCTAGTTCCTTGTCCTGCATCCACAGCAGCTGTAGCTGTTCCTAAGTTCTGCGTCCCTGCAGCTCTCATCTGCTCAAAGAATGTCTGCATCATTTCCTGTTGAATTCTCAACAATCTCTCTTGCAAAGAATTTTCCATAGCTTCCATTTCATCCCTGGTGATGTAGATGGAAGCTTGTCCTTCTCCAGCTCCAGAGGAAGCTTCTTGACTTCCTTCCAGTTGGCTTCTCTCAGCCCTTTGCCTTCTACTGTTTTGTCTAGTCATTTTCTCTAAGTCTGAATTCTTCACGCTCTTCCAATCCAAACTTCAATCCAACGTTGCGGGTGCTTGCCTTCTCAGTGAAAGCACCAAAGTGTTTGTGCCAAAAATGGTCACAAAAGCCAAGCACCGTGAAAGCACCAGTGTATGATTATAAATCAGCAATATTCCAAATGCAAATCACAGATCACAGCAAATTACAAGCAATAATCCAAAAGTAATGAACAGAGACACAAGTTTATAGTGGTTCGGCTATCTCCGGCCTACGTCCACTTCAAAGTTTTTATCCTTTTTATTGATTATCCTTGCTAGTTACAGATGATTACAGCAGTAGTAATGATGAATTTCGAGTAAATAGTTACATTAAAGTTTAGAAATGAATCCGGCAGAGTCTGGACGTTCGATAGCCCAAAGGTCCCTTTTCTGTAGGCTTCATGAGGCTATTTATAGGCGTAGGAGGCTGAGATCGCGCTCAAACTTTGGGAGATTTCTTCTGGCACGTGAGTGGGCTCACACGCCCGTCCGCACCAAGTTTCGACTCGATCTGTGATCGATATAAAGTGATTTCGTATCCATCCAAAAATGATTCAATCGAGCTGAAACTTGGTAGCAACATTCCTTACCTTGTATGCAAGCTGCTATGAAAATTTCGTCGCATTTGGATCAGCGGTTTGGGAGGTGTGATCGATACGAATTGATGTTCTTCGTGGACTGCCGAGTTTGAATCCATGCTTTCTCATCCATCTCCTTCAACTCGATCAGGGGCACATGCGCATCGATGACATGGCGCTACTTCCAAGGCTCGATCCATACTCCTCGCCGCGTTGATCGCTTCTTTCTTGGAGACGTGGGCTTGCATCCATGTTTTACGCATGTCCATATTCATAACTTCGCAACGGCCAAGCTCGTACCCATCGATTCGTGTTTCTCTCTTTGCATCGATTCCAGGAGTACACTTCGCATCGATCATTCACGAATTGATCGATACGATATGACCACGGGGGTTATCGATACGAAGTGGTTGTGATGAAGCGGAGGAGAAGCTCATCCTCGGGATGGATGCGAGCGAGACCGTACCAAATGTATACGAACAAAGTCTTACCTGATGGATATGAAAGTGCCAAACCCTTCTTCCATCGATACGAAAGTATCGATTCGAGACATGCCGCCTCTTTCCATCCCGACCGATGTGAAACCATCGAGTCGAGATCCTCCTAGACTTCCTCTCCGACTGATGCGAACTTCACTGGGCCGTACCCATGCCGATCGATACGAACGGTATCGATGCGAACGGTATCGATACGAACACAATCCCTGATCGATACGAAATGCATCGATACGAAATGTTTCCTGCATACCGATGGATACGAACCGCATGCTCTTCCTACCTTGCATCGATCATATCTCCTTCATACGAACTTCGATTAACCCGAAATTTGAAACATAGCCTCTCCTTGTCCTCTTCATCATCTCCAATCGAGTCCGTCCCGATCGGAGCTCAACTGAATTTTGACGACATCGATTGCAGCCTTGATTCCAATCGATCTCCAACTCCAATATCCATCATTCCTGGCCAATTTGTTGATATTCCAGCCTTGGCCAAATGGTGGGATAACAGAAACAGCCGCTTGTTGCTTGCGACTAAGTGCATCGGCAGCGTGATTTCCCTTTCTGGGAGTATAAAGAATATCAAGATCATAAGATGCAAGATATTCTAGCCAACGCTGTTGACGCCAATTAATTTCTTTTTGAGAAAATAGATACTTCAAAGATTTATGATCGGTGTAAAGAATAAATTTTTCTCCCAAAAGATAATGACGCCAAATTCGAAGGGCGAAAACAATAGCCGCGAGCTCTAAATCATAAGGGGCATATCTAGTCTCGGCTGGCTTCAATTGCCAAGAAGCATAAGCAATAACACGTTCTCTTTGCATAAGAACGGCACGCAAACCAACGCCACTAGCATCGGTATAAATAATAAAATCTTGATTCCCCTCGGAAATAACAAGAATAGGAGCATCGAAAATGAGTTCTTTTAATTTCTGAAAAGAAGCTTCACATTTGTCCGACCAAGTGTA
Source organism: Allium cepa (assembly GCA_030765085.1). Taxonomy (NCBI): domain Eukaryota; kingdom Viridiplantae; phylum Streptophyta; class Magnoliopsida; order Asparagales; family Amaryllidaceae; genus Allium; species Allium cepa. The sequence continues at coordinate 961,832,519 of CM060939.1, read as the reverse complement.
TTTATTACCTTTCTTTGTCAAACTAGTAAGAGGCTCGAAAATTTGGAAAAGTCTTTGATAAAACGACGGTAATAACCCGCTAATCCAAGAAAACTACGGATTTCCGTCACCCTCTCCGGTCTCTTCCAGTTTTGAATTGCTTCAAACTTTGAAGGATCCACGGAAATTCCAGATTCGAAAATAATATGACCGAGAAACTTCACACGAGATTGGTAAAAGTGGCATTTACAAAATTTTGCATTCAATTGATTGCTCCTAAGAGTTTCCAACAAAATCCGAAGATGCTTTTCATGCTCCTCCTCGGTTTTAGAATACACAAGAATATCATCAATGAAGATGAGAACAAACCAATTGAGGAAGTCTTTGAAAACTCTATTCATAAGCTCAACGAAATAAGCCGGAGCATTCATTAAACCAAATGGCATAACAAGCCATTCATAAGATCCATAACGAGTACGGAACGATGTCAAAGGAATGTTGTCCTCTGCAATACGAAGCTGATGAAAACCGGTTGCCAAGTCCAATTGTGAAAAGACTCGAGCACCACTAAGTTGATCGAATAGATCATCAATCCGAGGGTAAAGGATATTTATTTTTGATAGTAAGATCATTAAGCGTGTGGTAGTCAACGCAAAACCTAAGTGTACCGTCGGATTTGTTCACGAAAATAGCCGAAGCTCCACAAGGAGAGGAACTAGAGCGAATAAATTGCTTCGTCTCCAATTCGAATAATTGTTTGCGCATCTCCTTATTTTCTTTATTGGACATACGATAAGGAGGACGAGGGATAGGTTGAGCTCCAGGGATGAGATCAATTCTGAACTCAATTGCTCGCTTAGGTGGTAATCCTAAAACGGGCTCAAATATGTCGGAAAATTCAGGAACAACGTGAATAAGAGAAATGACATCTTCCTCATCATCATTATCATCATCATGAGGATTTAAAGAATATAAAGATGCAACCAAGCTGGAATCCGAATCTTTAAGATCAATAGAAATTTGCTTAACAGATTGAGGATGTCGAAGATGAATAGTCCACTCAGGACATAGGATTTGAGCTTCATAACGGTTAAACCAATCCATTCCCAAAATCATTCTGAAGCCAAGGTAACACATAACATGGAAATCGACACGGAAAGAGTAATCACACAAAATGATTTTGATATCTTTACACAATAAACTGATCTTTGCGGATCCACAAACTGGATTCGCAATTCTTAAAGAAGTCATTAAACACAAAAGATCCAAAGAAAAAGTATCAACAAGTTCTTTTGATATAAAAGAATGGGACGCACCCGTATCAAAAAGAACTCGAATAGGGTAATCACGAAATAAAATAATACCATCAAGGATAGAATGAAAAGTACCTTGACCATGAGATGTGTTGCCATTGGCTTGAGCAACATTAAGCTTTCCCTCCTTCCTGTTTTGAAGTTTGGGACACGAAGATATATAATGGTCTGGGCTTTTGCAATAGCGACAAGCACGTGGCTTTGAACACTTGTTCGCATAATGGTCCTTAGAACCACAATTGTAGCATTTCCCACTACTAGAGGTAGAAGTCTTTGCCACCAAAGTTGCTTTCTTCCCTTTCTTGTTGGGATAAGGACCATTGAACTTAGTAGGCCTTTTCTTGTTGGTGAAGTTCGGTTTAGCACTCCCAACCTCAACATCACTTACCCTATCAGCCTCTTCAAGTTGAAGAGCGATATCAATGAGTTGATCAAAAGAAACTTCTAATTTTAGAAGTAATGGCTTCTTGAGATTTTTGTTCAAGCTGTAGACAAATATTTGGTTCTTCTTCAATGGGGTGTTTATGTATTCGACCCCGTATTTAGAAAGTGACTCGAGGGATGCGACATAATCTGCCATGGAGGATTCACCTTGAACAAGGTCAATATAACGATGAGCCAATGTCACCTTCACAGCTTTTGGCACAAACTTTAATTCGAATCGTTCTCGGAATTTCTCCCAGGTAAGATCCACTTCATTTATTTCAGAAATCAGAAGCTTATACCAATCTAATGCTCTTTCTTGAAGCATGCTTGAAGCCACTAGGACACGGTGAAGATCAATAAGATTTATGCGTGAAAAGATTCGATCGCATGCTCTTAGCCAAGCCTGGACTTTAATAATGGTTTCAGAACCTTTGAATGGCTTCCCACCCAAATTGGTATAATCGTTGCACAAACATGCAAATCCAGACTTAGGGTGAGTAGATTCCAGATTAGAACCAGCTGCTTGAGCATTCTTTACAAGATCAAAAAGCTGCTGGGCAAACATAAACACTCCATCCTGGGGAGTAGCGCTAGATTGACCGACACTAGGACGGCCAGGTCTAACCATTTCTCTTCATAAAGAAAGAAAAAAGAAGAAGAAAAAGGTTATTCACAAAATGAATATCAAACAATAATGGTTGATAAAACAAGGAATCACAAAAGAAAATAGGATAGGACGGTACGAAGACACGAATTAAATCACGACTCATAAAAGGGACTTAGGACGATGATCCTTGTTAAATTATTTTACATTGTTTTGAAGTTTGGCTCTGATACCAAGCTGTGACGCCCCATCTCTATACCCACGCTATCCATGGACACTACAGGGTAATGTCGTCAACTAGCACGGAGGATAAGGCTGTTGAGGAGCGACCATCCATGTAATTTCTTTGTGCAAGCACCGATATGCCGGATAAAATATAACATGCATTTCATCTCAAGAGGAAATCTGACATACCGACACAAAATCGAAGCTACTACACAGTGGTTATATATAATCTTCGAAAATAAATATAGAAATAAGCATAACATATCAGTCGCAGAAGTTCATATCACAAAGGCGGAAACAGATATGAATACTACACATGAAAGTGTATATCAGAGTAGTGGTCAAACAAGATCCACAGTATCACAAAAGAATAGTTACAAGTGCTACACAAAAGAATAATTATACATCAATGAGTCTATATCTCAAATGTATACAACCAAAAACTACTAATCTACGTAGTTAGCCAAAAGTCAGGATAATAATCCTAGATAAGAAGTCAAGCAGAAGCACCTGTAACATCTCGGTCTGACCCAAGTATTATTTAATAAGAAAATAATAAACGGATCAGTCTAACTATAAATATTAGATAAAACGATATAGAATAAGAGATATGAAAAAAACGTAAGATAACCATAAATCCATACTATGATAAGTATGTAACTGAAAATCAACAAGAGATTAATCAATATCACAAGAATCTTATCAAAGATAAAAATGATTGTCATACTCTTTATTTCATTTACCACCATAAATATTGAGAATTATACCAATGTCAATCACAAAAGTTAATGACACACAAATTCACCGATGCACAAATATTGATAAAACTTATCAATGTAAATCACGAAAATTGGTGAAAACACAAATTCTAGAAATCATCAATGGAAATCCAAAAATCACGAAAAGGGGGAGGCCTATTACAAAACGGGAGTATGAAAACTCACCAACACGTGTATCACGAAATGAAACGCTATTCCATGGTTGCTAACCATTTATTTTGATCCGAGGCTCCACAAAATGGCCCGATGACCATGGGTCGCTACCCCACCAATTTGAGCAGAAGCTCCACAGAAACGGGGTTTATCTCCCTCGCAGATAAAGAGGCATCACACATTGCTAGTCTAAATCACAAAAATGATCATCATCGATCACAAGAAGTGTCAATTACACTAAGCTAGTTAATATATGAGCTTAGCTTCATGTCCCATAACCACTAGCTTAACATAAATATTTACGAACAAATTGTAGATCTCCACTCAAAAATTATCACAAGTGGTGCAATCGAATAAGTCCAAGAATTAACCGATGAAGTAAATGCAAGCGTTTCATACCACCTGTTTTACTAAACCGTTTAATTAGATTTCTTATACGAGTGAGGTAAAGGTTTGTACATACTAGTAGATTGGAAAATGGTTTTGTAAAAAAGCTTGATATTGAAAATTGAGTTGAAATCGTTTTGATAAAAGAGTTTTGATATTTACTACTAGTATTGAAACCTTTATATTTTTAAAGTGACAAAGCACAAAAATGATCGTAGAAACAATCAATCGCCAAAATTCACATACGAAGACGTGAATTAATTCGAAAGAAATCGATGTCAAATCTATCAAAATGGATATTTCCAAAAATTCCAAAATAGAAGTCATCAAAGTCCAATAACAATTGATACAACAAGTGGGAATAAACCCGAATCGATTAAATTTGGAAACACAAGAGAAATAGGCAAAAATAGGTATAGTAGGCGTTTAAGAGCAGGTCAGTCGACTGGCTCACTGAGTTCAGTCGACTGAACTCAGTCCCAGAATATTCGTGGGATATTGGTCAGTCGACTGGACTTAGTACGCCAGTCGACTGGACCAAAACCTTAGGTGAGCTCAGGTAGCAGGCCAGTCGACTGGATCAAAATTCCAGTCGATTGGAACCTGTTTACTGCACTTCCAAGCCTATCTAAATGAAGGCAAATTCCTTCCAAAATGCATTCGGTTGAGCAACGGCGCTAGGGATTTATGCGAGTCAGCTACCTAGCCTTATAGGCTCTTCGATGCATCACCAAAAGCATATTCAAACAACAAAGCTATGATTTTTGAAGATTTGAACTCAAAACACCAAAAATTGGAATATTCACAAAACCAATCCAAGTCAAAAATCAAATGCACATGAATAAGTATTCGGAATTCATACCTAACAATCAAAGATAATCATAGACTTAGATGTGAGATAAAAATCTCACCTTCTCACAAAAATAAGGAAGGAGAAGCTTGAAAGCAAAGGAGGAATAAACCGCACTTCAACACAACCCAAATGAGCTTGAATCTAAGCTCAAAAGAAGAACATTCCCAAAGTTAGGTTTAGGAATTTCTGAAATTGAAAGGAGAATGAGTTGGAGAAGAAGAAGATGATGTTTACCAATAGCTTCTCTTTGGATTTAGAGCTAGAACTTGATTTGCAAATGAAAACTAGGGCTTGGAGTTTTAATTTCCCATTCCTCTCTCCATTGTTGCTAAAGCTTGAGTATTAGGAAATAGGAATGAAGTAATGAAGAGAAGAGGGGTGAAGCGTGGGTCTAATGGGATGAAACACAACCAAAGCCCTAAGTGAAAAAGTAGCAAAATTCCACTAACTCCAAACATATTAAAGTTTATACTAAAAAAGATCGCAAACGGTGTTTCGGACCCAATGGAAGTGGTCCTGAGTCCTAATTCGACCATATGCAAAAAGTAACTTTTCGGACTAAAATCCGACTAACGATAAAATATTAAAATAAAATATTTAAATATTCAATCGTAAAATATGCGGGTTTTTACAGGTACTTTATGTACAACAAATCATTGGGACAACATATCCCATGTCAATAAACGTTCGAAAGCAAGTTTCGAACTTGTGACCTCTTGCACCAAAGCCGAATCAATTAACCACTTGGACAATGGTGAATCCTAGTTTTTATCATTGTTATTATGTGGAATATTTGTTATATGTTTTATATTTTTTTTATAAATGAAATAAATTTAGGTTCATCATTTTTGTTAATACCTATTTGATATACTACATATTGAAAATATTATTATTAAGGGTTGTTAGATAAATTTATAAGTGTTAGTTATATAAATTTATTCCTATAGTTTAAATAAATTAAAATTAGTGTATATAAAAACAAAACATATGGAACTTGGTAAAATTTAATAAACTAAAAAAATGTTGGAATTTGAACGCAAAATGTTTTAAAATAATAAAAAGCATTGTAATAAGTTGTAAAAATCATGAATTATATGGGAATTATGATGTATAATATGATGGCAAAGTTAAGAAAAGTGGAGAAAATTCATGGAATTAATGAGAAGATTGAAAATTATTTTTCTTTTCTTTTGTTTATTAATTGAAATAATTTATTTAAATAAATGAATTATAAATTAAAGTTGATATTATTATTAATTGACTATGATGAATAATCATACATTAAAGTTGTTATCGTTATTCATGTATATAACTTTTGTTATGTATTTTACATATTTTTATATTTAAGTCAAAATTAGATTTTTACCATAATTTTTAAAATTGTAACGACCCGCAAATCCGTACCCCTTGAGTCATCCCTATTCTACCTAAAACAACTCAAGTTGTACAGAAATATGAATCATTTGGGTTAAAGAAGAAGAGGTAGAAGAAGAAAATAGGAAACAACAACAGAATCTAACCATCGCAGCGGAATAAAATATATTAGATATTAACATATCTTTACACAAAATCAAATATATCTGTTTATATATTACATCATCAGAGTACATCAATCTCAACTCAACATCAATATCACACATATGGATACACAATAACTCAACATAGCGGAATATATATATATATATATATATATATATATATATATATATAAACAAGTACGGGAGTACGTATCGTCATTCAGCTCGTCTTTTGAGCTCCACAGCATCACATCCTGTATCCTATAATACTTAGTCTGACCCGAGCATTACAGTTAAATAACACCCGAATCAGTCTGGAATACCAGCGTGAGAAAATCACATCCAATTGATTATTAAAGTTTCAAAAATCCTTTGAAAACAAAAGCATCTCGTAAGACCACGCCACAAATAAACATGTCGGGTCTTTACCTTACGATAGCTAAAACACTTTTTATAGAAATTCTCTGATATTATAATAGGGTCTATATACAAATACTTATAAAATAGCCGAAATTGTTACATCTATTAAATTCCAGCTCCTAGCCACAGAGTGGGTAATACAAACAAAACTCGTACAAGGCTCGTAGGGAGAATGGATTTCCAACTAATGACCAGGCACTGGGGTACCACCTGTCACGGAACGTGGCCTAGATTATAGTACCGAAGAGTACGCTCGCTCACCTGCAACACAAGACCGGGACTACCCCTTACTGGATAATCCCGAGTGAGATCACCCCGCAGTTTGGATCAGCAACCGCCCACTAAGTCGAAATAAAAGGGACATCTAGACAGGGATGACCTCACCCTGCTTAGGTGCTACCACCTAGCCTTATTGCATAACCCCTGATTTTCAGTCATTCCCATTTGATGAGGCTTGCGGCTAAGCGTTACCTTTTAGATCATATCCCTTAGAATGCCCATCGTCCACCTGACGACGTTTCGAAAGCATTCGTCCATACAAGTCCGTCCCGGGTTCGAACGGTACCAAAGGCACTATTCCTACTACATCTATTTTGGAAATATCCTCAGGATTAGTAGCGACTAGCCCTTGCACTTCACTGCACCAACTTCGAATCCAAACGTTTTCCATGAAATGTACAAACCGGATCGAAGTGGTTTTCGAGAAATAAATCTTGATCCCGGTCTCTTCAAAACGATCAACGCATTTGTCCATTATTGATAGTCGGTGATTTAGCTATCAATTAACATTCACAAACAACCATCAACAAATAAATAATATCCCAAATTATTTATTTATCTCAAAATAGCTTTGCAAGATATATTTTCACTTTTCAAACCCCTTTTTGAAAACAGTTTCCAACCTGTCTTACTTTCTCAGAATAAATTCCAAGCATTTTCTCTTTCCACTGGAATCACCAAGCATAAGATTTTAGATTTTTAAAATAATTTCAAATCACTTTATTGTAAAATATGTTTACATTTAATTTAGAAAATTTTACTTTAGTACTTAATTTAAAATAATACTTTAGAAATAATTGAAATAAGTTTACTTTATAAATATAACTAGATTTTCTTCTTTAAGCAAAATACCAAATTAGACTTTAAATAATTATTACGATAATAGATTAAACAAAATACTCGCTTTGGAATTTACTTCAAAACATTTAAGTTAAGAGTACTTCAATAATTGGCTAAAACTACAAAATATATGAATAGTTAAAAATTAGGTTACTTTATAAAATATAAACTAGGTTCTCACTCTTTAAAACCAAACACTTAGATACCATTTTAAATAATTACTACGATAATAGATTTGAAAATATTTACTTTAGAATTTAAAAGATTAGAAGTAATAAATTTTCTAAAACATGATTTTTAAAACAACATTAAAGCTTTTACTTATATTTAAAAATTAATTTTGAACGTACTTGGCTATCCAGAGAAATATACTTCTCTTCACAATCTTCTTTAAATTTTCAACACTTGAATCAATTCCCAAATTGATTTCCAATTTACTCCCTTTTACTTCAAAATCTATTTTTTCAGGTTTTATTTCTTAATTATGATGTAAAATATTTTTAACCGAGAACACCAATTTTTGATTTCTCAAATTACTTCTTAATCCTTTTGAATAAATTTAAATTTTGAATTTTTTTAAATAATTATTTAGTCCTTTAATTTCTATAACTTAAGTTTACAATTCATTAATTTCGGTTTATTCAAAATTCCTTTCATACTCGAAGTTATTTATTATTTCATATTACGTCTATTTCTTTTCAATTCATTCTTAATTTATTAAATTTTCCTATAATTATTTCGCTTACAAGTTTACTTCCTTTATTTTCTTCCCAACAATCCAATATATATATATATATATATATATTTGGTAATTCATTATACCCAAATATATCCAATCAAACCATAACATTCAATACTCCAATATAACTCATCATAGAATATCAATATTCACAGCAAAGAATATTAAATAATTTAAATAAATGTTGAAGGGTCCTGTTGGATCCCTCCAACCTGTTTTCCCTACATCCACAGACGTTAGCACAATATGAAATACCAATTCCAAAATGTACCAAACTATAGCACATCAATCAATTCATCCATTCAACCAATTATTTAACTTTGATCATTTAAATTTAAATTTAAATTTAACTAAGTGAGATTAACTCACCTTTGCTTTTAATTTGCAATCCACTTCCAAACGGCTTGTTTCCTTTCAAATATCGACCTTAATAAATAATTATATAATTTTTATTAATATTCGAAATTATCAGACAATCAATTACCATTTGTTTATTTAATTTACCAATGATGTTATTTTAAACAAATTGTTTTAATTTTAAACTAACTTTCTTTTTAACAAATATAAAATTGTTAAATAATTTGACTAAATAAATTAAACACCTCTATATATTATTTCAAATTTTACAATGAGTTACATACGAGCATATATCGAGCTATTCTATTTTTTTTTTCCTTTTTCTTTAACGTATATAACAATAGAGAAAATATTAATTAATTTCTTTTCTTCCTACTTATCTTTTTGGTAAACAAAAATAATAATTATTATTATAAATCAGTAATTAGTTTTACTGTAAATCTTTTCCAATCTATATATACATAATTTAACCTTGAATTTGTATCACTAATCGGTTAAATCGAGAGAAGGGAAAAAATGAATATCTCACAGCACTAGCTCCACGCGCACGACAACAAGAACTCGCTCCACCACTGCCAAACCACGCCGAAGCTCACCGCCAAATGACTCCACTTCATGCTGGCGCTCGAACTCCCAAATTTCCACGAACCAGATCGCGACGAGAAACTCTAACTCATACGAGTCCACATCTGCATGATTATCGCTAACGACGTGATTTCCCACGAGGTCGAGCCATCCATCAGCTCGAACACGCGAATCCCTAAAGTCAATTTGATGCCACGATAGCCACGATAGCTTGTAATTCGCTCGCGTCTTCATCTGATTCTCTCTCTCTCTTTTTCAATTTGAGGAACGATCGCTATACCGTTGCCGTTCGCGACGAACTCAAGCTCGGTCCGCCATCGATTGATTTTTGATTTAGGGCAAAATTCGTTCAGAAGAAATGGGCTTCGCCCTGAAATTAATTTTTTTTTTGAGAAGAATACGCGGCCATGATTTGATTGAGTTTGTGTTTCCCTTTGTTTTTTTTCTAATTCGAATTGGTCCGCTATTCTGTTTTTTCAATTTCGATTTCCAGAAAGAAAATGATATTGCCTGCATTTTAGAAGAGAAAGGGGGATACGATGATGAAGGCATGTACAAGAGGAGACAACGATTTGAAGGAAAGGCAACTGATGGTGATTAGCACGTGAATATGTAAATAGAATTTTAAATATAATTTTCGATGTAAATTTTCAAGCGTTTATGTATTGTACGCTCACATAACAACTCCAATCAATACGAAATTTGAAATCCGATAATAATACAATATTACGGACCCAATGGAATTGGTTTCGTCAAATTCCGAGACTGTGCCTCGGAAGGCTGTTTATAAATTCAATTTAAACGATAAATTTTCAAAACCGAACAAATCACTATTAAATTCAATTTTAAAACTTCTATTATCTTCAACGTTATCAATATAAATTTTATACGCTTTCAAATTATTTTAATAGGCTTAAAACTCCAGATTCAACAATTTACCCAACTTCACTTATTTAATTTAATAATTGAATTATCAAATAAATTGTGATATTCGTGATTCAAGTTAAAATTACTCTATTGAATATTTAAAACCAATTAAATATTTCCATTTTAAATGCTCGAAAATTTTCGAGTCGCCACATTCCTCCCCCCTTAAAAGAATTTCGTCCCCGAAATTACTAGTCAAGAAGAATGGTCCAATACCCGTTTACTTTTTCCCTGAAACCAAACGGTTTCTAACAATTCAACATCTTACCAACTATCTTCTTATAAAAGACTTATTATTATTTTTATTAACTTCCCAAACTTTTCCATAGTTCCCAAACAAATCTGTTTATACAATCACTCAAATTATAATTCAAAACCAAATTTTGAATTATCAAAATTTTCTCAAAATTTTTTCTGACTCTCTAAATTTACGAAAAATTTCGCCAGCTTCTCCTTTGCGCGGCTAGCTCGGTACAACTACAAAATGGCTCTACGACCTCCTAAATCCAAAAAGAAAACAAAACGCCAAGTGGTTCATCAAAAACCCAATCAAATTTCATATAGAAATTTAAACACATACCTTTTTGTCGAGCATTTCAAATTATCTTCTGAAATCAAAACCAATTCTCCTTTCCCTTTTATAATACCTGCATATCCTGCTTAGCACTAATATCTAATCACAATATTCCCAAAACATTTTATCGGCTTCCGTACAAGTGTCAAATATTTATTCATTTCAATATTAGCTTAGATTATATTTGTAATATTCAATTTTTCAATTAAGAATTCACCATTCCTTTCTTGATTTAGCATAAGCATTTTATACACTCTTTATAATTATTTTCGCCTTACCACTTTAGTTTATATCTATTTCTATTCAAATTGATTCTTTCATTTCCATATGAATTCAATTTATCTTTAACTCTAAATATTTTAATTTTAATTTTAATTTATAACTAATTTATGTCATTATTTTAAGTAGTTTCATTTACTAATTTGTTTCAATTTCCAATTTGAAATCGTTTCGTTGTTAACAAAATTTTCCAAAAATTTTCAAAAATTTTCTAACTCCCAAAATTTCTGAAATTTTTTTGGCAGAGTCTCCTTTGTACGGAGGAGCTTTTGCAATTTGACAAAAGACATAAATATATATACATCGAGCCACATGGTCGGAAAAACAAAAAACAGTTCATATTTCCTTTTTTTATTGCGTAGGCGTACCTTATTTAGCATTTTAAGCAAGCGGCTTATAATTTTTAGCAACTAGCGCAACCAAATCCAGCCACACGACTTCCAGGTACCTGTACTTACTCAATTCAAACATGTAAATGCCATATATATGAAGTTTAACAACATTTCACTTACTTGCAATAGTTAAACACATGAATTTTAAAAGAAATGCACACCAAACATTTTCCCTAAGCAATTTATATAGTTTACATAATAATTCCACAGTTCCAATTAATTTATAGCCATTTTCATTAAATCCGAATGGTTTTCAATTCATTCGTATACAACTTCATTCAATTTGAATGGTTCAAAACTCAATCGCTTACATTCAATTTATTTTTAAGCAAACTGAATTCATATTTAATTCGGTTGCTCTCAAAATCAATTTATTTTACTCCTATCAATTCATAGAATCTTAATTACTTCCATTTGCATCAAATGACAATTTATTCTATGCAATTTGATGTGATCTATGTGAATAAATAAGTATTTATGTTTTATAACCAATTTAAATGGATTTCAACTCAATTTATACTTAATTCTATTCCATTTTTAAATTTATTCACAACCCATATATTCTCATTTTCATTGTACTTTAAATTTGAATACATTCACTTGCATTTCATTACATATTTGTTTATTCCAAACTATTTTATTTAGCTTGAAGACAATCCGGGCTATCCCATTCAATAACCATTTCAATTTTATTCACGATCTATTCATTTGCGATTCATCTCTTATCCACATTCATTTAAAACCATTCTATTAACTTGAAACATTCTATTTTTCTTATGTCTAAAGTTACTTCAATTCCTTAACAATTTAAATGATTTTCAATTATTTATTAAAGAATTTTCATTCCATTAAATATTATCTGTAACTCACCGAATTTTATTTCGATTAAAAATTGATTTTCACTTGATTTAAATTCAATCCAATATTATTAAACATAGTTTAAGTTGAATTCAATTCAACTCTCCTCCATCTATTCAGCTTAAGTTAATTTACTTCAGTTTATTCAAATTTTATACTTAAGCTCATTTTCATTTTACAACTAAACTCTCTCTTCTATTCAACTTAATTCTATTTCAATTAAATCTCATTTTTAATCTACAATTTCGTTTGATTAGTTATTACAAAATTTAATTTTTAGATTTAACTCATTCAATTAGTTACAAGGCCATTTCCAAATTTATTTCTACTTATTTGGATTTTATTTGCAATTCAAACCATTACTATTTTGATCCATTTCATTTTCCTTTATTCGACACATTTCCAATTATATTTGTTAACATTTCAAGTCAAATTTTAATTAATAACTAAAATTCTGATTCTACCATTCTTTTTAATTTACCATCCAATTTTATTAACTCATAATCTAACTTCATTCCCAATTCATTTAATTAATTGCAAGGCCACTTTGAATTATATTTTCTTCACTAATGATTCAAGTCGAATTTGATTTATAACTTGAGTTTTATTTTCAAACTTCATATTAAACTCACAATTCAGCTTTATTTACTATATTAGGTTCCATTCACACATTTCATTAACTACTTTATTATCTAATTAGTTCTTCCCCTATTTATAATCCAATACTTGAATTTTAATTCCAAATATCACTTCATTTAATTTTCTTAGTTCAATTTATTTTACGATTCAAGTTTTGCATTCTTCTTTTTATTTTCCAATTCATCAAAACATTTATTTTTGGTTTTCTATCCCACTTTCAAATTTTATAAGTCACAACTTATTATTTTACACATTTCCATTCATTATAGGCTTGAATATATTCTTCCTTTATTTTTTAACTCAAGCCTATGCTTATTTATAACCCAAGCATATTTTTATTCCATAAATTTTTAATTCTTTTATAGGTAATTCTGATTTATTCATTTCAATCCAATCCTTATTCAACTTATTTTCCATTTATTCAGGTAAGAATCTAATTTCTTTCAATGACTCAGTTGAATTTTTATTCCAATTCAATTTTATTTTAACTCGGATTTATTTAATTCGATTCGATTTCAACTTAATTTGAATACAACTGGATATTATTTTCAGCCTATTCAGTTTAGTTCAATCCAGTCAAATTTTTATGTCCCAATCCAAGTTAATTTAATTTTTAACTTTCCACTTTAGATTTAAATTTCCAACATTCAAAGCTTATATTCTTCCTGATTTAAAAATCATCTCAATTTATAAGCTTACAACTATCTCATCAGGATTTTTAAACACCCGACTTTTGGTTTCCAAGCATTTTGAAATCTCCAACATCTCAAATCATATTTTCTCAAAAGTCAAACCAATCCTGGCTTTATTCCCAACAAATTTCCTTTGAGAATTTCAAAAACAACCAGCTTTTCTGAACAAATCAATTTGGTAGCAATCCGTCACTTAGAAATTCAAAAATGAATACTAATGATGCAGCCGTCATTATCGTAATTATTTTCCAATAATCCAAGTGATTTCAATTCTATATCACTTTCAAAATCCATTCAAAACACATTTTCTTTCAGAAATACCTTTAAAAGAATAATGCTATTATTCATCTTCAAAACACTTCCAAATCTCCGGGATTTAAATTTCCAAATCCAGATTAAATCAATTTTAACTATAATTCATTTGCGTAGCTTATGCTCATACAAATTCTCATTTGATTATATTTCAATTCATAAATTACATTTATAATTCATATTTATAAATTTCATTTTATAATGAATTTATTCCCTTAAACTTTGGTTATATTTTCAATTTCGAGTTAAATTTCCACTCAACAATGATAACAATTTAATATTAGTTTTCCTAACATCCAAGCAACCATATATTAGCTAAATAGTTAAAGAAAAACTTTTCCTTATACCAAAATACATTTCTGGGTAAAATTATTTCATTCACCCACATTTAAAACAATATCGTGTCAATTGTTATATTCAAGTGTTTAGAAACCCCTTCGATATAGTTGTCCAGATTGTGCTGACGAAGGTTCATATGCCACTCAATAAACCAATCAACACAATATGAAATTCGAAGTTCGAATTTCAACTCATTCTAGAGCACTACAGACTCTAATTTAAATTAGTAATTCGCACCAGAGGCAAGGTTCGCTAGTACAAAACTGGTCATTTGTGTGGGTTGTGTAACCCCTGTTGTATCGGTTTTTCAACCGACTCATATGAAGATGACACAAAAGACATTTTTCTGTTGTGTTGGTTGTACGACCGACACAAATATCAATCATTTGTGTCGGTTGTTATTAAAGAACCGACACAAAACTATGAAAAGTTGTGTCGGTCTTTCTAAAAGGACCGACACAAATCAGCTTGTATGGTGAAACACACCGCCGTTTATTGTGTCGGTCCTTTTAGAAAAACCGATACAACTGTTCATAGTTTTATGTCGGTTTTTTAATAACAACCGACACAAATAATTGATATTTGTGTCGGTTATGTTTGTTTTTTCAACCGACACAATTGATATAAAGTTGTATCGGTTCCCTTTTAAGTAACAACCGACACAAGTAATATCTGAAGCAAAAAAAAATAATATTATTACCATTTAAGATTATAGAAACAGTATGAAATTGAATTTTAATTTTTTATAAACCAACGTTACTATGAACTGATTGAACAAAAAATATAATTATATTATCCATCAACATAATTCATGTTTACAAACCAAAATAGAATATAATCTATCACAAACATAACGTACATAACAAAATACCAACGTACGTTACAAAAGATCAGCGTACACAACCAACTACATCCAATTATACATGATATAACTAGCTAAATTCTCTCGAACCTCGTCTATCTCTTGTTGGTTATAAGAACCGTCTCGTACAAAGTCCTGCAATTAAGAGAATTGTTATACAAAAGACAATAATTAAGTCAGGAATACTCTGCAATATATATAAAAGATCAATCTGAGAGGAATGTAATTCAAACACAGGTTGAACCATGCATAAGCTGAATATTGGAAACAAATTAAATGATAGCTACAAGGAAATTTATTTTGAGATCCCTGTTTTACAGACATCAGAAGGTTGTTGTTTGTTCAGATTTTATAATAACGAAGGCATCAAAAGGTTGTTGTTTGTCCAAGTCATACAAAATTTTACATTGCCTACACTCACTGTCGCAACTTCCACTGACATTCCTTGAACCACACTTCTACCCCTACCTCTGCTCTTCTAACTTATTTCAACCTTCTTTACATCTTCCAATCAATACCACTATTATCTCTTCTCTGTACACCTCCTTGACCTCACTGCCCCTCTTTCACCTGACTGCTCCATACAAAATATCCCCTCTGACCATCAATTACTTATGCCTGTCATCTTCACACATCAATATTTCCACCTCCTGCCTTTCACGGTGCTCCATATCAGACAACATACATCACTTCCCAAAACTGTCATCAAACTTCCACATAAAAACCCGTACATCTCTGCCATAATCCCTGCATATCTCAACATAAGACTGCAGTTTCTCCCTACCTGACAACATAACTGCCACCCCTTCTATTCTCAAACCAACTTGACCACTTGATAACCACAAACACCTCCTTCCTCACTCATATCACTACAAAACTGCCGCATCAACCTACTGCCACTCCACAAACCATCAACATATACAGTTATCCACACTTCGCATCAACAACCTTCCCCCTGCATATTCAACTTCATCCACTGCTAACAACTATCTCACTTCTATACTTGCAGCACACCACAAACATCATTTACCACTATCCACCAAATACCCCACAAAACATTCTCTGCCACCATCTCCACTCACTGATCTGCATCCCTTCACCACTACAGTCCATCACCAACATTCAGCAACTTCAACAGAAAACCATATATCCACTGCTGATACTGCTCAAACTGCTCCATCATTCATTCAAACCTGCCGCTTCGTTGCGACCACCCTCAACCAAAATCACGACCCACTGCAGTCAAGCAACATCCCTGTAACCACCTTTCTTCACATCATACTACATCCACGGCCTGTTAAATAGACATACACGATCGTGTATGTCTATTTAACAGGCAGTTGAATTGATCGTGTATGTCTATTTAACAGGTCAGGGAGGTGCACAGAGCATCACCACATCCACTGCAATTTCCATCTCAGTGCACTGTACACATCTTACTGCAACACTTGTCTCTACCACTCCTCTGATAAAACAGCAGCCAACCATCGACTTTACAACTGCCACCATCCTTCATCTCATTTCACCATTCATATACCTGCATAGCAACTGACCACTCAATCAACCACCGGAAACAATCCCACTGCAACCATCTGCTCAAACTTCCCACAGCTTCCTTCACAACCAAGTACTGACATCACCACTGTCCACTGTCCAAACAGTTAACTGTCACTACAAACTACCATTCCCACTATCCTCCTGCCACACCACAATACCTCCTTTCCACTTCAGTACACAACCACCCCTCAAATACCACTGACCATCATATTGTCATTCACCATTCCACTTACTTAACCAAAACAGCATACTTCATCCAGCCACTGTCAACGCATATAGGCAACAATTCACCAAACCCCCTGTACAAACTGTCAAATATTTTTACACATACTCCTCACACTCCATACAACAAATACCACATACTCCCCACACTTTCAACATACCATATCACCACTGTCTTCAACATTTCACAATTCACCACCACCTCAAACAACTGATCACTCAAGCTCCAACATCATCACTCCAATAGCACTGTCAAAGCACTATTCACATTTTTCTATCTACCATTTGCTAACTGAACATCCCTTCACCAACAAGTCCTACTGTCACCACACACAGCAGCTATACCAAAGCACTCAACATAGCATACTGCCACCATTACGGACCACATCAAAACCATCATCAACCACCCTCTACTCGACTACACTCGGCTACAAACATTCAACAACAGCAACCCCGCCTTAGACCACAACAACAACTACACAGAACTTCTACTCACCATTCTCCACAACTTGAACCTCACAACCATTGCACACAAGCCCGCAACAGCAGCAACACAGTAAATAAAGACTTGGCATTTAACTAGCATTGCAGCAATGATTTGATCGAAATATACCTATAATGTAGCTAATGTATAATATGAAGGAAAAAAACTAAAGTAGTACCTTTTGTAAATCGATGCTTTGATTTTGGTTTTTCACTATGTCATGCATATACCTCATCACATAATATACACAGTCGGTTGCTCCTAATTATTGAGGACACTACAGCAATATTACAAGATAACTTAATAGTTAGTTTAAAATGAATTCATATGCCAAACAATACATAGTATTTATTTTATTTTATTTTTTTTTTGAAAATCAAATCACCTTAACATGCTTCCATTTCAAGGTACTTCCTCGAGACTTGCCACCGAATGCCTTGTAAATTTTGAAGGCCCTACACATGCAAGAAATGTTAAATAATAACTACTCCGGCACCCGCATTTACATACACTAATTTCGTGTATAAATTTTTAATTTTACCACATATACTAACTTCATATAAGAGAGAAAATATATACAACTTACGTGCTCACTTGCGGTTTAATTTCAAGTTTATGTTTGCGTTCGGCCTGAGGATCAAAAACATAAATCTCATTCATTTCTACACGGAAAACAAGCAGTATACAATGTTTCCCGCGTTACAAGATTTATAGTAAGTTAAAATTGGCATCAAATTTGTAAACTAGTTACTAAAAGTTTAATGTTCATACACTTCGTACTGTGGGGCTAAAAGTAAGCTTTTAGATTGCAATGCTTTCCATGTGTTCGACAAATATGTATTTGTCGCATCTGGATGTTTTCGCACTTGGGAAAGCTTTTTGGGACACATAAACCCAATGGTCTCCACTTTGAGATCATTGCACATATGATTTGACCACCTAAACAAATTTAAACATATATTATTAGTTTTTTAAAAATTAATCATTCATCAAAAAACTAAGATGGTTATATATAAAAAAATTGCTAAGGAAAAAATACTCATATGATGTAAAGTTGCAACCATGATGCATTCAACCATGTCATACTAAGGAATTGGATAATGTCGTCCATCGTGATATGAATTTCAAAGTCCTCATCGTATGTGAATAAATCCTTATTCACTTGAATTGCATTGATGGCACTATCATTGGATAACATTTGAAGTATTAGGTCATGGAAATATCTGCACTCGCTCGTTAAAGTTTTGAGAATCTCTTCATCCACGATTGATTTGCGTTTTGCAGACTCATATGACATTGTATTCACGACCTTGTCATTACTATTTTCAAACAAATCCTTGTTTGGTTGAGATGTAGGCACCTAATTCAAAAGTTTAATTAGATGTTTGAAATGATGTTGTTAAAAGAATAGACGAATGCTAAGAATTCAACTTCATATGTTAACTAGTTTCCGATAAGTTTATAAATAGCTAAATCATCTATAATAAGTTCTAGTATGAAGAAATTTTACTTCTTTAATATGTTCTAATATGAAATA
Organism: Allium cepa; assembly: GCA_030765085.1. Lineage (NCBI taxonomy): Eukaryota > Viridiplantae > Streptophyta > Magnoliopsida > Asparagales > Amaryllidaceae > Allium > Allium cepa. The sequence goes on along the minus strand of CM060939.1, from coordinate 961,813,389 downwards.
GAGGAGTTTAGCAAGCTAAATTAAGGAAGGAAAATGCATTCATTACCGTATCATTATCTCTTAAAAGAACAAGGCTTTTAGGCCATTGAACAAAACTCCCGACCGCTTCTCCTATCGTGTTGTGATGTTTAGTTGGAACATGAAGTGAGGTTCCTTCATGACTAGACTCCACTGCATCAATTCCAACTTTTACACGATCGACCAAGATTTGTCGATTATGACATTGATCTCCGGACCTTGAAGCGGGATGTACCATGCCATGACCCACTACAACAATTTTGGAGTCCATATTCACGGCCAAATGACATTTAATCGGTTTCTAGAATGGAAAAGTACAAAACCAACATTTTTCACTTAGCACTTGTCAAATACATAAAATCGTATATGTTTATAAATTCAACTATGAATTGTTTACCTGCAAGTCTGCAAAGTGATCCGTCTCTTGAGTTTTGTTTGCATATTGTAAATTGCTCGGGTGCGTTGATTGACAACTACTATGATGATCAGTTAATGGTGTGTTGATCTCCACCTCCTTGGGTAAATTCATCGTGTTTAAAATGTTTGCAATCTGCTCTTGAACCATTGTACTCATCTCTTGTCTCAATTTTTGGCTCACTTTAGCCTCCATTTCCTGAGTGATAACATGTAGCTCATCAGCTGATATTACACCACTTCGATCTTTCCTTTTCTCTACATCCCCAAATACGTTTTTTATACCAACCGTCCCACCAATCCCTCTAACTCGACCTGGATGCTCTTTTTTTTCAAGACCACGACTAAAGACATCATCATACCAATCTGGAACCCATGACCCTTCAACGGCTTTTCCTCTCCAATCATTCTGTCAACAAAAAAAAGATAAAACATAAGGTGGCATGCTTTTCACTATCATTGAAGATTAAAAAATTAAAATAGTGCTATAGTATCATGCTTTTTACTGAAATGTTAGTACCACACGTTTGCTGAAATGATATCATATTACGTGTCATATTTTATCTAATAAAGAATGCTAGGTCGTGTGTGTTTTCAGTTTAAAACATGTAAAGCGATAAAACACATGGAAACTAGTCGTACCATTTTATCTACAACCATCTTAGTTTTCTCATTAGGGATGTCATAATTTCCATCGGCTCCTTTTTTTGATTGTGCCAAAATCCAATCAATACTCTGATCCAAAATAGGTCCACCTGGCAATATGGTCGAGGAACTATGGCCTTCAATTATCCATTTAGCCTTCTTCCCTGCATATCCAGCTTGTCCTAAATAATGAGGATGCTCGTTGCATGCCTGACTCTTCCTAGCCTTCTCACTTATTTGTTGTTTTATGACATTGCAAAATTCAGCAAAATAGAATAGCATAAGCCACAAAACAGTTGCAATTTGCACAAATGTTTGTACTATTTCTCAATGCATGAGTAGTATGGATTTAGTATGCAATGATAGAAGAAGAAAGAAAAATATGCAAGTCAAGGCAGCCTAAATTTTCGAAAATTTGCAAAGTAGATTCTGCTAATGCTCCCCAATCATATGTTTACAATTCAGATTCTGCGTTGGAATCTAAAACTAATGAGGATAAGCTTACAGATTCAACACCCGTGTATGCATCTAGCATTCCTACTCCAAAGCTATAGGCCAATGGTCTCTTACTAGGACTTGCACCATCTAAACCTCCCATTTTTAGTGTTTAAAATGATTCAAATGATGATTTGGTATCTAACACTATTACTAAATATTTGTCTACTAGAAACCATAACCGTGGTAGTAGTGATAATGTTATTCAACAAATCTCTCAAAAATGGAACAGGTAATAATCATACTGAATCAAAGCCAAATGACTCTAGTCATTGTAGATATTAAATATAGTTTATCTTCTCCTGCATAAAAAAATACTTGCAAAGGCAGCTCACAATCACTCCCTGCTACGTTATGTTTTTGACCAACTAACCCTGCCTCACCATTTACTGTAGCTACCATTATACCGACCTTATCCATGCTAGTTTCACCATACGAGCAACCATCCACTGTCAAGCTACTGACTGCACCATTTAAGCCCATAACTAAAGGTTGCCCATGTAACACAGACTCCCTACCCAACGTACCACCTACTGACAAACTGTGACTTGCACATAAACGCTCCCCCCTTCTCTATTTTGCACTACCGTGCCACAGGAAAGAAAGATGAAGTGGAATAAAATTAATTTAGTTCAAACCATTTTTTTCCTTTTTCTTTTTCATAAAATAGGTATAGCACATTAAATTTATTTGTATAAAACATGTATACAATTCATGTATAAAATAAGAACATGCTATTGTATATAAGAGTTAAACAAGAAACATGACATGCTGACGTGTATATTTATAAAAGTCTGACATGCTGCTGTTAAAATTAATTGTTATTTCGTTTGTATAGAAACATATACCTCATTCATAAAACATGTACAAGTTAGTGTTTCATTGTACATCATTCATCAAGTTATAAAACAACAGTCAAATACCACAATAAACACAGCAACCAATTCATGTTTCAGGGTCATCAAGTTTAGGAATACACACAACAACTAAAAAGTCACAAAGTGAACATCTCAAAGTATCATGTCTCAGCAATGAAACAAGTTACAAGGTCCTTCATTAACACATCACAACAATGATATGTGTTACGGTGTCAACAAATTTAGAAGCAACACAACAAACAATTATGTCTCAGGGTCATTAATAGTGCTGCTAAAACAACCTAAATAAGTTACAGAGCAAGCATCACATTCAATAACAATCAAAGCCATGAAACGGTGAAGGACAGGATATATATACTTACCAACATATGAGTGTATCTATTTATTGTTATTCTTTGCACATATTTCAATATTCTACGTAATAAGTTAGGTTATGGGCATACATTTATGAGCAATCAATCGCTTTAATTAGATGGAAAACAGCTTTCATATATTCTTATCAATTTAATTCTAATTACGTGGAAATGATACTCTGCATCAATGAAATTGATTTATTGATATCAACACAAGGTTGTTGCCACAACCATTTCAAGGACCTAACGGGCGAATGGCACGTACACATATAATAATTAAAAAAAATGATATGCACCAAGCCTGCATATAATCTTACCAAGGTGTATATTGCTGTTCAAGAAATAGTTTATTGAATAAAGAAATCAAAAGCAGTTCATTTGATATAAATATACAAGTGAATTGTTAGAGAAACTTTAGTAAATATACAAGTGAATTGCAAATGAGCTTTGTATGCATAAAAGTGTAAGGAAAATTGAGTGTATAAAATATAAAAACTTAAGTTTTCAGGTTAATAAATTAAAATTGTAAAATCAGCGAATAGTTGAGTGAAGAGCTTGTTAGTTGTATGTTCTATTATTCAATTAAAAAAGTGACTATATGACAGAATATGATTAACATTTTGAGGTTTTGCCAAACCAGAGGTGTCAACTGGAACTGGATTAAATAAAAATCATGTGATGTTGGTTGTGTTATTTATATATTCCATGACACGGTATCTTTTCGCATACAAGTAACATCTTGCGCTAAACAAATGCAGATATTGGGACTGGACGAATAAGAGTTTGAATTCACATAAAATATATTTCGTCAAACTTTATACCCAATTGACTACTCCCCCGTTTCTTTTTGATAAGATAACGGCCATTTTACACAAAGTTTAAGCCAATGATTTAACTAATACTGTCAATGCATCAAGTTGAGTTAAATTCTTACTATTCCTCGTCAGGTGGATCCTTAGAGAAAAAGGATTCAAACCAACATAATTTACCAGTTTATAGCAAAATATAAAGGAGTTTCTAGTTTCATAACAATATGCAATTCAGAGCAGGGGAGTTTCTAGTTTCATACAGCTAAAGAGCAGTTTACATTTTTGTTATAAGAAACTGCACGTTTCATTTTGTGAAATATGCAATTGCTCTGACGAAGCTGGTGAGTTGTAAAATGAAAGAAATAGCGTGTGACTTGTGGATATGGCATAAAAAAACATACCTTAAACTCCTCGGTTTCACAATACTTCTTAAATGTTTCCCATTGTGTTTTTGTAACCCCATCATAAAATTCGTATAGCTCTTTATGGTTTTCTGGATGCTCTCTAGTCTTCGTAATCCAACCACTAACCAATTTTGTTTTGAAACCCTTCCATGCTCCACAAACATTTTTTAACACATTATTTTTCATTTTTTCGTCGATGTGATGTAACGACCCGGAATTTTGGGCAATAACAATTTAATAATCTGTGTTAATAACTTAACTGGTTTGATAATTTTCTTTATAATTTTAATTTAAAATTTGTGAATTTGATCTTTTAAAGGTTAATAAATATTCAATCTGTTAATAGTAATCAATATCTTTCTAACAATTTAAAATAGATAAGATTTATTTTTCAAAGCTAACCAAATTTTATTCTGTTTATAATATATATAATTGATATATGTTGTGAATAGAATAGCTTTTGTTTTAAATTAAAGATTGAATTTTCAAATTATAACATATATGTATGTATATGTTATAGTTTGATATTGTTTTGAAATTTAATCCATTAATAATTTGTATATGAATGAATTGTAATTTAAAAGTTTTGTTTTAAAATAATTATTTTTCAAAAGTTAATCTAAGATATATTCAAATTTGTTTTCAAACTATAAGATAATTGATGTTTTAAAATATGATAGTTAAAAAGGATTTAATTTAAGTTTTGTTTTGTTTTCTTTTATAATGCTTAAATTTTAAAATGGTTATAAATATATAAAGTTTTAAATAAAATCTTTTTAAAATAATCTCTTAAATTTAGAATAATTTGTAAACATAAGTAGTATGTAAATAAATTACAAAATTCACATTTTACATAAATATAAAATATAATTATCTTTGTAATAAGGTTTTTAAAACAATTATGCAAGAGTTTAACACATGTAAAGCTATTAAACAAATTAAATGACATTTGTTCAAATTTACTACAAGTGGCATTATTTTCATGATAACTAATTGTTTTTAGAAAAAAAAGGAAATCAGTTTTTCACAAATACTTTTCTCTTCTTCTTCAAACTCCTATTTTTTATCTTCAGTTGAACATTCATGGCAACTAGTAACTATTCTCTCAAACCTGAAATTGAAGATCAAAACGCAAAATCAAAACTGAAAATAAGATCTGTAAAACTTCCTGCAACCTTCATATTAAATCTGCATGTGAAAATCTGCATTTCAAAATCCTACTTCAACCTGAAAATGGCAACCTGCAATCTCAACATGCAAAGGGAAATCAACAGCAAAATTGAAAACATGCAAAAGTTTTCTTCAGTAACAGCTAGAAATCAAAGGCAAATGTAGTTTTCAAATTTAAAAAGTTCAAACATGGCATCAAAATCTGCTCTGCACATTCTAGAAAGGTGAGTAAACAATTTTAAAAACAGTTGAATTGGGATTTATTATATGCATATGATGATCTGGAAGTTTGATTTATATGGCCTGGAAATCATTCAATTATTATTGAATTTGTACTTATGTTCATAACTCTGTGTATTTATGCAAAATTGAAAACACCATGCTTCCTGTTTCTTTTAGACAGGCTGTTCAATTCTTTAGAAAACTTAAATCTTCCACTACTTCATTGGTTGATTATAACGTTCAAATGAAACTTTGCATGTTAATGATAAGTAGAAACTTAAGTGTAGTTTCTGTAATTTCTAAATCACATATGAATAAAAAAAATGAGAATACTGTAAACTTTAAAGTTAAAGTGAAATTTGGGAAATAGGTGAAATTCAAGCTTGTTGATTTTCGAATTCACTTATATGTTCTGTTTTGTCTTCAAAAATTAGGAATTTTAAAAATAAAATTATGATTTCTAGTTTAAGGAATCAAGAGAATTTTTAGTTTGAACATTTTGGGAATTTTTGTGATCTACATATGATTTACTTAATAATTTGAGTTGATGCTTGGATTGAAGCTTACGTGTATGTTATAGATTAAGGGAAAAATACCTATGAATTTTTCCAATGATTAAAGATAGTAATTGATCAAAGTAAGGTTTAAGTTTGTTTTTTGATGGGTCTGACTATCGAAGCTGTTGCGACTTGGTTGATGAACCGGAGGTGATCGCGACATGAGAATGGTGGCGTGAAGGTAGCGGCGACGTTCTGGAGAGGCCGGTGTGGATCAACGACGTCATGATGGTCGGAAAAGAGGAAGTTCGGTGGTCGTTGTTTTTTTGCAATTTCGAGTTCGATGCTCGAATTTCGATACGCGTGGTTGTAGATCAATCTGGGTGTTCGGTTGAGGTAGTAGGGGTTCGTTGGTTTGTCGTGGATGGCCGCGATGACCATCGCTAGCCAGAGGTGGTGTGTTAGGTGCACATGCACGTTAGTGTGCACGGTTTGGTCAGGGAAGTTTTTCGAACTGGGGAAGACGAAAGAACTCGAAGAAGCTATCGTGATATACTCGTGTGCGACTCGAAGAGAGGGGGGGTGCTGGGTTGTCTCGAGATAGTTCTCACGTTTTCAGGTGGGTGACTCGAAGTAGAGGAGGTGTGGAGGAAGTCTCGGGGCATGCTAGTATGGTTCCTTGATAGAACTCGGGTTTGAGTGTATGCTAACCTGGGCTTATAACAAATTAAACTATGCAACAGTTTTTATATAAAGGAAATAAATGAACTCTAAACTTGTTGTTCAAAAATTTAACGATAATCAAATTCATAAAGTATAAGTTGAAATTATATAATTTATTTCAATTTAAATTTATTTAAAGGGATTTCATATTGGAAGTAATTTAATTACATTTTGGATTTAAAAAGGGTATTTTGAATTTAAATATTAAATCAAAGGTTAAGTAATGATTCAATCTTAAGATTTCAAATTTATATTTGAAATAAATGAGATTAATTTGAATGTTTTAAAGTATTGAAAATTTTGAAATTTGTTTTTAAATTTTAAATAAGATTATCATTATGATTTTGAAAAACAAATAGGATAGCTGGTTTGAGATGTTAAAATTTGATTTAATTCATTACAAGATAAATAAGGTTAATTTATCTTGATTTGAATATTAAATTTGATTGTTAATAAGGAAAGTTTAATTAAGATTAATGTTCTCTTAATTAATTAAGGATTTGAAATTATAATTAGTTAATTATTTATTAAATTTTAAATAATCACTTAATTATGATTAATTAAGTGTAATTGCTTAATAAAGTAATTAATGATTAATTGTTGAATGTAATTAAGGAAGTTAATTACTTATGGAAGTAATTAATGGTAATTACTCATGGAGTAATTAGTTGAAGTAATTATTGGTTAATCACTTAATGATATCAGTTAAAGAATTGATTAATATAATTGTTGAAGTTAATTAATTATAAAGTGATTAATTAATTAAAGAATTAAGAATTATTTAATGATGAAGTTAATTGTTTGTTAAGTGATTAATTAAGGAATTAATTAAGGTTTATTTAATGAAAGTAATTGGATATAATTACTTATGTAAATAATTAAGAATTAATTACTTAATTATTTAGTTAACTAATCAATGTGATTAATTAATTAATAAATGAGATTAATCTAAGATTAATTACCAAGTGTAATTAATTAAAATTGTAATTAATTAATAAAGTAATTAGTTAAGGATTTATTTATTAATTTAATTAATAATTACTTAATGAAGTAATTAAAGATAAATTAATTGGATTAATTAATCAAGGATTAATGTAATTAGAAATTAATTAAGTAAGAAGTTAATTAATTAAGATAAGTAATTACAAATTGTTAATTACTGATTATGATTTATGAGTTGATTAATTATAAGTTAATTAATTAAAGTATTATTAATTAATAAGGATCACTAATTAATGTGATTTAGGATATTAATCAAGGTTGATTAATATAAGTGATTAATTTAAGTATGATTAATTAATTGTAATTAATTAAGGTTTAATGTAATTAATTATTGTTAATTAATTAATTAATTAATAATCATTAATTATTGTAATTAATGATAGTAATTAAGATTTAATTACTAAATATGGATAGGATAATTACTTGAATGTAATTAAAGAATAATTAATCAAAGAAAGATTAATTAGTGAAGATCACTAGAGATGATTAATTTATTTATTTAGGATAAATAAATGAAGAATAATTTAAATAATCCAATTGATTTGAGTTAATCAATTCTGTTATGGATGAATGATTAATATTGGATGATTGATTGATATTGGATGTTGAATGATATTGGGTGATTGGTTGATATTGGATGTTGATATTGGTTGATACTGGATATCTTTGTTATATGATATATTGCTTTGTGAAGATGAATGTTGATATGAATTATCTAATTGATAATATGATTCATCTATTTGTTTATATCATCCTAAATATGAGTTAATCTGTTTAAAACCCTTAAGTACAACTTGGACATTTAAAATGGCGTTTGGTTTCGGTGAGACCGGGATCGGATTTCCATATTTGGAATCCGAAAACCACACCGATTCCAATTAAACGTTAGGTCGTTAATCCAAGTGGAGCAAGTGAAGACTCGAGGTGTAAGGGCTATACGTCAGTATAACTCTGTGGGTGATTCCGTAATGAGTTTGACAGAATAGTGCTTATAGATTCGATGGTGAATCAGAGTGCAAGGGCTATGGTCGTTGACTCTAAGGGTGATTCCAATAATGAGTGCAACGAGATAGTTCCTTCGGTTTCGTTCGAACCCGGAACGAACTTGTATGGATTGAATGCTTTCAGCACATCGTCGGGTGGACGATGAGCATTCTAAGATTTGATGTTCTATAAATGTAATCGTGACCTCAAGCCTCATCAACCGGGAATGGCTAAAACAGGGGAGGTGCAGCAAGGCTTCGTGGGTAGCTCCCACTGGAGAGCAAGATTTTCCCCTGTCTAGAAGTCCCTTTTATTCGGCTGTGTGGGCAGTTGGGTCGCGGCCAACTGCGGGGTTGTCTTGTTCGGGACTGTCCAGTAAGGGATGGTTCCGGCCTTGTGTTGCAGGGGAGTGGGAGTACTCCTCGGTACGTTGATCTAGGCCAAGTACTGTGATTGGCGGCACCCCAGTAGCCCTGCCATTGATGGAAACCCATTTTCCATACGAGACCCTACGGTTTTGTTTGTATTACCCACTTTTGTGGCTAGTAGCTGGAATCATGTAACAATTTCGGCTATTTCTTATTTACTTGAAAACCCTAGACACTATTATAATATCACTGGATTTCCTATCAAATGTTTTGGTTGGCATAAGGTAAAAACTTTTCCATGTTTATGTGTGGGAAGTCTTACGTGATACCTTTTCTTTTCAAAGATTTTTCTAAAGTTAAGAAATTTTAAACCGTTTACTCACACCAGACCCCTGTCTGACCCGAGTGTTTATTTTCTGTTTTATTAAACTCTTGGGTACTCATATTATGTATGAGTAGTCAAGTGATTCAGGTTTGCTTGACGAATTCTGGAGGAGTAATGGAGTAGGAGGCTTCGACGTATAGTTATATATATTGATTCCGCTGTGTATGTTGTGTCTGTATCTTGTATACTTGAATGGTATAGTTAGACAGAAGTTTATAACTGTCTATTATCTGTTGTTTAAGTTGTGTACTCTGATGTCATGAAATACTATGTAATATTTTATGTGATATATTATATTTCATTCGTTCCGCTATGAGTTTTCTGATGTTGTTTGTGTTCTTCTTTCTCTTTCTTTTCTTCTTCTATCCCTTTCTTTCTTCAAGATGACGCGATTTTCTGGGAGTAGAAAGTCGGGTCGTCTCATGTGATACTCGGTCTGAGGTAATAAAAAATAAAAAATAAACAACGTCAAAGCAGTAAAAATGAATTTGATAAACAATGAAAGCGGTTCATGACTCCAAACACAAAGGATCCAACTGACAATTTAATAAGCGAACAAATGAATTTATAATACCTTAATGTCTTCTCAGATGGTATCCTTAAGCCCTTGACTAACGCTAGCCCAATTCTTGATATTGATATCAATTCTAGATCAAGCTGTATCGCCTACGTACGCCTTAAAAGACATCACCCATTTTCCAGTAGGTTTGCCATTATCACACCACTCAATGAATTTTGGCTCGGATGTTCTGTTTTTCTTTCCGGTTGTTGGACCTCTTTGCCTCCTCTTAGATGACGGTTCGGAAGAGGAAGCGGAAGTGTTTTGCTCTTCATTGTGTTCATATAGTTGCATTTCCATTATTCCTGTATCACAGATGTGCACCCGAAAGTTATAAAATATTTCAACAAACGAATAACAACTTAAATATCGCACAGTGTGAACTGATTTGAAGACATATTTGCTTGATTGCAAAATGCACACAGCCAGAACTTATTCGAAGAGATATTTGCTTGATTGCATTTTCAGATGGTCTCATGTTTCAGAGCTATATTTTCTGGGGTAGATTCAAGATGTAAATTTCTTTTGTTGTATGCAGAACTATAAGCTCATGATTTAACCACTTAAGCAAAACATACATGGTTGCTTAAATTTCAGAGCAAGCAACCGGCCAATAAATGCACATATCTGAGAAAGCTACACATAACTAGTTCACACTGTAATGAGCAACGACACACATTTCAATATAAGAAAATTATTTCATATGTTATTTTTTTCATATCAAGTAGACAGTATTGCAATAAATTATTATATGATAGATTCAGGAAGATAAGCTAATGCACACATATGAAGAAATTAAATGGTGACAGTATTAGAAGGTTAAAAAATTTACCCCGCTGTCCAAACCTCTTCATCGTGATCCGTACGTGCATAATTTGCATTTAAATCAACTTCTTCTTCTGATAGACTTACGCCAATGGAAAAAGGTGGATTCTCGTCAAATTGATTATACTCTTCTTCATCTACCACGTCGTCGATCCCAACAATGCGTCTTTTTCCAGGAAGGACAACAGACCACTTATGATCAGCTGGGTCGGTGACATAAAAAACTTGTTTCACTTGAGATGCCAAGATGAGTGGATCGTTATCATGACTCACTCGATCAAAGTCAACAAGTGTGAATCCATGTTCATCCACTTGTACAGCATGATGGTTATCGGCCCATTTACATTGAAATAGAGGAATCGTGAAGTCCTTATAATCAAGTTACCAAATATTCTCAATTACTCCGTAATATGACATTGTCGCATTTGTTGGTTTGTTATCTTTAGCACTAGCAAATTCTCTTGAAGATTCTACGACACTTGCTCCACCATTTTGCATTTTGCTTTTTTCATCCTGACGCTTCGTATGAAAGACATACCCATTAATAGCGTATACTTCATAAGAGCTAACTTGAAATTTAGGCCCATACGCCAACCATTTTATTGTATCGGAAACATTATGATTTGTTTGAGACAATTGAGACATTACCCTATCTTTAAACCATATGACGAATGAGCGGTTATGTTCATTTGTCAACCATCTTTCGTTCTTTGAAGGATTTTGAGACTTTAGAATTGTCACGTGCTCTTCCAAGTAAGGTGAACCTCACTAAGGTGCTGTAAAACAAGTAGGTGAGCTTTGTGAAACATATCATCACCAATTGACATCAATTTAAACCCAATTATGCCTTGATCGTCAAGTCGCCCTTCATGTCGAGACTTGCAAAGTCCAATAGGTTCAACGTCAGTTGGGTATTGAGTGACAAATTCAATAACTTCCTCGGCTACAGTACCTTCTACGATACTAGCTTAAGGTCTATATCTATTCTTTGTTTTTCTTTTTAATGTTCCCATGTGCATTTCGAACGGATACATATACCTCATAAAAACAGGACCGCAAATCTTGATTTCTCTTACCAAATGTACAACCAAATGCACCATAACATCAAAAAATGAAGGGGGAAAATACATCTCAAATTGACACAAGGTAACAATAACATCGGCTTGTTGATCATCCAACATATCAGGATCAATCACCTTACTACAAATTGCATTAAAAAAATACAAAGCTTTGTAATAACATGTCTAACATGTTTAGGCAATATACCTCGAATAGCAACAGGCAACAAATTTTGCATTAACACATTACAGTCATGAGACTTCATGCCCGTCAATTTCAAATCCTTCATTGATACACGACTGCTAATGTTCGAAGAATAACCTGATGGAACCTTGACACCACGAAGACACTCACATAAACTAGTTTTTTCTTTTTTGGACAGTGTATAACATGCAGGAGGCAAATAGATATGTTTACCTTTCTCCACTGGTGCTAACTCCTTTCGAATACCCATTTTCAACATATCTTGTCTAGCTTTCTCACATCTTTTGTCTTACCAGATATAGTCAAGAGTGTTCCAATGATACTGTCACAAACATTTTTTTCTATATGCATTACATCTAGACAATGCCTAACTTGTAAATGTTTCCAATATGGAAGTTCCCAAAATATAGATTTTTTCTTCCACATGCCTTCTTGAAGAGGAAAGGCTTTGCCAAATACATTTTCAATATCCTTGATCCGTTCATATACATCATTTCCTGTTAATCGCAAACGAGCAACTCCGCTTTCTATCTCCCCATTGAAAGGTTTCTTCTTTTTACGATAAGGATGATTGAGAGGGAGAAATCTACGATGATGCATATACACATTTTTCTTGCAAAAATGCAAGCGCTCAACAGCCATGTCGTCTTGACAAATTGGGCATGCTCTAGCACCTTTTGTACTATATCCAGACAAGTTACCATATTCGGGAAAATCATTTATGGTACAAAAAAGCATGGCGCGTAATGTAAATTCACTTCTACTATATGCATCAAATACGCGCACACCTTTATCCTACAAAAGTTTTAGATCATCAATAAGAGGAGCTAGATAAACATCGATGTCATTCCCTGGTTGTCGTGGTCCCGAAATCATAAGAGACAACATAATGTACTTGCGCTTCATACTCAAGTAAGGTGGAAGATTGTAAATCACCAAAAGAACTGGCCAAGTACTATGTTGACTGCTAAGATTGCCAAATGGACTTATGCCATCTATGCAAAGACCAAGTTTGAGATTTCTTATTTCTTCGCCGAAACTAGAATACATGGTATCGATATTTCTCCACTACGGAGAATCGGCTGGATGCCTTAGTAATCCATCATCCTTCCTCACATCTGCATGCCATCTTAAGTTTTTTTGCATTTTCTTTATTTGGAAATAAACGTTTAAACCTTGGTACAATGGGCAAATACCATAAAACCTTTGCTGGAGGCCATTTCTTATCTGGGTCGTTATGAACATTTTCTCGTGACTTGTAACGGGATAATCCACACTTAGGACACTCATGCAAGCTCTCATATTCATTTCGATACAATATACAATCATTTGGACATGCATGTATCTTTTTGTATCCTATGCCAATTGGACACATAATTTTCTTTGCCTCGTAATTAGAAGTAGGAAGCTCTTTACCTTCCGGTAGCATGTTATTCAAAAGTTCCAACAATGATGTGAAACTTATATCACTCCACCCGTGTTTTGCTTTTAAATTGAAAAGCTTGAGCACAACAGACAATATTGTAAACTTAGCACAAGCAGAATACAAAGGCTTCTCAGCATCAAGTAATATTTTTTTGTACAATTTTGGCTCTTCCATCAAATGTTCTTGAACATCATCAAACATCTCATTAACATTGTCGATCTCATCAGTCTCATCATTTACCTCGTTATTCACGGTACCTTCCCGATCATCCTCATCAGTGTAATGATTACTAGAACTAGGTGTACTAAGTGTGTTTTCACCATGCCATATCCACTGTGTATAATTTTGCTTGAACCCATACCGAATCATGTGATCCTTGATCTGATCTATGTTACGAAATCTCCTCCTATTCTGGCAACTCTACAAGGATAAAAAATTGTTTCTTCTCTTCTTGTTAATTGATCATTCAACGCACACTTGATGAATCCTTCCATTTTGTTCAAGAACTCATCATCACTACGTTTCACATTATACATCCAATTACGATCCATGTGAAATTGCTAGAGACGCACTACATAAGCAAAAAAAAAAATCATAAGTGTTTCTTATGTTTGTTTGGATATTTCAATTATTCCTCAACATCAGATCATATAAACTTATATATTGAAAATGAAGAAGTTAGAATTTCTGTTTTTGCAAGTGCATTGCTAGATGGATAATTGATTATAAATTAAAGTGTATGAATGAGTAAGCAATGATCAATAGCTAGATTTTTTATAGAAGCCATTTTAGAGACCAAGAGAGAGAGAAAGAGAGTGTTTAAAATAATCAACTATAGATGGTTCAGAAATGGATATAGCATGTATAGTAATGTAGGGTTACCGTGAAAAGTGAAAAAAATTGTTCGGAAGAGTTAAAATTTAGAGGAGCAATGGTTTAAAATTTTGAACATTGTTTCCTTATTTAAAAATGCAGAGCCATCCACTAGTCGACTGTCGGCATTCCTATAGATCGACCGGTTAGACCTTATATATGTTGTTTTTCAAGTGTGAACAAGAAGTAAAATAATTATAAATAAATACCTAAAAAAACATAGGAACGTGAATTTTCTTTTAAACATGCATCAGTATGGTTAATTGCAGAATTCTTTACGCAAATTTGGCACTTCATTCAAAGTTAGTATGTTAATGTCATGTATCGGCGTGAGCATATAATTATAGCATTTAGTAGTTTTATTTTGTATTTTTGCACAAGATTTCTAAAAAGAAAATGTTCATTTGTTGGCATGTGACGTTGATTCTTGTTTTCCATTTATTGAAAAGTTAAGTCGAGCTGCCAGTTATACAAAGAAGCGGTTGACTTCTACTGTGACTTTTATGGTTGGTTTGTTCAATTTATTTGTTTTAAGGGAAAAAGGTTGAAAGCAGATGAAGTTGATATATAAAGCATATTAAATTGTAAAAAGCAACTGGTTTGAAATGAAATTTGGGTTATTCTTAAAACTCCGTGTAAAACTACAACCAAAACACCAATCACCTCCTCCAATCCATTATTTCACTGCTACTACTCCACCTTCCTCTCTGCTTTCAAATACCACCACTACCATTTCAACAACAGCACCAGTATGTCAACCTACACTGCCACTTCCCGAACCCCCGTCTATTGCAAACACCTCCAACTTCCTACAGTACACCCCACCATCACACACACTTCAACTAAGCTCCTGACCACAAACAAAACAACCCCATTCCTATCAACTACTTCACCCAATCCACTATCCTTCTCTACCAATTGCCACCATCCAGTGCATTCCTCCCCGTGTCAGTACAACCAGAAACAACCCACGGCCTCGATCACTTCCTTCCACTTTAACTGTACTTCCTCCTACAACAAACTGCATCAACCCAGCACTGCAAACACTTTAGCACCCTGCCCAAACAACCTCTGTTTCAACTTCAGACGCTAACTTCAACCATTCAAATCCTCCTCTCACTGCCTCGATCACTTGTGCCACTCCATACAACC
Source organism: Allium cepa (assembly GCA_030765085.1). Taxonomy (NCBI): domain Eukaryota; kingdom Viridiplantae; phylum Streptophyta; class Magnoliopsida; order Asparagales; family Amaryllidaceae; genus Allium; species Allium cepa. The sequence continues at coordinate 961,797,924 of CM060939.1, read as the reverse complement.
ACTTGAGGTACGTGCTTCCAACTCCAAAACGCTACATCACCAATTGTTGCAACCTCACCCTTCCATCAACTGTCCATCGCAACAATTCACACCTAACCTCCTTCTCCATCACCATGCAACATAATATACCCATTACCAGCAATACCACCATCCTACAAACCACCACCTTCCATCATAGAAAACGAGCAACCCCAAGTCCACTAACTCCAACCATCACTTCCTTCCCATTTGAAACTGCCATCTCCTTCAACAGACTGTGACCAGACCTTTCCTCACATCCTCCTTCCCACTGCAACTACTCACATAAATCCTCACTACTGAAACCACACCCTGCCCTTATGAACTTCAATCGGCACAAATTTCCAACCCACTTGACCCTGCATCACTACAACACACTCTACAATTTCCAACTCCCAAACGAGAACCCTGCAATTGCCTTGAACAAAACTGGAAATTCGATAAAATCGCCTCGCACAAATTCGATTCCAAACTCCTCAAATTGCCACCCTTCTCAATCCAAGAACAACTCGAACCATCCGGAATTTCCAATCCTTTCACAATTTGACGGTTATTGGCCTTAACAAAGAACCATTTCTTCACTATGATCTTACTAATTGAATTAGCCATGCTTTTTTCTTTATTTACAAAAAAATATGTAGGTACAGGGGTAGAAGACTGTGCGTCTTTCAACTGAACAAGGAATTCACTTCTGTTGGTGATACATCAGCGTAACCCCTTCAGAAGTACAACAACTTCAAAGCTAAGAGGGTATTTTACGAAGTAGTAGTAAGTTGAAATGGATTGAGGTGATAGAACTCAAGGAGGTCAACGAAGAAAGGAGTACGAGGAAGAGAGATAGCATTGGATGCGTACTCCACTGCCTATGGAAAATATCCCACTGAAGGTAAGATAACATATAACAGATTTGCCATTTAGAAGGAGATGTTTACCATCAGCTTGCAGTGACATTTGACGGAAATACAAATGGTAACAGATTTAAATAAATAGATTTGACATTTAAAATGATCCATTTAACAGCGTGTTGATGGACCAAGGAGCGGAAATATTATTTGCATGTATTGTACATGCCTATAGCAATGATACATAGTACATACTTTCCTAACACTAAAACCTGAACATATAACTGTCTACTGGTAAACTGACACGATTACAAATTCTTCTACTGTTTTACAATGACTATCAAACCATTACTCCGAACGTGCTAGTATGTACCACAGTTAAATTTTAAGACCATTTACTTCTACATTACTTGAAAGTTGGCAGACAAACTCAAATCAATCATGTTAATTATGTACAAAATCAACTGTCAAGGACTACAGGTTTGAACACTGAATCTTGTAAGGTGCATAACTAAAACCACAACTTTGCTAACAACAATAAGGCATACAAAATTGAAAACAGTTAACTATATGAAAATTTGAACGATTAATAATTGAGATAGAAACACGATCTTTTGATCTAACTTCAACAATATCCATATATACAAACAAAATGTCGGAATTTTGGATTTCACAAAGAATAAAATGTTGAGTGGAACTATATAGGGGTAAAGAGCTGTTTAATCTTCTAAGTAAAGATGAATCTTATACGTGGTATATCTCATCTATGGAATAATTGGTATGAGCAGACGTAATGTGATGAAGCATAAATGAGATAGTACAAACCTATAATACGTAAAAATGAGTTTATTAGTTTATTATTGGGTGAGTGCTTCAATAGTAGTTTTGATTATCACAGTTGTGTTTCTGCTTTAGTAGCGTTGGATTATCTCAAAAATTTAATCTTTCATTATATTTCAACAATTTACCTAAACTATAATTTTTTGACCTGCAATAATTTAAAGTCATTTTTCTGTAGATTGCAACCCAAAATCTATTGCCAGAACTAGTTGGAAAAAACCTAACATTGAAACTCCATAGCCAAGTATCAGATGCCTTTGATTTTAAATTTGGGAAGTATGCAGGCTGGGCTCAGAATGTGCTTTTCATCATTGTCTAGATCATATCATAAACTAAAAATCAAAATTTTGTTTTCACGATTAATAAGTTAACACGACAAGCAATCAAAACCCAACATAAATTCCAAGGATATCTATTAATTAATCTGTTTAATGTCTATAGAAAAGAGTGATAATGAGTCGATTCCCTAACTATCACCACAAATTAGTTATCGCAACAGCAAATGTCAAATACATTCAAAGCAAATGTTCGGCATTAGCAAATGAACTTATCAGGCAGTCTACAATAAGGCAAATCGAAAAAACCCGAAATCGCAAATCGAAAAAACAAAAGTCTTCAATAATTCAATAAGGCATACCTAAAAGATCGAAAATCTTGATCTAGAAGCAGACAAATCGCAGCGCAAAATCTAGAAGCAGACAAATCGCAGTCCAAAAGAGAGAGAAGCATAAGGAGACGGAATAAAAGCGATTGTTGTTTTCTCTTTTTTTTTTTTTGCTAGAGGGAAGGTATAAAATTTAATTTTAGCATTCGCGGGTAAAGAGAAGAAGGAATAAAATAATGAAGAAGAAAAGAAGAAGACGGGTCGGGCACGTGATGCAAAATTTTTCCTACAAAATTTAGCGTTCGCGGGAAAAGATGGGGCGACTGAAATGGATTTGGGGGGAAAAGTTGTGTGCCTATTGTGTTGGTTTTAGGACAACCAATGCTATTGTATTTAATTGTGTCGATTTTTCAAACAACCGACACGAATAGATCTATTGCTACCCTTCAATTGTGTCGGTTTCTTAAGAACAACAGATGCAAATTATATTTTTAACATTTTCTTCTTACCCATAAGTCAATAGTTTCGGTTGTTAATGAACAACCGACACAAATAACACTACTTGTGTCGGTTTTATAGACAACCGACACAAATGAGGCGAAGCACCTGATCTGTTTTGTACTAGTGGTTATCACCAACCTAAGCTCTGATACCAACTGTAACGACCCGCAAATCCGTACCCCTTGAGTCATCCCTATTCTACCTAAAACAACTCAAGTTGTACAGAAATACGAACCATTTGGGTTAAAGAAGAAGAAAATAGAAAACAACAACATAATCTAACCGTCACAGGGGAATAAAATATAATAGATATTAACATATCTTTACACAAAATCAAATATATCTGTTTATATATTACATCATCAGAGTACATCAATCTCAGCTCAACATCAATATCATACAAATGGATACACAACAACTCAACACAGCGGAATACATATATATAAACAGGTACGGGAGTACGTATCGCCATCCAGCTCGTCTTTTGAGCTCCACAGCATCACATCCTGTATCCTATAATACTCGGCCTGACCCGTGCATTACAGATAAATAACACCCGAGTTAGTCTGGAATACCATCGTGAGAAAATCACACCCGATTGATTATTAAAGTTTCAAAAATCCTTTGAAAACAAAAGCATCTCGTAAGACCACGCCACAAATAAACATGTCGGGTTTTACCTTACGATAGTTGAAACACATTTTATAGAATCCTCTGATATTATAATAGGGTCTATATACAAATACTTATAAAATAGCCGAAATTGTAACATCTATTAAATTCCAGCTACTAGCCACAGAGTGGGTAATACAAACAAAAATCATACAAGGCTCGTAGGGAGAATGGATTTCCAACTAATGACTAGGCACTGGGGTACCACCTGTCACAGTACATGGCCTAGATCATAGTACCGAGGAGTACGCCCGCTCCCCTAGACCTAGACTAACCCTTACTAAATAATCCCGAGTGAGATCACCCCACGGTTGGGATCTGCAACCGCCCACTAAGCCAAAATAAAAGTGACATCTAGGCAGGGATGACCTCACCCTGCTTGGGTGCTACCCACCTAGTCTTGCTGCATAACCCCTGATTTTTAGTCATTCCCATTTGATGAGGCTTGAGGATAAGCATTACCTTTTTAGAACATATCCCTTAGAATGCCCATCGTCCACCTGACGATGTTTCGAAAGCATTCATCCATACAAGTCCGTTCCGGGTTCGAACGGAACTGAATGCACTATTTCTACTGCATCCATTTTGGAAATATCCTTAGGATTAGTAGCGACTAGCCCTTGCACTTCACTGCTCCAACTTCGAATCCAAATCATTTTCCATGAAACGTACAAATCGGATCGAAGTGGTTCTCGAGAAATAAATCTCGATCCCGGTCTCTTCGAAACGATCAACGCATTTGTCCAATATTGATAGTCGGTGATTTAACTATCAATTAACATTCACAAACAACCATCAACAAATAAATAATTTCCCAAATTATTATTTATCTCAAAATAGCTTTGCAAGATATATTTTCAATTTTCAATTTTCAAACCGCATTTTGAAAACAGTTTCCAAACTGTCTTACTTTCTCAGAATAAATTCCAAGTATTTTCTATTTCCACTGGAATCACCAAGTATAAGATTTTAGATTTTTAAAATAATTTCAAATCACTTTATTGTAAAATATGTTTACATTTAATTTAGAAAATTTTACTTTAGTACTTAATTTAAAATAATACTTTAGAAAAAATTAAAATAAGTTTACTTTATAAATAACTAGATTTTCTTCTTTAAACAAAATACCAAATCATACTTTAAATAATTATTACGATAATAGATTAAACAAAACACTTACTTTGGAATTTACTTGAAAACATTTAAGTTAAGACTACTTCAATAATTGGCTTAAAATACATACTATATGAATTGTTAAAAATAAGGTTACTTTATAAAATATAAACTAGGTTCTCACTCTTTAAAACCAAACACTTAGATACCATTTTAAATAATTACTACGATAATAGATTTGAAAATATTTACGTTAGAATTTAAAAGACTAGAAATAATAAATTTTCTAAAACATGATTTTTAAAACAACATTAAAGCTTTTACTTATATTTAAAATTTAATTTTGAACGTACATGGCTATCCAGAGAAATATACTTCTCTTCACAATCTTCTTTAAATTTTCAATTTCAAACACTTGAATCAATTCCCAAATTTATTTCCAATTTACTCCCTTTTACTTCAAAATCTATTAATTTCAGGTTTTATTTCTTAATTATGATATAAAATATTTTTAACTGAGACTACCAATTTTTGATTTCTAAAATTACTTCTTAATCCTTTTGAATAAATTAAATTTTGAATTTTTTTAAATAATTCTTTATTCCTTTAATCGCTATAACTTAAGTTTACAATTCATTAGTTTCGGTTTATTCAAAATTCCTTTCATACTCGAAGTTATTTATTATTATTTTCATATTACTTCTATTTCTTTTCAATTCATTCTTAATTTATTCAAATTTCCTATAATTATTTCGCTTACAAGTTTACTTCCTTTATTTTCTTCCCAACAATCCAATTTATATATATATTTGGTAATTCATTATACCCAAATATATCCAATCAAACCATAACATTCAATATTCCAATATAACTCAACATCGAATATCAATATTCACAGTAGAGATTATTAAATAATTTAAATAAATGTTGAGTGTCCTGTTGGATCCCTCCAACCTGTTTTTCCCGCATCCACGGACGTTAGCACAATATGAAATATCAATTCCGAAATATACCAAACTATAGCACATCAATCAATTCATCCATTCAACCAATTATTTAACTTTGATCGTTTAAATTTAAATTTAAATTTAACTGAGTGAGATTAACTCACCTTTGCTTTGAATTTGAAATCCACTTCCAAACGGCTTCTTTCCTTTCAGATGTTGACCTTGAATAAATAATTATATAATTTTTATTAATATTCGAAATTATCAGACAATCAATTACCATTTGTTTATTTAATTTACCAATGATGTTATTTTAAACTAATTGTTTTAATTTTAAACAAGCTTTCTTTTTAACAAAATATAAAATTGTTATATAATTTGACTAAATAAATTAAACACCTCTATATCTTATTTCAAATTTTACAATGAGTTACATGCGAGCATATATCTATCTATTATATATTTTTTCCTTTTTCTTTAACGTATATAACAATAGAGAAAATATTAATTAATTTCTTTTCTTCCTACTTATCTTTCTGGTAAACAAAAATAATTACTATTATAAATCAGTAATTAGTTTTACTGCAAATCTTTTCCAATCTATATATACATAATTTAACCTTGAATTTGTATCACTAATCAGTTAAGTCGAGAGAAGGGAAAAAAATGAATACCTCACAGCCCTAGCTCCACGCGCACGACCACTAGAACTCGCTCCACCACTGCCAAACCACGCCCAAGCTCACCGCCAAATGACTCCGCTTCATGCTCGCGCTCGAACTCCTATATTTCCACGAACTAGATCGCGACGAGAAACCCTAACTCATACGAGTCCACATCTGCATGATTATCGTGAACGACGCGATTTCCCACGAGGTCAAGCCCTCCAACAACTCGAACACGCGAATCCCTAAACTCAATTTGATGCCGCGATAGCCTAGACAGCTTGTAAATCGCTCACGTCTTCATCTGATTCTCTTTTTTTTTTAAATTTGAGGAATGATCGCCATATCGTTGCCGTTCCCGACGAACTCAAGCTCGGTCCCCCATCGATTGATTTTTGATTTATGGCAAAATTCGTTTAGAAGAAATGGGCTTCGGCCTGAAATTAATTTTTTTTGAGAAGAATACGCGGCCATGATTTGATTGAGTTTGCGTTTCCCTTTGTTTTTTTTCTAATTCGAATTGTTCCACCATTTTTTTTTCGATTTCGATTTCTAGAAAGGAAACGAACTTGCCCGCATTTTAGAAGAGAATAGGGGACACGATGATGAAGGCATGTACGAGAGGAGACAGCGATTTGAAGGAAAGTCAGCTGACGATGATTAGCACGTGAATATGTAAATATAATTTTAAATAGAATTTTCTATGTAAATTTTCAACGCGTTTATGTATCATACTCTCACATAACAACTCCAATCAATACGAAATTTGAAATCTGATAATAATACAATATTACGGACCCAATGGAACTGGTTTCTTCAAATTCCGAGACTGTTCCTCGGAAGGCTGCTTATAAATTCAATTTAAACGATGAAATTTCAAAACCGAACAAATCACTGTTAAATTCAATTTTAAAACTTCTATTATCTTCAACGTTATCGATATAAATTTTATAAGCTTTCAAATTATTTTAATAGGCTTAAAACTCCAAATTCAACAATTTACCCAACTTCACTTATTTAATTTAATAACTCAATTATCAAATAAATTGTGATATTCGTAATTTAAGTTAAAATTGCTCTATTGAATATTTAAAATCAATTAAATATTCCGATTTTAAATGATCGAAAATTTCCGGATCATCACAAAAAATCATCGTGGTTTGTCTATTAAAATTGTCATTTTTAGGATCTAAAAGAAGAATTAATTAATATAATTTAACTAAGTATATTTAATTAGCTTAAATTGAAAATTATTCAAGTAATTTAAATATATGGATTTAAGTATAAAATGATAGCAAAGTATTAACGAGAACTATGAATTACTAAAAAACTATTAACATACGGTCTGTTACTAAGTACGGAATCATAAGAAAACTAATAGCCTCATGAAAACAAATAGCCTGATCCCAACATTCAAAACAATATCTTGAATAAGGTCTGAGAATAAATTTTGGACACTTGAAATTTTCTTAGTTTTGGAAGTTTCAGATATGGTTTAGGTTCCGGTCTTAAATTTTGTAATGAAAATGTAACAATAAGCATTGTAAATAAATTATAAAACATATACTTTAAACTAACATTACACTACTTGTATAAAAAAACAAAGAAACCCCAACAATATTACTACGTAAATCGGTTTTCAAACAAACAACTCAGCCCAACATTTGTAAAAAAAATAACTTTCCACTTTCCACTACTCGAGCACAATAAGCATGCCCAATAAAGTTTAGCAAACCCAACTTTTCCTAGTCTTCCGCTGAAGAAGTCCAACAAATAAAACAGCCCAACCTAAATATTAGTATCCCGCGTAAGGCTAACTAGCGCAAAAAATTAAGAACTCAAATAAAGCTGCCTTGAATAAAGCTCGTTGCTATTAGACAATGCTTGAATGATGCTCGATGCATGCTGCCTGATGTTCGAATAAGGCTTGATTGAAGCTCGAATTTGAAAAGAATTGCAAAAGGATACTTCGATTTAAATGAGATAAGCATTTGATTACTTTAGATTCTTTTCTTTTTGCTTTTAAGATTGATTAGCTCCACATGTTTTTTCTCGTCGCTCCCCTCTTCTTCTTTTGATTACAATTTCAATTTTTTGTCTTTTTCTTCGACTTTTCGAATGAGATGGGAGTTTTCCCTAATACATCCATGCCACCGGTCGGAACTACTATGAGTTGGTCGGAATCTCATGGTTTCGACCGGAACCTCACACCATGATCCTAAAAACATAAAATAAAATGTTGTGTCCAAATGTTAAAATGATAAATTCAAGTTCGTAATGCAATGTATGAAATTTATTTTCATAAGTAAGAAAAAATAGATAAATTGAAATATGGCCTACAAGACGACTAAAATGAAAGTCATACAACTGTATGTTACACAGATTGGAATATAACTTAATTTTCTAGTCCATTGAAAGAAGGGCTTCATACACATTAGACTTCATCATGTACTTCAGACTGCACAAAATTATTGCATGACAACAAAAGATGAAAGATAGAGTGATTTAGATGGAACATTATGCAACGTAGTTGTAGGAGAGCCCGCTAGTGATTGACAAAATTGTTACATCACCCATGTAGTTGCACACAACATCAACATTAAAAAACGTTTATTTATTAATTTACTATTTAAATGAAATTATATTTGATCAAAAAATGACTACAAATGAACTTATAACACACTACATAAATAATATATTTCTCCCAAAATTATAGCAACAAATATTTAAAAAATCATCAAAGTATTAACTTAGTCGTACTTCAGACATTGATTATGATCATATGCAAGTTATCCAATATTTACAATTAAAATAATACCATATAAAACAAAATTGAAAGCAAATTAGCAATTTGTTACCAGTAATAGCATGACCTAACATAGTTAAAACTATTGTATTTCATCGGTCTACATTATAATTACTCAAATTTGAAAAAAAAAAATAACTATTGTTTGTGAGAATCAAATAATTCATTATCCTCCTAGGATAATAGTGCTTCTTGCAACTTCATTATGAAAACACGGCGATACTTTAGACGAACCATGTAAAAGTGAATGTTTAAATTGAATTAGAAATGGTAAGGACTTAGGAAATAGTTTCATTGCGGAAGAATTGAGACCTATAACCTCACAAATATATTGCGCTCATATACAAGTTTCACAATTTACTTAAATGATTTTCTATCATAAATAATATTTCAGTTTAAATAAAAGTCATTTGGAAATCTACTATTAATTTTCAAAAATATTTCATTTTTCATCAAAATCTTCTTTTCAATTTATTCCCCTTTCGATTATTTTTTTTAATGTGATCTCATCACAACAACAGTCATTCAAAAATGTGTGATTTCATTACGCAAGAATCGATCAAAGATATGCAATTCAGTTTCATATTAACAAATTTATATCAACCAAAAATCTATCATCCAAACAACCAACTAATTCCAATAAAATATAATATAAATCATAGTGGTGAGTTATATAAAATAACTTACACAAATAAAGCAAACAAACCAATTGAACATCTAATGACAATGCGCAATTATGCAGTATCAATAAACAACAATTTGCATAAACTAGACGACAGTTGTGAGTAAAATGAGATCTACTCACCGAAAGGATGAACACTCCATTAAGTTTTGCAGTTTCTTTAGCCTTCATTAAACATCAGCAAGACTTCTCCCAAACCCGTCTAGCTACCCTACCAACCTCGCCTGAAGCCATAAACCCAGGTTGTGCCCGTCTAAAATCCTCGATCCCTGTTCTAAAACGAGCATCCAAGCACATGCCAATACCCCATGCCACCTGCTCCTCCATGACAACCTAACCCGCACGACCACCAGAACGCTCGCGTCACTCCACGTTGCTATGACTATGCCCTAGCCACACGCGACAACTTCCCTCTCCCCTTACGTTGCCAACAATAAACTCTACCTGGTCGCGACTAAGCATCGGCCGCCGCCTTCGTGCTCCGCCCTACTCCTTCGATATTCACTAACGTCGCTTAGGTCGTGACACTTCCAAAGACGCGATGATTTATTTAGTTTCGGCGGAGTCACGATTGTTGATTTAGGACTTCTTAGGCAAAAATAAAAACATACGGGTTTGAAGCTGTATTCCAGGTAAATAGGTACAAAGGTTTGGGCTATACTTGATTTTGGATCCTTTTTAATCTTTCAAGGTTAGCTCTGCGTGATGCTATGAATATTACATGTTATTAATTTTTAAGTTGTAAGTTTGAGGTCTTAAATAGGTTCCACGTCTTTGCGACGCCAAATAAACCGAACAATACCATATTGACGCTTGTTTAAGTATTTTTCCAATGCAGTTAAATTTTAACGAACAAAAAGGTATTGTTATTGGCACTTCAGTTTTGTATACGAGCGTTATGGCACGTGCTACACGCATGTGTTATTTTTCTACAAACTGTATATGTTTCGACACATTCAAAAATAGAGCATAAATTATGTAGCGTTGAAATTTTGTGTAGTTTTGTTGAGTTTTTATTCTAAGTTCCAATATCTATTAGTTTTTGTTGTTTGAAATTTTTTCTATTACTAGCTAATAAAGAAAGAATTGTAATGAAATTTATTTGTTAGATCATATTTTAAAGTACTAAGATTTAATAATATTTGTAGAGTGGCATATTGAGTAAAAAAAAGTTTATTAGATCCTATTTTTAAGTGATATTAAATTTGTTATTATTCGTAGGGAGACATTTTGAATTTGTAAAGTTTATTTATTAGATCCTAATTTTAAGGATTTGACGATATGTACAAAGATACATATTTGGTAGTTCTAGTTGATACCAAAAAAGTGTGACACCAAAAATATTATAACTATTAATAAAGATTTAAACATGGGGGCATTTTTGATTGTTCACGTTGAAACAAAAAAAAGCATGATACAAAAATTATTACAACTATTATTAAAGATGAGAGGGTCATTTTCTTTCAGAAAGTTTTCTTTTACTATGAATGGTACCAATCAACTAGCCCTTAACATAATTGTCATTTCTTTTATTTATTCTAATTTTCATTTAATCATCATTAATGTTTAATCCAAAATCATTATTTAAATAATAGAGAATTCGAACTCACTTGTAGACCGAATTGCAAATGCGAAAGAGACAAGTTTGATTTTTACTTAAAAAAACATTAAACTTTATTACTGTTAAAAGAATGCACAATGAAACGGGTTAAGAAATTACACTTCCATAACATTCTCATCAAAGTTTTGATCTAATTGTGAAGATCGAGATGAATTTCTTTTTCTCGACATTACTTTATTTTTCAAAAAAACGAAGTAGAAGAAGAGAGTAAATGAAAGTGTTTATGGTTTTGAAGTTTTAACTAAGGAAAGAAGAGGTAAAAATATATGTTTTATTAATAGGATGTGTATCTCTCATAACAATTTAATTAAAGTGCTCATAAAATTCAAACCTCTTGTATTCAAAACTAGAGTGTTAATAACAAAACTCGAATAAAATTACAATATCAAAATATATAAAAAGCACACATTACATATCTTATCCAAAGATCAATACCTTCCTCCTCCAAAAATGAAAAAAACCCTAAATATAAAAACCTTAGGAAGTGTTTGCTTTGTTATTTTTAGTTTTGGATTTTCGTTAATACATAAATGTGCATGACGTATTTACATTATCGAGAACGACCAATTTAGAAAACGAGGTTAACATACAAAATAGTTTTTCTATTTTCCGCATTTTGGAAAATAACGCAAGCACGTGAAACAATTCATTCTTCCGTTGTCCATTTATCCCCTTCCTCCTCTCATCCATCTTTCTTTCATCCCTTCTGCAATCGCCCTATTCTTCTCATACTTGATGTACATTGAGACGAACAGACTTTTTCTCCACAAAAAGTCGTGTCATCTTTAAGAAAGAAAGGGATAGAAAAGAGAAAAGAAAGAAGAAACAACATCAGAATCTCAATAGGGGAACGAATAAATTATATTAATAACATAAGTATTACATAGTATACAACAACTATCAGAGTTACATAAACAATACAACACATACTAAACAACTACAAACACCTGTCTAGTTATTACAACTCAATACAATACAAAGAAAGCACTCAAAGATACCAACACAGCGGAAAACTATATATCTATACGCAGAAGCCTCCTGCTTCATTGCTCCTCCACAATTCTTCAAAGCTAACCTGAATCCCTTGGCTACTCGTAAAAATTTGAGTACCCAAGAGTTTAAGAAAAACTGAAATAAACTCCGGGTCAGACATGGGTCTGGTGTGAGTAACAAGTTAAAGTTTCTTAACTTTTGAAAACCTTTGAAAAAAGGTATCACGTTAGAATTCCCACACATAAACTGTAGGATCTAGATTAACCCTAGAGGGGGGTGAATAGGGTTATAGCAAATTTTCTCGATATAAACACAGAAACAACCTGCAGAAATAAATATGCTGAAAAGTAAATCACACACAAAATTTACCCAGCTTCGGCAACCCCTGCCTACTGCTGCATTCCCAGATTTCTATTAGAATTAAACAGTATCACGCTTACAAACACTCTACTAGACTCGCAAACCTTTTGCTCCCGCTCACAAACACTCTACTAGACTCGCAAACATTTGCTCCCGCTCACAAACACTCTACTAGACTCGCACACCCTGCTCCCTCCTATAGAGTTTCGTTTACTCACAAACTCTGCTCACGCCTATAGAGCTTTGCTTACTCGCAAACTCTGCTCCCGCCTATAGAGATTTGCAAACTCGCACACCCTGCTCACTGAACTAATTCTAACTAGACAATCTGACACTACCTAAACCCTAGGTGGTGATTTACCAAGTTTTGATTTGAAAAATAAAAACAATAATTAAAAAACAAATAATTAACACTTAAACCCTATTTAAAATATACTAAAGCCCTCTTCACATTAAACACGGCCGGCCCTTTTATTCTCAAACCCAATTCTTTCTTCTTCTTTGGCCTGTGAAAAAAAATGGTGACCGTTCCTCTTTGCAACTAAATTAGGGCTTCGGCTCTTTTGCTCCTTGCTTCCAAAATTAGGTTTGTGCAAATTGAAGTTCGCCGCTTGATACAGTTCGATGGTAGGCTTCGATGCTCTTTGATTTTCTCTCGGCTCTTCAATTTGGATCGAGTTCGTTCTGCGTTTTTCGGTATGTACTTCACTTCTTTTGCTTTGCTGGTTTTGGCTTGCTCGAACTCGATGAATAAATTGCCGATGATGATTGGGCTTATATAGGATTCGAAATCCTATTTTTGCGTTCGTGTATGTTCATTTGAATTTGACTTTGGCCGTTCGATCTGGTATTGATGCTTGAGATTTTCACTGACTAATTCAAATTGCTTGGCTACCACGATTTGAATTGTGACTTGTTCAATTGGCTTGATGCGCACGACTTTCTTGTGAATTACGGCTTTGACTTTCTGCATTGGCTTTGAATTTTGAGATGTTTCGATTTTTACCCGCTTTGACTTGGTTTTAAAACACTTCGAATTTACCACCCCATCTTTGACCTGAACCCGGCCATTGATTTTGAAGCCTCTGCTCGGCCCACTGTAGTTCCATCATCTCTGTGGTGACCACGGCTTTACTATGACTTTGTGAATTTTTCTGATGGACTTCAACTTTGCTTCGTCACAAATACTTCACTTGTTCAGATGCTCTTCACTGAGCATACTGTATTGCATTTAGTTTTGTTGTGTATGGTTGCTTGTGTTCATGTTTGCTATAGCCCTTGATGATTCATTGGTTCATTTGAAATTCTAGTGGCTGATCATCTTGTTGTTCATGGCCATTATGACTTTACTGCCATATTTTGCTTCACTGCTGTATTCATTGTCATTCATTTGTGTCTTGTATCAATGCTCCGCCATGTTGGTTTAGTTGAGTCTGTTGCATTTGTTAGCTTAGTCGTGCACTTGGTCTTTTCACTTGTGTCACTTAACTAGTTCTGGGTACATTGCATATATCACTTGGTTTTGGCTTGGAGTTGCATCAATATACATATGCCACTGTTTGTTATCTGGTAGCGCTTGAGTTTCTTGTCACTGCTGTTGTCTTTGTTGTTGGGTTGCTGTACATATGAACTTGCATTCATTCGAGTTATGTTCACATCACTTTCTGAAGCTCAAGTTGCTTGCATTTGTTTGCTGTCATGTTAGTTCGAATTGCATGTGATATCCATGTTGCAACTGTTTCATTGTTGAGTTTGTTGCTGTGTTGATTTGAATTGTGTCATTGTGCATCGAGTTGTATAGTTGGTATCCCCTTTTTTTTTTTAAATTTCATTTAGCTCGGTTTACTGGTGCATACATGTTGCATTACTTGTCTCTGCTCCATTCTGGTTGCTTCCCTGACCTTGTAGTTGTACACCTTGGCTTCACTGAGTTTGTTGTTGCATTGTTCCATGTATTTTCATTTTCCATACTGTACATATGAACCTGGTCTTACTGTCCACCTGTGCTTGCATTGCATTCCATTTTCCTTTGATTCACTACGTATTGGTTCCTGTGTTCATGTCACTGGTCTTGCTTGATGGTCTTGTGGCACTGGTTACAGTCATATTGGGTTTGTTTATGTTGCATCGACTTTGCATACTGCTTTGATCTGTGTTTGCATTCATGATTGTACTTCACTATACATTATATGCAGCACCACTTTGTTGGATCCAGCTTGAGGCTCGGGTTTGACCTTGTGCTGTGAGTTGTGACATTTATGTTATTGCAAGTAAGTTGAACCCGGCTTTTCATTTGGGTTTGACATGTGCTCACCTGTCCTCGTAAATCAATCAAGTGTATATATCTGTGTGCACGGCTTTGTGGCATATACAGTGATACACTGTGTATGTCACAAGTTGTTCGTGTATGATGAATTCAAATTTAAATGATGACGAATTGAGGCAAATACTATTTTCAAAATTCATCTTTTATTTTATATTGCAAAAATATTTTATTTTCAATTTTACTGCGTTAGTGTATATTTTTGCAGATTGGTCAGACGCTGGATTCAAACTGGAATGCAGTTGAAGATAAAATACGAGTGTGAGTGATATGTAGTGAGGTTATTAATGTAAATATAAAATCGTGATGTATTCAAAATTGTATATGTATAGTGAGAGCATGAAATTGTACTATTCAAAATTGTAATAAATATTAGTTTGAATAAAATATTCGTTTGAATTCAAATTCTGTGTTATTTAATTTTATTCAACAAATATTTATTTAATATGTGAAAAAACAAAATAGTATATTAACAAATACATTTAAACGAATGTACATATGTTTATTATCATCAAACAAAAATCATATAAGCGCAAAGCGCATAGTCAACAATCTCCCCTTTTGATGATAACAAACATATATTTAAGATTTTGAATGTATTAAATGTATTTGATCGTTCAATTTGCTCCCCCTATTTAAATGCTCCCTCTCTACACAATACTCTCCCTACATATATGCATACAAATAGAAATATATAAATGAGCCTAGATGCAAATGGAAAATTATTTGACCTTTGCTTGATTCTGTTTGAAAAAATCTTAACTTTTCTCTCCCCCTTTTGTTATCAGCAAAAGAATAACAGTGTTATAAAAAATAGGGATGAAGTGACAGACATGAATCAAAAATTTAACTCAATTGAATGTAAATATCAAATTTCAATTAAACTCAAACAAAAATGATAATTACCCTTGTCAGACGCATATTCCACTTTCAGAAGCGATGGGGATAAAATAATCAAAAATCATACAGTTCTGTCTATTTGTGGTATATTTATTTCGAGAAATTTGAATATCTACTAACCATGCATAACCGTTAGGACTTTTAAATGAGATTAGTAGTATTCCAATTTAATTTTTAAAAAGAATTCAAGTATCTTCTAACCACGCATGACCGTAAGGACTTTTAAATGGGATTAGAATCAACTTGTCTATTTAATCATTTAATTTTGATATGAGTTCCATACACGCATAACCGCAAGGACTTTTAAATGAGCATGGAAGCACATAATCAAAAATCCAAGTAATTCACCCATGCATAACCGTGAGGACTTTTAAATGAAAGTGAATACTTTGGATATTTATTTTTATTGAAGAATATAATAAATTGAAGCACAGATAATTTCCTTTATAATAATAAATTGAAGAACGAATAATTTCCTTTGTAAACTACCACAAATTTACATACTATATATGATTTTGATTTTTGATGGTCGATAGAAAGATGATAGAAATAGAAACGATCATGGAATTTTTACCCAACAAAAAGTTTTTATAACTCTTGTTATGAAATTTTAAAGAAATTTTTCTATATATATTGTCTTGAGTAATGTATGACAAATATCGACACTCATCACTTTTTCAATCACTATTGATCTTTTCGATAATCATTAGGGAGTTAGATTAGTCAAAATTTGTCATTTAAAATCAAATAAAAATGACTAATCTGAAAATATGGTCAAAAATGATTTTATCGAAGGGGTTATATGAAGAAAAAAAATTCTGCTATTTGAAAAATTATTTCAAGTGAAATATATGCAGATATTTTCTTTAAAAAAAAGATGCAGCAAATGAATGTTTCAAAAATTAATCACGTTACACTAATATTTTTTCTATCAACTATATTACCAGTGTAATCTGCATCTGAATTTAAATTTCACTCAATATTCACTCGTTGGATGTCAAAGACCAGATTTGTGAAATTTCAACAAACTATCTCAGAATGAAATTTGAAATGAAGCTATGTTAACACTCAAACAAATATCATAGTGTTAATTTCAGAAACCTTAGGATAAACAGTTATATTCATGAGTAATCAATAGTCAATCAACATCATAATTATTTCAAAAACAATTTCTTGAAGTTTCAACAATTTCTTAAAATCCTTTTTAACAGCTTTCACATGAAATCTGAAATCGTGCAAATTTACAAGCAGTGACCAAAATGTCAAAACAAATATATCTACGTGTAGCATGAGTAACCATCATTTGACCGAACAAATTTATATGGATTAGTTCAAAGTTGAAAATCTGATTGGTCATCAATTAAGCACAAATCAAGGTCATAAATAAGAACAAGTCATGTAGGATCATATCAAGTAAGCCGAATCAGTCAACCAGCATAATTACTCCAAGTAATTCTATTTAAAGATGATTGGTCAATATTTTGAAAAAACATAGAATCAAAATCATCATCTTTTGTTCATCTCAATATTGGCTGATTTAATTCAGATTATGGTGCAGATTATCACATTTAATATATCGCTCAAAACATATTTACCTGTTTTACCTTTACGATAATTTTTCGTCGTTGTCCATTGTGATTCTGTCACCTTTGTACTAGGCTAAGGAACTTTGCTTTGTCGCCCGTTGTATTTCTGGAACAGCCAAAATCTAGAGAACACTGTTGTTGTTCCTTAGCCTGCCACCACACCAACACGATGAAAGATTTTTGTGACCTATTTATTTTTATAGGTCCATGGTTGTTAGTGGCAGAACATTAAAAATATGTTTGTGGAGACCCAAAACTATTTATATATGTTCCTTTCGGCACCCAAATTTGTTTGACTTTCAAGGATTTTATATTTGTGCCTTTTGGAACCCAAATTGGTGTAGTTTTCACGTGTTTGGGTCTATACCAACAATTATTTTGATTGTGTCCAAATTTTCTACAAATTGTGCACATTAAATTGACTTGATTAAATTTTGTGTTCTTGTTCCTATGATTATAATTTTCAACATGATGTCCAATTATTTCAGATCGAGCAAAGACACTTTTTCCTTTTGCATTATCATCATCTTGTGATTTCCCAAAACCTAGTCCTTTTCTGTTATTAGCAAAAATTTGATTTCCCAATAACATTTTGAAAGATTTTTCCCCTTTTGAAGAGTTATTCAGGGATTTCTCAAGATTTTGGACTTTGGTTTTTAATGTTGTGTTTTCAGTGACAAGTGAGGTGCATCGATTTATAAAATCCTTTTTCCTAGTGTCAATGGTTTCCTTAAGATTCAAGTTTTCTTTCTCAAGATTCTCAAAGTTATTCCTACGTTTTGATAATTCTGAATCTAAAATCTTATAATTTTTACAGTCTAGGTTTTGAATATTTTCAAGTTCAGTTTCTAACCTAGAATTTTCATAGGCGAGTTTCCTCCTTTCAGATTTCAGTTTTTCAATTTTTGATTCAAGACTATCAATTGTTTTAGCAAGATCTAAGCACATAAAAACAAGATCTCTATAGGAATACTCACCTGCCTCACTAGATTCCTCGGAGCTTGCTTCTAAATCTGATTTTGCCATAAGACACAAGTTAGCCTCCTTTGAGCTGCTATCCGAAACTTCATCTCCTTCTTCATCATCCCAAGTTGCTGCAAAGGCCTTCTTTTTCTTTTTCTTTCCTTTGTTGTTTTTGAGAAGTGGGCATTTTTGTATGAAGTGTCCGGGCTTCTTGCAGTTAAAGCATTTTGATTCATTATCGGAATTGTCAGAGTCTTTTGATCTATTACCCTTTGTTTTCTTCTTTCATGGCTTGAATCTCGACCATCTTCTAAGATTATTGACAGCCATTGCAAGCTCTTCAATCGGATCTTCTTCTTCTTCATCGCTTTCTTCTTTGCTCTTTAAGGCAATCATCTTCTTCTTTGGTTCGGAGTTGTTGCGTTCTTCCTTTGCTTTTAGCTCAAGCTCATTTGTCATCAAGTTACCAATCAACTCCTCCATGCTTAGTTTACTCAAATCTTTCGATTCTTGGATTTCCGTGACTTTTGCCTCAAAGTTCATCGGTAAGACTCGTAGTATCTTCCGCACAAGCTCTACCTCAGTGAAGACTTTCCCAAGCGCTCTAGCGTTGTATACCAAGGTTGAAAAACGTCCAAACATATCCTTTATGCTCTCGCCTTTGTCCATCACAAAGTTCTCGTATTCATTGCTGAATAGGGCTAGACGAGACTCCTTGACTTGAGAAGTTCCTTCGTGTGTCACCTCCAAAGTGTGCCAAATTTCCTGTGCTGTTGTACAATGAGAAATTCTATTAAATTCATTTTTATCAAGAGCACATATCAAAGCATTCATGGCATTAGCATTTGTGGTTTTTAATTTCTTTTCGTTAGCATCCCACCTATCCTTAGGTTTAGGAATCTCAGTATCACCAACGATCATAGTGGGAGGTTTATAGCCAGTTTCAATAATATCCCAAACATCATAATCAACAGAACTAAGATAGATACCCATCCTAACTTTCCAATAAGCATAATCATTCCCGTTAAACATGGGTGGCCTAGCAATAGATTGCCCCTCAGAAAAAGCATTATTTGATGAATTCATGACTCTAGAGTTAAAGAAAAATACCAGGCTCTGATACCACTTGTAGGATCTAGATTAACCCTAGAGGGGGGGTGAATAAGGTTATAGCAAATTTTCTCGATATAAACACAAAAACAAACTGCAGAAATAAATATGCCGAAAAGTAAATCACACACAAAATTTACCCAGCTTCGGCAACCCCTGCCTACTACTGCATTCCCAGATTTCTATTAGAATTAAACAGTATCACACTTACAAACACTCTACTAGACTCGCAATCCTTTTGCTCCCGCTCACAAACACTCTACTAGACTCGCAAACATTTGCTCCCACTCACAAACACTCTACTAGACTCGCACACCCTGCTCCCGCCTATAGAGTCTCGTTTACTCGCAAACTCTGCTCCCGCCTATAGAGCTTTGCTTACTCGCAAACTCTGCTCCCGCCTATAGAGCTTTGCAAACTCGCACACCCTGCTCACTGAACTAATTCTAACTAGACAATCTGACACTACCTAAATCCTAGGTGGTGATTTACCAAGTTTTGATTTGAAAAATAAAAACAACAATTAAAAAACAAATAATTAACACTTAAACCCTATTTAAAATATACTAAAGCCCTCTTCACATTAAACACGGCCGGCCCTTTTATTCTCAAACCCGATTCTTTCTTCTTCTTTGGCGTGTGAAAAAAAATGGTGACTATTCCTCTTTGCAACTAAATTAGAGCTTCGGCTCTTTTTCTCCTTGCTTCCAAAATTAGGGTTGTGCAAATTGAAGTTCGCCGCTTGATATAGTTCAATGGTAGGCTTCGATGCTCTTTGATTTGCTCTCGGCTCTTCAATTTGGATCGAGTTCGTTCTGCATTTTTCGGTATGTACTTCACTTCTTTTGCTTTGCTGGTTTTGGCTTGCTCGAACTCGATGAATAAATTTCCAATGATGATTGGGCTTATATAGGATTCGAAATCCTATTTTTGTGTTCGTCTATGTTCATTTGAATTTGTCTTTGGCCGTTCGATCTGGTATTGATGCTTGAGATTTTCACTGACTAATTCAAATTGCTTGGCTACCACGATTTTGAATTGTGACTTGTTCAATTGGCTTGATGCGCATGGCTTTCCTTTGAATTACGGCTTTGACTTTCTACATTGGCTTTGAATTTTGAGATGTTTCGATTTTTACCCGCTTTGACTTGGTTTTAAAACACTTCGACTTTACCACCCCATCTTTGACCTGAACCCGGCCATTGATTTTGAAGCCTCTGCTCGGCCCACTGTAGTTCCATCATCTCTGTGGTGACCACGGCTTTACTATGACTTTGTGAATTTTTCTGATGGACTTCAACTTTGCTTCGTCACAGATACTTCACTTGTTCAGATGCTCTTCACTGAGCATACTGTATTGCGTTTAGTTTTGCTGTGTATGGTTGCTTGTGTTCATGTTTGCTATAGCCCTTGATGATTCATTGGTTCATTTGAAATTCTAGTGGCTGATCATCTTGCTGTTCATGGCCATTATGACTTTACTGCCATATTTTGCTTCACTACTGTATTCATTGTCATTCATTTGTGTCTTGTATCAATGCTCGGCCATGTTGGTTTAGTTGAGTCTGCTGCATTTGTTAGCTTAGTCGTGCACTTGGTCTTTTCACTTGTGTCACTTAACTAGTTCTGGGTACATTGCATATATCACTTGGTTTTGGCTTGGAGTTGCATCAATATACATATGCCACTGTTTGTTATCTGGTAGCGCTTGAGTTTCTTATCACTGCTGTTGTCTTTGTTGTTGGGTTGCTGTACATATGAACTTGCATTCATTCGAGTTATATTCACATCACTTTCTGAAGCTCAAGTTGCTTGCATTTGTTTGCTGTCATGTTAGTTCGAATTGCATGTGATATCCATGTTGCAACTGTTTCATTGTTGAGTTTGTTGCTGTGTTGATTTGAATTGTGTCATTGTGCATCGAGTTGTATAGTTGGTATCCCTTTTTTTTTTAAATTTCATTTAGCTCGGTTTACTGGTGCATACATGTTGCATTACTTGTCTCTGCTCCATTCTGGTTGCTTCCCTGACCTTGTAGTTGTACACTTTGGCTTCACTGAGTTTGTTGTTGCATTGTTCCATGTATTTGCATTTGCCATACTGTACATATGAACCTGATCTTACTGTCCACCTGTGCTTGCATTGCATTCCATTTTCCTTTGATTCACTGCATATTGGTTCCTGTGTTCATGTCACTGGTCTTGCTTGATGGTCTTGTGGCACTACTTGCAGTCATATTGGGTTTGTTTATGTTGCATCGACTTTGCATACTGCTATAATCTGTGTTTGCATTCATGATTGTACTTTACTATACATTATATGCAGCACCACTGTGTTGGATCCAGCTTGAGGCTCGGGTTTGACCTTGTGCTGTGAGTTGTGACATTTATGTTATTGCACGTGAGTTGAACCCGGCTTTTCATTTGGGTTTGACCTGTGCTCACCTGTCCTTGTAAATCAATCAAGTGTATATATCGGTGTGCACGACCTTGTGGCATATACAGTGATACACTGTGTATGTCACAAGTTGTTCGTGTATGATGAATTCAAATTTAAATGATGACGAACAACCCAAATAACTGAGGCAAATATTATTTTCAAAATTCATCTTTTATTTTATATTGCAAAAATATTTTATTTTCAATTTTACTGCGTTAGTGTATATTTTTGCAGATTGGTCAGACGCTGGATTCAAACTGGAATGCAGTTGAAGATAAAATACGAGTGTGAGTGATATTTAGTGAGGTTATTAATGTAAATATAAAATCGTGATGTATTCAAAATTGTATATGTATAGTGAGAGCATGAAATTTTACTATTCAAAATTGTAATAAATATTAGTTTGAATAAAATATTCGTTTGAATTCAAATTCTGTGTTATTTAATTTTATTCAACAAATATTTGTTTAATCTATGAAAAAACAAAATAGTATATTAACAAATACATTTAAACGAATGTATATATATTTATTATCATTAAACAAAAATCATATAAGCGCAAAGCGCATATTCAACATAAACATGGAAAAGTTTTTACCTTACGCTAACCAAAACATTTGATAGGAAATCCAGTGATATTATAGTAGGTCTAGGGTTTTCAAGTAAATATGAAATAGCCAAAATTGTTACATTCATTAAATTCCAGCTACTAGCCACTGGGTAATACGTTAAAAACCGAGGGCACTTATTGGATTTTGGATTCCATATAATGGCAGGGCAACTAGGGCACCGCCCTGTCACAGTACAAGGCCTAGATCACTGTACCGAGGATCACTCCCAATCCCCTGCAACACAAAGCCGGAACCATTCCTTACTGAACAGTTCCGAACAAGACCACCCCGTAGTTACGATCAGCAACCGCACCACAAAGCCGAAATAAAAGGGACATCTAGACAGGGGTAAATTTCGTCCTACTTGGGCATGACCCACTTAGCCGTGCTGCACCTTCCCTGTTTTAGCCATTCCCGGTTGATGAGGCTTGAGGCTACTATTATCTTTATAGGACATATCACTTAGAATGCTCATCGTCCACCTGACGATGTTCTGAAAGCATTCAATCCACACAAGTTCTTTCCGGGTTCGAACGAAACCGAAGGCATTATCTCGTTACACTCATTTTGGAATCACCCTCAGAGTTAACGACGATAACCCTTGCACTCTGAATCTTCATCTTCACATCAGATTCACAACCTAACATTAATTTGGATCGATCTGTTTTTCGGATATCCAAATATGTAGCCCGATCTCGGTCTCATCGAAATCCAAAACGTGTCTTTTAAGGCCAAATTGTTTTAGAGTTTAAAACAATTCAATTCATTATCTATGTACACACAAATAGATAATACACAGATTCATAATAGATAATCAACATTATCATCACCAACAGATAATCCATATCAGCATTATAAACAAATAATCCATATCATCGTCACAATGCAACCACTGCATCCATTTCATATAACATTACTCATCTCATGGATGAGATTACAAACTATACAAGGCTACCAATATCATTCATTCATACATAAGCAATGATTCAATGATCACTCGATCTATAATTAATTTAAAATAAAATAAATTAATTACTTTGCCTCTAATTAATTTAAAATGAATTAAATTAATTACTTCATCATTATAATCCTGCTTAACTTAATCATTAATTGATTACAAATCAATTAATTAATCACCACCTCATTAGTCAATTCAATTAATCATTACTGATTAACAATTCCCTAATCAAAATAAGTAATTAGCCTTAAATTAATTACACAAGTTAATTATACTTAACACTTTGCAATAATTAACTTTTAATTACTTAATCAATTACATCAATCCTTTATTAATTAATTACTTCATTTATTAATTATTCCTTAATTAATCAATTCATCATTAATTTTATTAATTAATTATTTCTAATTACATTTTAAAATTAATATCACTATTTAAATTAATTACATTAAGTAATTAATCTTTAATTAAATCACACATATATTAATCACCCTTGATTAATAACATCCAGTAATTAACTTCCCTTAATTACTGCATTAATAAATTAATCCTCAATTTATTATCTCAATTAATTCCTTGATTAATTACAAAGTAATTAAATCCGAATTACTTCTATAAATAAACATCTTAATTACATCCAGTAATTATCAGTTAATTAGTTCCTTAGGTAATTACAATACCATTAATTACATAAAGTAATTGTCTATTACCATCAAGCGTTTAAATTAATTAAACTAAATTAACTAATCTAAACTAATCACATTAACACAATTAATTACATGAAGTAACTAATTCATTAATTAACTCTATTAAGTAATTAAACTTAAGCAATTTCAAAATGATTATTAATGATTAATTAATCTAATTAATTATCACGTTAATTAATTGTTAAATAATCTCAAGTTAATGACTGTCATTAATGGAACGACCCAGAAGTTCTGTCAATTATAATTTGTATATTTAATTGATTTTAAATATTAATAGGTAAAATTTGTAAGACGAATAAATTTTATTTTGAATATCTAGTTTTAATTGGATAATTTAAATCGATAATTTAATATTTGAAAATTTCAGAAATAATTGAAAATTGGGTTTAATGTGATTAAAATTGATTTGTAAAATTTTATTATATCATATTGAAGTTAGAATGATGTTATAGAACTTTTAAAATCGAACTAAAAGTTAATTTGTGAAAATTGACTATTTTAGTATTTAATTGACAAGATAAAATAGCCATTTTTCAAACAGTCTCGGATTTCGACGAAACCAGTTTCATCGGATCTGTAATGTTATATTATTGTAAGATTTCAAATTTCGTATCAATCGGATTTACCGTTTGTTTGGAGCAAGCCAAAACGCATATAAATTAGTTTAAATCGATTTAATTTAAATTTGATCGTTTATATCCGTAACTCGCATAGATGATCGAATTAGCCTCTGAAACATGTTCCATTGTGTCCGAAACATGGGGTAAACCCTAGAAATGCCAGTCACCGCACGAGATTTTGAGTTCGAAAAATTTCGGATGAATAGTAATTTGTGAAATTTTCTATAAAAGCCCTTTATTTTCACTTTTGCAAAAGAAAGCCTAACCCTAACTACTTCAGGCCGCCACCATTGTTTTAATGGCCGAAATTTTTCTTCTTTCTTCCTCAAATTTCTTCAAATCCACAAAGCAATTAAAGAAACTTTCAACATGAAAGTCGTAGAGGGTGGTGAGATCTTGCTATCCAACGGTGGAGATTGGAAATGGAGCTACGGATCGACACGAATATAGGTTGGAACGACCGAACTTCGGTCGTGTTTTTCTTGATGTTGATGGGGCCGAGCTTCATTCTATCTTGGTCGAGTATAGAGTGGAGCTAGGCGCACACAATGAAGGTCGTTGATCGACGTGAAGTTGATCATGGTGGTCGCAATATTCAACACTAGTTTGGGGTTATGGGTTCGGCCGTGCGCGATTTACCTGGGAGTTTTAAACGCATGAGGAAAGAAGCATGGCACGGTTCAGATGCTAGGGTTCAGGAAGCAACGGCCTGGATTGAATCTGGGTATATAAATAAATAGAATTTGTGAATAAAATTATATTATAAATGTGTACGAACTTTAAAAATATGTAACTTGTTCATATGAGGTCGGAAAATTACGAAACGAGTTGCGTTAGCTTCGTTTTGTCGAGCACTACGCAATGGAGCTGGTTTGGATTCGTTTGGAGCTAGTAAAAATTTCGAGTAAAATTAAACTCACGTCTAAATTTTATTCGAAATAAAACGCTACAACTGTTATTGGAAACTCAAGGTGAGAACTTCTCACTCAATCGAAATTGTTTCGATTTAAATTTTAAATAGTTGGATTTAAAATTGCTTGAATGTATGTTTGAATGATGATTTCTATCTATTAATTGTTAAAATAGACATTATACGCCATATATTAAGCGGATGTTATTTATTAAAAACATATACCGCGATAATTCCATCTTGATTGGAATTGGTATTATTTATGTACTTGGAAATGATTTTCCCGCATTATATAGCGGATGAGACCCTATTGCGCCGCATAATAGCGGATAATATTTTATAAATCCTATATACCGCGATATTCCATATTGGAACGGAATTGGTATTGTGCTAACATCTATGGATGCAGGGAAACAGGTTGGAGGGATCCAACTGGATTCCTCACCAGTATTTATTTGATTTCAGAAAACGAATTGCGCGAGTGCGTAGCGGATTCCAAGTCCTTCACTGATAAATCAAAGGTCTGCATCTGACTTAGCTTGCAAATCAACCAATCAGATTTGTCTTGCGTATGCTTCGACAACCTAGGACCACATCGACAAAAGATCCAAGGAACTGATTCCCCTACCCCATTCCTATTCTATCGATAGGTGCAGCTGCTAGTAGCAGTTAGCTTCCATTCCATCGATCCCAAAAGCGTCCCTTGCTCGCGGAGCGGCATACCGAAAAATAAGTGCGATTTCGTAGTTTGGACTTGGTATACTAGGCGCCAATTAATATACTGGATGTTAGTTGTCTAAGACCAATGTTTATACTGGCCAATGCCGAGGAATCCGGCTAGTCCCATTTGAAGTCTCCCATCCATCCGACAGCATCCTTTGTTACCAACATAAGGCGAACTCCGGGGGATATAGACCATCTTCGGAGGATGCCAGACTGCTCTATCCCGTAATGATTGCTAAGATAGCTGGACTACCTAACACAGTGATTAAAAGATCTACCTCATAAGACTGACTCTTAGCTTGAAACCAGATCGTATACTGTTAACTTCGCTCGGACAGAACTTCACCAAGGTAGGTCAACGGGCTTTGACTTTGTTGAGCTTCAAGACCTTCCTGCCAGTGTCTTCTCGCTAATCAGCTATTGTGATATTTGTTGATTATCATATTGGCATATGATGTTTTGATTGTCATGATTGATATATTGTTGTTGTTGCAGCATTGGCCTATTTTTGGAGTTTTAAAAACATTAAAGTAACGATTTTGAATTTAAAAGGATTTGTAAAGTGATTTTTGAAAGTATATGTTTTATTAAATTTTTGAATTGATTCCTTGTAAATAAGTATAATAAAATTTATTATTATAAAGATTTATGATTTTTGAGAACTATAGTTAAAATGTGATTTTGAAATATGGAGTTAATGAATTTTATAAAATAGTTTGAATTGAGATTTTTGGATTTTTATAAACGGTTTATATAAAAGATTTATAAAATTGATATTTATAAATTAAAAAATAATAGAATTATAAAACGAGTTTTTATAAGTGTTAAAATGAAATAAAAAAATGGATTTCATAAGTGAATGAAATTTATAGATTTATAAAGTGGGAAGTTACAAAATAAATAGATTTTTGTAAAATAAAAGATTTCTAAGTAATTAACTTATAAATCGGATTTTGGCATTTTAATTGAGATTTTCGAATAAGTGTAAATGGTTAATAGATGAGATTTATAAAATATATATTTTATAAATCGAAATAATGGAATTATAATAGGAGTTCTGTTAATGCTGAAAATGAGGTTATAAATGGAATTTTATAAGTAGTAAGATTTTTAAATTTTGTAAATTGAAGTCTTTATAAAATATAAATGCGAATTTATAAACATTGTTTTATAAATCCGAAACCGACTTATTTTGATAAGTCAATTATTTTAAATTTTGAAAGGAGATATATTCACGATTTTGGATGGTGGATAATCCTTTAAACAAAATGTGTAGAAAAATGTTGAAATTGGTAAACGAAGAATATTCACGATTTTGGGACAGTGAAAAATGTAACGCCCACGGATTTTCGTTCTTCGAAAATTCAACATCGATACTCACTTTATCGACTGCCGAGAAATCAAAGGCCGAAAACCGAGATGTTATGGGTTTTAAAAAGAAAAGAAAAGAAAGAAGAGAGAAAAAGAAGAAAGAAAAAGAAAAATAGAGGGAAAGAAGATAGACGATTTTTAGAAAACAGAGAATTAGAAAAACAGAAGATAGAGAATTTGAAAATAGAACAGGACAGAAAGGGAACAACAGAACAACAACAGAATCTCACAATTCGCAGCGGAACAACATATAATAATAAATGAATAATCTTTAAACAAAGAACTATAGTTATTACATTTCATCACATTTCATTACATCACATCATATCATCAGAGTGTACAACAACATACAACATCAAACAGTGCAGCGGAAAAAGAAATACTATATAAACTAGTATTACGCCATGCCATCCAGCTTGCCTCCAGCAACTCCAGAATATCCTGATAAACCTAACTCTTAACTGCCCGTGTGGAAATTGGTGGGCACCCAGAGTTTAGGAAGGAAAACAATAAACTCCGAGTCAGTCATGTGACTTGTGTGAGAACTCAAAACAGTTTATTTATCTTTAAAATCAAAATAGAGGAATATTTTTAAATCAATTCGCAATGCTTTTAAAAATGAGACTACCATAAGACCTCCTGCCACACACACAATGCAAACGCAGACTTGGAGAAGATTTCTCCTTATGATAGTCAAAGATGCTTGATACGCATTAAAATCAAATCAATTTTGATATTATTATTAGTGCATAGTGTATAAAACGATTTCGAAAGTAGAATATAAATCTTAGCCAGCATAGGTACCATTATATTATGCCTACTAATAGCTACCATATTAGATGGCAGGTTCTACAACTAAAACCGTACAAGTCTCGTATTGTTTCTTTGGATTTCCAACGAATGATCAGGCCAAGGAACTTCCCATTGCCACATGAGAATGCCTCTGGATGGACATCCCCGAGAACCAAACCGGATCTCTACCAACACAAGGCCGGGTTACTCCTAACTGAGTAACAACTGACCGAATATGCCATCCCCCGGTCCTTTGGGACCTTTATCAACCGAGCGCTCGTAATCAATTCACACAGTCATAACAAAGTGTTTTCAACATGAGTAAGTATCTGGGCTCCATACCATGATACCACCCTTTTCCAGAAGGAAATGGACACATCCTAAAGGGTGCTACCCCTCATAACCTTGCTGCTTCTTTCCTGTTTTGACCATTCACGGGGTGTGAGGCTCGACGAATTCACGTCCACAAAAACATACTTTATACAAAAGCCATACTTTGGGTCAACAAATGATCAACACAATGATCACAAGGATAGACGATCAAATAAACGATCCTATCACAAATAATCAACACAATGATCATTTCAGCATCACTCAGCATGTCACATTACCAAATTGGGAATATATCGCTGATAACTTCAACTATATAACCTCTGAGCTCGTACGTCTCAAAGAAGGGTGTTAAGCAAAGAATAAATTCTCCGCCACCAACAGAAATATATTTGAAAGAAATCGGCTTTATATCTCAACTTGTAATGTCAGGCATACAATCCATACAAGTCTGTTCCGGGCTCGAACAGAACCGAAGGCACTTACAAAGAAGTCCTTGCAATCCGGATATTCACAATCCTGATCGGATTCACCATCACATATGGAGAACTCAATACCGTAGCTACTCGGTGCAGAGTCAATCGATAGTTCATCCTATCACTCTCGCAAATACCGGTCTTCAACACCGATCTTCAAATGCGATTCACAACGACGTATCACATATTCGGAGTGGGTTATACGACCCCATGGTCCTTTCCCGGTTAACCCGAATAGTGAGCGCTTATTCAAAAATAAGTGTGCGTTCAAATTCAAACAATTCACATCAAATACCCATTTAAAGGGAAATATTGATAGTCGGCTATTGAACTATCAATTGATATGCATACATCACCAGATTCCAAATAATTTTCCAAATTATTTATTTTCCAAAATATCTTTATAAGATATATAATTTCAACACCTCAAAAATAAATCAATATTTATTTTCAGACAAATTCCACTTTCACATATAAATTCCATAATGAATTTATATTTCAAAATATTCATGCATATATGATTTCAATTATTCATTTCCAATTTATCTTCAAAAAGATAAATTCAAAATATTTACTTCATATTGGAAAATATTTCCATACTTATTTATTCATAAGTAATTCACAAATCTCTTTTATTTTCAACAGTTAGAAAATATTCAATATACTTAAATCGAATTAAGTATATATTTCATTCTTTAAGGAAATCATTCACTTATACATATTTATTTGGGCCAAAACGAATGTTGCGTAAAACATCGTTACAACGTCCCAAAATCACTAGTATAGGGATTTGAAATTAAAATAGATATATAAATTCCAATACTATACAAAAACATTTCCATTCGGAAATCATTTACTATAACAACAGTGTTATAGTCCATCATCTCCTTTCATTTCTCGAAACATCTATTTCAACAATAAATGTTGAAATCTATGGTTTCGAATCTCAACACATTTTAAAACATCGTTAGATCGTTTTAATTCTGTTTAAAATATCACATTCTAAAACATTTTCTTTAACATGTTATTCACTATTCAAAAACGTGAATATACTATGTTAACAAATTTCATCCTTTTTATACTTTT
Source organism: Allium cepa (assembly GCA_030765085.1). Classification (NCBI taxonomy): domain Eukaryota; kingdom Viridiplantae; phylum Streptophyta; class Magnoliopsida; order Asparagales; family Amaryllidaceae; genus Allium; species Allium cepa. Next base: position 961,767,355 of record CM060939.1, on the reverse strand, counting down.
TAACTTAAAGGATTATTCACAGTTTAAAACGTGAATATAACTCCATTTATAAGTTATAACAATTAACTTATCAAAATAAGTCGTTTGCGAATTCATAAAACAACGTTTATAAATTCCTCTTCTATTTATTTATAAAAACTTCCTTTTTATAAATTTCTTTATTAACCTATTCCAGTTTATAACTTAATCATAAACTAAAAGTTCATATTATAAGTTAAATCCTTATAAAACGATTATTTTATAAAATCGTTCTTTAAACTTCATAATTATAAATCTTATAACTTATAAGATTCATTTATTTAACCAAATCTATTCTTCAATTAACTTCACAAATTTATAAATCTTACTATTTATAAATTTCATTTATAACTTCACAGTTTATAATTCTATAAATTTCATTCATTTATGAAATTCATTTTCACTACATTCAAACACTTATAAAAACTCGTTTTATAATGTCTATATTTAAATTTATAAATATCCATTTATAAATTCTCTTAATATAAATCAGTTTATATTATTATTCTAAAACGTCTTTAAATTCCTTTATAATTTCATCATTTCGATTTATAAAATAATCAAATTTTATAAATCCTATATTTAAACTCTTATCATATATTCAAAAATCCAATCTAAATTATTTTATAAAATCATTAGTTCATATTTCTCAAAAATCGACTTTTAATCGTATTTCTAAAAATCAGCTTTTTAACTATATTTCACAAAAACCATAATTTTTATAACTTTAAAAATTATAACGTTTATTTATTTAAAATGGATCAATTCCAAAAATATAGTATATTTTCAAAAATCACTTTAAAACCATTTTAAAATCCCAAAATCTGGGTCCAATGATGCTACACACCAAATAGTCAATCACGACTACAACGATATCATATATCGATATGATAATCCATCAAATATCAAAATATCTGAAATCAAATAAAAACTGTTGAGGAATCCAGTTGGATCCCTCCAACCTGTTTCCTGCATCCAAAAACATTAGCACAATACCAATTTCGCTCCAGTACGAAATTATCGCGGTACATGTTCTTATTAAATATTATCCGCTTAATAACGGCGTAATAGGGTCTCATCCGCTAAACAAAAAATGCGGGAAATCAACAACTGCAATATATACATATGCCAATATATATATATTGATATTATATATAATACCAATTTCACTGTTTATGAAATATTCGCGGTATATGTTTATATTAAATAACATCCGCTTACTAACGGCGTATAATGTCTATTTTAACAATCAATAATTTACAGTCATCATTCAAACATGCATTCAAATATTTTAAATCTAACTATTTAAAATAAAATCGAAACCTATTCGATTGAGTGAGAAGTTCTCACCTTGGTTTTAAATTCCGTTTTAGCTTTTATTTCGAATAAAATTAAACGCGCGTTTAATTTTACTCGAAATTCTCACTAACTGCAAACGATTCCAAACCAACTCCATCGCGTAGTTCTCGTCCATACGATTCCAACGCAACTGAGTTTGCATTTTTTCGACCTCGTATGAAAAAGTTATGAATTTTTAAAGTTTGTACACGTTTTATATAAACTAATATAACATAACTTAATTAATTTAACCTACAGCTCATCCTAGCCCTCAGATCTAAATCCAACGGCCCCTGCTCATCTTCCCAAATCACGTTCCCCTACAGGTTTGAGGCCGTGCACAAACAACCCATTACAAGAAACTAGGGTTTCAAATTACTCCCCCGATACTCGACGAAATTCGATCACACCAACGCCATGACGAAGCTCTCGAACTAAGCTATGTTCGGCTGCAACCACAGGGAGCTCGGCCCTGAGATAGGCCTCGAATTGCGTGCGTTTCCTGATGAGAACGGCCATGTTTTGCTCCTCCATCGTCGCACCATTTACGATCATCATCGTATGGATTTCAAGCTCTCTTCATGCTCTACCTTTTTCGTGTTGAACACTTCTTCTAATTCTTTGTAGATTGGGAGAGATTGAGGGGGAAAGGAAATTGAATTCTGGCCATCCATCTATAGGTGGCGACTGCAGTTTTAATTTAGGGTTTTAGGTTTTTTTTTTTTTTTTTTTTTTTATTTTTAATTTGTGAAGAGGAGAGAGGTGTATTTATAGAAAAAGCTAGCGTAAACACTATTCATCCCGGGAATTCCGAACTCCGATTTAGGCGCCGTAACCAGCGTACCTAGGGTTTATCCCGCGTTCCGGACACAATGGAACAGGTTTCGGAAGCTAATTCGGAAGTATGTGCGAGTTATGGCTATAAACGCTCAATTTAAATTAAACCGATTTAACTCGATTTCTAGGCGTTTTAATTTGTACCGGACAAACGGTAAATCCGATTGACTTGAAATTTGAAACCTTACAATAATATCACATTACGGATCCGATGAAACTGGTTTCGTCGAAATCCGAGACTTTTTGAAAAATGGCTATTTTGACTCGCCAAATTTAAATTAAAAATAATTCGATGCGTTTCGAGCTGCCGCGATCAAACGATAGCTCCGATTGACACGAAAATTGAAATCCGGTAATAACTAACTATTACGGATCCAATAGAACTGGTTTCGTTCAATTCTGAGACTGTTCAAAAATTGACTATTTTACTAGTCGATTTAAATATTAAAATATTCAATTTTCACAAATTAACTTTTAATTCGATTTTAAAAGTTCTAAAATATTTCTATAACTCCAGTATGATTAAATAAAATTTTCCAAATTATTTTCAATCATATTTAACTCAATTTTTAATTATTTCCATAATTTAACATATTAAATTATTGATTTAATTATCCAATTAAATCCAATAAATCAAATAAAATTTATTCGACTTATAAATTCAATTATTAATATTTAAAATAAATTAAATATTCAAATTTTAAATTTCTAAAAATTCTGGGTCGTTACAATCTTCCCCCCTTAAAAGAATTTCGTCCTCGAAATTACAAGTAAGAAAGGTTACAAAATCTATTAACTTTCCAAAATTCATAGTTAAACTTCTTGCAATAACTTTACTAAGCTTTCAAATCATACTTAGTTATCTTTTTCAAAAACAACCTACTATTGTTTAACTTTCAACTTTAAATCAAAATTAAAGTTTTCAAAATTTTCCCAAAATTTTCTCAAATTTTTTCTAACGCCTTAAATTTCCGGAAAAATTCGCCATAGTCTCCTTTGCGCGGCTCGATCCGAAAAAAAAATGACAGTATATATATCACAAATATACATCTCATCAAGTAATGAGGCATCCCGAAGGGAAAAAAGTGTAAAAGTACGATATTTAATCCGAGATATGTACCTTATATTTTATTAGCGAGCATATACAGCTAATATAGCGCTAAAGCGAACTCCAAATGCGAAGCAAACGCGATCCGCACCTACTAAACACTTAACAAACAACATGAGAACATGCATATATGCAAATAATCTCAATATACAACATATAGCAACATAACAACTATATATATCACATAGAAAATGCAACAATAGCAATATATATTCAACCATCAACCAATTATCATTCATAATCAATAATATTCATTCATATTCTCATTAATATTAAATGAAATGGTTTTCAATTTAAATCACATTTGATTCATTTACATTGGATGTTCTTACTAACATTCATTCTCAATTTTAATTAGTTTGCATTCACTAATTAAATCTAATTCACATTCAATTCTATTCAAATTTATTTACTTCTAATTTGAATTCAATTACATAGCTTCCAATTTCATTAACTCTTAATGAATTTTATACAACCAATCAACAATCAAATAACAACCGAAGTATATTAATTTCAACCAAATTCCTTTGCTTATATTCATACATTCAATTCGGTTTAAATTTTAATTGATTTTCATTCAATTTTTATTCAACTTCTAATAACATTTGAATTTTAATGAATTAACACTTATGTTCATTATTTTATATCAACTTAAATTTACATTTAATTGATTAACATTCAATCCATTAATTCAATTCAATTACAAAGTTGAATTCTATTACATAACTCAAGTTCATATTTATTACTAACTTCATTAATTTACTTCGATACCAATATTAACTTCATTAACATTACTAAAGTTATATTTCCTTTAAACATCACTTAGTTTTACATAACTTAAATTCATATAGTTTCACTTCTTATATATATAAGTTTATTTCACAATTGTAAATCACTTTAATTATAATTCAATTCTTATAATTCTTTTACTTATACAATTATTCTTTAATTTATATTATTCAAACAACCTAACAATCAACTTATATACACTTTAATAATTCTGAAAAATTATTCCCTTTACATACAAAATATACTTAAGGTAAAATTATTTCATTTACCCAATTTCTAAATCAATATTGTGCCGAATTGTTCTATTCAAGTGTTTAGAAACCCCTTCGGCATAGTCTTGCGGACCACGCTGACGAAAGTTCATATGCCACTCAATAAACCAATCATCACAATATAAAACAATTTTGTATTCACTAACAAGTACGCTCTCATAGCTATTATTACACTCAAACTCATTATAGAGTACTGCTGACTCTATCTCTAATGAATTATACCCTACAGAACCATGGTTATCGCTTAACCATCAGCTCTGATACCAAATGTAACGCCCACGGATTTTCGTTCTTCGAAAATTCAACATCGATACTCACTTTATCGACTGCCGAGAAATCAAAGGCCGAAAACCGAGATGTTATGGGTTTTAAAAAGAAAAGAAAAGAAAGAAGAGAGAAAAAGAAGAAAGAAAAAGAAAAATAGAGGGAAAGAAGATAGACGATTTTTAGAAAACAGAGAATTAGAAAAACAGAAGATAGAGAATTTGAAAATAGAACAGGACAGAAAGGGAACAACAGAACAACAACAGAATCTCACAATTCGCAGCGGAACAACATATAATAATAAATGAATAATCTTTAAACAAAGAACTATAGTTATTACATTTCATCACATTTCATTACATCACATCATATCATCAGAGTGTACAACAACATACAACATCAAACAGTGCAGCGGAAAAAGAAATACTATATAAACTAGTATTACGCCATGCCATCCAGCTTGCCTCCAGCAACTCCAGAATATCCTGATAAACCTAACTCTTAACTGCCCGTGTGGAAATTGGTGGGCACCCAGAGTTTAGGAAGGAAAACAATAAACTCCGAGTCAGTCATGTGACTGGTGTGAGAACTCAAAACAGTTTATTTATCTTTAAAATCAAAATAGAGGAATATTTTTAAATCAATTCGCAATGCTTTTAAAAATGAGACTACCATAAGACCTCCTGCCACACACACAATGCAAACGCAGACTTGGAGAAGATTTCTCCTTATGATAGTCAAAGATGCTTGATACGCATTAAAATCAAATCAATTTTGATATTATTATTAGTGCATAGTGTATAAAACGATTTCGAAAGTAGAATATAAATCTTAGCCAGCATAGGTACCATTATATTATGCCTACTAATAGCTACCATATTAGATGGCAGGTTCTACAACTAAAACCGTACAAGTCTCGTATTGTTTCTTTGGATTTCCAACGAATGATCAGGCCAAGGAACTTCCCATTGCCACATGAGAATGCCTCTGGATGGACATCCCCGAGAACCAAACCGGATCTCTACCAACACAAGGCCGGGTTACTCCTAACTGAGTAACAACTGACCGAATATGCCATCCCCCGGTCCTTTGGGACCTTTATCAACCGAGCGCTCGTAATCAATTCACACAATCATAACAAAGTGTTTTCAACATGAGTAAGTATCTGGGCTCCATACCATGATACCACCCTTTTCCAGAAGGAAATGGACACATCCTAAAGGGTGCTACCCCTCATAACCTTGCTGCTTCTTTCCTGTTTTGACCATTCACGGGGTGTGAGGCTCGACGAATTCACGTCCACAAAAACATACTTTATACAAAAGCCATACTTTGGGTCAACAAATGATCAACACAATGATCACAAGGATAGACGATCAAATAAACGATCCTATCACAAATAATCAACACAATGATCATTTCAGCATCACTCAGCATGTCACATTACCAAATTGGGAATATATCGCTGATAACTTCAACTATATAACCTCTGAGCTCGTACGTCTCAAAGAAGGGTGTTAAGCAAAGAATAAATTCTCCGCCACCAACAGAAATATATTTGAAAGAAATCGGCTTTATATCTCAACTTGTAATGTCAGGCATACAATCCATACAAGTCTGTTCCGGGCTCGAACAGAACCGAAGGCACTTACAAAGAAGTCCTTGCAATCCGGATATTCACAATCCTGATCGGATTCACCATCACATATGGAGAACTCAATACCGTAGCTACTCGGTGCAGAGTCAATCGATAGTTCATCCTATCACTCTCGCAAATACCGGTCTTCAACACCGATCTTCAAATGCGATTCACAACGACGTATCACATATTCGGAGTGGGTTATACGACCCCATGGTCCTTTCCCGGTTAACCCGAATAGTGAGCGCTTATTCAAAAATAAGTGTGCATTCAAATTCAAACAATTCACATCAAATACCCATTTAAAGGGAAATATTGATAGTCGGCTATTGAACTATCAATTGATATGCATACATCACCAGATTCCAAATAATTTTCCAAATTATTTATTTTCCAAAATATCTTTATAAGATATATAATTTCAACACCTCAAAAATAAATCAATATTTATTTTCAGACAAATTCCACTTTCACATATAAATTCCATAATGAATTTATATTTCAAAATATTCATGCATATATGATTTCAATTATTCATTTCCAATTTATCTTCAAAAAGATAAATTCAAAATATTCACTTCATATTGGAAAATATTTCCATACTTATTTATTCATAAGTAATTCACAAATCTCTTTTATTTTCAACAGTTAGAAAATATTCAATATACTTAAATCGAATTAAGTATATATTTCATTCTTTAAGGAAATCATTCACTTATACATATTTATTTGGGCCAAAACGAATGTTGCGTAAAACATCGTTACAACGTCCCAAAATCACTAGTATAGGGATTTGAAATTAAAATAGATATATAAATTCCAATACTATACAAAAACATTTCCATTCGGAAATCATTTACTATAACAACAGTGTTATAGTCCATCATCTCCTTTCATTTCTCGAAACATCTATTTCAACAATAAATGTTGAAATCTATGGTTTCGAATCTCAACACATTTTAAAACATCGTTAGATCGTTTTAATTCTGTTTAAAATATCACATTCTAAAACATTTTCTTTAACATGTTATTCACTATTCAAAAACGTGAATATACTATGTTAACAAATTTCATCCTTTTTATACTTTTTAACTTAAAGGATTATTCACAGTTTAAAACGTGAATATAACTCCATTTATAAGTTATAACAATTAACTTATCAAAATAAGTCGTTTGCGAATTCATAAAACAACGTTTATAAATTCCTCTTCTATTTATTTATAAAAACTTCCTTTTTATAAATTTCTTTATTAACCTATTCCAGTTTATAACTTAATCATAAACTAAAAGTTCATATTATAAGTTAAATCCTTATAAAACGATTATTTTATAAAATCGTTCTTTAAACTTCATAATTATAAATCTTATAACTTATAAGATTCATTTATTTAACCAAATCTATTCTTCAATTAACTTCACAAATTTATAAATCTTACTATTTATAAATTTCATTTATAACTTCACAGTTTATAATTCTATAAATTTCATTCATTTATGAAATTCATTTTCACTACATTCAAACACTTATAAAAACTCGTTTTATAATGTCTATATTTAAATTTATAAATATCCATTTATAAATTCTCTTAATATAAATCAGTTTATATTATTATTCTAAAATGTCTTTAAATTCCTTTATAATTTCATCATTTCGATTTATAAAATAATCAAATTTTATAAATCCTATATTTAAACTCTTATCATATATTCAAAAATCCAATCTAAATTATTTTATAAAATCATTAGTTCATATTTCTCAAAAATCGACTTTTAATCGTATTTCTAAAAATCAGCTTTTTAACTATATTTCACAAAAACCATAATTTTTATAACTTTAAAAATTATAACGTTTATTTATTTAAAATGGATCAATTCCAAAAATATAGTATATTTTCAAAAATCACTTTAAAACCATTTTAAAATCCCAAAATCTGGGTCCAATGATGCTACACACCAAATAGTCAATCACGACTACAACGATATCATATATCGATATGATAATCCATCAAATATCAAAATATCTGAAATCAAATAAAAACTGTTGAGGAATCCAGTTGGATCCCTCCAACCTGTTTCCTGCATCCAAAAACATTAGCACAATACCAATTTCGCTCCAGTACGAAATTATCGCGGTACATGTTCTTATTAAATATTATCCGCTTAATAACGGCGTAATAGGGTCTCATCCGCTAAACAAAAAATGCGGGAAATCAACAACTGCAATATATACATATGCCAATATATATATATTGATATTATATATAATACCAATTTCACTGTTTATGAAATATTCGCGGTATATGTTTATATTAAATAACATCCGCTTACTAACGGCGTATAATGTCTATTTTAACAATCAATAATTTACAGTCATCATTCAAACATGCATTCAAATATTTTAAATCTAACTATTTAAAATAAAATCGAAACCTATTCGATTGAGTGAGAAGTTCTCACCTTGGTTTTAAATTCCGTTTTAGCTTTTATTTCGAATAAAATTAAACGCGCGTTTAATTTTACTCGAAATTCTCACTAACTCCAAACGATTCCAAACCAACTCCATCGCGTAGTTCTCGTCCATACGATTCCAACGCAACTGAGTTTGCATTTTTTCGACGTCGTATGAAAAAGTTATGAATTTTTAAAGTTTGTACACGTTTTATATAAACTAATATAACATAACTTAATTAATTTAACCTACAGCTCATCCTAGCCCTCAGATCTAAATCCAACGGCCCCTGCTCATCTTCCCAAATCACGTTCCCCTACAGGTTTGAGGCCGTGCACAAACAACCCATTACAAGAAACTAGGGTTTCAAATTACTCCCCCGATACTCGACGAAATTCGATCACACCAACGCCATGACGAAGCTCTCGAACTAAGCTATGTTCGGCTGCAACCACAGGGAGCTCGGCCCTGAGATAGGCCTCGAATTGCGTGCGTTTCCTGATGAGAACGGCCATGTTTTGCTCCTCCATCGTCGCACCATTTACGATCATCATCGTATGGATTTCAAGCTCTCTTCATGCTCTACCTTTTTCGTGTTGAACACTTCTTCTAATTCTTTGTAGATTGGGAGAGATTGAGGGGGAAAGGAAATTGAATTCTGGCCATCCATCTATAGGTGGCGGCTGCAGTTTTAATTTAGGGTTTTAGGTTTTTTTTTTTTTTTTTTTTTTTTTATTTTTAATTTGTGAAGAGGAGAGAGGTGTATTTATAGAAAAAGCTAGCGTAAACACTATTCATCCCGGGAATTCCGAACTCCGATTTAGGCGCCGTAACCAGCGTACCTAGGGTTTATCCCGCGTTCCGGACACAATGGAACAGGTTTCGGAAGCTAATTCAGAAGTATGTGCGAGTTATGGCTATAAACGCTCAATTTAAATTAAACCGATTTAACTCGATTTCTAGGCGTTTTAATTTGTACCGGACAAACGGTAAATCCGATTGACTTGAAATTTGAAACCTTACAATAATATCACATTACGGATCCGATGAAACTGGTTTCGTCGAAATCCGAGACTTTTTGAAAAATGGCTATTTTGACTCGCCAAATTTAAATTAAAAATAATTCGATGCGTTTCGAGCTGCCGCGATCAAACGATAGCTCCGATTGACACGAAAATTGAAATCCGGTAATAACTAACTATTACGGATCCAATAGAACTGGTTTCGTTCAATTCTGAGACTGTTCAAAAATTGACTATTTTACTAGTCGATTTAAATATTAAAATATTCAATTTTCACAAATTAACTTTTAATTCGATTTTAAAAGTTCTAAAATATTTCTATAACTCCAGTATGATTAAATAAAATTTTCCAAATTATTTTCAATCATATTTAACTCAATTTTTAATTATTTCCATAATTTAACATATTAAATTATTGATTTAATTATCCAATTAAATCCAATAAATCAAATAAAATTTATTCGACTTATAAATTCAATTATTAATATTTAAAATAAATTAAATATTCAAATTTTAAATTTCTAAAAATTCTGGGTCGTTACAAAAAATATGTTAAAGTGTTTTGGGGAGGTGATATTTTAAATAGAATTAAAATGATTTAAAGATGTTTTAAAATGCATTAAGTATCAAATACATAGATTTCAGCATTCATTGTTGAAATAGACGTTTTCGAGAAATAAGGAAAAGATGGACTATAACACTGTTTTTATAGTAAATGATTTCCGAAAGGAAATGTTTTATATAGTATTGGGATTTATATATCTATCTAAATTTTGAATCTCTATACTAGTGATTTTGGGTCGTCGTAACGATGTTTTACGCAACATTCGTTTTGACTCAAATAAATGTGTTTAAGCGCACGTTTTCTTTAAAGAATGAAATATATACTTAATTTCGATTAAGTATATTGAATATTTTCCAAATGTTGAAAATAAATGGATTTGTGAATAACTTATTATTAAATAAGTATGGAAATGTTTTCCAATATGAAGTGAATATTTTGAGATTTTATCTTTTAAAGATAAATTGAAAATGAATACTAGAAATCGATTTGAAAATCGTATATTCATAGATATTTTGGAATTGTAAATTCACTATGGAATTTATAAAAGAAAGGGAAATTTGTTTAAAAATAAAAGTTGATTTATTTTTGAAGTGCGGAAATAAATTTACAGATTTGGAACGTAAATATAAAGTAAATCGTTAAGGATTTATTTAATTGGTTTAAGTGAACCATTTTGAAATGAAATTATTTCCGCGTAAGGAAAATGTTTGAAATTTGTTTTCAAAAGTTGTAAAGGTGAAAAGTGATTTGAATTTTTTTCAAATGTTGAAGTGTGGAAAATATATATCTTGTAAAGATATTTTTGGAAAATAAATAATTTGGAAAATTATTTGGAACTTGGTGATGTTGTGCATATCTATTGATAGTTAAATAACCGACTATCAATATTTACAAATAGGTATTTGTTGTGATTTGCTTGAATTTGAATGCCACACTTATTTTCAAAATAAGCGATTACTATTCGGGTTGGCCGGGAAAGGACCTTGGGGTCGCATAACCCATTCCGAAATGTGATACATCGTTATGGATTACATTTGAAGACCAGTGTTGAAGACCGGATATTTTTGAAAATGGAAGGATTACCGTCGAATGACTCTGCATCGGCTGATCTCCGATATAGAAGTTTTGTCACCCTTAGTGACGGAAAGTCCGGACGTGATTAGTGAATATCCGGATTGGAAGGGCTTCTTTGGAAGTGCCTTCGATTCTGTTCGAGCCCGGAACAGACTTGTATGGATTGTATGTCTGACATTAAAAATTGAGATATAAAGCTGATTTCTTTCAAATATATTTCTGTTGGTGGCGGAGAATTTATTCTCTTAGCTTAACACCCTTCTCTGAGACGTACGAGCTCAGAGGTTATGTAGTTGAAGGTTATTAGTAATATACTCCCAATTTGGTAGTGTGATATGCTAAGTGATGTTGAGCATTTGTTGAACAAACACAGTTTTTGTATAAAGCGTGGCTTTGTGAATGAGACTTCATCGGACCTCACACCCCGGAAATGGTCAAAACAGGAATGATGCAGCAAGGTTATTAGGGGGTAGCACCCCTTTAGTGTATGTCATTCCTTTTGGATAGAGGTGGTATCATGGTATGGAGCCCAGATACTTAACCTATGTTGTTGCTACAAATTTATTACTTTGTGGTTGTTGGAATCGGGGATCCTCGGATATAGATCGGTTACGATCGGGGAATGACATATTCATGTCAGTAGTTACCCATTTTGAAGGGTAACCCGGCCTTGTGTTGGCAGAGATCCGGTTAGATTCTCGGGTCATCTTTCCAGAGGCATACCCATGTGGCAATGGGAAGTTACTTGGCCTGACCATTTTTTGGAAATATAAAGAAAAAATACGATCTTGTACGTTTTAGTTGTAGAACCTATCATTCACTTATGGTGGTCACCACTAGTTGGATGGTAGCTATAGTAGGCATAAGTGCGAAATGCCTATGCTGGCTGAGATTTATATCTTTACTTTCGAAATGATTTTTCCTACACTATGCACTAGTAATAATATCAAATGTTTCTTTTTAATGCGTATCAATCATCTTTGACTATCATAAGGAGAAATCTCCTCCGATTCTGCGTTTGCATTGTGTGTGTGTGCGGGAGGCCTTATGGTAGTTTCATTTTCTAAAAAGCATTGCGAATCTATTTTAAAATATCCCTTTGTTTGTTTCTAAAAGATAAACTGTTTTAGTTCTCACACCAGTCCCATGACTGACCTGGAGTTTATTGTTTTCCTTTCTAAACTCTGGGTGCCCACCAATTTCCACACGGGCAGTCTAGAGTTAGGTTATGAGGATATTCTGGAATTCAGGAGTTGCTGGAGGCAAGCTGGATGGCATGGCGTATTCACTAGTATATAGTATTTCTTTTCCGTTGTTTGTTGTTATACACTCTGATGATGTAATGTAATGTAATGTGATGTAATGTAATAACTGATATAGTTCTTTTGTTTAAAGATTATTCATTTATCTATTGTATGTTGTTCCACTGCGATTGTGAGATTCTTATATTGTTCTGTTATTTCTTTCTGTTCTGTTCTGTTCTATTTTTTTCTCTCATCTTCTATCCTTTTCTTCTTCTTTAACCATAACATTTCTCGTAAGTTTGTTCCTCTTTGGTTGGATTGTTGTGGAATGTTGCCAGTTCAAAGGAGTACGGATTTTCGGGCTTTTACAATTAACAAATCTTTAATTACTTCACTCAGATTAACCATTATTAATTACAAATTAATATTTAATTACAATTTAATTAATTACTAATTATTAAATTAATTAAGTGTTATGCAATTTAATTAATCCTTAAGCTCGATTAATTAATCTTAATCATTAACTGTTTGCACAAAAAATGGGCAAACACCTCCAAGTCATATGTTTTAGTTGATTTTACGTTGTTCTTAGTGATTTGGGTGATTTATGCAAATACGTAAAAAAGGGACTAAACTGTAAAAGACACACAGATTTATAGTGGTTCGGCCAGAATGTGCCTACGTCCACTTTATATGTTATTCTCCTTTATTGTTCGGATTACAAGTATAAAGCTTTGATTACAAGTGTATGAAAGTTGTTTGAAAGTTCTGTTCGTGCTTGAGCTCTCAACCTTGTCTGCCATTGTTGTACCCTTTCCCCTCTATTTATAGAGTGAGGTTAGGAGTAGGGGTCTTGGATGTATATAGTTGTTGGTGGGCCTGGGCTGATGTGATCTGGCCTGGCACTGTTGATTCGGTAACGCCTTGGCTTGGTAGTGAGTGGAGCATGGATTGGTCCGGTGGTGGGTGGAGCGTTCAGTTCTGGTCCGATGGTGCTTTGGTTCGGCAGTGGATGAAGGCGTTGATTGGTTCGGTGATGGTTGGAGGTGGCTGGTTCCGTAGTGCCTTCTTAGCCTTGATTCGGTAGTGTTGTTCGGTGATGAGAGGGGTATGGATTGATTCGGTGGTGAGTGGAGTTGGGATTGATTCGGTGGTAAGTGGAGTTGGTCCGGTGGCAGAGGATTGGTGCCGAAGGGGTTGGTTCAGTGGTCTCGGTCCGGTGGGACTTCGTCCAACATTTGCCCTCCAAAGTGGGGCCTATGCCTACATATGCCGCGCTTTGTTTATTTGGACACCCTCATTCGGACCGAGTGCCGAACCGGTTGGTCCGGCTATCCTTCTCTTGCCATAAGTATGGGCTCCACGCCTCCATTATTCCTTACCGTTTGGAAGAGCCGATCCAAATTCTTAACCGCCAAATCAATCATAGTGCCGAATCAGATTTGACTGTGGGACCAGGTGAGGCATTCTCTTGCCGAATGAACTTTATGTTCGAATTACCGAATATAACTTATGGAGGATGAGTACCGAATGACTCCTAGACTCGAACCACCGAATGGGACATTGGGAGTACGAGGGCCGAATGGATCCTTAGACTCACACTACCGAATGAAATTTTGGGAGTGTGAGTTTCGAATGGATTCTTAGATTCGTACTACCGAACAAAATTTTGTGTTCTGAATTATAAATGAGATTCCAAGCTGCACGTACTAGCTTGTTTATATCTCTTGTTCTAACGATGCATTTTCTCGTGTTGCAGATAATGTCTCATAAAGTAGAAACTCATTCTGATAAGAAGAGATCCTAGGATAAATGAGAGTCCCCTATAGTGCCCCCAGTTCAATCAGAGCCAGAACGACATGGACCATCCCCGAGATCATTAGTAGATGGGTACGGTCCTTAGGAGCTTTTGAACTCACCGCCTGACTGCTTTCCCAGCTCCCTCAAAGACGAGCACCTTGACGTTATATCTAGATCCTTTGGGATTGACAGAGCGCATATGATGTTGCCAGGGAAAGGAGTGATGTCGTATAACCCCCCTGAAGTATATTTTTCTTATAGTAGGTATCACTGCATGTGCGGGGCCATTCCTCCGATCAACACCTGGATCGTCAGCTTTATCACATACTTGAAGGTGGCCCCTTTCTAGCTTCAGCCCAACTCCTATGCCATCTTGGTGAGCCTATTTATTATTTTCCATAGAAAGTACGGGTGTCCCCCTTCCAACCGGGAAATTCGGTATATGTACAACTTGAGAGGCTATAAGAAGGGGTCCCCATATATTAGCCTAGAATCGGCCATGTCTTTCAAGCCGGTCCAGGACTTATATTCAAAATTTAGCATGTTTAAGAAGGAATGGTTCTTTGTTAGAGATGACTCTGTTTCTTTCCACCGCTTCACTTCTGGCTGTAAGTTGACTCTTATTTATAATTTCCATTCTGACTGCAGTGCTCCTCCTTATGTGCTTTGTTCTTGCTAGCGACAAGAGGCTTTGCGGTTGTATAAAATGATCGTTTGGTTCGGATGGCTGGGGAAATAGAAGCCATCCCGGAAAAGGAGAGGGTAGCTTCTTACTTGATCAGGAATGCCACTCTTTCAGAGCACAACTTGATTCTGCCATGCCAGTCTGTGGTCAAGCAAAGAGACACAGCTGAGGAGAGGGCCGTCAAAGCTAAAGGAGGGGCTACGGCGAAGAGAGGCAAAAAGAGACCCTTCTCGAAACATCCAATTGCCGGGGGGAAGAAACTTAAGAAGTCCGATGGACCCTCCCCCAGCACATGCCCAGATGTCCCGAAGGAGGAAGATGTGGAGGAGAAAAGATACGAGGATGAAGGAGGTGAGGCATAGAGTGGAAGTGGTGGAGAAGGTGATGGTGGTTGTCACAGCGATGACGGTGGTGACGGACGGAGTGGTGATGGCACTGGGGCTTTGTCTTCTGAGCAAGCAGGTGTGATCCAGGAGTGGACAGATGACACTTTCCGCCTAGCTTTTGAACGGTTGGAGGAAGGATCGGCTTTAGTGGAGAAGCCTAAAAAGGCGGACAAGGCCAGGACCGGTGCCGATTCATCTTCTAAGAGCGCTTCAGCTAAGGCAATTCCTACGAATCAAGGTGAATATTTGACTCCTGCCAACTCCATTTATGATAAGGATTTAGGAATATTTTATGGTCAGCTTCCGTCCTGGAATGAGGTCCAGGACTTATTGCAATATCCTACTCCTCCCCAGGGTTTGTATAAAAGCGTCTATTTACCCTTCTTAACTTGATATATTTCTTGAATTATAGCTCAATGTATGCTTGTAACACTTGGTTTTTATCACAGAAGCGGGTAAGGTGGCCAAGACATCAGATGTTCGGCACGGGCTTGAACAATATAAACTTCTCAAGGCTTTTATTACACCAAAGCCTCCGACTAACCGCCCTGGAGACGTAGTCGGCTACCGTGCTCTTCTTGGAGTTATCGAAGAGGATATCCAAAGGAAGAAGAGGAGTTGTTCCTTGTTTGAACCCTCACCTGGTCCTCAGTCCCCAACTCAGCCTCTTCGGGATACCACGAAGAAGAATATTGAATTCATACCTCCTCCATACCCGTCTGAAAATCCTACCATTACCCGGATAGGCCATCCCGGCTTGGCTCGTAATCCGTTTGCAGGTCATCCGGATCTGGATCCTGGTTCTTGTGATATTACCTTTGATGAGGCTACCGTTGAGCACCTTCTTCCTCATAATCCAATGGTGAGAGTATTGGATGAAGCTAAGTCCCTGGACCATGATTTGATTACCACTCGGGTCGTAACTTTGGGGGACGAAGCTAAGGCAAACATTGACCGCGTCGCTGAGGAAACCAGGAAGTTGATGGGGCATCTGCCCGACTGGTCAAGGCTGGAGAAGAAATCGGGAGTGCTAATTTCGACTGTGGTTAATGGTTTCCGACTAGGCCAAACAATTTTCTGATCAGGCCATTCAGATCTCTCTGCATGAGGCCGCTTCTAGGTAATTAAAGAAAACCATGGAAGAGGCCAACAGGGAAGAATTACGGAAAACGGAGGCTGTTTGTAAGGAACGGATTGACATGGCTATTGCAATGGTGGATGAGGTTCGGAAAGCGGATCTCGAGCGGGTACAGGAGTTATCTGAGAAGCTTGAAGCCGTAGAGTTTGCTCAAATCAAGCTGAAGGAGGAGATGGAGGCGATGAGGAAATCCTTTCGGGCTGACTGCTCGCGGTACCAATCGGAGAGGGATGCCGCCACTGCAAAGATGTTGGCTTCTGAGGACCGAATAAGGGAGTTCGAGGAGAATGAGGGGATAATGGATGAGATGCTTCAAGATATATACTTTCGCACTTGGAAGCATTGTAATTTATCTTGGATGGATGATTATCCCCGGGTTATGGCCAGGATTTATCTCAGGGCACTGGAGGAGGCTAAGGCCGATGCAGATAAGGAGGATGGCGTGGCCTTTAGAATGGATGTGGTTACGACTCAATTCACCAAGGAGGAGAAAGTGGCGGCGAAGGACGGTATGTGTCTGCTTACCGCTGAGGAGGTAGGTGTGCAATTAGAGGATGATGATCAAGGAGCAGATACCGGTAAGTCTTCCCTTTTAGCTTTTCGTAACTTGATTTCTTATTGTTTATTTAATGGATTCTTCTCCTGAATTGGACAGGCGGGACCTCTGAAGCACCAACTACCTCTGGTCAACATGCTGAGAGTTCTAATCCTGCGGTTAAGTAGATCTCGGAGGACCAGCAGGATAGAGGTGAAGCTTTGATGCAGTCGACTCCTTGACTTGATCTGGATATCTTTTGGTTTGCTTGACATTGCTGTCTATGGTAGTCCCAAAACATTAATGTAAATTTTAGGCTGTAATTATGTTATTCGTAATGAATGACTCTATTCTTGGCATGTAACTTTTAACCTAAGCTGATTCTGCCATATTTGAATGCTATCGTTATTTTGGTGTGTTGCGTAAGAGATATAGCTGTGCATATTCCTGTGATTCAATTGTGTTTGATGTCACGTTCTTGCTTAAAATATAATTTCATATCTTGCAATGTTAGTGTGATGTGCGAATAAATTATAGCTATGTATTCATATGCAAAAGAAGAATGTACCGCCCTTTATGTTTTGGTCGTAGACGGTTGATTTGAACGCCTTGTAGGAATGCAGCTGAGTGACCTGTTATCTAGTTGTGAGTTCCTATTCCCATTAGTGGGCGTCTCCTATTTTGTGTCTTGTACTTTAGGGATCGTTATAGAGGATAGGAGGAAATTTTTTAAACGAAATAGAAATATAAGAAATAGTAAAACTTCCAATCACGGAAGGCCTGCGATGTGCTTAAGTTCGTGGCAAACGGGTTCTATAGTTACTTTCCCTAGCTGTGGGTCTTGGAGACATTTGTCACCCATCATACGCCTCCGCGGGGAGTTGCTCTTCTTTACCATAGCCGTACTTAAGACACTCGTAGCCGAGATCGCGCATAGTAACTACCCGGGCCATTATGGCCCGTAATCGTGGGTATTATTCGATTTACCGTGGCCGGCTAGCGTTGGTGCCGATCGTCAACCGCGTACTACTCCTGGCTGGCCACACCTTATTTTGGGGCTTAAAATAGGTTCACGGTTGCCGGTGAGCCGAACGCCTTAATGAGCTGCCTCGGCTATAGTCGGCCTTCTCGGTGGCTTATAATTTGCTCATTACAGTTGGCTTTAAGGGTCGATCGCGAGCAATGAGTTAGGTCTTGTCCAGGTGAAGTCGCACTGTGATGTGTCTTGAATGGAAATGCCATTACACAAGATTTTGTTCAACAGAAAAGGATAAAGTTAACAAGCAGTCAAGATATAAAGGAACAAGTTAAAAATGAGACAAGTTTTTAAAGTGGTTCGGCACGAAAATGCCTACGTCCACTAATTCTCTTTGTTAATTCACTTCATATGGGCAGTACAAGTTAAGAAAAGTATCGACGAAGGTGTTGGATGTTCCATGCCCTCTGGAACACCTCTCCATCCACTGTTGACAAAATATAAGCTCCGTTGTGGATATCTTTATGAATTACATATGGTCCGTCCCAGATTGGATCTAGTGCACCTAGGCGTGGGAAAATTCGCTTGAGGACAAGATCTCCTTCTTGTAAGCTACGATGCTTGACTTTGGAGTTGTATTGTGCAGCCACTTTGTGCTTGTGAGCTGCTGCTTTGAGTGCTGCATTGTGTCTTCTCTCTTCAATTAGATCCAAAGAAATGTGAAGGAGTTCTTCGTTCTCTTCTGGATTATAGTGGATCCTACGGTGGGAAGGCACTATAGTTTCGAATGGGAGCATGGCCTCCGATACGTATGCCAAAGAGAAGGGAGTATGCCCTGTTGATGTTCTGAAAGATATGCGGTAGGCCCAAAGTGCAGTAGGAAGTTCATCCACCCAAGCGCCCTTCGACCTTTTAAGTTTCTTCTTGATTAGAGTTTTGAGAATTTTGTTCACAGCTTCGACTTGTCCGTTTGCCTGGGGATAAGCTATAGATGAGAAGCTTTTGTGAATTCCATGCTCTTGGCACCAGTCGGCGAATTCCTCGCTGTCAAACTGAAGTCCATTGTCCGATATGATTTTGAGTGGGACTCCGTACCTGCATAGAACATTTTTGATCAAGAAGTTGATAACTTTTGTCGAAGATATTTTATTTAGAGGTTCCGCTTCCACCCATTTGGTGAAATAGTCGACTGCCACTATAGCATATTTGGCTCCGCCCCGGGCCATTGGCAGTTCGCTAATCAAGTCATTTCCCCGTACTGCAAAGGGCCATGGGCTGGTCATTTGAGTAATCTCATTTGTTAGTAGCCGAGGAATCTTAGCAAATTTCTGACATTTGTCACATCTTTTGACGAAGTCTAAGGCGTCTTTGTTTAAGGTGGGCTAGAAATATCCATATCGGAGTATCTTCTTTGCCAGAGTCTGCCTTCTAGTGTGATCTCCGCAGCTTCCTTAATGGATGTTGGATAAGATTTCCTTGGCTTCCTTTCCAGCAACACACCTTAATAAGGGGTTAGAGAAGCCGCGCCGATAGAGGATGCCTTTTTGTATTGTGTAGCGGGAAGCTTTCCTCGAGATTTTCTTGACTTCGTTACGCCCATCGGGTAGTGTGCCATCTTGTAAGAATTTTCGGATGGGAGTCATCCAAGTTTCCTCTTCGATTGTAGCTATCAGATTCACTTGCTCGAAACTCGGGGTTAGTTGCTTTGAGATGGCTACTGTTCCGTAAATGATGTCGTCTCTCATGCTAGCTTGCTTTGCCAGTTCGTCGGCCTCTTGGTTCTCTCCTCGAGGGATGTGTTTGATTAAATAGTGATCCAATTGATCGAGTAGCAGCTTGGTCTTCTTCAGATATGTTGTGAGTCGTTCTCCTCGAGTCTGAAATTCTCCTAGTATTTGATTTACAATAAGTTGTGAATCACTATGAAGACATAAAGAACTGACTCCAATCTCTAAGGCAAGTTCTAATCCAACTATTACTGCTTCGTATTCTGCATCGTTGTTGGTGGCAGCGAATTCCAACCTTAGAGCATAGTATAACTTCCTTCCCCTGGGAGTGATTATTACAACACCTGCCCCCGAGCCTTGTTCATTTGATGCTCCATCCACAAAGAGATTCCACTTAATGTCTTTTGCTATTTCAGATTGCTCCTTACCTTGGTTGGTAGTGAATTCGGCATTGAAATCGGCCATGGCTTGTCCCTTGATGGCGGTGCGAGGATGGTAGGTGATATCATATTGACTCAGTTCAATGCACAATTTAAGTAGTCGTCCAGAAGTGTCGGGACGATGGAGTACCTGCCTTAGCGGTTGATCGGTTAGAACTCTAATGGAATGAGATTGGAAATAGTGTCGCGGTTTCCGTGACATGATTAGTAAACAGTATGCTAGCTTATCAAGTTTAGGATATCTGGCTTCTGCCCCCGTTAACCTCTTGCTTACAAAGTATACTGGCCGTTGCGCGCGGTTGTCTTCTCTCACCAAAGCGCCGCTTAGAGCATGAGATGACACATCAAGTTATAGGTATAGCTCTTCGCCTTCGTTTGGAGTTGAGAGTACTGGTGGTCTCTGGAGGTGTTCGATTAGGTTAAGGAAGGCTGTTAAGCATTCGTCAGTCCATTCGAACTTTCCTTTATCTTCCTTTAGAGCCTCGAAGAAGGGGACACACTTGTCAGTCGCTTTAGAGATGAATCTGCTTAGGGCGGCCACCTTCCCATTTAGGCTTTGCATTTCTTTTCGAGTGGAAGGTATCCTGATATCTTTCAGGGCTCGGACTTGTTCGGGGTTTGCTTCAATTCCTCTGGCATGGACGATGAATCCCAAGAACTTTCCTGACGATACCCCGAATGAGCACTTTAGAGAATTCAGCTTCATTCCATATTGGCGAAGTACTTGAAACATCTTGCCCAGGTGGCTTACGTGATCGTTGGCTTTCCTCGATTTTACTAGCATGTCATCCACATAAACCTCCATAGTTCGTCCTATCAGTTCTGCAAACATCTTGTTGACGAGGCGCTGATAGGTAGCTCCGGCGTTCTTAAGTCCAAAAGGCATTACTCTATAGCAGTACAATCCACGGTCAGTGATGAAACTAGTGTGGTCTTGATCGGGGGCGTGCATAGGAATTTGGTTATATCCTGAGTATGTGTCCATAAAAGATAAGAGTTCGTGCCCGGCTGTGCTGTCCACCAGCTGATCGATTCGGGGGAGTGGGAAGCAATCCTTCGGGCAAACATCATTTAAGTTGGAGAAGTCAATGCATGTTCGCCACTTCCCATTAGCCTTCTTTACTAGTACCGGGTTAGCGATCCACTCTGGGTAGATGGCTTCTCGCATGTAGTTATTGGCAAGTAGGTTCTTTACTTCTTCATCGAGGGTAGCTGATCGTTCTGCCCCCATAATTCTCTTTTTCTGCTTTACTGGCACCTTGGTAGGATCGATGTTTAGTACATGGCATGCCACGTCTGGGGAGATTCCAGTCATGTCAGCGTGCGTCCATGCAAATACATCCAAGTTGTGGCGGAGAAAATCAATGAGTTGATCCCTCAATTCTGCTCTTAGCTGAGATCCGATTTTCAGCAGTCTACTTGAGTCGTGTTTGTCTACAGGTACAAACTCCATAGCCTCTGCAGGATCGGCGGTGGCCTCCTCCTCTTTGTCTCTGGGGTCTAACTCATTGAAAGGATCACTGGTATATCGAAGAGGAGGGGCTTTCTTTAGTTGCTATGCTTCCAAGTTTTTCATGCAGAGAGTAGTCTCTGCATTCTTCCCTCTATCATCCCTGTGATTATTGCGAAGTTCAGTTACATAGCAATCTCGAGCGGCGTCTTGATCTCCCTCTACTTCCCCTATTCCATTGTCTGTTGGAAATTTCATCTTCGGGCACCACGGGGCCAAGACAATTTGGAAGTCAAACAAGGTTGGTCTTCCTAAAAAGGCGTTGAAGGCCGAGTGGTTATCTATCAGCACAAATGTTTGTTTCCGCACAACGGAGCGGGGGTGACTTCCTATTTCAACAAAAAGGTCCAATTGCCCAAGGGGCATTTTCGCGTCTCCCGTGAAACCGTGTAGTGGTTTGTTGCAGGGGGACACATCCTTCATTGACAGCTTCATTCTATCGAAAGCATGCTTGAATAGGATATTTACTGAGCTTCCGGTGTCTACTAGAATTCAGAAAACTTCGGTTGGGCTGACCCGGGCATAGATGACCATAGGATCCATGTGAGGGTACTGCCTTCCTTCTAGGTCACGCCTATTAAATGTAATGTCATCGTTCTCTTTTCGCTTCGGGTGGCTTTCTTCCATAACAGAGTTAACGTAGCCTTCATTTTTTCTAAGTGACTTTCCGTATCTTTCCATCCCTGCCCAGCTTCCGTCGGCGATGTGTGATCCTCTCGATATGGTATGGACCACTATCTTCTCTTGACTGGAGCCGTTGGTGTTGTGATTTCCCCCTCCTGTTTCTGGGAGGGGTGGCCTTGGGTTTTCATTAGCCGGAGCTGGGGTTCTGTTCTGACCTTTTACACAGCGTTCCAGTCTCTTCCGTCTGATGTGTTCTTCAATTAAGTCCCGGAGATGATGGCATTAATTGGTATCAATGCCCATGAGATTCGTGGAAGCGGCAGAACTTTCCATACTTAATTGCGTTATCTGATTCCTTCTTGTACGGGGGCGTCTGTATTTAACTTCATCTTGGGTGGCCAGGAAGATGTTTTCGATTGTCTCGTTCAAAGGAGTGTAAGTGCCAAATCTCGGTCCTGGCCGATATAGGCATTTTTCTCCCTTCTTGCCCCCAGCATTGTCTCTAGAGTCATTTCTTCAACGTCCTTTGCTATAGCGGGTGTGTCGCCATGAGCTGCCTTGCTTTGTTGCCCTGTCTGTCTTTCAGTGGCAGCGTCTTCAAGTCTCATATATCTTCCGGCTTCATGGAAGAAATCGGGTAAGGTAGTTGGTTTTTATTTCGTTAATCTTCTAGCAAACTTAGTATCTGGATACACACCACTACAAAGGGCCATTAAGATAAGTTTCTCAACGGCATCTTGGACTGCGGCCGCTGCAGCATTGTATCGGGTTAGATATTGCTGTACTGCTCTCCAAGCTTCTGTTTGATATTGGATAGGGAATAAGCGTCCTTGGGTTGTTCCACATGTATGTGGAACTGGCTGATAAACTTTTCTTTCAACATGTCCCATGAGCTGATGGATCCTTGGGGTAAGTGGCAGAACCAGGAGGTAGCTAGATCTGCCAAGAATAGTGGAAAGCATTTGCACAATGCTCCTTCTGTGGCTCCACTCATGAGCATATGCTGCGTGTATCTCTGCAAGTGTACAATGGGGTCAGAGATTCCCTTATAAGGTTCCATTGTTGACATTTTCCATTCTCGGAGGGTGATGGAAATTTTGATAATGCGGGTGAAAGGGCTGTTTGCCCTAGCGTCTATCCCTCGATCTCTTTGATCCCGTTGGACGCACTCTCTGAACAATCGTGCCATCCTTTCATCAGAATTTGGAGCAGATGGAAATGAGTTTGATACTTCTCTGCGGGATTGATTCCGTCCAGATGATCTGTAGGGATGGTATCGTCTATCACTCCTAATAATTTTCAGTGGTTGTCTCTGGTCTTCTGAGAGCATGCTAGGGTCAGCTACAGTTGGCCCTTGCGTTGATCTTCCCCTGCTGGGCTTTGTTCTGGGCACTTCCTCGGGTCCAACTTCGGGCTGGAATCTAGCTCGGCCCCGTTCATTGGTGTTTCCATGGCTGGTTAGCATGACCAGCTCAGCCATAGCCGACCCTCGCCTGGTACCTCCCCCGTTGGGTTTGGTTCCAAATGTTTCCTCGGGTCGCAGTTCGGGCTGAGTTCGGGCTCGACTCCTATCATTGTTGTTTTTGTTCTTAGCTTCTTCGAAGAAGAAAGATCTTTGTCGCCTCCCAGATCCTCCAGACTGGGACTCATCCCATGATTCAGTGTTGCGGTTGGATTCTTCAGCATCCCTTAAGCGTGACATGAGTCGGTCCACCGAGGCTTCTTGTTGGGATGTGAAGCGGTTAGTCACTTCAGCCACAACCCTGTCTAGATCTGCCCTAGTAATTGCTGTCGGTTGTTCTGTGGCAGGGGCTGTCGGATTTGCCTGACTTCCATTTCGCACTGCTGTTGAAATGGGACGGTTCTCTTGATCTGTGATCACTGGATCTGGAACGCTTCTATTTGCGATGTTCTTTCCTCTGCTAACATCTTTCTTCTGCTTAGGAGGCATGTCTTCCAAGCAATGAGCGATGCTGTCGGGAAGAAGGTTAAGTGGGAGAAGCTGAAGCTTCTAGCTCGAGCTCTCAGTGAAAGCACCAAAAATGTTTGCACAAAAAATGGGCAAACACCTCCAAGTCATATGTTGTAGTTGATTTTATGTTGTTCTTAGTGATTTGGGTGATTTATGCAAATACGTAAAAAGCAGGGACTAAACTGTAAAAGACACACAGATTTATAGTGGTTCGGCCAGAATGTGCCTATGTCCACTTTACATGTTATTCTCCTTTATTATTCGGATTACAAGTACAAAGCTTTGATTACAAGTGTATGAAAGTTGTTTGAAAGTTCTGTCCGTGCTTGAGCTCTCAAACTTGTGTGCCATTGTTGTACCCCTGCCCCTCTATTTATAGAGTGAGGTTAGGAGTAGGGGTCCTGGATGTATATACCTGCTGGTGGGCCTGGGCTGATGTGATCTGGCCTGGCATTGTTGATTCGATAACGCCTTGGCTCGGTAGTGAGTGGAGCATGGATTGGTCCGGTAGTGCGTTGGTTCGGCAGTGGATGGAGGCGTTGATTGGTTCGGTGATTGTTGGAGGTGGCTGGTTCGGTAGTGCCTTCTTAGCCTTGATTCGGTGGTGATGTTCGGTGATGAGAGGGGTGTGGATTAATTCGGTGGTGAGTGGAGTTGGGATTGATTCGGTGGTGAGTGGAGTTGGTCCGGTGGCAGAGGATTGGTGCCGAAGGGGTTGGTTCGGTGGTCTCCGTCCGGTGGGACTTCGTTCAACATTAACTAAAATTTAAATAATAATCCCTACTTACAAATTAATTAACCTTAATTAATTAATCTTTAAGTTTTAATTAATCAATTTGAAAATTCTTAATTACTTAATTAATCATCCATATCATTAATTAATTAAATAATTAATTATTCATTTTAATAATCTTAATAATTTAAATGAATCTAAATCATTAAATTTTATTTATCTTTAAGATGAACATTTCTTACTTAAATCAAAGTATCTAAACACTTTGTTTTCAAATTTACTTTAAATTTCATTTTAAAATTTTAAGATTTTAAAATGAATACAATTTTTAACTTAAACAAAGTTTTCAAACAATTCAAACCTTATTATCTCATATGTTAAAACAATAACCATTTTATAAAATAAGTTTAAAAGGATATAAAGTTCATATCAATTTAAACATACACTTAAAACATTCCAAGTTATTAAAAAAAATTCAATTTAAAAGTTTTATTTAATTTCAAATCTGAAATACAGCTTGTATCTTTTATTCCAGATGTAAACTTAAATCTTTAAAGCTTTATTTACATTTTACATCATCTTTTTTTAAATTCATTTCAATGTAATTAAAAAATTTAAATTTAAACTTATTTTATTTTTAAAACTGAAATTTAAACCCAAATCCAGATTTCAAAAACTCAGATTTAAACTTATTTTAATTTCTACTTTACCAAATTAAAACTTACAGTTCAAATGCAAACCCCATATACTTTTATACTTTAAAAGTTGTTAAACTAAATTTAAATTTCAAATTTAAATTATTCAAACTCAGATTCAAACCAATTTGAAATCAAATTACAAATTCAGGTTCAAACTAATTTTAAATTTTAGTTTACATTTAAAAAAATTCTTTTAAATTTTCAAAACAGAAACAGGATTCTGTTTTTATTTAAAACCAACTTAAATTTTCAAAAATTCAAATTATTTCAAAAACCAAGTTTTGAAACTAATTGAATTAATATTTAAATTCAGGTTTTAAATTTAGTTCAAATTTTAGTTTACATTTAAACTTTACTTCTAATTTCTAAAAACTGAAACAGGTTCTGTTTCTATTTAAAACCTGCAACAACACATTCACTTGAGTCCCCTAAATATACTTCGAGTCAGAAACCTATCTACTTCGAGTCCTTCACTCGAATCACCCGAGATAACACAAGTATGCTACAGCTGTAACAATTTCCAACTTCTTCAGAAAATAACATGTCGCCGTGCACATGTACATCGACGTCGGCCATCCCTGGTCATCATTGCAACCTTCCCCCGGTCGACAAACATCAACACAGATCACCAAAACATCAACCCAAACATCACTTGCTCGGATTCAAGATCGAGACCAAATTTCCAAACCTGGAACAACAGGCAGTACCAAACCACCCAACCTTTCAACGCCTCACCCTAACGCCTCCCGCCACCGTCGACTCTGCAACTCCGACGAAGACTTCGTCAACCCTCCAACCTCCATTCCCTAAAACCCCAAGCAACTCGAAAAATTACACTTGCCGAAATGATAAATTTTCTCAAACCCATAAAACTAGGGTTCAAAAATTCAAATCCCAATCACAACCTTAAAAATGAAAAGCAACCCAATCCAATAATTTTCTCAACATCCCTAATCACTTCACCATCTCAAGAAGCAATTTCAACTCAATATAACACAAATATCATCAGTGCTAACCAAAGAGGTAACGTACAGTGAAATTAAAATTGCACTCTGGTTCAAGCATTATAAATTGTAATTTTAGATTTAAAATTCATGAATTTGCATGATGATTTGATATATAACCTGAAACATAAATTCATATAGTTTGAATTTTCACGTTATACAAACTGTTGCTCTATTATATTTACTTCCAGGTAATATAAAATTTATTAACTTATATAAAATTTATAAAACTTACTTTATCTTGTAATAATAAGTTTCATTCAATTGATTAAATCATAACAGCAACCAGTCAAAGAAAAGAAATTTTTTTATCACTTGTGCTTATACTGTAAACAGTCAGTAACTTGGATTAATTAAACATGCATTCATTCATTCACATAGATATACTCAGAAATGTATTTGACAACATATATAAGACTACTTATTTTCATGAATAAATCAAGCAACCATATTTTTTTATACTTAGATTTTTAAAAATATTAAGTTACTCGCCTATTTTAAATATGAAGAGCAGAGCTTCAGGTTTGAAAGCTCTTGAATATTTTTGAAATCCTGCTTGTATGCTTTAAAACTTTAGTGCTTTGCATCCTTTAATCTTGATTATTGTTGATGATTAAATTTGTTTTAACTCCCAGATTTTACATGCAGTGGCCATTCCAGATTTTTGAAGAAGGAAATGTAGGCTTTTGGAAACAAATTATTGCATGCAGGTATTTTAACTTGTAGGTTTTTCTTTTGTTTGGAAATGATTGCTCCAGTTTTCTTTTTTGAAAGAATGAATGCAAGTTGATTTACAGGGATTTGATATGCATTTGAACAGGTTGCATCAGATTTGCATGTTGAAGATGAGTTGCAGGGTATGATTATGAAGAGTAATTTTCAGATTTCATTTGATTTAAATCTGAAATACTTGAAAATGCTACAGATTTTGATTTACAGATTTTCTTTGTTTATGAAATGAAAATGAGAAAAGAAAAAGGAAAGAAAGAATGCAAGTTTATGTAACTATATTTATGTTTGATTTAAAATCAAAGAAAATAAAAATTAAACATGACACTTGGCTTGAATTTTAACACTTGTTAATATCTTTGTGTGTTTAAATTACACATGTTAATTATGTTCTAAGATGCTTGCATTTGTCCTTTAAGTGATTATTATTTTTAATAAAGTGTTAATGAAAGTTTTAAACTAAATTAATTAGTTCTTTAATACTTATATATATATATATATATATAAATAATTTTAAAGAATGAAACCAAGCATTATTATAAATAAAAATAATATACAAATCCATCATTTGAAAACAATATTTTTAATCACTTAAAATAAATTTATAAAAGAGATTATAAATTACTTATTATTTAAATGAATGAATGTTTCATTTATTAATTTGTATCTTAAATTTCATATCTAATTTACAAATCATAATTATTAATCAATATTTTGAAAAGAAATAAAACAAACATTTTTATAACTTTATTTTAATCTAAATTAATATTCAAACTTAAGTTGAAATATATTTTAAACAAATAAAACATTTATCCTATGTATTTAAAATCATTTATTTATTTAAAAGAATAGTTTTCAAAAGCTTAATCATTAAATAAAATCATAATTTCCCAATCACCAAAATATTATAATTAGAAAATATGCTATATTAATTTAATTTAAAACCAAGTCATCTAATTAAAATATATAAAAATATATATATACATATTATAAATAGAAAACAGTATATTAACTTATTAAAAGATAAATTCACTAATTAATTATTTCTTAAAGAAGATTATTAAATCAATTCAAATTTATTAACAAAAATTATCAAATTAATTTAATTTTAACCACAGATTATTAAATTTATATTGTCAAAAGTTCTGGGATATCACAATCCTTCCCCCTTAAAAGAATTTTGTCCCCGAAATTTAAAACAAAGTTAATTTAATTATCTTATTAAAGATTTAATTTGAAAACACTGCATATGTTAATCATATGCCAACAACCAAAGCAACCAATTCACACAATCAAAACAAATCTAATTATCCAGAAAAATTTTGGATAGAACTTCCACGAGTTTCCCCGGTATAAATATCGGGGTACTCGCTCTATAGAATCTAAACAATCAAAACTACTAAGCTACAGAGCTCCTATTCATCTATATCTACAACTCTAAACAAGATATCAGACTATATACGAGTCTGACTCAACAACCAAATCCTCCAGAACTGCTAGTTCCAAAACCAGAGATAGATCATACACATACTCCCTTAGAGATACGTGAAACACACTGAATCCCAGTTATCCAAACTGGCAATTCAACTCTAGAAAACCAAACACTTATCTTACCAGAACACAGAAGAAACCCAAAACACCTCGGAGCTAGCTTCCCAGACTTACCAAAACTTATAGCTCCTTGGATTGGAGAAAAACTTATTCCAAAACCAAATCTCCGACTCCAGAATCCAAATTCCTCCACCTCTTATCCATAAAATTCTTCGGACGATACTGGACTACCAACATCCCTCCTAATCAGCTCAACCCTTGCCGATGCCTTTAGAAATAGACTGGATCAAAACAACCCGACACTACGATCTCCTCAAGATCAATCCAAAACCAGGAACACAACTCTACTCCATAAACAACAGAAGACGGAACTTACTTCTCCTTATCCGGGAAAAGACAAAACAGATACACCCCCAAACTGCTTCTGCTACAAAATTCTGATCCGAAGCAGAAGAAAATGCTGATGAAGAACACGAGCACAAACTGGTCAACACATCCCAGACATATGATTCAAATGATCCATAAAGAAAACTCAGACGTTCCTCTGAAACCTGAGTTGCTTCACCAAACTCTATCTCAAAGAATCATCCTTCAACTAAGCTGAACCATAGGTAGAAATCCTAGAATCCTAGCCGATAAGAAAACTCGATCTCCAGATGCGGACAAAGCTCAGACTTCCCTGAAGACATCCAGACAATATCTAATAACTCAAGAGAACTCTCAACTATCACAAGTCACTTTTGCGATCAACCCAGCCTAATTCCAAAGAAACAACTCTCCCTTTACCAATCAGAACAGCTTACACTGGCCTAGCCAATTCACAGAAGAAACGAGTCCACTCTGCTGCTTCTGAACTTCACTTCAGAAAAACTACTCAGCCAGAAGACTTCCTACCAACACATAACACTCCGAGCTGCACTGTTAACACCAATGCCAAAGACTTCCTAATCCAAAACTCTTCGAGAAACTCGGACCTCCAAAGAAAACAGAAACACCCTGCTGGACTCAGCCACATCATCGAAAAAGACACACTTCCTTACTCTTATTCCAAAGAAACATCTTTGGAAACATCCATGGTTGCGTCTTATCATGCAGCTACTACTTCCTGAGATATCAAGATACCATCACTCGCTTGCTTCTGCCCAACCGATAGATCCAAACTCAACTCACCAAACTCTGCACTTCAAAGATGAACTCCGAACCTTTTTAAAAGGTTTTCTTTAGAGATTGATGAAATTCTTACACCAGGAAAAACTCACTCGAGACGGTATTAGGTCTACAGTCTCGACAAAAACACTTCCAACCTCATCACTCAAACTCCAACCATCGGTAGTTGTGTTACACACACCACTACCATATCTACCTTTATAACTTATATTGGAAAACCTGAACAGGTAACCTAATCAGATAGGTAGAAATATATATATATATATATATATATATGTATGTATGTATGTATGTATGTATGTATGTATTAAAAATACAAATACGCTCTCTCAAGATAGACACCACTCTAGAGTCTAGGTATTCACTCAACCTAGTGCTCTGATACCAACTGAGACGACCAGACTTTTTCTCCATAAAAAGTCGTATCATCTTTAAGAAATAAAGGGATAGAAAAGTGAAAAGAAAGAAGAGAAAGAAGAAACAACATCAGAATCTCAACAGCGGAACGAATAAATTATATTAATAACATAAGTATTACATAGTATATAACAAGTATCAAAGTTACACAGACAATACAACACATGCTAGACAGTTACAAACACATGTCTAGTTATTACAACTCAATACAATACAAAGAAACCACTCAGAGATACCAACACAGCGTAAAACTATATATCTATACGCAGAAGCCTCCTGCTCCGTTGCTCCTCCATAATTCGTCAAAGCTAACCTGAATCCCTTGGCTACTCGTAAAAATTTGAGTACCCAAGAGTTTAAGAAAAACAGAAATAAACTCCGGGTCATACATGGGTCAGGTGTGAGTAACAAGTTAAAGTTGCTTAACTTTTGAAAACCTTTGAAAAGGAAGGTATCACGTAAGACTTCCCACACATAAACATGGAAAAGTTTTTACCTTACGGTAACCAAAACATTTGATAGGAAATCCAGTGATATTATAACAGGTCAAGGTTTTCAAGTAAATATGAAATAGCCGAAATTGTTACATTCATTAAATTCCAGCTACTACCACAAAAGTGGGTAATACAATCAAAACCGATGGCACTTATTGGATTTTGGATTCCATACAATGGCAGGGCTATCGGGATACCGCCCATCACAGTACGTGGCCTAGATCACTGTACCGAGGATCACTACCAATCCCCTGCAACACAAAGCCGGAACCATTCCTTACTGGACATTTCCGAACAAGACCACCCCGCAGTTGTGATCAGCAACCGCACCACAAAGCCAAAATAAAAGGGACATCTGGACATGGGTAAATCTCGTCCTACTTGGCCATGACCCACTTAGCCTTGCTGCACCTCCCCTGTTTTATCCATTCCCGATTGATGAGGCTTGAGGCTACGATTACCTTTATAGGACATATCACTTAGAATGCTCATCGTCCACCTGACGATGTTCTGAAAGCATTCAATCCATACAAGTTCGTTCCGGGTTCGAACGAAACCGAAGGCATTATCTCGTTACACTCATTTTGGAGTCACCCTCAAAGTTAACGACGATAACCCTTGCACTCTGAATCTTCATATTCACTTCAGATTCATGACCTAACGTTAATTTGGATCGATGTGGTTTTTGGATATCCAAATATGGAAACCCGATCCCGGTCTCATCGTAATCCAAAACGTGTCTTTTAAGGCCAAGTTGTTTTAAAGTTTAAAACAATTCAATTAATTATCTATATGCACACAGATAGATAATGCATAGATTCATAAAAGATAATCAACATTATCATCACCAACAGATAATCCATATCATCATTATAAATAGATAACCCATATCATCATCACAATGCAACCACTGCATCCATTTCATATAACATTACTCATCTCATGGCTGAGATTACAAACTATACAAGGCAACCAATATCATTCATTCATACATAAGCAATGATTCAATGATTACTCCATCTATAATTAATTTAAAATAAATTAAATTAATTACTTTACCTCTAATTAATTTAAAATGAATTAAATTAATTACTTCATCATTATAATCCTGCTTAACTTAATCATTAGTTGATTACAAATCAATTAATTAATCACCACCTCATTAGTCAATTCAATTAATCATTACTGATTAACAATTCCCTAATTACAATAAGTAATTAGCCTTTAAATTAATTACACAAGTTAATTATACTTAACACTTTGCAATAATTAACTTTTAATTACTTAATCAATTACACTAATCCTTTATTAATTAATTACTTCAATTATTAATTATTCCTTAATTAATCAATTCATCATTAGTTTTATTATTAATGATTTCTAATTACATTTTAAAATTAATCTCACTATTTAAATTAATTACATTAAGTAATTAATCTTCAAATAAATCACATATATATTAATCACCCTTGATTAATAACATCCAATAATTAACTTCCCTTAATTACTTCATTAATAAATTACTCCTTAATTTATTATCTCAATTAATTCCTTGACTAATTACAAAGTAATTAAATCTAAATTACTTCCATAAATAAACATCTTAATTACATCCAGTAATTATCAGTTAATTACTTCCCTAAGTAATTACAATCCCATTAATTACATATCTATTACCATCAAGTGTTTAAATTAATTAACTAAATTAATTAATCTAAACCAATCACATTAACACAATTAATTACATTAAGTAATTAATTCATTAATTACTTCTATTAAGTAATTAAACTTAAGCAATTTTAAAATGATTATTATTAATTAATTAATCTAATTAATTATTACAATTAATCATTTTTATTAATTGTTAAATAATCTCAAGTTAATGACCTTCATTAACAAATCTTTAATTGCTTCTCTCAAATTGTGACGACCCGCCCTTCTACTACCAGAAAGACGTATCATCATTAAGAAAAGAAAGGGATAGAAATAGAAAAGAAAGAAAAGAAAGAACAACAACATCCGAATCTCACAGCGGAAAGGAACTAAATATATTATAACACATAAATATTACATAGTTTTACATATATCAGAGTTATAGAATATCAATACACATGACAGTTATGCATACATTTATCACTATATACATCAGAGGTACATCATACATCAACTAACACAGCGGCACTAGATAAATAGTTACATACATCTGGAAACTCCTGCTCCAAGCACCTCTAGAAATCAAAGTCCAAAACCTATCACTTGGCTACTCATAAAAATTTGAGTACCCAAGAGTTTATGAAAAAACAAAATATAAACTCCGGATCAGACATGGGTCTGGTATGAGTAAACGGTTTAAAGTTGTTTAACTTTGAAAACATTTGAAAATAAAGGTATCACGTAAGACTCCCCACAACTAAATACGGGTAAGTTTTTACCTTACCTAACCAAAACATTTCATAGGAAATCCAGTGATATTATAATAGTGTCTAGGGTTTTCAAGTAAATAGAAAATAGCCGAAATTGTTACATTCATTAAATTCCAGCTACTAGCCACAAAAGTGGGTAATACAAATCAAAACCGTAGGGTCTCGTAGGGAAAATGGATTTCCAACAATGGCAGGGCTATTGGGGTACCGCCCGTCATAGTACGGGGCCTAGATCACAGTACCGAGGATCACTCTCGATCCCCTACAACACAAGGCCAGAACCATTCCTTACTGAACAGTCCCGAACAAGATAAACCCTACAGTTGTAGCTAGTAACCGCCACACAGCCAAAATAAAAAGGGACAGCTAGACAGGGGAAATATCTTGTCCTGCTTGGGCATGACCCACCTAACCTTGCTGCATCTCCCCTGTTTTAGCCATTCCCGGTTGATGAGGCTTGAGGCTGCGATTACCTTTACAGGACATATCACTTAGAATGCTCATCGTCCGCCTGACGATGTGCTAAAAGCATTCAATCCATACAAGTTCGTTCCGGGTTCGAAAGAAACCGAAGGCATTATCTCGTCACACTCATTTTGGAATCACCCTCAGAGTCAACGACGATAACCCTTGCATTCTGAAACACCATCTCGATCACCATTTGATAAGTCACGACCTATCGTTTAATTTGGATCGATGTGGTTTTCGAAGAATCAAAACTGATTCTTCCGATCCCGGTCTCGTCGGAATCCAAACGCCATATTAAAGGCCAAGTTGTCTAATTAAGTTAAATGGTTTAATTCAAATTATAATTCAAATGACATTTATCATAGATAAACATATACAGTCATCATAGATATATCACAGCATATCAGAGAGCATCACAGAATATCATCAATTTAACATCACAAACCAGACATCCTACATACACAACAATCCATAAGCAATCATCTGAATTTCTCATTGGTAATTAATTCAATTTAAATTAATTACAACGGAATTAATTGCTTAACCCTGTTTAACTAATTATTGATCAATAGTTTATTACATATTTCCTTTCAAACTATTTGAATCAACAGATCATTCATAATCAATTATTAAATCTTAGTCACTTAATTAATAACTTATTTATTTTACGCTATTTAATTAATTGATTCTTAATTAATTTATTTAACTTTGAATATTATTCTTTAAGCATTAATTATTACCTTAATTGTTATTTAATAACTTGATTTCTTATTTGTTAACTTCTAATTACTTAATTAATCATTTATTAATCCTTAATTCTTAATTAAATTCTTAATTAATTAATTTTCAATTCACAACTAGTTTATTTGATAAATTAACTATTGATCAATCATTAATTAACTTAAGTAGTAATTATGAACTTATTAATTACTTATAATCCTTCACTAATTTCCATTAAAAAGTGATTATTCTTGATTACTTTCTGAAGATAATTGATTATTTAACTTAATTAACATTTAAAAGGTTTCTTTAAATTTGAAGTTCAATTATATTACTAACCACAACTCAAACATTAATTAACTTTGTGCTTAATTAAATTGATTACTTAATTAAAATAATAATTAAGAGCTTAACATTTTAAAGTATTGATTAAAATAATTAGCTTGTATTTAAGTTTTTAAAACTTGAAACTGTTAAACATTTTTAAGATTCACCGTGTTTATAGTTTGTTAAAAACTGTTTACTTAACTAACTTAAAAAGAATAAAACTGCAGTTAACAAAAAACTCGAGGCCTCCCCTATCAAAACTCGCACTATACTTCGAGTAACCCTCCAAAATCACAGAACCTTCCCTGTTCGAACCCTTCTTCTCCCCCCTTTCTTATTTTTATTATATTTTATTTTTATAAGTTAAAACTTAATTAAAGATTTAAGCATTAGGAAACTCTATGCACATGACAAGAAACTCGAAGTCAACCCTATTTCCACTCAAGCACGACCCGAGGTGACCACTCACGCCGTCCCAGACACGACACACCACCTCCAACGCCACCGTGCACGTGCACGGTGGTTTTCCGCACCTCCAGCGACCTTCGTCACCAACCACAAACCACGATTCCACCCCTCACTCATAATCGAAACCCAAAATTTCGAAATAAGGTCAAAGTCGAAATATCACCTGAAACTTGAACTAGAAACACAAACACCTCACCGAAAACCACCCCGATCTGCAATCCCACATCGCCAGAGGCTAAGCCATATCACCCACGCAAAGTCCTGTCCCTCAAAAACCACCTCCTTGAAGCGCGGGAAGCTCGATCACACCATGATGCCGAAAAAAAAAATTTACAGTGTACAGGAAACTCTTGGACTAAAACCCTATTTTTTGTTCGTTCGATTAATTCATGAATTAGAAAAATTATTTAACATTTTTCCCAACATCTTGTATGTTCAAACTACCTCCAAAACAAATTTCAACAATTTAAATTGAATCAATAACTAAGAATTTGCAAAAATACAATTTTTGTCTATTTACAAACTGCTATTTAAATATCAATCTATAAATCTTGATTTTTGTTGTAAATTTTTTGATGTGCAGTATATATTCAATATACAATCTTGAATCAACATTTTCAAAATCGAATATTATCAACGATCACTTAATTTACCTGTACATCGATATTACAGTGAAGTACTTGATGAAAATGATTGTAATCACCCTTTAAAAATCTTAGTTTAAGTTTTGCATCTTGTTTGTTGAGGAATCAAAGTTTATCAATGATTAAATAAGAATATCTTGAGTTATTGATTCAAATATAAAAACTTTACCAAATTACTGAAAACACAGAGCATCTCAAACATATGCAAACTGAAGCATATACAAATCAGTTTATCAAATGAGTTTGAACTATTTAAATTAGCTTATAACTTTTAAAAATCTAGCTTACTCACCTAGCATAAACCCTAACCAAAGACCATTCACTGCCTTAGAATCTGAAGTCTTGAAACTGTTTGAATCTGCAGTTGAAACTGTTTTTTATTTGAATTCAATTTGAGTTTGCTCTCCTTTTCCTGCTTTAGTTTTCTCAAGTTTTGTTATATGTTTGTTGAACGAACTAAATGAAGGTGCAAAGAAATATATATAGAAGACCACAGTTGAATAAGTGGAAGGTAGTATCTGGTAAGGTTGTTTTTTTTTGATATGGGCGGATTTTATGTCTGAGATGTACAGATTTGTAAACATATGAATTGAAAAAATAATCTGCTGAGATGATAGTAATTAGTACCTGGTTCCTCTATTAGTTTACATAAGTATAATTATGTTCGGCTGCTTAAAATATTTGTATGTAAGTGTACAATATCGCAGGTCAAAGTTTGGCTTGTGTGAGAAGCTTTGCTTATGAAGATAATTTGTTTTGTATAAAAAATTGTCTTGTATCTTAATTAGTTGTATACTTATAAAAATGTTACTGTGTATTGTTATTTCTAGTTTGAACCTGCAGGCAAACACTTCGGCTTTATGAGTGAATGTATTAAAATGTTTGTAGCTATATTTCTATTTGTACTTTAGCTATAAATATTTAAATTGGGTTCATATAATTTATTTACATTTATATTTATGTTTTATATTTATTTCCAATTGTATTTTAACTATAAATATTAAACTTAGATTCATGAGTTCACTTATTTCTTTATATTTATATTTTTGACTTACATTAATATTAATATTTTATATTGAACATTATCATCTATTTATGTTTTAAATTTTATATTTTTATACCTTGATCTTATTTTAAACACTATCATCCATATGTATTTATTTATCAAATGTTAGCAATGTAAAACATTTTAATTTAATTATATAAGGTAAATTTTATCAAAAATATCGTTAAGAATCTTTTATTTTAGAAGTTTCAAACATTATTCTCTATATGTATTATTTTATACTAAATATAAACAAAGTAAAGTATTTTAATTAAATTATATAAGATAAATTTTATTATAAATATTATTAAAAGATTTAATTTTAAATGCTCCAAATCAATCTCCTTTTTAAATTACAAATTTATATAAACAAATGGTAAATATCTCCAAAATCATGTTCATTTTAAGATGGTCAGTTTACTTTTCATCTAATCAGATTAAATATTTATTAAAATAACCGGGGCCAAAATCCAGGATCGTTACACAAATTAACCATTATTAATTACAAATTAATATTTAATTACAATTTAACTAATTACTAATTATTAAATTAATTAAGTGTTAAGTGCAATTTAATTAATACTTAATCACTCGATTAATTAATCTTAATCATTAATTAAAATTTAATCAATAATCCCAAATTACAAATTAATTAAACATAATTAATTAATCTTTAAGTTTTAATTAATCAACTTGAAAATTATTAATTACTTAATTAATCATCCATTTCATTAATTAATTAAATAAATAATTATTCATTTTTATAATCTTAATAATTTAAATGAATCTAAATCCTTAAATTTTATTTATCTTTAAGATGAACATTTCTTACTTAAATCAAAGTATCTAAACACTTTGATTTCAAATTTACTTTAAATTTTACTCTAAATTTCATTTTAAAATTTTAAGATTTTAAAATGAATACAATTTTTAACTTAAACAAAGTTTTAAAATAATTCGAACCTTATTATCTCATATGTTAAAAGAATAACCATTTTATAAAATAATTTTAAAAGGATATAAAGTTCATAACAATTTAAACATACACCTAAAACATTCCAAGTTATTAAAACAAATTCAATTTAAAAATTTCATTTAATTTCAAATCTGAAATACAGCTTGAATCTTTTATTCCAGATTTAAACTTAAATCTTTAAAGCTTTATTTACATTTTACATCATCTTTTTTAAAAAAAAATTCTTTTCAATGTAATTAAACAATTTAAATTTAAACTTATTTTATCTTAAAAACTGAAATTTAAACCCAATTCCAGATTTTAAAAACTCAGATTTAAACTTATTTTAAATTTCTAATTTACCAAATTAAAACTTACTGTTCAAATGCAATCCTCGTATACTTTTATACTTTAAAAGTTTTTAAACTAAATTTAAATTTCAAATTTAAATTATTGAAACTCAGATTCAAACCAATTTGAAATTAGATTTCAAACTCAGGTTCAAACTAATTTTAAATTTTAGTTTACATTTAAAAAATTTCTTTTAAATTTTCAAAACAGAAACAGAATTCTGTTTTTATTTAAAACCAACTTAAATTTTCAAAAATTCAAATTATCTCAAAAACCAAGTTTTTAAACTAATTGAATTCATTTTTAAATTCAGGTTTTAAACTTAGTTCAAACTTTAGTTTACATTTAAACTTTACTTCTAATTTTTAAAAACTGAAACTGGTTATGTTTCTATTTAAAACCTACAACAACACTTTCACTTGAGTCCACTAAATATACTTCGAGTCAGAAACCTATCTACTTCGAGTCCTTCACTCGAATCACCCGAGATAACACAAGTTAGCTACAGCTACAACAATTTCCAACTTCTTCAGAAATTAACATGTCGCCGTGCACATGTGCATCGACGCCAGCCATCCCTGAACATCATTGCAACCTTCCCCCGGTCGACAAACATCAACACAGATCACCAAAACGTCAACCCAAACATCACTTGCTCGAATTCAAGATCGAGACCAAATTTCCAAATCTGGAACAATAGGCATTACCAAACAACCCAACCTTTCAACGCCTCACCCTAACGCCTCCGGCCACCGTCGACTCTGCAACTCCGACGAAGACTTCGTCAACCCTCCAACCTCCATTGCCTAAACCCCAAGCAACTCGAACAATTACACTTGCCAAAATGATAAATTTTGTCAAACCCAGAAAACTAGGGTTCAAAAATTCAAATCCCAATCACAACCTTAAAAATGAATAGCAACCCAATCCAATAATTTTCTCAACATCCCTAATCACTGCACCATCTCCAGAAGCAATTTCAACTCAATCGACCACAAATATCATCAGTGCTAACCAAAGAGGTAAAATACAGTGAAACTAAAACTGCACTCTGGTTCAATCATTATAAATTGTAATTTTAGATTTAAAATTCATGAATTTGCATGATGTTTTGATATATAAACCTGAAACATAAATTCATATAGTTTGAATTTTCACTTTATACAAACTGTTGCTCTGTTATATTTACTTCCAGGTAATATAAAATTTTATTAACTTATATAAAATTTTTAAAACTTACTTTGCCTTGTAATAATACGTTTCATTCAATTGATTAAATCATAACAGCAACCAGTCAAAGAAAAGAATTTTTTTATCACTTGTGCTTATACTGTAAACAGTCAGTAACTTAGATTAATTAAACATGCATTCATTCATTCACATAGATATACTCAGAAATGTATATGACAACATATATAACACTACTTATTTTCATGAATAAATCAAGCAACCATATTTTTTTCATACTTAGATTTTTAAAAATATTAAGTTACTCACCTGTTTTAAATATGCAGAGTAGAGCTTCAGGTTTGAAAGCTCTTGAATTTTTTTGAAATCGTGCTTGTATGCTTTAAAACTTTAGTGCTTTGTATCCTTTAATCTTGATTGTTGCTGATGATTAAATTTGCTTTAACTCCCAGATTTTACATGCTGTGGCCATTCCACATTTTTGAAGAAGGAAACGCGGGCTTTTGGAAACAAATTGTTGCATGCAGGTATTTTAACTTGTAGGTTTTTCATTTGTTTGGAAATGATTGCTTCAGTTTTTTTTTTGGGAAGAATGAATGCAAGTTTATTTACAGGGATTTGATATGAATTTGAACAGGCTGCATCAGATTTGCATGTTGAAGATGAGTTGCAGGGTATGATTATGAAGAGTGATTTTCAGATTTCATTTGATTTAAATCTGAAATGCTTGAAAATGCTACAGATTTTGATTTACAGATTTTCTTTGTTTTTGAAATGAAAATGAGAAAAGAAAAAGGAAAGAAAGAATGCAAGTTTATATAACTACATTTATGATTTATTTAAAATCAAAGAAAATAAAAATTAAACATGACACTTGGCTTGAATTTTATAACTTGTTAATATCTTTGTGTGTTTAAATTACACATGTTAATTATGTTCTAAGATGCTTACATTTGTCCTTTAAGTGATTAGTATTTTTAATTAAACTGTTAATGAAAGTTTTAAATTAAATTAATTAGTTCTTTAATACTTAGTTATATATATAAATAATTTTTAAAGAATAAAACCAAGTATTATTATAAATAAAAACAATATACAAATCCATCATTTGAAAATAATATTTTTAATCATTTAAAATAAATTTATAAAAGAGATTATAAATTACTTATTATTTAAATGAATAATTGTTTCATTTATTAATTTGTATCTTAAATTTCATAGCTAATTTACAGATCATAATTATTAATCAATATTTTAGAAAGAAATAAAACAAACATTTTTATAACTTTATTTTAATCTAAATTAATATTCAAACTTAGGTTAAAATATATTTTAAACAAATAAAACATTTGTCTTATGTATTTATAATCATTTTGTTATTTAAAAAAATAGTTTTGAAAAGCTTAATCATTAAATAAAATCATAATTTCCCAATTACCAAAATATTATAATTAGAAAATATGCTATATTAATTTAATTTAAAACCAACTCATCTATTTAAAATACATATAAATAAATATACATATTATAAATAGAAAATAGTATATTAACTTATTAAAAGATAAATTCACTAATTAATTATTTATCAAAGAAGATTATTAAATCAATTCAAATTTATTAACAAAAATTATCAAATTAATT
Source organism: Allium cepa (assembly GCA_030765085.1). Classification (NCBI taxonomy): domain Eukaryota; kingdom Viridiplantae; phylum Streptophyta; class Magnoliopsida; order Asparagales; family Amaryllidaceae; genus Allium; species Allium cepa. The sequence continues at coordinate 961,725,920 of CM060939.1, read as the reverse complement.
TAATTTTAACCACAGATTATTAAATTTATATTGTCAAAAATTCCGGGATATCACATACATATTAAAAAACGAAAACGAAAACAAACAGTACCTTAGGCCCTGTTTGGCTTGTCGTTTTTAGTTTTGTATTTTCGTCTCTACAAAAGCGCGTCTGTTGTACTTGTTGTTGAAAAACCAACAATTTTGAAAAATGAAATTAACATGTATAATAGAAAACAAGTTAATTTTGTTTTTCGTGTTTTGAGAGAAAACAAAAGCATGGAGAACAATCCAACTCCTTCGTTGTCCGTTGGTTGTCACAATGGCTAAGAATTGTAATTCTTCTTCTCTTATTTTTTTTTCTATTTCATAGTGCACGTTGGAAACACAAAACTCAAAATACAAAATGAAACCAAACGGGCCCTTAGTTTCTTAAGTCGATAACAGCCGCAGTTCCGCTCGATTCTGCTCAACCGTAGATCAATCGCCTATCTCCTCCACCGCCGTTCTGCGCCAATTTCTTCTTATTACCACAGACTTCACTCGACCGCAGATCCATCGCCAAAATAGCTACGTTAATTTGTCCTTGTTGCTCTTTCCTACCTACTGCTCTTGCCAAAAACACTCGTGCCAAACTCTAGATTGAGATTAGCGTTAATCTCGAGTATTCGTTTCATTTTTTTCGACCTATTGAAACTTTTGTTGCGCTCATTCTAGTTTTCTTCTTCATTTATTTTTTAATTGAATTTTAAATCTGGGAGTTATACAAATGTCAGATGCCGTTACGCATGGAGACATTATATTCTCCTACTCAAGCTTCATCCTATAAGAACTAATGTACCTGCCTTTTCACTATGTATGCATCCTTACCTTTTCTCGATTTGTTGCCCAAAATAAAGTTTTTTTTTAACTTATTTTATTTTCTTTCTATTGGTTCTACAAAGGTCCTATATTGATGAATATTTTTTATCTATGGATGATCATAGGTGGATTAGGAGAATTAATTAATCTAAAGCTATTTGGCAAAAAAAAATTATCCACATAGTTTCGATTCTGGGAACGGTATTATTTTATTGGTTGGCTTTGATTACGAAACTGTAACGATCTTGGTTTTGAGTCAAATTGAATTTAGTAATTAATATAAATTTTTGGGTTTAATTGTGAATTAATTATAATTTTCCAAATTTAATAAGATATTTGTTTGTTTATTCATTTATAAATACAAATTGATTGTATATTAATTTTTGAATTTGAAAATTAAAAATAAATGTTTTGAATAATATATTCATTTGGAAATTCAAAATGTATTGGAAATGAATTGGATTTAGAATTTTATTTTTAAAGATTAATAAGAATTTGTTCCTAATCATAATATAATTATTTAGAAGTTATATTTTTAAATTAATACAAAGATTTTTGAATTGCTATTTAAAGGTTATATTTTAAGAAACTAATGGTTATTAGTGTATAATTTGATTCTAAATCATTTTATTTAAAAGCTATATCAATATAAATTATATGTATGAATGTATATGCACATTTAAAAGTGTGATAAATTAAGTTTATAATAATATTGGATATGAAGATTAGAAAATTTTCTTTTAAAATTGTAGTTTGTATATGTATAAAAGTATAAATGAGAAAATATAACTTGCAAATAAAATAAAGAAGAGGGTTTCAACACAATCTAAATAAAAATGGACATTTGTAAAATGATAATATCAGAAACCTACAAGTGTAAATCTAACGACCCTAACTCGACCTTTGAAAATCGGCACCGAATATATCATCTATATTCAAATGCCACAGAACCGAACGTCGAATCTGGTTCCCCAGAGCTTATAACACATTAAGTACAACACAGCAGAAGAAATGAATAGTGTGTGTGTGTGTGTATCATATACAACAATTGATACAATATCAGATACAACTGGATGCAGAGATATGAAATAAGACAATAGCAGCGGAAAGAAAATATAACACCAGCAGCGGAACAATATCTCCAATATGGTCTTCAAGAGAGAACTCCAGTATCGGTAATCTCCATCTCTAAAACACCAATCCAGATGAAGTGAAGCAACTCGATCCAAATACGATTGCTAAATCCTAAGGCTAAAAGCTATCTAATCTACACCTATTATTCGAGTACCTGAAAAACCCAACTCTAGACCGTCCGTGTGGGAAAATTGTGGGCACACAGAGTTTAGGAAGGGAACAACAAACTCCAGGGTGCCCACAATTTTCCCACACGAGCAGTCTAGAGTTGAGTTTTTCAGATAATCGAATAGTAGGTGTAGATTTGATAGCTTTCAGCCTTAGGATTTGGCAATCACATTTGGATCGAGTTGCTTCACTTCATCTTGATGAGGAGTTCGAGCATCTTCTGGATTGGTGTTTTGGAGATGGAGGTTACCGATACTGGAGTTCTCTCTTGAAGACCATATTGGAGATATTGTTCCGCTACTGGTGTTATATTTTATTTCCGCTGCTATTGTCATGTATCATATCTCTGATGTATATTGATATTCATTGTATCATCCAATTGTATCCGATATTGTATCAAATGTTGTATATGATATATATATACTATTCATTTCTTCTGCAGTGTTGTATTTAATGTGTTATAAGCTCCGGCGAACCAGATTCGACGTTTGGATCTACGGCATTTGAATATAGGTGATATATTCGGTGCCGATTTTCAAAGGTCGAGCCAGGGTCGATAGAATTGGTATCAGAGCAAACAAAACAACTTTTTTTAAAACGAACAACCAAGGATTTTAATATTTAATTCGCAATGCTTTTTAGAAAATGAAACTACCATAAGGCCTCCCACCGCACACATAATGCAAACGCAGAATTGGAGGAGATTTCTCCTTATGATAGTCAAATATGCTTGATACGAGAAAATTTCTTTGATATTATTACTAGTGCACAGTGAAGAAAAAACCATTTCGAAAGTATAATATTAATCCTAGCCAGCATACAACCATTATTGTATGCCTACTATAACTACCATGTTCAATAGCAGGTTACCGCCACATTCCATGGCAGGTTAAAACCTTACAGGGCTCGTATTGTTTTGTTTTGATTTCCAACAAATGGTCAGGCTAAGGAGCTTCCTACTGCCACATAGATACGCCTCTGGAGGGACGTCCCGAGAACCTACCCCGCTCTCTGCCAACACAAGGCCAGGTACCTTTGTAACTATGTAACTACTACTCGAGCATGCCATCCCCCGGTCGTTTGTGACCTTTATCCGAGGTGCCTCTCAAACACAAAGCAATCACAAAGTAATACATTTTCGATGACCACATGAGTTAAGTATCTGGGCTCCATACCACGATACCACCCTTTTCCAGAAGGAAATGACATGCCCTAAAGGGAGCGACCCTCATAACCTTGCCGCATCTTTCCTGTTTCGACCATTTCCGAGGTGTGAGGTCCTGATGCAGTCTCGTCCACAAAGCTACGCTTTATTACAAAGCCATGCTTTTATCAACAAATGATACACAGCAGCACTCAGCATGCCACACTACCAAATTGGGAGTATATCACTGATAACTATCAACTATATAACCTCTGAGCTCGTACGTCTCAGAGAAGCGTTAAGCTAAGAGAATAAATTCTCCGCCACCAAGCAGAAATATATTTAATAGAGATTAGTTTTATATCTCAAAGTGTAATGTCAGACATACAACCATACAAGTCTGTTCCGGGTTCGAACAGAGCCGAAGGCACTTTCGAAGAAGCCCTTGCAATTCAGGCATCCACATTTCCGACCGGACTCCCCATCACTTATGGAGAACTCTATACCGGAGCAACTCAATGCAGAGTGAATCGACAGGTTATCCTATCGTTCTCGAAGACACCCAGTCTTCACCAACGGTCTTCAAATGCTATTGTCGTATCACTATTCGGAATGGGTTATATGACATAAGCTCCTCTCCTGGCTAAACCGAATAGTGAGCGCAATATTTAAAACATACGGATATTGGGATTTCAATTAAGTCACAACTTTTAAAAACTCGAAACCTTTCTTCAAATAGTTTAGACAAATTACATTTCCAATCTTTAAAACAAAATGATTCATTTCACAAAGTTCACCCAGTTTCACAGAGATCCATTCATAGATTTTCAAAACAATTTCCATTTCAATTAGGACTAACTCATCCAATCTTTAAATCAAAGATTTAACTTCTAGCTTTCAAACCTGTTTCCAAAGATTTATTCATAACTTGGAAAACCATTTTAATTTTAGACTTTAAATCCCTTTAACAAAAATTGGAGAATCATTTCTTATGTGAAAGCTTTTATTATTTGAAAACAAATAGTTTTCGTTTCGAAAAAATCCGATTTCATTTATACAAGTTAAAATCTTTGGGTTAAATTCAAAATCCCAAAACGATACTTAAAAAATGGCTTAAAAACACATATAAACTTGTGTAACCTTTTTAAATCATAAATAGAATTCAATTTAAAATTTTGAATTCAAATCTATGTAACGATCCTGAATTTTTATTTAATTTAAATTTATAATTAAATGAAATTTTGAATAAAATTTATAAAATTAATTATAAATAGTGATGTGAGTTTCCCCGAGTTCAAAAATATTCTATATAAATCATTTAAATTTTTTTTATTATATATATATGTATATATGTGAATATATATATATATATATATGTATATTTGGGTATATATTTGGGTATATATGAGTCAATTTGAAATTTTAAAATCTTGTGTGTATATATATATATATTTTGATTTGAATTTAAATCTTATATTAATGGTTTGAAAAATAAATATTAAAGTATATACATTGACACAAGTACGAAATGAATAACTAAGTGAATTTTTAATTTATTATTGATGGTTAAAATATTTATAATAAATACAAGACAATAAATAAGTAGTAAATAAAATATAAGATATAACAATATAAAGTAAATATATATATATATATCTTAATCTCATATTAATAAATCAATACAAGATAATACAAATGGAGTAGGCTACAAAAGTAATAAGAGTAAAATAAAAATAGAAGTTCACTTATTTTGTAAAGTAAAATAATTCATATTTAAGCTATGAATAAAAATAAGAACAATTATATATAAAACAAAAACAATAAGTAAACATATATAGGAAGTATTACAAAACAAAAATACATACAAGTATGTACACTTGTAAATGAAAACAAAGCAAGCATGGAAAACAAAAATATAAATAAAAGAATTAAGGCATAAGCTTATAAAAAAAAACAAAGTACAAATATGCATGAACAAGTAAAGTGAGAACTGTACATAACATAACAAACAAGATAACATTAACTTGTACAAATAATAATATCTATGAATATAGTATCACCTCCAACACAAGATCACTTCAGCTGAAGCAAGAAAAAGGATAGAATGAGGTAGGTATGGAGACACATATCTTGGCATTAAATGCTAGCACAACAAGTATCACCAGCCTCCATACCAATATCTCTGGCCAAAGATTTAAAAAATACAAGTAAAGAAAATCTTGTACCTGCTTTGTATAAACAAATGATCACCCTGTATATTCAATTTATATACATCCACTTCTCATTTTAAATTCGTTCATTCTTGTCTAAGGAAAACTGAAGTAAAACATCTCAAACTTAAACCAAAATTTTGCTTTGAACAAAACAACAATTTAACTAAATCCAGAGATCAAAGTAGAAGGTTGGCAACTGGAAATTCAAAGCTTGTTTCTAAAATTGCAGTACTCTTTTTATTCTGGAAAAGCAAGGTGAGTAACTTTTTTTCTTCAAAATTTTTTTTTAAGGGCTTGAATTTGTGCAAGTGTAACTGAGGAATGTATGTGTGTACATATATATATATATATATATATATATATATATATATATAGATAGATAGGAAGATTGAAAATAAGTATGCAGGCTGTTGTTTGAAACACATCTGTTCTTAGTTCAAACTCAAACTGTTTGATTCAAAAATCATTTACCCTCTTTCTGATTTATGATTGAACTTCAGATTCAAACAAAAGATGTTTATATCATTGTAAAATAAGTCTAAAAATTTAGTTCAGATTAAAACAACTTACAGATTTTCTCTAGAAACCCAATATGCTGAACAAACTCAAGATTTGCAAATTTTCGAACTTCTTTGATCATAGATTCAGATATCTAACTAGAATCCATGCTGAAAATGATGATTTTTAAGATGGGTGAAGTGATTTTTAGAGTGGGATTTTAAGGGCAGTGTGTAGGTGAACCGAAGTTGCATTTTTCCCATTTTCGAATCATTAAATCAATTATAAATGTTGAAAATCGTGTTGAGGCTAGTGTGAACATCATTTATCTTAGGAAAATTATCAAATAATTTTTCAATTGGGTATATTGTTGTATCGAAGCAACTTTAGGGTTTGAATTGGTTTTTTTTGTCGCTGAGATTTGTGAAGCCACCGCGACCTCTCTAGGAGATCGAGTGGTACGAGATCTGGGGGAGGGGAGCGTCGATGGTCAGGGAACACGTGGCCGGAGTCGCGTGACTTCAGATGGTCGAGGCGCCGCACACGAGGCGATGTTGACAGGTTAGGGGCAACAGAATTTCGGTGTTGCCAGGTTTTGGGTTGAGCATCTCAAAATTGATTTCGAGATAACTGGGTGGTCCAGATGATTGGAATGGGTTGTGAGTTGGGTTTGTGACTTGTGGAGATGGCTGTTGGTGGTTGGCGTCGGCGAACGTGGGTGTGCAGGTGCACGGTGGGGAAAATGATGGTGAGGCTGTTTTTTTTTTTTGGGGGTTCGAATTTGTGTAGGGGGAAGACTCGAAGCAGATCATGTTTTCCTGAGGGGGAGACTCGCGTTTACTCGAAGTAAACTAGGGGGAAGGATGCAGTAGATGTTTGGGAACAGGTACAAACCTGTTGCCAGTTACATTTTCAAACTGTTTTGTTTTCAAAGTAGAAATTTTGAAACCTAAGTTTGATATAATTTCCAGTTTTAAGTTTAGTCTAGAAATAAAAATTCAAATTGTCTAATGATTTTAAAAGTACTAATTGAATTTTAATTTAAATTAAAACTGTTAAGAAGTATGTTTTGAAAAATAATGATGAGGTATAAAACTTTAACAAATCAATGTTCTTATGTAGAAATGTTTTCAAGTGTTTAAATTAATAGGTTAAATAAATTAAAATTAAGTAAACAGTTGAGATAACATGGTTATCTCAAAATAATTTTTGATTTCTAATTAACTTAAAGATTTTAAAATGATTTTCAAAGTTGAAAATTTTAAAGTAAATTTGAAATGGAAATTGTTTTAAAACCCTTTTTATAATAATAATGTAATCATTTCTAAGAATGAGGTTTATCTTAAAAGTCAAGGAAGATTTAATGATTTGAAATTCATTAAATTATGTTAATCAGGATGGATAATTTATTATTTAATTAATTGATGAATTGGACTAATTAAATAAGTAATTAAAGGTTAAATTTATTTAACTAATTAATTAGAGTTAATTAATTAGGACATTGGTTTAAAGATTGATTTAATTAATATGATGAATTAAAAATAATTTAATTAATTAAAAATGTTTGATAAATTTATTGATATTAAATGATTTGAAATTAGGTAATCGAAATTTGATAATTAATTCATAAGAAATTAATTTGACTGGAAATTAATTGAATTAATCCGGATAAAATGATTAATTAAACCTTACTTATATATGATTATTGAATGCTAGACGTTACTTATGAATGATTATATTGTATGAGATGCCTTAAATTGATTATCCTATCTGATTTGTGATATTTTGTTCTGTAGATTAAGTAGTGTATATTTATTTGCATTTGTATATTATCTGTGAATCTGTGAATAGACGATGAGCGTTATAAGTTTTATATCGCTTATCAATTATATTTCTGTGTTTTGATCTGTGATGATTGAATGGTTGTGCACTATTGAGTTGAACCCCTGGACCACACTTATACACACACAATTATGGATTTCACGAGGAAATCGATTAAGTCGCAGATTTTTGAAATAGTTAAATTTGAATTTTTAAATTCAAATGTTTTGGAAATGGAATCGGAATAAATGTGAAAAGCTTTTGGAATGGAATTTCAAAATAGAATTTATTATTTTTAAATTACTTGATTAAGTTTTGGAATTTAAATAAGTTGATTTAAATTTAAATTCAATACTTGAAATTGAATTCTGTAATTTGAAATTAGGGATTAATGATATTATACTAGTCATTATGAGTTAAACCATTTTTAAAGTATGATTTTTGGGAATTTGAATTTAACTCAAGGATTTCAACTCGTATAAATGAATCAGATTTCCAAAATGAATACTGCTGTTTTCAAATGATAAACACTTTTAGATAAGAACTGAGATTCCAGTTAATTAGGGGAATTTCAAGATTGAATAGGGAAATGATTTTCCTAAGTTATGAATGAATTCTTTTTGAAAGCTATGAATTAAATCTGTTTATTTTTAACAGATTTAAATTGATGATTTGTTTAAATCAAATTGAAATGAAATTGTTTTGAAGGCTATAAGTTAAATCTTTGATTTAAAGATTTAACGAGTTAAATCAAATTGAAATGAAGATTGATTTGGAAAATATGTGAATGAATCTTTTGTTTAAAAGATTTAAATGTGAAAATTGTTTAAACCGTTAAAGGTTGTGAAAATGAATCTTTTTGTTTAAAGATTTAAAATGGTAATTTGTTAAACCATTTGAAAGAAAGTTTGAATTATTAAGTTGTGACTTAATTGAAATCCCATATCCATATGTTTTGAAAATATTTTCGCTCACTATTCGGTTTAACCGGGAAAGGACCTTTGTGTCGTATAACCCATTCCGAATATGTGATACGTCGTTATGGATAGCATTTGAAGACCGGTGATGAAGACCGGGTATTTGTGAAAGCGATAGGATGACCTATCGATTGTTTCTGCACCGAGTCGCGCCGGTATAGAAACTCCCTAAGTGATGGGAAAATCCGATCGGGATTGTGAATATCCGGGTTGCAAGGACTTCTTTGTAAGTGCCTTCGGTTCTGTTCGATCCCAGAACAGACTTGTATGGATTGTATGTCTGACATTACAAATTGAGATATAAAGCCGATTTCTTTCAAATATATTTCTGTTGGTGGCGGAGAATTTATTCTTTTAGCTTAACACCCTTCTCTGAGACGTACGAGCTCAGAGGTTATATAGCTGAAGTTATCAGCGATATATTCCCAATTTGGTAATGTGACATGCTGAGTGTTGCTGAAATGATCATTGTGTTGATTATTGTGATAGGATCGTTTATTTGATCGTCTATCTTTGTGATCGTTGTGTTGATCATTTGTTGACCCAAAGCATGGCTTTTGTATAAAGTATGTTTTTGTGGACGTGACTTCATCGAGCCTCACACCCCGAAAATGGTCAAAACAGGAAAGATGCGGCAAGGTTATGAGGGGTAGCACCCTTTAGGGTATGTACATTTCCTTCTGGATAGAGGTGGTATCATGGTATGGAGCCCAGATATTTAACCTATGTGGTTACTACGAATTTATTACTTTGTGGTTGTTGGTTATCGGGATCCCGTGAGAAAGGTCGTTTACGATCGGGGAATGGCGTGCTCGTGTCAGTAGTTACCCAGTTAGGGGTAACCCGGCCTTGTGTTTGCAGAGTTCCGGTTTGGTTCTCGGGGATGTCTTTCCAGAGGCATTCTCATGTGGCAATGGGAAGTTCCTTGGCCTGACCATTTGTTGGAAATCCAAAGAAACAATACGAAACTTGTACGGTTTTAGTTGTAGAACCTGCCATCTAATATGGTAGCTATTAGTAGGCATAATATAATGGTACCTATGCTGGCTAAGATTTATATTCTACTTTCGAAATGAATTTCTTCTACACTATGCACTAGTAATAATATCAAATGTTCTTTTATTGCGTATCAAGCATCTTTGACTATCATAAGGAGAAATCTCCTCTGATTCTGCGTTTGCATTGTGTGTGTGTGCGGGAGGCCTTATGGTAGTCTCATTTTTCAAAAGCATTGCGAATTGACTTTGAAAATCCTTTGTTGAATGTTTTTAATAGATAAACTGTTTTGTTGCTCACACCAGTCCCACGACTGATCCGGAGTTTATTGTTTCTTTCCTAAACTCTGGGTGCTCATTATTTTCTACACGAGCAGTCTAGAGTTGGGTTTTACAGATAGTTAGATATAGTGGATTATCTAGAGTTGGTTCAGTCTTTGGACCACACCAGTCTTGCTGAGCTTGGTGATATGTTATTGGGAGTTCGAGCTATTACTGGATGGATTCTTGGAAATGGAGTTGCAATTATTTCTGGAGTTCTTCCTTGAAGACTATTTTAGAGTTATATTGTTCCGTATGTTAGATGTCATCTATTTTCTTTCCGCTGCTATTTTATTGTATCATATCTCTGATGTATATTGGTATCTATTGGATCATCTGTTGCATCAGATATTGTATCAAAGCTGTATATCAATGTATTATTCTTTTATTCCGCTGTGTTGTTTACTTAATGATTGTTATAAGCTCCGGCGAATCGGATTTGAACGGTCGAATCTATGGCATTCGAATACGATTTGAAGTATGGATGTCGATTTTCGAGCGCGCAAAATTCCGACTCGTCACAATTGGTATCAGAGCTAAGGTTAAACTTTAGCTCAGGAGTGTAACACATTAAGTAGCTCATTAGAGATAGGGTGAAGTAAATCCTAGAATGAGTAATCCTTAAGATATCCGTTTGAATGCCTCAGTAAATTCTCTTACTATCCACTGATAGTAAGTATAAGTGCAAAAAGAGAACGAGATAGAGGACAGGGAAATACGACTATAAATGGTCGATACTCTGTAACAATAGTGGAAACAACTTTCTTATCAATTTCTTTGATTCGTTTCTAAATTCTTTTGAATTGCTTCGTGGCAGCTCCAAAAAGAAGTTTCGGTGTAATGAAGGCCTACGAATCGTTGTAGGAAATTTTTATTTCGTATCTTCATCAGTTTCTTATCAGTTTTGGAGTTAAAACCTTAATGAATATGAATTTGCAAATTGAAATTGAGAATTTTAAAATAAATTAGAAATTTTAAATTGAGTTAAATTGATTAATAGAATATGAAGGATAATTTGAATTGAATCAATAAAACGATTTTGTTTAAAACCAAAATTGAAATTCTATTATAATTTCTTGTATCTATTGTTGATATTCTGATTTGATGAGCCAAATCCAGAATCGATATCCAGTTTGATCTGAAAAGATATTTCTTCTATCTTTCATCTATCTCTGTATTGTTTTCGTGCCTGCGAATTTCGAGGACGAAATTCTTTTAAGGGGGGAAGTCTGTAACGATCCTGAATTTTTATTTAATTTAAATTTATAATTAAATGAAATTTTGAATAAAATTTATAAAATTAATTATAAATAGTGATGTGAGTTTCCCCAAGTTCAAAAATATTCTATATAAATCATTTAATTTTTTTTTATATTATATATATATGTATATATGTGAATATATATATATATATATATGTATGTATGTATATTTGGGTATATATGAGTCAATTTGAAATTTTAAAATCTTGTGTGTGTATATATATATATATATTTTGATTTGAATTTAAATCTTATATTAATGGTTTGAAAAATAAATATTAAAGTATATACATTGACACAAGTACGAAATGAATAACTAAGTGAATTGTTAATTTATTATTGATGGTTAAAATATATATAATAAATACAAGACAATAAATAAGAAGTAAATAAAATATAAGATATAACAATATAAAGTAAATATATATATATATATATATCTTAATCTCATATTAATAAATCAATACAAGATAATACAAATGGAGTAGGCTACAAAAGTAATAAGAGTAAAATAAAAATAGAAGTTCACTTATTTTGTAAAGTAAAATAATTCATATTTAAGCAATGAATAAAAATAAGAACAATTATATATAAAACAAAAACAATAAGTAAACATATATAGGAAGTATTACAAAACAAAAATACATACAAGTATGTACACTTGTAAATGAAAACAAAGCAAGCATGGAAAAAATAATATAAATAAAAGAATTAAGGCATAAGCTTATAAAAAAAAACAAAGTACAAATATGCATGAACAAGTAAAGTGAGAACTGTACATAACATAACAAACAAGATAACATTAACTTGTACAAATAATAATATCTATGAATATAGTATCACCTCCAACACAAGATCACTTCAGCTGAAGCAAGAAAAAGGATAGAATGAGGTAGGTATGGAGACACATATCTTGGCATTAAATGCTAGCACAACAAGTATCACCAGCCTCCATACCAATATCTCTGGCCAAAGATTTAAAAAATACAAGTAAAGAAAATCTTGTACCTGCTTTGTATAAACAAATGATCGCCATGTATATTCAATTTATATACATCCACTTCTCATTTTAAATTCGTTCATTCTTGTCTAAGGAAAACTGAAGTAAAACATCTCAAACTTAAACCAAAATTTTGCTTTGAACAAAACAACAATTTAACTAAATCCAGAGATCAAAGTAGAAGGTTGGCAACTGGAAATTCAAAGCTTGTTTCTAAAATTGCAGTACTCTTTTTATTCTGGAAAAGCAAGGTGAGTAACTTTTTTTCTTCAAATTTTTTTTTTTAAGGGCTTGAATTTGTGCAAGTGTAACTGAGGAATGTATGTGTGTGCATATATATATATATATATATATATATATATATATATATATAGGAAGATTGAAAATAAGTATGCAGGCTGTTGTTTGAAACACATCTGTTCTTAGTTCAAACTCAAACTGTTTGATTCAAATATCATTTACCCTCTTTCTGATTTATGATTGAACTTCAGATTCAAACAAAAGATGTTTATATCATTGTAAAATAAGTCTAAAAATTTAGTTCAGATTAAAACAACTTACAGATTTTCTCTAGAAACCCAATATGCTGAACAAACTCAAGATTTGCAAATTTTCGAACTTCTCTGATCATAGATTCAGATAACTAACTAGAATCCATGCTGAAAATGATGATTTTTAAGATGGGTGAAGTGATTTTTAGAGTGGGATTTTAAGGGCAGTGTGTAGGTGAACCGAAGTTGCATTTTTCCCATTTTCGAATCATTAAATCAATTATAAATGTTGAAAATCGTGTTGAGGCTAGTGTGAACATCATTTATCTTAGGAAAATTATCAAATAATTTTTCAATTGGGTATATTGTTGTATCGAAGCAACTTTAGGGTTTGAATTGGTTTTTTTTGTCGCTGAGATTTGTGAAGCCACCGCGACCTCTCTAGGAGATCGAGTGGTACGAGATCTGGGGGAGGGGAGCGTCGATGGTCAGGGAACACGTGGCCGAAGTCGCGTGACTTCAGATGGTCGAGGCGCCGCACACGAGGCGATGTTGACAGGTTAGGGGCAACAGAATTTCGGTGTTGCCAGGTTTTGGGTTGAGCATCTCAAAATTGATTTCGAGATAACTGGGTGGTCCAGATGATTGGAATGGGTTGTGAGTTGGGTTTGTGACTTGTGGAGATGGCCGTTGGTGGTTGGCCACGGCGAACGTGGGTGTGCAGGTGCACGGTGGGGAAAATGATGGTGAGGCTGTGTTTTTTTTTTTTTTTTTTGGGGTTCGAATTTGTGTAGGGGGAAGACTCGAAGCAGATCATGTTTTCCTGAGGGGGGAGACTCGCGTTTACTCGAAGTAAACTAGGGGGAAGGATGCAGTAGATGTTTGGGAACAGGTACAAACCTGTTGCCAGTTACATTTTCAAACTGTTTTGTTTTCAAAGTAGAAATTTTGAAACCTAAGTTTGATATAATTTCCAGTTTTAAGCTTAGTCTAGAAATAAAAATTCGAATTGTCTAATGATTTTAAAAGTACTAATTGAATTTTAATTTAAATTAAAACTGTTAAGAAGTATGTTTTGAAAAATAATGATGAGGTATAAAACTTTAACAAATCAATGTTCTTATGTAGAAATGTTTTCAAGTGTTTAAATTAATAGGTTAAATAAATTAAAATTAAGTAATCAGTTGAGATAACATGGTTATCTCAAAATAATTTTTGATTTCTAATTAACTTAAAGATTTTAAAATGATTTTCAAAGTTGAAAATTTAAAAGTAAATTTGAAATGGAAATTGTTTTAAAACCCTTTTTATAATAATAATGTAATCATTTCTAAGAATGAGGTTTATCTTAAAAGTCAAGGAAGATTTAATGATTTGAAATTCATTAAATTATGTTAATCAGGATGGATAATTTATTATTTAATTAATTGATGAATTGGACTAATTAAATAAGTAATTAAAGGTTAAATCTATTTAACTAATTAATTAGAGTTAATTAATTAGGACATTGGTTTAAAGATTGATTTAATTAATATGATGAATTAAAAATAATTTAATTAATTAAAAATGTTTGATAAATTTATTGATATTAAATGATTTGAAATTAGTTAATCGAAATTTGATAATTAATTCATAAGAAATTAATTTGACTGGAAATTAATTGAATTAATCCGGATAAAATGATTAATTAAACCTTACTTATATATGATTATTGAATGCTAGACGTTACTTATGAATGATTATATTGTATGAGATGCCTTAAATTGATTATCCTATCTGATTTGTGATATTTTGTTCTGTAGATTAAGCAGTGTATATTTATTTGCATTTGTATATTATCTGTGAATAGACGATGAGCGTTATAAGTTTTATATCGCTTATCAATTATATTTCTGTGTTTTGATCTGTGATGATTGAATGGTTGTGCACTATTGAGTTGAACCCCTGGACCACACTTATACACACACAATTATGGATTTCACGAGGAAATCGATTAAGTCGCAGATTTTTGAAATAGTTAAATTTGAATTTTTAAATTCAAATGTTTTGGAAATGGAATCGGAATAAATGTGAAAAGCTTTTGGAATGGAATTTCAAAATAGAATTTATTATTTTTAAATTACTTGATTAAGTTTTGGAATTTAAATAAGTTGATTTAAATTTAAATTCAATACTTGAAATTGAATTCTGTAATTTGAAATTAGGGATTAATGATATTATACTAGTCATTATGAGTTAAACCATTTTTAAAGTATGATTTTTGGGAATTTGAATTTAACTCAAGGATTTCAACTCGTATAAATGAATCAGATTTCCAAAATGAAAACTGTTGTTTTCAAATGATAAACACTTTTAGATAAGAACTACGATTCCAGTTAATTAGGGGAATTTCAAGATTGAATAGGGAAATGATTTTCCTAAGTTATGAATGAATTCTTTTTGAAAGCTATGAATTAAATCTGTTTATTTTTAACAGATTTAAATTGATGATTTGTTTAAATCAAATTGAAATGAAATTGTTTTGAAGGCTATAAGTTAAATCTTTGATTTAAAGATTTAACGAGTTAAATCAAATTGAAATGAAGATTGATTTGGAAAATATGTGAATGAATCTTTTGTTTAAAAGATTTAAATGTGAAAATTGTTTAAACCGTTAAAGGTTGTGAAAATGAATCTTTTTGTTTAAAGATTGAAAATGGTAATTTGTTAAACCATTTGAAAGAAAGTTTGAATTATTAAGTTGTGACTTAATTGAAATCCCATATCCATATGTTTTGAAAATATTTTCGCTCACTATTCGGTTTAACCGGGAAAGGACCTTTGTGTCGTATAACCCATTCCGAATATGTGATACGTCGTTATGGATAGCATTTGAAGACCGGTGATGAAGACCGGGTATTTGTGAAAGCGATAGGATGACCTATCGATTGTTTCTGCACCGAGTCGCGCCGGTATAGAAACTCCCTAAGTGATGGGAAAATCCGATCGGGATTGTGAATATCCGGGTTGCAAGGACTTCTTTGTAAGTTCCTTCGGTTCTGTTCGATCCCAGAACAGACATGTATGGATTGTATGTCTGACATTACAAATTGAGATATAAAGCCGATTTCTTTCAAATATATTTCTGTTGGTGGCGGAGAATTTATTCTTTTAGCTTAACACCCTTCTCTGAGACGTACGAGCTCAGAGGTTATATAGTTGAAGTTATCAGCGATATATTCCCAATTTGGTAATGTGACATGCTGAGTGTTGCTGAAATGATCATTGTGTTGATTATTGTGATAGGATCGTTTATTTGATCGTCTATCTTAGTGATCGTTGTGTTGATCATTTGTTGACCCAAAGCATGGCTTTTGTATAAAGTATGTTTTTGTGGACGTGACTTCATCGAGCCTCACACCCCGGAAATGGTCAAAACAGGAAAGATGCGGCAAGGTTATGAGGGGTAGCACCCTTTAGGGTATGTACATTTCCTTCTGGATAGAGGTGGTATCATGGTATGGAGCCCAGATATTTAACCTATGTGGTTACTACGAATTTATTACTTTGTGGTTGTTGGTTATCGGGATCCCGTGAGAAAGGTCGTTTACGATCGGGGAATGGCGTGCTCGTGTCAGTAGTTACCCAGTTAGGGGTAACCCGGCCTTGTGTTGGCAGAGTTCCGGTTTGGTTCTCGGGGATGTCTTTCCAGAGGCATTCTCATGTGGCAATGGGAAGTTCCTTGGCCTGACCATTTGTTGGAAATCCAAAGAAACAATACGAAACTTGTACGGTTTTAGTTGTAGAACCTGCCATCTAATATGGCAGCTATTAGTAGGCATAATATAATGGTACCTATGCTGGCTAAGATTTATATTCTACTTTCGAAATGAATTTCTTCTACACTATGCACTAGTAATAATATCAAATGTTCTTTTATTGCGTATCAAGCATCTTTGACTATCATAAGGAGAAATCTCCTCCGATTCTGCGTTTGCATTGTGTGTGTGTGCGGGAGGCCTTATGGTAGTCTCATTTTTCAAAAGCATTGACAATTGACTTTGAAAATCCTTTTTTGAATGTTTTTAATAGATAAACTATTTTGTTGCTCACACCAGTCCCACGACTGATCCGGAGTTTATTGTTTCTTTCCTAAACTCTGGGTGCTCATTATTTTCTACACGAGCAGTCTAGAGTTGGGTTTTACAGATAGTTAGATATAGTGGATTATCTGGAGTTGGTTCAGTCTTTGGACCACACCAGTCTTGCTGAGCTTGGTGATATGTTATTGGGAGTTCGAGCTATTACTGGATGGATTCTTGGAAATGGAGTTGCAATTATTTCTGGAGTTCTTCCTTGAAGACTATTTTAGAGTTATATTGTTCCGTATGTTAGATGTCATCTATTTTCTTTCCGCTGCTATTTTATTGTATCATATCTCTGATGTATATTGATATCTATTGGATCATCTGTTGTATCAGATATTGTATCAAAGCTGTATATCAATGTATTATTCTTTTATTCCGCTGTGTTGTTTACTTAATGATTGTTATAAGCTCCGGCGAATCGGATTTGAACGGTCGAATCTATGGCATTCGAATACGATTTGAAGTATGGATGTCGATTTTCGAGCGGGCAAAATCCGACTCGTCACAATCTAAATCAAATTTCAAAACTAAATCAAGTCATTCAAAAATAACTTTTATCTTTGAAATTCCTTTCCGAAGGCTTTTCACTTTAAACTCAATCCATTTCCAAAATCATTTGGATTCAAAAATTCAATTTTAAAACTATTTCAAAAATCTGTGACTTAACCAATTTCCACGTGCAATGCATATTTGTGTGTGTGTAAGTGTGGTCCAGGGATTTTACATAATAAAAGTGCAACATCATCAATTAGCACAGATTCAAATACAACATTATATTTGATAAGCGGTATAAACTATAACGCTTATCTTTATTCACAGATCCGTGACAAATAACATAAGTACATCGTAGATAAATAAATTACATTCATCACAGATAATAAGTTACAGCTTAATCATATCACAGAACATCACATATCTGGGATATCACACAATTCAAAGCATCCAATCCAATCCAAACATTCATAAGTAAGATTAGTTAATTGTCTTATTAATTTAAATCGGATTAATTACTTATGAATTACTAATCCTGGTTAATTAACATTAATAAATTACAAATCATTTTGATTAATTATTCTTTAATCATTTATTAATAAATTAATTAACCTTTAATTAGTAACTAACCCCTTGATTAATTATCCTTAATTAATTAATTAACTCTTAATTAATAATTATCCCTTAATTACTTTTATTAATTAATTAACCTTTGGATTAACTAATTAAATTATTTACCTCAATTAATTAATCACATTAATTAATTATTCTTTAAATTAATTAATCTATAAACACTTGATTAATCAATCTTTAATCATTTATTATTCATCCTTAATTACCTTTATTAAGTAATTATTTTTAAGTAATTTATCATCTTTAATTAATTATCATTCCTTAATCACCTTCATTAAGTAATTAGCCTTTAATAAATTAACCATTCCCTAAGAAACTTCAATAATTAATTAGTCTTTAATAAATTAATCAATACTTAATCATCCATATCAAAATCTTTAATCAATAACCTTATAATTTATCATTATTAACACATTATTTATTCAAGAAATTAAGGTTAATCCTTATTTAATTATTAATTACAAATTAATTAACCGTAACTATTTATTAAATTTATCTTTAATATTTAATAATTAATTAAGTAATTACTTTTTAAATAATTATATTTGCAAATCAGTAATTACTTAATAAATTAAAAGATAAATCTTTTTTTATCTTTTTAAACCTTGCTTAATCATCATCCTTATACATTTGTTGCTTTAAAAGGTTAAGATAGTTTAAATAGTGTAATGACCCGTAATTTTTCAATAATTAAGTTTGGTTATTTTAATTAAAATTGAGTAATTAAATTTAGATGAAAACAAAGATTTATAATTAATAATGAAGCAAACGTTAAAAAGTTTATGTAGCAATGGTTAATTTAATATGACTTTGTGATTTAATATTTGGAGAAATAAATTTACGTAGCTTATTAATGAAATAATAAGTAAATTAAAATGTAACAATGCTGAAAATTGGTTAATAATTTATAGGATGAATGAAACGGCAATTTAATGAATTTATTTAAATTTGTAAAGTTATAATGAAATATGTGAAATTTGAGGTAAGTATTGAATTGATTAATGTAATAAAACATGGTTAACGGTAATTGGAAGTAAATTAAGGAAATATGTTATTGCAAGTTATTAATTTATGAACTTGAATGAACATTCCAATTTAATATAATAATTCAAATGTTATGACCTAGTTTTAAACGGAATATAGTATAAACAAATGCAATCAGTGTATTAATGTGTGAAATAATATACTGATTTATTTGTAACTGAATGTAAATTAATGCAATTAGTTAATGTAAGTTAATAAATAACCAATTTAGTGCAATTCCCGATTTAATTGCAACAATGGTAAGGTGTAATTGATTGTAGTTATAAAATTTGAAATAAATTTCAATAAATATCATTTAATAGTAGTCGTGTGAAGGATAAACGTGCAAGTATTACAAAGAGTATATTGGTGATAAATGGTTATTACAAATAAGATAATTTAATATTACTTTAATAAAAATAAATAAGAATTTGTTGTAAATGTAGTAACGGAAGTGTGAATGTAAATTTAATAGAAACGTAAATTTATTTTAAGATAGTAATTGGTGAATTGGTTAATAAGTTCAAATGAGGTATTTGATGGAATTCTTTAATAAATAAGAATTTGTTGTTCTAGTATTATAGACTTAGGTATAATTGAAATTGCTTCTAATAGAATATAATAGAAAGGAAAGTATTATAAAAAAAATGGTTAAAAACTTAAGTAAACAATTGAGAGGCTAAGAAATTTGATTAAGCATAAATTCTATAAATAAATGAAGAATAATAAATGAGGTTATGCAATAATGTAGGAATGAATAAATATAATGCAATAAAAGAAGAAACTAACATGACATTTATAAATTAAAACGAATATTTGGAAGTAATAAACGAAAATTTTGAAATAAACATTGAACCAATAAATAAAAGTAAAAGTTGTAAAAAGTAAATGTAAATTTTATGGATGAATCCTTATATGAATAGAAAGGGGAATGAAGCAATAAATGTTATGAGATGAAATTTATAAGAATGAGGCTAAATTAGGCAAATGGGCGATTATCATTAATCTTTTACTCATTCATTTCATCTATTGAATTAGTTTCAAATCCATCGGAATAAAACGTAATTAAAAACTACGTTAATGTAAAATAAGCGAAAATTGGAGAATATTAATGCAATAACTACAAACCAATGTAACTGCATCCTTTCGATAATAATAGACTAAATAATATGACTATTGGTTGATTTAAAGTATAGAAAGCAAGATTTATTAATCTAATTGAAGTATAAAATTCAATAATTGAATTTATTGAGAAATAAAATGGAAAAAAAATTAACACTGCAATTGATAGATTTATCAACTTTTAATTTACATCTAAACTTGTTTAAAAAAATTTGTAAATGATTAAGAAAGATAAAAGTGATAAAATTGTCAATTATAAAATTGAAATTAAAAATTGGATTTAATTAATTGATTATTAATTTATTTAACCAGTGTAAAAATAGCCATTTTTGCCACTGACTCAGATTTCGACGAAACCAGTTTCATTGGATCCGTAACAGTGAATTATTGTAGGATTTCAAGTTTCGTAGCGATCAGACTTGTCGTTTGATCGTACGGACTCGAAACATCTTGAAATCAATTTAAAAAATATTGACTTTAGCATAACTTCTTCATACGATGGAATTTGGACGTGAAACCTGTTCCATCGCGTTTAAAATATTTTAAAACATCTATTTTGACATATGGGTTGACCCAATTTCATTCCGGAGTTGAAACGGGCATTTTAGGCCACTTTGTCGTTAGCGCGTATTCAACCGGATCCATTTATTCTATTTCAACTTTCTCTATAAATATCCTGCTATAAACCCTAGCTCCCTATTTCTCATTTGTCTGTACGTAAATTCATTCTATTCCTCCTCCTCCTCAATGGCAGACAAAATTCTATATTTCCAGATCCAATTGCAAATTCAATCCAAAGCTAAAATTTCAAACTCCTCAGAAAAATTTAAAAAAAATATATGTTGAAGCTCTCGACTAGCGTATTTCACTGGTGGTGTTCGTTTTTCAATTCAGATTATCGTTTGATCAGAAATTGGGTTTTAATTCTCGGTCGTTTAATGGGGTCGTAATCAATGTCGATGGATCGGGAAACCCTTTCTGGGTTTTGAAGAGAGCACCGAGGGGACTCCATCCATGCAGTTTTTTTTGGCGATTCAACGGTCGTATTTCACGTAGAAATTCGTTAGGGTTTAACCATCTTGGTGGCGGCTACACCTTTAAGGGACGATTGGTGTTAACGCTTAAATTTGAACGCTAACACCCCGGTGTGTGAAGTGTATTTGTGAAAGCACCACCCGATAGATCGGGAAAGAATTATAAGTAAGGAGATTGCAGAAAAGCAGTAAAAACACAAGTTTTATAGTGGTTCGGCCCAAAATCAGGCCTACGTCCACTTAGATTCTCTTTATTGCTGATATGAGTACAATTTATATCACTTTCTTCAATTACAATTAACTTCAGACAAATAGTTCAAACTCCCATGAAGAATAATCTTTCCAATTCATCTTGAATGATTGTGATTCTTCTTCGAAGTGTGTAATAGCGTCTTTGGAGTTTGGAGTGCTTGGAGTGCTGCTTGAGTTGAGAAAACGGCAGAGTAACGGTGCTTCGAAAATTAGCCAAAAAAGGTCCCCTCCACATTGAATGTGGCCATGTATTTATAGGCAAATTTTTAGGCTGGAACTTTCAAGTCATGAGTCGTGACCGACTCATCATGAGTCGTGAGTCGTGGCCGACTCATCGTGAGTCGTCTGCGAGTTAAAAGTTGCCGTCTAAGATGAGGCGACCCTGGTCTTCTACACAGCAGCTTTAGGTTGAGTCATCAATGAGTCATCATGTACGACTCACCTTAAGTCGTAAGTCAACAACGAGTCATCCCCTTGCAGCATGATTCTGAGCTTGTCTCTGAGTCGTGTGTCGTGAATTGACCTATCTTTTGAGTCGTAGCTGCCTTAGGTCATAGACTCCTTAAGTCGTAAGTCTTTTGAGCCATAAGGTTTTATGACTCGGATCTCTCCTTGGGTCGTTGAGTCGTTAATGAACTTGAGTCGTAAGGTTTTATGAACCGTTCATCTCCTGAGTCGTAAACCCAATGGAATACTTAAGGGCCTCGAATGGATGAGTCGCGACCAAATGAGTCGGTCTTTGATGAGTCGGAGCCAGGTCAGATGAGTCGGTGATAGGATGAATCGTGAGGTTTCTTGAGTCGGCAGCTTAATGAGTCGGCCTGTATCATTGAGTCGCTACTAGTTGAGTCGGGGATTCTTTGATGAGTCGGTCCTTTCCTTAAGTCGTGAGGTCTCCTAAGTCGTTAGGCACCTTAAGTCGTAGGTCGTTTCAAGTCTTAACCCGTTGACGCCTCTAACTCGTAGGCCTTTTAGCTCGTATGCTGGAACGGGGTTAACAATTGGTCATCGCGGGGTTGTGAGGAACAGAATTTTCGACTCACGAAGGTCGACATTAATACGTCCACTGTATCAACTCCAAGCAATCGAATGTCGGAAAACTGAACCCTTAGGGTTTAAAAAGAAGAAAAAGGTAGAAGATAGAAAAAGAAAGAAAGAAAAAGAAGAAAACAGAAACAATAACAGAATCTCACATTTCGCAACGGAACAACATATAACAGATAAATGAATAATATTTGAATCAAAAGAACTATATCGGTTATTACATTACATTAAATCACATTACATTACATTATCATAGTTTTCAACAACAAACAGCGGAAAAGAAATACTATATACTAGTTGATACGCAAAGCCATCCAGCCTGCCTCTAGATCTCTACAGCAACTCCTGAATTCCAGAATGACCTGATAACCTGACTCTAAAATGCCCGTGTGGAAATTTGTGGGCATCCAGAGTTTAGGAAGGGAACAATAAAGTCTAGGTCAGTCATGGGACTGGTGTGAGAACTTAAAACAGTTTATCTTTAAAAACAAACAAAGAAATATTTTTTTTATGGATTCGAAATGCTTTTAGAAAATGTAACTACATTAAGGCCTCCTGCCACACACACAATGCGAACGCAGAATGGAGGAGATTTCTCCTTATGATAGTCAAAGATGCTTACTACGCAAATTTCTTTGATATTATTAATATAAGTTCAAAGTGCAGGAAACATTTCGAAAGTACAATATTAATCTTAGCCAGCATAGGTACCATTAAAGTATGCCTACTATAGCTACCATATTAAATGGCAGGTTCTACAACTAACACCGTATAAGGCTCGTATTGTTTCTTTAGATTTTCAACAAATGGTCAGGCCAAGGAACTTCCTATTGCCATGGGTACGCCTCTGGAAAGATGCCCCGAGAACCTAACCAGATCTCTGCCAACACAAGGCCAGGTTACCCCTAGCTGGGTAACAACTGACACGAATATTCCATCCCTCGGTCGTAACCGACCTAAGTCCCGGGATTCACCAACAACCACAAAATAATAAGTTTGTAGCAACAACATAGGTTAAGTATCTGGGCTCCATACCATGATACTACCTCTATCCAGAAGGAATGACATACACTAAGAGGGCGATATCCCTTAATAACCTTGCCGCTCTTTCCTGTTTTGACCATTATCGGGGTGTGAGGTCCGACGAAGTCTCGTCCATAAAGCTACGCTTTATACAAAAGCCACGCTTTGATCAACAAATGCTCAACATCATTTCGTATGCCACATTAACAATTTGGGAATATATCACTAGTAACCAACAACTACATAACCTCTGAGCTCGTACGTCTCAGAGAACGGTGTTAAGCTAAGAGAATAAATTCTCAGCCACCAACAGAAATATATTTGATAGAAACCAGCTTTACATCTCAAATTGTAATGTTAGACACACATCCGTACTAGTCCATTCTGGGTTCGAACAGAACTGAAGGCACTTCTAAAGAAGCTCTTGCAATCCGGATATTCACTAATCACGACCGTACTTCCCATCATAAAGGGTGATAAATCTCTATATCGAAGATCAGCCGATGCAGAGTCATTCGACGATAATCCTTCCATTTTCGAAAATATCTGGTTTTCAACACCGGTCTTCAAATGCTATCCATTTCGACATATCGTCATTCAGAATGTAATTTATGACCCAAAGGTACTCTCTTGGCTAAACCGAATAACGAGTGCTTATTTTTAAAATAAGTGTAGCATTCAAATTCAAGCAAATCACAACAAATACCCATTTAAAGGTAAATATTGGTAGTTGGTTATTTAACTATCAATAGGTATGCACAATCATCACCAAATTCCAAATAATTTTCTAAATTATTTATTTTCCAAAAATATCTTTACAAGATATATTTTCCCACACTTCAAAAGTAAATCAATGTTTATTTTTAAACAAATTCCCCTTTCCTTTATAAATTCCAAGTGAATTTAAATTGTCAAATATCCATTGATATATGATTCTTAAATCGATTCCAAATATTCACTTTCAATTTTATCTTTAAGAGATAAAATCTATAAACGTTTCACTTCATATTGGAAAGCATTTCCATACTTATTTAATAATAAGTAATTCACAAATCTATTTATTTTCAACATTTGAAAAATATCCAATATACTTAAATCACAAATAAGTATATATTTTATTCTTTAAGGAAAACATTCTCTTAAACACATTCATTTGAGTCAAAACGAATGTTGCGTAAAACATCGTTATGACAACCCAAAATCACTAGTATAGGGATTCGAAATTTAGATAGATATATAAATCCCAATACTATATAAAACATTTCCTTTCGAAAATTATTTACTGTAACAACAGTGTTATAGTCCATCTTTTCCTTATTTCTCAAAAACGTCCATTCCTACAATGAATGTCGAAATCTATGGTTTTGATCCTTCACCTATTATAAAAAAACTTCAAATCATTTTAATTATATTTAAAATACTACTTCCCTAAAACATTTCTTTAATATATTATTCACTATCCAAAATCGCGAATAAACTTCGTTAACCAAATTCAACATTTTTACACATTTTAATTTAAAGGATTATCCACTGTCCAAAATCGTGAATATATCTCCTTTAATAAGCTACAATAATTAACATATCAAATTCAATTGGTTTTGGATTTTTAAAACAACGTTTTATAAATTCGCATCTATATGTATTTTACAAAAACTTCAACTTATAAAATCCCTCAATTTACAAATTCTATTCAAATCTCATTTAAATGCCAAAATCCAATTTATAAGTTAATTAATTATAAATCTTTTATTTTACAAAATCTATTCATTTTATAAATTCACAATTTATAAATCTATAAATTTCATTCACTTATGAAATCCATTTATACTTCATTTTAACACATATAAAAATTCATTTTATAATTCCAATATTTTAAATTTATAAATATCAATTTTATAAATCTTTTATATAAACCGTTTTTAAAATTTTCAAAAATCTCAATTTAAACTATTTTATAAAATTCATTAACTCCATATTTCAAAAATGAATTTTCAACTATATTTCTCAAAAATCATAACTTTTATAACATTAAATTTATAACGTTTATTCATTTAAAATGAATCAATTCCAAAATTTAATAAAACATATACTTTCAAAAATCACTTGAAAACCCTTTTAAATTCGAAATCATTACTTTAACATTTTTAAATTTCCAAAAATATGCCCAATGCTGCAACAGCACTAAATATAACAATCACTGCATCCAAAACATCATATATCATATGATAACAGAATATATCACAGTATTTGTAAATAAATCAATACGGTTGAGGAATCCAGTTAGATCCCTCCAACCTGTTTCCCTGCATCCACAGATGTTAGAACAATACCAATGCCGTTTCAAGACGGAATATCACGGTACATGGGTTTATAAAATATTTTCCGCTATTATGCGGTGCAATTGGGTCTCATCTGCTATATAATGCGGGAAAATCAACTCCAAGTACATATATAATACTAATTCCACTTCAAGATGGAATATCGCGGTATATGTGTTTAATAAATAACATCCGCTTAATATACGGCGTATAGGGTCTATTTCAAAACATAGATAATAATTTATCATCCAAACATACAATCAAGCAATTTTAAATCTAACTATTTAAAATTTAAATCGAAACAAATTCGATTGAGTGAGAAGTTCTCACCTTGTCTCAAATAACAGTCACAGTGTTTCATTTCGAATAAAATTAAACGCGCGTTTAATTTTACCCAAAATTCACCCTAGCTCCAATCAACTCCAGTCCAGCTCCATCGCATGGTGTTCATCAATACGAAACCAACGCAATTCGTTTCGTCCAAAACGGACCTCGTATGAAAGAGTTACAGCATTTTAAAGTTCGTACGATTTACAAATAAAATTATATTCACAATTTTCTTTTTCTTTTTAAACTTCTTTCAATCTGGACCGTGCATTTCCTTAATGAAATCAGGGCCGCACTTTTCAACTTCTTCTTCCTCGGGTAATCAAAACGCACACACACGAATAACCCATCCTTGCCGTAATTAGGTTTAGACACCACGACGCACGAAACTTCATCACTCCACCACCATTAGAAAGCTCGTCGCCTACTCCATGCTCAGCCAAAGCACCCTGAAGCTCGGCCTCCCCTTGCTCTTGGAAAATGTGCACAAACGCGAGACGTTTAAACCCAATTTGTCGCCAATCCGTAGCTCCATTTTCGATTACCACTGTTGAGATTGAAGATCTCGACGAGATCTATCACTTTGTAGTTGAGAGCTTTTGATAAATGTCGATAGATTGGAAGATATTGGAGGAGGAAGAAGATGCAATTTCGGCCATTAAAAACCTAAGTGGAAGCTAGGGCTTCTAATTAGGGTTTGTTGCACAGGTAAAAAATAGAGGGCCTTTTATAGGAAATTCTCAAACACTATTCACCCGAAATTTTTCCAAACTCCAAACGATGCGTGCCGCCTGGCGTTTATAATGTTTTACCCCCATTTCGAATGCAATGGAATATATATAGGGAGCCTTCGATCATATTTGGAAGATAGGTTTTCAAATTGATTATTTTAAATTTAAAATTCACTCAAACTGATTTCAGTGCGTTTTAGCTTGCCCCGGACAAACCATAAATCCGATTGACACGAAATTTGAAATCTTACAATAATATAACATTACGGATCCGATGAAACTGGTATCGTCGAAATCCGAGACTGTTTGAAAATAGCTATTTTAACTCGTCAATTAAATATTAAAATATTCAATTTCTGCAAATTAACTTTTAGTTTAATTTTAAAAGTTCTATAACATCATTCTAACTCCAACATGATTTAATACAACTTTATAAATCAATTTTAATCATATTAAACCCAATTTCCAGTTATTTCTGTAATTTCATATATTAATTTATCGATTCAATTATCCAATTAAATCTAGATATTCGAAATAAAATTTATTCGACTTGGAAATTTTACTTGTCAATTAAATGTACGAATTTCAGATGACAGAAATTCTAGGCCGTTAAAAACTTTCCCCCTTAAAAGAATTTCATCCTCGAAATTACCATGTAAGGAAAAAGTCTTGAAATCCATTAACTTTTCAAAACCATTTGTTCAAATTAAATTTCAAATCATTTGAGTGTTTAACTTTTGCAAAATCCATAGTTAAACTTCTTACAATAACTTTACTAAGTTTTCAAATCATACTTAGTTATCTTTTCAAAATTTTCCAATTTTCTCAAAAATATTCTAACACCTTAAATTTTTCAGAAAATTTCGCCATAGTCTCCTTTGCGCGGTTCGATCCAAAAAAAGGCAAGATATATATCACAAATATACATCTCATCAAAGTAATAAGGCATCCTGTAGGGAAAAAAGTGTAAAAGTACGATATGTAATCCGAGATATGTACCTTATATATTATTGGCGAGCATATATGGCTAATATAGCGCGAAAGCGAGCTCCAAAAGCCAAGCAAGTGGAATCCACACCTACTAAACACTCAACAAATCATGAGAAACATGTATATATGAAAGTAATATCAATATACAACATATATCACTACAACAACTACATATGCCAATATAGCAAATGCAACAAAAGCAACAAATCCAACCATCAACCAACTAGCATTTAACTAACATCCATAACCAAATCAATACACTTTCATTTCTCATTAATATTCATTGAATTGGTTTTCCAATTTAAATCACATTTGATTCAAATTAACATTGGACTTTACTAACATTCATTTATTCATTTTCAATTAGTTTATATTCACTAATTCATATTCAAGTTAGTTCACTTCCACATTCAAATCAAATTACATAGCTTTCAATTTTATCAATTCAACTTCATTAACACTTAATGAATTTTATACAATCAACTAACGACAATCTAACAATCAATGTATATTCAATACAACCAAATTCATTCAATTTTCTTACTTTACATTCAATTCATTCATTAATTCAATTGCTAATTCATTTAACAAATAAGATTGAATTTCATTTATATAACTCAAGTCCACAACCATTTAATTCACTTTATTATTTTACTTCGATACCAAAATCAACTTCATTCAACATCACTTAAGTTATATTCCATTTCAAACATCATTTGTTTAACTTAACTTAAATTTTCACTTATAAATCCAATTCAGATTCCAATTCTAAAGTAAATTCTATTTAACTTTCAAATTCAAAATGGATTTCAATTTCATTTTCTTGCACTTGCAAATTTTATTTATTCATTCACAATTTATTTTCCAACTTAATAATTGTATTCCAATCATTTTATATAACATTCCTGAGTCTTTTCAATCTTTCAAAACCATTTTTGAAACCAATTCAATTATCCTTTGAATTTTAAAACCCAAACCCAAATTTTCCAAACAACTTCCATTTAAAACAACTTGGCAGCAATCCCTCTTTTGGAAATCCGAAAATGAACACTGATGACGTGGCGATCATCATCGAAATTATTTTCCAGCGACCGAAACGAGTTTAGTGCTTTCTTTCCTTCAAAACAATTTTCCAAAACCCTTGAAAATCATTTTCAAACTCAAAAAGGAATTTAATCTTTTCCAAATTGCAAACCCTTTCAAAACATTTTCAAATATTCCTCTGGAATTTTACTTCAAATTACAAATCACATTTACAATTTATATTCTCCAATTCTATTTGTATGTGAATTTATTTCTTGACTTTGGAATTACGATTTCAATTTCCTTTTCAACATTAATGATAATAATTTAATATCATCACTTTCTGGCAACCAAGCAATCATATATTAAAATAATTCATAGAAAAATTTTCTCTTTTATATACGAAAATAATTTAGGTAAAATTATTTCATTTACCCTATTTTAAAACGATATCGTATCGAATTTGTTATGTACAAGTGTTTAGAGATTCCTATCAATAGTGTTAATTACCCGTACTGACCAAAATCCATATACCACTCAACAAGCCAATCAACAAAATATAATTTTTTTTTTTATTTACTAACAAATAAACACTCATGTCTATTATTACACTCACACTCATTCTAGAGTACTGCTGACTCTATCTCTAATGAGTAACACCCAACAGAGATAAGGTTGTCGCTTGACCAAATGCTCTGATACCAAATGTAAAGAATGGAATTTTCGACTCACGAAGGTCGACATTAATACGTCCACTGTATCGACTGCCGAGCAATCGAAGGCCGGAAACCGAACCCTTAGGGTTTAAGAAGAAGAAAAAGTCAGAAGATAGAAGAAGAAAGAAAGAAAAAGAAGAAAACAGAAACAATAACAGAATCTCACATTTCGCAGCGGAACAACGTATAATAGATAAATGAATAATCTTTAAATCAAAAGAACTATATCAGTTATTACATTACATCACATTTCATTACATTATCAGAGTTTACAACAATAAACAGCGGAAAAGAAATACTATATACTAGTTGATACGCCAAGCCATCCAGCCTGCCACCAGATCTCTACATCAACTCTTGAATTCTAGAATGACCTGATCACCTGACTCTAGACTGCCCGTGTGGAAATTGTGGGCACCCAGAGTTTAGGAAGGGAACAATAAACTCCAGGTCAGTCATGGGACTGGTGTGAGAACTTAAAACAGTTTATCTTTAGAAACAAACAAAGAAATATTTTTTTATGGATTCGAAATGCTTTTAGAAAATGTAACTACGATAAGGCCTCCTGCCACACACACAATGCAAACACAGAATTGGAGGAGATTTCTCCTTATGATAGTCAAAGATGCTTACTACGCAAATTTCTTTGATATTATTACTATAAGTGCAAAGTGCAGGAAAACATTTCGAAAGTACAATATTAATCTTAGCCATCATAGGTACCATTATAGTATGCCTACTATAGCTACCATATTAAATGTCGGGTTCTACAACTAAAACCGTACAAGGATCGTATTGTTTCTTTGGATTTCCAACAAATGGTCAGGCTAAGGAACTTTCCATTGCCACATGGGTACGCCTCTGGAAAGACGCCCCGAGAACGTAACCGGATCTCTGCCAACACAAGGCCGGGTTACCCCTAGCTGGGTAACAACCGACACGAATATGCCATCCCCCGGTCGTAACCGACCTAAATCCCGAGATTCACCAACAACCACAAAATAATAAGTTTGCAGCAACAACATAGGTTAAGTATCTGGGCTCCATACCATGATACCACTCTATCCCGAAGGAATGACATACACTAAGGGGCACTATCCCCTAATAACCTTGCCACATCTTTTCTGTTTTGACCATTATCGGAGTGTGAGATCCGACGAAGTCTCGTCCACAAAGCTACGCTTTATACAAAAGCCACGCTTTGATCAACAAATAATCAACAGCACTTCGTATGCCACATTACCAATTTGGGAATATATCACTAGTAACCATCAACTACATAACCTTTGAGCTCGTACATCTCAGAGAAGGGTGTTAAGCCAAGAGAATAAATTCTCTGCCACGAATAGAAATATATTTGATAGAAACCAACTTTACATCTCAAATTGTAATGTCAGACACACATCCATACAAGTCCATTTTGGGTTCGAACAGAACCGAAGGCACTTCCAAAGAAGCCCTTGCAACCCGGATATTCACTAATCACGACCGGATTTCCCATCACTAAGGGTGATAAAATATCTATATCGGAGATCTGCCGATGGAGAGTCATTCGACGGTAATCCTTCCATTTTCGAAAATATCCGGTCTTCAACACCGGTCTTCAAATGCTATCCATTTCGACATATCGTCATTCGGAATGGAATTTACGACCCAAAGGTCCTCTCCCGGCTAAACCGAATAAGGAGCGCTTATTTTTAAAATAACTTTATCATTCAAATTCAAGCAAATCACAACAAATACCCATTTAACGGTAAATATTGATAGTCAGTTATTTAACTATCAATAGATATGCACAATCATCACCAAATTCCAAATAATTTCCCAAATTATTTATTTTTCAAAAATATCTTTACAAGATATATTTTCCCACACTTCAAAAATAAATCAATGTTTATTTTTAAACAAATTCCCCTTTCCTTTATAAATTCCAAGTGAATTTAAATTTTCAAATATCCATTGATATATGATTCGTAAATCGATTCCAAAGATTCACATTCAATTTTATCTTTTAGAGATAAAATCTCTAAACATTTCACTTCATATTGGAAAACGTTCCCATACTTATTTAATAATAAGTAATTCACAAATCTATTTATTTTTAACATTTGGAAAATATCCAATATACTTAAATCACAAATATGTGTATATTTTATTCTTTAAGGAAAACATTTTCTTAAACACATTCATTTGAGTCAAAATGAATGTTGCGTAAAACATCGTTACGACAACCCAAAATCACTAGTATAGGGATTCGAAATTTAGATAGATATATAAATCACAATACTATATAAAACATTTTCTTTCGAAAATCATTTACTGTAACAACAGTGTTATAGTCCGTCTTTTCCTTATTTCTCGAAAACGTCTATTTCAACAATGAATGTTGAAATCTATGGTTTCGATCCTTCACCCATTTTAAAACAACTTCAAATCGTTTTAATTCTATATAAAATACTACCCCAAAACATTTCTTTAATATTTTATTCACTATCCAAAATCGTGAATATACTTCGTTAACCAAATTCAATATTTTTACACATTTTGAGTTAAAGGATTATCTACTGTCCAAAATCGTGAATATATCTCCTTTAATAAGCTATAATAATTAACTTATCAAATTCAATTGGTTTTGGATTTTTAAAACAACGTTTTATAATTTCACAACTATATATATTTTATAAAAACTTCAACTTATAAAATCCCTCAATTTACAAATTCTATTCAAATCTCATTTAAATGCCAAAATCCAATTTATAAGTTAATTACTTATAAATCTTTTATTTTACAAAATCTATTCATTTTATAACTTCACAATTTATAAATCGATAAATTTCTTTCACTTATGAAATCCATTTATACTTCATTTTAACACTTATAAAAATTCATTTTATAATTCCAATATTTTTAATTTATAAATATCAATTTTATAAATCTTTTATATAAACCGTTTTTAAAAATTTTAAAAATCTCAATTTAAACTATTTTATAAAATTCATTAACTCCATATTTCAAAAATCAATTTTCAACTATATTTCTCAAAAATCATAATTTTTATAATATTAAATTTATAACGTTTATTTATTTAAAATGAATCAATTCTAAATTTTAATAAAAAGTATACTTTGAAAAATCACTTGAAAACCCTTTTAAATTCGAAATCGTTACTTTAACATTTTTAAACTTCCAAAAATATGCCCAATGCTGCAACAACACTAAATATAACAATCACTGCATCCAAAACATCATATATCATATGATAACAAAATATATCATAATATATGTAAATAAATCAATACGGTTGAGGAATCCAGTTGAATCCCTCCAACCTGTTTCCTTGCATCCACAAATGTTAGCACAATACCAATCCCGTTTCAAGACGAAATATCGCGGTATATGGGTTTATAAAATATTATCCGCTATTATGCAGCGATAGGGTCTCATCCGTAATATAATGCGGGAAAATCCACTCCAAGTACATATATAATACCAATTCCACTTCAAGATGGAATATCGCGGTATATGTGTTTAATTAATAACATCCGCTTAATATACGGCGTATAGGGTCTATTTAAAAACAATAGATAATAATTTATCATCCAAACATGCAATCAAGCAATTTTAAATCTAACTATTTAAAATTTAAATCGAAACATATTCGACTGAGTGAGAAGTTTTCACCTTGTTTCAAATAACAGTCGTAGTGTTTTATTTCGAATAAAATTAAACGCGCATTTAATTTTACCTAAAATTCATACTAGCTCCAATCAACCCCAATCTAGCTCCATCACATAGTGTTCGTCAATACGAAACCAACGCAATTCGTTTGGTCCAAAACGGACCTCGTACGAAAGAGTTACAACATTTTAAAGTTCGTACGATTTATAAGTAAAATTATATTTACAATTTTCTTTTTATTTTTAAACCACTTTCAATCTGGACCGTGCATTTCCTTGGTGAAATTAGGGCCGCCCTTTTCAACTTCTTCTTCCCCAGGTAATCAAAACGCACGCACGCGAATAACCCATCCTTGCCGTAATTAGGTTTAGACACCACGACCACCACGATGCACGAAACTTTATCACTCCACCACCATTAGAAAGCTCGTCGCCGACTCCATGCTATGCTAGAGCACCCTGAAGCTAGGCCTCCCCTTGCTCTTGGAAAATGCACACGAATGCGAGACGTTTAAACCCAATTTGTCGCCAATCCGTAGCTCCATTTTCGATCACCACCGTTGAGATTGTCGATCTCGACGAGATCTATCACTTTGTAGTTGAGAGTTTTTGATAAATGTTGATAGATTGGAAGATATTGGAGGAGGAAGAAGATGCAATTTTGTCCATTAAAAACCTAAGTAGAGGCTAGGGCTTCTGATTAGGGTTTGTAGCAAAAGTGAAAAATAGAGGGACTTTTATAGAAAATTCTCAAACACTATTCACCCGAAATTTTTCCGAACTCCAAACGAAGTGTGCCGCCTGGCGTTTATAATGTTTTACCCCCATTCCGAATGCAATGGAATATATGTCGGGAGCCAATTTGATCGTATTTGGAGGATGGGTATTCAAATTGATTATTTTAAATTTAAAATTCACTCAAACCGATTTCAGTGCATTTTAGCTTGCCCCGGACAAACCTTAAATCCGATTGACACAAAATTTGAAATCTTACAATAATATAACATTATGGATCCGATGAAACTTGTTTCGTTGAAATCCGAGACTGTTTGAAAAATGGCTATTTTAACTCGTTAATTAAATATTAAAATATTCAATTTCTGCAAATTAACTTTTAATTTAATTTTAAAAGTTCTATAACATCATTCTAACTCTAACATGATTTAATAAAACTTTAGAAATCAATTTTAATCATATTAAACCCAATTTCCAATTATTTCTGTAATTTCATATATTAATTTATCGATTTAATTATCCAATTAAATTTGATATTCGAAATAAAATTTATTCGACTTACAAATTTTACTTGTTAATATTTAAAATCAATTAAATATACGAATTTCGAATTACAAAAATTCTGGGTCGTTACAGTGGTCATGTGGAGGGTGCCGCAGGCCGTAGGGGGAGCGAGCGGTGGTCTCGAGCTGGTGAATGGGCGACGCGATTTGCGGTCAAAGGGATGGTCAACGGTGGTGTTTTGGGTTCAAACTGGAGCGTTGCGTGCGTGCGTTTCTGGGGGGAGAAGGATGCCGTGCATGACTGAAAGATGATGACGTGGCTAAGGTGGAATGTGTTCTATTTTCTTTTTTTATTTGAAATTCAATCACAATAATTGCTATATCTTTCACATACGATATCCGATTTATGCGCGGTTTCTTTTGTTAGGATCGTATTCAAATTCCGGAATTTATGACACTAGTTTGGGAAAATTCAGAGACTAACAAATTTTTGGGTTTAATTTCAATTTAAATTCAAAAGGTGAGTGTTTTAATCCACTCAGAACTTCTAAAATTTCTTATGTTTGTTAAATTGATATATGATGTGATTTAAAATTTATTTATGGTTGTTTGGCATATTTTTAATCATCATCTCAGTAATTTCGTTTATTGAAATTAAATTGCTATTTAATCTATTCATTTGCATTTAAACTACCAGTTGAATTGTTAATTAATTTTTTCATCGCATATAAACTGTCGGTTAAATAGTTATTTAAATTATTAATGAATATAAACTGCTATTTAACACCTGTTGTTTATTATCCGTTCTATATTGAGGTTATTGTTTGAATTTGATGATGATTGTTATAAATGGTTGATGGTTGATATTGGATGAATGGATGCTGTATTTTATATGGTTATAAACTGCAAGTTATTATGCATTTTCATTTCATTTGGGATTGCGGTTTGAAATGATATATAACCGCAAATTTTCATTTTAAATTACGGATTGAAATGATAAATATCCGTATTACTTGACCATATGATAGAAAATTTTATACAGACACCGTGGTATATATATAAAAATATTTTGAAATGATTTTCTATGGTTGTGTAAAGAAATATATATATGGTTTTATGAGATATTGATTTCGGATATTTGATAAAGGTTATTTTATATATAGTTAAATCTTTGTTTTAAGCTATGTATAAAGTGTTTAAAGTATGAAGTAAGTTTAACAATAAAGTGGATTTTATTAAAATATATTATGGATTAGTATTACTTAAATTATATTCTAATATAGAGTTTATATTGATTTTTATAAATCAAAGTTGAGAAGATAGTTTTGAAATTGATTTGAGATTTTATTTAATTAAGATCTTATTGAAATTTAGATTTCAAAAGAATGTGGGGTTATAACTAAATTCGGGTTTAAGATGATTTAGTGAATATATCTAGTCTAAATAAATTGAGGAATATTTAATTATTGAATTTGAAATTTTTATTTAAAGGATACTGGATTTAGTAAGTAAGTATTTCGAAACTTAATAATAGTAAAGTGAATTTGTCTTATATATATATATATGAATTAAAAACAGGAAAATAGAAACAAGGAAGAAGATGGAAAAAAAATTAGTAACAGGGATAACAAGTTTATTTTTTAGTCTGAAGGACACTTTTAGTGTAAATTGAAAATGATAGTTACAACTATCATTTTGTTATTTACACTAAAAAATGTCCTTGAGCCTAAAAAACAAATTTCTTGTCCCCAAAACTAAATTTTTCTCCAACTTTTTCCTTGAGCCTAAAAACCCTAATTAAAAATTTAGTTTGAAATGGTGGAATATTGAAAATTTAAATGGTTTATTTGGGAATTCAAACCTATATTTGGAATTGATTTGAGAAAATAAAAGCTAATTTACTTTATAAAGTAATTTATTATTAAACCATTTAAGTATTGAAAATTATGTTTCGAAGCTATGGGTTTAAGGTATATATTTTTGAAATTACTATGATTTTTGAAAAAGATATATTTGAAGTAAAAATGATATCATATTGATTTGGATTTTAAAATAGAAATGATATCTTAT
Source organism: Allium cepa (assembly GCA_030765085.1). Taxonomy (NCBI): domain Eukaryota; kingdom Viridiplantae; phylum Streptophyta; class Magnoliopsida; order Asparagales; family Amaryllidaceae; genus Allium; species Allium cepa. The sequence goes on along the minus strand of CM060939.1, from coordinate 961,689,216 downwards.
TTATATGGTTTGAAATGGATATTTTATTTTGGTTTAAAGTATAAACTATTTTGAAAAGACCGCGGTGTTATAATAACGTTTGGTTGTTGAAGAGACCGGGATCGGAAGTTGTCATCTCTCTACCAACCCCAAAAACCACTTTAACAACCGTGTACGTGGTGGAAATTCCAGAATGAAATAGGATGGTGGCGGCGTTTCTTTTAAGGTAAATATGTGGACCTGACTCCTGTGAGTTGGCATAAGGTGGCTAAAACAGGAGCGATTCTCGAGCCAATGAGGTCATCCCTCTGATCCGACGCACTCCTTTGATATTATACTCTGATATTTAGATTTGATTCAGTGGCCACTTTTGAATTTTGATTTTGGGGGTGTTGTTCGAGGTGGGCGGTAGTAGCTGCTACACGTTACCACCAGACCGAATGCGCAATTGGTATATCTACCCTAGCATTGCCTAGTTGTGTCGTGTCACCTACCTTATCGCGCCTTGTACGAGTTTGGTTTTCTCCTGTAGCCCGTGTGATATCCTTTGGTGGCTTCCCGATCAGGAGGGACTATGATATTGGATGGACTATTGGGACTATTGCGTGTTAAAGGGAATATTGGGTCACTCCTTAATGTTATTTAATAGTAAGTTTATTTTACTATAGACATTATTATAATAGCGAAATATTACTACATAGTAAATAATTTAACAGATCCTTAGGAGATGTGAATCCCGAGCATCTCTTAAGTTACTGCACTCATATTTATTTCTGTTGATTTAACTCACATAAGATATTTTAGTTCTGACTAGAGTATTTTGTCTTTTCAATTCGCTCGGGTCAGCCTGAGCATTTCAGGATTTGAAGGCCTAAATTCTGGAGGACGAAGAAGAGGAATTTTATTACTATTATCTATTATATTCCACTACACTGTATTCCGCTGCATTAGTTATTATTCTCCGGTATGTGTACCCTGATATGTATTGTATAAGTATAATCGAATATTTTGTAACAGCTTCATGAACTGTATATTTGATTATTATATTTTATCGTTTCGCTGCAAGATTCTATTTTGTTTTTTTATTTTCCTACTTTTTCTTATTTACCCCATAATAATCCGCCCTTCCGTATGGTTTGAATTGGCATGTGTGTCGATTTAAATCATGCGAAAAGGCGGGATGTTACAAATAACATTTTATCTTAATCATCCTTTGAATTACATTATTTGTTTAACATAAATAACTTAATAAAATAATGTATCAAATCAAATAAATTTAATTTAATTCCTTTTAGAAAACATCTACTTAATTAATTCAAACCTTGATAAAAATCATCATTTTGAAAACATGGTTTTAAAACATTTAAAAGTTCGAATTTTATTTTAAAGTAAAAACTGTTTCACATATAGACCCGAGGCTACTTCGAGTTATACCCGATCAAAATGCCTCACCACTTCTAGTTTTCCATAGGTCAACCCGTGTAGAATTAATTTTTTCAAAACTTAAATTTTTCTAAGAGTTTACTTGGTATATCAAAAATTTACTCGAGTTGAAACTCGAGCTATCACACTACACTCTCGAAGCTTGCTTCGAGGTCAAACCCTTTCCCCCACTCTTTTCCATTGAAACAAACTACTAGCCGTGCACATGCACCATCAATCGGCCCACCTCCGACCACGGTTCTGACCACCGTCGAGTCGCCAACCTTCCCCTCTAACATCACAACCACTCAGATCAACGAAGTTCCCCAAAAATCAAATTCGAGCTACCCAGCTACACCCTGGAACAAAATCGTTCACATGAAATCTCCTCGTCTCGCCGATCAAGATCACCAGAGACCACACGACCCACACCCACGCTTTACCACAATCCCCTGCTTCATTTCCAACGTGGGCGATCAACTCCAGTTCATCCATGATGACGCAGCGACTCAATTCCAAATCACAACTAAATTTCCATTTTAAACCCTAAAACGTCACCACGCCATTGACACAATAAAAAGAAATATGCGAGTATTTTTCCTATGATCTCTGACCTCCAACCATGCTCCGACTCCGATCTCAAGATTAATCATTTCTCCGATCAGCAGCATTTGGTGAAAAAGACGATTCTGATCATCCCCATTTTTCTCAGAGATTACTTGATTAAAAATTATGATTTAATTGTTAAAAATCATTATTTCTTATTACAAATGATATTATGTATTCCAAATTCAAAACAATGAACATTTACTTTTTACGTATTGTTTGATTTCTATTGTTATTTTTCTTTCCAGTAACCCTATTTATCAATATACTTAATAATATTATTTTTTAAAATCTTTATCTTGTTATTTCTATCAGATTTTGTTCATACATCAAGGTCTAGAGAGAATCTGGGGAAGAGTAACTGAAATTTTAAAACTTATTTAGGCCTGTAAGTTTTTAGAATAGAGCAAACTTCCCTGTATACAGACATGCCCACCTATTTTCATAAATATATACATACATACATACATACATACATACATACATACATACATACATACATACATACATATATTGTAACGACCCGTAAATTTCGATAATTAAATTTGTTGAATTATAAGAATTTTATAATTAAATTTTAGAAAGGAATAAAATTTTTATGATGTATATTGAAGTAAATGTCAAAAAAGCAATGCAACCATAGAAATTAAAGTTAAGTATTAACAATTGTAATGAAATTAAGATTAATTGAAGTAATGGGAATTGTTTTACTAGGCTAAGAATGTAATATAAGAGAACAAATGTTAATAGTGTATTAACTAATGAAATAATATAATTAAGGGTGATTGAATGAATTCAAAGTAATATTAACCAATGCAATAATATATTGGAAAATAGGAACTAAATTGATTTAGAATATAAACCGTAATTAATGTATATATCTAGCAATTATAATAAATTGGAAATAGTAGTTAACACAAAGAAAGGATGGATTTTTGAATATAGTAGGTTAATGAAAGACAAACAAATCATACCATCTAAATCCAAGTTATAATAAAGCGTAATTATTGCAGCAATTGGAAATAAAATATTATGCAAGTTGAATAATAACTAATTTACTACAATACCTATTAATGGAAACCAATTGTAAGGTTATATTTGTTTGTAATTGGTAGATTAGGAAGTAAATTTAAAGTTATATTAACTGATATAATAATACATAGTAAACTATAATTTGACATAGTCAAAGTCAAGTAAGAAATTTTATTATAGGTCATTTGATAATAGAATATGAATTGGAAACAATTAGGCAATTTGCGATAATTACTAATCGTTTACCTATTTATTGAATTTAGTGAATTGAATCTAAATCCATTGCAATTAAACATAATTAAATACTACACTTATATGAATTTAGTTGATTATTGGAAAACATAAGGGAGATTGGATTTACAGTAATGTTGAATTTACCCATAAGATAATGAGGGGCTGAATAAAAAGAATGGAAATCAAGATTTATTACTTTTATTTTAATAAACTGGATTTATTGAAATTAAATGAAATATAATGTTTAAATTTTATGTTAATGGAAACAAAGAAGGAATGTGCGGATATCAAAGTTATATATTTGGAATCCAATGCTAATATCATCCGGTTGATAGTAATGAATTGAATAATAAAGTGAAAAGAAAATTTAATAGAATTATTGAAAGTTTAATTTAAATTTCTGAATATAATGAAATTGAAAATTAATATTGAAATTGATAAATTAATCAACTCTAAATTGACATTTAAATTTGGTTAAATTAGTGTAAATGATTAAGAAAGTAAAAATTTATTAAATTTTTTAATTATAGAGTTGAAATTGAAAAGTGATTTAATTAATTTATTTTTAATTTATATAGTAATATAAAAATAGCCATTTTGGCCACTGACTCGGATTTCGACGAAACCAGTTTCATCGGAACAATAACGGTGAATTATTATAGGATTTCAAGTTTTGTAGCGATCGTGCTTGTCGTTTGATCATACGGACTCGAAATGCCTTGAAATTAATGAAATTAAAATCAATTGAAATCAATTTGAAAAATATTGATTTTAGCATAACTTCTTCATACGATAGAATTTGGACATGAAACTTGTTCCATCGCGTTTAAAATATTTAAAAACACCTATTTTGATATATGGGTTGACCCAATTTCATTCCGGAGTCGAAACGGGCTTTTTGGGCCGCTTTGTCGTTAGCACATATATTCAACCTGATCCATCTATTCTAATTCAATTTGCCTATATATATCCTGCTATAGACCCTAGGAGCCTTTATTCCTCATTTCTATACGTACAGAGACTTGTGTGCTCCTCTTCCTCAACGGTGGTAAACCCTAATTTACCGAATTCAAATTCCAATTCAAAAATCATCTTCAAAAATCCCAACTCCTTAAAAAAATTCAGAAAAAATATATGTCGAAGCTCTTGAAGTGCGTAATCTTATGGTGTGATCTATTTTTTGGATTGGAGTTTCTGCCTGGCCAGATCGGGGCGAATTTGTTTCGGTCGTTCTGTCGTTTTCAACGACGGATCTGCGGCGAGGCGACGATCAGGCAGTATAGTTGCGTAGGGGAGGTTGAGGCATGTCGATCCAGCGGTTTATTTTTGGTCGTAGTGGTCAGTAATCGCCGTGATTTGGGGTTAAAAGGCGGCGACAACGAGTAGGGTAGGTGGAGCCGGAGTTCACCCGAAGCCAGGGGATAGGTTGGCTCAGGGTATGGAGCATGGAGGTGGGTTTCGATTGACGTGGTTGAACTTGAGGCGGCGACGAAATTGATGTGAAGATGGCGGCTTCGTGTTATCATGTGCGAACTGGCGAATTAGGATTTCTACGCGTTTGGAGGTAGAAGACGCGTGATGACGTGGCGTGTATAGGGAGGTATATTCATTTCTTTTTATTATTATTTAAATTGAATTTCAAACACTCTAATCTAGTTAACATTCGCATACGATCTTCGTTTCACGCGTGAATTTTTTCGTTAGGACCGTAATAAAATTTCAGACATTTTGGCTTTTTTTGAGACGGATTTGGAGACTGTCTATTTTTTGAATTTAAATTGAATTTAAATTCAATTTAAGTTCAAAACGTGGGTGTTTTAACCCACTCACAACTTCTAAGATTTCTTATGTTTGTTAAATTAAATTTTGATGTGATTTAAAATTTATCTATGATTGTTTGGGCATATATTTAATCATCGTCTCTGTTATATTGCATTTATTTAAAATTAAATTGTTATTTAATTTATTTTTGCATATAAACTGCGAGTTTAATTTTTATTTATTTATTATTGCATATAAAATACCAGTTAACAATTTAAATTTATTATTGAATATAAACTGCTAGTTAATACTTGTTGTTTATTATTCATTCTATAGTGATGTAATTGTTTATATTGGATGATGACTGTTTAAATGGTTGATGATTGATATTGGATGAATGGATGCTGTATTTTATATTGTGTAAACTGCAAGTTATTATGCATTTTCATTTCATTCAGGATTGCGGTTTGGAATGATATATAACCGTAATTTTTATTTTAAATTATGGATTGAAATGATAAATATCCGTATCACTTGACCATAGGGTAGAAAATTATATACAAACACCGTGATTTATATATAAAATACTTTGAAATGATTTCTATGGTTTTGGAAAGAAAAATATGATTTAATAAATATGAATTTTGATGTTATGTAAATACTATATATATATATATATAGTTAAATTTTTGGATTTAAGCTATATATGAAATTGTTCAATAAAAAAATGAGTTTAATAATGGAGTTTAATTATTTTATATTATGTGGTTAAGTACCTACTTAAGATATTGTATATATAGAGTTTTTAAAATGACTTAAAAGAAATTTAAGTTGGAAGATAAATATGATATTTGCTTAAATTGAATTATTTAAGAGTTGTACATGAATAAAATATGATTTGAAAATTTAAATAAAAATGGAGATTTCAAAGGGTATGATTCTTATAACTTGATTTGGTTTAAGTGATTTAAATGAATATAAAGTTGAGATAAATGAATATATCAAGTTAAATATATTTAAGTATATCCAGTTGTTTGAAGTTAAAAGTTTTACTTAAATTATATTGGGTTTATTTAGTAAGCATTTCAAATCTAAATAATAGAAATTGAATTGATATATACGAGATTATCAAAGAATTAGTTTTGAAATGGTAGAATATTTAAAGCTTTATAATATATGGAAATTCGAAATGGTCTATTGGAGGTTCAAATCGGTATTTGGGATTTATTTGAAAAATTAAAGAAGCTATTTTATTATATAAAGTAATTAAATATGTAACCCATTGAAGTATATTAAGTTATGTTTCAAAGCATAGATTTCAAGGTATATAGAATTGAAAGTGCTATGATTTCTTGAAAAAGGATATATTTGAAATAAAATGATATCATATTGATTTTGTCTTAAAATAAAATGATATCGTATTTATATGGTTTTGAAGTTGAAATTTTATCCTGGCCTTAAAGTATAAACAATTTTGAAGAGACGGCGGTGTTATAATAACGATTGGTCGTTAAAGAGACCAGGATCGGAAGTTGTCATACTCTTTACCAACTCCGAAAGCCACTTAGTAACCGTGTACGCGGTGGAGATTCCAGAATGAAGTAGGATGGCGGCGGCGTTTCCTTTGAGGTAAATACGTGGACCCAACTCCCATGAGTTGGCATAAGGTGGCTAAAACAGGAGCGATCGACGGGTTAAGTAGGTAGCCTCTTTTATCGGACACATCCCTTCGATATTCTACTCTAACTTTGGATTTATTCGGTGGCCACTTTTGATTTCTTTGATTTGGGGTGTGGCTCGAGGTGGACGGTAGCTGCGCGCTACGCATTACCACCGACCCAGAAGCGTAATTGGTATACCTACCCTGGCATTGCCTAGTTGTGCCGTGTCACCTACCATAGCACGTCTTGTACGAGTTTTTATTTGTGTCGTACCTATGGAGTATCCTCTGGTAGCCTCCCGATCAGGAGTTATTACGGTACTGTATACACTATTGGCATTATTTGTGTTAAGAGGAATATTAGGTCACTCCTTAACGCTATTTAAAAGTAAGTTTATTTTACTAATAGACATTATTATAATAGCGAAATATTACTACATAGTAAATAGTTTAACGGATCCTTAGGAGATGTGAATGCCGAGCATCTCTTGAGTTACCGCACTCGCATTGACACTGGATAGGAGATGTCAAATCCAGTAAACATCTCTGCTGCCATCTCACTCATATTTTTTCATGTTGATTTAACTTACATAAGATCTTTTAGTTATGACTCGAGCGTTTTGTCTTTTCAATTCGCTCGGGTCTGTCCGAGCGTTTTAGGATTTGAAGATTTTATTCTAGAGGACGAAGACGAAGATTTGTAGTACTATTATCTACTATATTATTCCACTACCCTATTAAATTCCACTGCATTAATTATTATTCTCCGTTATGTGTACTCTGTTATGTATTGTATAAATACAATTAAATGTTTTGTAAAACAACTTCATGGACTGTATATTTGATTATTATATTTTATCGTTCCACTGCAAGATTCTATTTTGTGTTTTTTTCTCCCCTTGCTTTTTCATATTTACCCCATAATAATCCACCCTTCTGTAAGGTTTGAATTGGCACGTGTGTCGATTTAAAGCGTGCGAAAAGGCGCGGCGTTACATCTGGTATCAGAGCTTTGGTTTAGTGAAAACCTTAGCTTTGTGGGGTCTCACTCTTAATTAATAGGGTAGTAATACCCTATGTTGAGTCGCTGAGTGTATATATATGAGAGGGCGTATTTGTTAGTGTTATAAAAAAGGTTTTGTTATTGTGCTAATCTGTTTCGTTTTGTATTTATAAATTCTGAGTGGTGCGTGGGACGCTCTGACATCAATAGGGATTTCTAAACACTTAATAGGACAGACCGACACAATATTTGTTTTTGAAAATAGGTGAATGAAATAATTTTGCCTTCTATATTTTCTATATATATAAAATAATTCTTTTAAATGATATATATATTTGGTTGTAAAATATTGGTTGTTAGGTAATGAAATGTATAAATAATAGTTGAAATAAGACTGGAAATAAAGTAAATGAAAATTTGAAATTTTAGAACTTAAGTTCCGGGGTTTTGAAATTTTTTCAAATGATTTTTTTAATATAGTAATAATATTTTTAGAAGTATTTTCTGATATAAATATTTCAACATAGTTTGACAGAATTGTTTTAGAAAGGAATTTTGAAAAGAAAATTTCTGTACTACCCTCTTTGTCGCTGGAAAATAATTTCGGTGATGAGTGTACACATCATCGACATTCATTTTCGAGTTTCGAAGTGGGAAGGTCATTGTAGTAGTTTTGCTATAGATTTATTTTGAAAAATAAATATAAGTTTTAAATTCTTTTAAACATAATTGGATATATAAATTGCAAGCATATGTTTATCTGTTATTTTAAAATGATTTCGAATAAAACCTGGTATTTAATTCTTAAGTTTCTATTAATTAATAGTTTCAATTAAGTGTAGTAAAATGGAATATAACTAATTTATAAATTGGAACCTTTAGTTAAAATAGGTGATTTAATGCTAAGTTATAAATGAGATTAAGGAAAATTGAAATAGTAATCTTATAAAATGAAAGATATAAAGTTTTGAACCATTAATTAATTAAAAGAAATAAGATAAGCTTGTATGATTTTAATTACATTCTTTAAAAGCATATATATAACTTACCAAATATTAAAAGTTGAAATGTTTAATAAGGAATGCAATGGAAATTGTACAAGTAAAAGTATGAAATAAAGGTGTTCCATAAATTGCTTTTATTTATAAGAATTGATGTTATAGAGTTATAAACTTATGTTATGATGGAAATCTTACTATAATAAAATATGATAGAAGATAAATGTTGTAAGCAAGTAACTATAGACTTAAGTAAATATTGAAGTTATTTATTTTGAAAATAAGCAGAAAGATGAATACTGTAAATAAATGAAATTAAAAAGTAAATAAATGAATTAATATGCAAAGTAATCGAATTAAAAATGAAAATTTGCGAGAAATAATGTAAAATTAAAAAGATAAATCATAATATGAATAAAAAGGAAATTAAACAACAAATGTATGAAATGAAATTATCAAGAATGAAATTGACCTATTTTCTGAAATTGTTATTTGTTTTGGTTTATGGTTGTTTGGGGAAGAATACTTTAAAATGGTTTAGATGAATAATCTATTTAATTTCATCTAAGACTGTTGAGTAATTGGTGCACTTAGTAGTTTATTTTCATTCTGTACAATTAAAAGTTTTAAAACCCGAACAACTAATGTTTGTTTAATATGAATGAATGATTGGTTTGTGTTGATTCTATATGATGGTTGTATTGATTTGTTTGTTTTTGGTTGAAACCACTTTAAATATTTCATTTTATATAAATTGTTAACCCTTTTAGATTATATAAGTGAAATACAGGTTATGGAAGCAATTGCTACTGCTTTTGGTTTCATAATTAAGCATTAATTTCCCGATAAATAGGTATGTTTTCGGATTACGGTTTATAGCGTTATTATTTTGCTTTCCCGTGTTGGGATATATATGATTTTGAAAAATATATGTTGCATATTGTTATTTTGATATTATATTTTCTCCCGAGCCTCTCCGTACAAAGAAGACTCTGCCGAAATTTTCCGTAAATTTTGGACTTAGAAATTTTTTGAAAATGTTTTCCAAACTTTATTAATTTAGTATAAAAAGGCTTAATGGTTATAAATTTGTATATTTTATTTAAAGTAATTAATTTTGTAACCTTAGTTGTTTATAAAGTTAATATTTTTGAATAAGATATATTGACTTCTAAATTCTTCTTTTCCTTCTTTTTCCTTTTCGGGGACGAAAAGTTTTGAGTGGGGGAGAATGTAACGACCCATAAATTTTGATAATTAAATTTGTTGAATTATAAGAATTTTGTAATTAAATTTTAGAAAGGAATAAAAATTTTATGATGTATATTGAAGTAAATGTTCAAAATGCAATGAAACCATGGAAATTAAAGTTAAGTATTAACAATTGTAATGAAATTACAATTAATTAAAGTAATAGAATTGTTGTACTAGGCTAAGAATGTAATATAAGAGAACAAATGTGAATAGTGTATTAAGTAATGAAATAATATAATTAGGGGTGATTGAATGAATTCAAAGTTATATTAACCAATGCAATAATATATTGGAAAATAGCAACTAAATTGATTTAGAATATAAGCCGTAATTAATGTACATATCTGGCAATTATAATAAAATGGAAATAGTAGTTAATACAAAGAAAGGCTGGATTTTTAAATATAGTAGGTTAATGAGAGACAAACAAATCATTTCATCTAAATCCAAGTTATAATAAAGAGTAATTATTGCAGCAATTGGAATAAAATATTATGCAAGTTGAATAATAACTAATTTACTACAATACCTATTAACGGAAACTAATTGTAAGGTTATATTTGATTGTAATTGGTAGATTAGGAAGTAAATTTAAAGTTATATTAATTGATGTAATAATACACAGTAAACTATAATTTGACATAGTCAAAGTCAGGTAAGTAATTTTATTATGGGTCATTTGATAATAGAATATGAATGGGAAACAATTAGGCAATTTGTGATAATTACTAATCGTTTACCTATTTATTGAATGTAGTGAAGTAAATCTAAATTCATTACAATTAAACATAATTAAATACTATATTTATATGAATTTAGTTGATTGCTGGAAAACATTAGGGAGATTGGATTTACAGTAAGGTTGAATTTACCCATAAGATGATGAGGGACTGAATAAAAAGAATGGAAATCAAGATTTATTACTTTTATTCTAATAAACTGAATTTATTGAAATTAAATGAAATATAATGTTTAAATTTTATGTTAATGGAAACAAAGAAGGAATGTGCGGATATCAAAGTTATATATTTGGAATCCAATGATAATATCATCCGGTTGATAGTAATGAATTGAATAATAGAGTGAAAAGAAAATTTAATAGAATTATTGAAAGTTTAATTTAAATTTCTGAATATAATGAAATTGAAAGTTAATATTGAAATTGATAAATTAATCAACTCTAAATTGACATTTAAATTTGGTTAAATTAGTGTAAATGGTTAAGAAAGTAAAAATTTATGAATTTTTTTAATTATAGAGTTGAAATTGAAAAGTGATTTAATTAATTTATTTTTAATTTATATAATTAATATAAAAATAGCCATTTGGCCACTGACTCGGATTTCGACGAAACCAGTTTCATCGGATCCATAACGGTGAATTATTATAGTATTTCAACTTTTGTAGCGATTGGGCTTGTCGTTTGATCGTACGGACTCGAAGCGCCTTGAAACTAATGAAAATAAAATCAATTGGAATCAATTTGAAAAATATCGATTTTAGTATAACTTCTTCATACAATGGAATTTGGACTTGAAACTTGTCACATCGTGTTTAAAAAATTTAAAAACACCTATTTTGATATATGGGTTGAACCAATTTCATTCTGTAGTCGAAACGGGCTTTTTGGACCACTTTGTCGTTAGCACGTATATTCAACCCGATCCATCTATTCTATTTCAATTTGCCTATATATATCCTGCTATAAACCCTAGCAGCCTCTATTCCTCATTTCTATACGTATAGAGACTTCTGTGCTCCTCTTCCTCAATGGCGGTAAACCCTAATTTATCAAATTCAAATTCCAATTCAAAAATCAACTTCAAAAATCCAAACTCCTCAGAAAAATTCAAAAAAATATACGTTGAAGCTCTCGAAGTGCGTAATCTTCTAGTGTGATCCATTTTTCGATTGGAGTTTCTATGTGGCCAGATTGGGACGAATTTGTTTCGGCCGTTCTTACGAAGTTGTCGTTTTCAATGGCCGATCTACGACGAGGCGACGATCGGGCAGTATATTAGCGTAGAGGAGGTTGAGGCATGTCGATCCAGCAGTTTATTTTTGGTCATAGTGGTCATTAATCACCGTGATTTGGGGTTAAACGGCGGCGACGGCGAGTGGGGTAGGTGGAGTCGGAGGTCACGCGAAGCCAAGGGATGGGTCGGCTCAGGGAATGGAGCATGGAGGTCGGTTTTGATTGACGTGGTTGAACTCGAGGCGGCGACGACATTGATGTGAAGATGATGGCTTCATGTTATCGTGTACGAACTGGCGAACTAGGGTTTCTGCGCATCTGGTGGTAGAAGATGCGTGATGACGTGGCGTGTATTTGGAGGTATATTCGTTTTTTTTTTGTTTAAATTGAATTTTAAACACTCTAATCGGGATAACTTTCGCATACGAACTCCGTTTCACGCGCGATTTTCTTGTTAGGATCGTAAATTTTTTTGGACATTTTGATGCTGGTTTGGACAGATTTGGAGACGTTCCAATTTTTGAATTTAAATTGAATTTAAATGCAATTTAAATTCAAAAGGTGAGTGTTTTAACCCACTCACAACTTCTAATATTTCTTATGTTTGTTAAATTAAATTTTGATGTGATCTAAAATTTATCTATGATTGTTTGGGCATATATTTAATCATCATCTCAGTTAGATTGCATTTATTTAAAATTAAACTGCTTTTAATTTATTTTTGCATACAAACTGCCAGTTTAATTTTGTTGTTTATTATTGCACATAAACTGCCAGTTAACAGTTTTAAATTTATTATCGAATATAAACTACTAGTTAATACTTGTTGGTGATTTTTATTTTAAATTACGGATTGAAATGATAAATATCTGTATCACTTGACCAAGGGTAGAAAATTATATACAGACACCGTGGTCTATATATGAAATACTTTGAAATGATTTCTATGGTTTTGGAAAGAAAAATCCGATATAATAAATATGAATTTTGATGTTATATAAATTCTATTATATATATAGTTAAATTTTTGGATTTAAGTTATGTATAAAATTGTTTAATAAAAAAATGAGTTTAATAATTGAGTTTAATTGTTTTATATTATGTGGTTAAGTACCTACTTAAGATATTGTATATATAGGGTTTTCAGATGACTTAAATGAATTTAAGTTGGAAATAAATACGATATTTGCTTAAATTGAATTATTTAAGAGTTGTACTTTAATAAAATTTGATTTGAAAATCTAAAAAAAAATGGAGATTTTAAAGGGTATGATTCTATAACTTGATTTGGTTTAAGTGATTTAAATGAATATAAAGTTGAGATAAATGAATATATCAAGTTAAATATATTGAAGTATATCCAGTTGTTTGAAGTTAAATGTTTTACTTAAATTATATTGGGTTTATTAAGTAAGCATTTCAAATCTAAATAATAGCAATTGAATTGATATATATGGGATTATCGAAGAATTAGTTTTGAAATGGTAGAATATTTAAAGCTTTAAAATATATGGAAGTTCGAAATGGTCTATTGGAGGTTTAAATCGGTATTTGAGATTTATTTGAAAAATTAAAGAAGCTTTTTTATTATATAAAGTAATTAAATATGTAACCCATTGAAGTATATTAAGTTATGTTTCAAAGCTATAGATTTCAAGGTATATAGATTTGAAAGTGTTATGATTTCTTGAAAAAGGATATATTTGAAATAAAATGATCTCATACTGGTTTGGTCTTAAAATAAATTGATATCGTATTTATATGGTTTTAAAGTGGAAAGTTTATTCTGGTTTTAAAGTATAAACTATTTTGGAGAGACCGCGGTGTTATAATAACGATTGGTTGTTAAAGAGACCGGGATCGGAAGTTGTCATACTCTCTGCCAACTCCGAAAACAACTTTAATAACCGTGTATGCGGTGGAGATTCCAGAATGAAGTAGGATAGTAGCGGCGTTTCCTTTCAGGTAAATACGTGGACCCAACTCCCGTGAGTTGGCATAAGGTGGCTAAAACAGGAGCGATCAACAGGTTAAGAAGGTAGCCCTTTTTATCGGACACATCCCTTCGATATTCTACTCAGACTTTGGATTTATTCGGTGGCCACTTTTGATTTCTTTAATTTGGGGGGTGGCTCGAGGTGGGCGGTAGCTGCGCGCTATGAGTTACAATCGACCCGGAAGAGTAATTGATATATCTGCCCTGGCATTGCCTAGTTGTGCCGTGTCACCTACCCTACCGCGCCTTGTACGAGTTTCTATCTGCGTCGTACCTATGGGGTATCCTCTGGTAGCCTCCCGATCAGAAGGTATTACGGTACTGTATAGACTATTGGCTTTATTTCTGTTAAGGGGAATATTGGGTCACTACTTAACGCTATTTAAAAGTAAGTTTATTTTACTAATAGACATTATTATAATAGCGAAATATTACTACATAGTAAATAGTTTAGTGGATCCTTAGGAGATGTGAATCCCGAGCCTCTTTTGGGTTACTGCACTCACGTTGACACTGGATAGGAGATGTCAAATCCCGTAAACATCTCCGACGCCGTTTCACTCATATTTATTCATGTTGAGTTAACTTACAAAAGATCTTTTAGTTCTGACTCGAGTGTTTTGTCTTTTCAATTCGCTCGAGTCAGTCCGAGCGTTTCAGGATTTGAAGATTTTATTCTGGAGGACGAAGATGAAGATTTGTAGTACTATTATCTACTATATTATTCCACTAGCCCATTAAATTCCGCTGCATTAATTATTATTCTCTAGTATGTGTACTCTGATATGTATTTTATAAATATGATCAAATATTTTGTAAAACAGCTTCATGGACTGTATATTTGATTATTATATTTTATCATTGCGTTGCAAGATTCTATTTTGTGTTTTTTTTCTTCCCCTACTTTTTCTTATTTACCCATAACAATCCGCCGTTCCGTCTGTTTGAATTGGCACGTGTGTCGATTTAAAGCGTGCGAAAAGGCAGGGCGTTACGAATATACACAGGCATATTCAGAACCATCAACACTATCATCACAAGCATAAATTCAAAGAAACAGGTTTACGAATTAAAGTTTGCTCACCTAAAGATGATTTTTAAAGCAGAGAAGAAAGACGAATTTGAGCCTGAATTGCTTTGAATCTGAAACTTGAATTTTTCTTATCTGAGTTAATTTGAAATGATTCCCTGAATCTTTGATTCTTGTTTTGATTCTGAAATGCCCTGATTTGTTGAGTTGTGCTTTGCTGAGTTAAATTTTTGTTCTTACAGTGCTTGATCTCTGAATTTTCTAAGTTTTTGCTCCCAGATTTGGTTGTTTGCTGGTGATGTTTATTTGAAGTTTGAAACTGTTTTCTTGATCTCTGGATAGAAATGAATTTCCAGGCTTGATTTTTTTCTGTTGAATTATTTTGATCTTTCCTTTTTGATTCGCAGAATTTTGATTTCCTTGTTTTGATCTGATAACTTTGATCTAGTCATTTGTTTGCTTCTAGATATCCATTTCTGGTTTCATTTTCATTTTGATTTCTTTTGTTTTTCTATTTTCCAAATTTTAGGGAAAAGATGAGAGAATGTTTTTGAACTGAAAATGAATGAACGGGTTATTTTTCTCATATGTTTTATATTTTCCAATTTAAAACTAACCTATTTGCCACTTGTAATTGTAAGCCATACAAAGTTCACAAGTGTTAATACATATGTTACTTATCTTACAAATGGCCGTTATCGTCAAAATTGTGTTTAAATCCCTCTTTTGAATAACTTTTAAATTTTTTTTAAACCTTTATGCATATATATTTTCATATCTCATTTTATAACTTTACATATGTTTACGTAATACAGTTTCTACTTAGTTTAAATATATAAACAACTAAATTCATTTCAAATATAAAAGAAGAGTGTTTTAAACTTTTTATTAATTTCATTTGCTTTGATATTATATATACATACATTGTTTTACAATTACTTATACTTATACAATTTAGAAAGGAAAAGAATTGAAAATAATCAATAAATAATCATACATATATGGTTCTTAATTTATAAAACTTTTTGAATCTAATTTATTTATTAAATCAAATTTTATTTTCTAAGATATTTAAATTTGAATCTAAATTTCAAATTCTATCTATAAATCTATTTTATATGCGTATTTATTTCCAATGTTCAAATTAATTCTCTATTAATTCATAATTAACCAAAATTTTAAATTAATTTCCAAATAAATTTGGCTTAAAAATCAGCAATGTTACAGTAAATTTGTAACGGCCCGCAAATCCTTACCCTTTGAGTCAACACTATTATACATCAATCAACTAAAGATGAACAGAAATACGAACCATTTGGGTTAAAGAAGAAACCGGTAGAAGAAGAAAGTAGAAAACAATATCAGAATCTTACCATTGCAGCGGAATAAAATATAATAGATAATAACAGATCTTCACACAAAAACAAATCTATATCTGTTTTATACATACGTCATCAGAATACGTCATCAGACTTTAACAACATCAATAACATACAACTGAACATTCATATAAACTTATCCTCAAAACTGAATACACATCAGAACAATAATCAAGTATGGAAGTATGTATCGCCATCCAGCTCGTCTCCTGAGCTCCACAGCATCATATCCTGTATTCTATAATACTCGGTCTGACCAGAGCATTATAGTTAAATAACACCAGAGTCAATCTGGAAAACCAAAGTGAGAAAACCAAAATCAAATTGATTATTAAAGTTTCAAAATTCTTTTGAAAAAAAAGCATCTCATAAGACCACGCAACAAATAAACATGTCGGATTTTTACCTTACGATAGCTAAAACACTTTTTTATTAAAATTCTCTGATATTATAATAGTGTCTATAGAAAGTAATATGGAATCTAGCTGAAATGCTTGCATCTCATGTTTCAGCAATAGTTGGGCACACTCGAAACCGTACGGGCGCATAGGGAAAATGGATTTCCAACTAATGACTAGGCACTAGGGTACCACCTGTCAAGGTACCTGGTCTAGATCAGCAGACCGAGAATCACTCCCGACCCTCTGCAACACAAGACCGGGACTACCCCTTACCGGATAATCCCGAGTAAGATCACCCCACGGTTGGGATCAGAAACCACACCACTAAGCCGAATAAAAAGGGACATCTAGATAGGGATGACCTCACCCTAATGGGTGCTACCCACCTAGCCTTGCTGCATAACCCCTGATTTTCAGTCATTCCCGGTTGACGAGGCTTGAGGCTAAGTGTTACCTTTTTAGAACGTTTCACTTAGAATGCTCATCGTCCACCTGACAATGTTTTGAAAGCATTCATCCATTCAAGTCCGTCCCAGGTCCGAATGGAATCGAAGGCACTACTCCTACTACATCCATTTTGAAATCGTCCTCAGGATTAGTAGCGACTAGCCCTTGCACTTCACTGCTCCATCTTCGAATCCAAACTCTCGTTTTCCAAACGAAAACGTACAAACCGTATCGAAGTGGTTTTCAGGAAATAAATCCCGATCCCGATCTCTATCAGCGCATTGGCCAATATTGATAGTCGGTTATTTAACAATCAATTAAAATTCACAACAACCGTCAAATAATAAATAATTTCTCTAAATTTTTTGTTACCCCTAAAATATCTTCGCAAGATATATTTCCATGTCCAACCCTTTTGAAAACAGTTTTCAGGCCACACTCTTCTCATGAAATCAATTCCCAAACATTTATTTCCATTGAGAATACCAAGTACAAAGCTTTAGATTTTTAAAATAATTTAAAAACACTTTATTATAAAATATGTTTTAACATTTAGATTGAAAACTACTTCAATACTTTATTAAAAATATATATATTAGGAATATTTAAAATGAGGTTACTTTATAAAATATAAAACTAGATTTTCTCTTTTAAAACAAATACCAAGTCACTTTTTAATAATTACTACTATAATAGGTTAAAAGAAAATACTTACTTTAAAATTTAAACATTTAGAAATAATAAATTTTCAAAAACATGCTTTTTAACATAACTTATATTTAAAAATTTAAGTTCAAAGTACTTGGCTATCAAGGGAAATACTCTTCTCTTTCTATCTTTAAAAATAAAACACTATTTATTTTTAAACAAATTTTCTCATTACTATAATAAATTCCCATCGTGAATTTATTCTTCCAAATGTCCACCGATATATTACTTTACTTTTATAAACCCAGTTTATAAATTTCATAGCCACATTCTCCTTTAAATTTTCAATTTCAAACACTTAAATCAATTTCCAAATTGATTTCCAATTTACTCCATTTGCAATAAATTCCTTTACTTACTCGTTTATTTCAAAACCCATTGATTTCGGATTTTTATTGCTTAATTATGATTTAAAATCTTTTAACCTGAAAATACCAATTTCAGATTTCCCAAATTTCTTCTTTATCTTTTCCAATAATTTAAATCTTAAATTTAAAATAAATGCTTTATTCTTTTAAATAATAACACTTAAGGTTAAAATTCATTGTCTTCCTGTTTATTCAAAATCCCATTTTCATTCACAGAATTTAATTATTAAAATTTTAAAATCACTTTTACTTTTTCAAATTCATTCTTAAATTTATTCAAATTCTCTGTGATTATTTTACTTGAAAATTCACTCTTTCATTTTCTTTTCAAAAATCCAATTCTACATATTTTGGTAACTCAGTGTACCGAAATATATTCAAGTAAACCATAACATTCAATATCCCAATTATCAATAATATTCACCACAGAATATCAAATATTCATAACACAGAATATTAAACAATCTAAATAATTTTTAGGAATCCAGTTGGATCCCTCCAACCTGTTTCCCTGCATCCACAGATGTTAGCACAATATAAAATACCAATTCCACTTCGAGGTGGAATATCGCGGTATATGGGATTAAATAATATCATCCGCTATTATGAGGCGCATAGGGTCTCATCCACTATATAATGTGGGAAATCAATTCAATCATTCAACCAATTATTTAAATTTAACCATTTAAATTTAAATAAACCCAGATGATAGAGATTAACTCACCTTTGCCCCTTTAAATTTGCAAATCCACTTCATTCTCGATTTGATTCCACGATTATTGACCTTGTATAAATATTATACAATTTATTAATATTTGAATTGATCGAACAGTTAGTTACTACTTATTTAATTTAAACTGATAATTTAGTTTTAAACAAATAATTTAATTTAACAAATTAATCACCTAAATAAATTATGTGAAATAAACTGGTCAATGAAAATGTGTATATTTATTTTCTTTGAAACTACACTTATAAAAATAAACTATATGGGTTAAAAATTTGATTTCTATATAACTTTCAACATTTTAAAATCACTATTTTTTTCAATTTTTATATAAGCTTTTCTGCTTTACTACATACCCCTATATCTATATTATTATTATTATTATTATTATTATTATTAAATTTCGAAATATGTAAAATGTGTATATATATACTTTGCTGCAATTAATTTTTTTTATGTATATAAATTGGAAAAAAAAGAATTATACCTTACTGGTGAACTCACGACGCAATCATCTGCACCGTTCCCGGACATCATCTCCTTAACCAAGCCTCGGCTACGCAAATTCGAGCTAGAGCTCACGCAGCTCGCCTCCAGAAGCCATGACGCGACTCTCATCGACGAACGCGCCTTCGAATCTCGACCAACTGGAATGATACGCGAACGATCGAAGTTGAACTCGACCACGCGAACGATACGCGTTGCTCCATCACTCGCGACTCCACTCCCCTTTATCAAAATCGAATCTCGATCAACCGGATCGTGTGTTTTTTTCTTCGGACATGGATTTGATATTGGAGAGTTAGAGTAGGATTTTTGTGAGTTAATTTGGGAATGGGAAAAAGAAGGAAACGAACGAAATTTTAAATTCTGCAGCAACCATTATTTTTTATGAGAAACAAGCTC
The DNA here is from genome assembly GCA_030765085.1 of Allium cepa. Lineage (NCBI taxonomy): Eukaryota > Viridiplantae > Streptophyta > Magnoliopsida > Asparagales > Amaryllidaceae > Allium > Allium cepa. The sequence goes on along the minus strand of CM060939.1, from coordinate 961,669,330 downwards.
GAAAAGAGAGAGGGGACAGCCATTATTGCTTTTGATTTTCTAAGAAAGAGGAGGATGCGCAATTTATGCGTGAAGGGAATGACGTGCTTTAGAAGATTGGCCATAGGTTTTTAACCTTTCTTTTTTCATTATAATATTTTAAAATTTTCTTTCTAAACTATCTAGTTTTCGCCAATTAAAATTTAGACCTCCTATCGAGGTGTGCCGCTAATGTTATACCCCTACGAACGCAATGGAAAAGCTTTCGAGTCCTGATTCGATCGTATGGAGAAGATAGCTTTTTGGATTGACTATTAAAATTTATTCATTTAATTATTTTCCAGGCTTTTATACCTCGCACGATCACACGATAACTCCAAAAGCTACAAAAATTGAAATCCGATAATAATACATTATTACGGATCCAATGGAACTAGTTTCGTCGAAATCCGAGACTACGCCTCAGAAGGCTATTTTTAAATATCAATTTAAACGATAAAATTTCAAAACTTAACAAAACACTTCCGAATCAATGTTTAACACTTTTACTATCTTCAATATTATCAAAATATCAATTTTACAAGCCTTTAAATAAACAGGCTTAGAATTTCAGATTCAACAATTTACCCAATTCCAATTATTAAATTCAATATTTAAATTATCCAATAAACAACGACATTTGAAATTCAAGTTAGAAACTAACTTTGAATATTTGAAATCGATTAAATATTCTGATTTCAAACAATCAAAAGTTCCAAGTCGTTAGATTCCTCCATCCTTAAAAGAATTTCATCCCCGAAATCACTAGTTAAGAAGAATGGTTCAATACCCATTTACTTTTTCCCAAAATCAAACAATTCCAAACAATTCTCAAAACAATCCTTTTATTAAAGACACACTAACCCTTTTTCTAACTTTCCAAACTTATCCATAAGTCCCAATAATATTATTTACTTATCAATTCAAATTTGAATTTAAAACCAAATTTTGAATTATCAAAAATTTTGTAATTTTTTTTCTAACTCTCTAAATTTCTGAAAATTTTTGCCAGCGTCTCCTTTGCGCGGCTAGCTTGGTACAACTACAAAATGCCTCTACGGGCTCCCAAGTTCCAAAAGAAAACAAAAAGCCAAGTGGCTAGATCAAAAGCCCAATCAAATTTCATACAGAAATTTAAACACATACCTTTTTGTCGAACAATTCGAATTTATCTTCTGAAATCAAAACTAATTTTCCCACTTGCTTTTTAATACATGCATATCCAATTTAACCATATCCAACTACAGATTCCAAAATCATTTTATATACTTCTTTACAAAATTTTTAATATTCATTCCATTTAAGCTCGTACGATGTACCTATATCATTCGTACGCAATACTAAATCCGATCGCTTACTCGATCACACAATTTCATTTCCGAACTAGTATCGTCCATCCGACTTCCTAATACGCATTCAGATCTAGTTTCTTGATCAAAAACCGTCATTCTCCTTGCATGGTCATAACTATAAAGGAGAATTTCCAGAATCAATCAAAATCCATATCCAGGGTTCGCCGTCGAACATCGAGTGAAAAATCCTAACTCGGATTGATATAACTATCTCGAAATTCTGTGCTCGAATGTGGATCAAATTACTATGCGAATAAAATAATATATTTACATCCTACTTATGTATCTCAATTGATTATCATCTATATCAATTCTCTTTTTATTCACATTCAGTTTGATTTCTATTCCCTTATCAACGCTTATCATTTCACATATTTTTATTAAATCTTCACTCAAGTACTTATTCAATATATTTTCCCGACACCTATATTACTTAAGAATTCTATCATTTCTTCTTAAGTTCAATATAAGTATTTTATACGCTTCTTATATTTATTTTCACTTCACCACCTTAGTTTATTTCTACTTCTATTCAAATTGGTTCTCCCATTTCCATATGAATTCAATTTATCTTCAGCTCTGAATATTGAATTTTATCTTCCATTTATAACTGATTCATATCATTATTTTAAATTAGTTTCATCCACTAATTTATTTCAATTTCCAATTTGAAATCGTTTTGTCGCTAAAAAAAATTTTCAAAATTTTTCTAACTTCCAAAATTTTCAAAATTTTTTGGCAGAGTCTCCTTTGTACGGAGGAGCTTTTGCAATTTGACAAGAGATATAAATATATATAAATCGACCCACACGGTCAGAAAAACAAAAACGGTTCATATTTCCTATTTTTGTTGCGTAGGCATACCTTTATTTAGCATTTTTAAGCAAGCGACATATTATTTTATCAATTAGCGCATCCAAATCCAGCCAAACGGCTTCCTTGTACTTGTACTTACTCAGTTTAAATATGTAAGTGCCAAAATCATGTAACTTAACAACATTTTACATATTTAACTAAAACACATGAGTTTCCATAAGCAATGCAGGTTAAACAATATTTATAAGCAACTTATAGGGTTTCGACATTAATTTTAATTGTTTACAATCTGTTCATATACAACTTCATTCAATTTAAATGGTTTACAACTCAATTGCTTAAATTCATTTTTAAACAAAACAAACTCATATTCACTTTAATTGATCTTAAAATCAATTTATTTAATCTCTATCAACTCCTAGAATTTTAATTACCTTCGTTTATGTCAAATGACAATTCATTCTATGCAATTTGATTATATCCATGTGAACAAATAATTACTTAAGTTCTATAACCAATTTAAATAGATTTCGACTCAATGTATATTTAATTCCTTCCATTTTAATTCATTCACAACCATTTTATTTTAATTCACCTTCTCAATTTATCAAAATAATATCCAAGCACATACTTAATTCATTTATACTCGAATTGGATTTTATTTGCAACTCAAATCATTTCGATTATAGTGCAATTCCATTTTATTTTTACAACATCTCCACTTATTTTAATTCATTATCAATCCAAGTCGAATTCTATTTATAATTCGAGTTTATTTTCACACTTCATTATTAACTTACAATCCATTTTATTTATCCGAGTTAAATTTTATTAACATACTCTATCAAATAATTTATTTAGCTAATTAGCTTACTTCCAACTTTTAAATCAATATTCGATTTTATTACAAAATCACTTCATTAAATTTTCCTGAGTTCAAAATATTTTTTTATTTCAATGCTTTTCAATTCTTTTATAAGCTTCTGAAGCTTATTTATCCCAATTAGATACCTATTTAATTTACACTTATTTATTTAAGTAAGAATTTTATTTAATTCTATATTATCTGTAACTTCCTGAATTCATTTTAATTCAATTCCATTCCGACTTTATTTGAATACAACTAAATTTAGTTTCGGTTTAATTCAAATCCAACTCAATATTAAACTTAGCTTAAGTTCACTCATTTTATAATTTTATTTCTCCTTCCAATTCAATTCCAATTTAATTTTTGTTTTCCCATTCAACCATAATCCATTTAAGTTTCAAAATTTTAATTTCTTCACTTCATTCCAAGTTGAATTTTATTTTCACTTGATTAAACCCAACCCAATATCATTTAACTTAGTTCAAGTTGACTTCAATTCAACTCTCCTCCGTCTACTTAGCTTAAGTCAATTAAATTTTATTTCTTTCAAATCACCATCAATTAAATTTTCCACAATTTTATTACTCCAAATTGAATTTATTTAACTTTTTCACTTTAAATTTTAATTCCAACATTCACATCTCCTATTTTCCTTCCTTATTTAAAAATCATACCAACTTATAAGTTTATAACTTATCTCACCCGGATTTTCAATTCTATTAAGGATTCAGGATTTTTAAATACCCGTCTTTTGGTTTCAAATCATTTTGAAATCACCAATATCTCAAAATCACACTTCTCAAATTTTGTAAATCGACCCTGGTTTTTATCCCCATTAAATTTCCTTTTAAATTTCCAAACAAAACTAGTTCTTCTGAACAAATCGATTTGGCACCAATCCTTCACTTAGAAACTCGAAAATGAACATCGATGATGCTGTAGTCATCACCAAAGTTATTTTCCAGCGACTGAAGTGAGCTCAATGCTATATCCCTTCCCAAAATTTATTTGAAACAATTTACTTTCAGAAGTACTTTTAAAATAATAATGTTATTATTTGTTTTCAAAACACTTCGACAAACACTTCCAAAATCTCTGGGGTTTTAAATTTTCATGTTTTGACTTAAACCAAATTTTAGCTATAATTCATTTGTATAGTTTATGATTATACAAATTCCCATTTTATCATATTTCAATTTATAAATCACGTTTATAATTCACATTATAAATTTCATTATATAAATGAATTTATTTCCTTAACCTTTGGTTATATTTTCAATTTATAGTTACATTTTCACACAACAATGATAATAAATTAATATTATCATTCCTAACATCCAAGCAACCATATATTAGCTTAATTAGCTTACAAAAACTTTTCTTTCATATCAAAATATATTTTGGGTAAATTTATTTCGTTCACCCACCTCTGAAACAATACTATGTCAATTTATCGTGTCATGTGTTTATAAACTCTTCACGAATATCGGCCAACTTACCCGATCAAAACTCATATTCCACCCAACCAATAAGTCAACACAATATTAAAACAATTTATATTCACTAAAAAATACGCGCTCATATCTATTAATACACTCAAACTCATTCTAGAGTACTACAGACCCTATTTTCAATGAGTAATCCCACCAGAGCCAAGGTTATCACCAATCTCGCTCTGATACCAACTGTAACGGCCTGCAAATCCATACCCCTTGAGTAAACACTATTCTACATCAATCAACTCAAGATGAACAGAAATACGAACCATTTGGGTTAAAGAAGAAAGAGGTAGAATAAGAAAGTAGAAAACAACATCAGAATCTTACCATCGCAGCGGAATAAAATATAATAGATAATAACAGATCTTTACACAAAAACAAATCTATATCTATTTTATACATACATCACCAGAATACATCATTAGAGTTTAACAAAATCAATAACATACAACTGGACAGTCATATAAACTTATCCTCAAAACTAAATACACAGCGGAACAATAATCAAGTACGGAAGTATGTATCGCCATCCAGCTCGTTTCCTGAGCTCCACAGCATCATATCCTATGTTCTATAATGCTTGGTCTTATCCGAGCGTTATAGTTAAATAACACCCGAGTCAATCTGGAAAACCAGCGTGAGAAAACCACACTCAAATTAATTATTAAAGTTTCAAAATTCTTTTGAAAACAAAAGAATCTCTTAAAACCACACCATAAATAAACATGTCGGGTTTTTACCTTACGATAGCTAAAACACTTTTTTATTAAAATTCTCTGATATTATAATAGTGTCTATAAAAAGTAAAATAGAATCTAGCTGAAATGCTTGCATCTCACATTTGAGCAATAGTTGGGCACGATCAAAACCGTATGGGCGCGTAGGGAAAATGGATTTCCAACTAATGACTAGGCACTGGGGTACCACTTGAGACAGTACCTGGTCTAGATCAGCATACCGGGGATCACTCCAGGCCCCCCGCAACAGAAGACCGGACCACCCCTTACTGGATAATCCCAAGTAAGATTACCCCACAGTTGAGATCAACAACCGCACCACTAAGCTGAATAAAAAGGGACATCTAGACAGGGATGACCTCACCCTAATGGGTGCTACCCACCTAGCCTTGCTGCATCAGCCTTGATTTTCAGTCATTCACGGTTGATGACGCTTGAGGCTAAGCATTACCTTTTTCGAACATTTCACTTAGAATGCTCATCGTCCACCTGACAATGTTCTAAAAGCATTCATCCATACAAGTCCGTCCCACGTCCGAACGGAACCGAAGGCACTACTCCTACCACATCCATTTTGGAATCATCCTCCGGATTAGTAGCGACTAGCCCTTGCACTTCACTTCTCCATCTTCGAATCCAAACTATTGTTTTCCATACGAAAACGTACAAAACGGATCGAAGTGGTTTTCAGGAAATAAATCCCGATCTCGGTCTCTTTGAAATGATTAGCGCATTGGGCAATATTAATAGTCGGTTATTTAACTATCATTAACTTTCACAACAACCATCAAACAATAAATAATTTCTCCAAATTATTTACTATCCCCAAAATATCTTCGCAAGATACATTTCCATTCCAACCCTTTTGAAAACAATTTTCAAACCACACTCTTCTCAGGAAATAAATTCCCAATCATTTATTTCCACTGAAAATACCAAGTACAAAGCTTTAGATTTTTAAAATTACTTAAAAACACTTTATTGTAAAACATATTTTAACATTTAGATTGAAAACTACTTCAGTACTTTATTAAAAATATATATATATTAGGAATATTTAAAATGAGGTTATTTTATAAAATATAAAACTAGGTTTTCTCTTTTAAAACAAATACCAAGTCACTTTTTAATAATTAATACTATAATAGATTAAAAGAAAATACTTACTTTAAAATTTAAACATTTAGAAATAATAAATTTTCTAAAACATGCTTTTTAACATAACTTATATTTAAAAATTTACGTTGAAACGTACTTGGCTATCCAGGGAAATACTCTTCTCTTTCTATCTTTAAAAATAAAACACTATTTATTTTTAAACAAATTTTCTCATTACTTTAACAAATTCCCATCGTGAATTTGTTCTTCCAAATGTCCACCGATATATTACTTTACTTTTATAAACCCATTTTATAAATTTCATAGCCACATTCTCCTTTAAATTTCCATTTTCAAACACTTAAATCAATTTCCAAATTGATTTCCAATTTTCTCCATTTGCAATAAATTCCTTTACTTACTCATTTATTTCAAAACCCATTGACTTCAGATTTTTATTCCTTAATTATGATTTAAAATCTTTTAACTGAAAATACCAATTTCAAATTTTCCCAAATTCCTTCTTTATCTTTTCCAATAAATTAAATCTTAAATTTAAAATAAATGCTTTATTCTTTTAAATAATAACACTTAAGGTTAAAATTCATTGTCTTCCTGTTTATTCAAAATCCCCTTTCATACACAAAATTTATTTATTAAAATTTTAAAATCACTTTTACTTTTTCAAATTCATTCTTAAATTTATTCAAATTATCTATGATTATATTACTTAAAAATTCACTCTTTTATTTTCTTTTCAAAAAATCCAATTCTATATATTTTGATAACTCAGTGTACCCAAATATATTCAAGTAAACCATAGCATTTTATATTCCAATTATCAATAATATTCACCACAGAATATCAAATATTCATAACATTGAATATTAAACAATCTAAATAATTTTGAGGAATCCAGTTGGATCCCTCTAACCTATTTCACTGCATCCACGGATGTTAGCACAATATAAAATACCAATTCCACTTCGAGGTGGAATATCGAGGTATAAAGGATTAAATAATATAATCTGCTATTATGCGGTGCATAGGGTCTCATCCGCTATATAATGTGGGAAATCAATTCAATCATTCAACCATTTATTTAAATTTAACCATTTAAATTTAAATAAACCCAGATGAGTGAGATTAACTCACCTTTGCCCCCTTAAATTTGCAAATCCACTTCATTCTCGATTTGATTCCACGATTATTGACCTTGTATAAATATTTATACAATTTATTAATATTTAAAATGATCGAACAGTTAATTATTACATACTTATTTAATTTAAGCCGATAATTTGGTTTTAAACAGATATTTTAATTAACAAATTAATCACCTAAATAAATTATTTAAAATAAACAGGTCAATGAAAATGTGTGTATTTATTTTCTTTGAAACTACACCTATAAAAGTAATCTATATGGGTTAAAAATTTGATTTTTATATAAATTTCAACATTTTAAAATCCCTATTTATTTTCAAATCTTATAAAAGCTTTTCTGCTTTACTGTATAACCATATATATATATATATATTATTATTAAATTTTGAAATATGTAAACTGTGTATATATACACTTTGCTGCAGTTAATTTTTTTTTAATGTATATAAATTGGAAAAAAAAGAATTATACCTCACTGGTGAACTCGCGACCCAACCATTTGCATCGTTCCCCAACATCAACTCCTCAACTAAGCCTCGGCTACGCGAAATCGAGCAGGAGCTCACGCTGCTCGCCTCCCGAAGCCACGACGCGACCCTCATCGGCGAACGCGCCATCGAATCTCGACCAACTGGAACGATATGCGAACGATCGAAGTCGAACTCGACCACGCGAACGATACGCGATGCTTCCTCACTCACGACTCCACTCCTCCTTATCAAAATCGAATCTTGAACAACTAGATCATGTGTTTTTTTTCTTCGGACATGGATTTGATATTGGAGAGTTAGAGGAGGGAATTTTGTGATTTAATTTGGGAATGGGGAAAAGAAGGAAACGGATGAAATTTTAAATTCTGCAGCCACCAATTTTTTTATGAGAAACGAGCTCGAAAAGAAAGAGGGGCGGGTATTATTGCTTTCGATTTTCTAAGAAAGAGGAGGATGCGCGATTTATACGTGAAGGGTAGGCGTGCTTTAGAAGATTGGCCATAGGTTTTTAACTTTTCGTTTTTCATTATAATATTTTATAATTTTCTTTCTAAAGTATCTTTCCTTCGCCAATTAAAATTTAGACCTCCTATCGAGGTGTGCCGCTAGTCGTTTATAATGTTATACCCCTATTCCGAATGCAAAGGAAAAGGTTTCAATTCCTATTTCGATCGTATGGAGAAGATATCGTTTTGGATTGACTATTAAAATTTATTCAATTAATTATTTTCCAGGCGTTTATACCTCGTACGATCACATGATAACTCCAAAAGCTACGAAAATTGAAATCCGATAATAATACATTATTACGGATCCAATGGAACTGTTTTCGTCGAAATCCGAGACTACGCCTCGGAAGGCTATTTTTAAATATCAATTTAAACGATAAAATTTCAAAACTTAACAAAACACTTTCGAATCAATGTTTAACACTTTTACTATCTTCAGCATTATCAATATCAATTTTACAAGCCTTTAAATTATTTTAAACAGGCTTAGAATTTCATATTCAATAATTTACCCAATTCCAATTAATAAATTCAATATTTAAATTATCCAATAAACAGCGATATTTGAAATTCAAGTTAGAAACTAACTTTGAAATATTTAAAATTGATTAAATAATCCGATTTCAAACAACCAAAAATTCTGGGTCGTCACAAAATTAATTATTCTTGTAATTGAACAAGTGTAGATGAATTAGCATGCAAGTTTGAACAAGTGGCATTTATCTTTTAATTTGAATTAAATAAAACATTATGAATTTGAGATGGAAACCAGGCTATACTCAGATAAAACATTTTCTCAAATCTGAAACTTCGAAACAGTTCAAAAAGAAAAGAATAAATCAAAAACAAAAGTAGATCTCAAACCTGAAACAAAATTACAAATCAAAGAAAAAGAAAATTTAAAAAATTCAGCATCTTTGAACCTGAAAGCTTTCAATCTTAAACCATCAACCTGAAGATCAAAGCCTTAAACCAGCAAATCAAATCTGGAAGTAATTCAATGATCAAACATCAGTTTTTAAAGATTTTTCAACAGGCTGGGAATTAACCTGTAAACCAGGATTCAAAGCAAACCTAGAAAAGAAAGTAAAGAAAATACAAAAAATTCCAGAATTAAGCTAAATCAAGCATGCAACAAGTTCAAAGTGCAACTCAAACTAAATATCAAGTTCCAGAAATCAATATCATTTCCCAGTTGTTGAAATTTCCAATTCTCTGTCTTCTGAAACCAGGTGAGCAAGCTTTTATTTAAAGACTTGAATCTGTTTATTTAACTTGATCTTTGTTATGGATTCATAAAGTAAAATGGTTGCATGAATATAGATATGATTGTATACATAAATATACAAATATTGAATAATGTCTATCTGTGAACAAGAACATCACCTCTGTTCGATAAGTATACAGGTTTCAAAACCTGTTCCAAATAAAAAAATCACATCCTCTAATTCGTTTTAGACATTGTAGTTCATACATAAAATGTTTGAAATAGAAAGATCTAAAATCTGAAATTTATTTCTAAATGAAATTTGGTTAAGTTTTCTGGAAATATAAAATATTCAGTAAGAAACCAGGGTAGACAAAGAAATTCAACTTCAATAATAGATTATTTCAAGTATATAATCTGATTTGATTTTGAAAATGATGAATTTTGAAAATAAAATTCTGATTTTTAAGTCAGTATTTTTTGTGAATTCTCGTGTGGAACGGAGAAGGGTTTTCGATCGATTTCTGATGATCGCGTAATTGTAGAATCTTATAATTGCTTCTGAGGAAGATGGAGGATTGTAGATTATTGGAAAAATAATCAACGAATTTATAGTAAAACAGGATGATCATACAAGATCAATTTAGGATTTCAACCCATGTTTTGGACTTAGCTGGAAAAATGATTGACGCAGCTTCATCGGAGCATCAGAATCGATTACACCGGTGCAAATAGAAATGAGGAGAGTAGGTGTAAATTTAGACAGAATTTCTTGACCATCGATGGTCGAAGGAAGATCAACGAGGTGTTTTTGGTGATCGTAATTTCTTCCATTTTTAATCAGGAAGTTCGATTTTGATTTTTGAGGCATTTCATCGATTTGGGCTCCCAGGTGGATCGGCGTGCTCATCGGTGACCAGTGGGTGGTCATCACGATGGCCGGAGCATCGCCGTGCGACTGTGCACGTGCACACGTAAGGGCTGGTGTATCCGAGAATGATGATGATTTTGGGAAGAAAGGTTTTTCTCGGGGTTGGTCACGAGAAAATGAGGGGTTGGCTCGAAGTAAAAATTGGAATTGAAATGGCTCGGGGAAATTTTGTATTTGACTTGGGTAAAATAAGAATTGGCTCGGGTCTGTTGCCCAATATAAAAACAGGTTTAAAACTTTAAAAACAAATCTAATTTATTTGAAATAATTTTGTTAAAACTACTTTTGTAAATAATGAACGTTTACTTAAGTTTTAAATTTGTCAAAGGTTTTCAAATAAAAATTATTTCAAATTTTATAAGTTTAAAGTGTTTAGTCTTTATCACTTTTATTTTAAAAGTTTATTTTGAATAAACTTAATGTTATAATTAATTAAAGATGAAATGCTTTTGCTATATAAAACATTAATTTAATCAAGGTGAGTAATTAAGGCATGATTACTCAATAGAATTAATTACTTAATGTAATTAAGGGGTAATTACTTGGTGTAATTACACTAAAGGATAATTATTTAATGATTGTGGGTTTATTAATTTAGTAATTAAAGATTAATTGATTTATTAATTAAGATTGATTAATTAATAATTAAAGGTTGATAAAGGTTAATAAATGATTAAAGGATAATTAATTAATACGGTTTGTAATTAAATAATTAATGTTAATTAACATGGATTTTTATTAATCTGGATTCAATTAATCAAATAATTAATTGATCTTACTCATGGGTGTTTGGGTTCAATTGAATGTTGAATTATTTGTTATCTCTGATGTGTAATGCTTTTTGATATGAATTGTTTTGATTCAAGCTGAGATGAATGTAATTTATTTATCTATGATAAATTTGTATTATTTATCGGTGAACCTATGAAAGGAAGATAACCGTTATAGGAATATACCGCTTATCGATATTGATGTGCTTGAATCTGTGATGATTGATGTTGTTGCACTATTGTGTAAAACCCCTGGACTACACCATACACACACAAATATGGATTGCATGAGAAAATTGGTTAAGTCACGGATTTTTGAAATGGTTTTAAAATTGAATGTTTAACCCAAATGATTTTGGAAATGGAATCGGGTTAAATGTAAAAAGCTTTTGAATAAAGATAAATTTTGAAATTTAAAATGGTTTGATTTGAATTTAAATTCAAGATTTGAAATTGAATCCTATGTTTGGAAATTATGGTTTAAAAAGGCTATACTAGTTATAAATAAGTTTATATGGGTTTGAAACCATTTTAAAAGTATTGTTTTGGAATTTACATTTAACCCAAGTTTTATACCTGAAAGGTTTTTACCCATGCAAATGTAATTGGATTTTTCTAAAACGAAAACTATTTGTTTTAAAATGATAATAGCTTTCATATAAAGAAAGGATTTCCAATTTATGTTGAAAGGATTTCATGTTTGAAATGAAAATAGTTTTCCAAGTTATGAATGAATCTTTGGAAATGGTTTTGAAAGCTATGAATTGAATCTTTGATTTAAAGATTGGATGAGTTAATCCAATTTGAAAGGGAAAGTGCTTTGAAAGTCTCTGAATGAATCTATGTTAAAGATTGGTATACTTTGTTTTCAAACTGAAAATGGATCTTAAAAGTGTATCCTTTCTATAAAAGATTTGAAATGGAAATTGTTTTGAAATCTATGAAGGAATCTTCAATAAAGACGGGTGAACTTTGTGAAGTAAATCTTTTTGTTTAAAAGATTTGAAAATGTAATTGGTTTAAACGATTTGAATGAAAACTTTTGGGTTTTAAGTTGTGACTTAACTGAAATCCCAATATCCACATGTTTTTAAAATTGTGCGCTCATTGTTCGGTGTAGTCGGGAGTGGGCCTTATGTCATATAACCCATTCCAAATAATGATACGACGTTATGGATCGCATTTGAACACTGGTGGTGAAGATTGGATATTTTCGAAAGCGAAAGGATAACCCGTCGAATGGCTCAGCACAGAATGGCCCCGATATAGAGATTTGAGCACCCTTTGTGATGGGGACTCTGGACGTGATTAGGGATTACCTGGATTGCAAGGGCTTCTTTAGAAGTGCCTTTGATTCTGTTTGAACCCAGAATGGACTTGTATGGATGTGTGTTTGACATTACACTTTGTGATGTAAAGCTGGTTTCTATCAAATACATTTCTGTTTGGTGGCAGAGAATTTATTCTCTTAGCTTAACACCCTTCTCTGAGACGTACGAGCTCAGAGGTTATGTGGTTGATGGTATGGAGCCCAGATATTTAACCTATGTGGTTGTTGCAAACTTATTGCTTTGTGATTGTTGGTGAAAAAGTACCTCGGATAAAGGTCAGTTACGACCGGGGATGGCATACTTGTGTGGTAGTTACCTACTTACAGCTTTATTACAGTGTGAGGTAACGTCGACCTTGTTTGGTAGAGATCCAGTTAGATTCTCGGGGGCATCCCTCCAGAGGCGTTCTATTCGGTGTAGGAAGTTCCTTTGCTTGACCATTGTTGGAAATCCAAAGAAACAATACGTGCCTTGTACATTTTTAGTCGTATAATCTTCCATGGAATGTGGCGGTAACCTGCTTATTGAACATGGTAGCTATAGCAGGCATATGACGAAATGTGGTATGCTGGCTAAGATTAATATTATACTTTCGAAATATTTTCTGCACTACGCACTAATAATAATATCAAATGGTTTTCGCGTATCAAGCATTATTTATTGTCATAAGGAGAAATCTCCTCCAAGTGTGCGCTTGCGTTGTGTCTGTGGTGGGAGGCCTTATGGCAGTTTCATTTTCCAAAATGCATTGCGGAATTCTTTTAAATTCTTTTGTTTTGCTTTTGATAAAGATAAACTATTTTTGTTTGCTCATACCAGTGCCGTGGCTGACCCGGAGTTTAGTGTTCCCTTCCTAAACTCTGGGTGCCCACAATTTTCCACACGGGCAATCTAGAGTTGGGTTTTTCAAATAATCAAATAGTAGGAGTAGATTCGGTAGCCTTCAGTCTCTTGAAATCTTCTTCAGTTTTGGATGGCTAGCCTTGCTTAATACAACTTAATTGGGAGTTCAAGCTATTTTTGGATTGGTGCGTTGGTGATGGAGATTGCTGATATTGGAGTTCCTTCTTTGGAGTTCAAGTTTATGACATTGTTCCGCTCCTGTGTCTTGTATCTCTGATGGATATCGATATCATTTGTATCATTATTGTATATCATTGGAAATTGTATTCATTGGTGGTATATGATATATTGATTATCTTCCGCTGTGTTGTTGTACTTAATGTGTTATACGCTTCGGCAAATCGGATTTGAAAGATTGAATCTGCGGCATTTGAATACAAGTAAAGTACGGATGTCGATTTTCGGACGCGAAAATCTAGTTGGTCACATTTGATATCAGAGCTAAAGGTTGAACTTTAGCTTTTGGAGTCTAACACATTAGGTAAATCATTAGAGATATGGTGAAGTATACCCTAGAATGAGTATTCCCTAAGATATCCATCTGCATGCCTCAGTAAATTCTCTTACTATCTATTGATAGTGAGTATGAATGCAAGAAGAGGACGAGATATGGGACAGGGAATTACCACTTCAAATGGTCGATGCCCTGCAACAACGGAAACAACTTTCTTTATCAATCTCCTTTGATCCGATTTCAATTCTTTGATGGCTTCGTGGCAACTTCGGGAAGAAGCTTTGGTGTTGTGGTGGCACTACGAATCGTGTAGATAAGTTCTGAATTGGTATTCTGATTATCAGTTTCTATCAATATTTTTGTTTTAACTTTAATGAATTTAAAATTCTATTTAAAATAAATAAATGAATAAAGTATGAAGATTTGTATTGATAAAACGATTTCGATTAAAACCAAATTTGAAATTCTATTGTAATTTCTTGTGAGGATTAAAGTCCGAGGAGGGACAAGCTTGAGTAAACTTTGGGGTATTCTGACCTGAGTTTGGAATCCATAACGAAAGGTTAGTATTCCTTCGAACTAACCGGTGCCCTGCATATTTTGTAGACTGGATGACCCGAGTATCCTGTATCAGTTTGTTCTCATAATTATTGGTGATATTCTGATTTAGTAAGCCAAATGCAGAATAGATAATCAGCTTGATCAATGAGTCGATTCTCTATCTTTGTATATCCATCTTTGTTGTCTCCCTAGCAAATTTCGAGGATGAAATTTTCTTAAGGGGGAATCTGTAACTGTCCCGATTTTGAGTCAAATTGAATTTAGCAATTAATATAAATTTTTAGGTTTAATTATGAATTAATTTGAATTTTCCAAATTTAATAAGCTATTTGTTTGTTTATTCATTTATAAATAAAAATTGATTATATATTAATTTTTGAATTTGAAATTTAAAAATAAATGTTTTGAATAATATATTCATTTGGAAATTCAAAATGTATTAGAAATGAATTGGATTTAGAATTTTATTTTTAAAGATTAATAAGAATTTGTTCCTAATCATAATACAATTGTTTAGAAGTTATATTTTGAAATTAGTACAATGATTTTTGAATTGCCATTTAAAGGTTATATTTTAAGAAACTAATGGTTATTGGTGTATAATTTGATTCTAAATCATTTTATTTAAAAGTTATATCAATATAAATTATATGTATGGACACACACACACACACATTTAAAAGTATAATAAATTAAGTTTAGAATAGTATTGGATAAAAAGATTAGAAAATATTCTTTTAAAATTATAATTTGTAAATGTATAAAAATATAAATGGGAAAACATAACTTGCAAATAAAATAAAAAAGAGGGTTTAAATACAATTTAAATAAAAATGGACATTTGTAAAATGATAATACAAGAAACTTACAAGTGTAAATTAATTATTCTTGTAACTGAACAAGTGTAGATGAATTAGCATGCAAGTTTGAACAAGTGGCATTATGAATAAAACATTTATGAATTTGAATTAAATAAAACATTATGAGTTTGAGATGGAAACCATGCTATACTCAGATAAAACATTTTCTCAAAACTGGAACTTCAAAACAGTTCAAAAAGAAAATAATATATCAAAAACAGAAGCAAAGCTCAAACCTAAAACAAAATTACAAATCAAAGAAAAAGAAAATTTAAAAACTTCAGCATCTTTAAACCTAAAAGCTTTCAATCTTAAACCATCAACTTGAAGATCAAAAGCCTTAAACCAGAAAATCAAATTTGGAAGTAATTCAAAGATCAAAAAACAGTTTTCAAAGATTTTTCAACAGCCTAGGAATTAACCTGTAAGCCAAGATTCAAAGAAAACCTGGAAAAAAAAGTAAAAGCTAATACAAAAAAATTCCAGATTTAAGCTGAATCAAGCATGCAGCAAGTTCAAAGTACAACTCAAACTAAATATCAAGTTCCAGAAATCAATATCTTTCCCAGTTGTTCAAATTTCCAGTTCTCTGTCTTCTAAAACCAAGTGAGCAAGCTTTTATTTAAAGACTTGAATCTATTTATTTAACTTGATATTTGTGATGGACTCATAAAGTAAAATGGTTACATGAACGTAGATATGATTGTATACATAAATATACAAATATTGAGTAATGTCTGTCTATGAACAAGAACACCTCTGTTCTTTAATTATGCAGGTTTCAAAACCTGTACCAAATTAAAAATCTCATTCTCTAATTCGTTTTAGACGTTGTATTTCAGAAATAAAATGTTTGAAATAGTAAGATCTAAATACTAAAATTTATTTCTAAATGAAATTTGGTTAAGTTTTCTAGAAATATAAAATATTCAGTAAGAAAGCAGGGTAGACAAAGAAATTCAACTTCAATAATTGATTATCTCAAGATTATATCAGATTTATTTTAAAAATGATGAATTTTGAAAATAAAATCTTGATTTTTAAGTCAGTAGTTTTTGTGAATTTTCGAGTCGAACGGAGAAGGGTTTTCGATCGATTTCTGATGATCGCATAATTGTAAAATTTTAGAATTGCTTCTGGAGGAAGATGGAGGATTGTAGATTATTGGGAAAATAATCAATGAATTTATAATAAACCATGATGATCATACGAGATGAATTTAGGGTTTCGACCCATGTTTTGGACTTAGCTGGAAAAATGATTGTCGCATCTTCATCACAGCATCGGAATCGATTACACCAGTGCAAATAGAAACGAGGAGAGTAGGTGTAAATCAGGACAGAATTTCATGACCTTTGATGGTCGGAGGAGGATGAACGAGGTGTTTTTGGTGATCGTAGTTTCTTCCAGTTTTAATCAGGAAGTTCGATTTTGATTTTTGGGGCATTTCATCGTTCTGGGCTCACAGTGGATTGACGTGCTCATCGGGACTAGTGGGTGGTCATCGCGATGGACGGAGTGTCGCCGTGCGACTGTGCACGTGCATGCATAAGGGTTGGTGTATCCGGGAATGATGATGATTTTGGGAAGAAAGGGTTTTCTCGGGGTTGGTCACGAGAAAATGAGGGGTTGCTCGAAGTAAAAATTGGAATTGAAATGGCTCAGGGAAATATTGTATATGACTTGGGTAAAATAAGAAATGGCTCGGGTATGTTGTTCAATATAAAAACAGGTTTAAAACTTTAAAAACAAATCTAATTTATTTGAAATAATTTTGTTGAAACTATTCTTTTGTAAATAATGAATGTTTACCTAAGTTTTAAATTTGTAAAGGTTTTCAAATAAAAATTATTTCAAATTTTATAAGTTTAAAATGTTTAATCTTTATCACTTTTATTTTAAAAGTTTATTTTGAATAAACTTAATGTTATAATTAATTAAAGATGAAATGCTTTTATTGTATAAAACATTAATTTAGTCAAGGTAAGTAATTAAGGTATGATTACTCAATAGAATTAATTACTTAATGTAATTACTGGGCAATTACTTGGTGTAATTACATTAAAGGATAGTTATTTAATGATTATGGGTTGATTAATTTAGTAATTAAAGGTTAATTGTTTTATTAATTAAGATTGATTAATAATTAAAGGTTGATTAAAGGTTAATTAATGATTAAAGGATGATTAATTAGTATTTTTTGTAATTAATTAATTAATGTTAATTAACCTGGATTATTTATTAATCTGGATTCAATTAATCAAATAATTAATTGATCTTACTCATGGGTGTTTGGATTCAATTGAATGTTGAATTGTTTATTGTCTCTGATGTGTAATGCTTTGTGATATGAATTGTTTTGATTCAAGCTAAGATGAATGTAATTTATTTATCTATGATAAATTTATATTATTTATCTGTGAACCTATGAATGGAAGATAAGCATTATAGGAATATACCGCTTATCGATATTGATGTGCTTTAATCTGCGTTGATTGATGTAGTTGCACTATTGTGTAAAATCCCTAGACTACACCATACACACACAAATATTGATTGCATGAGGAAATTGGTTAAGTCATAGATTTTTGAAATGGTTTTAAAATTGAATATTTAACCCAAATGATTTGGAAATGGAATTGGGTTAAATGTGAAAAGCTATAGAAAAGGAGGTTTTAAAGATAAAGTTTTGAAATTTAAAATGGTTTGATTTGAATTTAAATTAAAGATTTGGAATTGAATCCTATGTTTAAAAATTATGGTATAAAAAGGTCATACAAGTTATAAATAAGTTTATATGGGTTTGAAACCATTTTAAAAGTATTGTTTTGGGAATTTACATTTAACCCAAGTTTTATACTTGAAGGGTTTTAACCAGTGCAAATGTAATTGGATTCTTCTAAAACGAAAACTATTTGATTTCAAATGATAATAGCTTTCATATAAAGAAAAGATTTCCAATTTGTGTTGAAAGGATTTCAAGTTCGAAATGAGAATGGTTTTCCAAGTTATGAATGAATCTTTGGAAACGGTTTTGAAAGCTATGAATTGAATCTTTGATTTAAAGATTGGATGAGTTTATCCAATTTGAAAGGGAAAGTGTTTTGAAAGGCTTTGAAAGAATCTTTTTTAAAGATTGGTATACTTTGTTTTCAAATTGAAAAGGGATCTTAAAAGTGCATCCTTCCTATAAAAGATTTTAAATGGAAATTGTTTTAAAATCTGTGAATGAATCTTTGTTAATGAAGGGTGAACTTTGTGAAGTAAATCTTTATGTTTCAAAGATTTGAAAATGTAATTGGTTTAAAACATTTGAATGAAAAGTTTTGGGATTTAAGTTTTGACTTAACTAAAATCCCAATATCCATATGTTTTTAAAATTGAGTGCTTATTATCTGGTTTAGCCGGGAGAGGAGCTTGTGTCATATAACCCATTTCGAATAATGATACAACGTTATGAATCTCATTTGAAGGCCGGTGGTGAAGACTAGATATTTTCGAAAGCAAAAGGATAAACCATCGAATTGCTTTGCACTGAATGGCCCCGGTATAGAGATTTGAGCACCCTTGGTGATGGGGAGTCTGGACGTGATTACGGATTATCCGGATTGCAAGCGCTTCTTTGGAAGTGCCTTCGGTTTTGTTCGAACCTGGAACAGGCTTGTATGGATGTGTGTTTGACATTACACTTTGAGATGTAAAGCCGGTTTCTATCAAATACACTTATGCTTGGTGGCAGAGAACTTATTCTCTTAGCTTAACACCCTTCTCTGAGACATATGAGCTCATAGGTTATGTAGTTGATGGTTACTAGTGATACATTCCCAATTTGGTAATGTAGCATACGAACTGCTGCTGATCAGGTGTTGATCGAAGCATGGCTTTTGTGAAAAGCGTAGCTTTGTGGACGAGACTTCGTTGAGCCTCACAGCCCGAAAATGGTTGAAACAGGAATGTTGCGACAAGGTTTTTAGGGGTCGCGCTCCTAGGGTATGTCCATTTCCTTCTAGATAAAAGGTGGTATCATGGTATGGAGCCCAGATATTTAACCTATGTGGTTGTTGCAAATTTATTACTTTGTGATTGTTGCAAACTTATTACTTTGTGATTGTTGGTGAAGAGGTACCTTGGATAAAGGTAGGTTACGACCGAAGATGCAATACGTGTGTGGTAGTTACCAAGTTATAGCTTTATTACAACGTGAGGTAACGTCGATCTTGTTTGGCAGAGATCCGGTTAGGTTCTCGAGGGCGTCCCTCCAGAGTCGTTCTATTGGGTGTAGGAACTTCCTTTGCCTAATCATTGATGGAAATCCAAAGAAACAATACTTGCCCTGTACGGTTTTAGTTGTATAACCTACCATGGAATGTGGCGGTAACCTGCTATTGAACATGTAGCTACAGTAGGCATACGACGAAATATGGTATGCTGGCTAAGATTAATATTATACTTTCGAAATGTTTTCTGCACTATGCACTAATAAAAACATCAAATGGTTTTCGCGTATCAAGCATTTTTGACTGTCATAAGGAGAAATCTCCACCAAATGTGCGCTTGCATTGTGTGTGTGGCGGGAGGCCTTATGGTAGTTTCATTTTCCAAAAAGCATTGCAGATTTCTTTTAAATTCTTTTGTTTTTCTTTTGATATATTTTTGTTTGCTCATACCAATCCCATGACTGACTCGGAGTTTATTGTTTCCTTCCTAAACTCTGGGTGCCCACAATTTTCCACACGTGCAGTCTAGAGTTGGGTTTTTCAAATAATCAAATAGAAGGAGTAGATTCGGTAGCCTTCAGTCTCTTGAAATCTTCTTCAGTTTTGGATGGCTAGCCTTGCTTAATACAACTTAATTGGGAGTTCAAGATATTTTTGGATTGGTGCTTTGGTGATGGAGATTGCTGATATTGGAGTTCCTTCTTTGGAGTTCAAGTTTATGACATTGTTCCGTTGCTGTGTCTTGTATCTCTGATAGATATCGATATTTTTTGTATCATTGTTGTATATCATTGGATATTGTATTCATTGGTGTTATATGATATATTCATTGTCTTTCGCTGTGTTGTTGTACTTAATGTGTTATAAGCTCCGGCGAGTCGGATTTGAACGATTGAATCTGTGGCATTCGAATACAAGTAAAGTATGGATGTTGATTTACGGACGTGAAAATTCGGGTCGTCACATTTGGTATCAGAGCTAAAGGTTGAAAATTTTCTTTTGGAGTATAACACATTAGGTAACTCATTAGAGATAGGGTGAAGTATACGCTAGAATGAGTATTCCCTAAGATATCCATCTGTATGCCTCAGTAAATTCTCTTACTATCCACTGATAGTGAGTATGAGTGCAAGAAGAGGACGAGATAGGGGATAGGGAAGTACCACTTCAAATGGCCGATGCTCTGCAACAACGGAAACAACTTTCTTTATCAATATCCTTTGATCCGATTTCAATTCTTTGATGGCTTCGTGGCAGCTCCGGGAAGAAGCTTTGGTTTGTGGTGGCCCTGCAAATCATGTAGATAAGTTCTAAACTAGTATTTTGATTATCAGTTTCTATCAATCTATTCGTTTTAACTTTAATGAATTTGAAATTCTATTTAAAATAAAAAGATAAACAAAATATGAGGATTTTTATCGATAAAACAATTTCGATTAAAACCAAATTTGAAATTCTATTGTAATTTCTTGTGAGGATTAAAGTCTGAGGAGGGACAAGCCGGTGTAAACTTTGGGGTATTCCGACCAGAGTTTGGAATCCATAACGAATGGTTAGTTATTCCTTCGAACTAACCGGTGCCCTGCATATTTTGTAGACCGGATGACCCGAGTATCCTGTATCAGTTTGTTCTCATAATTATTGGTGATATTCTGAATCGGTAAGCCAAATGCAGAATAGATAATCAGCTTGATTAATGAGTCGATTCTCTATCTTTGTATATCCATCTTTGTTGTCTCTCTAGCAAATTTCGAGGATGAAATTTTGTTAAGGGTGGAATCTGTAACGATCTCGGTTTTGTGTAACGACCTGATATTTTCAACCATTCACATCCAAACATGCTGGAATTGAATTGCTCAAAATATCAGATTGTAAGTTTATATTTGGCAAAACTTAGCATATATAGTAAATAAATAAATCACAGAATCACAGACATAGAGTAATATACAATATGCAGCAGAAACAACATGAGTAGTAGTTCATGAAGCTACTATATGTATAACAGAGTTAAATAAGTTACAAAAGAAGTCTCGAATACAATAGTCAAATACAAGAATCAGAATACGTCACTAGAATCAACTGAATATCCGAAAGCTGGATAGATAGCTGGATCTCCAAGCGAAGTTCCAACTCCAAAGGTGAGTCTCGAATACTAGTACACTCAGTCTGACCCGAGCGTAAAGCAAAACACAAAAAACTCGAGTTAGGATTAACATTCTTATAACAATAAATCCAACTCAAGTGAAATAACAATTGAAATACAAATAACTCAAAAGATGTTGGGATAACCATCCTTTAAGGATCCGTTAAACAATCTACTATGCATAATATACGCTAAATAGATAATGCCTATAAGTAATATAAAGTATCAAAATAGCGTTAAGGCGTTACCATTACCCCCCTTAACACATTTTATACAACGTCATAGTCTATACAGCACTATAAACTCCACCGTAAACTAGTGGGCTATCATGGAGTACTCCATACGTATAACACAAAACAAATCGTAGTGGTTGCGCAAAGGGATACGAGTATGTCAAGCCACATGAGGCAATACCCAAGATAGTGAAACTACCGTTTGCCTGATCCGGACTGCTGAGAACACATCGCAGCAACGATCGCAACACCACGAAACAACCCTCCCAATTCAAGGGTGCGCACCAATAAAAAACAAGAATGAGTAGTTTACGGAGAAGTGTGTCCTCTAGAGGCAGCTAACCTCATTGGCCCGGCACGGCTCCTGTTTTAGTCATTTCAATTTTGACATAAGTCTAAAGGCTATCCATTATCGTTCCCTTTCTTCAAATCCAGCAACGTCATCATCCGACGAACCACTTCATTCTGGATCACACTCCGCATATAATAGTTATTAAAGTGGTTTTTGGTTTAGACAGAGAGTATATCCCTAACGATCCAGAACTCTTCAATAACTATGTAAGTATTACACTAATTGGCCATTTAATAAACTTTCAAAATAGTTTATATTTCAAAACCATAATACCATTACCATTTCAAAACCATGTCAATACGATATCACTTCCATTTCAAACCAAATACGATATTTTCCATTTTAAATATATCCATCTCAAATATTCTATTTACAAAATCTTTGTTGTAACGACCCATAATTTTTTTAATTTTATTTTTTTTATTTATAATTTTATTTATATATTTAATTGAAATTTTTGAAATTTTAAACGATAAAATTTTGAAATAAAAATTTGATATTTGGAATGTGTCTAGTTAAACATAGCAACTGGTAAATTTTCGTCCGAAAATATGAAAGTTTATTTCGTGTGTAAATTTACTTCAATTTAATCAGTTAAAAAGCGATGAAAATAAAATGTTTTAGGAACCTAAATATTTTTACATAGAAAAATTCAAAAACATCTTTTGAGGAAAACGTCATTTTTCGTTTTTCCAAATTCGGACATCTTTAGCTCCGTCGATCTTATTTTTCTATGTTTTTCAGGCATTTTCCGTTAGTAGGAAAATTTGAATTTTTATAATTCAATCGTACCACTGATCTGTATACCGTTTTGATCGGCTCGTCGTGCTGACCTCCGCATTATACCCATTTATGTGTTTTGGAGTCCGATACACGGCAAAATCGATGGAACAATCAGTTGTAACGGTTCCGTTTCTTCGAGCCTTTTCGCTTTCCTGAGTCCATTCGTTATCCACCTATTGAACTGTCATCCATGACCTTTTATTACTTGCCAAAATTTATACCTAACCGTAACAATTCCCTATATTTCATTTATTTTGCATTGGTACACGAACTAGTTTGCTCTGGGAATACAAAAAGTAATGTTCTTGTAGTCATTTCCTTCATTCTCGTGAGCTTGCCTCTGTGAACGATTCCCTCTTCAAGGCAAATACTGCAGTAGGCACTTCTCCTTTTAATCAAGCAACAAACCTCCTCCTCATATGTCAGCCTCACTCCTCACCTCGCCCTAGCCTCCACCGCCGAGCCCCACCGTACCTCTGCTCCACCCTTCTCCTCCGTGCTGCGACCGTCCAATAGCACCACCATCAGATTCTTCTCATCTCCAACCAACGTCACCAAAACGAACTGTATCCACCCAGGCTTGCATCACTCGATAGCACCGCCGCCATCTACCTCACACCCAGATCGCATTAGTCACTCGGCATCAAGCTGAGCCCACCCCAAACTTTGCCACCGATCCGCACCACCCCTCCGCCTCAACAATTGCGACGCGTCATCTCCTCCTCCTCTCTTCCTTTCGGCCAACACTACTATTTCACCTCACCAACGCAGCTCTCCATGCCAACTCCGCCCAAACCAAAGCCATCGCCACCTGGCGCAAGCACAGCGACCCACCTCGCCCTCAACATCCCACTCTCCTCTCCTCCTTACTTGTTCATGCACCGAAGTCGCCTACACCAAACCCCAACGCCGAAACACAACTTGCACCGCTACTCCGACCTCTGCTCATCCTCCACCGCATTCAATCGCTCCCTAGCATGTCAGCCCCACCGGACCCGGTGGTCGAATCACCCTCCATTGCCTGTGACACTCATACTAGTCGAGCTTCCCTGTTGTATATAATAAGGTAAGAAATATGTGAAGGTTAGCATTATTTATATATGATGATAGAAAGGTAGTATATTCTTTATATATATATGCCTGCTTTATATATGTTTTCTTTTGTATAAAATTGTACAAGCTTATTAATATAAAAAGTTATATATTAGTGTTTGTAGATAGTTGTTATTTTGTTTTGATTGACTTACGCCATTCGTTGTTAACTTTAAAAGAGTTGTATATATATGTTTTAGTTATCTGCATAATTTTCTTTGTTTAGGGTTTGCACATAGGAAGATAATATATTAGCCTGCATTGATTTGTTAGTTTATAGATATGCCATACTTTTGTTTATCTACATATATTTATACACAATTTACAGCAGTTTATATGTAGTTATATACAAGATTTGAAAGTTATTTATTAATTAAATTTTTTAAATATATATATGATCTGTTGATTTTTAGAGAATTTTAAATATAGAGTATTATATACACGATAATTTACCTTTATTTATTGAATGTATATATATGTATGTTTAACGTATGTATGACTTATTACAGTATCTATCATATGAGAGTTGTAAACATGTGCTATATATATATATATATATTAGTAATATATACCCATTTGAGCTTGTAATAGGGAGTTTTACATATATTGGTTTGTATAAATATGTTCGTATAACCTGATTTCGTAGTCATTTATAAGTATGGTTTCGCTAGTATTTACAGTAAGTAAATATCTATAATATATATATATATATATATATATATATATATATAAATTTAAGATTCATTAAAAATGTATATGTATTTTAAATTGAATATCGTGTTTAAGTGAAATAATAATATAATATACATCTCGTCAAAATTTCATATCAAGCCAATCTGGTTCGTTCCCATCGATTTCTGTTATCAGATCTATTCATCATATTCGTACCAATTTTTCTTTGATTTGGAATTTCATGCTTGGATTTGTAAGACAGCTCATTCTTGTTCTTCTCTAACCTCGGAAGGTGAGCAATCACTCACGATTAATGTTCTTTTATTTATTAAATTTGATTTCAATTGAAATGACGATTGAAATATGCTGCTCCTAGTTATTTACACTGTTAAATATATGATATTACCGTATCAATTCACTTGTGACATCTGACACCATTATCTGTTATTTATACGATAATAATCCAGTTTGGTTGATAATTGATTGATTGATTGATGTTGACATTAGATGTTAAATTGTAATGTATAAGTGATAAATGTTATGCAATTGAATTTGACGTAGGATGGTTTAAAAATTTGAATCGACATATGTGTTGAATTTTATTAGTTAATTTGAAAAATATGACCCCTTAAATGTTTAATTATTTGACATGAAGGAAAATGGTTAATTACCCTTGAACCATTTGAATTTATGTTGTATTAATTAATGAAGTACGAAATTGAATAATTGATGTTAAGTGTAGAATTGCATAGAATAATTAGTGTAATAATCTTTAATCTACATGGAATGATAGTGTAGATTCTAGAAATAATTATATTAATTTGCATAAACAACAATGTAAATTAATTCGATTATTTCGGGATTATTGAATTAATTATTGGATTGTTATTGATTGTTGTTATTGTTTGTTTATTTACTTTGACACCATTCCAGTTATCACACTACAAGTTCCCTTTGTTATGCTTTGATTTTTGAATTGGATTGGAATCGGGTTGAAATGATAAATACCTAAATAAAAACTTGACTTAGGATAGAGAATTAAATAAAACCCGATTGGTCAATAATGATATGATTTTAAAAATAAAATAAAGACTCTATTTGAATAAATAATAAGGCTTGAAATGAAGTTGGGATTTGAAATTTTATGAAAGGGAAATGTTAATATTTAATAATTTGAAACAAGATATTAATAAAGTAATTGATGAAAGATCGTTGTTAAATTTAAGAAATTATTGAATTAGTTTTGAAATTATTTAATAATTAAGTTTTGAAATTATTTAATAATTGAGTTTTGAAATTATTTAATAATTAAATAGAATTGAATTATTTGAGAATTAAATAAAAATTTGAATTTTTTGATAAGAGAAATTGAACTTCTTGAATATGTGAAATTTAATTTGTAACTAAGTAAAGAAATAAGTGAAATTGAATTTCTTTAACAAGAAATAAAATGTGATTTATTGAAATTAACGTAAGACTTGTAATTTAAAGAATTGATTTGATGAATCTAGTTAAATTCAATTTGTAAGCTTGATATAATGGAGTTGAACTTAAGTAATTGATTTAATGAATTGGAATTTAAATAGAAATTGTTTTGAATGATAAATTAACTTAACGAATATTGAATGAAAATGATCAATGAACTTAAATTTATTCGATTGTTAAATTAAATTATTTTAAATGATTTCGGAATGAAACTTATGTACAAACTTGAATCAATAATTGAATTGTTTAAATACAAATTGAAATTGAATTATAAGATTTTGAAATGGTATTTTGGAAGTTTTGAAACGTAAATTTTAGAAATTGATATAGGAAGACAAATTAAATGTTGATTTACAAATTCTAATTGAAATTGAATTTGATTTGGTTTTGAAATTTATTAAACAACCAATCGGTGTAATAATTACGAAATTTATTAAAGAGACCAGAATCGATTATGGACATACTCTCTGTCTAAACCGAAAACCACTTTAATAACTATACGCGGAGTGTGATCCAAAATGAAGTGGTTGGAATAATGTACGTGATGAGTGAAGAAAGTGAACGATAATGGATAGCCTTGACACTTGTGTCAAATTGAAAATGACTAAAACAGGATCCGTGCCGGGCCAAATGAGGTTAGCCACCTCGATCGAACACACTTCTTCGTGATACTACTCATTACTTGTTTTTGATTGGTGCACCCTCGTACTTTGGGAGTGTAGTTTCGCGGTGTTGCGATCGTTGTGGCGATGCGTTCTCACCAGTCCGGATCAGGCAAATGGTAGTTTCACTACCTTGGGTATTGCCTCATGTGCCTTGTCATGCTTGTATCCCTATGTACGCGACCACTACGAATTTGTTTTGTGTTATACCTATGGAGTACTCCCTGATATCCCACTAGTTTACAGTGGAGTTTACAGTGCTGTATAGACTAGGACATTTATATAAAATGTGTTACGGGGGATAATGGTAACGCCTTTACACTATTTTGATACTTATATCACTGATAGACATTGTCTACTTAGCGTACACTACTACATAGTAGATAGTTTAATGGATCCTTAGAGGATGGTTACTCCAACGTCCTTTGAGTTACTTGTATTTCAAATGTTATTTCACTTGATTTGGATTTATTGATATAAGAATGTTAATCCTGACTCGAGTGTTTTGTGTTTTGCTTTACGCTCGGGTCAGACTGAGTGTACCAGTATTCGAGACTCACCAATGGAGTTGGAGCTTCGTTTGGAGATCCGGCTAACTATCCAGCTTTCAGATATTCAGTTGATTACAGTGATGTATTCTGATATTGTATTTGACTATTATATTCGAGACTTCTGTTTTACCTCATTTAACTCTGATATGTATATAGTAGCTTCATGAACTACTATCTTTTGTTTCCGCTGCATATTATTACTCTGTGTCTGTGATTATTTATTCACTGCATATGTTCAGTTTTGCCAAATTTAAATTAACAATTCGGTTTTTTGAATTATTCAAGTTCCGACATGTACGGATGCGAATAGTCTAAAATAGTGGCTCGTTACAGTTTCTATCAGAGCTATGGTAGCTCAAGGCAAAACTTAGCATATAGGGTAAATGTATTTACAGAATCACTCTCATTTGAGTTTCAATCTTTTCCTTTTAACTCGATTCCTTTGAATTTTGGAACTTTCCCTGCGGTTCCAAAATTCATTCGTGTCCCTCACTATTCGTCTTCTTTCAATTCTGGTGCATCTCATAACTCCACTTCGAATGATATCTATAATAGATTGGTGGTCTCGCCATTCTTCAAATTATTTGTAAAGGGGTGAAACTCCTTTATAATAGGCATTGATTTACCGGAGATTTCTATATCCTTGGTTTACGATGTTATCTATCCCCTGCAATGCCTGAATTCTATTTCTTAAGACCAGGTGTAGATTTACCTCGGAATTCTGCATCAATCCTATTTTTGGAGTCACAGTCGACCCGGTTAAGGTTTCCCATGAATTAAATAAGCTTATCCATCGCCACATTCTGTTAATTGAATTATCTTACCTTCTGTTTCGAACTTATTATCGAATCAAAATTCTCTTTGATTTGATTTCCGTCAAATTTGAATCTCTATCCTTGTTTGAAATCCATTCTTGTATCGTCGAACGAGGAAATGTATTTGTAAATTAATTTTAAAATGTTTTATATATTGTGTCATTTGAGTTGTTGATGTTGATTTGGATTTTCGATCGATTCGTCTGATCAACGCTATCGGTAGGATTTCCAAAACACTTGAACAGAACAAACCGACACAATATTGCTTTCAAATTTGGTAAATAAAATAGTTTTGTATGATTATAGAATATATAAATAAAAGTTTTCTGAAATTAAATTGTTAATGAACCTGTTGTTGGAAATGATAATAATTAATTTTCATTTATTCTTTGTAAACCATTGACTATTGCATAATATAATAAATGAATTTATAAAACTTAGTTATAATTTGATTTAGAATTTGAAGTGAATTTAAAAATTAGAATTGAGAATTTAATTTCCGATAAGTTCGAGTTATGGTTTTAAAGTTTAAAATGTATATTATTTTAAATATTTCAAATAGAAATGGTTTCCAAAGAATTTTAAATGATTAAATTAGAGCTCTTCTCTTTTGTCGCTGAAAAATAATTTCGTTAATGACGGCCACATCATCGACATTCATTTTTGAGTTTCGAAGTGGAAAGACCATTCTGTAGCTTCGCTATAGTTTTGCTGGGAAAATAAATTGATTTGAATTTCTTAACATGACTTGGTTTATGATATGTATTGAAAATTTTGAATTTGATTTGATATATTATGTGTGTGTATATATATTTATTTTATCTATATGGTTTGAAGTTAATCGGAAATTTATTCTTAAAATTTTTAAAGGATGATTTTTAATTATAAATGAAGCCAAATTCTTTTTATATAAATATTTAACTTGAAATAACTGAATTGCAAAATTTTATTTGTGTAATACTCAATTGCATTCCATATATAACTCCCTTAAATTTTCAAAAGTTAACTAAGTAATTGTATATTATACAGTCTAAAATAATGTTAATGGAATTTATAAATAAATTTGAGTGGTTTTAAATAGTGTAAATATACTTTATATATGTGATAAGATATATTAAGTATAATAAGTTAATAACAATTTGGAATAAAGAAGAATTAAATTGGTTGAATAAGTTATGATTGTAATAAATGGCTATTCAAGTTATGATTTTTTTTTGTGGATAATTGGATAATAAGATAAATGAATAAATGAGATAATTGAATAAAATTTTGAATTGATGAAATTAATAAATTAGCAATTGAATCAATTTAATGAAACACCTTAGTCAAATCAATTACTGAATATTTATTAATTGAAATTTATACAATTGGAATTAACGGTTGAACTAAAAAAATTAAATTTAACGACTATTTATTTACTTAATATAAATGGATTTAACCAAATTGTTAAATATTAACTAATTAAATTTAAATCTATATGGTTTAAATTAATTGTGTTATTTTGCCTAATCTATTTTCTTATGGTTGTTTCTATTCTCCTACCTCGTTCCTTTTCGGGGATGAAAAGTTTTGAGTGGGGGAGAATGTAACGACCCGTAATTTTTTTTAATTTTATTTGTTTTATTTACAATTTTATTTATTTTATTTATATATTTAATTGAAATTTGTGAAATTTTAAACGATAAAATTTTGAAATATAAATTTGATATTTGGAATGCGTATAGTTAAACATAGCAACTGGTAAATTTTCGTCCGAAAATATTGAAGTTTATTTCATGCGTAAATTTACTTCAATTTAATTAGTTAAAAAGCGATGAAAATAAAATATATTCGGAACCTAAATATTTTTACGTAGAAAAATTCTAAACCATCTTTTGAGCAAAACATCATTTTTCGTTTTTCCAAATTCGGACATCTTTAGCTCCATCGATCTTATTTTTCTGTGTTTTTCATGCATTTTCCACTAGTAGGAAGAATTTTTATAATTCAATTGTACCACTGGTATCTGTATACCTTTTTGATCGGCTTGTCGTGCAGACCTCCGCATTATATCCGTTTATGTGTTTTGGAGTCTGATACATGGCAAAATCGATGGAACGATCAGTTGTAACGGTTCCGTTTTTTCGAGCCTTTTCGCTTTCCTGAGTCCATCGTTATCCACCTATTGAGATGTCCTCCATGACCTTTTATTACTCGCCAAAATTTATACCTAACTGTAACAATTCGCTATATTTCATTTATTTTGCATTGGTACACGAACTAGTTCGCTCTGGGAATACAAAATGTAGTGTTCTTGTAGTCATTTCCTCCATTCTTGTGAGCTTGCCTCTGTGAACTATTCCCTCTTCAAAATAAATATTACAGTAGGTACTTCTTTTGATCAAGCAACACACCTCCTCCTCATATGTCAGCCTCACTCCTTACCTCGCCCTAGCCTCCACCGCCGAGCCCCACCGTACCTCTGCTCCACCCTTCTCCTCCGTGCTGTGACCGTCCAATAGCACCACCATCATATTCTTCTCATGTCCAACCAACGTCACCAAAACGTACCGCATCCACCCAGACTTGCATCAGTCGATAGCAACGCCGCCATCTACCTCACGCCCAAATCGCATTAACCACTCGGCATCAAGCTGAACCCACCCCAAACTTTGCCACCGATCCGCACCTCCCCTCCGCCTCGACAATCGCACTGCGTCATCTCCTTCTCCTCTCTTCCTTTCAGCCAACACTACTATTTCACCTCACCAACGTAGCTCGCCGTGCCAACTCCGCCCAAACCGAAGCCATCGCCACCTGGAGCAAGCACAGCGACCCACCTCGCCCTCAACAGCCCACTCTCCTCTCCTCCTTACTTGTTCCTGCACCGAAGTCGCCTACACCAAACCCCAACACCGAAAGCCAACTTGCACCGCTACTCCGACCTCTGCTCATCCTCCACCACATTCAGTCACTCCATAGCATGTCAGCCCCATCAGACCCATTTGTCGAATCACCCTCCGTTGCCTATGACACTCATAATAGTCGAGCCTCCCTGTTGTATATAATAAGGTAAGAAATATGTGAAGGTTAGCATTATTTGTATATGATGATAGAAAGGTAGTATATTTGTTTTATATATAAGCCTACTTTATATATGTTTTCTTTTGTATAAAACTGTACAAGCTTATTAATATAAAAAGTTATATATTAGTTTTTGTAGATAGTTGTTGTTTTTTTTTGATTGACTTACGCCATTCGTTGTTAACTTTAAAAGAGTTGTATATATATGTTTTAGTTATCTGCATAGTTTTCTTTGTTTAGGGTCTGCACATAGGAAGATAATATATTAGCCTACAATGATTTGTTAGTTTATAGATATGCCATATTTTTGTTTATCTATGTATATTTACACACAATTTACAGCGGTTTGTACGTAGTTATATACAAGATTTGAAAGTTATTTATTAATTAAATTTTTTAAATATATATATGATCTGTTAATTTTTAGAGAAGTTTAAATATTGAGTATTATATACACTATAGTTTACCTTTATTTGTTGAATGTATATATAGGTATGTTTAACGTATGTATGACTTATTACAGTATGTATCATATGAGAGTTGTAAACATGTGCTGTATATATTAGTAATATATACCCTTTTGAGCATGTAATAGGAAGTTTTATAGATATTGGTTTGTATAAATATGTTGGTATAACCTGATTTCATATGTCATTTATAAATATGGTTTCGCTAGTATTTACATTAAGTAAATATCTATAATATATATGGATATATATTTAAATTTAAGATTTATTTAAAATGTATATGTATTTTAAATTGAATATCGTTTTTAAGTGAAAAAATAATATAATATACATCTCGTCTAAATTTCATATCAAGCTAATCTGATTCGTTCCCATCGATTTCTGTTATCAGATCTATTCGTCATATTCGTGCCAATTTTGCTTTGATTTGGAATTTCATACTTGGATTTGTAAGACAACTCATTCTCGTTCTTCTCTAACCTCGGGAGGTGAGCAATCACTCACGATTAATGTTCTTTTATTTATTACATTGGATTTCAATTGAAACGACAATTGAAATATGCTACTGCTTGTTATTTACACTGTTAAATATATGATATTACATGTATCAGTTCACCTGTGACATCTGACACCATTATCTGTTATTTATACGATAATAATCCAGTTTGGTTGATAATTGATTGATTGATTGATGTTGACATTAGATGTTAAATTGTAATGTATAAGTGATAAATATTATGCAATTGAATTTGACGTAGGATAGTTTAAAAATTTGAATCGACATATGTGTTGAATTTGATTAGTTAATTTGAAAAATATGACCCCTTAAATGTTTAATTATTTGACATGGAGGAAAATGGTTAATTACCCTTGGACCATTTGAATTTATGTTGTATTAATTAATGAAGTATGAAATTGAATAATTGATGTTAAGTGTAGAATTGCATAGAATAAATATTATAATAACCTTTAATTTACATGAAATGATGGTGTAGATTCTAGAAATAATTATATTAGTTTGCACAAACAACAATGTAAATTACTACGATTATTTCGGGATTATTGTATTAATTGTTGGATTTTTATTGATTGTTGTTATTGTTTGTTTATTTACATTGACACCATCCCAGTTATCACACTGCAAGTTTCCTTTGTTATGCTTTGATTTTTGAATTGTATTGGAATCAGGTTGAAATGATAAATACCCGAATAAAAACTTGACTTAGGATAGAGAATTAAATAAAACCCGATTGGTCAATAATGATATGATTTAAAAACTAAAATGAAGACTCTATTTGGAATTTGAATTTTTATGAAAGGGAAATGTTAATATTTAATAATTTGAAACAACATATTAATAAAGTAATTGATGAAAGATCGTTGTTAAATTTTAAGAAATTATTGAACTAGTTTTGAAATTATTTAATAATTAATTTTTGAAATTATTTAATAATTGAGTTTTGAAATTATTTAATAATGAAATAGAATTGAATTATTTGAGAATTAAATAAAAAATTGAATTCTTTGATAAGAGAAATTGAACTCCTTGAATATGTGAAATTTAATTTGTAACTAAGTAAAGCAATAAGTGAAATTGAATTTCGTTAACAAGAAATAAAATGTGATTTATTGAAATTAACGTAAGACTTGTAATTTAAAGAATTGATTTGACGAATCTAGTTAAATTCAATTTGTAAGCATGATATAATGGAGTTGAACTTAAGTAATTGATTTAATGAATTGGAATTTAAATAGAAATTGATTTGAATGATAAATTAACTTAACGAATATTGAATGAAAATAATCAATGAACTTAAATTTATTTGATTGTTAAATTAAATTAATTTAAATGATTTCGGGATGAAATTTATGTACGAACTTGAATCAATAATTGAATTGTTTATGTAACAACCCGCATATTTATCGATTTTATATTTAAATATTTTATTTAAATATTTTGTCGTTAATCGGATATTGGTCTGAAAAGCTACTTTTGGCAAACGGTCAAATTAGGACTCGAGACCACTTCCATTGAGTTCGAAATGCCGTTTACAACCTTTTTAAGTATAAACATTGATAGGTTTGGAGTTAGTGGAATTTCACTAACTTTTCCCGCTTTGGACTTTGGGTTAGTTTAGCCTATTAAGCCCAAGTTCCGACCCCCTTCTCCTCACTCTTCATAAATTTCCTAACTAACTCAAGCTTTGGCATTAATGGTGAAGAGAATGGGAAATTAAAACTCCAAGCACAAATTCAATTGCAAATCCAACATTCAACTCCAAATTCAAGTAGAAGATATTGGATTCAAGCTTTGGATTGCTTCTCCTTGATTTCAAGCTTCATCTTCATAAATTTTAGTGCAAAGGTGATATTTTTATCTCACAATTCTAGCCTATAACTATATTGGACTGTTGGGAATGATTCCCTATCACTTTTGCATGTATATTAGCATTTGATTTGGATTGGATTGGCGAAAAACTCCAATTTTTATCGTTTTGGTGAATTTTCCGCACTTAGGTCGTTCTGGCCATTTTTGGTGCTCGGAGTTAGGTCGCTCGCGACCTAACCCTTGGGTCGCTCGCGAGTTAGCACCATAGGTCGCTGGGCCATCTAAATGCTTGTTCGATGTTAGGTCATTCGGGCTTAGGTCGTAAGTCGTATGGACCCTAGGTCGTAGGTCGTTCTGGCCATTTCTAACGTCTTCGGAGTTAGGTCGTATGGACCTTAGGTCGTAGGTCGTATTGACCTAGGTCGTAGGTCGCTAGACCCTGTCTCCTTAGGTCGCAAGACCTTGTAAACCGTTAGGTCGTGTGACCTATATCTCGTAGGTCGTTGACCCCCTTAAGTCATTAACTCGTTAACACGTACGGCTCTTAACCATTTTAGGTCGCGTGACCTTGTACTTGACTTAGGTCGTTAGGTCGTAAGACCCTAAGCCGTTTTCCATTAGGTCGCTGGTCCTCATACCGATAGGTCGCTGGACCTTAGGTCGTCCCACATTAGGTCGTTGCTGGCCTTAGGTCGCGTGACCTTGTTTAGACCGTAGGTCGTTAGGTCGTAAGACCTTAGGTTGCCTGACCACTTAGGTCGCTTGACCTATTCAAATGTTAGGTCGCGAGTTCCTTAAGTCGCTCGTCCCTCTTAGGTCGCTCGCTTCTGCTAACTCGCGAACACCACTAGGTCGTTTGACCCCTTAGACCTCTAGGTCGCAACCATTAGGTCGCTCGACCCTATTCCTCTTAGGTCGTTAGACCACATTTTGTCTTCACTAGGTCGTACCGTTTTGGACGGGGCGCTGCCCCGCACCCCGCCGAGGGCGCTGCCCCCTGGACCCCGCACCTCCACCTTGGGGGGTTGCCACCCCCCTGGACCCTCCCTCCGTAGGGGATCTTATCTGAAAAACATTGAGCTGATTTCCTTGGATTTTATTCACATCTCCGTATGCGATTTTTGTGACTGATTGTTTCTACAATTGCTTCTGTGTTTTGTCACTTTATAATATAAAGGTTTCAATACTAGTAGTAAATATAAAAACTCTTTTAACAAACAATTTCAACTCTATTTTTAATAACAAAGCTCTTTTCTTAAATCGTTTTCCAATCTATTAGTATATACAAACCTTTACCTCACTCGGATGAGAAATCTAATTAAACGACTTAGTAAAACAAGTGGTATGTAACGCTTGCGTTCACATCGTCAGTTAATTCTTGGACTTGTTCGATTGAACCTCTTGTGACAATTTTATTAGTGAAGATTTACAATTTGTTCGTAAATATTTAAGTTAAGCAAGTGGTTATGGGACATGAAGCTAAACTTCTATATTTACTAGCTTAGTGTAATTGACACTTCTCGTTGATCATGACGATCATTATGATGATTTAGACTAGCAACTGTGCGATGTCTCTTGTTGCGAGGTTAGACTAGACACCACTTGTGTGATTCCACTCACACATACCTTTTTGCTTTTTGATTAGTCTGGACCTTAATCTGTGTGATTCCATTCACACATGTGGGGTAGCTCCCCTTGGTCTTCGGACCGTCATGTGATAGGCCTCTTTCTCTTTTCTATGATTTCTGGACTTCTTGCATTGATTTCTAGAATTTATGTCATTGATTTGTTATGAGTACAAGTTTGGGGTATGATGCCCTTTCCGAATCTTTGAGAAGATTCTTGTGATATTGATTATCTCTTATTGATTGATCTTCTGTTGATCATTATTTACATACTTATAGTGGTACGTCATTATGGATATTTTATGTTTATGCCATATCTTTTATGTTATATCATGTCATCTGATATTTATAGCTAGACTGACCCGTTTATTATTTTCTTAAATAATACTCGGGTCAGACCGAGATGTTACAGGTGCTTCTGCTTGACTTCTTCCCAGGGATTCATCACTCTGACTTTTGGCTAACTGTTTAGATTAGCAGTTTTTGTTATATACACTTGAGATATAGACTCATAGTTGTATTCTTTTGTATAGCACGTATTGCTATTCTTTTGTATTATCATGGATCTTACTGACCACTACTCTAATGTACACTTTCATGTGTTAGTTATATATTCATATCTTCTTCCACCTTTGTGATATGGATATCTGTGACTGATTTGTGTTATGATTATTTCTATGTTTGTTTTCGAAGATAATTTATAGCCACCGTGTGATAAGCAATTACATGGATGGTCGCTCCTCAACAGCCTTATTCTCCATGCTAGTTGACAGCACTACACTGTAGTGTTCTTGGCTAGTGTGGGTATAGAGGTGGGGCGTCACAGTTTAAATACAAATTGAAATTGAATTATAAGATTTTGAAATGGTGTTTTGGAAGTTTTGAATCGTAAATTTTGGAAATTGATATAGGAAGACAAATGAAATGTTGATTTACAAATACTAATTGAAATTGAATTTGATTTTGTTTTGAAATTTATTAAACGACCAATCGGTGTAATAATTAAGAAAGTTATTAAAGAGACCGGAATCGGTTATGGACATACTCTCTGTCTAAACCAAAAACCACTTTAATAACTATACGCGGAGTGTGATCCAGAATGATGTGGTTGGAATGATGTACGTGATGACTGAAGAAAGTGAACGATAATGGATAGCCTTGACACTTGTGTCAAATTGGAAATGACTAAAACAGGAACCGTGCCAGGCCAAATGAGGTTAGCCAGCTCGAGTGAACACACTTCTTCGTAATACTACTCATTACTTGTTATTGATTGGTGCACCCTCGTACTTTTGGGAGTGTTGTTTCGCGGTGTTGCGATCATTGCGGCGATGCGTTCTCACCAGTCCGGATCTTGCAAACGGTAGTTTCACTACCTTAGGTATTGCCTCATGTGCCTTGTCATACTTGTATCCCTATATACGCGACCACTACGAATTTGTTTTGTGTTATACCTATAGAGTACTCCCTGATATCCCACTAGTTTACAGTGGAGTTTACAGTGCTGTATAGACTATGACATTTATATAAAACATTAGTACTTCAAAGTTATAACACTTTATAAATCAAACACTTTGGAAATCATAATACTTTGGAAATCAAAATTTAGGAATCATAATGCTTTGGAACCATAACACTTCCCACTTAACTGTTTAAATATAAATAATAGTATATATAATAAAATAGTTTATAATTTAAAATAGTTTTTATAAAATAGTTATAATTTAAAATAATTTATATTAAAATAATTTATATTAAAATAGTTTATATTCAATAATTTATATTAAAATAGTTTATATTAAATAAATTTACAAAGTAACATATATAAATAGTTTTACATATAATTTAAAAATACTTTATATAATAAAATGGCTTACTCAAATTTCACCAATCAATTACAAATCAACACCAATTCTAAAATTTCAAATTTAGTCAATTCTCAAATTATCAATTTCAATTCAACTCAGTTCTCAGTAAACTATTATATCGATTTCAAATACGGATTTGAACCACAAACAAACCGTTTAAATTTCGATATATTCCAAAGCTTTAAATATTTCACAATCCCAAAACTAAGTTTGATAATTTCCTATATATCCTAATTTAACTTTATTATTATTTAGTTGTGAAATACTCACTTAATAAATCCATTATCATTTAAATAAAACACCAAATTTCAAATGACTAAATATTTCCTTCAATCAACACATAGTGATTCTATACTAACAGGGAACTTGCAGAGTGATAACGATATGATAATAACATAACAGGCATATATCATCAATGTAAATAACAAATAATGGTGTCAGATGTCACATGTAAACAGATAGCATATAATAGCATATAAGTAACAAAATAACCGACATCAGCGTATTTCAATTGTCGTTTCAATTGAAATCAAATTTAATAAATATAAGAACGTTAATCTGAGTGATTACTCACCTTTCGAGAACAGAGAGAACAAGAGATGACACAAATACACATAGAGAAACAGACACTGAAATTGAATTACGAATCCAAGCACGATTTTGATGATCAAAGCTGATAACTAGGAATAGACAAAATCAAATCAGAATTGGGTCGATGAAGATAAATGGGTATAAATGAACGTATATAGATAAATGACTATATATATAAGCTGCAACTATAAAACGGTATATATTTATATTTATAACAAAACAACTTTTATACTAGAACAAAACTCAAGTACTACTGTATATATATTTATATACTACTGTATCAAGTAAATCCCAATATATAAAATAAAATAAAAATCATAGCAACTTTATATAAATTTATCTATATACCGTTTTAAATGTCATACAAAAATAAACAAATATGTATTGTGTTTCCCCACATTTTATATAATACTTATAAATAAACACGTAAACGGCTTATATAAACCATTCTACGCAAACTCAATAAATAACAATCCTAAAAGTACACTTCTAAATAAATATATATGTTTATATCCTTTGCTTTTATTTTATTTGTTTTATATGTATTTCAAAATCAAATATTTATACAAGTCCATAATTTAAAAAATGTTTCAAACAATAATAAACATATTATCTATATACCTTTAAACAAAAATCCATAACTGCATGTTTATTTTAAATGTATAATATAGCACTTAAAGTATGTATCCATATATACTAATATATATAAGCCTACACTATATAAAATAAATGTTGTAATACATATATACAGCAAATAAAACTAAGTGTACCGATATGTGAAATCATTGAATAATGTATGCGTAACAGCTATAAATGCAAACTATAACATATTAAAAATATCTATAAACTAACATGCCAAAACAGTCTACAAGTAAATGAACAGATGTATACCTATGCTACACGAAAGATATGCGTACAAATATGCTAGATATGTAAATAAACATATATATCATACACTATAAACTATTACTGTAAAGCGATATATAATATCTATAAATTCATTTTTCAACTAACGTACTGTATTATATAAATATGAGACTGCAACATTATATACCTAAAACAAAATTGCATTTATGGTGAGTATGACTTTATGCGTTTACCTGCTAACCGCAAGAAACAAAATCAGAACCATATTTACATTTATTTATACAGGCTAACAAAATCAAGTATGCAGACTTGAAATTCACTACAATATATGCAGACCAACTACCACTATAATAATATATATATATAAGAGATCAAGCAACTATGTACTTCTAATAACACAGGTAGATCAATGAAAACTTATGCACGTTATGTTTTGTAAACTCATTCTTTTTTTTATAAATAAATATATGTCTCGCCTGGTTTGAAGGCAAGAGGGGAAGAAAGAAAGAAGGCTCGATCACAGGTCCGAGGGATAAGGCGGCGACAAGGCTGCGGTTTTGGGAACGCAGGAGGCGAGCACGAGGGGGCAGTCAGAGGTTGCGCATTGCACTTGGTTCGGCGGCAAGGCCGACATGGCGCAGGTGGCTTCGGCCATTGGATTTCGACAGAGGGTGGCCATTGGACGAGATGCAGGCGGTTTGTTTGGCTGTAGATGCCGATGGGAAGATGGCAGCTCGGCTAGAGGGACATGGGTTTCACGCGTTTTGCTAGGTGTTTGCGGGTCGACTTGGTGGTGGAGGAAGATTGCGTGTGTGCATGCTTGGAAATAGAAGGTGGTTATGGAAGGAAGGCGCTTGCTTAGGCGAGCTGTCCGTGGTGGGAAGGCCGATGTGTGGTGATGCGGTTTGCTGTACGTGATTTTGGAGAGAGGTAGGCCAAATAAAAGAAAAGGGAGTAGAGGCTGAAGAAAAATGAGGAAGAGAAGAAGAGAAGTTGTTCACAGCAAAGTGAGTACATACAACTTTGAAAATATAATATTACTCAACGAAACCGAGAAAAAAATTAATGAATTTACATAGGGAATGACAATGGTCAGGACCATTGAGTTTTAATAAGTAAATACTGAGAATATTTATTGATGATGGCTATTGGTAATATATGGTGGAAATTGAATACACGAAAGGAATCAAAAGAGCATCAGGTACGGATATGGTTTCTGCTTTCACGCATTCTACGGGGTACCAAATTTCAAAACACAGAAATAAATATACGGTAGAGAACAGCGCGATGAGACGATCAAAATGGTATATAGATTCATTGGTACGATTGAATTTTAAAAATTCGAATTTTCTACTAGCGAAAAATGCAGCAAAAACATAGAAAAATAAGATCGACAGAGCTAAAGAGTCCGAAATTGGAAAAATAAAAAATGACATCTTAGTCAGAAGATGATTTAGAATTTTTCTATGGAAAAATATTCAGGTTTGGTAAACATTTTATTATCATCAAATATTAACTGATATAAATTAAAATAGAATTACACAATAAAATAAAGTTTCATATCTTTTGATGAAAATTATAGTTTGCTATGATCAATTAGACGTATTCCAAATATTAAATTTTTATTTCAAAATTTTATCATTTACAATTTCTTGAAATTTTAATCAAATATATTAATAAAAAAAATGAATATTATCGAAAATTTACGGGTCGTTACATTTTGAGTCAAATTGAAGTTAGCAATTAATATTAATCTTTGGATTTAATTGTGAATTAATTTGAATTTTCCAAATTTAATAAGATATCTGTTTGTTTATTCATTTATAAATACAAATTGATTGTATATTAATTTTTGAATTTGAAAATAAATGTTTTGAATAATATATTCATTTGGAAATTCAAATTGTATTAGAAATGAATTTGATTTAGAATTTTATTTTTAAAGATTAATAAGAACTTGTTCCTAATCATAATATAATTATTTAGAAGTTATATTTTGAAATTAATACAATGATTTTTGAATTGCTATTTAAAGGTTATATTTTAAGAAACTAATGGTTATTAGTGTATAATTTGATTCTAAATCATTTTATTTAAAAGCTATATCAATATAAATTACATATATGAATATATATACACAGTTAAAAGTATAATAAATTAAGTTTAGAATAGTATTGGATATAAAGATTAGACAATTTTCTTTTAAAATTATAGTTTGTAAATGTATAAAAGTATAAATGAGAAGACATAACTTGCAAATAAAATAAAGGAGGGGGTTTAAACACAATTTAAATAAAAATGGACATTATGAAACTTACAATGTAAATTAATTATTCTTGTAATTGAACAAGTGTAGATGAATAAGCATGCAAGTTTGAACAAGTGGCATTTATCTTTCAATTTGAATTAAATAAAACATTATGAATTTGAGGTGGAAACCAGGCTATATTCATATAAAACATTTTTTCAAACCTGAAACTTCAAAACAGTTCAAAAAGAAAAGAAAAGCAAAGCTCAAACCTAAAAAAAAATTACAAATCAAAGAAAAAGAAAATTTAAAAACTTCAGCATCTTTAAACCTGAAGGCTTTCAATCTTAAACCCTCAACTGAAGATCAAAGCCTTAAACGAGAAAATCAAATCTGGAAGTAAGTCAAAGATCGAACAACAGTTTTCAAATATTTTTCACCAGCTTGGGAATCAACCTGTAAACCCAGATTCAAAGCAAAGCAGGAAAACAAAGTAAAAGAAAATACAAAAAAATTCCAGATTTATGCTAAATCAAGCATGCAGCAAGATCAAAGTGTAACTCAAACTAAATATCAAGTTCCAGAAATCAATATCATTTCGAGTTGTTAAAATTTCCAGTTCTTTATCTTTTGAAACCAGGTGAGCAAGCTTTTATTTAAAGACTTGAATCTGTTTATTTAACTTGATATTTGTAACGACCCAGAAATTTCGATCCCGAAATTTCCAAATAATTAAGAAAAGAAGAAAAGAGAAAGAAGAAAGAGATAGAAGAAGAACAGAAAAGAAACCACAATCTCACATTCGCAGCGGATAAAATATAATATCAATGATAATAGTTATACCAAAGAAAATTTTATCTATCAATTAACATCAATATATCAAAGTTACAACAATTTTATACAACATTGGACACAAACAATTTAACATGTCTCAGATATATACAATATCATAGTGGAAACTCTCCATACGTCCCTGCCATCCAGCTCGTCTTCTGAGCTCCGAAACGTCCTTACCTGAAAATCTGTAATACTCGGTCTGACCCGAGCATTACATCAAAGTAACACCCGGGTCAGGCTGGAAACCATCGTGAGTAAACCCATCTAACAAGAATACAAAAGCAAGCAACTTATATAAACCCGGGTAACTTATTAATTACAACTTCACAAGCTGTTATACACACTACTTATTTCACACATCAATTTCTACGTGCCAAACTTAGTTAAATGGACCAACTTACATAAATCATTTCATATCAGCCTATTTATTTCACATATCAATTTATAAAGAGTCGAAGTGGTTTCGGGTATTTATAAATACCCGACTCCGGTCTCTTCGAAATCAATACCATCTTAATCAAAGTAAATCAAGGGAAAGACAATTTGACTATAAATAAAGGATGTCACTTTTAGTATACAGCAAATTCATCATCGATAGATAACACATTATTATTGCCTACCAAAAACATATCATATCTCAAAACATTTCATACCAGCGATATCAATCAATTCGAGGCATTTAGTCATCATCCAATCATTCATAAGCAAGATAGATTATTTCCAAAATTAATTTAAATTAATCTCTAATTAAATTTCAAATCTTCAATCACTTAGTTTTCCTTTACTTAGCATTAATTGATTTCAAATCAATTAATAAATCATCCTTTAACCAATGTTCTTAATTAATCATCTTTGGTTAATTATACTTTAATTACATTAAGTAATTTACCCTTAATTAATTACACAAATTAATTATTCTTAACCATTTACTGAAATTAACCTTTAGTTACTCTCATTAATTAATCATTAATTAATTACATTAATTAATGATTCTTAACTAATTACTTCCATTTAGTAATCCCCTTATTATTTATATTAAATAATTATCATTTGAGTAAATAAAACTCCAATTTCTTACATTGATAAACTCTAATCACCAATGAATCAATTAATTTCTAACAAATCAATTCACTAATCCTAAATCAACAAATTAATTTTCATTCTTAATTAATTTCCTTGATTCCTTAATCTTGATTAATTTCATTGATTAATTATAAATAAATTAATTGATCAATAATTAATCTTTGATTGCTAAATTTATCACCCACAATCAACCCTTGATTACATTGTTAATTAAGTAAGAATTAACTTGCTAAGTTAAATAAGTAATTCAATCTTAATTACCAAACATTTAAATGAAAACTTTAATATCAAAGAATAATTAAGTGTATTATTTAAAACTTAATTATGTTAACTTTAAAACATTATGTTACTGTTATTCTACCCAAGACAAATCTCTAGATTTCTCGAACTAAACCGAGATTGAAGTAGAACAAATCTCCTTTCCTCCTCTTTAATTACTTCTTTTATTTCTTTGATTCCCTTCCATAATTTACTCTAGGCCCAATCCCCTATCCTTCAGCCCGCTTCCTTTCTTCTTCTTTTTTTTACTTAACACAAAACCGGGAAAGGAACACATCACCAACTCGAGCCCAACAAATCAAAACTCAAATCATCTTCAAGAAAAAGCTCGAGGAAACTCGAGTGAACTCCCGAGTTAACATCACTACACTCACGCAACATCATTCATTTCCAATCTTCGATTCGTACACTGGAGCGCTACGAGATTTTTCCCGAGTTGCTTCTTCTTCCTAAACACAAAGATCACACTCCTGTCCAACGTGCACGTGCACAACCCATTCACACCATCGCGACCACCCACGACCCCTTCCATAAGTCGACGATCAACCCTACTGTCAACTCCGACCCTTGATCCATCGCCTCGAACCCCATAACAAAATCGAGTATTTCCAGGCGAGCTTAAACCTAAGCATCACCGGAAAATCCCTTCGAACCAGCAAAGCCGATCACCAGAGTTTCCCCAACTCCGTCCACACCTTCGCCTTGCTTACCCACTCCATTTCCCCAACCACCGATAACCTCCTAATCATCCAGGGCGTCGCAATTTGCCCGATCAC
Source organism: Allium cepa (assembly GCA_030765085.1). Taxonomy (NCBI): domain Eukaryota; kingdom Viridiplantae; phylum Streptophyta; class Magnoliopsida; order Asparagales; family Amaryllidaceae; genus Allium; species Allium cepa. Next base: position 961,624,721 of record CM060939.1, on the reverse strand, counting down.
GACATCGTTCGAGCAATCACCTAAAACCCTAAATCAATCACGCTTGCCAACCACGGCGATCAGAAAATTTATTCAGTATTTTTCCCGCCATCACCGATCCATGAGCTACCTTCTCCCTGAAACTCCAACTTCCAAAATCTCCAGTTGCCAAAGATCAATCAAAACTCAATTTCTGCTCAACTCGCACTAACTCGACAACCAAAAATTTAAAAATCAAGAAATTCATACCGAAAATCATGATTTCGATGCTAGAGTCCAGTCATGAGATCAAAACATGCAATTTTAATAGTTGATTATTTCGTCTACAAATAAACTTCACTAGGTTGTTACTATTTTTTTCTTCTGAAACTTTACTTATCAAATTAATCTTCAAAAATATTCTTCTTATAAAACCCAATCTAGTTATTACTAACAATTTACCTTCAAGGACCAAAATCTAAAATCATCTATATGAAGAGATATGAATTTATATTCTAAATCCTGAAACCTATTACACAGTAGAACAGTTTTTATATATATTCAAGCTCGGACATTCATTGATAAATAAAATTTTCTTATCATAGGATCATACCTATAACATTACTCAAAAAACTACAGCGCAAGCATCAACATAAACAGGGATAAATTGGGAAGAAGGTGATGTTTACTCACTGTAAAAGCCGGACATAGGAGACCAGGTTTGGGAATTTGCAACTGCACTTAACTTGAATTGATTAACGTTCTGAGATTTGAAATTCTTGAGTTAAATCCTTGAACTAACTCAGTTGAAATAGTTGTTTAGTTTGAACTTTTTTTTTAGTTTAGAGAAAAGATTCACTCACTGTTTAAATCTGATCAGAGATTTATATTTCAAGTTCCTGTCAGATAAAAAAAATTTAGCACACACACTCACCTATGTATATATGTGCTTAAATCAATTTTAGACAACATGCACAACAAAGTTCAGTTCATACTTATAAGATCATCAAATACTAGGTCACGATCTATCAAATTTATCAAGTTTACTCACAATATATGCAAAACAGAGGTAAGATTTTGGATCTGAATCTGCTATTGATTTCAAACTGTTAAAGGAAGAAAGATTAACTCACTTGCCTCTCAGAGATCAGCAAACCAGGTTTGAATATTTGAATTTGATCTTAATTTCCTTTTTTTCTCTGGAAATTCGAATTTGCACTTGGGTCTTGAACTTGAATAGCTGCTTCTTGAAGCTAAGTTGATTTCTCTTTTAACTTGTTTCCAGGTTGATTTTAGTTTTGAATTTGCTTGATTAAATTTTCTACTTTGATTTGTTTACAGTCCATTTCTCTGGTTGTTTTTGTTACAGATTTTTGTTTTACTTTGTTTCTTAATAATGAGATAAAAGGAAAATGAGAAAGGAGAAGAGATGTATATTTCTTTTTTTTTATCTATTATTTATTATTTCAAAAGAAAATATTGACACTTGTTAAAATTTCCTATTACAAATGTTACATTTGTTAATTTGGATATCAAAACTCTTAACACTTGTCCTTTATATGAGAATTAAATAATATACTAATATGTTCTATACACTTTTATATTAATTTCAATTTAGTTATATATATTTATATCTTATGTAATGAATACTTTCTATTCTTAATAAATGCATTTTTATATTTTTTTTTTAAATGTTTTCCATAAAACTTTTATATTATATTTCTATTTAGTAACTACTTTTCTTTATTTATATTAATATGAATTTTAAAAGAAAATAGCAAAATATATACAAATAAAATCACATACATATATTTTTATATCCAATTTATTTAAGATACTTATTCCTTTAGATTTCCAATTCAAATTTAATTTAGAACTAACTCATACATATATATACACACTTAAACATACCGATGTTCAATTTGTTTGAAATTAAAGAAAATTTGTCAAATTTTAAATAACTATACTATGAAGATTATTAACCAAACAATTATTCAGATATATATCAAAACTTATTTGTTCAAATTAAAAAATTTAGTATTTTAATAAATTTAAATCCTGCTAATTACCAATTATCAGATATCAAAAATCTAGGTTATCACATTCCTTCCCCCTTAGAATCTTTTCGTCCTCGAAAAGAAACGAAGCCAGAATCTATTAAAATGCTTAAAATCAAATAAGTTTTCTTTGAACATATTTAAAACACCTTTAAAATCTATAATACTGCCAAAATAGTTTTATAAAAATACTTTTTATAGCTCAATGTTTCAATAAGTCTATCCTTGTTCTTACAGAAATTCGGTCATATGTTGATCAGGTGTACGACTGAAAATCTATAAGTACTTAGCAGACTCTTTTTCAACATCCAATGAAAATACTTTGAAAATAATCTTATTGAAAATATAGAAAACAGTTTTTGAAAATAGAGGATACATCTTTGATGAGAATGCTCTGGAAATCAACACTCCCATCCATGGTCGCAGTTAACCCGGTGGTTACGTTGCCATCCCGACAAAATCCATAGATAACTGTAGGCCTCCGCGCCCTCGATTACACCATGGAACCCGCTACAGATCACAGCTACAACTGGGGTTATGTAGCTATCACAGCAAAAACCCATATAACTGTAGGCATCAACGCCCTCGAATTTCGCTGCTAAAAGAATGAAACTTCTCCACTCCACTTGACCATAGATCGCAGTCTACCGATGTTGCGTTGCTTTCCCGGCAAAATCAAGTGTAGACCGTTGGCACTCATCCTCCACACGATTTTCGCTATGGTCCTCACAGTAGATCGCAGTGACATCGAGTTACACTGTCGTCACAGCATAACCCAAATGCCCCTGTAGGCATCAGCACCCTCGACTTTCGCTACCCAATAATCCTCAGGAACTAGTTTGTTCGGACTCCTCACAGGATCAACTTTAGAACCTCCCCCTTGGGGCTCAAGGCAGCACCACCCGGTGGTACTCCTGAGAAGTCCATTCCAAGGGAGCGCCTTTTCCCCAGAGCCATCATCAAAACATTTTATACTATACATATATAGTATCTTCAAATCATACACCTTGTATGATCTCACACAAAGCTCCTTTACACAAAATCGATAATTCCAAAATCGATAATTCTCTAACTAGGCTTTCCAAATTTAATATTGACTTTACCCAAAAATTAAAAGCCTTTCCAAATCCATAGGTTCCCAAAACCTTTTTCCAAAATCCTCATAAGATCCTTTATATATATAGATATTTTTTTTTTTAAACTTAGGATCATTTCAAACTTGTATAATATTCCTTTTATACGTCAAACATTTCAAAAAACCCTTTTTCTTCTGGCAAAAGATTCAATAAGGGGAGTTTCATTTTATAAAACAAAGATTTTTACTTTGTTTACTCAAAATCAAATATTCAAATTTGATTACTCTTTTCAATATCATTTTCATCCAAATCCGTACGATGTACACATATCATCCGTACGCTATACCAATCTGATCGCTCACCCGATCACACAATTTCACTTTCGAACTAGTATCGTCCACCCGACTTCCTAGTGCGGACACAGATCTGGTTTCTTGATCAGAAACCGTCATTCTCCTTGCATAGTCTTAACTATGACAGAGAATATCCAGAACCTGTAACGTACGGAAATTTTCGACTTTCGAAAATTCAACATCGATACTCACTTTATCGACTGCCGAGAAATCGAAGGCCAAAAACCCGAAATGTTTTGGTTTAAGAAAGAGAATTTAAGAAAAGAGAAGTGAGAAAAAGGTAGAAGATAGAGGGAAAAGAAAATAGAAAATTTTAAAATAGAAGAAAAAGAGAATAGAAAATGGAACGGAAAGAAAAATAGAATGGAACAGAAAACAACAACAGAACACCATCAGAATCTCACAATTCGCAGCGGAACAACATATAATAATAAATGAATAATCTTTAAACAAAGAACTATATCAATTATTAAATTTCATACATTTCATTTCATTACATCATATCATCAGAGTATACAACATCAAAAAGTGCAGCGGAAAAAGAAATACTATATAGTAGTAATACGCCATGCCATCCATCTTGCCTCCAGCAACTCCAGAATATCCAAAATATCCTGATAAACCTTAACTCTTGACTGCCCGTGTGGAAATTGGTGGGCACCCAGAGTTTAGGAAGGAAAACAATAAACTCCGAGTCAGTCATGAGACTGGTGTGAGAAATCAAAACAGTTTATTTAACTTTAAAATCAAAATAGAGAGATATTTTTAAATTCAATTCGCAATGCTTTTAAAAATGAGACTACCATAAGGCCTCCCGCACACACACACATGCAAACGCAGAATCGGAGGAGATTTCTCCTTATGATAGTCAAAGATGCTTGATACGCATTAAAAAAAAGCATTTGATATTATTACTAGTGCATAGTGTAGAAAATTATTTCGAAAATAAAGATATAAATCTTAGCCAACATAGACATTTCGAACTATGCCTACTATAGCTACCATCCAAACAGTGTTGCGACACCATAAGTGAATGATAGGTTCTACAACTAATACCGTACAAGTTTCGTATTGTTTCTTTGGATTTCCAACAAATGGTCAGGCCAAGGAACTTCCCATTGCCACATGAGAATGCCTCTGGAAAGACATCCCCGAGAACCAAACCGGAACTCTGCCAACACAAGGCCGGCTTACCCCTAACTGGGTAACTACTGACACGAGCACGCCATTCCCCGATCGTAAACGACCTTTCTCACGGGATCCCGATAACCAACAACCACAAAGTAATAAATTCGCGGTAACCACATAGGTTAAATATCTGGGCTCCATACCATGATACCACCTCTATCCAGAAGGAAATGTACATACCCTAAAGGGAGCTACCCCTCATAACCTTGCCGCATCTTTCCTGTTTTGACCATTTCCGAGGTGTGAGGCTCGACGAAGTCACGTCCACAAAAACATACTTTATACAAAAGCCATGCTTTGGGTCAACAAATGATCAACACAATGATCACCAAGATAGACGATCAAATAAATGATCCTATCACAAATAATCAACACAATGATCATTTCAGCAACACTCAGCATGTCACATTACCAAATTGGGAATATATCGCTGATAACCTTCAACTATATAACCTCTGAGCTCGTACGTCTCAGAGAAGGGTGTTAAGCTAAAAGAATAAATTCTTCGCCACCAACAGAAATATATTTGAAAGAAATCGGCTTTATATCTCAACTTGTAATGTCAGACATACAATCCATACAAGTCTGTTCCGGGCTCGAACAAAACCGAAGGCACTTACAAAGAAGTCCTTGCAATCCGGATATCCACAATCCTGATCGGATTCACCATCACATATGGAGAACTCTATACCGTAGGTACTCGGTGCAGAGTAAATCGACAGGTCATCCTATCGCTCTTGTAAATACCGGGTCTTCAACACCGATCTTCAATGCAATTCACAACGACGTATCACATATTCGGAATGGGTTATACGACCCCATGGTCCTTTCCCGGTTAACCCGAATAGTGAGCGCTTATTCAAAAATAAGTGTGGCATTCACATTCAAACAAATCACATCAAATACCCATTCAAAGGGAAATATTGATAGTCGGTTATTGAACTATCAATGGATATGCACACATCACCAGATTCCAAATAATTTTCCAAATTATTTATTTTCCAAAAATATCTTTACAAGATATATTATTTCATACTTCAAAAATAAATCAATATTTATTTTTAAACCAATTCCACTTTCTTTTATAAATTCCTTAGTGAATTTATAATCCAAAATATCTATGAATATTCGATTTCAATTATTCATTTTAAATATTTCTTTTCAATTTATCTTCAAAAAGATAAATTCTCAAAATATTCACTTATATTGGAAAACATTTCCATACTTATACATTCATAAGTAATTCACAAATTTTATTTATTTTCAACACTTGGAAAATATTCAATATACTTAAATCAAAAATAAGTATATATTTCATTCTTTAAGGAAATTATTCTCTTCAACATATTTATTTGGGCCAAAACGAATGTTGCGTAAAACATCGTTACGACAACCCAAAATCACTAGTATAGGGATTCGAAATTAAAATAGATATATAAATCCCAATACTATGCAAAACATTTCCTTTCGGAAATCATTTACTATAACAACAGTGTTATAGTCCATTATTTCCTTCTATTTCTCGAAAACGCCTATTTCAACAATAAATGTTGAAATCTATGGTTTCGAATCTCAATACATTTTAAAACATCGTTAGATCGTTTTTTTAATTCAATTTAAAATATCACATTCTAAACATTTTCTTTAACATATCATTCACTATTCAAAAACGTGAATATACTACGTTAACACATTTCATCCTTTCATACATTTTATTTAAAAGAATTATTCACTATTCAAAAACGTGAATATAACTCCATTAATAGGTTTCAACAATTTACTTATCAAAATAGGTCATTTACGAATTTATAAAACAACGTTTATAAATTCCATTTCTATTTATTTATAAAAACTTCCTTTTTATAAATTCTTTTATTAACCTATTCCAGTTTATAACTCAATTATAAACTAAAAGTTCATATTATAAGTTAAATACTTATAAAACGATTATTTTACAAAATCGTTCCTCTAAAGACTTTCCAAACCATAAATCTTATAACCTATAAGATTCATTTATTTAACCAAATCTATTCTTCAAATAACTTCACAAATTTATAATTCTTACTGTTTATAAATTTCATTTATAACTTCACCGTTTATAATTCTATAAATTTATTCTTTAATGAAATTCATTTTCACTTCATTCAAACACTTATAAAAACTCGTTTTATAATTTCAATATCTCAATTTATAAATATCCATTTATAAATCTCTTATATAAATCAATTCATATTAATATTTAAAAACGTCTTTAAACTCCTTTATAATTTCATCATTTTGATTCATAAAATAATTAAATTTTATAAATCCTATATTTAAACTTTTCACAATAAATTCTAAAATCCCGATTAAACTATTTTATAAAATCATTAGCATCATATTCTCAAAAATCAGTTTTTAACTATTTTTCTCAAAAATCATAATTTTTATAACATTAAAAATTATAACGTTTATTTATTTAAAATAGATCAATTCCAAAAATAAAGTATATTTTCAAAAATCACTTTAAAATCATTTTAAAATCCCAAAATCTGGGTCCAATGATGCTACACACCAAATAGTCAAACACGACTACAACGACATCATATATCGTATATGATAATCCATCAAATATCAAAATATCCGAAATCAAATAAAACTGTTGAGGAATCCAGTTGGATCCCTCCAACCTGTTTTCCTGCATCCACAAACATTAGCACAATACCAATTTCGTTCCAGTACGAAATTATCGCGATATATGTTCTTATTAAATATTATCCGCTTAATAACGGCGCAATAGGGTCTCATCCGCTAAAAAATGCGGGAAATCAACAACTTCAATATATACATATGCCAATATATATATATTGATATTATTTATAATACCAATTTCACTGTTTATGAAATATTCGCGGTATATGTTTTTAATAAATAACATCCGCTTACTAACGGCGTATAATGTCTATTTTAACAATCAATAGATATCAATCATCATTCAAACATGCATTCAAATATTTTCAATCTAACTATTTACAATAAAATCGAAACTGATTTGATTTAGTGAGAAGTTCTCACCTTGATTTTAAATTCCGTTTTAGCGATTTATTTCGAATAAAATTAAACGGACGTTTAATTTTACCCAAAATTCTCACTAACTCCAAACGACTCCAATCCATTTCATCGCGTAGTGCTCGTCCATACGATTCCAACGCAACTGGTTTCGTGCGTTTTCGACCTCGTATGAAAAAGATATTGATTTTACAAGTTTATACACGATTTTATAACTAAATTTATAAATAATTTATAATTTTCAAACCCTAAGCATCTACAGCCGTTGATCCCACCACCAGCAAATCTTGGCCGTGCATACACCTTTCTTCCATCTCTCAAACTCACGCATGCTCCAGTAAAGAACCGAACCCATGCTCGAAACTAGGGCTCCAAATTCGAGCCTCCTCGACGCATGATAATTCGATCAACTAGCATCACGTCGTAGCCCCATCCACCACCTACCTTCGGCCTAAGAACGAGCAAGCTCGGCTACCCCTCCTCGCCTAGAAACGCGTACGAACGAGTGCACTTCACGGCCAGATTCTGGCGAATCCACTTCGAGTTTTTCCATCATAACCGTTGATTAGCTAGTTCGTGTTGCCCCCTTCAACATTGTAGTTGAACAAATTTGATGAAACTGAATAGATTTGAAGAAATCAAAGAGAGAAGGAGAGAAAGTATCGGCCCTTGGTTGTTATGAACGGCGGCTAGGGTTTCATAACCTAATTTTTTTTTTATTTATGAAGGCAATGGTCACCTTTTATAGAAAATCGAACGTAAACACTATTCATTTCGGAAATTTCGAACTCCGATTTACGCGCCGAAACTGACGTTCCTAGGGTTTATCCCGCGTTCCGGACACAATGGAATAGGTTTCGGAAGCTAATTCGGACATCTGTGCGAGTTATGGCTACAAACGTTCAATTTAAATTAAACCGATTTAAATCGATTTCTAGGCGTTTTAATTTGTACAGGACAAACGGTAAATCCAATTGACTTGAAATTTGAAACCATACAATAATATCACGTTATGGATCCGATGAAACTGGTTTCTTCGAAATACGAGACTTTTTGAAAAATGGCTATTTTAACTCGCCAAATTAAAATCAAAAACAATTCGATGCGTTTCGAGCTGCCACGCTCAAACGATAACTCCGATTGACACGAAAATTGAAATCCGGTAATAACTAACTATTACGGATCCAATGGAACTGGTTTCGTTCAATTCTGAGACTGTTCAAAAATTGGCTATTTTACAGTCGAAATTAAATATTAAAATATTCAATTTTCACAAATTAACTTTTAATTCGATTTTTAAAAGTTCAAAAATATCCTTCTAACTTCAACATGATAAAATAAAATTTTACAAATCATTTTCAATCATATTTAACTCAATTTTCAATTATTTCCATAATTTCACATATTAAATTATCGATTTAAATTATCCAATTAATTCCAAAAATTCAAATAAAAATTTATTCGACTTATAAATTCACTTATTAATATTTTTAAAATTAATTAAATATTCATATTTTAATTATCAAAAATTCTGGGTCGTTACAATCTTCCCCCCTTAAAAGAATTTCGTCCTCGAAATTACAAGTAAGAAAAATTACAGAAGCTATTAATTTTCCCAAAATTCATAGTTAAAACTTCTTACAATAACTTTACTAAGTTTTCAAAATCATACTTAGTTATCTTTTCAAAAACAAACTATATCATTTAACTTTCAATTCTAAATAAAAGTTAAAGTTTTCAAAAATTTCCAATTTTCTCAAAAATTTTCTAACGCCTTAAATTTCCGGAAAAATTCGCCATAGTCTCCTTTGCGCGGCTCGATCCGAAAAAAAAAGACAGTATATATATCACAAATATACATCTCATCAAGTAATGAGGCATCCCGAAGGGAAAAAATGTAAAAGTACGATATTTAATCCGAGATATGTACCTTATATTTTATTAGCGAGCATATACGGCTAATATAGCGCGAAAGCGAGCTCCAAATGCGAAGCAAACGCGATCCGCACCTACTAATCACTCAACAAACAACATGAGAACATGCATATATGAAAGTAATCTCAAAATACAACATATATCTCCATATGCTAACATAACAATGCATTCAATAGCAATATATATTCAACCATCAACCAACTAGCATTCATAACCAACAAATGTTCATATTCTCATTCATATCCAATGAAATAGGTTTTCAATTTAATCACATTCGATTCATTCACAGTTGATGTTTTTATTAACATTCATTCTCAATTAGTTTATATTCACTAATTTATATTCAAGTTGGTTCACTTCCAAATCAAATTCAATTCATTTAAGATTCACTTAACTTCTAATTGAATTCCAATTACTTTAGCTTCCAATTTTATTAAATCAATTTCATTAACATTTAATGAATTATATACAATCAACTAACAATCATATAACAATCAATGTATATTAATTACAACCAAATTCCTTTGCTTACAATTGGTTTAATTAATTGATTTTTATTCAACTTCCAATAACATTAGATTTTAATGAATTTCACTTACATTCATTATTCCATATCAAATTAATTCACATACAATTGATTTAACATTTTATCCATTAATTCAATTCAATTACAAAAGTTGAATTTCATTTATATAACTCAAGTTCATATCCATCACTTAATTTTATTAATTTTACTTTGATACTAATATCAACTTCATTCAACATCTCTTAAGTTATACTTCATTTTATAAACATCACTTGGTTTTACTTAACTTAAATTCCCATTTATAAATCAATTCAGCTTCCAATTCTAAGTAAATTTTCCATTTAACTTTAAATTCATTTTTTATTTACAACTAAATTCATAAATATATTCATATAGTTTCACTTCTTATATATATAAGTTTATTTCTCAATTGTAAATCACTTTAATTATAATTTAACTCTTATAATTCTTTTTGCTTATACAATTCCTTTATTTAGATTATCCAAATAACTAAACAATCAACTTATATACACTTTAATAATTTTGAAAAATTATTTCTTTATATATTAAATATACTCAAGTAAAATTATTTCATTTACCCGATTTAAAACAATACTGTGTCGAATTGTTCTATTCAAGTGTTTAGAAACCCCTACGGCATAGTCTTGCGGACCACGCTGACGAAAGTTCATATGCCACTCAACAAACCAATCATCACAATATAAAACAATTTTATATATTCACTATCAAATACGCTCTCATAGCTATTATTACACTCAACTCATTCTAGAGTACTACTGACTCTATCTCTAATGAGTAATACCCAACAGAACCATGGTTGTCGCTTAACCATAAGCTCCGATACCAAATGTAACGTTTCGGAAGTAGCGGTCACAACCGGTAGGCTTTTCAACCATCCCAGCCCCACCGTGGCTTACACTGGTACCCCAGACCTTGCTTTTACGGCCAGCCTCTCGACTGTCTCAGGTTACACCTAACCAACCCCCTAAAAGAGGATGTGTGGGAGTAAGAGTCTCCCGATCGCCACCTAACCGCGAAGCGAGAACCCCCCATCACATAGCCCAAAAAGGTTAACAAGACTGGTGTGAGAACTCAAAACAGTTTATTTAACTTTAAATCAAAATAGAGAGATATTTTTAAATTCAATTCGCAATGCTTTTAAAAATGAGACTACCATAAGGCCTCCCGCACACACACACATGCAAACGCAGAATCGGAGGAGATTTCTCCTTATGATAGTCAAAGATGCTTGATACGCATTAAAAAAAAGCATTTGATATTATTACTAGTGCATAGTGTAGAAAATAATTTCGAAAATAAAGATGTAAATCTTAGCCAACATAGACATTTCGAACTATGCCTACTATAGCTACCATCCAAACAGTGTTGCGACACCATAAGTGAATGATAGGTTCTACAACTAATACCGTACAAGTTTCGTATTGTTTCTTTGGATTTCCAACAAATGGTCAGGCCAAGGAACTTCCCATTGCCACATGAGAATGCCTCTGGAAAGACATCCCCGAGAACCAAACCGGAACTCTGCCAACACAAGGCCGGGTTACCCCTAACTGGGTAACTACTGACACGAGCACGCCATTCCCCGATCGTAAACGACCTTTCTCACGGGATCCCGATAACCAACAACCACAAAGTAATAAATTCGCGGTAACCACATAGGTTAAATATCTGGGCTCCATACCATGATACCACCTCTATCCAGAAGGAAATGTACATACCCTAAAGGGAGCTACCCCTCATAACCTTGCCGCATCTTTCCTGTTTTGACCATTTCCGGGGTGTGAGGCTCGACGAAGTCACGTCCACAAAAACATACTTTATACAAAAGCCATGCTTTGGGTCAACAAATGATCAACACAATGATCACCAAGATAGACGATCAAATAAATGATCCTATCACAAATAATCAACACAATGATCATTTCAGCAACACTCAGCATGTCACATTACCAAATTGGGAATATATCGCTGATAACCTTCAACTATATAACCTCTGAGCTCGTACGTCTCAGAGAAGGGTGTTAAGCTAAAAGAATAAATTCTTCGCCACCAACAGAAATATATTTGAAAGAAATCGGCTTTATATCTCAACTTGTAATGTCTGACATACAATCCATACAAGTCTGTTCCGGGCTCGAACAAAACCGAAGGCACTTACAAAGAAGTCCTTGCAATCCGGATATCCACAATCCTGATCGGATTCACCATCACATATGGAGAACTCTATACCGTAGCTACTCGGTGCAGAGTAAATTGACAGGTCATCCTATCGCTCTTGCAAATACCGGGTCTTCAACACCGATCTTCAATGCAATTCACAACGACGTATCACATATTCGGAATGGGTTATACGACCCCATGGTCCTTTCCCAGTTAACCCGAATAGTGAGCGCTTATTCAAAAATAAGTGTGGCATTCACATTCAAACAAATCACATCAAATACCCATTCAAAGGGAAATATTGATAGTCGGTTATTGAACTATCAATGGATATGCACACATCACCAGATTCCAAATAATTTTCCAAATTATTTATTTTCCAAAAATATCTTTACAAGATATATTATTTCATACTTCAAAAATAAATCAATATTTATTTTTAAACCAATTCCACTTTCTTTTATAAATTCCTTAGTGAATTTATAATCCAAAATATCTATGAATATTCGATTTCAATTATTCATTTTAAATATTTCTTTTCAATTTATCTTCAAAAAGATAAATTCTCAAAATATTCACTTATATTGGAAAACATTTCCATACTTATACATTCATAAGTAATTCACAAATTTTATTTATTTTCAACACTTGGAAAATATTCAATATACTTAAATCAAAAATAAGTATATATTTCATTCTTTAAGGAAATCATTCTCTTCAACATATTTATTTGGGCCAAAACGAATGTTGCGTAAAACATCGTTACGACAATCCAAAATCACTAGTATAGGGATTCGAAATTAAAATAGATATATAAATCCCAATACTATGCAAAACATTTCCTTTCGGAAATCATTTACTATAACAACAGTGTTATAGTCCATTATTTCCTTCTATTTCTCGAAAACGCCTATTTCAACAATAAATGTTGAAATCTATGGTTTCGAATCTCAACACATTTTAAAACATCGTTAGATCGTTTTTTTAATTCAATTTAAAGTATCACATTCTAAACATTTTCTTTAACATATCATTCACTATTCAAAAACGTGAATATACTACGTTAACACATTTAATCCTTTTATACATTTTATTTAAAAGAATTATTCACTATTCAAAAACGTGAATATAACTCCATTAATAGGTTTCAACAATTTACTTATCAAAATAAGTCATTTGCGAATTTATAAAACAACGTTTATAAATTCCATTTCTATTTATTTATAAAAACTTCCTTTTTATGAATTCTTTTATTAACCTATTCCAGTTTATAACTCAATTATAAACTAAAAGTTCATATTATAAGTTAAATACTTATAAAACGATTATTTTACAAAATCGTTCCTCTAAAGACTTTCCAAACCATAAATCTTATAACTTATAAGATTCATTTATTTAACCAAATCTATTCTTCAAATAACTTCACAAATTTATAATTCTTACTATTTATAAATTTCATTTATAACTTCACCGTTTATAATTCTATAAATTTCATTCTTTAATGAAATTCATTTTCACTTCATTCAAACACTTATAAAAACTCGTTTTATAATTTCAATATCTCAATTTATAAATATCCATTTATAAATCTCTTATATAAATCAATTCATATTAATATTTTTAAAATTAATTAAATATTCATATTTTAATTATCAAAAATTCTGGGTCGTTACAGAACCAATCAACAATCCATATCCAGGTTCGGCTTCAAAAATCGAGTGGAAAATTCCAACTCGGATCGATATAACTATCTCGAAATTTTGTGCTCGAATCTGGATCAAATCATTATGTGAATAGAATAATATACGTACATCCTACGTATTTGTTTTCATTGATTATTAGCCAAATCAATTTCCTTTCTATTCACATTCACCTAAATTTTCATTCACTTATTTACAATTGCCTTAACCCCCATTTGGATTACAACTTCCATTCTTATCCCACTTAGGTATTTAATCAATGACAGTTTGAACTCCGACCAGGTTATTATTAGAAAATAGCTTGAAAATTTTAAGAATAGATAAGTAGTTGAAAAATAGGTATTAGTTTGCAAAATAGCTTTAAAATAGTTAATTAATTGTAAAATAGTTGGAGAATAGCTAAATGTTTTCAGAACTTTTAGATAGTTACAAAATAGTTGTAAAATAGTAATTAATTTGTAACATAATTGAAAAATAGTAATTAGTTTAGAAAACAGTTGAAAAATGGTTAAATAGCTCCAAAAATAATTGTAAAACAAGTATAAAATAATTTAGCTTTAAGAAAGAAAGTTTATATGTATTAAATAACTTGGAAAAATAAGTTTATATTAAAACAATTTATATTGAAAATAGTCCAGAGTCAAATTGTTCAATTTCCAATCTCCATTTCCAATAATTAATTTTAAATTTCCATTTTAAATTACCTTTACTTATGTATTTCAAGGTTCAAATAAGAATTCAATACAATTTTATTTTAAAACTTTAAATTATTAATCAATTCTATCTTTCAGTTTGAAGCCAGTTCTTAAACAATTTTAATTTTCAAATTCAATTATTCAAATTTTCAGTTTAAAGTAATTCCATGTCCTTAATTTCAAATTTATCCAATTCATATTTTCCATTTGAATTTTTAAATCATAATTCCAATTAATCCAAATCAAATTCAATTTTGAAACCAAACCTTTGAGATTTCAGTTGGAGTTAATTTCAAATTCCATCTCAAATAAAGAAGGTGGTTCATTAGATCATACTGCCACAAAATATTTCATATATGGATAGACTGCACATTAGCAGTTCAACATTACATTCATTCATCATAATAAAAGCCTTACAAAGTCACAATTAAGATGTTTATACCATCACCTATGTAACGATCCTAAATTTTGAACAATTTAATTTGTAAATATTTAATTTATTTTAAATATTTAAATGATAATTTGACTTAAATTTCAAATTATCAGAATGAGTTGGTGATTAAATTTTTAAATTTAATCTATTTAAAAGTTGAATAGAAATTTGAATTTTGACTTTGAAGTTGAAATTTAATATTTAACTTATATTTTAAATTTGAATTTGATGATTTAGAAAAAAATAATTGAATTTGAAATAAGAATGAAAATATAATATAAAAATATATAAAATAAATATATATATATATATATAATAAAATAAATAAAGAATATACTAGATAAAATTTTTAACAACATAATTTTAACAAAATAAAAACAAAGCAAACAATTAACAAAAAAACTAATTAAATTTAAATGAAAAAAATAAAATAAAATAAAATAAAATAAAAAAATAAAATAAAAAAGAAGTAAACATTACCTTACCTACCTCAGCTGTTAACACGCCGTGTTCCATGCCTTTTATCACGCCACAACCACGATCTCTTCCCCTTAAAAATACGCGAACCCTCCCACCATCATTTCAGATTTCATACGATAGGAAAAAAAAAAGGAAAAGAAAATTAATGGCGGCCGTGAAATCATTTCGTCTCCCTTCAGCAAATTAGGGCTTTATGATTTGGGGCTTCAATTCGTCATCGATTCTTGCTTCGGCTTCAAATCTCTCGCGTACTCTTCACATCGTTTGTAAAGGTGAGTTTTTACTCACGGTTGATTTTAATTCAAGTGCTTAAATTTGTTGACTTGAATGCTTGGTTGCATACTATGGATTTGGGGTTTATTCATTGTCATCTGCTCGGTTAATTTGCATGCTATATTTGAAATTTGATTTTAAACTGTTAAGAACAGATGCTGTAGATATTGTTTTTTTTTTAAAATTGATAAGAACAAATGCTATTATTTATTCTAAACTGTTGAGCACAGATGCTACTGGAAATGTTGATTTAAATTGATAATAACAGATGTTATATTTAAAACTGTTAATTTGCTGTCACTTGCTTGAATTTTTACTGATGAAAAACAGATGCTATTTACTGCCTCTTGCTCGATTGCTTGAATTAAAACTAATAAGAACAGATGCTATTAGTTTTGTTTTTAAAAACTGTTAAGCACAGGCGCTATGCTATTGGTTTTGTTTTAAGTTGATAAAACAGATACTAGAATTTTGTTTTAAAACTAATTAGAACAAAATACTATTGGATAATTTGTTTTGTTTTTTTTTTTATAAGAACAGATACTATGTGAACATTTGTTTTGTTTTTTTTTAACTGATAAGAACAAATGCTAATTGGTTTTGTTTTTAAAATTGATAAGAACAGATGCTTAAAGTAAAGTTTTGGGGTTTGTTTGAAAGTGTGTTGTTTTGGCTTGTGGGTTGATTGTTGTGCTTGAACCTCTGCATGTATGCCATGGCTTCGAATTTAATAGATAGTGTGCTTGTGTTCCTTTTGCCTGGGGATGTATTGCTTTTCCAGTTTCTCTGAGTTATGATTTACAGTGTTCATATACCAAACTCAAACCCTTTTCTATTTGTAAATTTGATTTTAAATTGTTTCAGAAAAAAAAAAAAATTGCATTTAGCTCTGTGGGTAAATCAAACTTTCTAAAGCCTAAATTTGGTGGTATAATTCAATGCATGTGATGAATCATTATAGGAAGTTAGTAAATAAAGTTAGCATGAGTACATAGAGGTGAATGTTTGAATATAAGCATGATCTGCCTGTACATAGCTTTGAATATGAACATATATAAGCCTCTGTTTATATTCACAGGCTCAAAACTTACTAAGGAAAAGATTCATATGCCTTGATATTTGAGTTGATGTTTGAAATATGTGTTAGTTGAAGGCTATGTTAGTATGTTTGCATGAATTTGCATTGTGCATCTGTTTTGGGCTTGCCTGTTTAGTTGAGTTGCAGGCTTTGACTTCTGATACCCTGACCATTTCATACTTGTATATTTGCAATGCTGGGCTTGAATCTATTCTCGGCCTTCATGTGCCCTTGATTTTTTTCCAAACTACCACACCGTTGACGTGGGCCAGAAAGTATTTTCAGGAAAGAATAAGGCCTTGTTTGGTTTGCGGTTTTCAGGCCTGCATTTTAACATATAAAATGGAATATCACTTATTCTTATTTTCTGCATTTTGGGAAACATAAAGATCTCTCCCCTTTACTATTTTCCCCTTTTGTTGTAATGGCTATGATTTTTCCACTTTCTGCTCCTCTTCCATGCTTTTTAAAATACATACTGAAAATGCAGAAACACAAAACTTGAAGTCCAAAAAAAAAAAAAAAAAAAGTCTGTGCTAGCATGCACGAAGTAATTTTATGTTTCTACAGGCAAATCATATTTGCCTCATTTTATAGACTTAACAAATAACTGAAAGATGTAACACAATTTTAGTCAGAAACAACAGTTGCAGGAGCGCTGCTGCATTGCCATATTAATTTTTATATGTTCATCTCCAATGATTTCATTTTGGGATTTAAATGGCACATTCCATCTGCTAATATTTGATACACTTGCCACTGTCTTGTATCCCCTGTTCACCTGCACTTGTGCTTGGTCACAATTGACTGTTGTTACATTTGTGTGCATGTTGTCTGTGCCTTCATTCATGTTGGCTCATTTGGTGCTGTGTCACTGTGATGGTTTCATTTACTCAGTGAGAAATTTAAGGTGCATGTGTGTTTGCTGCCTAGTTTTGTGGTACTGCTTATAGTTTGGTGGCATGATCATTTTTGATTTGCATTCGAGTTGTGGTTTTACTTATTTGTACCTTGCGTAGTGCATTGTCTAGTTTGTTGAAGTCGTGCTTGCACACTTGCTATTTTTGGTTTGGTGTACGCGTGTCGGCGAGGCAGTGCACATGTGTGCAAAGTACACGTGTGTACTGCAGCCACACGAGATTGACAGATTTTAAAAGTTAAAGTTGTTAATATGAAAATCCATAATAGATTTTGAATTGATTCATGTGATACATTTATTCAGTTCATTGCAAATTTATTTACTTGAGTTAAGATTAATCCTGACTCGAGTGTTTTTGTGTTTTGCAATTAACGCTCGGGTCAGACCGAGTATTTTTACAGCTTGAAGATTTTCAGGCCGCGAAGTTAGAGAGAGGGGGATTAAAGCACTCTACTAAAGTTTTCAGTAAAATTTTTCTTTGTACTCTAAAAAGATATATTCCGCTGTATAAAAATTTAATGCATTGTGCAAACTCTGATATATGTATGTAAGAAAAGTTCAATTATGAATAATATTATGATTATTCTGTGATTCTGTGGCTGATTCTGTTTAAACTTTATAAACTGACTAACAATTCGTCATTTTGAACGTTTCTAGTTGGTTTAATTACCGACTAGAGGCGGTCAGAGCGGCGGGTCGTTACAACCTAGGTTTTAGAGTCCTAGTATTTTCTATCAGAATCCTTCTTATGGACTTCCTTCCAATGGGAAAAGCCCAAACATGCACTTTTCAACAGGATGTCCCCACTTATAGCATTTTCCACAAAAAGTTTCTACTCTCTCATCAATCTGGATGACCTCCATGCTTCCAACTGGATGTTCCACAACCTTAATCTTCTTCTTCTGTCTCTTGGGACAATTTCTCGTGATATGTCCCAGCCCTTTACAATGATAGCAAATGGTTGACTCGTTGACTGGTTTCATTGGTTTACGCATCACTTTCCTCACTTCAGGACAATGGTTAAGGAAATGTCCCTTCTTATGGCACTTAAAGCATAATATCTCAGAGCGAAAACGTTGGAATACACCTTTCAATTCCTTCCTTGTTTTACCACACTTAGCTGCGTAATGACCCTTATTGTAACATCTATAGCAAGTGACATTATCATAAGGTCCTGGTCCATTTCTTTCCTTAATCCGATTTTCATACTCCTGAATTGCTATTTCCCGCTCCTTACGTGCAGCTGCTCTTCGTTCTCTGCGCCTTGCCTTCCATTCTTCACTCTTAGCCATTTCTCTTAAAGACTGAATTCTAGAGGGACTTCCTAACCTATAAATTAGACTTAATTAGAAAAAATAAACTCTTATATATCAATTAGCTTACGTAGATATACCTTAAGTTTTAAACCACCTTTGGTTTTAAATTCAAGTCCAATCTTCAAACAACCCATAGTTTGCAACAAGTCTTTTTTATTTAAATAATACTTATTTATTCTTTTAGCAGTTTGAAACAATTTTTCAAATTTATGGACCTAAATTTAAAATTCCACAATTTAGGTATTTTCAATTTTGTAAGTCATACTTTACTTAAATGTTTACTTCTTTAGAATATTCCATTTTATTTACCCATTTATACACATCTTATTATTAAACACACAACAATCACGTATGATCATAACCAAAGATTATCATATCTAAAACCATCCATTTCAAACTTATCTTTATTTAATTTCAGTTTGGTTGTATTATATTTCTTCTTAATTTAATTCTAATAATTTAACAGCCAATTTCCTTAATATTTATTAGAAAGATATATTGCTTTATATATCAAAATATAATCTTATATAAAACCATTTAAAATCTTTATATACGAAAATAACAAGTACGTTCTCTCTCATATATATATACACACACACACACACACACACTCAACTCATTCTAGGGTACCACTTACCCTATCCTTAATGAGTAATCCCACCAGAGCCAAGGTTCTCGCTTAACCTTATGCTCTGATACCAAATGTAACGACCCAGAAATTTCGATCCCGAAATTTCCAAATAGTTAAGAAAAGAAGAAAAGAGAAAGAAGAAAGAGATAGAAGAAGAACAGAAAAGAAACCACAATCTCACATTCGCAGCGGATAAAATATAATATCAATGATAATAGTTATACCAAAGAAAATTGTATCTATCAATTTACATCAATATATCAGAGTTACAACAATTTTATACAACATTGGACACATACAATTTAACATGTCTCAGATATATACAATATCATAGTGGAAACTCTCCATACGTCCCTGCCATCCAGCTCGCCTTTTGAGCTCCGAAACGTCCTTACCTGAAAATCTGTAATACTCGGTCTGACCCGAGCATTACATCAAAGTAACACCCGGGTCAGGCTGGAAACCAGCATGAGTAAACCCATCTAACAAGAATACAAAAGCAAGCAACTTATATAAACCCGGGTAACTTATCAATTACAACTTCACAAGCTGTTATAGACACTACTTATTTCACACATCAATTTCTAAGTGCCAAACTTAGATTAAATGGACCAACTTACATAAATCATTTCATATCAGCCTATTTATTTCACATATCGATTTATAAAGAGTCGAAGTGGTTTCGGGTATTTACAAATACCCGACTCCGGCCTCTTCAAAATCAATACCATCTTAATCAAAGTAAATCAAGGGAAAGACAATTTGACTATAAATAAAGGATGTCACTTTTAGTATACAGCAAATTCATCATCGATAGATAACACATTATTATTGCCTACCAAAAACATATCATATCTCAAAACATTTCATACCAGAGATATCAATCAATTCGAGGCATTTAGTCATCATCCAATCATTCATAAGCAAGATAGATTATTTCCAAAATTAATTTAATTAATCTCTAATTAAATTTCAAATCTTCAATCACTTAGTTTTCCTTTACTTAGCATTAATTGATTTCAAATCAATTAATAAATCATCCTTTAACCAATATTCTTAATTAATCATCTTTGGTTAATTATACTTTAATTACATTAAGAAATTTACCCTTAATTAATTACACAAATTAATTATTCTTAACCATTTACAGAAATTAACCTTTAGTTACTCTCATTAATTAATTAATAATTAATTACACTAATTAATGATTCTTAACTAATTACTTCCATTTAGTAATCCCCTTACTATTTATATTAAATAATTATCATTTGAGTAAATAAAACTCCAATTTCTTACATTGATAAACTCTAATCACCAATGAATCAATTAATTTCTAACAAATCGATTTATTAATCCTAAATCAACAAATTAATTTTCATTCTTAATTAATTTCCTTGATTCCTTAATCTTGATTAATTTCATTGATTAATTATAAATAAATTAATTGCTCAATAATTAATCTTTGATTGTTAAATTTATCACCCACAATCAACCCTTGATTGCATTGTTAATTAATTAAGAATTAACTTACTAAGATAAATAAATAATTCAATCTTAATAACCAAACATTTAAATGAAAACTTTAATATCAAAGAATAATTAAGTGTATTATTTAAAACTTCATTATGTTAACTTTAAAACATTATGTTACTATTATTCTACCCAAGACAAATCTCTAGATTTCTCGAACTAAACCGAGATTGAAGTAGAACAAATCTCCTTTCCTCCTCTTTAATTACTTCTTTTATTCCCTTCCATAATATACTCTAGGCCTAATCCCCTATCCTTCAGCCCGCTTCCTTTCTTCTTCTTCTTTTTTTTACTTAACACAAAACTGGGAAAGGAACACATCACCAACTTGAGCCCAACAAATCAAAACTCAAATCATCTTCGAGAAAAAGCTCAAGGAAACTCGAGTGAACTCCCGAGTTAACATCACTACACTCACGCAACATCATTCATTTCCAATCTTCGAGTCGTACACTGGAGCGCTATGAGATTTTTCCCGAGTTGCTTCTTCTTCCTAAACACAAAGATCACACTCCTGTCCAACGTGCACGTGCACAACACATTCACGCCGCCGCGACCACCCACGACCCCTTCCACAAGTCGACGATCAACCCTACTGTCAACTCCGACCCTTGATCCATCGCCTCGAACCCCATAAAAAAATCGAGTATTTCCAGACGTGCTTAAACCTAAGCATCACCGGAAAATCCCTTCGAACCAGCAAAGCCAATCACCGGAGTTTCCCTAACTCCGTCCACACCTTCGCCTTGCTCACCCACTCCATTTCCCCAACCACCGATAACCTCCAGATCATCCAGGGCGTCGCAATTTGCCCGATCACGACATCGTTCGAGCAATCACCTAAAACCCTAAATCAATCACGCTTGCCAACCACGGCGATCAGAAAATTTATTCAGTATTTTTCCCGCCATCACCGATCCATGAGCACCTCCTCCCTGAAACTCCAACTTTCCAAAATCTCCACTTTCCAGAGATCAATCAAAACTCAATTTCTGCTCAACTCGCTCTAACTCGACAACCAAAAATTTAAAAATCAAGAAATTCATAACGAAAATCATGATTTCGATGCTAGAGTCCAGTCATGGGATCAAAACTCGGAATTTTAATAGTTGATTATTTCGTCTAGAAATAAACTTCACTGGGTTTTTACTATTTTTTTTCTTCTGAAACTTTACTTATCAAATTAATCTTCAAAAATATTCTTTTTATAAAACCCAATCTGGTCACTAGTAACAATTTTCCTTCAAGGACTTAAATCTAAAATCATCTATATGAAGAGATATGAATTTATGTTCTAAATTCTGAAACCTATTACACAGTAGAATTTTTTTTATATATATTCAAGCTCGGACATTCATTGATAAATAAAATTTTCTTATCATAAGATCATATCTATAACATTACTCAAAAAACTACAGCGCAAGCATCCACATAAACAGGGATAAATTGGGAAGAAGGTGATGTTTACTCACTGTAAAAGCGGACAGAGGAGACCAGGTTTGGGAATTTGCAACTGCACTTAACTTGAATTGATTAACGTTATGAGATTTGAAATTCTTGAGTTAAATCCTTGAACTAACTCAGTTGAAATAGTTGTTTAGTTGGAACTTTTTTTTTTAATTTAGAGAAAAGATTCACTCACTGTTTAAATCTGATCAGAGATTTATATTTCAAGTTCCTGTCAGATAAAAAAAATTTAGCACACACACTCACCTATGTATGTATGTGCTTAAAATCAATTTTAGACAACATGCACAACAAAGTTCATTTCATACTTATAAGATCATCAAATACTAGGTCACGATCTATCAAATTTATCAAGTTTACTCACAATATATGCAAAACAGAGGTAAGATTTTGGATCTGAATCTGCTACTGATTTCAAACTGTTAAAGGAAGAAATATTAACTCACTTGCTTCTCATAGACCAGCAAACCAGGTTTGAATATTTGAATTTGATCTTTTTTTTTTCTTTGGAAATTCAAATTTGCACTTGGGTCTTGAACTTGAATAGCTGCTTCTTGAAGCTAAGTTGATTTCTCTTTTAACTTGTTTCCAGGTTGATTTCAGTTTTGAATTTGCTTGATTAAATTTTCTGCTTTGATTTGTTTACAGTCCATTTCTCTGGTTGTTTTTGTTACAGATTTTTGTTTTACATCATTTCTTGATAATGAGACAAAAGGAAAATGAGAAAGGAGAAGAGATGTATATTTCTTTTTTTTTATCTATTGTTTATTGTTTCAAAAGAAAATATTGACACTTGTTAAAATTTCCTATTGCAAATGTTACATTTGTTAATTTGGATATCAAAACTCTTAACACTTGTCCTTTATATGAGAATTAAATAATATACTAATATGTTCTATACACTTTTATATTAATTTTAATTTAGTTATATATATTTATATCTTATGTAATGAATACTTTCTATTCTTAATAAATGCATTTTTATATTTTTTTTAAATGTTTTCCATAAAACTTTTATATTATATTTCTATTTAGTAACTGCTTTTCTTTATTTATATTAATATGAATTTTAGAAGAAAATAGAAAAATATATACAAATAAAATCACATACATATATTTTTATATCCAATTTATTTAAGATACTTATTCCTTTAGATTTCCAATTCAAATTTAATTTAGAACTAACTCATACATATATATACACACTTAAACATACCCATGTTCAATTTGTTCGAAATTAAAGAAAATTTGTCAAATTTTAAATAACTATATTAGGAAGATTATTAACCAAATAATTATTTGGATATTAATCAAAACTTATTTGTTCAAATTACAAATTTTAGTATTTTAATAAATTTAAATCCTCTTAATTGCCAATTATCAGATATCAAAAATCTGGGTTATCACAATATTCGTAGATATGATTATATATATAAATATACAAATATTGAATAATGTCTATCTGTTAACAAGAACATCACCTCTGTTCTTTAAGTATACAAGTTTCAAAACCTGTTCCAAATTAAAAATCTCATCCTCTAATTCGATTTAGACATTGTAGTTCAAACATAAAATGTTTGAAATAGTAAGATCTAAATTCTAAAATTTATTTCTAAATGAAATTTGGTTAATTTTTGGAAATATAAAATATTTAGCAAGAAACCAGGGTAGACAAAGAAATTCAACTTCAATAATTGATTGTCTCAAGTATATAATCTGATTTGATTTTAAAAATGATGAATTTTGAAAATAAAATCCTAATTTTTAAGTCATTAGTTTTTGTGAATTCTCGAGTCGAACGGAGAAGGGTTTTCGATCGATTTCTGATGATCGCGTAATTGTAAAATCTTGGAATTGTTTCTGGAGGAAGATAGAGGATTGTAGATTATTGGGAAAATAATCAATGAATTTATAATAAACCAGGATGATCATAAAAGACCAATTTAGGGTTTCGACCCATGTTTTGGACTTAGCTGGAAAAGTGATTGCCGCAGCTTCATCAGATCATCAGAATTGATTGCACCAGTGCAAATAGAAACGAGGAGAGTAGGTGTAAATCTGGATAGAATTTCATGACCTTTGATGGTCGGAGGAGCATGAACGAGGTGTTTTTAGTGATCGTAGTTTCTTCCAGTTTTAATCAGGAAGTTCGATTTGATTTTCAGGGCATTTCATCAATCTGGGCTCATAGGTGGATCGGCGTGCTCATGGCGACTAGTGGGTGGTCACCGCGATAGCTAGAGTATCGTCGTGCGACTGTGCACATGCATGCGTAAGGGCTGGTGTATGGGGAATGATGATGATTTTGGGAAGAAAGGTTTTTCTCGAGGTTGGTCACGAGAAAATGAGGGGTTGGCTCAAAGTAAAAATTGGAATTGAAATGGCTCGGGGAAATTTGGTTTTTGACTCGGGTAAAATAAGAATTGGCTTGGGTCTGTTGTTCAATATAAAAACAGGTTTAAAACTTTAAAACCAAATCTAATTTATTTGAAATGATTTTGTTAAAACTACTTCTTTTGTTAATAATGAAAGTTTACCTAAGTTTTAAATTTGTTAAAGGTTTTCAAATAAAAATTATTTCAAATTTTATAAGTTTAAAGTGTTTAATCTTTATCACTTTTATTTTAAAAGTTTATTTTGAATAAACTCAATGTTATAATTAATTAAAGATGAAACGCTTTTGTTATATAAAACATTAATTTAACCAAGGTAAGTAATTAAGGTATGATTACTCAATAGAATTAATTACTTAATGTAATTAAGGGATAATTACTTAGTGTAATTACAATAAAGGATAATTATTTAATGATTATGGGTTGATTAATTTAGTAATTAAAGGTTAATTGATTTATTAATTAAGATTGATTAATTAATAACTAAAGGTTGATTAAAGTTTAATAAATGATTAAAGGATAATTAATTAATATGGTTCGTAACTAATTAATGTTAATTAATCTGGATTAGTTTTTAATCTGGATTCAATTAATCAAATAACTGATCTTACTCATGGGTGTTTGGATTCAAATCAATGTTGAATTGTTTGTTATCTCTGATGTGTAATGCTTTGTGATATGAATTGTTTTGATTCAAGCTGAAATGAATGTAACTTATTTATCTATGATAAATTTATATTATTTAACTGTGAACCTGTGAATGGAAGATAAGCGCTATAGGAATATACCGCTTATCGATATTGATGTGCTTGAATCTCTAATGATTGATGTTGTTGCACTATTGTGAAAAACCCCAGGACTACACCATACACACACAAATATGGATTGCACGAGGAAATTGGTTAAGTCATAGATTTTTGAAATGGTTTGAAAATTGAATTTTGAATCCAATGATTTTGGAAAAGGAATTGGGTTTAATGTGAAAAGCTTTTGAAAAGGAATTTTTAAAGATAAAGTTTTAAAATTTAAAATGGTTCGATTTGAATTTAAATTCAAGATTTGAAACCGAATCCTATGTTTGAAAATTATGGCTTAAAAAGGTTATACAAGTTATACATAAGTTTATATGGGTTTGAAACCATTTTAAAAGTATTGTTTCGGGAATTTAAATTTTACCCAAGTTTTATACTTGAAGGGTTTTAAGTCGTGCAAATGTAATCTGATTTTTCTAAACCGAAAACTATTTGTTTTCAAATGATAAGAGCTTTCATATAAAGAAAGGATTTCCAATTTGTGTTGAAAGGATTTCAAGTTTTAAATGAAAATGGTTTTCCAAGTTATGAATGAATCTTTGGAAATGGTTCTGAAAGCTATGAATTGAATCTTCGATTTAAAGATTGGATGAGTTAATCCATTTGAAAGTGAAAGTGTTTTGAAAGGCTCTGAATGAATCTTTGTTAAAGATTGGTATACTTTGTTTTCAAATTGAAAAGGGATCTTAAAAGTGTATCCTTTCTATAAAAGATTTGAAATGGAATTTTTTTTTTGAAATCTGTGAATGAGTCTTTGCTAAAGACGGGTGAACATTGTGAAGTAAATCTTTTTGTTTAAAAGATTTGAAAATGTAATTGGTTTAAACCATTTGACTGAAAAGTTCTAGGTTTTAAGTTGTGACATAACTAAAATCCCAATATCCATATGTTTTTAAAATTGAGCGCTCATTATTCCGTTTAGCCGGGAGAGGACCTTGTGTCATATAACCCATTCTGAATAATGATACAATGTAGTGGATCACATTTGAAGACCGGTGGTGACGACCAGATATTTTCGAAAGCGAAAGGATAACCCGTCGAATGTCTGCACCGAATAGCCCCGGTATAGAGATTTGAGCACCCTTTGTGATGGGGAGTCTGGACGTCACTAAGGATTATCCGGATTGCAAGGGCCTCTTTGGATGTGCCTTCGGTTCTGTTCGAACTCGGAGCAGACTTGTATGGATGTGTGTCTAACATTGCACTTTGAGATGTAAAGCTAGTTTCTATCAAATACATTTCTGTTTGGTGGCGGAGAATATATTCTCTTAGCTTAAAACCCTTCTTTGAGACGTACGAGCTTAGAGGTTATACAGTTGATGGTTACTAGTGATACATTCTCAGTTTGGTAATGTGGCATATAAAGTGCTGCTGATCAGGTGTTGATCGAAGCATGGATTTTGTGAAAAGCGTAGTTTTGCGGACGAGGCTTCGTCGAGCCTCATGACCCAAAAATGGTCGAAACAGGAATGTTGCGGCATGGTTTTTAAGGGTCGCGCCACTAGGGTATGTCCATTTCCTTCTGGATAAAAGGTGGTATCATGGTATGGAGCCCAGATATTTAACATACGTGGTTGTTGCAAACTTATTATTTTGTGATTGTTGGTGAAGAGGTACCTCGAATAAAGGTCGGTTATGACCGGGGATGACATATTTGTGTGGTAGTTACCTAGTTATAGCTTTATTATAGCGTCAGGTAACGCCGGCCTTGTTTGGCAGAGATCCGGTTAGGTTTTCGGGGGGCCGTCCCTCCAGCGGCGTTCTATTCGGTGTAGGAAGTTCTTTTGCCTGACCATTGTTGGAAATCCAAAGAAACAATACGCGCCCTATACGGTTTTAGTTATATAACTTGCCATGGAATGTGGCGATAACCTGCTATTGAACATGGTAGCTATAGTAGGCATACGACGAAATGCGGTATGCTGGCTAAGATTAATATTATACTTTCGAAATGTTTTCTACACTATGCACTAATAATAATATCAAATAGTTTTCGCATATCAAGAATTTTTGACTGTCACAAGGAGAAATCACCTCCAAGTGTGCGCTTGCATTGTGTGTGTGGCGGGAGGCCTTATGGCAGTTTCATTTTCCAAAATGCATTGTGGATTTCTTTTAAATTCTTTTGTTTTGCTTTTGATAAAGATAAACTATTTTTGTTTGCTCATACCAGTCCCATGACTGACTCGGAGTTTATTGTTCCCTTCCTAAACTCTGGGTGCCCACAATTTTCCATACGTGCAGTCTAGAGTTGGGTTTTTTCAGATAATCAAATAGTAGGAGTAGATTCGGTAGCCTTCAGTCTCTTGAAATGTTCTTTAGTTTTGGATGGCTAGCCTTTCTTAATACAACTTGATTGGAAGTTCGAGCTATTTTTTGAATGGTGCTTTGGTGATTGAGATTGTTGATATTGGAGTTCCTTCTTTGGACTTCAAGTTTATGACATTGTTCTGCTGCTGTGTCATGTATCTCTGATAGATATCGATATCATTTGTATCATTGTTTTATATCATTAAATAATGTATTCATTGGTGTTATATAATATATTCATTATCTTCCGTTGTGTTTTTGTATGTGTTATAAGCTCCGACGAATCGGATTTGAACGATTGAATCTGCGACATTCGAATACAAGTGAAGTATGGATGTCGATTTTCGAACGCGAAAATCGGGTCCTCATAGAAACTCATCATACCCACAAGTTTAATAAAAGTTTCATTTCACTGGAATTTATCTTGTTGGAATTACATGCTTTAAACCTTTGAAAACGAAATGCTAGAACATATAATCTGTTGATTCTTCCTAGATTAATCGTTTTGCTGATGTGGGTGCTTTATATCTTTTTAAAGTCCATTGAGAAAATTTTCAAAGAAAAAAATGAAATTGAAACTGCCCTCTAAAAGGTGGGCATGATAACTGGTACACCAGAGGTGCATCCTTCTCGGTCCTCTCGTACTAGGGGAAGGTCCTCTTAATGCTCTAACTTCCGCACCGGATATGGACTGAAATGTCTCACGACGTTCTGAACCCAGCTCACCTACCGCTCTAATGGGTGAACAGCCCAAACCTTGGAACATACTATTTCCCCAGGTGGCGAAGAGCCGACGTCGAGGTGCCAAACCTTCCCGTCGATGTGAAATATAAAACTTCAAACAACACTGGTACTTTTTTCATATCATAATAACATGAAACCGAAGACTGTTAATCATTCGATGAAATTTCCTTTCAGACGTTAATCGAACTACTAGTTTTTGCTTGTTCGAGCACATTAAAAATGCACAGGGATTTATATATGATGGTATATATGTATGCTATGGTAATTTCGCTTCAAAAGTACGTTCAGACTTTAAACTAACTACTATAGTGGCTAGTTATTAGAGAACTTCCATTGGGGATCCCCTTGAAAATTGCAAATAGAATTTTCCAAAAAAGATTACTTGATGAGTGTAAGAACAATTAATATGGCCTTCAAGATTTTGAATCACTTGTTGTAGCGACCGACCTTTTCGATCCTCAAAAATCGAAACTAATACATCTACGGTATTCACATGTCGAGCATCTAAGTGCTGGAAAAATGAATTGTTGGGGTGAAAGAAAGAAAAGATAGAACAAAATCTCACATCATGATGAGTAACATATAATATGCAATAGATCTTTACAGAAGAAAACCATAATATACATATATCAATCAGAGTAAACTAACCAGTTATCAGCCTGGAAAGTTATAACAACATGTCCTCACAAATGCTGATAAACACAGAACAACAAGCGCAATAGAAAATAAGATACGTGAATAAATCTTGGTGGCATCCAGCTCGTCTCTTGAACCTCCAAAGCCTCTAAAACTAATTCTAGAAATATGCTCGGGGTGTCTCGAGTATTATAAGAGAACAAAACCTGGAGTAGTCTGGTCAACCAATGTGAGAAACACAAATAATATGGATTTTTAATGTTATAAAACCTTTCAAAAATAAAGATATCTCGTAAAACCATGCTACACATAAACACAAATGAGTTTTACTTACGATAACCAAATCATTTTAATATAATATCCAATGATATTATAATAGTAATGTTTAGAGTTTAAAATTAATATATAACATAGCTGAAATGCTTGCATCTCACATTCCAACATAGGTGGACATAACTAAGTTCATAAGGCACTAATTGGAGAATGGATTTCATACAATGACAAGGTACCAGGGTACCAGCTGTCACAGTATACCTTTAGAAAATGTACCGAGGGCCTTGCTAAGACCCCTATCAACATATAACGGCCTACCATTTACTAGGTAGTACCGAATATGCCATCACTCCGGTTGCTTTGTAACTTTTTTTCATAAGTTCGAAACATACATAAAATTAGATAGTGATCTAGAAGGGTGATGACATATTGTAGCACCTCGTAGTTTAGCGTTAATTATTAAATTAGTTAGTTAGTTAATTTCGCTCCAAAAATAAAATTTGTGCAAACGATGGAATTCGACCATGATACTTGCACTATTGTGTTCGTGGTGAAATTCTGAGCAACTTTCATATTGGAGTTTTGCGATCAAAGTCCAAACAAAAAGTTGCGGACGATAAACGAATTCAGAGCAGAAATAATTAATTAATAAAAAATTAACATATATAACCAGGGTCCACAGGTCGACCCTTCTATATAGGCGGTCGACCTATATGGTAGGGGCGGTCGACCGCTCTATGTATTGAGGTTAGGGTTTTGTTAGACCCAACATGTCGGATTTAAAATATTTCAATTGTATGACTGTGGTTGATTCTAGTGCCTATAAATTCAGGCTTCACCCTCTCTTCTCTTCTCATATTTTTTGGAATAGAGAAAAAAAGCTCTAACATTTCTTCTTTTCCACTTTTTTTCTAAATTATAGTAATAAGATATTTGTATCTATGTTCATACAAATTAGAGAAGGATGGAAACCAAATAAAAGGAGAAGAGAAGAGATTCAACATTACGCGTTATCAAGGTAATTTGTATTTAGATCTATATATATTTTCTGTTCCAATCTAAAATCTCTCTTGATCTATAATTATAATATATGTATATACTATTTTTATACATATTTAGTGGAATGAAAAGGAAATAGAGTTTAATCAAAGATTTTACTTCATATCTGATGATTTGGAACGCTTTTAAAAGGTGAGTGGGAAATTTATATATTGTTTATGATTTTGAATCTGTTCTGTTGGCATACGTTTAATTTTTATACCTAGATCAATCTTATTTGTGAGTTGTAGGCTCGATCTAGCATAGAAAACACCTTTTTAGATCCGATTTGAAATAGTTTACACTCTAATCTGGAAATCAGTCTCAAAATTTTTAGAATTTGAATGGTGTAAAGTTTTATTCCAGATCTATACTTGGAGTGTAAAATGTTAATAAGACTTGGATCATTGCCCTATCTATGTTGAGTTGTAGATTTTCCATAAGTTAATTCGTGGAAAGAACATCCGTTTGATTTTTACAAATTGTTATATTTCTCCACTTTTCATAGAAAAAGATGATGTCTAATTTAACAAAAAATACATAAAAATAAAAAGGAAGAGATGTGTAATGTATAGATTTGTTCTCTATAATTCATAATGTCTATCCCAAATAAAAAACATGAAAAGAGCCATAAGTCCCTGTTTTTTATGTTGTTATAGGAAAAGTCCTTATAGACATGAATATGTAAATTTGGTCCCTATTTTTTGAAAAATAAAAAAGCAAGGTGTGTTGCACTTTTATGACATAAAATGAAAGGTAACTTGCACTTTTTTGATTTTGAACTTTTTCATAATTTTCGAAATTTTCGAAATTTTTAACATTTTTAAAAAGCGCAAGTTAACTTGCACTTTTTACCAAAAAACGCAAGCTCGTTTGCACTTTATGATTTTGAAATATTTTTGAAATTTTTGAGAAGTGCAAGGTAACTTGCGCTTTCTATCAGGAAAGCGTAAGCTAGTTTGCGCTTTCTAATTTTGAAAATTTTTAAAATTTTTGAAAGTACAAGGTAACTTGCGCTTTCTGATTTTGAAATTTTGTTGAAATTTTTGAAATTTTTAAAAAGCGCAAGTTAACTTACGCTTTATGGTTTAGAAAAAACAGGGACCTAATTTACATACTCATTTCTATAGGGACTTTTTTTGTAACAGCGCCAGAAATAGGGACCTGTAACAACCCGCATATTTTATGATTGAATATTTAAATATTTTATTTTAAATATTCATCGTTAGTCGGATTAGTGTGCGAAAGGATACTTTTTGCAAGCAGTCGAATTAGGACTCGAGACCACCCCCATTGAGTTCAAAATGACATTTGCGATCTTTTTGAGTATAATCTTTGATATGTTTGGAGTTAGTGGAATTTTGCTACTTTTTCACTTAGGGCTTTGGTTTTGTTTCAGCCCATTAGACCTAAGCTTCACCCCTCTTCTCTTCATTTCTTCATTTCTATTTCCTAATACTCAAGCTTTAGCAATAATGTAGAGAGGAATGGGAAATTAAAATTCCAAGCCCTAGTTTTCATTTTCAAATCAAGTTCTAGCTCCAAATCCAAAGAGAAGCTATTGGTAAGCATCATCTTCTTCTTCTCCAACTCATTCTTCTTTCAATTTCAGAAATTCCTAAAACTAACTTTGGGAATGTTCTTCTTTTGAGCTTAGATTCAAGCTCATTTGGATTGTGTTGAAGTGTGGTTGATTCTTCCTTTGCTTTCAAGCTTCTCCTTCATTGATTTTGTGAAAAGGTGAGATTTTTATCGCACATCTAAGTCTATGATTATCATTGATTGTTAGGTATGAATTCCTAACACTTATTCATGTGCATTTGATTTTTGATTTGGATTGGTTTTGAGAATATTCCAATTTGTAGTGTTTTGGGTTCAAATCTTTAAAGATCCTAACTTTGATGTTTTTACATGTTTTTGGTGATGCATCAAGGAGCAAATACGACCGAGTAGCCGACGGGCGTATCCCCTAGCGTCCGTGCTCGACATTTGCAAATTGAGTGAGAGCTTACACTTCTATTAAATAAGGTAGGAATTGCACAATTTGCAGTTCGGCCGACCGAACCCCCTGGGCCGGTCGACCGAAACTGTAGCCGAAACTTTCTGTGCCATTTCGGTCGGCCGACTCAGGAGGTCCGGTCAACCGACCTGCTTCTATTTTCCTGTTTGCCTATTTATGCTCGTTTTACGTTGTTTTTCCAATTGTTAATCGATTCTTCTTCTTCGATTAGTTGTTATCACCTTTGTTAACTTTGATAACTTCTATTTTTGGAATTTTTTGGCATTTCCACTTTGATGGATTTGATATCGATTTCTTTGGAATTAATTCACGTCTTCATATGTGAATTTTAGTGATTGATTATTTCTACAATCATTTTTGTGACTTGTCACTTTTAAAAATATAAAGGTTTTCAATACTAGTAGTAAATATCAAAATTCTTTCATCAAAACGATTTCAACCCTATTTTATTACAAAGCTTGTTTCTTAAACCGTTTTCGATCTACTAGTATAAATATAAACCTTTACCTCACTTGTACGAGAAATCTAATTAAACGGCTTAGTAAAACAAGCGGTATGAAACCCTTGCGTTCACTTCGCCGGTTAATTCTTGGACTTGTTCGATTGAATCTCTTGTGACAATTTTCGAGTGGAGATCTACAATTTGTTCGTAAATATTTATGTTAAGCTAGTGGTTATGGGACACGAAGCTAAGCTTATGTATTTACTAGCTTACTGTAATTGACACTTCTTGATGATCGTTGATGATCATTTTTGTGATTTAGACTAGAAAATGTGCGATGTCTCTTTGTCTACGGGGGAGACTAAACCCCGTTTCTGTGGAGCTTCGGCTCAATTTGGTGGGGTAGCGACCCATGGCCTTCGGGCCGTTTTATGGAGCTTCAGCTCAAAATTAATGATTAGCAACCATGGAATAGCGTTCCATTTGTGATACACGTGTTGGTGAGTTTTTATGCTCCCGTTTTGTGATAAGCCTACCCCTTTTCGTGATTTCTGGATTTCTATTGATGATTTCTAGAATTTGTGTTTCACCAATTTTCATGATTTACATTGATAAGTTTTATCAATATTTGTGCGTTGGTGAATTTGTGTGTCATTAACTTTTGTGATTGGCATTGTCATTATTGTCAATATTTATGGTTTGGTGAATAAAAATAAAGAGTATGACATTCTTTTTGATCTTTGAGAAGATTCTTGTGATAATGATTAATCTCCAGTTGGTTTTAAATTACATACTTATCATAGTATGGCTTTATAGTTATCATAATTTTTTGTCATATCTCTTATTCTATATCATTTAAGCTGATATTTGTAGTTAGACTGATCCGTTTATTATTTTCTTATTAAATAATACTCGGGTCAGACCGAGATGTTACAGGTGCTTCCTCTTGACCTCTTATCGGGGACTATCGCCTGACTTTTGGCTAACTACTTAGATTAGTAGTTTATTTTGTTGTATACATTTGTGAAATAGTGCGACGATATGGATTTTTCGCGTTCAAAATCGCTGGAAAATCCGCCCGTTCCAAAACAACTAATGAAAACTACCAATTTAATATACAATCTTATTTGATAGATATACAATACTGCTAAATGTATAGGATACAAATTCAATTTAGACAACATAATCAGAGTAAATAAATTAATCTACAAGGTGTGCATACCTAACTTAAACATTATACAACTACTGCTGCGCATTCTGATGAGAGGGACAGTAATATCCAATCCAGCAAACTCAATAAACAATGTAAATGCGGAATAATATAGTAAGCAGGAGAAATACAACAACAAGTCACCAATAAATAGTTAAACAGGGAAAAGTTATATTATTTTAGGGGCTGCATCACTACCATTTGTGACTGCCTACGTACCCCTATCTAATTGGGTACCCAATTAGATACAGGATCAAGCCAACGTAATTCTCCTATCACAAATAGGACTCATCGAGCCTACGATGCAACAAACAATATGCAATTCTCACTACATAGCATATATCATGCAAATGTAGATACTAAGTCTACCCACTTAGCTTAATTCTTACCTTAAGATTTTCAAATCTAATTATCTTTACGAAGATTATCTCTTGGATTTTATTCCTGAATCTTTATTTCAAACCATTTGATATACATATCTCTTTTATATCAATTTATACTTTCACTTCGGCATTTAAAAACAAATCATTTCTGAAATATTCATTTGGAAACTCCAAACACTATAATAAATGCATATCAAACCATATGCACCATGACCGAGAGGTTTCTCCCATCAACAAGGCAACTGGGTCCCAGCCTTAACACAATCGATAAATAAGTCTCTCTATTCTAAGAGCGGACTATACCAAAAACACATGCCCACTTTTTAGTTACGGGTTACCCAATCATTGGTAACATAAAAAATCACTTTATATCCCGAATTAATAAATCATTTCACAATAATATTCGGAAATACTTCAAATATATAATAATTTCCATTTCCAAATCCGTTCAGAAATCATTTCCAAAACATCGGGTTTAGTCCTTGAGATTATCTCCGTTTATAAAACACATTTTATAAACCATTAAAATCAGTTCAAATATTTATCTCCAAATATTTCTTTTTCCATTTTGGAAATCCAATTTCAATTTCTATTTCAAAACCAATTTGAAATAATTCAAATGTGCCGCTAACCACCTTATAGCCAAATCTTGAAATAAATCATAAGGAGTTAACTTATAATTATTTTCTACCCAACCCATGTATATGGATAATTAATTGCTCATAAACTGGTCGAGCCAAGTTAACAACCAATAAATAATAATCAGTACTCATAAACTGGCCAAGCGCAATCCAAACAACCAAACAATCAATCAACAACAATATTAAATAGCCACGCATCTACTAAATAACCAACAATCAATATCAAATAGATCAATTATCGAATAACAATAATTCTACACAGTTTATAATAGCAGAATGATGATTTTTTCTGCTAATAATATGTCTCTATTGAAGTATAGTTATGTAATTACATAACTGCAATTAAATTCAATCACTAACAATTTATCAATATTTTACACTTCGTAAAAAGTGTCAAATAATTATTCTAATGTGTTTTATCCGTTATTACAAATCTAGTGTCGAAGACTGCCGGTTAAACGGATCTCGTATGAGAAAATTAAACACTTTTAAACATAACACTTTTTTTTACAAATCAAAAATAACTTATTTTTAGAAAAACTATTCTCACCCAGCAATCACCATCTGACACTCGCCCATACTCAGCACTCATATATACATACGAATACACATTAATACCTACATAGCAACTGTTGTTATATGCATAGGATGCACACTCTACACTTATATTGACAAAATATATTTAGTTAATTTGACAGTTTACTTGGATTGGAAACTAACTTTGTGTAAATTACTAAATGTCTGGTTACTTCACGTACTACCAACACATGCAAAAACACTATAAAATATAAAGTAGCGGCAACAAATGTAAACAAACATATATAGGCACACACGCAAGTATCAAAGGTAGGATAAATAAATATATGTGCTAACATGAAAATGGGATGGCAATGCTTGGTCACATCCATAAAACAGGTGACAGTAAGTCTTAAACAAAAAATATGCAAGAAAGCTTACTTTCATGTGCCACGTGAATCTATTTTCCATGCTAAACCCACACACTGGCCTATCTCCTGCATTCCTCCCCTGCCCTGTATGTCTGTCACCATGAAAACATCCAAAGGCCACACTCCATCACTTTTCGCGCGACCACCATCTACCTGAGCATCATCGGCCGCCTTCCCCTGCTGTACTTGCCAGCACACCCTCAAACTCACTCATGCCAGTGCACACACACATACCCCTACTTGTTCATGCGTGCACATTTACACAAATATATGCACGCTAACTTGAACACACACACTCTTGTATATTATAAAACTCACGCCTGCACTTTCTTACATGCATTTCTCATCCACAGCTCATGCAGACTCTCCTATTCACATTATAAGACTCACGGCTAAGCAAGCTCCTCTCATGCGTGCTTTCCCCTCTCACGTGTGTGTGGCAGAGAATATAGAAGTGAAACTGAAAGTGCTTACATATTGTTGCTGTGTTCATTCTCATGCAAAAAAGTGGAAAAGTGCCCCCCTCCTCTTTGCAAATGAAATGGCATATGGAAAAAAATGAAGGTTTCCTCTTTCCTGTGATGTGCTTTTGGGTTGCTCTGTTGCTTTGTTTATTATGGAGAGTGGAAATGTCCATGCGTGCACATACTTTTGTTCATATTTACAAAGGAAAAAGAATGGAAGCAAAAAAAGAAAAGAGTCGCTGTCTATAAATTTGCAAAGAAGAAGTATAATAGGAATTTTGTTTAGATCCTCTCAGGCTTTGCTAAGATTTTGGTTTTGAACGACTGAAAGCAGTATGGTGTAAACATAAAA
This sequence comes from Allium cepa, assembly GCA_030765085.1. Classification (NCBI taxonomy): domain Eukaryota; kingdom Viridiplantae; phylum Streptophyta; class Magnoliopsida; order Asparagales; family Amaryllidaceae; genus Allium; species Allium cepa. The sequence goes on along the minus strand of CM060939.1, from coordinate 961,587,191 downwards.
GAGTGTTTGTACATATATAGGCTAATTAACTTAGTAGCAAAGGAATGAATGTACAAACCATTTAATGCAAACACGTTTGCATTAAATGCAAAGCAAGGAGGAATTACAATGACGTCGATGCTCGTGTAGAAAAAGAAAGATATTTTCTTGTTTAAAGTTTTAATATTATAGTTTTTTTTGGTACCCATTTATTTCGTACTTTGCTTATTTCGAACCCAAATCAATAAAACAAGTATACGATCGCAGTAAGTATGACGAGGTGATCCTAAAACAATAATAATATAGACCGGTTATTGAGTTCTATTAATATCACAAAACACCGCTATACGCTAATTATACGTCAACGAAAATGTTAATATTTTCCAAATTAAAAATTATGGAAAAATTCTATAAAATGAACTAAAATGACGTCATCAAAAATCAAGTCTTAATTCAAAACACATATTTTATTATAATTTAATTCAAATTCGAATATCTAAACTAAATTAAATATTGAAATTTGATTACCCAAAATTGCGGGTCTTTACAAACTCCCTCACTTAAAAGAATTTCGTCCCCGAAATCACCAGGACGGAGAAATATAACGAAAACAAACAACCAACGAAAGCTAAGCACTCCAAATAGAAATATCACCCAAACCCCGGTCGGAGGTACTGCGCCTTACCCTATCCATTTTATTTATCAAATTAAGGCAGTTTCATTTTAAAATTCTAGGTGGATTTACTAACCTATATGAATTTTGCTTTGGCACCTAACCAAAGCTCTGATACCAAACGTGACGATATGGATTTTTCGCGTTCAAAATCGCTGGAAAATCCGTCCGTTCCAAAACAACTAATGAAAATTACCAATTTAATATACAATCTTATTTGATAAATATACAATACTGCTAAATGTATAGGATACAAATTCAATTTAGACAACATAATCAGAGTAAAAAAATTAATCTACAAGGTGTGCATACCTAACTTAAAAATCATACAACTACTGCTGCGCACTCTGATGAGAGGGACAACAATATCCAATCCTACGAACTCAATAAACAATGTAAATGCGGAATAATATAGTAAGCAAGAGAAATACAACAACAAGTCACCAATAAACAGTTAAACAGGAAAAAGTTATATTATTTTAGAGGTTGCACCACTACCACTTGTGACTGCCTACGTACCCCTATCTAATTGGGTGCCCAATTAGATACAAGATCAAGCCAACGTAGTTCTTTCTATCACAAATAGGACTCATCGAGCCTACGATGCAACAAACAATATGCAATTCTCACTACATAGCATATGTCATGCAAATGTAGATACTAAGTCTACCCACTTAGCTTAGTCCTTAACTTTAGATTTTCAAATCTAATTATCTTTACGAAGATTATCTCTTGGATTTTATTCTCGAATCTTTATTTCAAGCCATTTGATATACATATCTCTTTGATATCAATTTATACTTTCACTTCGGGATTTAAAAACAAATCATTTCTGAAATATTCATTTGGAAACTCCAAACACTATGATAAATTCATATCAAACCATATGCACCATGACCGAGAGGTTTCTCCCATCAACAACGCAACTGGGTCCCAGCCTTAACACAATCGATAAATAAGTATATCCCTCTATTCTAAGAGCGGACTATACAAAAAACACATGCCCACTTTTTAGTTATGGGTTACGTGAATCATGGTAACATAAAAAATCACTTTATATCCCGAAGTAATAAATCATTTCACAATAATATTCGGAAATACTTCAAATATATAATAATTTCCATTTCCAAATCCATTCAGAAATCATTTCCAAAACATCGGGTTTAGTCCTTGAGATTCTCTCCGTTTATAAAACACATTTTATAAACCATTAAAATCAGTTCAAATATTTATCTCCAGATATTTCTATTTCCAATTTGTAAATCAAATTTCAATTTCTATTCCAAAACCAATTTGAAATAAATCAAATGTGCCGCTAACCACCTTATAGCCAAATCTTGAAATAAATCATAAGGAGTTAACTTATAATTATTTTCTACCCAACCCATGTATATGGATAATTAATTGCTCATGAACTGGTCGAGCAAAGTTAACAACTAATAAATAATAATCAGTACTCATAAACTGGCCAAGCGCAATCCAAACAACCAATCAACAACAATATTAAATAACCGCACATCTATTAAATAACCAATAATCAATATCAAATAGATCAATTATCGAATAATAATAATCATACATAGTTTATAATAGCAGAATGATGATTTATTCTGCTAATAATATGTCTCTATTGAAGTATAGTTATGTAATTACGTAACTGCAATTAAATTCAATCACTAACAATTTATCAATATTTTATAGTTCATAAAAAGTGTCAAATAGTAATTCTAATGTGTTTTATCCATTATTACGAATCTAGTGTCGAAGACTGCGGGTTAAATGGATCTCGTATGAGAAAATTAAAACTTTTAAAGAAACCACTTTTTTTTACAAATCAAAAATAACTTATTTTTAGAAAAACTATTCTCACCCAGCAATCACCATCTAACACTCGCCCATACTTAGCACACATATAAACATACGAAAACACATTAATACCTACATAGCAACTGCTGTTATATGCATAGGACGCACACCCTATACTTATATTCACAAATATATTTAGTTAATTTGACAGTTTACTTGGATTGGAAACTAACTTTGTATAAATTACTAAATGTCCAGTTACTTCACTTACTACCAACACATGCAAAAACGCTATAAAATATAAAGTAGCGGCAACAAATGTAAACAAGCATATATAGGCACACACACAAGTATCAAAGGTAGGATAAATAAATATATGTGCTAACATGAAAATGGGATGGCAGTGCTTGGTCACATCCATAAAACAAGTGACGGTAAGTCTGAAACAAAAAATATGCAAGCAAGCTTACTTTCATGTGCCACCCGAATCTCTTTTCCATGTTAAACCCACACAGTGGCCTCTCCCCTGCAATCCTCCCCTGCCCTGTATGTCTGTCACCATGAAAACATCCAAATTCCACACTCCATCACTTCCCGCTCGACCACCATCAACCTGAGCATCATCGGCCGCCTTCCCTTGCTGTACTTGCCAGCACACCCTCAAACTCACTCATGCCAGTGCACACACACATACCCCTACTTGTTCATGCATGCACATTTACACAAATATATACACGCTAACTTGAACACACACACTCTTATATATTATATAACTCACGCCTGCACTTTCTTACGTGCATTTCTCATCCACCGCTTATGTAGACTCTCCTATTCACATTATAAGACTCACGACTAAGCAAGCTCCTCTCATGCGTGCTCTCCCCTCTCACGTGTGTGTGCCAGGGAATATAGAAGTGAAACTGAAAGTGCTTACATATTGTTGCTTTGTTCATTCTCATGCAAAAAAAGTGGAAAAGTGACCCCTCGTCTTTGCAAATGAAATGGCATATGGAAAAAAAATATGAAGGTTTCCTCTTTCCTGTGACGTGCTTTTGGGTTGCTCTGTTGCTTTGTTTTGTATAGAGAGTGAAAATGTCCATGCGTGCACATACTTTTGTTCATATTTACAAAGGAAAAAGAATGGAATCAAAAAAAGAAAAGAGTCGCTGTCTATAAATTTGCAAAGAAGAAGTATAATAGGAATTTTGTTTAGATCCTCTCAGGCTTTGCTAAGATTTATGTTTTTGAACGACTGAAAGCAGTATGGTGTAAACATAGAAGAGTGTTTGCACATATATAGGCTAATTAACTTAGTAGCAAAGGAATGAACGTACAAACCATTTAATGCAAACACGTTTGCGTTAAATGCAAAGTATGGAGGAAGGACAATGACGTCGATGCTCGTGTAGAATAAGAAAGATATTTTCTTGTTTAAAGTTTTAATATTATAATTTTTTTGGTACCCCGTTATATCGTGCTTTGCTTAATTCGAACCCAAATCAATAAAAACAAGTATACGATCATAGTAAGTATGACGAGGTGATCCTAAAACACTAATAATATAAACCGGTTATTGAGTTCTGTTAATATCACAAAACACCGCTATACGCTAATTATACGTCAACGAAAAATGTTAATATTTTCCAAATTAAAAATTATGGAAAAATCCTGTAAAATAAACTAAAATGACGTCATCAAAAATAAAATCTTAATTCGAAACACATATTTTATTATAATTTAATTCAAATCCGAATATTTAAAATAATTAAATATTGAAATTTGATTACCCAAAATTGCGGGTCGTTACAAATAGATTCCAGGATGTGTACTTATTCTTTTTTCTAGCACTTGTAACTATTCTTTTGTGATATTGTGGATCTTGTTTGACCACTACTCTGATGTACACTTTCACGTGTAATATTCATATCTATTTCTGCCTTCGAGATATGAACTTCTGTGACTGATTTATGCCATGCTCATTTCTATATTGGTTTCTGAAGATATCATGGCCACTGTGTAGTAGCTTTGAGTTTGCATCGGCATGTCGAATTTCCTCTTGAAATGGAATGCACGTTGTACTATCTAACATATCGATGCTCGCACAAAGCAATTACATGGATGGTCGCTCCTCAACAGCCTTATTCTCCGCTAGTTGACGGCATTACCCCGTTGTGTCCTTGGCTAGCGAGGGTATAGAGGTGGGGAGTCACAGCTTGGTATCAGAGCCAATCTTCGGAACAATGTAGAATAAGCTAGCAAGGACAATCTTCCTAAGTCCATCTTAGGAGTCGTGCTTTAGGATTTAATTCGAGTCTTTGTACCGATTCATCCTAATTTCTTTATGATTCCTTGTTTTATCTATCAAGATTGCTTGATAGCCATTTGGTGAATAACCTTTTTCTTCTTCTTTCTTTCTTTCTTTCTAAGGGAAGAGAAATGGTTAGACCAGGCCGTCCCAGCGTCGGTCAATCTTGTGCTACTCCCTAAGATGGAGTATTTATGTCTGCCCAGTAGCTTCTTGATCTAGTAAAGAATGCTCAAGCAGCCGGTTCTAATCCGGAGTCTACTCACCCAAGGTCTGGATTTGCACGTTTGTGCAGCGATTATATCAATTTGGTGGAAAGCCATTCAAAGGTTCTAAAACAATTATTGAAGTCCAGGCTTGGCTGAGAACGTGCGATCGAATCTTTTCTCGCATGAATCTTATTGGTCTTCACCGTGTTCAGGTGGCCTCTAGTATGCTCCAAGAAAGAGCATTAGATTGGTATAAGCTTCTGATTTCTGAAATAAATGAATCGGACCTTACTTGGGAGAAATTCCGGGAATGCTTCGAATTAAAATTTGTGCCAGAAGCTGAGAAGGTGACTTTGGCTCGCCGATTCATTGACCTTGTTCAAGGTGGATCCTCTGTGGCAGATTATGTTGCATCTTTCGAGTCACTTTCTAAATACGAGGTCGAATATATAAACACCCCATTGAAGAAAAATCAACGATTCGTCTATGGCTTGAATAAAAGTCTCAAGAAGCCATTACTTCTAAAATTAGAAGTTTCTTTTGATCAACTTATTAATATCGCTCTTCGACTTGAAGATGCAGATAAAGAAAGTGATGTTGAAGTTATGGGTGCCAAACCGAATTTCAACAACAAGAAAAGGCCTAATAAGTTCAAAGGTCCTTATCCCAACAATAAGAAAGGGAAGCAAGCCTCTCCGGCAACTAAGACTTTTACCCCAAGTGGTGGGCAATGCTACAACTGTGGTTCTAAGGACCATTATGTGAACAAGTGTTCAAAGCCTCGTACTTGCCGCTATTGCAAAAGCCCGGATCATTATTTATCTTCTTGTCCCAAACTTCAAAATAGGAAGGAGGGAAAGCTTAATGTTGCTCAAGCCCTTGGCAACACATCTCGTGGCCAAGGTATTTCTCATTCTATCCTTGATGACATTATTTTATTCTATGGTCATCCTATTCAAGTTCTTTTTGATACGGGTCTGTCCCACTCTTTTATTTCAAAAGAACTTGTTGATACTTTTTCTTTGGATGTTTTGTGTTTAATGACTTCTTTGAGAATTGCGAATCCGGTTGGTGGATCCGCAACAATCAGTTTATTGTGTAAAGATGTCGAGATTATTTTGTGTGATTTTTCTTTCCGAGCCGATTTGCATGTTATGCGCTACTTAGGCTTTCGAATGATTTTAGGAATGGATTGGCTTAACCACTATAAAGCCCAAATCCTATGTCCTGAGCGGACTATTTATCTTCGACATCCTCAATCTGTCAAGCAGATTTCTATTGATCCTAAAGATTCGGATTCCAGCTTAGTTGCATCTTTATATTCTTTAAATCCTCATGATGACGATAATAATGATGAGGAAGATATTATTTCTCTTATTCACGTTGTTCATGAATTTTCCGACATATTTGAGCCCATTTTAGGATTACCACCTAAGCGAGCAATTGAGTTCAAAATTAATCTCATCCCTGGAGCTCAACCTATTATTCGTCCTCCTTATCGTATGCCCAATGAAGAAAATGAGGAGATGCGCAAACAATTATCCCAATTGGAGACAAAGAAATTTATTCGCTTTAGTTCCTCGCCTTGGGGAGCTTCGGCTATTTTTGTGAAGAAATCCGATGGTACACTTAGGGTCTATGTTGACTACCACAAGCTTAATGATATTACTATCAAGAATAAATATCCTTTACCTCGGATTGATGATCTATTCGATCAACTTAGTGGTGCTAGAGTCTTTTCACAATTGGACTAGGCTACCGGTTTTCATCAGCTTCGTATTGCAGAGGATAGTATTCCTTTGACATCGTTCCGTACTCGATATGGATCTTATGAATGGCTTGTTATGCCATTTGGTTTAACGAATGCTCCGGCCTATTTCGTTGACCTTATGAATCGAGTTTTCAAAGACTTCCTCGATCGGTTTTTTCTCATCTTTATTGACAATATTCTTGTGTATCCAAAAACCGAGAAGGAGCATGAAAAGCATCTTCAAATTGTCTTGGAAACTCTTAGGAGCAATCAATTGAAGGCAAAATTTTCTAAATGCCGCTTTTGGCAATCTCGTGTGAAGTTTCTCGGTCATATTATTTCCGAATCCGGAATTTCCTTGGATCCTTCAAAGATTGAAGCAATTCAAAACTGGAAGAGACCGAAGAGTTTGACGAAAATACGAAGTTTCCTTGGATTGGCCGGTTATTACCACCGTTTCATAAAGGACTTTCCAAAATTTCCATGCCTCTTGCTAGCTTGACAAAGAAGGGAGTTAAATACATTTGGTCGGAAAAATGTGAAGCTTCTTTTCAGAAATTAAAAGAACTCCTTTCAGATGCTCCTATTCTTGTGATTCCCGAGGGAAACCAAGATTTTATAGTTTATACCGATGCTAGTCGCGTTGGTTTGGGTGCCGTTCTTATGCAAAGAGAACGTGTTATTGCTTATGCTTCTAGGCAATTAAAGCCAGCCGAGACTAGATATGCCACTCATGATTTAGAACTCGCGGCTATTGTTTTCGCCCTTCGTATTTGGCGTCATTATCTTTTGGGAGAAAAATTTATTCTTTACACCGATCATAAATCCTTGAAGTATCTATTTTCTCAAAAGGAACTTAATTTGCGTCAACAACGTTGGCTCGAATTTCTTGCAGCTTATGATCTTGATATTCGTTATACTCTCGGAAAGAGAAATCGTGTTGCGGATGCACTTAGTCGTAAGCAACAAGGGTTGTTTCTATGATGATATCCGAACGGAAAGATCTTGGAATTCTATCCACTGGTGAGATTCGAGATCATGTTTCCGATTTATGTTCATCTCTTGTTTTATGTAGCCTTGAGGCTCAGCCTTCTCTTTTAGACTGCATTCTTGAAGCTCAAAAGCTAGATCCCGAATTGGCTCTTCTTGGCCAAAATCTTAGGGATAAAATTGATATTGAAGGTTTGAAAGACTTTAATATTGATTCTCGTGGCGGTATTCGAAAATTTGGTAAACTTATCGTGCCAAATATTAGTAATCTTCGTAAAGGCATTTTAGAAGATTCTCATCGTTCTAAATTTACCATTCATCCCGGTAGTAGTAAAATGTACGTGGATATGATGCGACATTATTATTGGGAGGGAATGAAATCTGATATTGCTAACTTTGTTAAGTGTTGCATGACTTGCCAACTTGTCAAGGCCGAACATCAAAGTCCTGGTGGGTTATTGCAACCTTTAGAAATTCCAATTTGGAATTGGGACCAAATTTCCATGGATTTTATAGACGGCCTTCCCCGTTCTCGTTCGGGTCATGATAGCTTATGGGTGATAGTCGATAGACTTACTAAATCCGCCCATTTTATTCCCGTTCGGTCCAATCGAACTGTTCCTCTCTTGGCTAAACTCTTTATTAGATAAATTGTAAAATTACATGGAGTTCCTTCTTCTATTGTTAGTGATCATGATCCATTATTTTCTAGTGGATTTTGGAAGAGTCTTCAAAAAGCTTTGGGAATGAAGCTTAATTTTAGCACCGCTTATCATCCCCAGTCCGATGGACAAACCAAGCGTGTGAATCAAACTCTTGAAGATCTTCTTCGTGCGTGTGTTCTTGATTTTGGTGGAAGTTGGGAAGATCATATTTCTATTGTTGAGTTTTCCTATAATAATAGCTTCCAATCTAGTATTGGTATGGCACCTTTCGAGGCACTCTATGGAAGGCCATGTCGATCTCCTTCTTGTTGGCTTGAGGTCAGTGAGAAGCTGGTTTTAGGTCCAAATTTTATTCGTGATTCCACAGAAAAGATTGACCTTATTCGTCATCGGATGAAAGAATCCCAGAGCAGGCAAAGATCCTATGCCGATAACCGGAGAAGGAAATTAGAATTTTCTGTGGGAGATCTTGTGTTTATTCGTGTTTCACCTATGAAGGGTATTGTACGTTTCAGTCGATCGGAAAAGTTAGCGCCTTGTTAAATTGGTCCATTTCCTATCACCAAACGTATTGGTTCCGTGGCTTATCGCCTCTTACTACCAGCTCAGTTTTCTGCTATTCATGACGTGTTTCACGTTTCTCAATTACGGAAGTGCCTTCGAGATTCCGATTCTATTCTTGAGCCCGGTGTTGTGGAAGAAATTGAAGTTTCACCTAATTTAACTTATAAGCAACATCCTATTCGTATTATTGCTTCGGAGGTCAAACGCCTTCGAAATAAAGATGTTTTGCTTGTTAAAGTCCAATGGTCCTCAAATCCTAAGGATTGCTCTTCGGAATCTAGAGAATTCATCGAGCGAACACATCCGGACTTATTTTCTCGTGCTCTTTGAGGTAAACTTCTTATTCCAAATTTCTTCTTTTGTGTTGATATGCTTTTATGGTTGTTACTTTTTGATTCATTTGTTTCTTAAGATTGCGAGGACGCAATTTCTTTAAGGAGGGGAGTCTGTAACAACGCGCATATTTTATGATTGAATTTTTAAATATTTTATTTTAAATATTCATCGTTAGTCGGATTAGTGTCCGAAAAGCTACTTTTTGCAAACAGTCGAATTAGGACTCGAGACCACCCCCATTGAGTTCAAAATGACATTTGCGGCCTTTTTGAGTATAATCTTTGATATTTTTGGAGCTAGTGGAATTTTGCTACTTTTTCACTTAGGGCTTTGGTTTTTTTTCAGTCCATTAGACCCAAGCTTCACCGCTCTTCTCTTTATGACTTCATTTCTATTTCCTAATACTCAAGCTTTAGCAACAATGGATAGAGGAATGGAAATTAAAATTCCAAGCCCTAGTTTTCATTTTCAAATCAAGTTCTAGCTCCAAATCCAAAGAGAAGCTATTGTTAAGCATCATCTTCTTCTTCTTCAACTCATTCTCCTTTCAATTTCAGAAATTTCTAAAACTAACTTTGGGAATGTTCTTCTTTTGAGCTTAGATTCAAGCTCATTTGGGTTGTGTTGAAGTGTGGTTGATTCTTCCTTTGCTTTCAAGGTTCTCCTTCATTGATTTTGTGAAAAGGTGAGATTTTTATCTCACATCTAAGTCTATGATTATCTTTGATTGTTATGGATGAATTCCTAACACTTATTCATGTGCATTTGATTTTTTATTTGGATTGGTTTTGTGAATATTCCAATTTTTAGTGTTTTGGGTTCAAATCTTTAAAGATCCTAACTTTGATGTTTGAACACGTTTTTGGTGATGCATCAAGAAGCCAATAGGACCGGGTAGCCGATGGGCGTAATCCCCTAGCGTCCGCACTCGACCGGTTGCAAATTGAGTGAGAGATCGCACTTCTATTAAATAGGGTAGGAATTGCAGAATTTGCATTTCGGCCGACCGAACCCCTTGGGCCGGTCGACCGAAGCTGTAGCCGAAACTTTCTATGCCATTTCGGTCGGCCGACTCAAGAGGTCCGGTCAACCGACCTGTTCCTATTTCCTTGTTTGCCTATTTATGCTCGTTTTGCTTTGTTTTTCCAATTGTTAATCGATTCTTCTTCTCCGATTAGTTGTTATCAACTTTGTCAACTTTGATAACTTCTATTTTTGGAATTTTTGGGTATTTCCACTTTAATGGATTTGATATCGATTTCTTTGGAATTAATTCACGTCTTCATATGTGAATTTTAGTGATTGATTGTTTCTACAATCATTTTTATGACTTGTCACTTTTAAAAATACAAAGGTTTTCAATACTAGTAGAAAATATCAAAATTCTTTCATCAAAACGATTTCAACCCTGTTTTATTACAAAGCTTGTTTCTTAAACCGTTTTCGATCTATTAGTATATATATAAACCTTTACCTCACTCGTACGAGAAATCTAATTAAACGGCTTAGTAAAACAAGCGGTATGAAACACTTGCATTTACTTCACCGGTTAATTCTTGGACTTTTTCGATTGAATCTCTTGTGACGATTTTCGAGTGGAGATCTACAATTTGTTCGTAAATATTTAAGTTAAGCTAGTGGTTATGGGACATGAAGCTAAGCTTATGTATTTACTAGCATACTGTAATTGACACTTCTTGATGATCGTTGATGATCATTTTTGTGATTTAGACTAGCAAATGTGCGATGTCTCTTTGTCTACGAGGGAGGCTAAACCCCATTTCTGTGGAGCTTCGGCTCAATTTGGTGGGGTAGCGACCCAAGGGGTCTTCGGTCCGTTTGGGGAGCTTTGGCTCAAAATTAATGGTTAGCAACCATGGAATAGCGTTCCGTTTTGTGATACACGCGTTGGTGATTTTTCATGCTCCCGTTTTGTGATAGGCCTGCCCCTTTTAGTGATTTCTGGATTTCTATTGATGATTTCTAGAATTTGTGTTTCACCAATTTTCGTGATTTACATTGATAAGTTTTATCAATATTTGTGCATTGGTGAATTTGTGTGTCATTAACTTTTGTGATTGGCATTGACATTATTGTCAATATTTATGGTTTGGTGAATAAAAATAAAGAGTATGACGTTCTTTTTTATCTTTAAGAAGATTCTTGTGATATTGATTAATCTCTGGTTGGTTTTCAGTTACATACTTATCATAATATGGCTTTATAGTTATCGTACTATTTTGTCATATCTCTTATTCTATATCATTTCAGCTAATATTTATAGTTAGACTAATCCGTTTTTTATTTTCTTATTAAATAATACTCGGGTCAGACCATGATGTTACGGGTGCTTCCTCTTGACCTCTTATCAGGGACTATCGCCTGACTTTTGGCTAACTACTTAGATTAGTAGTTTATTTTGTTATATAAATTTGTGATATAGACTCCAGGATGTGTACTTATTCTTTTGTCTAGCACTTGTAACTATTCTTTTGTGATATTGTGGATCTTGTTTGACCACTACTCTGATATACACTTTCACGTGTAATATTCATATCTATTTCCGCCTTCGAGATATGAACTTCTGTGACTGATTTATGTTATGCTTATTTCTATATTTGTTTCCGAAGATATCATAGCCACTATGTAGTAGCTTTGAGTTTGCATCGGCATGTCGAATTTCCTCTTGAAATGAAATGCACGTTGTACTATCTAACATATCGGTGCTCACACAAAGCAATTACATGGATGGTCGCTCCTCAACAGCCTTATTCTCCATGGTAGTTGACGGCATTACCCCGTAGTGTTCTTGGCTAGCGAGGGTATAAAGGTGGGGCGTCACAGGACCTTTCGTGCAAAGCCCAATTTTTTTTTTATTCATTCCTTATAATTTTAAACGAAGTCATTCTTTCCTTTTATTAGCTTTTGTTTATTGAAATTATAATAGAAAATCTTCTTAAGGAATCTAATTCCAGCAAATTAAATATTGAAAGCATATTCTAGGTAAATATTTATGACTATAATGTATTAGGATTGGAGTTGGTAGTCTATACGCATTTATTGCGCTAATAAATGAGTATAAAATTTAAACAATAGCATTGAATTACGTGTATCACTCACTTAGGATAGATTATTTATAGGTAGGATAGGTAAGCGAATGGGAGGCTATGTAGTTAATATCGGATAATATCGTTGATATATCGCCAATATATCTCTTATCGCACTTATGCCGATATTTTTTCAAAATATCATTTAAATATCATTACTGATAATCGCCCAATATTTATCGATATATCGCTCCAATATTTAGTGTAAAATACTCGATATTTTTTAAGAACATCCTTCATTATAGTATGTGTTGGAGAAAATATCTTTGTAGATAAATACCTTCACATTATCAATATTTATTTCTTATATATGATGAATGACAATTTATAGACCATATTAGAAATCTTAATACACTAATATTTTAGTTTTAAGCATACAGGTTTAGGCTACCTTGTTAGTCTTTCAATAAAGAAATTTCTACTTATTCCATTAGTTTATATGTTTTATTTTCCTTGAAGACATTACCATTGAAGGCAAGATTATGAAAGAGCTACTTCTCTTTCTAGTTACTTTTATTCACCGTTTCTAGTTGGTAAGTTAGCTTATGAAAATTCATTTTATTATTTATTATCATGAACCCAGAACTAAAAGTTGAAGAGCGGTAAAGTAATATTTGACATATCAATAAGGAATAAGCTAAAGTAGTAACTGGTATAAAATCAACATGCTTATTCGATAATTAAGTATAAATGAAAACAACGAAACTATAAATCTTAAAAAGTTGGGAAAGTAATATAGATGATTAGATTACTGAAGAAATAATGAATACAGTTTAAAAATGAAGAAAATAGTAAAAATTACATTACACGAATTTCTTGGTTTTTATGAGCATATATTATGATTTGTATTAAATAGAATATCTCAGTAAATGGATTATAATCTATAAACTATATGCAACCAGTCTTGGATAGTAATTTTAAATAATCCAAAATTCGAGTACTTAACATCAATGTAACATTATAACATAATACATTATCATTTATAACATGTTCTACACATGTCCGATATTTTACTGATATTATCCGATATTATCACGATATTTTAAAATATGTCATATCGGTACTTGACTAACACATACCTGATACCAATATTAACTACTTAGATAAGAGGAGTAGGAAAGGTAGTAATTCCTATTAGTAGGCAATAAAACTAAAAGTATCCAATAATTAATAGGATATAAAAGATTGTAACCCCAATTAATGGGAAATAAATGTGAATTGAATTAGGGGATTACAATTAATTAATATGGCATAGAAGGTAGTAACTCCAATTAATGTGAAAAAATTGAGGAATGAATTAGGAGCTACAATAAATGGGTGTATGGATTTATGAGACTGATAAATATGGAAGGTTGGGTAAATAACTATGGAATAGTTATAAAAGGTTACTAATTAGAAATTGGATATCAGTAATTATACATAAATGTCTTAGGAAATGTCTGTTAGAATTATTATGGGCAAATTGACATTTATGGATTTTTAGAGGCGGATTTATGGGTATTTATAAGGTAAATCTCATTGCCTTAAATAAAAAGGAGACTGGTAGACTAAGTCCAATATTTAACCTAGGAACTATTATAAGAACTAGGATATATGACCTAAATCTTGTATAGGCTTAGGATAGTTATTTGGACTTAGTAAATTGGGATACGAGGTCAGTAGATTTACATGGCGAAAGGCTGTCCTTCACTCAAAGGCTACCAGCGGTCGTGCTCACTTACTATTGATGTGAGACATTACCAATCATAGGACCCGTAACTATGCAAGAGATAGAACTTGCTTTGGAGTTGCAGGTGTTAAGTGGTTGTTTGAGGGCCTGTCTCTTTCCTAATTAAAAAGTATTAAATGGTCCAAATTAGTAATTAAGAGCGGTGAGGGATATCTCCAGAGGGGTTTGCTTCAGGTTTGAGGTATTAAGCGGCTGTAGGGTCCGCCAATCTCCTATAAAGAAGTATTAAGTTACCTGGTGAGGTTCCAAACTAATAATTAAGAGTGATAGTGGAATCATTGGAAGGGTTTGCTTCAGGATTGGGGTCTTAAGTGGAATTAGATCATAGGGCCACCTCTTTTAGAGAAAAAAAAGTATTAAGTAGCCCAATGAGATTTCGAGCGATGTCAGCAAGATAGTACCTACGAGGAGTCTGCCTTGGGGTTAGGTATTAAGTGATGTGGGACATGCTTAGAATATAGGTATTAAATGGTTAGAAGTCTGCCTAGTCCTTATTTATAAGGTATTAAGTGGCTTGATACTATCTCTCACATGACTGTGATTTTATTGCCGATAGTTGTGCAAGTATGGCTGTTATGATATTATAAAAGCCTGAAATAGTGGTCGGAGGTCTCTGTAGCTAGGACCAATAGACCAACGACGACGATGCTAGGAGTCCACCTTAGAGATAGGTCATAAATGATGAAGCCTACCTCGATTGAGGTCTTAAATAGCCAATGTCTACCTATTTCTCTTTTAGAAATATTAAGTACCTGATGGACTTAGTGATAGTAGGAGTCTGCTTCATATTTGGAAGTATTAAGTGGCAGATGGATTTGGGAAGTATTAGAGGGTTGATAGGCTTTGTCGGCATTTTATAACTTGGGAAAAGGTAGGTAGATAAATCATGCGTGCAATATTAGGTTAATTTGGTTAACCTTAAATAATAGACATAAGAATTAAATGGAAACCAATCGGTATAAATTTATATTATGGACACTATATAGATTTTCCAGTCACTTGAATGTTGTTCTGACCCTTCCTCATTACAACCCTCGAGATACATTTAGAGGAACATGTTACTGAAGCTGGATGTGATCGATTGTTGGAGAAGTCTTCTTTTCTCTCATACTCGATGCTGATGTGACAATATGATATCCAAAGAATATCATTAATTCCAATGTAGTAACCATAATAAGTATTTTTATTCTATTATTGTTTCGACTATGATTTTAGATTTTATAGATCTCTGATAATGCTAATGCTTATTTGCGGGTACCAAATCCAATAATCTGTACTCTAATGGACTTGGGTTTCGATTTTGTCGAAATTTGGGCTTATTAAAGTGCACGTTCTTACACATACCCTAGTGAGTGCGACCTATATAGCCCTACCGCTATCCTATGTCTTAGTTACTCCTAGGTGTGAGGCTTGTGACGTCACAATTACCTTTTATATAGCAATCCCACTTGGAACAATAACACTGCCCATCGGGCAACAATGTTATGCTAGCATTCTTCTGTACAAGTTATTCAGGATATAAACAAACCTAAGGCACTACTTTCACTATATCCTTGGAATTAGTAGCAAGTCAGCCTTGCACTTCAAAGAACTCTTTTTTCAATCAATCATCTTCAAGATATCTTCAATTCAAACGCATATGTCGGTTCGAACTGGTTTTTGTATAACTCATGTTTATTCGATCCCGATCTCTTCGAACCAACAGTCGATGGTTTAAAAATGGTCAAGATTTAATAGTCGGTTATTTAACTATTAAATAAATAAACAAACTAATCAAAGATTTAGTTCCATATGGAAACCAACCATGGTTAAACAAATAAGCAACCACTAATCTTTTTTAATTAATCGTTTCATTAATTAAAGCCACTTTTTAAATCCTTGTATTAACATACCTTTTACAAAAGATATATTCAAAAACCCTTTCGACTCTTTTCAATACTTGAAAAATATTGATATACTTATCTTAACTATATAAGTATACTCACAAAACATTTCACTTTCAATACTTAGAAAACTTTTTCATATACTTATATCAGCAGTATAAGTATATTCATAAAACACTTCATTTTCAATACTTAGAAAATGTACCAAACACTTATCTCAATGGTATAAGTATATTCACAAATCTGAAGAAAGATCTCATTTCCATAGCCACATTTGATTGGGTTAAAACAAATGTCATTTAAAACATAGATAACAATCAATCCAAAACTCTTTTGGTGTAAGTAAGTGGATCATGTAGAAATTAGATCAAATATACTTTTGGTGCTTACTCCATCCTCCCTCTAGAAGCGCTTCAGCCAGGCCATATAGGTAGGACTGAAAAATAGTTAGTGCTTTGGCCGGGCTATTTTAGGCGAGACCAAAGGCTTGCTCCATCCTCCCTCTAGGAGGCGCTCCGACCAGGCCACGCAGATGAGATCGAAGGCTTGCAGCGCACTAGTCCGGCCTTATAGGCGAGACTTGAGGCTTACTCTGACCTCCCTCTAAGAGGCGCTTTGACCAGGCCAGCTTGGCGGGATCAAAGACTTTTTCCTTTATTTCATAAATCCTCCTTATGAAGCATTCCTCTTTATTGATTACTTGTTCTTTGTAGAGACATTTTCCTTTTGCTTAAGTCTTGCTAATAAATTCTTGAATCTCTTCTTTCCCTAAGAAATTCTCAATCATTCCTTTAAGAGCTCGACATTGATTTATTTCGTATCTATTCCTCCAGTGATATTGGCAATAAATACCCTTAAGATTTCTTTCATTTCCTAATTGCTTCTTATTTGAAGATCGATAGTTCAATCGCTTCTTAGTTAGGAGATAGATGTTCCGTAAGAAGTGGTAAGAGAATGAATCCTTGAAGATCGAGAATTTCAGGGGCATTGTGTTCTTTGCTCCTACTTGACTTTCTTGTAGCATTCGATTGACACATTAGCATCATTTCTAGGTTTCCTCTTTAAAGATTCTCGAGTTTTGATTGATGCGGGAGGATGATCAATTATTCCTTTCCACCGTTGGGCAAACTTGTCAAAATCACTAGCTATCTCTTATTAAAAAATAGTTCCCTTGGACTGAAACTGTTTGGACCTTCTCATCTTTAAGAACAAAATATCTTTCTTTGGGCCCTTATTTCCCAGGATATGATAGTAACCGGGGATCGGGGTAGAGCCAATATGGAACAGATTTATGCTCTACTTATCAAGATTATAAGTAACTACTTGTTTCTTCCATAATTTGCATTGCTAACAACATGAACACTTGCTCCTTATGACATCGAGGGTCATGAGTGATCTGATAAACTGGCATGCTCAAGTGAGGCTTTAAGGATCCTTACTTTGGAATGCTCATTATGCCATTCTAAATAGGTTATCTAATGTTTGGAAAGCCCTTTAAGGAAATATGCAGGACAGGAAAGTCCTCTATATCCTGTATACACAGGCTTAGGGGAAGTTCTTTTATGGGGATATGGGGGGAGATGGAGATACGAGCCCCCTTCTAGCACCAAAATGTTAATATATTTCTTTTTTAACCTCAAATATGCAAGACATGGCAAGTCTAATTCAGAATAAAGGCTTAAGTTGCCTTATACAAAGATTGAAAGAAGTATGCAAGATTAAATCCAAGTCGAGTAGAATGAAGTAGGCATGTCCATAGTCAAGTACAAGAAATCATATATATGTCGTCGGTCCAATAATTGGAAGAATATCTTTATTTCAATTGAAGTATGTTATGAAATGTTTATTGTTCAAGTGCTTATATGCAAAAAGTTCAAAAAGTAAGATTGGCTCTAAATCCCCAATTCAATTTAGAGTTTACAACTTAAAAATGGAAGAAGAGAAGAAAAATTCGCCTGTCTCAAGTTTCTATTGGGCCCGAATTTGTAGTGGTGGAGGCACAGTTGCTACGTGTCGCTTGACATGTGTGTTAGTGACGAAATTATGGACATTAAGGCTTAACTAAACACAAAAGGGGGAGTGAATAGTGTTTTCTAACTTTAATGAATTTTTTTTATTCTTTTAAGATTATACTTAATTGACGCGGAAATCACAGAGTCAAACACAGACAAATATAAATGCAAAAAAGTAAAAGTGGAGAATCAAAGAGATCACACCAGGGATTTTATATTGGCTTGGAGTTACTATACATCCAGTCCCGTACAATTTCTTGTACATATTTCTTTTTAAATTTTAAACTTTCAAAGGCAGAAGGCAAACCCAATACAGTCTCAATTTCAAGGTTAAGAGACGCACACTTCAGATTTTTCGAGCTCTGGGTACACCCACTTGATTTGACTCAGGACACAGGCACGCCCACTTGGATCTCCGAGACACCAAGAACACCCAATTGATCTGAAGCGGGACACAATCACACCCGACCAACTATAACTAGAGTTTTAATGTTTTTCCAAAGATTGTGTTTGATCTTTGAATACGATTTATCCTATAGTTGCTTGGACAACACTTTGATCTTTGTTGACTAAGAGAGATGATTGAAATCGAAAAGTAAATAGTAGAGAATCAATACAATGAAGATTGAACTAATTCTAGTTTGAATTTGAAAAAACTTGAATATATTTTTAATAGAAATTCTAGCAGAGTAAGAGAAGAGAAGATAGTAAGAAAGTAATTATTAAAAATTCATTCGGAAACCCCTTATATATAGAAAAAAAAACATCTATTCTCGAAGAGTTACGATGAATAGACTCTTCATTGCAAATTTGAACTTTTAACATTGCGGCATGTATGTCGATATACAATCTGCATATATGTTGACATGTCCTAGTATATTTTGAAAACTTGTTTATTTTAAAATGTTTTGAAAATCTGATACTTTGTAAACTACTTTGATACTTTGTAAAATAGTTTAAACATAGTTTATAAACATTTTAACTTTAGAAACTTTTATAAAATATTTTTAAAAATATTTTAAAATTATGTTTTGATTTAAAAATAAATGATAAGAAAATGAGAAATTGGGGTCAAAGATTGCTACCTAGGACTTTAACAATATTCTATAAATATATACACTTTACCATAGTCTTGAAACTTCATATCTTGATCTTTATACTCAAGAGTCTTTATGTCAAGTTCTTGAGTCTTTATAATCTACAATCTTCAATTCAAAACCTGTATAATATCATGCACTGTATACTATATAACTTGGAAAAATCATTAGTGTCTACATTTTATATGGATGTATATTTGTTACCAAGGTTATGATCATCAAAATCAATATCCAAGGTACTAACAATCTCTCGTTTTTTGATGATGACAACCATTATTATTTAGTATATGTAAAACATGATAACCTCTCCTCGAGTTAGATAACTCCTCCTCAATATGTGCATATGTATATTTTTTATCCCGCTTTTTCATAAATAAAAATGGGTAACTACTCCCTGTAAATAAAAGACATAATGATATATGATAATATATTTAATTCAAAATCAATAATCTAAATAAAAATGATATTATACAACTATACATAAGCGATATATGATATACTAGTAAACATGATAATATATGATAAAGTAAAATTTATTAATGTAATTTTTGAATTATATATTAGGGAATTTAACACATACCAACCCAATTTCAAATCAAACCAAACTAAACATACAAATTTGTACAATCCAAAACAATCCAACCAAACATTCAATGTCAAGCAATCCAAACCAATCAAAAACACAAATCAATCAAATCCTCAGAGTGTGTGTATGTATTTACATATTAAATTCAAACCAAATAACTAGACGTTTCAAGGAACTTCAACCCAACCATCGGCTCCAAATATTGGATATGCTTTTATGTCATCTCAGTCTTCGTTATCCTTATTGATCATGCTCTTTGGATCGTTGGATGGTTCATTTTTGATTAGGAAAGAAATCATCCATCGATAACATCAAAATACTTCTCTTGTTCATTTATCTTCTCCATTTGACTCAATTCTAAGTATCTTTGATTTCGTAGGATAAAAGAGTGGATATCTTTGAAAGATTGGAGAGTTTGTTCAAGATTTTCACTTATTTTTTGATTTAGAGAAGACATATTTGTGAAAATATTTTTAAGAATGAAAATAGAGTATGGAATGAAATACTAAATGACTTTTTGGAATAAATAGACTTATATAAGAGTATAATGTAGTTTGAAATGAATAAGTGGTTGGTAGGTATTTTATTTAAAAATAAAAAATGTCATTTTGGTCGTTATATGTCAACATATGTAATATATGTATGTCGAAATACATACCATAATTTTCAAAACTATCTTATTTATTACAACATTTGTTTTTGTCTTGTACTATTATACTTCAATGACTTCCCAAGACTCAATGTATAGTACAGCGTAATAAGAAACATATTTCATTAATTAGAATAACATATACTTAACTAGAAAATGCAAAGTAAAAGGCTAGATAACAAAAGCAGACTTCTATATAAACTTTAAAAGGATTTGGATGAAGATGATAAAGAGCCATTAAGCTTGCGAATGACCTTTCCAAAGAATTTGTACATTTTGTTGGAAATAGAAATTAGCTATTTACTCAAGGAATGCTTAAGCTTCTTTTGGTTTTTAACAAACTTCTCTTGATTCCTTAGTATCTCTTTGTTTGCAGGGTTGGGTGGTTTTTCAAAACTTTCCAAAGAAGAATCTTCTTCTTCCACTTCCATTTCATCTCCTTCCTCCTCCTCTTCTTGTTGAATTTTTATTTTTTTACCATGCCAATCTTTGCTCCTTTTCGGGAAGAGTTTCATATGGCTCAAAGAATGGTGGACCGTGCATAAAAGAAATATTTGCTTTGTCAATAATTTTTCGAGGAATGGATTTTTCTCCTCTTAAATCCACACCAAAATATAAGAAAATTTTAGTAAGATACACCCCATGAAAAAGTGTATTCTCGTGTCTAGAAATGTTCTTTTGGAGAAAGACATCTAAAATGACTTAGGCCCAATTTATGTCGTAGCAACCATAAATAGTAAAAAGCACTTTAATAACTTTTTGAGTCCGGTTATCATAATTTACCATTCTCTGTGTAATACTTTGTTGAAGAATGAGGCTCATAAGTCTCAATTTAGGTCAAAGATTAGTATGTTTAAATTCAAAATCTTCATCAATTTTGAAAATGCCATGAAGAACATCACGATTTTGATTATTAATTAAAAAAATGGAGAGTTTAATTACACTAGACTTACAACCAAGAATATGACCTAAAAATTCACAATTTAAAACTATTTAAGTGCCATTAACGCTACTCCAAATTTGACCTTCTTTCCCTTGATAAAACTTTATGTTTAAATTTGCATAAAACATTTTTACCAAATCGGGGTAGCAAACAAAATCATTTTGGGAAGATTCAACCAAACTATGAATATTATTTTCTAAACAAAGTTCAGGTAAAAACCATACGAAGCAAAATCATCAAATATAACAACTCTTTTGGGAGAAACTTTTTGGAAGTTAAATATTCCGTATAGGCCTCAATTGCATCTTTCTCATTGAAAAGAAAGATTTTGGTTTTCTTATAGAGCCCAATGGAATTTGGATTTGAACTTAAGGAACCACTGATGAATAGTTTAAAGAGATAAGAGAGTTTAGTGGATTTCTGAATTTTTAAAAATGAAAGTGAAGTGAATGGATGAAGATATGGTAATTAAATAGAGAATCAATAGTCATGTTCTCAGGTCAAGAGAAATTTTTTTAGAACATATGGGTTATTAAAGAGGTGGAGGGAAATTTGAATTTTGAATTTGAAATGAAATGTCAGAATTCTGGAGCATAAGTCGACATGTAGAAAATGGGTATGTCGACATATACCAGTAATTAGCAAAATAAAAAGTTGAACAAATTATTTCTATTCACTTATATATATATTTCTAATTATTCAATAATGATTACTTATCTATATACTCAGCCAAAAAACAAAATAAATTAATTTTTGAAAATTATATAATGTATTATATTATCTTTAATTAATATTATATTCCTATTAACCAAAATAAATTTTGAAGATATACTTAATATTTATACTATATTTATCCAATATTAACATTCATAATTTGTAGGTTATTCCTAACAATCAAAAGTAAAACTAATGGAACTAAAAATGTAAAGCGTACCAATTTTGCTATTTTTTATTGATTAGTATTGATAAGTTTGTTGTTGCAATGAAACACATATTCACATTTTCAATATCTGTTTCTTGTCGCTTGAGGAGGTGTTTGAATCATCAAAAGTAGCTTTATAAGCCCCTTTTCTTTTTCTGGATGAGTCATTTGCTGGTGAAAGCTTTTAATTATTTGGATGCGGGTAGTCTCTTTGAAAATGGCTGAGTTCATCACAGTTAAAGCATCCAATCGTAGTTCCAGTCCGTTGGTTTTGTTTTCAGGTTTTCGAAAGTTATTCATGTAACGACCCGACTTTTCGACCCCCGAATGTCGACACTAATGCATCCATGGTATTCACATGCCGAGCACCTAAGTGCCGAAAAGATGAATTGTTTGGGTAAAATAAAAATGAAAACGAAATATAACAAGAAAGAAGAGAACACAATATCAGAATCTCACATGCGAAACAATAACATAATAATATTTCAAAAGGTCTTTACCAAAAAGAAAATTTTGATATACATACATCAATCAGAGAAAACTAACCTATCATCAGCCAGGATAGTTATAACAATCTGTCCTTACAAATGCTGATGGATACAAATCAAGTAATGCAAAAGAAAATAAATACGTTAAAAAAATCCTCCAGTTCTTCTTCAAGAGCTTCAATGAGCCATAACTAAATCTGGAAACATACTCAAGCTTCCCGAGCATTAAGAGAATGACACTCGGAATAGTATGGTAAACCGACATGAGAAACTCAAATCATATAGATTTATTATATCTTAAAATCCTTCAAAACAAAGATATCTCATAAGACCACGCTGTCAATAAACACGAACGGGTTTTTTACTTTATGATAACCAAAACATTTCTATTATAAAATCTAGTGATAATATAATAATGTCTAAGGTATGGAATATAAATATAATAACATAGCTGCGATGTGTACATCACAACAATAATAGGTATACAATCACAATCACTAAGGCTCGTTCGCTAATTGTGTAGGATTTCCACGCATACATCCTCAATACAATGAGGAGGATCTCCTGCACAAGGATCGAAGATATCCATTTGAAGCAACGTACATCCCCCACGAATGTACTATAGGAAACCATAGTTAGCCCCACTAAGTGAGACTGAGTGCACCACTCCCGCATGCATATATGTATGTATCACTAGGATGGAGTTTCATGCACCCTTCTGGGTTAGCTAAACATCAGTGGCTATGCATCCTATCTTTGGTTTATGCCATATCGATGATGAGGCTATGTCCAGCATTCTAGCACAATAGTCACCACTCGAACAGATCTTCCACGCGAGCTCCAACACGAATAGATCTCAGAACCATACATGGATTCCCATATCTCAACAGATCTCGAAATCACATATGGATTCCCATACCTGAACAGGTCTTGGAATCACACGTGGATCTCCACATCCTGAATAAATCACGAACAATTAAATGTATTCGAGTATCTCAAACCGATCTCGAATCTCCACATAAATTTTAGCATTAAGAACCAACCACAAACCTCTTCCAAAGAATAGAACACGTATATGATTTTGGTGGTTACGGTTTCAAGACATCTCGTATAAGTACACTCCCCTACTTATCAGGTGCTCCTAAACCAATCAATCGGTTTCTCGATAAAGTCAACTCAGGTTATGTGAGAAATAAATTGACAATACATAAGATCAGAGATCACCTTCTAAACATTCAAGCAGATGGATTTCCTTATCATTTGTCCTAGAAGAGAAAAATGAGTTATACGTGTAGTATATCATCACCGAAGATAACTGTACCATATAATCCCCTATTTCTTTTAGATATTTCCAGAGTATATTTGGTCAAATCAAATAAATATGAAAATAATCACATACGGGAAACTAAACCTCGTATACTATCCATAAGCAAATAACACACAAGCACGATAAAAAACACAAGCACAATTAAGTCATATAAATGACTTCTAAACCACTTTTTAATTAATCTTCCTTTATTAGTTAAATTCCTCTTTTATTAATAAAACTCATTTTACTCGATAAACTCTTTATAAATGAAACTTCATTTATTAGTTAGACTTTACTATTTAACTAAAACATCACCGTTCATTTCAAAACATTTTGAAACTCCCAAAAGTATTTATATACTTATCACAACCATATAAGTATATTCACAAATCAATTTCAAATGGGCTTATGACAAATGTTACTCAAACACCATCACTAAAAACCGAAAACCAATTCATACTTGTTATTCTCTTTAAATTTCCATTATTAAAGATCAATGTTTTTTCCAAACTCATTTTAACAATGTTTTTCCACTTTAAAATATTATTCAAGCATTTAAAAACAGAACTTATCAAAACATTGTTTACAAAAACCCTAAAACAGTAATCTATTCCATTATCTTTAAAACGCCATTTTAAAACTTCATTTTAAAGATCTAATTACTTTCCAAAAGTATAGTTAAATGGTTAAAAATCACTTATATACTTGTCATTTACTTTGGAACGTCCCTTTAAAGCTCTAAGTACTTCTCCACTTATTAAACATGGTTACATACCTTTTTGATCAATTTATAAAGCAATCCACTATAGAAAAGTGTTATAATCCCAAAACTTATTTATATCCTTTTACAAATACTAAACTTCCATACTAAAATACCATTTAAAAAATGTATGCACACATATACTAATTTATTTGTAAAACTAAGATATTTAATGAAATACTATAAACCATTTGTAAAATATTATAATATAAAATCCTTTTATTTCCTAAATAAATATTTAAGAACTTTTAAAATCATATATATACAAAAAATGTAATTTTAAAGTACTTATACTATATTTAAAACTCTTCTATTTAAAACAACACCACTTTAAGACCATCACTTTATAAATCCATAAAAGATTCTCAAAAAAAGTATTTAAACCTTGTTATTTCCCGGTAATAAGTACGCTTATAGTACTTACCAAAATATAAAGAAGCCCTAGGATGTCTTCCAAAGTTAACTTCAAAATCGCCGACACAACGATTTCAAATGCACCCAACGCGACCATTTCGCTTCTACCATTTACAATTTCCATTTCCAATTTTCACAAGTGACCAAATATATCTGTTTATATCAAACACACCAACATGTGTGTAGAACAACCCAATATATATGTACATACATATTTCCACAATTTACCACAATATATCTAATTTAACATATGTCAACTAGCAGGGATTTCAAAGCATGGTTAATACGATTATAACACTTCAAACATTTGTAGCGCACTATCACTTTTCACAAAGCAATATCAAATACGTAAATAGTAATTTTGAGCCACGATACATGTTATAGATGTTCAAATAGAGATTGTACTAAGTAATAATGTTTTCACTTGTTTTCTAAAACAATGCGTTGTCCAAAAGTAATAACTTGCATTTTTCGTTATATAATTTATATTTTAATATGACAACAATTATATACACAGTAATATTCACACAACTGGTGAGTAAAACTCATCCATGTTCCAACCAATGCTTACATGTTTTCGAATAGTACAAAATTGAATGCTGTTCAATTTTGACTAAAATTCTATGCTCCAAACTCAGTGAATCAACTCTAATGTGGAGGTATCATCGCTACAAGTCCAACGCAAAAGACCACTTCCTTATCCGACCTTATATGAATAAGAGACGGGTATTAGATCACTTAAGGTTAATTAAATTATAATTATCTTTAATTAATAAGGTAACTAAACTAATTACCTTCTCCTATCAAACCAAAGCCGTCCCTCTTTCAAACCCTAATGCAACTTCCATAACCCACCGCCACCACCACGAACCATCTAAGACCACCGCATCTCCACCAAAGCTAGCCCCGACATTGACATGCCAATAGCCACTGACCTCATCGCTTGTGATGGATCCACGACCAAGAATGAACGCAACAACGTCGGTGATGTTCGTCTCCCATTTGTTGTCGCCGCCTCCATCGAGGGACTCGCAAAATCGGCCAGAACTAAGGCCTTATCATCCCCTACACCTTTGCATGAACGTCGCTACCCAAAGATCAACGTTGCCTCTAGAAACTCAAGCCTTAGTTGTGCCATTCATCTCGACTTCACTGATGCCTCGTCCCGATCCACCTCAATTCGACCAGTTAAAACACTCATCTCACCCTCATGCACATTTCCTTAGTTGGGATCATCACCTAAAACGGCCCCTAGAGACGCCAATCAACTTCGACCGTTGGTTGAAGGCTAGGCTTAGGATTTTAATTTTAGAAAAATCAAGAAAGTGAGGTCCTTTTATAGAAAAATCCTCAACGTTATTAACCTCTCAAAATCTCGAACTCCAATCGAGGCGTGCTTACCAGCGTTGCTAGCTAAATACCTCTATTCCAAACTCAATGGAACTAGTATCGGGACCTAATTCAATTATATACAAAAGTTAGCTTTTATAATCAAATTATATTATATATTAATTCTTGAAATTAATGGCTATTCGTTTTGAGCTCGCATGATAACACAGTATATCTGATTGCTACTTAACTTATCATCGTACAATAATTCATTATTTTGGATCCAATGACACTTGTTTCATCGAAATCCATGACAATGTCCCGGAATGATAATTCACCCATTAATTAAAATGAATTATTATTAAAACCAGTTTAATCACTTTTAATTCTAAATTAAAGGCTTTCCATTATCATTCTTGATTAAAAAGAATTTAAATAAGCTTTCAAAAATCATTTTATTTGAATTAAATCCAAGATTCAATTATAGAAATAATTCCAATATTTAATTATAAATCATTCAATAATCCGAGTCGTTACATTCTTCCTCCCTTAAAAGAATTTCGCCCTCAAAATTCTGACACAAGCAATAAAAGCAACAATCACCCATCAATACCTAATGTTATTGCTGTACGACCCAGAATTTCTGGGTATTTGAAATTGAAATATTTAACTGATTTTAAATATTTGGAAGGTTGTTTAACTTGAATTTCAAATATCATTATTATTTGGAAATTAAGTTATGGAATTTAACAATTTGAAATTGGGTAAAATATTGAATCTTCAGTTTTAAGCCTGTTAAAAATAATTTGAAGGCTTCTAAATTTATATTGATAATATTGAAGATTAGCAAAAGTGTTATTGAATTTGGAAGTGTTTCGTTCAGTTTTAAAAGTATGTTGTTTAAATTGAATTTAAAAATAGCCTTCCGAGGCACAATCTCGGATTCCGACGAAACAAGTTCCATTGGATCCGTAATAGTGTATTATTATCGGATTTCAATTTTCTTAGTGTTTAGAGTGATCGTTTGGTCGTATAGTTGATAAATGCGTTGAATCTCTATTGAAAATTCAATATAATAAGTGGGTCCAAAAAGCTATCTTCTCCATACGATCGAATTTGGACTCGAAACCTTTTCCTTTGTGTTCGAAATAGGGTTTTAACATTATAAGGGCCTAGCGGCACGACTTGATATGAGTTTGCAATTTTGAGTTGCTGTAATAGAGACGATTTAAATTTGGATTTAGATTTAAGTATAAATAATTTAATTGCATTTCAAGCCTGCCAACACGTATAAGAGTTTTGAAGCACGTGTCATTATTAAAGACATACGTTAGAAAAAATATAATAATAGATATCGAAACAACTTTTCCTCTTCGTTTTCAAAATTTAAATCAATCGAGAAAAAAGAAACTGCTCCCTTCTTTAGAAAAATCGATTTTCTTTTCTTTTCCTTTCAGTTATGCCGAGCCTTTTCTGTTTCTTTCCCTTTCAAATTCAAGCATTCAGCAGTAATGGCCACGCCTGAGAGAGTTGAAATCGATCCTTAATTAATTCTATCGTTCAAATAATAATATGGCTGATTCCATTTACTTCTTTCCTAACCTCATCATGATTCAAAATTTCGTGGCTTCCATTTTTTTCCTTTCTCGAGCGAACGATTCGAGATTTATTTCGATTATCTAAGTCGTGTCTCTTTCTGGTGGCCGATACCAGAAGTTTGCCGCTTGATTTTGATTCGCGATTTTTGGGTTGCGGCGTATTTAGATTGTGTGGTCGTGATGAAGTGAGTTTGAGTGCATCTGGATTTGGGTGATGGCGTTCACGCTCGTGTAGAGGTTCTGGCACTCGGAGTTTGGGTTTCGAACTAGAGGCGAAGTCGAAGGCTCGATCGCGAACAGCGCGAAGTAGTGGCTGTGATGGGACAGCCGGTGGTAAGGTTGCGTGCTAGAAGGTTTTAGGGATGGTTCGACGATTTCCTGGCGAATTGGTTACGCTCTGTCGTTGTGCACGTAAGGTATTCTCAAATTTTCTTATTCCAATTTAAACTTAATAAAATATATATGCATGCACGAGAAAATAAATATAATTGTTACGGTAAAGAAATTTTTAAACAGATCTGTTACTTTTTAATTTAATACATGTATATAGCTTTGGAAAATGAAATTTGTTTTATTTGAATTTAATGTCCATATAGGGTATAATTTATAGAAGGACGCAAAACCATTATATTTTATAAGATTTTGTGTGTGTGTGTGTATATATATATATGTAAACAGTAATGTGTATATATATGGGATAGGATTCTGAAGGTAGAATTTTAATAACAAAAATGTGCTTGAAACCTTATATGAATTAGATTTTTATGAAGTCTATATAGTTTATTTTACAAATATATAGTTCATAAATAAAATAAATATAACTTAACAAATTTATTTTATAATAACGTATTATAGGAATTAAATTGTGTAAATTGACCTATCTAAACCATTTTTGTTACTAAAAGATTTAATAAAGGAAAATTAGGACAAAATTTAATTGAATTATTAAATGGTAATTAAGGGTTTGATTTATATTTCGAATATCAATAAATCATATAAATTATTATTCAAGGTCAAAATTTGAAAGGAAGCAAGGCGGATGGAAATGAATTGCTAAAACAAAAACAAAGGTGAGTTAATCTCACTCATCTGGATTGTTTCTTAAATTTAAATAGTTAAATTTAAATAGCTGGTTGAATGATTGAATTGATTGAATGTGGTATATAATATATAGCAGTATATATATTGGAGTGATTGATTTCCCGCATTATATAGCGGATGAGACCTCAATGCGCCGCATAATAACGGATGAGCTAATATAAACCCATACACCGCGATATTCCACCTCGAAGTGGTATTAGTATTTTTATATTTGCTAACATCTGGGGACGTAGGGAAACAGGTTGGAGGGATCCAACTGCATTCCTCAATATCATTTAGATTGTTTAACATTCTGTGTTATGGTTTATTTGATAATCTGTGATAGATTATAATTGGTAAATTGCAAATATTGGACGCTATGTTTGATTGAATATATTTGGGTACACTGAGTTATCAAAAAGATATGTAGATTAGATTTTGAAGGAAAATAAAGGGAAATTTTTTAAGTAAAGAATTATAGAGGTTTGAATAAATAAATTAAAAAGGGATGAAAGTGGATTTTTAAATTTTAATAAATCAATTCCAAGTATGGGAAGTAGATTTTTAATAAAGAGGAATAAATGAATTTTTAGACTTAATGATATTATTTAAAGGAATAAAGAACTTATTTTCAAATTTAATGTTTAAATTTGGAAAAGATAAAGAAGAAATTTGGGAAAAGTATGAAATTTTTATTTCAGTTTTAAATAAGATTTTGAATCATAATAAAGAAGTTAAATCTTAATTTAATAAGTTTTGAAATAAAATTGGATAAGTAAAGAAATTTATTTTAAATGGAGTTAATTTTGAAAATCAATTTGAAGATTTATTTAGCGTTCGAAACTGTGATTTAAAGAAAGATGAGACTATGGGATTTATAAACTAGGTTTATAAGGTGAAACAAGATATTAGTGGATATTTGAAAATATAAATTCATGGTGGGAATTTATAAAGGAATGGGTAATTTGTTTTAAAAATAAATAATGGTTTATTTTTAAAGGTATGGAAATATGAAGTATATTTCCCTGGAAAGCCGAGTATATTTTAAAGGAGACCTTTATGTATAAGTTAGAGGCTTTAAAAATTTGTTTTAAAGAAATGTTTTAGAAAATTTATCATTTTTAAATGTTTTAAATTTTAAAGTAATATTTTTCAAATTTATTTTAGTAGTAATTATTTAAAGGTTAATTGGTATGATGTTTTAAAAAGATAATTATTAATATTTATATTTTATAAAGTGATTTTATTTTAAAGATAGTTTAGTTAAAGTTTTATTTGAAACGTGTATAGAATTTCGTAAATCTTATTTTAAATTTAGTTTGGCTTAATTTCATGTTAAAAAAATTAGTTTTATATTTTATAAAGTAGTTTTATTTTAAATATTTTTAAAAGTATATATTTTTTAATAAAGTGTTTAAGTAATTTTAATTTAAATGTTTGAATGTATATTTTAGAATAAAATGATTTAAATTATTTTTAAAATATTAAGTATTTAGGACTTGGCGGTTTTCAGTGGAAATAAAACAATTGGGTGGAAATTTATTTCAACGAGAGAGAGAAAAGTGATTTGAAAACTATTTTCAAAGGGTTGAAATGTAGGAAAATATCTTGCGAAGATATTTAAAAATAAATAATTCATGAGAAATTATTATTGCTTGATGATTGTTTATGAATGTTATTTGATAGTTCACTATCAATATTGGCCAATGATGTAACGACCCAGAATTTTGAACAATTTAATTGCGAATATTTAATTAATTTTAAATATTTGAATGATGGTATGACTTGAATTTCAAATTATCAGAATGAAATTGGCAATTAAATTTTAAAACTTAATCTATTGAAAGTTGAATAATAATTTGAATCTTCAGTTTTAAGCTGATTAAAAATATTTCAAAGGCATGTAAAATATATATTGACAATGCTGGAGATAATGGAAGCTTCAGAATTGAAATTGAAAGTGATTTGATCAGTTTTGAAATTATATCGTTTGAGTCAATATTTAAAAAAATAGTCTTCCAAGGGCACAGTCTCAAAATTCGACGAAACCAGTTCCATTGGATCCGGAATATTGTATTATTATCGGATTTCAAATTTTGTAGCGTTTGGAGTTGTTGTGTGAGCGTAAATGCGCTGAAATTAAATCGAATTCAATTAAAATTTAAAATTTAAAATTGGTCAACATCAGCTACTTCCCTTCCCATCACGACACAGTAGCCTTGTTCCTCCCATACTGCTATCTTCCTTAAATCACGCAACTCTCCTTTGTTTCGGCATGGAATCACGCTCCTCCTTCCTCATAAAATACGCGATTCTTTCCCACCTTTCATTTGCATTCGTTCGAAAACCCTATAACCCATTCCTTCATTTTCACTTCCATTCGCAAGCCTAATCGATCGGAAAAAAAAAACGGCGGCTTCGTTCTCGTTCGTTCCTCTTTTCAAAAAAATTAGAGCCTTTTGGAAGTGTCGACTTTAAGTTGATCGATCACGTGGACAATTGCGAGTTGCTCCTTGTTGCTGTCGCTGCTTCTTTTTGCGTCGAGACAAAGGTGAGTAATTCTATTTACTCACATCTAATTCATCTCTAAAATGGTGCTTCTGTAATTCGATTTTTGTTTTGGTGATTGGTGAATTTTCTGACTTGTTTCGATTTTGCTCGATGTTGAGAAATTTTTCTATGACTTCGGCAGTTACTGTCTTTGGTTGCGAATTGAGTTTGATCATGTTGTATCAACTTATTTTGCCTTGTTCTTTAGAGTGCCTGACCATTGTATTTCGTATATAATGTTGCCCCATTGTTTTGTCTGGTTTCTGATTAAACATGGTTTGTGCCATGGTTCCTCTGATGCATTTTTTCTAGTAGCACTTTCGTCTTTGTTCGAGTTTACTTACTGCTTTATGACATCAGTCATTGTATCATTGACCTGCAGCTCGAATATCATGATTTCTGCACTTGTATCTGGTTCTGGTTTCAAGTATATATGTCTTGAACATGAGTTTGTACTATGATTGTTCATCTTGGTTGTGCCTTGATCCTTAATGATCTCTTTGTATTACTATTGACCTCGGTCACTTTGGTTTTGTGATGGTATTTGACTTCGGGTTTGATGGTTGTATTCATCTGGAAATATGCGATACTTTGCTTTGAGCTTAGGCTTGATAAATTTGATTTTGGGAAGCTTGCTATTTCGATTTTTTTAAATATGTGATTTCTATCACTCTGGCATTTGAACACTGATTTGAAATTGGTAAGACCTACTTGACTTGTTCACTGTATTGCAGTTTCAATTTGCATATGGTCTTGAGTTGTAGCTTCGACTTTGCACACTGTCACATTATGTTGCACTTGTTTTGTCGTCTTCATGTACATGCCGAGTCTTGTTAACCTTACTAGTGCACTGTTGGTTCACGTTGCATTCACTCGCATACTTTTTAATCATGTAGTTCCTTGTATCAAGTTTTGAACATGACTGTTTTATTTTTGAGGCTGTCATACAAGTAATCTTTGCTTGCATATATGTTCATATGCATTTCTATTTGAAATTGATATCCAGATTCATGTTGCACAATCTTTGTAGCACACTTGAACTGTTGCCATCACGTTCATATGCATTTTCTATTTAAGGGTGCAATCTCCAGTTCCATGTAGTTGTAACTGGTGCCTTGTATTTGTTGCCTTCATGTTCATGTACGTTAGTACTGCTTCATGTCATATACATTTTCTACTGAGATTGCACCATCCAGTTTCATGTAGTCTAGCTTGCATTAACATTGGTCTTGATTTTGAGTTCATCCTAGTTCTTGCATCATGTGTCACCATTTTCTATATATTAGTGATACCCTATTTCTACTGTCCACATGAGTTGTAGCTACTGTCCACCTGAGTTGATCATTGAAGTGCCTTGCCTTGAGCTTTGGCCTTTGCTGGTTCGTCATGTAGTCTAGTGCAGGTGAATGTTTTGATATTGGCTTTGCATTTCACTTGTGTACTACCTGGGTCTGCATCCCCAACCATGTCACTATTGTCTGGTCTGTAGCTCATGTGCATACACTATCTCTTTGAGTTGAACTTTTGGTGGTACCTGTAGTGTTGCTGTGTCAATATGCATATCAGGTTACATGTCAGTTACTATTGCTACGACCTTTTAAGTTACATTTGGGGTCTGGTACATTGACTTGTGAACTGCCTTCATATGTTATGATAGCTTGGTTCTTCATTTGGTTGGTCTGACCTGAATTGAGTATGATTCATTCAAATGGTGTCTTTATTGTAGTTTGAATTGGATTTTGTGCACTGTCTATTCAGTTGAGTAAATAGACTGTCTTAAGTCTCTGTTGATGCCAGGCCCTTGATCATATTGTCTTCATGTATACTTGATGTTATCTGGTTGATCATTGGTCTTTGAGACATGTTGCATTTTGGACATTGTTTCATCTCCATTTGAATAATTGTTGCTGCCTGGTCGACCATTGCAATTCACTGATCTTGGCCTTTGTATTGACATACTTGTATTTTTGAAGCTTTATTCTTAGTATTGCTGGTATACTTGGGTCAGTGGCATTGATATCTTTAGCTTGTAGTTGCACACTGCTGTTATTTGTTGCACTTGTGTACTTTATATATTGTGTAGACGCTTGATCAATTTGTTGAGCTTGTACACTTTTATTTCACCTGAGTTGAATCCACTTTTAAAACTCGGATTTGACCTTGTGCTTATTCCTATTTCATCACTGTAGTGGCGAGGCAGTACACGCGAGCGTGTACTGCAGCCAATCAGTTTTAATATTTTTAAGTAACATTTCAATTGTTTAAATTGATTTGGTTTGATTTGATTTGATTATTTTATTATTGTCTAATTATCTATTTGATAATTAGATTCTGAGTTTCTAATTATTTTCTTAATAATTAGATTTTGTTGTTAATTGCCAATTAGGCAATTCTGATGTTTTCTAAATTATCTTCATTGATAATATTTTCATTTATCTTGTCGATAATTTGATTCTGCTGATTTGTTGTTTAACACTGTTTGGTGTTATATTTACCGTTATCCGATTTCTTTATTAAAAGGATCGGATAGACGAGAATTATCGTGACTGTCGTCTATTTTATTATTTGATTATTATTACCGCTATGCATTAATAACCGAGTTAGAATTAGACTGACCCGTGTATTATTTTCTTTTGAATGTGATTACTCGGGTCAGACCGAGTGTTTTACAGCTTGAAGGTTTCCGGGCAGCAAAGTTAGAGAGAGGGGGAAAATGCTCACTTTAGTTCGGCGATTTTTTACTTAAAGAAATATTCCGTTGTATAATTCAATACATTGTATAAACTCTGATATTTGTAAGAAATAAAATATATATTTTTGCGAAATATTATTATTCTGTGATTCTGTGGCTAATTCTGTTTAAACTCTATAAACTAAATAACAATCCGTCATTTTGAACGTTTCAAGTTGGTTTAATTACCGACTAGGGGCGGTCAAAAGGACGGGATGTTACAAAGTGGTATCAGAGCTTTGGTTTATACAAAGCTTAGTTTATGATGTTTAATATGAATAGTCACTAGGATCACTTTAAAGAAAACGTTTTTCAAATCTAAAGAAGCATAAAATTGTTTTTTTTGAAAAATAAAAGGTATTTTGAAAATTCAAATCCTTTTCGGAAATCCCCCTCTCTAAATTTAGGTTTACGATAGTTTCTCTTCGGTAAGGTCTCCGTAGATTTGAGTTTCGATCATTCGAAAACCCATTATCGAATTTCTGAGATTTATGAAAAATAAAATATAAGTTAAGTAAATTAATGAATTGGTTTGAATCAAATATTTTGAATATCTCTCGAAAGTAATAATTGGGAAATAAAATGACATGTCAATTTAATTATAGCCAAGGGAATCATTGAACTATAACTTGGGAATTTGATTCTGAATTCTTTTGAAAATTGGTTTCAAATGTTTTGAAGAATTTTGAAAATAATAAAATTAAATAATTTTTGTTTTTATGTTTCAAGCAAGGTTTGATACGCAAGTATGTGTGTATATATATATATATATATATATATATATATATATATATATATATATATATATATATATATATATATATATTTCAAATGTTTGAAATAAAATCCGGAGTTGAATCTCAAGTTGGTTGAATAATAATCCTATATATCAGGATAATGTAAATTTGCAAATTGCCTTGGGGAAATGATTGAATAATCCAACCTTTGCTAATAGGGATTGCAAATTTTAATAGGAAACTTCAAAAACATCTTGTTAATTATAATGGCGAAAACCGAAGCACAAAAAGCAGCACGCCGTGGACAAAGAGCAATTTCCCGTAGAGAAGCAGAAGTGGCACGTGCGAAAATCAAAAGGAAAATCAATGAAAGGCAAGGATCTAGTCCCTATCATGACGTTATCTGTTATCGATGTCATAAAAAGGGACATTATGTTGTTATGTGCCGAGAGAAGAGAAAGAAAAGGAATGTGGATGACTGGTTCGCTCGTCCTGAGATTGTGTGTTTTAAATGTCAGGGGAAAGGGCATTTTCTTAGTCATTGCCCTGAAGTGAAAAGGAAGAAGCGCGCACTCGATTTACCAGTCGACAGATTGACAATCTGCTACCATTGTCGCCAGACTGGATATATAGCCAGAAACTGCACCGTAAGGCAGCATGGAAAGCAAGCTATAGCCCGATCAACTAGAGCCAAAAGTGTAAGGATGATAGATAAGGATGGAAACATCTCATATTTTTGCGTGAAATGTAAGTATTAGGGACATGTTGACTTTAAATGTGTTAATCCTCCTTTAATACAACCTGAAATAGTGCAAACCAAAGAGGGAAGTTTGGCAAAGATGCACACTGCCAGACAGGAAGTCGATAGTCCTCAATAATTTTGAATCTTAAACCAATCGGTATATTTGAAGCAATCAGTATATTTTGTAATACTATCTTTTGTAATCCAAATCTTCTATGTACGTATTATAAAAAGTATTAAGCTATGTATAATTTTGTACGGAAGGAAATATTTTAATAAAATAGCATCTTGGGAAGGCCTATTTGTCGACTTAACTGTATGAATCAAACTAGTTTTGATGTAAAGCTTATATTTCAAGTTTAAACTAATGCCTAAAATAGTTAATGTGGAGATATGAATCTAATGAAACCAAGTCGATGAATGGCTTACTAAAGAACTAGTTGATTATTTTTGGAAATAGAAAGCAAATGCAAAGGTTCAAATGGGATTTAGATTTCAAATTTAAAGTTTGTCAACATGATGAACCATAATAGGTTTAACAGATTC
The DNA here is from genome assembly GCA_030765085.1 of Allium cepa. NCBI lineage: Eukaryota > Viridiplantae > Streptophyta > Magnoliopsida > Asparagales > Amaryllidaceae > Allium > Allium cepa. Next base: position 961,550,702 of record CM060939.1, on the reverse strand, counting down.
AGTGATGAATTTGAATTTAAATGTGCAGAGAATTAAGTTAAGTGGAAAACTTAATATTGGAAAGTTTGAAGTCGGTTTAAAACTAATATTGTGTAAAGTATGAGGAATTCAAACTATGAATTAAGTCGAAGTTGAAAAAGTTAAATGGGAAATTTGAACAATTGGTTCAACTTGAAATTTTTCAAAAAGATTGAATCTTGAGTTAAATTGAGTTTAACTTCAACAACAAAAACAATATAAGTTGAGCTTTGAATTTTGGATGGTCGGTTTGGATTGTATGTCTAACATTGTGAATTGATGACATAGCAATTGATCTCTATTAAATATATATCTGTTTGGTAGCGGAGAATTTATTCTCTTAGCTATATACACCCTTCTCTGAGACGTACGAGCTCAGAGGTTATATATCGGTAGACATCAATTATGTGTTGAGAATTGACAATGTAACGTAAAATCCAAATCGAGTGTGAAGTCGATAATAAATTGAATTATGAATATGAATTGGGTTTGAGATAACCTTAAACTTCCAAATCGACTTAGAGGAAAATTTTAAATTGGTAACGAGATGGAAAATTCAGGAATCATCAATTTGTTATGGGTATGGGATACGGAGGTTTTCGAAACTTATATATGAGAATGTAGTAAATTCGGAAACCATCAGTTTGGAAAGTAATTGTTATGGAAATCCTATGTAAGTTTACATAGGTATGATATGTACGAAATGTAAAATGAAGTACTATATATATGACATTATGTTTTCTAATCTGAGGATATGCAAAAGTACCTTCCATTGAAAATTTGTAAAGGTGTTGGAACTCGGAATGAGTGTCCATTTGAAATTCGTAGCTACGTAGAATTTCCATAAGTTGGAGTGTCCATTTTAATTGAAATCCCTCGTGATGGGATCATGTTGATGGGAACTTGTGGATTGATGATGATGTATATTAGCGTAATTCGAGGGGTGTGATGCCTACAGTTACAAGCGATTCCACTAGGATAGTGGCGCAACCGTCGTGTTAACTGCGATCTAGATGCCATAGCGAAATTCGAGGGGTGAGATGCCTATGGTTACGAGCGATTCCACTAGGGTAGTGGCGTAACCGTCGGGTGAACTGCGATCCATGGCAACAACCATGGCAAAATCGAAGAGATGTGAAATCTACAAATTACAAGCGATTCCACTGGGATTGTGGCGTAACCGCAGGGTGAACTGCGATCTATGGCAACAACCATGGCGAAATTCAAGAGATGTGAAATCTACAGATTGCAAGCGATTCTACTGGGATAGTAGCGTAACCGCCGAGTAACTGTGATCCATGGGGGAACGTGCTTTCCATATCCATTTTTAAAAGGATTTTTGAGTATTTTCAATGGGAGTTGAAGCAAGTATATTTAGTACTTGGAGATTTTTAGTCCTGCGCCTGGCCAGCGTATGCCTAATGTTTGTAAGAACGACGAAAGACTTGTTAAACTTCGAGTTAGTAAGTATTTTCAAACTTTAAATAGAAAATCAATAGTCTGAAATTAAAATTACATAATTCCAACCTAATAAACTAAGGAAGAAGATATTTAAAATGTCTTGGAAGTCCACAGTTTTGGAAAAGATGTAATATGCAAATCTCTAACATGAAGAATTTCAAGTTTAAATATGAGTGGTTATTATAAACCAAAATAGTGAATTGAAAACAAATTTGAATAAAATGAATTGGAATTTGTAATGAATTAATAATTGGAACAAATTTAAAATAGTGCAGTAGTAAAAGGAAACTTAATCGATAAAATTCAATATTCGGAAGATAAATTGAAATCAAATAGATTTGAAATTGTGAATTGAATTCAAATGAAATTTAAAATGTAAAATTGAATGAAAATGAACATATAACTTCAATAGGGAAGTAAAAGTGTATAAGAAGCATATATAAAAAAAATTAATGGAATTGACAAAATGATTTGAATGTTGGAATTGGATACTACTACTAGCAGGATATACAGGTGTATAAAAGGAATTGGAAAATTTTGATTTGAAGATAAAAAAAATTAAATTGCTCGACGAAAAGGTACGTATTTCAATTTTAACATGAGATTTGATGATTTTCTTGTCTTGCCGCTTGGCCTTTTCTTTTCTTTTTGAAATTGGGGGGCCCGATGTGGCATTTTGTAGTTGTACCAAGTTAGCCGCCCAAAGGAGACGCTGGCGAAATTTTTTCAAAAATTTAAAATGTTAGAATTTTTTTTAGAAATTTTAAATGTTTAAAATTTGAATTTAAAATTAAATGTGAATTGAGAAGGAAACAATGTTGTTCGAAACTTATAAGTGAAGTTGGAAAGTTTATTGAAATGATAATGGATCTTTAATAAAAAGATTTAGGTTAGTAAGTTGATAAAACTATTTGGATTGTGAAAATTAGTAGACGAGTTAAGGACCATTTTTCCTAACTTGTAATTTCGGGACGAAATTCTTTTAAGGGGGGAAGGTTGTAACAAACCAGAATTTTGAACAATTTAATTGAAAATATTTAATTAATTTTTAATATTTGAATGATGGTTTGACTTGAATTTCAAATTATCAGAATGAAATTGGCAATTAAATTTTAAAACTTAATCTATTGAAAGTTGAATAATAATTTGAATCTTCAGTTTTAAGGTGATTAAAAATATTTCAAAGGCTTGTAAAATATATATTGACAATGCTGGAGATAATGGAAGCTTCAGAATTGAAATTGAAAGTGATTTGATCAGTTTTGAAATTATATCGTTTGAGTCGATATTTAAAAAAATAGCCTTCCAAGGGCACAGTCTCGGAATTCGACGAAACCAGTTCCATTGGATCCGGAATATTGTATTATTATCGGATTTCAAATTTTGTAGCATTTGGAGTTGTTGTGTGAGTGTACGACATATAAACGAGTTGAAATTAAATCGAATTCAATTAAAATTTGAAATTTGAAATTGGTCAACATTAGCTACTTCCCTTCCCGTCACGACACAGTAGCCTTGTTCCTCCCATAGTGCTATCTTCTTTAAATCACGCAACTGTCCTTTGTTTCTGCCTGGAATCATGCTCCTCCTTCCTCATAAAATACACGATTCTTTCCCCCCTTTCATTTGCATTCGTTCGAAAACCCTATAACACGTTCCTCCATTTTCACTTCCATTTGCAAGCCTAATCGATCGAAAAAAAACGGCGACTTCGTTCTCGTTTGTTCCACTTTTCAAAAAAATTAGGGCTTTTTGGAAGTGCCGACTTTAAGTTGATCGATCGCGTGGAGAATTGTGAGTAGCTCCTTGTTGTTGTCGCTGCTTCTTTTTGCGTCGAGACAAAGGTGAGTAATTCTATTTACTCACATCTAATTCATCTCTAAAATGGTGCTTCTGCAATTCGATTTTTGTTCTGGTGATTGGTGACTTTTCTGACATGGTTAGATTTTGCTCGATGTTGAGAAATTTTTCTATGACTTCGGAAATTACTGTCTTTGGTTGCAAATTGAGTTTGATCATGTTTTATCAACTTGTTTTGCCTTGTTCTTTAGATTGCCTGACCATTGTATTTCGTATATAATGTTGCTCCATTGTTTTGTCTGGTTTCTGATTAAACGTGGTTTGTGCCATGGTTCCTCTGATGCATTTTTTTCCGGTAGCACTTTCATCTTTGTTCGAGTTAAATTACTGCTTTATGACATCGGTCATTGTATCATTGACCTGCAGCTCGAATATCATGATTTCTGCACTTGTATCTAGTTCTGGTTTCAAGTATATATGCGTTGAACATGAGTTTGTACTATGATTGTTCATCTCGGCTGTTCCTTGATCTCTAATGATCTCTTTGTATTACTGTTGACCTCGATCACTTCGGTTTTTTGATGGTATTTGACTTCGGGTTTGATGCTTGTATTCATCTGGAAATATGCGATACTTTGCTTTGAGCTTAGGCTTGACAAATTTGATTTTGGGAAGCTTCCTATTTCGATTTCTTTAAATATGTGATTTCTATCACTCTGGCATTTGAACACTGGTTTGAAATTGGTAAGACCTACTTGACTTGTTCACTGTATTGCAGTTTCAATTTGCATATGGTCTTGAGTTGTAGCTTCGACTTTGCACACTGTCGCATTATGTTGCACTTGTTTTGTCGTCTTCATGTACATGCCGAGTCTTGTTAACCTTACTAGTGCACTGTTGGTTCACGTTGCATTCACTCGCATACTTGTTAATCATGTAGTTCCTTGTATCAAGTTTTGAACATGACTGTTTTATTTTTGAGGCTGTTATACAAGTAATCTTTGCTTGCATATATGTTCATATGCATTTCTATTTGAAATTGATATCCAGATTCATGTTGCATATTCTTTGTAGCACACTTGAACTGTTGCCATCACGTTCATGTGCATTTTCTATTTAAGTGTGCAATCTCCAGTTCCATGTAGTTGTTGCTGGTGCCTTGTATTTGTTGCCTTCATGTGTATGTACGTTAGTACTGCTTCACGTCATATACTTTTTCTACTGAGATTGCACCATCCAGTTTAATGTAGTCTAGCTTGCATTGACATTGGTCTTGATTTTGAGTTCATCCTGGTTCTTGTATCATGTGTCACCATTGTCTATGTATTAGTGATACCATATTTCTGATGTCCACATGAGTTGTAGCTGCTGTCCACCTGAGTTGATCATTAAAGTGCCTTGCCTTGAGCTTTGGCCATTCCTGGTTCGTCATGTAGTCTAATGTAGGTGAATGTTTTGATATTGGCTTTGCATTTCACTTGTGTACTACCTGGGTCTGCATCCCCAACCATGTCACTATTGTCTGGTCTGTAGCTCATTTGCATACACTGTCTCTTTGAGTTGAACTTCTGGTGGTACCTGTAATGTTGCTTTGTCAATATGCATATTAGGTTACATGTCATTTATTGTTGCTTCGACCTTTTAAGTTACATTTGGGGTCTGGTTCATTGACTTGTGAACTTTCTTCATATGTTTTGATATCTTGGTTCTTCATTTGGTTGGTCTGACCTGAACTGAGTATGATTCATTCAAATGGCATCTTTATTGTAGTTTGAATTGGATTTTGTGCACTATCTATTCAGCTGAGTAAATAGACTGTCTTGAGTCTCTGTTGATGCCATACCCTTGATCATATTGTCTTCATGTATACTTGATGTTGTCTGGTTGTTCACTGGTCTTTGAGACATGTTGCATTTTGGACATTGTTTCATCTCCATTTGATTATTGGTTGCTGCCTGGTTGACCATTGCAATTCACTGATCTTGGCCTTTGTATTGACATACTTGTATTTTTGAAGCTTTATTCTTAGTATGGCTGGTGTACTTGGGTCAGTGGCATTGATATCTTTCGCTTGTAGTTGTACACTGCTGTTATTTGTTGCACTTGTGTACTTTATATATTGTGTAGCCACTTGATCAATTTGTTGAGCCTGTACACTTTTATTTCACCTGAGTTGAATCCACTTTTAAAACTCGGATTTGACCTTGTGCTTATTCCTATTTCATCACTGTAGTTGCGAGGCAGTACACGCGAGCGTGTACTGCAGCCAATCAGTTTTGATATTTTTAAGTAACATTTCAATTGCTTAAATTGATTTGGTTTGATTTGATTTGATTATTTTATTATTGTCTAATTATCTATTTGATAATTAGATTCTAAGTTTCTAATTATTTTCTTAATAATTAGGTTTTGTTGTTAATTGCCTATTAGGCAATTCTGATGTTTTCTAAATTATCTTCATTGATAATCTTTCATTTATCTTGTTGATAATTTGATTCTGCTGATTTGTTGTTTAACACTATTTGGTGTTATATTTACCGCTATTCGATTTCTTTATTAAAAGGGTCGGATAGACAAGAATTATTGTGACTATCTTCTATTTGATTATTTGATTATTATTGCCTCTATTCACTAATAATTGAGTTTGAATTAGACTGACCCGTGTATTATTTTCTTTTGAATGTGATACTTAGGTCAGACTGAGTGTTTTACAGCTTAAAGGTTACCGGGCAGCGAAGTTAGAGAGAGGGGGAAAACTCTCACTTTTGTTCGGGGATTTTGTACTTAAAGAAATATTCCATTGTATAGCTCAATACATTGTATAAACTCTGATATTTGTAAGAAAAAAAATATTTTTGCGAAATATTATTATTCTGTGATTCTGTGGCCGATTCTGTTTAAACTCTATAAATTAAATAACGATCCGTCATTTTGAACGTTTCAAGTTGGTTTAATTACCGACAAGGGGCGGTCAAAAGGGCGGGATGTTACACATGCGCTGATCGTTTCGAAGAGACCGGGATCGGGATTAATTTCTCGAAAACCACTTCAATCCGATTTGAACGTTTTCGTGAGGAAGACAAGAGTTGGAGTCGAAGATGGAGCAGTGAAGTGCAAGGGCTAGTCGCTACTAATCCTGAGGGTGGTTCCAAAATTTATGTAGTAGGAGTAATGCCTTCGGCTTCGTTCGAAACCCGAACGAACTTATATGGATGAATATTTTTAGAACATTGTCAGGAGGACGGTGAGCACTCTAAGTGAATGTGTGCTAAAAAGGTAACGCATAGCCTCGAGCCTCATTAACCGAGAATGGCTAAAACAGGGGAGGTGCACACAAGGCTATGTGGCTAGCAACCAATTAGGGTAAGGTCACCCCTGTCTAGATGTCCCTTTTATATCCGGTTGTGTGGCGGTTACTGATCCCAACCGCGGGGTGAACTTATTCAAACTATCCACTAAGGGGTAGCTTCGGTCTTGTGATGCAGAGGATCAGGATGGATCCTCGATACGGTGTTCTAGACCACGTACTGTGATGGACGTTACCCTAGTAGCCCTGCCATTGATGGAAATCCATTTTCCCTATATGCCTTTACGGTTTTTGTTTGTAGAACCCACTTTGTGACTAGTAGCTGGAATTTAAAGAATGTAACAATTTCGTCTATTTGAATAAGTATTTGTATATAGACACTACTATAATATTAGAAGATTTTATAAGAAATGTGATGCAGCGGATAATAACAAAACGATATAGATCGATGAATGTAGCAAACGGGGGATTGAAGATACTGAAATGCCCAAATTCGTTGATCACAAAGATACCGAATTCTAGCTATCTTTGACACGTTGATCGCGCACGATACCGTGAAAGAAGATCTACAATTCTTCAAACGTTGATCAAGCGCACTTGATACCGTGAATTGGCTTCAACGATCGTTGATTCGAGCGCACTCGAATAACCGAAAGTGGAGATAGGAGATCACACTCAACTACCAATTTAGATGAAAGCACACAGCAATAAATAAAGTTTTTATTCAATAATCAACTCGCTTACAAATGACCCCCCCCCCCCCCCACACGCCTATTTATAGGCTACAACACATCCAAATAACACGCGACTCAACTTAGGTCGTTTGGCGACCTACGACTTACCAAGGTCGTTGCCGACCTAGCCAAAACAAACACTTACGAACAAACTCGCACGACCTACGACTTAAGTACAAACGACTCAACACATCTATACAATACCGCGACTTAACAAACAAACAAACAAACGACTCAACTACTAGCGACCTAAGGGTTGTGGCCCATGGAGTTAGCATGCTGTATCAGGACGTTAGTGACCTATGAGTTAACAGGTGTCGTGACTCACGACTCAACAGTATCACGACACAACAACAAACGACTTAACATTGCCACGACATAAAATTCAGCGACTCAAGTGGAAAACTGCTGCATCACTTCACGCGACCTAACTAGGTCGTAGGCCGTATACGACTTATCTTAGGTCGTGAGCTCCCTTCTTCCGCACACTCGTTAGGTCGTAGATGACCTAAAACACTTTCCTTAGGTCGTAGCCGACTTAAGCCTTGCGCATTCTCAACTCGTGTTGCTACTTTGTTATCTCGTGGTGCTCCTCCTGTATCCTTAGATCATTCATGATCTAAAGAACCCGAACGACTTAAGCCCTCGTTAGGTCGTGAACGGTCTAAAACGCGCTCCTTAGGTCGTGGCCGAACTAATTCCTCTTCCTTAGGTCGTGACCGACCAAAACCCAGCGAATCCTTAGGTCGTGCTGCATCATCCTCTCTGGGTTGAGAAAAATCCGTCCTCGAATTTGTAATCTCCTCTCCATCAGCTTGTTCATTTCCATAATGAGGTGCCAGATGTTTAACATTAAACACATCAGATGTATATACATCCTCCGGCAGTTTCACCCTGTAAGCATTTTCATTGATCCGTTGCACAATTTCCACAGGACCAATTTTTCTGGCTTTTAACTTGTTATAAGCACCCACTGGAAAACGATCCTTCATTAACACAGCGTACACTAAGTCTCCTTTATTGAACTCAACATTTCTTCGTTTCAAATCTGCGGATCTTTTATACTTCTCATTCGACTTCACCAGTCGTTCCTGAATGATTCTGTGGCATTCTGTCAAACCATCAACAAAATCAGCAGCTCGTTTAACTGTTCCCTTCGGTTGTGGCACTATCGTTAAATCCAATGGTCCCTTTGGCAAGCTTGAATATACAATCTGGAATGGACTGAAACCCGTACTACAGTTGATAGCATGGTAATGAGCAAACTCCGCTTGACATAACTTCATATCCCAACTTTTCAAATTATCCTTCACAAGACATCGCAACAAATTTCCCAGCGATTTGTTCACAACCTCAGTTTGTCCATTTGTCTGCGGATGGTAAGCGCTACTAAAGTTCAACTTTGTTCCCACCGTATTCCACAAGCTTAGCCAAAAATGACTCAGAAAACGAGTATCTCTATCCGAAACAATAGACTCTGGTAACCCGTGTAAACGATAGATCTCTTTAAAGAACAACTGTGCAACATGAACAACATCCGCCGTCTTCTTACAAGCAATAAAGTGTGCCATTTTCGAAAATCGATCAACCACCACATAAATAGAGTCATTTCCCCTTTGAATTCTCGGCAAACCCAACAAAAAATCCATGCTAATGTCTACCCAAGGTTTTGTAGGAACAGGTAAAGGCATATACAATCCCGCATTTGTAGCTGTCCCTTTCGAAACCTGACAAATATGACATCTGCGCACAAACTTTTCAACTTCCTTTCTCATTAACGGCCAATAATAAGATTGAGAAATCAACTGCAATGTTCGATCTCTACCCACATGGCCTTCTTCATGTAACGCTTTGATAATCTTCATTCTCAAGCTACCTTCTGGTACGCACAATTGATTCCCCTTGAATAAGAACCCATCTACCAATACGAATTCATCAGTACACCCGTCCTTGACTTTCTCAACAAATTTCATTAAGTAAGGATCTTCTTCAAGCAACTCTGGCAATAGTTCAAACCTTGTCACTTCAACTTTCATTGTCGTCAACAAATGATTCCTCCTGCTCAATGCATCAGCTACACGATTCGTCACACCTGATTTGTGCTTAACAACAAAAGTAAACTGTTGTAAATAAGCGACCCATGAAGCGTGCCTAGCTGAAATTTTATCCTGTCCTTGCAAATGCTTCAAAGCTTCATGATCCGTATAGAGAACAAACTCCTTCTGAAGCAGATAATGTCTCCAGTGCTTCACTGCTTGAACAATTGCATAAAACTCCACATCATAAGTTCTATATCTTTCTTAGCTCCAGACAACTTCTCACTGAAATAAGCAACTGGTCTTCCCTTCTGACTCAAAACTCCACTAACCCCAACCTTCGATGCATCAGTACGTAATTCAAACAACAACTGAAAATCCGGTAAAACTAGAATTGGTGCTGTCGTCAATAGGATCTTGATCTTCTCAAAAGCAACCCCTGCTTCCTCTGACCACTCAAACTTCTTTCCTTTCATGCAATCGGTTATAGGTGCCATCACACTACTAAAATGTGGAATGAATCTTCGATATAAAGATACCAATCCATGAAAAATTCTCACTTCAGTAATTGTCTTGGGTTGTGGCCAACTCCTGACAGCTTCCACTTTATTTTCATCCATTTGAATACCTTCCTTTGACAAAACATACCCCAGAAATAAAACACTGTCCGTCATAAACACGCACTTCTTTGTTGCAGCATAAAATTTCTCCTGCTGTAGAATCAACAGTACTTTATGCAAATGCTGGAAATGCTCTCCCATACTTCCACTATAGATCAAAATATCATCGAAGTAAACCACTACAAACTTCCCAATGAATGGTCTAAAAATCTGGTTCATCACTCTCATAAAAGTACTCGGTGCATTCGATAAACCAAACGGCATAACCAACCATTCGTATAAACCTTCCCTGGTTTTGAAAGCAGTCTTCCACTTATCACCCGGTCTTATACGAATCTGATGGTATCCACTCTTCAAGTCAATCTTCGAAAACACAACTGCCCCACTTAACTGATTAATCAAATCATCAAACCTCGGCATAGGAAATCTGTATTTCACAGTGATCTTGTTTAGAGCCCGACTACCCGTACACATCCTCCACGTACCATCCTTCTTGGGCACTAATAAAGCTGGCACTGCACAAGGACTTAAGCTCTCCTGAACACGCCCCTGTTCTAACAATTCTTCCACTTGCCTTCTCAGTTCTTCATGCTCCTTCGGACTCATCCGGTAATGTGGCATGTGAGGTAACACTGACCCTGGTACAAGATCAATCTGATGTTGAATATCCCTCAACGGTGGTAACTCCGTTGGCAATTCCTCAGGAAACACATCTCTGAATTCTTCCAATACCGGCTTTACTTCCTCTGGAACGTCAAAAGATTCAGTAGCTTCACGTCCAATCAACAAAAACACTTCAGGACTCTCCTCTACTTCTTCAACAAATTCTTTCAAAGTCAATAAAGTTTTCAGCTCCTCAATCTCCTCTGATTTGCTCTCTCCTTACTGTCTCTTCTTTGGAACCAAAATGATTTTAACACCTTCAAACATAAAGCTATAACTATTGGTCCGACCGTCATGTTGCACTGCTCGATCATACTGCCATGGTCTCCCCAAAAGTAAGTGACAAACATCCATCTCCACAACATCACACCAAATCTCGTCTTTATACTTCTTTACAATGTAGAATGGAACTCGAACTCGTCTGTCCACCTTCACCTCTCCTCCTTTTCTCAACCACGCTAACTTGTAAGGATTTGGATGCTTCTCCGTCTTCAGCTTCAACTTTCCCATAGCTTCGGTAGAAATAATATTGTCAGAACTTCCAGCGTCAATCACAAATTTACAAACCTTTCCCAGAATAGTGCATGTTGACTGAAAGATGTTACTCCTCAACCAACTAGCCTATTCTTCCTGCTTCGGTATTAAACATGACCTCCTCATCATTAGATTACATCCTTCATCTCCTGACGCAACATCCTGTTCATCCTCCTCAACAGGACTAGAATAACCTTCCCCAACATCCTCATCTTCAACTTCAGCAACCATATTTCTTTTGTTCGGCTTCGGACATTCATTACTCTTGTGACCCACTTCCTGGCAATTGTAACATTTGAAACTGTTGTTGACCTTCGCCTTCTCAGCCCCTTTCACTACTGGTTTACCGATAACTTTAGGAACATTGGAACTCCCACTAGTACCTTTGTTCTGAATATTGGAACTTGTAAACACACCACCTCCTCGTCTTCCCTGCTTCTCCCAAGCCAACGCTTTCTGATGTGCTTCTGCTACAGATCTCGGATCAAACATATTCACCATATCCTGGATCTGCATCCGCAACCCTCCAACAAACCTAGTAGTCAATTGTTCCTCCGTCTCCATAGTGTCATTTCGAGCAATCGGCTGATAAAATTCGTCAGCATAATCATTAACGGTCTTTGTCCCTTGCCTCAGATTCTGCAACCTCTGGTACATAAGTGATTGATAATTGTAAGGCAAGAATGTAGCCTTCATTAACTTCTTCATCTTCTCCCATGACTCAATCTTCGACTTCCCCATCCGTTCTCGTGTAAGTTTGGTTTACTACCACAATGCCATAGCTCTTCCCCTCAACCTAGTAGCAACCAATTTCACTCGACGGTTTTCCGAAACTTCTTTGAAATCAAAGATCTCTTCAACATTAGACAACCAATCCAAAAATTCTTCTGCTACCATTCCACCCTTGAATTCTGGAATTTCCATCTTCATACCCGATTCCCATCGACGGTCATCTTCAACATCCCGATATACATTTCGTACTTGGTCTCGATCTCGATAATGAATGCTAGCTCTATCACCCTCTTCATTAAAATCAAATGTAAGTCTATATCGATCTCGACCATCAACATCCCTTCAATCACGCATGTCTCGTCTACTACGTCTCTCTTCATCTCGATATGGCTCATCTTCAAACTCATGTGGAGTTCTTCTCTCTTCATGTCCATAGTCATGGTGATCTCTTATCGATGAAATTGATGTTTCTCTTCTCTCTCTAAAAGATTGCGGTGATACCCTTCTCGCTTCCGTAACCGATGGCGAAACTCTGTTTCCTCCATGGTTCGAGACTGGTGATCCCCTTCTTTGATTTTGATTCAAATCATTCATCAACTTCTCTAACTTTCCAATGCCTTCATCAAGTTTCTCATTAATGCGTTGTTCCATTTGCTCGGCTTCTTCTCTTCTATACAACGCTTCAACATTCTGATGAAGGTTAGCTCTTCTCGGCGGCACGATTAAATCAATACAAACACTTCAAAACTTCACAAATCTTCTACAAATCAAACTTCAACTAGCTCACACAAGTTCAACAAGTTCGGCCCTAACTTCAACCAACAATACCAAACTGATGCACGGCCCAAAATTAGCACAAAGTTATGCTCGGCGTTCACTTCGAACTCTCGGCTTAAACAAGTGATGTACGGCTCTACCCAACTCGACTCAAACTCAAACACCTTTCCAACTTTGATCCAAAATGAAATGGATCGACGGCTTCTAACTTGTTGCAACTTCAAGATGAACACGATGAACACCAACTTCAAACTCCTTGGCTCCAAGACTCGGCTTAGCTATGATTGGCTAAGTCTAGCTCTGATAACAAAACGATATAGATCGATGAAAGTAGCAAACGGGGGATTGAAGATACTGAAATGCACAAATTCGTTGATCACAAAGATACCGAATTCTAGCTATCTTCGACACGTTGATCGCGCACGATACCGTGAAAGAAGATCTACAATTCTTCAAACGTTGATCAAGCGCACTTGATACCGTGAATTGGCTTCAACGATCGTTGATTCAAGCGCACTCGAATAACCGAAAGTGGAGATAGGAGATCACACTCAACTACCAATTTAGATGAAAGCACACAGCAATCAAATAAAGTTTTTATTTAACAATCAACTCGCATACAAATGACCCCCCCCACCACGCCTATTTATAGGCTACAACACATCCAAATAACACGCGACTCAACTTAGGTCGTTTGGCGACCTACGACTTACCAAGGTCGTTGTCGACCTAGCCAAAACAAACACTTACGAACAAACTCACACGACCTACGACTTAAGTACAAACGACTCAACACATCTGTACAATACAGCGACTTAACAAACAAACAAACAAACAAACGACTCAACTACTAGCGACCTAAGGGCTGTGGCCTATGGAGTTAGCATGCTGTATCAGGACGTTAGCGACCTATGAGTTAACAGGTGCCGCGACTCACGACTCAACAGTATCACGACTCAACAACAAACGACTTAACATTGCCACGACATAAAATTCAGCGACTCAAGTGGAAAACTGCTGCATCACTTCACGCGACCTAACTGGGTCGTAGGCCGTATACGACTTATCTTAGGTCGTGAGCTCCCTTCTTCCTCACACTCGTTAGGTCGTAGATGACCTAAAACACTTTCCTTAGGTCGTAGCCGACTTAAGACTTGCGCATTCTCAACTCATGCTGCTACTTTGTTATCTCGTGGTGCTCCTCTTGTATTCTTAGATCGTTCATGATCTAAAGAACCCGAACGACTTAAGCCCTCGTTAGGTCGTGAACGGTCTAAAACGCGCTCCTTAGGTCGTGGCCGACCTAATTCCTCTTCCTTAGGTCGTGACTGACCTAAACCCAGCGAATCCTTAGGTCGTGCTGCATCAAAATGTTTTTGTTATCTTAAGGTAAAAACTCGGCATGTTTATTTATGGCATGGTCATATGAGATACCTTTGATTTCAAAGGATTTTGAAAACTTTAATAATCCAATTGAGTGTGTTTTCTCACACTGGTTTCCCAGACTGACTCGGGTGTTATTTAACTATAATGCTCGAGTCAGACCGAGTATTATAGAGTACATATTTTGGATGGACTGCTGTGGAGCTCAGGAGAAAATCTGGATAGCGAGACGTGCTTTTGTACTTGATTATTATTCCGCTGTGTGAGGATATGTTACTGAATTTTCCGGATTTGATGAAATGATTATTGTACTATGAGAGACGTGTATATATATGATGATACAGATTCTTCGTATTTGAAGTTGATGTTATATATCATATATTATTCCGCTACGTTTGTGAGATTCGGATATTATTTTTTATTTCTACTTCTACCTCCTTCTTCTTTAGCCTAATAGTTCGTATTTCCATTCACTTTGAGTTGATATGATAGAGAATAGTGTTGACTCAAGGGTTACAGGTTTGCCGACCATTATAGCGGTATCAGAGCTGAAGGTTAAGCGAGAACCTTGGCTCTGGTGGGGATTTCTCATTAAAAATAGAGTCCAAGTACTCTAGAATGAGTTTGAGTATATTAATAGATATGAGCGCGTATTTGTTAGTGTATATAAAAATTATTTTTATATTGTGTTGACTTATCAGTTAAGTGTTTATGGAATCTGGTCAATATGTGGGATGTCACGTTATCGATAGGGGTTACTAAACTCTTAAACAAGATAAACCGACACAGTGTTGTTTTAAAATAGGGAATGAAATAATTTTACCCAAATTATTTTTGTATATAAAAGAAATAATTTTCCGTAAATTATTATAGTTATATATGGTTGATTGGTTGTTAGGAGACGATAATATTAAATTATTATCGTTGTTAAGTGAAAGTTGAATAAATGATTAAAATTATAGCCAAAGCTTAAGGAATAAATTTATAAAACAGAATAAAATTTGTAAATGTGAATTATAAATGTGATTTATAATTGAAAATGAAATAAAAAATCCAGAATAATGTTTCAATATGAATTGGCACGATTGGAATTTGGAATTTTAGGAAAAGTTTAAATTCCTTTTAAGTTTGGAAATGATTTGCAATGGTTTTGGAATAATGGTGATGGTATTTGTGAAATATTTTGAATTGGAATTTAAATCTAGTGAAATCTGGAATTTAAAAATATTTGGGAAAATGTTTTAAAGAGGTAAAAGCACTAAACTCTTTCCGTAGTTGGAAAATAACTTCGGTGATGACTGCAGCATCATTGGTGTTCTTTTTCGAATTTCCAAGAGAGGGATTGCTACCAAATTGTTTTAAATTAGAGTTTTTTACAAAACTGGGTTTGGTTTCGAGATTCAAAGAATTATTTGATTTCAAAGGTGATTTTGAAATGTTATGAACTTGTTTAAATTCCTGGAAGAAAATTGGAAATGCTTATGGAAATTATAAATGGGTTTGATAACCTATAAATTGGAAACTGTAAAAAAAAATAACTTGAAGAAGAGTTAAAAATTTAAAAGTAAACGTGAAAACAAAATAAGCTGAGAGGTAAGCTAATTAATTAAAGTAAAATAAAAAGAAATTAGCCAATAGAAGTTAAATAAATTGGAGAACTTATAGAAGCTTGAAAGCTGAATTAAATTAGAATGTAACTAAACTAAGTTAAATAAGAAGTGAATGTTGAGTAGGCTAAATAAAATAAGTTATTGAAGTATAAAATTTATTAGTTGGAAATGGATAGAAAAATGAATTTGCATTTGTAAGTAAACAGGTTTTAAACTGAATATTGGGAATCAATTGGAATTGTGTGTAATGGAAGTTAGTCACGATTTTACTAAATAAAAATAAAGAACTGGAATAAAATTAGTGATTAAACTATTTGATTCAAGAGGTTAAGCAGATGAATTAGAATTGTATGTTGGGATGATATTTAATTTAAAATGTGTAATAATAAGTGAAGTTATAGAATTAATTCAAAGTAAACCAAAATAACAAAAGTTTGGAAATAAAATATTTGTTTGAGATTTAAGACAAATTAGTAAGTGGAACTAATTCAAAATAATGATACGAACCAGTTGTGAATGGATGATAGTTGATAAAATTCGATATTCAGAGTTTGAAGATGAATTGAATTCAAGTAGGACTAAAAATGAAAATTTGGACGAAAATTGGGCAAAATTATTAAGATTTGAAATTAATTAGTAAATTGATGCAGATTGAATCTATATGGAATTGGAATCCAAAATTTATTAACAGTAGTTAAAAACCAAGTGGTAAAGTGAAGTAATAATATAAGAGTATATAAAATGCTTATATTAAACTTAAGAAATGAATGGTGAAATTCTTAAGTAAGTTTAGTATTGGAAATATACTAAGTAATTTTGCAATGGAGATTAAGTAAAGTTGTGAAATGGGATAATTGTGGATAAGTGAATAGAAATCAAAATAATGTGAATAAGTGGAAATTGATATAGCAAATAACCAATGGATATAAATACGTAGGATGTACGTATATTATTTTATTCGCATAACAATTTGATCCAGATTCGAGCACAGAATTTTGAGATAATTATAACGATCCGAGTTAGGATTTTTCACTCGATTTTCGACGGCGAACTCTGGATATGGATTTTTGATTGATTTTGGAAATTCTCTATCATAGTTGTGGCTATGCAAGGAGAATGACGGTTTCTGATCAAGAAACCCGATCTGAGTCTGCACAAGGAAGTTGGATGGACGATACTAATTCGGAAGTGAAATTGTGTAATCGAGTAACCGATCAAATTGGGTATTGCGTATGGATGATATATGTGCGTTGTACGTGTGTGAATGAAATAGATATGAAAACTTTTGTTAAGAAATGTGTAAAGTGATTTTGAATGTTGTAATTGACCATTATTGCTTAGTAGGATATAGATGTTTAAAAGCAAAAGGAAAATTAGAATTTTTGATTTCAGAAGATAAACTGAATTGCTCAATAATGGTATGTATTTAAATTTCTGTATGAAATTTGATGATTTTCTGGTCTAGCCACTTGGCTTTTATTTTCTTTTGAAATCTTGGGGCCCGTAGAGGCATTTGTAGTTGTACCGAGCTAGCCGCGCAAAGGAGACGCTGGCGAAATTTTTCTGAAATTTAAGGAGCTAGAAAATTTTCGAAGAAATTTTGATAATTTAAAATTAGTTTAAAATTTAAATTTGAATGGTTGGGTAAGTGACATTGGTGGGAACCTAGGGAAGAGTTTGGAAAATTAGTTTACAGGTTCAGGATCATTCCTCTTAATTAGTAATTTCAGGAATAAAATTCTTTTAAGGGGGAGGAATGTGACGACCTAGAATTTCTAGATACTTGAAATTGAAATATTTAATAGATTTTAAATATTTGAAAGGTAGTTTAACTTGAATTTCAAATATCATTATTATTTGGCAATTAAGTTATTGAATTTAATAATTTAAAATTGGGTAAAATATTGAATCTTCGGTTTCAAGCCAGTTAAAAATAATTTGGAGACTTGTAAAACTTATATTGATAATACTGAAGATTAGCATAAGTGTTAAAATTGAATTTGGAAGTGTTTTGTTCAGTTTTAAAAACATTTTTCTTAAATTGAATTTAAAAATAGCCTTCCGAGGCACAGTCTCGGAATTCGACGAAACTAGTTCCATTGGATCCGTAATAGTGTATTATTATTGAATTTCAATTTTCGTAGTGTTTAGAATGATCGTTTGGTCGTACGATTGATAAATGCGCTGAATCTCTATTGAAAATTCAGTATAATAACTATGTCCAAAAAGCTATCTTCTCCATACGATCGAATTTAGACTCGAAACCTTTTCCTTTTTGTTCGAAATAGGGGTTTAACATTACAAACGCCCAACGGCATGCCTCGATAGGAGTTCTAAATTTTAAGTTGCGATAATCGAGATGATTTAAATTTGGATTTAAATTTAAAGATAAATAACTTCATTGCATTTCAAGCCTGCCGACACGTATCGGAGTTTTGAAGCATGTGTCATCATTAAAGACACATGTTAGAAAAATAATATAATATTAGATTTCGAAACAACTTTTCCTCTTCGTTTTAAAATTTTAAATCAATCGAGAACAAAGAAACTGCTCCCTTCTTTAGACAAATCGATTTTTTTTCTTTTCCTTTCAGTCATGCCGAGCCTTTTATGTTTCTTTCCCTTTCGATTTGAAGCATTCAACAATAATGGCCGAAGCCTGAGAGAGTTGAAATCGATCCTTAATTAATTCTATCGTTCAAATAATAAAATGGTCTATTCCATTTACTTCTTTCCTAACCTCATCTTGATTCAATATTTTCATGGCTTCCTTTTTTTATTTCTCGAACGAACGATTCGAGATTTATTTCGATTATCTGAGTCGCATCTCTTTCTGGCGATCGACACCATAAGTTTGTCGCAAGATTTTAATTCGATATTTTTAGGGGTGCGGCATGTTCAGATTATGTGGTTGTGATGAAGTGAGTTTGAGCGCAACTGGATTTAGGTGATGGCGTTTGTGCTCGTGTGGAGGATCTGGCACTCGGAGTTTGGGTTTCGAACTAGAGGCGAAGTTGAAGCTCGATCACGAGTAGCGCGAAGTGGTGGCTGCAATGGGACGTCCGGTGGTAGGGTCGCGTGCTAGTAGGTTTTAGGGATGGTTCGACGATTTCCTGGCGAATTGGTTGCGCTCTGTCATTGTGCACGTTAGGTATTCTCAAATTTTCCTATTCCAGTTTAAACTTAATAAACTATATATGCATGCAGGTGAAAATAAATATAATCGTTACAGTAAAGAAATTTTTAAACAGATCCGTTTCTTTTTAATTTAATACATGTATATAGGTTTGGAAAATGAAATTCGTTTTATTTGAAATTAACGTCTATATAAGGTAATTTATAAAAGGATGCAAAACCATTATATTTTATAAGATTATATATATATATATGTAAACAATAATGCATGTATATATATATGGGAATAGGATTTTGAAGGTAGAATTTTAATAAAAAAGTGTTTGAAACCTTATATGAATTAGATTATTATGAAGTCTATATAGGTTATTTTACCATAGTTCATAAATAAAATAAATATAACTTAAAAATTTATTTTATAATAACATATTATAGGAATTAAATTGTGTAAATTAACCTATCTAAACCATTTTTGTTACTAAAAGATTTAATAAAGGAAAATTAGTTCAAAATTTAATTGAATTATTAAATGGTAATTAGGGATTAGATTTATATTTCGAATATTAATAAATCATATAAATTATTATTCAAAGTCAAAATCTGAAAGGAAGCAAGCCGGATGGAAATGGATTGCAAAAACAAAACCAAAGGTGAGTTAATCTCACTCATCTGGATTGTTTTTTAAAAATTTAAATAGTTAAATTTTAGTCGCTGGTAGAATGATTGAATTTATTGGATGTGGTATATTATATATAGTAGTATATATATCGGAGTGACTAATATCTGCATTATATAGCAGATGAGACCCTATGCGCCGCATAATAGCGGATGGGATAATATAAACCCATATACCGTGATATTCCACCTCGAAGTGGAATTGGTATTTTTATATTGTGCTAACATCTATGGTTGCAGTGAAGCAGGTTGGAGGGATCCAACAGGATTCCTCAATATCATTTCAATTGTTTAATATTATGTGTTATGGATTATTTGATAATCAATGATAGATTATAATTGGTAAATTGCAAATATTGGATGTTACGTTTGATTGAATATATTAGGGTATACCGAGTTAACAAAAAGATATATAGATTGGATTTTTGAAGGAAAATGAAGGGAAATTTTTTAAGTAAATAATTATAGAGGTTTGGATAAATAAATTGAAAAAGGATAAAAGTTGTTAACGCTAAAATTTGAACGCTAACACCCCGGTGTATAAAGTGTAGTTGTGAAAGCACCACCCGATGATTCGGGAACAGAGTATAAGCAGAAAATCACAGAAAAAGCACTGAATAACAACGATTGTATAGTGGTTCGGCTCAAGGCAAGCCTACGTCCACTTTAATTCTCTTTATTGCTAAATCGATTACAACTTTACAACAATCTTCAATTACAATTATGACTAGACAAACAACTAGAACTTCGGTGGAGAAGAATTCTTCGAATCCATGTAGATTGCGTTAGATTTTCCCTTGAAGTTAGTTGAGATGCCTTTCGAACTTGAAGTGTCGGGTGAGTTGAGAATTCAGCAGAGTATGGCGCTTGAAGTGATTGCTCCAAAAGTCCCTTGAATGTTGAAGGTGGTCGCGTATTTATAGGGGTTTCTGGTGTCAAGTTGTAGGTAGTGGCCGAGATAAGCTAGGTCGTAAGCCATTGTCGAGATAAGCTAGGTCGTACGTCGCTGCTCCTCACCTATGCACGGCCTATGGTTTAAATGGGAGGCGCATATTCTTCTGGCCCCAAATCCTAAGTCCCAAGTCGCTGCCGAGTTATCGTGACGCGCATTGAACTGCTGCACTACTTCCCCCTTCATATCCTTAGGTCGGTCACGACTTATCATGAGCCGTAAGCCGGCCACGAC
This sequence comes from Allium cepa, assembly GCA_030765085.1. Lineage (NCBI taxonomy): Eukaryota > Viridiplantae > Streptophyta > Magnoliopsida > Asparagales > Amaryllidaceae > Allium > Allium cepa. The sequence continues at coordinate 961,530,031 of CM060939.1, read as the reverse complement.
TCAGGTGTGGACCAACTTATTCTTAACAGCTAGGTCGGCAAACAACTTGAGTAGTTAGATCGGAAAACGTGTTAGGTCGGTAGACCTTTATAAGTCCTAGGTCGGAATCTCCTTGAACATTAAGTCGGCATCATTTCAAGACGTTAGGTCGGAACTTTCTTTAAGGCATTAGGTCGGCATGCTTCTCAAGGCCCTTAGGTCGGTATCCCTCTTAGGTCTCATGCAGTTAGGTCGGTCTTCCATGTTAAGATACTAGGTCGGCATCCCTTCGTGTCTTGGGTCGGCATCCTTTGTTAAGTCGGCAGAGTGTTAGGTCGTTTATTATCTTGGATCGGTGAGCCACGGCCGAGGCGGGGTTAACATTTGCCCCTCGAAGCATGCGCCTAATGGTTAGGTCGTATGCTTCGATACTCTTTAACCCGTTCCTTTTTTAGATCGGTAGGTCGTAAACGACCTAACAGTTAGATGGCCTAAGTCACTTCAGTCTCTACCACAGCAAGATATAAGTCGTCCATTTTCTTTTCTTTTCCATCTTTCTTACTTACCCCCTTGTTCGATTCCACCATTAAAATTTTCTCAAGTTCCTAAAGGCGATCTCATCCCATCTGATCATCGATAACCTCTACCATTGATCGTGTAGGTAACTTTATTCCTCTTCTGATTTTAGGTCACTGTCGATTCGTAAACCTTGTTGCTCGAACTCGAATCGTTTCCTTGTGCAATGCTCCATCACGAATCCCATCACATTTATAGCTGATGAAGCCTAGTTCACTCGATTCGGCTTCAGATGATCATTGATACAACTAAGATGGTTTATCACCTTAGACTCGATGATCTCTGATGGCAGGGTATCGGACTTGTAACAATTTCGAATTGTTGTATTGGGTGATTCAAGAGCAGGAATGAAGGCTGTTGTTGATGAAATGGTTATCGGGTTAATGGGATGAATGGAGTGAAATGTTGGTTCGGAGGTGACTCAGCAAATTCGGATGACCTAATTCTTTGGCCGACCTAAACTTTTAAGAATTGAATCGTCGCCGAGTTAACACTTGGGAAAATTCCCACTTCTTCGAACCACAGCCTTTCTTCTGATTACTCCACGACCTAGAGGACTACCGATTTAAGGAACGAAGGAACTTAGCCTTAACTCGCGAAGGATTTTTAAATCGTAGCCGACTTAATACTTAAGCTTTGGATGTGTTGTCATTTAGGAGCATAGACCCACTTTGGGTATTTGACTTAAACTGCCGAACTAAGTCGCCTGAACTTTGAACTGCCCCAATTTTAAACTCGCTTGAATCTCATTGTATTATTTCACAGACCGCATTAACTTATAAGCTGCCAACCTGCTGAAAATAACAAACAAAGAAACCAAGGCGAGAATACTGCCATTGACTGCCCACGTCAAATGACAGATTAGTCGAGATGAAACAAGCAACTTAAATATATTGCATGAAATGTTTGTGAATCAATCAACTAAAGTTAAACATTGATGCAAAATATCAACAATCTGAACTGATTTGTCTGCACCAACATTATACTTGCATATTTAAGCTTAAAACAATAGTCCTTGGATTTCATAACTAACAAATGCTTGCTAGTTTTCATTCCAGTTATATTTGTTTATTGCTTTGTTAATTTTACACAACACCTCACACATTTTAGGAAACGTGCACCTTGATGTTTGAATATCCAGTTATTTATGTAGAATGACTTCCCATCAAGAAGAAATGGCAGCTCAAGAGGAAGAAACTTTTCCGCTAGCTCTACCTATAGAGAACCCTCCAGAGAGAACTCCAACCATTCTAACCCCGAGAGCATTTACTCAGCTGCGCACTCAATTTGGTTTTACTGAGAGTGATGTCCTGCTCCCTGGGCCAAGTGATACTGCCGACAATCCTCCCCGTGGCTTTATTGCAATCAATCGTCAAATGTGTTTAAGCGGAGCAATCCCTCCTTTTAATAACTTTCTCCGAATTCTTCTCCTTCGGTTGTCAATCTCTCCGTCCCAACTTCATCCTAATGGTTATGCCATCTTGATGGGGTTGTGCGTTTTGTTCAGAAGAACTTTTGATCGCTTACCAAGTTTTGAAGAAATCCGTTACTTATGCTCGTTTGCAAAGAGTAGGGATCATCCTTCCCTTATAATTGTGAGGAGTGCTAGAAACCGCAAACTTATTTCTGACCTTACCGAAAGCGTTCATGGATTTCTGAACCAATTTTTCTTTGCTCGCTGCCCCCCAGGGTTTTATGCCGATTGGAGAGTAGGAAGTAAGATTACTTGTCTCCATTTTTAAACTTTCTCGAGATCCGAATTACCAATTGCTAATTTCATTCTTTGATCTTTTCAGCACTTCCTCTTCCCTCTAGCGATCCGGTCCATAAGCAGACTTTTGAAAGATTGAGTGCCGTGGCCGTAGCAGAGAGAAGCATCAAGTTTTTGTTGGGGGATGAATTATTGCACCGATACGGGCTTTTGCATACTTCTCGTTCTACACATCCTTATGAAATCCCAGACTCCCCGGCTAGAACATTGGATGCCCCAGTTTCTACAGATACATCCAAACCAAAAGGACCTGCTCCCGAGGCTTTGCTAGTGAAATGTTCCACTTCTGTTGATGTTGCGGGGCCATCTGACGAACTTGCCCCGGTTATTGAGGAAGAGGAGCCTCAGGGATCTCCCCGACGTTCACAGAAATCCGGCGAAGAAGCCGAGAAAACTAGCCTTGCCAAGCAGAGCAGGGATGATACTTTCGAAGGGCTGAGCGACCTCTTTGCCCCCTCGCAAGAAATCTTTAAAGATGATCCTATCACTACCGGTGTTTCTTCTTCAGTAGTCGAAGCAACTTCCATCCTGCAACAGTCTCCGTCAACTCAAGAGTTGACGCTAACTATTACACCCACAACCACTCCTCAATTAAAGAGTTGTTCATAGTTTGATGCGCGTAGTTTGCACATCACACACACTTAGAATTTTTTCGGCACTTTTATGATTCTCACTTTTTGTACTTTGAAGAATTCTAAGATTTAGCTCTTTTTTATTTCAGATCCTCTGATGGGGCGCAGCGGATCTTATTATGATGATTTCCAGCGCTACGGGAGGCGTAGCCAGTATGATTACGGGCGTTACCTTCCCTCTTACAGAGAATCTGATGAAGAGAGAGCCGCTCGAAAGGCTCAAGAAAAGAGGGCTCAAGAAAAGCGCTATGAAAGAAGAGAGAGGGAAGAACGCCACGATTCTTCACAGAGAGGTGACGATTCCCATAAAAGAAAAACCCATGATGACAGAGGAAAAAGTCATGTGGTTGAAGATTCGAGCAAGCGAGCCCGACATGGTGAGAAGCACACCACTATAACTCCTGAAAAGGTTACTGCCCCTGCCTCGCTTGATATTCCTTCCGGCTCTCCCGCTCTCGGGAAGTCAGACATCCAAACTATAATTAGCAGACCCAAATTCCAAGTTGGATCGGGTCCTGCCACTTTGCAAAGTCGGTTTCCTCAGTGGTGTCTGAAGGGAGTAAGGTTTGACCTTGACTTGGTCCCCATTGACAAGTCTGCCATGTTACAAAACCTTAACGCCGTCAAGCTTGATATTGAGAGGATGTCGAACTGGCAGAAACTTGTTGACGAGCTTCAGAGAGTTAATCGTGCAAACATAGAGGCCATGCTCACCATGGAAAATGATAAAGCCGAATGGCAAAAGGTGCTTGAGCAACATGACACCGAGATGAGAAGCATTGCTTCTTACAATGAGGAGCTTGAAGCAAAAGTTGAAGAACTGAAACAAGAGCTTGCTACTTCCTCTACTTCTTATTCTCAAAAAGAAGAAGTGCTCCTTAAACAAGTGAGAGATGCTCATGCTAGCCAAAGGGATGCCGAAGACAGGCTCGAAGTGCAGAAAAGAATTAGCGAGGGCTATGTCGCTGAATTGAAGAGCTTCGGAAGAAGAATAACTCCCAAGAGGCGGAGATCCAAATGCTTAAGCTTCAACTTTCTAAAGTTGAAATGGAGCGTGATGAGGCCGTTGCCGGCGAAATTGCAGCTGAAGAATCTCACGAGGCAACGAGGGCCAACATCAGCTCAACATTATTTGATTTCTACCTGCATAGCATCTTGGGGCGCGGTAGCCTCGCCTTTCTAGGCCCTAAGTATGAAATTACACTAGCTGAAGTTTGGGAGGCCGCACTTGATATGCTCGGTGGTAGCGGCGCTGGCTATGCTGAGTCAGCTCTTGAGGAGCACTATCTTGATGATGATGCTCGTGCCGCTCTCGCTAGGGGGAGAGAACAGCTTGCAAAATTAAGGGCCGAAACAGCGGCAGGGGAATATTTAGGAAAAATCACCTCAACTGCTCCAATTCAACCTACTCCTTCAGCCGAAATTGACATTATCGGTTCTAGTTCTCATTCTCCATCTCCTACTAAAGTCACCACTGATATTACAAGCGTACAAGGTGGAGACGAGGGCGGCGAGAGTGCCGAGGCACAGGTTTACGAAGTTGACGTCAGGGAACCGACTTCTGTAGGAAACCTTACTGACAATCTTGCCCAAGTAGACTGCTCATCTGTTTCTTATGAACTTGATGAGCTTTTTGACTACTTCTTGAATCTCAGCGAACCTTTATCTCCGCTTTTTGTTGACTTGAACTTTTTTCCTTCTGCAGAGAAAACGTCGGGCATTGTTCAGGCTTCTCCTCCTCCAATTATTCCTTCCCCGCCTCTTAAGGTCACTCCTCCTTCCGCTTCGCAACCCGGGTCACAAGAGGAGCAAATAGAAGCTCTTCACGGCTTAGATGATCCCGTTGCTTCTCAAGATCCGAAAGGAGAAGAAACTGAAGGAAGCGAGAGGACTCCAGAACCAACTGGCTCCGACGCTGAACCGTTATCCAAACTTCTTTCTCCAGGGAGTGGGTCTTCCTCCAAGAAGAGAGGAAAGCAGGGAGTTTCCAAGAAGAAGAATAAGAAGGGATCTTTAACTGGCGAAGAGGAGACGGAAGAAAGTCCGATCGAGCCCCTTTCTCCTCCATCCCCTACCCTTACAAGCCGACCTAAAAAGTTTGTCATTTGGCCCGGTGCGGGCTCAAAAGGTGGGCGGAAGAAGAAATGATGGCTCTGGGTCTGTGGCTTTCATATCGCTTTTTTGCCTTTTTTGCATGCAATGACCGGAAATTGTGCGGGTACCGGCCCCCCGCTTTTCTTTTGTTGTTTTTTTTTACTTTGGAACCTGTACCTGTATATAAAATAGTGTTGAATAAAATGATTCTTTTTCTTTGTAAAAACTTCTGTCTATATCTGAGAATGCATTTACTATTCATTTTTGTACAAGTTTCTTTGTACGATATTGCAGTGGGCTTGTGGTATATATTGTTCGAGCACAATTTTACCGATGTAGTTATGCCATGCTGCCCCTATACCATAAGCCCATTGTAATATTTTATTTTATGAGGAACTTGTGCTTTTATTCTTTAGAGAATAATTATTCCACATTTGGGGGAATATGATTTCATTAAAAAATAGAGCACAAAGAAGTTTCTACACTTCAACCTTCGAAGATATCACTCTTTATTTTGTGCATATACACATTTTATTGAATGAAATCTTCTATGTGATAAAGCGGGTATTTGAAAGGTACTTCAACTTCTTTTTGAGGAAGATAATTTTCTAGGATAAGTAATTCATTCTTCCTTTGGAAGTTAAAGTGTGCCTTTGATGAGGATTTTTTTTTTTGTTTTACTTTGAAAAGTTGCTCCTCTGAGGAAGACTCTTTCACGTTTCAACACCTGGAAGTTTTATTTCAATCTTGGTGAAACGTGTGCCTCCGAAGAGGTCTTTCTGCTTGATTGTGCCTCCGGGAGGAGGTCTTTTCATTTATGCCTCTGGGAAGAGGTCTTTCTGTCTTATTGTGCCTCTGTGAAGAGGTCTTTTTGTTTCTGCCCCTTGGGAGAGGCTTTCTTTTTTTTTCTTTTTTTTTTTAGCATTTCATCTCTGGTGAAGTGAAACTTTGAAGAGCGGCTGTTGCACTTCAACTCCTGGCGAAATGGGCCTCCGAAGAGGGCTTTTATTTTGTTTTACATTTCAACTCTGGTGACGCGAAACTCCGAAGAGCGGTTGTTACACTTCAACTCCTGGTGAAATGGGCCTCCGAAGAGGGCTTTTATTTTGTTTTACATTTCAACTCCGGTGAAGTGAAACTCCGAAGAGCGGTTGTTACACTTCAACTCCTGGTGAAATGGGCCTCCGAAGAGGGCTTTTATTTTGTTTTACATTTCAACTCTGGTGAAGTGAAACTCCGAAGAGCGGTTGTTACACTTCAACTCCTGGTGAAATGGGCCTCCGAAGAGGGCTTTTATTTTGTTTTACATTTCAACTCCGGTGAAGTGAAACTCCGAAGAGCATTTGTTACACTTCAACTCCTGGTGAAATGTGCCTCCGAGGATTGCCTGGAAGTTACTCTCTCATGGTTGGAGGGTCATGACTCCTCCAATCTTTTTTGGTTGAGTAGAGAACTTTCTTTTTTGCGGCATATGCCTCGTTAGAGGTCTTTATCTTCCGAAGAGTTGTGCCTCCGAAGAGGACTTGTGCCTCCGAAGAGGGCTTTCGTTGTTCCTTGTCCACTTGCTTATGCCTTTTCGGTGATCCTCTATTATTATTATTATTATTTTATTTTATTTTTCAAGCTCGTACTTTCTTCTCTTACAAGTAGTTTGTTTAATCCAAAGAAGTGCACTTCATTGCTAGGCCAGTTCGCGAGAACGGACATAGGCTTCTTAATTGGATGTTTGTTTGTTCAAACTACTCAATTTATTAGCTAGAGCCCGTTTTCGACAAAATCATTGACCGTTCAATTGAAGCACTTCTTATCTAGGATTTGAATTCGGGAATCTTGTGACTTGGAATTTGTTTGTTGAATGATAACAAGAATCACTCGGTCTTGTAATGTGCAAGTTTTGTTTTCGTTGCCTGCAAAAATTTAAATCGACATTTCAGTAATACATTTAATGTACTTTTCATATCGAAAATAAAGCAAACATGTAATAATAATAAAGAACACAAGATTTATAGTGGTCCGGCCAAGAGTTTGGGCCTACATCCACTTTGTAGTCTTTCATTATTCACTTGCATCGGTTTTACAATCGCTTTCAATTACAGGAATCATACATCCATAATTCTTTTTACAATATTTCAACAAAGCTATCAAGTAAAGTATGGACGCAAGTGATTGCTGTTCCAAGCTCTTGGAATTTGATCTCCTTCGACAGTAGTGAGTTTGAATGTGCCGTCAAGAAGCTTCTGACCTATGACATATGGTCCTTCCCAATTTGGCCCAAACACACCTGTCGCTGTCATAATTCTCTTTAGGACTAGATCTCCAATCTCAAAGCTGCGTTGGCGAACTTTGGAATTGAAATGTCTGGCTATCCTTTGCTGATGAGATGCGATTCTGAGCTCAGCCTCTTCTCTTTTTTCATCAATGAGATCTAGTGCCTCAAGCTGTAGTTTTGCATTCACCGCTTGATTGAAATGGATTCTTCTATGTGAAGGGACCTCTATTTCTACCGGAATCATTGCCTCTGATCCGTATGCCAATGAAACGGAGTATGCCCAGTCGCAGTTTTGTGGGTAGTTCTGTATGCCCATAGTGCTAGCGGTAGCTTATCGACCCAACCACCTTTTGCTCTTTCAAGTTGCTTCTTGATGGTTGACTTGATAATTTCATTTACTGCTTCCACCTTCCCGTTTTCCTGCGGATGAGCTACTGCTGAGAAGCTTTTTCGGATTTTGAATCGTTTGCAAAAATCTTGGAATTCTTCACTTTCGAACTGAGTACCATTGTTTGTAATTATTTTTTGAGGCACACCATATCTGCAAATGATACTTTTAGTCACAAAACTTATCATCTTTTTTGAGGTGATAGTAGCCAGTGGTTCAGCTTCTGCCCACTTAGTAAAATAATCTACAGCAACAATGGCATATTTAATTCCAGATTTGGCAGTTGGTAACGGTCCTACAAGGTCTATCCCCCATATTGCAAACGGCCATGGACTGACCATCTGTGTGAGTTCAGTGGAAGGAGCTCTAGGAATTTTGGCGAATCTTTGGCATCTGTCACATTTTCGGGAATAGTCTGCTGCATCTCGATTAATTTCTGGCCAAAAATATCCGTATCGGAGAATCTTTTTCGCTAAAGTTTGACCACCTAAATGATCACCACATTCTCCCCCATGCACCTCAGCTAGGATTGTTTTGGACTCTTTCCTGGATACACATCGAAGTAACGGCATTGAGAATCCCCGTCTGTATAACTGGCCATCCTGGACTATATAGCGAGAGGCTTTCCTCAGTAGCTTCTTTCGTTCTTTTGAATTTTCTGGTAAAGAGCCATTGAGAAGATATTCTGTTATTGGAGTCATCCATGATTCTTGCTCCTGAGACACACTCATGATCCAATCAATATCCATCTCATCAATGCTCGGTGTCGACAGGACCTCCACTGGAGTTAACCCCAGAAATTGAGCTTCTCCTGTGCTAGAGTACTTTGCGAGAGAATCTGCTTTCATGTTTTCTTCTCGAGGAATATGACTTATCATGTAATGATCGAAATCACCCAGGAGTTCCCAAGCCTTTGACAAGTAGGCGGGCAGATTTCCCCCCTTTGCTTGGAATTCCTTCTTGACTTGGCATACAATAAGCTGAGAATCACTGAAGATCTGTAATGCTTGGATGTTTAGTTCTTTAGCAATCCTTAAGCCAGCGATAAGGGCTTCGTATTCTGCTTCATTGTTTGTTGAAGGAAATTCCAATCTTAGTGCATAAATAATGATCGACCTTCAGGGGTCTCAAGTACAACTCCGGCTCCAGAACAGTAGTCGTTTCTCGCTCCATCGACATATTACTTCCATTGGATTGGGGAATCATCGATCGTTTCCTCCTCACTGTTACCCTTATCTGTGAATTCTGCGATGATATCCGCTAAAGCTTGTCCGTTGATTGCTTTTCGGGGATGATAAGTGATGTCATATGGACTGCGTTCAATATTCCACTTTAGAGGATGACCCGAAGTCTCAGGGCGAAACATGACTTGCTTTAAAGGTTGATCAGTGAGGACTCTGATAGGATGAGCTTGGAAATATTGCCTCAACTTCCTGGATGCAATCAGTAGGCAATAGCCGAGTTTTTCCAACTTAGAGTAATTCATCCATGCCCCAGTGAGTCTTTTGCTGATATAGTAAACTGGATGTTGAATCCTCTTGTCTTCTCGTATTAGCGCTGCACTTAAAGCATGAGATGATCCTGCCAAGTATATAAGAAGATCCTCGCCATCGCCAGGCCTAGAAAGTATTGGAGGTGTTTCCATATGGCGAACCAATTCATCAAAGGCTTTTTGGCATTCGGGAGTCCAATCGAAGTTTTTCATTCCTTTCTTTAGGGCGTCAAAGAATGGGATGCATTTATCTGTGGCTCTGAAAATGAACCGACTCAAGGCGGCGACTTTTCCATTGAGACTTTGCAATTCCTTCTTCGTTCTAGGAGCTTTGACTTCCTTTAAGGCGGTAATTTGAGCTGGACTAGCCTCAATGCCCCTAGCGCTCACGATGAAACCTAAAAACTTTCCGGATTGCACTCCAAATGAACATTTTAAAGGGTTGAGCTTCATTCCGTATTTTCGGAGGACTGCGAACATGTCTGCTAAGTGTTCTATGTGATCCACTGCTTTCTTAGACTTTACTAACATGTCATCGACGTAGACTTCCATAGTCTTGCCCAATTGTGGTTTGAACATAGCATTAACAAGTCTTTGGTATGTTGCCCCTGCATTCTTCAGCCCGAAGGGCATAACTCTGTAGCAGTAAAAACCAACGTTGGTGATAAAGCTCGTGTCCTCCTGATCTGGCTCATGCATCATGATCTGGTTATATCCAGAGTAGGCATCCATAAAAGATAACAATTCGTGTCCCGCTGTTCCGTCTACCAGTTGATCAATTTTGGGTAATGGGAAGCAGTCTTTGGGGCAGGCCTTGTTTAGATCTGAAAAATCGATGCACACTCTCCATTTTCCGTTGGCTTTCTTAACCAGCACTGGATTTGAAACCCAATTCGGATAGGTAGATTCTTTGATAACGTTATTCTTCATGAGCCGATCAACTTCTTCTTTTAACGCTGCTGACCTTTCTGGACCTTGAGTTCTCCTTTTCTGCTTCACAAGTGTAAATTTTGGATCAATATTCAGAGCGTGTACTGCAACTTCTGGGGATATTCCGCACATATCGGCATGAGTCGAAGCAAAAACATCCAAATTTGCCTTTAAAAAAGATATTAAGATATTCTGAATTGACACATTAAGTTGTGAACCCACATTCAACACCTTGTTTGGGTCCTTTGGGTCAACAGGTACTGGTATTGTCGTTTCCACTGGTACCACTCTATTCTCCCCTGCACTGGCTTTTCTAGGATCCATCTCTTTCCGTGCTCCGCTGTGCTCGCCAGTGCAGGGTCCGCCCTGTAATTGCTACAAGGCTGGTTCTTTGATGCGGACTGGGGTTGCCGCATCCTTTCCCATTTCTCTTTTCCTTGTTTCTCGTAGCTCTGTCAGATAACACTCCCGCCCAGCATTTTGATCCCCTTTTATAACTCCCACTCCATTATCTGTGGGAAATTTAATGGTGAGGCACCATGGGGCCAGAACAGCTTTGAATGCTGCGAGAGTTGGACGGCCAAGGAAAGCATTATAAGTAAAAAATTCGTCGACAATCACAAAAGTTTACTTGCGGACCACTTTTCTTTCTCCCTCTCCAAGTTCTACAAGCAAATCAACGGTTCCTATCGGCTGTTTTGGCTCCCCAGTGAAGCCAGCGATTTTCTGCGATGATGCTTGCACATCAGCCATAGGGATCTTCATTTGGTCGAATGTTTTCTTGAAGAGGATATTGCAGGATGCGCCATAATCAATGAGAACTCTTCTGACAATAGCTGGCCCGATACCAGCTGAGATGACTAAGGGATCCAAGGTAGGAGCTTCAATACCTGTGGAATCCCTGGCTCTGAACACAATATCATTATTGAAAGTTCTTTGTTGCTTCAGGGGCGTAGCACCTTCCAAAACAAATACATCTTCCTCGGTCGGTACATACTTCAAAGCTCGGGTATACCTTTCTATCTCACCCCAGCTCCTGCCTGCTGGGTGAGGTCCTCCCGTAATGACATTGATAACAGGCCTTCCGGATTCATGCCCTGCAGTCTTCTCGCCTATCCTGGGTTGATGAGCAGGAGCTCGTTGCCCCTGACTAGACGAAGCGGGATTGTTGCTATTCTTTTCCACAAATTGCTGCAGCTTGTTTTCCCTTATCAATTCTTCAATCAAAATTTTCAATTGGCGGCATTCGTCGGTATCATGACCGGGTTGATTATGGAAGAGGCAAAACTTTCCGCTTTGTACAGCTTTTTTCCCGGTTCTCAGAACGGGAGGTTTAGGATAATCAACAGAATCTTTAGTGGCAAGGTAAATACGCTCCGGCGTATCTGATAAAGGGGTATATTCCGACGGCTTGAAGGAACGAGGCTTCTTCAGATTTTTCTGTTTCTTCCCATCGTTATTTTCCCTTTTCTGTCCTACAGATTCACTCTTGCGTGAAGCAACAATGTTATCTTCATCTTTTTCCAATGCTGCCTTTACCGGTACAGGACGGCTTTCCAGACGTATGAACTCATCTGCTTTCTTGTAGAATTTTTCAAGGGAATTTGGTTCCTTCATGTTAAGCCATTTTCCAAATTCGCTCGACTTGTCGATGGCCCTCATTAGATAGGTCAAGATCATCCGTGGTTCTGCATTGTCTACCTCGGCGAGCGCTATATTAAAGCGATTCAAGAAAGATTTGATAGTTTCCCCTGGATTCTGTTCTAAACTTGACAACGACATGATATCTTTGGCTTTTGAAGCGTATTGTCTCAACTGCTCCTTGAATTTCCGGGTTAGGTCAGAAAACTGAACTATAGATCGAATTGGCAGCTTGGTGAACCAAAGCAGAGCTACACCTTCCAAATATACAGGAAAATATCGACACTTTATTTCATCAGAAGCCCTGGCACCTGTCATGTGCCAATCACACTTATACAAGAATTCGTTCGGATCACTTGTTCCTTTGTAAGCTGGGATAGTTGGAGGGACAAACTTCCTTGGGAACTCAGCCTTTAAGATCCTTTGGGTAAACGGGGTTTTACTTGGAGTTTGAAACCCCATTCCTTCTCGTCTTCATTCCTTTGCATGCTTTCTTTCATGATTTGTCGAACCATTTCAGAAAGATACCCCTCATCATTTCGAGCTTTAGATCCACCAACTTCAGGAAATGTCCACTCAAAGGGGCTGGCAGCCCTCTCAGGAATGTTTCTTTCTTCATCCTCATGAATGTTGCCAGCAAAGTTCCTTTCATTACCCGTTGGTTGACGGTTTACCCCAAGCAAGTCATTCAACTGATTCAAAATTAGGGCATTTTGGGCATTCTGAGCTTCCAATTGTGCACTTTGGGCATTTATCTGCTGGTTCAGCCCTAAGATTACAGCATCCAACTCCGCTTTTGTAACCCCAACAGGTGGAGTGGCTTGATTAGGTACTGGGGAAGCGGAGGTTCCCTCTTGAACATTTCCAGATCTAACAGATCTACTCTTTCTCCCCGGAGCCATGATTTCAGATAAACTTCTAGTCTTCAGAGAGGTTACTTCAACAAACTTTCGTGGAGCAATGATGATAATTGTCCTGAGTTCATTTCTCAGTGAAAGCACCAAAAATGTTAACGCTAAAATTTGAACGCTAACACCCCGGTGTATAAAGTGTAGTTGTGAAAGCACCACCCGATGATTCGGGAACAGAGTATAAGCAGAAAATCACAGAAAAAGCAGTGAATAACAACGATTTTATAGTGGTTCGGCTCAAGGAAAGCCTACGTCCACTTTAATTCTCTTTATTGCTAAATCGATTACAACTTTACAACAATCTTCAATTACAATTATGACGAGACAAACAACTATAACTTCGGTAGAGAAGAATTCTTCGAATCCATGTAGATTGCATTAGATTTTCCCTTGAAGTTAGTTGAGATGCCTTTCGAACTTGAAGTGTCGGGTGAGTTGAGAATTTAGCAGAGTATTGGCGCTTGAAGTGATTGGTCCAAAAGTCCCTTGAATGTTGAAGGTGGTCGCGTATTTATAGGGGTTTCTGGTGTCAAGTTGTAGGTAGTGGACGAGATAAGCTAGGTCGTAAGCCGTTGCCGAGATAAGCTAGGTCGTAGGTCGCTGCTCCTCACCTATGCACGGCCTATGGTTTAAATGGGAGGCGCATATTCATCTGGCCCCAAATCCTAAGTCCCAAGTCGCTGCCGAGTTATCGTGACGCGCATTGAACTGCTGCACTACTTCCCCCTTCATATCCTTAGGTCGGTCACGACTTATCATGAGCCGTAAGCCGGCCACGACTCAGGTGTGGACCAACTTATTCTTAACAGCTAGGTCGGCAAACAACTCGAGTAGTTAGATCGGAAAACGTGTTAGGTCTGTAGACTTTTATAAGTCCTAGGTCGGAATCTCCTTGAACCTTAAGTCGGCATCATTTCAAGACGTTAGGTCGGAACTTTCTTTAAGGCATTAGGTCGGCATGCTTCTCAAGGCCCTTAGGTCGGTATCCCTCTTAGGTCTCATGCAGTTAGGTCAGTCTTCCATGTTAAGATACTAGGTCGGCATCCCTTCGTGTCTTGGGTCGGCATCCTTTCTTAAGTCGGCAGAGTGTTAGGTCGTTTATTATCTTAGATCGGTGAGCCACGGCCGAGGCGGGGTTAACAAAAGTGGTTTTTTAAATTTTAAAAAATAAATTCCGAGTATGGGAACTAGATTTTGAATAAAGAGGAATAAATGAATTTTTAGACTTAATGATATTATTTAAAGGAATAAAGAAATTATTTTCAAATTTAAGGTTTAAATTTGGAAAAGATAAATAAGAAATTTGGGAAAAGTATGAAATTTGCATTTCAGTTCAAATAAAATTTTGAATCATAATAAAGAAGTTAAATCTTAAATTAATAATTTTTGAAATAAAATTAGATAAGTAAAGAAATTTATTTTAAATGGAGTTAATTTTGAAAATCAATTTGAAGATTTATTTAGTGTTTGAAACCGTGATTTAAAGAAAGATGAGACTATGGGATTTATAAACTGGGTTTATAAGGTGAAACAAGATGTCAATGGATATTTGAAAATATAAATTCACGGTGGGAATTTATAAAGGAATGGGTAATTTATTTTAAAATTAAATAGTGGTTTACTTTTAAAGGTATGGAAATGGGAAGTATATTTCCCTGGAATGCCAAGTATATTTTAAAGGAGACTTTTATGTTTATGTTAAAGGCTTTAAATTTTGTTTTAAAGAAATGGTTGATAAAATTTATCATTTCTAAATGTTTTAAATTTTATAGTAAATATTTTTCATATTTATTTTAGTAGTAATTATATAAAGGTTAATTGGTATTATGTTTTAAAAAGATAATTATTAATATTTATATTTTATAAAGTAATTTTATTTTAAAGATAGTTTGGATAAAGTTTTATTTGAAACATGCATAGAATTTCGTAATTCTTATTTTAAATTTAGTTTGGCTTAAATTTATGTTAAAAAAAATAGTTTTTTATATTTTATAAAGTAGTTTTGTTTCAAATATTTTTAAAAGTATATATTTTTGAATAAAATGTTTTAGTAATTTTATTTTAAATGTTTTAAAGTATATTTTAGAATAAAATGATTTAAATTACTTTTAAAATCTTAAGTATTTAGGACTTGGCGGTTTTCAGTGGAACTAAAATAATTGGGTGGAAATTTATTTCCACGAGAGAGAGAAAAGTGATTTGAAAATTATTTTCGAAGGGTTGAAATATAGGAAAATATCTTGCGAAGATATTTAAAAATAACTAATTTGGGAGAAATTATAATGGCTTGATGATTGTTTGTGAATGTTATTTGATAGTTGACTATCAATATTGGCCAATGCATTGATCGTTTCAAAGACACCGGGATCGGGATTAATTTTCGAAAAACCACTTCGATACGGTTTGAACGTTTTCGTGAGGGAGACAAGAGTTGGAGTTGAAGATGGAGCAGCGAAGTTCAAGGGCTAATCGCTACTAATCCTGAGGGTGATTCCAAAATGGATGTAGTAGGAGTAGTGCCATCGGTTCCGTTCGAACCCGGAACGGACTTGTATGGACGAATGCTTTTAGAACATCGTCAGGAGGATGGTGAGCATTCTAAATGAATGTGTGCTAAAAAGGTAACGCATAGCCTCGAGCCTCATCAACCGAGAATGGCTAAAATAGGGGAGGTGCATACAAGGCTATGTGACTAGCAACCAATTAGGGTAAGGTCGCCCCTGTTTAGATGTCCCTTTTATATTCGATTGTGTGGCGGTTGGTGATCCCAACCACGGGGCGAACTTATTCGAACTATCCAGTAAGGGGTAGCTCTGGTCTTGCGATGTAGGGGATCGGGGTGGATCCTTGGTACGATGATCTAGACCACGTATTATGACGGACGGTACCCTAATAGCCTTGCTATTGATGGAAATCCATTTTCCCTACGTGTCTTTACGGTTTTTGTTCGTAGAACCCACTTTGTGGCTAGTAGCTGGAATTTAATGAATGTAACAATTCCGGGCTATCTGAATAAGTATTTGTATATAGACAATACTCTAATATCAGAGGATTTACAAGAAATGTTTTTTTATCGTAAGGTAAAAATCCTGCATATTTATTTATGGCGTGGTCTTACGAGTTACCTTTGATTTCAAAGAATTTTGAAAACTTTAATAATCCAATTAAGTGTGTTTTCTCACGCTGGTTTTCCAGACTGACTCGATTTCTATTTAACTATACTGCTCGGCTCAGACAGAGTATTATAGAATACAGATTTTGGATGGACTGTTGCGGAGCTCAGGAGACGAGTTGGATAGCGAGACGTACTTCCGTACTTGATTATTATTCCGCTTTGTGAGGACATGTTACTGAACTGTCCGGATTTGATGAAATGGTTATTCTACTCTGAGAGATGTGTGCATATATGATGATACAGATTCTTTATATTTAAAGTTGATGTTATATATCATATTTTATTACACCGCGTTTGTGAGATTTTGATATTGTTTTCTATTTCTACTTCCACCTCATTCTTCTTTAGCCTAATGGTTCGTATTTCCATTCACTTTGAGTTGATATGATGAAGAATAGTGTTGACTCAAGGGATACGGGTTTGCGGACTGTTACAATTGCAATCACTGGAAACTATAGAAACAATCACATAATAATACTATACGCTACTATAATCACTAGCAAACAAAGCTCAAGGTCTTCCCAGGTTTGGAAACATTCTCATCGCACTGGGATGAAAACAATCCACTAAGCTTATGTTACTCTCAACAATCTCAAGTATTACTCAGTTGATCATCACGCTACCCCAAACAATTCGAAGAGCCATTCCCCAAACTCTCCATAAGCCAACACACATAGCATACAAATATTTTAAAAGCCTGTACGATGTGTATGTATCATCCGTACGCAATATCAAATCTGATCACTAGCTCGATCGCATAAATTTCACTTTCGAACTAGTACATCCCACTTTACCTCTCTAGTGCAGACTCCGATCGGGTTCCTTGATTAGAAACCTCTGTTCTCCTTACATAGGCATGTACTATGACAGAAAAGTTTAGGATCATATCAAAAATATGTATCTACTGTTTGCTGTCAAGAATCGAATGAAAAATCCTAACTCGGACCAGTGTGAACCACCTCGAAACCACGTACTCCAATCCTAGATCAAGAACTGGTATTCGAATAAAATGATCTACGTACGACTTAAGTACTCTCTTCAATTGGTTTCTCAATTACACCAATTCTTTTCATTTTAATTCACATTCATTTTCACTTATAATATTTCTTACTTAATTCTAAAATCACTTTAAAAGTCTAGAGGGTGGATCATGTTGTGTATATGCAAGTATATGTGACAAAATATATGATGCAACTAAGATAAAATTAATCTAGGTAAATATAGAATAAGCACACCTGGATTTTATACTGGTTCGAATCTCTCGTCCTGCGTCCAGTCTCGAAGCTCCCCTTCGGAATTCGACTATCAAACACCCTCACTTCTCCCGGAGGAATAAGCTTAGTTACAATAGCTTGTTCTTGTCAAATATGTGTTCTATAACATAGATATTGACTATTAAGTACAAATGCTTCCAATATATATATATATATATATATATATATATATATATATATATAGTATTGATTGAGGGGATCTGAATATATAGAAGAGTGAAAAACAAGTATAGGTTGCTAGAGATCAAGAATATAACAGAATATGTAAGTAAAGAGCGCAAGTCAGTAAAGTTAGTCCTTCTCTTTGATTCTTGATGTTATATAGTGGTAGAGAGATCCCTTGGGTAGTTGCATTAATTAACGAGTGCTCTGTAGTTGCTTTTGATAGTGATGAAGAGTTGCAGCGAAGAGAAGCGAAGATATCTTTTCAAATGTGTCAGTTGTAATTTGAATTGTAAATTCCGAGTTCAGAATTAGGCATTTGGTATTTGTTTCAGATGTCTGACTCTGTATTTTTTATACAGTAGTCTTTAAGACGTCTGAGTGCGTCAACAAGACGTCTGATCATGTCTATTTTGTATTCCAGAGGATTTCTTCAGACGTCTCGCTAGTGCACCCAGACGTCTGAAACCTGTGCATGTTTACTTTGTGCATCTGTCTTGTTGCTCCATTGATCCTATCGACTTGTAGTCTCTTTTAATTTTTTATGAGCTATGTTCTTATATTTCTAGTGATGTTATTCTAGCAAGTACCTGTAAATAGAAATATATTTGCACATTCGATTTCCATTGTATAGTTGTTGTCATTGAAACCATAGATTTGATTTCCTAAGAATCTCCCCCTTTTTGATGATGATAACTATACAATGTACTTATATATAATTTTATAAATCCCCCCTGAATATGTGCTTAGATTTATATATATTTTTATTTATCCCCCTTTGACATTATCAAAAAGGATATCAAACCTTTAAATATTAAAATATTAATCAATCGTCAAAGATATATACAGAGATAACACACCAAAAGAGAATTTCATTAATAATTGTATTTGAGTACATTCATAGATTATTTTAAGTGTACAAAAGATGAAATCCTAAATCTATGAGTCTTTCAGGGAAGCTTTTTCTTGATCACCTCCTTTATCTTCTTTTCGGGAAGAGCTAGGTTGCTTTGTAGGAGATGTCGGAACTTGTTTTAGAGGTTCTTTCTCCTCAAAAAGTTTGGATTGTTTCGAAGGAGGAGAAGGCACTGGGGTTAGCCAATCTTCGGAAGGAGGTGTCGGACCACAAAACCTTTGAAGAACCTCTTTGAGAACTGCTAATACAGTTGAAAGTGATGTTCCAACTGTTTCTAGGCGTGTGGCAAAGATGTTTCAATGCAGTCAATACGCTTAGCCAAAACCTTCTTATTTCGAGACAAGATTTGTTGATTTTGGAGAGTGAGATCTCGAATGCTTTCATTTGGATTTGTCTATGTTCGAGTTTCCAAAATCTCATCATGGCTCGTATGATCAAATGGTGCAAGAGGAGGATTTCCCTCACGATGTTGTTCCTCCTCTTATGATGGTTCATAGTGTGGCTGAGATAAAGGCCCAACTTGTCTGGTTTGACAATTGCGCGTCTAATCTTCAAAGGATATAATCTCCGAAGGAATTTTCGGTAGGTGCATTAGCGAGAAAAACTTCATGGAAGCATACTTTGGAGAAATTTCTTCAAAAGTTGATAAATAGGAGGGGATGTTGTGAGCATGTAGAAGTCTTATGATGAATGTGGGGTAGATAATCGATGGCCGTGATCGAGTCCAAAATTGTTTGAGTTCGTCAAAAATAAATTTGGCCCAATTCACCCATGTTCCGTTGAATAGAACATATAAAGCTTTGTGTCCTAACTCCGTTATCTACTCATGACTTCCTAGACGAGGAATGATGGTATTGACGATCATTCAAGTAAGAAGTCTTGCCTTTGGTCGTAGATATTTGGATGCAAATTTGGGCATTTCACCCTCCCATATTTGATGTTTTATATTGTTCCTTGGTTTGAAACGCATATCAGGAATATTATATAGATCTTCGCCCGTTTCGGAACATCCTAGTGTTCTACCTATTATTCCTGGAGTTAGTCTAATCGTGTTGCCATAAACGCTAGACCATAACCAATTATCTTCATTTTCAGTGTTCCATACCGCCGTGCTATCCAAATTTGCGTAGAAAAGAAATATGGCCAACTTATCAATTTGAATGTCATTGGGAGTGAAAGATATCAATGTTTCTAAATCGGCATTCTCACACATTTCATCGAAATTGTACATTGGAAACTTGAGCATGTTATAAAACAGACCTGTGTGAAGTTTCTTCTTCTGTATATCCTCATATCTCTTGAGTGAATGTGATGCTCGATTCATCCATCATTCGATTTGATCATCTGAGTAAACTTCAGGATTTGTGTGACGACCAGGAAATTTTTAACATTTGAAATGGAATATTTAATTGATTTTAAATATTTGGAGGTTAGTTTAACTTGAATTTCGAATATAACTATGAAATTTGCAATTTAAATTATTGGATTTAATTTTTTGAAGTTGGATAAAAAATTTAATCTTCGGTTTTAAGCTTGTGAAAAATATTTTAAAGGCTTTGAAAATCCATATTGATAATCCTGAAGATAATGGAAGCTTCAGAATTGGATTTGAATATGTTTTGTTAAGTTTTGAAAAGATATCGTTTAAATTGATATTTAAAACTAGCCTTCCGAGACACAGTCTCGGAATTCGACGAAACCAGTTCCATTGGATCCGTAATATTGTATTATTATCGGATTTCAATTTTCGTAGCATTCGGAGTTATCGTTTAGCCGTACGATAGGCCAACGCGCTGAAAATAATATCGAAATTTAATTTAATAACCGGGTCAAAAATCTATCTTCTTCATACGATCGAGTTAGGGCTCCCAACCATTTCCATTGCGTTCGGAATGGGGGTATAACATTATAAAGCCTAGCGGCATGCCTCGATAGGAGGTCGAAATTTTAAGTTGCATTTATCGAGACGTTTGGAATTTCAAATAAAAATATTTCTAAATAAACCTTCTCCCGCAAGCCACCTCATTTTCACATCACGTCCCTTCTTTTATTTCACAGCCGAAATCCAACTGTTCAAACAAACAAAAAAATCTGAGACTTCCTTTATCTCCAAACTTAAATAAAATCGAAATAATGGCCGAGTGCGATTCTTTCCCCCAATTTCGATCTTCCTTCCTCCTCTGCAGAAATTAATTCGAGATCCCTTTTTTCAAAACAAAATCGCGAGCTTCCCCTTCTATTTCACTAGTTCTGTTCGCAAAAAAAAAAAAAACGATTTTCGTTCAAACTGGGATTTTGGAGAGGCTCGCGAGCATGTCAAGTGCGACGAAATCGTGAGGCGATCGTTGTTCGATTGATCGAGAAAGGGAAGATGTTCGACTTCGAATGCGACTGAAGCTCACGAGGATACTGTGTGTCGCGATGGGATTCGAGTGGAGGTGGGTATCGTCGGTAGGACTTCGTTGTTAGAGAGCTTAGTGGTCGCGACTCTGTTAAGTCGCGAATCTGGAAGGAGCGAGTGCCACGTAGGCAACGCGAGGCTAATGGGGGCTTGGCTGTGGAGTTCGTCGAAGTCGAGTTTGTTGGAGTTTGAATCTGCGATGGTAGAAGTTGCAGTATTTGGATTCGTCGATGACGGCAGTTCCTCGGCGACATTGGATATGGCAGACGAGGGCGAGGCGATGTTAGCTATGGGGTATTTTAGCATTTATTTTGAATGTCGATTCATCAGGAAGTTTACAGTAAGGTTTAGTCACATTTTAGTTGAGGCCTATAAATGTATTTATAGGTTAGAAAATATAATAACAGCAAGGTAAATTACTGTTGATATTTATACAAAAAAAATTGTACACACAAAATTTTATTTACAGGAAGATCTATGTACAAATAGTGGCCGTTCGATTATTTCAAAGTGTAGGTATATATATTTGAACTTACCAGTTTATATTAAAATTAAAGACTTATGAGATTAAACTGTCAAGTAACTTGTTCAATTATTTTAGGTGCTAAAAATAATCTATTAAAGGAAAATTAGTTCAAACTACAATTTTTAGTTAAAATAGAATCATTGGTTAATTATATTTATAAAATGGAAATAAACTGTTCAAGTTATTTCAAAGTGTTAATAAATCGTATGATTGTTCATACAAGGTCTAAAATCATGGGGAAACGCGTCAGGATGAAAATGTATTGCATGCATAGGCAAAGGTGAGATCTTCTCACTCAATCAATATTGTTCCGATTTAAATTTTGAATAGTTAGATTTAAAATTGATTGACTGTGTGCTTGGATGATTGATTTATAATAATTATTCACTGGATGATGTTATATATATAGTAGTATATAGTATATATTGGAGTTGTTGATTTCCCGCATTATATAGCGGACGAGACCCTATGCGCCGCATAATAGCGGATGATATTTTATGAATCCCATATACCGCGATATTCCACCTCGAAGTGGAATTGGTATTTAATTGTTGTGCTATCGTCTGTGGATGCAGGGAAAACAGGTTGGAGGGATCCAACTGGATTTCTCAAATATTTGAATTAGTTTCAATATTGTGTGTTGATTATTTGTAATCTGTGTATGACTATTTGTGATTGAAACTGTTGAAGGCTATAATTTAGACGAATATATTTTGATAACGTAGAATATCATAAATAAATAAAATTGGATTTTTGAAATTTAGTAGAAAATTTATAGTAAATTAATTTTAGAAAATTGAATAAAGTTAAAAGAAGGAATTCGTTTCAAAAGATAACAAATTTGGTATTTGAAATAAATTTTAGAATCAATTTGAAATTTGATTTGGTGTTTTGAAAATCAATTAGAAAATCAATTTGATATTTATTTGGAAAAAATAATAATTATTTGGGAATCGATTTAAAAATCATATATCAGTGCATATTTGGGAATTTAAATTCACAATAGGAATTTATTTTTAAAGGCAATAAATTTGTAAATCAAACTAAAAATTGATTTGATGTTTTAAAATAAATCTTTAAGGGAAATTTGTTTTAAAATGAACATTGATTTATTTTTAAAGGTGTGAAAAGAAATTTACAGATTTGGAATGCAATTTAAAATAAATCGAGAAGATTTATTAATTGATATAAATGGAAAGAGAATTCTTCCCTGGAAAGCTGTGTATATTTAAAGTAGCTTTCGAGGTATAAATTAAAAGTTCTAGAAATTGATTTGGAAGAATATTTCGAAGAAATTATTTTCTTAAGTTATTTTGAAAATCTTTAAGGTAAAAATTTATTTAATTAATTATAAAATTAATTACTTAAATATTAAATTGATATTTGATTTAGAAAATGGGTATTTAAAATAATTATACCCTATCTACTAATTTTATTGTAAAGTTAGTTTGGACTTGGAATTTTATATGGGATATTTATAAAATATTTCCATAACTAATATTTAAATAAATGTTTTAAAATAATTTTATCTAAATGTTTCCAAGCATATATTTTGGATAAGTTATTTAAAGTATTTTTAAGTATATGAACTCGACAGACTTTCAGTGGAAATCAATAATATCGGAAATCTTATTCAGCGAGTGAAAAGTGATTTGAAATTTGTTTTCAAATGGTTGAAGTGTGAAAATATATCTTGCGAAAATATTTTGAAAATAAATAATTGGGAAAATTATTTAAATCTGGTAATCGTTGCGAATGTTGATTGATAGTTAAATAACCGACTACCGATATTTGTCTTTAAACGACAATTGAATTTTCGATGCGACCGGGGGTCGGATTCTAAGTGGATATCCGAAAACCACATCGAACCTTTATGATTGTGATGGATCTTTTATTTAAAGGATAAAAGTAGAAATTTTTTGTGATTTGTTTGAAATCTGAATGATCACTTATTTTTAAAAATAAGCGCTCATTATTCAGATTAGCCGCGAGAGGATCTTGTGTCATAAAACGCATTCCGAATAATAATACAACGAAATGGGGTTGCATTTGAAGATGGTGTTGAAGACCGGGTATTCTCGAAAATGAAAGGATTACCTGTCGAATGTCTCTGCACCGAGTTGCTACGGTATAGAGATTTTATCATCCTTCGTGATGGGGATTCCGAACGTGATTAGTAAATATCTAGATTTGCAAGGGCTTCTACGAAGTGCCTTCAATTCCCTTCGATCCCGTTACGAACTTGTAAGGATGTGTGTCTGACGTTACACTTTGAGACGTAAAGTTGGTTTCTATCAAATACATTTATGTTGGTGGCGGAGAATTTATTCTCTTAGCTTAACACCCTTCTCTGAGACGTACAAGCTCAGAGGTTATGTAGTTGATGGTTACTAGTGATACATTCCCAATTTGGTAATGTGGCATACGAAGTACTCTTTATCATTTGTTGTTCAAAGCATGACTTTGTGAAAAGTTAGCTTTGTGGAAGAGACCTCATCGAGCCTCACAAACCGGTAATGGTCGAAACAGGAAAGATGCGGCAAGGTTTCAGGGGTAGCTCCCCTAGGGTTTGTCCATTCCTTCTGGAAAAGGGTGGTATTAGGTATGGTGCCCTAATATTTAACCTATGTGGTTACTGCAAATACTTTTCTTTGTGGTTGTTGGTGTAGAGGATCCTCGGATAAAGGTCGCAAAGGACCGGGGGTGGCATATCTTAGGTTTTACTTCCCGGGCAAGGGGTAACCGGCCTTTTGTTGGCAGAGAGTCGAGTAGATTCTCGGGCGTCCCTCCAGAGGCGTACCCATGTGACAGTAGGAAGTTCCTTAGACCGACCATTTGTTGGAAATCCAAAGAAACAATACATGCCCTGTATGGTTTTAGTTATATGACCTGCCATGGAATGTGGCGGTAACCTGCTATTGAACATGGTAGCTATAGTAGGCATAAGTGCGAAATGCCTATGCTGGATAAGATTAATAATATACTTTCGAAATGTTTTCCACACCATGCACTAATAATAATAATATCAAAAGATTTTTCGTATTAAGCATGTTTGACAATCATAAGGAGAAATCTCCTCCAATTCTGCGTTTGCATTATGTGTGTGGCGGGAGGCCTTATGTTAGTTTCATTTTCCAAAAGCATAGAGAATTTCTTTTTATTTTCTTTGTGAAAATAACTGTTTTGAGATCTCATACCAGTCCCATGACTAACCTGGAGTTTATTGTTCCCTTTCTAAACTCTAGATGCCCATAATTTTCCACACGGGCATCCTAGAGTCAGGTTAGTAGTTATTCGGGAGAAAAGTCGAAAAAGTGATGCTGTGGAGATCAGGAGCAAGCTGGATGGCGAAGCGTATCACTTATATATGTAGTATTTCTTTCCTCGCTGTTTGTTGTTGTAAACTCGGATAATGTAATGTGATGTAATGTAACAACTGATATAGTTCTTTTTTTTAAAATATTCATTTATCTATTATATTTTTTCGCTGCGACATGTGAGATTATGTTATTATTTTCTGTTTCTTCTTCTATCTTCTTTTTCTTAAACCCTAATGGTTCGGTTTTTCTGGCATTCGATTGTTCGACATTCGATACAGTGGACGTATCGATGTTGACTTTCGAAAGTCGAAAAAATAGGACTATTACATTTGGTATCAGAGCATTTGGTTAAGCGACAACCTTGGCTCTGTTAGGTGTTACTCATTAGAGATAGAGTCAGTAGTACTCTAGAATGAGTTGAGTGTAATAATAGATATGAGCACGTATTTGTTAGTGAATACAAAATTGTTGTTCAACATTTGAGGGAAGTATTGATTATTCTTCGTGAGGAACAATTTTATGCTGCTACGAAGAAATGTGTGTTTATGACGCACAGTGTTTTATTTCTGGGTTATGTTGTTTCAGGAGAAGGTATTCGAGTTGATCAGAGTAAAGTTGAGGCAGTCAGGAATTGGCCACAACCAAAGACAATTACGGAAGTGAGAAGTTTCCATGGGCTAGCGTCATTCTACCGAAGATTCATTCCACACTTCAGTAGCGTGATGGCTCCAGTTACTGATTGCATGAAAGGAAAACAGTTTATATGGTCAGAGGAAGCGGGAGTTGCTTTTGAGAAGATCAAGGAGCTATTAACGACATCACCGATTCTTGTTTTACCTAATTTTCAGTTATTGTTTGAGCTACACACTGATGCATCAAAGGTGGGATTGGAGGAGTGTTGAGTCAGCAGGGGAGACCTATTGCATATTTTAGTGAAAAGTTATCAGGGGCAAAGATGAGATACAGTACATATGACGTTGAATTCTATGCTGTTGTGCAAGCTGTTAAGCATTGGAGACACTATCTATTTCAGAAGGAATTTGTTCTTTACACTGATCATGAAGCTTTGAAGCATTTACAGGGGCAGGATAAGATTTCAGCGAGACATGCATCATGGATTGCTTATTTACAGCAGTTTACTTTTGTCGTTAAGCACAAATCAGGGGTGACGAATCGGGTAGCTGATGCTTTGAGTAGGAGGAGTCATTTATTGACGACAATGAAGGTTGAAGTGACAGGGTTTGAAATGTTACCAAAATTGTTTGGGGAGGATCCTTACTTTGCAAAGTTTGTTGAGAAAGTTAAGGATGGAAGTTCGGATAAATTTGTGATGGTTGATGGATTCTTGTTCAAAGGAAATCAATTATGCATTCCAGACTGTAGTTTGAGAATGAAGATTGTAAAAGAGTTGCATGAAGAAGGGCATGTGGGCCGTGACCGTACTTTGCAGTTGATTTCACAGTCTTACTTTTGGCCATCAATGAGGAAAGAGGTTGAAAGATTCGTGAAGAGATGCCATATTTGCCAGGTGTCAAAGGGAACAGCGACGAATGCAGGATTGTATAAGCCGTTGCCTGTACCGTCTAAGCCATGGGTTGATATTAGCATGGATTTCGTTTTGGGGTTGTCGAGAACTCAAAGGGGAAATGATTCGATATTTGTTGTGGTGGACAGTTTTTTGAAGATGGCACATTTCATTGCCTGCAAAAAGACAGCGGATGCAGTTCGAGTGGCGCAGTTATTTTTCAAGGAGATTTATCGACTTCATGGATTGCCAGGGTCTATTGTGTTGGATAGAGATACTCGTTTTCTGAGTCACTTTTGGTTGAGTTTGTGGAAGATGGTGGGAACGAAACTGAAATTTAGTAGTGCCTATCATCCGCAAACTGATGGACAGACGGAAGTTGTTAACCGGTCATTGGGAAATTTGTTGCGATGCCTTGTACAGGATAATTTGAAGAATTGGGACATGAAGTTATGCCAAGCCGAGTTTGCACATAATCATGCAGTGAATCGTAGCACAGGATTCAGTCCATTTCAGATTGTATATTCAACTATACCCAGGGGACCGTTGGAATTGGCAGTAGTGCCACAGTCAAAGGGAACGGTTAAACGAGCTGCTGATTTTGTTGAAGGATTGACGGAATGTCATAGAATCGTTCAGGAACGATTGGAGAAATCGAATGAGAAATATAAGAAATCTGCAGATTTGAAACGACGAAATGTTGAATTTAACGAAGGCGATTTGGTTTATGCAGTGTTGACAAAAGACCGTTTTCCGGTAGGAACATACAATAAATTGAAGGCGCGGAAAATTGGTCCAATTGAAATTGTGAAGAAAATCAATGAAAATGCTTATAAGTTGAAACTGCCGGAAGATGTTTACACGTCTGACGTGTTCAATGTTAAACATCTTGTTCCATATTACGGAGGTAAGCAATCAGATAAAGAAGAATGTACAAATTCGAGGACGAATTTTTCTCAACCAGGGGAGGATGATGCAGCTAAGGCCAGAGAAGAAGTTGTGCAATCTTTAATTCCTGAAAACATGAGTTTGTGGTGTAGTGTGATGAGTCGTACACGACTCAGTGAAGGCAGCATGAGTCGTAGGAGAGTAGATTTGAGTCGTCCACGACCTAAAGAGTCACGAGAAGGGACGTTGCAAGCTAATGAAGCGGCTTTGAGTCGTTTCCGACTCAACAAAGAAGGTCTAGGTCGGCAACGACCTACGAAGGAAGAT
The DNA here is from genome assembly GCA_030765085.1 of Allium cepa. NCBI lineage: Eukaryota > Viridiplantae > Streptophyta > Magnoliopsida > Asparagales > Amaryllidaceae > Allium > Allium cepa. The sequence continues at coordinate 961,502,834 of CM060939.1, read as the reverse complement.
GTGGACCGACCTAATGAGACACCGCTTCTGGTGATAAGTCATACACGTCTCAACGACTCATCCATAAGTCATGTACGAGTTAACAAGAGCAGAGAAGTGGAAGTAGATGAGTCGTTCGGAGATGACTCGCTTGAAGGGATGTGCCGCAAGGAAGACCATGAGTCGGTGAAGCCTTGAGTCGTGAGTAGTTGTAACTTGTATGGGTGTTGAGTCGGTTGAGTCGTGACATATGTTGAGTCGTGTTGTACGCATATATAGTTGAGTCGTATGGCGTTTGTATCTGATGACTCGTGTTGTATATAAGTCGTCATGTTTAGGTTGTCTATTTTTGCCGCTGTTATGAGTCGTAAGTCGTTGTTTTTGAGTCGTTTGCTCTTGAGCCGTGTGATGTACTTCGGTCTGTTGTGTTGCTAAGTCGGTAATGACTTATGATGAGTCGTGAGTCATGAGTCGGCCACGACTTAAGGGTTGTGTTGTGAAAACTCTATAAATAGGGGTGTGTGTTGTACATTTAAGATGGTTGATTTTTTTGAATAAAATTCTCTTTGTTAGCTTTGTGCTTTCATACAAATTATAGTTGAGTGTGATCTCCTATCTCCTCTTTCGGTTAATCGAGTGCGCTCGATTCAACGATCGTAGAAGCCGATTCACAGAATCTAGTGCGCTAGATCAACGTGCGAAGAATCGTAGATCTTTGTTTCTCGGTATCGTGCGCGATCAACGAGACGAAGATAGCTAGAATCCGGTATCTTTGGATCAACGGATTTGAGCCTTGCAGTATTCTCAACTCACCGATTGCTACATTTCACCGATTGCAGTTTGTTTCGAATTATCCGCTGCGTCAAGATCCTTCCTGATCAGCTCAACCCTCGCCGATGCTTCTACAAACAAACTGGATCAACTCAACAAACTGATCCACACAAGATCAATCCACCATTAAAACCAAACTCTACTATCGATAGTAGAAAACAACTTCTCCTATCCTGGAAAAGACAAAACAGAATCACTTGCCAACTTGCCTCAGATTCTGAAAAATAAATTCTGAAGAAACTCTCTAATCCAAAATACTGAAACTTCCAATTGCTTCTACTCAAGAACAACAGCCACCTTGCTTCCGCTGCACAACTCTGATTTGGAGCAGATGAAAATCCCATCGAATGAACACAGGCACAAACTAAAACATCTCATCTCGGAAATAAGGTTCAACAGAAGTTCCAAGAAATACAGAGCTGCTACACCAAACAATCAATCTAGAAGACAACCTTCTACCCAGTTGAATCACCGGTATCACTCTATCAAGTCGATTCAGAACTCAATCTCCAACGTGGGAAAATCTCTAACTTCCCTGAAGATATATCCAGAAAAATCTTCAGCAACTCCATAACTTCTATATCCTCTAAAGATGCCATAAATCCAAGCAAAAGACTATCTAAGATAATCACCAAACCATCACAAATCACTTTTGCAATCAACCAATCCAATATCCAAGATATTGTTCTCTCTCCATTAATCAGAACAGTTTATCCTTGACCAGCTTATCCATCAAAGAAACAGATCCTCACTGCTGCTTCTGAATTCCACCTCCAGGAAATGCTAAGCCAAAAAGATCTTCCTGCTGAAACACAGAACACTCCCGAGCTGCACTGCTAACACAGATGCCAAAGACTTCTTATCCAAATCTCTTTGAGAAACTCAGACTTCCAACAAAACACATACATCCTGCTGAACTCAACTACAACACCTGAAACAGACATACTTCCTTACACTTGCTTCGAAAAAAAACATCTTCGGAGACATCCATAGTCACTGCATCTCATCACGCAGCTACTCCTTCCTGAGGTATCAAAATACCATTACTTACTTCTGCCAACAACAGATCCAAATTCTCAAAAATTTGCTCACACGAGCGCGAACAAACTTACACTTCAAAGATGAACTCCGAACCTTAACAGGTTTCCTTCAGAGATTAAATGAAATCCTTACTCCAAACTACAAAGATTACTCGAGACGGTATTAGGTCTACATTCTCGACAGATACACTTCCAACCTCTAACATTCAAACTCGAACCAATGGTAGTTGTGTTACACACACCACTACTCATCTACCATTATAACTTATATTGGAAAACCCGAACAGGTAACCCAACAGATAGGTAAAAATAAATATATTTATATAGTTATATATAAAAACTACAACTATGCTCTCTCAAGAAAGACACCACTACAGAGCCTAGGTATTCACTCAACCTAATTCTCTGATACCAACTAAGACGACCCGACTTTCTACCACTAGAAAATCGCATCATCTTTAAGAAAGAAAGGGATAGAAAAGAGAAAAGATAGAGAAGAAGAAAGAAACAACATCAGAATCTAAACAGCGGAACGAATAAATTATATTAATCACATAATACTTTACATAGTATCATATACATCAGAGATACATAGCTAAAACAACACATACTAGATAGTTATAAACACCTGTCTAGTTATACAACTTAATAGAACTCAAGACAAACAACTCATAGAACACACAGCAGAATACTCTATAGCTATACGCAGAAGCCTCCTGCTCCATTTTCTCCTCCAGAATTCGTCAAGCCAACCTAAAATCCTAACCCAAATCCCTTGGCTACTCGTAAAAATTTGAGTACCCAAGAGTTTAAGAAAAACAGAATAAACTCCGGGTCAGACATGGGTCTGGTGTGAGTAAAGGGTTAAAGTTGCTTAACTTTAAAAACCCTTTTTGAAAGAAAATTATCACATAAGACTTCCCACACATAAACATGGAAAAGTTTTTACCTTACGCTAACCAAAACATTTGATAGAAAATTCAGTGATATTATAATAAGGTCTAGGGTTTTCAAATAAATATGAAATAGCCGAAATTGTTACATTCATTACATTCCAGCTACTAGCCACAAAAGTGGGTAATACAATCAAAACCGTTGGCACTTATTGGATTTTGGATTCCATACAATGGCAGGGCCACTGGGGTACTGCCCGTCACAGTACTGGCCCAGACCACCGTACCGAGGAGTACGCCCGCTCCTCTGCAACACAAAGCCGGACCCATTCCTTACTGAACAGTTCCAAATAAGACAACCTCGGTGGATGTAGCTATTCAACCGCCCACACAGCCGAAATAAGAGGGACCTATAGACAGGTGTAAATCTTACTCTCAAGTGGGGGCTACCCACGAAACTTTGCTGCACCTCCCTTGTTTTAGCCATTCCCAGTTGATGAGGCTTGAGGCTACGATTACCTTTAGTGAACACATCACTTAGAATGCTCATCGTCCACCTGACGATGTTCTGAAAGCATTAAATCCATACAAGTTCGTTCCGGGTTCGAACGAAACCGAAGGCATTATCTCGTTACACTCATTTTGGAATCACCCTCAGAGTTAACAACAATAACCCTGGCACTCTGAACCACCATCTCGAACCTATAAGAACTAATTCCGTCAAACTCATGACGGAATCACCCCTAGAGTTATACTGACGTATAGTCCTTACACCTCGAGTCTTCACAAAGCTCCATTTGGATTCACGACCTAACGTTAAATGGAATCGATGTGGTTTTCGGATATCCAAATATGGAAACCCGATCCCGGTCTCAACGAAATCCAAAGCGTGTCTTTTAAGTCCAAGTTGTTTTAAAGTTTTAAAATAATTTAATACAGAATCTATATACACACAAATAGATAACTCACAAATTTCAATTGATAATCAACATTATCAAATAACAGGTAATCCATATTATCAATATCATAATAGATAATCCATATATTAACATCCCAATAGATAACCTATGTTATCATCACAATGCAACCAAGCATTCATATCATACAACCATACTTATCTCATTACTGAGATCACAAAACATCCAAGACAATCAATGTCATCCATTCATTCATAAGCAATGATTTACTCATACCACAATATAATTAATTCAAAATGAATTAAATTAACTATCTCTATCTCTAATTAATTTAAAGTGAATTAAATTAATTACTTCATCTATAATTAATTTAAAATAAATTAAATTAATTACATCATCAAAATAAATCTTGCTTAATTATTCACTAATTAAACATTAATCAACCTTGATTAATTTACTCTTAATCAAGTAATCAATCCTTAATTATTTTCATTAATCATATCAATTAATGAACCCTAATTAATTAATCAAGCTTTGATTAATTGCTTTTAATTAATCAACTTAAATACAGTAATTAATTATTCTTAATTACTTCTTAATTACTTTTAATTACATTATAAATTCATTGATTTATTACATCAAGTAATAAACCTTTAATTACTTTAACAAGTAATTACCCATTTGAAATTACTTCCCAATCAGTAATTTACCTAACTCAATTACCTCTGTAATTTATCAATTACTTATCTTAAGTAATTAGCCTTATCAAAACTTTATTAAGTAAACATACTTAATCCTTAATCAAGTGACTATCATTAATTAATTAACAAATTAATTAACTTTCTTGATCATACTTATCTCATTAATTATAATTGAGTAATTCATCCCTTAATTACTCATTAACCAAATTAATCTTCAAATAAAAGATTAACTATCACCAACCTTTAATTAATAAACCTTAATTATTAATCAATCATTAAATACAAAGTAATTAATTAAATTTAATTAACTAATTAATCAACTCTTTATCATTAATTAATAATCTTAATTACAAATTAGTTAATCCATAATTATCGATTATAAATCCTTAATTGTAATTAATTAACCTTAAATAAAAATAGTTAATCCTTAATTAACTTGAATTTATAGATTGATAACTTCTTAATTATTAATTAATGAAACCTAATTATTACTTAATAAAACCTTTATTAAGTATTAATTAATTACTATTTTAATTAACTCTTAATTACTTAATTAATTAAGTAATTACAATTTACTTAATCATTTGACATTAATTAAATCATCATCTTAATTAATAGTTAATTAAATAAATAATTATACTTATTAATTACTTAATTAACCCTCTTTAAAATTAAAATAAAAACAAATTAATTAACTTAAAATTCCTTCATTAACTAACTAATTAAAAATTATTAATACTTAATTATTATTTAAGATAAAACATTATCTTAAATTAACCTTGAAATCTTATTTAACTTAATTCATAAATTAAATTAAATTATAAAGAAATCATTAATTACTTTCTTTAATTATTAATTAACAATTCTAATTCCATGTTAATAAATTACCTTAAACTTTAATTGTTAATTAATAAATCATTTCCACTAATTAATTTAAATAAAACATTTACTTAAAATTCTCTTTTATATTTCAAAATAAGTTTGAAATAATATTAAGATTGTTACTTAAGTTATTTAAAACATTATACAAGTTTGTTTATAAAAACAATTCAATTCAAGACAAGCATTTTACTTTAATTTAAACTATTTAAAGTTTAAAACTTATTTATTTAAATTTGAAATTTTTGTTAACACTTTAGTTTGGGTTAAACCCTTATTTACTGGAATCTAAGAAAACAAAGCATAAGGATTTTAAATCCTTAGAAACTGTTTAAATTAAAACTTAAAAAAAACTGTTAAAACAAAACAGTTACCCTGCAACAAACCCAGAACCCACGCGAGCTATAACCCGAGCCATCTTCTATATGCCCCGTGACCTGCTTCGAGAAATCAAGCAAACCCAACAACAAAACCCAAACTACAGACACCACCTCCTCGTGCACCTGCACCTGCTCCAGGACCTCCTCCGATCAACGGCGACACTTCTGACAAGTCACCCAAGAACTTCGCAAGCCCCTACGACCAACCAAACACCACTTCATGTCTCGAATCAAAATCGAGTACATCAGGTGAACTGAGCCCAAAAACCCATCATCAACAATTCCCAAAATCAACACCTCCGACCAACTACAAATGTCACAACTCTGGCCATCGGTTGCTGACCCACCACACAACATTCCCCCAAAAATTCACACAACTCGATGCAGGGATGAAGGTGCAGTGGTTCATTTTACAGTAGAACCCAAAACTTGGTTTACAACCAATCTTTGGCAAAAATAAAACTCCAAAATGATTTATAAATTCTTTAACCATTTTTGCAACATTCACTAATGCTTCATCTAGCTCCATCAATAAATTCAAGCCACCCAGATACACGGATCAACAGAAAGGAGCAAAAATTCAATTTCCAGTAAATTCCCAAATACCCACTTAATACAGATTTAAAAATTGTGAATTTCTTTTTAAAATTCATAATTTCCAATGACATTCCCAATTATATAATTATTAGATCAAATTTCAATACTTGGTTTCACACTTTGATATTAATTTGTTCCAGCATTATTTGTTTCCAGAAGAATTTTCAAACCAGAACTTAGTTTAATTTCTTTGTTCTTAGTTTATACTAATCTAACTTAATTTGCTTGAATATAAATTCTAACTGTTGTTTAATTAGAAAATAACCTGAAGATTTGGTTTTAATTCAAACTTCAGAGAGGGAAAAGAAATCACATACACGGTTTCAAGTATATCAAAACCATTGAATAATTATATCTACACAGAGGCAACTTATATACATATAAAATAAACCCCATCACAAACTCATATGCAACAGATAATTAACTACTTAGTTTTAGTAAAAATGTTTACTCACCTTATTTATGAAGTGCAGAGGTTTGATATAGAACTGGAAACTTGCAAACAGTTGGAACTTGAAACTTGCAGAAATGCTTGAATATGAAGATGAACCCCTTTTTCTTGTTACATTGCTTCAGGTTTTCATGCATAAGAATATTGATGCAGACATGGGTAATTGCAGATCTAAATCGATAGCTTGCATGCATTTGATGTTTTGAAGATGAACTGGGTGTTGCAAAATTCTGTGAACCTGAAGCTTTAAAACAGAATGTTTCATTCTTTTCAAATTGCTTTTCAGATTTTCATAGTGATGCATATTTTGTTTAAGGATTGATCAGATTTTCATTTTGAGGAATTGATTTCTTTTGAAGATTGTCTTGTATTTGCAAATTTGAAAGATTACAGGTTGCCTCAGATTTCTATCTTAAAAATTTGCATGCATATGAAGATAATGCAGACATTCAAGTATGCAGATCTGGGTTGAATGTTGTTTTGAGGAGAGTTTTGATTTTGAACAATGATTTGAGGATTTAAGTTTGAGAATTGGTTTGAATATTGTTTGAGTTAAGGGGTGTTCATATTTGAAGCTGCCATTGTTTCAAATTTTTGAGAAGTAGATAAAAAGAAAAAAATGAGAAGGAGATGGAGAATGTTTATAAATAATTTTAGATTTTAAAAACAAAAATGCAAATATGACACATGTCTCAATTTCCATAAATATTTTAACACTTGTTAACATAGTGTTTTTAAAATTAAACACTTGTCACTTTTTATTAAATTTTATTCTAAAAGAAATTTAAAAGCATTTTAAATTATTTTTCCTAATTACTAATGTGCTTTTTAAATTTTTAAAAATGCTTTTCTAATCAAATAAACAAATACATTTTTACATTTATAAAAGTTTTCTAAATTTTAAAAGTTACACTTTAATTAAATATCTAACAAACAAATGCACTTATACATTTATAAGTGTATGCTAAATTTATATAAAATAAAATCTTTAAAAAGAACATAAAATAAAAATCAATTATAATTTAAATGAAGTTATATATAATATTTCAAACTCATCTTAAAAATGCTATTTCAAAAACCTTGCATTTATTTTATTAAATAAATCCAAATTTCTATAGATAAATTTTTATGAAATGAAATAAAACAAAATCTTATTTTTAATTAAAACCATTATCTATATAATTTAAAACCAAACCATATTATTATTCTATTTTAATATGTAAGTATATTCTTCTTAAATTCAAATTTATATTCAAATTAAAGTCAAATTCTAAAAATACAAATCTAAAAATCAATTTAAATAAATATAAACATCTATTTTTAATTAAGCTTATTATTATTTACAAATAATATATTCTATTTTAAAATCAATTTAAAATACACAGATATAGGTATATTAAAACACACTTATAAATTTTGAAAACAATATACCAATTTATAACCATAATTTAAATATTACTTGGTTAATTATCTTTGAAAATAACAATTTATCAATTTTAAATAGTTAAATTAAGAGATTATCAGCATTTTAAACTCCTGGAAATTTCGAGATATTACATAAATTGTTGAAGAAAACAATGTTGTTTGGAACTTATAATTGAAGTTGGGTAGTTAGATGAATTAATGATGGGTCTTAAATAAAAAGATGTTTTGGTAAGATGATAAAACTTTTTGGTTTGGGAAAATAATAAATGGGTTAAGGATCATTCTTCTTAACTAGTAATTTCGGGACGAAATTCTTATATAGGGGAAGGATGTGATGACCAGGAAATTTTTAACATCTGAAATGGAATATTTAATTGATTTTGAATATTTGGAGGTTAGTTTAACTTGAATTTTGAATATAACTACGAAATTCGCAATTTAAATTATTGGATTTAATTTATTGAAGTTGGGTAAAATTTTGAATCTTCAGTTTTAAACTAGTTAAAAATATTTTAAAGGCTTCGAAAATCCATATTGATAACCCTGAAGATAATGGAAGCTTCGAAATTGGATTTGGAAATGTTTTGTTAAGTTTTGAAAAGATATTTTTTAAATTGATATTTAAAAATAGCCTTTTGAGGCACAGTCTCTGAATTCGACGAAACCGGTTCCATTGGATCTGTAATATTGTATTATTATGGGATTTCAATTTTCATAGCATTCAGAGTTGTTGTTTAGCCGTACGATAGGCAAACGAGTTGAAAAATAATATCGAAATTTAATTTAAACTGGTTCAAAAATCTATCTTCTTCATACGATCGAGTTATGGCTGGAAACCATTTCCATTGCGTTCGGAATGGGGGTATAACATTATAAAGCCTGGCGGCATGCCTCGATAGGAGGTTGAAATTTTAAGTTGCATTTATCGAGACGTTTGCAATTTTAAATAAAAATATTTCTAAATAAACCTTCTCCTGCAAGCCACCTCCTTTTCACATCACTTCCCTTCTATTATTTCACAGCCGAAATCCAACTGTTCAAACAAAAAAAAAATCCGAGACTTCCTTTATCTTCAAACTTAAATCAAATCGAAATAATGGCCGAGCGCGATTCTTTCTCCCAATTTCGATCTTCCTTCCTCCTCTCCAAAAATTAATTCGAGATCCCTTCTTTCAAAAAAAATTCGCAAGCTTCCCCTTCTATTTCACTAGTGCTATTCGCAAGAAATAAGAAAAAAAAGAAATTGATTTTCGTTCAAACTGGGATTTTGGAGAGGCCCACGAGCAGGTCAAGTGGGACGAAATCACGAGTGGATCGTTGTTCGATCGATCGAGAAGGAGAAGACGTTTGACTTCGAACGTGCCTGAAGCTTACGAGGATAATGTGTGTCGCGATGGGATTCGAGTGGAGGTGGGTATCGTCGGCTGGACTTCGTTGTTAGAGAGCTTAGTGGTCGTGACTCTGTCAAGTCGCGAATCTGGAAGGAGCGATTGCCGCGTATGCGACGCGAGGCTAATGGAGGCTTGGCTGTGGAGTTCGTCGAAGTCGAGTTGTTGGAGTTTGAATATGCGATGGTAGAAGTTGCAGTATTTGGATTCGTCGATGACAACAGTTCCTCGGAGAGATTAGATATGGAAGACGAGGGCGAGGCGATGTTAGCTATGAGGTATTTTAGCATTTATTTTGAATGTTGATTCATCAGGAAGTTTCCCGTAAGGTTTAATCATATTTTAGTTGAGGCTTATAAATGTATGTATAGGTTAGAAAATATAATAACAGCAAGGTAAATTACTGCTGAAATTTATACAAAAAAATTTGTACATAGAAAATTTTATTTACAGGAAGATATATGTACAAATAGTGACCGTTCGATTATTTCAAAGTTTAGGTATATATATTTGAACTTACCAGTTTATATTTAAATTAAAGACTTGCGTGATTAAACCGTCAACTAACTTTTTCAATTATTTTTGGTACTAAAAATAATCTATTAAAGGAAAATTAGTTCAAACTACAATTTTTAGTTAAAATAGAATCATTGGTTAATTAAATTTATAAAATGGAAATAAATTGTTCAAGTTATTTCAAATTGTTAATAAAACGTATGATTGTTCATACAAGGTCTAAAATCATGGGGAAACGAGTCGGGATGAAAATGTATTGCATGCATAGGCAAAAGTGAGATCTTCTCACTCAATCAGTATTGTTCTGATTTAAATTTTGAATAGTTAGATTTAAGATTGATTGACTGTGTGCTTGAACGATTGATTTATAATAATTATTCACTGGATGATATTATATATATAGTAGTATACAGTATATATTGGAGTTGTTGATTTCCCGCATTATATAGCCGATGAGACCCTATGCACCGCATAATAGCGGATGATATTTTATGAATCCCATATACCGCGATATTCCACCTCAAAGTGGAATTGGTATTTAATTGTTGTGCTAACGTCTGTGGATGCAGGGAAAACATGTTAGAGGGATCCAACTAGATTCCTCAAATATTTGAATTAGTTTCAATATTGTGTGTTGATTATCTGTAATCTGTGTGCGACTATTTGTGATTGAAACCGTTGAAGGCTATAATTTAGCCGAATATGTTTTGATATTTTAGGATATCAGAAATAAATAAAATTGGATTTTTGAAATTAATTAGAAAATTTATAGTAAATTAATTTTAGAAAATTGAATAAATTTAAAAGAAGGAATTCGTTTCAAAAGATAATAAATTTGGTGTTTGAAATAAATTTGAGAACCAATATGAAATTTGATTTGGTGTTTTGAAAATAAATTAGAAAATCAATTTGATATTTATTTGGTAAAAATAATTATTATTTGGGAATCGATTTAAAAATCATATATCAGTGGATATTTGGGAATTTAAATTCACAATAGGAATTTATTATTAAAGGCAATAAATTTGTAAATCAAATTAAAAATTGATTTGATGCTTTAAAATAAAACTTTAAGGGAAATTTGTTTTAAAATAAATATTGGTTTATTTTTAAAGGTGTGAAAAGAAATTTATAGATTTAGAATGTAAGTTAAAATAAATCGAGAAGATTTATTAATTGATATAAATGGAAAGAGAATTCTTCCCTGGAAAGCCGAGTATATTTAAAGTAGCTTTTGAAGTATAAATTAAAAGTTCTAGAAATTGATTTGGAAGAATATTTCGGAGAAATTATTTTCTTAAGTTATTTTGAAAATCTTTAAAGTAAAAATTTATTTAGTTAATTGTAGAAGTAATTACTTAAAGATTAAATTGATATTTGATTTAGAAAATGGGTGTTTAAAATAATTATACCCTATCTACTAATTTTATTGTAAAGTTAGTTTGGACTTGGAATTTTATATGAGACATTTATACAATATTTCCATAACTAATATTTAAACAAATTTTTTAAAATAATTTTATCTAAATGTTTCCAAGCATATATTTTGGATAAGTGATTTAAAGTATTTTAAAGTATTTGAACTCGACAGACTTTCAGTGGAAATAAATAATATCGAAAATCTTATTCAGCGAGTGAAAAGTGATTTGAAATTTGTTTTCAAATGGTTGAAGTGTGAAAATATATCTTGCGAAAATATTTTGAAAATAAATAATTGGGATAATTATTTAAATCTAGTAAACGTTGTGAATGTCGATTGATAGTTACATAACCGACTATCGATATTCGTCTTTAAACGACAATTGAATTTTCGTTGCGACTGGGGGTCGGATTCCAAATGTATATCCAAAAACCACATTGAACCTTTGTGATTGTGATGGATCTTTTATTTAAAGGATCAAAGTAGAAATTTGTTGTGATTTGTTTGGAATCTGAATGAACACTTATTTTTAAAAATAAGCGCTCATTATTCGGATTAGCCGGGAGAGGTCCTTGTGTCATAAATCCCATTTCGAATAATGATACGACGAAATGGGGTTGCATTTGAAGATGGTGTTGAAGACTGGGTATTCGCGAAAACAAAAGGATTACCTGTCGAATGTCTCTACACCGAGTTGCTCCGGTATAGAGATTTTATCATCCTTTGTGATGGGGATTCCGGACATGATTAGTAAATATCCGGATTTGCAAGGGCTTCTTTGAAGTGCCTTCGGTTCCGTTCGATCCCGGAACGAACTTGTATGGATGTGTGTCCGACGTTACACTTTGAGATGTAAAGCTGGTTTCTATCAAATACATTTCTGTTGGTGGCGGAGAATTTATTCTCTTAGCTTAACACTCTGAGACGTACGAGCTCAGAGGTTATGTAGTTGATGGTTACTAGTGATACGTTCCCAATTTGCTAATGTGGCATACGAAGTGCTGCTGATAATTTTTTGATCAAAGAATGACTTTGTGAAAAATTAGCTTTGTGGACGAGACCTCATCGAGCCTCACAAACCGGTAATGGTCGAAACAGGAAAGATGCGGCAAGGTTTCAAGGGTAGCTCCTCTAGGGTATGTCCATTCCTTCCGGAAAAGGGTGGTATCAGGTATGGGGCCCTGATATTTAACCTGTGTGGTTGCTGCAGATACTTTTCTTTTTGGTTGTTGGTGTAGAGGATCATCAGATAAAGGTCGCAAACGACCGTGGGTGGCCTATCTTAGGTTTTACTTTTCGGGAAGGGGGTAACCAACCTTGTGTTGGCAGAGGCCGGGTAGGTTCTCAGGACATCCCTCCAGAGGCGTACCCATGTGGCAATAGGACTTTCCTTAGCCTGACCATTTGTTGGAAATCTAAAGAAACAATACGTGCCCTGTACGGTTTTAGTTGTATAACCTGCCATAGAATGTGGCGGTAACCTGCTATTGAACATGGTAGCTATAGTAGGCATAAGTGCGAAATGCCTATGCTGGCTAAAATTAATATTATACTTTCGAAATGTTTTCCACGCTATGCACTAATAATAACAATATCAAAAGATTTTGAGTTTTAAGCATGTTTGACTATCATAAGGAGAAATCTCCTCTAATTCTGCGTTTGCATTATGTGTGTGGCGGGAGGCCTTATGGTAGTTTCATTTTCCAAAAGCATAGCGAATTTATTTTTATTTTGTTTGTGAAAATAACTGTTTTGAGATCTCACAATAGTCCCATGACTGACCTGGAGTTTATTGTTCCCTTTCTAAACTCTGGGTGCCCATAATTTTCCACACGGGCAGCCTAGAGTCGGGTTAGTAGTTATTCTGGAGAAAAATCGAAAAAGAGATGCTGTAGAGATCAGTAGCAAGCTGGATGGCGAAGCGTATCGCTTATATATGTAATATTTCTTTCCCTGCCGTTTGTTGTTGTAAACTCTGATAATGGAATGTGATGTAATGTAACAACTGATATAGTTCTTCGTTTTAAAGATATTCATTTATCTATTATATTTGTTCCACTGCGATATGTGAGATTTTGTTATTGTTTTCTATTTCTTCTTCTATCTTCTTTTTCTTTAACCCTAATGGTTCGGTTTTTCCGGCATTCAATTGTTCGCATCGATACGGTGGACGTATCGATGTTGACTTTCGGAAGTCGATAAAATGGGACTATTACAGTTTGAGGAAGTTGGTTGGTCTTGTTTCCTTTTGGATATTTAGGGTTTTTAGTTCTAGGAGACATTGAATTCGAACAACTGTGGAAAAAGACATTTTTTGAGTAAAAGATCATCGATGATGTAGAACCGGTTTAAAATAGTAGTGAGATTATTTTTAAAAATAGACGTTATCTGGTTGTTTTGAAGTGTCGATTGAATATTAGATGTCTGGAAGCTAATTCAGACGTCTGATTTATCCTAATTCGAGCACAGTGAATAAGTTTAGACGTCTGATTTAATTCATAGACGTCTGGTTTGGTCGAGTTTGTACATTTTGATAGTCAAAGAGATTTTTCAGACATCTGGTTTAAATATCAGACGTCTGAAATAGATCGACTTTTTATAATTTGGTGGCAGAGACTTTATTCAAATGTTTGGTTCATAGTTCAGATGTCTAAAATAATATGGTATCTATTTTAAGTAAGCAGAGATTGATTTCAGACGTCCGGACTGTTATATCAAACGTCTGACATATGCACAACGATGTAAAATTTGTGGGATATTAGAGTGTCTGACATCTGAGGTCCATATCCAGACGTCTGAAACAAGAAATCTTTCTAAAAATAGCCTAAATTTTAAAGGTGTTGCTTATTTCTCGACCCTCTATTTTTGAAAAGAGATGTAGTATTATTTTTGTGAAAGAAAATTTTAAATATACGTAGATACAAATACAATAAAAATAATATAATCTATTTAGATGGCGCTGGAGTTTTGCGATCTTCTGACTTGTAATCCCTCCATGGTTTGAGTGGAGACCATATATATCCACGTTCGTGAGTTCACGGGGAGCCAGAGAATCACCTTGGCGAAGGGTCCAAAGGTGTACGATACGAAGAAGAGGGATCCAAAGAACTACAAGGCATCGAAAGTGGTTCATGGACATCTTTCTTCCATGAATTACAAAACTTCATCGCTACTAGCTCCAAAAAGCTTAGTCTTCGTGCTGTGACTTTTTGTTCAAAATGTAATTCTCATTGCAGATCTACTTATTATTTTTGATAGTGATGTATTTCATCAATTTTCTCCTTTGTGTTAGGAGACACAAATAATGATCGTTCCTGATTTGGTGTGGGAGTAGGAAGCCGTTGATGTGTATCCGCCGAGCTATCCTATGTAGATGTCGAGAAGGATAGATGAGAATTTTCAGAAGACATGATTATATTTTGCTGTAAAAGAGATATGAAATATGTGTGTGTGTGTGTGTGTGTCTATATATATTCTACTACACCATTCTGTTGTGGTGTGCGGGGAAAAAGAAAAATTATAACTTATTCCTTTCTTATTAAAAAAATTAGTAAAAATGTCATTTTCGAATTCTCCACCGTGATCACTTCGAATATTTTTAATTTTCAAATCCAGTTGTGTTTTAATTCTTTTAGAAAATATTTTAATCATACCAAAGGTGTCGCTTTTATGTTTTAAAAATAAAGTCCATGTGTATCTTGAACAATCATCAACTATTACGAAAACATATTTGTTGTGATTTATAGATCGTACTTGCGTTGGACCAAATAAATCTAAATGTAATAATTCTAATGGTTGTTTTGTAGAAATATTATTTTTAGATTTAAAAGACTTTTCTTTAGTTTTCCAATTTGACAATCGTCACATGAATTTTCTACTATGTAATTTATATTAGGTAAACCTCTAACTAGCTCATATTTTGCTAATTTATTGATATATCTAAAGTTAATATGGAAAAATCATTTATGCCACAACCATGGATCATCATGTTTGGCAGTTAAACACATTTTTGAATTTTTATTTATATTTATGTTTAAGACATAAATATTTTTATTTCTAAAACCCTCAAATATAAGTTGTTTGTTATTATCGAAAATATTGCATCTATCTTTTTCAAAATTGATTTGAAAACCTTTATCGCATAATTGACTAATACTTAGTAGGTTGTGTTTTAGATTTACTAGTAATAAAACATTTGTAATAATAGGAGAGTTAGAAATACCAGAGTTGACGACTTCTCCGATGGCCACGACGTATCCTTTTGAGTTATCTCTAAAAGTTACCATTCCACCATCGATGTATGTTATATTTGACAACATTTTTGAATTTTCGATCATATGCTTGTAGCATCCGCTATCTAGTTGGGTACCTGCAAAATAAAAGATGTTTTAATTGGTACCCATATACTTTGTTAGGGTCCCAGATGTTAGGAGAAGTAGGTATTCATACCTAAGAAGGTTTAGAACCTTTATGAATACAATTCTTATTATAGATACATTCTCTAAGAAATTATTAATATGTTTTTGTCTAATCAAATTATTATTTGTCTTAGGAACCCAAACTTTTATATTTTTTGTAGTCATATTAGACTTAGGTGAACTTTTCGTCTTTTTATAACTATATTTCTTAATATTATTTCCTCTTTAGTTAGGAGTATTTTTAAATCCTATTCTATTTCTATTACCTGATGGTTTTGAAGTTTTGATAAGATTTTCCAAATCCTGTTTTTCTCTATTAAATTTTGAAACATTATTTGTAATTTTATCTAATTTTTCTTTTAAATATAAATTTTCAATTTTCATTATTTCAATATCATTCTTCAAGTTGACGTTTTCTTTTAACAAGTTAACCTTTACTATTTTATTTTTATCAAAATCAATAGCAATAGCCTCATTTTCGACTAAATTATTTTTAACTTTTTCTTGAGATAATTCCAGTTCCTCTTCTAAAATAATTTTATCATCTTTTAACATTCCTACTTCAAGTTCTGATCTATTTATTTTGGCTATATGTTTTTTGTTCAATTTTTTAATTTGTCTAAATTTATCATCTAATTTCATGCTAAGTTCTAATGATTCGTCATAGATAAGTTCAGGACATGCCTCACCAGTTTGTGCCATAAAGCACACATTAGCTTGTTCTCTGTCACTATCGCTATCTCTATCTGATGATGATAATAAATCCGAGTCATCCCATGTTAACTTTGAAAGCCTTCTTCTTTTTGAACTTTTCAAATTTGTTCTTCTGTTTATCATTATTTAGCTTGGGACAGTCTTTCTTCATGTGTCCAAATTGATCACATTCTTAGCATTTGATTGATGTTTGATTTGTTGAACTTGAAATTTAGTCATATTCCTAAACTTCATGAATTTGTTGTAGTTTTTGGCAATAAATATAATTTCTTCTTCGTCTAAGTCGAAGTCTTCATTTGTTGTTGGGAATGCTATGTTTTTCTTTTCCGAATTTAGTTCTTTTCGTGCCTACAAATTAGCTTCGTAGGACACTAAATTTCCAATTAACTCTTCAACTAAGAGTGCCGAGAGATCATTAGCTTCTTCGATAGCTAATACTTTTCTTTCCCACCCGGAGTTAAAGAATTGAGTATTCTATATACTAAATCAAAATTTATGAATTTGACTCCGAGTGCCATTAAATCGTGTTAAATGGTTTGGAATCTAGAGTACATATTTACTATAGATTCATTTATTTCATTTTAAGTGATGAGAGTTGATTTGTAAAATTGAAATCTTAGTTTGTTTAATTATGTTTGTGCCTTCGTGTGTAACTTGTAAGGTACGCCAAATATCAAATGCAGTGTTACATAACATGACACGTGAATATTCATTTTTATCTAATGAGCAAAATAGAACATCCATAGCTTTGGCATTATTAGAAGCTGCCTTTTTTGTGCATCGGTCTATGTGTTCATAGCAGTAGTGGGTGATTCATATTTATCTTGAATGGCTGACCAAATTTCTAGTCCATTAGCTTCCATCAAAAATCTCATACGTGTTGACCCATATGCATAGTTAGAGCCACTAAAAAGTAGGGGTCGTGCTGTGGATTGTCCTTCTTGAAAAATACTTGCCATATTAGAGTGAGTCAAAAACATGTTACTACACTTTGATCAAACCTTGCTATGATACCAATTGAAAGTCTATACCATGGATCGTGTAGTGTGTATGCAAGTATACGTGACAAAACATATGATGCAACTAACATAAAATTAATCTAGGTAAATATAGAATAAGCACACCAGAATTTTATACTAGTTCGGACCTCCAGCCCTACGTCCAGTCCCGAAGCGCCCCTTCGGAATTCGACTATCAAACACCCTCACTTCGCTCGGAGGAATAGGCTTGGTTACAATAGCTTGTTCTTGTCAAGTATGTGTTCTATAACACGGATATTGACCATTAATTTGCGACGACCCGAAAATTTTTAGGCATTTGAAATTGGAATATTTAATTAATTTTAAATATTTGCAAGATAGTTTAATTTGGATTTCAAATATCAGTTTGAATTTGGCGATATGAATTTAATAATTTGAATTTGGATAAATTATTGAATCTTCAGTTTTAAGCTTGTTAAAAATAATTTGAAGGTTTGTAAAATTTATAATGATGACACTAAAGATAATAGAATGGTTGGAATTTAATTTAAAGGAGATTTGTTCAGTTTTAATAATATATCTTTTAAATTGGATTTAAAAATAGCCTTTCGGGGCACAGTCTCTGAATTCGACGAAACCAATTCCATTGGATCTGCAATAGTTAGTTATTATCGAATTTCAATTTTCGTAGCAATTAGAGTTGTTATTTGACCCTGGCAGCTCAAAATGCATAGAAACTATTTTAATCGATTTAATTTAAAATTAATCATTTATTTCCGTAACTCACGCATACGATCGAATTAGCCTCCGAAACACGTTCCATTGTGTTCGGAATGCGGGTAAAACCATATGAACGCCCGGCGGCATGAGCGATTTGGAGTTCGTTTTTAAAAGTTCGTTAAAATTGAGAATATTAATAAAATATTATATTAAAACATTTATATAATACGTTTTTAGGGGCCGAAACCGTAATCACTTGCTCGGCCACCACAATATGTTTTAATGGCCGAGAATTATCTTCGTTCGTCTCTAATTATCGAGCAATCCGTCATGATATAGCGAATTCTTCCATCTGGGAAGTTGGAGAACACCTCGACTCTACCTATCCAACGGTAGATCGTGGGTATTATCGTCAATTGGAGGGTTTAAGAGGTTGTTTTCATCATCGCTTCGAGCATGAACTTCGAGGAGTGGGCGTAGCCGAGTGTCACGAATTTCGGGAAGAGGGTGGAGCTCGATTCGGCGGTTCTGATGAGGATAGCCGATCTCGTTCTCGGCAATCAAGGGTGGAGTGGTTTCTAACCCTAACGGCGACGTGATGGGTTCGAAGACCCTGGAACGTGCGCGTTGGGGAAGAAGCTATGTGCGGCCGCGTTTTCCTGGACTTAGGGGACGGCTAGATTTGGTTTGTATATTATATAAAAATTGTTTTAAATTATTGTTCAAACTATAAAAATTCATAACTTTTGCGTAAGTTAGCAGATTTCAACGAATTTGGTGGCACCGGAAACAGCGAAGAGCATCACGCTGTGATGTAGGGCTGGGATCGTTTTAAGCAAGTGGAAATTTTAGATTAAATCGAACGAGCTCGATTTAATTTAAAATTTGAAACGCCGATGCAAGGTGAGTTAATCTCACTCACATCTAGAATTTCCAATAAATTTTAAATAGTTAAAATTTAAATGAATGATTGACTGGTTGTTTAGTTGTATGTGATCATTATTATCAGATTTGATCGATGTGTATTGTTGTGCTAACATCTGTGGATGCAAGGAAACAGGTCGGAGGGATCCGACTGCATTCCTCACAATATAGAGATTATCTTTATAATTTGTGTTGTATTTTATTGGTTTTCCAAGATGGATTAATTTAGAAATTTAGTTGTGCCGTGTTATGGTTGGAAAATTAAAATTTGGTATTTTAAAAATATCATTAAATGAATTGGGATTAAAGGAAAATGAAAGGAATTTTCAAATAATGAATTTAAGGATATTAAATTCAGGGAATTTATTTGGAATTCAAGTTTGTTTGAATCTCAGTTTTAAAGATAAATAATGTTTTGAAAATTAAATTGTTTTACCTATTTTAAACGGTTAAATGGTTTGGATTCAAAATGAAGATTTAAAATGTAAGTAAAGTTTCTTTTAAAGTCTAAGATAAATCTAGAATCAAAATTTAAATCTGTATTCCAGTTTAAAATGAAAGAAAATTTAAAGTAAATTGTTTTTAAATGCTTTATTAATGATAATTTGATCATAAATAAGAAAAATGCTTTTATCTTTAAATAAATGAAGTTTTAATTCATTAAATTATTAAGTTAAATAAAATGGATAATTAATTTATCTAATTAATTATAGTTAAGCACCTAAATAATTGCGTAATTAGAAATTAATTAATTGGTTAATAAGAATTAATTAATTTGGATTAAGAGATGATTAATTAAAGTTTAATTTCTTAGAGTAGTTAAAGGATTGTTATTAGTTAATGAAGGATCATTAACTAAGGATTATCAAATGATTAATTAAGATGAGTAATTAGATTAATTAATTAAAGATAATCAATTTATGAAATTATTTAAGTATAATTATTTAATGAAAGTAATTAAGGGATTAATTACTCAATGTAGTTAATTAAATAATGTGATTGATCAAGTTAATTAATTGGTTTAATTAAGATAATCATATGATGTTTTGTTAAAGTATGATTACTGAATGTAATTGGAAGGAGTAATTGCTGAGCAAATTAGTTAATGGATATTTACTTGATGTTAATTTAATTGGAATGGTAATTTTAATGGAAATGATTTGGGATTAATTATCTTGTGTAATTAATAAGAAGGGTAATTAATTACTAATGTGATTAATCAAGGCTGATTAATTAATAATTAAATGAAGAAGTAATTAAGGATCATTAATTAATGTAACAAATGAGAGTAATTAAAGGTTTATTACTGTAAATGGTTAAGGATAGTTAATTTGTGAAATTAATTGAAGGATAATTACTCTATGTAATTGAAGATAATTGATCTAGATGATTAATTAAGACGGATATTTGAAGAATGATTGATTAATTAAAAGGTTATAATTAATTAATGGTTGATTAAGCAAAGTTAGGTGATTTTTTCTTAAGTAATTGATTTAATTTAAGTTAATTAAATTAATTATAATAGGGATTAACAATCATTGCTTATCAATGATTGTTTGAGTAAAATATCTGAATTGGGTGATATCTATTGGATGATATGCTATGTTATTTTGTGATATGAAGTGTTTAGTGAAATGAAATGTTTGGGTGGACATTTATAATGTGGTTATTAATGATAATGAACTCCTGTGTAAAAGTGACATCTTGTATTTAAAGTTGAATTATGGTTCACTTAAATAACTTGGCTAAGATGGTTTTAATTTGAAGAGACCGGAATCAGGTATTAATAAATACCCGAAACCACTTCGATTCTTTATAAATTGATATGTGAAATCAATAGGCTCGTATTTAATGATTTAAGTGAATTGGACCATTTAATCTAAGTTTTTGGTACTTAGTTATTGAGGTGTGAAATTAGTGATGTCTATAACAAATTGTGAATTTGGAAATTGACATGAGTTACCCCGGGTTTAAATAAGTTTTTATGCTTTGGAACTTCATGTTAGCTGAGTTTACTCACGCTGGTTTCCAACGTGACCTAGGTGTTACTTTGATGTAACGCTCGGGTCAGACCGAGTGTTGTAGATTTTAAAGTAAGGACGTTCTGGAGCTCAAGAGGCGAGCTGGATGGTAAGAACGTATGGAGTGTTTCCGCTGTATTATATGGTTGTATATATGAGACATGATGATTGTGAATATCCAGTGTCTGTATATATGTGTAACTCTGATGTATTATAAATGTATTTGACAAATACGGAATCCTTTTGTAAACTATAATTATTTGATATTATATTTTCATCCGCTGCGAATGTGAGAATCTTTGTGGTGTTTCTTCTTCGTCTTCTTTCTCTTTCTCCTTTCCCTAACTATATGTAGTTTGCGGGTTTGAAAATTCCGGGTCGTTACAGTTGGTATCAGAGCTGAAAGGTTAAGCAAGAACCTTGGATCTGGTGGGGATTACTCATTAAATAGAGTCCATAGTACTCTAGATAGAGTTGAATGTGTATGTGTGTGTGTGTGTGTGTAGCGTGTACTTGTAATTTTCTTATATAAGGGTTTTAAATGATTTTATATAAGAATATATTTTAATATATAAAGCAATATTTCTTTCTAATAAATATTAGGTAATGGGTTGTTGTATTATGTGAAAATTTTAATAATGAGAATTAAGTGGTAATAGAAATACAACCAAATTAAAATCAAATGAAGATAAGTTTGAAATGGATTCAGAATTAAATGGTTTAAAGAGATAAGTTGATTTGATTTAAAAGATCAAATCAACATTTAAAAATTTAACTCGAATTTATATAATTCGGGATGGTTTAAATTTGAAGATTTTGTTTCAAAGTAATGAAGAAATAATAAATAATGTTATTTAATATTATTTGAATGATAGAACTTGATTAAACAAGAGTCGTTTGAAATTTTTAAAGGAATTTGTTTGAATTTAAAACCAAAGGTGGCTTAAAATTTAAAAGTAACCTGGTGTTTAAAGGAAATAAATATGAAATAAACTCTAAGGTTGAGTTTTGAATTTTCCTTGGAATGTGATGTGAAACCCAAAGTGAAGTAAGTTTTAAACTTAAGTGGGAAGGTTATTAATCTGAAGTATAAAATTTGAATTGGATTGAATTGATATGATTTGAAATTGAAGTGGGTTCAATTGGTATTAGTCCAAATTGATTAGAATAATTTGGAATTGTAATTAAAGTTGAATAGGTTTAAAATCAAATGGAATTTGATTTGAATTTGGAAAGAAATCAACATTGATTCAACTTGAATTGGGGTTAAATCAATTATAATTGAAATTGAAGTTATTCAAATTGGAATTGGGTCAATTTAAATGGAAGTGGGAATTCAAATTGAATTGATGAGAATGGAGATTTGGAAATTGAACAGTTTTGACTCTGGACTATTTTCAATATAAATTGTTTTAATATAAACTTATTTTTCCAAGCTATTTAATATATAAAACCTTTCTTTTTAAGGCCAAATTATTTTATATTTGTTTTACAGTTAAACCCGGGGTTTCACACCAATTGATTATCGTCATTAAACGATTAATGTTGATAACTAATTGCTATTGGGAGTTTTTAATCAGGTTGAGATTCTTTTAAAAATTCGTTAAGGTTATGCGGGCTTTAAAATAATCTTTGCCCACGTTTTTATTGGTGTTGTGATAGTTAACAAGGGCCGATACCTTTCCTCCATTATTCATTCATTTTTTTTCGCAAGCCCTAGCAAAACAAACGAAAATGGTGGCTCTATTGTTCGTTCCTCTTTCTTCAGAAATTAGGGTTGTCGGTATTCGTTGATGCCGATTTCAAATGCTCGATTCAACTTGATTTCCTTGCTCGGTTGTTGAGCGTCTCTTGAGATGCTTGCGGCCGCTTGATTGAGTTTATTTGCTTCGAAATGAGGTGAGTGATTTCACTCACATCCTAATTCATTCTTAATGCTGTGCTTAGGTCGTTCGGCTTTGTTTCGATGTTGATGATTTTTTCATTCTTGGTTCGATTTCTGTATACCACGACACTGATTTGGTTTGAAATCTGCAAGCATGATTTTGTGAAAATATATTTTGATGAGAATTCAATTTTGACTTTGCATTTGCTTAAGTACTGACTTCAGTCAATAGCTGTAGCTTGGAATTTTCTGTTGTCTTTTGAAACTGCTACCTCTGTCTTTGTTCGATTTTACCCTTTACCACCTCAGCTGACTTGGTGTTTCATCTTCGTTCTGTTGTCTTCATGTAGTTTGCACCACTACCTTTGTGCTCTTGGTCACTTGAGTCTTGCTGCTTTGCATTTGGATTGAGTTGCCTTTTAGTCTTCGTTGTACATGAATGCTTCTGTACCGTGCCTTGTATGACATCGGCCTGTGAAGTTGTATACACGAGTCTGCACTGTCATGTTGCATTGACTGGTTTTGCTTGCATTCATATCTTTCAATGTTTTAAACTTGTACAATTTGATTTCACTGTGCACTGCTTGGTTGTATATGCAGTTTTTAGTGTTGTGCCACTGTTGTGTTGCCTTATCCTTATGCATTTGTGAAATCTTTGCCATGGTTGCCTCGGGTTTGAGTTTTGCTTGTCTTGGAGTTTCAGACCTGTAGCATTATGTTGACTCTGATTTTGTTGAAAAATATTTGATGTGCACTTTGCCTTGAGTAGTGTGTAAAACTGCCTATTCATGGTGATGTTTACCCTGCTTGTATATATGTATTCTTGTCCTTTTGGCACTATTGCACTATTTTGTTGCTGCAGTTGAGTTGAGTCGGTAACTTTACCTTTTGCATTTTGTTTGTGGGTTGGTGCCTTCTTGAATTTTGTAGTCTTTTGTAAGCATGTTGACGCAGTTTGCATTTGTTTTGGTATAACTGCCCTTATGCACTTTGATATATAAGCTTATCTTGGTTTGTCGAGACCACAGTGGCATTTGAATATGTATTCATCCACTCGTCTTGACCATTTTCATGAACTTGCACCTGAGTTGAATCCAGTTTGCAGCTCGGGTTTAACCTTGTGCTTGTTTGTGAATTTTCGTTGTGCATTCATGTATACTTGTGTGCATTTCTGTTTTATATCTTTGCACTGTGGTTTCTCTGACCAACCTGGGTTGGACATTTTGATTTTCTCGTTTATCATTTGCTGTTAATATTTGGAGTTGTGCTGACATCATATGCTGTAGTGACGAGGTAGTGCACATGAACGTGCACTGCAGCCCTATCAGAATTGATGTTTTAATTGATATTTCAATTTTTTGAATTGTTTAGTGTGTTCAATTCAATATTTTGAAATTGTATTTTGATTTGAGTTGATTTGATTATTTTGTTGCTATCTAATTATCTATTGGATAATTAGATTATGTGATCTAATTATTTATTTAATAATTAGATTTTGTTGTTAATTGCTGTTTAGGCAATTCTGTGGTTTACAAGTTATCTTCATTGATCAGCCTTTTATTTATCTTTGTTGATGATTTGACTTTGTTGATTTGCTGTTTATTGCTTTTACATTTTATTTCTACCGTTATCCGATTCTCTTACGAAGGATTGGATATACGAGATTTATTGAGACTGTCATCTATTTGATTATTTAATTATTATTGTTTCTATGCATTAATAACCGAGTTTGAATTAGACTGACCCGCGTATTATTTTCTTTTGAATTAATACTCGGGTCAGACCGTGTTATTACAAGCTGTTGATATCTCGCTGTGGGGATGCTAATTGAGCTATGAAGTCTTTTTATATCTTTTGGAGTAGTCGTTGTCATTTTATAGGATGATATGTATTCATGTATATTATTTACAATAATGTACTTGTATATGTAACTTCCAGTATCGACAGTTGTATTGTATCACATGTATTGTATCACATGTATTGTATCACATGTATTGTAACTGACTTCAATTATATATATATATATATATATATATGAGATTTGATATTATCTGTGTTCTGTGTTTATTTTATCTATGTTATTATTATATATGTGTCCTAAACTATTATGAACCATCGTAGTTCGTTTTATACTGGGATTGAATATGTCGATGGGAGTAAATAAACAAAGAGATGAAAAATAAATACATATACCACTCCTATCGAGATAATCAATACTAGTGTAAGGCTTAACTACGAATGGCCGCTACTATCCAGCCTTATTCTTCGTAATAACAGACAGTATTTCTTTTTAATACTCTTTGTTATTGTGAGCATAGAGGTGGGGCGTCCCAGTTATTTTTGGAACTATTTAACAATTTTTCAACTGATTTATAAACTAAATACTATTTTTCAACTATTTTACAAATTAATTACTATTTTACAATTATTTTGCAATTATTTACAATTATTATAACTATTTAACTATTTTCTAACTATTTTACAATTTCTTAACTATTTTACAAGTATTTTGCTAACTAATAATTATTTTTCAACTACTTATCTATTTTTAAAATTTTCAAGCTATTTTCTAAATATGAACTGGTCGGAGTTCAAACTGTTATTGATTAAATTACCACTTGAGATCAGAATCAAAATGATAATCCAAATGGGATTGATGCGATTGTAAATAAGTGAATGAAATTTAAAAGTGAATATGAATAGAAAAGGGAATTGTTTTGGCTAACAAATCAATGAGGATAAATACATGGATGTATGTATATTATTCTATTCGTATAGTGATTTGATCTAGATTCGGGCACAGAATTTTGAGATAGTTATATCGATCCGAGTTGGGATTTTTCACTCGATTTTCGATGGCAAACTTGGATATGGATTGTTGATTGGTTCTGGATATTCTCTATCATAGTTATGGCTATGTAAGGATAATGACGGTTTCTGATCAAGAAGCCAGATCAGAGTCCGCACTAGAAAGTCGGGTGGACGATACTAGTTCGAAAGTGAAATTGTGTGATCGAGTAAGCGTTCAGATTGGTATAGCGTACGGATGATAAGTGTACATCGTACGGATTTGAAAGAAATTGATATTTAAAATTTGTGAATAAGAAATGTAAAATGATCCAAAGATTTAATTTTATATATATATATATCTATGTATATATAAAGGACCTTATGAGGATTTTGGAAAAAAGGTTTTGGGAACCTTTGGATTTGGAAAGGCTTTTGATTTTTGGGTAAAATCAATATTGGACTTTGGAATGCCTAGTTAGAGAATTATCGATTTTGGAAAATCGATTTTGAGAAAAGGAGATTTATATGAGATTCATTCTAGGTGTATGATTTGCAAGATACTATATGTGTATAGTATAAAGTGTTTTGATAACGGCTATGGGGAAAAAGGCGCTCCCTTAAAATGAACTTCTCAGAAGTGCCACCGGGTGGTACTGCCTTGAACCCTAAAGGGGGGTTCTAAAGTTGATCCTGTGAGGAGTCTGGACAAAACTAGTTCCCAAGGTTTATGGGTAGTGTGTAGCGAAAGTCGAGGGCGTTGATGCCTATAGAGGCATTTGGGTTATGTTGTGACGACAGTGTAACCCGATGTCACTACGATCTACTACAGACCATAACGGAAGTCGTGTTTGCTGATGAGAGCCAGCAGTCTACGTTTGATTTTATATCAGTAGACTACGACCTATGGTAACATAGCGAAAGTCGTGTGTGCTGCTGAGAGCTAATAGTCTGCGTTCGATTTTACACCGGTAGACTGCGACCTATGTGGGAGTAGAGAAGTTTCATTTTGACAACGAAAATCGAGGGAGCAGGTGCCTACAATTACATGGACTTTTGCTGCGGTGGCTACGTAACCCTGGAATGTAACTGCGATCCATTGTGGGTTCCATGGCGTAATCGCTGGGCGCGAAGTGCCTACAGTAACATGGACTTTTGCTGCGATGGCAACGTAACCCACGATGTAACCGTGACCATGGATAGGGGTGATGATTTCTAGAGCATTCTCACCAAAGATATTTTCCCTATTTTCAAAAACTGTTTTCTATATTTTCAATAAAATTATTTTTTCAAGTATTTTCGCTGGATGTTGAAAACGGGTTTACCAAGTACTTTTAGATTTTCAGTCCTACGCCTGATCAACGTGTGACCGAATTTCTGTGAGGACAAGAATATACTTGTCGAAACATCGAGTTATAAAAGTATTTATATAAAAAACATTTTAGTAATATTATATAGATATTAAACAAATTTAAAAAAATTTGAACTCGGGAAATTTAATGAAGTGATTTTTGTAATAAATTGGAACATTTATATAAAAGTGGAAGTAAGCTAATTAGCTAAATAATTATTTGATAGAGTATGTTAATAAAAATTTAACTCGGTTAAATAAAATGGATTGTAAGTTAATAATGAAGTTTGGAGGTAAACTCAAATTATAATAGAATTCGACTTGGATTGATAATGAATTAAAATAAGTGGAGATGTTGTAAAAATAAAACGGAATTGGATTATAATAGAAATGATTTGAGTTACAAGTAAATCCGATTCGAGTATAAATGAGTTAAGTATGTGCTTGGATATTATTTTGATAAATTGAGAAGGTGAATTAAAATAAAATGGATGGACTAACTGAATTAAATGGAATTTGATTAGATGAGAATTAAATGGAAGTGAACTTAAGTTTGAAGTTGGAATAAATTGAATAAATTAACTTAAGTTAAGAATAATAAGAACCTCGACTTCGAGTAAGAATGGAAAACCATTAAATAAAAGCTTGGATTGAATTAATTTGGGAATGGTTAGTAGTATACAAGCATGGATTGTATCGAGCTAAATATAATGGTTGTGAATGAAATAAAATGGAAAGAACTAAAATAAACTGAGTCAGAATCAATTTAACTTGGTTATAAAATTTAAGTAATTATTTATTCACATGGATATCATCAAATTACATAGAAATGATTGTCGTTTGACGTAAACGAGATTTAATTAAATTCTATCAATTAGTGGAAGCAAATATAATTGATTTTTGAATCAATTGATATGAATATGAGTTTATTTAGAATTATAAATGAATTAAAGGTAAGTAAGTGGGTTGTACATCACTTAAATTGAATGTAAGGGTAAGAAAGCGAGTGAAAGCAAATGAATTGGTGATTGAAACCTTATTAATTACTTTTAAGTGCTGTTGGGTAGGTATGGATTATGAAATCCAAGTGTTAGTTATTGAAAATGAGTAAAATATAAATAAATTTCCTATATATGGCACTTACATATTTAAATTGAGTAAGTACAGGTACCTGAAGGCCGTTTGGCTGGATTTGGACGCGCTAATTGCTAAAATAATAAGCCCCTTACTTAAAAATGCTAAATAAAGGCATGCCTATGCAATAAAAATAGGAAATATGAACTGTTTTTGATTTTTCGACCGTGTGGGTCGATGTATATGTATATATATATATATATATATATATATATATTTATTTATATCTCTTGTCAAATTGTAAAAGCTCCTCCGTACAAAGGAGACTCTGGCAAAAAATTTCGAAAATTTTGGTAGTTCGAAAATTTTTGGAAAAATTTTCATTAGCAACAAAACGATTTCAAATTGGAATCGAAATAAGGGATTATGGAAATGGAAATTGAAACTAATTTAAAATAATGATATGAATCAGTTATAAATGGAAGGTAAAATTCAATATTCAGAGCTGAAGATAAATTGAATTCATATGGAAATGGGAAAATTAATTTGAATAGAAGTAGGTATGAAAACTTCTGTAATGAAATGTATAAAATGATTTTAAAAGCTATGATTGTATATTATTGCTATGTAGGACATGCATGTATTATAAAGGGAAAGGAAAATTAGTTTTGATTTCAGAGGATAAATTGAATTTGCTCGGCAAAGGTATGTATTTAAATTTCTGTATGAAATTTGATTGGGTTTTTGATCTAGCCACTTGGCCTTTTGTTTTCTTTTGGAATTTGGAACTCGTAGAGGAATTTTGTAGTTGTACCGAGCAAGCCGCACAAAGGAGACACTAACGAAATTTTTCGGAAATTTAGGGAGTTAGAAAAATTTTGAGAAAATTTTGATAATTCAAAATTTGGTTTTAAATTTAGATTTGAATTGTCAAGTAAATAATATTATTAGGACTTATGGATAAGTTTGGAAAAATAGAAAAAGGGTTAGTGTGTCTTTAATAAAAATATTGTTTTGAGAATTGTTTGGAATTGTTTGGTTTTGGGAAAAAGTAAATGGGTATTGGACCGTTCTTCATAACCAGCAATTACGGGGACGAAATTCTTTTAAGGGGGAGGAATGTGACGACCCGAAATTTTTTAGGCACTTGAAATTGGTAAATTTAATTAATTCTAAATATTTGCAAGATAGTTTAACTTGGATTTCAAATATCAGTTTGAATTTGGCGATTGAATTTAATGAATTTAATAATTTGTATTTGGGTAAATTATTGAATCTTCAGTTTTAAGCATGTTAAAAATAATTTGAAGGTTTATAAAATTTATAATGATGATACTGAAGATAATAGAATGGTTGGAATTTAATTTAAAGGTGATTTGTTCAGTTTTAATAATATATCGTTTAAATTGGATTTAAAAATAGCCTCCCGAGGCACAGTCTCGGAATACGACGAAACCAGTTCCATAGGATCCGTAGTAGTTAGTTATTATCGGATTTCAATTTTCGTAGCAATCAGAGTTTTCGTTTGACCCTGGCAGCTCAAAACGCATAGAAACTATTTCAATCGATTTAATTTAAAATTGATCATTTATTTCCGTAACTCGCGCATACAATCGAATTAGCCTTCGAAACTCATTCCATTGTGTTCGTAATGCGGGTATAACCTTATAAACGCCCGACGGCACGAGAGATTTGGAGTTCGTTTGTAAAAGTTTGTTAAAGTTGAGAATATTAATAAAATATTATATTAAAACATTTATATAGTACGTTTTTAGGGGCCGAAACCCTAATCACTTGCTCGGCCGCCATAATATGTTTTAATGCCCGAGAATTATCTTCGTTCGTCTCTAATTATCGAGCAATCCGTCATGATATAGAGAATTCTTCCAACTGGGAAGGTGGAGAACACATCGACATCTACCTATCCAATGGTACATCGTGGGTATTATCGTCGATTGGAGGAGTTAACAGGCTGTTTTCGTCATCGCTTTAAGCAGGAATTTCAAGGAGTGGGTGCAGCCGAGTGTCGCGAATTTTAGGGCGAGGGTGGAGCTCGAATCGGCGGTTCTGATGAGGATAACCGATCTCGTTCTCGATAATCAAGGGTGCAGTGGTTTCTAACCCTAACGGCGGCGTGATGGGTTCGAAGACCCTGGAAACGTGCGCGTTGAGGAAGAAGCTATGTGCTGCCATGATTTCCTGGACTTAGGGGATGGCTAGATTTGGTGTGTACATTATAAAAAAAATTGTTGTAAATTATAGTTCAAACTATTAAAGTTCATAACTTTTTCGTACGTTAGCAGATTTCAATGAATTTGGTGGGTCGGAATCACAGCGAAGAGCAACACGCTGTGATGTAGGCCTGGAATTGTTTTGAGCAAGCGGAAATTTTAGATTAAATCGAACGAGCTCGATTTAATTTAAAATTTGAAACGCCGATGCAAGGTGAGTTAATCTCACTCACATCTGGAATTTCCAGTAAATTTTAAATAGTTAAATTTAAATGAATATTGACTGGTTGTTTAGTTGTATGTGATCATTATTATCAGATTTGATCGATATGTATTGTTGTGCTAACATATGTGGATGCAGGAAAACAGGTTGTAGGGATCCGACTGGATTCCTCACAATATAGATATTATCTTTATAATCTGTGTTGTATTTTATTGGTATTCCATGATGGATTAATTTGGAAATTTAGTCGTGCTGTGTTATGGTTGGAAAATTAAAATTTGGTATTTTAAGAATATCAGTAAATGAATTGGGATTAAAGGAAAATGAAAGGAATTTTTAAGTAATGAATTTAAGGAAATTAAATTCAGGGAATTGATTTGGAACTCAAGATTGTTTGAATCTCAATTTTAAAGCAAAATAAAGTTTTGAAATTTAATTTTTTTAAGTATTTTAAATGGTTAAATGGTTTGGATTTAAAATAAAGATTTAAAATGTAAGTAAAGTTTCTTTTAAAGTCTAAATTAAATCTGGAATCATAATTTAAATCTGTATTCCATTTTAAAATGAAAGATAATTTAAAGTAAATTGTTTTTAAATGCTTTGCTAATGATAATTTGATCATAAATAAGAAAATGTTTTTATCTTTAAATAAATGAAGTTTTAATGATTTGTAATTCATTAAATTATGAAGTTAAATAAAATGAATAATTAATTTATCTAATTAATTATAGTTAAGCACCTAAATAAGTGAGTAATTTGAAATTAATTAATTGGTTAATAAGTATTAATTAATTTGGATTAAGAGATGATTAATTAAAGTTCAATTTCTTAGAGAGTAGTTAAAGGATTGTTATTAGTTAATGAATGATCATTAACTAAGGATTATTAAATGATTAATTAAGATGATTAATTAGATTAATTAATTAAAGATAATCAATTTATGAAATTGTTAAAGTATAATTACTTAATGAAAGTAATTAAGGGATTAATTGCTCAATGTAGTTGATTAAATAATGTGATTGATCAAGTTAATTAATTGGTTTAATTAAGATAATCATATGATGGTTTGTTAAAGTATGATTACTGAATGTAATTGGAAGGAGTAATTACTGAGTAAATTAATTAATGGATATTTACTAGATGTTAATTTAATTGGAATGGTAATTTTGATGGAAATGATTTGGGATTAATTATCTTGTGTAATTAATAAGAAGGGTAATTAGTTACTAATGTGATTAATCAAGGCTGATTAATTAATAATTAATAATTAATTGAAGAAGTAATTAAGGATCATTAATTAATGTAATAAATGGGAGTAAGTAAAGGTTAATTACTGTAAATGGTTAAGGATAGCTAATTTGTGAAATTAATTGAAGGATAATTACTCTATGTAATTAAAGATAATTAATCTAGGATGGATA
The DNA here is from genome assembly GCA_030765085.1 of Allium cepa. NCBI lineage: Eukaryota > Viridiplantae > Streptophyta > Magnoliopsida > Asparagales > Amaryllidaceae > Allium > Allium cepa. Next base: position 961,470,668 of record CM060939.1, on the reverse strand, counting down.
TTTGAAGAACGAGTGATTAGTTAAAAGTTCATAATTAATTAATGGTTGATTAAGCAAAGTTTGGTGATTTTTTCTTAAGTAATTGATTTAATTTACGTTAATTAGATTAATTATATTAGGGATTAACAATGATTGCTTATCAATGATTGTTTGAGTAAAATATCTGAATTGGATGATATCTTGTGACGCCCCACCTCAATACCCACGCTAGCCAAGAACACTACGGTGTAGTGCTGTCAACTAGCACGGAGAATAAGGCTGTTGAGGAGCGACCATCCGTGTAATTGCTTTGTGCGAACACCGATATGTCAGATAGTAAAAACGTGCAATCTATTTTAGGAGGAAATCCGACATGCCGATGCAAACTCAAAGCTACCACGCGGTGGCTATAATAGTCTAGGACAAATATAAACTAATAACACAGATAAATATAAATGCGGAACACAGATAAAAACAGAAAAACTCATATACATATATAATAACTGATGTCAGTTACAATACATTTACACGGTACATGTGATACAACTGCAATAGTCAACTCAGGAAGTTATATATACAAGTACATTAACGTATATAATATACATGAATACATATCTTCCTATACAATAATACAGTCTACTACAAAAGACGACTACTCCAAAAGATATGAAAGAACTTCATAGCTCTAGCAGCAACCCAAAGCAGAATATCTACAACCTGTAAATACTCGGTCTGACCCGAGTATTAGATTCAAAAGAAAATAATACTCGGGTCAGTCTAATTCAAACTCAGTTATTAGTGCACAGAAGCAATAATAATTAAATACTGAATAGACGACAGTAATTAAACCAAATCAGAATGCAATTCAGAATATTGAATTGAAATGAACAAACAGTTCAAACCATTGAAATATCAATTAAAATATTAATTCAAGTAGGGCTGCAGTACACGCACGCGTGCACTGCCTCGCCACTACAGAATATGGAATACGCTAAAAGATCCATAAGTCAAAACAAAAAGAATATCATACACGCCATACCGTGTGGCTGCAGTTCACGCTTGCGTGCACTGCCTTGCCACTTTAGTGATGTCGTGCCCAAAAACTCAATACCGTGTGGCTGCAGTTCACGCTTGCGTGCACTGCCTTGCCACGACAGTAATGATGTACCCAATGAATATTCACAAGCGTCGCCGTGAATATCACAAGACCAAGTGTCGATTTGAAGATGTGTAACAATCAAGTTCATGTCCAGGGAACAGCAACAATTCTAGCTAACTACTGAAACAAGTTCATACAAGACAAGGTGCAGTGAAACATGTCGAAAATGAAGACTGCAAGAACTTGAATATTACAAGCATGCAACAGCAAGCATGTAACAGAGATCAAGCATGATACACAGTGACTCAGACCAAATGTAGTAACATACTGCAACAACCAAAGGCATTAGAACGTCAACCAGCATAATCAAATGAATGCATAGGGGTGCAACAGGAAGGATGCACAGAAATGATGCACAGAAATGCAACAGGGGACAATAGTTGAAAGAGAGTCCCAAAGCAATGGTTCCAAAATGAAATGAACCAGAAGAAGGCAACAGAATTTTGCATGAATGACTACAAGTATATGAAATGTACTTGTAAACATATGAATGCCAACAGTATGAATATACAGTAATGCATGGAACAAGTCTCAAGTATGTATACAGAGAGTATACATCATGACAATGCAGGCACCTCAGAGAATAACATATAGTGATGCAAAATGAAGCATACTACTGAATCAAGTATGCAAACCAAGTCCCAAAAATAACTGCAGTGCAATTTAACAACACATGCATACACACATACAAAGTTATGTATGAACACATATGAAGACAAGTAATGCACATGCAAAAATACTTGAAAGCTACAGCATCAAGTAGACCAAGTTCATATGCAATGAGAAGAACATCAAAGACAACACAAGTTCAGCTATGCAAATGGAACACAGTGGCAACACTGGAAGATATGAACCAGAAGTATAGCATGGCAGTGAAACAATGAAATATGCTCAAGTATCTGCATATATATATACCAGTGCAAATACAACACAAAACCCGAACCATGGTCAACAATATATGCATACACACATACGAATGTATGTATGCATATATATACAGATAAGTCAACCAAAACAAGTTCGAACTTAGCAATTAACCAATGCACCAAGCCCATAAAGGTCAAAACCAAACAAGCTTCAAAACTTTCAGAAATAATTAACTGAATACATTGCGGTTGTTACAAAATCCAAAACTGAAAACCGCAAACCAAACAAGGCCTTATACTTTTTTGAAAATACTTTCTGGCCCACGTCAATGGTGTGGTAGTATGGAAACCTGCTGAATAGCAGGTACCAAGTGCAGCCATTGAATAACTAAAACTGCGAGGCAGCTGGTGGAAATTCCCAAGGAAACATGAAAGAGAGACGAAGAAGAATAAGAAAAGGAAAGAAATAATTGTGTCGAAAGCAGGTTCAACAAGTAGGATTGTCTGACAACCATTTATTGTTGAAGGCAAATTTTGTTGAGAGATCAGAAATTACTCTGCTTACACCAAAAATCTCAACAAATCAAAATTCCCCAAGTTTTACTTTACACCAAAATTTAAACAGTGTCGTGAAAATCAAACTACCGAAAACACTAAAATTATCATCGACAACATCGAAGTCGAACGACACAGGCACAAAGAAATTCACATACAACATCGATTACCATCATCGAACGAATACAAAATTGCCAAGATAAAACAACATCGAATCAAGGCAAGAAAAATCAGTAACATCAAAAATAAAGTCGAACGACCTAATCACGGACTTGAGGATGAATTAGATGTGAGAAGTACTCACCTAGTCGATGAATTGAGGCCAAGCACACCGCAGCAGCCACGCGAGACGAGCAACCATCGGAATCGAAACCCTAATTCCAGAAAGAAGCCGAAGCCCTATTTCGACAAAGAGAGGCCGCCATTTTTCACAAGCAAAAGAAAAGGGGACGGGCCGAAGGAATGAAAAGTGAAAATAAAAAGGGGAAAGGAGAACGGGTTTCTTTTATTTTTTTGCAAATTATTTTCCACGGCTTCAAACATTTAAATGTGGGCCGAGAATTTATTTTAAAGCCCGATAAAATTTTACTTAAAATTTGTAAAAGAATTTTTAAATCCAAATTTAAAAACTTCAATTGGAAATTTGTGTCAATATTAATCGTTTAAATTGTCGATTATAATTCGACACGAATATCGGGTTGTTACAGACTCCCCTCCTTAAAGAAATTGCGTCCTCGCAATCTTAAGGAATATATGGACAAAAGGTAACAACCAAAAGAGCATATCATCACAAGATGAAGAAATTCGAAATATGAAGTTCACCATAAAGAGCATAAAGGAGCAAGCCAGAACGTGTTTGCTCAAAGTCAAATGTAGTGAAACTTCAATTTCTTCAATAATACCGGGCTCAAGAATAAAGATCGAAAATCCCAAAGGCATTTCCGTAATTGGAAGACGTGGAAAACGTCATGAATAGCAGAAAATTGAGCCGGTACACTGGCGTAGTACAATATAAACGCCAAAGAAATCTTTTAATTTCATAAAGGAAATTCACAAATTATCAACAAAATCTAATTATCAATAGATAATTCAGAGATCTCAAATCACAAATATTCGATTATCAAAAACGATAATCAAATCAACAAGTATTCGATTATCAAAATCGAAAATCAATCTTAAATCACAAATATTTAATTATCACAAACGACAATTAAATCTCAAATATCTAATTATCAATAGATAATTAGAAACAATAAATATCTGATTATCAAAAATGATAAATCAGAAATCACGAATCAACGATTATTTAATTATCACAATTGATAATCAAATCACAAATATCTAATTATCACAAATATCTGATTATCACAAATATCTAATTAGATCTCAAATATCTGATTATCACAAGCGATAATCAGAAACAATAAATATCTGATTATCAAAAACGATAAATCAGAAATCATAAACATCCAATTATCAAAACGATAATCAGAAATTACCACAACGGTAATCAAATTTCAAATTACAAATTTTTCAATTAACGAGTCCGAAATTAACCGAAATAGCAAACGCACATGACTCATAACCACGAGTTTTACTAAATCGTTTAATTCACTTCATCGTTTCCTTGAAAGTGTTAAATTGTGTATTTTAAATAAATAACATTTTACGTTCTCAAACGGACAAGTCCAGAATTAAGCGAATCAGTAAAAGAAAGGGGTCATAGTCCTCGATTTTTCTGAAACGTTTACATCGCTTCCACATTCTTTTGAAAGCGTAAAGTGTAAAAAAAAATTTGAAAACCATTTTTATTTATAAAATTACAATTTACATTCTCAAACGAACAAGTCCGGAATTAAGCGAATCAGCAAAAGAAAGGGATCATAGTCCTCGATTTTACTGAAACGTTTAATTCGCTTCCTCATTCTTTTGAAAGCGCAAATCGTAAAAATTTTGAAAACAATTTTGATTTATATTTTGAAACAATTTTTAAAATATGTGATTAAAACAACGACATCAGAAGCAACTTCGATAAGTGGATTTTCATTCATCCAAAGAGTCACAAGAATCTTCTCAAAGATAGAAAGGGGTATCATACCCTAAACTTGTATTCATAACAAGTCAATAACACACGAATTCACCAATGCACAAGAATTGATAAAACTTATCAATAGAAATCACGAATATTGGTGAAGCACAAATTCTAGAAATCCTCACAAGAAATCCAGAAAACACAAGCTAAGAGTATGAGAACTCGAACGCGAGTATGAAAACTCGAACCGGAGTATGAAAACTCGAACGCGAGTATGAAAACTCGAACCGGAGTATGAAAACTCGAACGCGAGTATGAAAACTCGAACGAAGTATGAAAACTCGAACGCGAGTATGAAAACTCGAACGGAGTATGAAAACTCAAACGGAGTATGAAAACTCGAACGGAGTATGAAAACTCGAACGGAGTATGAAAACTCGAACAGAGTATGAAAACTCAAAGGAGAGTATGGAAACTCACCAACATGCGAGCATGAAAATTCATCAACACATGTAACGCATAACGAGAACGGGAGCACGAAAACTCACCTACATGCGAGCATGAAAACTCACCAACACGTGCAATGCAAAGCGAGAACGGGAGCACAGAATCTCACCTACACGTGAGCATGAAAATCACCAACACGGGCAACGCAAAGCGAGAACGGGAGCACGGAATCTCACCTACACGCGAGCATGAAAAATCATCAACACGTGCAACGCAAAGCGAGAACGGGAGCACGGAATCTCACCTACCCGCGAGCATGAAAAATCATCAACACGTGCAACGCAAAGCGAGAACGGGAGCACGGAATCTCACCTACACGTGAGCATGAAAATCACCAACACGGGCAACGCAAAGCGAGAACGGGAGCACGGAATCTCACCTACACGCGAGCATGAAAAATCATCAACACGTGCAACGCAAAGCGAGAACGGGAGCACGGAATCTCACCTACCCGCGAGCATGAAAAATCATCAACACGTGCAACGCATAACGAGACGCTATCTCATGGTTGCAAGCCATTAATTTTGACACACGAATGGCCCGAAGACCGTGGGGCGCTACCCCACATGTGTGAGTCGAAATCACACAGATTGAGGTCCAGACTAACCAAAAAAAACAAAAGAGGTATGTGTGAGTGGAATCACACAAGTGGTGTCTAGTCTATCCTCACAATCAAAAGAAAAGTATGTGTGAATGAAATCACACAAGTGGTGTCTAGACAATCCTCAAAGCCCAAGAGATATGTGTGAGACGAAATCACACCGATGAGGCCTAGTCTAACCGTAAAAATGATCGTCATGATCAACGAGAAGTGTCAATTACACTAAGTCAGTAAATGTAAAAGTTTAGCATCATGTCCCATAACCACTTACTTAACTTAAATATTTACGAACAAACTGTAAATCTTCACTAATAAAATTTGTCACTAGAGGTTCAATCGAACAAGTCCAACAATTAACCGACGAAGTAAACGCAAGCGTTTCATACCACTTGTTTTACTAAGCCGTTTAATTAGATTTCTCATACGAGTGAAATAAAGATTTGTATATACTAATAGATTGGAAAACAGTTTCAAAAACGAGTTTGGTATTGAAAATAGAGTTGAAAACATTTTGATAAAAGAGTTTTTGATATTTACTACTAGTATTGAAACCTTTATATTTTTTAAAGTGACAAATCACAAAAATGATTGTAGAAACAATCAATCACAAGAATTCACATACGAAGACGTGAATAGAATCCAAAGAAATCGATACCGAATTCATCGAAAGGTATGTTCACAAAAATCCCGAAGAAAAGGTCATCAAAGTTGCTAATAAATGATAGCAACAAATCGGGAAATAATCAAGAATCGATTAAATTCGAAAACCAAATCAATTCACTAAGATTCACATTCGAAGACGTGAATAAAATACAAAGAATTCGATTCCAAATCCATCAAAGTAGGAATACCCAAAATTCCTGAAATAGAAGTTATCAAAGTCAACAAAGGTGATAACAACTAACCGGAAAGGAAGAATCGATCAACAATTGGAAAAACAAAGCAGAACGAGCATAAATGCTTGAATGACTTTAACAAAAGTAAAAGTCAAGTCAACGTCGATATCGACAAGGCAAAGACCAAGACAATTTCTTTTATACCAAAGAAATTTTAAAACTATCAGAGAGAGGCACATGAAAACCAACAAACCATGGATAAACAGACAGAGTCGACAATTGGAATGCAATTTGTCTCAAAGATTGATACCCAAAACCAAATTGTATGGAAACTGCATTAAGTACACGAATCAGAGATAAGAATGCATATATATAGCAGTTCGAATAAACAATGCGAGTTCAAATCGAAGTGGGTACTAGTTGCAGCAATATGCAACTTGGTAGAGCATATATACACTGATACTTAGAAGTGTAAACTCAAGTGAGCAAGTGCGATAGAGAATAGCAGCAATGCTCACGAATAAGCGTTAGGAATTCATTCCTAACAATCAAAGATGATCTTAAGACAAAGATGTGAAATAAAACATCGACAAATAGTTGTAACACATGTACTATCTAAGTTATGTTTTATATTTGTTCTAAACCCCAAGCTCAGATGCCAAGCTGTGACGCCCCACCTCAATACCCACGCTAGCCAAGAACACTACGGTGTAGTGCTGTCAACTAGCACGGAGAATAAGGCTGTTGAGGAGCGACCATCCGTGTAATTGCTTTGTGCGAACACCGATATGTCAGATAGTAAAAACGTGCAATCTATTTTAGGAGGAAATCCGACATGCCGATGCAAACTCAAAGCTACCACGCGGTGGCTATAATAGTCTAGGACAAATATAAACTAATAACACAGATAAATATAAATGCGGAACACAGATAAAAACAGAAAATCTCATATACATATATAATAACTGATGTCAGTTACAATACATTTACACGGTACATGTGATACAACTGCAATAGTCAAGTCAGGAAGTTATATATACAAGTACATTAACGTATATAATATACATGAATACATATCTTCCTATACAATAATACAGTCTACTACAAAAGACGACTACTCCAAAAGATATGAAAGAACTTCATAGCTCTAGCAGCAACCCAAAGCAGAATATCTACAACCTGTAAATACTCGGTCTGACCCGAGTATTAGATTCAAAAGAAAATAATACTCGGGTCAGTCTAATTCAAACTCAGTTATTAGTGCACAGAAGCAATAATAATTAAATACTGAATAGACGACAGTAATTAAACCAAATCAGAATGCAATTCAGAATATTGAATTGAAATGAACAAACAGTTCAAACCATTGAAATATCAATTAAAATATTAATTCAAGTAGGGCTGCAGTACACGCACGCGTGCACTGCCTCGTCACTACAGAATATGGAATACGCAAAAAGATCCATAAGTCAAAACAAAAAGAATATCATACACGCCATATCGTGTGGCTGCAGTTCACGCTTGCGTGCACTGCCTTGCCACTTTAGTGATGTCGTGCCCAAAAACTCAATACCGTGTGGCTGCAGTTCACGCTTGCGTGCACTGCCTTGCCACGACAGTAATGATGTACCCAATGAATATTCACAAGCGTCGCCGTGAATATCACAAGACCAAGTGTCGATTTGAAGATGTGTAACAATCAAGTTCATGTCCAGGGAACAGCAACAATTCTAGCTAACTACTGAAACAAGTTCATACAAGACAAGGTGCAGTGAAACATGTCGAAAATGAAGACTGCAAGAACTTGAATATTACAAGCATGCAACAGCAAGCATGTAACAGAGATCAAGCATGATACACAGTGACTCAGACCAAATGCAGTAACATACTGCAACAACCAAAGGCATCAGAACGTCAACCAGCATAATCAAATGAATGCACAGGGGTGCAACAGGAAGGATGCACAGAAATGATGCACAGAAATGCAACATGGGACAATAGTTGAAAGAGAGTCCCAAAGCAATGGTTCCAAAATGAAATGAACCAGAAGAAGGCAACAGAATTTTGCATGAATGACTACAAGTATATGAAATGTACTTGTAAACATATGAATTCCAACAGTATGAATATACAGTAATGCATGGAACAAGTCTCAAGTATGTATACAGAGAGTATACATCATGACAATGCAGGCACCTCAGAGAATAACATACAGTGATGCAAAATGAAGCATACTACTGAATCAAGTATGCAAACCATGTCCCAAAAATAACTGTAGTGCAATTTAACAACACATGCATACACACATACAAAGTTATGTATGAACACATATGAAGACAAGTAATGCACATGCAAAAATACTTGAAAGCTACAGCATCAAGTAGACCAAGTTCATATGCAATGAGAAGAACATCAAAGACAACACAAGTTCAGCTATGCAAATGGAACACAGTGGCAACACTGGAAGATATGAACCAGAAGTATAGCATGGCAGTGAAACAATGAAATATGCTCAAGTATCTGCATATATATATACCAGTGCAAATACAACACAAAACCCGAACCATGGTCAACAATATATGCATACACATATACGAATGTATGTATGCATATATATACAGATAAGTCAACCAAAACAAGTTCGAACTTAGCAATTAACCAATGCACCAAGCCCATAAAGGTCAAAACCAAACAAGCTTCAAAACTTTCAGAAATAATTAACTGAATACATTGCGGTTGTTACAAAATCCAAAACTGAAAACCGCAAACCAAACAAGGCCTTATACTTTTCTGAAAATACTTTCTGGCCCACGTCAATGGTGTGGTAGTATGGAAACCTGCTGAATAGCAGGTACCAAGTGCAGCCATTGAATAACTAAAACTGCGAGGCAGCTGGTGGAAATTCCCAAGGAAACATGAAAGAGAGACGAAGAAGAATAAGAAAAGGAAAGAAATAATTGTGTCGAAAGCAGGTTCAACAAGTAGGATTGTCTGACAACCATTTATTGTTGAAGGCAAATTTTGTTGAGAGATCAGAAATTACTCTGCTTACACCAAAAATCTCAACAAATCAAAATTCCCCAAGTTTTACTTTACACCAAAAATTAAACAGTGTCGTGAAAATCAAACTACCGAAAACACTAAAATTATCATCGACAGCATCGAAGTCGAACGACACAGGCACAAAGAAATTCACATACAACATCGATTACCATCATCGAACGAATACAAAATTGCCAAGATAAAACAACATCGAATCAAGGCAAGAAAAATCAGTAACATCAAAAATAAAGTCGAACGACCTAATCACGGACTTGAGGATGAATTAGATGTGAGAAGTACTCACCTAGTCGACGAATTGAGGCCAAGCACACCGCAGCAGCCACGCGAGACGAGCAACCATCGGAATCGAAACCCTAATTCCAGAAAGAAGCCGAAGCCCTATTTCGACAAAGAGAGGCCGCCATTTTTCACAAGCAAAAGAAAAGGGGACGGGCCGAAGGAATGAAAAGTGAAAATAAAAAGGGGAAAGGAGAACGGGTTTCTTTTATTTTTTTGCAAATTATTTTCCACGGCTTCAAACATTTAAATGTGGGCCGAGAATTTATTTTAAAGCCCGATAAAATTTTACTTAAAATTTGTAAAAGAATTTTTAAATCCAAATTTAAAAACTTCAATTGGAAATTTGTGTCAATATTAATCGTTTAAATTGTCGATTATAATTCGACCCAAATATCGGGTTGTTACATATCTATTGGATGATATCTATTGGATGATATGCTGTGTTATTTTGTGATATGAAGTGTTTAGTGATATGAAATGTTTGGATGGAAATTTATAATGTGGTTAATAATGATGATGAATTCCTTTGTAAAAGTGACATCTTGTATTTAAAGTTGAATTGTGCTTCACTTAAATAACTTGGCTAAGATGGTATTAATTCGAAGAGACCGGAATCGGGTATTAATAAATACCCGAAACCACTTCAATTCTTTATAAATTGATATGTGAAATCAATAGACTCGTATGGAATGATTTAAGTGAATTGGACCATTTAATCTAAGTTTTTGGTACTTAGATATTGAGGTGTGAAATTAGTGATGTCTATAACAAATAGTGAATTTGGAAATTGATACGAGTTACCCCGGGTTTAAATAAGTTTTTATGCTTCGGAATTTCATGTTAGATGATTTTACTCACGCTGGTTTCCAGCCTAACCCTGGTGTTACTTTGATGTAATGCTTGGGTCAGACCGAGTGTTACAGATTTTCAAGTAAGGACGTTGTGGAGCTCAGGAGGCGAGCTAGATGGCAAGAACGTATGGAGTATTTCCGCTGTATTATATGGTTGTATATTTGAGACATGATGATTGTGAATATCCAGTGTCTGTATATATGCGTAACTCTGATGTATTATAAATGTATTTGACAGATACAGAATCCTTCTGTAAACTGTTATTATTTGATATTATATTTTCATCCGCTGCGAATGTGAGAATCTTTGTGGTGTTTTCTTCTTCTTCTTCTTCTATCTCTTTCTCCTTTCCCTAACTATCTGGATATTTTAGGTTCGAAAATTCTGGGTCGTTACTTAATTACAAATGCTTTCAATACATATATCTAGAGGGTATTGGTTGAGGAGATCTGAATATATGGAAGAGTGAAATACAAGTATAAGTTGCTAGAGATCAAGAATATAATAGAGTACGTAAGTAAAGAGTGCAAGTTAGTAAAGTTAGTCCTCCTCTTTGATTCTTGATGTTATATATAGTGGTAGAGAGATTCCTTGAGTAGTTGCATCCATTAACGAGTGCTCTATAGTTGCTTCTGATGGTGATGAAGAGTTGCAGTGAAAGGAAGCGAAGATGTCTTTTCAAATGTGTCAGTTGTAATTTGAATTTTAAATTCCAAGTTCAGAATCAGATGTCTGGTATTTGTTTCAGACGTTGGACTCTGTATATTTTTTTTATACAGTAGTCTTTCAGATGTCTGAGTGCATCAACCAGACGTCTGATCCTGTCTGTTTTGTATTCTAGAGGAATTTTTCAGACATCTAGCTAGTGCACCCAGACGTCTGAAACATGTGCATGTTAACTTTGTGCATCTGTCTTGTTGCTCCATTGATCCTATCGACTTTTAGTCTTTTGTAATGTTCTTTGAGCCTTGTTCTTGTCTTTCTAGCAATATTATTCTAGCAAATACCTGTAAATCGAAATATATTTGCATATTCGATTTCCATTGTATAGTTGTTGTCATCAAAACCGTAGATTTGATTTCCTGAAATTTATGGATCATATGCATAAAATTAACTTAAGGTTATTAAACATTGTGTAACTTAAGTTCATTTTCATATAATACTCCACTACATCCTCGGAGTATGCACTAAACTATCCAATTCATTTTACTCAACATGAATATTCAATCAATTTAAAACTTATTTAAATTCCACTATTTTTTAAGTTTGTGTTATATAAACTCGTCTTTATACTTTTACAAGACACTTAGCTTTAAATTTATTTTTATACAAATTCCAAAGTTTCGATTGTCTAAAAATCATTGAAAATTCCATTTCATTTTAGAAAATGGAAACTACCAACTAAACACATCAAATACGATGCAAAGACTATCCAATCCTTATGCATAGGATACATGAGTCCATAAAATACCTTAACCGAAATCTTAAGAACTAAACACCCGATCTTATTTCCAATCGTTTTGAAATAAATTTACTTATAACTTTTGTGTACCAAATAACACTTCAAGAATTCAAATCAAAATCTGTTTTACCAAAACAGCTCCGTAGCAAATTGCTACCATAACATCCCCCACTTTGATACTTGAAAATAAACTCTAATGATGCTATAGTCATCACCAGAATCATTTTCCAACAACATAAGTGAGTTCAATACTTCCAAACCATGCCTTTCAGACTTAGCTAAAATCATTTCCCGAATGATATCAAGTGCTTCGTAAATATTATTATAAACTACGATATCAATTTCACAAACCAATTCCCAAATATTTACTTTCAAATATTACCAGTGTTGTTTTCCTAAACCTTAGAAAAGCAATTTCTTAAAACCCGGATTTAAGTTCTCAAATTCTCAATTTAAATCATTTTCATACTGATAAACTAGACTTATAAACCATATTCATATAAGTCATTTCATTATATAAAATCATTTCACAAATGTATATCCTAGATTAGATTATAATAAACAACTTTCGTTAAAATCAAAATTTTAACCCAACATTATCGCCGAATGCCTTATATTCAAACTTGAAACTTAATTCACAAGGTGTAAGTCTCAATGTCCCCATAAGTTACTATCTACCTAACCCCTGCAGTGAAAAGGTAAAACTGATCACAAAATGGTTGACCATAATTAGTCAAATAATAAATGATAACATAAAATACTTACCATTTCCTAACAAACAAACACATCATAAATAACTATATCAATTTATGAAAATCATTCTTTTATATATGAAATATAACACTAGGTAAAATTGTTTCATTTACTAATTCCAAAATAAAATACTGTGTCGGTTTTCCCTTTCCAAGTGTTTAGAAATCCCTGACAATAACGATAGCAACTCGTATTGATCAGAATCCATAAGCCACTTGTCATGATTCAAATTTCAGCGTTTGAAAATCGACACCCGTACCTCACTCGTATATGAATGCCGCAGATTCAACCGTTAAAATTTGACTCGTGCCGGAGCTTATAACACATCAAGTACAACACAGCGGAATAAATGAAATAATATATATGATGTACAACATTTGATACAATAACCGAGACAATGATGATAAAATAGATATCAATACTATCAAAGATACAAGAAATAGCAGCGGAAAGATAATGTCTTCAATGTCAACTCCAAAAATTCCATCTTCAATCCAAAGCTAGCTCGAACCATCATCAAGTTTCACAAAGATAAGCAAGGTCGGTCCGAATGCCGAAGTGTAGAAAATGCGATCCACAAATCCAAAAGGCTTCAAAGGTTATCGAATCGATTCCAACTATTCGACTATCTAAAAACCCAACTCTAGACTGCCTATGTGGAAAATTGTGGGCACCCAGAGTTTAGGAAAGGAAAAATAAACTCCAGGTCAGTCATGGGACTGGTGTGGGTAAACAAAAACAGTTTTTATCTTTAAAACAAACAAAAAAATTTAGACTGAAATCCGCAATGCTTTAGAAAATGAAACTACCATAAGGCCTCCCGGCACACACACAATGCAATCGCACACATGAGGGAGATTTCTCCTTATGATAGTCAAACTGCTTACTACGCAAAATCCTTCTTTTATATTATTATTACTGCATAGTGGAAAGCATTTCGAAAGTATAATGTTAATCTTAACCAGCATAGGTCCTTAGCCTTCGTACCAGTAACTGCCATTCCTGCTATTCCCATTCCCGAGAGCAAGTGAAATCAAAAAGCAATCCAGTTCGTTTGAAGCCTTCCAATATGGATTCATCAACGAACGCCACTCGTGGAACTCGTGCCTTTTCGTGGAACTCGTTACCTCCTTGTTCAACAACCATTATATTATGCCAGCTATAGCTACCATTTTAAATGGCATGATCTATAACTAAAACCATACAATGCTCGTATGGTTTTGTTTGGATTTTCCAACAAATGGTAAGGCTAAGGAACTTCCTATTGCCACATGGGAATGCCTCTGGAGGGACACCCCGAGAACCTACCCGGATCTCTGCCAACACAAGGCCAGTTACCCACTTCCCGGGAAGTAAAACCTAAGATATGCCACCCCCGGTCCTTTGGGACCTTTATACGAGGATCCTCTACACTAACAACATCACACAAAAATAAATATATACTACAATGCCCACATGAGTAAGTATCTGGGCTCCATACCATGATACTACACTTTTCCAGAAGGAATGGTCACACCCTAGGGGAGCTACCCCTGAAACCTTGCCGCATCCTTCCTATTTCGACCATTACCGGGATGTGAGGCTCGATGAGGTCTCGTCCACAAAGCTACACTTTACACGAAGCCATGCTTTGATCACAAATGATCAACAAATGATCATCAACACACATCAGCACTTAGCATGCCACACTTCCAATTTGGGAGTATATCGCCGATAACCATCAACTACATAACCTCTGAGCTCGTACGTCCTAGAGAAGGGTGTTAAGCTAAGGGAATAAATTCTCCACCACCAATAGATATGTATTTGAAAGAAATCTTCTTTGTATCTCAAAGTGCAGTGTCAGACATACAACCATGCAAGTCTATTCCGGGTTCGAACAGAACCGAGGGCACTTACAAAGAAGCCCTTGCAATCCGGGTATTCACAACCCCGATCGGACTTTCCATCACTTAGGAAATCTCTATACTGGCACGACTCAGTGCAGAGACAATCAACGGGTTATCCTTTCGTTCTCGAAAATACCCGGTCTTCACCACCGGTCTTCAAATGCTATCCACATCAATGTATCATTATTCGAAATGGGTTATATGACACACAGGTCCCCTCTTGGCTAAACCGAATAATGAGCGTAATATTTAAAAACATATGTATATAGGATTTCAGTTAAGTCACAACTTATTATCCAATACCTTTCTTTCAAATGGTTTAACAAATTACTATTTTCAAATCTTTTTAAAATAAAAAGATTTATTTCACAAAGTTTACCCATCCTTCACAAAGATTCATTCACGGCTTTTCAAAACAATTCCATTTCAAATTGGACTAACTCATCCAATCTTTCAGTTCAAGATTTAATTAGTAACTATCAAATCCTCTCCCAATTCAAATCTTGTATATGGAAGATATACCATTTAAAATCCTCTTTGATTTCAAAACAAGATTTAATCGTCTTCACAAAGGTTAATTCATAGTTTTTTCCAAACTATTTACAATTTCATTTCAAACTTGAAATCTTTTGATACAAATTGGAAATCCCTTCTTTTTATGAAAGCTATTATTATTTGAAACCAATAGTTTTCGTTTTGGGAAAACTAATTACAATTACAGAAGTTAAAGCCATTCAAGAACTTGGGTTTAAATTTAAATTCTCAAAACAATACTTTTTAAATGGTTAAAACCCATACAAATACCTTTATAACTTGTAGAATCTTTTTAGACCATAATTTCCAAATCATTGAATTTCAATTCAAAAATTGAGTTCAAATTTAAAGTAAATTATTTAAATTTGAATTTTTATTAAGTTATTTAAAATAACTTTTATTTTTGAACCTCATCTTGAAAAGCTTTCTATCCCAATTTCAAAACTATTTGGATTCAAGAATTCAATTTTTAAAATTGTTAACAATTGTGACTTGGCCGATTTCCTCGTACAGTCCATATTTGTGTATGTATGGTGTAGTCCAGGAGTTTCACACAATGGTGCAACATCATAAATCATCACATCACATATTTAAGCACACCGGTATTGATAAGTGGTATAATCTATAATGCTTATCGTTCATTCATAGATTCACAGATAAGTAATATAAATTTATCACAGATAAATAAATTACATTCATCGCAGATCACACTGAAACAATTCATAGCACAAAGCAAAACATATCAGAAATATCAAACAGTTCGACAATCAATGGAATTCAAACATCCATAAGTAAGCTCAATTAATTATCTGATTAATTTAAATCAGATAAGTAATCAATCATGGTTAATTAACATTAATTAATTCCAAATCATTTGATTACTTGTCTTTTAATCATTTAATAATTAAATTAATCAATTTTTAATTATTGAAAATTTGACCTTTAATTATTCAATTATCCTTTAATTGATTTCCTTTAATTAATTCATTAATAATTTAATCAACCCCTAATTAATTACCAATTAATTAATTATTCTTAATTAATTACAATAAGTGATTTTTCCTTCATTAATCACTAACTTATCATTAAAAATTTTTAATTAACCATCTTCGTAATTATTATCATTAACAATTCTTAATTACAAATAAATTGGACACTTAATTATTAATTTACTAATTGATTAATTACAAATTGATAAGCCCCTAATTAATTACAATTCTTTGTATATCTATCTTTGTTGTTTCTCTACCTGCAAATTTCGAGAACGAATTTTTTTTAAGGGGGGAATCTGTAATGATCCCAGTTTTGAATTAAGTTTAAATTAATATTTAATGTAAATTTTGGAATAAATTTTGAATTAATTTGAATTTGACCTTAGAATTTGAAATTTAATATTGACTTTGTATTTGAATTTAAAATTTAAATAAATGACTTAGAAAAATGATTTGGGTTTAAAAATATTTTTTATGTAAATTAATTAATGGTAGTTAGTTTTAAAAGCATTTTCTTTTAAATAATATGTATATAATAATGATTAAGAAGATGTATTTATGAAATAAGAAAAATGTAATATTTAAAAGCTTTATTCATGAGAAATGCAAGTGTCAATTAGTTTTATTTTTGAGAAAAAAATAAAATATCATTAAATATTACAAAGGTATATGGATAGAAAACAAAAACAACAAAAATAAATAAATATATATATATGTAGTCATACAAGATGACAAATATTTAAGTTAGAAATACACTCATGTACGTAAAATATAAAGTCAACACATTAGCTAAAATCTAACAACATATTGAATATAGAACTTCATTTAGAATGCAAAGTAATATGACAAAAGAAAGAAATAT
The DNA here is from genome assembly GCA_030765085.1 of Allium cepa. Lineage (NCBI taxonomy): Eukaryota > Viridiplantae > Streptophyta > Magnoliopsida > Asparagales > Amaryllidaceae > Allium > Allium cepa. Next base: position 961,453,447 of record CM060939.1, on the reverse strand, counting down.
ATACTCAAGTATGTAAACAAATCAAATTTGATGTGAATGATAAAGTGAAACAAGACAACAAAAATATACAGATAAGTATGAACAAAAGAAAATGTAAATATCTATGAAGGGTTGCAAAAGAAGATATATTCAAGTATGTACTTATGAAAATAAAGACAACAATAATTAATGCTTGAATCTCTAGCACACAAAATATTGATAATTTCAGGCACCAAAGCAAGAAGAAAGTTATACTGCGATAAACCCTTAACGCTATTTAAAAGTAAGTTTATTTTACTAATAGACATTATTATAATAGCGAAATATTACTACATAGTAAATAGTTTAACGGATCGTTAGGAGATGTGGATCCCGAGCATCTCTTGAGTTACTGCACTCACGTTAGACACTGGATAAGAGATGTCAAATCCCGTAAACATTTCTGATGTCGTTTCACTCATATTGTTATTTTTGATTTAACTTACATAAGATCTTTTAGTTCTGGATCGAGTGTTTTGTCTTTTCAATTCGCTCGAGTCATCCTGAGCATTTCAGGATTTGAAGGACTTAATTCTGGAGGACAAAGACGAAGAATTATTATTACTATTATCTATTCCACTACACCATTGTAATATCTAACAACATTAGCTAAAATCTAACAACATATTGAATATAGAACTTCATTTAGAATGCAAAGTAATATGACAAAAGAAAGAAATATATACTCAAGTATGTAAACAAATCAAATTTGATGTGAATGATAAAGTGAAGCAAGACAACAAAAATATATAGATAAGTATGAACAAAAGAAAATGTAAATATCTATGAAGGCTTGCAAAAGAAGATATATTCAAGTATGTAATCATGAAAATAAAGACAACAATAATTAATGCTTGAATCTCAAGCATACAAAATATTGATAATTTCAGGCACCAAAGCAAGAAGAAAATCAGCTTAGTCAACAAACAAGAAAAGAAAATCTCTGATCCTATATTGTACTAAAAAAGAAATATCTACAAAGGAAGAAATCATCTCGGCACAACATTAGGTCATTCGAATTATTCAAAACAAAATCACTTCAGCCCCCATTTCAGAGAGAGAAAAAATATCTTTGATATTGTAGAAAACAATATAATCACCTATACAAATTATATCATCCTATAAGTTGTATTCTATATATCAATCTTCTTCATCTCAGTTTTGTTCGTTCAAAACTGAGTAGCATCTGAAGTAAATACCATTTCAAATTTAAACAAAATTCAACTTGAACAACAATTTAGCTGAACTCAAACCAGAAATCAAAAGATTTCAGCTTGCAGTTCAAAGGCCTGTTTCAAATTGAAGAACTCTGTCATTTCTGGAAACACGGTGAGTAACATTCTTTTCTTCTTTTATTTTAAGAACTGAATTGGTTGCATATGTATATCTGGAAAATGTTTATGTTGTGTATATACAAATTTGTTCATGTGTTATATGTGAATGTGTGAATGTATGCTTGTCTATATAAATTTGGGATATCTCTGTTTTGTTTTTCCCAGACCAGATTTGCAAAACAAATTCTTATCTTTTGTTCTAACCACTATTAGAACTTAAAAGACAAACAAAAATTGTTTATTGTTCATGAATTAAGCTTTAAAAATTTATTTTAGTTAAGACAACTTGTAAATACCTCTGGAAATCAAAATAACTGAGCAAAACTTTAAATTGGTCAAAATATAAATATTTTAAATTACGAATTCAAGTGTGTCAACCGAATTCTCATACTTAATCATGAATTTTAAAGCACGAATCATAATTTTTAGATGGGGGGTTAAAGAGCAGTTTGGGTTTGTTCAAAATTCATAGTTTTGGCAGTTTCTGATGATCTATTGGGTCGTAGATGTCGGGACCTTGTGTGGTGATGCAGTGATGATGGTAGATTAGAGCAAAAATACCAGGAAGTTGGGTAGGGCGTTGTGGCGATGGAGATAGATAAATTGAGTTTGGAACCCTAGTTTTATCTAGGTTGAGTTTTTGTTTTGGTTCGACCTCCCAGTTGATTGAGTGCAATAAGACTCTGGGGATTGGAAGTAGATGTGTTGACGATGGTGTGACTGTAAGTGCTGACGTTTAGATGATCGGAGATGCGAAGTCGAGGCGTTTCCAGTTTCAAGTGTGATGTTCCAGTTGTTTTTCCAAGTTTTTGTTCGAACTCTCGAATTCGTTTTTGACTTGAAGATGATGTTTTAATGTTTACGAGAGGGTGATTGGGTGATGGGTGTTGTGGGAAGATCATCGATGATGATCAGAGACGATCATCGTCACCATGCATATGCATAGTGCATTGTTTTGTACCTGGAGCAGTTGGTTTGAAGCAAAAGATACTCGAGTTTTACTCGAGTTATTTCATGATTTGCTCGAAGTTAGGTAAGGTTTGACTCGAAGTCGGTTTTGTCTGGCTCGAGTAAATTGTTTGGTTACTGGTTTTTGTTTAAAACTGACGGTGTTTAAGTTTTTAAAATTAAACTGAATTTAAAAGTGTAAAGCAAGTTATAAAATAAAGGTTTGAAACCAGTTTAAAATTTGTATTTAAAATGAATTTGAATTCCAGTTTTTTATAAGTTTTATAAAAAAATGAAATGTTTTAACAACTTTAAATTGTTAAAGTATTTTATAAAGTGATTAATGATTTAAACATAATTTAACTCGGGGAAATGGTTACAAAATCTCGAGTGTTACTCGAGTAAACCCGGAGGCATTCTCGGGTTGGTTTTCAAAACTGCAAAATTATAAAAATGGGTTAAGCAAATTTTTCTTTAAAACAATTTTAAGTATAGTCGACTTAATTAATGTTTGATAGCGTTAAGTTAAGACTTTATTACAAGTTTTAATTATTTTAGTTTAGAATGTTTTAAAATCCAATTAATAATTTGGTTAAGTAGTTAATTTAAAATAAGTGTTAAAGTTAATTAACATTAAAAGTTTTCAAATTAGTAACAATTTGTTTTCAAAGTTTAAGGAAGTTTTTAAAATGTTAATTAAGATATTATTATTATTAATTAATTATTTTGGAAAGTAATTAAGAATGATTAATTTATAATGGTAAGTAACGATTGGTTAATTAATTTATAATTGTAATTAATTAGGGGTTTGTCAATTTGTAATTAATCAGTTATTAAATTAATAATTAAGTGTCTGATTTATTTGTAATTAAGAATTGTTAATGATAATTAATTACGAAGATGGTTAATTAAAGATTTTTAATGATAAGTTAGTGGTTAATGAATGGATAATCACTTATAGTAATTAATTAAGAATAATTAATTAAATGGTAATTAATTAGGGGTTGATTAAATTATTAATGAATTAATTAAAGGAAATCAATTAAAGGATAATTGAATAATTAAAGGTCAGTTTTTCAATAATTAAAAATTGATTAATTTAATTAATAAATGATTAAAGGATAATTAATCAAATGATTTGGAATTAATTAATGTTAATTAACCATGATTGATTACTTATCTAATTTAAATTAATCAGATAATTAATTGAGCTTACTTATGGATGTTTGAATTCCATTGATTGTCGAACTGTTTGATATTTCTGATATGTTTTGCTTTGTGCTATGAATTGTTTCAGTCTTTGGTTTCGAAAATTTATACTTTGAAATACTATGATTTAAAATGATATCATATTGATTTTGGTTTTTAAAATGGAAAATGATATTGTATTTATATGGTTTTGAAATGAATATTATATTCTGGCTTTGAAGTATAAATTATGTTGAAATGACCGCGGTGTTATAATAAAGTTTGGTTGTTGAAGAGACTGAGATCGGAAGTTGTCATACTCTCTGCCAACTCCGAAAACCACTTTAACAACCGTGTACGTGGTTGAGATTCCAGAATGAAGTAGGATGGTGGCAGCGTTCTACTAAGGTATATGCGTGGACTCGACTCCCGTGAGTTGGCATAAGGTGGCTAAAAAAGGAGCGATTTACGGGTTAAGAACGTAGCACCCTTTATCGGACACATCCCTACGATATTATACTCTGACTTTTGGATTGATTCGTTGGCCACTTTTGATTTTTTTTATTTGAGGTTGTGGCTCAAGGTGGACGGTAGATACGGGCTACGCGTTAGCACCGACCCGGAAGCGTAATTGGTATATCTACCCTGGCATTGCTTAGTTGTGCCGTGTCACCTACCCTAGCGCGCCTTGTATGAGTTTGTTTTTCTCGCATAGCCCGTGGAGTATTTTGTGTAGTCTCCCAATCTAGAGATGCGCTGATACTGGATGGACTACTGGGACTATTATGTGGTAAGGGCTAATGGGTAACCCCTTAACGCTATTTAAAAGTAAGTTTATTTTACTAATAGACATTGTAATAATAGCGAAATATTACTACATAGTAAATAGTTTAACGGATCCTTAGGAGATGTGGATCCCGAGCATCTCTTGAGTTACTGCGCTCACGTTAGACACCGGATAGGAGATGTCAAATCCCGTAAACATCTCTGACGCCGTTCCACTCATATTATTATTGTTGATTTAACTTGCATAAGATCTTTTAGTTCTGGCTCGAGTGTTTTGTCTTCTCAATTCGCTCGAGTCATCCTGAGCATTTCAGGATTTGAAGGCCTTAATTCTAGAGGACAAAGACGAAGAATTATTATTACTATTATCTATTTCCACTACACCATTATATTCCGCTGCATTATTAATATTCTCTGGTATGTGTAACTGATTGGTATTGTATAAGTAAAACCAAATATTTTGTAAACAGCTTCATAAACTGTATATTTGATTATTATATTTTATCGTTCCGCTGCAAGATTCAGTTTTGTTTTATTTCTTTCTCCGCTTTTCTTATTTACCCCATAACAATCCGCCCTTCTGTATGGTTTAAGTCTGGCGTGTGTGGTTTATCGTAGATTTAAACATACGAAAAGGCGGGACGTTACAGCCGAGCACAAAGTGGTGTGACCAAGCCAAAACACAAGTGGCCAAGCGTATTCCCTATGAGGCCGAGCCTATTTGTGTTGATGCTTGTGTATTTGCTTTGTAATTTATTTTATTCTTTTGTGTATGAATAGTCTGCTTGTGTATGTTGTATTTATTTGTGTACAAGATTTTAATCTTGGATCTTCATCCACTCAAATCTAATTCGTGCTTTGTCGTGCTTCTCGAAGTTTGTTCGTTTGTCTTGAATTGTTGTCTCCGGCTTTAGAAGGTGAGTTTATCACTCTCGACATTCGTACTTATATAATTGTGAAACAATGACAAGTGGATATGCAGTTGTTGATATGCTATGTTGATAAGTTCATACATGCTTGTGATATGACATTATATGATGTTATAACCTGATTATATGCTTGTTACATCACCTGATATGATATATTATGCTATATTGTTTATTTAATTTATTGTTTCTCACACCGCAAGTTCCCTATTAGTATAGATTCACTATGGGTTGAAATGATACATACCGGAACATACATTAGAATAGGGAAAAATCATTGTGAGCCAAAATGATAGGCTCAAGCCATTTTTATTTTTATTTGACTCGGGATTGCGGGTTTGAAATGACAGAACCCGGGATTTTATAAATTACGGATTGAAATGATACATATCCGTACAACTTGACGTAGGTTAGAAAATATTATACAGACCCATGGTTAATTTTTGATGGTTTTAAAAAATTTATTAAGTATTTTGAATATTTAAAAATATGAAATTTTAACTTAAAATTTAATTTAATGATTTTTAAATATAATGATATATTGGTTTTCTATTAAGTTAAAATTTTACAAGTTAATAATTGGTTTAAAAACTACATTAAATATTTTATCTATTATAAATAACTTAATAATTTAAATTTGATTTAATATGTAATTTTAATTCTAACCTAATAATAATAATAGATTTTATTAATGAAATATAAATGGATTGTATAATTAAAGCTATGATAAATTTGAAGATATTAGGTTTAAAAAAATGTTATAGTAGAATTTGTAGCATTTCCAAAGTGCTATTTTATTTTAAATTATATTGTTAAAGTGTTATACTACTTTAGGTTATGTTTTAAAAATGCTGTATTTATAAAAAGATAACATTTTTGAAATGCTATTATATATATGGATCACATTTTTCAAGTATTATGATTTCTAAAAGATAACATTTTTTAAAGTGCTTTAATAAGTGTATGGTTTTGAAAGTGTTGTGATTTCTAATTTATTATATTTTTGAAATGCTATAGCTAATATGTATGAATTTGGAAATATTACCATTTTTGAAAATGGATATTACTTTGAAAAGTAATAGCATTTGATTTTAAATGGTTTTGGAATAGATATGTTTTGAAATAAATACCATGGGTTATAATAATGTTTGGTTATTAAAGAGATCAGGATCGAAAGTTGTCATACTCTCTGCCAACTCCAAAAACCACTTTAACAACTATGTATACGGTGGAGATTCCAGAATTAAGTAGGATGGTGGCGATGTTCTATTAAAGTATATACGTGGACCTGACTCCCGTGAGTTGGCATAAGGTGTGTTTGCACAAAAAATGGGCAAACACCTCCAAGTCGTATGATTTAGTTGATTATATATGGTTCTTAGCGATTTGGGTGATTTATGCGAATATATAAAATAGATGGACTAAACTGTAAAAGACACACAGATTTATAGTGGTTCGGCTAGAATGTGCCTACGTCCACTTTATATATTATTCTCCTTTTCTCTTCAGATTGCAAGTACAAAGCTTTGATTACAAGTAACTGAAAGTTGTTTGAAAGTTCTATCCATGCCCGAGCTCTCAAACTTGTCTGCCATTGTTGTACCCCTGCCCCTCTATTTATAGAGTGAGGCTGGGGCCAGGGGTCCTAGATGTATGTAGCCATTGGTGGGTTTGGGCTAAATCAATCTGGCCTGGCAACTTTTGTCCGGCAACGCCTTGGTTCGGTAGTAGATGGCTGGAGTTAAGGCCTTGGTCCGGTAGTACTTTGGTTCTGTTGGTTCGGCGTTGAGTTGGTGATCTGGTTCAGTGGCGTTGGACCGGTAGTGGATGGAAGTTGGCTGGTTCGGTGGTGTTGGACCGGTAGTGGATGGAAGGTGGCTGGTTCGGTAGTGAATGGAGTGGGTTGGTTCGGTGAAGGTGGATCCGGTAGTAGGTGGGAATAGGATTGGTTTGGCTATGCGGGGAAGGGAGTTGGCTCGGCAATGCATGGAGAGGAGATGATTCAGCATTGCTTGGAGAGGGACGGTTCGGTAGTGAAAACGCGCCCAACATTTGCCCTCCAAAGTAGGGCATATGCCTATATATTGCATGCTTTGTTTTAAGTAATGCCGAACCAACAGGTCCGGTCATTGATTTTTGCTTATAAATAGGGGCCTAACGCTTTCGTTATTCCTTATCAGCCGAGCCAACCCCTTGCTTTTGCCGAATCGAAATCTTATCTTCGCCGGACCAAACGTGTTAGCCGAATCAAATTCCTATCCTTGCCGAACCAGGTGAGAACCTTTTTTGCCGAATGGGTTGTTGTTTTGAACTACCGAATGGACTCGGGAACTTGACTTACCGAATGAACCTTGTGGGTTTTAAGCACCGAATGACAATTTCATACTTGAATTGTCGAATGGAGTGTGTGCCTTGACCACCGAATGAGACTACACTGTATAAGTGCCGAATGAGCCTTATATACTTGAATTTTTATGTTTTTAACAGTATGTTTCTCTGGTATCACAGATAATGTCTCACAAAGTGGAAACTCGATCAGAAAAGAGAAAATCTACGGACAGAAGAGAGTCCCCTGTGGTCCCTCCCAGCCCAGCTAGGACCGGGACGACAGGGACCCACCCCGAGTTCACTAGTGGACGGATATGGTCCTCAAGAGCTTCTGAACTCTCCTCCTGATTGCTTTCCTAGCTCTCTCAAAGAAGAGCAGCTTGATGTTATCTCCCGCTCCTTTGGGATTGATAGAGCACGTATGCTGTTTCCAGGGAAGGGGGTCATGCCATATAATCCTCCTGAAGGATACTTCGCTTATAGTAGGTACCACTGCATGTGTGGGGCCTTTCCTCCAATCAATGCCTGGATAGTTAGCTTCGTCACTTATTTGAAGGTGGCCCCTTTCCAGCTCCAGCCCAACTCCTACGTTATCTTGGTGTGCCTATTCGTGATTTTCCAGAGAAAGTACGGGCGCCCCCCTTCTAACCAGGAGATTCGGTATCTATATAACTTGAGAGGTTATAAGAAGGGGTCTCCATATATCAGCTTGGAATCGGCCATGTCCTTCAAGCCGGTCTTGGACTTGTATTCAAAGTTCACCATGTTTAAGAAGGAATGATTCTTCGTCCAGGATGACACCGTTTCGATCCACCGCTTCACCTCTGGCTGTAAGTTGAAGCTTATTTATAATTTCCGTTCTGACTGAGATGCTTCTTCTTATGTGCTTTTATTTATTGCTAGCGACAGGTGGCTTTGCGGTCGTGGAGAATGATCACCTGGTTCAGATGGCCGCGGAGATAGAGGCCATTTCGGGAAGGGATAGGTCAGCTTCTTACCTGATCATGAATGCTACTCTCCTGGGACACAACTTGATTCTACCACATCAGTCTGTGGTCAAGAAGAGGGATATGGACGAGGAAAGGGCTGCTAAATCCAAAGGAGGGGCCACGACAAAGAGCAGCAAGAGGAAACCCTTCTCGATACCTCCAGTCATCGGGGGGAAGAAGCTCAAGAAAACTGATGGACCCTCTCCCAGCACGTGCATATATGTTCCGGAGGAGGAAAGTGGAGAGGATGAGAGCGGAGGTGATGGAGAAGGTGATGGTGGCAATGGTGGCGAAGGACAAAGTGGTAGTGGCGTTGGTGCCATGACCTCTGGGCAAGCATGTGAGATTCAAGAGTGGACGGATGATGCTTTCCGCCAAGCTTTTGAGGGGTTGGAAGAAGGGTCGGCCTTGGTGGAGAAACCGAAGGAAACTGATAAGGCCAGGACTGGTGTTGGTTCATCTTCTCAGAGTATTCTAGCTAAGGCGACTTCGGTGATTCAAGATGAATTTTTGACTTCTGCAGACTCCCTTTATGATAAGGACTTACGAATATTTTATGACCAGCTCCCGTCCTGGAATGAGATTCAGGACTTATTGCAGTACCCCACTCCCCCTCAGGGTTTGTAAAATAAATGTGTCTTCCTACTCCTTTTAACTTAACATATTTCTTGAATTATGGATTAGCGTATGCTCGTAACACTTGTTCTTTATTCCAGGGGAAGGCAAGGTGGCCAAGACATTAGATGTTCGACACCGCCTCAAACAATACAAGCTACTCAGAGCCTCTGCTGGACCGAAGCCTCCTAGCAGCCGCCCTGTGGATGTAGTCGGCTATCGTCCTCTTCTCGGGATCATTGAAGAAGATATCTAAAGGAAGAAGAGGGGCCGCTCCTTGTTCGAATCCCCATCTCGTCCTCAGCCTCCAACTCAGCCGCTTCAGGATATTACGGAGGAGACTACTGATTTTGTACCCTCTCCACATCCATCTGAGAACCCTACCGTTACTCCGATAGATCGTGCCAGCTTGGCTCGCGACCCATTCGCGGGTCATCCGGACCTAGACGCGAACCTCCATGATATTTCCTTCGATGAGGTTACCGGTGAGCACCTCCTATCCCGCAATCCTATGGTAAGGGTACTTGATGAGGCTAAGTCTTTGGATCTTGACTTGTTGACCACTCGGATTGTTACTATAGGGGATGAGGCCAAGGAAAACATCGATCGGGTGGCTGAGAAGACCAGGAGGCCGATGGCGCATCATGCCCGACTGATCAAGGCTGGAGAGGAAATCGTAAGTGCTAACATTCGGTTGCGGCTAATGATTTCCGATCAGGCCAAACAGCTTGTCGATCAGGCCATTCAGATCTCCCAGCATGAGGAGGCCTCCAGACGACTAAAGAAAACCATGGAAGAGGCTAGCAAGGCAGAATTGCGAAAGATGGAGGTTGCTTGCAAGAAACGAATCAACATGGCCATCGCAACGGTGGATGAGGTTCGGAGAGCGGATCTCGAGCAGGTGGAGGAGTTATCTGGAAGGCTCGAAGCCGCAGAGCTTGCTCAGGCCAAGCTAAAGGAGGAGATGGAGGCGATGAGGAGATCCCTTCAAGCCGACTGCTCGAGATACCGATTGGAGAGGGTGCTGCCGTTGCAAAGTTGTTGGTTTCTGAGGCCCGGATGAGGGATTTTTAGGAGAACGAGGGGACGATGGATGATATACTGCAGGATATGTATTTTCGTACTTGGAAGCAGGGCAACCTATCCTGGATGGACGATTACCCCCGAGTCATGGCTAGGATATATCTCCGGGCTTTGGAGGAGGCCAAGGCTGATGCGGATAAAGAGGGTGGCGTGGCCTTCAGAATGGATGTGGTTACCGCTCAGTTCACCAAGGAGGAGAAGGTGGCGGTGAAGGAGGGCATGCGGCTGCTTACCGCCGAGGAAGTGGGCGTGCAGTTGGAGGATGATGATCAGGGAGCAGACTCTGGTAAGTCTTCCCTTTTAATCTTTTCTTAACTTGATTGCTTATCGTTTGTTTAATAGATTTTTCTCCTGAACTGGACAGGTGGGACCTCTGGTCAGCATGCTGGGAGTTCTGCTCCTATTGTCAAGTAGATCTTGGGGGGTTGGAAGGATAGAGATGAAGTCCTGATGGTGCCGACTATTTTGACTTAATCCGGGCATTTTTGGTTTTACTTGACATTCCTGTATATACTAGTTCTAAAACATTAATGTACTTTCAGGTTGTAATTATGTCATTGCAACGAACGACTTTATTTGTAACATGTGACTTTATAACATAAGCCGATTCTGTCATATTAGGATGCTGTCATTATTTTGATGTGTTGCATAAGAAATATAGCTGTGCATGTGCTAGTGATTCAATTGTGTTTGGATATCAAGTTCTCGCTTAAAATATAATTTCATGTCTTGCAATGCTAATGTGGTGTGTGAATATATCAGAGCTACTTATTTGTATACAAGAGAAGAGAGTACCGCCCTTCAAGTGTTTGCTGTAGACGGTATCTTTGAATGCCTTGTGTGATCGAATATGGAATGCAGTTGGATGTCCTGCCATCCAGCTGTGAGCTCTTATTCCCATTAGTGAGTGTCTCCTATTTTGTTTCCTGTACTTTAGTGATCGTTATAGAGGATAGGAGGAAAGTTTTTATAAATAAAATGGAAATATAAGAAATAGTAAAACTTCCAATCACGGAAGGCCTTCGATGTGCTTAAGTTCGTGGCAAACGGGTTTTGTAATCACTTTCCCAAGCTGTGGGTCTTGGAGACATTCGTCACCCATCTTACGCCTCCGCGGGGAGTTTTCTTTTTTACCACAGCCGTACTTAAGACACATCGGAGCCGAGATCGCGCACAGTAACTACCTGGGCCATTTTGGCCCGTAATCGTGGGTATTATTCGATTTACTGTGGCCGGCTAGCGTGGGTGCCGATCGTCAACTATGAACTGCCCCTGGCTGCCCACACCTTATGTTAAGGCTTATAATCGATTCACAGTCGCCGGCGAGCCGAACGCCGTAATGAGCTGCCTCGGCTATAGTCGGCCTTCTCGGTGGCTTATGATCGGCTCATTACAATTGGCTTTGAGGGCCGTCACGAGCAATGAGTTAACCCGCAGCAGAGGGATGTTGGAGCAAAAGTGTCTCATTGACGAGGGCATAGATTCGTATAGTACCTGTTAGGTCTTGTCCAGGTGAGGTTGTGACGTGAAGTGTCCAGAATGGAAATGCCGTTATACAGGATTTTGTTCAACAGAAAAAGATAAAGCTTGACAAGCAGCCAAGATATGAAGGAACAAGTTAAAAAGAGACAAGATTTTAAAAGTGGTTCGGCACGAAAATGCCTACGTCCACTGATTCTCTCTGTTAATTCACTTCATATGGGCAGTACAAGTTAAGAAAAGTATCGAATAAGGTGTTGGATGTTCCATGCCCTCTGGAACACCTTTCCATCCACTGTTGATAAAATATAAGCTCCGTTGTGGAGATCTTTATGAATTACATAGGGTCCATCCCAGATTGGATCTAGCGCTCCGGGGCGCGGAAAGATCCGCTTGAGGACAAGATCTCCTTCTCGTAAGCTGCGGTGCTTCACTTTGGATTTTTATTGTGCTGCCACTTTTTGCTTGAGAGCTGCCGCTTTGAGTGCTGCATCGTTTCTTCTCTCTTCAATTAGATCCAAAGACATGTGGAGGATTTCTTCGTTCACTTCTGGGTTGTAGTGGATCCTACGGTGGGAGGGCACTACAGTTTCAGCTGGAAGCATGGCCTTCGATCCGTATGCCAAAGAGAAAGGAGTATGTCCTGTTGATGTTTGAAAGACGTGCGGTAGGCCCAAAGTGCCGTAGGAAGTTCATCCACCCAAGCGCCTTTTGACTTTCCAAGCTTTTTCTTGATCAGAGTTTTGAGAATTTTGTTCACAGCTTCGACTTTTCCATTTGCCTGGGGATAAGCCACAGATGAGAAGCTTTTGTGAATTCCGTGCTCTCGGCACCAGTCGGTGAACTCCTCGCTGTCAAACTGAAGTCCATTGTCCGATATGATTTTGAGCGGAACCCCGTACCTGCATAGAACATTTTTGATCAAGAAGTTAATAACTTTTGCCGAAGATATCTTATTTAAAGGTTCCGCTTCCACCCATTTGGTGAAATAGTCGACCGCCACTATAGCATATTTGGCTCCGCCTCGGCCCATCGGCAGTTCGCCAATCAGGTCAATTCCCCATACCGCAAAGGGCTAAGGACTGGTCATTTGAGTAATCTCATTTGTTGGTAGTCGAGGAATCTTAGCAATATTCTGACATCCGTCGCATTTTTTGACGAAGTCCAATGCGTCTTTGTTTAAGGTGGTCCAGAAATATCCATATCGGAGTATCTTCTTTGCTAGAGTCTGCCCTCTAGTGTGGTCTCCGCAACTTCCTCGATGGATGTTGGATAAGATTTCCATGGCTTCCCTTTCAGCGACACATCTTAATAAGGGGTTAGAGAGGCCGCGCCGATAGAGGATGCCTTCTTGTATGTAGTGGGAAGCACTCCTCAAGATTTTCCTGACTTCGTTACGCTCGTTGGGTAGTGTGCCATCTTGCAAGTATTTCCGGATAGGAGTCATCCAAGTTTCTTCTTCGATTGTAGCTATCATATCCTCTTGTTCGAAACTTGGGGCTGGTTGCTTTGAGACGGTTATTATTCCGAAAGTGGTGCCGTCCTTCATACTAGCTTGCTTTGCCAGTTCTTCGGCCTCCTGATTCTCTCCTCGAGGAATGTGTTTGATTAAATAGTGATCCAATTGATTAAGCAGCAGCTTGGTCTTCTTTAGATATGCTGTGAGTCGTTCTCCTCGAGTCTGGAATTCTCCCAGTATTTGATTTACAATAAGTTGAGAATCACTATGGAGACATAAAGAACCGACTCCAATTTCTAAGGCAAGTTCCAGTCCTGCTATTACTGCTACATATTCTGCATCGTTGTTGGTGGAAGCGAATTCCAACCTTAGGGCATAGTGCAGCTTCCTTCCCCTGGGGGTGATTATCACAATACCTGCCCCCGAGCCCTGTTCGTTTGATGCTCCATCTACAATGAGATTCCACTTGATATCTTTTGTTATTTCAAATTGATCCTTACCTTCATTGGCAGTGAATTCGGCAATAAAATCGGCCATGGCTTGTCCCTTGATGGCGGTGCGAGGATGGTAGGTGATATCATGTTGACTCGGTTCAATGCACCATTTAAGTAGTCGCCCAGAAGTGTCGGGGCGATGGAATACCTGCCTTAGCGGTTGATCGGTTAAAACTCTGATGGAATGAGATTGGAAATAGTGTCGCAGTTTCCGTGACGTGATTAGCAAACAATATGCTAGCTTTTCAAGTTTAGGGTATCTGGCTTCTGCCCCCGTAAATCTCTTGCTTACAAAGTATTTGGGCCGCTGCGCGCGGTGGTCCTCTCTCACCAAAGCGGCGCTTAGAGCATGGGACGATACAACAAGGTATAGGTATAGTTCTTCGCCTTCATTTGGAGTTGAGAGTACTGGTGGTCTCTGAAGGTGTTCGATTAGGTTAAGGAAGGCTGTTGAGCATTCGTCGGTCCATTCGAACTTTCCTTTGTCTTTCTTTAGAGCTTTGAAGAAAGGGATGCATCGGTTGCTTTAGAGATGAACCTGCTTAAGGCAGCTACTTTCCCGTTTAGGCTTTGCATCTCTCTTCGAGTGGATGGTATCTTGATATTTTGCAGAGCCCGGACTTGTTCGTGGTTTTCTTCAATCCCCTTGGCATGGACGATGAATCCCAAGAACTTTCCCGATGATACTCCGAAGGAGCACTTTAGAGGATTCAGCTTCATTCCATGTTGGCGAAGTACTTGAAACATCTCGTCCAGGTGGATTATATGATCGTTGGCTTCCTTGATTTTACCAGCATGTCATCCACATAAACTTCCATAGTTCGTCCTATTAGTTCCGCAAACATCTTATTGACGAGGCGTTGATAAGTAGCTCTAGTGTTTTTAAGTGCAAAAGGCATTACTCTGTAGCAGTACAATCCCCGGTCAATGATGAAACTAGCATGGTCTTGATCGGGGGCATGCATAGGGATCTGGTTATATCCAGAGTATGCATCCATAAAGGATAAGAGTTCGTGTCCGGCTGTGCTGTCCACGAGTTGATCGATTCGGGGGAGTGGGAAGTAGTCCTTCGGGCAAGCGTCATTTAAGTTGGAGACGTCGATGCATGTTCCCCACTTCCCATTAGCCTTCTTTACCAGTACCGGGTTGGTGATCCATTCTGGGTAGATGGCTTCTCGTATGAAGTTATTGGCAAGTAGGTTCTTTACTTCTTCCTCGAGGCCTGCTGATCGTTCTGCCCCCATGCTTCTCTTTTTCTGCTTTACTGGCACCTTGGTGGGATCGATGTTCAGTACGTGGCATGCTACGTCTGGGGAGATTCCTGTCATGTCAGCGTGCGTCCATGCAAATACATCCATGTTGTGGCGAAGAAAGTCGACGAGTTGATCCTTTAATTCCGCTCTTAACTGAGACCCGACTCTCAGCTGTCTACTTGGGTCGTGTTTGTCTACAGATACAAACTCCATAGCCTCTACAGGCTCGGTGGTGGCCTCCTCCTCCTTGTCCCTGGGGTCTAATTCGTTGAAAGGATCGCTGGTATATCAAAGAGGAGGGGCATTCTTTAATTGCCATGCTTCCAAGTTTTCTTGCAGAGAGAAGTCTCTGCATCCTTCCCTTTATCCTTCCTGCGGTTATTGCGAAGTTCAGTCATATAGCAATCTCGAGCGGCGTCTTGATCTTCCTCTATTTCTCCTATTCTGTTATCCGTTGGAAATTTCATCTTTAGGCACCACGGGGCTAGGACAATTTGGAAGTCAGACAACGCTGGTCTTCCCAAAAAGGCGTTGTAGGCTGAGTGGTTCTCTATTAGCATAAATGTTTGTTTTCGCACAACAGAGCGGGGATGACTTCCTATTTCGACAAAGAGGTCCAGTTGCCCGAGGGGCATCTTCGCGTCTCCGGTGAAACCATGTAGCGGTTTGCTGTAGGGAGACACATCCTTCATTGACAGCTTCAATTTGTCGAAAGCGTGCTTTAATAGGATATTTACTGAGCTTCCAGTGTCTACTAGAATTCGGAAAACCTTGGCTGGACCGAACCAGGCAGAGATGACCATAGGATCCATGTGAGGGTACTGCCTTCCCTCTAGATCACGCCTACTGAATGTGATATCATCATTCTCTTTCCGTTTCGGGTGGCACTCTTCTGTAACAGAATTAACGTAGCCTTCATTGTTTCTAAGTGACTTACCGTATCTCTCCATCTCTGCCCAGCTTCCTTCAGCGATGTGTGGTCCTCCTGATATGGTAAGGACCACTATCTTCTCTTGGATGGAGCCGCTGGCGTTGCGATTTCCTCCGCCTACTTCCGGGAGGGGCAACCCTGGGTTCTCATTGGAAGGAGTTGAAGTCTTGTTCTGACCTTTCACATAGCTCTCTAGTCTCTTCCTTCTGATGTGTTCTTCAATCAAGTTCCGCAGATGATGGCATTCATTGGTGTCGTGCCTGTGAGATTCGTGGAAGCGGCAGAACTTTTCAGACTTAATTGCATTATCTGATTCCTTCTTGTGCGGAGGGCGCTTGTATTTAACTTCGTCTTGGGTGGCAAAGAAGATGTTTTCGATTGTTTCATTTAAAGGAGTGTAAGAGTAAAATCTCTGTCCCGGCCTATATAAGCGCTTTCCCCCCATCTTGCCCCCAGCACCATCTCTGAAGTCATTTCTTTGAACGTCCTTTGCTACTGCGGGTGTGTTTCCATGAGCTGCCTTGGTTTGTTGCCCTGTCTGCCTTTCAATGGCAGCGTCTTCAAGTCTCATATATTTCCCGGCTTCGTGGAAGAAATCGGGTAAGATAGATGGCTTTTCTTTCGTTAATCTCCTAGCAAACTTAGTATCCGGATGCACATCACTGCAGAGGGCCATTAGGATAAGTTTCTCGTCAACATCTTGGACTGCTGCCGCTGCGGCGTTGAATCAGGTTAGATATTGTTGCACTGTCTCTCCGGGCTTCTGTTTGATATTAGATAAGGGATAAGCATCCTTGGGTTGTTCCACATGAATGCAGAACTGGCTGATGAACTTTTCTTTCAACATTATCCATGAGCTGATGGACCCTTGGGGTAGATGGTAGAACCAGGAGGTAGCTAGATATGCCAGGAATAGTGGGAAACATTTACCCAACACCCCCTCGGTTGCTCCGCACATGAGCATATGCTGTGTGTATCTCTGCAAGTGTACAATGGGGTCAGAGGTTCCCTTGTAAGGTTCCATTTTTTGCATTTTCCATTCTTGGGGGGTGATGGCAGTTTCGATATTGTGGGTGAAATGGCCGGTTACCCTAGGACCTATCCCCCGATCCCTTTGGTCCCATTGGACGCACTCTCCGAACAATCGCGCCATCCTTTCATCAGAAATAAGCTGGGCAGAGATGGAGAGATACGGTAAGTCACTTAAAACAATGAAGGCTACGTTAGTTCTATTACAGAAGAGCGCCATCCGAAACGGAAAGAGAATGATGATATCACATTCAGTAGGCGTGATCTAGAGGGAAGGCAGTACCCTCACATGGATCCTATGGTCATCTCTACCTGGTTCGGTCCAGCCAAGGTTTTTTGAATTCTAGTAGACACTGGAAGCTCAGTAAATATCCTATTCAAGCACGCTTTCGACAAAATGAAGCTGTCAATGAAGGATGTGTCTCCCTGCAGCAAACTGCTACATGGCTTCACCGGAGATGCGAAGATGCCCCTCGGGCAACTAGACCTCTTTGTCGAAATAGGAAGTCATCCCCGCTCTGTTGTGCGAAAACAAACATTTGTGCTAATAGAGAACCACTCAGCCTACAACGCCTTCTTGGGGAGACCATCCTCGTCTGACTTCCAAATTGTCCTAGCCCCGTGGTGCCTGAAGATGAAATTTCCAACGGATAATGGAATAGGAGAAATAGAGGGAGATCAAGACGCCGCTCGAGATTGCTATGTGACTAAACTTTGCAATAACCGCAGAAAGGATAAAGGGAAGGATGCAGAGACTTCTCTCTGCAAGAAAAACTTGGAAGCATAGGATTAAAGAAAGCCCCTCCTCTTCGATATACCAATGATCCTTTCAACGAATTAGACCCCAGGGACACGGAGGAGGAGGCCACCACCGAGCCTGCAGAGGCTATGGAGTTTGTATCTGTAGACAAACATGACCCAAGTAGACTGCTGAGAGTCGGGTCTCAGTTAAGAGCGGAATTAAAGGATCAATTCGTCGACTTTCTTCGCCACAACATGGATGTATTTGCATGAACGCACGCTGACATGACAGGAATCTCCCCAGACGTAGCATGCCACGTACTGAACATCGATCCCAACAAGGTGCCAGTAAAGTAGAAAAAGAGAAGCATACGGGAAGAACAATCAGCAGCCCTCGAGGAAGAAGTAAAGAACCTACTTGCCAATAACTTCATACGAGAAGTCATCTACCCAGAATGGATCGCCAACCCGGTACTGGTAAAGAAGGCTAATGGGAAGTGGAGAACATGCATCGACTTCTCCAACTTAAATGACGCTTGCCCGAAGGACTGCTTCCCACGCCCCCGAATCGATCAGCTCGTGGACAACACAGCTGGACACGAACTCTTATCCTTTATGGACGCATACTTTGGATATAACCAGATCCCTATGCATGGCCCCGATCAAGACCACACTAGTTTCAACACTGACCGGGGATTGTACTGCTACAGAGTAATGCCTTTTGGACTTAAAAACGCCGGAGCTACTTAGCAACGCCTCGCCAACAAGATGTTTGCGGAACTAATAGGACGAACTATGGAATTTTATGTGGATGACATGCTGGTAAAATCAAGGAAAGCCAACGATCATATAATCCACCTGGACGAGATGTTTCAAGTACTTCAGCAATATGGAATGAAGCTGAATCCTCTAAAGTTCTCCTTCGGAGTATCATCGGAAAAATTCTTGGGATTCATCGTTCATGCCAGGGGATTGAACCAAACCCTGAAAAAGTCCGGGCTCTGCAAAATATCAAGATACCATCCACTCGAAGAGAGATGCAAAGCCTAAACGGGAAAGTGGCCTCCCTAAGCAGGTTCATCTCTAAAGCAACCAACAAATGCATCCCTTTCTTCGAAGCTCTAAAGAAAGACAAAGGAAAGTTCGAATGGACTGACGAATGCTCAACAGCCTTCCTTAACCTAATCGAACACCTTCGGAGACCACCAGTACTCTCAATTCCGAATGAAGGTGAAGAACTATACCTATACCTTGATGTATCGTCCCATGCTTTAAGCGTCGCTTTGGTGAGAGAGGACCACCGCGCGCAGCGGCCCATATACTTTGTAAGCAAGAGATTTACAGGGGCATAAGCCAGATACACTAAACTTGAAAAGCTAGCATACTGTTTGCTAATCACGTCACGGAAACTGCGACACTATTTCCAATCTCATTCCATCAGAGCTTTTACCGATCAACCACTAAGGCAGGTACTCCATCGCCGCAACACTTCTGGGCGACTATTTAAATAGTGCATTGAACTGATTCAATATGATGTCACCTACCATCCTCGCACCGCCATCAAGGGCCAAGCCATGGCCGATTTTATTGCCGAATTCACAAACAACGAAGGTAAGGATCAATCTGAAATAACAAAAGATATCAAGTGGAATCTCTTTGTAGATGGAGCATCAAACGAACAGGGCTCGAGGGCATGTATTATGATAATCACCCCCAGGGGAAGGAAGCTGCACTATGCCCTAAGGTTGGAATTCGCTGCCACCAACAACAATGCAGAATATGAAGCAGTAATAGCAGGACTAGAACTTGCCTTAGAAATTGGAGTCGGTTCTTTATGTCTTCATAGCGATTCTCAACTTATTGTAAATCAAATACTGGGAGAATTCCATACTCGAGGAGAACGACTCACAGCATATCTAAAGAAGACCAAGCTGCTGCTCAATCAATTGGAGATTTAATCAAACACATTCCTCGAGGAGAGAATCAGGAGGCGACGAACTGGCAAAGCAAGCTAGTATGAAGGACGACACCACTTCCGGAACAATAACCATCTCAAAGCAACTAGCCCCAAGTTTCGAACAAAAGGATATGATAGCTACAATCGAAGAAGAAACTTGGATGACTCCTATCCGAAAATACTTGCAAGATGGCACACTACCCAACGAGCGTAACGAAGTCAGGAAAATCTTGAGGAGTGCTTCCCACTACATAATACAAGAAGGCATCCTCTATCGGCGTGGCTTCTCTAACCCCTTATTAAGATGTGTCGCTGGAAGGGAAGCCATGGAAATCTTATCCAACATCCATCGAGGAAGTTGCGGAGACACACTGGAGGGTAGACTCTGGCAAAGAAGATACTCCGATATGGATATTTCTGGCCCACCTTAAACAAAGACGCCTTGGACTTCGTCAAAAAATGCGACAGATGTCAGAAATTTGCTAAGATTCCTCGACTACCAACAAATGAGATTACTCAAATGACCAGTCCTTGGCCCTTTGCGGTATGGGGAATTGACCTGATTGGCGAACTGCCGATGGGCCGAGGCGGAGCCAAATATGCTATAATGGCGGTCGACTATTTCACCAAATGGGTGGAAGCGGAACCTTTAAATAAGATATCTTCGGCAAAAGTTATTAACTTCTTGATCAAAAATGTTCTATGCAGGTACAAGGTTCCGCTCAAAATCATATCGGACAATGGACTTCAGTTTGACAGCGAGGAGTTCACCGACTGGTGCCGAGAGCACGGAATTCACAAAAGCTTCTCATCTGTGGCTTATCCCCAGGCAAATGGACAAGTCGAAGCTGTGAACAAAATTATCAAATCTCTGATCAAGAAGAAGCTTGAAAAGTCAAAAGGCGCTTGGGTGGATGAACTTCCTACGGCACTTTAGGCCTACCGCACGTCTTTCAGAACATCAACAGGACATCTCCTTTCTCTTTGGCATACGGATCGGAGGCCATGCTCCTAGTTGAAACTGTAGTGCCCTCCCACCGTAGGATCCACTACAACCCAGAAGAGAACGAAGAACTCCTCCACATGTCTTTGAATCTAATTGAAGAGAGAAGAAACGATGCAGCACACAAAGCGGCAGCTCACAAGCAAAAACTGGCAGCACAATACAACTCCAAAGTCAAGCACCACAGCTTACGAGAAGGAGATCTTGTCCTCAAGCGGATCTTCCCGCGCCCCGGAGCGATAGATCCAATCTGGGACGGACCCTATGTAATTCATAAAGATCTCCACAACGGAGCTTATATTTTGTCAACAGTGGACGGAGAGGTGCTCCAGAGCGCATGGAACATCCAACACCTTCGTTGATACTTTTCTTAACTTGTAGTGCCCATATGAAGTGAATTAACAAAGAGAATCAGTGGACGTAGGCATTTTCGTGCCGAACCACTTTAAAAATCGTGTCTCTTTTTAACTTGTTCCTTTATATCTTGGCTGCTTGTAAAGCTTTATCCTTTTCTGTTGAACAAAATCCTGTATAATGGCATTTCCATTCTGGACACTTCACGTCACAACCTCACCTGGACAAGACCTAACAGGTACTATACGAATCTATGCCATCGGTAATGAGACACTTTTGCTCCAGCATCCCTCTGCTGCGGGTTAACTCATTGCTCGCGACGGCCCTCAAAGACAACTGTAACGAGCCGATCATAAGCCACCGAGAAGGCTGACTATAGCCGAGGCAGCTCATTATGGCGTTCGGCTCGTCGGCGACTGTGAACCGATTATAAGCCCCAACATAAGGTGTGGCAAGCCAGGGGCAGTTCACAGTTGACGTTCGGCACCCATGCTAGCCGGCAACAGTAAATCTAATGATACCCAGGATTATGGGTCATAATGGCCCGGGTAGTTACTGTGCGCGATCTCGGCTCCGATGTGTCTTAAGTAAGGCTGTGGTAAAAAAGAAAACTCCCCGCCGAGGCGTAAGATGGGTGACGAATGTCTCCAAGACCCACAGCTAGGGAAAGTGACTACAAAACCCGTTTGCCACGAACTTAAGCACAGCGAAGGCCTTCCGTGATTGGAAGTTTTACTATTTATTATATTTCCATTTTATTTATAAAAACTTTCCTCCTATCCTCTATAACGATCACTAAAGTACAGGACACAAAATAGGAGACACTCGCTGATGGGAATAAGAACTCACAGCTGGATGGCAGGACATCCAACTGCATTCCATATTCGATCACACAAGGCATTCAAAGCTACCATCTACAGCAAAAACTTGAAGGGCGGTACTTTCTTCTCTTGTATACAAATAAGTAGCTCTGATATATTCATACACCACAATAACATTGCAAGACATGAAATTATATTTTAAGCGAGAACTTGATATCAAAACACAATTGAATCACTAGCACATGCACAGCTATATTTCTTATGCAACACATCAAAATAATGACAGCATCCTAATATGACAGAATCGGCTTATGTTATAAAGTCACATGTTACAAATAAAGTCGTTCGTTGCAATGACATAATTACAACCTGAAAGTACATTAATGTTTTAGAACTAGTATATACAGGAATGTCAAGTAAAACCAAAAATGCCCGGATCAAGTCAAAATAGTCGGCAGCATCAGGACTTCATCTCTATCCTTCCAACACCCCAAGATCTACTTGACAGCAGGATCAGAACTCCCAGCATGCTGACCAGAGGTCCCACCTGTCCAGTTCAGGAGAAGAATCTATTAAACAAATGATAAGCAATCAAGTTAAGAAAAGATTAAAAGGGAAGACTTACCAGCGTCTGCTCCTTGATCATCATCCTCCAACTGCACGCCCACTTCCTCGGCGGTAAGCAGCTGCATGCCCTCCTTCACCGCCACCTTCTCCTCCTTAGTGAACTGAGTGGTAACCACGTCCATTCTAAAGGCCACGCCACCCTCTTTATCCGCATCAGCCTTGGCCTCCTCCAAAGCCCGAAGATATATCCTAGCCATGACCCGGGGGTAATCGTCCACCAGGATAGGTTGCCCTGCTTCCAAGTACGAAAATACATATCCTGCAGCATATCACCCATCATCCTCTCGTTCTCCTCAAACTCCCTCATCCGGGCCTCAGAAACTGACAACTTTGCAATGGCAGCATCCCTCTCCAATCGGTATCTCGAGCAGTCGTCTTGAAGGGATCTCCTCATCGCCTCCATCTCCTCTTTTCGCTTGGCCTGAGCAAGCTCTACGGCTTCGAGCCTTCTAGATAACTCCTCTACCTGCTCGAGATCCGCTCTCCGAACCTCATCCACCGTTGCGATGGCCATGTCGATTCGTTTCTTGCAAGCAACCTCCATCTTTCGCAATTCTGCCTTGCTAGCCTCTTCCATGGTTTTCTTTAGTCGTTTGGAGGCCGCCTCATGCTGGGAGATCTGAGTGGCCCGATCGGCAAGCTGTTTGGCCTGATCGGAAACCATTAGCCGCAACCGAATGTTAGCACTTCTGATTTCCTCTCCAGCCTTGACAAGTCGGGCGTGATGCGCCATCAGCCTCCTGGTCTCCTCAGCCACCCGATCGATGTTTGCCTTGGCCTCATCCCCCACAGTCACAATCCGAGTGGTCAACAAGTCGAGATCCAAAGACTTAGCCTCATCAAGCACCCTTACCATAGGATTGAGGGGTAGGAGGTGCTCATCGGTAACCTCATCGAAGGAAATATCATGGAGGTTCGGGTCTAGGTCCGGATGACCCGCGAATGGGTTGCGAGCCAAGCTGGGACAATCTATTGGAGTAACGGTAGGGTTCTCAGATTGATGCGGAGAGGGTACGAAATTAGTAGTCTCCTCCGTAATATCCTGAAGCGGCTGAGTTGGAGGCTGAGGACGAGATGGAGATTCGAACAAGGAGCGGTCCCTCTTCTTCCTTTGGATATCTTCTTCAATGATCCCGAGAAGAGGACGATAGCCGACTACATCCCCGGGGCGGCTGTTTGGAGGCTTTGGTCTAGCAGAGGCTCTGAGTAGCTTGTATTGTTCGAGGCGGTGTCAAACATCTGATGTCTTGGCCACCTCACCTGCCCCTGTAATAAAGAACAAGTGTTACGAGCATACGCTAATCCATAATTCAAGAAATATGTTAAGTTAAAAGGAGTAGGAATTACAAACCCTGAGGGGGAGTGGGGTGCTGCAATAAGTCCTGAATCTCATTCTAGGATGGAAGCTGGCCATAAAATATTCCTAAGTCCTTATCATAAAGGGAGTCTGCAGAAGTCAAAAATTCACCTTGAATCACCGAAGTCGCCTGAGCTAGAATACTCTGAGAAGATGAACCAGCACTAGTCCCGGCCTTATCAGTTTCCTTCGGTTTCTCCACCAAGGCCGACCCTTCTTCCAACCCCTCAAAAGCTTGGCGGAAAGCATAATCCATCCACTCTTGAATCTCACCTGCTTGCCCAGAGGTCATGGCACCAACGCCACTACCACTTTGTCCTTCGCCACCATTGCCACCATCACCTTCTCCATCACCTCCGCTCTCCTCCTCTCCAATTTCCTCCTCCGGAACATCTGGGCACGTGCTGGGAGAGGGTCCATCATTTTTTTTGAGCTTCTTCCCCCCGACGACTGGAGGTATCGAGAAGGATTTCCTCTTGTGCTCTTTGTCGTGGCCCCTCCTTTTGATTTAGCAGCTCTTTCCTCGGCCGTATCCCTATGCTTTACCACAGACTGATGTGGTAGAATCAAGTTGTGTCCCAGGAGAGTAGCATTCCTGATCAGGTAAGAAGCCGACCTATCCCTTCCCGAGATGGCCTCTATCTCCGCGGCCATCTGAACCAGGTGATCATTCTCCACGACCGCAAAGCCACCTGTCGCTTGCAAGAAATAAAAGCACATAAGAAGAAGCATCTCAATCAGAACGGAAATTATAAATAAGCTTCAACTTACAGCCAGAGGTGAAGCGGTGGATCGAGACGGTGTCATCCTGGACGAATAACCATTCCTTCTTAAACATGGCGAACTTTGAATACAAGTCCAAGACCGGTTTGAAGGACACGGCCGATTCCAAGCTGATATATGAAGACCCCTTCTTGTAACCTCTCAAGTTATATAGATACCGAATCTCCTGGTTAGAAGGGGGCGCCCATAGTTTCTCTGGAAAATCACGAATAGGCACACCAAGATAGCGTAGGAGTTGGGCTGGAGCTGGAAAGGGTCCACCTTCAAATAGATGACGAAGCTAACTATCCAAGCATTGACAGGAGGAATGGCCCCACACATGCAGTGGTACCTACTATAAGCGAAGTATCCTTCTGGGGGATTATATGGCATGACCCCCTTCCCTGGCAACAGCATACGTGCTCTATCAATCCCAAAGGAGCGGGGGATAACACCAAGCTGCTCTTCTTTGAGAGAGCTAGGAAAGCAATCAGGAGGAGAGTTCAGAAGCTCTTGAGGACCATATCCGTCCACTAGTGATCTCGGGGTGGGTCCCTGTTGTCCCGGTCCTAGCTGGGCTGGGGGCACCACAGGGGACTCTCTTCTGTCCGTCGATTTTCTCTTTTCTGATCGAGTTTCCACTTTGTGAGACATTATCTGCGATATCAGAGAAACATACTGTTAAAAACATAAAAATTCAAGTATATAAGGCTCATTTGGCACTTATACAGTGTAGTCTCATTCAGTTGTCAAGACACACACTCCATTCGGCAATTCAAGTATGAAATTGTCATTCGGTACTTAAAACCCACAAGGTTCATTCGGTAAGTCAAGTTCCCGAGTCCATTCGGTAGTTCAAAAAAAAACCCATCCGGCAAAAAAGGGTCTCACCTGGTTCGGCAAGGATAGGAATTTGATTTGGCTAACACGTTTGGTCCGGCAAAGATAAGATTTCGATTCGGCAAAAGCAAGGGGTTGGCTCGGCTGATAAAGAATAATGAAAGCATTAGGCCCCTATTTATAAGCAAAAATCAATGACCGGACCTGTTGGTTCGGCATTACTTAAAACAAAGCAAGCCATATATAGGCATATGCCCTACTTTAGGGGGCAAATGTTGGGCACGTTTTCACTACCGAACCGTCCCTCCCCAAGCAATGCCGAACCATCTCCTCTCCATGCATTGCCGAGCCAACTCCCTTCCCCACATAGCCTAACCAATCGTATTCCCAGCTACTACCTGTTAACTCCCTTCTGTAAGAGACTTAAGGAAAATGTAGCGACCTAGCCAATTCAAGAACCTAGCGACTTAAAAAAGGCTGCGACTTAAAGATGGCTCGACCTAAAAAGGAGAACGACCTAAAAATGCTTCGCGACCTAAAGGAGGCCGCGACCTAAAAATGCTTCGCGACCTAAAGGAGGCCGCGACCTAAAAATGCTTCGCGACCTAAAGGAGGCCGCGACCTATGAAGCCTCGCGACCTAACAGGAAGGCTGCGACTCAGAAGATGTTTCGACCTATCAAGCTTCGCGACCTAAGAGTGAATGAGACCTAAAGACGGTCTCGACTTATGGAACTCTGCGACCTAACGGCATGATTGGCTTAGCGACCTAAAGCTTTCACGACCTAAAGAAGTGCTTCGACCTAAGGAAGGTCGCGACCTAAGGGATTCAGCGACCTAAGATCAGCTATGGCTACAGGAAAGTACTCGCGACCTAGGGTAGGTCGCTAACGACCTAAATGCCAGAGTAAAAAAGTTGACTATGCTGTGCCACAGGGGGATAGGTCGCTCACGACCTAGGACTTGTGCAAATCAGCATGCGTGTTCTTGTGGAAGGAGGGGCCAATGCTCTTCAGGTCGACTACAACCTACGACCTTACTTAGGTCGGTCACGACCTACAACCTTACTCCGAAAAATGCCTATAAATATGACCCTAACTCCAACTAGTAAAGGACTTTTGGCTGATTTCCTTCAAACACCGTTACTCTGCTGCATTCCAAACTAATCCAATCCAACACTTGAAGCTCTCAAGATATTAAGAACGCTACAAACAACTTCAAGAAGAGATCACATACACCCAACATGGATTCGAAAACTCTCATCTCCATCGAAGTTTAAGCTACTTGTTCTAAGTATCTTGTAATTCAAAGTGTATTGTATTTGGGAAGAATTGTATCAGCTTGTAACGAGATTATTAATAAAAGTACTTAAAGTGGACGTAGGCTATACCCTAAAGCCGAACCACTATAAAATTGTTGTTGTTTACCGCTTTTCTACTATTATCTGCTTGTAATCTGTTCCCGAGTCGTCGGGTGGTGCTTTCACAATTACAACTCATACATCGGGGTGTTAGCGTTCAAATTCAAGCGTTAACATTTTTGGTGCTTTCACTGAGAATTGAACTCAGGCAAGTTATCATCATTGCTTCACAGAGGTTTGTAGAGAGAATTTCCCTGAAAACCAGAAGTCTATCCGAGATAATGGCTCCTGGAAGGAAGAGTAGATCTGTCAGATCTGGGAATATTCAAGAGGGAACCTCCGCTTCCCCTGTACCTAATCAACCCATTCCGTCTGCTGGGGTTACGAAAGCAGAGTTAGATGCTGTAATATTAGGACTGAACCAGCAGATAAACGCCCAGAATGCACAATTAGAAGCTCAGAGTGCTCAAAATGCTCTAATTCTGAATAAGTTGAATGATTTGCTCGGGGCAAACAATCAACCGGCTGGTAATGGAAGGAATTATACTGGCAACATTCATGATGCTAATGAGAGGAATGCTCCAGAAAGGGCTGCCAGTCCTTTTGAGCAAACGCTTCCTGAGGTTGGTGGATCTGGAACTCGACATGATGAGGAGTATCTTTCTGGGATGGTCCGACAAATCATGAGAGAAAGTATGCAAAGGGTTGAAGATGAGAAAGAATGGGGGTTTCGCCCCAAGTAAAACTCCATTTACTGAGAAAATCTTAAAGGCGGAGTTTCCAAGGAAGTTTGTCCCTCCAACTATCCCAGCTTACAAAGGGACGAGTGATCCGAATGAATTCTTGTATAAATATGATTGGCACATGACAGGTGCCAGGGCCTCAGACGAGGTAAAGTGCCGATATTTCCCCGTATACCTTGAAGGTGTGGCTCTACTGTGGTTCACCAAGTTGCCAGTCCGATCTATTGATCAGTTTTCAGACTTGACCCGAAAGTTCAAGGAACAGTTTAGACTATATGCTTCAAAGGCCAAAGACATCATGTCATTGTCAAGTATAGAACAGAATCCTGGTGAATCTATCAGATCTTTCTTGAACCGCTTTAATATAGCGCTGGTAGAGGTGGACAATGCTGAACCGCGAATGATATTGACTTATCTGATGAGGGCTATTGATAAGTCGAGCGAATTTGGGAAATGGTTAAACATGAAGGAGCCAACCTCCCTCGAAAAGTTCTACAAAAAGGCAGACGAATTCATACGCCTGGAAAGCCGTCTTGTACCGGTGAAGGCAGTGTCAGAAAAAGCTGAAGATAACACTGTTGCACCACGCAAGATTGAATCTGTAGGGCAAAAAAGGGAAAATAACAATGGGAAGAAATAGAGTAATCTGAAGAAGCTCCGATCCTTCAAGCCATCAGAGTATACTCCTTTATCAGACACGCCAGATCATATCTTCCTTGCCATTAAAGATTCTGTTGACCTCCCTAAACCTATCCCTTTGAGGACCGGAAAAAAGGCTATACAAAGTGGGAAGTTCTGCCGCTTCCATAATCAACCCGGTCATGAGACTGATGAGTGCCGCCAGTTGAAAAATCTGATTGAAGAATTGCTAAGAGAAAACAAGCTGCAGCAATTTGTGAAAAAGAATAGCAACAATCCTGCATCGTCAAGTCAGGGGCAACAGGCTCCTGTTCATCAGCCTAGGATAGGTGAGAAAGCTACGGGGCATGAATCTGGAAGGCCCATTATCAATGTCATTACAGGAGGGCCTCACCCAGCTGGCAAGAGCTGGGGAGAGATGGAGAGATATGCCAGAGCTTTGAAATATGTTCCAGCCGAAGAAGACGTCTTTGTTTTAGAAGACACTACGCCCCTGAAACAACAGAAAACTTTCAGTGATGATATTATTTTCAGAGCCAGAGATTCCTCAGGTATCGAAGCTCCTACCCTAGATCCCTTGGTCATCTCTGCTGGTATTGGACCGGCCATTGTCAGAAGAGTTCTCATTGACTGCGGAGCATCATGTAATATCCTCTTCAAGAAGACATTCGACCAAATGAAAATCCCTATGGTCGATGTACAAGCCTCATCGCAGAAGATCGCTGGCTTCACCGGGGAGCCAAAGCAACCAATAGGAACCATTGATCTGCTAGTAGAACTTGGGGAAGGAGAAAGGAAAGTGGTCCGCAAGCAAACATTTGTGATTGTTGATGAATTTTCTGCTTATAATGCTTTCCTTGGCCGTCCAACGCTCGCAGCATTCAAAGCTATTCTAGCCCCGTGGTGCCTCACTATTAAATTCCCTACAGACAATGGAGTAGGAGTTATAAAAGGGGATCAAAATGCTGCGCGAGAGTGCTATTTGACAGAGTTGCGAGAGTCAAGAAAGAGGGAAATGGGAAAGGATGCGGTCACTCTGGTCCGCATCAAAGAGCCAGCCTTGTAGCAATTACGGGGCGGACCCTGCACTGGCGAGCATAGCGGGGCACGGAAAGAGATGGATCCCAGAAAAGCCAGTACAGGGGAGAATAGAGTAGTGCCGGTTGAAATGACGGTACCGGTACCTGTTGACCCGAAGGACCCAAATAAGGTGTTGAATGTGGGTTCACAACTTAATGTGTCAATTCAGAATATCTTGATATCATTCCTGAAAGCAAATCTGGATGTCTTCGCTTGGACTCATGCTGATATGTGTGGAATATCTCCAGAAGTTGCAGTACACGCTCTGAATATTGACCCAAAGTTTACACCAGTAAAACAGAAAAGGAGAACCCAAGGTCCAGAAAGGTCAGCAGCATTAAAAGAGGAAATTGATCGACTCATGGAAAATAACTTCATCAGAGAATCTACATATCCGAACTGGGTTTCAAATCCTGTGTTGGTTAAGAAAGCTAATGGAAAATGGAGAGTGTGCATCGATTTTTCAGATCTGAACAAGGCCTGCCCCAAAGATTGCTTTCCTTTACCCAGGATCGATCAACTGGTAGATGGAACAGCGGGACATGAATTGTTATCTTTCATGGATGCCTACTCCGGATATAACCAGATCATGATGCATGAACCGGATCAGGAAGACACGAGCTTTATCACCGATGTTGGTCTTTATTGCTACAGAGTTATGCCCTTCGGTTTGAAGAATGCAGGGGCAACCTACCAAAGACTTGTTAATGCTATGTTCAAACCGCAATTGGGCAAAACTATGGAAGTCTACGTTGATGACATGTTAGTAAAGTCTAAGAAAGCAGCGGATCACATTGAACACTTGGCAGAAATGTTCGCAGTCCTCCGGAAATACAGAATGAAGCTTAACCCTCTGAAATGCACGTTTGGGGTCGAGTCCGGAAAATTCTTAGGGTTTATCGTCAGCGCTAGGGGCATTGAGGCTAGTCCAGCTCAAATTACTGCCTTGAAAGAAGTCAAAGCTCCTAGAACAAAGAAGGAATTGCAAAGTCTCAATGGAAAAGTTGCCGCCTTAAGTCGGTTCATTTCCAAAGCCACAGATAAATGTATCCCATTCTTTGACGCCCTAAAGAAAGGAAAGAAAAACTTCAATTGGACTCCCGAATGCCAAAAAGCCTTTGATGAGTTGATTCGCCATATGGAGACGCCTCCAATACTTTCTAGGCCTGGCGATGGCGAGGATCTTCTTATATACTTGGCAGTATCATCACACGCTTTAAGTGCAGCGCTGATACGGGAAGACAAAAGGATTCAACATCCAGTTTACTATATCAGCAAAAGACTCACTGGGGCAGAGATGAATTACTCTAAGTTGGAAAAACTCGCCTATTGCTTACTAATTGCGTCTAGGAAGTTGAGGCAATATTTTCAAGCTCATCCTATCAGAGTCCTCACTGATCAACCTTTAAAGCAAGTCCTGTTTCGCCCTGAAACTTCGGGTCGTCTTCTAAAGTGGAATATTGAACTTAGTCAGTATGACATCACTTATCATCCCCGGAAAGCGGTCAATGGACAAGCTTTAGCAGATTTCATTGCAGAGTTTACAGATAAAGGAAACAGTGAGGAAGAAACGTTCGACAATTCCCCTATCCAGTGGAGGTTATATGTCGATGGTGCAAGAAATGATTACTGTTCTGGAGCCGGTGTCGTACTTGAGACTCCTGAAGGTCGGTCATTATGCTATGCACTAAGATTGGAATTTCCTTCAACAAACAATGAAGCCGAATATGAAGCTCTTATCGCAGGACTGAAAATCGCTAAAGAACTAAACATACTAGCATTACAGATCTTTAGCGATTCTCAGCTTATTGTATGTCAAGTTAAGAAGGAATTTCAAACGAAAGGGGGAAACCTGCCCGCTTACTTGTCGAAGGCTTGGGAACTTCTGTGTGAGCTCGATCACTATTCAATAAGCCACATTCCTCGGGAAGAGAATATGAAGGCAGATTCCCTCGCAAAGTATTCAAGTTCTGGTGAAGCTCAACTATTGGGATTGGTCCCTGTAGAAGTCCTTTCAGCACCAAGTATAGACGAGATGGATATTGATTGGATTATGAATGTATCTCAAGAACAAGAGTCATGGATGACTCCAATACTGGACTACCTACTCAGAGGTTCTCTGCCAGAAAATTCGATAGAAAGACGAAAGCTACTAAGGAAAGCCTCTCGCTATGTAATTCAGGATGGCCGATTATACAGACGGGGATTCTCAATGCCATTGCTTCGATGTGTATCCCGGGAAGAGTCCAAAACAATCCTAGCTGAGGTGCATGGAGGAGAATGTGGTGATCATTCAGGTGGTCAAACATTAGCAAAGAAAATTCTCCGATACGGATATTTTTGGCCAGAAATTAATCATGATGCTGCAAGCTATTCCCGAAAGTGTGACAAATGCCAAAGATTTGCCAAAATTCCTAGAGCACCTTCAACTGAACTCACACAAATGGTCAGTCCATGGCCATTTGCAATTTGGGGAATGGATCTCATTGGGCCGCTACCGACTGCCAAATCAGGGATTAGATATGCTATTGTTGCAGTTGATTATTTTACGAAATGGGCTGAAGCTGAACCATTGGCTACTATCACCTCTAAGAAGATGATAAGTTTCGTGACCAAGAATATCATTTGCAGGTATGGTGTGCCTCAGAAAATAATCACAGACAATGGTACTCAGTTTGAAAGCGAGGAATTCCAAGATTTTTGCAGGCGATTCAAAATCCAGAAAAGCTTTTCAGCAGTTGCTCATCCGCAGGCAAACGGGCAAGTGGAAGCAGTAAACAAGATCATCAAATCAACCATCAAAAAGCAACTCGAAAGAGCAAAAGGTGGTTGGGTCGATAAGCTACCACTTGCACTATGGGCATACAGAACCACTCACAAAACTGCGACTGGGCACACTCCTTTCTCATTAGCATACGGGTCGGAAGCAATGATCCCGATAGAAACAGAGGTTCCTTCACACAGAAGGATCCATTTCAACCAAGCAGAAAATGAAAGGCTACAGCTTGAAGCGCTAGATTTCCTTGATGAAAAAAGAGATGAGGCCAATCTCAGAATTGCAGCTCATCAGCAAAGAATAGCCAGACATTTTAATTCCAAAGTTCGCCAACGCAGCTTTGAGATTGGAGACCTAGTCCTGAAGAGAATTATGACAGCGACAGGTGTGTTTGGGCCAAATTGGGAAGGACCGTATGTAATAGGTCAGAAGCTTCTTGACGGCACATTCAAACTCACCACTGTTGATGGAGATCAAATTCCAAGGGCATGGAACAGCAACCATTTGCGTCCATACTTTACTTGAAAATTTTGTTGAAACATTGTAAAGAGAATTATGAATGTATGATTCTTGTAATTGAAAGCAATTGTAAAACTGATGCAAGTAAATAATGAAAGAATATAAAGTGGATGTAGGCCCAATTTCATGGCCGAACCACTATAAATCTTGTGTTCCTTATTATTATTACATGTTTGCTTTATTCTCGATATAAAAGGTACATAGAATGTATTGCTGAAATGTCGATTTGAATTTTTGCAGACAATGGAAGTGAAACTTGCACATAAAAAGACCAAGTGATTCTCGCCAAATTTCAAGTCACAAGAGCCCCGAATTCAAATCCTAGATAGGAAGTACTTCAATTGAACAGCCTATGATTTCGACAGAAACAGGTCTTTGCTAATAAATTGAGATCGTTTGAACAAACAAACATCCAATTAAAAAGCTAGTGCTCGTTCTCACGAAATTGCCTGACAATGAAGCACACTTCCTTGGATTAAAACAAGTTACTTGAAAAAAAAAAAAAAGGGGGGCAGAGGATCATTGAAAAAGCATAAGCAAGTGAACAGAGGAACAACCAAAGCTATCATCGGCAGCACAAGTCCTCTTCGGAGGCACGACTCTTCGGAAGATAAAGACCTCTAATGGGTCATACGCCACAAAAAAGAAAGTTCTCTACTCAACAAAAAAGATTGGAGGAGTCATGACCCTCCAACCATGAGAGAGTGACTTCCAGGCGATGAAAACCCTCTCTGAGGCACATTTCACCAGGAGTTGAAGTGTTATGACCGCTCTTCGGAATTTCACTTCACCAGAGTTGAAATGCAAACAAAATAAAAGCCCTCTTCGGAGGCCCATTTCACCAGGAGTTGAAGTGTTATGACCGCTCTTCGGAATTTCACTTCACCAGAGTTGAAATGCAAACAAAATAAAAGCCCTCTTCGGAGGCCCATTTCACCAGGAGTTGAAGTGTTATGACCGCTCTTCGGAATTACACTTCACCAGAGTTGAAATGCAAACAAAATAAAAGCCCTCTTCGGAGGCCCATTTCACCAGGAGTTGAAGTGTAACAACCGCTCTTCGGAATTTCACTTCACCAAAGTTGAAATGCAAAACAAGATAAAGACCTTCCTGGAAGCCCATGTTTCACCGAGGTTGAAATAAAACTTCCAAGTGTCGAAACGTAAAAAAGGCTTTCCTCGAAGGCACAACTCTTTGGAGGTACACGTTTCACCAAGATTAAAATAAAACTTCCAAGTGTTGAAACGTGAGAAATCCCTCCTCAGAGGTACAACCCCTCCCGGGGACACAATTAAAAAGAAAGACCTCTTCAGAAGCCCACGTTTCACCGAGATTGAAATAAAACTTCCAAGTGTTGAAACGTGAAAAAATCTCTCCTCAGAGGCACAAATTTTTATTAAAAAAGAAGAAAGAGAAAAATCCTCATCAAGAGCGTACTTGATGACTTTACCTATTCTAAGAAAAAAAAAAAAAAAAGAGAAGGGGGAAGAAAGTTAAAGTACATTCAGAGGTCCGCTTTACCACATAGAAGAATTCACTTGGCAAAATATATACATACGCAAAAGGAAAAAGTGATTTCTTCGAAGGACAAAGCGTAGAAACTTATATGAAGGAAGTTGCACTCTACGAAAATTCTCTTCGAGAATGAAGTAATTATTCTTTAGAAAACGAGAGTGCAAGTCCCCTCAAACTATACGATATTGCAGTAAGCTCATGGTATAGGGGCAACATGGTATAGTTACATACAAAGCGGTATAACTATGTCGGTAAAGTACGCTCAAACAACATACCACAAGCTCACCGCAACATCGTATAAATAAACTTGTGCAAAAATGAATAATAAATGCATTCTCAAAATCAAACAAAAGTCTGTACAAATAAAGAATCATTTTATTCAATTGCAGATATTGCAGATACAGGTTTCAAAATAAAAAGCAGGGGCCGGTGCCTGCACAACATCCGACCATTACACAAAAAAGGAATCAAAAAGCTCAACTCTTCATTTCTTCTTGCCGCCTTTAGACCCTTTACCCGGCCGAGTGGTTAGTTTTTCAGGTCTTTCAGGTTGGTCTGAAGGCATAAGGGAAGAAGGGGAGGGAGGTGCAACTGGTGCAATTTCCGGTTCCTCTTCAGTGGTGGTAATTTTCTTCCCCCTCCTCTTCGATGTCCCATGCTTCTTCCTTTTCTTCGAGGAAGACTCACTCCCCGGAGTAACAAGAGCGGACAAAACTACGTCGTCAGAAGGAGTCCGCTCCGGAGAGATCTCGCCTCCTTCGAGTCCCTCATCTTTTTGCTCCTGCGAAGCAATAGGGTCATTCAAACCATGAAGAGCCTCAATTTTCTCCTCTTGTGACCCAGGTTGTGAAGCAGAAGGAGGAGTCACCTGAAGAGATGGAGGAGGAATAACCAAAGAAGGCGAAGTCTGCACGGCACTTGTTGTTTCAACTGCAGAAGAAGAAAAATTGAAAATGTTAGTATCTTCCCGAAAGAAGGGAGATATGGGTTCATCGAGATTCAAGAGGTAATCGAGAAGCTCATCAAATTTTTGAGGAATAAGCAGGTAATCCACCTGAATCGGACCAATGTCGAAATTACCTGAAGATGTTGGCTTCGTCAGTTCAATCTCATAATTCTGAGCCCCAATGTCCTCCAAAGCCTCTTCATCAGTAGGGGTAATTACCCCGGTTCTTGTAGGAGGCGGCGAATGAGCACTAGAGCCTGTAATGTCCACCTCGGGAGAAACTAGAGGACGTTCAGAGGTAGTAGGTGGTACTTCTTTTTTAGAACGCTCCTCTTCCGCCATCCCGGACCGCGCTCTGGCAAGCTGCTCCTTTCCTTTGGCAAGAGCGGCACGAGCTTCATCATCAAGATAATGCTCTTCAAGGGCTGACTCAGCATATCCAGCACCTTTACCACCGAGCATATCAAGTGCTGCCTCCCAAACTTCAGCCAGTGTCATTTCATACTTGGGGCCTAGAAAGGCAAGGCTGCCACGTCCCAAAATGCTGTGCAGATAAAAATCGAATAATGTGGAGCTAATGTCAGCTTTGGTTGCTTGATGAGCCTCTTCGGCCGCAAGTTTACCAGCAACAGCCTCGTCGCGCTCCTTTTCGGCCATAGCAAGTCGAGTTTTTAACAACTCTATCTCCAAGCTTTGAGAACCGGTCTGTTCTCGCAGTTGTACAGTTTCAACACGATATTCTTCTATGACCTTTTCCTTGTATGCAAGCTTATCTTCGACTGCTCTTTGACTGGCATGCGCATCTCGTACTTGTTGCTGAAGCATGCTCTCCTTTTGTGAATGGAAAGTAGATGAAGTAGCTAATTCTTCCTTAAGTTTTTCTACTTCCGCTTCCAGCTTTTCATTGTAGGAAGCAATACTTCTCATTTCGGCGTCATGCTGTTCGAGAGTCTTCCGCCACTCAGCCTTATCATTCTCCATTGTTAGCATGGCCTCGAGATTGGCTCGGTTAACCCTCTGAAGTTCGTCGACGAGTTTTTGCCAGTTCGACATTCTTTCGATATCGGTCCTGACAGTATCAAGATTTCGCAGCATAGCCGGTTTGTCGAGAGGAACCAAGTCGAGATCAAATCGAACCCCTCTCAGGCACCACTGAGGAAATCGACTTTGAAGAGTGGGAGGACCTTGCCCGACTTGATATGCGGGCCGGTTGATGATTGCTTGAATGTCGGAGCGAACGGGAGCAGGAGATTGAGCAGGGACATGTTCAGAAGCTGAAGGAGTTGTTTCTTCAGTAAGTCTAGCCCGCTTGCTAGAAGAATCGTCTATGTGACTCTTTCCTCTCTCATCATGAGCTTTTCTCTTTTGGGTATCATCATCTCTGTGGGGAAGATCATGTCTTTCTTGTTCCCTTCGGCGATGTTCTTCATATGCTCGTCTCTCGTCGGCTTTCCTGATGGCCCTCTCTTCATCCGACTCTCTGTAAGAAGGAAGGTAATGCCTGTAATCATACTGGCTACGCCTCCCGTAGCGCTGGAAATCATCATAGTACGAGCCGCTGCGCCCCATAGGAGAATCTGGAATTAAAATAATAAGCTTTAGAAATCTTTAAAGTACAAGAAGATAAGTGCATAGAAGTGATGAGAAATCCAAAGTGTCGTGTAACGTGTAAACTACGCGCATCGAGTTGCAAACCACTCTGTGGAATAGAGGTAGTGATAACTTGAGTAGGAGGAGTTGACATCTGTTGAAAAGAAGATGTCGCCTCGATTACAGAAGAGACAGTTTTAGAAACATCATCTTTGAAAAGTTCTTGAGATGTCACAATTAAATCGCTCAACCCCTCAAAAACATCATCGCCATCTTGTTTTTTGGAGCTTGCTTTCTTAACTCCTTCACTAGTAGATTGAGGGGGTTCTTCCTCTTCAGTAACTGGGGAAAGTACAGACTTGTCAGATGGCCCCGCAACATCTTTCGGAATTGAACACTTAACTAGTGAAGTTTCTATAGAGGTTCCTCCCTGCAAGTGCTCTTTAGTGGAGACTGGGGCATCAGGAGTGCTCGTCGGAGAATCAGGAACCTCCGTTGGAACTTCATGTATTTGAGTGGAACGAGAAGGATGTAGAAGCTCAAACTGATGAAGAAGTTCTTCTGTCAATAGAAATTTTGCGCTTCTTTCTTCAGCAGCCACAGTGCTTAGCCTTTCAAAAACTGACTTATGGCTGGAATCTCTAGAAGGAGGAGGAAGTGCTAGAAAAATAAGGAATGGAATCAGCATCTAGCAATACGAACCAGGTAAAACTTAGAATAAAATTAAAGAGAAAAAAGATCTCACTTCCTACTCTCCAGTCTGCGTAAAATTCTGCGGGGCAACGAATGTAGAAGTATTGATTCAGGAATCCATGTGCACTCTCCGGCAAATCCAAAATAAGTTTGCGGTTCCGCGAACCCCTTACAAGTACAATTGAAGGATGGTCCTTGTTCTTCGCAAAAGTGCACAAGTAACAGATTTCCTCAAAACTCGGAAGACGATCAAGAGTCCTCCTGAACAGAACACACAATCCCATCAAAATAGCATAGCCATTGGGGTGCAGCTGAAAAGGAGAGATCGTCAGTCGAAGTAGGATTTGCCGGAGAAATTCATTAAAAGGAGGAATTGCTCCACTCAAGCACATTTGTCGATTAATTGCAACAAAACCGTAAGGTGGTCTATCAGCAGAGTCATTTGGTCCAGGGAGTAGAACTTCTGCCTCGGCAATGCCAAATTGAACGCATGATTGATTAAGCGCCCGCTGTTTCAAAAGGGTAGGAGTTCTTTCCGGAGGATTCTCTAGTGGAATAGCAATCGGGAAAACCCCTTCAGCGTGTTCTATCATCTCTTCTTGTTGAGACATCATTCTACATAAGCGACTGGATGTTCAGATGAGAAGGTGCACGTTTCCTAAAAAGTGTGAAGTGTTGTGCAGAACTTTAAAAAAAAAAAGGAAAGCAAACATAACTGAAGTTAAACTAGTTGACAATTAGTCGACTATGAGATTTCAGGACTTGTTAATATAAAGCTCAAGTGAAGTGTTAATGCGAACGAATCAACTTTAACTGGATATTTTAGTTTTGCTTTAACACTTCACTTGAATTCATTGGTTCACAGCATTTCATTCACACAATTCATTTAAGTTGATTATTCTTTATCGACTAATCTGTCATTCGATGTGGGCGGTCAGTGACAGTATATTCGTCCCATTTCTCTGCAAATGTTATGTTTAAACAGGTTGTTAGATTAAAAGTTAGAGCAATCTGCAAAGGAATGTAATGAATTTCAAACAATTCAAGTCCAAGCAGTTCAATCAAATTCTTTCAAATTTTTTACAGGTCATAGATCATCCAAACTGTCCCCCGCGACTTAGTATAGGTCAAGGCTATATTAGGTCGCCCTGTGCAAGTTCAAGAGGTTCAAAACAATGCAGATTTGTTCAAGTCCTAGCTCGGCCGCGACCTAGAGCCTATGGCGCAAAAGAGTTAGGTCGTTGACATGTTAAGTCCCTCTGCAGTCATTCAGGGATTTAGGTCAACAAGTTCTTAAGTCGCACCTTGGTTCAGATTAAGATGGTCCAGATTTGTTTTAAGTATAAGGTCAGCCGCGACCTAAGATTTCAATCATCATTAAACTTAGGTCGTTACTTTCTTAGGTCGTTCTGAGGTCGCTCTGCTTTAAGTTTTATCTCATTCAAGAGAGAGTTAGATCGCTAGTATTAGGTCGCATGGTTCACATTCAAACAGACACCCCTAAGGTCGATTCTCCACTCACACGCTGCCATATCATCTCCACCATTAACCCGTTAACCCATTAGAGCCTTCCTCATCTCTTCCAAAGTTACAAACCAGCTAATTCGAATCACTGTAATTTACCATCTTCCTCCCACATCATCACAAATGACTCGAAAAAACCAACTCGAATTGCCTCAAAACCACCATACATCGGATGTATTGCTATATTCACAAGAATCACCACGATAACTCAATCAAAAGGTTAATCGAGTCGCGACTTATGGAAAAAAGCAGCATACGAAAATGTATTAAGAATCACAAGTGGAATATTCGCGGTTTGATGATGGATGTAGTTGAATGTTGATAGAATTCACTTACGCAATCTTATGATGGAAAAGTCTAAGGATTGAGCTGATTGGAATCGTCCTCGAAAAGTTCATAAGCTTGTTAATGGCAGAATGGATGCTGAAGAAGATGAAGAAGGGAGGGAGCGACCTACGGTATTTATATTCTGGGGCAGTAGAACGCGAACCGACACTACGCGACCTAACTTTCTTCTTAGGTCGTTTGTGACCTAACAATTCTTCAGAACGCGAGTTAAGAAGGTCGAAGCACACGACCTATGGCTAAGTCATATACTTCGAGGGGCAAATGTTAACTCCCTTCTGTAAGAGACTTAAGGAAAATGTAGCGACCTAGCCAATTCAAGAACCTAGCGACTTAAAAAAGGCTGCGACTTAAAGATGGCTCGACCTAAAAAGGAGAACGACCTAAAAATGCTTCGCGACCTAAAGGAGGCCGCGACCTAAAAATGCTTCGCGACCTAAAGGAGGCCGCGACCTAAAAATGCTTCGCGACCTAAAGGAGGCCGCGACCTATGAAGCCTCGCGACCTAACAGGAAGGCTGCGACTCAGAAGATGTTTCGACCTATCAAGCTTCGCGACCTAAGAGTGAATGAGACCTAAAGACGGTCTCGACTTATGGAACTCTGCGACCTAACGGCATGATTGGCTTAGCGACCTAAAGCTTTCACGACCTAAAGAAGTGCTTCGACCTAAGGAAGGTCGCGACCTAAGGGATTCAGCGACCTAAGATCAGCTATGGCTACAGGAAAGTACTCGCGACCTAGGGTAGGTCGCTAACGACCTAAATGCCAGAGTAAAAAAGTTGACTATGCTGTGCCACAGGGGGATAGGTCGCTCACGACCTAGGACTTGTGCAAATCAGCATGCGTGTTCTTGTGGAAGGAGGGGCCAATGCTCTTCAGGTCGACTACAACCTACGACCTTACTTAGGTCGGTCATGACCTACGACCTTACTTAGGTCGGTCACGACCTACAACCTTACTCCGAAAAATGCCTATAAATATGACCCTAACTCCAACTAGTAAAGGACTTTTGGCTGATTTCCTTCAAACACCGTTACTCTGCTGCATTCCAAACTAATCCAATCCAACACTTGAAGCTCTCAAGATATTAAGAACGCTACAAACAACTTCAAGAAGAGATCACATACACCCAACATGGATTCGAAAACTCTCATCTCCATCGAAGTTTAAGCTACTTGTTCTAAGTATCTTGTAATTCAAAGTGTATTGTATTTGGGAAGAATTGTATCAGCTTGTAACGAGATTATTAATAAAAGTACTTAAAGTGGACGTAGGCTATACCCTAAAGCCGAACCACTATAAAATTGTTGTTGTTTACCGCTTTTCTACTATTATCTGCTGTAATCTGTTCCCGAGTCGTCGGGTGGTGCTTTCACAATTACAACTCATACATCGGGGTGTTAGCGTTCAAATTCAAGCGTTAACACTACCGGATCCACCTTCACCGAACCAACCCACTCCATTCACTACCGAACCAGCCACCTTCCATCCACAACCGATCCAATACCACCGAACTAGCCACCTTCCATCCACTACCGGTCCAACGCCACCGAACCAGCTCACCAACTCAACGCCGAAGCAACACGAACCAAAGTACTACCGGACCAAGGCCTCAACTCTAACCATCTACTACCGAACCAAGGCGTTGCCGGACCAAAGTTGCCAGGCCAGATTGCTTCAGCCCAGGCCCACCAACGGCTATATACATGCAAGACCCCTGCCCCCAGCCTCACTCTATAAATAGAGGGGCAGGGGTACAACAATGGCAGACAAGTTTGAGAGCTCAGGCACGGATAGAACTTTCAAACAACTTTCAGTTACTTGTAATCAAAGCTTTGTACTTGTAATTTGAAGAAAAAAGGAGAATAACATATAAAGTGGACGTAGGCACATTCTGGCCGAACCACTATAAATCTGTGTGTCTTTTACAGTTTAGTCCATCGATTTTATATTCGCATAAATCACCCTAATTGCTAAGAATATATAATCAACTAAACCATACGACTTGGAGGTGTTTGCCCATTTTTTTTGCAAACATTTTTGGTGCTTTCACTGAGAAGTCAGGAGCTCGAAGCTTCAGCTTCTCTCACTTAACCCTTTTCCTATCAGCATCGTTCATTGCTTGGAAAACATGCCTCCCGGACGGAAGAAAGTTGCTAACAAAGGAAAGAACATCGCAACTGGCAGTATCCCAAATCCGGTGATCAGAGATCAAGACAATCGTCCGGTTCCAACAGCAAATGGAAATCAAGAAAATCCGACAGCCCCTTCTACGGAACAACCAATTACAAGGGCGGATCTGGACAGGGTTGTGGCTGAAGTAACTAACCACTTCGCATCTCAACAATAAGCCTTGGTGGATCAACTCATGTCACGCTTAAGGGATGTTGAAGAAACCAACCACAACACTGAATCATGGGGTGAGTCCCGGTCTGGAGGATCTGGGAGACGACAAAGGTCTTTCTTCTTCGAAGAGGCTAACAACAGAAACAGCTATGGTAGGAGCCGAGCACGAACTTAGCCCGAATTCCGACCCGAGGAAACACTTAGAACCGAACCCAACAGGGGAGTTACCAGGCAGGGGTCGGATGTAGCTGAGCCCGCCATGCTACCTAACCATGGAAACACCAATGGACAGGGCCGAGCTGGAGTCCAGCCCGAAGTTGGACCCGAGGAAGTGCTGAGAACAGAACCCAGCAGGGGAAGATCAAGGCAAGGGCCAACTGTCAGTGACCCTAGCGTGCCCCTGGAAGACCAGAGGCAACCATTGGAGAATGTTAGGAGTGATAGACGATACCATCCCTACAGGTCATCTGGACGGAATCAATCCCGCAGGGAAGAACCAAACTCATTTCTATCCACTCCAAGTTTTGATGAAAGGATGGAGCGATTGTTCAGAGAGTGCGTCCA
Source organism: Allium cepa (assembly GCA_030765085.1). Taxonomy (NCBI): domain Eukaryota; kingdom Viridiplantae; phylum Streptophyta; class Magnoliopsida; order Asparagales; family Amaryllidaceae; genus Allium; species Allium cepa. The sequence continues at coordinate 961,411,484 of CM060939.1, read as the reverse complement.
ACGGGACCAAAGGGATCGGAGGATAGGCGCTAGGGTAAGCAGCCCTTTCACCCGCAATCTCGAAACTGCCATCACCCCCCGAGAATGGAAAATGCCAACAATGGAACCTTACATGGGTACCTCTGACCCCGTTGTATACTTGTAGAGATACACACAGCATATGCTCATTAGCGGAGCAATAGAGGGAGTGTTGTGTAAATGCTTCTCACTATTCTTGGCAGATCTAGCTACCTCCTGGTTCTACCATCTACCCCAAGGGTCCATCAGCTCATGGGAAATGTTGAAAGAAAAGTTCATCAACCAGTTCCGCATTCATGTGGAACAAACCAAGGACGCTTATTCCTTATCTAATATCAAGCAGAAGCCCGGAGAGACAGTGCAACAATATCTAACCCGATTCAATGCCGCAGCGGCCGTAGTCCAAGATGCCGACGAGAAACTTATCCTAATGGCCCTCTGCAGTGGTGTGCATCCGGATACTAAGTTTGCTAGGAGATTAACGAAAGAAAAGCCAGCTACCTTACCTGATTTATTCCACGAAGCCGGGAAATATATGAGACTTGAAGACGCTGCCATTGAAAGACAGACAGGGCAACAAACCAAGGCAGCTCATGGCAACACACCCGCAGTAGCAAAGGACGTTCGAAGAAATGATCCCAGAGATGGTGCTGGGGGCAAGAAGGGGGAAAAGCGTTTATATAGGCCGGGACCATGATTTGACTCTTTCACTCCTTTAAATGAAACAATCGAAAACATCTTCTTGGCCACCCAAGACGAAGTTAGATACAAGCGCCCCTCGCACAAGAAGGAATCCAATAATGTAATTAAGTCTGGAAAGTTCTGCCGCTTCCATGAATCTCACGGGCATGACACCAATGAATGCCATCATCTCTGGGACTTGATTGAAGAACACATCAGAAGGAAGAGACTAGAGCGCTATATGAAAGGTCGGAGTGCTAACATTCGGTTGCGGCAAATAGTTTCCGATCAGGCCAAACAGCTTGCCGATCAGGCCATTCAGATCTCCCAGCATGAGGCGGCCTCCAGACGACTAAAGAAAACCATCGAAGAGGCTAGCAAGGCAGAACGGAAATTATAAATAAGCTTCAACTTACAGCCAGAGGTGAAGTGGTGGATCGAAACGGTGTCATCCTGGACGAAGAACCATTCCTTCTTAAACATGGTGAACTTTGAATACAAGTCCAAGACTGGCTTGAAGGACACGGCCGATTCCAAGCTGATATATTGAGACCCCTTCTTGTAACCTCCCAAGTTATATAGATACCGAATCTCCCCGGTTAGAAGGGGGCACCTGTACTTTCTCTGGAAAATCATGAATAGGCACACCAAGATAGCGTAGGAGTTGGGCTGGAGTTGGAAAGGGGTCACCTTCAAATAGGTGACGAAGCTAACTATCCAGGCATTGATTGGAGGAATGGCCCCACACATGCGGTGGTACCTAATATAAGCGAAGTATCCTTCAGGGAGATTATATGGCATGACCCCCTTCCCTGGCAACAGCATACGTGCTCTATCAATCCCAAAGGAGCGGGAGATAACATCAAGCTGCTCTTCTTTGAGAGAGCTAGGAAAGCAATCAAGAGGAGAGTTCAAAAGCTCTTGAGGACCATATCCGTCCACTAGTGATCTCCGGGTGGGTCCCTGTCGTCCCGGTCCTAGCTGGGCTGGGGGCACCACAGGGTGCTCTCTTCTGTCCGTAGATTTTCTCTTTTCTGATCGAGTTTCCACTTTGTGAAACATTATCTGCGATACCAGAGAAACATACTGCTAAAAACATAAAAATTCAAGTATATATGGTTCATTCGGTAAGTCAAGTTCCCGAGTCCATTCGGTAGTTCAAAACAACAAACCATTCAACAAAAAAGGGTCTCACCTGGTTCGGCATGGAAAGGAATTTGATTCGGCTAACACGTTTGGTCCGGCGAATAAAAGATTTCGATTCGGCAAAAGCAAGGGGTTGGCTCGGCTGATAAAGAATAACGAAAGCGTTAGGCCCCTATTTATAAGCAAAAATCAATGACCGGACCTGCTGGTTCGGCATTACTTAAAACAAAGCATGCCATATACAGGCATATGCCCTACTTTGAGGGGCAAATGTTGGGCACGTTTTCACTACCGAACCGTCCCTCTCCAAGAAATGCCGAACCATCTCCTCTCCATGCATTGCCGAGCCAACTCCCTTCCCCACATAGCCTAACCAATCGTATTCCCACCTACTACCGGATCCACCTTCACCGAACCAACCCACTCCATTCATTACCGAACCAGCCACCTTCCATCCACAACCGATCCAAAACCACCGAACTAGCCACCTTCCATCCACTACCGGTCCAACGCCACCGAACCAGATCACCAACTCAACGCCGAAGCAACACGAACCAAAGTACTACCGGACCAAGGCCTCAACTCCAACCATCTACTACCGAACCAAGGCGTTGCCTGACCAAAGTTGCCAGGCCAGATTGCTTCAGCCCAGGCCCACCAACGGCTATATACATGCAAGACCCCTGCCTCCAGCCTCACTCTATAAATAGAGGGGCAGGGGTACAACAATGGCAGACAAGTTTGAGAGCTCAGGCACGGATAGAACATTCAAACAACTTTCAGTTACTTGTAATCAAAGCTTTGTACTTGTAATCTGAAGAGAAAAGGAGAATAACATATAAAGTGGACGTAGGCACATTCTGGCCGAACCACTATAAATCTTTGTGTCTTTTACAGTTTAGTCTATCTAATTTATATATTCGGATAAATCACCCAAATCTCTAAGAACCATATATAATCAACTAAATCATACGACTTAGAGGTGTTTGCCCATTTTTTGTGCAAACATTTTTTGGGCAAACACCTCCAAGTCGTATATTACTACATTCCTATATTATACTTTGCTTTAGACATTATTATAATAGTGTATATTACTACATAGTAAATAGTTTAACGGGTCCTTAAAGATGGGTGGTCCCAAGCATCCTTTAAGTTACTTGTGCATTTCTATTGCAGTTCACTTGAGTTGGTTTACATCGTATAAGTATGTATGTCTTGACTCAAGTGTTTGTGTTTATTTTGCTTTACGCTTGGGTCAGCTTGAGTATTTCAGCTTTGGATTCACCTTCTGGAGCTAGGATTGCTGGAGATTATCTATCTATCTATCTATCTAGTTTTTATCTATTTCTATTCAGTATTTCTATTCAGCTTATGTACTAGTGGATATATGTATTGGGATTTCCTATTGTATTTACTTTTCAGACTCTGGTATTTTGTGCTTGTTTTGTGACTTTGTGTTGTAGTAGCTTCATGAACTAATATGGTTATTTTATTTCCGCAGCGTGTTATTCTGATATTTCTGTGTCTGTGATTTTGTGATTGGTTTTATTTGCTTCAAATTATATTACAATCTATTGTTTCGAATTATTCAAGTCCAACATGTATGGTTTTATTGTCGACTTGAATGGTCCAAAATAGTGGACCGTTACAAGCGGCGCATTCAAGTGTGGTGGTCGCGAGAGGCAACTAGGACGCGTGTGAGTTCGTGGGCCAAAGGCGATGTTAGGGAATCGCGAGTTGACTGGAGGAGGCTTGTCGGTGAGTGGAGTTCGCGAGGAGGGTGGGCAGCTCCGCTAGTTCGAGGTGGAGGCAGTAAGGTATCGTTGTTTTTTTAAAATAGATAGATAAATGTTTCTATAAACAAAAAAAGAGAGAAAGTTTTTACAGTAAAGTAATTACGATTTTTGTTATATATAGGAGAAAGAGAAAGAAATTATTAAAATTTTAAAATAGTAAGGTATTAACAGTGCTACTTTTAATTTAGTGGTTTAATTTAATGTTAAGTAAAAACTTTAATTTGATTTGTGTTTATTATTTAAATTATAATAAATTTACAGTAAAGAAAAGTATAATATAAATTTAGATATATGTGCACATACATATTTTAATATATATATTTAAACACAAATTTTTATACGGACAAGATTTTGAAAAGGAAATTTTGAATTTCGAAGAGTATATATAAAATTAGATTTTTAAAATCTATACGGATTATTTGTATAAGTCTGTATATGCAGTTCAAAAAGGAAATAAATATCATATACACATTTAAACCTGCGATTTAATTTTAAAAATAATGCATTTTGGGGATTAGTTTGTTTAATTAACTAATTTAATTATGTTAGTTGCTAAAAATTATTTATCGTAGAGAAATTAGTTTAAATCAAATTATTAGTTAACTGAATTTATATTAAAGGATAACTGATTGTTCAATTTTTTAAAAAGAATATTAATAAACCATATAATGTTTATACAAGGTCAAATATCGTGGAAAATAAGTCAAGTTTGGATCGGATTGCAAATAAAAAATCAAAGGTGAGTCAATCTCACTCAAATTGGATTGTTGGTTAATTAAGTTAGTTAAATTTAAATTATTGGGTGATTGATTGAATCTGATAATTATTATTGGTCTGAATGTGATATTATACATAGTAGTATATATACTGGAGTGATTGATATTCCCGCATTATAAAGCGGATGAGTCCCTATGTGACCAGCATAATAGCGGATGCCCCTATCTACCACGAGATCACCCTCGAAGTGTGATTGGTATTTTTAAATTGTGCTAACATCTGTGGATGCAGGGAAACAGGTTGGAGGGATCGAACTGGATTCCTCAAAATGTTGAATTTATTTTCCAATTCAGTTTTATGAAATGTTGAATAATCTATGATATTATGTTGGAAAATTTATTTATTTGATGTTAATATATTGCTGGATATATTGTGGCATTTTAGAAATATATATATTGAATTTTTAAAGGAAAATAAAAAAGGGAAAATTTGAAGCAAGAAATTTATAGTAAAGATGGATAAATTTAAAATGAATGAATTTGGGAAAAATAAATAGTTTGATTTTAAAAATCTTACTTGAAAATTTCTAAATGTGGAGAGATTGAGATTTTGAAATAATTAACTAAAAGGGTCTAATAATGGGACTTAAGCGATTTGTTTAAGTATAAAAGTCTTTTCTTAAATCTGAGGTTTAAAATGGATTTGAGAGAATAAAAGGGAAGTTTGGAAAGAAAAATAAAATATGGAATAAATGTTTCGGATTTAAATTAGTATTTAAATCATAATAAGGAAGTGAAGCTAAGATAAATGGATTTTGGAATAAATTTGGGTAAATCAAGAAATAAACTTTAAAATGGGATTTAATTCAAGGAAGTTATTTTGAAATTGATTAAGTGTTTTGAAATAGTAATTATAAGGAGAATGAGATTTTGAAATTTATAAACTTGGTTTATAAATAATGTGAACATTTATCAATGGATAATTTTAAATTATAAATTCAAGATGGGAACTTATAAGGAGAGGGTAATTCGTTTTAAAAATAATAGTGGTTTTATTTTTGAAGTGTGGAAAAGGAAATTTACTGGATTGGGACGTATATTAAACTGGAGATAAATCGGGAAGGATTTATAAATGATTAGACGTGCTGATTGGAATGAAAAGTGTATTTTCTTGGGAAGCTAAGTATGTTTTCAAAGAAAGATTTTTAAGTATAAATTAGAAGTTTTAAAGATGTTTTCAAAGAAAGTTTTTGGCAAAATTAATTTTATTTTTTTAAAAGTCTTAGAGTAAATATTAATTAAGTTAATTACAGTAGTTAATTATTTTTAGAGGTTAATTAGTATTATGATCTAAATGAGGATTATTAAATATTTATACCTTATATAACATTTTTATATTAAAGTAGTTTTTGGCTAAAGTTTTGCATGGGAAATTGTTATAGAATTTCGTAAGTACTATTTTGATTAAAGAAATTAAGTAGCTTTATTTTAAATGTTTTAAGTATAAATTTTTGGATAAAGTGATTTAATTTATTTAAAATCTAAATTAAATAAGACTTGATATTTTTAGTGGAAATGAAATATTTGGTTGAATTGATTATTTATTTGATAGTTAAATAACCGACTATCAAATCTGGACCCGAACATAACTTTGGAGATATCTAAAAGAGGGATGAGAATTATATAGTACAGTTACCGTCCGAAGTGCTATATTGTACGAATAAACTGGTACATTCTTCTAAGATGTTTTTAAGGAAGTCCTTCTACTAACGGTTAGGAGGTGATCTCCGATCTTATTTTCATCTGTGCATTTCCTAAAGAACCAGGGTTGAGTTTACTGAGAAATAGCGAACGTTGTTTCGAAGAGACCGGGATAGGATTTGTGATCCGAAAACCACTTCGATCCAACGAGTATGTTTTAGAAAGGAAGACTAGAGCTTGGAGTCAAAAATGGACCAGAGAAGTGAAAGGGCTAATCCCTACTAATCCTAAGGATGATTCCAAAATGGATGTAGTAGGAGTAGTGCCTTCGGTTCCGTTCGAACTGGGAACAGACTTGTATGGATGGATGCTATCAGTACATTGTCATTGGAGGACAATGAGCATTCTAAATGAATATTTCTAAAAAGGTAATGCTTAGCCCCGAGCCTCATCAACCGGGAATGACTGAAAATCGTAGGATATGCAACAAGGCTAAGTGGGTAGCACCCAATTTGGGTAAGATTTCCCCTGTCTAGATGTCCCTTTTATTCGGCTATATGGGCGGTTGCTGATCCCAACCGCGGGGTGATCTTATTCGGACTATCCAGTAAGGTCTAGCTCTGGTATTGTGTTGCAGAGGATCAGGAACGGTCCTCGGTATGCTGATCTAGACCAGGTACCGTGATAGGTGGTACCTCAGTGCCTAGTCATTAGTTGGAAATCCATTCTCCCTACGTGCCCTTTATGGTTTTGGTTATAGAACCTAGTATGCTAGAATTTAATGAATGTAACAATTTCGGCTATTTGAATAAGTATTTGTACTTAGACACTATTATAATATCAGAAAGATTTGATAAAAATGTTTTGGTTATCGTAAGGTAAAAACCCGACATGTTTATTTATGTTGTGGTCTTACGAGATACCTTTGATTTCAAAGTAGTTTGAAAACTTTAATAATTCAATTAAGCCTGTTTTCTCACGCTAGTTTTCCAGACTGACTTGGGTGTTATTTTATTATAATACTCGGGTCAAACTTAGTATTACAGATACATGATAGGATGCTAAGGAGCTCAGGAGACGAGCTGGATGATGGAGATTATATCACGTATTTGACTTATATTCTGCTGTGTATGGTATGTTGTATATCAGCTTTGTGAGGACAAGTTTTTATAACTGTCTAGTATTATGTTATTGATTGTGTTGTACTCTGATGATGTAATGTATAAAAACAGTATAGTATCTTTCTGTATGAAGATCAATTTTTATCTATTATAAATTATTCCACTGCGATTATGACATTCTAATGATGTGTTCTATTTTCTTCTTCTACCTCTTTCTTCTTTAACCCTAATGGTTCGTATTTCCGTCCAATTTGAGTTGAACTGATGGAGAATATTAAGGACTCAAAGGGGAATGGATTTGCGGGTCTTTACACTTGACGTAAACGGAAGTAAAATAAAATTCTATGAATTGATAGAAGCAAATAAAATTGATTTTTGAATCAATTGAAATGAATATGAGTCGTTTGGTTTAAAGATTAATCGGGTGTGAGCAATTGAGTGTAAACCATTTAAATTAAATGAAAATAGTATATGGATTTTTTGAAAACAATTGAATAAGTGTTCAAGTCATATAAATTGCTTATAGAAATTGTTTAATATGTATTGCTTGTGAATCCGTGTGTTGTAGTTGTTAAATAAGAGAAATGTTATGAATTCCATATATTTAGCACTTACATGTTTAAATTGAGTTAGTACAGGTAATGGGAGGTCGTTTGGCTGGATTTTGGTCGTGCTAATTGCTAAATAAATAAGCTGCTTGCTTAAAATGCTAAATAGAGGTACGACTATGCAATAAAAGAAAGAAAAATATAAATATTATTGTTATTTTTTTTCGATCGTGTGGGTCGATGTATATATATTTATCTCTCTTGTCAAGTTGCAGAAGCTCCTCCTTACAAGGGAGACTCTGCCAAAAAAATTCGGAAATTTTGGGAGGTAGAATTTTTTTGAAAACTTTGAAAATTTTTGGTTAACAACGAATTGATTTCAAATTGGAATTGAAATAAGAGGATTTTTGGAATTGGAATTGAAACTACTTGTTTATTTGGAACTAAGGGAATAGAAAAGTGAATATGGGATTTTCACTAAATGGGTTTTAGTAAGTTAATGGGTTTGGGGCATTCTACTGCTTTAGTAATTTCAGGGAGGAAATTTTTTTAAGAGGGAGGAATGTAACGACGTGGATTTTTCGGCCATTAATTGGAATATTTAAATGGTTTTAAATATTGAAATTGAATTATAAATTGGTTTTGAATATGGAAAACATGGTTTTATTTAATAAAATAGGTTCAGGATTCAGATATAGTGATTTATTGGACAATTCAACTTTTGAATTTGTAAAGTGGAATTTGGGAAAATTATTGAATCTTGGGTTTTAATCCTGCTAAAAATAATTTAATGGTTTGTAAAATTCATTGTAATGATGCCGAAGACATTGCAACTTTTAAAATTGAACTTGGAAGTGCTTTGTCCAGTTTTGAAAATATATCGTTTAAATCGTCAATTTAAAATAGCCATCCGAGGCATAGTCTCGGATTTCGACGAAACCAGTTCCATTGGATCCGTCATATTGTATTATTATCGAATTTCAAATTTCGTAGCTTTAGGAGTTATCGTGTGGCGTACGGTGTATAAACGCTCTGAAATATATATCGAAAATTCAATATAATTACTAGGTCCAAAAGGCTATCTTCTCTATACGATCGAATTAGGACTCGAAACTATTTCCAGTGTGCTCGGAATAGGGCTATATTATTATAAACGCCTAGCGGAATGCCCAGATAGGGGTTCGAGATTTTATGTTGCATTTATCAAGACAATTTGAATTTGAATCTAATTATATATATAAATTTATATCGCCTAGTCTACCTTCAGCTGTAATTCTTTCCCATCAGCTGTTTTTTCTTTTTCCCATCAGCTGTTTTTTCTTTTTCCCATCAGCCTGCTTCCTTTCACCATCGGCACTTTTTGCCTTCTCTATAGCAAGCAATGGCAGGCACACATTCATTGCGTCCAAGCCGACAACTCCCTTCTTTAAAATCGCGAGTTCTTCCCAGGTTATATCGCAAGCTACTTTCCATTTCCCTCATCTATTCGATCATTCATTCAAATAAAAATCAAACTTGTTGAAAAAAAGGCCGATCCCTTTACAAACATCAAAAGAAAAAAAGGAGGGCATTCATTTGAATTTAAATCTCTCCCCCCAAATCGCTAACCCACGCAATCTCCTCTTCCTCAAGATTCGCGACTCAAATCTGTTCGAACGATAGAAATCATAAATAAAAAATAAAGGCGAATAAAATCGAAAGAGAAAAAAAATGTAATCGAAGTCGATTTCGACTTCGACAAGGGGGGACGAGCGCGTGCAGTGGCAAGCAGCGTTTGCATCGAGGTCGCGGTAGGAGTCGCTCGTGATGGTCGCATGTGGGGGAAGTCAAGTCGGCGATGCTCAAGGGTTCGGATGTGGATTCGTGCTCTATCGCGTGCGATGGTCGCGAAGAGGGCGCGCCATCACCTGAAGTCGCTATTTGATGGCCGAGGATGCGGTTTGCTCGAGCAACCGAGAGTGAGCTGTAAGGTATATGTTTTTTAAATTAATTTATATATATGTATGTGTATATGCAGGAAAAATTTATTTACAGTAAGAATTGAAAAGAAAAAAAATCTGTTTTAAATTTTTTACAGTAAGCTAAAGTTTTGTTTTTAACAAGAAAATAAGAGGCTTTTACAAGAAAGAAAATTTCTATTTTTTATTTTTATAGAAAAAATATAAATATATCTATATAAATACACGTATGAATTTTAATATGTATTGGTAAAACAGAAATTATTATAGATTTTGAAAAATATAAGAATTTATATAAATTAGACTTTATGGTAGTTTCAAAGGAAAAATAAATATACATATACCTGTTTTAAATTTGCTAGTTTATTTTAATTATTGGATTTGGTGATTAATTAGTTTGATTATATTATTTAATTTATTTTAGTTACTATAAGATTTTTTAAAAAGAAAATTATTAGTTAAATTAAAAAGTTAGATAAGTAAATTCATTAAATGTTAATAAATCGTTCGATTAATTCAAATGTTAATAAATCGTATAATGTTATACAAGGTTTAAAGTCATCGTGAAATCAAGTCGAGATTGAAGTGGATTGCAAACAAAAATAAAGGTGAGATTTTCTCACTCATTTGGATAACCTTATTTAAATGTAAATGTTAAATTTAAAATTATTGGATGCTTTGCTTGATTGATAAATTTATAATTTATCTGTTGGATGATATTATATATATATATAGTAGTATATATATTGTAGCGATGGATATTCCCACATTATATAGAGGATGAGACCCTATACTCCCCGTGAAATAGCAGATGATCATATATACCGCGATATCCCCGCAAAATATGTTGTTAGATACAACAAAAAAGAAAAGAATGTTACTCACTGTGTTTCCAGAAATGACAGAGTTCTTCAATTTGAAACAGGCCTTTGAACTGCAAGCTAAAATCTTTTGATTTCTGGTTTGAGTTGACCTAAATTGTTGTTCAAGTTGAATTTTTGTTTAAATTTGAAATGGTATTCACTTCAAATGCTACTAGTTTTGAAGGAACGAAACTGAGATGAAGAAGATTGATATATAGAACACAAGTTATAGGATGATATAATTTGTATAGGTGATTATATTGTTTTCTACAATATCAAAGATATTTTTTTTCTCTCTAAAATGGGGGCTGAAGTGGTTTTGTTTTGAATAATTCGAATGATCTAATGTTGTGCCGAGATGATTTCTTCCTTTGTAGATATTTCTTTTTTAGTACAATATAGGATCAGAGAATTTCTTTTCTTGTTTGTTGACTAAGCTGATTTTCTTCTTGCTTTGGTGCCTGAAATTATCAATATTTTGTGTGCTAGAGATTCAAGCATTAATTATTGTTGTCTTTATTTTCATGAGTACATACTTGAATATATCTTCTTTTGCAAGCCTTTATAGATATTTACATTTTCTTTTGTTCATACTTATCTATATATTTTTATTGTCTTGTTTCACTTTATCATTCACGTGATATCCCGGATATTTTAGCAATATCAATTTAATAATCTGTATTTAAAAATAAATTGATCTGATAAAATTTTAATAAAATTTACTTGATTTAATAATCCAATTAAAAAAATGTGTAATTTATGAAATTTATCTTTTAAAAGCTAATGATTGTTTTTCTATTTATAATGTATATGTATATATGTGTATATATATTATAGATAGATAAGTTTTGATTTTAGATAAATAAACAAATAAAATATTGTTTTTAATATTCATTTTGATAATTTGAAGATTGTTATTTGTTTAATAAATAACTAATTGGTTTAAAATACTTAAAGTAATTGTTTAAAATTGTATAATTGTATTTTAAATATAGTTTAAATTTTAATAAGACAAATAAAAGTTTATTTTATTTGTTTTAAATATAGCTTAATAATTATAATTTGGAATTATTTAGAAATTTAAAATACCATTTAAACATTAAACATTAATTCTTTTAATTAAGATAAATAAGATAAGAAATTTATAATTATATAAATAATTTAAAATTGATAAATGAGTATTTTCTAATAATAATAAATGAATAAATGTAGATATGTTTTAAAAGACAAATTTATTATTGTCAAATTAAATATGTTAATATAAATTAGTGTTAAAACTGGTTTTTAAATATAAATAGCATTTGAATTTGAATTCATTTTGAAATTCAAATGAATAAAACATATATGAATAACCATATTTAAATTTTGTAAGTGAGCTCTCATGTTTTATAAATTATTTTACTTCATTAAAAAGAAATATATATACATTTATTAATGAAACTACTATATATGTATTTAATAAAGAAAAGAGGATTTTTATTTATCTTTAAATTAAAAATAATAAGTAAAATGTGTATAAAACAAATGTTAATATTTTAAGCAACTAAAGAGACAAATGTAAACTAACAATTCAACCTATTTGACAAATGTAGTAATTTAGGACATGTGTCCTTTTCTTTTTTATTTCTCTTTTGATTTTTAGTAAAACAAAAACGTTCGTATAAAAACATGTTTTTCTTCACCCTCATTTTTTCTAATGTTCATTTTCTTCTAAGAAAAGAAAAATCCCAGCTGAAACACATTTGTTTCAAAAACTCTCAAACCTGAAATCAAAATTGAAAATCAAATCAATATCTTATATTTCTTTTTCAAAATCAAAGCCTGCACCTGAAGTTCATTTCAAAAGCACAATCACCAACCTGTAAATTCCATAAGCATGCAAACTCTCCTCAAAACTAAAATCAGTTCCAAGTGCAAAAGCATCTTCCTGCAATCCTCTGCGCAATTTTTTTTCAAGTGCAAAGCAAAGCATATGTTACTTGCATGCAAGTTGAATTCAAATAATAATAAAAAAATCTGGGAATGTAAAAATGGAATCTGAAGCCTGCACGCATCTTTCAATCTGAGTTTATCTTCTACAAATTAAGCTTTTCAAATTTAAGAGGTTCAAATGCATATAGAAGCTAGCCTGCATGCAAGATTCAATCAATTTCAAAAATCTCTGCCTCTGTTTCTTGCTATAACAGGTGAGTAACATTACTAACTTAAAAGATTAAGTGTGAATCTGTTGCATGTTTTTATTTCTTTTTCTTCTAAGTTAGATATGTTTGTGTTAACTAATGTTGATGTATTTCTGTATATTTGGATGTTTAATATATGCATGTATGTGAATGTGCTTCCTCTGATTTCTAAGTTCCAGGTCCTGTTTCTAAAAAAAAATATAAAGTGTGAATCTATTGCATGATTTCCCCTGAAACAAGAATGTTATGTGTGAAATTTTCTGTGCATTTTTGAGTATGCATGTATGTGAATGTCTGCGTCATTCTCTATTACCAGTTTTAAATAAAAATATAGAAACCCAAGCTTTGATTCACAATTCTTAACTCTGGTTTTAGGTACAATTAGAATTTGTGTTATAATCAAAATTTCATGTTTGAACTTAAATCAAATCTTAAAATTTGTTTGAGTTTGAAAAACAAAAAATACTGGGTATTGTACAGAAACATAATAAGCAGAGAAACTTAAATTTGGGTAATTGTAAACTCTTGAAAATAATTAATTCAGGATGAACATCTGAATGCTTAAACAAATTTAAGTTTTTTTTTAGAAAAATAAAATCATAAATTTTAATGATGGGTTTAAGGAGCAGTCTTAGGTTTTCTGGAAATTGGGTTTGGGATTTTTGCTGATGCTCACAAGGGACAGGGTGGTCATGATTGTTTCTGGTGATAGATTAGAGGTCATTGATGATATTAAAATGGTGGTGGTGGTGGTAATGCACCGTGGTGAAGCTGATGGTCAAAATTTGTTCCTAAACCTAGTTTTTAGATGATGCTACAGTTTTGTTCGGCATGAGGGGTGTAGGCGATCGAGTGCAATAATTTTTGGGGTAGTGGTAGTTTGGGTATTGATGCAGGTGTGGTCGGAGTAGTTGTCGACAAGGTGGACGGAGGAGGGGCAAATGAGGGTTTCCAGGTTTGGTTGAAGGTGAGCCTGTTGTTGCTGCCAGGTCGAATTGGGGGAAACTCGAATTCGTTTTAGTGTGAAATGGAGTGGTTTGACGGTCGCGAGGTGATGCATGGATGGTCGGCGATTTGTTCATGGTCTGGGTGGTGGCCGGAGGTGTCTACAGCCACCGTGCATATGCATGGTGAAGAAGGAGTGTCAGGTGTGTTGTTTGGGTTGCAGTGTCTTCTTTTGTCTCGGGTTAATACTCGAGTAAATCAAGTTTTTACTCGAAGCAGTTCATGGTATTACCCGAAGTAGAATAAGGGGGAACTCGGGCATTTTCTGATGTTAACAGGTTTCTTTGAAAACCTGTATAAGTTCAAAATTCAATTTAGTTTGAATCTGAAGCAAGTTGTTAACAGAAATGAAACTAAAATTTAAAGTCAGGATTTCAAAATGAGTTTGAATTCTAGGTTTGAAAATTTAATTTAATCCTTTTAAATTAAAATGTTTTAAACATCTATTAAAAGGGTTTAAAAATCTGAAATTTAAAATTAAGGTTTGAATTAAAATAGAAGATTTAAAAACAAGTTTAAATCTAGAAACATGATTCAGATTTGAATCATGTTTTTGAAAATAAAAGTATTTTATAAAATTTTGAAATGTTTAAATGTTTTAATTGTTGAAACATATTCTAATTATGATTTGAAATCTTAAAATTTAATATGGGTGTAAATTTCTTTTATAAATAAGAAATTACTTAGTATAAGTTTAAAAGTTTTTATAATGTTTTTAAACTTTGATAAAGATAAGTTTGGTTCTCAATTTAAATTTAAAACTTAAAATGTAATTTGAAAACAATTTTAAGTTAAACTGTTTTAAGTTACTTTATTTATGATAAAGTAATCATGAATAAGAAATGTTTTATTTTTAAAAGTAAACTTAAGATTTAATGATCTTCGTTTCATTAAATTAGTAAGGTAATTTAAATAATTTAATTAATTAATTTGTTTAATTAATTAAAGATTTGAAATTAATTAATTTTAATTAAATTTGTAATTAATATTAATTTAGGTTAATTATTTAAGAAAGATAATTAAGAATTTGTTAATAAGTTAATGAAGGTCATTAACTTGTGATTATTTATTAATTAATTGATGTAATTAATTTTGAAAATTAATTGGATTAATTAATTTAAATAATCAATTATGAAACTTAATTAAGTATGATTATTTATGGGAATAATTAAAGATATTAATTACTCTTTATAATTAATTAATTAATTTGATTATTTTAAATTAATTAATTAAGTTTAATTAATTTAGAATAATCATTGAATGGATTGATAAGAAATCAATGTGGAATAATTACTTAGAGAAGTAATTAAGTTAAGTAAATTACTGGAAGTAATTAATTAAAGTATGATATTTGGGTTTAATTACTTTATGAAGTGATTAATAATTAATTGCTTAATGGAATTAATTTAAGCATTTATTAATTGAGTTATTTATATTAATTGAGTAATATAATTAATTAAGTGTAATTAATTACTAATGAGATTAATCAAGATTGATTAATAAATATAATTAATTATTAAATGTAATTAATTTGGGAGTAATTAAGAAGTAATTAAGAGTAGTTAATTACTAAATGTAATTAATCAAGTATGATTAATAATTGTGGTTTAATTAAGGTTAATTACTTAATGTAATTAATTTAAATTTAATTAAGGATCATTAATTAATATAATTAATGATGTAATTAAGGATTAATTAATTAAGATTAATTAATAAATGATAAGTGATTGAGGAAGTAATTAATTAATGAAATTAACTAATTAATGAAGTAATTAAAAGTTAATTACTGATTGTGGTTAAGAATAATTAAATTGTAAATTAATTAAAGATAATTACTTGAATGTAATTAAGGGATGATTAATCAAGGGTGATTAATTAAGGTGATTAATTTGAGAATAATTAATTGATTGATTGGTAATCAATTTAAGGGTTAAGTAAGAAAGTTTTAAATGAGGAAGTAATTAATTTAATTCATTTTAAATTAATTATAGATGGTGTGATTGTAGATCCTTGCTTATGAATGGATGATTTGGTTTGACTTGAATGGTTTGAATCTCAGACATGAGATAAATAGTATTATGTGTTATAGATGCATTGGTTGCATTGTGAAGATGATATTAGTATCTATTGACAATGATGATATAGATTATCAATTTGTGATGATTACTTGTTTATGATGATATTGTTGATTATCCATTATGCTAATGTGAAGTATCTATCTGTATGCGTATAGATAATTAGAATTGAATTGTTTTAAACTTAAAACAACTTGGACCCTAAAGACATGCTTTGGATTTCGATGAGACCGGGATCGGGTTTCCATATTTGGATATCCGAAAACCACATCGATTCCAAATTACGTTAGGTCGTTAATCTAAGTGGAGCAAGTGAAGACTCGAGGTGTAAGGGCTATACGTCAGTATAACTTTGTGGGTGATTCCGTAATGAGTTTGACGGAATAGTGCTTATAGATTCGAGATGGTGAATCAGAGTGCAAGGGCTATGGTCGTTGACTCTGAGGGTGATTCCAATAATGAGTGCAACGAGATAGTGCCTTCGGTTTCGTTCGAACCCGAAACGAACTTGTATGGATTGAATGCTTTCAAAACATCGTCGGGTGGACGATGAGCATTCTAAGATTTGATGTCCTATAAAGGTAATCGTAGCCTCAAGCCTCATCAACCGGGAATGGCTAAAACAGGGGAGGCGCAGCAAGGCTTCGTGGGTAGCCCCCACTTGAGAGCAAGATTTACCCCTGCCTAGAAGTCCCTTTATATTCGGCTGTGTGGGGCAGTGGTTCGTTACAACTTCCGTGGTGGCCTTGTTCGGAACTGTTCAGTAAGGAACGGGTCCTGCCTTGTGTTGCAGGGGAGTTATGGCTCCTCGGTACGGTGATCTAGGCCACGTATTGTGACGGGCGGTACCCCAGTAGCCCTGCCATTGTATGGAATCCAAAATCCAATAAGTGCCAACGGTTTTGATTGTATTACCCACTTTTGTGGCTAGTAGCTGGAATTTAATCATGTAACAATTTCAGCTATTTCATATTTACTTGAAAACCCTAGACATTATTATAATATCATCGGATTTCCTATCAAATGTTTTGGTTAGCGTAAGGTAAAAACTTTTCCATGTTTATGTGTGGAAAGTCTTACGTGATACCTTTCTTTTAAAAGGTTTTTCAAAGTTAAGCAACTTTAACCTGTTACTCACACCAGATCCATGTCTGACCCGGAGTTTATTTTTTTTTTCATAAACTCTTGGGT
This sequence comes from Allium cepa, assembly GCA_030765085.1. Classification (NCBI taxonomy): domain Eukaryota; kingdom Viridiplantae; phylum Streptophyta; class Magnoliopsida; order Asparagales; family Amaryllidaceae; genus Allium; species Allium cepa. Next base: position 961,394,485 of record CM060939.1, on the reverse strand, counting down.
ACTCAAATTTTTACGAGTAGCCAAGGGATTCAGGTTAGGATTCAGGTTAGCTTTGACGAATTGTGGAGGAGCAATGGAGCAGAAGGCTTCTGCGTTAGATATTAGTATTCCGTTGTGTGTTCTGTGATTGGCTCTGAGATTGTATTATGTCGTAATAACTAGACAGGTGTTTGTAACTGTCTAGTATGTGTTGTATATCTGTGTACTCTGATAGTGGTTGTAAACTATGTAAATATTTTAGGTTATTAATATAATTTATTCGTACCGCTGTTTAGATTCTGATGTGTTGGTTCTTCTTTCTTCTCTTTCTTTCTATTCTCTATCCCTTTCTTTCTTATTAGCGATGAAATTTCCTGGAGATAGGAAGTTGGGTCGTTACAGTGGTATCAGAGCATCAGGTTGAGTGAATACCTAGGCTTTGGAGTGGTGTCTATCTTGGGAGAGCGTATTTGTAGTTTTGATATATATATATATACACATATATATATATATATATATATTATTTCTACCTATCTGTTGGGTTACCCGTTCAGGTTTTCCAACATAAGTTATAAAGGTAGATAAGGTAGTGGTGTGTGTAACACGATTACTACCATTAGTTGGAGTTTGAACGTTTGAGGTTGGAAGTGTATTTGTCAAGACTGTAGACCTAATGCCGTCTCGAGTGAGTTGTGCAGTGGTGTAGAGATTTCATCGATCTCTGAAGGTAACCTGTAAAGGTTCATAGTTCATTTTTGAAGATGGATGAGTTGAGTTTGGATCTGTCGGTTTGGCAGAAGTATGTAATGGTATTTTGAAACCTCAGGTAGTAGTAACTGCGTGATGAGATGCAGTAAATATGGATCGTGTCCGAAGATGTTTTCTTTGGAACAAGATTTAGGAGGTATGTCTGTTTTGGTGATGTGGCTGAGTTCAACTGGTTGTTTGTGTTTGGCTTTGAGGGACGAGTTTCTCGAAGAGCTTTAGATAAGGAAGTTTTAGCATTAGAGTCAGCAGTGCAACTCGGAGTGACTGTGTTGGCAGGAGTTGATTGGCTGAGTAGTTTCTGAAGGTGGAGTTCAGAAGCAGCAGAGTGGATCCAATACTTTATTGGATTGGCTAATTAAGAGTAAGCTGTTCTGTTTGGTAAAGAGAGAACAGTTTTTGTTTGGGAATTGGTCTCTATTGATCGCAAAAGTGACTTGCGATAGTTTGAGTTTTCTTTTGAGGGATTGAAGAATATTTGGTTGTCTTCTAAGAAGACAGAGGTTTTTCTGCAACTGAAGATTGAGTTTTCTTATCGTCCGGATTCCAGGAGTGCTACCGGTGGATCAGCTAGTAGAAGGAGGATTTCTTGAGATAGGTTTGGTGAGGCAACTCAGGATTGGAGAAACATCTGAATTTCTTTGGATATGTTGAGCCATATTTCTGGAAAATGATGTCCAGTTTGTGCTCATCAGCAGTGTCTTCTGTGCCAGTTCAGAGTTGTGCAGCGGAAGCAGTTTGGGAGTGTTTCTGTTTTGTCTTTTCTGGATAGAAGAAGTGAGTTTTTTCTTCTGATTTTTGAAGAGTAGGGTTGATGATCTTAGTCTTGGTTGATCTTGAGGAGATCATTGGGTTGGGATGTTTTTGGTTCTATTGTTTCTTGAAGCATCAGCCAGAGTTGAGCTAATCAGTTTGGATATAGGCAGCCCAGGATCGTCAGAAGAGTTTTGGAGATAAGAGACGAAGGAATTTGGATTCCGGAGTCGGAAATTTGTTTTGGATCTCTTCTGTGTTTTGGTTGGATTGGTGTTGGTTTTCAAGAGTTGTATTGCCAGTTTGGATAATTGGATTTAATGAGATTCACGTATCTCTGAGGGAGTACGTGTATGAGTTATCTCTAGAAGTGGAACCAGCTGTTCTGGAAGGTTTGTGGTTGAGTCAGACTCGTCTGTAGTCTCATATCTTGTCTAGTTCTATAGGTCTAGATGAGTAGAAGCTCTGTAGCTTCGTAATTTAGATTCTTTGTATTTAGTAGGGCGAGTATCCCGGTATATATATATATATATATATATATATATACACACACACACACACACACACACACACACACACTCGGGGAAACTCGAGAAATTTTTATCCAGAATTTTATCTGGATAATTAAATTTGTTTGATTAGATAGATTGGTTGCTATGGTTGTTAGCATATGATTGATGTATGTTCGTGATTTAAATTTTAAAATTTTAAAATGGGTTATTGAATTATTTTTGCTTTTAAATTTCGGGGACGAAATTCTTTTAAGGGGGGAGGAATGTGATATCCCGGAAATTTTAGCAATATCAATTTAATAATCTGTATTTAAAATTAAATTGATTTGATAAAATTTTAATAAAATTTACTTGATTTAATAGTCCAATTAAATAAATGTGTAATTGATGAAATTTATCTTTTAAAAGCTAATGATTGATTTTCTATTTATAATGTATATGTATATATGTATATATATATTATAGATAGATAAGTTTTGATTTTAGATAAATAAACAAATAAAATATTGTTTTTAATATTCATTTTGATAATTTGAAGATTATTATTTGTTTAATAAATAACTAATTGGTTTAAAATACTTAAAGTAATTGTTTAAAATTGTATAATTGTATTTTAAATATAGTTTAAATTTTAATAAGACAAATAAAAGTTTATTTTATTTGTTTTAAATACAGCTTAATAATTATAATTTGGAATTATTTAGAAATTTAAAATACCATTTAAACATTAAACATTAATTCTTTTAATTAAGATAAATAAGATAAGAAATTTATAATTTCTTTATAAATAATTTAAAATTGATAAATGAGTATTTTCTAACAATAATAAATGTATAAATGTAGATATGTTTTAAAAGACAAATTTATTATTGTCAAATTAAATATGTTAATATAAATTAGTTTTAAAACTGGATTTTAAATATAAATAGCATTTGAATTTGAATTCATTTTGAAATTCAAATGAATAAAACATATATGAATAACCATATTTAAATTTTGTAAGTGAGCTCTCGTGTTTTATAAATTGTTTTACTTCATTAAAAAGAAATATATATACATTTATTAATGAAACTACTATATATGTATTTAATAAAGAAAAGAGGATTTTTATTTATCTTTAAATTAAAAATAATAAGTAAAATGTGTACAAAACAAATGTTAATATTTTAAGCAACCAAAGAGACAAATGTAAACTAATAATTCAACCTATTTGACAAATGTAGTAATTTAGGACATGTGTCCTTTTCTTTTTTATTTCTCTTTTGATTTTTAGTAAAACAAATACATTCGTATAAAAACATGTTTTTCTTCACCCTCATTTTTTCTATTGTTCATTTTCTTCTAAGAAAAGAAAAATCCCAGCTGAAACACATTTGTTTCAAAAACTCTCAAACCTGAAATCAAAATTGAAAATCAAATCAATATCTTATATTTCTTTTACAAAATCAAAGCCTGCACCTGAAGTTCATTTCAAAAGCACAATCACCAACCTGTAAATTCCATAAGCATGCAAACTCTCCTCAAAACTAAAATCAGTTCCAAGTGCAAAAGCATCTGCCTACAATCCTCTGTGCAATTTTTTTTTCAAGTGCAAAGCAAAGCGTATGTTACCTGCATGCAAGTTGAATTCAAATAATAATAATAAAAAAAAACCTGGTAATGTAAAAATGGAATCTGAAGCCTGCATGCATCTTTCATTCTGAGTTTATCTTCTACAAATTAAGCTTTTCAAATTTAAGAGGTTCAAATGCATATAGAAGCTAGCATGCATGCAAGATTCAATCGATTTCAAAAATCTCTACCTTTGTTTCTTGCTATAACAGGTGAGTAACATTACTAACTTAAAAGATTAAGTGTGAATCTGTTGCATGTTTTTATTTCTTTTTCTTCTAAGTTAGATATGTTTGTGTTAATGAATGTTGATGGATTTCTGTGTATTTGGATGTTTAATATATGCATGTATGTGAATGTGCTTCCTCTGATTTCTAAGTTCCAGGTCCTGTTTCTAAAATAAAAATATAAAGTGCGAATCTATTGCATGATTTCCCCTGAAACAAGAATGTTATGTGTGAAATTTTCTGTGCATTTTTTATTATGCATGTATGTGAATGTCTGCGTCATTCTCTGTTACCAGTTTTAAATAAAAATATAGGAACCCAAGCTTTGATTCATAATTCTTAACTCTGGTTTTAGGTACAATTAGAATTTGTGTTATAATCAAAATTTCTGAAAGTCGCTATGCTCTGATACCAACTGAAAGTGCGGTGTGTATACAATTATATGTGCTAATATAGTATACACGGATCGTGTAATATGGATTACAATACAAATGCGGAAATAGATGATAATAGCATTGTAAATAGAAAATAGAAAAATCACACCAGAGATTTTTATACTGGTTCGGAGCACCGTCCTACGTCCAGTCCCAGACTTCTATCTGGATTTTCACTATTAACAACCTCGCTTCACCCGGAGGAACAGGTTTACAACACCCGAACAGCCGAACGGGATTTCACGCCTCTAATACACTGAGGACTTCAACACTTGCCTCTTACAACACGAGGACTTCAACAAAAACAAATACAATTGTTGTTGACAACTTGTGTTCTTGAAAACACGGATTTGTCACTAGTAGTACACCCTTCCTATAATCTTATCCTCAAAGAATATGAATGATGTTTTGTGAAGATTAAAGAAGGTATATTGCTTATTGAATCAAAAGGTATAAAATAGTTTCAATGATTCAATAAGCTATTAATTAAATGAGTGCTTTTAGAATGCAAGAATGTTAGAAAGTAAGATCAGAGAAAGCATATAATAATCATATAAATTCATGTTTGAATCAACGATTTAGATGAGTATATATAAGAAGAAATAGTTGTAACTCTTGGTGAAACAGTTGCCATTAAGAGTTGTGATTATTGGTGAAAGGTAGGAGATGCAACTTTTGGAGAAGAGAAGTGTCTTTTGGAAAACTTGCTTTCTGTTTAAAAACGGTCGACAGGTCAAAAAATGACCGGTAGATAGGATTTTAAATATATAGTCGTTATGTGCATGTGTGCACGTTTACTGTGCAACTTTACCAGAAACGGTCGACCGCCCCATTTTCAACCGGTCGACCGGTCTGTGTAAATTTTCACAGTGAATGTGCAATGATGTTTAAATGTATATATATCAACTATATTTGAAATGCATGATTATTTGAGGATAGATTTTAACAAGTTTATCACTATTACAACATCAAATAATCAACCTATAATCTAGAGTACCATATGTAGGTCTTGATTTGTCGATTGCCTTTATATTGTTGTCAGCAATCAAAATCTTCATAGAAGCTTTGACTCAACATTCTTCCCCTTTTTGATTGATGACAATATATAGCTAAAGTATTGAATCTCCCCCTGAATATGTGATTTCCTGCAGACAATTATTAGCACCTTTCTCCCTGCAAACAATTATTAGCACCTTTCTCCCCCTTTGTCATCGACAAAAAGGAGTAAACAAAAGAGAATATGAACCAAAAAAGAACAATGCATAATACATATTTAAACATAAGATGTTTTGAAAACTACCATACATGCCATAGTTCAATAAGATGGACACTAATTAGTACAAGTGTCACAGATGTTTTTAAAGAACTTAAAAAAAATAAACAAACTAGCTTTAGTCCGACTGAATCTCCTCCTCATCATCTTCATCATCATCATCGTCATCATCGTCATCGTCATCATCGTCATCGTCATCACCTCTAGACGTCTCTCCATGACCTTGTCCGCTTGTACCAGCAGATTCTTCGGATGTTGGCCAAGTGAAAGTGGGAGGAGCCGGACGCTTTCCGGGGTCTTGATGTTGGGTAGAGACAGATGTGCTACATGATATAGCATCCCATATAGCACTGAAGAAAGACTTGACCTTGTTGAATCGTTTGTCAATTTTTGAATCCATACGTTTGAGTCTCGCTTCAAGTAAGAATTGATTACGAGCGATGGTTTCAAGAGATTCTCTTGTAGACGACTTAGATTTCAACAACCTAACTTCTCCGGAACGAGGTCGGGAAGATGGAGCTCGTTGTGCTTGTGTACCTCGTTGTTGCCATTGTTCGAATGGCATAATCTGAACATAGGGAGGAGGAAGTTTCATGCGCTTGATGGTAGTGGAGTCAATGCATTTTGGTGTAGATGTTGCTGAATCAGGGGCTGTTACTCCACATGCTAGCAATATGCGCATAATATACTCATTATAGAAGAAATGAGGTCGAGTGGAGTTATTCACTTTTAAAATTTCATCGAAAATCATGTGAGCCCAGTTGATTTCGATTTCCCCGTATATAGCACAAAGAGCCTTGAAATTTTCCTTGTAGACGGCATCATAATTTCCTAATCGAGGAAATAGAGAGTGCATCAAGACACGATGTAATAGCCTTGCTGTCGGTCGTAGCCCAATCGATTTGGTGCCGTCACTATTATCTTCTATAAACTTATGGCTAGTGCTATTTCGGGTGAATACTTCACAAAATGTCGATGAAAATTCTTCACCTCGATTTGGTATTCCAAGAATAGAAGCTATTCTATCATGAGTAAGATAAATTCGTTTGCCGCAAACTACCGACCAAATAACTCCATTTGGATTATCCGGTGTATATTCTTCTAAATTCATATTTGCGTAGAATAATTTAATCATTAAGTGATTAATTTCTACGCTATTATCTGAAAAATCTATTAGAGGAGAAATATTGGAATTGTTTGCTAAACGACGAATACCGTATGAAGTGAAGTCTTCGAATTTGATGAATGAGCCCGGATGGAACTTATAATTTGTCATTTGATTCCATCGAGTTACGGCAACTGGAGTTTCAAGCCACTTTCTGGCAGAGAGAGTTAGAGATGAAGATTCTGAAGATGCTCTTTTCTTTGATTTCTTTTGTGGTGGAGCCATTGATGAGGATTTGAGAGTTTTGGAGCTTGAGAAATATGAACTAGGGTTTGGGAATTGGGAAAGCTTTCAGTAGGAAGTAGAAAGAAATGAGTGTGGGGTATAAAATATATACGTGAACTGTAAAGAAACTGTAAATGCATGCGACCGGTCGACCGCCTATATATGACCGGTCGACTGTTTTCAACCCGAGAGCATTTTTGGTCGACCGGTCATATTTCCAGTGGTCGACCGGTTTTGCTCTGTGTTGAAAACTGCTTGATTTTGCAAAAAAATTTGAAAAAAAATCGATTGCATATATTTTATATTATATTATTATTACAGAATATATGATATTACAAGAAATATATATGAAAACAAAACAATATACATTATGAAATTCTAATGAGAAGGAGAGTTGTCATTAGAATTTTTGTTGTCTTCAATAGGTTTAGCCCTTGGACTCCACTTATTTCGAGCTCCTTCATTCTCGTTATAATTTCTATCCCAAGAGTTTGGAGTCGTTGAAGTCGATGGCCTGGATGGCATTGGTTCATGAACATCGTGCTTGTTTGATCCGCAGAAGAACGATGCCATTCTTTCTAAGACGGATAATCGCGCCGACGTACGTTGTTGTTCATGATACAGTTGGTTTTGTCCATAATGCAATTGTCTCTGAAGGTCGATTTGATGTTTTTGGTAGTGGTGTATCTCTTCAATTTGAGCTTTGGTTCGAGGAGAATAGAATAGTGTCCTTTTAACTCGTTTTGAATTTGGAGTTTTATCAGACATACAGGAGCATTGATGATGACAGCTTGATTTTTGTTTTGGAGTAGTAGGAGAATAATATTCGTCCGACTCAGAGCTTGTAATAGAAATGTGAGATTCTTGAGCACATTTGTCACAAATATGAGCCATAGTGTAAGTTGAATATATTATTATGGATAGATAAGAATTAAAGATGATCAAAGTATAAAAAATTTGCAAGCTTATATATAAGTTTCTTATATATAATCTTATGGATGTGAGTTAATGATAACTTTTAACCACGAAAATATATGCAGAAATTTTATTGTTATTCTAAAAATAGCTTTGTTTTTAAAACTGAATTTATAAAATGAGTAAATAAAATTTAACCATTTAAATAAAGCAATGGCTAATATTTAATATGAAAAATAGGTTAAGTAAAAGATACGGTTACTAGGAGAAAAGACATTAGTTTAGTTTAAACAAAAAAATTATAATTAAAGAGAATAACCAAAAGAGAAAGTGTACATTAGTAATTGCTTAGTCAAGATTTTTTCTTGAAATTAAACCAAGCTCTCTTCGTAATCTAATAAAATTAGATTCGAGCAGTGGCTTAGTAAAAATGTCTGCTAATTGATTGTCAGTATGGATATATTCAAGACATATATTTCTTTTTTCAATATTATCTCGAAGAAAATGATGACGGATATCAATGTGTTTAGTTCGAGAGTGATTCACTGGATTTTTAGAAAGATTTATAGCACTTGTGTTATCACAGTATATAATAGAATTTGATAAATGAATATCAAAATCTTGAAGTGTTTGTTGCATTTATAGTACTTGAGTACAAGCAAGAGCCGCTGATATATATTCAGCTTCACATGTTGATAGTGAAACACAATTCTGTTTCTTACTAAACCAAGAGACAAGTGATTTTCCAATAAAATGGCACGTACCACTTGTACTTTTTCTATCCGTTCGTGAGCCACCAAAATCAGCATCACTATATGATACTAATTCAAATGGACATTCTTTTGGATAGAAAAGACCAAAATCTTTGGTATTATTAAGATAACGAATTATACGTTTCACTGCTCGTAAATGTGATTCCTTTGGATCGGCTTGAAAACGAGCACATAAACAAACACTCATTAATATATCTGGACGACTAGCTGTAAGATAAAGAAGAGAACCAATCATGCTTCGATATAATTTCTGGTCAACATTCTTACTACTTTCATCTTTTTCAAGATGTGTAGTTGTACTCATAGGAGTTGGTTTACCAGATGTATTTTGTAATCCGAAGCGTTTGATAAGATTTTCACAGTATTTTTCTTGATTGATAAAAATACCGTTTGAAAGTTGTTTGATTTGAAGTCCAAGAAAATAAGATAGTTCTCCCATATGAGACATTTCAAATTCTTTGGTCATAATACTTGCAAATTCCTTGCAGAGTTTATCGTTTGTTGAACCAAAGATTATATCGTCTACATATATTTGGATAACCAGAATATCTTTTCGAGAATGTTTAATAAACAAAGTTTGATCGACTTTGCCTATTTCAAAACCTAAATTAATACGATAGCTACGTAATCGTTCATACCAAGCACGAGGTGCTTGTTTTAAACCATACAGAGCTTTCTTAAGTTTGAACACATGGTCAGGATATTTTTCATGTACGAACAACGGAGTTTGTTCGACATAGACATTCTCTTTGATAAATCCATTGAGAAAAGTACTTTTGACATCCATCTGATAAAGTTTGAAATTATGATGACAAGCAAAAGATAATAGAATTCTAATAGCTTCTAGTCGAGCAACTGGTGCAAAAGTTTCTTCATAATCGATACCTTCTTCTTGATTGTATCCTTGTGCTACTAATCTTGCTTTATTTTTGGTGATATTTCCTTGTTCGTCAGCCTTATTTTTATAGACCCATTTAGTACCAATTACTGACTGATCAGTTGGTCTTGGAACAAGTTCCCAAACGTCATTGCGCTCAAACTGATTTAGTTCTTCCTGCATGGCAATGATCCAGTAATCATCTGTAGCAGCTTCTTTTGGATTCTTGGGTTCGATATTTGAGAGAAAAGCGACATGACCCATTTGATTGAGTTGACTCCTTGTTCTGACATGTGATGTTATTTCACCTATTATATTTTGGGCCGGATGGTCTCTTAATATTCTTGGTGGTGTTTGTAATTCACATATTTGAGGAGCATTCTCAATAATTACTTCTGAGTCAGAATCAGTATTTGAGATGATTGGATTATTAATGACTATTGATTCGTCATCATCTGATATTGTGTGAGGATGCTGATAGATTTCATCAAAAGATACATGAAGTGATTCTTCAATAGTTTTGGTTCGTTTATTAAATATCCGATAGGCCTTACTTCGTTCCGAATAACCGACAAATATTCCTTCATCGGCTTTTGGATCGAATTTTCCAAGCTGGTCTTTCGTATTTAAAATAAAGCACTTAGAACCAAAAACTTTGAAGTATGAGATTTTGGGCTTTCTTTTGTTAAACAATTCATAAGGAGTGTTCTTGGTAAGAGGTCTTATGGACACACGATTTAAAACATAACACGCGGTTGCGACAGCTTCTGCCCAGAAATGTTTTGGTAAGGTAGTTCCATTCAATAATGTTCTTGCACATTCTTGTAAAGTTCGGTTCTTTCGTTCTACTACTCCGTTCTGTTGTGGAGTTCTGGGAAACGAAAAATTATGATATATACCTTTCTTTGTACAAAAATGTTCAAATTCATTATTTTCAAACTCTCCGCCATGATCACTTCTTATATTTTTAACTTTAATCCCTTTTGATTTTTGAATTCTTTTGACGAAGGATTTGAAATGATTGAAAGTATCACTTTTATTTTTTAAGAAAATTGTCCATGTATAACGAGAGAAATCATCAACAATTACAAGCACATATTGATTGTGATTTATTGATTGAACTCTAGTAGGTCCAAATAAATCCATGTGCAGTAACTCAAGTGGTTGTAATGTTGATATAACTTTCTTGGATTTAAAAGATGATTTGGTCAATTTTCCTAATTGACATGCATCACAAATGTTGTTAACTTTAAAACTCATTTTGGGTAGTCCTCTAACTAGATTGTTTTTAGCTAACTTGTCAATATTTCTGAAGTTTATATGACAGAAACGTTTGTGCCATAGCCATGGATCATTGTCATTAGCCACAAGACACATATCTGAATTATGATTAATATTCATATTTAGAATATATATATTTCTGTCTCTATAACCTTCAAAAACTAAATTATGGTCTTTATCTAAAATACTACACTTATTATTTGAAAAGGAAATTATAAAACCCTTGTCACATAACTGACTAATACTAAGTAAATTGTGTTTTAAATTTCTAACTAGCATGACATTAGTAATAAGAGGTAAGTTAGATGTACCGCAATTGCTCACATCGCCTTTGCCGATGATATAACCTTTTGAATTGTCTCCAAAAGTGACTGAGCCACCATCTGAGTATTTAATATTTGTTAATAAGCTTTTGTCTCCCGTCATATGTTTTGAGCAACCACTGTCCAATATCCACTTTCCTCTTTTCTTCAGTGGGACCTCATCTTCTGTTGCCATAAAACAAACATTAGCTTGTTCATTCTCCGAATCACTTTCACTTTCTGATGAAGATGACTCTGAGTCATCCCATGTTACTGAGAAGGCTCGTTTCTTTGATTTGTCCTTCTTATATTTGAATTTGTCATTTTCTGACTTCTTCTTTTGTTCTGGACAATCCTTCTGCATGTGTCCCTTTTTATGGCAGTTGAAACATTCTATAGCAGATGAAGATGGTTTATTTGATCCAGGTTTCCTTTTATTGTAGGGACTGGCTTTTCGATATTTTAGGAATTTTTTGAATCCTTTTGCAATGAATGCCAAATCTTCGTCTTTAGAATCCGATTCATTTTCATCTTTCTCAACATGAAATGCTACATTTTTCTTTTCTTCTTTCTGTTCTTTTCTAGCCTGCACATTTGCTTCATATGACATTAAATTTCCTATCAATTCATCTGGCTTCATGACGGAAAGGTCATTAGCTTCTTCAATTGCCAATACTTTTCCTTCCCATTCACTAGTCAGAGAATGTAGGACTGTTGAAACAACATCAAAATCAGAATATTTTTGTCCTAAGCCAATAAGTGCATGGTGAATAGTTTGAAACCGTGAATACATTTCATTGATTGTCTCATTTGGTTTCATTTTGAAATTTTGAAATTGACTTTTCAGCATTGCTATTTTGGCTTGTTTAACCTTGTTAGTACCTTCATGAGTGATTTTTAGCATTTGCCAAATTTGATATGCAGTAGTGCAGATGCTAACACGGTTATATTCATTTTGGTCTAATGCACAGAACAACATATTTATTGCTCTTGCATTTACGGCTGCTGCCATTTTCTCAGCAGCAGTCCATTCTGAATAATCAGTTGTTGGATTCACTATTTCTCTTTGAGTAGCATTCCAAGCATCATAGCTACTTGATTGCATAAAAAATGACATACGTGTTGCCCAATAACTATAGTTAAGACCATTGAAAAATGGAGGTCTTTGTGTCGATTGACCTTCCGTGTAAGTGGTGTTTTGAGTGCTAGTACTTGCGTTATTTGCCATATTACAAGAATATATCAAATAACTGTGTTACGGTTATATGATAACCTCGCTCTGATACCAAATGAAAGTCGCTATGCTCTGATACCAACTGAAAGTGCGGTGTGTATACAATTATATGTGCTAATATAGTATACACGGATCGTGTAATATGGATTACAATACAAATGCGGAAATAGATGATAATAGCATTGTAAATAGAAAATAGAAAAATCACACCAGAGATTTTTATACTGGTTCGGAGCACCGTCCTACGTCCAGTCCCAGACTTCTATCTGGATTTTCACTATTAACAACCTCGCTTCACCCGGAGGAACAGGTTTACAACACCCGAACAGCCGAACGGGATTTCACGCCTCTAATACACTGAGGACTTCAACACTTGCCTCTTACAACACGAGGACTTCAACAAAAACAAATACAATTGTTGTTGACAACTTGTGTTCTTGAAAACACGGATTTGTCACTAGTAGTACACCCTTCCTATAATCTTATCCTCAAAGAATATGAATGATGTTTTGTGAAGATTAAAGAAGGTATATTGCTTATTGAATCAAAAGGTATAAAATAGTTTCAATGATTCAATAAGCTATTAATTAAATGAGTGCTTTTAGAATGCAAGAATGTTAGAAAGTAAGATCAGAGAAAGCATATAATAATCATATAAATTCATGTTTGAATCAACGATTTAGATGAGTATATATAAGAAGAAATAGTTGTAACTCTTGGTGAAACAGTTGCCATTAAGAGTTGTGATTATTGGTGAAAGGTAGGAGATGCAACTTTTGGAGAAGAGAAGTGTCTTTTGGAAAACTTGCTTTTTGTTTAAAAACGGTCGACAGGTCAAAAAATGACCGGTAGACAGGATTTTAAATATATAGTCGTTATGTGCATGTGTGCACGTTTACTGTGCAACTTTACCAGAAACGGTCGACCGCCCCATTTTCAACCGGTCGACCGGACTGTGTAAATTTTCACAGTGAATGTGCAATGATGTTTAAATGTATATATATCGACTATATTTGAAATGCATGATTATTTGAGGATAGATTTTAACAAGTTTATCACTATTACAACATCAAATAATCAACCTATAATCTAGAGTACCATATGTAGGTCTTGATTTGTCGATTGCCTTTATATTGTTGTCAGCAATCAAAATCTTCATAGAAGCTTTGACTCAACATTCTCCCCCTTTTTGATTGATGACAATATATAGCTAAAGTATTGAATCTCCCCCTGAATATGTGATTTCCTGCAGACAATTATTAGCACCTTTCTCCCTGCAAACAATTATTAGCACCTTTCTCCCCCTTTGTCATCGACAAAAAGGAGTAAACAAAAGAGAATATGAACCAAAAAAGAACAATGCATAATACATATTTAAACATAAGATGTTTTGAAAACTACCATACATGCCATAGTTCAATAAGATGGACACTAATTAGTACAAGTGTCACAGATGTTTTTAAAGAACTTAAAAAAATAAACAAACTAGCTTTAGTCCGACTGAATCTCCTCCTCATCATCTTCATCATCATCATCGTCATCATCGTCATCGTCATCATCGTCATCGTCATCACCTCTAGACGTCTCTCCATGACCTTGTCCGCTTGTACCAGCAGATTCCTCGGATGTTGACCAAGTGAAAGTGGGAGGAGCCGGACGCTTTCCGGGGTCTTGATGTTGGGTAGAGACAGATGTGCTACATGATATAGCATCCCATATAGCACTGAAGAAAGACTTGACCTTGTTGAATCGTTTGTCAATTTTTGAATCCATACGTTTGAGTCTCGCTTCAAGTAAGAATTGATTACGAGCGATGGTTTCAAGAGATTCTCTTGTAGACGACTTAGATTTCAACAACCTAACTTCTCCGGAACGAGGTCGGGAAGATGGAGCTCGTTGTGCTTGTGTACCTCGTTGTTGCCATTGTTCGAATGGCATAATCTGAACATAGGGAGGAGGAAGTTTCATGCGCTTGATGGTAGTGGAGTCAATGCATTTTGGTGTAGATGTTGCTGAATCAGGGGCTGTTACTCCACATGCTAGCAATATGCGCATAATATACTCATTATAGAAGAAATGAGGTCGAGTGGAGTTATTCACTTTTAAAATTTCATCGAAAATCATGTAAGCCCAGTTGATTTCGATTTCCCCGTATATAGCATAAAGAGCCTTGAAATTTTCCTTGTAGACGGCATCATAATTTCCTAATCGAGGAAATAGAGAGTGCATCAAGACACGATGTAATAGCCTTGCTGTCGGTCGTAGCCCAATCGATTTGGTGCCGTCACTATTATCTTCTATAAACTTATGGCTAGTGCTATTTCGGGTGAATACTTCACAAAATGTCGATGAAAATTCTTCACCTCGATTTGGTATTCCAAGAATAGAAGCTATTCTATCATGAGTAAGATAAATTCGTTTGCCGCAAACTACCGACCAAATAACTCCATTTGGATTATCCGGTGTATATTCTTCTAAATTCATATTTGCGTAGAATAATTTAATCATTAAGTGATTAATTTCTACGCTATTATCTGAAAAATCTATTAGAGGAGAAATATTGGAATTGTTTGCTAAACGACGAATACCGTATGAAGTGAAGTCTTCGAATTTGATGAATGAGCCCGGATGGAACTTATAATTTGTCATTTGATTCCATCGAGTTACGGCAACTGGAGTTTCAAGCCACTTTCTGGCAGAGAGAGTTAGAGATGAAGATTCTGAAGATGCTCTTTTCTTTGATTTCTTTTGTGGTGGAGCCATTGATGAGGATTTGAGAGTTTTGGAGCTTGAGAAATATGAACTAGGGTTTGGGAATTGGGAAAGCTTTCAGTAGGAAGTAGAAAGAAATGAGTGTGGGGTATAAAATATATACGTGAACTGTAAAGAAACTGTAAATGCATGCGACCGGTCGACCGCCTATATATGACCGGTCGACTGTTTTCAACCCGAGAGCATTTTTGGTCGACCGGTCATATTTCCGGTGGTCGACCGGTTTTGCTCTGTGTTGAAAACTGCTTGATTTTGCAAAAAAATTTGAAAAAAAATCGATTGCATATATTTTATATTATATTATTATTACAGAATATATGATATTACAAGAAATATATATGAAAACAAAACAATATACATTATGAAATTCTAATGAGAAGGAGAGTTGTCATTAGAATTTTTGTTGTCTTCAATAGGTTTAGCCCTTGGACTCCACTTATTTCGAGCTCCTTCATTCTCGTTATAATTTCTATCCCAAGAGTTTGGAGTCGTTGAAGTCGATGGCCTGGATGGCATTGGTTCATGAACATCGTGCTTGTTTGATCCGCAGAAGAACGATGCCATTCTTTCTAAGACGGATAATCGCGCCGACGTACGTTGTTGTTCATGATACAGTTGGTTTTGTCCATAATGCAATTGTCTCTGAAGGTCGATTTGATGTTTTTGGTAGTGGTGTATCTCTTCAATTTGAGCTTTGGTTCGAGGAGAATAGAATAGTGTCCTTTTAACTCGTTTTGAATTTGGAGTTTTATCAGACATACAGGAGCATTGATGATGACAACTTGATTTTTGTTTTGGAGTAGTAGGAGAATAATATTCGTCCGACTCAGAGCTTGTAATAAAAATGTGAGATTCTTACGCACATTTGTCACAAATATGAGCCATAGTGTAAGTTGAATATATTATTATGGATAGATAAGAATTAAAGATGATCAAAGTATAAAAAATTTGCAAGCTTATATATAAGTTTCTTATATATAATCTTATGGATGTGAGTTAATGATAACTTTTAACCACGAAAATATAAGCAGAAATTTTATTGTTATTCTAAAAATAGCTTTGTTTTTAAAACTGAATTTATAAAATGAGTAAATAAAATTTAACCATTTAAATAAAGCAATGGCTAATATTTAATATAAAAAATAGGTTAAGTAAAAGATACGGTTACTAGGAGAAAAGACATTAGTTTAGTTTAAACAAAAAAATTATAATTAAAGAGAATAACCAAAAGAGAAAGTATACATTAGTAATTGCTTAGTCAAGATTTTTTCTTGAAATTAAACCAAGCTCTCTTCGTAATCTAATAAAATTAGATTCGAGCAGCGGCTTAGTAAAAATGTCTGCTAATTGATTGTCAGTATGGATATATTCTAGACATATATTTCTTTTTTCAATATTATCTCGAAGAAAATGATGACGGATATCAATGTGTTTAGTTCGAGAGTGATTCACTGGATTTTTAGAAAGATTTATAGCACTTGTGTTATCACAGTATATAATAGAATTTGATAAATGAATATCAAAATCTTGAAGTGTTTGTTGCATATATAGTACTTGAGTACAAGCAAGAGCCGCTGATATATATTCAGCTTCACATGTTGATAGTGAAACACAATTCTGTTTCTTACTAAACCAAGAGACAAGTGATTTTCCAATAAAATGGCACGTACCACTTGTACTTTTTCTATCCGTTCGTGAGCCACCAAAATCAGCATCACTATATGATACTAATTCAAATGGACATTCTTTTGGATAGAAAAGACCAAAATCTTTGGTATTATTAAGATAACGAATTATACGTTTCACTGCTCGTAAATGTGATTCCTTTGGATCGGCTTGAAAACGAGCACATAAACAAACACTCATTAATATATCTGGACGACTAGCTGTAAGATAAAGAAGAGAACCAATCATGCTTCGATATAATTTCTGGTCAACATTCTTACTACTTTCATCTTTTTCAAGATGTGTAGTTGTACTCATAGGAGTTGGTTTACCAGATGTATTTTGTAATCCGAAGCGTTTGATAAGATTTTCACAGTATTTTTCTTGATTGATAAAAATACCGTTTGAAAGTTGTTTGATTTGAAGTCCAAGAAAATAAGATAGTTCTCCCATATGAGACATTTCAAATTCTTTGGTCATAATACTTGCAAATTCCTTGCAGAGTTTATCGTTTGTTGAACCAAAGATTATATCGTCTACATATATTTGGATAACCAGAATATCTTTTCGAGAATGTTTAATAAACAAAGTTTGATCGACTTTGCCTATTTCAAAACCTGAATTAATAAGATAGCTACGTAATCGTTCATACCAAGCACGAGGTGCTTGTTTTAAACCATACAGAGCTTTCTTAAGTTTGAACACATGGTCAGGATATTTTTCATGTACGAACAACGGAGGTTGTTCGACATAGACATTCTCTTTGATAAATCCATTGAGAAAAGCACTTTTGACATCCATCTGATAAAGTTTGAAATTATGATGACAAGCAAAAGATAATAGAATTCTAATAGCTTCTAGTCGAGCAACTGGTGCAAAAGTTTCTTCATAATCGATACCTTCTTCTTGATTGTATCCTTGTGCTACTAATCTTGCTTTATTTTTGGTGATATTTCCTTGTTCGTCAGCCTTATTTTTATAGACCCATTTAGTACCAATTACTGACTGATCAGTTGGTCTTGGAACAAGTTCCCAAACGTCATTGCGCTCAAACTGATTTAGTTCTTCCTGCATGGCAATGATCCAGTAATCATCTGTAGCAGCTTCTTTTGGATTCTTGGGTTCGATATTTGAGAGAAAAGCGACATGACCCATTTGATTGAGTTGACTCCTTGTTCTGACATGTGATGTTATTTCACCTATTATATTTTGGGCCGGATGGTCTCTTAATATTCTTGGTGGTGTTTGTAATTCACATATTTGAGGAGCATTCTCAATAATTACTTCTGAGTCAGAATCAGTATTTGAGATGATTGGATTATTAATGACTATTGATTCGTCATCATCTGATATTGTGTGAGGATGCTGATAGATTTCATCAAAAGATACATGAAGTGATTCTTCAATAGTTTTGGTTCGTTTATTAAATATCCGATAGGCCTTACTTCGTTCCGAATAACCGACAAATATTCCTTCGTCGGCTTTTGGATCGAATTTTCCAAGCTGGTCTTTCGTATTTAAAATAAAGCACTTAGAACCAAAAACTTTGAAGTATGAGATTTTGGGTTTTCTTTTGTTAAACAATTCATAAGGAGTGTTCTTGGTAAGAGGTCTTATGGACACACGATTTAAAACATAACAGGCGGTTGCGACAGCTTCTGCCCAGAAATGTTTTGGTAAGGTAGTTCCATTCAATAATGTTCTTGCACATTCTTGTAAAGTTCGGTTCTTTCGTTCTACTACTCCGTTCTGTTGTGGAGTTCTGGGAAACGAAAAATTATGATATATACCTTTCTTTGTACAAAAATGTTCAAATTCATTATTTTCAAACTCTCCGCCATGATCACTTCTTATATTTTTAACTTTAATCCCTTTTGATTTTTGAATTCTTTTGACGAAGGATTTGAAACGATTGAAAGTATCACTTTTATTTTTTAAGAAAATTGTCCATGTATAACGAGAGAAATCATCAACAATTACAAGCTCATATTGATTGTGATTTATTGATTGAACTCTAGTAGGTCCAAATAAATCCATGTGCAGTAACTCAAGTGGTTGTAATGTTGATATAACTTTCTTGGATTTAAAAGATGATTTGGTCAATTTTCCTAATTGACATGCATCACAAATGTTGTTAACTTTAAAAATCATTTTGGGTAGTCCTCTAACTAGATTGTTTTTAGCTAACTTGTCAATATTTCTGAAGTTTATATGACAGAAACGTTTGTGCCATAGCCATGGATCATTGTCATTAGCCACAAGACACATATCTGAATTATGATTAATATTCATATTTAGAATATATATATTTCTGTCTCTATAACCTTCAAAAACTAAATTATGGTCTTTATCTAAAATACTACACTTATTATTTGAAAAGGAAATTATAAAACCCTTGTCACATAACTGACTAATACTAAGTAAATTGTGTTTTAAATTTCTAACTAGCATGACATTAGTAATAAGAGGTAAGTTAGATGTACCGCAATTGCTCACATCGCCTTTGCCAATGATATAACCTTTTGAATTGTCTCCAAAAGTGACTGAGCCACCATCTGAGTATTTAATATTTGTTAATAAGCTTTTGTCTCCCGTCATATGTTTTGAGCAACCACTGTCCAATATCCACTTTCCTCTTTTCTTCAGTGGGACCTCATCTTCTGTTGCCATAAAACAAACATTAGCTTGTTCATTCTCCGAATCACTTTCACTTTCTGATGAAGATGACTCTGAGTCATCCCATGTTACTGAGAAGGCTCGTTTCTTTGATTTGTCCTTCTTATATTTGAATTTGTCATTTTCTGACTTCTTCTTTTGTTCTGGACAATCCTTCTGCATGTGTCCCTTTTTATGGCAGTTGAAACATTCTATAGCAGATGAAGATGGTTTATTTGATCCAGGTTTCCTTTTATTGTAGCGACTGGCTTTTCGATATTTTAGGAATTTTTTGAATCCTTTTGCAATGAATGCCAAATCTTCATCTTCAGAATCCGATTCATTTTCATCTTTCTCAACATGAAATGCTACATTTTTCTTTTCTTCTTTCTGTTCTTTTCTAGCCTGCACATTTGCTTCATATGACATTAAATTTCCTATCAATTCATCTGGCTTCATGACGGAAAGGTCATTAGCTTCTTCAATTGCCAATACTTTTCCCTCCCATTCACTAGTCAGAGAATGTAGGACTGTTGAAACAACATCAAAATCAGAATATTTTTGTCCTAAGCCAATAAGTGCATGGTGAATAGTTTGAAACCGTGAATACATTTCATTGATTGTCTCATTTGGTTTCATTTTGAAATTTTGAAATTGACTTTTCAGCATTGCTATTTTGGCTTGTTTAACCTTGTTAGTACCTTCATGAGTATTTTTAGTGTTTGCCAAATTTGATATGCAGTAGTGCAGATGCTAACACGGTTATATTCATTTTGGTCTAATGCACAGAACAACATATTTATTGCTCTTGCATTTACGGCTGCTGCCATTTTCTCAGCAGCAGTCCATTCTGAATAATCAGTTGTTGGATTCACTATTTCTCTTTGAGTAGCATTCCAAGCATCATAGCTACTTGATTGCATAAAAAATGACATACGTGTTGCCCAATAACTATAGTTAAGACCATTGAAAAATGGAGGTCTTTGTGTCGATTGACCTTCCGTGTAAGTGGTGTTTTGAGTGCTAGTACTTGCGTTATTTGCCATATTACAAGAATATATCAAATAACTGTGTTACGGTTATATGATAACCTCGCTCTGATACCAAATGAAAGTCGCTATGCTCTGATACCAACTGAAAGTGCGGTGTGTATACAATTATATGTGCTAATATAGTATACACGGATCGTGTAATATGGATTACAATACAAATGCGGAAATAGATGATAATAGCATTGTAAATAGAAAATAGAAAAATCACACCAGAGATTTTTATACTGGTTCGGAGCACCGTCCTACGTCCAGTCCCAGACTTCTATCTGGATTTTCACTATTAACAACCTCGCTTCACCCGGAGGAACAGGTTTACAACACCCGAACAGCCGAACGGGATTTCACGCCTCTAATACACTGAGGACTTCAACACTTGCCTCTTACAACACGAGGACTTCAACAAAAACAAATACAATTGTTGTTGACAACTTGTGTTCTTGAAAACACGGATTTGTCACTAGTAGTACACCCTTCCTATAATCTTATCCTCAAAGAATATGAATGATGTTTTGTGAAGATTAAAGAAGGTATATTGCTTATTGAATCAAAAGGTATAAAATAGTTTCAATGATTCAATAAGCTATTAATTAAATGAGTGCTTTTAGAATGCAAGAATGTTAGAAAGTAAGATCAGAGAAAGCATATAATAATCATATAAATTCATGTTTGAATCAACGATTTAGATGAGTATATATAAGAAGAAATAGTTGTAACTCTTGGTGAAACAGTTGCCATTAAGAGTTGTGATTATTGGTGAAAGGTAGGAGATGCAACTTTTGGAGAAGAGAAGTGTCTTTTGGAAAACTTGCTTTCTGTTTAAAAACGGTCGACAGGTCAAAAAATGACCGGTAGACAGGATTTTAAATATATAGTCGTTATGTGCATGTGTGCACGTTTACTGTGCAACTTTACCAGAAACGGTCGACCGCCCCATTTTCAACCGGTCGACCGGTCTGTGTAAATTTTCACAGTGAATGTGCAATGATGTTTAAATGTATATATATCGACTATATTTGAAATGCATGATTATTTGAGGATAGATTTTAACAAGTTTATCACTATTACAACATCAAATAATCAACCTATAATCTAGAGTACCATATGTAGGTCTTGATTTGTCGATTGCCTTTATATTGTTGTCAGCAATCAAAATCTTCATAGAAGCTTTGACTCAACATTCTCCCCCTTTTTGATTGATGACAATATATAGCTAAAGTATTGAATCTCCCCCTGAATATGTGATTTCCTGCAGACAATTATTAGCACCTTTCTCCCTGCAAACAATTATTAGCACCTTTCTCCCCCTTTGTCATCGACAAAAAGGAGTAAACAAAAGAGAATATGAACCAAAAAAGAACAATGCATAATACATATTTAAACATAAGATGTTTTGAAAACTACCATACATGCCATAGTTCAATAAGATGGACACTAATTAGTACAAGTGTCACAGATGTTTTTAAAGAACTTAAAAAAATAAACAAACTAGCTTTAGTCCGACTGAATCTCCTCCTCATCATCTTCATCATCATCATCGTCATCATCGTCATCGTCATCATCGTCATCGTCATCACCTCTAGACGTCTCTCCATGACCTTGTCCGCTTGTACCAGCAGATTCCTCGGATGTTGACCAAGTGAAAGTGGGAGGAGCCGGACGCTTTCCGGGGTCTTGATGTTGGGTAGAGACAGATGTGCTACATGATATAGCATCCCATATAGCACTGAAGAAAGACTTGACCTTGTTGAATCGTTTGTCAATTTTTGAATCCATACGTTTGAGTCTCGCTTCATGTAAGAATTGATTACGAGCGATGGTTTCAAGAGATTCTCTTGTAGACGACTTAGATTTCAACAACCTAACTTCTACGGAACGAGGTCGGGAAGATGGAGCTCGTTGTGCTTGTGTACCTCGTTGTTGCCATTGTTCGAATGGCATAATCTGAACATAGGGAGGAGGAAGTTTCATGCGCTTGATGGTAGTGGAGTCAATGCATTTTGGTGTAGATGTTGCTGAATCAGGGGCTGTTACTCCACATGCTAGCAATATGCGCATAATATACTCATTATAGAAGAAATGAGGTCGAGTGGAGTTATTCACTTTTAAAATTTCATCGAAAATCATGTAAGCCCAGTTGATTTCGATTTCCCCGTATATAGCATAAAGAGCCTTGAAATTTTCCTTGTAGACGGCATCATAATTTCCTAATCGAGGAAATAGAGAGTGCATCAAGACACGATGTAATAGCCTTGCTGTCGGTCGTAGCCCAATCGATTTGGTGCCGTCACTATTATCTTCTATAAACTTATGGCTAGTGCTATTTCGGGTGAATACTTCACAAAATGTCGATGAAAATTCTTCACCTCGATTTGGTATTCCAAGAATAGAAGCTATTCTATCATGAGTAAGATAAATTCGTTTGCCGCAAACTACCGACCAAATAACTCCATTTGGATTATCCGGTGTATATTCTTCTAAATTCATATTTGCGTAGAATAATTTAATCATTAAGTGATTAATTTCTACGCTATTATCTGAAAAATCTATTAGAGGAGAAATATTGGAATTGTTTGCTAAACGACGAATACCGTATGAAGTGAAGTCTTCGAATTTGATGAATGAGCCCGGATGGAACTTATAATTTGTCATTTGATTCCATCGAGTTACGGCAACTGGAGTTTCAAGCCACTTTCTGGCAGAGAGAGTTAGAGATGAAGATTCTGAAGATGCTCTTTTCTTTGATTTCTTTTGTGGTGGAGCCATTGATGAGGATTTGAGAGTTTTGGAGCTTGAGAAATATGAACTAGGGTTTGGGAATTGGGAAAGCTTTCAGTAGGAAGTAGAAAGAAATGAGTGTGGGGTATAAAATATATACGTGAACTGTAAAGAAACTGTAAAATGATGTTTTGTGAAGATTAAAGAAGGTATATTGCTTATTGAATCAAAAGGTATAAAATAGTTTCAATGATTCAATAAGCTATTAATTAAATGAGTGCTTTTAGAATGCAAGAATGTTAGAAAGTAAGATCAGAGAAAGCATATAATAATCATATAAATTCATGTTTGAATCAACGATTTAGATGAGTATATATAAGAAGAAATAGTTGTAACTCTTGGTGAAACAGTTGCCATTAAGAGTTGTGATTATTGGTGAAAGGTAGGAGATGCAACTTTTGGAGAAGAGAAGTGTCTTTTGGAAAACTTGCTTTCTGTTTAAAAACGGTCGACAGGTCAAAAAATGACCGGTAGACAGGATTTTAAATATATAGTCGTTATGTGCATGTGTGCACGTTTACTGTGCAACTTTACCAGAAACGGTCGACCGCCCCATTTTCAACCGGTCGACCGGTCTGTGTAAATTTTCACAGTGAATGTGCAATGATGTTTAAATGTATATATATCGACTATATTTGAAATGCATGATTATTTGAGGATAGATTTTAACAAGTTTATCACTATTACAACATCAAATAATCAACCTATAATCTAGAGTACCATATGTAGGTCTTGATTTGTCGATTGCCTTTATATTGTTGTCAGCAATCAAAATCTTCATAGAAGCTTTGACTCAACAATTTCATGTTTGAACTTAAATCAAATCTTAAAATTTGTTTGAGTTTGAAAAAAAAATATACTGGGTATTGTACAGAAACATAATAAGTGGAGAAACTTAAATTTGGGTAATTGTAAACTCTTGAAAATAATTAATTCAGGATGAACATCTGAATGCTAATACAAATTTAAGTTTTTTTTAGAAAAATAAAATCACAAATTTTAATGATGGGTTAAAGGAGCAGTCTTAGGTTTTCTGGAAATAGGGTTTGGGATTTTTGCTGATGCTCACAAGGGACAGGGTGGTCATGATTGTTTCTGGTGATAGATTAGAGGTCAGTGACGATATTAAAATGGTGGTGGTGGTGGTAATGCACTGTGGTGAAGGTGATGGTCAAAATTTGTTCCTAAACCTAGTTTTTAGATGATGCTACAATTTTGTTCGGCATGAGGGGTGTAGGCGATCGAGTGCAACAATTTTTGGGGTAGTGGTAGTTTGGGTATTGATGCAGGTGTGGTCGGAGTAGCTGTCGACAAGGTGAACGGAGGAGGGGAAAATGAGGGTTTCCAGGTTTGGTTGAAGGTGAGCCTGTTGTTGCTGCCAGGTTGAATTGGGGGAAAATCGAATTCGTTTTAGTGTGAAATGGAGTGGTTTGACGGTCGCGAGGTGATGCATGGATGGTCGGCGATTTGTTCATAGTCTAGGTGGTGGCCGGAGGTGGCTACAGCCACCGTGCATATGCACGGTGAAGAAGGAGTGTCAGGTGTTTTGTTTGGGTTGCAGTGTCTTCTTTTGTCTCGGGTTAATACTCGAGTAAATCAAGTTTTTACTCGAAGCAGTTCATGGTATTACCCGAAGTAGAATAAGGGTGAACTCGGGCATTTTCTGATGTTAACATGTTTCTTTGAAAACCTGTATAAGTTCCAAATTCAATTTAGTTTGAATCTGAAGCAAGTTGTTAACAGAAATGAAACTTAAATTTAAAGTCAGGATTTCAAACTGAGTTTGAATTCCAGGTTTGAAAATTTAATTTAATCCTTTTAAATTAAAATGTTTTAAACATCTATCAAAAGGGTTTAAAAACTTGAAATTTAAAATTAAGCTTTGAATTAAAATAGAAGATTTAAAAACAAGTTTAAATCTGGAAACATGATTCAGATTTGAATCATGTTTTTGAATATAAAAGTATTTTTTAAAATTTTGAAATGTTTAAAATGTTTTAATTGTTGAAACATATTCTAATTATGATTTGAAATCTTAAAATTCAATATGGGTGTAAATTTCTTTTATAAATAAGGAATTACTTAGTATAAGTTCAAAAGTTTTTATAATGTTTTTAAACTTTGATAAAGATAAGTTTGGTTCTCAATTTAAATTTAAAACTTAAAATGTAATTTGAAAACAATTTTAAGTTAAACTGTTTTAAGTTACTTTATTTATGATAAAGTAATCATGAATAAGAAATGTTTTATTTCTAAAAGTAAACTTAAGATTTAATGATCTTTGTTTCATTAAATTAGTAAGGTAATTTAAATAATTTGATTAATTAATTTGTTTAATTAATTAGAGATTTGAAATTAATTAAGTTTAATTAAATTTTTAATTAATATTAATTAATTTAGGTTAATTATTTAAGAAAGATAATTAAGAATTTGTTAATAAGTTAATGAAGTTCATTAACTTGTGATTATTTATTAATTAATTGATGTAATTAATTTTGAAAATTAATTGGATTAATTAATTTAAATAATCAATTATGAAACTTAATTAAGTATGATTACTTTATGGGAATAATTAAAGATATTAATTACTCTTTGTAATTAATTTATTAATTTGATTAGTTTAAATTAATTAATTAAGTTTAATTAATTTAGAATAATCATTGAATGGATTGATAAGAAATCAATGTGGAATAATTACTTAGAGAAGTAATTAAGTTAAGTAAATTACTGGAAGTAATTAATTAAAGTATGATATTTGGGTTTAATTACTTTGTGAAGTGATTAATAATTAATTGCTTAATGGAATTAATTTAAGCATTTATTAATTAAGTTATTTAAAATAATTGAGTAATATAATTAATTAAGGGTAATTAATTACTAATGAGATTAATCAAGATTGATTAATAAATATAATTAATTATTAAATGTAATTAATTTGGGAGTAATTAAGAAGTAATTAAGAGTAGTTAATTACTAAATGTAATTAATCAAGTATGATTAATAATTGTGGTTTAATTAAGGTTAATTAATTAATGTAATTAATTTAAATAAGTAATTAATTTAATTTAATTAAGGATCATTAATTAATATAATTAATGATGTAATTAAGGATTAATTAATTAAGATTAATTAATCAATGATAAGTGATTAAGGAAGTAATTAATTAATGAAATTAATTAATTAATGAAGTAATTAAAGGTTAATTACTGATTGTGGTTAAGAATAATTAATTTGTAAATTAATTAAAGATAATTACTTGAATGTAATTAAGGGATAAATAATCAAGGGTGATTAATTAAGGTGATTAATTTGAGAATAATTAATTAATTGATTGGTAATCAATTTAAGGGTTAAGTAAGCAAGTTTTAAATGAGGAAGTAATTAATTTAATTCATTTTAAATTAATTAAAGATAGATAATTAATTTAATTCATTTTAAATTAATTAGAGATAGAAGTAATTAATTTAATTCATTTTAAATTAATTATAGATGGTGTGATTGTAGATCCTTGCTTATGAATGAATGATTTGGTTTGACTTGAATGGTTTGAATCTCAGACATGAGATAAATAGTATTACGTGTTATGGATGCATTAGTTGCATTGTGAAGATGATATTAGTATCTATTGACAATGATGATATAGATTATCCATTTGTGATGATTACTTGTTTATGATGATATTGTTGATTATCCATTATGATGATGTGAAGTATCTATCTGTGTGTATATAGATAATTAGAATTGAATTGTTTTAAACTTAAAACAACTTAGACCCTAAAGACACGCTTTGGATTTCGATGAGACCGGGATAGGGTTTCCATATTTGGATATCCGAAAACCACATCGATTCCAAATTACGTTAGGTCGTTAATCTAAGTGGAGCAAGTGAAGACTCGAGGTGTAAGGGCTATACGTCAGTATAACTCTGTGGGTGATTCCGTAATGAGTTTGACGGATAGTGCTTATAGATTCGAGATGGTGAATCGGAGTGCAAGGGCTATGGTCATTGACTCTGAGGGTAATTCCAATAATGAGTGC
This sequence comes from Allium cepa, assembly GCA_030765085.1. NCBI lineage: Eukaryota > Viridiplantae > Streptophyta > Magnoliopsida > Asparagales > Amaryllidaceae > Allium > Allium cepa. The sequence goes on along the minus strand of CM060939.1, from coordinate 961,367,202 downwards.
AACGAGATAGTGCCTTCGGTTTCGTTCGAACCCGGAACGAACTTGTATGGATTGAATGCTTTCAGAACATCGTCGGGTGGACGATGAGCATTCTAAGATTTGATGTCCTATAAAGGTAATCGTAGCCTCAAGCCTCATCAACCGAGAATGACTAAAACAGGGGAGGTGCAGCAAGGCTACGTGAGCCCCCACTTGAGAGCAAGATTTACCCCTGTCTAGAAGTCCCTTTATATTCGGCTGTGTGGGGCAGTGGTTCGCGACAACTGCTGGGGTTGTCTTGTTCGGAACTGTTCAGTAAGGAACGGGTTCGGCCTTGTGTTGCAGGGGAGTTAGGGTGGCTCCTCGGTACGGTGATCTAGGCCACGTACTGTGACGGGCGGTACCCCATTAGCCCTGCCATTGTATGGAATCCAAAATCCAATAAGTGCCAACGGTTTTGATTGTATTACCCACTTTTGTGGCTAGTAGCTGGAATTTAATCATGTAGCAATTTCGGCTATTTCATATTTACTTGAAAACCCTAGACACTATTATAATATCATCGGATTTCCTATCAAATGTTTTGGTTAGCGTAAGGAAAAAACTTTTCCATGTTTATGTGCGGGAAATCTTACGTGATACCTTTCTTTTAAAAGGTTTTTCAAAGTTAAGCAACTTTAACCTGTTACTCACACCGGACCCATGTCTGACCCGGAGTTTATTTTTGTTTTTCATAAACTCTTGGGTACTCAAATTTTTAGGAGTAGCCAAGGGATTCAGGTTAGGATTCAGGTTAGCTTTGATGAATTGTGGAGGAGCAATAGAGCAGGAGGCTTCTGCGTTAGATATTAGTATTCCGCTGTGTGTTCTGTGATTGGCTCTGAGATTGTATTATGTTGTAATAACTAGACATGTGTTTATAAATGTCTAGTATGTGTTGTATATCTGTGTACTCTGATAGTGGTTGTAAAGTATGTAAATATTTTATGTTATTAATATAATTTATTCGTTCCGCTGTTTAGATTCTGATATGTTGGTTCTTCTTTCTTATCTTTCTTTCTATTCTTTATCCCCTTCTTTCTTATTAGCGATGAAATTTCCTGGAGATAGGAAGTTGGGTCATTACAATTCACATCAAATTTGATTTGTTTACATACTTGAGTATATATTTCTTTCTTTTGTCATATTACTTTGCATTCTAAATGAAGTTCTATATTCAATATGTTGTTAGATTTTAGCTAATGTGTTGACTTTATATTTTACATACATGAGTGTATTTCTAACTTAAATATTTATCATCTTGTATGACTACATATATATATATATATATTTGTTGTTTTTATTTTCTATCCATGTACCTTTGTAACATTTAATGATATTTTATTTTTTTCTCAAAAATAAAACTAAATGACACTTGCATTTCTCATGAATAAAGCTTTAAATATTACATTTTTCTTATTTTACAAATACATCTTCTTAATCATTATTATACACATATTATTTAAAAGAAAATGCTTTTAAAATTAACTACCACTAATTAATTTACATAAAAAATATTTTTAAACCCAAATCATTTTTCTAAGTCATTTATTTAAATTTTAAATTCAAATACAAAGTCAATATTCAATTTCAAATTCTAAGGTCAAATTCAAATTAATTCAAAATTTATTCCAAAATTTACATTAACTATTAATTTAAACTTAATTCAAAATTGGGATCGTTACATATTCCCCCCTTAAAAAAATTTCGTCCTCGAAATTTACAGGTAGAGAAACAACAAAGATAGATATACAAAGATAGAGAAATAGTTTTCCAGGTCAAACCGGATGCTTATTCTGTATTTGGTTCACCAAATTTGAATATCAACAAGAACTAATCTATTTAACACTTCACAAGATACTCGGGGTCATCCAGATCTACAAAATATACATGGATATTGGTTATTCCGTAGGACAACTAACCGTTCGTAGAACTTATCGAGACCCAAAAATGGATAAATGGATTTCATCTTTCACAGTTCTCAAATACTAGATATGGATTCCAAACTCAAGTCGGAATACCCAAAATGATATATAACCCTCTTTGGACTTGATATTCACAAGAAATTCAATAGAATTTCAAATTTGGTTTAATCGAAATTGTTTTATCGATACAAATCCTCATATTCAACTTTATATTTAATTTACCAATTTATTTCAAATAGAATTTCAAATTCATTGAAGTTAAAAACGAAAAGATGATAGAAATTTAACGAAGAGAATACGAAGTAGAAACTTATCAACATGATTCGTAAGGCCACCATCACACCAAAGCTTCTCCCTCGAGCTGCCACAAAGCCAATCAAAGAGTTGAAAAGACGAATCAAAGGAGATTGAGAGAGAAAGATTTTTTCCGTTGTTGTAGGGTATTGACCATTCGCAGTGGTACATCCCTGTCCCCTATCTCGTTCTCTTCTCCCACTCACTCTTACTATCATTGGATAGTAAGAGAATTTACTGAGGCATACAGACCGATATCTTAAGGATTACTCATTCTAGGGTATACTTCACCCTATCTTTAATGAGCTACTTAATGTGTTATACTCCTGAGCTAAAGTTTCAACTTTCAGCTCTGATACCAAAATGTCACGATTCAAATTTCAACGTTCGAAAATCGACACTGTACCTCACTCGTATATGAATGCCGCAGATTCAACCGTTAAATTTTGAGTCGTGTCGGAGCTTATAACGCCAACACAGCGGAAGAAATGAAATAATATATATGATGTACGACATTTGATACAATAACCGAGACAATGATGATACAACAGAATGATACAATAGATATCAATACTATCAGAGATACAAGAAATAGCAGCGGAAAGATAATGTCTTCAATGCCAACTCCAAAAATTCCATCTTCAATCCAAAGCTAGCTCGAACCATCATCACGTTTTACAAAGATAAGCAAGGTCGGTCCGAATGCTGAATTGTTGAAAATGCGATCCACAAATCCAAAAGGCTTCGAAGGCTATCGAATCGATTCCAACTATTCGACTATCTGAAAAACCCAACTCTAGACTGCCCGTATGGAAAATTATGGGCACCCAGAGTTTAGAAAAGGAACAATAAACTTAAGGCCAGTCATCGTGACTGGTGGAAGTAAACAAAAACAATTTTTATCTTGAAAACAAACAAAAGAATTTAGATTGAAATTCGCAATGCCTTTAGAAAATGAAACTACCATAAGGCCTCCCGGCAACACACAATGCAATCGCACACATGGGGAAGATTTCTCCTTATGATAGTCAAACATGCTTACTACGCAAAATCCTTCTTTTATATTTTTATTAGTGCATAGTGGAAGACATTTCGAAAGTATAATATTAATCTTAACCAGGATAGGTACCATTATATTATGCCAGCTATAGCTACCATTTTAAATGGCAAGTTTTACATCTAAAACCGTACAAGGCTCGTATTGTTTTATTTGGATTTTCCAACAAATGGTCAGGCTAAGAAACTTCCTACTCCCACATGGGAACATCTCTGGAGGGACGCCCCGAGAACCTACCCGGATCTCTGCCAACACAAGGCCGGTTACCCCCTTCTTGGGAAGTAAAACTTAAGATATGCCACCCCCGGTACATTGGGACCTTTATACGAGGATCCTCTACACCAACAACATCACACAGTAATAAATATATACTACGGTGCCCACATGAGTAAGTATCGAGGCACCATACCATGATACTACCCTTTTGCAGAAGGAATGGTCACACCCTAAGGGAGCTACCCCTAAAACCTTGCTGCATCCTTCCTGTTTCGACCATTACCGGGTTGTGTGGCTAGATGAGGTCTCGTCCACAAAGCTATGCTTTACACGAAGCCATGCTTTGATCACAAATGATCATCAACACACAACTGCACTTAGCATGCTACACTACCAATTTGGGAGTATATCGCTGATAACCTTCAATTACATAGCCTCTGAGCTCGTATGTCTCAGAGAAGGTTGTTAAGCTAAGAGAATAAATTCTCCGCCACCAACAGATATGTATTTGAAAGAAATCTGCTTTATATCTCAAAGTGCAGTGTAAGACATACAACCATATAAGTCTGTTTCGAGTTCGAACAAAACCGAAGGCACTTCCGAAGAAGCCCTTGCAATCCGGGTATTCATAATCCCGATCGGACTTCCCATCACTTAGGGAATCTCTATACCGGCGCGACTCAGTGTAGGGACAATCAACGGGTTATCCTTTCGGTCTCGGAAATACCCGGTCTTTACCACCGGTCTTCAAATGCTATCCACATCGACATATCATTATTCGAAATGGGTTATATGACACACAGTTCCTCTCCCGGCTAAATCGAATAATGAGCGTAATATTTAAAAACATATGGATATAGGATTTCAGTTAAGTCACAACTAATTATCCAAAAACTTTCTTTTAAATGGTTTAACAAATTACTATTTTTAAATCTTTTTTAAATAAATAGATTTATTTGACAAAGTTTACCCATCCTTCACAAAGATTCATTCATGGCTTTTCAAAACAATTCCATTTCAAATTGGATTAACTCATCCAATCTTTCAGTTTAAGATTTAATTCATAACTTTCAAATCCTTTCCCAATTCAAATCTTGTATATGGAAGATATACCATTTAAAATCCTCTTTGATTTCAAAACAAGATTTAATCGTCTTCATAAAGGCTAATTCATATTTTTTTCCAAACTATTTACAATTTCATTTCAAACTTGAAATCTTTCGATACAAATTGGAAATCCCTTCTTTTTATGAAAGCTATTATTATTTGAAACCAATAGTTTTCGTTTGGGGAAAACTGATTACAATTACATAAGTTAAAGCCATTCAAGTATAAAACTTGGGTTTAAAATTAAATTCTCAAAACAATACTTTTTAAATGGTTAAAACCCATATAAATGCCTTTATAACTTGTATAATCTTTTTAGACCATAATTTACAAATCATTGAATTTGAATTCAAATATTGAGTTCAAATTTAAATTAAATTATTTGAATTTGAAGTTTTATTAAGTTACTTAAAATAATTTTTATTTTCGAACCTCATCTTCAAAATCTTTCAATCCCAATTTCAAAACTATTTGGATTCAAGAATTCAATTTTTAAAAATGTTAAAAAATCTGTGACTTAGCTGATTTCCTCGTACAATCCATATTTGTGTGTGTATGGTGTAGTCCAGGGGTTTCACACAATGGTGCAACATCATAAATCATCACATCACATATTTAAGCACACCGATATTGATAAGCGGTATAATCTATAACGCTTAGCGTTCATTCATAGATTCACAGATAAATAATATAAATTTATCACATAAATAAATAAATTACATTCACCACAGATCACACTGAAACAATTCATAGCACAAAGCACAACATATCAGAAAAACTAAACTGTTCGACAATCAATGGAATTCAAACATCCATAAGTAAGCTCAGTTAATTATCTGATTAATTTAAATCAGATAAGTAATCAATCATGGTTAATTAACATTAATTAATTCCAAATCATTTGACTAATTGTCCTTTAATCATTTATTAATTAAATTAATCAATTTTTAATTATTGAAAAATTGACCTTTAATTATTCAATTATCCTTTAATGATATCCTTTAATTAATTCATTAATAATTTAATCAACCCCTAATTAATTACCATTTAATTAATAATTCTTAATTAATTACAATAAGTGATTATCCCTTCATTAATCACTAACTCATCATTAAAAATCTTTAATTACCCAGCTTCGTAATTAATTATCGTTACAATTCTTAATTACAAATAAATTAGACACTTGATTATTAATTTACAATTCATTAATTACAAATTGATAAACCCCTAATTAATTACAATTATAAATTAATTAACCAATCTTTACTTACCATTATAAATTAATCATTCTTAATTACTTTCCAAAATAATTAATTAATAATAATAGTATCTTAGTTAACATTTTAAAAACTTCCTTAAACTTTGAAAACAAATTATTACTAATTTGAAAACTTTTAATGTTAATTAACTTTAACACTTATTTTAAATTAACTACTTAACTAAAGTATTAATTGGATTTTAAAACATTCTAAACTAAAATAATTAAAACTTGTAATAAAGTCTTAACTTAACACTACCAAACACTAATTAAGTCGACTATACTTAAAATTGTTTTAAAGAAAAATTTGCTTAAACCATTTTTATAATTTTACAGTTTTGAAAACCAACCCGAGAATGCCTCCATGTTTACTCGAGTAACATTCGAGATTTTCTACCCATTTCCTCGAGTTAAATTCTGTTTAAATCCTTAATCACTTTATAAAATACTTTACCAATTTAAAGTTTTTAAAACATTTCATTTTTGCATAAAACTTATAAAAAAAACTAGAATTCAAACTCATTTTAAATACAAATTTTAAACTGGTTTTAAACCTTTATTTTAAAACTTGCTTTACACTTTTAAATTCAGTTTAAGTTTAAAAACTTAAACACTGTCAGGATTAAACCAAAACCTGTAACCAAACAATTTACTCGAGCCAGACAAAACTTACTTCGAGTCAAACCCTACCCGACTTCGAGCAAATCACGAAATAACTCGAGTAAAACTTGAGTATCTTCTACTTCAAACCAACTGCTCCAAGTACAAAACAATTAACCGTGCATATGCACGGTGACGATGATCATCTCTGATCATCATCGATGATCTTCCCACATCATCCATCACCCAAACACCCTCTCGCAAACATCAAAATATCATCTTCAACTCGTAATCGAATTCGAGAGTTCGAAACAAAACCTGGAAAAACGACTAGAACATCACACTTCACCTTGGAAATGCCTCGACTTCGCATCTCCGATCATCTGAACGTCAGCACTTCCAGTCACACCATCGTCAACACATCTACTTCCAATCCCTAGAGTCTTATTGCACTCGATCGACTGGGGAGGCCGAACCAAAATAAAAACTCAACCTAGATAAACCTAGGGTTCCAAACTCAATTGATCAATCTCCATCGACACAATGCCCTACCCAACTTTTTGGTATTTTTCCTCTAATCTACCCTCATCACTGCATCACCAGACAAGGTCCCGACATCTACGACCCAATAGATCATTGGAAATTGCCAAAACTATGAATTTTTAACAAACCCAAACTGCTTTTTAACCCCCCATCTAAAAATTATGATTCTTGCTTTAAAATTCATGATTATGTATGAGAATTCAGTTGACACACCTGAATTCGTAATTTAAAATATTTCTATTTTGACCAATTTAAAAATTTACTCAGTTGTCTTGATTTCCAAAGGTATTTACAAGTTGTCTTAACTAAAATTTTTAAAGCTTAATTCATGAACAAACAAACAATCTTTGTTTGTATTTTAAGTTCTAATAGTGGTTAGAACAAAAGATAAGAATTTGTTTTGCAAATATGTTCTGGGAAAAACAAAACAGAGATATCCCAAATTTGTACAGGCATGCATACATTCACACATTCACATATAACACATGAACAAAATTCTATATACACAACATAAACTTTTCCAGATATATATATATATATATATATATATGCAACCAATTCAGTTCTTAAAATAATAAAAGAAAAGAATGTTACTCACCGTGTTTCCAGAAATGACAGAGTTCTTCAATTTGAAGCAGCTCTTTGAACTGCAAGCTGAAATCTTTTGATTTCTAGTTTGAGTTGAGCTAAATTGTTGATCAAGTTTGTAACAACCCGAGGTTTAGTAACAATTAATTATCGTCATTAAACGATTAATCTGTTGGCTAATTGTTGTTTGGAGTTTTTTAAATCGGGTCGCAATTCTTTTATAAACTTGTTAAATGTTGTGTGGGCTTTATTATTGGCCCACGTTTCTTATTTTTTTGTGATACTTATCAAAGCCAATGCCATTCCCCTTTTATTCATTCGCGAACCCTAAAACAAAACGAACGAAAGAAAATAAATGGCGGCTTCTTCCTCTTCGTTCAAAAATTAGGGTTCTGAGAAAATTCGAAGCGCCGACTTTAAGTTGATCGATCGTCCCCTCGTTACTCACTTCGGCTGCTTCTATTTGATGGTGTTCGACTTCGATTTGGTGGGTGATTTTTAATTACTCACATCTAATTCAACTTCATATATATGTGATTTGTGATTTCCACGGCTTTGAATCTGGTACTTTGACTTCGGTCATTTTAATTTTGTGATAGTATTTTGGCTTCGGCCTCCTTGTGCTTTGCGAACTCAATTTAGGGTTTTCGTGTAATTGGTGGTAGCCGACTTTTGTTCGATCGTTGCCTCTTGAAATGCTTTCGGCTTTACTTGACTTCGGTCATAGGAATTTTGCATATCGGTTTTGATTGGTTTGATGGTCACCACGGTGTTGATTTTGATTATAGCTTGACTTATTCGACTCCTTGATTTCCATGGCTTCGGCTTTGATTATTTTCCTGTTGACTTTGTCACACCCGGCTGTGAATTATTTTTACTTTGTGATGAAGGTTTACTCGTTCATAAATTGTGACGATGTTGAGCATTCTGTTGGTTGCCTTTTTGAATTACTGCACTCCTTCTATGTTACCTCCAGTACATGTAGGTATTTGCCTCTATACATTTGCCTCTGGTTACTTTGGTTACTGGTTATACTTCACTTGCTTGTAGTTGTGTAGTTGGTTCATCATGACATCTGGTTGACACTTGAAGTTCGTTGATGATTTTGCACTGCTTCATTTTGTATCTGCATCCTCAGGTGACATTTTAGTTGTGTTCAATTATTGTTGTGCACTGACTTTGTGGTCTTCATATATGTGTATGCATACATTTATCTTTGAGCCGGGGCGGTTGTACATTTGGTTACATTCTTGGTTGAAACTGGTCATTCATATTGTAGTTTGCATTGTCCAGTTTGTAGCTTTGAGTATTGTAGTTTACTTTGATAATCATGTCGCTAGGCTTATGCTAGTTCATTCATGTAGTGCCAATCACTTGAATTTCACGGTGCACAGAGCATATAATTTATATCACCTGCATCATTTAGTTTGCATTTATGTTTCATGAATGAATGCTTTCTGCCTTGACCCGTCGCACTATCTTTTTTCGATGTTGCTGCGTTATGTAGTAACCTAGTTTTACTTGCATTGCTCATATCTTTACCTTGTACTGTCCAATTGAGTTCACATGTATTTGAGCTCTGGTTGTGTTCATAAGCAGTTTGTAGCTGCTGTTCACACATGTACATGCTTCACTGCAATGTATATGTTTTCATTCATATTCTTGCTTGTGCATCACCATATATCTATTGCATTTATTGGTCTGTTTGCATATTTCACTAGCTTGACCCTTGCATATGTTCTCTGATACATATTCGAACTGCCTATGTCCCTTGCTTAGCTGTAGCTGCTGTCCATTTTGGTTTTGCTATGACTTCCTTTGTGTATTTCATGCTATAGTGGCGAGGCAGTGCACGCGTGCGTGTACTGCAGCCACACAATATTGACGTTTTGAATTGATATTTCAATTACTTGAATTGTTTTGTGTGTCCAATTCAATATTTTGAAATTGCATTTTTAATTGGTTTGATTTGATCATTTTGTTGTTGTCTAATTATCTATTTGATAATTAGATTATGAGTTTCTAATTATTTATTCAATAATTAGATTTTGTTGTTAATTGTCGTTTATGCAATTCGGTTGTTTTCTAAATTATCTTCATTGATAATCATTTTATTTATCTTTGTTGATGATTTGGCTTTGCTGATTCGTTGTTAATGCTGGTGTGCATTATATTTACCGTTATCTGATTTCCTTGTAAAAGGATTGGATAGACGAGATTTATAGTGATTGTCGTCTAATTGTTATTTATTTATTATTGCTTCCGTGCAGTAATAACCGAGTTTGAATTAGACTGACCCGTGCATTATTTTCTTTTGAATGTAATACTCGGGTCAGACCAAGTTATTTCAGGTTGTTGATATCTTGCTTTGAGTTGCTGCTTGAGCTATGAAGTATCTTTATATCTTTTGGGGTAATCGTTGTCTTAGTATAGGAAGATATGTATTCATGTATATTATTAACGATAATGTACTTGTATATGTAACTTCCAGAGTCGACAGTTGTAGTTGTATCATATGTGTTGTATCACGTATATTGTAACTGACTTCAGTTATATATATATATATGAGATTTGATATTATCTGTGTTCCGCATTTAGATTATTTGTGTTATTATTATATATGTTGTCCTAAACTATTATGAACCATCGTAGTTCGTTTTATACTGGAATTGGTTATGTCGATGGGAGTAAATAAACAAAGAGATGAAAAATAGAAACATATACCACTCCTATCGAGATAACAAATACTAGTGTAAGGCCTAACTATGGATGGCCGCTCCTATCCAACCATATTCTTCGTAATAACAGACAGTATTTCTTTTAATACACTTTGTTATTATGAGCATAGAGGTGGGGCATCACAGTTGGTATCAGAGCGAGGGGTTTATGGACATAATATAAAACATAACTTAGATGGAACATGTGTTACAACTATCGGTCGATGTTTTATTGTGCTTTGAGTAAAAACTAAAGTTTTAAAATTATGATGAAAATTTTAAATATTTTTATTTAAAAATAAAAGTGAAATTTTGTTTTGATGATTGGTTGATTTGTGTCTATTTATCAGAGTGCACAGCGGAAACAATGAGACTGTCTTCGCTGAGTATAGCTGATAACCCTTTTGATTTAAAAAATCAAAATATGAAATTGAAATAAATTTCATTTGTTGTTTACATAGATGTGTTTATTTTTGTTTTCTTTGAAAATTTCGAATCCGATTTGAGGATCGGAAGCGATTGCAGTTATGTGATTTGTTGAGATTTTTGCTGTTTTAAATTATCTTCATTGAAGATATATTCGAGTTATTTCTTTCTGCATCTTGTAGTGTGCGTGCAAATTTGAGTTGCACGTTACTGCATTAATTTTACGTTGAACCGGTGTTTGGTTTAAACGTATTTTGTTGCCGTTATTTTTATAACGGGATTTTTACACCGGGGCTAAATTTTTGAAGCGCTATGTTTTGTTGATATTTTTATGAATGGAAATTCGCTGGAATTATATTTTGATGCGAATTATTTTGATGAGATTTTGACGTATAAAATTTTTACTGTCGCTTTGACTTCAGTAACCGTTAATTTTAAAGTGGATTTCCAAGCGGTTATCCCGCAATGCTGATTTTGAGGTCCGTTTTTTTATGGTGTTTTGAGAAGTGCAATTCCTTATCGAATTTTCTACAGATGTTGTTGTTTTGAGCATGGGTTTTTCAAATCGTTTTAAAATAAAATTGTTTTCCAAACTTTTTACAGTTTGCGCTTTCAAAAGAATGAGGAAGCGATTTAAACGTTTCAGCAAAATTTAGGACTATGAACCCTTACTTTTACTGATCTGCTTAATTCCGAACTTGTCCGTTTGAGAACGTAAAATTTTATTTATTTAAAACATACAATTTTGCACTTTTAAGGAAACGATGAAGAGAATTAAACGATTTAGTAAAACTCGTGGTATGGACTTGTGCGTTTGCTATTTTGGTTAGTTCCGGACTCGTTAATTGAAATTTTTGCTGTTTGATGATTTTGATGATTTTCGTGTGCTTTCGAGCCACTATGTTGGACCTTCGAGTCATATGTTGGACCTGCGGGTCATATGTTGGACCTTCAGGTCAAATACCAGTACTAGACCTTCGGGTCATACGTTGGACCGTCGGGTCATTTGTTGGGTGCCAAAATTATGTTGACGGTACTTGGTAGGGTTCGGCCATATGTTGATGCACGTGCGGCGTAGCTAAAACTCGCTATCTGATGGGATTGATCCAACCTTTTTTGTTGATTTTCTAGTCATCTTAATCGATTTCTACATATTTGTTGTTTCTAATTATCTGCAGGTAATTAGATATTTGTTGATTTGAGTTCTAATTATCTTTGTTGATAATTATATATTTGTTGATTTGAGATTTCTGATTATCGTTTTTGATAATTAGATATTTGTTGATTTGAGATTTCTAATTATCGTTTTTGATAATTAGATATTTGTTGATTTGAGATTTTTGATTATCGTTTTTGATAATTAGATATTACTTGATTTGAGATTTCTGATTATCGTTTTTGATAATTAGATATTTATTGATTTGAGATTTCTGATTATCCTTTTTGATAATGAGATAATTGTTGATTTGAGATTTCTGATTATCGTTTTTGATAATTAGATATTTGTTGATTTGAGATTTCTGATTATCCTTTTTGATAATTAGATATTTGTTGATTTGAGATTTCTGATTATCTTTTTTGGTAATTAGATAATTACGGTTTTGCAATTTGTGATTTGTGTTTTCTAATTATCTTTGTTGGTAATTAGATTTTGCTGTTTGCTAATTATCGTATCGATATTAGATATTGCTGTTTTGTGATTTTGTATTCTAATTATCTAATTGGTAATTGAATATTGCTGATAATTGTAATTATTCAGTTTTGTTGTTTTCTGATTGTCTATTTGATAATTAGAATTTGTGAATTTCTTTTATGAAATTAAAATATTTCTTTGGCGCTTGTGTTCTTGATCTTTATTTTTCCAACTTAACCAGTTTATGTTAGAAAAATAATTGTTATTGACGACTTTAATTATGAAAATTGCGGGGACGCAATTTTTATAAGGAGGGGAGTCTGTAACAACCCGGGGTTTATTAACAATTAATTATCGTCGTTAAACGATTAATTTGTTGGCTAATTACTATTTGGAGTTTTTAAAATCGGGTCGTAATTCTTTTATAAACTTGTTAAATGTTGTGTGGGCTTTATTATTGGCCCATGTTTCTTATTTTTGTTGTGATACTTATCAAAGCCGATGTTGTTCCCCTTTTATTCATTCGCGAACCCTCAAACAAAATGCACGAAAGAAAATAAATGGCGGCCTCTTCCTCTTCGTTCAAAAATTAGGGTTTTGAGAAAATTCGAAGCACCGACTTTAAGTTGATCGATCGTCTCCTCGTTGCTCACTTCGGCTGCTTCTATTAGATGGGGTTCGACTTCGATTTGGTGAGTGCTTTTTAATTACTCACATCTAATTCAACTTCACATATATGTGATTTGTGATTTCCACGACTTTGAATCTGGTACATTGACTTCGGTCGTTTTAATTTTGTGATAGTATTTGGCTTCGGCCTCCTTGTGCTTTGCGAACTCAATTTAGGGTTTTCGTGTAATTGGTGGTAGCCGAATTTTGTTCGATCGTTGCCTATTGATATGCTTTCGGCTTCATTTGACTTTGGTCATAGGAATTTTTCATATCAGTTTTGATTGATTTCGTGGTCACCACGGTGTTGATTTTGATTATAGCTTGAATTATTCGACTCCTTGATTTCCATGGCTTCGACTCTGATTATTTTCCTGTTGACTTTGTCACACCAGGCTATGAATTATTTTTACTTTTTGATGAAGTTTTACTCGTTCATAAATTGTGACGATTTTTTCTTTGCATTTGTTTGATGTTGAGCATTCTGTTGGTTGCCTTTTTGAACTACTGCCCTCCTTCCATGTTGCCTCGAGTACGTGTAGGTTGTTGCCTCTGTCCATTTGCCTCTGGTTACTTTGGTTACTGGTTATACTTCACTTTCTTGTTGTTGTGTAGTTGGCTAATCATGACATCTGGTTGGCACTTGAAGTTCGTTGATGATTTTTCACTGCTTCATTTTGTATCTGCATCCTCAGGTGACATTTCAGGTGTGTTCAATTGTTGTTGTGCACTTTGTGGTCTTCATATATATATGTATGCATACATTTATCTTTGAGCCAGGGCGGTTGTACATTTGTATACATTCTTGGTTGAATCTGGTCATTCATGTTGTAGTTTGCATTGTCCAGTTTGTAGCTTTGAGTACTGTAGTTTACTTTGATAATCATGTTGCCAGGCATATGCTAGTTCATTCATGCAGTGCCAATCACTTGAATTTCATGGTGCACAGAGAATATAATTTATATCACTTAGGCCATTCAGTTTGCATTTATGTTTCATGAATGAATGCTTTCTGCCTTGACCTGTTGCACTATCTTTTTTAGTTGCTGCTGCATTATGTCGTAATCTAGTTTCACTTGCATTGCTCATATCTTTACCTTGTACCGTCCAATTGAGTTCACATGTATTTGAGCTCTGGTTGTGTTCATAAGCAGTTTGTGGTTGCTTTTCACACATGTACATGCTTTGCTGCAGTGTATATGTTTGCATTCATATTCTTGCTTGTGCATCACTATATGTGTTGCATTTATTGGTCTGTTTGCATATTTCACTAGCTTGACCCTTGCATATGTTCTCTGATACATATTCGAACTGGCTGTGTCACTTGCTTAGCTGTAGCTCCTCTCCATTTTGGTTTTGTTGTGACTTCCTTTGTGTATTTCATGTTGTAGTGGCGAGGCAGTGCACACGTGCGTGTACTGCAGCCACACAGTATTGACGTTTTGAATTGATATTTCAATTACTTGAATTGTTTTGTGTGTCCAATTCAATATTTTGAAATTGCATTTTTAATTGGTTTGATTTGATCATTTTGTTATTGTCTAATTATCTATTTGATAATTAGATTATGAGGTTTTAATTATTTATTCAATAATTAGATTTTGTTGTTAATTGTCGTTTATGCAATGCTATTATTTTCTAAATTATCTTCATATATAATCATTTTATTTATCTTTGTTGATTATTTGGCTTTGCCGATTCGTTGTTAATGTTGTTATGCATTATATTTACCGTTATCCGATTTCCTTGTAAAAGGATTGGATAGACGAGATTTATAGTGATTGTCATCTAATTGTTATTTATTTATTATTGCTTTCGTGCATTAATAACTGAGTTTGAATTAGACTGGCCCGTGTATTATTTTCTTTTGAATGTAATACTCGGGTCAGACCGAGTTAATTCAGGTTGTTGATATCTTGCTTTGAGTTGCTGCTTGAGCTATGAAGTCTCTTTATATCTTTTGGAGTAGTCGTTGTCTTAGTATCGGAAGATATGTATTCATGTATATTATTTACGATAATGTACTTGTATATGTAACTTCCAGAGTCGGCAGTTGTAGTTGTATCATATGTATTGTATCACGTGTATTGTAACTGACTTCAGTTATATATATGAGATTTGATATTATATGTATTCCGCATTTAGATTATCTGTGTTATTATTATATATGTTATCTTAAACTATTATGAACCATCGCAGTTCATTTTATACAGGAATTGGGTATGTCGATGGGAGTAAATAAACAAAGAGATGAAAAATAAAAACATATACCACTCCAATCGAGATAACCAATACTAGTGTAAGGCATAACTATGGATGGCTGCTTCTGTCCAGCCTTATTCTTCGTAATAACAGACGGTATTTCTTTTAATACTCTTTGTTATTGTAAGCATAGAGGTGGGGTGTCACAATGTTGAATTTTTGTTTAAATTTGAAATGGTATTTACTTCAGATGCTACTCAGTTTTGAAGGAATAGAACTGAGATGAAGACGATTGATACATGAACACAAGTTATAGGATGATATAATCTGTACAGGTGATTATATTGTTTTGTACAATATCAGAGATATTTTTTTCTCTGAAATGGGGGCTGAAGTGATTTTGTTTTGAATAATTCGAATGACCTAATGTTGTGCTGAGATGATTTCTTGTTTGTGCTTTGTAGATATATTTTTTAGTATAATACAGGATCAGAGATTTTCTTTTCTTGTTTGTTGACTAAGCTGATTTTCTACTTACTTTGGTGGGTGAAATCATCAATATTTTGTGTGCTAGAGATTCAAGCATTAATTATTGTTGTCTTTATTTTCATGAGTACATACTTGAATATATCTTCTTTTGCAAGACTTCGCAGATATTTACATTTTTTTTTGTTCATACTTATATATATTTTTGTTGTCTTGTTTCACTTAATCATTCACATCAAATTTGATTTGTTTAAATACTTGAGTATATATTTCTTTCTTTTGTAATATTACTTTGCATTCTAAACGAAGTTCTATATTCAATATGTTGTTAGATTTTAGCTAATGTGTTGACTTTATATTTTACATACATGAGTGTATTTCTAACTTAAATATTTATTATCTTGCATGACTATATATATATATATATATATATATATTTGTTATTTTTATTTTCTATCCATATACGTTTGTAATATTTAAATACATTTTTCTTATTTTATAAATGCATCTTCTTAATCATTCTTATATACATATTATTTGAAAGAAAATGCTTTTAAAACTAACTACCATTAATTAATTTACATAAAAAATATTTTTAAACCCAAATCATTTTTCTAAGTCATTTATTTAAATTTTAAATTCAAATACATAGTGGATGTTCAATTTCAAATTCTAAGGTCAATTCAAATTAATTCAAAATTTATTCCAAAATTTACATTAACTATTAATTTAAACTTAATTCAAAATTGGGATCGTTAGAGATTCCACCCCCTTAAAAAAATGGTCCTCGAAATTTACAGGTAGAGAAACAACAAATATAGATATAAAAAGATGGAGAAACAGTTTTCCAGGTCAAATCGGATATTTATTCTTTATTTGGTTCACCAAATCAGAATATCAACAATAGATACAGGAACGAATCTATTTAACACTTTACAAGAAACTCGGGGTCATCCAGGTCTACGAAATATACATGGGCATTGGTTAGTCCGAAGGATAACTAACCATTCGTAGAACATATCGAGAACCAAACAATGGATAAATGGATTTAATCTTTCACAGTTCTCAAATACTAGATATGGATTCCAAACCAAGTCGGAATACCCCAAAGTGTATATAATTTGTCCCTCTTCGGACTTGATATTCACAAGAAATTCAATAGAATTTCAAATTTGGTTTAATCGAAATTGTTTTATCGATACAAATCTTCGTATTCAACTTTATATTTAATTTACCAATTTATTTCAAATTCATTGAAGTTAAAAACGAAAAGCTGATAGAAATTTAACGAATAGAATACAAAATAGAAACTTATCTACACGATTCGTAAGGCCACCATCACCCCATAGCTTCTCCATCGAGCTGCCACAAAGCCAATCAAAGAGTTGAAAAGACGAATCGAAGGAGATTGATAGAGAAAGACTGTTTCGGCTGTCGCAGGGTATTGACCATTCGTAGTGGTACTTCCCTGTCCCATATCTCGTTCTCTTCTCGCATTCACACTTACTATCAGTGGATAGTAAGTGAATTTTCTGAGGCATACAAACTGATATCTTAGGGATTACTCATTCTAGAGTATACTTCACCCTATCTCTAATGAGCTACTTAATGTGTTATACTCCTTAGCTAAAGTTTCAACCTTCAGCTCTGATACCAAAACGTCACGATTCAAATTTGATGCAACCCACGATGAAGAACGTATGGATCTGCGGCCTAACTCCAACGAGTTAGTGAATACACAACCTAAAGAAGGATTTTGGGGTCATCTGCGACTTAAAGAATCCAGAGACAAGAAGACACGACCTAACCAAGCTTTAAGTCGTTCAGTGTTGGAAAGAGTATTAGGTCGGCCACGACCTAACAAGTTTGAAGAAGAGGAGCTATGACCTAACAAGCTGAAACCATGGGATAAGTCGTTGGAACGACCTATGCTAAGTCGTTGAAGGCTTTAAATCATGATGCTTTCTTAAGTCACCTCCAGATAAGTCGCTGCCGAGTTAACTTTTGTAGGTCGTTCACGACCTAAGTAGAGTCGCTTCTGTATTGAGTCGCTATGTTCTTGAGTCGCTATATTCGTTGAGTCGCTGGTACTTAAGTCGTAGGTCGTTACCTTGTTTAACTCGTACGTGTCGTAATTTCTTTAAGTCGCTATAACTTGTGTTGTAATGAGTCGTAGGTCGGCATGTAGATAAGTCGGTCGAATGTGTGTTGGTTTGTAACAGGTTGAGTCGACTATTTGATAAGTCGTAAGTCGTGTACTAGGCATGTTGGGGCTGTTAGGTCGCTAACGACCTAAGTAGGTCGTAGGTTGATTGCCGACCTAAGGGTCAGGTTGTAAAACGCTATACATAGCTGCTGTGTTGTACATTTGAAGTTGGTTAATGTTTGAATAAACTTTTGTTTGTGAAGCTTTGTGCCTTCATTAAATTGGTAGTTGAGTGTAGTCTCGTGTCTCCACCTACGTTATTCGAGTGCGCTCAAATCATCGTTTGTTGAAGCCGATTCACGGTATCTTGTGCGCAAGATCAACGTCGAAGAATCGTAGATCTTTTTTCACGGCATCGTGCGCGATCAACGTGTCAGAGATAGCTAGAATTCGGTATCTTCGGATCAACGAATTTGGGAATTTTAGTATTTTTCAATCCACCGATTGTTACTTTCATAGTTTCCTCTATTTTACATAATATCCGCTGCGTTAGTTTTTGGTATCAAAGCGAGGTTTAGCCAATCATAGCTAAGCTGAGTCTTGGAGCCAAGAAGTTTGAAGTTGAAGTTAGTGTTCATCGTGTTCATCTTGAAGTTGCAACAAATTACAAGCTTTCGATCCATTTCATTTTGAATCAAAGTCCGGAAAGTGTTTGAATTTTTGGAGAAGAATTTGAGGTGTTTGAGTGAAGGCCGAGCATAACTTTGTGTTAAGTTTGGATCGTGCATTACTTTGGTATCATTTGTTGAAGGTAGGCCGTGTATACTTGTGAGAAGTAACCGAGCCTTGGTGAAGTTTGTTTTGAAGTTTGAAGTCGTGCTTTGTTTGTGGGGTTTTGGAAAGTTGTGAAGTTTGAAGATTGTGTGGAATCAATCATGCCGTCGAGAAGAGCTAATCATCATCAGAATGTTGAAGCGTTGTATAGAAGAGAAGAAGCCGAGCAAATGGAACAACGCATTAATGAGAAATTTGATGAAGGCATTGGAAAGTTAGAGAAATTGATGAATGATTTGAATCAAAATCAAAGGAGGAGATCACCAATCTCGAACCATGGAGGAAACCGAGTTTCGCCATCGGTTACGGAAGCGAGAAGGGTATCACCGCAATCTTTTAGAGGAAGAAGAGAAACATCAATTTCATCAAGGAGAGATCACCATGACTACAGACATGAAGAGAGAAGAACTCCACGTGAGTTTGAAAATGAAACACATCCCGATATGGAAAGACCGGGTAGAAGGACCATGCATGATTATAGAGATGAAGAAAGACGAGATCATATAGACGTACATTTGATTTTGATGAAGATGGTGATAGAAGTAGTATGCATTATCGAGATCGAGGTCAAATGCGGAATCAATATGTGGATGTTGAGGATGACCGACGATGGGAATCGGGTATGAAGATGGAAATTCCAGAATTCAAGGGTGGAATGGTTGCAAAAGAATTTTTGGATTGGTTGTCTAATGTTGAAGAGATCTTTGATTTCAAGGAGGTTTCGGAGAATTGTCGAGTGAAGTTGGTTGCTACTAGGTTAAGGGGTAGAGCTTTAGCATGGTTGCAGCAAACTAAACTTACGCGTGAGAGAATGGAAAAGTCGAAGATTGAATCATGGGAGAAGATGAAGAAATTGATGAAAGCTACATTTTTGCCTTACAATTATCAATCACTCGTGTATCAAAGATTGCAAAATCTAAGACAAGGGACGAAGACTGTTAGTGATTATGCTGATGAATTTTATCAACTGATTGCTCGAAATGACACAATGGAGACAGAGGAACAATTGACTGCTAGATTTATTGGGGGGGTTGAGAATGCAGATACAGGATATGGTGAATATGTTTGATCCTAGATCTGTGGCTGAAGCGCACCAGAAAGCGTTGGCTTGGGAGAAGCAGGGAAGGCGTGGTGGTGGTGTGTTTACAAGTTCCAATATTCAGAACAAAGGTGCTAGTGGGAGTTCCAATGTTTCTAAATCTGTCAATAAACCAGTTGTGAATGAAGTTGCGAAGGCAAAGGTCAACAACAGTTTCAAATGTTACAATTGCCAGGAAGTGGGTCACAAGAGTAATGAATGTCCGAAGCCGAAGAAACGAACTATGATTGCTGAAGTTGAAGGTGAGGATGTTGGGGAAGGTTATTCTAGTCCAGTTGAGGAGGATGAACAGGATATTGCATCCGGAGATGAAGGATGTAATCTAATGATGAGGAGGTCTTGTTTAATACCGAAGCAGGAAGAAGAGGCTAGTTGGTTGAGGAGTAACATCTTTCAGTCAACGTGCACTATTCTGGGAAAGGTTTGTAAATTTGTTATTGACGCTGGAAGTTGTGACAATATTATTTCTACCGAAGCTGTGAGAAGGTTGAAGTTGAAAACAGAGAAACATCCTAATCCTTATAAGTTAGCGTGGTTGAGAAAAGGAGGAGAGGTGAAGGTGGACAGGCGAGTTCGAGTTCCATTTTCTATTAGGAAGAAATATAAAGACGAGATTTGGTGTGATGTTGTGGAGATGGATGTTTGTCACTTGCTTTTGGGAAGACCATGGCAGTATGATCGAGCAGTGCAACATGACGGTCGGACCAATAGCTACAGTTTTATGTTTGAAGGTGTTAAAATCATTTTGGTTCCAAAGAAGAGACAGCAAGGAGAGGGCAAGTCAGAAGAGATTGAGGAGCTGAAGACTTTATTGACTTTGAAAGAATTTATTGAAGAAGTAGAGGAAAGTCTAGAGGTGTTTTTGTTGATTGGACGTGAAGCTACTAAATCTGTTGAAGTTCCTGAAGAATTGAAGCCAGTACTAGAAGAATTTGAAGATGTATTTCCTGAAGAGTTGCCAACGGAATTACCACCATTGCAGGATATTCAACATCAAATTGAACTTGTGCCAGGGGCAGTATTACCACACAGACCACATTACAGAATGAGTCCTAAGGAGCATGAGGAATTGAGGAGGCAGGTGGAGGAGTTGTTAGAACAGGGGCGTGTTCAGGAGAGCTTGAGTCCTTGTGTCGTGCCAGCTTTATTGGTGCCCAAGAAGGATGGAACGTGGAGCATGTGTACCGATAGTCGGGCGCTGAATAAGATCACTGTGAGATACAGATTTCCTATGCCGCGGTTTGATGACTTGATTGACCAGTTGAGTGGAGCTGTTGTGTTTTCAAAGATCGACCTGAAGAGTGGATACCATCAGATTCGTATTAGACCGGGTGATGAGTGGAAGACTGCTTTTAAGACCAGGGAAGGTCTATACGAATGGTTGGTTATGCCGTTTGGCTTATCAAATGCTCCGAGTACTTTTATGAGAGTGATGAACCAGATTTTCAGACCATACATTGGAAAGTTTGTGGTTGTTTACTTTGATGATATTTTGATCTACAGTGGAAGTATGGAAAAGCATGTCCAACATTTGCGTGAAGTACTGTAGATTCTACGACAGGAGAAATTTTATGCTGCAACAAAGAAGTGTGTGTTCATGACGCACAGTGTTTTGTTTCTGGGATACGTTCTATCGAAAGAAGGAATTCAAGTGGATGAAAGTAAAGTAGAAGCTATCAGGAGTTGGCCACAACCAAAGACGATTACTGAAGTGAGGAGTTTTCATGGATTGGTATCTTTCTATCGAAGATTCATTTCACATTTTAGTAGTGTGATGGCACCTATAACCGATTGCATGAAAGGAAAGAAGTTTGAGTGGTCAGAGGAAGCAGAGGTTGCTTTTGAGAAGATCAAGACACTATTGACGACAGCACCAATTCTAGTTTTATCGGATTTTCAGTTGTTGTTTGAGTTACATACTGATGCATCGAAGGTTGGGGTTGGTGGAGTTTTGAGTCAGAAAGGAAGACCAGTTGCTTATTTCAGTGAGAAGTTATCTGGAGCTAAGTTCAGTTATAGCACTTATGATATTGAGTTTTACGCAATTGTTCAAGCAGTGAAGCATTGGAGACATTATCTGTTTCAGAAGGAGTTTGTTCTCTATACGGACCATAAAGCTTTGAAGCATTTGCAAGCGCAGGACAAAATTTCAGCTAGGCACGCTTCATGGGTCGCGTATCTACAACAGTTTACTTTTGTTGTTAAACACAAATCAGGGGTGACGAATCGTGTGGCTGATGCATTGAGCAGGAGGAATCATTTGTTGACGACAATGAAAGTTGAAGTGATAGGGTTTGAATTGTTTCCAGAACTGATTGAAGAAGATCCTTACTTTATGAACTTTGTTGAGAAAGTTAAGGAGGGAAATGCCGATGAGTTCGTATTGGTGGATGGTTTTCTGTTTAAAGGAAATCGTTTATGCGTACCGGATTGTAGTTTGAGAATGAAGATTATAAAGGAGCTACATGAAGAAGGCCATGTGGGTAGAGATCGTACTTTGCAGTTAATTTCTCAATCTTATTTTTGGCCGTCAATGAGGAAAGAGTTTGAAAGGTTTGTGCGTAGATGACATGTTTGTCAGGTTTCGAAAGGGACAGCTACAAATGCGGGATTGTATAGGCCCTTACCAGTTCCTACAAACCCATGGGTAGACATTAGCATGGATTTCGTGTTGGGTTTGCCGAGAACTCAAAGGGGGAATGACTCTATATATGTTGTGGTGGATCGTTTCTCGAAGATGGTACATTTTATTGCTTGTAAGAAGACGGCGGACGCTGTTCATGTTGCTCAGTTATTTTTCAAGGAAATCTATCGACTTCATGGATTGCCAGAATCTATTGTGTCGGATAGGGATACTCGTTTTCTGAGTCACTTTTGGTTAAGTTTGTGGAAGATGGTTGGAACGAAGCTGAATTTTAGTAGCGCTTACCATCCACAAACTGATGGGCAAACGGAGGTTGTGAACAGATCATTGGGGAATTTACTACGGTGTCTTGTGAAAGATAATCTGAAAAATTGGGATGTGAAGTTATGTCAAGCAGAGTTTGCTCATAATCATGCGGTGAATCGTAGTACAGGTTTCAGTCCATTTCATATTGTATATTCAAGTTTGCCAAGGGGACCGTTGGATTTGGCGGTAGTACCACAACCGAAGGGGACGATTAAACGGGCTGTTGATTTTGTTGATGGGTTGACTGAATGTCATAAAATCATTCAGGAGCGATTGGAGAAAGCAAATGAGAAGTATAAAAGACCCGCAGATCTGAAGCGAAGAAATGTTGAGTTTAATGAAGGAGACTTAGTGTACGTTGTGTTAACAAAGGATCGTTTTCCAGTGGGTGCTTATAACAAGTTGAAAGCCAGAAAAATTGGTCCTATGGAAATTGCGCAATGGATCAATGAAAATGCTTACAAGGTGAAGCTGCCAAAGGGTGTATACACTTCTGATGTGTTCAATGTTAAACATCTGGTGCCTTATTTTGGAGATGAATCATCCAACGGAGTAGAAAATTTAAATTCGAGGACGAATTTTTCTCAACCAGGGGAGGATGATGCAACCTAAGATGAAGAACGTATGGATCTACGGCCTAACTCCAACAAGTTAGTGAATACACGACCTAAAGAAGGAGTTTGGGGTCATCTGCGACTTAAAGAATCAAGAGACAAGAAGACACACCTAACCAAGCTTAAAGTCGTTCGGTGTTGGAAAGATTTTTAGGTCGGCCACGACCTAACAGGTCTGAAGAAGAGGAGCTACGACCTAACAAGCTGAAACCATGGGATAAGTCGTTGGAACGACCTATGCTAAGTCGCTGAAGGCTTTAAATCACGATGCTTTCTTAAGTCGCCTCCAGATAAGTCGCTGCCGAGTTATCTTTAGTAGGTCGTTCACAACCTAAGTAGAGTCGCTTCTGTATTGAGTCACTATGTTCTTGAGTCGTTGTATTCGTTGAGTCGCTGGTACTTAAGTCGTAGGTCGTTACCTTGTTTAACTCGTATGTGTTGTAATTTCTTTAACTCGCTATAACTTGTGTTGTGATGAGTCGTAAGTCGGCATGTAAATAAGTCAGTCGAATGTGTGTTGGTTTGTAACAGGTTGAGTCGACTATTTGATAAGTCGTAAGTCGTGTACTGGGCATGTTGGGGCTGTTAGGTCGCTAACGACCTAAGTAGGTCGTAGGTTGATTGCCGACCTAAGGGTCAGGTTGTAAAACGCTATAAATAGCTGCTGTGTTGTATATTTGAAGTTGGTTAATGTTTGAATAAACTTTTGTTTGTGAAGCTTTGTGCCTTCATTAAATTGGTAGTTGAGTGTAGTCTCCTATCTCCACCTACGTTATTCGAGTGCGCTCGAATCATCGTTTGTTGAAGCCGATTCACGGTATCTTGTGCGCAAGATCAACGTCGAAGAATCGTAGATCTTTTTTCACGGCATCATGCGCGATCAACGTGTCAGAGATAGCTAGAATTCGGTATCTTCGGATCAACGAATTTGGACATTTCAGTATTTCTCAATCCACCGATTGTTACTTTCACGGTTTCCTCTATTTTACATAATATCCGCTGCGTCAAAATTTCAGCTTTCGAAAATCGACACCCGTACCTCACTCGTATATGAATGCCGTAGATTCAACCGTTAAAATTTGACTCGTATCGGAGCGTATAAAACATCAAGTACAACACAACGGATGGAATGAAATAATATATATGATGTACAACATTTGATACGATAACAGAGACAATGATGATACAACAGAATGATACAATAGATATCAATACTATGAGAGATAAAAGAAATAGCAGCGGAAAGATAATGTCTTCAATGGCAACTCCAAAAATTCCATCTTCAATCCAATGCTAGCTCGAACCATCATCTCGTTTCACAAAGATAAGCAAGGTCGGTCCGAATGCTGAAGTGTAGAAAATGCGATCCACAAATCCAAAAGGCTTCGAAGGCTATCGAATCGATTCCAACTATTCGACTATCCGAAAAACCCAACTCTAGACTGCTCGTGTGGAAAATTGTAGGCACCCATAGTTTAAGAAAGGAACAATAAACTCCAGGTTAGTCATGGGACTGGTGTGAGTAAACAAAAACAGTTTTTATATTTAAAATAAACGAAAGAATTTAGATTGAAATCCGCAATGCCTTTAGAAAATGAAACAACCATAAGGCCTCCCGGCACACACATAATGCAATCGCACACATGGGGGTGATTTCTCCTTGTGATAGTCAAACATGCTTACTACGCAAAATCCTTCTTTTATATTATTATTAGTGCACAGTGGGAAACAATTCGAAAGTATAATATTAATCTTAACCAGCATAGGTACCATTATATCATGCCAGCTATAGCTACCATTTTAAATGGAAGGTTCTACAACTAAAACCGTACAAGGCTCGTATTGTTTTGTTTGGAATTTCCAACAAATGGTCAGGCTAAGGAACTTCCTACTGCCACATGGGAACGCCTCTGGCGGGACGCCCCGAGAACCTAACCGGATCTCTGCCAACACAAGGCCGGTTACCCACTTCCCGGGAAGTAAAACCTAAGATATGCCACCCCCGGTCCTTTGGGACCTTTATTGTAACGACGCGGATTTTGCCCGCTCGAAAATCAACATCCATACTTCAAATCGTACTCGAATGCCATAGATTCGACCGTTCAAATCCAATTCGCCGGAGCTTATAACAACATTAAGTATAACAACACAGCGGAATAAAAAAAATAATACACTGATATACAATATCTGATACAACAGAACGATACAACAGATATCAATATACATCAGAGATATGATATAATAAAATAGCAGCGGAACAATATAACTCTAAGATAGTCTTCAAAAGAGAACTCCGAGAACTGCAACTCCATTTCCAAGAATCAATCCAGCAATAGCTCGAACTCCCAATAACAATGCACAAAGATAAGCAAGTATAGTCCATATCCAAAGATTGAACTAGCTCCAGATAACCTGCTAATCTGACTATCTGCAAAACCCAAACTCTAGACTGCTCGTGTAGAAAATAATGAGCACCCAGAGTTTAGGAAAGAAAACAATAAACTCCGGATCAGTCGTGGGACTGGTGTGAGCAAAAAAAACAGTTTATCTTTTAAAACATTCAACAAAAGATTTTCAAAGTCAATTCGCAATGCTTTTTAAAAATGAGACTACCATAAGGCCTCCCGCACACACACACAATGCAAACGCAGAATCGAAGGAGATTTCTCCTTATGATAGTCAAAGATGCTTGATACGCATTAAAAAGAAACATTTGATATTATTACTAGTGCATAGTGTGTTAACGCTTAAATTTGAACGCTAACACCCCGGTGTGTGAAGTGTAGTTGTGAAAGCACCACCCGATAGATCGGGAAAGAATTACAAGCAAGTAATGACGGAAAAGCAGTAAACAACAGCAATTTTATAGTGGTTCGGCTTATGGGTACAGCCTACGTCCACTTTAAGTACTTTTATTGATGATCTCGTTACAAGTTGATACAATTCTTCCCAAGTACAATTCACTTTGAACTACAAGAAACTTAGAACAAGTATTTTAAACTTCGATGGAGATGAGAGTCTTCAAATCCATGTTGGATGTACGTGATATCTTGTTGAAGTTGTTTGTAGCGTTCTTAGTGTCTCGAGAGCTTCAAGTGTTGAATTGGTTTGGAATGCAGCAGAGTATCAGCGCTTGAAGAGAATGAGCAAAGGTCCCCTTCATGTTGAATGTGGCCTTGTATTTATAGGCAAACTGTTTAGGCTGAAATTGCTAAGTCATGAGTCGTGACCGACTCATGATGAGTCGTGACCGACTCATGATGAGTCGTGAGTCGTCTGCGAGTCACCTCTTTGCAGCATGATTTTGAACTTGCCTCTGAGCCTTGTGTCGTGCGTCGACCTATCTTTTGAGCCGTAGGCTTTCCTGAGTCGTGCCATCCTTAACCCATCGAATCTCCTTAACCCGTCAGGTTCCTTAAGTCGTAGCGGCCTCTTGAGTCGTTCATCTCTTGAGTCGTAAACCTAATGAGATACTTAAGGACCTTGAATGGACGAGTCGTGATCAGATGAGTCGGTCTTTGATGAGTCGGAGCTCGAATGAGTCGTTGGATCGGTATAGGCCTTGAGTCGCAGACCCGCTGAGTCGTTGATCCATACTGTACCTTTAAGGCGCTAACTCACTGAGTCGTTGCTATCAATGAGTCGTTGACCCATTGAGTCGGCAATCTCTGAGTCGCTTCATCAGTTGAGTCGCTGATTCCTATGAGTCGCTGACTGCCTTATCTGTTGAATCGGCCTAAGTTTCAGTGGGGTTAACATTTGCCCCTCGAAGCACGCGCCTGAGTCGTAGGTCGCGCGCTTCGACTTATCTTAACTCGCTTGTGCCGACTCATGCCCTACTTCCTTGGTATAAAATGGATGAACCGTCACTTCTATCTTCTTCTTCCTTTATCAATCTCTTGAGTCGTGTTCCGCCATTAACACATCTCCAAGCTCCCAAAAATAATTTCAACTCGAATTAGCACCCAATCCTCTCTAGTCAACATACAATCGTAAGCGATTTCTTCCCTTTCTTCGATCGTTGATCATTATTGTCTTACACGCTTAATCCTTCGCCTCCGATTTGCCTCTTCGTGTCTTACGAGTTTTGTTGGATTTGATTGTTGATGAACTTAGGTCTGCTTGATTTTACTCGCGGCGATCCATCATTCGAGGCGATTCTGTATTGTGATAGGATTAAAGTTACTATTTTTGGAGATACCATTAGGTTAACGGGTTATGGGTTAGGATCCGAAGATAGGACTTGGAGATAGGTCATTGGGTTATCATGGGGTAGGAGGGAAACGAGTTTTGGAGTTGTATGGTAGATAGGCCAATCAGAGTAAAACACTACCCCTGATGCGACTTAATAATCTTGAACGACCTAAAACCCTTTGCGATTCAACTCTGGACCGGCTCACCAACCTTCACGACACAAGACTTGAGTCGGGGCCGAGACATCACGACACAATGCTTGAGTCGGGGCCGAGACATCACGACACAATGCTTGAGTCGGGGCCGAGACATGTCTTGATGAATTTTTCATAATTATGAGCTGACATCTATTCTCTTTTATGACTCGTGACCTAAGTATTGCTGAGTCGTCTTCGACTTAGTCCTTGAGTCGTCTACGACTTAGCGCTTGCACTTTTAAACTCCACTTGAACCTTGAACTGCTGCTTGAATCTTTTGCAGATTGCTTTAACTTGTAAGCTAATAACCTGTTAATATAACATTCACAGAAAACTGGGACGAATATACTGTCATTGATTGCCCACATCGAATGACAGATTAGTTAATGATAGATGATTAACTTAAATAAATCGTGTGAACGAAGTGCTATCGATTTCAAGTGGAATATTAAAGCAGCACTGGATTAGTCAATTGAAACTGACCAGCCCGCATTAATATTATGCTTGAGCTTTAAATAACAAGTTCCGAAATTACCGTAGTCAATCAATCGTCAACCAGTTTAATTCCAGTTATCTTTACTTGTTATTATTTTTTTATTAGCTTTGCACGACACTTCACACTTTTTAGGAAACGTGCACCTTCGCATTTGAACATCCAGTTGCTTGTGTAGAATGACCTCTCATCAAGAAGAGCCGATGGGCCAGGCTGAAGATGTCTTCCCAGTAGCCATCCCTATAGACAACCCTCCGGAGAGAACATCCACAACTTTGAATCAGCGGGTGTTTAATCAACTGCGCGTCCAGTTTGGCATTGATGATGCTGACATCTTATTTCCGGGGCCAAAAGACACCGCGGATAGGCCCCCTCTTGGCTTTGTTGCTGTTAATCGCCAAATGTGCTTGAACGGCGCTATTCCTCCCTTTAATGACTTTCTCCAACAGTTCCTGCTTCGGTTGTCTATCTCTCCATTCCAATTACACCCCAATGGCTACGCCATTCTGATGGGGTTATATGTTCTATTTAGGAGAGTTTTGGATCGATTACCAAGCTTCGGGGAGATCTGCTATTTTTGCTCATTCACGAAAACTAAAGACCATCCCTCCATCGTGGTTATAAGAAGCGCTCGAAACCGCAAACTTATTACTGATCTCTCCGAAAGCGCTCACGGATTTTTGAATCAGTTTTTCTTTGTTCGCTGCCCTCCAGGGTTTTATGCCATCTGGAGAGTGGGAAGTAAGATTTCCTGTCTTTACTTTTTCCGTTTTGAAACTTTCTCGAGATCTGAACTCTCAATTGCTAATTTCATTCTTTTCCTGTTTTAGCACTTCCACCCCCTGCTAGGGACCCAAGTCTTAAGCAAATTTTTGAAAGATTAAATGCCGTGCCGGTAGAAGAGAGGAGCATAAAGTTTCTGCTAAACGATGAATTTTTACATCAATACGGACTCCTCCATCCCTCTCGCTTTACTCGGCCTCGTGAAGCTCCAACGGAGGTTCCTGATTCTCCGGTGAAAACTCCTGATCTTCCGATCTCCACTAAAGAGCACATGCGAGGAGAAATTTCTGCAGAAACCTTACTAGTAAAGTGCTCTACTCCAAGAGACGATACGGGACCCTCCGAAAAGCCTGCACTTGCTCCCATAATTGAAGAAGAAGAGGAGCCCCTTTCCCAAACCAGGAAGAGTGCTGACAAAGGAGCTGATGGAGGGAATCAGGTTGGGCATGACGGTGATGACGTTTTTGGGGATTTAAGTGACATAATCGTCACTTCCCAAGAGCTCTTTAAAGATGACCCTGCCTGTGGTAAAACTGTACCCCCGATGATTGAAGCGACATCTGCTCTCCAACAGACTCCAACTCCTTTATCCCAAGAATTGTCACCGACAGTGGGACCTATTACTTCCCCCCAACTGAGGAGTGGTTCGTTAGTCCAACGCGAGTAGTTTGCACTTCACACACAACTAAGGATTTTCCAGCACATTTATGCACTTATCTTCTCATACTTTAAAGATTTCTAAAGCTTATCTTTTCTTATTTTAGATCCTTCAATGACACGCGGCGGATCATATTATCAGGATTTCCAACGCTACGGGGGGCGTGGTCAATACGATTATAGGCGTTACTTTCCCTCCTACAGAGAATCTGACGAAGAAAGGGCTGCCCGAAAGGCTCATGAAAGGAGGACTGAAGAAGAACGTCGCGAAAGAAGGGAGAGAGAAGAGCGCCATGATTCTTGGCAAAAAGGCGATGACTCCCACAAGAGAAAAACTCATGACGATCGAGGAAAAGGTCACATGAGTGAAGACTTAAGCAAACGAGCCCGTCACAGTGAAAAGCAGGCCTCTACTACTCCTGAGAAAGTTACTATTCCTGCCTCACTCGACATTCCTTCTGACTCTCCCGCTCTTGGGAAATCAGATATTCAAACGATAATTAACAGGCCCAAATTTCAAGTTGGACCGGGTCCTGCCACTCTGCAGAGCCGATTTCCTCAATGGTGCCTTAAGGGGGTGAGGTTCGACCTAGACTTGTTTCCCATCGACAAGTCTGCTATGTTGCGCAATCTTGATGCAGTCAAACTCGATATCGAGAGGATGTCAAACTGGCAGAAGCTTGTCGATGAGCTTCAAAGAGTTAACCGTGCCAACATAGAGGCCATGCTTACTATGGAAAACGATAAGGCCGAATGGCAAAAGGTCGTTGAGCAACACGACACCGAGATGAGGAACATTGCTTCTTACAATGAGGAGCTTGAAGCAAAAGTCGAGGAATTGAAACATGAACTTGCTGCTTCCTCTACTTCCTACTCTCAAAAAGAAGAAGTGCTCCTGAAACAAGTGAGAGACGCTCACGCTAGCCAAAGGGATGCCGAAGACAGGCTCGAAGCACAAAAAAGAATCAGTGAAGGCTATGTCTCTGATATTGCTGAGCTTCGAAAGAAAAACAACTCCCAGGAGGTGGAGATACAAATGCTTAAGCTTCAGCTTGCCAAAACTGAAAGGGAACGTGATGAGGCTGTCGCCGGCAAAATCGCAGCCGAAGAATCTCATGAGGCGACCAAAAACAGCTTCGGCTCAACATTATTCGACTTCTACTTGCATAGCGTCTTGGGGCGTGGAAGCCTCGCTTTTCTTGGTCCTAAGTATGAAATCACTTTAGCTGAAGTATGGGAGGCCGCTCTTGAGATGCTTGGTGCTGAAGGTGCCGGTTACGACGAATCAGCTCTGGAAAGGCATTATTTTGATGATGACGCTCGCGCTGCCCTTGCCAAGGGAAAGGAACAACTTGCCAAATTAAGAACTGAAGTGACGGAAGGGGACCGGCTGGGGAAAACCACTTCAACTACTCTAGTCCAGCCACCTTCTTCGTCTGAAGTCGACATTATTGGTTCCAGTTCCCATCTTGCATCTCCCACCAAAGTTACCACTGAGATTACAAGCATACAAGGTGGAGACGAGGGTGATGAGAGCGCTGATGCGCAAGCTTATGAAGTCGATATCAGGAAACCAGCTTCTCCAGGTAATTTCACTGTTAATCTCGCTACTGTCAATTCTGCTCAAGCGGGTTACTCATTTATTTCGCATGAGTTTCATGAGCTCCTTGGCTATTTTCTCAACCTTGACGAGCCTTCATCTCCTTTCTTTACCGACTTCATTGGTGAACCTTCATCTCCTCTCTTTACTGACTTTAACCTTTTTTCTTCTGTAGAAAAAGTATCAAGCACTGCTCAAATCTCTACTTCTCCGGTAATCGCTCCTCCATCTCTTCAGGTGGCTCCTCCTTCTGCTTCGCAGCCTGGATCACAGGAGGAACAAATAGAGGCTCTCCATGGCCTGGATGATCCCATTGCTTCGCAAGAGCAAAAAGATGAGGGACTTGAGGGAGGTGACATATCTCCGGAGCGGACTCCTTCTGACGATATAACTCTATCTAAACTTGTCACTCCAGGAAGTGAGTCTTCCTCAAAGAGGAGAAGGAAGCAAGGAGCATCAAAGAGGAGAGGGAAGATAATCACTGCCACTGAAGAGGAGCCAGAAGTTGGGCCAGCTGCGCCTACCTCTCCTTCCTCCCTTATACCCACTGGTCGACCTGAAAAGCTGGTCATTCGGCCGGGTAAAGGGTCCAAAGGCAGTAAAAAGAAGTGAAGACTTTAGCTTTTTGTCTTTTGTATGAACTGGCCGAGAGTTGTGCGGGTACCGGCCCCCGCTTTTATTTTGAAACCTGTATCTGCATTATAATTGAATAAAATGATTCTTCGTTTGTACAAACTTCTGTTTGAATTTGAGAATGCATTTACTATTTTTTTTTTTTGCACAAGTTTATTTACACGATATTGCAGCGGGCTTATGGTATGTTGTTTGAGTATTACTTTACTGATGCAACTATACTATTATACCATGTTGCCCCCATACCTTAAGCTTGCTGCAATATTTTATACTTTGAGGGGACTTGCACTCTTATTTGCTAAAGAATAATTATTTTATTCTTTAAAGAAAATTTTTGTAGAGTACAACTCCCTTCGTATAAGTTTCTACGCTTTGTCGTTCGAAGAAATCACTTTTTTCTTTTGCTTATGTGCATATTTTACCAAGTGAATTCCTCTATGTGGTAAAGCGGACCTCTGAAGGGTACTTTAACTTCTTTTCTTTTTTCTTTTTTTTTTTTTTTTTTGACGATCATTTTCCATAGTAGGTAAATTACTCTTCCTTTGAAAGTTAAAGTACGCTTTTGATGAGGATTTTTTTTATATACAAAGTTGTACCTCTGAGGAGGGATTTCTCACGTTTCAACACTTGGAAGTTTTATTTCGATCTCGGTGAAACGTGTACCTCCAAAGAGTTGTGCCTTTGAAGAAAGCCTTTTCACGTTTCAACATTTGGAAGTTTTATTTCAATCTTGGTGAAACGTGGGCTTCCGAAGAGGTCTTTCTTCTTGATTGTGTCCCCGGGAGGGGGTTGTACCTCTAAGGAGGGATTTTTCACGTTTCAACACTTGGAAGTTTTATTTCAATCTTGGTGAAACGTGTACCTCCAAAGAGTTGTGCCTTCGAAGAAAGCCTTTTCACGTTTCAACACTTGGAAGTTTTATTTCAATCTCGGTGAAACGTGTACTTTCAGGAAGGTCTTTATTTTGTTTTTGCATTTCAACTTTGGTGAAGTGAAATTCCGAAGAGCGGTTGTTACACTTCAACTCCTGGCGAAATGTGCCTCCGAGGAGGGCTTTTATTTTGTTTACATTTCAACTCTGGTGAAGTGAAATTCCGAAGAGCGGTCATAATACTTCAACTCCTGGTGAAATGGGCCTCCGAAGAGGGCTTTTATTTTTTGGCATTTCAACTCTGGTGAAGTGAAATCCCGAAGAGCGGTCATAACACTTCAACTCCTGGTGAAATGTGCCTCAGAGAGGGTTTTCATCGCCTGGAAGTTACTCTCTCATGGTTGGAGGGTCATGACTCCTCCAATCTTATTTGTTGAGTAGAGAACTTTCTTTTTTGTGGCGTATGACCCATTAGAGGTCTTTTATCCTCCGAAGAGGACTTGTGCTGCTGATGGTAGCTTTGGTTGTTCCTCTGTCCACTTGCTTATGCCTTTTCAGCGATCCTCTTTTTTTTTTTCAAGTTTTCATTCCCCTTTTCTCGCAAGTGGCTCGTTTAATCCAAGGAAGCGTACTTCATTGTCAGGCAAGTTCGTGAGAACGGGCACTAGCTTCCTAATTGGATGTTTGTTCGTTCAAACAATCTCAATTTATTAGCAAGGGCTCGTTTCTATCGAAATCATAAGCCGTTCAATTGAAGTATTTCCTATCTAGGATTTGAATTCGTGGCCTTTATGACTTGAAATTTGTTTGTTGAACGATGGTGAGAATCACTTGGTCTTATTATGCGCAAGTTTTATTTCCATTGTCTGCAAAAATTTAAATCGACATTTCAGCAATACATTTTATGTATTTTTATATCGAAAACAAAGTAAACATATAATAATAATAAGGAACACAAGATTTATAGTGGTTCGGCCATGAAATTGGGCCTACATCCACTTTATATTCTTTCATTATTTACTTGCATCAGTTTCACAATTGCTTTCAATTACAAGAATCATACGTTCATAATTCTTTTTACAATGTTTCAACAAAATTTTCAAGTAAAGTATGGACGCAAATGGTTACTGTTCCATGCCCTTGGAATTTGATCTCCATCAACAGTGGTGAGCTTGAATGTGCCGTCAAGAAGTTTCTGACCTATTACATACGGTCCTTCCCAATTGGGCCCAAACACACCTGTCGCGGTCATAATTCTTTTCAGGACTAGATCTCCAATTTCAAAGCTGCGTTGTCGAACTTTGGAATTGAAATGTATGGCTATCCTTTGCTGATGAGCTGCAACTCTGAGATTAGCTTCATCTCTTTTTTCATCAAGGAGATCCAGCGCTTCAAGTTGTAGCTTTTCATTTTCTGCTTGATTGAAATGGATTCTTCTGTGTGAAGGGACCTCTGTTTCAATCGGGATCATTGCTTCCGATCCGTATGCTAACGAAAAAGGAGTATGCCCAGTCGCAGTTTTGTGAGTAGTTCTGTATGCCCATAGTGCAAGTGGTAGTTTATCGACCCAACCACCTTTTGCTCTTTCGAGTTGCTTTTTGATGGTTGATTTGATGATCTTGTTCACTGCTTCCACTTGCCCGTTTGCCTGCGGATGAGCTACTGCCGAAAAGCTTTTCTGGATTTTGAACCGTTTGCAAAAATCCTGGAATTCCTCGCTTTCAAACTGAGTACCATTGTCTGTGATTATTTTCTGAGGCACACCGTATCTGCAAATGATATTCTTTGTTACAAAGCTTATCATCTTCTTAGAAGTGATAGTAGCCAATGGTTCAGCTTCAGCCCATTTAGTAAAGTAGTCAACCGCAACAATAGCATATTTAATCCCTGACTTGGCAGTTGGTAGCGGCCCAATGAGATCCATTCCCCAAATTGCAAACGGCCATGGACTGACCATCTGTGTGAGTTCGGTAGAAGGTGCTCTAGGAATTTTGGCAAATCTTTGGCATCTGTCACATTTTCGGGAGTAATCTGCGGCATCTCGATTAATTTCTGGCCAAAAATATCCGTATCGGAGAATTTTCTTTGCTAATGTTTGGCCACCTGAATGATCACCACATTCTCCTCCATGAACCTCAGCTAGGATTGTTTTGGACTCTTCCCTGGATACACATCGAAGTAAAGGCATTGAGAATCCCCGTCTGTACAATCGGCCATCCTGGATTACATAACGAGAGGCTTTCCTTAGTAGCTTTCGTCTTTCTATCGAATTTTCTGGCAGAGAACCTCTGAGTAGGTAGTCTAGTATTGGAGTCATCCATGACTCTTGTTCTTGAGATACATTCATAATCCAGTCTATATCCATCTCGTCTATACTTGGTGCTGAAAGGACTTCTACAGGGACCAATCCCAATAGTTGAGCTTCACCAGAACTTGAATACTTTGCGAGGGAATCTGCCTTCATATTCTCTTCCCGAGGAATGTGGCTTATTGAATAGTGATCGAGTTCACATAGGAGTTCCCAAGCCTTTGACAAGTAGGAAGGCAGGTTTCCACCTTTTGCTTGAAATTCCTTCTTGACTTGGCATACAATAAGCTGAGAATCACTGAAGATTTGTAATGCTCGAATGTTTAGCTCTTTAGCGATTTTCAGACCTGCAATAAGAGCTTCATATTCTGCTTCATTGTTTGTTGAAGGAAATTCCAATCTTAGTGCATAACATAATGATCGACCCTCAGGAGTTTCAAGTACCACTCCGGCTCCAGAACAGTAGTCATTTCTTGCGCCATCAACATACATCTTCCACTGGACTGGGGAATCGTTGATCGTTTCTTCCTCACCATTATCTTTCTCTGTGAATTCTGCAATGAAATCAGCTAAAGCTTGTCCGTTGATTGCTTTTCGGGGGTGATAGGTGATGTCATATTGACTGAGTTCAACGTTCCATTTTAGAAGGCGACCCGACGTTTCAGGGCGAAATAGGACTTGCTTTAGAGGCTGATCAGTGAGTACTTTGATAGGATGAGCTTGGAAGTATTGCCTCAGTTTCCTTGATGCAACTAGTAGGCAATAGGCGAGTTTTTCCAACTTGGAGTAATTCAGCTCTGCCCCAGTGAGTCTTTTGCTGATATAGTAAACCGGATGTTGAATCCTTTTGTCTTCCCGTATCAGCGCTGCACTTAGAGCATGAGATGATACTGCCAAGTATATAAGAAGATCCTCACCATTGCCTGGCCTAGAAAGTATTGGAGGCGTTTCCATATGACGGATCAACACGTCGAAGGCTTTTTGTCATTCGGAAGTCCATTCAAAATTCTTCTTTCCTTTCTTCAGGGCGTCAAAGAATGGGATGCATTTATCAGTGGCTTTGGAAATGAACCGACTCAGGGCGGCGACCTTTCCGTTGAGACACTGCAATTCCTTCTTTGTTCTAGGAGCTTTAACTTCTTTCAAGGCAGTAATTTGAGCTGGACTAGCCTCAATGCCCCTAGCACTGACGATGAAACCTAAGAACTTTCCGGACTCGACCCCAAATGTACATTTCAGAGGGTTAAGTTTCATTCTGTATTTCCGGAGGACTGCGATCATTTCTGCTAAGTGTTCAATGTGATCCGCTGCTTTCCTGGACTTCACTAACATGTCGTCGACGTAGACTTCCATAGTTTTGCCCAATTGCGGTTTGAACATAGCATTAACAAGTCTTTGGTAGGTTGCCCCTGCATTTTTCAATCCGAAGGGCATAACTCTGTAGCAATAAAGTCCAACATCTGTGATAAAGCTTGTATCCTCCTGATCCGGCTCGTGCATCATGATTTGGTTATAACCGGAGTAGGCATCCATGAAAGATAACAATTCATGTCCCGTAGCTTTCTCACTTGTCCTAGGCTGATGAACAGGAACCTGTTGCCCCTGACTTGACGATGCAGGATTGTTGCTATTTTTCTTCACGAATTGCTGCAGTTTGTTTTCTCTCAGCAACTCTTCAATCAGATTTTTCAACTGGCGGCATTCATCAGTCTCATGACCGGGTTGATTGTGGAAGCGGCAGAATTTCCCAGTCTGTATGGCTTTTTTCCCGGTTCTCAAAGGGATAGGTTTAGGGAAATCGACGGAATCTTTAGTGGCCAGGTAGATGTGCTCCGGTGTATGTGATAATGGAGTATATTCTGATGGCTTGAAGGATCGGGGCTTCTTCAGATTACCCTGTTTCTTCCCATTACTATTCTCCCTTTTTTGCCCCACCGATTCATTCTTGCGTGGAGCGACAGTGTTGTCTTCTGCTTTTTCCAACACTGTCTTTACTGGTAAAGGACGGCTTTCCAAGCGAATGAATTCATCTGCTTTTTTGTAGAACTTTTCGAGAGAGGTTGGCTCCTTCATATTTAACCATTTCCCAA
Source organism: Allium cepa (assembly GCA_030765085.1). Classification (NCBI taxonomy): domain Eukaryota; kingdom Viridiplantae; phylum Streptophyta; class Magnoliopsida; order Asparagales; family Amaryllidaceae; genus Allium; species Allium cepa. The sequence goes on along the minus strand of CM060939.1, from coordinate 961,329,994 downwards.
ATTCGCTTGACTTATCAATAGCCCTCATCAGATAAGTCAATATCATTCGTGCTTCAGCATTGTCCACCTCAGCCAGTGCTATATTGAAGCGGTTCAAGAAGGATCTGATAGACTCACCAGGATTCTGCTCTAAACTCGATAGTGACATAATGTCCTTGGCCTTCGAAGCATATAGTCTAAACTGCTCCTTGAATTCTCTGGTCAAGTCTGAAAACTGATCGATAGATCGGACTGGCAACTTGGTGAACCACAGTAAAGCCACGCCTTCCAGGTATACGGGGAAATATCGGCACTTTATTTCGTCGGAGGCCCTGGCACCTGTCATGTGCCAATCATATTTATACAAGAACTCATTCGGATCACTTGTCCCTTTGTAAGCTGGAATAGTCGGAGGGACAAACTTCCTTGGAAATTCCGCCTTCAAGATTTTTTCAGTAAACGGAGTTTTACTTGGGGCGAAACCCCATTCCTTCTCATCTTCAACCCTTTGCATACTTTCTTTCATGATCTGCCGGACCATTTCAGAAAGATATTCCTCATCATGCCGAGTTCTAGATCCACCAGCCTCAGGGACTGCCTGCTCAAAGGGACTAGTAGCCCTTTCCGGAGCATTCCTCTCACTAACATCATGAATGTTGCCAGCATAGTTCCTTTCATTTCCAGCTGGTTGATTGTTTGCCCCAAGTAAATCGTTCAACTTATTCAGAATCAGAGCGTTCTGGGCACTTTGAGCCTCTAATTGTACATTTTGGGCGTTTATCTGCTGGTTTAGCCCTAGAATCACAGCATCCAACTCCGCTTTCGTAACTCCAACAGACGGAGTGGGTTGATTAGGTACAGGGGAAGCGGAGGTTCCTTCTTGAATGTTTCCAGATCTGATAGATCTACTTTTCCTTCCAGGAGCCATAATCTCAGATATATTTCTGGTTTTTAAGGAAATTCTTTCTTCAAATCTCTGTGAAGCAATGATGACAGTTGTCCTGAGTTCAATTCTCAGTGAAAGCACCAAAAATGTTAACGCTTAAATTTGAACGCTAACACCCCGGTGTGTGAAGTGTAGTTGTGAAAGCACCACCCGATAGATCGGGAAAGAATTACAAGCAAGTAATGACGGAAAAGCAGTAAACAACAGCAATTTTATAGTGGTTCGGCTTATGGGTACAGCCTACGTCCACTTTAAGTACTTTTATTGATGATCTCGTTACAAGTTGATATAATTCTTCCCAAGTACAATTCACTTTGAACTACAAGAAACTTAGAACAAGTATTTTAAACTTCGATGGAGATGAGAGTCTTCAAATCCATGTTGGATGTACGTGATCTCTTGTTGAAGTTGTTTGTAGCGTTCTTAGTGTCTCGAGAGCTTCAAGTGTTGAATTGGTTTGGAATGCAGCAGAGTATCAGCGCTTGAAGAGAATGAGCAAAGGTCCCCTTCATGTTGAATGTGGCCTTGTATTTATAGGCAAACTGTTTAGGCTGAAATTGCTAAGTCATGAGTCGTGACCGACTCATGATGAGTCGTGAGTCGTCTGCGAGTCACCTCTTTGCAGCATGATTTTGAACTTGCCTCTGAGCCTTGTGTCGTGCGTCGACCTATCTTTTGAGCCGTAGGCTTTCCTGAGTCGTGCCATCCTTAACCCATCGAATCTCCTTAACCCGTCAGGTTCCTTAAGTCGTAGCGGCCTCTTGAGTCGTTCATCTCTTGAGTCGTAAACCTAATGAGATACTTAAGGACCTTGAATGGATGAGTCGTGATCAGATGAGTCGGTCTTTGATGAGTCGGAGCTCGAATGAGTCGTTGGATCGGTATAGGCCTTGAGTCGCAGACCCGCTGAGTCGTTGATCCATACTGTACCTTTAAGGCGCTAACTCACTGAGTCGTTGCTATCAATGAGTCGTTGACCCATTGAGTCGGCAATCTCTGAGTCGCTTCATCAGTTGAGTCGCTGATTCCTATGAGTCGCTGACTGCCTTATCTGTTGAGTCGGCCTAAGTTTCAGTGGGGTTAACATTTGCCCCTCGAAGCACGCGCCTGAGTCGTAGGTCGCGCGCTTCGACTTATCTTAACTCGCTTGTGCCGACTCATGCCCTACTTCCTTGGTATAAAATGGATGAACCGTCACTTCTATCTTCTTCTTCCTTTATCAATCTCTTGAGTCGTGTTCCGCCATTAACACATCTCCAACTCCCAAAAATAATTTCAACTCGAATTAGCACCCAATCCTCTCTAGTCAACATACAATCGTAAGTGATTTCTTCCCTTTCTTCGATCGTTGATCATTATTGTCTTACACGCTTAATCCTTCGCCTCCGATTTGCCTCTTCGTGTCTTACGAGTTTTGTTGGATTTGATTGTTGATGAACTTAGGTCTGCTTGATTTTACTCGCGGCGATCCATCATTCGAGGCGATTCTGTATTGTGATAGGATTAAAGTTACTATTTTTGGAGATACCATTAGGTTAACGGGTTATGGGTTAGGATCCGAAGATAGGACTTGGAGATAGGTCATTGGGTTATCATGGGGTAGGAGGGAAACGAGTTTTGGAGTTGTATGGTAGATAGGCCAATCAGAGTAAAACACTACCCCTGATGCGACTTAATAATCTTGAACGACCTAAAACCCTTTGCGATTCAACTCTGGACCGGCTCACCAACCTTCACGACACAAGACTTGAGTCGGGGCCGAGACATCACGACACAATGCTTGAGTCGGGGCCGAGACATCACGACACAATGCTTGAAAGATATTTGAAAGATATCTGCTTTGTATCTCAATTTGTAATGTCAGACATACAATCCATACAAGTCTGTTCCGGGCTCGAACAGAACCAAAGGCACTTCCAAAGAAGTCCTTGCAATCCGGATATTCACAATCCTGATCGGTTTTCCCATCACTTAGGGAGTCTCTATACCAGCGCGACTCTGTGCAGAAACAATCGATAGGTCATCCTATCGCTTTCGCAAATACCCGGTCTTCATCACCGGTCTTCAAATGCTATCCATAACGTCGAATCACATATTCGGAATGGGTTATACGACACAAAGGTCTTTTCCCGGTTAAACCGAATAGTGAGCGAAAATATTTTTAAAACATATGGATATGGGATTTCAATTAAGTCACAACTTAATAATTCAAAACTTTCCTTTCAACGGTTTAAACCAATTACCATTTCAAATCTTTTAAACAAAATATTTATTTCATAAGGTTCACCTACTTTCACAAGTATTCTTTTCCGGATTTCAAAACATTTCCGTTTCAAAAAGATTAATTCATTTAAATCTTTTAAATCAAAGATTTGTCTCATAGTTTTCAAATCGTTCCCAATATTCATTTTCAAAATTCATTTTCCGAATATTCATCTATATCTTGGAAAACTATTTTAATTTAACTTGGAATTCCTTTTAATAAGATTTGAAACGAAAGCTTTTTATCAGTTGAAAACAACAGTTTTAATTTGGATAAACCCGATTTCTTTTATACAAGTTACAATCTTTGGTTTAATTCAAATTCCCAAAACAATACTTTCAATATGGTTTCAAACCGTATATAACTAACATAACATTTTTGATCCCTAATTTCAAATTGTAGAATTCAATTCCTAATTTTTTGAATTCAAATTTAAATCAAATTATTTAAATTTTCGAAACTAAATCAAGTAATTTAAAAATAAATTTTATCTTGGAATTCCATTCCAAAGCTTTTCACATTTATTTCGATTCCATTTCCAAAACATTTGAATTTAAAAAATTCAAATTTTAAACTATTTCAAAATCTGTGACTTAATCGATTTCCTCATGAAATCCATCATTGTGTGTGTATGGTGTGGTCCATGGGTTTAACACAATAGTGCACAATCATTCAGTCATCACAGATTAAAACACAAAAATATAATTGATAAGCGATATAAACTATAACGCTTATCATACATTCACAAATTCACAGATAATATACAAATATATCATCAATAAATGGATAAATACACAGCTCAATTCACAGAACAAAATATCACAGATCAGATAGGAAAATCAATTCAAGGCATTTCATACAATACAATCATTCATGAGTAAGTCAAGTATTCAATAGTCATTTATAAGCAGGATTAAATTAATTGGTTAATCCTAATTTCTTTAGGTAATTGACTTTTAATTACAAATAAATTAACTTTTAATCATAAATTAACTTTAATCGGTTTCACATTATTTGATTACTTTTCTAAATAATTAACTTACATTAACCGTTATTATTTATAAGTTTGATTAACCCTTAAAATTCATTACTTAATTGTAGTCTAATCTATGGTTCTCAATTACATATTATCTTAATTCATTATTTAAACATTAATTAATACATTCAAACTTATAATTGCTAATTTAATTAATATAAATTATCAATTATCTATTCTAATTTTTCTTAATGGTTAATGAATATAAAATCTTAAATCTTCATTTCTCAAAGTAAACTTATTTTTATTAATGATTAAATTTTCACTTTCAATATGTTTAAAAACATTTCTTTTAAATTTTCTTTGTTATGAAGGGATTTTAAATCAAATTTCCCTTAAATTCAAAATATTTAAACTTATTTACAATATTAAAATTTATAAACTCCCTTTCTTTCAAAAATTGGAATTTAGATTACTTAAACCCAGGCTATACAAATTTGACTTACTTTCCTTCCATTTTTCAAACTTCCACCTTGACTTCATTTAACACTTTGAAATCGTTAAACAAATTTTAAATAAAAACCCAAAATTTATTAAAATCTAAGTTTACAAACTAAACTCGGATTTATATTTAAACTTCTGATGTTAACCAAATTTGAGCTTTGTTAAAATTTTGAAATTTGGTTTAAACCAAAACCAGAGCTGGTATCGTTTACTTCGGCAAAACATAACGCCAAACCTGAGCAATACGACTACCTGCTTCGAGTCTATAACTCGTTCTCACGCACTCGACCTCGAGAAATACTTCGAGTTTCCTCTTTCGTCTTCCCCCAAACCTCAACATCATCAGGCACTGAATGATACCGCGTGCACGTGCACAATGACGTTGGCCAGCTCCAGTCATCGCCGCGACTACGAGCATGTCGACGATCATCTCCAGATCGACCTCCGACCACTCGCACCGTCCCACTAATTCGAAATAAAAATTTGGGGTCGTGTTTGAAAACCTGGAACACTCGATACTGTCGACCCCCACAAACCTGTCAACGCGCCACATCATCAACTCCGACCACCAGAAACGCTGCACTTCCGGCCACGAAAGCTCTGACCATTCACGAACCCATCCCCCGTGGTCCCATCGAACTCGATGCAACAGAGGGAACGAACGAATCGATTTCATGATCTTGCCTAAAACTAGGGTTAGAAATAAAAACTCCTCCCCATCATCGCCACAGTCTTCTTCGCCACCTCCAGCCATTTTTTCTGGCAACCCCATAGCCTCCTCCATCACCTCACACAACCCCGACCAACTCGAATCACTCAACACGAGAAAATGATTTAAAAGCAGATTTCGTTCTACCGTAAACTGCTCATGATACACACAACTAAAAATCACTATATTTGTTTCAAAAATCCTATCTTGGGCTGTAAATTCAAGCTATATGATTTGATCCATAATTCATGATATTCAAAATTTCCAGAGACTAAAGTTTTTGCTGTAAACATTTGATTTTCCTACTGCATATGCATTTATGTTCCACGAAACCCTTTTTAGGTTGTATTTCATTCTTAAATACGACTATTTCATTTTAAAACCAAAGCATAATATTGATTTTAAAAAAAGAAGTTGAATTTCTTTGTTGTTCTGTTCTCTCAGATTTAACAAAGAAGTTATAATTTTTTTTCTTTTCTAATGCCTGCATACATTAAGCTTCAGAAATTTGCAAACCCATATCTCAAAACAATATTGATCATAGCAAAATTACTCAAACTAATTTATACTTCAAATTTTTAAAGTTGGAGTTACTCACTTTTTATGTTGATGAAGACAGAGGAGCAGAGAAAATCTTAGGCTTGGAGTTGCCTTTGATTCAATCTTCTATTGATTTACTGTGATTTTCATTCCAGGTTTTGAATGCTCCAGACTTCAATCTTTTATCAAGTTAGAGCTTGCTATAATTTTCAGTTAAATTATTGTTTGATTTTTTTAAAGATGGTAAGCTTCAGTTTTCTTTTCTTAGTTTTTTTTTTTAAATGAAACGAAGTGGTGATGAAGAAGATATAAAGAAAGAAGTATATTGGGATAGATGTATACGGGGTATACAAAACTGATACATGTGATATCTTTATCTATTTAATAAGCATGACTGAAGTATGTTGCATTAAATGTTGAGATGTATTGCATTTATTGCCTTGTACATATATACTTTCCTCTCCATACTCCATTTCAGCTGTACAAAGGATCTTTTTATTTTACTTTGCAAATGTACACATATTTTCTTTTCAAGTCTTATTACTTTGACTTGTTTACTCGGCTGATGATCTTGTCCATGCTTATATACATTTGTTATTTCTCTTTGTTTTGTTTACTTTGCTTATTTAGTTGTTTGAATACTTTTATTTGCATTGCCTAGCTTGTTTGTATTTTTATTTGTCTTGCTTAATTTATGCTTTATAATTTGGATGTAGTTCTATATTTAATTTGTTGTTAGTATTTGTTGAATGTGTTTTACTTTTATATTTATTTATTTGTTTAACTCGACATTTATTGTCTTGTATTTCTAGTTTATATTTTAATTGTTATCATTATAATTAGTCTTTGACCCATTTATTCTAGTTTATATTTTCAAATCCAACATATACACATATATATTCTCATATATACACATATATGCAAATTTTCAAATCAATTTGACTTGATATATTTTCTATTTGAATCGGGGAAACTCGTATCATTTAAAAATCAATTTTACAATTTTTAATTCAAAAATTCATTTAAATTATCAATTTAAATTCATAAAAATCCTGGGTCGTTACAACCTTCCCCCCTTAAAAGAATTTCCTCCTCGAAATTCGCAGGCACAAAAACAACACAGAGATGGACTCAATCTCTACAATTTCTCAAACTTAAGATATGAATTCCAAACTCAAGTCGGAATATCTCAAAATATATATACCAATTTGTCCCTCTTCGGACTTCGACCAACCCAAGAAATTACAACAGAATTTCAAAATTTGATTTTAAACGAAATCGGTTTATCGATACAATTCAATTTATCCTTCATATTCTATTAATCAATTTTAACTCAATTTAAAATTTCCAATTGATTTAAATTTTCAATTTCAAATTTCCCATTTATACAGAATTTCCAATTTATTCAAAATTTCAATTCTAAATTTCAAATTCATTATAGTTTAAAACGAAAAACTGATAAGAAATTGATGAATATACGAAGTAAGAATTTCCAACAACAATTCGTAGGGCCACCATCGCACTGAAACTTCTTTCTGGAGCTGTCACGAAGCAATCAAAAGAATTTGAAAACGAATCAAAGGAAATTTGATAAGAAAGTCGTTTCCACTGTTGTTACAGAGTATCGACCATTTATAGTCGTATTCCCCTGTCCCTTATCTCGTCCTCTTCTTGCACTCATACTCACTATTAGTGGATAGTAAGAGAATTTACTGAGGCGTTCAAACGGATATCTTAAGGATATACTCATTCTAGGATTTACTTCACCCTATCTCTAATGAGCTACTTAATGTGTTATACTCCTGAGCTAAAGTTCCAACCTTAGCTCTGATACCAAATGTGACGTTTCGGATTTTGCCCGCTCGAAAATCGACATCCATACTTCAAATCGTACTCGAATGCCATAGATTCGACCGTTCAAATCCGATTCGCCGGAGCTTATAACAACATTAAGTATAACAACACAGCGGAATAAAAAGAATTATACACTGATATACAATATCTGATACAACAGAACGATACAATAGATATCAATATACATCAGAGATATGATACAATAAAATGGCAGCGGAACAATATAACTCTAAGATAGTCTTCAAAAGAGAACTCCGAGAACTGCAACTCCATTTCCAAGAATCAATCCAGCAATAGCTCGAACTCCCAATAACGATGCACAAAGATAAGCAAGTATAGTCCATATCCAAAGATTGAACTAGCTCCAGATAACCTGCTAATCTGACTATCTGCAAAACCCAAACTCTAGACTGCTCGTGTAGAAAATAATGAGCACCCGGAGTTTAGGAAAGAAAACAATAAACTCCGGATCAGTCGTGGGACTGATGTGAGCAACAAAAACAGTTTATCTTTTAAAACATTCAACAAAAGATTTTCAAAGTCAATTCGCAATGCTTTTTAAAAATGAGACTACCATAAGGCCTCCCGCACACACACATAATGCAAACGCAGAATCGGAGGAGATTTCTCCTTATGATAGTCAAAGATGCTTGATACGCATTAAAAAGAAACATTTGATATTATTACTAGTGCATAGTGTAGTAAAAATTTATTTCGAAAATAAAGATATAAATCTTAGCCAGCATAGACATTTCGCACTTATGCCTACTATAGCTACCATGTTCAATAGCAGGTTACCGCCACATTCCATGGCAGGTTATACAACTAAAACCGTACAAGATCGTATTGTTTCTTTGGATTTCCAACAAATGGTCAGGCCAAGGAACTTCCCATTGCCACATGAGAACGCCTCTGGAAGGACGTCCCCGAGAACCAAACCGGATCTCTGCCAACACAAGGCCGGGTTACCCCTAACTGGGTAACTTCTGACACGAGTATGCAACCTCCCGGTCGTAACCAACCTTTAACCGGGGCCCCAACAACAAATCACAAAGTAATATATATATATATATATATATATATATATATATATATATATATATGCGATATCAACATAAGTTAATTATCTGGGCTCCATACCATGATACCACTTCTATCCATAAGGAAATGCACATACCCTAAGGGGTGCTACCCCCAATAACCTTGCTGCATCTGTAACATCCTGCTGATTTTCGACTCTCGAAAATTCGACATCGACACTCACTTTATCGACTGCCGAATATCGAAGGCCGAAAACCGAGAAGTTATGGGTTTTAAAAAGAAAAGAAAAGAAAGAAGAGAGAAAAAGAAGAAAGAAAAAGAAAAATAGAGAGAAAAGAAGATAGACAATTTTTAGAAAACAGAGAAAGAAAACAGAGAATTTGAAAAATAGAAGATAGAAGAATTTTAAAAATAGAACGGACCGAAGAAAACAACAGAACAACAACAGAATCTCACAATTCGCAGCGGAACAACATATAATAATAAATGAATAATCTTTAAACAAAGAACTATATCAGTTATTACATTTCATTTCATTTCATTACATCATATCATCAGAGTGTACAACAACATACAACAACAAACAGTGCAGCGGAAAAGAAATACTATACAAACTAGTAATACGCCATGTCATCCAGCTTGCCTCCAGCAACTCCATAATATCCAGAATATCCTGATAAACCTAACTCTTAACTGCCCGTGTGGAAATTGGTGGGCACCCAGAGTTTAGGAAGGAAAACAATAAACTCCAAGTCAGTCATGTGACTGGTGTGAGAACTCAAAACAGTTTATTTATCTTTGAAATCAACATAGAGGAATATTTTTAATCAATTCGCAATGCTTTTAAAAATGAGACTACCATAAGGCCTCCCGCCACACACACAATGCAAACGCAGACTTGGAGAAGATTTCTCCTTATGATAGTCAAACATGCTTGATACGCATTTAAAAAGAGCATTTGATATTATTATTAGTGCATAGTGTAGGAAAAATTCATTTCGAAAGTAGAATATAAATCTTAGCCAACATACGACCATTATCGTATGCCTACTATAGCTACTATCCAAACAGTGGTGACCACCATAAGTGAATGGCAGGTTCTACAACTAATACCGTACAAGATCGTATTGTTTCTTTGGATTTCCAACAAATGGTCAGGCTAAGGAACTTCCTACTGCCACATGGGATCGCCTCTGGCTGGACGTCCCGAGAACTTAACCAGCTCTCTGCCAACACAAGGCCGGGTTACCTTTATCACTAGGTAACTACTACACGAATATGGCATCCCCCGGTCCCATCGGACCTTTAACCGAGCGCTCGTCACCAACAACACCACACAGAAATAGATATAGTGTATCAACATGAGTAAGTATCTGGGCTCCATACCATGATACCACCCTTTCCAGAAGGAAATGCACATACCCTAAAGGGAGCTACCCCTCATAACCTTGCCGCATCATTCCTGTTTTGACCATTACCGGGATGTGAGGCTCGATGAATTCACGTCCACAAAAACATACTTTATACAAAAGCCATGCTTTGGGTCAACAAATGATCAACACAATGATCACTAAGATAGACGATCAAATAAATGATCCTATCACAATAATCAACACAATGATCATTTCAGCATCACTCAGCATGTCACATTACCAAAATGGGATATATTGCTGATAACTTCAACTATATAACCTTTGAGCTCGTACGTCTCAAAGAAGGGTGTTAAGCAAAGAATAAATTCTCCGCCACCAACAGAAATATATTTGAAAGAAATCGGCTTTATATCTCAAATTGTAATGTCAGGCATACAATCCATACAAGTCTGTTCCGGGATCGAACAAAACCGAAGGCACTTACAAAGAAGTCCTTGCAATCCGGATATTCACAATCCTGATCGGATTTCCCATCACTTAGGGAGTCTCTATACCGTTGCAACTCAGTGCAGAGACAATCGATAGGTCATCCTATCGCTTTCGCAAATACCGGGTCTTCAACACCGATCTTCAAATACAATTCACAACGACGTATCACATATTCGGAATGGGTTATACGACCACATGGTCCTTTCCCGGTTAACCCGAATAGTGAGCGCTTATTCAAAATAAGTGTGCATTCAATTTCAAACAATTCACATCAAATACCCATTCAAAGGGAAATATTGATAGTCGGTTATTGAACTATCAATTGATATGCATACATCACCAGATTCCAAATAATTTTCCAAATTATTTATTTTCCAAAATATCTTTACTAGATATATAGTTTCAACACTTCAAAAATAAATCAATATTTATTTTCATACAAATTCCACTTTTCATTCATAAATTCCATAATGAATTTATATTTCAAAAATATCCATGCATATATGATTTCAATCATTCATTTCAATTTATCTTCAAAAAGATAAATTCTAAATATTCACTTTATACTGGAAAACAATTCCATACTTACTAAATAAGTAATTCACAATCTTTTATTTTCAACACTTAGAAAATATTCAATATACTTAAACCGAATTAAGTGTATATTTTATTCTTTAAGGAAATCATTCACTTAACATATTTATTTGGACCAAAACGAATGTTACGTAAAACATCGTTACGACAACCCAAAATCACTAGTATAGGGATTCGAAATTAAAATAGATATATAAATCCCAATACTAAACCAAAACATTTCCATTCGGAAATCATTTACTATAACAACAGTGTTATAGTCCACTATTTCCTTTTATTTCTCGAAACATCTATTTCAACAATAAATGTTGAAATCTATGGTTTCAATCTCAATACCTTTTAAAACATCGTTGAATCGTTTTAATTCTATTTAAAACATTCACATTCTAAACAATTTCTTTAACGTGTTATTCACTGTTCAAGAACATGAATAAACTACGTTAACAAACTTCATCATTTCTATTCACTTTAACTTAAAGGATTATTCACTGTCTAAAACGTGAATATAACTCCATTTCTAAGTTATAACAATTAACTTGTCAAAATAAGTCCTTTGCGAATTTATAAAAACAACGTTTATAAATTCCTTTTCTATTTATTTATAAAAACTTCCTTTTTTATAAATTCCTTTATTAACATTTTTGATTTCATATCTCAATTATAAACTAAAAGTTCATATTATAAGTCAATTGCTTATAAAACGATTATTTTACAAAATCGTTCTTTTTAAAGACCTTTCAATTTATAAACCTTATAACTTATAAAATTTATTTATTTAATAAATCTATTCTTCAAATAATTTCACCAAATTTATAAATCTTACTATTTATAAATTTCGTTTATAACTTCACAGTTTATAATTCTATAAATTTCATTCTATTATGAAATTCATTTTCACTACATTCAAACACTTATAAAAACTCGTTTTATAATGTCTATATTCCAATTTATAAATATCCATTTATAAATCTCTTAATATAAATCAGTTTATATTATTATTCTAAAACGTCTTTAATTTCCTTTATAATTTCATCATTTCGATTTATAAAATAATCAAATTTTATAAATCCTATATTTAAACTTTTATCATATATTCAAAAATCCAATCTAAATTATTTTATAAAATCATTAGTTCATATTTCTCAAAAATCGACTTTTAATCGTATTTCTAAAAATCAGCTTTTTAACTATATTTCACAAAAACCATAATTTTTATAACTTTAAAAATTATAACGTTTATTTATTTATAATGGATCAATTCCAAAAATATAGCATATCTTCAAAAATCACTTTAAAACCATTTTAAAATCCCAAAATCTGGGTCCAATGATGCTACACACCAAATAGTCAATCACGACTAACAACGATATCATATATCGATATGATAATCATCAAATATCAAAATATCTGAAATTAAATAAATACTGTTGAGGAATCCAGTTGGATCCCTCCAACCTGTTTTCCTGCATCCAAAAACATTAGCACAATACCAATTTCGCTCCAGTACGAAATAACATCCGCTTACTAACGGCGCATAATGTCTATTTTAACAATCAATAATTTACAGTCATCATTCAAACATGCATTCAAATATTTTAAATCTAACTATTTAAAATAAAATCGAAATCTATTCGATTGAGTGAGAAATTCTCACCTTGATTTTAAATCCCGTTTTAGCTTTTATTTCGAATAAAATTAAACGCGCGTTTAATTTTACCCGAAATTCTCACTAACTCCAAACGACTCCAAACCAACTCCATCGCGTAGTGCTCGTCCATACGATTCCAACGCAACTGAGTTTGCATTTTTTCGACCTCGTATGAAAAAGTTATGCATTTTACAAGTTTGTACACGTTTTATATAAACTAATTCAACATTTTCTTTTATAACTTAAACCTACATCTCACCACAACCCTTGGATCTGCATTGCTCACATCAGGACCGTCCCCTTTCCTTCTCCCCCCTCATTCACGTGCATCTCCAGGTTATAGATATGGAGGCCGAACCCATTTAGTGAACTAGGGTTTGATCTTGCCATCACAACGCTCAACAATACTCGATCTCAACACCACCACGCGAAAGCTCTCGACGCAAGCTACCACCACCATCAACCTCTTGGAGCTCGGCCTGCACATGTGCTTCGAAACGCGTGCAAAAACTGATGGGAACGGCCATGTTTTGCTCCTCCATCGTCGCACCATTCACGATCATACCCGTATGGAATTAAAGCTCATCTCGTGCTCTTCATCTTTGTAGTTAACAACTTCTTCTAATTCTTTGTAGATTGGGAGAGATTGAGAGATGAATGAGAATGATTTCTGGCCCTTCATTCAAAAGTGGCGGCTAGCTTATGAAATTAGGGTTAGGGTTTGTGAATATTTTCTAATTTATGAAGATGGTGGGCTATTTATAAGGAACGAGCGACACTATTCATCCCGGATTTTCCGAACTCCGATTTAGACGCCGTAACCAGCGTACCTAGGGTTTATCCCGCGTTCCGGACACAATGGAACAGGTTTCGGAAGCTAATTCGGAAGTATGTGCGAGTTATGGCTGAAAACGTTCAATTTAAATTAAACCGATTTAAGTCGATTTCTAGGCGTTTTAATTTGTACCGGACAAACGGTAAATCCAAATGACTTGAAATTTGAAATCTTACAATAATATCATATTACGGATCCGATGAAACTGGTTTCGTCGAATTCCGAGACTTTTTGAAAAATGGCTATTTTGACTCGCCAAATTTAAATTAAAAATAAATCGATGCGTTTCGAGCTGCCACGATCAAACGATAGCTCCGATTGACACGAAATTTGAAATCCGGTAATAACTAACTATTACGGATCCAATGAAACTGGTTTCGTTCAATTCTGAGACTGTTCAAAAATTGACTATTTTACAGTCGATTATTAAATATTAAAATATTCAATTTTCACAAATTAACTTTTAATTCGATTTTAAAAGTTCTAAAATATTTCTATAACTCCAGTATGATTAAATAAAATTTTCCAAATTATTTTCAATCATATTTAACCATATTTTCAATTATTTCCATAATTTAACGTATTAAATTATCGATTAAATTATCCAATTAAATCCAATAAATCAAATAAAAATTTATTTGACTTGTAAATTCACTTATTAATATCTAAAATTAATTAAATATTCATATTTTAATTTCTAAAAATTCTGGGTCGTTACAATCTTTCCCCCTTAAAAGAATTTCGTCCTCGAAATTACAAGTAAGAAAAGTTACAGAATCTATTAACTTTCCAAAATTCATAATTAAACTTCTTACAATAACTTTACTAAGTTTTCAAATCATACTTAGTTATCTTTTTCAAAAACAACTATATCATTTAACTTTCAATTTCAAAATCAAAGTTAAAGTTTTCAAAATTTTCCCAATTTTCTTAAATTTTTCTAACGCCTTAAATTTCCGGAAAAATTCGCCATAGTCTCCTTTGCGCGGCTCGATCCGAAAAAAAAATGACAGTATATATATCACAAATATACATCTCATCAAGTAATGAGGCATCCCGCAGGGAAAAAAGTATAAAAGTGCGATATTTAATCCGAGATATGTACCTTATATTTTATTAGCGAGCATATACGGCTAATATAGCGCTAAAGCGAACTCCAAATGCGAAGCAAACGCGATCCGCACCTACTAAACTCAACAAACAACATGAGAACATGCATATATGCAAATAGTCTCAATATACAACATATATCTCATAATAACTATATATGTCACATAGCAAATGCAACAATAGCAATATATATTCAACCATCAACCAACTACATTCATAACCAATAATATTCATTCATATTCTCATTCATATATAATGAATTGGTTTTCATATCAAATCACATTTGATTTATTTACATTGGATTTACTAACATTCATTCTCAATTCAATTAGTTTCAATTTGTTAACATTCACTAATTTAAATCCAGTTCACCTTCAATTCTATTCAAATTTATTTACTTTCCATTTGAATTCAATTACATAGCTTTCAATTTCATTAAATCTTAATGAATTATAAACAATCAACTAACAACCATATAACAACCAATGTATATTAGTTACAACCAAATTCCTTTGCTTATATTCATTCTCATTCAATTTATTCAACTTCTAATAACATTTGATTTCAATGAATTTCTACTTTCATTCATTATTTCATATCAATTTTAATTACATTCAATTGATTAACATTCAATCCATTCATTCAATTCAATTCAATTCTAAAGTTGAATTTCATTCACATAACTTAAGTTCACATTCATTTAATCCACTTGATTCATTTACAACTCATATTCATATAGTTTCACTTCTTATATATATAAGTTTATTTCACAATTGTAAACACTTTAATTATAATTCAATTCTTATAATTCATTTGCTTATACAATTATTCTTTTATTTAGATTATTCAAACAACCTAACAATCAACTTATATACACTTTAATAATTCTGAAAAATTATTCCTTTATATATAAAATATAATCAAGGCAAAATTATTTCATTTACCCAATTTTAAAATCAATACTGTGTCGAATTGTTCTATTCAAGTGTTTAGAAACCCCTTCGGCAAAGTTGTACATACCGTGCTGAGGAAGGTTCATATGCCACTCAATAAACCAATCATCACAATATAAAACAATTTCATATCACTAACAAATACGCTCTCATAGCTATTATTACACTCAAACTCATTCTAGAGTACTACTGACTCTATCTCTAACGAGTAATACCCAACAGAACCATGGTTGTCGCTTAACCATCAGAGCTCTGATACCAAATGTAACATCCTGCGAAGTGGTCACAACCGGTAGGCTTTTCAACCATCCCAGCCCCACCGTGGCTTACACTGGTATCCCAATCTTGCTTTTACGGCCAGCCTCTCGACTGTCACAGCTTACGCCTAACCAACCCCCTAAAAGAGGACATGTAGGGGCAAGAGTCTCCCGTTCGCCACCAAACCGCGAAGCGAGAATCCCCCATCACATTCACTAGAGAGCAAGACTGGTGTGAGAACTCAAAACAGTTTATTTATCTTTGAAATCAACATAGAGGAATATTTTTAATCAATTCGCAATGCTTTTAAAAATGAGACTACCATAAGGCCTCCCGCCACACACACAATGCAAACGCAGACTTGGAGAAGATTTCTCCTTATGATAGTCAAACATGCTTGATACGCATTTAAAAAGAGCATTTGATATTATTATTAGTGCATAGTGTAGGAAAAATTCATTTCGAAAGTAGAATATAAATCTTAGCCAACATACGACCATTATCGTATGCCTACTATAGCTACTATCCAAACAGTGGTGACCACCATAAGTGAATGGCAGGTTCTACAACTAATACCGTACAAGATCGTATTGTTTCTTTGGATTTCCAACAAATGGTCAGGCTAAGGAACTTCCTACTGCCACATGGGATCGCCTCTGGCTGGACGTCCCGAGAACTTAACCAGCTCTCTGCCAACACAAGGCCGGGTTACCTTTATCACTAGGTAACTACTACACGAATATGGCATCCCCCGGTCCCATCGGACCTTTAACCGAGCGCTCGTCACCAACAACACCACACAGAAATAGATATAGTGTATCAACATGAGTAAGTATCTGGGCTCCATACCATGATACCACCCTTTCCAGAAGGAAATGCACATACCCTAAAGGGAGCTACCCCTCATAACCTTGCCGCATCATTCCTGTTTTGACCATTACCGGGATGTGAGGCTCGATGAATTCACGTCCACAAAAACATACTTTATACAAAAGCCATGCTTTGGGTCAACAAATGATCAACACAATGATCACTAAGATAGACGATCAAATAAATGATCCTATCACAATAATCAACACAATGATCATTTCAGCATCACTCAGCATGTCACATTACCAAAATGGGATATATTGCTGATAACTTCAACTATATAACCTTTGAGCTCGTACGTCTCAAAGAAGGGTGTTAAGCAAAGAATAAATTCTCCGCCACCAACAGAAATATATTTGAAAGAAATCGGCTTTATATCTCAAATTGTAATGTCAGGCATACAATCCATACAAGTCTGTTCCGGGATCGAACAAAACCGAAGGCACTTACAAAGAAGTCCTTGCAATCCGGATATTCACAATCCTGATCGGATTTCCCATCACTTAGGGAGTCTCTATACCGTTGCAACTCAGTGCAGAGACAATCGATAGGTCATCCTATCGCTTTCGCAAATACCGGGTCTTCAACACCGATCTTCAAATGCAATTCACAACGACGTATCACATATTCGGAATGGGTTATACGACCACATGGTCCTTTCCCGGTTAACCCGAATAGTGAGCGCTTATTCAAAATAAGTGTGCATTCAATTTCAAACAATTCACATCAAATACCCATTCAAAGGGAAATATTGATAGTCGGTTATTGAACTATCAATTGATATGCATACATCACCAGATTCCAAATAATTTTCCAAATTATTTATTTTCCAAAATATCTTTACTAGATATATAGTTTCAACACTTCAAAAATAAATCAATATTTATTTTCATACAAATTCCACTTTTCATTCATAAATTCCATAATGAATTTATATTTCAAAAATATCCATGCATATATGATTTCAATCATTCATTTCAATTTATCTTCAAAAAGATAAATTCTAAATATTCACTTTATACTGGAAAACAATTCCATACTTACTAAATAAGTAATTCACAATCTTTTATTTTCAACACTTAGAAAATATTCAATATACTTAAACCGAATTAAGTGTATATTTTATTCTTTAAGGAAATCATTCACTTAACATATTTATTTGGACCAAAACGAATGTTACGTAAAACATCGTTACGACAACCCAAAATCACTAGTATAGGGATTCGAAATTAAAATAGATATATAAATCCCAATACTAAACCAAAACATTTCCATTCGGAAATCATTTACTATAACAACAGTGTTATAGTCCACTATTTCCTTTTATTTCTCGAAACATCTATTTCAACAATAAATGTTGAAATCTATGGTTTCAATCTCAATACCTTTTAAAACATCGTTGAATCGTTTTAATTCTATTTAAAACATTCACATTCTAAACAATTTCTTTAACGTGTTATTCACTGTTCAAGAACATGAATAAACTACGTTAACAAACTTCATCATTTCTATTCACTTTAACTTAAAGGATTATTCACTGTCTAAAACGTGAATATAACTCCATTTCTAAGTTATAACAATTAACTTGTCAAAATAAGTCCTTTGCGAATTTATAAAAACAACGTTTATAAATTCCTTTTCTATTTATTTATAAAAACTTCCTTTTTTATAAATTCCTTTATTAACATTTTTGATTTCATATCTCAATTATAAACTAAAAGTTCATATTATAAGTCAATTGCTTATAAAACGATTATTTTACAAAATCGTTCTTTTTAAAGACCTTTCAATTTATAAACCTTATAACTTATAAAATTTATTTATTTAATAAATCTATTCTTCAAATAATTTCACCAAATTTATAAATCTTACTATTTATAAATTTCGTTTATAACTTCACAGTTTATAATTCTATAAATTTCATTCTATTATGAAATTCATTTTCACTACATTCAAACACTTATAAAAACTCGTTTTATAATGTCTATATTCCAATTTATAAATATCCATTTATAAATCTCTTAATATAAATCAGTTTATATTATTATTCTAAAACGTCTTTAATTTCCTTTATAATTTCATCATTTCGATTTATAAAATAATCAAATTTTATAAATCCTATATTTAAACTTTTATCATATATTCAAAAATCCAATCTAAATTATTTTATAAAATCATTAGTTCATATTTCTCAAAAATCGACTTTTAATCGTATTTCTAAAAATCAGCTTTTTAACTATATTTCACAAAAACCATAATTTTTATAACTTTAAAAATTATAACGTTTATTTATTTATAATGGATCAATTCCAAAAATATAGCATATCTTCAAAAATCACTTTAAAACCATTTTAAAATCCCAAAATCTGGGTCCAATGATGCTACACACCAAATAGTCAATCACGACTAACAACGATATCATATATCGATATGATAATCATCAAATATCAAAATATCTGAAATTAAATAAATACTGTTGAGGAATCCAGTTGGATCCCTCCAACCTGTTTTCCTGCATCCAAAAACATTAGCACAATACCAATTTCGCTCCAGTACGAAATAACATCCGCTTACTAACGGCGCATAATGTCTATTTTAACAATCAATAATTTACAGTCATCATTCAAACATGCATTCAAATATTTTAAATCTAACTATTTAAAATAAAATCGAAATCTATTCGATTGAGTGAGAAATTCTCACCTTGATTTTAAATCCCGTTTTAGCTTTTATTTCGAATAAAATTAAACGCGCGTTTAATTTTACCCGAAATTCTCACTAACTCCAAACGACTCCAAACCAACTCCATCGCGTAGTGCTCGTCCATACGATTCCAACGCAACTGAGTTTGCATTTTTTCGACCTCGTATGAAAAAGTTATGCATTTTACAAGTTTGTACACGTTTTATATAAACTAATTCAACATTTTCTTTTATAACTTAAACCTACATCTCACCACAACCCTTGGATCTGCATTGCTCACATCAGGACCGTCCCCTTTCCTTCTCCCCCCTCATTCACGTGCATCTCCAGGTTATAGATATGGAGGCCGAACCCATTTAGTGAACTAGGGTTTGATCTTGCCATCACAACGCTCAACAATACTCGATCTCAACACCACCACGCGAAAGCTCTCGACGCAAGCTACCACCACCATCAACCTCTTGGAGCTCGGCCTGCACATGTGCTTCGAAACGCGTGCAAAAACTGATGGGAACGGCCATGTTTTGCTCCTCCATCGTCGCACCATTCACGATCATACCCGTATGGAATTAAAGCTCATCTCGTGCTCTTCATCTTTGTAGTTAACAACTTCTTCTAATTCTTTGTAGATTGGGAGAGATTGAGAGATGAATGAGAATGATTTCTGGCCCTTCATTCAAAAGTGGCGGCTAGCTTATGAAATTAGGGTTAGGGTTTGTGAATATTTTCTAATTTATGAAGATGGTGGGCTATTTATAAGGAACGAGCGACACTATTCATCCCGGATTTTCCGAACTCCGATTTAGACGCCGTAACCAGCGTACCTAGGGTTTATCCCGCGTTCCGGACACAATGGAACAGGTTTCGGAAGCTAATTCGGAAGTATGTGCGAGTTATGGCTGAAAACGTTCAATTTAAATTAAACCGATTTAAGTCGATTTCTAGGCGTTTTAATTTGTACCGGACAAACGGTAAATCCAAATGACTTGAAATTTGAAATCTTACAATAATATCATATTACGGATCCGATGAAACTGGTTTCGTCGAATTCCGAGACTTTTTGAAAAATGGCTATTTTGACTCGCCAAATTTAAATTAAAAATAAATCGATGCGTTTCGAGCTGCCACGATCAAACGATAGCTCCGATTGACACGAAATTTGAAATCCGGTAATAACTAACTATTACGGATCCAATGAAACTGGTTTCGTTCAATTCTGAGACTGTTCAAAAATTGACTATTTTACAGTCGATTATTAAATATTAAAATATTCAATTTTCACAAATTAACTTTTAATTCGATTTTAAAAGTTCTAAAATATTTCTATAACTCCAGTATGATTAAATAAAATTTTCCAAATTATTTTCAATCATATTTAACCATATTTTCAATTATTTCCATAATTTAACGTATTAAATTATCGATTAAATTATCCAATTAAATCCAATAAATCAAATAAAAATTTATTTGACTTGTAAATTCACTTATTAATATCTAAAATTAATTAAATATTCATATTTTAATTTCTAAAAATTCTGGGTCGTTACAGCATCTTTCCTGTTTCGACCATTCCGGGGTGTGAGGTCCGACGAAGTCTCGTCCACAAAGCCACGCTTTATACAAAAGCTGTGCTTTGGGTCAACAAATGATCATAGAAATGATCACAAAGATAAACGATCAAACAAATGATTCTACCACAAATGATCAACACAATGATCATTTCACAACAACACTCAGCATGTCACATTACCAAATTGGGAATATATCGCTGATAACCTTCAACTACATAATCTCTGAGCTCGTACGTCTCAGAGAAGGGTGTTAAGCTAAGAGAATAAATTCTCCGCGACCAACAGAAATATATTTGAAATAAATCTGCTTTATATCTCAATTTGTAATGTCAGACATACAATCCATACAAGTCTGTTCTGGGCTCGAACAGAACCGAAGGCACTTCCAAAGAAGTCCTTGCAATCCGGATATTCACAATCCTGATCAGATTTCCCATCACTTAGGGAGTCTCTATACCGGCGCGACTCGGTGCAGAAACAATCGATAGGTCATCCTATTGCTTTTGCAAATACCCGGTCTTCATCACCGGTCTTCAAATGCTATCCATAACGTCGAATCACATATTCGGAATGGGTTATACGACACAAAGGTCCTTTCCCGGTTAAACCGAATAGTGAGCGAAAATATTTTTAAAACATATGGATATGGGATTTCAATTAAGTCACAACTTAATAATTCAAAACTTTCCTTACAATGGTTTAAACCAATTACCATTTCAAATCTTTTAAACAAAAGATTTATTTCATAAGGTTCACTTACTTTCACAAGTATTCTTTTCTGGATTTCAAAACATTTCCGTTTCAAAAAGATTAATTCATTTAAATCTTTTAAATCAAGGATTTGTCTCATAGTTTTCAAATCGTTCCAATTTTCATTTTCAAAATTCGTTTTCCGAATATTCATCTATATCTTGGAAAACTATTTTAATTTAACTTGGAATTCCTTTTAATAAGATTTGAAACGAAATCTTTTTATCATTTGAAAACAACAGTTTTAATTTGGATAAACCCGATTTCTTTTATACAAGTTACAATCTTTGGTTTAATTCAAATTCCCAAAACAATACTTTAAATATGGTTTCAAACCGTATATAACTAACATAACATTTTTAATCCCTAATTTCAAATCATAGAATTCAATTCCTAATTTTTTGAATTCAAATTTAAATCAAATTATTTAAATTTTCAAAACTAAATCAAGTAATTTAAAAATAAATTTTATCCTGGAGTTCCATTCCAAAGCTTTTCACATTTATCGATTCCATTTCCAAAACATTTGAATTTAAAAAATTCAAATTTTAAACTATTTCAAAATCTGTGACTTAATCGATTTCCTCGTGAAATCCATCATTGTGTGTGTATGGTGTGGTCCATGGGTTTAACACAATAGTGCACAATCATTCAGTCATCGCAGATTAAAACACAGAAATATAATTGATAAGCGATATAAACTATAACGCTTATCATACATTCACAAATTCACAGATAATATACAAATATATCATCAATAAATGGATAAATACACAGCTCAATTCACAGAACAAAATATCACAGATCAGATAGGAAAATCAATTCAAGGCATTTCATACAATACAATCATTCATGAGTAAGTCAAGTATTCAATAGTCATTTATAAGCGGGATTAATTTAATTGGTTAATCCTAATTTCTTTAGGTAATTGACTTTTAATTTCAAATAAATTAACTTTTAATCATAAATTAACTTTAATCGGTTTCACATTATTTTATTACTTTTCTAAATTATTAACTTACATTAACCGTTATTAATTATAAGTTTGATTAACCCTTAAAATTCATTAATTAATTGTAGTCTAATCTATGGTTCTCAATTACATATTATCTTAATTCATTATTTAAACATTAATTAATACATTCAAACTTATAATTACTAATTTAATTAATATAAATTATCAATTATCTATTCTAATTTGTCTTAATGGTTAATGAATATAAAATCTTAAATCTTCATTTCTCAAAGTAAACTTATTTTTATTAGTGATTAAATTTTCACTTTCAATATGTTTAAAAACATTTCTTTCAAATTTTCTTTGTTATGAAGGGATTTTAAATCAAATTTCCCTTAAATTCAAAATATTTAAACTTATTTACAATATTAAAATTTATAAACTCCCTTTCTTTCAAAAATTGGAATTTAGATTTACTTAAACCAGGCTATACAAATTTGACTTACTTTCCTTCCAATTTTCAAACTTCCACCTTGACTTCATTTGACACTTTGAAATCGTTAAACAAATTTTAAATAAAAACCAAAAATTTATTAAAATCTAAGTTTACAAACTAAACTCGGATTTATATTTAAACTTCTGATGTTAACCAAATTTGAGCTTTGTTAAAATTTTGAAATTTGGTTTAAAACAAAACCAGAGCTGGTATCGTTTACTTCGGCAAAACATAACGCCAAACCTGAGCAATACGACTACCTGCTTCGAGTCTATAACTCGTTCTCACGCGCTCGACCTCGAGAAATACTTCGAGTTTCCTCCATCGTCTTCCCCCAAAACTCAACATCATCTGGCACTGAATGATACCGCGTGCACGTGCACAATGACGTTGGCCAGCTCCAGTCATCGCCGCGACTACGAGATCATCTCCAGATCGAGCTCCGACAACTCGCACCGTCCCACTAATTCGAATTCAAAATTTGGGGTCATGTTTGAAAACCTGGAACACTCGATACTGTCGACCCCCACAAACCTGTCAACACGCCACATCATCAACTCCGACCACCAGAAACGCTGCACTTCCGGCCACGAACGCTCTAACCATTCACGAACCCATCCCCCGTGGTCCCATCGAACTCGATGCAACAGAGGGAACGAACGAATCGATTTCATGATCTTGCCTAAAACTAGGGTTAGAAATAAAAACTCCTCCCCATCATCGCCACAGTCTTCTTCGCCACCTCCATCCATTTTTCCTGGCAACCCCATAGCCTCCTCCATCACCTCACACAACCCCGACCAACTCGAATCACTCAATCACGAGAAAATGATTTAAAAGCCGATTTTGTTCTACTGTAAACTGCTCATGATACACACAACTAAAAATCACTATATTTGTTTCAAAAATCCTATCTTGGGCTGTAAATTCAAGCTATATGATTTAATCCATAATTCATGATATTCGAAATTTCCAGAGACTTAAGTTTTTGCTGTAAACATTTGATTTTCCTACGGCATATGCATTTATATTCCACGAAACCATTTTTAGGTTGTATTTCATTCTTAAATACGACTATTTCATTTTAAAACCAAAGCATAATATTGATTTAAAAAAAAGAAGTTGAATTTCTTTGTTGTTCTGTTCTCTCAGATTTAACAGGGAAGTTGTAATTTTTTTCTTCTAATGCCTGCATACATTAAGCTTCAGAAATTTGCAAACCCATATCTCAAAACAATATTGATCATAGCAAAATTACTCAAACTAATTTATACTTCAAATTTTTAAAGTTGGAGTTACTCACTTTTTATGTTGATGAAGACAGAGGAGCGGAGAAAATCTTAGGCTTGGAGTTGCCTTTGATTCAATCTTCTTTTGATTTACTGTGATTTTCATTCCAGGTTTTGAATGCTCCAGACTTCAATCTTTGGTCAAGTTAGAGCTTGCTATAATTTTCAGTTAAATTATTGTTTGATTTTTTTAAAGATGGTAAGCCTCAGTTTTCTTTTCTTAGTTTTTTTTTTAAATGAAACGAAGTGGTGATGAAGAAGATATAAAGAAAGAAGTATATTGGGATAGAAGTATACAGGGTATACAAAACTGGTACATGTGATATATTTATCTATTTAATAAGCATGACTGAAGTATGTTGCATTAAATGTTGAGATGTATTGCATTTATTGCCTTGTACATATATACTTTCCTCTCCATACTCCATTTCAGCTATACAAAGGATCTTTTTATTTTACTTTGCAAATGTACACATATTTTCTTTCCAAGTCTTATTACTTTGACTTGTTTACTCGGCTGATGATCTTGTCCATGCTTATATACATTTGTTATTTCTCTTTGTTTTGTTTACTTTGCTTATTTACTTGTTTGAATACTTTTATTTGCATTGCCTAGCTTGTTTGTATTTTTATTTGTCTTGCTTAATTTATGCTTTATAATTTGGATGTAGTTCTATATTTAATTTGTTGTTAGAATTTGTTGAATGTGTTTTACTTTTATATTTATTTATTTGTTTAACTCGACATTTATTGTCTTGTATTTCTAGTTTATATTTTAATTGTTATCATTATAATTAGTCTTTGACCCATTTATTCTAGTTTATATTTTCAAATCCAACATATACACATATATATTCTCATATATACACATATATGCAAATTTTCAAATCAATTTGACTTGATATATTTTCTATTTGAATCGGGGAAACTCGTATCATTTAAAAATCAATTTTACAGTTTTTAATTCAAAAATTAATTTAAATTATCAATTTAAATTCATAAAAATCCTGGGTCGTTACATTTATACGACGATCCTCTACACCAACAACCTCACACAGTAATAAATATATATTACGATGCCCACATGAGTAAGTATTTGGGCTCTATACCATGATACTACCCTTTTCCAGAAGAATTTTCACACCCTAGGGGAGCTACCCCTGAAACCTTGCAACATCCTTCCTGTTTCGACCATTACCGGGTTGTAAGGCTCGATGAGGCTCGTCCACAAAGCTACACTTTACACGAAGCCATGCTTTGATCACAAATGATCAATAAATGATCATCAACACACAGCAGCACTTAGCATGCCACACTACCAATTTGGGAGTATATCGCTGATAACCTTCAACTATATAACCTCTGAGCTCGTACGTCTCAGAGAAGGGTGTTAAGCTAAGAGAATAAATTCCCCACTGCCAACAGATATGTATTTGAAAGAAGTCTACTTTATATCTCAAAATGTAGTGTCATACATATAACCATGCATGTCTGTTCCGAGTTCGAACAGAACCGAAGGCACTTCCGAAGAAGCCCTTGCGATCCGGGTATTCACAATCCCGATCGACTTCCTATCACTTAGGGAATCTCTATACCGAGGCAACTCAGTGCAGAGACAATCGACGGGCCATCCTTTCCTTCTCGAAAATACCCGATCTTCACCACCGGTCTTCAAATGCTATCCACATCGACGTATCATTATTCGAAATGGGTTATATGATAAACAGGTCCTCTATCGGCTAAACCGAATAATGAGCGTAATATTTAAAAACATATGGATATAGTATTTCAGTTAAGTCACAACTTATTATCCAAAACCTTTCTTTCAAATGGTTTAACAAATTACTATTTTCACATTTTTTTTTAATAAAAAGACTTATTTCACAAAGTTTACTCATCCTTCACAAAGATTCATTCATGGCTTTTCAAAACAATTCCATTTCAAATTAGATTAACTTTCAAATCCTTTCCCTGTGCAGTCAATTCCCCGTAATTGCCCCGATATATCCCCGACATATCTTGTAGCGGACTTTTGGGGCAACTATATTCCAATATAGCATTCCAATATAGCGGATCCGCTATTATCCTCGATATTGCGGCAATAATCCGCTATATCACCGATTTTGTCGCCCCGCTATATCCCATTTCTTATAAATAAGCATTTTGCTTGATGCCTTGCTTTTAAGTTTTATGATAACTTCAAACTTGATGTAACAATGATATAAGCTGTTGGTTATTATAACTAGTTTTAACATTTTAAGTGCCAACTTTGTTTATCTTTACTTATTATGACTTATTTTGCTTGGTGGGAAATTATAAGCAATACTTGTTGCAATACTTGTTCCTCTTTTTAACATAGAATGTTCATTATTCCTCTTTTTAAAGTCGTCTGCTTTATCCTACTATATCCCCGATATATCTCCGCTTCAACTTTTCTACCTCAAACGCTATGGAGCGGCAGGGCGCTTTAACTGTACACTCCTTTCCCATTTCAAATCATGTATATGGAAGATATACCATTTAAAACCCTCTTTGATTTCAAAACAAGATTTTATCGTCTTCACAAAGGTTAATCCATAGTTTTTTTCCAAAGTTTTACAATTTCATTTCAAACTTGAAATCTTTCGATACAAATTGGAAATCCCTTCTTTTTATGAAAGCTATTATTATTTGAAATAAATAGTTTTCGTTCTGGGAAAACTGATTACAATTACATAAGTTAAAGAAATTCAAGTATAAATTTTAGGTTTAAATTTAAATTCTCAAAACAATACTTTTTAAATGGTTAAAACCCATTAAAATACCTTTATAACTTGTATAATCTTTATAGACCATAATTTCCAAACCATTGAATTTGAATTCAAATATTCAGTTCAAATTTAATTTAATTATTTAAATTTAAAATTTTATTAAGTTATTTAAAATAACTTTTATTTTTGAACCTCATCTTCAAAAGCTTTCAATCCCAATTTCAAAACTATTTGGATTCAAGAATTCAATTTTTAAAATAGTAAAAAATCCGTGACTTGGCCGATTTCCTCGTACAATCCATATTTGTGTGTGTATGGTGTAGTCCAGGGGTTTCACACAATGGTGCAACATCATAAATCATCACATCACACATTTAAGCACACCGATATAGATAAGCGATATAATCTATAACGCTTATCGTTCATTCATAGATTCACAGAGAAATAATATAAATTTATCAAAGATAAATAAATTACATTCATCACAGATCACATTGGAACAATTCATAGCACAAAGCATAACATATCAGAAATATCAAATAGTTCGACAATCAACAGAATTCAAACATCCATAAGTAAGCTCAATTAATTATCTAATTAATTTAAATCAGATAAGTAATCAATCATGGTTAATTAACATTAATTAATTCCAAATCATTTGATTAATTGTCCTTTAATCATTTATTAATTAAATTAATCAATTTTTAATTATTGAAAAATTGACCTTTAATTATTCAATTATCCTTTAATTGATTTCCTTTAATTAACTCATTAACAATTTAACCAAGCCCTAATTAATTACCATTTAATTAATTATTCTTAATTAATTACAATAATGATTATCCCTTCATTAATCACTAACTTATAATTAAAAATCTTTAATTAACCATCTTCGTAATTAATTATCATTAACAATTCTTAATTACAAATAAATTAGACACTTAATTATTAATTTACCAATTAATTAATTACAAATTGATAAACCACTAATTAATTACAATTATAAATAATTTACCAATCTTCACTTACCATTATAAATTAATCATTCTTAATTACTTTCCAAAATAATTAATTAATTATAATTTTAAAAACTTCCTTAGACTTTTAAAACAAATTATTACTAATTTGAAAACTTTTAATGTTAATTAACTTTAACACTTATTTTAAATTAACTACTTAACTAAAGTATTAATTGGATTTTAAAACATTCTAAACTAAAATAATTAAAACATTTAATAAAGTCTTAACTTAACATTACCAAACATTAATTAAGTTGACTATACTTAAAATTGTTTTAAAGAAAAATTTGCTTAACCCTTTTTTATAATTTTGCAGTTTTGAAAACCAACCCGAGAATGCCTCCGGGTTTACTCAAGTTAAATTCTTTTTAAATCCTTAATCACTTTATAAATACTTTAACAATTTAAAGTTGTTAAAACATTTCATTTTTTTTGTAAAACTTATAAAAAAACTGGAATTCATACCCATTTTAAATACAGATTTTAAACTGGTTTCAAACCTTTATTTTAAAACTTGCTTTACACTTTTAAATTCAGTTTAAGTTTAAAATCTTAAACACTGTCAGGTTTTAACAAAAACCTGTAGCCAAACAATTTACTCGAGCTAGACAAAACTGACTTCGAGTCAAACCCAACCCGACTTTGAGCAAATCATGAAATAACTCGAGTAAAACTCGAGTATCTTCTGCTTCAAACCAACTGCTCCAGGTACAAAACAATGCACCGTGCATATGCATGGTGACGATGATAGTCTCTAATCATCATCGATGATCTTCCCACATCATCCATCACCCAAACATCCTCTCGCAAACATCAAAACAACATCTTCAACTCGAAATCGAATTCGAGAGTTTGAACCAAAACTTGGAAAAACGACTGGAACATCACACTTCGACCTAGAAACGCCTCGAGTTCGCATCTCCGATCATCTGAACGTCAGCACTTCCAGTCACACCGTCGTCAATGCATCTACTTCCAATCCACAGAGCCTTATTGCACTCGATCGACTGGGGAGGTCTAACCAAAACAAAAACTCAACCTAGATAAAACTAGGGTTCAAAACTCAATTGATCAATCTCCATCGCCACAATGCCCTACCCAACTTCCTGGTATTTTTCCTCTAATCTACCATCATCACTGCATCACCAGACAAGGACCCGACATCTACGACCTAATAGATCATCAGAAATCGCCAAAACTATGAATTTTGAACAAACCCAAACTGCTCTTTAAACCTCCGTAAAAAAATTATGATTCTTGCTTTAAAATTCATGATTAAGTATGAGAATTCAGTTGACACACCTGAATTCGTAATTTAAAATATTTATATTTTGTCCAATTTAAAGTTTTGCTCAGTTGTCTTGATTCCCAAAGGTATTTAAAAGTTGTCTTAACTAAAAAAAAATTTAAAGCTTAATTCATGAACAAACAAACAATCTTTGTTTGTATTTTAAGTTCTAATAGTGATTAGAACAAAAGATGAGAATTTTTTTTGCAAATCTGGTCTGGAAAAACAAAACAGAAATATCCCAAATTTGTCAGGCATGCATACATTCACACATTCACATATAACACATGAACAAATTTGTACATACACAACATAAACATTTTCCAGATATATATGCAACCAATTCAGTTCTTAAAATAAAAAAATAAAAGAATGTTACTCACTGTGTTTCCAGAAATGACAGAGTTCTTCAATTTGAAATGGGCCTTTGAACTGCAAGCTGAAATATTTTGATTTCTGGTTTGAGTTGAGCTAAATTGTTGTTCAAGTTGAATTTTTGTTTAAATTTGAAATGGTATTTACTTCAGATGCTACTCGGTTTTGAAGGAACGAAACTGAGATGAAGAAGATTGATATATAGAACACAAGTTATAGGATGATATAATTTGTACAGGTGATTATATTTTTTTGTACAATATCAGAGACATTTTTCTCTCTCTGAAATGGGGGTCGAAGTGATTTTGTTTTGAATAATTCGAATGACCTAATGTTGTGCTGAGATGATTTCTTGCTTTGTGCTTTGTAGATATTTTTTCTTAGTACATTATAGGATCAGGGATTTTCTTTTCTTTTTTGTTGACTAAGCTGATTTTCTTCTTGCTTTAGTGGCTGAAATTATCAATATTTCGTGTGCTAGAGATTCATTAATTATTATTGTCTTTATTTTCACGAGTAAATACTTGAATATATCTTCTTTTGCAAGCCTTCATAGATATTTACATTTTCTTTTGTTCATACTTATCTATATATTTTTGTTGTCTTGTTTCACATTATCATTCATATCAAATTTGATTTGTTTACATACTTGAGTATATATTTCTTTCTTTTGTCATATTACTTTGCACTCTAAATGAAGTTCTATATTCTATATGTTGTTAGATTTTAGCTAATGTGTTGACTTTATATTTTACATACGTCAGTGTATTTCTAACTTAAATATTTATCATCTTGTATGACTACATATATATATATATACACACACACACACACATATATATATATATATGATATTTTTATTTTCTATCCATATACCTTTGTAATATTTAATGATATTTTATTTTTTTTCTCAAAAATAAAACAAATGACACTTGCATTTCTCATGAATCAAAAGCTTTGAAATATTACATTTTTCTTATTTTATAAATACATCTTCTTAATCATTGTTCTATACATATTATTTAAAAGAAAATGCTTTTAAAACTAACTACCATTAATTAATTTGCACAAAAAATATTTTTAAACCCAAATCATTTTTCTAAATCATTTATTTAAAATTTCAATTCAAATACAAAATCAATATTCAATTTCAAATTCTAAGGTCTAATTCAAATTACTTCAAAATTTATTCCAAAATTGACATTAACTATTAATTTAAAATTAATTCTAAATTGGGATCGTTACATCACTCTACAAACCAATCAATACAATACAATTTTTTTTTATAACAATAACAAATACGCGCTCTATATATATATTATATATATATATACACTCAACTCATAATAAGGCATTCTATTACCATATCTCTCAATAAGTTATGCCCACCAAAGCCAGGGTTCTCACTTAACCTGGCTCTGATACCATATGTAACGACCTACCTTTTCGACCCTCGAATGTCGATACTAATACATCCACAATATTCACGTGCCGAGCACCCAAGTGCTGGAAAGACGAATTGTTAGAGTAAAATAAAAAAGAAGACAAAATAGAACAAGAAATAAAATAATATAATATTAGAATCCCACATGCGGAATAATAACATATAACATCTCAAAAGGTCCTTACCAAAAAGAAAGCTTTGATATGCGTACATCAATCGGAGAAAACTAACTTATCATCAACTTGGTTATAACAACCCGTCCTCACAAATGCTAATAGATACAAGTCAAGTAATGCAGTGGAAAACACATACTGTAAGAAATCATCTAGCTCCTCTCTAAGAGCTCTAATGAACCATAGCTAAATTTGGAAACATACTCAAGTTGACCCAAGCATTAAGAAATAACGCCCTGATCAGTCTGGTAAACCAGCATGAGAAACTCAAACTATATAGATTTATTGTATCTTAAAACCCTTTAAAATAAGGGTATCTCATAGGACCACACCACCAATAAACAAGACGAGTTTTTACCTTACGATAACTAAACCATTTCTATTATTAAATCCAGTGACAATATAATAATGTCTAAGGTGTGACATATATATATATATATATATATATATATATATATATATATATATAGCTGTGATGCAAGTGAGTACACATCACAACAATAAAGGCATACAATTACAACCGCTAAGGCGCGTTCACTAATTATGTGACGACCCACATTTCGAAAGGTTTAAATCGACAATAATCCACACATGTCTGACTTAAACAATCCAGAACCTAGATAATCAAAGGGGTTAAATAAGAAAAATAAGAAGAGAAGAAGAAAACAAACACAGTCACGCCGGAAATGATAAAATATTATAACCAAATAAACAGTTCATGAAGCTGCTTGCTATATATTTAATTAAAATCTATACACGTTTATCAGAGTTTTATATATACATCAGGGATAAATGAATAATAAAAGCAGAATAGCATGATGTAGGGAATAATAATAATAGTAATATACCAAATCTTTGTCTGCGTGCTTCCGAGAATAATCTTCAATAAGCTAAAAACTCAAGATTGACCTGAGCGTAATGGAAAAACAAAACACTCGAGTCAGGACTAAAGTACTCTTACATAAGTCAAATTAATATCACGCAATATGAGTGCAATAACTTAAGGAATGTTACGGGTTTTTCCATCTCCTAAGGATCCGTCAATCTATCTATATATAATAGTGTATGTTATTATAGATAATGTCTATTAGTAAAATAAATATCAAAATAGCGCTAAGGCTTTACATTATCCACCTTAACACATTTTTTCAGCATGTAGTCTATGTAGGTCCTGTAACACAACCAGTGACGTCGGTAGCCAGTGAGTCCTCTATAGGTACAGTACTAGACCAAAGTCGTAATGGGCTCGTATAAGGATAAATATGACAAGGCACATGAGGCAATGCCCAAGGAAGGATTCTACCAGTTTACCCTTTTTGGTTAGTCGTAACCCATCCGTGGTCAACTGCGACAATCAATCCAAACAAAAGGTGTACCCATCGAATACGAAATCACAATAGTAATATGAGGGATCAACGTCGCTAGAGGTAGCTAACCTCATTGGCCAGACATAAGCTCATGATTTGGTCATTTTAATTATGACACGAGTGTCAAAGCTATCCGTCATCATTCTCTTACTTCATTCCAGTAAACGTTCCCCAATTTAACCACTACATTATGGATATCATCCACCGCGTACACAATTGTTAAAATGGTTCCAATATTAACAGAGAGTATGCCAAATAGAGGCTCCAGTCTCTTCAACAACCAAACATCGTTTTACACACCTTATATTTCGAAACAATTCATACTTGATATCAGAATATCATATTCGATTCAAAATCAAATCCATTGAAATCATCATATTCGCTTCAAAAATCAAATTTTACTTCAAAATGTCAATTCAGGTCTATATATCGATTTCACTTCGAAATTTGAGTCGAATTACAATTTAGGTCATAACTCCACTTTAACCTTATTCGCATTTTAATCCAAGATTCAAATATAAACATTCCACCCTTTAAACTAGTTTGAATTTTTAGAAAATAGTTTAAATAGTTTTAAATTGTTAAAATGGTTTAATAGAAAATAATTTGAGTGTTAAAAATAGTTTATATAGGAAAATAGGTTGGAAATCAAAATAATTTGTATATTTAAAGAAAATAGATTTTAAACCGTTTATACTAAATAATTCATTTGAAAATAGTTTCAAAGTCTAACCGATTCAATTTCAAATTTCCCAATTCAAATCAATTCCAATTTCCATTTAATTTAATAAATTTAATTCCGATTTCAAGTCGAATTCAATTTCAATTCCAAATAAATTTCAATTTCAATTCCAATTCTAAATTTATTTCAATTCCAATTCCAAATTAATTTCAATTCCAATTCCAAATTAATTTAAATTCCAATTCCAAATTAATTTAAATTCTTCCAAATTAATTTAAATTCCAATTCCAAATTAAAAACATTTTGATTTATATCAATTTTGAGTTTGATTTCTAAAATATCGTTTCAAAACACTTAAATCAAATTTTCCGTCAATATCCAATTTAAAATCCAAACCTTCAAATATAAATAAATTCCGAGCTCATTTTTGAAACATCGTTTTATATCACTTTTACTTAGCAATGTCTAAAGTTTGAATAAAGTATTTTTAAAACAAATCAATTTCGGAAATTCAATTCATATTTCGATTATAACTTAAATATCTTAACTTTGATTAATTAAACAATTCCCATTTCAGATTTAAATTTCAACATTCTATGTTCCAATTCCAAAGCAATTCGATTTTCATATATTTGATTTTTATTTCTTAAAACCAATCATATAAAAAATTACAAATCAAAATTTTAAATTCATTTAATTTAACCAATCCGGTGTCCGTAAATAATTCTCTATCTTATGGCCAAGTGAATCAATTATTTTAATTTAATTCCAGAGATGGATATATATCATTTCAATCCAAAATAAATATCATAGGTATATATCATTTCAACCTATTTCTTAATTTATTCGAAATAATCAAATTTACAGTTTTATATAATGTAAATAATATACAGAATGATAACATGATATATAAAAATAAATGAACATCCAAATATCTACCAATAGCATCCATCATGTCACGACCGGGATTTTCGACCTCGGAAAATCGACTTCAATACGTCTACTATATTACATGTCGAGTAATCGAATGCCAAAAATACCAATTCGTTAGGGAAAAGAAGAAGGAGGTGAAGAAGAAAATAAAAATAACAACACAGAGTCTCCCAATCGCAGCGGAACAATATATAATAGATAACAACTGGTCTTTATACAAAAGAACTATATATGTTATTTATACATTACATCATCGGAGTACAACACATCAATAATACAATACTGGATAGTTATAATAACTTGTCCTCACAAATGTTGAATATACAGCCTACAATACACAGCGGAATAAAATCAAATACATGTTATACGTCTTTGTTATCCAGCTCATCTCTAGAGCTCCATAACATCCCATCTGGAATCTATAATACTTGGTCTGACCCAAGCATTATAACAAAATAACACCCGAGTCAGTTTGCAAAACCAGCGTGAGAAAACACACTCAATTTCAATTATCAAAATCCATTTAAAAACAAAGGTATCCCATAAGACCACGCCACAAATAAACACAACAGGCTTTTACGTTATGATAACCAAAACATTTCACATCAAATCCTTTGATATTATAATAGTGTCTAAGTACAAATACTTATTCAAATAGCTTAAATTGTTACACTAATTAAATTCGAGCATATTAGAATCTACAATCAAAACCGTAAAGGCACGTATCAGAGAATGGATTCCATACGAGTGACTAGGTACCGGGGTATCACCTGTCATAGTACATGTCTAGAACAATGTACCGATATAACAACCCGATATGTTCAGCCATTCGCATCCACACATATCAGACTTGAATTGCTCAAAATGCCGCATTGTAAATAAATTTGGAGCAAATGAAATGCAATCGCAGACATAGAAATATCAGAATAAATTGCAGTGGAAATTAAAATACCATAGTAGTTCATGAAGCTACTATAACAAACTCTTGAAACAAATACATAGTATTAGTTGAAAAACATATACAATATAAATCTCAAATATATAGCAGTTTATAAATACCAGAGCTGAAATAGAACAACTGAAACTGAAAGGGAACAGATAACTAGACAAGCAGAATCTCCAGCGATTCCTAGCTCCAAAAAAGAAATCCAAAGCTAAGCTGTAAATATTCAGGCTGACCCGAGCGTAAAGTAAAACACAAAACACTCGAGTCAAGACATACATACTTATATAATGTAAACAAACTCAAGCGAACTGTAGTAGAAATGCACAATGACTTAAAGGATGCTTGGGATCGCCTATACTCTAAGGATCAGTTAAAGCATGAATTTAATACATCCCGTGGTTAAAAATTCAAAATGGTATTTTATACTTCGAAATCAAGTATCATTTCACAATTCAAAATCATTTCAAATCCATTTCAAAATATCAAAATATCATATTTTTCCAAAGCTACGTTCATTTTATTTAATTTAAATACATTTCAAATCACATTTCAAAATATCAAAATATTTCAAATCAAAATATTCCATTTAAATCAATTAAAATGAAGTTATTATATTTAATAACCAAATATTCAATTCTCAAAATTTTACAATTTTTAGAATTCGTTTATTCACTTAAATTTATTAAAACAGTGAAAATTCAACTTTCGCAGCACCTAGAAAATGCTACGGAGGTTATGTTTAAAAACAATTCAATTAGCATAAGACAACCTTTCAAATGCTGTAATAGGTTTTAGATTTCAAGTGAAACCTTACTTAAATTCAGCAACTGTAGCACTTACAAAGTGCTGTTGTAACAACCCGCATATTTATCGATTTTATATTTAAATATTTTATCGTTAATCAGATATTGGTCCGAAAAGCTACTTTTTGCAAACGGTCAAATTAGGACTCGAGACCACTTCCATTGAGTTTGAAATGCCGTTTACAACTTTTTTAAGTATAAACATTGATAGGTTTGGAGTTAGTGGAATTTCACTAACTTTCCCGCTTTAGACTTTGGGTTAGTTTAGCCTATTAAGCCCAAGTTCCAACCCCCCTCTCCTCACTCTTCATAAATTCCTAACTAACTTGAAATTTGCATTAATGGTGAAGAGAATGGGAAATTAAAAATCAAAGCTCAAATTTAATTGCTAATCCAACATTCAACTCCAAATTCAAGTAGAAGATATTAGATTCAAGCTTTGGATTGCTTCTCCACTGGCTTCAAGCTTCATCTTCATCCATTTTAGTGAAAAGGTGAGATTTTTATCTCATACTCTTGCTGATAATTATCTTGGACTGTTGGGAATGGTTCCCCATCACTTTAACATGCACATTTGCATTTGGTTTGGATTGGATTGGCAAAAAAATCCACTTTTTAGTGTTTTTGGTGAATTTCCAGCCTTAGGTCGTTCTGGACCCTTAGGTCGCTCGGGTTCGTGGCTTGCGTGCGTGGAAAAGTCACCTGGACGTTAGGTCGTAGGTCGCTCGCGAGTTAAGCCTTAAGCCAAAGGTCGTTCGCGAGTTAAGCCTTAGGTCGTTTGGCCTTTATAACGTTAGGTCGCTCGCGTGTTAAAACTTTAGGTCACAGTGGCCTTAAGTCGTAGGTCGTCTCCGACCTAATATTGCCTCTGCTATTTCACTAGGTCACGCGGACCTTAAGTCGTTGGTCGTGAGTCTCCTAGGTCGTAGGTCGCTCAGTCCTACTTCTGTCCCGAAGTCGCGTAACCCTATCACCTTTAGGTCATTAGGCCTTTATGTCGTTAGGTCGTTACACCTATAATCCGTTAAGTCACGAATACCTTTAGGTCGTGAAACCCATTAGGTCGCGTACCTCTTTAGGTCATCTGTCCCTTAAGCAGTTAGGTCGTTCGACCTGTGAAGCCTAAGGTCGTTTGACCCGTGTTACGTTAGGTCGCGTAACCCCTTAGGTCGCTTGACCTTGTTTCCTGTTAGGTTGCGTGACCTTGTTTTTCTTAGGTCGTGAACCTTGTTAGGTCGCTCATCCTTAGCTCTCGTACCTTCTTAGGTCGCGCACCCCTTTAGGTCGTTGGACCTCTTTTTTGTTTTAGGTCGTAG
Source organism: Allium cepa (assembly GCA_030765085.1). Taxonomy (NCBI): domain Eukaryota; kingdom Viridiplantae; phylum Streptophyta; class Magnoliopsida; order Asparagales; family Amaryllidaceae; genus Allium; species Allium cepa. The sequence continues at coordinate 961,292,192 of CM060939.1, read as the reverse complement.
GCCGCTTGTCTTCACTAGGTCGTACCGTTTTGAACGGGGCACTGCCCCCTGGACCCCCACGACCTGACCGGGCAGGTCGAACCCCGTAGTAGGGGCGTTGCCCCCGCACCCCCACCTTGGGCGGTTGCCACCCCCTGGACGCCCTCCGTAGGGGATCTTATCTGAAAAACATTCAATAGATCTTATTGAGCTGATTTCCTTGGATATTTATCACATCTTCGAATGTGATCTTTGTGATTGATTGTTTCTACAATCGCTTCTGTGATTTGTCACTTTAAAATATAAAGGTTTCAATACTAGTAGTAAATATCAAAACTCTTTAAACAAAATGATTTCAACTCTATTTTTAATAACAAAGCTCTTTTCTTAACCCGTTTTCCAATCTATTAGTATATACAAACCTTTACCTCACTTGGATGAGAAATCTAATTAAACGGCTTAGTAAAACAAGTGGTATGAAACGCTTGCGTTTGCTTTGTCGGTTAATTCTTGGACTTGTTCGATTGAACCTCTTGTGACAATTTTATTAGTGAAGATTTACAGTATGTTCGTAAATATTTAAGTTAAGCTAGTGGTTATGGGACATGAAACTGAACTTTTATATTTACTAACTTAGTGTAATTGACACTTCTCGTTGATCATAATGATCATTTTATGATTTAGACTAGCAATTGTGTGATGTCTCTTTGTTTGCAAGGTTAGACTAGACCTCATTGGTGTGATTCCGACACACACATATCTCTTTGTCCGCAAGGTTAGTCTAGACACCATTTGTGTGATTCCACTCACACATACCTTTTTGTTGCGAGGTTAGGCTAGACACCATTTGTGTGATTCCACTCACACATACCTTTGTGCTTTTTGGTTAGCCTAGACCTCATCTTGGTGATTCCGACTCACCCATATGGGGTAGCTCCCCATGGTCTTCGGACCGTCATTATTAGGCCTCTTTCCCTTTTTCTGTGATTTCTGGATTTCTTGTGTTGATTTCTGGAATTTATGTCATTGACTTGTTATGAGTAAAAGTTTAGTGTATGATGCCCTCTTTGGATCTTTGAGAAGATTCTTGTGATATCGATTTATCTCTTATTGATTGATCTTCTGTTGATCATCATTTGCATAGTTATAGTAGTATGTCAGTATGGATATTTTATGTTTATGCCATATCTTTTATTTTATACCATGTCATCTGATATTTATAGCTAGACTGATCCGTTTATTATTTTCTTAAATAATACTCGGGTCAGACCGAGATGTTACAGGTGCTTCTGCTTGACTTCTTCCTGGGATTTGCTACTCTGACTTTTGGCTAACTATTTAGATTAGCAGTTTTTGTTGTATACACTTAAGACATAGACTCATATTTGTATTCTTTTGTATAGCATGTGTTGCTATACTTTTGTATTATTGTGGATCTTTTTGACCTCTACTCTGATGTACACTTTCATGTGCTAGTTATACATTCATATCTTCTTCCGCCTCTGTGATATGGATGCCTGTGACTAATTTGTGTTATGCTTATTTCTATGTTTGTTTCCGAAGATTATTTATAGCCACCATGTGATAAGCAATCACATGGATGGTCGCTCCTCAACAGCCTTATTCTCCGTGCTAGTTGACAGCACTACACCTTAGTGTTCTTGGCTAGCGTGGGTATAGAGGTGGGGCGTCACATCTTGGTATCAGAGCGAAACTTCGGAACAATGTAGAATAACTTAACAAGGATCATCGTCCTAAGTCTATCTCAGGAGTTATACCATAGGATTAATTCGAGTCTTCTTACCGATTCAGCCTATTTCCTTTATGATTCCTTATTTTATCTATCAAGATTGCTTGATATTCATTGGTGAATAACCTTCTTCCTTCTCTTCTTTCTTTCTTAAAGGAAGAGAATGTCTAGACCAGGCCGTCCCAGAACTGGATCATCTAGTGCTGCTCCCCAGGATGGAGTTTTTATGACTGCTCAACAGCTTCTTGATTTAGTAACAAATGCTCAAGCAGCTGGAGCTAACCCGGAACCTACTCACCCAAAGTCGGGATTTGCACGCTTGTGAAGCGATTACACCAACTTGGGTGGGAAGCCCTTCAAAGGTTCGGAAACTATCATCGAGGTCTAGGCTTGGTTAAAATCATGCGATCGAATCTTTTCTCGCATGAACCTTATCGATCTCCACCGCGTTTAGGTGGCTTCCAACATGCTCCAGGAGAGAGCATTGGACTGGTACGAACTCGTTATTTCAGAAATTAATGAAGCGGATCTCACCTGGGAGCAATTTCAGGGACGCTTCGAGTTAAAGTTTGTACCAGAAGCTGGGAAAGTAACCTTGGCTCGACTTTTTATAGACCTTGTTCAAGGTCAATCCTCTGTGACTGACTACGTCGCAGCCTTCGAGTCGCTTTCCAAATATGGGATTGAATACATCAACACCCCATTGAAGAAGAACCAGAGGTTCGTTTGTGGCTTAAATAAGAATCTTAAGAAGCCACTACTCCTGAAACTAGAAATCGCATTTGATCAACTCGTCGATATCGCTCTTCGTCTTGAAGAGGCTAATAGAGAGGTGGAAGGCGCCAAACCAAACTTCAACAACAAGAAGAGGCCAAACAAATTCAAGGGTCCTTATCCCAACAAAAAGGGTAAGCAAGCAACTCCTGCTGCAAAGGCTCCTTCTCCTAGTGGTGCGAGATGCTTCAACTGTGGATCTGGGGATCATTTTGCGAATAAGTGCTCGAAGCCCAAATCTTGTCGCTATTGTAAGAGCCCAGATCATTACATACATCAATGCCTCAAACGTGAAGGGAAGAAGGAAGGAAAGTTGAATGTGGCTCAAGCCCCTGGCAACACATCTCGTGGCCAAGGTATTTCTTACTCCATTCTTGATGGTATTATTTTATTTCATGATCAACCTATTAGAGTTCTCTTTGATACGGGTGCATCCCATTGTTTTATATCAAAAGAACTGGGAGACACTTTTTCCTTAAGTGTTACTGCATTAATGACTTCTTAAAAATTGCGAATCCTGTTGGTGGATCCGCAACTCTTAGTTTTCTTTGTAAAGATGTGGAGATTATTTTATGCGATTTTTCTTTCCTAGCCGATTTGCATGTTATGCGTTACTTAGGCTTTGGAATGATATTGGGTATGGACTGGCTTAACCATTATGAAGCTCATATCCTATGTCCTGAGCGGACTATTTATCTCCGACATCCGCAATCTGTAAATCCGATTTCTGTTATTCTTAAAGATTCGGATTCTTCTTTGACTGCATCTTTATATTCTTTAAATCCTCGAGACGATGATGATGATGATGAGGAGGAGGAGGAGGAAGACGTCATTTCTCGAATTCACGTTGTCCGTGAATTTTCCGACATATTCGAGCCCGTTTTAGGTTTACCACCTAAGCGAGCAATTGAGTTCATAATTAATCTTACCTCTAAAGCTCGACCTATTACTCGTCCTCCTTATTGCATGTCCAATAAGGAAAATGAAGAGATGCGCAAACAATTATCCGAATTGGAGACGAAGCAATTTATTCGCTCTAGTTCCTCGCCTTGGGGAGCTTCGGCTATTTTCGTAAAGAAATCCGATGGTACTCTTAGGCACTGCGTTGATTATCGCAAGCTTAACGATCTTACTATTAAAAATAAATATCCTTTACCTCGGATTGATGATCTATTCGATCAGCTTAGTGGTGCTAAGATCTTTTCACAATTGGACTTGGCTATCGGTTTCCATCAACTTCGTATCGCAGAGGATAGCATTCCTTTGACATCATTCCGTACTCGATATGGATCTTATGAATGGCTTGTTATGCCATTTGGGTTAATGAATGCTCCGGCTTATTTCGTTGACCTCATGAATCGAGTTTTCAAACATTTCCTTGATCGGTTTGTTCTCATTTTCATTGATGATATTCTTGTGTATTCTAAAACCGAGGAGGAACATGAAAAACATCTTCGGGTTGTATTGGAAACTCTTAAGAGTAATCAGTTAAAGGCAAAATTTTCTAAATGCCACTTTTGGCAATCTCGTGTGAAGTTTCTCGGTCATATTATTTCCGAAACCGGAATTTCCGTGGATCCTTCAAAGATTGAAGCGATTCAAGATTGGAAAAGACCTGAGAGTGTGACTGAAATTCGTAGCTTTCTCAGATTGGCGGGTTATTACCGCCGTTTTATTAAAGACTTTTCTAAGATTGTCGTGCCTCTTACTGGCTTGACTAAGAAGGGAGTTAAATACATTTGGTCGGACAAATGTGAAGCCTCTTTTCAGAAATTAAAAGAACTCCTTTCTGATGCTCCTATTCTTGTTATTCCCGAAGGGAATCAAGATTTTGTTGTTTATACTGATGCTAGTCACGTTGGTTTGGGTGCCGTTCTTATGCAAAAAGAATGTGTTATTGCTTATGCTTCTAGGCAATTAAAACCGGCCGAGACTAGATATGCCACACATGATTTAGGACTCACGGATATTGTTTTCGCCCTTCGAATTTGGCGTCATTATCTATTGGGAGAGAAATTTATCCTTTACACGGATCATAAGTCTTTGAAATATTTATTTTCTCAAAAAGGACTTAATTTGCGTCAACAGCGTTGGCTCGAGTTCCTTGTACCTTATGATCTTGATATTCTTTATACCTCGGTAAGGGTAATTGTGTCGCCGATGCTCTTAGCCGTAAACAACAAGAACTTGTTTCTATGATGATATCCGAATGGAACGATCTCAAGATTTTATCCACTTGTGAGATTCGAGAGCCCGTATCTGATTTATGCTCATCACTTGTTTTATGTAGCCTTGAGGCTCAGCCTTCTCTTTTAGATCGCATTCTTGAAGCTCAAGGGCTAGATCCTGAATTGGCTCTTCTTGGCCAAAATGTTATGGATAAAATTGATATTGAAGGTTTGAAAGACTTTGATATTGATTCTCGTGGCGGCATTCGAAAATTTGGTAGACCTATCGTACCAAATATTAGTGATCTTCGTAAAGATATTTTAGAAGATTCCCATCGTTCTAAATTCACCATTCATCCCGGTAGTAGTAAAATGTACGCTGATATGAAGCGACTTTATTATTGGGAGGGAATGAAATCTGATATTGCTAACTTTGTTAAGTGTTGCATGACGTGCCAACTTGTCAAGGCCGAACATCAAAGGCCTGGTGGGTTATGGCAACCTTTAGAAATTCTAATTTGGAAGTGGGATCAAATTTCCATGGACTTTATAGATGGCCTTCCCCATTCTCGTTCGAGTCATGATAGCTTATGGGTGATTGTTGATAGACTTACTAAATCCGCCCATTTTATTCCTGTTCGGTCTAACCGAACCGTTCCTCTTTTTGCCAAACTTTTTGTCAAAGAAATTGTTAAATTGCATGGAGTTCCTACTTCTATTGTTAGCGATCGTGATACATTGTTTACTAGTGGATTTTGGAAGAGTCTTCAAAAGGCTTTGGGAACGAAGCTCAAATTTAGCACCGCTTATCACCCCCAGTCTGATGGACAAACCGAGCGTGTGAATCAAACTCTTGAAGATCTTCTTCGAGCTTGTGTGTTTGATTTTGGTGGAAGTTGGTAAGATCTTATTTCACTTGTTGAATTTTCCTATAATAATAGCTTCCAATCTAGTATTGGTATGGCACCTTTCGAGGCACTCTACGGATGGCCATGCCGATCTCCTTCTTGTTGGCTTGAGGCCGGTGAGAAGCTGGTTTTAGATCCAGACTTTATTCCTGATTCCACAGAAAAGATTGAATATATTCGACATAGGATGAAAGTAGCCCAGAGTAGACAAAAATCCTATGCCGATAATCGAAGAAGGAAATTAGAATTTTCCGTTGGAGATCTTGTTTTTATTCGAGTTTCACCTACGAAAGGTGTTGTACGTTTCAGTCGTTCGGGAAAGTTAGCGCCTCGATATATTGGGCCATTTCCCATCATCGAACGTATTGGTTCCATGGCTTATCGTCTTGCATTACCGGCTCAGTTTTCTGGCATGCAGGACGTGTTCCACGTTTCTCAATTACGGAAATGCCTTCGGGATTCCGATTCTATCCTTGAGCCTGCTGTTGTGGAAGAAATTGAAGTTTCGCCGAATTTAACTTATGAGCAGCATCCTATTCGAATTATTGCTTCGGAGGTTAAACGCCTTCGAAATAAAGATGTTCTGCTTGTGAAGGTTCAATGGTCCTCAAATCCTAAGGATTGCTCTTGGGAATCCAGAGAATTCATCGAGTGTACACATCCAGACTTGCTTACTCCTGCTCTTTGAGGTGAACTTCTTATTTCAAATTTCTTTTGTGTTAATATGCTTTTATGGTTGTTACTTTTTATTTCCATCTTATATATATATATATATATATATATATATTGCGAGGATGCAATTTCTTTAAGGAGGGGAGTCTGTAACAACCCGCATATTTATCGATTTTATATTTAAATATTTTATCGTTAATCGGATATTAGTCCGAAAAGCTACTTTTTGCAAACGGTCAAATTAGGACTCGAGAACACTTCCAGGTTTGGAGTTAGTGGAATTTCACTAACTTTTCCCGCTTTGGACTTTGGGTTAGTTTAGCCTATTAAGCCCAAGTTCCAACCCCCTTCTCCTCACTCTTCAAAAATTCCTAACTAACTTGAAATTTGAATTAATGGTGAAGAGAATGGGAAATTAAAACTCCAAGCTAAAATTTAATTGCTAATCCAACATTCAACTCCAAATTCAAGTAGAAGATATTGGATTCAAGCTTTGGATTGCTTCTCCATTGGCTTCAAGCTTCATCTTCATCCATTTTAGTGAAAAGGTGAGATTTTTATCTCACACTCTTGCTTATAATTATCTTGGACTGTTGGGAATGGTCCCTATCACTTTAACATGCACATTTGCATTTGGTTTGGATTGGATTGGCGAAAAACTCCACTTTTTAGTGTTTTTGGTGAATTTCCAGCCTTAGGTCGTTCTGGACCCTTAGGTCGCTCGGGTTCGTGGCTTGCGCACGTGGAAAAGTCGCCTGGATGTTAGGTCGTAGGTCGCTCACGAGTTAAGCCTTAAGCCAAAGGTCGTTCGCGAGTTAAGCCTTAGGTCGTTTGGCCTTTATAACGTTAGGTCGCTCGCGTGTTAAAACTTTAGGTCGCACTGGCCTTAAGTCGTAGGTCGTCTCCGACCTAATATTGCTTCTGCTATTTCACTAGGTCGCGCGGGCCTTAGGTCGTAGGTCGTGAGTCTCCTAGGTCGTAGGTCGCTCAGTCCTAGTTCTGTCTCGAAGTCGCGTAACCCTATCACCTTTAGGTCATTAGGCCTTTATGTCGTTAGGTCGTTACACCTATAACCCGTTAAGTCGCGAATACCTCTAGGTCGTGAAACCCATTAGGTCGAATACCTCTTTAGGTCGTCTGTCCCTTAAGCAGTTAGGTCGTTCGACCTGTGATGCCTAAGGTCGTTTGACCCGTGTTACGTTAGGTCGCGTAACCCCTTAGGTCACTTGACCTTGTTTAATGTTAGGTCGCGTGACCTTGTTTTTCTTAGGTCGTGAACCTTGTTAGGTCGCTCATCCTTAGTTCGCGTACCTTCTTAGGTCGCGCACCCCTTTCGGTCGTTAGACCTCATTTTTGTTTTAGGTCGTAGGCCGCTTGTGTTCACTAGGTCGTACCGTTTTGGACGGGGCGCTGCCCCCTGGACCCCCGCGACCTGACCGGGCAGGTCGAACCCCGTAGCAGGGACGTTGCCCCCGCACCCCCACCTTGGGGGGTTGCCACCCCCTGGACCCCCCTTCATAGGGGATCTTATCTGAAAAACATTCAACAGAACTTGTTGAGCTGATTTTCTTGGATTTTTATCACATCTTCGAATGTGATCTTTGTGATTGATTGTTTCTACAATCGCTTCTGTGATTTGTCACTTTAAATTATAAAGGTTTCAATACTAGTAGTAAAAATCAAAACTCTTTCAACAAAATGATTTCAACTCTATTTTTAATAACAAAGCTCTTTTCTTAACCTGTTTTCCAATCTATTAGTGTATACAAACCTTTACCTCACTCGGATGAGAAATCTAATTAAACGGCTTAGTAAAACAAGTGGTATGAAACGCTTGCGTTTGCTTCGTCGGTTAATTCTTGGACTTGTTCGATTGAACCTCTTGTGAAAATTTTATTAGTGAAAATTTACAGTATGTTCTAAATATTTAAGTTAAGCTAGTGGTTATGGGACATGAAACTAAACTTTTATATTTACTAACGTAGTGTAATTGACACTTCTCGTTGATCATGATGATCATTTTATGATTTAGACTAGCAATTGTGCGATGTCTCTTTGTTTGTAAGGTTAGACTAGACCTCATTGGTGTGATTCCGACTCACACATATCTCTTTGTCCGCAAGGTTAGTCTAGACACCATTTGTATGATTCCACTCACACATACCTTTTTGTTGCGAGGTTAGGCTAGACACCATTTGTGTGATTCCACTCACACATACCTTTATGCTTTTTGGTTAGCCTAGACCTCATCTGGGTGATTCCGACTAACCCATATGGGGTAGCTCCCCATGGTATTCGGACAGTCATGTGATAGGCCTCTTTCTCTTTTTCTGTGATTTCTGGATTTCTTGTGTTGATTTCTGGAATTTATGTCATTGACTTGTTATGAGTACAAGTTTAGTGCATGATGCCCTCTTTGGATCATTGAGAAGATTCTTGTGATATCGATTTATCTCTTATTGATTGATCTTCTGTTGATCATCATTTGCATACTTATAGTAGTATGTCAGTATGGATATTTTATGTTTATGCCATATCTTTTATTTTATACCATGTCATCTAATATTTATATCTAGACTGGTCCGTTTATTATTTTCTTAAATAATACTCGGGTCAGACCGAGATGTTACAGGTGCTTCTGCTTGACTTCTTCCAGGGATTTGCTACTCTGACTTTTGGCTAACTATTTAGATTAGCAGTTTTTTTTGTAAACACTTGATACATAGACTCATAGTTGTATTCTTTTGTATAGCACGTGTTGCTATTCTTTTGTGTTATTGTGGATCTTTTTGACCACTACTCTGATGTACACTTTCATGTGCTAGTTATATATTCATATCTTCTTCCGCCCCTGTGATATGGATGTCTGTGACTGATTTGTGTTATGCTTATTTCTATGTTTGTTTCCGAAGATTATTTATAGCCACCGTGTGATAAGCAATCACATGGATGGTCGCTCCTCAACAGCCTTATTCTCCGTGCTAGTTGACAGCACTACACCGTAGTGTTCTTGGTTAGCGTGGGTATAGAGGTAGGGCGTCACAGCTGTAATAGCCCTTAGTTCATTTTAGACATTTAGTTCATTTATATCAATTACAGCATTTACAAAATGTTGTAATATCTTTAACTTTAGAAATGATGGCATTTCAGGAATCCCTCGATTTAAATTCCAAACTTTCACTACAATTCATAAACAATTAAAATTTATTTAAATCCATTTTAACATATAAAAATCTTATTTTCTCACGTTAAAAACAATCATTTAAATACCCCTTAATTTATGATTTTACAAAGTGAAATTTCCGCAAACAATTACCAAATCTTTTTTAATTCGAAAATAAATGTAAAATTTTATAACATTTCATTTACTTTACATTTTAAATTTAATTATCATTTCATAAATTAGATTTAAATTCCCTTTTATTTTTCTTAACTTTATTTTAAAACACATTTCACATTTTCCAAGTTAAGTTATATTTCAAATTTCAATTTTAAACATTTACTTATTTAACTATTTTTAATTTATAGAAAAATCAATAACACTTAATAAAATCATTTTAAATTTAAATTTAAATAAAATTATCATATTTTCTTACTTAAATTAAACTTCATGTATAAACAAAATCATAAATTTCAAAATTAACTTATACTTCAAATTCTATTCTACCGTTTATTTATTTCACTTATTTAACTTGTAGAAAATCACTAATACTTTATAAAATCATTTTTAATTAAATTTAAATCAAAATTTCATAATATTTATATTTTTGTAATATTTTAAAATTTTTGGAAAAATATATTTTAACTACAGTCTGTATAAAATTATCTAACCTAAGTCCAATGATACGGATAATATATCATTTCAATCCGTAATTTACGAAGGAAAAATCCAAATTCTATCTTTTCAAACCATCAATCCCAAGTAAATGCAGATAAATAAAAATCGCTCAGGCCTATCATTTCAACCCATAACGATTTTTCCCTATTCTAAAGTCCGTTCGGGTGTGTGTCATTTCAACCTATAGTGATTCTAATCTACAGGGAGCTTGCAGTGTGATAAACTGATATAAATAAACAAAATAGTAATATATAACTATAATAGATGATATAACAGGTGTATAAGCATAGGTGAACATCATATGATCATAGCAATAGCAGTTATAACATGATAATATGGTTTACAGATTCAATTGCGATCAGTTTACTAGTTATATAAGTATAAATTGTTTGGTGAGAATTACTCACTTCTACGAGATAGAGATGACAACCAAATATACAAAACAGAGATCTATAGAGGCACGAAAGCACGACTACGACTTGAGTGTGGGATAGCCAAAGCTAATTGCCTTGTCACATAGCAAACCAAAACAATATATACAACATAAATTTCAAACCAAAATATTAATAAACAATGCTAGAAATACATGCATAACACATGGCCAAACTTTTTGCACTTGCATTCAACAATCATATACTCGGCCATGGGTTGGAGACGCATTACCAAGGTATGGATTTGGATTGGGTTTAGGGTTCAGAAGGTCGGCCATAACATGAACATAAAGGAGTAGAAGTGATGTGTAGATGAATTTTCAACACAAGGCAAATAATAGTGAATTTTTCCATGCAAACAAGTCTCGGCCATGGCATGCACAATGTGAAGACCCGCAAATCCGTACCCCTTGAATATACACTAATCTCCATAGATTAATTCAAGATGAACAGAAATACAAATTATCAATGTTTAAGAAAAAGAAAGAGGGAGAAGAAGAGGGAAAAGAAAGGAAAGATAATAGAAAATAGAGATAAAAGAAAATAGAAAATAGAACGGAACAGAAAGAAACGGAACAACAACAGAATCTCACAATCGCAGCGGAACAACATATAATAGATAAATGAATAATCTTTAAACAAAGAACTATATCAGTTATTACATTACATCACAATACATCATATCATCAGAGTGTACAACAACAACGACATCAAACAATGCAGCGGAAAAAAAATACTATATACTAGTAATACGCCATGCCATCCAGCTTGCCTCCAGCAACTCCAGAAATATCCTGATAAACCTAACTCTTAACTACCCGTGTGGAAATTGGTGGGCACCCAGAGTTTAGGAAGGAAAACAATAAACTCCGAGTCAGTCATGAGACTGGTGTGAGAACTCAAAACAGTTTATTTATCTTTGAAAACCAAAAATAGAGGAATATTTTTAAAGTCAATTCGCGATGCTTTTTAAAAATGAGACTACCATAAGGCCTCCCGCACACACACACAATGCAAACGCAGAATCGGAGGAGATTTCTCCTTATGATAGTCAAAGATGCTTGATACGCATTTAAAAAGACATTTGATATTATTACTAGCGCATAGTGTAGAGAAAATTCATTTCGAAAGTAGAATATAAATCTTAGCCAACATAGACATTTCGAACTATGCCTACTATAGCTACCATCCAAACAGTGGGGCGCCAACATAAGTGAATGACAGGTTCTACAACTAATACCGTACAAGATCGTATTGTTTCGTTGGATTTCCAACGAAGGCCAAGGAACTTCCCATTGCCACATGAGAAAGCCTCTGGATGGACATCCCCGAGAACCAAACCGGATCTCTACCAACACAAGGCCGGGTTACCCCTAACTGAGTAACAACTGACCGAATATGCCATCCCCCGGTCCTTTGGGACCTTTCACCGAGCGCTCGCAATCAATTCACACAATCGTAAAGTGTTTTCAACATGAGTAAGTATCTGGGCTCCATACCATGATACCACCCTTTTCCAGAAGGAAATGCACATATCCTAAAGGGCGCTACCCCTCATAACCTTGCCGCATCTTTCCTGTTTTGACCATTCCCGAGGTGTGAGGCTCGACGAAGTCACGTCCACAAAAACACACTTTATACAAAAGCCGTGCTTTGGGTCAACAAATGATCATAGAAATGATCACCAAGATAGCGATCAAACAAATGATCCTATCACAAATAATCAACACAATGATCATTTCACAGCAACACTCAGCATTTCACATTACCAAATTGGGAATACATCGCTGATAACCTTCAGCTACATAACCTCTGAGCTCGTACGTCTCAGAGAAGGGTGTTAAGATAAAAGAATAAATTCTCCGCCACCAACAGAAATATATTTGAAAAAATCTGCTTTATATCTCAATTTGTAATGTCAGACATACAATCCATACAAGTCTGTTCCGGGCTCGAACAAAACCGAAGGCACTTACAAATAAGTCCTTGCAATCCGGATATCCACAATCCTGATCGGATTCACCATCACATATGGAGAACTCTATACCGGAGCAACTCGGTGCAGAGTCAATCGACAGGTCATCCTATCGCTCTCGCAAATACCGGGTCTTCAACACCGATCTTCAATGCTATCCATTACGTCGTATCACTATTCGGAATGGGTTATACGACCCCATGGTCCTTTCCCGGTTAACCCGAATAGTGAACGCTTATTCAAAAATAAGTGTGGCATTCAAATTCAAACAAATCACATCAATTACCCATTCAAAGGGAAATATTGATAGTCGGTTATTGAACTATCAATGGATATGCACAACATCACCAGATTCCAAATAATTTTCCAAATTATTTATTTTCCAAAAATATCTTTACAAGATATACAATTTCAATACCTCAGAAATAAATCAATATTTATTTTTAAACAAATTCTCCTTTTCATTTATAAATTCCATAATGAATTTATATTTCCCAAAATATCTATGAATATACGATTTCAATTATTCATTTCAATTTATCTTCAAAAAGATAAATTGTCAAAATATTCACTTTATATTGGAAAACATTTCCATACTTATTTATTCATAAGTATTTCACAAATCTATTTATTTTCAATCTTTGGAAAATATTCAGTATACTTAAATCGAAATTAAGCATATATTTCATTCTTTAAGGAAATCATTCTCTTAAGCATATTTATTTGGGCCAAAATGAATGTTGCGTAAAACATCGTTACGACGTCCCAAAATCACTAGTATAGGGATTCGAAATTAAAATAGATATATAAATCGCAATACTATACAAAAAATTTCCTTTCGGAAATCATTTACTATAACAACAGTGTTATAGTCCATCATTTCCTTCTATTTCTCGAAAACGTCTATTTCAACAATGAATGTTGAAATCTATGGTTTCGAATCTCAACACATTTAAAACATCGTTAGATCGTTTTAATTCAATTTAAAATATCACATTCTAAACATTTTCTTTAACATATCATTCACTATTCAAAAACGTGAATATACTACGTTAACAACTTTCATCACTTCTATTCATCTCATTTTGAAGGATTATTCACAGTTCAAAAACGTGAATATAACTCCATAAATAAGTTATAACAATTTACTTATCAAAATAAGTCATTGCGAATTTATAAAACAACGTTTATAAATTCCATTTCTATTTATTTTATAACTACTTTATTTATAAATCTCCTTTATTAACCTATCTCAATTCCTCTCTCAATGATATACTAAAAATTCATATTATAAGTTAAACACATATAATTTATTTGTTTACAAGAATCGTTCTTTTAAACATCCTAATTTATAAATCTTATAACTTATAAGATTCATTTATTTACCCAAATCTATTCCTTTAATAACTTTATAAATTTTATAAACCTACTGCTTATAAAATTCCATTTATAACTTCACCGTTTATAATTCTATAAATTTCATTCATTTCTGAAATTCATTCACTATTCATTCTAACACTTATAAAAACTCGTTTTATAATTGCAATATTTCAATTTATAAATATCCATTTATAAATCTCTTATATAATTCAATTCATATTCATATTTAAAACGTCTTTAAACTCCTTTAAAAACTTCATCATTTTGATTTATAAAATAATCAAATTTCATAAATCCTATTTTTAAACTTTTTATAATAAATTCAAAAATCCCGATTAAACTATTTTATAAAATCATTAGCCTCATATTTTCAAAAATCAACCTTTAACTATATTTCTCAAAAACCATAATTTTTATAACATTAAAATTATATCGTTTATTTATTTAAAATGAATCAATTCCAAAAATATTTTATAAACGTATACTCTTCAAAAATCACTTTAAAATCATTTTAAAATCCCAAAATTTGGTCCAATGATGCTACATACCAAATAGCCAATCACGACAACAACGACATCATATATCGTATATGATAATCAATGAATATCAAAATATTCAAAATCAAATAAATACTGTTGAGGAATCCAGTTGGATCCCTCCAACCTGTTTTCCTGCATCCACAAACATTGGCACAATACCAATTCCGCTCCAGTACGGAATTATCGCGGTATATGGGATTTAAAATATTATCCGCTTAATAGACGGCGCAATAGGGTCTCATCCGCTAAAAAAAATGCGGGAAATCAATAACTCCAATATATACATATGCCAATATATATATATATATTGCTATTATATATAATACCAATTTCACTGTTTATGAAATATTCGCGGTATATGTTTTTAATAAATAACATCCGCTTACTAACGGCGCATAATGTCTATTTTAACAATCAATAGATAACAATCATCATTCAAACATGCATTCAAATATTTTAAATCTAACTATTTAAAATTAAAATCGAAACTGATTCGATTGAGTGAGAAGTTCTCACCTTGATTTCAATTTCGTTTTAGCGATTTATTTCGAATAAAATTAAACGGACTTTTAATTTTACCCAAAATTCTCACTAACTCCAAACGACTCCAATCCATTTCCATAGCGTAGTGCTCGTCCATACGATTCCAATGCAACTGGTTTCGCGCGTTTTCGACCTCGTATGAAAAAGTTATGAATTTTCAAAGTTTTACACGATTTATATAAACTAATTACAACATAAATTAACTAATTTAAACCCACACTAATTACTGGCCGTTGGATCCATCTCCTCTCTTCAGATCCGTGCGTCTCCCCCACCCCTCCTCCTTCTCTTCGTTGTTCACGCAAGCACAGTAAAGAGGTCGAACCCATCTTGCTTATTAGGGTTAAATTTTTCGATCCAATTACTCGCTCGAAACTCCATCATATCGGCACCACAGCAAAGCTCTTCGCCTCCCCTACCCACGGCTACAACCCCTTGGAGATCGGCCACCATATGCGCACGCAGTTCGAGAATGAACGTGCGACACTAATACGAGATTTGCCATCAATCTACTAACCCATTCGCGATCATAGCCGTTGGATATCAAGATCGTGTTGTGCTCTACAACTTTCATTTAGAAAGTTTCTTGAATTAATGAACGGATTTGGAGATTTCGAAGGGGAAAGGTTGCGAATTTCTAGCCGTTCATATAGGAGGCGGCGGCTGCTAGGGTTAGGGTTTTTTTTTTTAATTTATGAAGGGGTAAGGGTCTATTTATAAGAAAACGAACGAAACACTATTCATCCGGGAATTCCGAATTCCGATTCACGCGCCGTAACCAGCGTTTCTAGGGTTTACCCCACATTCCGGACACAATGGAATAGGTTTCGAAAGCTAATTCGGACATCTGTGCGAGTTATGGATATAAACGTTCAATTTAAATTAAACCGATTTAAACGATTTTCTAGGCGTTTTAATTTGTACCGGACAAATGGTAAATCCAGTTGACACGAAATTTGAAACCATACAATAATATCATATTACGGATCCGATGAAACTTGTTTCGTCGAAATCCGAGACTTTTTGAAAAATGGCTATTTTAACTCGCCAAATTAATATTAAAAATAATTCGATGCGTTTCGAGCTGTCACGATCAAACGATAACTCCGATTGACACGAAAATTGAAATCCGGTAATAAATAACTATTACGGATCCAATGGAACTGGTTTCGTCCAATTTTGAGACTATTCAAAAATTGACTATTTTCACTAGTCGATTAAATATTAAAATATTCAATTTTTACAAATTAACTTTTAATTCGATTTTAAAAGTTCTAAAATATCATTCTAACTTCAATATGATAAAATAAAATTTTACAAATCATTTTCAATCATATTTAACCCAATTTTCCATTATTTCCATAATTTAACGTTTTAAATTATTGATTTAATTATTCAATTAAATCCAATTATTCGAAATAAAATTTATCCGACTTATAAATTTCACTTATTAATATTTAAAATTAATTAAATATTCAAATTTTAATTACTAAAAATCCTGGGTCGTTACACACAAGCAGGGCCAGGTCTGGATCATCAAGTATAGATGTGGCAGAGGTATTTGAGTCAGCAAGTGACTGGTGGTGGTGTTGTAAGGGTTGGCCAATATGGTGTGTGAGGTGGTGGAGCAAAATCGTGAGCTCGGCTATGGAGTTTAGGTGGAGTTTGCTCGAATTTTTGGTGAATCTTCAACCAAGATGGCCACGGTCATGGAAGGACATTGGGCTGGAGGGGATGGCAGCTGGTTTTGGTGGTGGTGGAGGCGGCCATGGGGGTGGAGGAGGAAGGTCGAACTACATAAAGTTGATGCAAGTACAAAAATCAAAACAAAACAAGTAAACAAAAAAGTGAAAAAAAGAGTGAGATTTTACCAACTTTTTTTTTCATGGCCGAATTTCTTTTATGAGTTTGAGGAAATTTTAACGTGAGAAAAATGAGAGGAGTTGGCTGAAGAATAGGTGATAACGTCAATAAATGAAATGATGTGGTGATTGGTATTGAAAAGGCAAAAGTGAATGTGAAAAGGCATTCCTATAAAAGGTCAAAAAACCTTTCAAATTTCCAAATTATTTTTGCATTTTAAAATACATATAAAAATGGATATAAATAAAAAACATAAAAACTAATGAATGAATAAAAATAAATAAATAAATTTTTAAATAAATATAATTAAATTAAGAAAATAGCTTAAAAATGGAAACTAGGCTTTAAAAATTGAAAATAAATACAATAAACTTTGGAAAATTTTTATCATCACTTTAAAAATGTTTTAGAATAAAATATATACCTAACATGTCATATAACACATATTATAACATGATTTATCAAATAAAAATATTATTTATATAAATTGAAATAGACAATATTATTAAATAAACCAATTTATATACAACATTGTAAAAAACAAAACTTCACAATATAAATCGGATTTCAACGAAACGAAAAGAAGTATCCTTAAATTTTAATATATTTTCATAATAAAGGATAAAATTCAAAATTTCAAATATTTAAATTTTAAATTTAAAAGTCAAAGTTTGACCAGATTGACCAAAAGTCCACTTTTCCTGGAAATATCCTATTTATTCAGGTTTGAAATTATAATTCACACAAAATTAAAATTTATATTCAAAATAACAAAATTTATTCATTTTAATAAATATAATAAAGTTTTTAAATCAGGAGTTTCAATTTAAATAATTAAATAAGCAATTAAAATAATCACAAAATACTAGGGTTGTTACACTCTCCCCCACTCAAATCTTTTCGTCCTCGAAAAGAACGAATAAGGAAAATAAGGAAAAGTAAGATAGACAACAAACAGCACCTAGAGATGAAAGTTCGGATTCGAAGCACGAATGCTCTCTTTTGTCTCACAGGTACAACACCAATCATCAGTACTTCATAGTACTTTGATCAGACTAACAGATTTCCTTCTTAGCTGCTTCGTACCTCTGCTGACAATACGAAGTGGCTTCTTCTAGCTTGATATCCAAACTATCAAGAGCAGATAGCTAAACAAAAAGAGATGAGTTATGAAGATACAAGAGAAGATATGAGACATGGAATACATCATGCATTCCAAACACCTTCTCGACAAATCCAGACGATAAGCCAAAGAACCAACTCTTTCCACGATGTAGAAAGGACCCTCGAAGTGGAAAAAGGTAGGAATAGCTAGAAGGGAAAATAGGTTAAAAGTGAAAGATGAACCATATTTAAAACTATATAAATTTCAATTAAATTTTTTATATTCATAACATTTTGAACATTTAATATGATAAATAGTCATTTGATTCAAATTTGAGAGTTCGAAGTGAACAATTTTTAAACATTTTAAATTATTTAGAAAAGTAAAATAATAATCAAAATATCCTTTATATAATACTTTATCAAATACTTTTATAACTCGATGTCTTAACAAGTTTACTTTCGTTCCTGCAGACTCTGGCCATGCGTTGATCAGGCGCAAAGCTAGAATTCTCTCGGTAGTTGGTGGCTTGTTTCAATACCCAGTGAAAATACTAGAAAACCTTTTAAAACAACAGATATGGAAAGTACAATCCAAACAAATCAACCAAACCAAACATTTATCGAACCATGGATCGCAGTTACACAATGGTTACGCCTGGGTCCCCCAGGAAACATCTTTACCTGTAAGCTATCTCAACTTGCGAATTACGCCATGATGACTAGTAGATCACAGATACACAATGGTTACGCCTGGATCCCCCAGGAAACATCTGTACCCTTAAGCTATTTCAGCCAGTGGATTTCGCCACTAATACGACCTATATAGATCGTATGATACACAATGGTTACGCCTGGATCCTCCAGGAAACATTCGTGCCCCCAGGACATTTCAGCCAGGCGAATTACGTTATGCAGTCGCAAACATAAAACCATGGAGATCGCGATGGAATTCGATGGACGCTCGAGTATCATATCCGAAAAACCCAAATCAGAGAGAATAATATCGATAAAATGAATTCACGGTGTGGCCACAAAGAGGATATCAAGCAGAAGGCACTTTCCATATCTTTATTTCGAAAATATGTATCATATAGTACCTTTCAAAATCGCTTTCAAATATCATATTTATATAAAGTCCATTATATATAAGATTCCATTTCAAATCGATTACTTTCCCAATCAATAGTATATCAAATCACACATATATAGACTTGGATTACATAAGATTTCACTTTACAAATTGGCAACCTTTACAAATCAATAGTTTCAATTCACTTCATACTTATACAAATCAATTTTATATAAGTTCGATAACTCCCAAATCAAAGTATTTAAATAAAAAATGTTCTCAATTTCAAACCATTTCAATATCAATTCAGTTTTAAAATCATATATGATTTCTCCAAATCATTTCTTCCTAATTTCATGTAACAACCCATAATTTTGTAAATATTTTTATTAAGTTTTACTTGAAAACGTTGTTTTTTTAAGTAAAATTTTCAATAATTAAAATTTTAAGTTAGTAAGTTTTGTTAAAAAAAAAGAGGGAAAAAAACTTATTGTAATTTAAATTTAAGCCTTAATTAATGTAATATTTCTGTTATTGATTCAAATAGAAAACATATGTAGTTTATTAATGTTTGCATGTGTTCATTATTTAAATCCAATCTTTTGTTTTTGCATACTTTTGTTAAAGTTAAAAAAAAGGGGGCTTCTTTATAAAAATGACTTGAATTTATTGCAAAATATCACGATTCCTTTTTCCTTTTAAATTATCGTTGGACCTTAATTTATTGCTTAATATTAAAGAATTTACAAAGTTATAAATTTTACATAAAGATGTTGTATTAAGTTCAAGAGATTATTTACAATGATTTGTATATACATATGTGTGTGCGTTAATTTGACTTAAGATTTATAAGATGGACTTGTATGCAAAGTCATAACTTTTTTTAATCTTAAACCCTTTTAATCTGGAGATTAGGTTCAAAATTGTTGTCCTTAATTTTAGGCTCATAAAATAGTGGAATTTAATTTTAACACATTTATATGTATAAGTCTATATATACTTATACGTATATGCTTTTAATAATACTATGACCAATAAAGATATATATGAAGGAAACATCATCATTGTACACAATCTAATATAATCGCTTGCCGTTTTATGTTCTCCTTAATTACGAAACCCATGGCATAATTCCATCACATAACAAGATTTCCTACCTATTGCTTATAATAGGAATAGAACTAAGTGGCAGCGTATAAAAAGTAATAAATCTATGCTCAATCAACTCATGGCCCTTTTAAAATATCAATATTTATATTTTTTTTGCCTATAACTTCTCATCTCTCATGCAATTATAGAAAGAAAAATTAATACATCAAGTTATTCGTTTATACCCTCTTTCTTTCTTACCTTAGTCATCCACCTCATTCATAAATGTGTATTTCGTTTTGCCATTCAAATAAAAAGATTTATTTCCCACTTCTCATTTTTATTTGCCTAGTCGCTTTATTATTTTCCTATGTCTATCTCTTGACATTTATTTCTTTATTTATTTGTCTAGACCTTATTTTATCTATTAAATATTTCTTATGTATATCTTTTATTTAATAGCTTGAAAAAAAATTCAGTTATACATACGTTACTTTGCTTTAATTACGCATACGCTAAATTGTTTATTTCTTACCTTTTTATTTACCTATCTATTTAATTACCATAATTTAGTTATGTATTACTCTTCCTAATCACTCCACAATATTCTGCTTATCTCATTCCTTTTTCATTTGCATATAAGATTAAATATATGTGTTTCTTTTACCTTAACTCATGACCTTTTCAATTCTAGCCTCTTTATTTGTTGCCATTCTTGTAGTCATTCATTTTCCATTTTTCTTTTTTTGTCCCTTTCTTAATTTAGCTCGCCCAAGATTTTTATTTATAAGCAACCTCTAAAATGCATATTTTGGTTATAAATTAATGTTCGTCGAAATTTAAATCTTTTTTTTATTCGAGTTTTCAAATCTTTTAGTTTAATTAAATAAATTCACAACAACTTTTATTTCACTTTTGTTCTTTAAAATAGATTGTATACCTTTTAAAAATAAAATAATTTATACCGTTACTTATATACACTTTTGTAATAGATTCTGGGTAAATGATAAATGAATGAATAAAAACCCAGTGTAAACAAAACATATCTTAATAAGTAATAAATTTCAAGATTCATAAAAAAACTGTTTAAGTATGCATTTAAAGGGCACGTTATCAGATGGAGTAAATAATGTATATAAGAAAACGTATAAGAATTTAGGCGTCATTTTGAGCGAAAATTTTTGAGTTAGTTATTGCGTCTATAGTGCGCATTCCAAACGTGTATTCCGCAACTAAAAATTGTTAAATAAATCAGTAAACGTACATTTTTGAGTAAGAGGGAAGCATATCCATTTCAATTTTCCTTTAACCGTGACTAGCCATTTACCTTTTTAAGGACATCCCTTTTCTCTTTTGCTGCAACTATTTTATTTTGTATAAAATCTTTGATTTTTCTAACATTCATATCCTTAATTTGTGCGTTCCTTATTTTATCTATCAGTAAAACTTTCATCTTTTAAACTAAATCATCAATGCAAGTTTCTTTTCACGTAAGCAGTATATATTTTTTTCCTATCAGCTTGCCTCCCTTAACTTAATTTTGAAAGATTGCGAAGTAAAACTATTCCTGTAATAATAAAATATGTCAAACTTCATTTTCTATGTAGTAGAACCAAATTTCAGTTAAATTTGCTTTATATTTGCAACTAAATGTAATTTAACCTACATGGCAGAAAATGATAGAAACAATGCAATAACTTTAGTATCACATGCATAGACTACTAATTTATTTCAGAAAGAAACGGATACCGTATATTACATATCTATTATTTCCTACCTGAAACTATTGGCAACGTTTGAAATTTCCTCTTCAGTCAAAGCAAAATATTTTTGATGTTTCTTCCTATAATCATGCAAACCCTTTTGGAAATACTCGGTCAGCAAAAAAAAAAAATTCTTTTGCCATTCCTTTATCAAATCAGTGTATGTTACTTTTGGATATGTGGTCCAAGATACCACTGCAAAAATTAACTATTTGATTTAAATATTCTTTGCCTTATAAACGCAATAATTCAACATCACATATCAAAGAAAAAGTATTTGCTTGCCTTTTTTGTTCCCATTTGATTTGCACACGTTACTTTTCCTTGCGTGCAAAGCTTCTGCCTATAAATACAAACCTCATATCACATTTCCTCACCACAAAATTTTCTGCGTCTCCATTTGCTTCTTTCTTTTTTGTGAGCAGGGAAATCAGGTAATGGTTTTATTCATTTTTTTTCCTTCCTTCTTCTTTTTGTTTGTTATATTTTTTCGTCCACTTCATGCTCATTTACACCCTACCTTCCTCTCTCCATCTAGTGAAGTGGTCAAGTCAATATTTGACTCCATTCGTTCAGTTTATTTTGAAATTTTGTGTTAAATTTTACTTAGTTTTGATGTCGAATTTATTCGTTTCCTTTTCAAGAATAAAAAAAATCTGGTCGCAGCCTTCACCACTATTTGATCGTGCTTCTGTGCATTCTCTTTTCAAAGTGTTACCATCATTCTTGAAAAAAATCTTCGATGGCAATAAGGTGAGTATTCCTCACCAGACAAACATACTTGTAAATTTGTGAATTAATCACAAGTGTAATTGTAAACTTATTTTATTTAATTTTATCTGCCTGTGATATTAACTTATGATGTTAAACCCCATTTTTTAATTGACACATCATCAATTGTATATCTATTGTTATATTTTGCAGTTAATTTATTATTATTTACTGTTTGAATCACACTACAAGTTCCCTGTAGAATAGAAATCGTTACACGCTGAAATGATAGGCCTGAACAATAATTATTATTCATTTATTTGATTATTTAATTATTTATTATTTAACTTGGGATTACGGGTTTGAAATGATAGAACCCGGGTTTTCATTGTAAATTGCGGATTGAAATGATATATATCCGTATCACTTGACCTAGGCTAGAAAACTATATACAGGCCCGTGGTTTATATAATATTTTTCTGAAATGTTTTAAAAATATTTTAAATGGAAAATTTATAATATTCTGGTTTAAAATGTATTTAAATGATTTTTATAAAATTTATAATGATTTTTGAATGAGTCGAAATGTTAAATAAATGAATGTTTAAGTAAAATTTTGAAATATAACTTATTTTCGGAAATTTTGAATTTTTGTTAAAACTGAGATTTTAGTTAAGTAAAATAATTGATAATAAGTTATATTTTGGGAATTTAAAATTTAATTGTTAAGTTAATAATTTAAGTAAAGAGATGGGAATTTAATACTTGGATTTAAATAAGAAATTCATAATAAAATTTGATTTTTGTATGAAAATTTACTTATAAATTCATAAAAATATGAGTATTGAACTTATGACTTTATAATGTGAAAATATATGATTTATATGAAAAATTTACTTAGTTATGAAATCATAGTTAAACCTTGAAATTTTAAATATAAAGGATATTACAGCATTTGTAAATGTTGTAGTTAAATTTAAATGAACTTAAAGGCTAATTTGAACTAAAAGCTATTATAGCACTATGTAAGTGCTATAGTTGATAAAGATAACTAAAGTTTAGTTGGAAATAAAGAAATCTATTACAGCACTTAAGTGTTGTCTTTTGGAAATGAACTGTTTAACCTATAACTTTAGGTAGCATTTTATAAGTGCTACGGAAACTGAATTTTTGATTGTTTTAATAAAATTTAATAATCTTTGGGAAAAAGGCTTAAATTTTGGAATTTAATATGTAATTAGTAAAAATAAGGAATTGACTTTAAACGGTTTTAAATGGAAGAATTTAACTTTTAAATGTGAGTTGAAAGGCAATTAATTCCTAAATAAATTGAGTAGACTTAAATGGCACTTTATATTAAATAAATTGATTGATGTTTAAATAAATGATGTTTGAAATGATATTGTGATATTGAAATGTATTTGAAATTTATTTTGATTTTTAAAGTATAAATATCGTTTTTAAAAGTTGTAACCACGGGTTATAATAACGTTTGGTTGTTAAAGAGACCGGGATCGGATATCTGGCATACTCTCTGTCGATACCGAAAACCACTTTGACAACCGTGTACGCGGTGGAGATTCCAGAATGAAGTAGGATGGTGGTGACGTTTTCTTTGAAGTAAATACGTGGACCCGACTCCCGTGAGTTGGCATAAGGTGGCTAAAACAGGAGCGATTGACGGATTAATGAGATAGCACCTCTGATCGGACGCACTTCTTCCTATGCCATTCTATTGCTTTTGTGATTGTTTGGTGTGCACCTTTGATTTGGGAGTGTTGTTCGAGGTGGGCGGTAGCTGCGCGTTGCGCGTTTCCACCGGTCCGGGTTGGTATATCTACCCTGGCATTGCCTAGTTGTGCCGTGTCACCTACCATAGTGAGCCATGTACGAGTTTGATTTGTGTCGTACCTATGGAGTATCTTCTCGTAGTCTCCCGATCAGAAGATATGCAGGTAATGTATAGACTATTGGCATTATGTGTGTTAAGGGCTATATGGGTAACCGCTTAACGCTATTTTAAAGTAAGTTTATTTTACCAATAGACATTATTATAATAGCGAATATTACTACATAGTAAATAGTTTAACGGATCCTTAGAGGATGGGCGGTCCCAAGCATCCTTTAAATTACTTGCTCTATATTACAGTACACTTGAATTAGCTTACACTATATAAGTATGTATGTCCTGACCCGAGTGTTTATGTTTTATTTTACGCTCGGGTCAGCCTGAGTTGCAGTTCAGCTTTCATCCCGGAGCTAGGACTTCTGTAGATGTTTCAAGCTGCCGGCAAACTTTCAGTCCGTTATCTTATTTATGTAATCAAAACTATGGGATATTTGGATTTTCTATTTATGTTTTAAACTATATTTGAGATTTAAGACTATGTAATTTTTATTTGATTGAGACTATTTATAGTGGCTTCATGAACAACTAAGTATTTTTAAATTTCTCTGCGAGTTTTCTGATATCTGTGTTTGTGATTCTATGATTATTCATTTACTGTATATTTTGAGATTTGCCAAATTTTATTTACAACGCGGTATTTTGAACAATTCAAGTCCGACATGTGCGGATGCGAATGGTTGAAAACATCGGGTCGTTACATTTCATATATTCAGTTTCAAAGTTTCTTGAAATAATAGATCTAGAAAATAATCCAAATTTCCAAATCAACAAAATTTAGGTCAAACAAATTCATTTCCATTTCAAACATATATTCACTTTCGAAAATTATAAAACTTTCGAAACCAAAATACTTGAAATCATTACACTTTGAAAATCGTAACCTTTCGAAATCATCTTTTTGAAATCATAAAACATTCCTTAAATTCTTTACATTCACAAATATATTCAATTAAACCCAAATCTAAAATTTCCAATTTTATTTCAATTCAAACCATCAGTTTCAATTCAATTTAGTTTTCCAACAAAATCATTTCAAATATTACCAAATTTCAAATAAAGATTTGATCCATAAAATAAACTATTCAATCTCTAATATATTTCAAAGCTTAAATATACCATATTTCAAAACTAAATTTTATAATTTCATATATCTCAAATTTTACTTCATTATTACTTAGTTTTGAAATATTCATTTCATAAATCCATCATTTTTAAATAAACTCAAATTATAAGTAAACCAAATATCCTTTTATACAAATATAAACTTCAAATATTCGTTTATCAAAATCAATTATCATTTCAAATTCACATTCTTTATCAAAATAAAGATTAAATCATTTCCAAACCATTTCAATCATCAAAATATCTAAAATTGTTACTAAATTTAAAACCATCTCTTTTTAAAACCTTCAAATTGTTTATTTCTATATAAAAAAATCAATTTACCATTGGAAAGATTATTATTCTATATATATACTTTATTCAAAACATTTCAAATCTATATTTCATACCAGTATAATTCAAAATAGTCTTATTTATTTCACTCAACAAACAGTTTCAAACTTATATAAATCAAATTACTTTATACTTTAATCATACCAAACTAAACTTATATTCTTTATCAAATACCCTATATCTTTCAAAATTACTTAGCTTTGAAAAGTTAACCATGATTTGGAAGTGCTCGAACCTTCAAAATAGTAGAAGAAATCACTTTTTCAATCCAAGAGTTGGAAATCACCAACAAATCAGTAAACCAATTCCAAAAGATAGGGTTATACCAAAACAAATCTGAATCTCGAGGACTGAATACCAGCTTACTTTAAATCATTTCAGACACACACACACACACACACACACACACACACACATATATCTTTCAAATATCAAACCACCATACTTCAAAATCTGAAATAAAAATTGATTTCACAAAATCACTCGCATAGAAAAGCTACTAGAGTGGCCTCTCCTCCACTTAGAAACTCGAAAATCAATGTCGATGATGCATGCATTCATGACCGAAATTATTTTCCAGCGACATAATTGGGTTCTGGAGTTTTATTTTCTTGAAACTTCTTTAAAATCTCTTCGAAATCATTAGAATTAATTCGAATACATTTGAAACATTTCTTATTCAGAAAATATCTTTAAATTATAATATTATTATATATTATCCAAAATCTTAAAATCGATTTTAAAACATCGGAGTTCGATCCTCGAAATTCAAATTCAAAACCCTTCAATTATAAATAATTTTTTTATATGTCAGATTCTGATAAAATTTTCAAAATTTCAAATCCTTTCAAAGCTTTAAATTTTCAAAGAAAGAAAAATATATAATCCATATCAAAAACATTTCACTTTCATGTATATATAAAATGGGGTCATCCTTATCAAAATAAATATTTCGATGTATGCACAATTTCAACATACAACTAAACACAATTTTTCAAGGGATGATTTAGGTTTAGATTTCAAACAAAAAGAGATTCGAATTTAGAGGAACTCGAATCAAATAGAATTCTAGTTTGAAGATAAGCTCAAACGAAGATAAGGTAATTTTATTACCAAATAGGAGATGATAAGCCTATATAAATCGCGGGCGACCTTAACCGGTCAACCATGACTTCAGGAATATAATCAATTCGAAAATCTAAGGCAAATCGACATTCGATCACCAGGGATAGAATCTAGGTAGAGCAGGAGATAGATAGTAACGTAAACCGAGGATATAGAAATCTCCGGTGAATCAATGCCAAATTATAAAGGAGTTTCATCTCTTTAAATCATTCAAAGATTGCGGAATCACTGATCTTTATAGAGGTCATTCCAAAGTGGAGTTACGGAGTGATCCAAAATCAAAAGGATAAAATAGGGGAGACAAGACTGGATTTCAGAACCAGTGGGAGCGTTCCAAAGTACAAGGAATCCTAATCGATAAGAATCCTAACCAAGAGATTTCTAACAAGGTGGATACCGAAGGGATGAAGTTTAGAAGATCTTGATTTCAAAATAACAATATTTTTATACCAATATAATCTTTGAAAAATATCCTTTAAAATCATTTTGAAATCGTTTTACACTTCGAAAATACGTTCTCTCACAAAGAAATGATTCTGAGATTGATATCACTCATTCTAGGGTATTTCTACCCTATCTCTAATGAGTTTTTGCTCCGCAGGCTATGGTTTGCCTAAAAACAAAGCTCTGATACCAACTATAACAACCCAATATTTTCAGCCATTCGCATCCACACATGTCTGACTTGAATTGCTCAAAATACCGCATTTGCTCAAAATACAATCACAGAATCGCAGACACAGAAATATTAGAATAAATCGCAACGGAAATTAAAATACCATAGTAGTTCATGAAGCTACTATAGCAAACTCTCAAAACAAATACATAATATCAGTTTTAAAAACATATACAATAGAAATCACAAATACATAGCAGTTTGTAAATACCAGAGGTGAAATAGAACAACTAAAACTGAAAGGGAACAGATAACTAGACAAGCAGGATCTCCAACGAGTCCTAACTCCAGAAAAGAAATCTAAAGATAAGCTGTAAATACTCAGGCTGAACCGAGCGTAAAGTAAAACACAAAACACTCTAGTCAAGACATAATTACTTATATAATGTAAACCAACTCAAGTGAACTATAGTAGAAATGCACAATGACTTAAAGGATGCTTGGGATCTCCCATCCTCTAAGGATCGGTTAAACCATAAATTTAATACATCCCGTGGTTAAAAATTCAAAATGGTATTTTATAATTCAAAATCAAATATCATTTCACAATTCAATATCATTTCAAATCCATTTCAAAATAACAAAATATCATATTTTTCCAAAACCACATTCATTTTATTTAATTTAAATACCATTTCAAATCACATTTCAAAATATCGAAATATTTCAAATCAAAATATACCATTTAAATCAATTAAAATAAAGTTAATATATGTAATAACCAAATATTCTATTCTCAAAATCTTACCATTTTAGAATTCATTTATTCACTTAAATTTATTAAAACAGTGAAAATTCAACTTTCGCAGCACTTAGAAAATGCTACGGAAAGTTATGTTTAAAAATAATTCAGTTAGCATAGGACAACATTTAAATGCTGTAATTGGTTTTAGATTTCAAGTAAAACCTTAGTTAAATTCAGCAACTACAGCACTTACAAAGTGTTGTAATAGCCCTTAGTTCATTTTAGCCATTTAGTTCATTTATATTAATTACAGCATTTACAAATGCTGTAATATCTTTAATTTTAGAAATGATAGCATTTCAGGAATGCTGTCAATTTAAATTCCAAACTTTCACTACAATTTCATAAACAATTAAAATTTATTTAATTCCATTTTAACTTATAAAAATCATATTTTCTCACTTTGAAAAACAATCATTTAAATACCCCTTAATTTATGATTTTACAAAGTGAAATTTTCACAAATAATTATCAAATCTTTAATAATTCAATAATAAATGTAAAATTTTATTACATTTCATTTACTTTACATTTTAAATTTAATTTACCATTTCATAAATTAAATTTAAATTCCCTTTTATTTTTCTTAACTTAATTTTATTTTAAAACACATTTCACATTTTCCAAGTTAAGTTATATTTCAAATTTCAATTTTAAACATTTATTTATTTAACTATTTTTAATTTATAGAAAAATCAATAACACTTTATAAAATCATTTTAAATTTAAATTTAAATCAAATTATCATATTTTCTTACTAAATTAAACTTCGTTTATAAACAAAATCATAAATTCCAAAATTAACTTATATTTCAAATTCTATTCTACCATTTATTTATTTCACTTATTTAACTTTTGGAAAATCACTAATACTTTATAAAATCTTTTTTAATTAAATTTAAATAAAAATTTCATAATATTTACATTTTTGTAATATTTTAAAATTTTTAGAAAAATATATTTTAACCACGGTCTGTATAAAATTTTCTAACCTAAGTCCAATGATACAGATAATATATCATTTCAATCCGTAATTTAAAA
This sequence comes from Allium cepa, assembly GCA_030765085.1. Classification (NCBI taxonomy): domain Eukaryota; kingdom Viridiplantae; phylum Streptophyta; class Magnoliopsida; order Asparagales; family Amaryllidaceae; genus Allium; species Allium cepa. The sequence continues at coordinate 961,262,682 of CM060939.1, read as the reverse complement.
AGGAAATATCCAGTTTCTATCATTTCAAATCCACAATCCCAACTAAATGCAAATAAATAAAAATCGCTCAGGCCTATCATTTCAGCCCATAACGATTTTTCCCTATTCTAAAGTCCGTTTGGGTATGTATCATTTCAACCTATAGTGATTCTAATCTACAGGGAACTTGTAGTGTGATAAACTGATATAAATAAACAGAATAGCAATATATAACGGTAACAGATGATATAACAGGTGTACAAGCATGGGTAAACATCGTATGATCATAGCAATAGCAATTATAACATGATAATATGGTTTACAGATTCAATTGCGATCAGTTTACTAGTTATATAACTATAAATTGTCTGGTGAGAATTACTCACTTCTCGAGCTGGAGATGACAACCAAATACACAAAATAGAGATCTATAGAGGCACGAAAGCATGACTATGATTTGTGTGTGGGAGAGCCAAAGCTAATTGCCTTGTCACTTAGCAAACCAAAACAATATATAAAACAAAAATTTCGAACCAAAATATTAATAAGCAATGCTAGAATTACATGCAGAACACATAGCCAAACTTTTTGCACTTGCATTCAACAATCATATACTCGGCCATGGGTTAGAGATGCACTGCCAAGGTATGGATTTGGATCAGGTTTAGGGTTCAAAAGGTCGGCCATAATATGAACATAAAGGAGTAGAAGTGGTGTGTGCGTGAATTTCCACACTAGGCAAATAAAAGTGGATTTTTCCATGCAAACAAGTCTCGGCCAAGACATGCACAAGCAGGGCCAGGTCTGGAGCATAAAGTACAGGTGTGGCCGATGTAGTTGAGTCAGCAAGTGACTGGTGGTGGTGGTGGTGTAAGGGTAGGCCAATATGGTGTGTGAGTTGGTGGAGCAAAATGGTGAGCTCGGCTATGGAGTTTAGGTGGAGTTTGCTCAAATTTTTAGTGGATCTTCAACCAAGGTGGCCACGGCCATGGAAGGACAGTGGGCTGGAGGGGATGGCAGCTAGTTATGGTGGCTGTGGAGGTGGGCATGTTGGTGGAGGAGGAAGGCCGAACTACGTAGAGTTGATGCAAGTACAAAAATCAAAACAAAAAAGGTGAAAAAAGTGAAAAAAAGTGAAAAAAAAGAATGATATTTTACCAAAATTTTTCTTCATGGCCGAATTTTTTTTAGGAGTTTGAGGAACTTTTTACATGAGAAAAATGATAGGAGTCTGCTGAAGAATAAGTGATAAGGTCAGCAAATCAAATGATGTGGTGATTGGTATTGAAAAGGCAAAAGTAAATGTGAAAGGGCATGCATATAAAAGGTCAAAAAACCTTTCAAATTTCCAAATTCTATTTGCATTTTAAGATACATATAAAAATTGATATAAATAAAAATAAAAACACAAAAATAATGAACGAACAAAAATAAATAAATATATGTAATGACCCACCTTTTTGGACAGTTTAAACCGACGATCAAATACACATGTCGATTCCAACCATTCAAAAGGGCAGATGGTTATTGAGGTAAATAAGAAAAGAAAAGAAAGAAATAAAGGAAATGAAACAACACAGAATCTCGCAGCGGAACGATAAAATATAATAGTCAAATAAACAGTTCATGAAGCTGTCTACTATACTTTGACAATTATTTATACAACATTTATCAGAGTTTATACATATACAACAGAACAATTAAATAATGCAGCAGATAACATGATGCAAGGGTAATAATAGTAATAGTATACCAAATCTTCGTCTTCGCCCTCCAGAATAGATCTTCAAAATCTGACAACTCAGGACTGATCCGAGCGTAATGAAAAGACAAAACACTCGAGTCAGGACTAAAATATCCTTATGAAAGTGAAATCAATCGTAAATAAATATGAGTGTAACGGCGTCAGAAATGTTTACGGGGTTTGACATCTCCTATCCAGTGTCAACGTGCGTGCAATAACTCAAGAGATGTTACGGGATTTTCCATCTCTCAAGGATCCGTGAAACTATCTACTATGTATTAATGTACGCTAAGTAGATAATGCCTATCAGTAATATAAAGTATCAAAATAGCGTTAAGGCGTTACCATAATCCCCCTTAACACATTTTATATTCCCAAAAGCATATACAAGACCGTAGTTTCCCCAAAACCGGAAGTCACCAGAGGGCAATCCATATACTCAAGGTACAAATCAAAACGTAGTGGTCGTGAATAGGATAATCAGTATGACAAGGTACATGAGGTGATACCATCTAGGATACTAGTAGTTGCGTGATCCGGACTGATGTTGGGCATAGCCAGCAGCCACCCCAACACCACGAAACAACACTCCGAAATCAAGGGGTGCATCCAAATCGCATCACAAATGTAATAGATATGGTATCGAAGAAGTGTGTCCGCTAGAGGTGGCGAACCTCAATGGCCCGGCGTGGCTCCTGTTTTAGTCATGTCAGGGGTCATCCAATATCGTTCTCTTTCTTCAGTCAACGCGTTAACCAAACCATCCACTTCATTCTGGATCAACACTCCGCGTATAATAGTTATTAAAGTGGTTTTCGGTATCGACAAAGAGTATGTCCATATCCGATCCCGGTCTCTTTAATAACTACGTATTATTACACCGTTGGCTCTTTTATATTTCAAATCGATTCATAACTGATATCAAAATATCATATTCGCTTCAAAAATCAAATCTATTTCAAATATCTTCGTATCTATTCAAATGTAAGATTTCGTTTCAAAAATCATTTTTCGCATCAATATCTCAATTCGATTTCAAAATCGTTTCGAATTTCAATTTAGGTTGTGACCTCATGTAAACCAATTCGTATATACATTTAAGATTTAAACATAAACATTTCACCTTGCTGACCTATTTGAAATTTTAGAAAAATAGTTTGAGTAGTTTAAAAATAGTTTTAAATAATTAAAATCGTTAAAATACTATAAAATCTTAAAATGGGTTTGAAATAGATAAATTTAGTTTAAATAATTTAAATTGGGTTACGTAGATTTAAAATAGATTAAAATAGTTTAAGTATTCAAAATGGTTTATCTAATAGAGTAATTTGGAAAACAAAATAAACAGCTTCAAAATCAATCCATTTCAATTATAACTTCCCAACTCAAATCAATTTCAATTTCCATTTTACCGATTCAATTTCGAGTTTTAATTCAAATCAATGCCAACTTCGACTTCAATTAATTTGATTTTACATTCACCTTCAACTTATTCAATTTCAATATATATCGATTTTTAGCTTGATTTTTCAAAATATCAATTTTAACACTTAACAAAATTATCCTTCAATGTTCAAATTTAAATCCCAATTACAAACATGATTCAATTTCAAGCTCAATTTCAAATATCATTTTATATCTCTTTTACTTAATAATATTCAAAGCTCGATTTAAGGTTCAATCCTTTAAACGAATAAATTTTCGAACTTCAATCATAACCAAATTTTAAATTTCAAAGTCTCAACTTAATTATTTAACAAAATTCCTTTAACCAAATTTTATTTCAACATTCCAAACTCAATTTTTCAATGAATTCAATTTCTACAAATCGATTTCTATTTATAACTTTTAAATCAAAGCATTTAAATAAATTTCAAATCGACGATTTCAAAAATTATTAATTTAGCCAATTCTGTGTCCGTATATAATTTTCTATCATATGGCCAAGTAATTATTTATTTCAATTAAATGTCAGGGATGAGTATATATTACTTAAATTAAATCACAGTATCATATGTATGCATAACAGGATCTATATAAGCAAATAAACATCCAAACATTCAATTATCAACCAATAGCATCCATCAAAATACATCATCCAATAAACAGTACAATTCATGGCAGTTTCATAGTTATCAATGTCAGGTAATTTAATCGCCATTCAATTTTAATTTCAATTTAACTGTCAATTTAATTTTTCAACGGTTAATTCAAATGACAAGCTATATGACAATTAAAATTTTATCAGACAACGACAAATAAAATCATAGCACTTCATAATATCAAATTTAACTAGCATAAAGATATTTAGTACGGTGTGAGCGTTATAAAACACTCACTTTGATTTTTACGATTTTGAATCAAATCGAACTACGTTCGATTTAATTCAAAATTTTATCTAGATCCAAATGATTCCAATCCAGCTCCATTGCGTAGTGCTCGACAAAATGATTGCAACGCAATTCGTTTCGTACGATTCCGTCCTCGTATGAACAAGATATGATAGTTTAAAGTTAACCCGTATTTATATATAAATTAATTTCAGCTTTAATTTAATCTTTATACCTAATCCAATCCTGGCCTCATGATTTTGAATTTTTAGATCTGAGCCGTTTCCCCCATCTTCTTCCTACGCGCGAGCTTGCCCCAGGCCGTTGAAACCGAACCCAATACATCATCTAGGGTTTAAAATTTGCACCCACCACAGTCGATTTGATGATGATCGGCCATCACCATTTCGAAGCCACCGCCGAAAGCTACCCACGGCCAGAGCCACGTTGAACTCGGCCACCCCTAAAGGCCTAGAAACGCGTGCGTACGGCAGCAGGTCGTGGCCTCCCCTACTCCCCCACGTTGCTCGAAACTCGATCATCTCCGTATGATTAGCTAGATCTCCTTGCCCTCTTCGAGTTTGCAGTTGACAACTTCCGTTAATACTGAGTGGATCGAGAGAAAAATGAGGGGGGAAATGGCAACATTTCGGCCATAGATTTTAAGGGTGGCGGCTGGCTTAGAGGATTAGGTTTTCTTTTTTATTATTATTATTATTTTGTGAATAAAGGCTATTTATAAGAAATGACGAACATTATTTATCCGGCTTTTCCAAACTCCGAATTTCGCACGGTAACTGACGTTCCTATGGTTTATCCCGCGTTCCAGACACAATGAAATAGGTTTCGGAAGCTAATTCGATCGTATGTGCGAGTTACGGAAATAAACGATCTATTTCAAATTAAACCGATAAAACGAATTTCTATGCGTTTTGGCTCGCCCCGGACAAACGGTAAATCCGATTGACATGAAATTTGAAATCATACAATAATATCATATTACGGATCTGATAAAACTAGTTTCGTCGAAATCCGAGACCATTTGAAAAATGACTATTTTAACTCGTTAAATTAATATTAAAGCAATTTCGATGCGTTTCGAGCTGCCACTGTCAAACGACAACTCCGATTACTACGAAAATTGAAATCCGATAATAACTAACTATTACGGATCCAATGGAACTAGTTTCGTCCAATTCTGAGACTGTTCAAAAATTGGTTATTTTTTTTAGTCGCTAATTAAATATTAAAATATTCAATTTTCACAAATAACTTTTAAATTCAGTTTTAAAAGTTCTATAACATCACTATAGCTCTAATATGATAAAATAAAATTTTACAAATCATTTTTAATCACATTAAACCCGTTATTCAATTTATCCAATAAATTCCAATTTTAAAATCTTATTAACTCTATTAAAATCCAAATATAACTTACATTTACTTTGAAAACCAATTTGAATCATATTAAATCAAATTTCAATTATTCACTCTATTTTCATATATTAAATTTCAATATCAAATTAATCATATCAAATTCGAAATCTAATTTATTCAAACATTCGTAATATTAAATTTAACAAATTTGATTATTCTTAAATCACTATCTTTTGAAATATTCAAAACGAACTTGTAAAATTTAACTTTTGAAACGAATTAAAATTATAGAGCAACTATTCCCATTATACGGTTATTCAATTCTCATTACTAAATTATTCAATAATTTCCAAATATTTAATTTAAACAATTTACCTGTTCAATGTTCAATATTTGATTTTAAATAGATTTTACTTATCAATCAATTACTCTATTATACCCAATGGATTCAACATTTATTATCCTATTCAACTATTGATTGTAAGGCATTCACTAAGTAGCTTTTATTTTTCATTACTTGGATAATTATTGTTGCAATTCATTCCAGTTATTATTATTCTAAACGAATTAAATTTTTTTTTCTAACACTAAATCACGAAATCTTATTAAATTAGCTCTTTTAATTATCGAAAATTTACGGGTCGTTACAATATATTTTTAATTAAATACAATTAAATTAAAAAAATAGCTTAAAAATGGAAACTAGGCTTTAAAAATTGAAAATAAAAACTTTGGAAATTTTTTATCGTCACTTTAAAAATGTTTTAAAATAAAATATATACCTACAATGTCATATAACACATATTATAACATGATTTATCAAATAAAAATATTATTTATATAAATTAAAATAGACAATTTCATTAAATAAATCAATTTACATACAATATTGTAAAAAGCATAACTTTCACAATATAAATCGGATTTCAATGAAACGAAAAGCAGTCACCTTAAAATTTAATATATTTTCATAATAAAAGATAAATTTCAAAAATTAAAATATTTAAATTTTAAATTTAAAAGTCAAAGTTTGACCAAATTGACCAAAAATCCACTTTTTCCTGAAAATATCCTATTTATTCAGGTTTGAAATTATAATTCACACAAAATTAAAATTTATATTCCAAATAACAAAATTTATTAATTTTAATAAATATAGTAAAGTTTTAAAATCCAGAGTTTCAATTTAATTAATTAAAATAAACAATTAAAATAATCACAAAATACTGGGGTTGTTACAACCGAGGACCACGCCGGATCCCCTGCTACACAAGACCGAATTATCCCTAGCCTGGATAGACCGAATATGCTATCACCCTGGGTGTTCCCACCCTTTTTCGAGCTCCTTCCATGTATCGTAGTAATAATATCCGAGGGTATCTAGAAAGGTGATAAACATACCCTAATTGGGTGCAACCCACTTAGCCTTGCTGCATCTACCCTACTTTTCAATCATTCCCGGTTGTTGAGACTAGAGGCTATGATTACCTTTTGAGGAATTTTCACTTAGAATGCTCATTTCCCTCCAATGACAATGTACTGATAGCATTCACCTATACAAGCCTGTTCCGGGTCAGAACGGAACCGAAGGCACTATTCCAAATACATCCAGTTTGGAATCACCCGTAGGATTAGTAGCAATCAGCCCTTGCACTTCACTGCTCCATCTTCGACTCCATGCTCTTTTTTTCACATTGAAAACATACTCGTTGGATCGTAGTGGTTTTTGGATAAATTATCTAATTCTTTTCTCTTCGAAATAATGTTCGATATTTTTCGGTAAACTCAACCTCGGTTCTTTAGGAAATAAATAGACATAAATAAAATCGAAGATCACCTTCTAACCGTTAGTAGACGGATTTCCTTATCATCGTCCTAGAAGAACGAAACGAGTTTATACGTACAGTATACCACCTCGAACAATAAATATACCATATAATTCCCTTGCTTCTTTTAGATAATTCCAAATTAGGTCCAGATTTGATAGTCGGTTATTTAACTATCAAATAAACAATCATTCAACCAATATTTTCTTTTTCCACTGAAAACACTAATTCTCTTTTTATATTAATTTTAAATAGATTAAAACTCTTTATCCAAATTATACATCCTTATCGAATTTAGTAAATTTACAAACTATCTTTTCAAAAGTATTTGAAAACCCTTTAAATTAATATGGAAAGTAAAATTGTGGTATCAAACCATGGATTCACAGCTCAATGGTTACATCTCTATCCTAGAGAAATCCAAAACTTAACTACAAGCACTCGCTGCCTCTGATTCCGCCATGCGCTTGCACCAGTACTTCCCAAAAACTTTATTTAATAATTTTCAAACTAATACTTATGAAATTTCTTTAATAATTTTCCAAATTAAATTTAGGTGAATACCCCTTAAAATAAAAGTTATTATATAATACTGAATAATTTATCCCCTTAAAACAATAATACTGATTAATCTTTAAATAATAGTTAACTTACTTTAACCTAACTTAATTAATATTTAAATATACTTTGAACAATTTTTTAAAAACAACTAAATAATTGATTTCTAAAATATTCTTTAAACCCCTTTAAAATTACCCAATTAATAATTAAAAATCCTTCCTTCCATTTAAACAAACTCAATTCCTCGATAAAATATAATTTCCATTTCCAATATATAACAGCCTAATATAAATCTCTTTTGATTTATTCCCAATTCAATTTACATCCCAATTCTGTAAATTCCCTTTCACATTTCTAAAAAAATAAATTTATCATTCATTTTTAAAGTCGAATGCCCCATCTAATTATATATTCCCACCGTAAATTTATAACTTTAATTTATCCACTGATGATCACTACAATTGGTTTATAATTTTGTTTATAAATTCCATAGTCTCATTTCCTGTTTATAATGTTTTCACAATACTTAATCGATTTTCTAAATTAAATTCACTTTTAAATTTAATTTCTTAAATAACCCAAATATCCCAAAACCCAACTAAAATCAGATTCTACTTTCTTTCCAAAAGCTTCTTAAAAGTCTAGTGTAACAATTTTATATCATCTTTCTAAATTTCCTTTTTGTCTTCCCAAACTATTTTAAATCTTGATCTTAAAAATAATTCCCTTTACACTTAAACAACATTGCTTAGGTTCTACTATTTAAAATCCTTTCATTTACATTATTTCCAAAATCCCTATTTTCCAAATTGCAAAATTATCGAGCCTAATTTTAAAAATCAAACTATTTATTTTACCAAAAATTCTTTTCTTTTAATAAGCCAAAATTTCACTATAAATATTTTTATTTCCAGTTTCTTTTAAATTTCTTTTTTAACATTTACTTTAATATTTTAAAAAATTACCAAAATCTAGGTCGAAACTACCATTGTATCCAATAAATTTAAATCGCACTATAATCTACCATAAACTATTTAACAGCTCACATACCAATATATATGAAATTTAATTCAACAATTTTAAGGTATCCAGTTGGATCCCTCCAACCTGTTTCCTTGCATCCATAGATGTCAAAACAATATAAAATACCAATCCCATTTCGAGCGTGATATCGTGGTATATATGGTCATCCGCCATTACGCGGGGCGTAGAGGGTCTCATCCGCTATATGTATGTGGAATATCATTTACTCCAATATATATATATATGTACACTACATATAATATCACATCCAACTGATAATAATTTATTAATTTTATCAATCAATCAATAATAAATTTTAACATTTAAAATTAATTATGGTAAATCCAAAATTGAGTGAGATTTACTCACCTTTATTCCAATTGTTGCTTTCGTGTTCTTGTTGGTCTATAGTCGAACAACGTTCGACTATAGCTCAAAATACAGCTAGCTTTAATCTTTCTGAACTCAGTTCCATAGCGAAGATCTCATCAATACGATCCTAACACGACTGACCACGTTGAATTTCGATCTAAAATGAGTAAGATATGTAATTTAATAAGTTTCAATGATTTTATATTTTAACAATTATATAAACTATTCTTTTTTTTCCAAAAGAAAGCCCATACCTACATAATCAAAACCCGACCCACGAATGAAACAACCCAGACTCGAACTCTTCTTCTCCCCTTCGATCACCCCATCCTTCATTCCAGAAATAAAAGTGTGCATTCCTTACCGTTCCACCCTCCAACGATCCTAGACCACCATCATGCTCGCCATCTCCTCCTCGACTCGACCGCCACCAAGACGCCACCTCTGAGACACCGATTCGAAAAGTGACACATGGCACTCCTCGATATGCTACAGGCCGCGAACTCCAAATCGCCACTACGCCTCGCAAAAATCCATCCGAAGATGCACCTCGCCGCCAGGAATTTGAATCCACCTTTCGTTGCTCGAATCGAAGGCCGAAATTCCATAAATTGCTAACCCTAGTTTGAACGGCAAATACGAACACTCTCAAACCATGATCGCACTCCACTCCGATTATACCAAGGGAAATCTCAAGCTAAAACGTGAATTTTAAAACTAGTTTCAGGATTTTACGTTGAGTATTCAATTCAGTATGAATTTTTAAAGCAAACTTTTTCCCCTTTTTTCTACTTTGAGAATGCTCGGCTGTTTAAAAAGAAGAAGAGGGAGATGTGATTTTGAAATGGGACACGTATATTATATGGAAAGGTACAGTGATTTGGAGGAAGGTGAAAAAGTTCTGATGTGATCAATATAAATAAATACATTTATTTAAATTTAAATCGTCTCGGTTTTGCAACTTAAAATCTCATTCTCCTATCGAGGCATGCCGTTAGGCAATAATAATGTTATACCCTTATTCCGAATGCAATGGAAAAGGTTTCGAGTCCTTATTCGATCATATGGTGAAGATAGCTTTTTGGACCTAATTATTATATCGAATTTACAATATAAATTTCATTGTGTTTATATCCCGTACGACCAAATGATAACTCCAAAAGCTAAGAAATTTGAAATCCGATAATAAAAACTATTGCATCCAATGAAACTGGTTTCGTCAAAATCTGAGACTACGCCGCGGAAGGCTATTTTTAAATGTAAATTTAAACAAGCTATTTTTTAAATTGAATAGATCGCTTTTAAATTAAATTTAAAAACATTTATTATCTCTATTATTGTAAATTTTAGTTTTATAAGCCCTTAAATTATTTTTAACAAGTTTAAACACCAGGACTCAATAATTAAATTATCCACTAAATGGTTATTATTTGAAATTTAACTTACAAATTATTTTTAAATATTTAAAATCAATTAAATATTACAATTTCAAATATCTAAAATTTTGGGTCATTACCCATCACAGCCAATCATTCAAACAGTCAATAAAATTCACAACAATTTCATAATTATCAATATCGAGTATTTTACGGGAAATTAAATTCTAATTCAATTTAACTATTCAAATTCTATCAGTTAATTATATGTTTGTTTAATGTCAATTAAACATATCAAACAACATTTAATAAATTTCAATCACTTTACGATATAAATTTAACTACGTAAAAATTATTTCAGTCAATTGTGAGCATATAAACACTCACCATTGATTTATCGACTATTTAAAATCCAAATAAAGGTCCAAATTTAAACAGTCTCAGAGTGCAGCCAAATTGGTTCCATAACGTCCGAAATTTTGATACGAATGCAACGGAGAAAACCGCTCTTCGATCCGAGCTCGTATGCAAAAGACACTGTCGTTAGAAGATTTAATTTTAAATTTTTAATCGAAATAAACAATAATAAATGAAGCCATATACCTCCTTCTCATGCATGGATGTAATCACTAGGACTAGGCCGAAACCATCGAACTTCAGAAAACCACACCCATGCTCATTGAGATGGCTAGACATCGATCAGGAGACCTTCTCGCATTTGCCACATGCTCCTCCACCCACATCAGAGGAGCGACCCTATGCGGCTGCCTAATTCATGTGAAATTCGCGAAAACACACATGCTCAGATCTCGGTGAATCCATGGCGTATTAGCATTAATCAACCATATAGATTTGAAAAGAAGATCGAGATCTACAACTTTCGTGTTGGAAGTTTTTATTTTCGATGAACGGATCGAGAGAAATTAAGGCAGGAAGTTGGTGTATTTTCAGCTATTGAAAGCTAAAAACGGCGGCCATGTTTTCTAGGGTTTCAGAATTAATAATAATTTACCTCGATATGCGTGTCGTATTTATATAGTTAGGTCAAAACAGTCCGAATTCCAATCGATGCATGCCGCCTGGCATTTATATTGTTTTACCCCCATTTCGAATGCAATGAAACTAGTCTCGAGGTCTAATTTGATCGTATGTGGAAGATAGCTTTTCAAAGTCAATTTATTTTAACGAATTCTTTAAGTTGATTCCTACGCGTTTCAAGCTTGCACGGCCAAACAACAAGTCTGATCGTTAATTAAAATATAAAATTTCCAAATACGGATCCTACAACAATTCACTATTATGGATCCGATGAAACTGATTTCATTGAAATCCGAGACAGTGGCCAAAATGGCTATTTTTACTCGTTAATCAAAATATAAAATTTCCAATTTTTAATTATTCACATTTAAATCTAATTTTAAATGTTAACCATCTTCATTTAAATCAATTTCCGATACCATTTTCAATCATATTAAATCCATAATTCACTTATTCAAATAATTTCCAATATTAAATTTAAACAAGTTAAATTATCTAATAAACCAATATTAATAAATCATTAAGTTTCAAATAAATTTTAGTTATCAACATTATTTTATTTCTATCTAAATAATTCACTTTTATTATTCAACTCCAGTTATTTATCATTAATACCATCGATACATATAATTCATTTCAATATAAATATTCCCAAACTTCCAAAATTGTTTACTTCAAGATTTTTATCCAAATTCATATTCAATAACTACACTAATAATTCATTAAATCTATTTTTACCATTTTTATTCAATAATTATATCAAATCTTAAAATTTGAAACATTTAAAATACGAGTTGTTTCAAATTGTGTAGAATTTCCATGGAGACACCCTTAATACAATAAGGCGGATCTTGTGTACAAGGATCAGAGATATCCTTCTAAAGCAACATACATCCTTAGTAAATGTACCGTAGGAAAAACATAGCTGAACCCTGCTAAGTGAGACAGAGTGCACCACTCCCACATGCATATATGCAGGTATCCTTAGGATGGAGTTGCCTGCACCATTCCGAATTAGCTAAACCCCACTGGATATGCATCCTATATCCTATTTTTGCCTTATCTTTGATGAGGCTTTGTTCGATATTCCGGCATACGAGTCACCACTTAAACAGATCTTCCACACGAGCTCCAACTCGAACAGATTTCGGAATCACACATGATTCTCATATCTCAACAGATCTCGGAATCATACATGGATCCCTCAATAGATCTCAAAATCACACATCCTGAATAGATCACAAATAACTACATGTCTTCGAGCATCTCAAGCAGATGTCGAATCTCCACATAGATTCCAGCATCACAAACCAATCACGAACCTCTTCCAAAACATAAAACACGTATATGGTTTTGGAGTGGTTATGGTTTTAAGTCATCTCATCTAAGTACACTCCCTCGCTTACTGGTTGCTCCAAAACCAATCGATCGATTTCTCGGTAGTCTCAACTTCGGTTCTATGGGAAATAAATAGACAATACATAAGATCGGAGATCACCTCCTAACCGTATAAGCGGGCGGATTTCCTTATCATTTGTCCTAGAAGAGAAAAATGAGTTTATATGTACAATTTTAGCATCATTGAAAATAGCTGTACCATATAATCCCCGTGTTTCTTCTAGATATTTCTAGAGTATATTTGGTCAAATCAAATATAATGAAAAATAATCACATATGGGAAACTAAACCCCATATACTGTCCATAAGCAAGTAACACACAAAGCATGATCAAAACACATAAGCACAATCAATTCATATAAACAACTTCGAATCCTCTTTTTAATTAATCTTCGTTTATTAATTAAAATCCTCTTTTATCACTAAAACCCATTTTACTTAATAAACTCCTTATAAATGAAACTTCATTTATTAATTAAACTTCACTATTTAATTAAAACACCACTATTCATTTCAACACATTTTGATACTCTCAAAAGTATTCATATACTTACCCCAACCGTATAAGTATATTCACAAATCAATTTCAAAAGCGCTTAAGATAAATGTTATCAAAACATTGTCACTACGAACTCAAAACCATTCATACTTTTTATTCTCTTTAATTTTCCATTATTAAAGATCAAAGTATTTTCCGAACTCATTTTAACAATATTTTTCGACTTATTATTTAGGAGTTTTAAAACATATGTTACTAAAACAATATTTACGACAAACCCCAAAACACTTCTCTATTCTTATCCTTAAGAACCCCATTTTAGAGATCTAATTTCTTTCTAAAAGTATAGTTAAATGGGTTAAAACAAATGTTGCACAAACAATGTTACTATAAACCCAAATTTGCTTATATACTTGCCATTTACTTTGAAACATTTCTTTAAACCTCTACGTACTTCTACACTTATTAAATAAGGCTACATATCTTTATAATCAATTTATAAAACAATCCACTATAACATAAGTGTTATAATCCCAAAACTAATTTATATCCTTTTACAAATATTGAAATTCCTTTCCAAAATACCTTCAAAAAGATGTATATATGCATAGACTAATTTATTTACCAAATTAAGAAATTTAATAAAATACTATAAACCATTTGTAAAATATTATATTATAAAATCCTTTTATTTCTTAAATAAAACTTTAATAACTTTTAAAACCACAAACACACTAAAAATATTCTTTTAGAATACTTATACTATATTTTAAAAGCTTTTTATTTAAAATACCACTTTAAAACTTGTTTTATAATTTAAAACCATCACTTTATAAATTCATAAATGATTTTTACGAATATATTTAAACCTTGTCATTTCCCAATAATAATTATGCGTATAGTACTTAGCAGAATACGAAGAAGCCCTATGATGTCTTCCAAAGTTAACTTTAAAATCACCGAACACAACGATTTCATAGTGCATCCATCATGACTCTTTCGCTTCTACCATTTACAATTTCCATTCCAATTTCCACAAATTTCCAAACCAATCTATAGATGTCAAGCTGTGACGACCAGAATTTTTGAGCATTTGAAATCGGAATATTTAATTGATTTTAAATATTTAAAAATTTAATTTTTAACTTGAATTCAAATATCACCGCTTATTTGATAATTAAATTATTGAATTAAATAATTTGGAGTTGGATAAAATGATGAATCTGGAATTTTAAGCCTGTTAAAAATAATTTGTAGGCTTGTAAAATTTATATTGATAGTACCGAGTATAATAGAAGTTGTAGAATTAAAATTAATAGTGATTTGTTCAGTTTTGAAAATATCGTTTAAATTGAATTTAAAAATAGCCTTCCAAGGCACAGTCTCGGAATACGACGAAACCAGCCCCATTGGATCCATAATGTTTTATTATTATCGGATTTCAATTTTCGCATTGTTTGGAGTTACCGTTGGGTCGTACGATTGGTTAATGCCCAGAATAATCTAACTGAATTTAAATTAATAATCGAATCTTCTCTTATACGCCACTCCCTTACTTTTTATTTCATTCCATCCTTATCTTCTTTGGAAAAAAAAGGAAAAGAAAGAAAGAAATCATGGCCCAAAAAAACAAAAAAACAAATGAATCAACAGAATGATGTTCACTTTCGTTCGAAATTAATGAAATAGTGGCCAACATCAGAGAAGGAAATCGCGACTGGATTGTTTTCCTTTCCTCCTTCCCGTAAGGAAAAAAAGGGGATTTCATAACCTAATTTCCAAATCGAACACGATGACGAATCGATTTCGCTGCTAAATTGGTGAAATCATGGAAATTTATCGCGGCGACTTCAAAGTGGCATCGTGATGAAGTCGTTCGCAAGGGTTTAGGTTCATGGATCGCGACGATGGGGACGTCGTCATGGTTGCCTGAGTTCGACAATGTAAGAGTGGAGCGACGAGCGCTCGATTGGAGGGGTGATGGCATTGACCTGAGGTTGGATGTGTGGTCAAGGAGCTGCAACGCGATCGAACAGCGAGCTCGAGCGGCGACTATTGCGTGACTACCGTGGCTAGGTTTTTTTTTCTCTCGGCTGTGAGGTATCTTCTTGATTTAATTTGCTTTATTTAAATTTCTTTGTTTAGCTTAAATTGGAAAAAAATATATAAGGAAAAGGACTGTTGTTATATACGTTGAAGAAAAAGGAAAGAAAAAATATATAAGGATTTTAAATGCCAAAGAGTTTTATAAAAGCAGGATTTTTAATTTATAAATTAAAACATATATATAGTGTATTTTTGGAAATTAATTTAGCTAATTATTTGGTTGCTAAAATATTCTATTAATCTGGGAACTAGTTTAAAATTAAATTTATTTTTAAGACTTAATCATCGGTTAATTTAAAATTATCAACTATTTCTGTTTATAAAAGAAGATTACTTTTATAAGTATATATATGAAGTTTCGAAAATAAAATAAATACACATTTTAAATCTACTAGTTATTTTAAAATAATGTATTTAAGGTAATTCATTTGGTTAAATAACTTGTTTAATTATTTTAGTTATTAAGGGTACTGTATTTATGGAATTTAGTTTTAAATAGATAGTTAATTAAGTCTGTTAAAGAGAGGTTTATTTATTTAATTAACTTATCTAATTTATTTTAGTACTAAAGGTTATTCATTTTAGAAAAAAAATTATTTAAATAAATTAGTAGTTTAAAACCATATTGTTAGTTTAAATTAAACAAATAAGTAGTAATTAATTGTTTGATTAATTCAATGTTAATTATTCGTAAGTTGTTGTTCAAGGTCTAAACTGTGAAGAATTTTGAAGAAACAAGCTAGTTTGGGATAATGGGTTACAAACAAAATAGGGTGAGTTAATCTCACTCAGTTGATTTTAAATTTAAATTTAAATGATTAAATTTGAATAATTGTTTGAATGGTTAAATTGATTGTTGTGTTATAGTATGGTATAATTTGGCATTGGTACTTAGGTTGTGCAAACGTTTATGGATGTAGGAAAAACGGGTTGGAGGGATCCAACTGGACCCCCAACATTTATTTAAATTATTTAATACCCAATGTTGTGATTATTTGATATTCTATGATGAATTATATTGGAATATTGAATGTTATGGTTCGACTGGATATAATTGGTTATGATGAATTACCAAAAATATATAAATTAGATTTGGAAAGAGAATAAAAGAAGTGAAATAATTATAGAAATTTGAATAAATTTAAGAATGAATTGGAAAAGGAATAAAGTGACCTTAAAATTCTAATTAATAAATCTTGAGGATAGAAAGGGAAATTTTGAATAAACAGAAGATTAATGAATTTTAAACTTCAGTGTTATTATTTTAAAAGAACAAAACATTTATTTAATATTTAAGATTTAAATTATTGAAAAGAATAAAGAAGAAATTGGGAAAAACTGAACTTTGTATATTTCAGTTAAAAGATTTAAAAATTAAATGGAAAATAATAACAATAATAATTAAGTCCATAATTAACGAATTTTGAAATGAATTGAGTAATTAAAGAAAACTTATTTCAAATGGAATAAATTGGAAATCAATTTGGGAAATTGATTTAAGTGATTGAAGTTGGAATTCTCCCTGAATAACCTAGTACGTTTTCAAGTAAATTACTTAAATATAAGTTAAAGGTTTTAAAATTGTTTTAAAAGGTATGTTTTGAAAAATTTATTATTTCTAATATTTAAAGTCTAAAGTAAGTATTTCCTTTTAATTTATTATAGTAGAAATTATTTAAAAAGTGACTTAGTCTTTTGTTTTTAAAAGTGAAAATCTAGTTTTATATTTTATTAAGTAACCTTATTTTCAAACATTCATATAGTATGTATTTTTAACAAATTATTGAAGTACTTTTGCCTTAAATGTTTTAAAGTATATTTCAAATTAAAGTGTTTTAAATTATTTAAAAAATCTAGTTTTGTGCTTGGTGATTCAAGTGGAGATAGTAAATTTTTGGAAAAGCTTAGACTGAAAATGGAAGATGGTTTGAAACTGTTTCCAAAGGATGGAAAATAGAAATATATCTTGTGAAGATATTTTTGAGATAAATAAATAATTTGGGAAATTATTTATTATGTGATGGATGTTTGTGAATGTTAATTAATAGTTAAATAACCGACTATCAATATTGAACAAATGCGTTGATCGTTTTGAAGAGACCGGTATCGGGATTTATTTCTCGAAAACCACTTCGATCCAGTTTGTACGTTTTCGTAGAAAACGAGTTTGGATTCGAAGATGGAGCAGTGAAGTGCAAGGGATATTCGCTACTAATCCTGAGGATATTTCAAAAATGGATATAGTAGGAATAGTACCTTTGGTTCCGTTCGAACCCGGGACGGTCTTGTATGGATGAATTCTTTCGGAACATCGTAAGGTGAACAATGGGCATTCTAAGGGACATGTTCTAAAAAGGTAACGCTTAGCCTCAAGCCTCATCAACCGAGAATGAATAAAAATCATGGGTTATGCAGCAAGGCTAGGAGGGTAGCACCCAAGCAGGGTTAGGTCATCCCTGTCTAGATGTCCCTTTTTATTTCTGCTTAGTGGGCGGTTGCTGATCCCAACCGCGGGGAGATCGCACTCGGGATTATCCAATAAGGGGTAGTCCCGGTCTTGTGTTGCAGAGGAGTGCGCGTACTCCTCGGTACTGTGATCTAGGCTACGTACTGTGAGAGGTGGTACCCCAGTGCCTAGTCATTAGTTGGAAATCCATTCTCCCTACGAGCCTTGTACGAATTTTGTTTGTATTACCCACTCTGTGGCTAGTAGCTGGAATTTAATCATGTAACAATTTCGGCTATTTTATAAGTATTTGTATTGTAACATACGCGATTTTTCGTTGCCGAAAAACCAAATAGTTAGGGTTTTAAAAAGAAGAAAAAGACAGAAGAAGAGAGAAAAAAAGATAGAAAATAGAGAGAAAAGAAAATAGAAAATAAAGAAAACAGTAGAACAATATCAGAATCTCACAATCGCAGCGGAACAACATATAATACATAAATGAATAATCTTTAAACAAAGAACTATATCAGTTATTACATTTTATACATTACATCATCATCAGAGTGTACAACAACAAACAACATCAAACAGCGGAAAAGAAATACTATATACTAGTAATACGCCATGCTGTCCATCTTGCCTCCAGCAACTCCTGAATTCCAGAATATCCTGATAAACCTTAACTCTTGACTGCCCGTGTGGAAATTCGTGGGCACCCAGAGTTTAGGAAGGAAAATAATAAAATCCGAGTCAGTCATGTGACTGGTGTGAGAACTCAAAACAGTTTATTTATCTTTAAAATAAAAATAGAGGAATATTTTTTAAAGTCAATTCGCAATGCTTTTAAAAAATGAGACTACCATAAGGCCTCCCGCACACACACACATGCAAACGCAGATTCGGAGGAGATTTCTCCTTATGATAGTCAAAGATGCTTGATACGCATTAAAAGAACATTTGATATTATTACTAGTGCATAATGTAGGATAATTTCATTTCGAAAATAAAGATATAAATCTTAGCCAGCATAGACATTTCAAACTATGCCTACTATAGCTACCATCCAAACAGTGGGGCGCCACCATAAGTGAATGATAGGTTCTACAACTAATACCGTACAAGATCGTATTGTTTCTTTGGATTTCCAACGAATGGTCAGGCCAAGGAAATTCCCATTGCCACATGAGAACGCCTCTGGAAGGACGTCCCCGAGAACCAAACCGGATCTCTGCCAACACAAGGCCGGGTTACCCCTGACTGGGTAACTACTGACACGAGTATGCCATCCCCCGGTCCTTTGGGACCTTTAACCGAGCGCTCGTAATCAACATCACACAATCATAAATAAAGTGTTTCAACATGAGTAAGTATCTGGGCTCCATACCATGATACCACCCTTTTCCAGAAGGAAATGCACATACCCTAAAGGGAGCTACCCCTCATAACCTTGTTGTATCTTTCCTGTTTTGACCATTCCGGGGTGTGAGGCTCGACGAAGTCTCGTCCACAAAGCCACGCTTTATACAAAAGCTGTGCTTTGGGTCAACAAATGATCATAGAAATGATCACAAAGATAAACGATCAAACAAATGATCATATCACAAATGATCAACACAATGATCATTTCACAGCAACACTCAGCGTGTCACATTACCAAATTGGGAATATATCGCTAATAACCTTCAACTACATAACCTCTGAGCTCGTACGTCTCAGAGAAGGGTGTTAAGCTAAAAGAATAAATTTTTCCGCCACCAACAGAAATATATTTGAAAGAAATCAGCTTTATATCTCAATTTGTAATGTCAGACATACTATCCATACAAGTCTGTTCCGGGCTCGAACAGAACCGAAGGCACTTACAAAGAAGTCCTTGAAATCCGGATATCCACAATCCTGATCGGATTCCCCATCACATATAGAGAACTCTATACCAGAGCAACTCGGTGCAGAGTCAATCGACAGGTCATCCCATCGCTCTCGCAAATATCCGATCTTCAACACCGGTCATCAATGCTATTCATTACGTCGTATCACTATTCAGAATGGGTAATCCGAATAACGAGCGCAATAATTTAAAAATAAGTGTGGCATTCAAATTCAGCAAATCACAACAAATACCTTTCAAAGGTAAATATTGATAGTCGGTTATTGAACTATCAATGGATATGCACAACATCACCAGATTCCAAATAATTTTCCAAATTATTTATTTCCCAAAAATATCTTTACAAGATATATAATTTCAATACTTCAAAAATAAATCAATATTTATTTTTAAACGAATTCCACTTTCTTTTATAAATTCCACAGTGAATTTATATTCCAAAATATCTATGAATATACGATTTCAATTATTCATTTTCAGTTTATCTTCAAAAAGATAAATTCTCAAAATATTCACTTTATATTGGAAAACATTTCCATACTTACTTATTAAGTAATTCACAAATCCATTTATTTTCAACACTTGGAAAATATTCAATATACTTAAATCGAGATTAAGTATATATTTCATTCTTTAAGGAAATCATTCTCTTAAACATATTTATTCGGGCCAAAACGAATGGTGCGTAAAACATCGTTACGACAACCCAAAATCACTAGTATAGGGATTCGAAATTAAAATAGATATATAAATCCCAATACTATACAAAACATTCCCTTTCGAAAATCATTTACTATAACAACAGTGTTATAGTCCACCATTTCCTTCTATTTCTCGAAAACGTCTATTTCAACAATGAATGTTGAAATCTATGGTTTCGAATCTCAACACATTTAAAACCATCGTTAGATCGTTTTAATTCTATTTAAAACACCAAATCCAAAACATTTTCTTTAACATATTATTCACTATTCAAAAACGTGAATATACCTTGTTAACCAATTTCATCATTTCTATTCATTCTATTTTAAAGGATTATTCACTGTCTAAAACGTGAATATAACTCCATTAATAAGTTACAACAATTTACTTATCAAAATAAGTCGTTTGCGGATTTATAAAACGACGTTTATAAATTCCATTTCTATTTGTTTTATAACAACTTCCTTTTATAAATCTCCTTAGTTAACCTATTCGATTTATAACTCAATTATATACCGGAAGTCGATATTATAAGTTAAATGCTTATAATTTATTTGTTTGCAAAATCGTTCCTTTAAACTTTCCAAAATTATAAATCTTATAACTTATAAGATTCATTTATTTAACCAAATCTATTCTTCGAATAACTTTACAAATTTTATAAACCTACTGCTTATAAAATTCCATTTATAACTTCACCGTCTATAATTCTATAAATTTCATTCATTTATGAAATTCATTCAAAATTCATTCTAACACTTATAAAAATTCGTTTATAATTCCAATATTTTAAATTTACAAATATCCATTTTATAATTCTTTTATATAAATCAATTTATATTATTATTTCAAAACGTCTTTAAAGTCCTTTATAATTTCACCGTTTTTATTTATAAAATAATTAAATTTTATAGATCCTATTTTTAAACTTTTTATAATAAATTCAAAAATCCCAATTTAAACTATTTTATAAAATCATTAACCCCATATTTTCAAAAATCAACTTTTAACTATATTTCTCAAAAATATAATTTTTTATAACTTTAAAAGTATAACGTTTATTTATTTAAAATGAATCAATTCCAAAAATATTTTATAGACATATACTTTCAATTGTCACTTTAAAAATCCTTTTAAAATTCCAAAATTTGGTCCAATGATGCTACACACCAAATAGTCAATCACGACAACAACGATATCATATATCGATATGATAATCAACGAATATCAAAATATCCATAATCAAATAAATACTGTTGAGGAATCCAGTTGGATCCCTCCAACCTATTTTCCTGCATCCACAAACATTAGCACAATACCAATTCTGTTCCAGTACGAAATTATCGCGGTATATGGGATTTAAAATATTATCCGCTTAATAGACGGCGCAATAGGGTCTCATCCAGTATATACTGCGGGAAATCAAATCCAAGTACATAAATAATACCAATTTCACTGTTTATGAAATATTCGCGGTATATGTTTTTAATAAATAACATCCGCTTACTAACGGCGCATAATGTCTATTTTAACAATCAATAGATAACAATCATCAATCAAGCATATATTCAAGAATTTTAAATCTAACTATTTAAAATTAAAATAGAAACTGATTCGATTGAGTGAGAAGTTCTCACCTTGATTTCAATTTCGTTTTAGCGATTTATTTCGAATAAAATTAAACGCGCGTTTAATTTTACTCGAAATTTTCACTAACTCCAAACAACTCCAATCCAATTCCATAGCGTAGTAATCGTCCATACGATTCCAACGCTTCCTGATCGCGCGTTTTCGACCTCGTATGAAAAAGATATGAATTTTACAAGTTTACACGATTTTTATTCATAATTTACAACATTTTTTTAAAACCTATCTGCAAATCTCAGCCATGCATTCCAAGGCCAAGCAAATCTGGCACATTTTCACCTTCTTCCGCATCACGTATGCTTCCAGTAAACAAAAATGCACAAGAACCCATTAGCTTCAAATTAGGTTTTGATTTTGCAATCACCACAAGCAACGATAAGTTGATCAGAGAGTGCCATTCGCTCCGCCTACGTGAGAGCTACCCATGCCTATGAACACCTGAAGCTCGGCCACCCCAGGCACCTCGAATTGCATGCGCAACTAGCAGCTGTCTGCCCCTCTTTTCTCCCCCTCTGATGCTCCAAACACGATCATCACCGTATGGATCGAAAGCTCTCGTCGAGCTCTTCGACTTTCGTGTTGAACACTTCGCGTAATTCCTTGTAGATTGAGAATGATTGAGGGGAGAAGGATATTAATTTCTGGCCTTAGAAATAGGAAAGTGGCGGCTGGACATTTTTAGGGTTAGGGTTTTGAATATTTTGCAAAAATGAAATCTATATGTCCTTATATAGAAAATTCGCGCGACACTATTCATCCCGGATTTTCCGAACTCCAAACGAAGCGTGCCTGTTGGCGTTCCTGAGGTTTACCCCGCGTTCCGAACACAATGGAACGTGTTTCGGGAGCTAATTCGGTCATCTGTGCGAGTTATGGCAATAAACGTTCGATTTAAAATTAAACCGATTAAACGATTTTCTAGGCGTTTTAGCTTGCACCGGACAAACGGTAAATCCGATTGACACGAAATTTGAAACCATACAATAATATCACATCACGGATCTGATGAAACTGGTTTCGTCAAAATCCGAGACTGTTTGAAAAATGGCTATTTTAACTCGCCAAATTAATATTAAAACAATTTCGATGCGTTTCGAGCTGCTACGATCAAACGACAACTCCGATTGCTACAAAAATTGAAATCCGATAAAAACAAACTATTACGGATCCAATGGAACTAGTTTCGTCCAATTCTAAGACTGTTCAAAAATTGGCTATTTTTACTAGTCGATTTAAATATTAAAATATTCAATTTTCACAAATTAACTCTTAATTCGGTTTTAAAAGTTCTATAGCATCATTCTAACTTCAATATGATAAAATAAAATTTTACAAATCATTTTCAATCATATTTAACTCAATTTTCAATTATTTCTGTATTTTAACATATTATATTATCGATTTAATTATTCAATTAAATCCAATTATTCGAATTAAAATTTATTCGACTTATAAATTTCACTTATTAATATTTAAAATTAATTAAATATACAAATTTTAATTAATAAAAATTCTGGGTCGTTACATACTTCCCCCCTTAAAAGAATTTCGTCCTCGAAATTACCAAGTAAGAAAAGTTACAGAATCTATTAACTTTCCCAAAATCCATAGTTAAACATCTTACAATATTTTACTAAGCTTCCAAATCATACTTAGTTATCTTTTCAAAAACAACTACTATTGTTTAACTTTCAACTCCAAATCAAAGTTATAGTTTTCAAAAAATTTCCAATTTTTCTCAAATTTTTTCTAACGCCTTATTTTTCGGAAAAATTCATCATAGTCTCCTATGCGCGGCTCGATCCGAAAAAAAAAATGACAGTATATATATCACAAATATACATCTCATCAAGTAATGAGGCATCCCGTAGGGAAAAAAGTCTAAAAGTACGATATTTAATCCGAGATATGTACCTTATTATTTTATTAGAGAGCATAAACGGCTAATATAGCGCGAAAGCGAGCTCCAAATGCGAAGCAAACGCGATCCGCACCTACTAAACACTCAACAAACAACATAAGAAACATGTATATAGACAATAGTATCGATATACAACATATAGCAACATAATAACTATATATGCCAACATTGCAAATGCAGGAAAAGTAATATATATTCAACCATCAACCAACTATCATCCAACTAACATCCATAACCAATAAATATTCATTCATATTCTCATTAATATTCAATGAAATGGTTTTCAATTTAAATCACATTTGATTTATTAACAGTGGATGTTTTTACTAACATTCATTCTTAATTAGTTTATATTCACTAATTCGTATTCAAGTTGGTTCACTTCCAAATCAAATTCAATTCTATTTAAGATTCACTTAACTTCCAATTGAACTTCAATTACTTTAGCTTTCAATTTCTTTAACACTTAATGAATTATATACAATCAACTAACAATCATATAACAACCAAAGTATATTAATTACAACCAAATTCCTTTGCTTACATTCATTTAATTTGGTTTAATTAAATTGATTTTCATCCAATTATTCAACTTCCAATAACATTAGATTTTAATGAATTAACACTTACATTCATTATTCCATATCAACTTAATTTACATTTAATTGATTTTCATTCAATCCATTAATTCAATTCAATTACAAAAGTTGAATTTCATTTACATAACTTAAGTTCACATTTACCACTTAACTCTATTAATTTACTTTGATACCAATATCAACTTCATTCAACATCTCTTAAGTTATATTCCATTTTATAAACATCACTTGGTTTTACTTAACTTAAGTTTCCACTTATAAATCAATTCAGCTTCCAATTCTAAAGTAAATTTCCATTTAACTTTAAATTCATTTTTATTTACAATTTATATTCATAAGTATATTCATATAGTTTCACTTCTTATATATAAGTTTATTTCACAATTTTTAATCACATTAATTATAATTCAATTCTTGTAATTCATTTGCTTATACAATTATTCTTTTATTTAGATTATTCAAACAACTAAACAATCAACTTATATACACTTTAATAATTCTGAAAAATTATTTCTTCATATATAATATATACTCAAGGTAAAATTATTTCATTTACCCAATTTAAAACAATATTATGTTGAATTGTTCTATTCAAATGTTTATAAACCACTTCGGCATAGTTGTTGAGACCGTGATGACGAAGGTTCATATGCCACTCAATAAACCAATCATCACAATATTTTTTTTATATATTCACTAACAATACGCTCTCATAGCTATTATTACACTCAAACTCATTCTAGAGTACTACTGACTCTATCTCTAATGAGTAATACCCAATAGAGCCATGGTTGTCGCTTAACCATATGCTCTGATACCAAATGTAACATACGCGATTTTTCGTTGTCGAAAAACCGAATAGTTAGGGTTTTAAAAAGAAGAAAAAGACAGAAGAAGAGAGAAAAAAAGATAGAAAATAGAGAGAAAAGAAAATAGAAAATAAAGAAAACAGCAGAACAATATCAGAATCTCACAATCGCAGCGGAACAACATATAATACATAAATGAATAATCTTCAAACAAAGAACTATATTAGTTATTACATTTTATACATTACATTACATCATCATCAGAGTGTACAACAACAAACAACATCAAATAGCAGAAAAGAAATACTATATACTAGTAATACGCCATGCTATCCATCTTGCCTCCAGCAACTCCTGAATTCCAGAATATCCTGATAAACCTTAACTCTTGACTGCCCGTGTGGAAATTCGTGGGCACCTAGAGTTTAGGAAGGAAAACAATAAACTCCGAGTCAGTCATGTGACTGGTGTGAGAACTCAAAACTGTTTATTTATCTTTAAAATCAAAATAGAGGAATATTTTTTAAAGTCAATTCGCAATGCTTTTAAAAAATGAGACTACAATAAGGCCTCCCGCACACACACACATGCAAATGCAGAATCAGAGGAGATTTCTCCTTATGATAGTCAAAGATGCTTGATACGCATTAAAAGAACATTTGATATTATTACTAGTGCATAGTGTAGGAAAATTTCATTTCGAAAATAAAGATATAAATCTTAGCCAGCATAGACATTTCGAACTATGCCTACTATAGCTACCATCCAAACAGTGGGGCGCCACCATAAGTGAAAGATAGGTTCTACAACTAATACCGTACAAGATCGTATTGTTTCTTTGGATTTCCAACGAATGGCCAGGCCAAGGAACTTCCCATTGCCACATGAGAACGCCTCTGGAAGGACGTCCCCGAGAACCAAACCGGATCTCTACCAACACAAGGCCGGGTTACCCCTAACTGGGTAATTACTGACACGAGTATGCCATCCCCCGGTCCTTTGGGACCTTTAACCGAGCGCTCATAATCAACATCACACAATCATAAATAAAGTGTTTCAACATGAGTAAGTATCTGGGCTCCATACCATGGTACCACCCTTTTCCAAAAGGAAATGCACATACCCTAAAGGGAGCTACCCCTCATAACCTTGCTGCGTCTTTCCTGTTTTGACCATTCCGGGGTGTGAGGCTCGACGAAGCCTCGTCCACAAAGCCACGCTTTATACAAAATCTGTGCTTTGGGTCAACAAATGATCATACAGATGATCACAAAGATAAACGATCAAACAAATGATCATATCACAAATGATCAACACAATGATCATTTCACAGCAACACTCAGCATGTCACATTACCAAATTGGGAATATATCGCTAATAACCTTCAACTACGTAACCTCTGAGCTCGTACGTCTCAGGGATGGGTGTTAAGATAAAAGAATAAATTCTCCGCCACCAACAGAAATATATTTGAAAGAAATCAGCTTTATATCTGAATTTGTAATGTCAGACATACTATCCATACAAGTCTGTTCCGGGCTCGAACAGAATCGAAGGCACTTACAAAGAAGTCCTTGAAATCTGGATATCTACAATCCTGATCGGATTCCCCATCACATATGGAGAACTCTATACCGGAGCAACTCGTTGTAGAGTCAATCGACAGGTCATCCTATCGCTCTCGCAAATATCCGGTCTTCAACACCGGTCATCAATGCTATCCATTATGTTGTATCACTTTTCAGAATGGGTAATCCGAACAACTAGCGCAATAATTTAAAAATAAGTGTGGCATTCAAATTCAGCAAATCACAACAAATACCTTTCAAAGGTAAATATTGATAGTCGGTTATTGAACTATCAATGGATATGCACAACATCACCAGATTCCAAATAATTTTCCAAATTATTTATTTCCCAAAAATATCTTTACAAGATATATAATTTCAATACTTCAAAAATAAATCAATATTTATTTTTAAACGAATTCCACTTTCTTTTATAAATTCCATAGTGAATTTATATTCCAAAATATCTATGAATATATGATTTAAATTATTCATTTTCAATTTATCTTCAAAAAGATAATTTCTCAAAATATTCACTTTATATTGGAAAAACATTTCCATACTTACTTATTAAGTAATTCACAAATCCATTTATTTTCAACACTTGGAAAATATTCAATATACTTAAATCGAGATTAAGTATATATTTCATTCTTTAAGGAAATCATTCTCTTAAACATATTTATTTGGGCCAAAACGAATGGTGCGTAAAACATCGTTACGACAACCCAAAATCACTAGTATAGGGATTCGAAATTAAAATAGATATATAAATCCCAATACTATACAAAACATTCCCTTTCGGAAATCATTTACTATAACAACAATGTTATAGTCTACCATTTCCTTCTATTTCTCGAAAACGTCTATTTCAACAATGAATGTTGAAATCTATGGTTTCGAATCTCAACACATTTAAAAACATCGTTAGATCGCTATAATTCTATTTAAAACACCAAATCCAAAACATTTTCTTTAACATATTATTCACTATTCAAAAACGTGAATATACCTTGTTAACCAATTTCATCATTTCTATTCATTCTATTTTAAAGGATTATTCACTGTCTAAAATGTGAATATAACTCCATTAATAAGTTACAACAATTTACTTATCAAAATAAGTCGTTTGCGGATTTATAAAACGACGTTTATAAATTCCATTTCTATTTGTTTTATAACAACTTCCTTTTATAAATCTCCTTTATTAACCTATTCGATTTATAACTCAATTATATACCGGAAGTCCATATTATAAGCTAAATGCTTATAATTTATTTGTTTGCAAAATCGTTCCTTTAAACTTTGCAAAAATATAAATCTTATAACTTATAAGATTCATTTATTTAACCAAATCTATTCTTCAAATAACTTTACAAATTTTATAAACCTACTGCTTATAAAATTCCATTTATAACTTCACCGTCTATAATTCTATAAATTTCATTCATTTATGAAATTCATTCACAATTCATTCTAACACTTATAAAAACTCGTTTATAATTCCAATATTTTAAATTTACAAATATCCATTTTATAATTCTTTTATATAAATCAATTTATATTATTATTTCAAAACGTATTTAAAGACCTTTATAATTTCACCGTTTTTATTTATAAAATAATTAAAATTTATAAATCCTATTTTTAAACTTTTTATAATAAATTCAAAAATCCCAATTTAAACTATTTTATAAAATCATTAACACCATATTTTCAAAAATCAACTTTTAACTATATTTCTCAAAAATATAATTTTTTATAACTTTAAAAGTATAACATTTATTTATTTAAAATGAATCAATTCCAAAAATATTTTATAAACATATACTTTCAATTGTCACTTTAAAAATCCTTTTAAAATTCCAAAATTTGGTCCAATGATGCTACACACCAAATAGTCAATCACGACAACAACGATATCATATATCGATATGATAATCAACGAATATCAAAATATCCATAATCAAATAAATACTGTTGAGGAATCCAGTTGGATCCCTCCAACCTATTTTCCTGCATCCACAAACATTAGCACAATACCAATTCCGTTCCAGTACGAAATTATCGCGGTATATGGGATTTAAAATATTATCCGCTTAATAGACGGCGCAATAGGGTCTCATCCGCTATATACTGCAGGAAATCAAATCCAAGTACATAAATAATACCAATTTCACTGTTTATGAAATATTCGCGGTATATGTTTCTAATAAATAACATCCGCTTACTAACGGCGCATAATGTCTATTTTAACAATCAATAGATAACCATCATCAATCAAACATACATTCAAGAATTTTAAATCTAACTATTTAAAATTAAAATCGAAACCGATTCGATTGAGTGAGAAGTTCTCACCTTAATTTCAATTTCGTTTTAGCGATTTATTTCGAATAAAATTAAACGCGCGTTTAATTTTACCCGAAATTTTCACTAACTCCAAATGTAACAACTCGCATATTTATCGATTTTATATTTAAATATTTTATTTAAATATTTTATCATTAGTCGGATTTTAGTCCGAAAAGCTACTTTTTGCATACGGTCGAATTAGGACTCGGGACCACTCCCATTGAGTTTAAAATGCCGTTTGCGACCTTTTTGAGTATAAGCTTCGATATGTTTGGAGAAAGTTGATTTTTGCTACTTTTCACTTTGTGTTTGGTTTGGGCTCAGCCCTATGTTAGCTTATGCTCAAATCTGAGCCACTCTTCCCCACTCACCCTCATTCTCTTCTCATTTTAGTCTTCTTAGCATTAATGGTGGGAGAGATTGGAAATTAAAATTCCAAAACCCTAGTTTCTCTTGCAAATCAAATTCCTAGCTCCAAACTCAAGAAGAACCCATTGGTAAGCTTCTCTTCTTCTTCTCCAACTTATTCTCTTACCAATTTCAGAAATTCCTAAACCTAATTTTGGGAATGTTCTTGTTTTTGAGCTTAGATTCAAGCTCAATTGGGTTGTATTGAAGAGAGATTGATTCTCCATTTGGTTTCAAGCTTCTTCTTGTTTCATTTTGTGAAAATGTGAAATTTTTATCTCACATCTATGACTATAACTATCTTTGGTTGTTGGGTATGAATTCCTAACACTTCTTCATGTGCATTTGCTCTTGATTTGAATTGGTTTTGTGAATACTCCAAATTTTGGGTTTTTAAGTCAAATTTGTGTGAAATCCTTTTATGGATGTTTGATCATGCTTATGGTGATGCATCGAGGAGCATATAGGGCCGGGTTGCCGATTGGCTTAAACCCTTAGAGCCAATGTTCGTCCGGTTGCATTTTGGAAGAGTTTGCTCTTCATTTGAATAAGGCTGAAAAACAGCCCAGGCATGATTCAGTCGACTGAAAACTCTGTTCAGTCGACTGAACCTGGAACCCGAAAGTTTCCAGGCATGATTCAGTCGACTGAAAAGTCTGTTCAGTCGACTGAACCTGGAAACAGAAAGTTTCCTGAACCTGGAAAATTTCCAGGTACAGGGTCAGTCGACTGAAAACTCTTTTCAGTCGACTGAACCTGCTGTTTGAGTCCATTTTGCCTTTTTGGATTGAATTTCCAATTTAAGTCGATTCATGATGATCCTATTTGTTGTTATCATTTATTATGACCTTGATGACTCCTTTTTAGGGATTTTTGAATATCCATTTCGATGGATTCTTTATCGGTTTCTTTGGATTTTATTCACATCTTCGTATGTGAATTTTAGTGATCGATTGTTCTTACAATCTTCTTTGTGATTTGTCACTTTAAAAATATAAAGGTTCTCTATACTAGTAGTAAATATCAAAACTCTTTCTTCAAATGATTTCAACTCTACTTTAATACCAAATTCGTTTGTAAAACAGTTTTCCAATCTATTAGTATATACAAACCTTTACCTCACTCGTATGATAAATCTAATTAAACGACTTAGTAAAACGAGTGGTATGAAACGCTTGCGTTTACTTTGTTGGTTAATTCTTGGACTTGTTCGATTGAAACTCTTGTGACAATTTTCTAGTGGAGATCTACAATTTGTTCGTAAATATTTAAGTTAAGCAAGTGGTTATGGGACATGAAGCTAAACTCATATATTTACTAGCTTAGTGTAATTGACACTTCTCGATGATCATGACGATCATTTTTGTGATTTAGACTAGCAGTTGTGCGATGTCTCTTTGTCTGCTTTGTGGAGTTTCGACTCAAATTTGGTGGGGTAGCAACCCACGGTCTTCGGACCATTCGTGTGTCAGGTCTTCGGACCATTCGTGTGTCAAATTAATAGCTAGCTACCATGAGATAGCTTCTCGTTCATGTGTTACAGCTGTTGGTGAGTTTTCATGCTCTCGTTCATGTGATAGGCCTCCCCCCTTTTTATTTTGTGAAATTTCTGGATTTCGTGTGTCGAATTCTGGAGTTTATACTTCACCTATTTTTGTGATTTCTATTGATATGATTTATCAATTCTTGTGCATAGGTGAATTTGTGTGTCATTGACTGGATTTCTTGTGTTGATTTCTGGAATTTATGTTTCGCCAACTTTGTGATTTCTATTGATATGATTTATCAATTCTTGTGCATAGGTGAATTCGTGTGTCATTAACTTGTTGTGAATACAAGTTTTGGATATGATACCCTTTTTGGATCTTTGAGAAGATTCTTTGATATTGATTAATCGTTTGTTGATTATCATTTACATACTTATAGTAGTATGCCATTATGGATATTATACGTCTATGCCATATCTTATATGTCATTTATTGTGGCTTGGTGAATGAAATTAGGAGTATGACATTCCTTTTTATCTTGAGTAGATTATCATGATATTGATTAACCTCTTGTTGATTTTCAATTACTTATATATATCATAGCTTGGCATTGTGATTATTATGTGTTTAGTCATATCTCCTATTCTATACCATGTTATCTAATATTTATAGTTAGACTGATCCGTTTATTATTTTCTTATAAATAATACTCGGGTCAGACCGAGATGTTGCAGGTGCTTCGACTTGACTTCTCTCCGGGGATCCATTACTCTGACCTTTTGCTTACTACTTAGATTAGTAGTTTTTGTTGTATACATTTGAGATACAGACTCCATAATGTATACTTATTCTTTTGTGTAGTTCATGTAACTATTCTTTTGTGATATTGTGGATCTCTTTAAGCCACTACTCTGATGAACACTTTCATGTGTTATATTCATATCTATTTCCGCCTTTGTGATATGAATTGTCTGTGACTGATTTGTGTTATGCTTATTTCTATATTTGTTTCCGAAGATATTATAGCCACCATGTGGCAGCTTTGAGTTTGTGTCGGTATGTCGGATTTCCTCTTGAAATAGAATGCATGCTATACTATCTGACATATCGATGCTCGCACAAAGCAATTACACGGATAGTCGCTCCTCAACAGCCTTATTCTCCATGCTAGTCGACAGCATTACTCCGTAGTGTTCTTGGCTAGCGTGGGTATTGAGGTGGGGCGTCACAGCTTGGTATCAGAGATAAACTTCGGAACAATATGGAATATTATAACAAGGATCATTGTCCTAAGTCCATCTTAGGAGTCGTGCTTTAGGATTTAATTCGAGTCTTCGTACCGATTCATCCTATTTTCCTTATGATTCCTTGTTTATCTATCAAGATTGCTTGATATTCAGTTTGGTGAATAACCTTTTTCTTCTTCTTCTTTCTTTCTAAAGGAAGAGAAATGTCTAGACCAGGCCGCCCCAGAGCCGTGCCATCTAGCACTCCACCCCAGGATGGAGTTTTTATGACTGCTCAAGAGCTTCTTAATTTAGTGACAAATGCTCAAGCAGCTGGAGCTAACCCGGAACCTACTCACCCAAAGTCGGGATTTGCACGCTTGTGCAGCGATTACACAAATTTGGATGGGGAGCCATTCAAGGGTTCCGAAACTATTATTGAAGTACAGGCCTGGCTAAGGTCATGCGATCGAATCTTTTCTCGCATGAATCTTATTGACCTTCACCGAGTTCAGGTGGCCTCTAGTATGCTCCGAGAAAGAGCATTGGACTGGTACGAGCTTCTTATTTCTGAGATTAATGAAGCGGATCTCACCTGGGAGAAATTCCGAGAACGCTTCGAGTTAAAATTCGTACTAGAAGAAGAAAAAGTGACATTGGCTCGACGATTTATAGACCTTGTTCAAGGTGAGTCATCCGTGACTGATTACGTCGCCTCCTTCGAGTCGCTTTCCAAATATGGGGTTGAATACATCAACACCCCTCTTAAGAAGAATCATAGATTCGTCTATGGCTTAAACAAAAGTCTCAAGAAGCCATTACTTCTAAAATTAGAAGTTTCTTTCGACCAACTCGTCGATATCGCTCTTCGTCTTGAAGAGGCGGATAGGGAGGGTGATGTTGAAGCGGTGGTAGATAAACCAAACTTCAACAACAAGAAGAGGCCAAGCAAATTCAAAGGTCCTTATCCTAATAAGAAAGGGAGGCAAGCAACTCCTGCTGAAAAGACCTTTTCCTCTACTCAAGGGAAATGCTATAATTGTGGTTCGAAAGACCATTTTGCGAACAAGTGTTCAAAGACTCGTACTTGTCGCTATTGCAAAAGCCCGGACCATTTTATGCATGTATGTCCCAAACTTCAAAATAGGAGGGAGGGAAAGCTTAATGTTGCTCAAGCCCCTGGCAATACATCTCGTGGCCAAGGTATTTCTCATTCCATTCTGGATGGAATTATTTTATTTCATGATCGTTCTATTCGAGTACTTTTTGATACGGGTGCGTCCCATTCTTTTATATCAAAAGAACTTGTTGATACCTTTTCTTTGGATGTTTTGTGTTTAATGACTTCTTTGAGAATTGCGAATCCGGTTGGTGGATCCGCAACAATCAGTTTATTGTGTAAAGATGTCGAGATTATTTTGTGTGATTTTTCTTTCCGAGCCGATTTGCATGTCATGCGTTATTTAGGCTTTGGAATGATTTTGGGAATGGATTGGCTTAACCGTTATGAAGCTCATATCCCATGTCCTGAGCGGACTATTCATCTTCGACATCCTCAATCTGTTAAACAGGTTTCTGTTATTCTTAAAGATTCAGATTCTGCTTTGGTTGCATCTTTATATTCTTTAAATCCTCGTGATGACGATGATGATGATGAGGGTGATATTATTTCTCTTATCCACGTCGTTTGTGAATTTTCCGACATATTTGAGCCCGTTTTAGGATTACCACCTAAGCGAGCAATTGAGTTCAGAATTAACCTTATTCCTGGAGCTCAACCTATCACTCGTCCTCCTTATCGTATGTCCAATAAAGAAAACGAGGAGATGCGTAAACAATTATCTGAATCGGAAACGAAGCAATTTATTCGCTCTAGTTCCTCGCCTTGGGGAGCTTCGGCTATCTTCGTGAAGAAATCCGATGGAACACTTAGGCTTTGCGTTGACTACGGCAAGCTTAATGATCTTACTATCAAAAATAAATATCCTTTACCTCGGATTGATGATCTATTCGATCAACTTAGTGGTGCTAGAGTCTTTTCACAACTGGACTTGGCTACCGGTTTTCATCAGCTTCGTATTGCAGAGGATAGCATTCCTTTGACGTCGTTCCGTACTCGGTATGGATCTTATGAATGGCTTGTTATGCCATTTGGGTTAACGAATGCCCCGGCTTATTTCGTTGACTTAATGAATCGAGTTTTTAAAGACTTTCTTAACCGGTTTGTTCTCATCTTTATCGATGATATTCTTGTGTATTCTAAAACCGAGGAGGAGCATGAAAAACATCTTCGGATTGTGTTGGAAACACTTAGGAGTAATCAATTAAAGGAAAAATTTTCTAAATGCCATTTTTGGCAATCTCGTGTGAAGTTTCTCGGTCATATTATTTCCGAATCCGGAATTTCCGTGGATCCTTCAAAGATTGAAGCGATTCAAGATTGGAAGAGACCGGAGAATGTGACGGAGATTCGTAGTTTTCTCGGATTGGCGGGCTATTACCGTCGTTTTATCAAAGACTTTTCTAAGATTGCCGTGCCTCTCACTAGCTTGACGAAGAAAGGTGTTAAATACATTTGGTCGGACAAATGTGAAGCTTCTTTTCAGAAATTAAAAGAGGTTCTTTCTGATGCTCCTATTCTTGTTATTCCCGAGGGGAATCAGGATTTCGTTGTTTATATCGATGCTAGTCGCGTTGGTTTGGGTGCCGTTCTTATGCAAAGAGAACGTGTTATTGCTTATGCTTCTAGGAAATTGAAGCCTGCCGAGACTAGATATGCCACTCATGATTTAGAACTCGCGGCTATTGTTTTTGCTCTTCGGATTTGGCGTCATTATCTCTTGGGAGAGAAATTTGTTCTTTACACGGATCATAAGTCTTTGAAATATTTATTCTCTCAAAAGGTACTTAATTTGCGTCAACAGCGTTGGCTCGAATTTCTTGCACCATATGATCTTGATATTCTTTATACTCCCGGTAAGGGTAATCGTGTCACCGATGCTCTTAGCCGTAAACAACAAGCTGTTGTTTCTATGATGATATCAGAATGGAACGATCTCGAGATCTTATCCACTTGTGAGATTCGAGACCGTGTTCCCGATTTATGTTCATCTCTTGCTTTATGTAGCCTTGAGGCTCATCCTTCTCTTTTAGACCGCATTCTTGAAGCTCAAAGGATAGATCCTGAATTGGCTCTTCTTGACCAAAATATTAAGGATAAAATTGATATTGAAGGTTTGAAAGACTTTGATATTGATCCTCGTGGCGGCATTCGAAAATTTGGTAGACTTATCGTACCAAATACTGTTGATCTTCGTAGAGACATTTTAGAAGATTCCCATCGTTCAAAATTTACCATTCATCCCGGTAGTAGTAAAATGTACGCGGATATGAAGCGGCTTTATTATTGGGAGGGAATGAAACTCGATATTGCTAACTTTGTTAAGTGTTGCATGACTTGCCAACTCGTTAAGGCCGAACATCAAAGGCCCGGTGGGTTATTGCAACCTTTAGAAATTCCAGTTTGGAAGTGGGATCAAATTTCCATGGATTTTATAGATGGCCTTCCCCGTTCTCGTTCGGGTCATGATAGCTTATGGGTGATTGTAGATAGGCTTACTAAATCTGCCCATTTTATTCCCGTAACCGAACCGTTCCTCTTTTGGCCAACTCTTTATCAAAGAGATTGTTAAATTACATGGAGTTCCTACTTCTATAGTTAGTGATCGTGATCCATTGTTTACTAGTGGATTTTGGAAGAGTCTTCAAAAAGCTTTAGGAACGAAGCTTAATTTTAGCACCGCTTATCATCCCCAGTCCGATGGACAAACCGAGCGTGTTAATCAAACTCTTGAAGATCTTCTTCGTGCTTGTGTGCTTGATTTCGGTGGAAGTTGGGAAGATCATATTTCTCTTGTTGAATTTTCTTATAATAATAGCTTCCAATCTAGCATTGGTATGGCACCTTTTGAGGCACTCTACGGAAGGCCATGCCGATCTCCTTCTTGTTGGCTTGAGGCCGGTGAGAAGCTGGTTTTAGGTCCAGATTTTATTCGTGATTCCACAGAGAAAATTGAACTTATTCGACATAGGATGAAAGAAGCCCAGAGTAGACAAAAATCCTATGCCGATAACCGGAGAAGGAAGTTAGAATTTTCTGTGGAAGATCTTGTGTTCATTTGTGTGTCACCTATGAAAGGTGTTGTACGTTTCAGTCGATCGGGAAAACTAGCGCCTCGATATATTAGGCCATTTCCTATCACCGAACGTATTGGTTCCATGGCTTATCACCTTTTATTACCGGCTCAATTTTCTGCTATCCATGACGTGTTTCACGTTTCTCAACTTCGGAAATGTCTTCGAGATTCCGATTCTGTTCTTGAGCCCGGTGTTGTGGAAGAGATTGAAGTTTCGTCTAATTTAACTTATGAGCAACATCCTATTCGTATCATTACTTCGAAAGTCAAACGACTTCGAAATAAAGATGTTCCGCTTGTTAAAGTTCAATGGTCTTCAAATCGTAAGGATTGTTCTTGGGAATCTAGAGAGTACATCGAGCGAACACACCCGGACTTACTTTCTCGTGCTCTTTGAGGTGAACTTCTTATTTCAAACTTCTTTTGTGTTGAATATGCTTTTATGGTTGTTACTATATATCTTCTTCTTGTAATATTGTGAGGACGCAATTTCTTTAAGGAGGGGAGTCTGTAACAACCCGCATATTTATCGATTTTATATTTAAATATTTTATCGTTAGTCGGATTTTAGTCCGAAAAGCTACTTTTTGCATACGGTCGAATTAGAACTCGGGACCACTCCCATTGAGTTTAAAATGCCGTTTGCGACCTTTTTGAGTATAAGCTTCGATATGTTTGGAGAAAGTTGATTTTTGCTACTTTTCACTTTGGGTTTGGTTTGGGCTCAGCCCTATGTTAACTTATGCTCAAATCTGAGCCACTCACCCTCATTCTCTTCTCATTTCAGTCTTCTTAGCATTAATGGTGGGAGAGATTGGAAATTAAAACTCCAAAACCCTAGTTTCTCTTGCAAATCAAATTCCTAACTCCAAACTCAAGAAGAACCCATTGGTAAGCTTCTCTTCTTCTTCTCCAACTTATTCTCTTACCAATTTCAGAAATTCCTAAACCTAAGTTTGGGAATGTTCTTGTTTTTGAGCTTAGATTCAAGCTCAATTGGGTTGTGTTGAAGAGAGGTTGATTCTCCATTTGCTTTCAAGCTTCTTCTTGTTTGATTTTGTGAAAAGGTGAGATTTTTATCTCACATCTATGACTATAACTATCTTTGGTTATTGGGTATGAATTCCTAACACTTCTTCATGTGCATTTGCTCTTGATTTGAATTGGTTTTGTGAATACTCCAAATTTTGGGTTTTTAAGTCAAATTTGTGTGAAATCCTTTTATGGATGTTTGATCATGGTTTTGGTGATGCATCGAGGAGCATATAGGGCTGGGTTGCCGATTGGCATAAACCCTTAGAGCCAATGTTCGTCCGGTTGCATTTTGGAAGCGTTTGCTTTTCATTTGATTAAGGCTGAAAAACAGCCCAGGCATGATTCAGTCGACTGAAAACTCTGTTCAGTCGACTGAACCTGGAACCCGAAAGTTTCCAAGCATGATTAAGTCGACTGAAAAGTCTGTTCAGTCGACTGAACCTGGAAACAGAAAGTTTCCTAAACCTGGAAAATTTCCAGGTACAGGGTCAGTCGACTGAAAACTCTGTTCAGTCGACTGAACCTGCTGTTTGAGTCCATTTTGCCTTTTTGGCTTGAATTTCCAATTTAAATCGATTCGTGATGATCCTATTTGTTGTTATCATTTATTATGACCTTGATGACTCCTTTTTAGGGATTTTTGAATATCCATTTCGATGGATTCTTTATCGGTTTCTTTGGATTTTATTCACATCTTCGTATGTGAATTTTAGTGATCGATTGTTCTTACAATCTTCTTTGTGATTTGTCACTTTAAAAATATAAAGGTTCTCTATACTAGTAGTAAATATCAAAACTCTTTCTTCAAATGATTTCAACTCTACTTTAATACCAAATTCGTTTATAAAACAGTTTTCCAATCTATTAGTATATACAAACCTTTACCTCACTCGTATGAGAAATCTAATTAAACGACTTAGTAAAACGAGTGGTGTGAAACGCTTGCGTTTACTTTGTTGGTTAATTCTTGAACTTGTTCGATTGAAACTCTTGTGATAATTTTCTAGTGGAGATCTACAATTTGTTCGTAAATATTTAAGTTAAGCAAGTGGTTATGGGACATGAAGCTAAACTCATATATTTACTAGCTTAGTGTAATTGACACTTCTCGATGATCATGACGATCATTTTTGTGATTTAGACTAGCAGTTATGCGATGTCTCTTTGTCTGCTTTATGGAGTTTCGACTCAAATTTGGTGGGGTAGCAACCCACGGTCTTCGGACCATTCGTGTGTCAGGTCTTCGGACCATTCGTGTGTCAAATTAATGGCTAGCTACCATGAGATAGCTTCTCGTTCATGTGTTACATCTGTTGGTGAGTTTTCATGCTCCCGTTCTTGTGATAGGCCTCCCCCCTTTTTATTTTGTGAAATTTCTGGATTTCGTGTGTCGAATTCTGTAGTTTATACTTCACCTATTTTTGTGATTTCTATTGATATGATTTATCAATTCTTGTGCATAGGTGAATTTGTGTGTCATTGACTGGATTTCTTGTGTTGATTTCTGGAATTTATGTTTCGCCAACTTTGTGATTTCTATTGATATGATTTATCAATTCTTGTGCATAGGTGAATTCGTGTGTCATTAACTTGTTGTGGATACAAGTTTTGGGTATGATACCCTTTTTGGATCTTTGAGAAGATTCTTTGATATTGATTAATCATTTGTTGATTATCATTTACATACTTATAGTAGTATACCATTATGGATATTATACGTCTATGCCATATCTTATATGTCATTTATTGTGGTTTGGTGAATGAAATTAGGAGTATGACATTCCTTTTTATCTTGAGTAGATTATCGTGATATTGATTAACCTCTTGTTGATTTTCAATTACTTATATATATCACAGCTTGGCATTGTGATTATTATGTGTTTAGTCATATCTCCTATTCTATACCATGTTATCTGATATTTATAGTTAGACTGATCCGTTTATTATTTTCTTATAAATAATACTCGGGTCAGACCGAGATGTTGCAGGTGCTTCGACTTGACTTCTCTCCGGGGATCCATTACTCTGACCTTTTGCTTACTACTTAGATTAGTAGTTTTTGTTGTATACATTTGAAATACATAATCCATAATGTCTACTTATTCTTTTTTGTAGTTCATGTAACTATTCTTTTGTGATATTATGGATCTCTTTAGGCCACTACTCTGATGAACACTTTCATGTGTTATATTCATATCTATTTCCGCCTTTGTGATATGAATTGTCTGTGACTGATTTGTGTTATGCTTATTTCTATATTTATTTCCAAAGATATTATAGCCACCGTGTGGCAACTTTGACTTTGTGTCAGTATGTCGGATTTCATCTTGAAATAGAATGCATGCTATACTATCTGACATATCGATGCTCGCACAAAGCAATTACACGGATGGTCGCTCCTCAACAGCCTTATTCTCCGTGCTAGTCGACAGCATTACTCCGTAGTGTTCTTGGCTAGCATGGGTATTGAGGTGGGGAGTCACACCAAACGACTCCAATCCATTTCCACAGCGTAGTGCTCGTCCATACGATTCCAACGCTTCCTGTTTCGCGCGTTTTCGACCTCGTATGAAAAAGATATGAATTTTACAAGTTTACACGATTTTTATTCATAATTTACAACATTTTTTTTTATACCTATCTGCAAATCTCAGCCATGCATTCCAAGGCCAAGCAAATCTGGCCGCATTTTCACCTTCTTCCTCATCACGTATGCTTCCAGTAAACAAACACGCACAAGAACCCATTAGCTTCAAATTAGGTTTTGATTTTGCAATCACCACAAGCAACGATAAGTTGATCAGAGAGTGCCATTCCCTCCGCCTACGTGAGAGCTACCCACGCCTATGAACACCTGAAGCTCGGCCACCCCAGGCACCTCGAATTGCATGCGCAACTAGCAGCTGTCGGCCCCTCTTTTCTCCCCCTATGATGCTCCAAACACGATCATCACCGTATGGATCGAAAGCTCTCGTCGAGCTCTTCGACTTTCGTGTTGAACACTTCGCGTAATTCCTTGTAGATTGAGAGTGATTGAGGGGAGAAGGATATTAATTTCTGGCCTTAGAAATAGGAAAGTGGCGGCTGGACATTTTTAGGGTTAGGGTTTTGAATATTTTGCAAAAATGAAATCTATATGTCCTTATATAGAAAATTCGCGCGACACTATTCATCCCGGATTTTCCGAACTCCATACGAAGCGTGCCGGTTGGCGTTCCTAAGCTTTACCCCGCGTTCCGAACACAATGGAACGTGTTTCGGGAGCTAATTCGGTCATCTGTGCGAGTTATGGCAATAAACGTTCGATTGAAAATTAAACCGACTAAACGATTTTCTAGGCGTTTTAGCTTGCACCGGACAAACGGTAAATCCGATTGACACGAAATTTGAAACCATACAATAATATCACATTACGGATCTGATGAAAATGGTTTCATCAAAATCCGAGACTGTTTGAAAAATGGCTATTTTAACTCGCCAAATTAATATTAAAACAATTTCGATGCGTTTCGAGCTGCTACGATCAAACGACAACTCCGATTTCTACAAAAATTGAAATCCGATAATAACAAACTATTACGGATCCAATGGAACTAGTTTCGTCCAATTCTAAAACTGTTCAAAAATTGGCTATTTTTACTAGTCGATTTAAATATTAAAATATTCAATTTTCACAAATTAACTATTAATTCGATTTTAAAAGTTCTATAACATCATTCTAACTTCAATATGATAAAATAAAATTTTACAAATCATTTTCAATCATATTTAACTCAATTTTCAATTATTTCTGTATTTTAACATATTAAATTATCGATTTAATTATTCAATTAAATCCAATTATTCGAATTAAAATTTATTCGACTTATAAATTTCACTTATTAATATTTAAAATTAATTAAATATACAAATTTTAATTAATAAAAATTCTGGGCCGTTACATGTATATAGACCCTGTTATAATATCAGAGGATTTCTATAAAAATTGTTTTAGCTATCGTAAGGTAAAAACCCGACATGTTTATTTGTGGCGTGGTCTTACAAGATGCTTTTGTTTTCAAAAGGATTTTTGAAACTTTAATAATCAATTAAGTGTGATCTTCTCACGCTGGTATTCCAGACTGACTCGGGTGTTATTTAACTGTAATGCTCGGGTCAGACCGAGTATTATAGGATATAGGATATGATGCGGTGGAGATCAGAAGACGAGCTGGATGACGATACGTACTTCCATACTTGTTTATATATATATTCTGCTGTGTTAAGTTGTTGTGTACCCATTTGTATATTGTTGTTGTTGAACTGTGAGTGATGTACTCTGATGATGATGTAATATATAAATAGAGATATTTGATTTTTGAGTAAAGATAATTTATTATCTATTATATTTTATTCCGCTGCGATGGTTAGATTCTGTTGTTGTTTTCAATCTTCTTCTTCTTCTACCTCTTCTTCTTTAACCCAAATGGTTCGTATTTCTATACAACTTGATTTGATTTTTGTAAAATAGTGTTGACTCAAGAGGTATGGATTTGTGGGTCGTTTTGCAGTGGTATCAGAGCTTAGGTAGGTGATAACCTTGGCTCTGGTGGGAAATTACTCAATTAGAGTCCGTAGTACTCTAAAATGAGTTTGAGCGTATTAATAGATATGAGCGCGTATTTGTTAGTGAATATAAATTTTTCTAATATTGTTGTTGATTGGTTTATGGAGTGGCCTTCGTCGGCACAGTCTGGACAACTGTATCGAAGGGGTTTCTAAACACTTGAATAGAACAATTGACACGGTATTGTTTTAAATGTGGGTAAATGAAATAATTTTACCCAAAATATATTTTGATATAAAAGAAAGGTTTTTTTCAACTATTTTAGTTAATATATGGTTGCTTGGATGTTAAGAATGATGATATTTAAATTATTATCCTTATTG
This sequence comes from Allium cepa, assembly GCA_030765085.1. Taxonomy (NCBI): domain Eukaryota; kingdom Viridiplantae; phylum Streptophyta; class Magnoliopsida; order Asparagales; family Amaryllidaceae; genus Allium; species Allium cepa. The sequence goes on along the minus strand of CM060939.1, from coordinate 961,219,837 downwards.
TATGGAAAATTTAACCAGAAATTGAAAATATAACCAAAGTTTAAGGGAATAAATTCATTATAAAAAGAAACTTATAAATATGAATTATAAATGTAAATTATAAATTGAAATATAATTAAATGGGGATTTGCATAAGCATAAACTATACAAATGAATTATAGCTAAAATTGATTTAAGCAGGATTTGGAAATTTAAAACCCCCGAAATTTTGGATGTATTTTGAAGACAAATAATAGCATTATTGTTTTAAAAAGTATTTCTGAAAGGGAAATTGTTTCAAATAAAATTTTGGGAAAGGATATAGCATAAAATTCACTTCAGTCGTTGGAAAATAACTTCGGTGATGACTGTAGCATCATCGATGTTCATTTTCGAGTTTCTAAGTGACGGATTGCTGCCAAAAAAAAATGATTTGTTCAAAAAAGCTAGCTGTTTTGGAAATTTCAAAGGAAATTTGTTGGGAATAAGCCAGGATTGGTTTAAATTTTTGAGAAGTGTGATTTGAGATGTTGGAGATTTCAAAATGATTTGAAACCAAAAGCCGGGTGTTTAAAAATCCTGATAAGATAGGTTGTAAGCTTATAAATTGAGATGATTTTTAAATCAGGAAAGGAATATAAGCTTTGAATGTTGAAAATTTAAATTTATGGTGAAAGTTAAAAAAATGAAATTAACTTGGATTGGGGAATAAAATTTAACTGGATTGAAATTAATTGAATAGGCTGAAAATAATATCCAGTAGTATTCGAATTGAGTTAAATAAATATGAGTTAAAATAAAATTGAATTGGAATAAAAATTCAATTGAATTATTGAAATGGAATTAGATTCTTACCTGAATAATGGAAAATAAGTTGAATAAGGATTGGATTGAAATGAATAAATCAGAATAACTTATAAAGGAATTAAAATCCATGGTAATAAAAATATGCTTGGGTTACAAATAAGCATAAGGCTTGAGTTAAAAATAAAAGAAGAATATATTCAAGCCTAGAATGAATGGAAATGTGTAAAATAATAAGTGGCAACTTATAAAATTTAAAAGGGAATAGAAAGCCCAAAATAAATATTGTTTGATGAATTGGAAAAAATAAAATGAAAATCAAAACTTGAATTTAAAAAATAAATTGAACTTAAGAATTTAATGAAGAGATTTTGAGATTAAAATCAAGTTCTGAATTATAAATTGGGGAAAGACTATTTAGATAATAAATTATATAATGAAATATGTAATGAGAACCTAATGCAGTTAAATAAAAGCTGAATTGTGAGATAATAACGAAGTTTGAAGTTAAAACTCAAGTTATAAATTAAATTCGACTTAAATTGTTGGTGAAGTAAATGAAACTAAATTGTAAGTTAATAAATTGGATGGTAAATTAAAAGAGAATGGTAGAATCAGAACTTGAGTTATTAATTGATATCTGACTTGAGGCGTAACAATTTAAATATAATCGAAAATGTATCGAATAAAAATGAAATTGGATTAAAAAAAGGTAATGGTTTGAATTGCAATATAAAATCCAAATAAGTGGAAATAAATGGGAAATGGCTATGTAATCAATTGAATGAGTTGAATCTAGAAAGTTAAATTTTATAATAGCTAATCAAATGGAATCGTAGATTTAGGATGAGATTTGATTGTGATAGAATTAAGTTGAGTAGAAAAGAAAATTTACTTGTAAAATGAAAATGAGATTAAGTATAAAAAAATTGAATAAAATGAAGTAAATTAACTTAAGCTGAATAGATGGAGGAGAGTTGAATTTAATTCAACTTAAACTAAGTCTAATGATATTGGGTTGGATTTAAATCAAGTGAAAATAAATTTTAATCGAAATAAAATTTGGTGAGTTATAGATAATATTTAATGGAATGATATTCTTAAATAAATAATTGTAAACCATTTAAATTATTAAAGGACTGAAATAACCTAGAGACAATACGAAAAATAGAATGGTTTTAAATGAATTGCAAATGAATAGATCGTGAATAAAATTGAAATGGTTATTGAATGAAATAGCCTGGATTGTTTTCGAGCTAAATAAAATAGTTTGGAATAAACAAATATGGAATAAATCGAGTAAATTAACTAAAGCTTGGGTTGAATTAATTCGGGAATGGTTAGTAATATGCAAGCTTGGAATGCGACGAGCTAAATAAATGGTCGTGAATGAATTAAAATGAAAAGGAAATTTAATTGGTAATGAAGATGAACCAAAGTTGATAATGGTTTTGAATGAACTAGTTTGGTTAATAAAATGAAATGCAAGTGAATGTATTTAAATTTAAAATGCAATGAAAATGAGAATATATGGATTGTGAATAAATTTAAAAATGGAATAGAATTAAGTATAAATTGAGTTGAAATCCATTTAAATTGGTTATAAAACATAAATACTTATTTATTCACATAAATCTCGTCAAATTACATAGAAGAAATTGTCATTTGATGTAAATGGAAGTAATTAAAATTCTATGAATTGTTAGGAGTAAAATAAATTGATTTTGAGAGCAATTGAATTAAATATGAGTTCAGTTTGCTTAAAAATAAATTAAATGTAAGCTTGTGAGTTGTTAACCATTCAGATAAAGTGAAACGATATGTGATTGGTTGTAAGCAATTAAAATTAATGTTGGAATATTTAAATTGCTCATAAAAAGTGTTTAATGGGCATTTCTTTTACAATTCATATGTTTTAACTATTGCAAGTAAGTGAAATGTTGTTAAACTTCATATATTTGGCACTTACATGTTTAAATCTAGTAAGCACAGGTACCTGGAAGCCGTGTGGCTGGATATGGTTGTGCTAGCTGCTAAATAAATAAGCTGCTTGCTTAAAAATGCTAAATAAGGTACGCCTACATAATAAAAATAGGAAATATGAACTGTTTTTGGTTTTTTCGACCGGGTGGGTCGATGTATATATATTTATATCTTTTGTCAAATTGCAAAGGCCCCTCCATACAACGGAGACTCCGCCAAAAAAATTCAGAAATTTTGGGAGTTAGAAAATTTTTGAAAAATTTGAAAAATTTTAGTTAACGACAAAACGATTTCAAACTGGAAATTGAAATAAATTAGTAAATGAAACTAATTTAAAATAATGACATGAATTAGTTATAAATGGAAAATAAAATTCAAATATTCAGAGTTATAGATAAATTTAATGCATATGGAAATGGAAAAATCATTTTGAATAGAAATAGATATAAACTAAAGTGGCAGGGTGGAAATAAATAAAGAAACATATAAAATGCATATACTAAACTTAAGAAAGAAATGGTAAATTCTTAATTGGAAATAGAATATTGCAAATATATTCTAAATTGACTTTTGGATGAATATATATTGACATTTGGTAAGGAAGACGATAAAATGTTTTTAAATGTTGTAATTGGACATATTGCTATGTAAGTTATGCAGGTATTATATAAAGAAAGGAAAATTGGTTTTGATTTCAGATGATAAATTTGAATTACTCGGCAAAAAGATATGTAATTTACATTTCTATATGAAATTTGATTGGGTTTTGGATATAGCCACCTGGCTTTTTGTTTTCTTTTGAAATTTAGGATCCCGTAGAGGCCTTTTGCAGTTGTACCGAGCTAGCCGCGCAAAGGAGACGATGGCGAAATTTTTTGGAAATATAAGGAGTTAGAAAATTTTTGATAATTCAAAATTTGGTTTTAAATTAAAAATTGAATGATCGGGCAAATAGGATTGTCTGCAAATCATGGGAGAGTCTGGGAAGTTAGTAAGAATAGTAACGTGTCTTCTATTAAAAGATATTTGATAGGATGTTGAATTGTACGGGACCATTCTTCCTAATTAGTAATTTTGGGGACGAAATTCTTTTAAGGGGGGAGGAAAGTGACGACCCGGAATTTCTGAGCATTTGAAATAGGAATATTTAATTGATTTTAAATATTTAAAAGTTTAATTTTTAACTTGAATTCAAATATCACTACTTATTTGATAATTAAACTATTGAATTAAATAATTTGAAGTTGGTTAAAATGATGAATCTGGAATTTTAAACCTGTTAAAAATAATTTGTAAGGTTGTAAAATTTATATTGATAGTACTGAGTATAATAGAAGTTGTAGAACTAAAATTAATAGTGATTTGTTCAGTTTTGAAAATATCGTTTAAATTGAATTTAAAAATAGCCTTCCGAGGCATAGTCTCGGAATACGACGAAACCATCTCCATTGGATCCATAATGTTTTATTATTATCGGATTTCAATTTTCGCATTGTTTGGAGTTACCGTTTGGGTCGTACGATTGGTTAATGCCTAGAATAATCAAACTGAATTTAAATTAATAATCGAATCTTCTCTTATACGCCACTTCCCTCCTTTTTATTTCATTCCATTCTTATCTTCTTTGGAAAAAAAGGAAAAGAAAGAAATCATGGCTGAAAAAAAAACAAAAAAACAAATAAATCAACGGAATGAAGTTCACTATCGTTCGAAATTAATGAAATAGTGGCCGACATCAGAGAAGGAAATCGCGAATGGATTGTTTTCCTTTCCTCCTTCCCGTAAGAAAAAGAAGTGGATTTCATAACCTAATTTCCAAATCGAACACGATGACGAATCGATTTCGCTGCTAAATTGGGGGAAAGCATGGAAATTTATCGCGGTGACTTCGAAGTGGCATCGTGATGAAGTCGTTCGCAAGGGTTTAGGTTCATGGATCGCGACGATGGGGACGTCGTCAGGGTTGCCTCAGTTCGGCAACGCAAGAGTGGAGCACCGAGCGCTCGATTAGAGGGGTGATGGCGTTGACCTGAGGTTGGATGTGTGGTCGAGGAGCTGCAACGCGATCGAACAGCGAGCTCGAGCGGCGACTATTGCGTGACTACCATGGCTAGGTTTTTTTCTCGACTGTGAGGTATCGTCTTGATTTAATTTACTTTATTTAAATTTATTTGTTTCGCTTAAATTGGAAAAAATATATAAGGAAAAGGATTGTTGTTATATACGCGGAAGAAAAAGGAAAGAAAAAATATATAAGGATTTTAAATGCCAAAGAGTTTTATAAAAGCTGGATTTTTAATTTATAAATTAAAAAATCTATATAGTGTATTTTTGGAACTTAATTTAGCTAATTATTTGGTTGCTAAAATATTCTATTAAACAGGGAATTAGTTTAAAATTAAATTTATTTTTAAGACTTAATCATTGGTTAATTTAAAATTATCAACTATTTCTGTTTATAGAAGAAGATTACTTTTATAAGTATATATATGAAGTTTCGAAAATAAAATAAATACAAATTTTAAATCTACTAGTTATTTTAAAATAATGTATTTAAGGTAATTCATTTGGTTAAATAATTTGTTTAATTATTTTAGTTATTAAGGGTAATGTATTTATGGAATTTAGTTTTAAATAGATAGTTAATTAAGTCTGTTAAAGAGCGGTTTATTTATCTTATTGACTTATCCAAATTATTTTAGTACTAAAGGTTATTTATTTTAGAAAAAAATTATTTAAATAAATTAGTAGTTTAAAACCATATTGTTAGTTTAAACTAAACAAATAAGTAGTAATTAATTGTTTGATTAATTTAATGTTAATTATTCGTAAATTGTTATTCAAGGTCTAAACTGTGAAGAATTGTGAAGAAACAAGCTGGTTTGGGATAATGGGTTGCAAACAAAATAAGGTGAGTTAATCTCACTCAGTTGATTTTAAATTTAAATTTAAGTGATTAAATTTGAATAATTGTTTGAACGGTTAAATTGATTGTTGCGCTATAGTATGGTATAATTTAGAATGGGTATTTATGTTGTGCTAACATTTGTGGATGTAGGAAAAACAGGTTGGAGGGATCCAACTGGACCCCCTAACATTTATTTAAATTATATTGGAATATTGAATGTTATGGTTCGATTGGATATAATTGGGTATGATGAATTACCAAAAATATATAAATTGGATTTGGAAAGAGATTAAAAGAAGTGAAATAATTATAGAAATTTGATTAAATTTAAGAACGAATTGGAAAAGGAATAAAGTGACTTTAAAATTGTAATAAATAAATCTTGTATAGAAAGGGAAATTTTGAATAAACAGAAGATTAATGAATTTTAAACTTCAGTATTATTATTTTAAAAGAACAAAACATATATTTAATATTTAAGATTTAAATTATTGAAAAGAATAAAGAAGAAATTGGGAAAAACTGAAATTTGTATATTTCAGTTAAAAGATTTAAAAATCAAATGGAAAACTATAACAATAATAATTAAGTCCATAACTAACGAATTTTGAAATGAATTGATTAATTAAAGAAAATATATTTCAAATGGAATAAATTGGAAATCAATTTGGGAAATTGATTTAAGTGATTGAAGTTGGAATTCTCCCTGAATAACCAAGTAAGTTTTCACGTAATTTTTTTAAATATAAGTTAAAGGTTTTAATTTTTTTTTAAAAGGTATGTTTTGAAAAATTTATTATTTCTAATATTTAAAGTCTAAAGTAAGTATTTCCTTTTAATCTATTATAGCAGAAATTATTTAAAAAGTGACTTAGTCTTTTGTTTTTAAAAGTTAAAATCTAGTTTTATATTTTATTAAGTAACCTTATTTTCAAATATTCATGTAGTATGTATTTTTAACAAATTATTGAAGTATTTTTACCTTAAATGTTTTAAAGTATATTTCAAAGTAAAGTGTTTTAAATTATGTTAAAAGTCTAGTTCTGTGCTTGTTGATTCCAGTGGAGATAGTAAATTTTTGGAAAAGCTTAGTCTGAAAATGGAAGATGGTTTGAATCTGTTTCCAAAGGATGGAAAATAGAAATATATCTTGTGAAGATATTTTTGAGATAAATAAATAATTTGGGTAATTATTTATTATGCGATGGATATTTGTGAATGCTAATTGATAGTTAAATAACCGACTATCAATATTGGACAAATGCGTTGATTGTTTCGAAGAGACCGGGATCGGGATTTATTTCTCGAAAACTACTTCGATCTGGTTTGTACGTTTTCATAGAAAACGAGTTTGGATTCGAAGATGGAGCAGTGAAGTGCAAGGGCTAGTCGCTACTAATCCTGAGGATATTTCCAAAATGGATGTAGTAGGCAGTACCTTCGGTTCCGTTCGAACCCGGGACGGACTTGTATGGATGAATGCTTTCGGAACATCGTCAGGTGGACGATGGGCATTCTAAGGGATATGTTCTAAAAAGGTAACGCTTAGCCTCAAGCCTCATCAACCGGGAATGACTGAAAATCAGGGGTTATGGAGCAAGGCTGGGTGGGTAGCACCCAAGCAGGTAAGGTCATTCCTATCTAGATGTCCCTTTTTATTTCGTCTTAGTGGGCGGTTGCTAATCCCAACCGCGGGGTGATCCCACTCGGGATTATCCAGTAAGGGGTAGTCCCGGTCTTGTGTTGCAGGGGAGCGGGCGTACTCCTCGGTACTGTGATCTAGGCCACGTACTGTGACAGGTGGTACCCTAGTGCCTAGTCATTAGTTGGAAATCCATTCTCCCTACGAGCCTTGTACGAGTTTTGTTTGTATTACCCACTCTGTGGCTAGTAGCTGGAATTTAATTGTGTAACAATTTTGGCTATTTTATAAGTATTTGTATATAGACCCTGTTATAATATCAGAGGATTTCTATAAATATTGTTTTAGCTATCGTAAGGTGAAAACCCGACATGTTTATTTGTGGCGTAGTCTTACGAGATGCTTTTTTTTTCAAAAGGATTTTTGAAACTTTAATAATCAATTGAGTGTGATTTTCTCACGCTAGTATTCCTGACTGACACGAGTGTTATTTAACTGTAATGCTCGGGTCAGACCGAGTATTATAGGATACGGGATATGATGCGGTGGAGCTCAGGAGACGAGCTGATGACGATATGTACTTCCGTACTTGTTTATATATATATATATATATATATATATTCTGCTATGTTGAATTGCTATGTATCCATTTGTATGTTATTGTTGTTGAACTGTGAGTGATGTACTCTGATGATGATGTAATATATAAACAGAGATATTTTATTTTTGAGTAAAGATTATTTATTATCTATTATATTTTATTCCGCTGCGATGGTTAGATTCTGTTGTTGTTTTCTACCTTCTTCTTCTACCTCTTCTTCTTTAACGCAAATGGTTCGTATTTCTGTACAACTTGAGTTGATTGTTGTAAAATAGTGTTGACTCAAGGGGTACGTATTTGCGGGTCGTATCACAAACACACCAAAACATGTGTAGAACAACCCAGTATGTTTGTATAAATATATTTCTACAATTTACCACAATTTATCCAATTTAACATAAGTCAAATATCAGGAATTTCAAAGCACATTTAATAAGACTACACGGCTTCAAACATTTATAATGCACTGTCACTTTTCACAAAGCAATACCAAACTTGTAAATAGTAAGTCTGGGCCATGATACATGTTACAGATGATCAAATAGAGATTATACTTCATAATAATGTTTTCACTTATTTTACAAAACAAGGCCTAGTCCAAAAGTAATAATTTGCATTGTGTATTATACAATTTACATTTTAAATAAATAATAATTACATACACAATAAAATTAAATCAACAAGTGACTAAAACTCATCCAAGTTCTAGCCGATGCTTACGCATTTCAGAATAGTCCAAAATTAAACGCCGTTCAATTTTGACTAAATTTCCTATAAACTCCAAACTTGATGAATCCGGCTCCAATGCATAAATATCATTGCTATGAGCCCAACACAAAATACCACGTCCAAATCCGACGTGAACATGATACAAATATTTGATCACTTGAGCTTAATTAAATTATAATCAACTTTAATTAATTAGGTAATCAAACTAATTTCCTTCTCCTATCAAACTCAAGTTGTCCCCCTTTCAAACCCTAACGCGACTTCCATCACCCATTGCCACCACCAGTAACCAACCAAGAAAGTTGCATCTCCACCAATCTTGCTCTACTTCGACAGGCCTATCGCTACTGACCTCGTCGCTTGTAATGGCTCCATGACCGAGAATGAATGCAACAACGTCAGTGACGTTTATCTCCAATTTACCGTCGTCACCATCGTTGAGGGACCCCTAAACTCCACTAAAACCAAGCCCTCATCATCCCCCACACTTTTGCTTCAGCGCCGCCGCCCCAAGATCAACGTCGCTGCGAAAAAATTTGTAACAACCCGGTGTTTCACATCAATTAATAATCGATATTAAACGATTAAAATTGTTGCTAATTGCTAATTTTTTTTTTTTTTAATTCGGTTTAAATTCTTTTCAAAAATTGTAAAAAGCGGTTTGTGGACTTAGAAAATGTTGGGCCACATTTCCTTTTTTGTGATAGTTATCTAAGCCCTACAACCCGTTCCCCTTTTCATTTTTCGTTGATTCGAAAAGCCCTCATAAAACAAAAAACAAACGAAATCACGAAAATTAAAAAAAATGGCGGCTCCAATTCTTCGTGGCTGCTAGGGTTTCGATTCTTGGATTTTGGAACAACTTCGTGTTGCCTCGGCCTCAATTCTCGATCAATTGAAAAGGTGAGTTTACTCACATCTAATTCGACTTTAGTGGTATGTTCCGACAGTTTGATTTTTGTGTTGACGTGAATTTAAACTGTCGTTTTTCATGGAAAATTTATTTTGATGTTGCTGATTTCTTGGTTGCTGATTATCACGGCAGTGCCTTATCTCGTGACCACCACGGCTCTACTTCCATCTGACTTCGGTCACGTGGTTGTGTGAGTGCGATTCCATGACTTTGTCTTATCGTCAGCCATCACCACTGCTTTGATATTATTTTTTTCTGATCATTTCAATGGAACTTAATACTTCTGTTTATAGAAAGTGGTTTTTGATATTTAGCCTCTGTCTCGCTTGATTCGAAATTGTGGAGGCTCACCGTGGCATTTGAATTGGTCCAATATTGATTTCCTTGCCGTTGTACATATGTACTTGGAGTTGTCATTTGTTTGGTTCGGTATTGTTGTTTGAATTTGGTTGTTGTACTCTTGATGTCAATGCTTTACACTGCTGCATATATTTTGATATTATCCCTGGTTATGATTTTTCTTGCATATTAAACATGACTTTGTTATAATTATCAACTAGGGATGCTTGTTGGTCTAATTGTTGTTCCTCCAAAACAGTTTGCATTTGAATTTGATATCTTGTTGAGTTCACTTGAGATTGCACTCGGTTTTATTATTTGATCAATGAATGGTCTGTGACATTTTACTCCACTAGTGCATGTATCTGTACTCATGATGCATTGCATTGGATTGGAATTGTGTCAATTGTTGCTTCATGTTACTGCAGCTTCATTATAGCTGTTGGGACCATATGCGATAGTATGGAAATTTGTTTCATGGATTTTTGTAGCCTGCGTGCTAAATTGTGTTGTACCTTGTTGCTACCTTCAGGTGCCTTTATGTGCTTTGTCTTCATCACTAACTTTTGCTTTCTTGAGTTTTCAGTTGATAACTGGAATCTGTACTAGATTACTTTTTGTTGCCTTTGCCCTGCTGTTCAATGGCATCAACATTGATATTTTATTGTGGTGTGTTGTGGTGCCATCTCTATGGTGCTCTCACCTTCATACTGCTGTGTTCATGTAGTTGTATCCTTATTGTTGGCGATGCTTGAGATTCTGTTGCACTTTGATATGGTGTAGCCAGCCTGGATTATATATGTTGACTTGTGCCTTTTTGTTGTTTACTGTAACTTTGGTTTGCATACTTGATGTGCAGATACACTTGAGCATTTATGTTTGCAAATTGGTCATTTTATAACCTGTAGCACTTGACTTCGGCTGTTTCTTTGATATTGAACTGTTAACTCGGCCATTTGTGACTTAGGCACTTTTGTTCGTCTCTTTGGGATATTTAACCTGATTTGCTGTTGCATTGTGTTGTAGTTGCTATGTCATCATGTTTGTTTCACTGCTACATTTATGTGTTGTTTCTGCACATGTTTGTATATGCAGACACTTAAGCATATTTTTGTTGTTTCATTTCAACTTTTGTATTGCATACTTAATATGCAGATACTTGGTCATTTTACAATCTGTAACATTGCATTGACTCAATACACTTCTGGTTTAAATGTAGTCCACTATACCTCTGTAGTCACTTCTCTTGACCATTTTGGCATGGTCTTGCTGTGTTCGAAATTGTTTACCTACTGTTGTTTTCGTGAGGCAGAGCCTTCCTCGCTGCACCTCTGGTTCATTTTGTCCATGTGCAGATTGTTATGTACATTCTCTTGTGTACATACTGCATATTCACTTTGTTGGAGCCTTTTCACAACTGTCACTTACTTATGGTATTTGTTTGGACTGTGAATTCTTGTGCATTGGCCTTTGTGCCTTGTTGTTATTTCTGTATATGCCGTTGTGGCGAGGCAGTGTACGCGTGCGTGCACTGCAGCCACACGGTATTGAGTTTTTGGGTACGACATCACTATAGTGGCAAGGCAGTGCACACAAGCGTGAACTGCAACCACACGGTATGGCGTGTATGATATTCTATTTGTTTTGACTTATGGATCTTTTTACGTATTCCACATTCCGTAGTGGCGAGGCAGTGCATGCATGCGTGTACTGCAGCCCTACTTGAATTAATATTTTAATTGATATTTCAATGGTTTGAACTGTTTTGTTTATTTCAATTCAATATTCTGAATTGCATTCTGATTTGCTTTGATTACTATCGTCTATTCATTTTTTTAATTATTATTGCTTCTGTGCACCAATAACTAAGTTTGAATTAGACTGACCCGAGTATTATTTTCTTTTGAATTTAATACTCGGGTCAGACCGAGTATTTCAGGTTGTCGATATTCTGCTTTGGGTTGCTGCTAGAGCTATGAAGTTCTTTCATATCTTTTGGAGTAGTCGTCGTCATTTGTAGTAGTCTGTAAAATTGTATAGGAAGATATGTATTCATGTATATTACATACGTTAATGTACTTGTATATGTAACTTCCTTAGTCGACTGTTGTAGTTGTATCATACGTACCGTGTCATATGTATTGTATCAAATGTATTGTAACTGACATCAGTTATTGTATATATGAGACTTTCTGTTTGATTTGTGTTTCGCATTATATTATCTGTGTGATATTTTATATTTACTGTTCTAAACTATTACGAACCATCGTAGTTCGTTTTATAATGGAATTGGGGTATGTCGATGGGAGAAAATAAATCCGAGATGAAAAAATGAAAGAAAATATATTTATCTACCACTCCCATTGATATAACCAATACTAGTATAAGGTCTAACTATTGATGGTCGCTCCTCAACAGCCTTATTCTCCGTGCGAGTTGACAGCACTACACCGTAGTGTTCTTGGCTAGCGTGGGTATAGACGTGGGGCGTCACAGCTTGGTATCAAAGCCTGGGGTTTGGAACAAATATAAAACATAACTTAGATAGTACATGTGTTACAACTGTTTGTCGACGTTTTATCTCTCATATTTGCATATGATTGTCTATGATTGTTAGGTATGAATTCCTAACGCTTATTCATATGCATTTAATTTTGATTCTTGTGTTTTCGGCTTTGATTTGATTTAGCCGATGATTGATTTTTGTTCGAATCCCAGCATTCCGAACTTGATATTTTATGTTTTCCTCGGCTTGATTTCCATTCGACTTCGGTCACTTTGTTTTTGAGAAATTGCTAAATTCTTAATTTCCAAGACTCTGACTTTGTTTGCCGTTGAGTCTTTTGATGATGTTGTTGAATCGTTTTGTACTCTATTATGGCCATTAATTGTTTACTTCGGCATTGACTTGATTTTATTTTTGTTGAAGCCATTTATGCATTTATGCTCGTTCTGCTTTGTTTTTTTCCAATTGTTAATCGATTCTTCTTTTCCGATTAGTTGATAACTTCTATTTCTGAAATTTTTGGATATTTCTACTTTGATGGATTTAGAATCGAATTCTTTGGATTTTATTCACGTCTTCGTATGTGAATTTTAGTGAATTGACTTGGTTTTCAAATTTAATCGATTCTTGTTAATTCCTCGATTTGTTGCTATCATTTATTAGCAACTTTGATAACATTTTCTTCGGAATTTTTGTGAACGTACCTTTTTATGGATACAGTATCGATTTCTTTGGATTCTATTCACATCTTTGTATGTGAATTCTTGTGATTGATTGTTCCTACAATCATTTTTGTGATTTGTCACTTTAAAAATATAAAGGTTTTCTATACTAGAAGTAAATATCAAAACCCTTTTCTCCAAACGATTTCAAAACTATTTTACTACAAAACTCTTTTCCTAAACCGTTTTCCAATCTATTAGTATATACTAACTTTTACCTCACTCGTATGAGAAATCTAATTAAACGGCTTAGTAAAACAAGTGGTATGAAATGCTTGCGTTTGCTTCGTCGGTTAATTCTTGGACTTGTTCGATTGAACCTCATGTGACAATTTTTCTAGTGAAGATCTACAGTTTGTTCGTAAATATTTAATTTAAGCTAGTGGATATGGGACATGAAGCTAAACTTTTATATTCACTAACTTAGTGTAATTGACACTTCTCGTTGATCATGACGATCATTCTTATGATTTAGACTAGCAATTGTGCGATGTCTCCTTTTTGGTTAGTCTAGACCTCAATCTGTGTGATTCCGACTCACACATGTAGGGTAGCGACCTACGGTCTTCGGGCCATTCGTGTGTCAAAATTAATGGCTTGCAACCATGAGATAGCGTCTCGTTATGCGTTGCACGTGTTGATGATTTTTCATGCTCGCATGTAGGTGAGATTCCGTGCTCCCGTTCTCGCTTTGCATTGCACGTGTTGATGATTTTTCATGCTCGCGTGTAGGTGAGATTCCGTGCTCCCGTTCTCGCTTTGCATTGCACCTGTTGGTGAGCTTTCATGCTCGCGTTCTCGTTATGCGTTGCACGTGCTGATGAATTTTCATGCTCGCATGTAGGTGAGTTTTCATGCTCCCGTTCTCGCTTTGCGTTACATGTGCTGATGAGTTTTCATACTCGCGTGTAGGTGAGTTTTCGTGCTTCCGTTCTCGTTATGCGTTACATGTGCTGATGAGTTTTCATGCTCACGTGTAGGTGAGTTTCCATACTCCCGTTCGAGTTTTCATACTCCCGTTCGAGTTTCCATACTCTCATTCGAGTTTTCATACTCCCGTTCGAGTTTCCATACTCCCGTTCGAGTTTTCATACTCCCGTTCGAGTTTCCATACTCTCATTCGAGTTTTCATACTCCCGTTCGAGTTTTCATACTCCCATTCGAGTTTTCGTACTCTCATCTTGTGATTTCTGGATTTCTTGTGATGGGTTCTAGAATTTGTGCTTCACCAATTTTCGTGATTTCTATTGATAGGTTTTATCAATTTTTGTGCATTGGTGAATTCGCGTGTTATTGACTTGTTATGAATACAAGTTTAGGGTATGATACCCCTTCCTATCTTTGAGAGGATTCTTGTGACATTTTTGATGAATGAAAATTCATTGGTATTATATTTTGATGCCAATTATTTCGATGAAATTTTGACGTATGTCAAAGTTGCTACTGACGTTGCTATTTTATATCACGTGTTTTGAAAATTTGTTATTCTTCAAAATTGTTTCAAAATAAAAAATAAATTGATTTCAAATTTTTTTTACAGTTTACGCTTTCAAAAGAATGAGGAAGCGATTTAAACGTTTCAGAAAAATCGAGGACTATGACCCCTTTCTTTTACTGATTCGCTTAATTCCGGACTTGTCCGCTTGAGAATGTGAAATGTTATTTTTTTTAAAAATACACAACTATGCACTTTCAAGAAGACGATGAAGTGAACTAAACGATTTAGTAAAACTCGTGGTTGTGGGCCATGTGCGTTTGCTATTTCGGTTAATTCCGGACTCGTTAATTGAAAAATTTGTGATTTTTGATTATCGTTTTGATAATCGGATGTTAGTGATTTCTGATTATCGTTTTTGATAGTCGGATATTTATTGTTTCTAATTATCTTTGTTGATAATTAGATATTTGAGATTTAAATATCTTTTGTGATAATTAAATATTTACGATTTAAGATTTGATTATCAGTTGTTATAATTAAATATTCGTTGATTTGTGATTTCTGATTATCGTTTTGATAATCAGATATTTATTGTTTCTAATTAACGCTTGTGATAATTAGATATTTGAGATTTAATTATCGTTTGTGATAATTAAATATTTACGATTTAAGATTTGATTATCAGTTGTGATAATTAAATATTCGTTGATTTGTGATTTCTAATTATCGTTTTGATAATCAGATATTTATTGTTTCTAATTATCGCTTGTGATAATTAGATATTTGAGATTTAATTATCGTTTGTGATAATTAAATATTTGTGATTTAAGATTTGATTATCGTTTTGATAATTGAATTTTGCTGATTTGAAATTTGATTACCGTTATGGTAATGCCTGATTATCGTTTTTGATAGTTAGATATTTGTGTTTTCTAATTATCTTTGTTGATAATTAGATTTGCTGATTTTGCTGTTTTCTAATTATCGAATCGGTGATTAGATATTGCTGTTTTGTGATTTCTGTATTCTGATTATCTATTTGATAATTAAATTTTGTTGAGAATTTGTGAATTTCTTTTATGAAATTAAAAGATTTCTTTGGTGTTCTTATTGTACTACGCCGGTGAACCGGCTCAATTTTTTGCTATTCATGACGTTTTCTACGTCCTCCAATTATGGAGATGCCTTAGGGGTTTCCGATCCTTATTCTTGAGCAACCTTCTATTCACATCATTGCTTCGGGGGTGTAGCACCTTCGAAATAATGATGTTTTTCTCATGAAAGCTCTATGGTTCTCAAATCCTATGGATTTCACTCTGGAATCTAGAGAATTCATCGAGCAAACACGTTCAGGCTTTCTCTTTCATGCTCTTCATGGTGAACTTCCTATTTCAAATTTCTTCATTTTGTGATGAAATGTTTTTGGGTTGTTACCTTTTGTCCATTTTTCCTTAAGATTGCGAGGACGCAATTTCTTTAACGAGGGGAGTCTGTAACAACCCGGTGTTTCACATCAATTAATAATCGATATTAAACGATTAAAATTGTTACTAATTGCTAATTAAAGTTTTTTTTTTAAAATTCAGTTTAAATTCTTTTCAAAAATTGTAAAAAGCGGTTTGTGGACTTAGAAAATGTTGGGCCACATTTCCTTTTTTTTTGTGATAGTTATCTAAGCCCTACAACCCGTTCCCCTTTTCATTTTTCGTTGATTCGAAAAACCCTCACAAAACAAAAACAAATGAAATCACGAAAATTAAAAAAAAAATGGCGGCTCCAATTCTTCGTTGCTGCTAGGGTTTCGATTCTTGGATTTTGGAACAACTTCGTGTTGCCTCGGCCTCAATTCTCGATCAATTGAAAAGGTGAGTTTACTCACATCTAATTCGACTTTAGTGGTATGTTCCGACAGTTCGATTTTTGTGTTGACGTGAATTTAAACTGTCGTTTTTCATGGAAAATTTATTTTGATGTTGCTGATTTCTTTGTTGCTGATTATCACGGCAGTGCCTTATCTCGTGACCACCACGGCTCTACTTCCATCTGACTTCGGTCACGTGGTTGTGTGAGTGCGATTCCATGACTTTGTCTTATCGTCAGCCATCACCACTGCTTTGATATATTTTTTTTCTGATCATTTCAATGGAACTTAATACTTCTGTTTATAGAAAGTGGTTTTTGATATTTAGCCTCTGTCTCGCTTGATTCGAAATTGTGGAGGCTCACCGTGGCATTTGAATTGGTCCAATATTGATTTCCTTGCCGTTGTACATATGTACTTGGAGTTGTCATTTGTTTGGTTCGGTATTGTTGTTTGAATTTGGTTGTTGTACTCTTGATGTCAATGCTTTACACTGCTGCATATATTTTGATATTATCCCTGGTTTTGATTTTTCTTGCATATTAAACATGACTTTGTTATAATTATCAACTAGGGATGCTTGTTGGTCTAATTGTTGTTCCTCCAAAACAGTTTGCATTTGAATTTGATATCTTGTTGAGTTCACTTGAGATTGCACTCGGTTTTATTATTTGATCAATGAATGGTCTGTGACATTTTACTCCACTAGTGCATGTATCTATACTCATGATGCATTGCATTGGATTGGAATTGTGTCGATTGTTGCTTCATGTTACTGCAGCTTCATTATAGCTGTTGGGACCATATGCGATAGTATGGAAATTTGTTTCATGGATTTTTGTAGCCTGCGTGCTAAATTGTGTTGTACCTTGTTGCTACCTTCAGGTGCCTTTATGTGCTTTGTCCTCATCACTAACTTTTGCTTTCTTGAGTTTTCAGTTGATAACTGGAATCTGTACTAGATTACTTTTTGTTGCCTTTGCCCTGCTGTTCAATGGCATCAACATTGATCTTTTATTGTGGTGTGCTGTGGTGCCATCTCTACGGTGCTCTTACCTTCATACTGCTGTGTTCATGTAGTTGTATCCTTATTGTTGGCGATGCTTGAGATTCTGTTGCACTTTGATATGGTGTAGCCAGCCTGGATTATATATGTTGACTTGTGCCTTTTTGTTGTTTTACTGTAACTTTGGTTTGCATACTTGATGTGCAGATATACTTGAGCATTTATGTTTGCAAATTGGTCATTTTATAACCTGTAGCACTTGACTTCGGCTGTTTCTTTGATATTGAACTGTTAACTCGGCCATTTGTGACTTGGGCACTTTTGTTCGTCTCTTTGGGATATTTAACCTGATTTGCTGTTGCATTGTGTTGTAGTTGCTATGTCATCATGTTTGTTTCACTGCTACATTTATGTGTTGTATCTGCACATGTTTGTATATGCAGACACTTAAGCACATTTTTGTTGTTTCATTTCAACTTTTGTATTGCATACTTAATATGCAGATACTTGGTCATTTTACAATCTGTAGCATTGCATTGACTCAATACACTTCTGGTTTAAATGTAGTCCACCATACCACTGTAGTCACTTCTCTTGACCATTTTGGCATGGTCTTGCTGTGTTCGAAATTGTTTACCTGCTATTGTTTTCGTGAGGCAGAGCCTCCCTCGCTGCACCTCTGGTTCATTTTGTCCATGTGCAGATTGTTATGTACATTCTCTTGTGTACATACTGCATATTCACTTTGTTGGAGCCTTTTCACTACTGTCACTTACTTATGGCATTTGTTTGGACTGTGAATTCTTGTGCATTGGCCTTTGTGCCTTGTTGCTATTTCTGTATATGCCGTTGTGGCGAGGCAGTGTACGCGTGCGTGCACTGCAGCCACACGGTATTGAGTTTTTGGGTACGACATCACTATAGTGGTAAGGCAGTGCATGCAAGCGTGAACTGCAGCCACACGGTATGGCGTGTATGATATTCTATTTGTTTTGACTTATGGATCTTTTTGCGTATTCCACATTCCGTAGTGGCGAGGCAGTGCACGCGTGCGTGTACTGCAGCCCTACTTGAATTAATATTTTAATTGATATTTCAATGGTTTGAACTGTTTTGTTTATTTCAATTCAATATTCTGAATTGCATTCTGATTTGGTTTAATTACTATCGTCTATTCATTTTTTTAATTATTATTGCTTCTGTGCACCAATAACTGAGTTTGAATTAGACTGACCCGAGTATTATTTTCTTTTGAATTTAATACTCGGGTCAGACCGCGTATTTTAGGTTGTAGATATTCTGCTTTGGGTTGCTGCTAGAGCTATGAAGTTCTTTCATATCTTTTGGAGTAGTCGTCGTCATTTGTAGTAGTCTGTAAAATTGTATAGGAAGATATGTATTCATGTATATTATATACGTTAATGTACTTGTATATGTAACTTCCTTAGTCGACTGTTGTAGTTGTATCATATGTACCGTGTCATGTGTATTGTATCAAATGTATTGTAACTGACATCAGTTATTGTATATATGAGACTTTCTGTTTGATTTGTGTTCCGCATTATATTATCTGTGTGATATTTTATATTTACTGTTCTAAACTATTACGAACCATCGTAGTTCGTTTTATAATGGAATTGGGGTATGTCGATGGGAGAAAATAAATCAGAGATGAAAAAATGAAAGAAAATATATTTATATGCCACTCCCATTGATATAACCAATACTAGTATAAGGTCTAACTATTGATGGTCGCTCCTCAATAGCCTTATTTTCCGTGCGAGTTGACAGCACTACACCGTAGTGTTCTTGGCTAGCGTGGGTATAGAGGTGGGGCGTCACAAAATTCAAACCCAAGCTTCGCCATTCATCTCTACTTCACAGCCGTCTCGCCTTGATCCACCTCAATCCGACTGGTCAAACCACTCATCTCACCTTCATGCATATTTCTTTAGTTGGGACCATCCCCCGAAACAACCCATAGAGACGCCGATCAACTTCGGCTGTTGGATGAGAGGCTAGGGTAAGGGTTTTAATTTTAGAAAAATAAAGAAAGTGAGGTCCTTTTATAGAAAAATCTCTGACACCATTAAACCCCTAAAATCTCGAACTCTAATCGAGGCATGCTAACTGGCATTCCTAACTAGGATCATGTAATTAATTTCTATGTGTTTCGATCTCGCACGACCACGTAGTACGCCGGATCGCTGCTAAACTTATCCACGTACAACAATTCTGGATCCAATGACACTAATTTTATCAAAATCTGAGACAATTCCCCGAAGTAATAATTTCACCTGTTAAAACGAATTATTATTAAAACTAGTTTGATATCTTTTAATTCTAAATTAAAAGCTTTCTATTATCATTCTTATTTAAACACAATTTAAATTAGCTTTCAAAATCATTTTTATTCGAATTAAATCCAACATTCAATTATTTAAATAATTCAATATTTAAGTATAAACCGTTCAAAACCCGGGTTGTTACAATTCAATTTTCTGTACTTCCAGAATTTTCAAAAATTTCTAATCATATCCATTTTCATTATCTGAATCCTGATCGTTAATTATTGTGTTGAAAGCGATGGATTTCTTTTCCATTGTCTTAATTTCTCTTCTACCCTGCATTTATGCTTCGTAGGACATTAAATTGCCTATTAACTCCTTAACTTTTAGAGTACTAATATCATTAGCCTCTTTATTTGCAAGCGTCTTTTGATCCCATTCTGAAAGGAGTGAATTTAGGATTTTTCCGACTTAGTCCTGTTCAAAAAAGTTTTTCCTTAATGCAACTAATAAATGCACTATATTTTGAAATGTATGGTATGTGTCAGAAATGGTCTCATCTGAATTCTTTTTAAATAATTGAAACTGTTTAGTTAACATGGAAATTTTAGTCTGTTATATTTTACTAGTGCCTTCATGAGTAACTTGTAGTATTCTCATAATTTCACATGCAGACTTACAAATAGACACTCTATTGAATTCATTCTTATCTACTGAGCAAAATAAAATATTCATGGCTTTCTAATTTGTGCTAGTTCCTTTTGGTTAGTACTCCAAGATGGAAAATCAGACTGGTGTTTAGTGTACTTATTTTGTGTAATGTTACAAAGTCTAGACCAATTGACTGTAAATAATTTTTATTCTACCCGACCAATAAGTGCAATTACTGCCATTAAAAGTAGGGGTCTAGCAGTTGTTTATCCTTCGACAAAAATGTTGACAAATGAAATGATAGTGCTACTAACAGTGTTGTTAGCCATTTAAACTTTTCGAAAATCAAATTATGAGTATTTAAAATAAAATGCTCTGATACCAAATGTTAGTGGTGGAATTATGGATCTTAAGGCTTAACTAAACACTAGAAGGGTGAATAGTGTTTTCTAACTTTAACGAATTTCTTTTTGATTCTTCTAATATTACACTTAATTAACACAGAATAAACAATCATAGATTCAAATACAGACAAATATAAATACAGTGAAGTAAAAGTAGAGAATCAAAGATATCATACCAGAGATTTTATACTGGTTTGGAGTTACCTTACATCCAGTCTCGTACTATTTCTTATACGAATTTCTTTTCAAATGCCAAATTTTCAACTGCCAGAAAGAAAACCCAATACAATCTCGATTTCAAGGGTACGAGACACACCCTCCAGATTTTTCAAGCTTTTGGTACACTCATTTGATTTGACTTGGGACACAAACATACCCACTTGGATTTTTGGGACATGAAGCACACCCAATTGATTTGAATCGGGACACAATCACATCCAATCAACTGTAACTAGAGTTTTAATGATTTTTTCCAAGAAAATGTTTGATCTTTGAATACAATTGATCCTATAGCCTCTTTGACACCACTTTGATCATTGATTGAGTGAGAAAGATGATTGAAATCAGAGAGTAAATATTAGAGAATAAATACAATGAAGATTGAATTAATTCTGTTTTGAATTTGAGAAAATTTGATTATATTTTCAATAGACATTTTGGAAAAGTAAGAGGAGTGAAGATAATAAGAAATAGTTGTTAAAAATTCATTTAGAAACCCCCTATAGATAGAGAACAAACAGACATGTCCATTCGCGAAGAATTACGATGAACATACACTTCATTTCAAATTTAATTTTGAAAACTGCGACATGTAGGTCGACATATAGTCTGCCCATATGTTGACATATCCTTGTATATTTTGAAAACTTGTTATCTATTTTGAAAATATGATTGTTTGTAAAATATTTTAATACTTTGTAAAAAAAAGTTTAAACAAAGTTTGTAAGCATTTGAAACTATAGAAAACTTTTATAAAATATTTTTAAATATATTTTAAAAATATATTTTTATTTAAAAATAAATGATAAGAAAACGAAAAATTTAGATCAAAGATTGCTACCAGGTATTTTAACAATATTCTCTGATTCTATACACAGACCATAGTCTTGAAATCTTCATATCTTGATCTTTATACTCACGAGTCTGCATGTCCAGTTCTTGAGTCTTTATATTGTACAATCTTCAATTCAAAACATGTATAATATCCTGCACTATATACTATATAAGTTGGCAAAATCATTAGCATCCATATTTTATATGATTATATATTTGTTACTAAGGTTGTTATCTTCAAAATCAATATCTGAGGTACTAACAATGTGGTGAATTGTCGACATTCAACATTCTCCATGAACTGTTGATTTTCGGCATTGCTTGTTATATTGATGAAATACAACATCTTCATGTACATTGCTGACTTTTGACACCTTCATAACTATAGACATTCGATATTTTAGTGAAATCGTTGAAATTCGACATCCTTCGTGGTTCTAGTGAGATTTGATATCTCTCTTTACATTGATGGTCTTTCGACATCTTTGATGGAACTAATGATATGTGGCATCCTGTTTAACTTTAGCCGTTCGATATCTCTTTCACCCTTTGAAGCTTGGCATCCTCTGCTTCTTGTAAATACTCAAAGTACTTACTGCTAGTAGGGTTTTTCAACGGTTATAGTTGTATAGGCCCGATATTTAGAGACTCCCGGTATTCTCTCTTTATGATTATGTCTTCGGTACCTCTTGTTTATGTGATATCTCCCTTTACTTTCCTTCAGTTCGACATCCTTCATATTATAGTCTCTTGGCATCTGTTGAAGTTTGATATTACTCTTGGCTTGTTAAATGTTTGGTATCAAGTGGATACGATATCCTTTCCCTTTTACAAGCTTGACAACCATCAAGGCCGTTGAGGCTCGACATCTTCCTTCAATTTCGATAACCTTTGCATGTGTCGTTTCTCTATTGTTCAACATTTGTATAGATTTTAAACCTCGGTAGGATATCCTTCCCATTGAAAAAGCTTGATATCCATAGAAGCTGTTTATGGATGCGATATCTCTTCCCTTTTGTACGTTCAACAACTTCTAAAGTTGGCCAATTGCTTGGAATTAGACATTCTTACAATTATTTCATCCTTCCATAGGTGCACGACACCCATCATTAAAGAAGTTCAAAATTTTCTTGAAATGCTTGAAGTTCAATATCCCTTTCTGGATGCTCTACTTTTTTTCCTTCGACATCTTGAATCTCGATATGCTCTCTTTACATGTTTGACATTATTATTTGTAGCAACAGGGGATAAATAGAGAACTATTAACACGGAAAGTGCTTTGAATTGTTGATGCTTTTATTAGATATATTTTTGACTTTAGTTGAAAATCTTATTGAACACCTTAAGGTAAATGTGATAGTAGTAACCGAAATGGATTTTTTGTTATATGAAATTTTGATTTGGTAGTGCATATAGTCTGTGATAGTAATAATCGAAATGAATTTTTTTCTATCATAATACGGCTATATTGTATTGCATTAACTACTTAATTTGTTAGTTAGTAATAAAACGACATAAATAATTATCAGCATGAATGACACAGATTTATACCACTACTATAAAAATACTTAATAATTTAATATTATATCAACCTTTTCGATCCTATGTTCAAGCTATTCAGTATTATGTCAAACTATTAGTAATAAAGTCAAATTTATTCTTATTTTTGTAGTTTGGTCGGTGGAGTATACCAGTGCTTAATGGAATCCACGGTCATGGAAAAAGTCCCTGAATATTTATCAGAACTACTTTCCTTCTATCAATGAGAAAAGTTTGGTCAAAAGTTTTGGAGAAGAGCTCATGGCCACATGAATACTTATACATGCAATTGTGTACTTGCATCCATGTGCTTCATGTATGTTTTTCATTAGTGCTTTCCTACTACGATTCTTTCTAGGTATAATAATCGTATTCGGTATTATTCTGACAAATTTGTATTTATAATCATATAAAATCCAACATTTTAGTTTATAAGTATACATGATATTGTTTAGTAGAATTTGACTATCAATAATGATGTTAGTAACTGTCTTTTCTTCAATCTAAGTCTAGAAAAGTATAGGTCACATGAATTAAATTGCCTACCTAATTATAACAGTAACTTGCATAAATTAATTTTAAGAGACATGTTGGGACTTGCATAAATTAATTTTAAGAGACGTTTTTATGCATACAAGTCAAACTACTTGATGCATATAACAAATAGTTGTTCAATCTGTCTACAGCTAGGCATCGCTTCAATTTAACGATGCCATTGCAACAACTGTATTATCTTAGATGTTTGAAATAGTTTGTTGTCGCAAAGGCGTCGCTAAAGTTTAGCGACGCCTTTGCGATCAATTTTCCACTTTAGAACATCTGCATCACAATGGTGTCGCTAAAATTTAACGACGCCAATTTTATGACGCCTTACCGACAACAAACAATTTAGTAACGCTCATTTTTCGGTCGACGCTTCTGACGTCGTTGTGGCATCGCTAAATTTTTTAATAACGCCATAGCGACACGAAATAAGCATCAGTAAACAATGGGTTTGTAGTAGTGATTCACTCATGTGCATGATGACGGGTTCCAAATGTTAAATTACAAAATTAGTACAGATAAGAAACGTAATATAAGATAACTAAGGAAAAACCTAATCATTTTATTTACGACAATGGTGAGTAATAATAATAATAATAAAGTAATAATGTGTATCTCATTCATTGCAAAAACATATTGTCCATACTTTAAATATTAGTAAACTAAAATTTTGCTATGCAATGTTCGATATATCAATCATGAATTAAATCTTTTGTTATGGTTTATGCATATAATTTTTTTTAATTGAATTATATGCTTTTAGATTTGAATGAAAAAACCATATTATCGTTTTGTTAATAAGGCCGTGGAATATAAATTGAAACTATCATTTTTTATAAATTATTAGAGAAATTAATGAATATTAGTTACTTAAATTGATTTAAATTGTGTGGATTTATAGCGTTTAGTTAATTTAAATACACGAATTTGAAAGTAAAATAATAAGATAAAATTGATAAAAACTTTGTAAATAACTGTATAAATTATAAAATCCAGATGTATGGATATGAAATCATGAAAAAAATTAACACAATATTTTGAAAACAACAAAATGATATTTCACATTGCTTTAGAAAAATGAAGAGAATTAAGGAGTATGTGAAATTTTTTATAATTACTTAGATGGTTTGTAATTCCTAAACTTTCTATTATTTGACTGACAACTCATTAAAGTATTGTTATTATTGTTTTCTACGTGATCTGTATATTTCAATATAAGGATGAAAATTCGGTTTATACCATTTTGTAACAATGAGCGTGGTACACTTATTGACCTTATTATCTTTATTACTTATTAAAAAAATTAATAAACAAGGATTAATTAAATTTATTTAAATATCTTATAGTTAAACTATTTAATTAATTTAAATATACAGACTTAAATGCAAATTATATGTGAAAACAGAGAACTTCGAAAATAATAGCAGAAATAAAAACGTGTGGGCTTTTAAATGTAAAATACTAATATAAAATTAATAAAATATCGTAAAAAATTGCAAAAATAATAAAGCGCATCACTTCTTTAAAATAAAATATTAATAAATATCTAGAGAAAGTCAAGGAGAGTTAAGAAAATGCTAGAATTAATGTGAAAGCTAAATATTCATCTGCTTTACTATTATTTAATAGATATGTTGTAAAAAATAAGATATATTTATTTTTTGTTAAGTGATCTACATATTTTATATTTGAATGAAAATTTGATTTTATTATTTTGTTATTATAAATATGTTATGCATATTGAAATTGTTCATTTTTTGGATTAATTGGAAAATCTAATGAATATTAGTTACTTAACTTATTTAATTAGTTTAAATTTAGTTATTTAGTTAGTTTAAATATATGAACTTAAATACAAAATAGCAAAGAGGATTATTGAGAACTTTGTAAATAATCGCGGATATTGTAAAATGTTGGTATTTAACTATGCAATCATGGAAAGATTTAATAGAACATTATGAATAATTGAAAAATGATGACTTTGTCCTCACAATTAGGACAACTCTTTCATCAAAAATGAAATAATGATTTAGGATTTAAATAAAAAATAATGTGAGATAATAAAATCAAAAATAACATAAGATTGGAGCAGAACTATCTAATTGTATAAATTATAAAAGGTAGTGTTTGAGTGTAAATGGTTGATGAGTACACCCCATGTATTTATTTCAATTGATTTCTTAGCTATACCAAATTCCTTTTTATTTACATTCATTTCATTTACATTCAATTATTTACATTGCTTTATCCACATCCATTTATTAATAAGTATATTCCTTTCAATACTAATATCACTTAAACAATATTCCATCCACTTTTACTTAAGTTTATAAACATTTCATACCGCTCTTCTCATATTTAATACCACTTCACAATGTAAGTCCATATATATTATAATCAATTTCATTTCCAAAAATTATTTCATTTAGCCTAACTTAGGCAAAATATCTTTTCAAAATTCACTTTATTTAACTTAATTTAAGTTAACTTTAATTTATAGTTCAATTTCAAATTTATTTTCTTAACTTTCATATTCTACAATTTAAACATTGTTTTAACTACTGATTCTCAAAATTTATAAGTTATAAAACATATTTTCTCATATTTTCATAAAATACTCAATGAAAATTTACACAGTTTAAACACCTTGTTCTTATTTATTTCAAATCATTTTGAAATCATATATATATATATATACACACACACATACATATATATATATAATCCCCTTGGCATATAAAATCATTCCTTTGAAATTTAAAATCAAAGCTAGTTTTACCAAAACAAAATCCCTATGGTAGCAATTCCTCTCTTGGAAACTCAAAAATGGACGTCGATGATGCTGCGATCATCATCAAAATTATTTTTCAACGACTATAGTGAGTTTAGTGCTTTCTATCTCTTTAAAATTTCTTTTAAAAATATTTCTATTCAAAATATTTTCCAAATAATATCATTATTATTATTTTTAAAACTTTCAATAACTATTTCTAAAACCAAAAGGATTTAAGTTTCCAAATTCCCGGCTTTTAAATTCTTTCTAATTTATAAACCGCTTTATTAACCATATATACTTCCCCTTCGGTTATATAAAATCAGTTATATAAAATCAGTTCCTAAT
Organism: Allium cepa; assembly: GCA_030765085.1. NCBI lineage: Eukaryota > Viridiplantae > Streptophyta > Magnoliopsida > Asparagales > Amaryllidaceae > Allium > Allium cepa. The sequence goes on along the minus strand of CM060939.1, from coordinate 961,192,807 downwards.
TTCATTATGATAATAACACTTTTATTCGATCACAAGCAACAATCAACAATATTAATAATCAAATATTACATTCTCTAACAACAAGCATACCATATATACCATAATAATTTCTGAAAATTTATTCTTTATATATAAAATATAATCAAGGTAAAATTATTTCATTTACCAATTTCAAAACAATACCATGTCAAACTTCTATGTTCAAGTGTTTAATGATCCCTATCAATAACGTTAATTACTCGTACTGACCAAAATCCGTAAGTCACTCAATTGATCAACCAACACAATATATAACATTTTTATATCACTTACAAATACGCGTTCATATATATACACAGACACAGACACAGACACACACACTCAAACTCATTTTAGGGTGCTACTGACCCTATCTTTAATGAGTATACCACCAAAGCCAATGTTCTCGCCTAACCTTCAGCGCCTACCAAGTGTAACAAACTGAATTCTCGACCCTCGAAAATCGACACTAATATATCCATAGTATTACATATCAAGAAATTGAACGCCAAAATACCCAATTGTTAGGGAAAAAGAAAGAAGGAAGAAGATAAGAAGAAAACTAAACAACATAGAATCTCACAACAGAACGAATAATCTATAATACACAAAAAATCATTACACATAAGTCAAACTGTAACATATGTATATACAAACATCAATCAAAGTATACTATCCTATTTCAATCTGGGCAGTTATAATAGTCCGTCCTCCGAATTGCTGATAAATACAACAACGAATACAACAGAAAAATAACCATCTACGTGAATATGTCTATGGGCCTCTAACTTGTCTCCTGAAACTCCAAAGCATTCCAAACTAATTTGTAATATGCTCGGTCTGACCCGAGCATTATAATAAAATAACACCCGAATCAGTTTGGAAAACCAGCATGAGAAAACACACCCAACTGGATTTTTAAAGTTATGGAAATCCTTTGAAAATCAAGAGTATCTCGTAAGATCATGCCACAGACTGCTTTTTACCTTACGATAACCAAAAGATTTTCTATAGAAAATCCATTTATATTATAATAATGTCCAGGGGTCAAAGTAAAATATGAATATAGCTTAAATGCTTGCATCTCACGTTTTATCATAATTGGGCACAACTAAGTCCATACAATGCATATTGGAGAATGGATTCCATACAATAACTGGGCTATCGGGGTACCGCCCGTCATGGTGCATCTCTAGATAAAATAACACCGAGGTCGAACCTATCGACCCTTGCCAACACACGACCGGTCGACCTTTTACTGGATAGTGCCGAATATGGTTGCCCCTCTGTTAATGGGCCCCGAAGAATACATATAAGAGATAATAGCGACTTTAAATAGGGAAGATCGTACCCTACTTGGAAGCGACCCACTTGGCCCTGCTGCATCTTCTATTTTAGTAATTCCTGGTTGATGAGGTTTGAGGCTACGTTATACCTTTCATATAGCACTTCCCACTTGGAGTGTTAATACTACCTTCCAAGCAACAATGGAATACCAGCATTCATCCATATAAGTTTGTTCTAGGACTGAACGAAACATTTGAGAGCTCTATCTCCAATTTCATCATCTTTAAGATGTCTTCACTTCAAAAGCATTCGTTGGATCGAAGTGGTTTTTGGATAACATACCCGATCGCGGTCTCTTCGGAATAACTATTCAATAATTCCTAGTAAACTCCACCCCGGTTCTTTAGGAAATAAACAATCAAAGATAAGATCGGACATCACCACCTAACCGTTAGTGGACAGATTTCCTTGTCATTGTACTAGGAGAATGAAACAAGATTTATACGCATAGTACAACATCATCGGAGATGAATGTGCCATATAACTCACATGTTTCTCCAAGATATTTTTAAAGTTACATTTAGGTTTAATTTCGATAGTTAGTTATTTAACTATCGAATAACAAATATTCAAACAAGGATTTATTTCATAGGGAAAACCAGCATTAGTTAACCATATAAGCAATCACTAGCCTCCTTTTATAAATGTTTCACAAAACAAAACCATTTGTAAATTACTTGTATAAGAATACCTTTTCAAAGATATATCCACTGATTCCTTATATTTTCAATACCTAGAAAATATCCATATACTTATCTCAACGGTATAAGTATATTTACAAAATGTGAAAGATTTCATTTTATTCGATTTAAATATCATTCATAAACTCCTTATAATTTTCTAAAACCATTTATAAACCATTTTATTATCTCTGAGATTCATTTGTAATCCCTTTTATAATTTTAATCACTTATAAATCCTTTTCGTGCATTTATAAAACTAATTTATAAATCCTTTATAAATCTCTCTAAAACCATTTATAATACTCTTCGCCTTGTAAATAATCTTCCTTACGTCTCCAAGCCATTTTATAAGCTCCTTTATAAAATCCTAGTCTTTTAACTCTATTCGTGGGTCTTGAAAACATTTGTAAATAATTAAAAACCTTTTACTTCAAACATCATTATATAATAATAAACATTAACAAAAATATTATATATAGATGAAAATTATTAATTTTAAAACATCTTAAAAATAATAATTTTTAAGAAACAATAATAATTAATCTTTACCATTGTTATAAATAATAATAATTTATTTTTAAAACCTTATTAATAATCCGCATTATTAATTTCGAACTATAATTATTGTTGAAATAATTAACCTTTTGACATTTTGATAAATTCTTTTAAACCGTATTACTATAATTAAATACTTTTAAAACAATATTAATATAATTAAATACTTCTAAAATAATGTTAATTTAATTAAATACTTTTAAAACAATATTATTTAATTAAATACTTTAAACAATGTTAATATAATTAAATAACCTTAAAATAATACTACTATAATTAGGTAACTTTAAAATAATATTACTATAATTAAATAATTTTGAAAATATTAATTTAATTAAATACTTCTAAAAATATATTAACTTAACTAAATACTTTTAAAACAATATTAATTAAATTAAATAACTTTAGAATAATATTAAATGTAAAATCATCTTTTTTAAAAACAATATATTTCTGAAGCCCATTTTCGAAATTAAAATCAATTTCTGCCTTAAACCCAATTTAAATTCAACTGGCAATTTAATTAAAGTGTTTCAAAATACTAATTTCAGGCCAACAGCCGCCAAAAGCACAACCGACATTGATGTTGGTTTTCTATAATCACTAGATTTTTGTTTTCAAACATATAACATTGTTATAACCATAGTGTCCATAATATTCAATGATCCGTATAAAAGGAATATTTTCGAAACAATTCAACAATAGCGAGGAATCCTGTTGGATCCCTCCAACCTATTCCCCTACATCACAATAGTATATAATCATATAATTTAAATCAACCGCTTCAAGGCGGGATTCACATACAGAGGGTCATCAACTCTTATACTAGAGCGTAATAAGTTCTCATCCGCTCCAATAGGTAGGAATATTCAATCCAACTAATATAAACATAGTAGTTCATTCAAACAATCGTCCAATAATTTTTTTCAACTATATATCATACTAGTAATCAAAAAGGTGAGTTTAACACACCTAAATTTTCTGTTGTCGCCAAGGTGTTCCGATTTGGAACTAAAGTCGAACGACGTCCGATCTTATCCCATATTTCAACTAGTTCCAAATCCACCCAAACTAGTTGCATCTCGAAGCTTTCGTTGTTACAAGCATAATGCAAGAACCCGTGCCTCAATTGAACCTCATATGAGAAAGTTATACAGATTTAGGTTGTTGATTTTCAAACTAATAATTAAATAAACTAATTATAAACATCAAACAAATTACAACTTTTCCCTCACCTTCATCTTCCCCAAACTAAACATGCCTATAGCTCCCATTCCCAGGCACATTCATGCACTGACACACCACCTAAATCCATGACCATCGACGCCGCCACCACCAAAACACCTCTCTTTGCTCCCTCATTCCAATGCGCACCCTCATCGAACGACCTAATCCCTAAAATGAAACATGACCACTTTCCCTTATCGCGGCAAGGCATATGTCGCGCTGCCATCGGGGCCACTGCGATCCACGAAATATCACCAAACGTGCCTCCAACCCGTAAATCCAAAACCAAACTCCGTTTCACTTACACTACTAGAAAATACTGCAGTTTCCTACGCAAAATTTCCGACGTCTTTCCTACGCCAAAAGGCGGGGCGTAGGGTAGGCGTAGGAAGCCTGGTAGAAAGAGGTAAGGCGTAGCAAAGACGTAAGGAAATTTCCTACGCTTCTCCTACACCAACATCAACACATAGAAAACAAATCGAGGCGTAAGTAAGGGGTAGGAAATCGTCTACACTAAAATGATACTATAGAAAAGGCGTAGATAATCTCCTACACCATTTCCATGCCGTTGTTAATTTTATACAATTCCACATTGATGTAGGAAAGACGTAGGAAATTTCCTATGCCATCCCTACATATGCAAAAAAAAGTTTTTTATTTTTACACTAATCACTGTATACTTCCATTCTACTAACCTCAGTTTTTCACCAAAAAAAACCTAATTCTACAATCGTCGACATTTTGAACCCTAAAATTTCAGGTAATTTATCTTCTCCTCCTTTTATATTTTATATTTGTTTGCATTGAATTTCGATTCAGATGCTTGTTTAGGGTTTTCGATTCAGGTGCAATCTCCATGTTGGCGATGCTCGAACCCAAAAAAACTAGGGTTTCAAAAATCAACGCCTTCTAAATAATCATCGTCGCATACTAGGCTATTCCATCAGCCATCATCGGCTCATCCTTGCCTCCTACACGATATTTTCTACCGCTGATTTGAAGTCCTGCTACAGTCTCTTAATACTGCCACTACTAATTAAGTATGCGAATTTCTTGTTTTGAGTTGTCTAATTTTCTAAAATTGAGTCGCCCTTTTGCTGCTTTAGATTTCATTAACATTGAAAACGACTGAAGCTAATAACTTATTAGTATTTAGTTATAAACAACTAGTTTTCTGTAAATAATCGTTTAGGAATTGAAATTTGAAAGCCGAAGCTAAAAAACTAATAATTATTTAGGAGCTGATACTTACATTGGTGTACTATTTTTCCTGCAGTGTGTGTATGTCTACCAGCAAACATTTAGGCAGAACCCAATATGATTTGCCTGTACACTTAACTAGATACACTAGTTTGTAAACTTGATACATTTAGTTAAAAATTAAATACACTGTATTGTAAACTATTTGAGACTATAAGTATTGTAGCCCACTTAATGTGGCAACTTTTGTATAAAAAGTTGGTACTTTGTTATGTTATAGTTTTTTATGTGATTTTATGCTTATATATAAAAAAGAAAATTTTAAAAAATTGACATGTTATATAGTAAGGGAAAAAAATCAAATTGGGCTTAGGAAACCGATTCTTTGGGCCGCCCTTGATCAGTAACAAGTGTACTTATGTCGTTCAACGTGATCTGGTGGATAAGGTAGGTAAGTTGCTAAATTCGTAGTTGATTTTGTGTTTTTGGATGTACTATTGAACAGATATTACACAACTAAGGGTAGAGTGGTAAATAAGATGCAATGGTAGTTGCGGCTTCAGGATAGTAAAAGTAAAAGTTAAGTGTTCAAATTGCAATGTAAACAGCAAGCAAGACTATAAATAGTGAAATGTATCAAAACAAGATGTAACAATGCAAAATAAAGTAACTTGATATGTAACAGAGATGCACACTGTCCTGAAGTTACAAAATGAAATAAAATGCATAGTTTTTTAAATGCAACTCAACGCACAAAATAAAAATAAAATAAAATAAAATAAAAATAATTCAAACAGTAAAACTAAAATTAAATTACAATTCCCCATCAACAACGCCATAAAATTGTTGACGATGACAGAAGTTTCTATCCATTAGAAAAATGTGTTAAAAATATAATCATTAAAAATCACAAGCACACGGCGTATAATTGTAGTACATATGCAAATACGGAGGGGAATGTTGTAGTGTGTAGGCGTGAATTTAAATATAGACCACTTTCAAACTTATTTACAAACATAGACCTATTTTTTGTTTTCTAGACTTTAAATTTCCTAAAATTAAATATAATTTAATTTATTTCTAATTATGCAGTAAAAGATGGATTATATGAAAGTTCGAACTTGGATGTATGAGCCTGGATGGAAAAGAGGATCAATATCATTGCATTTTAGAAACGGCGTGGAAGCATTTCTAAAAGTGGCGTCTTGTAATAAAACAAAGATGAAAGAAATTTGATGCCCGTGTAAGAAATGATACGAAACTATAACTTTTCAATTGCATAATTATGGTTTTATGCCAAATTATTACGTGTGGAGATATTACGGTGAATCGGGGACAAAGCATGATTTGACAGTGGTGGTTGAAGATCCAACCGAAACCATCGATGCAAATTTTGATGACTATAGTATGGAAGATAGAATGACAGAAATGGTCCATGATGCTGCCGGTCCAAGTTTGTGGACTGATGAATCTGAAGTAGAAGAACTTGACTCGGAAGCTAAAAAGTTTTTTGATTTGCTAAAAGCATCGAAACGACCGCTTTATAAAGGTTGTACAATGACACACTTGTTGGCTATATCTAGGTTAATCGCTATAAAATCCGAATACAAAGCATCAGAAAACATGATGAAAGCAATTTTAAGTCTGTGTAAAGAAATGCTTCCACCTGACAATGTGTTGGCATGTAATTGGTATTCATTAAAAAAGGAAGTATCTACATTTGGTTTGCCGTATGAAAAATTGACACATGCCAGGTGGATGCATGATATATTGGAAGGAAGATCAAAATCTTATGAATTCTAAATTCTGCAATAAAAAAGATATAAGTCTACAAAAACCAATGGAAAAGGTGTACCTTTCACTCGTATGCATTATTTTCCGCTTACACCCAAATTACAAAGGTTATATGCATCTTGTGCTACCGCAAAACACATGCGATGACACAATGAACGACAACGAGAGGAAGGGATTTTATGTCATCCTTCTGATGGCAAGGCGTGGAAACATTTTGATAGAGATTATCCCGATTTTGCTAAAGAATCACGAAATGTCCGACTTGGTTTGTGTACGGATGGTTCGCACCTTTTGCGTCGTTCGAAAAACCTTATTCGACATGGCCAGTTATTGTAACACCTTATAATTTACCTCCGTGGATGTGTATGAAGAATTCATACATGTTTTTAACTATGATTATTCCTGGTCCAAAGAATTCCAACAACGGAATAGATGTATATTTGCAACCTTTGGTTAATGAGCTAAAAAAACTGTGGATAGATGGAGTTGTTACTTACGACGTGTCAAGGGAAAAAAAATTCAGAATGTTTGCTTCTTTATTATGGACAATAAGTGATTTTCCAGCATATGGGATGCTTTCTGGCTGGAGTACTAGCGGCAAGTTCACTTGTCCTATCTGTATGGATTCGACTGAATCCTTTCGATTAAAATATGGCGGCAAACAGTGTTGGTGGGATCGTCATCGTCGTTTGCATCCAAACGACCGTTTTAGATTTGATAAGAAAAACCTTCAGGGAAAATACAACTATTACTTTAGAGCCACCTGACATTCTGAGTAGTGAACAAGTGTACGAGATCGTGCAAGATTATCCTAAAATGCATGAGATAGGAAGAGAGCGAAAAATCCCTGGTAAAGGACAAATTCATAATTGGTGCAAACAAAGTATATTTTGGGAGCTACCATATTGGAAGAATCTTAAACTTTGGCACAATCTGGACGTAATGCATAATGAGAAAAATGTGTTTGAGAACTGCTTTAACACAATTATGAATGTTAAGGGAAAAACAAAATATGATTTGAATTCAAGGAAGGATATTGCATTCTACTATAATCGTCCTGAACTAAAAATTGATAGTGAATGTCCAAATTTCAAACGTTTAGCTTGTTATGAGTTGGAAAATATTCGTCGTAAAAAAGTATTAGAGTGGGTAGAAAATTTGAAGTTAAAAGATGGAATTGCTTTTAATATGAAACGATGTGTTGACATGAAGGACCTTCAACTATCGGGAATGAAGAGTCATGATTGTCATGTATTTCTTGAGACTCTATTTTCGGTAGTTTTTAAGTAGCTATTACCACAAAAGGTATGGATGCCCATAAATGAGCTTAACTTAATGTACAAAGATTTGTGTTGACTACTCTTATTAAAGCGCATTTGGAGAAACTAGAGAAGGATGTACCGAAGTTATTGTGTAAATTGGAAAAAATATTTCCTCATGGAGTTTTTAATAGCATGGAACATCTACCTGTACATCTACCAACTAAAGCTTTAATGCGAGGATGGGTACAATATGGATGGATGTACCCTTTTGAGAGGTGTGTGTGTGTATATATATATATATATATATATATATATCTAAGGTGGACTTTTTTTTCTTCATATTTTCATCATATTATTATGAGAATGTTATATTTAATATTTCATGTATTCATATTAAGGTATCTTGGTCACCTTAAAACAAAGGTAAAACAAAAAGCACGCATTGAAGTTTCAATTTGCCAAGCATGCATTACTGAAGAAGCATCCACATTTTTCAATTACTATTTTGAAGACCATATCAAGATTTCTAACAGTGACCACCGTAACGAGGATGAAATGGATGATTCATCTGATATATCTCTATCCATATTTCAGAAACGGAGACGTCCATATGGTAAATGGAAAGATGGAGGTTTTCAGACAATTAAAGATTTTACTTTAGCTAAATCAACCGTGCTTCTCAATTGTGAAGAGCTATCAAATCTTATTTGGTATGTAACACGACTTCAATCAATTAAAATGATTTATGGTTTATATTATAAATTTTCCTTGGTAATTTTAATCGTCCAATAGTCAATTCGAAGAAACAAATCCTGATGTTGAGCCCAGTAAAGGATTTAAGAAATGGTTTAAGAAATATGTGAGCATGATTTATTATATATTAATCGCGTTTTATATCATAAATCTTTTTAATATTATAATGTATGTGAATTTATTTTAATAGGTTGATGATAATGGAATCACTAATGTTTGTTATGCAAAACTTGCATTTGGTCATATGGTGAAGGGTAGAAAATGTCCAATTATGTATGTTAACGGCTATAAATTTCACACAACTGAATTTGGAGCAAATAAAACAACTTACAACAGTGGGGTGTGTGTTAAAGGAGGCAACGGGGATGATGATCTAGAAGATTATTATGGCATGTTATAGGAAATACTTGAACTTACTTACTCGATGGCACCAGAGCTTAAAATCTTTTTGTTCAAATGTGAATGGTTCGACAATAGAAAAGATGTAGGAATACGTCGTGCACGTAAAGATTATCCACTTATCGAAATAAATCACAAAAGACGATACCAAGGTTATGATCCATTTGTGTTAGGATGCAAGCGACTCAAGTTTATTATGTACCCTATCTTGCTATGAACAACAATAAAGCGGATTGGTGGGATGTCGTTAAAACAAAGCCAATATGGTCATTCAATTCGAACATGATCGTAAGCGAAGATCAACCATATCAGAATGATTCGGACCATAACGGACTACTACAAATCACTGAAGGCATTAACGACATCGGACCACTTCATAATGAAGTATTAGATGGAGTAGAGGTGGACGATGATGTCGAAGTTGATTATTATATCGAAGCTGCTAAAAATGATATTGAGGATGAAAATGTCGAAGTTAATGAATGTGAAGATGAATATAATAGTGTAACTAATGGAAGTTATGATGATATTGTTGATTGGTAGCATGCTTTCATTAATATACTTGTTTGATTTTTCCACTGGTATGAATTTTTACTTTAAATCAATCTTGTATGCTTAGTTATCTTTGGGTATTTAGTCTTCAATTCATGTTGTTTTAATTGGTTTGTTGTATATTTAATTCTTCAAATCATATGTATTTCTCTATGTTATAGTAATTGCATTTAACAGGACATGTCTACTCGAGCTGATCGTCATCGTCGTTCCATGAAACGACCCGCTTTATGTCTTTCTGGCAATAACACATCTGCCATAATACAACCTAGTGGATCTCCTATCGGTCAAGATGGATCGGGATCACAGTCAGCAGAGCAGCATATCATGTCTCCCGTTGTTCATCCTACTTCCCTTGAAGTTGATGCTACCAATCCATCGACTAATGCATCCGTGTCGGACTCCTCCTCCGTAACAAGGGTTAGAGTTTTCTGGCAAGCCAATGTTGGGTAAGAATTCTTGCAAAATAAGTAATTGATGTTGACTTTTGCAAAATAAGTAATTGATGTTGACTTTTGTGACTCTGTTTAATTTACTTTGACTAATTTGAAATAAGCTAGGTGAGAACATAAATATATAATCATGCATTACATTTATATGTTTCAGATATGAGTTCACTTCCAGGGCTACATCTTATGCTATTCGAGTAGGTTTGTTAGCACGGGTTAACGATTTTTGGCCAAATTTTAAAAGTATACCCGATGATGTTAAGAAAAAGATGTTTCAGGAGTTTCTGGTAAAATAATATTAGTATATTTGTGTTACATCTATTTTTTTGGTCATTACATTTTCCACTACATGTACATGAGTCATTTCAATGGATAAATGATGCTTCACCAGCAATTGTGAAGCAGATATGGAATAGAAAAGCAAGTTTAAAGTATCGGGACTGGATTCACGGTATGAAAGAGTCAGGCAAGAAGCATCCGAACCTACCCCAGGAGATATATGAGCAGTTTTTGGCATATTGGAAGCTTCCTGAAGTAAAAGCTCAGGTAGAAAAAACTGCAAACTCTAGGGCTCAAAACCAAAAGTGACATTGTGGTGGTTCGAGATCCTTTGGGATTATCGAAACGATTTAGTTTGATCTCTAAAATCTTGTTTTAATGTTAATTTACACCAGCTTATCACATTTTTACTCTATTTTTATCTTTATTTTCTATACCGATGAACTTAATAGGGAGCCAACTACTTGGGAAGTGTATTGTAGGACTCACAAGGTCACTTCGGACAGCGGATCTACCACTAGTCGATGGATTGATGAAGCATCGATGGAATTTGTAGTAAGTGATTCTTATATCTTGGTTTTAATAACTGGTTAATAGTTTAATATGTGCAAGATTAGTTAAATTTTGTTAAAAAGTGCTTCAGCAAGTTTATTATGTCTTGCCATGAGTGAGAAAATCGACTTTTGATGGGCACAATGTGAATTCCAGATATGAGAACACTATAGGATTATCATAAAAAGAATGCTCAAAGTTATGGAAGATACATTCAACATAAAAAGAACGATGAATAGTACACAATGTTACTTTAGTTTACACACACACACACACATATATGATATAATCTATATTGGAATGTTGTTTTCATATTTTGACCAAATTTCACTTTAAAATTTTATTACTTTTATCATTATGTTGTTGCTACCTGTGTAGTAAGTGATACACTGCACTGAGGGACCTCAAGGTGATGGTTACATACTGTATAGTCTTGCTTTGGTTAGAAAGCTAAGTAGCCAGTAGTTATTGAGGATAGTTTGACTCTTTTAATTAGCAACATCTAGCTAGTAAATATAAAATTAGTAAAAAAAGTATACTGCATGGCAAGACAAAGGTGAAATTGCAACTCCGAGGATCACAAGTTTGAAATAAACGAGAGTTAACTTTAGTGATGTGAATACATTAATGGGAATTTGAACCATTTTAATATAACCCATTTGACGGTATATAAGGCAGGTTACTAATTAAGCGGAAGTGGTGAATATTGGAATGTTAGAAGGGAATGCAGTGAACTGACAAAACGCAATGTACTATTCAGCAATACATTATAAAAGCGAAAATTATCTTATAAATTACTTCTTTAATATTAAGTGGCTAATAAATCACAAGTCATAGATAGAAAATTCTTGTTTTTTTTGTGTTTTTATTTACCAAAAGAAATAGCAAGCTTTACTTAAAAAGAGTCCGCTGCTATACAACATTATTTGATCAGTGGGTTGGAGGTAGTCGTGTGTTGAGGTTGTTTTTTTTATAGATTGCAACGGTGATGGTGGGTTATGTGATTTGGAAGGAGGAACGGGATAATGGTTATTGAAGATGGAAGTGCTGATGAGTTTGAAGGTGAGGACGAGGTGGTGAGGTGATTCGAGGAAAAGGATGGATGTTAAATAGTATTGATGAAATTAGTGAACTGGTGGTTAAGGAGTATTGTGAGTTATGTAGGCTGTAGTGGCAGGCAAATAAAGTAGCAAGCACACAAAATCAAACAGAAATGTAACAGAAATGAAGTAACAAGGTATTGATGTGATGAAGTTTGAAGCATAGGGTGGTTTTTATGATGTATTGCAATGACAGTTTTGATGTGGGTTTGGTGGTATGAAGTGGTAGTGAATTTGACAGTAAGTTGTGAGGATGTGGAATTGTATGTATGCACTGGTGTGAAGTATTGGGTTAGTATGGAGGATGTGCACTGATGTTTGTGGGTTGAAGGCAATGGAGTATTGATAGCTGTTGAATGATGGCCAGTGGTTGTTGAAGTAGGGTGACGGGCATATAGTGGAGGATCTGATGGGTGTGTTTATATATGCAATGTCGATGAAGAGGAACTTGAGAAGGAAAGAATTAGTAGGAATTACGGTGTGGGACAGGGAACAGTGTGGAGCTATAGCTGTAGTGATGATGATGAATGAGAGGAGGAATTTGTTGTCGACGTGGGAGGAGGGGACTGTAAAGGTTTGGGATGTTCAGAGTGGATCAATTGTTAGTGTTTTGGAAAAGAAGAAGAGTGGTGGTTCCATTAGTGGTCTCTTTGTGGGTCGTGTTTTCGATTCTGATGGTGGTGCAATGGAAGATGAAGGGGGTAGTAATGGTCATTGCGAGTGGGTGATGAGAAGTAGGGGTGATAGAAATGTGGAGGAGATGAAGGGATGGTTGGATGTGGCGAGGAAGGATAAAAGTAGGGCGATGGATATACTGGAAGAAGCAATGGAAACTTACGAGAGGCTTTTGGGCAATTTGCTTAAAGAGGCCTAAGGTGGAAAGATGTCGATGATGAATCAAAACATCCTTAATCCTAGTCTTGCTTTTCTTTTTTTTTTCTTCTTTTATGTATTTTAAATTTAATAAAACTAGTCATTGATCATGCGTATTTCTTTTTAATAAAATTTTCAAAGCTAAATCTCGAGTTCCTGTGTGAACTCCACTTGTTAATGCTTCAACTAAATTTAAAACGTAAGAAAAAAACATTAAACCCAAAACAGAATATGATACTGGAGCAGTTTGTGGTCAAGGAGGAGGTGGTTTGAAGGAGGAGATAATGGTACACTGTTAGTTGTAGATGGTGTAGTATTATGTGAGTGATGTGAAGTGGAAGGTTGAAGTTGTTTGGTATATGGCAGTGGAGTTTGAATGTAGTTTGAGGGATTTTTGTTTGTGTTGAGCAGGGTTCATGCTGTTGATGGTCATAGGGTGTTAGAGTAATGGGTTTGCAGTTTTGATAAGTAGAAGTTCTTTTGATGGCAGATGTGTGAAGTACTATTGATGTTTGTCAGAGAAGTGTTGTTCACTGTGATGTATGTGACCTGAAGTTATGATGATCAAATAAGGAGGTTGGATTTTTTGGAAGGTGATAATGTTATATAGCAGATGAAGTATAATGTTTGTGCTGTTTGTAAGTGTGGAGAGTTAAGAAAACCATGTGAATACAATTTGTTCTGTCTCCATCCATCATAGAACGTTTGTGATATGTATGAGATATAACAATGAAGTTTGAATGAAAAGCAGGTTGAATGGTGGAAGGTTGTGGTTCAGGTAGGGAGGTTTGTCGAATGATGGAGTGTTGCAGATGTTGGTTGTGGATGTAATGGCAGTGTAGTATCATTCTGCTTTACTTACATTATCAAAATTGCAAAAATAACACCAGTATGGGATGGAACTTTTAGTAAAAGTGCACAACATTTCTACTTTAAGCTTATGCTTGATTAGGATAATTATAGATGGTTTAAGTCTTTTGATATGCCCTATCACATCATATTTCCTAGTAGGAGCATTTAAACGCCTTACATTCCAAATAAGGAATGACATTTAATTCTGTTTTGATGTGTTTATTCCATTTTCCATGCATGCCACTAGGAGAAGGAATTACTTTTCTTTTCTTAGTTTTCCTTGCTTTGGTTTTAGTTTTGTAAGCTATGGTGTCCATGCAGGATTATTGTTAACTTCAGTTGGAACTATAGAGTTAAACTTAGAGAGAGTTTCATCTGCTCTTGATCACGAGTTTGCCTGTGGGAATAGCTGGAGGCTCCATTAGATGCTGCGACCACTTTATTGTATATGTTTGGAGTTGCGTCATGGTAGTATAAGTCTACAGTATCAGTTTTTCCATTCACTATGGTACCTATGGTATCATTATTTGCATCATACTGGTCTATTTTATATGTTATTTTCCGAGCATTAAGACAATCGAGCTAAGAGGTGGATGTTCATTTTATGATGCATGTTGTTGTATCGTTATATGCAAAATCGACTATTATTTTGTGATGCATGTTCACTTTCTGTTTTATTATTGTTGTATGCTTATTCATCTATAAATATCCTAATCTAGCTCATATGTTATTATTGGTATTGCCATAATAGTGCACTATTTCCTGTATCATTACAGTTATTCTTCTCATCATTTCTAAAATGAATATCATATATGTGCCATACTTAAATTTGGTACATCCGTAAAGTTATTCTTCTCATGATTTCTGAAACTGCACAGTGTGAGCATGTATTTATGTTTTTGTTCTTGTATTTGGAAAATCACAAATACATGCACAATATCAAGCTAGAATTGAAGAATTGAAAAGTCAGGGCACAGTAATTTCGTATGATGTCGAGGAAGAAGTATTCGACACGCTTACCGGTGCTATAGCTAAAAGAAAGGACCGCAAGCCATATTATGGCAATATCCCTGGAGTAAGTATTTAAACTTTCAAAAAAACATTATTTTAATTAGTTTAAAATGTAGAAATTGATGCAATATTTTATAAAATGCAGAAATTCAAAGACGCCACTTATAGAATCAATAAGGGAGAAGCACAGACTAGAGCCAAACTAGAGGAAAAGGTGGAGCGTCAAGAAGAGGAGATTCAAATGCTGAAGATGCAGTATGAACAACTCACCGAGATGCTTCGACAGCGATTTGATGAATAGCCGAATGATCCTCGTGAGGGATGAGGGTATTGAAAAGTTTTTAATGGTATCTGTATGATGTCATGTATGATGAACATATTATCATATTATTTTAACATATAGGAACTTGATTAATATTGTTTGACTTTGTAATATGAATGAGATATTTGTTTTTTGAATTAAAGATGAATGGTTTGACGTTAATCTTTTTGTTGGAATGTGTGTGTATATAAAATAAGTTGATTTTAGTTTTTATTTGATGTGGTGAAATGAAATAGAATTGTAATATATCAAAATTGCTTCAGAAAAGACGTAGGGAAGGTGTAGGGAAGGCGTAGGTAAATGAAATATTAATGCAGCAAAAAGTCGTGTGCATGGCGTAGGAAAAACATTAAAAAGACTAGCGTAGGTAAACCGTGGATAAATGAATGACGTAGAAAAGACGTAGGAAACATAACATGTAAGAATGACGTAGGGAAAGCGTAGGAAAACTGGGCGTATGGAAGACGTAGGTAAACGAATGACGTAGGAAAGACGTGACTACTTAAAGAAGTAAAAATGTCGTAACAAAACCTAGGTACAACATGGCGTGGGGAAGGCATAAGAAAATTATGGCGTAGGAAAGGTGTAGGAAACAACTCCATGGATGACGCAGGTAAGATGTAGGTGTTTTATTACCTACCCATGTTTTACCCACGCCAGAATTGGCGTAGAGGTTACGTAGTTGCTGCGTTTACCTACGCCCCGCTTACGTCATATTGGCGTACGTAAACTGCAGTTTTCTTATAGTTTTAATTCCACTTTGGTTTGTATGAAATCAAAACCCTAGCTAAAAAATAAGCTACTCATTCTCCGAGACATTTCTGAACACCAGAACGAGACTACAGGTAGGGAGCCCTTGCAAATACGAATTTAAGGAATCTGAAATCGTGATTTATAGTGAATATATATTTTTATCTAGAACTTAAAGTTTAGATTTTTTTTTCAAAAGGGAAAGTTCCCATTATGGTTACACATGCACTTTTTAAAAGAGGAGAAGGGTATGGCCTGGTAATGAAGGGGTATGGTTTGTAATGATGGCGTACGGGCATAAGTGTGGTTGATATATATATATATATATATATATATATATATATATATATATTATTTCAATTTAAAAATTTAACAAAACATATACAAAAATCTCGAACTCAAAACGAGACGTGCAGTTTGGCGTTCTACATGTTATACCCCAATTTCGAACACAATGGAACTTATTTCAAGACCTAATTCGATCATATGCAAAAGATACGTTATTATATCCAGTTATAATATTAAATTTCTGATATTAATTTCAGTGCATTTCGAACTCGCATGACCAAACGATTCGTCTGATTGCTATGAAATTCGACAGCATATTATAATTCATCATTATGGATATAATGAAATTAGCTAGTTTCATCAAAATCTGAGACAGTGCCTCGAAAGGCTATTTTTATATGTTAATTAAAACAAGTTAATTTCAAAATCAGTTAAATCACTTTTCAATCCAATCTAAAAGTGTTATTATCTTCATTCCTACTAAATATAATTTTAATAATCTTTGAAATTATTTTTATCCAACTTAAAACCCAAGATTCAATTATTTAAACAATTTCAATTATTAAATTCAACAATTTAATTATCCAATAAATCGCTATATTTGAAATTCAAGTTATTTAACCTATAAAATTAAGTTTTCAATATTAAAAATCAATTAGATATTCCAATCTCAAACGTCTAAA
Source organism: Allium cepa (assembly GCA_030765085.1). Taxonomy (NCBI): domain Eukaryota; kingdom Viridiplantae; phylum Streptophyta; class Magnoliopsida; order Asparagales; family Amaryllidaceae; genus Allium; species Allium cepa. The sequence continues at coordinate 961,175,858 of CM060939.1, read as the reverse complement.
TTACTGGATCATTACAATTATCAAATCTCAAAAAAATAACATATAACATATAAATATAAACGTTTAATATTCAGCAGTGAGAGTGGGTTATCGTATGAAAATTTCAATTTTTATATGAATTAAGTTAAACTTAATTTATTTTAAATAGGGAGAAAAGAAAATAATTATTTTCAACAACCATTGAAGCCACCGAAAATTTGCCCATCAACGACCGTCGAAAAATTGCATATACAGCAGCAGCCGAACCATTTCTTCCTCATTCAATCTTCCCCAAATCCAATTTTCAAAACCTAAATACTTCATCAACCCCTAATTCCATGCCCGGCCACCTTTAGCTGATAAAACTCGTCGAATTCTTCATTAAAGTGGAATCTTTACGCTTCTCTTCCTTCAATTCATCAAAAATTAGATATATCTTTCACTAAATTAATTATTTATGGTTGTGATAAAACCATTATTAATTTTTTCTTAGAATTATTGATAATATCCTACTGATCGGTTATAAGTGTATATTGTTTGGTCTGGAAATGTTAATTAGGGTTATAAGTGTTTAAATCCAAAAATTAATGTTTAATTAACGCTAATTTGGGTTGATTAGTGCATTAGCATAAAATAATTTAGTTTAATTTAGTGCATGTGTTAGCTAAAATATCGAAAAAAACAATTTAACATAATTCCTTTAGTAGTTTAAACCGTTAATTATGTATAAATTTAAAGTTTATGCGTATGTGATATGTGATAATATAAACAAATTAGTGTATATTGTTCAATTATTATCAATATGTAATAAATTTAAATTGGTGTTAGCTAAAATGTTGAGAAAAACAATTTTTATTAGGTTTAACCATTAAGAAATTTAAATAATGAACTAGTGTATGATGTTAATATATAAAAAATTTAGTGCACAATGTACTTTATTTTTAAAATCCCTTAGATTTTTTAGCCCCAGCTGACAAGTATTTTATATGATCATTATATTGATGTTCGTTTTTACGATACAACGGACATTAATATTCATCGAATACAGTATTTGTCAAATTTGTTCATGTATTGGACAAGCTGTAAACACAATAAAGTAATTACGTTTTGTAAATTATTTCACCTTAAATGGTTCACAAAATTTCGATAGCACTTCCATTTTGTTCCATGTGTACATGCATTTGTGTACGATACAATGAACAAAGAGGAAATGCTGTCGAAGTTTTGTTGAATCGTTTAAGTTGAAATGATTTACAAAATGTAATTATTTTATTATATTTTAATGGTAAGTAGGATGACCAAGCATCAAAGGTAAAAAATAATAAAATAAAAATATAATATTATACTCTCGATTTGTTAAATTTGAAAATATATAAGATTTTATAAAAAAGCTAAAAGAATAATGTATTATATAATTAATAAATCATTAAAATATAAACAAATTAGTATATAATGATAATATATTATATAATTAATAAAACATTAAACTGTATAAATGAACTGAAAAAATAAAATGTCAATCCAAAAAATGATCAATAATGTTTTGAATTTCTATCATGTTTTTTGAATAGGAAAAATGGTCAATTATTTTATCAATCAAAAAAGCTAGATGTATCAATGAAAGGGAATGAGAGGCTCAATATAGGAACATTTTTATAATGGTGTGCACGTATATATTGAATTCACTTTTAAGTACCAATGGAAGCGATGAAGAAATTCGTTGCCCGAGTAGTAACTGTAAACATTAAAATGTGTAAAACCAGATATGGTTATAGTACATTTGTGTCAAAATGGTTCTGTTGTAACGACCCGCTATTTTGAACCATTCAAATCAACAAGAAGACACACATGTTAGACTTGAATTGCTCAAAATAAAGATTGTTATTTATATTTGGAAAAACTTGGCATATATAGTAAATAAATCAATCACAGAATCATAGACACAGTAATACAACAATACGCAGCGGAATAGATAAATAGTAGTTCATGAAACTACTACAGAAACAACAGAGTCTAAGACAAAAGGCAATAGAAGTCCAAATACATAGAACTCTCTAATACATAAGCAAATGACAAGTCTGTACAAAAATAACTAAATGACTGAAATAATAGAATAAGTGGAAAGCTGAATAGATAAGATAGATCTCCAAGCTCCAAAAGGCGAGTCTCAAATGCTGTAATACTCAGGCTGACCTAAGCATAAAGAAAAACACAAAACACTCGAGTCAGGATTAACAATCTTATGCAAGTAAATCAACTCAAGTGAAATGTCTAAATGAAATGCAATAACTTAAAGAATGTTTGGGATTTCCATCCTTTAAGGATCCGTGGAACTATCTACATACAAAATACAATATGCTGCATAAATAATGTCTACAGTGAAGTAAAATATTAAAATAGCATTAAAGCGTAACCATATCCCCCTTACCACATTTTTATATAAATGTCGTAGCTTATACAGTATTGTAATTCCTTCGTAAACCGGAGGGCTATCAGAGGGCAACTCCATAGTGTACGACACAAACCAAACTCGTAGTGGGCGCGATCAAGATAAATATGACAAGGCATGCGAGGCAATGCCCAGGGTAGATACTGCCGTTTTGCGGATCCGGATTGGGGGTAACGCATAGCAACTACTACTGCCCACCTCGAGACACACTCCCAAATCAAATCAAAGGGTGGCCACCAAATCAATCACAAAGTAGTAATATGTATCGAAGAAATGTGCCCGATAGGGGGAGCGACCACACTTGGCCCAGCGTGGCTCCTATTTCAGTCATTTTAATTATGACCCGAAGATCAAGGCTATCCATCATCGTTCTCTTACTTCATTCCTGTAGCGTTCGCCAAACCATCCTACTTAATTCTGGCTCCTCCACCACGTGAACCGTTGTTAAAGTGGTTTTCGATATTGGTAGAGAGTATGAAATTATCCGATCCTGCTCTCTTTAACCACCAAACGCTTGTTTCACATTGGTTTGTTCTTTTACATTTCCAAAACCAATTCATAATTTATATCAAAATAACGTACTCACTTCAAAATCATATCACTTTCGATATCATATTCACTTCCAAAATCATATTCATTTTCAAAATCATAACCACAAAATAGGTTAAACCATCATATCAAAACATTCGCATTTAAATCAATTAAATCTAAATCACAACAGTTCCAACATAAACATTTTGAATACTTTTGTGACGACCTGCCTTTCTGCTACCAGAAAGTCGTATCATCATAAAGAAAGAAAGGGATGATAAAATAGAAAAGATAGAGAAGAAAGAACAACAACATCAGAATCTCACAGCGGAATGGAACAAAATATAATATATCACATAACTATTACATAATTTTACATATATCACGGCTATACAGATCATACAACACATACTAGGCAGTTATAAACATCTGTCTAGTTAACACAAGTCAATATACAATACAGATAAACAGCTCAGAGATATCAACACAGCGGAACACCATATATATATATATCTACAACGTAGAAGCCTCCTGCTCCATTGCTCCTCCAGAATTCGTCAAATCTAACCTGAATCCCTTGGTTACCCGTAAAAATTTGGGTACCCGAGAGTTTATGAAAAATAAAATAAACTCCGGGTCAGACATGGGCCTGGTATGAGTAAACGGTTTAAAGTTATTTAACTTTGAAAACATTTGAAAATAAAGGTATCACGTAAGACATCCCACACATAAATACGGGTAAGTTTTTACCTTACGCTAACCAAAACATTTCATAGGAAATCCAGTGATATTATAATAGTGTCTAGGGTTTTCATGTAAATAGAAAATAGCCGAAATTGTTACATGATTAAATTCCAGCAACTAGCCACAAAAGAGGGTAATACAAATCAAAACCGTTGGGTCTCGTAGGGAAAATGGATTTCCAACAATGGCAGGGCTACTGGGGTACCGCCCGTCACAGTACGAGGCCTAGATCACCATACCGAGGACTACTCCCTTCATCCCCTGCAACACAAGGCCGGAACCATTCCTTACTGAACAGTCCCGAACAAGATAAACCCCGCGGTTGTAGCTAGCAACCGCCCACACAGCCGAAAAATAAAGGGACATCTAGACAGGGGAAATATCTTGTCCTGCTTGGGCATGACCCACCTAACCTTGCTGCATCTCCCCTATTTTAGCCATTCCCGGTTGATGAGGCTTGAGGCTACGATTACCTTTATAGAACATATCACTTAGAATGCTCATCGTCCGCCTGACGATGTGTTGAAAGCATTCAATCCATACAAGTTCGTTCTGGGTTCGAACGAAACCGAAGGCATTATCTCGTTACACTCATTTTGGAATCACCCTCAGAGTTAAGGACGATAACCCTTGCATTCTGAAAACACCATCTCGATCACCATTTGATAAGTAACGACCTATCGTTTAATTTTGGATCGATGTGGTTTTCAGAGAATCAAAATTGATTCTTCCGATCCCGATCTCATCGGATCCAAACGCCATTTTAAGGGCCAAGTTGTCTATTTAACATAACAGTTCAATTTAATATCAAGAATTAACATAACAGATATAACAGATGGATCATACACAGTTAACACAGATATCCATAATATATCACAACACATCACAGAAATAACATTAAACAGATATCACAGTCAATCAAACATGATCATCAATGCCTACCAAACAGTTTGGTTTTACTTAACTAAATTAATTGCTTAAGAATAAACTATTTTATTTTACTTAATTACTGATTTATTAGCTTATTAATGATCAATTAATTGATTAGTTATTCGTTAATAGTTTATTTATTTATCATCAAATCTTTTACTTAATTAGTTAAACTAATTAACTTTTATTCATTAGCTATTACTCAATTACTTAATTAATTAGTTGATTCTTAATTATTAATTATTAGTTAATCACTTACTTATTAAATTGAATTAATTATTTAATTATCACAAATTACTTTAATTATCAATTTAATAGTATAATTCCTGATTAATCACTTAAGTTAATTTTCATTAATTAACTTCCAGTAATTAGCTAACGTTATTAAGATTTAAAATTTCTTTAACATATAATTTTTTTTAATTAACAAGTTTAAAGTTATCAATTTAAATCTTCAAGTATAAATTGATTAACATCTTAATTACTTATTATTAATCACCTGTCTTACATACTTACTTTAATAAACATATAGATTAATATTAACCTAACTAATTAATTACTAACTTAGTTATAAAATGCTAAACCAAAATTATGTTGAACGTTCACTTGATAAAGGACCCGAGACATCTTCCCTATTTCTCGTGACAGTCTCGTGTTTTCCCCCTACCTTTCCCGTGTCTCTCTCCCTCCCCCTTTCTTCTTCTTCCCAGTTTATATTCTCATTTCATTTTATTTTTTAAGTCGTAAACGAACTGCTGTAGCTACTCTCGTACACGACTCGGAGGCAACCACAGGGACACTCGAAGCAACCTCACAAATGTCCCGAGCACGCAAACTACTCACAGACCCACGAACTCCACCTCGCCACCGTGCACGTACACGGTGGCTCACCTTGCCTGCGGCGACTCTCTACAGTCCCCACACACCACAAATTAACCTCTCAACCGAAATCGAAGCCCAAAGTTCAATTACAAGCCAAAACGAAAAATTCGGCCAGTAGCTCAAGCATACGACAACATCACGGATGGACGAATCACTCGTGCGGCCACCATACATCACCAGAGGTGATGAAAATTCACCAGGACGTCGCTCACACCTCCACCTAACTCCTCCAAAAGTCGCGGCCAACTCGATTAATGTATGATGTCGATTTTTTTTTTTACAGAGCATCAAAATTTAAACACACAAACCCTATTCTTGATTCAAACTCAAAACATATGCTTTTGAAAAATAAATTGACATTTTTCTAGAATCAATTAGTTTACAAACCTGCTTCCTGCTGATTTACAGAAGTTATAATTAACTCAATCTCCTTAAATTGACAAAAACCCATTTTTGATTCATTTGAAAACTGCTCTATTTCTATTTGCTTAAAAATCAAGATTTTTATATTAAAAATCATAATTATGTTTAAGAAAACTAAATATGTTATTGGATTTACAAATTTAAACACTTGAATTTCAACTTTGATTTCCTTTTACCTGTAGTTTTGGAAATGCAGTATTGAACAATGCTGTTTAAACTTGAAACATGTTTGCAGGCCTTATTTTAAATTAAACAAACTCGAATTGACACAATTTAAAGTTCAAATGGTTATATGGAATAGTATTATAGATTTCTTGACTTCACTTTTATCAGATTTCAAAAAAAATTGAAAGAAACAACTGCCTGTACTATTCAAAACCACAGAAGACACCAAGGCTAATTATATAGTCAATATCCAAGCACTTACCATTTACAAACTACAAATACAAATTTAGATTTAAAATGGATATGTTTACTCACCAATCAAAACTGTGAACAGAAATGTTGTTGAAGAAAACACTTGCAGGTGAAGCTTTCCTGAAACCCTTCTTTGTTTCTTTTTCTCTGTTTCTCTTTTCTTTGTTGAATTAAATTTTGTTTGCAAAGCCAATAGATGTTTCTCAGGGTTTTTTTTTTAAGTTAAAGTTTGTATAAAATGAAACTGTTAATAGAAAGGTGGATATATATAAATGCTTGAGCAAAACAGATGATAAGTGGACAGCCACCATTTTTGACCAAACAAGAAATTGGTATTAAATTTTACTGCAAATATGAAATGATATTGATCTCGGCTGCATGTACTTATTTAAACAAGATGTTAGGCTAATAAATATTTATGTTTTTAATCATGATAGCATATAATTAATGGTGACTGATAGTTACTTTGTATAGTACAAAGATATTTCCTTTATTTCGGCTAGCATACTCCATAAGACACAGGTTTTTTTTGAAGTGAAACTCATTTTCTTATACATAAAACTGAACACAGCACATATATGTATTATTCTTAGTGAAACCTGCTTTTTGATTTTGTTTTTATCAGTTAAGTACAACAATATACAACTTGTCTTGTTTCTTTGCATCATTCCTCTTGCATATACAGGTTATATTTTCAAACTTTCTGATATGATTGCTTAAAAGTGATTGTTAACATATTGGTTTATTTATATTGATAGTTATATTTTATATGAAATTGTATACTTGTTCATATGATGTTTTTAACATTTTTATTAAGGATGTTGTGTCGTACAATTTGAATTTTGAAGATCATTGTTTGACTAAAATACTTGTATTTATATATGTCAAATTATAATTTATATTTTGTATATTTATATTACTTTGATTACATCTTATAATTTATGATTGTGTTTTATACTAGTTTTGAATGTTTATACCTATATTGTTTTGCACTTCCATGTTTATGTTTAATATTTCCATGTTTGTTTATTTTAAAACTTATTATTTTAAAAACTAAAATTGTATTCATATAAATTATCAAATAATAAAATATTGAGTCTTTGATTTGATTTTATTAAATAAGACCGATTTTTTTTCAAATGGTTTTGAAGTATTTAATTTTAAAATTTCAAATCAAACTTTCTTTTACAAAACACAAATGTTATATATTTAATATCTCATCAATTTAAACATTGACAAGCTTATATTTAATTTAAATTAGATTAAATATTATTAAACTATGCTGTCAAAATTCCGGGTCGTTACATTCCTTCCCCCTTAAAAGAATTTCGTCCCCGAAATTTAAACAACAGTAAATTCAAAAGCTTTTATATTAATCATCCAAACATTCATATTATTCAGACAATAACAAAATCAAACGGTCTACTTTAACAAACATCACTAGTTATCCGAATATAAATCCGGATAAGCACTCCTAAAACTATAGAGAGTTTGTCTCTCGTGATCAATAATCCAAACTGGATTCTTGACCACAGTTAAATTTGATCCAACCTCCAAATTCCTGAATTACTAGTTTAACAATTAATGATGAATCATGAACAAATTTCCTGAGATATATGGGATACACAATAAATTCCAGACATCCATTCTGGAAATTAAATTCTGAAATCCACAGTATTAACTCTTTCCAAATTTATTGACTTCTTTACAGAATTCCAATATTTATTTTAAATCAAGCCCGTACGATGTACATATATCATTCGTACGTAATATCAAATCCGATCGCTCGATCGCACAATTTCATTTCCGAACTAGTATCGTCCACCCGACTTCCTAGTGCGGACTCAGAACTGGTTTCTTGATCAGAAACTGTCATTCTCCTTGCATAGTCACAACTATGACAGAGAATTTCCAACATCAATCAAAATCCAAATCCATGGTTCGTCGTCGAAAATCGAGTGAAAAATCCTAATTCGGATCGATATAATTATCTCGAAATTCTGTGCTCGAATCTGGATCTAATTGCTACGTGAATAAAATCATATACGTACATCCTACGTATTTATATTCATTGATTATCAACCTTGTCAATTTCTTTTATTCACATTATTTTGATTCTATCCACTTGGAATAATTTTTTTCTATATCAAATTTTACTTAAGAATTTCACCATTCATTTCTTAAGCTTAATATAAGCATTCTATATACCTTTATATTATTACTCTGCCACTTTAGCCTTTATATCTTCTTATTTAAATCTGAATTACCAATTCCATATGAATTCAATTTTCTTAACTCTGAAAATTGAACCTTTATTGACTATCTCTATTTATAACTGATTCCTATTATTATTTTTAAATTAGTTTCGTTCATTAGTTTACTTTAAATTTTCAATTTGAAATTGTTTTGTTGCTAGAAATTTTTTTTTTTATAGTTTTCAAATTCTGAAAAACTTTGACATATTCTCCATTACATATTTTCATAAGCGCATATGTAAGGTTCCAATCCTCAACACAATTAATCTCAATCAATTCTCAAACCATTCCCTTTTAATTAAAAGGAATTTACAACTTACTTGCTTATATAATCCATTTAAGCAATACAAACTCATATTCAAAATCATCCTATTTTGCTTCCAATAATTCATAAAATTTTATTCAATCTTATTTCCTTCAAACAACCCATTTCCTTAGGCAATTTAACAATATCATTGTGAATAAATAATCACTTAAGCTTAATAACAAATCTTAAATTGATTTCAACTCAATTTACACTTGAGTCCATCTCAGTTAATTTATCCACAATCCTTTCGTTGCATTTTCTTTTATTTCAAAAGTTTGATTCCAAACCATTTTATTAAATTTGACAACCCATATTTTAAATTAATCATCTCACAATTTATTTAAGTCATTAACTGTTCCACTTAATAACTTAAGTTCATTCTATTCCACCAATTCCCATTCAAATCTTTGATTTGATTTTCCTTTAATCAAATCCCATCTGTTTACTGATTAGTTTATCTTTTATCCATTCTTAAATTTATATTAACATTATCAATTCATTATTGAATTTATTCATAATAAGGTTATTCAATTTATTCTTGAATTAGATTTGTTTATAACTTATTCCAATTCTATTTTAATCCAATCCAATACTTACTTTGGTTTACATTTACTTATTTTCATAAGAATTTTATTTCATTCAATATTATTTATAACTCGATTGAATTAATTCAAATTCAGTTTTATTCTAACTCAACTTCAGTTAAAATTTTGCTACTTACAAATCTTTAAATTTATTTCTCAATATATGAGATCAAAATTTATTTATTTACTTAAAAGCTTATATTGCTCATTCAAGCCATTTTACCTTATAATCACAATTTCAGATTATATATATATAGCACTTACTGTCTTAAGATATAAATTTTTATTTCACAATTACAAGCATTTTACCTTCAAATTTTATATCCAATTAAGTTCATTTTGAACTTCAATTCCATTTAACTTACCTCAGGTTAAACTCCAGTATATTTTCTTATCTTCATTTACTGAAGTTAAATTGAAATTCCGGGATTAAAAATTCCCGATTTCTTCTTATTAATATCAACTTTACTTTATAGGTTTAATAGTTGATTCATCTAAACTTACACATTATTAATTAGAATTCGTAGAATTCAATTGCCCGGTTCTCATTTCTAAAACCATTTTAAACTAATAACTACACTTACCCACTTGGTATAGCAAATCAAATTTTCGAACACCTGTTTTCACCAAACCAATTTCCCTTGAAATGTTTAAAACAACTTGTATACCCAACAACTCCAAATATCATGTCCAACTATCCTGGTAGCAATCCATCACTTTAGAAACTCGAAAATGAATACTGATGATGTGGCCATCATCATCAGGATTATTTTCCAGCGACTGAAGTGAGTTCAGTGCTTCCTTACTACCACAATTGCCTCTCAAAACAATTTCCTTTCAGCAATATTTTCCCAAAACAATATTCCAATATTGCCTTCAAATTTTTGGAAAAACATTTAAACATTCCCAAGATTTTAAATTCCCAAATTCCTTTGTTTAAATTCATTTAAACACCTTTCAAATTTCCAGGACTTAAATTCTAGTTTAATCAGATTTCAGTTATATTCCTTTTTATTTAAATTCATTCTTACATAATTTTATTTGGTCATAAACCACTCAATTTTTTTTTTATTTGGTTGTAGTATTAACAACCAATCATCCAAACATATATAATATTTTAGAAAAATATTTCTTTTGTATCAAAATATAATTTTGGGTAAAATTATTTCATTTACCCTACTTTAAAAACAATACTGTGTCGGTCTATCTTATTTCAGAGTTTAGGAATTCTTATCGATGAAATGGCATCCCACACATCGACCAGAACCCATAAACACTCAACAGATAAATCAACACAATATAAAAACAATTTTATATTCACTAACAAGTACGCGCTCATATCTATTAATACACTCAAACTCATATTAGAGTTCTACTGACTCTATTCTATGAGTAATCACTACCAGAGCCAAGGTTATCGCCAACCTATGCTCTGATACCAAGTGTGACGACCCGCCTTTCTGCTACCAGAAAGTCGTATCATTATAAAGAAAGAAAGGGATGAGAAAATAGGAAAGATAGAGAAGAAAGAACAACAACATAAGAATCTCACAGCGGAATGGAACAAAATATAATATATCACATAACTATTACATAATTTTACATATATCACGGCTATACAGATCATACAACACATACTAGGCAGTTATAAACATCTGTCTAGTTAACACAAGTCAATATACAATACAGATAAACAGCTCAGAGATATCAACACAGCGGAACACCATATATATATATATATATATATCTACACCGTAGAAGCCTCCTGCTCCATTGCTTCTCCAGAATTCGTCAAATCTAACCTGAATCCCTTGGCTACCCGTAAAAATTTGGGTACCCGAGAGTTTATGAAAAAAAATAAACTCCGGGTCAGACATGGATCTGGTATGAGTAAACGGTTTAAAGTTGTTTAACTTTGAAAACATTTGAAAATAAAGGTATCACGTAAGACTTCCCACACATAAATACGGGTAAGTTTTTACCTTACGCTAACCAAAACATTTCATAGGAAATCCAGTGATATTATAATAGTGTCTAGGGTTTTCAAGTAAATAGAAAATAGCCGAAATTGTTACATGATTAAATTCCAGCTACTAGCCACAAAAGTGGTTAATACAAATCAAAACCGTAGGGTCTCGTAGGGAAAATGGATTTCCAACAATGGCAGGGCTACTGGAGTACCGCCCGTCACAGTACGGGGCCTAGATCACCGTACCGAGGATTACTCCGTTCATCCCCTGCAACACAAGGCCGGAACCATTCCTTACTGAACAGTCCCGAACAAGATAAGCCTCGCGGTTGTAGCTAGCAACCGCCCACACAGCCGAAAAATAAAGGGACATCTAGACAGGGGAAATATCTTGTCCTGCTTGGGCATGACCCACCTAACCTTGTTGCATCTCCCATGTTTTAGCCATTCCCGGTTGATGAGGCTTGAGGCTACGATTACCTTTATAGAACATATCACTTAGAATGCTCATCGTCCGCCTGACGATGTGTTGAAATCATTCAATCCATACATGTTCGTTCCGGGTTCGAACGAAACCGAAGGCATTATCTCGTTACACTCATTTTGGAATCACCCTCAGAGTCAACGACGATAACCCTTGCATTCTGAAAACACCATCTCGATCACCATTTGATAAGTCACGACCTATCATTTAATTTTGGATCGATGTGGTTTTCGGAGAATCAAAATTGATTCTTCCGATCCCGGTCTCATCGGATCCAAACGCCATTTTAAGGGCCAAGTTGTCTATTTAACTTAATAGTTCAATTTAATATAAAGAATTAAAATAACAGATATAAAAGATGGATCATACACAGTTAACACAGATATCCATAATATATCACAACACATCACAGAAATATCATTAAACAGATATCACAGTCAATCAAACATGATCATCAATGCCTACCAAACAGTTTGGTTTTACTTAACTTAATTAATTGCTTAAGAATAAACTATTTTACTTTACTTAATTACTGATTTATTAGCTTATTAATGATCAATTAATTAGTTATTTATTCGTTAATAATTAATTTATTTATCATCTCATCTTTTACTTAATTATTTAAATTAATTAACTTTTATTCATTAACTATTACTCAATTACTCAATTAATTAGTTGATTCTTAATTATTAATTATTAATTAATAACTTACTTATTAAATTGAATTAATTATTTAATTATCACAAATTACTTTAATTATCAATTTAATAGTATAATTCCTGATTAATCACTTAAGTTAATTTTCATTAATTAACTTCCAGTAATTAGCTAACGTTATTAAGATCTAAAATTTCTTTAACATATAATTTATTTTAATTAACAAGTTTAAAGTTATCAATTTAAATCTTCAAGTATAAATTGATTAACATCTTAATTACTTATTATTAATCACCTGTCTTACATACTTACTTTAATAAACCTATAGATTAATATTAACCTAACTAATTAATTACTAACTTAGTTATAAAATGATAAACCAAAATTATGTTGAACGTTCACTTGATAAAGGACCCGAGACATCTTCCCTATTTCTCGTGACAGTCTCGTGTTTTTCCCCTACCTTTCCCGTGTCTCTCTCCCTCCCCCTTTCTTCTTCTTCCCAGTTTATATTATCATTTCATTTTTTTTAAGTTGTAAACGAACTGCTGTAGCTACTCTCGTACACGACTCGGAAGCAACCACAGGGACACTCGAAGAAACCTCACAAATGTCCCGAGCACGCACACTACTCATAGACCCACGAACTCTACCTCGCCACCGTGCACGTGCACGGTGGCTCACCTTGCCTGCGGCGACTCTCTACAGTCCCCACACACCACAAATTAACCTCTCAACCGAAATCGAAGCCCAAAGTTCAATTACAAGCCGAAACGAAAAATTCGACCTGTAGCTCAAGCATACGACAACATCACCGATGGACGAATCACTCGTGCGGCCACCATACATCACCGGAGGTGATGAAAATTCACCAGGACGTCGCTCACACCTCCACCTAACTCCTCCAAAAGTCGCGGCCAACTCGATTAATGTATGATGCCGAAACTTATTTTTTTTAAAGAGCATCAAAATTTAAACACACAAACCCTATTCTTGATTCAAACTCAAAACATATGCTTTTGAAAAATAAATTGACATTTTTCTAGAATCAATTAGTTTACAAACCTGCTTCCTGCTGATTTACAGAAGTTATAATTAACTCAATCTCCTTAAATTGACAAAAACCCATTTTTGATTCATTTTAAACTGCTCTATTTCTCTTTGCTTAAAAATCAAGATTTTTAAGCTAAAAATCATAATTATGTTTATGAAAACTAAATATGTTATTGGATTTACAAATTTAAACACTTGAATTTTCAACTTTGATTTCCTTTTACCTGTAGTTTTGGAAATGCAGTATTGAACAATGCTGTTTAAACTTGAAACATGTTTGCAGGCCTTGTTTTAAATTAAACAAACTCGAATTGACACAATTTAAAGTTCAAATGGTTATATGGAATAGCATTATAGATTTCTTGACTTCACTTTTATCAGATTTCAAAAAAAATTGAAAGCAACAACTGCCTGTACTATTCAAAACCATAGAAGATACCAAGGCTAATTATATAGTCAATATCCAAGCACTTATCATTTACAAACTACAAATACAAATTTAGATTTAAAATGGATATGTTTACTCACCAATCAAAACTGTGAACAGAAATGTTGTTGAAGGAAATACTTGCAGGTGAAGCTTTCCTAAAACCCTTCTTTGTTTCTTTTTCTCTTTTTCTCTTTTCTTTGTTGAATTAAATTTTGTTTGCAAAGCCAATAGATGTTTCTCAGGTTTATTTTGTTTTAAGTTAAAGTTTGTGTAAAATGAAACTGATAATAGAAAGGTGGATATATATAAATGCTTGAGCAAAACAGATGATAAGTGGACAGCCACCATTTTTGACCAAATAAGGAATTGGTATTAAATTTTACTGCAAATATGAAATGATATTGATCTCGGCTGCACGTACTTATTTAAACAAGATGTTAGGCTAATAAATATTTATGTTTTTAATCATGATAGCATATAATTAATGGTGACCGATAGTTACTTTGTATAGTACAAAGATATTTCCTTTATTTCGGCTAGCATACTCCATAAGACACAGGTTTTGTTTTGAAGTGAAACTCATTTTCTTATACATAAAACTGAACACAGCACATATATGTATTATTCTTAGTGAAACCTACTTTTTGATTTTGTTTTTATCAGTTAAGTACAACAATATACAACTTGTCTTGTTTCTTTGCATCATTCCTCTTGCATATACATGTTATATTTTCAAACTTTCTGATATGATTGCTTAAAAGTGATTGTTAACATATTGGTTTATTTATATTGATAGTTATATTTTATATGAAATTGTATACTTGTTCATATGATGTTTTTAACATTTTTATTAAGGATGTTGTGTTGTACAATTTGAATTTTAAAGATCATTGTTTGACTAAAATACTTGTATTTATATATGTCAAATTATAATTTATATTTTGTATATTTATATTACTTTGATTACATCTTATAATTTATGATTGTGTTTTATACTAGTTTTGAATGTTTATACCTATATTGTTTTGCACTTCCATGTTTATGTTTAATATTTCCATGTTTGTTTATTTTAAAACTTATTATTTTAAAAACTAAAATTGTATTCATATAAATTATCAAATAATAAAATATTGAGTCTTTGATTTGATTTTATTAAATAAGACCGATTTTGTTTCAAATGGTGTTGAAGTATTTAATTTTAAAACTTCAAATCGAACTTTCTTTTACAAAACACAACTGTTAAATATTTAATATCTCATCAATTTAAACATTGACAAGCTTATATTTAATTTAAATTAGATTAAATATTTATTAAACTGTGCTGTCAAAATTCCGGGTCGTTACAACTTTGAAAGTAGTTTATATATTGGAATGGTTACACAATAAAAATAGTTTATATTTTAAAAATAGGTTATAAATTGAAATAGTTTATGTATTAGAAATAGTTTATATATTAAAATTGGTTATAGATTGAAATAGTTTATATATTAGAAGTAGTTTATATATTAAGATAGGTTATATATTAAAATAGATATATTAATTTAAATATTTTAAACATAATATTTTTCATTTTTATTAAATTAAAACTTATATTATGAAAAAAAAGTAAATAAAGTTATAAGTAAAACCTTAAATTTTTACATTTTAAAACTTAACTTATAAATTTAGAATTCTTAAAACATATTATTTTGAAATCTAAAATTTACATATATGTTTTAAAATAATATCTTTATATTAAATTTAAAAATCATTTTCTTTTTTATTCCAAACACATCTTTCCAAAATTTCAGAAATCACTTTAAAAACAGACCAACGGTGTCCGTATATAGTTTTCAATTCTAGGGTCAAGTGATACGCATATTTATCATTTCAATTCACAATAATTTAAAATTTATGGATATATATCATTTCAACCCGCAATCCAAAATTTTCAAAATCAATAAAATCACTTGGGTTTATCATTTCAACCCGTAACGATTTTTCTTAATCTAAAAGATCATTTGAGTACGTATCATTTCAACCCATATTGATTTCCTAAAGCCAAGGGAACTTGCAGCGTGATTTACACAAAATAAATAATGTAACACATATTCATGCATAACATATTACATAAGGTGCACATCACTTGCATAAAAAATTACATAAAATATCATGTAACTTACATAACAAATTACATAACATAGCATGCAACTTACATAATTAATTACATTGCATAGCATGCAACTTCCATAATTAATTTAGCATAGCATGTAACTTCCATAATTAATTACATAGCATGTAACTTGCATAATTAATTACGTAACATAGCATGTAACTTACATAATTAATTACATACTTTAGCATGGAATGTGACATAAAATTGCTACCATAACTTAACATAATATGCAACCATTTCTAACAGAGCACTTTAGGTGATTTCATATCTTTCAACGTAACACATATATACATATAAATTTTATTCTTCTTCTTTCTTTTTTTTCTTTCTTTTTCTTTTCCACACATAAATTTTCATATATCGTATTAGCAACATTTTTCTTAACATGGGTGATGAATTTTAAATCAAAATAACATTTCTCTTTTTTTTGACATAGAAATTTAATATTAACATCATGAAGCATATTAAGAACCATATCATCGCATCTATTTTTATAAATAAACAATATTATATCAACAACAACAATCATGTCAAAATAACAAGGGAACATAGGTGAACATATGTCATATCAAATCATAACCAAACTACGCAAAATTTCTTAACTATGGCAACATTTCAATAACATAGCAATTGATATTCATTCACTTAGCATAAGATTGTAAATCATGAGTAAAAAGCTCACCTTTCGAGGCTATGAAATATTTCACAAACAAAGATATGAATTTGAATCTTAATTCCAAAGCAAAGCAAGCTAGAATCAATGGATCTCCAAAATAAAATATGTAACCCTGTTTTTTTTGAAATAGAAGAGAAAATAGACAAAGATGGCTCAAATGGTGGAAGAGAGGGCGGCATAAGGAGGAGGAAGGATTGAAGGACAGGAGGAAAGAGTTTTGTTTTGTGAGGTTTTAGGGATTTGGGATCTAGAACTCTCTATAAATTTTGAGAGGAAGAAGGAAGTGTGTTGAGAAAGTTTTCTGAAGAGAAAATTATGTACTTATAAGTTAGTCAAAAGGAAACAAATGGTCGTAGGCATAGGAATAGGCACAAGTCTCTTGGTATGGTTAGAGTCTCTTAGTTAACCAAGGCCTATTAGGACTAAACCAAACGCATTAAGACTTAGCCAAATTTCACAACTAAACATCACAAACTTATGTAAGTTATTCACAGAAATTCAAATATTTAGAGCAATAGAAATTTGATTTTGACGAAACGAAAAGTAGAGAAAAGATTAGAATTTAGTCTAGTATCATAAAAAGAACAAAATTTTAAAATTCAAATTTAATTTTTTCAACCAAAGGTCAAATTTTGACAAAGTTTGACCAAAATTTAAAATTTTATAAAATTTTCTATTTCATTGAATTTGGAAAAATATATTACTCAATATTCCAAAATTTGTTCTTCAATTTAACCTTTAAATTTTATTTAAATTCAAATAATAATATATTTTAAAATCGACTGAATTGAACCTTCGTTTTATTAACATTGGTTTGTCTTTATTCAAATGTTCATTTTATTCAATTCAACATGTGTTGCTTATTCTTGACTTAATCAATTACCGTCTATTAATCTTTACCTTAATTAAAATACTTAATTCCAATTAATTCGATATTAAATTTTCAATTGAATGTTGGTTACACAGTAATCATTTTATTTTCATTAAATAATTCAAACAAAGTTTTATCTTTTTATTTCGATTCACGCATTCTTTATATTACATCAAATTTCTCTTTCAATTAAAACATATGTTTCCTTTTTCTTTCCTCAACTTACTCTTTTATTTTAATTCAAACATACGTTTCTATTATTACATCCATTAATTATAATAAATGTTCTCTTTCCTTTTATTTGAAAGATTTCAATTCATTTAATTTCATTGATTACAAAATAAATTCCAAAGCGGATTATTCAATAGGTTGAGGAATAAATCAATTGTTACAACTTAGTAATTCATATATATCAATTTATTGTTTACACAAGGAGTATAAATCTTCTTACCAAATGATTGATTTCTTATTATACCCTAACATATTTAGAATATTGTTTATCCCATTCTTTAGTTACATTTATTGTTATAGTTGATTGAAATTGCATTAATACAACT
Organism: Allium cepa; assembly: GCA_030765085.1. NCBI lineage: Eukaryota > Viridiplantae > Streptophyta > Magnoliopsida > Asparagales > Amaryllidaceae > Allium > Allium cepa. Next base: position 961,157,505 of record CM060939.1, on the reverse strand, counting down.
GTCAATTACATTCAATCGGTATTTAAAATTATATTCTAATGCGCGTTACCACCTTCCATTTCAATAAAGATTAGTTGTTTTAGAATTTTATCTAAGATCATGTTCTATATTCTACAAATTTATTATTATTATTATTTTATAGTAATAATTAAAAATTCTTTATTTCTAATCATATTCTATTCAACAATTATAATTACTGTTTTTAAAATTTGTTCGAATTTACGAGTCGTTACATTTGTGCTAGATTATTATGTGTGGGATTATCATGGAGAACCTATTGCACCTAATCTTATAGTTTTAGAGGATGAGGTGGGTAATGATAATGTTGCGGTGAATCCCATAGGACACATGATTGATGAAGCAACATGATCAATGTTCCTTACGATTGAAGTTGATGATGAAGATGTAAATGTCGAAGAAGAACCAAATACTAGAGCAAGGAAAATTTATGTTTTGTTGGATGTTTCTAAGAAATCCTTATGGAATGGTTGTAAAATCAGCACCCAATTTTCAATAACTATCGAATATATTGCTATAAATTCTAAATTCAACTTCACAGAAGCTGGATTTAAATCTATTGCACAAGATGAAAAAATGACATATGCCATCCAATATTTTAATGTGCGAAAATCAGTATGAAGTGACAAAACTTATGTCTGCTTTCGGTTTGTCGTATCAAAAGATAGATACATGTTTAAATGGTTGCATGTTGTTTTAGAAAGAGGACATCAATATTAGAAAGTGCAGAATATGTAACGAGGAATGATGCAAACCCAGAAAATAGAAGGAAAATGAAGTTTCATACAAGAGAATGCATTACTTACCCATCACTCATAGACTTCAAAGGTTATATACATCTTTTGTTACCGCAATGCATATGAGAAGACACAATGTGAGAACACAAGAAGAAGGTAAATTAGTACACCCAGTTGATGGAAAAGAATGGAAACATTTAGATAAGACTTATCCCGCATTCGCTAGAGAGCTATAATGTTAGACTTGGTTTGTGTACGGATGGATTTTCACCATTCTCTCAATTCGGTTCTAAATATTCATTTTGGCATATTATCGTTACATCTTATAATTTACCTCCATGGATGTGTATGAAAACTCCATATATGTTTCTCACTATTGCCATTCCTCGTCCTAATGAACTGACATAAGAAGTCGATGTTCATTTACAACTATTGATTGAAGAGTTGAAAACACTATGGCATAAGGAGTTGAAATATATGATATTCCAAAGAAAAATAATTTTCGTATATTCGCTTCTTTGTTATGGACTATTAGTGATTTTCTTACACATGTAATGCTTTATGGTTGGAGTACGGTCAGTCATCTAGCATGTCCTTACTACATGGAAGAAGCACGAGCATTTTCTTTACTGCATAAGAAGAAAATTCATGGTTTAATTGTTATCTGTGATTTCTACATGTTAATCATACTTTAAGAAGAGATAAAAAAATTTACAACTAATAGAGCAGAGACTAGACAACCACCAATGATTTGGTCAAGCATAGAAACATATGACCTTGTAAAGGAATATCCAATGATAAATGAAGCTGGAGTACAAATTTAAATTCCAGGTAAATCAATTATACATAATTGATGCAAACAAAGTATATTTTAGGTGTTACCTTATTGGAAAGATCTCTTACTTCGTCATAATATTTACATGATGCACAATGAGAAAAACGTGTTTGATAATGTGTGTAATACAATTTTGAATGTTAAGGCAAAAACTAAGGACGATTTGAAATCAAGACATGATATGGAGGAATTTTGTAAGCGTCTCGAGCTTCATATCATGCCAAATGACAATACAAAATTCAAAGCATTTTATGGGTTAGACAGTAACCAAATAAAGTATGTGCTAAAATGTGTGAAAGGATTAAGATTTCTCGATGAGATTTCTTCTAATCTTTGTAGATGTGTTAAAATGTGTGGAACTTAATTTGTTTTATAAAGATCTTTGTTTGACTACATCAAAAGATGAACGTCTACATAAACATAAAGTAGATATCCCTACACTCGTCTGCAAACTAGAGAAAATATTTCCTCTAATTTTCTTTAATGTAATGGTACTTGTTCATATTTCATCCGAAGCACGTCTTCGAGGTCCTATGTAATATGAATGGATGTAACCATTTGAAAGGTAGTAATATTGATTATGTAAATATTAGTTTAATCACATTATTGAAATTTTATTTAAAATAATTTTTTAATAGGTACTTAAATCATTTGAAGAAAAAAGTTAGACAATAAGCACGAGTTGAAGGTTTAATTTGCAAATCTTATATCGAAGAAGAAGCATCATTCTTTTTCTCTCATTACTTCAGTAACCATGTGAACTTATCATTTGAATTGTGTTTCGCGTAATGATGAAGGCGTTGAACAAAATTCTTCTGAAGTAATGTTATATATTTTTAGACAACAAGGTCGACCTATAGGAAAATGTACGGAAACATGGTTAGGCGACAAAGATTACCACTTAGCAAAAACATATGTACTTCTTAATTACATTGAAGTTGCACCATTTGTTTGGCATTATTACTTTATAATTCTTGATATGTGAATTTTTAAATTTAAATTTATTTCAATCGTACTTAAAAGTATGTGCAACATATAATTTTTATAGTGTTTACGAATCACGACATCCACGCAATGGTCTCAGTAAAGAATTCATTGATTGGTTTGCGAACTACGTTTATGATCCAAGAAATTATGTAGTCAACGAAGGATTGAAACATCTTGCATTGGGACCAAAAAGAAATGTCAAGACACATGCAACATTCTTCGTCAATGGATTTAAATTCAACACCAATGAATATGATGTTGTAAAATTATCTAACAATACAGGTGTATTTGTTAAAGATGGTGATGATTCAGATGATTATATAAATGAATTTTACGATGTGTTAACCTAGGTTTTGGAATTGACATATTTTATACGACCTGTGAAGAAAGTTTTTTATTTAGATGCAATTGGTTCAGCAAAATGCCAAGTTCTGGAATTAACGTGCATAAATGTTATGATCTTATCGAAATAAAACATAGCTCACATTACCAAAAGTATGATCCTTTTATACCAGTCAAACATGTTAGTCCGTGAGATGATGTTTTTGATGACAACAACCTTAGAATAGACTATAAAATATAAATACTAACATTATAAGTTTAGATATATATGTATATGCAGGACTTAACCATACAGGTACTAAGAATGAAGACTGTATAGTATAGAGATTCAAGATAGAAGACTCATGAGTATCAAGATTATCAAGATTTCAAGATTTCAAGGTTAAGTATTTTTTATTAGGAATTTTGTTAAAACTCAAAGAAAAGAACTAGCATCTTAAAATCCAATTTATTCGTGGAATGGAATCCACATCGAGCCTGTTAAAGGGGTGGAAACCTAAGTAGGATGGAAACAACGAAAAATCTAGTGGAACATTGTTTTGTATTCACTAACTTTTTATTCAAAATGATTTTTCAAAATTATATCCTGTTTTCAAAATGTTTTCAAAACTTTCCTTTTAAAAGATTCAAAACCCTCTATCCTGATTTTAAATAATTTTAGCCTTAAAATTATCTTTAATTCCAAAGTCAAAATTACTCCTGATTTTAAACTATCTTTTAATATAATATACTTAACTTTTAAATATTTATACTTAGATTTAAAATATAAAATTAGGTTAAATTCTATATATATTATTCTCTATATTTACTTATGAATTTTAGCTATATTCAAGTATATTTATAAAGTTTAAATTAGATTTAATATAAGATAAAGGTTATTTTCAAAGAAAACCAAAACATCAAAAAATGCTTTGGGATGTCGACATGCCTATGTACCCTGTCGACATGATGCCAGTTGAGAATAAAATTTAAATTTCAAAAGAAGTGTCTATTAGCCATAACTCTTCAAAAATGGACACGGCTGTTGTTTTTCTATAAATAGGGGTTAGTTTCAACGAATTATTTATCAGATTTTCTGGTTTTTCACCCCTCTTCTTCTTCCACTTTTCTTAATACATATTCTTTTCATTACTCTACCGAAATCTACTTTGAATCGAACTCGATTACTTCTAGTTTGATTCTCTATCACTCTCTCTACAAGATTTTCAGCGCTATTCAGAGTTATAGACTTCTTTGTAATCTATTAAGCGAGAAAAGGTGTGATTGTAGCCTTGAAAATCAATCAAGAAAGAAAAGGTGTGATTATAGCCATGGTAAATCAATTGGGTAAACTTGTGGCCTGGAAATCAAGTATCTCTACCCAGAGGATCGAAATTCTTGAGGGTGTACCTCGTAGCCTTGAAACCGAGGGTGTAATTGTACAATTGCTTTTGAAAGGAAATCCATACTTCTGTTGCAGGACAGGATGTAGGGTAACTCCGAACCAGTATAAAATCAGGTATGTTCTTTCATTTATTGCTTTCATTTTATTTCTACATATGTGTTTGTTTCTGTGATAATATATGTGTCTGTATATTGCATACATTGGTGTCTAAATTAACATAAATCGAAAAATATTTAGTAATTATTTATTCACACTATTCATCCCCCTCTAGTGTTAATCCTAGCCTTAAGATCTGTAATCCGCATTTATCCCAATTGCTATCAGAGCAAGGTTTTCAAAGTTTCATAATCTGATTTTTGAAAACATTTCAAAATGGCTACCAACACTGGCACTGTTACTAACACTATTATCCCTGTCACTAGTTCATTTGTAGAGGGTCAGTCTACTGTCAGATCATCATTTTTAATGGAAGTAACTATGCATATTGGGCATGTAGGATGAAAATATATTTACAATCTATAGGATTAGACACTTTGAATATCACACAAACTGAATATTCTGAACCCACAACTAATTTTGCACAGTAGACTACTGAGAAAAAGACTATTACACAAAATAATTCTAAGGCAATGAATATTTTGTTTTGTTCACTAGATATAAATGAATTCAATAGAGCGTCAGCTTGTAAGTCTGCATATGAAATCTGGAAAACTTTGCAAGTTACTCATGAAGGAACAAGCAAAGTTAAACAGACCAAAATTTCCATGCTCACAAATCAGTTTCAATTATTTAAAATGAATCCTAATGAGTCTATTTCAGATATGTATAGTAGGTTTCAAGATATTGTACATTCTCTAATATCTTTGGGAAAGGAATTTTCTGAAGAAGATCAGGTCAGAAAAATTTTAAATTCTCTAACTCCAGAATGGGGTCAAAAGATACTTGCGATCGAAGAGGCAAATGACATCAGTACTTTAAAGATAGAAGAATTAATTGAAAATCTAATGTGGTATGAAGTTCAAATGATCAGGAGAAGTGAAAGTAAAGCATTTGAAAAGAAATCAATGGCATACAATGCATTAACTGATGGATCAGACTCAGACAGCGATAATGATGAAGAGACAGCCTTTATGATCAGAAATTTTAGGAAATTCCTGAAATACAGAACGATGAATAATCTCAAGAGAAACAACTATAAGAATTCTGGAAATCAGAATGTAGTGCCAAATAATGAAAAATGTTACAATTGTGATAAAGCATGCCATTTCAAAAGAGACTGTCCGTATCCAGATAGGCAAAATTCTCCTATGAACAATGATCCAGCAAAGAAACGGAAGCGTGCATTTACTGCTACTCTAGATGATTCAGACTCGTCCTCAAGTGATGATGATCAGAAAATAGATAATTCGAATTTGTGTTCCACAGCTGTTCATGACTCAGACGAATTCAAAGAAATTGACTCAGAAAAAGGTACACATTTACAATACAATTGGTTGAAATTGCTTGCTTAGAATTAGTTGCTTGATTGTCTAATTGATTGGTTTTGAATTGATGCGTTGTATGAATTTTAAAATTTATTTTCTATTTTTCATTATTGTTTCATTATTTTATTATTATTTTTATTATTTTTTAATAGTATAATAATATTTTCTGAAATATACTTGAAGTTTAATAATATTTCATACATATATAAAGGCATTAATAATAATAATAATATTTATATACATTAGAGAACTTAGAAAAAATCAATTCATGAAATTCAAAGGCACATGTCGACATGGTCCCTACCATGATGTCGACATAGGTACCTGAATTTGAATTTCAAAATTTGAATTCAAATGTTTGAATTTCCCTCCACCCTTTCACATCATTCAATTCTCTGAAAGTACTTTTTGACAGTGAATATGTCCTTTGAGAATCTATTTATTCACTATCTTTTCACTCTCATTTTCAAATTCAAACTCTCTCTTCATAACTTCAAACCCTCTACTCTCAACTTTAATGGCTTCTTCAAGCAACCCCTCCACCATGAGAATTTCCAAAAAAATCAAATAGCAATTCTTCAATGATCCGGAGGAAATAAAAGCATACATCAATTATGCTAACTATGCCAAAGTCCATCTCGGAAAATTTGCTATTTTTCAAGATTTTTCTTCTTATGAACTTGATTCTCTTTTTGCAAACAATGGAGTTCGTAGTCTTATTGATGCTTCTCAAAATGATTTTGTTTGCTATCCAAATCTTGTCAAAATTTTCTACGGTAATTTAAACCGTGGATTTTATCATGAAAATGAGGATGAAATTTTGAGTAGTGTCAAAGGCACTAGAATTATTTTGAATTGTGATCTTTTGGGTACCATTCTCAATTGCAAGTGTACGGGAATGGATCTTTCTAATTTTAAAATCGATGAAAATGATCGGGAGACATTTCATCACACTTTCGAAGGGATTGATAATTTTGAATTCAAAAATCGAAATTTTAGACCAAAGGCAAGAATTGTCAATCTTCTTTTGCAACATACATTGACCCCAAGATCGGGGAATTTTAACAATCCTACTTCAAAAGTTTGCAAATCTCTTTTTGCTATTTTCGGAAATTATGACATAAATTGGACGCATGTTATTTTGGATGAACTTCGTCGTAAAAATCTTGAAATGGGTGAGAATACCTTATACTATGGAATTTATCTCACTCGGACTTTTAACTATTTTGGTGTCGATTTCAAAGGCAAAGAATTTGTTTCTAGAAAAGTTTTCAACCATTCCAACATTTTGCTTATGAAAATTCCTTTTGCTTTTCAACCTTATGGGACCCTTGCCGAAAAGGAAGAGTGTTTGGCTCATGAGGAATTGGAAGAAGAGGAAGAGGAAGAAGAAGAAGAAGGGGATGAAATGGAAATCGAAGAAGAAGAAGGTGAAACCTCTTTGGAAAGCATTGACTATCCTCCTAATCCATCCACCAAAACCCTTCTTAAAAACCAAAAGACGATTGTTGAGAATCAATGGATTCTTAAAAGATCCGTTAGCAAGAAGTTGGACAAACTTTCATCCAAGATGAACAAGTTCATTTCCAAAGTCGGCAAGAAACTTGGAATATCTTCATCTTCGTCATCCTCTAACTAGTCTTATCTTTTCATATCTTGTTGTATTTGTTTTAGTTTGCTTTATTTCGAATGTTCATGTAGTTTGTTGTGTGCTTAATCGTTGTATTATTGTAGTATGCAATGAAATGAAATTTCTTTCCGTTATCTATCTTATCTTATCTCCAGAATAAATGTTAGCATAGTATATATACATATATATATATATACACACACACAATTATTCACAAAATTAATTTAGTCATAATTTTTCACTGACCCATATCGACATCCCCTATATGACCATGTCGGCATGTACTGGTCAGAAATGACAATTGATTTTGAATTTGAAATTTGAATAACTACCAAATGTCTATTCATTTCAAACAAATTTCTACACCTATAAATACCTGTTTCTTCCAGAATTCTTCACTGAAATTCATTTCTTGTCATCTACATCCTTTATTTCTTTCATAAATTCAACTATGCCTAATCCTATTCACAATCTATCCGAAAAACTTGAAGAAACTCTTAATTCGTTCAAGAATATTCTCTCCTTTATTCTACGAAAACATCGTCACTTAGAATTGAGTCAAATGCAGATGATCATGGAACAAGAAAGGCACTTCGATGCGATACGATGGATGATCTCCTCTCTGCACAAGGATGATAACGAAGCACATCCTCCTGTCTCTCTCACCAATGACAATGATAAATGGGATGCTATTAAGGAAGACCCAATCGTTGGAGTAGAAGGATGGGTGGAAGTTCCACGTAACGTTTGATTTTTATTTGTTTGCTTTGTTTGAATTGATTTGGTTTGGATTGATACTCTGTGTGGATTGATTTCTGATATTGGTTTAAAATTTGTTGTATAAAACATATATATATATATACACATTGAAATGTATATAGACTTTGATTAGATATCATGTTCATAAGTATAATTATTTCTTAATCTATATATTCTGTTATATAGTTTATCAATGCAGGTACCTAAGAATGTAGGGGAGTGAGTTTTTTTGTTGACGACAAAGGGGGAGAAATATAAAATAGGGTAGTTAGGCATAGATTAAGGGGGAGCTATTAGTTTTACGGGGAGTTATTAGGATAGAAGTAAAATTTTATAAACAAAGGTTGTCGTCATCAAAAAGGGGGAGATTCTTAGTCCGTGAGATGATGGTTTTGATGACAACAACCTTAGAATAGATTATAAAATATAAATACTAACATTATAAGTTTAGATATATATGTATATGCAGGATTTAACCATGCAGGTGCTAAGAATGAAGACTGTACATTATAGAGATTCAAGATATCAAGACCGAAGACTCATGAGTATCAAGATTATCAAGAGTTCAGAATTTCAAGGTCAAGTATTTTTTATTAGGAATTTTGTTTAAACTCATAGAAAAGCACTCTCATCTTAAAATCCAATTTATTCGTGGAATGGAATCCACTTCGAGCCTGTTAAAGGGATGGAACCCTAAGTTGCATGGAACATACGAAAAATCTAGCGGAACATTGTTTTGTATCCACTAACTTTTTATTCAAAATGATTTTTCAAAATTATATCCTGTTTTAAAAATGTTTCCAAAACTTTCCTTTTAAAAGAATTAAAATGCTCTATCCTGATTTTAAATAATTTTAGCCTCAAAATTATCTTTAATTTCAAAGTCAAAATTACTCCTGATTTTAAACTACCTTTTAATATAATATATTTAACTTTTAAATATTTATACTTAGATCTAAAATATAAAATTAGAGTTAAATTCTATATATATTATTCCCTATATTTATTTATGAATTTTAACTATATTCAAGTATATTTATAAAATTTAAACTAGTTTTATTATAAGATAAAGGTTATTTTCAAAGAAAATCAAATAATCGAAGAATGCTTTGGGATCTCGACGTGCCTATGTACCCCATGTCGACATGGTGTCAGTTGAGTTCAAAATTTAAATTTCAAAAGAAGTGTCTATTCATCATAAGTCTTTAAGAATGGACATGGCTGTTGTTCTTTTATAAATAGGGGTTAGTTTCAACGAACTATATATCAGATTTCCTGGTTTTTCACTCCTCTTCTTCTTCCACTTTTCTTAATACATATTCTTATCGTTACTCTGACGAAATCAACATTGAATCGAACTCGATTACTTCTAGTTTGATTCTCTATCACTCTCTCTACAAGATTCTCAGTGCTATTTAGAGTTATAAACATCTTTGTAATCTATTAAGCGAGAAAAGGTGTGATTGTAGCCTTGAAAATCTATCAAGGAAGAAAAGGTGTGATTGTAGCCTTGGTAAATCAATTGGGTAAACTTGTGGCCTGGAAATCAAGTATCTCTACCCAGAGGATCGAAATTCTAGAGGGTGTACCTCGTAGCCTTGAAACCGAGGGTGTAATTGTACAATTGCTTTTGAAAGGAAATCCGTACTTGTGTTGCGGGACTGGATGTAGGTTAACTCCGAACCAGTATAAAATCCGGTGTGTTCTTTCCTTTATTGCTTTAATTTTATTTCTACATCTGTGTTTGTTTCTATGATCATATCTGTGTTTGTATATTGCATACATTGGTGTCTAAATTAACATAAATCAAAAAAGATTTAGTAATTCTTTATTAACACTATTCACCCCACTCTAGTGTTAGTCCTAGCTTTAAGATCCTTAGTCCGCATTTCTCACAAAACAAGCAAATTGTGCTCCGTTTCCATCTCCAAAAAGAGATAAAACAGATTGGTCGGTAGTTTTTAAAACAAAGGCAAGATTTACGTTTGATGGAAAGAATATTCCGAAGGAACAAGCTTATCAGGCAGATCTTGAGCAAAATAATGAACTATTAATAACCAACGATCATACTAATATTAGGCCTCTAAATGATGAATCAACTGTTTTAGTAGAAGCATTTGAGACTATAGAGGAAAACGATATAGAGTACTTAGACAAAGTCTAAATCAAAAAACGATGAAGACTGATTATTAATGTACATTTTGATAGAAGGTAATTTATGTGATTATTAATTTTACATTTTTCTCACAAAAAATTGATATGCTTTTCCCATAGTTAAATGATATGTTTTCCCATAATAAAAGGATATGTTCCTGATAGGTATTATGTTTCAACGTCGGAGATCGTCCCATTCATTAGGTTCCCCCTCTTTATGTCAGAGAGGGACCTGCAAGGGAGATAATGGCGGTAGCCTATCACAAGTAGAGTGTCCTATAGTAGCATTAGCGAGTAAAACAATTGGGTAAATATCAAATTTATTGCAACATCATAAATATTTTATGTATAATATATTATTCATGACTTATTGAAGGTCTACATCATAATTAATACATGGGCTTTGAGCTAGATCCCTTTGATGTTTTTCTCGATGTTTCCAGGGTTTCTTATAAAAGCATAATGATCGCATGTGGGTCCGGGTGGGATAATATCCCACCCTACACTGTAGAGTGCATCTGGCAGGATTTCATCGTAATTGTAAATTTGTATTTTCATTTTATATATCCACTGTACAATTTGTTGACTAAGTATAAGTGTATAACTTAATTTTTTTTCAATGTGCAGGGGGAAGTAGACTTACAGAAATCTGACCTAATGCTTTGCAGAGATTACCAGATGAAAAAGATGAGGAAAAACTACTGTGATACAATTTTAAGCATGATAAAGGGGGATAAGACCGATTGGATGAGTGGAAGCAATGGCAAGGTTGGTTGATTACTGGAAAACTCCAGAAGTGAAGGTAAGTTTACTAGTCTCGTATATTTATTAAAAATTTAGTAGAATTAGTATAATATTTACATTAATTTACAAATGCGAAATATAATGTTCGTTTTAAATTTACAGGAAGATTCGGAGAGGAATGCTGTAAATAGAAATATGTGATAACTCGGATTTTTGAACATCAGTTAATTGGATAATTATCTGATTTTAACTATTGAAAAACACTGATTTATAAATTGAGCAAATAACATATTTGTTGTTTATATATATTTAAATGAGCTGATTTTAAATTGAGTATGAATTTGAAATTTGAAATTCAAAAGATAAAAATCTTAAAAATAAATTAGATTTTAAAACTCTATATTTTAAAGTTAATAAAAAAAATTGTTTTCTAATGTGTATATATTTGGAGATTGTGAATTGAGATTGACTAATACTTTTCAAAATGGTATTTTTAAGTTAAATTTATATATAACAGATAAATGTGATAATCCTCTTTATAAATTATTTTAAATTGATAAAAATTGTTATTTTCAAACAATAATGATAATGGATTCTTTTTAAACATTGATGGATAAATAAAATTATTAATTACAAATTGGATTTAGGTTTGTTTAAAATATATATGTATTGTTGAATTGTTTTTGAATTGGACTTTTAAATTTGAATCTGAATTTGGATTTAAATTGAAATTCAAAAGAGAAATATTTTGAAATGTTTTGAATTTTGAAATATATGTATATAATTTGTTTCATTTATATTTTCTGTGATGCCCCACCTCTATACCCACGCTAGCCAAGAACACCACGGTGTAATGCTGTCAACTAGCGTGGAGAATAAGGCTGTTGAGGATCGGCCATCAGTAGTTAGGCCTTACACTAGTATTGGTTATCTCGATAGGAGTGGTGTATATATATTCTTTCATTTTTCATCTCTGATTTTATTTACTCCCATCGACATACCCCAATTCCAGTATAAAACGAACTACGATGGTTCATAATAGTTGAGGACAGTATATATAATAATAACACAGATAATATCAATAAATGCGGAACATAGATAAAACAGAAAAGTCTCATATATATATATAACTGATTTCAGTTACAATACATTTGACACAATACATATGATACGACTACAACAGTCGACTCTGGAAGTTATATATATAAGTACATTATCGACCAATATACATGAATATATATCAACCTATACTATGACACGACAACTCCAAAAGATATGAAAAGTCTTCATAGCTCAAACAGCTACCCAAAGCAAGATATCTACGACCTGAAATAACTTGGTCCGACCCGAGTATTAAATTCAAAAGAAAATAATACGCGGGTCAGTCTAATTCAAACTCAGTTATTAGTGCACAGAAGCAATAATAATTAAATAATGAATAGACGACAGTCACAATAAATCTCGTCTATCCGATCTTTAAATCAAGAAATCGGATAACGATAAATATAACACGTAACAGTGTTAATGTAACGACCTAGAAATTTCGATCCCGAAATTTCCAGATAGTTAAAGAAAAGAAGAAAAGATAGAAGAAGAAGAAGAATAGAAGAAGCACACAATCTCACATTCGCAGCAGATAAAATATAATATCAATAATAATAGTTATACCAAAGAAAACTGTATCTATCAATTTACATCGACATATCAGAGTTACAACAATTTTATACAACATTGGACAGATACACATTTAACATGTCTCAGATATATACAATGTCATAGTGGAAACTCTCCATACATCCCTGCCATCCAGCTCGCCTCCTGAGCTCCAGAACGTCCTTACTTGAAAATCTGTAATACTCGGTCTGACCCGAGCATTACATCAAAGTAACACCCGGGTCAGGCTGGAAACCAACGTGAGTAAACCCTTCTAACATGAATGACAAAAGCATACTACTTATATAAACCCGGGTAACTAATATCAATTTTAGAGCTTCACAAGTTGTTATAGATATCACAAATTTCACACATCAATTTCTAAGTGTCATAACTTAGATTAACAGGTCCAATTCACTTAAATCATTCCCAACCAGCCTAATGGTTTCACATCTCAACCTATAAGGAATCGAAGTGGTTTCAGTATTGACTAATACCCGACTCCGGTCTCTTCGAATCTCACATCATATTAACCCAAGTTATTCAAATGAAAAATTATTCAAACTTCAAATACAGGGTGTCACCTATGCACATTAATTCATCATATCATATCACATATTCGAGAAATCAACCAATCTAAGGCATGCAATATTATTCAATTATTCATAAGCAAATAGATTAGTTATATCATTTCTAACAAATTAAATCAATTACTTCAACTACCCTTAATCCTGCTTATTTCACCGTAATTAATTACAAATAAATTAATTAATCAATCATCCTTTATTAATCCATTTAACTAATCATTCTTGATTAATTATCTTCAATTGCATAAATTAATAATCCTTTAATTAATTACTCAAATTAAAAATCTTCAAAACAATTTAATTCATTAATCAATCCTGGTTAATTAATAATTAACTTCTCTTAATTACTTTATTCATTAAATCAACTCCTTGATTAATTACATTAATTGATTTTTAATTACATTGAGTAATTATCTCTCAACCACTTTTCATATGTAATGATCTTTAATTACTTTCCAATAAGTAATTTCCTTTAATTTAATTACATCCAGTAAATATGCATTCATTACTTTACTAAGTAATTACACCCCAATAATTACATTAAGTAATTATACTTAATTCAACATCAAATGATTATCTTTAATTTATTAAACTAAATTGCTAAAGTTAACCTCATAAACTTGATTAATTACATCGAGTAATTAATCCCTTAATTACTTACCCTGATTAATTATTATATAACTATTAATTAATATTCCTTCATTAATCACATTCATTAATTAACTAATCTTTTAATTAATTTCTAATTAATAAATATTTAATTAATCAATCCTTAATACATTAAATAATTTGTACTTCATTTAATTACCATTTTAATTCACCTTAACACATATAGGATTCAACCTATTAAATAATCACTTAATACAATCAATTTGAAAACATTTTTAAAACTTTGAAAATTCATTAAAATTTGCTTGGTACTTTGATAAAAAAAACTTGGTTTACATTTACCTTAAAACTTACATTACCAATGCAACGAGACGGATTTTGCCCGCTCGAAAATCGACACCCATACTTCAAATCGTATTCGAATGCCATAGATTCGACCGTTCAAATCCGATTCGCCGGAGCTTATAACAATCATTAAGTAAATAACATAGCGGAATAAAAGAATAATACATTGATATACAGCTTTGATACAATATCTGATACAACAGATGATCCAATAGATATCAATATACATTAGAGATATGATACAATAAATAGCAGCGGAAAAGAAAATAGATGATAACATCTAGCAACTGAACAATATAAATCTGAAATAGTCTTCAAGGAAGAACTTCAAGAACTGCAACTCCATCTCCAAGAATCAATCCAGCAATAGCTCGAACTCCCAATAACAATGCACCAAGCTAGGTAAGACTGGTGCGAAACAAAGACTGAACTAGCTCCAGGTAATCTATTAAACCTAGCTATCTGAAAAACCCAACTCTAGACTGCTCGTGTAGAAAATAATGAGCACCCAGAGTTTAGGGAAAAAAAAAACAATAAACTCTGGATCAGTCGTGGGACTGGTGTGAGCAACAAAAACAGTTTATCTTTTAAAACATTCAAAGAAATATTTTTAAAGTCAATTCGCAATGCTTTTAAAAATGAGACTACCATAAGACCTCCTGCCACACACACAATGCAAACGCAGACTGGAGGAGATTTCTTCTTATGATAGTCAAAGATGCTTGATACGCATTAAAAAGAAACATTTGATATTATTATTAGTGCATAGTGTAGGGAAAATCATTTCGAAAGTAGGAGATAAATCTTAGCCAGCATAGGTACCATTATATTATGCCTACTATAGCTACCATTTTAAATGGCAGGTTCTACAACTAAAACCGCACAAGTCTCGTATTGTTTCTTTGGATTTCCAACGAATGATCAGGCCAAGGAACTTCCCATTGCCACATGAGAACGCCTCTGGATGGACGTCCCCGAGAACCAAACCGGAACTCTACCAACACAAGACCGGGTTACCCCTAACTGAGTAACAACTGACCGAATATGCCATCCCCCGGTCCTTTGGGACCTTTCACCGGGCGCTCGTAATCAAATCACACAATCATAAAGTGTTTTCAACATGAGTAAGTATCTGGGCTCCATACCATGATACCACCCTTTTCCAGAAGGAAATGCACATATCCTAAAGGGCGCTACCCCTCATAACCTTGCTTCTTCTTTCCTGTTTTGACCATTCCGGGGTGTGAGGCTCGACGAAGTCACGTCCACAAAAGCACACTTTATACAAAAGCCGTGCTTTGGGTCAACAAATGATCATAGAAATGATCACCAAGATAGACGATCAAATAAATGATCATATCACAAATAATCAACACAATGATCATTTCACAGCAACACTCAGTATATCACATTACCAAATTGGGAATATATCGCTGATAACCTTCAACTACATAACCTCTGAGCTCGTACGTCTCAGAGAAGGGTGTTAAGCTAAGAGAATAAATTCTCCGCCACCAACAGAAATATATTTGAAAGAAATCGGCTTTATATCTCAATTTGTAATGTCAGACATACTATCCATACAAGTCTGTTCCGGGCTCGAACAGAACCGAAGGCACTTACAAAGAAGTCCTTGCAATCCGGATATTCACTAATCACGTTCGGACTTCCCATCACATATGGAGTCTCTATACCGGGGACCATTCGATGCAAAGACATTCGACGAGTTGTCCTTACGTTTTCGAAAATATCCGGTCTTCACCACCGGTCTTCAAATTCTATCCATAACGACGTATCACATATTCGGAATGGGATATATGACTCAAAGGTCCTCTCCCGGTTAAACCGAATAGTGAGCGCAATAGTTAAAGACATATGGATATTGGGATTTCAATTAAGTCACAACTTATTACCCAAAACTTTCTTCTAAATGGTTTGAATTAATTACCATTTCAAATCTTTAAACAAAAAGATTCCTTCCACAAGTTTACTCAGTTTCACAAAGATCTATTTACAGATTTCAAAACAATTTCATTTCAATTGGGTTTACTCATTTAAAATCTTTAAATTAAAGATTTAACTTATAACTTTTCAAATCGTTTCCATAATTTGGAAATTTATCTTCATTTCAACTAGAAATCATTTTAACACAAATTTGAAGTTCATTTCTTATGTGAAAGCTTTTATTACTTGAAAACAACAGTTTTCGTTTTCAGAAAAATCCAATTATATTTGTACGAGTTAAAGACTTTGAATTATATTCTCATTTCCAAATCAATACTTTTAAAATAGTTTAACCTATATATAACTGGTATAACATCTTTAATCCCTAGTTTTAAATCATAGAATTCAATTTCAAATCTTGAATTTAAGTTCAAATCAAATTATTCAACTTCATATTTTATCGAGTTATTCAACATAAATTTCATTTATGAAATTACATTTCAAAAGCTTTTCACTTTAAACCCAATCTTTTTCCAAAACATTTGAATTCAAATATTCAAATTTAAAACTATTTCAAAAATCTGTGACTTAATCGATTTCCTCGTGAAATCCATATTGTGTGTGTACGGTGTGGTCCAGGGGTTATACACAGTAGTGCAACATCATACAATTATCACTGATTAAAACATAGGAATATAGTCGATAAGCGGTATTAACTATTACGCTTATCGTTCATATACAGATCACAGATATATATCACAGATAAGTAAATTACAGATCACAACATAAATCAGGATAATCATAAAGCATCATATAACAGGGATATCAACAATCAAGTCATCCAATATAATCCAAACATCCATAAATAGGATTAATTTAATTATTTGATTAATTTAAATCAGATTAAATTTCTATGAATAATTCTTCTCACATTTATTATCAAAATAAATTTCAAGTAAATGATCCTCATTAACTATTCATAATTATTTAATTACTATTCTTAAGTAATTAAACTCAATTTAACTATCGTTAATTATCATTTAATTAACCTTTAAAATCATATGTTTAATCACTGATTATTTAATTAATTAAGTTCTAAACTGTAACTTAATAAATCTTAATTACTTGATTAAATAACCTTAATCATTTGTTTAAAAGACAACTCTTTATTAATTTAATGAATCTTATTTACAAATTAATTTACCTTAATTAATTTAACTCAAATCCTAATTTCTTGATTAAATAAATTAATCAATTATTCACTTGAACTAATTTAATGAGTGCATATCATTTTATCTTTACTAACTCAAATTTAAAACATTTTCTAACTAATGTTTTAATTATCATCACAAAGCAAATTTAAACAATTTAACTATTAAAACTTCTTTGATTTCAGACTAGGATTCAAATTATCTTTAATTCAGATTTAAATTTAAATTTAAATTTTTAATTTCAACTTGCTTAAATTTTTCATTTAAAATTTCAACTCCATTTCAAATTTCTTTAATTATTGACCACTTTTAAATTATTAAAATAATTTAAATTTTTGAAACTTTATTTCTAATCGACTATTTTTACATCACTTACCTTATTAATCTCTTACAATAAATATTAACTTAACTACTAATTTCTAACTTAGCTTAGTTATTAACATACCAAACTAAAACATGTTGTACGTTAAGTCAGATAGCGACCCGAGACAAACTCCAATACTACTCGAGGCTGTCTCAAGGCTTCCCCGCGTCTCTCTCTCTCCCACCCATCCTGTTCTTCTCCCCAGTCTTCTTTTTTTTTTTATATACAAGCTTAACTTAAAAAAAATTAAAACTGCAGTATCAATAACCATTCACGCGCGCACCGGAATCAACTCGAAGCAACTATCCAAAATTCTCGAGTATCACTCGAGTCAAATCATCACGCGACTCCTGTGAAATAACTGCGCCACCGTGCACGTGCACGTGAACCCCAACCACCACTGGCCACTGTCGCGATCCTCAGCAAGTCAACGATAATGCCTTGAAGTCTTTCGACCACCCAAACAAGTGAGAAGTTCATCAAATCAAAATTGAGCAGTGCAGGAGAACCATGAAACCCAACTATCGCCGGAGAAAACTGTCGCATCCACGTTCCCAACCATCTTACCCTCTGAAACCACTGCCGCGCCTCCACAACCCTTCCACGAAGCCATCACCAAAACGCGGTACGACTCGATTACCCAGAGATTACGCATTTGCCTCAGTTAACGGTCTGACCAAAATTAGGTTTAGAAACACAAATTGGTTCGCCGACGACGCCTCGATGGTCAGATGCTTTATCGGTCATTTTTCCAAGACTCCCCACTCATTTCTCCACCTCCTGACGAAACCCCGAGGCTTCATCTTCCAGAGATCATCAGCAATTTCCTCGACCCCACTTTCCAGTCATCCTAGAATTGCATACGAAATCCTAAACTAAAATCTGTAATTTTTATCTTAAAAATCATATTTTCCAAAAGTGTTTCTAGTTATAAAATTAGATTGTAAAATTTTAATACTTAATTTTATCATATTAACAGGTATTACCACTGTTTCTTCCAGATACTGGAAATTTTCAAACTAAACATATTTGTTCATATATTTTTTTTCCTGAAGCTAAACAGGGAGTTACATTCTTGTGCAATCATACACAGGCCAAACATTCATTTACATACTCAAAATCCTTGCATGCAACCCAAAGATTAACTCTACAATATCATCCAAGAATTCACACAGCAACAAGATTGGGAAAGAACAAAAATTTACTCACAGTTTGAAGAAGAAAGACAGAGATGCCTTCTTGTTGACATAGGCTGAGCTTCCTCTGGTTTGCTGAAGCTTTTAAGTCTTCAGTTTTGAATTGATTTAAGTTGATTGTTTGTTTGAATCTTGTTTAAGTTTTGAGTGACACTTGCTTTTGCTTTTTTTTTCTTTTTTCTTTTCTCAGTTTTAAATGAATGAAAACTGAGATGAAGGAAATGATGTATATAACAAAAAGTTTACAAGTTGATAACATTTTGTACAGGTGATGTTATTTGTATAATAGGCATGGGTGGATATGCTTGCTTGTACTGGTATTTTCATTTGTTTTATGAAACAAGATCTAGGCTAGAATGATATCAAGTCGTGCTCGGTATTAAATGCAGGTCCTTTCTTGTTTACATGCTAATATACTTGTTTGTACAGTTTATTTATTCTTGCATTTTTTTTTTATTTTTTTTTACTTGCCTACGTACTTTCTTCTACTTTGCTTTATAAATAAGTATGGCTGAAGTGATATATTTGAGCTGAGAAGATTTTATTTGTACTTTTCATTTTATTTTCTTCCCTTCAGCTGTACAAAATATGAAAATACTATTAGCAGACTATACAAGCTTTCACACTTTGTTTTGTTCATTATACTTGGTTTTGTTTAATTTATTTACTTTGTACTGTAGCTTCATAGATATGTTCACTTATTTTACTTTATTTATGTTTGGTAGATTTCTATTTTATTTTACTTCATGTACATATTGTAATAGTTATTCTAATGATGTTTGTTTCTTAACCAATTCGTTTACATACTTATATTTCAGTTTTGAACATACTTATACTGCATTTGTTTTCATATTTTAAATGTTGTTTCTTTTCTTTTCTTTATTTTCTTTCACAAGCTTTTGCATCTATGTTTGTTTTAAGTGTTCATAAAAACATATTTTTGTTTTAGTCCTTTGTATTTTATTTGTTTGTTTTATTTTCGTCTACATTCTTTTCATATTTAAATGTATTTTATTTTCCTTAAATCTTCTTGTTTTGTAATATAAATAAATTTCTATTTTATTTTGTTGTTAGAATTTAGCAAATGTTCTACTTCCTATTTTTATTAAAATTTATCTCATATTATTTTTCTATTTCTAGTTTAAATATTTATTGTTATCTTACTTTAATATTTATTGTCTTATATTATTTTATTTGCTCACACATTTTGTTTTAATGTTTAAATATAGCTGGTTTGTTTTGCAAGTTAATTCATATATATGTTTTGTTCCACTGCTTTGTCCTATTACTTTATAGTATGAATAACTTCTATGTTAACATGTTGTTAAAATTTATTTATGAGTTACTATATATATATATATTTTTCTTAATTTATTTTATAACTCAAATATTTATTAAACCATTCATCTAAGATTTAAATTCAAATCAAAATATATATATATATATACACACACAAGATTTTATAATTTCAAATTGACTCATATATACCCAAATATACATATATATATATATATTTATTCACATATATACATATATATACAATATTTAAAAATTTAAATGATTTATGTAGAATATATTTGAACTCGGGGAAACTCACATCACTAAATCGATTAATTTCACCGTTTTCTTCAAAAATAGATTTTAATTATCATTTTAAATTTATATAAAAATCCGGGGTCGTTACAGACTTCCCCCCTTAAAAGAATTTCGTCCTCGAAATTCGCAGGCACGAAAACAACACAGAGATAGACAGATTCGATCTCCTATAATTCCTCAAATACAAGATATGGATTCCAAATTCAAGTCGGAATATCCCAAAATATATACTAATTTGTCCCTCTTCGGACTTCAACCAACCCAACAAATTACAACAGAATTTCAAAATTTGGTTTTAAACGAAATCGTTTTATAGATACAATTCAAATTATCCTTCATATTCTATTAATCAATTTTAACTTAATTTAAAATTTCTAATTTATTCAAAATTTTAGTTCTAAATTTCAAATTCATTAAAGTTTAAATCAGAAATTGATAAAGATAAGGATTTTCTACAACGAATCGTGGAGCCACATCATATCGAAACTTCTTCTGGAGCTGCCCCGAAGCAATCAAAAGAATTTAAAACGAATCAAAGAAAATTGATAAGAAAGTTGTTTCCACTGTCACAGGGTATTGACCATTTATAGTCGTATTTCCCTGTCCCTCTATCTCGTCCTCTTCTTGCACTCATACTCACTATCACTGGATAGTAAGAGAATTTACCGAGGCATTCAGATGGATATCTTAAAAATTACTCATTCTAGGGTTTACTTCACCTTATCTCTAATGAGTTACTTAATGTGTTACACTCCTGAGCTAAAGTTTCACCTTAGCTCTGATACCAAATGTAACGAGACGGATTTTGCCCGCTCGAAAATCGACACCCATACTTCAAATCGTATTCGAATGCCATAGATTCGACCGTTCAAATCCGATTCGCCGGAGCTTATAACAATCATTAAGTAAATAACACAGCGGAATAAAAGAATAATACATTGATATACAGCTTTGATACAATATCTGATACAACAGATGATCCAATAGATATCAATATACATCAGAGATATGATACAATAAATAGCAGCGGAAAAGAAAATAGATGATAACATCTAGCAACTGAACAATATAAATCTGAAATAGTCTTCAAGGAAGAACTTCAAGAACTGCAACTCCATCTCCAAGAATCAATCCAGCAATAGCTCGAACTCCCAATAACAATGCACCAAGCTAGGTAAGACTGGTGCGAACCAAAGACTGAACTAGCTCCAGGTAATCTACTAAACCTAGCTATCTGAAAAACCCAACTCTAGACTGCTCGTGTAGAAAATAATGAGCACCCAGAGTTAAGGAAAAAAAAACAATAAACTCTGGATCAGTCGTGTGACTGGTGTGAGCAACAAAAACAGTTTATCTTTTAAAACATTCAAAGAAATATTTTTAAAGTCAATTCGCAATGCTTTTAAAAATGAGACTACCATAAGACCTCCTGCCACACACACAATGCAAACGCAGACTTGGAGGAGATTTCTTCTTATGATAGTCAAAGATGCTTGACACGCATTAAAAAGAAACATTTGATATTATTATTAGTGCATAGTGTGGGGAAAATCATTTCGAAAGTAGGATATAAATCTTAGCCAGCATAGGTACCATTATATTATGCCTACTATAGCTACCATTTTAAATGGCAGGTTCTACAACTAAAACCGTACAAGTCTCGTATTGTTTCTTTGGATTTCCAACGAATGATCAGGCCAAGGAACTTCCCATTGCCACATGAGAACGCCTCTGGATGGACGTCCCCGAGAACCAAACCGGAACTCTACCAACACAAGGCCGGGTTACCCCTAACTGAGTAACAACTGACCGAATATGCCATCCCCCGGTCCTTTGGGACCTTTCACCGAGCGCTCGTAATCAATTCACACAATCATAAAGTGTTTTCAACATGAGTAAGTATCTGGGCTCCATTCCATGATACCACCCTTTTCCAGAAGGAAATGCACATATCCTAAAGGGCGCTACCCCTCATAACCTTGCTGCTTCTTTCCTGTTTTGACCATTCCGGGGTGTGAGGCTCGACGAAGTCACGTCCACAAAAGCACACTTTATACAAAAGCCGTGCTTTGGGTCAACAAATGATCATATAAATGATCACCAAGATAGACAATCAAATAAATGATCCTATCACAAATAATCAACACAATGATCATTTCACAGCAACACTCAGTATATCACATTACCAAATTGGGAATATATCGCTGATAACCTTCAACTACATAACCTCTGAGCTCGTACATCTCAGAGAAGGGTGTTAAGCTAAGATAATAAATTCTCCGCCACCAACAGAAATATATTTGAAAGAAATCGGCTTTATATCTCAATTTGTAATGTCAGACATACTATCCATACAAGTCTGTTCCGGGCTCGAACAGAACCGAAGGCACTTACAAAGAAGTCCTTGCAATCCGGATATTCACTAATCACGTTCGGACTTCCCATCACATATGGAGTCTCTATACCGGGGACCATTCGATGCAAAGACATTCGACGAGTTGTCCTTACGTTTTCGAAAATATCCGGTCTTCACCACCGGTCTTCAAATGCTATCCATAACGACGTATCACATATTCGGAATGGGATATATGACTCAAAGGTCCTCTCCCGGTTAAACCGAATAGTGAGCGCAATAGTTAAAAACATATGGATATTGGGATTTCAATTAAGTCACAACTTATTACCCAAAACTTTCTTCTAAATGGTTTGAATCAATTACCATTTCAAATCTTTAAAGAAAAAGATTCCTTCCACAAGTTTACTCAGTTTCACAAAGATCTATTTACAGATTTCAAAACAATTTCATTTCAATTGGGTTTACTCATTTAAAATCTTTAAATTAAAGATTTAACTTATAACTTTTCAAATCGTTTCCATAATTTGGAAATTTATCTTCATTTCAACTAGAAATCATTTTAACACAAATTTGAAGTTCATTTCTTATGTGAAAGCTTTTATTACTTGAAAACAACAGTTTTCGTTTTCAGAAAAATCCAATTATATTTGTACGAGTTAAAGACTTTGAATTATATTCTCATTTCCAAATCAATACTTTAAAATAGTTTAACCTATATATAACTGGTATAACATCTTTAATCCCTAGTTTTAAATCATAGAATTCAATTTCAAATCTTGAATTTAAGTTCAAATCAAATTATTCAACTTCATATTTTATCGAGTTATTCAACATAAATTTCATTTATGAAATTACATTTCAAAAGCTTTTCAGTTTAAACCCAATCTTTTTCCAAAACATTTGAATTCAAATATTCAAATTTAAAACTATTTCAAAAATCTATGACTTAATCGATTTCCTCGTGAAATCCATATTGTGTGTGTACGGTGTGGTCCAGGGGTTATACACAGTAGTGCAACATCATACAATTATCACTGATTAAAACATAGGAATATAGTCGATAAGCGGTATTAACTATTACGCTTATCGTTCATATACAGATCACAGATATATATCACAGATAAGTAAATTACAGATCACAACATAAATCAGGATAATCATAAAGCATCATATAACAGGGATATCAACAATCAAGTCATCCAATATAATCCAAACATCCATAAATATAATTATTTTAATTATTTGATTAATTTAAATCAGATTAAATTTCTATGAATAATTCTTCTCACATTTATTATCAAAATAAATTTCAAGTAAATGATCCTCATTAACTATTCATAATTATTTAATTACTATTCTTAAGTAATTAAACTCAATTTAACTATCGTTAATTATCATTTAATTAACCTTTAAAATCATATGTTTAATCACTGATTATTTAATTAATTAAGTTCTAAACTGTAACTTAATAAATCTTAATTACTTGATTAAATAACCTTAATCATTTGTTTAAAAGACAACTCTTTATTAATTTAATGAATCTTATTTACAAATTAATTTACCTTAATTAATTTAACTCAAATCCTAATTTCTTGATTAAATAAATTAATCAATTATTCACTTGAACTAATTTAATGAGTGCATATCATTTTATCTTTACTAATTCAAATTTAAAACATTTTCTAACTAATGTTTTAATTATCATCACAAAGCAAATTTAAACAATTTAAATATTAAAACTTCTTTTATTTCAGACTAGGTTTCAAATTATCTTTAATTCAGATTTAAATTTAAATTTAAATTTTTAATTTCAACTTGCTTAAATTTTTCATTTAAAATTTCAACTCCATTTCAAATTTCTTTAATTATTGACCACTTTTAAATTATTAAAATAATTTAAATTTTTGAAACTTTATTTCTAATCGACTATTTTTACATCACTTACCTTATTAATCTCTTACAATAAATATTAACTTAACTACTAATTTCTAACTTAGCTTAGTTATTAACATACCAAACTAAAACATGTTGTACGTTAAGTCAGATAGCGACCCGAGACAAACTCCAATACTACTCGAGGCTGTCTCAAGGCTTCCCCGCGTCTCTCTCTCTCCCACCCATCCTGTTCTTCTCCCCAGTCTTCTTCTTTTTTTTTTTTACTTTTTTTTATATACAAGCTTAACTTAAAAAAAATTAAAACTGCAGTATCAATAACCATTCACGCGCGCACCGGAACAACTCGAAGCAACTATCCAAAATTCTCGAGTATCATTCGAGTCAAATATCACGCGACTCCTGTGAAATAACTGCGCCACCGTGCACGTGCACGTGAACCCCAACCACCACTGGCCACTGTCACGATCCTCAGCAAGTCAACGATAATGCCTTGAAGTCTTTCGACCACCCAAACAAGTGAGAAGTTCATCAAATCAAAATCGAGCAGTGCAGGAGAACCAGGAAACCCAACCATCACCGGAGAAAACTGTCGCATCCACGTTCCCAACCATCTTACCCTCTGAAACCACTGCCGCACCTCCACAACCCTTCCACGAAGCCATCACCAAAACGCGGTACGACTCGATTACCCAGAGATTACGCATTTTCAGTTAACGGTCTGACCAAAATTAGGTTTAGAAACACAAATTGGTTCGCCGACGACGCCTCGATGGTCAGATGCTTTATCGGTCATTTTTCCAAGACTCCCCACTCATTTCTCCACCTCCTGACGAAACCCCGAGGCTTCTTCTTCCAGAGATCATCAGCGGTTTCCTCGAACCCACTTTCCAGTCATCCTAGAATTGCATACGAAATTCTAAACTAAAATCTGTAATTTTTATCTTAAAAATCATATATTCCAAAAGTGTTTCCAGTTATAAAATTAGATTGTAAAATTTTAATACTTAATTTTATCATATTAACAGGTATTACCACTATTTCTTCCAGATACTGGAAATTTTCAAACTAAACATATTTATTCATATATATTTTTTTCCTGAAGCTAAACAGGGAGTTACATTCTTGTGCAATCATACACAGGCCAAACATTCATTTACTTACTCAAAATCCTTGCATGCAACCCAAAGATTAACTCTACAATATCATCCAAGAATTCACACAGCAACAAGATTGGGAAAGAACAAAAATTTACTCACAGTTTGAAGAAGAAAGACAAAGATGCCTTCTTGTTGACATAGGCTGAGCTTCCTCTGGTTTGCTGAAGCTTTTAAGTCTTCAGTTTTGAATTGATTTAAGTTGTTTGTTTGTTTGAATCTTGTTTAAGTTTTGAGTGACACTTGCTTTTGCTTTTTTTTTCTTTTCTCAGTTTTAAATGAATGAAAACTGAGATGAAGAAAATGATGTATATAACAAAAAGTTTACAAGTTGATAACATTTTGTACAGGTGATGTTATTTGTATAATAGGCATGGGTGGATATGCTTGCTTGTACTGGTATTTTCATTTGTTTTATGAAACAAGATCTAGGCTAGAATGATATCAAGTCGTGCTTGGTATTAAATGCAGGTCCTTTCTTGTTTACATGCTAATATACTTGTTTGTACAGTTTATTTATTCTTGCATTTTTTTTTTTTACTTGCCTACATACTTTCTTCTACTTTGCTTTATAAATAAGTATGGCTGAAGTGATATATTTGAGCTGAGAAGATTTTATTTGTACTTTTCATTTTATTTTCTTCCCTTCAGCTGTACAAAATATGAAAATACTATTAGCAGACTATACAAGCTTTCACACTTTGTTTTGTTCATTATACTTGGTTTTGTTTAATTTATTTACTTTGTACTGTAGCTTCATAGATATGTTCACTTATTTTACTTTATTTATGTTTGATAGATTTCTATTTTATTTTACTTCATGTACATATTGTAATAGTTATTCTAATGATGTTTGTTTCTTAACTAATTCGTTTACATACTTATATTTCAGTTTTGAACATACTTATACTGCATTTGTTTTCATATTTTAAATGTTGTTT
Organism: Allium cepa; assembly: GCA_030765085.1. Lineage (NCBI taxonomy): Eukaryota > Viridiplantae > Streptophyta > Magnoliopsida > Asparagales > Amaryllidaceae > Allium > Allium cepa. The sequence continues at coordinate 961,130,579 of CM060939.1, read as the reverse complement.
CTTTTCTTTTCTTTATTTTCTTTCACAAGCTTTTGCATCTATGTTTGTTTTAAGTGTTCATAAAAACATATTTTTGTTTTAGTCCTTTGTATTTTATTTGTTTGTTTTATTTTCATCTACATTCTTTTCATATTTAAATGTATTTTATTTTCCTTAAATCTTCTTGTTTTGTAATATAAATAAATTTCTATTTTATTTTGTTGTTAGAATTTAGCAAATGTTCTACTTCCTATTTTTATTAAAATTTATCTCATATTATTTTTCTATTTCTAGTTTAAATATTTATTGTTATCTTACTTTAATATTTATTGTCTTATATTATTTTATTTGCTCACACATTTTGTTTTAATGTTTAAATATAGCTGGTTTGTTTTGCAAGTTAATTCATATATATGTTTTGTTCCACTGCTTTGTCCTATTACTTTATAGTATGAATAACTTCTATGTTAACATGTTGTTAAAATTTATTTATGAGTTACTATATATATATATATTTTTCTTAATTTATTTTATAACTCAAATATTTATTAAACCATTCATCTAAGATTTAAATTCAAATCAAAATATATATATATATATACACACACAAGATTTTATAATTTCAAATTGACTCATATATACCCAAATATACATATATATATATATATATTCACATATATACATATATATACAATATTTAAAAATTTAAATGATTTATATAGAATATATTTGAACTCGGGGAAACTCACATCACTAAATCGATTAATTTCACCGTTTTCTTCAAAAATGGATTTTAATTATCATTTTAAATTTATATAAAAATCCGGGGTCGTTACAACCAAAATCTTATACCAGTAGAGAACTCAGGTCGAAACCATATCCAATCTCGAAGCTGACGAAATGAACCCAAACCCTTCGAAATTCCAAAACAATTTGAATTTAAAACATTTAAAACTGATAATCATTACTGCTTCGGGTTCATCCCAATGACAACTCGAGTCTACCCAGAGCGACATCTTTTCAATTTTTTTATTAATTTAAACTCATTTAAATCTAAGTTTCAAAATTTACAGGTAAACCCCCTCAAACCTCTGAAGTATGAACTGAGTTATTTGCCCAAACACTCGATCCCCTTATCGAGTTCAAACTCAAACCCAAACAGTCAGGCAACCCCATCTTCCCTGTGCACCTGCACAAATCACTCCAACACCGATGATCACCACTGGTGATGTCAACACACCATCCATCATCTCAATGTCAGTGCTTGATCATCCAAACCTACTCAAAATCCTCAAATCAAATTCGAGCCACGAAGATAGAGTTTCGAAAAACACATCATCACAGAAATGTCTCGATCACTTTTCTCTGACCACCAGAACTGCCGTAACCCCAGCCATGTCATCACCAAATTTCCACGAACCAATTCCCAGAACCTTATTAAGCTCGATGCATTAGAGAAAATGAAGAGACCCAAATTTCCATCGTGACCTGAACTAGGTTTAGAAACCTAATTGCTTCGCCGCCGACACCATACTGATCGGTCACCCTTCCCACCATTTTTGCCCAATACTCCTATCCTTCCTCTACCCCCAGCCAAATTCCTAGTCATCCAAGACCCTTTGATCGTTGTTAATTGCTTAGAGAACAAATTCCAAGTATTACTGAAAAGCACTCCGACCCATTTAAAAATTTTGATTTTTGTTTTAAAATTACTTATTTTTAATATGGATTCAAGTTATGAGATTTGATTATCTAATTATAACATATGATTATCATGCATTTTAGAATTTGTCACAGCATTTCATGGTTCCAGGTAAAATTTCGACCTATAATGTTTGAAGCTAATTTCTACTGTTATTTCCAGTCTTTGTCATAATTTAAAATTTAAAACATTTGTACTGCTTGAAATCCAAAGTTTAACAATAATCAGATAAAAGAAATTGGATTTAGTTCTAAAATTTTATATCCTATATCAAGAACAGGGAAGGAAAAATATTTCAGACATGTACACTCTTCAATTACTTACATCCAGATATATTTCATATAAATGCACAACCAATCCTCAATCATCTCATATTCAAACAATCAGATGTTTTTTTTTAACCAGGTTTTAAAACCTGAATATTTCAGACAGAGGTCAAAGTTTTTTCAAAAAAAAAAAATTCAGACATGCACCCAAACATCACCAAATATTTATACATTCATACTTAATAAACCAACTTGCATAAACAGATTTTCATTCATGCAATCAACTGACATATCAACCATTCATAAGCAATCAGATTTTAAACAGTTTAAGCTAAGTTTATTCGCATTTTTATGAGGATGCAGAGAACAACTCAGATGCAAGCTCATATTCCCAGGGATTGATTTGAGGCTGCATGTTGAATCTGTATTTTTGCAATTGCTAGTTGCAGTTGATTTTAACTTGTTGTTGTAGGTTTTTGAAACTGCATGCATGCTCATCTTCATATGCTTGAGTTGTACTATAATTTGATGTTGAAGACTACTTTCAGATTTTAATCAGAATTTGGTTTGCAGATTTTGGGTTTTGCATTTGGTTTTGCAGTACTTAAATTGAATTGTATTTGCATATTTCTTCTATAATCTGATTTCAGTTCTCTCCATTGAAGGTAAAGTGTTTGAATAAAAAGATTTGTTAAGTTCCTTATTAATAAATTTTAATAAAAAAAAGTTTTAAGAAAAATAAAATCATTGCCACTTGTTACATAATAATATAGAGTAATTACAAGTGTCCCCTCTATGTATTAAAAGCTTAACACATATACAATTTCAATATAAAAGTAGATTTCTTAATTTATGAATGTTTTTAAGTCTTCTTAAACAAGTTCTTATTTATATTTAACATGTTTTTAAATGTTTATTACATTTAGTCTTTACATGATTACAAATGAATTATATTTTAATCCAAAGTTTTCAAACCAAAATATTATACTTTAATATAATTGAACTTGTTACACATCATGTCATTACTTCAACAAGTGTTAAAATTTTGATGAGATGATTACATTTGTTAGTCTTATATATTTGTCTCATATTTATTTGAATGCATTTTATCTTGTATATAAGTGTTGCACATATATACAAATTTCCTTTTATCACATGTTATTTATCATTATTATTTTTTTCTAAAATGTATTAGACCTTCCTTAAATCTTATTAAGGTCTATATCTACCCTTTGTCTTTTTAATTATATTTTAGATAAATACATTACTTTTTCTTAATTTAAATTTTATTATTTATATTCATACCTCCTTGATATTTACTTATATAATTTTTTTAAAAGAGAAGGTTTTAAAATATTAATCTAATATTAACAATAATTATATATTAACAAACACATATTTAATCTGTTTGAAGATAATAAGTTTGCCTGATTTAAATAATTATATTATGAGATTATGAAACGAATATTTATTCAGATATTTAGCCTTAGCATTTATTAGTTTTAATTTATCTATATACACATCCATATATATATATATATATATCAGGTTTATTTGTTCAAATTAATAAATTAGTGTTTAATAAATTAAGTCCCGTTACATACAAATTAACAGCTGTAAAAAAACCGGGTTATCACAGTTAAACAACAAATCAGCAAATTAAACCAAGTCAGAATACAATTCAGAATATTGAATTGAATAAACAAAACAGTTCAAACCATTGAAATATCAATTAAAATATTAATTCGAGTAGGGCTACAGTACACGCACGCGTGCACTACCTCGCCACTATAGCATATGGAATATGCAAAAGATCAATAAATCAAAACAAGATAGAATATCATAAAACCATACCGTGTGGCTGCAATTCACGCTTGCGTGCACTGCCTTGACACTACAGTGATAATGTACCCAAAAACTCAATTCCGTGTGGCTGCAGTTCACGCTTGCGTGCACTGCCTTGCCACTACAGCAATGATGTACACAACCGGGCATAAGGTCAAACCGGAACTATTAGCTGGATTCAACACAAGGCAGGTGTACAGGCTACGACTTCAAGCATAAAGCAGTTCAATATCCAAGCAACAATGAAAAACAATGGAACCAACTCAAAACAGTCACAATATGAAGACAGCAAGTAAAACTGCAGTGCTCGAACTCAGGTGGACAGTACTAACTTAGTACACAAGTGACACAGCAATGCATAGAACCAAGACACAAAGGAATGTCAAAATGATAGTGAAGTGGTCCTAATCCATACAACATGAAGTGGCCAAACCACAAAGATAATCAAAGTGGTCAGGCAGCCCAAAATACAAGGCAATGCCTTTATGCACAGCACCGTGCAACAACTAAAACAATAAAAGCTGCAAATGTATGAAGGCAGCAAGGCCAATAGACCAGAGCAACAGGCAACAGCAGTTACAAGTGACTCGGGGAAATGTACAGAAGCAACAACAACTTCAGGTGCAACATAATGCAACAATGGGCAGGATCAATGCTACTGAAACAAGAGCTAAACTACAAATGCACTTGCAACTGAAACTGTAGCTCAAACTAAAACCAAAGTATCAGCAACCAACAGAATACTGCAAACCAGTTTGGAAATCACTCAAGAAAATTACAACCAAAAGGCTACCACTTCAACAACATATATACATATATGCACATATATGTATACATGTATATGAGCTCGTAGCAGTGACAGTAAACAATGTGCAAAATGTATACAAAGACTCCAAGTCTCCCAGCATCATGCAAATGAAACCAAAAATAAAAAATAAACAAGCAAGACCAGAACCAATCAAAGACATAAAAACAATGTGTTCCGCCTCAACAATAACAGTGGTGATGACCAGATGTCAAGGATGCAGCATGTACACATGAATACATGAAGTAATGCAACAAAGCCACAATACTTAAAACTTCAGCGAAACAACAATTGCAGACTCGATGAATTAGTGGACATAAGCACAATGCAAATCATCACAATATCATATAATCAAATACCAGACACCACAATGTATCAACCACTGACTCCAGTAAACAATAAACAGCAAGAGGGATGCAAGCATCAAGCTGCAGTTTCAAAACAAATGACCAAAGTCGAATATGATACAAAGATAACAAAATTATGGAATCGCCTAAACAAAGTCAAGTGACCAGGAAGAGATCGTCGCAGCAGAGTTCAAAATTGATGTTGTGAAAATCAAGTAATCAAGCATCACAAAATATGTACGAATTGGAAAAGGTCAGAGATAAATCTCAACATTCAATCAAAATCATACGGCCGAGATAAAGCAATTGACAGTTTCAAATAAATCAAAACAGTGTCGATCAAGTAACCCGAAAAGAACAAATTGAATAACTCATAGAAATCATCAACATCGACACGAAATTATACTGTCGAAGCATGGAGTCCAATTAGATGTGAGTGAGGGTTCACTCACCTTAGCATCGACGCGAATTGAAGGAGCTGCGAACGAGCGCAAGTGAAGCAAACAGTCGATCATCAGAGAAGCAGCGAGCAACGCAAAACGCACACCAGAGAATCGATCAACATAAGCGTGCTTCTAAAAGCCCTAATTTCCGAGCGCAAAGAGGAACGAAAGCTTGGCCGCCATTTTATTTTGTTTTTCATTTATTTGGTACTAGGGTTTGAACGAATTAATGAAAACGAGAGAGAGGAACGGTTATAACTCGAAAACTTCACAGCACCAAACAAAAGAAATATGGGCCAAGTTTATATTAAAGCCGGATAAACCCTTTAATAACTTTTATAAAAGAATTTCAACAAGTTATTAAAATTCCAACAGCAATAACTATCACCATTAATCGAAATGATGATGATTACAAATTGGTGAGAAATTACTGGGTTGTTACAGACTCCCCTCCTTAATGAAATTGCGTCCTCGCAAACATAAGGAATAAATGAACAAATGGTTACAACCATAAAGAACATCATCAGAAGATGAAGAAATTTGGAATATGAATTTCACCATAAAGAGCTTGAAAGAGTAAGCCTGAACGTGTTTGCTCGATGAATTCTCTGGATTCCTAAGTGCAATCCTTAGGATTTGAGAACCGTTGAACTTCCACAAGAAAACAGCTTTATTTCGAAGGTGCTACACCCCAGAAGCAATGATGTGAATAGAAGGTTGCTCAAGAATAAAAATCAAAAATCCCTAAGGCATTTCCGTAATTAGAAGACGTGGAAAACGTCATGAATAGCAGAAAATTGAGAAGTTACATCGGCGTAGTACAATATAAACACCAAAGAAATCTTTTAATTTCATAAAAGAAATTCACAAATTCTCTTCAAAATTTTATTATCAATTAGATAATCAGAATACAGAAATCACAAAACAGCAATATCTAATTATCGATACGATGATTAGAAGACAGCAAAATCAGCAAATCTAATTATCAACAAAGATAATTAGAAAACACAAGTCACAAATATCTAACTACCAAAAACGATAATCAGGAATTACCACAATGGTAATCAAATTTCAAATCAACAAATATTCAATTATCAAAACGATAATCAAATCTTCAATCACAAATATTTAATTATCACAAACGGTAATTAAATCTCAAATATCTAATTATCACAAGCGATAATCAAAAACAACAAATATTTGATTATCAAAAACGATAATCAGAAATCAAAACTCAACGAATATTTAATTATCACAATTGATAATCAAATCTTAGATCACAAATATTTAATTATCACAACGATAATTAAACTAACAAATTTTTAATTATCACAGACGATAATTAAATCTCAAATATCTGATTATCAAAAACGATAAATCAGAAATCAAAAATATCCGATTATCAAAAACGATAATCAGAAATCATAAATATCCAATTATCAAAAACGATAATCAGAAATCACAAATATCCGATTATCAAAAACGATAATCAAAAATCACAAATATCCGATTATCAAAAACGATAATCAGAAATCACAAATATTTCAATTAACGAGTCCGGAATTAACCGAAATAGCAAACGCACATGTCCCATAACCACGAGTTTTACTAAATCGTTTAATTTACTTCATCATTTCCTAGAAAGTGAAAAATTGTGTATTCTAAAAATAACATTTCACATTCTCAAACGGGCAAGTCCGGAATTAAGCGAATCGGTAAAAGAAAGGGGTCATAGTCCTCGATTTTTTTCTGAAACGTTTAAATCGCTTCTCAAAGTGCAAAACTTATGAAATCAATTTTCATTTATTTTATAAAAATAATAATTTACATTCTCAAACGAACAAGTCTGGAATTAAGCGAATCAGCAAAAGAAAGGGGCCATAGTCCTCGATTTTGCTGAAACGTTTAAATCGCTTCCTCGTTCTTTCGAAAACGTAAACCGTAAAATTTTTGGAAACGATTCTTATTTTGAAACAATTTTTAAAACACGTGATTAAAACAGCAACATCAGTGGAAGTTTCGACAAGGAAATTGTACTTCTCAAAATACCGTAAAAACGGACAACAAAATAAGAATCGCGGAATAACCGCTTGAAAATCCATTTTAAAATTGACAGTCACTGAAGTTAATACGTCAAAATCTCATCAAGATAATTGGCATCAAAATATAATACCTATGAATTTTCATTCATCAAAAATGTCACAAGAATCTTCTCAAAGATAGAAAGGGGTATCATACCCTCATCTTGTATTCATAGCAAGTCAATGACACACAACTTCACCAATGCACAAAAATTGATAAAACTTATCAATAGAAATCACGAAAATTGGTGAAGCACAAGTTCCAGAAGACTACACAAGAAATCCAGAAATCACAAAATGAGAGTATGAAAACTCAAATGGGAATATGAAAACTCACCTACACGTGAGCATGAAAACTCACCAACACGTGTAACGCAAAACGAGACGCTATCTCATGGTGGCCAACCATTAAATTTTGACACAGGAATGGTCCGAAGACCGTGGGGAGCTACCCCATACGGATGAGTCGGAATCACCCAGATGAAGTCTAGGCTAACTAAAAAGCAAAACAGTATGTGTGAATGGAATCACACAAATGGTGTCTAGCCTAACCTCGCAACAAAAAGGTATGTGTGAGTGGAAGCACACAAGTGGTGTCTAGGCTAACCAAAAAGCAAAAAGGTATGTGTGAATGGAATCACACAATTGGTGTCTAGCCTAACCAGAAAGCTAAAGGATATGTGTGAAAATCTCTTAAATAACAAGTGTAAACTTATTAAAGTTTGATAATAACATATGTACATTATTTTTATTAAAAATGTTTTAGCTTATGTTTAAAAATATCCTTTCTTTGTAGATATTTCATAGCAAATTTGTATATATAAAATTAAATATAACATAACATACTAATATAAAGGCTTGAGAAATTAATATAAATACATAAGAGATATAAGTGTTAAACACTTGTAAATATTTCCTTCTTGCATATTAACAATTCTAAGGAAATAAATTCATGCTTTGACAAATGTAAATTAAGCAGCATATGATTTCACAAGTGGCATAGGTTTTTCTCAAATTGAAAACAATGCTATTGTGAAAATAAAGAGCCTGAAGCAAAACTAAATGATATAAATTGAATAAATCCTTTTAGGTTTTCAAAATTGGAACAAGAACAAAGATTCAAACTTCAAGTTTTCAATCTAAATATCAAGCATAGAACAACTCGACTATATTCAATCTGTAAACAAATTCAAGCCTGAAAGTTAAAACAAGATCATCTCAGATCATAATCAAGCAGCAGTATTCATCTCAACATCATGTTCCAGAAAAGTAGAGAGAAAAAATATATCAAACCTGCGCTTTGTTCAAGAAATTACAGGTGAGTAAACATATTTTTTTAAGCTTAAGTAAATCTAAAATTATGCATGTGATTCTTGGTTAGATTTGTGTTTGCATGTGTATATATAAGTATGGATCTCGGATATATGATTGTATTTGATCTGTATGTTTGAATGCTTGTTCTTTTATGTTTCCTAAGTTCTGAGAGTAAACAAAAACCTTAAATTCAAAATCATCTTATCTGATCATTTTGGAATTGAGTTCCAAAACATAGTTGATTGTTTAAACATAATTAAGTTTTAAAAAATTTAATTAAATGAATTAAGTTTGAAATTTACTGGAAATTGGAAAATAACAATGGAAATTTAGAAATGGGTTGAAATCAAGCGCAATTATTTGTAAATTCGAGTATACAACCTGAATTCCCTGTTTGAATTAGGATTTTTTAAATAAAAAATCATAATGTTTAGTGGAGTTTTGGATGTGCATTTCTTAGATAATCAGAAAATGGGTTTTGGTCATTTCTGGTGGCCGGAGAACTCAAGGGAGGTCAGGGTTTTTGTCGAAGCTAGCTTGGCGATCGGGGAAGTTGGGAAAATGTCTAGAGGGAGGATTGATCACCTAGTGACGGTGATTGATCGAATTAGGTTTTAATGTGCGTTCTGGACGTTGATTTTTGAATGGATGGCGCGGTGATGAAACGACGTCGAGTCAGGCCAGGACTTGAAGGATGAAGTTGACTGTATGGCGAAGGTATGAGCAGGATAGAAGTGACGCTGGTGAACGGGGCATGGTGGTGCGAGGCGAATTGTTCATCGTGGTTTGAATCTTTCATGCTTCAATGTGTCGTTTTGCCTTCTGATGGTCGTCAAGGAAATCAGGAGGTTCGTATAAGCCGAGGCGTTCGTGGATGACTTGGTGTAGTAATTGACGTTGGTCGGAGTTGCTCCGATCGTCGGTGCATATGCACGGTTTTGTTTGTGTAAATGAGGCTTTGGGGAAGAAGGGGTTTTCATGGGAAAGGGCTCGAGGAAGTTGGTGTTTGACCCGAGTTGTTGTTCGTGTTTGCCCCGCGTGTGTGCTATAGAGTATAGGTTGGAAGTACTAAGGAAAGGACAATTTTTGGGCTTGTGATTTCGCTCGGGTTTAGTTAGAGTTAACACGGGAGTTGCCTCGGGCATTTATTAAAAGATTGACAGGGTAGAATTTTAAACTAATTATCTTAAACTATTTTAAGTAATGATGTATTAATTAATGTTTGATAGTTTAAGTTAAGATTTATTTAATTAAGTTAAGACTTAAAGATGTTTTTAAGATAAATCAGATAATTAAGTATTTTAATTATAGATTTAGTTTTTTAATTTTTAATTAAACTTATTGCTTTAAGTTAAGGATAATCAATTCCAAAGTTTATTTCATTCTGAATATATTTAAGAATGTGATTAAGGTAAATGACTCATCTTTCAAATTAATTGAGGTTGAGTAATTTAGATTAAATAATTGATTTAAGGAGGTTAATTAATTTATTTATGAGAATAATTAATGCTAAATTAATTAAGAACAATCTCTTGTGAAAAGGATTAAAGCATAATTACTGAATGAAATTTATAAAATATATTTACTTAGTATAAGTAATTAATGGATAATTGCTTAAAGAGAAATTACTTTAGAGAGGTGAATAGTGAATAATTACTTAATGAAGTAATTAAAGGAATTAATTACTCAGTGTAATTAGTTAAGTTAAAGAGGTTAATTTTAGTTAATTAATTAAGTTTAATTAATTAAAGGTAATCTTTTGATGTTGGGTTATGTATAATTACTTAAGGTAATTAATAAGGTGTAATTACTTTGTGAAGTAATTAATGAATAATTACTGGATGAATTAATCAAAAGGAAATTACTTGATGAGAAGTAACTAAAGGATATTACTTGGTGGAAGAAATTAAGTGGTGATCACTCAGTGTAATTGAAGGATTAATTTATATAATTAATCGAGGAGTTGGTTTAATTGATGAAGTAATTAAGGAAAGGTAATTATTGATTATGATATATCAAGATTGATTTATGAATGTAATTAAGTTAAAGGTTAACTATTTAATGAAATTTAAGAATAATTTGCTAATGAAAGTAATTAGAGGATCATTAATTAATATAATTAATGAAAGTGATCAATATTGCTTATGACTAATTGAATGATGATAAGTGCCTTGGATTGGTTGATATATCTGATATGAATTGCTTTGTGATATGATATGTTTAGGTGGGCAGTGATAATGTGGATTCTATGATGAAATGCCGTGTAAAGTGACATCTAGTGTTTAAAAGTAAATTGTATTCAGTTGAATAACTTGGGTTAAGTAGACAATGGATTAGAAGAGACCAGAGTCAGGTATTAGTTAATATCCGAAACCATTTTGATTCATTATAGATTGATATGTGAAATCAATAGGCTGGAATGGAATGATTTAAGTGAATTGGACCAATTAATCTAAGTTTTGATACTTATAAATTAATGTGTGAAATAAGTGATGTCCATAACAAATTATGAATTTCTAAATTGAAATGAGTTAACCCGAGTTTTATGTAAGTTTAATGCTGTTGTATTCCATGTTAGATGGGTTTACTCACGCTGGTTTCCAGCCTGACCCAGGTATTACTTTGACGTAATGCTCGGGTCAGACCGAGTATTATAGATTTTCAGGTAAGGGCGTTCTGGAGCTCAAGAGAGGAGCTGTATGACAGGAACATATGGAATGTTTTCGCTGTATTATTGTTTTATATATCTGAGACATGTTGATTGTATCTGTCCAGTTTTTGTATATATGTTGTAACTCTGATGTACTAAAGTGTAATTTGACAAATACAGTTTTTCTTTGTATAAATGTTATTATTTGTTATTATATTTTGTCCTCTGCGAATGTGAGATGTTGGTGTTTCTGTTTCTTCTTTTCTTCTATCTCTTTCTTCTTTTCTCTAACTATCTGGAATTTTTGGATTGAAAATTCTGGGTCGTTACAAAATAAAAATCCCTTCACACCCCGCGGTGGTTCGAAGTCATTCCAGCATTACCGCAAAGGGCTGGTAAATTTATTATTTGCGATTACAAATACTTATTATTACATTATATAATTTTATATATATATAATAATAATTATTATTTTAGGAAAGAGTGCATGATCGTCCCGACTCCTACATGTATATGTTTACTCGTACTCACACCATCGAGCATGTCAATGAAGATGGCATAATAACATACATGGCATAACATCAAATCAAAAGAGGCCTTGGTAAACATATTTTAAATTATTAATTATTAATAATCACTTTAAATGGTGAGTTGTATAATTAAAATAATGTAGTATGAATTTTAATTGTAGTTCTATTTAGAATTGCGGGATAAATTCATGCAACAACGAGAGAAATTGCTCGAGGGAACATGATATTAAGAGTTGACCGCTAACGAGGAGGATCGTATCTTTGATGTTGTTATGGAACAACCAACGTGGAATAGCCGTTATAGCTTTGGGAGACAAGAGGTAATGTTTATGTATAATATATATATATATATATATATATATATATATATATATATATATATAGCACATAGCATATTGATTTTATTAATCACCGTATATGGAACTCATACACTTTGGTAAATAATGTTACAAGCTAGACGTAGGCAAAGCAGCTATTAAAAAGCTATGGACAATTAGGAGATTGCAGATTTGTGAGCTAAAATTGTTGAGTTGGAGGTAGAGACAGGCGTCGGTCGACAAAGGTGTACCAGATGTTGGACGAGCACATTGCTGCGCATATACAGCAGCATGGCACATTTCTTTCATCGGTGGGATCGGGATGCAATGATTGATAGAGTTTTAGGTATGCCCTAGAGGTAATTATGTAATTTGTTACATATATCTAACTCGTTGACTAATCTTGTTCATAATAAAGGTGTTCCCTTTCTATTATATACTTAATATAATGTAATTATATTAATTAATTTAGAGTATATTAATAGAAAATCTACAAATGGTATGCTTTGTGATGGTAGTTAGAGAGTGTTGTAATCGTGAGTAATTTATCACAATAAAAATAAATATACCATTTTAAATGTTCCTAGTCAAGATGCATCGAGATTGAATATCGATGTATCCGTTGAGACTAGAGTATGTAAGGCTCACCAAATTTCAGGCAGTGTATTACTTATAACTACTGGGGGCACCTAAGACTTACGTACTAATAGTTATTGGATAACAATAGAACGACTCATTCAATAGTTTTTCGTTGGTAATACAACTAAGGTCAAACAGAAAATATCGATGTGAATAATTTACACGGTTCTTTCAACTTGAGAATACTATGAATTTTCAATATGAAACCTCCACTTTGATTATAGTCAAATCATGGCACAGCATCCATCGAGTGACTATAATTGGGTCAAGTGGAAGTATCAAAACTGAAGCACTATCCAAGAGAGGATTCTTCTCCTCGGTTATATGGGGTTAGTGTCATGGTCAACTCAAGTCAATCCGAAGTTAAAATCTCTGGCCAGAGTAGTTCAGTTAATAACAATTGTTATTATTGAACCAAGGACTTATGTTTGGACTATAAGTTGAATGTGGCAGATGTTGGAATTTTGACAATTACCAATAAGTCTAAAGTGACTTAGTTTCGACGAAGAGAATTGGTGTAAATAATTGTCACAACTGGGTAATGATTATTAAATTAAAATAAGATTTTTCCAAAAATGTATCGGCGAAAAATTTAGCCATAACGTCACACCAACTGCTAAGTGAAGTGTGAACGTTGGAATAGTTTGACTTTAATCGCTGACCGAATTTACATCTAAGAGTCACACAACCGAATCAATGAATTCACTTAGGAGCGAATGATTAATTATTTTATAATTATTATAAATTGATTAAATTAATTAATATTTACCAAATATTAATTGTAAAATTTTTAGATGATTTGAGAAACAATTTGTTTGCATGTATTTATAAAAGGTTATAAATATGTTGATCGATATGATATATCGACAACAAATTGAGTTGAATTCATATATATTTAAATTGGGTTATAGAGGCTCATAACCCATGAATTTTAGAGGTGAAAGTCGTTGGTTCAGATAGAGGAAGGGGGCAGCTAATATGCATGAGATTAGGGTTTTGAGATGTGTGGTTGGGATCATTATTTGCTCTCTTATCCTACCCATATAAAAGCAAATCTCAAAACCCTAGTCAAAGGCTAATTCATTTGTTGAACCGCCACTTTCTTCTTTTTCTTCCTCATTTTAATGGCAGCAACTCTCCTCTAAAATAATCCTAATAATCCTCAAATCCAACTTAAATTAAAAAAATATTAATTTATAGCAGAAGGTCTCTAATCCCGGATAAGCAACCTGATGGATTATGAATTGTTCTTAGAAGAGAGTTCATTGTTCAACGTGGACTCAAAGGCTTCATTAGGAGGTGAACTTTTATTTATTATTATTGTTTTGATTTCTAGTTTATCATATGAATGTTGATTTACATTTAAATCACTTATTTGTAATCAGATCTGTTTACTGTTTAGACTAGGTGAGATTTTTTTGGGTACATGTGTTTTGTAACAACCCGCATATTTATCGATTTTATATTTTAAATATTTTATTTAAATATTTTATCGATACTCGGAATTTAGTCCGAAAAGCCAATTTTTGCAAATAGTCGAATTAGGACTCGATACCACTTCTGTTGAGTTCAAAACGCCGTTTGCGATCTTTTTAAGTGTAAACTTTGGTATGTTTGGAGTTAGTGGAATTTTGCTACTTTTTCACTTAGGGCTTTGGTTAGGGCTGAGCCCATTAAACCCACTTATGTATTCAGTCCCAACCCTTTCTCCTCTTCATTACTTCATTCCTCATTTCCTAATATTCAAGCTTTTATAACAATGGAGAGTGGAAGAGGAAATTAAAACTCCAAGCCCTAGTCTTCATTAGCAAATCCAACTTCTAGCTCCAAATTCAAGAGAACCCATTGGTAAGCCTTCTCTTCTTCTTCTCCAACTCATTCTCTTATCAATTTCAGAAATTCCTAAACCTAACTTTGGGAGTGTTCTTCTTTTAAAGCTTAGAATCAAGTTTCTTGAGTTGGATTTGAAGAGTGGTTAATTCTCCTTTGCTTTCAGGCTTCTACTTCAATCGTTTGGGTTCAAAGTTGAGATTTTTATCTCACATCTTAGTCTATAACTATCTTCGATTGTTAGGTATGAATTCCTAACACTTATTTTTGTGCAATTGCTTTTGGTTTGGATTGAATTAGTGAATATCCAAATTTTTAGTGTTTGGGTTCAATTCTTTAAAGATCCTAACTTTGATGTTTGAACATGTTTTTGGTGGCGATCGGAGAGCTAATGGAGCTGGAGTATCAATTGGATAAGGCTCCTTTGGTCCATTGCTCGAACGGTCGCGTTTTGGAGGAATTTGCACTTCATTGAAAAAGGGCAGGAACTGCAGAAATTTGCAGTTCGGCCGACCGAGCCCTGCAGCTTGTCGACCGACCTGCTACTCCGAGCAAGTTTTCTGCTTCTGGCCAACCGACCGAGCTCTGTAGCCGGTCGACCGACCTGATGCTATTTTGCCTACTTTGTCTATTTTGTTGAATTTCCAAATATAATCGACTCGTGTTGTTTTACTTTTGTTATTATCACTTGTTATCGACTTTGATGACATTTTCTTCGTGATTTTTGGGAATATCCATTTCGATAGATTCCGTAATCGATTTCTTTGAATTTTATTCACGTCTTCGAATGTGAATTTTGGTGGTTGATTGTTTCTACAATCATTTCTATGATTTTTCACTTTAAAAAAATATAAAGGTTTTCTATACTGGTAGTAAATATCAAAACTCTTTCTTCAAATGGTTTCAACCCTATTTTCAATAATAAAGCTCGTTTTCTCAAACTGTTTTCCAATCTATTAGTATATACAAACCTTTACCTCATTCGTATGAGAAATCTAATTAAACGAACTAGTAAAACGAGTGGTATGGTACGCTTTCGTTTACTTCGTCGGTTAATTCTTGAACTTGTTCGATTGAATCTCTCGTGACAATTTTCTAGTGGAGATCTACAATTTGTTCGTAAATATTTAAGTTAAGCTAGTGGTTATGGGACATGAAGCTAAATTTATATATTTACTAGCTTAGTGTAATTGACATTTTCTTGATGATCATGATGATCATTTTTGTGATTTAGACTAGCAATGTGCGATGTCTCTTTGTTTGCGAGGGAGACTAAACCCCGTTTTGTGGAGTTTCGACTCAAATGGTGGGGTAGCAACCCATGGTCTTCGGGCCGTTTGTGGAGTTTCGGCTCAATTTGTGATGGTTAGCAACCATGGAATTAGCGTTCCATTTATGATACACGTGTTGGTGAGCTTTATGCTCCCATTTGTGATAGGCCTTTCCCCTTTTTGTGATTTCTGGATTTCTTGAGATGATTTCCAGAATTTGTGCTTCACCAATTTTTGTGATTTTCGTTGATAAGTTTTATCAATATTTGTGCGTTGGCGAATTTGTGCGTCACTGAATTTTGTGATTGATATTGATATAATCGTCAATATTTATGGTTTGGTGAACGAAATAAAGAGTATGACATTTCTTTTGATCCTTGAGTAGATTTTTGTGATATCGATTAATCTCTTGTTGATTTCAATTACTTATTTATCAAAGCTTGGCATTGTGATTATTATGCGTTCAGTCATACCTCTTATTCTATACCGTTTCATCTGATATTTATAGCTAGACTGATCTGTTTATTATTTTCTTATTAAATAATACTCGGGTCAGACCGAGATGTTAAAGGTGCTTCAGCTTGACTTCTCACTGGGATTGATTTCTCTAACTTTTGGCTAACTACTTAGATTAGTAGTTTATTTTGGTGTACACATTTGAGATATAGACTCTATGATGTATACTTATTCTTTTGTGTAGTTCTTTTAACTATTCTTTTGTGATAGTGTGGCTCTTGCTTGACTACTACTCTGATGAACACTTTTATGTGGTATATATATATATATATTCATATCTATTTCCGCCTCTGTGATATGAATTATCTGTGACTGATTTGTGTTATGTTTATTTCTATATTTGTTTTCGAAGACATAATAGCCACTGTGTAGTAGCTTTGAGTTTGTGTCGGTATGTCGGATGTCCTCTTGAAAAGAACGCGAGTTACATTTTACCTGGCATATCGGCACTCGCACAAAGCAATTATACAGATAGTCGCTCCTCAACAGCCTTATTCTCCGTTCTAGTTGACGGCATTACTCCCGTCACAGCTTGGTATTAGAGGCAAACTTCGGAACAATATGGAATATTATAACAAGGATCATCGTCCTAAGTCATTCTTAGGAGTCGTGCCTTAGGATTTAATTCGAGTCTTCGTACCGATTCATTCTATTTTCTTTATGATTCCTTGTTTTATCTATCAAGATTGCTTGATATTCATTTTGTGAATAACCTTTTTCTTCTTCTTTATTTCTTTCTAAAGGAAGAGAAATGGTTAGACCTAGCCGTCCCAACGTCGATCAATCTAGTGCTACTCCCCAAGATGAAGTTTTTATGACTACCCAGCAACTTCTTGACCTTGTCACGAACTCTCGAGCAGCCGGTTCTAATTCGGAACCTACTCATCCTAAGTCTGGATTTGCACGCTTGTGCAACGATTATACCAACTTGGGTGGGAAGCCATTCAAAGGTTCCGAAATTATTATTGAAGTCCAGGCTTGGCTGAGATCATGCGATCGAATCTTTTCTCGCATGAATCTTATCGATCTTCACCGAGTTCAGGTGGCTTCT
This sequence comes from Allium cepa, assembly GCA_030765085.1. Taxonomy (NCBI): domain Eukaryota; kingdom Viridiplantae; phylum Streptophyta; class Magnoliopsida; order Asparagales; family Amaryllidaceae; genus Allium; species Allium cepa. The sequence continues at coordinate 961,112,993 of CM060939.1, read as the reverse complement.
AGTATGCTCCAGGAAAGAGCATTAGACTGGTACGAGCTTCTGATTTCTGAAATAAATGAAGCGGATCTCACTTGGGAGAAATTCCGAGAGCACTTCGAGTTAAAATTCGTACCAGAAGCCGAGAAGGTGACTTTGGCTTGGCGTTTCATAGACCTTGTTCAGGGTGAAGCCTCCATGGCTGATTATGTTGCATCCTTCGAGTCACTTTCCAAATATGGGGTTGAATACATCAACACTCCATTAAAGAAGAACCAAAGATTTTTCTATGGCTTAAAAAAAAGTCTCAAGAAACCATTACTTCTAAAATTAGAAGTTTCTTTCGAACAACTCATTGATATCGCTCTTCCTCTTGAAGAAGCGGATAGGGAAAATGATGTTAAAGTGGTAGGTTCCAAACCAAGCTTCAACAACAACAAGAAAAGACCCAGTAAATTCAAAGGCCCTTATCCCAATAAGAAAGGGAAGCAAGCAACCCCAGTGGCAAAGACTTCTTCCTTTGGTCGTGGGGAATGCTATAATTGTGGTTCGAAGGACCATTACGCGAACAAGTGCCCAAAGTCTCTCTCTTGTCGTTACTGCAAAGGTCCCGGTCATGTTATATATTCATGCCCCAAGCTTCAGGGCAGGAAGGAGGGAAGGTTAAATGTTGCTCAAGCCCCTGGCAACACATCTCGTGGCCAAGGTACATCTCATTCTATCCTGGATGGTATTATTAAATTTCATGATCAACCTATTCGAGTTCTTTTTTGATGCAGCGGATAATTAACAAAACGATATGGATCGATGAAAGTAGCAATCGGTGGATTGAAGATACTGAAATGCCCAAATTCGTTGATCACAAAGATACCGAATTTTAGCTATCTTCGACACGTTGATCGCGCACGATACCGTGAGAGAAGACCTTCAATTCTTCAAGCGTTGATCAAGCGCACTTGATTCCACGAATCGGATTCAACAATCGTTGATTCGAGCGCACTTGAATAACCAAAAGTGGAGATAGGAGATTACACTCAACTACCAATTTAAGATGAAAGCACACAGCAATCAACAAGAAATTTTATTCAAAAATCGACCCCCAAAAAGTTACAACTCACTCCCTATTTATAGTATTTCACCAACTGGCCCTTAAGTCGTATGCGACTTACGACTCAACATAAGTCGCCAACGACTCAACGTACACAGCGTTTTACAACCCAGTTCTAGACACGACTCACGACTCATCTTGAGTCGGCAACGACTCAACAACACATCACTCATATTCCAATACATGTAAATCTGTAGCGACTCAACAGCCTCTTCACACGGCATTACAATTATGCGACCTAAAGACGAGACGACTCACGACTCATATTACAATACGACACATACATCTCAACAGAACATAGTACACGACATACGACTCAAGGCAATTACGATTTAACAGTTTACAACGACTCATGACTTAGTACAAACAGATTGACCTGCGACTTACGACTTAGCTTAAGTCGGCGGCGACTTAAGGAATGCCTTCAGAAACTCCATACGACTTATCATGAGTCGTAGCTCGTGAAATATCAATATCTTCCCACAACTTATCCCCGAACGACTCAACCCCAAACGACTTAACTAGGTCGTGCCCTTCCTCCGACTCAAGGCCTTTGATAGCTGGAACTTTCCCCTGCTTCATTTTAAGTCGTAGACGACTTATGGATGAGTCGTTGTGTCGTGTACGACTCATCAAACTTGAACACCTCACACTCCTGTTAAGTCGTAACTCCTTCTCTTCATTCTTGTTAAGCCGTAGCTCTTTCCTCCAAGCAGTTTTAAGTCGTAGACGACTTAAAACTTCCTCATTAACTCGCAATTTCCCCTTAGGTCGTAGACGATTCATGCCACTAACTTGAAATTCGTTGACCCAGGTCTGAGCTGCATCATCCTCCCCTGGTTGAGAAAAATTCGTCCTTGAATTTGTAAATTCTTCTATATCAGATTGTCCAACTCCATAATATGGCACAAGATGCTTAACATTGAATACGTCAGAAGTGTATACATCCTCCGGCAGCTTCAACTTATAAGCATTCTCATTGATCCGTTTCACAACTTCTACAGGACCAATTTTTCTGGCTTTCAACCTGTTATAAGCGCCTACTGGAAAACGATCCTTGGTTAACACCGCATATACCATATCTCCTTCATTAAATTCAAAATTTCGTCGCTTCAAATCTGCAGATCGTTTATACTTCTCGTTTGCATTCACCAATCGTTCCTGAATGATTTTATGACATTCAGTTAATTCATCAATAAAATCAACGGCTCATTTAACTGTCCCCTTCGGTTGTGGTACTACCGTTAAGTCCAACGGTCCCCCGGGTAAATTTGAATATACAACCTGAAATGGACTGAATCCCGTACTATGATTCACTGCATGATTATGAGCAAACTCTGCCTGGCATAACTTCATGTCCCAACTCTTCAGGTTATCTTTCACAAGACATCGCAATAAATTTCCCAATGATCTATTAACAACTTCTGTCTGTCCATCTGTTTGCGGATGATAACCACTACTAAATTTCAACTTCGTTCCCACCATCTTCCACAAACTAAGCCAAAAATGACTCAAAAATCTGGTATCCCTGTCCGAAACGATAGACTCTGGCAACCCATGTAAACGATAGATTTCTTTAAAGAACAACTGAGCAACACGAACAGCATCCGCCGTCTTCTTACAAGCAATAAAATGTGCCATTTTAGAAAATCTATCCACCACAACAAATATAGAGTCATTTCCCCTTTGAGTTCTCGGCAAACCCAAAACGAAATCCATACTGATATCAACGCACGGTTTAGTCGGTACGGGTAACGGCATATACAATCCTGCATTTGTCGCTGTTCCCTTCGAAACCTGACATATATGGCATCTTTCCACAAACCTTTCAACCTCTCTCCTCATCGATGGCTAAAAATAAGATTGAGAAATTAACTGTAAAGTACGATCTCTACCCACATGGCCTTCTTCGTGCAATTCTTTGATAATCTTCATTCTCAAACTGCTCTCTGGTATACATAATCGATTCCCCTTGAATAAAAAACCATCAACTAACATAAATTCATCAGTACTCCCATCCTTAACTTTCTCAACAAACTTTGCAAAGTAAGGATCCTCTTCAAACAATTCTGGCAATACTTTGAATCCCGTTACTTCAATCTTCAATGTTGTCAACAAATGACTTCTCCTACTCAAAGCATCAGCCACACGATTCGTCACCCCAGATTTGTGCTTAACAACAAAAGTAAATTGCTGTAAGTATGTAATCCACGATGCATGTCTCGCTGAAATCTTATACTGCCCCTGTAAATGCTTCAAAGCTTCATGATCAGTGTAAAGAACAAATTCTTTCTGAAATAGATAATGTCTCCAATGCTTAACAGCTTGCACTACAGCGTAAAACTCAACATCGTATGTACTGTATCTCATCTTTGCCCCTGACAACTTCTCACTGAAATATGCAATAGGTCCTCCACTCTGACTCAACACTCGTCCAATCCCAACCTTTGATGCATCAGTATGTAGTTCAAACAATAACTGAAAATCTGGTAATACAAGAATTGGTTTTGTCGTCAAAAGTTCTTTGATTCGTTCAAAAGCAACCCCCGCTTCCTCTGACCATACAAATTGTTTTCCTTTCATGCAATCAGTAACTGGAGCCATAACTCTACTGAAGTGTGGAATAAATCTTCGGTAGAATGACGCTAGCCCATGAAAACTTCTAACTTCAGTGATAGTCCTCGGCTGTGGCCAATTTCTAATAGCTTCAACTTTACTCTGGCCCACTTGGATTCCCTTCTCAGATACAACATATCCCAGAAATAAAACACTTCGTGTCATGAACACACATTTCTTCGTAGCTGCATAAAATTGTTCCTTACGAAGAATAATTAACACATTTCTCAAATGCTCTACATGCTCCTCTGTACTCGCGCTATAAATCAGAATATCATCAAAGTAAACTACAACAAACTTCCCAATGTACGGTCTGAAAATTTGATTCATCACCCTCATAAATGTACTTGGTGCATTTGATAGACCAAACGGCATAACCAACCATTCATATAAACCTTCCCTTGTCTTGAATGCGGTCTTCCATTCGCCTCTAGGTCTAATTCGAATCTGATGATAACCACTCTTCAAATCAATATTCGAAAAGATAGTCGCCCCACTCAACTGATCTAGCAAGTCATCCAACCTCGGCATAGGAAATCTGTAGCGAACAGTAATCTTATTCAATGATCGACTGTCAGTGCACATTCTCCATGTTCCATCCTTCTTCGGCACCAACAAAGCTGGTACTGCATAAGGACTCAAGCTTTCCTGAAGACGTCCCTGTTCTAACAACTCTTCCACTTGCCTTCGCAACTCCTCATGTTCCTTCGGACTCATCCTGTAATGTGGTCGATGTGGTAACACTGCTCCCGGAACAAGATCAATTTGATGTTGAATGTCTCTTAATGGCGGTAACTCCTTAGGCAACTCTTCTGGAAATACGTATTCAAATTCTTTCAAAACTGGCTTCGCTTCTTCTGGAATTTCAACCTCTTCACTACAATCTCGTCCAATCAGCAAATAGACTTCAGGCTCCTCTTCAACCTCCCTGACGAACTCCTTCAAAATAGCAAAGTTTTCAGTTCTTCGATCTCCTCTAGCTTGCTTTCCTTCTGCTGTTGTTTTTTAGGAACTACAGTGATTTTAGTACCTTCAAACATAAAACTGTAACTATTAGCACGACCATCATGTTGCACTGCTCTATCAACCTGCCATGGTCTGCCCAACAACAGATGACACACATCCATGTCTACAACATCACACCAAATTTCATCTTTGTACTTCTTTCCAATAGAAAAATTAACACAAGCTCTTCGACACACCTTCACTTCACCACCCTTCCTTAACCATGCTAACTTGTACGGTTTAGGATGCTTCTCAGTTTTCAAGGTCAACTTCCTTACTGCTTCTGTAGAGATAATATTGTCACAGCTTCCAGCATCAATGACGAACTTGCAACCTTTCCCAAAATAGTACATGTAGACTGAAAAATATTGCTCCTCAACCAACTAGAATCCTCTTCTTGCTTTGGTGTAAGACATGTCCTCTTATCATAAGATTACAAACTTCATCTCCAGATAATTCTTCTTCCTCCTCGACATAAGGTGTATTTGAACATTCTGCCTCCTCACCATCATCCTCCTCAACTTCTGCAACCATGGTTCTCTTCTTTGGCCTCGGATATTCATTGCCTTTATGACCCAACTCCTGGCAATTGTAACATTTGAAACCACTGCTAACTTTCGCCTTCTCAGCCTCCTTCACCACTGGACTTGTAACAGGTTTAGGAACATTAGAACTTCCACTAACACCCTTCGCTTGATTACTGGAATTAGTAAACACACCACCTCCACGCCTTCCTTGCTTCTCCCAAGCCAACGCTTTCTGATGTGCCTCTGCAACAGATCTCGGATCGAACATATTAACCATATCCTGGATCTGCATTCTCAATCCCCCAATGAATCTAGCAGTTAGCTGTTCTTCCGTTTCCATAATATCATTCCTGGCAATGAGTTGGTAAAATTCATCAGCATAATCACTAACAGACTTCGTCCCTTGCCTCAGATTCTGCAACCTCTGGTACATAAGTGATTGGTGGTTGTAAGGCAAAAATGTAGCTCTCATCAACTTCTTCATCTTCTCCCATGATTCAATCTTTGACTTCCCCATTCACTCCCTCGTAAGTTTAGTTTGCTGCCACCATGCCAAAGCTCTCCCCCTCAACCTTGTAGCAACTAACTTCACCCTTCGATTCTCCGGAACCTCCTTGAAATCAAAGATCTCTTCAACATTTGACACCCAATCAAGAAATTCTTCAGCAACCATTCCACCCTTAAACTCTGGAACTTCCATCTTCATACCCGATTCCCAACGACGATCATCTTCAACATCCCGATAAGAATTTCGAACTTGATCTCGATCTCGATAATGAATGCTAGCTCTATCACCATCTTCATCAAAATCAAAAGTACGCCTACATCGATCTCGACCATTGTCATCCCTTCGTTCATGCATGTTTCTTCGACTTTGTCTCTCTTCATCTCTATATGGCTCATTCTCAAATTCTCGTGAAATTCTTCTCTCTTCATGTCCATAGTCATGATGATCTCCCCGTGATGAAATTGATGTTTCTCTCCTTTCTCTAAAAGAATGCGGTGATACCTTCCTCGCTTCCGTAACCGATGGCGAAACTTGGTTTCCTCCATGGTTCGAGTTTGGTGATCTCCTCCTTTGAGTTTGATTCAAGTCATTCATCAACTTTTCTAATTTTCCAATGCCTTCATCAAATTTCTCAATAATACGTTGTTCCATAAGCTCGGCTTCTTCTCTTCTATACAAAGCTTCAACATTTTGATGACGGTTAGCTCTCCTTGGCGGCATGATTGGAAACTCTTCACAAACGCTTCAAAACTTCTCAAATACTTCAAAATTCTTCAACAAAGCTTCAACAGGACTTCAAACTCTCCAACACAAACCAAACAAGAAACAGCTATACCACTACACGGCTTAACACTTCAAACAATGATACCAAAACTGATGCACGGCCTATACTTAACTCAATGTTATGCTCGGTCTTCACCCTTCACGGCTTAACTTGGCTCGGCTCAAGGTCTCCAAGCAACTTCAAATTCAAACACTTCTCAAACTGTAGATCCAAAATGAAATGGATCAAAATCTTCAAACTCGTTACAACTTCAAGATGAACACGATGAACTCCAACTTCAAACTTCAACTTCAAAAATTGGCTCCAAGTCTCGGCTTAGCTATGATTGGCTAAGTCTAGCTCTGATACCAAACTGACGCAGCGGATAATTAACAAAACGATATGGATCGATGAAAGTAGCAATCGGTGGATTGAAGATACTGAAATGCCCAAATTCGTTGATCACAAAGATACCGAATTCTAGCTATCTTCGACACGTTGATCGCGCACGATACCGTGAGAGAAGATCTTCAATTCTTCAAGCGTTGATCAAGCGCACTTGATTCCGCGAATCGGCTTCAACAATCGTTGATTCGAGTGCACTCGAATAACCGAAAGTGGAGATAGGAGATTACACTCAACTACCAATTTAAGATGAAAGCACACAGCAATCAACAAGAAATTTTATTCAAAAATCGACCCCCAAAAAGTTACAACTCACTCCCTATTTATAGTATTTCACCAACTGGCCCTTAAGTCGTATGCGACTTACGACTCAACATAAGTCGCCAACGACTCAACGTACACAGCGTTTTACAACCCAGTTCTAGACACGACTCACGACTCATCTTGAGTCGGCAACGGCTCAATAACACATCACTCATATTACAATACATGTAAATCGGCAGCGACTCAACAGCCTCTTCACACGGCATTATAATTATGCGACCTAAAGACGAGACGACTCACGACTCATATTACAATACGACACATACTTAAATCTCAACAGAACATAGTACACGACATACGACTCAAGGAAATTACGATTTAACAGTTTACAACGACTCATGACTTAGTACAAACAGATTGACCTGCGACTTACGACTTAGCTTAAGTCGGCGGCGACTTAAGGAATGCCTTTAGAAACTCCATACGACTTATCATGAGTCGTAGCTCGTGAAATATCAATATCTTCCCACAACTTATCCCCGAACGACTCAACCCCAAAAGACTTAACTAGGTCGTGCCCTTCCTCCGACTCAAGGCCTTTAATAGCTGGAACTTTCCCCTGCTTCATTTTAAGTCGTAGACGACTTATGGATGAGTCGTTGTGTCATGTACGACTCATCAAACTCGAACACCTCACACTCCTGTTAAGTCGTAACTCCTTCTCTTCATTCTTGTTAAGCCGTAGCTCTTTCCTCCAAGCAGTTTTAAGTCGTAGACGACTTAAAACTTCCTCATTAACTCGCAGTTACCCCTTAGGTCGTAGACGATTCATGCCACTAACTTGAAATTCATTGACCCAGGTCTGAGCTGCATCATTTTTGATACGGGTGCATCCCATTATTTTATATCAAAAGAACTTGTTGATACCCTTTCTTTGGATGTTATGTGTTTAATGACTTCTTTGAGAATTTCGAATCCAGTTGGGGGAACCGCAACTCTTAGTTTGCTTTGTAAAGATGTGGAGATTATTTTGTGTGATTTTTCCTTCCTAGACGATTTGCATGTCATGCGTTATTTCGGCTTTGGAATGATTTTGGGAATGGATTGGCTTAACCGTTATGAAGCTCACATCCTATGTCCCGAGCGGACTATTTATCTCTGACACCCGCAATCTGTAAAGCAGATTTCTATTATTCTTAAAGATTCGGATTCTTCTTTGACTGCATCATTATATTCTTTAAATCCTCGTGATGACGATAATGATGATGAGGAAGATATTATTTCTCTTATTCACGTTGTTCGTGAATTTTTCGACATATTTGAGCCTGTTTTAGGATTGCCACATAAGCGAGCAATTGAGTTCAAAATTAATATTATCCCTAGAGCTCAACCTATTACTCGTCCTCCTTATCGCATGTCTAATAAGGAGAATGAGGAGATGCATAAACAATTATTCGAATTGGAGACGAAGCAATTTATTCGCTTTAGTTCCTCGCCTTGGGGAGCTTCGGCTATTTTTGTGAAGAAATCCGATGGTACACTTAGACTTTGCGTTGACTACCGCAAGCTTAATGATCTTACTATCAAAAATAAATATCCTTTACCTCGGATTGATGATCTATTCGATCAGCTTAGTGGTGCTAAGGTCTTTTCACAATTGGACTTGGCTACCAGTTTTCATCAGCTTCGTATTGCAGAGGATAACATTCCTTTGACATCGTTCCGTACCCGTTATGGATCTTATGATTGGCTTGTTATGCCATTTGGGTTAACGAATGCCCCAGCTTATTTTGTTGACTTAATGAATCGAGTTTTCAAAGACTTACTCGATCGATTTGTTCTCATCTTTATTGATGATATTCTTGTTATTCAAAAACCGAGGAGGAACATGAAAAGCATCTTCGGATTGTATTGGAAACTCTTAGGAGTAATCGTTTAAAAGCAAAATTTTCTAAATGCCATTTTTGGCGATCTCATGTGAAGTTTCTCGGTCATATTATTTCTGAATCCGGAATTTCTGTGGATCCTTCAAAGATTGAAGCGATTCAAGATTATAAGAGACCGGAGAGTGTGACAGAGATTCATAGTTTTCTCGGATTGGCGGGTATTACCGCCGTTTTATCAAAGACTTTTCTAAGATTGCCGTGCCTCTCACTAGCTTAACGAAGAAAGGTGTTAAATACATTTGGTCGAACAAATGCGAATCTTCCTTCCAGAAACTAAAGGAACTTCTTTCAGATGCTCCTATTCTTGTTATTCCCGAGGGGAATCAAGTTTTCGTTGTTTATACCGATGCTAGTCGCGTTGGTTTGGATGCCGTTCTTATGCAAAGAGAACGTGTTATTGCTTATGCTTCTAGGAAATTGAAGCCTGTTGAGACTAGATACGCCACTCATGATTTAGAGCTCGCGGCTATTGTTTTCGCCCTTCGTATTTGGCATCATTATCTTTTAGGTGATAAATTTGTTCTTTATATCGATCATAAGTCCTTGAATATTTATTCTCTCAAAAGGAACTTAATTTGCGTCAATAGCGTTGGCTCGAATTACTTGCACCATATGACCTTGATATCCTTTATACTCCCGGAAAGGGAAATCGCGTTGCGGACGCACTTTGTCGAAAGCAACAAGCAGTTGTTTCCATGATGATATCCGAATGGAATGATCTCGAGGTTTTATCCACTTGTGAAATTCGAGACCGTGTTTCCGATTTATGTTCATCTCTTGTTTTATGTAGCCTTCAGGCTCATCCTTCTCTTTTAGACCGCATTCTTGAAGCTCAAAGGCTAGATCCCGAATTGGCTCTTCTTGGTCAAAATATTAAGGATAAAATTGATATTGAAGGTTTGAAAGACTTTGATATCGATTCTCGTGGCGGCATTCGGAAATTTGGTAGACTTATCGTTCCAAATATTAGTGAACTTCGTAAAGATATTTTAGAGGATTCCCATCGTTCTAAATTTACCATTCATCCCGGGTAGCAGTAAAATGTACACGGATATGAAGCGACTTTATTATTGGGAGAAAATGAAACATGACATCGCTAACTTCGTTAAGCGTTGCATGACTTGCCAACTCGTTAAGGCCGAACATCAAAGGCCCGATGGGTTATTGCAACCTTTAGAAATTCCAATTTGGAAGTGTGATCAAATTTCCATGGATTTTATAGACGGCCTTCCCCGTTCTCGTTTGGGTCACGATAGCTTACGGGTTATAGTTGATAGGCTTACTAAATCTGCCCATTTTATTCCCGCTTGGTCCAATCGGACCTTACCTCTTTTGGCTAAACTTTTTATTAAAGAAATTGTTAAATTGCATGGAGTTCCTACTTCTATTGTTAGTGATCGTGATCCATTGTTTACTAGTGGATTTTGGAAGAGTCTTCAAAAAGCTTTAAGAACGAAGCTAAATTTTAGCACCGCTTATCACCTGCAGTCTGATGGATAAACCGAGCATGTGAATCAAACTCTTGAAGATCTTCTTAGTGCTTGTGTGCTTGATTTCGGTGGAGGCTGGGAAGATCATATTCCTCGTGTTGAATTTTCCTATAATAATAGCTTCCAATCTAGTATTGGTATGGAACCTTTCGAGGCACTTTATGGAAGGCCATGCCGATCTCCTTCTTGTTGGCTTGAGGCCGGTGAGAAGCTGGTTTTAGGTCCAGATTTTATTCGTGATTCCAGAGAAAAGATTGACCTTATTCGTCGTAGGATGAAAGAAGCCCGGAGTAGACAAAAATCCTATGTCGATAATCGAAGAAGGAGATTAGAATTTTCTGTTGGAGATCTTGTTTTTATTCGTGTTTCACCTATGAAAGGTGTTGTACGCTTCAGTCGGTCGGGAAAGTTAGCACCTCGATATATTGGGCCATTTCCTATCACTGAACGTATTGGTTCTATGGCTTATCACCTTACATTACCGGCTCAGTTTTCTGCTATGCATGACGTGTTTCATGTTTCTCAATTACGGAAGTGCCTTCAAGATTCCGATTCTATTCTTGAGCCCGGTGTTGTGGAAGAGATTGAAGTTTCGCCCAATTTAACTTATGAGCAGCATCCTATTGAATTATTGCTTCCGAGGTCAAACGCCTTCGAAATAAAGATGTCCCGCTTGTGAAAGTTCAATGGTCTTCAAATCCTAAGGATTGTTCTTAGGAATCTAGAGAGTTCATCGAGCGAACGCATCCTGACTTACTTTCTCATGCTCTTTAGGGTGAACTTCTTACTTCGAAATTCTTTTGTATTAATATGCTTTTATGGTTGTTACTCTATATCTTCTTCTTAAATATTGCGAGGACGCAATTTCTTTAAGGAGGGGAGTCTGTAACAACACGTATATTTATCGATTTTATATTTTAAATATTTTATTTAAATATTTTATCGATATTAGGACTCGAGACCACTTCCGTTGAGTTCAAAACGCCGTTTGCGATCTTTCTAAGTGTAAACTTTGGTATGTTTGGAGTTAGTGTAATTTTGCTACTTTTTCACTTAGTGCTTTGGTTAGGGCTGAGCCCATTAACCCTACTTATGTATTCAGTCCCAACCCTTTCTCCTCTTCATTACTTCATTCCTCATTTCCTAATATTCATGCTTTTATAACAATGGAGAGTGGAAGAGGAAATTAAAACTCCAACCCCTAGTCTTCATTAGCAAATCCAACTTCTAGCTCCAAATTCAAGAGAACCCATTGGTAAGCCTTCTCTTCTTCTTCTCCAACTCATTCTCTTATCAATTTCAGAAATTCCTAAACCTAACTTTGGGAATGTTCTTCTTTTAAATCTTAGAATCAAGTTTCTTGAGTTGTATTTGAAGAGCGGTTGATTCTCCTTTGCTTTCAAGCTTCTTCTTCAATCGTTTGGGTTCAAAGGTGAGATTTTTATCTCACATCTTAGTCTATAACTATCTTCGATTGTTAGGTATGAATTCCTAACACTTATTTTTGTGCAATTGCTTTTGGTTTGGATTGAATTGGTGAATATCCAAATTTTTAGTGTTTGGGTTCAATTCTTTAAAGATCCTAACTTTGATGTTTGAACATGTTTCTGGTGGCGGATCGTAGAGCTAATGGAGCTGGGGCATCAATTGGGTAAGGCTCCTTTGGTCCATTGCTCGAACGGTCGCGTTTTGGAGGAATTTGCACCTCATTGAAAAAGGGCAGGAACTACACAAATTTGCAGTTCGGCCAACCGAGCCCTGTAGCCGATCGACTGACCTGCTACTCCGAGCAAGTTTTCTGCTTCTGGCCAGCCGACCGAGCTCTGTAGCCGGCCGACCGACCTGATGCTATTTTGCCTACTTTGTCTATTTTGTTGAATTTCCAACTTTAATCGACTCGTGTTGTTTCCCTTTTGTTATTATCACTTGTTATCGACTTTGATGACATTTTCTTCGTGATTTTTGGGAATATCCATTTCGATAGATTCCGTAATCGATTTCTTTGGATTTTATTCACGTCTTCGAATGTGAATTTTGGTGGTTGATTGTTTCTACAACCATTTCTATGATTTGTCACTTTAAAAAAATATAAAGGTTTTCTATACTGGTAGTAAATATCAAAACTCTTTCTTCAAATGGTTTTAACCCTATTTTCAATAACAAAGCTCGTTTTCCCAAACTGTTTTCCAATCTATTAGTATATACAAACCTTTACCTCATTCTTATGAGAAATTTAATTAAACGACCTAGTAAAACGAGTGGTATGAAACTCTTGCATTTACTTCGTCGGTTAATTCTTGAACTTGTTCGATTGAATCTCTCGTGACAATTTTCTAGTGGAGATCTACAATTTGTTCGTAAATATTTAAGTTAAGCTAGTGGTTATGGGACATGAAGCTAAATTTATATAATTACTTGCTTAGTGTAATTGACACTTTCTTGATGGTCATGATGATCATTTTTGTGATTTTGACTAGCAATGTGCGATGTCTCTCTGTCTGCGAGGGAGACTAAACCCCGTTTTGTGGAGCTTCGACTCAAATTGGCGGGGTAGCAACCCATGGTCTTCGTGCCGTTTGTGGAGTTTCAGCTCAATTTGTGATGGTTAGCAACCACGTAATTAGCGTTCCGTTTGTGATACACGTGTTGGTGAGCTTTATGCTCCCGTTTGTGATAGGCCTTTCCCCTTTTTGTGATTTCTGGATTTCTTGAGATGATTTCTAGAATTTGTGCTTTACCAATTTTTGTGATTTTCATTGATAAGTTTTATCAATATTTGTGCATTGGTGAATTTGTGCGTCACTGACTTTTGTGATTGATATTGATATAATCGTCAATATTTATGGTTTGGTGAACGAAATAAAGAGTATGACATTTCTTTTGATCCTTGAGTAGATTTTTGTGATATTGATTAATCTCTTGTTGATTTCAATTACTTATTTATCACAGCTTGGCATTGTGATTATTATGCGTTCAGTCATACCTCTTATTCTATATCGTTTCATCTGATATTTATAGCTAGGCTGATCCGTTTATTATTTTCTTATTAAATAATACTCGGGTCCGACCGAGATGTTACAGGTGCTTCTGCTTGACTTCTCACTGGGATTGATTTCTCTGACTTTTGGCTAACTACTTAGATTAGTAGTTTATTTTGGTGTACACATTTGAGATATAGACTCTATGATGTATACTTATTCTTTTGTGTAGTTCTTGTAACTATTCTTTTGTGATAGTGTGGGTCTTGCTTGACTACTACTCCGATGAACACTTTTATGTGTTATATATATTCATATCTATTTCCGCCTCTGTGATATGAATTATCTGTGACTGATTTGTGTTATGTTTATTTCTATATTTGTTTTCGAAGATATAATAGCCACTGTGTAGTAGCTTTGAGTTTGTGTCGGTATGTCGGATGTCCTCTTGAAAAGAACGCGAGTTACATTTTATATGGCATATCGGCACTTGCACAAAGCAATTATACAGATGGTCGCTTCTCAACAGCCTTATTCTCTGTGCTAGTTGACGGCATTACTCCGTAGTGTCCTTGACTAGCGTGGTTATAGAGGTGGGGCGTCACATGTTTGTTACAATTGGATTGGTTATATGCTTGTTGTAGTATTTTGTTTATTGATTTACTACTGAATTGTTTTTCAAAAAAATAATAATTTTGATTTATATTAATATATCTAAATAGATCTAGGTTAAATGTATACCGGTTTGCAAATTATCAATATGTATAATTGTATATATGTTTGTATCTTGTATATATGTAATCTAAAAAATTTCCTATAAAATATAAAATTATTTTATTTAATACGCATATACATATTTTATTATTATTTAATGATCTTGTTAATTGTTTATTATGTATAAAATAATTAATTATTCAAAATATCAAAAATTTTCTGTAACGTATAAGATGCATAGAGTAAAATTTTAAGATTTTTTGAACTTAATTTTTATTTTTTTAAATTAATTCACTTTCGGCCTGTAATCAATTATTTAATTAAAATAAAATTTCAATTTACGAAATTCTGGAAATTTTTCATGAGTATTAGATATTTTACAGGTAGCTTTTGAAAAAATTTCAAATTTTCAAAAATTAATTTAATAATTTTTATAATTAATTTATTTTCAAATCGTGCTTAATTATTTAATTAAATATATAAGTTCAGTTGATAAAGTTCTGGAAAGTTTTTGTAAGCTCAAAATATGTCTCATATACCTTTCTAAAAATTTTCAGAATTTTTTAACTTGATTTCGTATTCTAAGAATTAATTTGGTTAAGGGTTATTATTAACCATTTAATAATAAATGTTATTTTAATTAAAAAATATTCCATAAATTAATCTTAAGCCCAAAATATGTTTCCATATTTTCTAAAATTTTAAAAATTTTATTTTTATCATGTGATTATTTTACATTAATTTATTATGGCAGAAACTATTTTATTCAGTAATATATATACATATATATGCATATATTAATATCCTGTTTTGACATATTATAAAAGCACATATTTGCATGAACTACAATACATAAAAAAATGAGCTAATGTGCCTGTTGCAATGAAAATCCCAACATCTATATACAGGCACATTATAACCTTTACGGATTATGGTGCTACACATGCGTGCGCACGCGCATACATACACATATATACTTATGCAAATAAATAGAACAAAATTAAATAAATCTCAAACTACAATTAGTACCGTTAGAATACATATGGACATAGTAATAAATCTTACCATAAATAAATTATTAATTAATGACATTTAATGTACCAACCAATTTAAATTAAAGGGAGAAAATAAAAGGTTTCTCTCTCCATTTAATGTAATTAATACTCTCAATTAATTCTTGTTGTGAGGAAAGAAATGAAAGGTTTCATTTCTTATGCATTAATTAAATGTTAGTTGTATTTGATACACTACACATTTGAAATTAAATTCTTACCTTTAACTAATTTAAATAAAATTAATGATTTTATTTAAAACAAATTTAGAAATGTTCTACATAAATTATGCTTCATAGGCTAAACTAAGATCCAATATGGTAAATTTTTTGAAATTCAAACATTTCTTCCATTGCGAGCTAGCCAAGTTCCCTGAATGGTATCAGAGCGAGGTTGGTTGAGGCATTCACCTAGTGTATTGGATGTCCCTTGTTCGATCCCTACAACTAGCATGATAGTGGGTTCTTACATTGTGATCTATGATGAAGTATTGCCTCTTTCCCCTACATGTCCTGGGATGGTTGTGCTAGCACTACAAGAAAAATAGTTTTTAGTTGCATTTATTAGTAGCGTTTATTATCAAGTGCATCAAAAAGTTATTTCAATGTAACCAATGGAGGAAACAAAAAAAAGATAGACAGAAGGAACAAAAATTTAAGGCGAGACTCAATTTTTTCGCGGCCGCACAAAAACTCTTCTTCCCTCTTTTATTTTCATTTACCAGATAAAACTTATTTTAGTTTCTCCCTAAAATAAGTAAACCTATATCATTTAACGTTCCCATATCCTAATTCGTCGATTTTTATAATTCATTCATGACCCAATAGTTATCCACTATCTATCGCTTATAACTAGTGCCAAACTGGTAGTTGAGTTTATCTCTCCATCTCACTACCTAATAGAATCAACAGAGAGGTTCTTCCTTGGTATTAGTTCATCGACTGAAGATGTTCAGTTTGCAGGTATTAGAGACAGTACAGTTTGTGTTGTTCTCAAAACCCTCGTTTCATTTTCGCATGTTACCTGGTTCTAAAATTATATGTATCAATGAAGACAAGTCATGAGTGTTAGACAATGTCAATGCACACTTTGGTGATACTGCATAGACCCTTTCTTTTACTATGAATTAATCGTTCAGTTCCATATGATTTTGAAATTCTGTGAATACTGAGAGAAATATCAAAAACCATAAGCGGAACATCATAATCGGTAGCATAATACCATAATATTATTCTCACAATTGTATTGTAATATTATTATGTATGTGATTTTAATTGAAAGTTTTGATATTGTGATTGCAGTGGAAGAAGAAGAGCATGACGAGGCTTAAAAGGAAAGGACAGAAGGTGAGACATATTCAAAGTAGAAGTGGCTCTTACTTTTGAGGTGCGGTTTCATCTTGTAAAGTTTGCAAAGATTATAAATGATGTTGGACTGTATACGATTCTCAGGATTGGGCCTTTTGTAGTTGCTGAATGTAATTATGTTGGGTACGCTTATATTATTTATGTTTGTAATGTTTACTGATTGTGTTTTGTGTTTTGGGTTCATTTCAAAAATTCAGAAGGGTGCCTATTTGATTGACAAGGGCCGTAGTACTAGTTACATTAAAATAACTAGTTGAACCGTACTTTTCGATGATTTGCCTGATTACGTGTAAATAAACTCAGAGCAAATTGTTCCCTCTTCCAACGAGCTGTGGACGATTGTTAGCTGTAGCACTCTAGGATTGATTTCTTGAATTTAATGTGCATCTTAAATTTTATAGTTGATACATGTAATTCCATCCATGTATAGTACGCGATATCAGATTTTGCGAATGCCTTTGATTTGCATTTTTGTGCTTCAATTTCATGTTTAGCGCACATTGTAGCCATAACGCAACATACAAAGTTTTATAAACCAATAGTTCTAAATTATTCATATAAATATCCACTTTGCCGTTCTTGAAACATGCTTAACACATGTGTTTTTATTACAAGAAAAATGCTTAAGGTGGGTGAAATATCGTGGTTGTTGAATAATTTAAATACGTTTCACTCTGTTCCCGAACTAAAAAGAGTGGTTGTAAAATGTCCTTGATCGGAAAGCATTCAATTGTTAGGCTTTGAGAATTTTAAGTTATATGATTTATAATTATAACATTATTTATATGTCCTTATAATCTACAAAATTGAACGCATCACGACTATTTGATTCCTAATGAACAACTTTCATTGAATTTTATTCTTGCTCATACTTGTAATCGACCCAATGCAATATTGTTCATACTTTTAATTTGGTTATGTTATATCGGAGTCTTCAGCTTCTCTTTGCATTAACTTACAAGGGGTAAAAAGCGATTAAAGTTATATTATTAGTTACTTGAATGCATGTTGCACAAACAATTTCCAAAGCTTTTACACCAAGTAGTAGTCTTTGTTCTAGCTAAGAGCCACTGCTAACTTTTGTACATCAAGTTTTGAGCTAAGAAAATACTATAGGTATCATATAATATAGTTTTTTCATAGTATATGAATTCACAACTTGTATAAAAAAATTGAAAGAAATGTGGATTACAGATCTTAAGGCTAGGATTAACATTACAGGGGGGGTGAATAATGTTTATAAAGAATTACTAAATCTTTTTGAATTTATATTGAATTGAACACGAATGTACGCAATATACAGACACAGATATGATCACAGAAACAAACACAAATGCAGAAATAAAGTAAAAGCAATAAAGGAAAGAACATACCAGATTTTTATACTAGTTCGGAGTTACCCTACATTCAGTCCCGCAATACAAGTACAGATTTCCTTTCAAAAGCAATTATACAATTACACCCTCGATTTCAAGGCTACGAGGTACACCCTCCAGAATCACAATCCTCTGGGTAGAGATACTTGATTTCCAGGCCACAAGTTTACCCAATTGATTTACCAAGGCTACAATCACACCTTATCTTGCTTGATTGATTTTAAAGGCCACAATCAAACCTTTTCTCACTTAATAGATTACAAAGAAGCCTATAACTCTGAATAGCACTGAGAACCTTGTTGAGATAGTGATAGAGAATCAAACTAGAAAAGGTCGAGTTCGATTCAATGTTGATTTCGGTAGAGTAATGGTAAGAATATGTATTAAGAAATGTGGAAGAAGAAGAGGAGTGAAAAACCAGAAAATCTGATATAAAATTCGTTGGAACTAACCCATATTTATAGAAGAACAACAGACATGTCCATTGGTGAAGAGTTATGGCGAATAGAGAGTTATGGCGAATAGACACTTCTTTTGAAATTTAAATTTTGAACTCAACTGACACCATGTCGACATGGTCACCATAGGCATGTCAACATCCCAAAGCAATTTTTGATGATTTGATTTTCTTTGAAACAAACCTTTATCATATATTAAAACTATTTTAAACATTTCTAATATACTCGACTATAGTTAAAATACATAAGTAAATATAGAGAATAATATATATATAATTTAACTATAATTTTATATTTAAATCTTAAGTATAAATATTTAAAGCTAAATTTATTATACTAAAAGATAGTTTAAAATCAGGAGTAATTTGACTTTGAAATTAATGATAATTTTGAGGCTAAAATTATTTAAAATCATGATAGAGGGTTTTGAATCTTTTAAAAGGAAAGTTTTGAAATCATTTTGAAAACAATATAATTTTGTAAAATCATTTGAATTAAAATTAGTGGATACAAAACAACGTTCCACTAGATTTTTCGTACGTTCCATCCTACTTAGGGTTCCATCCCTTTAACAGGCTCGAAGTGGATTCCATTCCACGAATAAATTGGATTTTAAGATGCTAGTGCTTTTCTATGAGTTTTAACAAAATTTCTAATTAAAGAATAAATTACTTCAATTCTTGAACTCTTGATAATCTTGATACTCATGAGTCTTCAATCTCGATATCTTGAATCTCTATACTGTACAGTTTTCATTCTTGGTACCTGCATGATTAAATCCTACATATACATATTTATCTAAACTTATAATATTAGTATTTATATTTTATAATCTATTCTAAGGTCGTTGTCATCAAAACCATCATCTAACGGACTAATAATCTCCCCCTTTTTGATGATGACAACCTTTGTTTATAAAATATTTATTTCTATCTTAATAACTTCCCCTAAAGCTAATAACTCTCCCTTAATCTATGCCTAATTACCGTATTTTATATTTCCCCCTTTTCTCATCAACAAAAACTACCTCCCCTTCATTCTTGGACTAGAGTCTCTGCATTAATAAATTATACAAGGGAATATATAATTGATAGATTAAGAAATAATTATCCTTATGAACATGATAACTAATCAAGGATTATATACATTTTAATGTGTGTGTATATATATACATGTTTTATGTAGCAACCATCGAACTAATTTAAGAAATCAATCCACACCGAGTATCAATCCAAACCAAATCAAATTAATTCAAACAAATAATTCAAACGAAGCAAACAAATAAACATCAAATGTTACGTGGAACTTCCACCTATCCTTCTTCTCCAAAAATTGGATCTGCCTTAATAGCATCCCAATTATCATTGTTGTTGGTGAGAGAGACTAGAGGATGTGCTTCGTTATCATCCTTGTGTAGGGAGGAAATCATCCATCGTATTGCATCGAAATGCCTTTCTTGCCCCTTGATCATCTGCATTTAACTCAATTCTAAGTGTCGCTGGTTAAGAAGAATGAACGAGAGAACACTCTTGAACGAATTAAGAGTTTCTTCAAGATTTTCAGATAAATTGTGAATTGGATTAGCCATAATTGAATTTGTGAAAAAAATGAAGAATTAGAAGATAGGAAATAATTTTCAGTGAAGAATTCTGGAAGAAATAGGTATATATATAGGTGTAGAAATTCGTTTGAAATGAATAAACATATGGTTTTTATTCAAATTTCAAATTCAAAATGAGTTGTCATTTCTGATCAGTACATGTCGACATGGTCATAGGGGATATGTCGACATGGATTAGTGAAAAAAATGACTATTTGGATTTTGAGAATAATTGTGTGTGTGTGTGTGTATATATATATATATATATATTTATATTTATATAATATACTAATATTTATTCTGGATATAAGATAAGCTAGATAACAGAAAGAAAATTTCATTTCATTGCATACTAAGATGATACGATGATTAAACATACGAAACTACATGAACTTTCAAATTAAGACAAGCTAAAACATATACAACAAGATACAAAAAGATAAAACTAGTTAGAGGATGATGATGATGAAGAAAGTCCAAGTTTCTTGCTGCCTTTGGAAATGAACTTGTTCATCTTGGATGAAATTTTTTCCAACTTCTTACTAACGGATCGTTTAAGAATCCGTTGATTCTCAACAATCGTCTTTTGGTCTTTGAGAAAGGTTTTGGTGGATGGATTAGGAGGATAGTCAATGCTTTCCAAAGAGGATTCACCTTCTTCTTCTTCAATTTCCATTTCATCCCCTTCTTCTTCTTCTTCCTCCTCTTCCTCTTCTTCCATTTTCTTATGAGCCAAACGCTCTTCCTTTTCGGCAAGGGTCTCATAAGGTTGAAAAACAAATGGAATTTTCATAAGCGAAATGTTGGAATGATTGAAATCTTTTCTAGGAACAAATTCTTCGCCTTAGAAATCCACTCCAAAATAGTTAAAGATCCGAGTGAGATAAATTCCATGATATAAAGTATTCTCACCCATTTCAAGTTTTTTAGGACGAAGTTCATCCAAAATAACTTGCGCCCAATTTATGTCATAATTTCCAAAAATAGCAAAAAGAGCTTTGCAAACTTTTGAAGCGGGATTGTTAAAATTCCCCGATCTTGGGGTCAAAGTATGTTGCAAAAGAAGATTGACAATTCTTGCCATTGGTCGAAAATTTTGATTTTTGAATTCAAAATTACCATTCCCTTCGAAAACGTGATGAAATGTCTCACGATCATTTTCATCGATTTTAAAGTTAGAAAGATCCATTCCCGTACACTTGCAATTGAGATGGTACCCAAAAGATCACAATTCAAAACAATTCTAGTGCCTTTGACACTACTCCAAATTTCATCCTCATTTCCATGATAAAATCCACGGTTCAAATTAGCATAGAAAATTTTGACAAGATTTGGATAGCAAACAAAATCATTTTGAGAAGCATCAATAAGACTAAGAACTCCATTGTTTGCAAAAAGAAAATCAAGTTCATAAGAAAAGAAATCTTGAAAAATAGCAAACTTTCCGGGTTGGATTTTGGCATAATTAGCATAATTGATGTATGCTTTTATTGCCTCCAGATCATTGAATAGTTGCTCTTTTATTTTTCTGTAAATTCTCATGGTGGAGGGGTTGCTTGAGGAAGCCATTAAAGTAGTGAGTAGAGAGCTTGAAGTTTTGAATAGAGAGTTTGAATTTGAAAATGAGAGTGAAAAGATATGATAAAAGATAGTGAATAAATAGATTCTCAATAGATATATTCATGGGTCAAAAGGTAGTTTCGAAGAATTGAATGAAGTGAAAAGGTGGAGGAAAATTCAAACATTTGAACTCAAATTTTGAAATTCAAATTCTGGTACCCATGTCGACATCATGGTAGGAACCATGTCGACATGTGTGAGTGAATTTTGATAATTTATTTTTCCTATGTTCTCTAATATATATATATATATGTATATACTTATTATTTTTAATGTATATATATGTGAAATATTTATAGTATAATTCAGAAAATTATCCTACAAAAAAATAATAAAATAATAAGATAATAAAAAAAAATTAAAATTCAAACAACACACCAATTCAAAATCAAGAAATCAAGCAACTAATTCTAAGCAAGCAATTTCAACCAATTGTATTGTAAACGTGTACCTTTTACTTAGTCTGTTTCTTTGAATTCGTCGGAGTCATGAACAGCTGTGAAACACAAATTCGAATTATCTGTCTTCTGATCATCATCACTCGAGGATGAGTCTGAGTCATCTAGAGTAGCAGTAAATGCATGCTTCCGTTTCTTTACTGGATCATTGTACATAGGAGGATTTTGCCTATCTGGATACGGACAGTTTCTTTTGAAATGGGCTGGTTCATCACAGTTGTAACATTTGACATTATTTGGCACTACATTCTGATTTCCAGAGTTCTTATAGTTGTTTCTCTTGAGATTATTCATCTTTCTATTTTTTAGAAATTTTCTAAAGTTTCTGATCATAAAGGCTATCTCTTCATCATTATCGTTGTTTGAGTCTGATCCATTGGTCAATGCATTGAATGCCATTCATTTCTTTTCAGATGTTTTGTTTTCTCTTCTCCCGATCATTTGAACTTCATATGAAATTAGATTTCCAATTAATTCTTCTATCTTTAAAGTACTGATGTCATTCGCCTCTTCGATAGGAAGTGTCTTTTGATCCCATTCTGGAGTAAGAGAATTTAAAATCTTTCTAACTTTATCTTCTTCAGAAAATTCCTTTCCCAAAGATATTAGAGAATGCACAATATCCTAAAGTCTACTATACATATCTGAAATAGACTCATTAGGATTCATTTTAAATAATTGAAACTGATTTGTGAGCATGGAAATTTTAGTCTGTTTAACTTTGCTTGTTCCTTCGTGAGTAACTTGCAAAGTTATCCAGATTTCATATGCAGACTTACAAACTGACACTCTATTGAATTTATTTCTATCAGTGAACAAAACAAAATATTCATTGCCTTAGAATTATTTTGGGCAACAGTCTTTTGCTCAACAATCCACTATGCAAAATCAGTTATGGGTTCAGAATATTCAGTTTGTGTAATATTCCAAGCGTCTAATCCTATAGATTGTAAGTATATTTTCATCCTACATGCCCAATATGCGTAGTTACTGCCATTAAAAAGTGGTGGTCTGACAGTAGACTAACCTTCCACAAATGAACTAGTGATTGGAATACTAGTGTTAGTAACAGTACCAGTGTTGATAACCTTTTGAAAACTTTTCAAAAATTAGATTAATAAACTTTGAAAACCTCGCTCTGATTCCAATTGAAAGAAATGAGGATTATGGATCTTAAGGCTAAGACTAACACTAAAGGGGGGTGAATAGAGTTTATAAAGAATTACTAAATCTTTTTGAATTTATGTTGAATTGAACATGGATGTATGCAATATACAGACACAGATATGATCACAAAAACAAACAAAAATGCAAAAATAAATTAAAAGCAATAAAGTAAAGAACACACCGGATTTTATACCGGTTCGGAGTTACCCTACATCCAGTCCCGCAACACAAGTACGGATATCCTCCCAAAAGCAATTATACAATTGCATCCTCGATTTCAAGGTTACGAGGTACACCCTCAAGAATCACAATCCTCTGGTAGAGATACTTGATTTCCGGGCTACAAGTTTACCCAATTGATTTACCCAGGCTACAATCACACCTTATCTCGCTTGATTGATTTTCATGGCCACAATCACACCTTTTCTCACTTAATAGATTACAAAGAAGCCTATAACTCTGAATAGCACTAAGAACGTTGTTGAGATAGTGATAGAGAATCAAAGTAGAAAAGATCGAGTTTGATCCAATGTTGATTTCGGCAGAGTAATGGTAAGAATATGTATTAAGAAATGTGGAAGAAGAAGAGGAGTGAAAAACTAGAAAATCAGATATTAAATTCGTTGAAACTAACCCCTATTTACAGAAGAACAACAGCCATGTCCATTCGTGAAGAGTTATGGCGAATAGACACTTCTTTTGAAATTTAAATTTTGAACTCAACTGACACCATGTCGACATGGTCACCATGGGCATGTCGACATCCCAAAGCAATATTTGATGATTTGATTTTCTTTGAAAATAACCTTTATCTTATATTAAAACTATTTTAGACCTTTCTAATATAATTGACTATAGTTAAAATACAGAAGTAAATATAGAGAATAATATATATATAATTTAACTATAATTTTATATTTAAATCTTTAGTATAAATATTTAAAAGTTAAATATAACGTATTAAAAGATAGTTTAAAATCAGGAGTAATTTGACTTTGAAATTAAAGATAATTTTGAGGCTAAAATTATTTAAAATCAGGATAGAGGGTTTTGAATCGTTTAAAAGGAAAGTTTTGAAATCATTTTGAAAACAAGATAATTTTGTAAAATCATTTGAATTAAAATTAGTGGATACAAAACAATGTTCCACTAGATTTTTCGTGGGTTTCATCCTACTTAGGGTTCCATCCCTTTAAAAGGCTCGAAGTGGATTCCATTCCACGAATAAATTGGATTTTAAGATGTCAGTGCTCTTTTATGAGTTTTAACAAAATTTATAATTAAAGAATAAATTACTTCAATTCTTGAACTCTTGGTAATCTTGATACCCATGAGTCTTCAATCATGATATCTTGAATCTCTATACTGTACAGTCTTCATTCTTGGTACCTGCATGGTTAAATCCTGCATATACATATTTATCTAAACTTATAATGTTAGTATTTATATTTTATAATCTATCATAAGGTTGTTGTCATCAAAACCATCATCTCACGGACTAACAAAATTATGAGAAATATCCAAAAAGGTGAATCGCTAAATTTTGTAACACTAATACCATGTATATAAGAGAACGGAAAGAGGGATAAAATGGTGCAAAGAAACGGAATTCCAATGATGTATTATAAATAGCCATTCCTAATTCTATGATTCCCATGATCAAACCTCTTTTAAAACAGTAGCATCATTTTCTTGTTTTTAAAAACAGAAGAAGCGTGACTGACATAGAATTCAAGGCTTTATTCTGAACTTAGTAGTCTAATATTTTCTGCCTTTCTACTGTAATTTCTTGATCGTAGAGTAGTCGTCTGAAAACCGTAAATGGGTGTAGTTGGGTGAGAAATCTTACTTGTGTTGGTTTGGTTAAGTGGCATACATGTTTGAATATGAATATCACTTTTGATGGGTAGTTCAAAATATTTAGCAGTTCTCACTTTATGATTTGGCTAGTTTAAAACTTTTGAAATTATGCCTACAGACTTTTCTTTTGTTGAGATTCATCCCTATCTTTGAACACAGAAAAAGAAAAGAAATCTAAAACAACAGAAAAATATAAAATGACAAACTAAACTAACATTAAATGGAGATAAAATATTATATTATTTATACAACATAGATAATGTAAAAAATAAACTACTATTACATGAATTGATGTTATACTCTTCTTTTTAGTGCATAAAAATATAAATTAAACAAGCTAACACTTATCAGTTTCATGCATTGATCAAAAATGTAGTTAATTATGACTAGCATTAGAAAATATAGGATACATTCATTTGATAAGAATGAGTATACACTTATAGCAATTTAGTTAGTTGGATCCTCGAAGATTCATATTTTCACCCATACCTTGCATATTCTGACCCTTTGGCTCATCATATACCTTTGCACCTACTAATATATTCCACACAAACACTACAGGTACTGATATACATATACATACAAACTTCTTGTAGCCATGAACTTGAATAGAGTTGAAGGACCTCGAGGAAGCATACTAAGCAAAAACCGATATGGAAGTGATGAGTTTAGCAGGTATATGTTTACAGTATATTGTTAAATTTGCTAAATATTTTCAAAAGTACATTAATAATTCATCCTCTAGCATCGCTATTCTTTTGGACTGTTTACAACATATTGCTAAATTTGCCAACCTTTTGATGAAATATTTCCAAAGTGTTTTATGTCATAATATGCATTTTACTGATTGTATATGTAAGATATATTTCTTTGACTTAAATAATCATAATTGAAGTAGAAGGTATACATTAAGTATGATTATTTTTTATATGAGAAATATTATATTGGTTATTTGCAAGGTATATAAATACCATATTGTCGATTACATGATAAACACTTTACCAAGATGCCAATATAGTTGCTTTTTGCACTCTCAAATTATCTAATTAGTTATAAAACATATTTATTCTCTTTATTGATATTAATTTTGACTTCAATATTATTCTGATAACTAATTCTGATTCTCTTCACATGTATGTTTGTAGGCACATTTTCCTGAATGTGGCTTTACATGAAAATATTGGAGCTTTTGCAAGTGCCCTTTTTGATGCAAAACTAGCAAGCCTTAAAATAGGTAAGTAGTTTAATTTATCCTCAATGTTTCTCCTACTTTGGTGCTAAAACCATTACTTCTTTGCTATTAATAATGACACTTAGTTACACGGGACTCAACGGTGATTTTGACTATACTTAAGTTTACAAATTTATCTTCACTTATTCCCTTCTGAAATAACTTTACATTGATGTCCTTCCTTCTTTTTCTCTAGCTATAAATCATTCTCTTCTCCTTAATAATCATTTTCAATCCACTCCTTTACCGTGTCAATCGATCACAAATACTTAAATGCCTAAAATCACAAATCATCACTATCTTTGGTCGTGCCTCATGCATAATCGACGTCCAATAATCTTCTCCAATTCACTAGGCGACCTGGTGATAATGCAATTTTTGATTTTTGATCCGTTATCTACAACCCTTAAAATATTTATAACTTTAATTTATCAATGAAGAGCTCTAGCATAAATTGGTATTTTGTAAATTATCATTTTATTTTTACAACTTTACAGATTTATAGCCTTCTGATTGCGGATATAGTTCTTCTCTTAATGACCAGAACCAAAAAATATTACTAAAATATGATGATATGTTACATGTGAAATATTGAATTACATTAATATACTATATGCAATTGATGGTAAATAGTAACTAGAATTGCAAAGCTATAAGTTTAATATATATGTTCATTATTTTGAATTACAGAACGATTATATTATTAGTTAAAGTTGTTTGCATCTTTTTACAAATTCTGTTCGATCAAGTCATTAGTGTGATCCTACAAGCAAAATTTTTGCTATCTTTCATTTATCGTAGTCAAATACCAAATTTAAGCTCATCCTCAACTTGAAAATATACAAATTGATATTCTTCTAGTAGTGCTTTCAGTATTGTCCCATGGAAAATGTTTGGTCCAACTCAGTGACTGTATGGGACATGTGCTCATTTCTTTAAGCTGGTCATATCAAAAAGTTTTCGTGGGTAGTGCAGAAATTTGGAGTAGCGAATGTTTTTGCCTCTTTTACTATGTTGCCAAAACTTTTGCCTCCTTTTCATGAATTATGTATTTTGACTTTTTTCATAAGTTGTAAGATAGAATTTGGAGTGGCTAACGTTTTTCATATGACACCGTGGTATTTATATAACATATAGCTTTCACAAGCTTTATGTTTTATTGTATTAAAGTTAATATTGTACAGATGGATATTTGGAGCAGCTAAATTGACCGAGTAAACTATTTTTTATGCTAGATTAGACCAATGGATTAATGAAGTCCAAATGTTCACTTAGCCACTCATTTGATTAGCATGATGTAACGATCCAGAATTTTGGTTATTTGAAATTGGGATATTTAATCATTTTTAAATATTTAAAAGTTAATTTTTAACTTGAAATTTAAATATAAAGATGTACTGGATAATTTAATTATTTAATTTAATAATAAAAATTGGCTAAATTATTGAATCTTGAGTTTTAAGCTTGTTAAACATAATTTAAAGGCCTAAAAAATTTATATTAATAATAATGAATATAACAAAACTTTTTAAACGGAATTCAAAAGTGATTTTTTTTAGTTTTAAAAATATATCGTTTGAATTAACGTATAAAAATAGCCTTCCGGAGCACAGTCTCGGAATTCAGTAAAACTAGTTCTGTTAGGTCCGTAATAGTGTATTATTATCGGATTTCAAATTTCGTAGCATTTGGAGTTATTGTTTGTTAGTACGAAATAGAAACGTGCTGAAATTAATATCGAAAATTCAATAAAATAATTGGGTCCAAAAAGCTATCTTCTCCATACGATCGAATTAGGACTCGAAATCTTTTCCATTGCATTTGGAATGGAGGTATAACATTATAAATGCCTAGCGGAATGCCCCGATAGGGGTTTGAGATTTTAAGCTATGAAATCGAGACGGCTTGGAGATTTAAATAATATATATATGTTTGTGTATTTGACTAGACTAGGCCGTCACACTTCTTTCTATCATCCATTCTTTGTTCTTTCTACAGTGACCTTACTTGTTCAAACACACAAACAATCACATCTTCCCTCTTTTGTTTTTAAACCCACGCGACCGAGCACAGTTCAAAAAAATACGTAGACAATATCTTGAATTTTTCCTTCTGCCTTAATCAAATTCGAACCTAATCAAATTCAAATTCGAACTTAAAAAAGAAAATAACCAAACGAAAAAAATATAGAATCAACAGTTGTTCCTTTACAATTTCGAAAACCAGAACATTGAAAAAAGGAAAGCGAACGAAATAGAATCGCTCAGGCAAAAAAGCGGGGAGAGCATGAAATAAAATCATGAGCAGGGGGTAGGTAAGTGGGCGGAGATTCGCTCAGGCGTTTAGCAGTGGGCTGGGGTGTTTCTCGTAAGTGGGTGGAGATTCGGTGGTGATGGGGCAAGCATGCAACGGCAGGGGGTAGGTCGCGACACTGGTTATTGCGATGTGGAATTGGCAAGCTTCGAAGCGCGAAGACGTCGAAGGAGGAAGTTGAGGTTGTTGTTGATTTTTGGCGTCGTGCAATAGCAGTAGCTCAAGGTAGTACCGCATTCCGATGTGGTTATGGCGGAGGCAGCGTGCACGCTCGAGGGTAGGTTTGGTGGGGTTCGGGTGTGGCCAGAGGAGGCGCTTTGATGGTAGGAGTTGCATTCGGTCTATAGGGGAGGCGATGTCTCCAGGTGAGGCGCGGCAACATGAAAGAGCTGTAACAACCTGGATTTTTCAATGTTTAATTTAGAATATTTAAATGGTTTTAAATACTAAATTTTACTCTGTACATTGATTTTTAATATGAAAAGTTGGTTCTTGTTTATAAACTAAATTCAAAATTTAAATGTAGCGATTTATTAAATAATTTGATTATTGAATTTATCAATTGAAAAATGGTTAAAATATTTCGTCTTGAGTTTAAGCTTGTTAAAAATAATTTAAAGGCTTACAAAATTTATATTAATGATAATGAAGATAATTAAACTTTTTAAATCAAAATTAGAAGCGATTTGTCAATTTTAAAATATACCGTTTAAATTAACGTATATAAATAGCCTTCCGAGGCATAGCCTCAGATTTCGACGAAACCAAATCCATTGGTTCTGTAATAGTGTATTATTATCGGGTTTAAAATTTAAGGACGTTTAGAGTTATCATTTGATCGTATGGGATATAAACGCGCTGAAATTTATATCGAAAATTCGATAAAATAATTTGGTCCTAAAAGCTATCTTCTCTGTACGATCGAATTGGAACTCTAGACTTGTTCCATTAGGTTCGAAATAGAGATACAACCTTATAAGCGCTGTTAACGCTAAAATTGAACGCTAAAACCCCGGTGTAAGTAGTAAAAATGTGAAAGCACCACCCGTTGGTACGGGAACTAGAGATATGTAGAAGATAACAGAAAATCAAGTAAAGAGACACAATTTTTATAGTGCTTTGGCTTAATGTTAAGCCTACGTCCACTTTAATCCTCTTTATTGCTGATTCGATTACAACTTTTACAATGATCTTCAATTACAACACAACTAAGACAAGTAGCTAAAACTTCAATGTATGAGAGCTCTTCAAATTCATGTCGAATGTGTTAGATCTCTCTTGAAGTCCATAGAAGTGTCTTCGGTGTTTGAAGTGTCAGATGAGTCGAGAAAACAGCAGGGTATAGGCGTTCCAGAAATAAGCCAAAAGGTACCCTCTTCGGTGGAGTAGGCATGGTATTTATAGGGAAATTCTGGAGTAAGGTCGTAGGTTGTAAGTGATCTAGCCCTAGATCGTAGGTCGTCAGCGACCTAAGGTACACGGGCTACGGCTTAAAATAGTCGCACTTGATAAGTTGAAAATGCTTGTAGGTCGTAGCGACTTATGGGAGTGGAAAGCAACTTATGTGGAGCGACTTAGAAGAGATAGCGGCTTAAGATTGAGAGCGACCTATATGCAAGCGGTTTTATTCTGTGATAACTCTCTAGGTCGCTGAATCTTTTAGGTCGCTAGGTCGCTGCCCTCTTTAGGTTGTTAGGTCGTTGCTTCATTGAGTTACTAGGTTGTTAACTCGTTGAGTAGCTTAGGTTATTAGCTCATTAGGTCGCAAGACCTCTTAACTTTTTAGGTCGCTGAGCTTCTTAGCTCGTTAGGTCGCCGAGCTCTTCAACTGGTACCATGTTAACCCGTTAGGTTGCAAGACCTCTTAACTCTTTAGGTTGTTGGGTCCTTTAATCCATTAAGTCGCTAAGTCATGAAAAAGTAGGGTTAACACTTGCCCCTCGAAGTATACGCCTATGTCATAGGTCATGTGCTTCGTTACTTCTGAACTCGTGCCTTGCTAAGTCG
Organism: Allium cepa; assembly: GCA_030765085.1. Classification (NCBI taxonomy): domain Eukaryota; kingdom Viridiplantae; phylum Streptophyta; class Magnoliopsida; order Asparagales; family Amaryllidaceae; genus Allium; species Allium cepa. The sequence continues at coordinate 961,082,184 of CM060939.1, read as the reverse complement.
TTCAGTCGTGAGCGACTTAATGAGGAAGTTAGGTCATGCGCACCGAATCAGATCCCTCTGCCCCTGTATATAGGTCGCATACCACTTCTTCTTCTCTTTACTTGCTACAACTCTCAAACCGCCATTGAAGAACCTTCTGAGCTTTCAAAGGTGAACTTGAACTAACCGATCACCGATCATCTTCATCATCACATCACTTAAGTGGATTCGCTCGTTATCCAATCCACGATCACCATTGAATCACGAATTCCCCATTTGCCGTCCCTAATCCATTTTCGTATGTCGCGTTTCACCATGAATCATGTTACAACTGATCCTTGAATGCCTTTGATCACGATGTCATTGTAATTCTCGAAAACACAGCAGCATATTGGATCCATGATGGATCTGAGATGATTTGAATCGGCTCTGGGTGATTTGGTGGTGTGGTGAGACGGTGGATTTCACGGTAGAGGTGATAATGGGTTATTGGGTTAACGGGTTTGTGAGTTAGGCGATTTGCTGAGTGGAGAGGAGTGAACGGGTTAAAGAGGGTTATGAAATGATCAGTTTACGAGCTTCGGACGACCTTAGGCTTATCGGTTTGAATGTGAATCACACGACCTAACTTACTTGCGACCTAACTTGCTCGTGACCTATCTTGCTTGCGACTTAACTTGCTGGAGTAACATAAAGCTTAAAGCAGAGCGACCAAAGGAAGCCCAACCTATGTTAGGTCGTTTGGGCATGATCTGGACGACCTAAGGAACCTCGAGTTAACTTAAGCCGACGTTTGAAAGACTAAGTGCCGTGGCGATTGAGGAGAGAAGCGTTAAATTTTTGCTGAAGGATGAATTTTGCATCAATTCGGACTTTTGCATTCTTCCCGATCTACCCAGCTTCATGATGCCCCTCGTTCTCTAGTAGAGACTCCAAATGCCCCAGTTTCCGCCGAAGAACTTACACCGAAGGAACCTACTGCTGAGGCTTCATTGGTGAAATGTTCTGCTTCCGTTGACGTTGCGGGGTCATCCGGCAAATTTGCACTTCCCCCGGTTATCGAAGAAGAAGAAGCTCCTCAACATTCCGGGAAGGCTGCTGATGCAGGAGCTGAGAGAAAGAGTCCCGCTAGGCATGACGGTGACGACACTGTTGAGGGATTGAGCGACTTGGTGGTTACTTCACATGAACTCTACAAGGATGATTCTACCGCTTCTAAACTTTCTTCTCCAACAGTTGAAGTGACATCAGTTTTGCAAAAAACTCCATCAACTCAAGAGATAACTCTTTAGCCGAAGAGTTGTTTGTATCTTGACGCGCGTAGCTCACACGCCACACACACTTAGGATTTCAACAATTTTGTGCACTTAACTTTTTTTACTTTGAAGATTTCTGAACTTGTCTCTTCGTCATTTTCAGGTTCTCCAATGGGACGTAGCGGCTCATACTATGATGGTTTTCAGTGCTATGGAAGGCGCGACACTTATGATCCCAAGCGGTGTCTTCCTGCCCTAGGGAAGCTGATGAAGAAAGAGCTGCAAGAAAAGCTCGCAAGAGGCGGGCTTATGAGGAGCGCTATGGAAAAAGGGATGAACGACATGATTCTTCCCAGAGAGGTGATGATTCCCACAAAAGAAAATCTCATGATGACAAAGGGAAATGTCACATCGCTGAAGATCCAAGCAAGCGGGCCAAGCTTAGTGAAAGGCCGTCGTCTACAATCTCTGAAAAACCCGCTGCTCCCATCTCTTTGGAAATCCATTCCAGCTCTCCTACCCTTCAAGGAGCTGATATTCAAACGATCATCAACAGGCCTCCGTATCAAATCGAAAATGCCCCGCCTGCACTCCAAAGCTGGTTTCCACACTGGTATTTAAAAGGAGTGCGCTTCGACTTGGACTTGATTCCTATTGACAAGCAATGCATGCTAAGGAATCTCGACGCTGTTAAACTTGACATTGAGAGAATGTCGGGATGGCAAAAGCTAGTTGAAGAGCTTCAAAGGGTGAATATGCGACAGTCATAATAAATCTCGTCTATCCGATCCTTAGATAAAGAAATCGGATAACGATAAATATAACACGTAACAGTGTTAAACAACAAATCAGCAAATTAAACCAAGCCAGAATACAATTCAGAATTTTGAATTGAAGAAACAAAACAGTTCAAACCATTGAAACATCAATTAAAATATTAATTCGAGTAGGGCTGCAGTACACGCACGCGTGCACTACCTCGCCACTACAGCATATCGAATATGCAAAAGATCAATAAATCAAAACAAGATAGAATATCATAAAACCATACCGTGTGGCTGCAGTTCACGCTTGCGTGCACATCCTTGCCACTACAGTGATAATGTACCCAAAAACTCAACTCCGTGTGGCTGCAGTTTACGCTTGCGTGCACTGCCTTGCCACTACAGTAATGATGTACACAACCGGGCACAAGGTCAAACCCGAACTATTAGCTGGATTCAACACAAGGCAGGTGTACAGGCTACGACTTCAAGCATAAAGCAGTTCAGTATCCAAGCAAAATTAAAAACAATGGAACCAACTCAAAACAGTCACAATATGAAGACAGCAAGTAAAACTACAGTGCTCGAACTCAGGTGGATAGTACTGACTTAAGTACACAAGTGACACAGCAATGCATAGAACCAAGACACAAAGGAATGTCAAAATGATAGTGAAGTGGTCCTAATCCATACAACATGAAGTAGCCAAACCACAAAGATAATCAAAGTGGTCAGGCAGTCCAAAATACAAGGCAATGCCTTGATGCACAGCACCGTGCAACAACTAAAACAATAAAAGCTGCAAATGCATGAAGGCAGCAAGGCCAATAGACCAGAGCAACAGGCAACAGCAGTTACAAGTGACTCGGGGAAATGTACAGAAGCAACAATAACTTCAGGTGCAACATAATGCAACAGTGGGCAGGATCAATGCTACTGAAACAAGAGCTAAACTACAAATGCACTTGCAATTGAAACTGTAGCTCAAAGTAAAACCAAAGTATCAGCAACCAACAGATTACTGCAAACCAATTTGGAAATCACTCAAGAAAATTACAACCAAATGGCTACCACTTCAACAACATATATACATATATGCACATATATGTATACATGTATATGAGCTCGTAGCAGTGACAGTAACCAATGTGCAAAATGTATACAAAGACTCCAAGTCTCCAAGCATCATGCAAATGAAACCCAAAAAAATAAACAAGCAAGACCAGAACCAATCAAAGACATAAAAACAATGTGTTCTGCCTCAACAATAACAGTGGAGATGATCAGATGTCAAGGATGCAGCATGTACACATGAATACATGACGTAATGCAACGAAGCCACAATACTCAGAACTTCAGTGAAACAAAAATTGCAGACTCGATGCACCAGTGGACATAAGCACAATGCAAATCATCACAATATCATATAATCAAATACCAGACACCACAATGCATCAACCACTGACTCCAGTAAACAGTAAACAGCAAGAGGGATGCAAGCATCAAGCTGCAGTTTCAAAACAAATGACCAAAGTCGAATATGATACAAAGATAACAAAATTATGGAATCGCCTAAACAAAGTCAAGTGACCAGGAAGAGATCGTCGCAGCAGAGTTCAAAATTGATGTTGTGAAAATCAAGTAATCAAGCATCACAAAATATACACGAATTGGAAAAGGTCAGAGATAAATCTCAACATTCAATCAAAATCATATGGCCGAGATAAAGCAATTGACAGTTTCAAATAAATCAAAACAGTGTCGATCAAGTAACTCGAAAAGAACAAATTGAATAACTCATAGAAATCATCAACATCGACACGAAATTATACTGCCGAAGCATGGAGTCGAATTAGATGTGAGTGAGGGTTCACTCACCTTAGCATCGACGCGAATTGAAGGAGCTGCGAACGAGCGCATGTGAAGCAAGCAGTCGATCATCAGAGAAGCAGCGAGCAACGCAAAACGCACACCAGAGAATCGATCAACATAAGCGTGCTTCTAAAAGCCCTAATTTCAGAGCCCAAAGAGGAACGAAAGCATGGCCGCCATTTTATTTTGTTTTTCATTTATTTGGTACTAGGGTTTGAATGAATTAATGAAAACGAGAGAGAGAGGAACGGTTATAACTCGAAAACTTCACTGCACCAAACAAAAGAAATATGGGCCAAGTTTATATTAAAGCCCGATAAACCCTTTAATAACTTTTATAAAAGAATTTCAACGAGTTATTAAAATTCCAACAGCAATAACTATCACCATTAATCGAAATGACGATGATTACAAATTGGTGAGAAATTCCTGGGTTGTTACAGACTCCCCTCCTTAAAGAAATTACGTCCTCGCAATCATAAGGAATAAATGAACAAATGGTAACAACCATAAAGAACATCATCACAAGATGAAGAAATTTGGAATATGAAGTTCACCATAAAGAGCTTGAAAGAGTAAGCCTGAACGTGTTTGCTCGATGAATTCTCTGGATTCCTAAGTGCAATCCTTAGGATTTGAGAACCATTGAACTTCCGCAAGAAAACATCTTTATTTCGAAGGTGCTATAGCCCCGAAGCAATGATGTGAATAGAAGGTTGCTCAAGAATAAAAACCGGAAATCCCTAAGGCATTTCCGTAATTAGAAGACGTGGAAAACGTCATGAATTGCAGAAAATTGACCCGGTACACCGACGTAGTACAATATAAACACCAAAGAAATCTTTTAATCTCATAAAAGAAATTCACAAATTCTCTACAAAATTTAATTATCAATTAGATAATCAGAATACAGAAATCACACAACAACAATATCTAGTTATCGATGCGATAATTAGAAGACAGCAAAATCAGCAAATCTAATTATCAACAAAGATAATTAGAAAACACAAGTCACAAATATCTAACTACCAAAAACGATAATCAGGAATTACCACAATGGTAATCAAATTTCAAATCAACAAATATTCAATTATCAAAACGATAATCAAATCTTAAATCACAAATATTTAATTATCACAAACGGTAATTAATTCTCAAATATCTAATTATCACAAGCGATAATCAAAAACAACAAATATTTGATTATCAAAAACGATAATAAGAAATCACAACTCAACGAATATTTAATTATCACAATTGATAATCAAATCTTAGATCACAAATATTTAATTATCACAACGATAATTAAACTAACAAATTTTTAATTATCACAAACGATAATTAAATCTCAAATATCATATTATCACAAGCGATAATCAGAAACAACAAATATCCGATTATCAAAAACGATAAATCAGAAATCAAAAATATCCGATTATCAAAAACGATAATCAAAAATCACAAACATCCGATTATCAAAAACGATAATCAGAAATCACAAATATCCGATTATCAAAAACGATAATCAGAAATCACAAATATCCGATTATCAAAAACGATAATCAGAAATCACAAATATCCGATTATCAAAAACGATAATCAGAAATCACAAATATTTCAATTAATGAGTCCGGAATTAACCGAAATAGCAAACGCACATTTCCCATAACCATGAGTTTTACTAAATCGTTTAGTTTACTTCATCGTTTCCTTGAAAGTGCAAAATTGTGTATTCTAAAAATAACATTTCACATTCTCAAACGGGCAAGTCCGGAATTAAGCGAATCAGTAAAAGAAAGGGGTCATAGTCCTCGATTTTTTTCTGAAACGTTTAAATCGCTTCCTCATTCTTTTGAAAGAGCAAAGTGCAAAACTTCTAAAAACAATTTACATTTATTTTATAAAAATAATAATTTACATTCTCAAATGAACAAGTCCGGAATTAAGCGAATCAGCAAAAGAAAGGGGCCATAGTCCTCAATTTTGCTGAAATGTTTAAATCGCTTCCTCATTCTTTCGAAAACGTAAACCGTAAAAATTTTGGAAACGATTCTTATTTTGAAAAAAAAATTTAAAACACGTGATTAAAACAGCAACATCAATGGCAGTTACGACAAGGAAATTGCACTTCTCAAAATACCATAAAAACGGACAACAAAATAAGCATCGCAGAATAACCGCTTGAAAATCCATTTTAAAATTAACAGCCACTGAAGTTAATACGTCAAAATCTCATCAAGATAATTGGCATCAAAATATAATACCTAGGAATTTTCATTCATCAAAAATGTCACAAGAATCTTCTCAAAGATAGAAAGGGGTATCATACCCTCAACTTGTATTCATAACAAGTCAATGAAACACGAATTCACCAATGCACAAAAATTGATAAAACTTATCAATAGAAATCACGAAAATTGGTGAAGCACAAGTTCCAAAAGACTACACAAGAAATCTAGAAATCACAAAATGAGAGTATGAAAACTCAAATGGGAGTATGAAAACTCAAATGGGAGTAAGAAAACTCACCTACACGTGAGCATGAAAACTCACCAACACGTGTAACGCAAAACGAGACGCTATCTCATGGTGGCCAACCATTAAATTTTGACACACGAATGGTCCGAAGACCGTGGGGAGCTACCCCATATGGATGAGTCGGAATCACCCAGATGAAGTCTAGGCTAACCAAAAAGCAAAAAGGTATGTGTGAATGTAATCACACAAATGGTGTCTAGCCTAACCTCGCAACAAAAAAGTATGTGTGAGTGGAAGCACACAAGTGGTGTCTAGGTTAACCAAAAAGCAAAAAGGTATGTGTGAATGGAATCACACAAATGGTGTCTAGCCTAACCAGAAAGCAAAAAGATATGTGTGAGTGGAATCACACAAATGGTGTCTAGGCTAACCAAAAAGCAAAAAGGTATGTTTGAGTGGAATCACACAAATGGTGTCTAGCCTAACCAGAAAGGAAAAAGATATGTGTGAGTGGAATCACACAAATGGTGTCTAGGCTAACCAAAAAGCATAAAGGTACGTGTGAATGGAATCACACAAATGGTGTCTAGCCTAACTAGGAAGCAAACAAAGAGACATCGCACAATTGCTAGTCTAAATCATAAAATGATCGTCATGATCAACGAGAAGTGTCAATTATACTAAGCTAGTAAATATAAAAGTTTAGCCTCATGTCCCATGACCACTTGCTTAACTCAAATATTTACGAACAAACTGTAGATCTTCACTAGAAAATTGTCCCAAAAGATTCAATCGAATAAGTCCAAGAATTAACCGGCGAAGTAAACGCAAGCGTTTCATACCACTCATTTTGCTAAGTCGTTTAATTAGATTTCTCATACGAGTGAGGTAAAGGTTTGTATATACTAGTAGATTGGAAAACGGTTTAGGAAAAGAGCTTTGTAGTAAAATAGTTTTGAAATCGTTTGGAGAAAAGGGTTTTGATATTTACTACTAGTATAGAAAACCTTTATATTTTTTAAAGTGACAATCTCAAAAATGATTGTAGAAACAATCAATCACAAGAATTCACATACAAAGATGTGAATAGAATCCAAAGAAATCGATACTAAGTTCTTCAAAAGGCAGGTTCACGAAAATCCCGAAGAAAATGTCATCAAAGTTGCTAATAAATGATAGCAACAAATCGGGGATTTAACAAGAATCGATTAAATTTGGAAACCAAATCAATTCACTAAAATTCACATTCGAAGACGTGAATAAAATCCAAAGAATTCAATTCCAAATCCATCAAAGTAGAAATACCCAAAAATTCCAGAAATAGAAGTTATAACAACTAATCGGAAAACAAGAATCGATTAACAATTGGAAAAACAAAGCAAAACGAGCATAAATGCATAAATGACTTCGACAAAAATAAAAATCAAGTCAATGCCGAAGTCAACAATTATTGGCCACAGTTGAGTACAAAACGAATCAACATCCTCATCAAAGAATTCAATGGCAAACAAAGTCGGAGTCTTGGAAATCAAGAAACTAGCAATTTCACGAAAACAAAGTCAAATGCACATGAATAAACGTTAGGACCTAACAATCAAAAATAATCATAGGAAATGATGAGAGATAAAACATCGACAATTAGTTGTAACACATGTTCCATCTAAGTTATGTTTTATATTAAGTCCTAAACCCCAGGCTTTGATACCAAGCTGTGACGCCCCACCTCTATACCCACGCTAGCCAAGAACACTACGGTGTAATGCTATCAACTAGCAAGGAGAATAAGGCTATTGAGGAGCGGCCATCAGTAGTTAGGCCTTACACTAGTATTGGTTATCTTGATAGGAGTGGTATATATATATTCTTTCATTTTTCATCTCTGATTTTATTTACTCCCATCGACATACCCCAATTCCAGTATAAAACGAACTACGATGGTTCATAATAGTTTAGGACATTAGATATAATAATAACACAGATAATATCAATAAATGCGGAAAACAGATAAAACAGAAAAATCTCATATATATAACTGATTTCAGTTACAATACATTTGACACAATACATGTGATACGACTACAACATTCGACTCTGGAAGTTATATATATAGGTACATTATCGACTAATATACATGAATACATATCAACCTATACTATGACACGACAACTCCAAAAGATATGAAAAGTATTCATAGCTCAAACAGCTACCCAAAGCAAGATATCTACAACCTGAAATAACTCGGTCTGACCCGAGTATTAAATTCAAAAGAAAATAATACGCGGGTCAGTCTAATTCAAACTCGGTTATTAGTGCACATAAGCAATAATAATTAAATAATGAATAGACGACAGTCACAATAAATCTCGTCTATCTGATCCTTAAATAAAAAATCGGATAACGATAAATATAACACGTAACAGTGTTAAACAACAAATCAGCAAATTAAACCAAATCAGAATACAATTCAGAATATTGAATTGAATAAACAAAACAGTTCAAACCACCCAAATATCAATTAAAATATTAATTCGAGTAGGGCTGCAGCACACGCACGCGTGCACGGCCTCCCCACTACAGCATATGGAATATGCAAAAGATCAATAAATCAAAACAAGATAGAATATCATAAAATCCATACCGTGTGGCTGCAGTTCACGCTTGCGTGCACTGCCTTGCCACTACAGTGATAATGTACCCAAAAACTCAATTTCGTGTGGCTGTAGTTCACGCTTGCATGCACTGCCTTGCCACTACAGTAATGATGTACACAACCGGGCACAAGGTCAAACCCGAACTATTAGCTGGATTCAACACAAGGCAGGTGTACAGGCTACGACTTCACGCACAAAGCAGTTCAATATCCAAGCAACAATGAAAAACAATGGAACCAACTCAAAAAAGTCACAATATGAAGACAACAAGTAAAACTGCAGTGCTCGAACTCAGGTGGAGAGTACTGACTTAAGTACACAAGTGACACAGCAATGCATAGAACCAAGACACAAAGGAATGTCAAAATGATAGTGAAGTGTTCCTAATCCATACAACATGAAGTGGCCAAACCACAAAGATAATCAAAGTGGTCAGGCAGTCCAAAATACAAGGCAATGCCTTGATGCATAGCACCGTGCAACAACTAAAACAGTAAAAGCTGCAAATGTGTGAAGGCAGCAAGGCCAACAGACCAGAGCAACAAGCAACAACAGTTACAAGTGTCTAGCGGAAATGTAAAGAAGCAACAACAACTTCAGGTGCAACATAATGCAACAGTGGGCAGGATCAATGCTACTGAAACAAGAGCTAAACTACAAATGCACTTGCAACTGAAACTATAGCTCAAAGTAAAACCAAAGTATCAGCAACCAACAGATTACTGTAAACCAGTTTGGAAATCACTCAAGAAAATTACAACCAAAAGGCTACAACTTCAACAACATATATACATATATGCACATATATGTATACATGTATATGAGCTCGTTGCAGTGACAGTAACCAATGTGCAAAATGTATACAAAGACTCCAAGTCTCCAAGCATCGTGCAAATGAAACCAAAATAATACACAAGCAAGACCAGAACCAATCAAAGACATAAAAACAATGTGTTCTGCCTCAACAATAACAGTGGAGATGACCAGATGTCAAGGATGCAGCATGTACACATGAATACATGAAGTAATGCAACAAAGCCACAATACTCAGAACTTCAGTGAAACAACAATTGCAGACTCGATGCGTCAGTGGGCATAAGCACAATGCAAATCATCACAATATCATATAATCAAATACCAGACACCACAATGCATCAACCACTGACTCCAGTAAATAGTAAACAGCAAGATGGATGCAAGCATCAAGCTGCAGTTTCAAAACAAATGACCAAAGTCGAATATGATACAAAGATAACAAAATTATGGAATCGCCTAAACAAAGTCAAGTGACCAGGAAGAGATCGTCGCAGCAGAGTTCAAAATTGATGTTGTGAAAATCAAGTAATCAAGCATCACAAAATATATACGAATTGGAAAAGGTCAGAGATAAATCTCAACATTCAATCAAAATCATATGGCCGAGATAAAGCAATTGACAGTTTCAAATAAATCAAAACAGTGTCGATCAAGTAACCCGAAAAGAACAAATTGAATAACTCATAGAAATCATCAACATCGACACGAAATTATACTGCCGAAGCATGGAGTCGAATTAGATGTGAGTGAGGGTTCACTCACCTTAGCATCGACGCGAATTGAAGGAGCTGCGAACGAGCGCATGTGAAGCAAGCAGTCGATCATCAGAGAAGCAGCGAGCAACGCAAAACGCACACCAGAGAATCGATCAACATAAGCGTGCTTCTAAAAGCCCTAATTTCAGAGCGCAAAGAGGAACGAAAGCATGGCCGCCATTTTATTTTGTTTTTCATTTATTTGGTACTAGGGTTTGAATGAATTAATGAAAACGAGAGAGAGAGGAACGGTTATAACTCGAAAACTTCACAGCACCAAACAAAAGAAATATGGGCCAAGTTTATATTAAAGCCCGATAAACCCTTTAATAACTTTTATAAAAGAATTTCAACGAGTTATTAAAATTCCAACAGCAATAACTATCACCATTAATCGAAATGACGATGATTACAAATTGGTGAGAAATTCCTGGGTTGTTACATTTTCTCTAAAGTAATATACATATATATATACACACACACATACACATACACATTTAGTATTTACAAAATAGTAAATTAAGTATAAATCTTATTATTAATATTTAAAATAAATGAAAATCTCTTAAACAACAAGTGTAAAATCATTAAAGTTTGATAATAACATATGTACATTGTTTTTATTAAACCTGTTTTAGCTTATGTTTAAAAATATCCTTTCTTTGTAGATATTTCATAGCAAATTTGTATATATAAAATTAAATATAAACATAACATACTAATATAAAGTCTTGAGAAATTAATATAAATACACAAGAGATATAAGTGTTAAACACTTGTAAATATTTCTTTATTGCATATTAACAAATGTAAGGAATTAAATTCATGCATTGACAAACGTATATTAAGTAGCATATGATTTTACAAGTGGCGTAGGCTTATCTTAAATTGAAAACAATGCTATTGTGTAAAAAAAAGAAAAAAAAAAGAAAAGAGAGCCTGAAGCAAACCTAAAAGATAGAGATTGAACAAATCCTTTCAGGTTTTCAAAACTGGAACAAGAACAAAGATTCAAACTTCAAGTTTTCAATCTAAAGATCAAGCATAAAACAACTCAACTATATTCAATCTGTAAACAAATTCAAGCCTGAAAGTTAAAACAAGATCATCTCAGATCATAATCATGCAGCAGCAATTCATCTCAACATCATGCTCAAGAAAAGTAGAGAGAAAAAATATATCAAACTTGTGCTCTGTTCAAGAAACTGCTGGTGAGTAAACATACTTTTTTAAGCCTAAGTAAATCTAAAACTTTGCATGTGATTCTTGGGCTAGATTTGTTTTTGCATGTGTATATATAAGTATGGATCTCTGAATATATGATTGTATTTGATTTGTATATGTTTGGATACCAGTTCATTTCTGTTTCCTAAGTTCTGAGTGTAAACAAAAACCTTAAATTCAAAATCATCTTATTTGTTCATTGGTTGGTATTGAGTTCCAAAACATAGTTGATTGTTTAAACATAATTAAGTTTTAAAAAATTTAATTAAATGAATTAAGTTTGAAATTTACTGGAAATTGGAAAATAATAGTGGAAATTTAGAAATGGGTTGAAATCAAGTGCAATGATTTGTAAATTCAAGTATACAACCTGAATTCCCTGTTCGAATCAGGATTTTTAAAATAAAAATCATAATCTATAGTAGAGTTTTGGATGTGCATTTCTTAGATAATCAAAAAATGGGTTTTAGTCATTTCTGGTGGCCGAAGAACTCAATGGAGGTCAGGGTTTTTGTCGAAGCTAGCTTGGCGATCAGGGAGGTCGGGAAAAATGTCTGGAGGGAGGATTGATCACCATAGCGATGGCGATTGGTCGAACTATGTTTTAGAGTGGGTTTTGGACGTTGATTTTTGAATGGCTGGCGCGATGACGAGACGGCGTCGAGTCAGGCCAGGATTAGGGAGGATGAAGTTGACCGTATGGCGAAGGTATGTGCAGGATAGAAGTGACTCTGGTGAACGAGGCATGGTGGTGCGAGGCGAATTGTTCGTCGTGGTTTTAGTCTTTCTTGCTTCAATGGGTCATTTTCTCTTCTGATGGTCGTCAAGGAAATCTGGAGGTTCGTATAGGCCGAGGGGTTCGAGGATGACTTGGTGGAGTAATCGAGGTTGGTCGAAGTTGCTCCGATCGTCGGTGCATATGCGTGGTTTTGTTTGTGTATCTGAGGCTTTGGGGAAGAAGGGGTTTTCATAGGAAAGGGCTCGAGGAAGTTGGTGTTTGACCCGAGTTGTTGTTCGTGTTGGCCTCGCTGTGTGCTGTAAAGTATAGGTTGGAAGTACTGAGGTAAGAACAAGTTTTGGGCTTGTGATTTCGCTCGGGTTTGGTTAGAGTTAACACGGGAGTTGCCTCAGGAAAATATTAGAAGATTGACAGGGTAGAATTTTAAACTAATTATCATAAAGTATTTTAAGTAATGATGAATTAATTAATGTTTGATAGTTTAAGTTAAAATTTATTTTAAGTTTTAATTAATTAAGTTAATTCTTAAAGATGTTTTTAAGATAAATCAGATAATTAAGTATTTTAATTAAAAGATTTAGCGTTTTAATTTTTAATTAAACCTATTGCTTTAAGTTAAGGATAATCAATTCCAAAGTTTATTTCATTCTGAATATAGATAAGAATGTGATTACGGTAAATGACTCATCTTTCAAATTAATTAAGGTTGAGTAATTTAGATTAAATAATTGATTTAAGGAGGTTAATTAATTTATATATGAGAATACTTAATCCTAAATTAATTAAGAATAATCTCTTGTGAAAGGGATTAAAGCATAATTACTTAATAAAATTTATTTAATATATTTACTTAGTATAAGTAATTAATGGATAATTACTTAAAGAGAAATTACTTTAGAGAGGTGAATAGTGAATAATTACTTAATGAAGTAATTAAAGGAATCAATTACTCAGTGTAATTAATTAAGTTAATGAGGTTAATTTTAGTAAATTAATTAAATTTAATTAATTAAAGGTAATCTTTTGATGTTGGGTTATGTATAATTACTTAAGGTAATTAATGAGGTGTAATTACTTGGTGAAGTAATTAATGAATAATTACTGGATGAATTAATTAAAAGGAAATTACTTGATGAGAAGTAACTAAAGGATAATTACTTGGTGGAAGAAATTAAGTGATGATTACTCAGTGTAATTGAAGAATTAATTTATATAATTAATCAAGGAGTTGGTTTAATTGATGAAGTAATTAAGGAAAGTTAATTATTGATTATGATAAATCAAGGTTGATTTATGAATGTAATTAAGTTAAAGGTTAATTATTTAATGAAATTTAAGAATAATTTACTATTGAAAGTAATTAGAGGATCATTAATTAGTATAATTAATGAAAGTGATCAATCTTTCTTATGAATGATTGATTGATGATAAGTGCCTTGGATTGGTTGATATCTCTGATATGAATTGCTTTGTGATATGATATGTTAGGGTGGACAGTGCTAATGTGGATTATATGATGAAATGCTGTGTAAAGTGACATCCAGTGTTTAAAAGTAAACTCTATTCACTTGAATAACTTGGGTTAAGAAGACATTGGATTCGAAGAGAGCGGAGTCGGGTATTAGTTAATATCCCAAACCACTTTGATTCATTATAGATCGATATGTGAAATCAATAGGCTGGAATGGAATGATTTAAGTGAATTGGACCAAATAATCTAAGTTTTGGTACTTAGAAATTGATGTGTGAAATAAGTGATGTCCATAACAAATTGTGAATTTGTAAATTGAAACAAGTTACCCCCAGTTTAATGTAAGTTTTATGCTATTGTATTCCTTGTTAGATGGGTTTACTCACGCTGGTTTCCAGCTTGACCCGGGTGTTACTTTAATGTAATGCTCGGGTCAGACCGAGTATTACAGATTTTTAGGTAAGGACGTTTTGGAGCTCAAGAGACGAGCCAGATGACAGGAACGTATGGAGTGTTTCCACTTTATTATTGTTGTATATATCTAAGACATGTTGATTGTATCTCTCCAGTGTTTGTATATATGTTGTAACTCTGATGTATTAAAGTGTAATTTGACAAGTACAGTTTTCCTTTGTATAGCTGTTATTATTTGTTATTATATTTTATCCGCTTCGAATGTGAGATGTTGGTGTTTCTGTTTCTTCTTTTTTTCTTTCTCTTTCTTCTTTTCTCTAACTATCTGGAATTTTTGGGATCAAAATTTCTGAGTCGTTACATTTGGTATCAGAGCGAGGTTAAGCGAGAACCTTGGCTCTAGTGGGTATACTCATTAAGAATAGGGTCAATGGTATCCTAGGATGAGTTGAGTGTATATATATATGAGAGTGTACTTGTTATTTCTTATATAAAGATTTTAAATGATTTTATATAAGAATATATTTTGATATATAAAGTAATATTTCTTTCTAATATATATTAAGGTAACTGGTTGTTAAATTATTCGAATTAAATTAAGTGGTAATAGAAATACAACCAAATTGAAATTAAATAAAGATAAGTTTGAAATGGATTCAAAATGAAATTAAATCTTGAATTTGGAAAAGAATTTCAGAAAAAGATAATAATAGATTGGTTTCCTTGGTTATTATCATTGTTGCGTTTAATAATATAATGTGTATAAATGAGTAAGCAAAATGAAATGTTTTAGGGAAATAAAACATTAAGCATGTATGACTTATGAATTGAAACTGAAGATGATCTAAATTGTGAAGTTTGAATCCTAAGATTTAAAAACATTTGAAATTTGTTTCAAAATTATTAAAAGGAATAATAAATAATATTATTTGAATGAGAGAGCTTGATTCAAACAAGAGTTGTTTAAAGATTTAAAGTGTAACGACCCACCTTTTTGGACAGTTTAAACCGACGATCAAATACACATGTCGATTCCAAACCATTCAAAAGGGCAGATAGTTATTGGGGTAAATAAGAAAAGAAAAGAAAAGAAATAAAGGAAATGAAACAACACAGAATCTCGCAGCGGAACGATAAAATATAATAGTCAAATAAACAGTTCATGAAGTTGTTTACTATACTTTGATCATTATTTATACAACATTTATCAGAGTTATACATATACAACAGAACAATTAAATAATGCAGCAGACAGCATGATGCACAGATAATAATAGAAATAGTGAACCAAATCTTCGTCTTCGTCCTCCAGAATAATCTTCAAAAATCTGAAAAACTCCGGACTGACCCGAGTGTAATGAAAAGACAAAACACTCGAGTCAGGACTAAAATATCCTTATGAAAGTTAAATCAATCGTAAATAAATATGAGTGTAATGGCGTCAGAGATGTTTACGGGGTTTGACATCTCATACCAGTGTCATCGTGCGTGCAATAACTTAAGAGATGTTACGGGATTTCCATCTCTCAAGGATCCGTTAAACTATCTACTATGTAGTAATATACGCTAAGTAGATAATGCGTATCAGTAATATAAAGTATCAAAATAGCGTTAAGGCGTTACCATAATCCCCCTTAACACATTTTATATTCCCAAAAGCATATACAAGACCATAGTTTCCCCAAAACCGGAAGTCACCAGAGGACAATCCATATACTCAAGGTACAAATCAAAACGTAGTGGTCACGAATAGGATAATCAGTATGACAAGGTACATGAGGCGATACCAACTAGGATATTAGTAGTTGCGTGATCCGGACTGATGTTGGGCATAGCCAACAGCCACCCCAACACCGCGAAACAACACTCCGAAATCAAGGGGTGCACCCAAATCACATCACAAATGTAATAGATATGGTATCGAAGAAGTGTGTCCGCTAGAGGTGGCGAACCTCAATGGCCCAGCGCGGCTCCTGTTTTAGTCATGTGAGGGGTCATCCAATAATCGTTCTCTTTCTTCAGTCAATGCGTTCACCAAACCATCCACTTCATTCTGGATCAACACTCCGCGTATAATAGTTATTAAAGTGGTTTTCGGTATCGACAGAGAGTATGTCCATATCCGATCCCGGTCTCTTTAATAACTACGTATTATTACACCGTTGGCTCTTTTACACTTCAAATTGATTCATAATTGATATCAAAATATCTTATTCGCTTCAAAATCAAATCCATTTCAAATAACATCGTATCCATTAAAAATGTCAGATTCCGTTTCAAAAATCATTTTTGCATCGATATCTCATTTCGTTTTCAAAATCATTTCGAATTTCAATTTAGGTTGCAACTTCATTTAACTCAATTCGTATTTAAATTCAGGATTTAGATATACACATTTCACCTTATTTACAGCGTAGAATTGTAGAAAATAGTTTTAAGTAGTTTAAAAGTAGTTTTAAATAATTAAATAGTTAAAATACTTTAAAATCTTAAAAATGGATTTGAAATAGATAAATTTAGTTCAAAATAATTTAAATTGGGTTAAGTAGATTTAAAATAGATTAAAATAGTTTAAGTATTCAAAATGGTTTATATAACCGAGTAATTTGGAAAACAAAATAAAACAGCTTCAAAACCAATCCATTTTAATTATAACTTCTCAATTCAAAACAATTTCAATTTCCATTCTACCGATTCAATTTCGATTTCATTCAATCAACGTCAATTTTTACTTCGAATTAATTCAATTTTTCATTCACCTTTAATTTATTCACTTTCAATTTATATCGATTTGGAGCTTGATTTCTCAAAATATCAACTTATAACACTTAACAAAAATTTCCGAAATATTCAAGTTTAATTCCAAATTCCAAATATGATTCAATTCCAAACTCGATTTCAAAATATCATCATTTTTTTCTCACTTTTACTTAGTAATATTCAAAGCTCGAATTAAGGTTAAATCTTTAAACAAATTAATTTTCGACATTCAATCATATCCAATTTCAAATTTCAAAGTCTCAACTTAATTATTTAACAAAATTCCTTTATCCAAAATTTATTTCAGCATTCCAAACTCAATTTTTTCGATGAATTCAATTTCTATAAATCGATTTCTATTTATAACCTTTAAATCAAAACATTTAAATAAATTTCAAATCGACGATTTCAAAATTTATTAATTTAGCCAATTCGGTGTTGTTAACCCTGTTGTAATTCACGACTTAAGAGTTATGCGACTTAGTGGGCCAAGAGACCAAGCGACTCATCAACTTAAAGTTCCTAACGACTCAAGAAACCTCGCGACTTAAGGAATGGACCGACTCAACTGGTTACGACTCAATTAGCTCACGAGTTAAGGTTAGAGGCGACTTAGAGGAATGGAACGACTCAACGACTCGGGGTTTGTAACAACTTGGTGGATCAACGACTTAACGGGTTAAGGTACTTAGCGAGTTAGTAAGCCAGCTAGCTAACGAGTTAGCGAGTTAGTAAGCAAGCGGGCGGGTTAGCGAGTTAACAGGCTCACGTGTTAGGAAATGAACGACTTAACTAATGAGAGGTACGAGCGGCTTAAATCAATCCGAAACAATCACCAAATGACTTACTGTTTTTAAGTCGTTCACGACCTGTTAAGTCGTAACCCGTGTCCCTATAACACGTTAACTAGCGAATGCTTACCTTAAGTTGCAAACGAGTCAAGCTAACCCGTGAGATCCTCTACCTCGTGAAGACTTACCTTAAGTCGCAGCCGAGTTATGCTAACCCGTGAAGTTCTATAAGTCGCACACGGCTTAGTCCAGGAAACTCTATAAATATGGCATGTGCTCCAACATACAGGGGACTTTTTTGGGCCAATCATTTCAAGCGCCAATACTCTGCTGAATTCTCAACTCACCCGACACTTCAAGTTCGAAAGACATTTCAACTAACTTCAAGGGAAAATCTAACGCAATCTACATGGATTCGAAGAATTCTTCTCTACCAAAGTTCTAGTTGTTTGTCTCGTCATAATTGTAATTGAGGATTGTTGTAAAGTTGTAATCGGTTTAGCAATAAAGAGAATTAAAGTGGACGTAGGCTTGCCTTGAGCCGAACCACTATAAAATCGTTGTTATTCACTGCTTTTTCTGTGATTTTCTGCTTATACTCTGCTCCCGAATCATCGGGTGGTGCTTTCACAACTACACTTCATACACCGGGGTGTTAGCGTTCAAATTTTAGCGTTAACATTTTATGTGCTTTCACTGAGAATTGAACTCAGGACCTCCCGCTTACCAAACGGGTGCTCTCTTCACTTTTGCTCCGCGAATCTTCGTAAAAAGAATTTTCCTCCAAATCAAAAGTCCAACAGAAGTCATGGCTCCTGGAAGGAAATGTAAGTCTTTTAGATCTGAAAATACTAGTGACAACGCCACCATTTTTCCCATGCCAAGTGAAGCGGCTTCTAGTATTGGAGTCACAAGAGCTGAATTAAATGCTGTGGTGTATGGATTATATCAACACATGGGAGCCCAAAGTGCTATGGTATTGGACAAGATGAATGCATTGCTTGGAAATAACCAACGACCAGAAAGTAGTATAGGAATTCTCGCCGAAGATGCTCATGATTTGGAAGGATGGAATATTCCTCAAGGAGCAGTTGGCATTACTACAGGGGCGTCTCTCCAAACAAGAGGTTCACAACCACGGCCAACTCTTCATGAACGATTGTCAAAGCAAACTTTCGAAAGAGTAGCTGAAGTTTATCCCTTGAAACCTTTCAATGACGAAGAGTACTTTCCGGAGATGGTTCAACAAGGGCAAGAAAACAATGATGAGGAAAAACAGAGAGGCTTGAAGAAAGCCCGGCACTTCAAATCCACAGGCTTCACTCCCTTAACAGATACACCGGAAAGAATCTTCTTGGCAACAAAGGATGTTGTCAAATATTCCAAACCACCGGCAATGAGGAGAGGTGCGACCTATAATGGGAAATTCTGTCAATTTCATGATCAGCCTGGCCATGATACTAACCAGTGTCGCAAGTTAAAGAAGGAGATTGAAGGGTTGCTGAGACGAAATAAACTTCAACAATATGTTGAAGGGAACCAGAATGACCCATCCTCATCCATTCGGGGGCAATTATATGAAAGAACTGTAACACAAGGGGATGATGGGCCCATTATCAGGGTCAATACAGTGGACTCTAATCCGACAGGTGAAAATTGGATGAGACAGAAAAACCTGCTCATGCTTCAAGGGAAGCCTCAGAGCAAGAGAAAGTTTCTGTTCTGAAAGATGCCGTCGTCTGATTCCCCCAAGCTGAAAGATCAATTCCTAAAGCCTACGACAATAATTGATTGCATATTTTACTTAAATGCCTTGTTTCAAATTTGTAAAAGAATCTTTGATATATCATTCTTGTGTTAAAGGCTATTGTGAAAACAGGGAAAATAAATGATAGAAACTATGAATTTTGTGTTCTTTACTGTTTGCCCATTTTATTTCGATATCTAAAGTACTTCAAGTATATTGCTAAAATGTCGATTTAAATTTGCAGGCAATTGAAATCAAGTTCACCAATCACAATACCAAATAATCCTTGGCATCACTCAAAAGCAAGTTTTAAGCAACAAAAATTCTAGGGTCAAATCCTATAAAGAATTATTTTAAGCAAGAAATCGGTGATCGCGCTGGAGTATATCCTTTTGGATAAACCAACCCGCTAGCAAAAGAAAATGTTGCGTGCTTAGAGATGGAACCAAGGGATTGCTAGTACAGAAAACCAGCAAGAAGATATGGGCAAGCAGACCAACAGCAGCAGAAGACCTCTTCAGAGGCCCACGTTTCACCGAGATTGAAATGAAACTTCCAAGTGTGGAAACGTGGAAAAGTCCTCTTCGGAGGCACAACTCTTCGAGGATAAAGACCTCTTCAGAGGCCCACGTTTCACCGATATCGAAATGAAACTTCCAAGTGTGGAAACGTGGAAAAGTCCTCTTCGGAGGCACAACTCTTCGGAGGATAAAGACCTCTTCAGTGGCCCACGTTTCACCGAGATCGAAATGAAACTTCCAAGTGTGGAAACGTGGAAAAGTCCTCTTCGGAGGCACAACTCTTCGGAGGATAAAGACCTCTTCAGAGGCCCACGTTTCACCGAGATCGAAATGAAACTTCCAAGTGTGGAAACGTGGAAAAGTCCTCTTCGGAGGCACAACTCTTCGGAGGATATAGACCTCTTCAGAGGCCCACGTTTCACCGAGATTGAAATAAAACTTCCAAGTGTTGAAACGTGGAAAGGTCCTCTTCAGGGGCACAACTCTTCGGAGGATAAAGACCTCTAAGGAGGCATATGCCGCAAAAAAGAAAGTTCTCTACTCAACAAAAAAGATTGGAGGAATCATGACCCTCCAACCATGAGAGAGTAACTTCCAGGCAATCAAAAGACCTCTTTAGAGGCCCACGTTTCACCGAGATTGAAATAAAACTTCCAAGTGTTGAAACGTGAAAAGCCCTCTTCGGAGGCCCATTTCACCAGGAGTTGAAGTGTTACAACCGCTCTTCGGAATTTCACTTCACCAGAGTTGAAATGTAAAACAAAACAAAAGCCCTCTTCGGAGGCTCATTTCACCAGGAGTTGAAGTGTTACAACCGCTCTTCGGAATTTCACTTCACCGGAGTTGAAATGTAAAACAAAATAAAAGCCTTCTTCGGAGGCCCATTCCAGGAGTTGAAGTGTAACAACCGCTCTTCGGAGTTCCACTTCACCGGAGATGAAATGCAAAAAAAAAGAGAGCCTCTCCCAAGGGGCAGAAACAGAAAGACCTCTTCCCAGAGGCACAATAAGACAGAAAGACCTCTTCCCAAAGGCAGAAATGAAAAGACCTCCTCCCGGAGGCACAATCAAGCAGAAAAGACCTCTTCGGAGGCACACGTTTCACCAAGATTGAAGTAAAACTTCCAAGCGTTGAAACGTGAAAAAGTCTTCCTCAGAGGTGCAACTTTTCAAAGGAACAAAAATCAAGAAGCCCTTTACTGTGACAAGTAAAAAAAAAATCCCCATTAAGAGCACACTTTAACTTTCAAAGGAAGAGTGAATTACTTGTTCTAAAAAATTCTCTTCCTCAAAAAGAAGTTGAAGTGCTTTACAAATACCCGCTTTACCACATAGAAGATTTCATTCAATAAAATGTGTATATGCACAAAATAAAGAGTGATGTCTTCGAAAGTTGAAGCGTAGAAACTTATTTGTGCTCTATTTTTTTTTAAATCATATTCCTCCAAATGTGGAATAATTATTCTCTAAAAAATAAAAGCACAAGTTCCTCATAAAATAAAGTATTACAATGGGCTTATGGTATAGGGGCAGCATGGCGTAACTACATCGGTAAAATTGCGCTCGAACAATATATACCACAAGCTCACTGCAATATCGTACAAAGAAACTTGTACAAAAATGAATAGTAAATGCATTCTCAGATATAGACAGAAATTTATACAAAGAAAAAGAATAATTTTATTCAACACTATTCTATATACAGGTACAGGTTCCAACAAAAAAAAGCGGGGGGCCGCTACCCGCATAATATCCGGTCATTACAAGCTTCAATACATGCAAAAGGCAAAAACTAAACAAGGGAGGAAAAGCAAGGTTCATCACTTCTTCTTTCTCCCACCACCTTTTGAGCCTTCGCCTAGTTTAATTGGTAGCTTCTCGCGCTGGTTTAAAAGAGTTGGGGAAGAAGGAGAAAGAGGAGCCTCCGGAGTAACTTCCAAATCTGTTTCTGTGATCAAAATACTCTTCCTCTTCTTCTTCAAGATGTGCGCTTCGCTCTCCTCTTTGAAGACTCACTTTCCGGAGTAATGAATGCGGACAGTTTTTTATCGTCAGAAGTAGTTCGATCCGGAGAGACTTCGCCTGCCTCGAGTTCGTCCCCTTTTTGAGAAATAGCAGGATCGTCCAGACCCTGAAGAGCTCCTATCTTTTCTTCCTGTGATCCTGGTTGAGAAGTAGGAAGGGGAGTAACTTGAGAAGACGGAGGAATAATAGCTGCAGGAGGCGAAGTTTGCACAGTACTTGGTGTTTCAACTGCAGAAGAAGAGAAGTTAAAAATATTAGTATCTCCCGAAAAGAAGGGAGATATGGGTTCGTCAAGATTCAAGAAGTAATCGAGAAGCTCATCAAACTTTTGAGGAGCAAGCAGGCAATCCACCTGAATCGGGCCAATGTCAAAGTTACCTGAAGATATTTGCTTCGCTAGTTCAATCTCATAATTTTGAGCTCCAATATCCTCCAAAGCCTCATCATCGGTAGGGGTAATTACCCCGGTTCTTGTAGGAGGCGGGGAATGAGCACTGGAACCTGTGATGTCAACCCCAAGAGAAACTAAAGGACGAACAGAGGTAGTAGGTGGTAATTCTTTTCCAGAACGTTCCTCTTCCGCCATCCCAGTCTACACTCTGGCAAGTTGCTCTTTTCCCTTCACAAGAGCAGCACGAGTTTCCTCATCTAGATAGCGCGCCTCAAGCTCTTCCTCGGTATACCCGGCGCCTCTGAACATGTCAAAAGCGGCTTCCCACACTTCAGCCAAGGTGATTTCGTATTTAGGACCGAGAAAAGAGAGACTGCCGTGCCCCAAGACGCTGTGCAAGTAAAAGTCGAATAGATTTGAACTGACGTTGGCTTCCATGGCTTGAATAGATTCTTCAGCTGCGATTTTGCCAGCCATGGCCTCATCTCGTTCTTTTTCAGTTTTAGCAAGTTGAGCTTTTAACGCTTCAATCTCCATGTCTTGGGTGCTCATTTTACTCCGCAACGGAGCGAAATCAGTGCGGTAATTCTCTACGACCTCTTCTAGCCTCTCAACTTTAGCTTCGGCATCTCTTTGGCCAGCATGTCCATCCTGCACTTGTTTTTGTAGCACCTCTTCTCTTTGAGTGTAAGTGTTAGAAGAGGTGGTAAGATCGTCTTTAAGCTGCTTGACTTCAGCTTCAAGTTTCTCGTTATAGTCGGTTATGTTTTTCATCTCGATGCTGTGCTGGTCAAGAATCTTCTGCCATTCCGACTTATCGTTCTCCATAGTTAGCATCGCCTCGATATTGGCCCGATTGACCCTTTGGAGTTCATCAACAAGCTTTTGCCATCCAGACATTCTTTCAATATCAAGTCTGATGGCATCAAGATTTTGGTGCATGGCTTCTTTATCAATGG
The DNA here is from genome assembly GCA_030765085.1 of Allium cepa. Classification (NCBI taxonomy): domain Eukaryota; kingdom Viridiplantae; phylum Streptophyta; class Magnoliopsida; order Asparagales; family Amaryllidaceae; genus Allium; species Allium cepa. The sequence continues at coordinate 961,058,572 of CM060939.1, read as the reverse complement.
GGACTAAATCAAGATCGAAGCGCACCCCCTTCAAGCACCAATTCGGGAATCGGCTCTGTAGGGTCGGTGGGCCCCTTTCAACACGATATGAAGGCCTATTAAGAAGTGTTTGAATAGCGCTTCCTTCAAGAGCAGGGGATTTGGAAGGAATGTCGATAGAGATGGGAGCATCAAACTTTTCAGATATTGCGGATGCGTGCCTCTCACTAGGTTTTGCCCGCTTGCTCGGGTCCTCAACAATGTGGCTCTTCCCCCGACCATCATGTGTTTTACGTTTGTGAGAGTCATCGCCCCTTGAAGGAGACTCATGTCGCACATCTATCCTCTCATGACGTTCTTCATATTCTCTCCTCTCTCTCTAGCTTTTCGAGCAGCTCTCTGCTCATCGGTTTCTCTGGGACCAGTAAGGTAGCGTTTATAATTATAGTTGCCATGCCCTCCATAGCACTAAAAGTCTTTATAATAGGATCCGCTGTGTCCCATCGGATAATCTGAAATAAAAAGATAAGCTTTAGAAATCTTTAAAGTATAAGAAGATAAGTGCATAAAAGTGCTGAAAAATCCTAAGGTGTGCGTGACGTGCAAACTATACGCGCCAAACGACGAACCGCTCGACAGTCGGGGGGTAGTGACAGGCTTTGTAACTAATGGCAGTTCTTGTGCTAAAGGAGTTTGCTTAAGAGCAAAGGTCGTTTTGGCCGCCGAAGATATAATTTTAGCAGTGGTAGAGTCATCCTTAAAGAGTTCTTGAGAGGTGATTATTATGTCACTTAAATTCCCAAAGATGTCTTCACCATCACGCCCGGCAAGGCTCTTTCCATCAGCTCCTTCTTCGATGGTCTTTTCTGCCCGATGCGGAAGCTCTCCTTCTTCAATGACTGGGGCAAGTACAGACTTGTCAGACGGCCCCGCAGCATCCTTTGGAGTTGAACACTTCACTAGTGAAGCCTCGATAGCAGTTTCACTCCGCACAAGCTCTTCAATGGGAGCTGGGGCATCTAATGCTTCAGCCGGAGAATCAGGGACTTCGCGAGGATGAATAGATCGAGAAGGGTGTAGAAGCCCGAGTTGGTGCAAATACTCATCCCTCAGAAAGAACCTAGCGCTCCTCTCTTCCACTGGTACAGCACTCAATCTTTCAAAAGTCGCCTTATGTCTTGAATCTCTTGAAAGAGGAGGAAATGCTGCAAAGGTAAAGGGCAAAAGTTAGCACTCGACAACTGGAATTTCGGAAAAGCCCAAATGGAAAGAACAAAACTTACTTCCAACTCTCCAGATGCTATAAAACCCAGGGGGGCAACGAACAAAGAAGTACTGATTCAGAAACCCATGAGCACTTTCAGAGAGACCCATAATCAATTTACGGCCTCTCACGCTTCTCACGAGTGTAATAGAGGGATGGTCCTTAGATTTTATGAATGAGCATAAATAGCAAATCTCCTCAAAGCTGGGAAAGCGATTAAATGTCCTCATGAACAGTGCGCATAGCCCTATTAAAATGGCATAACCATTTGGGTGTAATTGAAATGGAGAGACAGTTAAGCAAAGAAGAAGCTGTCGTAAGAAGTCATTGAAAGGAGGAATGGCTCCACTCAAGCACATCTGGCGATTAACAGCGATAAAGCCGAGAGGAGGCCTATCTGCAGTGTCATTTGGTCCCGGGAGTAAGGCGTCAGCTTCAGCAATACCAAACTGGATGCGCAGTTGGTTGAACACCCGCTGATTCAGGGTAGTAGGAGTTCTCTCCGGAGGGTCAACCAATGGGTTAGCCATTGGGAAGACATCTTCAGCCTGGCCCATCGACACTTCTTGTTGAGAAGACATTCTACATAAGCAACTGGATGTTCAAGTATAAAGGTGCACGTTTCCTAAAAGTGTGTGTGAAGTGTTGTGCAAAATTGATAAGAATGACAAGTAAAGATAATTGAAATCAAATTAGTCGATACTTATCGATTATTAAATTTCAGAGCTTGTTGTTTCAAAGTTTGAATGCAGTATTGATGCAAACCAATCAGCTTTATTTGATTGTTTTAATTTTGCCCTAATACGCCATTTAAAGTTTGAATGATTAATAACACTCCATTCACATAATTCATTTGAAATAATTATTCTTTATCGGCTAATCTGTCATTTGATGTAGGCAGTCAATGGCAGTATATTCGCCTTTGTTTTCTGAAGAAATTGTGTTTAGCAGGTTGTTAGTTGGTGCAATTTATAAACGAATTCAAGCTGTTCAGTTTGGAAACTCGTTCAAGTTTCGTCAAAATCTTGAAGTTGCCAAGCCTAGTGCAAGTCCTAAAGTCGCATTATGAGTTAGGGGGTCAAAGTTTAATGCTTCAAACCAAAGCAAAGCAAGATTGTTTAAGTTTTAGGATGTAAGAAACAGGGCCGTGCAGCAGCGAAAAATCTGGTCAAGTCCTAAGTCGAACGCGACTTATCTCACTAAGTCGTTAGAAGGTTCTAAGCTGCTAAGTCGTTAGGAGGTTCTAAGCTGCTAAGTCGTTGGAAGGACCCAAACTATTAAAAGATCCTAACTCCTAAGTTGAGCACGGCATAACATGCTAAGTCGCTCAAGACTCCAAAACTGCTCAGATTTGCTAAGTCGTTCAAAGTCCCTGAGTCGTTCAGATCTGCTCACTCACGAGTTTCTCCTCCACATAACATTTCGCTATCTCGAACCATAACCCAATAACCCGTTAACAGTCGCATAAGGAAATTCACCATCCTCTCCATGAAATTCATCACTCCTGCACGCCACCGAATCATCTAGAAGTCAAGTCACCACTAATTTATCATAAGCCTAGTACGATCTCACGAATCACAGTAGCAACGCGTCTACCAACAATTGAAAGCTATAATTCACAGCGAAAGGAAGCGGCGAGGTAAATAGAAGCCGCGGAGGTCATGGTTCAGTGGAATCGAGGTAGGAACAGAAATTAGAAGATTTACAATTCAACCGAGATCGTGATTCGATAATGATTGAAATCACTTACGTTGTGATAATGATTGGTGGATCGGAGCTGATTGATTCGAATTCTTCTTCAGGGAGCTTGGCGATCTGCTAAGTGAGTTAAGATATGAATGTGAGTAAAAGGGAAGGAGAAGGCATCTCACCAGCTTATATACACGAACAGGGGGACTCGAATCGACACGAACGACTCAAGCCTCTTATAAGTCGCTAACGACTCAACGACTCAAGGTAGCGTGAGTTAAGATGAGTCGAAGCATACGACCTACGACGTAGGCGCGTACTTCGAGGGGCAAATGTTAACCCTGTTGTGATTCACGACTTAAGAGTTATGCAACTTAGTGGGCCAAGAGACCAAGCAACTCATCAACTTAAAGTTCCTAACGACTCAAGAAACCTCGCGACTTAAGGAATGGACCGACTCAACTGGTTACGACTCAATTAGCTCGCGAGCTAAGGTTAGAGGCGACTTAGAGGAATGGAACGACTCAACGACTCGGGGTTTGTAACAACTTGGTGGATCAACGACTTAACGGGTTAAGGCACTTAGCGAGTTAGTAAGCCAGCTAGCTAAAGAGTTAGCGAGTTAGCGAGTTAGTAAGCAAGCGGGCGGGTTAGCGAGTTAACAGGCTCACGTGTTAGGAAATGAACGACTTAACTAATGAGAGGTCCGAGCGGCTTAAATAAATCTGAAACAATCACCAAATGACTTACTGTTTTTAAGTCGTTCACGACCTGTTAAGTCGTAACCCGTGTCCCTATAACACGTTAACTCACGAATGCTTACCCTAAGTTGCAGACGAGGCAAGCTAACCCGTGAGATCCTCTACCTCGTGAAGACTTACCTTAAGTCGCAGCCGAGTTATGCTAACCCGTGAAGTTCTATAAGTCGCACACGGCTTAGTCCAGGAAACTCTATAAATATGGCATGTGCTCCAACATATAGGGGACTTTTTTGGGCCAATCATTTCAAGCGCCAATACTCTGCTGAATTCTCAACTCACCCGACACTTCAAGTTCGAAAGACATTTCAACTAACTTCAAGGGAAAATCTAATGCAATCTACATGGATTCGAAGAATTCTTCTCTACCAAAGTTCTAGTTGTTTGTCTCGTCATAATTGTAATTGAGGATTGTTGTAAAGTTGTAATCGGTTTAGCAATAAAGAGAATTAAAGTGGACGTAGGCTTGCCTTGAGCCGAACCACTATAAAATCATTGTTATTCACTGCTTTTTCTGTGATTTTCTGCTTATACTCTGCTCCCGAATCATCGGGTGGTGCTTTCACAACTACACTTCATACACCGGGGTGTTAGCGTTCAAATTTTAGCGTTAGCAGGTGTCCGTATATCATTTTCTATCCTATGGCCAAGTAATTATTTATTTCAATTAAATGTCAGGGATGAATATATATCACTTAAATTAAATCACAGTATCATATGTATGCATAACAGGATATATATAAGCAAATAAACATCCAAACATTCAAATATCAACCAATAGCATCCATCGAAATACATCATCCAATAGGCAATACAATTCATGGCAATTTCATAGTTATCGATGTCAGGTAATTAAATCGCAATTCAATTTCAATTTTAATTTCAAATTTAACTGTCAATTTAATTTCAACTGTTAATTCAAATGACAATCTATATGACAATTAAATTTTATCAAACGACGACAAATAAAACATAACACTTCATAATATCAAATTTAACTAGCATAAAAATATTTAGTACGTTGTGAGCGTTATAAAACACTCACCTTGATTTCAATGCAGTCCCAGCGTTTTATTTCGAATAAAATTAAACGAGCGTTTAATTTTACCCGAAATTTTCACTAGCCCCAAACGATTCCAATCCAGCTCCTTAGCGTAGTGCTCGTCCATACGATTCCAACGCAAAAAGTTTCGTCCGAATCCGACCTTGTATGAAACGGTTATGATAGTTTAAAGTTTGAACGATTAATATAAAATAAATTTTACACTTTTATTTTCAATTTTGAACTTACAAACATCACAGCCATTAGATCTTGCCTTCATCAGATCAAGGCTGCACGTGGCTTTCTCCCCCAATAGGTGATACATGATCTACAGGTAGAGAACCCACCACGCACGCACGTCTAGGGCTTAGGGCCGCACGCTCCACGATCGCCTTTAGCTCGATCAACCAGCTCCAATGCGCGCGCCACGATGGACTCCACCTCCTCCAACCGACTGCACGTACTCGGCCTCCCCTATGCTTTGAAAAACGTGCCCAAAGCCGTGAAGAACGCGAGCAATTTTGAGCCTCCACACTTCGCCATTCCAGATCTTAACCGTTGGGTAGAGAGATATCGATGCTCTCTACGTTTTTCCAGTTGGGAGTTTTGGATGAAAGTCGACGAATTTTAGGATAATCGAGGGGGAAGGTGGTAGTGTTTCGGCCATTGATTGGTATAAGGGGCGGCCGGCTATGAAAGCCCTATCCCTTTTTATTTTATTTTATTTTTTGTGAATAAAGGGCTATTTATAGGAAACGACGAATATTATTTATCCGGCTTCTCCAAACTCCGAATTTCGCACGGTAACTGACGTTCCTAGGGTTTATCCCGCGTTCCGGACATAATGGAATAGGTTTCGGAAGCTAATTCGATCGTATGCGCGAGTTACGGAAATAAACGATCAATTTAAATTAAATCGATTTAAACTAATTTCTAGGCGTTTTGGCTTGCCGCGGACGGTAAATCTAATTGACACGAAATTTGAAATCTTACAATAATATCACATTACGGATCCGATGAAATTGGTTTCGTCGAAATACGAGAATATTTGAAAAACGAGTATTTTAACTCGCCAAATTAATATTAAAACAATTTTAACGTGTTTCGAGCTGCCACGGTCAAACGACAACTCCGATTGCTACGAAAATTGAAATCCGATAATAACTAACTATTACGGACCCAATGGAACTAGTTTCGTCCAATTCTGAGACTGTTCAAAATTTGGCTATCTTCCAGTCGATAATTAAATATTAAAATATTCAATTTTCACAAATAAATTTTAAATTCAGTTTTAAAAGTTCTATAGCATCATTATAACTTTCATATGATAAAATAAAATTTTACAAATCATTTTTAATCATACTAAACCCATTATTCAATTTATCCAATAAATTCCAATTTTTAAAATTTTATTAACTCTATTAAAATCCCAATATAACTTACATTCGCTTTGGAACCAATTTGAATCTTATTAAATCAAATTCCAATTATTCACACTAATTTCATATATTAAATTTCAATATCATATTAATCATATCAACTTCGGAATTTAATTATTCAAACATTTGTAATATTAAATTTAACAAATTTGATTATACTTAAATCACCATCCTTTGAAATATTCAAAACGAACTTAAAAATTTAACTTTTGAAGCGAATTAGAATTATAGAACGACTATTTCCATTATACGGTTATTCAATTCCCGTTATTCAATAAATTCCAAATATTAAATTTAAACAATTTCGCGTGTCCAATAATTCATTATCTTTTGTAATATTGAAATCGAACTTATAAGATTCAACCCTTAAAACCAATTCACAATTTAGAACACTAATTTAATTTTTCGGTTATTCAATTATTCAATAAGTTTTAAATATTTAATTTAAACAATTTACCTGTTCAATATTCCATATTTGATTTAAACAGATTTTACTTATCAATCAATTTGTAACGACCCCAGATTTTAATTTAATTTAAATTGATAATTTATTGAATTTTTGAATTAAAATTGTAAAATTAATGGTTTGAGTTTATAAAATAATATAAGACAATAAATATTAAAGTAAGATAACAATAAATATTTATTCTAGAACTAGAAAAATAATATGAGATAAATTTTAATAAAAATAGGAAGTAGAACATTTGCTAAATTCTAACAACATAATAAAATAGAAATTTATTTATATTACAAAACAAGAAGATTTAAAGAAAATAAAATACATTCAAATATTAAAAGAATGTAGACGAAAATAAAACAAACAAATAAAATACAAAGGACTAAAACAAAAATATGTTTTCATGAACACTTAAACAAACATATATGCAAAAGCTTGTGAAAGAAAATAAAGAAAGTATAAAAATAAATTATATATATATAAAGGCTTGTATGAGTAAGTATGCAGCAAAGTAGTAAAATAAAGTACTCAAGCAAATAAACATTCAAAGTAAAGAAATACAATACAAAGTAACTAAATAATAAATGTGTAGCCTGTAAGTAGCATACAAAAGTAAGACAAAGCTGCAACCACCATCCAATCTGCAGTAAAACAAGCATGTAATGCCTTCATCTCAGCCTCCTTAGCCTGCAAGAAGAAAAGAAAGAAAAAAATAATAATCTTTACCGTAATAAACAAATCAAGTGAAATGATTCATGTACTTGCCATATTCTTTAGTACATCCAAACACTATCTTCAGCCATGCCTTGTAAAAGATAAATACATCACCTTGTACAAAACCATATTATATCCTGTAAGCTTCATTTTCTTATACATCAACTTCCACAACTTAGTTCGTTCATTTAAACTGAAGTGATATCATTTTCTAGATCTTAAACAAAAACTCAACTTAAAAACATCAACACAATCAACAAACCAGAGTGAAAAAAATCAAGGAAGCAATGCAGAAATTTCTGGAAAAAAAAATGTTAAGGAAGATCAAGTTCTTTGTCTCTGCTGCAAATCAAAGGTGAGTAACACTTTTATTAAAAAAAAATTAACTTAAGTATAGATTAGTTATTTGTTTACTCTAGAATGAAGTGTGCTTGCATGAGAATTTACAAGTGCATTTCTGGAAAATATGTGAATATATGTACATTGAGTAAGCTGCTGTGATTTTTAATTGTTCTGTGCATAATTCCCAGGCTTAAGAAATTGTTTGGAAATTTCTTTCCATTGAATCCAATCTATGTAAAGATGTATGATTTAAACAATATATAGTTTATGTAAAAATAAGTTAAATTTTTGATAAAATAAAAACTGTAATGCCTGGAAACAAAAGATAACAGAGAAAACTTTTAGTAAGTGAAAATTTAAATAGCTAGATGCGTTGATCCGGAGGTATAAATCGATTACTTAAACAAAAACTTGAATTTCAAAACTAAAATCAGGATTTTTAGTTTGAAATTGGAAGAGCATTTTTGGTTCATCTAGAAATGGTATTTTGGCACGTCATGGTCAATCTAGCAGGTCGGGGTGGCCATGGTTCTTCCTGGTGATGGAGTTTTGATCGTAGTTTATAGGAAAAATGGTAGTTGATGGGTTAAAGCATTGAGGCAGTGGGAATTTGTGATTAAAGTATTTAACCCTAGTTTTTGTTCACCTGAGAAATTTAATCACCACGTTTTCATTGGTAGATCGGGTTGTATGGGGTTCTGGGTAATGGAATCTTGAGCATTGACAAAGACGTGGCCCAAGTTTCGTGATCTCCAGTGGTAGAGGCGGCGAGTACGAGGCGTTTTCCAGATTCGACATATGTTCCAGTTTGAGCTCATATGCTCGATTTTGATTTTTGACCTCTGCAATTGAATTGATGATCGGTATGGCATTGGGAGATGGCCATTGACTGGCGAGGATGATCGTGAGGGGTCGGAGTTGTTTGCCGCGGTGGTGCAGGTGCACGGTTATCATGTGTATCAGTTTGTTCTGGGGGAAGAAGGGAATGGGTTCTCGCGTTTGTATCGGGCTGAATCGTGTTTTGTTCGAAGCAAAGGGGTTTGGGACTCGATGTTGATGGGGATGGGTTATTCTGCAGAGCTACAGATTTGAACCTGTTATGTTTGTATGGGACAAGTGCGACTCGAAGTATGGAATGGGAAGTCTCGGGTCAGACAAGTGCTTGACTTGAAGCGAAGGAGTTTAAAATAAAATAAAAAGTAAAGCTATAAGTAAAAATAGAGATTTAAACTTAATTTTAAATCTGGATTCAAATTTGAATCTGAATCTTAGTTTTTTTTTTGTAAAAGAAATTTGAAAAGAAAAAATTAAATTGTTTTAAATAATTTGAATGATAAATGTTCTTTACATTTATTTTAAGGATTATAAATTAAATTTAAGTTTGATTAATGTTTAAATGGTTAATCATTTTGGATTTTAAATTCAAAGTGGAATTTAAATTTGGATTTAAAAGTGTAATGTTTTAAATATACACTTAAACGTTAATTAAAGCATAAGTAAAGGAAATGAATTTTCTATAGTAAATCGATTTATAATTAATAATGGTTAATGTGAGAAATTTTCTTTAAAAGGGAATCAAAGAAACTTAATAGTTAATGAAATCATTAACTAAGATTATCTGAACAATTAATTTACGTGATTAAATTTTTAACAATAAATTAGATTAATAAATTTGATGATAATAAATTGTGGAATTACTAAGTATAATTACTTAATGATAGAAACTATGGAATTTATTTATTTAGCATAACTAATTGAGTTAATTTGATTTATTAAAAATCTAAATTTCTTAAGTTAATTAATTCAGAATAATCATTTAATAATTTTGAAAATAAAATTACTTAGAGAAGTAATTAATAGATAATTAATGGATGTAATCAATTAAATGGTGATTTGAAATTTGAGTAAATTATTTGTTAATAAATTTAAGGGATTAATTAATAATGTGATTAATTAAGATTAACTTAACAATTAAAGATTAATCGATTCATTAATTAAGAACGATAATTAATAATTAAGGGTTAACTAATAAATTGTGAAAGGGAATTTATTTCAAATAATTTGTAATTAGATTATGATAATTAACCCGGATTAACAATTGATACATCCGATTTAAATAATTATTTGATTAATAAGTTCGTTGGTGAATGTTTGGACTTGGCTGAATAATTGGTTTGTTTGATACCCCTGATATGTGATGCTTTGTTTTGATTTAAGCCGTGTGACTTATTTATCTGTGATATATATTATCTGTGAATTTGTGAATGAACGATGAGTGTTATAGTTTATATCGCTTATCAACTATATTTCTGTGTTTTAATCTGTGATGATTGATGATGTGGCACTTTTATTGTGTTAAACCCCTGGACCACACTTATACACACACAAATATGGATTTCACGAGGAAATCGATTGAGTCACAGATTTTTGAAAATAGTTTTGATTTTGAATTTTAAATTCAAATGGTTTGAAAATAAGATTGGGTTTTAAGTGAAAAGCTTTTGAAATGGAATTTCAAAGATGAAGCTTATTTTGAATAACTTGATAAAGTTTGAAATTTAAATAATTTGATTTAAATTTTAAAATTCTAAATTGTGAAACTGAATTCTATAATTTGAAACTGGGGATTAAGAATGTTATACCAGTTATATATGGGTTGAACCATTTTAAAATGTATTAATTTGGGAATATGAATATGAATTAAGAACTTTAATTTGTGCAAATATAATTGGATTTTTCTGAAACGAAAACTATTTGTTTTCAATTAATTTAAGCTTTCACAGAAGTAATGAACTTCCAATTTGTGTTAAAAAGATTTCTAGTTTAAAATGAAAATGATTTCCAAGTTATAGAAACGGTTTGAAAGCTATAAGTTAAATCTTTGATTTAAAGATTTAACGAGTTAATACAATTGAAATGGAATTGTTTTGGAAATCTATGAATTGATCTTTGTGAAATAAATCTTTTCGTTTAAAGATTTGAAATGGTAATTTGTTTAAACCATTTGAAAGAAATGTTTGAATAATTAAGTTGTGACTTAATTGAAATTCCAATATCCATATGTTTTTGAAATACTGCGCTCACTGTTCGGTTTAGCTGGGAGAGGACCATTGTGTCATATATCCCATTCCGAATATGTGATATGTCGTTATGGATAGCATTTGAAGACCGGTGGTGAAGACCAGATATTTTCGAAAACGTAAGGACAACTCGTCGAATGTCTTTGCATCGAATGGTCCCCGGTATAGAGACTCCATATGTGATGGGGAGTCCGAACGTGATTAGTAAATATCCGGATTGCAAGGACTTCTTTGGAAGTGCCTTCGGTTCTGTTCGAGCCCGGAACAGACTTGTATGGATAGTATGTCTGACATTACAAATTGAGATATAAAGCTGATTTCTTTCAAATATATTTCTGTTGGTGGCGGAGAATTTATTCTCTTAGCTTAACACCCTTCTTTGAGACGTACGAGCTCAGAGGTTATGTAGTTGAAGGTTATCAGCGATATATTCCCAATTTGGTAATGTGACATGCTGAGTGTTGCTGTGAAATGATCATTGTGTTGATTATTTGTGATAGGATCATTTATTTGATCGTCTATCTTGGTGATCATTTCTATGATCATTTGTTGACCCAAAGCATGGCTTTTGTATAAAGTATGTTTTTGTGGACGTGACTTCGTCGAGCCTCACACCCCGGGAATGGTCAAAACAGGAAAGATGCAGCAAGGTTATGAGGGGTAGCGCCCTTTAGGATATGTGCATTTCCTTCTGGAAAAGGGTGGTATCATGGTATGGAGCCCAGATACTTACTCATGTTGAAAACACTTTATGATTGTGTGAATTGATTGCGAGCGCTCGGTTAAAGGTCCCAAAGGACCGGGGGATGGCATATTCGGTCAGTTGTTACTCAGTTAGGGGTAACCCGGCCTTGTGTTGGTAGAGATCCGGTTTGGTTCTCGGGGACGTCCATCCAGAGGCGTTCTCATGTGGCAATGGGAAGTTCCTTGGCCTGATCATTCGTTGGAAATCCAAAGAAACAATACGAGACTTGTATGGTTTTAGTTGTATAACCTGCTATGGAATGTGGCGGTAACCTGCTATTGAACATAGTTAGCTATAGTAGGCATACGATAATGGTCGTATGTTGGCTAAGATTTATATTCTACTTTCGGAATGAATTTTTCTTACACTATGCACTAGTAATAATATCAAATGTTTCTTTTTAATGCGTATCAAGCATCTTTGACTATCATAAGGAGAAATCTCCTCCGATTCTGCATTTGCATTGTGTGTGTTTGCGGGAGGCCTTATGGTAGTCTCATTTTTAAAAAGCATTGCGAATTGACTTTGAAAATCTTTTGTTGAATGTTTTAAAAGATAAACTGTTTTTGTTGCTCACACCAGTCCCACGACTGATCCAGAGTTTATTGTTTCTTTCCTAAACTCTGGGTGCTCATTATTTTCTACACGAGCAGTCTAGAGTTGGGTTTTTCAGATAGTCAGATTAGTAGGTTATCTGGAGCTAGTTCAGTCTTTGGATCACACCGCACTTGCTTATCTTTGTGCATCGTTATTGGGGGTTCGAGCTATTGCTGGATTGATTCTTGGAGATGGAGTTGCAGTTCTCGGAGTTCTCTTTTGAAGACTATCTTAGAGTTATATTGTTCCGCTGCTGATGATATCTGTTTCTTTTCCGCTGCTATATTTATTGTATCATATCCCTGATGTATATTGATATCTATTGGATCATCTGTTGTATCAGATATTGTATCAAAGCTGTATATCAATGTATTATTCTTTTTTTCCGCTGTGTTATTTACTTAATGTTGTTATAAGCTCCGGCGGGCCGGATTCGACATTTGAATTTGCGGCATTCGAATATAGGTAACGTATTCGGTGTCGATTTTCGAAGGTCAAGTCAGGAACGCTACACAATTACTCTATTATACCCAATGAATTTCAACATTTATTATCCTATTCAACTATTGATTACAAACGCATTCACTAAGTAGCTTTTATTTTTCATTACTTGGAAAATTATTGTTGCAATTCATTCCAGTTATTATTATTCCAAACGACTTACAAATTTTTTTCTAACACTAAATCACGAAATCTTATTAAATTAGCTATTTTTAATTATCGAAAATTTACGAGTCGTTACACTCTCCCCCACTCAAAACTTTTCGTCCCCAAAAAGGAAAAAAGAAGGGAAAAGGAACTAAGTATAGAATTCAACATTAGCTATATTTTATTCAAAGTTACCAACTTATAAACCAATGAAATTCCATTTATAAAGTCACAACTACGCTTTCACTAAGTTACTCCGAACGGCTTTCTAGATTTAAAAGTTAGTTATCAAAACAAGTTATATAAAAAAAATTTAAAACTTGAAAAATTTTCTAACACCCGGATTTACGGAAAATTTCGGCAGAGTCTCCTTTGCGCGGCTCGATCGGTATAACTACAAAATGCCTCAACGGGCCCCAAACCAACAAAAGAAAATCAAAAGCCAAGTGGCTCATCAAAAATCACCAATTCCAATGACAAAATAAACATGTACCTTATATTTTATTAGCAAGCATATACGACTAATATAGCGCGAAAGCGAGCTCCAATTGCGAAGCAAGCGCAATCCGCACCTACTAAACACTCAACCAACCATGAGAACATGCATATTATGAAAATAATATCAATATACATCATATAGCAACATAACAACTACATGTACCAACATAGCAAATGCAACAAACAACATATGCAACCATCAATCAACTATCATCCAACTATCATCCAACCAGTCCATAACCAATCAATATAAATTCACTTCTCATTACTATTTATTCACTTGGGTTTCAATTCTAATCACAGTTGATTCATTAACGTTGGATTTTACTAACATTCATTCTCGATTCAATTAGTTAACATTCACTAATTTATATTTACATTAGTTCACTTCCAATTTGAATCAAATTAAATTCTATTTAAATTCATTTAACTTCCAATTTGATTTCAATGATTTATAGCTTTCATTTTAATTAACACTTACTGAATTATATACAATCAACTAACAATCATATAACAACCAAATCATACCCAACATAACCAAATTATTAATTTTACATTCAATTTGGTTTATCTCTTTCAATTCTAATTGATTCTTGGCCATACCAAATTCTTTTGTTTACATTTACTTCGTATTCAGCTTCAGTTAATAACCAATTTATTTGCGGAACATTTTATTAATCGGCACTTTAGTTTATTAATCATCCTATAAAAGTCTAAACTTTCATAAATGACTTTTCTTAGTTTACAGTTATCTTACAGGTTACAATCCCTTTGCAATTTATATTTATTTTCTATAACCAATTTACAAAGATATAATACAATTCATTTATCTTCTTTCTTAAGTTCACTTACTTGTACCATTTATCCATTCATCATTTCATTCTATATTTAAGTTTTATAATTTTATCACAACCAAATTTTCCATTTATATACATTTTAATTCCTTTTTGAGTTTTCCTTACTTGTATATATTTCAATTTCTTTCAGGTTCTGTTTATCTATACAATATCTCATTACATATCCAAAACATCATTTCAACTTCTTAATATTTGGTAAGTCATATTATATGTTATTAGAATGCAAATTTGGTATTATACAAATTTATAGAATTTCATTTTACTTAATTAGAATGTTCACAAATTTAATTTGTTTAAATCCTCTTTACCTTTCAACTTCAAAGTTTTTCCCAAACAATAGCTTAGATATCTCAATCCTCTTATTTTATAAATTCTGGTTATTCACACTTCATTCAAATAGTTTGAAAATTATTAATTAACAGAACTTAGAATTTTAAATGCCCGGTTTTCCCAAATCGTTCGAAATAAACATATATACTTATATCTTTAATATATCAAATCATACCTTTGGAGTTCAAACCAAAACCCATTTACCCAAAATAATGTTTTTGAAGAAAAGCAATGCTTCTTAGAAGCCTCCCCCACTTTGAGACTCGAAAATGAACGTCGATGATGCTCGCAGTCATCACCGAAATTATTTTCCAGCGACATAAGAGAGGAGTACTATATTCATTCCTTCTTAAAAATCCTTTCAAAATATTTCCTTATACAATTTTCAACTAATATTACCATATATTTCTTCAAACTTTGAGAACCATTTTCAAAATCTCCGGGTCTTAAATTCAATTATTTTTTCAATTTAATCCTATTTTTAATTCATAAGTCACCTTTATAAAATATTCTTATAGGATTTTCTTTCTTAAAACATCCCACAAGTGTTTTACCATCGTTCATTTTGCAATTCAGCTTATTTATTAAATTACAATATCCAGTTAATGATAATAACCAATATTTTCATTTCTAACAACCAGGTAAGCTACATAAGTCACAATAATTTCTGAAAATTTTCTTTATATACAAAATATAATTATAGCAAAATTATTTCATTTACCCAATTTCAAAACAATACTATGTCGAATTGTTCTGTTTAAGTGTTTAGAGATCCCTATCAATTACGTTAATTACTCGTATTGACCAGAATCCATAAGCCACTCAACAAATCAACCGACACAATATAAAACAATTTATATCACTAACAAATACGCTCTCTTATATATATACACTCAGCGACTCATCATAGGGTATTACTACCCTATTTATAAAGAGTCAGACCCGATAAAGCTAAGGTTATAGCTAAACCAAAGCTCTGATACCAACTGTAACGACCCACCTTTTTGGACGGTTTAAACCGACGATCAAATACACATGTCGATTCCAAACCATTCAAAAGGGCAGATAGTTATTGGGGTAAATAAGAAAAGAAAAGAAAAGAAATAAAGGAAATGAAACAACACAGAATCTCGCAGCGGAACGATAAAATATAATAGTCAAATAAACAGTTCATGAAGTTGTTTACTATACTTTGATCATTATTTATACAACATTTATCAGAGTTATACATATACAACAGAACAATTAAATAATGCAGCAGACAGCATGATGCATAGATAATAATAGAAATAGTGAACCAAATCTTCGTCTTCGTCCTCCAGAATAATCTTCAAAAATCTGAAAACTTGGGACCGACCCGAGTGTAATGAAAAGACAAAACACTCGAGTCAGGACTAAAATATCCTTATGAAAGTTAAATCAATCGTAAATAAATATGAGTGTAATGGCGTCAGAGATGTTTACGGGGTTTGACATCTCATATCCAGTGTTATCGTGCGTGCAATAACTTAAGAGATGTTACGGGATTTCCATCTCTCAAGGATCCGTTAAACTATCTACTATGTAGTAATATACGCTAAGTAGATAATGCGTATCAGTAATATAAAGTATCAAAATAGCGTTAAGGCGTTACCATAATCCCCCTTAACACATTTTATATTCCCAAAAGCATATACAAGACCGTAGTTTCCCCAAAACCGGAAGTCACCAGAGGGCAATCCATATACTCAAGGTACAAATCAAAACGTAGTGGTCACGAATAGGATAATCAGTATGACAAGGTACATGAGGTGATACCAACTAGGATACTAGTAGTTGCGTGATCCGGACTGATGTTCGGCATAGCCAACGGCCACCCCAACACCGCGAAACAACACTCCGAAATCAAGGGGTGCACCCAAATCACATCACAAATTTAATAGATATGGTATCGAAGAAGTGTGTCCGCTAGAGGTGGCGAACCTCAATGGCCCAACGCGGCTCCTGTTTTAGTCATGTCAGGGGTCATCCAATAATCGTTCTCTTTCTTCAGTCAACGCGTTCACCAAACCATCCACTTCATTCTGGATCAACACTCCACGTATAATAGTTACTAAAGTGGTTTTCGGTATCGACAGAGGGTATGTCCATATCCGATCTCGGTCTCTTTAATAACTACGTATTATTACACCGTTGGCTCTTTTACACTTCAAATTGATTCATAATTGATATCAAAATATCTTATTCGCTTCAAAATCAAATCCATTTCAAATAACATCGTATCCATTAAAAATGTCAGATTCCGTTTCAAAAATCATTTTCGCATCGATATCTCATTTCGTTTTCAAAATCATTTCGAATTTCAATTTAGGTTGCAACTTCATTTAACTCAATTCGTATTTAAATTCAGGATTTAGATATACACATTTCACCTTATTGACCAGCGTAGAATTTTAGAAAATAGTTTTAAGTAGTTTAAAAGTAGTTTTAAATAATTAAATAGTTAAAATACTTTAAAATCTTAAAAATGGATTTGAAATAGATAAATTTAGTTCAAAATAATTTAAATTGGGTTAAGTAGATTTAAAATAGATTAAAATAGTTTAAGTATTCAAAATGGTTTATATAACTGAGTAATTTGGAAAACAAAATAAAACAGCTTCAAAACCAATCCATTTCAATTATAACTTCTCAATTCAAAACAATTTCAATTTCCATTCTACCGATTCAATTTCGATTTCATTCAATCAACGTCAATTTTTACTTCGAATTAATTCAATTTTTCATTCACCTTTAATTTATTCACTTTCAATTTATATCGATTTGGAGCTTGATTTCTCAAAATATCTACTTATAACACTTAACAAAAATTTCCGAAATATTCAAGTTTAAATCCAAATTCCAAATATGATTCAATTCCAAACTCGATTTCAAAATATCATCATTTTTTTTCACTTTTACTTAGTAATATTCAAAGCTCGAATTAAGGTTAAATCTTTAAACAAATTAATTTTCGACATTCAATCATATCCAATTTCAAATTTCAAAGTCTCAACTGAATTATTTAACAAAATTCCTTTATCCAAAATTTATTTCAACATTCCAAACTCAATTTTTTCGACGAATTCAATTTCTATAAATCGATTTCTATTTATAACCTTTAAATCGAAACATTTAAATAAATTTCAAATCGACGATTTCAAAATTTATTAATTTAGCCAATTCGGTGTCCGTATATCATTTTCTATCCTATGGCCAAGTAATTATTTATTTCAATTAAATGTCAGGGATGAATATATATCACTTAAATTAAATCACAGTATCATATGTATGCATAACAGGATATATATAAGCAAATAAACATCCAAACATTCAAATATCAACCAATAGCATCCATCGAAATACATCATCCAATAGGCAATACAATTCATGGCAATTTCATAGTTATCGATGTCAGGTAATTAAATCGCAATTCAATTTCAATTTTAATTTCAAATTTAACTGTCAATTTAATTTCAACTATTAATTCAAATGACAATCTATATGACAATTAAATTTTATCAAACGACGACAAATAAAACATAACAATTCATAATATCGAATTTAACTAGCATAAAAATATTTAGTACGTTGTGAGCGTTATAAAACACTCGCCTTGATTTCAATGCAGTCCCAGCATTTTATTTCGAACAAAATTAAACGAGCGTTTAATTTTACCTGAAATTTTCACTAGCCCCAAACGATTCCAATCCAGCTCCATAGCGTAGTGCTCGTCCATACGATTCCAACGCAAAAAGTTTCGTCCGAATCCGACCTCGTATGAAACCGTTATGATAGTTTAAAGTTTGAACGATTAATATAAAATAAATTTTACACTTTTATTTTCAATTTTGAACCTTACAAACATCATAGCCGTTAGATCTTGCCTTCATCAGATCAAGGCCGCATGTGGCTTTCTCCCCCAATAGGTGATACACGTTCTACAGGTAGAGAACCCACCACGCACGCACGTCTAGGGCTTAGGGCCGCACGCTCCACGATCGCCTTTAGCTCGATCAACCAGCTCCAATGCGAGCGCCACGATGGACTCCACCTCCTCCAGCCGACTGCACGTACACGGCCTCCCCTACGCTTCAAAAAACGTGCCCAAAGCCGTGAAGAACGCGAGCAATTTTGAGCCTCCACACTTCGCCATTCCAGATCTTAACCGTTGGGTAGAGAGATATCGATGCTCTCTACGTTTTTCCAGTTGGGAGTTTTGGATGAAAGTCGACGGATTTTGGGATAATCGAGGGGGAAGGTGGTAGTGTTTCGGCCATTGATTGGTATAAGGGGCGGCCGGCTATGAAAATCCTATCCCTTTTTATTTTGTTTTATTTTTTGTGAATAAAGGGCTATTTATAGGAAACGACGAATATTATTTATCCGGCTTCTCCAAACTCCGAATTTCGCGCGGTAACTGACGTTCCTAGGGTTTATCCCGCGTTCCGGACACAATGGAATAGGTTTCGGAAGCTAATTCGATTGTATGCGCGAGTTACGGAAATAAACGATCAATTTAAATTAAATCGATTTAAACTAATTTCTAGGCGTTTTGGCTTGCCGCGGACAAACGGTAAATCCAATTGACACGAAATTTGAAATCTTACAATAATATCACATTACGGATCCGATGAAACTGGTTTCGTCGAAATCCGAGACTATTTGAAAAACGAGTATTTTAACTCGCCAAATTAATATTAAAACAATTTTAACGCGTTTCGAGCTGCCACGGTCAAACGACAACTCCGATTGCTACGAAAATTGAAATCCGATAATAACTAACTATTACGGATCCAATGGAACTAGTTTCGTCCAATTCTGAGACTGTTCAAAATTTGGCTATTTTCCAGTCGATAATTAAATATTAAAATATTCAATTTTCACAAATAAATTTTAAATTCAGTTTTAAAAGTTCTACAGCATCATTATAACTTTCATATGATAAAATAAAATTTTACAAATCATTTTTAATCATACTAAACCCATTATTCAATTTATCCAATAAATTCCAATTTTTAAAATTGTATTAACTCTATTAAAATCCCAATATAACTTACATTCGCTTTGGAAACCAATTTGAATCTTATTAAATCAAATTCCAATTATTCACTCTAATTTCATATATTAAATTTCAATATCATATTAATCATATCAACTTCGGAATTTAATTATTCAAACATTTGTAATATTAAATTTAACAAATTTGATTATACTTAAATCACCATCCTTTGAAATATTCAAAACGGACTTAAAAATTTAACTTTTGAAACGAATTAGAATTATAGAACGACTATTTCCATTATACGGTTATTCCATTCCCGTTATTCAATAAATTCCAAATATTAAATTTAAACAATTTCGCTTATCCAATAATTCATTATCTTTTGAAATATCGAAATCGAACTTATAAGATTCAACCCTTAAAACCAATTCACAATTTAGAACACTAATTTCATTTTTCGGTTATTCAATTATTCAATAAGTTTTAAATATTTAACTTAAACAATTTTGCCCGTTCAATATTCCATATTTGATTTAAACAGATTTTACTTATCAATCAATTACTCTATTATACCCAATGAATTTCAACATTTATTATCGTATTCAACTATTGATTACAAACGCATTCACTAAGTAGCTTTTATTTTTCATTACTTGGAAAATTATTGTTGCAATTCATTCCAGTTATTATTATTCCAAACGACTTACAAATTTTTTTTCTAACACTAAATCACGAAATCTTATTAAATTAGCTATTTTTAAGTATCGAAAATTTACGGGTCGTTACATAAAGGAATTTTTTTGGATAAAAAACCAAGAGTGGTTTAAAATTTAAGGATAACTTGGTATGTAAAGAAAATAATATGTATATATGAGGAATATACATAATATCAAAGATAATTTGAAATAAACTCTATATGTTGAGTTTTAAATTTCGAATGAGATGTGATATCCAAAGTGATATGTTTTTAAACTTATAAGTGGGAAAGAATTTTGAAATAGAGAATTCAAATTTGAGGAAGGTTAACGGGGTTAATGGGATTTAACTCGAAGGAAGTTAAATAAGTTTGAATGGATAATTTGATTTCGAAATTTCAAGATGAAATTTGGATTTAACTTGGAAAGTTAAATGGTTAATTTAAATTGGGAGTTTTTGTGATCTCAAAATGGGTTTACGATCTAGAAATTCAAAATGGATGGATGTTTTAAAAATATTTTCGATAATACCATCGTGTCGTTAGTAATAATCTTTAAGCTGAAATTGGATTTGCTTAAATAAATGAAGAAGTGGGGTATGGTAATATATCCGTTATTAAGATAAAATGGAATTTGGATTCAGAATTAAATGGTTTAAAGAGATAAGTTGACTTGTTTAAAGGATTAAATCAACATCTAAAAATTTAACTCGAATTTATATAATTTGGGATGGTTTAAATTTGAAATTTGAATTGAATTAAACTAGTTCAAAATGAATTTGATTTGAATTAATTGGAATTATGATTGAAGATGGATAAGTTTAAAAATTCAAATGAAATATTTGAATTGGATTAATTTGAAATGAAATTGAAGTTGAATGAGTAAATTCAAATGGAATTTGATTTGAATTTAGAAAAGGAATTGAGGATTAATTCAACTTGAATTTGTGGTTAAATCAATTTCAATGGAAATTGAAGTTATTTAATTTGGAATTGAGTCAATTTAAATAGAATTGTAAATTTAATTTGAATTGATGGGAATGGAGATTGGAAATTGAACATTTTGGCACTGAACTAGTTTCAAATAAATTATTTTAATATAAACTATTTTAAATCTATTTTTCCAAATTATTTACTATATACAACCTTTCTTTTTAAAGCTAAACTATTTTATACTTATTTTACAATTATTTTTGGAACTACTTAACTATTTTTCAACTATTTTACAAATTAATTATTATTTTACAACTATTTAGCAATTATTTAAAATTTCTACAATTATTTGACTATTTTCCCACTATTTTTCAATTACTTAACTGTTTTACAGCTATTTTACAAATTAATAATTAATTTTCAACTACTTATCTATTTTAAAAAATTTCAAACTATTTTCTAAATTTAAACTGGACAGAGTTCGAACTGTTTATGATTAAATACCCAATTGAGATAAGAATAGAGGTGATAATCCAAATGGGATTGAAACAAATGTGAGTAAGTGGATAGAAATTAAAATGAATGTGAATAGAAAGGAGAATTGATTTGGATAATAACCAATAAAGATAAATAAGTAGGTTGTACGTATATTATTCTATTCGCATTGTGATTTGATCCAGATTCAAGCACAGAATTTTGAGATAGTTTTATCGATCCGAGTTAGGATTTTTCACTCGATTTTCGATGGCGAACCTGAATATGGATTGTTGATTGGTTCTGGATATTCTCTATCATAGTTATGGCTATGCAAGGAGAATGACGGTTTCTGATCAAGAAACCAGATCTGTGTCTGCACTAGAAAGTCCGCTGGACGATGCTAGTTCGGAAATGAAATTGTGTGATCGAGTGAGCGATCATATTGGTATAGCGTACGGATGATATGTGTACATCGTACGGATTTGAATGAAAGGTATATTTTGTGAAATATATGATGAAATAAAATGGAAATTGTATATTTCTATAATAGAAATTTACTTTATGAGAGTTAGTAATATGGTAAGTGGTTTTGTAAAGAGTAAACAAATTTGAATATTTGATTTGGAATAGACAAAGTTATATATCTTTGTTATATAAGATAAATCTCCCCTTGTTGAATCTATTAGCCAGAAAAAAAAGGATTTTGAAAATATTAGAAGTATAAAAAGGGTTTTATGCAAGTTTGAAATGATCCAAAGATTTTTCAACGTTATATATATAAAGGATCTTATGAGGATTTTGGGAAAAGCTATGGAACCTTTGGTTTTGGGAAAGGCTTTTGATTTTTGGGTACAATCAATATTGGATTTGGAAAGCCTAGCTTGAGAATTATCGTTTTTGGGATAATCGATTTTGAGAAAGGAGATTTATATGGGATTCATGCTTGGTGTATGGTTTGGAAAATACTATATGTGTATAGTATAAAGTGTTTTGAAAATGGCTCTAGAGAAAAAGGCGCTCCTTTGAAATGAACTTCTCAAGAGTGCCACAGGGTGGTATTGCCTTGAACGCTAAGGGGGTTCTACAGTTGATCCTGTGAGGAGTCCGGACAGAACTAGT
This sequence comes from Allium cepa, assembly GCA_030765085.1. Classification (NCBI taxonomy): domain Eukaryota; kingdom Viridiplantae; phylum Streptophyta; class Magnoliopsida; order Asparagales; family Amaryllidaceae; genus Allium; species Allium cepa. Next base: position 961,035,887 of record CM060939.1, on the reverse strand, counting down.
TCCGGAGGATTTTGTGTAGTATGTTGCGAAAGTCAAGGGCATTGAGACCTACAGAGGCATTTTCTACTGCAGATCATAGCGAAAGTCGTGTGTGCCGCTGACAGCCAATAGTCTACGTTTGATTTTATATCGGTAGACTGCGAACTATGGTAACATAGCGAAAGTCGTGTGTGCTGCTGAGAGCCAACAGTCTGTGTTTGATTTTACATCGGTAGACTGCGACCTATGTGGGAGTAGAGAAGTTTCATTTTGACAGCGAAAATCGAGGGCGCTGATGCCTACAGTTACATGGACTTTTGCTATGATGGCAATGTAACCCTGGAATGTAACTGCGATCTGTTTAGGGTTCCATGGCGTAATCGAGGGGCACAGAGTGCCTGTTGTTACATAGACTTTTGCTACGATGGCAACGTAACCCAGGATGTAACTACGACCATGCATGGGGGTGATGATTTCCAGAGCATTCTCACCAAAGATATTTCCTCTATTTTCAAAATGTTTTCGATATTTTCAATAAAATTATTTTTTCAAAGTATTTTCACCGGATGTTGAAAATGGGTCTGCCAAGCACTTATAGATTTTCAGTCTTACGCCTGATCAAAGTATGACCGAATTTCTGTGAGAACAAGGATGGACTGGTTGAGACATCGAGTTATAAAAAGTATTTTTATAAAACTATTTTATAATATTAAATGCATTTTATAAGTGTTTTAAAAATAATCAAAGAAAAATTTATCTGATTACAAGGATTTTAATAAATTCTGGCTTCGTTCCTTTTCGAGGATGAAAAGATTCAAGGGGGGAGGAATGTGGTAACCTGGATTTTTGAACATTAGTCAATTGGATAATTATTTGATTTTAACTATTGAAAAACACTGATTTATAAATTGAGCAAATTAAGTATGTGTTGTTTATATATATTTAAATAGTTGATTTTAAATTGAGTTTGAATTCTAAATTTGAAATTCAAAAGATAAAAATCTTAAAAATAAATTAGATTTTAAAACTCTATATTTTAAAGTTAATAAAAAAATTGTTTTCTAATGTGTATATATTTGGAGGTTGTGAATTGAGATTGACATAATAATTTTCAAAAGGGTATTTTTAAGCTAAATTTATATATAACAGATAAATGTGATAATCCTCTTTATAAATTATTTTAAATTGACAAAAATAGTTATTTTCAAACAACAATGATAATGGATTCTTCTTAAACATAGATAAATAAGTAGAATTATTAATTAGAAATTGGATTTAGGTTTGTTTAAAACATATACGTATTGTTGAATTGATTTTGAATTGGATTTTTAAATTTGAATTTGAATTTGGATTTAAAATTGAAATTCAAAAGAGAAATATTTTAAAATGTTTTGAATTTTGAAATATATGTATATAATTTGTTTCATTTATATTTTCTCTAAAGTAATTTATATATACACACACACACACATTTAGTATTTATAAAATAGTAAATTAAGTATAAAGCTTATTATTAATATTTAAAATAAATGAAAATATCTTAAATAACAATTGTAAACTTATTAAAGTTTGATAATAACATATGTACATTATTTTTATTAAAAATGTTTTAGCTTATGTTTAAAAATATCCTTTCTTTGTAGATATTTCATAGCAAATTTGCATATATAAAATTAAATATAACATAACATACTAATATAAAGGCTTGAGAAATTAATATAAATAGATAAGAGATATAAGTGTTAAACACTTGTAAATATTTCCTTCTTGCATATTAACAATTCTAAGGAAATAAATTCATGCATTGACAAATGTAAATTAAGCAGCATATGATTTTACAAGTGGCATAGGTTTTTATCAAATTGAAAACAATGCTATTGTGAATAAAAAGAGCCTGAAGCAAAACTAAATGATATAAATTGAACAAATCCTTTCAGGTTTTCAAAATTGGAACAAGAACAAAGATTCAAACTTCAGGTTTTCAATCTAAATATCAAGCATAGAACAACTCGACTATATTCAATCTGTAAACAAATTCAAGCCTGAAAGTTAAAACAAGATCATCTCAGATCATAATCAAACAGCAGTATTCATCTCAACATCATGTTCCAGAAAAGTAGAGAGAAGAAATATATCAAACCTGCGCTTTGTTCAAGAAATTATAGGTGAGTAAACATATTTTTTTAAGCTTAAGTAAATCTAAAATTGTGCATGTGATTCTTGGGTTAGATTTGTGTTTGCATGTGTATATATAAGTATGGATCTCGAAATATATGATTGTATTTGATCTGTATATGTTTGGAGCTTGTTCTTTTCTGTTTCCTAAGTTCTGAGAGCAAACAAAAACCTTAAATTCAAAATCATCTTATCTGATCATTTTTTGGAATTGAGTTCCAAAACATAGTTGATTGTTTAAACATAATTAAGTTTGAAAAAATTTAATTAAATGAATTAAGTTTGAAATTTACTGGAAATTGGAAAATAACAATGGAAATTTAGAAATGGGTTGAAATCAAGTGCAATTATTTGTAAATTCGAGTATACAACCTGAATTCCCTGTTTGAATTAGGATTTTTAAAATAAAAAATCATAATGTTTGGTGGAGTTTTGGATGTGCATTTCTTAGATAATTAGAAAATGGGTTTTGGTCATTTCTGGTGGCCGGAGAACTCAAGGGAGGTCAGGGTTTTTGTCGAAGCTGGCTTGGCGATCGGGGAAGTTGGGAAAATGTCTAGATGGAGGATTGATCACCTAGTGACGGTGATTGATCGAATTAGGTTTCAATGTGGGTTCTGGACGTTGATTTTTGAATGGCTGGCACGGTGATGAAACGACATCGAGTCAGGTCAGGACTTGAAGGATGAAGTTGACCGTATGGCGAAGGTATGAGAAGGATAGAAGTGATGCTGGTGAACGGGGCATAGTGGTGCGAGGCGAATTGTTCGTCGTGGTTTGAATCTTTCATGCTTCAATGTGTCGTTTTGCCTTCTGATGGTCGTCAAGGAAATCAGGAGGTTCGTATAAGCCGAGGCGTTCATGGATGACTTGGTGGAGTAATTGACGTTGGTCGGAGTTGCTCCGATCGTCGGTGCATATGCACGGTTTTGTTTGTGTAACTGAGGCTTTGGGGAAGAACGGGTTTTCGCGGGAAAGGGCTCGAGGAAGTTGGTGTTTGACCCGAGTTGTTGTTCGTGTTTGCCCCGCATGTGTGTTATAGAGTATAGGTTGGAAGTACTAAGGAAGGACAATTTTTGGGCTTGTGATTTCGCTCGGGTTTGGTTAGAGTTAACACGGGAGTTGCCTCGGGCAAATATTAGAAGATTGACAGGGTAGAATTTTAGGCTAATTATCTTAAACTATTTTAAGTAATGATGTATTAATTAATGTTTGATAGTTTAAGTTAAGATTTATTTTAAGTTTATTTAATTAAGTTAAGACTTAACGATGTTTTTAAGATAAATCAGATAATTAAGTATTTTAATTAAATATTTAGTTTTTTAATTTTTAATTAAACTTATTGCTTTAAGTTAAGGATAATCAATTCCAAAGTTTATTTCATTCTGAATATAGCTAAGAATGTGATTAAGGTAAATGACTCATCTTTCAAATTAATTGAGGTTGAGTAATTTAGATTTAATAATTGATTTAAGGAGGTTAATTTATTTATTTATGAGAATAATTAATGCTAAATTAATTAAGAACAATCTCTTGTGAAAGGGATTAAAGCATAATTACTTAATGAAATTTATAAAATATATTTACTTAGTATAAGTAATTAATGGATAATTACTTAAAGAGAAATTACTTTAGAGAGGTGAATAGTGGATAATTACTTAATGAAGTAATTAAAGGAATTAATTACTCAGTGTAATTAGTTAAGTTAACAGGTTAATTTTAGTTAATTAATTAAGTTTAATTAATTAAAGGTAATCTTTTGATGTTGGGTGATGTATAATTACTTAACGTAATTAATAAGGTGTAATTACTTGGTGAAGTAATTAATGAATAATTACTGGATGAATTAATCAAAAGGAAATTACTTGATGAGAAGTAACTAAAGGATAATTACTTGGTGGAAGAAATTAGGTGGTGATTACTCAGTGTAATTGAAGGATTGATTTATATAATTAATCAAGGAGTTGGTTTAATTGATGAAGTAATTAAGGAAAGGTAATTATTGATTATGATATATCAAGGTTGATTTATGAATGTAATTAAGTTAAAGGTTAATTATTTAATGAAATTTAAGAATAATTTGCTAATGAAAGTAATTAGAGGATCATTAATTAATGTAATTAATGAAAGTGATCAATATTGCTTATGAATGATTGAATGATGATAAGTGCCTTGGATTGGTTGATATCTCTGATATGAATTGCTTTGTGATATGATATGTTTAGGTGGATAGTGATAATGTGGATTCTATGATGAAATGCTGTGTAAAGTGACATCTAGTGTTTAAAAGTAAATTGTATTCAATTGAATAACTTGGGTTAAGTAGACACTGGATTAGAAGAGACCAGAGTCAGGTATTAGTTTATATCCGAAACCACTTTGATTCATTATAGATTGATATGTGAAATCAATAGGCTGGAATGGAATGATTTAAGTGAATTGGACCAATTAATCTAAGTTTTGGTACTTTGAAATGGTATTAATTTCAAAACTAAAAAATGGTTTCAGGTTCCTGGCGATGGCGGCTTCCCCTTCGTTTTTGTACCTAGCCTTTCTTCGTGTCTCACGCATCTCTTCATGTCCTCTCCTCTTTCCCTTCTCAATCGACCGCGTCTACTCTCCCCATCCTCTACTCGTTCTGGCCGTCGCTTTGGTTCTATGGTTTCAGTTAGCGTCCCCCGTCCAGATCTTCAATCGCCCCATGATTTTCCGCCGCTATGTGCTCCCAATTTGCCTGCGCTAGTTACTTCTGATCGACCATGTATGATTGAAGCTAATGTTGCTGGAAACGCTGCTGTGTGTACGACATTGGATGCTTCAGGTACGCAACTATCTACTGTTGGAGCCAACGTGGAGTTCGTTGTGTCTCCCCGTAACGTTATTGGTGAGCAAGTGAGTGGAACTATGGCATTACAGTGTGATCTTGGTGGTCTGACTTGTGATGGTATTGGTATAGCCGAGACTGCTGTGCAAGATTGTTGCATGGCAAATGTTTGTAATAATGACAAAGAGGGAGCTGTTCCAATTAGCAATGCTTTTGATTTGAATAACCCTCTGAGTGTAACTATTCCTTGCCTGACATCTGTTGAAGTCTGTCCTGTGCCACCATTCAATGGTTTTGTTGGTGGCTCTTCGAATGCAAGCCCCAAATCTGGTTTTGCTTGCGGCTCTACGGTCAATGCCGATGTTAACTCAGTGCAATTACCTGGTGAGTCTACATTTCTTGTAGCATCTACTGGTTTGGTGAATTGTCGTGTTCCAGGCCCAACGGTTCCCAAAACTTGGTCTTCACTTTTTACATCCTTGCCACGTAATGCGGGAGTATATGAACCAGTTGAGTTTGACATCCTTGAGGAAAACGGGGTAATGATCCCTCCCCCCAGTGTTATCCAAGCCGGTTTGGACTTTTGGTCTGAATATGTAGTCGGATTTTTTTTGGACCCTAATCATCGTCTTCATGATGTGGCTGCGGTTTGTCGTAGGGCCTGGAGACTTCATGGTAGTCTTAAAGTCAAGTTGGTCGATTCGTTGTATTACATATTGTTCTCCTCCACTGAGGAACGTACTCGAGTTCTTGAGAACGAGCCTTCTTTCTTTGATGGACAGCCATTTATTATTACCCCTTGGTCGCCGACTGTGGCTAGAGCACGTGAACAGGTTCTTTCTATCCCTATCTGGGTTTATTTCTCTCAAATTCCTTCTGCTCTTCAACCTCTGCTTGGATTGAATTGGCTTGCTTGCAATGTTGGAAAATTGAAGTGTTTTGACTCCAGCACTGTTGCGCGTGATAAGCTTGTATACGCCAAGGCCCTGATTGAGATTACTCCCCATAAGACTCTTCCTACATCTATTCCTGTCCAGCTTGCTGTTGGACATGTGGTGGATGTGCGTGTTCGGTATGGTTGGGTCCCTGACATATGTACCACCTGTCACTCTTTTGGCCATATTGCCTCAGCCTGCACACAATCGGTTACATCTGCTACTGCTCCTAAGATCCCATTGCCTAGGCCTCCGCTTAGGAAGTGGGTTCCCAAGGCCTCTCTGGTTGCTGCTCAGTCTTCTGACCCCGATCCCTCCCTCTCCTCAGCTCGGCCTGCTTCACCTGATCCTGGTGCTTCTCCTGCTCTGCAGAATCGTGTTGTTTGGGCTGATTCTGAACATAGTTGGGTTGATCTCCGTTCTGACTTGAGGTTCAACCCTGTGGATGTCTCCTATTTCAGATATGTCTCTGATGATCTTCTGGACCTACGATGCCTTCATTACAGGATTTCTGGTGATTCCTTGGTACCTGATCTGGATGGTCCGCATGCTCAGTCTAATGCTATTCTTCTAGCTGATACTTCCTGGGATCGATCTTTTATCTATACATCTGGTGTTGATGATTATGATCCTTCTCTTGCTGTTCTTTTTCGCCCATATTTTGGTTTCCTTGGTGATGGTACTCTGGTTTCTGACCGGGTTGTTGTAGGTGATAGTGATTCTTCCTCTGCGGAGGAGAACTAGTCTAGTATTTTTACATAGTAGTTATGACTTGTCTGTCATACTCCTGTGCTGTTATTTTTAGTTCTTTTTTTTTACGTAGTAGTTAAGGTATCTCTACCTTACTCCTGTACTTCAATCTTTATTACATCCGTAATAAAAGTGGTCGGTCCACTATAAAACCGTCGGCCTTGCCAAATTAATGTGTGAAATAAGTGATGTCCATAACAAATTATGAATTTCTAAATTGAAATGAGTTAACCCGAGTTTTATGTAAGTTTAATGCTATTGTATTCCATGTTAGATGGGTTTACTCACGCTGGTTTCCCGCCTGACCCGGGTGTTACTTTGATGTAATGCTCGGGTCAGACCGAGTATTATAAATTTTCAGGTAAGGGCGTTCTTGAGCTCAAGAGAGGAGCTGTATGACAGGAACGTATGGAATGTTTCCGCTGTATTATTGTTTTATATATATGAGACATGTTGATTGTATCTGTCCAGTGTTTGTATATATGTTGTAACTCAGATGTACTAAAGTGTAGTTTGACAAATACAGTTTTTCTTTGTATAAATGTTATTATTTGTTATTATATTTTGTCCGTTGCGAATGTGAGATGTTGGTGTTTCTTTTTCTTCTTTTCTTCTATCTCTTTCTTCTTTTCTCTAACTATCTGGAATTTTTGGATTGAAAATTCTAGGTCGTTACAAAATAAAAATCCCTTCACACCCCGTGGTGGTTCGAAGTCATTCCAGCATTACAGCAAAGGGCTGGTAAATTTATTATTTGCGATTAAAAATACTTATTATTACATTATATAATTATATATATATAATAATTATTATTATTATTTTAGGAAAGAGTGCATGATCGTCCCGACACCTACATGTATATGTTTACTCGTACTCACACCATCGAGCATGTCAATGAAGATGGCATAATAACATACATGGCATAACATCAAATCAAAAGAGGCCTTGGTAAACATATTTTAAATTATAAATTATTAATAATCACTTTAAATGGTGAGTTATATAATTAAAATTATGTAGTATGAATTTTAATTGTAGTTCTATTTAGAATTGCGGGATAAATTCATGCAACAACGAGAGAAACTGCTCGAGGGAACATGATGTTAAGAGTTGACCGCTAACGAGGAGGACCAGATCTTTAATGTTGTCATGGAACAACCAACGCGGAATAGTCGTTATAGTTTTGGGAGACAAGAGGTAATGTTTATGTATAATATATATATATATATATACGAATAGCACATAGCATATTGATTTTATTAATCACCGTATATGGAACTCATACACTTTGGTAAATAAATTTACAAGCTAGACGTAGGCAAAGCAGCTATTAAAAAGCTATGGACAATTAGGAGATTGCATATTTGTGAGATAAAATTGCTGAGTTGGAGGTAGAGACAGGCGTCGGTCTACAAAGGTGTACCAGATGTTGGACGAGCACATTGCTGCGCATATACAGCAGCATGGCACATTTCTTTCATCGGTGGGATCGGGATGCAATGATTGATAGAGTTTTAGGTATGCCCTAGAGGTAATTATGTAATTTGTTACATATATCTAACTCGTTGACTAATCTTGTTCGTAATAAAGGTGTTCCCTTTCTATTATATACTTAATATAATGTAATTATATTAATTAATTTAGAGTATATTAATAGAAAATCTACAAATGGTATGTTTTGTGATGGTAGTTAGAGAGTGTTGTAATCGTGAGTAATTTATCACAATAAAAATAAATATACCATTTTAAATGTTCCTAGTCAAGATGCATCGAGATTGAATATCGATGTATCCGTTGAGACTAGAGTATGTAAGGCTCACCAAATTTCAGGCAGTGTATTACTTATAACTACTAGGGGCACCTAAGACTTACGTACTAATAGTTATTGGATAACAATGGAACGACTCATTCAATAGTTTTTCGTTGGTAATACAACTAAGGTCAAATAGAAAATATCGATGTGAATAATTTACACGGTTCTTTCAACTTGAGAATACTATGAATCTTCAATATGAAACCTCCACTTTGATTATAGTCAAATCATGGCACAACATCCATCGAGTGACTATAGTTGGGTCAAGTGGAAGTATCAAAACTGAAGCACTATCCAAGAGAGGATTCTTCTCCTCGGTTATATGGGGTTAGTATCATGGTCAACTCAAGTCAATCCGAAGTGAAAATCTCTGGCCAGAGTAGTTCAGTTAATAACAATTGTTATTATTGAACCAAGGACTTATGTATGGACTATAAGTTGAATGTGGCAGATGTTGGAATTTTGACTATTACCAATAAGTCTAAAGTGACTTAGTTTCGACGAAGAGAATTGGTGTAAATAATTGTCACAACTGGGTAACGCTTATTAAATTAAAATAAGATTTTTCCTAAAATGTATCGGCGAAAAATTTGGCCATGATGTCACACCAACTGCTAAGTGAAGTGTGAACGTTGGAATAGTTTGACTTTAATCGCTGACCGAATTTGCATCTAAGAGTCACACAACCGAATCAATAAACTCACTTAGGAGCGAATGATTAATTATTTTATAATTATTATAAATTGATTAAATTATTTAATATTTACCAAATATTAATTGTAAAAATTTTAGATGATTTGAGAAACAATTTTTTTGCATGTATTTATAAAAGGTTATAAATATGTTGATCGATATGATATATTAACAACAAATTGAGTTGAATTCTTATATATTTAAATTGGGTTATAGAGGCTCATAACCCATGAATTTTAGAGGTGAAAGTCGTTGGTTCAGATAGAGGAAGGGGGCAGCTACTATGCATGAGATTAGGGTTTTGAGATGTGTGGTTGGGATCATTATTTGCTCTCTTATCCTACCCATATAAAAGCAAATCTCAAAACCCTAGTCAAAGGCTAATTCATTTGTTGAACCGCCACTTTCTTTTTTTTCTTCCTCATTTTAATGGCAGCAACTCTCCTCTAAAATAATCCTAATAATACTCAAATCCAACTTAAATTGAAAAAATATTAATTTATAGCAGAAGGTCTCTAATCCCGGATAAGCAACCTGATGGATTATGAATTGTTCTTAGAAGAGAGTTCATTGTTCAACGTGGACTCAAAGGCTTCATTAGGAGGTGAACTTTTATTTATTATTATTTTTTTGATTTCTAGTTTATCATATGAATGTTGATTTAAATTTAAATCACTTATTTGTAATCAGATTTGTTTATTGTTTAGATTAGGTGAGATTTTTTTGGGTACATGTGTTTTGTAACAACCCGCATATTTATCGATTTTATATTTTAAATATTTTATTTAAATATTTTATCGATACTCGGAATTTAGTCCGAAAAGCCACTTTTTTCAAACAGTCGAATTAGGACTCGAGACCACTTCCGTTGAGTTCAAAACGCCATTTGCGATCTTTTTAAGTGTAAACTTTGGTATGTTTGGAGTTAGTGGAATTTTGCTACTTTTTCACTTAGGGCTTTGGTTAGGGCTGAGCCCATTAACCCCACTTATGTATTCAGTCCCAACCCTTTCTCCTCTTCATTACTTCATTCCTCATTTCCTAATATTCAAGCTTTTATAACAATGGAGAGTGGAAGAGGAAATTAAAACTCCAAGCCCTAGTCTTCATTAGCAAGTCCAACTTCTAGCTCCAAATTCAAGAGAACCCATTGGTAAGCCTTCTCTTCTTCTTCTCCAACTCATTCTCTTATCAATTTCAGAAATTCCTAAACCTAACTTTAGGAATGTTCTTCTTTTAAAGCTTAGAATCAAGTTTCTTGAGTTGGATTTGAAGAGTGGTTGATTCTCCTTTGCTTTCAAGCTTCTTCTTCAATCGTTTGGGTTCAAAGGTGAGATTTTTATCTCACATCTTAGTCTATAACTATCTTCGATTGTTAGGTATGAATTCCTAACACTTATTTTTGTGCAATTGTTTTTGGTTTGGATTGAATTGGTGAATATCCAAATTTTTAGTGTTTGGGTTCAATTCTTTAAAGATCCTAACTTTGATGTTTGAACATGTTTTTGGTGGCGGATCGGAGAGCTAATGGAGCTGGGGTATCAACTGGATAAGGCTCCTTTGGTCCATTGCTCGAACGGTCGCGTTTTGGAGGAATTTGCACTTCATTGAAAAAGGGCAGGAACTGCAGAAATTTGCAGTTCAGCCGACCGAGCCCTGTAGCCGGTCGACCGACCTGCTACTCCGAGCAAGTTTTCTGCTTCTGGCCGGCCGACCGAGCTCTGTAGCCGGCCGACCGACCTGATGCTATTTTACCTACTTTGTCTATTTTGTTGAATTTCCAAATTTAATCGACTCGTGTTGTTTTCCTTTTGTTATTATCACTTGTTATCGACTTTGATGACATTTTCTTCGTGATTTTTGGGAATATCCATTTCGATGGATTCCGTTCGATTTCTTTGAATTTTATTCACGTCTTCGAATGTGAATTTTGGTGGTTGATTGTTTCCACAATCATTTCTATGATTTTTCACTTTAAAAAAATATAAAGGTTTTCTATACTGGTAGTAAATATCAAAACTCTTTCTTCAAATGGTTTCAACCCTATTTTCAATAACAAAGCTCATTTTCTCAAACTGTTTTCCAATCTATTAGTGTATACAAACCTTTACCTCATTCGTATGAGAAATCTAATTAAACGACCTAGTAAAACGAGTGGTATGGTACGCTTGCGTTTACTTCGTCGGTTAATTCTTGAACTTGTTCGATTGAATCTCTCGTGACAATTGTCTAGTGGAGATCTACAATTTGTTCGTAAATATTTAAGTTAATCTAGTGGTTATGGGACATGAAGCTAAATTTATATATTTACTAGCTTAGTGTAATTGACATTTTCTTGGTGATCATGATGTTCATTTGTGTGATTTAGACTAGCAATGTGCGATGTCTCTTTGTCTGCGAAGGAGACTAAACCCCGTTTTGTGGAGTTTTGACTCAAATGGTGGGGTAGCAACCCATGGTCTTCGGGCCGTTTGTGGAGTTTCGGCTCAATTTGTGATGGTTAGCAACCATGGAATTAGCGTTCCGTTTATGATACACGTGTTGGTGAGCTTTATGCTCCCGTTTGTGATAGGCTATTCCCCTTTTTGTGATTTCTGGATTTCTTGAGATGATTTCCATAATTTGTGCTTCACAAATTTTTGTGATTTTCATTGATAAGTTTTATCAATATTTGTGCGTTGGCGAATTTGTGCGTCACTGAATTTTGTGATTGATATTGATATAATCGTCAATATTCATGGTTTGGTGAACGAAATAAAGAGTATGACATTTCTTTTGATCCTTGAGTAGATTTTTGTGATATTGATTAATCTCTTGTTGATTTCAGTTACTTATTTATCACAGCTTGGCATTGTGATTATTATGCATTCAGTCATACCTCTTATTCTATACTGTTTCATCTGATATTTATAGCTACATTGATCCGTTTATTATTTTCTTATTAAATAATACTCGGGTCAGACCGAGATGTTACAGGTGCTTCAGCTTGACCTCTCACTGGGGATTGATTTCTCTAACTTTTGGCTAACTACTTAGATTAGTAGTTTATTTTGGTGTACACATTTGAGATATAGACTCTATAATGTATACTTATTCTTTTGTGTAGTTCTTGTAACTATTCTTTTGTGATAGTGTGGCTCTTGCTTGACTACTACTCTGATGAACACTTTTATGTGTTATACATATATTCATATCTATTTCCGCCTCTGTGATATGAATTATCTGTGACTGATTTGTGTTATGTTCATTTCTATATTTGTTTTCGAAGACATAATAGCCGCTGTGTAGTAGCTTTGAGTTTGTGTCGGTATGTCGGATGTCTTCTTGAAAAGAACGCGAGTTACATTTTATCTGGCATATCGAAACTCGCACAAAGCAATTATACAGTTGTCGCTCCTCAACAGCCTTATTCTCCGTGCTAGTTGACGGCATTACTCCCGTCACAGCTTGGTATCAGAGGCAAACTTCAGAATAATATGGAATATTATAACAAGGATCATCGTCCTAAGTCTTTCTTAGGAGTCGTGCCTTAGGATTTAATTCGAGTCTTCGTACCGATTCATTCTATTTTCTTTATGATTCCTTGTTTTATCTATCAATATTGCTTGATATTCATTTTGTGAATAACCTTTTTCTTCTTCTTTATTTCTTTCTAAAGGAAGAGAAATGGTTAGACCTGGCCGTCCCAGCGCCGGACAATCTAGTGCTACTCCCCAAGATGAAGTTTTTATGACTACCCAGCAACTTCTTGACCTTGTCACGAATGCTCAAGTAGCCGGTTCTAATTCGGAACCTACTCATCCTAAGTCTGTATTTGCACGCTTGTGCAACGATTATACCAACTTGGGTGGGAAGCGATTCAAAGGTTCCGAAATTATTATTGAAGTCCAGGCTTGGCTGAGATCATGTGATCGAAACTTTTCTCGCATGAATCTTATTGATCTTCACCAAGTTCAGGTGGCTTCTAGTATGCTCCAGGAAAGAGCATTAGACTGGTACGAGCTTCTGATTTCTGAAATAAATGAAGCAGATCTCACTTGGGAGAAATTACGAGAGCGCTTCGAGTTAAAATTCGTACCAGAAGCTGAGAAGGTGACTTTGGCTCGGCGTTTCATAGACCTTGTTCAGGGTGAAGCCTCCGTGACTGATTATGTTGCATCCTTCGAGTCACTTTCCAAATATGGGGTTGAATACATCAACACTCCATTGAAGAAGAACCAAAAATTTGTCTATGGCTTAAACAAAAGTCTCAAGAAACTATTTCTTCTAAAATTAGAAGTTTCTTTCGACCAACTCATTGATATCGCTCTTCGTCTTGAAGAAGCGGATAAGGAAAATGATGTTGAAGTGGTAGGTTCCAAACCAAGCTTCAACAACAACAAGAAAAGGCCCAGTAAATTCAAAGGCCCTTATCCCAATAAGAAAGGGAAGCAAGCAACCCCAGTGGCAAAGACTTCTTCCTTTGGTTGTGGGGAATGCTATAATTGTGGTTCGAAGGACCATTACGTGAACAAGTGTCCAAAGTCTCTCTCTTGTCGTTACTGCAAAGGTCCCGGTCATGCTATATATTCATTCCCCAAGCTTCAGGGCAGGAAGGAGGGAAGGTTAAATGTTGCTCAAGCCCCTGGCAACACGTCTCGTGGCCAAGGTACATCTCATTCTATCCTGGATGGTATTATTAAATTTCGTGATCAACCTATTCGAGTTCTTTTTGATACGGGTGCATCCCATTCTTTTATATCAAAAGAACTTGTTGATACCCTTTCTTTGGATGTTATGTGTTTAATGACTTCTTTGAGAATTTCGAATCCAGTTGGGGGATCCGCGACTCTTAGTTTGCTTTGTAAAGATGTGGAGATTATTTTGTGTGATTTTTCCTTCCTAGACGATTTGCATGTCATGCGTTATTTAGGCTTTGGAATGATTTTGGGAATGGATTGGCTTAACCGTTATGAAGCTCACATCCTATGTCCCGAGCGGACTATTTATCTCTGACACCCGCAATCTGTAAAGCAGATTTCTATTATTCTTAAAGATTCGGATTCTTCTTTGACTGCATCATTATACTCTTTAAATCCTCGTGATGACGATAATGATGACGAGGAAGATATTATTTCTCTTATTCACATTGTTCATGAATTTTTCGACATATTTGAGCCCGTTTTAGGATTCCCACATAAGCGAGCAATTGAGTTCAAAATTAATCTTATCCCTGGAGCTCAACCTATTACTCATCCTCCTTATCGCATGTCTAATAAGGAGAATGAGGAGATGCGTAAACAATTATTCGAATTGGAGACGAAGCAATTTATTCGCTCTAGTTCCTCGCCTTGGGGAGCTTCGGCTATTTTCGTGAAGAAATCCGATGGTACATTTAGACTTTGCGTTGACTACCGCAAGCTTAATGATCTTACTATCAAAAATAAATATCCTTTACCTCGGATTGATGATCTATTCGATCAGCTTAGTGGTGCTAAGGTCTTTTCACAATTGGACTTGGCTACCGGTTTTCATCAGCTTCGTATTGCAGAGGATAGCATTCCTTTGACATCGTTCCGTACCCGTTATGGATCTTATGAATGGCTTGTTATGCCATTTGGGTTAACGAATGCCCTGGCTTATTTCGTTGACTTAATGAATCGAGTTTTCAAAGACTTCCTCGATCTATTTGTTCTCATCTTTATTGATGATATTCTTGTGTATTCAAAAACCGAGGAGGAACATGAAAAGCATCTTCGGATTGTATTGGAAACTCTTAGGAGTAATTGTTTAAAAGAAAAATTTTCTAAATGCCATTTTTGGCGATCTCATGTGAAGTTTCTCGGTCATATTATTTCCGAACCCGGAATTTCCGTGGATCCTTCAAAGATTGAAGCGATTCAAGATTGGAAGAAACTGGAGAGTGTGACAGAGATTCGTAGTTTTCTCGGATTGGCGGGTTATTACCGCCGTTTTATCAAAGACTTTTCTAAGATTGCCGTGCCTCTCACTAGCTTAACGAAGAAAGGTGTTAAATACATTTGGTCGGACAAATGCGAAACTTCTTTCTAGAAACTAAAGGAACTTCTTTCAGATGCTCCTATTCTTGTTATTCCCGAGGGGAATCAAGATTTCGTTGTTTATACCGATGCTAGTCGTGTTGGTTTGGATGTCGTTCTTATGCAAAGAGAACGTGTTATTGCTTATGCTTCTAGGCAATTGAAGTCTGTTGAGACTAGATATGCCACTCATGATTTAGAGCTCGCGGCTATTGTTTTCTCCCTTCGTGTTTGGCATCATTATCTTTTAGGAGAGAAATTTGTTCTTTATACCGATCATAAGTCCTTGAAGTGTTTATTCTCTCAAAAGGAACTTAATTTGCATCAACAGCGTTGGCTCGAATTTCTTGCACCATATGATCTTGATATCCTTTATACTCCCGGAAAGGGAAATCGCGTTGCGGATGCACTTAGTCGAAAGCAACAAGCAGTTGTTTCCATGATGATATCCGAATGGAATGATCTCGAGGTTTTATCCACTTGTGAAATTCGAGACCGTGTTTTCGATTTATGTTCATCTCTTGTTTTATGTAGCCTTCAGGCTCATCCTTCTCTTTTAGACCGCATTCTTGAAGCTCAAAGGCTAGATCCCGAATTGGCTCTTCTTGGCCAAAATATTAAGGATAAAATTGATATTGAAGGTTTGAAAGACTTTGATATCGATTCTCGTGGCGGCATTCGAAAATTTGGTAGACTTATCGTGCCAAATATTAGTGAACTTCGTAAAGATATTTTAGAGGATTCCCATCGTTCCAAATTTACCATTCATCCCAGTAGTAGTAAAATGTACGCGGTTATGAAGCGACTTTATTATTGGGAGGGAATGAAACATGACATCGCTAACTTCGTTAAGCATTGCGTGACTTGCCAACTCGTTAAGGCCGAACATCAAAGGCCCGGTGGGTTATTGCAACCTTTAGAAATTCCAATTTGGAAGTGTGATCAAATTTCCATGGATTTTATAGACGGCCTTCCCCATTCTCGTTCGGGTCATGATAGCTTATGGGTTATAGTTGATAGGCTTACTAAATCCGCCCATTTTATTCCCGTTCGGTCCAATCGGACCTTACCTCTTTTGGCCAAACTTTTTATTAAAGAAATTGTTAAATTGCATGGAGTTTCTACTTCTATTGTTAGTGATCGTGATCCATTGTTTACTAGTGTATTTTGGAAGAGTCTTCAAAAAGATTTAAGAACGAAGCTTAATTTTAGCACCGCTTATCACCCCCAGTCCGATGGACAAACCAAGCGTGTGAATCAAACTCTTGAAGATCTTCTTAGTGCTTGTGTGCTTGATTTCGGTGGAGGCTGGGAAGATCATATTCCTCTTGTCGAATTTTCCTATAATAATAGCTTCCAATCTAGTATTGGTATGGCACCTTTCGAGGCACTCTATGGAAGGCCATGCCGATCTCCTTCTTGTTGGCTTGAGATCGGTGAGAAGATGGTTTTAGGTCCAGATTTTATTCGTGATTCCACAGAAAAGATTGACCTTATTCGTCGTAGGATGAAAGAAGCCCGGAGTAGACAAAAATCCTATGCCGATAATCGAAGAAGGAGATTAGAATTTTCTGTTGGAGATCTTGTTTTTATTCCTGTTTCACCTATGAAAGGTGTTGTACGTTTCAGTCGGTCGGGAAAGTTAGCACCTCAATATATCGGGCCATTTCCTATCACTGAACGTATTGGTTCTATGGCTTATCGCCTTACATTACCGGCTTAGTTTTCTGCTATGCATGACGTGTTTCATGTTTCTCAATTACGGAAGTGCCTTCGAGATTCCGATACTATTCTTGATCCCGGTGCTGTGGAAGAGATTGAAGTTTCGCCTAATTTAACTTATGAGCAGCATCCTATTCGAATTATTGCTTCGGAGGTTAAATGCCTTCGAAATAAAGATGTCCCGCTTGTGAAAGTTCAATGGTCTTCAAATCCTAAGGATTGTTCTTGGGAATCTAGAGAGTTCATCGAGCGAACGCATCCTGACTTACTTTCTCATGCTCTTTAGGGTGAACTTCTTACTTCGAAATTCTTTTGTATTAATATGCTTTTATGGTTGTTACTCTATATTTTCTTCTTAAATATTGCGAGGACGCAATTTCTTTAAGGAGGGGAGTCTGTAACAACACGCATATTTATCGATTTTATGTTTTAAATATTTTATTTAAATATTTTATCGATACTCGAAATTTAGTCCGAAAAGCCACTTTTTTCAAACAGTCGAATTAGGACTCGAGACCACTTTCGTTGAGTTCAAAACGCCGTTTGCGATCTTTTTAAGTGTAAACTTTGGTATGTTTGGAGTTAGTGTAATTTTGCTACTTTTTCACTTAGGGCTTTGGTTAGGGCTGAGCCCATTAACCCTACTTATGTATTCAGTTCCAACCCTTTCTCCTCTTCATTACTTCATTCCTCATTTCCTAATATTCAAGCTTTTATAACAATGGAGAGTGGAAGAGGAAATTAAAACTCCAAGCCCTAGTCTTCATTAGCAAATCCAACTTCCAGCTCCAAATTCAAGAGAACCCATTGGTAAGCCTTCTCCTCTTCTTCTCCAACTCATTCTATTATCAATTTCAGAAATTCCTAAACCTAACTTTGGGAATGTTCTTCTTTTAAAGCTTAGAATAATGTTTCTTGAGTTGTATTTGAAGAGTGGTTGATTCTCCTTTGCTTTCAAGCTTCTTCTTCAATCGTTTGGGTTCAAAGGTGAGATTTTTATCTCACATCTTAGTCTATAACTATCTTCGATTGTTAGGTATGAATTCCTAACACTTATTTTTGTGCAATTGCTTTTGATTTGGATTGAATTGGTGAATATCCAAATTTTTAGTGTTTGGGTTCAATTCTTTAAAGATCCTAACTTTGATGTTTGAACATGTTTTTGGTGGCGGATCGGAGAGCAAATGGAGCTGGGGTATTAATTTGATAAGGCTCCTTTGGTCCATTGCTCGAACGGTCGCGTTTTGGAGGAATTTGCGTTTCATTGAAAAAGGGCAGGAACTGCAGAAATTTGCAGTTCGGCCGACCGAGCCCTGTAGCCGATCGACCGACCCGCTACTCGGAGCAAGTTTTCTGCTTCTGGCCAGCCGACCGAGCTCTGTAGCCGGCCGACCGACCTGATGCTATTTTTCCTACTTTGTCTATTTTGTTGAATTTCCGACTTTAATCGACTCGTGTTGTTTCCCTTTTGTTATTATAACTTGTTATCGACTTTGATGACATTTTCTTCGTGATTTTTGGGAATATCCATTTCGATAGATTCCGTAATCGATTTCTTTGGATTTTATTCACGTCTTCGAATGTGAATTTTGGTGGTTGATTGTTTCTACAATCATTTCTATGATTTGTCACTTTAAAAAAATATAAAGATTTTCTATACTGGTAGTAAATATCAAAACTCTTTCTTCAAATGGTTTCAACCCTATTTTCAATAACAAAGCTCGTTTTCTCAAACTTTTTTCCAATCTATTAGTATATACAAACCTTTACCTCATTCGTATGAGAAATCTAATTAAATGATGTAGTAAAACGAGTGGTATGAAACTCTTGCGTTTACTTCGTCGGTTAATTCTTGAACTTGTTCGATTGAATCTCTCGTGACAATTTTCTAGTGGAGATCTACAATTTGTTCGTAAATATTTAAGTTAAGCTAGTGGTTATGGGACATGAAGCTAAATTTATATATTTACTTGCTTAGTGTAATTGACACTTTCTCCATGGTCATGATGATCATTTTTGTGATTTAGACTAGCAATGTGCGATGTCTCTTTGTCTGCGAGGGAGACTAAACCCCTTTTTGTGGAGTTTCGACTCAAATTGGTGGGGTAGCAACCCATGGTCTTCGGGCCGTTTGTGGAGTTTCGGCTCAATTTGTGATGGTTAGCAACCATGGAATTAGCGTTCCGTTTGTGATACACGTGTTGGTGAGCTTTATGCTCCCATTTGTGATAGGCCTTTCCCCTTTTTGTGATTTCTGGATTTCTTGATATGATTTCCAAAATTTGTGCTTCACCAATTTTTGTGATTTTCATTGATAAGTTTTATCAATATTTGTGCATTGGTGAATTTGTGCGTCACTGACTTTTGTGATTGATATTGATATAATCGTCAATATTTATGGTTTGGTGAACGAAATAAAGAGTATGACATTTCTTTTGATCCTTGAGTAGATTTTTATGATATTGATTAATCTCTTGTTGATTTCAACTACTTATTTATCACAGCTTGGCATTGTGATTATTATGCGTTCAGTCATACTTCTTATTCTATATCGTTTCATCTGATATTTATAGCTAGACTGATCCGTTTATTATTTTCTTATTAAATAATACTCGGGTCAGACCGAGATGTTACAGGTGCTTCAGCTTGACTTCTCACTGGGGATTGATTTCTCTGACTTTTGGCTAACTACTTAGATTTGTAGTTTATTTTGGTGTACACATTTGAGATATAGACTCTATGATGTATACTTATTCTTTTGTGTAGTTCTTGTAACTATTCTTTTGTGATAGTGTGGGTCTTGCTTGACTACTACTCTGATGAACACTTTTATGTGTTATATATATTCATATCTATTTCCGCCTCTGTGATATGAATTATCTGTGACTGATTTGTGTTATGTTTATTTCTATATTTGTTTTCAAAGACATAATAGCCACTGTGTAGTAGCTTTGAGTTTGTGTCGGTATGTCGGATGTCCTCCTGAAAAGAACGCGAGTTACATTTTATCTGGCATATCGGCACTCGCATAAAGCAATTATACAGATGGTCTCTCCTCAACAGCCTTATTCTCTGTGCTAGTTGACGACATTACTCCGTAGTGTCCTTGGCTAGCGTAGTTATAGAGGTGGGGCGTCACATGTTTGTTACAGTTGGATTGGTTATATGCTTGTTGTAGTATTTTGTTTATTGATTTACTACTGAATTCTTTTTCAAAAAAATAATAATTTTGATTTATATTAATATATCTAAATAGATCTAGATTAAATGTATACCGGTTTGCAAATTATCAATATGTATAATTGTATATATGTTTATATCTTGTATATATGTAATCTAAAAAAATTCCCATAAAATATAAAATTATTTTATTAAATACGCATATACATATTTTATTATTATTTAATGATCTTGTTAATTGTTTATTATGTATAAAATAATTAATTATTCAAAATTTCAAATTTTTTCTATAACATTTAAGATGCATACAGTAAAATTTTAAGATTTTTTGAACTTAATTTATTATTATTTTGAATTAATTCACTTTCGGCCTGTAATCAATTATTTAGTTAAGATAAAATTTCAATTTACGAAATTCTGGAAATTTTTCATGAGTATTAGATATTTTACAGGTAACTTTTGAAAAAAATTCAAATTTTTAAAAATTAATTTAATATTTTTTATAATTAATTTATTTTCAAGTCGTGCTTAATTATTTAATTAAATATATAAGTTCAGTTGATAAAGTTCTGGAAAGTTTTTGTAAGCTCAAAATATGTCTCATATACCTTCCTAAAATTTTTCAGAATTTTTTAACTTGATTTCGTATTCTAAGAATTAATTTAGTTAAGGGCTATTATTAACCATTTAATAATAAATGTTATTTTAATTAAAAAATATTCCATAAATTAATCTTAAGCCCAAAATATGTTTCCATATTTTCTAAAATTATAAAACTTTTGTTTTTATCATGTGATTATTTTACATTAATTTATTATGGCAGAAACTATTTTATTCAGTAATATATATATATATATATATATATATATTCATATACATATATTAATATCCTATTTTTACATATTATAAAAGCACATATTTGCATGAACTACAATACATAAAAATTGAGCTATTGTGCCTGTTGCAATGTAAATCCCAACATCTATATACTGGCACATTATAACCTTTACGGATTATGGTGCTACACATGCGTGCGCACGCGCATACACACACATATATACTTATACAAATAAATAGAACAAAATTAAATAAATCTCAAACTACAATTGGTACCTTTAGAATACATATGGACATAGTAATAAATCTTACTATAAATAAATTATTAATTAATGACATTTAATGTACCAACCAATTTAAATTAAAGGGAGAAAATAAAAGGTTTCTCTCTCCATTTAATGTAATTAATACTCTCAATTAATTCTTGTTGTGAGGAAAGAAATGAAAGGTTTCATTTCTTATGCATTAACTAAATGTTAGTTGTATTTGATACACTACACATTTGAAATTAAAAACTTACGTTTAACTAATTTAAATAAAATTAATGATTTTATTTAAAACAAATTTAGAAATGTTCTACATAAATTATGCTTCATAGGCTAAACTAAGATCCAATATGGTAAATTTTTTGAAATTCAAACATTTCTTCCATTGCGAGCTAGCCAAGTTCCCTGAATGGTATCAGAGCGAGGTTGGTTGAGGCATTCACCTAGTGCATTGGATGTCCCTTGTTCGATCCCTACAACTAGCATGATAGTGGGTTCTTACATTGTGATCTATGATGAAGTATTGCCTCTTGCCCCTACATGTCCTAGGATGGTTGTGCTAGCACTACAAGAAAAATAATTTTTAGTTGCATTTATTAGTAGAGTTTATTATCAAGTGCATCAAAAAGTTATTTCAATGTAACCAATGGAGGAAACAAAAAAAAATATAGACAAAAGGAACAAAAATTTAAGGCGAGACTCAATTTTTTCACGGCCGCACAAAAACTCTTCTTCCCTCTTTTATTTTCATTTACCAGTTAAAACTTATTTTAGTTTCTCCCTAAAATAAGTAAACCTAAATCATTTAACGTTCCCAAATCCTAATTCGTCGATTTTTATAATTCATTCATGACCCAATAGTTATCCACTATCTATCGCTTATAACTAGTGCCAAACTGGTAGTTGAGTTTATCTCTCCATCTCACTACCTAATTGAATCAAGAGAGAGGTTCTTCCTTGGTATTAGTTCATCAACTGAAGATGTTCAGTTTGCAGGTATTAGAGACAATACAGTTTGTGTTGTTCTCAAAACCCTCGTTTCATTTTCGCATGTTACCAGGTTCTAAAATTATATGTATCAATGAAGACAAGTCATGAGTGTTAGACAATGTCAATGCACACTTTGGTGATACTGCATAGACCCTTTCTTTTACTATGAATTACTCGTTCAGTTCCATATGATTTTGAAATTCTGTGAATACTGAGAGAAATATCAAAAACCATAAGCGGAACATCATAATCGGTAGCATAATACCATAATATTATTCTCACAATTGTATTGTAATATTATTATGTATGTGATTTTAATTGAAAGTTTTGATATTGTGATTGCAGTGGAAGAAGAAGAGCATGACGAGGCTTAAAAGGAAAGGACATAAGGTGAGACATATTCAAAGTAGAAGTGGCTCTTACTTTTGAGGTGCGGTTTCATCTTGTAAAGTTTGCAAAGATTATAAATGATGTTGGACTGTATACGATTCTCAGGATTGGGCCTTCTCTAGCTGCTGAATGTAATTATGGTGGGTACGCTTATATTATTTATGTTTGTAATGTTTACTGATTGTGTTTTGTGTTTTTTGTTTTGGGTTCATTTCAAAAATTCAGAATGGTGCCTATTTGATTGACAAGGGCCATAGTACTAGTTACATTAAAACAACTAGTTGAACCGTACTTTTCGATGATTTGCCTGATTACGTGTAAATAAACTCAGAGCAAATTGTTCCTTCTTCCAACGAGCTGTGGACGATTGTTAGCTGTAGCACTCTAGGATTGATTTCTTGAATTTAATATGCATTTTAAATTTTATAGTTGATACATGTAATTCCATCCATGTATAGTACGCGATATCAGATTTTGCGAATGCCTTTGATTTGCATTTCTGTGCTTCAATTTCATGTTTTGCGCACATTGTGGCCATAACGCAACATACAAAGTTTTATAAACCAATAGTTTTAAATTATTCATATAAATATCCACTTTGCCGTTCTTGAAACATGCTTAACACATGTGTTTTTATTACAAGAAAATGCTTAAGGTGGGTGAAATATCGTGGTTGTTGAATAATTTAAATACGTTTCACTATGTTCCCAAACTAAAAAGAGTGGTTGTAAAATGTCCTTGATCAGAAAGCATTCAATTGTTAGGCTTTGAGCATTTTAAGTTATGTGATTTATAATTATAACATTATTTATATGTCCTTATAATCTACAAAATTGAACGCATCACGACTATTAGATTCCTAATGAACAACTTTTCATTGAATTTTATTCTTACTCATACTTGTAATCGACCAAATGCAATATTGTTCATACTTTTAATTTGGTTCTGTTATATCGGAGTCTTCAGCTTCTCTTTGCATTGACTTACCAGGGGTAAAAAGCGATTAAAGTTATATTATTAGTTACTTGAATGCATGTTGCACAAACAATTTCCAAAGCTTTTACACCAAGTAGTAGTCTTTGTTCTGGCTAAGAGCCACTGCTAACTTTTGTACATCAAGTTTTGAGCTAAGAAAATACTATAGGTAACATATAATATAGTTTTTTCATAGTATATGAATTCACAACTTGTATAAAAAAATTAAAAGAAATGAGGATTACGGATCTTAAGGCTAGGATTAACATTAGAGGGGGGTGAATAATGTTTATAAAGAATTACTAAATCGTTTTGAATTTATATTGAATTGAACACGAATGTACGCAATATACATACACAGATATGATCACAGAAACAAACACAAATGCAGAAATAAAGTAAAAGCAATAAAGGAAAGAACATACCAGATTTTTATACTGGTTCGGAGTACCCTACATCCAGTCCCGCAATACAAGTACAGATTACCTTTCAAAAGCAATTATACAATTACACCCTCGATTTCAAGGCTACAAGGTACACCCTCCAGAATAATAATCCTCTAGGTAGAGATACTTGATTTCCAGGCCACAAGTTTACCCAATTGATTTACCAAGGCTACAATCACACCTTATCTTGCTTGATTGATTTTCAAGGCCACAGTCACACCTTTTCTCACTTAATAGATTACAAAGAACCTATAACTCTGAATAGCACTGAGAACCTTGTTAAGATAGTGATAGAGAATCAAACTAGAAAAGGTCAAGTTCGATTCAATGTTGATTTCGGTAGAGTAATGGTAAGAATATGTATTAAGAAATGTGGAAGAAGAAGAGGAGTGAAAAACTCGAAAATCTGATATAAAATTCGTTGAAACTAAACCCTATTTATAGAAGAACAACAGACATGTCCATTGGTGAAGAGTTATGGCGAATAGACAGTTATGGCGACTAGACACTTCTTTTGAAATTTAAATTTTGATATCAACTGACACCATGTCGACATGGTCACCATAGGCATGTCGACATCCCAAAGCAATTTTTGATGATTTGATTTTCTTTGAAAATAACCTTTATCTTATATTAAAACTATTTTAAACTTTTCTAATATACTCGACTATAGTTAAAATACATAAGTAAATATAGAGAATAATATATATAAAATTTAACTATAATTTTATATTTAAATCTTAAGTATAAATATTTAAAGCTAAATTTATTATACTAAAAGATAGTTTAAAATCAGGAGTAATTTGGCTTTGAAATTAAGGATAATTTTGAGGCTAAAATTATTTAAAATCAGGATAGAGGGATTTGAATCTTTTAAAAGGAAAGTTTTGAAATCATTTTGAAAACAATATAATTTTGTAAAATCATTTGAATTAAAATTATTGGATACAAAACAACGTTCCACTAGATTATTAAGATGCTAGTGCTTTTCTATGAGTTTTAACAAAATTTCTAATTAAAGAATAAATTACTAAAATTCTTGAACTCTTGATAATCTTGATACTCATGAGTCTTCAATCTCAATATCTTGAATCTCCATACTGTACAGTCTTCATTCTTGGTACATGCATGGTTAAATCCTACATATACATATTTATCTAAACTTATAATATTAGTATTTATATTTTATAATCTATTCTAAGGTTGTTGTCATCAAAACCATCATCTCACGGACTAACAATCTCCCCCTTGTTGATGATGACAACCTTTGTTTATATAATATTTATTTCTATCTTAATAACTCCCCCTAAAGCTAATAACTCCCCCTTAATCTGTGCCTAATTACCGTATTTTATATTTCCCCCCTTTTCTCATCAATAAAAACTACCTCCCCTTCATTCTTGGACTAGAGTATCTGCATTAATAAACTATACAATGGAATATATATTTGATAGATTAAGAAATAATTATCCTTATGAACATGATAATTAATCAAGGATTATATACATTTTAATGTGTGTGTATATATATACATGTTTTATGTAGCAACCATCGAACTAATTTAAGAAATCAATCCACACCGAGCGTCAATCCAAACAAAATCAAATTAATTCAAACAAATAATTCAAACGAAGCAAACAAATAAAAATCAAATGTTACGTGGAACTTCCACCCATCCTTCTTCTCCAAAGATTGGAGCTGCCTTAATAGCATCCCAATTATCATTGTCGTTGGTGAGAGAGACTAGAGGATGTGCTTCGTTATCATCCTTATGTAGGGAGGAAATCATCCATCGTATTGCATCGAAATGCCTTTCTTGCCCCTTGATCATCTGCATTTAACTCAATTCTAAGTTTCGCTGGTTACGAAGAATGAACGAGAGAATACTCTTGAACGAATTAAGAGTTTCTTTAAGATTTTCAGATAAATTGTGAATTGGATTAGCCATAATTGAATTTGTGAAACATATGAAGAATTAGAAGATAGGAAATAATTTTTAGTGAAGAATTCTGGAAGAAATAGGAATATATATAGGTGTAGGAATTCGTTTGAAATGAATAGACATATGGTTTTTATTCAAATTTCAAATTAAAAATGAATTGTCATTTCTGACCAGTACATGTCGACATGGTCATAGGGGATATGTCGACATGGATTAGTGAAAAAAATGACTATTTAGATTTTGAGAATAATTGTGTGTATATATATATATTTATATAATATACTAATATTTATTCTGGAGATAAGATAAGCTTGATAACAGAAAGAAAATTTCATTTCATTGCATACTAAGATGATACGATGATTAAACATACGAAACTACATGAACTTTCGAATTAAAACAAGCTAAAACACATACAACAAGATACAAAAAGATAAAACTAGATAGAGGATGATGATGATGAAGAAAGTCCAAGTTTCTTGCTGCCTTTGGAAATGAACTTGTTCATCTTGGATAAAAAAAATTCCAACTTCTTACTAACGGATTGTTTAAGAATCCGTTGATTCTCAACAATCGTCTTTTGGTCTTTGAGAAAGGTTTTGGTGGATGGATTAGGAGGATAGTCAATGCTTTCCAAAGAGGTTTCACCTTCTTCTTCTTCAATTTCCATTTCATCCCCTTCTTCTTCTTCTTCCTCTTCTTCCATTTCCGTATGAGCCAAACGCTCTTCCTTTTCGGCAAGGGTCTCATAAGGTTGAAAAACAAATGGAATTTTCATAAGCGAAATGTTGGAATGATTGAAATCTTTTCTAGGAACAAATTCTTCGCCTTTGAAATCCACTCCAAAATAGTTAAAGATCCGAGTGAGATAAATTCCATGATATAAAGTATTCTCACCCATTTCAAGTTTTTTAGGACGAAGTTCATCCAAAATAACTTGCGCCCAATTTATGTCATAATTTCCAAAAATAGCAAAAAGAGCTTTGCAAACTTTTTAAGCGGGATTGTTAAAATTCCCCGATCTTGGGGTCAAAGTATGTTGCAAAAGAAGATTGACAATTCTTGCCTTTGGTCGAAAATTTTGATTTTTGAATTCCAAATTACCATTCCCTTCGAAAACGTGATGAAATGTCTCACGATAATTTTCATCGATTTTAAAGTTAGAAAGATCCATTCCCGTACACTTGCGATTGAGATGGTACCCAAAAGATCACAATTCAAAACAATTCTAGTGCCTTTGACACTACTCCAAATTTCATCCTCATTTCCATGATAAAATCCACGGTTCAAATTAGCATAGAAAATTTTGACAAGATTTGGATAGCAAACAAAATCATTTTGATAAGCATCAATAAGCCTAAGAACTCCATTGTTTGCAAAAAGAAAATCAAGTTCATAAGAAAAGAAATCTTGAAAATTAGCAAACTTTCCGGGTTGGATTTTGGCATAATTAGCATAATTGATGTATGCTTTTATTGCCTCCGGATCATTGAATAGTTGCTCTTTTATTTTTCTGTAAATTCTCATGGTGGAGGGGTTGCTTGAAGAAGCCATTAAAGTAGAGAGTAGAGAGCTTGAAGTTTTGAATAGAGAGTTTGAATTTGAAAATGAGAGTGAAAAGATATGATAAAAGATAGTGAATAAATAGATTCTCAATAGATATATTCTTGGGTCAAAAGGTAGTTTCGAAGAATTGAATGTAGTGAAAAGGTGGAGGAAAATTCAAACATTTGAATTCAAATTTTGAAATTCAAATTCTGGTACCCATGTCGACATAATGGTAGGAACCATGTCGACATGTGTGAGTGAATTTTGATAATTTATTTTTCCTATGTTCTCTAATATATATATATATATATATATGTATGTATGTATGTATGTATATACTTATTATTTTTAATGTATATATATATATATGTGTGTGTGAAATATTTATAGTATATTTCAGAAAATTATCCTACAAAATAAAAATAAAATAATAAGATAATAATAAAAAAATTAAAATTCAAACAACACACCAATTCAAAATCAATCAATCAAGCAACTAATTCTAAGCAAGCAATTTCAACCATTTGTATTGTAAACGTGTACCTTTTACTGAGTCTGTTTCTTTGAATTCGTCGGAGTCGTGAACAGCTGTGAAACACAAATTCAAATTATCTGTCTTCTGATCACCATCACTTGAGGATGAGTCTGAGTCATCTAGAGTAGCAGTAAATGCATGCTTCCGTTTCTTTACTGGATCATTGTACATAGGAGGATTTTGCCTATCTGGATACGGACAGTTTCTTTTGAAATGGGCTGGTTCATCACAGTTGTAACATTTGACATTATTTGGCACTACATTCTGATTTCCAGAGTTCTCATAGTTGTTTCTCTTGAGATTATTCATCTTTCTGTTTTTCAGAAATTTTCTAAAGTTTCTGATCATAAAGGCTATCTCTTCATCATTATCGTTGTTTGAGTCTGATCCATTGGTCAATGCATTGAATGCCATGGATTTCTTTTCAGATGTTTTGTTTTCTCTTCTCCCGATCATTTGAACTTCATATGAAATTAGATTTCCAATTAATTCTTCTATCTTTAAAGTACTGATGTCATTCGCCTCTTCGATAGGAAGTGTCTTTTGGTCCCATTCGGGAGTAAGAGAATTTAAAATCTTTCTAACTTGATCTTCTTCAGAAAATTCCTTTTCCAAAGATATTAGAGAATGCACAATATCCTAAATTCTACTATACATATCTGAAATAGACTCATTAGAATTCATTTTAAGTAATTGAAACTGATTTGTGAGCGTGGAAATTTTAGTCTGTTTAACTTTGCTTGTTCCTTCGTGAGTAACTTGCAAAGTTTTCTAGATTTCATATGCAGACTTACAAACTGACACTCTATTGAATTCATTTCTATCAGTGAACAAAACAAAATATTCATTGCCTTAGAATTATTTTGTGCAACAGTCTTTTGCTCAACAATCCACTGTGCAAAATCAGTTATGGGTTCAGAATATTCGGTTTGTGTAATATTCCAAGCGTCTAATCCTATAGATTGTAAGTATATTTTCATCCTACATGCCCAATATGCATAGTTACTGCCATTAAAAAGTGGTGGTCTGACAGTAGACTAACCTTGCACAAATGAACTAGTGATAGGAATACTAGTGTTAGTAACAGTACCAATGTTGATAACCTTTTGAAAACTTTTCAAAAATCAGATTATGAAACTTTGAAAACCTCGCTTTGATTCCAATTGAAAGAAATGAGGATTACGGATCTTAAGGCTAAGATTAACACTAGAGGAGGGTGAATAGTGTTTATAAAGAATTACTAAATCTTTTTGAATTTATGTTGAATTGAACATGGATGTATGCAATATAAAGACACAGATATGATCACAAAAACAAACAAAAATGCAAAAATAAATTAAAAGCAATAAAGTAAAGAACACACTGGATTTTATACCGGTTCGGAGTTACCCTACATCCAGTCCCGCAACACAAGTACAGATTTCCTTCCAAAAGCAATTATACAATTACATCCTCGATTTCAAGGTTACGAGGTACACCCTCCAGAATCACAATCCTCTTGGTAGAGATACTTGATTTCCGGGCCACAAGTTTACCCAATTGATTTACCAAGGCTACAATCACACCTTATCTCGCTTGATTGATTTTCAAGGCCACAATCACACCTTTTCTCACTTAATAGATTACAAAGAAGCCTATAACTCTGAATAGCACTAAGAACGTTGTTGATATAGTGATAGAGAATCAAAATAGAAAAGATCGAGTTTGATTCAATGTTGATTTCGACAGAGTAATGGTAAGAATATGTATTAAGA
This sequence comes from Allium cepa, assembly GCA_030765085.1. Taxonomy (NCBI): domain Eukaryota; kingdom Viridiplantae; phylum Streptophyta; class Magnoliopsida; order Asparagales; family Amaryllidaceae; genus Allium; species Allium cepa. The sequence continues at coordinate 961,006,095 of CM060939.1, read as the reverse complement.
AATGTGGAAGAAGAAGAGGAATGAAAAACTAGAAAATCTGATATTAAATTCGTTGAAACTAACCCCTATTACAGAAGAACAACAGCCATGTCCATTCGCGAAGAGTTATGGCGAATAGACACTTCTTTTGAAATTTAAATTTTGAACTCAACTGACACCATGTCGACATGGTCACCATAGGCATGTCGACATCCCAAAGCAATTTTTGATGATTTGATTTTCTTTGAAAATAACCTTTATCTTATATTAAAACTATTTTAAACCTTTCTAATATAATTGACTATAGTTAAAATACAGAAGTAAATATAGAGAATAATATATATAAAATTTAACTATAATTTTATATTTAAATCTTTAGTATAAATATTTAAAAGTTAAATATAACGTATTAAAAGATAGTTTAAAATCAGGGGTAATTTGACTTTGAAATTAAAGATAATTTTGAGGCTAAAATTATTTAAAATCAGGATAGAGGGTTTTGAATCTTTTAAAAGGAAAGTTTTGAAATCATTTTGACAACAAGATAATTTTGTAAAATCATTTGAATTAAAATTAGTGGATACAAAACAATGTTCCACTAGATTTTTCGTGGGTTTCATCCTACTTAGGGTTCCATCCCTTTAAAAGGCTCAAAGTGGATTCCATTCCACGAATAAATTGGATTTTAAGATGCCAGTGCTCTTCTATGAGTTTTAACAAAATTTATAATTAAAGAATAAATTACTTCAATTCTTGAACTCTTGGTAATCTTGATACTCATGAGTCTTCAATCATGATATCTTGAATCTTTATACTGTACAGTCTTCATTCTTGGTACCTGCATGGTTAAATCCTGCATATACATATTTATCTAAACTTGTAATGTTAGTATTTATATTTTATAATCTATTATAAGGTTGTTGTCAACAAAACCATCATCTCACGGACTAACAAAATTATGAGAAATATCCAAAAAGGTGAATCGCTAAATTTTGTAACACTAATACCATGTATATAAGAGAATGGAAAGAGGGATAAAATGGTGCAAAGAAACGGAATTCCAATGATGTATTATAAATAGTCATTCCTAATTCTATAATTCCCATGATCAAAGCTCTTTTAAAACAATAGCATCATTTTCTTGTTTTTAAAAACAGAAGAAGCGTGACTGACATAGAATTCAAGGCTTTATTCTGAACTTAATAGTCTAATATTTTCTGTCTTTCTACTGTAATTTCTTGATCGTAGAGTAATCGTCTGAAAACCGTAAATGGGTGTAGTTGGGTGAGAAATCTTACTTGTGTTGGTTTGGTTAAGTGGCATACATGTTTGAATATGAATATCACTTTTGATGGGTAGTTCAAAATATTTAGCAGTTCTCACTTTATGATTTGGCTAGTTTAAAACTTTTGAAATTGTGCCTACAGACTTTTCTTTTGTTGAGATTCATCCCTATCTTTGAACACAGAAAAAGAAAAGAAATCTAAAACAACAGAAAAATAGAAAATGACAAACTAAACTAACATTAAATAGAGATAAAATATTATATTATTTATACAACATAGATAATGTAAAAAATAAAATACTATTACAAGAATTGATGTTATACTCTTCTTTTTAGTGCATAAAAATATAAATTAAACAAGCTAACACTTATCGGTTTCATGCATTGATCAAAAATGTAGTTAATTATAACTAGCATTAGAAAATATAGGATACATTCATTTGATAAGAATGAGTATACACTTATAGCAATTTAGTTAGTTAGATCCTCGAAGATTCATATTTTCACCCATACCTTGCATATTCTGACCCTTTGGCTCATCATATACCTTTGCACCTACTAATATATTCCACACAAACACTACAGGTACTGATATACATATACATACAAACTTCTTGTAGCCATGAACTTGAAGAGAGTTGAAGGACCTCGAGGAAGCATACTAAGCAAAAACCGATATGGAAGTGATGAGTTTAGCAGGTACATGTTTACAGTATATTGTTAAATTTGCTAAATATTTTCAAAAGTACATTAATAATTCATCCTCTAGCATCGCTATTCTTTTGGACTGTTTACAACATATTGCTAAATTTGCCAACCTTTTGATGAAATATTTCCAAAGTGTTTTATGTCATAATATGCATTTTATTGATTGTATATGTAAGATATATTTCTTTGACTTAAATAATCATAATTGAAGTAGAAGGTATACATTAAGTGTGATAATTTTTTATATGAGAAATATTATATTGGTTATTTGCAAGGTATATAAATACCATATTGTCGATTACAGGATAAACACTTTACCAAGATGCCAATATAGTTGCTTTTTGCACTCTCAAATTATCTAATTAGTTATAAAACATATTTATTCTCTTTATTGATATTAATTTTGACTTCAATATTATTCTGATAACTAATTCTGATTCTCTTCGCATGTATGTTTGTAGGCACATTTTCCTGAATGTGGCTTTACATGAAAATATTGGAGCTTTTGCAAGCGCCCTTTTCGATGAAAAACTAGCAAGCCTTAAAGTAGGTAAGTAGTTTAATTTATCCTCAATGTTACTCCTACTTTGGTGCTAAAACCTTTACTTCTTTGCTATTAATAATGGCACTTAGTTACACGGGACTCAACGGTAATTTTGACTATACTTAAGTTTACAAATTTATCTTCACTTATTCCCTTCTGAAATAACTTTACATTGATGTCCTTCCTTCTTTTTCTCTAGCTATAAATCATTCTCTTCTCCTTAATAATCATTTTCAATCCACTCCTTTACTGTTTCAATCGATCACAAATACTGAAATGCCTAAAATCACAATACATCACTATCTTTGGTCGTGCCTCATGCATAATCGATATCCAATAATCTTCTCCAATTCACTAGGCGACCTAGTGATAATGCAATTTTTGATTTTTGATCCGTTATCTACAACCCTTAAAATATTTATAACTTTAATTTATCAATGAAGAGCTCTACCATAAATTGGTATTTTGTACATTATCATTTTATTTTTACAACTTTACAGATTTATAGCCTTCTGATTGCGGGTATAGTTCTTCTCTTAATGACCAGAACCAAAAAATATTACTAAAATATGATGATATGTTACATGTGAAATATTGAATTACATTAATATACTATATGCAATTGATGGTAAATAGTAACTAGAATTGCAAAGCTATAAGTTTAATATATATGTTCATTATTTTGAATTACAGAACTATTATGTGATTAGTTAAAGTTGTTTGCATCTTTTTACAAATTCTGTTCGATCAAGTCATTAGTGTGATCCTACAAGCAAAATTATCGCTATCTTTCATTTGTCGTAGTCAAACACCAAATTTTAGCTCATCCTCAACTTGAAAATATACAAATTGATATTCTGCTAGTAGTGCTTTCAGTATTGTCCCATGGAAAATGTTTGGTCCAACTCAGTGACTGTATGGGACATGTGCTCATTGCTTTAAGCTGGTCATATCAAAAAGTTTTTGTGGGTAGTGCAGAAATTTGGAGTAGCGAATGCTTTTGCCTCTTTTACTATGTTGCCAAAACTTTTGCCACCTTTTCATGAATTATGTATTCTGACTTTTTTCATAAGTCGTAAGTTAGAATTAGGAGTGGCTAACGTTTTTCATATGACACCGTGGTATTTATATAACATATAGCTTTCACAAGCTTTATGTTTTATTGTATTAAAGTTAATATTGTATAGATGGATATTTGGAGCAGCTAAATTGACCAAGTAAACTATTTTTTATGCTAGATTGGACCAATGGATTAATGAAGTCCAAATGTTCACTTAGCCACTCATTTGATTAGGATGATGTAACGATCCAGAATTTTGGTTATTCGAAATTGGGATATTTAATCATTTCTAAATATTTAAAAGTTAATTTTTAACTTGAAATTTAAATATAAGGATGTACTGGATAATTTAATTATTTAATTTAATAATAAAAATTGGTTAAATTATTGAATCTTGAGTTTTAAGCTTGTTAAACATAATTTAAAGGCTTAAAAAATTTATATTAATAATAATGAATATAGCAAAACTTTTTAAACGGAATTCAAAAGTGATTTTTTTTAGTTTTAAAAATATATCGTTTGAATTAATGTATAAAAATAGCCTTCCGGAGCACATTCTCGGAATTCAGTAAAACTAGTTCTGTTTGGTCCGTAATAGTGTATTATTATCGGATTTCAAATTTCGTAGCATTTGGAATTATTGTTTGTTAGTACGAAATATAAACGTGCTGAAATTAATATCGAAAATTCAATATAATAATTGGGTCCAAAAAGCTATCTTCTCCATACGATCGAATTAGGACTCGAAATCTTTTCCATTGCATTTTTAATGGAGGTATAACATTATGAATGCCTAGCGGAATGCCTCGATAGGGGTATGAGATTTTAAGCTATGAAATCGAGACGGTTTGGAGATTTAAATAATATATATGTTTGTGTATTTGACTAGACTAGGCCGTCACACTTCTTTCTATCAGCCGTTCTTTCTTCTTTCTACGGTGACCTTACTTGTTCAAACACACAAACAAGCACATCTTCCCTCTTCTGTTTTTAAACCCACGCGACCGAGCACGGTTCAAAAAAATGCGTAGACTATATCTTGAATTTTTTCCTTCTGCCTTAATCAAATTCGAACCTAATCAAATTCAAATTCAAACTTAAAAAAGAAAATAACCAAACGAAAAAAATATAGAATCAACAGTTGTTCCTTTACAATTTCGAAAACCAGAACCTTGAAAAAAGGAAAGCGAACGAAATAGAATCGCTCAAGCAAAAAAGCGGGGGAGAGCATGAAATAAAATCATGAGCAAGGGGTAGGTAAGTGGGCGGAGATTCGCTCAGGCGTTTAGCAGTGGGCTGGGGTGTTTCTCGTAAGTGGGCGGAGATTCGGTGGTGATGGGGCAAGCGTGCAACGGCAGGGGGTAGGTCGCGACACTAGTTATCGCGATGTGGATTTGGCAAGCTTCGAAGCGCGAAGACGTCGAAGGAGGAAGTTGAGGTTATTGTTGATTTTTGGCGTCGTGCAATAGCAGTAGGTCAAGGTAGTACTGCATTCCGATGTGGTTATGGCGGAGGCAGCGTGCACGCTCGAGGGTAGTTTTGGTGGGGTTCGGGTGTGGCCAAAGGAGGCGCTTTGATGGTAGGAGTTGCAGTCGGTCTATAGGGGAGGCGATGGCTCCGGGTGAGGCGCGGCAGCATGAAAGAGCTGTAACAACCCGGATTTTTCGATGTTTAATTTAGAATAATTAAATGGTTTTAAATACTAAATTTTACTCTGTACATTGATTTTTAATATGAAAAGTTAGTTCTTGTTTATAAACTAAATTCAGAATTTAAATATAGCGATTTATTAAATAATTTGATTATTGAATTTATCAATTGAAAATTGGTTAAAATATTTCGTCTTGAGTTTAAGCTTGTTAAAAATAATTTAAATGCTTACAATATTTATATTAATGATAATGAAGATAATTAAACTTTTTAAATCGAAATGAGAAGCGATTTGTCAATTTTAAAATATATCGTTTAAATTAACGTATATAAATAGCCTTCCGAGGCATAGCCTCAGATTTCGACGAAACCAAATCCATTGATTGTGTAATAGTGTATTATTATCGGGTTTAAAATTTAGGGATGTTTAGAGTTATCATTTGATCGTATAGGATATAAACGCGCTGAAATTTATATCTAAAATTCGATAAAATAATTTGGTCCTAAAAGCTATCTTCTCTGTACGATCGAATTGGAAATCTAGACTTGTTCCATTAGGTTCGAAATAGAGATACTACCTTATAAGCGCTGTTAACGCTAAAATTGAACGCTAACACCCCGGTGTAAGTAGTAAAAATGTGAAAGCACCACCCGTTGGTATGGGAACTAGAGAAATGCAGAAGATAACTGTTTGCGTAAAAAATGGTCACAAACACCCAATACCGTGAAAGCACCAGTGTATGAATATAAATCAGTGATATTCAAACACAAATCACAGATCTCAGCAAATAATCCAAATACATTTGCACAAAAGATGGGCAAACAACTCCAAGTTGTATGATTTAGTTGATTTTATGTTGTTCGTAATGATTTAGGTGGTTTATGCAAATACGTAAAAAGCAGGGACTAAACTGTAAAAGACACACAGATTTATAGTGGTTCGGCCAGAATGTGCCTACGTCCACTTTATATGTTATTCTCCCTTTCCAATCCGATTACAAGTACAAAGCTTGTAGTACAAGTGTGCGAAAGTTATTTGAAAGTTCCTTCCAGGCTTGAGCTCTCAAACTTGTCCCCCATTGTTGTACCCCTGCCCCTCTATTTATAGAGTGAGGCAGGGGGCAGAGGTCCTGGGAGTATATAGCTGCTGGTGGGCCTGGGCTGAAGCAATCTGGCCTGGCAGCTTTCTGGTTCGGCGGCGTCTTGGTTCGGCGGTGAGTGGTAACATGGGTGATTCGGCAGGTAGTGGAGATAGGGGTTCGGTGGTAGGTTGGATCGGTGGTAGCATGGTTCGGTGGTAGCATGGTTTGGTGGTAGCATGGTTTGGCTATGCTTGGTCCGGTAGTTGTAGGCTAGGAGTTCCATTCGGCAGTGGGTTTAGAGGTGTTGGTTCGGTAGGAACAGGGAGAAGGTTGGTTCGGCTAGGAGTTGCTTTGGGTTTGGTTCGGTAGGAAGGGGGCAGGAAATGCCGAATGAGACTTCGTGTTGGGAATGCCGAATGAGACTCCACTTATGAGAATGCCGAATGAGACTTCATTTATGAGAATGCCGAATGAACCATGTGGAGTTCGAATACCGGACGAACTCAAACACTTGAACTTCCGGACGAAACCGAGTGGTTTTAAGTACCGGATGACACTTGAACTCGGGGAGTGTAGTGTCGAACGAACTCTTGCCTTGCTTCCAATCGACTTTCAATCTGGACCTCCATCATTCCTTGCCAATTTGTCGATATTCCAGTTTTGACCAAAAAATGGGATAACACTTTGCCCCCCAAAACATGCCTTGTGATAACAAGGCGTGTTTTGAATAGTTCCGAATCCAATATCCAAGGTCCATAGCCATATCGGCAGAGTAGATCATCCTTGACTGCTCCGAGTCGATATCCAATTCCAAATCCAATAACCAGAGCTTGAGCCAATTCCATGTCCATCCGAACTCGACAACCGAGCCCCAAACCATCCTTATCCAATAGCCAATAACCGAATCCAGGACCTCTCTGGGTCGATATTCAAATCCATAACCTCTCCAGGCTCTTGCCAAGCGCAATCCACACCTGACGGTCGTGATCCAGTGTCCCTAGACGTTAAGCTAGCCTCCTCGTGTTCTTGTCGAGCGTAATCCACACATGACGACCTTGGTCCAGTGTCCCTGGACGTTGAGCTAACCTCTCCGGGTTCTTGCCAAGCGCAATCCACACATGACGACCTTGGTCCAGTGTCCCTGGATGTTGAGCTAACCTCTCCGGGTTCTTGCCAAGCGCAATTCACACTTGACGATCTTGGTCCAGTGTCCCTGGACGTTGAGCTAACCTCTCCGAGTTCTTGCCAAGCGTAATCCACACTTGACGACCTTGGCCCAGTGTCCCTGGGCACTGTACAATGCCATGGCTTAAGTCCTAAGCCGAATCCTGGTCTCTCCGGACCCTTGCCGAGCATAGTCCATACTCGACGACCTGAAAATAACAATTGATAATATAGGGCCTAAGTCCTAGGCCGAATCCTGGTCACTCCGGACCCTTGCCAAGCATAGTCCATACTCGACGACCTGAATGAGTCAATTTACCACGTTCGGGCAAAGCGACTCACCCCTTGCCAGGCATAATCCATACCCGACGACCGTTTATCAAAAATCAGATAAAAATCCAATCAAAATCCAATCCAAAATCCAAATCCAAATCCAAAATCCAAACCCAGAATCCAAATCCGAAAATCCAAATCTAGAATCCAAATTCAAAATCCAAATCCAAAACCAGAAAACTAGAAATCCAAATCAGCATCCAAAGTTGAAAATAATCGTCCAGAGGAAAATCCAAATCAAAAGGCGAGAAAAACAAGGAGCTCAATCCAAGCTCCAAAACCGAAAACCAAAAAGAAAAGCAGTGTCCAATCCAAAAGCAAAAGATAAATTTCACAAACCACAGCATCGCAGCTTATTATCATTCAGAGCATGCCTAGGGGCCATCTCCGTCCCCGTACATGTGTAAATGACTTGGTTGCTTGCCAATAGTTTGCTACTTATTTCATATTAACCTGGTCAAGGGACGATCAACCGACCATCATTCCTGGGCCTCCCACCATCGTAGCTTGAGGCAGGCGGCGGTTGCTCCTGCCTCGCTGTTGCATTCCGAGGTCCAACATATTGTGGCAGCTGTCCATTCCTCACATGCTCCTCAATTATGTCCTTTAAGTGCCTGCAGCTGTTGGTGTCGTGTCCATCCAAATCATGGAAGAGACAGTGCCTTCCCGATGTCCTTTCCCGTTCTGTTGGTTCTCTCCTAGCCGGCCTCCGGTAGTGAAGGCGATTTCGAGTATCCAGGTATATCCGCTCCAGTGTCTCGTTCAATCCTGTGTATGTGGAAAACTTTGGATCCTTCCATTGCTTCCTAGCATTTCCAGAATCACCGTCCAACTTCCTTTTTCCTTTCTCTTTATCCGAACCATTGCTGGATGGTCCTCCCACCTCAACTGCATTAACCTTTTTCAATTTTAAATCCGTACTCGCATATTCTTGTCGAAGGAACCTTTCTGCCTCATGAAAGAATTCGTCGAGATTCCGTGGGGGATCTCGTATCAGAGATACCTTGAAATCCGAGTTCTCCCTGACTCCTGATACTGCTGCCATTAAAACCATCGATGGATCGGGCCGATCCACCGAAGCAACTGCGGCACTGAATCGAGTTAGAAAAGCTCTAAGCGATTCATCCATCCTTTGCCTTACCGATGTCAATGTCATCACGTTCTTCGGTCTCTTGACATGAACCCGAAACTGTCCCAAAAACCTTTCCACCAATTCCCTCCAAGTCCTGATAGATCCTTCTTCCAGCTGCCTGAACCACATCGCAGCTAAGTCCGTCAAGTACAAAGGGAAGCATCGGGCCATCACCTCCTCTGATGCCCCCAGCACCTCCATGTGTCTGGTGTATCTCATCAAGTGATCCGTAGGGTCTTCCTTGCCATTGTATACCTCCACGCTAGGTAGCTTGAACTTAGGTGGATTCTGAGCCATCCTTATTTCCCGAGTAAACGGACTCCTGTTTACTCCTTCCAAGTCTCCGTTGGTCAAACCACCTCGCACAGTCTTCCTGATTATATCTACCAATCCACCGTTGTCTGTCGGAGGTTGCCCTCGAGGGAACTCCGGTACATACTCTTCGTGTAGCTCGTTAGTAGCAATGTTGGTTCTAGCCTGTTGAACTCCTTCCAAAGGTTCTCCTGTGTTGAATCCTGTGGGCCTGCCCCCAAGCCCTTGTTGATTGCCACCTGGCTCCGTATCCTGTCCTTCATTGGGTTCCGTAACCCTAGCTTCTTGTCCTGCATCCACAGCCGTTGTAGCTGTTCCTAAGTTCTGCATCCCTACGGCTCTCATTTGCTCCAAGAAAGTTTGCATCATTTCCTGTTGACTTTTCAACAACCTCTCTTGCAGTGAATTTGTTATGGCTTCCATTTCATCCCGGGTTATGTAGATCGAAGCCGGTCCTTCCTCACCTCCGGAGGATGCTTGTTGACTTCCTCCTTGTTGGCTTCTCTCAGCCCTTAGCCTTCTACTGTTTTGCCTAGTCATTGTCTTCCAAATCCAAACTTATATCCGATGTAGCGGGTGCTGGTCCTTCTCAGTGAAAGCACCAAAATGTTTGCGTAAAAAATGGTCACAAACACCCAATACCGTGAAAGCACCAGTGTATGAATATAAATCAGTGATATTCAAACACAAATCACAGATCTCAGCAAATAATCCAAATACGTTTGCACAAAAGATGGGCAAACAACTCCAAGTTGTATGATTTAGTTGATTTTATGTTGTTCGTAATGATTTAGGTGGTTTATGCAAATACGTAAAAAGCAGGGACTAAACTGTAAAAGACACACAGATTTATAGTGGTTCGGCCAGAATGTGCCTACGTCCACTTTATATGTTATTCTCTCTTTCCAATCCGATTACAAGTACAAAGCTTGTAGTACAAGTGTGCGAAAGTTATTTGAAAGTTCCTTCCAGGCTTGAGCTCTCAAACTTGTCCCCCATTGTTGTACCCCTGCCCCTCTATTTATAGAGTGAGGCAGGGGGCAGAGGTCCTGGGAGTATATAGCTGCTGGTGGGCCTGGGCTGAAGCAATCTGGCCTGGCAGCTTTCTGGTTCGGCGGCGTCTTGGTTCGGCGGTGAGTGGTAACATGGGTGATTCGGCAGGTAGTGGAGATAGGGGTTCGGTGGTAGGTTGGATCGGTGGTAGCATGGTTCGGTGGTAGCATGGTTCGGTGGTAGCATGGTTTGGTGGTAGCATGGTTTGGCTATGCTTGGTCTGGTGGTTGTAGGCTAGGAGTTCCATTCGGCAGTGGGTTTAGAGGTGTTGGTTCGGTAGGAACAGGGAGAAGGTTGGTTCGGCTAGGAGTTGCTTTGGGTTTGGTTCGGTAGGAAGGGGGCAGGAAATGCCGAATGAGACTTCGTGTTGGGAATGCCGAATGAGACTCCACTTATGAGAATGCCGAATGAGACTTCATTTATGAGAATGCCGAATGAACCATGTGGAGTTCGAATACCGGACGAACTCAAACACTTGAACTTCCGGACGAAACCGAGTGGTTTTAAGTACCGGATGACACTTGAACTCGGGGAGTGTAGTGTCGAACGAACTCTTGCCTTGCTTCCAATCGACTTTCAATCCGGACCTCCATCATTCCTTGCCAATTTGTCGATATTCCAGTTTTGACCAAAAAATGGGATAACAATAACAGAAAATCAAGTAAAGAGACACAGTTTTTATAGTGCTTTGTCTTAATGTTAAGCCTACATCCACTTTAATCCTCTTTATTGCTGATTCGATTACAACATTTACAATGATCTTCAATTACAACACAAATAAGACAAGTAGCTAAAACTTCAATGTATGAGAGCTCTTCAAATTCATGTCGAATGTGTTAGATCTCTCTTGAAGTCCGTAGAAGTGTCTTCGGTATTTGAAGTGTCAGATGAGTCGAGAAAACAGCAGAGTATAGGCGTTCCAGAAATGAGCCAAAAGGTCCCCTCTTCGGTGGAGTAGGCATGGTATTTATAGGGAAATTCTGGAGTTAGGTCGTAGGTCGTAAGCGACCTAGCCCTAGATCGTAGGTCGTCAGCGACCTAAGGTACACAGGATACAGCTTAAAATAGTCGCACTTGATCAGTTGAACATGCTGGTAGGTCGTAGCGACTTATGGGAGTGGAAAGCAACTTATGTGGAGCGACTTAGAAGAGATAGCGGCTTAAGATTGAGAGCGACCTATATGCAAGCGGCTTTATTCTGTGATAACTCTCTAGGTCACTGGATCTTTTAGGTCGCTAGGTCGCTGCCCTCTTTAGGTTGTTAGGTCATTGCTTCATTGAGTTACTAGGTCGTTAACTCGTTGAGTAGCTTAGGTTATTAGCTCATTAGGTCGCAAGACCTCTTAACTTTTTAGGTCGCTGAGCTTCTTAGCTCGTTAGGTCGCCGAGCTCTTCAACTTGTACCATGTTAACCCGTTAGGTTGCAAGACCTCTTAACTCTTTAGGTTGTTGGGTCATTTAATCCATTAAGTCGCTAAGTCATGAAAAAGTAGGGTTAACACTTGCCCCTCGAAGTATACGCCTATGTCATAGGTCATGTGCTTCGTTACTTCTTAACTCGTGCCTTGCTAAGTCGTTCGGTCGTGAGCGACTTAATGAGCAAGTTAGGTCATGCGCACCGAATCAGATTCCTCTGCCCCTGTATATAGGTCGCATACCACTTCTTCTCCTCTTTACTTGCTCCAACTCTCAAACCGCCATTGAAGAACCTTCTAAGCTTTCAAAGGTGAACTTGAACTAACCGGTCACCGATCATCTTCATCATCACATCACGTAAGTGGATTCGCTCATTATCCAATCCACGATCACCATTGAATCACGAATTCCCCATTTGTCATCCCTAATCCATTTTCATATGCCGCGTTTCACCATGAATCGTGTTACAATTGATCCTTGAATGCCTTTGATCACGATGTCGTTGTAATTCTTGAAAACACAGCAGCATATTGGATCCATGGTGGATCTGAGATAATTTGAATCGGCTCTGGGTGATTTGGTGGTATGGTGAGACGGTGGATTTCACGGTAGAGGTGATAATGGGTTATTGGGTTAACGGGTTTGTGAGTTAGGCGATTTGCTGAGTGGAGAGGAGCGAACAGGTTAAAGAGGGTTATGAAATAATCGGTTTAGGAGCTTCGGACGACCTTAGGCTTATCGGTTTGAATGTGAATCGCACGACCTAACTTACTTGCGACCTAACTTGCTCGCGACCTATCTTGCTTGCGACTTAACTTGCTGGAATAACATAAAGCTTAAAGCAGAGCGACCTAATGAAGCGCGACCTATGTTAGGTCGTTTGGGGATGATCTGGACGATCTAAGGAACCTCGAGTTAACTTAAGCCGACTTTTGAAAGACTAAGTGCCGTGGCGATTGAGGAGAGAAGCGTTAAATTTTTTTCCGAAGGACGAATTTTTGCATCAATTCGGACTTTTGCATTCTTCCCGATCTACCCAGCTTCATGATGCCCCTCGTTCTCAAGCAGAGACTCCAGATGCCCCAATTTCCGCCGAAGAACTTACACCGATGGAACCTACTGCTGAGGCTTCATTGGTGAAATGTTCTGCTTCCGTTGACGTTGCGGGGTCATCCGGCAAATTTGCACTTCCCCCGGTTATCGAAGAAGAGGAAGATCCTCAACATTCCGGGAAGGCTGCTGATGCAGGAGCTGAGAGAAAGAGTCCCGCTAGGCATGACGGTGACGACACTGTTGAGGGATTGAGCGACTTGATGGTTACTTCACATGAACTCTACAAGGATGATTCTACCGCTTCTAAACTTTCTTCTCCAGCAGTTGAAGTGACATCAGTTTTGCAAATAACTCCATCTACTCAAGAGATAACTCTTAAGCCGAAGAGTGGTTTGTATCTTGACGCGCGTAGTTCACACGCCACACACACTTAGGATTTCAGCAATTTTGTGCACTTAACTTTTTTTACTTTGAAGATTTATGAACTTGTCTCTTCGTCATTTTCAGGTTCTCCAATGGGACGTAGCGGCTCATACTATGATGGTTTTCAGTGCTATGAAGGCGCGACTCTTATGATCCCAAGCGGTGTCTTCCTGCCCAAGGGAAACTGATGAAGAAAGAAGTGCAAGAAAAGCTCGCAAGAGGCGGGATTATGAGGAGCGCTATGGAAAAAGGGATGAACGACATGATTCTTCCCAGAGAGGTGATGATTCCCACAAAAGAAAATCTCATGATGACAAAGGGAAATGTCACATCGCTGAAGATCCAAGCAAGCGGGCCAAGCTTAGTGAAAGGCCGTCGTCTACAATCTCTGAAAACCCGTTGCTCCCATCTCTTTGGAAATCCCTTCCAGCTCTCCTGCCCTTCAAGGAGCTGATGTTCAAACGATCATCAACAGGCCTCCGTATCAAATCGAAAATGCCCCGCCTGCACTCCAAAGCTGGTTTCCACACTGGTATTTAAAAGGAGTGCGCTTCGACTTGGACTTGATTGCTATTGACAAGCAAGCCATGCTAAGGAATCTCGACGCTGTTAAACTTGACATTGAGAGAATGTCGGGATGGCAAAAGCTAGTTGAAGAGCTTCAAAGGGTGAATCGCTTGAATCTTAAGGCTATGTTAACCATGGAGAGCGATAAGTCCGAGTGGAAGAAAACTCTCGACCAGCACGATGCAGAGATGAAAAGCATCACTGCTTACAATGAGAAGCTTGAAGCGGAAATTGAAAAACTCAAAGAATAGCTTGTCACTTCTTCCACTTCCTACACTCAAAAGGAAGAAGTGCTTCAAAAACAAGTGAGAGACGCTCATGCTAGTCAGAGAGATGCCGAGGCTAGATTTGAAGCACAACAGCAAATTGTAGAAAGCTACCGAACTGACGTTGCTCAGTTGCGAGAAAAAACTAGCTCCCAAAATGTGGAGATTGAAATGCTAAGAGCTCGACTTTCTGAAGTTGAAAAAGAGCGTGATGAAGCTATCGCCGGCAAAGCAGCAGTAGAAGAATCTCATGAAGCAACCAAGGCTAACATCAGCTCTACCTTATTCGAGTTTTACATACATAGTGTCTTGGGGCGTGGAAGCCTTTCGTTTTTAGGCCCGAAGTATGAGATTACTTTGGCCGAAGTGTGGGAGGCCGCACTTGATATGCTTGGAGGCGCTGGCTATGCCGAGGCAGATCTTGAGGCGCACTATCTAGATGATGATGCATGTGCCGCCCTTGCCAGGGGGAAGGAGAAACTTGCTAAAGAGCGAGTCGGAATGGCAGAAGGAGAACATTTAGGGAAGGTACCCTTGACCGACCTGACTCTTCCTTCGGTTTCAGCCGACATTGATATCATTGGCTCCAGTTCCCATTCTTCACCTCCTGCCGAAGCTGACACTGAAATTGTAACTGCTCATACTAGAGATGAGGCTCAAGAAAGCACTGAAGCACAAGGCTTTGAAGTTGACGTAATAAAGCCAACTTCTCCAGGTAACTTCAACGTTGATTTAGCTCAAGTGGACTACTTGCTACTTCACATGAACTGACGATCTTTTTGATTATTACTTAAGCCTTGATGCGCCACTATCTCCTCTCTTTGCGAGGAATACTGATTTTAACTTTTCTTCTTCTGTAGTGAAAACGCTAAGTGCAGCACAGACTTCTCCTCTTCCAGTTGTCCACCTCCATCTCTTCAAATTACACCTCCTTCTGCTTCTCAACCAGGGTCGCAAGAAGAATTAGTAGAAGCTCTTCAAGGCTTGGATAACCCGGCCGCTTCGCAAGAGCAGAAGGCTGAGGAACTTGAAGAAGGTGAAAAGACTCTGGAGCAATTTCATGATGACACAGAGTTGTCTGCACTTATCACTCCGGGCAGCGAGTCTTCTTCAAGGAAGAAGGGGAAGCGTATAACTTCGAAGAAGAGAAGGAAAAGCACTTCTGCTAGCGAAGAGAAGGCGAAAGTAGACCCAGCTGCACCTCTATCTCCTTCTTCCCCGACTCGTTCAAGCCGGCTCCCAAAGTTAACCATCAGGCCAGGCGAGGGCTCTAAAGGTGGCGGGAAGAAGAAATAGAGAATCTCGCTTTACCCTTCTTGTTTTACTTTTTGCTTGTATACAAACGCTTGTATTGACCGGAGATTGTGCGGGTACCGGTCCCCGCTCTTTTGTAACCTGCACATGTATAAAAATTTTATAGTATGGAATAAAATGATTCTTCTTACTTGTACAATCTTTTGACTGTTATCTGTGAATGCATTTATTCCTTATTTTCGCACAAGTTTCTTCGTTTTCTTTATGTGATATTGCAATAAGTTTGTGGTATGTTGCTTGAGCATTGCTTTTATTAATGTAGCTATATTGTATTGTATTGCCCCCATACCACGACTTATTGCAATTTCTTTCATTTGGTAAAACTTTGGAGAACAATTCTTCTGTTTCGAGAAGACTTGTACTCTTACGTTGGAGAACAACTCTTCTATTTCGAGAAGACTTGTACTCTTAAGTTGGTGAACAGTTCTTCTATTTCGAGAAGACTTGTACTCTTAAGTTGGAGAACAATTCTTTCATTTTGAGAAGGCTTGCACTCTTAATTTTGAGAATAATTCTTTCCATTTTTGAGGAAATATTACTCTGCTTTAGTACAGTGTGCCTTGTATTGGAGAATTCTTCTCTCTCTTTTGTTTGAAAAAATTTTACACTTCACTTTCGAAGATAGTCACTTTTATTTTTTTTGACAAGTGGATTCTCCTACGCGGTGAAGGGAGTTTCCAAAGAAGGCTTTGAGTTGGCACTACAACTTCTGGGGAAGAATATTTTCAAGATGGGGAAATTGATCCTCCCTTGAGAGCTGCAGTGTGCCTCCAAAGAGGGCTTTCTTCTTCCTTTTTTTGTTGTGCCTCGTTGGAGGGCTTTTTTGTTTTGTTCGCTTGAGAGTGTTTTCTCACAGTTAAATGGTTCCATGGGACGGACGCAAGTTACTTAGTTGGTTGTCCGTTTGCACAGACGATTGCAACCAGTTAGCAAGGGCCCTGTGCCTTCTACCTTAAGAAGGTGCCCCTCCGGTGGTTCCATCAAATTTGTTGGTTGAGAAAAGCATTTCTTCTTAGGACGTGCCTCCGAAGAGGTCTTGTGCCTCCGAAGAGGTCTTGTGCCTCCGAAGAGGTCTTGTGGTGACTTGGGAGAGGTCTTCTGCCTCCAAAGAGGGCAGGTGTGCCTTTGGTGAAGGCCAGTGCCTCTGAAGAGGGTTGTGGTGCCTCGGGAGAGATCTTCTGCCTCCGAAGAGGGCGGATGTACCTTTGGTGAAGGCTTGTGCCTCCGAAGAGGGCTTGTGCCTCCGAAGAGGTCTTTATTTGATTGCCTGGAAGTTACTTTCTCATGGTTGAATGGATTCACGGGGTGGACGCAAGTTACTTAATTGGATTTTCGTTTGCACAAACGATCGCAACAAGTTAACAAGGGCCCTCGGTGATTCCACCAATCTTTTTGGTTGAGAAGATAACTTTCTTTTTTCGGCGTTCCTCGTTAGAGGCCTTTATCCTCCGAAGAGTTGTGCCTTCGAAGTGGGCTTGTGGCTCCGAAGAGGTCTTTGGGTGGTTGGCTCGTCATGAAGGTTGCGTCCCACGGTCAAGTGGATCCACGGGGCTGACGCAAGCTGTCCAACCGGTTGTTCGTTTGCACAAACGATCGCAATCAGCTAGCAAGGGCCTGGTGCCTTTGCTTTAGGAAGATGCCCCTCCGGTGGCTCCACCTACCTTTTTGTTGAGATGCAGGACTCCTTTTTGGCTGTTTTCTGTCTACTCGCCCTTATCTGTTCGTCATTTGCTCATTAGCGATTCCCTGTTATCATTTCCAAGCACATGTTCCTTTCTTTTGCAAGTAGTTTGTTTTATCCAAAGAAGTGTACTTCATTGTTAAGCGAGTCCACGGGGCAGACGCAAGCTATCTAAGCGGATGTTCGTTTGCACAAACAATCGCAATCAGTTAGCAAGGGCCTGGAACCTTCACGTTAGGGAGGTGCCCTTCCGGCGGAATCACCAACTGTTTGCAAGAAGCACTTCTTATATAGGATTTGAATCTGGAATCTTTGCGGCTTGACATTTATTTATTGAGTGATATCAGGGATCGCTTGGCCTTGTGATGATAAGCTTTGTTTTAATGGCCTACAATATTAAATCGACATTTTAGCAATACATTTAAGGTATATGCGCATCGAAATAAAACAGGCATTTTATAATAGTAGAGAACACAAGATTTATAGTGGTTCGGCCAAGAACTGGGCCTACATCCACTTTATAGTTCTTATTATTAATTTGCACTAGTTTTACAATAGCTTGCAATACAAGAATCATACATCCGTAATCATTTTACAAATTTAAGCAAAGCTTTTAAGTAAAATATGGATGATTGTTGTTCCAAGCTCTTGGAATTGGATCTCCTTTGACAGTTATCAGTTTGAAAGTGCCATCAAGAAGTTTTTTTCCTATGACATACGGCCCTTCCCAGTTTGGCGCGAACACTCCTGTTGCTGTCATGATCCTTTTCAAGACTAGATCCCCAATCTCAAAGTTGCATTGGCGAACTTCGGAATTGAAGTGCTTCGCAATCCTTTGCTGATGAGCTGCAATTCTGAGCTGAGCCTCTTCCCTTATTTCATCAAGGAAGTCAAGTGCTTCAAGTTGCAACTCTTCATTTTCAGCTTGGCTGAAATGAATTCTTTTGTGTGAAGGGAGTTATATTTCCACCAGAATCACTGCTTCTGATCCATATGCTAATGAAAATGGAGTGTGCCCAGTCGTAGTTTTGTGGGTAGTTTTGTATGCCCATAGTGCTAGTGGCAACTTATCGACCCAACCACCTTTTGCTTTTTCCAGCTGTTTTTTGATGGTTGACTTGATAATTTTGTTTACTGCTTCCACTTGCCCGTTTGCCTACGGATGAGCCACTGATGAGAAGCTTTTTTGGATCTTGAATCGCTTGCAAAAATTCTGGAACTCTTCGCTTTCGAATTGAGTACCATTGTCTATGATTATCTTTTGAGGCACACCATACCTGCAAATGATATTCTTAGTCACAAAGTTTATCATCTTTTTAGAGGTAATAGTAGTTAATGGTTTAGATTCAGCCCATTAAGTGAAATAATCAACAGCAACAATAGCATATCTGATTCCGGACTTGGCAGTTGGCAAAGGCCCGATGAGATCTATTCCCAAAATAGCAAATGGCCATGGACCGACCATCTACGTTAGCTCGGTGGAAGGTGCTCTTGGGATTTTTTTCAAATCTCTGGCATCGGTCACACTTTCGGGGGTAGCTAGCAGCATGACGATTAATGTCTGGCCAAAAACATCCATAGCGGAGAATTTTCTTTGCTAGAGTTTGACCACCTGAATGATCCCCACACTCCCCTCCGTGCACTTCAGCTAAAATTGTCTTAGCTTCTTCCTTGGTTATACATCGGAGTAATGACATTGAGAATCCCCGTCTGTACAACCGACCGTCTTGAATTACATATCTCGAGGCTTTCCTTAACAGCTTCTGATGCTCCTTTGAATTTTCTGGAAGGAAGCCGTTATGTAGATATTCCTTGATTGGAGTCATCCACGATTCCTGCTCTTGGGATGCAGCCATGATCCAGTCAATATCCATCTCATCGGTACTTGGAGCTGACAAGACTTCCACAGGAACCGATCCCAGTAATTGAGCTTCGCCAGTGCTTGAATACTTTGCGAGAGAATCTGCCTTCGTGTATTCTTCCCGGGGTATATGACTTATCGTATAATGATCGAAATCATCGAGAAGTTCCCAGGCCCTTGACAAGTAAGCAGGCAGATTTCCTCCTTTAGCTTGAAACTCTTTCTTGATTTGGCATACAATAAGCTGGGAATCACTGATGATCTGCAACACTCTGATATTCAGTTCTTTAGCAATTTTAAAGTCGGCAATAAGAGCTTTATATTCTGCTTCGTTATTTGTCGAAGGAAATTCCAATCTCAATGCGTAACACAATGATCGCCCTTCGGGGGTTTTAAGCATGACCCCAGCTCCAGAACAATAGTCGTTTCTTGCGCCATCAACATATAATTTCCATCGGGTTGGGATGTCATCAGTAACTTCTTCCTCACTGTCACCTTTATCTGTATATTCTGCAATGAAGTCTGCTAAAGCTTGTCCGTTGACTGCTCTTCGAGGATGGTAAGTGATATAATTTTGGCTAAGTTCAATATTCCACTTTAGAAGACGACCCGAAGTCTTAGGGCAAAATAGGACTTGCTTTAGAGGCTGATCACTGAGGACTTTGATAGGATGAGCTTGAAAATATGGCCTCAACTTTCTGGAAGCTATCAGCAGGCAATAGGCGAGTTTTTCTAGCTTTAAATAATTCATCTCTACCCCAGCGAACCTCTTGCTGATGTAGTAGACCGGGCGCTGAACTTTTGCATCTTCCCGTACTAATGCTGCACTGAGGGCATGAGACGAAACTGCTAAATACATGAAAAGATCTTCACCGTTGCCGGGCATAGAAAGTATTGGAGGTGCTTCCATGTGACAAATTAGTTCATCGAAAGCTTTCTGATATTCCGGAGTCCATTCAAAGTTTTTCTTTCCTTTCTTCAGAGCATCAAAGAATGGAATGCATTTATCCGTGACCTTGGAAATAAACGGACTTAAAGCAGCAACTTTCCCATTGAGGCTCTGCAATTCCTTCTTTGTCCTAGGGGCTTTGACTTCTCTCAGAGCAGTAATTTGAGTAGGATTAGCTTCAATGCCCCTAGCACTTACAATGAAACCCAAGAATTTCCCGGACTCTACTCCGAATGAACATTTCAAAGGATTAAGCTTCATCCATATTTTCGGAGGACTGCGAACATTTCGATCCATATGATCCACTGCCTTCTTTGACTTCACCAACATATCATCAACGTAAACTTCCATAGTTTTGCCAATCTGCGGCTTGAACATAGCATTAACAAGTCTTTGGTAAGTTTCCCCTGCATTCTTCAGTCCAAAGGGCATGACTTTGTAGCAGTAAAGACCGACATCGGTGATGAAGCTCGTGTCCTCCTGATCTGGCTCATGCATCATGATTTGGTTATATCCGGAGTAAGCATCCATGAAAGACAACAATTCATGCATGGCTGTTCCATCCACCAACTGATCAATCCTGGGTAACGGGAAGCAGTCTTTGGGGCAGGCTTTTTTTAAATCTGAAAAGTCGATGCATACTCTCCACTTTCCATTTGCTATTTTAACAAGCACCGGATTAGAAACCCAATTTGGATAAGTGGACTCTCTGACGAAACCATTCTCCATGAGCCAATCTACTTCTTCTTTTAATGTTGTTGACATTTCCGTACCCTGGGTTCTTCTTTTCTGCTTCACAGGTGTAAATTTCGGATCAATATTCAGAATGTTTACCGCGATTTCTGGAGATATTCCACACATATCAGCATGACTCCAAGCGAATACATCCAGATTTGCTTTCAAGAATGATATCAAAATATTTTGGACCGTCACACTAAGTTGAGAACCCACATTCAGCACCTGGTTTGGATCTTTCGGGTCAACAAGTACTGGCACCGTTACTTCCATTGGCACCACTCTATTCTCCCCTGTACTGGCTTTTCTGGGATACATTTCTTTTCATGCACCATTATGCTCGCCAGTGCAGGGTCCACCTTGTAATTGCTACAAGGTTGGTTCTTTGATGCGGAGTGGAGCTGCCGCATCCTTTCCTAACTCTCTCTTTCTTGCTTCCCGCAACTCTATCGGATAACATTCTCGCCCAGCATTCTGATCCCCTTTAATTACACTGACGCCGTTATCCATGGAGAACATCATAGTAAGGCACCACGGGGCGAGAATTGCCTTGAAGCTGTAAGAGTTGGCCGGCCTAGGAAGGTATTGTAAGCAAAAAATCCGTCAACAATCACAAAAGTCTGCTTTCGAACCACCTTTTTCTGCCCCTCTCCAAGCTCCACAAATAAATCAATAGTTCCAATTGGCTGCTTTGGTTCCCCAGTGAACCCAGCAATCTTCTGCGATGAAGCTTGAACATCAGTCATTAGGAATCTTCATTTGATCGAATGTCTTTTTGAAGAGGATATTGCAAGAGGCGTCGCAGTCAACAAGCACCCTTCTTACAATAGCAGGCCCGATACCTACAGAGATGACCAGGGGATCCATAGTAGGAGCTTCATCACCCAAAGAGTCCCTAGCCCTGAACACAATATCATTATTAAATGTTCTTTGCTGCTTCAAAGGTGCAGCGTCTTCCAACACAAAAACATTTTCTTCTACTGGGGCGTATTTCAAAGCTCGAGCATATCTTTCCATCTCACCCCAGCTTCTGCCTGTTGGGTGAGGACCTCCCGTGAATACATTAATAACAGGCCTTTCTGATTCATGCACAGTAGTCCTCTCACCAGAGCCAGATGGATAAACAGGAAGTTGCTGGCCCTCAGTAGATGAAGTTGGGTCATTCCTATTTCTCTTAACATATTGTTGCAGCTTGTTCTCTCTCAGCAGTTCTTCAATCAAACTTTTCAAATGGCGACATTCGTTAGTATCATGACCGGGTTGATTATGAAACCGACAAAATCTCCCGCTTTGAACAGCCTTTTTCCCAAGCTTCAACACAGGTGGTTTAGGATATTCAACAGCATCTTTGGTAGGGAAAAAGATATTCTCCGGAGTATCAGTTAAAGGCGTGAAATTTGAAGGTTTTAAGAAGCGAGGTTTTTCACATCCTTCTGCTTCTTCCCACCGTTATTCTCCCTCTTTTGACTTCCAGATTCCTTTTTGGTAGGAGCAACAGTATTATTCTTAACCTCTGTCAATGCCGCTTTCGCCGGCGCAGGAAGGCTTTCCAAGCGCATGAACTCGTCAGCTTTCTTGTAGAATTTCTCAAGCGAATTTGGTTCCCTCATCTTCAACCATTTCCCAAACTCACTCGACTTGTCGATAGCCCTCATTAAGTAGGTCAAAACCATTTGTGGCTCTGCATTGTCGACTTCAGCCAAGGCTATGTTGGAGCGGTTTAAGAAAGATCTAATAGAATCTCCAGGATTCTGTTCCAAGCTAGACAATGACATTATGTCCTTCGTCTTTGAAGCATACAATCTGAATTGTTCTTTAAACTTCCGAGTTAAATCGGAGAACTGGTCTACAGATCGGATCGGTAGCTTTGTAAACCAGAGTAGAGCCACTCCTTCCAAGTATACGGAAAAGTACCAGCATTTGATCTCATCCGGTGATCTAGCACTAGTCATGTGCCAGTCATACTTATATAGGAATTGGTTAGGGTCGCTTGTTCCCTTATAAGCCGGAATGGTGGGGGGAACAAACTTCCTTGGGAACTCCGTCTTCAGAATCCTTTCGGTGAACGGAGTTTTTCTTGGAGCGAACCCCCATTCTTTTTCATCTTCTTCTCTTTGCATACTTTCTTTCATAATCTGCCGAACCATTCCCGAGAGGTATTCCTCATCGTTTAGAGGCTCTGCGGGACAGACTTCAGCCATTTTCTTGAAAGTTTGCCTGGACAAACGTTCGCGGAGGGTCGGCTGTGGCCTTGATCCTCCAGCTTGGGGTGGTGCCTCTTCGGCGGGGCTAGCTACCTTTTGAGGAATATTCCTCTCTTCAGGATTATGAACTCTGCCCGTGTAATTCCAACACTTGGAGCTGCTTGACTTGACGAAGGAGAAGTGGCAGTATTTTCAGGAGCATCACTGGGTCTAGTAGATCTACG
Source organism: Allium cepa (assembly GCA_030765085.1). Classification (NCBI taxonomy): domain Eukaryota; kingdom Viridiplantae; phylum Streptophyta; class Magnoliopsida; order Asparagales; family Amaryllidaceae; genus Allium; species Allium cepa. The sequence continues at coordinate 960,983,100 of CM060939.1, read as the reverse complement.
CTTTCTTCCAGGAGCCATAATCTCTGATAGACTTCTGGTTTTGAGAGAGATTCTTTCAACAAACTTTTGTGAAGCAACGATGAAAGCACCCTGAGTTCAATTCTCAGTGAAAGCACCAAAAATGTTAACGCTAAAATTGAATGCTAACACCCCGGTGTAAGTAGTAAAAATGTGAAAGCACCACCCGTTGGTACGGGAGAGATATGCAGAAGATAATAGAAAATCAAGTAAAGAGACACATTTTTTATAGTGGTTCGGCTTAATGTTGAGCCTACGTCCACTTTAATCCTCTTTATTGCTGATTCGATTACAACTTTTGCAATGATCTTCAATTACAACACAACTAAGACAAGTAGCTAGAACTTCAATGTATAAGAGCTCTTCGAATTCATGTCGAATGTGTTAGATCTCTCTTGAAGTCCATAGAAGTGTCTTCGGTGTTTGAAGTGTCAAATGAGTCATGAAAATAGCAGAGTATCGGCGTTCTAGAAATGAGCCAAAAGGTCCCCTCTTCGGTGGAGTAGGCAAGGTATTTATAGGGAAATTCTGGAGTTAGGTCGTAGATCATGAGCGACCTAGCCCTAAGTCGTAGGTCATCAGCGACCTAAGGTACACGGGCTACGGCTTAAAATAGTCGCACATGATCACTTGAACTTGCTGGTAGGTTGTAGCGACTTATGGGAGTGGAAAGCAACTTTTGTGGAGGGACTTAGAAGAGATAGCGGCTTAAGATTGAGAGCGACCTATATGCAAGCGCTTTATTCTGTGATAACTCTCTAGGTCGCTAGATCTTTAAGGTCGCTAGGTCGCTGCCCTCTTTAGGTTGTTAGGTCGTTGCTTCATTGAGTTACTAGGTCGTTAACTCGTTGAGTAGCTTAGGTTATTAGCACATTAGGTCGCAAGACCTCTTAACTTTTTAGGTCGCTGAGCTTCTTAGCTCGTTAGGTCGCGGAGCTCTTCAACTGGTACCATGTTAACCCGTTAGGTCGCAAGACCTCTTAACTCTTTAGGTCGCTGGGTCATTTAATCCATTAAGTCCCTAAGTCTTGAAAAAGTAGGATTAATAAGCGCCTAGCGGCATGCCTCAATAGGAATTTGGGTCTTTACGCTACGCAAATCGGGACATTTTTAAAATTTAAATTAATGTATTTTTGACAATTCTTCAGTCCATCAGCCCCCCTATGAATTGATCCAACCTTTTCCTCCTGTAACACGCCACCTACCTTTCTTTCATTCACTTTTATAAATCATGTCTCCTTTTCATTCTGTCAGTTCATACATTTGATCATGTCTATCTCTTTCCCTTTCTCCTTTCTAAAATCTATCAGACAGTTCAATAGAAAAAATGGATAAAGGAATTGGCGACCCTTTCTTTTCTCTCCCTCTGAAGTTCAAAAACGATTCACAATTCAAATACACACACACACACACACACACACACACACACACACATATATACCTATATATATATATGCCGATCGAAATCGCATCTCCTTCTTTTTTTCATCTACTCGAATGGAATCAAATTCATTCGATTCTATGTAAAAAAAAGTAACTAATGTCGCGACTTCGGCCTGGGTGGGAGAGATCAGCGAGCGAGAAGGGGGGCAGGCCATGGACGGCGACGACTGTTTGCAGAGGGGTTGGAGACACATTGTAAGGTTATGGTTCTCTGGTTCCAAGGTGGACGTGGCAAAGGGAAGTGGTCGTTGTTCGATGAGTAAAGGCTGGGAGGCATCGGTTCAACGCGAAGGCGGCTGTAACGACCTGCAAATCCGTACCCCTTGTGTCAACACTATTCTACGTAAATCAACTCAAGTTGCATAGAAATGCGAACCATTTGGTTAAAGAAGAAGATAGGTAGAAGAAGAAAATATAGATCAACATCAGAATGTAACCATCGCAGCGGAATAAAATATAATAGATAATAAATAATTTTACTCAAAAATCAAATATCTCTGTTTATATATTACATCATCAGAGTACATCAATCACATCTCAACATCAATATCATACAATGGATACACAACCACTCAAAATACACAACAACCCAAACAGCGGAATATATATAAATAAACAAGTACGAATGTACGTATCATCATCAAGCTCGTCTCGTGAGCTCCACAGCATCATATCCTGTATCCTATAATACTCGGTCTGACCCGAGCATTACAGTTAGATAACACCCGAGTCAGTCTGGAATACCAGGGTGAGAAAATCACACCCAATTGATTATTAACGTTTCAAAAATCCTTTGAAAACAAAAGCATCTCGTAAGACCACGCCACAAATAAACATGTCGGGTTTTTACCTTACGATAGCTAAAACAATTTTTATAGAAATCCTCTGATATTATAATAGGGTCTATTTACAAGTACTTATAAAATAGCCGAAATTGTTACATTCATTAAATTCCAGCTACTAGCCACAGAGTGGGTAATACAAACAATACTCGTACAAGGCTCGTAGGGAGAATGGATTTCCAACTAATGACTAGGCACTAGGGTACCACCTGTCACAGTACGGGGCCTAGATCACCGTACCGAGGAGTACGCCCGCTCTCCTGCAACACAAGGCCGGGACTACCCCTTATTGGATAATCCCGAGTGAGATCCCCCTGCGGTTCGGATCAGCAACCGCCCACCAAGCCGAAATAAAAAGGGACATCTAGACAGGGATGACCTCACCCTGCTTGGGTGCTACCCACCTAGCCTTGCTGCATAACCCCAGATTTTCATTCATTCCCATTTGATGAGGCTTGAGGCTAAGCGTTACCTTTTTAGAATATATCCCTTAGAATGCCCATCGTCCACCTGACGATGTTCCGCAAGCATTCATCCATACAAGTCCGTCCCGGGTTCGAACGGAACCGAAGGCACTATTCCTACTACATCCACTTCGGAAAAAACCTCAGGATTAGTAGCGATTAGCCCTTGCACTTCACTGCTCCATCTTCGAATCCAAAATCGTTTTTCACGAAAACGTACAAATCGGATCGAAGTGGTTTTCGAGAAATAAATCTCGATAACGGTCTCTTCGAAACGATCAACATATTTGTCCAATATTGATAGTCGGTGATTTAACTATCAATTAATATTCACAAACACCCATCCAACAATAAATAATTTCCTAAATTATTTATTAACCTCAAAATATTTTCACAAGATATATTTCTATTTTCAATCCTTTGAAATAGTTTCACATTCATCTTTCTTTCAGAATAAACTTTCACAAATATTTCTCTCCTTTGAAATCACCAAGCCCAAAATTAGATTTCTAAATAATTTAAAACACTTTACTTTGAAATATACTTTAAAGCATTTAAGTTAAAACTACATCAATAATTTATTAAAAATACCATACTATATGAATATTTGAAAATAAGGTTACTTCATAAATATAAAACTAGATTTATACTTTTAAAAACATAATATTAAGTCATTCTTTAAATAATTACTATATAATAAATTAGGAGAAAATACTGACTTTAGGATTTAAATATTAGAATAAGAAATTTTCCAAAACTTGCCTTTAAAAAAACAACTTTAAAACCTTTAATTTAAATTAAAAGTTTAGTTTGAAGACGTACTTGGTTACCGAGGTAGGAATTTCAATCTCACTCACTTAAATCAATTTTCCAAATTGATTCCCAATTTATTTCCCTTGAAATAAATTTCTTTACTTACTCAATTCATTTCAAAATTCATTTATTATGGACTTTATTGTTATTATTAGTTTCTGTTTGATTTTTAACTCTTTTAACCGAAATATACAGATTTTGGGTTATTCCCAATTTCTTCTTCATGCTTCGTAAACAATTTAAAACTTAAATTTTAAATAAGTGTTTTGTTCTTTTAAATAATAACCCTGAAGTTTAAAACTCGTTAACTTTCTGTTTATTCAAATTTTCCTTCCCATACTCAAGATTTATTTATTAAAATTTTAAAGTCACTTTATTTCCTTTCCGGTTCATTCTTAAATTTATTCAACTTTTCCATAATTATTTTACTTACAATTTCACTTCTTTGTTTTCACTATTGCCCGATTATAACAATCAACCCATAACATTCAATACTTCCACATAATTCATTTCAAAATATCAAATATTCTGAACAGAGATTATTAAATAATTAAATAAAGTTGAGGGGTCCAGTTGGATCCCTCCAACCTGTTTCCCTGCATCCACAGACGTTAGCACAACAAAATATGCCACTTTCAAATTATACCATACTATATCACATCAACCAATTCAAGCATTCAAACAATGATTTAAATTTGATCATTAAAAATCTAATTTTAACTGAGTGAGATTAACTCACCTTATTCCGTTTGCAACCCATTTCCAAACAAGCTTGTTTCCATTATTTTTGACCTTGTACAAGCATTATAGGATTTATTAATATTTAACTAATCATACAAATTTATAATCCATTATATAATTTTAATTAACCAGTAAATTATTTTAAACTAATAAGTTGGGTTTAAACCAATAATTTATTTTTAAACATATTTCCTTTTTATTAAATATGTTTAGTAACTAAGATAAATCACATAACTTCAACAAATACATAAATTTGTACTAAACACCTATTCTCTATCACTTATCTATAAAAAAAATCTTCATATATACATATATACGTGCTTACATATACCTCTTATAAAAATTGGTTCCCCTTTCGGATTCCTATATTCATATATACATATCTTTATAGATCTATTATTTCTGTAAATCAAAAATCTATTTATAATAACTCCCTAAAATTTTAGTTTTAAATTTATATAAATTTTAATTTAACAGAACATTATCTTATACCTCACAGAAAAGATGTAAACCCAGGCTTCGACCAACCCTAGCGAGCGTGTCTCCTCCACCATGCGTCGCTGCAGCCTTAACACAGCCTCTTCCTTGTCAACACAACACCAAAGCATGCCCCATCCCAAACTTGCTCGCGAACTCAGCCTCAATGCCCTTCGCATCTCTAGAATGTACAACCAAAGATTCACCGTTGCACCATACACTTGCGAAACTGTCCTTCCTCAAAGACGAACTGTTCCATCAACGAGCCTCCGACGTCGAACCCTCTTCGCCATGAACTGTCGCGTGGCCCAATTCTCGTCTTCGAGAAGCTAAACTCCAACATACGAACAAATGCCAACCTCAAACTTCTCATCGCTGATCAACTCAGTAAGGCATCAAACCCTAGTTCGAACGACACTGTCGAACAGAGGGTAGGAGTGTTTGATAAGGTGAATTGAAGAGGAGGGGAGACTCGTGATTACTATACGAAATTGATTTTGGCTTCGAATCAGAATCTAGTGGAACGACCGGCCATGGATTTCGAAGCAGCTGCAAATATTTTTTTTTTTAAAGTTCGATCGAATGATAAAGGGTAATTCGTTCGGCCATAAAAATAAACATTTGAAATTGAGAAGAAAGCAATTGGGTAAGGTAAGGTATACGACCATTATCTTTGTTTTCTGCGAATCTGTTTTTTTTGAGGTGAAAAGGTTGCGTGATGTTATTAAAAGAGGGAACACGGAGATGAAAGAAAGTCGGCGTGCTGAGAAAAGATTTTGGCTGATTTGATTTTCCCTCAGATAAAGATATTTAATTAGATCGATAATTATCGCCTAGGCATTTTTATCTCGTACGATCACACGTTAATTCCGAAGGGTACGAAATTTGAAATCCGGTAATAATTCAATATTACGGACCCAACGGAACTGGTTTCGTAGCCTCGGAAGGCTATTTTTAAATTCAATTTAAACAATATATTTTCAAAACTTAACAAAACGCTTCCAAATTCAATTTCAGTATTTTTACTATCTTCAGCACTATCAATATAAATTTTTCAAGCCTTCCAATTATTTTTAACAGGCTCAAAACAGAAGATTCAACAATTTACCCAATTTCAGTTTATTAAATCGAGTAACTTAATTGCTAAATAATAATAATAATTGAATTCAAGTTAAAAATTAACTTTTAAATATTAAAATCAATTAAATATTCCAATTTAAATTCCTTAAAAATTCCGGCTCGTCACATTCCTCCCCCCTTAAAAGAATTTTGTCCCCGCAATTACTAGTTAGGAAGAATGGTCCAATACCCGTTCTCTACATACCCAAACTATTTGTTTTTACAACTCCCAACCTAAACAGTTTTTTAACAATACCTAAACCATCTTTTAACTAGAACATCACTAATCTTACTAACCTTTCCAACTTCTTCCATTAGGTTCCTACCGAATCATTTGCCCAATCCATTCAAATTTAAATTTTAAACCCAATTTAAATTTTTAAAAATTTCTCAAAAATTTTTTAACTCCCTAAATTTTCGAAAAATTTCGCCAGCGTCTCCTTTGTGCGGCTGACTCGGTACAACTACAAAATGGCTCTACGGCCTCCCAAATCCAAAAAGAAAACAAAAGGCCAAGTGGCTCAATCCAAATCCCAATCAAATTTCACACCAAATTTAAATACACACCTTTTTTTTTGTAGAGCATTTCAAAAAAAAAAATTATCCTTTGAAATCAATCCAATTCTCTTTTCCCTTTATATTTCCTGCATAACCTGCTTAGCACTAATATCCAATCACAATATTCCCAAATCATCATATCAACATCCTTACAAAATGACATTATTTATTCATTCAAATATTAACTTAGATTATATTTGTATTATCAATTTCCAATCATGAATTCACCATTCCCTTCTTAAGTTGGTATAAGCATTTATGTGTTTCTTATATTTATTTTCACTTTACCACTTTAGTTTATATCCATTTCTATTCACATTGATTCTTTCATTTCCAAATGAATTCAATTTATCTTTAACTCAAAATATATAAATTTTATTTGCCATCTATTACTAATTCATGTCATTATTTTAATTAGTTTCATTTACTAACTTATTTCATTTTCCAGTTTGAAATCGTTTTGTTGTTAACTAAATTTTCCAAAAATCTTCAAAAAATTCCTAACTCCCAAAATTTTCGGAAAATTTTGGCAGAGTCTCCTTTCTACGGAGGAGCTTTTGCAATTTGACAAAAGAGATAAATATATATACATCGACCCACACGGTCGGAAAAATCAAAAACAGTTCATATTTCCTATTTTAATTGCGTAGGAGTATCTTATTTAGCATTTATAAGCAAGCGGCTATTTTTTTTAGCATGCGCATCCCAAAATCCTGCTAAACGATCTTCTGTTACCTGTACTTACTCAATTTAAACACATAAGTAACATATTTGTGAAATTCATAACATTTCATTTATTTAAACAACAACACATCTATAATATATGTAATGCATTAGAAATACTTCCATAAGCCATTTGTACAGTTCCCAAACTAGTTCAATTTGTTACATATACCATTTGCATTCAACACAAGTGATTAACAACTCATTTGCTTATCTTCAATTCATAATTATGTCCAAACAATTTATTCCCAATTTAATTGATTTCAAAATTAATCCTTGTTACTTCTATCAGTTAATAACCAGAAATTTATTACTTTTTTTTTTATAAAAGAAACATTATAAAGTAAGTTTAAACCTTTATTTGGAACCAAATCATTTTGAAACATACTTCATTTAAACTTATTTTAAGCATTCAAATCTTGTAAAACTTATTTCTTCCCACAACTGAAATTCAAAATTAGTTTGAAATCCAGGTTTCGGCTTTGGATTGAACTTTCTTTCACTAAAAATTCCAGGTTCCATTATCAATTCAAATTCTTAAAAAAAAACTTTCCTCCTAACACCCTTAAGTTATTTAATAACAATTTTCAGATTTAAAGTTTATTTATTCCAAACCCAATTTCAAAATTAACTTGAATTCACTTAAAACTTCAGTTTATAACTCAGTTAACATTGATCTGAGATTCATCATTTCTATCTCAAATTTCCAGGAAAACAGATCAAGATTTAATTTATACAAACTTTCCTCCTAACACAAATCAAGATCCCAGCCTCAAACCAGACTGGAAACCAGTCCAACACTGAACATAGGTAGGGCGAAAGATTTCTAGGATGAAGTACATCTCAAACTAATATAAATGGAAACCAAACTACAGGCACCTGGGGAACATTAGAGACATGCTTAACAAAGTTAAGTGGAGCTATCCAATATACAAATCAGGTCAGTGACCTATTCATATGTGCAGTCCAGATTTAAGGGACAACAGGGACAACTCAACAAGTCCAGTGAGATAACCAATACAACAAGCTCAATGCTCAAGCTACTGCACAATGCAAATGAAGACCAGGGTATAGTGACTTCTATATAATAGAGTCTTGTATTTATATTTGAATCTTTGTTTAGAAAACTCAGGTCAAAACTGTGTTTAAAAATAAAAAATTAGATCAGCTTCTTTGAGTTCTTTCAGAGATTATGACTAACTGTCTAACTTAATATATGTTTAAATCTTTAGTTTAGGATATAACCACCCCTATTGGTTTAATTCTAAGCTAAAACAAAACAGTGTTTCAATAGAGAATGATTTTTAAATTAAAAACATTGCACTGTGAAAACTCAAAACAGAGGGGTATATGATAAATAGCCTGCCCATAAATGTTATCATTCACAGAGCATTCATGTAAAAGAATATAAACACATATGTTCACATACATATATGTATTATAATTATACGTTTTAAATTGTTATTAATTTATGTTACTTACATTCCATTTTTAACTCCAATTCAACTTCATTCTCAATCTATTTAATTAATTACAAGACCACTTTCAATTATATTTTCATCACTAATGATTCAAGTCGAATTTGATTTATAACTTGAGTTTTATTTCCAAACTTCAATATTAACTTTAGCTACATTGGTTATCATTATATATTTCGTTATCTAATTTATTATCTACTTAGTTTTTCCTTAATTTATAATTCAATACTTGAATTTTAATTTCAAATATCACTTCATTCAATTTGCTTAAGTTCAATTAATTTTTATAGTTTAAGCTTGGATTTTTGTTTTATTTCCCAATTCATCAAACAATATTTATTTAAATTTTGTATTCCATTTTCAATTTTATAAGTCACAACATATTATTTACACAATTACATTCATTATAGACTTGAATATATTCATCTTTTATTTTTTTAACTCAAGCCTTCTATTTATCTATAGCCCAAGCATATTTTATTTCTATGGATTTTTAATTTCTCTTATAAGTTATTCTAATTTATTTATTTCAATCCAATCCTTATTCAATTTATTTTCCATTCATTCAGGTAAAAATCTAATTCCATTCAATAATTCAATTGAATTCTTATTCCAATTCAATTTTATTTTAACTCGGTTTTATTTAACTCAATTCGATTTCAACTTAATTCGAATACAACTGGATATTATTTTCAGCTTATTCAAGTAATTTCAATCCAGTCAAATTTTATTCCCCAATCCAAGTTAACTTCATTTTCATTCTAAATATAAATTCCATTATTCAAAGCTTATATTTCTTTCATGATTTAAAAATCATCTCAAGTTATAAGCTTACAACCTATTTCATCAGGATTTCTAAACACCCAGTTATTGGTTTCAAAACATTTTGAAATCTTCAACATCTCAAATCACATTTCTCAAAACTTAATCCAATCCTAATTTTATCTCAACAAATTCCCTTTTAGATTTTCAAAAATAACTAGCTTTTCTAAACAAATCAGCTTTTGGCAGTAATCCGTCACTTAGAAATTCGAAAATGAATACTGATGATGCGGCCGTCATCATCAGAATTATTTTCCAATAATCCAAGTGATTTCAATGCTATATCACATTCAAAATCCATTTAAAACAGATTTCCATTCAGAAATATCTCCAAAACAACAATACTATTATTTGTCTCCAAAACACCTCGATAAACATTTCCAAATCTCCGAGATTTTAAATTTCCAAATCCTGCTTAAACCAAATTTAACTATAATTCATTTGCATAGCTTCCCATTTGATTATAATTCAATTCATAAATTACATTTATAATTTATATTTATAAATTTCATTTTATAATGAATTTATTTCCTTAACATTAGTTATATTTTCAATTTCTAGTTAAATTCCCACTTAACAATGATAATACTTTAATATTATCATTTCTAACATCCAAGCAACCATATATTAGCTAAATAGTTTTCAAAAACTATTTTTTTATATCAAAATATGTTTTGGGTAAAATTATTTCATTTACCCATATTTAAAACAATACTGTGTCGACTGTTCTATTTATGTGTTTAGAAACCCCTTCAACACAGTTGCGCAGACTGTATCGACGAGGTTCATATGCCACTCAATAAATCAATCAATGCAATATTAAAACAATTTATATTCACTAACAAATACGCACTCATATTTATTAATACGCTCACTCATTCTAGAGTACTATAGATTCTTTTTTATGAGTAATTCCCAACAGAGCCAAGGTTATCACTAACCTAAGCTCTGATACCAAGTGTAACGACCCAAAAATCTGTACCCCTTGAGTCAATACTATTCTACGTAAACCAACTCAAGTTGCATAGAAATGCGAACCATTTGGTTAAAGAAGAAGAGAGGTAGAAGAAGAAAATAGAGATCAACATCAGAATCTTACCATCGCAGCGGAATAAAATATAATAGATAATAAATAATTTTACTCAAAAATCAAATATCTCTGTTTATATATTACATCATCAGAGTACATCAATCACATCTCAACATCAATATCATACAATGGATACACAACAACTCAAAATACACAACAACTCAAACAACGGAATATATATAAATAAACAAGTATGAATGTACGTATCGTCATCTAGCTCGTCTCCTGAGCTCCACAACATCATATCCTGTATCCTATAATACTCAGTCTGACCCGAGTATTACAGTTAAATAACACCCGAGTTAGTCTGGAATACCAGCATGAGAAAATCACACCCAATTGATTATTAACGTTTCAAAAATCCTTTGAAAAAAAGCATCTCGTAAGACCACGCCACAAATAAACATGTCGGGTTTTTACCTTACGATAGCTAAAACAATTTTTATAGAAATTCTTTGATATTATAATTGGGTCTATTTACAAATACTTATAAAATAGCCGAAATTGTTACATTCATTAAATTCCATCTACTAGCCACAGAGTGGGTAATACAAACAAAACTCGTACAAGGCTCGTAGGGAGAATGGATTTCCAACTAATGTTAGGCACTGGGGTACCACCTATCATAGTACGGGGACTAGATCACCGTACCGAGGAGTACGCCCGCTCCCCTGCAACACAAGGCCGGGACTTCCCCTTACTGGATAATCCCGAGTGAGATCACCCCGCGGTTGGGATCAGCAACCGCCCACTAAGCCGAAATAAAAATGGACATCTAGACAGGGATGACCTCACCCTGCTTGGGTGCTACTCACCTAGCCTTGCTGCATAACCCCTGATTTTCAGTCATTCCCATTTGATGAGGCTTGAGGCTAAGCATTACCTTTTTAGAATATATCCCTTAGAATGCCCATCGTCCACCTGACGATGTTCGGCAAGCATTCATCCATACAAGTCCATCTCGGGTTCGAACGGAACCGAAGGCACTATTCCTACTACATCCATTTTGAAAATATCCTCAGGATTAGTAGCGATTAGCCCTTGCACTTCACTGCTCCATCTTCGAATCTAAAATCGTTTTTCACGAAAACGTACAAATCGGAATGAAGTGGTTTTCGAGAAATAAATCTCGATCTCGGTCTCTTCGAAACGATCAACGTATTTGTCCAATATTGTTAGTCGATGATTTAACTATCAATTAATATTCACAAACACCCATCCAACAATAAATAATTTCCTAAATTATTTATTAACCTCAAAATATCTTCACAAGATATATTTCTATTTTCAATCCTTTGAAACAGTTTCATATCCATCTTTCTTTCAGAATAAACTTTCCCAAATATTTCTCTCCTCTGAAATCACCAAGCCCAAAATTAGATTTCTAAATAATTTAAAACACATTACTTTGAAATATACTTTAAAACATTTAAGTTAAAACTACATCAATAATTTATTAAAAATACCATACTATATGAATATTTGAAAATAAGGTTACTTCATAAATATAAAACTAGATTTATACTTTTAAAAACATAATATTTAGTCATTCTTTAAATAATTACTAATATAATAAATTAGGAGAAAATACTAATTTAGGATTTAAATATTAGAAATAAGAAATTTTCCAAAACTTGCTTTTAAAAAAACAACTTTAAAACCTTTAATTTAAAATAAAAGTTTAGTTTGAAGACGTACTTGGTTACCGATGGAGGAATTTCAATCTCACTCACTTAAATCAATTTTCCAAATTGATTCCCAATTTATTTCCCTTGAAATAAATTTCTTTATTTACTCAATTCATTTCAAAATTCATTTATTATGGACTTTATTGTTATTATTAGTTTCTGTTTGATTTTTAACTCTTTTAACCGAAATATACAGATTTCGGGTTATTCCCAATTTCTTCTTCATGCTTCGTAAACAATTTAAAACTTAAATTTTAAATAAGAGTTTTGTTATTTTAAATAATAACCCTGAAGTTTAAAACTCATTAACTTTCTGTTTATTCATATTTTCCTTCCCATACTCAAGATTTATTTATTAAAATTTTAAAGTCACTTTATTTCCTTTCCCGTTTATTCTTAAATTTATTCAACTTTTGCATAATTATTTTACTTACAATTTCACTTCTTTGTTTTCATTATTGCCCGATTATAACAATCAAGCCTAACATTCAATGTTTCCACATAATTCAATTCAAAATATCAAATATTCAGAACAGAGATTATTAAATAATTAAATAAAGTTGAGGGGTCCAGTTGGATCCCTCCAACCTGTTTTCCCTGCATCCACAGATGTTAGCACAACAAAATATGCCACTTTCAAATTATACCATACTATATCACATCAACCAATTTAAGCATTCAAACAATGATTTAAATTTGATCATTAAAAATCTAAATTTAACTGAGTGAGATTAACTCACCTTATTCCGTTTGCAACCCATTTCCAAACAAGCTTGTTTCCATTATTTTTGACCTTGTACAAGCATTATAGGATTTATTAATATTTAACTAATCATACAAATTTATTATCCATTATATAATTTTAATTAACCACTAAATTATTTTAAACTAATAAGTTGGGTTTAAACCAATAATTTATTTTTAAACATATTTCCTTTTTAATAAATATGTTTAGTAACTAAGATAAATCACATAACTTCAACAAATACAAAAATTTGTACTAAACACCTATTCTCTATCTCTCATCTATAAAAAAATTTCTTCATATATACATATATACGTGCTTACATATACCTCTTATAAAAATTGGTTCCCCTTTCGGATTCCTATATTCATATATACATATATTTATAGATCTATATTTTTTTGTAAATCAAAAATCCTATTTATAATAACTCCCTAAAATTTTTGTTTTAAATCTATATAAATTTTAATTTAACAGGACATTATCTTATACCTCACAGAAAAGATGTAAACCCAGGCTTCGACCAACCCTAGCGAGCGTGTCTCCTCCACCATGCGTCGCTGCAGCCTTAACACAGCCTCCTCCTTGTCAACACAACACCAAAGCATGCCTCATCCCTAACTTGCTCGCGAAACTCAGCCTCAACGCCCTTCTCATCTCGAGAATGTACAACCACAAATTCACCGTTGTACCATACACTTGCGAAATTGTCCTTCCTCAAAGACGAACAGCTCCATCAACGAGCCTTCGACGTCGAACCCTCTTCGCCATGAACTATCGCGCGGCCCAATTCTCGTCTTCGAGAAGCTAAACTCCAACATACGAACAAATGCCAACCTCAAACTTCTCATCACTGATCAACTCAGTGAGGCATCAAACCCTAGTTCGAACGACACTGTCGAACAGAGGGTAGGAGTGTTTGATAAGGTGAATTGAAGAGGAGGAGAGACTCGTGAGTACTATACGAAATTGATTTTGGCTTCGAATCGGAATCTAGTGGAACGAGCGGCCATGGATTTCGAAGCAGTTGTAAATAATTTTTTTTTTGAAGTTCGATCGAACGAAAAAGGGTAATTCGTTCGGCCATAAAAATAAACATTTGAAATTGAGAAGAAAGCAATTGGGTAAGGTAAGGTATACGGCCATTATCTTTGCTTTCTGCGAATCTGATTTTTTTGAGGTGAAAAGGTTGCGTGATGTTATTAAAAGTGGGAACACAGAGATGAAAGAAAGTCGGCGTGCCGGGAAAAGTTTTTGGCTGATTTGATTTTCCCTCAGATAAAGATATTTAATTAGATCGATAATTATCGCCTAGTCATTTTTATCTCGTACGATCACACGTTAATTCCGAAAGGTACGAAATTTGAAATCCAGTAATAATTCAATATTACGGACCCAATGGAACTGGTTTCGTCGAATTCCGAGGCGCGCCTCGGAAGGCTATTTTTAAATTCAATTTAAACAATATATTTTCAAAACTTAACAAAACGCTTCCAAATTCAATTTCAATATTTTTACTCTCTTCAGTACTATCAATATAAAATTTTCAAGCCTTCCAATTATTTTTAACTGGCTCAAAACAGAAGATACAACAATTTACCCAATTTCAGTTTATTAAATCCAGTTACTTAATTGCTAAATAATAATAATAATTGAATTCAAGTTAAAAATTAACTTTTAAATATTAAAATCAATTAAATATCCCAATTTAAATTGCTTAAAATTCCGGGTCGTCACGGCGGCAATGTACGTGACTTTGGGGGTTCGATCGTGGCTCTACTGGAAGGGGGTGAGGTGATGATGGCGATGGTCTGGAGTTGGCAAGGGCTGCTGTTTCGAGCGTGAATGGATGAGGTGAGGTGAAGTAGATGAGGTGAGGTCGTGAATTTATTAGGGAGGCTACTGGTATTGTTCATGGTCGAGAGAAGAGGGAAGGTGGATTGCGACTGTTAACCTATTAAGAAAGGTAAATAGAATTATGAGAGTATTTGTTTAAAAAAGAAAAGAAAAACATCTTTATTGTTTAAATCATTCAAGTTTATTAATCCATATTTAATTCAAAACAGGTCCAAAAATCACGAAGTCGATCATGTTAAATTTGTAACTTTAAATTTCATATTCTGGAAGTGGTTTGATGTTTTTCGGACCCGTTGGAATTTTAAATTAAATCGAACGATGATCAATTTAGTTTAAAAACTGGGTATTTTGCAAATAAAAATCAAAGTGAGAAAATTCTCGCTCATTTGGATTGCTGCTATTTATTAAAAATGGTTAAAAATAAATTATTGGATGCCTGGTTGATTTATTAATTATTATTCTGTTGAATGATATATATATATAGCAGTATATATATTAGTAGTCGGATTTATTCCTACCGGTTGGAGCGGATGAGACCCTATGCGCCCCGCATAATAGCGGATGATCCTATATACCACGACATCATCCTCGAAGTGGGATTGGCATTTTTATATTGTATTAACATCTATGGATGCAGAAAACGGGTTGAAGGAATCCAACTGGATTCCTTAAATTTATCTTTTATATATAGTGATGTATGATTTGTATAGAATAATCTATTATAGATTATTGCAATGATTGGATTTTTTGGATGCTATTGTAGCAAGGCCAGAATTTTGTAATTTAAATACTACATATACTTTTGTAAAAATTCATGGAATTAAAAGAAATTTGATATATATACATATAGATATATATATATATATTGGAATTAGTGTTATTTTAAAGAAAACAAATTAGAAAAAAGGATATATTTGATTTTTGGCTATACTTAACTGTTGTGAACAATTGAATGGAGAATTTTAAAAATGAATTATATAAGAGATTTTATAAATAATATTTTCGAAATATAAAAAGAGTTAAAATCAATATTGAAAATAGATTGGAAGTATAAAAGGAATTTGTAAGGAACGAATTTATAAAATGGAATTTAATAAATAAGATTTGTTTTATAGAGAGGTAAAACAAAAGGGTATGGGATTTATAATGATTTTTATAAATAAAGGAACTCGATATCAGATGAAAATTGGGAGAATAAGTATAAATGGTGTGAGAAAAATAGTAGGTTCTATTTTTGAAATGAGAATGGTTAGGAAATCGACAGTAATTTGATATGTTGTGAAATCGAGGGGAAGTTATACGTTAAATTGGTTATTGAGATTTAAAAAAAATGTATTTTTAAATTTTAAGAAGTGAGTTTGTTTATAAAAGAAAAATTTTATTATTTTAAAACTATGGAATTTTAAACTAGTTGAGACTGAAATATTTCATTAAGTAGATTTTCAAATGTTAAATATTTATTTAATAGATTCTAACTTTTAAATTCAGCTTTGAAAATTTATCAGTTCACCTAAAAAAATTTATAGATGTTATAAAATTGTTTTAAATATTTTAAATAATAACTTAAACATATTTTTAAATAAACTATTATTCTTTAAAGATGAATACTTGTAATATATATACCGTTTTGAAATGATTGTAAATTTATTTATAAATTCTCCCGGAATGTGTAGACGGGTTTATTAATGGATGAGATTTTTATAAGATAAATCTTAAAAATGGAATGTTAGAGACTTAACAGAATTTCCAATGTCTAGATGTGATCATTGTGAGAAGATTTGGATTCATTTAAAGGAGTTAAAAATAGTTGGTTGGGATTATAAATAAGTATAATCGATTTGGGAATCGTAAGAAGGATTTATTAAAAATTCCAAATACTATGATATAAGTACAAAATATTTCCAAGTTAAATATTAAAATGATTTCGAAAATTATACGTGTGATGGATTTAAGTGTTGAGCTAGTGGAATATCGTGTTATGGATTTAAGTGTTGAAATTATTTTCAAATATAGAATATTGAAGAGATTAAATATATACATTTGGGTGAAGATGTTTTGGAATAAATATTTTGGAGATTTATAAAATTGGGCCTAGTGACTGCTTATGGAGGTTTTATTGATATTTAAATAACCAATTTTCAATATTGGCCAATTTCTTTAATCATTTTGAAGGGACAAAGATCGGATTTTATTATCGGAAAACCACCTTGATCCGGTTTGAACGTTACAAATGAATACCGTGAAGATGATGAAGATGGTGATTCTGTTTGTCCAGACCCAGGACAACTTGTATGGACGAATGCTATCAAACATCGTCATTGGAGGACGATGAGCATTCTAGGTAATATGGTTCTTGAAAAGGTAATGCTGAACCTCGAACCTCATCAACCATGAATGACTAAAACAGGGGAGATGTAGTAAGGCTAAGTGGATCGCACCCAATTAAGGTATGTTATCAGATTTCAAGATGTCCTCGAAAACGTTATATTATGGATATGGTTATGCGTGGAAGGAGCGCTCGATAGTATGGATGGGAACACTCGAAGTGATAACATATTTGGTCTATCCAGGTCAGGGGTAGGCCAGTCTTGTGTAGCAAGGGATCGCGGCGTGGTCCTCGGTACATTGTTCTACAGATGTACTATGATGAGCGGTATCCCAGTGGCCCAGTCATTCGTTGGAATCCATTCTCCAATACGAGCTTATGGTTCTGTTTATAGAGCCTAGTATGCTGGAATTTAATTAATGTAACAACTTCAGCAAAATAAGTATTTGTATTTAGACTCTATTATAGTATCACTGGATTTTCTATAAAAATGTTTTAGTTATCGTAAGGAAAAAACCGGTCGTGTTTATGTGTGATGTGGTCTTACAAGATACCTTTGTTTTTTCAAAGGATTTTGATAACTCTAATAATTCAAATTGAGTGTGTTTTCTCACGCAGGTTTTCCAGACTGACTCGAGTGTTATTTTATTATATGCTCGGGTCAGATCAAGTATTACTAATTTAGCTTAAATGCTATGGAGCTTAAGAGACTAGCTGGAGGAGTTTCAGACGTATTTCCATACTTGACTTATATTCCGCTATGTAAGAACAAGTTATATAACTATCCAGTTTGACGTATTGATTGTTGTACTCTGATGATTGTAAGTATATAAACTGTTATAGATTCTTTGTATAAAATCTGTTATCATATATTATATTTTTTGCACCGCTGCAATTGTAAGATCCTGTGTTTTTGTTTCCATTTTTCTTCAATCCCTTTCTTCTTCTTACCCCTAATGATCTGGCATTTCCGGCACTTGATTATATGACGGTTTATATAGTGAGTGTATAAATGTCATTTTTTGAGGGTCGAAAATTCTCGGACGTTACAATTGGTATCAGAGCTGAAGGTTAAGCTAGAACCTTGGCTTTATTGGAGATTACTCATTAGAGATAGAGTCAATAGTACTCTAAAATGAGTTTGAGCATATTAATTGATATGAGCGCATATTTGTTAGTGAATATTAATTTTTTACATTTTGTTGGCTTATTGGTTGAGTGGCTTATAAATTCTGGTCAAGTAGTGGGACTCCACTAATTCGATAGGAGTTTCTAAACACTTGAACACGATAAACTGACACAGTATTGTTTTGAAGCGCGTAAATGAAATAATTTTACTTAGAAATATATTTTGATATATGGAAATAATTTTCTAGAATTATTATAGCATATTTGAGTGTTTAGTTAATAATATTACAATTTAAATAAGATTATAAAAATTAGTAATGGTTTATAAAAACCGAAATATAAAATGGTATAAGAATGAATTATACAAATAAACAAAACTAAAAATAAATTCAAGCCAGAATTTGAATTAAATCCTGGAGATTTTTGGTAAAGTTTTCCTAAGTGTTTGAAAATAAATAATAGTAATATTATTTTTGAAAGGATTCGAATAGAAAATTGGTTTTAAATTGATTTTGGAAGTGATAATAGCACTGAACTCACTTCAATCGTTGGAAAATAATCCTGGTGATAACTGCATCATCATTAGTGTTCACTTCCAAGTTTGTACGTGATGGACTGCTGCCACGGTCGTTGTTTTGGATTGTTTTGATGTAAAACAAGTTTGTTTGAAAATTCTGAAG
Organism: Allium cepa; assembly: GCA_030765085.1. NCBI lineage: Eukaryota > Viridiplantae > Streptophyta > Magnoliopsida > Asparagales > Amaryllidaceae > Allium > Allium cepa. Next base: position 960,964,088 of record CM060939.1, on the reverse strand, counting down.
GGGAATTCTTTCGGATGGAGCCGAGTGAATTTTAAAAATTCCAACGGAATGGTTTGTTGAAACGAAGGATTATATATATGTATATAATTGATTTCAAAGTGATTTGAAATAAATACCAAGTGTTTGAATTTTTAAAATCCTTAATAAAATGTTTAGAAAATATCAGGAAATAAGTTATGAACATATAAAATTGAGAATGATTTTAAATAAAAATATGGGAATTGAATTTTGGAAATGAATTTTAACTTGAGTAAAGTTAAAATGAATAAAATGCAATGAAGTTAACTAAATATAAGTAAGGAAGAAGAAAATGTGAATTTCAAGATGAAATTAAAAATTAACTTATGTAAGTTAAATAAATTTAATCGGTAAAAGAAAATGGCATGGATTAAATTTAACTTAAGTTATTAAATGAAATTGAGTTGAATTTGAATTGAATTGAAAATAAAAATTGAATTTAGTTATAGATGATATTGAATGGAATTGAATTCTTAAGTAAATAAATTAAAAGAAGTGAATGAAGGTTAGATTGGACTTAAGTTAAATAAATTTGGAATAGCTTACAAAAATTTAAACTGATTGAATATAAAAATCAAATCAGTAATATGAATTGGAAATTGTTTACAAGAAAATAAACTTAAGTTATAGAGTTGAAATAATTTGAAGAAAATAAATGAACTTAAGTAAATATTTTAAAATGGAAGCTTGGTTAACACCCCACCCCGAGATCTACCTTAGTAAAGAGAATTAACGAGTAATTCCGTCTACTAAAGCGGAGAATAGGACTGGTTAAGGGCGACCATCTATAACTTTGTCTTAAACATCTACTGAATATGTCGATAAATGCAATATGTTTTTTCTTTTCTATCTCAATGTATTGACATACAAAGTACATTTTTAATCCAAAACTATAGGTGGCTAACAGATCTATCAGAACAAAATAAATAACTAAATGTAAAGTACATCTCAAAAATAGTCTCATTTATATTCTCAAAACATTCTTTGATTTTTTTTAAATATCTCAAAACTCCTATTTCTCTTTTTAAAAAATCATATATATTTATATAGCTTCAAAAACTCAAAACAAAGAACATTAAGAGAATGCATCGAGATATAGGATTGCAAATTTAGACACAGACAAGATTTGCACAGAGATGGCTGAAACAAATTTTTCAGTTTACAGAGAATAGAATTATCAAAGAAAACCCAATTAAACCCAAATTAAATCACATGCATGCTAGAAGATTGAGTCGCACAACTCGCCTTTGATTTAAAATTCAAATTTGAAGCTTGTAAATTGTTGCCAGCATCATCCTAACAGGTAATCAATGATCGAAAACCAAATCTATCTCAGGTTTTCTTCGATTTGGAAAAAAATTCTTATTGAGACTTTACATGTTACTGTAAAGAAATATGTAGGTTACAAAAGCTTTTTTGAGGTAAACCAAGCTCAAATCTTCAACAATTCTTCCCAATCTTGCTGTAATTCGAAATTAAATTGTGAAATGGTTATTTATTATAACAACATGGAATATTCCAAGCTAAATTTAAATGGACCTAAGAGTAGTAAAAGTGAATTTAAATGGAATGCAAAATGAGTTGATTTAGAATCAATTAGAAATGGAATAGAATTAAATATAAATTGAGTTGGAACCAATTTAAAATTTGCGATAAATTGAAATGGTTATTTTTTAAGCGAATATGGCTGAACTTGCATAGAAAAGTTTGTCGTTTGACGTAAACGGAAGTAAATAAAATTCTATGAATTAATAGAAGAGAATAAGTTGATTTTTAATCAATTTGGGATGGATATAAGTTTGTTTGGTTTAAAACTAAAGTGAATGCATGTAAAGTGAGTTATAAGTCATTCGAATTGAATAAAATAGTATACGTATTGGTCCAAAGAAATTAAATTTGTATCGGAACCTTATAATTGCATATAAATATTTGTTTAACATGCATTGCTTTTGAAACTTATGTGTTTTAACTATTTAAGTAAGTGAAATGTTATTTAAATTCATGTTTTCATACTTACGTGTTTAAATTGAGTAAGTACGTGTACTTGGAGGCTGTTTGGCTAGAATTTGATTGCGTGAATTGCAAAATAAATAAGCCGCTTGCTTAAAAATGGTAAATTAAGGTACGTTTTCGGATTAAATACTGTGAAAATATAAATTTTGATATATATTTTGTTTCCCGACCGTGTGGGTCAATGTGTGTATATATATATTTATCTCTCTTGTCATATTGCAAAAGGTCCTCCGTACAAGGGAGGCTCTGCCAAAATAATTCGGAAATTTAGGGAGATTGAAAATTTTTGGAATTTTTTTGTTAACGACGAACTGATTTCAAATTGGAATTGAAATAAAGGATGTTGGAATTAGATTGAAAGCTAAATTGTTTTGAATGAAGTAAAAGATTAGAAAAGTGAAATATCGAGTTTTACTAAGTGGGTTTTGTTTAGTTAATGGGTTTGGAGCATTTTCCTACCTTAGCAATTTTTGGGACGAAATTCTTTTAAGGGGGAGGAATGTAATGACCAGGATTTTTCGACGTTTAATTTGGAATATTTAAATGGTTTTAAATATTAAATTTGGATTTATAGATTGATTTCTAATATGCAAAGTTGATTCTTATTTGTAAAATAAACTAAGAATTTAAATATAGAGATTTCACTAGTACAAAATACGCATGTTGCTTCGCCTCATTTGCATCGGTTATTACCACAACCGATGCAAATAGAAGTATTTGCATCGATTACATTTTTACAACCGATGAATTTGGTATGTGGAAAGCAGTAGATAGTACAAAAATACAATTTGCATCAGTTATCGTCAACAACCGAAGAAAATACACCGATGCAAATAGTGTTAGTTGCATCACTTTTATTTACAACCGGTGCAACTACCTTTGTTTGCATTAATTTTTTGTAGCCGATGCTAATGGTTGCCGCCCTTTTATTTTCGTTTCCCGGTTCCCATCTTTCCTTAAGCCTAAATTCCAAATCCAACCACTAATCCACATACGCAACTCCTCATACTTCACCTCCAGATTCACGTGCTTCAAAATCCCAAATATATTGTTCCACATCCTACTTCCCTCTATCTCGCATGTCAAAATCATACTCGCTAGGCTTTAACCAATTCAATACTGGAAGTGAAGATGAAGTGGATCTGGAAGTGACACTTAGAAGAATCATTGATATGAATCCTCAATGGCTTCATTTGTATGTAGATATAAGTCAAATGATTGAAATGTAATTATATTTTACATTTTCGATCAGTGTATTAAAACTAAATTTCACAAATGGAAAATTTATAGAAATCTCCAATCCGGTTGAATATTGCAAAGCGAAAGCTTTTTCCTCTTTTTTTTGTTTGTTAACAAATCGAGTTGATTCGCAGCTGTTCGATTGCTGTGGTAGGAGGAAGTTGTCCCGTGTTTGCTATAGTGGGTGGTTGGTGGCTTCGATTTGAAGTGTATCGTAGGTTTGGTTAAAGAAGGTCTCGAGTGGAGGATTGCGGTGAGGATGTTGAGTTCGTCGTGGAGTTTTGCTGGTGGTCAGGTGATAGTGGATGCAGTTTCGGGCAAGTGTATGGGTAGGTTTGTGAAAAAGTCGCGATTGTGCTGTGGTTCAAACAACGGCCGTTTGGATGAAGGTAGGCAGTGTTGTAAGGATGAAAGCACAGTAGCAAGGGTGTTCGACTGTGGTTGAGAATGGTCATGTGTTTGATAGCAGTTTTTTTTCATTTTTTTCTTGGATGAAGTTGTGATGTGGGATGATGGTAGAAAATTGTCGCAGTGGAGCAGTTCGATTGTGTCTATGGCTGTGGGATGCTTGATCGATGAACTTGTCTAACGAAGATGGTCGGTAGCAGTAATGGTGGATGGTTTCAGTAGATGTCAGTGGGTTATGCAAAATTTAACCAGAAGTATCAGATGTGTGTTAAACGACAAAATATTATAGCAGCAACAAGCTACTCGGCAGCAGTATATTATCGAAAGCTCATGTCCTCCAGGTAAGTGTTATTTTCTGTTGTTATAATGAAGCGATCCCATTTTAGTAGTCGGAGACAATCCAATTCATCTTTTACCATACCAGTAGTAATTGCTCGTTTGAATTCAATTCAGCGCATACCCGATGATCTAAACATCTCGTGCCGCTGGGAGCAACGCAGTGCCATTTTTGGCAAAATGATAATGGTTTTCTACACTATACTGGGGAGTGCTTTTATGCGACTTTTTTTATAAAATAAGAGTGAATTCATCCAACTTTCTCATGATAACATATTTTAAAAAGAAAAACTAGATTCATTTGCTACATAACATCGTATAAATTGTTAAATAAGAAGAACACCATGTATGAAGTCCATTCTGTATTTAAGTAACTTAAACATGTTTCCTAAGACCACTTTATCTTGTTTTCAAAAGAATAACAAAGAAAGCTAATACGAAATCGTGAAGCTTATAATTAGATCATATACATTGATATACAATATGCATATATAGGCAACAAATGAAATAATTCAAGAAACCATCATTTTCTTTGACAAGCTTCAAGTATCAGAGCCGCCTTCTAAGCGGACCATGTAAGATGTATGCAAGAAACGGATACAACCGGGAAAAACACACTCAACCGTACTTAAACCTTAACAAATTATACATGTATATGACACATGTGAAGAAAACCATACATCCTCTACCAATGACTTCCATTTCACCTCCCATGAAACAACCATTGTAAAATATAACTTACAATTCAATCATTTGAATTAGATTTACATACAAATGAACTCCACAGTATGCTTAATGAGGTAACATGAAAAGCAATGTATATATTAAAACTTGTATCTAGGTATAAAATATTATGTTGAACTTAAACCATCAATCAACATCTTCTTCTTCATTTTAACTGAATTTACACGATGTATGCAGGATGAGTTGAGGGTTGCAGTGCTGCTTGTATTCGCGAACAAACAAGATCTTCCTAATGCTATAAATGCTGCTGAAATAACTGACAAGCTTGGCCTTCGTTCCCTTCGCCGGCATGTCCCTTGTATTTTTTTGCATGTAAGATGCATACCAAGTGTAGCAACTTTTAACAAGTTAATATGTTATTTTTCATTTGTAGGACACCACACTACTTTCGTATGTATGTTTTATCCGGAGAAATGCTAAATGCTCAAAAACTTCAATATGTGGGTTAATATCAAATTATTGTACATTCGTTTGCTTTTAATTTTATTGTACGACCACATGCTTAAATATCGCGTTAGTGTGGATTATAAATAAGTCCGTTCATTCCCTCTTAAATCATAACTTCTATCATTTGAATATGACATAAAAATGAAGCAAGTATGCAAGATTACCACACTGCTGATCACTTTGGCTTTTATCATACTCACTAAAATATGGTCAGCCCCACAGGTTCCATGCCTATTCATATTCGGAGACTCCCGTGTAGATAATGGCAACAACAATAGAATACTGACCCTTGCTAAGGCTAATTATCCTCCATATGGCATCGATTTCCCTCAAGGCTCCATTGGAAGGTTCACTAATGGACAGACCACTGTTGACTTCTTAGGTACCTCCTTTCCCCTATTTTCCAATTTAACGTTTACATTTGTTGAGAACATTACTTTTCTATTTTATTACTTTCCCTTTTATATATTCTAGTTAAGCCTATGAATAAAAGCCATGTATTAAGGTTTTGTAAATAAAAAAGCAATCGTATAGTTTTTAACTTATACGTGTATTCTTCTCCTCTCCCCTTTCTTTTTTTTCTGTTTTATTGTTCACCGTTTATTGTTTGACAGTTAAATGAATAATTTTAATAATATCAGCCTCTTACCAAATTTTCCTTTCTTGTATGTTAATGTTATGCAGCTCGATTGCTGGGTTTTCGACAACTAGTTCTAGCCTATGCAAATGCTAGAAGAACTGAAGCACTGAGAGGCTTCAACTTTGCTTCTGGGGCTACAGGTATCAGAGCAGAGAATGGAAACAACCTGGCAATTGCCATTATATTCAAAGTTGAATAGTAAAGCATTCTCATAATATTAACCTAAAAGCTAATTGCCTAAGAAATGAAATATAATGAAACTCAGGGGCAGCATTACCATTTTGAAGAGCAAGTAGATCATTTCAAAGAAGCGCTATGATTCATGGCAAGAATGTTCAGAGGAAATAGAACAGCAGTTGCTGAGCACTTGAGTAAAGTCGAGTTCCACATTCATTAATCGAGGTCGATAGTTTAAATTTCATGGGGATTAAGAATGTATACTTATTTAAATTTACATTGCTATGATTTAATTAATGACTTGTTTTGTACAGATTAAAAATAACAAAAGATACGCAGGTTCCTCCAATTGGACAGTTAAGGTAACTGTCTTTGATCTTAAACATACATAACAATTTTTAGTGATCTCTTACCCTTATATTTTATAAACGTTGCAATTAAGCTTTTGATTACATGTATTAAAAGTGTGAATCCAAGGAAGTGGCTGAAACAGTTAAGAATGATTTTGGAACCATTGAAAAACATAAGAATTAGCCAAGTCCTACTTATATATGATATTGCATGGTATTCAATACATTTATTGGTCATCACCGAGTTATGTTGTATTTTTGAGTTTCTTTTGAATTCATTACGTTTCAATAAACTATTTCTCATTTTTTACCCACTAATTCAAAAATTGAGGAAGTGTAGAAGGTCGGCAATTTTAGATCATGTTCTTGGTTTGGGGTTTCGAGTGGATGGATTTGGAGAGGGTAGGTCGTTCGAGTTTTGGAGTGTGGTCTGTCGATCACTATTGAAGTCATGACGTTAATTTGGAGTTGGTGGTGTTGCAAGCGATTGCGGATTAGAGAATTCGAACTCGGTTTGCCAAGGTGAAGCAGCGCTCGTAATTTTGGAAGGTGTTGTTGCGTGTTGATTGCAGAGATCGTGGGTAGTAGGAGGTGAGTCGAATTCTGTTGATTGATGAAGTTTAGGGGCGTTGCGAGTTCTGATGAACTGCAGGGGCATTTGCCGACAGGGTTTTGATGGCTTGTAAGGAGAGGAGGAGGAGAAATAGTTGTCGTAGAGGTCTGTTGTCAGAGGAAGTAGGGTAATTGTGCGGTGGTGATAGGTATTATTGTGTTGATGCACTTGTTCAGGTGTTTGATATGTTTAGGTGTTGTATATGAGACAGTGGTTCAGGCTGCTGGTCAAGGGAGGAGGACAAGTTGCAGTGGTGAGAAGGGGATGGGATGTTGTTGTATGTGATTGATGAAGGAGCAAGGTATGTTTGATATAAGTGCTTGGTGGTGGTCACTAACTGAAGTGAAGGATTGGTGTACGAATGGTTTCAGCAAGTATGGGGTTTTGGTTGTAAGGAATATGTTGACAGTTGATGACTGTGAGTTTGCGATGTTGTTATGCAGAGGGGAGAGTTGTGTTTGGTGATGATGTATAGATGACAGTGGTATACGTTATTCGGTTTAATTTGGTATTATGTTATTCAGTTTAGTTTGGTGATGATGTATAGATTATTAACACTTTAATTGATATATGTTTATTTTGGTATTATGTTATTCAGTTTGTATTTGTCATCAAATTTAATTTTAAATGATTGTAATATTGCATGCAATAATGGTTTGTTATAATCAATAATAGAGGGATTAGTTTGCATCGGTTTTTAACAACAACCTATGCAACAAGTTCTTTGTTGCATCGGTTTTCATTACAACTGATGCAACATGTTCCTTTGTTGCAACCGTATTTTGCATCAGTTGTTAGTAACAACGATGCAAAAAGGACCGTTATGCATCGCTTTTAGAACCGATGCAAAACTGTTAAGCCTGTTGCATCGGTTGCATGTGCATCGGTTGTAGAACTGATGCAACACGGGGTGAACAACCGATGCAAATGGCCTGTTTTGTAGTAGTGTTTATTGAATAATTCGATTATTGAATTTATCAACTGGAAATTGGTTAAAATATTTAATCTTGAGTTTAAGCTAGTTAAAAATAATTTATAGCTTATAAAATTTATATTAATAATAATGAAAATAATAAAACTTTTAAAATCGAAATTAGAAGTGATTTGTTCAATTTTAAAATATATCGTTTAAACTAATGTATATAAATAGCCCTTCAAGGCACAGCTTCAGATTTTGACAAAACCAGTTCCGATGAATCCTAATAGTGTATTATTATTGGGTTTCTAATTTCGGGACGTTTAGATTTATCGATTGATCGTACGGGATATAAACGCGCTGAAATTTATATCGGAAATTCAATAAAATAATTTGGTCCAAAAAGCTATCTTCTCCATACAATCGAATTGGAAATCGAGACTTATTCCATTACGTTCGAAATAGAGGCACAACCTTATAAGCACCTAGCGGCATGCCTCGATAGGAGTTTGGGTTTTAAGCTACGTAAATCGGGACATTTTTAAAATTTAAATTAATATATTTTTGTCAATTCTTCAATCCATCAGCCACCCTATAAATTGATCGTACCTTTTCCTTTTGTGGCATGCCACTACCTATCTTTTGTTCTCGTTTATAAATCATGTCTCCTTTTTCATTCTTATTAGTTCAAAAATTATATCACGTCTTTCTTTCCCTTTCTCCTTTCTAAAATCAATCAGTATTCAATTCAATAAAAAAATGGATAAAGGAAATGGCGACCCTTCCTTTTTTCCTCTGAAGTTCAAAAATGATTCGTGATTCAACAATATATATATATATGCCGATCGAAATCATATCTCCTCCTTTTTTCTTCTACACGAATGGAATCACATTCATTCGATTATATATATATATATATATATATGTAACTAATGTCTCGACTTCTGCCTGGGTGGGAGAGATTCGCAAGTGAGAAGGGTGGCAGGTCATGGACGACAGCGACTGTTTTTAAAGGGGTTGGAGACACAGTGTAAGGTTATGGGTTCTCGGGGTGCAAGGTGGACACGGAAAAGGGAGGTGGTCGATGTTCGGTGAGTCAAGGCTGGGATGCAGCGGTTTAAATCGAAGGAGAAGACGTAGGTGACTTTGGGATTTCGATCATGGCTCAATTGGAAGGGGAGAGGTAATGATAGCGATGGTTTGGTGTTGGCAGGGGATGCTGTGTCGAGCGTGAATGGACGAGTGAAAGGGAAGTCGATGAGGTGAGGTCGCAATGTTAATTGGGAGGTTGCTGGTGTTGTTCGTGGTTGAGAGACGGTGGAAGGAGGATTGCGACTGCTGACCTATTAAGATAGGTAAATAAAATTATGACAGTGTTAGTTTAAAAAAAGAAAAAAAAAGAAAAAAGCTTTATAGTTTAAATCATTCAAGTTTATTAATCAATATTTAATTCATGCGAGGTCCAAAATTACGAAGTCGATCACGTTAAATTCTTAGCTGCAAATTTCACATTGTGGAAGTGGTTTGGGATTTTTCGAAGTCCGTTGGAATTTTACTTAAATCGAACGGTGTTCGATTTAGTTTAAAAACTAGGTATTGTGCAAATAAAAATCAAGGCGAGAAAATTCTTACTCACTTAGATTACTGCTATTTATTAAAAAGGTTAAAAATATATTATTGGATTCCTAGTTGATTTATTAATTATTATTCTATTGAATGATATATATGTGTAGTAGTATATATATTAGCAGTTGGATTTATTTCCGTCGGTTGGAGCGGATGAGACCCTATGCACCTTGCATAATAGAGGATGACCCTATATATCGCGATATCCCCCTCAAAGTGGGATTGGTATTTATATGTTGTATTAACATCTGTGGATGCAGTAAACAGGTTGGATGAATCCAACTAGATTCCTCAAATATATTGTTTATTTTTCATATATAGTGATATATGATTTGTGTAGAATAATCTATTATAGATTATTGCAGTGATTGGAATTATTGGATGTTATTGTAGCACTGGCCTGAATTTTGATAATTTAAATACTATATATATTTTTGTAAAAATTTATGGAATTAAAAGGAATTTGATATAAAATATATATATGTGTGTGTGTGTGTGTGTGTGTTGGAGTTGGTGTTATTTTAAAGAAAACGAATTAGAAAAAATTGATATATTCGATTTTTGGTTATACTTAACTATTGTGTACTATTGGATGGAGATTTTTAAAAAGAGATTTTATAAATGATATTCTGGAAATATAAAAAGAGTTAAAATCAATATTGAAAATAGATTGGAAGTATAATGGGAATTTGTAAGGAATGAATTTATAAAGTGGAATTTAATAAATAAGATTTTTTTTATAGACAGTTAAAACAAAGGGGAATGGGATTTATAACGATGTTTATAAATAGAAGAATTCGATATCAGATGAAAATTAGGAGAATAGGTAAAACAGGTGTGAGAAAAATAGTAGGTTCTAATTTTGAAATGAGAATGTTTAGGAAATCGACAATGAATCGATATGTTGTGAAATCAAGAGGAAGTTATAAATTAAATTGGTTAATGAGTTTTTAAAAAAGGTGTTTTTAAATTTTTAGAAGTGAGTTTGTTTTTAAAAGGAAAATTTTATTATATTAAAACTATGGAATTTTATACTAATTAAGACTAAAATACTTCGGTAAGTACATTTTCAAATGTTAAATATTTGTTTTATAGATTCTAACTTTTAAATTCAGCTTTGGAAATTTATCTGTTCACCTAAAAAAGGTTATAGATGTTTCAAAAATGTTTTAAATATTTTAAATAATAACTTAAACATATTTTTAAATAAACTACTATTCTTTAAAGAAAAATAATTGTATCTTATAAATGGAAAGTTAAAGACTTAAGAGAATTTCTAATGTCAAGATGTGATCACTTTGGAAAAATTTGGATTCATTTAAAGGAGTTAAAGTAGTTGGTTGAGATTATAAATAAGTATAATTGGTTTAGGAATCATAAGAAGAATTTAATGAAAATTCCAGATACTATGATATAAGTATGAAATATTTCCAAGTTAAATATTAAAATGATTTCGGAAATTATACATATAAATAGTTTCCTAAGTATTGAAAGGAAGGTTTTGGAAAATATTTTTAGTTGAAAATGGCTTGACATATGAATGATTTCTAAGTGTTATAAATGGAAGTTGGAAAATATTCTAAGTATTGAGATAGTGGAATATCGTGTTATGGATTCAAGTGTTGAATTTTTTTTCAAATATAAAATATTGAAGAGATTGAATATATACATCTGGGTGAAGATGTTTTGGAATAAATATTTTGGAGATTTATAAAATTGGGCCTAATGACTACTTATAGATGTTTATTGATAGTTAAATAACCGAATAACGATATTGGCCAATTTCTTTCATCTTTTCGAAGAGACAGGGATTGGATTTTATTATCCGAAAACCACTTCGGTCCCGTTTGAACATTACGAATCAATGTCGTGAAAATGATGAAGATGGTGATTCTATTTGTCCAGACCTAGGACAACTTGTATGGACGAATGCTATCAGAACATCGTCATTGGACGACGATGAGCATCTAAGTAATATTGCTTTTGAAAAGGTAACACTTAGCCTCGAACCTCATCGACCGAGAATGACTAAAACAGGGGAGATGCAACAAGGCTTAGTGGGTCGCACCCAATTAGGGTATGTTATCACCTTTCTAGATGTCCTCGAAAACCTTATATTATGGATATAGTTATGCATTGAAGGAGCGCTCGATAGTAAGGGTGGGAAAACTCGAGGTGATAACATATTCGGTATTTCCATGTCAGGGGTAGGTCGGTCTTGTGTAGCAGGGGATCCCGGCGTGGTCCTTGGTACATTGTTCTTGAGGTGTACTATGATGGGCGGTACCCCAGTGGCCCAGTCATTTGTTGGAATCCATTCTCCAATACGAGCTTACGGTTTTGTTTGTAGAGTCTAGTATGTTGGAATTTAATCAATTAAACAATTTTAGCTATTTGAATAAGTATTTGTATTTAGATATTATTATAATATCACTGGATTTTATATAAAAATATTTTGGTTATCGTAAGGTAAAAACCCATCAAGTTTATGTGTGATGTGTTCTTACGAGTTACCTTTGTTTTTTCAAAGGATTTTAAGAACTCTAATAATTCAAATTGAGTGTGTTTTCTCACGCTGGTTTTCCAGACTGACTCGGGTGTTATTTTATTATAATGCTCGAGTCAGACCGAGTATTACAAATTCAGGTTAAATGTTATGGAGCTCAAAAGACTATTTGGAGGAGTTTCAGATGTATTTCCATACTTGACTTATATTCCACTGTGTAAGAACAAGTTATATAACTATCCAGTTGTATTGACTGTTGTACTCTAATGATTGTAAGTGTATAAACTATTACAGATTCTTTGTATAAAATCTATTATTAAATATTATATTTTGTTCTACGGGGTTTGTGAGATTCTGCATTGTTGTTTCTATCTTTCTTCTATCTCTTTCTTCTTCTTACCCCTAATAATCTAGCATTTCCACCACTTGAATATTCGGCAGTTTATATAGTGAGCGTATAAATGTCGATTTTCGAGGCCCTGGTCACTACAAGAGTGGTGGTGAAGGTATACTACTATGATTTATTTAATTTAACTACTGAATTTAGTTAGTTATTATTATTGTAAAAAAAAGAGTTAAATGTTTTGAATTGAAAGGGTTATTTAAATTTGAATTTTTGATATTTATGCAAACGATTACTTATTTTGTATACGATTTCAAAACAAGAAAGTATACTAAGTTATTATATGAATTTCAAAGATAAGGTTATCATTTAAAAGGAAAATGTGTTAGCTTGTTTATGTGATAAGTCAACATATGTACTTCTTTTGATAACTATAAGGGTAACTTACACATATAAAAAATTTGTATTGATGTATACTATAATGGAAATAATTTGGAGTCGTCAAGAAATAGCTGGGATTTTAGAGAAAAATTAAAATCTGGATGATCAAGGTGAGTTAATCTCACTCAATTTTTGATTACTGCAATTAATTTTAAAAAGTTAAAATTAGTTGTTGATTGATTGGTTGAATTGATAAAATTATTATTAGTTGAATGTAACGTTATATATATACACTAGTAGTTGGAGTGATTATTCCCGCATATGTATAGCGGATGAGACCCTATACGACCTAGCGGATGACCCTATATACCGCGATACCTTCCTCGAAGTGGGATTGGTATTTTTATATGTTACTAACATCTGTGGCTGCAGGAAACATGTTGGAGTGATCCAACTAGATTACTCAAAAATGTTGAATTAAATTTCATATATATTGATATATGATTTGTTTGAGAAATTTGTGAAAGATTATTGTTTGAGTGGATTTGTTGGATGCTACGGTAGCATTGGTCTGGATTTTCGGTATTATAAAAAATACCAGAAATATGAATACTGAATTTTAAAAAGAAAATAAAAGGGGAGTTGAAAGTAAAATACTTATAGTAAAATTTTGATCAATTAAAAAAAGAATTTGGGTAAAATAAATTGTTTGATTTTATAATTGTACGTGATAATTTCGGAATATGGAAAATAGAGATTTTAGGATAATGTAAATAAAAGGATTTCAATAATAAAACTTAAGAGATATTTGTTTAAGTGAAAAAAGATTTTAAAATCAAGATTTAAAATAGTTTGGGAAATAAAAGGAAATTCAGAAAAAAAGTATGAAATTGTTATGCTAGATATTAAATCAGCATTTAAATTATGAAATGGAAGTGGAATCATAATTTGTGGGGTTTTGGAATATAGTTGGGTTATTTGGGAAATTGATTTAAAAATGGAATTTAATTAAGAAATCGATTTGCAATCGAGTAAGTATTGTGAAACTATTATAAATGGGAAATGAGGCTATGAAATTTATAAACAAGGTCTACAAATAACGTGAAGTGATTATCAATGGATAAATTAAAGTTATAAATTCACAGTGAGGATTTATAAGGAGATGGTTAAATCGACATAAAAATAAATGATAGATTTATTTTTAGAGGTGAGAAAAACAAAATTTATGGAATTGGAACGTAAATCAAATTGGTGATAAATCGAGAGGGATTTAGATATATTACACTGGCTATATTAAAAATAAAAATAAAAAATATTTTTTTTGAGAAATTAAGTTTGTTTTAAAAAAGAGGATTTCTAAGCATTAACTATATAATTTAAAAAATGTTTAAGAATATTTCAGAAAATAAATTATTTAATTGTTAAAAATTGTTTAAAGTATATTTAATTATTAATTAAGTTAGTTATGATGAGTAGATATTAAGTCAATTATTATTTAAGAATTAATCGGTACTATTATTTTAAAAGGATAAATTATTCAATATTGATATTATATAACAAATTTTATAAAAGAGTATTTGCCTAAAATGAATTTGGATGTTTGAATAGGAATTTTATAAGTATTATTTTGAAATTTTCTTTATCAAGTTTTTGGAAAGTAATGGTATACATTCATGGCGAAATCGGAGGCAGTGAGTGCCTACAGTTAAGTTTGGACTTCTCTGGGATAGAGACGTAACCATTGAGCTGTGAATCCGTGGTTGATACCACGTGGTGCTTTCCATATTTACTTTAAGAGGGTTTTCAAATATTTTGGAAGAATGGTTAGTAAACATACTTACTTCGATAAGATAAGTACATGACTTTAATAATAGATTTAACTTATTAAAATTAAATTAAAAAGAGATTTACTGTTTTCAATGGAAAAGGAAACATTTGGTTGAATGGTTGTTTATTTGATAGTTAAATAACCGACTATCAAATCTTAATCCAAAATACAACTATGGGAATATCTAGATGAAACATGAGAATTATATGGTACAGTTACCATTCGAGGTGCTATACTAATAAACTCGTTTCGTTCTTCTAGGACGATTATAAGGAAATCTGTCCACCAACGTTTAGAAGGTGATCTCCGATCTTATTTTCGTCTGTTTATTTCCTAATGAACCGGGGTTGAGTTTACTGGAAATATCGAACGTTGTTTCGGAAAGACCGGGATCAGATAAGTTAACCGAAAAACCACTTCGATCCAACGAGTACATTTTCGAAGTGAAAACGAGAGCATGGAGTCGAAGATGGAGCAGTGAAGTATAAGGGCTAATCACTACTAATACTGAGGATGATTCCAAAATGGATATAGTAGTAATAGTGCCTTCGGTTTTGTTCAGACCCAGAACAGACTTGTGTGGATGAATCCTATCAGTATATTGTCATTGGAGGACAATGAGCATTCTAAGTGAAAATTCCTTAAAAAGATAAGCGTAGCCTCTAGCCTCATCAACTGGGAATGACTGAAAATCAAGCGAGATGCAGCAAGGCTATGTGGGTCGCACCCAATTAGGGTATGTTTATCACCTTTCTACATACCCTCGGATATTATTAATATGGTAAGCGGAAGAGCTCGAAAAGGGTGGGAACACCCGAGGTGATAGCATATTCGATCAATCCAGGTTAGGGGTAGTCCAGTCATGTGTTGGAAGGGATCCCGCCATGGTCCTCGGTACATTTGTCTAGACGTGTACAGTGACAAGTGGTACCCCATTGCCTAGTCATTCGTATGGAATCCGTTCTCCAATACGTGCCTTTACGGTTTTAGTTGTAGAGCCTAGTATGGTGGAATTTAATTAATATAACAATTTTAGCTATTTGAATAAGTATTTGTACTTGGACACTATTATGATATCAAATGATTTTGATATAAAGTGTTTTGGTTATCCTAAGGTAAAAACCCATCTTGTTTATTTGTGGCATGGTCCTACGAGATACCTTTGAGTTTCAAAGGGATTTTGATAACTTTAATAATTCAAATCGAGTGTGTTTTCTCACGCTGGTTTTCCAGACTTACTCAGTGTTATTTTATTATAATGCTCGGGTCAGACCGAGTATTTCAGATACATGATAGGATGCTATGGAGCTCAGGAGACGAGCTGGATGACGAAGACGTATTACATGTACTTGATTTTATTTCCGTTGGGTATTATAGGATGTATATTCAGCATTTGTGAGGACAAGTTATTGTAACTGTCCAGTAGTGGGTTATTGATGTATTGTGCTCAAACGATGTAATGTATAAATAGCAGTTATAGTTCTTTTTGTATAAGACCAGTTGTTATTTATTATACATTGTTCCGCTGCGATTGTGAGATTCTATGTTATTATTTCTATTTTATTCTTCTACCTCTTTCCTCTTTCTCTTACGATCTGGTATTCCCGGCATTCAATTGCACGGCATGTAATACGGTGAAATTATTGATGTCGCGTCGAAATTCCAGGCCGTGACAGATGAGCTCTAAAGCTTGCGTGTAGTGGCATCTATACAATTTGGTAAAAGCTATGTCTCTAGCCATTTTCTTTCCAAACTTATCGATTTGTCAGTATGAAATCTTAATGCATCAAGATGCCACCTTGTATTACCATATGAAAATAACAATGGGTCATTCTCTAACAATTACATAATAAACTTTATAACATTTAAACCAACATCATCATATGAAATAACATGATTTGATTTATCAATCCAACTCAATAACCATCTAGACAGGCGCATTAGCTACTCCTACTTTCAAATGAATTATGGTCCATGGGCCTTGATGGTTGGGGGAGATTTTAATTAAGTTAAATAAACTAAGTTTAGCTATGTAATTAGTTTAGCTAGTTTAATTATCTTTAATTATTTAAATGAGTAGCAGCTTTATTGGTATGGGTAAGTGTGGGCTATTGGACTTGCTTTTGTTTTGAGCGGCACTTATGTATGCATGATCTTGATCATTATCAGTTTATTATTTTTTCATGCAAACAATTTCTTTATAAAGTGTGTTTGAGTTTTATCCACTTTTATTCCTTTCTGGTCAAAAAACAGCTTCCCAAAGTCTTTGATCAGTCAACCTTATCCTTTTTGTCAATTCATTTGTTGAAAGCTCTAAAGAAGGAGCCTAATGACCTAAAAGTTGAAGAATGACATGACCAAGGTGAAGAACTCATGCTCAATCTTCAACTTGGGATTAGATACGACTCTGATACACTTTTGTTGTTGCTATAAGTATTAATAATCGCGAATAATCTGTTTTATCAGCGCGTTCAAATTTTTGTTTGTTGGGAAATTATTGTATATCTATAAGAAAGATTGGTCACATTAGGCCAAAATATATGAAAGTTGCGAAAATGTATGATAATTTGAAACATATATTTTTCATCAAATTTGCTTATTTGTTCATATCTACCAAAGGATTAGAACGACGTTATTTTTTCCCTTATAATATAAGTATGTACTTTGGTTCTGTGATCTTTTAGTTTTGTCTACGTATATTTTCTAGTCTGGCAATCAGACTAAGAACTGTATAAGCTAAACCATGCCTATTCGGTAAATTTCTATATCATCTTTAATCTACCACTTATTTATTCTTACTATACATAGACAGGCATGTTGTAGGTAGACAAGCTACACAAGCTGCAACCCTTGATTTAAAATCATCTACATTTGATCATAAAGAAAAGTTTGGACAGGATTTCCTTCTGAACGGTCTAAATACACCTCTACATCAATCATGTGAATTTAGATGGAAAGGCTACTGTCCCTTGGTATTCAGGTATTTCACTAAATATTTTACCTTTTGTTGCTTATTTTGATTAGTTTGCTTATAATTCATTTGTAAATCTTATCGTTGGTTAACACGGAAGACTGTTGAAAGAGTGTTTAGAAAGATTTGCAATATTAAACTATCAACATTTCAAACAATTGGATGAAAGCATACAATAATGGTATTAAATTTAGTTTCACGTGGAAACACTAATAGTTTTTCATAGCCAATGCAACAACATAACTGAGCTAAACATTGTTTTACTTCAGCGATGATGATGTTTATATTCACTAATTGTGTTTTAGGCCATTTGAATTGAATCTATATTTAGGAGTTTTGGGCTATTTAAATTGAAGAGTTTGAAATTGGTTTTATTTGAAAAATAATTATGTTGGTCCTATTTTTTGAAAAATGAAGGATATACGCATTATTGATGTTTTATAATTAATAATAAAAATAAATTAACTGAGTCAACTATGTTTTATAATTAATAATAATAATGATGACAAAAACTAATAAGTTTATAAAAATTAACTAAGTTTATATTAATAATAATTAATTAAATAGGTTTACAACAATAATAATAATAAGTAACTAGTTAGTTGATAAAGTTTAAATTTGAGATAATTTATAAGTTTAAATTAATTAAAATATAAGTAATGATATTTTAAGATTTAGCAATTGAGATAATATATAAGTTTAATAATAATAATAACAAAACAATAGCTTGAATAAATTAACTAAGTTTTATAAAAATCAAACATGTTTATAAAAACTAAGTATTATATGAATTAACAAATATACTATAATAATGATAATAGTAAACTAAGCTTGATAAAAAATTAAGTACGTTTATAATGATAATAATAGTAATATAATCTATTACTTGATAAAAATTAAGTAAGTTCCTAATAATAATAATAATAGCAATAATAAATTATAATTTGATAAAAAATAATTAAGTTTATAATAATAATAATAATAATTGACTAAGTCAAATATGTTTTACAATTAATAGTAATAATAATAAACAATGGTTTGAATAAATTAACTAATTTTTATAAAAAATAAATACATTTATAATAATTAACTAAGTATTATAAAAATTAACTAATTTATAGTAATAATATTAGTAATAAAAAATTTGATAAAATTAAATAAATTTGATAATAAGTTAATCGACATTTATAAAAACTAAACTAATTTTTATAAAAATTAACCAAATTAGTTAAGTTTTATTAGAATTTAACTAAGTTTATATGTTTTATAAAAATTAACTAAGTTCATTATAAAAATTTACCAAATTTTAGAAAATTAAACTAAATTAACTAATTTCTATAAAAAATGTTTAATTTAATGAAAGTTTAACTAAGGATGTTTGATATACTTTAAATGTGCGAAACAATTTCATAATCATTTATTGATTGTTACACTTGTTTATAGGTAATTTCCAGCAAAGAATTGTCGGTAATCCAGTAATGAATGTGGTTTTAATTATTATATATATTATAACATTTTGTTAGTACTTGTTTTGTAAACTTGTTTATGAATGGTTATGGAATTTATATGAATTTTCTCATTTTTTCAAAATACTATTATCGAAATGGTTATGGATGTCATATTTGATTATGTGATTAATGTGTTTTTTCAATTGTTTGAATATGATGATTATGTGATTGATTGTTGGTTTGAGTACAATGATTATGTGACTGATTGTTTGTTTTAATGAGATTATTATGCAGGTGACGGCTGAAAATGATACAAGTAGTTAACAGGAAATGACGGGGTGTAAAGTATACTGCAAAATGGGTAATAACTTTTAGTAGCACTTTAGAAACGCTAAAAAAATAGTTGTGAATAGGTGTAATAAGACTTTCATAGCGTTGAAAAAATGGTACAAAACTTTTAGTACCATTTCAGTAAACGTTGTAATACGACATGCATCTAAAAGTTTGAAACTTTTTGAAGCATTTCTAAAACCATACAGTAAAGTTTTGGTAGCGTTTTCAAAATGCAACAAAAAATTCAGACTTTTAATTGCATGTCATATCGCAACGTTCACTGAAATGCTACTAAAAGTTTTGTAACATGTTTTCAACTTTACGAAAGCCTTTTTCGGTGTAGTGTAGTCGAGAGGCTGCATGTAAACTCACCCATGAGGCACCTATTATGTTACCCCAAAGGAGTTTGGGCAGAAGCTTCAATGGTATCAGAGCCCAATAGTCTATGCGGTCTAAATTAGTCATATTAGGGCTAAGCTTGCCCACTTAGTACGGAGTCTAGAAACGTAATGTCTAGGATTGGAATTAGGTAATCAAGTATCCTTTCCTACATGGTTACTAGCCAGGCCTGAAAGGTGATGTGAGGCCAAAGGTTGCCCTTAATAGAGAAGGCCCAACTTGAATTGAGCCTTAGGCTAATTTTCAAATGTTTTGAAAATTAAAGTTTAAGATTTTAAATTTAATTGTTAAATTTAAAATAAAATATGTTATTATAAAAGTTATAATATAACATTTTGAAAACAATTCACATTAGTTTCAAATTTTAAATTTATTAATAAGATTAATAAAAGTAAATTAATTAAATAAGTTAATTGATTAATGAACATGTGCATGTAAAATATATTGAGATATATGTATGTTGTTTTAAATTGTTTAAAATAACAAGTATACATGTATGTATGTGAACTGAATTTTGAAATTAATACAATTTAATAAAAATAGTTTAATTAAATAAATTAATTAAAGGTTAATTAATTAAAACACACATATATAAGATATATGCGTTATACTATAAAGGTTATAGCATACACTATAAAGGTTGTTGTAGATATGTCCAATATGAAAGTTATATTGGAATACTAATGTAAAATTAATTAAAATTTAATTAATTAAATAAGATTTAGTTAATATAATGTTTATATATAACACTATTATATAACTAATATAAAATAAAAAGTTATATAACATGAATGTATAACAAAAGGTGGAACTTTAAAGAAACCCTAGATAGACTTGAGGAGCAAATACATATGTAAATGTACGTATACCATGATTTCTGATGTGTTCGATACTTGAATCATGAGAGTATTTCATAAGAACTATATTATTCCATAAGTTGACATCACTCGATATAATAGATTGAAGATAATGTATCCTAATATGAAATTATCCTCC
Source organism: Allium cepa (assembly GCA_030765085.1). Classification (NCBI taxonomy): domain Eukaryota; kingdom Viridiplantae; phylum Streptophyta; class Magnoliopsida; order Asparagales; family Amaryllidaceae; genus Allium; species Allium cepa. The sequence goes on along the minus strand of CM060939.1, from coordinate 960,943,356 downwards.
ACCATACATATATTAATAAATAACTTGAATACTCCTTATATGTTAAGCAAACTCAAGTTAGAGATGTTATGTAACGACCCAAAATTTCACTACTTTGATTTGTCAATATTTAATTAATTTTAAATATTCAAATAAATCGTTTTATAATGAAAATAAAACTCTTTTTAATAATAAATAATAACAGTGAAATAGTTTTTAAAATTTGTTCACAAAAATATATAGTTCGAAGAAAAACAGAAAATGTGACCGGAAACTGTTTTTCGAATTTTCGACGTTTCATCGTATAGAAGTTGTTTGAAATGTTATGTACACATTTGTGTGTGTGTGTATTCAAATATATGAAATGTTATAAACATAGATTAGTATTTAATTAGGGATAAGTGTAATTAATTAAGTTAAGAAAATGATGATGTGACACTTAGGCAACTATAACATAAGAAATAAAAGAAAATATCACAACCGGGGGACATGAATTGACACATTGGCAACTTGAGTACAAGCATTAAATGGCATGGTGGCTTGATGTGAAATGGGGAGGCTATGGTGGCATTGATATGATGGGAGGAGTGTAACGACCCGGGATTTCGACCATATTATTATAATAAGAATTTAATCTAATTTATATAAAATACAAGTTTTTCATCTATAAACAAACAAATTTTTGGGGCATTATTAGTTATATATGTGTTATAAAGGAAATTTTAATTTCAAAATTTAAAATAGACTATTTTAACAATATTTAAAATAAAATCTGTTTTATTTAATTAAATTAAAGGCTATGTATTAATGACATTTAGTATCGATATATAAATGTAGTTGATAATAATAATATTTGCAATAGCAAAATTCTATTCATATGAAATATAAATATAAAGTATATTAATGCAAAATATAAGTTATAAATCAAATATTTGGAAGATTAAACTCCAAATAAAAATAGAATTAAGAAGTGATTCTAACAACAACTCATATGGTTAAAATAAAATAAAGCATATAAATATTTAATATAAGTATAACATAAAAATATGGTTATAAACATAAGTATATAAATATAAGAAAACCATAATATTAATATAAATATAAAATGAACTAGTAAATGAAGTACTTAATAATTTGAGTTTAAAATAGAAGTAGACATATAAAATAAATTGTTAGTTTTGTAACCTGAAACCAGACAAGCATAAATTTGTATATTGTGTTCAAGCTAGATGATAATAAAACAAAATCTTTATACAAAAATCTGTGTACAAATACATATCAGCAAAGTAGGTAGTACCTGACAAAGAAAATATGTAGTTTGTTGTTCAAGTTAAAAGGTGATAAAAACAAAAGCTGTAAATAAAAAAATCTTTATACAAAATATAAGATCAGCAAATATTAATTAGATGTAAACATATTTGAAGACAAGCTCATTTAATGCTTTCATCTCAGCACCCTAAACATTTAATTCAGCCGAAATACTTGTATCATCTCAGATTTTTAGTACATAAACATAAAGAAAAACATTATCATAATCAGGTAAGGCTTGTATTAGAAGCTAAGTCCCTATTCAAAAACTGTTCATATATATATATAAACACCATACCACTTGTTCATAATATTTAGTTTGGTCACAAAACTTAAGAGGAAAACCTAAAGGAGAAAAGAAAAATAAATAAATAAATAAATAAATAAGCATCATATTTTCAAACTCAATCAAATTCAAAGGCAAAGGAAAGTTACAGGAATTCATATTTCAAAACTGCAGTCTTCGTTCATCAACAAATCCATCTCTGTTTCAACAATTCATTTTGGTAAGTAAACATTCCTATTTGAAAATTTAATCTTAATATTTGGTTAATGAAAGCATTACGACTGTTATATTTTGTGTTCTGTGATGTTGCTGTTTTCTGTAAGATCTGCTATGTGATATTCTTCCATACTATCAGGTTTCTGAGCAAAGAATTGTTAAGGAAAATTAATACTTATTCATATAAAACAATTTACAACTTATAAATTTAACTTATTAAGTTGTATAAACAAAATCAAAACTTGGAAATTGTTTAAATAGCAACATAGTTACAGTAAGTTCAAATTACAGGAAAAAGTGAATAAATGGTTAAAATTCGAATAACTTAAATTGTAAGTTTGAATTTATATCTTGAAATAACATTCAAAAGTAGGATTTTTGAAACAAGAATTAAAATTTTTAGGTAACCATACAGAGTGTTGTTTGTAAAAGAACCGAAAATGATTTTTCTTTGATTCCTGTCGATTTAATCACTAATTGATGTTGAAATTTGTTATGGAGCTAGTTTATTGATGCATGGTTATAGGAAAAATGTTGAAAAAAATTTCTGATGCAAATTTTTTTGAAGCGAATCAAATCTAGGGTTTTTGGTTCGACATTTTTAGGCTCTGCATCATTAATGATTGCGTCGCCATGGATTAACCGAGCTTCACGAGAATTTAGGGGAAGGTTGATGATGATGTCGACGTGGCAGGAGCCCCGTATACGCTAGTGGTCGAGGGTATGAGGTCATGGTGATTTCACATGGGTCGGGACTGAGTCGATGTTCATATAAACAAGCATATTTTGATTTCGTATTTATTGCGTCGATCTGGGCTGTGTTTTCGAACGAGAGGTCGTTATGTGGTTTGTAGGTGGTGTCCTGGGTCGCAAGAGCGGTAGCGAACCACCGTGCACGTGCTCGGTGGTATGGGGGTATCTTCTGTTTCGAAGTTTGGGGTCGACTTGAGTGATACTCGAGTATGTTGGAGGGTTGCTTCGAGTATTTGCTTAGGATGTGCATGAGTGTTTTTCGTGTGTTTTCTACAGTTTAAAACTTAACTTAAAAAAAAAACAGAAGAGAAAGGCAAAGTAGAAGAAGAAGGAGGATGTAGGAGTGACGCAGGAAAAGTTCTGGGAAGTCACGAGGTTAGCTCGAGCATTACGCGATGTTTTCTTCGAGTTTAAATTTTCCAAGGGTTAGCCGAACAAATCTTAAGATAAGGGTTAAGCAAGTTTGATGTTAATTAAGTATTAATGTTGACGGGGTTTTAAGGCTAAATTTGATTTAAATTTATCAAGAAATGTTTTCAAACGTAAGATGGTTAATTTAAATTGGACATTATTTAAGAATGTAATAAATTTTATAATTATAATCAAATAAATAGTTAAGATTAAATAAAATTGTAATTATTTTGTAAATCAATTTTTAATTAAGAAATTAATTTAGCCATTTAAAGTTAATTAACTAACAAATAAATAGTAATTAACTAACTGAATAATTAATTAAGGATTAAACGACTAATTAATTAGTAATTAATGTTTAATTAAGTAATTAGTAATAGTTAGATGAGTAATTGAGTTTTATAAATCAAATAATTAAGGTAATTAATTAATAATTAAGAATTAATTAATTAATTAAATGAATAATTAAGAAGTAATTAATAAATAAGTTGATTAATTAGTAATTAACTAAGTAAGAATAAAATGGTTTATTCTTTAGCAAGTAATTAAGTTTAAATAAATCGAACTAAATTTGAGATGAATCGATGATTCTGTTTGATTGACACTAATATGTATTTATATCCTGTGATGTTCTGTGATATTCTTGATATATCTGTGATGGCTGTGATGATTTATCTGAGATAATTGTTATGTGAATTCAATTGTTGAATTGAACTGTCTAAAAATTGATTAAACAACTTGACCTCTAAAATGGCGTTTGGATTTCGATGAGACCGGGATCGGATGTCAAATGATATTCCGAAAACCACATCGATCCAAATTAAACGTTAGGTCGTGATATCTCAAGTGAAGATCGAGATGGTGTTTTCAGGATGCAAGGGTTATCGTCGTTAACTCTAAGGGTGATTCCAAAACGAGTGTAACGAGATAATGCCTTCAGTTTCGTTCGAACCCGGAATGAACTTGTATGGATTGAATGTTTTCAGCACATCGTTAGGAGGACGATGAGCATTCTAAAAGATATGTCCTATAAAGGTAATCGCAGCCTCAAGCCTCATCAACCGGAAATGGCTAATACAGGGGATGTGCAGCAAGGTTAGGTGGGTCATGCCCTAGCAGGACGAGATGTACCTCTGTCTAGATGTCCCTTTTTAATCGGCTGTGTGGGCAGTTGGTCTGCAGCCAACTGTGGGGTTATCATGTTCGGGACTGTTCAGTAAGGAATGGTTCTAGCCTTGTGTTGCAGGGGAGTTAGGGTGGCTCCTCGGTATGGTGATCTAGGCCACGTACTGTGACAGGCGGTACCCCATTAGCCCTGCCATTGTATGGGATCCAATTTCCAATAAGAGCCGTACGTTTTGATTGTGCCCAACTACGTTGAAATGTGAGATGTAAGCATTTCAGCTATTTCTGTATTTTACGTGAAAACCCTAGACACTATTATAATATCACTAAATTTCCTATAAAATGTTTTGGTTAGCGTAAGGTAAAAACTTACCCATATTTATATGTGGGGAGTCTTACGTGATACCTTTATTTTCAAATGATTTTCAAAGTTAAACAAATTTAACCCGTTTACTCACACCAGACCCATGTCTGACCCAGAGTTTATATTTTGTTTTCATAAACTCTTGGGTACTCGAATTTTTATGAGTAGCCAAGTGATAGGTATTCGGAGTATAGAGTTTCTAGAGGAGTTGGAGCAGAAGACAGAACTTATGTATCTACCTATATAGTTCTGGTGTGTTTGTTAGTGTATGATGTTTAATGGATGTATGTATTGTCAGATATGTATATGACAGTTCCGTTGCATGATAATGTATAACTCTGATGTATATATAACTATGTAATAGTTATGTGATGTATTATATTTTATTCCATTCCGCTGTGAGATTATGATGTTGTTATTCTTTCTTTCTATTCTTTTCTATTTCTATCACTTTCTTTCTTAATGATGATACGTCTTTCTGGGGTTAGAAAGGTGGGTCGTCACGGTTGGTATCGGAGCATTAGGTTGAGCGAATACCTAGGCTCTGGAGTGATATTTATCTTGAGGGTGTGTATTTGTATTTTCATTTAATTATATACCTATCTAAATTTGTTGAGTTCCTTGTCCAGGTGGCCAACATGAGTTATGGAAGGAGCGGCAGAGGTAGGGCCAGCACCTCGACTGATAATGGATGAAGTCAAAATGCTAGTGAGGCTGTAAATCCAATACCGCCTCAAGTTAGTTTTGCCGCCTTATGTAAGGACTTCATCAATCTTGGAGGCCAAACATTTAAAGGGTCAGATTCGATAATTGAAGTTCAAGCTTGGCTACGCTCTTGTGAGCGCATCTTTAAGAGTATGAAGTTGTCTGATGAATGGAAGAGGGAAATGGCATCGTGGAAATTGCAGGGAGGCGCAGCAGCATGGTGGGATGCAACGGTAGCAAATATGCCTGAGGAAGATATTTCATGGGAAAGATTTAAGGAGTTATTTGAAGAGAAGTTTATACCAACAGCAGGGAAAACTCAATTGTACCAGGATTTTCTGAATTTGAAGCAGGGGAGCATGTATGTTTCTGAGTATGAGACCAAATTCAATGAACTTTTGTGCTATGGACCAGGGCTCATTGATACTCCCCTCAAAAAGAACAAAATGTTTGTGCAAGGATTGAGGCCAAAATTTCATGATAATATAACGGTGCTCTTAAAAGGTTCTTTTGTCGATTTGATTGATATGGCTTTGAGATATGAGAATTTGATGAGCAAGAAATCAGAGGCAACATCAGCAGTTTCGAGAGGGAATTTCGTTAACCCAAATAAGAGGAAGTTTAATTCACTTTGGAAAAGGCAAGGCAAGGGAAAGAAACCTGGAGGAAGCAACAATGGACCTCGCAAGTGTTATAATTGTCAGCAAGTTGGACATTTGGCAAATCTGTGTCCTCAAGGAAGATCTTAGCAACATCAGAGTGGTCCAGTATCAGCAATGGTTCAGAGATCGTTGTGTTTTAATTGTCACCAGACCGGTCACTTGATCAAGAATTGTCCACTTTTGCAGAGGGCGCCTCATAATAAGGTCTTTGCTCTGGAAGCCGGGCCATCTTCTTCTTCTCAAGGCAAAGGGGTATTGGAAGGTACTTTACTCTTAAATGGCAAATATATTAAAGTTTTTTTCGATTCGGGCGCTTCTTTGAGTTTTATTTATCTGGAATCAGTAGAAAAGTTCTTTCTCAACCCTAGTACTGTGGATCGTCCCATTCTTGTATCTAATCCTATAGATGGGGCAACCAAATTAGATACGATCTGTAAAGACTTGAAGATTTCTTATCTGTCCCATAGTTTTTCTTGTGGCCTTTATGTGTTAAATTTTAAGGGATTTGATCTTATACTGGGAATGGATTGGCTCGATAAGTATAAAGCAGTCCTGAATTGTGATGAGAGGACAGTTTCGCTGGAAACTAATTTGGGTAGGATTGCCAAAGTGTCGTGTAATGATTCTGGATTTCACTTGAGTAGTCTTTTGCAAGGAGTTGATGCTTCTCAAGGGGAGGTTGAAGAAATCGATGTGGTTCAAGATTTTCCTGTTGTTTTTGAAGAAGTTAAGTTTCTGCCTCCACATCGAGAGATAGAGTTTCGTATTGATTTGATCCCAGGAGCAGTGCCGGTGATTCAGCCTAGTAGGAGAACGCCTCCTAGGGAGAGAGAAGAGTTAATTAAGAAGACTCAGGATCTTTTGGAGAAGGGGTTGATTAGGCCCATTTTTTCTTATCGGGGCTCTGCTGCGGTGTTTGTCACCAAATCGGATAGTTCGCTATGGTTCTGTGTTGATTATAGAGAATTGAACAAGGTAACCATTCGAAATAAATATACTTTTCCTCGTATCGATGTTCTCTTTGACCAGTTGCATGGAGCTTCTATCTTTTCTCAACCGGATTTAGCTTTAGGTTTCCATCAGTTGACGGTAGCTGAGGACAGTATTCCCTTGACTGCATATAGGGGACCAAATTGTTTCTATGAGTGGTTAGTTATGCCTTTCGGGTTAACCAACGCCCCTGCCTGCTTTTTTGACCTTATGAACCTAGTCTTTCGGGATGTGTTAAATAAGTTCGTTCTGGTGTTCATTGATGATATCTTGGTCTACTCCAAATCGGAAGAAGAGCACGGGCATCATTTGAGAATTGTATTGGAGACTCTGAGGAAGCATGTGTTGAAGGCAAAGTTCTCGAAGTGCCATTTCTGGAAATCAAAAGTTAAATTTTTAGGGCATTGTTTCTAGAGAGGGTATTTCTGTAGATCCAGCGAAGGTTGAAACTATTTTGGAATGGAAACAGCCGGAGACACTGACTGAAGTTCGCAGTTTTCTGGGTTTGGCTGGCTACTAGAGAAAATTTATCAAGGATTATTCCAAGATTTCTTCACATCTGACTAAGCTGACTAGGAAAGGAACTAAATTCAAGTGGACGCCCCAGTGTGAAGAAGCTTTCCAGGAATTGAAGACAAGGCTAACCAGTGCATAGTGCTTGCTATTCCAGATGGAAAGAGCAATTTGAAGTTTATACTGATGCTTGTCTAGTTGGTCTGGGAGCAGTTTTGATGCAGAATGGAAGAGTAATTTGCGTATGCTAGTCGGCAATTGAAGCCTCATGAGAAGAACTATGCTACGCACGATCTAGAACTGTTAGCCATTGTTTTTGCTTTGAAGATCTGGAGACATTATCTTTTGGGAGAAAAGTTTGAGTTATTTACGGATCACAAACCGTTGAAATATATTTTCCCTCAAAAAGATCTTAATCTGAGACAACAGCGATGGGTCGAATTTCTGGCATCCTATGATTTGGATATTTTGTATACACCGGGGAAGGCAAATGTTGTAGTAGATGCTCTTAGTAGAAATGCGGTCTTATCTCTTGTGGAAGTCGTTCCATCTCTCGAGGAAAGAATCATTAGTAAGAAAATGGAGGATAAATCTTTTGAGGAAATAATTCTTGGAACTAAGGATGGTCGATATTCGGATTTCAAGGTGGATGATCAAGGTGCTTTAAGGATTAATGGTCGTTTGTTTGTGCCTAATATAGATGGACTGAGGCAAGAAGTCTTAGCTAAGTGTCATCGTTCCAAATTGAATATTCATCCGGGAATTTCAAAGATGTATAAAGATAGGAGGAGAGTTTTCTGGTGGCCGAATATGAAGAAGGATGTAGCTTCTTTCGTAAATAGTTATGCCATCTGCCAACAAGTTAAGGGAGATCAGCAGAAATCAGTCGGATTATTGCAGCCTTTGGAAATTTCAGATTGGAAGTGGGAAATGATATCGATGGATTTCATCGACGGTTTGCCTAGAACCAGGAAAGGAAATGAAGGAATATGGGTTATTGTGGATCGTCTAATGAAGAGTGCCCATTTTATACCGTTAAGGCAACTCGTACTGCGGCTTCTCTGGCAGAAATTTTCTTGAGGGAGATAGTTAGATTGCGTGGTGTTCCTGTCAGCATAGTAAGTGACTATGATCCTATTTTCACCAGCAAATTCTGGGAAGCTCTGCAATCAGCTATGGGAACAAGTTTGAGATTGAGTACAGCCTATCATCCTCAGACGGACGAACGGACGGAGAGGCTTAATCGTATTTTGGAAGATATGCTGCGAGCTTGTGTATTGGATTTTGGTGGATCATGGGAAGACCATCTTCATCTAGTGAGATTTTCTTATGATAACAGTTACCAAGTGAGTATTAAGATAGCCCCTTATGAAGCCCTGTATGGAAGATTGTGTAGATCCCCATCCTGTTGGATTGAATCGTAAGATCGTCTTGTGCTCGGACCTGATCTAATTCGAGAAGCTTCTACGAAGGTTGAGCTTATCAAGAAAAGGATGAAAGCTGCTCAGGATCGTCAGAAGAAATATGTAGATAAGAGACGAAGACCATTGGAATTTGAGATCGAAGATTTAGTTTTTATCAAAGTTTCCCCGATCAAAGGTGCCATAAGATTCGAAAAACGGGAAAACTTGCTCCGAGATATGTTGGACCATTCCGAGTGCTGGAAAGAATTGGAGCTGTAGCTTACCGAATTGAATTGGCAGAACGAATGTCTGGAATTCACAATGTATTCCATGCATCTCATTTAATGAAATTTGTTCGTGACCCATCACTTGTTGTAGAACCAGTAGTTTAGGAAGATTTAAAAGTAGAACCCAACCTGAGTGTTGTCAGAAATCCTGTTTGGATTATGGTCAAGACGAGCGGCAACTCAGGAACAAAGTGGTGAAAATCGTCAAGGTGCAGTGGAGCGAGGATCCCAGAGATTGTACCTGGGAAACTCTGGATAGTTTTAGTAAAGCATATCTGGATTTGTGTCAAGATAACTAGTGACGTTTGTTAAGGTAGACTGTTTGACTTGTTTGTTTTTGTATGGATGATATGTATGTTTGGATTATTATTATAAAGCTTTTGAATTAACTTTTGTTTAAATTTCTGGGACGAAATTCTTTTAAGGGGGGAGGAATGTAACGACCTAGGATTTCGACCATATTATTATAATAAGAATTTAATCCAATTTAAATAAAATACAAGTTTTTCATCTATAAACAAACAAATTTTTGGGGCATTATTAGTTATATATGTGTTATAAAGGAAAATTTAATTTCAAAATTTAAAATAGACTCTTTTAACAATATTTAAAATAAAATTTGTTTTATTCAATTAAATTAAAGGTTATGTATTAATGACATTTAATATCAGATATATAAATGTAGTTGATAATAATAATATTTACAATAGCATAATTCTATTCATATTAAATATAAATATAAAGTATATTAATGCAAAATATAAGTTATAAATCAAATATTTGGAAGATTAAACTCTAAATAAAAATAAAATTAAGAAGTGATTCTAACAACAACTCATATGGTTAAAATAAAATAAAGCTTATAAATATTTAACATAAGCATAACACAAAAATATGGTTATAAACATAAGTATATAAATATAAGAAAACCATAATATTAATATAAATATTAAATGAACTAGTAAATGAAGTACTTAATAATTTGAGTTTAAAATAGAAGTAGACATATAAAATAAATTGTTAGTTTTGTAACCTGAAACCAGACAAGCACAAATATGTATATTGTGTTCAAGCTAGATGATAATAAAAAAATCTTTATACAAAAATCTTTGTACAAATACATATCAGCAAGTAGGTAGTACCTGGCAAAGCAAATATGTAATTTGTTGTTCAAGTTAAAAGGTGATAAAAACAAAAGTTGTAAATAAAAAAATCTTTGCACAAAATATAAGATCAGCAAATATTAATTAGATGTAAACATATTTGAAGACAAGCTCATTTAATGCTTTCATCTCAGCACCCTAAACATTTAATTCAGCCGAAATACCTGTATCATCTCAGATTTTTAGTACATAAACACAAAGCAAAATATTATCATTACCAGGTAAGGCTTGTCTTAGAAGCTAAATCCCTGTTCGAAAACTGTTCATATATATATATATATATATATATATATATATATATATATATATATATATATAAACAACATACTACCTGTTCATAATATTTAGTTCGGTCACAAAACTTAAGAGGAAAACCTGAAGGAGAAAAGAAAAATAAATAAATAAATAAAGAAAGAAATAAATAAGCATCATATTTTCAAACTCAATCAAATACAAAGGCAAAGGAAAGTTACAGGACTTCATATTTCAAAACTGCAGTTTTCTTTCATCAACAAATCCCCCTCTGTTTCAACAATTCATTTTAGTGAGTAAACATTCCTTTTTGAAAATTTATTCTTAATATTTGGTTTATGAAAACATTATGACTGTTATATTTAATGCTCTGTAATGTTGCTGTTTTCTGTAAGATCTGCTATGTGATATTCTTCCATATTATCAGGTTTCTGAGCAAAGAATTGTTAAGGAAAATTAATACTTATTCATATAAAACAATTTAAAAGTTAGAAATTTAACTTATTAAGTTGTATAAACAAAATCAAGACTTGGAAATTGTTTAAATAGCAACATAGTTACAGTAAGTTCAAATTAAAGGAAAAAGTGAATAAATGGTTAAAATTCGGATAACTTAAATTGTAAGTTTGAATTTATATCTTGAAATAACATTCAAAAGTAGGATTTTTGAAATAAGAATTAAGATTTTTAGATAACCATACAGAGTGCATTTTGTAAAAGAACCGAAAATGCTTTTTCTTTGATTCCTGTCGATTTAATCACTAATTGATGTTGAAATTTGTTATGGAGCTAGCTTATTGATGCATGGTTATAGGAAAAATGTGGAAAAAAATTTCTAATGCAAATTTTTTTGAAGCGAATCAAATCTAGGGTTTTTGATTCGATATTTTTAGGCTCTGCATCTTTGATGATTGCGTCGCCATGGATTAACCGAGCTTCACGAGAATTTAGGAGAAGGTTGATGATGATGTCGACGTGGTATGGCCGGAGCCGCGTAGCCGCTAGTGGTCGAGGGTATGAGGTCATGGCGATTTTTCATGGGTCGAGACTGAGTCGCTGTTCATATAAACAAGCATATTTTGATTTCGTGTTTATTGCGTCGATCTGGGCTGTGTTTTCGAACGAGAGGTCGTTATGTGGTTTGTAGGTGGTGTCGTGGGTCGCTAAAGTGGAGGCGAACTACCGTGCACATGTATGGTGCATGGGGGTATCTTCTGTTTCGAAGTTTGGGGTCGACTCGAGTGATACTCGAGTATGTTGGAAGGTTGCTTCGAGTATTTTCCTGGGATGTGCGTGAGTGTTTTTCGTGTGTTTTCTACAGTTTAAAACTTAACTTAAAAAAATAAAAGAGAAAGGAAAAGTAGAAGAAGAAGAAGAAGAAGAAGAAGGATGCAGGAGTGACGCGGGAAAAGTTCTGGGAAGTCGCGAGGTTAGCTCGAGCATTGCGCGATGTTTTCTTCGGGTTTAAATTTTCCAAGGGTTAGCCGAACAAATCTTAAGATAAGGGTTAAGCAAGTTTGATGTTAATTAAGTATTAATGTTAACGGGGTTTTAAGGCTAAATTTGATTTAAATTTATCAAGAAATGTTTTCAAACGTAAGATGGTTAATTTAAATTGGACATTATTTAAGAATGTAATAAATTTTATAATTATAATCAAATAAATAGTTAAGATTAAATAAAATTGTAATTAAAGATTAATAATAATAATCTTTTGTAAATCAATTTTTAATTAAGAAATTAATTTAGCCATTTAAAGTTAATTAACGAACAAATAAATAGTAATTAACTAACTGAATAATTAATTAAGGATTAAACGACTAATTAATTAGTAATTATTGTTTAATTAAGTAACTAGTAATAGTTAAATGAGTAATTGAGTTTTACAAATCAAATAATTGAGGTAGTTAATTAATAATTCAGAATTAATTAATTAATTAAATGAATAATTAAGAAGTAATTAATAAATAAGTTGATTAATTAGTAATTAACTAAGTAAGAATAAAATGGTTTATTATTAAGCAAGTAATTAAGTTTAAATAAATCGAACTAAATTTGAGATGAATCGATGATTCTATTTGATTGACTCTGATATGTATTTATATCCTGTGATGTTCTGTGATATTCTCGATATATCTGTGATGACTGTGATGATTTAACTGAGATAATTGTTATGTGAATTCCATTGTTGAATTAAACTATTTAAAAATTAATTAAACAACTTGACCTCTAAAATGGCGTTTGGATTTCGATGAGACCGGGATCGGATGTCAATTGATATTCCCAAAAACCACATCGATCCAAATTAAACGTTAGGTCGTGACATCTCAAGTGAAGATCGAGATGGTGTTTTCAGGATGCAAGGGTTATCGTCATTAACTCTGAGGGTGATTCCAAAACGAGTGTAACGAGATAATGTCTTCGGTTTCGTTCGAACCTGGAACGAACTTGTGTGGATTGAATGCTTTCAACACATCGTCAGGCGGACGATGAGCATTCTAAGAGATATGTTCTATAATGGTAATCGCAGCCTCAAGCCTCATCAATCGGGAATGGCTAAAACAGGGGATGTGCAGCAAGCTTAGGTGGGTCATGCCCAAGCAGGATGTGATGTACCCCTGTCTAGATGTCCCTTTTTTCGGTTATGTGGGCAGTTAGTCTGCAGCCAAATGCGGGGTTATCTTGTTCGAGACTGTTTAGTAAGGAATGGTTCGGGCCTTGTGTTGCAGGGGAGTTAGGGTGGCTCCTCAGTACGGTGATCTAGGCCATGTACTGTGACGGGTGGTGCCCCAGTAGCCCTGCCATTGTAAGGGATCCAATTTCCAGTAAGAGTCGTACATTTTGATTGTGCCCAACTACGTTGAAATGTGAGATGTAAGCATTTCAGCTATTTCTGTATTTTATGTGAAAACCCTAGATACTATTATAATATCATTGAATTTCCTATAAAATGTTTTGGTTAGCATAAGGTGAAAACTTACCCATATTTATGTGTGGGGAGTCTTATGTGATACCTTTATTTTCGAATAATTTTCAAAGTTAAACAACTTTAACCCGTTTACTCACACCAGACCCATGTCTGACCCGGAGTTTATATTTTGTTTTCACAAACTCTTGTGTACTCGAATTTTTATGAGTAGCCAAGTGAAAGGTATTCGGAGTATAGAGTTTCTAGAGGAGTTGGAGAAGAAGACCAGACGTTTGTATCTACCTATATAGTTCCGCTGTTAGTTAGTGTATGATGTATAATGGATGTATGTATTGTCAGATATGTATATGACAGTTCTTTTGTATGATATTGTATAACTCTGATGTATATACAGCTATGTAATAGTTATGTGATGTATTATATTTTGTTCCATTCCGCTGTGAGATTCCGATATTGTTATTCTTTCTTTCTATTCTTTTCTATTTCTATCCCTTTCTTTCTTAATGATGATACGTCTTTTTGGGGTTAGAAAGTCGGGTCGTCACAAGGAGGAGGACATGGTGATGTGGCACTCATGGAATGGAGGGTAAAGGACGTGGGGTAGTTTAGTAATTCAACAAGTTAAGATAATTAATTTACCTAATTATTATTTCACTTTCTCATTCTTTTTTCCATTTTCAAAACTTTTTAAGCATGGAAACAAAACTTTCATGGCTTCTCCATTTAGTTTTTAGGTTTTAAAGTGTTAAAAAAACAAACTCTTACTTTAAAAACGAGGTTTTAATTCACTTGTTTTCATCTCCACTTTTTCCATTTTTCCTCCTACTTTATTCGGTCATAACTTTCTCCAAATAAACCAAATCAAGATTTTCTTTCTTCAAACCATGTATATTTCTAGTGGCTGCAACTTTGTAGTTTGCCACTTTTTGTTATTTCGAGCTTAGATGCATCGAAAATTCATTTTTTTTGCAAGAGTGTTTTTGGACCCAAATTTTGATGTCCGAAAATACCCCTCACTAACTTCCATAAAATTTAACTATTTTGATTTATTCTTTTTTTAAATGATATAGGAAAGAATAATCTAAAACTTTCCTTTTGAACGCTTTTCCAAAATCCAAGAGTAAAGGGTCCAAAAGTCAAGTGCAAAATGACCCATTTTCGAGGAGAATTTGTGGTTTTCCAAGCTTTCCAAGCGCTAAAGTATTTCAAGTTTTCAAAACCTTTGGTGAGTTTAACTCACATTCAGTTTTATTATATCATATCAATGATGTTATAAATGTTTGTTGATTGTTTGAATGTTAGTTAAAATTGTTTGATTGCTTATTTGGTTGAATTTCCGTTTGGAAAATGGATAACGTATTAAATTGATCGTTATAAGCCCATATGATCGTCTATTTATTATGCATAACCATTGTTTTGCAGGAAAATCTGTAGAGAGACCCAAAGGGGGTTTCTTGACCATTGATTATTTATTTGCACCCATATGTTGTTATTGATATTTTATCGAAATTAATTACTGATATTCCCTTTTATAATTTAAATGCTGTTATAGCGACTTTCGCTATATCGTCGTTTATTAAATTTCAACCTAAAAATTCTGTCATATGGACTTGGGCTTGTATTTCTGCTAAAAGGAATATTGAAATTTATTAGTCATTTTGTTTAATGATAGTTTAAATTAATTAATCTTTTAAATTAATTAAATCGAGAGTAATTAATCAATTTAATAGATGATGATTAAAACTAGTTTATCTTTAGATTTAATTAATCATTTTTGCTAATGATGTTTTATACTTTACTAATCATTTTAACTAATGAATATTTTAGTTTAATTAATTATTTGAATTAATGATAATGGAGATTAATTAATTCATTGAACGTAGTTAATTATTTTAATTAGTGATGATGGGATTAAATTAATTGTTTAAATTAATGATAATTGAAATTAATAAACATTTTAATTAATGATATTTAAAAGTAATTAATCATTTTGTATAATGATATTTGAATTTAATTAATCATTTTAACTGATGATTGGTTTTTGAATTTAATTAATTTTTTTAACTAATGATTTTTAGAATTTAGTTAAATCGGCTCAATTAGTAATGTTTTATAATTAGATAAATCATTTTAACAAATGATGTTCAATTGATCGGTTTGACTAATGAAGTATGGATTTAATTAATCCAATTAATTTATGATTATTTTAAACTTAATTAAGTGTTTTAATTAATGGAATTTAGAATTACTCATCACTTTAATTAATGATGTTTGAGATTAATTATTTATTTGATTAATGTCTATTTGAATTTAATAAATCTTTTTTAATTAATTGATATGATAAAGGTGATTAAAGTAAATTAATTAATCGAATAAAAATTGCTTTAATAAACTAATTCAAAGTTAATAAACTGATTTAATGGAGATTTTAAAGTTAATTTATTAATGTTATAAAAGTGTTTGGAAATAATTATCTATTCTATTGTTTACTTAAAGGGATTTTAAACGTGATTAATTATCTTTTTCGATAATTAATATTATTTTTAAAGTATAAAAAGGAATTGGAACTCGATTGTTGGGATGATAAGTTGGATAATCATCCGAGTGTTCGGTCTGATGTTGGTTTAGGCCTTAAGGGTCGCGCATTAGAAAATTATTCTCTTAACGTTTTAACAATCTAGAACTAATTCTAAAAGTGTTTTACCAATACGAAAATCAAGCAAAATTTTGGTTCTTTTTTAAAAGTAAAAGTTTGATTCGTTTATGGAAATAAATTATTTCCATAAAGAGAATCACTTATATGGAAACGATTTATTTGTATAATTAGCATAAACATCGAAGAAGTAAACTTATCGCTATTATAAAAGTTATGTGTGATCATTGGACATGACTTTGAGGTAATCCTACCTTGACTTGTTTGGCATTACTGTTGACCAAGGATAGTACAAGTTTGAATGGAATGAGTGGTGATAGGTATACAAGACTTAATTTCCATATACGTTCGTTTTATATCCTCGATAGTTGGTATCTTAGCTATAGGTTACTTTAGCTTCTTTATTACATCATTCTAAGACGATGTATTGCTCGGTTAAGCTTTGTTATCCTTTGTCGAAAATTACAAAACCAAAAGTGCGAGAGGAAGCCAAGTTCTGTGGGTTGCTCCCATTAGGGTATTTTCACATCTCATCCAGATTTTATGTACCGTCACATGAAAAACGGTTAAGATTTAGATGTGAAATATTCGGATACTGGGTAACGTTAGGTGGGGTCCGGCTTGGTATTGTCCGAGAAGTGTCACAGAGTATACGAGCTTCTAAGAAATATATTACTAGAGGTATACTTCAAGGGGGTGGTGCACCTTCTTAGTCATTTATTGGGAAATTTCCTTTCCTCATTTGATTATAATTCCCTTAATCTGTTTTAGATTTAAATTGCCATGAGTAGAGCCAATTCCTCATTACGGCATTTAAATGTTTATTTAGTCCATTCCATCGAGTTTTGGACTGTTAATTAATTTAGCCTATTCTATCAACTTTGGACTGTTACCTCCTTTTTATTCCATTCTACCAAGTTAGACAGTTTTCCTTATTCTATCCATTCTGTCCAGTTTGGATTTTACTCGGTTTATTTCCATTCTTTCAAGTCTGGTCAATATTATTTATGCTCAATCATATTCGGTTTTGTTTTCTGATATTCATTTCTTCTCTTGCTTGTATGGACGATATTCTCGTGAGGTAAAAACCCATTCCACATTAGCGGCATGGTCTCACATAATTTTTATATATGTTTCCCCTTATTTGAGTTATCTCACGCTGGTATTTCAAGACTAATCCAGGTTTTATTTATTTATAATGCTTGGGCAAGACCGAGTATTTTTCCAGGTTGCCTTTGGTGTTATGGAGATCATGGAGGCGAGCTTAAGATTCACCTTCGTAGTATTTTATTGTCCGCTTTATTATAGAGTATACCTATTGGCATTTGTAAGGTAGGATTTTATAACTGTCTAGCTGATAAGGTTTGTTTTAACTTTGATATACTTTGTATTTTTTTGAAGAGATGGTTTCTACTGTCTTTGTTATATTATATGTCGTCGATTTCGTTGTGAGATTCTGTTTTTCTTTTTTCTCTGTTCTTTTCTTTTTATTTACCATAAGAATCTGCCCTTTTGTCGATTGGATGCACAACATTGAAACACAGTGGTTGTGTTCGATGTCGACTATCGATGGTCAAAATGACGAGTCGTTACAGCATGGTATCAGAGTGCAAGGTCAAGCTAGAACCTTGGCTTTGGTAGGTTCGGCTCATTAGAGATTGGGTAAGAGACACCCTATAATGAGTTTAAGCGCAATATTTATATGAAAGCATATTTGTTAATGTTATAAAAACGTACAATGTTATTGGTCTATTGAGTTTTTATGAATTTTGGTCCAGACGTGGTACACCACGGTATCGATATGAGTTTTTAAACATTTGTCCATGGCCAACGGACATGGTATTGAAACTTATAAAAATTTGATAAATTAAATATTTTGCCTAGGATTATATTTTATATATATAAAGGAATAATTTTCTGAACTGTATATAGTTATAGTGAGTTGGTTTAAATGTGATATTATTTATTTATTATCACTATTGTTTGTTCGGTTATGCTTAACTTAAATGAAAAGCATAGACTGTCATGTGTTGATTACTAAATCGTGCTCAATTTATTTAGGAGCAATTATCGCTTGATTTAAAATTAACCCTTTGTGAATTAATTTTCATAATTTGACTATAAGGTGTTCGAAGAATATGATTGAATTAAGAATTCACCATTTAATAAATGTGAGTTAGGAATCAAATTATATAAAATGATGTAATATAATCCAAATATTGGAATAAGATATTTAGAGAATAAGTATTGAAGATAATTCTATTGTAAATAAGAAGGAATATTATATTATGAAATCATTTTTATATAAAGGAAATTTATTTAAGTTTGTAAAATGTGTTTAAAAAGGATTTTGAATTTAAGTCCCTTTATTTTTGAAAATAATTTTAGAAAGGTTTCTGAGAAAAAAAATGAAATAGTACTACTTTTGAAAGTAATTGAAAATGAAATTACTTTGGGAAGTAAAATTTTACAGGGATGCATTTTCTTTGTGATAATTAGGAGGAAATTGTTTCTATTAGTTTTGTGGTAATCTGAATAATCTTCCAAGTGACAATCAAATGTT
This sequence comes from Allium cepa, assembly GCA_030765085.1. Classification (NCBI taxonomy): domain Eukaryota; kingdom Viridiplantae; phylum Streptophyta; class Magnoliopsida; order Asparagales; family Amaryllidaceae; genus Allium; species Allium cepa. The sequence goes on along the minus strand of CM060939.1, from coordinate 960,924,794 downwards.
TGCTTAGGCGAACTTGTGGAATTCTTAGTAAATTATTCTCGCTATCATTGTGTGATCGAAATGAGTTCAATTCTGAATGAACCCAAAGTGAGATTTAAGTAATAATTCATTTTACATATAAAAAAAATATGAAGTATACTTTCAAAAATAAGTTTTGAAATTAAAACCAGGTATCTAATTTTTGAGTTCCCAAAAAGGGAATCGGTTTGACAATGGAGAGTATTTCTAATAAAAGATTACTTTGATAAATAGGATTTTTCCCTTAGAAAATTTATGAAATAATTTAACATAGGTTTAATTTAAGTTAAATTAAACAGGAAGGTTTTTATAAACATTGTTTTATTAAAACCATATAATTGTTTAAAACATTTAAGTAATATGAACTACTTGTCTATGGGGTCAACCCAAAAATAATATTCATTTTAACATTCTAAGTTAAAAAGGTTAATAGGTTGGCTCGGTTTTAAGAAAACTAAAATTTGATTTGATTTCCATCCAGATCTTTGAAAAGGAAAAATAAATTTTTTATTTATTCTTAGAATATAAAAGAATATTATATAAATAAATAAATAAAGTGGAATAAGATATGATTTGATGTTTTATAAAGAAATAACTTTATAAAATATTTTAAAACTTGGGTGAGAATTTGTGAAATAATTCAAAAATAAATTGAATAAAATACTAAGTGGAAATATAAGCGAATTAGAAATCAATATAATTAAGAAAACTAATAAAATATAGAGTATAACTTTCCAATTTGTTCAAGTAGGGTTGGAAAATCTTCTAAGCAATAGCCAGAGGCTAAATGTGCGAAACAGTACGCTTAGATAATTATCTATATTTTTAGACAATTAAGAAAGTTTTGAACCTAAGCTAAAAAAAATTCATTAGACATTTGACATTTTAAAACAATTTTAAGTGATAAGTTTTCCCTTGTGGAATTTGATTAACTGTTAGTGTTAGTTTATTCCTTCATGGAATTTGATTGATTGGATTTGATTGAATTGAATTAGTTGTCTGGGTGATTTCATATACCATTGTCTATAAAGTTTAAATTTATAGACAAAGAATTTTGAATTGTTTTTATAAGGATCTAAATCCTGGTGATTTCGAAAAAGGAGAATTTTAAAGATTTTGGGAAAGGAAAAGATATTTCTTCACTCTAGTTGATGTTTTTGGAGGAACCGAAATACCCATGGACGTTCCAGGTTGTTTTGATTCTAGAGTTTCACCATAATTTTTTGGAGGAATCCCATTCTTTTCCTTTTGACTTTGATCTTTGATTTTTCTCGATTGAGAAATTTAAAAATAAATTTTTGGTTGAAAAATTCGGGTATTTAGATCCCAATTTGTTATCTGGAAATAATTGGATGTCTACCATCTATTATAAGATATCCACATTTTTGTCCCATATGATTGAGATATGGTTGTTGGTTGCATGTAGATTTATATCATGCTACTTTTTGCATGTAGGGTTACATCGCATTGCTTTTGTCAGCCCGATTTTCTTTTAGATTTTGTAAGTACAGGTAGAGAGCCATTTTGATTCTTGAGCACCTCCACTTGCATAAAATATAATAAATTACTTGTCAAAATATAAATTAAGTGCAAGAAGATACGTAATAAATTTAGAAAATATAAATTGGTTGATGATTTTAAACCTCAGATATGGGATGCCACTTGGCTTTGGTTTTCTTTTGATTGGTTTAGAGCCCGTTGAGGCCATTCATAGATGTACCGACCGAGCAACGCAAAGGAGACGCTGGCAAAATTTTCCTAAAATTTAAGAGTTACAAATTTTTTAATAAATTTGGAAAATTTTTGACGACTAAAAATTTGCTTTTCTAGGGTTATATCTTGAAATTAATGAATAAAAGAGAATAAGTTGGTATAAGTGAATGAATTTAGAAGACTTATAAATTTTAAAATCTATTCCACCTAGTAGGTGTTAGAAATAAGTTTGACAACTAATTTTATTTAATAGTTTTAAACTTAAGAGTTTTGAACTTTTTTCTTTTAGTAATTTCAGGGACGAAATTCATTTAAGGGGGAGAGAATGTAACGACCTGGAATTTCACTGCTTTCATTTGCGAATATTTAATAAATTTTAAATATTAAATAAATAGTTTTATAATGAAAATAAAACTCTTTTTAATAATAAATAATAACGGTGAAATAGTTTTTAAAATTTGTTTACAAAATATATAGCTCGATGAAAAACAAAAAATGAGACCGGAAACCGTTTTTCGAATTTTCGATGTTCTATTGTATAAAAGTTGTTTGAAATGTTGTGTACACATTTGTGTGTGTGTATTCAAATATATGAAATGTTATAAACATAGATTAGTAATTTAATTAGGGATAAGTGTAATTAATTAAGTTAAGAAAATGATGATGTGACGCCTGGCAACTATAATAAATAAATAAAAGAAAATGTCACATCGAGAGGTGCACCTTGGTATTGTCCGAGAAGTGCCACGGAGTCTATGTACTTCTCAGAAGTATATTACTAGAGGTATACTTCAAGGGGGTGCGCCTTCCTAGTCATTTGTTGGAAAATTTCCTTTCATTGTTTGATTCGAAAACCCTGAATCTGTTTAAGCTTTAAATTTCCACGAGTAAAGCCAACTCCTTATCATGGCATTTAAATGTTTATTTAGTCCATTCCATCAAGTTTTGGACTTTTACTTTATTTAGCCCATTCTATCGACTTTGGATTGTTACCTCCTTTTTAGTCCATTCTACCAAGTTAGACTGTTTTCCTTGTTCTATCCATTCTGTCCACTTTGGATTTTACTCGGTTTATTTCCATTCTTTCAAGTCTGGTCGATATTATTTTTTCTCCATCATATAAGGTTTTGTTTCCTGATATTCATTTCTGCTCCTACCTGTATGGACGATATTATTGTGAGGTAAAAACTCGTTCCGCATTAGCGCCGTGGTCTCACAGAATTTTTATATATGTTTCCCCTTATTCGAGTTATCTCACGCAGGTATTTTCAAACTGATCCAAGTGTTATTTATTTGTAATGCTCGGTTCAGATCGAGTATTTTCCTAGGTTGCCTTTGGTGTTATGGAAATTGTTAACCCCGTTTGGACAACGAGTTAAGAACTGAGACGACTCACGACTTAAAGAAGCAGAGCGACTTAAGGAGTGGTCCGATTCAATAAGTAACCGACTTAACAAGTTAACGACTCAAGGGAGTTACATGACTTAACGAGTCAGGGATTGGTCGACCTAAAGGAGTCAACAGCTTACGGAAGTGAACGACTTACGACATATAGGAGTCTACGATTTAACGGTTTAAGAAAGAAGGGATGGATCACGACTTAAGGTTCTTACCGACTCAATGGGTCTACGACTCAAGGTAATTCACAACTTAAAGGTAGAAGCGACTCGACAAGCTGGCGAGTTAGAATTCAAGGCGGCTTAAGAGAAGCGGAACGACTCAAGAGGTTAACAGTTTATGAGACAGGCCGACTCAACGAGTTACCGACTCAACAAACCGAGGAGTTGCGCGAGTCACAGAATCGTGCAACCTAAGACCTACCTTGAGTCGTCAGCGACTCAAGGAAGGGACTCACGACTCACGACTTAGCATGACTCACCTACAACCTAAAACCACTGAGTCATAGCCCGCAGTCACAATGCTTATGTAAAAGAGAATTGACTCGTGAGCGACTCATGACTTGTAATTATGAAGAAGTGAACCATTGAGGAACCAAGGGCTTAGTCAGATAAGTCGGCCATGTTCTCTTAACTCGTGAACGAGTTAGGACTTGCGCTATATCCAGAAAACCGAAGGCGCTCTGACACCAAACATGAATTCTTCCGGCTGTGTCGCCCACGACCCAACTTAACTCGGCCATGGGTTACCATGAGTCGAACACGACTTACGATCCAAAGGGAAGATTTTTCTATAAATACCGACCTACCTCAAACATGAAGGGGACTTTTGGCCAATCACTTCAAGCGCCAATACTCTGCTGAATTCTCAACTCACCCGACACTTCAAGTTCGAAAGGCATCTCAACTAACTTCAAGGGAAAATCTAACGCAATCTACATGGATTCGAAGAATTCTTCTCTACCAAAGTTCTAGTTGTTTATCTCGTCAGAATTGTAATTGAAGATTGTTGTAAAGTTGTAATTGGTTCAGCAATAAAGAGAATTAAAGTGGACGTAGGCTTGCCTTAAGCCGAACCACTATAAAAATTGTTGTCTTTTCTGCTTTTTTCTGTGATTTCTTTACTTGTTTGTAGTTCCCGTGTACACAGGTGGTGCTTTCATTCAACTTCAGCTTACACCGGGGTGTTAGCGTCTGATTTTCACGTTAACATTTTTGGTGCTTTCACTGAGAATTGAACTCAAGAAACTTCCACTATTGCTCTGCAAAGGATTGTTGAAAGGATTTCTTTTACAACCAGAAGTTTGTTGTAAATAATGGCTCCTGGGAGAAAACGAAGTTCTGTAAGATCCGATAATGTTCAAGAGAATACTGCTACCTCTCCTCCTTCAAGTCAAGCAGCTCCAACTGTTGGAGTTACTCGAGCAGAGTTGGATGCTGTGGTTTTGGGGCTGAATCAACAATTGAACGCTCAGAATGCACAGTTGGAGGCCCAGAATGCCCTGATCTTGAGTAAGCTGAATGATCTGCTTGGGGCAAACCGTCAACCGAGTAATAATGATTGGAACCCTACTGTGGGAGTTCAGGATGTTGAAGGGAACATTTCTCAAAGAGCCGCAGACCCTGTAGAAAGGGCTCTTCTTCAAGCTGGAGGGTCAGGGCCGCACCGACCCTTCGTGAACGATTGTCAAGGCAGAATTCAGAGAGAGTGGCTGATGCATGTCCTCCAGAGCCTCTAAATGATGAAGAGTATTTTTCGGGTATCGTTCGTCAAATCATGAAGGAAAGCATGCGAAGAGATGAAGACGAGAAAGAGTGGGGATTTGCTCCAAGCAAAACTCCATTTACTGAAAGGATCTTGAAGGCAGAGTTCCCAAGGAAATTCGTTCCCCCTACTATTCCGGCTTACAAGGGGACGAGTGATCCTAACGAGTTTCTGTACAAATACGACTGGCATATGACTGGTGCCAGGGCGTCTGATGAAATTAAATGCCGATACTTCCTGATTTATCTAGAAGGTGTAGCTCTATTATGGTTTACAAAGCTGCCGGTCAGGTCCATCGATCAATTCTCCGATTTGACCAAGAAATTCAAGGAGCAATTTCGATTGTATGCTTCTAAAGCAAAGGACATAATGTCGCTGTCAAGTCTAGAGCAAAATCCGGGAGAATCTATCAGGTCGTTCTTGAATCGCTTTAACATAGCATTGGCCGAGGTAGATAATGCTGAGCCACGCATGGTCTTGACATACTTGATGAGGGCAATTGACAAGTCAAGTGAATTTGGAAAATGGTTGAAAATGAAAGAACCAAACTCACTTGACAAATTCTACAAGAAAGCGGATGAATTCATGCGCTTGGAGAGCCTCCAAGCACCAGCTAAGGTGGTATCAGGGCAAGCCGGGAACAATGGTGCTGCTACGAACAAGAAGGAACCAAACACTCAGAAAAGGGGAAACGATGGTGGAAAGAAACAGGGAGACGCTAAGAAAGGTCGTTCTTTCAATTTCACACCCTTGACCGATACCCCTGAAAACATCTACTTTGCAACTAAAGATGATGTCAATTATCCGGCACCACCTAAAATGAGAGTTGCGATTAAGATGGAAAAAAGTGGAAGGTACTGCCGGTTCCACAACCAGCCCAGCCATGATACCAACGAATGCCGCCAATTGAAAGAGGTAATTGAACAACTCTTAAAGGAAAACAAGCTCTAGCAGTATGTGAAAAGGAACAGAAATGCCTCAGCTTCGTCAACTCAAGAACAGCAAGTTCCCGCTCACCGTCCTGGCTCAAGTGAGAAGGCCGTGGAACATGAATCGGAAAGGCCTGTCATCAATATAATAACTAGAGGACCTCACCCAGCAGGCAGAAGCTGGGGCGAGATGGAAAGGTATGTTCGGGCCTTGAAGCATGTACCAGCTGAAGAGAATGTTTTTGTTTTAGAGAATGATGCACCTTTAAAGCAACAAAAGACTTCCACAGATGATATTGTGTTCAGTGCCAGGGATTCTTTGGGTATCGAAGCTCCGACCTCAGATCCTTTGGTCATATCCGCTGGTATTGGGCCGGCAACTGTGAGAAGAGTTCTAGTTGATTGTGGAGCCTCATGCAACATCCTCTTCAAGAAGACCTTTGATCAAATGAAAATTCCAATGGCTGACGTTCAAGCTTCATCACTTAAGATTTCTGGGTTTGCTGGAGAACCCAAACAGCCAATTGGGACCATAGATTTGTTTGTAGAACTCGGGAAAGGACTGAGGAAGGTGGCTCGAAAGCAAACCTTTATAATTGTTGAAGAATTCTCTGCCTACAATGCCTTTTTGGGCCGTCCAACTCTTGCTGCATTCAAAGCTGTTCTTGCTCCATGGTGCTTGACTCTAAAATTCCCCACAGATAACGGAGTTGGTGTGGTTAAGGGAGACCAAGATGCGGGCCGAGAATGTTATTTTGCAGAATTGCGAGAATCCAGGAAGAGAGAGATGGGAAAAGGTGCGGCGGCTCCAGTCCGCATCAAAGAAGCAACCTTGTAGCAATTACAGGGTGGACCCTGCACTGGTGAATGTAGTGGGGCACGAAGGGAGATGGATCCAAGGAAAGCCAGTGCAGGGGGGAATAGAGTGGTACCAGTAGAGGTAACAGTACCGGTGCCTGTTGACCCAAAGGACCCAAACAAAGTGCTTAGTGTGGGTTCACAACTCAATCCGACAGTTCAGAATGTTTTGTTTTCATTTTTGAAGGCTAATTTGGATGTATTCGCTTGGACTCATGCGGACATGTGCGGAATATCCCCAGAGATTGCAGTGCATACCCTGAACATTGATCCAAAATTTACACCTGTGAAACAGAAGAGAAGGACTCAGGGTCCTGAGAGAACGGCAGCGTTAAAAGAAGAAGTGGATCGGCTCATGGATAATGGGTTCATTAGAGAATCTACTTATCCAAATTGGGTCTCAAATCCAGTGCTGGTTAAGAAAGCCAACGGAATGTGGAGAGTGTGCATTGATTTTTCGGATCTGAACAAAGCCTGCCCCAAAGACTGTTTCCCGCTGCCCAGGATCGATCAGTTGGTGGATGGGACAGCGGGACATGAATTGTTATCTTTCATGGATGCATACTCCGGATATAACCAGATTATGATGCATGAGCCGGATCAAGAGGATACAAGCTTCATCACAGATGTTGGACTCTACTGCTACAAGGTCATGCCTTTCGGACTCAAGAATGCAGGGGCAACTTACCAGAGGCTTGTTAATGCCATGTTTAAACCATAGATTGGCAAGACAATGGAAGTTTATGTTGATGATATGCTAGTAAAGTCTAAGAAAGCAGTGGACCACATGGATCACTTGGCAGAGATGTTTGCAGTACTCCGAAAGTATAGAATGAAGCTTAATCCCCTGAAATGTTCATTTGGAGTGGAGTTCGGAAAGTTTTTGGGTTTCATTGTGAGCGCTAGGGGCATTGAAGCCAATCCAGCTCAAATCACTGCCCTGAGAGAGGTCAAGGCTCCTAGAACGAAGAAGGAATTGCAAAGTCTCAATGGAAAGGTTGCTTCTTTAAGTAGGTTCATTTCCAAAGCTATTGACAAATGCATTCCATTCTTTGATGCTCTGAAAAAAGGAAAGAAGAACTTTGAGTGGACTCCTGAATGTCAGAAAGCATTTGGTGAGTTGATTCATCATATGAAAGTGCCTCCGATACTTTCAAAGCCTGACAGTGGTGAAGACCTCTTCATATATTTGGCAATTTCGTCTCATGCTCTCAGTGCAGTGTTGGTGCGGGAAGATTCAAGGATTCAACGCCCAGTCTATTATATCAGCAAAAGATTCACTGGGGCAGAGATGAACTATTCCAAATTAGAAAAGCTCGCCTATTGTTTGTTGATCGCATCAAGAAAATTGAGGCCTTATTTCCAAGCTCATCCTGTCAAAGTCCTCACTGATCAGCCTCTAAAGCAAGTCCTATTCCGACCTGAGACTTCCGACCGTCTTTTGAAATGGAATATCGAACTCAGCCAGTATGACGTCACTTATCATCCCCGAAAAGCAATCAATGGACAAGCTTTAGCAGATTTCATCACAGAATGCACGGATAAAGGTGATAGTGAGGAAGAAGTCATTGATAACATCCCAATCCAATGGAAATAGTATGTCGATGGCGCAAGGAATGATTACTGTTCCGGAGCAGGGGTTGTCCTTGAAACCCCAGAAGGGCGATCACTATGTTATGCACTGAGACTAGAATTCCCTTCGACAAATAATGAAGCTGAATACGAAGCTCTCATCGCTGGTTTAAGGATCGCTAAAGAACTAAACATCAAGGCATTGCATATCTTCAGTGATTCTCAACTTATTGTTTGTCAAGTCAAGAAGGAATTTCAAGCTAAAGGAGGAAATTTACCAGCCTATTTGTCAAAAGCCTGGGAGCTCCTTCAAGATTTTGACCGTTATTCAATAAATCATATTCCCCGAGAAAAAAATATGAAGGCGGATTCTCTCGCAAAGTATTCGAGTACTGGTGAAGCTCAACTATTGGGGTTAGTTCCCGTTGAAGTCTTGTCAGTCCCAAGCACAGATGAAATGGATGTTGATTAGATTATGAACATATCCCGAGAGCAAGAATCATGGATGACTCCGATACTTGAATATCTACTCAATGGTTCTTTGCCAGAAAATTCGAAAGAATGACAAAAGCTGATGAGGAAAGCCTCTGGTATATAGTTCAAGATGGTCGTTTGTACAGACAAGGATTTTCAATGCCATTACTCCGATGTGTGACAAGGGAAGAAGCTAAGACGATTCTAACTGAAGTACACGGAGGGGAATGTGGGGATCATACAGGTGGTCAAACTTTGGCAAAGAAAATCCTCCGTTATGGATACTTTTGGCCAGAAATTAATCAGGATGCTGCTGACTATTCCCGAAAGTGTGATAAATGCCAAAGATTTGCTAAAATTCCTAGAGCACCTTCCACTGAGCTAACACAAATGGTCAGTCCATGGCCGTTTGCCATCTGGGGAATAGATCTCATTGGGCCTTTGCCGACTGCCAAATCAGGGATTAAATATGCTATCGTTGCTGTTGATTATTTTACTAAATGGGCTGAGGCTGAGCCGTTGGCCACTATCACCTCTAAGAAAATGATAAGTTTTGTGACTAAAAGTATCATTTGCAGGTATGGTGTGCCTCAGAAGATAATCACAGACAATGGTACTCAGTTTGAAAGTGAGGAATTCCAAGATTTTTGCAAACGATTCAAAATCCGAAAAAGCTTCTCAGCAGTGGCTCATCCGCAGGCAAACGGGCAAGTGGAAGCAGTAAACAAAATCATCAAATCAACCATCAAAAAGCAGCTGGAAAAAGCGAAAAGTGGTTGGGTTGATAAGTTACCGCTTGCACTATGGGCATACAGAACCACCCACAAAACTGCGACTGGGCATACTCCATTTTCATTGGCATATGGATCAGAAGCAATGATTCCAGTGGAAACTGAAGTTCCCTCACACAGAAGGATCCATTTTGATCAAGATGAGAACGAAAAACTGCAACTGGAAGCACTTAACCTCCTTGATGAAAGAAGAGAAGAGGCTAGACTTAGAATTGCAGCTCATCAACAAAGAATAGCCAGGCACTTCAATTCCAAAGTTCGTCAGTGCAACTTTGAAGTTGGGGACCTAGTTCTGAAAAGAATCATGACAGCTACAGGTGTGTTTGGGCCAAACTGGGAAGGGCCATATGTTATAGGCACGAAGCTTCTTGACGGCACATTCAAACTCACAACTGTCGAAGGAGAACCAATCCCAAGAGCTTGGAATAGCAATCATTTGCGTCCTTATTTTACTTAAAAGCTTTTCTGAAATGTTGTAAAAGAATTGCAAATATATGATTCTTGTATTGAAAGCAATTGTAAAGCAAGTAAATAATGAAAAGCTATAAAGTGGATGTAGGCCCAGTTTTTGGCCGAACCACTATAAATCTTGTGTTCTCTACTATTATAAACTACTTTTTTTTATTTCGACATATAAAATACGTTAATTGTGTCATTAAAATGTTGACTTAATAATGCAGGCTATAAAAATGAAGCTTACTCATTGCAAGACCAATTGATCTCCGACACCACTCAGCAAGTAAGCACTAAACCATTCAAGATTTCCATACTCAAATCCTACAAAAGAAGTGCTTCGAACAAAAGTGAGTAATGTGGATGGAAGTGGACCATATCTAACTAACTGCAAATGTTTGAATAAACAAACAACCAGTTAAATAGCCTGTGTCTACCACCACCAACTTGCTTAACTATGAAGTGTATTTCTTTGGATAAGGGAAATCATTGGCAACTAAAAAGTGATGACACTTGCAAAAGACAACGGGGATCGCCAACGTGAATGGATGGCAAAAGAGACATGGGCGAGCAAGCATCAATCAGCAAAAGACCTCTTCGGAGGCACAAGCCCTCTAAGGAGGCACAACTCTTCGGAGGATAAAGACCTCGAGCGGGCCTAGCCAGAAAAAGAGAGATCTTTCTCGTTACAAAGTTGGGGAATGATCGGTCGATACACTCCCGTGAATCTGTCCAACCGAGAGAAAGAAACTCCAAACTTCCAGGCAAAAGCCCTACTCAGAGGCACACGTTTCACCGAGATTGAAATAAAACTTCCAGGTGTTGAAACGTGAAAAGCCCTCTCCGGAGGCCCATTTCACCACAGTTGAAATGCTAAAAGACCTCGAGCGGGCCAACCAGAAAAAGAGAGATCTTTCTCGATACAAAGTTGCGGAATGATCGGTCGATACACTCCCGTGAATCCGTCCAACCGAGAGAAAGAAACTCCAAACTTCCAGGCAGTAACCCAGCTCAGAGGCACACATTTCATCATCGGTCGATACACTCCCGTGAAATGAAATGTGAAAAGCCCTCTTCGGAGGCCCGCGTCCCAACGAACAGGGAAAAATAAAAGCCTATCTCAAGGGGGGGAAACAAAAAAAAAGACCTCTTCCCAGAGGCACAACAAAACAAAAAGACCTCTTCCCAGAGGCAGAAATGAAAAGACCTCCTCCCGGAGGCACAATCAAACAGGAAGACCTCTTCGGAGGCACACGTTTCACCAAGATTGAAATAAAACTTCCAAGTGTTGAAACGTGAAAAAAGCCCTCCTCGGAGGCACAACTCTTCGGAGGCACACGTTTCACCGAGATTGAAATAAAACTTCCAAGTGTTGAAATGTGAAAAAGCCTTTCTCGGAGGTGCAACTTTTCAAAGAAGCAAAAATCAAAAAGCCCTTTACTGTGGCGTAAAAAAACAAAAAGAAGCCATTTTTAAAGGCACACTTTAACTCTCAAAGGAAGAATGATCCACCTATTTTGGAAACTACTCTTCCTTAAAAAGAAGTTAAAGTACCCTTCAGATGCCCGCTTTACCACATAGAAGAATTCACTTGGTAAAATGTGTATATGCACAAAAGAAAAAGTGATATCTTCGAAGGATGAAGCGTAAAAACTTATACGGAGGGAGTTGTAATCTATTTTTAACAAGATAATATTCCTCCAAGTATGGGATAATTATTCTCCAGAAAATAAGAGTACAAGGCCCCTAAAAATACAAGATATTGCAATAAGCTTATGGTATAGGGGCAACATGGTATAGCTACATACAACATGGTGTAACTATATTGGTAGAATTACGCTCAAACAACATACCACAAGCTCACTGTAGTATCATATAAAGAGACTTGTACAAAAATGAATAATAAATGCATTCTCAGATACAGACAGAAGTTTGTACAAAGAAAAAGAATCATTTTATTCAACACTGTTAATATTTTGTACAGGTACAGGTTTCAAAGTAAAAAGTAAAAGAAAAGCGGGAGCCGGTACCCGCACAATCTCCGGTCAATACATGCAAAAAGCAAAAGGCGATATGAAAGCCACAGAACCAGAGCCATCATTTCTTCTTCCGTCCACCTTTTGAGCCCGCACCTGGCCGGATAACCAACTTCTTAGGCCGGCTTGTAAGAGTAGGGGATGAAGGAGAAAGGGGCTCAGTCAGACTTTCTTCTGTTTTTCTTCGCCAGTTGAAGATTCCTTCTTCTTCTTGGAGACTCCCTGCTTTCCTCTCTTCTTGGAGGAAGACCCACTCCCTGGAGAAAAAAGTTTAGCTAACGGTTCATCATCGGAGCCAGTTGGTTCTGGGGTCTTCTCGCTTCCTTCAGTTTCTTCTCCTCTCGGATCTTGAGAAGCAATAGGATCATATAAGCCGTGAAGAGCTTCTATTTGCTCCTCTTGTGACCCGGGTTGAGAGGCGGACGGAGGAGTGACTTGGAGAACCGAAGGAGGAATAATTGGAGGAGGAGAAGCTTGAATAATGCTAGGTGCCTTTTCTACAGAAGAAAAGAAGTTAAAGTCAGTAAAGAGAGGAGATAAAGGCTCGCTGAGGTTCAGAAAATAGTCAAGAAGCTCATCAAGCTCGTAAGAAACAGATGAGAAGTCTACTTGGGCAAGATTAACAGTAGAGTTACCTGGAGAAGTCGGTTTCCTGACATCAACCTCATAAGCCTGTGCCTCGGCGCTCTCGTCGCCTTCATCTCCACCCTGTATACTTGTGATCTCGGTGGTAACTTTAGTAGGGGATGGAGAATGGGAACTAGAACCGATGATATCGATTTCTGCTAAAGGAGAAGGCTGAATCGGAGCAGTTAAGATAGTTTTTCCTGAATGTTCCCCCACCGCCATTTCGGCCCTTAATTTTGCATGTTGTTCCCTTCCCTTGGCGAGAGCGGCATGAGCATCGTCATCAAAATAATGCTCCTCAAGAGCTGGTTCGACGTAGCCAGCACCTTTAGCACCGAGCATATCAAGTGCGGCCTCCCATACCTCAGCCAGAGTAATTTCGTACTTGAGGCCTAGAAAGGCGAGGCTACCGCGCCCCAAGACGCTATGCAGGTAGAAGTCAAATAATGTTGAGCTGATGTTGGTCTTCGTTGCCTCATGAGATTCTTCAGCTGCAATTTTGCCGGCAACGGCCTCATCACGCTCTCTTTCAGCTTTGGAAAGTTGAAGCTTAAGCATTTGAATTTCCGCCTCCTGAGAGCTGACTTTCTCCTGTAGTCCTGTAACCTCAGCACGATACATTCCTGCTGTTTTCTGCTCAGCTTCAAGTTGTGCCTCGGCATGTCGCTGAGCCGCGTGAGCATCGCGAACTTGCTTCTGAAATACTCCTTCTTTTTGAGTATATGTGGTAGAAGAAGTAGCAAGCTCTTGTTTTAGTTCCTCAACTTTTGCTTCAAGCTCTTCATTGTAAGTAGTAATGCTCCTCATTTCGGTATCGTGCTGCTCGAGAACCTTCTGCCATTTGGCTTTATCGTTCTCCATAGTAAGCATGGCCTCTATATTTGCACGGTTGACCCTTTGAAGCTCGTCTACAAGCTTTTGCCAGTTTGACATCCTTTCAATATCAAGCTTGATGGCATCGAGATTTCGTAGCATGGCAGGCTTGTCGATAGGGACCAAGTCAAGATCGAACCGCACTCCCTTTAGGCACCACTGTGGAAACCGGCTTTGCAAAGTGGCTGGGCCCGGCCCAACTTGGAATTTAGGCCTGCTAATTATATTTTGGATGTCTGTCTTCCCGAGAGAGGGAGAGCCGGAAGGAATGTCAAGCGAGACGGGGGCAGTGATCTTTTCAGGAGTTGTAGAAGTATGCTTCTCACCGTGTCGGGCACGTTTGCTTAATTCCTCAACCATATGACTTTTTCCCCGGTCATCGTGGGATTTTCTCTTATGGGAATCGTCGCCTTTATGGGAAGAATCGTGGCGCTCCTCCCTCTCTTTTCGCTCAGAACGCTCTTCTTGCGCCCTCCTCTCCTGAGCCTTTCGGGTAGCTCTCACTTCATCGGATTCTCTGTAAGAGGGGAGGTAGCGCCTATAATCATATTGGCTACGCCTCCCGTAGCGCTGGAAGTCATCATAGTAGGATCCGCTGCGTCCCATCGGAGGATCTGAAATAAAAAGAGATAAGTTTTAGAAGTCTTCAAAGTACAAAGAGTCAGAAGCATAAAAGTGCCGGAAGATTCTAAGTGTGTGTGATGTGCAAACTACGCGCAGCAAACTACGAACCACTCTTTAATTGTGGAGTAGTTGTGGGTGTAGTAGTTAGCGTCAACTCTTGAGTCGACGGAGTCTGTTGCAGAGTAGAGGTCGCCTCAGCTACTGAAGAAGAAACCCTGGTGGTGACGGGGTCGTCTTTAAAGAGCTCCTGTGAAGTGACAAACAGGTCGCTCAACCCTTTGAAAGTGTCATCTCCACTCTGTTTGACGGGGCTTGTTTTCCCAGCTTCTTCGTCACCAGGCTTCTTCGAATGAGGAGGAGATTCCTGAAGCTCTCTTTCTTCAGTGACCGGGGGAAGTTTGCCAGATGACCCCGCGACATCGACAGAAGTGGAGCACTTCACTAGAGAAGCCTTAGAGGCAGGTTCTTTCGGTATGGGTGCATCGGTAAAAACTGGGGCATCCAGTGTTTGGGTTGGGGAGTCTGGGACTTCATGAGGGTGTGTAGAGCGAGAGGCATGCAAAAGCCCGTATTGATGCAAAAATCCATCCCTCAACAAAAATTTTACACTTCTCTCTTCCGCGGCCACGACACTCAGTCTCTCAAAAACTTGCTTATGGCCTAGATCTCTAGAAGGGGGAGGAAGTGCTGAAAAAGGAAAGAGTGAAATTAACGATTAACAACTCGAAATTCGAAAAGCTCGGGAATGGAAAATAGAAGCAGGTAATCTTACTTCCTACTCTCCAGATGGCATAATACCCTAGGGGCAGCGAACAAAGAAAAACTGATTTAAAAATCCATGAGCACTTTCGGGAAGGTCAGTCACGAGTTTGCGGTTCCTAACTCTCCTTATGACGACAATGGAGGGATGGTCTTTAGTCTTGGTGAAGGAACATAAGTAACAAATTTCTCCGAAGCTCGGTAGTCGACCCAGGGTTCTCATGAATAAAACACACAACCCCATCAGAATGGCGTAACCATTGGGGTGCAGTTGAAACGGAGAGATGGTCAATCGAAGTAGAAATTGCTGAAGAAACTCGTTGAAGGGAGGAATAGCACCGCACAAGCACATTTGGCGGTTGACAGCGACGAAACTACGGGGAGGTCTATCGGCAAAATCATTTGGCCCGGGCAATATAACATCCATTTCAATGATGCCAAATTGAGCGCGCAATAAGCTAAACGTCCGGTAGTTCAAGGAAGTTGAGACTCTTTCCGGTGGAGTAGTCAGTGGAGCAGCTATTGGAAGAGCTTCTCCAATCTGTTCCGTTGCTTCTTCTTGATGTGAGGCCATTCTATATAAGCAACTGGATATTCAAATTTGAAGGTGCACGTTTCCTAAAAGTGTGAAGTGTTGTGCAAAACTAATAAAAATAAACAAGTAAATATAACTGGAGTAAAGTTTGTCGACAACTGATCGATTATCAAATTTCAGGACTTGTTAATTTGAAGTTCAAGCACAGTGTTAATGCAAACAGAAAAGTTTGGTTGACTATTCCAATGTTGCCTTGATACTTTGCCTGAATTCGTTGTTTTAAAGCACTTCGTTCACACAATCTTTTCAAGTTGATTAATTGTTGTTAACTAATCTGTCATTTGATGTAGGCAGTCAGTGGCAGTATATTCGTCCCAATTTTCTGTAAATGTTGTATTAGACAGGTTATT
Source organism: Allium cepa (assembly GCA_030765085.1). Classification (NCBI taxonomy): domain Eukaryota; kingdom Viridiplantae; phylum Streptophyta; class Magnoliopsida; order Asparagales; family Amaryllidaceae; genus Allium; species Allium cepa. The sequence goes on along the minus strand of CM060939.1, from coordinate 960,908,960 downwards.
AGCTTGCAAGAGTGACCTGTGGAAAAAATGCAATAAAGTTTAACAAGTTAAAGTCCAAACAATTCAGCACTCAGGCAGTTTGTTTCAGCAAATCAAGTTAAAGTTCAAGGTTCAAGCAAAATTGTCAACTGCGACAACTTAAGTGTTGACTCGGCGACGACTTAAGTGTTGACTCGGCGACGACTTAAGTGTTGACAACGACTTAAGAAATTCTTCCTACGGGTTAAATCAAATCATTGGTTATCCGGCTAACTCGTCCACGACCTAAGGATTACGAGGCGAGTTAAGTTAGGTCGTTTCAATCTTGAATTGTTAGTGTCTTAAGTCGGCAGTGCTCTAAGTCGTTAACCATGAAAAATAGAAAAGGCTTCCGTCCGAAGCAACGTGAAATTCCTCAAGTCCTATCCCGGCTACGACTTAAGACTTATGCCGTGAAGGTTGGTAAGTCGGTCAAGAATTAAGTCGTGAAGGTTATTGAATCGCTCAAAATTATGGCGCTCAAAATTACTGAATCACGTCCAAGTTAACGTCATGCTTCCTCCAACCGACCAACCCCTTCTCAGAACTCCTAACCCATTATCCTCCTAAACCTTAACCCGTTATCCTCCTATCTCCTAACCCAATAAGCCATACAAGACAATCTCATATCCTCTAAATTCATGGATCAACTGACTCGAAATATAAAAACCCATCGTCTCCTCCTTGCAAATCGTCTACAAACTCAAATCAAACCGCTCCAAGCTTGTCAAAAATCAATCATAGCGTGACTCGAAATGAAGCATGGTGCGAGGATTTGGATTGGGGTTAGGAAACGAGAAGTCCAACTCCATGATCGAGGGATAACGACAGTTGTGAAATTGAGCGGGCAATAAGTTTACTTACGTAGTGTGATGACGAAGATCAAAGAAATTTGATTGATGATGGGGTAAACTGGTTGAGTTCGTCTTTGAAAGCTTCGAAGATTGTTAATGGCAGAAATAAACGCTGAAGTAAGAAGGTGAAGAAGAAGGGGCGACTTAAGTCATTTATACACTGGAGCGATGGAATACGAATCGGCATCAGCCGACCTAGTCTCTTCCTTAAGTCCTTCGCGACCTAACAACCCATCAGGACACGAGCTAAGAAGATCGAAGCACACGTCCTACGACTTAGGCGTGCACTTCGAGGGGCAAATGTTAACCCCGTTTGGACAACGAATTAAGAACTGAGACGACTCACGACTTAAAGAAGCAGAGCGACTTAAGGAGTGGTCCGATTCAATAAGTAACCGACTTAACAAGTTAACGACTCAAAGGAGTTACACGACTTAACGAGTCAGGGATTGCTCGACCTAAAGGAGTCAACAGCTTACGAAAGTGAACGACTTACGACATATAGGAGTCTACGATTTAACGGTTTAAGAAAGAAGGGATGGATCACGACTTAAGGTTCTTACCGACTCAATGGGTCTACGACTCAAGGTAATTCACGACTTAAAGGTAGAAGCGACTCCACAAACTGGCGAGTTAGAATTCAAGGCGGCTTAAGAGAAGCGAAACGACTCAAGAGGTTAACGGTTTATGAGACAGGCCGACTCAACGAGTTACCGACTCAACAAACTAAGGAGTTGCGCGAGTCACAGAATCATGCAACCTAAGACCTACCTTGAGTCGTCAGCGACTCAAGGAAGGGACTCACGACTCACGACTCAGCATGACTCACCTACAACCTAAAACCACTGAGTCGTAGATAGTAGTCACAATGCTTATGTAAAAGAGAATTGACTCGTGAGCGACTCATGACTTGTAATTCTGAAGAAGTGAACCATTGAGGAACCAAGGGCTTAGTCAGATAAGTCGGCCATGATCTCTTAACTCGTGAACGAGTTAGGACTTGCGCTATATCCAGAAAACCGATGGCGCTTTGACACCAAGCATGAATTCTACCGGCTGAGTCGCCCACGACCCAACTTAACTCGGCCACGGGTTACCATGAGTCGAACACGACTTACGATCCAAAGGGAAGATTTTTCTATAAATACCGACCTACCTCAAACATGAAGGGGACTTTTGGCCAATCACTTCAAGCGCCAATACTCTGCTGAATTCTCAACTCACCCGACACTTCAAGTTCGAAAGGCATCTCAACTAACTTCAAGGGAAAATCTAACGCAATCTACATGGATTTGAAGAATTCTTCTCTACCAAAGTTCTAGTTATTTGTCTCGTCAGAATTGTAATTGAAGATTGTTGTAAAGTTGTAATTGGTTCAGCAATAAAGAGAATTAAAGTGGACGTAGGCTTGCCTTAAGCCGAACCACTATAAAAATTGTTGTCTTTTCTGCTTTTTTCTGTGATTTCTCTACTTGTTTGTAGTTCCCGTGTACACGGGTGGTGCTTTCATTCAACTTCAGCTTACACTGGGGTGTTAGCATCTGATTTTCACGTTAACAGAAATCATGGAGGAGAGCTGAAGATTCACCTATCATAGTATTTTATTTTCCATTGTATTATAGAGTATACCTATCGGCTTTTGTAAGGCCATGATTTTATAACTGTCCAGCTGATAAGGTTTGTTTTAACTCTGGTATACTTTGTATTTTTTTTGAAGAGGTAGTTTCTACTGTCTTTGTTATATTATATGTTATCGAGTTAGTTGGGACGAAGAGAGTGAACGGTCGCTTTTGTTTCATAATGAAACATCGGAAATGAGAATTGTAGTAATAGTGATTGATACTTAACATTGGAATAAGAAATATGATTTCTATTTCGATATATATTTTCATATAGAAAATTGTTTTCTACGATATTTATTTCTCTTGAGTTCAAGATATTTGATCGAAGAACTCTCCACGGTAAACTAGTTGCAGTATGTAAAATAAATAAATCTATATTAAGTGAATGATGGACTTCTGATAGTACGCTGTTATAGTGGTGGTGGAAATGGTGGAAGCATACCATATAACACTTATTGATTGCATCATATTACGAAAATTATTTTCGTAAAACGTACCGAACATTATTTATGAAATAATGGCTATTTCTGGGTATTGATTGATAAATAAACATGGCTATATTTCAATATGAATATTTGTTATGAAATAGAAATGTAATGTTGTATTGGTTTTTTAACAAAAGTGATGCATTGGAAAATACAGAAGGATCTAATATTATTTACAGTTATTTTGGAATTATAGACTAAGCCATAGTTTTGAGAAAATAATTTTATTATATGATTTTGAATAATGTGATGATGGTTAATTATATCACAAACAATTAAGGGCTATGCATCCATTCAGTGGGAGCATCATAAGAGTTATGAACTCATCGGATTGATATATATAGATGTATGCAATCGTAAGTTTATTAACACAAAAACGGTTCCACATACTTCTTCATATTCACCGACGAGTTATCATACAAGGGACATGTGTATTTAATATGCATGTAATATGTCTATGGTAAACGCACAGAGTACAAAACAGACGTAAATAAAATAAATGTATTAGAAATGATTCGATATGATTGAATGATATGTCTATAGTAAACTCACAAAGTATAAAACATAATTAAATAAAGTAACATGCAATAGAAATGATTCGATTTGATCGAATGAGTGAGTATATTAGAAAAGGTTCTGAACGTACCTAAAAATGAATAAAGACTCAATCTCAAAAGTCGCTCCTCCATGTGATACATAATGATGCATAGATAAGGTTTAATCGAACTTTGTTGGACAATGTACGATTAATTATGAGTTAAGTTGAGTTAGTTTCTTTCTATAAGGTCATGTACTTAAGACTAGTACATAAGGTTAATATTATTTCATCTAAATAAGAGTTTACAAAATCACACAATATAAGGGTTTATAATAAATTCTAACATATCCTAAACCAAGGAGTTGGCAGGTTGTGTTAGTCGAAAGATTACATGTAATAATTGTTCATGAGGGGCCTTGTATGAATCTCCCCAAAAGGATTTTGGAAATGACTATTATTGGTGACATATTTATGTTTTGAACATAAGTTTTGTAAACTAAAACCAATCAGTATAAATAAAGAAATTCATAACACATTTGTGAGTACTTGTTCTGTTGCATTGAGAGACAATTGTTGTTTCAAGAAGAACCAACTTCATTATGAACGAATTTCTTTGAGCAAATATTGGTAGTAAAATGGAATTGGATATGATCCATAGATAGAACTGATTAGATGAGATGGAATGAAAATAACTGACCTAATCAAACACATCGCATTTGAGTATCCAATTAGTATTCTCGCACATTAAAAAGAAACTATGAGTTTCTTATCAATGTCAAAAATATATAATCCTCAGTTGTTTAATTAAAACATTAAGAGTGTTGACTCTATGATATGCTATGGTGCAAAAATCCGAAAGAATTCCAAGTATGTTATCAAAATATGATTTTGGTAGTCGTAACCAAAGGGATGTGATCCGCCGACCGCGATTATGTCTTTATGTGCAAGACTAATGCCGTTGGAATTTAATGAGCAACGTTGATAAGAATATCCTCCTAAATTTCAATTGTTGACATTAGCGTAATAGATTTGTTATTCAACGTACTCAAGTTATTTTAGATTTACTCACAAAATTATCACTTGATAAGACACAGTGTTTTGGTTTATATGTGCTGAAATAAAAAATTCTAAATAACGATTTAGAGTAGTCAATTTGCACATAACAACCAAAGTGACTTGAAGTTAGTGGGAGCAATGTAGAGGTTGGTCGTTTTCGAATATGAACAAAGAAATGATATAAACATACCATTTTACAAGCATCAAAATTGTATTTTGGTAGAAATATCAAATAGTTTGATTTTAAATCAAAGTGGAGAGGAAGCGTGTGTTAATTAAGAAAGAACGTTAAAAGGTACATTGATATTTCTAAACTATTAGTAAACAACACGTTGTTGATTGTAATGATATACCTCTGTTAAATCAACCTTAGTTGTTTTAATATTCAACTTTGGATTGTGAATGATGTCTTTTATAGTGAGTATAGAACATACCAGGAATGTACCAAATCGATAAGTAAAGACACTTTATTAAATTGTTTAGTACTAAACATATGAGATGAGTTCCTTATGCATTGGTAATAGGAATTATCATACATTTTGTGTTGTCTACAGTATCATGATTTGTTTATGTATTTGATACATGAAGCAAATATCAAACCCAAAGAGATATTACTAAATGGTGTTTGAAGTGTTCTCGTGTATTTATGAAATACTACAGAAACAAAAATTCCTTATGAAGGAATGTACAGACTCAAACATCATAAGTGATATTATTATGTCAATAATAAATTCAAGTTTAGGAATCTTTAAGTTAGAAATGTTCCAAATGAAAGACCGTTGCTGATTCAATGAAAAAGGCTAAGTACATCGCCTTGAATAGCGCCACAATAAAAGCATGCGTGTGTGCATGTGTGTCTATACATATATATGTATATATATGCACAAATTTAAAACTGAGCCAGTCCCAAATGTTGAGAATCCCATAACATGGTTATAAGATAACAACGTCGCGATATAGTTCATAAACAGAACTTAAAGCTCATCGAAAGTCGAGAGACATACTCTGAATTGTTCCACGTGATAAAATAATTTATCATCGTTAGAAAGAGTTGATGGACAGAGTAGAAAATTAAAACATAATAGACCCAGTTAGTTTTCAGAAAACCAATTGGAGAAGTAGGAATAAGATTCATTAATTGACCCAAGTGCAAGTGAAGATTGTTAGAGTTCGGGGTATTGCCCTAGGGACAATTATATAATTTGTTACATATATCTAACTCGTTGACTAATCTTATTCAAAATAAAAGTGTTTCCTTTCTATTATATACTTCATATAATGTAGTCATATTAATTAATTAATAGAAAGTTTATCTAATAGAAAATCAATAAATGGTATGTTTTTTGGTAGTAGTTATAAAGTGTTGCAACTGTGACTAATTTATCACAATAAAAATAAATATACCATTTTAAATGTTCCCAATCAAGATGCTTGAGACTGGATATCGATGTATCCATTGAGACTAGAGTATGTAACACTATTCTAATGTTGGGTAGTGTATTACTTATGACTTCTAGGAGCACCTAGAGGTTACGTAATAATAGTTATTGGATAGCCATGGAACAACACATTTGATAATTTTCTGTTGGTTAATATAACTAAGGTCAAATAGAAAATCTTGACGTGGATAATTTACACAGTTCTTTCGAATTGAGAATACTATAAATCTTCAATATGAAAGCTCTGCGTTGATTATAGTCAAATCATGACATGGCGTCCATCGAGCGACTATAGTTGGGTCGGGTGGAAGTATTGAAAGTGAAGCACTATTTAAGAGAGGATTCGTCTCCTCATCTATATGGGGTTAGTATCACGGTCAACTCAAATCAACCTAAAGTCAAAATCTCTGGGCAGAGAGTTCGATTAACAATAGTGAACAATGTTGAACCAAAGACTTTGTGTTTGGGCTATAGAGTTGAATGTGGACGATGTTAGAATTTTTACCATTACCAAATTCAATAAATCAAAAGTGATATAGTTTTGACGAAGAGAATTGGTGTTAATAATTGTCACAACTGGGTAACTTTTATTAAATTAAAATAAGATTTTTCCGAAAATGAGTAAGCAATAAATTTGGCCATAATGTCACACTACCTGCTAAGTGAAGTGTGAACGTTAATGTTCGAATAGTTTGATGTTGATCGCTGGCTGAATTTACACCCAAGAGTCACACAACCGAATTGATGAGTTCTCTTAAGATCGAATGATTTAATTAGTTTTATAATTTTTAAAATTGATAAATAAATTAATATTTATCAAATATTAATAATAAAAAGTTTGAATATGACTTGAGAAATAAATTTGTTGCTTGCATTTATAAAAAAGTTGCAAATATGTTGATCGATATGAGATGTCGACAACAAATTTAGTTGAATATAATTATGTGTATTTAAATTGGGTTAAATGGGCTCACAACCCATGAATTTTAGAGGTGAAAGTCTTTGGTTTTGATATAGAAAGGGCGGCTACTATGCATGATATTAGGTGTAACGACCGTGATTTTTGAATTACGGTCGTAATAAATATTTTAAAAATCTGAGACGACCGTGATTTTTGAATTACTGTCGGAGTAAATATTTTAAATAGAAATTTTAAATTGAAGTTTGAAAAATAAATTTGCAAAGCAAATTTTGTTAAAAAGTCAGTACTCATCTTAGTTGAAGCATGTTGAAAATAAGATGTATTTTTGGCATTCATGTGCATAAGGGAAATGGATCCATTTTAAAGCAATGTGTAAATTCATTTTTTCTTTCACATGTATATATGTGAATATGGTTGCAATATTGAAACAAATTGGAACATTTTGTGCTGTCACCACATTTTATAAAACAAGTGTAAACACTTGCATTACTATATGCTGTCATCTAATTCAAGTGGTGAAAGCAGTGTATGCTGCTAGTAATAAAGAAAAATTTGTAGAGCTGATGGAACACATTTTTGCTTGGCTGTCAATAATTTTAAAGCAAAGTTTGAGTACAGTTAGGTCATCATCATTATATTGTAGCTAGCATTTACCTCTGCTGAAGCACGTTTTTCCCTTTAATGCAAGTGTACCAGGCCAACGCACTTTTCATTGACTGTATACAATTTTGAAAAGAAAGAAAACTGCATCTCTCTTTTACCTTTAAAAATTTCCAAAAAAGCTCTGCAAAACAAAAATGGCAGTTCATTCTTGTTTCATTTTTTTTCAAAAGCTCCGAAATGTATTAGTGGCGGATCATAACTACTTGCCTCATTTTCTTTGGATCAAGATGCTAACTGGTTTTTTTGAAAGCAAGTTATCGGTGAGTTCTAAACTCAAAAATCTAATTTATTTCAGATTTTATTTACATGAAAATTTGGCTGCCAGCTTTTACTTGCATGCGTGATATATGGTGAAATATTTTGTCCAGGCCATAAATATTTATACGTGCATGTTTTCTAGTATAGTTGTAGTGAATTCATTCGTTCAGGCCATCTTCTTTGTGTCATTTATATTCATGCGTGAAAATAAAGTAGGTCAGTGTGTGTATATAATTGTTGTTCAGATTACATAGTTATTAATTTAGTCGTCTGTTAAAAATTGGAACCAGGTTGCATATTCACGTTGTTTAGCCTAGTTCCAGACCATCCTCATTTTCTTGCATGTCTGAAGTTTCATCTTGGAAAAAATATTGTTTTGTGCTCAAGACATTGGGTATTTCATTCTGTATATGGACATAATAATTGTGAACTTCATTCTCATGTTTGTAGCTTGACCAAGTACAACCCATTTTTTTATAGAATTTCATGTGTGGATTTACCCTGCTACTCGTGTGTTGTGTTGTATGCATTTTAGTAAGTGTAATATTTGCATACGTATTGAAGTCGCCTGATCATATTTTCCTTTCACGCGTAACCGAGTGCATGCGTGTCCAGACCTTATATATTGAAAACGTATATGTCTAGAATACCAATTTAATCCTTTTGAAGTGGTGTCAGGCATGTATAAGTTATCATTTATATAATGTGTTGCGTGAAATGGTTAGTGTCAGGTCTTTGAAAGTAAAAGGGTAACATTAGGGTTGTATATATATGAAGCATGAAAACAAGTTCATGTTATAAAAATGTCTATATGCGAAAATCTGATTCTGGAAGAATTTGCAGAAGTATAGTTTAGGTTTTTGTTTATGGTTACGTGCATATATGTTGCGTAGTACCCAGGCATTAGATGTGTTGGTAACATGTTAGTGCAATAGTCAATAGTCAATAGGGGACACGTGGGTATTGTACACATTATTTACACTTTGCCCATTCCTCACCTGTTGCATTTATCCATCAACTTTGTTATTTGCATGGAATGGAGTTGCACGTTCCTATGTCCAGTTTATTTTGTATAGGCGTGCATGTGAACTTTGTTACCCAGGTCACGAAATTTTCACTTACTTCATTAGCGTACGTGCATTTTAGCTTTACCGGATATTTTCGTTTCGATATAAGTCACTGAAAAAAATGGATCAGGTCACTTTGTTTTTATTATATGTTTTTTTGTTTTGTATATTTTCTACTTGATTACTGTGTACAAGTATATTATGTAATTTACATTGCATAGAAATCAAGTTTCAGGTAGTGTAATATTATATGTAGATTAGCAGAGTAGCCTACTAATTAATTTACGTTGAACCAGAGTTTCATTTTGAAACGAATTTTATTGCCGTTATTTTTATAACGGAATTTTTACACCGGTAATATATTTTTGAAGCGTGTTATTTTGGTGACATTTTTTATGAATAAAAGTTACTGTTATTTCGATTTTAGTAACCGCGAATTTAAAGTGAATTTTAAGCGGTTATCCCGCAACGCTGATTTGATATACGTTTTTGTGGTGTTTTGTGAAGCACAATTTCCTCATCGAAATTGCTATAGTTGTCGCTGTTTTAATCACGTGCTTTAAAATTTGTTTTAAAATAAAATTGTTTCCAAAAAAATTACAATTTGCGCTTTCAAAAGAATGAGAAAGCGATTTAAACGCTTCAGCAAAATTGAGAACTATGAACCCTTGCTTTTACTGATTCGCTTAATTCCGGACTTGCCTTTTTGAGAACGTAAAATGTTATTTATATAAAATACATAATTTTGCACTTTCAAGGAAACGATGAAGAGATTTAAACGATTTAGCAAAAGTACGGAGTATGGAGCCATATTTTTACTATTTCGATTAATTTCGGACTCGTTAATAGAAATATTCACTGTTTTGATGATTTTGATGATTTCATTTGGCTTTCGAGCCACTCTGCTGGACCTTCGGGTCATATGATGGACCTTCGGGTCAATTACTAGTACTAGACCTTCGGGTCGTCTGTTGGACCTTCGGGTCATTTGTTGGACCTTCGAGTCATTTGTTGGACGCCAAAAATATAGTACTTGGTAGGCTTCGGCCATATGAGGTGCACGTGCGGCGTAGCTAAAACTCGCCATCTGCTGGGATCGATCCATCTTGTATGTTGATTTTCTAGTTATCTTATCTTGATTTCTAGATTTTGTGACTGCTGATTTCTCTAGTTATCTTAATTGATTTCTAGATTTTTGCGTACTTCTGCTTTGAATTCAATTATGAATTTGGAAGTTGATTTTGATAAAGTTTAATGGATTTCTTCCTTTAAACTATGCTGATTACTATGTTGTATGGTCTCACCCGAGATTATAACTTTGTGTATAGTCTCACCCGGGATTATAATTTTGTGTATAGTCTCATCCGAGATTATAAATTTGCGTATTGCTATTTTAAAATCAATTGGGAATTTAAAAGCTGATTTTGATGGAGTTTAAATTGAGATTTCTTCATTTAAACTATTATGATTATTTATGTTGAATAGTCTCATTTGAGATTATTGATTTTGATGGAGTTTAAATTGAGATTCTTTATTTGAACTATGTTGATTATCTATGTTGTATAATCTCATTCAAGATTATAATTTTTTGCTTAGGTGTTGTTTATCATACACTTATTTCTGAAGATTAAATTAGATAGATCCGTTTATTATTTTCTTTTAAATAATACTCGGGTCAGACCGAGTTATTTTAGGGTAGTCGCTATCTCTGATTCTGTTGCCGCTTCAGCTTTTGGGATTTCACTTCATCTTTTGCCTAGCCTCCGAGGTGTTCTTTTAGTGTTGACTCTCGTCTCATGCATATTATGATGTATGTGTATATGTTACATTTGGATCATGTGAACTATCGATTTTTGTAGCATGTATTCCAGACTTGTCTTCCGCTATATATCTGATAATTCTGTTCTCATGTGATTATATTTTTCATTGTTGTTGTTATTATGAGTTGTTCTAGATTTTTCTTTAGCCACCATAGTTTCATTTTAGATTCGGATTGAATTTATATCTTTGGGAGTAATCTACACAACTCCTATGATGTAATCAATATTCGTCTAAGGCATAACTTACGGATGGTCGCTTCTAAAAAGCTTTATTTTTGGCAATAGCAGACGTTATTCCTTATAATAACCTTTGTTATTATGAGCATAGAGGTGGGGCGTCACAGCTTGGTATCAGAGCTGAGATTCAGAACAAATTAAAATAAACACAAAACAGAAGCAGAATGGAACATGTGTTACAACTATTCGAGGGTTTCATTCGTGTCTTTCTAATCTATTTCTTCATTGTTCTTAAACTTTTATCCTCGCTAACAAATTGGAATATGTCTAGGAATAAATTTCATATTCCCGTAGTATTCTATTTGTTAAATTCCTTCTCCATCTTAGATTTGAAAGTAGGGCATTGGGTTTCTGATTGTCTTACTGCTCCTAAGGGTTTCAATTCTGGGAAGCTTAATGTTGCTTAAGCTTCTCTTGTTTCTTCTCAGTCCAAAGGTATTATCCCTTCTGTCGTGGAAGGTTTTATTTTATTTCATTGTCGTTCTATTAGAGTTCTTTTCGATACGGATGCATCACATTCATTCGTGTCGAAGGAGCTTGTTGTTGTATTCCTTTGGATGTTGTTAGTCTTTGTGACTATTTGAGAATTGCGAATCCTATTGTGGATCAGCTACTCTTGGGTTGTTGTGTGTTGGTGTAGAGATTATTCTTGGTGGTTTTTCCTTTCATGCGAATCTGCATGTTATGGATCATCTTGGTTTTGTTATGGTTTTGGGAATGGATTGGCTCGTCCATTATGAAGTTCAATCCTATGTCCCGAAAGAACTTTATATCTCAAGCATCCCGATGCTATCAAGCAGTTATCTATTATATTTCGATGCTATTATTTCTTCCTTCGAATCGGAGGCTATTATAGATAAAAATTCCAATTGTTTGTGATTTTTCTGTTGTCTTTGAGCCTATTTGGAGGTTGCCGCCGAATAGAGCAATTGAGTTCCATATTGATCTTAACTCGGGTACTCATCCTCTTAGTCATCCTCCCACGAGGATATCTGGTAAGGAAAATGAGGAACTCAAGCAACAATTATCTGAATTGGAAGCCAAACGATTTATTCGTTCTAGCTCTTCTCCCAACTCGATCTTACCATCGGTTTTCATTTGGCTACGAGTTGCAGAAGTTAGCATTCCACTTACCGCATTCCGCACTCGTTATTATTCTTACGAATGACTTATTATGTCATTCAGTTTGCCCAGCTTATTTCATCCATTTTGTGAATCGAGTATTCTACAAATATCTCGATGACTCCATTTGTGTATTTATTGATTTTGGATGAAAACAGAAATTTAAAATTTTGCAAATCTTTTTCATAAGATCTATTTACAAGTGCAATTGGATTTGTATTTATCATATAGAAAATGATTTTGTGATTGTATTGCCCATTGAGTGCTTTAAGAATTCTGGTCGATGCGCTTGATCAATGTTATCGATAGGAATCTCCTAAACGCTTTGATGAGACAATTTGACCCAATAAATTGACCTATAAAAAGTAAATTTTTCTAGAAAATGATTTTATAAAGATAATTGTAATTTTGGAAGTTTTAGCTTTTAAGGAAAGAATATTATTTGAAAGAATTCTTTTCCGATACTCTTATCCTTGTGATTCCCGAAGGGAACCAATACTTCATTATTTGTACCAATACTAGCCGTATTGGTTTCAGTGATGTTCTCATGCAAGAAGATAGAGTAGTTGCTTATGCTTCTAGACAACTAAAGCCTAACGAAATTCGTTATGTTACCTATGATTTGGAGTTAGCCGCCATAGTATTTGCTCTAAAGATTTAGCGACATTATTATTGGGCGAGCGTTTTGTTCTCTTCACTGACCACAAATCTTTGAAGTTCTATTCACTTAGAATTTAATATGAGGCAACAGCGTTGGCTCGAATTTCTTGCTTCATATGTTTCAATATTCAGCATACCCCTGGTGTGGGTAATCGAGTTGCTGATGCGCCTAGTCGCAAGCAGCAAATTGTTGTTTCCATGATGCTAACAGAGTGGAATATTTTGGAAGCTTTATCTCTTTGTGATATTAGAGGCCTTCCTTCAGTTTCTGATTCTCCCGTGCTTTTATTTAGCATGGAAGCTCATCCTAGTTTGTTGGATCGCGTTGCCGAGGCCTAGAAACAAGATCCAGATCTATCTTATCTTATTCAGAGTTGTAAATCGAAATCCCGAAGAGATGATCTAAAGGATTACGATATTGATATTCATGGTTATATTCGAAAGAAGGGTAGGTTGATCGTGCCTAGTGTTTCTAATCTTAGAAATGATATTCTTGAGGACTATCATCGTTCTAAGTATACTATCCATTTGGGTAGTAGTAAGATGTATGTTGTTATGAAACGCTTATACTTTTGGGAAGGGTATGAAGCGTGATGGTGCAAGTTATGTGAGTCGTTGCATGACTTGTCAACTTATTAAAGCTGAACACCATCGTCCTAGTGGTCTTTTGCAGCCTTTTGAGATTCCATTATGGAAACGGGATCAAATTTTTATGGACTTCATTGATGGTCTACCTCGTTCGAGGTCGGGCCATACTAGTGTTTGGGTGACTGTTGACCGATTGACTAAATCAGCCCATTTTATTCATATCAAGTACAATCGGACTGCTTCTTGATTTTGGTGGTAGTTGGGAAGACCACTTATCTCTTGTTGAGTTTGATTTTTACCAATAGTTTTCAATCAAGTATCGGTGTAGCTCCTTTCGAAGCTCTTTACGGAAGGCTGTGTCGACCACCACGTTGTTGGTTGGAATCGGGGAAAAAATTATTTCTCGGCCCCGATTTTATTCGTGAATCTTCTGCGAAGATTGATACTATCAGACAGAGAATGAATGAGGCTCCTCGTGAATCTAAAGTGAATTTTGATTTCAGTAAATTGGCTCTGCGAACATGTGTTATTTTGATTTCAGTAACCGTCAATTTAAAGTGAATTTTAAGCGGTTATCCTGCAACGTTGATTTGATATCCGTTTTTATAGTGTTTTGCGAAGCATAATTTCCTAGTCGAAATTGCTATAGTTGTTGCTTTTTTAATCACGTGTTTTAAAAATCTGTAACGACCCAGAATTCCTATCATTTGAAATTCGTATATTTAATTGATTTTAAATATTAACAAGTAAAATATTGTAAGTCGAATAAATTTTATTTCGAATATCTAGATTTAATTGGATAATTAAATCGATAGTGTAATATTTGAAATTACAGAAATAATTGGAAATTGGGTTTAATGTGATTAAATTGATTTGTAAGATTGTATTAAATCATATTGGAGTTAGAAAGATGTTATATAACTTTTAAAATCGAATTAAAAGTTAATTTGTGGAAATTGAATATTTTAATATTTAATTGACGAGTAAAAATAGCCATTTTTCAAATAGTCTCGGATTTCAACAAAACAAATTTCATCGGATCCGTAATGTTAAAGTTTTGTAAGGTTTCAAATTTCGTGTCAGTCGAATTTATGGTTTGTCCGGGGCAAGCTAAAATGCACAGATATCGGTTTGAGTGAATTTTTAAATTTAAATAGTCGATTTGAAAACCTATCTTCCAAATACGATCGAATTGGCTCCCGATATATATTCCATTGCGTTCGAAATAGAGGTAAAATATTACAAACGCCAGGCGGCATGCTTCGTTTGGAGTTCGGAAAAATTTCGGGTGAATAGTGTTTTCGCAAATTTCTATAAAGGGACCTTAAACATTCACACTTGCAAAGGAATTAGGGTTTCAGCCCTAGCCGCCACCTCCAATTCTAATGGCCGAAATTTTTTCTCATTCTTCCTCATTTTTCATCAAATCCACGCATTATTTCAAAAGGTTCCAACTTCAAAGTTATAGAGGGTGGTGAGATCTTGCTATCCAACGGTAGTGATTGTGTTTCGAGCAACGTGGAGGGAGAAATCGAGGCTGAAACGTGCCGCGTTCGTGCGCATTTTTCAAGGGAAGGGGGCGCCGAGTTTGATGGTGTCACGGCCGAAGGTGGAGTCGATGATGCTCGTCGTCGTGGCACTCTCTGATCGTCTTCAAAGCCGACGATGGTGGTCGCGTCATTTAGGGTTTTGGGGCAGCTCGGTCGCGTTTTTTTCTGGGGGAAGATGGAAAGGCCGAACGGCCAGATGTGATGTAGGCAAAAATACCTTAAAATGTTGTAACTCTTTCATACGAGGTCCGCTTTGGACGAAACAAATTGCGTCGGGTTCGTATTGACGAATACTATGCGATGGAGCTGGATTGGAGTTGATTGGAGCTAGTGAGAATTTTTGGTAAAATTAAACGTGCGTTTAATTTTATTCGAAATAAAACGCTGGAACTGTATTGGAAGCAAGGTGAGAACTTCTCACTCAATCGAAACTGTTTCGATTTAAATTTTAAATAGTTAGATTTAAAATTACTTGATTATGTTGATTGTATGTTTGGATGATAAATATTATCTATTGTTTTGAAATAGACCATATACGCCGTATATTAAGCGGATGTTATTTATTAAACACATATACCGCGATATTCCATCTTGAGGTGGAGTTGGCATTATATTTGTACTTGGAGTTGATTTTCCCGCATTATATAGTGCATGAGACCCTATTACGCCGCATAATAGTTGATAATATTTTATATAAACCCATGTACCACGATATTCCGTCTTGAAACGGAATTGGTATTGTGCTAACATCTGTGGATGCAGGGAAAACAGGTTGGAGGGATCCAACTGAATTCCTCAACAGTATTGATTTATTTACAGATACTTGCGATATATTATGTTATCATATTGATATATGATGTTTGGATGTCGTGGTTGATGTATTGGTGTTGTTGCAGCATTGGGCCTATTTTTGGAGTTTTAAAAATGTCAAAATAGCAACTTTGAATTTAAAAGGATTTTCAAGTGATTTTTGAAAGTATACGTTTTATTGAATTTGGGAATTGGTTCATTTTTAAATAAATAAACGTCATAATTTTTATGTTATAAAAATTACGATTTTTGTGAAATATAATCGAAATGTGATTTTTTTGAAATAAGTAGTTCATTAATTTGTAAAATGGTTTAAACTGAGATTTCTGAACTATTATAAACAGTTTATATAAAAGATTTATAACACTGATATTTATAAATTAAAATATTGGAATTATAAAACGAGTTTTTATAAGTGTCAAAATGAAGTATAAATGGATCTCATAAGTGAATAAAATTTACAGAATTATAAATTGTGAAGTTATAAAATGAATAGATTTAGTAAACTAAAAGATTTATAAGTCATTAACTTATAAATTGGATTGGGCATTTAAATGAGATATAAATAGAATTTGTTAATAAAAGGATTTTATAAGTTGAAGTTTTTATAAAATATATATGTGTGAATTTATAAACATTGTTTTATAAATCCAAAACCAATTGAATTTGATAAGTAAATATAAAAGCTTATTAAAGGAGATATATCCATGATTTGGACAGTGGATAATCCTTTAAATTAAAATATGTCGAAGTGCTGGATTTGGTAAATGATATATATTCACGATTTTGGACAGTGGATAATATATTAAAGAAATGTTTTAGGAAGTGATCTTTTAAATAGAATTAAAACGATTTAAAGATGTTTTAAAAAGCATTAACTATCGAAACCCTAGATTTCAACATTCATTGTTGAAATAGACGTTTTTGAGAAATAAGGAAACGGTGGACTATACAAATGATTTTCGAAAGGAAATGTTTTATATAGTATTGGGATTTATATATCTATATTAATTTCGAATCCCTGTACTACTGATTTTCGGTTGTCGTAACGATGTTTAAGCATCATTCATTTTGACTCAAATGAATGTGTTTAAGAGAATGTTTTCCTTAAAGAATTAAATATATATTTATTTGTGATTTAAGTATATTGAATATTTTCCAGATGTTGAAAATAAATAGATTTGGAAATTACTTATTATTAAATAAGTATGGAAATGTTTTCCAATATGAAGTGAAATGTTTTGAGATTTTTTTAAAAATAAATAAATTGAAAGTGAACATTTGAAATTGATTTGAGAATCGTATATTAATAGGTATTTTGGAAATGTGAATTCACCCAAGAATCTATAAAGGAAAGGGAAAATTGTTTTAAAAATAAACATTGATTTATTTTTGAAGCGTGGAAATAAATTTACGGATTTGGAACGTAAATTTAAAGTAAATCGGTAAGGATTTATTTCACTGGTTTAAATGAACTATTTTGAAGTGAAAATGAATAAATATTTGGAAATGTTTCCGCGTAAGGAAAATGATTTGAAAATTTATTTTCAAAAGTTGTAAAGGTGAAAAGTGATTTGAAATTTGCTTTCAAATGGTTGAAGTGTGGTAAAATATATCTTGTAAGGATATTTTTGGAAAATAAATAATTTGGGAAATTGTTTGGAATCTGGTGATGTTGTGCATATCTATTGATAGTTAAATAATCGACTATCAACATTTACCTTTAAATGGTTATTTGTTGTGATTTGCTTGAATTTGAATGCTACACTTATTTTTAAAATAAGCGCTCGTTATTCGGTTTAGCCAGGAGAGGACCTTTGGGTCATGAATCCCATTTCGAATAGTGATACGTTGTAATGGATAGCATTTGAAGACCGGTGTTGAAGATCGGATACTTTTGAAAACGAAAGGATTGCCGTCGAATGTCTCTACATCGGCTGATCTCCGATATAGAGATTTTATCACCCTTTGTGATGGGAATTCCGGTCATGATTAGTGAATTTCCGGATTGCCAGGGCTTCTTTGGAAGTGCCTTCAGTCCGTTCGATCCCGGAACGAACTTGTATGGATGTGTGTCTGACGTTACAATTTGAGATGTAAAGCTGGTTTCTATCAAATACATTTCTGTTGGTGTAACGACCCAGAATTTTGAATAATTTAAATTGAAAATATTTGATTAAATTTAAATATTTGAATGATGGTTTGAATTGAATTTTCAATATAACTTTGAATTTGACGATTAAATTATAGAATTTAATCTATTGAAAGTTGAATAAAAATTTGAATCTTCAATTTTAAGCCGATTAAAAATATTTCAAAGGCTTGTAAAAATTCATATTGATAATATTGAAGATTTTAGAAGCTTCAGAATCGAATTTGAAAGTGAGTTGTTCAGTTTTGAAATTAAATCGTTTGAATCGATATTCAAAAATAGCCGTCCGAGGCACAGTCTCGGAATTTGACGAAACCAGTTCCATTGGGTCCGTAATATTGAATTATTGCCGGATTTCAAATTTCGTATTTTTCTGAGTTGATATGTGAGCACACGGTGAGTAAACGCGTTGCAATTAAATCAAATTCAAATTTAATTCAAATTTAAATTTATTAATTAGTCAACATGTACATGTTTTCTTCCCTACAATTGCTCCTAAAACTATGCCGAGAATCACGAAATTGATCGTGTAACCCATGCCTCCATTTCTTTTTATATAACCCAAGCCTTTCAGTTCAATTTTCAAATCAAAGAAAAAAAAAAAAAAAAACTGTAATGGCCGCGTTCCCCCTTTCTTCCTTCAATTCTCAAATTCGAACGCAAGCAGTTAATGGCCGCAGCCCTCCTTTGTATTAAAAAAATAAAATAAAAAAATAGATGAACAAATCGAATCGAAACCGTTCGATTCGGAGGAAGTTCGCGCGAGAGGATAGGGGTCGCGACGATCTGGAAGTGAATGATGGGTTTCGTGCGTGTTTGGGGGAGCTCAGTTTCGAGCGTCTCGAAATGGAGGAGCAGCGACTCGCGTAGGGGCGCGCGCAGGAGAGGGTGAACG
Organism: Allium cepa; assembly: GCA_030765085.1. Lineage (NCBI taxonomy): Eukaryota > Viridiplantae > Streptophyta > Magnoliopsida > Asparagales > Amaryllidaceae > Allium > Allium cepa. The sequence goes on along the minus strand of CM060939.1, from coordinate 960,890,204 downwards.
ACGATGTCTGAGGAGGCCGTGGTGAACTCGCGATCGAAATCTGGGGGGATTCGCGACTAGGGCAAGTGGCTTCGACGTCGAGTGGCTCGAGTGCACCGGGAGGAAAGCACTGGTGATGGCGATGGAGTTCATGGTCGAGGCTGCGAAGGCGAGCTGTTGAGGGCAGGAGCTGGGATGTTTTCTTGTTCGTGGCAGTGAGGTATATTATTTCAGATACTAACAATAATTTATTAGTGGAAGTATATATGTATGCAGAAAAATAATAATAATAATAATAATACATGCAGTTTTTAATTAAGAATAAAAAAAATGTATGTGATTTCAATTTATAAATCTATAAAAGAAAATGGGTTTAAATTTTAATTATTAGTTTAAATTTAACTTTTGGTTAGTTAAAAATAGCGAATGGAAATCAATTATGCGATTTGTCCAAATGTTATATAAAATAAAGATTTGAATTTATAAAGAATAGTTTTGAATTTAATTCATCGTTAAATCAAAGTATTAAAAAGAAATTGTTTGAAAGCCAAAAACAATTTATTAAAAAGAGAATTTAGATTTAAAATTGTAACCTTTAGTTAAAACAAATTTAATTAAAGAAAATCAGTTTCAATTTTTAACTTTTAGTTTAAAATAAAAATCTTTAAAAGTATTTTATTATTATTTGAAAGCGGTTTGGAATAAAGGAAAAAGAAAATTTAGTTTAAATTAAAAACATTGGTTAATTTAAATTGTTTTTAAGTTACTAAAAGATATTTATTAAAAAGGAATTTGTTAAAAATTAGAAGTATTAGCTTATTTAGAAATCTATTTTAATAACTAAAAATAATTTGTAAAAGATAATTAGTTAGAAATTTTACTTATTTGATAAAATGATTTATCAAAAGAAAATATTATTTATTTTTGGAAAAATGGGTAATTAAGTACTAAAGGATATTTTATGAAAGAAAATGTTGTTTGAATTAAATAGTTAGTTAATAAAATTTATTTAAATAGAAATTAAATTTGTTCGACAAAAAAATTGAATTTATAAAGGATAGCTTTGAATTTAATTTTTGTTAAATCAAAGTATTAAAAAGAAATTGTTTGAAAGCCAAAAACAATTTATTAAAAAGGGAATTTAAATTTTAGTTAAATAAAATTTTTAAAGAAGAAACTGGTTTAAATAAAACTATCAGTTAATTTGGCTATTAAAATGAAATCGCCGATGAATTAAAAATTATAAAATGGAAAATTTATTATTCGATTATTTCAAATATTAACAAACTGTATAAATATTTATACAAGGTATAAATGAAGAAAACAAGTTGAATTGGAAGTGGATTGCAAACGGGAATAAAGGTGAGAACTTCTCACTCAAAAGGAATTTTTATTGTTTGTTTAAATTTTAAATAGTTAAATCTAAAATTTGATTGACTGTGTTGATTGAATGCTTGAATGATGATTGTTATATATATATATATTGGATGTGAATAGACCCTATACGCCGTTAGTAAGCGGAGGTTATTTATTACACACATATACCGCGATATTCCACCTTGAAGTGGAATTGGTATTATATTATATATAGCAATATATATATATATTGGCATATGTATATATTGCAGTTGATTGATTTCCCGCATTTTCTTTTAGCGGATGAGACCCTATACGCCGTTAGTAAGCGGATATATATTTATAAAATCCCATGTACCGCGATATTCCGTCTTGAAACGGAATGGTATTGTGCTAATGTCTGTGGATGCAGGGAAACAGGTTGGAGGGATCCAACTGGATTCCTCACAAATATTTATTTGATTTCATATATTGTGATATTTGATTGTTATCATGGATGATATATAATGTTTGAAAGTTGTGATTGGCTATTGATGTGTTGCATCATCGGATCCAATTTTTGAAGTTTCAAAATAACGATTTTGATTTCTAAAGTGATTTTTGGAAATATACGTTTATAAAATATTTTTGGAATTGATTCATCTTAAATAAATAAACGTTATAATTTTAATATTATGAAAATTATGATTTTTGAGAAATACAGTTAAAAGTTGATTTTTGAAAATATGGGATTAGTGATTTTATAAAATAGTTTGAACTGGAAATTCTGAATTTATTATAAGAAGTTTAAAAATGGGATTTATAAAACTTTTATTTTATAAATCAGAATGATGAAATTATAAAGGAGTTGAAAGACGTTTTAAAGTAATAATATAAATTGTTTTATATTAAAAGATTTATAAATTGATATTTATAAATTAAAAATATTGGGATTATTAAACGAGCTTTTATAAGTATTAGAAAGAATTGTGAATGAATTTCACTAATGAATGAAATTTATAGAATTATAACGGTGAAGTTATAAATAGAATTTTATAAATAAAAATTTGTAAAGTTATTTAGGAAATAGATGTGGATAAATAAATGAATCTTAGAAGTTATAAGATTTATAGATTTGGGAAGTTTGAAGGAATGATTTTTATAAATAAATAAATTATAAGTATTTGACTTATAATATGATTTTTTGTATATATATATCATTGAGATATGAAATTGAATAGATTTATAAAGGAAATTTATAAAAGGAAATTGTTATAAAATAAATAGAAATAGAATTTATAAACATTGTTTTATAAATCCGCAACGACTTATTTTGATAAGGAATTGTTGTAATTTATTTATGGAGTTATATTCATGTTTTAGACAGTGAATAATTCTTTAAAATAAAATGAATAGAAGCGATGAAATTTATTAACAAGTGTATTCACGTTTTTGAATAGTGAATATTATGTTAAAGAAATTATTTTGGATGTGATGTTTGAAATAGAATTAAAACGATCTAAAGATGTTTTAAAAGATGTTGAGATTCGAAACCATAGATTTCAACATTTATTGTTGAAATAGATGTTTTCGGGAAATAAAAGGAAATGGTGGACTATAACACTGTTGTTATAGTAAATGATTTCCGAAAGGAAATGTTTTGCATAGTATTGGGATTTATATATCTATTTTAAATTTCGAATCCCTATACTAGTGATTTTGGGTTGTCGTAACGATGTTTTACGCAACATTCGTTTTGGCCCAAATAAATATATTAAGTGAATGATTTCCTTAAAAGAATGAAATATATACTTAATTTCGATTAGGGTATATTAAATATTTTCTCAGTATAGAAAATAAAAAGATCTGTGAATTACTTATTCTTAATAAGTATGGAAATGTTTTTCCAATATTAAGTGAATATTTGGAATTTATCTTTTTGAAGATAAATTGAAAATGAATATTAGAAATTGAATGGAAATCGTATATTCATAAATATTTTGGAATGTAAATTCAATATAGAATTTATAAATGAAATTGGGAAATTAGATTTAAAAATAAATATTGATTTATTTTTAAAGTATGGAAATTATGTTTATATCTTGTAAAGATATTTTTGTGAAATAAATAATTTGGAAAATTATTTGGAATCTGGTGATGTTGGCATATCTATTGATAGTTCAATGACCGACTATCAATATTTACCTTTAAATAGGTATTTGTTGTGAATTGTTTGAAATTGAATGCCACACTTGTTTTTTTTAAGCGCTCACTATTCGGGTTAACCGGGAAAGGACCTTGGGGTCGTATAACCCATTCCGAATATGTGATACGTCGTTATGAATTTCATTCGAAGATCGGTGTTGAAGACCGGATATTTTCGAAAGCGAAAGGGTTTCTTGTTGATTGTCTCTGCACTGGCTGATCCCTGGTATTGAGATCTCCATATGTGATGGGAAATCCGAACGTGATTAGAGATTATTCGGATTGCAAGGACTTCTTTGTAAGTGCCTTCGGTTCTGTTCGAGCCCGGAACAGACTTGTATGGATTGTGTGTCTGACATTACAAGTTGAGATGTAAAGCCGATTTCTTTCAAATATATTTCTGTGGTGGCGGAGAATTTATTCTTTTAGCTTAACACCCTTCTCTGAGACATACGAGCTCAGAGGTTATATAGTTGAAGTTATCAGCGATATATTCCCAATTTGGTAATGTGACATGCTGAGTGTTGCTGTAAATGATCATTGTGTTGATTATTGTGATAGGATCGTTTATTTGATCGTCTATCTTAGTGATCATTGTGTTGATCATTTGTTGACCCAAAGCATGGCTTTTGTATAAAGTATGTTTTTGTGGACGTGACTTCGTCGAGCCTCACACCCCGGAAATGGTCAAAACAGGAAAGATGCGGCAAGGTTATGAGGGGTAGCACCCTTTAGGGTATGTACATTTCTTTCTGGATAGAGGTGGTATCATGGTATGGAGCCCAGATATTTAACCTATGTGGTTACTGCGAATTTATTACTTTGTGGTTGTTGGCTATCGGGATCCCGTGAGAAAGGTCGTTTACGATCGGGAAATGGCGTGCTCGTGTCAGTAGTTACCCAGTTAGGGGTAACCCGGCCTTGTGTTGGCAGAGTTCCGGTTTGGTTCTCGGGGATGTCTTTCCAGAGGCATTCTTATGTGGCAATGGGAAGTTCCTTGGCCTGACCATTTGTTGGAAATCCAAAGAAACAATACGAAACTTGTACGGTTTTAGTTGTATAACCTGCTATGGAATGTGGCGGTAACCTGCTATTGAACATAGTTAGCTATAGTAGGCATACGATAATGGTCGTATGTTGGCTAAGATTTATATTCTACTTTCGAAATGAATTTCTTCTACACTATGCACTAGTAATAATATCAAATGTTATTTTAAATGCGTATCAAGCATCTTTGACTATCATAAGGAGAAATCTCCTCCGATTCTGCGTTTGCATGTGTGTGTGTGCGGGAGGCCTTATGGTAGTCTCATTTTTAAAAGCATTGCGAATTGAATTTAAAGATATTCCTCTATTTTGATTTTAAGATAAGTAAACTGTTTTGAGTTCTCACACCAGTCACATGACTGACTCGGAGTTTATTGTTTTCCTTCCTAAACTCTGGGTGCCCACCAATTTCTACACGGGCAGTCAAGAGTTAGGTTTATCAGGATATTCTGGAGTTGCTGGAGGCAAGATGGATGGCATGGCGTATTACTAGTTTATATAGTATTTTTTTTTCCGCTGCACTGTTTGTTTGATGCTGTATACTCTGATGATATGATGTAATGAAATGTATGAAATGTAATAACTGATATAGTTCTTTGTTTAAAGATTATTCATTTATTATTATATGTTGTTCCGCTGCGAATTGTGAGATTCTGTTATTGTTCTGTTGTTTTCTGTTCCGTTCTATTTTAAAATTTTGTTCTATCCTCTATTTTCTTTCTCTTCTCTTTTCTTTCTATTTTAAAATTTTCTATTTTTCTTTTCTCTCTATTTTCTATCTTCTCTCTTCTTCTCTTCTCTTTTCATAAATTCTTTTTAAAACCCATTACTATTCGGTTTTTCGGCAACGAAAAATCGACACGTTACATTTGGTATCAGAGCTTATGGTTAAGCGACAACCATGGTTCTGTTGGGTATTACTCGTTAGAGATAGAGTCAGCAGTACTCTAGAATGAGTTTAAGTGTAATAATAGATATGAGCGCGTATTTGTTAGTGAATATAAAATTGTTTTTGAATCGGGTAAATAAGATAATTTTGCCCAAAACTATTTTTGTATAGAAAAGAAATGGTTTTCTATGAATTATTATAATATATGGTTGCATGATTGTTATGAAGTGATAATATTGAATCATTATCATTAGTATATGGAATTAAATAAAATGGATTGAACTCAAGTAAACTAACTTGATAAATTATAAATTCTAGGACTAATGAATTGAATATAGATATTGAAATTTTGAATTGAATTCAAATGAAATTGAATGAATTGAAAATTGAAATGAATTAGTGAATAAAACTAATTTAAAATAGTAATATGAATTAGCAAATGAAAGTAAATCGATGAATTCAATATTTAGAATTGAGAAGTAAATTCGAATGGAATTTCTAATTGTGAATTGAATTCAAATGGAATTTAAATTGTGAATGAAATTGAATTGAAGAGTAAAATTGAATGAAATGAATATGTAACTTCAATAGTGAAGTTAAAATATATAAGAAACATATATCGAAATTTTGCAATAGAATTGGCAAATTGGTTTGAATATTGTATTTGGATTTGTATGCTACTACTACTAGCAGGTTATACAGGTATATAAAGGAATTGAGATTTTGATTTCAAAGATAAAATTAAATGGCTCGACAAAAAGGTACGTATTTGAATTTCAGTATGAGATTTGATGACTTTCTTCTCTAGCCACTTGGCTTTTCTCTTTTCTTTTTGATTCTGAGGGGCCGTGGTGCCATTTTGTAGTCATACCGAGCTAGCCGCGCAAAGGAGACGCTTACGAAATTTTTCAAAAATTTAGGGTGTTAGAAAAATTTTGAGAAATTTTGAAAGTTTGAAATTTGAATTTGAATTTAAATTTGAATTGTTAGGAAAACAATATTGTTTGAAACCTATAATAGAAGTTAAAAAGCTAGTTGAAAAGGTAGTGAATCTCTAGTAAAAAGATTTGTGTTAGTGAGTTGATAAAACTATTTGGATTGTGAAAAATAATAAACGGGATAAGGGCATTCTTCTTAACTTGTAATTTCGGGACGAAATTCTTTTAAGGAGGGAAGATTGTAACGACCCAGAATTTTGAATAATTTAAATTGAAAATATTTGATTAAATTTAAATATTTGAATGATGGTTTGAATTGAATTTTCAATATAACTTTGAATTTGACGATTAAATTATAGAATTTAATCTATTGAAAGTTGAATAAAAATTTGAATCTTCAATTTTAAGCCGATTAAAAATATTTCAAAGGCTTGTAAAAATTCATATTGATAATATTGAAGATTTTAGAAGCTTCAGAATCGAATTTGAAAGTGAGTTGTTCAGTTTTGAAATTAAATCGTTTGAATCGATATTCAAAAATAGCCGTCCGAGGCACAGTCTCGGAATTTGACAAAACCAGTTCCATTGGGTCCGTAATATTGAATTATTGCCGGATTTCAAATTTCGTATTTTCTGAGTTGATATGTGAGCACACGGTGAGTAAACGCGTTGCAATTAAATCAAATTCAAATTTAATTCAAATTTAAATTTATTAATTAGTCAACATGTACACGTTTTCTTCCCTACAATTGCTCCTAAAACTATGCCGAGAATCACGAAATTGATCGTGTAACCCATGCCTCCATTTCTTTTTATATAACCCAAGCCTTTCAGTTCAATTTTCAAATCAAAGAAGAAAAAAAAATAAACTGTAATGGCCGCGTTCCCTCTTTCTTCCTTCAATTCTCAAATTCGAACGCAAGCAGTTAATGGCCGCAGCCCTCCTTTGTATTAAAAAAAAAAAAAATAGATGAACAAATCGAATCGAAACCGTTCGATTCGGAGGAAGTTCGCGCGAGAGGATAGGGGTCGCGACGATCTGGAAGTGAATGATGGGTTTCGTGCGTGTTTGGGGGAGCTCAGTTTCGAGCGTCTCGAAATGGAGGAGCAGCGACTCGCGTAGGGGCGCGCGCAGGAGAGGGTGAACGACGATGTCTGAGGAGGCCGTGGTGAACTCGCGATCGAAATCTGGGGGGATTCGCGACTAGGGCAAGTGGCTTCGACGTCGAGTGGCTCGAGTGCACCGGGAGGAAAGCACTGGTGATGGCGATGGAGTTCATGGTCGAGGCTGCGAAGGCGAGCTGTTGAGGGCAGGAGCTGGGATGTTTTCTTGTTCGTGGCAGTGAGGTATATTATTTCAGATACTAACAATAATTTATTAGTGGAAGTATATATGTATGCAGAAAAATAATAATAATAATAATAATAATACATGCAGTTTTTAATTAAGAATAAAAAAAAAATGTATGTGATTTCAATTTATAAATCTATAAAAGAAAATGGGTTTAAATTTTAATTATTAGTTTAAATTTAACTTTTGGTTAGTTAAAAATAGCGAATGGAAATCAATTATGCGATTTGTCCAAATGTTATATAAAATAAAGATTTGAATTTATAAAGAATAGTTTTGAATTTAATTCATCGTTAAATCAAAGTATTAAAAAGAAATTGTTTGAAAGCGAAAAACAATTTATTAAAAAGAGAATTTAGTTTTAAAATTGTAACCTTTAGTTAAAACAAATTTAATTAAAGAAAATCAGTTTCAATTTTTAACTTTTAGTTTAAAATAAAAATCTTTAAAAGTATTTTATTATTATTTGAAAGCGGTTTGGAATAAAGGAAAAAGAAAATTTAGTTTAAATTAAAAACATTGGTTAATTTAAATTGTTTTTAAGTTACTAAAAGATATTTATTAAAAAGGAATTTGTTAAAAATTAGAAGTATTAGCTTATTTAGAAATCTATTTTAATAACTAAAAATAATTTGTAAAAGATAATTAGTTAGAAATTTTACTTATTTGATAAAATGATTTATCAAAAGAAAATATTATTTATTTTTGGAAAAATGGGTAATTAAGTACTAAAGGATATTTTATGAAAGAAAATGTTGTTTGAATTAAATAGTTAGTTAATAAAATTTATTTAAATAGAAATTAAATTTGTTCGACAAAAAAATTGAATTTATAAAGGATAGCTTTGAATTTAATTTTTGTTAAATCAAAGTATTAAAAAGAACTTGTTTGAAAGCCAAAAACAATTTATTAAAAAGGGAATTTAAATTTTAGTTAAATAAAATTTTTAAAGAAGAAACTGGTTTAAATAAAACTATCAGTTAATTTAACTATTAAAATGAAATCGCCGATGAATTAAAAATTATAAAATGGAAAATTTATTATTCGATTATTTCAAATATTAACAAACTGTATAAATATTTATACAAGGTATAAATGAAGAAAACAAGTTGAATTGGAAGTGGATTGCAAACGGGAATAAAGGTGAGAACTTCTCACTCAAAAGGAATTTTTATTGTTTGTTTAAATTTTAAATAGTTAAATCTAAAATTTGATTGACTGTGTTGATTGAATGCTTGAATGATGATTGTTATATATATATATATATATATATATATATATATATATATATATATATTGGATGTGAATAGACCCTATACGCCGTTAGTAAGCGGAGGTTATTTATTACACACATATACCGCGATATTCCACCTTGAAGTGGAATTGGTATTGTATTATATATAGCAATATATATATATATATTGGCATATGTATATATTGTAGTTGATTGATTTCCCGCATTTTCTTTTAGCGGATGAGACCCTATACGCCGTTAGTAAGCGGATATATATTTATAAAACCCCATGTACCGCGATATTCCGTCTTGAAACGGAATGGTATTGTGCTAATGTCTGTGGATGCAGGGAAACAGGTTGGAGGGATCCAACTGGATTCCTCACAAATATTTATTTGATTTCATATATTGTGATATTTGATTGTTATCATGGATGATATATAATGTTTGAAAGTTGTGATTGGCTATTGATGTGTTGCATCATCGGATCCAATTTTTGAAGTTTCAAAATAACGATTTTGATTTCTAAAGTGATTTTTGGAAATATACGTTTATAAAATATTTTTGGAATTGATTCATCTTAAATAAATAAACGTTATAATTTTAATATTATGAAAATTATGATTTTTGAGAAATACAGTTAAAAGTTGATTTTTGAAAATATGGGATTAGTGATTTTATAAAATAGTTTGAACTGGAAATTCTGAATTTATTATAAGAAGTTTAAAAATGGGATTTATAAAACTTTTATTTTATAAATCAGAATGATGAAATTATAAAGGAGTTGAAAGACGTTTTAAAGTAATAATATAAATTATTTTATATTAAAAGATTTATAAATTGATATTTATAAATTAAAAATATTGGGATTATTAAACGAGCTTTTATAAGTATTAGAAAGAATTGTGAATGAATTTCACTAATGAATGAAATTTATAGAATTATAACGGTGAAGTTATAAATAGAATTTTATAAATAAAAATTTGTAAAGTTATTTAGGAAATAGATGTGGATAAATAAATGAATCTTAGAAGTTATAAGATTTATAGATTTGGGAAGTTTGAAGGAATGATTTTTATAAATAAATAAATTATAAGTATTTGACTTATAATATGATTTTTTTATATATATATCATTGAGATATGAAATTGAATAGATTTATAAAGGAAATTTATAAAAGGAAATTGTTATAAAATAAATAGAAATAGAATTTATAAACATTGTTTTATAAATCCGCAACGACTTATTTTGATAAGGAATTGTTGTAATTTATTTATGGAGTTATATTCATGTTTTAGACAGTGAATAATTCTTTAAAATAAAATGAATAGAAGTGATGAAATTTATTAACAAGTGTATTCACGTTTTTGAATAGTGAATATTATGTTAAAGAAATTATTTTGGATGTGATGTTTGAAATAGAATTAAAACGATCTAAAGATGTTTTAAAAGATGTTGAGATTCGAAACCATAGATTTCAACATTTATTGTTGAAATAGATGTTTTCGGGAAATAAAAGGAAATGGTGGACTATAACACTGTTGTTATAGTAAATGATTTCCGAAAGGAAATGTTTTGCATAGTATTGGGATTTATATATCTATTTTAAATTTCGAATCCCTATACTAGTGATTTTGGGTTGTCGTAACGATGTTTTACGCAACATTCGTTTTGGCCCAAATAAATATATTAAGTGAATGATTTCCTTAAAAGAATGAAATATATACTTAATTTCGATTAGGGTATATTAAATATTTTCTCAGTATAGAAAATAAAAAGATCTGTGAATTACTTATTCTTAATAAGTATGGAAATGTTTTTCCAATATTAAGTGAATATTTGGAATTTATCTTTTTGAAGATAAATTGAAAATGAATATTAGAAATTGAATGGAAATCGTATATTCATAAATATTTTGGAATGTAAATTCAATATAGAATTTATAAATGAAATTGGGAAATTAGATTTAAAAATAAATATTGATTTATTTTTAAAGTATGGAAATTATGTTTATATCTTGTAAAGATATTTTTGTGAAATAAATAATTTGGAAAATTATTTGGAATCTGGTGATGTTGGCATATCTATTGATAGTTCAATGACCGACTATCAATATTTACCTTTAAATAGGTATTTGTTGTGAATTGTTTGAAATTGAATGCCACACTTGTTTTTTTTTTAAGCGCTCACTATTCGGGTTAACCGGGAAAGGACCTTGGGGTCGTATAACCCATTCCGAATATGTGATACGTCGTTATGAATTTCATTCGAAGATCGGTGTTGAAGACCGGATATTTTCGAAAGCGAAAGGGTTTCTTGTTGATTGTCTCTGCACTGGCTGATCCCTGGTATTGAGATCTCCATATGTGATGGGAAATCCGAACGTGATTAGAGATTATTCGGATTGCAAGGACTTCTTTGTAAGTGCCTTCGGTTCTGTTCGAGCCCGGAACAGACTTGTATGGATTGTGTGTCTGACATTACAAGTTGAGATGTAAAGCCGATTTCTTTCAAATATATTTCTGTGGTGGCGGAGAATTTATTCTTTTAGCTTAACACCCTTCTCTGAGACATACGAGCTCAGAGGTTATATAGTTGAAGTTATCAGCGATATATTCCCAATTTGGTAATGTGACATGCTGAGTGTTGCTGTAAATGATCATTGTGTTGATTATTGTGATAGGATCGTTTATTTGATCGTCTATCTTAGTGATCATTGTGTTGATCATTTGTTGACCCAAAGCATGGCTTTTGTATAAAGTATGTTTTTGTGGACGTGACTTCGTCGAGCCTCACACCCCGGAAATGGTCAAAACAGGAAAGATGCGGCAAGGTTATGAGGGGTAGAACCCTTTAGGGTATGTACATTTCTTTCTGGATAGAGGTGGTATCATGGTATGGAGCCCAGATATTTAACCTATGTGGTTACTGCGAATTTATTACTTTGTGGTTGTTGGCTATCGGGATCCCGTGAGAAAGGTCGTTTACGATCGGGAAATGGCGTGCTCGTGTCAGTAGTTACCCAGTTAGGGGTAACCCGGCCTTGTGTTGGCAGAGTTCCGGTTTGGTTCTCGGGGATGTCTTTCCAGAGGCATTCTCATGTGGCAATGGGAAGTTCCTTGGCCTGACCATTTGTTGGAAATCCAAAGAAACGATACGAAACTTGTACGGTTTTAGTTGTATAACCTGCTATGGAATGTGGCGGTAACCTGCTATTGAACATAGTTAGCTATAGTACGCATACGATAATGGTCGTATGTTGGCTAAGATTTATATTCTACTTTCGAAATGAATTTCTTCTACACTATGCACTAGTAATAATATCAAATGTTATTTTAAATGCGTATCAAGCATCTTTGACTATCATAAGGAGAAATCTCCTCCGATTCTGCGTTTGCATGTGTGTGTGTGCGGGAGGCCTTATGGTAGTCTCATTTTTAAAAGCATTGCGAATTGAATTTAAAGATATTCCTCTATTTTGATTTTAAGATAAGTAAACTGTTTTGAGTTCTCACACCAGTCACATGACTGACTCGGAGTTTATTGTTTTCCTTCCTAAACTCTGGGTGCCCACCAATTTCTACACGGGTAGTCAAGAGTTAGGTTTATCAGGATATTCTGGAGTTGCTGGAGGCAAGATGGATGGCATGGCGTATTACTAGTTTATATAGTATTTTTTTTTCCGCTGCACTGTTTGTTTGATGTTGTATACTCTGATGATATGATGTAATGAAATGTATGAAATGTAATAACTGATATAGTTCTTTGTTTAAAGATTATTCATTTATTATTATATGTTGTTCCGCTGCGAATTGTGAGATTCTGTTATTGTTCTGTTGTTTTCTGTTCCGTTCTATTTTAAAATTTTGTTCTATCCTCTATTTTCTTTCTCTTCTCTTTTCTTTCTATTTTAAAATTTTCTATTTTTCTTTTCTCTCTATTTTCTATCTTCTCTCTTCTTCTCTTCTCTTTTCATAAATTCTTTTTAAAACCCATTACTATTCGGTTTTTCGGCAACGAAAAATCGACACGTTACATTTGGTATCAGAGCTTATGGTTAAGCGACAACCATGGTTCTGTTGGGTATTACTCGTTAGAGATAGAGTCAGCAGTACTCTAGAATGAGTTTAAGTGTAATAATAGATATGAGCGCGTATTTGTTAGTGAATATAAAATTGTTTTTGAATCGGGTAAATAAGATAATTTTGCCCAAAACTATTTTTGTATAGAAAAGAAATGGTTTTCTATGAATTATTATAATATATGGTTGCATGATTGTTATGAAGTGATAATATTGAATCATTATCATTAGTATATGGAATTAAATAAAATGGATTGAACTCAAGTAAACTAACTTGATAAATTATAAATTCTAGGACTAATGAATTGAATATAGATATTGAAATTTTGAATTGAATTCAAATGAAATTGAATGAATTGAAAATTGAAATGAATTAGTGAATAAAACTAATTTAAAATAGTAATATGAATTAGCAAATGAAAGTAAATCGATGAATTCAATATTTAGAATTGAGAAGTAAATTCGAATGGAATTTCTAATTGTGAATTGAATTCAAATGGAATTTAAATTGTGAATGAAATTGAATTGAAGAGTAAAATTGAATGAAATGAATATGTAACTTCAATAGTGAAGTTAAAATATATAAGAAACATATATCGAAATTTTGCAATAGAATTGGCAAATTGGTTTGAATATTGTATTTGGATTTGTATGCTACTACTACTAGCAGGTTATACAGGTATATAAAGGAATTGAGATTTTGATTTCAAAGATAAAATTAAATGGCTCGACAAAAAGGTACGTATTTGAATTTCAGTATGAGATTTGATGACTTTCTTCTCTAGCCACTTGGCTTTTCTCTTTTCTTTTTGATTCTGAGGGGCCGTGGTGCCATTTTGTAGTCGTACCGAGCTAGCCGCGCAAAGGAGACGCTTACGAAATTTTTCAAAAATTTAGGGTGTTAGAAAAATTTTGAGAAATTTTGAAAGTTTGAAATTTGAATTTGAATTTAAATTTGAATTGTTAGGAAAACAATATTGTTTGAAACCTATAATAGAAGTTAAAAAGCTAGTTGAAAAGGTAGTGAATCTCTAGTAAAAAGATTTGTGTTAGTGAGTTGATAAAACTATTTGGATTGTGAAAAATAATAAACGGGATAAGGGCATTCTTCTTAACTTGTAATTTCGGGACGAAATTCTTTTAAGGAGGGAAGATTGTAACGACCCAGAATTTTGAATAATTTAAATTGAAAATATTTGATTAAATTTAAATATTTGAATGATGGTTTGAATTGAATTTTCAATATAACTTTGAATTTGACGATTAAATTATAGAATTTAATCTATTGAAAGTTGAATAAAAATTTGAATCTTCAATTTTAAGCCGATTAAAAATATTTCAAAGGCTTGTAAAAATTCATATTGATAATATTGAAGATTTTAGAAGCTTCAGAATCGAATTTGAAAGTGAGTTGTTCAGTTTTGAAATTAAATCGTTTGAATCGATATTCAAAAATAGCCGTCCGAGGCACAGTCTCGGAATTTGACAAAACCAGTTCCATTGGGTCCGTAATATTGAATTATTGCCGGATTTCAAATTTCGTATTTTCTGAGTTGATATGTGAGCACACGGTGAGTAAACGCGTTGCAATTAAATCAAATTCAAATTTAATTCAAATTTAAATTTATTAATTAGTCAACATGTACACGTTTTCTTCCCTACAATTGCTCCTAAAACTATGCCGAGAATCACGAAATTGATCGTGTAACCCATGCCTCCATTTCTTTTTATATAACCCAAGCCTTTCAGTTCAATTTTCAAATCAAAGAAGAAAAAAAAATAAACTGTAATGGCCGCGTTCCCCCTTTCTTCCTTCAATTCTCAAATTCGAACGCAAGCAGTTAATGGCCGCAGCCCTCCTTTGTATTAAAAAAAAAAAATAGATGAACAAATCGAATCGAAACCGTTCGATTCGGAGGAAGTTCGCGCGAGAGGATAGGGGTCGCGACGATCTGGAAGTGAATGATGGGTTTCGTGCGTGTTTGGGGGAGCTCAGTTTCGAGCGTCTCGAAATGGAGGAGCAGCGACTCGCGTAGGGGCGCGCGCAGGAGAGGGTGAACGACGATGTCTGAGGAGGCCGTGGTGAACTCGCGATCGAAATCTGGGGGGATTCGCGACTAGGGCAAGTGGCTTCGACGTCGAGTGGCTCGAGTGCACCGGGAGGAAAGCACTGGTGATGGCGATGGAGTTCATGGTCGAGGCTGCGAAGGCGAGCTGTTGAGGGCAGGAGCTGGGATGTTTTCTTGTTCGTGGCAGTGAGGTATATTATTTCAGATACTAACAATAATTTATTAGTGGAAGTATATATGTATGCAGAAAAATAATAATAATAATAATAATAATACATGCAGTTTTTAATTAAGAATAAAAAAAAATGTATGTGATTTCAATTTATAAATCTATAAAAGAAAATGGGTTTAAATTTTAATTATTAGTTTAAATTTAACTTTTGGTTAGTTAAAAATAGCGAATGGAAATCAATTATGCGATTTGTCCAAATGTTATATAAAATAAAGATTTGAATTTATAAAGAATAGTTTTGAATTTAATTCATCGTTAAATCAAAGTATTAAAAAGAAATTGTTTGAAAGCCAAAAACAATTTATTAAAAAGAGAATTTAGTTTTAAAATTGTAACCTTTAGTTAAAACAAATTTAATTAAAGAAAATCAGTTTCAATTTTTAACTTTTAGTTTAAAATAAAAATCTTTAAAAGTATTTTATTATTATTTGAAAGCGGTTTGGAATAAAGGAAAAAGAAAATTTAGTTTAAATTAAAAACATTGGTTAATTTAAATTGTTTTTAAGTTACTAAAAGATATTTATTAAAAAGGAATTTGTTAAAAATTAGAAGTATTAGCTTATTTAGAAATCTATTTTAATAACTAAAAATAATTTGTAAAAGATAATTAGTTAGAAATTTTACTTATTTGATAAAATGATTTATCAAAAGAAAATATTATTTATTTTTGGAAAAATGGGTAATTAAGTACTAAAGGATATTTTATGAAAGAAAATGTTGTTTGAATTAAATAGTTAGTTAATAAAATTTATTTAAATAGAAATTAAATTTGTTCGACAAAAAAATTGAATTTATAAAGGATAGCTTTGAATTTAATTTTTGTTAAATCAAAGTATTAAAAAGAACTTGTTTGAAAGCCAAAAACAATTTATTAAAAAGGGAATTTAAATTTTAGTTAAATAAAATTTTTAAAGAAGAAACTGGTTTAAATAAAACTATCAGTTAATTTAACTATTAAAATGAAATCGCCGATGAATTAAAAATTATAAAATGGAAAATTTATTATTCGATTATTTCAAATATTAACAAACTGTATAAATATTTATACAAGGTATAAATGAAGAAAACAAGTTGAATTGGAAGTGGATTGCAAACGGGAATAAAGGTGAGAACTTCTCACTCAAAAGGAATTTTTATTGTTTGTTTAAATTTTAAATAGTTAAATCTAAAATTTGATTGACTGTGTTGATTGAATGCTTGAATGATGATTGTTATATATATATATATATTGGATGTGAATAGACCCTATATGCCGTTAGTAAGCGGAGGTTATTTATTACACACATATACCGCGATATTCCACCTTGAAGTGGAATTGGTATTATATTATATATAGCAATATATATATATATTGGCATATGTATATATTGCAGTTGATTGATTTCCCGCATTTTCTTTTAGCGGATGAGACCCTATACGCCGTTAGTAAGCGGATATATATTTATAAAATCCCATGTACCGCGATATTCCGTCTTGAAACGGAATGGTATTGTGCTAATGTCTGTGGATGCAGGGAAACAGGTTGGAGGGATCCAACTGGATTCCTCACAAATATTTATTTGATTTCATATATTGTGATATTTGATTGTTATCATGGATGATATATAATGTTTGAAAGTTGTGATTGGCTATTGATGTGTTGCATCATCGGATCCAATTTTTGAAGTTTCAAAATAACGATTTTGATTTCTAAAGTGATTTTTGGAAATATACGTTTATAAAATATTTTTGGAATTGATTCATCTTAAATAAATAAACGTTATAATTTTAATATTATGAAAATTATGATTTTTGAGAAATACAGTTAAAAGTTGATTTTTGAAAATATGGGATTAGTGATTTTATAAAATAGTTTGAACTGGAAATTCTGAATTTATTATAAGAAGTTTAAAAATGGGATTTATAAAACTTTTATTTTATAAATCAGAATGATGAAATTATAAAGGAGTTGAAAGACGTTTTAAAGTAATAATATAAATTGTTTTATATTAAAAGATTTATAAATTGATATTTATAAATTAAAAATATTGGGATTATTAAACGAGCTTTTATAAGTATTAGAAAGAATTGTGAATGAATTTCACTAATGAATGAAATTTATAGAATTATAACGGTGAAGTTATAAATAGAATTTTATAAATAAAAATTTGTAAAGTTATTTAGGAAATAGATGTGGATAAATAAATGAATCTTAGAAGTTATAAGATTTATAGATTTGGGAAGTTTGAAGGAATGATTTTTATAAATAAATAAATTATAAGTATTTGACTTATAATATGATTTTTTTTATATATATATCATTGAGATATGAAATTGAATAGATTTATAAAGGAAATTTATAAAAGGAAATTGTTATAAAATAAATAGAAATAGAATTTATAAACATTGTTTTATAAATCCGCAACGACTTATTTTGATAAGGAATTGTTGTAATTTATTTATGGAGTTATATTCATGTTTTAGACAGTGAATAATTCTTTAAAATAAAATGAATAGAAGCGATGAAATTTATTAACAAGTGTATTCACGTTTTTGAATAGTGAATATTATGTTAAAGAAATTATTTTGGATGTGATGTTTGAAATAGAATTAAAACGATCTAAAGATGTTTTAAAAGATGTTGAGATTCGAAACCATAGATTTCAACATTTATTGTTGAAATAGATGTTTTCGGGAAATAAAAGGAAATGGTGGACTATAACACTGTTGTTATAGTAAATGATTTCCGAAAGGAAATGTTTTGCATAGTATTGGGATTTATATATCTATTTTAAATTTCGAATCCCTATACTAGTGATTTTGGGTTGTCGTAACGATGTTTTACGCAACATTCGTTTTGGCCCAAATAAATATATTAAGTGAATGATTTCCTTAAAAGAATGAAATATATACTTAATTTCGATTAGGGTATATTAAATATTTTCTCAGTATAGAAAATAAAAAGATCTGTGAATTACTTATTCTTAATAAGTATGGAAATGTTTTTCCAATATTAAGTGAATATTTGGAATTTATCTTTTTGAAGATAAATTGAAAATGAATATTAGAAATTGAATGGAAATCGTATATTCATAAATATTTTGGAATGTAAATTCAATATAGAATTTATAAATGAAATTGGGAAATTAGATTTAAAAATAAATATTGATTTATTTTTAAAGTATGGAAATTATGTTTATATCTTGTAAAGATATTTTTGTGAAATAAATAATTTGGAAAATTATTTGGAATCTGGTGATGTTGGCATATCTATTGATAGTTCAATGACCGACTATCAATATTTACCTTTAAATAGGTATTTGTTGTGAATTGTTTGAAATTGAATGCCACACTTGTTTTTTTTTTAAGCGCTCACTATTCGGGTTAACCGGGAAAGGACCTTGGGGTCGTATAACCCATTCCGAATATGTGATACGTCGTTATGAATTTCATTCGAAGATCGGTGTTGAAGACCGGATATTTTCGAAAGCGAAAGGGTTTCTTGTTGATTGTCTCTGCACTGGCTGATCCCTGGTATTGAGATCTCCATATGTGATGGGAAATCCGAACGTGATTAGAGATTATTCGGATTGCAAGGACTTCTTTGTAAGTGCCTTCGGTTCTGTTCGAGCCCGGAACAGACTTGTATGGATTGTGTGTCTGACATTACAAGTTGAGATGTAAAGCCGATTTCTTTCAAATATATTTCTGTGGTGGCGGAGAATTTATTCTTTTAGCTTAACACCCTTCTCTGAGACATACGAGCTCAGAGGTTATATAGTTGAAGTTATCAGCGATATATTCCCAATTTGGTAATGTGACATGTTGAGTGTTGCTGTAAATGATCATTGTGTTGATTATTATGATGGGATCGTTTATTTGATCGTCTATCTTAGTGATCATTGTGTTGATCATTTGTTGACCCAAAGCATGGCTTTTGTATAAAGTATGTTTTTGTGGACGTGACTTCGTCGAGCCTCACACCCCGGAAATGGTCAAAACAGGAAAGATGCGGCAAGGTTATGAGGGGTAGCACCCTTTAGGGTATGTACATTTCTTTCTGGATAGAGGTGGTATAATGGTATGGAGCCCAGATATTTAACCTATGTGGTTACTGCGAATTTATTACTTTGTGGTTGTTGGCTGTAACATCCCGGGGATTTCGAATTTAAAATTTGGTAATGTATTTGAACTTTTTGAAATTTAAATTGAAAAGTTATAAAAATAAATAATAAAATAAAATATAAGTTATAGATTTAATATTAATAAGTTAAATCTTGAATAGAAATAAAAATTTAAGAAAATGTATATTGTAATAAAATCACATAATTATTAAAAGTTAATAACTAAAACAAGTTGCTATAAACACTATAAAGACATAAGAGAATAAATAAATAAATAGTTAAACAAAAGATCAAACAAATGAACAAATAAATAAACAAGAAAACAAAGTAATAAAGAGAGAAAAAAAAAAAATATAAAAATAAAAATGGCAGTAAACTAATGTGTAGACATAAGGAAAATATAAAACTGAAACAAGACTCTCCCATATAACAAAGTAAAGTAAGGTAAATTTGTATAAAAAAAAAAAAAAAAAAAAAAAAAAAATTATTATATAATAAACAAACCAGTATGCTGTAACATACAAGTGTGCAGGGAAGCATTACAAACATGCTTCATTTAATGCCATTACTTTAGCAACCTCAAGTAAGACATCAACTATGAATCCATGCTTCATTAAATGCATTTACTGTCTTGCATAAATAAAGATCACATCAACCTGTATTTAGCAACAATGCAAAATAATGTTTCAAGTACTCTATTAAACTGTACACAATTCCCTCTATAAACAAGAACATTTGTTTCAGTTTATTTCATTCAACAACTTAGAAAAGAACATAAAATAAACTTTGAAAAATATACATGTTCAAAACAACTTGCTGAAGAAAGAAAAGGAAACAAAAACAAACCAGAAAATAAGATTTGGAACTGCAACTTCAAAGCCAATATACCCTCTGCTTATCAATATATACAGGTGAGTAAATAGATTTACTTCAGGATTTAAATAGATTGTGGGAATGATCTATATTGTGTTGCCTATAAATTTCTTTCAGTTTTATTCTACATATATATATACATAACAAACTGTCTGAAACTCCCATTTTCTTCCCTGTTTGAAGCACAGGGTTGTATTACACAAGAAAATAATTTAAATCCTTATCATCTGATTTGAATTAGCCTTTGATTTCAAAACTAAGTAGCAGTGCTTATGTATGAATTATAAATAAAAATAGTTTCATGGAGCAGAAGTATATGCAGTATGAAACTTATGTTTTCAGAGGAAATCTTAAATTTTGATAAAATTCGAGTATCACAATTTTGAGATTGGTTTATATATTACGAATCTACATTAGAAGATAGGAATTTTAAGCCGTGTTTGATGATTTTTAAGCATGTGATTCAAGAGCAGATCGGTGATGAAGGGAAAAGGGTTTATGGTCAAATTCAGGTGGTCGGAGGTACAGGGGAGGCCGGAGTTTCTCGAGAAGGTAGAGGAGCTTATGGGGTATCGGAGAAAAATATTGGGGTGGTCGGAAGGTCGACGTGGCGGCGGCGGCAAATGATTTCTTCCCAGAACCCTAGTTTTGTTCATAAGCTTTTAGTTTAATTCGTTTTCCCTCTGTGGTTGTTCGAGTGGCACATGGCCTGGGGGAATGATGACTGGGTGGGTGACGAGTCATTGGCCGGAGTTAGGAGCTTTCAGGTGGTCGAGGCGTCGAGTTCAAGGCGGAGTTTGGCGACTGGGTTGGTTTCGATTGGTGGTGAGAGAGCTCGATTTCGACTCAATGGGTTTCCATGGAAACTGGGCACGATTTTGTGTTCGAGGGAGTTCGTGGGGTCGTGGAGCATCATCGCGGCGATCATCTGAGGGCGGTGGCGTTGGGACACGTGCACGTGCACGTCTGACTCGAGAAGGGGACGAAGTACTCGGGGGTGTTATCGAGCGTAGGGGGTTCGAACTCGGGATCGAACTCGAAGCATGTGGCGTAGACTTTATTTCCAGTGTTGATTCATATGCGCGTAAATAAAAAGAAAAAAAAAAGAAAAGAAACTGAAAGAAAATAAGAAACTGGGGAGTGGGAAGAAAGGGATTGACGCGAGTAAAACGCGTGACCAACTCGGGTTGTTTATAATGGGCTAAGCCCATTCAAAAATATTAAGGCAACAATGTTGAGAAAATAGGTGCTTTGTAATATAAACAATTTATGTTTAAACTATTTTCATAAAGCATTGTTTGTAAAATGAAGATCGTTTGTAAATGGAATGTGAAGTTAATAAATTAATGATTAAATAATTTATGATTTAAAAGTTCTTTTTAATAAATAATAATAAATAAATAAAAGCAATTAAAATTAAAGTTGTAAATTTAAAGATCATTAAGTTGATAATTTAAATTGATTAATTCAAAATGGATAGTTACATTAAAATAATTTATTAAGGAATAATAAATTAATATATTCAATTGAGATCTAATTGAATTGAAGTTTAAAATGAAAATTAAAGTGAATAATTGTCATTAATCAATGATTTTGAAAGGAAATTTTAAGAATGATTTACAAACTTGTAATTAAATTGATTGATAAACAATTAAGTGTTTAAATAAATTTGTAAGTAAGAATTTGTAAATTTTGAAACAATAAATTGAGTAATCAAAATTTAATTTATTTATCCAAATTCTTATCATTTAATTTAATTAATCTAGTGGCACATGTATTTAAATCACATTGGAAAGTAATTAACTACTGTTGTTAATTTACCTTGATATCCCTGTTCTGTTGTGAATTCTGTAGGATGTATTTGCCATGTGATGCACTGTGATTATGATTTGTTCTGTATTGATGTGAAAACCCTGTTGTCCGTGAAACGGCATTTAAAACTTCGATGCAACAGGGAATCGGATTTCAGTTGGTTATCCGAAACCCACATCGAACCTATGAATTGTTATGAATGACATCCACATTGTTTTTAAAAATTAACGCTCACTATTCGGTTTAACCGGGAGATGACCTTTGTGTCGTATAACCCATTGCGAATAGTGATACGTCGAATTGGATAGCATTTGAAGACCGGTGTTGAAGACCGGGTATTTGCGAAAGCGATAGGATGATCTATCGATTGACTCTGCACCGAGTTGCTCCGGTATAGAGTTCTCCATATGTGATGGGGAATCCGATCAGGATTGTGGATATCCGGATTGCAAGGACTTCTTTGGAAGTGCCTTCGGTTCTGTTCGAACCCAGAACAGACTTGTATGGATTGTGTGTCTGACATTACAAATTGAGATATAAAGCAGATTCTTTCAAATATATTTCTGTTGGTGGCGGAGAATTTATTCTCTTAGCTTAACACCCTTCTCTGAGACGTACGAGCTCAGAGGTTATGTAGTTGAAGTATCAGCGATATAATCCCAATTTGGTAATGTGACATGCTGAGTGTTGCTGTGAAGTGATCATTGTGTTGGTCGTTTATGATAGGATCATTAGTTTGATCGTCTATCTTGGTGATCATTTCTATGATCATTTGTTGACCCAAAGCACGGCTTTTGTATAAAGCGTGTCTTTGTGGAAGAGACCTCATCGGACCTCACAAACCGGAAATGGTCGAAACAGGAAAAGTGCGGCAGGGTTATGAGGGCCGCGCCCTTTAGGGTATGTCATTTCCTTCTGGAAAAAGGTGATGTCATGGTATGGAGCCCAGATATTTACCTGTGTGGTAACTCCAATCTCATTTACTGTGTGGTTGTTGTTTTGGATAGAGGGCCCTCTAATAAAGGTCCCAAAGGACCGGGAGGTGGCATATTCGTGTAGTAGTTACCTAGTGACAAAGGTAACCCGGCCTTGTGTTGGCAGAGAGCTGGTTAAGTTCTCGGGACGTCCCTCCAGAGGCGATCTCATGTGGCAGCAGGAAGTTCCTTAGCCTGACCATTTGTTGGAAATCCAAAGAAACAATACGAAACCCTGTACGGTTTTAGTTGTAGAACCTGCCATTTACTTATGGTGGTCACCACTGTTTAGATGGTAGCTATAGTAGGCATACGATAATGGTCGTATGTTGGCTAAGATTAATATTCTATTTTTGAAATGTTTTCTTCACTATGCACTAGAAACAATATCAAAGAATTCTTTTCACGTATCAAGCATATTTAACTATCATAAGAAGAAATCTCCTCCAATTCTGCGTTTGCATTGTGTGTGTGGCGGGAGGTCTTATGGTAGTTCCATTTTTAAAAGCATTCCGAAAATTCTTTTTAAATCTTGTTTTATTTAAAAGTAACTGCTGTTTTGTTTACTCATACCAGTCCCATGACTGATCCGGAGTTTATTGTTTTCTTTCCTAAACTCTGGGTGCCCCTTATTTCCACACGGGCAGCCTAGTAACAGGTTTAGGTTATTTTGGAGTAGCATTATTTTGGAGCTTTTATCTTGGAGATACCTTAGGAGCTTTTGGAGATTGCAGGTGCTTAGCTTTTGGGAGTTCGTTATCACCTCTTTCACTTGAGAACTTTTGGATATATGTTCACTGTTATGTTATCATGATGTTGTATTTAGAGATCGTGGTGTATGTACTATGTACTCTGTTATAGTATGGATATTATGTTGATGTTGTAACAGTGATGTTATTTATGATATTGATTCTGTTCCGCTGTTTTATATTCATCTAATTGTTGTTATAAGCTCCGGCGATGCGAATTTGATGTCGTTTATGGGACATCGAGTTTGGGTCGTCACAAAGTGGTATCAGAGCTGTTGGTTGAGTAAGAACTTTAGCTATGGAGTATAACACATTAGATGGCTCATTAGAGATAGGGTGAAGTATACCCTAGAATGAGTATAATCAAGACTGAAACTTTAAAATTTTCTTAGTCTAATTCTTTTTACTGCTGATATTCCTTAAGATATTTCGTCTGTATATCTAAATCAATTTTCTTACTAATCTCAGATAGTTAAAATGAGTGGACGCAGAGGAAGAGTGAGGGGTCAAGGCAATGCTGCAGCACCAAATCAAATTCCCGCAGCCGCAGAAGCAGTAATAGAAATTCAGCAGCAGCCGGACTTGGCTGAATTATATAAGAAGTTTGAAAAGCTTGGTGGAAAACCATTTATTGGCAAGGAGTCAATTATTGACGCTCAAGCTTGGGTAAGATCGTGTGAAAAGATTTTTAAAGGGTTAAAATTGCAGGATGAGCAGAAAAGACTTATAGCTTCTTGGCAACTCCAAGGAGAAGCTTCAGCTTGGTGGGAAACCATCATTGTAGATGAACCCGAGGAAGAATTCACTTGGGATCGTTTCAAGGAAGTGTTTGAGAAACGTTACATGCCATCGGCAGGTGTTTCTAGAATGTATCAGGAATTTCTGGATTTGAAACAAGGAAGTTTGTCGTTTGAAGAATACTTGAATAAATTCACTGAACTATCTCGGTTTGGTCCGGAATTGCTAAATACACCTCTGAAGAAGAACGAAAGGTTTATCCGGGGAATGAACCAGAAATATCATGGAAGAATGACGGGTCATGTTAAAGAATCTTTCTCAGATTTAGTAGATATGGGATACAGGTACGCTACTCTTGATATACAGGAAGCAACTGTGGAGAAAGGTAATTCAGGCAACCAAAATTGGAAGAAGCGAAAATTCGGAGGCAAGAAACCTTGGCAAGGCAACGAGAAGAAGAAGAGCATTCAGGGAAGCGCGGCAGAAAATGTTACTTGTTATAATTGCTTGGAGAAGGGCCACTATTCGAGCAGATGTACGAAGCCTAAGAAACAAGTCAGTCAATCCGCTCGAGAACAACCTAGGAAGTGCTATTACTGTCAGAAGGTGGGGCATGAAGTTAAAGACTGTCCAACCATGAAACAAGCTCAAACAGCAAAAGTATACGCAGTCAAGGACCAACCTGCAACTTCCAAAGCAGCAAAAGGAAAAGAAGTTCTGGAAGGTAATCTTAGCATTTATGATAATATTGTTAGAGTTCTATTTGATACGGGCGCTACACATAGTTTTATCTCTCAACAAGCTATTAAGGAATTGAATCTTGAACCTGATTTTGTTGATGAACCTATATGCGTAAGAAATCCAGTTGGAGGTCCTGCAAATCTTTGCCTTCGATGTAGAGACGTTCCTATCTCATATTCTCATTATCAATTCCCCATTGGTCTCTTCGTTCTAGATTTTAACGAGTTTGAAGTCTTACTCGGAATGGATTGGCTAGAAAAATATGAAGCCAGATTGGATTGCAGCAATCGATTGATTTCGATTAAAACCGAATTTGGGGATTTCATCGAAATTTCTTGTGAGGTCCCTAGTCCTAAAAGGGAAGGGTTGATGTATAATTTGGGTTATCCTGAACCCAGTTTGGAGTCTATACCTGTTGTTCGGGATTTTTCTGATGTATTTGAAGAAGTGAAATCTTTACCTCCTCATCGAGAAATAGAATTCCGAATCGATCTTGTACCTAATACTCGTCCTGTTGTTCACGCAAATCGCAGGATGGCACCCAGGGAAAAGATTGAATTAATTCATCAAACTGATGAGCTACGAGCAAAAGGATTAATTAGACCCAGTGTTTCTGAATGGGGCTCAGCCGTCGTATTTGTTGCTAAATCAGACGGATCCTTGAGATTGTGTGTAGATTACCGCGATCTAAATAAACAAACTCTCAAGAATAAATTTCCATTGCCCAGGATTGATGATTTATTTGATCAGTTGCACGGCGCTCGTTTCTTTTCAAAAATGGATTTAGCCCAAGGATTTCATCAATTACGAATCGCCGAAGATTGTGTACATCTGACCGCTTTCAGAGGTCCTAATATGTTCTATGAATGGTTAGTTATGCCTTTCGGGCTAACCAATGCTCCAGCATACTTCGTAGATCTCATGACTCGTGTGTTTCGGGAAGTTTTGAATAAATTTGTGCTTGTATTCATTGATGACATCTTAATTTTCTCCAAAACTGAAGATGAGCATGCCGAGCATCTTAGAATTGTCTTAGAAATTTTGAGGAGAAATGTTCTATATGCAAAATTTTCCAAATGTCATTTCTGGGTCAATGAAGTCAAATTCCTGGGCCATATTGTTAATGAAGAAGGAATTTCAGTAGATCCCAGCAAAATTTCCGCTATTCTTGATTGGAAACAACCCACTACTCCAAAAGAAGTTCGAAGCTTTTTGGGTTTAGCAGGCTATTACCGGAAATTCGTTCAAGATTTTTCTAAGTTGGCTAGCCCATTGACTAAGCTAACAATGAAAGATGTAGAATTTGACTGGACTCCGAAATGTGAAGAAGTTTTTCAAGAGTTGAAAAAGAGATTGACCACTGCTCCTGTTCTCACTATTGTTAACGGAAACCAAGGCTTATCTGTTTATACTGATGCAAGTGGTGAAGGGGTAGGTGCAGTATTAATGCAAAATGGAAAGGTAGTTGCCTACGCGGGTAGACAATTACGTCCGCATGAGAAGAACTACCCAACGCACGATTTGGAACTTTTGGCTGTTGTTTTCGCTTTGAAAATATGGCGACATTATCTTCTGGGTAAGAATCTTTTCAGCTTTCTAAATAATTTGCGAAATTAGCTAAAGAAATATACTTAATAAACTCTCTTTGTTATAGGTGAAAAATTCGAATTATTCACCGATCATAAAAACTTGAAATATCTTTTCTCCCAGAAGGATCTGAATCTGCGACAACAACGTTGGTTGGAATTTCTGGCATCTTATGACTTGGATATTCTGTATACACCCGGAAAGGCCAATGTAGTTGCAGACGCTTTGAGCAGAAGTTATGCTGTTCTTGCTTATCTTGTTATTACTCCTACTCTTCTTAAGAAAATCGCGAGCAGGCAAACGGAAGACAAGTTTCTTCGAGAAATGCGTAGAAGAATAGATCGAGGAGAGGATACTACTTTTGAATTAGATAATAGAGAAGTTATAAGGATGAAGGGCAGAATTTGTGTCCCTGACATTCCAGAACTGAAACGTGAAATTTTGGATGAATGCCACAAGTCCAAATTCAACATTCATCCAGGAGTCAACAAAATGTATCGAGATGTTAAAAGAACGTTCTGGTGGAAAACGATGAAAAGAGACATATCTATTTATGTAAGTCGTTGTGCTACTTGTCAGCAAATCAAGAGCGACCAAAGGAAAGTGGCCGGTTTACTTCAACCTTTGGAAGTACCGAAATGGAAGTGGGATCAAGTATCGATGGATTTCATCGATGGATTGCCTCGTACCAAGAAAGGCAATGAAGCGATTTGGGTTATTGTGGATCGCCTAACCAAAAATGCCCATTTCATTCCAGTTAAATCCACTCGTACTGCGGCAAGCTTGGCAGGTATTTATATAAAGGAAATTGTTCGCCTCCATGGTATTCCCAGCAGTATAGTGAGTGATCGTGATCCGATCTTCACTTGTAGATTTTGGGAAGCATTTCAAGACGCTTTAGGAACGAAATTAAATTTCAGTACTGCTTACCATCCGCAATCTGATGGACAGACTGAGAGGGTTAACCGAGTTTTAGAAGACCTACTGCGAGCTTGTGTTCATGATTTTGGTGGTTCTTGGGAGGACCATTTGCATCTAGTTGAATTCTCATATAATAACAGCTATCAAGCCAGTTTAGAAATGGCTCCTTTCGAAGCTTTATATGGTCGTCCGT
This sequence comes from Allium cepa, assembly GCA_030765085.1. Taxonomy (NCBI): domain Eukaryota; kingdom Viridiplantae; phylum Streptophyta; class Magnoliopsida; order Asparagales; family Amaryllidaceae; genus Allium; species Allium cepa. Next base: position 960,862,153 of record CM060939.1, on the reverse strand, counting down.
GTCGATCACCTACATGTTGGATCGAATCAGGTGATAGACTTGTTCTTGGACCAGATATGATAAAAGAAGCCACTGAGAAGGTAGAATTTATTCGAAAGAAGTTATTAACTGCCCAAAGTCGTCAGAAGAGCTATTATGACCGTCGAAGGAGAAATTTGGAATTTCAAGTTGGAGATTCTGTATTTCTGAAAGTATCTCCGATGCGAGGAGTGTTGAGATTCGGGAAAACTGGAAAGTTAGCACCGCGTTATATTGGTCCTTTTCCTATTCTGGAAAGGATTGGTTCTCTAGCATATAGAGTGCAGTTACCCAACTGGTTATCTGGCGTACATGATGTGTTCCATATTTCTAACCTTCGGAAATATGTGCACGATCCAGATGATATTATTGAAGAAGCTGCTCAGCAGGATCTTGAAATCACTCCCAACTTGGCAGTTAGAAGGGAACCGATGAAAATTGTTGATCGTGATGAGAAGCGATTGAGGAACAAAATTGTGAAATTGGTCAAAGTTAAATGGAGTGGCGATCCAAAGGACTGTACTTGGGAGACTGAAGAGAATATGAAGAAGTCATATCCCAAATGCAGAATTGACATCTCGACTTAAATTTGTAAGTCATTTCCTTATTTCTGAATTCGTATATTCTTTGTTTACGTTTCTCTCTTTTTTTCAATTTCGAGGACGAAATTTTCTTAAGGAGGGGATATTGTAACATCCCGGGGATTTCGAATTTAAAATTTGGTAATGTATTTGAACTTTTTGAAATTTAAATTGAAAAGTTATAAAAATAAATAATAAAATAAAATATAAGTTATAGATTTAATATTAATAAGTTAAATCTTGAATAGAAATAAAAATTTAAGAAAATGTATATTGTAATAAAATCACATAATTATTAAAAGTTAATAACTAAAACAAGTTGCTATAAACACTATAAAGACATAAGAGAATAAATAAATAAATAGTTAAACAAAAGATCAAACAAATGAACAAATAAATAAACAAGAAAACAAAGTAATAAAGAGAGGAAAAAAAAAAAATATAAAAATAAAAATGGCAGTAAACTAATGTGTAGACATAAGGAAAATATAAAACTGAAACAAGACTCTCCCATATAACAAAGTAAAGTAAGGTAAATTTGTATAAAAAAAAAAAAAAAAAAAAAAAAAAATTATTATATAATAAACAAACCAGTATGCTGTAACATACAAGTGTGCAGGGAAGCATTACAAACATGCTTCATTTAATGCCATTACTTTAGCAACCTCAAGTAAGACATCAACTATGAATCCATGCTTCATTAAATGCATTTACTGTCTTGCATAAATAAAGATCACATCAACCTGTATTTAGCAACAATGCAAAATAATGTTTCAAGTACTCTATTAAACTGTACACAATTCCCTCTATAAACAAGAACATTTGTTTCAGTTTATTTCATTCAACAACTTAGAAAAGAACATAAAATAAACTTTGAAAAATATACATGTTCAAAACAACTTGCTGAAGAAAGAAAAGGAAACAAAAACAAACCAGAAAATAAGATTTGGAACTGCAACTTCAAAGCCAATATACCCTCTGCTTATCAATATATACAGGTGAGTAAATAGATTTACTTCAGGATTTAAATAGATTGTGGGAATGATCTATATTGTGTTGCCTATAAATTTCTTTCAGTTTTATTCTACATATATATATACATAACAAACTGTCTGAAACTCCCATTTTCTTCCCTGTTTGAAGCACAGGGTTGTATTACACAAGAAAATAATTTAAATCCTTATCATCTGATTTGAATTAGCCTTTGATTTCAAAACTAAGTAGCAGTGCTTATGTATGAATTATAAATAAAAATAGTTTCATGGAGCAGAAGTATATGCAGTATGAAACTTATGTTTTCAGAGGAAATCTTAAATTTTGATAAAATTCGAGTATCACAATTTTGAGATTGGTTTATATATTACGAATCTACATTAGAAGATAGGAATTTTAAGCCGTGTTTGATGATTTTTAAGCATGTGATTCAAGAGCAGATCGGTGATGAAGGGAAAAGGGTTTATGGTCAAATTCAGGTGGTCGGAGGTACAGGGGAGGCCGGAGTTTCTCGAGAAGGTAGAGGAGCTTATGGGGTATCGGAGAAAAATATTGGGGTGGTCGGAAGGTCGACGTGGCGGCGGCGGCAAATGATTTCTTCCCAGAACCCTAGTTTTGTTCATAAGCTTTTAGTTTAATTCGTTTTCCCTCTGTGGTTGTTCGAGTGGCACATGGCCTGGGGGAATGATGACTGGGTGGGTGACGAGTCATTGGCCGGAGTTAGGAGCTTTCAGGTGGTCGAGGCGTCGAGTTCAAGGCGGAGTTTGGCGACTGGGTTGGTTTCGATTGGTGGTGAGAGAGCTCGATTTCGACTCAATGGGTTTCCATGGAAACTGGGCACGATTTTGTGTTCGAGGGAGTTCGTGGGGTCGTGGAGCATCATCGCGGCGATCATCTGAGGGCGGTGGCGTTGGGACACGTGCACGTGCACGTCTGACTCGAGAAGGGGACGAAGTACTCGGGGGTGTTATCGAGCGTAGGGGGTTCGAACTCGGGATCGAACTCGAAGCATGTGGCGTAGACTTTATTTCCAGTGTTGATTCATATGCGCGTAAATAAAAAGAAAAAAAAAAAGAAAAGAAACTGAAAGAAAATAAGAAACTGGGGAGTGGGAAGAAAGGGATTGACGCGAGTAAAACGCGTGACCAACTCGGGTTGTTTATAATGGGCTAAGCCCATTCAAAAATATTAAGGCAACAATGTTGAGAAAATAGGTGCTTTGTAATATAAACAATTTATGTTTAAACTATTTTCATAAAGCATTGTTTGTAAAATGAAGATCGTTTGTAAATGGAATGTGAAGTTAATAAATTAATGATTAAATAATTTATGATTTAAAAGTTCTTTTTAATAAATAATAATAAATAAATAAAAGCAATTAAAATTAAAGTTGTAAATTTAAAGATCATTAAGTTGATAATTTAAATTGATTAATTCAAAATGGATAGTTACATTAAAATAATTTATTAAGGAATAATAAATTAATATATTCAATTGAGATCTAATTGAATTGAAGTTTAAAATGAAAATTAAAGTGAATAATTGTCATTAATCAATGATTTTGAAAGGAAATTTTAAGAATGATTTACAAACTTGTAATTAAATTGATTGATAAACAATTAAGTGTTTAAATAAATTTGTAAGTAAGAATTTGTAAATTTTGAAACAATAAATTGAGTAATCAAAATTTAATTTATTTATCCAAATTCTTATCATTTAATTTAATTAATCTAGTGGCACATGTATTTAAATCACATTGGAAAGTAATTAACTACTGTTGTTAATTTACCTTGATATCCCTGTTCTGTTGTGAATTCTGTAGGATGTATTTGCCATGTGATGCACTGTGATTATGATTTGTTCTGTATTGATGTGAAAACCCTGTTGTCCGTGAAACGGCATTTAAAACTTCGATGCAACAGGGAATCGGATTTCAGTTGGTTATCCGAAACCCACATCGAACCTATGAATTGTTATGAATGACATCCACATTGTTTTTAAAAATTAACGCTCACTATTCGGTTTAACCGGGAGATGACCTTTGTGTCGTATAACCCATTGCGAATAGTGATACGTCGAATTGGATAGCATTTGAAGACCGGTGTTGAAGACCGGGTATTTGCGAAAGCGATAGGATGATCTATCGATTGACTCTGCACCGAGTTGCTCCGGTATAGAGTTCTCCATATGTGATGGGGAATCCGATCAGGATTGTGGATATCCGGATTGCAAGGACTTCTTTGGAAGTGCCTTCGGTTCTGTTCGAACCCAGAACAGACTTGTATGGATTGTGTGTCTGACATTACAAATTGAGATATAAAGCAGATTCTTTCAAATATATTTCTGTTGGTGGCGGAGAATTTATTCTCTTAGCTTAACACCCTTCTCTGAGACGTACGAGCTCAGAGGTTATGTAGTTGAAGTATCAGCGATATAATCCCAATTTGGTAATGTGACATGCTGAGTGTTGCTGTGAAGTGATCATTGTGTTGGTCGTTTATGATAGGATCATTAGTTTGATCGTCTATCTTGGTGATCATTTCTATGATCATTTGTTGACCCAAAGCACGGCTTTTGTATAAAGCGTGTCTTTGTGGAAGAGACCTCATCGGACCTCACAAACCGGAAATGGTCGAAACAGGAAAAGTGCGGCAGGGTTATGAGGGCCGCGCCCTTTAGGGTATGTCATTTCCTTCTGGAAAAAGGTGATGTCATGGTATGGAGCCCAGATATTTACCTGTGTGGTAACTCCAATCTCATTTACTGTGTGGTTGTTGTTTTGGATAGAGGGCCCTCTAATAAAGGTCCCAAAGGACCGGGAGGTGGCATATTCGTGTAGTAGTTACCTAGTGACAAAGGTAACCCGGCCTTGTGTTGGCAGAGAGCTGGTTAAGTTCTCGGGACGTCCCTCCAGAGGCGATCTCATGTGGCAGCAGGAAGTTCCTTAGCCTGACCATTTGTTGGAAATCCAAAGAAACAATACGAAACCCTGTACGGTTTTAGTTGTAGAACCTGCCATTTACTTATGGTGGTCACCACTGTTTAGATGGTAGCTATAGTAGGCATACGATAATGGTCGTATGTTGGCTAAGATTAATATTCTATTTTTGAAATGTTTTCTTCACTATGCACTAGAAACAATATCAAAGAATTCTTTTCACGTATCAAGCATATTTAACTATCATAAGAAGAAATCTCCTCCAATTCTGCGTTTGCATTGTGTGTGTGGCGGGAGGTCTTATGGTAGTTCCATTTTTAAAAGCATTCCGAAAATTCTTTTTAAATCTTGTTTTATTTAAAAGTAACTGCTGTTTTGTTTACTCATACCAGTCCCATGACTGATCCGGAGTTTATTGTTTTCTTTCCTAAACTCTGGGTGCCCCTTATTTCCACACGGGCAGCCTAGTAACAGGTTTAGGTTATTTTGGAGTAGCATTATTTTGGAGCTTTTATCTTGGAGATACCTTAGGAGCTTTTGGAGATTGCAGGTGCTTAGCTTTTGGGAGTTCGTTATCACCTCTTTCACTTGAGAACTTTTGGATATATGTTCACTGTTATGTTATCATGATGTTGTATTTAGAGATCGTGGTGTATGTACTATGTACTCTGTTATAGTATGGATATTATGTTGATGTTGTAACAGTGATGTTATTTATGATATTGATTCTGTTCCGCTGTTTTATATTCATCTAATTGTTGTTATAAGCTCCGGCGATGCGAATTTGATGTCGTTTATGGGACATCGAGTTTGGGTCGTCACATTGGCTATCGGGATCCCGTGAGAAAGGTCGTTTACGATCGGGAAATGGCGTGCTCGTGTCAGTAGTTACCCAGTTAGGGGTAACCCGGCCTTGTGTTGGCAGAGTTCCGGTTTGGTTCTCGGGGATGTCTTTCCAGAGGCATTCTCATGTGGCAATGGGAAGTTCCTTGGCCTGACCATTTGTTGGAAATCCAAAGAAACAATACGAAACTTGTACGGTTTTAGTTGTATAACCTGCTATGGAATGTGGCGGTAACCTGCTATTGAACATAGTTAGCTATAGTAGGCATACGATAATGGTCGTATGTTGGCTAAGATTTATATTCTACTTTCGAAATGAATTTCTTCTACACTATGCACTAGTAATAATATCAAATGTTATTTTAAATGCGTATCAAGCATCTTTGACTATCATAAGGAGAAATCTCCTCCGATTCTGCGTTTGCATGTGTGTGTGTGCGGGAGGCCTTATGGTAGTCTCATTTTTAAAAGCATTGCGAATTGAATTTAAAGGTATTCCTCTATTTTGATTTTAAGATAAGTAAACTGTTTTGAGTTCTCACACCAGTCACATGACTGACTCGGAGTTTATTGTTTTCCTTCCTAAACTCTGGGTGCCCACCAATTTCTACACGGGCAGTCAAGAGTTAGGTTTATCAAGATATTCTGGAGTTGCTGGAGGCAAGATGGATGGCATGGCGTATTACTAGTTTATATAGTATTTTTTTTTCCGCTGCACTATTTGTTTGATGTTGTATACTCTGATGATATGATGTAATGAAATGTATGAAATGTAATAACTGATATAGTTCTTTGTTTAAAGATTATTCATTTATTATTATATGTTGTTCCGCTGCGAATTGTGAGATTCTGTTATTGTTCTGTTGTTTTCTGTTCCGTTCTATTTTAAAATTTTGTTCTATCCTCTATTTTCTTTCTCTTCTCTTTTCTTTCTATTTTAAAATTTTCTATTTTTCTTTTCTCTCTATTTTCTATCTTCTCTCTTCTTCTCTTCTCTTTTCATAAATTCTTTTTAAAACCCATTACTATTCGGTTTTTCGGCAACGAAAAATCGACACGTTACATTTGGTATCAGAGCTTATGGTTAAGCGACAATCATGGTTCTGTTGGGTATTACTCGTTAGAGATAGAGTCAGCAGTACTCTAGAATGAGTTTAAGTGTAATAATAGATATGAGCGCGTATTTGTTAGTGAATATAAAATTGTTTTTGAATCGGGTAAATAAGATAATTTTGCCCAAAACTATTTTTGTATAGAAAAGAAATGGTTTTCTATGAATTATTATAATATATGGTTGCATGATTGTTATGAAGTGATAATATTGAATCATTATCATTAGTATATGGAATTAAATAAAATGGATTGAACTCAAGTAAACTAACTTGATAAATTATAAATTCTAGGACTAATGAATTGAATATAGATATTGAAATTTTGAATTGAATTCAAATGAAATTGAATGAATTGAAAATTGAAATGAATTAGTGAATAAAACTAATTTAAAATAGTAATATGAATTAGCAAATGAAAGTAAATCGATGAATTCAATATTTAGAATTGAGAAGTAAATTCGAATGGAATTTCTAATTGTGAATTGAATTCAAATGGAATTTAAATTGTGAATGAAATTGAATTGAAGAGTAAAATTGAATGAAATGAATATGTAACTTCAATAGTGAAGTTAAAATATATAAGAAACATATATCGAAATTTTGCAATAGAATTGGCAAATTGGTTTGAATATTGTATTTGGATTTGTATGCTACTACTACTAGCAGGTTATACAGGTATATAAAGGAATTGAGATTTTGATTTCAAAGATAAAATTAAATGGCTCGACAAAAAGGTACGTATTTGAATTTCAGTATGAGATTTGATGACTTTCTTCTCTAGCCACTTGGCTTTTCTCTTTTCTTTTTGATTCTGAGGGGCCGTGGTGCCATTTTGTAGTCGTACCGAGCTAGCCGCGCAAAGGAGACGCTTACGAAATTTTTCAAAAATTTAGGGTGTTAGAAAAATTTTGAGAAATTTTGAAAGTTTGAAATTTGAATTTGAATTTAAATTTGAATTGTTAGGAAAACAATATTGTTTGAAACCTATAATAGAAGTTAAAAAGCTAGTTGAAAAGATAGTGAATCTCTAGTAAAAAGATTTGTGTTAGTGAGTTGATAAAACTATTTGGATTGTGAAAAATAATAAACGGGATAAGGGCATTCTTCTTAACTTGTAATTTCGGGACGAAATTCTTTTAAGGAGGGAAGATTGTAACGACCCAGAATTTTGAATAATTTAAATTGAAAATATTTGATTAAATTTAAATATTTGAATGATGGTTTGAATTGAATTTTCAATATAACTTTGAATTTGACGATTAAATTATAGAATTTAATCTATTGAAAGTTGAATAAAAATTTGAATCTTCAATTTTAAGCCGATTAAAAATATTTCAAAGGCTTGTAAAAATTCATATTGATAATATTGAAGATTTTAGAAGCTTCAGAATCGAATTTGAAAGTGAGTTGTTCAGTTTTGAAATTAAATCGTTTGAATCGATATTCAAAAATAGCCGTCCGAGGCACAGTCTCGGAATTTGACAAAACCAGTTCCATTGGGTCCGTAATATTGAATTATTGCCGGATTTCAAATTTCGTATTTTTCTGAGTTGATATGTGAGCACACGGTGAGTAAACGCGTTGCAATTAAATCAAATTCAAATTTAATTCAAATTTAAATTTATTAATTAGTCAACATGTACACGTTTTCTTCCCTACAATTGCTCCTAAAACTATGCCGAGAATCACGAAATTGATCGTGTAACCCATGCCTCCATTTCTTTTTATATAACCCAAGCCTTTCAGTTCAATTTTCAAATCAAAGAAGAAAAAAAAATAAACTGTAATGGCCGCGTTCCCCCTTTCTTCCTTCAATTCTCAAATTCGAACGCAAGCAGTTAATGGCCGCAGCCCTCCTTTGTATTAAAAAAAAAAAAAAATAGATGAACAAATCGAATCGAAACCGTTCGATTCGGAGGAAGTTCGCGCGAGAGGATAGGGGTCGCGACGATCTGGAAGTGAATGATGGGTTTCATGCGTGTTTGGGGGAGCTCAGTTTCGAGCGTCTCGAAATGGAGGAGCAGCGACTCGCGTAGGGGCGCGCGCAGGAGAGGGTGAACGACGATGTCTGAGGAGGCCGTGGTGAACTCGCGATCGAAATCTGGGGGGATTCGCGACTAGGGCAAGTGGCTTCGACGTCGAGTGGCTCGAGTGCACCGGGAGGAAAGCACTGGTGATGGCGATGGAGTTCATGGTCGAGGCTGCGAAGGCGAGCTGTTGAGGGCAGGAGCTGGGATGTTTTCTTGTTCGTGGCAGTGAGGTATATTATTTCAGATACTAACAATAATTTATTAGTGGAAGTATATATGTATGCAGAAAAATAATAATAATAATAATAATAATACATGCAGTTTTTAATTAAGAATAAAAAAAAAATGTATGTGATTTCAATTTATAAATCTATAAAAGAAAATGGGTTTAAATTTTAATTATTAGTTTAAATTTAACTTTTGGTTAGTTAAAAATAGCGAATGGAAATCAATTATGCGATTTGTCCAAATGTTATATAAAATAAAGATTTGAATTTATAAAGAATAGTTTTGAATTTAATTCATCGTTAAATCAAAGTATTAAAAAGAAATTGTTTGAAAGCCAAAAACAATTTATTAAAAAGAGAATTTAGTTTTAAAATTGTAACCTTTAGTTAAAACAAATTTAATTAAAGAAAATCAGTTTCAATTTTTAACTTTTAGTTTAAAATAAAAATCTTTAAAAGTATTTTATTATTATTTGAAAGCGGTTTGGAATAAAGGAAAAAGAAAATTTAGTTTAAATTAAAAACATTGGTTAATTTAAATTGTTTTTAAGTTACTAAAAGATATTTATTAAAAAGGAATTTGTTAAAAATTAGAAGTATTAGCTTATTTAGAAATCTATTTTAATAACTAAAAATAATTTGTAAAAGATAATTAGTTAGAAATTTTACTTATTTGATAAAATGATTTATCAAAAGAAAATATTATTTATTTTTGGAAAAATGGGTAATTAAGTACTAAAGGATATTTTATGAAAGAAAATGTTGTTTGAATTAAATAGTTAGTTAATAAAATTTATTTAAATAGAAATTAAATTTGTTCGACAAAAAAATTGAATTTATAAAGGATAGCTTTGAATTTAATTTTTGTTAAATCAAAGTATTAAAAAGAACTTGTTTGAAAGCCAAAAACAATTTATTAAAAAGGGAATTTAAATTTTAGTTAAATAAAATTTTTAAAGAAGAAACTGGTTTAAATAAAACTATCAGTTAATTTAACTATTAAAATGAAATCGCCGATGAATTAAAAATTATAAAATGGAAAATTTATTATTCGATTATTTCAAATATTAACAAACTGTATAAATATTTATACAAGGTATAAATGAAGAAAACAAGTTGAATTGGAAGTGGATTGCAAACGGGAATAAAGGTGAGAACTTCTCACTCAAAAGGAATTTTTATTGTTTGTTTAAATTTTAAATAGTTAAATCTAAAATTTGATTGACTGTGTTGATTGAATGCTTGAATGATGATTGTTATATATATATATATATTGGATGTGAATAGACCCTATACGCCGTTAGTAAGCGGAGGTTATTTATTACACACATATACCGCGATATTCCACCTTGAAGTGGAATTGGTATTATATTATATATAGCAATATATATATATATTGGCATATGTATATATTGCAGTTGATTGATTTCCCGCATTTTCTTTTAGCGGATGAGACCCTATACGTCGTTAGTAAGCGGATATATATTTATAAAATCCCATGTACCGCGATATTCCGTCTTGAAACGGAATGGTATTGTGCTAATGTCTGTGGATGCAGGGAAACAGGTTGGAGGGATCCAACTGGATTCCTCACAAATATTTATTTGATTTCATATATTGTGATATTTGATTGTTATCATGGATGATATATAATGTTTGAAAGTTGTGATTGGCTATTGATGTGTTGCATCATCGGATCCAATTTTTGAAGTTTCAAAATAACGATTTTGATTTCTAAAGTGATTTTTGGAAATATACGTTTATAAAATATTTTTGGAATTGATTCATCTTAAATAAATAAACGTTATAATTTTAATATTATGAAAATTATGATTTTTGAGAAATACAGTTAAAAGTTGATTTTTGAAAATATGGGATTAGTGATTTTATAAAATAGTTTGAACTGGAAATTCTGAATTTATTATAAGAAGTTTAAAAATGGGATTTATAAAACTTTTATTTTATAAATCAGAATGATGAAATTATAAAGGAGTTGAAAGACGTTTTAAAGTAATAATATAAATTGTTTTATATTAAAAGATTTATAAATTGATATTTATAAATTAAAAATATTGGGATTATTAAACGAGCTTTTATAAGTATTAGAAAGAATTGTGAATGAATTTCACTAATGAATGAAATTTATAGAATTATAACGGTGAAGTTATAAATAGAATTTTATAAATAAAAATTTGTAAAGTTATTTAGGAAATAGATGTGGATAAATAAATGAATCTTAGAAGTTATAAGATTTATAGATTTGGGAAGTTTGAAGGAATGATTTTTATAAATAAATAAATTATAAGTATTTGACTTATAATATGAATTTTTTTTATATATATCATTGAGATATGAAATTGAATAGATTTATAAAGGAAATTTATAAAAGGAAATTGTTATAAAATAAATAGAAATAGAATTTATAAACATTGTTTTATAAATCCGCAACGACTTATTTTGATAAGGAATTGTTGTAATTTATTTATGGAGTTATATTCATGTTTTAGACAGTGAATAATTCTTTAAAATAAAATGAATAGAAGTGATGAAATTTATTAACAAGTGTATTCACGTTTTTGAATAGTGAATATTATGTTAAAGAAATTATTTTGGATGTGATGTTTGAAATAGAATTAAAACGATCTAAAGATGTTTTAAAAGATGTTGAGATTCGAAACCATAGATTTCAACATTTATTGTTGAAATAGATGTTTTCGGGAAATAAAAGGAAATGGTGGACTATAACACTGTTGTTATAGTAAATGATTTCCGAAAGGAAATGTTTTGCATAGTATTGGGATTTATATATCTATTTTAAATTTCGAATCCCTATACTAGTGATTTTGGGTTGTCGTAACGATGTTTTACGCAACATTCGTTTTGGCCCAAATAAATATATTAAGTGAATGATTTCCTTAAAAGAATGAAATATATACTTAATTTCGATTAGGGTATATTAAATATTTTCTCAGTATAGAAAATAAAAAGATCTGTGAATTACTTATTCTTAATAAGTATGGAAATGATTTTCCAATATTAAGTGAATATTTGGAATTTATCTTTTTGAAGATAAATTGAAAATGAATATTAGAAATTGAATGGAAATCGTATATTCATAAATATTTTGGAATGTAAATTCAATATAGAATTTATAAATGAAATTGGGAAATTAGATTTAAAAATAAATATTGATTTATTTTTAAAGTATGGAAATTATGTTTATATCTTGTAAAGATATTTTTGTGAAATAAATAATTTGGAAAATTATTTGGAATCTGGTGATGTTGGCATATCTATTGATAGTTCAATGACCGACTATCAATATTTACCTTTAAATAGGTATTTGTTGTGAATTGTTTGAAATTGAATGCCACACTTGTTTTTTTTTAAGCGCTCACTATTCGGGTTAACTGGGAAAGGACCTTGGGGTCGTATAACCCATTCCGAATATGTGATACGTCGTTATGAATTTCATTCGAAGATCGGTGTTGAAGACCGGATATTTTCGAAAGCGAAAGGGTTTCTTGTTGATTGTCTCTGCACTGGCTGATCCCTGGTATTGAGATCTCCATATGTGATGGGAAATCCGAACGTGATTAGAGATTATTCGGATTGCAAGGACTTCTTTGTAAGTGCCTTCGGTTCTGTTCGAGCCCGGAACAGACTTGTATGGATTGTGTGTCTGACATTACAAGTTGAGATGTAAAGCCGATTTCTTTCAAATATATTTCTGTGGTGGCGGAGAATTTATTCTTTTAGCTTAACACCCTTCTCTGAGACATACGAGCTCAGAGGTTATATAGTTGAAGTTATCAGCGATATATTCCCAATTTGGTAATGTGACATGCTGAGTGTTGCTGTAAATGATCATTGTGTTGATTATTGTGATAGGATCGTTTATTTGATCGTCTATCTTAGTGATCATTGTGTTGATCATTTGTTGACCCAAAGCATGGCTTTTGTATAAAGTATGTTTTTGTGGACGTGACTTCGTCGAGCCTCACACCTCGGAAATGGTCAAAACAGGAAAGATGCGGCAAGGTTATGAGGGGTAGCACCCTTTAGGGTATGTACATTTCTTTCTGGATAGAGGTGGTATCATGGTATGGAGCCCAGATATTTAACCTATGTGGTTACTGCGAATTTATTACTTTGTGGTTGTTGGCTATCGGGATCCCGTGAGAAAGGTCGTTTACGATCGGGAAATGGCGTGCTCGTGTCAGTAGTTACCCAGTTAGGGGTAACCCGGCCTTGTGTTGGCAGAGTTCCGGTTTGGTTCTCGGGGATGTCTTTCCAGAGGCATTCTCATGTGGCAATGGGAAGTTCCTTGGCCTGACCATTTGTTGGAAATCCAAAGAAACAATACGAAACTTGTACGGTTTTAGTTGTATAACCTGCTATGGAATGTGGCGGTAACCTGCTATTGAACATAGTTAGCTATAGTAGGCATACGATAATGGTCGTATGTTGGCTAAGATTTATATTCTACTTTCGAAATGAATTTCTTCTACACTATGCACTAGTAATAATATCAAATGTTATTTTAAATGCGTATCAAGCATCTTTGACTATCATAAGGAGAAATCTCCTCCGATTCTGCGTTTGCATGTGTGTGTGTGCGGGAGGCCTTATGGTAGTCTCATTTTTAAAAGCATTGCGAATTGAATTTAAAGATATTCCTCTATTTTGATTTTAAGATAAGTAAACTGTTTTGAGTTCTCACACCAGTCACATGACTGACTCGGAGTTTATTGTTTTCCTTCCTAAACTCTGGGTGCCCACCAATTTCCACACGGGCAGTCAAGAGTTAGGTTTATCAGGATATTCTGGAGTTGCTGGAGGCAAGATGGATGGCATGGCGTATTACTAGTTTATATAGTATTTTTTTTTCCGCTGCACTGTTTGTTTCATGTTGTATACTCTGATGATATGATGTAATGAAATGTATGAAATGTAATAACTGATATAGTTCTTTGTTTAAAGATTATTCATTTATTATTATATGTTGTTCCGCTGCGAATTGTGAGATTCTGTTATTGTTCTGTTGTTTTCTGTTCCGTTCTATTTTAAAATTTTGTTCTATCCTCTATTTTCTTTCTCTTCTCTTTTCTTTCTATTTTAAAATTTTCTATTTTTCTTTTCTCTCTATTTTCTATCTTCTCTCTTCTTCTCTTCTCTTTTCATAAATTCTTTTTAAAACCCATAACTATTCGGTTTTTCGGCAACGAAAAATCGACACGTTACAGTTGGTGGCGGAGAATTTATTCTCTTAGCTTAACACCCTTTTCTGAGACGTACGAGCTCAGAGGTTATTTAGTTGATGGTTACTTGTGATACATTCCTAATTTGGTAATGTGGCATACGAAGTGATGCTGATCATTTGTTGATCAAAGCATAGCTTTTGTATAAAGCGTAGCTTTGTGGACGAGACTTCGTCGGACCTCACACCCCGGAAATGGTCAAAACAGGAAAGATGCAGCAAGATTTTAGGGAGTAGAGCCCCTTAGGGTATGTCATTTCCTTCTGGATGTAAGTGCTATCATGGTATAGAGCCCAGATACTTAACTTATGTGAATGTCGCAAATATATATGACTTTTTGATTGATGTTGGTTGAGGATCCTCGAATAAACGTTGTTTACAACCGGGGGATGGCATACTCGTGTCAGTTGTTACCTACTTTTGCTGAGGTAACCCGGCCTTGTGTTGGTAGAGATCCGGCTAGGTTCTCGGGGCGTCTCTCAAGAGGCGTTTCCATGTGGCAATGGGAAGTTCTTTGGTCTGACCATTTTTTGAAAAATCCAAAGAAACAATACGAGCCCTGTACAGTTTTAGTTGTATAACCTGCCATGGAATGTGGCGGTAACCTGCTATTGAACTTGGTAGCTATAGTAGGCATACGATAATGGTCGTATGTTGGCTAAGATTTATATCATACTTTCGAAATGTTTTCCTACACTTTGCGCTTATAGTAACAATATCAAAGAAATTTACGTATCAAGCATATTTAACTATCATAAGGAGAAATCTCCTCCGATTCTGCATTTGCATCGTGTGTGTGTGTGTGCGGGAGGCCTTATGGTAGTTACATTTTCAAAAAGCATTGCGAATCTATTTAAAAATATTTCTTTGTTGTTTTAGAGAATAACTGTTTTAAATTCTCACACCAGTCCCATGACTGACCTGGAGTTTATTGTTTCCTTCTTAAACTCTGGGTGCCCACCAATTTCCACACGGGTAATCTAGAGTCAGGTTATCAGGCCATTCTGGAATTCAAGAGTTGTTGTGGAGCTCAAGGAGCAAGCTGGATGGCATCGCGTATCAACTAGTATATAGTATTTCTTTTTCGTTGTTTTTTGTTGTAAACTCTGATAATGTAATGTAATGTGATGTAAAGTAATAACTGATATAGTGATTCTGTTTAAAGATTATTCATTTATCTATTATATGTTGTTCCACTGCGATTGTGAGATCTTGATATTGTTTCTGTTGCCTTTCTTTCTTTCTTCTTCTATCCTTTTCTTCTTCTTAAACCCTAAGGGTTCGGTTTTCCGGCATTCGATTGCTCGGCAGTTGATACAGTGGACGTATTGATGTCGACCTTCGTGGGTCGAAAATCGTAACCTTTGCAGTTGGTATCAAAGCATTTGGTTAAGAGGCACCTTGGCTCTGTTGGGAATTACTCATTAGAGATAGAGTCAGCAGTACTCTAGAATGAGTTTGAGTGTAATAATAGATATGAGTGCGTATTTGTTAGTGAATATAAAAATTGTTTTATATTTTGTTGATTGGTTTGTTGTGTGGTATATGGACTCTGGTCAATACGAGTAATTAACGTTATTAATAGGAATCTCTAAACACTTGTACAGAACAAATTCAACATGATATCATTTTAAAATAGGGTAAACGAAATAATTTTACCTAAATTATTTTCATACATAAAAGAGAAATTTTTTCTGTGAATTATTATAATATATGATTGCTTGGTTGCTAGAAAGTGATGATATTGAATTATTATCAATAATGTTGAAAAAGAAATGGAAATCGTAACTCAAAAGTTAAGAAATAAATTCACATACAAATAGAATTGGAGAATATAAATTGTAAATGTGATTTGTAATTTGAAGTAAAATTCCAGAGGAATATTAGGAAATGTTTTGAAAGGGTTTGCAATTTGGAAAAGATTAAATTACTTTTTGAGTTTTAAAATGGTTTTCAAGGGTTTGGAAAAATGATTTTTGGAGGGATAAAAACTCTAAACTCTTTCCGGTCGCTGGAAAATAATTCTGATAATGATCGCGACATCATCGGTGTTCATTTTCGGGTTTTCAAAAAGGGATTGCTGCCAAGTTGTTTTAAATAGAAGTTGTTTGGAAAATTTGGGTTTGGGTTTTGAAATTCAAAAGATAATTTGAATTGGTTTCAAAAATGGTTTTGAAATGTTGGAAAGACTCTGGAATCTGATAAAAATAGTTATGGAATAAAATTTATTAAATTAAAAATTTGTCAAGTTGGATCAAATGAAGCTAAGCATTAAAATAAAATTAGTAAGTAAAACTAATTGAGGAAATGACAAATTTAATATGGGTTGAAATGAATTAAATTCAACATTTATAAATAAAGGGTACATTAAATTCATATGGAATTTGAAATCCAGTTTAAATATAAGTGGTTATAAACCGAAATAGTGAATTGAATTATGTTTGGGAACGAACAAAAGAATAAAAACATGAAATTGAAAGCTGAATATCGAAAACCAATTTGAATTATGCGAGATGAAATGAGTTAGAACTTGTAATGAATTAGTAAAAGAAACTAATTTAAAATAGCAAGATGAATCAGCTGTGAATGAAAAATAATTGATAAAATTCAATATTCAGAAGGTAAATTGAATCCAAATAGAATTGAAACTGTAAATTGAATTCAAATGAAATTGATAATGTGAGATTGAATGAAAATGGATATTATAGCTAGCAGGATATACAGGTGGATTAAAGGAAATTAGGATTTTGATTTCGAAGATAGATAAAAATTGAATCGCTCGACAAAAGGTATGTATTTGAATTTCAGTATGAAATTTGATGATTTTCTTGTCCATCCACTTGGCTTTTTCTTTTCTTTTTGAAATCTGAGGGCCGTGGTACCATTCTTGTAGTCGTACCGAGCTAGCCGCGCAAAGGAGACGCTGGTGAAATGTTTTCAAAAATTTAAGGCGTTAGAATATTTTTGAGAAAATTAGAAATTTTTGAAAACTATAAGTTTGATTTTGGGGTGAAAAGTTAAAAGGATACAAATAGTTTTGAAAAGTTAATGGATTCTGTAACTTTTTCTTACTTGGTAATTTCGAGGACGAAATTCTTTTAAGGGGGGAAGTTTGTAATGACACAGAATTCCTGTCATTTGAAATTCGTATATTTAATTGATTTTAAATATTAACAAGTAAAATTTGTAAGTCGAATAAATTTTATTTCGAATATCTGGATTTAATTGGATAATTAAATCGATAATTTAATATTTGAAATTATAGAAATAATTGGAAATTGGGTTTAATGTGATTAACATTGATTTGTAAAGTTGTATTAAATCATATTGGAGTTAGAAAGATGTTATAGAACTTTTAAAATCGAATAAAAAATTAATTTGTGGAAATTGAATATTTTAATATTTAATTGACGAGTAAAATGGCCATTTTTCAAATAGTCTCGGATTTCGACGAAACCAGTTTCATCTGATCCTTAATGTTAAATTTTGGTAAGGTTTCAAATTTCGTGTCAATCGGATTTACGGTTTATCCGGGGTAAGCTAAAACGTACAGAAACCGATTTGAGTAAATTTTTAAATTTAAATAGTCGATTTGAAAACCTATCTTCCAAATACAATCGAATTGGCTCCCGATATATATTCCATTGCGTTCGGAATAGAGGTAAAGTATTATAAACGCCAAGCGGCATGCTGTTTGGAGTTTGCAAAAATTTCGGATGAATAGTGTTTTGGCAAATTTCTATAAAAGGACCTTAAACATTCACAATTGCAAAGGAATTAGGGTTTCAGCCCTAGCGACCACCTCCAATTCTAATGGCCGAAAATTTGTCTCATTCTTCCTCATTTTTCATCAAATCCACGCATTATTTCAAAAAGTTTCCAACTGCAAAGTTGTAGAGGGTGGTGAGATCTTGCTATCCAACGGTAGTGATCGTGTTTCGAGCAACGTGGAGGGAGAAATCGAGGCTGGAACGTGTCGCATTTGTGCGCGTTTTTCAAGGGAAGGGGGAGTCGATGATGCTCGTCGTCGTGGCTCTCTCTGATCATCTTCAAGGTCGACGATGGTGGTCGCGTCATTTAGGATTTTGGGGCGGCATTGGGTTCTCGATCACGTTTTTTTTTGGAGGAAGAAGAAAAGGCCGAATGGCCAGATGTGATGAAGGCAAAAATCAACGGTTGTGACGATGAAGGTTGAAAATATAAAATAAAATTGTAAATATAATTTTATTTATAAACCGTTCAAACCTTAAAATGTTGTAACTCTTTCATACGAGGTCCGCTTTGGATGAAACAAATTGCATCGGGTTCATATTGACGAATACTATGCGATGGAGCTGAATTGGAGTTGATTGGAGCTAGTGAGAATTTTGGGTAAAATTAAACGTGCGTTTAATTTTATTCGAAATAAAGCGCTGGAACTGTATTGGAAGCAAGGTGAGAACTTCTCACTCAATTGAAACTGTTTCGATTTAAATTTTAAATAGTTAGATTTAAAATTACTTGATTATATTGATTGTATGTTTGGATGATAAATTATTATCTATTGTTTTGAAATAGACCATATACGCCGTATATTAAGCGGATGTTATTTATTAAACACATAT
The DNA here is from genome assembly GCA_030765085.1 of Allium cepa. NCBI lineage: Eukaryota > Viridiplantae > Streptophyta > Magnoliopsida > Asparagales > Amaryllidaceae > Allium > Allium cepa. The sequence continues at coordinate 960,843,547 of CM060939.1, read as the reverse complement.
ACTGTGATATTCCATCTTGAAGTGGAATTGGTATTATATATGTACTTGGAGTTGATTTTCCCGCATTATATAGCAAATGAGACCCTATTACGCCGCATAATAGAGGATAATATTTTATATAAACCCATGTACCGCGATATTCCGTCTTCAAACGGAATTGGTATTGTGCTAACATCTATGGATGTAGGGAAACCGGTTGGAGGGATCCAACTGGATCCTCAACAGTATTAATTTATTTACAGATATTTGCGATATATTCTGTTATCATATTGATATATGATGTTTGGATGCCGTGGATGATGTATTGGTGTTGTTGCAGCATTGGGCCTATTTTGGAGTTTTAAAAATGTTAAAATAGCGATTTTGAATTTAAATGGATTTTCAAGTGATTTTTGAAAGTATACGTTTTATTGAATTTGGGAATTGATTAATTTTTAAATAAATAAACGTTATAATTTTTATGTCGATTCTTGTGAAATATAACCTAAATGTTATTTTTTTTGAAATAAGTAGTTGATTAATTTGTAAAATGTTTAAAATTGGGATTTTTGAATTATTATAAAGAGTTTATATAAAAGATTATAACATTGGTATTTATAAGTTAAAATATTGGAATTATAAAACGAGTTTTTATAAGTGTTAAAATGAAGTATAAATGGATCTCATAAGTGAATGAAATTTATAGATTTATAAATTGTGAAGTTATAAAATGAATAGATTTAGTAATATAAAAGACTTATAAGTAATTAGCTTATAAATTGGATTGGGCCTTTAAATGAGATATAAATAGAATTTGTTAATAAAGGGATTTTATAAATTAAAGTTTTTATAAAATATATGTGTGTGTGAATCTATAAACATTGTTTTATAAATCCAAAACCAATTCAATTTGATAAGTAAATATAAAAGCTTATTAAAGGAGATATATCCACGATTTTGGACAGTGGATAATCCTTTAAATTAAAATATGTAGAAGTGCTGGATTTGATAAACGATTTATATTCACGATTTTGGACAGTGAATATTATATTAAAGAAATGTTTTAGGAAGTGATCTTTTAAATAGAATTAAAACGATTTAAAGATGTTTTAAAAAGCATTAACTATCGAAACCCTAGATTTCAACATTCATTGTTGAAATAGACGTTTTCGAGAAATAAGAAAATGGTGGACTATAACACTATTGTTATAGTAAATGATTTTCGAAAGGAAATGTTTTATATAGTATTGGGATTTATATATCTATATTAATTTCGAATCCCTGTACTAGTGATTTTGGTTTGTCGTAACTATGCTTTACGCAACATTCGTTTTGACTCAAATGAATGTGTTTAAGAGAATGTTTTCCTTAAAGAAAAAAATATATACTTATTTGTGATTTAAGTATATTGAATATCTTCCAAATGTTAAAAATAAATAGATTTGGGAATTACTTATTATTAAGTAAGTATGGAAATGTTTTCCAATATGAAGTGAAATGTTTTGAGATTTTATTTTTAAAAAAATAAATTGAAAGTGAATATTTGAAATCGATTTCAGAATCGTATATTAATAGATATTTTGGAAATGTGAATTCACCCCGGAACCTATAAAGGAAAGGGAAAATTGTTTTAAAAATAAAAATTGATTTATTTTTGAAGCGTGGAAATAAATTTACGGATTTGGAACGTAAATTTAAAGTAAATCGGTAAGGATCTATTTGATTGGTTTAAATGAACCATTTTGAAGTGAAAATTAATAAATATTTGGAAATGTTTCCGCGTAAGGAAAATGATTTGAAATTTTTTTTTCAAACGTTGTAAAGGTGAAAAGTGATTTGAAATTTGTTTTCAAATGGTTGAAGTGTGGGAAAATATATCTTGTAAGGATATTTTTAGAAAATTAATAATTTGGGAAATTATTTGGAATCTGGTGATGTTGTGCATATCTATTGATAGTTAAATAACCGACTATCAATATTTACCTTTAAATGGTTATTGTAACAACCCGCACATTTAACGATTTTATATTTAAATGTTTTATTTAAATATAGCGTCGTTAGTCGGATTTTTAGGTCTGAAATTTTACTTTTTGAAAATGGCCGAATTAGGACCCGAAACCACCTCCATTGAGTCCAAAATGGCGTTTGCGATCTTTTTTAGTATAAACTTTGATATGTTTGGAGTAAGTTGAGTTTTGCTACTTTTTCTACTTGGGTTTTGGGTTTGGGTTCAGCCCACTAGCTAACTAAATATCCAAACTCAGTCCCTCTCTTCCCCATTCACTCATTTTCACCTCCAAACTTAAGCTAAAACTGAAAATGGGGGAAAGGAAGAGGAATTAGAAATTCCAAGCCCTAGTTTCTTTTTGCAACTTAAATTCTTGCTCCAAAATCAAAGAGAAGATAGTGGTAAGCCTCTTCTTCTTCTCCAACTCTTCTCCTCTCAAATTTCAGAAAGTTTCCTAAACCTAATATGGGAAATATGTGTTTTATTCTTACATTGAAGCTTGTAGAGTGAAGTGAAGAGTAGTTAGTCTCCTTGTTGTGTTTGTGCTTCTCATCTTTGTTTGTGTGTAAAAAGGTAAGTTTTGAACTCACATCTACTTCTCTTGATTTCATGGGTAATGGTTATGAATTCCTATTACCAATTCATATGCATTTGATTTTTGATTGGATTGGTTTTATGAATATTCCAATTCTTGAGTTTCAAAGTCAAATTTTTATGAACATTCTCTTATGAATGTTTTGATCATGCTTTTCGAGGTGTATTGATGAGCATATAGGCCGGGTTGTCGTTGGTATAAACCCTTAGTGCCATTAATCGTCCGATTGCAAAACTGGGAGAAATTTGCTCATCATTTGGGTAGGATGGAAACAGCCCAGGTTGCAGGGCCGGCCGACCGAAAACCCTGTCTGGTCGACCGACCCGCTACCCCGAGCATTTTTCTGCTTCTGGCCAGCCGACCGAGCCCTGTAGCCGGCCGACCGACCTGTTACTGTTTTGCCTATTTTGCCTTTTTGTGTGTGTTCCCAATTTTATCGATTCAAGTTGGTTCTTAGTGGTTGTTATTGCATCTTTGGCTTTGATAACTTATTTTTGACTTCATTTACGGGTTTTTATAAAATAATCTTTTAAATTGTATTAAAGGCTTGCTTCTCTAATTTATAAACTCTATTTAAAACGCACATACACAATTTCTCACTTCGATCGGAGTGGAAGGGAGATTAAATGGCTAGGTAAAACACGGACCATGAGTCCATGCGTTTGTCTTTCCGATTAATCCCCGGCCTATTCGATTGATTGTTTTGACCTTTTGGTCTGGTTCACCAATGAGATGAGGTAGACTTTGTACTGCTTTGAGTGTGAAATTAACTAACGGATGGTAAACTGTTTAGTGCGAACGAGTGGTTATGGGACTCACGTTACCGCATTTTGGATTCCTTTTTGAGAGTTATGACACATTCTGCCAGTTAGTGGTGTCCAGTACTGGGCCTTCGGACCTCCACCACTACGGTTTGTTGCCTTTGGGATAGTGTCTTCGGAATCTCCTTCAGGTTTGTTGCCTTCGGGTAGGTTGCCTTCGGGTATGTTGCCTTCGGGTTTGTACCTTTGGGTTTGTGCCTTCGGGTTTGTTGCCCTATTGTATCGCTTTCGAAGTTAGGTCTTTATGAGCCGCTCGAGTGATATTTGGGTTTGGAGTCTTCGGGCTCATGGATCCTTGTTTATACAGTACCGAGCACGTGCAAATTTTATGATTTTTCATTGATATGTATATTCCCTAGGTATCCCCCTTCGGTGTTGGTCTTTTTGAGCCGCACGATATGTAGCGATTACCTTGTGGAACTTGTGTTACCTTCATTGGTATTTGTTATTTGCCTTTATGGCTTGTTTTGGGATATTCCTATCCTTTGTTTCTATGGGTTGCCGATGATACGAGGCTTGTTAACATATGATTCATCTTTTTGTTAGATGATTGTGTTACCTCTTTTAGAGATATTAGTTATACATTGTGACCTTGCAGGTTATTGTTGTTCAGTTTATCTAACTGATTTGTTTAGCTAGACTGACCCGTGTATTTTATAATTGGGTCAGACCGAGATGTTTCAGGTTAGGTGCATTTGGACTTAGCCTATTTTGCTTCCGCATGGACTATCCAACTTGTTCCTTTTTGTTAAAGCTTTTTGTGTAGTCCTTTTTATCGTAACTCAGATATATGTATTATTTTGAATTCGTCTGTATGTTGTGGTTTGCTATACCACTTGACGTGTATCAGTTTGTAAACTCTGTTATGTATCAATATATGTGTATATGATGATGTACTGTTCTGTGATGTATATTACATTTGGGTTGTTATATTCTGTTCTGATAGATCCTCCAACCACCTATGGTTTTGTTTTAAGCATTATTGGGTATGTCGACCTACTTGGTATGTCTATTGTCGATGTATTCAATAGAGAGTTAGAGCAAGGCTATAGATGGTCGCTCCTAACCAACCTTATTCTTCATGTTAGTTGACGGCATTACCCTGTAGTGTCCTTGGCTAGCGTGGGTATAGAGGTGGGGCGTCACATCGTGGTATCAAAGCTGAGTTCAGAACAAAATATGATAAACATAGAATAGATGCATATATTATGGTGCATTAAAGTGTATAAGTGATACAAATCTTTGAATCATCGTGTCTCTCTATTCCTTCTACCATCAAGGTTAGATAATGTGGGAATACATCTAGGAATGCATTTAGGTTCTATAGTATTCCATCTTGATTATCTACCTTGTGAATAATCTTTTTCTTATCTTACTTTCAGCGTATGGATGGAAGAGGCAGGGGACGATGTTTGGATGCTGGGCAATCCAGTGGCTCACATCCGGATGGCGTTTGTATGTCTGCCGATCAGTTTTTTGAATTGTTTAGGAGCACTCAGCCTCCAGTTCCTCCTTGAGTATCTCCACCTCGCAAGTCTGCCTTTGCACGTTTGTGCAGTGATTTTTCTCATTTTGGGGGAAAGCCGTTTAGGGGCTCCGAGTCTGTTCTTAAAGTCCAAGCTTGGTTTCGCACGTGCGAGCGTATCTTCTCTCACATGGATCTTTCTGACCATGATAGAGTTCTTGTAACTTCTAGCTTATTACAAGAGCGTGCTCTTGAATGGTATGATCTTCTTGTAGCCGAAATTGATGAATCTACTCTTTCTTGGACTCGGTTTCGGGAGCGATTTGAACTCAAGTTCGTTCTTGAATCTGAAAAAGTTTTATTGACCCGTCGCTTCCTTGAGTTGAAGCAAGGGAAACCTTCTATTTATGAGTATGTTGCATCATTCGAGGCTTTGTCTAAGTATGGTCTTGAATTCATTAGCACTTCTTATAAGAAGAATTTGAAGTTTGTTTCTGGTCTTAAGAAATATCTTAAGAAGTCTTTGTTTCTCCAGCTTAAGCTTTCTTTTGAGGAGTTGGTTGATTCTGCGCTTCATCTCGAGACCGTCGAGAAGGAGTGTGATAGTGATATTGATATTGAGGTTTCCAAGAACCCCAACAAGAAGCAGTTTCCATTCCAGAAGTCCAGGTCTTTTCCTTCTAAGAATAAGAAGACTGGTGGTTCTAGTTCTCAGCCTCAGTCTTCTGGAACACCTTTCGTTCGGAAGTGTTTCAATTGTGGTTCTCCTGATCATATTATTCGAGCTTGTCCTAAGCCTCTCTTCTGCCGTTACTGCAAGAAGGAAGGTCATCATGTTTCCACTTGCCCTACTGTTCCGGCTGTTGCCAAGTCTAGCAAGCTTTATGTTGCTAAGACTTCTGAAGGTCCTTCTCAGCCCAAAGGTATATCTCCCTCTATTTTGGAAGGTTCTATTTTATTTCATGATCATAGTATTTGAGTTCTTTTCGATACGGGTGCATCACATTCTTTCGTATCGAAAAAGCTCGTTGATGATTTATCTTTGGATGTTTCTTGTTTGGTTACTTCTTTAAGGATTGCGAATCCTATTGGGGGATCCGCGACCGTTAGTATGCTTTGTGATGATGCTGATATTGTTTTTTGTGGCTTTTCTTTTCGTGCGAATCTGCACGTTATATCTTGTCTGGGATTTGATGTGATTTTGGGAATGGACTGGCTAGTGAGATATGATGCCAGGATTGTTTGTTCGGAGAAATTTGTATCTTCGACATCCGGATTCGCCTACTCAGTTATCTTATGTTCTTCGGGATGTGGATAATTCCGAAATGGCTTTATGTTCTCTTAACTCGCGAGATGATGATGATATATCTTGTATTCCTATTGCTTGTGACTTTTCTGATGTTTTTGAACCTGTTTCGGGTTTGCCACCCAAGCGGGCAATTGAGTTCCGCATTGATCTCATTCCAGGCATGCAGCCAGTTAGTCGTCCTCCTACGAGGATGTCTACAAAGAAAAATGAGGAACTCAAGAAGCAGATTTTAGAGTTTGAGTCCAAGCAGTTGATTCAGTCCAGTTTTTCTCCGTGGGGATCCGCGGTCGTCTTCGTGAAGAAGTCTGATGGAACTCTTAGGCTTTGCATAGACTATCGCAAGCTTAACGAGCTAACCATTAGGAATAGGTATCCATTGCCTAGGACCGATGATATGTTCGATCTATTGAGTGGTGCTAAGGTCTTTTCTCAGCTTGACCTTGCCACGGGTTTTCATCAGTTACGAGTCGCGGAGGATAGCATACCTCTTACCGCTTTCCTCACTCGTTGTGGTTCTTTTGAGTGGCTCGTTATGTCGTTCGGTTCGACGAACGCTCCTACTTTCTTTGTTGATCTCATGAATCGGGTATTCTGGGAATATCTCGATAAGTTCGTCCTTGTCTTCATTGATGATATCCTTATTTATTCTAAGTCTGATGTTGAGCATGCTAATCACTTGAGAATTGTCTTGAGTACTCTCCGTCATCATCAGCTTAGAGCCAAATTCTCCAAGTGCCATTTTTGGGAGAATAGGGTTAAGTTCTTAGGCAATGTTGTATCTTCCGATGGCATTTCTGTCGATCCCTCAAAGATTGAAGCCATCCAGAATTGGAAGAGGCCTGAGAATGTTCAAGAGATTAGTAGTTTCCTTGGATTGGCGGGTTATTACCGTCGGTTCATTAAGGATTTTTCCCGTGTTGTGCTTCCGCTCACCAGACTTACTCGGAAAGGCATTCGTTTTATTTGGTCCGACAAATGTGAAGCTTCCGTTCAGACATTGAAGGAACTTCTCACTAATGCTCCTATTTTGGTGGTTCCCGAGGGGAATCAGGATCTTGTTGTCTACACCGATGCTTATGGTAGTGGTCTCGGTGCTATTCTTATGCAGAAGGATCGGGTAGTTGCTTATGCTTCTAGGTAACTGCGTCCGAATGAAGTTCGCTATGCTACTCATGATCTTGAGTTAGCCGCCATTTGTCTTCGCCTTGAAGATTTGGCGGCACTATTTATTGGGCGAGCGGTTCATTCTCTATACCGATCATAAATCCTTGAAAAATTTGTTCACTTAGAAGGAAATCAATATAAGACAACAGCTTGGCTTGAGTTTCTTGCTTCCTATGACTTTGATATCCAGTATACCCCTGGTAAGGGTAATCGTGTTGCTGATGCGCTTAGTCGCAAACATTCGGGTGTTATTTCTATGATGCTTTCCGAATGGGATGTTCTTGAGACTCTATCTTTTTGTGAAATTCATGATCGAGGTTCATCTTCTGATTCTCCTATTCTATTATTTAGTTTGGGAGCTCGACCCATTTTATTGGATCGTATTGCCGATGCTCAGCGGCGTGATCCTGATTTGTTGCATCTTATTCAGTTTTGTGAGTCTGGATCCTATGATGAGGCGTTGCGGGATTTCAGCATTGAGCCTCATGGGTGTCTTCCCAAGAAGAACCGTCTTTTTGTGCCGTCTGATTTTGCACTTAGGCATGACATTCTTGATGACTGTCACCATTCTAAGTAAACCATTCATCCTGGTAGTAGTAAGATGTATGCCGATATGCGTCGTCTTTATTGTTGGGAAGGCATGAAGCGCGATGTGGCGAGTTATGTGAGTAATTGCATAACTTTTCAGTGTATTAAGGCCAAACATCAGCGTCCTTCGGGTCTTCTTCAGCCTCTAGAGATTACATTGTGGAAATGGGATCAGATTTCTATGGATTTCATTGACGGCCTACCTCGTTCGATATCAGGCCATTCTAGCATTTGGGTTATTGTTGATCGCCTCACTAAGTCTGCTCATTTTGTCCCTATTAAGTCTAAAAGGACTGCTTCGCATTTGGCTAAGTTATATGTCAAGGAAATGGTGAGACTTCACAGTGTTCCTAGTTCTATTGTGAGTGATCGTGATCCTTTATTCACGAGTCATTTTTGGCAGAGTCTTCAGCAAGCTTTGGGAACAAAGCTTAATTTCAGCACGGCTTATCATCCGCAATCTGACGGACAGACTGAACGGGTGAATCGTATCTTGGATGATCTCCTCCGTATTTGTATTTTTCATTTTGGTGGTAGTTGGGAGGATCACCTACCTCTTGTAGAGTTCTCCTACAATAATAGTTTTCAGTCTAGTATCGGTATGGCTCTTTTCGAAGCTTTATATGGAAGGCCATGTCGATCACCTTCATGTTGGTTGGAATCTAGGGAGAAGCTTATTCTTGGTCTAGATTTTGTTCGTGGTTCTTCTGAAAAGATTGATCTTATTCGGTTGAGAATGTAAGAGGCACAGAGCCGCCAGAAATCCTACGCGGACAGCCGCAGGAAGCATCTCGAGTTCTCGATTGGCGATCTTGTCTTTATTCGTGTTTCTCCTTTGAAGGGGTTATGCGTTTCAGTACGACTGGGAAATTGGCTCCTCGTTTTATAGGACCATTTTCTATTACTGAACGTATTGGCCCATGTGGCTTATAGAGTTTCACTTCCAGCTCATTTATCTGGCATTCATGACGTGTTTCACGTCTCTCAACTTTGGAAGTGCCTTCGGGAGTCGGATTTTGTTATTGATTCTCCTGATTGGCAAGAGCTTGAGGTCTCACCGGACTTATCTATTGTACAGCAACCTATTCGCGTACTTGACACGGAGGTGCGACACCTTCGAAACAAGGACGTGCCGCTCGTTAAAGTTCAATGGTCCGCTATTCCCAATGACTGTACTTGGGAAACCAGAGAGTATATCGAGCGATCTTATTCGGGATTTCTATCTTTGCTTGGGAACGGTGAGAATATCTTTTCATCTCAAACTTATTTCCTTTTCTTTTGAATGTTGTATGTATGTAGTTGTTAAAAATATCGTCTCTAGGAATTGCGGGGACGCAATTTTGTAAGGAGGGGAGATCTGTAACAACCCGCACATTTAACGATTTTATATTTAAATGTTTTATTTAAATATAGCGTCGTTATCGGACTTTTAGGTCCGAAATGTTACTTTTTGCAAATGACCGAATTAGGACTCGAAACCACCTCCATTGAGTCCAAAATGGTGTTTGCGATCTTTTTGAGTATAAGCTTTGATATGTTTGGAGTAAGTTGAATTTTGCTACTTTTTCTAGTTGGGTTTTGGGTTTGGGTTCAGCCCACTAGCTAACTAAATATCCAAACTCAGTCCCTCTCTTCCCCATTCACTCATTTTCACCTCCAAACTTAAGCTAAAACTGAAAATGGGGGAAAGGAAGAGGAATTAGAAATTCCAAGCCCTAGTTTCTTTTTGCAACTTAAATTCTTGCTCCAAAATCAAAGAGAAGATAGTGGTAAGCCTCTTCTTCTTCTTCTCCAACTCTTCTCCTCTCAAATTTCAGAAAGTTTCCTAAACCTAATTTGGGAAATATGTGTTTTATTCTTAGATTGAAGCTTGTAGAGTGAAGTGAAGAGTAGTGAGTCTCCTTGTTGTGTTTGTGCTTCTCATCTTTGTTTGTGTGTAAAAAGGTAAGTTTTGAACTCACATCTACTTCTCTTGATTTCATGGGTAATGGTTATGAATTCCTATTACCAATTCATATGCATTTGATTTTTGATTGGATTGGTTTTATGAATATTCCAATTCTTGAGTTTCAAAGTCAAATTTTTATGAACATTCTCTTATGAATGTTTTGATCATGCTTTTCGAGGTGTATTGATGAGCATATAGGCCGGGTTGTCGTTGGTATAAACCCTTAGTGCCATTAATCGCCCGATTGCAAAATTGGGAGAAATTTGCTCATCATTTGGGTAGGATGGAAACAGCCTAGGTTGTAGGGCCGGCCGACCGAAAACCCTATCCGGTCGACCGACCTGCTACCCCGAGCATTTTTCTGCTTCTGGCCAGCCGACCGAGCCCTGTAGCCAGCCGACCGACCTGCTGCTGTTTTGCCTTTTTTTCCTTTTTGTGTGAGTTCCAAATTTTATCGATTCAAGTTGGTTCTTAGTGTTTGTTATTGCATCTTTGGCTTTGATAACTTATTTTTGACTTCATCCACGGGTTTTTATAAAATAATCTTTTAAATTGTATTAAAGGCTTGCTTCTCTAATTTATAAACTCTATTTAAAACGCACATACATAATTTCGCACTTCGAGCGGCGTGGAAGGGAGATTAAATGGATAGGTAAAACACGGACCATGAATACATGCATTTGTCTTTTCGATTAATCCCCGACCTATTCGATTGATTGTTTTGACCTTTTGGTCTGGTTTACCAATGAGATGAGGTAGACTTTCTACTGCTTTGAGTGTGAAATTAACTAACGGATAATAAACCGTTTAGTGCGAACGAGCGGTTATGGGACCCACGTTACCACTTTTCGGATTCCTTTTTGAGAGTTATGACACATTCTGCCAGTTAGTGGTGTCCAGTACTGGGCCTTGGACCTTCACCACTACGGTTTGTTGCCTTTGGGATAGTGTCTTCGGACTCTCCTTCAGGTTTGTTTCCTTCGGGTATGTTGCCTTTGGGTGTGTTGCCTTCGGGCTTGTACCTTCGGGTTTGCGCCTTCGGGTTTGTTGCCCTATTGTATCGCTTTCGGAGTTAGTTCTTTATGAGTCGCTCGAGTTATATTTGGGTTTGGAGTCTTCGGGCTCATGGATCCTTGTTTATACAGTATTGAGCACGTGCAAATTTTATGATGTTTCATTGATATGTATATTCCCTAGGTATCGCCCTTCGGTGTTGGTCTTTTTGAGCCGCACGATATGTAGTGATTATCTTGTGGAACTTGTGTTACCTTATTGGTATTTGTTATTTGCCTTTATGGCTTGTTTTGGGATATTCCTATCCTTTGTTTCTATGAGTTGCCGATGATACGAGGCTTGTTAAGATATGATTCATCTTTTTGTTAGATGATTGTGTTATCTCTTTTAGAGATATTTGCTATACATTGTGACCTTGCAGGTTATTGTTGTTCAGTTTATCTAACTGATTTGTTTAGCTAGACTGACACGTGTATTTTATACTCGGGTCTGACATAGATGTTTCAGGTTAGGTGCATTTGGACTTAGCCTACTTTGCTTCCGCATGGACTATCCAACTTATTACTTTTTGTTAAAGCTTTTTGTGTAGTCCTTTTTATCATAACTCTGATATATGTATTATTTTGAATTCGTCTGTATATTGTGGTTTGCTATACCACTTGACGTGTATCAATATATGTGTATATGATGATCTATTGTTTTGTGATGTATATTACATTTGAGTTGTTATATTCTGTTCTGATAGATCCTCCAACCACCTATGGTTTCGTTTGAAGTATTCATTGGGTAAGTCGACCTGCTTGGTATGTCTATTGTCGATGTATTCAATAGATAGTTAGAGCAAGGTTATAGATGGTCGCTCCTAACCAGCCTTATTCTCCGTGTTAGTTGACGGCATTACCCTGTAGTGTCCTTGGCTAGCGTGGGTATAGAGGTGGGGCGTCACAGGTATTTGTTGTGATTTGCTTGAATTTGAATGCTACACTTATTTTTGAAATTAGCGCTCGTTATTCGGTTTAGTCGGGAGAGGACCTTGGGTCATGAATCCCATTCCGAATAGTGATACGTCATAATGGATAGCATTTGAAGACCGGTGTTGAAGACCGTATATTTTCGAAAACGGAAGGATTACCGTCGAATGTCTCTGCATTGGCTGATCTTCGATATAGAGATTTTATCACCCTTTGTGATGGGAATTTCGGTCATGATTAGTGAATATCCGGATTGCAAGGGCTTCTTGGGAAGTGCCTTCGGTTCCGTTCGATCCCGGAATGGACTTGTATGGATGTGTGTCTGACGTGACAATTTAAGATGTAAAGCTGGTTTCTATCAAATACATTTCTATTGGTGGCAAAGAATTTATTCTCTTAGCTTAACACCCTTCTCTGAGATGTACGAGCTCAGAGGTTATGTAGTTGATGGTTACTAGTGATACATTCCCAATTTGATAATGTGGCATACAAAGTGATGATGATCATTTGTTGATCAAAGCATAGCTTTTGTATAAAGCAAAGTTTTGTAGACGAGACTTCGTCGGACCTCACACCCCGAAAATGGCCAAAACAAGAACGTTGCAACAAGGTTTTAGGGAGTAGCGCCCCTTAGGGTATGTCATTTCCTTCTGTATATAAATGGTATCATGGTATGGAGCCCAGATACTTAACTTATGTGAATGTCGCAAATATATATGACTTTGTGATTGATGTTGGTTGAGGATCCTCGAATAAAGGTTGTTTACAACCGGGGGATGGCATACTCGTGTCAGTTGTTACCTACTTTTGCAGAGGTAACCCGACCTTGTGTTGGTAGAGATCCGGTTAGGTTCTCAGGGCGTCTCTCCAGAGGTGTTTCCATGTGGCAATGGGAAGTTCCTTGGCCTGACCATTTGTTGGAAAATCCAAAGAAACAATATGAGCCCTGTACAGCTTTAGTTGTATAACCTGCCATGGAATGTGGCGGTAACCTGCTATTGAACATGGTAGCTATAGTAGGCATACGATAATGGTCGTATGTTGGCTAAGATTTATATCATACTTTCGAAATGTTTTCCTACACTTTGCACTTATAGTAACAATATCAAAGAAATTTACGTATCAAGCATATTTAACTATCATAAGGAGAAATCTCATCTGATTCTGCATTTGCATTGTGTGTGTGTGCGAGAGGCCTTATGGTAGTTACATTTTCAAAAAGCATTGTGAATCTATTTAAAAATATTTCTTTGTTGTTTCAAAGAATAACTGTTTTAAGTTCTCACACCAGTCCCATAACTGACCTGGAGTTTATTGTTTCCTTCCTAAACTCTGGGTGTCCACCAATTTCCACACGGGCAGTCTAGAGTCAGGTTATTAGGTCATTCTGGAATTCAGGAGTTGCTGTGGAGCTCAAGGAGCAAGCTGGATGGCATGGCGTATCAACTAGTATATAGTATTTCTTTTCCACTTTTTGCTGTTGTAAACTCTGATAATGTAATGTAATGTGATGTAATGTAATAACTGATATAGTGATTCAGTTTAAAGATTATTCATTTATCTATTATATGTTGTTCCGCTGCGATTGTGAGTTCCTGATATTGTTTCTGTTGCTTTTCTTTCTTTCTTTCTTCTTCTATCTTTTTCTTCTTCTTAAACCCTAAGGGTTCGGTTTTTCGGCATTCGATTGCTCGGCAGTTGATACAGTGGACGTATTGATGTTAACCTTCGTGAGTCGAAAATCGTAACCTTTACAAAATCGTTTTAAAATAAAATTATTTTCAAAATTTTTACAGTTTGCGCTTTTAAAAGAATGAGGAAGCGATTTAAACGCTTCAGCAAAATTGAGGACTATGAACCCTTACTTTTACCGATTCGCTTAATTCCGGACTTGTCCGTTTGAGAACGTAAAATGTTATTTATATAAAATACACAATTTGCACTTTCAAGGAAACGATGAAGAGATTTAAACGATTTAGCAAAAATGTGGAGTATGGAGCCATATTTTACTATTTCGGTTAATTTCGGACTCGTTAATTGAAATATTTGTTGTTTTGATGATTTCATTTGGCTTTCGAGCCACTCTGCTGGACCTTCGGATCATATGATGGACCTATGGGTCAATTACCAGTACTAGACCTTCGAGTCATCTGTTGGACCTTCGGGTCATTGTTGGACCTTCGAGTCATTTGTTGGGCACCAAAAATATAGTACTTGGTAGGCTTCGACGGTGCACGGGCGGCATAAGTAAAACTCGCCATCTGCTGGGTATGTTGATTTTCTAGTTATCTTATCTTAATTTCTAGATTTTGTGACTGTTGATTTCTCTAGTTATCTTATTTGATTTCTAGATTTTTGCGTACTGCTGCTTTGAATTCAATTATGAATTTGGAAGTTGATTTTGATAATGTTTAATGGATTTCTTCCTTTAAACTATGCTGATTACTATGTTGTATAGTCTCACCCGAGATTATACTTTGTGTATAGTCTCACACAAGATTATAATTTTGTGTATAGTCTCATCCGAGATTATAAATTTGCGTATTGCTGTTTTGAATTCAATTGGGAATTTAAAAGCTGATTTTGATGGAGTTTAAATTGAGATTTCTTCATTTAAACTATGGTGATTATTTATGTTGAATAGTCTCATTTGAGATTATTGATTTTGATGGAGTTTAATTGAGATTCTTTATTTGAACTATGTTGATTATCTATGTTGTATAATCTCATTCGAGATTATAATTATTTGCTTAAGTGTTGTTTATCATACACTTATTTCTGAAGTTTAAATTAGACTGATCCGTTTATTATTTTCTTTTAAATAATACTCGGGTCAGACCGAGTTATTTCAGGGTAGTCGCGATCTATGATTCTGTTGTTGCTTCAGCTTTTGGGATTTCACTTCATCTTTTGCCTTGCCTCCGAGGTGTACTTTTAGTGTTGACTCTCATCTCATGCATATTATGATGTATGTGTATATGTACATTTAGATCATGTGAACTATAGATTGTTGTAGCATGTATTCCAAGCTTGTCTTCCGCTATATATCTGATATTTCTGTTCTGATGTGATTATATTTATCAGTGTTGTTGTTATTATGAGTTGTTCTAGATTTTTCTTTTAGTGATTCGGATTGAATTTATATCTTTGGGAATAATCTACACAACTCCTATTGATGTAAACCATACTCGTCTAAGGCATAACTTACGGATGGTCGCTTCTAACAAGCCTTATTCTTCGCAATAGCAGACGTTATTCCTTATAATAACCTTTGTTATTGTGAGCGTAGAGGTGGGGCATCACATTAGGGTTTTGAGATGTGTGGTTAAGATCATTATCTACTTTCTTATTCTATCCATATAAAAACTAATCTCAAAACTTTGGTCAAAATCTATTTCATTTTTTGAGTCCCTACTTTCTTCTTCTTCTTCCTCATATTAATGGCGGCTACTCTCCTCTAAAATCATCCCAAAAATACTGAAATCCAATTTAAATTAACAAATACTAATTTTTAGTAGAAGGTCTCAAATCCCTGGTTAGCAATCTAATGGATTGAGAATTGTTCTTAAAAGAGAATTCATTGTTCAACACGGATTCAAAAGCTTCACTAGGAGGTGAACTTTTATTTATTATTATTTTTTTGATTTCAAGTTTATCATATTAATGTTGATTTACGTCCAAATCACTTATTTATATTCAGATCCGTTTATTGTTTAGATTAGGTGTGATTTTGTTGGTACATGCGTTTATTACAATTGGATTGATTATGCGCTTGTTGTTATATTTTGTTTATTGATTAATTATAGAATTTTTTTCATATAAAAACAATAATAATTCTGATTTATATTAATATATATAATAGATCTAGATTAAATGTATACAGATTTGCAAATTGTCTATATGTATAATTGTGTATATGTTTATATATTGTATGTATTTAATCTAAAAAATTTCTTATGATGTTTTGTACCTATTGCGAATCATAAAATATAAAATTATTTTATTAAATATGTATATACATATGTTATTACTATTTAATGATTTTCTGAATTGTTTATTATGTATAAAATAATTAATGGTTCAAAATTTTCAATTTCATATTTTTTTATATTTTCTACACAATGTAAGATGCTTACTGTAAAATTTGAAAGTTTTTTGAGCTTAATTTATTATTTTTTAAATTAATTTACTTTTGGACTACAATTAGTTATTTAATTAAAAATATAAATTCAATTGATTGAATTTTGGAAATTTTTAATAAGCATTATATGTTTCACAAGTACCTTCATAAAATATTTATCATTTTTAAAACCTAATTTATTATTTTTTATAATTAATTTTTTATTGATCCGAAGTTAATTATATAACTACAAATATAATTTCATTGATAAAATTCTAGAAAGTTTTTCCAAGCCCAAAAATTTCTCTCATCTACCTTTAGTAAAAGTTTCAGAATTTTTCAATTTGATTTCATATTTTAAGAATTAATTTGATTAAGGGTTAATATCAACTATTTAATAGTAAATGTTTTTTTAATTAAAAAAATTCCATGAATTAATCTTAAACCCGAAATATGTTTCTAGATTTTCTAAAATTATAAAACTTGTATTTTTATCATGTGATTATTTTACATTAATTTATTATGGCAGAAACAGTTTTATTCAATAATATATATATATATACACACACATATTAATATCCTATTTTGACATACTATACAAGCACATATTTGAACAAAGTACAATACACATAAAATGATCTAATATGTCCTTGCAATGTAAATCCCAACATCTATACACGGACGCATTATACCCTTCACAGATTACGATGTTACACATGCCCACAGAGATATGTGTATGTGTGTATATTGTTCATATACACACACACACACACACTTATATAAATAAATAAAACAAAATTAAATAAATCTCAAACTACAATTTGTACAATTAGAATACATAAGGACATAGTAACAAATCTTGCCATGAATAAATTATTAATCTATGACTTTTGTGACGACCCAAAAATTTTGAATATTTGAAATCGAAATATTTAATTGATTTTAAATATTTGGAAGTTAGCTTAACTTGAATTTAAAAATTAACTATGAATTTGGTTATTAATTTTTGGATTTAATTTATTGAAGTTGGATAAAAAAATTGAATTTTCAATTTTTAGCTTGTTAAAAATAATTTGATGGCCTAGAAAATTTATATTGATAATACTGAGGTTAATGGAAGCTTCAGAATTTAATTTGAAAATGTTTTATTCAGTTTTGAAATTATATTGTTTAAATCGATATTTAAAAATAGCCTTCTGAGGCACAGTCACAGATTTCGACGAAACTAGTTCCATTGGATCTGTAATATTGTATTATTATTGGATTTCAATTTTCGTAGTGTTTGGAGTTGTCGTGTGACCGTACGATCAATAAATGCGTTGAAATTTAAATTGAAAATTCGACATAATAACTGGTTCAAAAAACTATCTTCTCCATACGATCGAATTTGGACTCGGAACCTTTTCCATTGCGCTCGGAATGGGGGTATAACATTATAAACGCCTAGCGGAACGCCTTGATAAGAGATTATAATTTTGAGTTGAATTTACCGAGACCATTTAAATTTAATTTAAAATATATATATTTATATTCTGGTCAAGTGTTCACATCAGCTGAAATTATATCTACATCAAACCTTTTCTTCACTTCAGCTTTTACGCTCTTTGTAACAACCCGCATATTTTACGATCGAGTATTTAAATATTATTCAAATATTTAATCGTTAGTCGGATTTTGTCCGAAAAGCTACTTTTTGCAAACAGTCAAATTAGCACTCGAGACCACCCCCATTGAGTTCAAAATGACGTTTGCGATCTTTCTGAGTATAAACTTTGATATGTTTGGATTAGTGGAATTTTGCTACTTTTTCACTTAGGGCTTTGGTTTTGTTTCAGCCCATTAGACCCAAGCTTCACCCCTCTTCTCTTCATTACTTCATTTCTATTTCCTAATACTCAAGCTTTAGCAACAATGGAGAGAGGAATGGGAAATTAAAACTCCAAGCCCTAGTTTTCATTTGCAAATCAATTTCTAGCTCCAAATTCAAAGAGAAGCTATTGGTAAGCATCATCTTCTTCTTCTCCAATTCATTCTCCTTTCAATTTCAGAAATTCCTAAACCTAACTTTGGGAATGTTTTTCTTTTGAGCTTAGGTTCATGCTCATTTGGGTTGTGTTGAAGTGTGGTTGATTCTTCCTTTGCTTTCAAGCTTCTCCTTCCTTATTTTTGTGAAAAGGTGAGATTTTTATCTCACATCTAAGTCTATTACTACCTTTGATTGTTAGGTATGAATTCCTAACACTTATTCATGTGCATTTGATTTTGGTTTGGATTGATTTTGTGTATATTCCAATTTTAGATGTTTTGGTCTAATTTATGAAAATAGTATTATGGATATTTGGACATTGATATTCGAGGCGTATCGAAAAGCCGTTAGGGCTGGGTTGTCGTTGGCATAAATCCTTAGACGTCGTTGCTCGTCCGATCGCTTCCGATATCGTTTAGCCATTTTTGGCCTAGGTTCAGGGAATGCCTTGAACCACAGTGTCAAACGTCTGAATCCTCATTTTAGACGTCTGAATATTATACTGGGAATTTTTATTTCCCGGTATTCAGATGTCTGAATCATAATTCCAGATGTTTGAATTTTCTCGTGAGCAACCAGAAAGGAAATAGGCTAAAAAATGCCTATTTCAGACGTCTAAAATATAGGGTTTGGACGTCTGAATTATGTTCTGGAAAACTTTATTTTTCCAGATTCAGACGTCCGAATCCTTGATTTCAGATGTCTGAATCTGCTGTCTGTTCTCGATTTTGCCTATTTAGCTTGAGATTCCAAATTTAATCGATTCGTGTTGTTTCCCTTTTGTTGTTATAATTTATTATCGACTTTGCGGGCATTTTCTTCGGGATTTTTGGGAATATCCATTTTGATGAATTTGGTATCGATTTCTTTGGATTTTATTCACGTCTTCGAATGTGAATTTTGGTGATTGATTGTTCTACAATCATTTTTGTGATTTGTCACTTTAAAAATATAAAGGTTTTCTATACTAGTAGTAAATATCAAAACTTTTTCATCAAAACGATTTCAACACTATTTTATTACAAAGCTCGTTTATTAAAACCGTTTACCAATCTATTAGTACATACAAGCCTTTACCTCATTCGTATGAGAAATCTAATTAAACGGCTTAGAAAAAACAAGTGGTATGAAACGCTTGCATTTACTTCGTCGGTTAATTCTTGGACTTGTTCGATTGAACCTCTTATGACAATTTTCGAGTGGAGATCTACAATTTGTTCGTAAATATTTAAGTTAAGCTAGTGGTTATGGGACATGATGCTAAACTCATTTATTTATTATCTTAGTGTAATTTACACTTATCGATCAATGATGATCATTTTGTGATTTAGACTAGCATTGTGCGATGTCTCTTTGTCTGCGAGGGAGACTAAACCCCGTTTTTATGGAGTTTCGGCTTGGTGGGGTAGCAACCTATGGTTTTTGGACCGTTTTTGTGAGCTCCGGCTCATAGGTCTTCGGGCCGTTTTGTGGAGCTTCGGCTCAAAAATTAATGGTTAGCAACCATGGAATAGCTTTCCGCTTTGTGATACACGTGTTGGTGAGTTTTCATGCTCCCGTTCTTGTGATAGGCCTCTTTCCCCCTTTTTGTGATTTCTGGATTTCTATTGATCGATTTCTAGAATTTGTGTTTCATCAATTTTCGTGATTTACATTGATAAGCTTTATCAATATTTATGTATTGGTGAATTTGTTTTTCAACAACTTTTACGATTGGGAGTGATATGTTTGTCAATGTTTGTGGTTTAGTGAATAAAAATAAGAATATAACATTCTTTTTAGTGCTTTGAGATTTCTTGTGGTATTGTATGATTTTTGTTGTTAGTTGATGTATATTTTTTACTGTATGACATTTTTGTTATCATACGTTTTAATCGCATTTATTATCCTATCTCATTTTACCTGATATTTATAGCGAGACTGATCCGTTTGTTATTTTCTTATTAAATAATACTCGGGTCAGACCGACATGTTACAGGTGCTTCTGCTTGACTCTTCATCATGGAGTTTCTGACTTTTGGCTAACTATTTTAGATTGGTAGTTTGTGTTGTTAAACATTTGAGCTAGAGACTCCTTAATGTATACATATTCTTTTATCTTGCACTTGTATCCATTCTTTTGTGTTATTGTGGATATTTTTGACCACTACTCTGATGTACACTTTTTAATGTTATATATTCATATCCGCCTATGTGATATGAATTATATGTGACTGATTTGTGTTATTTTTATTTCTATATTTGTTTTCGAAGCCCACATAGCCACTGTGTAGTAGCTTTGAGTTTGTATGGGTATGTCGGATTTCCTCTTGAGATGAAAATTTATATCTTTATCTGGCCTATCAGTACTCGCACAAAGCAATTATACAGATGGTCGCTCCTCAACAGCCTTATCCTCCGCGCTAGTTGACGGCATTACCCCGTAGTGTACTTGGCTAGCGCGGATACAGAGGTGGGGCGTCATAGTTTGGTATCAGAGCCAAACTTTGAAACAATGTAGAATAATTTAACAAGGATCATCGTCCGAAATCCATCTCAGGAGTCGTGCCTTAGGATTTTATTCGGGTCTTCGAACCGTCCTATCCAATTTCATTTTGCGATTCCATGTTTTATCAATCATTACTGTTTGATATTCATTTTGTGAATAACCTTTTTCTTCTTCTTCTTTATTTCTTAACGAAGAGAAATGGTTAGACCTGGCCGTCCCAGCGCTGGTCAATCTAGTGCTACTCCCTAAGATGGAGTATTTATGTCTGCCCAACAGCTTCTTGATCTAGTAAAGAATGCTCAAGCAGCCGGTTCTAATCCGGAGACTACACACCCTAAGTTTGGATTTGCACGTCTGTGCAATGATTATACCCATTTGGGTGGGAAGCGATTCAAAGGTTCTGAAACCATTATTGAAGTCCAGGATTGGCTAAGATCATGCGATCGAATCTTTTCTCGCATGAATCTTATTGATCTTCACCGAGTTCAGGTAGCCTCTAGTATGCTCCAATAAAGAGCATGAGACTGGTACGAGCTTCTGATATCTGAAATAAATGAAGCGGATCTTACTTGGGAGAAATTTTAGGAACGATTCAAATTAAAGTTTGTGCCAGAAGCTGAGAAAGTAACATTGGCTCGTCGTTTCATTGAAATTGTTAAAGGTGGATCCTCCGAGGCAGATTATGTCGCATCCTTCGAGTCACTTTCTAAATACGGGGTCGAATACATAAACACCCCACTGAAGAAGAACCAACGATTTGTCTATGGCTTGAACAAAAATCTTAAGAACCGATTACTTCTTAAATTAGAAGTTTATTTTGATCAACTCATTGATATCGCTCTTTGACTTGAAGAGGATGATAGAGTTAGTGATGTTGAGGTTGGGAGTGCTAAACCGAACTTCACCAACAAGAAAAGGCCTAATAAGTTCAAAGGTCCTTATCCCAACAATAAGAAAGGGAAGCAAGCCTCTCCGGCGACTAAGACTTCTACCTCAAGTGGTGGGCAATGCTACAACTATGGTTCTAAGGACCATTATGCGAATAAGTGTTCAAAGCCCCGTGCTTGTCGCTATTGCAAAAGCCCGGACCATTATATATCTTCGTGTCCGAAACTTCAGGGCAGGAAGGAGGGAAAGTTAAATGTGGAGCAAACTCCTAGTAAAACTTCTCGTGGTCAAGGTATTTCTTAATCTATCCTTGATTGTAACGACCCAGAATTTTTAATAAATTAAAATTTGAATATTTAATTAATTTTAAATATTTATAAGTGAATTTATAAGTCAAATAAATTTTTATTTGAATTATTGGATTTAATTGGATAATTTAATACGTTAAATTATAGAAATAATTAAAAAATTGAGTTAAATATGATTGAAAATAATTTGGAAAATTTTATTTAATCATACTGGAGTTATAGAAATATTTTAGAACTTTTAAAATCGAATTTAAAGTTAATTTGTGAAAATTGAATATTTTAATATTTAATAATCGACTGTAAAATAGCCAATTTTTGAACAGTCTCAGAATTGAACGAAACCAGTTCCATTGGATCCGTAATAGTTAGTTATTACCGGATTTCAAATTTCGTGTCAATCGGAGCTAT
This sequence comes from Allium cepa, assembly GCA_030765085.1. Taxonomy (NCBI): domain Eukaryota; kingdom Viridiplantae; phylum Streptophyta; class Magnoliopsida; order Asparagales; family Amaryllidaceae; genus Allium; species Allium cepa. The sequence continues at coordinate 960,821,447 of CM060939.1, read as the reverse complement.
CGTTTGATCGTGGCAGCTCGAAACGCATCGATTTATTTTTAATTTAAATTTGGCGAGTCAAAATAGCCATTTTTCAAAAAGTCTCGGATTTCGACGAAACCAGTTTCATCGGATCCGTAATGTGATATTATTGTAAGGTTTCAAATTTCAAGTCAATTGGATTTACCGTTTGTCCGGTACAAATTAAAACGCCTAGAAATCGACTTAAATCGGTTTAATTTAAATTGAACGTTTTCAGCCATAACTCGCACATACTTCCGAATTAGCTTCCGAAACCTGTTCCATTGTGTCCGGAACGCGGGATAAACCCTAGGAACGTCAGTTTCGCCGCGTAAATCAGAGTTTACAAAACCTGGATGAATAGTGTTGCTCAGCTCTCTATAAATACACCTTTATCACCAAAATAAAAGGAAAAAAAAAAACTAGGGTTCATCATGTTTGTGGCCGCCATTTTAAAAAAAAAAACGAATGGCCGAAGCCTCTTCTCCCTCCTAAAAAACTCGAAGTCAGATAAAAAAAAAAAAAAAAAGAATTCACAAATCGATTCGAAGAGGCCGGCGAACTTCGCGACCTGGGGAGACCTCGCGCTCGCGCGCGCGAGTATTTGGAGGGGCGTAGCCGCCTCGTGATGGCGCTAGATTTGGGGATCGCGATTGCCGATGGCAGTAGGGGAAGAGGCAAGCGTGGCGGCCGCGCGTGGGGTTTCGGTGGCGGTGACTTCGATGTATGGCGGCGGCGCGTGGTCTGGCGAAGTTGAGGGGTGGTTCGCGAATTCGAACATGGTCGTGGTGGCGTGCAGTTGTCTGGTCGAGGTGGTTCGTGGGTGAGGACGTGGTCGCGACGCAGGGAAGCGGTGATGGGCGCGCGACGAGATGGTGGCGGTCGCGATTGTGGTGGGGGATTCCAGTAAGTTTTTTTTACTTATTTATTTGGAAAGTTTTTTTTATGCATATATGTATGTTGCAAAGAAAATAATAGTAATGACAGTAAAAAATATAAAGAAAAAAAATATGTATAAGTATTTATTAAAGTGGAAATTAGTTTTAAAATTTGATTTTTAGTTAAATGAAATTATTAAAAAGGAATTTAGTTTTAAAATTGTAACCTTTAGTTAAACAAATTTAATTAAAGAGAATCAGTTTGAATTTTTAATTTTCGGCTTAAAATAAAAATCATAACTTGAGATTGAAATAATTAGTTGGAAAAATGTAATTTAAGGGCAAGTTAATAAAATCTATTTAAGAAGAAAATTTGGTTTTAAAATTTAATTGTAGTCGAATAAAATTATTAAAGGAATTGGTTTAAAACAAACCGTTGAATAATTAAAATAACAAAACGAAAAAAAATTGGTTCATTTGATTTGTTTCGAATATTAATAAATTTATATAATTGTTATACAAGGTATAAAATGGTGAAATCAAGTCAAGATGGATATGGGCTGCAAAATAAAAACCAAGGTGAGAATTTCTCACTCAATCGAATAGATTTCGATTTTATTTTAAATAGTTAGATTTAAAATATTTGAATGCATGTTTGAATGATGACTGTAAATTATTGATTGTTAAAATAGACATTATGCGCCGTTAGTAAGCGGATGTTATTTAATATAAACATATACCGCGAATATTTCATAAACAGTGAAATTGGTATTATATATAATATCAATATATATATATATTGGCATATGTATATATTGCAGTTGTTGATTTCCCGCATTTTTTGTTTAGCGGATGAGACCCTATTACGCCGTTATTAAGCGGATAATATTTATTAAGAACATATACCGCGATAATTTCGTACTGGAGCGAAATTGGTATTGTGCTAATGTTTTTGGATGCAGGAAACAGGTTGGAGGGATCCAACTGGATTCCTCAACAGTATTTATTTTATTTCAGATATTTTGATATTTGATTGATTATCATATACGATATATGATGGATCGGGTAGTCGTGATTGACTATTTGGTGTGTAGCATCATTGGACCCAGATTTTGGGATTTTAAAATGATCTTTAAAATGATTTTTGAAAATATACTTTATTTCTGGAATTGATCCATTATAAATAAATAAACGTTATAATTTTTAAAGTTATAAAAATTATGGTTTTTGTGAAATATAGTTAAAAAGCTGATTTTTAGAAATACGATTAAAAGTCGATTTTTGAGAAATATGAACTAATGATTTTATAAAATAATTAGATTGGATTTTTGAATATATGATAAAAGTTTAAATATAGGATTTATAAAATTTGATTATTTTATAAATCGAAATGATGAAATTATAAAGGAATTTAAAGACGTTTTAGAATAATAATATAAACTGATTTATATTAAGAGATTTATAAATGGATATTTATAAATTGAAATATAGACATTATAAAACGAGTTTTTATAAGTGTTTGAATTAAGTGAAAATGAATTTCATTAAAGAATGGAATTTATAGAATTATAAACCGTGAAGTTATAAATGAAATTTATAAATAGTAAGATTTATAAATTTGGTGAAATTATTTGAAGAATAGATTGGATAAATCATTAAATCTTATAAGTTATAAGATTTATAAATTGGAAAGTGTTTAAAAGAACGATCTTATAAAATAATCGTTTTATAAGTATTTAACTTATAATTTGGACTTTTGGTTTATAATTAAGATTATAAATCGAATAGGTAAATAAAGAAGATTTATAAAAGAAGTTTTTATAAATAAATAGAAATGGAATTTATAAACGTTGTTTTATAAATCCGCAAACGACTTATTTTGATAAGTTAATTGTTATAACTTATAAATGGAGTTATATTCACGTTTTAGACAGTGAATAATCCTTTAAGTTAAAGTGAATAGAAATAATGGAATTTGTGAACATAGTATATTCACGTTTTTGAATAGTGAATAACATGTTAAAGAAAATGTTTTAGAATGTGATATTTTAAACAGAATTAAAACGATCTAACGATGTTTTAAAGGTGTTGAGATTCGAAACCATAGATTTCAACATTTATTGTTGAAATAGACGTTTTCGAGAAATAAAAGGAAATGGTGGACTATAACACTGTTGTTATAGTAAATAATTTCCGAAAGAAAATGTTTAGTATAGTATTGGGATTTATATATCTATTTAATTTCGAATCCCTATACTAGTGATTTTGGGTTGTTGTAACGATGTTTTACGCAACATTCGTTTTGGCCCAAATAAAAATGTTTAAGAGAATGATTTCCCTTAAAGAATGAATAATATACTTAATTCGATTTAAGTATATTGAACATTTTCAAAGGTTGAAAATAAAAAGATTTGTCGATTACTTATTTTTGATAAGTATGAAATTTATATGTGAAAAGTGGAATTGGAAAAAAAAAATAAATATTGATTTATTTTTGAAGTGTTGAAACTATATATCTAGTAAAGATATTTTGGAAAATAAATAATTTGGAAAATTATTTGGAATCTGGTGATGTATGCATATCAAATTGATAGTTCAATAACCGACTATCAGTATTTCCCTTTGAATGGGTATTTGATGTGATTTGATTGAATTTGAATGCACACTTATTTTTGAATAAGCGCTCACTATTCGGGTTAACCGGGAAAGGACCATGGGGTCGTATAACCCACTCCGAATATGTGATACGTCGTTGTGAATCGCATTTGAAGATCGGTGTTGAAGACCGGTATTTGCGAGAGTGATAGGATGAACTATCGATTGACTCTGCACCGAGTAGCTACGGTATTGAGTTCTCCATATGTGATGGTGAATCCGATCAGGATTGTGAATATCCGGATTGCAAGGACTTCTTTGTAAGTGCCTTCGGTTCTGTTCGAGCCCGGAACAGACTTGTATGGATTGTATGTCTGACATTACAAGTTGAGATATAAAGCCGATTTCTTTCAAATATATTTCTGTTGGTGGCGGAGAATTTATTCTTTGCTTAACACCCTTCTTTGAGACGTACGAGCTCAAAGGTTATATAGTTGAAGTTATCAGCAATATATTCCCAGTTTGGTAATGTGACATGCTGAGTGATGCTGAAATGATCATTGTGTTGATTATTGTGATAGGATCATTTATTTGATCGTCTATCTTAGTGATCATTGTGTTGATCATTTGTTGACCCAAAGCATGGCTTTTGTATAAAGTATGTTTTTGTGGACGTGAATTCGTCGAGCCTCACATCCCGTGAATGGTCAAAACAGGAAAGATGCGGCAAGGTTATGAGGGGTAGCACCCTTTAGGATATGTCCATTTCCTTCTGGAAAAGGGTGGTATCATGGTATGGAGCCCAGATACTTACTCATGTTGAAACACTTTGTTTTTATGATTGTGTGAATTGATTAGAGAGCTCTCGGATAAAGGTCCCAAAGGACCGGGGGATGGCATATTCGGTCAGTTGTTGCTCAGTTAGGAGTAACCCGGCCTTGTGTTGGTAGAGATCCGGTTTGGTTCTCGGGGATGTCCATCCAGAGGCATTCTCATGTGGCAATGGGAAGTTCCTTGGCCTGATCATTCGTTGGAAATCCAAAGAAACAATACGAGACTTGTACGGTTTTAGTTGTAGAACCTGCTATGGAATGTGGCGGTAACCTGCTATTGAACATAGTTAGCTATAGTAGGCATACGATAATGGTCGTATGTTGGCTAAGATTTATATTCTACTTTCGACATGAATTTTTTCTACACTATGCACTAGTAATAATATCAAATGTTATTTTAAATGCGTATCAAGCATCTTTGACTATCATAAGGAGAAATCTCCTCCGATTCTGCGTTTGCATGTGTGTGTGTGCGGGAGGCCTTATGGTAGTCTCATTTTTAAAAAGCATTGCGAATTGAATTAAAAATATTCCTCTGTTTTGATTTTTTAAAGATAAATAAACTGTTTTGAGTTCTCACACCAGTCACATGACTGACTCGGAGTTTATTGTTTTCCTTCCTAAACTCTGGGTGCCCACCAATTTCCACACGGGCAGTTAAGAGTTAGGTTTATCAGGATATTCTGAAGTTGCTGGAGGCAAGCTGGATGGCATGGCGTATTACTAGTTTATATAGTATTTGTCTTCCGCTGCACTGTTTGTTGTTGTATGATGTTGTACACTCTGATATGATGTGATGTAATGAAATGTAATGTAATAACTGATATGGTTCTTTGTTTAAAGATTATTCATTTATTATTATATGTTGTTCCGCTGCGAATTGTGAGATTCTGTTGTTGTTCTGTTGTTTCCTTTCTGTCCCGTGCTATTCCTTCTTCTCTATGTTCTATTTTAAAATTTTCTATTCTTCTATCTTCTGTCCTATTTTTAAAATTCTCTGTTTTCTAAAAATTATCTATCTTCTTTTCTCTCTATTTCCTATCTCTTCTCTCTTCTTTCTTTTTCTTTTCTTAAATTCTTTTTAAAAACCCATAACATCTCGGTTTTTCGGCAACGAAAATCCGTACTGTTACATTTGGTATCAAAGCTCTGATGGTTAAGCGACAACCATGGTTCTGTAGGGTATTAACTCATTAGAGATGGAGTCAGTAGTACTCTAGAATGAGTTTGAGTGTAATAATAGCTATGAGAGCGTATTTGTTAGTGTATATGAAATTGTTTTATATTGTGATGATTGGTTTATTGAGTGGTATATGAACTTTCGTCAGCGTGGTCCGCAAGACTATGCCGAAAGAGTTTCTAAACACTTGAATAGAACAATTCGGCACAATATTGTTTTAAGTTGGGTAAATGGAATAATTTTACCTTAAGTATATTTTATATATGAAGGAATAATTTTTCAAAATTATTAAAGTGTATGTAAGTTGATTGTTAGGTTGTTTGAATAATCTAAATAAAAGAATAATTGTATAAGCAAAAGAATTATAAGAATTGAATTATAATTAAGGTGATTTACAATTGTGAAATAAACCTACATATATAAGAAGTGAAACTATATTAATATGAGTTGTAAATAAAAGTGAATTTTAAAGTTAAATGGAAATATAACTTAAGAGATGTTGAATGGAATTGAATTTTGGTATCGAAGTAAATAATCAAGTGGATTAAAAGAATATGAACTTAAGTTATGTAAATGGGAATTCAACTTTGAAATTGAATTGAATTAATGGTTTGAATGTTTAATCAATTGAATGTAATTTAAGTTGATAAGGAATAATTAATGAAAGTGTTAATTCATTAAAATCTAATGTTATTAGAAGTTGAATAAAATTGAATGAAAATGAATATAAGGAAAGGGATTTGGTTGTAATGAATAAACCTTGGTTGTTATATGATTGTTGATTGATAGTATGAAATTCATTAAGTGTTAATGAAATTGAAAGCTATGAAATTGAATTCAAATTAAAGATAAATAAATTTGAATAGAATTGAACGTGAATTGGATTTAATTAGTGAATGCAAACTAATTAAAATTGAGAATGAATGTTGATAAAATCCAATGTTAATAAATCAAATATGATTTAGAGTGAAAACCAATTCATTAAGTATTAATGAGAATATGAATGAATTTGTTGAATGTTAGTTGGTTGATGGTTGAATATATATATTGCTATTGTTGCATTTGCTATGTGACATATATAGTTGATATGTTGCTATATGTTGTATATTGAGATTATTGTCTACATGCATGATTCTCATGTTGTTTGTTGAGTGTTTAGTAGGTGCGGATCGCATTTGCTTCGCATTTGGAGTTCGCTTTAGCGCTATATTAGCCGTATATGCTCGCTAATAAAATATAAGGTACATATCTCGGATTAAATATCGTACTTTTATACTTTTTCCCTTCGGGATGCCTCATTACTTGATGAGATGTATATTTGTGATATATATACTGTCATTTTTTTTTTCGGATCGAGCCGCGCAAAGGAGACTATGGCGAATTTTTCCGAAAATTTAAGGCGTTAGAAAAATTTTGAGAAAATTGGGAAAATTTTGAAAACTTTAACTTTGTTTTAAAGTTGAAAGTTAAATGATATAATTGTTTTTGAAAAGATAACTAAGTATGATTTGAAAACTTAGTAAAGTTATTGTAAGAAGTTTAATTATGAATTTTGGAAAGTTAATAGATTTTGTAACCTTTCTTATTTGTAATTTCGAGGACGAAATTCTTTTAAGGGGGAAAGATTGTAACGACCCAGAATTTTTAATAAATTAAAATTTGAATATTTAATTAATTTTAAATATTTATAAGTGAATTTATAAGTCAAATAAATTTTTATTTGAATTATTGGATTTAATTGGATAATTTAATCGATAATTTAATACGTTAAATTATAGAAATAATTAAAAAATTGAGTTAAATATGATTGAAAATAATTTGGAAAATTTTATTTAATCATACTGGAGTTATAGAAATATTTTAGAACTTTTAAAATCGAATTTAAAGTTAATTTGTGAAAATTGAATATTTTAATATTTAATAATCGACTGTAAAATAGCCAATTTTTGAACAGTCTCAGAATTGAACGAAACCAGTTCCATTGGATCCGTAATAGTTAGTTATTACCGGATTTCAAATTTCGTGTCAATCGGAGCTATCGTTTGATCGTGGCAGCTCGAAACGCATCGATTTATTTTTAATTTAAATTTGGCGAGTCAAAATAGCCATTTTTCAAAAAGTCTCGGATTTCGACGAAACCAGTTTCATCGGATCCGTAATGTGATATTATTGTAAGGTTTCAAATTTCAAGTCAATTGGATTTACCGTTTGTCCGGTACAAATTAAAACGCCTAGAAATCGACTTAAATCGGTTTAATTTAAATTGAACGTTTTCAGCCATAACTCGCACATACTTCCGAATTAGCTTCCGAAACCTGTTCCATTGTGTCCGGAACGCGGGATAAACCCTAGGAACGTCAGTTTCGCCGCGTAAATCGGAGTTTACAAAACCTGGATGAATAGTGTCGCTCAGCTCTCTATAAATACACCTTTATCACCAAAATAAAAGGAAAAAAAAAACTAGGGTTCATCATGTTTGTGGCCGCCATTTTTAAAAAAAAAACGAATGGCCGAAGCCTCTTCTCCCTCCTAAAAAACTCGAAGTCAGATAAAAAAAAAAAAAAAAAAAAAAGAATTCACAAATCGATTCGAAGAGGCCGGCGAACTTCGCGACCTGGGGAGACCTCGCGCTCGCGCGCGCGAGTATTTGGAGGGGCGTAGCCGCCTCGTGATGGCGCTAGATTTGGGGATCGCGATTGCCGATGGCAGTAGGGGAAGAGGCAAGCGTGGCGGCCGCGCGTGGGGTTTCGGTGGCGGTGACTTCGATGTATGGCGGCGGCGCGTGGTCTGGCGAAGTTGAGGGGTGGTTCGCGAATTCGAACATGGTCGTGGTGGCGTGCGGTTGTCTGGTCGAGGTGGTTCGTGGGTGAGGATGTGGTCGCGACGCAGGGAAGCGGTGATGGGCGCGCGACGAGATGGTGGCGGTCGCGATTGTGGTGGGGGATTCCAGTAAGTTTTTTTTACTTATTTATTTGGAAAGTTTTTTTTTTATGCATATATGTATGTTGCAAAGAAAATAATAGTAATGACAGTAAAAAATATAAAGAAAAAAAATATGTATAAGTATTTATTAAAGTGGAAATTAGTTTTAAAATTTGATTTTTAGTTAAATGAAATTATTAAAAAGGAATTTAGTTTTAAAATTGTAACCTTTAGTTAAACAAATTTAATTAAAGAGAATCAGTTTGAATTTTTAATTTTCGGCTTAAAATAAAAATCATAACTTGAGATTGAAATAATTAGTTGGAAAAATGTAATTTAAGGGCAAGTTAATAAAATCTATTTAAGAAGAAAATTTGGTTTTAAAATTTAATTGTAGTCGAATAAAATTATTAAAGGAATTGGTTTAAAACAAACCGTTGAATAATTAAAATAACAAAACGAAAAAAAATTGGTTCATTTGATTTGTTTCGAATATTAATAAATTTATATAATTGTTATACAAGGTATAAAATGGTGAAATCAAGTCAAGATGGATATGGGCTGCAAAATAAAAACCAAGGTGAGAATTTCTCACTCAATCGAATAGATTTCGATTTTATTTTAAATAGTTAGATTTAAAATATTTGAATGCATGTTTGAATGATGACTGTAAATTATTGATTGTTAAAATAGACATTATGCGCCGTTAGTAAGCGGATGTTATTTAATATAAACATATACCGCGAATATTTCATAAACAGTGAAATTGGTATTATATATAATATCAATATATATATATTGGCATATGTATATATTGCAGTTGTTGATTTCCCGCATTTTTTGTTTAGCGGATGAGACCCTATTACGCCGTTATTAAGCGGATAATATTTATTAAGAACATATACCGCGATAATTTCGTACTGGAGCGAAATTGGTATTGTGCTAATGTTTTTGGATGCAGGAAACAGGTTGGAGGGATCCAACTGGATTCCTCAACAGTATTTATTTTATTTCAGATATTTTGATATTTGATTGATTATCATATACGATATATGATGGATCGGGTAGTCGTGATTGACTATTTGGTGTGTAGCATCATTGGACCCAGATTTTGGGATTTTAAAATGATCTTTAAAATGATTTTTGAAAATATACTTTATTTCTGGAATTGATCCATTATAAATAAATAAACGTTATAATTTTTAAAGTTATAAAAATTATGGTTTTTGTGAAATATAGTTAAAAAGCTGATTTTTAGAAATACGATTAAAAGTCGATTTTTGAGAAATATGAACTAATGATTTTATAAAATAATTAGATTGGATTTTTGAATATATGATAAAAGTTTAAATATAGGATTTATAAAATTTGATTATTTTATAAATCGAAATGATGAAATCATAAAGGAATTTAAAGACGTTTTAGAATAATAATATAAACTGATTTATATTAAGAGATTTATAAATGGATATTTATAAATTGAAATATAGACATTATAAAACGAGTTTTTATAAGTGTTTGAATTAAGTGAAAATGAATTTCATTAAAGAATGGAATTTATAGAATTATAAACCGTGAAGTTATAAATGAAATTTATAAATAGTAAGATTTATAAATTTGGTGAAATTATTTGAAGAATAGATTGGATAAATCATTAAATCTTATAAGTTATAAGATTTATAAATTGGAAAGTGTTTAAAAGAACGATCTTATAAAATAATCGTTTTATAAGTATTTAACTTATAATTTGGACTTTTGGTTTATAATTAAGATTATAAATCGAATAGGTAAATAAAGAAGATTTATAAAAGAAGTTTTTATAAATAAATAGAAATGGAATTTATAAACGTTGTTTTATAAATCCGCAAACGACTTATTTTGATAAGTTAATTGTTATAACTTATAAATGGAGTTATATTCACGTTTTAGACAGTGAATAATCCTTTAAGTTAAAGTGAATAGAAATAATGGAATTTGTGAACATAGTATATTCACGTTTTTGAATAGTGAATAACATGTTAAAGAAAATGTTTTAGAATGTGATATTTTAAACAGAATTAAAACGATCTAACGATGTTTTAAAGGTGTTGAGATTCGAAACCATAGATTTCAACATTTATTGTTGAAATAGACGTTTTCGAGAAATAAAAGGAAATGGTGGACTATAACACTGTTGTTATAGTAAATAATTTCCGAAAGAAAATGTTTAGTATAGTATTGGGATTTATATATCTATTTAATTTCGAATCCCTATACTAGTGATTTTGGGTTGTTGTAACGATGTTTTACGCAACATTCGTTTTGGCCCAAATAAAAATGTTTAAGAGAATGATTTCCCTTAAAGAATGAATAATATACTTAATTCGATTTAAGTATATTGAACATTTTCAAAGGTTGAAAATAAAAAGATTTGTCGATTACTTATTTTTGATAAGTATGAAATTTATATGTGAAAAGTGGAATTGGAAAAAAAAAAAAATATTGATTTATTTTTGAAGTGTTGAAACTATATATCTAGTAAAGATATTTTGGAAAATAAATAATTTGGAAAATTATTTGGAATCTGGTGATGTATGCATATCAAATTGATAGTTCAATAACCGACTATCAGTATTTCCCTTTGAATGGGTATTTGATGTGATTTGATTGAATTTGAATGCACACTTATTTTTGAATAAGCGCTCACTATTCGGGTTAACCGGGAAAGGACCATGGGGTCGTATAACCCACTCCGAATATGTGATACGTCGTTGTGAATCGCATTTGAAGATCGGTGTTGAAGACCGGTATTTGCGAGAGTGATAGGATGAACTATCGATTGACTCTGCACCGAGTAGCTACGGTATTGAGTTCTCCATATGTGATGGTGAATCCGATCAGGATTGTGAATATCCGGATTGCAAGGACTTCTTTGTAAGTGCCTTCGGTTCTGTTCGAGCCCGGAACAGACTTGTATGGATTGTATGTCTGACATTACAAGTTGAGATATAAAGCCGATTTCTTTCAAATATATTTCTGTTGGTGGCGGAGAATTTATTCTTTGCTTAACACCCTTCTTTGAGACGTACGAGCTCAAAGGTTATATAGTTGAAGTTATCAGCAATATATTCCCAGTTTGGTAATGTGACATGCTGAGTGATGCTGAAATGATCATTGTGTTGATTATTGTGATAGGATCATTTATTTGATCGTCTATCTTAGTGATCATTGTGTTGATCATTTGTTGACCCAAAGCATGGCTTTTGTATAAAGTATGTTTTTGTGGACGTGAATTCGTCGAGCCTCACATCCCGTGAATGGTCAAAACAGGAAAGATGCGGCAAGGTTATGAGGGGTAGCACCCTTTAGGATATGTCCATTTCCTTCTGGAAAAGGGTGGTATCATGGTATGGAGCCCAGATACTTACTCATGTTGAAACACTTTGTTTTTATGATTGTGTGAATTGATTAGAGAGCTCTCGGATAAAGGTCCCAAAGGACCGGGGGATGGCATATTCGGTCAGTTGTTGCTCAGTTAGGAGTAACCCGGCCTTGTGTTGGTAGAGATCCGGTTTGGTTCTCGGGGATGTCCATCCAGAGGCATTCTCATGTGGCAATGGGAAGTTCCTTGGCCTGATCATTCGTTGGAAATCCAAAGAAACAATACGAGACTTGTACGGTTTTAGTTGTAGAACCTGCTATGGAATGTGGCGGTAACCTGCTATTGAACATAGTTAGCTATAGTAGGCATACGATAATGGTCGTATGTTGGCTAAGATTTATATTCTACTTTCGACATGAATTTTTTCTACACTATGCACTAGTAATAATATCAAATGTTATTTTAAATGCGTATCAAGCATCTTTGACTATCATAAGGAGAAATCTCCTCCGATTCTGCGTTTGCATGTGTGTGTGTGCGGGAGGCCTTATGGTAGTCTCATTTTTAAAAAGCATTGCGAATTGAATTAAAAATATTCCTCTGTTTTGATTTTTTAAAGATAAATAAACTGTTTTGAGTTCTCACACCAGTCACATGACTGACTCGGAGTTTATTGTTTTCCTTCCTAAACTCTGGGTGCCCACCAATTTCCACACGGGCAGTTAAGAGTTAGGTTTATCAGGATATTCTGAAGTTGCTGGAGGCAAGCTGGATGGCATGGCGTATTACTAGTTTATATAGTATTTCTCTTCCGCTGCACTGTTTGTTGTTGTATGATGTTGTACACTCTGATATGATGTGATGTAATGAAATGTAATGTAATAACTGATATGGTTCTTTGTTTAAAGATTATTCATTTATTATTATATGTTGTTCCGCTGCGAATTGTGAGATTCTGTTGTTGTTCTGTTGTTTCCTTTCTGTCCCGTGCTATTCCTTCTTCTCTATGTTCTATTTTAAAATTTTCTATTCTTCTATCTTCTGTCCTATTTTTAAAATTCTCTGTTTTCTAAAAATTATCTATCTTCTTTTCTCTCTATTTCCTATCTCTTCTCTCTTCTTTCTTTTTCTTTTCTTAAATTCTTTTTAAAAACCCATAACATCTCGGTTTTTCGGCAACGAAAATCCGTACTGTTACATTGATGGCATTATTTTATTTCGTGATCAACCTATTCGAGTTCTTTTTGATACGGGTGTGTCCCATTCTTTTATATCGAAAGAACTTGTTGATACTTTTTCTTTAAGTGTTGTTGCTTTAATGACTTCCTTGAGAATTGCGAATCTGGTAGGTGGATCTGCAATAATCAGTTTATTGTGTAAAGATGTCGAAATTATTTTGTGTGCTTACTCTTTCCAAGCTAATTTGCATGTTATGCGTTACTTAGGCTTCGGAATTGATTTGCATGATAGGATTGGCCTAATCATTGTGAAGCCCATATCCTATTTTTCCTAGTGGACAATTCATCCTCGGTATTCTAAATCTATTAAGAAGATTTCTATTTTCCTTTGTGATTTCGATTCCAATTTGGTGGCATCATTTTATTGTTTAAGCCCACATGTTGAGTAAAGTATTATTTCTCTCATTTGGGTAGTTGTGAAATTTTCGGTATTTTTGAGCTTGTCTTAGGGTTATCACCTAAGCAATCTTTTGAATGGTGTTAAGGTCTTTTCAGCTCGACCTTGCCACCGGTTTTCATTTTCTACGAGTTGTGGAAGTTAGCGTTCCGCTTAACGCATTCCACACTTGTTATGATTCTTATGAATGACTTATTATGTCATTCAGTATGTCCAGCTTATTTCATCCATTTTGTAAATCGAGTATTCTATGAATATTTCGATGAGACCATTCTTGTATTTATTGATTTTGGATGAAAATAGCAATTTAAAAAAATTACAGATCTTTTTGATAAGATTTATTTATAATTATAATTGGATTTTTTTCTTAAACGAGCAAAGAATATTTAAAAAAAACTTCTAAGAGATATTTTTATCATATAGAAGATGATTTTGTGTTGTTTTGCCCATTGAGTGTGTCAAGAATTCTGGTCGGTGCACTTGATCAACGTTATCGATATGAATTTCCTAAACGCTTTGATGAGACAATCAAACACAATAAATTGACTTGTAAAAATGTACATTTTTCTAGAAATATGATTACATAAAGTTAGTTATAATTTTGGGAAGTTTTAGCTTTTCGGGAAAGAGGGTCAATTGAAAGAACTCTTTTCTAATACTCATATTCTTGTGATTCCCAAAGGGAACCGAGACTTCATTGTTTGTGCCAATACTAGTCGTGTTGGTTTGGGTGTCGTTCTCTTGCAAAAGAGAACGTTCTATCATTTATGCTTCTATACAATTAAAGCCTATCGAGACTAGGTATTCCACTCATGATCTAGTGCTCGCGACTATTGTTGTCGAATTTTACCGTTTGGCATCATCGTTTGTTTTTAGGGAAGAAATTCATTCTCCACTCCGATCATAAATCTTTGAAATATTTATTTTCTCATAAGGAACTTAATTTGCATCAACAGCGTTGGCTCGAGTTCCTTACATCTTATGATCTTGATATTCTTTATACTCCCGGAAAGGGAAATCGTGTTGCCGATGCCCATAACCAAAAGCAACAAGCGGTTGTTTCCATGATGATATCTGAATGGAATGACCTTGAGACTTTATCCACTTGTGAGATGAGAGATCGTGTATTCGATTTATATTCATCTCTTGTTTTATGTAGCCTTGAGGCTCATCCTTCTCTTTTAGACCGCATTCTTGAAGCTCAAAAGCTAGATCCCGAATTGGCTCTTCTTAGCCAAAATTGTAGGGATAAAATTGATATTGAACGTTTGAAAGACTTTGATATTGATTCTCGTGGCGATATTCATAAATTTGGTAGACTTATCGTACCAAATAATAGTGATCTTCGCAAAGACATTTTAGAAGATTCCCATCGTTCTAAATTTACCATTCATCCCGGTAGTAGTAAAATTTACGTGGATATGAAGCGACTTTATTACTGTGAGGGAATGAAATTTGATATTGCCAACTTTGTTAAGCGTTGCATGACTTGCCAACTTGTCAGGGCCGAGCATCAAAGGCCAGGTGGGTTGTTGCAACCTTTGGATATTCCAATTTGTAAGTGGGATCAAATTTCTATGGATTTTATTGACGGCCTTCCCCGTTCTCGTTCGGGTCATAATAGCTTATGGGTGATAGTTGATAGACTTACTAAATCCGCCCATTTTATTCCCGTTCGGTCTAATCGGACCGTTCCTCTTTTGGCTAAACTCTTCATTAAAGAAATTGTTAAATTGCATGGAGTTACTTCTTATATTGTTAATGATCGTGATCCATTGTTTACTAGTGGATTTTAGAAGAGTCTTCAAAAAGCTTTGGGAATGAAGCTTAATTTTACCACCGCTTATCTTCCTCGGTCCGATGGACAAACCGAGCGTATGAATCAAACTCTTGAAGATCTTCTTCGTGCATGTGTTCTTGATTTTGGTGGAAGTTGGGAAGATCATATTTCTCTTGTTGAGTTTTCCTATAATAATAGCTTCCAATCTAGTATTGGTATAGCACCTTTTGAGGCACTCTATGGAAGGCCATGCCGATCTCCTTCTTGTTAGCTTGAGGACGGTGAGAAGCTGTTTTTAGGTCCAGATTTTATTCGTGATTCCGCAGAAAAGATTGACCTTATTCGCCAAGGATGAAAAAAGCTCAGAGTAGGCAAAAATCCTCTGCCGATAACCAAAAAAGGAAATTAGAATTTTCTGTGGGAGATTTTGTGTTTGTTCGTGTTTCACATATAAAGGGTGTTGTGCGTTTCAGTCGATCGGGAAAGTTAGCATCTCGATATATTGGTCCATTTCCCATCACCGACCGTATTGGTTCCGTGGCTTATCGCCTTTCATTACTGGCTTAGTTTTCTGCTATTCATGACGTGTTTCACGTTCCTCAACTACGGAAATGCCTTCGAGATTCCGATTCTATTCTTGAGCCCGGTGTTATGGAAGAAATTGAAGTTTCGCCTAATTTAACTTATGAGCAACATCCTATTCGTATTATTGCTTCGGAGGTCAAACGCGTTCGAAATAAAGATGTTTCTCTTGTGAAAGTTTAATGGTCCTCAAATCCTAAGGATTATCTTGGGAATATAGAGAATTCATCGATCGAACACATCCGGACTTACTTTCTCGTGCTCTTTGAGGTGAACCTCTTATTTTTTTTAAAATTTCTTATTTTTGTGTTGATATGCTTTTATGGTTCTTACTTTTTGATTCATTTATTTCTTAAGATTGCGAGGACGCAATTTCTTTAAGAAGGGGAGTCTGTAACAACCCGCATATTTTACGATCGAGTATTTAAATATTTTATTTAAATATTTCATCGTTAGTCGGATTTTGTCTGAAAAGCTACTTTTTGCAAACAGTCAAATTAGGACTCGAGACCACACCTATTGAGTTCAAAATGATGTTTGCGATCTTTTTGAATATGAACTTTGATATGTTTGGAGTTAGTGGAATTTTGCTACTTTTTCACTTAGGGCTTTGGTTTTGTTTCAGCACATTAGACCCAAGCTTCACCCCACTTCTCTTCATTACTTCATTTCTATTTCCTAATACTCAAGCTTCAGCAACAATGGAGAGAGGAATGGGAAATTAAAACTCCAGGCCCTAGTTTTCATTTGCAAATCAAGTTCTAGCTCCAAATCTAAAGAGAAGCTATTGGTGAGCATTATCTTCTTCTTCTTCAACTCATTCTCCTTTCAATTTCAGAAATTCCTAAACCTAACTTTGGGAATGTTCTTCTTTTGAGCTTAGGTTCAAGCTCATTTAGGTCGTGTTGAAGTGTGGTTGATTCTTCCTTTGCTTTCAAGCTTCTCCTTCCTTATTTTTGTGAAAAGGTGAGATTTTATCTCACATCTATGTCTATAACTATCTTTGATTGTTAGGTATGATTCCTAACACTTATTCATGTGCATTTGATTTTGGTTTGGGTTGATTTTGTGTATATTCCAATTTTTGGTGTTTTGGTCTAATTTATGAAAATCCTATTATGGATATTTGGATATTGATATTCGAGGCGTATCGAAAAGCCGTTAGGGCTGGGTTGTCGCTTGGCATAAATCATTAGTCGTCGTTGCTCGTCCGATCGCTTCCGATATCATTTAGCCATTTTTGGCCTAAGTTCAGGGAATGCCCTGAACCACAATTTCAGACGTCTGAATCCTTATTTCAGACGTCTGAATATTATACTGGGAATTTTTATTTTCCAGTATTCAGACATCTGAATCAAAATTCCAGACGTCTGAATTTGCTCGTGAGCAACCAGAAAGGAAATAGGCTAAAAAATTCCTATTTCAGACGTCCGAAATATAGGGTTTAGACGCCTGAATTATGTTCTGGAAAACTTTTATTTTTCCAGATTCAGACGTCTGAATCCTTGATTTCAGATGTCTGAATCTGCTGTCTGGGCTCGATTTTGCCTATTTAGCTTGAGATTCCAAATTTAATCGATTCGTGTTGTTTCCCTTTTGTTGTTATCATTATTATCGACTTTGATGGCATTTTCTTCGGGATTTATTGGAATATCCATTTTGATGGATTCGGTATCGATTTCTTTGGATTTTATTCACGTCTTCGAATGTGAATTTTGGTGATTGATTGTTCTACAATCATTTTTATGATTTGTCACTTTAAAAATATAA
Source organism: Allium cepa (assembly GCA_030765085.1). NCBI lineage: Eukaryota > Viridiplantae > Streptophyta > Magnoliopsida > Asparagales > Amaryllidaceae > Allium > Allium cepa. The sequence goes on along the minus strand of CM060939.1, from coordinate 960,803,911 downwards.
AGGTTTTCTTAATAGTAGTAAATATCAAAACTCTTTCATCAAAACAATTTCAACACTATTTTATTACAAAGCTCGTTTATTAAAACCATTTTCCAATCTATTAGTATATACAAATCTTTACCTCATTCGTATGAGAAATCAAATTAAACGGCATAGCAAAACAAGTGGTATGAAACGCTTGCGTTTACTTCGTCGGTTAATTCTTGTACTTGTTCGATTGAATCTCTTGTGACAATTTTCGAGTGGAGATCTACAATTTGTTCGTAAATATTTAAGTTAAGATAGTGGTTATGGGACATGATGCTAAACTCATTTATTTACTAGCTTAGTGTAATTTACACTTATCAATCAATGATGATCATTTTGTGATTTAGACTAGCATTGTGCGATGTCTCTTTGTCTGCGAGGGAGACTAAACCCCGTTTTTGTGGAGCTTCGGCTTGGTGGGGTAGTGACCCATGGTTTTTGTACCGTTTTTGCGGAGCTCCGGCTCATAGGTCTTCGGGCCGTTTTGTGGAGCTTCGGCTCAAAAATTAATGGTTAGCAACCATGGAATAGCTTTTCGCTTTGTGATACACGTGTTGGTCAATTTTCATGCTCCCGTTCTTGTGATAGGCCTCTTTTCCCCTTTTTGTGATTTCAGGATTTCTATTGATCGATTTCTAGAATTTGTGTTTCACCAATTTTCGTGATTGACCTTGATAAGCTTTATCAATATTTGTGTATTGGTGAATTTGTGTTTCAACAACTTTTACGATTGGCAGTGATATGTTTGTCAATGTTTGTGGTTTAATGAATAAAATAAGAATATGGCATTCTTTTTAGTGCTTTGAGATTTCTTGTGGTATTGTATGATTTTTGTTGTTATTTGATGTATACTTTTTATTGTATGACATTTTTGTTATCATACGTTTTAATCGCATCTGTTATCCTATCTCATTTTGCCTAATATTTATAGCTAGACTGATCCGTTTGTTATTTTCTTATTAAATAATACTCGGGTCAGACCGACATGTTACAGGTGCTTCTACTTGACTCTTCATCATGGAGTATTATCTGACTTTTGGCTAACTACTTTAGATTGGTAGTTTATGTTGTTAAACATTTGAGCTAGAGACTCCTTAATGTATACATATTCTTTTGTCTTACACTTGTATCCATTCTTTTATGTTATTGTGGATCTTTTTAACCACTACTCTGATGTACACTTTTAAGTGTTATATATTCATATCTATTTCTGCCTATGTGATATGAATTACCTGTGACTGATTTGTGTTATGTTTATTTCTATATTTGTTTTCGAAGCCCACATAGCTACTGTGTATTAGTTTTGAGTTTGTATTTGTATGTCGGATTTCCTCTTGAGATGAAAATTTATATCTTTATCTGGCCTATCGGTACTCGCACTAAGCAATTATACAGATGGTCGCTCCTCAACAGCCTTATCCTCCGTGCTAGTTGACGGCATTACCCCGTAGTGTCCTTGGCTAGCGCGGGTATAGATGTGGGGCGTCACACTCTTCAAGGCACTGTAGCCTGAAGATTTCACATGCCTGTTCCCTCTTTTCAAAACGTCAAGTTCCCTCTTTTCAAAACATCATGTTCCCATTTTCATTTTAAACTTACGCAACCAAGTAGATCGATTCAAAACTTAGGACAAAAGTGATGTAGCTTCGAAATTTCAATGGCCTGCAAAAATCTTTTCTCTCCTACCAGTTCGAAGTTGCCTTCTTCCCCTCATTTCCAATCGATAAATGGTGTCTTTTATATCTCGCTCGAACGAAAACATTTCATCGTTCAAAAATCAAAACCACGGCCATTGTTCCCTCTTCCATTTTCGAATTCAAATCAAAGAAACGGGGGCATCGCGATGAGCTTCGCGAGTGGGAATAGGCGTTCGAGTGTACTCATGAAGTTCCTCGACAAGTCCAGGCGGCAAGTTATCGCGCGCACGAGGCAGGGAGATGGCGATGTTCTCGAAAGGGACGAGGATGCTGGAGTCTCGAATTCGTCTTCGCGTTCGAATCGAGATAGGGGGTGGCAGCGGCGCTTCGAGTCAGGGCGGCAGCACTTTAGATCAAAGGCAAGTGTGATGCTAGCAGGGTCGTGGTGGGTTCGAACGAGGACTGTCGGCGGTTGGGGATGTTGGGTCTGAGGGTGCGATCTAGGGTTTCGTCCATGGAGGCAGAGTTCGATTTCTCTATTGTGTTCGAACAGTAAGGTATAATAATTTTAATCTTTATTTAACTAATTAAATTTATGCAGTTTTTCAGTTTTTTTATGCTAGTAGAAAATAAAAAAAATTACAGTAAAGGATTTAAATGCATTTTATACTTATATATGGATCTAGATTTAATAAAGTTATAATATGTTTACACAGAAATTTAAACCCGATTTCAATTTCTACTAAAGCAATGAATATACATATATAAGATTTTATGGAAATAAAATAGAAAATATATATTATAAAGGTAGTTCTATTAATAAGACTTATTTAATTATTTCTACCAAAGGTTATTTTATTAAATTTAGTTTTGAAAGTTAATTTTTAGTTAAATATTTTATTAAAAGAAAATGTGTTTAAAAATAAATTAAAGATGTAAATCCAATTTATTATCTAAAGTAAATAACTATGATTAATTATTTGACTAATTCAAAATATTAATCAACTGTATAAAAATTGTTATACAAGGTCTAATACAATGTAGAAAACAATCTGGAATAAAAATGGATTGCATGCGACAGCAAGGCGAGATCTTCTCACTCAATCAATATTGTTTTGATTTAAATGTTGAATAGTTAGATTTAAAATTGATTGACTGTATGCTTGGATAGTTGATTTATAATAATTATTCACTGGATGACATTATATATATAGTAGTATATACTATATATTGGGTGATTGATTTCTCACATTATATAGCGGATGAGACCCTATGCGCCGCACAATAGCGGATGATATTTTATAAATCCCATATACCGCAATATTCCACCTCGAAGTGGAATTGGTATTTAATGGTTGTGCCAACGTCTGTGGATGCAGGGCCAACAGGTTGGAAGGATCCAACTGGATTCCTTAAATTATAGAATTTGTTTCAATATTGTATGTTGATTATTTATAATCTGTGTGTCACTATTTGTGATTGAAACTATTGAAGGCTAAAATTTAGCCGAATATATTTTTGGTATCGCAGGGTACCGGAAATAGATAAAATTGAATTTTTTGAAATTTACTAGAAAATTTATAGTAAATTAATTTTAGGAAAATTAAATAAATTCAAAGGAAGGAATTTGTTTCAGAGGATAATAAATTTGGTGTTGAAATAAATTTAGAAATCAATTTTGGGAATTGATTTGTTATTTGAATATAAATTTGGAAATCAATTTATAATTTAATTCAGTGCTGAAAATGAATATTTGGAAATCGATTTGAAAATCATATATCAATGGATATTTAGAAGTTTAAATTCATAATGGGAATTTATAAAGGAAAGGGAAATTTGTTTTAAAAATAAACATTTGGTTATTTTTAAAAAGTGTGGAAAGGAATTTACGAATTTGGAATGTAAATTTAAAATAAATCCAAAAGGATTTATTAATTGATTAAAAATGATCCATTTCGAAAAGGAAGGTGTATTTTCCCTGAAAAGCGAAGTATGTTGTAAAATAGCTTTTGAAATATAAATTGAAAAGTTCTAGGCTTGGTTTTAAAAGAATATTTTTAGAGAAATTAGTTTCTTAAGTCATTTTGTAAATCTTTAAAGTAAAGATTTATTTAATTAATTATCGAAGTAATGAGTGAAGATTTAATTGATAATGGTTTTAGAAATTGAATATTTAAATAGTTATATCCTATGTACTAATTTTATTTTGAAATTAGTTTTGGACTTGAATTTTTATATGAGATATTGGTATAATATTTTCATAACTAATATTTAAGTAAGTGTTTCAAAATAGTTTTATTTTTAATATCTCTAAGTATACTTTGGATAAGCATTTTACATTATTTTAAAATTTTGAACTCGGCAGATTTTCAATGGAAAAGTATAAATATTTGGAAATATATTCCGCGTAAGGAAAATGACTTGAAAATTATTTTCAAAGTATTAACATGTGGAAAGTAATTTGAAATTTGTTTTCAAATGGTTGAAGTGTGAAATATATCTTGCGGAATTATTTTGAAAATAAATAATTTGGGAAATTTATTTAAATTCGACAATTGTTGTGGAAGTTGATTGATAGTTAAATAACCGACTATCAACATTGGCCTTTTAATGGCATTTGAATTTCGATGCGACCGGGGGTCGGATTCCAAGTGGATATCCAAAAACCACATCGAACCTTTGTGATTGTGATAAATCTTTTGTTTAAATGATCAAAGTGAAAATTGTTGTAATTTGTTGAAATCTGAATGTAACATTTATTTTTAAAAATAAGCGCTCGTTATTTGGATTGAACGGGGGAGGACCTTGTGTCATAAAATCCATTCCGAATAATGATACGACGAAATGGGATTGCATTTGAAGACGGTGTTGAAGACCGGGTATTTTCGAAAAAGAAAGGATTACCTTTCGAATGTCTCTTCACCGGTTGCTCCAGTATAGAGATTTTATCACCCTTTGTGATAGGGATTCCGGACGTGATTAATGAATATCCCAATTTGCAACGGCTTCTTTGAAGTGCCTTCGGTTCCGTTCGATCCCGGAACAGACTTGTACGGATGTGTGGCTGACGTTACATTTGAGATATAAAGCTGATTTCTATCAAATACATTTATGTTGGTGGCGGAGAATTTATTCTCTTAGCTTAACACCCTTCACTGTGACGTACGAGCTCAGAGGTTATGTAGTTGATGGTTATTAGTGATATACTCCCAATTTGGTAATGTGGCATACGAAGTGTTGCTGATCATTTGTTGATCAAAGCATGACTTTGTGACAAGTGTCTCTTTGTGGAAGAGACTTCGTCAGACCTCACAACCCGGAAATGGTCAAAACAGGAAGGATATGGCAAGGTTATTTGGGGGTAGCTCCCTTTAAGGGTATGTCATTTCCTTCTGGAAAAAGGTAGTATCATGGTATGGAGCCCAGATATTTTACCTATGTTGTTGCCGCAAATTTATTATACTTTGTGGTTGAGGATCCTCGGATAAAGGTTCCAAAGGACCGGGAGATGGCATACTCCTGTAGTAGTTACCTAGTTACAGAGGTAACCCGGCCTTGTGTTGGTAGAGATCTGTTTAAGTTCTCAGGGCGTCCCTCCAGAGGCGTACCCATGTGGCAGTAGGAAGTTCCTTAGCCTGACCATTTGTTGGAAATCCAAAGAAACAATACGAGCCCTTTACAATTGCAATTGTATAACCTGCCTCCTCAGGAGGCAGCTATAGCAGGCATAGTATAATGGTACCTATTCTGGCTAAGATTAATATTATACTTTCGAAATTTTTTATATGCACTAATAATAATATTAAAAAAGGATTTTCGCGTATCAAGCATGTTTGACTATTATAATTAGAAATCTCCCCCAAGTCTGCGATTACATTGTGTGTGTGCCGGGAGGCCTTACGGTAGTTTCATTTTCCAAAAGCATAGCGGATTTCTTTCTATTTTTTTTGTGAAACTAAATTTTTTTAAGATCTCACACCAGCCCCACGACTGACCTGGAGTTTATGTTCCCTTTCTAAACTCTGGGTGCCCATAATTTTCCACACGGGCAGCCTAGAGTCAGGTTATCATTATTCGGGAGCAAAGTCAAGAAGTTGTTGTGGAAAACAGGAGTGGGAGCTGGATGGCGAGGCGTATCACTAATATATATAATATTTCTTTCCGCTATTTGTTGTTGTACACTCTGATAATGTAAGGTGATGTAATGTAACAACTGATATATTTCTTTGTTTTAAAGATATTCATATATCTATTATATTTGTTTCGTTGCGATATGTGAGATTCTGATGTTATTCTATTTTCTTCTTCTTTTACCTCTTTCTTCTTTAACCCTAAAGACTTGTACACTTGTTCCTCTTTGGCTGAATTGTTGTGGAATTTTTCCAGCTAAAAAGGGGTGTGGATTTGCGGCCCTTTACATGTGGTATCAGAGCAATTGGTTAAGCGATAACCTTGGCTCTGTTGGGTGTTACTCATTAGAGATAGTGTCAGCAGTACTCTAGAATGAGTGTGAGTGTAATAATAGATATGAGCGCATATTTGTTAGTGAATATAAAATTGTTCTTTATTGTGTTGATTGGTTTGTTGAGTGGTATATGGATTCTGGTCAATACGAGTAATTAACGTTATTGATAGGGATCTCTAAACACTTGTATAGAACAAATTCAACACGATATCGTTTTAAAATAGTGTAAATGAAATAATTTACCCAAACTATTTTCGTATATAAAAGAAATAAATTTTCTGTGAACTACAATAATATATGGCTGCTTGGTTGCTAGGAAGCGATAATATTAAATTATCATCATCATTGTATGAGGAATTAAAATCAAAACCAAAAGCTAAGAAAATAAAAATCCAAATGGGATTTGTAAATGTAAATTGTAAATGAGATTTATAATTTGAAATAGAATTCCAGAGAAATATTTGGAAATGTTCTTGAAAATATTTGAAATTCAGGAAGTTTGGAAATTAAATTCCTTTTGGGATTGGAAATAGTTTTCATGGGTTTAGAAAAATGTTTTTGGAGGGATAAAAGCTCTAAACTCTTTTCGGTCGTTGGAAAATAATTTCGATGATGATCGCGACATCATCGGTGTTCATTTTCGAGTTTCCAACAGAGGAATTGCTGTCAAATTGTTTTAAATGGAAGTTGTTTGGAAATTTTGGGTATGGCTTTGGAATTCCAAGGATAATTTGAATTGATTTAAAAAATGGTTTTGAAATGTTGAAAGGACTTTGGAATTTTATTAAAAATAGTTATGGAATAATAAGTTTGAAAACTTGGAAAGGTCAGATTTAAACTGAAATTAACTTGAGTTAATTTGAATAAAGGTGAATTCGAGAAGTCTTATAGACTAAATGATTAGAATAAAATCTAAAAAGGTGGAAAATAAAGTTGTGAATGAATAAATAAATTTACAATTGAAATTAAATGATAGTGAAATTGAATGTTGAATTCATTTCGAATTTGTAAATAAATAGAACTGGAATTGGAATTGAATTTGATTTGTGATAAACAAAGAGAAGTATTGAAAATTAAATTAGTAACTGAGACTAATTGAAGAAATGACAAATTAATATGGTTTGAAATGAATTGAATTAAATATTTATAGGTGAAAGTAAATTGAATTTATATGGAATTTGAAATCCAGTTTAAATACAAGTGGTTGTAAACCAAAATGATGAATTGAAATTGAATTGTGTTTGGAAATGAACAAAAGATTAAAACTGGAATTGAAACTGAATATTGAAAACCAATTTGAATTGTGTGAAATAAAATGAAGTTTTTAAATTAGTTCGAAGTGAACTATAGATAATAAAGGTGAAATAAAGAAATGCTTTGAGATAAAATGAATTGGAATTTGTAATGAATTAGTATATGAAACTGATTTAAAATAGTGATATGAATCAGTTGGGAATGAAAGATGATTGATAAAATTCAATATTCAGAAGATAAACTGAATCCAAATAGAATTGAAGTGTAAATTGAATTCAAATGAAAGTGAAAATGCAAGATAGAATGAAAATGGATATATAACTTCAATAGTGAAGTAAAAAAGGTATAAGAAGTATATATTAAAGATTTTGTAACGGAATGTGCAAAAATGATATTTGAATGTTGTAATTGGATATTATGGCTAGCAGGATATACAGGTGTACTAAAGGAAATGGATTAGACGATTTTGGATAAGGTAATTGGATATTATTGCTTAGTCGCATAAAGGTGATTTAAATGCAAAAGGAATTGGGATTTGATTTTCGAAGATAAATTTGAATTGCTCGACAAAAAGGTATGTATTTAAATTTCTATATGAAATTTGATGATTTTATAGTCTAGCCACTTGGCTTTTTTTTCTTTTAGAATCTGTGGGCTGGTGGTGCCATTTTGTAGTCGTACCGAGCTAGCTGCGCGAAGGAGACACTGGTGAAATTTTTCGAAAATTTAGGGAGTTAGAAAAAATTTGAGAAAATTTTGAAAGTTTAAAATTTGAATTTAAATTGAAATTGTTAAAGAAAACAATGTTGTATGGAACTTATAATTGAAGTTGGGAAGTTAGTTGAATTAATGATGGGTCTTAAATAAAAAAGATTTTTTTTGGTACGATGATAAAACGGTTTGGTTTGGGAAAATTACAAACGGGTTAAGGATCACTCTTCTTAACTAGTAATTTCGGGACGAAATTCTTTTATGGGGGGAAGGATGCGACGACCCGGAAATTTTGAAAATTCGAAATCAAAATATTTAATTGATTTTAAACATTTGGGAGTTAGTTTAACTTGAATTTCAAAATTAACTATGAATTTGGCAATTTAATTTTTGGATTTAATTTATTGAAGTTGGATAAAAAAATTTGAATTTTAAATTAAGCTTGTTAAAAATAATTTGAAGGCTTAGAAAATTTATATTGATAATACTGAGGTTAATGGATGCTTCAGAATTTAATTTGTAAATGTTTTATTCAGTTTTGAAATTATATTGTTTAAATCGATCTATAAAAATAGGCTTCCGAGGCATAGTCTCGGATTTCGACGAAATTAGTTCCATTGGATCCTTAATATTGTATTATTATCGGATTTCAATTTTTGTAGCTTTTGGAGTTGTCGTGTGACCGTACGATCAATAAGCGCGTTGAAATTTAAATCGAAAATTCGACATAATAATTGGTTCAAAAAGCTATCTTCTCCATACAATCGAATTTGGACTCGAAACCTTTTCCATTGCGTTCGGAATGGTGGTATAACATTATATACGCCTAGCGAAACGCCTTGATAGGAGATCAAAATTTTGAGTTGCGTTTATCGAGACCATTTAAATTTAATTTAATATATATATATATATATATATATATATATATATATATATATATTTATATTATGGTCAAGTGTTCACATCAGCTGAAATTATATCTACATCAAACCTTTTCTTCGTTTCAGCTTTTACGCTCTTCAAGGCACTATAGCCTGAAGATTTCGCATGCCTGTTCCCTCTTTTCAAAACATCATGTTCCCATTTTCATTTTAAACTCACGCAACCAAGTAGATCGATTCAAAACTTAAGAAGAAGAAAATTGCTGTAGCTTTAAAATTTCAATGGCCGGCAAAAATCTTTTCTCTCCTCCCAGTTCGAAGCTGCCTTCTCCCCCTCATTTCCAATCGATATTGGCGTCCTCTATATCTCGCTCGAATGAAAACATTTCATCATTCAAAAATCAAAACCATGGCCGCTCTTGCCTCTTCCATTTTCGAATTCAAATCAGAGATAGGGGCATCGCGACGAGCTTCGCGAGTGGGAGCAAGCGTTCGAGCGTACTCTGATGTTCCACGACAAGTCCAGGCGGCAATTTATCGCGTGCACGAGCCAAGGAGATGGCGATGGTCTCGAACGGCACGAGGATGCTGGAGTCTCGAATTCGTCCTCGCGTTCGAATCGAGATTGAGGGCGCGGCAGCACTTTAGGTCAAAGGCAAGTGTGATGCTGGCAGGGCCGTGGTGGGTTCGAACGAGGACTGTCGGCGTCTGGGGATGTTTGGTCCAAGGGTGCGATCTAGGGTTTCATCTATGGAGGTAGAGTTCGATTTCTCTGTTGTGTTCGAACAGTAAGGTATAGCAATTTTTATCTTTATTAAATTAATTAAATTTATGTAGTTTTCATTTTTTTTATGCAAGCAGAAAATAAAATAAAATAATTACAGTAAAGGATTTAAATGCAGTTTATACTTATATATGGATCTAGATTTAATAAAGATATAATATGTTTAAACAGAAATTTAAACCCGTTTTCAATTTTTACTAAAGCAGTGAATAGACATGTATAAGATTTTATGGAAATAAAATAGAAAATATATATTATAAAGGTAGTTTTATTAATAAAACTTATTTAATTATATCTACCAAAGGTTGTTTTATTAAATTTAGTTTTGAAAGTTAATTTTTAGTTAAATATTTTATTAAAAGAAAATGTGTTTAAAAATAAATTATAGGTGTAAATCCAATTTATTATCTAAAATAAATAACTCGTGATTAATTGTTTGACTAATTCAAAATATTAATCAACTGTATAAAAAAATTTATACAAGGTCTAATACAATGGAGAAAACAATCTGGAATGAAAATGGATTGCATGCGAAAGCAAGGTGAGATCTTCTCACTCAATCAATATTGTTCTGATTTAAATTTTGAATAGTTAGATTCAAAATTAATTGATTGTATGCTTGGATAATTGATTTATAATAATTATTCACTGGATGATATTATATATATATAGTAGTATATAGTATATATCGGGTGATTGATTTCCCGCATTATATAGCAGATGAGACCCTATGCGCCGCATAATAGCGGATGATACTTTATAAATCCTATATACAACGATATTCCACCTCGAAGTGGAATTGGTATTTAATTGTTGTGCTAACGTCTATGGATGCAGGGCAAACAGGTTGGAGGGATCCAAATGGATTCTTCAAATAACTGAATTTGTTTCAATATTGTATGTTGATTATTTATAATCTATGTGTGACTATTTGTGATTGAAACTGTTAAAGGCTAAAATTTAGCTGAATATATTTTTGGTATTGTGGGATACCAGAAATAGATAAAATTGGATTTTTTTGAAATTTAGTAGAAAATTTGTAGTAAATTAATTTTAGAAAAAATTAAATAAATTCAAAGGAGGAATTTGTTTCAAAGGATAATAAATTTGGTGTTGAAATAAATTTAGAAATCAATTTTGGGAATTGATTTGGTATTTGAATATAGATTTGGAAATCAATTTAGAATTTAATTCAGCGCTAAAAATGAATATTTGGAAATCGATTTGAAAATTGTATGTCAATGGATATTTAGAAGTTCAAATTAACAATGGGAATTTATAAAGGAAAGGGAAATTTGTTTTGAAATAAACATTTGGTTATTTTTAAAAAGTGTGGAAAGGAATTAACGGATTTGGAATGTAAATTTAAAATAAATCCAAAAGGATTTATCAATTGATTAAAAATGATCCATTTTGAAAAGGAAGGCGTATTTTCCCTGAAATGCCGAGTATGTTGTAAAATAGCTTTTGAAATATAAATTAAAAAGTTCTAGGGTTGGTTTTAAAAAATATTTTGGAGAAATTAGTTTCTTAAGTTATTATGTAATTTTTAAAGTAACGGTTTATTTAATTAATTATGGAAGTACTGAGTCAAGATTTAACTGATATTGGTTTTAGAAATTCAATATTTAAGTAGTTATATCCTATCTGCTAATTTTATTTTAAAATAAGTTTTGGACTTGAATTTTTATATGAGAAATTATTTTAATATTTTCATAACTAATATTTAAGCAAGTGTTTCAAAATAGTTTTATTTTAAAAATCTCTAAGTATATTTTGGATAAGCATTTCAAATTATTTTAAAATATTTGAATTCGGCAGATTTTCAGTGGAAAAGTATAAATATTTGAAAATATATTCCGCAAAAGGAAAATGACTTGAAATTTATTTCCAAAGTATTAGCATGTGAAAAGTAATTTGAAATTTGTTTTCAAATGGTTGGAGTGTGAAATATATCTTGCGGAATTATTTTGAAAATAAATAATTTGGGAAATTTATTTAAACCCGGCAATTGTTGTGGATATTGATTGATAATTAAATAACCGACTATCAATATTGGCCTTTTAATGGCATTTGAATTTCGATGCGACCGGGGGTCGGATTCAAGTGGATATCCGAAAACCACATCGAACCTTTGTGATTGTGATAGATCTTTTGTTTAAATGATCAAAGTGAAAATTTTTGTAATTTTTTGAAATCTGAATGTAACACTTATTTTTAAAAATAAGCGCTCGTTATTCGGATTAGCAGGGAGAGGACCTTGTGTCATAAAACCCATTTCGAATAACGATACTACAAAATGGGATTGCATTTGAAGACGGTGTTGAAGACCGGGTATTTTCAAAAACGAAAGGAGTACCTATCGAATGTCTCTGTACCGGATTGCTCCAGTATAGAGATTTTATCACCCTTTGTGATGGGGATTCTGTAACGACCCAGAATTTTTATTGATTAAAATTTGAATATTTAATTAATTTTAAATATTAATAAGTGAAATTTATGAGTCGAATAAATTTTATTTCGAATAATTGGATTTAATTGAATAATTAAATCAATAAATTAATATGTGAAATTACAGAAATAATTGAAAATTTGGTTAAATATGATTGAAAATGATTTGTAAAATTTTATTTTATCATATTGAAGTTAGAATGATATTTTAGAACTTTTAAAATCGAATTAGAAGTTAATTTGTGAAAATTGAATATTTTAATATTTAATCGACTAGTGAAATTAGCCAATTTTCGAACAGTCTCAGAATTGGACGAAACCAGTTCCATTGGATCCATAATAGTCTGTTATTATCGGATTTCAATTTTCGTAGCAATCGGAGTTATCGTTTGATCGTGGCAGCTCGAAACGCATCGAAATCGTTTTAATATTAATTTGACGAGTTAAAATAGCCATTTTCAAAAAGTCTCGGATTTCGATGAAACCAGTTTCATCGGATCCGTAATGTGATATTATTGTAAGGTTTCAAATTTCGTGTCAATTGGATTTACCGTTTGTCCGGTGCAAGCTAAAACGCCTAGAAAATCGTTTAAATCGGTTTAATTTAAATCGATCGTTTGTTGCCATATCTCGCACAGATGACCGAATTAGCTTTCGAAACCTGTTCCATTGTGTCCGGAACGCGGGGTAAACCCTAGAAACGCTGGTTACGGCGCATAAATCGGAGTTCGGAATTTCCGAAATGAATAGTGTCATTTTATTTCCTGTAAATAGACCATCCTCTCTTTAGAAAAAAAAAATAGGTTTTATAAAACCCTAGCCGCCAGTAGCATGAACCTATGGCCGAAATTTGTTCATTTTCTTCCCCTCCGATCTCTCAATCCATCAACAATCGTCAGAAACTCCCTACTACAATCTCGTAGAGCACATCCTCCTCTATAATCTGAACGGTGATGATCGAAAGATATGAAGCGAATCAACGGCAAACTGCCTGGGAACATCGAGCGTTCGGCCTCGTTTTTCATGCAGGGGGGCCGCGTACGTGCGGTCGGCCGGCGTTGGTGGGTGGAGGTGGGGGCTTCGACGTGAGGCTCTCTGATCGTCGCGAAGTTGATCGTGTTGGTGGCAAATTTCAAACCCTAATATGGAGCAATGGGTTTCATTTGTTCGGCCTGGGGGTTGAACGCGTGACGAAGGAGGGGAGGAAGGGGACGTGCGGTCGTGATTTGGAGGCAATGGATCATGCGGCTGAGATTAGTTTAAGTTATAAAAATGTTGATTTATTTATATTTAATTCGTGTAAAACTTTGTAAAATCATAACTTTTTCATACGAGGTCGAAAACGCGCAAAACCAGTGGCGTTGGAATCGTATAGACGAGCACTACGCGATGCAATTGGATTGGAGTCTTTTGGAGTTAGTGAGAATTTCGGGTAAAATTAAACGTCCGTTTAATTTTATTCGAAATAAATCGCTAAAACGAAATTGAAATCAAGGTGAGAACTTCTCACTCAATCGAATCGGTTTCGATTTAATTTTAAATAGTTATATTTAAAATTCTTGAATGCATGTTTGAATGATGATTGTATCTATTGATTGTTAAAATAGACATTACGCGCCGTTAGTAAGCGGAGGTTATTTATTAAAAACATATACCGCGAATATTTCATAAACAGTGAAATTGGTATTATATATAATAGAAATATATATATATATATATTGGCATATGTATATATTGCAGTTGTTGATTTCCCGCATTTTTAGCGGATAAGACCCTATTGCGCCGTTATTAAGCGGATAATATTTTAAATCTCATATACCGCGATAATTTCGTACTGGAGCGAAATTGGTATTGTGCTAATGTTTGTGGATGCAGAAAAACAGGTTGGAGGGATCCAACTGGATTCCTCTACAGTATTTATTTGATTATGGATATTTTGATATTCGTTGATTATCATATACGATATATGATGTCGTTGTAGTCGTGATTGACTATTTGGTGTGTAGCATCATTGGATCAAATTTTGGAATTTTAAAATGATTTTAAAGTGATTTTTGAAAATATACTATATTTTTGGAATTGATTCATCTTAAATAAATAAACGATATAATTTTAATGTTATAAAAATTATGATTTTTGAGAAATATAGTTAAAAGTTGATTTTGAAAATATGGGTTAATAATTTTATAAAATAGTTTAAATTGGGATTTTTGAATTTATTATAAAAAGTTTAAAAAATAGGATTTATAAAAATTGATTTTTTTATAAATCAAGAGAATGGTGAAATTATAAAGGAGATTTAAGATGTTTTAAAATAATAGTATAAATTGATTTTATAACGGATTTATAAATTGATATTTATAAATTAAAACATTTGAATTATAAAACGAGTTTTTATAAGTGTTAGAATGAATTGTAAATGAATTTCATAAATGAATGAAATTTATAGAATTATAAACGGTGAAGTTATAAATGGAATTTTATAAGCAGTAGGTTTATAAAATTTATAAAGTTATTAAAAGAATGGTTTTGGATAAATAATTGAATCTTATAAGTTATAAGATTTATAATTATGAAGTTCAAAGGAACGATTTTGCAAACAAATAAATTATAACTATTTAACTTATAATATGAAACTTTGGTATATAATTGAGTTATGAATTGAATATAGAGTAATAAAGGAATTTATAAACATTGTTTTATAAATTCGCAAACGACTTATTCTGATAAGTAAATTGTTATAACTTATTTATGGAGTTATATTCACGTTTTGAATAGTGAATAATATGTTAAAGAAAATGTTTAGGATGTGATATTTTAAACAGAATTAAAACGATCTAACGATGTTTTAGATGTGTTAAGATTCGAAACCATAGATTTCAACATTCATTGTTGAAATAGACGTTTTCGAGAAATAGAAGGAAATGGTGGACTATAACACTGTTGTAATAGTAAATGATTTCCGAAAGGAAATGTTTTGTATAGTATTGGGATTTATATATCTATTTTAATTTCGAATCCCTATACTAGTGATTTTGGGTTGTCGTAACGATGTTTTACGTAACATTCGTTTTGGCCCAAATAAATATGTTTAAGAGAATGATTTCCTTAAAAGAATGAAATATATACTTAATTTCGATGTGAGTATATTGAATATTTTCCAAGTGTTGAAAATAAATGGATTTGTGAATTACTTATTAAATAAGTATGGAAATGTTTTCCAATATAAAGTGAATATTTTGAGAATTTATCTTTTTGAAGATAAATTGAAAATGAATAACTGAAATCGTTTATTCATAAAATATTTTGGAATATAAATTCACTATGGAATTTATAAAAGAAAGGGGAATCTGTTTAAAAATAAACGTTGATTTATTTTTGAAGTGTGAAAACTATATATCTAGTAAAGATATTTTTGGGGAATAAATAATTTGGAAAAATTATTTGGAATCTGGTGATGTTGTGCATATCCATTGATAATTCAATAACCGACTATCAATATTTACCTTTGAATAGGTATTTGTTGTGATTTGCTGAATTCGAATGGTACACTTATTTTTAAATTATTGCGCTCGTTATTCGGATTACCCATTCCGAATAGTGATACGACGTAATGGATAGCATTGATGACGGTGTTGAAGACCGGATATTTTTGAAAACGAAAGGATAACTCGTCGAATGTCTTTGCATCGAATGGTCCCTGGTATAGAGACTCCATATGTGATGGGAAGTCCTGACGTGATTAGTGAATATCCGGATTGCAAGGACTTCTTTGTAAAGTGCCTTCGGTTCTGTTCGAGCCCGGAACAGACTTGTATGGATTGTATGTCTGACATTACAAATTGAGATATAAAGCCGATTTCTTTCAAATATATTTCTGTTGGTGGCGGAGAATTTATTCTTTTAGCTTAACACCCTTCTCTGAGACGTACGAGCTCAGAGGTTATGTAGTTGAAGGTTATCAGCGATATATTCCCAATTTGGTAATGTGACATGCTGAGTCTTGCTGTGAAATGATCATTGTGTTGATCATTTGTGATAGGATCATTTGTTTGATCGTTTATCTTTGTGATCATTTCTATGATCATTTGTTGACCCAAAGCACGGCTTTTGTATAAAGTGTGTTTTTGTGGACGAGACTTCGTCGAGCCTCACACCCTGGAAATGGTCAAAACAGGAAAGATGCGGCAAGGTTATGAGGGGTAGCGCCCTTTAGGGTATGTGCATTTCCTTCTGGAAAAGGGTGGTATCATGGTATGGAGCCCAGATACTTACTCATGTTGAAAACACTTTATGATTGTGTGAATTGATTGCGAGAGCTCGGTTAAAAGGTCCCAAAGGTCCGGGGGATGGCATACTCGGTCAGTTGTTACTCAGTTAGGGGTAACCTGGCCTTCTGTTGGCAGAGATCCGGTTTGGTTCTCGGGGATGTCCTTCCAAAGGCATTCTCATGTGGCAATGGGAAGTTTCTTGGCCTGACCATTTGTTGGAAATCCAATTCCCAATACGAAACCCTGTACGGTTTTAGTTGTAGAACCTGCCATTTACTTATGGTGGTCACCACTGTTTAGATGGTAGCTATAGTAGGCATAGTTCGAAATGTCTATGCTGGCTAAGATTTATATCTTTATTTTCGAAATGAATTTTTCCTACACTATTCACTAGTAGTAATATCAAATGTTCTTTTAATACGTATCAAGCATCTTTGACTATCATAAGGAGAAATCTCCTCCGATTCTGCGTTTGCATTGTGTGTGTGTGCGGGAGGCCTTATGGTAGTCTCATTTTTAAAAGCATTGCGAATTGACTTTAAAAATATTCCTCTATTTTGATTTTAAAGATAAATAAACTGTTTTGAGTTCCCACACCAGTCACATGACTGACTCGGAGTTTATTGTTTTCCTTCCTAAACTCTGGGTGCCCACCAATTTCCACACCGGCAGTTAAGAGTTAGGTTTATCAGGATATTCTGGATATTCAGGAGTTGGAGGAGGCAAGCTGGATGGCATGGCGTATTACTAGTTTATATAGTATTTCTTTTCCGCTATTTGTTGTTGTTGTCGTACACTCTGATGATATGATGAAATGAAATGTAATGTAATGTAATAACTGATATAGTTCTTTGTTTAAAGATTATTCATTTATCTATTATATGTTGTTCCGCTGCGATTGTGAGATTTTGATGTTGTTCAGTTGTTGTTTTCTTTCTGTCCCGTTCTGTTCTCTTATTTTCTTTCCTCTCTATTTTCTATTCTTCTCTCTTCTTCTCTCTTTTTCTTCTTCTTAAACCCTAACATTTCGGTTTTTCAGCAACGAAAAATCGCTATCGTTACATTTGGTATCAGAGCATATGGTTAAGCGACAATCATGGTTCTGTTGGGTATTACTCATTAGAGATAGAGTCAGTAGTACTCTAGAATGAGTTTGAGTGTAATAATAGATACGAGTGCATATTTGTTAGTGAATATAAAATTGTTTTATATTGTGATGATTGGTTTATTGAGTGGCATATGAACCTTCGTCAGCACGGTCTCGACAACTATGCCGAAGGGGTTTCTAAACACTTGAATAGAACAATTCGACACAATATTGTTTTAAAATTGGGTAAATGAAATAATTTTGCCTTGATTATATTTTATATATAAAAGAATAATTTTTCAGAATTATTAAAGTGTATATAAGTTGATTGTTTGGTTGTTGAATGAAGTTGATATTGGTATCAAAGAAAATTAATAAAGTTAAGTGATAAATGTGAACTTAAGTTATGAAAATGAAATTCAATTTTAGTAATTGAATTGAATGAATGGGTTGAATGTTAATCAAATGAATGTAAATTAAATTGGTATGAAATAATGAATGTAGGTGTTAATTCATTAAAATCTAATGTTATTAGAAGTTGAAAAATTGAATGAAGATCAATTTAATTTAA
Source organism: Allium cepa (assembly GCA_030765085.1). Classification (NCBI taxonomy): domain Eukaryota; kingdom Viridiplantae; phylum Streptophyta; class Magnoliopsida; order Asparagales; family Amaryllidaceae; genus Allium; species Allium cepa. The sequence continues at coordinate 960,785,772 of CM060939.1, read as the reverse complement.
ACCAATTGAAAGTGATGGTGTTAAATCAAAATGAATGAATATAAGCAAAGGAAATTGGTTGTAACAGATATACATTGGTTGTTATATGATTGTTAGTTGATTGTATATATTAATTAAGTGTTAATGAAATTGAGTTAATGAAATTGAAAGCTAAAGTAATTGAAATTCAATTGGAAGTTAAGTGAATCTTAAATAGAATTGAATTTGATTTGGAAGTGAAGCAACTTGAATATGAATTAGTGAATATAAACTAATTGAAAATGAATGTTAGTAAAAACATCCACTGTATATGAATCAAATATGATTAAATTGAAAACCAATTCATTGGATATGAATGAGAATATGAATATTTATTGGTTATGGATGATGGTTGATGGTTGAATATATATTGATTTTACTGCATTTGCTATGTTGGCATATATAGTTATTAAGTTGCTATATGTTGTATATCGATACTATTTTCATATATGCATGCTCTCATGTTGTTTGTTGAGTGTTTAGTAGGTGCGGATCGCGTTTGCTTCGCATTTGGAGCTCGCTTTCGCGCTATATTAGCCGTATATGCTCGCTAATAAAATATAAGGTACATATCTCGGATTAAATATCGTACTTTTACACTTTTTCCCTACGGGATGCCTCATTGCTTGATGAGATGTATATTTGTGATATATATGTTGTCATTTTTTTTTCGGATCGAGCCGCGCAAAGGAGACTATGGCGAATTTTTCCGAAAATTTAAGGCGTTAGAAATTTTTTGAGAAAATTGGGAAAATTTTGAAAACTTTAACTTTGATTTGGAATTGAAAGTTAAACAATAGTAATTGTTTTTTGAAAAGATAACTAAGTATGATTTGGAAAACTTAGTAAAGATTTGTAAGAAGTTTAACTATGAATTTTGGGAAAATTAATAGATTCTGTAACTTTTCTTACTTGGTAATTTCGAGGACGAAATTCTTTTAAGGGGGGAAGATTGTAACGACCCAGAATTTTTATTGATTAAAATTTGAATATTTAATTAATTTTAAATATTAATAAGTAAAATTTATGAGTCGAATAAATTTTATTTCGAATAATTGGATTTAATTGAATAATTAAATCAGTAAATTAATATGTGAAATTACAGAAATAATTGAAAATTTGGTTAAATATGATTGAAAATGATTTGTAAAATTTTATTTTATCATATTGAAGTTAGAATGATATTTTAGAACTTTTAAAATCGAATTAGAAGTTAATTTGTGAAAATTGAATATTTTAATATTTAATCGACTAGTGAAATTAGCCAATTTTCGAACTGTCTCAGAATTGGACGAAACCAGTTCCATTGGATCCATAATAGTTTATTATTATCGGATTTCAATTTTTGTAGCAATCGGAGTTATCGTTTGATCGTGGCAGCTCGAAACGCATCGAAATCGTTTTAATATTAATTTGGCGAGTTAAAATAGCCATTTTTCAAAAAGTCTCGGATTTCGATGAAACTAGTTTCATCGGATCCGTAATGTGATATTATTGTAAGGTTTCAAATTTCGTGTCAATCGGATTTACCGTTTGTCCGGTGCAAGCTAAAACGCCTAGAAAATCGTTTAAATCGGTTTAATTTAAATCGATCGTTTGTTGCCATATCTCGCACAGATGACCGAATTAGCTTCCGAAACCTGTTCCATTGTGTCCGAAACGCGGGGTAAACCCTAGAAACGCTGGTTACGACGCGTAAATCGGAGTTCGGAATTTCCGAAATGAATAGTGTCATTTTATTTCCTATAAATAGACCATCCTCTCTTTAGAAATAAAAAAATTAGGTTTTATGAAACCCTAGCCGCCAGTAGCATGAACCTATGGCCGAAATTTGTTCATTTTCTTCCCCTCCGATCTCTTAATCCATCAATAATCGTCAGAAACTCCCAACTACAATCTCGTAGAGCACATCCTCTCCTCTATAATCTGAACGGTGATGATCGAAAGATATGAAGCGAATCAACGGCAAACTGCCTGGGAACATCGAGCGTTCGGCCTCGTTTTTCGCGCAAGGGGGGCCGCGTACGTGCGGTCGGCCGGCGTTGGTGGGTGGAGGTGGGGGCTTCGACGTGAGGCTCTCTGATCGTCGTGAAGTTGATCGTGTTGGTGGCAAATTTCAAACCCTATTATGGAGCAATGGGTTTCATTTGTTCGGCCTGGGGGTTGAACGCGTGACGAAGGAGGGGAGGAAGGGGACGTGCGGTCGTGATTTGGAGGCAATGGATCATGCGGCTGAGATTAGTTTAAGTTATAAAAATGTTGATTTATTTATATTTAATTCGTGTAAAACTTTGTAAAATCATAGCTTTTTCATACGAGGTCGAAAACGCGCGAAACCAGTGGCGTTGGAATCGTATGGACGAGCACTACGCGATGCAATTGGATTGTAGTCGTTTGGAGTTAGTGAGAATTTCGGGTAAAATTAAATGTCCGTTTAATTTTATTCGAAATAAATCGCTAAAACGAAATTGAAATCAAGGTGAGAACTTCTCACTCAATCGAACCGGTTTTGATTTTATTTTAAATAGTTATATTTAAAATTCTTGAATGCATGTTTGAATGATGATTGTATCTATTGATTGTTAAAATAGACATTACGCGCCGTTAGTAAGCGGAGGTTATTTATTAAAAACATATACCGCGAATATTTCATAAACAGTGAAATTGGTATTATATATAATAGCAATATATATATATATATATATATATATATATATATATATATATATATATTGGCATATGTATATATTGCAGTTGTTGATTTCCCGCATTTTTTAGCGGATAAGACCCTATTGCGCCGTTATTAAGCAGATAATATTTTAAATCCCTTATACCGCGATAATTTCGTACTGGAGCGAAATTGGTATTGTGCTAATGTTTGTGGATGCAGGAAAATAGGTTGGAGGGATCCAACTGGATTCCTCAACAGTATTTATTCGATTATGGATATTTTGATATTCGTTGATTATCATATACGATATATGATGTCGTTGTAGTCGTGATTGACTATTTGGTGTGTAGCATCATTGGATCAAATTTTGGAATTTTAAAATGATTTTAAAGTGATTTTTGAAAATATACTATATTTTTGGAATTGATTCATCTTAAATAAATAAACGATATAATTTTAATGTTATAAAAATTATGATTTTTGAGAAATATAGTTAAAAGTTGATTTTGAAAATATGGGTTAATAATTTTATAAAATAGTTTAAATTGGGATTTTTGAATTTATTATAAAAAGTTTAAAAAATAGGATTTATAAAAATTGATTTTTTTATAAATCAAGAGAATGGTGAAATTATAAAGGAGATTTAAGATGTTTTAAAATAATAGTATAAATTGATTTTATAAAGGATTTATAAATTGATATTTATAAATTAAAACATTTGAATTATAAAACGAGTTTTTATAAGTGTTAGAATGAATTGTAAATGAATTTCATAAATGAATGAAATTTATAGAATTATAAACGGTGAAGTTATAAATGGAATTTTATAAGCAGTAGGTTTATAAAATTTATAAAGTTATTAAAAGAATGGTTTTGGATAAATAATTGAATCTTATAAGTTATAAGATTTATAATTATGAAGATCAAAGGAACGATTTTGCAAACAAATAAATTATAAGTATTTAACTTGTAATATGAACCTTTGGTATATAATTGAGTTATGAATTGAATATAGAGTAATAAAGGAATTTATAAACATTGTTTTATAAATTCGCAAACGACTTATTCTGATAAGTAAATTGTTATAACTTATTTATGGAGTTATATTCACGTTTTGAATAGTGAATAATATGTTAAAGAAAATGTTTAGGATGTGATATTTTAAACAGAATTAAAACGATCTAACGATGTTTTAAATGTGTTAAGATTCGAAACCATAGATTTCAACATTCATTGTTGAAATAGACGTTTTCGAGAAATAGAAGGAAATGGTGGACTATAACACTGTTGTTATAGTAAATGATTTCCGAAAGGAAATGTTTTGTATAGTATTGGGATTTATATATCTATTTTAATTTCGAATCCCTATACTAGTGATTTTGGGTTGTCGTAACGATGTTTTATGTAACATTCGTTTTGGCCTAAATAAATATGTTTAAGAGAATGATTTCCTTAAAAGAATGAAATATATACTTAATTTCGATGTGAGTATATTGAATATTTTCCAAGTGTTGAAAATAAATGGATTTGTGAATTACTTATTAAATAAGTATGGAAATGTTTTCCAATATAAAGTGAATATTTTGAGAATTTATCTTTTTGAAGATAAATTGAAAATGAATAACTGAAATCGTTTATTCATAAAATATTTTGGAATATAAATTCACTATGGAATTTATAAAAGAAAGGGGAATCTGTTTAAAAATAAACGTTGATTTATTTTTGAAGTGTGAAAACTATATATCTAGTAAAGATATTTTTGGGGAATAAATAATTTGGAAAAATTATTTGGAATCTGGTGATGTTGTGCATATCCATTGATAGTTCAATAACCGACTATCAATATTTACCTTTGAATAGGTATTTGTTATGATTTGTTGAATTCGAATGGTACACTTATTTTTAAATTATTGCGCTCGTTATTCGGATTACCCATTCGGAATAGTGATACGACGTAATGGATAGCATTGATGACGGTGTTGAAGACCGGATATTTTTGAAAGCGAAAGGATAACTCGTCGAATGTCTTTGCATCGAATGGTCCCTGGTATAGAGACTCCATATGTGATGGGAAGTCCTGACGTGATTAGTGAATATCCGGATTGCAAGGACTTCTTTGTAAAGTGCCTTCGGTTCTGTTCGAGCCCGGAACAGACTTGTATGGATTGTATGTCTGACATTACAAATTGAGATATAAAGCCGATTTCTTTCAAATATATTTCTGTTGGTGGCGGAGAATTTATTCTTTTAGCTTAACACCCTTCTCTGAGACGTACGAGCTCAGAGGTTATGTAGTTGAAGGTTATCAGCGATATATTCCCAATTTGGTAATGTGACATGCTGAGTCTTGCTGTGAAATGATCATTGTGTTGATCATTTGTGATAGGATCATTTGTTTGATCGTTTATCTTTGTGATCATTTCTATGATCATTTGTTGACCCAAAGCACGGCTTTTGTATAAAGTGTGTTTTTGTGGACGAGACTTCGTCGAGCCTCACACCCCGGAAATGGTCAAAACAGGAAAGATGCGGCAAGGTTATGAGGGGTAGCGCCCTTTAGGGTATGTGCATTTCCTTCTGGAAAAGGGTGGTATCATGGTATGGAGCCCAGATACTTACTCATGTTGAAAACACTTTATGATTGTGTGAATTGATTGCGAGCGCTCGGTTAAAAGGTCCCAAAGGACCAGGGGATGGCATACTCGGTCAGTTGTTACTCAGTTAGGGGTAACCCGGCCTTGTGTTGGCAGAGATCCGGTTTGGTTCTCGGGGATGTCCTTCCAGAGGCATTCTCATGTGGCAATGGGAAGTTCCTTGGCCTGACCATTTGTTGGAAATCCAATTCCCAATACGAAAGCCTGTACGGTTTTAGTTGTAGAACCTGCCATTCACTTATGGTGGTCACCACTGTTTAGATGGTAGCTATAGTAGGCATAGTTCGAAATGTCTATGCTGGCTAAGATTTATATCTCTATTTTCAAAATGAATTTTTCCTACACTATGCACTAGTAATAATATCAAATGTTCTTTTGATACGTATCAAGCATCTTTGACTATCATAAGGAGAAATCTCCTCCGATTCTGCGTCTGCATTGTGTGTGTGTGTGGGAGGCCTTATGGTAGTCTCATTTTTAAAAGCATTGCGAATTGACTTTAAAAATATTCCTCTATTTTGATTTTAAAGATAAATAAACTGTTTTGAGTTCCCACACCAGTCACATGACTGACTCGGAGTTTATTGTTTTCCTTCCTAAACTCTGGGTGCCCACCAATTTCCACACGGGCAGTTAAGAGTTAGGTTTATCAGGATATTCTGGATATTCAGGAGTTGCCGGAGGCAAGCTGGATGGCATGGCGTATTACTAGTTTATATAGTATTTCTTTTCCGTTGTTTGTTGTTGTTGTTGTACACTCTGATGATATGATGAAATGTAATGTAATGTAATGTAATGTAATGTAATAACTGGTATAGTTCTTTGTTTAAAGATTATTCATTTATCTATTATATGTTGTTCCGCTGCGATTGTGAGATTTTGATGTTGTTCAGTTGTTGTTTTCTTTCTGTCCCGTTCTATTCTCTTATTTTCTTTCCTCTCTATTTTCTACTATCTTCTCTCTTTTTCTCTCTTTTTCTTCTTCTTAAACCCTAACATTTCGGTTTTTCGGCAACGAAAAATCGCTATCGTTACAGATTCCAGATGTGATTAGTGAATATTCGGATTTACAAGGGCTTCTTTGAAGTGCCTTCTGTTCTGTTCGATCTCGAAACGGACTTGTATGGATGTGTGGTTGATATTACACTTTGAGATATAAAGCTGATTTCTATCAAATACATTTCTGTTGGTGACGGAGAGTTTATTCTCTTAGCTTAATACCCTTATCTGTGACGTATGAGCTCAGAGGTTATGTAGTTGATGGTTATTAGTGATATACTCCCAATTTGGTAATGTGGCATACGAAGTGCTGCTGATCATTTATTGATCAAAGCATGAATTTGTGAAAAGTGTAGCTTTGTGGACGAGACTTCGTCGGACCTCACAACCCAAAAATGGTCAAAACAGGAAGGATGCGACAAGGTTATTTGGGAGTAGCTCCCCCTGAGGGTATGTCATTTCCTTCTGGAAAAAGGTAGTATCATGGTATGGAGCACAGATATTTTACCTATGTTGTCGCCGCAAATTTATTATACTTTGTGGTTGTTACTTTGTGGTTGATGATCCTCGGATAAAGGTCCCAAAGGACCAGGGGATGGCATACTCGTATAGTTGTTACCTAGTTACAGAGGCAACCCGGCCTTGTGTTGGCAGAGATCCGGTTAGGTTCTCGGGGCGTCCCTCCAGAGGCGTAACCATGTGGCAGTAGAAAGTTCCTTAGCCTGACCATTTGTTGGAAATCTAAAGAAACAATACGAGCCCTTTATGATTACAATTGTATAACTTGCCTCCACAGGAGGCAGCTATAGCAGGCATAGTATAATGGTACCTATGCTGGCTAAGATAAATATTATACTTTCGAAATGTTTTCTGCACTATGCACTAATAATAGTATTAAAAAGGATTTTTGCGTATCAAGCATGTTTGACTATCATAAGGAGAAATCTCCCCCAAGTCTGCGATTGCATTGTGTGTGTGTCGGGAGGCCTTATGGTAGTTTCATTTTCCAAAATCATAGCGGATTTCTTTCATTTTCTTTGTGAAAATAACTGTTTTTAAGATCTTACACCAGTCCAATGACTGACCTAGAGTTTATTGTTCCCTTTCTAAACTTTGAGTGCCCATAATTTTCCACACGGGCAGCCTAGAGTCATGTTATCATTATTCGGGAGCAAAGTCAAGAAGTTGTTGTGGAAAACAGGAGTGGGAGCTTGATGGCGAGGCGTATCACTTATATATGTAATATTTCTTTCCATTGTTTGTTGTTGTACACTCTGATAATGTAAGGTGATGTAATGTAACAACTGAAATAGTTCTTTGTTTTAAAGATATTCATATATCTATTATATTTGTTTCGATGCGATATGTGAGATTCTGATGTTGTTCTGTTTTCTTCTTCTTCTACCTCTATCTTCTTTAACCTTAAAGACTCATACATTTGTTCCTCTTTGGCTGAATTGTTGTGGAATTTTGCTAGCTAAAAAGGGGTGTGGATTTATAGGCCTTTATAACTTTAATGCATCGGTCAATTCTAATTAAAAAGAGAAAATGAAAGGTTTCTCTCTCCACTTAATGCAATTAATACTCTTAATTAATTCTTGTTTTAAGGAAAGAAATGAAATGTTTCGTTCTCTATACATTAACTAAATGTTAGGTGTATTTGATACACTAAACATTTGAAATTAAAAACTTCCCTTTAACTAATTTAAATAAAATAAATGATTTTATTTAAAACAAATTTAGAAATGTTCTAAATAAATTAGGCTTCATAGGCCCAACTAAAATCCAATATAGTAAAAAAAATGAAATTCACCCATTTTTTCCGTTGTGGGCTGGCCCAATTCCTTCAATGATCACGATTAATAGATATGGTTTTTTTTTGTTTGTGTTGAGATATTATATATATATGCATTTTGAGACGAGTGAGTTAGTTTGACTTTATTTCTCAGTAGTTTAAGAGTTACATATGCTATGAGATGGGTGAGGCTGGTGTGATTTGATATGTAAGATACATTTTGTGATATTGTTGGATGTGTGAGATTGATTTGAGATGGTGTTGGATGTATTTTCACGTGCCGACTGATTTGAGGTTGGTTGTTGTTGGTTTATTGTATGTTGTATGTTTGAGGTTAATTTTGTGTATATGTTGATATTTTTTTATTACTGATTTAATATATGTGATTTGGGCTTTGATATATATGATTTATATATGTGAAATTAAGCTGTGAAATTTATTGTTACAAATGTGTTTTTTGGAGGTTGAATGACTGCTATAATAAAAAAACACTCGAGATTTTCAATTATTATCGTCGGTTAGTGATGTCTTACTCGTAGCCAGCATACCAACGGCTGGCGACATCGAACTGGAGTACATCGTGACCTCCCACGTATACATGATAAGACATAGAAAGCATGGTCGCCGTCGTCGCCAGCCGTCAGAAATAGAAAGATGGAGCCATTGGAAATATTATCGAAATAGTGTTCTTCACGCCCAATATTTCTACGCACTACAAGAAAATGTGCTTTTTATAGCACTCATTCACATACTTTTCTCTAGTAGTGCTATTAAAAGGATGTACAATTATTAGGTGTTATATATTCTTATTGGTGGAAAATATATTTCTCATTTTCATTTCTTGTCGTTCCCCCCTCTTCCCTTTGTCATTCCCTCCTCGACAATAAAATCGAAATCCATGAACTTTGTCGCCCCAAATCCATCTACACAAAACCCCTAAATCAATGAAAACGTCAAGAGTTCACCACCCTTAATCCTCTCCAGTCAATGTAAACTCTCTATTCCCCATTATCGGTCTCAACATTGGCAAACTATAGATTTTCGATTTGATACTTTGTCTTTGCGATTTTGGGCAATCTTTCTAACTATTGCATTATCGTTATACTACGACTTAAATCCATAGGCCTTGTTCGGTTAGGCCATGTTTTTTTCTTTATAAATACCAAATGATTGATTAAAGTGTGTGTGTGTGTCTATATATAGACACACACACAAATATATATATATATATATATATATATATATATATGTATAAAACATGGCAAGGTGATTTTGTGTAAAGCATAGAGTACATGTATTTTCCTTGTGTAAGTTAGTTTAAAGGTTTTAAATCATTTTTAAAAAGGTTTTCAAGGAAAATTATGGAAAGGGATTCCTAAGTAAAAATGGCTTAGATATTAGAACACCAGATGAGACTGGTATAGGGCCACGCCCTATATATTATCTATTGGCCCCAACTAATTTAGTCTAAAATTCTAGTGTGTAGGGCTTTGACATAGGTAAGACTAAACAAATGATTATACACAGAAGGGAATATATGTTTGTATACATATAGGTAATTAGTGAGCAATGTAACAACCCGGAAATTTCGATCTCGAAAATTCCAGATAGTTAGGAAAGAAAGAAAAGAGATAGAAGAAAGAACAGGAAAGAAACACAGATTCTCACATTCGCAATGGATCAAAATATAATATCACATAAAATAACATTTTACAAAGAAAAACTATATTAGTCAATTACATTTTAATACATCACAGTTACAACATTTATACAATCACTGGACAGTTAAATATAACTTGTCCCAGAATAATAATATAACACAGCGGAAACACTCCATACGTCCCTGCCATCTAGCTTGCTTCCTGAGCTCTAGAACGTCCTTACCTAGAAATATGTAATACTCGGTCTGACCCGAGCATTACATCAAAGTAACACCGGGGTCAGGCTGGAAACCAGCGTGAGTAAACTCATGCAAATTTGAAATACTTGGTTCAAACCACAGAAGAAAACCCGAGGTAACTCGCACTTCACTACGCGTACATTACTTTATATGCTCAACACTTATTATAGTCAACACTCAATCGATTCCTAAGTACCTTTACTTAGTTTTCGAACGGTCCAGTTCACTTAAACTATTTCATCCCAGCCTATTGATTACACATATCAAATCTATAAAGAATTATAGAAGATTTCAAATCGAAGTGGTTTCGGGTATTTATTGATACCCGACCCGGTCTCTTCGAGTCCCATGTTATCTTAACCCAGATTACTCAAGTGGAATCCTATTCCATTTTAAATATAGGATGTTACTTTACACAGTAATTCATCTCGAAAGATAACTACATTAACACTGTTCAACCCAAATCGCAAAACATTTCATATCAGAATATCAAATAATCCAAGGCATACAATATCACTCAATCATTCACAAGCAAGATTAATTAGCCCCACCATTCCAATTAATTTAAATTTATTTCTTTAATCACTTTTAATCATGCTTACCTTAACATTAATTAATTATAAACCATTTATTTTCATCCCTTAGTTATCCTCTTTAAACACATTAAGTAATTAGCCTTAAATTAATTATCCAGATTAGTTTAACTTCCACCCATCCACATTAATTACATTATTCTTAAGTAATTACTCAAATTAATTATCCTATAATTACATACATTGATTAATTATCCTTTAATTAATCATACTCATTTATTAACTAATCCTTAATTGTGATGTCCCGGAAATTTAGGCAATAATTATTTAATAATTTCATTGATAATTATTTTAAAATGTGAAATATTGATTTAATAATTTAATTCAAACAGGAATTTTCTTTTGAAGATTAATAATTGTTTAATTTGATAAATGATATTCTTTTCAAAAATCTTAATAATGATAGTTTAATTTGAAAATCTTATTGTTTTCAAATGTTAAAAATATTTAAGTAATAAATTCATCTTTCTAAACTGATTTAAAAATATTTATTTATAATGTATATATGTATATACATTATAAATAGGAATTTTGATTTTAATTTAAATTTATATTAATTAAAGAATATTTTCTAACTTATTATATATAAATGTATAATTTGTAAATTGATTTAAATTAGTATTGAAAACTTTCCAAAGGAAAATTTTAAAGTCTTTCTTATATCTTCGTAGTAATGTAAGTAAGTATTTATTTTATTTAAATTTTGTTTTATAATAAAAGTTTATTTTTTTTGTTTTAAAAATTGTTTTCTTTGAAATAAATTTAATCATTCACATTAAAATATAGTATTTTAATTTAAAACTCTTGAATAAAATTGATTCAACATTTCTTTTCTTTTTAAAATCTTCTCTTTTGAAAATTAGTTTTAAAAGAATATTATTTTAAAACATTCAAATAAACATTTAAAATTGTGTGTAATCTTATAAAAGAAGTAAACATGTAATCATTTTCAAGGCTAATGTTAATAAATATTTAAAACATGCTAAAACAAATTAGAAATGGTTTTAGATAAATTTAAATACATTTATAAATTTAGAATTTTCTTTTTTTATTAAAAATGTACATGTGTTAGCTTTTAAACTAATAGAAGACACTTGTAAATTTATTACACCTTAATACAACAAGTGGCATTGTTTTAAAACTTTTTATTTTAATTTATTTTGATAAGAAAACATAGCAATTCATTTGTTAAAAACATTTTCTTCAAAAAAGAAATCTGAAATCAGATTTGTAAGAAGAATTTCAAAACCCAAATTCTAACTCATGTTCAAAAACCAAATACAAATCAAAATTTGCTTAACCTATTTACTCAAAATCCAGAAAACCAAATTCTGTTTAAATCTGAAATCAAAAATCTGCAAATACAAATCAAATTCTGCAAAACCAAATTCTATTCAAAATCTACAAATTACAACATCAAATTTGAGATCAATTTCAACTCAAGCATATGAAGTTATGGGTCTGCATGCAGTTCAAAAATCTTCATCAACAAGAAAAGAAAATTCAACTAGCAAATGCAGATGCAAGTTCAATATGCAGTTCCTGGAAAATGAAATCTGCATCTAATTTGTTCTCTGCATCTTCAAAATTGATAGGTGAGTAAGCTTCTTATTTTAAAAACAGATTTTCCTTTTAAAAATCAGAGCCAACCATAATTTACAGAACTTAAGTTTTTGTTTTTACAGAAATAAAAAATTGTTTAGGCAATATTTGTTCTGTTTTCTATTTAAAAATAAAATGAAATGAGTAACTTCACATCCACAAAAGCTTGAGATATCTTAGCATATGAATTGGAAGAAATAAGTATATGTGATGATTTAATATTAATGACTGTCCTGTGTGTATATATATGAATATGTATATATGTGTTGATTTCCTGTAGCTGCAGATCTAATTTGCTCGTAAACTAAGATATTCTTAAATAGAAAATCTTTATCATTTGAATTGTTTCAGTTAGTAATTTTATGTGTAAACAAAATATGTTTGTTAGTATAAATTTAGGTTCTGGAAAATCATGATTTAGTTAATATAAGTTGAAATTTAAATCTGTTGCCTTTGAAATAATTATAATAGTAAGTATTTTCAATAAAATCAGGATATCAAACATCATTAATTATTTAAACAAGCTTATAACAGGGATGTATGGTAGAAATCATGAATTTTAAAACAATATTTACATTTATAATTTACTGATAGGTCAGTATTTCTGAATTGAACAAAATTGGGAAATCTGGGATCATTTAATTTCCTAGGAATTTTGGGGTGATGTGGTTTTGTCAGGAGACGGAGGATGGATGTGAGAATGGAGGAAAATTGTAACGACCCTGCATTTTAATTTAATTCAAATTGATAATTAAATGAATTTTTGAATAAAATTGTAAGATAAATTGATTAAATGGAAGCGAGTTTCCCCGATTCGACTAGAAAATATATAAAGTCATATGGATTTGACAATTTGTATATATGTGAATATATATGTATATATTGGATTTGAAATAAAATCTCAAAAAAATGGTTTTAAAAATAAATAAATAATTAAAAGATAAAATTTTGGAAAATATATATATATAAAAAGAAACAAATAATTGCTAAAATCTAAACGACAAATTAGAACTCTAGAAATTCCTCTATATTACGAAATAAATAAATTTTATTGTTTTATTCGATATAAAGTAAATATATATCTTAGTAAATCAATACAAAATAATACCAAGTAATAAAACAAATAAAAATATACAAAGAAAAATAAAACACAAACAAAATTGTACTTAATAAAAACAATAAATATATATGAAGACTATCTTAGAGTTATATTGTTCCGCTGCTATTTCTTGTATCATATCTCCGATGTATATTGATATTCATTGTATCACTCTGTTGTATCTGATATTGTATCAAAGCTGTATATCAATGTATTATTCTTTTATTCCGTTGTGTTATTTACTTAATGTTGTTATAAGCTCCGACGAATCGGATTTGAACGGTCGAATCTACGGCATTCGAGTACAATGTAAAGTATGGATGTCGATTTTCGAGCGCGAAAAATTCGTATCGTTACAAAAATTTGGTGATAGGTGATCAGAAAGGGGAGGAGGTGATAATGGGTGTTTCCAGGTTTAAGCCCTAAATTGGAGGGTCGGGTTTTAGTAGTTGCTTGATTTACATTGATGCATCGAGTGAGGAGGGGTTTTGTGAGTTTGCGGAGGGGGTGTAGAGGAAGCTATAACCAAGGTCGCGTCAATGATGGTGGTCGGAGGTGGGACCCCTCGGCGTTGATAGGTTTGAGTATTTGTTGCTGTGATGTTTCGAGGTTGCAATTGATTTCCCTATTTTTGATTTCAAGCTGATATGGGGGTTTTGTGTGGTCGTGATCGTGTAAGGATATGGTCGACGACTTGTAGAAGTAGGTTGGAGTGGCTGGAGTTCGCCGAGGTGACGGTGCATATGCACCGTACATGTTGAAGTCTGGTGAACTTCTGGGGATGTGCAGGGTTATGGACTCGAAGTAATACTCGGGAGTTTTGGATTCTGTCTCGAAGCTGGGGGTTTGGAAACTCGAAGTGGGTATAGGGGTTTCTCGGGTTAGTGTGTTGCAGGGTTAAATCCTGTAGATATGTAGATTTTTTTAATTTAAATGAATTCATATTTTAAAGTTGTAATTTGATTCAAATATAAGTTAAGTCTGAATTCAAATGAAATTTTGAATTTAAGGTTTTTAGAAATGAAAATTTTAAAATTTAAACAAGATTTAAATTTAGTTTTGAATCCAGTTTAAATATAGTTTCTGGTTTACTTTTAAAACCAGATTTTGATTCAAAACAGTTTTTGTAAGTTTTAAAAATATGAACAGATTCAAATGTTTTTAAGCAAGATTTAAATTTGTTTTGAAATCAAGTTAAAAACAGTTTTCAGGTTTACTTTGAAACCAGTTTTGAATTCAAAACAGTTTGTAAATTTAAAAAAAATGAACATATTCAAATGTTTTAAAAGTAGATTTGAAAATGAAATTTGATTTCAAATAGTTTTTAACTTGAAAGAATTTATTTCCTTTAATATTTGAATCAAAGATATGAAATGTTAATTTAAATTTGAAAGTTAAAATAATCAATTTATTTTCAAAGCTTGATTTATTAAATTTTGTTTTAAATCTTCTTTTATATTTAGGTAATGAATGTTCTTTAACATTTATTCTATTTTAAGGTTTGTAATTATTTAGATTTGTATTAATGTTTAAATAGTTAAACATTTTAAATATTAGATATTTAAATGGAATTTGAATTTAAATTTAGAAATATATTATTTAAATATATTTTGAATATAAGTGAAGTCATTTGATAAGTAAATAAATTATTTTGAGGATAATTAAGAATTTACTTAATTATTTGGTTTTAAATAATGGTTTACATTAAAAATAAAATAATTAGAGATGATTATTGATAATTTATCTAAGATAATTTTTCTTAAGTAAGTAATTATTAAGAATATTGTAATTAGTAAAAATAATTATTTAAGGATAATTAAGTAATTAATTGATGTAATTAATTTTGATAGTTAACTAGATTAATTAATTTAATACAATCAAATGTAATTTGTTAAGTATAATTAATTGACAAAAGTAATTAAGGAATTAATTACTAATTGTAATTAATTTTGATATTGTGGTTTGTTTAAGTTAATTAGTTTAGTTTAATTAATTTAAATAAATCATTTGATGATTGAACGAGTGAAATTACTTAATGTAATTAATGGAGCAGGATTACTTAGAAAAGTAATAATTGATAATTACTGAAATGTAACTAGTGAAAGGTGATTTATTTTAATTAAGTAATTTGGATAATTACTTTGTAATTAATTAAGGAATTAATTAATGAATATAATTAATTATTGAATAATTAATTTGTTAATGAGTAATTAAAGTAGAGTCCACTACTGAATTTAATATTAATCAAGGTGATTAATAATTAACAAAAGTAATTAATTTTTAAATTAAGTAATTAATTTGAATATTAATTAGAGATCATTAATTATTATAATTAATGATGTGATTAAGGATTGTTTGCTTAAGTAATAATTAATTAAGTGATTAATTAATTGTAATTAATTAAGGATAAATGCAATTAATTATAGTTAATTAATAAATGAGTAATTAAATGTTAATTACTTATGAATAAGGTTAATTAATTTGTGAAAATTAATTAAAGACTAATTACTTACTGTAATTAGTAAATGATTAATCAAAGGTGTTTAGTCAAGTTAAATCTTAGTGAATGATTAATTAACTGGGTGAATTAATTAATGGATGTTAAGCAGGATTTAAATGAGTAATTAATTTAATTTATTTTAAATTAATTAATGATAGAAGTAATTAATTTAATTTATTTTAAACTAATTATAATTGATGGTTAATAAATCATTGCTTATGGATATTATTGATTGAATGGTTGTGATCTCAGTAATGAGATGAGTTGTATCTGTATGATATGGATGTTTGGTTAAGGTATGATGATGTGTGATGGATTATCTGGTTGGATGATTATCTATTTGTGACAATGATATAGATTATCTGTTTACGATATGAATGTGATTTATCTATTGTGATATTAGTTTATCTATATGTGTGAAATAGACAATAATGAAATGAGTTAATAGTTTAAAACCCTTAAGTACAACTTGGATATTAAAATGGCGTTTGGTTTCGGTGAGACCGGGATCGGGTTTCCATATTTGGATATCCGAAAACCACATCGATTCCAATTAAACGTTAGGTCGTTAATCCAAGTGGAGCAAGTGAAGACTCGAGGTGTAAGGGCTATACGTCAGTATAACTTTGTGGGTGATTCTGTAATGAGTTGACGGAATAGTGCTTATGGATTCGAGATGGTGATTTAGAGTGCAAGGGTTATGGTCGTTGACTCTAAGGGTGATTCCAAAATGAGTGCAATGAGATAGTGCCTTCGGTTTCGTTCGAACCCAGAACGAACTTTTATGGATTGAATGCTATCAGAACATCGTCAGGTAGACGATGAGCATTCTAAGATTGATATGTCCTATAAAGGTAATCGTAGCCTCAAGCCTCATCAACCGGGAATGGCTAAAACAAAGGAGGTGCAGCAAGGCTTCGAGGGTAGCCCCCACTGGAGAGCAAGATTTACCCCAGTCTATAGGTCCCTTTATATTCGGCTGAGTGGCAGTTGGCGACGGCCAATCTGCGGGGTGGTTTTGTTCGGAACTATTCAGTAAGGAATGGTTCCGGCTTTGTGTTGTAGGGGAGCGGGCGTACTCCTCGGTACGGTGATCTAGGCCACGTACTGTGACGGGCGGTACCCCAGTAGCCCTGCCATTGATGGAATCCAAAATCCAATAAGTGCATGTACGGTTTTGATTGTGCCCAACTATGTTGGAACGTGAGATGTAAGCATTCCAGCTATTTCTGTATTTTATTTTAAAAACCCTAGACACTATTATAATATCACTGGATTTCCTATCAAATGTTTTGGTTAGCGTAAGGTAAAAAAAATTCCATGTTTATGGGTGGGAAGTCTTACGTGATACCTTTTGTTTCAAAAGATTTTCTAAGTTAAGCAACTTTTATCCCCGTATACTCACACCAGACCCATGTCTATCCCGAGTGTTTATTTTCTGTTTTATTAAACTCTTGGGTACTCATATTACGTATGAGTAGTCAAGTGATTCAGGATTGCTTTGACGATTTCTGGAGGAGATAATGGAGCAGGAGGCTTCAGCGTGTAGATATATGTAGTGGTTCCGATGTGTTTGAGTTGTATCTATTTTCTCTGATGTACTTGAATTGTAATTGCTAGAAAGATGTTTATAACTGTCTAGTTTGTGTTGTATTAGCTGTTTAACTCTGATGTATATGATACTATATAAAGTTTTATGTAATATAGTATAATTTATTCGTTCCGCTGTGAGATTCTGATGTTGTCTGTTTCTTTCTTTTCTATCTTTTCTCTTTTCTATCCCTTTCTTTCTTCTTAATGATGCGTCTTTCTATAGAATGAAAGGCGGGTCGTTACATTGTGGTATCAGAGCACTAGGTTGAGCGAATACCTATGCTCTGGAGTGGTGTCTATCTTAAGAGAGCGTATTTGTAATTTTGAATATATATATATATATATATATATATATTTCTACCTATTAGATTGGGTTACCTGTTCAGGTTTTCCAATATAAGTTCTAAAGGCAGATAGGGTAGTGGTGTATGTAACACAACTACCAATGGTTGGAGTTCTAGTGTTTGAGGTTGGAAGTGGATCTGCTAGGGCAGTATTGGGCATCTTAAGTAGTTTTTACAGTTTAGTGTGAAGGATTTCACCAATCTCTGAAGGAAATCTTTTCAAGATTCGGAGTTTATTTTTGGATTGTAAGCTGGATTTCACTCGTGTGAGTGGGTTTTCTTGTATTTGAATCAGTTGGGAGTTCTAAAGCCATAGATGGTATTTTGGAAACCTTAGGAAGGAGTTCTGTTTGTATTTGAGTTTGAGACTCAGTTTGGCAGAGTGTTTTGTGCTTGGTTTGGAAGCGAGTTTCCTGAGGGTTATCTGTCTTTTAAAGGCTCTATTGTGAAGAGGCTGGTGTAGCTTTGGGATTCGATGAGCTTTTGGATAAGGAAGTTTTTGGCAGCAGTGGCAGCAGTAGTAGCAGTGGTGGCCTGTTTCTTCAATGGTTCAGAAGTCTCTGTGATTCTTCTGTCAGTAGGCCAGGCAGATGATGGAGATTGTCCATTTCTTTTGGAAGCCCAGCTGGGTGTATTGTTTGTGGTTAAAGGTGGACCACTAGATTCTTCTTTGATTTGAAGGCTTTAGTTGTTCTGATTGTTGAAGTGAGAACGATTTCTTGGAATCTGAACTGAGTGGGATCGCAAAAGTGACTTGCGATGGTTCGGAAGTTCTCTGAGTAATCTCTGTTTGGATTGAAGCATCTCTAGAGGATGTTTGAGTTATCGAAGTGGTTTGAGATTTTCTGGATATCTTCAAAGGAATCAAGATTTGCATCCACATCGAGAGTTTTAGTTCTGTTTCGACTTGGTTCTTGGAGTTTTACCGATGGTTCAGCATAGTAGGAAGGCTCTTTGAGAAAGAGATCTGTTTAAGCCCGACAGGTTAATCGGATCAAGTTTT
This sequence comes from Allium cepa, assembly GCA_030765085.1. Classification (NCBI taxonomy): domain Eukaryota; kingdom Viridiplantae; phylum Streptophyta; class Magnoliopsida; order Asparagales; family Amaryllidaceae; genus Allium; species Allium cepa. The sequence goes on along the minus strand of CM060939.1, from coordinate 960,767,001 downwards.
CTGGTCGAATTTTCGTTGTGGCGTTGTGATCGAATCGGATAGGTCATTGAGATTTTATGGAATTTGATGAACAATATTTCGGGATAAGTTGATCAAGTCTATACTTGTGTTCATCAACAGCATTCTCGAATCAGAGTTGCGCAGAAGAAGCATGGTGGCAGCTATTCCAGAATAGAAGCAACACCCGTTTCTTTGGGAATCTGAGTTTTGTCTTGGATCAGAGGATTTCTATAGGAAATTCATTTGGATCTGGAAGCTTGGATGTATTGTGCATCTGTTCTATTTTCCAAATAAGAGTAGTTTGTCTGAAGTCTTCTGATATTTGTGTAGAAGAGTTGTGTGTTAGATTTTATTGATCTAGAAGGTTGGAGTCAGCCCGGGATCGACAGGAGAGATTTGTAGATAAGAGATTGGATCTTTCTGTCTTCTCTTAAGGATTAAGTGTTTGATCTACAAGATTGAATTTCCAGTTTGGATGGCTGGAATTAGTTTTGTTTTTCACGTATCTCTGAGGGAGTACGTGTATGGTTTATCTCTGGTTTTAGACTCAGTAGTTCTGGGAAATTTGGAAGTTGATCAGGACTTGTCTGTGGTCCAGTATGCTGTTTAGATTTGTGGATCTAGATATATTGGAGCTCTAGATCTGAGTGGTGTAGCTAGTTTAGATTCTGTAGGGCGAGTGTCCCGGTGTTTGTACCTGGAAAACTCTAGGGAATTATATCCAGAATTTTGTCTGGATAATTAGAATTGTTTGTTTGAATTGGTTGCTATGGTTGCTAGTATTTTGTTGATAACATACGTTTGCTCTTTTAAATTTTATAATCTGTATGGGATTATTAAATTACCTTTGCTTTTAAATTTCGGGGACGAAATTCTTTTAAGGGGGGAGGAATGTGATGTCCCGGAAATTTAGGCAATAATTATTTAATAATTTCATTGATAATTATTTTAAAATGTGAAATATTGATTTAATAATTTAATTCAAACAGGAATTTTCTTTTGAAGATTAATAATTGTTTAATTTGATAAATGATATTCTTTTCAAAAATCTTAATAATGATAGTTTAATTTGAAAATCTTATTGTTTTCAAATGTTAAAAATATTTAAGTAATAAATTCATCTTTCCAAACTGATTTAAAAATATTTATTTAAAATGTATTTATGTGTATACATTGTAAATAGGAATTTTGATTTTAATTTAAATTTATATTAAATAAAGAATATTTTCCAACTTATTATATATAAATGTATAATTTGTAAATTGATTTAAATTAGTATTGAAAACTTTCCAAAGGAAAATTTTAAAGTCTTTCTTATATCTTCATAGTAATGTAAGTAAGTATTTATTTTGTTCTATAATAAAAGTTTATTTTTTTTGTTTTAAAAATTGTTTTCTTTGAAATAAATTTAATTCATTCACATTAAAATATAGTATTTTGATTTAAAACTATTGAATAAAATTGATTCAAAATTTCTTTTCTTTTTAAAATCTTCTCTTTTGAAAATTAGTTTTAAAAGAATATTATTTTAAAACATTCAAATAAACATTTAAAATTGTGTGTAATCTTATAAAAGAAGTAAACATGTAATCATTTTCAAGGCTAATGTTAATAAATATTTAAAACATGCTAAAACAAATTAGAAATGGTTTTAGATAAATTTAAATACATTTATAAATTTAGAATTTTCTTTTTATATTAAAAATGTACATGTGTTAGCTTTTAAACTAATAGAAGACACTTGTAAATTTATTACACCTTAATACAACAAGTGGCATTGTTTTAAAACTTTTTATTTTAATTTATTTTGATAAGAAAACATAGCAATTCATTTGTAAAAACATTTTCTTCAAAAACGAAATCTGAAATCAGATTTGTAAGAAGAAATTCAAAACCCAAATTCTAACTCATGTTCAAAAACCAAATACAAATCAAAATTTGCTTAACCTATTTACTCAAAATCCAGAAAACCAAATTCTGTTTAAATCTGAAATCAAAAATCTACAAATACAAATCAAATTCTGCAAAACCAAATTATATTCAAAATCTGCAAATTGCAACATCAAATTTTAGATCAATTTCAACTCAAGCATATGAAGTGATGGGTCTGCATGCAGTTCAAAAATCTTCATCAACAAGAAAAGCAAATTCAACTAGCAATTGCAGATGCAAGTTCAATATGCAGTTCCTGGAAAATGAAATCTGCATCTAATTTGTTCTCTGCATCTTCAAAATTGATAGGTGAGTAAGTTCTTATTTTAAAAACAGATTTTCCTTTTAAAAATCAGAGCCAACCATAATTTACAGAACTTAAGTTTTTATTTTTACAGAAATCAAAACTTGTTTAGGCAAAATTTGTTCTGTTTACTGTTTAAAAATAAAATGAAATGAGTAACTTAACATGCACAAAAGCTTGAGATATCTTAGCATATGAATTGGAAGAAATAAGTATATGTGAAGATTTAATATTAATGACTGTCCTGTGTGTATATATATGAATATGTATATATGTGTTGATTTCCTGTAGCTGCAGATCTAATTTGCTTGTAAACTAAGATATTCTTATTAAATAGAAAATCTTTATCATTTGAATTGTTTCAGTTAGTAATTTTATGTGTAAACAAAATATGTTTGTTAGTATAAATTTAGGTTCTGGAAAATCATGATTTAGTAAATATAAGTTAAAATTTAAATCTGTTACCTCTGAAATAATTATAACAGTAAGTATTTTCAATAAAATCAGGATATCAAACATCATTAATTATTTAAACAAGCTTATAACAGGGATGTATGATAGAAATCATGAATTTTAAAACAATATTTACATTTTATAATTTACTGATAGGTCAGTATTTCTGAATTGAACAAAATTGGGAAATCTGGGATCATCTAATTTCCTAGGAATTTTAGGGTGATGTGGTTTTGTCAGGAGATGGAGGATGGATGTGAGAATGGAGGAAAATTTGGTGATAGGTGATCAGAAAGGGGAGGAGGTGATAATGGGTGTTTCCAGGTTTAAGCCCTAAATTGGAGTGGTCGGGTTTTAGTAGAGGCTTGATTAACTGTGATGCATCGAATGAGGAGGGGTTTTGTGAGTTTGCAGAGGGGGTGTAGAGGAACCTATAACCAAGGCCGCGTCAACGATGGTGGTCGGAGGTGGGACCCCTCGGCGTTGACAGGTTTGAGTATTTGTTGCTGTGATGTTTCCAAGTTGCAATTGATTTCCTTATTTTTGATTTCAAGCTGATATGGGGGTTTTGTGTGGTCGTGATCGTGTAAGGATATGGTTGGCGACTTGTAGAAGTAGGTTGGAGTGGCTGGAGTTCGCCGAGGTGACGGTGCATATGCACCGTACATGTTGAAGTCTGGTGAACTTCAGGGGATGTGCAGGGTTATGGACTCGAAGTAATACTCGGGAGTTTTGGATTCTGTCTCGAAGTTGGGGGTTTGGAAACTCGAAGTGGGTATAGGGGTTTCTCGGGTTAGTGTGTTACAGGGTTAAATCCTGTGGATATGCAGTTTTTTTTAATTTAAATGAATTCATATTTTAAAGTTGTAATTTGCTTCAAATATAAGTTAAGTCTGAATTCAAATGAAATTTTGAATTTAAGGTTTTTAGAAATGAAAATTTTAAACAAGATTTAAATTTAGTTTTGAATCCAGTTTAAATATAGTTTATGGTTTACTTTTAAAACCAGATTTTGATTCAAAACAGTTTTTGTAAGTTTAAAATTATGAACAGATTCAAATGTTTTTAAGCAAGATTTAAATTTGTTTTGAAATCAAGTTAAAAACAGTTTTCAAGTTTACTTTGGAAACCAGTTTTGAATTCAAAACAGTTTGTAAATTTAAAAAAAAATGAACATATTCAAATGTTTTAAAAGTAGATTTGAAAATGAAATTTGATTTCAAATAAGTTTTTAACTTGAAAGAATTTATTTCCTTTAATATTTGAATCAAAGATATGAAATGTTAATTTAAATTTGAAAGTTAAAATAATCAACTTATTTTCAAAGATTGAGTTATTAAATTTTGTTTTAAATCTTCTTTTATATTTAGGTAATGAATGTTCTTTAACATTTATTCTATTTTAAGGTTTGTAATTATTTAGATTTGTATTAATGTTTAAATAGTTAAACATTTTCAATATTAGATATTTAAATGGAATTTGAATTTAAATTTAGAAATGTATTGTTTAAATATATTTTGAATATAAATGAAGTCATTTGATAAGTAAATAAATTATTTTGAGGATAATTAAGATAATTAAGAATTTACTTAATTATTTGGTTTTAAATAATGGTTTAGATTAAAAAAAAATTAATTAGAGATGATTATTGATAATTTATCTAAGATAATTTTTCTTAAGTAAGTAATTATTGAGAATATTGTAATTAATAAAAATAATTATCTAAGGATAATTAAGTAACTAATTGATGTAATTAATTTTGTTAGTTAACAAGATTAATTAATTGAATACAATCAACTGTAATTTGTTAAGTATAATTAATTGATAAAAGTAATTAAGGAATTAATTACAAATTGTAATTAATTTCGATATTGTGGTTTGTTTAAGTTAATTAATTTAGTTTAATTAATTTAAATAAATCATTTGATGATTGAATGAGTGAAATTACTTAATGTAATTAATGGAGCAGGATTACTTAGAAAAGTAATAATTGATAATTACTGAAATGTAATTAGTGAAAGGTGATTTATTTTAATTAAGTAATTTGGATAATTACTTTGTAATTAATTAAGGAATTAATTAATGAAGAAATTAATTATTGAATAATTAATTTGTTAATGAGTAATTAAAGAAGAGTTAATTACTGAATTTAATATTAATCAAGGTGATTAATAATTAATAAAAGTAATTATTTTTAAATTAAGTAATTAATTTGAATATTAATTAGAGATCATTAATTATTATAATTAATGATGTAATTAAGGATTGTTTGATTAAGTAATAATTAAATAAGTGGTTAATTAATTGTAATTAATTAAGGATAAATGCAATTAATTATAGTTAATTAATAAATGAGTAATTAAATGTTAATTACTTATGAATAAGGTTAATTAATTTGTGAAAATTAATTAAAGACTAATTACTTATTGAAATTAGTAAATGATTAATCAAAGGTGTTTAGTCAAGTTAAATACTTAGTGAATGATTAATTAACTGGGTGAATTAATTAATGGATGTTAAGTAGGATTTAAATGAGTAATTAATTTAATTTAATTTAAATTAATTAATGATAGAACTAATTAATTTAATTTATTTTAAATTATTTTATTTTATTTTAAATTAATTATAATTGATGGTTAATAAATCATTGCTTATGGGTATTATTGATTGAATGGTTGTGATCTCAGTGAGTTGTATCTATATGATATGGATGTTTGGTTAAGGTATGATGATGTGTGATGGATTATCTGGTTGGATGATTATCTATTTGTAACAAAGATATAGATTATCTGTTTATGATATGAATGTGATTTATCTATTGTGATATGTAGTTTATCAATCTGTGTGAAATAGATAATAATGAAATGAGTAAATAGTTTAAAACCCTTAAGTACAACTTGGACATTAAAATGGCGTTTGGTTTCGGTGAGACCGGGATCGGGTTTCCATATTTGGATATCCAAAAACCACATCGATTCCAATTAAACGTTAGGTCGTTAATCTAAGTGGAGCAAGTGAAAACTCGAGGTGTAAGGGCTATACGTCAGTATAACTCTATGGGTGATTCCGTAATGAGCTGACGGAATAGTGCTTATGGATTCGAGATGGTGATTTAGAGTGCAAGGGCTATGGTCGTTGACTCTGAGGGTGATTCCAAAATGAGTGCAACGAGATAGTGCCTTCGGTTTCGTTCGAACCCGGAACGAACTTGTATGGATTGAATGCTTTCAAAACATCGTCAGGTGGACGATGAGCATTCTAAGATTGATATGTCCTATAAAGGTAATCGTAGCCTCAAGCCTCATCAACCAGGAATGGCTAAAACAGGGGAGGTGCAGCAAGGCTTCGTGGGTAGCCCCAACTGGAGAGCAAGACTTACCCCTGTCTAGAGGTCCCTTTATATTCGGCTGAGTGGCAGTTGGCGACGGCCAATCTGCGGGGTGGTCTTGTTCGGAACTGTTCAGTAAGGAATGGTTCCGGCTTTGTGTTGTAGGGGAGCGGGCGTACTCCTCGGTACGGTGATCTAGGCCACAACTGTGATGCGCGGTACCCCAGTAGCCCTGCCATTGATGGAATCCAAAATCCAGTAAGTGCCTGAACGGTTTTGATTGTGCCCAACTATGTTGGAACATGAGATGTAAGCATTCCAGCTATTTATGTATTTTATTTTAAAAACCCTAGACATTATTATAATATCACTGGATTTCCTATCAAATGTTTTGGTTAGCGTAAGGTAAAAACTTTTCCATGTTTATGGGTGGGAAGTCTTACGTGATACCTTTTGTTTCAAAAGATTTTCTAAGTTAAGCAACTTTTATCCCCGTTTACTCACACCAGACCCATGTCTGACCCGAGTGTTTATTTTCTGTTTTATTAAACTCTTGGGTACTCATATTACCTATGAGTAGTCAAGTGATTCAGGATTACTTTGACGATTTCTGGAAGAGATAATGGAGTAGGAGGCTTCAGCGTGTAGATATATGTAGTGGTTCCGATGTGTTTGAGTTGTATCTGTTTTCCCTAATGTACTTGAATTGTAATTGCTAGACTGATGTTTATAACTGTCTAGTTTGTGTTGTATTAGCTGTTTACCTCTGATGTATATGATACTATGTAAAGTTTTAAGTAATATAATATAATTTATTCGTTCCGCTGTGAGATTCTGATGTTGTCTGTTTCTTTCTTTTCTATCTCTTTCTTTCTTCTTAATGATGCGTCTTTCTATGGAATGAAAGGCATGTCGTTACATTAATTAACCTCCAAAATTTATCAATCCTTTAAGTAATTAATTCTTAATTAATTACTTAACTATCCCAAATTAAGTAATTATTCTTTAATTACTTCTATTAATTAATCCGTCTATTAACTTATGCTTTAATTAACCATCTTAATTATTTAAAGATAAACCTCTAAACCTCAATTACTTACTTATTTATATCATTTGAATCCAATTAATTAAGGACTAGAAATCACTTAAAACATTTAATTTACTATCTTAATTAACTAACAAACATGTAAATATTTCCAAAACAAACAATTTAAATTTAAATTATTGTTTGAAACCTTTTGTAATAAATTATTTTGGAAACTCGATTAACATCTCTTTAAAGTAAAACCTAAGCCAACCGAGCAAACTCACGTCACTCCCTTCGAGTCACACGCGACCGATTTTGAGCTCGTCTTAATCCAGTTCTCGTTCTTCCCTCACTATTTCTTCTTACCTTATTCCCATCTTCTTATTCATCCACCCAGATCTACTCTGATACGCACACCCATTTCCTCTGCATGTGTTTAACAACCCATCGCCGCTCCGATCAACTCCGAGACCCCAAACAAGTCGCCCACGATGACCACAACTCAAATCATCACCTAGAAATCCAATCACTCACGAAACATAAAAAACGATCAAGAACCCACTCGGCAAAAGCTCCGATCATCCATCATCCATCATCCATCCCCCACTGTCCATCGAAGTTCACAATCCTCTGTCTGGACCTCCGCCTCGGCTTCCAGCATGAGTCCTCCTCAACCCGATCAAGCACGATTCTCTCCCGATGCCGCATGGGCTTTTGGAACTTCATCGATAAATTTCGATCAACAACCCTACATCGCCGTCCCACGGCCACCATGGCCATCAGAAAAATATCCCTATATTTTTCCCGAGATCCATTATAACCTAGCCATCTCTACCCCAATTTCCAAGCATCCAATTGTCGCCGATCAACGGCAATTAGTGAGAAACCCAAATTCGAAAAAAAATCGAATTCACATCAAATATTCGGTTAAAAATTACAAAATTTACTTTAAAATTCACAATTCCCTTATGCGAATCCGGCCCCATAATCCAGAGATGAAATTATTGATATTGAATTTCAACTAAATTTTGATTATGCTGTAAATCTTAAATTTACAGGATATTTGTTAAATATAAATACTTGAATTTATTCTTTAAACAAGATTTCACTGTTACAGTCCATTTCCTCTCAATGATCAAAGGCTAACAGATATTAATTTGGAAGATAATTTTTTTTAATTATTCCTAAACCAGAAATTTAACAGAGAACTACATTCTTGTATATACAGGCATTTCCAAAACAAAAACTTAGCAATTTTTTAAATCCAGACTCAAATTTGAACATCCATGCAAACAAACATATTTACATCATCCAAATATATTAGCACCAAAAGATTTTTCCTTTAAATGTTTTTCTCTCAGACATTTCAAAAATAAACAGAGGGAACCAGGTTGGAATACTCACCTTCCATTCTTTTCTTTTGAACAAGTCAACATTTTGAAAACTGCTGCTACTTGGATTATGATCTTCCCTGACTTGAGTAGCCTTGATTTTTTTTATTATGTTTCGGTTAATGGCAGGATATTACTTTCTTTTTCATTTAACAATTTTTTTCTGATATGTGATCAAAATGGATAAGGCAAGGCTAGGTCATTTATAGGAGAGAGGGAACCTTGCAAAATAAGGCTGAGATTTGTTTCAGAGTTTTACATTATATATATATATATATATATATATATATATATATATATATTTCTTTTTAGGTGTTAGCAAGTATACGTGAATTTTAAAACATAGACAGTGTAAACATGGAGATATAAGGGAAATGGAAGGTCAGTGAGCAAGATTCCTAGCATGCACATAGGGTGGCTGATGCTTCCATGCTGCAGGCTTTTTTTTTCTTTGGTTTGGAAAAATGTTCGACTTGATTTTTGAATGAATTTGACCTTTATGAGACTTGATGTTATATGTTTTGTATGCTATAATTTAATGTTTGTCTCCCTATGTGTTTAGAAGAACTTTTATATGAATTTCATATATATATATATATATATATATATATGTTTCTTTTTGTATGCATATATATATATATATGTAGTTATGTATTTGATCCTATAATACTTGCATTATCACCATATATATGCATTTACTTGTATATTGTCATCATATTACATACATTTATACTTATACATATTCCCATATATTCATTACTTTATTGTGTATATATATTCACATTTACATAAACTTTCTTATATTGTTTTATATAAGCACACATTCATATACTTGTATATTTATATACATGTATATTTGTGTTTTCAAACGTCGTAAAGTTTGTAAGTATATTTATCTATATATATTTGTAGCTATCGTTATTTTATCTTAACTTAAGCGATGGAGTTTATTATTTATTTTCAATGAGATTTTCATATCCACGGATTCTATAATTCAATATTTATTATAGTTTTCAAATCAATTTATGTATATCCAGATATTTTAATTATTAAAATTTTATTTTTTCGTCTTATAAAATTAGTATTCCAATAGTTTTGGTTCGGTTAATCACCCAATTAACACACATTAAAAATCCGGGTCGTCACATTCCTCCTCCTTTTAGAACTTTTCGTCCTCGAAAAGGAACGAAGTCGGAATTATTAAAATGCTTAAAATCAGATAAATTTCTTTGATCATTTTTAAAATACTCTTAAAAAACTATATAATATTAATAAAATAGTTTTTATAAAAATACCTTTATAGCTCAAAGTTTTGACAAGTCCATCCTCGTTCTCACAAAAATTCGGTCATACATTGATCAGGCGTACGATTGAAAATCTATAAGTGCTTGGTAGACCCATTTTCAGCATCCAACGTAAATACATTGAAAACAATTTTATTGAAAATATAGAAAACAGTTTTTGAAAATAGAGGAAATATCCTTGGTGAGAATGCTCTGGAAATCATCACCCACATCCATGGTCGTAGTTACATCGTGGGTTACGTTGCCATCGCAGCAAAAGTCCATGTAACTGTAGGCACTCTGCGCCCCTCGATTACTCCATGGAACCCGCAGCGGATCGCAGTTACATTCCAGGGTTACGTTTCCATCACAGCAAAAGTCCATGTAACTATAGGCATCAACGACCTCGATTTTTGCTACCAAAATGAAACTTCTCCACTCCCACATTGGTCGCAGTCTACCATTATAAAATCAAACGTAGACTGTTGGCTCTCAACGGCACACACGACATTCGCTATGTTACCATAGGTCGTAGTCTACCGATATAAAATCAAACGCAGACTGTTGGCTCTCAACAGCACACACGACTTTTGCTATGGTCTGCAGTAGATCATAGTGACATCGAGTTAAACTATCGTCATAGCATAACTCAAATGCCTCTGTAGGTATCAGCGCTCTCGACTATCGCTACACACTACACATAATCCTCAGGAACTAGTTTTTTCCGGACTCCTCACAGGATCAACTTTAGAACCCCTCCTTAGGGTTCAAGGCAGTATCACCCTATGGTACTCTTCAGAAGTTTATTTCAATGGAGCGCCTTTTTCTCCAGAGCCATTTTCAAAACACTTTATACTATACACATATAGTATCTTCCAAATCATACACCTAGTATGATCTCATACAAAGCTCCTTTACACAAAATCGATTATCCCAAAATCGATAATTCTCAAACTAGGCTTTTCAGAATCCAATATTGATTTTACCCAAAAATCAAAAGCCTTACCAAATCCAAAGGTTCCCAAAACCTTTTTCCAAATCCTCATAAGATCCTTTATATATATATATATATATATATATATATAACCTTGAATAATCTTTGGATCATTTCAAACTTGTATAAAAACCCTTTTATACTTCAAATATTTCCAAAAACTCTTTTCTTCCGGTAATAGATTCAACGAGGAGAGATTTATCTTATATAACAAAGATATATAACTTTGTTTGTTCAAAATAAAATATTCAAATTCGATTACTCTATAAAGTCACTTTTATCATAGAAATTTCCAATATCAGTTTCATTCAAACCCGTATGATGTACACATATCATCCGTATGCAATATCAATCTGATCGCTCACTCGATCACACAATTTCACTTCTGAACTAGTATCGTCCACCCGACTTCCTAATGCGGACTCAGATCTGGTTTCTTGGTCAAAAATCGTCATTCTCCTTGCATAGCCAAAACTATGATAGGGAATATCCAGAACCTATCAACAATCTATATCTAGGTTCGCCGTCGAAAATCGAGTGAAAAATCCCAACTCGGATCGATAAACTATCTCGAAATTCTGTGCTCGAATCTGGATCAAATCACTATGCGAATAGAATAGTATATGTACATCCTACGTATTTATCTTCATTGATTATCAGTTAATTCAATTCCCTTCTATTTACCCTCACTTTGATATTATTCACTCATTCACATTTGCCTTAATCCCCGTTTGGATTATCACTTCAATTCTTATCTCAGTTGGGTATTTAATCAACAACAGTTTGAACTCCGACCAGTTTATATTTAGAACAAGAAATTATTATCAAGGACAAAATTTCACAGCTTTTCAGCCTCATGGACAGACCTTCAATATTTTATCCTGAATGACAACTTTCTGTAGCTATTAGTTTTTAGTTATTGATAGCAGTTTTTAGGTATCAGTTTGTAGTTATCGGTAGCAGTTTTTATGTATCAGTTTTAGCTCGGTAGCAGTTTTGTTGTCCTTATGAATAATTTTGGAAAATGTTTGTCCTTATAAATAATTTTTAGAAGAATATTTGTCCTTGTTGTAAAAATATTGAGGTCGTGTCCTTAAGGCAAAAAATATACAAGTCTTTGTCCTTTAAATTAATTCCTCCTATTTAGAAAATAGCTTGAAAATTTTGAAAATAGATAAATAATTGAAAAATAATTTTTAATTTGTAAAATAGTTGTAAAATAGTTAAGTAATTGTAAAATAGTTGAAAAATAGTAAAATAATTGCAAAATAGTTATAAAATAGTTAAATAGTTCTGAAAGTAGTTGTTAAATAAATATAAGATAGTTTTGGAATTTAAAAAGAAAAATTGTATAGCAAATAGTTAGGAAAATAGATTTAAAACAGTTTATCTCAAAATGATTTATTTAAAAATAGTCCAGAGCCAAACTGTTTAATTCCCTATCAACTCAAATTAAATTTCCTCTTCCATTTAAATTGACTCAATTCAAATTTGAATAACTTCAATTTCCCATGAACTTGATTTATCCCTAATTCAAGTTGAATTAACCTCGATTTCTTTCCAAATTCAAATCAAATTCCATTTGATTTAAACATAATCACTTTAACTACAATTCCAAATTATTCAAATTAATTTTGACTAATTTCAAATTGAATCCACTTCAATTTCAAATTATTTCAATTTCTATGAATTAGTCCCAATTCCCATTTGAATTTGAACTCATTAAATCTTCGATTTTTATTTCAAATTAATCCAATTCAAATTTTCCATTTGAATTTTATACTTATCCATCTTTAATTTTAACTAATTCAAACTAAATACAATTTGAACTAATGAAATCTAGATTTCAACTTTAACTCATCTTGAATTATATAAATTCGAGCTAAATTTCCAAATGTTGATTTAACCCCTTAAATTAGATTAACCTTTATTTTTAATCAATAATCCAAATCTTTAAACAATTCAATTTTGAGTCCAATTCTCAATAGATAAAGAAAATTTTATATTAGATTGTACTACCACAAAATATCCCATACATTAATTGACTACATACTAGTAGTTCATACATTACATACATTTATCCAAAATAAGAGTCTTACAAAAGTCACAAATCTAGATGCCTTTTTATTACCTAGAGGTTTGGAAAGAACAGAGCCCTAATATTCTTACAAGAATCCTTTCTATGGACTTCCTTCCAACGGGCAAAGCCCAAACATACACTTCTCAACAGGGTATCCCCACTTATAACATTTACCACAAAATGTTTCTACCCTGTCATCAATCTGGATAACCTTCACGCCTCCAACGGTACGTTCCACGGCTTTTCTCCTCTTCTGCCTCTCGGAACAATTCCTAGCAATGTGTCCCGTCTTCTTACAATGATAGCAAATAGTCGACTCATTGACTGGTTCAACTGGTTTACGCTTCGCCTTCCTCACTTCAGGGAAATGATTAAGGAAATGTCCTTTCTTATGACACTTAAAGCACAAGATCTCAGAGCGAAACCGATGGAATGTACCCTTCAATTCCTCCCTTGTTTTACTGCACTTGGCTGCGTAATGACCCATATTGAAACATCTGTAGCAGGTGACATTATCATAAGGTCCTGGTTCAGCCCTTTCTTTAACCTGTTTTTCATACTCTTGAATTCTTCTTCTCGATCCCTACGTGAAGCTGCTCTTTGCTCTCTGCGTCTAACCTTCCATTCTTCGCTCTTAGTCATCTCTCTCAAAGAATGGATTCTAGAGGGACTTCCTAACCTATAAATAAGACTTAATTAGGAGAATTTCAACATATATACCAACTTGCTTACCAAGTTATACCTTAAGTATTAAACCACCCTTGGTTTTTTTTAAATTCCAAACAAATTTCTTTTAACATTTTGAAACAATTCAAATGTTTCTAGACTTAGTATTTTTTTTGTTACTTCATAATTTAAAACCCTCTTTAATTCACAAGTTATACTCAACTAAGTTTACTTCCTTAAAACCTTCCATTATTATAAGATAATAACCAAGGTTATTACAATTGGAAACCAATTCACTATTATCTTATTTTGAAAAACTCTTCTCCAAATTTAATTTTTTAAATTCGGTTTGAATTCATTTCAAACTTATCATTATTCAATTTCAGTTTGGTTGTATTTCTGTTGCCGTTTAGTTCTCATTATTTCTATTTAACTCCAATGATTTAACAACCAATTAACTTAATATTTATTTGTATGAAATATTGCTTTATATATCAAACTATAATCTTATATAAAATCATTCAAAATCTTACATAAGAAATAATAAATGCGCTCTCATATATATTACACTCAACTCATTCTAGGGTACATTGACCCTATACTTAATGAGTACTCCCACCGGAGCCAAGGTTCTCGCTTAACCTTCGGCGCTGATACCAAATGTAATGACCCGGAAATTTCGATCTCGAAGATTCCAGATAGTTAGGAAAGAAAGAAAAGAGATAGAAGAAGAAACAGGAAAGAAATACAGATTCTCACATTCGCAGCAGATCAAAATATAATATCACATAAAATAACAGTTTACAAAGGAAAACAGTATAGGTCAATTATATTTTAATACATCAGAGTTACAACATTTATACAATCGCTGGACAGTTAAATATAACTTGTCCCAGATAAATAATAATATAACACAGCGGAAACACTCCATACGTCCCTGCCATCCAGCTCGCTTCCTGAGCTCTAGAACGTCCTTACCTTGAAATCTGTAACACTCGGTCTGACCCGAGCATTACATCAAAGTAACACCCGGATCAGGCTGGAAACCAGTGTGAGTAAACTCATGCAAATTTGAAATACTTGGTTCAAACCACAAAAGAAAACCCGAGGTAACTCGTACTTCACTACGTGTACATTACTTTATATTCTCAACACTTATTATAGTCAACACTCAATTGATTCCTAAGTACCTTTACTTAGTTTTCAAACGGTCCAGTTCACTTAAAATATTCCATCCCATCTTATTGATTACACATATCAAATCTATAAAGAATTGTAGAAGATGTCAAATTGAAGTGGTTCCGGGTATTTATTGATACCCGACCCGGTCTCTTCGAGTCCCATATTATCTTACCCCAGATTATTCAAGTGGAATCCAATTCCATTTTAAATACAGGATGTTACTTTACACAGTAATTCATCTCAAAAGATAACTACATTAACACCGTTCAACCCAATCATATCGCAAAACATTTCATATCAGAATATCAAATAATCCAAGGCATACAATACCATTCAATCATTCATAAGCAAGATTAATTAGCCCCATCATTCCAATTACTTTAAATTTATTTCTTTAATCACTTTTAATCCTGCTTACCTCAACATTAATTAATTATAAACCATTTATTTTCATCCCTTAATTATCCTCTTTAAATTCATTAAGTAATTAGCCTTAAATTAATTATCCAGATTAATTTAACTTCCACCCCATCCACATTAATTACATTATTCTTAATTAGTTACTCAAATTAATTATCCTATGTTTACATACATTGACTAATTAAACTTTAATTAATCACACTCATTTATTAACTAATCCTTAATTAACCTCCTAAATTTATCAATCCTTTAAGTAATTAATTCTTAACTAATTACTTAATTATCCCAAATTAAGTAATTATTCTTTAATTGCTTCTCTTAATTAATCCGTCTATTAACTTATCCTTTAATTATTCATCTTAATTATTTAAAGATAAACCTCCAAACCTCAATTACTTACTTATTTGTATCATTTGAATCCAATTAATTAAGTACTAGAAATCACTTAAAACATTTAATTTACTTATCTTAATTAACTAACAAAAATGTAAATATTTCCAAAACGAACAATTTAAATTCAAATTATTGTTTGAAATCTTTTGTAATAAATTATTTTGGAAACTCGATTAACATCTCTTTAAAGTAAAACCTGAGCCAACCGAGAAAACTCACGTCACTCCCTACGAGTCATACGCGACCGATTTTGAGCTCGTCCCGATCCAATTCTCGTTCTTCCCTCACAGCTTCTTCTTGCCTTATTCCCATTTTCTTATTCTTCCACCCAGATCTGCTCTGGTATGCACACCCATTTCCTCGTGCACGTACACAACAACCCATCGCCGCTCCGATTAACTCCGAGACCCCGAACAAGTCGCCGACGATGACCACAACTCAAATCATCACCCAGAAATCCAATCACTCGCGAAACAAAAAAAAAGATCAAGAATCCACTTGGCAAAAAATCTGATCATCCACCATCTAATTTCTTCCCCCACCGTCCACCGGAATTCACAATCCTCTGTCTGGACCTCCGCCTAGGCTTCCAGCATGTGTCCCCCTCAACCGATCAAGCGTGATTCTCTCCCGATGCCGCATGGGCTTTTGGAACTTCATCGATAAATTTCGATCAACAATCCTACATAGCCGCCCCATGGTCACCATGGCCATAAGAAAAATATCCCTATATTTTTCTCGAGATCCATCATACCCCAGCCATGTCCATGCCAATTTCCGAGCATCCAATTGCCACCAATCAACGGCAATTGATTAGAAACCCAAATTCGAAAAAAATTCGAATTCACATCAAATACTCAGTTAAAAATTACAAAATTTACTTTAACATTCACGATTCCCTTATGCGAATCAGGTCCTATAATCCAGAGATGAAATTATTAATATTGAATTTCAACTAAATTTTGATTATACTGTAAATGTTAAATTTACAGGATATTTGTTAAATATAAATACTTGAATTTATTCTTTAAATAAGATTTCACTATTACAATCCATTTCCTTTCAATGATCAAAGGCTAATAGATATTCACTTGGAAGATAAAAAAATTCTAATTATTCTTGAACCAGAAACTTAATAGAGAACTACATTCTTGCATATACAGGCATTTCCAAAAAAAAACTTAGCAGTTTTTTTAATCCAGATTCAAATTTGAACATCAATGCAAACAAACACATTTACATCGTCCAAATATATTAGCACCAAAAGATTTTACCTTTAAATGTTTTACTCACAGGCATTTCAAAAATAAACAAAGGGAACAAGGTTGGAATACTAACCTTCCATTCTTTTCTTTTGAACAGATCAACATTTTGAAAACTGCTGCTACTTGGATTATGATCTTCCCTGACTTGAGTTGCCTTGATTTTTTATTATGTTTCGCTTAATGGTAGAATATTACTTTGTTTTTCATAACAATATTTTTTTTGATATGTGATCGAAAGGGATAAGGCAAGGCTAGGTCATTTATAGGAGAGAGTTAACCTTGCAACATAAGGCTGAGATTTGTTTCAGACATTTACATTTTATATTTTTTTTACTTCTTTTTAGGTGTTAGCAAGTATACGTGAATTTTAAAACATAGACAGTGTATACATGGAGATATAAGGAAATGGAAGGTCAGTGAGCATAGATTCCTAGCATTCACATAGGGTGGCTGATGCTTCCATGCTGCAGGCTTTTTTTTCTTTTGATTTGGAAAAATGTTCGACTTGATTTGATTTTTGAATGAATTTGACCTTTATGAGACTTGATGTTATGTTTTGTATGCTATAATTTAATGCTTGTCTCCCTACGCGTTTACAAGAGCTTTTATATGAATTATATATATATATATATATATATATATATATATATATGTTTCTTTTGTATGTATGTATGTGTATATATATGTAGTTATGTATTTGATCCTATAATACTTGCATTATCACCATATATATACATTTACTTGTATACAGTCATCATATTACAAACATTTATACTTATACTTATTCCCGTATATTCATTATTTTATTGTGTATATATATATTCACATTTACCTAAACTTTCTTATATTGTTTCATATAAGCACACATTCATATACTTGTATATTTATATACTTATATATGTGTGTTTTCAAACGTCATAAAGTTTGTAAGTATATTTATCTATATATATTTTTATGTATTTGTAGTTATGGTTATGTTATCTTATTTTAAACGATGGAGTTTATTATTTATTTTCTATGAGATTTTCATATCCAGGGATTCTATAATTCAATATTTATTATAGTTTTCAAATAAATTTATGTATATCTAGATATTTTAATTATTAGAATTTTATTTGTTCGTCTTATAAAATTAGTAATCCAATGGTTTTGGTTCGGTTAATCACCCAATTAACACACGTTAAAAATCCGGGTCGTCACAGCCCGCAAAACTATTAGGATCAGGTGACCCTGGGAGATGTTAAGTTAGGGATAGACCGTCCATAAGAGAAGTGTTTAACAGATAGTTAAGGAAAGACCATCCAGAGGAGGTGTTTCTAACAGAAGTTAGATTATTTTATTATTTTGTTTAGTAAGCCCGAGTCAGCCAAAGGTTAATAGTTATCCAAACAAAACTAAAGTGTTTGATCAGATAGTTCTTTTATTACCTGATATGTATGTTTACATAACGCTGCTTTACAGTATTTAACCAGTTTTGGATGCTGGAAAAGATTTGCAAAAGATATGTTTTATAAGAATGCTAGTGAGGGGAAACCCGTTCCGCTAAGCGGTGCGGTCTCACTTAGCATTAACAACCAGGATGTATAGTATTATTCACACCAAGCTTTATGTCTGACTCAAAGTTTGTGTTTTTTCCTTTTACTCTTGGGTGCTCAAACTTGATTTGAGTAAGCTGAGGGTTGAGGTTTATTTTAGGTTTTTAGTAGGATGACGAATAAAGCTACCGGAGACGAGCATGTGGCTAACGGATAACTATTTAGGAGTTGTAGTTCATTGTTTTGTGCTTATTTCCGTTGTGTATGTATTAAGTCAATTATGACAATGTGACTTTGATCATCCAAGAGGGAATTTTCATATGTCGCTCTTGGCGTATTTTGTAATAAGTATATTTTATCATTGCCTAGGAAACGTTTTGGGATTATGTAATATGAATATGGAACATGTGTTTTGAAATGTAATGGAAAATTCTTGTTTGAAATCTATGATTTGTTTCATGTTCAAGTGCTTCGGATATTATAGATAACATTAATATAGCCGTATTTAGTCGTAGTAAGTTAATACTATATATGATTACAACATCTGTAGCGCTTAACTTTGGGCCTTTACATAGGGGATGTTACAACTTGGTATCAAAGCTTAGGTTTATGAAACACTTCAACTAAAAATGATTTTTTCAAAACATAATCCTTAGGGATTAGAATTAGGGTCGAGGTATGGGATAATGCTATAGTAACATACTTGTGTTTGCTATATATAAGTATATGCTTTATCTCTAGACTCCTATCTTTGTTAGGCTATTCTTCTGTATCTCACGAGGCCTTAATACATATATGGACGGAAGAAGAGGCAGAGTTAATCTAGGAGGAGACAACACCGCCACAAATGAAAATGCCCGACCAAATGCTAGAAGAGGTCAACGTCAGGCTCAGGCTGAGAATGTTAGTGTTGAGGTTCCCTAAGTGGACATGGGAGTCATGTATTATTTTTTCGTGAACATGATGCAAGCTGTAATCGCTACTGGGGTCGTTGGAGGAATGTTGCAGGAGAAGTTCAAGAAGCTCCCATAGTCAATCAGTATGATAATTTAAGCAGAGACTATGCTAGGCTTAGAGGGAAGTCGTTTATTGGGACAGAGGATGCCATCATTGTGGAAAACTGGCTGCTACACTATGAAAATATTTTTGCTGACTAGGGCTCAATGACGATCAGAAAAGGAGACTTGCTTTAGGATAACTTCAAGGAGCTGCTTTTTTGGTGGAATACTGTAACTGCTGGTGTGGATGTAGAGACTATGACGTGGGTAGAGTTTAGGAGGTGGTTTCAAGAAAGGTTCATGTCATTAATGGCGCAATCTATGTTGGTTAGGAAGTTTGCTGAGCTGGAACAAGGGAAGATGTTTGTTCAAGAGTATGCTGTAAGGTTCGAAGAGTTAGCCTGATATGGATATGCCATTGTTGACACGGTATTGAAAAGGAATGAAAAGTTTATTAGAGGATTGAAACTGAAGTTGGCTAGGGCTACCTTACCGCACACCAGAGACCCATGTAATGTGGTTGTGGAAATGGCGTTGAGACATGAGGATATGTTAGCTTATTTGGGGAAGAAGTATGAGAAGGAGGTCCAGGTTGGATAGGGAAAAAAGAGAAAGTTTTCCATAAGAAAAATGCTTAGGAGGGAGGAGTAGCGAAGAAGGAAAAATCTGAAGTAGTCTGTTACAAGTGCGACGATAAAGGACACTATGCCCAAGAGTGTCGTACTGGAAATGGAATGCAAGGAGGTGATTGGAAAGAAGAATATCATGTGCTTTAATTGTGATCAAATCGGCCACTACAAGAATCAATGCAAGGAGCCCGCAAAGGATGGAAAGGGCCAAGTGTATCCATTAAAGCCCACGGCTTCAAGGCCAGCGGTGCATAAGAAGGGAAAGGCTATGTTAGGAGGTACGCTTCAGATTCATGGTATGTTTGTTAGCATTTTGTTTGATACTATTGCATCACCTTCTTTTATATCTCGGTGTTTGGTAGATAAACTTAACCTAGAACCCACATATTTAGTTACTTCCGTAAGAGTTGCAAATGAGATGGAGCGTTTGCGACGCTTGGGATGAAGTATGGTCACTTAGGGTTTGACTTGCTAGGTTACACCTTTATTTGCAGTTTGCACGTGTTTGACTTTTTTGGGTTTGGAATTATATTGGGTATGGATTGGTTAAGTATGTATGATGCTAGGTTATTTTGCCACGATAGGATGATATCACTTAGACACCAGGATTGCAGTGTTTGGATAGTTTATGCCATAGAAAACTCTAATTGTGAGGTGAATGCTTTGTTGGGCGTTATGAAGTTAAAGGATGAGTTGAATCGCGTTTTTGTAGTTAGAGAATTCGCGGATGTGTTTGAACCTGTTGTTGGATTGCCGCCGAAATGGGCCATTGACTTACGGATAGATTTGATACCTGGAGCACAACCGGTGAGTAGGCTGCCAAGCAGGATGACACCTATAGAGATGAAGGAACCGGAGGTGCAATTGGAGGATTTGGTAGGAAAGAGTTTTATTAGACCGGGTAGTTCGCCTCGAGGAGCAGTAGCAGTATTGTCTAAGAAGCCAGATGGATCATTAAGGCTATGTATCGATTGTCGTAAGTTGAATGAGAAGACGATAAAGAATTGATATTGCCAAGAATCAAAGATTTGTTCGATCAGTTGAATGGAGCTTAGGTATTCTCTCAGTTAGATTTGGCGATTAGATTTCATCAATGTAGAGTAGCAGAGGATAGTATACCTTTAGCGGTGTTCACGATGAGATATGGATCATACGAATGGTTACTTATGCCGTTCGGACTCACTAATGCACCGGCTTTCTTTGTGGATTTGATGAACTGGATTTTCCAAAAGCATTTGGATAGGTTCGTGTTGGTTTTATAGATGATAATATGATATACTCTAAGGATGAGAAGGAGCATGAAGTTCATCTAGAGTCGTGCTTGAGACGCCGAGGCAGCATCAGCTAAAGACAAAGCTTTCGAGTGCCATTTTTGGAAGAGAGAAGTAAAGTTTCTTAGTCACTTGGTTTTAGAGAAAGGGTTGTCAGTCGATTAAGAAAAGATCGAAGCCGCTAATAATTGGAAGAGACTAGGAATGATAAATTAGATAAAGAGTTTTCTGGGATTGGCCGGATGTCATTGAAGGTTTATAAAGGATTTTTCGTGGATAGCTGCACCGATGACTAAGCTAACGTGAAAGGATGTGAAGTTTGTGTGGACCGATAAGTGTGAGGAAGCATTCCAGAGCTTGAAATACTTATTGACCCATGCATCGGTGTTGGTGGTTCTGAAGGAGAATCAAGATTTAGTTGTTTATACTGATGTGTGTGGAACAGGACTGGAAGCTGTGTTGATGTAGAGGGGTAAAATGATTGCATATGTGTCTCGGTAGCTTAGACTACATAAGGTTAGATATCCAACGCATGACTTGGAGTTAGCTGTAGTTTATTTGCGTTGAAGGTGTGGAGGCATTACCTTTTGGGAGAGAGGTTCGAGCGATATATAGATCATAAGTCATTGAAGTATTTATTTTCTCAAAAGGAGCTGAACATGAGACGGCAAAGATGGTTGGAGTTTATTGCTGCTTTTGATTTTGGAATTGAGTATACACCCAGAAAAGGAAATAAGGTGGCAGATGCACTTAGCAAGAAACATCAGAATGTAGTTTTAGCGATGATTGTTGAGCAGAAGGATTTAGAAACATCATCAGCTTTTAAAATGCAGTATAGATATGAGGCTGGGTCTAGTAGAGAAGGTGCTATGTTGTCTTCTTTAGAAATCCGACTAGTAATGATTGAGAAGATTGCTTCTAAACAGGAAGAGGATCCAATGTTAGCTGAACGGATCAGAAGGTTAAAGGAAAGAGCGGAGGGTGATGACTTAAAGAACTTCAGTCTTGACCAGAATGAGTGGTTGAGAAGGAAGGGTAGATCATGTGTTCCAAATGTGGGATACATAAGGAAGGAAATTTTGGAGGAATGTCATTGTTCGAAGTTCACTATTCATCCAGGAGGAACGAAGATGTATCGGGATATGAAGAGAAATTTCTTTTGGAAAGCATGAAGAGGGATGTTGGCTTATGGGTGAAACAATGTTTGAACTGTCAACATGTAAAAGCTGAACATCAAAATCCTAGTGGACTGCTTTAGCCATTGTATATTTTGGTGTGGAAGTGGAATTCCATTTCTATGGATTTTATTGATGGGTTTCCAAGATGTAGTAGAGGAAATGAAAACATATGGGTCATAGTGGATAGATTAACTAAGAGTGCTCAATTCATTCCATTTAAGTCAACTTGGATGACACCTATTTTGGCGAAGTTGTTCATGAAGAATGTAGTTAGGCTTCACGAAATTACTAGTAGTATCGTTAGCGATAGGGATTCTTTATTTACTAGCGAATTTTGGAAGAGTCTGCAGAAAAGTTTAGGAACCAAGCTCAAGATGAATACCGCTTACCATCAAAGACTTATGGGCAAATGGAATGGGTTAACAAGATCATGGAGGACTTATTAAGAGCTTGTGTATTGGATTTTGGAGGTTTATGGAAAAACCATCTATATTTAGTCGATTTTTCGTATTCCAATAGTTATCATACTAGTATTGGTATGACACCGTTTGAGGCTTTGTATGGAAGACCATACAAATCCCCTACATGTTGGTAAGAGACTAGGGATAGGTTGGTTGTTGGTCCAGAATTAGTGAGAGAAGTAGCAGAAAAGATTAAGCCGATAAGAGCGAGAATGAAGGAAGCTTAGTTTAGGCAGAAAATTTATGTAGATAAAAGATGAAAAGATTTAGAATTTTCTGCTGGAGATTGTGTTTTCATCAAAGTATCGCCAATGAAATGTGTTATCAGGTTCGGGAAGATGGGGAAGTTAGCACCGAGGTTCGTAGGACCATTTCCTATTTTAGAAAAGATTGGGAACCTCACATATAGAATAGAGTTATCGAGTAGTTCAGCAGGCCACGATGCTTTCCATGTATCTCATCTGAGGAAGCATGTTAGGGATCTATACACTACTATAGCACCGACTGTGTTAGAGGATTTAGTAGTGCAACCAGACATGACTAGGAAGCCTATCTCGATGGTGAAGAGATATGAGAAGAAGTCGAGGAACAAGATAGTCAGACTAGTGAATGTTCAGTGGAGTGATGATGAGAGAGACTGTACTTGGGAGACCGAGAGCAGGATTAGAGACATTTATCCTAATTTGTTTTCATGGTATGTTTTAATTTTGATTGTCTTGGTGTGCTCTTTATTGTAATTTCTAGGTCGAATTTTTTAAGGAGTGGATATTATAACACCTCATATTTTTAGTAACATTATTTAGGATATTTAATTAGTTAAATAAAATAAAATAATGTAAGGTGATTAGTGGATTGAGATTTGCAATTAAATTAGGAGGTAGTTGTGACGTATTAATGAATAGGTAAACGAAGTAAAATGGACTTAAGTGTTAGGAAAGAGGGGAGGGAAAAATAGGAAAAAGGGATTTCCTAATACCCTAAACCCTTAGTAAAATGAACACATCCTCATTTCATTTTATCACAAAAAAATAACCACACTAAGGCTGGCCACCATTAGCAAAGGAGAAGAAGAGAAAGCTAAAGTATTCAAGAGGAGATCTAATCAACTGAATCAAGATCTAATCTCACATCTTTAATCACAAAGCTAAGGAGATAATTACTACATCTCACTTTTTATATCGGTTTTAAAGATAATATGAAGTATTTTTGCATGTTATGCCATGTTTTGAATGATTAAAATTATATATATACTTATTAATGATCTATGCATATTTATATTGATTTTTATGATATGTTTGACATGAAAACCCTATTAAATGACATCCGAATGCCTTGCAAATTTAAATGTAGATAAAAAAATAATATTTTAGAGGTGGGTTTCAATTTACATAATTTTCTGAGTTAATATGGATTTTATATGTAACGACCCATAATTTTGAACAATTTAATTTGAAAATATTTAATTAATTTTAAATATTTGAATAACTGTTTAGCTTGAATTTCAAATTTCAAGAATGAATTTGGCGATTAAATTATAAAATTTAATCTATTGAGAGTTGAATAAATATTTGAATCTCCAATTTTAAGTTGAATAAAAATATTTCAAAGGCTTGTAAAATTCATATTGATAATACTGAAGATAATAGAAGCTTCAGAATTTAATTTGAAAGTGATTTGTTCAGTTTTGAAATTACATCGTTTGAATCTATATTTAAAAATAGCCTTCTGAGGCACAGTCTCGGAATTCGACGAAACCAGTTCCATTGGGTCCGTGATATCGAACAATTATCGGATTTCAAATTTTGTATTTTTCGGAGTTGATATGTGAGAACACGGTAAGAAAACGCATTGAAATTTAAATCGAATTCAATTTAAATTTAAAATTGAATTTAGTCAACATCAGTATCTTGCCTTCCCATCACAATGCTGTAGCAAAGTAAATCAAAAACGATCTATCATCCTTAAATCATGCCTAAAATCACGCGATTTCCTCTGCAAAGACACGATCTCTCGTCCCTCTTCTTTTAAAAAAAAGCAAGCATCGTTCAAAATTAGAATTAAAACTATTGCTTTAAAATATTTTCATGGCGGCTTGGGGTGATTCGCGAAATTCGCGACTTCGACTTCGACTTAGGGTTTGGCGACAGCACGCGAAGGCGGCCTCAAAAGCAACTCGTAGGCGTGGAGCTTGGGCCTAGCGAGCAGTGGCGTGCGAAGTCGAGCTCGAATAGTGGGTAGTGCACGTGGGTGATTAACGCCTCGTCGCGAATAGGGCAGCAACCTGGAAGCACGCGCGTGGTATTGCGTCATCTGTTTGGAGCAGTTCGCGATGGGACCATGGTGGCGATGCGGCGGTGCCTGGATGGAGCTCGCGCGCTCGAGGCAAGTCGCGTCGACTTTGATTGGCTAGGGCTTTCGTGAACATTTGGGGGTTCGTGGTCGGCGAATATGGGTCGAGCAGCAGCGTCGCGTGGCTGAAATGGCTAGGGTTTTGCCCAATTTTCGTCTTCGTTCATTTTTCGCTGTTTTAAAGACTTCGATTTAATAGATATATATGCAGAAAATTTAGAAAGGTCATTGATTTGTTTATTCAATTTAAATTTGAAAAATTAATTTAAATATTGGTATACTGACAGTAAAATGAGTTACTGTGATTATTTACAGAAAATATTTTACATAAATAAAGTTTGAAAAGGAAAAAAAATTATATATATAAATTTTAAAATCTATATAAATTATCTTCAAAGAAAAAAATATAGTGAATATATGTATATATATGAAATGTGGGAATTTTGAAATAGTTGGAAGTTTATATAAAAAAATAAATTATAAAAGGAAATTTAGTTTTAAAATTAAATTGTAGTTAAATAAAATTATAAAAGGAGAAATTGGTTAATTAAAACTATCAAAACGAAAAATTGATTATTTGATTGGTTCGAATGTTAATTTATTTGCATAATATTTATACAAGGTATAAATCAAGAAAAATCGAGTCAAGATGGGAATGGATTGCAAAAATAAAATCAAGGTGAGATCTCCTCACTCAAATTGAAAATTTTGATTGTAGTTATTGACTGCTGTTTGGTTGTGATATTAGATATAGTAGGATATATCTATATACAGCAATATATATATTGGAATATGTATATATTGGAGTTGTTGATTTCCCGCATTATATAGCGGATGAGACCCTATTGCGCCGCCTATCAAGCGGATAATATTTTATAAATCCCATATACCGCGATATCCCGTCTTGAAACGGGATTGGTATTGTGCTAATGTCTGTGGATGCAGAGAAACAGGTTGGAGGGATCCAACTGGATTCCTCAACCGTATTTATTTATTTATTTACATATATTGTGATATTTGTTGATTATCATATGATGATATATGATGTTTGGATGCCGCGATTGACTATTTGGTGTGTTGCATCATCGGATCCTTTTTTGAAGTTTAAAAATAACGATTTTGATTTTTAAGGGATTTTTAAAGTGATTTTTGAATATACGTTTATTAAATTTTCAAATTGATTCATTTTAAATAATTAAAACGTTATAAATTTTTATGTTATAAAAATTAGGATTTTTGTGAAATATAACCAAAGCATGATTTTTGAAATAAATAGTTGATAAATTTATAAAATAGTTTAAATTGGGATTTTTGAATTATTATAAACGGTTTATATAAAAGATTTATAAAATTAATATTTTATAAGTTAAGATATTGGAATTATAAAACGAGCTTTTATAAGTGTTAAAATAAAGTTGTACCTAGTTTTATAAGTAAATAAGAATTTTAGATTTATAAATTAATGATGATATAAGAGAATGGATTTGTGAATAAATGGATTATAAGTAATTTACTTATAAGTTGGATTCGACATGTAAACGAAATATAAATAGAATTGGTGATTAAAGGAGATTTATAAATTGAAGTAGTTATGAAATAGAAATGGAATTTATAAACATTGTTTTATAAATCCGTAATCAAATAAATTTGATAAGTAAACATAGGAATTATTAAATGAATTATATCCATGATTTTAGACTGTGGAAAAATCTTTGATAAATGTGTAGAAACATTGAATTTGGAAAATAAAGTATATTCACGATATTGGACAGTGAATATATTATTGAATAAAACGGGTATGATTTGGAGAAGGGAAATTTTAAAATGAAGTTAATTGTTTTAAAAGATGTTTTAAAATGTATTAACTATTGAAACCATAGATTTCAACATTCTTTGTTGAAATAGACGTTTTCGAGAAATAGAAGGAAATGGTAGACTATAACACTATTGTTATAGTAGATGATTTCCGAAAGGAAATGTTTCATATAGTATTGGAATTTATATATCTATCTTAAATTCAAGTCCCTATACTAGTGATTTTGGGTTGTCGTAACGATGTTTTACGTAACATTCGTTTTGACCCAAATAATGGGTTTAATAGGATGTTTTCCTTAAGAAATGAAATATATACTTAATATTAATTTAAGTATATTGAATATTTTCCAAGCGTTGAAAATAAATAGATTTGTGAATTACTTATTATTTAATAAGTAGGGAAATGTTTTCCAATATGAAATGAACGTTTTGAGAATTATCTTTTTAAAGATAAATTGAAAGTGGATATTTGAAATCAATTTGAAAATCGTATATTCACAGATATTTTGGAATTGTAAATTCAATATGGAATTTACAAATGAAATTGGGAAAATTGGTTTAAAAATAAATATCGATTTATTTTTGAAGTATGGGAAATATATATATATATTGTAAAGTTATTTTTGGAAGATAAATAATTTGGAAAATTATTTGGAATCTGGTGATGTTGTGCATACCTATTGATAGTTAAATAACCGACTATCAATGTTTACCTTTAAATAGGTATTTGTTGTGATTGCTTGAATTTGAATGCTACACTTATTTTTAAAACTAAGCGCTCACTATTCGAGTTAGCCGGGAAAGGACCTTGGGGTCATATAACCCATTCCGAATATGTGATACGTCGTAATAGATAGCGTTGATGACCGGTGTTGAAGACCGGATATTTATGAAAACGGAAGGATTACCGTCGAATGTTTCTGCATCGGTTGATCTCCGATATATAAATTTATTACCCTTTGTGATGGGAAGTCCGGTCGTGATTAGTGAATATCCGGATTGTAAGGACTTCTTTGTAAGTGCCTTCGGTTCCGTTCGATCCCGGAACGGACTTGTATGGATTTGTGTCTGACATTACAATTTGAGATGTAAAGCTGGTTTCTATCAAATATATTTCCGTTGGTGGCGGAGAATTTATTCTCTTAGCTCAACACCCTTAGAGGTTATGTAGTTGACAGTTACTAGTGATACATTTCCAAATTGGTAATGTGGCATACGAAGTGCTGTTGAGCATTTGATGATCAAAGCACAGCTTTTGAATAAAGCGTGGCTTTGTGGACGAGACTTCGTCGGACCACACACCCTGGAAATGGTCAAAACAGGAAGGATGCAGCAAGGTTATTAAGGGGTAGCGCCCCTTTAGTGTATGTCATTCCTTCCGGATAGAGGTGGTATCATGGTATGGACCCCAGATATTTAACCTATGTTGTTGCTGCAAATTTATTGCTTTGTGGCTGTTGGAAATCGATGATCCGCGGATATAGATCGGTTACGATCGGGGAATGGCATATTCGTGTCAGTGTTACCAAGTTTGAAAGGTAACCCGGCCTTGTGTTGGCAGAGATCCGGTTAGGTTCTGGGGACGTCATTCCAGAGGCGTTTCCATGTGGCAATGGGAAGTTCCTTGGCCTGACCATTTGTTGGAAATCCAAAGAAACAATACGATCTTGTACAGTTTTAGTTGTAGAACCTATCATTCACTTATGGTAGCGCCCCACTGTTTGGATGGTAGCTATAGTAGGCATAAGTGCGAAATGCCTATGCTGGCTAAGATTTATATCTTTATTTTCGAAATGATTTTTTTCCTACACTATGCACTGGTAATAATATCAAATGTTTCTTTTTAATGCGTATCAAGCATCTTTGACTATCATAAGGAGAAATCTCCTCCGATTCTGCGTTTGCATTGTGTGTGTGCGGGAGGCCTTATGGTAGTCTCATTTTCTAAAAATCATCGTGAATCTATTTTAAAATTATCCTGTTCTTTGTTTTAAAGATAAATAACTGTTTTAAGTTCTCACACCAGTCACATGACAGACCTGGAGTTTATTGTTTCCCTTCCTAAACTCTGGGTGCCCACCAATTTCTACATGGGCAGTCTAGAGTTAGGTTATCAGGTCATTCTAGATTCAGGAGTTGTTGTAGAAAGCTGGATGGCGTAGCATATTACTAAGTATATAGTATTTCTTTTCCGCTGTTTGTTGTTGTAAACTCTGATAATGAATGTAATGTGATGTAATGTACAAAATATACAGTTCTTTTGTTTTAATGAATATTCATTTATCTATTATATGTTGTTCCGCTGCGAATTGTGAGATTCTGATATTGTTCTGTTCTGTCTTTTTCTTTCTTCGTCTACCTCTTTCTTTTTCTTCAAACCATAAGGGTTCGTTTTTTTCCATTCATCTTGAGTTAATCACTGGAGATTAGTGTCTATTCAAGGAGTACGGATTTACGGGTCTTTACATTTGGTATCAGAGCATATGGTTAAGCGACAACCATGGTTCTGTTGGGTGATACTCATTAGAGATAGAGTCAGCAGTACTCTAGAATGAGTTTGAGTGTAATAATAGATATGAGCGCGTATTTGTTAGTGAATATGAAATTGTTTTGTATTGTGTTGACTTATCGGTTGATTGTTTATAGATTCTGGTCGGTGCAGTCTAGCTAACTGTGTTGATAGGAGTTTCTAAACTCTTAAACAAGATAAACTGACATAGTATTGTTTTTAATCGGGTAAATGAAATAATTTTGCCCAAAACTATTTTCATAGATAAAAGGAAAATATCTTTATAAATTATTGTAGTATATGGATGCATGGTTGTTAGGAAGTAATAATATTAAACTATTACCATTGATTATTGAATAAGAAATTGGAATCATAATCAAAAGTTTAGAAAGAAAATCCATATACAAATGAAATTGGAGAATGTAAATTATAAATGTGATTTATAATTAGAAATAGAATTCCAGGAAAGTATTTGGAAATGTTTTTTGAAAGAATTTGGAAATTTTAAAAATTAAATTCCTTTTTGATTTGAAAATAATTTTCAAAGGTTTTGGAAAAATGTTTTGAAGGAATGAAAAGCTCTAAACTCTTTTCGGTCGCTAGAAAATAATTCCGATGATGATCATGACATCATTGGTGTTCATTTTCGGGTTTCCAAAGGAAGGATTGCTGCCAAATTGTTTTGAATGAAAGTTATTTGGAAAATTTGGGTTTGGTTTTGGAAATTCAAAGGATAGTTTGAATTGTTTTCAATAATGGTTTTGAAAGATAGAAAAGACTCTGGGATCCTATTTAAAATATTTATGGGAATAATAAATAAGTTAATAACTTATACAAACTAAATTTAAATAGAATAAATTTAATTTAAAGAATGGAGTTAGATTAAAGTAAGTATAAGTGAATAAATTTGAATAAAGTGAATTGGAAGAAATGTCTAAGGACACGAAGAGAAGTATTGAAATAAAAAATTAGTAAGCAAAACTAATTAAAGAAATGACAAATTTAATATGGTTTAAAAGAATTGAATTCACATAGAATTGAAATCCAATTTAAATATAGGTGGTTATAAATCAAAATGGTGAATTGAAATTAAATTGTGTTTGTAAATGAACAAATGAAGTAACATTTGTAAATAAATGAATTGAAATTGAAGAATGGAATGAGATTTGAATCAAGTTGAATAAAATCCAAACTTGGGTAAAATAAAATAGATTGAATTCAAGTATACTAGTATGATAATTTATTAATTCATGAAATACTAAAATGGAAGTTGAATTAATTAAATTAAAACTTGAATTATGAGCTAAATAAAAATAGTTTAAAATTGCAGATAAATTAAAGTAAGTTGAAGCAAATTGAAAATGACCATGTTGTTGATAAAATAAATTCAAAATGAATGTGAATATGAAATGAAAATTGAATTGAACGAAATCAAATGAAAATGAGACAGAATAAAATAAATTGAGTTAGTATCAATTTAAAACTAGTTATAAACTAGAATGGATATTCTATTAAGTGTATATCGTCAAAATTTGCATAGAAATGGTTGTCGTTTGACGCAAATGAGTTGTATAAATTTCTATGGTTTAATAAAAACAAATAGAATTCATATCTGAACCAATTGAAATGAATATGAGCTGTTTGGCCATAAAAATGAATAGAATGTAGAAAGTGTGTTGTAAATCACTTGAATTAATTAGAAATGGTATGGAATGTAGTTGTAAGCGATTGAATTTGTATTGAAACCATATAAATTGCTTACGGAAATTGTTTTATGTACATTATTCAGGAAATGCATATGTGTTGCTATTGAAAATAAGTGAAATGCAAATCAATTTCTTATATATGTCACTTACGTGTTTAAATTAAGTAAGTACAGGTATATGGGAGCCGTATGGCTGGATTTGATCGTGCTAATAAGCTAATAATTAGCTGCTTTGCTTAAAAATGCTAAAAAGGTACGCCTACGCAATAAAAATAGGAAATATGAACTGTTTTTGGTTTTTTCGACCATGTGGGTTGATGTATATATATTTATATCTATTGTCAAATTGCAAAAGCTCCTCCGTACAAAGGAGACTCTGCCAAAAAAATTCGAAAATTTTGGGAGTTAGAAAATTTTTGAAAATTGTTGAAATTTTTTAGTTAAACGACAAACGATTTCAAATTGGAAATTGAAGTAAATTGGTGAATAAAACTAATTTAAAATAGTAATATGAATCAGTTATAATTGAAAGATAAAATTCAATATTCAGAATAGAAGATAAATTGAATTCAAATAGAATTGAAATTGTGAATTGAATTCAAATGAAATTGAAATGCAAAATTGAATGAGAACAAATATGTAACTCCAATAGTGAAGTAAAGATGATATAAGAAGCATATATTGAAAATTTTGTAATGAAATTGGCAAAATGGTTTGAATGTTGTAATTGGATATTACGGCTAGCAGGATATACAGGTGTATTAAAAGAAATGGAATTGAGATTTTGATTTCAAAGATAAAATTGAATTGTTCGACAAAAAGGTACGTATTTCAATTTCAGTATGAAATTTGATGATTTTCTTGTCCAGACGCTTGGCTTTTCGTTTTCTTTTTGAATCTGAGGGGTCGTGGTGCCATTTTGTAGTCGTACTGAGCTAGTCACGCAAAGGAGACGCAGGCGAAATTTTTCGAAAATTTCGAGTGTTAGAAAATTTTTGAGAAAACTTGGAAGTTTAAAATTTGAATTTAAATCTAAATTCGAATTGTGAAGTAAACAATGTTGGTTGAAACTTATAAGTGAAGTTGGAAAGCTAGTTGAAATGATAATGAACCTCTAATAAAAAGATTTAGGTTAGAAAGTTGATAAAACTATTGGCTTGTGAAAAATAGTAGACGAGTTAAGGACCATTTCTTCTTAACTTGTAATTTCGGGACGAAATTCTTTTAAGGGGGAAGATTGTAACGACCCAGAATTTTGAACAATTTAACTTGAAAATATTTAATTAATTTTAAATATTTGAATAATTGTTTAGCTTGAATTTCAAATTTCCAGAATGAATTTGGCGATTAAATTATAAAATTTAATCTATTGAGAGTTGAATAAATATTTGAATCTCCAATTTTAAGCTCAATAAAAATATTTCAAAGGCTTGTAAAATTCATATTGATAATACTGAAGATAATAGAAGCTTCAGAATTTAATTTGAAAGTGATTTTTTTAGTTTTGAAATTACATCGTTTGAATCGATATTTAAAAATAGCCTTCCGAGGCACAGTCTCGGAATTCGACGAAACTAGTTCCATTGGGTCCGTAATATCGAACTATTTTCTGATTTCAAATTTCGTATTTTTCGGAGTTGATATGTGAGCACATGGTAAGAAAATGCATTGAAATTTAAATCGAATTCAATTTAAATTTAAAATTGAATTTAGTCAACATCAGTATTTTACCTTCCCATCACTATGTTGTAGCAAAGTAAATCAAACACGATCTATCATCCTAAAATCATGCATAAAATCACGTGATTTCCTCTGCAAAGACACGATCTCTCGTCCCCTCTCGCCCCTCTTCTTTTAAAAAAAGCAAGCATCGTTCAAAATTAGAATTAAAACTATTGCTTTAAAATATTTCATGGCGACCTGGGGTGATTCGCGAAATTCGCGACTTCGACTTCGACTTAGGGTTTGGCGGCAGGACGCGAAGGCGGCCTCGAAAGCAACTCGTAGGCGTAGAGCTTGGGCCTAGTGAGTAGTGGCGTGCGAAGTCGAGCTCGAACAGTGGGTAGTGCACGTGGGTGATTAACGCCTCGTCGCGAATAGGGTTAGCAACCTGGAAGCACGCGCATGGTATTGGGTCATCTGTCTGGAGCAGTTCGTGATGGGACCATGGTGGCAATGAGGCGGTGCCTGGATGGAGCTCGCGCGCTCGAGGCAAGTCGCGTCGACTTTGATTGGCAAGGGCTCCCGTGAACATTTGGGGGTTCGTGGTCGGCAAATTTGGGTCGAGCAGCAGCGTCGCTTGGTTGAAATGGCTAGGGTTTTGCCCAATTTTCATCTTCGTTCAGTAAGGTATTTTTCACTGCTTTAAAGATTTCGATTTAATAGATATATATGCAGAAAATTTAGAAAGGTCATTGATTTGTTTATTCAATTTAAATTTGAAAAATTAATTTTAATATTGGTATATTGACAGTAAAATGAGTTACTGTGATTATTTACAGAAAATATTTTACATAAATAAATTTGAAAAGGAAAAAAAATTATATATATAAATTTTAAAATCTATATAAATTATCTTCAAAGAAAAAAAATACAGTGAATATATGTATATATATGAAATGTGGGAATTTTGAAATAGTTGGAAGTTTATATAAAAAAAATTATAAAAGGATATTTAGTTTTAAAATTAAACTATAGTTAAATAAAATTATAAAAGGAGGAATTAGTTAAATAAAACTATCAAAACGAAAAATTGATTATTTGATTGGTTCGAATGTTAATTTATTTGCATAATATTTATGCAAGGTATAAATCAAGAAAAATCGAGTCAAGATGGAAATGGATTGCAAAAATAAAATCAAGGTGAGATCTTCTCACTCAAATTGAAAACTTGGATTGCAGTTATTGATTGCTGTTTGGTTGTGATATTAGATATAGTAGGATATATCTATATATAGTAATATATATATATATATATATATATATATATTGGAATATGTATAAATTGGAGTTGTTGATTTCCCGCATTATATAGCGGATGAGACCCTATTGCGCCGCCTATTAAGCGGATAATATTTTATAAATCCCATATACCGCGATATCCCATCTTGAAACAGGATTGGTATTGTGCTAATGTCTGTGGATGCAGGGAAACAGGTTGGAGGGATCCAACTGGATTTCTCAACCGTATTTATTTGTTTATTTACATATATTGTGATATTTGTTGATTATCATATGATGATATATGATGTTTGGATGCTGTGATTGACTATTTGGTGTGTTGCATCATCGGATCCATTTTTGAAGTTTAAAAATAACGATTTTGATTTTTAAGGGATTTTTAAAGTGATTTTTGAAATTATACGTTTATTAAATTTTCGTATTGATTCATTTTAAATAATTAAAACGTTATAAATTTTTATGTTATAAAAATTAGGATTTTTGTGAAATATAACCAAAGCATGATTTTTGAAATAAATAGTTGATAAATTTATAAAATAGTTTAAATTGGGATTTTCGAATTATTATAAACGGTTTATATAAAAGATTTATAAAATTGATATTTTATAAGTTAAAGATATTGGAATTATAAAATGAGCTTTTATAAGTGTTAAAATAAAGTTGTACCTAGTTTATAAGTAAATAAGAATTTTAGATTTATAAATTAATGATGATATAAGAGAATGGATTTGTGAATAAATGGATTATAAGTAATTTACTTATAAGTTGGATTCGACATGTAAACGAAATATAAATAGAATTGGTGATTAAAGGAGATTTATAAATCGAAGTAGTTTTGAAATAGAAATGGAATTTATAAACGTTGTTTTATAAATCCGTAATCAAATAAATTTGATAAGTAAACATAGGAATTATTAAATGAATTATATCCACGATTTTGGACTGTGGAAAAATCTTTGATGAATGTGTAGAAACATTGAATTTGGAAAATAAAGTATATTCACGATATTGGACAGTGAATATATTATTGAATAAAACGGGTATGATTTGGAGAAGTGAAATTTTAAAATGAAGTTAACTGTTTTAAAAGATGTTTAAAATGTATTAACTATCGAAACCATAGATTTCAACATTCACTGTTGAAATAGATGTTTCCGAGAAATAGAAGGAAACGGTAGACTATAACACTGTTGTTATAGTAGATGATTTCCGAAAGGAAATGTTTCATGTAGTATTGGAATTTATATATCTATCTTAAATTCGAATCCCTATACTAGTGATTTTGGGTTGTCGTAATGATGTTTTATGTAACATTCGTTTTGACCCAAATAATGGGTTTAATAGGATGTTTTCCTTAAGAAATGAAATATATACTTAATATTAATTTAAGTATATTGAATATTTTCCAAGCGTTGAAAATAAATAGATTTGTGAATTACTTATTATTTAATAAGTAGGGAAATGTTTTCCAATATGAAATGAACGTTTTGAGAATTATCTTTTTAAAGATAAATTGAAAGTGGATATTTGAAATCGATTTGAAAATCGTATATTCACATATATTTTGGAAATGTAAATTCAATATGGAATTTACAAATTGTTTGCGCAAAAAATGGGCAAACACCTCCAAGTCGTGTGATTTAGTTGATTTTACGTGATTCTTAATTATTCAGGTGAGTTATGTAAACATGAAAAAAGCAGTGGCTGAAATGTAAAAGACACACAGATTTATAATGGTTCGGCCAGAACGTGCCTACATCCACTTTATATGTTATTATCTTCTTTGTTTCAGATTACAAGTACAATGCTTTGTGTACAAGTATATGAAAGTAGTTTGAAAGTTCCTTCCGTGCCTGAGCTCTCAAACTTGTCTGCCATTGTCGTACCCCTGCCCCTCTATTTATAGAGTGAGGTTGGGGGCAGGGGTCTTGGATGTATATAGCTGCTGGTGGGCCTGGGCTGGAGCAATCTGGCCTGGCAGCATTCTGGTTCGGCGTGGCTTCATTCGGTCTTGAATGGGTGGTGTTGGACCGGTGATGGAGTGGGATGGAGGTCTATTCGGCATTGAGGTAGGTGGTTGGTCCGGTAGTGGAGCGGGTCCGGTAGTGGCCTTGGTCCGGTGGTGACCTTGGTTCGGTTGTAGAGGGCTAAGGCATGTTGGTTCGGTGATGGCCTTGGTCCGGTGGTGACCTTGGTTCGGCACGCATGGGAGAGGCCGAATGGAGCTTGGAGAAGGTTGGTTCGGCTTGGAGAAGGTTGGTCCGATGGCCGAATGAGAATGCCGGATGGTCTTCCATGCTTGTACCGAGCCTTGTGTTTTCCGAATGAAGCGGGGGTTGCGAGCCCGGGTAAAACTGTGACTTCTTGGTCTCGAGATCTTCTGGGTGAGAATTCGCCCAACATTTGCCCCCCAAAGTGGGGCACGTGCTTGCATGTGTCGCACTTTGTTTCCCTACAGTAGGAAGGCGTATTTTGTAGCGCCATGGGCTGGATGCTCGTATCCTGTTGATGTCCTGCAAAGGAATTTACAGTTTTAGTGTGACTTCAGATAACGACCGTTCAGGATCGAAGCGTTTGAGATGAAGTGAATCGCGCCGTTCGGGGCTAGAGGTGTGCCCCGAGGGGGCTTAGCATTATCGATGCCAGGTTCACGTCAGAGTGGGTTTTGTCCAGGTGGTTCATCGCCAGCTCAGAGCATGCCTAGGGATCGTTCGCGACCCCGTACATGTGTAAGTATCTTAGCCATTTCATAACTATCAGAATCAAATATCCATTTAACCGATGAGCTTAAAAAAGGATGTCAAAGTGCAAATTCTCACGATGATAGGGTTAATAGCCATTCAGAGCGTGCCTATGGACCGTTCGTGGTCGCGTACACGTGTAAATGATTAACCCACGTTGGTGAGAGATTTACGACTCATTCATTGTTATCATATTCTCTACTTTATTAGTAGGTCCTAGAATTCGGTACTTATCTGATTGAGGCGCTCCGCGTGCCCCCTGCTTCTGACTTTCGCTGGTGGAGACAACGTCATTCGGTGCTTGGTTGGTCCGGATGGATGTTTTCATTCCGCATATGGGTGGTCCGGTATGCCGAACCATCTGGTCCGGTGGTGCTCCTCCAGTCTATATATAGGGGCTATACCCCCTTAGGTTTTCTTCACCGAATCAGAGAGAGCCGAATCAATTCATAGCCGAACCAACTCTTTGCCGAACCAAGCTTTTGCCGAATCAGGTATATCCCCTTTCGCCGAATGAACTTGATAACCGAATGTGCTTATGCCGAATAGACACGAAAGCTTTTCACTGCCGAACGAGCTTGGTGTTGCACTGCCGAATGAAAAGTGTGCCTTTATGGCCGAATGGACTGGCATACCGGATGAATTTCCAATGCCGAGTAGAACCACCGAATGAAGTATATGCCGAATGAGGCTTGGAAACTTGAGCTTTGAGCGAAATCTTAGGTCTTTATACGCTTTCTTGCTTGTATTCTTGTTCTAACATCATGTTTTTCACTTCTGTGTATGCAGATAAATGTCTTGCAAGGCGGAAACACGATCAGACAGACGGAAATCCAAAGATAGGGGCGAGTCTTCCTCCGTGCCCCTAGCCAAACCAGGATCTGGGCAGCATCGACCTGTTCCGAGGTCGTTAGTGGACGGATATGGTCCATAGGAACTTCTGGTCTCCCCTCCCGATTGCTTTCCTAGCTCCCTAAAGGAGGAGCAACTTGATGTCATCTCTCGTTCATTAGGGATAGACAGGGCTCTTATGCTGCTGCCGGGAGATGGGGTGATGCCGTATAATCCCCCCGAAGGTTACTTCGCTTACAGCAGGTACCATTGCATGTGTGGTGCTATCCCTCCTATCAATGCCTGGATAGTCAGCTTTACCACATATTTGAAAGTGGCTCCCTTCCAGCTTCAGCCGAACTCTTATGCCATTTTGGTAAGCCTTTTCGTCATCTTCCAGAGGAGGTACGGGCGCCCTCCTTCTAACCGGGAAATTCGATATTTGTATAACCTGAGGGGCTACAAGAAGGGGTCTCCGTATATTAGTCTGGAAGCGGCCGTGCCCTTCAAACCGGTCTTGGACTTATATTCAAAGTTCACCATGTTCAAGAAGGAATGGTTTTTTGTCAAGGATGATTCTGTTTCTTTCCGCCTTTTCACTTCCGGCTGTAAGATCAATTTCATTTATATTTTCCATGTTCTTACCGTAGTGCTTCTTATGACACGCTTTTATTTCTTGCTAGCGACAGGTGGCATTGCTGTCGAGGAAGATGATTCTTTGGCGCGGATGGCTGTTGGAATACAGGCCATTCCTGCACGGGACAGGTCGGCTTCGTTCCTGATCAGGAACGCTACCCTCCTGGAGTACAATTTGATCCAGCCGCACCAGTCTGTTGTTAAGCAGAGGGACACGGCCGAGGAGAAGGCTGCCAAAGCTAAGGAGGGAGTCACGGTGAAGAGTGGCAAGAGAAAACCCTTCGCACAGCATCCCGTCGCGGGGGGCAAGAAGCTTAAAGAATCGGAGGGTCCCTCTCCTAGTACTTGCCCGATCATTCCGGAGGAGGAAGGTGTGGAAGAGGGCGAAGGAGGCGATATGGAAGGAGAGTCGGAAGGCGGAGGAGATGGAGATGGTCAGGGTGGTAGTGGTGCTGGTGCCTTAACATCTGGGCAAGACTCTGAGCTGGATGAGGCCCTCCGTCGGGCCTTCGGGGAATCGGAAGGGGAATCGGGAGCGGAGAAGGCGAAGGAGACTGGCAAGGTCGGGGCTGGTGCCGATCTATCCCCCAGGGGTTTCTCAGCCAGGGTGGCTTCGGCGGTGCAAGGTGAACTTTTGTCCTCTGTCGATTCCATTTTCGATAAGGACTTAGAAATATTTTATGGTTCACTCCCGTCCTGGAATGAGATTCAGACTTATTGCAGTACCCCACTTCTCCACAGGGTTTGTATAGTAGACGTGTCTTCACACTTTTCTTTCTTTTTACTTAACATGTTTCCTGAATTGTGGACCATTGTATGTTCGTAACACTTGTTCTTTATTCCAGGGGCAGGCCAGGAGGTTAAAACGTCAGACGTTCGACACCGCCTCGAACAATTCAAGTCGATGAGAGCTGCTGCGAAGCCTCCCACTGGTCGCACTGGAGACGTGGTCAAATACCGTCCTCTTCTTGGGGTCATCGAAGAGAGCATTCAGAAAAAGAAGAGGAGTCGTTCTTTATTTGAGCCTTCCCCTGGTCCGCAGCTTCCTGTTCAGCCTCCTCGTGATGCCACGGAGGAGAGCACGGAGTTTATCCCCCCTCCACCTCCTTCCAAGAATCCCACAGTTATCCGTATAAGGCGTCCTGATGTGCCTCGTGACCCCTTTGCTGGTCATCCTGATTTAGACCCAAGTTCTCGGGATATTTCATTTGATGAGGCCACGGGTGAGCACCTCCTTCCCCGCAACCCCATGGTACGAGTTTTAGACGAGGCTAAGTCCCTAGACCTTGATCTGCTTACCACTCGGGTAGTTACCATGGGAGATGAGGCCAAAGCTAATATTGATCGGGTGGCTGAGGAGACCAAGAAGTTAATGAAGTATCATGCTCAATTGGTCAAGGCCGGGGAAGAGATTGGAAGTGCTAATATTCGGTTGCGGCTGAAGGTTGCTGATCAGGCCGAACAGCTTGCCGGTCAAGCCGTTCAGATTTCTCGGCATGAGGAAGCCTCCAGGCGTCTGAAAGAGACCATGGAAAAGGCAAGTAGGGCGGAATTACGGAAGATGGAGGCCGCCTGTAAGGAACGGATCGACATGGCCATTGCGACAGTGGATGAGGTTCGGAATGCGGATCTCGAGCAGGTAGAGGAGTTGTCTGGGAGGCTTG
The DNA here is from genome assembly GCA_030765085.1 of Allium cepa. NCBI lineage: Eukaryota > Viridiplantae > Streptophyta > Magnoliopsida > Asparagales > Amaryllidaceae > Allium > Allium cepa. The sequence goes on along the minus strand of CM060939.1, from coordinate 960,727,000 downwards.
AGGCCGCGGAGATGGCTCAAGTCAAGTTAAAGGAGGATATGGAGGAGATGAGGAGGTCTCTCCAGGCTGATTGCTCGAGATACCGATCAGAGAGGGATGCCGCTGTCGCCAAGTTGCAGGCTTCCGAGGCCAGGGTGAGGGAGTTCGAGGAGAATGAGGGGATGATGGACGAGATGTTGCAGGACATGTACTTCCGCACTTGGAAGGAGGGCAGCTTGTCTTGGATGGATGACTATCCCCGGGTCATGGCCAAGATATATCTCCGGGCTTTAGAGGAGGCCAGGGTCAATGCGGGTAAGGAAGGTGGAGCGGCTTTTAGTCTGGATGTGGTCACTGCTCAGTTCTCGAAAGAGGAGCAAGTGGCTGTGAAGGAGGGGATGCGGTTGCTCGCTGCGGAGGAAGCGGGTGTGCAACTGGAGGATGAGGATCAAGCGGCGGACGCTGGTGAGTTATTCTTCTCTTTTCCTTTTCTTTCTGGGTTTCCATGACTTGATTGTTTATCGTTTGTTTAATGGATTCCTCTTCTGAATTGGACAGGTGGAACTTCCGATCAACATGCTGGGGGTTCCGGCCCTGCGGCTAAATAGGCTTGGGAAGTCGGTGATGGAGTGTGGACGCAGCTGGTTACTCGTCCGGATTCGGCCGCTTTTTATTTCTTTTTTACTGTTGTTTATGTTAGTCCAAAACATTGATGTGACTGTAATAATATTATTTGCAGAAAATAACTTGGTGTGATTTCATAATATAAGCTGATTTTGTTATGTTTAAACGTTGTTGTCATTTTGATGTGCTGCGTGAGAAGTATAACCATGTATATGCCTGTGATTTTAGTTGTGTTTGATGTTAAGCCTTTGCTTTAAATATAATTTCATGTTTTGCAATGTTGGTGTGACATATGAATAAGCTATAGTTATGCATCTATGTACAAGAGAAGAGAGTACCGCCCTTCATGTTTTATTCGCAGGCGGTAGTTTTGAGCATCTTGTGTAACTGATCATGAATATATCTGAGTACCTTGCCACCCAGTACGCGGGCTTAGATTCTCATGAGCGAATGCTCCCTATTCGGTTTCCTGTACTTTAGAGTTTGTTATACAGGATAAGAGAAAAGTATTTAAATGAAATGGAAATATAGAAAAAGTAAAACTTCCAGTCACGGAAGGCCGTCGATGTGCTTAAGTTCGTGGCAAACGGGTTTTGTAGTCACTTTCCCTAGCTGTGGGTCTTGGAGACATTTGTCACCCATCTTACGCCTCCGCGGGGAGTTTTCTTTTTTACCACAGCCGCACTTAAGACACATCGGAGCCGAGATCGCGCACGGTAACTACCCGAACCATTATGGTCCGTAATCGTGGGTATTATTCGATTTACCGTGGCCGGCTAGCGTGGGTGCCGTTGGCCGTGAACTACCCCTGGCTGGCCACACCTTATGTTGGGGCTTAAAGTAGGTTTACAGTTGCCGGCGAGCCGAACGCCGTAATGAGCTGCCATCGGCTATAGTCGGCCTTTATGATGACTTATAATCGGCTCATTACAGTTGGCTTTGAGGGCAGGCGCGAGCAATGAGTTAACCCGCAGCAGAGGGATGCTGGAGCAAAAGAGTCTCAATGGTGAGTGCATAGAATCGTAGCGTACCTGTTAGGCCTTGTCCAGATGAGGCCGTGGTGCGTCTTGAGGGGAGATGCCATAAGATTTCGTTCAACAGAAAAGGATAAAGCTTAACAAGCAGCCAAGATATAAAGGAACAAGTTAAAAAGAGACAAGATTTTTAAAGTGGTTCGGCATGAAAACGCCTATGTCCACTGATTCTCTTTGTTAATTCACTTCATATGGGCAGTACAAGTTAAGAAAAGTATCGACGGAGATGTCGGATGTTCCATGCCCTCTGGAACACCTCTCCGTCCACTGTTGACAAAATATAAGCTCCGTTGTGGAGATCTTTATGAATTACATATGGTCCGTCCCAGATGGGGTCCAGTGCCCCGGGGCGTGGAAAGATTCGCCTGAGGACAAGATCTCCTTCTTGTAAAGTGCGATGCTTGACTTTGGAGTTGTATAGTGCTGCCACTTTTTGTTTGTGAGCCGCTGCTTTAAGTGCTGCATCATTTCTCCTTTCCTCAATCAGATCCAAAGACATGAGGAGGAGTTCTTCGTTTTCTTCTGGATTGTAGTGGATCCTACGGTGGGAAGGAACAATAGTCTCAACAGGTAGCATTGCCTCCGATCCGTATTCCAAAGAGAAAGGAGTATGTCCCGTTGATGTTCTGAAAGATGTGCGGTAGGCCCAAAGTGCCGTAGGAAGTTCGTCCACCCAAGCGCCTTTTGACTTTTCAAGTTTCTTCTTGATTAGGGTTTTGAGAATTTTGTTGACAGCTTCGACTTGTCCGTTTGCTTGAGGATAAGCTACTGATGAGAAGCTTTTATGGATTCCATGCTCTTGGCACCAGTCGGCGAATTCTTCGCTGTCAAATTGGAGTCCGTTGTCTGATATGATCTTGAGTGGTACTCCGTACCTGCACAGAATATTTTTGATCAAGAAGTTGATAACTTTTGCTGAAGATATTTTATTTAGGGGTTCCGCTTCCACCCATTTGGTGAAATAATCGACTGCTACTATAGCATATTTGGCCCCGCCCCTGCCCGTTGGCAGTTCGCCAATTAAATCAATTCCCCATACAGCAAAGGGCCAAGGGCTGGTCATTTGAGTAATCTCATTTGTGGGTAGTCGAGGAATCTTGGCAAATTTCTGACATCTGTCGCATCTCTTGACGAAGTCTAGGGCGTCTTTGTTTAGTGTGGGCCAGTAATAGCCATATCGGAGTATCTTTTTCGCCAGAGTCTGCCCTCCAGTGTGGTCTTCGCAACTTCCTTGATGAATGTTGAATAAGATTTCCTTGGCTTCCCTTTCAGCGACGCATCTGAATAAGGGGCTAGAGAAGCCACGGCGATAGAGGATGCCTTCTTGTATTGTGTAGTGGGGAGCTTTCCTCAAAATTCTCCTGACTTCATCACGTTTGTCTGGTAGTGTGCCGTCCTGCAAATATTTCCGGATAGGAGTCATCCAAGTTGCTTCTTCAATTGTAGTTACCAGATCCACTTGTTCAAAACTTGGGGCTAGCTGCCTTGAGATGTCTAGTGCTCCGGAAATGGTGCTATTCTTCATACTAGCTTGCTTTGCTAGTTCATCGGCCTCTTGGTTATCTTCTCGAGGAATGTGTTTGATTAGATAATGGTCCAATTGGTCGAGCAGCAGTTTGGTTTTCTTTAGGTATGCTGTGAGTCGTTCTCCTCGTGTCTGGAATTCTCCTAGTACTTGGTTTACGATAAGTTGAGAATCACTATGAAGACATAAAGAATTGACTCCAATTTCTAAGGCAAGCTCCAATCCCGCTATTACTGCCTCGTACTCCGCATCGTTGTTAGTGGCCGCGAATTCCAACCTTAATGCATAGTATAGCTTTCTTCCCCTGGGGGTGATTATTAAAATTCCTGCCCCCGAGCCTTGTTTGTTTGATGCTCCATCTACAAAGAGGTTCCACTTGATGTTTTTTGCTATTTCAGACTGATCCTTGCCTTCGTTGGTAGTGAATTCGACAATGAAATCGGCCAGGGCTTGCCCCTTGATAGCAGTGCGAGGATGGTAGGTGACGTCATACTGACTTAGTTCAATGCACCATTTGAGGAGTCGTCCAGAAGTGTCAGGATGATGGAGCACCTGTCTTAGTGGCTGATCGGTTAGAACTCTGATGGAGTGAGATTGGAAGTAGTGTCATAGTTTTCGTGACGAGATCAATAAACAATATGCCAATTTCTCAAGTTTAGGATATCTGGCTTCTGCCCCCGTAAATCTCTTACTTATAAAGTACACCGGGCGTTGCGTGCGGTCTTCTTCTCTTACTAGGGCAGCGCTTAAAGCATGAGATGATACAGCGAGGTATAGGTACAGCTCTTCGCCTTCGTTCAGAGTTGAGAGTACTGGTGGTTTCTGAAGGTGTTCGATCAGGTTAAAGAAGGCTTTTAAGCATTCATCGGTCCACTCGAACATTCCTTTGTCTTTCTTGAGAGCTTCGAAGAAAGGGACGCACTTGTCAGTTGCTTTGGAAATGAATCTGCTTAGGGCGGCCACCTTTCCGTTTAAGCTCTGCATTTCTTTTCGGGTGGAAGGTATCCTTATTTCTTTTAGAGCCCGGATTTGTTCAGGGTTTGCTTCAATTCCTCTGGAATGGACAATGAACCCTAAGAATTTTCCCGATGACACTCCGAAGGAGCACTTTAGAGGATTCAGCTTCATTCCATATCGGCGAAGTACCTGAAACATCTCGCTCAGGTGGCTTACATGATCGTCGGCTCTCCTGGACTTTACCAACATGTCATCCACATATACTTCCATAGTTCGTCCTATTAATTCCGCGAACATCTTGTTGACGAGGCGTTGATAGGTAGCTCCGGCATTTTTGAGTCCAAAAGGCATGACTTTGTAACAATATAATCCCCGGTCAGTGATGAAGCTAGTGTGGTCTTGATCGGAAGCGTGCATGGGAATCTGGTTGTACCCGGAGTATGCATCCATAAAGGATAAAAGTTCGTGCCCGGCAGTGCTGTCCACAAGTTGATCGATTCGGGGGAGCGGAAAGCAGTCTTTCGGGCAAGCGTCATTTAAGTTGGAGAAATCAATGCATGTTCGCCACTTCCCATTAGCTTTCTTTACTAGTACCGGGTTAGCTATCCATTCTGGGTAGATGGCTTCTCGTATGAAGTCATTAGCAAGTAAGTTCTTCACTTCCTCATCGAGGGCTGCTGATCGCTCTGCTCCCATGCTTCTCTTTTTCTGCTTTATTGGTACCTTGGTGGGATCGATGTTCAGCATGTGGCATGCTATGTCTGGGGAAATTCCTGTCATATCGGCATGTGTCCACGCAAATACATCTAAGTTGTAGCGGAGAAAGTCAATGAGTTGATCCTTCAATTCTGTTTTTAGCTGAGATCCTATTTTTAATAGTCTGCTCGAATCATGTTTGTCTACATATACGAATTCCATGGCCTCTGCGGGCTCAGCGGTAGCCTCCTCCTCCTTATCCCTGGGGTCTAGTTCATTGAAAGGATCGTTGGTGTATCGAAGAGGAGGGGCTTTCTTTAGTTGCTATGCTTCCAAGCTTTTCATGCAGAGAGTAGTCTCTGCATCTTTCCCTTTATTCTTTCTATGGTTATTGCGAAGTTCAGTTACATAGCAATCTCGAGCGGCGTCTTGATCTCCTTCAACTTCTCCTATTCCGTTATCTGTTGGGAATTTCATCTTTAGGCACCACGGGGCTAGGACAATCTGGAAGTCAGATAAGGTTGGTCTTCCCAAGAAGGCGTTGTAGGCCGAGTGGTTTTCTATTAGTACGAACGTTTGCTTTCGCACAACGGAGCGGGGATGACTTCCTATTTCGACGAAGAGGTCAAGTTGCCCGAGGGGCATTTTCGCATCTCCAGTGAAACCGTGCAGGGGTTTGTTGCAGGGAGACACATCCTTCATTGACAGTTTCATTTTGTCGAAAGCATGCTTGAACAGGATATTTACGGAGCTTCCTGTGTCTATTAGAATTCGGAAAACTTTAGCTGGACCGAACCAGGCAAAGATGACCATGGGATACATATGCGGATATTGTCTTCCTTCTAAATCACGCCTACTGAATATGATGTTGTCACTCTCTTTCCGTTTCGGGTGGCGTTCTTCCATAATGGAGTTAACATAGCCTTCAGCATTTCTAAGTGACTTGCCGTATCTTTCCATCTCTGCCCAGCTTCTGTCGGCGATGTGTGGTCCTCCCGAGATGGTATGGACCACTATCTTCTCTTGACTAGAGCCACTGGTGTTGCGATTCCCTTCGCCTACTTCTGGAAGGGGCGCTTTGAGTTTTCATTAGCAGGAGTCGGAGTCCTGTTCTGACCTTTCACATAGCGTTCCAGCCTTCTTCTTCTGATGTGTTCTTCGATCAAGTCCCAGAGAAGGTGGTATTCATTGGTGTCATGTCCGTGGGATTCGTGGAAGCAGCAGAACTTTCCAGACTTGAGTGCGTTATCAGATTCTTTCTTGTGCGGGGGGCGCTTGTATCCGAGTTCGCCCTGAGTGGCGAGAAAGATGTTTTCGATTGTTTCATTCAAAGGAGTGTAGGAGTCAAATCTTGGTCCTGGTCTATATTGGCGTTTTTCAACCTTCCTGCCCCCAGCATTATCTCTAGATTCATTTCTTCGAGTGTCCTTAGCTGCAGCGGGAATCTTGTCCGAAGTCGTCTTACCTTGTTGCCCTGACTGCCTTTCAGTGGCGGCGTCTTCAAGTCTCATATACTTTCCAGCTTCATGGAAGAAATCAGGTAAAGTAGCTGGTTTTTCCTTAGTTAGTCTTCTAGCGAATTTGGTATCTGGGTGTACACCACTACAGAGGGCCATTAGGGTGAGCTTCTCATCGGCATCTTGGACCGCGGCCGCTGCGGCGTTGAACCGGGTTAGATATTGTTGCAGTGTCTCTCCGGATTTCTGTTTGACATTGGATAGAGAATAAGCATCCTTGGGTTGCTCTACATGGATGCGGAACTGGCTAATGAACCTTTCTTTCAACATCTCCCATGAGCTGATAGACCCTTGGGGTAGATGGCAGAACCAGGAGGTAGCTAGATCTGCTAGGAATAGCGGAAAGCATTTACACAGCACCCCTTCTGTTGCTCTGCTCATGAGCATATGCTGGGTGTATCTTTGTAAGTGTACGATGGGGTCGGAAGTTCCCTTGTAAGGTTCCATGGTTGGCATTTTCCATTCCCGGGGGGTGATGGCAGTTTCGATATTGCGGGTGAAGGGGCTGGTGACCCTAGCGCCTATTCCTCGGTCCCTTTGCTCCCGTTGGACGCATTCTCTGAAAAATCGTGCCATTCTTTCATCAGAATTTGGAGCGGATAAAAATGAACTTGGTTCTTCCCTACGGGATCGATCTCGTCCGAATGACCTGTAGGGATGGTATAGTCTATCACTTCTGACGTTATCCAGTGGTTGCCTCTGGCTGCTCGGATGCATGCTAGGACCAGCTACAGTTGCCCCTGCCTTGATCTTCCCCTGTGGGGTTCTATTTCGAGCATTTCCATGGGGTCAACTTCGGGCTGGGTTCTAGCTCGGCTCCGTTCAGCGGGGTTTCTATGATTAGGTGGCATGACTGGCTCAGCTACATCTGACCCTCGCCTGGCGCCTCCCCCACTGGGTTCGGTTCCGAGCGCTTCCTCGAGTCGGAGTTCGGGCTGAGTCCGGGCGCGGCCCCTATATTGTTGTTCCTATTGATGGCTTCCTCGAAGAGGGAAGATCTTTGCTGTCTCCGAGATCCTCCAGATTGAGATTCATCCCATGATTCAGTGTTGCGGTTGGATTCTTCGACATCCCTCAAGCGTGACATGAGTTGGTTCACCAAAGCTTCTTGTTGGGATGTGAAGCGGTTAGTCACTTCCACCACAACTCTGTCTAGGTCTGCTCTAGTGATTACTGCCGGTTGTTCCGCGGCAGGGGCTGTTGGAGTTGCCTGATCTACCTGTGGCACTGCTGCTGTAGTGGGATGGTTCTCTTGATCTGGATCCACTGGATTTGGAGCGCTGCTAGTTGCAGCGTTCTTTCCCTTGTTGGCGTCTTTTCTTGGTCTGGAAGTCATGTTTCCTAGGCAATGAAGGATGCTATTGGGAAAGAAGGTTGAATGAGGGAAGCTGAAGCTTCGAGTTCGAAGTTCTCAGTTAAAGCACCAAAAATGTTTGCGCAAAAAATGGGCAAACACCTCCAAGTCGTGTGATTTAGTTGATTTTACGTGATTCTTAATGATTCAGGTGAGTTATGTAAACATGAAAAAAGCAGGGGCTGAAATGTAAAAGACACACAGATTTATAGTGGTTCGGCCAGAACGTGCCTACATCCACTTTATATGTTATTATCTTCTTTGTTTCAGATTACAAGTACAATGCTTTGTGTACAAGTATATGAAAGTAGTTTGAAAGTTCCTTCCGTGCCTGAGCTCTCAAACTTGTCTGCCATTGTCGTACCCCTGCCCCTCTATTTATAGAGTGAGGTTGGGGGCAGGGGTCTTGGATGTATATAGCTGCTGGTGGGCCTGGGCTGGAGCAATCTGGCCTGGCAGCATTCTGGTTCGGCGTGGCTTCATTCGGTCTTGAATGGGTGGTGTTGGACCGGTGATGGAGTGGGATGGAGGTCTATTCGGCATTGAGGTAGGTGGTTGGTCCGGTAGTGGAGCGGGTCCGGTAGTGGCCTTGGTCCGGTGGTGACCTTGGTTCGGTTGTAGAGGGCTAAGGCATGTTGGTTCGGTGATGGCCTTGGTCCGGTGGTGACCTTGGTTCGGCACGCATGGGAGAGGCCGAATGGAGCTTGGAGAAGGTTGGTTCGGCTTGGAGAAGGTTGGTCCGGTGGCCGAATGAGAATGTCGGATGGTCTTCCATGCTTGTACCGAGCCTTGTGTTTTTCGAATGAAGCGGGGGTTGCGAGCCCGGGTAAAACTGTGACTTCTTGGTCTCGAGATCTTCTGGGTGAGAATTCGCCCAATACAAATGAAATTGGGAAAACTGGTTTAAAAATAATATCGATTTATTTTTGAAGTATGGGAAATATATATATATATATATATATATATATCTTGTAAAGATATTTTTGGAAGATAAATAATTTGGAATCTGGTGATGTTGTGCATACCTATTGATAGTTAAATAACCGACTATCAATATTTACCTTTAAATAGGTATTTGTTGTGATTGCTTGAATTTGAATGCTACATTTATTTTTAAAAATAAGCGCTCATTATTCGGGTTAGCCGGGAAAGGACCTTGGGGTCGTATAACCCATTTCGAATATGTGATACGTCGTAATAGATAGCGTTGATGACCGGTGTTAAAGACCGGATAATTATGAAAATGGAAGGATTACCGTCGAATGTTTCTGCATCGGTTGATCTTCGATATAGAAATTTATTACCCTTTGTGATGGGAAGTTCGTTCGTGATTAGTGAATATCCGGATTGCAAGGACTTCTTTGTAAGTGCCTTCGGTTTCGTTCGATCCCGGAACGGACTTGTATGGATGTGTGTCTGACATTACAATTTGAGATGTAAAGCTGGTTTCTATCAAATATATTTCCGTTGGTGGCGGAGAATTTATTCTCTTAGCTTAGCACCCTTAGAGGTTATGTAGTTGACAGTTACTAGTGATACATTCCCAAATTGGTAATGTGGCATACGAAGTGCTGTTGAGCATTTGATGATCAAAGCACAGCTTTTATATAAAGCGTGGCTTTGTGGACGAGACTTCGTCAGACCTCACATCCCGGAAATGGTCAAAACAGGAAGGATACGGCAAGGTTATTAGGAGGTAGCGCCCCTTTAGTATATGTCATTCCTTCTGGATAGAGGTGGTATCATGGTATGGAGCCCAGATATTTAACCTATGTTGTCGCTGCAAATTTATTGCTTTGTGGTTGTTGGAAATCGAGGATCCTCGGATATAGATCGGTTACGACCGGGGAATGGCATATTCGTGTCAGTAGTTACCTAGTTTGAAAGGTAACCCGGCCTTGTGTTGGCAGAGATCCGGTTAGGTTCTCGGGACGTCATTCCAGAGGCGTTTCCATGTGGCAGTGGGAAGTTCCTTGGCCTGACCATTTGTTGGAAATCCAAAGAAACAATACGATCTTGTACTGTTTTAGTTGTAGAACCTATCATTCACTTATAGTGGCGCCCTACTGTTTGGATGGTAGCTATAGTAGGCATAAGTGCGAAATGCCTATGCTGGCTAAGATTTATATCTTTACTTTCGAAATGTTTTCCTACACTATGCACTAGTAATAATATCAAATGTTTCTTTTTAATGCGTATCAAGCATCTTTGACTATCATAAGGAGAAATCTCCTCCGATCCTGCGTTTGCATTGTGTGTGTGTGTGTGTGCGGGAGGCCTTATGGTAGTCTCATTTTCCAAAAAGCATCGCGAATCTATTTTAAAATTATCTCGTTCTTTGTTTTAAAGATAAATAACTGTTTTGAGTTCTCACACCAGTCACATGACTGACCTGGAGTTTATTGTTTCCCTTCCTAAACTCTGGGTGCCCTCCAATTTCCACACGGGCAGTCTAGAGTTAGGTTATCAGGTCATTCTGGATTCAGGAGTTGCTGTAGAAAGCTGGATGGCGTAGCATATTACTAAGTATATAGTATTTCTTTTCCGCTGTTTGTTGTTGTAAACTCTGATAACGAATGTAATGTGATGTAATGTATAAAATATACAGTTCTTTTGTTTTAATGAATATTCATTTATCTATTATATGTTGTTCCGCTGCGAATTATGAGATTATGATATTGTTCTGTTCTATCTTTTTCTTTCTTCTTCTACCTCTTTCTTTTTCTTCAAACCATAAGGGTTCGTTTTTTTTCCTTTCATCTTGAGTTAATCACTGGAGATTAGTGTCTATTCAAGGAGTACGGATTTACGGGTCTTTACATTATATTGATTTTCTAGTAAAGAAAATGATTTATTGGATTATAAATTATTTACGGCAAAATAAATGATTATTTGCGTTTAAAATTTATATATGTTAAAAAAATATTGAAAATGATTTTCTGGAATTTTTATATTTAATTAAAAAGAAGGGGCATTTTGCAAAAATAAAATCATTGTTTAATTCTAAAAATATTGGCAGCAATTTTGAAAAAGTTATTTAGCAACCAATGAAATTTTGACAAGCAATGGCAGGTTAGTTAAAAAGTTTGTCTTTTAAGTTAAAAACAAAAATAACATGTATTTAGTGTGTTCCGCCACTTTTGGCACAGGGGGATCCGACCCAGATCTTTCGCCATCGTTGGTTTCAAAACCAATGCATATTGTATCAAGTTACTTGGTACATAGCGCATTAGATAAAAGCGAAGGGTTCTTAGTCGAAACGCTAGGTTCCAAAGAGGTTGGGGTATGCTTTGTTTTAAAATCAAAGGCAGCGCCTGTTTTGCTTTCGAAAGGTTAGCTCTCGACTTGGTTGGCTTTCGACTGAGTCAAATATTTTAAAAGAAAGGTTTCAAATGGGTTTCATTCTTATATTTAAAATAATGCTTTCGAAGGGGTCAAAAGCCCTAGCGGCAGAACTTTCAAAGTCAATGGTTTCAAAAGGTATGATTTTCTTTAATAATAAACAACTTCTCCAATGCTCTCGAAGGGATGGTCTAGACACCATCACTTCATCACTTAGGAATAGGTTTTGAAAGGAAGGCTTTTTACTTAGATGTTTTTAAATGTCCCTTTTGTTCTGTTGAAGTATGACCCAATGGTTTTGAAAGAGAAGGTTTTAATGGTTTCGAAATGTGTTTCTCCACATGTTTTAAATTGAACCCAAGTGCTTTCGAAAGGTTTGAGTTTCTAAAAGTTTGATGCTTTCGAAAGGTATTTAAAATGGTTTCAAAGGGAAAAGGTTTCGACGGAGACGAAAAGTGCTATTTTCTGATGGTTCCGAAAGGGTTGAAATGGAAGGTATTTCCACGGTTTTCTAAAGACAATGTTTTGAAGCGTTTCAAGATATGATAGCTAAGTTTTAATGCTTTGGAAAGAAATGTTTTCATAGTCTTCGAAAGGGGTTTAAGAATAGTTTTGAAAGGGAGGTTTTGGCATTTAGGCCTAGATAAATAAAGGTTTTTACTTGGTTTCGAAAGAGATGCTTTCAATGGTTAAGAAAGAGGTACTTTCAATAGAATCGAAAGGGGTACTTTCAAGTGTTTAAATGTTTTCATCAACTAAGGTTTGAGTAATGTGTGTGTGTGTATAATACGGCAAGGTGATTTTGAGTAAAGCATAGAGTATATGTATTTTCCTTGTGTGAGTTGATTTAAAGGTTTTAAATCATTCTCAAAAAGTTTTTCGAGGAAAATTATGGGAAGGGATCCCTAAGTAAAAATGACTCAAATATTAGAACACCAGATGGGACTGGTATAGGGTCGCACCACATACATTAGCTATTGGCCCTAGTTAACTTAGTCCAAAATTACAGTGTGTAGAGCTTTGTCACAGGTAAGACTAAAATTATGATTACACACAGAAGGGAATATATGTTTGTATACGGATAGGTTATTGGTGAGCCCGTAAAACCATTAGGATCAGGTGACCCTGGGAAATATTAAGTAAGGGATAGACCGTCTAGAAGAGAAGTATTTAACAGATAGTTAAGGACAGACTGCCCAGAGGAAGTGTGTCTAATAGATGTTTGATTATTTTGTTATTTTGTCTGCTAGGCCCATGTTAGCCAAAGGTTAATAGTTAGCCAAACAAAACTAAAATGTTTTAACAGATACTTCTTTTATTATCTGATATGTATGTTTACATAATGATGCTTTACAATATTTAACCAGTTTGGTTGCAGGAAAAGATTTGCAAAAGATATGTTTATAAGAATATTAGTGAGGGGAAACCCATTATGTTAAGCGGCGTGGTTTCACTTAACATTAACAACATGAATATATAGTGTTATTCACACCAGGCTTTATGCCTGACTCAAAGTTTATGTTTTCCGCTTAAACTCTCGGGTGCTCAAAATTAATATGAGTAGACTAAGGGTTGAGGTTGTTTTAGGTTTTTAGCAGGATGACGAATAAAGCTACCGGAGACGAGCAGGAGGCCAAAGGATAGCTATTTAGGAGTTGCAATTCTTTGTTTTGTGTTGATTTCCACTGTGTATGTATTAAGTCAATTATGACTATATGATTTTGATCATCCAAGGAGGCATCTTCATATGTCACTCTTGGTGTATTTTGTAATAAGTATATTTAATCATTGCTTAGGAAACGTTTTGGGATTATATAATATGAATATGGGACATGTGTTTTGAAATGTAAGGAAAAATTCTAGTTTGAAATATGTGACTTTTTCATATTCAAGTGCTTCTGATATTATAGATACCATTAACATAGTCGTATTTAGTCGTCATAAGTTAGTACTATGGATGACTGCAGTAACGCTTAGCTTTGGGACTCTAGATAGGGGATGTTATAAGAAGAAAGAAGACAAGAAGAACTAAACAAAATAGAATATCATAGCAGAACGGATAATCTTTAATATAAAACCATTCTTTATACAAAAACAAACTATAATATAATTATATACATACATCAATCAGAGTATACTAGCCTATATCAGCCTGGACAGTTATAATAACCCCTCCTCATAATTGCTAATAAATAAAACAATGAATGCAGCGGAAAATAACCACACGTGAATACGTCTCCGATCATCCTGCTCGTCTCCTGAAGCTCCAAAACATCCAACTAAACCTGGAAATATGCTCGGTCTAACCTGAGCATTATAGGAAAACAACGCAAGGGTCGGTCGGGTAAAAACAGCATGAGAAACTCTATTCACAAGGAATTTTATTTACTATAGCTTGTAAAATCCTTTAAAATCAATGGTATCTCGTAAGGCCACGTCGCACATAAGCACGGATAGGTTTTTAAGTTACGATAACCAAAACATTTATACCATAAAATCCAATGATATTATAATAAGTCTGAGGGTGAAAATAATAATAATCAAGTAGTTGTCATGCTCATGAGTGTACATCGCAACAATACTATGTATATAATCAAAAACAAATAAGGCGCATTCGCTAATTGTGTAGCATTCTATGAAGGTGCCCTCCGTACGTCGAGAAACGGTCCTCTTGCACAAGGATCAGAGATATCCTTATGAAGTAGCATAAATCCCTAGTGATCTACAACAGGAAAAACATAGCTGGTCTCACTAAGACCGAGTTCATCGCCCATGCATGCATAACAATTGTAAGTAACGTCTTGGTGTAGCCGACTACACCCTATGGGTTTGCCGACCCTACTGGCCATGCTTCCTATCACTGGTTTTAGTCATTACCACTGATGAGACTATGTCCGGCATTCTAGCTCATGCACCGCCCCCAAAACAGATCATGGATTCCCATACCCCAACGGGTTTCGGAATCACGTACAGATTTCCACATCTCAAATAGATCTTGGAATCTCACACGGATTCCCGTACCACATTGGTTTTGGAACCACCAATGGATTCCAATGTCTCAATATATCATGAAACTCCTCTATAGAATCGTATATGGTTTTAGAGTGGTTAAGGTTTTCGAGTCATCTCCTATAATTACACTATTCCTCTTTTCGGATGCTCTAGAAATCAAACGCCGATTTCTGAAATGCTCAATACCAGTTCTTTAGGAAATAATCGGACAATACATAAGAGCAAGGATCACCCCTAACCGTTTAAGTGGACGGGCCTCCTTATCATTTTTCCTAGAAGAACAAAACGAGTTTATACATATAGTATAGTACCACCGACGTTAATTGTACCATATAATTCGCGTGTTTTCCTCAGAGATTTCCAGAGTTAATATCCTTCGGTGTTAAGTAGGGAATATTTCTGAACCACCAAAATTAAGAAGGATTACATATTTAGGCCAAGATTTGATAGTCGGTTATTTAACTATCAAATAAACAAACATTCCAAACAGAGATTACATTTTCTACGGTAACCGCCAAGCCTCTTAAATTAATCTTTCATTAATTTAAAATAACATTTCAAATATTTGTTAAAATATTCATATACTTATCTCACCGGGATAAGAATATTCACAAACCATTCCTTTCAAAACTTGCAAAATCTTTTTCATATATTTATGAAAAAGGAGAAGTATATCACCAACATTTAGAGAGATTTTCTATTTCAAAATCATATTAAAATGATCAAACTCAAATGTCATTAAAGGAGATATAAATAACCCAAACACCGTTCATAAATCTCCTTTCTGAAATCATTTGAAAACCGAACTCCTTTTTCCGATTCCAAATCCCTTAAAAACCAACTTCTTTCCAAAATCCATTCCCACATGTATAAATTCCTTTAACATATTCTTTTATTAAATAAAACCCTTTATATAAACCTTTTCTTTTAAAAATAATTTCTTTCTAAATCAATATTTTATTATTTCTAGACATCTTTTATAAAACAATTTATTACTTAAGAACACCTTTTAACCAACAGTTAATTCTCTTTAAACAACATTAGTGAAATAATGACTTTGAACAATCATTAACAATAAATTTTAAAGAAAATAATATTATAATAATAATCTTATAACAATATAACACAATTATTAAATATAATTTAATAACTTAACATATATTAATATATTAATAAATTAATTTTTAAACATTACTAATATAATAATAAAAAAGATAAATAAACTTTAAAATAATATTATTATTATAGTAATCAACTTTTAAGCAATATTATTATAATAATAAATAAACTTTTAAAATATTAATAATATAACAAATAACTTCGAAATAAAACAATCGACTTAAAATATAGAATAATTAATTTTAAATAATTAACTTTAATTAATAATTTAATTTAATTTAATAATTAATTTTAAAATAATAATTAACTTTAAAACAAATTATTATAATTAACTTTAAATAATATTAAAGTATAAAATAATATTTAACCATATTTAGAATATGATTTAATAATCTTAAACAATATTTATATTATATATAGGTTAACTTTAGAACATTGTTAATCAAATAATTATTATATAAAACACTTTACTAAAATAATAATAATATAAAACGTTTATAATTGTTTAAAATTGAAGTTGATTTAAATCGATAGCTTTCTAAATTCGAAAAGAGGCTTAACGATCATAATGGTGCTTAAACAAGCTACCATATCATTTAATTTAACTTTCCAAGTTAATTACTGGTATTTACATAATCGACATCTATGCAAACAATTAACCATCACTACTTAACATATTACTTATTCAAATAGGCATATCAATTAACGACATATAATTAGATGTCCAAATCTGCAAAATAGTATAACAGTGATTTATTCTGTTAATTAAATGACCAATTAATTTAACTAGCGGAACGATGTTTTATTCCACTAAGTAGGTGTCCAAATTACCTTATTCAATTTACTAATAATACAGTGTTTATTTGACCAAATAAATATAATCAATTAAGATATAATAATTTAACGACGTTATTATTTAAAATAACATAATTAAATTCGGTCCGTTTTCATATATCGTAATTTTATAAATCGCCAAATCTATCATAGATTACACTTAACGTTATACTTGTCAATATGAGTACAGCGTAAAAATCCACTGGTCAAACGGATTTAATATGAACCTGATATGGCATGTTAAAGTTTACTAACTTATTATTTATATTAAAACCAATTTAAAAGGATTAGTTTTCTCACCCAAAGAAACAAAGCCCAAAAGCATGCATAGCCCAACAGCTCCACATCACGCATGCTCCTATTCTTCATGCATGCTTCTCCCCACAGCAAAGCCAAATCTCTCTTCTATCCAATTCTTCATTTCCATGTTGATCACAATCTTCACCTTGCATAAACGCCTCTTTCCCCATGCACGCACCTACCATCCTAAACCCGCTTCAACCTAATACCCCGCAGCACCTTCCTCCCCTTCACTCTCATGTAAGCTCCACTCACAGAGGCCCAAGGCCCACTAACCCACTCCATCCAAATGAACTTCCTCCACATTTCCTTCATGCGCCTGCTTCTTTTCATGCACAAAAAATAACACGCATGCACATCACTCCTTTGAATCACAGCCAAGCAACCATGCGTGCACCTATACTTCACCATGCATGCATATACACAACTTCTCTTCCCCATAACTCCACCCATGCTCCACTATTTTGAGTGCAAAAACAATGAAAAACAAAGATCTTCGTGTCGCCTACAGCTTTTGTGTTAACACCTTTGGCTAATATTTAGTGTTTGCGGAGTTATTGGATTTACGAAATTGAAAGGGAAGAGGTTTGCTGTGTAAACTTATTTGCTTAAAAAAGTCTTCATCTTTTTGTTTCTGTGTGCCCTTTTATAATACCACTTATGAAACAAAATCATTGTGTTTTAAAATGTACCTAGGAAAACAAACATGGCAGCAAATACGGCAGCAAACATCTAAAATTGATGTGTGCGTGTGGGCACAAATTATGTGCATTTGAAAAATTAGTTTTGGGGTAATCTGCTACACAGTATTTCATCCGTGTACGAGCCGCGATCGAAAAAAATTAAATACGATCGTTCACCACAATATGAAACGATAACAAAACAACAATAAAATACATTGATTAACTTATTTTGTAAAGTTTCAAAAAGACCAACGTTTGTTGTAAAATAAGTCAAATGAAAATCGATTATTTTCTAAACGAAAAATTATGAAAAAATGTTGTAAATTTTATTAACAATACGTCATCAAAAATTGGACAATTACTTGAAACCTAGATTTTATTATAAAAAAACTCGAATTGAATATTTAAAACTAATTAAATATTCGAAAAAATCCATGTGATAAAATTCCAAGAAGCGTAAGGGAAAGAACTTCCAAGTCATTTAGTTCAGAAATTTTAACATACATGTTAGAAAACGAACCTCAAACGTATATAAAAGCGATGTCATCTTCTAAATCTTCCTGTTGGAAAGAAGCATACAAAAGTGAAAATTATTCAATTCTAACTAATAAAACTTGGGAAATGGTTGAAATCCAACTTGGAATAAAACCAATTAGTTCTAAATGGATCTTCAATAAGAAGATGAAACTAAACGGCTCTGTTGATAAATATAAAAGCAGATTGGTATCCAAAGGATATCGTCAAAAGGAGGGTGTAGACTTCTTTGTAATTATTCACCGGTTGCACAAATAACCTCTATAATAATGTTAACAGCAATTACATCCATCTATAATATAGAAATTCATCAAATTGATGTAAAGACAACATTCTTAATGGAGACCTCGATGGGGAGCTATATATATGAGCAACTTGAGGGTTTAATTTCCAAGGGAAATGAGAAAAAAGCCTGTAGATTAGTCAAATCATTACACAGACTTAAACAAGCTCTAAAACAAAGGCATGCATTAATAATATCATGATAAAAAATGTTTTTATATAATGAATGTGATAAGCGTATTTATTACAAACAAGTTGATAATCATATGTGATGATTTGTCTATATATGGACGATATGCTAACCTTTGGTTCCAACATTAAGGTTATAGACACCATAAAGAAAATGTCAATTAACAATTTCGACATGAAAGATTTAGGAGTAGCAGGCGTTATTTTGGAAATCAAAATAATAAACACAGCTAATGAAATTGAATTATCAAAATCACACTATGTAGACAAAGTGATTGAAAATTTAAGGACCGTGGAATCAAAGGGGTAAGAACACCTTTTAATCCATCCGAAAATCTGCATAAAAATACCGATGAGAGTGTAATGCAACTGGAATATTCTCGTGTAATATGATGTCTAATGTATCTCATGAATTGCACAAGACCAAACATAGCACATGATGTAAGCCGGCTAAGCAGGTATACGAGCAATCGAGAGAAGGAACACCGGAAAGCACTAATGAGAGTGTTGGGATATTTTAAAAATACCATAAAATTTTCCTCACATTACGGAAAATATCCTGCCGTCTTAGAAGGATATAGTGATGCAAACTGGATTTTAGATTTAGAGGAATCTAAATCAACAAGTGGTTGTCTTTACCCTAGCAGGAGCAGTATTGTCATGGAAATCTACTAAACAAACACGCATAGCTTGATCCACTATGGAATCCGAATTCATCGCTATAAATGAATTAGGCGAAGAAGTAGAACGATTTTGTAAATTTTTAAAAGATATTCCATTCTGGCCCAAACCTACACTAACAATATGTATTCATAGCGACAATCAAGCAGCGTTAAGTAGAGCGCAAAACTTTATGTATAATGGAAAGTCACGATACATTCGTTGATGTCATAACACAGTAAGACAGTTACTCTCAAATGAAACTATTTCCATTAGTTATGTAATAACAAATGATAACCTCAAGATCCATTTACTAAAGATTTATCAAGAGAGAAAATAGATTACGTGTAGCGACCTTGAAATTTGAACACTTTGTCTTCGAATATAAAAACGTTTTGAAATATAATTAAGTGTGGTGATCGAAAATCGATTTATCGGTAAACAATTTTTCGATCGATATAAGTTGTTCGAACTGCTGTGAACTTGTCTAACGATCAAATAAGCACATTAACAACTAACTAACACAATCTTCTCTTAATAAATCTTGGAATGTTCTAGAAACTTCCATATGAATAAGTGATATTATCATGATAGGGGTATAGTGGTAATTAGTATAAAGAAGAAGTGACTTAAAGGAGAAGTAACAGGAGGTGAGTCTTCCATGGCATGAAGGGGTGAAGTCAAGCTTAAAGAGCACAATCCTAAGCATATAAAAGTAGGGGCATGCCCTTATGAATTAATCATAGAATTCATAAACTGAACCAAAGCTTTTCTAATGGCTTCTTCATCTTCTTTCTCTCTTATGTTCTAAGAGGAAGTAGTTGCAAATAAACTCCAAATTACTACAAACTTTGGCACAAAGTCTTAGTACAATATTAGAACACCTTCCACCATATCAAAACTTGAAGAAGCAAAGCCAAACTCTCACTTACCCTATATCCATGAGCTATTTGTAGAAGGAGGAGGGAGAAGCAAGGCAGAAGCAAGAGAGGAAAGAAGGAAAGGAGATTGCTAGCTTGGGTTTGGACATGGGTTCTTAGACCTTGGTTGTTTGTGAGGTTAAAGGTCAATTAAAACCTCACTTTAAATGGAAAATATAACATATATTTGTTGTTTTTGATTATGTTTATGTTGTTTAAATTATTGTTAATTTATGTTAAACCACTGGTTTGGATTCTTACTTTAAAAGTAAATGACATATGCGATCCATACGTATGGACTTGAATGAACTTGGAATTGACCTATATGACTTGTGATCAGACCTTGAAAACACATATGTTATAGATAGACTTTGGTTTAGATCAGACTCAGATTTGAAATTGCGCTTAAAGCGATCGTCGCTATAGATGCAGTTGTGAATTGCCTTGTTTTTGACGATTGTCATGGAACTTTATAGCGAAGTACTTAGAAGTTTCTCGCCATATTTATAGATTTTTGTATGTATGGTTGTTGCTATCAAAAGCTTGGATAGTGGAAACTTAAGTAACATCTCAAAATCGACCAAAACTTCACGTGTGCAAAATTGCCCCGTATAGACTTGATTTTTGGACTGAAAAGGTTCGAAATGATATATAAATATAATTATTTTGTTTCATTCTTTTTACAAGTGTTTATTAACTATTATTAGAGAATTTGAAAATGCGTTTGAGATCTTTATGAATTTTTAAGAATTAATCGTGAATTTTTAAAGAAGATGTTTTTATGATAAAGGGAAATTTGCTAACCTAGGCTTGTTTTTGTAAACAATAACAGAAATAACCCACTTTTGAATTTAATTATAAACGTAGATCTATTTTTGCTAGGTAGACGTTTGTGCATTTTGAAAATGCGCCTTCGGCGAATTTTCAAAATGCACCAACAGGCGACTTTTTAAAATTCGTCCAAATGCGCATTTTGAAAATTCGCCCAAAGGCGCATTTTGAAAATGCGCCTTTGCAAAAAACCCTACACACAAACAAGACAGTAGGAAAACAGTTTATTAAATCTAACAACTGCATAAATATATACTTTCAAATCTAACAACTTTCATAGATATTAGCTTTTAAAATTAATAATTGCGAAGTTCATTTAAGTTTGATACATAACCAGTTAGTTTGATACATAGAAGTTACATTCATTTAAAGTTGAATACACAGAAATCTTAATTCGTTACGCAATCATACATATGATAAGGGAAATTTAGGTCGCTGAAGTACATCGCTTTCTATTACGGCTCTACGATCTACATTTGCTGCACCTGCTTGTTTTAGGCGTTTGATGCTCGTCCATAACATTTTTTATCCTCGTAGATTTAGGTCGCCCAGGTTATCTTCTTGTAGGTGGAGGCAATATATGTTGACCGGTGTATGGTGTCCAGTATCTCTTATCACGCACGAGATGAAACACTTGCTGATATGAAGCTTTGTAACTTTGAACAGAGTACCACTCTGATGAGAACTCATGATTGCTCTGGCAGCACCATAATCGTATGCCGAACAAGCCGCCATTACATGGGCATAGGGTAATTTTTGCAGTGGGGGGATATTACATGCACATGAACAGTTAGGACCATCAATTAACACTTTAGATTCATCGTCGAAGCAATGAATCACTTGCCATTCTATTCGAGTAAATCGAGCTATACGACGACGTGCTTCAATAGGCCGATCTGCTATTTTAGCTTCCTATTTTGTAGTCAAACATGTTATGATAGCATCTGCAGTCTCTCGTCTTACCGAAATATTCAACCGATCGAAAGAAGGTTCGTGCATCCAATGCCTTTAGAGGTAATGATCGAGCACCTTTCAGTACACCAATAAAACTTTCGAATGCATTGGTGGTCATAACATGAAAGCGTCCTCCATCATCTTTGCATAGGGCCAAATTTTCTTCCAAATTCCCTAAACTTCTTTCAATCCATTCATGAGCCCATGGATTTGTAGCTTTAATTTCTTCTTTAATTTTGTTGTACTCAACTACTTCTGAAGCACATGCAACTGAATAAAACGAAGTTGCAGGTCATTTATCCCTAAAACCGCTGTTTGAAAATTAGCTTTAAGATGTCGTGCACAAAACCTATGTTTGTGTGGTTCTCGCCATTTCTCCTGTAAAGCCTTTGGAATTCCATTCATTCAATCTGATATGAAAGTAATATGACGATTGAAAACACTATGAATGAATTCACGCATACAAGAAAAAAACCAATCCTAACTATCATATGACCCGGATTCGACAACTGAATAATCAAATGGAAACATTAACATCCCTCCTTTTCGCACGCTTTAAATCGACACACGTGCCAATTCAAAACATACGGAAGGGCGGATTATTATGGGGAAAAAAGAGAAAGAAATAAAACAAAACAGAATCTCACAGCGAAAGGATAAAATATAATAATCAAATATACAGTTCTTGAAGCTGTTTACAAAATATTTAATTTTACTTATACAATATATATCAGAGTTATACATACAATAGAATATCAATAGTGCAGCGGAATACAATAGTGTAGTGGAATAATATAGTAGATAATAGTACTACTAATCGTCGCCTTCTTCCTCCAGAGCTAAAATCTTCAAATCCTGAAACGCTCGGACTGACCCGAACGAATTGAAAAGACAAAATACTCGAGTCAGAACTAAAAGATCTTATGTAAGTTAAATCAACAGAAGTAAATATCAGTGCAGTAACTCAAGAGATGCTCGGGATTTACATCTCCTAAGGATCTATTAAACTATTTACTATATAGTAATATTTCGCTATTATAATAGTGTCTAATTGTAAAATAAACTTACTTTTAAATAGTGTTAAGGAGTGACCCAATATTCCCCTTAACACAGTAATAGTCCCAGTAGTCCATCCAGTATCAGTGCATCTCCAGATCGGAAGACTACCCTAAATACTCCATGGGCTACGGGAGAAAACCAAACTCGTACAAGGCGCGCTATGGTAGGTGACACGACACAACTAGGCAATGCCAGGGTAGATATACCAATTACGCTTCCAGGTCGGTGGTAACGCGTAGCTGCTACTACTGCCTACCTCGAACAAAACCCCTAAATCAAAGAAATCAAAAGTGGCCACCGAATCAAACCAAAGGTCAAAGTATAATATCGAAGGGATGCGTCCGATCAAAGGTGCTACCTCAATTAACCCGTCAATCGTTCCTGTTTTAGCCACCTTATGCCAACTCATGGGAGTTAGGTCCATGTATTTACCTCAAAGAAAAAGCCGCCACCATCCTACTTCATTTTGGAATCTCCACCGCGTACACGGTTGTTAAAATGGTTTTCGGAGGTTGCAGAGAGTATGAAAACTTTCGGTCCCGGTCTCTTCAACAACCAATCGTTATTATAACACAGCGGACCTTTCAAAATAGTTTATACTTTAAAACCAGAATATAATATCCATTTCAAAACTATATAAATATGATATCATTTTCGTTTAAAACCCGAATCAAATTTGATATCATTTAGACCCAAATCAATATAATATCATTTTAATTTCAAATATGCACTATCCAAACATCATAGTGCTTTCCAAGTATAACATTTAGAAATCAAAACTCTTGAATATAGTACTTCCCAATTATAATACCTTGAAAATCGTAACTTTGGAACAAACATCCACCTCTTAAATGGTTAAATATTAAATTACCTTATAAAATAAAATAGCTTCTTTTAATTTCACAAATCAATTCCAAATACCGATTTAAACTTCCAAATAAACCATTCCAATCCTTATGTTTCAAAGCTTTAAATATTCCACCATTTCACAACAAATTCTTTGATAATTCCATATATATCAAATTCAATTACTATTATTTAGATTTGAAATGTTTACTTAATGAATTCAATATAATTTAGGCAAAACCTTTAACTTCACATAACTGGATATTCTTTCAATTTATTTAATTTGATATATTCATTTAAATCAACCTGATATTCATTTAAATCAGTCAACACAAAATCAAGTTATAAAAAT
This sequence comes from Allium cepa, assembly GCA_030765085.1. Lineage (NCBI taxonomy): Eukaryota > Viridiplantae > Streptophyta > Magnoliopsida > Asparagales > Amaryllidaceae > Allium > Allium cepa. Next base: position 960,703,397 of record CM060939.1, on the reverse strand, counting down.
CATATCCTTTAAAATTCTAATTTTCATTAGATTCCAAATTAATTTAATATTCATCTTCCAGCCTTATTCTCATTTAGGTCATTTAAACTCTAGAAATTAAATTTAAATAAATGCTTAATCATATTTGATCTCAAAAAAAAATCAAACTGGATTATTAACCTCTTTTGTACTTCAAATTAATTTTATACATGGCTTAAAAAACAGAATTTAACTATATATAAAATAACCTTTATCAATAACCAAATCAATATCCCATAAACCATATATATATATATATATATATATATATATATATATACATACACACACACACACATATATATATATATCTTTACAAAACCATAGAAATCACTTTAAAATATTTTTATATATATACCGCGGTGTCTGTATTAAATTTTCTATCCTATGGTCAAGTGATACGGATATTTATCATTTCAATCCGTAATTTAAAAATAAAATTTTATGGTTATATATCATTTCAAACTGCAATCCCGAATGCAATAAAATGCATAAGGACTTGCAATTTATGATGATATAAATAAACATCCATTCACCCATCATAAAATCATACATCCATTTATTACAATCGTCATCCAATTCAAACAATACTTCAATATATAACAGGTAATAAATAATAGGCATTTACTGGAAGTTTATTATGCAAAATAAATTAAATAATAATTTAACTGGCAGTTTATACGCAATTTATAAATTTAAATAAGATTTAACTGGCAGTTTATATGCAATAATAAATTTAACTAAAATTTAACTGGCAGTTTATATGCAATAATAAATTTTACTAAAATTTTACTGGCAGTTTATATGCAATAATAAATTTGATACCAAGATTAATTCAAATAAATGCAATTTAACTGAAATGATGATAAATCATGGCCAAACAGCTATAGATAGATATCAAATCACATCATAAAAAAATTTAACAAACATAAGAAATCTTAGAAGTTGTGCGTGGGTAAAAACACTCACCTTTTGAATTTAAATCCAATTTAAATTTAAAAATTTGCCCAGTTTCAGAATTCGCCCAAACCAGCGCCACAAAGTCCGGAATTTCAATACAAACCTAGCGCAAGAAACTGCGCGTAAATTCGACCTCGTATGAAATAGTTATTGAAATTAGAAGTTATACGAATTTAAATTGAAATAAAATAAACTAAATAAAGGATAGGGCCACGTCACCATAAAGGATAGGGCCACGTCACCCAATGCATGTGCAAAAAGAAAAACGCGCAGCAGCCCTCTCGTTCGAACTGAAGGTAGCCGCCACCATCCTAGAACCCTAATCCCAATTTTTGCCGCATCCTCGTCCAACTCCAACGCAATCAGGCACCACTATTGAACAACCCCCTACATGCCGACCCCGTAGGCTGAGCGCGGCCAGCTACGGCACCCTGTATATCGATCGCCGCCACCTATATTTTATGGCCAAGCACGGCCAACCTCGACACCTATGACTCGAACGAACGGCATAGATCAAAGCCCCTCCTCGACCTCTACAGTGCAGCACAACCCGATCGTCGATCAGGTGCAGATCTACCGTTGGATCGATATTTTGGCATATGAACGACGAGGGTGCACCTTGAATTTCTGGTCAAACGATAAACTGAATCGTAAAACGAACACCGCCAGTGAATTACGCTAGTCGAGTGCTTCAACATATATTTTTTTCAAATTTTTCTGAGGGTTGAAATTTTTAGCTTTGGATTTGATTTGGAATTGGATTCAGAATTTGTTTGTCTGCCATTGAGAAGGAGAGAGTTGAGATGTACATACAGATAAATGAGAATAGTGGTAGGCTAGGGTTTATAACCAGGTTTATATAGGTTGGTCAAAAATTAGAATAGATGGATCGGGTTGGATATACGTGCTAACTCCAAAGTGGCCAAAAAAGCCCGTTTCGACTCCGGAACGAAATTGGGTCAACCCATATATCAAAGTAGATATTTTAAACACGATGGAACAAGTTTCAAGTTCAAATTCCATCGTATGAAGAATTTATGCTAAAATCAATATTTTTCAAATTGATTTAAATTGATTTCAATTTATCGATTTCAAGGCGTTTCGAGTCCGTACGATCAAACGACAAGTCTGATCGCTACGAAAGTTGAAATCCTACAATAATTCACCGTTACAGATCCGATGAAACTAGTTTTGTGAAAATCCGACTCAGTGGCCAAAATGGCTATTTTTAGTTAATTAAATAAATTAAAAATCAATAAATTAAATCCAATTTTTAATTTCACTTCTAAAATCGACAATTTTTCTCACCTTTATTTTTCTTAATCAATTACACAAATTTACCCAAATTTAAATGTCAGATTTGAGTTGATTAATCCATCAATTCCAATGTTAACCTAAATTTTATTATATTCAAAATTTTAAATTAAATTTCCAAAAATTCGATTTAATTAAATAAATTAATTATTATCCCATTCATTCTTGTCGAGTAGATGGATTAAATATTGGATGCAAAACTATTACATAAATATTACGCTAATTCACAAATTATAGTATTTATTTCATTATAAATTGAATCCAATTAATTTTTATATATCCCAATTAAACCGGTTAGATTTAATTCCAACCTTTTAATTGAGTATATTATTACTAAGTAATGCAGTTAACACTTGCCTCACACTTCATTGCATCAATATATTCATATTTCCAACTTCCCTTTGTATTAACTATTATTGCCAAATATATTGAAGTTGTCAAATATATACATTTGTTAAAATTAGAAACTCAATTAATTCAGTAAATAGGTTTCATTCTTTTATATTAACTTATGAAATAAATATGCATTATCGTCGCTTATTACCTTTCCACTTTTCAATTAAAGTTATGACCCACATAAATGAGACAATTAATTTCATCTAAATGTAATATTTTTGCAATATTTTGATAAATTTTATTCCCATTCCTTATAATACAACAAATTGTCAAATATGAATAACCTTAACATTATTTACAACTATTACCTTAATTAGCGTTAATGTAATATTAATTCATAATTGTTGTAACTGTCTCCCAATTGTAAACTAACACTCTACCCAAATAGGTAACATACAAAATCGTTACGCTAACTTCTAGTCACATTAATAAGCTTCTATTATTCACAAATCAAAGTTTCCATTTATTTTCATTTATTGGCCTTTCATTCAATTCATTAATTATTGACTTTATTCAAATTTCTAACTCCTCTGTTATTTACTATCATATTTTCATTTAATATACCTTTGCCAAATATATACATAAATTATGATTTATATTCTCAATCCATTTATTTACTTGTGTTCAATTTATAGTCAAACATACATTTAGATTATTTTCTATAATTGGAATTTTTATGCAAGTTCATAAATCATTAATCTTAAATTTTCATTGTTTCAATTAAATTTTCATTCACACTTCCGTTACCTTTTAATAATCATTGAGGTAAGTCTATTTTCAACCACGAACATTAAAATTTCTTTTCAAACATTGATTGTATAAATCTTAAATTTTTACGTATTACTTCATCAGTACATATAACTTTGAATTCGTTTTCCCAATTTACTAATTCCAATCAATTTAACCTTACAATCTGTTTCAAAAATTAGGTTGCACTAAATTTGCAATTTATCAACTTGCCATAACTTTATTTCCTTAAATTACGCTTAGTTGCTACTAAGCGATATATTATTGCATTGGTTTATTCAACAGTTACTTTAATTTACTCATTTCCTATTTTATAACCAAATGTAACAAATTACACTATTCATTATTATATTAATGGATTCCATTCTAGTTAAAAAAATTATTAATACTTCACTAATTCAACATTCCCATTTGTTTCCTATATCAAACCTTTTACCAAGTATGACAATATACATTATTTCAAGTAATTGCAAATTTTATTTTAAATTGTAAATTTTAATTATAATTGCTACATCTAACTCCTAACATTCGCCCCAGTTTAAATCATAAGATTTTTTTTCTTTCTAAATTTAATTAAAAATCTTATAAATTTAACTCATTTTAATTATCTAATTTTACGGGTTATTACACTCTCCCTCACTCAAAACTTTTCGTCCCCAAAAAGGAAAAAGAACGGAAAAGAAGAATTAAGAAATCAATATATCTTATTTAAAATAATAAATTTATAAACAAATAAATTTACAAAATTAATTAATTTTAAATAAAATATACCGATTTATAACCATTAAATCCGTTTATACTTAATTTAATAAAGTTTGGAAAATATTTTCAAAAATTTTCTAGGTCCAAAATTTACGGAAAATTTCGGCAGAGTCTCCTTTGTACGGGGAGGCTCGGGAGAAAATACAATATCCAATATAACAATATATAACATATATTATCCAAAATATAATATCCCAACACGGGAAAATATGTAATAACGCTATAAACCGTAATTTGATAACTTACCTATTTGTCGGGCAAATTACGCATATATTATGAAATCAAATGCTGTAGCAATGGCTTCCATAACCTGTATTTCACTTATATAATCCAAAAGGGTTAACAATCATATAAAATGAAATATTTAATGTAACAATCCGGGATTTTTGTAACAGTAAATTATCGTCGAATGACGATTTAATTGGGTTGCTAATTGATGTTGGGGTTTTTAAATCAGTTGTAAATCCTTTGAAAATTTGTTAAGTATTGTTGAGCTTTGCAAATTTGCCTCGGCCCATTTATTCTTGGTGCCAAATTAATTTGAGTTAATACCCGATCCCATCTCTATTTTCATTCACTTCAGAGAAACCCTAAAACAAAGCAATCGAACGAAAATGGCGGCCTCGTGTCCTTTTTCTTCGAAAAACCCTAACCAAAACATATAAAACAAAAATGGCTGCTTCGTTAGTTCGTGTTCGTCCCTCTTTTCGAAAATCAGGGCTTTGCTGCCAATTTCTGGTGCTCGTTCGACCTTCTACAATTAGGGTTTTTGCAAATCCGAAGACGTCGAATTTGTGCTCTTCAAAAACAAAGGTGAGTGAAACTTTCACTCACATCTGATTCGAGATCTATGATTCTTCTGTTTTATTCGCATAATTTCGTTGTTGTTTAATATGGCTTCAATTGATTTTTAAGTCTCGAGATCCTTGAATTATCTTGGCTATTCAATTTTGTTTCTGCTGTGATTACGTGATAATGTTTCGATGATTGATGCTTCTCTGTACATTTACATTTTTACTTGAGTTTACTTGGATTTGTACCGATACACTCACTTGTATCTCGCTGTCTTATGATTCTGGCCATTATGTCCTTGACTCTTTTTGAATTGGTCATTGATTTTGACCTCTGTGACTTCGGCCACTTGTTCTGGTTTATGTAAAATTGCACTTGATAAATTTGAAACTTACTAGATTTTGTTGGTGACTTCGGCCTTATACATTGTTTGCATATCTGTGCACATTGCTACCTTGGTCATCTCTGTTGGTATACATTTGCTCGACCACTCATGTCTGCATTTGCTCGATCCAATTGCACAGTTGCAGGGACTTGATATTATCATTTCAATGTTGCCGGTGTTTCATGATCACTGGCCTCAAATAATGTTCAGTAGTCGACCATTTCACTTTACTGGTCTTGCAACACTTTTATACACACTATTGCTTTATGCTGCATTTATAGTTTGATTGAGTCCATGATGTCACTAGGACTAACGAGGCGGTGGTTACAGACCTGCATTTACATCTCGAGTCATGTTGACATTACTGGTTTTAGGTGCAGTTTGTACTTTACGCACTGTTGTATACTTTGTCTTGGTCTTGAGCATTGCCTCTATTTTCACTGCGTATGTTGTGGGTTACTAATGCATTCTAGAGTACATATTGGTTCGCATTGTTTCGACCATGTCACTGTTGAGTTCATCAGTTGCCATATCATGTGTATTTTGGTCATCTGTTTGGTTGGTATAGTTTCTTTAAGTCACTGATTTTGGCAACTGGTTTGATTTTTATGCATGTAGTCCTTTGTGTTTGACCTATAAGCTGTTTTGAGTTCAGAGCTTGTAAGCTCCATTGCACTGCATCATTTCACTGATGCATGATTATATGCATACATGCATTCTTGTACTTGTATTGTGTGCTGTCTTGAATTTGTTCACTGTGTTCACAGTGTTGCTTCTAGTACTTGATTTGAACTATGGCTACACTGTGTCGAGTTGTACACAGGCTTGTTTCCCGACCTGTGTCATATATGTAGGCACTGCCTGTGTATGTTTCATATGCATTCTTGTAGTTACTGCTTTGGTTTGCATTTTATGTTGATGTCACCTGACTTCGACATCTTTGGGCACCTGACTACTTGCGGCCATGAGTTGGTGAAAATATATTTTGATGAGAATTTAAATTGAATTTGCGTGCATTTTATGTGAGGTCTGGGTTCCAAAGTTTGTTTCCTATAACGTGTACTTTGTGAAGAAACTTGAAGTTTTCTTGCTTCACTTTGGTGTTTGCAGTTTTAATTGTTGCAGTTTTGCCCTTGTGCACTATTGTTTGCAGTCATGTTGAATTTGAGTACTTTTATGATGTATTGAGTTTGCTAGTGCATATGTTTGATTTTGAAGAATTTGAGTTGTTAGCATGCTCCCCTGTGACCTTCATGTATTTCTTTTACAGCCGTTGCCTCTGGTTTGAGTTTTGCTCGTCTTGGAGTTTCAGACCCGTGTCCATCATACACAGTTTGGTCTGATGCTCCAGTTGCCACTCATTGTAGTGTGATAATCATGGATGTTGCACTTTGTAGTTGCACTTTGTAATTGCACTCTGGTTCATTATGCAGTGTCACTCCCCATGTAATTGCAGTTGCATTTTTTGATTGTACTGTTTTGCGCTCGAGTACTTATATCACTTGATGGCATTTGTCTGTTCACATGTACACCTTGTGCCTATCATTTTGCTACTGTTTGATACACCTGCCTTTGTGCACTTGGACATTCGAGTTGAGTTGTTTGCAGTTGTGTTGAGTCATGATAGCCGTGACTTGACCTCGGAAATTTTGATTTGCTGGTAAAATTGGAGTCATGAGGACATCATATGTTGTTGTGGCGAGGCAGTGCACGCGTGCGTGTACTGCAGCCACACAGTATTGATTTTGTGATATCTCAATTGATTGAATTGTTTTGTTTATTCGAATTCAATATTTTGAAATTTCATTTTACTTTGGTTCGTTGATCTTTTGGGTATATCATCACTGTAGTGGCAAGGCAGTGCACGCAAGCGTGTACTGCAGCCACACAGTATGGTTTTTATTGATATTCTATTTTGCTTTTGGATTTATTGATCTTTTGCATATTCCATATGCTGTAGTGGCGAGGCAGTACACGTGTGCGTGTACTGCAGCCCTACCCATATTGTTATTTCAATTGATATTTCAATTGTTTGACATGTTTCGTTTATTCAATTCAATATGATTTGAATTGTATTTTGATTGGTTTAATCTGATGATTTTGTTGTTAATTGCCGATTAGGCAATTTCGATGTTTTCCAAATTATCTTCATTGATATTCTTTTTACTTATCTTTGATGATGATTTGAATCAGTTGATTGTTGTTTAACACAGTTACGTGCTATATTTACCGTTACCCGATCTCCTTGTTAAAGGATCGGATAGACGAGATTTATTGTGACTGTCGTCTATTCATTATTTAGTTATTATTGCTTCTGTGCACTAATAACTGAGTTTGAATTAGACTGACCCGTGTATTATTTTCTTTTGAATTTAATACTCGGATCAGACCGAGTATTTACAGGTTGTTGATATCTTACTTTGGGTTGTTGCTTGAGCTATGAAGTCACTTCATATCTTTTGGAGTAGTCGTCGTCATTTATAGTAGTCGGTTTATTTGTATAGGAAGATATGTATTCATGTATATTATATAGGATAATGTACTTGTATATGTAACTTCCAGAGTCGACAGTTGTAGTTGTATCATATGTATTGTATCACATGTATTGTAACTGACATCAGTTATCATATATATGAGACTTTTGTTTTATCTGTGTTCCGCATTTATATTATCTGTGTTATTATTATGTCTATTGTCCTAAACTATTATGAACCGTCATAGTTCATTTTATACTGGAATTGGGTATGTCGATGGGAGTAAATAAATAAGAGATGAAAAGTAAAAATATATACCACTCCTATCGAAATAACCAATACTAGTGTAAGGCCTAACTATGGATGGCCGCTCCTATCCAGCCTTATTCTTCGTGATAACAGACAGTATTTCCTTAATACTCTTTGTTATTGTGAGCATAGAGGTGGGGCGTCACATTTAAGGTTATTTCAACTACAAACAAACAATTCAATAAAATCAACAATCACTTGCAACAAGGCATACAACCATCACATGGAATCCATACAAATCAACCATTCATCCATATCAAATAAAACAGGTAGTTGTTCGGGTTCAAAACTTTATATTGTATAGAATGAAAATAAACTACTAAGCGTACCTTTCATTTAACAGTCTTAGGTGAAGCTAAATAGATTATTCTTTCAGCTAAACAAATTTAAAGTATCCTTTCCCAAACAGCTATAAGTCAAGCGAACCACAATTCCAAACGATAGATTAATTTCATTTTTATTAATTTTATTCATATAATAATTTATCTTTTTAATTTATATTTTTTTCTCTTACGGTTTCACTTACTTTTATTCATTTCTAACAAAATCTCATTTCACTTATTCATAACATGAAATTTTCTTTTATTATATTACATTCATTAATTCACTGGTTAATTTCATGTTCTTAAGTTTATAATCTTTTATTTATATTCCTTATCTTTCTATTATATTTTATTAGAAGCAATTTCAATTATATCTAAGTTTATACCACTAGAACAACAAATCCTTATTTATTTAAGAATTTCATCAATTACTTTCATTACCTCAAATTTATAACTTGTATAATATCTATTAATCTTCTTATTAACATTTCAACTTTTTACATCCTTTGGTAAGTTGTATATATGTTTAAAGAATGCAAATGAAACTTATACAAGTTTTTCCCTCGTTTCTTTTAATTTAATCTAATGTTCAATAATTACCCTTTTTGTTTTATAGGTTACAATTTCAACTTTCTTGTTATTTCATTTATAACCTATCCTTTAATTTCTTTTTGTTTATAACTAAGCATTAAATCTCTTATTTCGGTTAGAGGTTTCAATTATTAATTACTTACGTTCAAATTCACTACAATAACTGAAACTATTAATTAATGGAAACTTAAGAATTTAAATACCGGGTTAGTTTCAGATCATTTTAAAATAATAGATAAATGTATATACTTGCACTTTATATATCCAGTTATATTTAAAACAATTTAAAAATTTATATTTGTTTATCAAAACAAATCTGCAGTAAACTACTACAGTGTCCTTCCCACTTTGAAACTCGAAAATGAATGTCGATGATGCGTGCACTCATCACCGAGAGTACAAGTTTATCTTTCCAAATTTCTTTTAAAAACATTACTCTCAAATTATATTGAAATGCTTATTTCAGAAAATACTTCTGTTAATAATATCATTATTGTATTTCAAAATCATTCAAAAGAAATTTCAAAACCCCGGAACTTAAGTTCTAAATTTCCAAATTTTATTTATTTATTTTAAATCTTATTTCAACTATTATTTATAAATTTCATTACCTAATAACCAATATATTACAACCAAATATAGTCTTTGTAAAATTTATTTATTTATATATAGAAAATATAACAGGCAAAATTATTTCATTCACCTATATAAAAACAAATATTATGTCGGTCTGTCCTATTAAGTGTTTAGAAACCCCTATTGATGTCACAGCGTCCCATGCACCAACCAGGGTTTATAAATACACAACGGAACAGATTAACACAATATTAAAATCTTTTTATCACACTAACAAATACGCTCTCTCATATATATACACTCAGCGACTCCCATAGGGTATTACTACCCTATTAGTAAAGAGTCAGACCCCACAAAGCTAAGGTTTATCGCTAAACCAAAACTCTGATACCAGATGTAACATCCCGCCTTTTCGCATGCTTTAAATCGACACACATGCCAATTCAAACCATACGGAAGGGTGGATTGTTATGGGAAAACAAACGAGAAAGAAATAAAACAAAATACAATCTCACAGCGGAAGGATAAAATATAATAATCGAATATACAGTTCTTGAAGTTGTTTACAAAATATTTAATTTTACTTATACAATATATATCAGAGTTATACATACCATAGAATATCAATAGTGCAGCGGAATACAATAGTATAGTGGAATAATATAGTAGATAATAGTACAACTAATCGTCGCCTTCTTCCTCCAGAGCTAAAATCTTTCAAATCCTGAAACACTCGGACTGACCCTTTTGAATTGAAAAGACAAAACACTCAAGTAAGAACTAAAAGATCTTATGTAAATTAAATCAACAGAAGTAAATACGAGTGCAGTAACTCAAGAGATGCTCGGGATTTACATCTCTTAAGGACCCTTTAAACTATTTACAATATAGTAATATTTCGCTATTTTAATAGTGTATAATTGTAAAATAAACTTACTTTTAACTAGCGTTAAGGAGTGACCCAATATTCCCCTTAACACAGTAATAGTCCCAATAGTCCATCCAGTATCAGTGCATCTTCAGATTGGGAGACTACCTTAAATACTTCACGGATTACGGGAAAAAACCAAACTCGTACAAGGCGCGCTATGGTAGGTGACACGACACAACTAGGCAATGTCAGGGTAGATATACCAATTACGCTTCCGGGTCGGTGGTAACGCGTAGCTGCTACTACCGCCCACCTCGAACAACACCCCCAAATCAAAGAAATCAAAAGTGGCCACCGAATCAATCCAAAGGTCAAACTATAATATCGAAGGGATGTGTCCGATCAAAGGTGCTACCTCAATTAACCCGTCAATCGCTCCTGTTTTAGCCACCTTATGCCAACTCACGGGAGTTGGGTCCACGTATTTACCTAAAAGGAAACGCCGCCACCATCCTACTTCATTCTGGAATCTCCACCGCGTACACGGTTGTTAAAGTGGTTTTCGGAGTTGGCAGAGAGTATGACAACTTCCGATCCCGGTCTCTTCAACAACCAATCGTTATTATAACACCGTGGTCCTTTCAAAATAGTTTGTACTTTAAAACCAGAATATAATATCCATTTCAAAACTATATAAATATGATATCATTTTCGTTTAAAACCCAAATCAAATTTGATATCATTTAGACCCAAATCAATATAATATCATTTTAATTTCAAATATACCCTTTCCAAAAATCGTAGTGCTTTCAAAGTATAACATTTAGAAATCAAAACTCTTAAATATAATACTTCCCAATTATAATACCTTGAAAATCATAAATTCGAAACAAACTTCCACCTCTTAAATGGTTAAATATTAAATTACCTTATAAAATAAAATAGCTTCTTTTAATTTCACAAATCAATTCCAAATACCGATTTAAACTTCCAAATAAACCATTCCAATCCTTATGTTTCAAAGCTTTAAATATTCCACCATTTCACAACAAATTCTTTGATAATTCCATATATATCAAATTCAATTATTATTATTTAGATTTGAAATGTTTACTTAATGAATTCAATATAATTTAAGTAAAACCTTTAACTTCACATAGCTGGATATTCTTTCAATTTATTTAATTTGATATATTCATTTAAATCAACCTGATATTCATTTAAATCAGTCAACATAAAATCAAGTTATAAAAATCATATCCTTTAAAATTCTAATTTTCATTAGATTCCAAATTAATTTAATATTCATCTTCCAGCCTTATTCTCATTTAGGTCATTTAAACTCCAGAAATTAAATTTAAGTAAATGCTTAATCATATTTGATCTCAAAAAAAATCAAACTTGATTATTAACCTCTTTTGTACTTCAAACTAAGTTTATACATGGCTTAAAAACCAGAATTTAACTATATATAAAATAACCTTTATCAATAACCAAATCAATATCCCATAAACCATATATATCTTTACAAAACCATAGAAATCATTTTAAGATATATATATATATACCGCGGTGTCTGTATAAAATTTTATATCCTATGGTCAAGTGATATGGATATTTATCATTTTAGTCCGCAATTTAAAATAAAATTTTACAGTTATATATCATTTCAAACCACAATCCCGAATGCAATAAAATGCATAACAACTTGCAATTTATGATGATATAAATAAACATCCATTAACCCATCATAAAATCATACATCCATTTATCACAATCGTCATCCAATTCAAACAATACATCAAAATATAACAGGTAATAAACAACAGGCATTTATTGGCAGTTTATTATGCAAAATAAATTAAATAATAATTTAACTAGCAGTTTATATGCAATAATATATTTAAATAAGATTTAACTTGTAGTTTGTATGCAATGATAAATTTTGCTAAAATTTAACTGGCTGTTTATATGCAATAATAAATTTGATACCAAAATTAATTCAAATAAATGCAATTTAAATGAGATGATGATTAAATCATGGCCAAACAGCTATAAATAAATTTCAAATCACATCATAAATAAATTTAACAAACACAAGAAATCTTAGAAGTTCTGAGTGGGTAAAAACACTCACCTTTTGAATTTAAATTAAATTTAAATCCAATTTAAATTCAAAATTTTGCCCAGTCTCAGAATTCGTCCAAACCAGCGCCAAAAAGTCCGGAATTTCAATATGAACCTAGCGCAAAAAGTCGTGCATAAATTCGTCCTCGTATGAAATAGTTATTGAAATTAGAATTATACGATTTTAAATTTAAATAAAACAAACTAAATAATGGATAGGGCCACGTCACCCAATGCACGTGCAAAAAGAAAAACGCGCAGCAGCCCTCTCGTTCGAATTGAAGGTAGCCGCCGCCATCCTAGAACCCTAATCCCAATTTTTGCCACATCCTCGTCCAACTCCAACGCAATCAGGCACTGCCATCGAGGAACCCCCTCCACGCCGACCCCCTAGGCTGAGCGCGGCCACCTCTGGCACCCTGTATATCGACCGCCACCGCCTATGTTTTATGGCCAAGCACGGCCAACCTCCACACCTATGACTCGAACGAATGGCATAGATCGAAGCCCCTCCTCGACCTCTACAGTGCAGCACAACCCGATCGTCGATCGGGTGCAGATCTACCGTTGGATCGATATTGTGGCATATGAACGGCCGGGGTCCACCTTGAACTTTTGGTCAAACGATAAACTGAATCGAAAAATGAACACCACCAGTGAATTACGCTAGTCGAGAGCTTCAACGTATATTTTTTTTCAAATTTTTCTGAGGAGTTGAAATTTTTAGCTTTGCATTTGATTTGGAATTGGATCCAGAATTTTTTTGTCTGCCATTGAGGAGGAGAGAGTTGAGATTTACGTACAGACAAATGAGAATGGAGGTAGGCTAGGATATATAACCGGGTTTATATAGGTAGGTCAGAAATTAGAATAGATGGATCGGATTGGATATACGTGCTAACACCAAAGTGGCCCAAAAAGCCCGTTTCGACTCCGGAATGAAATTGGGTCAACCCATATATCAAAATAGATATTTTATAATATTTTAAACATGATGGAACAAGTTTCAAGTTCAAATTCCATCGTATGAAGAAGTTGTGCTAAAATCAATATTATTCAAATTGGTTTCAATTGATTTCAATTTATCGATTTCAAGGCATTTTGAGTCCGTACGATCAAACGACAAGTCCGATCGCTACGAAACTTGAAACCCTACAATAATTCGCCGTTACGGATCCGATGAAACTTGTTTCGTCGAAATCCGAGTCAGTGGCCAAAATGGCTATTTTTTAGTTAATTAAATAAATTAGAAATCAATAAATTAAATCCAATTTTTAATTTCACTTCTAAAATCGACAATTTTTCTCACCTTTATTTTTCTTAACCAATTACACAAATTTACCCAAATTTAAATGTCATATTTGAGTTGATTAATCCATCAATTCCAATGTTAACCTAAATTTTATTATATTCAAAATTTTAAATTAAATTTCCAAAAATTTCATTTAATTAAATAAATTAATTATTATCCCATTCATTCCTGTCAAATAGATGGATTAAATATTGGATTCAAAACTATTACATAAATCTTATGTAATTCACCAATTATAGTATTTATTTCATTGTAAGTTGAATCCAATTAATTTTTATATATCCCAATTAAACCGGTTATATTTAATTCCAACCTTTTAATTGAGTCTATTATTACTAAGTAATGCAGTTAAAACTTGCCTCACATTTCATTCCATCAATATATTCAAATTTCCAACTTCCCTTTGTGTTAACTATTATTCCAAATATATTGAAGTTGTCAAATATATACATTTGTTAAAATTAGAAACTCAATTAATTCATTAAATAGGTTTCATTCTTTTATATTAACTTATGAAATAAATATGCATTACCGTTGCTTATTACCTTTCCACTTTTCAATTACAGTTCTCACCCACATAAATGGGACAATTAATTTCATCTAAATGTAATTGTTTTCCAATATTTTGATAAATTTTATTCCCATTCCTTATAATACAACAAATTGTCAAATATGAATAGCCTTAACATTATTTACAACTATTACCTTAATTAGCATTAACTTAATATTAATTTATAATTGTTATAACTGTTTCCCAATTGTAAATTAACATCTACCCAAATAGGTAACATACAAAATCGTTACGCTAACTTCTAGTCACATTGATAAGCTTTTATTATTCACAAATCAAAGTTTCCATTTATTTTCATTTATTGGCTTTTTCATTCAATTCATTAATTATTGACTTTATTCAAATTTCTAACTCCTCTGTTATTTACTATCATATTTCCATTTAATATAACCTTGCCAAATATATACATAAATTATGATTTATATTCTTAATCCATTTATTTACTTGTGTACAATTTATAGTCAAACATACATTTAGATTATTTTCTATAATTTGAATTTTTATGCAAGTTCATAAATCATTAATCTTAAATTTTCAATGTTTCTATTAAATTTTCATTCACACTTACATTACCTTTTTAATAATCATTGAGGTAACGTCTATTTTCAACCACGAACATTAAAATTTCTTTTCAAACATTGATTGTATAAATCTTAAATTTTTACGTATTACTTCATCAGTACATATAACTTTGAATTCGTTTTCCCAGTTTACTAATTCCAATCAATTAAACCTTACAATTTGTTTCAATAAATTAGGATTGCACTAAATTTGCAATTTATCAACTTGCCATAACTTTATTTCCTTAAATTACGCTTAGTTGCTATTAAGCAATATATTATTGCATTGGTTTATTCAACAGTTGCTTTAATTTACTCATTTCCTATTTGATAACCAAATGTAACAAATTACAGTATTGATTATTATATTAATGAATTCCATTCTAGTTAAAAAAATTATTAATAGTTCACTAATTCAACATTCCCATTTGTTTCCTATATCAAACCTTTTACCAAGTATGACAATATACATTATTTCAAGTAATTGCAAATTTTATTTTAAGTTGTAGATTTTAATTACAATTGCTACATCTAACTCCTAACATTCGCCCCAGTTTAAATCATAAGATTTTTTTTCTTTTTAAATATAATTAAAAATCTTATAAATTTAACTCATTTTAATCATCGAATTTTACGGGTCGTTACAGAAACAGACAATCATCCGCATCTACAGCAGTAGCAACAAGCAAGGTCCGTTTGTATTTACCATACAAATGTGCCCCATCAATACATAGCAATGGCTGGTAGTGTAGAAAACCTGTAATGCAAGGGCCAAATGCCCAAAATGCACGATCAAATACTCCAACTTCATCACGGGTCGCATGTTCGACAGTACCCAAGTTACTTCTCTTTATTTCCATGAAATATCAAGGCAAAGTCACATACTATTCGGCCCAGTCACCATAAATTCTTTCTATTATTTTGTTTAATGCTCGCCAAGCTTTCATGTAACTAATTTTGATGAACAGTTGGTCGTCGACAAACACTTGGACTATACCTGCTGAGATATCCAAATCGGCCTTGACAAATGACATGATTTTTGACACAAGAAAATTAGAAGTGGCTTGCTTATGGTTGGAATTGACTGTAGGATTGGCACAGGTATGTTCACTAGGCAAATTTCTGATTTTCCACTAGCCAGACTGCAATTTCTTTGAGACTATTGCATGTAATCTCTATGGACAGTTAGTGTCAACATTATAGATAACAGTAGTTTTATTCAACTTGATCGGCTTGTACAAAACTCCATGTAGAATTGACCATTCGGTTAATTGATGTAGTAGCTTTTGTTTACTTTCAAATACCATCCAATAGCAAATCCATTTTGCATGCACGCGGTTGAAATTTTTCCCCAGCAATTAGCAACAACCGATTTTGCCATCATTTGTGCAGTACATAGATCATCATCCAACGGTACTTCCATTTGAGCTTCTTCACCATCACCGTCAACATCATCTACGTTCAGAAAGTCATATTTTAACGATTCATTGTTCACCTGCATTCGTTCTACCCAACATGCATCATTATTAGTCCTTGTCACGACAGCCATACTATCTGTTGGAGGATCATGTCCAGTGTCTCTATCAATATCAACATCCATATCAATATTGTAACAACCCGCATATTTATCGGTTTTATATTTAAATATTTTATCGATACTCATAATTTAGTCCAAAAAGCCACTTTTTGCAAACAGTCGAATTAGGACTCGAGACCACTCCCATTGAGTTCAAAACGCCATTTGCGATCTTTTTAAGTGTAAACTTTGATATGTTTGGAGTTAGTGGAATTTTGCTACTATTTCACTTAGGGCTTTGGTTTGGGTTGAGCCCATTAACCCCACTTAACTCAGTTTCAACCCTCTCCTCTTCATTACTTCATTTCATATTCCTAACACTTTAAGCTTTATGCAACAATGGTGGAAGAGAGTGGAAATTAGAAATTCCAAGCCCTAGTTTCATTGCTAATCCAAGATCTAGCTCCAAATTCTAAGAGAACCCATTAGTAAGCCTTCTCTTCATCTTCTCCAACTCATTCTCTTATCAATTTCAGAAATTCCTAAACCTAACTTTGGAATGTTCTTCTTTTAAAGCTTAGAATCAAGCTTCTTGTGTTGGATTTGAAGAGTGGTTAATTCTCCTTTGCTTTCAAGCTTCTTCTTCATTTGTTTGGGTTCAAAGGTGGGATTTTTATCTCACATCTTAGTCTATAACTATCTTAGATTGTTAGGTATGAATTCCTAACACTTATTTTTGTGCAATTGCTTTTGGTTTGGATTGAATTGGTGAATATCCAAATTTTTAGTGTTTGGGTTCAATTCTTTAAGGATCCTAACTTTGATGTTGGAACATGTTTTTGGTGGCGGATCGGAGAGCTAATGGAGCTTGGGTATCAATTGGCTAAGGCTCCTTTGGTCCATTGCTCGAACGGTCGCGCTTTGGAGGAATTTGCACTTCATTGAAAAAGGGCAGGAACTACAGAAATTTGCAGTTCGGCCGACCGAGCCATGTAGCCAATCGACCGACCTGCTACTCCGAGCAAGTTTTCTGCTTCTGGCCAGCCGATCGAGCTCTGTAGCCGGCCGACCGACCTGATGCTATTTTGCCCACTTTGTCTATTTTGTTGAATTTCCAACTTTAATCGACTCGTGTTGTTTCCCTTTTGTTATTATCACTTGTTATCGACTTTGATGACATTTTCTTCGTGATTTTTGGGAATATCCATTTCGATAGATTCCGTAATCGATTTCTTTGGATTTTATTCACGTCTTCGAATGTGAATTTTGGTGGTTGATTGTTTCTACAATCATTTCTATGATTTGTCACTTTAAAAAAAATATAAAGGTTTTCTATACTGGTAGTGAATATCAAAACTCTTTCTTCAAATGGTTTCAACCCTATTTTCAATAACAAAGCTCGTTTTCTCAAACTGTTTTCCAATCTATTAGTATATACAAATCTTTACCTCACTCGTATGAGAAATCTAATTAAACGACCGAGTAAAACGAGTGGTATGAAACGCTTGCGTTTACTTCGTCGGTTAATTCTTGAACTTGTTCGATTGAATCTCTCGTGACAATTTTCTAGTGGAGATCTACAATTTGTTCGTAAATATTTAAGTTAAGCTAGTGGTTATGGGACATGAAGCTAAATTTATATATTTACTAGCTTAGTGTAATTGACACTTTCTTGATGATCATGACGATCATTTTTGTGATTTAGACTAGCAATGTGCGATGTCTCTTTGTCTGCGAGGGAGACTAAACCCCGTTTTGTGGAGTTTCGACTCAAATTGGTGGGGTAGCAACCCATAGTCTTCGGGCCATTTATGGAGCTTCGGCTCAATTTGTGATGGTTAGCAACCATGGAATTAGCGTTCCGTTTGTGATACACGTGTTGGTGAGCTTTATGCTCCTATTTGTGATAGGTCTTTACTCCTTTTGTGATTTCTGGATTTCTTGAGATGATTTCTAGAATTTGTGCTTCACCAATTTTTGTGATTTTCATTGATAAGTTTTATCAATATTTGTGCATTGGTGAATTTGTGCGTCACTGACTTTTGTGATTGATATTGATATAATCGTTAATATTTATGGTTTGGTGAACGAAATAAAGAGTATGACATTTCTTTGATCCTTGAGTAGATATTTGTGATATTGATTAATTTCTTGTTGATTTCAATTACTTATTTATCACAGCTTGGCATTGTGATTATTATGCGTTTAGTCATACCTCTTATTCTATATCGTTTCATCTGATATTTATAGCTAGACTGATCCGTTTATTATTTTCTTATTAAATAATACTCGGGTCAGACCGAGATGTTACAGGTGCTTCAGCTTGACTTCTCACTGGGGATTGATTTCTCTGACTTTTGGCTAACTACTTAGATTAGTAGTTCATTTTGGTGTACATATTTGAGATATAGACTCTATGATGTATACTTATTGTTTGTGTAGTTCTTGTAACTATTCTTTTTTTGATAGTGTGGGTCTTGCTTGACTACTACTCTAATGAACACTTTTATGTGTTATATATATTCATATCTATTTCCGCCTCTGTGATATGAATTATCTGTGACTGATTAATGTTATGTTTATTTCTATATTTTTTTCCGAAGACATAATAGCCACTGTGTAGTAGCTTTGAGTTTGTACCAGTATGTCGGATTTCCTCTTGAAATAAAATGCATGTTATACTATCTGACATATCGGTGCTCGCGCAAAGCAATTGCACGGATGGTCGCTCCTCAACAGCCTTATTCTCCATTCTAGTTGACAGCGTTACTCCGTAGTGTTCTTGGCTAGCGTGGGTATAGAGGTGGGGCGTCACAGCTTGGTATCAGAGCCAAACTTCGGAACAATGTAGAATAATTTAACAAGGATCATCGTCCTAAGTCCTTCTTAGGAGTCGTGCCTTAGGATTTAATTCGAGTCTTCGTACCGATTCATCCTATTTTCTTTATGATTCCTTGTTTTATCTATCAAGGTTGCTTGATATTCATTTTGTGAATAACCTTTTTCTTCTTCTTTTTTTCTTTCCAAAGGAAGAGAAATGGTTAGACCTGGCCGTCCCAGCGTCGGTCAATCTAATGCTACTCCCCAAGATGGAGTTTTTATGACTACCCAGCAACTTCTTGACCTTGTTATGAATGCTCAAGTAGCTGGTTCTAATCCGGAACCTACTCACCCTAAATCTGGGTTTGCACGTTTGTGCAATGATTACACCAACCTGGGTGGGAAGCCATTTAAAGGTTCTGAAACTATTATTGAAGTCCAGGCTTGGTTAAGAACAAGTGATCGAATCTTTTCTCGTATGAACCTCATTGATCTTCACCGAGTTCAGGTGGCTTCTAGTATGCTCCAAGAGAGAGCATTAGACTAGTACGAGCTTCTGATTTCTGAAATAAATAAAGCGGATCTCACTTGGGAGAAATTCCAAGAGCGCTTCGAGTTAAAATTCATACCAGAAGCTGAGAAGGTGACTTTGGCTTGCCGTTTTATTGACCTTGTTCAAGTTGAAACTTCCGTGGCAGAGTATGTCGCGTCTTTTGAATCTCTCTCTAAATACGCGGTTGAATATATCAACACCCCATTGAAGAGGAACCAAAGATTTGTCTATGGCTTAAACAAAAGTCTCAAGAAGCCATTACTTCTAAAATTAGAAGTTTCTTTCGACCAACTCATTGATATCGCTCTTCGTCTTGAAGAGGCAGATAGGGAGAATGATGTTGAAGTGGTGGGTTCCAAACCAAGCTTCAACAACAACAAGAAAAGGCCTAATAAATTCAAAGGTCCTTATCCCAATAAGAAAGGGAAGCAAGCAACCCCTGTGGCAAAGACTTCTTCCTTTGGTCGTGGGGAATGCTATAATTGTGGTTCGAAGGACCATTACGCGAACAAGTGCCCAACTTCTCTCTCTTGTCGCTACTGCAAAGGTCCTGGTCATGTTATATCTTCATACCCCAAGCTTCAGGGCAAGAAGGAGGGAATGTAAAACGTGGCTCAAGCCCCTGGCAACACATCTCATGGCCAAGGTATTTCTCATTCCATTCTTGATGGTATTATTTTATTTCATGATCAACCTATTAGAGTTCTCTTTGATATGGGTGCATCCCATTCTTTTATATCAAAAGAACTTGTTGATACCTTTTCTTTAGATGTTATGTGTTTAACGACTTCTCTGAGAATTACGAATCCCGTTGGTGGATCCGCAACAATCAGTTTATTATGTAATGATGTCGAGATTACTTTGTGTGAATTTTCTTTCCGAGCCGATTTGCATGTCATGCGCTACTTAGGTTTTGGAATGATTTTGGGAATGGATTGGCTTAACCGTTATGAAGCCCAAATCCTGTGTCCTGAGCGGACTATTCATCTTCGACATCCTCAATCTGTTAAACAGGTTTCTATTATTCTTAAAGATTCGGATTACAGTTTCGTTGCATCGTTATACTCTTTAAATCCTCATGATGACGATAATGATGATGAGGAAGATATTATTTCTCTTATTCACGTTGTTCATGAATTTTCCGACATATTTGAGCCCATTGTAGGTCTACCACCTAAGCGAGCAATTGAGTTCAAAATTAACCTTATTCTTGGAGCTCAACCTATTACTCGTCCTCCTTATCGCATGTCTAATAAGGAAAATGAGGAGATGCGCAAACAATTATCTGAATTGGAGACGAAGCAATTTATCCGCTCTAGCTCCTCGCCTTGGGGAGCTTCGGCTATTTTCGTGAAGAAATCCGACGATACGCTTAGGCTTTGCATTGACACCGCAAGCTTAATGATCTTACTATCAAAAATAAATATTCTTTACCTCGGATTGATGACCTATTCGATCAACTTAGTGGTGCTAAAGTCTTTTCACAATTGTACTTGGCAACCGGTTTTCATCAGCTTCGTATTGCAGAGGATAGCATTCCTTTGACATCGTTCCGTACTCGATATGGATCCTATGAATGGCTTGTTACGCCATTTGGTTTAACGAATGCTCCGCCTTATTTCGTTGACCTTATGAATCGATTTTTCAAAGATTTTCTCGATCGATTTATTCTCATCTTTATTGATGATATTCTTGTGTACTCAAAAACCGAGGAGGAACATGAAAAGCATCTTCGGATTGTATTGGAAACTCTTTGGAGTAATCAATTAAAGGCGAAATTTTCTAAATGCTACTTTTGGCAATCTCGTGTGAAGTTCCACGGTCATATTATTTTCGAATCCGGAATTTCCGTGGATCCTTCAAAGATTGAAGTATTCAAGATTGGAATAGACCAGAGAGTGTGACGGAGATTCAAAGTTTTCTTGGATTGGCGGGTTATTACCGCCGTTTTATCAAAGACTTTTCTAAGATTGTCGTGCCCTCACTAGCTTAACGAAGAAAGGTGTTAAATACATTTGGTCGGAAAAATGTGAAACTTCTTTTCAGAAACTAAAGGAACTTCTTTCAGATGCTCCTATTCTTGTTATTCCCGAGGGGAATCAAGATTTCGTTGTTTATACCGATGCTAGTCGTGTTGGTTTGGGTGTCATTCTTATGCAAAGAGAACGTGTTATTGCTTATGCATCTAGGCAATTGAAGCCTACTGAGACTAGATATGTCACTCATGATTTAGAGCTCGCGGCTATTGTTTTCGCCCTTCGTATTTGGCGTCATTATCTTTTAGGAGAGAAATTTGTTCTTTATACCGATCATAAGTCCTTGAAATATTTATTTTCTCAAAAGGAACTTAATTTGCGTCAACAGCGTTGGCTTGAGTTCCTTGCACCTTATGATCTTGATATTCTTTATACCTTCGGTAGGGGTAATCATGTCGCCGATGCTCTTAGCTGTAAACAACAATCAGTTGTTTCTATGATGATATCCGAATGGAACGATCTCGAGATTTTATCCACTTGTGAGATTCGAGAGCGCATATCCGATTTATGCTCATCACTTGTTTTATGTAGCCTTGAGGCTCATCCTTCTCTTTTAAACCGCATTCTTGAAGCTCAAGGGCTAGATCCTGAATTGGCTCTTCTTGGCCAAAATGTTAAGGATAAAATTGATATTGAAGGTTTGAAAGACTTTGATATTGATTCTCGTGGCGACATTCGAAAATTTGGTAGACTTATAGTACCAAATATTGGTGATCTTCGTAAAGATATTTTAGAAGATTCCCATCGTTCTAAATTCACCATTCATCCCGGTAGTATTAAAATGTACGCTGAAATGAAGCGACTTTATTATTGGGAGGGAATGAAATCTGATATTGCTAACTTTGTTAAGTGTTGCATGACTTGCCAACTTGTCAAGGTCGAACATCAAAGGCCTGGTGGATTATTGCAACCTTTAGAAATTCCAATTTGGAAGTGGGACCAAATTTGCATGGATTTTATAGATGGCCTTCCCCGTTCTTGTTCGGGTCATGATAACTTATGGGTGATCGTTGATAGACTTACTAAATCCGCCCATTTTATTCCCGTTTGGTCTAATCGAACCGTTCCTCTTTTGGCCAAACTCTTTATCAAAGAAATTGTTAAATTGCATGGAGTTCCTACTTCTATTGTTAGCGATCGAGATCCATTGTTTACTAGTGGATTTTGGAAGAGTCTTCAAAAAGCTTTAGGAACGAAGCTTAATTTTAGCACTGCTCATCACCCCCAGTCCGATGGACAAACCGAGCGTGTGAATCAAACTCTTGAAGATCTTCTTCGTGCTTGTGTGCTCGATTTTCGTGGAAGTTGGGAAGATCATATTTCACTTGTTGAATTTTCCTATAATAATAGCTTCCAATCTAGTATTGGTATGGCACCTTTCGAGGCACTTTATGGAAGGCCATGTCGATCTCCTTCTTATTGGCTTAAGGCCGGTGAGAAGCTGGTTTTAGGTCCAGACTTTATTCGTGATTCCACGGAGAAGATTGAACTTATTCGACATAGGATGAAGGAAGCCCAGAGTAGACAAAAATCCTATGCCGATAACCGAAGAAGGAAGTTAGAATTTTCTGTAGGAGATTCTGTTTTTTATTCGTGTTTCACCTATGAAAGGTGTTGTACGTTTCAGTCGATCGGGAAAGTTAGCACCCCGATATATTGGGCCATTTTCTATCACTGAACGTATTGGTTCCGTGGCTTATCGCCTATCATTACCGGCTCCGTTTTCTGTCATGCATGACGTGTTTCACGTTTCTCAATCACAAAAATGTCTTCGAGATTCCGATTCTATTCTTGAGCCCGGTGTTGTGGAAGAGATTGAAGTTTCGCCTAATTTAACTTATGAGCAGCATCCTATTCGAATTATTGCTTCGGAGGTCAAACGCCTTCGAAATAAAGATGTCCCGCTTGTGAAAGTTCAATGGTCTTCAAATCCTAAGGATTGTACTTGGGAATCTAGAGAGTTCATCGAGCGAACACATCCGGACTTACTTTCCCACGCTCTTTAAGGTGAACCTTTTATTTCAAATTCTTTTGTGTTAATATGCTTTTATGGTTGTTACTCTATATCTTCTTCTTAAATATTGCGAGGACGCAATTTCTTTAAGGAGGGGAGTCTATAATAACCCGCATATTTATCGGTTTTATATTTAAATGTTTTATTTAATATTTTATCGATACTCGGAATTTAGTCCGAAAAGCCACTTTTTGCAAACAGTCGAATTAGGACTCGGAACAACTCCCATTGAGTTCAAAACGCCGTTTGCGATCTTTTTAAGTGTAAACTTTGATATGTTTGGAGTTAGTGGAATTTTGCTACTTTTTCACTTAGGGCTTTGGTTTGGGTTGAGCCCATTAACCCCACTTAACTCAGTTCCAACCCTCTCCTCTTCATTACTTCATTTCATATTCCTAACACTTTAATCTTTATGCAACAATGGTGGAAGAGAGTGGAAATTAGAAATTCCAAGCTCTAGTTTCATTGCAAATTCAAGATCTAGCTCCAAATTCTAAGAGAACTCATTAGTAAGCCTTCTCTTCATCTTCTCCAACTCATTCTCTTATCAATTTCAGATTCCTAAACCTAACTTTGGGAATGTTCTTCTTTTAAAGCTTAGAATCAAGCTTCTTGTGTTGGATTTGAAGAGTGGTTAATTCTCCTTTACTTTCAAGCTTCTTCTTTATTTGTTTGGGTTAAAATGTGAGATTTTTATCTCACATCTTAGTCTATAACTATCTTCGATTGTTAGGTATGAATTCCTAACACTTACTTTTGTGCAATTGCTTTTGGTTTGGATTGAATTGGTGAATATCCAAATTTTTAGTGTTTGGATTCAATTCTTTAAAGATCCTAACTTTGATGTTTGAACATGTTTTTGGTGGCGGATCGGAGAGCTAATGGAGCGGGGGTATCAATTGGCTAAGACTCCATTGGTCCATTGCTCGAACGGTCGCGTTTTGGAGGAATTTGCACTTCATTGAAAAAGGGCAGGAACTGCAGAAATTTGCAGTTCGGCCGACCGAGCCCTGTAGCCGGTCGACCGACCTGCTACTCCGAGCAAGTTTTCTGCTTCTGGCTAGCCGACCGAGCTCTGTAGCCGGCCGACCGACCTGATGCTATTTTGCCCACTTTGCCTATTTTGTTTAATTTCCAACTTTAATCGACTCGTGTTGTTTCCCTTTTGTTATTATCACTTGTTATCGACTTTGATGACATTTTCTTCATGATTTTTGGGAATATCCATTTCGATAGATTCCGTAATCGATTTCTTTGGATTTTATTCACGTCCTCGAATGTGAATTTTGGTGGTTGACTGTTTCTACAATCATTTCTATGATTTGTCACTTTAAAAAATATATAAAGGTTTTCTATACTGGTAGTGAATATCAAAACTCTTTCTTCAAATGGTTTCAACCCTATTTTCAATAACAAAGCTCGTTTTCTCAAACTGTTTTCCAATCTATTAGTATATACAAACCTTTACCTCACTCGTATGAGAAATCTAATTAAACGACCTAGTAAAATGAGTGGTATGAAACGCTTGCGTTTACTTCGTCGGTTAATTCTTGAACTTGTTCGATTGAATCTCTCATGACAATTTTCTAGTGGAGATCTACAATTTGTTCGTAAATATTTAAGTTAAGCTAGTGGTTATGGGACATGAAGCTAAATTTATATATTTACTAGCTTAGTGTAATTGACACTTTCTTGATGATCATGACGAACATTTTTGTGATTTAGACTAGCAATGTGCGATGTCTCTTTGTCTGCGAGGGAGACTAAACCCCGTTTTGTGGAGTTTCGATTCAAATTGGTGGGGTAGCAATCCATGGTCTTCGGGCCATTTGTGGAGCTTCGGCCCAATTTGTGATGGTTAGCAACCATGGAATTAGCGTTCCGTTTGTGATACATGTGTTGGTGAACTTTATGCTCCCGTTTGTGATAGGCCTTTCCCCCTTTTGTGATTTATGGATTTCTTGAGATGATTTCTAGAATTTGTGCTTCACCAATTTTTATGATTTTCATTAATAAGTTTTATCAATATTTGTGCATTGGAGAATTTGTGCGTCACTGACTTTTGTGATTGATATTTATATAATCGTCAATATTTATGGTTTGGTGGACGAAATAAAGAGTATGACATTTCTTTGATCCTTGAGTAGATTTTTGTGATATTGATTAATCTCTTGTTGATTACAATTACTTATTTATCACAGCTTGGCATTGTGATTATTATGCATTTAGTCATACCTCTTATTCTATATCGTTTCATCTGATACTTATAGTTAGACTGATCCGTTTATTATTTTCTTATTAAATAATACTCGGGTCAGACCGAGATGTTACAGGTGCTTCAGCTTGACTTCTCACTGGGGATTGATTTCTCTGACTTTTGGCTAACTACTTAGATTAGTAGTTTATTTTGGTGTACACATTTGAGATATAGACTCTATGATGTATACCTATTCTTTGTGTAGTTCTTGTAACTATTCTTTTTTTGATAGTGTGGGTCTTGCTTGACTACTACTCTGATGAATAATTTTATGTGATATATATTCATATCTATTTCCGCCTCTGTGATATGAATTATCTATGACTGATTTGTGTTATGTTTATTTCTATATTTGTTTCCGATGGCATAATAGCCACTGTGTGGTAGCCTTAAGTTTGTACCAGTATGTCGGATTTTCTCTTGAAATAAAATGCATGTTATACTATCTGACATATCGATGCTCGCGCAAAGCAATTGCACGGATGGTCGCTCCTCAACAGCCTTATTCTCCGTGCTAGTTGACAGTATTACTCCGTAGTGTTCTTGGCTAGCGTGGGTATAGAGGTGGGGTGTCACAAATGTCAATAATGGAATCACATCTGTCTTGTGACGGTCCAGCACCATATTCTATAGCCGTATCCTCAAGACTTGCAAATATGTTTACAAAAGTATTTTAGTACGAAACTATAGTAGATAGGAAACATTATCCAAATAAATTGCTACATAAATCTTTGGCTCATATCATACAATTCTGATGGAGTAGGATATATCAGTTGCAACAAATAAATATTTTTTTATTTAGGATGGACATTTTATAGATGCATTTGTTGTTGGAAGCTGAATGTGCAAGAAGAAACTATTAGGCAATTGTAATTTAAAACGGTACACGCAAAATACCAATGTTAACAACGATACCTTGGAAGCATCGTAGGTGGTGTGTAGTATGGAAAGTACTGTTTCTAGAGTTGTTTGGGACATCATGTAAGGCATGAAACCATAGTTTATAGGAGGAGGACCATGACCCCCAACATGTACTTATGGATTACTATAAGCAGGAGAACCTAAGCTTGCTGAAGGATTATCGGTTTGCAACATATCTGTAAAATACCCTATTCCTGTGCTAATGATAGAAGATGGTACATGTTCTTGCAGATTTTCTTTCGCAACTTTCCCAACATACAACTCAATGGATTTGGTAACTGCATAAAACATAACTTCAACATCCGCATCGTCAGAAAGTGTTATTGCTTTTGAACCCTAATCCGTAGGCCAGTTAACGACCAACTCAAATTCGATTGTGCTTATTTTTGTCGCTTTGCATACAGATTCTTTCAAGTCAAATAGTGTGCAACCTTTGCATACTCTCCCTGGTTTACCAAAACCGTCGACACACTTTCCTTTTTTTTGTTCATCGACGATCAGTTCACCATCATAGTAGCAAAGTGTGGGAATGAGATTTCTAGCCATTCTACAAACAAATAGTTTTTATTTGACCAACCAATTTCTAGCCATTTATATGGAAATATTTGAATAGATGTAACAAAGCTAGGGTTTGTAATTTTCTTACCAATTTCGATGCAGAGATATAGTGAAGACATTTGCGTAGATCAGCAAGGACTCTATGGCAACAACCAACAGATTATCGAAAGAAATTGAGTTTTGGTGTTTGGGGATGTAAGCTGAAAGAAAATGGGTTCTTCAGATCTGAAAAAACTTGGGGTATGTTATGAGGATGTGAGTGCTTAAGGTGACTAGGTATAAAGCAGTTTCTAAATTGGTGACTTTTCAAAAGTTGCCTTTGTGTGAATTCAAAAAATTCGGCTGAAGGCGAATTTTGAGAATTCGCCTAAAGGCAACTTTCAAAAAGTTGCCAATTCAGAAACACCCTACAACACGATATAAAACAGAATATTACTCTGTTCAACTACAGGATACTTCCCAATAGAAAATACAGGACTGACACATGATAAAAAGCAAATTTACACAAATAACTACAACCTGATACTACTTAACTACCAATACAGCATAACATATGGTCAATCACGTGGTAACCGGTATCACCCTGCAAGCATTTCATTACGAATTGCAATATTAATCCCCTCCAAGCGACTAACCTTAGCTTCATTCTCAAGCGCGTATTGGACCCCCCTTTCGTCAGTGGAGGATCGATCTATTCAAAATACTTACAACTATGCACCTCTGACGCGTCTGTCCATCGGTATGCGCTTTACAGTCATAACAGCGACGTCCTACATTCCTTCGACTTTTGGAAACAACAACGTTGCATTCAACTCCACAATAGCAAAGTACCAAGCGTCCCATGATGCTAGAACTTAATCGATCGGGGTTTTGATGTGCAAGTACAGTTATCAGCCTGGAATGCAATGATTGTTGAACCGGTTGGGGATTCTCGATTACAACATTTGCCTGCGTAGCACAAACAAGTTCAGTCTCTACTTCTTCATTTGCCTCTGTAGCATCCACTCTTAGTAGATCTTCCACTTGGGTCTCCGAAACAAATTCTACCCCGTCATCTGTGCCCTTGTTCCGTTCGTAATCATCATATATTTACATCATTGTTTAATCATCGAGCTCCCAATCATCCATTTTCGCCTAAAAGAAAAGATGAATAAAATACCAAAATTTCACAAAATTACAACCAAGGGTTAGGTCGATTTACTTTTCGATTTGAACAAAATTGAAGAAGGGCATACTACACATCTACAAATATAAGTATAAAGGAAAAAATTGGACAAAACACCAACCTTAATGACTTCTGCAAAAGATTTTGCACAAATTTAGGTTTTTGGTTCGACCTTAAAGCAAACAAAAATGAAAAAGAAAGAAGGGGGCTAATTGGTTTTAATATAACAGGTTTCTATAGGCGAATTTTCAAAATTCGCCTTTGGGTGCTATTTCAAAATTCGCCCATTGGCAAATTTTGAAAATTCGCCAAAGGAAGCCTGCTGCTGCAAACAGAGCAGCAATTACGAAACCCGACTACACCATATTACACAAAGTCATACAACATTACCAATCCTAACAACATTAGTTTGGACGCATGCAAACAAAACACAACTACGCAAATTCAATATCATTTTACAAATCCAAACAACATTAGTTTGTGCATTACATATCACTTTCCACATCACCTCTAACTATCCGCATCAAACAACATTATCGATTTAGTCGCGAAGCTCATGAAATTCACTGGGCTTATTCTTTGCCGGCACTTTACCAATGCTCTCAAACTGCTACTGCTGCTGCTGCTCTTAGTGCAGTGGAGGACAAAGGTAATGCGGCCATTGGTTGAGATCGGCAAGGAACGAATTCTTCATGTACCGGGGAAGCTTGTGACGAAGTGCCTTGTGACGATGAACCCGCACCTCCTCTAGGACAACGTCGTCTGTACACAAGCGCTGGAGGTGGAGATGGAGGTCTCGGCCTATCAAGTTTATTCCTGCACAACACAGCATATAGAATCCTTTGGATGTTAGTGCACATCCTCCTACCTTCCTCGTCGGTTTGTCATTTGCGAAGATTTTGTGCTTCTTCCCAGGCCCTATTTATACTAGCTGCTTATAAAGTTGAATGAAAATTAGCATCGCACACAACTATCATAACTAATTGATATACTACTTACAACATCAACTTACCATGTTCCTCTCAAGTGGTGCTCTAGGAACGTATGGACTTTTATACACTGTTTCTACTGACGTCGTAAGAGCATATCGCCGTGTTATACTCCAGTGCCACCTTTTGTACTGCTCTAGCGTAACGTTAGTCTCCCTCTCAATCTGGGTAAAACTATGCCGATCATTCCACAACTAAATGTGGGTTCCATACTCCTCTACATTGTACGTAGACGGGGTGGCGCATCATTCGGTATATGCTGCATCATACTGAACTGTCTCATAACCCTGTAGGGTAAGTGAAATGCAATCTGGGTGTAAGATATGAGTGGTACTCTCGTAGTCCACAAGTATCTAGAAGCTATACACATGGCTGGAAGCTGTGCTAGCACATCTTGTGTGTACGAGGTCTATGTCACCTTTTCATCCTCCAGAGCATCTAACTCGTTGCGGTAGAACTTCACACTCCGTCTTGGAGTTTGGCGCCTTTTTTTGGTCCTACCCACCTGTTATAAGATTTTAACAATTTAATATTATAAATGAAAATTTCACTGTTTAATTAAATTAAAAGGACAAAAACTGAGACCCAAGTGGCATCGACTAA
This sequence comes from Allium cepa, assembly GCA_030765085.1. NCBI lineage: Eukaryota > Viridiplantae > Streptophyta > Magnoliopsida > Asparagales > Amaryllidaceae > Allium > Allium cepa. The sequence goes on along the minus strand of CM060939.1, from coordinate 960,672,877 downwards.
TCGACAACAATGTTTGTTGCTAACAATCTTCCGATCGGAAGATAAGTCCATGACCAAAGCTGCATTTAAAAGAAAATATTACGACCAAAAATGAGACAAATCATGTAAAATAGTAAACTATTGAAATTTCTTTCTAACCTGTTCTAGTGTCAGACATCCACCAATAGATTTATTCACCAAAAGAGAGAGCTGGATAACTCCACATATGTATAAGATAATACAGCATTGCCCCAAGAAAACTTACCACACTCCTCTAAATCCGCAATATACGGTAGCCATTTCATATCTACCCGAGTCTTTGTATGCTCGCACATCAATCGGGAAATAATGATGTGTAAAATAATAGCACGTGCTCGTTGCTGAATCTGAGCATCTGTAGCATCAGCAGGGATATCGTGCGATAATTGACGTTGATACCACATGACCTTCACGAACTCATTGCCCCTTGTTTGTTCGCGGGGTGGGTCAAAACTAAGTAAATCACAACACAATTGCATATAGTTATATGCCACTCCTCCATAAGCCACTGCATTGCCTTTAATAGGAAAACCTGCCAACACTACTACATCTCCTAATGTATTCGTCATCTCACTAACAGGGAAATGAAAAGTGGAGGTTTACGGTCTCCATCTGTCTACCAAAGTAGTGATAAGATAGTGGTCAAGCTGGATGTATCCTAAATTCATTATGTGTAAAACAACCAGCCCTTTCAATCACAGCTAATACCCCTAGATGGTTTGAAGTCACTTTCTTCAGCGACGTGGAGTGATCAATAGTGGTATCTAGATCGTCACGCTGATCAAATGATAAATACATAATTAAAAAGCAGGAATTATACCAACTAACACAAAATTACAATTTTTCAAAACCACCTGCATCCATATGTCGTTAGAAGTACGATGCTGGGATTAAAGAAATAACACCCTACCATCAACGGGTCCGGGTTCCATCTCAATATACTCTATAAATTACAAATATTAAAAATCAATTCATTTCGATAAAAGTTATACATTAACCAAAAATTTACAATCCCCCTAACCCACAAAGTAGTATGAGTGCACGTAAACTCCTTATCGTTCATATAGATTGCTTATAAAAATAATCTTAAGTTGCTTTTAAAAACCTTTTTTAATATGTCTTTTATAAACTACTTCTAACCTAGTTCAAATTGCTTTTAATCTAAGACTAAATTGTGCACAAATACTTGTAATGATAGTTTTGTAAATGCTTTATCAACATTGATATTAAAATGCTTTACTTTACAAGCATTTTTTTGTTTATGAAGAAACAAATAAAAATATCCATGCCCTAAATTTGAAATGACAAATTATGGGTATAGATTCGTACTTATTTCTTGTTCATGCGTGACGTGCTTGCCATTGAAAATTTTTTGGAAGAATTTGATTAAAAATTGAAGAAATGGAAGTGGAGGAAGGTTTTGGGGATGTTGGGTCCGGTTGGGAAAGAGTGGAAATAGGGGAGGGTCTCCATTCTACTGTCTCTCTGGTCTTGTTTGTGTGCAGGGTTTTCATAAAGGCGCATTTTGAAAATGCGCCTTTGGGTGAATTTTGAAAGTCGCTTGTTGGCGTATTTTGAAAATTCGACCGAAGGCGCATTTCCAAAATGCGCCAACGTCTACTGGCAAAAACAGGTCTATGTTTGTAATTATTTTAAAAAGTGGGATATTTCTGTTATTGTTTACAAAAAAGAGCCTAAGTTAGCAAATTTTCCTATAATAAAACATGTTCTTTTTTCAAGTTTTAAAGATTTTGCAAGCCTTTTATTTTCAAGTAATATTTTAGATAAATGTTTTAAAACCAATTATAAGTATTTTCAAGTATTTTAAAATTATATACAAATGTTTTCAAGAAGGGGTTAAGAATTTCTTAGTGGCTAAATGGTTAATAAATTGATTGCTTATTTGAAAAATATTAAACTATGCTTAACACTAAAAGCCGATCAAGTAAGGCTTATCTATTTGTGAGAGTTAAGATTGACGTCAAGTAGAGATGGAGCAATAGAGCTCTAACCTACCGACTTCCCTCTTAACTGAGGAATAGTTAGTTGAAAAATGTTAAAAACATGTTAATTGTTTTAGTTTCTTACTTGTTCATAGAAATCATTGATATTATACTTAACACTAAAAATCGACAAAGTGTACTCATCTATTTGTGAGATTCAAGAATGAAATGTCTAGGCAAGGCTTTGATGCAACTAGTACTATAACTTACCTGGCTTCACTCTTGGATGAGGAATAGTTAAGTTGGAATGTCGAAAATGGGTTAAGCGCACGAATCGTGATTTGTTTAAGCAATTGTTTTTGACTAAATAATCGATTAGCTGATTATCAAACTTGTCCAAATATTGACTTAAGATGTTATCGAAATACTGCACAATTTCATACCAATAAGAATCCCCAGGGACGAGTATCGGTCAGACCGAGCTCTCCGTGAAAAATCCATTATGCGAACGTGCCTTAGCGGTATTGATTTTATACCTATTATTGTTATAGTGTTTACATGGCAGCTATTTGATATGATTTATGTGCTATACACTAGACAATATTTATCATATCACTATATATTAAACCAAATGAATGGTTGGTTTCACTTGAGGGAAAAATCGTTACGATAATCCATACGATCTCAATGGTTATTGTTACTTGTCTCGTATTTCTTGAGTTTCTCACATTGGTTTAGCAGACTGATCTGGATGTTATTTTGTTATAATGCTCGGATCAGCCCTACGTATGTTTCCAGATTTAGCTATAGATGCTTTGGAGCTTACGAAGAAGAGGTGGATGATTACCTTTCATAATATTCTTACTTCCACTACATTTTTTATTGTATGTATCAGCGTATGTGAGGATATGTTGTTATAATCGTCTAGGCCGATGATAGTAATTAGGTTGTAGTAACTTTGATATTTTTGTATTCATAGTAAACCTTTGTATTGTTCCATTGATATTATCTATTAATGTTCTATTGTGAGATTCTAATATTATTTCTTTCCTTTCTTTTTTATTCTATTTTTTATTTTACCATAACTTTCTATCTTTCCAGCACTTGGTGCTTGGCACACGAATACCGTGGATGTATTAGTGTCGACATTCGATAGTCGAAAAGTCGAGTCGTTACATTTGGTATCAGAGCTCAAGGTTAAGCGAACACCTTGGCTTTGGTTGGGTATGGCTCATTAGAGATAGGGTAAGCGACACCGTAGAATGAGTCAAGTGTATTATACATATGAGAGTGTATTTGTATTTTGAAAACTATACTTTTAAATTATTCCTTAAGGATATCTCCTTCTAGTAACTCCTTTGAAATAACTCCATCCTTTAGTTTCCTAAAGCTACTTCACTTTGATTAGGTAGAAAGAACCATGAGTATTAGAGCTGCAAATGCTAGAGGTGGCTGTAGTAGTACTTCATGAATGGCAAGAATTGACACGAAGGAGCGTTGCTCCAATTGAGGAATCAAGGGTGAATGTCCTAGAGGAGGTCATAAAGATCAAACCTTAGATGAGTTTTTCTTCGCTTTGTCGTGATTATGAGAGGCTGGAGGGGTAAGAGGTTTGGTGGTATGGAGACTATTGTAGAAGTCCAGTCTTGGCTTAGACTATGCGATTGGATATTTGAAAATATGTAGCTAGATGATGCAATGAAGCGTAGATTGGTGTCATGACATCTGACAGATGCAGTCTTAGATTAGTGGAGTTATATCACTGTAGATGTCCAAGGAAGCAACTTCTCTTAAGCCCAATTTAAATATGATTCTTAGATAAAGTTTGTTCGGGAAGCCAAAAAGTTTTGTTATTTAGGAGCTCTTGGATATGAAGAAAAGGGCCATGATTGTGGCGGAGTATGAAAATGGCTCATTGCATTGTCTCAGTTTGGGTTAGGATTGTTTGACACGCCACTGAAGAAGAACAAGATGTTCACTGCGGCTATGCACCCTGAGTTCCAATGGGATATGACTAATCACCTTTTGAGATCTTTTGTGAATTTGGTGAATATGGGTTTGAGCTTCAAGAGTTTGGCATCAAAGCCTGTTTTTTCTGCACCAAAGCTACTTGCTTCTATACTAGTTGGGAGCAATATGCAAAAATTTCAGTAGTTGAAGTATATGTCAAACCTTGTTTGCCATCGGTGTAGGCAGAAGGGCCACTTTGCTAAAAACTGTAAAAAGGGAGGAGCGCAGATGGTAAAGGCACCAACAGGGGAGGTACCGCAGTTTGCACCGAAGAGTTTCCATCAACTTGGTCATTTTGTTAGAGATTGTCTGATGCTCAAGAAAGAGGAACAGCCTAAGGTCTTTACTATTTCTACAGCTGAGAAGTGGAAGCAAATTCTTGAGGGTATACTATCTGGCTTTCCAATTCGTGTTTGTTTGGCTATTGTGCTTCTCATGGTTTAATACCATATCGCCTTGATTGTTTAGTCATGCTCGGCATGTTAGGAACATTGACTATTGTTTTTTGTTGATTTGTGCTCAACTAGTGTATGAGCAGTTTTACCTTTCTATATCAGGAGCTGGGTAGATAGTGATTATGGGTATATTGAACGAAACCTTATGAATTAACTTTCATGGCTTGCCTATAAGGCATTATGTTATAATGTTGGGTTAGAAGTTAAAATTTAGTAAAAGATATTTACTATAATCTAAAGGAAAGATAAAATATTTTGGAAATAAATATTTATGACAAAATTTATATAAGAAAGTAATTTTGTATAAGTACGGTTTATAAAACGTGGTTTATGAATGAAAAGGATTTAAACAAAGAATTTGAGAACTTAAATCCCGGTGTCTTTGAAGATGTGTTTCAAGATATTGGAGAAAGTAATAATAGTATTATTTAAAAAAAAATATTTGGAAAATTGGTTAGGAGATTGAGGTCGTGATACTTAGTATTATTATACAAAGTATTTGATACCGCTTTGGAATGATATCGATTACATATCAAGAGTTTGATTTCGATGTACTGAACTCACTTTTGTTGCTTGAAAATAATTTCGATGGTGATTGCAGCATCATCGGCGTTTATTTTCGGGTTTGTATGTGTGGGATGCTACAAAGTTGTTTTGGTAAAATAGATTTTGATTTAAATCCCAAAGTAAGATTTGATAGGGAAAAAAATTTATATGCATATATTGTTTCAAAATGATTTGAAATGAAAACCGATGTTTAGTTCTAAAGTTCTCTTGTTAAGTTATTTCATGGACACATGTAGCCTATGCATTAGGACAGTATGGTATGTGCATCATGATATGATTTGTTGTTTGGTAGTTTTCATTGGTTAAAATGAAATGGAATTTTCAATGATTTTGGATGAACTTCTGAGTTGTTATAGAAATTGTAGTTAAGTAGTTTTGAAAATATTAGGTTGAGTTTATATAACACTTGAATTGAGAAGATAGCAAGTTAAAAAAAAGTTTTAAATTTGTTGATCATACTTGTACAAATTTGATGTTTTGTTATATACTCTTAGGATTTAGTAGTGTATTATATCAGTATGAATGTATGTTATAAAAGGTGTATAAACTTGAAGTTATGATTTATGAAATGATGCATAAAAGATTTAGTATTGAATGACATATTATTTGTATAAATGAAAGTGATTAAATAGAAACTGGTGTGGAAACCAATAAGATAAATACGTAAGTTGTATATAGATCGTTTTATTCGCATGGATGTTCTTGATCTAGTATTCGAGTACATGATTTTGAGGTGGTTTACACTAGTCCGAACAAGGATTTTCGCTCGAATTTTAAAGGCAAACACTTAATACGGGCTCATGATATGATCTGATGTTCTCTATCATAGTATATGGCTATGTAAGGAGAATGAATGTTTCTAATCAAGGAATCAAATCGAAGTCCGCACTAGAGATGTCAAGTGATCTATGCTAGTTTATTGGAAGTGAAGTTTATGTGATTGAGTAAGTGATCAGATCAGATATTGCATAAGGATGGTCTATGTACATCGTAGGGGCTTTAGTGCATGGATCGGATCAGATATTGTATAATGTGTTATGTTGACTTATGAAAAGTTTGGGGAATGACTCTTCGATTTATTATGAGGTAGCATGAATAATTGTCTAAGTAATGACATGAGGCTGTTGAGCGTAAGGTATGCTTGGTAGATTGTTTATCGTCCTTGGACGATGGGAGAGTATTGAACCTGAATGAACCATGAGCACTGGTTGCTAGTAATTGTGAATACTATTTGAGTATTTGCATGCTTGTTCCTTTATTAAAGTTAGAAGTATCGTGAAGTGAGGATGCATGGGGTGGTACCGAGAGGACAGAGGATAGCTTGAAGGAGTTCTACCCAGAGTCACTTGTTGACTAGGTTTCCTTCTTATCTTTGTATCATGTATCTTTTGTAGTGTACCCACTGCTTGAGGTGGAGTTGCTTAGTATGCATTCAGTTTGCAATTTAGTTTGTATATAGTTTCAGCATAATGATATATATATATATATATATATATATATCTTGTTCTTATATTTCTTCTGATTATCATTCTTATTTGAATTTCAAGTGACGAAATGTTCTAAGTAGGGGAGAATGTGATGGCCCTAAAATTTGAACACTTATTCTTTGAATATCGAAATGTTTTGAAATATAATTAAGTGTTATAAATATGATTTTATCACCTTATTAGACATCATTTAATTAATGAATAATGATAAGAATTTTTTTAAATTTGTTTGCAAAAATATATTCTTTGAAGAAAAATCGATAATGTGATCGAAAATGGTTTATTGGTAAATAGCTTTTCGATCGATATAAGTTGTTCGAACTCTTATGCACTTGCCTAATGATCAAATGAACACACTAGAAACTAATTGACACGCTCTCCTCTTCATAAAGCTTGGAATGTTCTAGAAGCTTCTATATGGATAAGAGATATAATCGTGAGAGGTGTATAATGATAATTAGCATAAAGGAGAAGTGACTTAAAAGAGAAATGATGGGAGGTGAGTCTTTCATGGCATGAAGGAGGGGGGTGAAGGCAAGCATAAAGAGCATCATCCTAAGCCTATAAAAGGAGGGGCATATCCTTAGGAATTAATCATAAAATTTACAAACCAAAACCAAGCTTTTCTAATGGCATCTTCATCTTCTTTCTCTCTTATGTTCTAAATGGAAATAACTGCAACCAACTCCAAATCACTTCAAACTTTGTCACATGCCGTAGTATAATATTAGAATACCTTCCACCATATCAAAATTTGAAGGAACAAAGCCAAACTCTCACCCCACCCTATATCATGTGTTGTTGGCAGAAGGAGGAAGGAGAAGCGAGGCAAAATCAATAGAGGAAGGGAAGAAAAGGAGGTTGCTAGCTAGGGTTTGGACTTGGATTCTTGGATCTTGGTTGTTTGTAAGGTTAAGGGTGAGTTAACACCTCACTTTTAATGGAAAATATAATATATGTATGTTGTGTTTGATTGTTTTTATGTTACTTGAATTGTTGTTAACTTATGTTAAAACATATGTTTGGATTCTTACTCAAAGGTAAATGACATATATGATCCATGTATAGGACTTGAACGAACTTGGAATGGACTTGTATGAATTGTGACAAGACATTGACCAATTCACAAAGGTTATAATTGGACTTTGGTTTAGATCAGACTCGGATTTGAAAGTGCACTTAAAGCGATCATTGTTATAGATGCAGTCGTGAATTGCCTTGTTTTTTACGATTGTTATGGAACATTATAGAGAGATCTTAGGGGTTTATTGCCATATTTATAAAATTTTATATGTGTGATTGTTGCTATTAAAAGCATGGATAGTAAAAGGTTAAGTAACATGTCAAAAATGATCAAAACTTCACTTGTGCAAAACTGCCCCGTTTAGACTTGATTTTTGGACTTAAAAGGTTTGAAAAGATATTTAAATTTAAGTATTTTATTTCATTCTTCTTAAAAGTTTTTACTAACTATTATTACAGTATTTTAAAAGTGGTTTGATGACTTTATGAATTTTTAAAAATTAATTGTGAATTTTTAAAGAAGAGGTTTTTATAATAAAACATATTCTTTTTTCAAGTTTTAAATATTTTATAAACTTATTATTTTTAAGTATTATTTTGGATAAATATTTTAAAGCCAATTATAAGTATTTTCAAGTATTTTAGAAATATATACAAATGGTTCAAAAAGGTGTTAAGAAATGCTTAGTGGCTAAATGGTTAATTATTTGATTACTTGTTTGAAAAGTAATTAATTATGCTTAATACTAAAAGCCGACGAAGTAAGACTTGTCTATTTGTGAGAATTAAGATTGATGTCGGGTGGTACAGAGCAATTGAGCTCTAACCTACTGGTTTCTCTCTTGACCGAGGAATAGTAGGTCATAAAATATCAAAAACGTGTTAATCGTGTTGATTTCTTACTTTTTTATGGAAATCATTAATACTATACTTAACACCAAAAGCCGATGAGGTATATTTATCTATTAGTGAGATTCAAGAATGAAGTGTCCAGGCAAGGCTTTGATGCAACCAGTGCTCTAACTTACCTAGCTTCACTCTTGGATGAGGAATAGTTAAGTCGGAATGTCGAAGACGAGTTAAGCATACGAATCGTGATTTGTATAAGCAATTGTTTTTGACTAGATAATCAATTAGTCGATTATAGAAATTTACAATATTTTAACTTAAGAAGTTATCGAAAGACTTCGCGTTTTCATATCATAAAATCCCTAGGAGAGGATTATTGGTAAGAAAGTCTATAGCTTTCGCTTACTTCTAAGAGACTCAGAATTGAGTAAACCGAAATTCATCTATTGGTTTTAGAGAGTCCGGTAAGCGGAAAGAGTGTACTTGTATGAGATGACTCAAACCCGTAATCACTTCAAACCATATATATGATCTATGTTCTGAAAGCGGTTGATAAGTGAAATAGTATAGAGTTGAACTGTCAATCTAAGGTAAAGTCCAAGGGAGAGAAAAGTTTTAACATTTCAAATGATGCTATCGTATAGGACTGTCTATCTTGTAGAGTATTCCAAGAGAGAGGACAATGTTAGCATTCGACAGAGGACTTTTGTAGGGAACCTATGTGGAGGTTCAAGATCTGTTCGAGATGCTCGAATCCGTGTAGTTATTCATGATCTGTTCGAGATGAAGGAATCCATTTGAAGATTCGTATTTTGTTCGAATGTTGAAGATTCGTGTGAGAGATGCCGAACGTAGCTTTGACATTGGAAAAATGATGGAAAATTTAGAAAGGGCCTGTCTAGGGAGGTTTGGCAAACCTCAAGGGTATATGAACTCCATATCTAGAGATGCTTATCAATATGTTGGTATCGGGAGTTGATATGGTTCGTATCACATACCGGGGATGGTCCAGTTATATTTGTCTTATAGTATATCCCATCTAGAGATATACAATGCTCGGAAGGTAGTTTCTAATCCTTGTTATGGAGTTTGGATGTGGTCAGGCCAAGATCTCCATAGAAAATCCATTATGTGAACGCATTTTCACAGTATTGATTGTATACATATTATTATTGTGGCGTTCTCACAGTGGCTATTTGATACGATTAATGTGCTATAAAATAGACATTATCTATTATATCACTATATGTTAGGGATGACAATGGAGTGGGTCTAGGGTCTGAACTCGCTAGACCCGCCCTGTTTTGGCCCATCTAGACCTGCCCCATTGGGTCATCTTGCCATGTGAGCCATGACCCGTACTGAGAGCTCTAGGTCTTGGACCGGGTCGGTGCTCGGTTGACCCATACCAACCCGGCTCGCACTACTGACATCTCGTGAAATCGCTTTATTGCTATGATGAGGATTTGTTGATCAACTTAGATAAAATGATTATGACTTGGATATTATAATGTTTTAATCAATAAGCCATAAAAAAATTATAGTATTAAGTTACGTCTAATTATACAACAATATATGCATATTTATTGTACAGTTATTGTAAACCTTATTTTTGGTATCTTTCCTTGTCGTTGTAAATACATTATTATTTGTATTTGATGTATCATTTTGTAATGACCCGTAAATTAATCGCTTTGTATTTGAATATTTAAATCATTTTTTATATTTAAATAATGGATTTTAATAACCATAAACATATTTTAAATATTAATTGATAATATAAATATCATTTTTGGATTTTTTTTTACCAAAATAATAAGTTCAAATGAAAATAGAAAATGTTACCGAAAAATCGTTTTCTGAAATTTAGACTTTTTGATATTGGAAAATCGTTGGAAAACATTGTGCACATTTTGTACATATGAACACACATTCACATGCATGATAAGTGAAAATGTGTTAATGATTAATAATCATGCTTAGTTAAATAAATGTTTGATTTGACATAATATGCATCAGTTCATAAAAAGGTATATTTATAAATAAAGAGATTCTTATCATAACTCATTCCATAACTAAGTACACACTTATGCGCACACCATGGAAGCATTTTTTAGGGGTAGGGGAAGCCATGCCTAGAGGGTAACGTGTAGATCATGGTAAGGGGGTGATATGTGGCATCTTGTGAGTGATGAAGAAGAGGTTAGGGTAGTTTAGTAACTGCACTTGTTTCATGCCTATATTTATATGCATCCATCCATATATTTGTTCACTTTAATTTCTCATATTCACTTAACCAATTCCTAACACATCTTCATATGCATATAGCCATGGCGACCATCCACTTGCTCATAGCATAAAACACTTGGCTTTTCACTTCCATCCTCTTAAACTAACTAATATCCTCTCTACTTCACTCTATATTCAAACAAGACCCATAATTCCTCATTTTGGACATGACCGAGCCTTCTTTAGCCTAGGCCAAGCCCAAACAGCCTATGGTCAAGCCCAACATTCACTCCAAGATTCGTAAAGTCAAGCCATTTGCATAGCAGAGCCTAGATCTAGTCGCATTCAAGAGCTGGTGCAAGTTTAGTTAAGTTAGCAAGCTTTTTCTGAGTAAAACTTCACCTTCTAAGACCAAAGTTTTATAATATATATATATGCATGCTTGTATTAATAGCTTATGAATGCTTGTTGTATATGTGTAGTAATGGTTTAATTGTTGATTCGCTTAATGCTTCGAAAAGTTGACAATTTGGTCGTAGTTTCGTAACCCGTAAGTTAGTAAGTGAAAGTTGATTATAATGTTAGTTCATGCTCACTACATGTTATACCATAGTTCACTACCTTGTATATATGTTGATACCCTTGCTATGAAATATTTGGTTGAATGATAATGCCATAAACTTGTTCTCCAAACTGTCTGTATAGTGATAGTCGCTATATCGGTATGAATCCGTTTGGTTTCATTATCGTGCTTGGAATTATTTTGCAAGTTTTTTATTAATGATGTTTTCAAAATAATTAATTATTTTAAGTATGATTATTTAATTTCATTATTTATTTATTTAATTAATAAGGGTTAAAGTTAAGTAATTAACTTTTTAATGATGTGTTTTAAATTTAACCAATTACTTAGTTATTGATGTTTTAAATTTAATTAATCATTTTATTTAATGATGTTTTAAGGCTAATTAATCTTTGGATAATAATGGATTAAGATTATTTAATTTATTAATTAATGATGTTTTTATAATTAGTTAATGCTCTTTAAGTATTGACTACAAAAGTTAATAAATCTGTTTAACCTTAATTAATCTTTCCTTAAATAAAGTTTTAAATTAATTAATCCTTTTAAATAATGATATTTAATTATTTTTTAATTTATTTAATTAATTATATTATTAACTAATTAAATTAATGATGTCTAAAGGAGATTTTCCCTTTGTAGTTAAAGGTTATTAAAGTAAATTAATTAACCAGTTAACAAAATTTTAAAGCTAATTTATCAATGTAATAAGGATGGTTCAAGTCGTTGAATCCTTTTTAATGATGTTTCAAAGTAAGTAAACTCTTTAAAAAAGTGTCTTAAAGATAATACTTGTAATGTGAGGCCAAGTATGAATTCGAGCTTTTAAAAGAAAAGTTTGATTTTTTTTATGGAAATGAATTAATTTCCGTAAAGCGATTCACTTGTATGGAAATAAGTTATTTGGACAGTTTGGCACAGGTCCCTAATAAGTTTCAAAATACACAAAAACCCCAATGAAAAAAGTTTGTAAATTAGGTCCTTAGAATTAAGTTATCAAATAATGGCATACACTTATCCAATTATTCAGTGAATAATTGCAGACATTTATGCAATTATATCAAAAAATTGCATATATTTCCACAATTATTCACTGAAAAATAACGGAAATTGAAAAAATTGTGGAAACTTCCGCAAATATTCACCAAAAAATTGCGGAAAATTCCACAGTTATTCACCAAAAAAATTGCAGAAATTTGCGCAAGTATTCACCGAAAAATTGGATAAATTTATGCAACTTTTTGATATAATTGCATAAATGTCTGCAATTATTCGGTGAATAATTGCATAACTATATGCAATTACTTAGTAACTTAATTCTAGGGACCTAATTTATATACTTTTTTTTACTGAGGTTTTTGTGTATTTTGAAACTTATTAGGGGCTTGAGCCATATATTCACTGACTTATTTGTATAATTAGCACTAAACATCGAAGAAGTAGACTTATCGCTATTTCAAAAGTTAAGAATAATCATCGGTCCTTACTTTAAGGTAACATTACCTTGACTTGTCTGGTATTATTGTCAACCAAGGATTAGTACAAGTTTGAATTAGATGAGTGGTGGTGAGTGCACAAGAATCCATGTACGATCGTTTTATATGCTCGGTAGTTGATTTCTCAGCTATCGGTTACTTTTGCTTCTTTATTATCATCATTCTAAGACGATTTGTTGTTCCGTTGAGCTTTGTTATTCTTTTTCGGTAAATGACTGAACCCAAAGCATGAAAGGACGTCAAGCTATGTGGGGTTTCTCCCATTAGGGCATTTTCACATCTCATCTAGATCGGATTTAAATGCGTGTTTTGATTTGAAATATTTGAATTCTCAAAAAGGTTTTGGTGAGGTCCGGCTGGTATATTTTCGAGAAGTGTCATGGAGTATATGAGCTTCTTGGAAGTATATTACTAGAGGTATAGTTCAAGGGTGGCGGACCTTTCTAGTCATTTGTTGAAAATTTTCCTTTCCCTATTTGATTCGAACCTTTGAATTGTTTTTTCTGTAATTGCAATGGAAAGGGTCAACCACTCTTCACGATGTTCGCTTATAGGTTTTTTCCATTCTATCAAGTTGGACTGTTATCTTGTTTGATCCTTTCTGTCTAGTTTGGATTTTGTTCAGACTATTTACATTCTTTCAAGTCTGGATCTATATACTATTTTTTCCTATCATCTATGTACGGATTTGTTTCCTATTGTTCGTTTCCATTTTTATGTTTGGTTGTTGTTCATGTGGGAGAAAACCTGTTCCCTATTAGCGGCTTGGTCCCAAATATTATTGTTAACACTTTCTTTGTTTCAGAGTTTTACTCATACCAGACATATTATTTGACCTGAATTTTTTATTTTCCCTAAATTCTCAGGTACTCAATTATATTTGAGTAATCCGAGAATAGCGGGTTTCTCTTCGGAGCTCTTTGAAGATGGTGATCGAGTATGCGGCTTCTTAGTTATCTAGTTATTTATTTCCACTGTATGATTAAGTTGGTGTATTTGGTATCTGAAAAATGTAAAGTCAGAATGTATAACTGTCAATCTGTTAGGTGTAGTACTTTTGTATAACTCTAATAACTCCATGTAAGGAGTAACCTTTTGTACTATATCATTTTGTATTATATATAACCATTCCGTTGTGAGGTTTTTCTATTCTGTTCTTTCGGTTATTATTCTGCCCCAAGAAAACTTATCTTTGGGATGCTTGGGCCACGGCACACGAATACCAAGGATGTATTAAGTGTCGTTCCTAGGAGTTAGAAAGATCGGTCATCACAGTTGGTATAAGTGCTTAGGTTTAGCGAACCCCTAAGCGATGGTGAGGGTAAACTCTCTAAAGATAGGATTAGTATTGTCCAAGGATAAGTCTGAGAGTATAAATATATATTGAGTACGTATTTGTTAGTGTTATAAAAATGTTTTATATTGTGTTGTTTGATCCGTTGAATGGTATATGAATTCTGGTCGATGCGTCTGATCAGCGTTATCAATACAGATTCCTAAACGCTTTAACAGATCACCGATATAATATTGTTTAAAATGGTAAATGAAACAATTTTCCCTAGGAATATATTTTATATATACAAGAATGATTTTTAGAATTAATATAGTGTATTGATGAGTTGATTATTAGGAGATGATAATATTTTATTATTATCATTTAGGATTTGTTTAGTTATGTTCATCCAGTTTGAACATTAACTATTGTTGAATAAGTTCATAAGAAATTTTCCTTAGTAAGGTATAGGTTAGGAAAATAGGAATTAGGGAACCTTGAGAACGAACCCCTTGTGAATTAAGTTTCACAGTTTGACTATAAGATATTTGGTGAAAGGGTTAAGTTAAAAGTTATCTTTTAGCAGTATTAAGCTGAAGTAAACTTTTAATAAAAAGTTGTTTAATATAATTTGAATGGTAGGATAATACATTTAGAGGATAAATATATGAGAAAATTTAGTTATGATAAAGGAGAATTATCTAAATATGGGTTTAACTCACATTCAAAATTTACTATGTCATAGGTGATGCTATAAACTATTGTTGATTGATCAGATGTTAGTTAAATTGTTCGGTTTATAGTTTGGTTGAATTTCCATTGGAAAATGGATGTTTAATTGAAATTAATTTTTGTATTCCATTTAAATTATTAAGTGTCGTTATAGCGATTTTCGCTATACCGTCACTTATTGCATATCACCCCATAAACCCTTATATGGTCGTTTTGAAATTGAGCTTGAATTTTCACAAAATAGATGTTTGAAATTCAGTAATCATGTTTATTAATGATAATTTAAATTAATTAATTAATCTTTTTGATTAACGAGATTTGGATTTAATTAATCATTTTAAGTAATGATATTTGAATTTAATTAATTATTTTAAATAATGATATTTGATTTTAATCTATCGTCCTAATTTCTGATATTTAAAATGTATTTAATCATTTTAATTAATGATGTATAAAATTTATTACTTTGTTTAATTAACGAGATTTGAATTTAATTAAGTCATTTTAATTAATGATTTTGAAATTTAATTATCACTTTAATTAATGATTGTTTTAAATTTAATTAATTTTTTAACTAATGATTTTTGAAATTTAGTTAACGGGTTTTGGACCAAAGGTCCCTATTCTTAAAACTCATGCACAAAAAGTCCCTACCCATAAATCCATGTAAATTAGGTCCCTATTTTGTTAATTTTTACCAAACCGTCCTCTTTAAAAAAAATGGGCATAGCATGGAAATCAGGGGGCAAAAGTGACATAAAGTAGCCAAAAACTAAAAATATGGACCTAATTTTCATGACTTTTTCAAGAGGGGCTATTCTTACATCATCCTTTTATTCTAAGGACTTGGCAATCATTCCTTGTTTAGTTAATCAATTTAATTAATGATGTTTTATAGTTAATTAATCATTTTAATAAATGATGTTTTAATTTCTCATTTTAACTAATGATGTTTGAATTTATCATTTTAACTAATGATGCTTGAATTTAATTAATCCATTTAACTTATGATTATTTGAACTTAATTAATTATTAATGGTATTTAAAATTTATTAATCATTTTAGTTAATGGTAGTTGAGATTAATTATTCATTTTAATTAATGATTATTTGCATTTAATAAATCATTTGATAAATGATATTTTAAGTTAGTTAATTGATTTAATAAATGAGTTTAAAGTAAATTAACTAATTTGATGAAAGCGTTTTAGATCTAATTAACTATTTTATTAAAAATAATTGATTTGTTTATCAAATGAAATTGTAAATTTGATTAATTATCTTTTGGGATAATTAATATTGTTTTCGATTTATAAAAGAGTATTATAAATCACCCCTTAGGATGGTTAACATTGTTTTAAAATTGATAAAGGTATCTAAATTGTTTTGAGATATTAAATATTTTTTATATTAATAAATGTTGGTTTTTAAGTGAGAACTTTTGAATAGAATTATTTGTAAATAAAGCTAAGAGTAAATTGTTTTGGGATTTTAGTAAACGATGTTTAAAATGAAATTTTTTACCCCTATTTTAGAACACTTAGTATCATACATTTGTCTTTTAAAATAATATTTTAAAGAGTTTTAGAAAAATTTGAATCATAGAATTGTTTGAAATAATTTCAAAAGATTTTTAGAAAAGTAATAGCGGTATTATTTGGAAATATTTCTAAAGTGTAAATATTATAGAAAAGAAATTTTAAATAGAATGCTTTTCTTTGAATAATTCGGAGGAAAACATTTTGGCTAGTCTTATGGTAATCTGAATAATATTCTAAGTGACAACCTAATGTTTCTTAGGCGAATGTTGTGGAGTACTTAGTAAATTATCTCTTTATCATTGTGCGATCGAAATGAGTTCAAATACGAACGAACCCAAAGTGAGTTTTAGTAAACAAATTGTTTGAAGTTATTTCGTGAAAGAAATATATATAGTATGCTTGCAATGAGTTTTTGAAATGAGTTTTTGAAATTGAAAACCGGGTATTTCATTTTTAAGTTCCCTTGGTAGGGAATTTACTTAAAAATAAAAAATTATTTTCGGTAAAAGATTGTTTTGCATAAATAAATTTTTACCCTTCGATAAGATAAGGGATAAGTTAACATAGATTTGATTGGGTTGGATTGGATAGGAAGGTTTTGATAACATTCTTTTTCTCAAAACCATAGAAATTATTTAAGTATCTAAGAAGTGTAAACTAATTAGTGTTATTGGGTCAGTCCATCAGCGTCATCCGTTATAACACCTTAAGGTAAAATGGGAGGAAGGTTTTAATAGACATTAATTTATTGAGACCGTAGCTTTTGTTTAAAACATGTAGCGACGTAAATTATTTGTTGTTTTGGGTCAACCCATAAACATCGTCCATTTTAACACTCTAAGTTAAAGATGTCGAGAGGTTGACTCAGTTACCCAAATTTTAATTAAATCTTCATCTAGATTGTGAAAAATAAAATAAAGTTTGTATTTATATGTACTCTTAAGATACAAAGAAGTATTATACAAGTAAATAGGGTGGAATAAGTTATTATTTGGTGTTTTATAAAGAAATGACTTTATAAAATATTTTTAAAATTAGGTGAAAATTTATGAAATAAGTCATAAATGATTTTGGTATTGAGTAAAATACTAAATGCAAACGAAAGGGATTCAGAAATATTGGTATAGCTAAGAAACCAGTAATCTTAGAACATGACTTTCAATTTTATTTGAAGGAGCTAGGTAATTCTCTAAGCAATAACCAAAGGCTGATGAGCAAAATGGTACGCTTAGGAAATTATTTATATTCTTAGGCAATTAAGAAAGTTTTAAACATAAGTTTAAATTTTTTTGTTAGTCATTTATAAGTAATGTTAAGTGTACGATTTTTCCTTTACGGATTATTATTGGTTTGATTGATTGGGTGATCTCATATACCGTAGTTTATACAGTTAAAACTTATAAACCAAGGTTTTTGTATTGATATTATTAAGACCTAAAACCCGGTGGTTTGAAAAGTGATATTTTGGAAAATTCGATAAATAAATAGATTATTAGTTGTTCTTTTAGGAGGAACCGAAATACCACAGAAAGCTCCATATTATCTTGATTCTAGAGTTTAACATGTTTTGTTAGGAGGACCCCATCCTTGACATTCATTATTTAGGTTTTTATTTACTTCTCTTTTTAAGGAATTTAAAAATAATATTTGAACATAAAAACCAAGCATTTAGTTCTAAATTTTGGAAGTACTTTGAAAAATGTTGGATGCAGCATTTATTATAGAACATTCTCTGTATTTTATTGCAAATGTTTGTTACATTATTGTTAGTTGCATCATGTTACCTGATTGCATATAGTTGTTATAGTGTTTATAATGTATATGTTTATGGTAGGAAAAATATAATTAATCGGGTTTACTAAAAACCAAGTAGGTAAATCGGTTTTCTCAGGATGGTTATTACCTTTTCCACTCCATAATAATTTCGAGGATGGAATTCTTTTATGGGAGAGTATGTAACGACCCATAAATTAATCGCTTTGTATTTGAATATTTAAATCACTTTTTAAATATTTAAATAATAGATTTTAATAAGAAAATAAACATATTTTCAGTATTAATTAATGATATTAAAATCATTTTCAAATTTTGTTTGCCAAAATAAAAATAGAAAATGTGACCGAAAAAACGTTTTTCGAAATTTTAACTTTTTGGTATCGAAAAATCATTGGAAAACGTTGTGCACATTTGTGTACATATGAGCACATATGCATATGCCATGATAAGTTAAATAATGTGTTATTGCTTAATAATCATGCTTAGGTTAAATAAAAGTTTGATTTGACATAATATGCATTAGTTTATAAAAAGGTATATTTATATATAAAGAGATTCTTATCATATCTCATTCCATACCTAAGTACACACTTATGCACACACCATGGAAGCATGTTTTGGGGTTAGGGGAGGCCATGCCTAGGGGAAAACATGTAGAGCATGGTAAGGGGGAAACATGTAGCATCTTGTGAGTGGTGGAGAAGAGGCAGTGGTAGTTTAGTAATTTCACTTGTTTCATGCCCATATGTGCCTCCATTCATACATTCCTCCACTTTAATTTCTCATATTCACTTTCTGAAATTCCTAACACACATCTTCATATGCATATAGCCATGGCCACCATCCACTTGTTCATAGCATAAAACCGTTTTTCACTTCCATCCTCTGAAACTAACTAATATCACTCTACGTTCAAACAAGACCCATAATTCTTCATTTTGGACCATTGTCGAGCCCTCTTTATCTTAGACTGAGCCCAAACAGCCCACGACCGAGCCCAACATTCACTTCAAGGTTCATAAAGTCGAGCCATTTGCATAGTAGAGTCTAGATCTAGTCGCATTCAATAGTTGGTGCGAGTTTGGTTAAGTTAGCAAGCTTTTTGTGAGTAAAACTTCACCTTCTAAAACCAAAGTTTTATAATATATACATGCTTGTTAATAGCTTAAGAATGCTTGTTGTATATGTGTGGTGATGGTTTGGTTGTTGATCTGCTTAATGCTTTGAAAAGTTGACAATTTGGTCGTAGCTTCGTAACCTGTAAAGTCAGTAGGTGAAAGTTGATTATAATGTTACTTCATATTCACTACATGTTGTTTCATAGTTGTTTGCCTTGTATATATGCTCGTACCTTTGCTATGAAATGTTTGGTTGAATGATAATGCCATAAACTTGTTTTTTGAACTGCCCGTATAGTGATAGTCGTTACATCGGCACTTTTAGAAAATTATTTAAATAATGATTATTTAATTTAATTAATTAATTAATTAATAAGGATTAAAGTTAACTAATTAACTTATTAATGACGTGTTTTAAATTTAACTAATTACTTAGTTAATGGTGTCTTAAATTTAATTAATCATTTTAATTAACGATGCTTAAGGCTAATTAATCTTTGGATAATGATGGACTAAGATTTATTAATTTATTAATTAGTGGTGTTTTTAAAATTAATTAATTCTTTTTGAGTAATGACTTTTAAATGTTAATAAATCTATTTAAGCTTAATTAATCTTTCCTTAAATAAAGTTTTATATTAATTAATCACTTTAGAATAATGATATTTAATTTATTTAATTTATTTAATTTATTTAATTAATTATATTATCGATTAATTGAATTAGTGATGTCTAAAGGAGATTTTCCCTTTTTAATTAAAGGTTACTGAAGTAAATTAATTAACTGGTTAACAAAGTTGTAAAGTTGATTTATCAGTGTAATAAGGATGTTTCAAGTTGTTGAATCCCTTTTAATGATGTTTCAAAGTTACTAAAATCTTTAACAAAGTGATTTAAAGCTAATACTTGTAATGTGAGGTCAAGTACGAATTCGGGTTTCAAAAGAAAATTTTGAATTGTTTATGAAAATGAATTAACTTCTGTAAAACGATTCACTTGTATGGAAATGATTTATTTGTATAATTAGCACTAAACATCGAAGAAGTAGACTTGTCGCTATTTTGAAAGTTAAGAATAATCGTAGGACATGACTTTAAGGTAACACTACCTTGACTTGTCCAGTATTATTGTCAACCAAGGGATAGTTCAATTTGAATTCAATGAGTGGTAAGTGAGTATACAAGACTTAATTTCCATATAAGATCGTTTTATATCCTCGATGGTTGGTTTCTCGACTATTGGTTACTTCTACTTCTTTATTATCATCATTATAAGGCGATTTGTTGTTCCATTAGATTTTATTATCCTTTGTCGGTAAATGACTAAACCCAAAGTGTGAAAGGACGTTCAGCTATGTGGGGTTGCTCGCATTAAGGAATTTTCACATCTCATTTAGATTAGATTCATTTGCGCATTTTGATGTGAAATATTCAGATTCTCAGTAAGGTTTGGTGGGGTGGGGCTGGTACATTTCCAGAAGTGTCATGGAGTATATGAGCTTCTCAAAAGTACATTACTAGAGGTATACTTCAATAGTAGTGCACCTTCTTAGTCATTTGTTGGAAATTTTCCTTTCCTTATTTGATTCGAACATTCGAATTTTTTTTGTAACTGTAATGGGAAGAGTCAACCACTCTTCACGATATTTGATTATATGGTTTGTTCATTCTATCAAATTTGGATTGTTATCTTGTTTTATCCATTCTGTCCAGTTTGGATTTTGTTCAGACTATTTCCATTCTTTCAAGTCGGGATCTTTATGCTATTTTTGCCTATCATCTATGCTTTGATTTGTTTCCTATTGTTCTTTTCCATTTTTATGTTTGGTTGTCGTTAATGTGGAAGAAAACCTGTTCTGTGTTAGCGGCATGGTCCCATATATTATTGTTAAATACACTCCCTTTAGTTTCAGAGTTTTACTCATACCAGACATATTGTCTGACCCGAGTTGTTTATTTTTCCTAAACTCTTGAATACCCAATTATATTTGAGTAGTCCGAGAATAGCAGGTTTCTCTTTGGAGCTCTTTAAAGGAGATTGAGAAAGCGGCTTCTTAGTTATCTAGTTATTTATTTCCACTGTATGATTAAGTTGGTATATTTGGTATCTAAAAAATGTAAAGTTAGAATGTATAACTACCAATCTGTTAGGTGTAGTAATTTTTTTTAACTTTGATAACTCCATGTAATGAGTAACCTTTTGTACCATATCATTTTCTATTATATATAACCATTCCATTATGAGATTTTTCTATTCCATCCAATCTGTTATTATTACCCCTAAACAACTTATCTTTCGGATGCTTGGACAACGACACACGAATACCGAGGATGCATTAAGTATCGTTCCCAAGGGTCAGAAAAGTGGGTCGCCACACATATAGTGAAAAAAAATATGATTAAATATATGTACATTAAAACACAATTTTGAATCAATGCATAGAGCCTTACTCGGGCTTGGGGTGGGGCAGGTCTTCCCTAGCCCATACAGGTTCTAGGTTTGGAGCAAAATTTCGGACCCGCACCGGGTCTACGAGGAAGGTTCAGGGCTTACTCTAAAGAAACCAGGGTAGGTCCGAGGCATAAAAATCTGCCCAAATCGTCCCCATTTCCATTCTTACTATATGTTAAACTAAATGAATGGTTGGTTTCATTTGAGGGAAAAATCGTTACGATAATCTGTACATTCTCAACGGTTGATGTTACTTTTCTCGTATTTCTTTAGTTTCTCACGCTGGTTACTAGACTAATCCGGGTGTTATTTTCTTATAGTGCTCAGGTTAGCCTCGTGTATGTTTTCAGATTTAGCGACGGACACTTTGGTGTGTATAAAGAAGAACTGGATGATTACATTCCGTAGTATTCTTATTTCCGCTGCATTTCTGTATTGTATGTATGAGCATATTTGAGGATATGTTGTTATAGCTGTCCAGGCTGATGATAGTACTTAGGTTTTAGTAACTTTGATATTTCTGTATTCAGAGCAACCATTTGTATTATTCCGCTGATATTATATATTACCTTCCTTTGTGAGATTCTAATACTGTTTCATTTCTTTCAGTTTTACTCTTTTTTTATTTTACCCTAACTTTCAAACTTTTCGGTACTTAGGTGATCGGATGTTTAGTGTCGACATTCGATAGTCGAAAAGTCAAGTCGTTACACTACACATCGAGGGGAATGGATCTAGAAGCCTAAACCAATAAGGGTTACTTTATACGGCTGTCATAGCGATTGGAGATTCCTTGGACTAGGATCAATAGGCAAACCAGTTCCATGTAACTCAAGAAGTAATGCATTTGTTTGGACTGTCTTACTCCATTCCTATGGTGTACAATAAAATGCATGCTTACAGTAGTATTAAAAAGGTTAAGCTATGCTTTTAATGATATTCATATCTTGAAAATGTCAAGTTGAGTGTACGTATGATACTCTTTATAATGTGATCACCTATGTTAGTATGAGCTGGGTCCGCTCTATGAGAATATTAAGGCTTAAATTCTTTAAATACACTCACAGAACCAAGTTTGTACATGACCAAAATGAACACGACCAAGAGATTGGATGTGAAGAGAAACAACACTTTGTAAAGCTTATTGTTTGGTTATATATCAAAGACTGATGGTTCAAGGTGGAATAATTCACCGATTAGCCAAGTATATCCAATAAATTTAAACTAGGTAAAGTTCAAAGTGAAATATCTATTTATCCTCAATATAGCATTTTTCCATATGTACTTTATGATATTCCCCTTTGTGTGAAGAAGACAAATATCATCATCCACGTGGGAGATTGTTAGAGATCTTTGCATAGGTGAATGAAGATACCGTCTCACATTGCCAAAAATAAAGTAGTTTTATACTCTTTCCCATATATTGGGTCTTAGGATCAAGTAATTTTGTGCGAGGGGGAGAACCTATATGACCATGGTTTAAAACACATGCACACGCTGCCAGTCCATCTGTGCTAGGCTGGGTGCGGGTCCAATAATAATGGACTGTGTTTTTTATTTTTGCTGAACATAAACAGTTTTTTCCTATTTAAATTCAAATAGTGTGACTGTTTGAATGGACGCATTTTCCCCAACGGAAATGGTCGTTGCAAATATTTGAATGGATCGATTTTCCGATGGAAATAACTTTGCAAATGGCTGCTAATTCAAAACAAGCAGGCACAACGTTTCCCAACGGATGTAACCGTTGCAAAGAAGACTATAAAAGGAGAGAAATACTGGTCACATTTCCAATCTTTTTCCTCATCTTCTTCTTCGTTCTATTCTCAAATCAAAGCAGACTTATGTCATAGAGCAATCATACTCATCACAGTCTCGTACCGATCATCATCTATTGTATCTTGGGAGACTTGAAATAAAGTCTTGAGGAAATTTTTACGGAAAGCCTCAGATGAAATTTCCTTATAATCGGTTAGATTGTTTTATTTTTGAATTTCAAATATTATAATTTGTCTTATTTTTTTTTTCATATTCTCCTTTCTACTGCATTGTTTTACTACACTTTTGTGCAGTGTTTGTGTATCTTTATGCAAGAAATCTATGCATATGCATGCACTGATTATCACTGTTTATTGTTGTTTTTGTAATTAAGATCGTATACAAGTAACCTAGGTCACATTTTGTTTTTTTTTTGAAATGGTACTTAGATACAACATATCACTGGGACAATATATCACATGTTAAGATATGTTGAATCACGCTACACAAGTTTCGAACTTGTGATCTCTCGCACCAAAGTCGAATCGCTTAACCATTGGGACAATAGTGCTTGTCGACACATTTTGTTTCACTCAAACCAAAAGAAAAAAGAGAATAGCCACATGATTTTTGCTTCTGCCTGCACTACATGTAGAAGTATTATCATCATCATATGCGTTTTGTTTTAGCCCACACTAAGTGTAAAAATACCTGTAAGTATCATCATCATCGTCATATTAGTTTTACTTCAACCAACATTAGTTGTATATGGGGCACCAAAATAGCCATATACAGAACAAAAGTGTTTTGCTTCAGCCTTCACTAGATGTGTATAATTGATTGCTTCAATAGGTGTGCATAAATTGCAAACTGATTGCTTTGGCCTAAACTTTGCTCTCTATACCAGAGTGTGACCTGATTGCCAATTAGTATTATCAATTGCTTCAGCCTGCACTTTGCACTTCAACTAGTATTATCCGTGGACAAAATGAGATCAGATTTCAATTGCTTTAGCCTGTACTTTGCTTCTTTCATATGCCTCATCATTGCTTACATATATGTTCATAAGAGTCTTTAACTTTTACTTGTGTAAATTATAGGTTTTGAGATATAGAATGTGCATGAGCTGACAAGAGGAAGACTAAGGAAGCATGGTTTTTGTTTTGAAACTATGTCTAAACCTATTTACTTGGCTTTGTAAGAATATCAACATTGTAAGTCCATATTAATTTTTTGTTTTGCGGTCAAATATGCTTTTGGAATTAGATTTTTTATTTTTTGCTTTTGTATTTTTGCTATCAGATATATAGTTTTGTATTTTGAAGATTTACGGTTGAAATGCCTATAATGTGCACAATTCAAGTAAGAGAAGATAGCATTTGCAGCGCATTATAGAAAGAACAGCGCAACAAAAAAAAAGTGCTATATTAAACATATTAATAGTGGAAAAATAACGCTATGGAAACAGAAGTCAAAGCGCTACAAAAATTTACTATATTAAAGTAAAAAAGCTATAAGAAAGAATATAATAGCACGGAAACAAAGTTATGAAAAAAATTAAACCACCATGGAAATTTTTTGATTGCATTGTGTATATGTTATTATGACGAATCGCAAATCCATATCCTTTGAATCGACAATAAACCACACATGTCCGACCCAAAAGGCACAGACTGATGGAAAGTCAAGAGAAAGAAAAGAAGAGAGAAGAAGAGGTAAAATATGGAGAAAAAATAAGTTTGAGTTGAAGAGGAAGAAGGTGAAGAAGCTTGAGAAAAGAAGAAGAAGAAATGTGAATGAAAGTGAAGAAGGAGGTGGGTATTTATAGAAAAAGAAAGAAGTGGTAATTTACCAAAATAACCTCTTACCAAATTACCAAACTAACATTACTTCAACCTAAAGCAATCTCTACTTTTTCAATACTTAACATCATATTTCACATCTTTACTTTATGTCTTAGTCACTTAAAAATTAAGTAAAGAAATGTAATTATTTTATTGGATTTTGATGTGATTTGGATTTGATGTTTACTTTTACTAAACATAACTAGAAAACTTCTAGAACATCATTAAGAAAAGTAAGAAGTTTAAGAAAAGTCAAAAGTAAACATCAAATCCAAATCATATCAAAATCCAACAAAATAATTACTTTTCTTTACTTAATTTTTAAGTGACTAAGACATAAAGTAAAGATGTAAAAGATGATGTTAAGTAGTTTGCTTTTACTAAACATAATTAGAAAACTTCTAGAACATCATTAACAAAAGTAAGTAAGTTTAAGAAAAGTCAAAAGTAAACATCAAATCCAAATCACATCAAAATCCAACAAAATAATTACTTTTTTATACTTAATCTTTAAGTGATTAAGACGTAAAGTAAGGATGTAAAAGATGATGTTAAGTATTAAAAAAGTGAAGATTGCTTTAGGTTGAAGTAAGATTAGTTTGGTAATTTGGTAAGAGGCTATTTTGGTAAATTACCACTTCTTTCTTTTTCTATAAATACACACCTCCTTCTTCACTTTCATTCACATTTCTTCTTCTTTTCTCAAGCTTTTGTACCTTCTTCCTCTTCTCTTTAATGGCTTCCAATCTATAGGAAAAAATTAGAAAGAAATAATGTGAAAATATTTACAAGATATTGTTCATCCACTTCAAATCAAACTTCTTTTTTCTCCATATTTTACCTCTTATTCTCTCTTCTTTTCTTTCTCCTGACTTTCCGTCAGTCTGTGCTTTTTGTATAGGATATGTGTGATTTATTGTCGATTCAAAGGGTACGGATTTACGGTTCGTCACACGTGGTGTCAGAGCTTAGGTTAGGTGCCTAAGTAAAATTTGTCTAGGTTAATAAATCAACCTAGGAATTTTATAAATGAAACTACCTTAATTTGATAAATAAAATGGATAGGATAAGACACTGCACCTCTGACCTGGGTTTTGGGTGATATTACAATTTTTGATGTGCTTAACTTTTGTTAATTGTTGTTCTTTCGTTATATTTTTTTCGTCCTTATAATTTTGAGGACGAAATTCTTTTATGTAGGAGAGAATGTAACGACCTAGAATTTCAGTCATTTGAAATTCGTATATTTAATTGATATTAAATATTCACAAGTTAATTTTATAAAATGAAAAAATTATTAATTTAATAAATAAGTTATTCATTTTATAAAATTAACTTGTGAATATTTAAAATCAATTAAATATACGAATTTCAAATGACTAAAATTCTAGGTCGTTACAGTTATGAAAAATTGGTTAACACTATAAACAAAAGTTGAACTTTTACCCAGTCAAATAAAATGGCATGGATACTATGAAAATTTTCATAGTGGTAATTATGTATTGTAAAATGTTTGATATAATAGCGTTTAGTTTTGTGATATGAGATCTATTTGGACTATTATAACATGCCGTTATATAACGTCGTCACTAACGCTATGAAAAGATATGATAGAATTCTTCACGCACTATTAAAAGATAAATCTGGTGTAGTGACGGTTTTTTCCATCGGCTGTCGACGGCTATCGATGGCCACCGATGGTTTAAAGCCATTCTCGAAATCCTTTAGTATTTTGGTAATCAAGTTAAGCTTATTTCATGTAAACTAAAAATCTATGATTATCCTATGTTTGATTTTAATTTTCTTTTTGTATTTATTGGTATCAATTTAATAATATCCATTTGATATAGCTAAGTGGTTATCAAATTTCTATCGGTCAACATTCTAGAAGTTTCTTAGTATTATGATCTCAATCTTGTGTAACATTTCGTTGAATTAATAAAATAGTAACATTGAACACATGAAAAATAATCAAGTATTATACACTAATAAAATAGATATGTTAATTCTATTCAAACCATGGTTTGAGATTTCGACCGACGCATCGAAATTCCGGCCATTTCGCTTCGGTTCTAGCAGTGAGCTGGTCGGAATTAGCTTAACAATTCGCTTTGGCAAAATGATTTATTTGTATAAATACTGAAAGGAGAGGAGAGAAAGAGAGTTGGGTAGAGAGATACAACATCAAGAAGGGAAGACAGGAACGGTGAATGAAGTGAGAGGCAGTGATCTTGTCAATTTAGGGTACTTTTGGTCAATTTGGTTTTTTCTTCATAAAGCAGGCTACAGCATTATTAGTTATGAACGTATAATTTTGTCTTATTGGGAATGAAGGGAGAAACGATACTCAAGCTTTGATTTTTGAAAAATTGGTTTCGAACGTAATTTATGTTTTATTGGGGTGGACCTTAAAATTTTGGACTATTATTATTTTTTCAGGGAAATGTGCTGCTGATATAAAAGTAATACAAAGTTGTATTTAATTTGTACAAAGGAAATATAAAGTATATTTATTTTAATCTGTATAATGTTCAAATTGTTTACACGGATAAGTTGTATTAATTTCCACATGTAAGGAAGAAAAGGCCGAAACTCATAAAATGAAACTAAAGCCGAATTTACGAATTTTCCAAAATGGAACCGAAATTTATAAATTTCACAATGAGCGAAACGGAAATGGAAAATGGAATTTTAAACCTTGATTTAAATCCGTAAATTTCTGATTAGCCCCCGCAAAACTGAAGAAACCACTATGCTCATATTTTTATTGAGTATACCTATATTATTGATAAAATTTTCCCTTTACACTATTATCCAGTAAAAAGTAATCCGTTAAAAAAATACATTGTACAAGAAAACCATCCAACAAATTTTTTTTAATCGACGCATCCCACTTGCATGGTTGTTCTATATATTACGCATCTTTATTAGTGATTGTCCACTCAATCACTCGGTGATCTTCTGCGAACGGTGCATTTTCAAACTAAAAAAGATCAACACATAAATTAAAATTTTATCTTTTATGATTCAATTAGATTTGTATTATCATCATCGTAATCGGTTATTTCAAGTACAACGTTTGAGAATTGCCTTAGATTAATTATATTACTATGGTTTATTGGATAAAAGAAATATAAGAAGGAAAATATGATGAGAGACAAAAGATGGATGAATGACATAACTTTACAGGTTAGATAGAATTAGCCAAATAGATACAGCTAGATTTTGATCCATATCCATGGTCATATCAAGTTCTATAGATAACCTTTAGAATAATTGGATAATTAATTAGCACGTATTGGAATGAAATGATGTTACATTCTCACTCTGTCCTCTGCATATATATATATATATATATATATATATATATATATATATATATATATATATATATATATATATATATATATATATATATAAACTTGGATGTATTAAATGATATAGAAAACGGGAATTGATTCCTACTGTGACTTTGAGCTTTTTGCAAGCTTAGATAGCTATATCCTACATAAACAATGATGAACAAAGGTGAAATATCTTACTAATTTTGAAAAGATATTGTTGCTATCCGAATATATCCAAGTCCCGTGAGAGACCAAGGTTTTAACGTCATAAAAGTTGTCAGATATATAACATTCGATCCCATAATAACCGTATTTTATTTATATTATAATAATAATAATAATAATAATAATGCACTATTCCAAAAGTATCAAATCTGGGTGGTTAGAATCTAACTTACACATGGGAACATTATTAGTCGCATGTTGTAACATTCTCATGTTTCAATTGAGGCACGGTTAGAGCTGCGATGCTTTACACAAATGTTCTAGAGGTAATGAGTTCGAGTCATCAAGATAACACAGTGAATGCTCTGGTTGGATGATAAAGAGTGAGGTGTGTCATTTTCGTAGTATCTACTTTTGATTATAAACAACTCATCCGAAGCTGAAAGTGTATTCTGAAACAAATTCATATCTAGATTCTTTGTAATACATTAGTACGTCTGTCGTGCCTACCAAAACCATTCCATACTTGGTGCTTGTTGTTGCTGGTAAGTAGGCCTACAATATTTTCATTTTTTATCAATTACCTAACTCACATATTAGACCCAGATACCCATGCAAAAGTATTATTGTATCCAGTCTTGAACTTGAGACTAATTATAGTGCAATGAATAACAATTTGGAAGAGATAATATATAAACCAAGGTTTGGGGTTTCGAAGGAAACACCGAGATTTCCATCGTTCCGTTTAGATTTCAAAACGAAATAAAGCAGAAATTTCGGTTAAATAAAAACTATTAAACTTCAAATTGTACAATAAACAAATTTCAAAAAAAAAAATTAATCTGAATTTCGAATAAATGAATATTCAAATTTAAAATTGTAACTTAGCAAACATATAAATTCACAAAATATGTGAATGGTGTAACTTAAAAAGTTGAAAACGAAATAATGAATAAAAAGTTTTTTTATGTTATATAAGTATTTATAATTAATTAGTATTGTTCTTTTATATTTTATTTCTAAATTAAATATCAATTATAAGTTTTGTTTCAATAAATTAAACAAATATATGTGTAACCGTATGAAAAACAAATAACGATATTCGAACCGAAATTAGAATCGAAATTTACTGATTGCATTGAAACTCCTAAAATTATAGAAGAACGAAACCGAGATCTCGAATCAGAACCTTGATTTAAACATACAAGATCAAGGTTCAGACATGTACATGCTATCAAAGAGTCAACTGCATTTTTATCATCATAAACCAGAGAACTATTGCTTAAGCTACTGCAAATTTATATAACTACAGGAGTTTAAATGGAACTGCTTACCCAGGCTTTCTCACAGAACAAGACTAAATATTTAATTGATACACCATATGTATGCATGTATAAACAATAGAAGGCAAGGAAGAGTATTGATTCAAATGTCTCTTTGATTAGGTTAAAAGATAACAATATATATATATATATATATATATATATATATATATATATATATATATATATAATGAAACTATAAGACTGATAAAAATCAACTGCCGCTTCTTATGAAGCAGGACTATTACAACCATGTAACACAAACCTTCCACATTTATTTCTCTTCATTCACAATGAACTAGCACAAACTTCTCCTTTCTATTATAAAAAGGGGACAAAACACCAAATGACATAATTCAAAAACTGATTAAGAGCATATGGGATATGTTCCCTTATCATCGCCCACTATACTCATGTTATATATGTTGTTGACCATTAGTGCATGCCACCCATTCCGCTAGACTTGAAATTCGATCTCGAAAGCCTAGGAAGTATGAACAATCCAAGTATGCCACATATAAAGGCAAATGCAGATGCCAGTGCAAAAGCTGGAATGTTCCCTTTTCCAAACAGTTCATCCCACGGGCCTGCTCCTAATGCCACAATTACCTGTAAAGTTTGAAATATACATAAGAAAACATATAGCAATTGCGTTTTTAACATCTCTATATATTGATAGCTGACCTGGGGAATAACAATTGAGATGTTGAGGACTCCAGTACATAACCCTGACAAACAAAGGAACCTCTTTAAAATTTCGAACTTTAAAAACAGATATATAATTCTAAACAGTAGCAAGATTATCAAACCTTGTCCTCCACCACGGCTAGCAGCTAATGTAGCAGTGACAGCAAAAGGCACACTGTATAGTACCTAAAAATGTATCAACTCGATGTTTTAGCTGTATGCAATGAAACAACTCTTGTGTTAAAGAACGAGGGAAAAGTATACTAACTGCCAAAGGAAGACCAAGAGATGTGAATAGAACCAAGGCAACAGCTTTTAC
Source organism: Allium cepa (assembly GCA_030765085.1). Taxonomy (NCBI): domain Eukaryota; kingdom Viridiplantae; phylum Streptophyta; class Magnoliopsida; order Asparagales; family Amaryllidaceae; genus Allium; species Allium cepa. Next base: position 960,641,888 of record CM060939.1, on the reverse strand, counting down.
GCTACCGTCTGGTCCAATAATCATTTCATGAATTCCACCATTAAATTTACGAGAAGACCAAACACTTATGATTGCAGTAGCTGCCATGGCAATACACACCATGAAATTGCTCGACACCCAAACTAATCTTGGTGTGAAATTTCGGCATAAGGGCTCTATCATGAAAGAACCAACAGCCAAAACAATCTAAAAGAATATAGTATGTTCGTGTTAGAAATAATATATGATTGTTACCTCAATTATACTTTTCATTTTATACACATTGTTCTTACTGAGTTCAATAGTAAACCGAATGCACCAGCTCGAACTCCTCTGTCATATGCATTGATTTGGGGCTGGGTTCCTTTTGGGTCTCCGTGGTAGACTTCACGACCCATCCAGTCGGTGTCAAATAGTATGAATGGAAACCAAGACAACTTGAAATAAAAATGAATTTACATCAACAATATTTTACCAATTTTACAATTGAATTATTGCCTTATTTTTATCTAATACATACCCATGTAAGGCCAGTGACAAGTAGCACTGAGCGCATGCCTGGAGGCAAGTTTTTAATGCTTCTGAATATCTCGAGGAATTCGGTTTTTGGTTCTTCTTCGCCTTTTTTGTTTAACTTGGACAAAGGAACTTCTTTTGCTACTATGACCGTAACTGTCATGCAGATAAGAAGAAAAACCTGTTTGTCATATAATTCTCAGTTAGTACAGGCTGATATATCGTGTTATAAACTAATCAGTCTTTCAGGAAATTTTTGGTAGATAAAGATCACTTACCACAGCAACCAAAAATGCACCCTTTAAATTTGCACAAGCTTCACAGCATGCTCTTGTTTGAAGGAAAGGGAACCAACTGCAGATAGAGTGTGATAACATAGCATAATGGTTAATGTGATCAAGTATATCAAATAAATAGCATAGCCTAAGTTCAGCAGGCAGCAATACATACTTGTGCCATTCTCCAGTAGAACCAGAGGAGTAACCTAAAATGTTTCCAAAAGCCATCCAAGAGGCAAATATTGCGTTCGCTGCATTGCATCCATATCGACCTATGATTTCATTAACATCAATTAGCTTTGTTTTGCATTCTTGATGAAGAAAAAATTGATTTCAGCTATAAATGAAGGACAAAAAATAAACCTGAGAGATCAGCCATTAAAGCTCGAGATGGTCCCTAAAATATTATTTGAAGGGTTAACAACATAGATAAATATAAACACAATATCCATATGGATGGACAAGTAAAAACTTATGTAAACTTACTTGCACGGCATTATTGGCAAAATCTAGAATCCAAAATCCAATAACAAATGTAAGTGCCGCTTTCCAGCGAGGACCATGATATGTTCTGAATATTCATATAAAAAAAGTTGGTTAACAACATTATGATTTTTCTAATTTTGCTTATTAAGGGGAAAATAATATAGCATTTCACCTGCAATCCTCCTTTGTATCTCCCATGGCATAGCCGATATCAGAAGAAAAGCCGATTACAAGCACCTGAGTTGAACAACAAAATCATAATCAATGATTTTTCTTTTTCAATTTTTTTCTAAATAAATAAATATAAAGGTGATTTTTTTTTTACAATTTATATATACAAATATTGAATTGTACTCACAGCACAGCAGATGAGAAGACATCCGGAAATTATAAATGGCCGTCTCCTTCCGAATTTTAATTTACATTTATCACTGTACAAACCAACTATAGGTTGAACCTGCAGTAGACAAATCATAGATGTAATTTTATTTCCAGATATACATTTACGATAATAACAAACGTATCGAAAAGCATTGGATAAGAGGATATATCCCTAGCCAAATGCAGAAGAAATTCAATGAATCTGAAAAATTAACAATTTGGTCTTTAATTGTAGGTAGTTTAAATTATTTCAATTCAGTCAATGAAGGTCTCAGGAGAAAAAACAAAATTGTCATACAAATCAAGCGACTTTAATAAAATCAATGTAGAGAAGAAATTAAATATGAACAAGAATACTTACAACAAAGCCAGCAATGGGACCACAGAGCCACATAAGTGAAGATAGTGCATGAGAAAGTCCAAGAGTCTAAGCAACAAAATCAAGTGGCAAATATAAATCAGAACTTTGTAAGGTCACATTTATATCATATATGTTCTTAAAGTACAATACAAAAAATTTTGATCATACACGATACAAAGATAATCTTAATAAAGCAATTTCAGTAATAAATAATTGATGTGAAGTAAAAACAAACAAATGGTTCACAACTACGGAGCAGGAGCTAAGATTTTAAATTGATTCTTTTTTTTTCCTTTTTTTTTCGATTTCGCTACTATGACTGAAGCTAAATTTTGTCAAGACAACATAATAGTGTTATCAAGAGAATTCAAAAGACAATTATGTAATTTGATAAGTGATCCAACCATAAATTTTGTTTCTGGTGTACAATCTGACAAAACATATTTTCGGTCGTAGTAGTATTTTTGTTTCGTTTTGTTTTATATTTTATATTTTATAGACTAATAAATGAGTTATGTTAATACTCAATATTGTTGGAGTCAACTCTAGGAAAAAGGTTTCTCATAGAAAATAGCCATAATGTTGGCATGTAGTGTGTATGTTGCTAGCTAGGCGGACAATTGAAACACAAACAGTCACCGTTTGAAAATTGAGAAAATTGATATTTTTTGTCAATAACACAATGGTTTACACGTGTTGTTACACAGTAATGTCCAAAATACCCCCTGTGATACAAAAACATTTCTTTCTTCCTTCTTTTTTTGGCGTATATGAGTATATGCAATTTTAAAATGTTACTATTTATGCAAGGGTCGAACAGAAACGAAATAGTTGTTGGCTTCTGAACTAATTTTCTTTAGTAAAGTTTGGGAACTATTTGTTTTCAGTTTTATTTAAGTTTATTTCGTTTTAAAGAGGATTTTTCCTTTTACCTTTGAAATTTAACTCTTTTTAGCTTTTGCGTGAGTACTTGGTGGGAAATTTACATTCAAGTCATTTCTGTGAAACTTTTTAAAACTTGATATAAATTGCAAATATAAAAGCTTTTAGTTACGCAGCAGAATAACTTTAAAAGGTAGCCAAGATAAAAAGTTAAATTAAACACTTTTTTAAAGAAATAGCTTATTATGCAGAGTTCTCAGACAAGTTCTAATTTTAAGAGGAAAAAATGTATATTCTCTTGATCTATCAGCTACTCCCTAACGATTGAATTTCTATATAAATTAATTTTATTTAAGGGAAATTTCAGTCATTAATCATAATTCTTTTCTTGCATATGTGTGCATGCAAACAATAAATAACTATAATGCAATAATTCAAATTTCATAGATAAGCTAAACAAGAATCTATTCAATAATACTAAAAAAAATAACATATTTACCCAGAATTTTACTGCCAAAGCAGAAGTTTTTGTCCATCCGACTTTAATATTATGACAAAATCCTTCTTTAATTGTGAACATTTATGTCTTTCATAAAAGTGTGTTCTGCTAACCCTTATCTTTATAGAAGTATGTTCTTCAAACCAACTATCAAGATCCATTACGAAAATTATCAAAGACCTTTGTTTTCGAAATTATTTTTTACAATAAATCCCAACATAGGCAATCATATGCGGCTATTCGAGCAGACTAAATTCACAGAAATAAAATTTTATCTTATGATTTAAATATCGAAACTTAATACTGAATTACCCAATTTTGCAATTCCTTAGAATTCAGTTGTAAGAATAATAAGACAAAAGGAACTTAAAATCTCGACCACAAACACAAGCAACTTCGAAATTCAGACAATGCACTGGCAAATTTAAACCTTTTACAGGATCGCCACTGCACAGCACATAACCATCGTAAAAAAACAAAACTTTAACCCATATATGCAAAATCCAACCTCAGGAGTACTCAAACGCAAATATACCTGAATGTAGGGAGTGAGGAGGGAAAGCTGCAGCGCCCAACCGTACTGAACCCCACCAGCGACCATGCACGAAAACACCAGCCTAACCAAGCTGATCTCCCTCGCCGCTGGCATCGCCAAGTCATCACCCGCCACCTCTTTCTCCGCCGCTGGTGGCACCATTTCAATCTTCCTCGACTCCAAGTCCATCTCTTCTTCTTATCCTGAAACTAACTGCGTTTTGTTTTTTTCGCACAATGTGCGATTAGTTACCTTGGGATTTGAGATTTGCGAGTGAAGTGAGAAATTTGGGATTTCCTTGGCGCGTTTATAAGGTGTTGGGCATGACGGTATTTTGTGCTTGCGGTGTAATTTAAAAACGTTATATACAAATTCATGCTCCTGCGAGAATAGGGCAGGTAGGTGGTAGACGTTAAGAGGAATAATTAGAATTCGAAATGGATATATTGGAATAAACGGATAAGGAAACCACAAGGTGAGAATAACACATTAGCTGCCTTAAAATATAAACAGAGAGAGAGAGAAAGACTTCTGCCACCTTTTCAAAAGGACACCATGTTAAAATTTTAATTTTAAATTAATGGACACTAAATACCGTATTAACACAGCATCAAAACAGATATTATGTAAACTGATCTGATGTAAAGTGGTAAATAGACACAAGGACAAACTTTGGAAAAAAAAACTAGGCTGAAAGAAACAAGTTTCATTTTTGGATTGAAGGGCAAATGTTTAAGAAGAAAAAATTAGACTGAAGTACGATTCTAATTATAGTTAGCATTTTGTAAAGTGTAAAACTGAATATAATGCTAGTTATAACTAACAATTTATGTACTGTAAACATTGAATATAATGCTATTTATAACTGGTATTGTTTTTCAGCCTAATTTTTCTTCTTCAAAGTTTGCCTTTCAGTTCAAAAATGAAACTTTTTGTCCTACATCCTAAACTTTTTTCTTCAAAATTTGTCCTTCTTCCTAGTTACCTCTTGCAATTTTTTTTGATACCAGCTCAATATAGCATTCTTTTTTATCTGATATTATTTTAGTATAAAATTCAATATTCAACAGATTAAGTTTAAAACTTGTGTTATTCATACTAAAATCGGTTTGAGGTTTTATTTAAATTAACTCTCTCATAAGTTGCTCTACTATTTGATATCAATGTTAAAATTATAATTTAATAATGAGAATTTGTATAATGTTCATCGTATTAAAACTAGTGGATATTGTCGCTCGGTTTGGTATTGTTGTTTTTATCGTTTTTATTATTATTTAAAAAATAATTGAGTTTATGCCATTTTGATTCTTTCTTGATCCATGACTTTTTATTGCAACTATTTTACAAAAATCTTTAGAATACAATTATTTATTTTCTGCAAATATCAATCAAAATAATTGCATCTTAAAAAATTAATTTTTTAACACAGTTTTAAATATAATGCATACAACATACAAAATCATTATTGGAACTAAGATCAATTGCAATGCACAAATAGCAGTTTTAACCATATTTTTTTATATTAAATAAACATTTATATTCTTAAACGTTCAAATATATTACATTCAAAAAAATTCACTTTAACATCAACGGCTAATGTTGATGTTAAATTTTTAAGAAAAATTACACGTCTTATTGAGAAGAACGTCGGTGTGATTCTCTTTAGAAAAAAATACGAGATAAATGACCATTTTAAATTATAATAATTTAAATATAGGCAATTATAATTTAAAACTAAACATATTCTTTATAAATTTGAAAACTTCATGCACTTTGATTTTAAACAGTGGACATTAGAATTTGACCTTATTTTCAAATTTAATATACAAAGATAAAAAATATTTTAAAAAAGGATTTCACGAAGCACCACCATAATTATTTTCAACGAAAGTGTGCAGTTTATACTGCAAATATTTGTAGTTGTAACTGTAAATTTAAAAAAAAAAAAACTTTTGCATTATAAATTGTATATTTCTGTTGAAATAATTATAGTTGTTTTGGTGAAATCTATTTTTAGAAAGGTACCCATGTTACATTGTTTGATAAAATGAAAGAGCAATTTATACAATTATAATATTGCGTTTAAAATATGGATAATAGAAAACAACCATGAATAAAACTTTATTGATTTTATACAAGTTGGCCAATAATATAAAAAACTTTGCCAAAAACTTTAAAAGTTTAATGAAGAAACAAAAACTTTGTCAAAACATAGAAAGCAACCTAGCATTAATGTAACAGCACTAAGCCTGTCAATGGTATGGATTTTGGTTCGAACCCAACCTGAACCCGCTTTATAAATGCGGGTATGTGCTTTGACTCCAACTATCCTGGTCCGATCAAGGCCCAACTCAATTACTATTAGGGTCAGATACGGTTTTTTCAAAGTCTTATCCGGTTTGAGCCCGATCCGATTATATATTCTCGGTAGTTTCTGAACACGAGCATATATGTTGTTATTTTTTACCATTTTTGTTTACCTGCATATAGATGTTATTTATATAATATTCTTGTGAACTTGTATACGTCACCATCCAACTTGTAGGCTAACAATTATTTGTCTAAGCTTTACAAAAATTACAATTTTAAGGTATGCTCTTAACATAAATATTTTGGATCAGATGTACGAGTATCATCCGGCGGGCTTGAAAAGCCTGACCGATCGAACTCGGATATTGGTTTTGAAATAACCCAACGGGTTGTAGCCGGCGTCGGGTTTTGATTATTGTAACCGGGCTCCGGTCCCGGCTTTAAGATACCTCGACCGAAACCCGTCCACTGACGGAACCTAGCTATTATAGTCACCCAAAAATGAAGTACGCTAAAGGAAAAAGGTATTATTTTCACTTTTTAATGAAGTATGCTAAAAGAAAAAAGGTATGCTAACAATTATTTGTATATAAGTTTTACAAAAATTACAATTTTAGAATATATTTTTAAATTATATATTTTGGGTTGGACGCACGGATATTACCCGACGGTTTAGAAAACATGACGGATCGGGCTCGGATATTGGTTTTGAAATAACCAGCGGATTCAGTTAGGCCCGGGTTTTGATTATTGTAACCGGGCTTGACCAAAACCCGTCCATTGACAGGCCCACAACTGTTACAATCATTCAAAAATGAAGTACCCAAAAGGGGGGAAAAGGATTATTTTCACTTTTTTACGACCGTTTTAACAGCATTATATTTTTTTGAAAAAATATATAAAATTGGCGTTTAAAGTTTAAATTATTAATAAGGAATTCAGATGGGATGGTGACCGTATCGCGAGTATAATGTCCTATTGCCTCGCACGCGGTGAAAATAATTAAGGACTCAAAAATGTTCAGAACTTTGACCTGACGAGAGAGGTAGGACCTGTCGTGGCATCGCTTTTTTTTTTTTTTCCATTTATCCAGCTGCATTTAATTTCGAAATTTTTGTATACTTGTGTAAAGTTCAGAATCAGCAATCGGCTAGTCATTAATGTTGATCTTATCTTTGTATCATCCATTGTTATGCAGAGCCTACGTTAGTATAGCACAGCCACATGCTGCTTCTTTATTTTATTTACAAAACAAATGAGATCTCCTGTGCAAATAAAATTCACCATCTATTACATTGCATTAATTAGTTTAAATAATTTAAATGAGATTAATTTATTTAATTTCCAAATTTTTGTGTACTTGTGTAGAGTTCAGAATCATAAGATGTTCCGCCACAACCTGCATTTTCAATTTAAGCCAGCCCTTTGAGATGATGGAGTTAGACGCTCCTGCCAACTACGCTAAGCATGTGGATTATTTGCTTGCAATTGTTTTGACTTTCTTCCTCTGTTCATTCTAATTTTATTTTCTTATCTTCGTTTGTAGAAATTTATTTACTATTTGTTTTGAAGAGATTTATGAAGACGAGCGTTACGGCACGCGCTTCTCGCGTGATGATAGCATAAGCTCCGCGTGTAGGTTTTTTTTTTTCTTATACAATTGTGCGATATTAAGATATAATTTAAAATTTATTTAAGAATTTACTCGGGTATTGTATATGAAAAGGTAGCATTTTATTTAACAATTTTTTTGCATTTTAGATAAAATATGAACGATTGATTGACTAATCTTTTGTACACAGAAATTTAGCTTTTAATTAAAGTAGGATCAACTTAATTTTAAAGTTAATTGATATATAATTAATTGACTTGTTTTAGTAGACGACAAAATTGGATTTCAATTAAGGTATGAGCGGTTTTAGTTAATAGATAAGAGTGACTAACCAAGTAATAAAATATAAATTTGAATTTTAAGTAAGGTGAGAGTATATTTAGATATAACCAGATGTAATTTGAATTAAAGGGTAACTTGGATAGTTTACGTTTACACAAAAAATATGTAACATCAAACGTATTACAACTATTATTAAATATATAATTGAATTGTTGCTTTTTTAGTTGGATGGAGGCTAGGGTTTTTAAAATGAAAGGAGTTGTAATACCTCGTAATTTGACGTTAATTATTTGATTAGTAAGTTAATTAATTAGCTCTGAAAATGAAATTTGTGCAAAACAATGGAATTTGACCACGAAACTTACGCCATTGCGTTCGTGGTGAAATTCTAAGTAACTTTCGTATTTGGAGTTTTGCGATCGGAGCCCAAATGGAGAAGTTAAGAACGAAAAACGAATTCGAAACGAAAATAATCAAATAAGAATAAATTGAAGTTTTCATATTAATTACTCGAGCCCACAGGCCAACCCATTATTAGGGAGGATCGACCCTTAGCGGTCGACCGGTGACCCAAGGGCAGTCAACCGGAGGCGACCTGGCCCCGATTTAATATATTTCGACCTCACTATTCCAGTTGATTTTAGCATTTATAAATTCAGGACTAACCCTCTCTTCTCTTTTCATATTTTTATGGAGGCAATAGCAAATCTCTGCCATTTCTTCCTCTCCACTTTTTTTCTAAATTATAAACATAAGATATTTTTTATCCATATTCATACAAATCGGAGAAAAGTGGAAATCTAATAAAAAAGAGAAGAGAATCAGCCATATGCGTATTTGTGATAATTTATATATTTACGAGTATTACGACACGCGCTTCGCACATGATAAAGGTACCTGAATTGTTTTTATACAAATTGCATTTGTTTAATACGTTTGAAAGAATATGTTTTCCACAAATATGCAGCCGTATGTTCGTGTTAAATCACTGGTAATTAATTTGACTTTTTATTTCTAAATTGCAATATTTAATTTTTTGTTAGTTTGAAATTTTATTTATATTATTAGATTATAAAAAACAAATTTTTAAAGTAGTTTATTCGTTAGATCCTATTTTTAAGTAATATGAAGACTTGGTAAATATTTATAAAGGAAAATTTGAATCTAAAGGAAGCTTAATTGTCAGATCCTATTTTTGAGCTACATTAAATCTTGATAATATCTGTACAAAGAAATTTTTGGTATTTTTCACTTATATCAAAAGAGTGCGACACAAAATATATTACAACTTCTAATAAAGAAATACATATAGGGGCAATTTTGAAAGTTCACGGTCAGACCAAAAGTTTACGCTTCCAAGCCAACTATTAACAAAGATATATATTTTCTCTCTCAATCCCAAATCTCTTCTTAGATGTATTACTCTAATGTATGTGTATACCCTTTTATACATATCTCTTGGATTAAAAAGGATTTGGAGATGAATCAAAAGTTCTACATCAGATCTAGAGATTTGGTTCGCTTTTAAAAGGCGAGTGAGAAATTTATAGATTGTTATAATCTGAAAATTATTCCATTGATGTTTATTTGATTTTTATACCTAATTGGATAATTATATATGAGTTGTAGGCAACGAATTGAATATGATCTTAATATAATAAATATCGTCAACATATTCTTGTTTATGAATTTATTTAGCATTGTATACAACCTGATCTGAAAATCAGTCCTAAAAGTATGAATTTAGAATACTAATTTGAATGAAATTTATTCTAAATCTGAAATAGGTTGTGTAATAATGTTATAAATTAGGATTACTACCCTAATCTTATTAGAATATAAATTTTTCTGTATTTGGAATTGTTAGAATTTAGATCCGTTTAATATTTGTAAATTAGTTTGATTTCTTTCCCTTTCAGAAAGATACAATGTTTGATCTAACAAGGAATATATGCAAGTAGAAAGAGAAAGAGATGTGTAAAGTATGAATTCATTGTAGTTTACACCGTCTATTTCAGTAATAAAAAGAAATGATTATTATTAGTAATTTCAAACAATGCAATCTTTTATATTTTTAAACTTAAATTTTTTGTTTTGGACTAATTTATGGATAATATAGCGGATAATCTTTTTAGATATGACTCCAACAATTTAACATAGAAAAATATATTTTAGTGAAGATATATAACTAGAACATATTTGATAAAAGTAAATATGTGTACGTAATTACCGCGCTTATAATAATTAAATAAAAAGATAATAACAATGCTTGCACGTAATATTCGCGTTTATGATTATTAACTAATGGGAAAATAATTTAAAAGGTTGTAACTCCAATAAGTGGTAACAAATCTGGAGTTGCAATAATTTGATAAGTTAAATGGATTAATGAAACTGATAAAAATGAAATAGATATAAAAGCTTACTAATTCGAAATTAGTAATCATACACAAATGTCTTAGGAAATGTCCATTAGGATTTTATGAACAAATTGACATTTATGAGCATTAAACGGGGATTTATGGATAGATAAATATTTAAGGTAGATCTTATTGCCCTTAAATAAAAAGGAAATTAGTAAGCTAAGTCCAATGTCTACCTAAGCTAATATAAATAAACACTTAGGATGGTCGATTGAACTTAGTAGGTTAGTGATGCGAGGTCAGTACAGTGAGTCGACGGAAGATTTCCCTTCACTTTGAGGCTACCAGCAGTCTAGTGCATTTACTACTGATGTGAGGTATCACTAATCGTTGGACCTACAGCGACGTGAGAGATTGGGCTTGCTTTCTTAATTGGAAAGCATTAAATTGTCCAAATTAGCGGTGAGGGATATCTGCACAGGGTTCGCTTTTGGTTTGAGGTCTTAAGTGGCTGAAGGGTCCGCCACTCTTTTAAATGGAAGTATTAAGTAACCTAGTGAGATTTCAAATAAATAAATAAGGATGTCTTTAAAAATGTTTTACTTCAGTGTTGAGGTCTTAAGTGGCTGAAGGGTCTGCCTCTTTACCGAAAGAAGTAACCTAATGAGACGTTATACTTATAATTAAAGAGTGTGGGTGGATATCTCGGGAAGGGTTCGCTTCATATTTGAGGTCTTACGTGACTGTAAGGTCCTTCTCTTTCCTACAAAAGAAGTATTAAGTAGCCCAATGAGATTTTCAAGCAATGATAGATAAAAAGTACAATTGAGGAGCATGCTTCTGGAAGTAGGTCTTAAATGAAGGGCTCTGTCTATTTTCCACTTGGAAGTATTAAATGGTTGGGTACAATCTCTTACATTACTAAGGCCGTAATAATAACAGTGCCATTTAGGAGCACAACTTAGATTAGGTCTTAAATGACCAGAGTCTACCAATTTTCCAATAAAAAAGTATTAACTAGCTTGGGTATTGTTTATTACACGACTATAACTTTATTGGCGATAGATGTGGTAATAGTTAGACATTAAATGTTAGAAGTCTTAAATAGTGGTTGGAGGTCTTGTAGCTAGGACCCACCAACCATTGACAACATTGTTAGGAGCCTACCTTGGGAATACGTCTTAAATGACGGCGTCTACCTTAATTGAGGTCTTAAATGACGAAGTCTGCCTATTTCACTTTTTAAAAGTATTATAGAAGCCCGCTTCATATTTAAGAATACTAAGTGGCTATTGGGTTTAGATGTATCTGGTGGTTGGTATGGCTTCATTAAGTAATCGTGTGTGCAATGCAAGAGTAGATTAGAATTGCTAATCTTGATGTACATAACAATTAAATGGAAACCTATCGATTTAAGTTTATGTTATGGACAATTTATATTTTTCAGTCGTCAGAACTTTGTTCAGACCCCCTCCTCATTACAACCCAAAAGATAGAATTTGAGGAACATGTTACTAGAGCTGGATGTGCTTTGTTGTTGGAGAGTCTTCTTTTCTCCTTCGCTCGATGCTGATGTGACAATCTTTTATCCAAGGAATACCACTAGTTTCAAGGTAGTGCTTATAATCAGTATTCTTATCCTATTATTATTTCCACTATGAGTTTAGATTTCTATCAACCCTTGATAATGCCGATGCTTATTTACAGGTACAACATTCAATGATCTATGCTCTGATGGACTTGAGTTTTGATTTTTGTCGAAATTTGGGTCCATGGATGTATGGGTTCTTACATTTGGTATTGGTTCCTAGGCAAGTAGATTAGAGGGATTAGAATAAATTGAGAAAACATATTCATACATTCCTATCTAGTAATATTATATTTTTACGCTATATTCTAAGTGTCTGACTATAGAAGTAGTTGTAGTTCCACTTCGAAGGAATGGGGGAAGCAACTACGAGTTGAAAATATCTTAGAGTTAAGATTTTCACACCGATTTTGAAGTACCCCATAGAGTGATGATGATGTGTAAAGCGCTGTTGATGAAGAGCATGAGTGCAACTTATGGCCGAATCCCAAGACTGGAGGTGTTCAACTTGACGGTTGAGATTCTAGCTACCTTGTGATTTTGGATTTTGAGTTCCAGTCGGATACACACAATTATTCCAGATGGATGAGAAATTAGAGTTTGTATGTCGTAGTTGTTCGGAAGCAAGTTTTGCTAGGGTCCATTCATTGATCACCTCTTTGATGACAAACCAAATTTTTATTCGAATGATTAATGTCAATTCCTTAGTGTAAAACCTATGAGAGAATTTTTATAAAGTATATTTTGAAAATGCCTTAGATTTTGAAAAAGATGTTTTCAAAGGATTTCCTTGAGATTTAGTTTAAAATTTTTGTTCAAGTGAAGTTTTGAAATTTTAATTTTAAAAGAAACGCGTATACCACTAGGTGGGTCGTGTTATGAAATTTTTGGTTTATAAATGATTAGTTCTTTAAATCCTTAAATATTTAAATGTACATATCAGTAAGGCTTGATATTGATTTTTGGCAAGAAAATAGTTTTTCAATTCGGGAAATTTGTGTTTCAAAAAGATTTTTTAGAAATTTCAAAATATTTATACATATAAGTTTGATTTTAAAGGGAAGTTTTGGTATGAAATAGTTTCTATTATTTAGAAGCAAGTACAAAGGAGCATATACTTAGGTCAGTGATTTTTCGATTTATGAAATTGAAGGTTTTGTATTTTCTCTCTTTAAGGTACCGACAAAATAGGAATGGCACCAACTTTGTTGGTGTATGTAGTTTGAAGTGTTGCTAAATCCGTTAGATATTGGAAGAAATACTTCCAGGAAAAGTAGGCATGAAATAGCTGCTGGAATATTTTTGGGCTTTTGGAAGTGTTGTTAGTCACAACAGTTTTGCTGAGGCTACTGAAATCTTGTCAAGGAAGAGTCTACATGGTAAAGTGGATCGCGTCGTGTGGAAGGTAGAATTTTTCAAGATGGGTTAAGCTGAAGATGGTGTGCAGAACGGTCAATAGAATATTAATTAATTTAACTGGCTCTATTGGGTCCAGGTGTAGGCTGCGCCTAAATCTGGGTTAGCGGTCGATCAGTTGATCTAATTAAAAGCGGTTGACCACTAGGTAGATTAAGGCCGAACTTGAACCAAGAATGCGACTATAAGTTGTGTACAAACCTTCAAGTGCCATAGCCTCCTCACTCTTCTTCTCTTCTTCAATTTTTTTAGTCGAACCCATTTCCATCTCCCCCTTTCTCTGCTTAACCTAAGCCTCTCTCCTCCATTACTCCACCAATAAATGCCAAAATCCTTGCACATCAGATCGTACCCCACCACTGCTCTAGTTCTAAACCATATTTTTCCTTTTTCCACCCGCCTCTAAGTCCATGGCACCACCACGCACTGACAACTCTTCTTCTCGTCATCCCGACCTCACTCCGCAAGAAGCTGCTTGGCTTGATCGGAGCAAGTGCAAGATCGCCGCCTATCTCGGAACGATGGACTTTGATTTTCTTCATGGGCGACCAGTAAAGTTCGGATATTTCGCCGCTCCTAGGCTTAAAGAGATTTTCATCATGGTAGGACTTGCACTGATCCTCTGCTTCGAGACTTATGAGCGGGAATATTACCCAAGTTGCATCCGTCTTTTCAATGCACAGATGATGCAAAATTCTGATGATGGCAAAAGCTACATTGAGTCCAAGGTCTGAAGGGTGCTTGAATTGAGATGATAGATGATGATGTTGCCGGGATATTGGAGATATCTATAGTAAGCACAGATATAGACGACATAGAGTGACTGATCTTGAGATTCTACAATGGATTTTTTCAAAAAATGCCGGTGATTGGAGGACTAACAATTTGCGACCTATGGCCCATCTCATCGTGCGCATCATTCAACACAACATCGTTCCGAAGAGGGAAGCCATAACCAGATCCACGCCTCAGTGCGAAAAGCCGCCTATGCTATAATTGGTGGCGGTAGCCGTCAATTGGGTTCGTGTCTTGATGCTTCATATGGTCGATTAATTTATTAGAACCTTGATAACTCACTTTCCAATTTTCGCTTGCTCACCTAAGTGTTTAGGCATTACGTGATAAATTTGAGCGGAGAGCCAATAGTGAGGAAGGTCCCTCCCGCCATCGATCAGACCATTGTTAAGAGGATGAATATTCCTTTATCATCTGCCGCATCACTTATACCGACACCCGAGCCATAGCACCAACATCATGGATAGCGTAGAGCACTAAGGGATACATGAGTCCCAAGCTTGCTGCTATCCGTCAGGTTTAGGCAGAGCTCCGAGAGATTAGGACGGAGCAGCAGCGCCAATGGCATGAGATTGAGTGCATAGCCGCCATGCTACGACCATTCCTCGGTCGCGACAATTGCTCGAGCTCCAAACGCAGAGTGAGACCTTCTCATAGTTCCTAAGCAGTGTTTTATCTAGGGTTGTTATATCTTATTATATCTAGCATTTTTTCTTTTATTTTGGGTTGTAAAATTGTTAGTTTTCTCTTATAAAAGGCATGTACAATGTTATGTGTTTCTATTTAATGTCTATGTTATTGTTTCTAGAAATGCAAACTGCTACTATATATATGCATTGTAGAGAAGCAATATAAATATGAAAGTCTCATAATGACACTTAACAAATAGTAAATGCAACATAAGACTTGAAATATAGAATAGTTGAAAATTTTAGCCAAGGAGATGACAAAGTTGTTTCGGTATCACATGACATTGCTCAAGTTCCTTAAAACTATTTTTTTTTTAAAATAATAGATGTGTTAATATTTTTAAATAAAATGTCAAAATTTCGAGTAAAGGTTAGTTGTAGAATTTTGAAATTTGGTTTATGCGTATTGCACATAACCGACTTCCGACTATGCTGAAATTGTGGTTTGATTTATCAAAATTTTTGTGCAGGAAAAATATTTTGAAAATTTTCTCCTTGATTTGAAAAGTTCCCTTGATTTGAAAAATTACACATAATATTCGCATTTAGGATAATTATCTAATGGGAAAAGAATTTAAAAGGTTGTAATTCCAATAAACGGTAAGAAATATAGGAGTTGCAATAATTTGATATAGTAAATGGATTAATGGAACTGATAAAAACGAAATAGATATAAAAGGATACAAATTTGAATTAGTAATCATACACAAATGTTTTAGGAGATGTCATTAGGATTTTATGGACAAATTGACATTTATGAGCATTAAACCAGGATTTATGGTTAGATAAAGTTTTAAGGTGAATCTTATCGCCTTAAATAAAAAGGGAATTAGTAAGCTAATTCCAGTGTCTACCTAAGCTAATATAAATAAAGACTTAGGATGGTTAATTGGACTTAGTAGGTTAGTGATGCGAGGTCAGTAGATTCACTCGACGGAAGACTGCCTTTCATTTTAGGCTACCAATAGTCATGTGCATTTACTGCCGATGTGAGATATCAATAATCCTTAGACCCATGACGACACGAGAGATTGGGCTTACTTTCTTAATCGGAATGTATTAAATGGTCCAAATTTGAAATTAGGAGCGGTGAGGGATATCTCCATAGGGGTTCACCTTTGGTTTGAGGTCTTAAGTGGCTGAAGGGTCCGTCTCTCTCCTAAATGGAAGTATTAAGTAACCTAGTGAGGTTCTAAATATATAAATAAGGATGCCTCCAGAAAGAGTTTACTTTAGTGTTGAGTTCTTAAGTGGTTGAAGGGTCTGTCTCCCTATCGAAAAAAGTAACCTAATAAGATACCATATTTATAATTAAAGAGTGAGAGTGGATATCTTGGGAAGGGTTCGCTTCAGGTTTAGGGTCTTAAGTGACTGTAAGGTCCTCCTTTTTTCTATAAAAGAAGTATTAAGTAGCCCAATGAGATTTTCAAGCAATGACAGCGAGATAGTACCATTGAGGAGCACGTTTCTAGAAGTAGGTCTTAAATGATGGGGCTTGCCAATTTACCACTTGGAAGTATTATGTAGCTTGGGTATAGTCTCTTACAGTGCTAAGGCCGTGATAATAATAGTACCATTTAGGAGCACGCCTTGGGGATAGGTCTTAAATGATGGGGTCTGCCTTAGTGAAGATCTTAAATGACCAGAGTCTGCATATTTCCTAATAAAAAGGTATTAAGTGTCTTAGGTACATGACTATGATTTTATCAACGATAGATGCGGTAATAGTTGGACATTAAATGTTGAAAGCCATAAATAGTGGTTAGAGGTCTTGTAGCTAGGAACCACCAATGGGAATGGGTCTTAAGTGACGGAGTCTACCTTGATTGAGGTCTTAAATTGAGGAGTCTGCCTATTTCCCTTTTTAAAAGTATTATAGAAGCCCGCTTCATATTTAGAAGTACTAACTAGCTAATGGGTTTGGAAGTATCGGGCGGTTGATGTGTTTCGTACCTTGGGAATAGGTAAGTAAG
Organism: Allium cepa; assembly: GCA_030765085.1. NCBI lineage: Eukaryota > Viridiplantae > Streptophyta > Magnoliopsida > Asparagales > Amaryllidaceae > Allium > Allium cepa. Next base: position 960,624,943 of record CM060939.1, on the reverse strand, counting down.
TAATCATGCATGCAATGCAAGGTTATATTAGCATTGCTAAACTTGCTGGACATAATAATTAAATGGAAACCTATTGGTATAAGTTTATGCTATGGACAGTTTATGTTTTTCAGTCACCGGAATGTTGTTCTGACCCTCTCCTCATTACAACCCACATGATAGATTTTAGAGGAACAGGTCGCTGGAACTGGCTGTGCTATGTTGTTGGAGAGTATTCTTTTCTCTTATGCTCGATGCTGATGCGACAACCTGCTATCCAAGGAATACCATTAGTTTCAAGATAGTGGTCATAATCAGTATTCGTATACTATTGTTGTTTCTGCTGTGAGTTTTGACTTCTATCAATCTCTGATAATGCTCATGCTTATTTGTAGGTATCGAATCCAACGATCTATGATTTGATGTACTTGGGTTTCGATTTTGTCAAAAGTTTGCCCCATAGAGGTACGGTTTGTTACAGGAGCGAGCCTTGACTTTATATTTGTAGGTACAGATTAGGTAAAGTCTAGGCCGAGGAAGACCATTTCTTTACTCATATCCTTTATTCATACGTATACGCAAAATTCCTTTTCTTTAACCTTTTTTTAAGGAAAATAGCTTTTATTGTACCACAATAAATGTCATTAATTAAAATTCAACTCAATACCATTAATTGATATTATACATATGTATTTGTGTGTGTATTATTAACCATTGTAGGAAATCATGAACTAACGCACACAAACACACACACATGTGTGTGCATGTGCATGTGCCTGTGCATGTGTGTTTGTGTGTGTATTGACATAATTAGGAACCTTACTCTTTATTACTAATTATTGAATCAAATGTGTAGCAACCCACACCCCAATGGATCTGAATTTTTGCTAAATCGACAACCCAAGTCCACTAAAGCACGGATCATTAATTTAGTATCCTGCAAGTAAATAAATAAAATCATATTAGATCACTATTGGTATAACTCACCGTGGAATAGTAAAGTGTAATAAAACATATAGTTCCTGAACAAGGTTGACACTTCCAATTTTTAGTGTCCTTGTCAGTGCCGAGCGTGCATTAGAAAACCTATCCTTCCACTGTTCCCGCCTTGCACTAGTACCCGTCCCTCTAATGATATCATGTGGTTTGTATGAGGAGGGGGTCAGACCAACATTCTAGTGACTGATGAAATATACATTTTGCACATAACACTAGTTTATGCCGATTGTCTTCCATTACATGTTATCTCTTTTAATTTTTACTTAGTCCTCTCGAATCCACATATGCGTACAATACGCCCCATCTACTCAAAGTAAACCATAACTGCATATGTGTATATATATACCACGGTCCCCCTTTTGACCAAGATACTATCCCAGCTAGTATCTGTAACGTGGCATCACGTCAGGATCCACCATTAATGCAATATCACGTCCGTATGGAACTACAACTCGGATTACGACTAACCATATAACTATGCATTGGGGAGGGGAACCCGAAATGTCAACTCGTCGATATGTCTCATTGTTTTCATCCGTGTCCACCTCTCAATAGTTGTTTACGTCATGTTGTGTGTCTCATAGTGCCTAATACGACGTTATATTAGCATAGCCGTATTCCATCTTGCCTTGGGGATTTACTACTTGTCTGCTTTCTATTATGGACTTGCTCCTTAGATTATTGAGGACTCAGCTCTTCGGACTACCCCATCGTTTTTGAAAGAACTTTTTTATGGGTTAACTAGTCTTGCCATAACAAACAAACTGGCAAAAAACTATGACGGTGCATTACTTAAGGTGACCTACCCTAGTTGGAGGCGTAGTCCATTAGGTTTAACCATGTCTTTTTCGTTGACCGCGCAAGATTGATGACGCACTCAACCTATGTACATCTCATACTTCTGATTTGGTACCAGCACATAATAACATAGCGTCGAGCCGCTCACCATTCTATTTAGATTTCTTAATATAGTCAAGACAATAGTTTCCCCTTAATTTATTGGAGTAGAATCTATTGAGCGTATTCCTTTATCTATATGCAAATGTATATACTCCACGTGTCCTACAATTGAATATATCCCACATCACTATAATACATCTACAATTATCGGTGGCCTCTTGCAATGGGTACACTTCTATTGTGTAACACTACTGAACTAGCACTCCAACTCATTCTAATGACTATGTCATTCTTATCCATTTAAGTTATTTACATACTTACATAATTACACCCTGGCATAAACGCATACTTGAGACTATGTATGCGTGCCTATATATGTATGTGTGTATGTATATATGTATCTGTTGGAACTAGGTCAGCCCACATCAAAAGATATCAGTGAATTTCAAAACAATTTATACCCTATTATATCTTTATTGGGCCTATGAAGTCTAATTCATTTAGAATATTTCTAAACATAGTTTAAATAAAATCGTATATTTTATTTAAATTTATAAATTGTAGTTGAATTTTTTTTTGATTTTGGTTTACTTAATACACAAACACACGCATGACGCATGTATCATATACATACATACATACATACATACATACATACATATATGTGTGTGTGTGTGTGTGTGTGTATATTTGTATGTGTATCTATGTATAACATAGTAATCTGTGCAAGATATAACATGCTTGTATATAGATACTCAGATTTACATTGCAACAGACACATTAGCTCATTTTATATGTATTGATTGTCGTCAAATATGTTCATGTATGTATAGTTATAAATTCCAAATAATTATGTATACACACACACACACACAACAAAAAATATTTTTAATATGAATTAAAATAAACTATTTTTAATTATATATATATATATGCATAGCTAGTCAATATAATAATTAATAGAAAATTAATTTATAATATAATATATATATACACACATATAAATATAAATATGAGTATAAATATATATATATATATAAACAAAACAATTTTTTTCAAGTTTGAAAATATCATAGATTTAAAGTTAATATAATTTTAACATTTTATTATACATATGTCATGAATTAATAATCAGTTTCTACTTTTAATTAATTAATATAAAATACTTATTTAAGAAAACTACAAATTTTAAATTTAGAAAGAATCTAGGATCATATTTTAGGTGTTAGGAAAAATTTCCTGGATTTTTTGAAATTAAAATATTATTTTAGTTAATTAGTCAATGTTCGGCCAAAGTTAAAATAATTTTATAAAAACGTAAAATAAAGCTAAAAATTTCTAAATTTTTTTGCCTGCATCTAACATCATGAATTAATTTTAATAATTATAAAAATGAATTTTTGAAAATCGTTTTATTTTACAAAAAATATCAAATCAAATATTCAACAAATATTGATAATAAATATATATTACTAACATAAAAAATTATTTTCAGTATTTATAATTCATCATAAACATTAACATGTATAAGAAAAATTTTAGACCAATTTTCTATAGTAGATATAAACATATATGCTTAAATACAAATTGTACATAAGTACAAATGCACAAATTAATATCTATGTTAATATATACTAGTATAAAATTAAACAAATTTCTTTTCAACTTGTAATATCATATCATAAAAAAAATTATAAATATTAAATTTTATGCAAATAACCAATCTCCATTGTGACAACAACATTACATATAAAATCTCAGCCAACTAATGCAACAACAATGAGATGTAAATATCCACAAACATATATGATTAGCAAATTATAAAATATGATAATCTATTTAATAACTATGTAATAAATGTTACCTACTACATATGCCCTTAAGTCCACGTTGATATAGTAAATTCTCTTTCTCCAATTATTCCTTGATCCGTCGGATTGCTAGCCTGGAATTAACGATCTTCCACCATCTAATAGTTTTGTTTTAACTTGAATTTTATTTGAGAATTTTGGAGATAAATGGAGCTTTGTTTCGGCAGCAATAGGAAGGTAATGGCGGCCATAATTTAGAAGATGGAGGCGGCTCAAAAATCTCTAATTTAGGTTAAGGTTAGAGAGAGGCCTTTTATAATGTTTGAGGGAGAGAAAAGAGGATAATATCTTTCCTTCTTCTTTCCTAATTTCCTCCGTCTATTTTAAACCCTAATTTCCTCCATTTTTGGTCGTCCTTACTGTATAATTGCAGCTAAAAATATCTTCCAAATCTATGGATTAATACCCTTTCGAGTCCAAACAAATATGGTATGTAAATCTAACTTAATTTCTTATCAATATCTCATATTGATTAACAAATTTATAACTCTTATAAGTATATATACACAATATTTGTTTCTCAAATCATAATCAAATTTCATAATTAATATTTCATAGATGTTAATTAATTTATAACAATTATGAACTAATTAAATCATTCGGTCTAGAGAGAATTCACCGTTTATTATCGTGATAACTCAATTTACCTTTTTATTTGCACAGGTCATATTAAATTCAAAACTATGGAACTATCACATATTCCATAAATTTCAAAGACTAAATTCAAGGGCTATTAATACCTAGTTTTCTAGGGTCACATACATGCAATACACGATTCAAGTTATCGATCATAGAATATGTAGTCAGGGTTTATACTTCAATTCACATATATAAATTTAGCCTACAACTCCAATTTACATTTCAGGCATATAAGAATGGATTCAAAATGATGTAAATATGATATTGTATAAAAATATATAATTTCTCACATACCTTTTTAGCTTTTCAAATCTCCAGATCGGATCTTGTTATTCCAATTTGACTCCCATTGCTCCCTATTTGGGTTTTTACACAGCAAGCCTATATAGATTTATCAAAGATCCAGACTGGAAAAGCGAGTTGGAATTTGATTTATATTTTAACTCAAGATTTGCAATTTCCCTTGGCTCTGGCGATTTGATTTAACCATATTCTTCTTCCTATTCATCTTTTATAACTCTCCAATTGTATATACATTAAATTTGTAACTATGTCTAAGAATTCAGGATTTGGAGGAGAAGAGCCAATGAACAAGCTCCAGCATTGCCTAGAAAATATAAGTTTAGATGTCAGGGTCTAGGTCTATATTTATAAGCGTTTAAATCAATGCTAGCAGTTAGATTAAACTATATTAAATTTCAGCCTTTTGGCCGCGTGTTATTTGACACGATCAACGTCGATCGCTTATCGCCATGGGTCTTTGGCTACCGGCTAACCTGAGTGCATTATGTGTTGACCCGTGGCTTGCTTTACGCATTAATCAATCAATGTTGTTTCAATTTGTTTGTTTTATTCGTTTAGTAAACCACCGATAATCTTCTCCCTATTATTAATTTCTTAATGTTTAAGATAACATTAACTTTAAATGACGGTAATTAACGTCAGTTAATTATTCCTATTCCCTTAATTACATATTTAATTATTTTCGATTCGAAAACTTCAAATGTTAATAACTTTTTTGTTTGAACTCCGATTGGAAAATATTATATACGAAAACTGATCAGAAAATCTCCACAAACCCAATGAGTCAAGTTTCGTAGCAAAATGACGAGATTTATAAAAATTCTATTTTTCAGCGTTACTAATTATTTATTAATTTCTTTTTAATTAATTATCATTAAAATTGCGGAGTGTTACGTTCTCCCCCCTTAAAAGAATTTCATCCCCAATATTCCTCAAGAACTGAACAATGTAACATAATGTATAACCATCCTAAACTAACCAATCAATTAGTGTGCAACCAATTTTTCAATCAATCGTGTATAAGTGCACAGTGTATCACAACATATATGATATGCATACCGAGCGATTCTAAATAGCCGCCCGTATGCGCATACATCCTTTTTAAAATAATTTGGAAATATGATGCAAACAACCTAAATATACTAATAGTTCTATATGTATGCAAAATTTTGAAAATCAAAAACTTGTTATTGCACATAAATTTTCCCATACTTCGTGATTGGAAATATAGTTCAACCAATTTTTCATCCAATCCCTACCATCCAAAATCCTAGCACGCCGGTTCTAACATTAAAATTTAGAAAAATCCATTTTTCTAAACCTATATTCTTTTGTCAATAATGAGTCTAGATGGAAAACTCCATAGTTTAATCCTTCTTTTATGTACCCTTTTTCCATCATATCTTAGATACTCCTCTTTTGCCCCAATTTTTTTTTAACTTTTCCAAGTATAGTCCTTGTAAGTAAATTTCGTTTTAAATCTTTATATTTCTAAAATAGAATCGTTTTAATGCATTAGAATTATATTTCTTTTAAATGGAATGATTAACATTGTAAACATTTATATATTATCCATAAAGGGAATTTGTGTTACGTCTGGAATTACAAGGAATTATCTTTTTCATGATGTTGAAATAAACAGTACAAAATACGGTAAATATCCCTATTTTGTACGTCTCTTTTATTTAAGGTTTATTCCTTGTTATTTCAACAGCTATTTATAAATCTGAAACTTGATAATCTATAGAAACTCGCATTCCAGCACGCTATATAATCCAATAAAATACTACTTAAATCCTTATATTTAAAATGATAACTCAATTTACCTTTTTATGCATAAGTCATATTAAGTTCAGAAATCTAGAACTATCGCATATTCTATAAATTTCAGGGACTAAATTTAGGGGCTATTAATAACCAATATTTTTCAGATTTACATACATGCAATACACAATTCAAGTTATCAATAATAGAATAGGTAGGTAGGGTTTATAATTTTATTTCACGTATACAAATTTAGCCTACAACTCCAATTTACATTTCAAACATACAAGAATAGATTTAGAGCGATATAAATCTAGTATTATATATATAAAAAAAAAATTCCCACTCATCTTTTTAGCTTTCCAAATCTCCAGATCTAATCCTTGTTATCCCAGTTTAACATCCTTTTTTCCTTAATTGGATTTATACGCTGCGGGCTTACACAGATTTATCAAAGATCTAGATTAGAAAAGAGATTTGGAATTTGATTTATATTTTAGATCTGGATTTACAATTTACCTTGCTTTGGCGATTTGATTTGACCCTATTCTTCTTCCCATTCATCTTCTACAATTCTTAATTATATATACATATAATTTATAACTATTGCTAAGAATTTAGGATATGGAGGAGAAGAGAAAATGGTAGAGCTCCGATATCGCTTTAAAAATATGAGTTTGGATGTAAGGGTTTTGGTCTATATTTATATGGGTTCAAATGAACGCCAGTTGTTAGATAAAGCTTTATTAAATCTGGGCCGTTTGATCTGTCGTTTTTACAAAACCAACGGTTGACTGCTTATCGCGTTCGGTCGACAGTTATGGATCGACTTTGGTTCATTATAGGTCAATCCATGGATTGTTTTACGCATTAATTAATTAGCATCATTTGCTTTTGTTTATTATATTCCTTTATTAAATCACTGATATAATCTCCTTCCTATCATAAATTTCTTAATGTTTAAGGTAACACTAGTTAATTATTCCTAATTTCTTAATTACATATATAATTATATCTGATTCGAAAACTTCAAACGTTAATAACCTTTTCATTTACCTCCGATTGGAAAACTTTATATATGAAAATTGGTTAGAAAATCGTCTTGAACCCAATGGTGCAAGTTTTCGTAGCCAAATTCCAACGTTTATAAAAATTCTATTTTTTGGCATTATTAATTGTTAATTAACTTCTTTTTAATTAATTATCATTAAAATTATGGGTGTTACAAATTATAACTTATTGTATTAATCTTTTCAAATTCAAAAAATTGGATTTACCATTATTCTTTACAAATAAAAAGATAACAAGCATTATCCCTAAGAAATGCATTCCTTGTATAATTATATTGTTATCTTCTCATTTAAAATACATATAATTTTCTTCATTAGTTATAACAATTAATTTTTTATCATGGTAATCAATGCTTTCCATCTGAAGCGATTTAAATTTTGTACATGTAAGTATCTCCCATCTTATCTTTTAATGCACATTAAAAAATTATATTCATATTAGAGCAATTCAAACAAATTTATAAAATTATTGTATAAAAATAATAGTGATAAGTTACTCACTATATAAATTTTGGCATATTCCCATAATTAATTCTTAAACTTATATTTCAAAATAGCACAAAACCATAATGAGCGCCATTGTAAACAATCCGTATTTCTTTCATACAGTCTGTTCCTGATGTTTTATATATGAATTTTAGGGTAGAAAATTTTATTTGACCTAGTAGAAAAATCAGATTTTCCAAATTCCTTATTTGAAAAAATTTAGTATCCAACTTTGCGTAAAATTAACAAAATGCATTTTTAATTAATTAATTATTTTATTAAAAATATGAAGTGTTTTATTCTTCCAGTTAAAAGAATTTCACCCTTGAAATTCTAAACGATGAAAAATGTAACTCGCGGACTCAACCTTACAATGGTAACCATGTGTATGTGCAATACATACACTTAGACAGCACCACATGCAAAAAATTAAACAATGCATTCAAACAATTCATATCAAATATATATGTTTCCTAACATTTCTAGTGTATATGATATGATATCCGTACATATACCAACTATAATCAAAAGTAGGTAAATAATATATAGTAAAGGAAAATTAGGTGCAAATGATTAATACATGGTAATAGCCAAATAGATGCATATAAGTAACATTCAAACATCAAATCAACATTTTTCATGAATATGGCATGTGAATAATGCATAATACTAATGCAACTCCTATATGAATGCAAAGCATGATCGTGGCATATAGGCATGGATGTAAAATATCGTAGAATACATGACAATTTCAATATGTATGCAACATGATATGCAATGCATATAGTAGCATATCACAACTATGGGATATAACATAGCATACCACATTATCTAATTTTCTAATTTAATAGTAATAATCTATAGCAAACATTCAAATGTACTTAAATAAACTATAACTCTAACAATTGAGCAAGTGAAAATATATTTTAGAAAATAGTTTATGTGAAAAGAATGGATTATCTCCTTCCCTTTCTAAGTACTCTCAAATGGATCATTCTTCCAACCTTAACTTATCAACTTTACTGCTGACATATAAACTATATCCAAATCACTATAAATATATGTGCATAGGTAAACCTCTGCAATCCATGCTACCAACTAAGACAATCTGATGTTGACATGCACCGGTAACTCGCGCACAAGTATGCTCTAATGGAAAATGTTGCCTTAGGTAACCCTTAGTGCACATATATAATGCTTCAAATCACCCCAGTAGTATACTAGTCACTTCATCTTCTGGATATTAGGGTATGACAACGCAAAGGTGGACGGTGCCTCTCTTAATATCTAATTACTTAAGTCTTTTACTATTCTTCATTTTCACCTAATAACTATAAAATCTGGTGATCTTTTAAATGGGTGAAAATATTTTAACTTCCTTTTAATTCAACTTAGGTTGTATCATTTCATTTATTACATCACTTCTATAATCCTCCAACAATCATGATACCAAGGTACCACATCTTCAGTCCGTAAGACCATTTTTTTATGCTAAGTTCTACACTATACAGGTAAGTAAACATTCAAGCATTCAAGTAAAGTAATTATATTAATTAATTTATCTAAATTTGGAACCAAAATCCTAAATCTATGTAAAGTCCTAAATTTAGATGAAATGCTAATCTAAAATTGTTTTAGTATTAAAGGTAGTTGACTAGGTGAAACATCGTTCACGTGTAACTGTTATGCAATATAAAGTACGCACCTTTAAGTCAATACATCATGAAAGCTTTATTAAATAAATAGTCTCCTTCTAGTCCAAGGGATGATTGAAAAGAATCATGCTATCCTCCTCTCAAATTCTTACAGAAATCTCCAAAACTCATTTTCCATGAGAATTCCTCTACATTCTCAATGAATGCAAACTAAGATACCTTTTTCTTGATTCTCAATGCTTCAACCATTCCTTAGTGCAATCCCATTAATAGGGCCTTCCTGAAACACAATTTCTCACCATTTATTTTTAGCCGTTTTATGACCGAGACAACAGAAGATGGAATGTTGTCTTGCCAGTATCAATCCAGTAATCATAATTGTAACACCCAAAAAAAATAATAAGAAATTAACTAAAAAGAAAAGAATAAATTAATAATAAGGCCAGAAATGGAATTTTTGAAGATGCTTGAATTTGGATGAAATTTGTGTCATTGCGTTCGTAGTGATTTTTGATCAATTTCCATTTATAAAGTTTTGAAAACATAGTTCAAACAAAAAAGTCATTGATGTTTGTAGTTTTTGGATTCATATTAATTTAAAAGGATTTCACATTTATATAAATAATTAAAGCTAAAGTTTGAAATTCAAAAATTAACAGTAGTTAAACTTGGAGGTTAAGTAAACGCTAAAAGAAAAGTTAACGTTAAATATAATTAAGGTATTAAATAATAAATCAATAGCAACAATCAATTCTTCCCAATATAAACGCTACCGATCATCCTCCTTTCTTAGGCCAGTCGACTGCTACTGGTCGACCGATTGGGGAAGAGTGGTCGATCGGTGCGTGTAATGACCTGCCTTTTTGGATGGTTTAAATCGACGATAAATGTAATGACCCATAATTTAATCACTTTGAAATTGAATAGTTAATATGTTTTTAAATGATTAAATAATGTATTTTATATCTAGAATATAATGTGGATAAAACGCCTCGAATTGATTTTTTTACTAATTAAATTGATAGTTTAAAGATGGTTCAAGTTATAAGGCAGTTAGGGTGACCAATTTATTTAAGAATGAGTTTGCCTAATAAAACGGAATAGTATAATTACTTGCCTAATAAAACAAGAAAGAATTATTAACCCCGCCTAATAAAACGGAATAGTATAATTACTTGCCTAATAAAACAAGAAAGAATTATTAACCATGCCTAATAAAAAAGAATAGCATAATTGCTTGCATAATAAAATAAGAGAGAATTATTAACCTTTCCTAATAAAACAGAATAGTATAATTACTTGCTTAATAAAACAGAACAGTATAATTACATGCCTAATGAAACAAAATAGCATAATGATTATTACATTCATGCGGATGGTTGCCATTGGACCAAAATCTGGTCGACTTAGGTTCTGCCATGTGGATGGTTGCCATTGGATTAAAATCTGGTCGAATCATGTTATACCATAATTGATAAGGAGGATTCCTATTGGGCCAAAATGTGGTCGAATCAAATTAAGCCATCAAGATGCTTTCTATTGGACCAAAATGTGATCGAATCAAATTAGGCCATTAAGATGTTTTCTATTGGACCAAAATATGGTCGAATCAAATTTGGCCATAAGGCTAGTTTCTATTGGACCAAAATCTAGTCGAATCAGGTCAGGCTATAGGAAATGACTAAATTACCCTTCCCTTCACCTATAAATAGCCAAGTCCATATCTCATTTTAATTCATTCAAAACTAAAGAAAAGAACTAAAAATTCATTATCAAAGGTGAATTATTCCAAGTCTCCATCAAAGCAAATAGGATGTGAGTATATTCCTTGCTTTCATAGTTTAGCGAGTATAACTTATTCTATGAGTATATTCCTTGCTTTCATAGTTTAGTGAGTATAACTTATTCTGTGAGTATATTCATTGTTTTCATAGTTTAGTGGGTATAACTTATTCCGTGAGTATATTCCTTGTTTTCATAGTTTAGTGAGTATATTACTTGTTTTCATAGTTTAGTGGGTATAACTTATTCTGTGAATATAATTCAATATTTTATGGTAAGTGTAACCTTAATCTCTTTCCTTTGACTCATTCACATTTCAATAAATGCTGCGTTAACTATTGATTGTAAATTATTAATAATAATGGGTTTGTTCTTATTCTTGTTTGGTTGTTTAATTTGTGCTCGGCCAGTTTATGAGCATTAACTTTAATGTTTAGTTAAAGGGAACTTACACCACCTTTTAACTTAGGATTGACATTTAGTGACATTTGGTTAAAAGGAAATAACACACCTTTTAGCTGTCTCATTTGATTAAGAGGGAGCTTCACTCCTTTTGGTCGTATTCTCCTTTAACGATGATGGGTTTAAGTTATGATTTTAATGGAAGTTTTAAATCTTTGTTTAAAGTATTTTAAAGGAGCTTCAAAATTTATATAAATGACCTTTATAATTATAATGGAAAACTTTCACATTTCTTGTAGATAATTATTTTTGATCCATTTAAGTATGCTTTTGAAATATAAAATCCTCTTAATTGTTTTGTGAATATACTTATACTGATGAGATGAGTATATGGATATTTTCCAAGCATTGAAAAGGTATAAGATTTAATTTCCATATACGATCGTTTTGTTATCCCCGATAGTTGATATCTTGACTATCAATTTCGATACCCTTCTTTCTTTTATTTTTGTTTTGTTAATCTAAGATGATTTGTTGCTCATTTAGAGCATTGATATCCTTTATCGAAAATGACTAAATAAAGAGCGAGTGGGGGCCAAGCTATGTGGGGTTGCTCCCATTAGGGTATTTTCACATCTACTTTAGATTGATTTTAGTTGTATGCGCACGGAGATGCGAAATACTCGGATACTCGGTAAGGTTGGTGGGGTCTGGCTTGGAGGTTTTCGAGATCCATCTTAGTTCTCAAGTATATTTTCTAGAGGTATACTTTCGATAAGGGGGCACACCCTCCTAGTCATTATTGGATAAAATCCTTTTCCTTATTTTTGATTCAAATCTTTGGACTGATTCATTCCTAATTGTAGTAGGAAGCATCTTGCACTCTTCGTGATGTCTAATTATTTGGTCGATTCTTTTATACTTGGATGTTGTCCTTGTAAGGAAAACACCCGTTCTGCATTTTTGCGACGTGGTCTCACTAGTTATTTTGTGTGTTCTATTTTTGGAGTTTACTCATACCAGACTTATTATCTGACCCGCATTGGTTATTTTCCCTAAACATTTGGGTACTCATTTATATTTGAGTAGTCCGAAAATGACAGGTTTCTTTGGGCTCTTTTGAAGATGGTGGACGAACAGGAGGCTCCTTATCTATCTAGCTATTTATTTCCGCTGTTATAAGATGTTGGCCCTATGTATGTATATTTAAAGGTAAGTTGTTATAACTGCCTAGACTGATAGTAGTACTTTTGTTGTAACTCTGGAAACTCCATGTTAGGGAGTAACCTTATGTACTGTCTTATTTTTATGTTATACTTAACCATTCCATTGTGAGATTATTGTTGTGTTATTATATTTTACCCCATGACAACTCGTCTTTTAGATACTTAGGCAACGACACATGAATACCATGGACATATTAAGTGTCGTTCTCAAGGGTCGGAAAGGTAGGTCGTCACAGTTGGTATCAAAGCTTTGGTTGAGAAAACAACTTAGGTGATTGGGGTACAACTCATTAGAGATAGGGTAAGTGATGCCCTAGAATGAGTTAACCTTGGGAGAGCGTATTTGTAATTTTTATAATAATAATATTTATCCTCTAATGCCTAGTTTTAGATCCGTTGGTGCTATTTTCTTAAACCATTTTAATCCTATTTTTGTTTTCTAAAGATACCCGTTATTTATTCAGACAATAGAAAATGAACACAAGAAGAGGAGGAAGGAGAGGATCTGGAACTAGCATGGTTACCAATGGCAGGGCACCTAGAAATGCTACTATGTCAGCTATAGATCCGGTAGAGGAAATGCTAATGCAAGTTCAAACACCTATGAACTTTGCAGTTTTGTGTAAGAATTTTACCACTTTGGGTGGGAAACCATTCTATGGGACTGAAGATATTCTTGGAGTGTATATGTGGCTTCGAATTTGTGAAAGAATATTTAGAGATCTTCCGTTGGAGGATGTGGAGAAACGACCGTTGGCATCGCGACAACTTCAAAAGTCCGCGATGGATTGGTGGGATTCAGAAACAGCTATAATATAGAGGGGGAGTTTTCTTTGGCCCAGTTCAAGGAAGTTTTTGAAGCACAGTTTATTCCAGAAGCCGAAAGAACTTAGTTATTTAGAAGTTTCATTCACTTAAAGTAGTGTAATATGACTGTATCGCAGCATGAGCATAAGTTCAATGCTTTGTCCTATTTTGGACTTGGATTGCTAGAAACACCGCTCAACAAAAATGAAATGTTTGTGAATGGAATGCGACCAGAGTTCCAACTTGAAATGACCAATCATCTTATGAGTACGTTCACCAACATTATTAGCATGGCTTTAAGGTTTGAGGCTCTTGATACTAAGGAAGGAGTCAAAAAGGGTGTAGTACCAGCAGTAAGAGCCAATCCTTTATCGGTTATACCAGTTGAAGGAAAAACAAACTTCAAGCGTAAGTTTAAGGGGAAGAAGCAGGGTGCAGGGAAGAAAACCGAAGACGACGCTCCAATATAGAAGAAGCAGACCAACTTGGCCAACATTCTTTGTTTCAAGTGCAATCAGATGGGCCACTTTGCAAACCATTGCCCAATGGCCACATGTTTTAATTGCGGTCAGCCAGGACATATGAAGAATGAGTTCCCTTTTCCAAAATAGTAATCTCAAGGATAGACTTTTACCATTAAAGAGATACCATCCACTTCTTCATATCAAAAAGGGAAGCAAGTATTGCAAGGTACATTATCCATCTATGATATTCCTGTAAGGGTGCTATTTGATACAGGAGCTTCTCATAGTTTTATTTCTTATGATCTAATGGACAAACTAAACCTTAAATATGTTATCATAAGTAATCCACTTTGTGTGTCAAACCCAATTGGAGATCCGACAAACCTTGATACTGTGTGTCTAAGTGTACCTATTTCTTGTCGCAATCATCTCTTTCCTTTTGATTTGTTTGTTCTTGGCTTTATGGGTTTTGGATTGTTGCTGGGAATAGATTGGTTATCTAAGTTTAAAGCTATCTTGGATTGTGGTAGAAAGCTCGTTAAAGTTAGTGATGTAGGAGATGTGGGTGTTGATATTAGTTGAGAAGAGCCTAAGAAGTTAATGAGTAGTTTTATTTATTCACTCGAGGTGGCTAAAGAGGAGCTAGGAGATGTGCCGGTTGTTTAAGATTTCACATATATTTTTAACGAGGTGCAAGGTTTACCTCCTGACCGTGATGTCGAGTTCTGCATTGATTTGGTTCCGAGAACTAGACCTACTGTACAACCCTTCCGAAGGATGGCTCCAAAAGTGAAGAGGAGGTTAGAAAGGTAGACTTATGACCTGTTGTAGAAAGGCTTGATCCAACATAGTACCTTGAGTTGGGGATCGCCCGTCGTCTTTGCTACAAAGGCAGACGGTTCTCTAAGGTTATGCGTAGACTATCGGGAGTTGAACAAAAGGACTATTAAGAATAAATATCCTTTGCCAAGAATTGACGTTATATTTGATCAACTCCACGGTGCTCGAGTATTTTCTCAATTAGATCTTACCACCGTTTTCCACCAATTAAGGGTGGCAGAGGAGAGTGTTCCTTTAACAGCTTTTCGGACTCCAGAAAATTTCGATGGGTGGTTAGTTATGCCATTTGGAATGACTAACGCATCCGCTTATTTTGTGGACTTAATGCATTGAGTATTTCGAGAAATTCTTAATAAATTTGTTCTCGTCTTTATTGATGATATTCTTATCTATTCCGTGTCGTACTCGATACCTTAAGGAGCCATGTGTTGAAGGCTAAGTTTTTCGAGTGCCATTTTTGGAAATCCGAAGTTAGATTTCTAGGGCATGTTATTACGAGATAAGGCATACCGATGGACCCAGCTAAAGTTGTTGCGGTTCAAGACTGGAAGACGCCCACAAGTGCGATGGAAGTTAGAAGTTTCTTGGGATTGGCTGGTTTTTACCGTAGGTTTATCAAGGACTTTTCGAAGATTGCTTCTCATTTGACGAAGTTAACAAAGAAAGATGTTAAGCTCGTTTGGACTTCTAAGTGTGATCAAGCATTCAATGAATTGAAAGAGAAGTTGACTAGCGCTCCTATTTTAACCATTGTAGATGGGAGCGATGGTTTAACCGTGTATACAAATGCTTGTGGAATCGGATTGGGAGCAGTTCTGATGCAGCATTGAAAAGTTATTGCCTATGCGAGTCGACGACTAAAGCCGCATGAGAAAATTATGCTACGCACGATTTGGAGCTTTTGGCTATTGTCTTCGCACTAAAGATGTCGATGCATTACCTTTTGGGTGAAAGGTTCGAGTTATACACAGACCACAAATCCTTAAAATATCTTTTTACCCAAAAATATTTGAATTTGAGGCAGTAGAGATGGCTGGAGTTTCTCTCTTCTTATGATCTAGAGGTTCTTTATATCCCTGGAAAAGTAAACGCCATTCCTGATGCACTGAGTAGGAATGTAGCAATGGTTGCAAACCTAGAAGTTAAGCCGGTATTGTTAGAGAGAATTGCATCCAGTCAAGAGGCAGATCCTATTTTGTCTCTACTTAAGAAGGATGTTGAAGAAGGTGTTGTTTCTAGCTTTGAGATTGATCTCCGGGGCATATTGAAAATGAACGGACGTATTTGTGTTTCGAACTTTGATGGACTTAGGCAAGAAGTGTTAGCCGAATGCCACCATTCAAAGTTATCTTTTGATCCTGGAGTAACCAAGATGTTCAAAGATATGAAGAAGGTACTCTGGTGGAAGGGGATGAAGCGAGATATTTCAATCTTTGTGACTCGTTGTGCAAACTGCCAGCAGATTAAGAGTGACCAACATAAAACAACTGGATTGCTTCAACCACTTGAGATCCCAAAGTGGAAGTGGGAGCAAATCTCCGTGGACTTTATTGATGGGCTTCCTAGGTCAAGAAGAGGTAAGGATGGCATTTGGGTTATAGTCGATTGACTGACCAAGAGTGGCTACTTCATTCCTGCTAAGCTGACTAGGACTGCTACGAGTCTGGCGAGTTTGTATGTGAAGGATATTGTGAGACTCCATGGGATTCCTCATAGTATTGTAAGTGACCGAGACCCAATATTCACTAGTAGGTTATGGGAGGGACTACAGACTGCTTTAGGGACTGAGCGAAGTCTAAGTACAGCTTACCATCCCCAAACAGGTGGGCAGACAGAGAGAGTGAACTTGATCTTGGAATATTTATTGCGAGCATGCATTCTAGACTTTGGGGGTTCTTGGGAAGATCGTTTACCATTAGTCGAATTCACTTACAACAACAGCTATCAAGTAAGCATTGGTATGGCCCCTTTCGAAGCACTTTATGTTCATCCATGCCGTTCTCCTTCGTGTTGGCTTGAATATGGAGATAGACTTGTTCTTGGACCCGACATAATCTTAGAAGCCAATGAGAAGGTAGCTAATATTAGAAGAAAGATGAAGGAAGCGCAAGATCGGCAAAAGTGTTATGCAGATCAAAGGCGTAGGGATCTAGATCTCTTAGTCGGGGACTTGGTATTTGTAAAATCTCTCCTTTAAGAAGTGTCATGAGGTTTGGGAAGACAGGGAAGTTAGCCCCTCGATATATTGGCCCTTTTCCCATATTGAACCAGATTGGTAAACTTGCATATAAAGTGGAGTTACCAGATCGACTATCAGATGTGCACAATGTATTTCACATATCTCATTTACGTAAGTATGTACAAGACCCTTCGTTGATAGTAGAACCGAGACAATAAGTTAATTTGGAGGTTCAGCCTAACCTAACCATTCTTAAGCGGCCTATTCATATTGTCTCTCATGATATAAAGCGACTAAGAAGAAGGTTGTGAATCTTGTTAAGATTCAGTGGAGTGGAGATGTTAGAGATTGTACTTGGGAAACTAAGGAATATATTAGGGATTCTTATCCCAAGTTGATATAATTGTTGTTTGTATTTTGTTTCTTTTTAGTGTAGTCATCAGTTGTGTTGAGGTCACTTTCCTTGTACCTTTGTGTGGTATATATGATATCCTTTGGGTTTCTTTGATATCTAGAGTTTACTTGATTAATTTTAAGGATGAAATTTCCTTTAAGGAGGGGAGGATGTAATGACCCATTATTTAATCACTTTGAACTTGGATAGTTAATATGTTTTTAAATGGTTAAATAATGTATTTTATATCTAGAATATAATTTGGATAAAACATCTCGAATCGATTTTTTTCACTAATGTAAAATGTTAGTTTAAAGAAGGTTTGAGTTATAAGGCAGTTAGGGGTACCGATTTATTTAAGAATGAGTTTGCATAATAAAACAGAATAGTATAATTACTTGTTTAAGAAAATTAAAAAGAATTATTAACCCTGCCTAATAAAACAAAATAGTATAATTACTTGCTTAATAAAACAAGAATGAATTATTAACCATGCCTAATAAAACAAAATAGTATAATTGCTTGCCTAATAAAACAAGAGAGAGTTATTAACCTTGCCTAATAAAACAGAATAGTATAATTACTTGGTTAATAAAACAGAAACAATATAATTACTTGCCTAATGAAATAAAATAGCATAATGATTATTATATTCCATGCGGATGGTTGCCATTGGACCAAAATCTGGTCGAATTAGGTTCTGCCATGTGGATGGTTGCCATTGGACCAAAATCTAGTCGATTCATGTTATACCATAGTTGATAAGGAGGCCATCAAGATGTTTTCTATTTGACCAAAATGTGGTCGAATCAAATTAGGCCATCAAGATGTTTTCTATTGGACCAAAATGTGGTTGAATCAAATTTGGCCATAAGGCTGGTTTCTATTGGACCAAAATCTGGTCAAATCTTGTCAGGCTATATGAAATGACTAAATTACCCTTCTCTTTAACTATAAATAGCCAAGTCCATATCTCATTTTAACTCATTCAAAACTAAAGAAAGGAACTAAAAATTCATTATTAGAGGTGAATTATTCCAAGTCTCCATCAAAGGAAATAGGATGTGAGTATATTCCTTGCTTCCATAGTTTAGCGAGTATAACTTATTCTATGAGTATATTCCTTGCTTTCATAGTTTAGCGAGTATAACTTATTTGTGAGTATATTCCTCGCTTCCATAGTTTAGCGAGTATAACTTATTCTGTGAGTATATTCCTTGTTTTCATAGTTTAGCTGACATCACTTATTCTGTGAGTATATTCCTTGTTTTCATAGTTTAGCGAGTTTATTACTTGTTTTCATAGTTTAGTGGGTATAACTTATTCTGTGAATATAATTCAATTATTTTATAGTGAGTGTAATCTTAATCTCTTTCCTTTTACTCATTCACATTTTAATAAATGTCGTGTTAACTATTGATTGAAAATTATTAATAATAATGGGTCTGTTCTTATTCCTGTTATTATTCTTATTTGGTTGTTTGATTTGTGCTCGGCCAGTTCACGAGCAATAACTTTGATGTTTAGTTAAATGGAACTTACACCACCTTTTAACTTAGGATTGACATTTAGTGACATTTGGTTAAAAGGAAATAACACCCCTTTTAGCTGTCTCATTTGATTAAGAGGGAGCTTCACTCCTCTTGGTCGTATTCTCCTTTAAAGATGATGGGTTTAAGTTATGATTTGAATGGAAGTTTTAAATCTTTGTTTAATGTATTTCAAAGGAGCTTCAAAATTTATATAAATGATCTTTATAATTATAATGGAAAACTTTACATTTCTTGTAGACAATTATTTTTGACCCATTTAAGTATGCTTTTGAAATATAAAATCCTCTTAATTGTTTTGTGAATATACTTTTACCGATAGGATGAGTATATGGATATTTTCCAAGCATTGAAAAGGTATAAGATTTAATTTCCATATACGATCGTTTTGTTATCCCCGATAGTTGATATCTTGGCTATCAATTTCGATACCCTTCTTTCTTTTATTTTTGTTTCGTTAATCTAAGACGATTTGTTGCTCATTTAGAGCATTGATATCCTTTGTCAAAAATGACTAAATAAAGAGCGAGTGGGGTCCAAGCTATGTGGGGTTGCTCTCATTAGGGTATTTTCACATCTACTTTAGATTGGTTTCAGTTGTATGAACACGGAGATGCGAAATACACGGATACTCGGTAATGTTGGCGGGGTCCGGCTTGGAGGTTTTCGTGAGCCATCTTGGTTCTCAAGTATACTTTCTAGAGGTATACTTTCGATAAGGGGGCTCACCCTCCTAGTCATTATTGGATAAAATCCCTTTCCTTATTTTTGATTTAAATCTTTGGATTGATTCATTCTTAATTGTAGTAGGAAGGGTCTTGCACTCTTCGTGATGTCTAATTATTTGTGTCCATTCTTTTATACTTGGATGTTGTCCTTGTGAGGAAAAAACCCGTTCTGCATTTTTGCAACATGGTCTCACTAGTTATTTTGTGTGTTCTATTTTTGGAGTTTACTCATACCAGACTTATTGTCTGACCCGCATTGTTTGTTTTCCCTAAACATTTGGATACTCATTTATATTTGAGTTGTCCAAAAATGACAGGTTTCTTTAGGCTCTTTTGAAGATGGTGGACGAACAGGAGGCTCCTTATCTATCTAGCTATTTATTTCCGCTGTTATAAGATGTTGGTCCTATGTATGTATATCTAAAGGCAAGTTGTTATAACTGCCTAGACTGATAGTAGTACTTTTGTTATAACTCTGATAACTCCATGTTATGGAGTAACCTTATGTACTGTCTTATTTTTAGGTTATACTTAACCATTCCATTGTGAGATTATTGTTGTGTTATTATATTTTACCCCATGACAACTCGTCTTTTAGATACTTAGGCAACGACACATGAATACCATTGACATATTAAGTGCCGTTCTCAAGGGTCGGAAAGGTGGGTCGTCACAGTTGGTATCAAAGCTTTGTTGAGCGAACAACTTAGGTTGATTGGGATACAACTCATTAGAGATAGGGTAAGTGATGCCCTAGAATGGGTTAATCTTGAGAGAGCGTATTTGTAATTTTTATAATAATAATATTTATCCTCTAATGTCTAGTTTTAGGTCCTTTAGTGCTATTTTCTTAAACCATTTTAATCATATTTTTTATTCTAAAGATACCCGTTATTTATTCAGATAATAGAAAATGAATACAAGAAGAAGAGGAAGGAGAGGATCTGGAACTAGCATGGTTACCAATGGCAGGGTACATAGAAATGCTACTATGTCAGCTATAGATCCGGTAGAGGAAATGTTAATGCAAGTTCAGACAACCATGAACTTTGCAGCTTTGTGCAAGAATTTTACCACTTTGGGTGGGAACCCATTCTATGGGACTGAAGATATTCTTGGAGTGTAGATGTGGCTTCGAACTTGTGAAAGAATATTTATGAGTATATTCCTTGCTTTCATAGTTTAGCGAGTATAACTTATTCTGTGAGTATATTCATTGTTTTCATAGTTTAGTGGGTAAAACTTATTCCGTGAGTATATTCCTTGTTTTCATAGTTTAGTGAGTATATTACTTGTTTTTATAGTTTAGTGGGTATAACTTATTCTGTGAATATAATTCAATTATTTTATGGTAAGTGTAATCTTAATCTCTTTCCTTTGACTCATTCACATTTTAATAAATGTTGCGTTAACTATTGATTGTAAATTATTAATAATAATGGGTCTGTTCTTATTATGTTATTATTCTTGTTTGGTTGTTTGATTTGTGCTCGGCCAGTTTATGAGCAATAACTTTGATTTTTAGTTAAAGGGAACTTACACCACCTTTTAACTTAGGATTGACATTTAGTGACATTTGGTTAAAAGGAAATAACACCCCTTTTAGCTATCTCATTTTATTAAAGGGAGCTTCACTCCTCTTGGTCGTATTCTCTTTTAAAGATGATGAGTTTAAGTTATGATTTGAATGGAAGTTTTAGATCTTTGTTTAAAGTATTTTAAAGTAGCTTCAAAATTTATATAAATGATCTTTATAATTATAATGGAAAACATTCGCATTTCTTGTAGACAATTATTTTTGACCCATTTTAGCATGCTTTTGAAATATGAAATCCTCTTAATTGTCTTATGAACATACTTATACCGATAGGATAAGTATATGGATATTTTTCAAGCATTGAAAAGGTATAAGATTTAATTTCCATATACGATCGTTTTGTTATCCCCGATAGTTAATATCTTGACTATCAACTTCGGTACCCTTCTTTCTTTTGTTTTTCGTTTCGTCAATCTAAGATGATTTTTTGCTCATTTAGAGCATTGATATCATTAATCGGAAATGAATAAATAAAGAGCGAGCAGGGGCCAAGCTATATGGGGTTGCTCCCATTAGGGTATTTTCACATATACTCTAGATTGGTTTCGGTTGCATGCGCACAAAGAGGTGAAATACTCGGATACTCGGTAAGGTTGGCGGGCTCCGGCTTGGAGGTTTCCAAGAGCCATCGTAGTTCTCAAGTATATTTTCTAGAGGTATACTTTCAATAAGGAGGGCGCACCCTCCTAGTAATTGTTGGAAAAATCCCCTTTCCTTATTTTTGATTCAAATATTTGGATTGATTCTTTCTTAATTGCATTGCATTGGGAAGCGTCTTGCACTATTTGTGATGTTTAATTATTTGTGTCCATTCTTTTATACTTGGATGTTGTCCTTGTGTGGAAAAAACCCATTCTGTATTTTTGCGACGTGGTCTCACCAGTTATTTTGTGTGTTCTATTTTTGGAGTTTACTCATACCAGACTTATTGTCTGACCCGCATTGTTTGTTTTCCCTAAACTTTTGGGTACTTATTTATATTTGAGCAGTCCGAAAATGAAAGGTTTCTTTGGGCTCTTTTGAAGATGGTGGACGAATATGAGGCTCCTTATCTGTCTAGCTATTTATTTCCGCTGTTATGAGATGTTGGCTCTATGTATGTATATTTAAAGGCAGGTTGTTATAACTGCCTAGACTGATAGTAGTGCTTTTTTTGTAACTCTGATAACTCCATGTTAGGAAGTAACCTTATGTACTGTCTTATTTTTATGTTATATTTAACCGTTCCATTGTGAGATTATTGTTGTGTTCTTATATTTTACCCCATGACAACTCGTCTTACAGATACTTGGGCAACGATACATGAATACCATGGATGTATTAAGTGTCGTTCTCAAGGGTCGGAAAGGTGGGTCGTCACAATAAACCAAACTTGTCAGACTCAAACCATTCCAAAGGATAGATTGTGATGGGGTAAATAAGAAAAAGTAGAGAAAGAAAGATAACAAATATAGAATCTCGCAGTGGACTGACAAAATATAATAATCAAATAAACTGTTTACAAATAACATTGATTAAGCATTGTAATACAGATTAGAGTTACGTACAACAAGAATAAATAATGAATAAATGCAGGGAAACCACATGATGCGGTGGAATAAATATAATAAATAATAGTAGTACAATGTCTTCGTCTTCATCCTCCAGAAAACAGTCTTCGATAAACTGAAAAGCTCAGGCTAACCCAAGCAAATTGAAAAGACAAAACACTCGAGTTAGAACTAAAAGATCTTATGTACGTTAAATCAACAGAAAGTAAATATGGGTCTAACAGCGTCAGAGATGTTTACAGGGTTTGACATCTCCTATCCAGTGTCAATGTGAGTGCTATAACTTAAGTGATGTTTTGGATTTACATCTCCTAAGGATCCGTTAAACTATCTACAGACATAGTACAATACGCTATTATAATAGTGTCGACAGTAAAGTAATGTATTAAAACAGCGTTAAGGCATTACCCATATCCCCCTTAACACATTTTATATATTCTCGTAGTCTATACAGTACCGTAAGCTCCATCGTGAGGTTTACACAGATGGCACTCCATAGGTATGGTACAAAACAAAGTCGTAGAAGGCGCGATAGGACATGTGAACACGGCACTCGAGGCAATACCAGGGTAGATATACCAATTGCGGTTCTGGGCAGGTGGTAATGCATAGCAGCTACTACCACCCACCTCGGAACACACTCCCATAATCAAAATCAAGGGGTGGCCACCAAATCATCACAAAGTCATAATATGATATCGAAGAAGCATGTTCGATCGGAGGAATGACCTTACTTGGCCTGGCATGGCTCCTGGTTTAGTCACATCTAAGCCGACTCACAGGAGTTAGGGTCACATAAATACCTCATAAAGAATCATTCGCCGAACCATGCTAATTCATTTCTGGAATCTCCACCATGTACACAGTTGTTAAAGTGGTTTCGGGTATTGGTAGAGAGTATGACAATATCCGATCCCGGTCTCTTTAACAACCAAACGCTTATTACACACCGGATGGTTCTTTTACGTTTCCAAACCCAATTCATATTGATATCAAAATATCATATTCAATTCAAGCAATATCACTTTCATAATTTCAAAATAGGTTAAACCCGCATTTCAAAATAATCATATTTGCCCAAAATAAAATCCTAACTTATGTTATAACATCTTTATTCGTACTCTCCTTAAAATCGAGGATTTAAATATAAAAACTTTCGCTTTACAAAACCTGAAATTTAGAAAATAGTTTAGATAGTTTAAAATAATTTTAAAATATTTAAATAGCTTAAAATAGCTTTTAAATGGTAAAAATACTTTATATATAGTTTAAATGGTTTTTAATAGTTTAAAATAGATTAAAATAATTTAGGTGGGTTTAAGATAGTTTAAATTTAATTTAAAATAGATAAAATAGATTTTAACACTACAAGAAAAATTATTATTAGTTGCATTAATTAGTAGTGTTTAATGCTAAATGCAACTGCTAGTCATTTATAAAAATAAAAACAAATAAATAAACGCGGCCAACTTGTCCCGCCCATCATTTCATGAAATTTTGGTAAAATTTATTTCCACTGCTCTTTTTTCTCCCTTCTAACACATAAAACATTATTATCTTTCTAGATCCTTGACCAAGCCTCCTCCTTAAAAAAAAAATCTACACCTCAAAATTTTGTTTCGTGCTTCCTTTGCTGCTTTGTGACTTCGCAATGCTGCCTCACCGTTGTCAAGGATGTTGATTCGAAAACCGCTTTTTGGGTTACTCGTGAATTGGAAGCGACTACTACCGTGTTAGATCTAAAAGCCGCTGGAAACAGAGTCACGATAAGGTTACTGGTATGCTTGCATCGATGTGGTACTATAAGTAGTTGTGGTCGATTGTTGATGTTACGGCTCATCTGAATCTACTTATATGCTGTTGCTTCAAGATGCTCGGGTTCTGACACTTACATGTCAGATTCTTGGACACGAAGGTGAGGTTGTTATGTGTTTTAGTTTTGACTTGCTGGAAAATTGCTAATGATGTTTGCCTGATGCTTCTGTATTAAACATATTTTTAGCCTTGACTTTGTTGCATGATGATGAACTCGGAGCCTTGTTTCTGCTAATATTTTGTGTTCACTATTTTCTTATTTTTGCTATAATTGATGTTTATGAGATCACAGAACTCATATGGATTCTCTCCTGTTGTAGGTGGTGATTGGGTATGGCGATTCTCGATTTGGGAGTTCGATTTGGATGAAGGTGGTGGTTCGCTTCAAGTGTGGGTTTGGGTTGTTTAGGAATTCGATGCACAGATTTGAATGAATACTGCTCGTGGTCAGGGAATTGGATGGTAGGAAGGTGATTAGCAGAACTGTTGAGGCAGAGGGGTACGAAAATGGTAATGTAGAGAAGATAATACGTAAAGTAGCTGGACTTTTGTATTTTGAACTTGCTATGAAGGATGTGCTGTTGTATGGCAATGGTTTGGAAATGATGTTATGGGTTGATGTTGGTACTGTAGTGCACTATATGTGCAGTAGATGAGTCAGGGAGGTAAATGCAGGGTGGTGATTGGCAAGGTGTAGTGTAGGTAGAGTGGATGCAAGGCAGCGATGAGGTTGAAGCAGTAGGTGGTAGATGTTGATGGTGGCAAGTGTACATGGAGGTGACAGAGGCCATAGAGCAGAAGAAGGGATTTTGCTGTGTTGCTTTGATTGTTGGTTTTTGAATTCAGGTGATGTGGCAGTTGGAAATTCAAGGAGAGGCTGCGTTGATAATGTTGCAGGCTGAAGGTCGTAGGGGAGGTGATTAGTTATGGTGGTCACTGATTGTGGAGTTGTGCAGATATGATGGTGGAAGTGGTTGGTGATAGTTGCTTTGTTGCTTGTATTAGTTTGTTTGTTTCAGGCAGTAGGCGGGGATGAGGGAGTGATTTTTGAGTGATGGCGGTTATTGTTTGAAGGGTAGGAAGAAATGTTGATTGATGTAGGTAGTGGTCTGGAGTTGTGGATTCGTTTCAGGCACTTGATGGTTCAACTGTAGTTTGATATGGTAGTTCTTTGTTGATGTAAGCAGTTGTGTGGTATGATGTCAAGGCAGTTTTTTTTCTTTTTCTTTGTGGATAGTAGGCAGGAAATGTATGTTCAGGGATGTTTGTTTGGGAGAAAGTTGTATGGATGTGGAAGGATGAGCAGGGTGGTGATGTGATGATGTACTAGATGCCTGTTGTGTGCAATGACAATAGATATGCAGTGTTGTTGAATATTTGTATGTGGAAGAGACTTGTGAGTTTTGATGTTGAAAGTGACTGTAATGTTGAACAGAAGTGGAGTCTGTGGATAGAAGTAGTGTTGAACGTGGTCAGGAAGAAGTGTAATGCAGCGATATGAAAATTGTTAGATGGAGCAGTTGTCAATTGTAAGGCGAGATGACTTTTGGAGACTGTGATGAGTTCACTGTTTGGAGTGGATATTGTCCATTTATCATCAAAAGCAAGCAGAAGCACTACAAGAGATAGCAAACTATCAAACTATCAAACAGGGATTGGAGTCGCTGTTGTAGGAGGTGATTGAGGTGTTTGACCGAGGCGAGGCGATTGGTCACAGTTTTGGGTGAAGAAAAATTGGCTGTGGCATTCCATCCTTTTGGTCACGATTGGGTTGTAGAGGCATTTGGATGATGGTTTGTTCGGGTAGTCGAGTTTGGGTTTCAAAGTGTCGCGAATTGGATGATGGAGGCAATTACTATTGCATTCTCTGGCCATTTTGTGGTTTTGGGGAATGTCAGGTAGGTTAATTTGATGAGGCGCGGTTGTGTGGATGCTGCAGTTATATGCAATGTGCATGTGAGTGTTGTGAATGGAAATGTTGTTCGAGGAGATGAAGTTGATGAGAATGATGTAATAGTGGCAAGTATGTGGATGTCTGGTGAGGTTGAGTGACGGTCGTTGTTTGATGGGGGATATGACTATGATATGTATGATTGTGGTAGGAAGAAGTCGAGGGTGGATCAGTGATTGATGGAAGTTAGTTGATAAAGCAATGTTCGGGGTTGTGGTCAGAGGTTGGTGTCGGCATTTTTACAATGATTGACAGTTTTACGTGTTGTATATGCACAGGGCTACACAGTTGTATATGAGGATTATTGCAGTGAGTTGCTTGTTCTTTTGGCGATGACAGTGGTGCTACAGCAGTTGGCAGAAATAGTGGAGGAGTTCGGTGATGTGATAGAGTCTTTCAGAGGTAGTTGTTGGAGTAGAGATGAACTAATGAACTGTGCAGTAGGATGAATTAGAAGTGGATATATAGGGTTGATATGTATTGTTGATTGGTGAGCAGAGAGAAGTGGAGCAGGCAGTAGGATGAATTAGAAGTTAGCAGCAGGATATAGGAGATGGTAGTTGGTCGAACATAGCTAGAGTGTACTGGAATTTTGTATGGACAATGAAGTGGTGGTTGTATGATGGCTGGATGTTATTGTGGTGACTGAAGTTGTGAGCAAGGAGTGGTAACGCAGGGAAGTTGATGGTAGTTTGGATGAGATGAAGTTAGAGGGGTATGTGGTGGTTAATGAAGTGGACGTGGTCAGAGATGTTTGTGCACTGCGTGTCAGGGGGTGGTAGGATCTGTAAGAGGATGATGTATGTGTAGGGATGAATGTATGTTGCTAGCAAGTAGGTGGCGGTAGTGTTAATAATAAATGTGGGTGAAATGGCAATGTGATGACAGAGGCAGGTTGCGTGTTTGGTGAAGGAAGTAAGGTTGCTGGTGGTTATGTTTGTGGACGATCAATGATGAATGAAGAATGACTGGTGGTAGACTTGAGCAGTGAAAAACGAACAGAGGTAATAAGCAAGTTACAATTGAAAATCGTTTTAGGCAATGTTTATTAATTTTTGAATTGTATTTATTTAGCTATTAGTTTTTGATATGCATGGTTTTGGTCACAACTGTATTTTTGTAGACGGGTCTGGAAGTCGATTCTAATGCAGTTGCTAAAGTCATTATGGAAGAGTCGTTGATCATTTTGAAGGTGTCAAGTCTTTGGTCGAGGTGGTTGGGGTTAATGGCAAATTTTTCAAAGAGATCTATAAAGCTTTCCTAGGTAATAAGTGCACATTCATATCCTTAACTTAGCTTGTTAATGATTTACTTGCTGGGATTAATTAATAATTATTAACTTAGTTGTGCATGTAAATTAAGGAACCTAACATGCACAACTAGTGGAAATAATTCGATCATTCCACTAAGTTAATCAATAATAATAATATAATTAATTTAACCGAGTCTTAATAATAATAATAGTAATAATAAGTCAATTAAGTTAATAAAAATGAATTATTAAAATTAAACAAGTTTTATAAAATTAACTAAGTTTAAGTTAACTAAATTTTATAAATAGTAATAATATAACTAGTTTAACAAAGTTTTATAAATTAAGACGATGATAACGAATTAACCAAGTTTATAATAATAATAATAAATTAACTAAGTTAACCAAGTTAGTAAAAGTTAACTAAGTTTTGTTAAAATTAAATAAGTTTTATAAAATTAACTAAGTTTAAGATAACTAAATTTCATAAACAATAATAATAACTAATTTAAAAAAGTTTAAGTAATAATAATGAAGATGATGAAGAATTGACTAATAAAAATTAACTAAGTTTATAATATTAATAATAGTAATACAATTAATTTAACTAAGTTTTAATAATAATAATAATAATAATAATAAATTAACCAAGTCAATTTAGTTAATAAAAATTAACTAAGTTTTGTTAAAATTAACAAGTTTTATAAAATTAACTAAGTTTAAGTTAACTAAATTTTACAAAATAATAATATAACTAATTTAACAGTTTTGTAAATAATAATGATGATGAATTAACCAATTTATTTTAAAAATTAACTAAGTTTATAATAATAATATAATTAAGTTAACCAAGTTCTAATAATAATAATAAATTTACTAAGTTAACCAAGTTAGTAAACATTAACTAAGTTTTGTTAAAATTAAACAAATTTTATAAAATTAACTAAGTTTAATTTAACTAAATTTTATAAATAATAATAATATAACTGATTTAGCAAAGTTTTATAAACAATAAAGACGATTATGATGAATAAACTAAGTTTATAAAAATTAACCAAGTTCATAAAAATTAACTAAGTTTATAAAAATAATAATAATAATAATAAAATTAAGTTAATCGATGTCTAATATTAATGAAAATAATAAATTAACTTAGTTAATAAAAATGAACTAAGTTTAAATTAACTAAATTTTATAAATAATAATATAACTAATTTAACAAAGTTTTATAAATAATGATGAGATGATGATGATGAATTGACTAAGTTCATATAAATAACTAAATTTATAATAGTAATAATATAATTAAGTTAGCCGAGTTTTAGTAATAATGATAATAATAATAAATTTACGAAGTTAATCAAGTTAATAAAAATTAACTAAGTTTTGTTAAAAATAAACAAGTTTAATAAACTTAGTTAAGTTTAAGCTAGCTAAATTTGTAAATAATAATATAATAAATTTAATAAAGATTTATAAATAATAACAATGATGATGATGGTGATGAATTAACTATGTTTATAAAAATTAACTAAGTTTATAATAATAATAATATAATTAAAATAACTGAGTTTTAGTAGTAATAATAGTAAATTAACTAAATTAACAAAGTTAATAAAAACTAACTAATTTTTTTTAAAATTAACTAAGTTTAAGTTAACTAAATTTTATAATTAATAATTATATAACTAATTTAACAAAGATTTATTAATAACCATGATGATGATAAATTGACTTAGTTTATAAAATTTAACTAAGTTTATAATAATTATAATAATATAACTAAATTAACCAAGTTTGAATAATAATAATAAACTAAGTTAACCAAGTTAATAAAAATTAACTAGGCTTTGTTAAAATTAAATAAATTTTATAAAATTACCTAAGTTTAGGTTAACTAAATTTTACAAATAATAATAGTATAACTAATTTAACAACATTTTATATATAACTGTAAGATTGGACTTTATTTATTTCATTTCGTTTATAACTTTGATTATTTATATGATATTATTTATAATATGATATACCTGTACAATGTTGCAGATGTTTGATATTATATTTGAAGCCCTACGAATTAACATAATTGTTTGACTATATGTTGTGCTTTCACTTGTGTAGGCATTGGATTTCTTAAGAGAGCAAGGTTGGACTTTTGTGGTGCTAGCTTTCACTTATGCATACAATAAAGAATTATGGATAATCAAGCGTTTTGTTAGCACCAATTTGGTATAACATTTTATCGGTGCTAGGTGTGTAAATTTGTATATGAATGGTTATATTATGTGTGTTCGGTCATTTTATCAAAAAACTATAGTATTAGAATGGTTATGGATATCTTATTTGATTATATGATTAATATGTTTTTTAATTGTTTGAATATGATGATTATGTGAGTAATTGTTGATTGATATAGTAGAAACAAAATATGCCATCAACAGGAAATAATAGCATGAAAAAATGGTGCAAAATCATCAACAACTTTTAGTAGCGTTTCAAAAAGGCTACAGAAATACATATAGTGGCGTTGAGTAAACGCAACCGTAAAATAGGGGTAAAGTTGAAAATTCTATTGGCAGCGCCAAAAAACCTTTTGGTGGCATTTTTAAAACGCTACAAAAGGATTTATGGTTGCATTTGAGAAACGCTGCAATAAAAGGATTTATAGTGCCATTGAAATAAATGCAACTAAAAATCATGAATTTTTAGTTGCGGGTTTATCACGGCGTTTATCAAAACGCTGCCATATATTTTGGTAGTGTTTTTTGTGCACCACCAAAAATAAAATTTCTTGTAGTGTAAAATAGATTAAGTAGTTTTAAAATAGATTAAATAGATTTAAAATAGATTACATAAGTTAAATTAGATTAAAATAGGTTAAATAAGTTAAATTAGGTTAGATAGATTAAAATAGATTAAAATTTGTTAAAATAGTTTAAATTGATTAAAAATAGTTGAAATTTGATTTAAGTTAGTTTAATAGTTTGAAAACCTTAAAATCAGGAACTTAAAATAATAAGTCTTTAAATCGTTTATATTGAAATAATTAATTTGGAACTAATATAAATTTAAACCATTTCTTCCATTTCAAAAAATCTGGACCTTATACCGATTCCAAATCAAACCCAATTTCAAATCTTAAAATATAAACTTTACGCTATTCAAATTTCAGTAGATTTCAGTGTTACAATTTCGAACTTCTCAATAACTCAATTTGATAAATTTCGTTTGTACTTCATAATTCAACTTTAAAATTTCAATTTAAATCATTTAAGTAATTCACTTAAAACAATTCAATTTATGTTAATCATATTCTATTTCAAAATATTGTTTAACTGGATTCAAAGTTTAAAGATTTGAAATCATTTAATTTAACCAATCTGGTGTCCATATATAATTTTCTACCCTATGGTCAAGTGATACAGATATTTATCAGTTCAATCCGCAAATATTTAAATTTACGAATATATATCATTTCAACTCGCAATCCTAACTTTATTTCAGTGAAAATCGTTTGGGTTTATCGTTTTAACCCATAACGATTTTCCCTATTCTACATGATCATTCGAGTATGTATCATTTCAACCCATAGGAACTTGTAGTGTTAAATAATATAAAATATAATATCCAGTCATCCAATATCGACAATCATACATCCATCATAAATCATCATCCAAATCAACCAATAAACATCAATAGTTCACTGCCTATCATTAACCGACATTAAATTGAAAATTGAATTCAATATTAAATTAAACGATGATTAAATACAATAAAAGTCAAATTTAATTGGAATGACAATTTAAATATACCAAGCATTAAGTAATAAATTTCTAATCAGATCAAAAATTTAATTTAACTAGCATAAGAAATTTTAATAGTTGTGAGTGGGTTATAATACCCACCTTTTATTTCAAATTTATTCGAAATTCAAAATAAGATCCAAAATTCAGAAGTCTTAGAATTCGTCCAAACCAGTGTCAAAATATCCAGAATTTCGATAAGATTCTAATGAAACAAACTGCACATGAATTGAACCTCGTATGCGAAAGTTATGTATTTTAGAACATTGAAAATAAAAATTTAAATTTAAATTAAACAAAAAAACAAAAGGAAATATCATCTTACGACCATGTCACCTCAAAAGTTTTCGGCCAGAACATCTTTTAGCCAATCCCTAACATGAGACCACCACCACCCCTAGTCGCGTTCGCCACCCCCACTACGACCAATTGCGCTAGGCTGCGATGTCCTGACAAGGTTGCCTCCTCCCCCTCTACCTCCCTCGACCACCCATGGTCGACGAAATCGCCATTTGTCCCATTAATTTGCACAACCGCCGCCATGTAGGGTAACACCCTAGTTGAATTTTTCATGCCAATCCAACCTTTCGATGACCTAATAACTTGTACCGGTGGACTACGCGCGTCGCTTTCCACGTGATGGTGCCGTCGATTCGATGATCCGCCGTCGATCATCAACCACCAATGGACAACCGGGAATGATTTGGCCAATTTTGGACAACCCAAATCCAGTTGCAAAAACGAACAGCAGATTTGAGTTGCACTCGTCAAGAGCTTCGAATCGGTATATTATTTGATATGATTTGAGGAGTTTTAATTTTCGATTTGATTTTGATTTGCAGTTGAATCTAGAAATTTAGGTTTCTACCATTAGAGAAGGAGGAACAGACAGATGGAGTTGTACGTACAGGAATAAGAAATACAAAGGCTGCTAGGGTTAGAACAGGACAATTTATATGAGCAAAGTCCGATAAGAAAATAAACACAATCATATTGGTACGAATGACAAATAGCGACCCAAAAGCCCGTTCTGCCTCCGAAACGAAAATGAATCATCCCATATATAAAATTAGATGTTTTGGATGTTTTTAAACTCAATGGAATAGGTTTCAAGTTCTATTTCCGTCGTATAAAGAAGTTAGCTAAAAATCAGCTTAAATCAAATTGATTTCAATTAAATTAATTTAATTAGTTTCTACGCGTTTCGAGTCCATACGATCAAACGACAAGTCCGATCGCTACGAAACTTGAAATCCTACAATAATTCACTGTTACGGATTCGATAAAACTAGTTTCATCCTAAGACGTGGCCAAAATGACTATTTCACATTAATTAAATAAATTTCTATTAAATTGATTAAATCGCTCTTTAATTTCAAAATTTATAACTAACAATTTTTATCATTTTTGATTACTTGGATATTTACAATAGTTTAAAACAAATTTACATGTAAGTTCAATGTTAATTACTTTCCTAATTATAGTGTTTAATTTCAATTGAAATAAATACGGTGTTTATTACTTTAAATTCCAATAAATCCATTTATTTGCCTTTTCATCTTGTTATTCAATCAATTGTCATCTCATGGCTATAATTAACATTTGTTTATATCTTATTGCACTAATATTTTACAGTAATCATCTTAATATTCTTTAACATAATATTTCATTTCATTTAACCGTAATAAATCCAATTATTAAAATTTAAATTCCAATAAATTGATCAAACTTGAATTCAATCTTTTAATCGACCAATCATTATCAATTAGATATAGTAAACATTGGTTTATATATCATTACATTAATATTCTCCAATTTCATCTTAATTTACATTAACGTAATATTTAATTACATTTAGTTGCATTTGATTTAAAATTGAATCCAACAATTAAACAAATTTGTAACAAATGACAATCGTTACCTTTACTTAATTTAATGGCATTTGTCAGTTTGTTATCTACACACAAATGTCATAACTACTACCACAACACTACTTTTATCAATTATAATTAATTACGTACTGTTTCATTAATTTATAGACATTTAAATCATTAATTAATTTATAGACATTTAAATCATTAATTACTTATTTAACCCAATTATCAATTATTACACATTATTACAAATAATTTACAATCTATAACCAATTATAACTTTTTAATCGTATTAATTAATTGAAATTACATTTAAAGCAGTTATCAATTACCTTAAATAAATACTCTTACATTTCATTCCAGTGATATTCTTATTACTAAATCATAATTGTTATTTCTACTAACATTAAATCAAAAAATCTTACCAAATTAAAAATTTTAATTATCTAAAAATTACACGTCATTACACTCTCCCCCAATCAAAACTTTTCGTCCTCGAAAAGCGAAAATAAAGGATTAAAGAACTAATATATCTTATTTAAAATATTGAATTTATAAACAATTAATTTACATAATTAAATAATTTAAATAAAATATCAACTTATAAGCAATTAAATCCTTTTATAGTCAAGTTAGTAAAAGTTTGAAAAATATTTCATAAAATTTTTTCTAAGTCCAAAATTCACAGAAAATTTCAACAGAGTCTCCTTTGTACAGAGAGGTCTGGGAGAAATAGTAAGGTCAATAATAATAATATATTTCATATATTTCAAAATAAAATTTCCCAAACCACGGGAAAAACATTATAACACCGCTAGAAACCGTAATCCGAGAACGTACCGATTTATCGGGCAAAAAACGCTTATTTATGAAACCAAAAGCAGTAGCAATCGCTTCCATAACCAGTATTTCACTTATATAATCCAAATAGGTTAATAATTAAGTAAAAGAGAAATATTTAAGTTGTTTCAACTAGTAACAACAAAATAATCACAACATAACAATAATCATTCGCAAACAAATAGTACAAACATTATTTTCAACAAAGAAAACAATTATCCATCCATAGCAACCAAAACAAATGGTTTGTTTGGGTTTAGGAACTTTTAATCGTATAAAATGATAAATAAGCTACTAAGTATACCATACACTCAACGGACTTAGATAAAACACAGCAGATTATTTACACATTTTTATACAAATAGAAGTATCCTTTTCCAATCGTCCCGTAAGCCAATACAAACAAAAAGTTCAAATATTAATTAAGTTTATTCTTATAAATCTCATTTCATATTATTTACTATTCTTCATGTGACGCCCCACCTCTATGCCCACAATAACAAAGAGTATTAAAAAGAAACACTGTCCGCTATTTCGAAGAATAAGGCTGGATATGAGCGGCCATCCGTTGTTAGGCCTTGCACTAACTCGATAGGAGTGGTATATATTCTTTTCTCGTCTCTTTGTTTATTTACTCCCATCGACATATCCAATTCCAGTATAAAACGAACTACAATGGTTCATAATGGTTTAGGACAACATATATAATAACAACACAATAAGCTAACCACGGAACATAGATAGTATAAACTCTCATATATATATATCTGAAGTCAGTTACAATACATGTGATACAATATATATGATACAACTACAACTGTCGACACTGGAAGTTACATATACAAGTACATTATCGTAAATAATATACATGAATACATATCATCCTATAAAATGACTAAGACAACTCCAAAAGATATGAAGAAACTTCATAGCTCAAGCAACAACCAAAAGCAAGAAGTCAACAACCTGTAATAACTCGGTCCGACCCGAGTATTAATTCAAAAGAAAATAGTACACGGGTCAGTCTAATTCAAACTCAGTTATTAATGCATAAAAGCAACAATACTTAAATAACAAATAGATGAAAGTCACAATAAATCTTACCTATCCAGTCCTTTAATAAGAGAATCGGATAATGGTAGATATAACATGTAACAGCAGTAAGCAGCGAATTAGCAAAACCAAATCATCAACAAAGAAAAATAAAAGGATTATCAACGAAGATAATTTAGAAAACAATAGAATTGCCTAAACAGCAATTAACATCCAGTGGTCAGAGCAAAACCCAAGCCAGTGAAACAACATAAACAACAAAATCTAATTATCGATATGATTATTAGAAAACGCATAATCTAATTATCTAGTAGATAATTAGACAATAACAAAATAATCAAATTAAGCCGAATCAAAATACAATTTCAAAATATTGAATTGGACACACGAAGCAATTCAAGCAAATGAAATATCAATTAAAACACCACTTCTGTTTGGCTGCAGTACACGCACACATGCATTGCCTCGCCAATACAGTATATGATGTCATCACAACTCCAAATGTTAACAGCAAGTCGAGACTGCAAAGCCAAATCAATAACAAAATGCAAAGGTCAAGTCACCGCTATCATGACTCAACACAATTGCAAGGACAAAAAAAAGCTAACAGTAATACCAAGAAATCCAACAAGGTCGGTCTGGGCAACAATGAATGACCAATAAGTTCAGATTACTGCCCAAATGTATCGTGAAACCATAATGTGCAAATGAAAGTATCAGTTTTGAAGCAAAACTCAAACCAGAGGCAACTGGCTATGAACAAAATACATGAAGGTCACAGTGAAGCATGACAGAAGCTCCCACACTGCAGAGACAAACATATGCACCAACAAAATCAATACAACACAAAAGTTCTCAAATTCAACATGACAGCAGATATCAATGCACAATGGCAATGACAACATACATATACATGAAGACAACAAAACAGGTACAACATAATGCAACAGTGGACAGAGTCGAGCACAAGGGCTACAACTTCAAATGAACATTACAAGTGACGTCAACATGTTGATATGCAACAAAGTATGCAGTGGACACAACTGCTAAACCAATAATGCAAGTCTAAACCAACATAACAGCAAACAAATTCCACTAAGTGGATATGTACACGAACACATATTAGCCCCTATATGCAAACTGCCTCAAAAATGAATCAGAAGCATGTGCACAAAAAATCCAAACAAGAGTTAAACTACAAACGTACTTGCAATTGAAACTACACACAGGCAGTGCCTACATGAAGCAAAGACCAGAAATGTGTGATACAAGAGAAAGTGACTTCAATAACATCTATTTGCAAGAATGCACCAGATAGGTTCAGAAGCGAAGATACTGGCTCGAAGAAACAACACCACACAACAGAGGATGCCATCCAATACAACAAGTTACAACATAACACAATTTGCTCAAAGCAACTCAAAGTCAGAAATTCACATAATATCCTCAAGTGGCTGAAATTAGCAAGTGAAAGGGATTCAAATGTGTAGCAGTTTCAAATAATATCAACAAAAGTGACAAGGCCGACATTAAACAAGTCAGAACTAAAGTCGAACTAGCAAAGTTGAAACCATGATGAGCAAGGCAATTCAAGCCGTAAGTATCAAGTAATCGAACAAAAAAATCAGAATCAAAACCGTGTGGATTGAAAAAGTCAAAGAAATCATCAACAACAAAACGAAATCGAACTGATGAAAATAAGAAACTGACAAATTCAAATAATGCTATACGAAGGAAATCAAGGAATTCAAACTCTAAATAAACTTCAGCTTGAATTAAAGATGTGAGTGAAAAACACTCACCTTATATCAAGGGCACAGACAATCGATCGTCAAGAAAACATGAAGATCAATCCACCTGATCGAAAAATTTAAAGTCGACCTCTTCAATTTTCACGAAAGTCCTAATTTTTGAACGAAGAAGAATAAAAAAAAGGTACGAGCCACCATTTTTTTCATTTGCTTTTTTTAGGGTTTTCGACTGAATCATGGAGGAACGGGTATTGAATATTATCACGACACCAACAAAAAACATGGGCCAAGATGATTTTAAACCTACAAGCCCTTAACGAATGTTTAAAAAGAATTTCAGCCCAATTAAAATCTCCCAATATTAGTTAGCAAGCAATTTTAATCGTTTAGTGACGATTATATATGGGTGCAAAACCCCGGGTTGTTACACTTCAGTTTCATTCATTCATGCAATGTTTATTTAATTAATTTACATTCACCACTTACAAAATTCATTTCCCAACCGTTTATACAATGCTATTTTCTCTTTTCATTACTTTCCATTCATTGCTTACAAAAGTTATTTCCATTTCAATTATTAGATTATCTATATTATGTAAGTTTCTTTACAATTTAATTCACCATTAGGAGATTATTTCTTTTTCACATTCATTCTTTGATATATTAGTATTGAGTATTAAATCCATCATTTTCTGAAGTTATAATCATTCAATTAATATACTATTCGCTTTCACTATTCAATCAAATTATAAATAGCTTAAAATGTTAACTTAAGCTTAAAATCATTTACTTATGGTATTCATTCTTTCTATAGTTTTAATCACTAGCAACTTCAAATTATTAACTTAAATTTACAATATTTTATAACATTAGTATTCTTATTTATAGAAAAATTCTATTGAACACTTTCATTGTCTAAGTTTCACTTGTATAATATTCCATTACATATTCTCATTAACATTACAACTTTTAACATTTTGGTAAGTTATATATATGTCTTTTAGAATATAGTTGAGTGTTACACAAGTTTATCTTATTCATTTTGTAAATAAAATGTTCAATAGTTATCATTTTTCATCTTCATATCCTTTTGATTTACAGCTTACAAAATTTCAATTTCTTATATTTTCATTAATTAATAGCATCTAGTTTCTAATTACACATATTAAAAGTTTCCAATTATCAAAATATTCAAGATTTCATTTTCATTATAATAATTAAAATTTCCAATTTTCAGAAACTTAAGAACTAAAAACGGTTCCTTTTCAATTATTTTAAAATAGTATATATATATAATCATATCTTTTATATATATCAAATCATATTTGGAAATTAAAATTAAGATTTATTTATCAAAAGAAATATGTAGAAAACTGCTACAACAGTCTTCCCACTTTGAAACTTAAAAATGAAAGTCGATAATGCGTGCACTCATCACCGAAATTATTTTCCAATGATAGAAAAGGGAGTACAAAAACTTATTTCCTTTCAAAATTGCTTTAAAACCATTCTTTCAAATAATATTGAAATATTTATATCAAAAAATACTTCTAAATAATACTAATATTATATTTCAAAATCTTTTGAAAGAAATTTCCAAAATCCCGGAACTTAAGTTCTAAATTTTCAATTTATATTTACTTTACTCGTAAATCCTACTTCACAATTAAAGTTTATAAAATTTCACTATCTAATAAACAAAATATTACATCCAACTATGTCATTATAAAAATTATCTTTTATATACAAAATATAACACTAGGTAATTTTTTTCATTTACCCATATTTCAAAATAATTTTGTGTCGGTCTGTCCTATTTAGTGTTTAGAAATCCCTATCAATGCCATATCATCCTATGTACCAACTGGAATTTATAAATATTAAGCAAAACAAATCAACAAAAAAGAATAACCTTTTAAACCACTAACAAATACGCTCTCTCATATATATACACTCAACGACTCATTCTAGGGTATCACTAACCTATTTCTAATGAGCCAGACCCCGCAAAGCTAAGGTTATCGCTAAACCAAAGCTCTGATATCAATTGCAGCGACCTATCTTTTTGGATGGTTTAAATCGACGATAAACCACACAAGTCCACTTAAACCATTCGAAAGGGTATATTGTGATGGGGTAAATAAGAAAAATCATAGAAAGAAAGAAAACAAATATAGAATCTCGCGGCGGAATGACAAAATATAATACTCAAATAAACAGTTCATGAAGCTATTTACAAATAACATTAATTAAACTTTATAATACAGTTCAGAGTTACATACAACAAGAATGGGTAATAAATAAATGCAGTAGAACAATATGATGTAATGGAATAAAGACAATAAATAATAGTAGTACAAAGTCTTCATCTTCATCCTCCAAAAAGCAGTCTTCAATAAACTGAAAAGCTCAGGATGACCCGAGCGAACTGAAAAGACAAAACACTCGAGTCAGAACTAAAAGGTCTTATGTAAGTTAAATCAACAGTGGATAAATATGAGTGTAACGGCGTCAGAGATGTTTACGAGGTTTGACATCTCCTATTCAGTGTCAATGTGAGTGCTATAACTTAATAGATGTTTGGGATTTACATCTTCTAAGGATCCGTTAAACTATCTATATGCATAGTATAACACGCTATTATAATAGTATCTACAATAAAGTAATGTATTAAAATAGCGTTAAGGTGTTACCCATACCCCCTTTAACACATTTTATATATTCCCATAGTCTATACATTGCCGTAATCTCCTCCATGAGGTTTACTCAGAGGGAACTCCATGGGCATGGTACAAAAAAAGTCATAGAAGACGTGATATGGCATGTGAAAGCGGAAATCGAGGCAATGCCAGGGTAGATATATCAATTGCGGATCCGGACTGGTGGTAACGGATAACAGCTACTACCGTCCACCTCGGAACACACTACCATAATCAAAATCAACGGGTAGCTACCAAATCATCACAAAGTCATAATATGGTATGGAAGAAGCATGTCCGATCGGTGGAATGACCTCATTTGGCCCAGCGTGGCTCCTGTTTTAGTCACATCTAAGCTGACTCACGGGAGTCAGGTCTCGTAAATACCTCATCAAAATCGTCCGCCAAACCATCCTAATTGATTTCTGGAATCTCCACCACATACATAGTTGTTAAAGTGGTTTTCTGTATTGGCAGAGAGTATGACAATATTCGATCCCGGTCTCTGTAACGACCCAGAATTTTGAACAATTTAAATTGAAAATATTAATTAATTTTAAATGTTTGAATGATAGTTTGACTTGAATTTCAAATTATCAGAATGAATTTGGCGATTAAATTATAAAATTTAATCTATTGAAAGTTGAATAAAAATTCGAATCTTCAATTTTAAAGCTGATTAAAAATATTTCAAGGGCTTGTAAAATCTATATTGATAATACTGAAGATAATACAAGCTTCAGAATCGAATTTGAAAGTGTTTTGATCACTTTTGAATTTCTTTAGTTCGAGTTGAATTTAAAAATAGCCTTCCGAGGCGCAGTCTCGGAATTCAATGAAACGAGTTCCGTTGGATCCGGAATATTGTATTATCATCGGATTTCAAATTTCGTATTTTTCGGAGTTGATATGTGAGCACACGGTAAGTAAACGCGTTGAAAGTTGTATCGAAACAAAGTAAATTTAAATTAAATTTAAATTAAACAAACGACAGCATCCCTAAATTCACGCCAAAAATCATGCAGAGAATCACGATACGAAATCGTGCTACCATTTTAAAATACCCTATCTGTTCCCCTTTCTCGTTCAAAACAATTCGTTCCTCAGTTCAAAAATCATACGAGATAAAAAAATCAATGGCCGATAGAAGCAAATCTCGTTCAAAAATAAAGCATGGCCGCTTCAATTTCGTTCGAAAACCCCTCTCAGATTTAAAATAAAGGAATTGGAGTTCAAAACGAAAACAAAATAAAGAAAATGTCCGAAGCCCTAAATCGAAATTGCGTTCTCATCATCAAATTGGGAGGAGAGGTGAACCGAGATCGCGAGTGCCCAAGAGGCTCGAGCTGGAGAGCGAGAAGCGGCGAAGCACCGGCGATCTGGAGATCGATGTGGAGTCGGCTTTTCCCTTTAGGAGTTTGGGGCCGCGAATAGTTAGAGAGTGAGGCGAGCTAGGGTTATCGTTCGAGGGATGCGGCATACCGCAATCGAGTTAGGTCATCGACATCACGGAAGCGATGGCACGCGAGCAGGAAGCAGAGTCAATTGATAGTGACAGGTTGTCTGTAGTCGGCAAGGTCGCGACAATTGGGCTCTGGCGATGATGTTCGTCGATGGCGTAGCTGTGAGAGACAGCGAGGTCGGGATGCTTGGGTTGTTCGATGTCACTGGTGATGTGCTCGAGTGCGGCATCAGGCAGAGGCGAATTCGTGAAGGTCAGCAGGTTGGTGGATTTCTGGGCAGTGAGGTAGTTTTAAAATTTTTGTTTTTCAAAATTTATATTAAGTACAGTAAAAAAAAATGTGTTAGATAGCAAGATGGATTTTGACAACAGTAAGTTTAAATAAATGATTTCGAAATAGTTTTGTTTTGATATTTTCAGAAAAAAAGATTGTCACAAGGAGTTATATATTTACAGTTTATTTCTCAATTTAATATTGATATATATATATATATACACACACTCATACA
This sequence comes from Allium cepa, assembly GCA_030765085.1. NCBI lineage: Eukaryota > Viridiplantae > Streptophyta > Magnoliopsida > Asparagales > Amaryllidaceae > Allium > Allium cepa. Next base: position 960,582,749 of record CM060939.1, on the reverse strand, counting down.
TATTTTCAATGTATAACAGTAAATATGCATAAATAAGGTTTTGAAAAAAAAAGAGAATGGTTTAAAAAATAAAATCATGATTGAACAAATTTAATTAAAGGAAATCAGTTTGAATTTTAAATTTTTAGTTTAAAATGAAAATCATTAGCTTGAGATAGAAATATTGGTTGGATTGAAATTTTAAAAATGGCAATTTATTTGTTTATTTATCAATTTAATTATTTTTAGTTGTTAAAAGATTTTAAAGAAAAATATGAGTTCAAATTATTATATTGAGAATAAATTATTAGTTTAAACCCAAATCGTTAGCCAAATTAAATAAATCTATTAAATGGAAATTTATTATTCGATTTATTTCGAATATTAATGAATTGTATAAAATTGTTATACAAGGTAAAAATCGAGAAAATCGAGTCAGAATGGGAATGGATTGCAAAATAAAAGCAAAGGTGAGAACTTCTCACTCAAAATGTTATTTTAAATTTTAAATAGTTATATTTAAAATTTGTTGATTGATTGATTGTTTGCCTGATTGTGATAGTATATATAGCAGGCTATATCTATATATATATATAGCAATATATAAATATTGGCATACGTATATATTGGAGTTGTTGATTTTCCGCATTTTATAGCGGATGAGACCCTATTGCGCCGTTAGTAAACGGATGATATATTTATAAATCCCATATACCGCGATATTCCACCTCGAAGTGGAATTGGTATTGTGCTAATATCTTTGGATGCAGGGAAACAGGTTGGAGGGATCCAACTGGATTCCTCACCAATATTTAGTTATTTCAGATATTTTGATATTTGATTGTTTATCATATTGATATATGATGTTTGGATGCGTTGATTTGTTATTTGGATGTTGTGGCATCGTCGAATCCAATTTTGAAGTTTTAAAGTAACGATTTTGATTTTTAAAGGATTTTAAAAGTGGTTTTTGAAATTTATACATTTTATTAAAAATTCGAATTTAAAAAATAAATAAACATTAAAATTTTATTGTTATAAAAGTTATATTTTTTGGAAAGTAGTACTTAAGTATGATTTCAGAGTTATATGAGCTTTAAATAACGTTTTGTAAATTATTAAAAAGGATTGGTTTATTTAAATTAGGATTTTTAAATTATTATAAACGGTTTATATAAAAGATTTCTAGAATTGATATTTATAAATTGAAAATATAGGAATTGTGAAATGAGTTTTATTAAGTATTAAAAATGAAATAAAGATGGATTTCATAAGTGAATGAAATTTATAGATTTATAAATTGTGAAGTTAGAAAATGGATAGATCTTGTAAAATATAAGATTTATAAGTAATCAACTTATTAATCGGATTTTGGCATTTAAAATGAGATATAAAAAGGATTTTTTTAAATAGAATTTTATAAAAATACAAATGGAGTTTATAAACGTTGTTTACAAATCCGAAATCAATTGAATTTGATAAGTTGGATATAGGAATTATATTCACGATTTTGGACAGTGAATATATTATTAAATGAAATGGATATGTTTTTGGGGAAGGAACATTATGAAATAAAGTTAATGATTTTAATGACGTTTTAAAATGCATTAAGTATCGAATACATAGATTTCAACATTTATTGTTGAAATAGACGTTTTCGAGAAATAGGAGGAAATGGTGGACTATAACACTGTTGTTATAGTAAATGGTTTCCGAAAGGAAATGTTTTGTATAGTATTGAGATTTACATATCTATTTAAACTTTGAATCCCTATACTAGTGATTTTGGGTCGTCGTAAGATGTTTTACGTAACATTCGTTTTGGCCCAAACAAATGTGTTTAAGAGAATGATTTCTTAAAGAATGAAATATATACTTAATTTTCGATTTATGTATATTGAATATTTTCCAAGTGTTGAAAATAAATAGATTTGTGATGTACTTATTATTAAATAAGTATGGGAATATTTTTTCCAATGTGAAATGAAATGTTTTGAGGATTTATCTTTTTGAAGATAAATTGAAAGTGAATATTTGAAATCGATTGAAAATGGTATATCATAAATATTTTGGGATTATAAATTCACTAAGGAATTTATAAAAGAAAGGGGAATTTGTTTAAAAATAAACGTTGATTTATTTTTGAAGTGTGGGAAATTTATATCTAGTAAAGATATTTTGAAAAGTAAATAATTTGGGAAATTATTTGGATTTGGTGATGTTGAGCACGCCTATTGATAGTTAAATATCCGACTATCAATATTTACCTTTGAATAGGTATTTGTTGTGAATTTGCTTGAAATTGAATGCCACACTTATTTTTAAAATAAGCGCTCACTATTCGGGTTAACCGGAAAAGGACCATGGGGTCGTATAACCCACTCCGGATATGTGATACGTCGTTATGAATTGCATTTGAAGACCGCTGTTGAAGACCGGATGTTTGTGAAAACGGAAGGATTACCGTCGAGTTACTCTACATCGGCTGATCTCCGATATAGAGGTTTTATCACCCTTAGTGACGGGATGTCCGGTCATGATTAGTGAATATCCGGATTGCAAGGACTTCTTTGGAAGTGCCTTCGGGTCTGTTCGATCCCGGAACAGACTTGTATGGATTGTATGTCTGACATTACAAATTGAGATATAAAGCTGATTTCTTTCAAATATATTTCTGTTGGTGGCGGAGAATTTATTCTCTTAGCTTAACACCATTCTCTGAGATGTACGAGCTCAGAGGTTATATAGTTGAAGGTTATTAGTGATATACTCCCAATTTGGTAGTGTGGCATGTTGAGTGTTGATGTGAAGTGATCATTGTGTTGATCATTTGTGATAGGATCATTTATTTGATCATTTATCTTGGTGATCATTTCTATGATCATTTGTTGACCCAAAGCACGGCTTTTGTATAAAGTGTGGCTTTGTGGACGAAACTTCGTCGGACCTCACACCCCGAAAATGGTCAAAACAGGAAGGATGCAGCATGGTTATTAGGGGTAGCGCCCTTTAGTGTATGTCATTCCTTCTGGATAGAGGTGATATCATGGTATGGAGCCCAGATATTTAACCTATGTTGTTGCTGCATATTTTGTGGTTGTTGGAAATCGAGGATCCTCGGATACATCGGTTATGATCGGGGGATGACATATTCATGTCAGTTGTTACCCAGTTAAGGGTAACCCGGCCTTGTGTTGGCAGAGATCCGGTTTGGTTCTCGGGAACGTCCTTCCAGAGGCGTTCTCATGTGGCAATGGGAAGTTCCTTGGCCTGACCATTTGTTGGAAATCCAATTCCCAATACGAAACCTTGTACGGTTTTAGTTGTAGAACCTATCGTTCACTTATGGTGGCGCCCCACTGTTTGGATGGTAGCTATAGTAGACATAGTTCGAAATGTCTATGTTGGCTAAGATTTATATTCTATTTTCGAAATGAATTTTGCCTACACTATGCACTAGTAATAATATCAAATGTTCTTTTTAATGCGTATCAAGCATCTTTGACTATCATACGGAGAAATCTCCTCCGATTCTGCGTTTGCATTGTGTGTGTGTGCGGGAGGCCTTATGGTAGTCTCATTTTTTAAAAGCATTGCGAATTGACTTTAAAAGTATTCCTCTATTTTGTTTTCAAAGATAAATAAACGGTTTTGAGTTCCCACACCAGTCACATGACTGACTCGGAGTTTATTGTTTTCCTTCCTAAACTCTGGGTGCCCACCAATTTCCACACGGGCAGTCAAGAGTTAGGTTTATCAGGATATTCTGGAATTCAGGAGTTGCAGGAGGCAAGCTGGAGGGCATGGCGTATTACTAGTATATAGTATTTCTTTTTTTCGCTGCATTATTTGATGTTGTTTGTTGTTGTACACTCTGATGATGTAATGAAATGTAATGTATAAAATGTAATAACTGATATAGTTCTTTGTTTAAAGATTATTCATTTATTTATTATATGTTGTTCCGCTGCAAATTGTGAGATTCTGATGTTGTACTGTTATTTCTTCTGTTCTGTTCTATCTTTTTCTATCTTCTTCTACTTTTTTATTTTTTCTAAAACCCTAACGGTACGGTTTTTCGGCTTTCGATTGCTCGGCAGTTGATACAGTGGACGTATTGATGTCGGTTTTCGTCAACGAAAAATCACGTTCGTTACTTTTGGTATCAGAGCATATGGTTAAGCGACAACCATGGCTCTGTTGGGTGTTACTCATTAGAGATAGAGTCAGTAGTACTCTAGAATGAGTGTGAGAGTAATAATAGATAAGAGCACGTATTTGTTAGTGAATATAAATTGTTTTATATTGTGTTGACTTATCGGTTGATTGTTTATAGATTCTGGTCGGTGCAGTCTAGCTAATTGTGTTGATAGGAGTTTCTAAACTCTTAAATAAGATAAACTGACACAGTATTGTTTTGAAAATCGGTAAATGAAATAATTTTACCCAAAGCTATTTTTGTATATAAAAGAAATAATTTTCTATGAATTATTATAGTATATGGATGCATGGTTGATAGGTAGTAATAATATTAAACTATTACCATTGAAATTGAAATATAATTGAAATCATTGTTATATGAAAGTTGAGATAAAGATAAGAAAATGAAATCCATATACAAATGAAATTTGAGAATATACATTATAAATGTGATTTATAATTAGGAATAGAATTCCAGGGAAGTTTTTTTTGGAAATGTTTTTGAAAAAGTTTGGAAAGTTTAAATACCTTTTTGATTTGAAAATGATTTTCAAAAGTTTTGAAAAGTATTTTGAAGAGATAAAAGCTCTAAACTCTTTTCGGTCGCTGGAAAATAACTTCGGTAGTGACTACAGCATCATCGGTGTTTATTTTCGGGTTTGTAAAAGAGAAATTGCTGCCAAATTGTTTTAAATGAAAGATGTTTGGAAAAATTTGTGTTTGGTTTTGGAAATTCAAAGGATAATTTGAATTGTTTTCAATAATGGTTTTGAAAGATAAGAAAGACTCTGGAATACTATATACAAATATTTAGGGAATAATAAATAAGTTGATAACTTATACAATTTGAATTTTGATAGGATAAATTTAACTTAAGGAATAGAGTTAAATTAAGTAAGTATAAGTGAAATCAATTGAATAAAGTGAATTGGAAAAAATGTCTAAGGAGACGAAGTGAAATAATTACTTAAAGAAAATTAATCGAGTTGAAAATAAATTTGGGATAATAGCAAATGAATTTGAATCGAGTATTGAATTATGGAAATAAATTGTGAATGAATGAATGAATTTACAATTGCAAGTAAATGAAGTAAATTGAATTCATATGGAATATTGAAATCCAGTTTAATATAAGTGGTTATGAACCAAAATAGAGAATTGAAAGTAAATTTTGGGAATGAACAAAAGAATAAAACTGGAATTGAAACTGAATATTGAAAACAAATTTGAATAAAGTGAATAAGAATTTGTTATGAATTAGTAATGGGAACTAATTTAAAATAGTGCAGTTGTGAATGAAAGATAGTTGATAAAACTCAATATTCAGAATAAAAGATAAACTGAATTCAAATATAATTGAAATTGTGAATTGAATTCAAATGAAACTGAACGGAATTAAATTGAAATGTAAAATTGAATAAGAATAAATATGTAACTTCAATAGTGAAGTAAACGTATATAAGAAGCATATATTGACAATTTTGTAAAGGAAATGTGCAAAATGGTTTAAATGTTGGAATTAGATACTACTACTAGCAGGTTATACAAGTGTATTAAAAGAAATGGAATTTGGATTTTGATTTCAAAGATAAAATTGAATTGCTCGACAAAAAGGTACGTATTTCAATTTCAGTATGAAATTTGATGATTTTATTCTCCAGCCACTTGGCTTTCTCTTTTCTTTTTGATTCTGAGGGGCCGTGGAGCCATTTTGTAGTCGTACCGATCGAGCCGCGCAAAGGAGACGCTGGCGAAATTTTTCGAAAATTTAGGGTGTTAGAAAATTTTTGAGAAAATTTTGAAAGTTTAAAATTTTGAATTTGAATTTAAATTTGAATTGTGAGGTAAACATTATTGTTTGAAACTTATAAGTGAAGTTGAAAAGTTTGTTGAAATGATAGTGAATCTCTAGTAAAAAGAATTAGGTTAGTAAGTTGATAAAACTATTTGGATTGTGAAAAATAGTAGACGAGTTAAGGACCATTTCTTCCTAACTTGTAATTTCGAAACGAAATTCATTTAAGGAGGGAAGATTGTAACGACCCAGAATTTTGAACAATTTAAATTGAAAATATTTAATTAATTTTAAATGTTTGAATGATAGTTTGACTTGAATTTCAAATTATCAGAATGAATTTGGCGATTAAATTATAAAATTTAATCTATTGAAAGTTGAATAAAAATTTGAATCTTCAATTTTAAAGCTGATTAAAAATATTTCAAGGGCTTGTAAAATCTATATTGATAATACTGAAGATAATAGAAGCTTCAGAATCGAATTTGAAAGTGTTTTGATCAGTTTTGAATTTCTTTAGTTCGAGTTGAATTTAAAAATAGCCTTCCGAGGCACAGTCTCGGAATTCAATGAAACGAGTTCCGTTGGATCCGGAATATTGTATTATCATCAGATTTCAAATTTCGTATTTTTCGTAGTTGATATGTGAGCACACGGTAAGTAAACGCGTTGAAAGTTGTATCGAAACAAAGTAAATTTAAATTTAAATTTAAATTAAACAAACGACAGCATCCCTAAATTCACGCCAAAAATCACGCAGAGAATCACGATACGAAATCGTGCTACCATTTTAAAATACCCTATCTGTTCCCCTTTCTCGTTCAAAATAATTCGTTCCTCAGTTCAAAAATCATACGAGATAAAAAAATCAATAGCCGATAGAAGCAAATATCGTTCAAAAATAAGGCATGGCCGCTTCAATTTCGTTCGAAAACCCCTCTCAGATTTAAAATAAAGGAATTGGAGTTCAAAACGAAAACAAAATAAAGAAAATGGCCGAAGCCCTAAATCGAAATCGCGTTCTCAGCATCAAATTGGGAGGAGAGGTGAACCGAGATCGCGAGTGCCCAAGAGGCTCGAGCTGGAGAGCGAGAAGCGGCGAAGCACCGGCGATCTGGAGCTCGATGTGGAGTCGGCTTTTCCCTTTAGGAGTTTGGGGCCGCGAATAGTTAGAGAGTGAAGCGAGCTAGGGTTATCGTTCGAGGGAAGCGACGTATCGCGATCGAGTTAGGTCATCGGCATCATGGAAGCGATGGCACGCGAGCAGGAAGCAGAGTCAATTGATAGTGACAGGTTGTCTGTAGTCGGCAAGGTCGCGACAATTGGGCTCTGGTGTAACGACCCAGAAATTTTAGTAATTAAAATTTGAATATTTAATTAATTTTAAATATTAATAAGTGAATTTATAAGTCGAATAAATTTTATTTCGAATAATTGGATTTAATTGGATAATTAAATCGATAATTTAATATGTTAAATTATGGAAATAATTGAAAATCGAGTTAAATATGATTGAAAATGATTTGTAAAATTTTATTTTATCATATTGAAGTTAGAACGATATTTAGAACTTTTAAAATCGAATTAAAAGTTAATTTGTGAAAATTGAATATTTTTAATATTAAAATCGACTAGTGAAAATAGTCAATTTTGAACAGTCTCAGAATTGGACGAGACCAGTTCCATTAGATCCGTAATAGTTAGTTATTACCGGATTTCAATTTTCGTAGCAATCGGAGTTATCGTTTGATCGTAGCAGCTCGAAACGCATCGAATTATTTTTAATATTAATTTGGCGAGTTAAAATAGCCATTTTTCAAAAAGTCTCGGATTTCGACGAAACTAGTTTCATCGGATCCGTAATGTGATATTATTGTAAGGTTTCAAATTTCGTGTCAATCGGATTTACCGTTTGTCCGGTACAAATTAAAATGTCTAGAAGATCGTTTAAATCGGTTTAATTTAAATTGAACGTTTATTGCCATAACTCGCACAGATGTCCGAATTAGCTTTCGAAACTTGTTCCATTGTGTCCGGAATGTGGGGTAAACCCTAGAAACGCTGGTTACGGCGCGTAAATCGGAGTTCGGAATTCCCGGATGAATAGTGATTGAAAAATTCTCTATAAATAGCCCAACCCTTCACAAAAAAATAAAAAAAAAATTAAAACCCTAATTTCATCTGCAGCCGCCACCATTGTTATGAAGGGCCGAAATTGTCTCCCTTTCTCCCCTCAATCTCTCCCAATCCACTCAATGATTTCAAAAACTTTCAACATCAAAGTTGAAGAGCGAAGCGTGATCTTTAGATCTATACGGTGATGATGGGGTATGGCGCGACGTAGAGGGAGCTAGGGGGTGCATTCGTGGCCGTGTGTTATCGGTTCGCGCGCGTGTAGGGGTGGCCGAGCTTGCTATGATTGAGGCCGAATGAAGCTCTCGTCGAAGGCTACAATATGGAGCTCCCTGATCGAGTTTTAATCGAGCATGGAGGTTGTAAATTCAAAACCTAGTTTGGAGCTCATGGGTTCATATGCGTATACGGCCTGTAGAGGAGCGAAGAAGAGAGGGGTAGGGAGTGGACGGGCCTGATGTGTTGGGCTTGGGATCAAGGGCCACGATTAAAGCTAGGTTGAAAATTAATTATAAAATGTTGTAAATATTAAGTTATAAATTCGTGTAAGTTTAAAAATCAATATCTTTTTCATACGAGGTCGAAAACGCGCGAAACCAGTCGCGTTGGAATCGTATGGACGAGAACTGCGCGATAAAATTGGATTGGAGTCGTTTGGAGTTAGTGAAAATTTTGGGTAAAATTAAACGTCCGTTTAATTTTATTGGTAATAAATCGCTAAAGCGAAATTGAAATCAAGGTGAGAACTTCTCACTCAATCGAATCAGTTTCGATTTTATTTTAAATAGTTAGATTTAAAATATTTGAATGCATGTTTGAATGATGATTGTTATCTATTGATTGTTAAAATAGACATTATGCGCCGTTAGTAAGCGGATGTTATTTATTCAAAACATATACCGCGAATATTTCATAAACAGTGAAATTGGTATTATATATAATAGCAATATATATATATATATTGACATATGTATATATTGGAGTTATTGATTTCCCGCATTTGTATAGCGGATGAGACCCTATTGCGCCGTCTATTAAGCGGATAATATTTTAAATCCCATATACCGCGATAATTCCGTACTGGAGCGGAATTGGTATTGTGCTAATGTTTGTGGATGCAGGAAAACAGGTTGGAGGGATCCAACTGGATTCCTCAACAGTATTTATTTGAATTCAGATATTTTGATATTTGATGGATTATCATATCGATATATGATATCGTTGTTGTCGTGATTGACTATTTGGTATGTAGCATCATTGGACCAAATTTTGGAATTTTAAAATGATTTTTAAAGTGATTTTTGAAAGTATACGTTTATAAAATATTTTGGAATTGATTCATATTAAATAAATAAACGTATAAATTTTAATGTTATAAAATAGTGTAAATCGGGATTTCTGAATTTATTATAAAAAGCTTAGAATGAGGATTTATGAAATTTGATTATTTTATAAATCAAATGATAAAATTTATAAAGGAGATTAAAGACGTTTTAAAATAATAGTATAAATTGATTTATATAAAAGATTTATAAAATGGATATTTGTAAATTAAAATATTTGAATTATAAAACGAGTTTTTATAAGTGTTTGAATGAAGTGAAATGGATTGCATAAGTGAATGGAATTTATAAAATTATAAATGGTGAAGTTATGAATGAAATTTATAAATAGTAAGATTTATAAATTTTGTGAAGTTATTAAAGAATATATTTGGATAAATAATTGAACCTTATAAGTTATAAGATTTATAATTATGAAGTTTAAAAGAACGATTTTGTAAAATAATCGTTCTATAAGCATTTAACTTATAATGTGAACTTTTGGTTTATAATTGAGTTATAAATCGAATAGGTTAATAAAGGAGATGTATAAAAAGGAAGTAGGTATAAAACAAATAGAAATAGAATTTATAAACATTGTTTTATAAATCCGCAAATGACTTATTTTGACAAGTAAATTGTTGAAACCTATTAATGGAGTTATATTCACATTTTTGACTGTGAATAATCCTTTGAAATAAAATGAATAGAAGTGATGAAAGTTGTTAACAAAGTATATTCACGTTTTTGAATAGTGAATAATATGTTAAAGAAAATGTTTAGGATGTGATATTTTAAACAGAATTAAAACGATCTAACGATGTTTTAAATTTGTTGAGATTCGAAACCGTAGATTTCAACATTTATTGTTGAAATAGACGTTTTCGAGAAATAAAAGGAAATGGTGGACTATAACACTGTTGTTATAGTAAATGATTTCCGAAAGGAAATGTTTTGTATAGTATTGGGATTTACATATCTATTTTTAATTTCGAATCCCTATACTAGTGATTTTGGGTTGTTGTAACGATGTTTTACGCAACATTCGTTTTGGCCCAAACAAATGTGTTTAAGAGAATGATTTCTTAAAGAATGAAATATATACTTAATTTTCGAATTAAGTATATTGAATATTTTCCAAGTGTTGAAAATAAATAGATTTGTGAATTACTTATTTTTAAATAAGTATGGAAATGTTTTCCAATATAAAGTGAATATTAGAGAATTTATCTTTTTGAAGATAAATTGAAATGAATAATTGAAATCGTATATGCATGGATATTGTGAAATATAAATTAACTATGGAATTTATAAAAGAAAGTGGAATTTGTTTAAAAATAAATATTGATTTATTTTTGAGGAATTGAAATTATATATCTTGTAAAGATATTTTGGAAAATAAATAATTTGGAAAATTATTTGGAAACTGGTGATGTGTGCATATCCATTCATAGTTCAATAACCGACTATCAATATTTACCTTTGAAAGGTATTTGTTGTGATTTGTTGAATTTGAATGCACACTTATTTTTAAATTATTGCGCTCGTTATTCGGATTACCCATTCCGAATAGTGATACGACGTAATGGATAGCATTGATGACCGGTGTTGAAGACCGGATATTTGCGAGAGCGATAGGATGACCTGTCGATTGACTCTGCACCGAGTTGCTCCGGTATTGAGTCTCCATATGTGATGGGAAATCCGATCAGGATTGTGGATATCCGGATTGCAAGGACTTCTTTGTAAGTGCCTTCGGTTTTGTTCGAGCCCGGAACAGACTTGTATGGATTGTGTGTCTGACATTACAAATTGAGATATAAAGCCGATTTCTTTCAAATATATTTCTGTTGGTGGCGGAGAATTTATTCTTTTAGCTTAACACCCTTCTCTGAGACGTACGAGCTCAGAGGTTATGTAGTTGAAGGTTATCAGCGATATATTCCCAATTTGGTAACGTGACATGCTGAGTGTTGCTGTGAAATGATCATTGTGTTGATTATTTGTGATAGGATCATTTATTTGATCGTCTATCCTGGTGATCATTTGTTGACCCAAAGCATGGCTTTTGTATAAAGTATGTTTTTGTGGACGTGACTTCGTCGAGCCTCACACCTCGGTAATGGTCAAAACAGGAAAGATGTAGCAAGGTTATGAGGGGTAGCGCCCTTTAGGATATGTGCATTTCCTTCTGGAAAAGGGTGGTATCATGGTATGGAGCCCAGATACTTACTCAAGTTGAAAACACTTTATGATTGTGTGAATTGATTACGAGCGCTCGGGTGAAAGATCCCAAAGGACCAGGGGATGGCATATTCGGTCAGTTGTTACTCAGTTAGGGGTAACCCGGCCTTGTGTTGGTAGAGATCCGGTTTGGTTCTCGGGGATGTCCATCTAGAGGCATTCTCATGTGGCAATGGGAAGTTCCTTGGCCTGATCATTCGTTGGAAATCCAAAGAAACAATACGATCTTGTACGGTATTAGTTGTAGAACCTATCATTCACTTATGGTGGCGCCCCACTGTTTGGATGGTAGCTATAGTAGGCATAGTTCGAAATGTCTATGCTGGCTAAGATTTATATTCTACTTTCGAAATGAATTTTTCTCTACACTATGCACTAGTAATAATATCAAATGTTCTTATTAATGCGTATCAAGCATCTTTGACTATCATAAGGAGAAATCTCCTCCGATTCTGCGTTTGCATTGTGTGTGTGTGCGGGAGGCCTTATGGTAGTCTCATTTTTAAAAAGCATTGCGAATTGACTTTAAAAATATTCCTCTATTTTGTTTTCAAAGATAAATAAACTGTTTTGAGTTCTCACACCAGTCACATGACTGACTCGGAGTTTATTGTTTTCCTTCCTAAACTCTGGGTGCCCACCAATTTCCACACGGGCAGTTAAGAGTTAGGTTTATCAGGATATTCTGGATATTCTGGAGTTGCTGGAGGCAAGCTGGATGGCATGGCGTATTACTAGTATATAGTATTTCTTTTTCCACTGTTTGATGTTGTATGATGTTGTACACTCTGATGATGATGTTATGAAATGTAATGTATGAAATGTAATAACTGATATAGTTCTTTGTTTAAAGATTATTCATTTATTATTATATGTTGTTCCGCTGCGAATTGTGAGATTCTGTTATTGTTCTGCTGTTTTCTGTTCCGTTCTATTCTCTTATTTCCTTTCCCTCTATGTTCTGTTCTATCTTTTTCTATCTTCTTCTACCTCTTTCTTTTTCTTAAAACCCTAAGTGTTCGGTTTTCCATCGTTCGATTGCTCGGCTGTCGATAAAGTGAGTATCGATGTTGAATTTTCGGAAGACGAAGAATCGGGTCCTTACATCTGGTATCAGAGCATATTGTTAAGCGACAACCATGGTTCTGTTGGGTATTACTCATTAGAGATAGAGTCAGTAGTACTCTAGAATGAGTTTGAGTGTAATAATAGCTATGAGGGCGTATTTGTTAGTGAAAATATAAAATTGTTTTATATTGTGATGATTGGTTTGTTGAGTGGTATATAGATTCTGGTTAATACGAGTAATTAGCGTTGTTGATAGGGATCTCTAAACACTTGTACAGAACAATTCGACACAATATTGTTTTAAATTGGGTAAATGAAATAATTTTACCTCGATTATATTTTATATATAAATGAATAATTTTTCAGAGTTATTAAAGTGTATATAAGTAGATTGTTTGGTTGTTGAATTAGATGTTTGAATAATCTAAATAAAGGAATAAATCGTATAAGCAAAAGAATTATAAGAATTGAATTATAATTAAAGTGATTTACAATTGTGAAATAAACTTATATATATGAGAAGTGAAACTATATGAATATATTTATAAATATGAGTTGAAATAAAAATGAATTTAAAGTTAAATGGAAATTTACTTTAGAATTTGGAATCTGAATTGATTTATAAGTGGGAATTTAAGTTAAGAAAAACATATAATGTTTGAAATGGAAATATAACTCAATAGATGCTGAATGAAGTTGATTGGTATCAAAGAAAATTAATAATGTTAAGTAATAAATATGAACTTGAGTTATGTAATGAAATTCAACTTTAGTAATTGAATTGAATGAATGGATTGGATGTAAATCAATTGAATGTGAATTTAGTTGATATGAAGTAGTGAATGTAAGTGTTAATTCATTAAAATCTAATGTTATTGGAAAGTTGAATAGTTGAATGAAAATCAATTAATTAAACCAATTGAAAGTGAAGGTGTTAAACCAAATTGAATGAATATAAGAAAAGGAATTTGGTTGTAATAAATATACATTGGTTGATATATGATTGTTAGTTGATTGTATATAATTCATTAAGTGTTAATGAAATTGAGTTAATGAAATTGAAAGCTAAAGTAATTGAATAAATTCAATTGGAAGTTAAGTGAATCTTGAATAGAATTGAACTTGATTTGGCAGTGAACCAACTTGAATATGGATTAGTGAATATAAACTAATTGAAAATGAATGTAAGTAAAAACATCCACTGTTAATGAATCAAATGGGATTAAATTGAAAAACCATTTCATTGAATATTAATGAGAATATAAATGAATATTGATTTGGTTATGGATGATAGTTGGTTGATGTTTGAATTTATTGTTTTGTTGCATTTGCTATGTTGGCATGTATAGTTATTATGTTGCTATATGTTGTATATTGATACTATTGTCTATATGCATGATTCTCATGTTGTTTGTTGAGTGTTTAGTAGGTGCGGATCGCGTTTGCTTCGCATTTGGAGCTCGCTTTCGCGCTATATTAGCCGTACATGCTCGCTAATAAAATATAAGGTACATATCTCGGATTAAATATCGTACTTTTATACTTTTTTCCCTGAGGGATGCCTCATTACTTGATGAGATGTATATTTGTGATATATATACTGTCATTTTTTTTCGGATCGAGCCGCGCAAAGGAGACTATGGCGAATTTTTCCGAAAATTTAAGGCGTTAGAAAAATTTGAGAAAATTGGAAAATTCTGTGAAAACTATAACTTTGATTTTGGAATTGAAAGTTAAACAATAGTAGTTGTTTTTGGAAAGATAACTAAGTATGATTTGAAAACTTAGTAAAGATTGTAAGAAGTTTAACTATGGATTTTGGAAAGTTAATAGATTCTGTAACTTTTCTTACTTGGTAATTTCGAGGACGAAATTCTTTTAAGGGGGGAAGATTGTAACGACCCAGAAATTTTAGTAATTAAAATTTGAATATTTAATTAATTTTAAATATTAATAAGTGAATTTATAAGTCGAATAAATTTTATTTCGAATAATTGGATTTAATTGGATAATTAAATCGATAATTTAATATGTTAAATTATGGAAATAATTGAAAATCGAGTTAAATATGATTGAAAATGATTTGTAAAATTTTATTTTATCATATTGAAGTTAGAACGATATTTTAGAACTTTTAAAATTGAATTAAAAGTTAATTTGTGAAAAATTGAATATTTTTAATATTAAAATCGACTAGTGAAAATAGTCAATTTTTGAACAGTCTCAGAATTGGACGAGACTAGTTTCATTGGATCCGTAATAGTTAGTTATTACCGGATTTCAATTTTCGTAGCAATCGGAGTTATCGTTTGATCGTAACAGCTCGAAACGCATCGAATTATTTTTAATATTAATTTGGCGAGTTAAAATAGCCATTTTTCAAAAAGTCTCGGATTTCGACGAAACTAGTTTCATCGGATCCGTAATGTGATATTATTGTAAGGTTTCAAATTTCGTGTCAATCGGATTTACCGTTTGTCCGGTACAAATTAAAACGCCTAGAAGATCGTTTAAATCGGTTTAATTTAAATTGAACGTTTATTGCCATAACTCGCACAGATGTCCGAATTAGCTTTCGGAACCTGTTCCATTGTGTCCGGAACGCGGGGTAAACCCTAGAAACGCTGGTTACGGCGCGTAAATCGGAGTTCGGAATTCCCGGATGAATAGTGATTGAAAAATTCTCTATAAATAGCCCAACCCTTCACAAAAAAATAAAAAAAAATTAAAACCCTAATTTCATCTGCAGCCGCCACCATTGTTATGAAGGGCCGAAATTGTCTCCCTTTCTCCCCTCAATCTCTCCCAATCCACTCAATGATTTCAAAAACTTTCAACATCAAAGTTGAAGAGCGAAGCGTGATCTTTAGATCTATACGGTGATGATGGGGTATGGCGCGACGTAGAGGGAGCTAGGGGGGTGCGTTCATGGCCGTGTGTTCTCGGTTTGCGAGCGTGTAGGGGTGGCCGAGCTTGCTAGGATTGAGGCCGAATGAAGCTCTCGTCGAAGGCTACAATATGGAGCTCCCTGATCGAGTTTTAATCAAGCATGGAGGTTGTAAATTCAAAACCTAGTTTGGAGCTCATGGGTTCATATGCGTATACGACCTGTAGAGGAGTGAAGAAGAGAGGGGTAGGGAGTGGACGGGCCTGATGTGTTGGGCTTGGGATCAAGGGCCACGATAAAAGCTAGGTTGAAAATTAATTATAAAATGTTGTAAATATTAAGTTATAAATTCGTGTAAGTTTAAAAATCAATATCCTTTTCATACGAGGTCGAAAACGCGCGAAACCAGTTGCGTTGGAATCGTATGGACGAGCACTGCGCGATGAAATTGGATTGGAGTCGTTTGGAGTTAGTGAAAATTTTGGGTAAAATTAAACGTCCTGGTAATAAATCGCTAAAGCGAAATTGAAATCATGGTGAGAACTTCTCACTCAATCGAATCAGTTTCGATTTTATTTTAAATAGTTAGATTTAAAATATTTGAATGCATGTTTGAATGATGATTGTTATCTATTGATTGTTAAAATAGACATTATGCGCCGTTAGTAAGCGGATGTTATTTATTCAAAACATATACCGCGAATATTTCATAAACAGTGAAATTGGTATTATATATAATAGCAATATATATATATTGACATATGTATATATTGGAGTTATTGATTTCCCGCATTTGTATAGCGGATGAGACCCTATTGCGCCGTCTATTAAGCGGATAATATTTTAAATCCCATATACCGCGATAATTCTGTACTGGAGCGGAATCGGTATTGTGCTAATGTTTGTGGATGCAGGAAAACAGGTTGGAGGGATCCAACTGGATTCCTCAACAGTATTTATTTGATTTCAGATATTTTGATATTTGATGGATTATCATATCGATATATGATATCGTTGTTGTCGTGATTGACTATTTGGTATGTAGCATCATTGGACCAAATTTTGGAATTTTAAAATGATTTTTAAAGTGATTTTTGAAAGTATACGTTTATAAAATATTTAGGAATTGATTCATATTAAATAAATAAACGTATAAATTTTAATGTTATAAAATAGTGTAAATCGGGATTTCTGAATTTATTATAAAAAGCTTAGAATGAGGATTTATGAAATTTGATTATTTTATAAATCAAAATGATAAAATTTATAAAGGAGATTAAAGACGTTTTAAAATAATAGTATAAATTGATTTATATAAAAGATTTATAAAATGGATATTTGTAAATTAAAATATTTGAATTATAAAACGAGTTTTTATAAGTGTTTGAATGATGTGAAAATGGATTGCATAAGTGAATGGAATTTATAAAATTATAAATGGTGAAGTTATGAATGAAATTTATAAATAGTAAGATTTATAAATTTTGTGAAGTTATTAAAGAATATATTTGGATAAATAATTGAATCTTATAAGTTATAAGATTTATAATTATGAAGTTTAAAAGAACGATTTTGTAAAATAATCGTTCTATAAGCATTTAACTTATAATGTGAACTTTTGGTTTATAATTGAGTTATAAATCGAATAGGTTAATAAAGGAGATGTATAAAAAGGAAGTAGTTATAAAACAAATAGAAATAGAATTTATAAACGTTGTTTTATAAATCCGCAAATGACTTATTTTGATAAGTAAATTGTTGAAACCTATTAATGGAGTTATATTCACATTTTTGACTGTGAATAATCCTTTGAAATAAAATGAATAGAAGTGATGAAAGTTGTTAACAAAGTATATTCACGTTTTTGAATAGTGAATAATATGTTAAAGAAAATGTTTAGGATGTGATATTTTAAACAGAATTAAAATGATCTAACGATGTTCTAAATTTGTTGAGATTCGAAACCGTAGATTTCAACATTTATTGTTGAAATAGACGTTTTCGAGAAATAAAAGGAAATGGTGGACTATAACACTGTTGTTATAGTAAATGATTTCCGAAAGGAAATGTTTTGTATAGTATTGGGATTTACATATCTATTTTTAATTTCGAATCCCTATACTAGTGATTTTGGGTTGTCGTAACGATGTTTTACGCAACATTCGTTTTGGCCCAAACAAATGTGTTTAAGAGAATGATTTCTTAAAGAATGAAATATATACTTAATTTTCGAATTAAGTATATTGAATATTTTCCAAGTGTTGAAAATAAATAGATTTGTGAATTACTTATTTTTAAATAAGTATGGAAATGTTTTCCAATATAAAGTGAATATTAGAGAATTTATCTTTTTGAAGATAAATTGAAATGAATAATTGAAATCGTATATGCATGGATATTGTGAAATATAAATTAACTATGGAATTTATAAAAGAAAGTGGAATTTGTTTAAAAATAAATATTGATTTATTTTTGAGGAATTGAAATTATATATCTTGTAAAGATATTTTGGAAAATAAATAATTTGGAAAATTATTTGGAAACTGGTGATGTGTGCATATCCATTCATAGTTCAATAACCGACTATCAATATTTACCTTTGAAAGGTATTTGTTGTGATTTGTTGAATTTGAATGCACACTTATTTTTAAATTATTGCGCTCGTTATTCGGATTACCCATTCCGAATAGTGATACGACGTAATGGATAGCATTGATGACCGGTGTTGAAGACCGGATATTTGCGAGAGCGATAGGATGACCTGTCGATTGACTCTGCACCGAGTTGCTCCGGTATTGAGTCTCCATATGTGATGGGAAATCCGATCAGGATTGTGGATATCCGGATTGCAAGGACTTCTTTGTAAGTGCCTTCGGTTTTGTTCGAGCCCGGAACAGACTTGTATGGATTGTATGTCTGACATTACAAATTGAGATATAAAGCCGATTTCTTTCAAATATATTTCTGTTGGTGGCGGAGAATTTATTCTTTTAGCTTAACACCCTTCTCTGAGACGTACGAGCTCAGAGGTTGTGTAGTTGAAGGTTATCAGCGATATATTCCCAATTTGGTAATGTGACATGCTGAGTGTTGCTGTGAAATGATCATTGTGTTGATTATTTGTGATAGGATCATTTATTTGATCGTCTATCCTGGTGATCATTTCTATGATCATTTGTTGACCCAAAGCATGGCTTTTGTATAAAGTATTTTTTTGGTGGACGTGACTTCGTCGAGCCTCACACCTCGGGAATGGTCAAAACAGGAAAGATGCAGCAAGGTTATGAGGGGTAGCGCCCTTTAGGATATGTGCATTTCCTTCTGGAAAAGGGTGGTATCATGGTATGGATCCCAGATACTTACTCAAGTTGAAAACACTTTATGATTATGTGAATTGATTACGAGCGCTCGGGTGAAAGGTCCCAAAGGACCAGGGGATGACATATTCGGTCAGTTGTTACTCAGTTAGGGGTAACCCGGCCTTGTGTTGGTAGAGATCCGGTTTGGTTCTCGGGGATGTCCATCCAGAGGCATTCTCATGTGGCAATGGGAAGTTCCTTGGCCTAATCATTCGTTGGAAATCCAAAGAAACAATACGATCTTGTACGGTATTAGTTGTAGAACCTATCATTCACTTATGGTGGCGCCCCACTTTTGGATTTTAGCTATAGTAGGCATAGTTCGAAATGTCTATGCTGGCTAAGATTTATATTCTACTTTCGAAATGAATTTTTCTCTACACTATGCACTAGTAATAATATCAAATGTTCTTATTAATGCGTATCAAGCATCTTTGACTATCATAAGGAGAAATCTCCTCCGATTCTGCGTTTGCATTGTGTGTGTGTGCGGGAGGCCTTATGGTAGTCTCATTTTTAAAAAGCATTGCGAATTGACTTTAAAAATATTCCTCTATTTTGTTTTCAAAGATAAATAAACTGTTTTGAGTTCTCACACCAGTCACATGACTGACTCGGAGTTTATTGTTTTCCTTCCTAAACTCTGGGTGCCCACCAATTTCCACACGGGCAGTTAAGAGTTAGGATTATCAGGATATTCTGGATATTCTGGAGTTGCTGGAGCAAGCTGGATGGCATGGCGTATTACTAGTATATAGTATTTCGTTTTCCGCTGTTTGATGTTGTATGATGTTGTACACTCTGATGATGATGTTATGAAATGTAATGTATGAAATGTAATAACTGATATAGTTCTTTGTTTAAGGATTATTCATTTATTATTATATGTTGTTCCGCTGCGAATTATGAGATTCTGTTATTGTTCTGCTGTTTTCTGGTCCGTTCTATTCTCTTATTTCCTTTCCCTCTATGTTCTGTTCTATCTTTTTCTATCTTCTTCTACCTCTTTCTTTTTCTTAAAACCCTAAGTGTTCGGTTTTCCGTCGTTCGATTGCTCGGCAGTCGATAAAGTGAGTATCGATGTTGAATTTTCGGAAGACGAAGAATCGGGTCCTTACATCTGGCGATGATGTTCGTCGATGGCGTAGCTGTGAGAGACAGCGGGGTCGGGATGCTTGGGTTGTTCGATGTCACTGGTGTTGTGCTCGAGTGCGGCATCAGGCAGAGGCGAATTCGTGAAGGTCAGCAGGTTGGTCGATTTCTGGGCAGTGAGGTAGTTTTAAAATTTTTGTTTTTCAAAATTTATATTAAGTACAGTAAAAAAAAAATGTGTTAGATAGCAAGATGGATTTTGACAACAGTAAGTTTAAATAAATGATTTCGAAATAGTTTTGTTTTGATATTTTCAGAAAAAAAGATTGTCACACGGAGTTATATATTTACAGTTTATTTCTCAATTTAATATTGATATATATATATATATACACACACACTCCTACATATTTTTAATGTATAACAGTAAATATGCATAAATAAGGTTTTGAAAAAAAAAAGAGAATGGTTTACAAAATAAAATTTTGATTGAACAAATTTAATTAAAGGAAATCAGTTCGAATTTTAAATTTTTAGTTTAAAATGAAAATCATTAGCTTGAGATAGAAATATTGGTTGGGTTGAAATTTTAAAAATGGAAATTTATTTGTTTATTTATCAATTTAATTATTTTTAGTTGTTAAAAGATTTTAAAGAAAAATATGAGTTCAAATTATTATATTGAGAATAAATTATTAGTTTAAACCCAAATCGTTAGCCAAATTAAATAAATCTATTAAATGGAAATTTATTATTCGATTTATTTCGAATATTAATGAATTGTATAAAATTGTTATACAAGGTAAAAATCGAGAAAATCGAGTCAGAATGGGAATGGATTGCAAAATAAAAGCAAAGGTGAGAACTTCTCACTCAAAGGGTTATTTTAAATTTTAAATAGTTATATTTAAATAGAGAGTACATCGAGCGTACACATCCGGACTTACTTTCTCGTGCTCTTTGAAGTGAACTTCTTATTTCAAACTTCTTTTGTGTTGAATATGCTTTTATGGTTGTTACTATATATCTTCTTCTTGTAATATTGCGAGGACGCAATTTCTTTAAGGAGGGGAGTCTGTAACAACCCGCATATTTATCGATTTTATATTTAAATATTTTATTTAAATATTTTATCGTTAGTCGGATTTTAGTCCGAAAAGCTACTTTTTGCATACGTTCGAATTAGGACTCGAGTCAGAATGGGAATGGATTACAAAATAAAAGCAAAGGTGAGAACTTCTCACTCAAAGGGTTATTTTAAATTTTAAATTTTAAATAGTTATATTTAAAATTTGTTGATTGATTGATTGTTTGCCTGATTGTGATAGTATATATAGTAGGCTATATCTATATATATATATAGCAATATATACATATTGGCATATGTATATATTGGAGTTGTTGATTTCCCGCATTTTATAGCGGATGAGACCCTATTGCGCCGTTATTAAATGGATGATATATTTATAAATCCCATATACCGTGATATTCCACCTCGAAGTGGAATTGGTATTATGCTAATATCTTTGGATGCAGGGAAACAAGTTGGAGGGATCCAACTGGATTCCTCACCAATATTTATTTATTTCAGATATTTTGATATTTGATTGTTTATCATATTGATATATGATGTTTGGATGCGCTGATTTGTTATTTGGATGTTGTGGCATCGTCGAATCCAATTTTGAAGTTTTAAAGTAACGATTTTGATTTTTAAAGGATTTTAAAAGTGGTTTTTGAAATTTATACGTTTTATTAAAAATTCGAATTTTAAAAATAAATAAACATTAAAATTTTATTGTTATAAAAGTTATATTTTTTGGAAAGTAGTACTTAAGTATGATTTCGGAGTTATATGAGCTTTAAATAACGTTTTGTAAATTATTAAAAAGGATTGGTTTATTTAAATTAGGATTTTTAAATTATTATAAACGGTTTATATAAAAGATTTCTAGAATTGATATTTATAAATTGAAAATATAGGAATTGTGAAATGAGTTTTATTAAGTATTAAAAATGAAATAAAAATGGATTTCATAAGTGAATGAAATTTATAGATTTATAAATTGTGAAGTTAGAAAATGGATAGATCTTGTAAAATATAAGATTTATAAGTAATCAACTTATAAATCGGATTTTGGCATTTAAAATGAGATATAAAAAGGATTTTTTTTAAATAGAAGTTTATAAACGTTGTTTATAAATCCGAAATCAATTGAATTTGATAAGTTGGATATAGGAATTATATTCACGATTTTGGACAGTGAATATATTATTAAATGAAATGGATATGTTTTTGGGGAAGGAACATTATGAAATAAAGTTAATGATTTTAAAGACGTTTTAAAATGCATTAAGTATCGAATACATAGATTTCAACATTTATTGTTGAAATAGACGTTTTCGAGAAATAGGAGGAAATGGTGGACTATAACACTGTTGTTATAGTAAATGGTTTTCGAAAGGAAATGTTTTGTATAGTATTGGGATTTACATATCTATTTAAACTTTGAATCCCTATACTAGTGATTTTGGGTCGTCGTAAGATGTTTTACGTAACATTCGTTTTGGCCCAAACAAATGTGTTTAAGAGAATGATTTCTTAAAGAATGAAATATATACTTAATTTTCGATTTAAGTATATTGAATATTTTTCAAGTGTTGAAAATAAATAGATTTGTGATGTACTTATTATTAAATAAGTATGGGAATATTTTTTCCAATGTGAAATGAAATGTTTTGAGAATTTATCTTTTTGAAGACAAATTGAAAGTGAATATTTGAAATCGATTGAAAATCGTATATCATAAATATTTTGGGATTATAAATTCACTAAGGAATTTATAAAAGAAAGGGGAATTTGTTTAAAAATAAACGTTGATTTATTTTTGAAGTGTGGGAAATTTATATCTAGTAAAGATATTTTGGAAAGTAAATAATTTGGGAAATTATTTGGATTTGGTGATGTTGAGCACGCCTATTGATAGTTAAATATCCGACTATCAATATTTACCTTTGAATAGGTATTTGTTGTGAATTTGCTTGAAATTGAATGCCACACTTATTTTTAAAATAAGCGCTCACTATTCGGGTTAACCGGAAAAGGACCATGGGGTCGTATAACCCACTTCGGATACGTGATACATCGTTATGAATTGCATTTGAAGACCGGTGTTGAAGATCGGACGTTTGTGAAAACGGAAGGATTACCGTCGAGTTACTCTACATCGGCTGATCTCCGATATAGAGGTTTTATCACCCTTAGTGATGGAAAGTCCGGTCGTGATTAGTGAATATCCAGATTGCAAGGATTTCTTTGGAAGTGCCTTCGATTCTGTTCGATCCCGGAACAGACGTGTATGGATTGTATGTCTGACATTACAAATTGAGATATAAAGTTGATTTCTTTCAAATATATTTCTGTTGGTGGCGGAGAATTTATTCTCTTAGCTTAACACCCTTCTCTGAGACGTACGAGCTCAGAGGTTATATAGTTGAAGGTTATTAGTGATATACCCCCAATTTGGTAGTGTGGCATGTTGAGTGTTGCTGTGAAATGATCATTGTGTTGATCATTTGTGATAGGATCATTTATTTGATCATTTATCTTGGTGATCATTTCTATGATCATTTGTTGACCCAAAGCACGGCTTTTGTATAAAGTGTGGCTTTGTGGACGAGACTTCGTCGGACCTCACACCCCGGAAATGTTCAAAACAGGAAGGACGCAGCAAGGTTATTAGGGGTAGCGCCCTTTAGTGTATGCCATTCCTTCTGGATAGAGGTGATATCATGGTATGGAGCCCAGATATTTAACCTATGTTGTTGCTGCATATTTTGTGGTTGTTGGAAATCGAGGATCCTCGGATAGATCAGTTACGATTGGGGGATGACATATTCGTGTCAGTTGTTACCCAGTTAGGGGTAACCCGGCCTTATGTTGGCAGAGATCCGAGTTGGTTCTCGGGAACGTCCTTCCAGAGGCGTTCTCATGTGGCAATGGGAAGTTCCTTGGCCTGACCATTTGTTGGAAATCCAATTCCCAATACGAAACCCTGTACGGTTTTAGTTGTAGAACCTATCATTCACTTATGGTGGCGCCCCACTGTTTGGATGGTAGCTATAGTAGACATAGTTCGAAATGTCTATGTTGGCTAAGATTTATATTCTATTTTCGAAATGAATTTTGCCTACACTATGCACTAGTAATAATATCAAATGTTCTTTTTAATGCGTATCAAACATCTTTGACTATCATAAGGAGAAATCTCCTCCGATTCTGCGTTTGCATTGTGTGTGTGTGCGGGAGGCCTTATGGTAGTCTCATTTTTTAAAAGCATTGCGAATTGACTTTAAAAGTATTCCTCTATTTTGTTTTCAAAGATAAATAAACTGTTTTGAGTTCCCACACCAGTCACATGACTGACTCAGAGTTTATTGTTTTCCTTCCTAAACTCTGGGTGCCCACCAATTTCCACACGGGCAGTCAAGAGTTAGGTTTATCAGGATATTCTGGAATTCAGGAGTTGCAGGAGGCAAGCTGGAGGGCATGGCATATTACTAGTATATAATATTTCTTTTTTTCGCTGCATTGTTTGATGTTGTTTGTTGTTGTACACTCTGATGATGTAATGAAATGTAATGTATAAAATGTAATAACTGATATAGTTCTTTGTTTAAAGATTATTCATTTATTTATTATATGTTGTTCTGCTGCGAGTTGTGAGATTCTGATGTTGTACTGTTATTTCTTCTGTTCTGTTCTATCTTTTTCTATCTTCTTCTACTTTTTCTTTTTTCTAAAACCCTAACTGTACGGTTTTTCATCTTTCGATTGCTCGGCAGTTGATACAGTGGACGTATTGATGTCGGTTTTCATCAACGAAAAATCGCGTTCGTTACCTTCTTTAACAACCAAACGCTTATTACACACCGAAGGGTTCTTTCACATTTCCAAACCCAATTCATATTGACATCAAAATATCATATTCAATTTGAACCATATCACTTTCGGAATCATAATTTCAAAATAGGTTAAACCGATATTTTGAAATCATCATATTTACTCAAAATATGTTATTTA
This sequence comes from Allium cepa, assembly GCA_030765085.1. Classification (NCBI taxonomy): domain Eukaryota; kingdom Viridiplantae; phylum Streptophyta; class Magnoliopsida; order Asparagales; family Amaryllidaceae; genus Allium; species Allium cepa. The sequence continues at coordinate 960,557,587 of CM060939.1, read as the reverse complement.
AATCCCAACTTATGATGCAACAATTTTAATCGTATTCTCCTTAAAATCGAGGATTTAAATATAAAAACTCCGGCTTTACAAAACCTGAAATTTAGAAAATAGTTTAGATATTTTAAAATAATTTTAAAATAGTTTAAATAGTTTAAAATAGCTTTTAAATGGTTAAAATACTTTATATATGGTTTAAATGGTTTTTAATAGTTTAGTTTAAATTTAATTTAAAATAAATTAAATAGATTTTAAAATGGATTAAGTAGTTTTAAAATAGATTTAGAATAGATTACATAAGTTAAATAAGATTAAAATAGGTTAAAATAAGTTAAATTAGGTTAAATAGATTAAAATTTAAAATATTATAAATTGATTAAAAATAGCTGGAATTCGATTTAAATTAGTTTAATAGTTTGAAAACCTTAAAATCAGGATTTTAAAATAATAAATCTTTAAATAGTTTATATTAAAATAATTAATTTGGAACCAATATCAAATTTAAACCATTTCTTCCATTTCAACAAATCTAGACCTGATCCCGAATCCAAATCAAACCTAATTTCAAATCTTAAAATATCATTTTTACGCTATTCAAATTTTATTAGATTTGAGGTTACAATTTCAAACTTCTCAATAACTCAATTCGATAAATTTCATTTATACTTCAAAATTCAACTTTAAAATTTCAATTTAAATCCTTTAAGTAATTCACTTAAAACAATTCAATTTATATCAATCAAATTCGATTTCAAAATATTGTTTAACTGGATTCAAAGTTAAAGGTTTAAAATCATTTAATTTAACGAATCCGATGTCCATGTATAATTTTCTACCCTATGGTCAAGTGATACGGATATTTATCATTTCAATCCGCAAAGATTTAAATTTACGGGTATATATCATTTCAACTCGCAACCTAAATTTATTTCAATGAAAATCGCTTGGGTTTATCATTTCAACCCATAACGATTTTCCCTTTCTATATGACCGTTCGGGTACGTATCATTTCAACCCATAGGAACTTGTAGTGTTATAACAAAATAAAATATAATATCCAGTCATCCAATATCGACAATAAAACATCCATCACAAATCATCTTCCAAATCAACCAATAAACATCAAAAGATTACCGATTATCATTAACCGGTATTAAATTGACAATTGAATTCAATATTAAATTAAACGATGATTAAATAAAAGTCAAATTCAACTGGAATGACAATATAAATATACCAAGCATCAAAGCAATAAATTTCTAATCACATCAAAAATTTAATTTAACTAGCATAAGAAATTTTAGTAGTTGTGAGTGGGTTAAAACACTCAACTTTTATTTCAAATCGATTTGAAGTTCAAAATAAGGTCTAAAATTCAACAGTTTCAAAATTCGTCCAAACCAGCGTCAAAATGTTTGGAATTTTGATACGATCCAGATGAAACAAACCGATCGTGAATTGGGCCTCGTATGTGAAAGTTATATTTTTAAAACATTGAAAATCAAAATTTAAATTTAAAATAAACAAAAAAACAAAAGGAAATACCGTCTCACGGCCATGTCACCCTAAAAGTATTCGTCCAGAACAAACTTTAGCCGAGCTTTGACAGGAGAGCACTGCCACACCTTATCGCATTCGCTACCTCACTATGATCGACCGCACTAGGCTGCGATGCCTTGACAAGGTCGCCTCCTCCCCCTCTACCTCCCTCGACCCACCCATGGTCGACGAAATCGTCGTTCGTCCTATCAATTTGCACAGCCGCAGCCATGTAGGGTAACACCCAAGTTGAATTTTCCACGCCAATCCAACCTTCTGATGACCCAATAACTTGTACCGATGGACTACGCGCGTCACTCTCCATGTGATGGTGCCATCGATTCTGTAATCCCTGATTTTGACTGTGTTTGAATTTATAATTAAATTAATTTTTGAAAAAAATTTGTGAAATTAATTGCTGAATTGATCCGAGTTTCTCCAAATCAAATGAAATATGTGTTAAATCAATTGAATTTAAATTTTAAGTAAATGGTTTAAATTGAATGATTTAAGTAGGAATCAATTTAAGAAATAAAACATAAAATAAAACCCATTAAACGAATTAGTTAAAATTCAAGCAATACATTAGCAAATTGTAACAACATATTACAATAGAACTTCATTTATATCCCTAAGTAATAATGCTAAAGCAAAGGAAAAATATATTCAAGAAAAAGGATAAGTGTAAACAAGAAAGAAATAAGAAATGCATGCAAGTATATACAAATAAGTAAATCTGTAGACCTAAAAGCATACCCAGGCAAATAAATATTTCATGTAAACTGTAGAGTTTAGAGTGCAAGGCAAATAAAATATGCCTGTAAAATAAATGCAAAGCTGAGAACAAAGTAAATGTAAAATATCTATGAAAGTACTTGCAACAGGAAGTGAAAAACAAATGGATAGTATAAGCTAACATAAAGGACTTGAGTAATTAATGCAACATACCATAACTCTAGCATATCAAAGCAAGCATCTGCAGCCATGCCTGTTGTACCAACAATAATATAACACCCTATACAATATGTGTATCGCTGTACAACTCAATTTCATATATCATCCCCCCTCATTTTAGTTCGAGCACCATTTTAAAACTGAAGCAAATAGCATCTGAGTAATATCATCTCAACTTTAAACAACACAAATAAATCAAGGCAACTAGAAATTAAAGATGGGATTTCAGCCTGCATTTCTAGAACTCTGTTTCAACTCTGATCATCTATTATCCACTATGAGTAACATATTTGTTTTCTTTTTATTTAAAAGACATAAATCTGTTGCTTATCAATAAACCTGTGAATAGGTTTGTTTATATATATATATATATATATATATATATATATGGATGCTCTGAATATTTTTAGACTGGAAGTGTTTTATACAGGCTGTGTTAGTATATGTTTTTTGTTCTTAGATTTTAAGTAAAAATCTTAATTCAAAAACATTTCTTCAAAATATACTCAATGTTTGGACTTAGGATTAAAATGAAAGATGTTTGTTTGATCCTGAACCAAGTTCTAAAAGTCAATTTAAATTAAAAACAACCTGTCAATGTTTTTGAAAAACCAAGATACTGAGTAAAACTTTAAATTAGTCAAATTTCAAATTTCTTAATTTACAAGTTCAAGAATATAACTTGAATCCTTACTGGAAGACATGAATTTTAAACCTGGTTTGATGATTTTTCATTGTGTGGTTTGAGAGAAGTTCGTTTTTGTCTGCAAATTGAATTTTGACCAAATACTGATGATTGGTTGAGTCGTGTTGGTTGGGGCTTTGGATGGGGATGGAGGAGCCTACGGGAATGCTTGGAAAAATGGTCGGAGGTGGCAATGATGACTGTGGCATCGGCGGCATGAGGGTTAAGTTGTCAACCTAGTTTTTGAGTGGAGAGGAAACTAGTGCCTCACGTCCTCGTTCGAGCATCGAGTTGCTTGGGGTTCTAGGTAATGGTGGCTGTGGGGTTGACAAAGTCGAGGCCGGAGTCTCGAGTCGTCGAGTGGCCAGAGCTTGGAGCGCGTGGCGTTGACAGGTTGTGGGTTGTGATGGTTTGGTGGTTCCAGGTTTTAAGCTCGAGCTCGAATTTCGATTTCAAGATGATGGAGTGGTTCGAACGATCGGAGTGTGTTCAGGGAGTGATTGTCGATATGCTCGACGTCGTGGCCATGACCAGAGCTGGCCAACGACGATGTGCACATGCACGGTAGTAGTTTGGTGTCAGGTTGAGTGTTCGCACGTGTGTCTAGGAGGCGTCTTCATGTAGGTGGTTTCGTGCCTCGGAGTGGAACTCGAGATTTGTGGAGAGCTCTGAGTGTCACAGTTGTATACTAAAAATAAAAAAAATAAAAAATAAGGAAAAAGAGAAGAAGAAGATGGAGTTCGAGCAGAGTACGAGAGAGACTCGGAAAAAGATGAGGATAACTCGAAGTCCAACCCGAGTTACTTGGGAATTTCGCTCGGGTATGAAAGTGGAACAGGTTTAAACTGGAACCTGTTTTTGTCTTTGTAAATCTAAACTAAATCTTTAAATTTGAAAGCAAGGGTGATTTGAGTTTTAGAATCAAAAGTTTAAATCAACATTTTTAAACCTGGACTTAAGTTTAAATCTGAAAATCAGATTTTGAAATGAAATGAAGTTTATATATTTAAATGTTTAAAACAGTTTAAACATTAAAGTATACTTTGAATATGTGAATTTAACTCTTAGTTCAAAATTAAAATGGATAATTTATTTATTCAATTAGTTAATGATTTGGACTAATTGAATGAGTAATTTAAGGTTTAAATTAAGGTTTAAAGATTAATTAACTTAATTTATTTGTAAATTAAGGATTATTAATTGGATAAGATAAGATAAGTTAAGAAAATTAGCTTTTGATTAGAAATAAATCAATCATGTAATTAAGAAATAAATTAGTTATTGATAGGTACTTAATTAACTAAATAATTAGAATAAATAAATGTATTCTTAATGGTTATTCAATTTAAAATCAATAATGACCAATATGAGTGAATTTCTTTAGCAAAGCATTAAAGAAATTTGTAATCGTTAATAAAGGTTATTAACTAAGATTAATTTAGAAGTTAAAGATCAATTGATTCATAAATTAAGGATGGTTAGTTAATGATTAAAGGGAAATTTATGTCAGATGATTTGAAATTAACTTATGTTAAGTAACCATGATTAATGACAAGTAATACATCTGATATAGATTTATCAGTTGATTAATAAATTTTACCTATGAATGTTTAGATCTTATTGAATGGTTGAATTGTTGATATTCTCGATGTCTGATGTTTTGTGACATATCCTGATTTGCATGGTGATCTAAAATGTGATTAAGTATCTGTAGTGAAATTTATTATCCGTGATATATATCTGTGATCTGTAAGATAAGCATTTTAGTTTATACTGCTTATCAACTATATTTTTGTGTTTTAATCTGTGATGATTGAATGATGTTGCACTATTGTGTTAAACCCCTGGGCCACACTTATTGAGACGACCCGACTTTTTCATATTTAAATCAAAACATGCAATCAACTTTTACCTACTTAAAATCTTAAAAAGTTGAGTTACTCACCTGTACTAAATGCAGAGCCCAGAATTTGAAAAACTCTTTTGAACTTGCTTCAAATCCTGATGCTTTTTTTTAAATGCTTCCAGATTTGCAGACTTCTTGTTTTAAAATTGAAATGCAGGCTTCCTTACTTGATTTAATTTGCTTGCTTGAAATTGTTGCATGTAGATCTAGTTTTAGAGGGTGCAGATTTGTATTTTAAGGAGTTTGAATGCAAGTGTTTACAGATTTGAGAAATGCAGGCCTTAGTTTTATTGAACAGATTTGTTTAGAAATGAAAATGAGAAAAGAAGAGAAAAGAAACATGCAAGTTAAAATAACAAATGTTTTGAATTAAAGGAAAATAAAAACTAAAATTTGACACTTGTAAAAGAAATAGACACATGTAAATTTACACACTTAAATATTTAACACATGTCATTTAAATGGTTTTGTTATTTAACTAAGTGTTAAGAAAATTTTAAACTTAATTAATTAGTTTCTTTAATATGTAGTTATGTATTAAAATAATTTCTAAGGAATAAAGCAAAGTATTATAATAGATAAAACAATATACAAGTAATTCATTTGAAAAGGATACTTTTAAACAATTAAAATAAATTTATAAAAGAGGTTATAACTTACTTGTAATTTAAATGAATACATGTTTCATAATTAAAATTATATTTTAAATTTCATATTAAACTTACAAATCACATTTTATAAATTAATATTTTAAAAGAAAAACACAAACATTTTATAACTTATTTCAATGTACAAACTTAAGTTAAAATGAATTTTAAACCAATAAAACATTTATCTCACATATTTAAAAATCATATAGTTATTTTATTAAATATTTTTGAAAAACGTAAATCCAAAAATAAATCAAAATTTCTATTTTCAACATATTAAAATTATCCTATACTAATTTAATTAAAAACAACTTATCTATTCAAAATATATATATAAATACATATACATTATTAAATAGAAAAGAATTGATTAACTCATTAAAAATAATTTCACAAATTAAATATTTAAATAAAGAAGATTATTAAATCGAATCAAATTTATTAACAAAAATTATCAATTCAATTTAAATTTAAACACAGATTATTAAATTTAAATTGCCATAAATTCCGGGATATAACACTTATACACCACAAATATGGATTTCACGAGGAAATCGGTTAAGTCACAGATTTTTGAAATAGTTTTAAAACTTGAATTTTTACATTCAAATGTTTTGGAAATGGATTGGGTTTAAAGTGAAAAGCTTTTGAAATGGAATTTCAAAGATGAAATTTAATTTGAATAACTTGATTAAGTTTTGGAATTTAAATAATTTGATTTAAACTTAAATTTAAGATTTGAAATTGAATTTTATGTTTGGAAACTAAGGACTAAAGATGTGTTACCAGTTATATATGGGTTAAACTATTTTAAAAGTATTGATTTTGGAATGTGAATATAATTTAAGGGCTTTAACTCGTGCAAATATAATTGGATCTTTCTGAAATGGAAACTATTTGTTTTCAAATAATAAAAGCTTTCACATAAGTAATGAACTTCCGATTTGTGTTAAAGGGATTTCAAGTTAAAAATGAAAAATTGATTTTCAGAGTTACGAAAACTGGTTTGAAAGCTATAAGTTAAATCTTGACGTAAAGATTTAACGAGTTAATCCTAATTGGAATGGAAATTGTTTTGAAATCTGTGATTGTGAAACCGGGTGAACTTTGTGAATTAAATCTTTCGTTTAAAAAGATTAAAAGTATGGAAATTGTTTAAACCATTAAAGGTAGTTAAAATGAATCTTTTTGTTTAAAAGATTTGAAATGGTGATTTGTTTTAACCATTCGAATGAAAGGTTTTGGGCTTTAAGCTGTGATTTAACTAAGACCCCAGTATCCATATTATTTTTAATATTGCGCTCGTTATTCGGTTTAACCGGGAGAGGACCTTTGTGTCGTATAACCCATTCTGAATAGTGCTACAACGTATATGGATAGCATTTGAAGATTGGTGGTGAAGACCAGGTATTTTCAAGAACGAAAGGATAACTCATTGATTGTCTCTGCACCGAGTCGCGCCAGTATAGAGATTCCCTAAGTGATGGGAAGTCCGATCGGGATTGTGAATACCCGGATTTGCAAGGGCTTCTTCGGAAGTGCCTTCGGTTCTGTTCGAACCCAGAACAGACTTGTATGGATTGTATGTTTGACATTACAATTGAGATATATAGAAGATTTCTTTCAAATACATTTCTGTTGGTGGCGGAGAATTTATTCTCTTAACTTAACACCCTTCTCTTAGACATACGAGCTCAGAGGCTATGTAATTGAAGGTTATCGGTAATGTATTCCCTACTTGGTAATGTGGCAATACTGAGTGCTGCTGATCATTTGTTGATCAAAGCGTGGCTTTTGTGAAAAGCGTAGCTTTGTGGACATAATTTCGTCGAACCTCACAACCCTGTAATGGTCGAAACAGGAAAGATGCAGCAAGGTTATTGGGGGTAGAGCCCCTTAGGGTATGTACATTTCCTTCTGGATAGAAGTGGTATCATGGTATGGAGCCCAGATACTTAACTTATGTGGATATCGTATATATATATATATACATATATATATATATATATATATATATATATATATATATATATATATATATATATATTACTTTGTGATTGTTGTTGGGGCCCCGGATAAAGGTTGGTTACGACCGGGGGATGGCATACTCGTGTCAGTAGTTACCTAGTTAGAGGTAATCTGGCCTTGTGTTGGGGGAGATCCGGTTAGGTTCTCGGGGCGTCCCTCCAGAGGCGTACCCATGTGGCAATGGGAAGTTCCTTGGTCTGACCATTAGTTGGAAATCCAAAGAAACAATACGAGCCTTGTACGGTTTTAGTTGTAGAACCCGCCATTTACTTATGGTGGCGCCCAACTGTTTAGATGGTAGCTATAGTATGCATAGTTCGAATTGTCTATGTTGTTTAAGATTTATATTATACTTTCGAAATGTTTACCTACACTTTGCATTTATAGTAGTAATATCAAAGAAATTTGCGTATCAAGCATGTTTAACTATCATAAGGAGAAACCTTGTGACGCTCCACCTCTATACCCACTCTAGCCAAGGACACTACGGTGTAATGCCGTCAACTAGTGCGGAGAATATGGCTGTTGAGGAGCGACCATCCATGTAATTGCTTTGTGCGAGCACCAATATGTCTGATAGTACAAAATGCATTTGGTTTCAGGAGGAAATCCGACATACCGATACAAACTCAAAGCTACTACACAGTGGCTATATACATATTCTTCGAAAACAAATATAGGAATAAACATAACATAAATCAGTCGCAGACATCCATATCCCAAAGGCGGAAATAGATATGAATACATAACACATGTAAGTGTACATCAGAGTAGTGGTCAGACAAGATCCACAATGTTACAAAAGAATAGCTACAAGTGCTAGAAAAAAGAATATGGACACATCAATGAGTCTATATCTCAAATGTATACAACAAAACTACTAATCTAAGTAGTTAGCCAAAAGTCAGGGTAATAATCCTAGATGTGTAGTCAAGAAGAAGCACCTGTAACATCTCGGTCTGACCCGTGTATTATTTTACAAGAAAATAATAAAGGATCAGTCTAGCTATAAATATCAGATACAATGATATAGAATAAGAGATATGACATAAACATATGATAACCATAAACCATACTATGATAAGTATGTAATTGAAAATCAACAAGAGATTAATCAATATCACAAGAATCTTCTCAAAGATAAAAAAGAATGTCATACTCTTTATTTCCCAAATCACCAAACCATAAATATTGACAATAATACCAATGCCAATCACAAAAGTTAGTGACACACAAACTCACCAATGAACAAATATTGATAAAACTTATCAATGTAAATCACAAAAATTGGTGAAACACAAAATCATAGAAATCACAAAAAGGGGGAGGCCTATCACAAAATGGGAGCATGAAAACTCACCAATACGTGTGTCACAAAATGGAACGCTATTCCATGGTTGCAAACCATTAATTTTGAGCCGAAGCTCCACGAAAAGGACCGAAGACCATGGGTCGCTACCCCACCAATTTGAGCCGAAGCTCCACAAAAAAGGGGTTTAGTCTCCCTCGTAGACAAAGATACATTGCACAATTGTTAGTCTAAAACACAAAAATGATCATCAACGATCATCAAGAAGTGTCAATTATAGTAAGCTAGTAAATATATAAGCTTAGCTTCATGTCCCATAACCACTAGCTTAACTTAAATATTTACGAACAAATTATAGATCTCCACTCGAAAATTGTCACAAGAGATTCAATCGAACAAGTCCAAGAATTAACCGGCGAAGTAAATGCAAGCGTTTCATACCATTTGTTTTACTAAGCCGTTTAATTAGATTTCTCGTACGAGTGAGATGAAGTGACAAATCACAAAAATGATTGTAGAAACAATAAATCACAAAAATTCACATACGAAGACGTGAATAAAATGCAAAGAATTCGATTCCAAATCCATCAAAGTGGAAATACCCTTGCGACCTAACAGCCGCGGCTTACGACTTAACATAAGTCAACACTAAAAATCAGCGTCTCAAGAAATAGCATACGGCCTAACAGAGCAACATAACATGGCACGACCTAAGATAGTGACCGACCAAACATGGTTGCGAGATAGCAGCGACCTAACATGGTTGAGCTATGGGGTGGAGCAACCTAATGGCCGAGCGTGCGACCAACAGAACAAGCAATAAAATGGCCGAGCGACCTAGGTGGGACGACCTAATAAGCTAACGGTATAACGTGGCCGAGCGACCTAAGGGGTTGCGAGATAAGGCAAGTCGACCTAAGTAGTGCGACCAAGTGGCGCGACCTAGCCGGTGCGAGTTATACCAGGAGCGACCTAGCACGGCGCGACCGAGCATGGCGCAACCAAATAAATGCCGAGCGACTTAAGGAATTCGCGGCTTAAGGAGGTGAGCGGCCTATAGGTTGCGACCTAAAGGGTTAGCGGCATAAGATGGCCAACGACCTAAGGGGTGCGATGACCTAAGAGATGAGAGTAGGTCGAGCGACCTAACGATGAAATGACCTACGGGGTAAAGAAGGCCGAGCAACCTAACGACCTAAGGCGTATGGGAAGGCCGAGCGACCTAACGACCTATGGGTTGCGACCTATGGCATGCCGACCTAACTGCAGGCTGAGAATTCTCCATGTGCAGGCCGAGCGACCTACGGGTTTGAAGTGCAAAAACTCTCTCAATTTGCAACCGATCGAGCACGAACGCTAAGGGATTACGCCCATCGGCCACCCGGTTGTATTGGCTCCTCGGTGCATCATCAAAAACATGTTCAAACATCAAAGATTGGATTTTTAAAGATTTGAACACAAAACACTAAATATTTGGATTTTCACCAATTCAATCCAAAACAAAGGCAAATGTACATGAATAAGTGTTAGGAATTCATACCTAATAATCAAAGATAGTTATAGACAAAGATGTGAGATAAAAATCTCACCTTTACACAAAATCAATGAAGGAGAGTTTGAAAGCAAAGGAAGAATCAATGGTGTCTCTTTGAATTTGGAGTTAGATGTTGGATTTGCAAATGAACTAGGGTTTGGAGTTTTAATTTCCCATTCCTTCTTTCATTTTTGATGAAGCTTGAGTGTTAGGAATTGAAAGTGAAGTTATGCAGGGAAGGGGGTTGAGCTAGAGTTAATAGCTTAGACTAATGGGCTAAACCAAACCCAAAACCCAAAGTGAAAAGGTGGCAAAATTCCACTAACTCCAAACATATCAAAGTTTATACTCAAAAAGATCGCAAACGGTGTTTCGGACCCAATGGAAGTGGTCCCGAGTCCTAATTCGACCGTATGCAAAAAGTAACCTTTCGGACTAAAATCCAACTAACGATAAAATATTAAAATAAAATATTTAAATATTCAATCGTAAAATATGCAGGTTGTTACAGACTCCCCTCCTTAAAGAAATTGCGTCCTCGCAATATTTTAGAAGAAAATATAAGGTAACAACCATGAAAGCATATCAACACAGAAGAAATTTGAAATAAGAAATTCACCTCAAAGAGCACGGCAAAGTAAGTCCGGATGTGTTTGCTCGATGAACTCTTTAGATTCCCAAGAGCAATCCTTAGGATTTGTGGACCATTGAACTTTAACAAGCGGAACATCTTTATTTCGAAGGTGCTTGACCTCCGAAGCAATAATACGAATAGGATGTTGCTCATAAGTTAAATTAGGCGAAACTTCAATTTCTTCCACAACACCGGGCTCAAGAATAGAATCGGAATCTCGAAGGCATTTCCGTAATTGAGAAACCTAAAACATGTCATGAATACTAGAAAACCGAGCCGGTAATAAAAGGCGATAAGCCACAGAACCAATACGTTCGGTGATGGAAAATGGACAAATATATCGAGGTGCTAAACCCGATTGACTGAAACATACAACACCCTTCATATGTGAAACAGGAATAAACACAAGATCTCCCACAGAAAATTCTAATTTCCTTCTCGGGTTATCGACATAGGATTTTTGTCTACTCTGGGCTTCTTTCATCCTATGACGAATAAGGTCAATCTTTTCTGTGGAATCATGAATAAAATCTGGACCTAAAACCAGCTTCTCACCGGCCTCAAGCCAACAAGAAGGAGATCGGAATGGCCTTCCATAGAGTGCCTCAAAAGGTGCCATACCAATACTAGATTGGAAGCTATTATTATAGGAAAACTCAACAAGAGAAATATGATCTTTCCAACTTCCACCAAAATCAAGAACACATGCACGAAGAAGATCTTCAAGAGTTTGATTCACACGCTCGGTTTGTCCATTGAACTGGGGATGATAAACGGTGCTAAAATTAAGATTCGTTCCCAAAGCTTTTTGAAGACTCTTCTAAAATCCACTAGTAAACAATGGATCACGATCACTAACAATAGAAGAAGGAACTCCATGCAATTTTACAATTTCTTTAATAAAGAGTTTGGCCAAGAGAGGAATGTTTCGATTGGACCGACCGATAATAAATTGGGTGGATTTAGTAAGTCTATCGACTATCACCCATAAGCTATCATGAGACGAGCGAGAACGGGGAAGGCCGTCTATAAAATCCATGGAAATTTGGTCCCACTTCCAAATTGGAATTTCTAAAGGTTGCAACAACCCACCGGGTCTTTGATGTTCGGCCTTGACAAGTTGGCAAGTCATGCAACACTTAACAAAGTTAGCAATGTCAGATTTCATTCCCTCCCAATAATAAAGTCACTTCATATCCGCGTACATTTTACTACTACCAGGATGAATGGTAAATTTAGAACGATGAGAATCTTCTAAAATGTCTTTACGAAGATTACTAATATTTGGCACAAAAAATCTACCAAATTTTTGAATACCGCCACGAGAATCAAAATCAAAGTATTTCAAACATTCAATATCAATTTTATCCCTAAAATTTTGGCCAAGAAGAGCTAATTTTGGATCTAGCTTCTAAGCTTCAAGAATGCGGTCAAAAAGAGAAGGATGAGCCTCATGGCTACATAAAACAAGAGATGAATATAAATCGGAAACACGATCTCGAATCTCACAAGTGGATAAAATTCCGAGATCATTCCATTCGGATATCATCATAGAAACAACCGCTTGTTGCTTGCGACTAAGTGCATCGACAACACGATTTCCCTTTCCGGGAGTATAAAGAATATCAAGATCATAAGCTGCAAGAAATTCGAGCCAACATTGTTGACACAAATTAAGTTCCTTTTGAGAAAATAGATACTTCAATGATTTATGATCAGCGTAAAGAATAAACTTTTCTCCTAAAAGATAATGACACCAAATACGAAGGGCAAAAACAATAGCTGTGAGTTCTAAATCGCGAGTGGCATATCTAGTCTCGGCTGGCTTCAATTGCCTAGAAGCATAAGCAATAACACGTTCTCTTTGCATAAGAACGACACCCAAACCAACGCGACTAGCATCGGTATAAACAATAAAATCTTGATTCCCCTCGGGAATAACAAGAATAGGAGCATCGGAAAGGAGTTCTTTTAATTTCTTAAAAGAAGCTTCACATTTGTCCGACCAAATGTATTTAACACCCTTCTTTGTCAAGCTAGTAAGAGGCACAACAATTTTGGAGAAAATCCTTTATGAAACAGCGGTAATAACCTGCCAATCCAAGGAAACTACGAATTTCTGTCACACTCTCCGGTCTCTTCCAATTTTGAATCGCTTCAATCTTTGAAGGATCCACGGAAATTCCGGATTTGAAAATAATATGACCGAGAAACTTCACACGAGATTGCCAAAAGTGGCATTTAGAAAATTTTGCTTTTAATTGATTGCTTCTAAGAGTTTCCAACACAATCCGAAGATGTTTTTCATGCTCCTCCTCGGTTTTTGAATACACAAGAATATCATCAATAAAGACGAGAACAAACCGATCGAGGAAGTCGTTGAAAACTCTATTCATAAGTTCAACGAAATAAGCCGGAGCATTCGTTGAACCAAATGTCATAACAAACCATTCATAAGATCCATAACGAGTACGGAAAGATGTCAAACGAATGCTATCCTCTGCAATACGAAGCTGATGAAAACCGGTAGCTAAGTCTAATTGTGAAAAGATCTAGCACCACTAAGCTGATCAAATAAATCATCAATCTGAGGTAAAGGATATTTATTCTTGGTAGTAAGATCATTAAGCTTGCGGTAGTCAACGCAAAGCCTAAGTGTACCATCAGATTTCTTCACAAAAATAGCCGAAGCTCCCCAAGGCGAGGAACTAGAGCGAATAAATTGCTTCGTCTCCAATTCGGATAATTGTTTGCGCATCTCCTCATTTTCCTTATTGGACATGCGGTAAGGAGGACGAGTGATAGGTTGAGCTCCAGGGATGAGATTAATTCTGAACTCAATTGCTCGCTTAGGTAGTAATCCTAAAACGGGCTCAAATATGTCAGAAAATTCCCGAACAACGTGAATAAGAGAAATAATATCCTCCTCATCATCATTATCGTCATCATGAGGATTTAATGAATATAAAGATGCAACCAAGCTGGAATCCGAATCTTTAAGATCAATAGAAATCTGCTTAATAGATTGAGGATGTCGATGATGAATAGTCCGCTCAGAACATAGGATTTGGGCTTTATAACGGTTAAGCCAATCCATCCCCAAAATCATTCCAAAGCCTAAGTAAATCGGCTCGGAAAGAAAAATCACACAAAATAATCTCGACATCTTTACACAATAAACTGATGGTTGCGGATCCACCAACTGGATTCACAATTCTCAAAGAAGTCATTAAACATAAAACATCCAAAGAAAAAGTATCAACAAGTTCTTTTGAAATAAAAGAGTGGGAAGCGCCCGTATCAAAAAGAACTCGAATAGGATGATCACAAAATAAAATAATGCCATCAAGGATAGAATGAGAAATACCTTTACCATGAGATGTGTTGCCAGGGGCTTGAGCAATATTAAGCTTTCCCTTCTTCTTGCTTTGAAGTTTGGGACAAGAAGATAAATAATGTCCGGGCTTTTGCAATAGCGACAAGCTCGGGGCTTTGAACACTTGTTTGCATAATGGTCCTTAGAACCACAGTTGTAGCATTGCCCACTACTAGAGGTAGAATTCTGAGCTCCTAAGAGGCTTCCTTCCCTTTCTTATTGTTGGGAGAAGGACCCTTGAACTTATTAGGCCTTTTCTTGTTGTTGAAGTTTGGTTTGGCACCCATAACTTCAACATCACTCTCCCTATCTGCCTCTTCAAGACGAAGAGCGATATCAACGAGTTGATCAAAAGAAACTTCTAATTTTAGAAGTAATGGCTTCTTGAGATTTTATTCAAGCCATAGACAAACCTTTGGTTCTTCTTCAATGGGGTGTTTATGTACTCGACCCCATATTTAGAAAGTGACTCGAATGATGCGACATAGTCTGTCACGGAAGATTCACCTTGAACAAGGTCTATGAAACGACGAGCCAATGCTACTTTTTCAGCTTCTGGCACAAACTTTAAATCAAATCGTTCTCGGAATTTCTCCCAAGTAAGATCCGCTTCATTTATTTCAGAAATCAAAAGCTCATACCAATCTAATATTCTTTCTTGGAGCATACTAGAGGCCACCTGAACACGGTGAAGATCAATAAGATTCATGCGAGAAAAGATTCGATCGCACGTTCTCAGCCAAGCGTGGACTTCAATAATAGTTTCAGAACCTTTGAATGGCTTTCCACCCAAATTGGTATAATCGCTACACAAACGTGCAAATCCAGACTTAGGGTGAGTAGACTCTAGATTAGATCCGGCTGCTAGAGCATTCCTCACTAGATCAAGAAGCTGCTGGGTAGACATAAATACTCCATCTTGGGGAGGAGCACGAGATTGACCGGCGTTGGGACGGCCAGGTCTAACCATTTCTCTTCCTTTTGAAAGAAAGAAAGAAGAAGGATAAGGTTATTCACCAAATGAATATCAAGCAATCTTGATAGATAAACAAGGAATCATAAAGAAAGTAGGATGAATCGGTACGAAGACTCGAATTAAATCCTAAAGCACGACCCCTAAGATGGACTTAGGACGATGATCCTTTCTAGATTATTCTACATTGTTCCGAAGATTTTCTCCGATACCAAGCTATGATGCCCTACTATATCCACTCTAGCCAAGGACACTACGGTGTAATGCCGTCAACTAGCACGGAGAATAAGGCTGTTGAGGAGCGACCATCCGTGTAATTGCTTTATGCGAGCACCAATATGTCAGATAGTACAACATGCATTTGGTTTCAGGAGGAAATCCAACATACCGATACAAACTCAAAGCTACTACACAGTGGCTATATATATATTCTTCGGAAACAAATATAGGAATAAACATAACACAAATCAGTCACAGACATCCATATCACAAAGGCGGAAATAGATATGAATATATAACACATGTAAGTGTACATCAGAGTAGGGGTCAGACAAGATCCACAATGTCACAAAAGAATAGCTACAAGTGCTAGACAAAGGAATATGGATACATCAATGAGTCTATATCTCAAATGTATACAACAAAAACTACTAATCTAAGTAGTTAGCCAAAAGTCAGGATGATAATCCCAGATGTGTAGTCAAGCAGAAGCACCGGTAAAATCTCGGTCTGACCCGAGTATTATTTAATAAGAAAATAATAAACGGATTATAGCTATAAATATCAGGTAAAATGATACAGAATAAGAGATATGACATAAACATATGATAACCATTAACCATACCGTGATAAGTATGTAATTGAAAATCAACAAGAGATTAACCAATATCACAAGAATCTTCTCAAAGATAAAAAAGAATGTCATACTCTTTATTTCCCAAATCACCAAACTATAAATATTGACAATAATACCGATGCCAATCACAAAAGTTAATGACACACAAACTCACCAATGCACAAATATTGATAAAACTTATCAATGTAAATCATGAAAATTGGTGAAACACAAAATCCTAGAAATCATCAATGGAAATCCATAAATCACAAAAGGGGGAGGCCCATCACAAAACGGGAGCTTGAAAACTCACCATCATGTGTATCACAAAATGGAACGCTATTCCATGGTTGCCAACCATTAATTTTGAGCCAAAGCTCCACAAAACGGCCCGAAGACCATGGGTCGCTACCCCACCAATTTGTGCCGAAGCTCCGCAGAAATGGGGTTTAGTCTCCCTCGTAGACAAAGAGACATCGCACAATTGCTAGTCTAAGTCACAAAAATGATCATCAACGATCATCAAGAAGTGTCAATTACAGTAAGCTAATAAATATATAAGCTTAGCTTCATGTCCCATAACCACTAGCTTAACTTAAATATTTACGAACAAATTGTCCATCTCCACTCAAAAATTGTCACAAGAGATTCAATCGAACAAGTCCAAGAATTAACCGGCGAAGTAAATGCAAGCGTTTCATACCATTTGTTTTGCTAAGCCGTTTAATTAGATTTCTCGTACAAGTGAGATGAAGTGACAAATCACAAAAATGATTGTAGAAACAATAAATCACAAAAATTCACATACGAAGACGTGAATAAAATGCAAAGAATTCGATTCCAAATCCATCAAAGTGGAAATACCCTTGCGACCTAACATCCGCGGCTTACGACTTAACATAAGTCAACACTTAAAATCAGCGGCTCAAGAAATAGCATACGGCCTAACAGAGCAACATAACATGGCACCACCTAAGAGAGAAAACGACCAAACATGGTTGCGAGATAGCAGGTGCGACCTAACATGGTTGAGCTATGGGGTGGAACGACCTAATGGCCGAGCGTGTGATCAACAGAACAAGCAATAACATGGCCAAGCGACCTAGGGGGACGACCTAATGAGCTAACAGCATAACGTGGCCGAGCGACCTAAGGGGTTGCGAGATAAGGAAGGCCGACCTAAGTAGTGCGACCAAGTGGCGCGACCTAGCCGGTGCGAGTTATACCAGGAGCGACCTAGCACGGCACGACCTAGCATGGCGCGACCAAATCAATGCCGAGCGACTTAAGGAAATCGCAACTTAGTAGGTGAGCGGCCTATAGGTTGCGACCTAAAGGGTTCGCGGCATAAGATGGCCAGCGACCTAAGGGCGACGACCTAAGAGATGAGAGTAGGCCGAGCGACCTAACGACGAAACGACCTACGGGGTAAAGAAGGCCGAGCGACCTAACGACCTAAGGCGTATGGGAAGGCCGAGCGACCTAACGACCTATGGGTTGCGACCTATGGCATGCCGACCTAACTGCAGGCCGAGAATTCATCCATGTGCAGGCCGAGCGACTTAGGGGTTTGAAGTGCAAAAACTCTCTCATTTTGCAACCGATCGAGCACGAACGCTTGGGGATTATGCCCATCGGCTACCCGGTCGTATTGGCTCCTCGGTGCATCACCAAAAACGTGTTCAAACATCAAAGATTGGATTTTTAAAGATTTGAACCCAGAACACTAAAAATTTGGATTTTCACCAATTCAATCCAAACCAAAAGCAAATGCATATGAATAAGTGTTAGGAATTCATACCTAACTATCAAAGATAGTTATAGACAAAGATGTGAGATAAAAATCTCACCTTTACACAAAATCAATGAAGGATAAACTTGAAAGCAAAGGAAGAATCAATGGCTTCTCTTTGAATTTGGAGTTAGACGTTGGATTTGCAAATGAACTAGGGTTTGGAGTTTTTAATTTCCCATTCCTTCCTCCATTTTTGATGAAGCTTGAGTGTTAGGAATTGAAAGTGAAGTTATGAAGGGAAGGGGGTTGAGCTAGAGTTAATGGCTTAGACTAATGGGCTAAACCAAACCCAAAGCCCAAAGTGAAAAAGTGGCAAAATTCCACTAACTCCAAACAAATCAAAGTTTATAGTCAAAAAAATCACAAACGGTGTTTCAGACCCAATGGAAGTGTTCCCGAGTCCTAGTTCGACCGCATGCAAAAAGTAACCTTTCGGACGAAAATCCGACTAACGATAAAATATTAAAATAAAATATTTAAATATTCAATCGTAAAATATACGGGTTGTTACAAATCTCCTCCGATTCTGCGTTTGCATTGTGTGTGTGCGGGAGGCCTTATGGTAGTCTCATTTTCTAAAAGCATTGCGAATCTAATTTAAAATATTTCTTTGTTTGTTTTTAAAAGATAAACTGTTTTTGTTACTCATACCAGTCCCACGACCGACCTGGAGTTTATTTTCCCTTTCCTAAACTCTGGGTGCTTAAATTTTTTTTCCACACGGGCAGTCTAGAGTTGGGTTTTTCAGATAGTCAGGTTCAGTAGATTATCTGGAGCTAGTTCGTTCTTTGGATAACAGACGAGACAAGCTTATCTTTATGCATCGGTATTTGGAGTTCGAGCTATTTCTGGATTGGTGCTTGGAGTTTTCTTTTGAAAACTATCTTAGATTTATTTGTTCCGTTGTTAGTGTTATCTATTTTCTTTCCACTGCTATTTCTTGTATCATATCTCTGATGTATATTGATATTCATTTTATCATCTGTTGTATCATATTGTATCAGATATTGTATATCAATGTATTATTCTTTTCCTTTCGCTGTGCTGTTGTACTTAATTGTGTTATGAGCTCCGACGAACCAGATTCGACATTTGGATCTGTGGCATATTAATACGAGTGTCGTATTTGGTGCCGATTTTCAAAGGTCGAGTCAGGATCGTTATAATTGGTATCAAAGCTAAGGTTGAACTTTAGCTCAGGATTATAACACGTTAAGTAGATCATTAGAGATAGGGTGAAGTATACCCTAGAATGAGTAATCCCTAAGATATCCGTTCGTACGCCTCAGTAAATTCTCTTACTATCCACTGATAGTGAGTATGAGTGCAAGAAGAGAACGAGATAGGGGACAGGAGAGTATGACTATAAATGGTCAATACCCTGCGACAGTGGAAACAAATTTTCTCTATCAATCTCTTTTATTCAGCATCTCTTTTCTAAATTCTTCGATAGTTTCTGGTAGATCCATGAAGAAGATTCGATATATTAATATGGGATATTAACTCCAAATAGGTCAGAATTGTTGTTTGAATATATTGATTGTTTTGATTGCTATGGTTAATATGTATATTTTAGTTTATGAACTAAAAGTTTTGAAATTGTATCCATATATTTGTCTGTTCTCTTTGGGATTCCAAATATATTCTACGAATGGTTAGTTATTCCTTCAAACTAACCAATATCACTCCATATTTCGTAGATCTGGATGACCCGAGTATATTGTGAAGAACTTAATAGATTCTTTCTTGTATCTATTGTTGATATTCTGATTTGGTAAGCTAAACGTAGAATAAATATCCAATTTGATTTGGAAAGATGTTTCATCTATCTTTCATCTGTCTCTGTGCTATTTTTGTGCCTGTAAATTTCGGGGACGAAATTTATTTAAGGAGGGGAATCTGTAACGATCCCAGATTTTGACCGTGTTTGAATTTATAATTAAATTAATTTTTGAATTTTTTTTTGCAAATTAATTAATAAATTGGTTTGAGTTTCTCCAAATCAAATGAAATATGTGTTAAATCAACTGAATTTAAAGTTTAAGTAAATGGTTTAAATTGAATGATTTAAGTAGGAATCAATTTAAGAAATAAAACATAAAATAAAACACGTTAAACAAATTAGTTAAAATTCAAACAATACATTAGCAAATTCTAACAACATATTTACAATAGAACTTCATTTATATCCCTAAGTAATAAGGCTAAAGCAAAGGAAAAATATATTCAAGAAAAAGGATAAGTGTAAACAAGAAAAGAAATTAAAAAAATGCATGCAAGTATATACAAATAAGTAAATCTGTAGACCTAAAAGCATACCCAGGCAAATAAATATTTCATGTAAACTGTAGAGTTTAGAGTGCAAGGCAAATAAAATATGCCTGTAAAATAAATGCAAAGCTGAGAACAAAGTAAATGTAAAATATCTATGAAAGAACTTGCAACAGGAAGTGAAAAACAAATGGATAATATAAGCTAACATAAAGGACTTGAGTAATTAATGCAACATACCATACCTCTAGCATATCAAAGCAAGCATCTTCAGCCATGCCTGTTGTACAAATCACAATATATCACCCTGTACAATATGTATATCCCTTTACAACTCAATTTCATATATCAGCCCTCCTCATTTTAGTTCGAGCACCATTTTAAAACTGAAGCAAATAACATCTAAGTAATATTATCTCAACTTTAAACAACACAAATAAATCAAGGCAACTAGTGATTAAAGATGGGATTTCAGCCTGCATTTCCAGAACTCTGTTTCAACTCTGATCATCTATTAACCACCGTGAGTAACATATTTGTTTTCTTTTTATTTAAAAGGCATAAATCTGTTACTTATCTATAAATCTGTGAACATGTTTGTTTTTATATATATGGATCCTCTGAATATATTCAAACTGGAAGTGTCTTATACAGGCTGTTGTTAGCATATGTTTTCTATTCTTAGATTTTAAGTACAAATCTTAATTCAAAAATCATTTCTTCAAAATATACTCAATGTTTGAACTTAGGATTAAAATGAAAGATGTTTGTTTCATTCTGAACCAAGTTCTTAAAATCAATCTAAGTTAAAAACAACTTGTCAATGTTTCGGCAAAACCAAGATACCGAGTAAAATTTTAAATTAGTCAAATTTAAAATTTATTAATTTACAAGTTCAAGAATATAACTTGAATCCTTACTGGAAGACATGATTTTAAATCCTGGTTTGATGATTTTTCATTGTGTGGTTGAGAGCAGTTCGTTTTTGTCTGCAAATTGAATTTCGACCAAATACTGATGATCGGTTGAGTCGTGTTGGTTGGGGCTTTGGCAAGGGATGGAGGAGCCTACGGGAATGCGTGGAAAAATGGTCGGAGGTGGCAATGATGACCGTGGTGTTGGCGGCGTGAGGGTTAAGTTTGTAAACCTAGTTTTTGAGTGGAGAGGAAACTTGTGCCTCACGTCCTTGTTCAAGCGTCGAGTTGCTCGGGGTTCTGGGTAATGGTGGCTGTGGAGTCGACAAAGTTGAGGTCGGAGTCTCGAGTCGTCTAGTGGCCGGAGCTTGGAGCGCATGGCGTTGACAGATTGTGGGTTGTGATGGTTTGGTGGTTCCAGGTTTTAAGCTCGAACTCGAATTTCGATTTCAAGGTGATGGAGTGGTTCGAACGATCGGATTGTGTTCAGGGAGTGATTGTCGATATGCTCGACGTCGTGGTGATGACCGGAGTTGGCCAACGACGATGTGCACATGCACGGTGGTAGATTGGTGTTTGGTTGAGTGTTCGTGTGTGTGTCTCGGAGGCGTCCTCGTGCAGGTGGGTTCGTGCCTCGGAGTGGAACTCGAGATTTTGGGGGAGCTTTGAGTGTCACAGTTGTATACTAAAAATAAAAAAATAAAAAAATAAAAAAAATAAAGAAGAAGAGAAGAAGAAGATGGAGTTCGAGTGGAGTACGAGGAAGACTCGGGAAAAGATGAGGATAACTCGAAGTCCAACCTAAGTTACTTGGGAATTTCGCTCGGGTATGAAAGTTGAACAGGTTTAAACTAGAACCTGTTTTTGTCTTTATAAATCTAAACTGAATCTTTAAATTTTAAAGTAAGGGTGATTTGAGTTTTAGAATCAAAAGTTTAAATCAACATTTTTAAACCCAGACTTAAGTTTAAATCTAAAAATCATATTTTGAAATGAAATGAAGTTTATATATTTACATGTTTAAAACAGTTTAAACATTAAAGTATACTTTGAATATGTGAATTTAACTCTTAGTTCAAAATTAAAATGGATAATTTATTTTTTTAATTAATTAATGATTTGGACTAATTGAATAAGTAATTTAAGGTTTAAATTAAGGCTTGAAGATTAGTTAAGTTAATTTATTTGTAAATTAAGGATTATTAATTGGATAAGATTAGATAATTTAAGAAAATTAATTTTTGATTAGAAATAAATCAATCAAGTAATTAATAAATAAATAAATTATTTATTGCTAGGTACTTAATTAACTAAATAATTAGAATAAATAAATGTGATCTTAATGGTTATTCAATTTAAAATCAATAATTACCAATATGAGTGAATTTCTTTAGCAAAGCAATTAAAGAAATTTGTAATCGTTAATAAAGGTTATTAACTAAGATCAATTTAGAAGTTAAAGATCAATTGATTCATAAACTAAGGATGGTTAGTTAATGATTAAAGGGAAATTTGTCTCAGATGATTTGAAATTAACTTATGTTAAGTAACCAAGATTAATGAGAAGTAATACATCTGATCTAGATTTATCAATTGATTTATAAATTTTACCTATGAATGTTTAGATCTTATTGAATGGCTGAATTGTTGATATTCCCGATGTCTGATGTTTTGTGATATGTCCTGATTTGCGTGGTGATCTAAAATGTGATTAAGTATCTATGGTGAAATTTATTATCCTTGATATATATATATATATATATATATATATATATATATATATATATCTGTGATCTGTAAGATACGCATTTTAGTTTATACTGCTTATCAACTATATTTTTGTGTTTTAATCTGTGATGATTGAATGATGTTGCACTATTGTGTTAAACCCCTGGGCCAAACTTATACACACACAAATATGGATTTCACGAGGAAATCGGTTAAGTCATAGATTTTTGAAACAGTTTTAAATTTTGAATTTTTACATTCAAATATTTTGGAAATGGATTGGGTTTAAAGTGAAAAGCTTTTGAAATGGAATTTCAAAGATCAAATTTAATTTGAATAACTTGATTAAGTTTTGGAATTTAAATAATTTGATTTAAACTTAAATTCAAGATTTAAAATTGAATTCTATGTTCGGAAACTAAGGACTAAAGATGTTATACTAGTTATATATGGGTTAAACTATTTTAGAAGTATTGGTTTTGGAATGTGAATATAATTTAAGGGCTTTAACTCGTGCAAATATAATTGGATCTTTCTGAAATGGAAACTATTTGTTTTCAAATAATAAAAGCTTTCACATAAGTAATGAACTTCCGATTTGTGTTAAAGGGATTTCAAGTTAAAAATGAAAAATTGATTTTCAAAGTTATGAAAACTGGTTTGAAAGCTATAAGTTAAATCTTGATGTAAAGATTTAACGAGTTAATCCTAATTGGAATGGAAATTGTTTTGAAATATATGGTTGTGAAACCGGGTGAACTTTGTGAATTAAATCTTTCGTTTAAAAAGATTAAAAGTGTGGAAATTGTTTAAACCATCAAGGGTAGTCAAAATGAATCTTTTTGTTTAAAAGATTTGAAATTGTGATTTGTTTTAACCATTCGAATAAAAGGTTTTGGGCTTTAAGCTGTGATTTAATTGAGACCCCAATATCCATATGATTTTTTATATTGCGCTCGTTATTGGGTTTAACCGGGAGAGGACCTTTATGTCGTGTAACCCATTTCGAATAGTGCTACAACGTATATGGATAGCATTTGAAGATCGTTGGTGAAGACTGGGTGTTTTCGAGAACGAAAGGATAACTCGTTGATTGTCTCTGCACCGAGTCGCGCCGGTATAGAGATTCCCTAAGTGATGGAAAGTCCGATTGGGATTGTGAATACTCGGATTTGCAAGGGCTTCTTCGGAAGTGCCTTCGTTTCTGTTCGAACCCAGAAAAGACTTGTATGGATTGTATGTCTGACATTACAATTGAGATATAAAGCAGATTTCTTTCAAATACATTTCTGTTGGTGGCGGAGAATTTATTCTCTTTTCTTAACACCATTCTCTAAGACATACGAGCTCAGAGGTTATGTAATTGAAGGTTAACGGTAATATATTCCCAACTTGGTAATGTGGAAATGCTGAGTGCTGCTGATCATTTGTTGATCAAAGCGTGGCTTTTGTGAAAAGCGTAGCTTTGTGGACGAAACTTCGTCGAACCTCACAACCCGGTAATGGTCGAAACAGGAAAGATGCAGCAAGGTTATTGGGGGTAGCGCCCCTTAGGGTATGTATATTTCCTTCTGGATAGAAGTGGTATCATGGTATGGCGCCCAAATACTTAACTTATGTGGATATCGCAGATATATATATTACTTTGTGATTGTTGTTGGGGCCCCGAATAAAGGTTGGTTACGACAGGGGAATGGCATACTCGTGTCAGTAGTTACCTGGTTAGAGGTAACCCGACCTTGTATTGGTAGAGATCCGGTTAGGTTCTCAGGGCATCCCTCCAGAGGCATACCCATGTGGCAATGGGAAGCTCCTTGGCCTGACCATTAGTTGGAAATCCAAAGAAACAATACGAGCCTTGTACGGTTTTAGTTGTAGAACCTGCCATTAACTTATGGTGGCGTCCCACTGTTTAGATGGTAGCTATAGTAGGCATAGTTTGAAATGTCTATGTTGGCTAAGATTTATATTATACTTTCAAAATGTTTACCTACACTTTGCATTTATAGTAGTAATATCAAAGAAATTTACGTATCGAGCATGTTTAACTATCATAAGGAGAAATCTCCTCTGATTCTGCGTTTGCATTGTGTGTGTGTGTGGGAGGCCTTATGGTAGTCTCATTTTCTAAAAGCATTGAGAATCTAATTTAAAATATTTCTTTGTTTGCTTTTAAAAGATAAACTGTTTTTGTTACTCATACCAGTCCCACGACTGACCTGGAGTTTATTTTCCCTTTCCTAAACTCTGGGTACTCAATTTTTTTTTCCACATGGGTAGTCTAGAGTTGGGTTTTTCAGATAGTCAGGTTCAGCAGATTATCTAGAGCTAGTTCAGTCTTTGGATAACGGACGAGACTTGCTTACCTTTATGCATAGTTATTTGGAGTTCGAGCTATTTCTGGAGTGGTGCTTTAGAGTCCTCTTTTGAAAACTACCTTAGAGTAATTTGTTCCGCTGCTAGTGTTATCTATTTTCTTTCTGCTGCTATTTCTTGTATCATATCTCTGATGTATATTGACATTCATTTTATCATCTGTTGTATCATATTGTATCAGATATTGTATATCAATGTATTATTCTTTTCCTTCCGCCGTGTTGTTGTACTTAATTGTGTTATAAGCTCTGGCGAACCAGATTCGACATTTGAATCTGCGGCGTCTGAATATGAGTGTCGTATTTGGTGCCGATTTTCGAAGGTCGAGTCAGGATCGATATAGATTCGATGATCCGCCATCGATCATCAGCCACCAACAAATGACCGAGAATGATTTGGCCAATTTCAAACAGCCCAAAATCCAATTGCAAAAACGAACAATGGATTTGATTTGCGCTCTTCGAGAGCTTCGAATCTATATATAATATGATATGGTTCTAGGAGTTTGAATTTTCGATTTGATTTGTAATTGGATCTTGAAATTTGGGTTTCTGCCATATGAGAAGGAGGAACAGACATATGGAGTTGTACCTATAGGAATAAGAAATAGAAAGGATGCTAGAGTTAGAATAGAACAATTTATATGAATAAGGCCCGATAAGAAAATAAACACAATCGAATTGGTACAAATGACAATTAGCGACCCAAAAGCCCGTTCTGCCTCTGGAACAAAAATGAGTCATCCCTTATATCAAAATAGATGTTTCTAAACTCAATGGAACGGGTTTTAATACCTAATTCCATCGTATAAAGAAGTTAGCTAAAAATCAGCTTATTTCAACTTGATTTCAATTAAATTAATATCTACGCTTTTCGAGTCCATACGATCAAATGACAAGTCCAATCGCAACGAAACTTAAAATCCTACAATAATTCGCCGTTGCGAATCTGATGAAACTAGTGTCGTTGAAATCCAAGACAGTGACTAAAATGGCTAATTTCGCATCAATTAAATAAATTATTATTAAATTGATTAAATCACTCTTTAATTTCAAAATTTATAGCAACAATTTTTATCATTTTTGATTACTTGGATATTTACAATAATTTAAAACAAATTTAAATGACAATTTAATGTTAGTTATTTTCCTAATTACAGTGTTTAATTTAAATTGAAATAAATACGATGGTTATTACTTTAAATTCCAATAAATCCATTTATTTGCCTTTTTATCTTGTTATTCAATCAATTGTCATCTCATGGCTATAATTAACATTTGATTATATCTTATTACACTAATATTTTACAGTTATCATCTTAATTTTCTTTAACGTAATATTTTATTTCATTTAACTGCAATAAGTCCAATTATTAAAATTTAAATTTCAATAAATAGGTCAAACTTGATTTCAATCTTTTATTCAACCAATCATCATCAATTGGATAAAGTTAACATTGGATTATATCTCATTACATTAATATTATCTAATTTCATCTTAATTTACATTAACATAATATTTAATTACATTTGATTTCAAATTGAATCCAACAATTAAACAAATTGGTAACAAATAACCGTCGTTACCTTTATTTAATTTAATGACATTTGTAAGTTTGTTATCTACGCACAAATGTCATAACTACTACCACAACACTACATTTATCAATTACAATTAATTACATACTATTTCATTAATTTATACACGTTTAAATTATTAATTACTTCTTTAATCCAATTATCAATTAATACATACCTTATTACAATTAATTTACAATTTATAACCAATTATAACTTTTTAATCATTTTAATTAATTAGAATTACATTTAAAGCAGTTATCAATTACCTTAAATTAATACTATTACGTTTCATTCCAGTTATATTCTTATTATTAAATCACAAATTATTATTTCCTCTAACATTAAATCACAAAATCTTATAAAATTCAAAATTTTAATTATCGAAAAATTACAGGCCGTTACTGTGCGAGTGTTGACTACTAGGGTTATCCAGAAAACGAACGATATAGATTTTTTTTATTTTTAAGTCGATTTAAATATGAAGGTTCTTGTGATTTCTAATCACTATAAATAAGAGCCTAGCCTCCTTATTTTTGTTCCTAAGTTATTTTGAGAACTAGGCAAAGCTTTGTTTATGTCTTTTCAAAGATTCAGAAAATTCTCTGTGGTTTCAAGAGAGATCTAAAAAAGATTTAAAATAGGCAGAAACAAATCCAAGAGGAAGAGCTAAGGACATTTAGTGAGCGGAAATTTTGATTTTTCTTATTTTACTAATTGTATAGTATACTTGGGATTTGATATATTCCTTTGGGAATTTTGTTTACAAAAACATCGCATTGACACCTCAAAATTCACCTAAAGCGAAATGTAAATTCTTAAATTAGAATCTTAAATATTCTATATTAAAATAACGAAATTTTGTACTTACTGCAATTTTAATGTTTTACAGTCTATTCCACTTCTTATCTTTTTCTTTGGATCCGGTTAAGGATTTCAAAAGAAATAAGTTACAAAAAGGTGTGTAAGGTACATATTCTCTTATTTGTAGTTTGCACTACCTTTTCCCGCAATTCAAACAGAAATTCCCTTTTTTAGTTTTATGTAAAGAAGTTAAATCGAGCATAAAATGATTTGAATTGTAAATTTCTTTTACTATTGATTTTGCTATTTCAGTATAAAATAAATTTGCTATGGATTCTATTTTTATACAAGCCTTTTGTTGAATTAGGAATATTGTACATAAGGTATGTTTGTTGATATAGAATTGGACTTGTATAAATTTAAAGATTTGACATTTATATGATTAGCTTAAGATGTAATCTTCATACTCTGAAAATATTTTAGGAACACACACACATATGTAAATTACGTATAAATATCATTTAATTAATAACGTATTAATTGCATAGTAAATA
The DNA here is from genome assembly GCA_030765085.1 of Allium cepa. NCBI lineage: Eukaryota > Viridiplantae > Streptophyta > Magnoliopsida > Asparagales > Amaryllidaceae > Allium > Allium cepa. The sequence goes on along the minus strand of CM060939.1, from coordinate 960,529,157 downwards.
GGTTATTAATTAGTATTAAATCCCTCTTAGGTAAGAAATTGGAAGTTAAGGCGAAAAATGGCTTTCCTTATAAGGCCTTAATCAGGAATGATGTGAGATGTATGACACTATGTTAAGTGTGTGTATAGATTATGGCTAAGTAATAGGAATGCAAGGTTAGTTAAAAGCACATGGAAATTTGCCCAGCTAACCTACCTACCACCAGTTTGACTTTGGGGCTGATGTGAGACATCACCTATAATAAGTATCCACCGAGGACTTGAGGTTGTCCTAAATTCTATAGGATAAACCGCTCAGCTATTCTAGCTACTAGTACCTACGAATAGTTAAACTAATGTGAGACATCATAGTTTAGGTCACGGGTCATAATATTAAAGCCCTGCTTCAGGGTTGAAGGTATTAAGTAGCTGATTGAGGGCCCATCTCCTCCCTATATAGAAAGTATTAAATGGTCAGGGTTAGCGGTTAGGCACAGTAAAGGATATCTCGGGGAGGGTCCTCTTCTTGTTTGAGGTATTAAATAACTATTGTAGGGTTCGCCTCTCTAATAAAAAAGTATTAAGTGGCTTGAAGAGATTTTATGCAATGTCAGCTAGATAGTATCAAAGAGCAGTCCACCTTGGGATATGTATTAAATGATGGGAACTTACCTAGAATGAGGCATTAAATTGTCTAAGTCTGCCTAGTTCCTATAAAAGAGGTATAAAGTGACTTGGGTACTTTCCTTACATTGTTAGGACATTATTGACGATAGGGGCATAAGACTGGGGATGGCCTTCGGCTTATAGTTAAAGATGGGTCATTGGGTTAACAGGGTATTGGTTATAGGATTGGACCAGAAAAGCCTTACAACTTGTAATTGAAAAACTTGTAGAATAGTTAGGATGCGTAAGACATATTTTTGTTTAATTATACTGTCCAAGTATTATTATAGAAAGATTCGAGATTTTTATTCACCAGACGTTGTTGTTCCGACTCCCACCTCATTACAACATAAATTAGAGAGTGTAGATTACAAAGGCGATGAGGGGGCTTGTGGCGGTTATCTGTTTATCTACTTATGTTGTTTTTGTATCTTTGATGCACCCATTTAAAATCATTGATTTATCTTAAGATATTACACTATGGATATTTAGCGTTGTCATGTGGTATTGTGTTGTATTTTTCTAACATTTGAATTTTAAATAAAATGGGAACTGCTTTTGATATTATGTTTTATCCTTCCATGGTGAGATTCTGAATGTTTAGATAGATAGATCTATGTATTATTCTCCGTATTAATTTTACGAACCAATAACAACTTTGGAATGTGTCTAAAGTTTGGTGAGCCTTTTCTAGGTCAAATATTAGGCCCATTTCATAGTGGGTTACTACATTTGGCATCAGAGCTTAGGTTACCCGACAACAGAGATAGGTATACATATGAGTGGCGTAATTATTATTTTTGAAAGTATTTTTCAAAAACCTTACTATACATATACTTCTTTGGAGCATACACCTAACTCTATAAAGTTCGACTATAGAAGTAGTTGCGACCATATTTCGAAAGGATAGACGAGGCAACTATTAGTTGGGCCGATAGATAGAGTTAAATTTATACTCCTACCCCGATTACCCTATAGGGTAGAGATTGTATTATAACGAGTGGACCACTAAGAGCACGACTGTGACATATAGAAGCACCCCGAAAGCTAAATGGTACTTGACTCCTTTATTGAGTCTAGACTGCCTTATGATTTTTGATTTCGATGGATTGTCAATCGAAGGCATACATTTCATCTAGACAGATGGGAGATGCGAATCTATATGTTATTAGCATCCGAAAGTAAGGAATGATATGAGTGAAGTAAGATGTAAAGGAGGAGTGGAGCAAGTTCCTACAAGAAGGTGTATATTAATCATCACAAGGAGATAATTGGATTTTTATGAAGATTTAGTTGGGAAGAAAGAAAGTTTAATAAAAATGAAAAATGAAGTTAATTTCTAAATCCAACCACATGGGAAAAAATTTGATAAAACTTTTGGAAAAATTCATTGAAATGCTTTGAATGGGTTTTCAGAGGATTTTTTGGGAAGTTGTTGTTTTGAAAAAAGCGAGGAAATTTGGAAATTCATAATTTAAAATTTTCGAGTTAAAAGTTTCTAATTAAAAGGTTTTTGGTTTAAATATTGGTTGAGTTAAAAAGTTTTTGGTTTAAATATTTTCGATAAAGAGTTTTTTCATTTTTGAAATAAGTGTAAAATATAGTGTAAGTTTGACTCGATGATTTTTCTTATTTCATAAATTTGGACATTATTTTTCTAATTCATTCTAAAATGGGGAATAAATGGTAATGGAACTTGATTAAACTTAGGTAGAGAGAATAGCACAATGATGTAGGTAGGAGGAACATTTCCATATAAGAAAATGCAGAAAATAACAGCTCAAATAGATTTATATATAAAGAAAAGCCTAGATGGCTAAAGCAGCAGGTGAATGCAATACGACAATTCAATATTAGGAAATTTAGATGGCAAAAACATTAGTAACTTATATAAAATAGAATTAGTAATCTAGTTAGAAATAATATTGAGAGAGGTAATAGTTATAAGATAGGAAATTAATAGGATAGAAGTTATCCTTGTATACTCCATATTTCATTGTTTAAAGATATGGAAGATGTTTTGAAAAAAAAAAGAATTTTTTTGATTAATCAATATGATAATTAAGTTTTTGAATGTTTTGGATTAAAAATCATACCATTAAAGAAGTAAGTCCTTGAGGTAAAAGTCTTTGAGAAGGGAAATTATTTTGCTAAGAAATTTTGAATTTGGGATTAAGGATAAAGCAGCAAATGTTTTGAAAAATTGTTTGAATGCTATTGAAAATTGTTGTTTAAATGATTTTGGGAATACGATTCTTCAAACTATTTTGCAAGTTGGAAATTCTTTTGATAAATATGTTTAAAAGTTTTCTTTTGAAATGAGAAAATTTCTAAATTCCAAATGCCACATACTAGCGTGATGGAGGTTTCTAAGTTTATATTTTCAAAGGTAAAGGTTCCAGATTAGATAATTCATGATTGTGAAATTTCAGTTTTATGAATGGCGAGGACTAAACCAATTTTTTTTAATATGGAGTGTATATGGATCATTACCTTGATAAGACAGGGTAAAGGCTTTAGGATATGAATAAAATAGAAGTAGTTGGTACAATTTAATCTGGAAATTTGAAGTTAGTCCCAAATATTCGATTGTACAATTTTGGTAAAGTTGTACGATATTCTTGATTTACAATGAGGTTGTAAATTAGGTTTCCCTAGTTGTCTTAGAATGTGAATTTATTATGTTTTGATTTATTGGAGCTTGTTCCATGTAATTATTATAAGTTATCCAATTCTAAAATGTGTATAAAAGCATGTCATTTGAGTTAACAAAGGATATACCAAAAAAGGGAAAAAGATGTAGAAGATATGAATATTCTTTTCCGTTATTTACACTGTCTATTTCAATAAAAGAAAAAATCCTTATAATTCCAAATAAAACAAAGACATCACTTTTGGTTAATTTATGGAAAATTATAATGGTAATCCTTTCTGGAAGGATAACTCTGATAAATTAAAGTGTAGAAAGGAATGTCATAATTTAGAAATTAATAATTAGAAATAAGATACACACACATACACACGTATAATTGTGCTCAACGTTCAAATATAAAAATATGAAAATAGCATAATTTACAATGATATTCGTATTAGTTATTAGTAGCATAGTAATTATAGGACTAAGTTTATGGACATTAATTGCAGATTTAATGGGCAATAAATTTGTTAATAAGAGAGAGTTAAAGGAATTAAATAAGGATTGATTAAAGAATTTAATATGACAATTATGGGGATGCACCATTTACCCCATAATTGGGTATATTTACTGAAGTAATAGATAGACCACATTTATTTGAAGTCAAGAAGGAGAATTACAAAAGGTGGGTGATAGTGAAATGACATACTACGAATGTCCATCTTAATTTAATAAGGAGTATTACGACCAAAACATAATTTACATCAGTTGATGATAAATGACGACTTTCACCAAATTTTCCTTTAGAGTTGTTGGGTTGTAATCGCTAGTTGTCTTCCATAGGTTATTTGAAAAGCATACAATATGGTATAAGGTATACATATTAAATATATACATATTAAGAAATAGCATAAATAAGGAAATTTCATAAGGACACTTAACCAGCGATAAACCAAAGGTAAGACTGGAAGTTAATGAGGAAATTAGGTTAGTAACTAGGAATAAATAATGCTTTAATCCCAAAAATATTAGGATTTTAGACAAAATAAATTTTAGCTGGCAAAATGACACCATTCAAGGATGACCATTCACCCCAAAGGAGATTAGATGTATAAGAATACGAAGAGAATATTGTATTGGCCAGTTGAAGAGGGTGCTAAATTTATTTCTAGACGTTTGATGTGCCAATGGATAAAGGACGAGCAAGGAAAACCTAGAGGATTGTTGTTGCCATTGGAGATTCCGATTTGGAAATGGGAGCATACAGCAATAGATCCCATAGATGGATTGCCTAGAGCCAAAGGGGCAACGAAGCAATTTAGATCATAGTAGGTGTACTTACTAAAATCGCCCATTTTATTCTTGTTAGAAATCAATAGGACCGCAACGTCCCTAGCATAAATTTATATCAAGGAGGTGGTTCAACTTCATGGAATTTCAATTAGCCTTGTTGGCGATAGGGAACCCTTGTTTACTAGCAAATTATGGAGGAGTTTGCAAATAGCTTTAGGAATCTCATTGGATTTTAGCATTGCTTACCACCCACAATCCAATGGTTAAGCCGAAAGGGTGAATAAGATCTTGGAAGATTTGTTGAGAGCTTGCATCATGGACCTTGGAGAGCATTATGAGTAGCACTTACCTTTAATCAAATTCGCGTATGATAATAGTCACCAAGCGACGATTTGCATGACATCTTTTAAAGCATTGTACGAGAGGTAATACAAATCGTCAGAAGTTGATTAGGCAGCAAATGAAGGCTCCACTGCATCGTCAGAAGTTATATGCGAACATGCGAAGAAAAGAGTTAAATTTTGAAGTAGAGGAAATGCCGTTTGTTAAAAATTTCCTGCTCAAGAAGGTCATGAAATTTGGGAAGACAGGAAAGTTAGTACCAAAATTTGTTAGACCTTTCCCAATTTTGGAAAGAATAGGAAGACTTGCTTATCATGTGGAGCTAATGGATAAATTGGTAGGATTTCATGGCTGTTTTCACGTTTCGCACTTGAGGAAATGCCTTCAAAGCATTTCTACTATGGTAGAGCCTGCTCAACTAGGGGACATTGAGATGGAGCCTGTAACGACCCGCAAATCCGCACCCCTTGAGTCGAAACTATTCTACATAAATCCACTCAAGATGTACAGAAATACGAACCATTTAGGTTAAAGAAGAAGATGTAGAAGAAGAAAATAGAAAACAATATCAGAATCTAACCATCGCAGCGGAATAAAATATGATATAAAATAATAGATCTTTACACAAAAGAAAACTATATCTGTTTTACACATACATCATCAGAGTACATCATCAGAGTTCCACATCAATAACATGCAACTAGATACACGACGGAATAATAATCAAATACAGAAATACGTATCGCCATCCAGCTCGTCTCCTGAGCTCCACAGCTTCATATCCTGTATCCTATAATACTCGGTCTGACCCGAGCAATGTAGTTAAATACCACTCGAGTCAATCTGGAAAACCAGCGTGAGAAATCACACTCAAATTGATATTAAGGTTTCAAAACTCCTTTTAAAACAAAAGCATCTCGTAAGACCACGCCACAAATAAACACGTCGTGTTTTTACCTTATGATAGCTAAAACATTTTGATATTAAAATCCTCTGTTATTATAATAGGGTCTATATACAAATACTTATCAAAATAGCCGAAATTGTTACATTCATTAAATTCCAGCTACTAGCCACAGAGTGGGTAATACAAACAAAACTCGTAAAAGGCGTGTAGGGAGAATGGATTTCCAACTAATGACTAGGCACTGGGGTACCACTTGTCACGGTACGTGGCCTAGATCACAGTACCGAGGATTACTCCCGACCCCCTACAACACAAGACCTGGACTACCCCTTACTGGATAATCCTGAGTAAGATCACCTCATGGTTGGGATCAGCAACAGCACCACTAAGCCGAAATAAAAAGGGACATCTAGACACGGATTGTAACATCCCGCCTTTTCGCACGCTTTAAATCGACACACGTGCCAGTTCAAACCGTTCGGAAGGGTGGATTGTTATGGGGTAAATAAGAAAAACGAGAAAGAAATAAAACAAAAAAGAATCTCACAGCGGAAGGATAAAATATAATAATCAAATATACCGTTATAAAGTTGTTTTACAAAATATTCGATTATACTTATACAACATACGTCAGAGTTACACATATCATGTAACAATGCAGCGGAACTATATGAGTGTAGTGGAATATAATAAATAATAACAATAGAAATCTCCGTCTTCATCATCCGGAGCTAAAGTCTTCTATCCTGAAACGCTCGAACTGACCCGAGCGAATTGAAAAGACAAAAAATTCGAGTCAGAACTAAAAGGTCTTATGTAAGTTAAATCAACAGAAATAAACATGAGTGCAGTAACTCAAAAGATGCTCGGGATTCACATCTCTTAAGGATCCGTTAAACTATTTACTATGTAGTATATTTCGCTATTATAATAGTGTCTAATTGTAAAATAAACTTACTTTTTTCTTAGCATTAAGGAGTGACCCAATATTCCCCTTAACACGTAATAGTCCCAGTAGTCCATCCAATATCATAGTCCCTGCTGATCGGGAAGACACCAGAGGATACCACACGGGCTACGGGAGAAATCCAAACTCGTACAAGGCGCGATAGGGTAGGTGACACGGCACAACTAGGCAATGTCGAGGTAGATATACCAATTATGCTTCCGGGTCGGTGGTAACGCGTAGCCACAGCTACCGCCCACCTCGAGCCACACACCCAAATAAAAAAAACAAAAGTGGCCACCGAAATAATCCAAAAGTCAAAGTAAAATATCGAAGGGATGTGTCCGATCAAAGGTGCTACCTCAATTAACTTGTCAATCGCTCCTGTTTTGGCCACCTTATGCCAACTCACGGGAGTTGGGTCCACGTATTTACCTCAAAGGAAACGTGGCCGCCATCCTACTTCATTCTGGAATCTCCACCGCGTACACGGTTGTTAAAGTGGTTTTCGGAGTTGGTAGAGAGTATGACAACTTCCGATCCTGGTCTCTTCAACAACCAAACGTTATTATAACACCACGGTTATTTCAAAATAATTTATACCTTTAAAAACCAGAATAAAATATTCATTTCAAAACTACATAAATACGATATCATTTACATTTAAAGACCGAAATCCATGTGATATCAAATATATCTTTTTTAAAATCATAGCATTTCAAATCTATATACCTTGAAACTATAGCTTTGAAACACAACTTTTAATATTTAATGGTTTAAATACTATATTACTTAATATAATAAAAAAGCTTCTTTAAATTTCACAATAAAATCCCAATATCAATTTGAACCTCCAAATAAACCATTTTAATCGCCATATATTTCACAGCTTAAGTATTCTATATTTCAAAACTTAAATTTTTATAGCTCATATTTTCCACTCTTTAAATATTCCACTATTCTAAATGGATTCATTGAAAATTTAATATATCAAATCCAGTTCCTATTATTTAAAACTTGAAATGTATACTTAACAGAAAAAATATTATTTAAGCAAAACCCTTAAACTCCAATAACAGGATATTCTTTTTAATTAAATTAACTTGATAATATTCTTTAAATCAATTGGATATTCATTTAAATTCTCAAATCAAAAATCAAGTTATACAATCATACCCTTTAAATATTAATTTATTTACATTTCAAATCAAATTTTTCGAGGAAAATTCTTAAATACTTTAATTCAAATCATATTCACATTTATCTTCAACCTTACTTTAATTTGAGTTGTTATAAACTCTATATACAATAGAATTTTTAAATAGATACTTAACCATATTATATAAACGAAATCAACTTCATTATTTAGCTTATTTTAAAATCCGAAACAAATTTATACATAGCATAATTCAAGAATTTACTATATATATATCAAAATTTAATATTTATTAAACCGTATTCTTTCCAAAATCATAGAAAATCATTTCAAAAATAATTATACGTATATATATACCACAGTGCCTGTATATAATTTTCTATCCTATGGTCAAGTGATACGGATATTTATCATTTCAATCCACAATTTAAAAATAAAACGGTTGTATATCATTTCAAACCGCAATCCCCAATGAAATGAAAGTGCATAATAACTTGCAGTTTATACAATACAAATGTAGCATCCATTCGTCCATCATATCAATCATCAAACATTCATTAATTTATCATCTGATTCAAACAATCACATCAATAAATAATAATTAATTACTGGCAGTTAATTTTTCAATAATGAATTAAATAACTGTTTAACTATAGTACATATGCAATAATAAATAAATTTAACTAGCAGTTTATATGCAAAAATAAATTTAACTAAAATTTAACTGGTAGTTTATATGCAAAATGAATTAAATAACAAGTAAATTATATGAATGCAAATTTACTGAGATAATGATGAAATATATGCCAAACAACTATAAATAAATTTCTAACACATCATAAATCAATTTAACAAACATAAGAAATCTTAGAAGTTGTGAGTGGGTTAAAACACTCACCTTTTGAATTTAAATTGAATTTAAATCCAATTTAAACCAAAAAATTTAACAGTCTCAGAATCCATCCAAACCAGCGCCAAAATGTTCGAAATTTTATTACGATCCTAACAAAAAAAATCGCGCGTGAAACGGAGTTCGTAAGTGGGAGATATTCGAATTAAAAGTTTTGAAATGAAAATTTAATTTAAAACAAAACAAACAAACTCAACACTCAAGAAATAAGCCACGCCACTACACATATCCTCCCTCCAGAACAGCACACGCGAATCAACACGTCTCTCGTTCCATTTTATAAATTAAATTCCCAAAAACCCATTTATTAAATTTTTAAGCCTTCATATTGACATCTTTTACCGTACTAAGATTTCCACTGCATTGGTTCATGCTTTATTACCTTATCCTCCTCAAATTCCATTTTTATTTTCAATAACGTAGTATTTAACCGTTTTAATTCCACTCTATTTTGCAATAAATAAATTTATTGGATTTTATACTTAAATCAAACTAATAAATCTTGCTTCCAAATCTTTAAATCAACAAATTTTTATAAAATAAATAGGCTTAGCATAAATCACATCTTATAAAATTTACCATCTTCAATGACAAATCAAATCTGCCATAACTGCATAAATTTAAGTCAATTAATTGTAATTGATTCCCCATTAAATGTTATTAATTAAAAATTGAAACCTCAATAAATTCGTTAATTGATTTAAAAATCTAGCTATTCAATAAATAGTCTTTTTATGGGTATAAATAACATTGAATTATAATACATTTCATTAATGTATTTATTAAATTTATTTCCCAATAACGTACTACCTAATTTCCTTAAATTGCAATTTTGATTTCCAAATCTTATGCAACATACTAAAGAAATAAATATATATTAATTGATTCGTTTTTCTCATTCATTACTTTAATGTACCCCTTTTAACAACTTCTAACCATTGTCTTTACATTTCACACAAATGTAACATTTAATTACATTTATTACAATTCAATGTGGGCATTTATTTCCATACTACTGATTGCATTCACTTATATTCTATCCTTTTACTATACATTTTACTTCTTACAACCTTTTTATTTTATTCATTGGTTTAATGTTTATTTAAATTATTCCTTTATTACTTACAAATCTTATTTCATTCATGAATGCCATCATTTATCAATTATTACATAATTTCATTTATCACGTAATTCATGCTATTCATGTTTAATTCAATTCCTTTGCACATTAATTGATTTACTAAAGTTTACAATCATTTATTTATATTACTTACCTTCTTAAAATCTTAAACTAGTAGCATTTCAATTATACTTAAGTTTATACTTCCAACCAATTACTAAAATATCTTACTTAATATTGAATTCATTCAACTACCTCTGCTTTTAGCATTTCATTGGTTAATTCAATATTCCCATTTGTTTCTTTTATTAAACTTATACCCAAGTATGACAAATTTCACAATTTTAATTGATTGCCCTTACGTTTTGAATTTGTAAATCTAAATTTCAATTGCTATATCTAAATTTCCAACATTTTCTTCATTATAACTTCTAAGATTTTTATTTCTTCCTAAATTTAATTGCAAAATTTAAATTAAACTAACAAATTTATTAATCAAAATTTATGGGTCGTTACACAGATGACCTTACTCGGAAATGGGTGCTGCCCACCAAGCCTTGCCGCATAACCCCTGATTTTCAGTCATTCCCGGTTGATGAGGCTTGAGGCTAAGCGTTACCTTTTAGAACATATCCCTTAGAATGCCCATCGTCCACCTGACGATGTTCCGAAAGCATTCATCCATACAAGTTCGTCCCGGGTTCGAACGGAACCGAAGGCACTACTCCAACTATGTGAGGACCCGCAAATCCGTACTCCTTGAATAGACACTAATCTCCATTGATTAACTCAAGATGAACAGAAATACGAATTCTCAGGGTTTAAACAAGAAGAAAAAGATAGAAGAAGAGAGAAAAGATAGAACAGAACAGAAAGAAAACAGCAGAACAATATCAGAATCTCACAATCGCAGCGGAACACCATATAATAAATAAATGAATAATCTTTAAACAAAGAACTATTTCAGTTATTACATTACATCACATTACATTATATCATCAGAGTGTGCGACTATCGAACAACAACAAAACAGCGGAAAAGAAATACTATATACTAGTGATACGCCATGCCATCCATCTTGCCTCCAGCAACTCCTGAATTCCAGAATATCCTGATAAACCTTAACTCTTGACTGCCCGTGTGGAAATTGGTGGGCACCCAGAGTTTAGGAAGGAAAACAATAAAATCAGAGTCAGTCATGTGACTGGTGTGAGAATTAAAACAGTTTATCTTTAAAACAAAGAGTAGGATAATTTTAAAATAGATTCGCAATGCTTTTAAAAATGAGACTACCATAAGACTTCCCACCACACACACAATGCAAACGCAGACTTGGAGGAGATTTCTTCTTATGTTAGTCAAAGATGCTTACTATGTAAAATCAAATCATTTTTGATATTATTATTAGTGCATAGTGTAGAAAACATTTCGAAAGTAGAATATAAATCTTAGCCAGCATAGTTACCATTATATTATGCCTGCTATAGCTACCTCCTGACGAAGCAGGTTCTACAACTAAAACCGTACAAGGCTCGTATTGTTTCTTTGGATTTCCAACAAACGGTCGGGCCAAGGAACTTTCCATCGCCACATGGAAACGCCTCTGGAATGACGTCCCGAGAACCAAACCGGATCTCTGCTAACACAAGGCCGGATTACCCCTAACTAGGTAACTACTGACAGGAATATGTCATCCCCCGATCGTAACCGATCTACATCCGAGGATCCTCGATTTCCAACAACCACAAAAATTTGCAGCAACAACATAGGTTAAATATCTGGGCTCCATACCATGATACCACCTCTATCCAGAAGGAATGACATACACTAAAGGGCGCTACCCCTAATAACCTTGCTGCATCCTTCCTGTTTTGACCATTTCCGGGGTGTGAGGTCCGACGAAGTCTCGTCCACAAAGCCACGCTTTGGTACAAAGCCATGATTTGGGTCAACAAATGATCAAAGTAATGATCACAAAGATAAATGATCAAACAAATGATCATATCACAAATGATCAAACAATGTTCATTCCACGGCAACACTCGGCATGTCACATTACCAAATTGGGAATATATCGCTGATAACCATCAACTACATAACCTCTGAGCTCGTACGTCTCAGAGAAGGGTGTTAAGCTATGAGAATAAATTCTCCACCACCAACAGAAATATATTTGAAAGAAATCAGCTTTATATCTCAATTTGTAATGTCAGACATACAATCAATACAAGTCTGTTCCGGGATCGAACAGAACTGAAGGCACTTATAAAGAGGTCCTTGCAATTCGGATATTCACTAATCACGACCGGACTTCTCATCACATATGGAGTCTCTATACCGGGGACCAGTCGATGCAAAGACATTCGATGAGTTGTCCTTTCGCTCAGTCTTCAACACTGGTCTTCAAATGCAATTCATAACGACGTATCACATATTCGGAATGGGTTATACGACCCCAAGGTCCTTTCCTGGCTAACCCAAATAGTGAGCGCTTATTTAAAAATAAGTGTGGCATTCAAATTCAAGCAAATCACAACAAATACCCATTCAATGGTAAATATTGATAGTCGGTTATTGGACTATCAATGGATATGCACAACATCACCAGATTCCAAATAATTTTCCAAATTATTTATTTTCCAAAAATATCTTTACAAGATATATAATTTTCACACTTCAACCATTTGAAAACAAATTTTCAATCATTTTCCTTACGCGGAAATACTTTCATTTCAACATGGTTCATTTAAACCAATTATTCCTTAACGATTTACTTTATATTTACGTTCCAAATCCGTAAATTAATTCCCACACTTCAAAAATAAATCAACGTTTATTTTTAAACAAATTCCCCTTTTCATTTATAAATTCCATAATGAATTTACATTCCAAAATATCTATGAATATACGATTTCAATTATTCATTTTAATTTATCTTCAAAAAGATAAATTCTCAAAAAATGTTTCATTTCACATTGGAAAAACGTTTCCATACTTATTTATTTATAAGTAATTCACAAATCCATTTATTTTCAACACTTGGAAAATATTCAATATACTTAAATCGAAATTAAGTATATATTTCATTCTTTAAGGAAATCATTCTCTGAAACATATTTATTTGGGCCAAAACGAATGTTGCGTAAAACATCGTTACGACAACCCAAAATCACTAGTATAGGGATTCGAAATTAAAATAGATATATAAATCCCAATACTATACAAAACATTTTCTTTCGGAAATCATTTACTATAACAACAGTGTTATAGTCCACCATTTCCTTCTATTTCTCGAAAACGTCTATTTCAACGATTAATGTTGAAATCTATGGTTTCGATTCATAACACATTTAAAAAAATATTGTTGGATCGTTTTCATTCTATTTAAAACAACACATCCAAAACAATTTCTTTAACATATTATTCACTATTTAAAAACGTGAATATACTTCGTTAACTAATTTCATCCTTTCTATACATTTTATTTTAAAAGATTATTCACTGTCTAAAACGTGAATATAACCCCATTAATAAGCTATAACAACTTACTTATCAAAATAAGTCGTTTGCGGATTTATAAAACAATGTTTATAAATTCCATTTCTATTTATTTTATAACAACTTCCTTTTATAAATCTCCTTTATTAACCTATTTCAATTTATAAGTCAATTATATACCAAAAGTTTATATTATAAGTTAAATGCTTACAATTTATTTGTTTGCCAAATCATTCTTTTAAACTTCCCAAATTATAAATTTTATAACTTATAAGATTCATTTATTTACCCAAAATTATTTTTTTAATAACTTTACAAATTTTATAAACCTACTGCTTATAAAATTCCATTTTTAACTTCATCATTTATAATTCTATGAATTTCATTCAGTTACGAAATTCATTTACACTTCATTCTAACACTTATAAAAACTCGTTTTATAATTCAAATATTTTTAATTTATAAATATCAATTTATAAATCCTTATGTAAATCAATTCATATTATTATTTTAAAATGTCTTTAAACTCCTTTATAATTTCACCATTTTCTTTGATTTATAAAATAATCAAATTTTATAAATCCTATATTTTAACTTTTTATAATAAATTCAAAAATCCCAATTAAACTATTTCATAAAATCATTAGCCTCATATTTTCAAAAATCAACTTTTAACTATATTTCTCAAAAATCATAATTTTTATAACTTTAAAATTATAACGTTTATTTATTTAAAACGAATCAATTCCAAAAATATTTTATAACGTATACTACCAAAAAAATCACTTTAAAAATCCTTTTAAAATTCCAAAATTGGCCCAATGATGCTACACACCAAATAGTCAATCACGACAACAACGACATCATATATCGATATGATAATCAATCAAATATCAAAATATCTGAAATTAAATAAATATTGTTGAGGAATCCAGTTGGATCCCTCCAACCTGTTTCCTGCATCCAAAGATGTTAGCACAATACCAATTCCGTTCCAGTACAGAATTATCGCGGTATATGGGATTTAAAATATTATCCGCTTAATAGACGGCGCAATAGGGTCTCATCCGCTATATAATGCGGGAAATCGACTCCAAGTACATAAATAATACCAATTTCACTGTACTGTGAAATATTCGCGGTATATGTTTTTAATAAATAACATCCGCTTACTAACGGCGCGTAATGTCTATTTTAACAATCAATAGATAAAAGTCATCATTCAAACATACATTCAACAATTTTAAATCTAACTATTTAAAATTAAAATCGAAACCGATTCTATTGAGTGAGAAGTTCTCACCTTGATTTCAATTTCGTTTTCAGCTTTTATTTCGAATAAAATTAAACGAGCGTTTAATTTTATCCGAAATTCTCATTAACTCCAAATGACTCCAATCCAATTCCATAGTGTAGTGCTCGTCCATACGAACCCAACGCAACTTGTTTCACGCGTTTTCGACCTCGTATGAATAAGATATTGCATTTTAAACATCTTACGAATTATAAATATTAATATTTACAATATAATTTATTTTTAAACCCAACATCTATCATAGCCGTGAGATCCTTGCCTCCTTCATCCAGGCCGTCCCATGCACATCATCTTCCCAACGTCCAGGAATTCGCACGCAACTTAACCCATTAAGCTTCAAATTAGGGTTGAATTATACTCCTTCTACGAACGTTTTGAAGACGGTCAGAAACTTGCATTTGAACGACCATGCCGAGCTCCATCCACGGCCAGAGCATCATCAAGCTCGGCCTCTCCCCTTCCCTCGATTTGCGTGCGCAACCGTGCGACTTTGCAGCCAATTTGCCGATGATCCAAAGCTCCAAACATGATCATAGCCGTTGAGATTATAGATCTCACTCCCCTCTACGAGTTTCATGTTGATCGTTTCTTATAATTGTTGATGGATGAAGAGAAAATTGAGGAAGAAGAAGATTAAATTTCGGCCTTTGAACGTGATAATGGCGGCTGGAGCAAATTAAAACCCTAGGGTCGTTTATTTCTGCAAATGAGAAACATGAGGGGCTTATATAGAAAATTCAGCGAACACTATTCATCCCGGAATTTCCGAACTCCAAACGAAGCGTGCCGGTTGGCATTCCTAAGGTTTACCCCGCATTCCAAACACAATGGAACGTGTTTTGGGAGCTAATTCGGTCATCTGTGCGAGTTATGGCAATAAACGTTCGATTTAAAATTTAATTGGTAAATCAAATTTCTAGGCATTTTAGCTTGCCCCGGACAAACGTTAAATCCGGTTGACACGAAATTTGAAACCATACAATAATATCACATTACGGATCCGATGAAACAGGTTTCGTCGAAATCCGAGACTGTTTGAAAAATGACTATTTTAACTCGCCAAATTAATATTAAAACAATTTCGATGCATTTTGAGTTGCCACGGTCGAACGAAAACTCCGATTGCTACGAAAATTGAAATCCGATAATAACAAACTATTACGGATCCAATGGAACTAGTTTCATCCAATTCTGAGATTGTTCGAAAAATGGCTAATTTCACTAGTCGATTTAATATTAAAATATTCAATTTTCACAAATTAACTTTAAATTCGACTTTAAAAGTTCTAAAATATCGTTCTAACTCCAATATGATAAAATAAAATTTTACAAATCATTTTCAATCATATTTAACCCGTTATTCAATTTTTTCTGTAATTTCAACTATTAAATTATCGATTTAATTATTCAATTAAATCCAATTATTCGAAATAAAATTATTCGACTTATAAATTTCACTTATTAATATTTAAAATTAATTAAATATACAAATTTTAATTAATAGAAATTCTGGGTCGTTACAAACTTCCCCCCTTAAAAGAATTTCGTTCTCGAAATTACCAAGTAAGAAAAGTTACAGAATCTATTAAGTTTCCGAAAATCCATAGTTAAACTTCTTACAATAATTTTACTAAGTTTCCAAATCATACTTAGTTATCTTTTCAAAAACAACTACTATTGTTTAACTTTCAACTCCAAATCAAATTATAGTTTTCAAAATTTTCCAATTTTTTCTTAAATTTTTCTAACGCCTTAAATTTTCGGAAAAATTCGCCATAGTCTCCTTTGCGTGGCTCGATCCGAAAAAAATGATAGTATATATATCACAAATATACATCTCATCAAGTGATGAGGCATCCAGTAGGGAAAAAGGTGTAAAAGTACGATATTTAATCCGAGATATGTACCTTACATTTTATTAGCGAGCATATACGGCTAATATAGCGCGAAAGCGAGCTCCAAATGTGAAGCAAACACGATCCACACCTACTAAACACTCAACAACAGATGAGAAACATGTATATAGACAATAGTATCGATATACAACATATAGCAACATAACAACTATATATGCCAACATAACAAATGCAGTAAAAGCAATATATTCAACCATCAACCAACTATCATCCAACTAACATCCATAATCAATAAATATTCATTTATATTCTCATTAATATTCAATGAAATGGGTTTTCAATTTAATCACATTTGATTCATTAACAGTGGATGTTTTTACTAACATTCATTTTCAAATAGTTTATATTCACTAATTCATATTCAAGTTGGTTCACTTCCAAATCAAATTCAATTCTATTTAAGATTCACTTAACTTCCAATAACATTAGTTTTTAATGAATTACACTTACATTCATTATTTCATATCAATTATTTACATTTAATTGATTAGCATTCAATCCATTCATTCAATTCAATTGCTAATTCATTTAACCACAAAAGTTGAATTTCATTTATTTAACTCAAGTTTTATATCCATCACTTAACTTTATTAATTTACTTTGATACCAAAATCAACTTCATTCAACATCACTTAAGTTATATTCCATTTAAACATTATTTGGCTTTACTTAATGTGACGACCCGGAATTTTGAGCAATATCAATTTAATAATCTTTGATAATAGTTAAATTGATTTGATCATTTTACATTATAAATTGACAAGTTAGAATTTATTTTAAAGATTAAAAATAATAATTTGTTAATATCTATTAATATTTTTCCTTGCAATATGAATAGGCAAGATCAATTCTTTTGAAAGTTTATAATAATTTGATTTGGAAATATATATATTAGTAAATAAGAAGTTTTTAATGTAATAAAACTTTATATTCAAATTATAATATATATGAATATATATATATATATATATTGTGATTTGAGATTTGTTTTAAAATTTAATATGGTTATTTTCAAATTTAATGTAAAAATGTTTTCTATTTGGAATATGTATATATTTGAAATAGGAAAATTATTAATTTAAATTTAACAAGAGTTTTTCAAACTTTAATATATATATATATAGTTTTGAAATTTGAAATGTTAAATTTGATTTAATGACTTTGAATTGATAATTGAGACTTAAATTTTAAATAACAAAGTTAAGTCCTTATTTATGATAAATTTGTACTTTAAGCTTTTAAATAAGATTTAAAATGTAAGTTACTTGATTCATATGAATATTACATAATATAATAAATAATTAAGCCTTAAAATACATTACATATATATTCACATTACATGCAAAATTTAAAATAAATTATAAAACATAAACAACACTTGTAAGTATAATTGGCTTATTAAAAGACATTTGTAAGAATATAAAAATATAAGGGACAAGTGGCAATTCTATTGATAACTTAATTTAAAAATTAAAATTTGTAAAAATGAAGAAGGAATTTACTTTTAATTTTCAGCTAAGAAATCACTTTCTTCTTTCAGCTAAGGTTTCTTTCTTCTTTCAAACAAAACTACAAATCTGGAAAGAAAAAAAAATTGAAACAAGGAAGTAAAACCTGAAATGGCAAGTCTGGAAAATTCAAACAGAGTATAGCAGGAAATTTTAATAACCATGCAATTTCATTTTCAAGTCCATCTGTAATCAATGCAAAGAATTCTGTAAATAGCATGCAAGATAGTTGAAGCCTGGAAAAATGCAGATGAATTTAAAAGCATGTACAGTTCTGTCTTCCACTTAATTACAGGTGAGTAAATAAAACCTTTTAAAAACAGTTTTAATCTTGATTACCAACTCTTATTGATGAATGAAGATCATGATGGTCTCTGAAATATTTGAATTAACTTGATGCATGTTATCTTCTTGTATGATTATTGTCTGTATAGTTAAAATCTTGAGCACTGTGTGATACTGACAGTCTCCATTGTCACAAATAATTTAATAACTAAATTTAAATTTGAATTTGCTTTCGGTTTGCGAAGGAAAGATGTTTGTTACCACATTAACTTGTTTCTAAAAATAATTACAAGTTGTAAAAATAGGAAATTGGTTCTGCATTTTCAGATTTACAGTAAAAAGAATAAATTGAGGTAAAAATTATTAAATCAATTTTAGTTTTTGATCTCATAATTGAATTCTTAGGGCCAAATCATGACTTTTGAGATATGTACCTTGATTTTTGGATTATAAATCGAAGTGAATTTCTGGGTTGACAGTTTTGTGCAATTTGGTTTATTCATGGCAAACAATGGCGAATTGAATCTTGACACTGAGCATGAAGGAGTAGGGAGTATTGGTGATTATGGGAAAAATGGAATTTGGGTTTATTCCGGGTCGAGTTAATCATGAATAGAAGAATTAGGGTTTTAGTACGTGTTTTTAGGGCGATGGGTTCTGTTGGGTTCGCGGCCACATGAGGTAACCGGAGGCGATCGGCTTGTTGCCGAATGTTGGGGGGTCGTGGCGAAGTTTGAGTGTGGAGGGCACGACGTCTCGGGTGACGATTCGTCGGCGGTGATCAGATTCTGCAGGTTATTGGGTTCAGGCAATGGGGTTGAAATCGAAATTTTGATTTTGATCGAGGCTTGGTTTGCTGGGTTGTGCGTTTCATTGTTGAGGTCATTCGTGACTTGGTGGATGCCGGAGGAGGTTCAACGTCGGCCGAACGTGGGCGTGCACGTTGACGTGCACTGTCGCGTGCATCAGGAGGGACGGTTCTGGGAAGAAGAGGGGTGTAGACTCGAAGCCTCCATCGTGTTTTGTTGTATGGAACTCGAAGTATTCTTCGTATTTTTGACGTGCTGGCTCGAAGCAGGGGTAGGTAGGGGAAACTCGGGGAAGTCACTGGGTTTTTGTGTAGTTTACTCGGGTTTGGATAGAAGTTTACTCGAGTATTTAGATACAGGCTTTAGAGCAGATGTTTAAGTGTTAATACTAAGCAAAATTGATTTTAGGAATTAATTTTTTTTTTAAACAAAGGTTGAACAAGTTTCAAAAATTAAATTTGTTTCAAAGTCATGTTTTAAAAACAAGTTTATATATTTTAAAATAAAATAAGTGGATTTGAAATAAAGTTTATATTAAACTTTACTAAATAAATTTGGAAAGGTTTTAAAGATTTAAAAATTAAAATATGTTTAAATTATAATTGATTTCTAAATATTATATTTTATTTAAATAAAGTTTAATGATTTAGAATTTGATAATCAATTGTAATAAAGATTATCTTTAGTTATTTTGAATTTTGATTTAATTAAAGATAATTAAATTTGTAAAGATAATTGAGATAATTAAATCATTTTTAATTATCAAGTTTTATTTGTTAATAAATGATTTAATTAAGATGATGATTTTCTTAATTAAGAGTCTTTATAATATAAGAAATTAAAGAATCATTTAATTAATTTTAAATGATTAAGTTAATTAGTTAATTAAGTAATTAACTTGTGATTAATTAAGATAATCATTATGGATTAATCTAAAATAATTGCTTAGGTAAGTAATTAAAGTAATTAAGTGATTAATTACTAAAGGTAATTAAGTAAAGGATAATTACTTTATTAAAAGTAATTAAGTAAATGTGATTAAAGAATAATCACTTTAGTTATTAATTAAAGACTTAATTAATAATTAATTAAAGGTTTAAATTATTTGATTTATGATTAATTAATAAAAGTATTAAGAGTAATTAATTAAGTGATTAATTACATGTTAAAGTAATTAATTAAGAAAGAAATTTAATTAATGAAGTAATCATTAATTAATGAAAATAATTAATTAATTATTAATTAATAATTTAAGAATAATTATTTATAATTAAGTTTTTAATTACTAAATGTAATTAAAGTAATTAATCAAAGGTGATTAATTAAAAAGTAATTAATTAAGTATGATTAATTAAGAGTAATTAATCAAGTATGATTAATTAAAAATAATTAATCAAGTAAAATTAATTAAAGGTAATTAAGAAATAATTACCAGAATAATTAGAGGATAATTAATCAAGGTTGATTAATTTAGGAAGTAATTAAGAGGTAATTACTTAGTATATTTTGGAAGTAATTAATCAGGATGATTAATTAATATGGTAATTAAGTAAGAATTACTTGAAGTAATTAAGTGATAATTAATCAGAGAAGATTAATTGAAATGGAATTAAGCAATGTGAGTTAATTAATTAATTTGTAATTAATTAATGAATAAGAAGTTGGATTGATGATAATCCAAGTATTTAATTAAGGATTAATTTAATTTAAGGATTAATTAAATTAATCAAGTTTGAATCAAATCTGTTTATGAATGGTTAATGATTGGATCATATATATCATTGGATGAGTTAATGATATTGGTTGTTGTTGGATGACACTGGTTGATATGTGATGATGTCAATATGTTATATCTGGGATGTGGTTTATATGCTGCTATGTGATATGTATATATGCATGTGATAATAGATGCTTTTCTATCTGTGAAATGTGGTACACCCATTTATGTTAAGTGATATTTTCTGAAATATCTATTGTTTAAATCCCTTAAGTATAACTTGGACATTAAAATGGCGTTTGGTTTCGGTGAGACCGGGATCGGGTTTCCATATTTGGATATCCGAAAACCACATCGATTCCATTTAAACGTTAGGTCGTTAATCCAAGTGGAGCAAGTGAAGACTCGAGGTGTAAGGGCTATACGTCAGTATAACTCTGTGGATGATTCCGTAATGAGTTTGACGGAAGTGCTTATAGATTCGAGATGGTGAATCAGAGTGCAAGGGCTATGGTCGTTGACTCTGAGGGTGATTCCAAAATGAGTGCAACGAGATAGTGCCTTCGGTTTCGTTCGAACCCGGAACGAACTTGTATGGATTGAATGCTTTCAGCACATCGTCAGGCGGACGATGAGCATTCTAAGATAATTGGACCTATAAACGTAATCGCAGCCTCAAGCCTCATCAACCGGAAATGGCTAAAACAGGGGAGGTGCAGCAAGGCTTCGTGGGTCGCTCCCACTGGAGAGCAAGATACATCCCTGTCTAGAAGCCCCTTATTATATATTCGGCTGTGTGGGCAGTTGTTGGCCACAACTGTGGGGTGGTCTTGTTCGGGACTGTTCAGTAAGGAATGGTTCCGGCCTTGTGTTGCAGGGGATGAAGGGAGTAATCCTCGGTACGGTGATCTAGGCCACGTACTATGACGGGCGGTACCCTAGTAGCCCTGCCATTGATGGAAACCCATTTTCCCTACGAGACCCTACGGTTTTGTTTGTATTACCCACTTTTGTGGCTAGTAGCTGGAATTTAATCATGTAACAATTTCGGCTATTTCATATTTACTTGAAAACCCTAGACACTATTATAATATCACTGGATTTCCTATCAAATGTTTTTGGTTAGCGTAAGGTAAAAACTTTCCATGTTTATGTGTGGAAAGTCTTACGTGATACCTTTTGTTTTCAAAGGATTTTCTAAAGTTAAGCAATCTTAAACCGTTTACTCACACCAGACCCCTATCTGACCCGAGCGTTTATTTTCTGTTTTATTAAACTCTTGGGTACTCATATTATATATGAGTAGTCAAGTGATTCAGGTTATCTCTTGACGAATTCTGAAGGAGCTTTGGAGCAGGAGGCTTCAGCGTGTAGATATATAGTTAGTGTTTCCGCTGTGATGTTATTCTATATGATTGTTCTTGCATTGTATTAGACAAAAATGTTATAACTGTCTAAATTGAGATGTTTAGTTGTATACTCTGATGTATATGATACTATGTATATGTTCTATATTATATTTAAATCGTTCCGCTGTGAGATTCTGATGTGTTGTTTCTTTTTCTTCTCTTTCTTTTCTTCTTCTATCCCTTTCTTTCTTATTTAGTGATGCGATTTTCCGAGAGTGGAAAGTCAGGTCGCTACAGCTGGTATTAGAGCATTAGGTTGAGTGACTACCTAGGCTCTGGAGTGGTGTCTATCTTATGAGAGCGTACTTGTAATTTATATATATATATTTATATAACTACCTAATCTGTTGGGTTATCTGTTCGGATTTTCCAACATAGGTTATGAAGGTAGATAAGGTAGAAGTGTGTGGAACACGACTACCACTATTGGAAGAGTTTTATATGTTGTGGTTGGAGATGTGTTTATCGAGATTGTAGATCTAATACCGTCTCGAATAAGTTTTGTGGATTGTAGAAAGGATTTCTTTGAGTCCAGAGAAAGTATTTTCAAGAATTAGAGTATATTCTTGAAGTGTGAGGTTGATTTGCTCTCAAGTGAGCAGGGATTTTCAAGAATTGAGTTGTCAGCTGAGCAGGAGCAGTGGTGGTATCTTGGTGACTTCAGGAAGGAATAACTGTGTGATGAGATGCAGTTTCCATTGATGGTTCTGAAGATGTTTCTTTTGGAGCCAGATTTAGATGGTGTTGGAAGAACATTGATGTCTGCTGCAATGAAGATTCGAATGTTTAGCGATTTTCTGGATCTCAAGTAAGGATGTCTTGTCTATATTGACGTTTGAGACTAAGGTCGATGAGTTACCTCATTTCAGACATAGTCTCATTTGTTTTCTTTATGAGAAGATAAGTGGTTGGTGTTTGGTTTGGAGCCGAGTTTCTTGAAAAGAGGTCGACTCGTCTCAAGGATTTTTGGCAAAATTGGATGTTAGTTTTGTGTTTCAAGGAGCTTTTGGGTAAGGAAGACCTTTTGGCTTAGCAGAATCATTGAAGTGAAATTTGGAAGCAGTAGCAAGAATTTATTTCTTCGATGATTCAACAGCTTGTTGTTTACGGCTAAGAGCATCGGCGACAAGATTACCCTTACCGGGAGTATAAAGAATATCAAGATCATATGGTGCAAGAAATTCGAGCCAACGCTGTTGACGCAAATTAAGTTCCTTTTGAGAGAATAAATATTTCAAAGCTCCAGGGCAAGGAGGGAAAGTTAAATGTTGCTCAAGCCCCTGGCAACACATCTCGTGGCCAAGGTATTTCTCATTCTATTCTAGATGGAATTGTTTTGTTTCGTGATCATCCTATTCGAGTTCTTTTTGATACGGGTGCGTCCCATTCTTTTATATCAAAAGAACTTGTTGATACTTTTTCTTTGGATGTTTTGTGTTTAATGACTTCTTTCAGAATTGCGAATCTGGTTGGTGGATCCGCAACAATCAGTTTATTGTGTAAAGATGTCGAGATTATTTTGTGTGATTTTTCTTTCTGAGCCGATTTGCATGTCATGCGTTATTTAGGCTTTGGAATGATTTTGGGAATGGATTGGCTTAACCATTATGAAGCTCATATCCTATGTCCTGAGTGGACTATTCATCTTCGACATCCTCAATCTGTTAATCAGGTTTCTGTTATTTTTAAAGATTCATATTCTGCTTTGGTTGCATCTTTATATTCTTTAAATCCTCGTGATGACGATGATGATGAGGGTGATATTATTTCTCTTATTCACGTCGTTTGTGAATTTTCCGACATATTCGAGCCCGTTTTAGGATTACCACCTAAGCGAGCAATTGAGTTCAGAATTAATCTTATTCCGGGAGCTCAACCTATCACTCGTCCTCCTTATCGTATGTCCAATAAAGAAAACGAGGAGATGCGTAAACAATTATCTGAATTGGAAATGAAGCAATTTATTCTCTCTAGTTCCTCGCCTTGGGGAGCTTCGGCTATTTTTGTGAAGAAATTCGATGGTACACTTAGGCTTTGCGTTGACTACCGCAAGCTTAATGATCTTACTATCAAAAATAAATATCCTTTACCTCGGATTGATGATCTATTCGATCAACTTAGTGGTGCTAGAGTCTTTTCACAATTGGACTTGGCTACCGGTTTTCATCAGCTTCGTATTGCAGAGGATAGCATTCCTTTGACATCATTCCGTACTCGGTATGGATCTTATGAAGGGCTTGTTATGCCATTTGGGTTAACAAATGCCCCGGCTTATTTCGTTAACTTAATGAATCGAGTTTTTAAAGACTTTCTCGACTGGTTTGTTCTCATCTTTATCGATGATATTCTTGTTTATTCTAAAACCGAGGAGGAGCATGAAAAACGTCTTCGGATTGTGTTGGAAACTCTTAGGACTAATCAATTAAAGGCAAAATTTTCTAAGTGCCACTTTTGGCAATCTGGTGTGAAGTTTCTTGGTCACATTATTTCTGAATCCGGAATTTCCGTGAATCCTTCAAAGATTGAAGCGATTCAAGATTGGAAGAGACCGGAGAGTGTGACAGAGATTCGTAGTTTTCTCGGATTGGCGGGCTATTACCGTCGTTTTATCAAAGACTTTTCTAAGATTTCCTTGCCTCTCACTAGCTCGACGAAGAAAGGTGTTAAATACATTTGGTCGGACAAATGTGAAGCTTCTTTTCAGAAATTAAAAGAACTTCTTTCTGATGCTCCTATTCTTGTTATTCCCGATGGGAATCAAGATTTCGTTGTTTATACCGATGCTAGTCGCATTGGTTTGGGTGCCGCTCTTATGCAAAAGGAACGCGTTATTGCTTATGCTTCTAGGCAATTAAAGCCTGCTGAGACTAGATATTCCGCTCATGATTTAGAGCTCGCGGCTATTGTTTTTGCTCTTCGGATTCGGCGTCATTATCTCTTAGGAGAGAAAATTTTTCTTTACACAGATCATAAGTCTTTGAAATATTTATTCTCTCAAAAGGAACTTAATTTGCGTCAACAGCGTTGGCTCGAATTTCTTGCACCATATGATCTTGATATTCTTTATACTCCCGGTAAGGGTAATCTTGTCGCCGATGCTCTTAGCCGTAAACAACAAGCTGTTGTTTCTATGATGATATCCGAATGGAACGATCTCGAGATTTTATCCACTTGCGAAATTCGAGACCGTGTTTCCGATTTATGCTCATCATTTGTTTTATGTAGCCTTGAGGCTCATCCATCTCTTTTAGACCACATTCTTGAAGCTCAAAGGCTAGATACTGAATTGGTTCTTCTTGGCCAAAATATTAAGGATAAAATTGATATTGAAGGTCTGAAAGACTTTAATATCGATTCTCGTGGCGGCATTCGGAAATTTGGTAGACTTATCGTGCCAAATGTTAGGGATCTTCGTAAAGATATTTTAGAAGATTCTCATCACTCTAAATTTACCATTCATCCCGGTAGTAGTAAAATGTACGCGGATATGAAGCGACTTTATTATTGGGAGGGAATGAAACTTGACATCGCTAACTTCGTTAAACGTTGCATGACTTGCCAACTCGTTAAGGCCGAACATCAAAGGCCCGGAGGGTTATTGCAACCTTTAGAAATTCTAGTTTGGAAGTGGGATCAAATTTCCATGGATTTTATAGATGGCCTTCCCCATTCTCGATCGGGTTATGATAGCTTATGGGTAATTGTTGATAGACTTACTAAATCCGCCCATTTTATTCCCGTTCGGTCTAACCGAACCGTTCCTCTTTTGGCCAAAATATTTATCAAAGAAATTGTTAAATTGCATGGTGTTCCTACTTCTATTGTTAGTGATCGTGATCCATTGTTTACTAGTGGATTTTGGAAGAGTCTTCAAAAAGCTTTAGGAACGAGGCTTAATTTTAGCACCGCTTATCACCCCCAGTCCGATGGACAAACTGAGCGTGTGAATCAAACTCTTGAAGATCTTCTTCGTTCTTGTGTGCTTGATTTTGGTGGAGGTTGGGAAGATCATATTTCACTTGTTGAATTTTCCTATAATAATAGCTTCCAATCTAGTATTGGTATGGCACCTTTCGAGGCACTCTACGGAAGGCCATGCCGATCTCCTTCTTGTTGGCTTGAGGCCGGTGAGAAGCTGGCTTTAGGTCCAGATTTTATTTGTGATTCCACAGAAAAGATTGATCTTATTCGTCATAGGATGAAAGAAGCCCAGAGTAGACAAAAATCCTATGCCGATAACCGGAGAAGGAAGTTAGAATTTTCTGTGGAAGATCTTGTGTTCATTCGTGTTTCACCTATGAAAGGTGTTGTACGTTTCAGTTGATCGGGAAAACTTGCGCCTCGATATATTGGGCCATTTCCTATCACCGAACGTATTGGTTCCATGGCTTATCGCCTTTTATTACCGGCTCAGTTTTCTGCTATGCATGACGTGTTTCACGTTTCTCAACTTCGGAAATGTCTTCGAGATTCCGATTCTATTCTTGAGCCCGGTGTTGTGGAAGAGATTGAAGTTTCGCCTAATTTAACCTATGAGCAACATCCTATTCGTATCATTGCTTCGGAAGTCAAACGACTTCGAAATAAAGATGTTCTGCTTGTTAAAGTTCAATGGTCTTCAAATCCTAAGGATTGTTCTTGGGAATCTAGAGAGTACATCGAGCGTACACATCCGGACTTACTTTCTCGTGCTCTTTGAGGTGAACTTCTTATTTCAAACTTCTTTTGTGTTGAATATGCTTTTATGGTTGTTACTATATATCTTCTTCTTGTAATATTGCGAGGACGCAATTTCTTTAAGGAGGGGAGTCTGTAACAACCCGCATATTTATCGATTTTATATTTAAATATTTTATCGTTAGTCGGATTTTAGTCCGAAAAGCTACTTTTTGCATACGGTCGAATTAGGACTCGAGTCAGAATGGGAATGGATTGCAAAATAAAAGCAAAGGTGAGAACTTCTCACTCAAAGGGTTATTTTAAATTTTAAATAGTTATATTTAAAATTTGTTGATTGATTCATTGTTTGCCTGATTATGATAGTATATATAGTAGGCTATATCTATATATATATAGCAATATATACATATTGGCATATGTATATATTGGAGTTGTTGATTTCCCGCATTTTATAGCGGATGAGACCCTATTGCGCCGTTATTAAATGGATGATATATTTATAAATCCCATATACCGCGATATTCCACCTCGAAGTGGAATTGGTATTGTGCTAATATCTTTGGATGCAGGGAAACAAGTTGGAGGGATCCAACTGGATTCCTCACCAATATTTATTTATTTCAGATATTTTGATATTTGATTGTTTATCATATTGATATATGATGTTTGGATGCGTTGATTTGTTATTTGGATGTTGTGGCATCGTCGAATCCAATTTTGAAGTTTTAAAGTAACGATTTTGATTTTTAAAGGATTTTAAAAGTGGTTTTTGAAATTTATACGTTTTATTAAAAATTTGAATTTTAAAAATAAATAAACATTAAAATTTTATTGTTATAAAAGTTATATTTTTTGGAAAGTAGTACTTAAGTATGATTTCGGAGTTATATGAGCTTTAAATAACGTTTTGTAAATTATTAAAAAGGATTGGTTTATTTAAATTAGGATTTTTAAATTATTATAAACGGTTTATATAAAAGATTTCTAGAATTGATATTTATAAATTGAAAATATAGGAATTGTGAAATGAGTTTTATTAAGTATTAAAAATGAAATAAAGATGGATTTCATAAGTGAATGAAATTTATAGATTTATAAATTTATAGATTTTTAAATAGAATTTTATAAAAATACAAATGGAGTTTATAAACGTTGTTTACAAATCCGAAATCAATTGAATTTGATAAGTTGGATATAGGAATTATATTCACGATTTTGGACAGTGAATATATTATTAAATGAAATGGATATGTTTTTGGGGAAGGAACATTATGAAATAAAGTTAATGATTTTAATGACGTTTTAAAATGCATTAAGTATCGAATACATAGATTTCAACATTTATTGTTGAAATTGACGTTTTCGAGAAATAGGAGGAAATGGTGGACTATAACACTGTTGTTATAGTAAATGGTTTCCGAAAGGAAATGTTTTGTATAGTATTGAGATTTACATATCTATTTAAACTTTGAATCCCTATACTAGTGATTTTGGGTCGTCGTAAGATGTTTTACGTAACATTCGTTTTGGCCCAAACAAATGTGTTTAAGAGAATGATTTCTTAAAGAATGAAATATATACTTAATTTTC
The DNA here is from genome assembly GCA_030765085.1 of Allium cepa. Taxonomy (NCBI): domain Eukaryota; kingdom Viridiplantae; phylum Streptophyta; class Magnoliopsida; order Asparagales; family Amaryllidaceae; genus Allium; species Allium cepa. The sequence goes on along the minus strand of CM060939.1, from coordinate 960,500,477 downwards.
GATTTAAGTATATTGAATATTTTCCAAGTGTTGAAAATAAATAGATTTGTGATGTACTTATTATTAAATAAGTATGGGAATATTTTTTCCAATGTGAAATAAAATGTTTTGAGGATTTATCTTTTTGAAGATAAATTGAAAGTGAATATTTGAAATCGATTGAAAATCGTATATCATAAATATTTTGGGATTATAAATTCACTAAGGAATTTATAAAAGAAAGGGGAATTTGTTTAAAAATAAACGTGGATTTATTTTTGAAGTGTGGGATATTTATATCTAGTAAAGATATTTTGGAAAGTAAATAATTTGGGAAATTATTTGGATTTGGTGATGTTGAGCACGCCTATTGATAGTTAAATATCCGACTATCAATATTTACCTTTGAATAGGTATTTGTTGTGAATTTGCTTGAAATTGAATGCCACACTTATTTTTAAAATAAGCGCTCACTATTCGGGTTAACCGGGAAAGGACCATGGGGTCGTATAACCCACTCCGGATATGTGATACGTCGTTATGAATTGCATTTGAAGACCGGTGTTGAAGACCGGACGTTTGTGAAAACGGAAGGATTACCGTCGAGTTACTCTACATCGGCTGATCTCTGATATAGAGGTTTTATCACCCTTAGTGACGGGATGTCCGGTCATGATTAGTGAATATCCGGATTGCAAGGACTTCTTTAGAAGTGCCTTCGGGTCTGTTCGATCCCGGAACAGACTTGTATGGATTGTATGTCTGACATTACAAATTGAGATATAAAGCTGATTTCTTTCGAATATATTTCTGTTGGTGGCGGAGAATTTATTCTCTTAGCTTAACACCCTTCTCTGAGACGTACGAGCTCAGAGGTTATATATTTGAAGGTTATTAGTGATATACTCCCAATTTGGTAGTGTGGCATGTTGAGTGTTGATGTGAAATGATCATTGTGTTGATCATTTGTGATAGGATCATTTATTTGATCATTTATCTTGGTGATCATTTCCATGATCATTTGTTGACCCAAAGCACGGCTTTTGTATAAAGTGTGGCTTTGTGGACGAAACTTCGTCGGACCTCACACCCCGGAAATGGTCAAAACAGGAAGGAAGTAGCAAGGTTATTAGGGGTAGCGCCCTTTAGTGTATGTCATTCCTTCTGGATAGAGGTGATATCATGGTATGGAGCCCAGATATTTAACCTATGTTGTTGCTGCATATTTTGTGGTTGTTGGAAATCGAGGATCCTCGGATAGATCGGTTATGATCGGGGGATGACATATTCGTGTCAGTTGTTACCCAGTTAGGGGTAACCCGGCCTTGTGTTGGCAGAGATCCGGTTTGGTTCTCGGGAACGTCCTTCCAGAGGCGTTCTCATGTGGCAATGGGAAGTTCCTTGGCCTGACCATTTGTTGGAAATCCAATTCCCAATACGAAACCCTGTACGGTTTTAGTTGTAGAACCTATCGTTCACTTATGGTGGCGCCCCACTGTTTGGATGGTAGCTATAGTAGACATAGTTCGAAATGTCTATGTTGGCTAAGATTTATATTCTATTTTCGAAATGAATTTTGCCTACACTATGCACTAGTAATAATATCAAATGTTCTTTTTAATGCGTATCAAGCATCTTTGACTATCATAAGGAGAAATCTCCTCCGATTCTGCGTTTGCATTGTGTGTGTGTGCGGGAGGCCTTATGGTAGTCTCCTTTTTTAAAAGCATTGCGAATTGACTTTAAAAGTATTCCTCTATTTTGTTTTCAAAGATTAATAAATGGTTTTTAGTTCCCACACCAGTCACATGACCGACTCGGAGTTTATTGTTTTCCTTCCTAAACTCTGGGTGCCCACCAATTTCCACATGGGCAGTCAAGAGTTAGGTTTATCAGGATATTCTGGAATTCAGGAGTTGCAGGAGGCAAGCTGGAGGGCATGGCGTATTACTAGTATATAGTATTTCTTTTTTTCGCTGCATTATTTGATGTTGTTTGTTGTTGTACACTCTGATGATGTAATGAAATGTAATGTATAAAATGTAATAACTGATATAGTTCTTTGTTTAAAGATTATTCATTTATTTATTATATGTTGTTCCACTGCGAATTGTGAGATTCTGATGTTGTACTGTTATTTCTTCTGTTCTGTTCTATCTTTTTCTATCTTCTTCTACTTTTTTCTTTTTTCTAAAACCCTAACGGTACGGTTTTTCGGCTTTCGATTGCTCGGCAGTTGATACAGTGGACGTATTGATGTCGGTTTTCGTCAACGAAAAATCGCGTTCGTTACTTTTGGTATCAGAGCATATGGTTAAGCGACAACCATGGCTCTGTTGGGTGTTACTCATTAGAGATAGAGTCAGTAGTACTCTAGAATGAGTGTGAGAGTAATAATAGATAAGAGCGCGTATTTGTTAGTGAATATAAATTGTTTTATATTGTGTTGACTTATCGGTTGATTGTTTATAGATTCTGGTCGGTGCAGTCTAGCTAATTGTGTTGATAGGAGTTTCTAAACTCTTAAATAAGATAAACTGACACAGTATTGTTTTGAAAATCGGTAAATGAAATAATTTTACCCAAAGCTATTTTTGTATATAAAAGAAATAATTTTCTATGAATTATTATAGTATATGGATGCATGGTTGATAGGTAGTAATAATATTAAACTATTACCATTGAAATTGAAATAGAATTGAAATCATTGTTATATGAAAGTTGAGATAAAGATAAGAAAATGAAATCCATATACAAATGAAATTTGAGAATATACATTATAAATGTGATTTATAATTAGGAATAGAATTCCAGGGAAGTTTTTTTTGGAAATGTTTTTGAAAAAGTTTGGAAAGTTTAAATACCTTTTTGATTTGAAAATGATTTTCAAAAGTTTTGAAAAGTATTTTGAAGAGATAAAAGCTCTAAACTCTTTTCTATCGCTGGAAAATAACTTCGGTAGTGACTGCAGCATCATCGGTGTTTATTTTCGGGTTTCTAAAAGAGAAATTGCTGCCAAATTGTTTTAAATGAAAGATGTTTGGAAAAATTTGTGTTTGGTTTTGGAAATTCAAAGGATAATTTGAATTGTTTTCAATAATGGTTTTGAAAGATAAGAAAGACTCTGGAATACTATATACAAATATTTAGGGAATAATAAATAAGTTGATAACTTATACAATTTGAATTTTGATAGGATAAATTTAACTTAAGGAATAGAGTTAAATTAAGTAAGTATAAGTGAAATCAATTGAATAAAGTGAATTGGAAGAAATGTCTAAGGAGACGAAGTGAAATAATTACTTAAAGAAAATTAATCGAGTTGAAAATAAATTTGGGATAATAGCAAATGAATTTGAATCGAGTATTGAATTATGGAAATAAATTGTGAATGAATGAATGAATTTACAATTGCAAGTAAATGAAGTAAATTGAATTCATATGGAATATTGAAATCCAGTTTAATATAAGTGGTTATGAACCAAAATAGAGAATTGAAAGTAAATTTTGGGAATGAACAAAAGAATAAAACTGGAATTGAAACTGAATATTGAAAACAAATTTGAATAAAGTGAATAAGAATTTGTTATGAATTAGTAATGGGAACTAATTTAAAATAGTGCAATTGTGAATGAAAGATAGTTGATAAAACTCAATATTCAGAATAAAAGATAAACTGAATTCAAATATAATTGAAATTGTGAATTGAATTCAAATGAAACTGAACGGAATTAAATTGAAATGTAAAATTGAATAAGAATAAATATGTAACTTCAATAGTGAAGTAAACGTATATAAGAAGCATATATTGACAATTTTGTAAAGGAAATGTGCAAAATGGTTTAATTGTTGGAATTAGATACTACTACTAGCAGGTTATACAAGTGTATTAAAAGAAATGGAATTTGGATTTTGATTTCAAAGATAAAATTGAATTGCTGGACAAAAAGGTACGTATTTCAATTTCAGTATGAAATTTGATGATTTTATTCTCCAGCCACTTGGCTTTCTCTTTTCTTTTTGATTCTGAGGGGCCGTGGAGCCATTTTGTAGTCGTACCGATCGAGCCGCGCAAAGGAGACGCTGGCGAAATTTTTCGAAAATTTAGGGTGTTAGAAAATTTTTGAGAAAAATTTGAAAGTTTAAAATTTTGAATTTAAATTTAAATTTGAATTGTGAGGTAAACATTATTGTTTGAAACTTATAAGTGAAGTTGAAAAGTTTGTTGAAATGATAGTGAATCTCTAGTAAAAAGAATTAGGTTAGTAAGTTGATAAAACTATTTGGATTGTGAAAAATAGTAGACGAGTTAAGGACCATTTCTTCCTAACTTGTAATTTCGGGACGAAATTCATTTAAGGAGGGAAGATTGTAACGACCCAGAATTTTGAACAATTTAAATTGAAAATATTTAATTAATTTTAAATGTTTGAATGATAGTTTGACTTGAATTTCAAATTATCAGAATGAATTTGGCGATTAAATTATAAAATTTAATCTATTGAAAGTTGAATAAAAATTTGAATCTTCAATTTTAAAGCTGACTAAAAATATTTCAAGGGCTTGTAAAATCTATATTGATAATACTGAAGATAATAGAAGCTTCAGAATCGAATTTGAAAGTGTTTTGATCAGTTTTGAATTTCTTTAGTTCGAGTTGAATTTAAAAATAGCCTTCCGAGGCACAGTCTCGGAATTCAATGAAACAAGTTCCGTTGGATTCGGAATATTGTATTATCATCGGATTTCAAATTTCGTATTTTTCGTAATTGATATGTGAGCACACGGTAAGTAAACGCGTTGAAAGTTGTATCGAAACAAAGTAAATTTAAATTTAAATTTAAATTAAACAAACGACAGCATCCCTAAATTCACGCCAAAAATCACGCAGAGAATCACGATACGAAATCGTGCTACCATTTTAAAATACCCTATCTGTTCCCCTTTCTCGTTCAAAATAATTCGTTCCTCAGTTCAAAAATCATACGAGATAAAAAAATCAATAGCCGATAGAAGCAAATATCGTTCAAAAATAAAGCATGGCCGCTTCAATTTCGTTCGAAAACCCCTCTCAGATTTAAAATAAAGGAATTGGAGTTCAAAACGAAAACAAAATAAAGAAAATGGCCGAAGCCCTAAATCGAAATCGCGTTCTCATCATCAAATTGGGAGGAGAGGTGAACCGAGATCGCAAGTGCCCAAGAGGCTCGAGCTGGAGAGCGAGAAGCGGCGAAGCACCGGCGATCTGGAGCTCGATGTGGAGTCGGCTTTTCCCTTTAGGAGTTTGGGACCGCGAATAGTTAGAGAGTGAAGCGAGCTAGGGTTATCGTTCGAGGGAAGCGACGTATCGCGATCGAGTTAGGTCATCGACATCACGGAAGCGATGGCACGCGAGCAGGAAGCAGAGTCAATTGATAGTGACAGGTTGTCTGTAGTCGGCAAGGTGCGACAATTGGGCTCTGGTGTAACGACCCAGAAATTTTAGTAATTAAAATTTGAATATTTAATTAATTTTAAATATTAATAAGTGAATTTATAAGTCGAATAAATTTTATTTCGAATAATTGGATTTAATTGGATAATTAAATCGATAATTTAATATGTTAAATTATGGAAATAATTGAAAATCGAGTTAAATATGATTGAAATGATTTGTAAAATTTTATTTTATCATATTGAAGTTAGAACGATATTTTAGAACTTTTAAAATCGAATTAAAAGTTAATTTGTGAAAATTGAATATTTTTAATATTAAAATCGACTAGTGAAAATAGTCAATTTTTGAACAGTCTCAGAATTGGACGAGACCAGTTCCATTGGATCCGTAATACTTACTTATTACCGGATTTCAATTTTCGTAGCAATCGGAGTTATCGTTTGATCGTAGCAGCTCGAAACGCATCGAATTATTTTTAATATTAATTTGGTGAGTTAAAATAGCCATTTTTCAAAAAGTCTCGGATTTCGACGAAACTAGTTTCATCGGATCCGTAATGTGATATTATTGTAAGGTTTCAAATTTCGTGTCAATCGGATTTACCGTTTGTCCGGTACAAATTAAAACGCCTAGAAGATCGTTTAAATCGGTTTAATTTAAATTGAACGTTTATTGCCATAACTCGCACAGATGTCTGAATTAGCTTTCGAAACCTGTTCCATTGTGTCCGGAACGTGGGGTAAACCCTAGAAACGTTGGTTACGGCACGTAAATCGGAGTTTGGAATTCCCGGATGAATAGTGATTGAAAAATTCTCTATAAATAGCCCAACCCTTCACAAAAAAATAAAAAAAAAATTAAAACCCTAATTTCATCTGCAGCCGCCACCATTGTTATGAAGGGCCGAAATTGTCTCCCTTTCTCCCCTCAATCTCTCCCAATCCACTCAATGATTTCAAAAACTTTCAACATCAAAGTTGAAGAGCAAAGCGTGATCTTTAGATCTATACGGTGATGATGGGGTATGGCGCGACGTAGAGGGAGCTAGGGGGTGCGTTCGTGGCCGTGTGTTCTCGGTTCGCGCGCGTGTAGGGGTGGCCGAGCTTGCTAGGATTGAGGCCGAATGAAGCTCTCGTCGAAGGCTACAATATGGAGCTCCCTGATCGAGTTTTAATCAAGCATGGAGGTTGTAAATTCAAAACCTAGTTTGGAGCTCATGGGTTCATATGCGTATACGGCCTGTAGAGGAGCGAAGAAGAGAGGGGTAGGGAGTGGACGGTCCTGATGTGTTGGGCTTGGGATCAAGGGCCACGATTAAAGCTAGGTTGAAAATTAATTATAAAATGTTGTAAATATTAAGTTATAAATTCGTGTAAGTTTAAAAATCAATATCTTTTTCATACGAGGTCGAAAACGCGCGAAACCAGTTGCGTTGGAATCGCATGGACGAGCACTGCGCGATGAAATTAGATTGGAGTCGTTTGGAGTTAGTGAAAATTTCGGGTAAAATTAAACGTCCGTTTAATTTTATTGGAAATAAATCGCTAAAGTGAAATTGAAATCAAGGTGAGAACTTCTCACTCAATCGAATCAGTTTCGATTTTATTTTAAATAGTTAGATTTAAAATATTTGAATGCATGTTTGAATGATGATTGTTATCTATTGATTGTTAAAATATACATTATGCGCCGTTAGTAAGCGGATGTTATTTATTCAAAACATATACCGCGAATATTTCATAAACAGTGAAATTGGTATTATATATAATAGCAATATATATATATTGGCATATGTATATATTGGAGTTATTGATTTCCCGCATTTGTATAGCGGATGAGACCCTATTGCGCCGTCTATTAAGCGGATAATATTTTAAATCCCATATACCGCGATAATTCCGTACTGGAGCGGAATTGGTATTGTGCTAATGTTTGTGGATGCAGGAAAACAGGTTGGAGGGATCCAACTGGATTCCTCAACAGTATTTATTTGAATTAAGATATTTTGATATTTGATGGATTATCATATCGATATATGATATCGTTGTTGTCGTGATTGACTATTTGGTATGTAGCATCATTGGACCAAATTTTGGAATTTTAAAATGATTTTTAAAGTGATTTTTGAAAGTATACGTTTATAAAATATTTTGGAATTGATTCATATTAAATAAATAAACGTATAAATTTTAATGTTATAAAATAGTGTAAATCGGGATTTCTGAATTTATTATAAAAAGCTTAGAATGAGGATTTATGAAATTTGATTATTTTATAAATCAAAATGATAAAATTTATAAAGGAGATTAAAGACGTTTTAAAATAATAGTATAAATTGATTTATATAAAAGATTTATAAAATGGATATTTGTAAATTAAAATATTTGAATTATAAAACGAGTTTTTATAAGTGTTTGAATGAAGTGAAATGGATTGCATAAGTGAATGGAATTTATAAAATTATAAATGGTGAAGTTATGAATGAAATTTATAAATAGTAAGATTTATAAATTTTGTGAAGTTATTAAAGAATATATTTGGATAAATAATTGAACCTTATAAGTTATAAGATTTATAATTATGAAGTTTAAAAGAACGATTTTGTAAAATAATCGTTCTATAAGCATTTAACTTATAATGTGAACTTTTGGTTTATAATTGAGTTATAAATCGAATAGGTTAATAAAGGAGATGTATAAAAAGGAAGTAGTTATAAAACAAATAGAAATAGAATTTATAAACGTTGTTTTATAAATCCGCAAATGACTTATTTTGATAAGTAAATTGTTGAAACCTATTAATGGAGTTATATTCACATTTTTGACTGTGAATAATCCTTTGAAATAAAATGAATAGAAGTGATGAAAGTTGTTAATAAAGTATATTCACGTTTTTGAATAGTGAATAATATGTTAAAGAAAATGTTTAGGATGTGATATTTTAAACAGAATTAAAACGATCTAACGATGTTTTAAATTTGTTGAGATTCGAAACCGTAGATTTCAACATTTATTGTTGAAGTAGACGTTTTCGAGAAATAAAAGGAAATGGTGGACTATAACACTGTTGTTATAGTAAATGATTTCCGAAAGGAAATGTTTTGTATAGTATTGGGATTTACATATCTATTTTTAATTTCGAATCCCTATACTAGTGATTTTGGGTTGTCGTAACGATGTTTTACGCAACATTCGTTTTGGCCCAAACAAATGTGTTTAAGAGAATGATTTCTTAAAGAATGAAATATATACTTAATTTTCGAATTAAGTATATTGAATATTTTCCAAGTGTTGAAAATAAATAGATTTGTGAATTACTTATTTTTAAATAAGTATGGAAATGTTTTCCAATATAAAGTGAATATTAGAGAATTTATCTTTTTTAAGATAATTTGAAATGAATAATTGAAATCGTATATGCATGGATATTGTGAAATATAAATTAACTATGGAATTTATAAAAGAAAGTGGAATTTGTTTAAAAATAAATATTGATTTATTTTTGAGGAATTGAAATCATATATCTTGTAAAGATATTTTGGAAAATAAATAATTTGGAAAATTATTTGGAAACTGGTGATCTGTGCAAATCCATTGATAGTTCAATAACCGACTATCAATATTTACCTTTGAAAGGTATTTGTTGTGATTTTTTGAATTTGAATGCACACTTATTTTTAAATTATTGCGCTCGTTATTCGGATTACCCATTCCGAATAGTGATACGACGTAATGGATAGCATTGATGACCGGTGTTGAAGACCGGATATTTGCGAGAGCGATAGGATGACCTGTCGATTGACTCTGCACCGAGTTGCTCCGGTATTGAGTTCTCCATATGTGATGGGAAATCCGATCAGGATTGTGGATATCCGGATTGCAAGGACTTCTTTGTAAGTGCCTTCGGTTTTGTTCGAGCCCGGAACAGACTTGTATGGATTGTATGTCTGACATTACAAATTGAGATATAAAGCCGATTTCTTTCAAATATATTTCTGTTGGTGGCGGAGAATTTATTCTTTTAGCTTAACACCCTTCTTTGAGACGTACGAGCTCAGAGGTTATGTAGTTGAAGGTTATCAGCGATTTATTCCCAATTTGGTAACGTGACATGCTGAGTGTTGCTGTGAAATGATCATTGTGTTGATTATTTGTGATAGGATCATTTATTTGATCGTCTATCCTGGTGATTATTTGTTGACCCAAAGCATGGCTTTTGTATAAAGTATGTTTTTGTGGACGTGACTTCGTCGAGCCTCACACCTCGGTAATGGTCAAAACAGGAAAGATGCAGCAAGGTTATGAGGGGTAGCGCCCTTTAGGATATGTGCATTTCCTTCTGGAAAAGGGTGGTATCATGGTATGGAGCCCAGATACTTACTCAAGTTGAAAACACTTTATGATTGTGTGAATTGATTACGAGCGCTCAAGATCCCAAAGGACCAGGTGATGGCATATTCGGTCAGTTGTTACTCAGTTAGGGGTAACCCGGCCTTGTGTTGGTAGAGATCCGGTTTGGTTCTCGGGGATGTCCATCTAGAGGCATTCTCATGTGGCAATGGGAAGTTCCTTAGCCTGATCATTCGTTGGAAATCCAAAGAAACAATACGATCTTGTACGGTATTAGTTGTAGAACCTATCATTCACTTATGGTGGCACCCCACTGTTTGGATGGTAGCTATAGTAGGCATAGTTCGAAATGTCTATGCTGGCTAAGATTTATATTCTACTTTCGAAATGAATTTTTCTCTACACTATGCACTAGTAATAATATCAAATGTTCTTATTAATGCGTATCAAGCATCTTTGACTATCATAAGGAGAAATCTCCTCCGATTCTGCGTTTGCATTGTGTGTGTGTGTGGGAGGCCTTATGGTAGTCTCATTTTTAAAAAGCATTGCGAATTGACTTTAAAAATATTCCTCTATTTTGTTTTCAAAGATAAATAAACTGTTTTGAGTTCTCACACCAGTCACATGACTGACTCGGAGTTTATTGTTTTCCTTCCTAAACTCTGGGTGCCCACCAATTTCCACACGGGCAGTTAAGAGTTAGGTTTATCAGGATATTCTGGATATTCTGGAGTTGCTGGAGGCAAGCTGGATGACATGGCGTATTACTAGTATATAGTATTTCTTTTTCCGCTGTTTGATGTTGTATGATGTTGTACACTCTGATGATGATGTTATGAAATGTAATGTATGAAATGTAATAACTGATATAGTTCTTTGTTTAAAGATTATTCATTTATTATTATATGTTGTTCCGCTGCGAATTGTGAGATTCTGTTATTGTTCTGCTGTTTTCTGTTCCGTTCTATTCTCTTATTTCCTTTCCCTCTATGTTCTGTTCTATCTTTTTCTATCTTCTTCTATCTTCTTCTACCTCTTTCTTTTTCTTAAAACCCTAAGTGTTCGGTTTTCCGTCGTTCGATTGCTCGGCTGTCGATAAAGTGAGTATCGATGTTGAATTTTCGGAAGACGAAGAATCGGGTCCTTACATCTGGTATCAGAGCATATGGTTAAGCGACAACCATGGTTCTGTTGGGTATTACTCATTAGAGATAGAGTCAGTAGTACTCTAGAATGAGTTTGAGTGTAATAATAGCTATGAGGGCGTATTTGTTAGTGAAAATATAAAATTGTTTTATATTGTGATGATTGGTTTGTTGAGTGGTATATAGATTCTGGTTAATACGAGTAATTAGCGTTGTTGATAGGGATCTCTAAACACTTGTACAGAACAATTCGACACAATATTGTTTTAAATTGGGTAAATGAAATAATTTTACCTTGATTATATTTTATATATAAATGAATAATTTTTCAGAGTTATTAAAGTGTATATAAGTAGATTGTTTGGTTGTTGAATTAGATGTTTGAATAATCTAAATAAAGGAATAAATCGTATAAGCAAAAGAATTATAAGAATTGAATTATAATTAAAGTGATTTACAATTGTGAAATAAACTTATATATATGAGAAGTGAAACTATATGAATATATTTATAAATATGAGTTGAAATAAAAATGAATTTAAAGTTAAATGGAAATTTACTTTAGAATTTGGAATCTGAATTGATTTATAAGTGGGAATTTAAGTTAAGAAAAACAGATAATGTTTGAAATGGAAATATAACTCAATAGATGTTGAATGAAGTTGATTGGTATCAAAGAAAATTAATAAAATTAAGTAATAAATATGAACTTGAGTTATGTAATGAAATTCAACTTTAGTAATTGAATTGAATGAATGGATTGGATGTAAATCAATTGAATGTGAATTTAGTTGATATGAAGTAGTGAATGTAAGTGTTAATTCATTAAAATCTAATGTTATTGGAAAGTTGAATAGTTGAATGAAAATCAATTAATTAAACCAATTGAAAGTGAAGGTGTTAAACCAAATTGAATGAATATAAGCAAAGAAATTTGGTTGTAATAAATATACATTGGTTGATATATGATTGTTAGTTGATTGTATATAATTCATTAAGTGTTAATGAAATTGAGTTAATGAAATTGAAAGCTAAAGTAATTGAATAAATTCAATTGGAAGTTAAGTGAATCTTGAATAGAATTGAACTTGATTTGGCAGTGAACCAACTTGAATATGGATTAGTGAATATAAACTAATTGAAAATGAATGTTAGTAAAAACATCCACTGTTAATGAATCAAATGGGATTAAATTGAAAAACCATTTCATTGAATACTAATGAGAATATAAATGAATATTGATTTGGTTATGGATGATAGTTGGTTGATGTTTGAATTTATTGTTTTGTTGCATTTGCTATGTTGGCATGTATAGTTATTATGTTGCTATATGTTGTATATTGATACTATTGTCTATATGCATGATTCTCATGTTGTTTGTTGAGTGTTTAGTAGGTGCGGATCGCGTTTGCTTCGCATTTGGAGCTCGCTTTCGCGCTATATTAGCCGTACATGCTCGCTAATAAAATATAAGGTACATATCTCGGATTAAATATCGTACTTTTATACTTTTTTCCCTAAGGGATGCCTCATTACTTGATGAGATGTATATTTGTGATATATATACTGTCATTTTTTTTCGGATCGAGCCGCGCAAAGGAGACTATGGCGAATTTTTCCGAAAATTTAAGGCGTTAGAAAAATTTGAGAAAATTGAAAAATTCTTTGAAAACTATAACTTTGATTTTGGAATTGAAAGTTAAACAATAGTAGTTGTTTTTGGAAAGATAACTAAGTATGATTTGAAAACTTAGTAAAGATTGTAAGAAGTTTAACTATGGATTTTGGAAAGTTAATAGATTCTGTAACTTTTCTTACTTGGTAATTTCGAGGACGAAATTCTTTTAAGGGGGGAAGATTGTAACGACCTAGAAATTTTAGTAATTAAAATTTGAATATTAAATTAATTTTAAATATTAATAAGTGAATTTATAAGTCGAATAAATTTTATTTCGAATAATTGGATTTAATTGGATAATTAAATCGATAATTTAATATGTTAAATTATGGAAATAATTGAAAATCGAGTTAAATATGATTGAAAATGATTTGTAAAATTTTATTTTATCATATTGAAGTTAGAACGATATTTTAGAACTTTTAAAATTGAATTAAAAGTTAATTTGTGAAAAATTGAATATTTTTAATATTAAAATCGACTAGTGAAAATAGTCAATTTTTGAACAGTCTCAGAATTGGACGAGACTAGTTTCATTGGATCCGTAATAGTTAGTTATTACCGGATTTCAATTTTGGTAGCAATCGGAGTTATCGTTTGATCGTAGCAGCTCGAAACGCATCGAATTATTTTTAATATTAATTTGGCGAGTTAAAATAGCCATTTTTCAAAAAGTCTCGGATTTCGACTAAACCAGTTTCATCGGATCCATAATGTGATATTATTGTAAGGTTTCAAATTTCGTGTCAATCGGATTTACCGTTTGTCCGGTACAAATTAAAACGCCTAGAAGATCGTTTAAATCGGTTTAATTTAAATTGAACGTTTATTGCCATAACTCGCACAGATATCCGAATTAGCTTTCGAAACTAGTTCCATTGTGTCCGGAACGCGGGGTAAACCCTAGAAACGCTGGTTACGGCGCGTAAATCGGAGTTCGGAATTCCCGGATGAATAGTGATTGAAAAATTCTCTATAAATAGCCCAACTCTTCACAAAAAAAAAAAAAAAAATTAAAACCCTAATTTCATCTGCAGCCGCCACCATTGTTATGAAGGGCCGAAATTGTCTCCCTTTCTCCCCTCAATCTCTCCCAATCCACTCAATGATTTCAAAAACTTTCAACATCAAAGTTGAAGAGCGAAGCGTGATCTTTAGATCTACACGGTGATGATGGGGTATGGCGCGACGTAGAGGGAGCTAGGGGGGTGCGTTCATGGCCGTGTGTTCTCGGTTTGCGTGCGTGTAGGGGTGGCCGAGCTTGCTAGGATTGAGGCCGAATGAAGCTCTCGTCGAAGGCTACAATATGGAGCTCCCTGATCGAGTTTTAATCAAGCATGGAGGTTGTAAATTCAAAACCTAGTTTGGAGCTCATGGGTTCATATGCGTATACGACCTGTAGAGGAGTGAAGAAGAGAGGGGTAGGGAGTGGACGGGCCTGATGTGTTGGGCTTGGGATCAAGGGCCACGATAAAAGCTAGGTTGAAAATTAATTATAAAATGTTGTAAATATTAAGTTATAAATTCGTGTAAGTTTAAAAATCAATATCCTTTTCATACGAGGTCGAAAACGCGCGAAACCAGTTGCGTTGGAATCGTATGGACGAGCACTACGCGATGAAATTGGATTGGAGTCGTTTGGAGTTAGTGAAAATTTTGGGTAAAATTAAACGTCCTGGTAATAAATCGCTAAAGCGAAATTGAAATCATGGTGAGAACTTCTCACTCAATCGAATCAGTTTCGATTTTATTTTAAATAGTTAGATTTAAAATATTTGAATGCATGTTTGAATGATGATTGTTATCTATTAATTGTTAAAATAGACATTATGCGCCGTTAGTAAGCGGATGTTATTTATTCAAAACATATACCGCGAATATTTCATAAACAGTGAAATTGGTATTATATATAACAGCAATATATATATATATTGGCATATGTATATATTGGAGTTATTGATTTCCCGCATTTGTATAGCGAATGAGACCCTATTGCGCCGTCTATTAAGCGGATAATATTTTAAATCCCATATACCGCGATAATTCCGTACTGGAGCGGAATCGGTATTGTGCTAATGTTTGTGGATGCAGGAAAACAGGTTGGAGGGATCCAACTGGATTCCTCAACAGTATTTATTTGATTTCAGATATTTTGATATTTGATGGATTATCATATCGATATATGATATCGTTGTTGTCGTGATTGACTATTTGGTATGTAGCATCATTGGACCAAATTTTGGAATTTTAAAATGATTTTTAAAGTGATTTTTGAAAGTATACGTTTATAAAATATTTAGGAATTGATTCATATTAAATAAATAAACATATAAATTTTAATGTTATAAAATAGTGTAAATCGGGATTTCTGAATTTATTATAAAAAGCTTAGAATGAGGATTTATGAAATTTGATTATTTTATAAATCAAAATGATAAAATTTATAAAGGAGATTAAAGACGTTTTAAAATAATAGTATAAATTGATTTATATAAAAGATTTATAAAATGGATATTTGTAAATTAAAATATTTGAATTATAAAACGAGTTTTTATAAGTGTTTGAATGAAGTGAAAATGGATTGCATAAGTGAATGGAATTTATAAAATTATAAATGGTGAAGTTATGAATGAAATTTATAAATAGTAAGATTTATAAATTTTGTGAAGTTATTAAAGAATATATTTGGATAAATAATTGAATCTTATAAGTTATAAGATTTATAATTATGAAGTTTAAAAGAACGATTTTGTAAAATAATCGTTCTATAAGCATTTAACTTATAATGTGAACTTTTGGTTTATAATTGAGTTATAAATCGAATAGGTTAATAAAGGAGATGTATAAAAAGGAAGTAGTTATAAAACAAATAGAAATAGAATTTATAAACGTTGTTTTATAAATCCGCAAATGACTTATTTTGATAAGTAAATTGTTGAAACCTATTAATGGAGTTATATTCACATTTTTGACTGTGAATAATCCTTTGAAAAAAAATGAATAGAAGTGATGAAAGTTGTTAACAAAGTATATTCACGTTTTTGAATAGTGAATAATATGTTAAAGAAAATGTTTAGGATGTGATATTTTAAACAGAATTAAAATGATCTAACGATGTTTTAAATTTGTTGAGATTCGAAACCGTAGATTTCAACATTTATTGTTGAAATAGACGTTTTCGAGAAATAAAAGGAAATGGTGGACTATAACACTGTTGTTATAGTAAATGATTTCCGAAAGGAAATGTTTTGTATAGTATTGGGATTTACATATCTATTTTTAATTTCGAATCCCTATACTAGTGATTTTGGGTTGTCGTAACGATGTTTTACGCAACATTCGTTTTGGCCCAAACAAATGTGTTTAAGAGAATGATTTCTTAAAGAATGAAATATATACTTAATTTTCGAATTAAGTATATTGAATATTTTCTAAGTGTTGAAAATAAATAGATTTGTGAATTACTTATTTTTAAATAAGTATGGAAATGTTTTCCAATATAAAGTGAATATTAGAGAATTTATCTTTTTGAAGATAAACTGAAATGAATAATTGAAATCGTATATGCATGGATATTGTGAAATATAAATTCACTATGGAATTTATAAAAGAAAGTGGAATTTGGTTAAAAATAAATATTGATTTATTTTTGAGGAATTGAAATTATATATCTTGTAAAGATATTTTGGAAAATAAATAATTTGGAAAATTATTTGGAAACTGGTGATGTGTGCATATCCATTGATAGTTCAATAACCGACTATCAATATTTACATTTGAAAGGTATTTGTTGTGATTTGTTGAATTTGAATGCACACTTATTTTTAAATTATTGCGCTCGTTATTCGGATTACCCATTCCGAATAGTGATACGACGTAATGGATAGCATTGATGACCGGTGTTGAAGACCGGATATTTGCGAGAGCGATAGGATGACCTGTCGATTTACTCTGCACCGAGTTGCTCCGGTATTGAGTTCTCCATATGTGATGGGAAATCCGGTCAGGATTGTGGATATCCGGATTGCAAGGACTTCTTTGTAAGTGCCTTCGGTTTTGTTCGAGCCCGGAACAGACTTGTATGGATTGTATGTCTGACATTACAAATTGAGATATAAAGCCGATTTCTTTCAAATATATTTCTGTTGGTGGCGAAGAATTTATTCTTTTAGCTTAACACCCTTCTCTGAGACGTACGAGCTCAGAGGTTATGTAGTTGAAGGTTATCAGCGATATATTCCCAATTTGGTAATGTGACATGCTGAGTGTTGCTGTGAAATGATCATTGTGTTGATTATTTGTGATAGGATCATTTATTTGATCGTCTATCTTGGTGATCATTTCTATGATCATTTGTTGACCCAAAGCATGGCTTTTGTATAAAGTATGTTTTTGTGGACGTGACTTCGTCGAGCCTCACACCTCGGGAATGGTCAAAACAGGAAAGATGCAGCAAGGTTATGAGGGGTAGCGCCCTTTAGGATATGTGCATTTCCTTCTGGAAAAGGGTGGTATCATGGTATGGAGCCCAGATACTTACTCAAGTTGAAAACACTTTATGATTATGTGAATTGATTACGAGCGCTCGGGTGAAAGGTCCCAAAGGACCAGGGGATGACATATTCGGTCAGTTGTTACTCATTTAGGGGTAACCCGGCCTTGTGTTGGTAGAGATCCGGTTTGGTTCTCGGGGATGTCCATCCAGAGGCATTCTCATGTGGCAATGGGAAGTTCCTTGGCCTAATCATTCGTTGGAAATCCAAAGAAACAATACGATCTTGTACGGTATTAGTTGTAGAACCTATCATTCACTTATGGTGGCGCCCCACTTTTGGATGGTAGCTATAGTAGGCATAGTTCGAAATGTCTATGCTGGCTAAGATTTATATTCTACTTTCGAAATGAATTTTTGTCTACACTATGCACTAGTAATAATATCAAATGTTCTTATTAATGCGTATCAAGCATCTTTGACTATCATAAGGAGAAATCTCCTCCGATTCTGCGTTTGCATTGTGTGTGTGTGCGGGAGGCCTTATGGTAGTCTCATTTTTAAAAAGCATTGCGAATTGACTTTAAAAATATTCCTCTATTTTGTTTTCAAAGATAAATAAACTGTTTTGAGTTCTCACACCAGTCACATGACTGACTCGGAGTTTATTGTTTTCCTTCCTAAACTCTGGGTGCCCACCAATTTCCACACGGGCAGTTAAGAGTTAGGTTTATCAGGATAATCTGGATATTCTGGAGTTGCTGGAGGCAAGCTGGATGGCATGGCGTATTACTAGTATATAGTATTTCT
Organism: Allium cepa; assembly: GCA_030765085.1. Lineage (NCBI taxonomy): Eukaryota > Viridiplantae > Streptophyta > Magnoliopsida > Asparagales > Amaryllidaceae > Allium > Allium cepa. Next base: position 960,482,584 of record CM060939.1, on the reverse strand, counting down.
TTTTCCGCTATTTGATGTTGTATGATGTTGTACACTCTGATGATGATGTTATGAAATGTAATGTATGAAATGTAATAACTGATATAGTTCTTTGTTTAAGGATTATTCATTTATTATTATATGTTGTTCCGCTGCGAATTATGAGATTCTGTTATTGTTCTGCTATTTTCTGGTCCGTTCTATTCTCTTATTTCCTTTCCCTCTATGTTCTGTTCTATCTTTTTCTATCTTCTTCTACCTCGTTCTTTTTCTTAAAACCCTAAGTGTTCGGTTTTCCGTCGTTCGATTGCTCGGCAGTCGATAAAGTGAGTATCGATGTTGAATTTTCGGAAGACGAAGAATCGGGTCCTTACATCTGGCGATGATGTTCGTCGATGGCGTAGCTGTGAGAGACAGCGGGGTCGGGATGCTTGGGTTGTTCGATGTCACTGGTGTTGTGCTCGAGTGCGGCATCAGGCAGAGGCGAATTCGTGAAGGTCAGCAGGTTGGTCGATTTCTGGGCAGTGAGGTAGTTTTAAAATTTTTGTTTTTCAAAATTTATATTAAATACAGTAAAAAAAAAATGTGTTAGATAGCAAGATGGATTTTGACAACAGTAAGTTTAAATAAATGATTTCGAAATAGTTTTGTTTTGATATTTTCAGAAAAAAAAGATTGTCACACGGAGTTATATATTTACAGTTTATTTCTCAATTTAATATTGATATATATATATATATATATATATATATATATATATATATATATACACTCATACATATTTTTAATGTATAACAGTAAATATGCATAAATAAGGTTTTGAAAAAAAAAAGAGAATGGTTTACAAAATAAAATTTTGATTGAACAAATTTAATTAAAGGAAATCAGTTCGAGTTTTAAATTTTTAGTTTAAAATGAAAATCATTAGCTTGAGATAGAAATATTGGTTGGGTTGAAATTTTAAAAATGGAAATTTATTTGTTTATTTATCAATTTAATTATTTTTAGTTGTTAAAAGATTTTAAAGAAAAATATGAGTTCAAATTATTATATTGAGAATAAATTATTAGTTTAAACCCAAATCGTTAGCCAAATTAAATAAATCTATTAAATGGAAATTTATTATTCGATTTATTTCGAATATTAATGAATTGTATAAAATTGTTATACAAGGTAAAAATCGAGAAAATCGAGTCAGAATGGGAATGGATTGCAAAATAAAAGCAAAGGTGAGAACTTCTCACTCAAAGGGTTATTTTAAATTTTAAATAGTTATATTTAAAATTTGTTGATTGATTGATTGTTTGCCTGATTGTGATAGTATATATAGTAGGCTATATCTATATATATATAGCAATATATACATATTGGCATATGTATATATTGGAGTTGTTGATTTCCCGCATTTTATAGCGGATGAGACCCTATTGCGCCGTTATTAAATGGATGATATATTTATAAATCCCATATACCGCGATATTCCACCTCGAAGTGGAATTGGTATTGTGCTAATATCCTTGGATGCAGGGAAACAAGTTGGAGGGATCCAACTGGATTCCTCACCAATATTTATTTATTTCAGATATTTTGATATTTGATTGTTTATCATATTGATATATGATGTTTGGATGCGTTGATTTTTTATTTGGATGTTGTGGCATCATCGAATCCAATTTTGAAGTTTTAAAGTAACGATTTTGATTTTTAAAGGATTTTAAAAGTGGTTTTTGAAATTTATACGTTTTATTAAAAATTCGAATTTTAAAAATAAATAAACATTAAAATTTTATTGTTATAAAAGTTATATTTTTTGGAAAGTAGTACTTAAGTATGATTTCGGAGTTATATGAGCTTTAAAAAACGTTTTGTAAATTATTAAAAAGGATTGGTTTATTTAAATTAGGATTTTTAAATTATTATAAACGTTTATATAAAAGATTTCTTGAATTGATATTTATAAATTGAAAATATAGGAATTGTGAAATGAGTTTTATTAAGTATTAAAAATGAAATAAAAATGGATTTCATAAGTGAATGAAATTTATAGATTTATAAATTGTGAAGTTAGAAAATGGATAGATCATGTAAAATATAAGATTTATAAGTAATCAACTTATAAATCGGATTTTGGCATTTAAAATGAGATATAAAAAGGATTTTTTTTAAATAGAAGTTTATAAACGTTGTTTATAAATCCGAAATCAATTGAATTTGATAAGTTGGATATAGGAATTATATTCACGATTTTGGACAGTGAATATATTATTAAATGAAATGGATATGTTTTCGGGGAAGGAACATTATGAAATAAAGTTAATGATTTTAAAGACGTTTTAAAATGCATTAAGTATCGAATACATAGATTTCAACATTTATTGTTGAAATAGACGTTTTCGAGAAATAGGAGGAAATGGTGGACTATAACACTGTTGTTATAGTAAATGGTTTTCGAAAGGAAATGTTTTGTATAGTATTGGGATTTACATATCTATTTAAACTTTGAATCCCTATACTAGTGATTTTGGGTCGTCGTAAGATGTTTTACGTAACATTCGTTTTGGCCCAAACAAATGTGTTTAAGAGAATGATTTCTTAAAGAATTAAATATATACTTAATTTTCGATTTAAGTATATTGAATATTTTTCAAGTGTTGAAAATAAATAGATTTGTGATGTACTTATTATTAAATAAGTATGGGAATATTTTTTCCAATGTGAAATGAAATGTTTTGAGAATTTATCTTTTTGAAGACAAATTGAAAGTGAATATTTGAAACCGATTGAAAATCGTATATCATAAATATTTTGGGATTATAAATTCACTAAGGAATTTATAAAAGAAAGGGGAATTTGTTTAAAAATAAACGTTGATTTATTTTTGAAGTGTGGGAAATTTATATCTAGTAAAGATACTTTGGAAAGTAAATAATTTGGGAAATTATTTGGATTTGGTGATGTTGAGCACGCCTATTGATAGTTAAATATCTGACTATCAATATTTACCTTTGAATAGGTATTTGTTGTGAATTTGCTTGAAATTGAATGCCACACTTATTTTTAAAATAAGCGCTCACTATTCGGGTTAACCGGAAAAGGACCATGGGGTCGTATAACCCACTTCGGATACGTGATACATCGTTATGAATTGCATTTGAAGACCGGTGTTGAAGACCGGACGTTTGTGAAAACGGAAGGATTACCGTCGAGTTACTCTACATCGGCTGATCTCCGATATAGAGGTTTTATCACCCTTAGTGATGGAAAGTCCGGTCGTGATTAGTGAATATCCAGATTGCAAGGACTTCTTTGGAAGTGCCTTCGGTTCTGTTCGATCCCGGAACAGACGTGTATGGATTGTATGTCTGACATTACAAATTGAGATATAAAGTTGATTTCTTTCAAATATATTTCTGTTGGTGGCAGAGAATTTATTCTCTTAGCTTAACACCCTTCTCTGAGACGTACGAGCTCAGAGGTTATATAGTTGAAGGTTATTAGTGATATACCCCCAATTTGGTAGTGTGGCATGTTGAGTGTTGCTGTGAAATGATCATTGTGTTGATCATTTGTGATAGGATCATTTATTTGATCATTTATCTTGGTGATCATTTCTATGATCATTTGTTGACCCAAAGCACGGCTTTTGTATAAAGTGTGGCTTTGTGGACGAGACTTCGTCGGACCTCACATCCCGGAAATGGTCAAAACAGGAAGGATGCAGCAAGGTTATTAGGGGTAGCGCCCTTTAGTGTATGTCATTCCTTCTGGATAGAGGTGATATCATGGTATGGAGCCCATATATTTAACCTATGTTGTTGCTGCATATTTTGTGGTTGTTGGAAATCGAGGATCCTCGGATAGATCGGTTATGATTGGGGGATGACATATTCGTGTCAGTTGTTACCCAGTTAGGGGTAACCCGGCCTTGTGTTGGCAGAGATCCGAGTTGGTTCTCGGGAACGTCCTTCCAGAGGCGTTCTCATGTGGCAATGGGAAGTTCCTTGGCCTGACCATTTGTTGGAAATCCAATTCCCAATACGAAACCTTGTACGGTTTTAGTTGTAGAACCTATCATTCAATTATGGTGGCGCCCCACTGTTTGGATGGAGCTATAGTAGACATAGTTCGAAATGTCTATGTTGGCTAAGATTTATATTCTATTTTCGAAATGAATTTTGCCTACACTATGCACTAGTAATAATATCAAATGTTTTTTTTAATGCGTATCAAGCATCTTTGACTATCATAAGGAGAAATCTCCTCCGATTCTGCGTTTGCATTGTGTGTGTGTGCGGGAGGCCTTATGGTAGTCTCATTTTTTAAAAGCATTGCGAATTGACTTTAAAAGTATTCCTCTATTTTGTTTTCAAAGATAAATAAACTGTTTTGAGTTCCCACACCAGTCACATGACTAACTCGGAGTTTATTGTTTTCCTTCCTAAACTCTGGGTGCCCACCAATTTCCACACGGGCAGTCAAGAGTTAGGTTTATCAGGATATTCTGGAATTCAGGAGTTGCAGGAGGCAAGCTGGAGGGCATGGCGTATTACTAGTATATAGTATTTCTTTTTTTCGCTGCATTGTTTGATGTTGTTTGTTGTTGTACACTCTGATGATGTAATGAAATGTAAGGTATAAACTGTAATAACTGATATAGTTCTTTGTTTAAAGATTATTCATTTATTTATTATATGTTGTTCTGCTGCGAATTGTGAGATTCTGATGTTGTACTGTTATTTCTTCTGTTCTGTTCTATCTTTTTCTATCTTCTTCTACTTTTTCTTTTTTCTAAAACCCTAACTGTACGGTTTTTCGTCTTTCGATTGCTCGGCAGTTGATACAGTGGACGTATTGATGTCGGTTTTCATCAACGAAAAATCGCGTTCGTTACCTTCTTTAACAACCAAACGCTTATTACACACCGAAGGGTTCTTTCACATTTCCAAACCCAATTCATATTGACATCAAAATATCATATTCAATTTGAACCATATCACTTTCGGAATCATTATTTCAAAATAGGTTAAACCGATATTTTGAAATCATCATATTTACTCAAAAATATGTTATTTAAATCCCAACTTATGATGCAACAATTTTAATCGTATTCTCCTTAAAATCGAGGATTTAAATATAAAAACTCCGGCTTTACAAAACCTGAAATTTAGAAAATAGTTTAGATATTTTAAAATAATTTTAAAATAGTTTAAATAGTTTAAAATAGCTTTTAAATGGTTAAAATACTTTATATATGGTTTAAATGGTTTTTAATAGTTTAGTTTAAATTTAATTTAAAATAAATTAAATAGATTTTAAAATGGATTAAGTAGTTTTAAAATAGATTTTGAATAGATTACATAAGTTAAATAAGATTAAAATAGGTTAAAATAAGTTAAATTAGGTTAAATAGATTAAAATTTAAAATATTATAAATTGATTAAAAATAGCTGGATTTCGATTTAAATTAGTTTAATAGTTTGAAAACCTTAAAATCAGGATTTTAAAATAATAAATCTTTAAATAGTTTATATTAAAATAATTAATTTGGAACCAATATCAAATTTAAACCATTTCTTCCATTTCAACAAATCTAGACCTGATCCCGAATCCAAATCAAACCTAATTTCAAATCTTAAAATATCATTTTTACGCTATTCAAATTTTATTAGATTTGAGGTTACAATTTCAAACTTCTCAATAACTCAATTCGATAAATTTCATTTATACTTCAAAATTCAACTTTAAAATTTCAATTTAAATCCTTTAAGTAATTCACTTAAAACAATTCAATTTATATCAATCAAATTCGATTTCAAAATATTGTTTAACTGGATTCAAAGTTAAAGGTTTAAAATCATTTAATTTAACGAATCCGATGTCCATGTATAATTTTCTACCCTATGGTCAAGTGATACGGATATTTATCATTTCAATCCGCAAAGATTTAAATTTACGGGTATATATCATTTCAACTCGCAACCTAAATTTATTTCAATGAAAATCGCTTGGGTTTATCATTTCAACCCATAACGATTTTCCCTTTCTATATGACCGTTCGGGTACGTATCATTTCAACCCATTGGAACTTGTAGTGTTATAACAAAATAAAATATAATATCCAGTCATCCAATATCGACAATAAAACATCCATCACAAATCATCTTCCAAATCAACCAATAAACATCAAAAGATTACCGATTATCATTAACCGGTATTAAATTGACAATTGAATTCAATATTAAGTTAAACGATGATTAAATAAAAGTCAAATTCAACTGGAATGACAATATAAATATACCAAGCATCAAAGCAATAAATTTCTAATCACATCAAAAATTTAATTTAACTAGCATAAGAAATTTTAGTAGTTGTGAGTGGGTTAAAACATTCAACTTTTATTTCAAATCGATTTGAAGTTCAAAATAAGGTCTAAAATTCAACAGTTTCAAAATTCGTCCAAACTAGCGTAAAAATGTTTGGAATTTTGATACGATCCAGATGAAACAAACCGATCGTGAATTGGGCCTCGTATGTGAAAGTTATATTTTTAAAACATTGAAAATCAAAATTTAAATTTAAAATAAACAAAAAAACAAAAGGAAATACCGTCTCACGGCCATGTCACCCTAAAAGTATTCGTCCAGAACAAACTTTAGCCGAGCTTTGATAGGAGAGCACTGCCACACCTTATCGCATTCGCTACCTCACAATGATCGACCGCACTAGGCTGCGATGCCTTGACAAGGTCGCCTCCTCCCCCTCTACCTCCCTCGACCCACCCATGGTCGACGAAATCGTCGTTCGTCCCATCAATTTGCACAGCCGCAGCCATGTAGGGTAACACCCAAGTTGAATTTTCCATGCCAATCCAACCTTCTGATGACCCAATAACTTGTACCGATGGACTACGCGCGTCACTCTCCATGTGATGGTGCCATCGATTCTGTAATCCCTGATTTTGACTGTGTTTGAATTTATAATTAAATTAATTTTTGAAAAAAATTTGTGAAATTAATTGCTGAATTGATCCGAGTTTCTCCAAATCAAATGAAATATGTGTTAAATCAATTGAATTTAAATTTTAAGTAAATGGTTTAAATTGAATGATTTAAGTAGGAATCAATTTAAGAAATAAAACATAAAATAAAACCCATTAAACGAATTAGTTAAAATTCAAGCAATACATTAGCAAATTGTAACAACATATTACAATAGAACTTCATTTATATCCCTAAGTAATAAGGCTAAAGCAAAGGAAAAATATATTCAAGAAAAAGGATAAGTGTAAACAAGAAAGAAATAAGAAATGCATGCAAGTATATACAAATAAGTAAATCTGTAGACCTAAAAGCATACCCAGGCAAATAAATATTTCATGTAAACTGTAGAGTTTAGAGTGCAAGGCAAATAAAATATGCCTGTAAAATAAATGCAAAGCTGAGAACAAAGTAAATGTAAAATATCTATGAAAGTACTTGCAACAGGAAGTGAAAAACAAATGGATAGTATAAGCTAACATAAAGGACTTGAGTAATTAATGCAACATACCATAACTCTAGCATATCAAAGCAAGCATCTGCAGCCATGCCTGTTGTACCAACAATAATATAACACCCTATACAATATGTGTATCGCTGTACAACTCAATTTCATATATCATCCCCCCTCATTTTAGTTCGAGCACCATTTTAAAACTGAAGAAAATAGCATCTGAGTAATATCATCTCAACTTTAAACAACACAAATAAATCAAGGCAACTAGAAATTAAAGATGGGATTTCAGCCTGCATTTCTAGAACTCTGTTTCAACTCTGATCATCTACTATCCACTATGAGTAACATATTTGTTTTCTTTTTATTTAAAAGACATAAATCTGTTGCTTATCAATAAACCTGTGAATAGGTTTGTTTATATATATATATATATATATATATATATATATATATATATATATATATATATATATATGGATGCTCTGAATATTTTTAGACTGGAAGTGTTTTATACAGGCTGCTGTTAGTATATGTTTTCTGTTCTTAGATTTTAAGTAAAAATCTTAATTCAAAAACATTTCTTCAAAATATACTCAATGTTTGGACTTAGGATTAAAATGAAAGATGTTTGTTTGATCCTGAACCAAGTTCTAAAAGTCAATTTAAATTAAAAACAACCTGTCAATGTTTTTGAAAAACCAAGATACTGAGTAAAACTTTAAATTAGTCAAATTTCAAATTTCTTAATTTACAAGTTCAAGAATATAACTTGAATCCTTACTGGAAGACATGATTTTTAAACCTGGTTTGATGATTTTTCATTGTGTGGTTTGAGAGAAGTTCGTTTTTGTCTGCAAATTGAATTTTGACCAAACACTGATGATTGGTTGAGTCGTGTTGGTTGGGGCTTTGGATGGGGATGGAGGAGCCTACGGGAATGCTTGGAAAAATGGTCGGAGGTGGCAATGATGACTGTGGCGTCGGCGGCATGAGGGTTAAGTTTGTCAACCTAGTTTTTGAGTGGAGAGGAAACTAGTGCCTCACGTCCTCGTTCGAGCATCAAGTTGCTTGGGGTTCTGGGTAATGGTGGCTGTGGGGTTGACAAAGTCGAGGCCGGAGTCTCGAGTCGTCGAGTGGCCAGAGCTTGGAGCGCGTGGCGTTGACAGGTTGTGGGTTGTGATGGTTTGGTGGTTCCAGGTTTTAAGCTCGAGCTCGAATTTCGATTTCAAGATGATGGAGTGGTTCGAACGATCGGAGTGTGTTCAGGGAGTGATTGTCGATATGCTCGACGTCGTGGCCATGACCAGAGCTGGCCAACGACGATGTGCACATGCACGGTAGTAGTTTGGTGTCAGGTTGAGTGTTCGCACGTGTGTCTAGGAGGCGTCTTCATGTAGGTGGTTTCGTGCCTCGGAGTGGAACTCGAGATTTGTGGAGAGCTTTGAGTGTCACAGTTGTATACTAAAAATAAAAAAAATAAAAAATAAGGAAAAAGAGAAGAAGAAGATGGAGTTCGAGCGGAGTACGAGAGAGACTCGGAAAAAGATGAGGATAACTCGAAGTCCAACCCGAGTTACTTGGGAATTTCGCTCGGGTATGAAAGTGGAACAGGTTTAAACTGGAACCTGTTTTTGTCTTTGTAAATCTAAACTAAATCTTTAAATTTGAAAGCAAGGGTGATTTGAGTTTTAGAATCAAAAGTTTAAATCAACATTTTTAAACCTGGACTTAAGTTTAAATCTGAAAATCAGATTTTGAAATGAAATGAAGTTTATATATTTAAATGTTTAAAACAGTTTAAACATTAAAGTATACTTTGAATATGTGAATTTAACTCTTAGTTCAAAATTAAAATGGATAATTTATTTATTCAATTAGTTAATGATTTGGACTAATTGAATGAGTAATTTAAGGTTTAAATTAAGGTTTAAAGATTAATTAACTTAATTTATTTGTAAATTAAGGATTATTAATTGGATAAGATAAGATAAGTTAAGAAAATTAGCTTTTGATTAGAAATAAATCAATCATGTAATTAAGAAATAAATTAGTTATTGATAGGTACTTAATTAACTAAATAATTAGAATAAATAAATGTATTCTTAATGGTTATTCAATTTAAAATCAATAATGACCAATATGAGTGAATTTCTTTAGCAAAGCATTAAAGAAATTTGTAATCGTTAATAAAGGTTATTAACTAAGATTAATTTAGAAGTTAAAGATCAATTGATTCATAAATTAAGGATGGTTAGTTAATGATTAAAGGGAAATTTATGTCAGATGATTTGAAATTAACTTATGTTAAGTAACCATGATTAATGACAAGTAATACATCTGATATAGATTTATCAGTTGATTAATAAATTTTACCTATGAATGTTTAGATCTTATTGAATTGTTGATATTCTCGATGTCTGATGTTTTGTGACATATCCTGATTTGCATGGTGATCTAAAATGTGATTAAGTATCTGTAGTGAAATTTATTATCCGTGATATATATCTGTGATCTGTAAGATAAGCATTTTAGTTTATACTGCTTATCAACTATATTTTTGTGTTTTAATCTGTGATGATTGAATGATGTTGCACTATTGTGTTAAACCCCTGGGCCACACTTATTGAGACGACCCGACTTTTTCATATTTAAATCAAAACATGCAATCAACTTTTACCTACTTAAAATCTTAAAAAGTTGAGTTACTCACCTGTACTAAATGCAGAGCCCAGAATTTGAAAAACTCTTTTGAACTTGCTTCAAATCCTGATGCTTTTTTTTAAATGCTTCCAGATTTGCAGACTTCTTGTTTTAAAATTGAAATGCAGGCTTCCTTACTTGATTTAATTTGCTTGCTTGAAATTGTTGCATGTAGATCTAGTTTTAGAGGGTGCAGATTTGTATTTTAAGGAGTTTGAATGCAAGTGTTTACAGATTTGAGAAATGCAGGCCTTAGTTTTATTGAACAGATTTGTTTAGAAATGAAAATGAGAAAAGAAGAGAAAAGAAACATGCAAGTTAAAATAACAAATGTTTTGAATTAAAGGAAAATAAAAACTAAAATTTGACACTTGTAAAAGAAATAGACACATGTAAATTTACACACTTAAATATTTAACACATGTCATTTAAATGGTTTTGTTATTTAACTAAGTGTTAAGAAAATTTTAAACTTAATTAATTAGTTTCTTTAATATGTAGTTATGTATTAAAATAATTTCTAAGGAATAAAGCAAAGTATTATAATAGATAAAACAATATACAAGTAATTCATTTGAAAAGGATACTTTTAAACAATTAAAATAAATTTATAAAAGAGGTTATAACTTACTTGTAATTTAAATGAATACATGTTTCATAATTAAAATTATATTTTAAATTTCATATTAAACTTACAAATCACATTTTATAAATTAATATTTTAAAAGAAAAACACAAACATTTTATAACTTATTTCAATGTACAAACTTAAGCTAAAATGAATTTTAAACCAATAAAACATTTATCTCACATATTTAAAAATCATATAGTTATTTTATTAAATATTTTTGAAAAACGTAAATCCAAAAATAAATCAAAATTTCTATTTTCAACATATTAAAATTATGCTATACTAATTTAATTAAAAACAACTTATCTATTTAAATATATATATAAATACATATACATTATTAAATAGAAAAGAATTGATTAACTCATTAAAAATAATTTCACAAATTAAATATTTAAATAAAGAAGATTATTAAATCGAATCAAATTTATTAACAAAAATTATCAATTCAATTTAAATTTAAACACAGATTATTAAATTTAAATTGCCATAAATTCCGGGATATAACACTTATACACCACAAATATGGATTTCACGAGGAAATCGGTTAAGTCACAGATTTTTGAAATAGTTTTAAAACTTGAATTTTTACATTCAAATGTTTTGGAAATGGATTGGGTTTAAAGTGAAAAGCTTTTGAAATGGAATTTCAAAGATGAAATTTAATTTGAATAACTTGATTAAGTTTTGGAATTTAAATAATTTGATTTAAACTTAAATTTAAGATTTGAAATTGAATTTTATGTTTGGAAACTAAGGACTAAAGATGTGTTACCAGTTATATATGGGTTAAACTATTTTAAAAGTATTGATTTTGGAATGTGAATATAATTTAAGGGCTTTAACTCGTGCAAATATAATTGGATCTTTCTGAAATGAAAACTATTTGTTTTCAAATAATAAAAGCTTTCACATAAGTAATGAACTTCCGATTTGTGTTAAAGGGATTTCAAGTTAAAAATGAAAAATTGATTTTCAGAGTTACGAAAACTGGTTTGAAAGCTATAAGTTAAATCTTGACGTAAAGATTTAACGAGTTAATCCTAATTGGAATGGAAATTGTTTTGAAATCTGTGATTGTGAAACCGGGTGAACTTTGTGAATTAAATCTTTCGTTTAAAAAGATTAAAAGTATGGAAATTGTTTAAACCATTAAAGGTAGTTAAAATGAATCTTTTTGTTTAAAAGATTTGAAATGGTGATTTGTTTTAACCATTCGAATGAAAGGTTTTGGGCTTTAAGCTGTGATTTAACTAAGACCCCAGTATCCATATTATTTTTAATATTGCGCTCGTTATTCTGTTTAACCGGGAGAGGACCTTTGTGTCGTATAACCCATTCTGAATAGTGCTACAACGTATATGGATAGCATTTGAAGATCGGTGGTGAAGACCAGGTATTTTCAAGAACGAAAGGATAACTCATTAATTGTCTCTGCACCGAGTCGCGCCAGTATAGAGATTCCCTAAGTGATGGGAAGTCCGATCGGGATTGTGAATACCCGGATTTGCAAGGGCTTCTTCGGAAGTGCCTTCGGTTCTGTTCGAACCCAGAACAGACTTGTATGGATTGTATGTTTGACATTACAATTGAGATATATAGAAGATTTCTTTCAAATACATTTCTGTTGGTGGCGGAGAATTTATTCTCTTAACTTAACACCCTTCTCTTAGACATACGAGCTCAGAGGCTATGTAATTGAAGGTTATCGGTATTGTATTCCCTACTTGGTAATGTGGCAATACTGAGTGCTGCTGATCATTTGTTGATCAAAGCGTGGCTTTTGTGAAAAGCGTAGCTTTGTGGACATAATTTCGTCGAACCTCACAACCCTGTAATGGTCGAAACAGGAAAGATGCAGCAAGGTTATTGGGGGTAGAGCCCCTTAGGGTATGTACATTTCCTTCTGGATAGAAGTGGTATCATGGTATGGAGCCCAGATACTTAACTTATGTGGATATCGTGTATATATATATATATATATATATATATATATATATATATATATATATATATATATATATATATATATATATATATTCTTTGTGATTGTTGTTGGGGCCCCGGATAAAGGTTGGTTACGACCGGGGGATGGCATACTCGTGTCAATAGTTACCTAGTTAGAGGTAATCTGGCCTTGTGTTGGGGGAGATCCGGTTAGGTTCTCGGGGCGTCCCTCCAGAGGCGTACCCGTGTGGCAATGGGAAGTTCCTTGTTCTGACCATTAGTTGGAAATCCAAAGAAACAATACGAGCCTTGTACGGTTTTAGTTGTAGAACCTGCCATTTACTTATGGTGGCGCCCAACTGTTTAGATGGTTGCTATAGTATGCATAGTTCGAATTGTCTATGTTGTTTAAGATTTATATTATACTTTCGAAATGTTTACCTACACTTTGCATTTATAGTAGTAATATCAAAGAAATTTGCGTATCAAGCATGTTTAACTATCATAAGGAGAAACCTTGTGACGCTCCACCTCTATACCCACTCTAGCCAAGGACACTACGGTGTAATGCCGTCAACTAGTGCGGAGAATATGGCTGTTGAGGAGCGACCATCCATGTAATTGCTTTGTGCGAGCACCAATATATCTGATAGTACAAAATGCATTTGGTTTCAGGAGGAAATCCGACATACCGATACAAACTCAAAGCTACTACACAGTGGCTATATACATATTCTTCGAAAACAAATATAGGAATAAACATAACATAAATCAGTCGCAGACATCCATATCCCAAAGGCGGAAATAGATATGAATATATAACACATGTAAGTGTACATCAGAGTAGTGGTCAGACAAGATCCACAATGTTACAAAAGAATAGCTACAAGTGCTAGAAAAAAGAATATGGACACATCAATGAGTCTATATCTCAAATGTATACAACAAAACTACTAATCTAAGTAGTTAGCCAAAAGTCAGGGTAATAATCCTAGATGTGTAGTCAAGCAGAAGCACCTGTAACATCTCGGTCTGACCCGTGTATTATTTTACAAGAAAATAATAAACGGATCAGTCTAGCTATAAATATCAGATACAATGATATAGAATAAGAGATATGACATAAACATATGATAACCATAAACCATACTATGATAAGTATGTAATTGAAAATCAACAAGAGATTAATCAATATCACAAGAATCTTCTCAAAGATAAAAAAGAATGTCATACTCTTTATTTCCCAAATCACCAAACCATAAATATTGACAATAATACCAATGCCAATCACAAAAGTTAGTGACACACAAACTCACCAATGAACAAATATTGATAAAACTTATCAATGTAAATCACAAAAATTGGTGAAACACAAAATCATAGAAATCACAAAAAGGGGGAGGCCTATCACAAAATGGGAGCATGAAAACTCACCAATACGTGTGTCACAAAATGGAACGCTATTCCATGGTTGCAAACCATTAATTTTGACCGAAGCTCCACGAAAAGGACCGAAGACCATGGGTCGCTACCCCACCAATTTGAGCCGAAGCTCCACAAAAACGGGGTTTAGTCTCCCTCGTAGACAAAGATACATCGCACAATTGTTAGTCTAAAACACAAAAATGATCATCAACGATCATCAAGAAGTGTCAATTACAGTAAGCTAGTAAATATATAAGCTTAGCTTCATGTCCCATAACCACTAGCTTAACTTAAATATTTACGAACAAATTATAGATCTCCACTCGAAAATTGTCACAAGAGATTCAATAGAACAAGTCCAAGAATTAACCGGCGAAGTAAATGCAAGCGTTTCATACCATTTGTTTTACTAAGCCGTTTAATTAGATTTCTCGTATGAGTGAGATGAAGTGACAAATCACAAAAATGATTGTAGAAACAATAAATCACAAAAATTCACATACGAAGACGTGAATAAAATGCAAAGAATTCGATTCCAAATCCATCAAAGTGGAAATACCCTTGCGACCTAACAGCCGCGGCTTACGACTTAACATAAGTCAACACTAAAAATCAGCGTCTCAAGAAATAGCATACGGCCTAACAGAGCAACATAACATGGCACGACCTAAGATAGTGACCGACCAAACATGGTTGCGAGATAGCAGGTGCGACCTAACATGGTTGAGCTATGGGGTGGAGCAACCTAATGGCCGAGCGTGCGACCAATAGAACAAGCAATAAAATGGCCGAGCGACCTAGGTGGGACGACCTAATGAGCTAACGGCATAACGTGGCCGAGCGACCTAAGGGGTTGCGAGATAAGGCAAGTCGACCTAAGTAGTGCGACCAAGTGGCGCGACCTAGCCGGTGCGAGTTATACCAGGAGCGACCTAGCACGGCGCGACCGAGCATGGCGCAACCAAATAAATGCCGAGCGACTTAAGGAATTCGCGGCTTAAGGAGGTGAGCGGCCTATAGGTTGCGACCTAAAGGGTTAGCAGCATAAGATGGCCAGCGACCTAAGGGGTGCGATGACCTAAGAGATGAGAGTAGGCCGAGCGACCTAACGATGAAACGACATACGTGGTAAAGAAGGCCGAGCAACCTAACGACCTAAGGCGTATGGGAAGGCCGAGCGACCTAACGACCTAACGACCTATGGGTTGCGACCTATGGCATGCCGACCTAACTGCAGGCTAAGAATTCTCCATGTGCAGGCCGAGCGACCTAGGGGTTTGAAGTGCAAAAACTCTCTCAATTTGCAACCGATCGAGCACGAACGCTAAGGGATTACGCCCATCGGCCACCCGGTTGTATTGGCTCCTCGGTGCATCATCAAAAACATGTTCAAACATCAAAGATTGGATTTTTAAAGATTTGAACCCAAAACACTAAATATTTGGATTTTCACCAATTCAATCCAAAACAAAGGCAAATGTACATGAATAAGTGTTAGGAATTCATACCTAACAATCAAAGATAGTTATAGACAAAGATGTGAGATAAAAATCTCACCTTTACACAAAATCAATGAAGGAGAGTTTGAAAGCAAAGGAAGATTCAATGGTGTCTCTTTGAATTTGGAGTTAGATGTTGGATTTGCAAATGAACTAGGGTTTGGAGTTTTAATTTCCCATTCCTTCTTTCATTTTTGATGAAGCTTGAGTGTTAGGAATTGAAAGTGAAGTTATGCAGGGAAGGGGGTTGAGCTAGAGTTAATAGCTTAGACTAATGGGCTAAACCAAACCCAAAACCCAAAGTGAAAAGGTGGCAAAATTCCACTAACTCCAAACATATCAAAGTTTATACTCAAAAAGATCGCAAACGGTGTTTCGGACCCAATGGAAGTGGTCCCGAGTCCTAATTCAACCGTATGCAAAAAGTAACCTTTCGGACTAAAATCCAACTAACGATAAAATATTAAAATAAAATATTTAAATATTCAATCGTAAAATATGCAGGTTGTTACAGACTCCCCTCCTTAAAGAAATTGCGTCCTCGCAATATTTTAGAAGAAAATATAAGGTAACAACCATGAAAGCATATCAACACAGAAGAAATTTGAAATAAGAAATTCACCTCAAAGAGCACGGCAAAGTAAGTCCGGATGTGTTTGCTCGATGAACTCTCTAGATTCCCGAGAGCAATCCTTAGGATTTGTGGACCATTGAACTTTAACAAGCGGAACATCTTTATTTCGAAGGTGCTTGACCTCCGAAGCAATAATACGAATAGGATGTTGCTCATAAGTTAAATTAGGCGAAACTTCAATTTCTTCCACAACACCGGGCTCAAGAATAGAATCGGAATCTCGAAGGCATTTCCGTAATTGAGAAACCTAAAACATGTCATGAATACCAGAAAACCGAGCCGGTAATAAAAGGCGATAAGCCACAGAACCAATACGTTCGGTGATGGAAAATGGACAAATATATCGAGGTGCTAAACCCGATTGACTGAAACATACAACACCCTTCATATGTGAAACAGGAATAAACACAAGATCTCCCACAGAAAATTCTAATTTCCTTCTCGGGTTATCGACATAGGATTTTTGTCTACTCTGGGCTTCTTTCATCCTATGACGAATAAGGTCAATCTTTTCTGTGGAATCACGAATAAAATCTGGACCTAAAACCAGCTTCTCACCGGCCTCAAGCCAACAAGAAGGAGATCGGAATGGCCTTCCATAGAGTGCCTCAAAAGGTGCCATACCAATACTAGATTGGAAGCTATTATTGTAGGAAAACTCAACAAGAGAAATATGATCTTTCCAACTTCCACCAAAATCAAGAACACATGCACGAAGAAGATCTTCAAGAGTTTGATTCACACGCTCGGTTTGTCCATTGAACTGGGGATGATAAACGGTGCTAAAATTAAGATTCGTTCCCAAAGCTTTTTGAAGACTCTTCTAAAATCCACTAGTAAACAATGGATCACGATCACTAACAATAGAAGAAGGAACTCCATGCAATTTTACAATTTCTTTAATAAAGAGTTTGGCCAAGAGAGGAACGGTTCGATTGGACCGACCGATAATAAATTGGGTGGATTTAGTAAGTCTATCGACTATCACCCATAAGCTATCATGAGCCGAGTGAGAACGGGGAAGGCCGTCTATAAAATCCATGGAAATTTGGTCCCACTTCCAAATTGGAATTTCTAAAGGTTGCAACAACCCACCGGGTCTTTGATGTTTGGCCTTGACAAGTTGGCAAGTCATGCAACACTTAACAAAGTTAGCAATGTCAGATTTCATTCCCTCCCAATAATAAAGTCACTTCATATCCGCGTACATTTTACTACTACCACGATGAATGGTAAATTTAGAACGATGAGAATCTTCTAAAATGTCTTTACGAAGATTACTAATATTTGGCACAAAAAATCTACCAAATTTTCGAATACCGCCACGAGAATCAAAATCAAAGTATTTCAAACATTCAATATCAATTTTATCCCTAAAATTTTGGCCAAGAAGAGCCAATTTTGGATCTAGCTTCTAAGCTTCAAGAATGCGGTCAAAAAGAGAAGGATGAGCCTCACGGCTACATAAAACAAGAGATGAATATAAATCGGAAACACGATCTCGAATCTCACAAGTGGATAAAATTCCGAGATCATTCCATTCGGATATCATCATAGAAACAACCGCTTGTTGCTTGCGACTAAGTGCATCGACAACACGATCTCCCTTTCCGGGAGTATAAAGAATATCAAGATCATAAGCTGCAAGAAATTCGAGCCAACGTTGTTGACACAAATTAAGTTCCTTTTGAGAAAATAGATACTTCAATGATTTATGATCAGCGTAAAGAATAAACTTTTCTCCTAAAAGATAATGACACCAAATACGAAGGGCAAAAACAATAGCTGTGAGTTCTAAATCACGAGTGGCATATCTAGTCTCGGCTGGCTTCAATTGCCTAGAAGCATAAGCAATAACACGTTCTCTTTGCATAAGAATGACACCCAAACCAACGCGACTAGCATCGGTATAAACAATAAAATCTTGATTCCCCTCGGGAATAACAAGAATAAGAGCATCGGAAAGGAGTTCTTTTAATTTCTTAAAAGAAGCTTCACATTTGTCCGACCAAATGTATTTAACACCCTTCTTTGTCAAGCTAGTAAGAGGCACAACAATTTTGGAAAAAATCCTTTATGAAACAGCGGTAATAACCTGCCAATCCAAGGAAACTACGAATTTCTGTCACACTCTCCGGTCTCTTCCAATTTTGAATCGCTTCAATCTTTGAAGGATCCACGGAAATTCCGGATTTGAAAATAATATAACCGAGAAACTTCACACGAGATTGCCAAAAGTGGCATTTAGAAAATTTTGCTTTTAATTGATTGCTTCTAAGAGTTTCCAACACAATTCGAAGATGTTTTTCATGCTCCTCCTCGGTTTTTGAATACACAAGAATATCATCAATAAAGACGAGAACAAACCGATCGAGGAAGTCGTTGAAAACTCTATTCATAAGTTCAACGAAATAAGCCGGAGCATTCGTTGAACCAAATGTCATAACAAACCAATCATAAGATCCATAACGAGTACGGAAAGATGTCAAACGAATGCTATCCTCTACAATACGAAGCTGATGAAAACCAGTAGCTAAGTCTAATTGTGAAAAGATCTAGCACCACTAAGCTGATCAAATAAATCATCAATCTGAGGTAAAGGATATTTATTCTTGGTAGTAAGATCATTAAGCTTGCGGTAGTCAATGCAAAGCCTAAGTGTACCATCAGATTTCTTCACAAAAATAGCCGAATCTCCCCAAGACGAGGAACTAGAGCGAATAAATTGCTTCGTCTCCAATTCGGATAATTGTTTGCGCATCTCCTCATTTTCCTTATTGGACATGCGGTAAGGAGGACGAGTGATAGGTTGAGCTCCAGGGATGAGATTAATTCTGAACTCAATTGCTCGCTTAGGTGGTAATCCTAAAACGGGCTCAAATATGTCAGAAAATTCCCGAACAACGTGAATAAGAGAAATAATATCCTCCTCATCATCATTACCGTCATCATGAGGATTTAATGAATATAAAGATGCAACCAAGCTGGAATCCGAATCTTTAAGATCAATAGAAATCTGCTTAATAGATTGAGGATGTCGATGATGAATAGTCCGCTCAGAACATAGGATTTGGGCTTTATAACGGTTAAGCCAATCCATCCCCAAAATCATTCCAAAGCCTAAGTAAATCGGCTCGGAAAGAAAAATCACACAAAATAATCTCGACATCTTTACACAATAAACTGATGGTTGCGGATCCACCAACTGGATTCACAATTCTCAAAGAAGTCATTAAACACAAAACATCCAAAGAAAAAGTATCAACAAGTTCTTTTGAAATAAAAGAGTGGGAAGCGCCCGTATCAAAAAGAACTCGAATAGGATGATCACAAAATAAAATAATGCCATCAAGGATAGAATGAGAAATACCTTTACCATGAGATGTGTTGCCAGGGGCTTGAGCAATATTAAGCTTTCCCTCCTTCTTGCTTTGAAGTTTGGGACAAGAAGATAAATAATGTCCAGGCTTTTGCAATAGCGACAAGCTCGGGGCTTTGAACACTTGTTTGCATAATGGTCCTTAGAACCACAGTTGTAGCATTGCCCACTACTAGAGGTAGAATTCTTAGCTCCGAAGAGGCTTCCTTCCCTTTCTTATTGTTGGGAGAAGGACCCTTGAACTTATTAGGCCTTTTCTTGTTGTTGAAGTTTGGTTTGGCACCCATAACTTCAACATCACTCTCCCTATCTGCCTCTTCAAGACGAAGAGCGATATCAACGAGTTGATCAAAAGAAACTTCTAATTTTAGAAGTAATGGCTTCTTGAGATTTTATTCAAGCCATAGACAAACCTTTGGTTCTTCTTCAATGGGGTGTTTATGTACTCGACCCCATATTTAGAAAGTGACTCGAATGATGCGATATAGTCTGTCACGGAAGATTCACCTTGAACAAGGTCTATGAAACGACGAGCCAATGCTACTTTTTCAGCTTCTGGCACAAACTTTAAATCAAATCGTTCTCGGAATTTCTCCCAAGTAAGATCCGCTTCATTTATTTCAGAAATCAAAAGCTCATACCAATCTAATGCTCTTTCTTGGAGCATACTAGAGGCCACCTGAACACGGTGAAGATCAATAAGATTCATGCGAGAAAAGATTCGATCGCACGTTCTCAGCCAAGCGTGGACTTCAATAATAGTTTCAGAACCTTTGAATGGCTTTCCACCCAAATTGGTATAATCGCTGCACAAACGTGCAAATCCAGACTTAGGGCGAGTAGACTCTAGATTAGATCCGGCTGCTAGAGCATTCCTCACTAGATCAAGAAGCTGCTGGGTAGACATAAATACTCCATCTTGGGGAGTAGCACGAGATTGACCGGCGTTGGGACGGCCAGGTCTAACCATTTCTCTTCCTTTTGAAAGAAAGAAAGAAGAAGGATAAGGTTATTCACCAAATGAATATCAAGCAATCTTGATAGATAAACAAGGAACCATAAAGAAAGTAGGATGAATCGGTACGAAGACTCGAATTAAATCCTAAAGAACGACCCCTAAGATGGACTTAGGACGATGATCCTTTCTAGATTATTCTACATTGTTCCGAAGATTTGCTCCGATACCAAGCTATGATGCCCTACTATATCCACTCTAGCCAAGGACACTACGGTGTAATGCCGTCAACTAGCGCGGAGAATAAGGCTGTTGAGGAGCGACCATCCGTGTAATTGCTTTATACGAGCACCAATATGTCAGATAGTACAACATGCATTTGGTTTCAGGAGGAAATCCAACATACCGATACAAACTCAAAGCTACTACACAGTGGCTATATATATATTCTTCGGAAACAAATATAGGAATAAACATAACACAAATCAGTCACAAACATCCATATCACAAAGGCGGAAATAGATATGAATATATAACACATGTAAGTGTACATCAGAGTAGGGGTCAGACAAGATCCACAATGTCACAAAAGAATAGCTACAAGTGCTAGACAAAGGAATATGGATACATCAATGAGTCTATATCTCAAATGTATACAACAAAAACTACTAATCTAAGTAGTTAGCCAAAAGTCAGGATGATAATCCCAGATGTGTAGTCAAGCAGAAGCACCGGTAAAATCTCGGTCTGACCCGAGTATTATTTAATAAGAAAATAATAAACGGATTATAGCTATAAATATCAGGTAAAATGATACAGAATAAGAGATATGACATAAACATATGATAACCATTAACCATACTGTGATAAGTATGTAACTGAAAATCAACAAGAGATTAACCAATATCACAAGAATCTTCTCAAAGGTAAAAAAGAATGTCATACTCTTTATTTCCCAAATCACCAAACTATAAATATTGACAATAATACCGATGCCAATCACAAAATTTAATGACACACAAACTCACCAATGCACAAATATTGATAAAACTTATCAATATAAATCATGAAAATTGGTGAAACACAAAATCCTAGAAATCATCAATGGAAATCCAGAAATCACAAAAGGGGAAGGCCCATCACAAAACGGGAGCTTGAAAACTCACCAACATGTGTATCACAAAATGGAACGCTATTCCATGGTTGCCAACCATTAATTTTGAGCCGAAGCTCCACAAAACGGCCCGAAGACCATGGGTCGCTACCCCACCAATTTGTGCCGAAGCTCCGCAGAAATGGGGTTTAGTCTCCCTCGTAGACAAAGAGACATCGCACAATTGCTAGTCTAAGTCACAAAAATGATCATCAACGATCATCAAGAAGTGTCAATTACAGTAAGCTAATAAATATATAAGCTTAGCTTCATGTCCCATAACCACTAGCTTAACTTAAATATTTACGAACAAATTGTCGATCTCCACTCAAAAATTGTCACAAGAGATTCAATCGAACAAGTCCAAGAATTAACCGGTGAAGTAAATGCAAGCGTTTCATACCATTTGTTTTGCTAAGCCGTTTAATTAGATTTCTCGTACAAGTGAGATGAAGTGACAAATCACAAAAATGATTGTAGAAACAATAAATCACAAAAATTCACATACGAAGACGTGAATAAAATGCAAAGAATTCGATTCCAAATCCATCAAAGTGGAAATACCCTTGCGACCTAACAGCCGCGGCTTACGACTTAACATAAGTCAACACTTAAAATCAGCGGCTCAAGAAATAGCATACGGCCTAACAGAGCAACATAACATGGCACCACCTAAGAGAGAAAATGACCAAACATGGTTGCGAGATAGCAGGTGCGACCTAACATGGTTGAGCTATGGGGTGGAACGACCTAATGGCCGAGCGTGTGATCAACAGAACAAGCAATAACATGGCCAAGCGACCTAGGGGGACGACCTAATGAGCTAACGGCATAACGTGGCCGAGCGACCTAAGGGGTTGCGAGATAAGGAAGGCCGACCTAAGTAGTGCGACCAAGTGGCGCGACCTAGCCGGTGCGAGTTATACCAGGAGCGACCTAGCACGGCACGACCTAGCATGGCGCGACCAAATCAATGCCGAGCGACTTAAGGAAATCGCAGCTTAAGTAGGTGAGCGGCCTATAGGTTGCGACCTAAAGGGTTCGCGGCATAAGATGGCCAGCGACCTAAGGGCGACGACCTAAGAGATGAGAGTAGGCCGAGCGACCTAACGACGAAACGACCTACGGGGTAAAGAAGGCCGAGCGACCTAACGACCTAAGGCGTATGGGAAGGCCGAGCGACCTAACGACCTATGGGTTGCGACCTATGGCATGCCGACCTAACTGCAGGCCGAGAATTCATCCATGTGCAGGCCGAGCGACTTAGGGGTTTGAAGTGCAAAAACTCTCTCATTTTGCAACCGATCGAGCACGAACGCTTGGGGATTATGCCCATCGGCTACCCGGTCGTATTGGCTCCTCGGTGCATCACCAAAAACGTGTTCAAACATCAAAGATTGGATTTTTAAAGACTTGAACCCAGAACACTAAAAATTTGGATTTTCACCAATTCAATCCAAACCAAAAGCAAATGCATATGAATAAGTGTTAGGAATTCATACCTAACTATCAAAGATAGTTATAGACAAAGATGTGAGATAAAAATCTCACCTTTACACAAAATCAATGAAGGATAAACTTGAAAGCAAAGGAAGAATCAATGGCTTCTCTTTGAATTTGGAGTTAGATGTTGGATTTGCAAATGAACTAGGGTTTGGAGTTTTTAATTTCCCATTCCTTCCTCCATTTTTGATGAAGCTTGAGTGTTAGGAATTGAAAGTGAAGTTATGAAGGGAAGGGGGTTGAGCTAGAGTTAATGGCTTAGACTAATGGGCTAAACCAAACCCAAAGCCCAAAGTGAAAAAGTGGCAAAATTCCACTAACTCCAAACAAATCAAAGTTTATAGTCAAAAAAATCACAAACGGTGTTTCAGACCCAATGGAAGTGTTCCCGAGTCCTAGTTCGACCGCATGCAAAAAGTAACCTTTCGGACGAAAATCCGACTAACGATAAAATATTAAAATAAAATATTTAAATATTCAATCGTAAAATATACGGGTTGTTACAAATCTCCTCCGATTCTGCGTTTGCATTGTGTGTGTGCGGGAGGCCTTATGGTAGTCTCATTTTCTAAAAGCATTGCGAATCTAATTTAAAATATTTCTTTGTTTGTTTTTAAAAGATAAACTGTTTTTGTTACTCATACCAGTCCCACGACCGACCTGGAGTTTATTTTCCCTTTCCTAAACTCTGGGTGCTTAAATTTTTTTTCCACACGGGCAGTCTAGAGTTGGGTTTTTCAGATAGTCAGGTTCAGTAGATTATCTGGAGCTAGTTCATTCTTTGGATAACGGACGAGACAAGCTTATCTTTATGCATCGGTATTTGGAGTTCGAGCTATTTCTGGATTGGTGCTTGGAGTTCTCTTTTGAAAACTATCTTAGATTTATTTGTTCCGTTGTTAGTGTTATCTATTTTCTTTCCACTGCTATTTCTTGTATCATATCTCTGATGTATATTGATATTCATTTTATCATCTGTTGTATCATATTGTGTCAGATATTGTATATCAATGTATTATTCTTTTCCTTTCGCTGTGCTGTTGTACTTAATTGTGTTATGAGCTCCGACGAACCAGATTCGACATTTGGATCTATGGCATATGAATATGAGTGTCGTATTTGGTGCCGATTTTCAAAGGTCGAGTCAGGATCGTTATAATTGGTATCAAAGCTAAGGTTGAACTTTAGCTCAGGATTATAACACGTTAAGTAGATCATTAGAGATAGGGTGAAGTATACCCTAGAATGAGTAATCCCTAAGATATCCATTCGTACGCCTCAGTAAATTCTCTTACTATCCACTGATAGTGAGTATGAGTGCAAGAAGAGAACGAGATAGGGGACAGGAGAGTATGACTATAAATGGTCAATACCCTGCGACAGTGGAAACAAATTTTCTCTATCAATCTCTTTTATTCAGCATCTCTTTTCTAAATTCTTCGATAGTTTCTGGTAGATCCATGAAGAAGATTCGATATATTAATATGGGATATTAGCTCCAAATAGGTCAGAATTGTTGTTTGAATATATTGATTGTTTTGATTGCTATGGTTAATATGTATATTTTAGTTTATGAACTAAAATTTTTGAAATTGTATCCATATATTTGTTTGTTCTCTTTGGGATTCCAAATATATTCTACGAATGGTTAGTTATTCCTTCAAACTAACCAATATCACTCCATACTTCGTAGATCTGGATGACCCGAGTATATTGTGAAGAACTTAATAGATTCTTTCTTGTATCTATTGTTGATATTCTGATTTGGTAAGCTAAACGTAGAATAAATATCCAATTTGATTTGGAAAGATGTTTCATCTATCTTTCATCTGTCTCTGTGCTATTTTTGTGCCTGTAAATTTCGGGGACGAAATTTATTTAAGGAGGGGAATCTGTAACGATCCCAGATTTTGACTGTGTTTGAATTTATAATTAAATTAATTTTTGAATTTTTTTTTGCAAATTAATTAATAAATTGGTTTGAGTTTCTCCGAATCAAATGAAATATGTGTTAAATCAACTGAATTTAAAGTTTAAGTAAATGGTTTAAATTGAATGATTTAAGTAGGAATCAATTTAAGAAATAAAACATAAAATAAAACACGTTAAACAAATTAGTTAAAATTCAAACAATACATTAGCAAATTCTAACAACATATTTACAATAGAACTTCATTTATATCCCTAAGTAATAAGGCTAAAGCAAAGGAAAAATATATTCAAGAAAAAGGATAAGTGTAAACAAGAAAAGAAATTAAAAAAATGCATGCAAGTATATACAAATAAGTAAATCTGTAGACCTAAAAGCATACCCAGGCAAATAAATATTTCATGTAAACTGTAGAGTTTAGAGTGCAAGGCAAATAAAATATGCCTGTAAAATAAATGCAAAGCTGAGAACAAAGTAAATGTAAAATATCTATGAAAGAACTTGCAACAGGAAGTGAAAAACAAATGGATAATATAAGCTAACATAAAGGACTTGAGTAATTAATGCAACATACCATACCTCTAGCATATCAAAGCAAGCATCTTCAGCCATGCCTGTTGTACAAAGAACAATATATCACCCTGTACAATATGTATATCCCTGTACAACTCAATTTCATATATCAGCCCTCCTCATTTTAGTTCGAGCACCATTTTAAAACTGAAGCAAATAACATCTAAGTAATATTATATCAACTTTAAACAACACAAATAAATCAAGGCAACTAGTGATTAAAGATGGGATTTCAGCCTGCATTTCCAGAACTCTGTTTCAACTCTGATCATCTATTAACCACCGTGAGTAACATATTTGTTTTCTTTTTATTTAAAAGGCATAAATCTGTTACTTATCTATAAATCTGTGAACAGGTTTGTTTTTATATATATGGATCCTCTGAATATATTCAAACTGGAAGTGTCTTATACAGGCTGTTGTTAGCATATGTTTTCTATTCTTAGATTTTAAGTACAAATCTTAATTCAAAAATCATTTCTTCAAAATATACTCATTGTTTGAACTTAGGATTAAAATGAAAGATGTTTGTTTCATTCTGAACCAAGTTCTTAAAATCAATCTAAGTTAAAAACAACTTGTCAATGTTTCGGCAAAACCAAGATACCGAGTAAAATTTTAAATTAGTCAAATTTAAAATTTCTTAATTTACAAGTTCAAGAATATAACTTGAATCCTTACTGGAAGACAAGATTTTAAATCCTGGTTTGATGATTTTTCATTGTGTGGTTTGAGAGCAGTTCGTTTTTGTCTGCAAATTGAATTTCGACCAAATACTGATGATCGGTTGAGTCGTGTTGGTTGGGGCTTTGGCAAGGGATGGAGGAGCCTACGGGAATGCGTGGAAAAATGGTCGGAGGTGGCAATGATGACTGTGGTGTTGGCGGCGTGAGGGTTAAGTTTGTAAACCTAGTTTTTGAGTGGAGAGGAAACTTGTGCCTCACGTCCTTGTTCAAGCGTCGAGTTGCTCGGGGTTCTGGGTAATGGTGGCTGTGGAGTCGACAAAGTTGAGGTCGAAGTCTCGAGTCGTCTAGTGGCCGGAGCTTGGAGCGCATGGCGTTGACAGATTGTGGGTTGTGATGGTTTGGTGGTTCCAGGTTTTAAGCTCGAACTCGAATTTCGATTTCAAGGTGATGGAGTGGTTCGAACGATCGGATTGTGTTCAGGGAGTGATTGTCGATATGCTCGACGTCGTGGTGATGACCGGAGTTGGCCAACGACGATGTGCACATGCACGGTGGTAGTTTGGTGTTTGGTTGAGTGTTCGCGTGTGTGTCTCGGAGGCGTCCTCGTGCAGGTGGGTTCATGCCTCGGAGTGGAACTCGAGATTTGGGGGGAGCTTTGAGTGTCACAGTTGTATACTAAAAATAAAAAAATAAAAAAAAATAAAGAAGAAGAGAAGAAGAAGATGGAGTTAGAGTGGAGTACGAGGGAGACTCGGGAAAAGATGAGGATAACTCGAAGTCCAACCTAAGTTACTTGGGAATTTCGCTCGGGTATGAAAGTTGAACAGGTTTAAACTGGAACCTGTTTTTGTCTTTATAAATCTAAACTGAATCTTTAAATTTTAAAGTAAGGGTGATTTGAGTTTTAGAATCAAAAGTTTAAATCAACATTTTTAAACCCAGACTTAAGTTTAAATCTGAAAATCAGATTTTGAAATGAAATGAAGTTTATATATTTACATGTTTAAAACAGTTTAAACATTAAAGTATACTTTGAATATGTGAATTTAACTCTTAGTTCAAAATTAAAATGGATAATTTATTTTTTTAATTAATTAATGATTTGGACTAATTGAATAAGTAATTTAAGGTTTAAATTAAGGTTTAAAGATTAGTTAAGTTAATTTATTTGTAAATTAAGGATTATTAATTGGATAAGATTAGATAATTTAAGAAAATTAATTTTTGATTAGAAATAAATCAATCAAGTAATTAATAAATAAATTATTTATTGCTAGGTACTTAATTAACTAAATAATTAGAATAAATAAATGTGATCTTAATGGTTATTCAATTTAAAATCAATAATTACCAATATGAGTGAATTTCTTTAGCAAAGCAATTAAAGAAATTTGTAATCGTTAATAAAGGTTATTAACTAAGATCAATTTAGAAGTTAAAGATCAATTGATTCATAAACTAAGGATGGTTAGTTAATGATTAAAGGGAAATTTGTCTCAGATGATTTGAAATTAACTTATGTTAAGTAACCAAGATTAATGAGAAGTAATACATCTGATCTAGATTTATCAATTGATTAATAAATTTTACCTATGAATGTTTAGATCTTATTGAATGGTTGAATTGTTGATATTCCCGATGTCCGATGTTTTGTGATATGTCCTGATTTGCGTGGTGATCTTAAATGTGATTAAGTATCTGTGGTGAAATTTATTATCCTTGATATATATATATATATATATATATATATATATATATATATATATATCTGTGATCTGTAAGATAAGCATTTTAGTTTATACTGCTTATCAACTATATTTTTGTGTTTTAATCTGTGATGATTGAATGATGTTGCACTATTGTGTTAAACCCCTGGGCCAAACTTATACACACACAAATATGGATTTCACGAGGAAATCGGTTAAGTCATAGATTTTTGAAATAGTTTTAAATTTTGAATTTTTACATTCAAATATTTTGGAAATGGATTGGGTTTAAAGTGAAAAGCTTTTGAAATGGAATTTCAAAGATCAAATTTAATTTGAATAACTTGATTAAGTTTTGGAATTTAAATAATTTGATTTAAACTTAAATTCAAGATTTAAAATTGAATTCTATGTTCGGAAACTAAGGACTAAAGATGTTATACTAGTTATATATGGGTTAAACTATTTTAGAAGTATTGGTTTTGGAATGTGAATATAATTTAAGGGCTTTAACTCGTGCAAATATAATTGGATCTTTCTGAAATGGAAACTATTTGTTTTCAAATAATAAAATCTTTCACATAAGTAATGAACTTTCGATTTGTGTTAAAGGGATTTCAAGTTAAAAATGAAAAATTGATTTTCAAAGTTATGAAAACTGGTTTGGAAGCTATAAGTTAAATCTTGATGTAAAGATTTAACGAGTTAATCCTAATTGGAATGGAAATTGTTTTGAAATATATGGTTGTGAAACCGGGTGAACTTTGTGAATTAAATCTTTCGTTTAAAAAGATTAAAAGTGTGGAAATTGTTTAAACCATCAAGGGTAGTCAAAATGAATCTTTTTGTTTAAAAGATTTGAAATTGTGATTTGTTTTAACCATTCGAATAAAAGGTTTTGGGCTTTAAGCTGTGATTTAACTGAGACCCCAATATCCATATGATTTTTAATATTGCGCTCGTTATTGGGTTTAACCGGGAGAGGACCTTTATGTCGTGTAACCCATTTCGAATAGTGCTACAACGTATATGGATAGCATTTGAAGATCATTGGTGAAGACTGGGTGTTTTCGAGAACGAAAGGATAACTCGTTGATTGTCTCTGCACTGAGTCGCGCCGGTATAGAGATTCCCTAAGTGATGGAAAGTCCGATTGGGATTGTGAATACCCGGATTTGCAAGGGCTTCTTCGGAAGTGCCTTCGTTTCTGTTCGAACCCAGAAAAGACTTATATGGATTGTATGTCTGACATTACAATTGAGATATAAAGCAGATTTCTTTCAAATACATTTCTGTTGGTGGCGGAGAATTTATTCTCTTTTCTTAACACCATTCTCTAAGACATACGAGCTTAGAGGTTATGTAATTGAAGGTTAACGGTAATATATTCCCAACTTGGAAATGTGGAAATGCTGAGTGCTGCTGATCATTTGTTGATCAAAGCGTGGCTTTTGTGAAAAGCGTAGCTTTGTGGATGAAACTTCGTCGAACCTCACAACCCGGTAATGGTCGAAACAGGAAAGATGCAGCAAGGTTATTGGGGGTAGCGCCCCTTAGGGTATGTATATTTCCTTCTGGATAGAAGTGGTATCATGGTATGGAGCCCAAATACTTAACTTATGTGGATATCGCAGATATATATATTACTTTGTGATTGTTGTTGGGGCCCCGAATAAAGGTTGGTTACGACAGGGGGATGGCATACTCGTGTCAGTAGTTACCTGGTTAGAGGTAACCCGACCTTGTATTGGTAGAGATCCGGTTAGGTTCTCGGGGCATCCCTCCAGAGGCGTACCCATGTGGCAATGGGAAGCTCCTTGGCCTGACCATTAGTTGGAAATCCAAAGAAACAATACGAGCCTTGTACGGTTTTAGTTGTAGAACCTGCCATTAACTTATGGTGGCGTCCCACTGTTTAGATGGTAGCTATAGTAGGCATAGTTTGAAATGTCTATGTTGGCTAAGATTTATATTATACTTTCGAAATGTTTACCTACACTTTGCATTTATAGTAGTAATATCAAAGAAATTTACGTATCGAGCATGTTTAACTATCATAAGGAGAAATCTCCTCTGATTCTGCGTTTGCATTGTGTGTGTGTGCGGGAGGCCTTATGGTAGTCTCATTTTCTAAAAGCATTGAGAATCTAATTTAAAATATTTCTTTGTTTGCTTTTAAAAGATAAACTGTTTTTGTTACTCATACCAGTCCCACGACTGACCTGGAGTTTATTTTCCCTTTCCTAAACTCTGGGTACTCAAATTTTTTTCCACACGGGTAGTCTAGAGTTGGGTTTTTCAGATAGTCAGGTTCAGTAGATTACTAGAGCTAGTTCAGTCTTTGGATAACGGACGAGACTTGCTTACCTTTATGCATAGTTATTTGGAGTTCGAGCTATTTCTGGAGTGGTGCTTTAGAGTCCTCTTTTGAAAACTACCTTAGAGTAATTTGTACCGCTGCTAGTGTTATCTATTTTCTTTCTGCTGCTATTTCTTGTATCATATCTCTGATGTATATTGATATTCATTTTATCATCTGTTGTATCATATTGTATCAGATATTGTATATCAATGTATTATTCTTTTCCTTCCGCCGTGTTGTTGTACTTAATTGTGTTATAAGCTTTGGCGAACCAGATTCGACATTTGGATCTGCGGCGTCTGAATATGAGTGTCGTATTTGGTGCCGATTTTCGAAGGTCGAGTCAGGATCGTTATAGATTCGATGATCCGCCATCGATCATCAGCCACCAACAGATGACCGAGAATGATTTGGCCAATTTCAAACAGCCCAAAATCCAATTGCAAAAACGAACAACGGATTTGATTTGCGCTCTTCGAGAGCTTCGAATGTATATATAATATGATATGGTTCTAGGAGTTTGAATTTTCGATTTGATTTGCAATTGGATCTTGAAATTTGGGTTTCTGCTATATGAGAAGAAGGAACAGACATATGGAGTTGTACCTATAGGAATAAGAAATAGAAAGGATGCTAGAGTTAGAATAGAACAATTTATATGAATAAGTCCCGATAAGAAAATAAACACAATCGAATTGGTACAAATGACAATTAGCGACCCAAAAGCCCGTTCTGCCTCTGGAACAAAAATGAGTCATCCCTTATATCAAAATAGATGTTTCTAAACTCAATGGGACAGGTTTTAATACCTAATTCCATCGTATAAAGAAGTTAGCTAAAAATCAGCTTATTTCAACTTGATTTCAATTAAATTAATATCTACGCTTTTCGAGTCCATACGATCAAATGACAAGTCCAATCGCAACGAAACTTAAAATCCTACAATAATTCGCCGTTGCGAATCTGATGAAACTAGTTTCGTTGAAATCCAAGACAGTGACTAAAATGGCTAATTTCGCATCAATTAAATAAATTATTATTAAATTGATTAAATCACTCTTTAATTTCAAAATTTATAGCAACAATTTTTATCATTTTTGATTACTTGGATATTTACAATAATTTAAAACAAATTTAAATGACAATTTAATGTTAGTTATTTTCCTAATTACAGTGTTTAATTTAAATTGAAATAAATACGGTGGTTATTACTTTAAATTCCAATAAATCCATTTATTTGCCTTTTTATCTTGTTATTCAATCAATTGTCATCTCATGGCTATAATTAACATTTGATTATATCTTATTACACTAATATTTTACAGTTATCATCTTAATTTTCTTTAACGTAATATTTTATTTCATTTAACTGCAATAAGTCCAATTATTAAAATTTAAATTTCAATAAATAGGTCAAACTTGATTTCAATCTTTTATTCAACCAATCATCATCAATTGGATAAAGTTAACATTGGATTATATCTCATTACATTAATATTATCTAATTTCATCTTAATTTACATTAACATAATATTTAATTACATTTGATTTCAAATTGAATCCAACAATTAAACAAATTGGTAACAAATAACCGTCGTTACCTTTATTTAATTTAATGACATTTGTAAGTTTGTTATCTACGCACAAATGTCATAACTACTACCACAACACTACATTTATCAATTACAATTAATTACATACTATTTCATTAATTTATACACGTTTAAATTATTAATTACTTCTTTAATCCAATTATCAATTAATACATACCTTATTACAATTAATTTACAATTTATAACCAATTATAACTTTTTAATCATTTTAATTAATTAGAATTACATTTAAAGCAGTTATCAATTACCTTAAATTAATACTATTACGTTTCATTCCAGTTATATTCTTATTATTAAATCACAAATTATTATTTCCTCTAACATTAAATCACAAAATCTTATAAAATTCAAAAATTTAATTATCGAAAAATTACAGGCCGTTACTGTGCGAGTGTTGACTACTAGGGTTATCCAGAAAACGAACGATATAGATTTTTTTTATTTTTAAGTCGATTTAAATATGAAGGTTCTTGTGCTTTCTAATCACTATAAATAAGAGCCTAGCCTCCTTATTTTTGTTCCTAAGTTATTTTGAGAACTAGGCAAAGCTTTGTTTATGTCTTTTCAAAGATTCAGAAAATTCTCTGTGGTTTCAAGAGAGATCTAAAAAAGATTTAAAATAGGCAGAAACAAATCCAAGAGGAAGAGCTAAGGACATTTAGTGAGCGGAAATTTTGATTTTTCTTATTTTACTAATTGTATAGTATACTTGGGATTTGATATATTCCTTTGGGAATTTTGTTTACAAAAACATCGCATTGACACCTCAAAATTCACCTAAAGCGAAATGTAAATTCTTAAATTAGAATCTTAAATATTCTATATTAAAATAACGAAATTTTGTACTTACTGCAATTTTAATGTTTTACAGTCTATTCCACTTCTTATCTTTTTCTTCGGATCCGGTTAAGGGTTTCAAAAGAAATAAGTTACAAAAAGGTGTGTAAGGTACATATTCTCTTATTTGTAGTTTGCACTACCTTTTCCCGCAATTCAAACAGAAATTCCCTTTTTTAGTTTTATGTAAAGAAGTTAAATCGAGCATAAAATGATTTGAATTGTAAATTTCTTTTACTATTGATTTTGCTATTTCAGTATAAAATAAATTTGCTATGGATTCTGTTTTTATACAAGCCTTTTGTTGAATTAGGAATATTGTACATAAGGTATGTTTGTTGATATAGAATTGGACTTGTATAAATTTAAAGATTTGACATTTATATGATTAGCTTAAGATGTAATCTTCGTACTCTGAAAATATTTTAGGAACACACACACATATGTAAATTACGTATAAATATCATTTAATTAATAACGTATTAATTGCATAGTAAATAGGTTATTAATTAGTATTAAATCCCTCTTAGGTAAGAAATTGGAAGTTAAGGTGAAAAATGGCTTTCCTTATAAGGCCTTAATCAGGAATGATGTGAGATGTATGACACTATGTTAAGTGTGTGTATAGATTATGGCTAAGTAATAGGAATGCAAGGTTAGTTAAAAGCACATGGAAATTTGCCCAGCTAATCTACCTACCACCAGTTTGACTTTGGGGCTGATGTGAGACATCACCTATAATAAGTATCCACCGAGGACTTGAGGTTGTCCTAAATTCTATAGGATAAACTGTGTTAACGCTAAAATTTGAACGCTAACACCCCAGTGAGTAGATAACAGTTATGAAAGCACCACCCGTTGGTACGGGAACAAGATACAAGTAAAGAAATTGCAGAAAAGCAGTAAAAGACGACAGTTTTATAGTGGTTCGGCCTAAAATCGAGCCTACGTCCACTTTTATCTCTTTATTGCTGAACAAGTACAACTTATACAACTTTCTTCAATTACAATCCACTCTAGACTGTTAGTACAAACTTTTACGGAGAATTATCTTTCAAACTCATGATAAATGATGTGGATTCTCTCTCTTGAATTTAATGTAATGTCTTCGATGTTTGGAGTGCTTGAAGTGTTGCTTGAGTCGAGAAAATGGCAGAGTTTTGGCGCTTCAAGAATGAACCAAAAGTCCCCTTCATGTTGAATATGGCCATGTATTTATAGGCAAACTTTTTAGGCGGAAATTGCTAAGTCATGAGTCGTACATGACTCATGATGAGTCGTAACCCGTACACGGTTCATAATAGGTCGTGGCCGACCTACTGGGTTAGCTTCCCCCCTGCTCCAAGACTATGTTCCCATTTGAATGAATATCACAAGTCCTCAGTTCTCCACGAGTTAACCAGAACGTTCTCCTTTATGTTAGCATGAGTCGTACACGACTCATCATAAGTCATATGTCGTTAACGAGTCAGCAGACAGCGGCATAGGTGCATTGGTATTAGTCTTGTTCCCTGTTCGCTTGAGTCGCCAGCGACTTATGATAGGTCGTACACCTTTTTAAGTCGTAACACTTGTTAACTCGGTCAAGCTTTAATCTGTTATGTCGTAGCTCCCTTTAGTCGTACGCGACTCATATTGCTCAATAGGTCGTTCGCGAGTCACGAGTCATCGAGTCATGAGATAAGTATCACCCTTAACTCCTCTTTGCTTACGAGTACCGGCTCACACCTTATGAGAAGCGGCATCACTTTTTCTCCAAGTGTTAGGTCGCACGCGACTCATCGCGATGAGGCATGAGTCGGCAACGACTCATAATAAGTCGTAGATCATGTCTTTGGGTTGTAGTTGAAGCATTTGTCAGTACTTCATACGATGAGTCGCTAAGCCGGTGTGCCATGAGTCGGTGGGCTACTGAGTCGCTGAACCACTTCACTCATGAGTCGCTAGAAGTATTGAGTCGCTATGCTGCTTTACTGGTAAGTCGCTGAGTACTATGTCGCTTCATTCCTAAGTCGCTAGCTCATGATAACTCAATGAGTTGCATATCATGAGTCGTTCGCGTCTTAACACACTAGGTCGCAAAGCATTTTAAGTCGCTAAAGCCATTGAGTCGCTCCTTTACATGAGTCGGTAACTATCATGAGTCGTAAGCTCCTTGAGTCGCTCGGCGTTAACAATTGCCCCTCGAAGTATACGCTTAGATCATGAGTCGTGTGCTTCGACTTTCTTCTTGAGTCGTGACCGACTCAAGGCGGCTTATGACTCGTGAGTCCTTTCCTATTCTCCCCTGTCTTGTATGTAAGCTAATGAGTTGCTCTTCTTCCTCACTTAATCATTGCCTCAACACCTTGTGCCGCCATTAACAAATCTTCCAATCTCATTTCCGAAGGCGAATTCAACCCTGTTACTCTCCGATTCATCCCAACCATTTTACTTCGTAAGCAAATCCGATCTTAATCCATAATAATCAATGTTGAATCACAAATTCTCATCTTTCGGCTTTAGTTTGTTTTCATGCGTTGCGCTTTACTTCGAATTGTTATAATTGATTCTGGATCACTATCCGATACGCGAGCTCAGCAATGCATTGAATATAAGATCGATGCGAAACATTTCAGATTGTTTTCAGGTGATTTGTTGGTATGGACAAATGATGGGTTCCATTGGGAATGTGACAGATCTTTGTTGCCTTAGTACTAACGGGTTAGCGGGTTGAGGCAGAGAAAGGGGGGCTGTGAGATGAGGCGTGACGAGGAATTCCACGAGTTAGCAAATCAGGTTTTGAGTCGCTGGTCGAGTCAGCTAGGAGCCATGAGTCGTGGCCGAGACATCCTGAGTCGCTGCCGAGTTAGGACTTGGAGAATTCCGCATGCCCTTGAACCGAGACCCCTTGACTCATACAATGCAACTTATTGATGTAGTGATCTTCCTGTTAGGTTATGAGCGACCTTAGGTTTGGATGCATGGTGTCGTGCCTTGTGTCTTTTTACATGATTCAGATTGCCCTGAGTTTTTAAGAGACTTTGGGAACTTGAAATTTTGACAGAACTAGCTTATGTTTCTATCCTGAAATTTAAATTGCAGTGACAACTCTAATAACTATGTTATGCTTTGCCGCTGGATTATGCTACCTTTAATATTGATGACCTGTTAAATATAACATTCACAGAAAACTGGGACGAATATACTGTCATTGATTGCCCACATCGAACGACAGATTAGTTAATGATAGATGATTAACTTGAATAAACTGTATGTATGAAGTGCTTTTAACATATCAATTTCAAACAAAACACCAAAGCAATACTGAAATAGTCAATTGAAATCGACTTGCTTGCACTAATATTATGTTTGAACTTTTAGATCAACAAGTTCTGAAATGTTTACAATCGATCAAGCATCGATTAGTATGATTCCAGTTATATATACTTGTCACTTTTATTAGTCTTGCACAACACTTCACACTTTTTAGGAAACGCGCACCTTCGCATTTGAACATCCAGTTGCTTGTGTAGAATGACCTCCCACCGAGAAGAAGAAGTGGTAACTCAAGAGGAAGAAACTTTTCCGATAGCTGTTCCCATAGAGAATCCTCCGGAGAGAGCCCCGACTATTCTAACTTCGAGAGCGTTTGTCCAGCTGCGCACTCAATTTGGCCTTGCTGAAAGCGATGTTCTTTTCCCTGGGCCAAGTGATACTGCTGACAATCCTCCCTATGGCTTTGTTGCAGTCAATCGCCAAATGTGCTTAAGTGGGGCGATTCCTCCTTTTAACGACTTTCTCCAACAGTTCCTGCTTCGGTTGTCTATCTCTCCATTCCAATTACACCCCAATGGCTACGCCATTCTGATGGGGTTATGTGTTCTATTCAGGAGAGTTTTGGATCGATTACCAAGCTTCGGGGAGATCTGCTATTTTTGCTCATTCACGAAAACTAAAGACCATCCCTCCATCGTGGTTATAAGAAGCGCTCGAAACCGCAAACTTATTACTGATCTCTCCGAAAGCGCTCACGGATTTTTGAATCAGTTTTTCTTTGTTCGCTGCCCTCCAGGGTTTTATGCCATCTGGAGAGTGGGAAGTAAGATTTCCTGTCTTTACTTTTTCCGTTTTGAAACTTTCTCGAGATCTGAATTCTCAATTGCTAATTTCATTCTTTTCCTGTTTTAGCACTTCCACCCCCTGCCAGGGACCCAAGTCTTAAGCAAATTTTTGAGAGATTAAATGTCGTGCCGGTAGAAGAGAGGAGCATAAAGTTTCTGCTAAACGATGAACTTTTACATCAATACGGACTCCTCCATCCCTCTCGCTTTACTCGGCCTCGTGAAGCTCCAACGGAGGTTCCCGATTCTCCGGTGAAAACTCCTGATCTTCCGATTTCTACTAAAGAGCACATACGAGGAGAAATTTCTGCAGAAACCTTATTAGTAAAGTGCTCTACTCCAAGAGACGATACGGGATCCTCCGAAAAGCCCGCACTCGCTCCCCTTATTGAAGAAGAAGAGGAGCCCCTTTCCCAAACCAGGAAGAGTGCTGACAAAGGAGCTGATGGAGGGAATCAGGTTGGGCATGACGGTGATGACGTCTTTGGGGATTTAAGTGACATAATTATCACTTCCCAAGAGCTCTTTAAAGAAGACCCTGCTCACGGTAAAGCTATACCTCCGACGATTGAAGCAACATCTGCCCTCCAACAGACTCTAACTCCTTTATCTCAAGAATTGCCACTGACAGTGGAACCTATTACTTCCCCCCAACTGAGGAGTGGTTCGTTAGTCCAACGCGAGTAGTTTGCACTTCACACACAACTAAGGATTTTCCAGCACACTTATGCACTTATCTTCTCATACTCTAAAGATTTCTAAAGCTTATCTTTTCTTATTTCAGATTCTTCAATGACACGCGGCGGATCATATTATCAGGATTTCCAACGCTACGGGGGGCGTGGTCGATATGATTATCGGCGTTACTTTCCCTCCTACAGAGAGTCTGACGAAGAGAGGGCTGCTCGAAAGGCTCGTGAAAGGAGGGATGAGGAAGAGCGTCGTGAAAGAAGGGAGAGAGAAGAGCGCCATGATTCTTGGCAAAGAGGCGATGACTCCCACAAGAGAAAAACTTATGACGATCGAGGAAAAGGTCACATGAGTGAAGACTTAAGCAAACGAGCCCGTCATAGTGAAAAGCAGGCCTCTACCACTCCTGAGAAAGTTACTACTCCTGCTTCGCTAGACATTCCTTCT
Source organism: Allium cepa (assembly GCA_030765085.1). Classification (NCBI taxonomy): domain Eukaryota; kingdom Viridiplantae; phylum Streptophyta; class Magnoliopsida; order Asparagales; family Amaryllidaceae; genus Allium; species Allium cepa. Next base: position 960,444,338 of record CM060939.1, on the reverse strand, counting down.
GGCTCTCCCGCTCTTGGGAAATCAGACATTCAAACGATAATTAGCAGGCCCAAATTTCAAGTTGGACCGGGTCCTGCCACTCTGCAGAGTCGATTTCCTCAATGGTGCCTTAAGGGGGTGAGATTCGACCTAGACTTGGTCCCCATCGACAAGTCTGCTATGTTGCGCAATCTTGATGCAGTCAAGCTCGATATCGAGAGGATGTCAAACTGGCAGAAGCTTGTCGATGAGCTTCAAAGAGTTAATCGTGCCAACATAGAGGCCATGCTTACCATGGAAAACGATAAGGCCGAATGGCAAAAGGTCGTTGAGCAACACGACACTGAGATGAGGAACATTGCTTCTTACAATGAGGAGCTTGAAGCAAAAGTCGAGGAATTGAAACATGAACTTGCTGCTTCCTCCACTTCCTACTCTCAAAAAGAAGAAGTGCTTCTGAAACAAGTGAGAGATGCTCACGCTAGCCAAAGGGACGCCGAAGACAGGCTAGAAGCACAAAAAAGAATCAGTGACGGCTATGTCTCTGATATTGCTGAGCTTCGAAAGAAAAACAACTCCCAAGAGGCGGAGATACAAATGCTTAAGCTTCAGCTTGCCAAAACTGAAAGGGAGCGCGATGAGGCTGTCGCCGGCAAAATCACAGCCGAAGAATCTCATGAGGCGACCAAAAACAGCTTCGGCTCAACATTATTCGACTTCTACTTGCATAGCGTCTTGGGGCGTGGAAGCCTCGCTTTTCTTGGTCCTAAGTATGAAATCACTTTAGCTGAAGTATGGGAGGCCGCTCTTGAGATGCTTGGTGCTGAAGGTGCCGGTTACGACGAATCAGCCCTGGAAAGGCATTATTTTGATGACGACGCTCGCGCTGCCCTTGCCAAGGGAAAGGAACAACTTGCCAAATTAAGAACTGAAGTGACGGAGGGGAACCGGCTGGGGAAAACCACTTCAACTACTCTAGTCCAGCCACCTTCTTTGTCTGAAGTCGACATTATTGGTTCCAGTTCCCATCTTGCATCTCCCACCAAAGTTACCACTGAGATTACAAGCATACAAGGTGGAGACGAGGGTGATGAGAGCGCTGATGCGCAAGCTTATGAAGTCGATATCAGGAAACCAGCTTCTCCAGGTAATTTCACTGTTAATCTCGCTACTGTCAATTCTGCTCAAGCGGGTTACTCATTTATTTCGCATGAGTTTCATGAGCTCCTTGGCTATTTTCTCAACCTTGATGAGCCTTCATCTCCTCTCTTTACTGACTTCATTGGTGAACCTTCATCTCCTCTCTTTACTGACTTTAACCTCTTTTCTTCTGTAGAAAAAGTACCAAGCACTGCTCAAACTTCTACTCCTCCGGTTATCCATCCTTCATCTCTTCAGGCGGCGCCTCCTTCTGCCTCGCAACCTGGATCACAGGAGGAACAAATAGAGGCTCTTCACGGCTTGGATGATCCCATCGCTTCGCAAGAGCAGAAAGATGAGAGACCTGAGGGAGGTGACATATCCCCGGAACGGACTCCTTCTGACGACATTGTTCTATCAAAACTTGTCACTCCGGGGAGTGAGTCTTCCTCACAAAGGAGAGAGAAGCGTGGGACATCAAAGAGGAGGGGGAAGAAAATCACCGCCACTGAAGAGGAGCCGGAAGTTGAACCGGTTACACCTGCCTCTCCTACTTCCCTTATACCCACTGGCCGACCTGAAAAGCTGGTTATTCGACCGAGTAAAGGGTCCAAAGGAGGGAAGAAGAAGTGAAGATTTTAGTTTTTTGCCTTTTGTATGAACTGGCCGAGAGTTGTGCGGGTACCGGCCCCCGCTTTTATTTTGAAACCTGTATCTGCATTATAGTTGAATAAAATGATTCTTCGTTTGTACAAACTTCTGTTTGAATTTGAGTATGCATTTATTATTCATTTTTGCACAAGTTTATTTATATGATATTGCAGCGGGCTTATGGTATGTTGTTTGAGTATTACTTTACCGATGCAGCTATACTACTATACCATGTTGCCCCCATACCTTAAGCTTGCTGCAATATTTTATACTTCGAGGGGACTTGCACTCTTATTTGTTAAAGAATAATTATTTTATTCTTTAAAGAAAATTTTTGTAGAGTACAACTCCCTTCGTATAAGTTTTTACGCTTTGTCATTCGAAGAAATCACTTTTTTCTTTTGCTTATGTGCATATTTTACCAAGTGAATTCCTCTATGTGGTAAAGCGGACCTCTGAAGGGTACTTTAACTTCTTTTCTTTTTTTTTTCTTTTTTTTTTTTTACGATCATTTTCCATAGTAAGCAAATTACTCTTCCTTTGAAAGTTAAAGTACGCTTTTGATGAGGATTTTTTTTTTTACAAAATTGTACCTCTGAGGAGGGATTTTTCACGTTTCAACACTTGGAAGTTTTATTTCAATCTCGGTGAAACGTGTACCCCCAAAGAGTTGTGCCTTTGAAGAATGCCTTTTCACGTCTCAACACTTGGAAGTTTTATTTCAATCTCGGTGAAACGTGGGCTTTCAGGAAGGTCTTTGTTTTGTTTTTGCATTTCAACTTTGGTGAAGCGAAATTCCGAAGAGCGGTTATTACACTTCAACTCCTGGCGAAATGTGCCTCCGAAGAGGGCTTTTATTTTGTTTACATTTCAACTCTGGTGAAGTAATATCCCGAAGAGCGGTCATAACACTTCAACTCCTGGTGAAATGGGCCTCCGAAGAGGGCTTTTATTTTGTTTACATTTCAACTCTGGTGAAGTGATATCCCGAAGAGCTGTCATAACACTTCAACTCCTGGTGAAATGGGCCTCCGAAGAGGGCTTTTATTTTGTTTACATTTCAACTCTGGTGAAGTGATATCCCGAAGAGAGGTCATAACACTTCAACTCCTGGTGAAATGGGCCTCCGAAGAGGGCTTTTATTTTGTTTACATTTCAACTCTGGTGAAGTGATATCCCGAAGAGCGGTCATAACACTTCAACTCCTGGTGAAATGTGCCTCAGAGAGGGTTTTCATCGCCTGGAAGTTACTCTCTCATGGTTGGAGGGTCATGACTCCTCCAATCTTTTTTGTTGAGTAGAGAACTTTCTTTTTTGTGGCGTATGACCCATTAGAGGTCTTTTATCCTTCGAAGAGTTGCGCCTCCGAAGAGGACTTGTGCCGCTGATGGTAGCTTTGGTTGTTCCTCTGTTCACTTGCTTATGCCTTTTCAGCGATCCTCTTTTTTGTCTTCTTTTCAAGTTTTCATTCCCCTTTTCTCACAAGTGGCTTGTTTAGTCCAAGGAAGTGTACTTCATTGCCAGGCAAGTTCGTGAGAACGGGCACTAGCTTCCTAATTGGATGTTTGTTTGTTCAAACAATCTCAATTTATCAGCAAGGGCTCGTTTCTATCGAAATCATTAGCCGTTCAATTGAAGTATTTCCTATCTAGGATTTGAATTCGGGGTCTTTGTGACTTGAAATTTGTTTGTTGAATGATGGTGAGAATCGCTCGGTCTTATTATGCGCAAGTTTTATTTCCATTGTCTGCAAAAATTTAAATCGACATTTCAGCAATACATTTTATGTATTTTTATATCGAAAACAAAGCAAACATATAATGATAATAAGGAACACAAGATTTATAGTGGTTCGGCCATGAAATTGGGCCTACATCCACTTTATATTCTTTCATTATTTACTTGCATCAGTTTCACAATTGCTTTCAATTACAAGAATCATACATTCATAATTCTTTTTACAATGTTTCAACAAAATTTTCAAGTAAAGTATGGACGCAAATGGTTGCTGTTCCATGCCCTTGGAATTTGATCTCCATCAACAGTGGTGAGCTTGAATGTGCCGTCAAGAAGCTTCTGACCTATTACATATGGTCCTTCCCAATTTGGCCCAAACACACCTGTCGCGGTCATAATTCTTTTCAGAACTAGATCTCCAATTTCAAAGCTGCGTTGATGAACTTTGGAATTGAAATGTCTGGCTATCCTTTGCTGATGAGCTGCAACTCTGAGGTTAGCTTCATCTCTTTTTTCATCAAGGAGATCCAGCGCTTCAAGTTGCAGCTTTTCATTTTCTGCTTGATTGAAATGGATTCTTCTGTGTGAAGGGACCTCTGTTTCAACCGGGATCATTGCTTCCGATCCGTATGCTAACGAAAAAGGAGTATGCCCAGTTGCAGTTTTGTGAGTAGTTCTGTATGCCCATAGTGCAAGTGGTAGTTTATCGACCCAACCACCTTTTGCTCTTTCGAGTTGCTTTTTGATGGTTGATTTGATGATCTTGTTCACTGCTTCCACTTGCCCGTTTGCCTGCGGATGAGCTACTGCCGAAAAGCTTTTCTGGATTTTGAATCGTTTGCAAAAATCCTGGAATTCCTCGCTTTCAAACTGAGTACCATTGTCTGTGATTATTTTCTGAGGCACACCGTATCTGCAAATGATATTCTTGGTCACAAAGCTTATCATTTTCTTTGAAGTGATAGTAGCCAATGGTTCAGCTTCAGCCCACTTAGTAAAATAATCAACTGCAACAATAGCATATTTAATCCCTGATTTAGCAGTTGGTAGCGGCCCAATGAGATCCATTCCCCAAATTGCAAATGGCCATGGACTGACCATCTGTGTGAGTTCGGTAGAAGGTGCTCTAGGAATTTTGGCATATCTTTGGCATTTGTCACATTTTCGGGAGTAATCTGCAGCATCCCGATTAATTTCTGGCCAAAAATATCTGTATCGGAGAATTTTCTTTGCTAATGTTTGACCACCTGAATGATCACCACATTCTCCTCCATGCACTTCAGTTAGGATTGTTTTGGACTCTTCCTGGGATACACATCGAAGCAACGGCATTGAGAATCCCCGTTTGTACAATCGGCCATCCTGAATTACATAGCGAGAGGCCTTCCTTAGTAGCTTTCGTCTTTCTATCGAGTTTTCTGCTAGAGAACCTCTGAGTAGGTAATCCAGTATTGGAGTCATCCATGACTCTTGTTCTTGAGATACATTCATAATCCAGTCTATATCCATCTCGTCTATACTTGGCGCTGAAAGGACTTCTACAGGGACCAATCCCAATTGTTGAGCTTCACCAGAACTTGAATACTTTGCGAGGGAATCTGCCTTCATATTCTCTTCCCGAGGAATGTGGCTTATTGAATAGTGATCGAGTTCACATAGGAGTTCCCAAGCCTTTGACAAGTAGGAAGGCAGGTTTCCACCTTTTGCTTGAAATTCCTTCTTGACTTGGCATACAATAAGCTGAGAATCACTGAAAATTTGTAATGCTCGGATGTTTAGCTCTTTAGCGATTTTCAGACCTGCAATAAGAGCTTCATATTCTGCTTCATTGTTTGTTGAAGGAAATTCCAGTCTTAGTGCATAACATAATGATCGGCCTTCAGGAGTTTCAAGTACCACTCCGGCTCCAGAACAGTAGTCATTTCTTGCGCCATCAACATACATCTTCCACTGGATTGGAGAATCATTGATCGCTTTTTCCTCACCATTATCTTTCTCTGTGAATTCTGCAATGAAATCAGCTAAAGCTTGTCCGTTGATTGCTTTTCGGGGATGATAAGTGATGTCATATTGACTGAGTTCAATGTTCCATTTTAGAAGGCGACCCGAAGTTTCTGGGCGAAATAGGACTTGCTTTAGAGGTTGATCAGTGAGCACTTTGATAGGATGAGCTTGGAAATATTGCCTCAGTTTCCTCGATGCAATTAGTAGGCAATAGGCGAGTTTTTCCAACTTGGAGTAATTCAGCTCTGCCCCAGTGAGTCTTTTGCTGATATAGTAAACTGGATGTTGAATCCTTTTGTCTTCCCGTATCAGCGCTGCACTTAGAGCATGAGATGATACTGCCAAGTATATAAGAAGATCCTCACCATTGCCTGGTCTAGAAAGCATCGGAGGCGTTTCCATATGACGGATCAACTCATCGAAGGCTTTTTGGCATTCGGAAGTCCATTCAAAATTCTTCTTTCCTTTTTTCAAGGCGTCAAAGAATGGGATGCATTTATCAGTGGCTTTGGAAATGAACCGACTCAGGGCGGCGACCTTTCCGTCGAGACTCTGCAATTCCTTCTTTGTTCTAGGAGCTTTAACTTCTTTCAAGGCAGTAATTTGAGCTGGACTAGCCTCAATGCCCCTAGCACTGACGATGAAACCTAAGAACTTTCCGGACTCGACTCCAAATGTACATTTCAGAGGGTTAAGTTTCATTCTGTATTTCCGGAGGACTGCGAACATTTCTGCTAAGTGTTCAATGTGATCCGCTGCTTTCCTGGACTTCACCAACATGTCGTCGACGTAGACTTCCATAGTTTTGCCCAATTGCGGTTTAAACATAGCATTAACAAGTCTTTGGTAGGTTGCCCCTGCATTTTTCAATCCGAAGGGCATAACTCTGTAGCAATAAAGTCCAACATCTGTGATAAAACTTGTATCCTCCTGATCCGGCTCGTGCATCATGATTTGGTTATAACCGGAGTAGGCATCCATGAAAGATAACAATTCATGTCCCGCAGTTCCGTCTACCAGTTGATCGATCCTGGGTAATGGGAAGCAATCTTTGGGGCAAGCCTTGTTTAGATCAGAAAAATCAATGCACACTCTCCATTTTCCATTAGCTTTCTTGACCAACACAGGATTTGAAACCCAATTCGGGTATGTAGATTCTTTGATGAAGTTATTTTCCATGAGTCGATCAACTTCTTCTTTTAATGCTGCTGACCTTTCTGGACCTTGGGTTCTCCTTTTTTGTTTAACTGGAGTAAACTTTGGGTCAACATTCAGAGCGTGTACTGCAACTTCTGGAGATATCCCACACATATCGGCATGAGTCCAAGCAAAGACATCCAGATTTGCTTTCAGGAAAGATATCAAGATATTCTGAATTGACACATTAAGCTGTGAACCCACATTCAACACCTTATTTGGGTCCTTCGGGTCAACAGGTACCGGAACTGTCGTTTCTACCGGTACTACTCTATTCTCCCCTGTACTGGCTTTTCTGGGATCCATTTCTTTCCGTGCCCCGCTGTGCTCGCCAGTGCAGGGTCCGCTCCGTAATTGCTACAAGGCTGGTTCCTTGATGCGGACTGGAGTTGCCGCATCCTTTCCCATTTCTCTTTTTCTTGACTCTCGCAGCTCTGTCAAATAGCATTCTCGCGCAGCATTTTGATCCCCTTTTATAACTCCTACTCCATTGTCAGTAGGAAATTTAATAGTGAGGCACCACGGGGCTAGGATAGCTTTGAATGCTGCGAGTGTTGGACGGCCAAGAAAAGCATTATAAGCAGAATATTCATCGACGATCACAAAGGTTTGCTTTCGGACCACTTTCCTTTCTCCTTCCCCAAGTTCTACAAACAGATCGATGGTTCCTACTGGTTGCTTTGGTTCCCCAGTGAAGCCAACGATTTTCTGTGATGAGGCTTGCACATCGATCATAGGGATTTTCATCTGGTCAAATGTCTTTTTGAAGAGGATATTACATGATGCTCCGCAGTCAATGAGGACTCTTCTGACAATGGCTGGTCCAATACCAGCCGAGATGACCAAGGGATCTAAAGTAGGAGCTTCAATACCTGTAGAATCTCTGGCTCTGAAAATAATATCATCGCTGAAAGTTTTCTGTTGTTTAAGGGGCGTAGTGTCTTCTAGAACAAAGACGTCTTCTTCGGCTGGAGCATATTTCAAAGCCCTGGAATATCTCTCCATCTCACCCCAACTCTTGCCAGCTGGGTGAGGTCCTCCGGAAATGACATTGATAACGGGCCTTCCAGATTCATGCCCCGTAGCTTTCTCACCTGCCCCAGGCTGATGAAAAGGAGCCCGCTGCCCCTGACTTGACGATGCGGGATTGTTGCCATTCTTTTTCATGAATTGCTGCAACTTGTTTTCTCTTAGCAACTCTTCAATCAGATTTTTCAGCTGGCGGCATTCATCAGTTTCATGACCCGGTTGATTGTGGAAGCGGCAGAATTTCCCACTCTGTATGGCTTTTTTCCCGGTTCTCAAAGGGACAGGTTTAGGGAAATCGATGGAATCTTTGGTGGCCAGGTAGATGTGCTCCGGTGTATGTGATAATGGAGTATACTCTGATGGCTTAAAGGATCGGGGCTTCTTCAGATTACCCTGTTTCTTCCCATTACTATTCTCCCTTTTTTGCCCCACCGATTCATTCTTGCGTGGAGCGACAGTGTTGTCTTCTGCTTTTTCCACCACTGCCTTTACTGGCAAAGGACGACTTTCCAAGCGAATGAATTCGTCTGCTTTTTTGTAGAACTTCTCGAGAGAGGTTGGCTCTTTCATATTTAACCATTTCCCAAATTCGCTTGACTTATCGATAGCCCTCATTAGGTAAGTCAAGATCATTCGTGGTTCAGCATTGTCCACTTCCGCCAGCGCTATATTAAAGCGGTTCAAGAAAGATCTGATAGACTCACCAGGATTCTGCTCTAAACTGGACAATGACATGATATCCTTGGCCTTGGAAGCATAAAGTCTAAACTGCTCCTTGAATTTTCTGGTCAAGTCTGAAAACTGATCGATAGACCGGACTGGCAACTTGGTGAACCACAGTAAAGCCACGCCTTCCAGGTATACGGGGAAATATCGGCACTTTATTTCGTCGGAGGCCCTAGCACCTGTCATGTGCCAATCATATTTATACAAGAACTCATTCGGATCACTTGTCCCTTTGTAAGCTGGAATAGTCGGAGGGACAAACTTCCTTGGAAATTCCGCCTTCAAGATTTTTTCAGTAAACGGAGTTTTACTTGGGGCGAAACCCCATTCCTTCTCATCTTCAACTCTTTGCATACTTTCTTTCATGATCTGCCGGACCATTCCAGAAAGATATTCCTCATCATGCCGAGTTCTAGATCCACCGGCCTCAGGTACTGCCTGCTCAAAGGGACTAGTAGGCCTTTCAGGAGCATTCCTTTCATTAACATCATGAATGTTGCCAGCATAATTCCTTTCATTACCGGCCGGTTGATTGTTTACCCCAAGTAAATCGTTCAACTTATTCAGAATCAGGGCATTCTGGGCACTTTGAGCCTCTAATTGTGTATTTTGGGCGTTTATTTGCTGGTTTAGTCCTAGAATCACAGCATCCAACTCCGCTTTCGTAACTCCAACAAACGGTGTGGGTTGATTAGGCACAGGGGAAGCGGAGGTTCCCTCTTGAATGTTTCCAGATCTGACAGATCTACTTTTCCTTCCAGGAGCCATAATCTCAGATAAACTTCTGGTTTTTAAAGAAATTCTTTCTACAAATCTTTGTGAAGCAATGATGAGAGTTCTCCTGAGTTCAATTCTCAGTGAAAGCACCAAAAAAAATGTTAACGCTAAAATTTGAACGCTAACACCCCAGTGAGTAGATAATAGTTATGAAAGCACCACCCGTTGGTACGGGAACAAGATACAAGTAAAGAAATTGCAGAAAAGCAGTAAAAGACGACAGTTTTATAGTGGTTCGGCCTAAAATCGAGCCTACGTCCACTTTTATCTCTTTATTGCTGAACAAGTACAACTTATACAACTTTCTTCAATTACAATCCACTCTAGACTGTTAGTACAAACTTTTACGGAGAATTATCTTTCAAACTCATGATAAATGATGTGGATTCTCTCTCTTGAATTTGATGTAATGTCTTCGATGTTTGGAGTGCTTGAAGTGTTGCTTGAGTCGAGAAAATGGCAGAGTTTTGGCGCTTCAAGAATGAACCAAAAGTCCCCTTCATGTTGAATATGGCCATGTATTTATAGGCAAACTTTTTAGGCGGAAATTGCTAAGTCATGAGTCGTACATGACTCATGATGAGTCGTAACCCGTACACGGTTCATAATAGGTCGTGGCCGACCTACTGGGTTAGCTTCCCCCCTGCTCCAAGACTATGTTCCCATTTGAATGAATATCACAAGTCCTCAGTTCTCCACGAGTTAACCAGAACGTTCTCCTTTATGTTAGCATGAGTCGTACACGACTCATCATAAGTCATATGTCGTTAACGAGTCAGCAGACAGCGGCATAGGTGCATTGGTATTAGTCTTGTTCCCTGTTCGCTTGAGTCGCCAGCGACTTATGATAGGTCGTACACCTTTTTAAGTCGTAACACTTGTTAACTCGGTCAAGCTTTAATCTGTTATGTCGTAGCTCCCTTTAGTCGTACGCGACTCATATTGCTCAATAGGTCGTTCGTGAGTCACGAGTCATCGAGTCATGAGATAAGTATCACCCCTTAACTCCTCTTTGCTTACGAGTACCGGCTCACACCTTATGAGAAGCGGCATCACTTTTTCTCCAAGTGTTAGGTCGCACGTGACTCATCGCGATGAGGCATGAGTCGGCAACGACTCATAATAAGTCGTAGATCATGTCTTTGGGTTGTAGTTGAAGCATTTGTCAGTACTTCATACGATGAGTCGCTAAGCCGGTGTGCCATGAGTCGGTGGGCTACTGAGTCGCTGAACCACTTCACTCATGAGTCGCTAGAAGTATTGAGTCGCTATGCTGCTTTACTGGTAAGTCGCTGAGTACTATGTCGCTTCATTCCTAAGTCGCTAGCTCATGATAACTCAATGAGTTGCATATCATGAGTCGTTCGCGTCTTAACACACTAGGTCGCAAAGCATTTTAAGTCGCTAAAGCCACTGAGTCGCTCCTTTACATGAGTCGGTAACTATCATGAGTCGTAAGCTCCTTGAGTCGCTCGGCGTTAACAAACTGCTCAGCTATTCTAGCTACTAGTACCTACGAATAGTTAAACTAATGTGAGACATCATAGTTTAGGTCACGGGTCATAATATTAAAGCCCTGCTTCAGGGTTGAAGGTATTAAGTAGCTGATTGAGGGCCCATCTCCTCCCTACATAGAAAGTATTAAATGGTCAGGGTTAGCGGTTAGGCACAGTAAAGGATATCTCGGGGAGGGTCCTCTTCTTGTTTGAGGTATTAAATAACTATTGTAGGGTTCGCCTCTCTAATAAAAAAGTATTAAGTGGCTTGAAGAGATTTTATGCAATGTCAGCTAGATAGTATCAAAGAGCAGTCCACCTTGGGATATGTATTAAATGATGGGAACTTACCTAGAATGAGGCATTAAATTGTCTAAGTCTGCCTAGTTCCTATAAAAGAGGTATAAAGTGACTTGGGTACTTTCCTTACATTGTTAGGACATTATTGACGATAGGGGCATAAGACTGGGGATGGCCTTCGGCTTATAGTTAAAGATGGGTCATTGGGTTAACAGGGTATTGGTTATAGGATTGGACCAGAAAAGCCTTACAACTTGTAATTGAAAAACTTGTAGAATAGTTAGGATGCGTAAGACATATTTTTGTTTAATTATACTGTCCAAGTATTATTATAGAAAGATTCGAGATTTTTATTCACCAGACGTTGTTGTTCTGACTCCCTCCTCATTACAACATAAATTAGAGAGTGTAGATTACAAAGGCGATGAGGGGGCTTGTGGCGGTTATCTGTTTATCTACTTATGTTGTTTTTGTATCTTTGATGCACCCATTTAAAATCATTGATTTATCTTAAGATATTACACTATGGATATTTAGCGTTGTCATGTGGTATTGTGTTGTATTTTTCTAACATTTGAATTTTAAATAAAATGGGAACTGTTTTTGATATTATGTTTTATCCTTCCATGGTGAGATTCTGAATGTTTAGAGAGATAGATCTATGTATTATTCTCCGTATTAATTTTACCAACCAATAACAACTTTGGAATGTGTCTAAAGTTTGGTGGGCCTTTTCTAGGTCAAATATTAGGCCCATTTCATGGTGGGTTACTACATTTGGCATCAGAGCTTAGGTTATCCGACAACAGAGATAGGTATACATATGAGTGGCGTAATTATTATTTTTGAAAGTATTTTTCAAAAACCTTACTATACATATACTTCTTTGGAGCATACACCTAACTCTATAAAGTTCGACTATAGAAGTAGTTGCGACCATATTTCGAAAGGATAGACGAGGCAACTATTAGTTGGGCCGATAGATAGAGTTAAATTTATAATCCTACCCCGATTACCCTATAGGGTAGAGATTGTATTATAACGAGTGGACCACTAAGAGCACGACTGTGACATATAGAAGCACCCCGAAAGCTAAATGGTACTTGACTCCTTTATTGAGTCTAGACTGCCTTATGATTTTTGATTTCGATGGATTGTCAATTGAAGGCATACATTTCATCTAGACAGATGGGAGATGCGAATCTATATGTTATTAGCATCCGAAAGTAAGGAATGATATGAGTGAAGTAAGATGTAAAGGAGGAGTGGAGCAAGTTCCTACAAGAAGGTGTATATTAATCATCACAGGGAGATAATTGGATTTTTATGAAGATTTAGTAGGGAAGAAAGAAAGTTTAATAAAAATGACAATTGAAGTTAATTTCTAAATCCAACCACATGGGAAAAAATTTGATAAAACTTTTGGAAAAATTCATTGAAATGCTTTGAATGGGTTTTCAGAGGATTTTTTGGGAAGTTGTTGTTTTGAAAAAAGTGAGGAAATTTGGAAATTCATAATTTAAAATTTTCGAGTTAAAAGTTTCTAATTAAAAGGTTTTTGGTTTAAATATTGGTTGAGTTAAAATGTTTTTGGTTTAAATATTTTCGATAAAGAGTTTTTTCATTTTTGAAATAAGTGTAAAATATAGTGTAGGTTTGACTCGATGATTTTTCTTATTTCATAAATTTGGACATTATTTTTCTAATTCATTCTAAAATGGGGAATAAATGGTAATGGAACTTGATTAAACTTAGGTAGAGAGAATAGCACAATGATGTAGGTAGGAGGAACATTCCCATATAAGAAAATGCAGAAAATAACAGCTCAAATAGATTTATATATAAAGAAAAGCCTAGATGGCTAAAGCAGCAGGTGAATGCAATATGACAATTCAATATTAGGAAATTTAGATAGCAAAAACGTTAGTAACTTATATAAAATAGAATTAGTAATCTAGTTAGAAATAATATTGAGAGAGGTAATAGTTATAAGATAGGAAATTAATAGGATAGAAGTTATCCTTGTATACTCCATATTTCATTGTTTAAAGATATGGAAGATGTTTTGAAAAAAAAAGAATTTTTTTGATTAATCAATATGATAATTAAGTTTTTGAATGTTTTGGATTAAAAATCATACCATTAAAGAAGTAAGTCCTTGAGGTAAAAGTCTTTGAGAAGGGAAATTATTTTGCTAAGAAATTTTGAATTTGGGATTAAGGATAAAGCAGCAAATGTTTTGAAAAATTGTTTGAATGCTATTGAAAATTGTTGTTTAAATGATTTTAGGAATACGATTCTTCAAACTATTTTGCAAGTTGGAAATTCTTTTGATAAATATGTTTAAAAGTTTTCTTTTGAAATGAGAAAATTTCTAAATTCCAAATGCCACATACTAGCGTGATGGAGGTTTCTAAGTTTATATTTTCAAAGGTAAAGGTTCCAGATTAGATAATTCATGATTGTGAAATTTCAGTTTTATGAATGGCGAGGACTAAACCAATTTTTTTTAATATGGAGTGTATATGGATCATTACCTTGATAAGACAGGGTAAAGGCTTTAGGATATGAATAAAATAGAAGTAGTTGGTACAATTTAATCTGGAAATTTGAAGTTAGTCCCAAATATTCGATTGTACAATTTTGGTAAAGTTGTACGATATTCCTGATTTACAATGAGGTTGTAAATTAGGTTTCCCTAGTTGTCTTAGAATATGAATTTATTATGTTTTGATTTATTGGAGCCTGTTCCATGTAATTATTATAAGTTATCCAATTCTAAAATGTGTATAAAAGCATGTCATTTGAGTTAACAAAGGATATACCAAAAAAGGGAAAAAGATGTAGAAGATATGAATATTCTTTTCCGTTATTTACACTGTCTATTTCAATAAAAGAAAAAATCCTTATAATTCCAAATAAAACAAAGACATCACTTTTGGTTAATTTATGGAAAATTATAATGGTAATCCTTTCTGGAAGGATAACTCTGATAAATTAAAGTGTAGAAAGGAATGTCATAATTTAGAAATTAATAATTAGAAATAAGATACACACACATACACACGTATAATTGTGCTCAACGTTCAAATATAAAAATATGAAAATAGCATAATTTACAATGATATTCGTATTAGTTATTAGTAGCATAGTAATTATAGGACTAAGTTTATGGACATTAATTGCAGATTTAATGGGCAATAAATTTGTTAATAAGAGAGAGTTAAAGGAATTAAATAAGGATTGATTAAAGAATTTAATATGACAATTATGGGGATGCACCATTTACCCCATAATTGGGTATATTTACTGAAGTAATAGATAGACCACATTTATTTGAAGTCAAGAAGGAGAATTACAAAAGGTGGGTGATAGTGAAATGACATACTACGAATGTCCATCTTAATTTAATAAGGAGTATTACGACCATAACATAATTTACATCAGTTGATGATAAATGACGACTTTCACCAAATTTTCCTTTAGAGTTGTTGGGTTGTAATCGCTAGTTGTCTTCCATAGGTTATTTGAAAAGCATACAATATGGTATAAGGTATACATATTAAATATATACATATTAAGAAATAGCATAAATAAGGAAATTTCTTAAGGACACTTAACCAGCGATAAACCAAAGGTAAGACTGGAAGTTAATGAGGAAATTAGGTTAGTAACTAGGAATAAATAATGCTTTAATCCCAAAAATATTAGGATTTTAGACAAAATAAATTTTAGCTGGCAAAATGACACCATTCAAGGATGACCATTCACCCCAAAGGAGATTAGATGTATAAGAATACGAAGAGAATATTGTATTGGCCAGTTGAAGAGGGTGCTAAATTTATTTCTAGACGTTTGATGTGCCAATGGATAAAGGACGAGCAAGGAAAACCTAGAGGATTGTTGTTGCCATTGGAGATTCCGATTTGGAAATGGGAGCATACAACAATAGATCCCATAGATGGATTGCCTAGAGCCAAAGGGGCAACGAAGCAATTTAGATCATAGTAGGTGTACTTACTAAAATCGCCCATTTTATTCTTGTTAGAAATCAATAGGACCGCAACGTCCCTAGCATAAATTTATATCAAGGAGGTGGTTCAACTTCATGGAATTTCAATTAGCCTTGTTGGCGATAGGGAACCCTTGTTTACTAGCAAATTATGGAGGAGTTTGCAAATAGCTTTAGGAATCTCATTGGATTTTAGCATTGCTTACCACCCACAATCCAATGGTTAAGCCGAAAGGGTGAATAAGATCTTGGAAGATTTGTTGAGAGCTTGCATCATGGACCTTGGAGAGCATTATGAGTAGCACTTACCTTTAATCAAATTCGCGTATGATAATAGTCACCAAGCGACGATTTGCATGACATCTTTTAAAGCATTGTACGAGAGGTAATACAAATCACCAAATTGTCGACACGAAACCACTGAAAAAATTCTACTTGGACCTAATTTAATTCATGAAACTTCAAGAAAGATAGAGTTGATTAGGCAGCAAATGAAGGCTCCACTGCATCGTCAGAAGTTATATGCGAACATGCGAAGAAAAGAGTTAAATTTTGAAGTAGAGGAAATGCCGTTTGTTAAAATTTCCTCCTCAAGAAGGTCATGAAATTTGGGAAGACAGGAAAGTTAGTACCAAAATTTGTTAGACCTTTCCCAATTTTGGAAAGAATAGGAAGACTTTCTTATCATGTGGAGCTAATGGATAAATTGGTAGGATTTCATGGCTGTTTTCACGTTTCGCACTTGAGGAAATGCCTTCAAAGCATTTCTACTATGGTAGAGCCTGCTCAACTAGGGGACATTGAGATGGAGCCTGTAACGACCCGCAAATCCGCACCCCTTGAGTCGAAACTATTCTACATAAATCCACTCAAGATGTACAGAAATACGAACCATTTAGGTTAAAGAAGAAGATGTAGAAGAAGAAAATAGAAAAAAATATCAGAATCTAACCATCGCAGCGGAATAAAATATGATATAAAATAATAGATCTTTACACAAAAGAAAACTATATCTGTTTTACACATACATCATCAGAGTACATCATCAGAGTTCCACATCAATAACATGCAACTAGATACACGACGGAATAATAATCAAATACAGAAATACGTATCGCCATCCAGCTCGTCTCCTGAGCTCCACAGCTTCATATCCTGTATCCTATAATACTCGGTCTGACCCGAGCAATGTAGTTAAATACCACTCGAGTCAATCTGGAAAACCAGCGTGAGAAATCACACTCAAATTGATATTAAAGTTTCAAAACTTCTTTTAAAACAAAAGCATCTCGTAAGACCACGCCACAAATAAACACGTCGTGTTATTACCTTATGATAGCTAAAACATTTTGATATTAAAATCCTCTGTTATTATAATAGGGTCTATATACAAATACTTATTAAAATAGCCGAAATTGTTACATTCATTAAATTCCAGCTACTAGCCACAGAGTGGGTAATACAAACAAAACTCGTAAAAGGCGTGTAGGGAGAATGGATTTCCAACTAATGACTAGGCACTGGGGTACCACTTGTCACGGTACGTGGCCTAGATCACAGTACCGAGGATTACTCCCGACCCCCTACAACACAAGACCTGGACTACCCCTTACTGGATAATCCTGAGTAAGATCACCTCATGGTTGGGATCAGCAACAGCACCACTAAGCCGAAATAAAAAGGGACATCTAGACACGGATTGTAACATCCCGCCTTTTCGCACGCTTTAAATCAACACACGTGCCAGTTCAAACCGTTCGGAAGGGTGGATTGTTATGGGGTAAATAAGAAAAACGAGAAAGAAATAAAACAAAACAGAATCTCACAGCGGAAGGATAAAATATAATAATCAAATATACCGTTATAAAGTTGTTTTACAAAATATTCGATTATACTTATACAACATACGTCAGAGTTACACATATCATGTAACAATGCAGCGGAACTATATGAGTGTAGTGGAATATAATAAATAATAACAATAGAAATCTCCGTCTTCATCATCCGGAGCTAAAGTCTTCTATCCTGAAACGCTCGAACTGACCCGAGCGAATTGAAAAGACAAAAAATTCGAGTCAGAACTAAAAGGTCTTATGTAAGTTAAATCAACAGAAATAAACATGAGTGCAGTAACTCAAAAGATGCTCGGGATTCACATCTCTTAAGGATCCGTTAAACTATTTACTATGTAGTATATTTCGCTATTATAATAGTGTCTAATTGTAAAATAAACTTACTTTTTTCTTAGCATTAAGGAGTGACCCAATATTCCCCTTAAAACGTAATAGTCCCAGTAGTCCATCCAATATCATAGTCCCTGCTGATCGGGAAGACACCAGAGGATACCACACGGGCTACGGGAGAAATCCAAACTCGTACAAGGCGCGATAGGGTAGGTGACACGGCACAACTAGGCAATGTCGAGGTAGATATACCAATTATGCTTCCGGGTCGGTGGTAACGCGTAGCCACAGCTACCGCCCACCTCGAGCCACACACCCAAATAAAAAAAAAACAAAAGTGGCCACCGAAATAATCCAAAAGTCAAAGTAAAATATCGAAGCGATGTGTCCGATCAAAGGTGCTACCTCAATTAACCTGTCAATCGCTCCTGTTTTGGCCACCTTATGCCAACTCACGGGAGTTGGGTCCACGTATTTACCTCAAAGGAAACGTGGCCGCCATCCTACTTCATTCTGGAATCTCCACCGCGTACACGGTTGTTAAAGTAGTTTTCGGAGTTGGCAAAGAGTATGACAACTTCCGATCCTGGTCTCTTCAACAACCAAACGTTATTATAACACCGCGGTTATTTCAAAATAATTTATACCTTTAAAAACCAGAATAAAATATTCATTTCAAAACTACATAAATACGATATCATTTACATTTAAAGACCCAAATCCATGTGATATCAAATATATCTTTTTTAAAATCACAGCATTTCAAATCTATATACCTTGAAACTATAGCTTTGAAACACAACTTTTAATATTTAATGGTTTAAATACTATATTACTTAATATAATAAAAAAGCTTCTTTAAATTTCACAATAAAATCCCAATATCAATTTGAACCTCCAAATAAACCATTTTAATCGCCATATATTTCACAGCTTAAGTATTCTATATTTCAAAACTTAAATTTTTATAGCTCATATTTTCCACTCTTTAAATATTCCACTATTCTAAATGGATTCATTGAAAATTTAATATATCAAATCCAATTCCTATTATTTAAAACTTGAAATGTATACTTAACAGAAAAAATATTATTTAAGCAAAACCCTTAAACTCCAATAACAGGATATTCTTTTTAATTAAATTAACTTGATAATATTCTTTAAATCAATTGGATATTCATTTAAATTCTCAAATCAAAAATCAAGTTATACAATCATACCCTTTAAATCTTAATTTATTTACATTTCAAATCAAATTTTTCGAGGAAAATTCTTAAATACTTTAATTCAAATCATATTCACATTTATCTTCAACCTTACTTTAATTTGAGTTGTTATAAACTCTATATACAATAGAATTTTTAAATAGATACTTAACCATATTATATAAACGAAATCAACTTCATTATTTAGCTTATTTTAAAATCCGAAACAAATTTATACATAGCAAAATTCAAGAATTTACTATATATATATATCAAAATTTAATATTTATTAAACCGTATTCTTTCCAAAATCATAGAAAATCATTTCAAAAATAATTATACGTATATATATATACCACAGTGCCTGTATATAATTTTCTATCCTATGGTCAAGTGATAAAGATATTTATCATTTCAATCCACAATTTAAAAATAAAACGGTTGTATATCATTTCAAACCGCAATCCCCAATGAAATGAAAGTGCATAATAACTTGCAGTTTATACAATACAAATGTAGCATCCATTCGTCCATCATATCAATCATCAAACATTCATCAATTTATCATCTGATTCAAACAATCACATCAATAAATAATAATTAATTAATGGCAGTTAATTTTTCAATAATGAATTAAATAACTGTTTAACTATAGTACATATGCAATAATAAATAAATTTAACTAGCAGTTTATATGCAAAAATAAATTTAACTAAAATTTAACTGGTAGTTTATATGCAAAATGAATTAAATAACAAGTAAATTATATGAATGCAAATTTACTAAGATAATGATGAAATATATGCCAAACAACTATAAATAAATTTCTAACACATCATAAATCAATTTAACAAACATAAGAAATTTTAGAAATTGTGAGTGGGTTAAAACACTCACCTTTTGAATTTAAATTGAATTTAAATCCAATTTAAACCAAAAAATTTAACAGTCTCAGAATCCATCCAAACCAGCGCCAAAATGTTCGAAATTTTATTACGATCCTAACAAAAAAAATCGCGCGTGAAACGGAGTTCGTAAGTGGGAGATATTCGAATTAAAAGTTTTGAAATGAAAATTTAATTTAAAACAAAACAAACAAACTCAACACTCAAGAAATAAGCCACGCCACTACACATATCCTCCCTCCAGAACAGCACACGCGAATCAACACGTCTCTCGTTCCATTTTATAAATTAAATTCCCAAAAACCCATTTATTAAATTTTTAAGCCTTCATATTGACATCTTTTACCGTACTAAGATTTCCACTGCATTGGTTCATGCTTTATTACCTTATCCTCCTCAAATTCCATTTTGATTTTCAATAACGTAGTATTTAACCGTTTTAATTCCACTCTATTTTGCAATAAATAAATTTATTGGATTTTATACTTAAATCAAACTAATAAATCTTGCTTCCAAATCTTTAAATCAACAAATTTTTATAAAATAAATAGGCTTAGCATAAATCACATCTTATAAAATTTACCATCTTCAATGACAAATCAAATCTGCCATAACTGCATAAATTTAAGTCAATTAATTGTAATTGATTCCCCATTAAATGTTATTAATTAAAAATTGAAACCTCAATAAATTCGTTAATTGATTTAAAAATCTAGCTATTCAATAAATAGTCTTTTTATGGGTATAAATAACATTGAATTATAATACATTTCATTAATGTATTTATTAAATTTATTTCCCAATAACGTACTACCTAATTTCCTTAAATTGCAATTTTGATTTCCAAATCTTATGCAACATACTAAAGAAATAAATATATATTAATTGATTCGTTTTTCTCATTCATTACTTTAATGTACCCCTTTTAACAACTTCTAACCATTGTCTTTACATTTCACACAAATGTAACATTTAATTACATTTATTACAATTCAATGTGGGCATTTATTTCCATACTACTGATTGCATTCACTTATATTCTATCCTTTTACTATACATTTTACTTCTTACAACCTTTTTATTTTATTCATTGGTTTAATGTTTATTTAAATTATTCCTTTATTACTTACAAATCTTATTTCATTCATGAATGCCATCATTTATCAATTATTACATAATTTCATTTATCACGTAATTCATGCTATTCATGTTTAATTCAATTCCTTTGCACATTAATTGATTTACTAAAGTTTACAATCATTTATTTATATTACTTACCTTCTTAAAATCTTAAACTAGTAGCATTTCAATTATACTTAAGTTTATACTTCCAACCAATTACTAAAATATCTTACTTAATATTGAATTCATTCAACTACCTCTGCTTTTAGCATTTCATTGGTTAATTCAATATTCCCATTTGTTTCTTTTATTAAACTTATACCCAAGTATGACAAATTTCACAATTTCAATTGATTGCCCTTACGTTTTGAATTTGTAAATCTAAATTTCAATTGCTATATCTAAATTTCCAACATTTTCTTCATTATAACTTCTAAGATTTTTATTTCTTCCTAAATTTAATTGCAAAATTTAAATTAAACTAAAAAATTTATTAATCAAAATTTATGGGTCGTTACACAGATGACCTTACCCGGAAATGGGTGCTGCCCACCAAGCCTTGCTGCATAACCCCTAATTTTCAGTCATTCCCGGTTGATGAGGCTTGAGGCTAAGCGTTACCTTTTAGAACATATCCCTTAGAATGCCCATCGTCCACCTGACGATGTTCCTAAAGCATTCATCCATACAAGTTCGTCCCGGGTTCGAACGGAACCGAAGGCACTACTCCAACTATGTGAGGACCCGCAAATCCGTACTCCTTGAATAGACACTAATCTCCATTGATTAACTCAAGATGAACAGAAATACGAATTCTCAGGGTTTAAACAAGAAGAAAAAGATGGAAGAAGAGAGAAAAGATAGAACAGAACAGAAAGAAAACAGCAGAACAATATCAGAATCTCACAATCGCAGCGGAACAACATATAATAAATAAATGAATAATCTTTAAACAAAGAACTATTTCAGTTATTACATTACATCACATTACATTATATCATCAGAGTGTGCGACTATCGAACAACAACAAAACAGCGGAAAAGAAATACTATATACTAGTGATACGCCATGCCATCCATCTTGCCTCCAGCAACTCCTGAATTCCAGAATATCCTGATAAACCTTAACTCTTGACTGCCCGTGTGGAAATTGGTGGGCACCCAGAGTTTAGGAAGGAAAACAATAAAATCAGAGTCAGTCATGTGACTGGTGTGAGAATTAAAACAGTTTATCTTTAAAACAAAGAGTAGGATAATTTTAAAATAGATTCGCAATGCTTTTAAAAATGAGACTACCATAAGACCTCCCACCACACACACAATGCAAACGCAGACTTGGAGGAGATTTCTTCTTATGTTAGTCAAAGATGCTTACTATGTAAAATCAAATCATTTTTGATATTATTATTAGTGCATAGTGTAGAAAACATTTCGAAAGTAGAATATAAATCTTAGCCAGCATAGTTACCATTATATTATGCCTGCTATAGCTACCTCCTGACGAAGTAGGTTCTACAACTAAAACCGTACAAGGCTTGTATTGTTTCTTTGGATTTCCAACAAACGGTCAGGCCAAGGAACTTTCCATCGCCACATGGAAACGCCTCTGGAATGACGTCCCGAGAACCAAACCGGATCTCTGCTAACACAAGGCCGGGTTACCCCTAACTAGGTAACTACTGACAGGAATATGTCATCCCCCGATCGTAACCGATCTACATCCGAGGATCCTCGATTTCCAACAACCACAAAAATTTGCAGCAACAACATAGGTTAAATATCTGGGCTCCATACCATGATACCACCTCTATCCAGAAGGAATGACATACACTAAAGGGCGCTACCCCTAATAACATTGCTGCATCCTTCCTGTTTTGACCATTTTCGGGGTGTGAGGTCCGACGAAGTCTCGTCCACAAAGCCACGCTTTGGTACAAAGCCATGATTTGGGTCAACAAATGATCAAAGTAATGATCACAAAGATAAATGATCAAACAAATGATCATATCACAAATGATCAAACAATGTTCATTCCACGGCAACACTCGGCATGTCACATTACCAAATTGGGAATATATCGCTGATAACCATCAACTACATAACCTCTGAGCTCGTACGTCTCAGAGAAGGGTGTTAAGCTATGAGAATAAATTCTCCGCCACCAACAGAAATATATTTGAAAGAAATCAGCTTTATATCTCAATTTGTAATGTCAGACATACAATCAATACAAGTCTGTTCCGGGATCGAACAGAACTGAAGGCACTTACAAAGAAGTCCTTGCAATTCGGATATTCACTAATCACGACCGGACTTCTCATCACATATGGAGTCTCTATACCGGGGACCAGTCGATGCAAAGACATTCGACGAGTTGTCCTTTCGCTCAGTCTTCAACACTGGTCTTCAAATGCAATTCATAACGACGTATCACATATTCGGAATGGGTTATACGACCCCAAGGTCCTTTCCTGGCTAACCCGAATAGTGAGCGCTTATTTAAAAATAAGTGTGGCATTCAAATTCAAGCAAATCACAACAAATACCCATTCAATGGTAAATATTGATAGTCGGTTATTGGACTATCAATGGATATGCACAACATCACCAGATTCCAAATAATTTTCCAAATTATTTATTTTCCAAAAATATCTTTACAAGATATATAATTTTCACACTTCAACCATTTGAAAACAAATTTTCAATCATTTTCCTTACGCGGAAATACTTTCATTTCAACATGGTTCATTTAAACCAATTATTCCTTAACGATTTACTTTATATTTACGTTCCAAATCCGTAAATTAATTCCCACACTTCAAAAATAAATCAACGTTTATTTTTAAACAAATTCCCCTTTTCATTTATAAATTCCATAATGAATTTACATTCCAAAATATCTATGAATATACGATTTCAATTATTCATTTTCAATTTATCTTCAAAAAGATAAATTCTCAAAAAATGTTTCATTTCACATTGGAAAAACGTTTCCATACTTATTTATTTATAAGTAATTCACAAATCCATTTATTTTCAACACTTGGAAAATATTCAATATACTTAAATCGAAATTAAGTATATATTTCATTCTTTAAGGAAATCATTCTCTGAAACATATTTATTTGGGCCAAAACGAATGTTGCGTAAAACATCGTTACGACAACCCAAAATCACTAGTATAGGGATTCGAAATTAAAATAGATATATAAATCCCAATACTATAAAAAACATTTTCTTTCGGAAATCATTTACTATAACAACAGTGTTATAGTCCACCATTTCCTTCTATTTCTCGAAAACGTCTATTTCAACGATTAATGTTGAAATCTATGGTTTCGATTCATAACACATTTAAAAAAAATATTGTTAGATCGTTTTCATTCTATTTAAAACAACACATCCAAAACAATTTCTTTAACATATTATTCACTATTTAAAAATGTGAATATACTTCGTTAACTAATTTCATCCTTTCTATACATTTTATTTTAAAAGATTATTCACTGTCTAAAACGTGAATATAACTCCATTAATAAGCTATAACAATTTACTTATCAAAATAAGTCGTTTGCGGATTTATAAAACAATGTTTATAAATTCCATTTCTATTTATTTTATAACAACTTCCTTTTATAAATCTCCTTTATTAACCTATTTCAATTTATAAGTCAATTATATACCAAAAGTTTATATTATAAGTTAAATGCTTACAATTTATTTGTTTGCCAAATCATTCTTTTAAACTTCCCAAATTATAAATTTTATAACTTATAAGATTCATTTATTTACCCAAAATTATTTTTTTAATAACTTTACAAATTTTATAAACCTACTGCTTATAAAATTCCATTTATAACTTCATCATTTATAATTCTATGAATTTCATTCAGTTACGAAATTCATTTACACTTCATTCTAACACTTATAAAAACTCGTTTTATAATTCAAATATTTTTAATTTATAAATATCAATTTATAAATCCTTATGTAAATCAATTCATATTATTATTTTAAAATGTCTTTAAACTCCTTTATAATTTCACCATTTTCTTTGATTTATAAAATAATCAAATTTATAAATCCTATATTTTAACTTTTTATAATAAATTCAAAAATCCCAATTAAACTATTTCATAAAATCATTAGCCTCATATTTTCAAAAATCAACTTTTAACTATATTTCTCAAAAATCATAATTTTTATAACTTTAAAATTATAACGTTTATTTATTTAAAACGAATCAATTCCAAAAATATTTTATAACGTATACTACCAAAAAAATCACTTTAAAAATCCTTTTAAAATTCCAAAATTGGCCCAATGATGCTACACACCAAATAGTCAATCACGACAACAACGACATCATATATCGATATGATAATCAATCAAATATCAAAATATCTGAAATCAAATAAATATTGTTGAGGAATCCAGTTGGATCCCTCCAACCTGTTTCCTGCATCCAAAGTTGTTAGCACAATA
Source organism: Allium cepa (assembly GCA_030765085.1). Taxonomy (NCBI): domain Eukaryota; kingdom Viridiplantae; phylum Streptophyta; class Magnoliopsida; order Asparagales; family Amaryllidaceae; genus Allium; species Allium cepa. Next base: position 960,419,391 of record CM060939.1, on the reverse strand, counting down.
CCAATTCCGTTCCAGTACGGAATTATCACGGTATATGGGATTTAAAATATTATCCGCTTAATAGACGGCGCAATAGGGTCTCATCCGCTATATAATGCGGGAAATCGACTCCAAGTACATAAATAATACCAATTTCACTGTACTGCGAAATATTCGCGGTATATGTTTTTAATAAATAACATCCGCTTACTAACGGCGCGTAATGTCTATTTTAACAATCAATAGATAAAAGTCATCATTCAACATACATTCAACAATTTTAAATCTAACTATTTAAAATTAAAATCGAAACCGATTCGATTAAGTGAGAAGTTCTCACCTTGATTTCAATTTCGTTTTCAGCTTTTATTTCGAATAAAATTAAACGAGCGTTTAATTTTATCCGAAATTCTCATTAACTCCAAATGACTCCAATCCAATTCCATAGTGTAGTGCTCGTCCACACGAACCCAACGCAACTTGTTTCACGCGTTTTCGACCTCGTATGAATAAGATATTGCATTTTAAACATCTTACGAATTATAAATATTAATATTTACAATATAATTTATTTTTAAACCCAACATCTATCACAGCCGTGAGATCCTTGCCTCCTTCATCCAGGCCGTCCCACGCACTTCATCTTCCCAACGTCCAGGAATTCGCACGCAACTTAACCCATTAAGCTTCAAATTAGGGTTGAATTATACTCCTTCTACGAACGTTTTGAAGACGGTCAGAAACTTGCATTTGAACGACCATGCCGAGCTCCATCCACGGCCAGAGCATCATCAAGCTCGGCCTCTCCCCTTCCCGCGATTTGCGTGCGCAACCGTGCGACTTTGCAGCCAATTTGCCGATGATCCAAAGCTCCAAACATGATCATAGCCGTTGAGATTATTGATCTCACTCCCCTCTACGAGTTTCATGTTGATCGTTTCTTATACTTGTTGATGGATGAAGAGAAAATTGAGGAAGAAGAAGATTAAATTTCGGCCTTTGAACGTGATAATGGCGGCTGGAGCAAATTAAAACCCTAGGGACGTTTATTTATGCAAATGAGAAACATGAGGGGCTTATATAGAAAATTCAGCGAACACTATTCATCCCGGAATTTCCGAACTCCAAACGAAGCGTGTCGGTTGGAATTCCTAAGGTTTACCCCACATTCCAAACACAATGGAACGTGTTTCGGGAGCTAATTCGGTCATCTGTGCGAGCTATGGCAATAAACGTTCGATTTAAAATTTAATTGGTAAATCAAATTTCTAGGCATTTTAGCTTGCCCCGGACAAACGTTAAATCCGGTTGACACGAAATTTGAAACCATACAATAATATCACATTACGGATCCGATGAAACAGGTTTCGTCGAAATCCGAGACTGTTTGAAAAATGACTATTTTAACTCGCCAAATTAATATTAAAACAATTTCGATGCATTTCGAGTTGCCACGGTCAAACGAAAACTCCGATCGCTACGAAAATTGAAATCCGATAATAACAAACTATTACGGATCCAATGGAACTAGTTTCATCCAATTCTGAGACTGTTCGAAAAATGGCTAATTTCACTAGTCGATTTAATATTAAAATATTCAATTTTCACATATTAACTTTAAATTCGACTTTAAAAGTTCTAAAATATCGTTCTAACTCCAATATGATAAAATAAAATTTTACAAATCATTTTCAATCATATTTAACCCGTTATTCATTTTTTTTTGTAATTTCAACTATTAAATTATCAATTTAATTATTCAATTAAATCCAATTATTCGAAATAAAATTATTCGACTTATAAATTTCACTTATTAATATTTAAAATTAATTAAATATACAAATTTTAATTAATAGAAATTCTGGGTCGTTACAAACTTCCCCCCTTAAAAGAATTTCGTCCTCGAAATTACCAAGTAAGAAAAGTTACAGAATCTATTAACTTTCCGAAAATCCATAGTTAAACTTCTTACAATAATTTTACTAAGTTTCCAAATCATACTTAGTTATCTTTTCAAAAGCAACTACTGTTGTTTAACTTTCAACTCCAAATCAAATTATAGTTTTCAAAATTTTCCAATTTTTCTTAAATTTTTCTAACGCCTTAAATTTTCGGAAAAATTCGCCATAGTCTCCTTTGCGCGGCTCGATCCGAAAAAAATGATAGTATATATATCACAAATATACATCTCATCAAGTGATGAGGCATCCCGCAGGGAAAAAGGTGTAAAAGTACGATATTTAATCCGAGATATGTACCTTACATTTTATTAGCGAGCATATACGGCTAATATAGCGCGAAAGCGAGCTCCAAATGTGAAGCAAACACGATCCACACCTACTAAACACTCAACAACAGATGAGAAACATGTATATAGACAATAGTATCGATATACAACATATAGCAACATAACAACTATATATGCCAACATAACAAATGCAGTAAAAGCAATATATTCAACCATCAACCAACTATCATCCAACTAACATCCATAATCAATAAATATTCATTTATATTCTCATTAATATTCAATGAAATGGGTTTTCAATTTAATCACATTTGATTCATTAACAGTGGATGTTTTTACTAACATTCATTTTCAAATAGTTTATATTCACTAATTCATATTCAAGTTGGTTCACTTCCAAATCAAATTCAATTCTATTTAAGATTCACTTAACTTCCAATAACATTAGTTTTTAATGAATTACACTTACATTCATTATTTCATATCAATTATTTACATTTAATTGATTAGCATTCAATCCATTCATTCAATTCAATTGCTAATTCATTTAACCACAAAAGTTGAATTTCATTTATTTAACTCAAGTTTTATATCCATCACTTAACTTTATTAATTTACTTTGATACCAAAATCAACTTCATTCAACATCACTTAAGTTATATTCCATTTAAACATTATTTGGCTTTACTTAATGTGACGACCCGGAATTTTGAGCAATATCAATTTAATAATCTTTGATAATAGTTAAATTGATTTGATCATTTTACATTATAAATTGACAAGTTAAAATTTATTTTAAAGATTAAAAATAATAATTTGTTAATATCTATTAATATTTTTCCTTGCAATACGAATAGGCAAGATCAATTCTTTTGAAAGTTTATAATAATTTGATTTGGAAATATATATATTAGTAAATAAGAAGTTTTTAATGTAATAAAACTTTATATTCAAATTATAATATATATGAATATATATATATATTGTGATTTGAGATTTGTTTTAAAAGTTAATATGGTTATTTTCAAATTTAATGTAAAAATGTTTTCTATTTGGAATATGTATATATTTGAAATAGGAAAATTATTAATTTAAATTTAACAAGAGTTTTTCAAACTTTAATATATATATATAGTTTTGAAATTTGAAATGTTAAATTTGATTTAATGACTTTGAATTGATAATTGAGACTTAAATTTTAAATAACAAAGTTAATTCCTTATTTATGATAAATTTGTACTTTAAGCTTTTAAATAAGATTTAAAATGTAAGTTACTTGATTCATATGAATATTACATAATATAATAAATAATTAAGCCTTAAAATACATTACATATATATTCACATTACATGCAAAATTTAAAATAAATTATAAAACATAAACAACACTTGTAAGTATAATTGGCTTATTAAAAGACATTTGTAAGTATATAAACATATAAGGGACAAGTGGCAATTCTATTGATAACTTAATTTAAAAATTAAAATTTGTAAAAATGAAGAAGGAATTTACTTTTAATTTTCAGCTAAGAAATCACTTTCTTCTTTCAGCTAAGGTTTCTTTCTTCTTTCAAACAAAACTACAAATCTAGAAAGAAAAAAAAATTGAAACAAGGCAGTAAAACCTGAAATGGCAAGTCTGGAAAATTCAAACAGAGTATAGCAGGAAATTTTAATAACCATGCAATTTCATTTTCAAGTCCATCTGTAATCAATGCAAAGAATTCTGTAAATAGCATGCAAGATAGTTGAAGCCTGGAAAAATGCAGATGAATTTAAAAGCATGTACAGTTCTGTCTTCCACTTAATTACAGGTGAGTAAATAAAACCTTTTAAAAACAGTTTTAATCTTGATTACCAACTCTTATTGATGAATGAAGATCATGATGGTCTCTGAAATATTTGAATTAACTTGATGCATGTTATCTTCTTGTATGACTATTGTCTGTATAGTTAAAATCTTGAGCACTGTGTGATACTGACAGTCTCCATTGTCACAAATAATTTAATAACTAAATTTAAATTTGAATTTGCTTTCGGTTTGTGAAGGAAAGATGTTTGTTACCACATTAACTTGTTTCTAAAAATAATTACAAGTTGTAAAAATAGGAAATTGGTTCTGCATTTTCAGATTTACAGTAAAAAGAATAAATTGAGGTAAAAATTATTAAATCAATTTTAGTTTTTGATCTCATAATTGAATTCTTAGGGCCAAATCATGATTTTTGAGATATGTACCTTGATTTTTGGATTATAAATCGAAGTGAATTTCTGGGTTGACAGTTTTGTGCAATTTGGTTGATTCATGGCAAACGATGGCGAATTGAATCTTGACACTGAGCATGAAGGAGTAGGGAGTATTGGTGATTATGGGAAAAATGGAATTTGGGTTTATTCTGGGTCGACTAAATCATGAATAGAAGAATTAGGGTTTTAGTACCTGTTTTTAGGGCGATGGGTTCTGTTGGGTTCGCGGCCACATGAGGTAACCGGAGGCGATCGGCTTGTTGCCGAAGGTTGGGGGGGGGGTCGTGGCGAAGTTTGAGTGTGGAGGGCACGGCGTCTCGAGTGACGATTCGTCGGCGGTGATCAGATTCTGCAGGTTATTGGGTTCAGGCAATGGGGTTGAAATCGAAATTTTGATTTTGATCGAGGCTTGGTTTGCTGGGTTGCGCGTTTCATTGTTGAGGTCATTCGTGACTTGGTGGATGCCGAAGGAGGTTCAACGTCGGCCGAACGTGGGCGTGCACGTTGACGTGCACTATCGCGTGCATCAGGAGGGACGGTTCTGGGAAGAAGAGGGGTGTAGACTCGAAGCCTCCATCGTGTTTTGTTGTATGGAACTCGAAGTATTCTCCGTATTTTTGACGTGCTGGCTCGAAGCAGGGGGTAGGTGGGGGAAACTCGGGGAAGTCACTGGGTTTTTGTGTAGTTTACTCGGGTTTGGATAGAAGTTTACTCGAGTATTTAGATACAGGCTTTAGAGCAGATGTTTAAGTGTTAATACTAAGCAAAATTGATTTTAGGAATTAATTTTTTTTTAAACAAAGGTTGAACAAGTTTCAAAAATTAAATTTGTTTCAAAGTCATGTTTTAAAAACAAGTTTATATATTTTAAAATAAAATAAGTGGATTTGAAATAAAGTTTATAATAAACTTTACTAAATAATTTGGAAAGGTTTTAAAGATTTAAAAATTAAAATATGTTTAAATTATAATTGATTTCTAAATATTATATTTTATTTAAATAAAGTTTAATGATTTAGAATTTGATAGTCAATTGTAATAAAGATTATCTTTAGTTATTTTGAATTTTGATTTAATTAAAGATAATTAAATTTGTAAAGATAATTGAGATAATTAAATCATTTTTATTTATCAAGTTTTATTTGTTAATAAATGATTTAATTAAGATGATGATTTTCTTAATTAAGAGTCTTTATAATATAAGAAATTAAAGAATCATTTAATTAATTTTAAATGATTAAGTTAATTAGTTAATTAAGTAATTAACTTGTGATTAATTAAGATAATCATTATGGATTAATCTAAAATAATTGCTTAGGTAAGTAATTCAAGTAATTAAGTGATTAATTACTAAAGGTAATTAAGTAAAGGATAATTACTTTATTAAAAGTAATTAAGTAAATGTGATTAAAGAATAATCACTTTAGTTATTAATTAAAGACTTAATTAATAATTAATTAAAGGTTTAAATTATTTGATTTATGATTAATTAATAAAAGTATTAAGAGTAATTAATTAAGTGATTAATTACATGTTAAAGTAATTTAATTAAGAAAGAAATTTAATTAATGAAGTAATCATTAATTAATGAAAATAATTAATTAACTATTAATTAATAATTTAAGAATAATTAGTTTATAATTAAGTTTTTAATTACTAAATGTAATTAAAGTAATTAATCAAAGGTGATTAATTAAGAGTAACTAATCAAGTATGATTAATTAAGAGTAATTAATCAAGTATGATTAATTAAAAATAATTAATCAAGTAAAATTAATTAAAGGTAATTAAGAAATAATTACCAGAATAATTAGAGGATAATTAATCAAGGTTGATTAATTTAGGAAGTAATTAAGAGGTAATTACTTAGTATATTTTGGAAGTAATTAATCAGGATGATTAATTAATATGGTAATTAAGTAAGAATTACTTGAAGTAATTAAGTGATAATTAATCAGAGAAGATTAATTGAAATGGAATTAAGCAATGTGAGTTAATTAATTAATTTGTAATTAATTAATGAATAAGAAGTTGGATTGATGATAATCCAAGTATTTAATTAAGGATTAATTTAATTTAAGGATTAATTAAATTAATCAAGTTTGAATCAAATCTGTTTATGAATGGTTAATGATTGGATCATATATATCATTGGATGAGTTAATGATATTGGTTGTTGTTGGATGACATTGGTTGATATGTGATGATGTGAATATGTTATATCTGGGATGTGGTTTATATGCTGCTATGTGATATGTATATATGCATGTGATAATAGATGCTTTTCTATCTGTGAAATGTGGTACACCCATTTATGTTAAGTGATATTTTCTGAAATATCTATTGTTTAAATCCCTTAAGTATAACTTGGACATTAAAATGGCGTTTGGTTTCGGTGAGACTGGGATCGGGTTTCCATATTTGGATATCCGAAAACCACATCGATTCCATTTAAACGTTAGGTCGTTAATCCAAGTGGAGCAAGTGAAGACTCGAGGTGTAAGGGCTATATGTCAGTATAACTCTGTGGATGATTTCGTAATGAGTTTGACGGAAGTGCTTATAGATTCGAGATGGTGAATCAGAGTGCAAGGGCTATGGTCGTTGACTCTGAGGGTGATTCCAAAATGAGTGCAACGAGATAGTGCCTTCGGTTTCGTTCGAACCCGGAACGAACTTGTATGGATTGAATGCTTTCAGCACATCGTCAGGCGGACGATGAGCATTCTAAGATAATTGGACCTATAAAGGTAATCGCAGCCTCAAGCCTCATCAACCGGAAATGGCTAAAACAGGGGAGGTGCAGCATGGCTTCGTGGGTCGCTCCCACTGGAGAGCAAGATACATCCCTGTCTAGAAGCCCCTTATTATATATTCGGCTGTGTGGGCAGTTGTTGGCCACAACTGTGGGGTGGTCTTGTTCGGGACTGTTCAGTAAGGAATGGTTCCGGCCTTGTGTTGCAGGGGATGAAGGGAGTAATCCTCGGTACGGTGATCTAGGCCACGTACTGTGACGGGCGGTACCCTAGTAGCCCTGCCATTGATGGAAACCCATTTTCCCTACGAGACCCTACGGTTTTGTTTGTATTACCCACTTTTGTAGCTAGTAGCTGGAATTTAATCATGTAACAATTTCGGCTATTTCATATTTACTTGAAAACCCTAGACACTATTATAATATCACTGGATTTCCTATCAAATGTTTTTGGTTAGCGTAAGGTAAAAACTTTCCATGTTTATGTGTGGAAAGTCTTACGTGATACCTTTTGTTTTCAAAGGATTTTCTAAAGTTAAGCAATCTTAAACCGTTTACTCACACCAGACCCCTATCTGACCCGAGCGTTTATTTTCTGTTTTATTAAACTCTTGGGTACTCATATTATATATGAGTAGTCAAGTGATTCAGGTTATCTCTTGACGAATTCTGAAGGAGCTTTGGAGCAGGAGGCTTCAGCGTGTAGATATATAGTTAGTGTTTCCGCTGTGATGTTATTCTATATGATTGTTCTTGCATTGTATTAGACAAAAATGTTATAACTGTCTAAATTGAGATGTTTAGTTGTATACTCTGATGTATATGATACTATGTATATGTTCTATATTATATTTAAATCGTTCCGCTGTGAGATTCTGATGTGTTGTTTCTTTTTCTTCTCTTTCTTTTCTTCTTCTATCCGTTTCTTTCTTATTTAGTGATGCGATTTTCCGAGAGTGGAAAGTCGGGTCGCTACAGCTGGTATTAGAGCATTAGGTTGAGTGACTACCTAGGCTCTGGAGTGGTGTCTATCTTATGAGAGCGTACTTGTAATTTATATATATATATTTATATAACTACCTAATCTGTTGGGTTATCTGTTCGGATTTTCCAACATAGGTTATGAAGGTAGATAAGGTAGAAGTGTGTGGAACACGACTACCACTATTGGAAGAGTTTTATATGTTGTGGTTGGAGATGTGTTTATCGAGATTGTAGATCTAATACCGTCTCGAATAAGTTTTGTGGATTGTAGAAAGGATTTCTTTGAGTCCAGAGAAAGTATTTTCAAGAATTAGAGTATATTCTTGAAGTGTGAGGTTGATTTGCTCTCAAGTGAGCAGGGATTTTCAAGAATTGAGTTGTCAGCTGAGCAGGAGCAGTGGTGGTATCTTGGTGACTTCAGGAAGGAATAGCTGTGTGATGAGATGCAGTTTCCATTGATGGTTCTGAAGATGTTTCTTTTGGAGCCAGATTTAGATGGTGTTGGAAGAACATTGATGTCTGCTGCAATGAAGATTCGAATGTTTAGGGATTTTCTGGATCTCAAGTAAGGATGTCTTGTCTATATTGACGTTTGAGACTAAGGTCGATGAGTTACCTCATTTCAGACATAGTCTCATTTGTTTTCTTTATGAGAAGATAAGTGGTTGGTGTTTGGTTTGGAGCCGAGTTTCTTGAGAAGAGGTCGACTCGTCTCAAGGATTTTTGGCAAAATTGGATGTTAGTTTTGTGTTTCAAGGAGCTTTTGGGTAAGGAAGACCTTTTGGCTTAGCAGAATCATTGAAGTGAAATTTGGAAGCAGTAGCAAGAATTTATTTCTTCGATGATTCAACAGCTTGTTGTTTACGGCTAAGAGCATCGGCGACAAGATTACCCTTACCGGGAGTATAAAGAATATCAAGATCATATGGTGCAAGAAATTCGAGCCAACGCTGTTGACGCAAATTAAGTTCCTTTTGAGAGAATAAATATTTCAAAGCTCCAGGGCAAGGAGGGAAAGTTAAATGTTTCTCAAGCCCCTGGCAACACATCTCGTGGCCAAGGTATTTCTCATTCTATTCTAGATGGAATTGTTTTGTTTCGTGATCATCCTATTCGAGTTCTTTTTGATACGGGTGCGTCCCATTCTTTTATATCAAAAGAACTTGTTGATACTTTTTCTTTGGATGTTTTGTGTTTAATGACTTCTTTCAGAATTGCGAATCTGGTTGGTGGATCCGCAACAATCAGTTTATTGTGTAAAGATGTCGAGATTATTTTGTGTGATTTTTCTTTCCGAGCCGATTTGCATGTCATGCGTTATTTAGGCTTTGGAATGATTTTGGGAATGGATTGGCTTAACCATTATGAAGCTCATATCCTATGTCCTGAGCGGACTATTCATCTTCGACATCCTCAATCTGTTAATCAGGTTTCTGTTATTTTTAAAGATTCATATTCTGCTTTGGTTGCATCTTTATATTCTTTAAATCCTCGTGATGACGATGATGATGAGGGTGATATTATTTCTCTTATTCACGTCGTTTGTGAATTTTCCGACATATTCGAGCCCGTTTTAGGATTACCACCTAAGCGAGCAATTGAGTTCAGAATTAATCTTATTCCGGGAGCTCAACCTATCACTCGTCCTCCTTATCGTATGTCCAATAAAGAAAACGAGGAGATGCGTAAACAATTATCTGAATTGGAAACGAAGCAATTTATTCGCTCTAGTTCCTCGCCTTAGGGAGCTTCAGCTATTTTTGTGAAGAAATCCGATGGTACACTTAGGCTTTGCGTTGACTACCGCAAGCTTAATGATCTTACTATCAAAAATAAATATCCTTTACCTCGGATTGATGATCTATTCGATCAACTTAGTGGTGCTAGAGTCTTTTCACAATTGGACTTGGCTACCGGTTTTCATCAGCTTCGTATTGCAGAGGATATCATTCCTTTGACATCGTTCCGTACTCGGTATGGATCTTATGAAGGGCTTGTTATGCCATTTGGGTTAACAAATGCCCCAGCTTATTTCGTTAACTTAATGAATCGAGTTTTTAAAGACTTTCTCGACTGGTTTGTTCTCATCTTTATCGATGATATTCTTGTTTATTCTAAAACCGAGGAGGAGCATGAAAAACGTCTTCGGATTGTGTTGGAAACTCTTAGGAGTAATCAATTAAAGGCAAAATTTTCTAAGTGCCACTTTTGGCAATCTGGTGTGAAGTTTCTCGGTCACATTATTTCTGAATCCGGAATTTCCGTGGATCCTTCAAAGATTGAAGCGATTCAAGATTGGAAGAGACCGGAGAGTGTGACAGAGATTCGTAGTTTTCTCGGATTGGCGGGCTATTACCGTCGTTTTATCAAAGACTTTTCTAAGATTTCCTTGCCTCTCACTAGCTTGACGAAGAAAGGTGTTAAATACATTTGGTCGGACAAATGTGAAGCTTCTTTTCAGAAATTAAAAGAACTTCTTTCTGATGCTCCTATTCTTGTTATTCCCGATGGGAATCAAGATTTCGTTGTTTATACCGATGCTAGTCGCATTGGTTTGGGTGCCGTTCTTATGCAAAAGGAACGCGTTATTGCTTATGCTTCTAGGCAATTAAAGCCTGCTGAGACTAGATATTCCGTTCATGATTTAGAGCTCGCGGCTATTGTTTTTGCTCTTCGGATTTGGCGTCATTATCTCTTAGGAGAGAAAATTTTTCTTTACACAGATCATAAGTCTTTGAAATATTTATTCTCTCAAAAGGAACTTAATTTGCGTCAACAGCGTTGGCTCGAATTTCTTGCACCATATGATCTTGATATTCTTTATACTCCCGGTAAGGGTAATCTTGTCGCCGATGCTCTTAGCCGTAAACAACAAGCTGTTGTTTCTATGATGATATCCGAATGGAACGATCTCGAGATTTTATCCACTTGCGAAATTCGAGACCGTGTTTCCGATTTATGCTCATCATTTGTTTTATGTAGCCTTGAGGCTCATCCATCTCTTTTAGACCGCATTCTTGAAGCTCAAAGGCTAGATATTGAATTGGTTCTTCTTGGCCAAAATATTAAGGATAAAATTGATATTGAAGGTTTGAAAGACTTTAATATCGATTCTCGTGGCGGCATTCGGAAATTTGGTAGACTTATCGTGCCAAATGTTAGGGATCTTCGTAAAGATATTTTAGAAGATTCTCATCACTCTAAATTTACCATTCATCCCGGTAGTAGTAAAATGTACGCGGATATGAAGCGACTTTATTATTGGAAGGGAATGAAACTTGACATCGCTAACTTCGTTAAACGTTGCATGACTTGCCAACTCGTTAAGGCCGAACATCAAAGGCCCGGTGGGTTATTGCAACCTTTAGAAATTCCAGTTTGGAAGTGGGATCAAATTTCCATGGATTTTATAGATGGCCTTCCCCATTCTCGATCGGGTTATGATAGCTTATGGGTAATTGTTGATAGACTTACTAAATCCGCCCATTTTATTCCCGTTCGGTCTAACCGAACCGTTCCTCTTTTGGCCAAAATATTTATCAAAGAAATTGTTAAATTGCATGGTGTTCCTACTTCTATTGTTAGTGATCGTGATCCATTGTTTACTAGTGGATTTTGGAAGAGTCTTCAAAAAGCTTTAGGAACGAGGCTTAATTTTAGCACCGCTTATCACCCCCAGTCCGATGGACAAACTGAGCGTGTGAATCAAACTCTTGAAGATCTTCTTCGTTCTTGTGTGCTTGATTTTGGTGGAGGTTGGGAAGATCATATTTCACTTGTTGAATTTTCCTATAATAATAGCTTCCTATCCAGTATTGGTATGGCACCTTTCGAGGCACTCTACGGAAGGCCATGCCGATCTCCTTCTTGTTGGCTTGAGGCCGGCGAGAAGCTGGCTTTAGGTCCAGATTTTATTCGTGATTCCACAGAAAAGATTGATCTTATTCGTCATAGGATGAAAGAAGCCCAGAGTAGACAAAAATCCTATGCCGATAACCGGAGAAGGAAGTTAGAATTTTCTGTGGAAGATCTTGTGTTCATTCGTGTTTCACCTATGAAAGGTGTTGTACGTTTCAGTTGATCGGGAAAACTTGCGCCTCGATATATTGGGCCATTTCCTATCACCGAACGTATTGGTTCCATGGCTTATCGCCTTTTATTACCGGCTCAGTTTTCTGCTATGCATGACGTGTTTCACGTTTCTCAACTTCGGAAATGTCTTCGAGATTCCGATTCTATTCTTGAGCCCGGTATTGTGGAAGAGATTGAAGTTTCGCCTAATTTAACTTATGAGCAACATCATATTCGTATCATTGCTTCGGAAGTCAAACGACTTCGAAATAAAGATGTTCCGCTTGTTAAAGTTCAATGGTCTTCAAATCCTAAGGATTGTTCTTGGGAATCTAGAGAGTACGTCGAGCGTACACATCCGGACTTACTTTCTCGTGCTCTTTGAGGTGAACTTCTTATTTCAAACTTCTTTTGTGTTGAATATGCTTTTATGGTTGTTACTATATATCTTCTTCTTGTAATATTGCGAGGACGCAATTTCTTTAAGGAGGGGAGTCTGTAACAACCCGCATATTTATCGATTTTATATTTAAATATTTTATCGTTAGTCGGATTTTAGTCCGAAAAGCTACTTTTTGCATACGGTCGAATTAGGACTCGGGACCACTCCCATTAAGTTTAAAATGCCGTTTGCGACCTTTTTGAGTATAAGCTTCGATATGTTTGGAGAAAGTTGATTTCTGCTACTTTTTACTTTGGGTTTGGTTTTTGGGCTCAGCCCTATGTTAACTTATACTCCAAAACTGAACCACTCTCCCCCATTCTCCCTCACTTCTTTCTCTTTTCAGTTTTCTTAGCTTTAATGGTGGGAGAGATTGGAAATTAAAACTCCAAAACCCTAGTTTCTCTTGCAAATCAAATTCCTAGCTCCAAACTCAAGAAGAACCCATTGCATAGATTCAAGCTCATTTGGGTTGTGTTGAAGAGAGGTTGATTCTCCACTTGCTTTCAAGCTTCTTCTTGTTTGATTTTGAGAAAAGGTGAGATTTTTATCTCACATCTATGACTATAATTATCTTTGGTTGTTGGGTATGAATTCCTAACACTTCTTCATGTGCATTTGCTCTTGATTTGGATTGGTTTTGTGAATACTCCAATTTTTGGGTTTTTAAGTCAAATTTGTGTGAAATCCTTTTATGGATGCTTGATCATGCTTTTGGTGATGCATCGAGGAGCATATAGGACCGGGTTGCCGATTGGCATAAACCCTTAGAGCCAATGTTCGTCCGGTTGCATTTTGGAAGAGTTTGCTCTTCATTTGAATAAGGCTGAAAAACAGCCCAGGCATGATTCAGTCGACTGAAAACTCTGTTCAGTCGACTGAACCTGAAACCCGAGAGTTTCCAGGCATGATTCAGTCGACTGAAAAAATCTGCACAGTCGACTGAAACTGGAAACAGAAAGTTTCCTGAACCTGGAAAATTTCCAGGTACAGGGTCAGTCGACTGAAAACTCTGTTCAGTCGACTGAACCTGCTGTTTGAGCCCAATTTGCCTTTTTGGATTGAAATTCCAATTTAAATCGATTCGTGAAAATACTATTTGTTGTTATCATCTATTATGACTTTGATGACTCTTTTTAGGGATTTTTGAATATCCATTTCGATGGATCCTTTATCGATTTCGTTGGATTTTATTCACGTCTTTGTATGTGAATTTTTGTGATTGATTGTTCTAAAATCTTCTTCGTGATTTGTCACTTTAAAAATATAAAGGTTTTCTATACCGGTAGTAAATATCAAAACTCTTTCCTCAAACGATTTCAATACTATTTTAATACCAAATTCGTTTATAAAACCGTTTTCCAATCTATTAGTATATACAAACCTTTACCTCACTCGTATGAGAAATCTAATTAAACGGTTTAGTAAAACAAGTGGTATGAAACGCTTGCGTTTACTTTGTCGGTTAATTCTTGGACTTGTTCGATTGAACCTCTTGTGACAATTTTCTAGTGGAGATTTACAGTTTGTTCGTAAATATTTAAGTTAAGCAAGTGGTTATGGGACATGAAGCTAAACTTATATATTTACTAGCTTAGTGTAATCGACACTTCTCGCTGATCATGACGACCATCTTTGTGATTTAGACTAGCAGTGTGCGATGTCTCTTTGTCTGCGAGGGAGACTAAACCCCGTTTTGTGGAGTTTCGACTCAATTTGTGATGGGGTAGCAACCCATGGTCTTCGGGCCGTTTGTGGAGCTTCGGCTCAATTTGTGATGGTTAGCGACCATGGAATTAGCGTTCCGTTTGTGATACACGTGTTGGTGAGCTTTATGCTCCCGTTTGTGATAGGCCTCCCCCCCCTTTTTGTGATTTTTGGATTTCTTGTGTAGATTTCTAGAATTTGTGTTTCACCAATTTTTCGTGATTTCCATTGATAAGTCTTATCGATATTTGTGCATTGGTGAATTTGTGTGTCATTGACTTTTGTGATTTCTGGATTTCTTGTGTAGTCTTCTGGAATTTGTGCGTCATTGACTTTTGCGATTGACATTGATATTATCGTCAATATTTGTTGTTTGATGAACGAAATAAAGAGTATGACACTTCTTGGATTCTTGTGTAGATTTTGTGATATTGATTAATCTCTTGTTGATTATCAACTACTTATATATCACAGCTTGGCCTTTTGATTATTATGTGTTTAGTCATAACTCTGATTCTATATCGTTTCATCTGATATCTATAGTTAGACTGATCCGTTTATTATTTTCTTATTAAATAATACTCTGGTCAGACCGAGATGTTACAGGTGCTTCTGCTTGACTTCTCTCTTGGGATTGATTTCTCTTGCTTTTGGTTAACTACTTAGATTAGTAGTTTTTGTTGTATACATTTGAGATATAGACTCCATAATGTATACTTATTCTTTTGTGTAGCTCGTGTAATTATTCTTTTGTGATATTGTGGATCTTTTTAGACCACTACTCTGATGTACACTTCCAAGTGTAATATTCATATCTATTTTCCGCCTTTGTGATATGAATTGTCTGTGACTGATTTGTGTTATGCTTATTTCTATATTTGTTTTCCGAAGGATTTATATAGCCACCGTGTAGTAGCTTTGAGTTTGTGTCGGTATGTCGGATTTCCTCTTGAAATAGAATGCATGTTATATTATCTGACATATCGGTGCTCGCGCACAGAAATTACACGGATGGTCGCTCCTCAACAGCCTTATTCTCCGTGCTAGTCGACAACAATCACCGTAATGTTCTTGGCTAGCGTGGGTATAGAGGTGGGGCGTCACATCTACTATCAGCAGACCAGGCAGATGGTGAAGGCCTATTCTTTTCTTTTGGGAGGCTCAGCAGAGCGGGATATATGTTGGAAGTGATCTATCAGGTTCCTGATAGGTAAGCCATTCTTGAAGATTGATCTTGTATAGGAAAAGCTGTTCTAGTTGGGGAGACAGTTCATTAGAATCAGAACCGAGTGGGATCGCAAAAGTGACTTGCGATTAGTTGGGAAATCTTTGAGTATTCTTGGGTTTGAGATTGAGGCATCTCAAGTAGGGGTGAAAGCTTTGGAAGTAGTCAGAGATTTTCTTGATGTTTTTGAGAAAATCAGAAGTTGACCCGAATCGGAGATTGAGTTTTCTTATCAACTTGGAATTCAGGAGTAATTTTGATGGTTCAAACCTTGTAGTATGATGACTCCTGGAGCGAGAAGAGTTTAGTGAGGTAGCTCATGATTCTTTGGGTTGATCATCTTATTTTAAGTTAAGATTCTGTTGAGATGTTTTGACCAAGCGGAATGGTCACTAAGATTTTTATGGGTTGGATAAACTGTGTATGAAGAAAGATTTTTCTTGTATTCTTCGATAGCATTCTTATCTGCTCTAGATCAGAGTTGTGCAGCGGAAGCCAGTTGGCAATTATTCTAGAATGGGAGCAATCGGGAGATGCAGTAAGGAATTTCTACTGGAAATTCAAATATGAAGGAATTTTCTGGATTTGAGGGCAAGGTTGTCAAGTGCAATTGTTTGGCCATTCTAGATAAGAGAGATAGGTTTGAAGTCCGTTGATGCTTGTGGTATAAAGTCGTGTTTTGGATTTTAGCGAATTATTTTTGGGAGAGCCATTTTGTTGAGTAGGACCTGGAGATTTGGTTTGAGTTGGTGCTGTTGTTTCTTGAAGCAATCAGCAAGGGTTAAGCTAATCAGGAATATTGGAGGTGACTTAGAGCATCTGAAGAGTTGTGCAGTCAAGAATTGAGGAGATTTGGAATGTGAATCTGGAATTTGGATATTACTTTAGTTTTATCCAATCAAAGGAATTATAAGAGATTGGGTAAAACAGGAAAGTTAGTTGTGAAGGTATTTTGAGTTTTATCTGTGTTCTTTGGAGATTAGATTTTGATCTACAGGATGCAATTGCCAGTTTGGATAGCTGGAATTCATTGAATTTCACATATCTCTGAGGAATATGTGTATGATTCTTTGAGTGATAGAATCAGCAGTTTAGAAGAATCTGGTGGTTGAGTTGGTTTTGAGTTTAGTCTGATATCTTGTTCAGATTTGAAGAATCAGATGAGGGAGTTTGTGGTTTTAATAGTGTAGTTAATTTAGATTTTGTAGAGCGAGTATCCCAGTATAGGTATCTGGAAACTCTAGATAATATTTGGAAGTTCTATTCAGAATTTTTCTGGATAGATAAAATTATTTGTTTGAATTGGTAGTTATGATTGATTGTTTGTTTACTGATAGGAATTTAAATTCTTTAGCTGGGTTATTAAATTATCTTTGCTTTTAAATTTCGGGGACGAAATTCTTTCAAGGGGGAAGGAATGTGACGACCCGGAATTTTGAGCAATATCAATTTAATAATCTTCGATAATAATTATATTGATTTGATCATTTTACATTATAAATTGACAAGTTAAAATTTATTTTAAAGATTAAAAATAATAATTTGTTAATATCTATTAATATTTTTCCTTGCAATATGAATAGGCAAGATCAATTCTTTTGAAAGTTTATAATAATTTGATTTGGAAATATATATATTAGTAAATAAGAAGTTTTTAATGTAATAAAACTTTATATTCAAATTATAATATATATGAATATATATATATTGTGATTTGAGATTTGTTTTAAAATTTAATATGGTTATTTTCAAATTTAATGTTAAATTTTTTTTCTATTTGGAATATGTATATATTTGAAATAGGAAAATTATTAATTTAAATTTAATAAGAGTTTTTCAAACTTTAATATATATATAGTTTTGAAATTTGAAATGTTAAATTTGATTTAATGAGTTTGAATAGATAATTGAGACTTAAATTTTAAATAACAAAGTTAATTCCTTATTTATGATAAATCTGTACTTTAAGCTTTTAAATAAGATTTAAAATGTAAGTTACTTGATACATATGAATATTACATAATATAATAAATAATTAAGCCTTAAAATAAATTACATATATATTCACATTACATGCAAAATTTAAAATAAATTATAAAACATAAACAACACTTGTAAGTATAATTGGCTTATTAAAAGACATTTGTAAGAATATAAACATATAAGGGACAAGTGGCAATTCTATTGATAACTTAATTTAAAAATTAAAATTTGTAAAAATGAAGAAGGAATTTACTTTTAATTTTCAGCTAAGAAATCACTTTCTTCTTTCAGCTAAGGTTTCTTTCTTCTTTCAAACAAAACTACAAATCTGGAAAGAAAAAAAATTGAAACAAGGAAGTAAAACCTGAAATGGCAAGTCTGGAAAATTCAAACAGAGTATAGCAGGAAAATTTAATATCCATGCAATTTCATTTTCAAGTCCATCTGTAATCAATGCAAAGAATTCTATAAATAGCATGCAAGATAGTTGAAGCCTGGAAAAATGCAGATGAATTTAAAAGCATGTACAGTTCTGTCTTCCACTTAATTACAGGTGAGTAAATGAAACCTTTTAAAAACAGTTTTAATCTTGATTACCAACTCTTACTGATGAATGAAGATCATGATGGTCTCTGAAATATTTGAATTAACTTGATGCATGTTATCTTCTTGTATGATTATTGTCTGTATAGTTAAAATCTTGAGCACTGTGTGATACTGACAGTCTCCATTGTCACAAATAATTTAATAACTAAATTTTAAATTTGAATTTGCTTTCGGTTTGTGAAGGAAAGATGTTTGTTACCACATTAACTTGTTTCTAAAAATAATTACAAGTTGTAAAAATAGGAAATTGGTTCTGCATTTTCAGATTTACAGTAAAAAGAATAAATTGAGGTAAAAATTATTAAATCGATTTTAGTTTTTGATCTCATAATTGAATTCTTAGGGCCAAATCATGATTTTTGAGATATGTACCTTGATTTTTGGATTATAAATCGAAGTGAATTTCTGGGTTGACAGTTTTGTGCAATTTGGTTGATTCATGGCAAATGATGTCGAATTGAATCTTGACTTTGAGCATGAAGGAGTAGGGAGTAATGGTGATTATGGGAAAAATGGAATTTGGGTTTATTCTGGGTCGAGTTGATCATGAATAGAAGAATTAGGGTTTTAGTACCTGTTTTTAGGGCGATGGGTTCTGTTGGGTTCCCGGCCACATGAGGTAAACGGAGGCGATCGGGTTGTTGCCGAAGGTTGGGGGGGGGGTCGTTGGGAAATTTGAGTGTGGAGGGCACGGCGTCTCGAGTGACGATTCGTCGGCGGTGATCAGATTCTTCAGGTTATTGGGTTCAGGCAGCGGGGTTGAAATCGAAATTTCGATTTTGATCGAGGCTTGGTTTGCTGGGTTGCGCGTTTCATTGTTGAGGTCATTCGTGACTTGGTGGATGCCGGAGGAGGTTCAACGTCGGCCGAACGTGGGCGTGCACGTTGACGTGCACTTTCACGTGCATCAGGAGGGATGGTTCTGGGAAGAAGAGGGGTGTAGACTAGAAGCCTCCATCGTTTTTTGTTGTATGGAACTCGAAGTATTCTCCGTATTTTTGTCGTGCTGGCTCGAAGTAGGGGGTAGGTAGGGGAAACTCGGGGAAGTCACTGGGTTTTTGTGTAGTTTACTCGGGTTTGGATAGAAGTTTACTCGAGTATTTAGATACAGGCTTTAGAGCAGATGTTTAAGTGTTAATACTAAGCAAAATTGATTTTAGGAATTAATTTTTTTTAAAAACAAAGGTTGAACAAGTTTCAAAAATTAAATTTGTTTCAAAGTCATGTTTTAAAAACAAGTTTATATATTTTAAAATGAAATAAGTGGATTTGAAATAAAGTTTATATTAAACTTTACTAAATAAATTTGGAAAGGTTTTAAAGATTTAAAAATTAAAATATGTTTAAATTATAAGTGATTTCTAAATATTATATTTTATTTAAATAAAGTTTAATGATTTAGAATTTGATAATCAATTGTAATAAAGATTATCTTTAGTTATTTTGAATTTTGATTTAATTAAAGATAATTAAATTTGTAAAGATAATTGAGATAATTAAATCATTTTTAATTATCAAGTTTTATTTGTTAATAAATGATTTAATTAAGATGATGATTTTCTTAATTAAGAGTCTTTATAATATAAGAAATTAAAGAATCATTTAATTAATTTTAAATGATTAAGTTAATTAGTTAATTAAGTAATTAACTTGTGATTAATTAAGATAATCATTATGGATTAATCTAAAATAATTACTTAGGGAAGTAATTAAAGTAATTAAGTGATTAATTACTAAAGGTAATTAAGTAAAGGATAATTACTTTATTAAAAGTAATTAAGTAAAT
This sequence comes from Allium cepa, assembly GCA_030765085.1. Taxonomy (NCBI): domain Eukaryota; kingdom Viridiplantae; phylum Streptophyta; class Magnoliopsida; order Asparagales; family Amaryllidaceae; genus Allium; species Allium cepa. The sequence goes on along the minus strand of CM060939.1, from coordinate 960,399,358 downwards.
GTGATTAAAGAATAATCACTTTAGTTATTAATTAAAGACTTAATTAATAATTAATTAAAGGTTTAAATTATTTGATTTATGATTAATTAATAAAAGTATTAAGAGTAATTAATTAAGTGATTAATTACATGTTAAAGTAATTTAATTAAGAAAGAAATTTAATTAATGAAGTAATCATTAATTAATGAAAATAATTAATTAACTATTAATTAATAATTTAAGAATAATTAGTTTATAATTAAGTTTTTAATTACTAAATGTAATTAAAGTAATTAATCAAAGGTGATTAATTAAGAGTAACTAATCAAGTATGATTAATTAAGAGTAATTAATCAAGTATGATTAATTAAAAATAATTAATCAAGTAAAATTAATTAAAGGTAATTAAGAAATAATTACCAGAATAATTAGAGGATAATTAATCAAGGTTGATTAATTTAGGAAGTAATTAAGAGGTAATTACTTAGTATATTTTGGAAGTAATTAATCAGGATGATTAATTAATATGGTAATTAAGTAATAATTACTTAAAGTAATTAAGTGATAATTAATCAGGGAAGATTAATTGAAATGGAATTAAGTAATGTGAGTTAATTAATTAATTTGTAATTAATTAATGAATAAGAAGTTGGATTGATGATAATCTAAGTATTTAATTAAGGATTAATTTAATTTAAGGATTAATTAAATTAATCAAGTTTGAATCAAATCTGTTTATGAATGGTTAATGATTGGATGATATATATCATTGGATGAGTTAATGATATTGGTTGTTGTTGGATGACGTTGGTTGATATGTGATGATGTGAATATGTTATATTTGGGATGTGGTTTATATGCTGCTATGTGATATGTATATATGCATGTGATATGTATATATGCATGTGATAATAGATGCTTTTCTATCTGTGAAATGTGATACACCCATTTATGTTAAGTGATATTTTCTGAAATATCTATTGTTTAAAATGGCGTTTGGTTTCGGTGAGACCGAGATCGGGTTTCCATATTTGGATATCCGAAAACCACATCGATTCCATTTAAACGTTAGGTCGTTAATCCAAGTGGAGCAAGTGAAGACTCGAGGTGTAAGGGATATACGTCAGTATAACTCTGTGGGTGATTCCGTAATGAGTTTGACGGACTAGTGCTTATAGATTCGAGATGGTGAATCAGAGTGCAAGAGCTATGGTCGTTGACTCTGAGGGTGATTCCAAAATGAGTGCAACGAGATAGTGCCTTCGGTTTCGTTCGAACCCGGAACGAACTTGTATGGATTGAATGCTTTCAGCACATCGTCAGGCGGACGATAAGCATTCTAAGATAATTGGACCTATAAAGGTAATCGCAGCCTCAAGCCTCATCAACCGGGAATGGCTAAAACAGGGGAGGTGCAGCAAGGCTTCGTGGGTCGCTCCCACTGGAGAGCAAGATACATCCCTGTCTAGAAGTCCCTTATTATATATTCGGCTGTGTGGGCAGTTGTTGGCCACAACTGCGGGGTGGTCTTGTTCGGGACTGTTCAGTAAGGAATGGTTCCGGCCTTGTGTTGCAGGGGATGAAGGGAGTAATCCTCGGTACGGTGATCTAGGCCACGTACTGTGACGGGCGGTACCCCAGTAGCCCTGCCATTGATGGAAACCCATTTTCCCTACGAGACCCTACGGTTTTGTTTGTATTACCCACTTTTGTGGCTAGTAGCTGGAATTTAATCATGTAACAATTTCGGCTATTTCATATTTACTTGAAAACCCTAGACACTATTATAATATCGCTGGATTTCTTATCAAATGTTTTTGGTTAGCGTAAGGTAAAAACTTTTCCATGTTTATGTGTGGAAATTCTTACGTGATACCTTTTGTTTTCAAAGGATTTTCTAAAGTTAAGCAATCTTAAACCGTTTACTCACACCAGACCCCTGTCTGACCCGAGTGTTTATTTTCTGTTTTATTAAACTCTTGGGTACTCATTTTATATATGAGTAGTCAAGTGATTCAGGTTATCTCTTGACGAATTCTGAAGGAGCTTTGGAGAAGGAGGCTTCAGCGTGTAGATATATAGTTAGATTTTCCGCTGTGATGTTATTCTATATGATTGTTCTTGTATTGTATTAGACAGAAATGTTATAACTGTCTAAATTGAGATGTTTAGTTGTATACTCTGATGTATATGATACTATGTATATGTTCTATATTATATTTAAATCGTTCCGCTGTGAGATTCTGATGTGTTGTTTCTTTTTCTTCTCTTTCTTTTCTTCTTCTACCTCTTTCTTTCTTATTTAGTGATGCGATTTTCCGGGAGTGGAAAGTCGGGTCGCTACATTTAACTTAAATTCCAACTTATAAATCAAATTCAGATTCTCAATTCTAAGTAAATTTCCATTTAACTTTAAATTCATTTTTATTTACAACTCATATTCATAAATATATTCATATAGTTTCACTTCTTATATATATAAGTTTATTTCAAAATTGTAAATCATATTAATTATAATTCAATTCTTATAATTCTTTGCTTATGCAATTATTCCTTTATAACATGTTTTATTTAACTTATTCAAACAACTTTTAATTTTACTTATATATATATTCTTATATTTTCAACACCCAAAAAATCTACTTATATACACTTTAATAATTCTGAAAAATTATTCCTTTATATATAAAATATACTCAAGATAAAATTATTTCATTTACCCAATTTAAAACAATATCGTGTCGAATTGTCTTGTTTAAGAGTTTAGAAACCCCTATCTACGATAGTTAGCTAGACTACATCGATCGGAATCTATAAACAATGAACCGATAAGTCAACACATAACAAAACAATTTATATTCATTAACAAGTACGCTCTCATAGCTCTTATTACACTCAAACTCATTCTAGAGTACTACTGACTCTATCTCTAATGAGCAATACCCAACGGAGCCATGGTTGTCGCTTAACCATATGCTCTGATACCAGATGTGAGGACCCACAAATCCGTACTCCTTGAATAGACACTAATCTCCATTGATTAACTCAAGATGAACGGAAATACGAATTCTCAGGGTTTAAACAAGAAGAAAAAGATAGAAGAAGAGAAAAAAGATAGAACAGAACAGAAAGAAAACAGCAGAACTGTTAACCCTGCCTCGGTTCATAGACTACTGACCCAAGTGATACCGACCTAAGAGTTAAAGTAATGCCGACTTAAGGCTTAAAGAGGTTCCGACCTAGGACTTACGAAGGGGCACCGACCTAGTATCTTAATATGGGAGACCGACTTAACTGCATAAGGCAGAAAAGGGTTGCCGACCTAAAAGTCTAAATAGGTTGCCGACCTAAGGTTTAAGTAGGTCGCCGACCCAAGGTTCGAATCAGTTGCCGACCTAAAGCTTAAAGGAGGTTTGCCGACTTAATGATCAGTAGTGAGTTCTGACCCAGCATGTGTGCCGACCTACCTACCCAATTTGGTGGCCGACTTAAGTATCAAAAAGCATACCGGTTCATACTTGAGTCGTTAACTCGGTAACGACCTAGGACTTGGGTCATAACAGTTAGCTCATAACACGTTAACATGTGTTTTCTGCTTAAGCCGTAGACTGGGCATAATAGATTGGCGCCGACCCATGACTTAGTCTAACCCGGAGCCGACTCATGATCTAACTTAACTCGGCAGCTACCTACAATTTGACATCGAAGGCCTCTATAAATAGGTGACCACCTCCAACACTTAAAGGACCTTTTTGGGGGGGGGAGTTGATCAATTTCAAGCGCCATTACTCTGCCGAATTCCAGACTGCTTCAACACTAGAAGCTTTTGAGATCCAACAAACTCCTAAAAGAACTCCATAAAGAAATCATCTACGTTCACCATGGATTTGAAGATGATTGTCAACATCAAAGCTTGAGCTACTTGTTCTACATATCCCATCACTTGAAGTGTGTTGTAATTGAGAGATTTTGTAAAGAATTGTAATCAAACTTGAGATAAAAAGATTAAAGTGGACGTAGGCTCAATTATAAGCCGAACCACTATAAATACTGTGTCTCTTACTGTTTTTCTACATACTTTCTGCTTATTTCTGATTCCCATACGAACGGGTGGTGCTTTCACAATCACATCCTATACACCAGGGTGTCAGCGTTTAAATTTGAGCGTTAACATTTTGGTGCTTTCACTGAGAATTGAACTCAGGAGATCTACCATCATTGCTTCAGAAAGATTTGTAGATAAAGTTTCTTTAAGAACCAGAAGTCTATCCGAAATCATGGCTCCTGGAAGGAAAAGTAAATCTGTGAGATCTGCAAACGCTCAAGAGGGAACCTCCGCTTCCCCAACACCAAATCAAGCCACTCCAACTGTCGGGGTTACGAAAGCAGAGTTGGATGCCGCAATTTTGGGGTTGAACAGACAGATACATGCTCAAAATGTGCAAATGGAAGCCCAGAATGCCCAAAACGCCTTAATCCTGAATAAGTTGAACGATTTGCTCGGGGCAAACCGTCAATCAACAGCTAATGAAAGGAATTTTGCTGGTAATATTCATGAAACTGAAGAAAGGAATGTTTCCGAAAGGGACACTAACCCCGCTGAGCAAATACTCCCTGAGGTAGGTGGATCTAGGGCTCGCAATGATGAAGAATATCTCTCTGGAATGGTTCGCCAAATTATGAAGGAGAGCATGCAAAGAGTCGAAGATCAGAAAGAATGGGGCTTTGCTCCAAGCAAGACTCCATTTACTGAAAAAATTCTAAAGGCTGAATTCCCACGAAAATTTGCTCCTCCAACTATCCCAGCTTATAGGGGGACAAGTGATCCAAACGAATTTCTGTACAAATATGATTGGCATATGACGGGTGCCCGAGCCTCAGATGAAGTAAAATGCAGATATTTCCCCGTATATCTGGAAGGCGTAGCTCTGCTTTGGTTCACAAAGCTACCTGTCCGGTCCATCGATCAGTTTTCAGACCTAACCAGGAAATTTAAAGAGCAATTTAGGCTATATGCTTCAAAGGCCAAAGACATCATGTCGTTATCTGGTTTGGAGCAGAATCCGGGGGAAACTATCAAGTCTTTCTTAAATCGCTTTAATATAGCGTTAGCTGAGGTGGATAATGCGGAACCTCGCATGGTCTTGACCTATTTGATGAGGGCCATAGATAAATCTAGTGAGTTTGGAAGATGGTTGAATATGAAGGAACCAAGCTCTCTCGAAAAGTTCTACAAGAAAGCAGACGAGTTCATGCGTCTGGAGAGCCGCCCTGTATCGACAAAAGCAGCATTGGAAAAGGTTGAAGCTAACGCCAATGCTCCACGCAAAAATGAGTCTGTGGGACAGAAGAGGGAGAACAACAATGGAAAACAACAGAATAATCAGAAGAAGCATAGATCCTTCAAGCCATCAGAATACACACCTTTGTCAGATACTCCAGAACGAATCTACCTGGCTACCAAAGATTCTGTCAATTATCCTAAACCCCCAGTCTTGAGAACCGGGAAAAAAGCCGTGCAAAGTGGGAGGTTCTGTCGCTTCCATAATCAGCCCGGTCATGATACTGATGACTGCCGCCAATTGAAGAATCTAATTGAAGAATTGTTAAGGGAAAATAAGCTACAGCAATTTGTGAAGAAGAATGATAATAATAATCCTGCTTCGTCAAACCAGGGGCAGCAAACTCCTGCTCATCAATCTGGGACTAATGGCAAGGACGCAGGTTTTGAGTCTGGAAGGCCTGTTATCAATATCATTACAGGAGGACCTCACCCAGCGGGCAAAAGCTGGGGTGAGATGGAAAGGTATTCCCGGGCCTTGAAATATGCACCGGGGGAAGAAAATGTTTTTGTTCTGGAGGACACTACGCCTTTGAAGCAACGAAAGACATTCAATGATGACATTGTATTCAAAACCAGGGATTCCATCGGTATTGAAGCCCCGACCTTGGATCCTTTGGTCATCTCGGCCGGCATTGGGCCAGCCATCGTCAGAAGGATTCTTATCGACAGCGGCGCATCCTGTAATATCCTCTTTAAGAAAACCTTCGACCAGATGAAAATTCCTATGGTTGAAGTGCAGGCATCATCGCAAAAAATTGCTGGCTTCGCCGGGGAGCCGAAGCAACCAGTAGGAACCATTGACTTGCTTGTGGAACTCGGGGAAGGAGAAAGAAAAGTAGTTCGCAAGCAAACTTTTGTGATAGTAGATGAATTTTCTGCTTATAATGCTTTCTTTGGTCGTCCTACTCTTGCAGCGTTCAAAGCTGTCCTTGCCCCATGGTGTCTTACTATTAAATTCCCTACAGACAATGGAGTAGGAGTTATTAAAGGAGACCAGAACGCTGGGCGAGAATGTTATATGACAGAGCTGCGAGAAACAAGGAAGAGAGAGATGGGAAAAGATGCGGCAACCCCAATCCACATCAAAACACCAACCCTATAGCAACTACAGGGCGGACCCTGCACTGGTGAGCATAGCGGGGCACGAAAAGAGATGGATCCTAGAAAGGCCAGTGCGGGGGAGAATAGAGTGGTACCAGCAGAAACGACGGTACCGGTGCCCGTTGATCTGAAGGACCCAAACAAGGTGCTAAATGTGGGTTCACAACTCAATGCGTCAGTTCAGAATGCCTTGATATCTTTTTTGAAAGCAAATCTGGATGTTTTCGCTTGGACCCATGCCGATATGTGCGGAATATCCCCAGAAGTTGCGGTACATGCTCTGAATATTGACCCAAAATTCACGCCCGTAAAACAGAAAAGAAGGATCCAAGGTCCAGAAAGGTCAACAGCATTGAAAGAGGAAGTTGATCGGCTCATGGAGAATAACTTCATCAGAGAATCTACCTATCCAAATTGGGTTTCAAATCCAGTGCTGGTTAAGAAAGCCAACGGTAAATGGAGAGTGTGCATCGACTTTTCAGATCTAAACAAAGCCTGTCCCAAAGACTGCTTCCCATTACCCAGGATCGATCAACTGGTAGATGGAACAGCGGGTCATGAATTGTTGTCTTTTATGGATGCCTACTCCGGATATAATCAGATCATGATGCATGAGCCAGATCAGGAGGACACAAGCTTTATCACCGATGTCGGTCTCTACTGTTACAGAGTTATGCCCTTCGGGTTGAAGAATGCGGGGGCAACATACCAAAGACTGGTCAATGCTATGTTCAAACCGCAGTTAGGAAAGACTATGGAAGTTTACGTTGATGACATGCTAGTAAAATCTAAGAAAGCAGTGGATCACATCGAACACTTAGCAGAAATGTTCGCAATCCTCCGAAGATACGGAATGAAGCTTAACCCTTTAAAATGTTCATTCGGGGTGGAATCCGGGAAGTTCTTGGGTTTCATCGTGAGCGCTAGGGGCATTGAAGCTAGCCCAGCTCAAATCACTGCCTTAAAAGAAGTCAAAGCTCCTAAAACAAAGAGGGAATTGCAAAGTCTCAATGGAAAAGTTGCCGCCTTAAGTCGGTTCATATCCAAAGCTACTGATAAATGCATTCCATTCTTCGACGCTCTAAAGAAAGGAAAGAAAAACTTTGACTGGACTCCCGAATGCCAGAAAGCTTTTGAAGAATTGATTCAACATATGGAAACGCCTCCAATACTTTCTAGGCCAGGCGATGGCGAGGATCTTCTTATATACTTGGCAGTTTCATCTCATGCTTTAAGTGCAGCGCTGGTACGGGAAGACAAAAGGATTCAACATCCAGTTTACTATATCAGCAAAAGACTCACTGGGGCAGAAATGAATTACTCCAAGTTGGAAAAACTCGCCTATTGTCTATTGATTGCCTCAAGAAAGTTGAGGCAATATTTCCAGGCTCATCCTATCAAAGTCCTCACTGATCAACCTTTAAAGCAAGTCCTGTTTCGCCCTGAGACTTCGGGCCGCCTCCTAAAGTGGAACATTGAACTGAGTCAATATGACCTCACTTATCATCCCAGAAAAGCGATCAACGGACAAGCTTTGGCAGATTTTATCGCAGAATTTACAGACAAGGGTAGCAGCGAGGAAGAAACAATCGAGAACTCCCCAATCCAATGGAAGTTATTTGTAGATGGCGCAAGAAACGATTACTGTTCAGGTGCTGGAATTGTTTTTGAAACTCCTGAAGGCCGGTCTTTATGCTATGCACTAAGATTAGAATTTCCTTCAACAAACAATGAAGCAGAATATGAAGCTCTGATTGCTGGTTTGAAGATTGCTAAAGAACTAAACATTCGAGCATTACAGATCTTCAGTGATTCTCAGCTTATAGTATGCCAAGTCAAGAAGGAGTTTCAAACGAAAGGAGGAAATCTGCCCGCTTATGTGTCAAAGGCTTGGGAACTTTTATGTGAATTCGACCATTACACGATAAGTCATATTCCTCGAGAAGAAAACATGAAAGCAGATTCTCTCGCAAAATACTCAAGTTCTGGCGAAGCCCAATCCTTGGGATTAGTTCCAGTGGAAGTTTTGTCAAATCCAAGCATTGATGAAATGGATATCGATTGGATCATGAGTGTGTCACAAGAGCAAGAATCATGGATGACTCCAATAACAAAGTATCTACTCAATGGCTCTTTACCAGAAAACTCTAAAGAACGACAGAAGCTACTGAGAAAAGCCTCACGATACATAATCCAGGATGGTCAATTATACAGACGAGGATTCTCAATGCCACTACTTCGATGTGTATCCAAAGAAGAAGCCAAAATAATCCTATCAGAGGTACATGGAGGAGAATGTGGGGATCATTCAGGTGGTCAAACTTTAGCAAAGAAAATTCTCCGATATGGATATTTTTGGCCAGAAATTAATCGAGATGCTGCAGATTACTCTCGAAAATGTGACAGATGTCAAAGATTTGCCAAAATTCCTAGAGCACCTTCTACTGAACTCACACAGATGATCAGTCCGTGGCCATTCGCAATTTGGGGAATGGATCTCATTGGGCCGCTACCAATCGCCAAATCTGGAATCAAATATGCCATTGTTGCTGTAGATTATTTCACTAAATGGGCTGAAGCTGAACCATTGGCAACCATCACCTCCAAAAAGATGATAAATTTTGTAACTAAGAATATTATTTGCAGATACGGTGTGCCTCAAAAGATAATTACAGATAATGGTACTCAATTTGAAAGTGAAGAATTCGAAGATTTTTGCAAGCGATTCAAAATCCTGAAAAGCTTCTCAGCAGTGGCTCATCCGCAGACAAACGGGCAAGTGGAAGCAGTAAATAAAATTATCAAGTCAACCATCAAAAAGCAACTTGAAAGAGCAAAGGGTGGTTGGGTCGATAAGCTACCACTAGCACTATGGGCATATAGAACTACCCACAAAACTGCAACTGGGCATACTCCGTTTTCATTAGCATACGGGTCAGAAGCAATGATTCCGGTAGAAACAGAGATCCCTTCACATAGAAGAATCCACTTCAATCAAATGGAAAATGAAAAATTGCAATCTGAAGCACTAGATCTTCTTGATGAGAAAAGAGAAGAGGCTGAACTCAGAGTTGCAGCTCATCAACAAAGAATAGCCAGACATTTCAATTCTAAAGTTCGCCAACGCAGCTTTGGAATCGGAGATCTAGTCCTGAAAAGAATTATGATCGCGACAGGTGTGTTTGGGCCCAATTGGGAAGGACCGTATGTGATAAGTCAGAAGCTTCTTGACGGCACATTCAAACTCACTACTGTTGAAGGAGATCAAATTCCAAGGGCATGGAACAACAATCACTTGCGTCCATATTTTACTTGAAATTTTTGTTGAAATATTGTAAAAAGAATTATGAATGTATGATTCTTGTAATTGAAAGCAATTGTAAAACTGATGCAAGTGAATAATGAATGAATATAAAGTGGATGTAGGCCCAGATTTTTGGCCGAACCACTATAAATCTTGTGTTCCTTACTTTTATTACATGTTTGCTTTATTTTCGATATAAAAAGTACATAGAATGTATTGCTAAAATGTCGATTTAAATTTTTGCAGACAATGGAAATAAAACTTGCACATAATAAGACCGAGCAATTCACTCCATCATTCAACAAACAAATTTCAAGTCACAAAGACCCCAAATTCAGATCCTAGATAGGAAATACTTCAATTGAACGGCTAATGATTTCGTAGAAACGAGCCCTTGCTAATAAATTGAGATTGTTTAAACAAACATCCAATTAAGAAGCTAGTTCCCGTTCTCACGAACTTGCCTGTCAATGAAGTACACTTCCTTGGATTAAACAAGCTACTTGCAAGAAAAGGGGAATGAAAACTTGAAAAAAGAAAAAAATGAGGGATCGCTGAAAAGGCATAAGCAAGAAGACGAGGAAACAACCAAAATCCATCATCGGCAACACAAGTCCTCTTCGGAGGCACAACTCTTCGGAGGATAAAAGACCTCTAATGGGTCATACGCCACAAAAAAGAAAGTTCTCTACTCAACAAAAAAGATTGGAGGAGTCATGACCCTCCAACCATGAGAGAGCAACTTCCAGGCGATGAAAACCCTCTCTGAGGCACATTTCACCAAGAGTCGGAGTAGGTACTCTTCGGAGTTTCACTTCACCAAAGTTGAAATGCAAACAAAATAAAGACCTCTTCGGGGGCACATTTCACCAAGAGTCGGAGTAGGTACTCTTCGGAGTTTCACTTCACCAAAGTTGAAATGCAAACAAAATAAAGACCTCTTCGGGGGCACATTTCACCAAGAGTCGGAGTAGTTACTCTTCGGAGTTTCACTTCACCAAAGTTGAAATGCAAACAAAATAAAGACCTCTTCGGAGGCATATTTCACCAGGAGTCGAAGTGTAACAGCCGCTCTTCGGAATTTCACTTCACCGGAGTTGAAAGACAAGCAAAATAAAGACCTCTTTGGAGGCACAATCAAGAAGAAAGACCTCTTCGGAAGCCCACGTTTCGCCGAGATTGAAATAAAACTTCCAAGTGTTGAAACGTGGAATAGCTTTCTAAGGCAAAACTCTTTGGAGGTACACGTTTCGCCGAGATTGAAATAAAACTTCCAAGTGTTGAAACGTAAAAAATCCCTCCTCAGAGGTACAACTTTCCATATAAAAAAGAAAAAGAAAAATCCTCATAAGGGGCATGCTTTAACTCACGAAGGAAGAGTAATTTACCTATTCTGGAGAATGATCTTCCTTAAAAAAAAAAAAAAAAAAAAAAGAGAGAAGAGAAAAGGAGTTAAAGTACCCTTCAGAGGTCCGCTTTGCTACATAAAAGAAATCACTCGGCAAAAAAGAAAATGTACTTAAGCAAAAAGAAAGAAGTGATTTCTTCAAAGGACAAAGCGAGTAGAAACTCATACGAAGGGGGTTGTACTCTACAAGAATTCTTTTTAAAAATAAAAATAAAATAATTATTCTTTAGCAAATAAGAGTGCAAGTCCCCTCGAAGTATAGAATATTGCAGCAAACTTATGGAATGGGGGCAATATAGTATAATTACACACGATATGGTATAACGAAACCAGCAAAAGGTAACGCTCAAGTAACATACCATAAGCTCGCTGCAATATCAAATAAACTCATGCCAAAACGAATAACAAATGTATTCTCTAATTCAAACAAAAGTTTGTACAAACGAAGAATCATTTTATTCAATTATAGTGCAGGTACAGGTTTCAAAATAAAGAAAGGCGGGGGCCGGTACCCGCACAATTCTCGGCCAGTACATGCAAAACACAAAAAAAAAAAACTAGAAACTGATGATTTTCACTTCTTTTTGCTGCCTTTAGACCCTTTACCCGGCCGGATGATCAGCTTTTCAGGGCGGTCAGTGGGCATAAGGGAAGTAGGAGAGGAAGGCGCAACCGGTCCAGCTTTCAGCTCCTCTTCAGTGGTGGTGACTATCTTCCCCCTCCTCTTTGGTGTCCCACGCTTCTTTCTCCTTTTTGAGGAAGACTCACTCCCTGGAGTGACAAGTTTAGATAGAACAATGTCGTCAGAGGGAGTTCGCTCCGGAGATGTGTCACCTCCCTCAGGCCTTTCATCTTTCTGCTCTTGTGAAGCGATGGGATCATCCAAGCCGTGAAGAGCCTCTATTTGTTCTTCCTGTGATCCAGGTTGCGAGGCAGAAGGAGGCTCCACTTGAAGAGATGGAGGAAGGATAACCGGGGGAGAAGAAGCTTGAGTTTGGCTCGGTGCTTTCACTACAAAGGAGAAAAAACTTAAAATATCAGTATCTTTCGAAAAGAGAGGGGATGACGGCTCGTCAAAAGTCGGGAATTCATTGACATTTGAAGAATAATCAAAAGTCGGGAATTCATTGACATTCGAAAAATAATCAAGAAGATCGTCAAGTTCACAAGGAGCAAACGAGCAGTTCACCACTTGGGCTGGTCCGGTGTCAAGTTTACCTGGGGCAGTTGGATCTCTGATGCTGATTTCATATCGCTGCGCTTCGTTGCTTTCACCGCCTTCATCCCCGCCTTGTGCACTTGTAGTTTCAGTTACTATCTTAGTCGCAGGTGGAGTGTAGGAGCTAGAACCCGTGATGTCAACCACGGGAGAAACTGGAGGTTGGACAGAGGGAGTAAGTGGTAATTCCTTTCCAGAATGTTCCTCTTCCGCCATTCCAGCTCTCATCCTGGCAAGTTGTTCTTGCCCCTTCACAAGAGCAGCGCGAGCTTCCTCATCCAGGTAACGCGCCTCAAAATCTTCATCGCCATACCCGGCGTCTTTAAACATGCTAAGAGCAGCTTCCCACACCTCGGCCAGGGTGATTTCATATTTAGGACCAAGAAAAGAGAGGCTGCCGCGTCCCAAGACACAGTGTACATAAAAATCGAATAAAGTCGAATTGATGTCGGTTTCCATGGTCTGAACAGTTTCTTCGGCTGCAATCTTACCAGCCATGGCCTCATCTCGATCTTTTTCGGTCTGAGCAAGTTGGGCTTTTAGCGCTTCAATCTCCATGTCCCGGGCGCTCAGTTTATTCTGCAACTGGGTGACATCAGTGCGGTGGTTCTCTACAGCTTGCTCTAGCCTCTCAGCTTTAGCTTCGGCGTCCCTCTGGCTGGCGTGCGCATCTCGCACTTGTTTTTGCAATACCTCTTCTCTTTGGGTGTAAGTATTAGTAGAAGAGGCAAGATCATCTTTGAGCTGCTTTACTTCGGCTTCGAGTTTTTCATTGTATTCGGCTATCTCCTTCATCTCAACGTTGTGTTGATCAAGAATCTTCTGCCATTCTGATTTATCATTTTCCATGGTCAGCATTGCTTCGATGTTAGCCCGATTAACTCTTTGAAGTTCATCAACAAGCTTTTGCCATCCAGACATTCTATCAATATCAAGCCTGACAGCATCGAGATTTCTGTACATGGCTTCTTTGTCGATGGGGACCAAATCAAGGTCGAAGCGTACCCCCCTCAAACACCAGTTCGGGAATCGGCTCTGCAAAGTCGGGGGGCCCCTTTCAACATGGTATGAAGGCCTGTTGAGGAGTGTTTGAATGGCACTTCCTTCAAGAGCAGGAGATTTGGAAGGGATGTCAATAGAAACTGAGGCGCCAGGTCTCTCAGATGTCACAGGCGCGTGCTCCTCGCCAAGTTTGGTCCGCTTTCTCGAATCCTCAATATGGCTCTTCCCCCTATCATCATGCGTTTTACGTTTATGGGAATCATCACCCCTTGGGAAGGATTCGTATCGCGTGCCTGCTCCCTCGTGGCGTTCTTCATACTTTCTCCTCTCTTCAGCTTTTCGCGCAGCTCTCTGCTCATTGGTCTCTCTGGAATCGGTATAGTATTGCTTGTAATCATAGCTGCCACGCCCTCCATAGCGTCGAAAGTCTTTGTAATAAGAACCGCTGCCGCTGCGCACCATAGAGGAATCTGAAAGGCAAAAATAACAAGTCTTAAAAACTTCCAGAGAAAAGAAGTTAAATGTGAACAAATGCCAAAAAATCCTAAGTGTTGTGTGATGTGCAAGCTACACGCATTAAGCTACAAACCACTCTTTGGTGTAGAGGTGACGATAGCTTGGGTATGAGGAGTTGATGTTTGTGCTGGTGTTTGTCGAAGAAGGGACGTCGCCTCAATTACAGGAGAGATAGTTTTGGATACGTCATCTCTAAAAAGCTCCTGCGAAGTCACTATTATGTCACTCAACCCCTCATAAACATCGTCACCATCATGCTTGGTGGGACTTGTTTTCTCAATTCCTACATCAGCTAATCCCCCGAGAGGCTGTGAAGGTTCTTCTTCTTCCTCGATCGGGGCAAGCGCCGTCTTACTAGATGACCCCATAATGTCGGTAGGAGTGGAACACTTCACCAATGAAGCTTTAATATTAGACTCTTTTGATGTGAGTTGTTCGACAGTAACGAGGGCATCCGATGCTTTAGCCGGGGAATCGGGAACTTCAGTCGGAGCTTCACAAAGCTGAGTATAGCGAGAAGGGTGAAGAAGCCCGTATTGATGTAAAAAGTCGTCTCTCAGCAAAAACTTGATACTTCTCTCTTCTGCGGCTACAGCGCTCAATCTATCAAAAGTCTGCCTATGTATTGGATCTCTAGAGGGAAGGGGAAGTGCTGAAAAGAGCAAAGAATGAGATTAGCAATTTGGACCCCGAAAAGAATTAAGAAAGAAAATGGAAAGACGGAAACAAATGATCTTACTTCCTACTCTCCAAGAAGCATAAAACTCTGGGGGACTGCGGGCAAAGAAAAATTGGTTTAAAAATCCGTGGACACTTTCAGTAAGATCAAGAATAAGCTTGCGGTTTCTTGCACTTCTCACAATGATAAGAGAAGGATGGTCTTTGCTCTTTGCAAACGAGCATAAGTAGCGAATTTCTTCGAAGCTCGGCAAGCGATCAAGATTTCTTCTGAACAGAACACCCAACCCCATCAGGATAGCGTAACCGTTAGGATGAAGTTGGGACGGAGAAATTGACATCTGAAGAAGAAGAATTCGAAGAAAGTCATTGAAAGGTGGGATCGCCCCACTTAAGCACATTTGACGATTAATCGCAACAAAACCATAGGGAGGTCTGTCAGCAGTGTCATTCGGTCCAGGAAGTATGACATCATCTTCAGCAAAGCCGAATTGAGTACGCAACTGAATAAACGTTCTCAAAGATAGAATAGTCGAAGTTCTTTCCGGAGGATTCTCTATGGGAACAGCTATCGGGAAAGTTTCTTCTTCTTGACTGGCCACTTCTTCTCCTCGAGGGGAAGTCATTCTACACAAGCAACTGGATATTCAAATATGAAGGTGCACGTTTCCTAAAGTGTGTGAAGTGTTGTGTAAAATCAATTAAGCAGTAAACAAATATAACTGGATTAAAAACTAGCAAGCATTTGTTAGTTATAAAATTCAGGGATTATTGTTTTAAGTCTAAATATTCAAGTAAGATGTTGATGCAGATAAATCAGTTCAAATCATTGATACTTTGCATTAATATTTTACTATAATCAATTAATTCACAACATTTCATGCAATATATTCATGTCTCTTATCTTGTCTTGACTAATCTGTCATTTGATATAGGCAGTCAATGGCAGTATATGCGCCTTGGTTTTCTTTGTTTGTTTGTTATTCTCAACAGGTTTACAGCTTAAAAGTGAGAATGATCTGTAAAGTAACACAATGAAATTCAAGCAAACTTGAAGTTAGGCCAGTTCAAAATGTTCAAAATATAGGCAACTTAGTTCGGAAGTCCAAGTCAGAATACTTAAAGTAGGCCTATGCTCCTAAATGACAATACGCCCAGAGCCTAAGAACTAACTCGGCTACGGTTTAAAACTCTTTTGCAAGATGAAGCTAAGTAGGTAGCGGGTCAAGGTCTAGATGGTTTAACTTGGCAACTCGTTCACTAGGTCGCAAGCTCTGGTTCGAAAGGCAGGAATTTCTCAAGTGTTAGCTCGGTCACGACTCAAGCTTTAAGGTTTGAATCGGTAAACTTCTTTCTGGCATTATCTCGGCCACGGTTTAAAGCTTAGATCGGCAGAATGGTAGGTCGGTGGGTTTCCCACATGCATTAACACGGCCACGATTTAAGGATTGAATCGGCCAAAAGCTAAGTCGCCTGAAATCAACGGGTCGCATCAAAATCAATACTTCGACCCACTCAAACCGTTAGCTACCCCCTCGAATCAAAAAACCCACACTTCATTCCTATTAGTTCATACTTTCAGATCATCCATTGCACCAATTCAAAACCTCTGCAAATTCGAAACCTTGCAATCCTAGCACACATCAAAATCCACTAGCCTGAATCAGTGAACCATCTTCATCGTTTCATCGGTCAGTTAAAATCGAACCTAGCAACCTAAACTCCATCAGCCGTGGATGTAATAGGATTCGCGATAAAGCGTCATGTCAGGAAGCGATTAGATGGCGAAATTCACGAACTGACAGTGATCTATAATCGAAGAAGAGGATTCACTTACGCAATGGATAGCAGAGGATGTCAGTGATTAATTGGAATCGAATCGCCTTTTGAAGCTTGAAAAAATCTTTAATGGCAGAAGCAAGGGAGTAAGTAAAGCTAAAAAGAGAAGAGAACGAATACTTTATACAGGAGGAAGAAACTGAAGCGCCGACTTGTTGATCTAACTGATTGGATCGTGTCCGACCTAGCAAGTGTACCGACCTAATGGAGGACGAGATAAAGGATATCGAAGCATACGACCAAAGCATTAGGCGTATACTTCGAGGGGCAAATGTTAACCCTGCCTCGGTTCATAGACTACTGACCCAAGTGATACCGACCTAAGAGTTAAAGTAATGCCGACTTAAGGCTTAAAGAGGTTCCGACCTAGGACTTACGAAGGGGCACCGACCTAGTATCTTAATATGGGAGACCGACTTAACTGCATAAGGCAGAAAAGGGTTGCCGACCTAAAAGTCTAAATAGGTTGCCGACCTAAGGTTTAAGTAGGTCGCCGACCCAAGGTTCGAATCAGTTGCCGACCTAAAGCTTAAAGGAGGTTTGCCGACTTAATGATCAGTAGTGAGTTCTGACCCAGCATGTGTGCCGACCTACCTACCCAATTTGGTGGCCGACTTAAGTATCAAAAAGCATACCGGTTCATACTTGAGTCGTTAACTCGGTAACGACCTAGGACTTGGGTCATAACAGTTAGCTCATAACACGTTAACATGTGTTTTCTGCTTAAGCCGTAGACTGGGCATAATAGATTGGCGCCGACCCATGACTTAGTCTAACCCGGAGCCGACTCATGATCTAACTTAACTCGGCAGCTACCTACAATTTGACATCGAAGGCCTCTATAAATAGGTGACCACCTCCAACACTTAAAGGACCTTTTGGGGGGGGGGGAGTTGATCAATTTCAAGCGCCATTACTCTGCCGAATTCCAGACTGCTTCAACACTAGAAGCTTTTGAGATCCAACAAACTCCTAAAAGAACTCCATAAAGAAATCATCTACGTTCACCATGGATTTGAAGATGATTGTCAACATCAAAGCTTGAGCTACTTGTTCTACATATCCCATCACTTGAAGTGTGTTGTAATTGAGAGATTTTGTAAAGAATTGTAATCAAACTTGAGATAAAAAGATTAAAGTGGACGTAGGCTCAATTATAAGCCGAACCACTATAAATACTGTGTCTCTTACTGTTTTTCTACATACTTTCTGCTTATTTCTGATTCCCATACGAACGGGTGGTGCTTTCACAATCACATCCTATACACCAGGGTGTCAGCGTTTAAATTTGAGCGTTAACAAGAACTATATCAGAATCTCACAATCGCAGCGGAACAACATATAATAAATAAATGAATAATCTTTAAACAAAGAACTATTTCAGTTATTACATCACATCACATTACATTATATCATCAGAGTGTACAACTATCAAACAACAAAAAAACATCGGAAAAGAAATACTATATACTAGTGATACGCCATGCCATCCATCTTGCCTCTAGCAACTCCTGAATTCCAGAATATCCTGATAAACCTTAACTCTTGACTGCCCGTGTGGAAATTGGTGGGCACCCAGAGTTCAGGAAGGAAAACAATAAACTCCGAGTCAGTCATGTGACTGGTGTGAGAACTAAAATAGTTTATCTTTAAAACAAAGAGTAGGATAATTTTAAAATAGATTCGCAATGCTTTTAGAAATGAGACTACCATAAGACCTCCCACCACACACACAATGCAAACGCAGACTTAGAGGAGATTTCTTCTTATGTTAGTCAAAGATGCTTACAACGTAAAATAAAATCATTTTTGATATTATTATTAGTGCATAGCGTAGAAAACATTTCGAAAGTAGAATATAAATCTTAGCCAGCATAGGTACCATTATATTATGCCTGCTATAGCTACCTCCTGATGAAGCAGGTTCTACAACTAAAACTGTACAAGGCTCGTATTGTTTCTTTGGATTTCCAACAAATGGTCAGGCCAAGGAACTTCCCATCGCCACATGGAAACACCTCTGGAATGACGTCCCGAGAACCAAACCGGATCTCTGCCAACACAAGGCCGGGTTACCCCTAACTGGGTAACTACTGACACGAATATGCCATCCCCCGATCATAACCGATCTACATCTGAGGATCCTCGATTGCCAACAACCACAAAAATTTACAGCAACAACATAGGTTAAATATCTGGGCTCCATACCATGATACCACCTCTATGCAGAAGGAATGACATACACTAAAGGGCGCTACCCCTAATAACCTTGCTGCATCCTTCCTGTTTTGACCATTTCCGGGGTGTGAGGTCCGACGAAGTCTCGTCCACAAAGCCACGCTTGGGTACAAAGCCATGCTTTGGGTCAACAAATGATCAAAGTAATAATCACAAAGATAAATGATCAAACAAATGATCATATCACAAATGATCAAACAATGATCATTCCACAGCAACACTCAGCATGTCACATTACCAAATTGCGAATATATCACTGATAACCATCAACTACATAACCTCTGAGCTCGTACGTCTCAGATAAGGGTGTTAAGCTAAGAGAATAAATTCTCCGCCACCAACAGAAATATATTTGAAAGAAATCAGCTTTATATCTCAATTTGTAATGTCAGACATACAATCAATACAAGTCTGTTCCGGGATCGAACAGAACCGAAGGCACTTACAAAGAAGTCTTTGCAATCCGGATATTCACTAATCACGACCGGACTTCCCATCACATATGGAGTCTCTATACCGGGACCAGTCGATGAAAGACATTCGATGAGTTGTCCTTTCGCTTTTGAAAATATCCGGTCTTCAACACCGGTCTTCAAATGCAATTCATAACGACGTATCACATAATCGGAATGGGTTATACTACCCCAACGTCCTTTCCCGGTTACCCGAATAGTGGGCGCTTATTTAAAAATAAGCATGGCATTCAAATTCAAGCAAATCACAACAAATACCCATTCAAAGGTAAATATTGATTGTCGGTTATTGGTCTATCAATGGATATGCACAACATCACCAGATTCCAAATAATTTTCCAAATTATTTATTTTCCAAAAATATCTTTACGAGATATATAATTTTCACACTTCAACCATTTGAAAACAAATTTTCAATCATCTTCCTTACGCGGAAATACTTTCATTTCAACATGGTTCATTTAAACCAATTAAATATATCCTTAACGATTTACTTTATATTTACGTTCCAAATCCGTAAATTAATTCCCACACTTCAAAAATAAATCAACGTTTATTTTTAAACAAATTCCCCTTTTCATTTATAAATTCCATAATGAATTTACATTCCAAAATATCTATAAATATACGATTTCAATTATTCATTTTCAATTTACCTTCAAAAAGAAAATTCTCAAAAAACGTTTCATTTCACATTGGAAAAACATTTCCATACTTATTTATTTATAAGTAATTCACAAATCCATTTATTTTCAACACTTGGAAAATATTCAATATACTTAAATTGAAATTAAGTATATATTTCATTCTTTAAGGAAATCATTCTCTTAAACATATTTATTTGGGCCAAAACGAATGTTGCGTAAAACATCGTTACGACAACCCAAAATCACTAGTATAGGGATTCGAAATTAAAATAGATATATAAATCCCAATACTATACAAAACATTTCCTTTCGGAAATCATTTACTATAACAACAGTGTTATAGTCCACCATTTCCTTCTATTTCTCGAAAACGTCTATTTCAACAATTAATTTTGAAATCTATGGTTTCGATTCATAACACATTTAAAAAAAACATCGTTAGATCGTTTTAATTCTATTTAAAACATCACATCCAAAACAGTTTCTTTAACATATTATTCACTATTCAAAAACGTGAATATACTTTGTTAACTAATTTCATCCTTTCTATACATTTTATTTTAAAAGATTATTCACTGTCTAAAACGTGAATATAAATCCATTAATAAGCTATAACAATTTACTTATCAAAATAAGTCGTTTGCGGATTTATAAAACAATGTTTATAAATTCCATTTCTATTTATTTAATAACAACTTCCTTTTATAAATCTCCTTTATTAACCTATTTCAATTTATAAGTCAATTATATACCAAAAGTTTATACTATAAGTTAAATGCTTGCAATTTATTTATTTACCAAATCATTCTTTTAAACTTCCCAAATTATAAATCTTATAACTTATAAGATTCATTTATTTACCCAATTTTTTTTAATAACTTTACAAATTTTACAAACCTACTGCTTATAAAATTCCATTTATCACTTCACCATTTATAATTCTATGAATTTCATTCACTTATGAAATTCATTTACACTATATTCTAACACATATAAAAACTCGTTTTATAATTCAAATATTTTTAATTTATAAATATCAATTTATAAATCTTTATATAAATAAATTCATATTATTATTTTAAAACGTCTTTAAACTCCTTTATAATTTCACCATTTTCTTTGATTTATAAAATAATCAAATTTTATAAATCCTATATTTTAACTTTTTATAATAAATTCAAAAATCCCAATTAAACTATTTCATAAAATCATTAGCCTCATATTTTCAAAAATTAATTTTTAACTATATTTCTCAAAAATCATAATTTTTATAACTTTAAAATTATAACGTTTATTTATTTAAAATGAATCAATTCCAAAAATATTTTACAACGTATACATCCAAAAAAATCACTTTAAATATCTTTTTAAAATTCCAAAATTTGCCCAATGATGCTTAGTCAATCACGACAACAAAGACATCATATATCGATATGATAATCAATCAAATATCAAAATATCTGAAAACAAATAAATACAGTTGAGGAATCCAGCTGGATCCCTCCAGCCTGTTTTCCTACATCCAAAGATGTTAGCATAATACCAATTCCGTTCTAGCACGGAATTATCGCGGTATACGGGATTTAAAATATTATCCGCTTAATAGACGGCGCAATAGGGTCTCATCCGCTATTTAATGTGGGAAATCAACTCCAAGTACATAAATAATACCAATTTCACTGTACTGTGAAATATTCACGATATATGTTTTTAATAAATAACATTCGCTTACTAACGGCGCATAATGTCTATTTTAACAATCAATAGATAACAATCATCATTCAAACATACATTCAAGAAGTTTAAATCTAACTATTTAAAGTTAAAATCGAAACCGATTCGATTGAGTGAGAAGTTCTCACCTTGATTTCAATTTCGTTTTCAGCTTTTATTTCGAATAAAATTAAACGAGCGTTCAATTTTACCCGAAATTCTCATTAACTCCAAACGACTCCAATCCATTTCCATAGCGTAGTGCTCGTCCATACGAACCCAACACAACTTGTTTCACGCGTTTTCGACCTCGTACGAAAAAGATATTGCATTTTAAACATCTTACGAATTGTAAATATTAATATTTACAATATAATTTATTTTTAAACCCTACATCTATCATAGCCGTGAGATCATTGCCTCCTTCATCCAGGCCGTCCCATGCACTTCAGCTTCCCAACACGCAGGAACTCGCACGCAACTTAACCCATTAAGCTTCAAATTAGGGTTGAATTATACTCCCTCTACGAACGTTTTGAAGACGATCAGAAACTAGCATTTGAACGACCATGCCGAGCACCATCAACGGCCAGAGCATCATCCAGCTCGGCTTCTCCCACTCTCTCGATTTGCATGCGCAACCGTGCGACATTGCAGCCAATTTCCCGATGATCCAAAGCTCCAAACACGATCATAGCCGTTGAGATTATAGATCTCACTCCCCTCTACGAGTTTCATGTTGATCATTTCTTGTAATTGTTGATGGATGAAGAGAAAATTGAGGAACAAGAATATTAAATTTCGGCCTTTGAACGTGATAATGGCGGCTGGAGGAAATTAAAACCCTAGGGTCATTTATTTCTGCAAATGAGAAACATGAGGGGCTTATATAGAAAATTCAGTGAACACTATTCATCCAGGAATTTCCGAACTCCAAACGAAGCGTGCCGGTTGGCGTTCCTAAGGTTTACCCCATGTTCCGAACATAACGGAACGTGTATCGGGAGCTAATTCGGTTATCTGTGCGAGTTATGGCAATAAACGTTCGATTTAAAATTTAATTGGTAAATCAAATTTCTAAGCGTTTTAGCTTGCCCCGGACAAACGTTAAATCCGATTGACACGAAATTTGAAACCATACAATAATATCACATTAAGGATCCGATGAAACAGGTTTCGTCGAAATCCGATACTGTTTGAAAAATGACTATTTTAACTCGCCAAATTAATATTAAAACAATTTCGATGCGTTTCGAGCTGCCACGGTCAAACGAAAACTCCGATTGCTACAAAAATTGAAATCCGATAATAACAAACTATTACGGATCCAATGGAACTAGTTTCGTCCAATTCTGAGACTATTCGAAAAATGGCTAATTTCACTAGTCGATTTAATATTAAAATATTCAATTTTCACAAATTAACTTTAAATTCGATTTTAAAAGTTATAAAATATCGTTCTAACTCCAATATGATAAAATAAAATTTTACAAATCATTTTCAATCATATTTAACCCGTTATTCAATTTTTTCTGTAGTTTCAACTATTAAATTATCGATTTAATTATTCAGTTAAATCCAATTATTCGAAATAAAATTATTCGACTTATAAATTTCACTTATTAATATTTAAAATTAATTAAATATACAAATTTTAATTAATAGAAATTTTGGGTCGTTACGTACTACATCCATTTTGGAAATATCCTCAGGATTAGTGGCGACTAGACCTTGCACTTCACTGCTCCATCTTCGACTCCGAACTCGTTCCCCATGAAAAGTACAAACCAGATCGAAGTGGTTTTCGAGAAATAAATCTCGATCCCGGTCTCTTCGAAACTATCAGCGCATTTGGCCAATATTGATAGGCAGTTATTTAACTATCAATTAATATTCACAAACATCCATCAAACAATAAATAATTTCCCAAATTATTTATTTATCTCAGAATGTCTTCGCAAGATATATTTCTTCTTTTCAACCTTTGAAAATAGTTTCAAATTACCTTCCTCTTACAGAATAAGTTTCCCAATAATTTCTATATCCGCTGAAATCACCAAGCACAAAACTTAAGATTTTCCAATTAATATAAAACACTTTAGTATAAATTATCCTTTAAAAATTTAAATTCAATTTTTTTTATACTTATTTAAAATATATACATTTTAAGAATATTTAAAAATAAAAATACTTCAATTCTTTATTTAAAATATATACTATAGGAATATTTGAAAATGAGGATGCTTTATAAAATATAAAACTAAATTTTCTTCTTTAAAATAAAATACCAAGTCACTTTTAAATAATTACTACGATAATAGATTTGAAAAATATTTACTTAAGAAATTTGAACATTTAGAATTAATAAATTTTCTAAAACATGCCTTTTTAAAACAACATTAAAATCTTTAACTTATATTTAAAATTTACTTTGAAACCGTACTTGGCTATCCAGGGAAATATACTTCTCTTCACATTCTTCTTTAAATTTCCAATTTCAAACACTTGAATCAATTTCCAAATTGATTTCCAATTTACCCCCTTTTATTCCAAAATCCATTAATTTCAGATTTTTATTCCTTAATTATAATTTAAAATACTTTTAACTGAAAATACCAATTTCAGATTTCTCAAATTACTTCTTAATTCTTTTAAATAAATTTAAACTTTAAATTCTAAAATAATTCTTTATTCCTTTAAAATAATATCACTTAATTTTTCAATTCATTAATTCCTATTTATTCAAAATCTTGTTTTTTTTCAAACTCGAAATTTATTTATTAGAATTTTAAAATCACTTTATTTCTTTTTCAACTCATTCTTAAATTCATTCAAATTTTCTATAAGTATTTCGCTTACAAATTCACTTCTTTTATTTTCTTTCCAAAATCCAATTTATATATATTTTTGTAACACATTATACCCAAATATATTCAATCAACATAACATTCAATATTCCAATATAATTCATCATAGCATATCAAATAATCACAACAGCGAATATTAAATAATTTAAATAAATGTTGAGGAATCCAGTTATTTCCCTCCAACCTGTTTTCCCTACATCCACAGATGTTAGCACAATATAAAATACCAATTCCACTTCGAGGTGGAATATCGCGGTATATGTGATTAAATATATTATCATCCGCTATTATGCGGCGCATAGGGTCTCATCCGCTATATAATGTGGGAAATCAATTATTCCAAGATGTATTATATACTACTAAATATAATATTGCACATCCAATCAAATCAATCAAATCAATCAACCAATTATTTAAATTTAACCACTTAAATTTATGACCAGATGAGTGAGAATTACTCACCTTTCCTAGTTGTATTCCACTTCATCCCTAACTTGATTCTCGCAATTAATGACCTTTTATAATCATTATATGACTTATTAACATCTGAGAGAAACTATAAATATTTACCATTTAATAAATTTAGTTGACCGACCATTTAATCTAAACTAGTCATCTATATTTATTTATTTTCTTTTCCCAATTTATCAAAATAATTTCTTATTTCTTGTAAATATATATATATAATTTCCCTTTCCAAATCATGATTAAACATGATTTCCCAAAACTGTATATATCTTCATTTACCTTTTTTTTCTTCAAACCAGGCAATTGTCTACTTTTAAATTGTAATATATATATATATATATATATATATATATATATTTTAATAAATCCATTCAACAAGACCAACAAATAATTAAATTTTTATCTGTCTAAAATCAATCACAGCAACCCCCTTTTTCTTTTTTTTCTTTTTTTAAACTAGACTATTTTGAAATCCACCAAAATTTAAAACCTACTGTTTACAGACAACATCTTAAAATTGGTGTTAATATACATACTGCAACTATTTTTCAATCCATATATAAATTTAGTTAAGTAAAATCGAAAAAATGAATTGAATACCTCACCGCCCCTATAGAGCGTAGATCCATCGCGACTCGAAACTCGCCGTATGCGCACTCTCCATTGATGACCGAAGTCCCCCGAAGCACAGTCACGCGAAACCGCTACCTCTAGCGAGCATCAACCCGGCACGCATCCCAGTTCGAACGTCATCGCGGCCCTAACCAAACCCCAAACTACATCGTCGTCACTTTGCCAACCGAAGCCTTCAACTCAAACCAACGCAGCCCCTTCATAAAATCAATCGCCACTTCGAGTTGAAAGAGCAGCAGCGGTCGCATCTCGTTTTGGAGCGAATCGATTTCAATTCGATTGAGAAACGAAGTCGCCATCTTCCATGCTTGCAATTCGCTCAGGTCCTCCAATTCCCCAGATGAAAGAAATTCGACTTCGATAAATTAAAGGCGAAAAGAGGGGATTCGTTTGTTTTGGATGGGAACGAATTCGCTTTAATTCTGTATTCGATTTGAACTAAAATTTTAATCAGCGGCCATTGCTTTTTTTAAACGAAAATGAAAGCTCGGCTTATAATAAAAAGAAAAAGCGAAGAGGGAGACACGATTTGATGGTTGCGTGGAGAAAACTGACTACAGTGATTTTGAAAAACGGCTGGAAAGAAAAAGTTGTCGGGAAGGATTTGGCCAACCAAACAAAACAAGTATAACTGAATTCAATTAAATTTGAACTGTCTTCATTTCGTAACTCAAAATTTCAAACTCCTATCGAGGCATGCCGCTAGGCGTTTATAATGTTATACGCCTATTCCGGACGCATTGGAAAAAGTTTCGAGTCCTAATTCGATCATATGGGGAAGATACCTTTTTGAACCAGTTATTATACTGAATTTACGATATAGAATTAAGCGTGTTTGTATAATGTACGTTCACACAACAACTCCGATCAATACGAAATTTGAAATCCGATAATAATACAATATTGCGGATCCAATGAAACTGGTTTCGTCGAATTCCGAGACTGCGCCTTAGAAGGCTATTTCTAAATTCAATTTAAACTATAAAATTTTAAAATGGAACAAATCACCGTTAAAGTCAATTTTAAAACTTCTATTATCCTCAACACTATCAATATAAATTTTAAAAGCCTTCAAATTATTTTTAACAGGCTTAGAACTCTAGATTCAATATTTTACCCAACTTCAAATTATTTAATTCAATAATTTAATTATCAAGTAAATTGTGATATTTGAATTCAAGTTAAAATTAACCTTTTAAATATCTAAAATCAATTAAATATTCCAACTTAAAGTGCCCAAAAATTCCGGATTGTCACATTCCTCCCCACTTAAAAGAATTTCGTCCCCGAAATTACTAATTGGGAAGAAAGGTCCAATACCCGTTTACTTTTCTCAAAACCAACAATTTAACATCCTACCAACTACCTTTTTATAGAAGACCTATTACCATTTTACTAACTTCCCAAACTCCCGCATAATTTGCGAACAATACTATTTACTCAATCATTCAAATTTCAATTTAAAACCAAAATTAGAATTATCAAAATTTTCTCAAAAATTTTCTAACTCCCTAAATTTCCGAAAAATTTCGCCAGCGTCTCCTTTGTGCGGCTAGCTCGTTACAACTACAAATTGCCTCTACGGCCCTCCAGACTTCAAAAGAAAACAATAGCCAAGTTGTATAGACTCGATTCTTCGACTTTCAAAAACCGACATCAATACCTCCACTGTATCAACTGCCGAGAAATCGAATGCCAGAAAACCGAATTCTTAGGGTTTAAGAAGAAGAAAGAAGTAGAAGAAGAAAGAAGAACAGAACAAAAAGAAACAAAAGAACAATATCAGAATCTCACAATCGCACCGGAATAACATATAATAGATAAATGAATATACTTTAAACAAAGAACTATATCAGTTATTACATTACATCACATTACATCATCAGAGTATACAACAACAAACATTAGAAAAGAAATACTATATACTAGTAATACGCTATGCCATCCAGCTTGCCTCCAGAAACTCCTGAATTCCTGAATATACTGATAACCTAACTCTAGACTGCCCGTGTGGAAATTGGTGGGCATCCAGAGTTTAGGAAGGGAAACAATAAACTCCAGATCAGTCATTTGACTGGTATAAGAACTTAAAACAGTTATTTATCTTTAAAACAAAGAACAGGATAATTTTAAAGTAGATTCACAATGCCTTTTAGAAAATGAGACTACCACAAGGCCTCCCGCACACATACACAATACAAACGCAGAATCGGAGGAGATTTCTCCTTATGATAGTCAAAGATGCTTGGTACGCATTAAAAAGAAACATTTGATATTATTACTAGTGCATAGTGTAGAAAACATTTCGAAAGTAGAATATAAATCTTAGCTAACATACGACCATTATCATATGCCTACTATAGCTACCATGTTCAATAGT
Source organism: Allium cepa (assembly GCA_030765085.1). Classification (NCBI taxonomy): domain Eukaryota; kingdom Viridiplantae; phylum Streptophyta; class Magnoliopsida; order Asparagales; family Amaryllidaceae; genus Allium; species Allium cepa. Next base: position 960,371,549 of record CM060939.1, on the reverse strand, counting down.
AGGTTACTGCCACATTCCATGGCAGGTTATACAACTAAAACCGTACAAGGGTCGTATTGTTTCTTTGGATTTCCAACAAATGGTCAGGCTAAGGAACTTCCCATCGCCACATGGAAACGCCTCTGGAAAGATGCCTCGAGAACCTAACCGGATCTCTGCCAACACAAGGCCCGGTTACCTCTGCAAAAGTAGGTAACTACTGACACACGTATGCCATTCCCCGGTTGTAACAACCTTTTATCCCGACGATCCTCGATTCCAACAACCACAAAGAAATAAATTTGCAGCACAACATAGGTTAAATATCTGGGCTTCATACCGTGATACCACCTCTATCCAGAAGGAAATGACATACACTAAGGGGCGCTACTCCCTAGAACCTTGCTGCATCCTTCCTGTTTTGACCATTTCCGGGGTGTGAGGTCCGACGAAGTCTCGTCCACAAAGCCACGCTTTATATAAAAGCTGCACTTTGTTCAAAAAATGCTCAACGGCACTTCGTATGTCACATTACCAAATTGGGAGTGTATCACTAGTAACCATCAACTATATAACCTCTAAGGGTGTTAAGCTAAGAGAATAAATTCTCCGCCACCAACGGAAATATATTTGATAGAATTCAGCTTTACATCTCAAATTGTAACGTCAGACACACATCCATACAAGTCTGTTCCGGGATCAAACGGAACCGAAGGCACTTCCAAAGAAGCCTTTGCAATCCGGATATTCATTAATTACGATCGGACTTCCCATCAAAATGGGTAATAAATTTCTATATCGGAGATCAGCCGATGCTGAAACATTCGACAGTAATCCTTCCATTTTCATAAATATCCAGTCTTCAACACCGGTCATCAAATGCAATCCATAACGACGTATCACTATCCGGAATGGGTTATACGACCCCAAGGTCCTTTCCTGGCTAACCCGAATAGTGAGCGCTTATTTTAAAAATGAGTGTAGCATTCAAATTCAAGCAAATCAAAACAAATACCAATTTAAAGGTAAATATTGATAGTCGGTTATTTAACTATCAATAGGCATACACAACATCATCAGATTCCAAATAATTTTCTAAATTATTTATTTTCAAAATATCTTTATAAGATATATTATTTCCACACTTCACAAATAAATCAACATTTATTTTTAAACAAATTTCCCCTTTTGTTTATAAATTCCATAGTGATATTATATTTCAAAAATATCTATGAATATACGATTTTCAAATCGATTTCTAATATTCATTTTCAATTTATCTTTACAAAGATAAATTCTCAAAAACGTTTCATTTCATATTGGAAAAACATTTCCATACTTATTTAATAATAAATAATTCACAAATCTATTTATTTTCAACATTTGAAAAATATTCGATATACTTAAATCACAATTAAGTAGATATTTCATTCTCAAGGAAAACATCCTTCTTAAACACATTTATTTGGGTCAAAACAAATGCTACGTAAAACATCGACAACCCAAATCACTAGTATAGGGATTCAAAATTAAAATAGATATATAAATCCCAACACTATATAAAACATTTCCTTTCGGAAATCATTTACTATAACAACAGTGTTATAGTCTACCATTTCCTTCTATTCCTTGAAACGCCTATTTCAACAATGAATGTTGAAATCTATGTTTTCAATACTTAATACATTTAAAACATCTCTATTCGTTTTAATTCTATTTAAAAATATCATTTTCGCAAAATGTTTCTTTAATATATTATTCACTATCCAAAATCGTGAATATACTTTGTTAATCCAAATTCAACATTTTCTACACATTCTATTTAAAAGGTTATCCACTGTCCAAAATCATGGATACATCTCCTTTAATAAACTTCTATGTTTAATCTATCGAATTCAATTGATTTCGGATTTATAAAATAACGTTTATAAATTCACATCTACAACTTTATAAAAACTTCAACTTATAAAATTCCTTACTTAACAAATTCTATTTATATTTCATTTAAATGCTAAAACCCAATTTGTAAGTAAATTATTTATAATTCTCTTATTTTACAAAAATCATTTCCTTTTATAACTTCACAATTTATAAATTTCATTCACTTATGAATTCATTTATAATTCATTTTAACGCTTATAAAAACTTGTTTAAAATCCCAATATTTTAATTTATAAATATCAATTTTATAAATCTTTTATATAAATCGTTTAATAATTCCAAAAATCCCAATTTAAACCATTCATTTTAATCTACTATTTATTTCCAAAAATCAATTTTTATTTATTTCCGGTATCTAACAGTACTAGAATTTTATTCAGCTAAATTTTAGCCATTAACAATTTCAATCATAAAGATAATCACCCAAGGATTATAAACACACAACATCGAAAACAAATTCAATCTATTTGAGGAATCCAGTTGGATCCCTCCAACCTGTTTCCCTGCATCCATAGACATTAGCACAATACCAATCCCGTTTCAAGACGGGATATCATGGTATATGGTATTTATAAATTATTATCCGCTTAATAGGCGGCGCAGTAGGGTCTCATCCGCTATATAATGCGGGAAATCAACTCCAAGTAATATATCATACCAATTCCACTTCAAGGTGGAATATCGTGGTATATGGGTTTAATAAATAACCTCCGCTTAATAGGCAGCATATAGGGTCCATTTCAACATAATAGATAATACTATATTATCCAAACAAATAATCAACACAATCGACAAATTTTTAATCTAACTATTTAAAATGTAAATTAAACTCTTTTGAGTGAGAAGTTCTCACCTTTGATTTTAATTTGAAGTTCATTTTCCAATCCAACTCGTTTCTCCATTTTTAGACCTTGTAACCAATAATTATACAGTTGATAAATATTCGAAGTAAATCAAATAATCAATTTTTCGTTTTGATAGTTTTAATTAACCAATTTCTCCTTTAAATAAATTTATTTAACTAAAAATTAAAATTAAAACTAAATTTACTTTATTTCTGTTTTTTCTTTCTTACGTATATATATATATATATATATATATATATATATATATATAAATTTTGATTCCCTTTGAACACAAATAACTTTACTGTTAAATTTCTGATAATCTAATTATTAACCAGCAAATTTATTTAAAGGTTTTTACTCAAATTAAAACAAAATTGTTAATACTTTACAGCTATTATTATTTCTAATATCTATATACATATAAATAAATAAAACTGCAAATCAATACCTCGCTGCTTGATTGATTCGATGAGCATTTGGAAACCCTAGCTCTGATGGTTACCAAGACGCGACAATCGTTCCACCGAACCCAGGCTCTCAATTTCAACGCTGCCCTAGTTGGACCGAGCACCGCCATTGCCTATATGCGAGCTCGAGCCACCTCAGCTACACACCGCTTCACCGCAAATCGAACGCGGCCTCTACGAGCCCGACTCTAGATCCATCCTCTGAACGCGCGGCCAAGAACATTGCTCCAAATTCGATCGCCACTTTACTCGCCACTGCCTCGACAGCTCGAGTGCCAACCCATGCGATGCCATCGCCTATCATTTCGAGCTTGAGCTCGAACTCAGTGCGCCTCGCGATCGAGATGATCGACTCAAATCCAAAAGTAACGAAGCCCTACTCGATCAAACCCCCAAATCGATGATTGAATCTGGAGACAGAAGGAGACTCGCGAATTCGTTGCGAGCTGGACTTCAGGGATCTCGATGGGTCGTGGTTAATTTGGCGAGGGCTTCCATTTCTTTGCTGAAGATAAAAGAAGCAGAGGAAGACTTGAAAATTTTGTTTTGAGTTCGGCCATGATTTTCAAACTGCTAGATTTTATTTGAAAATAAAGGAGAGGCTCGGCATATAAAATAAGGAACGACGTGATTTTGCAGAGAATTGTCATTGGTATTAACGTGCCTACCTTACCTCTACAGTGTTTTGATTTGAGATTAAAGAGTGCTGATGTTGACCCAATTCAAATTTAAAATTAAATTGAATTCGATTTAAGTTCAACGCGTTTACTTGCCGTACGGTCACACAACAACTCCAATCACTACGAAATTTGAAATCCGATAATAATACAATATTCCGGATCCAATGGAACTGGTTTCATCGAATTCCGAGACTGTGCCTCAGAAGGCTATTTTTAAATATCGATTCAAACGATATAATTTCAAAACTGATCAAATCACTTTCAAATTCAATTCTGAAGCTTCTATTATCTTCAGTATTATCTACATGAATTTTACAAGCCTTTAAAATAATTTTAATCAGCTTAAAATTGAAGATTCATATTTTTATTCAACTTTCAATTGATTAAATTCTAAAATTTAATCGGTATATTCATAGTTATATTGAGAATTCAAGCTAAACAGTTATTCAAATATTTAAAATTAATTAAATATTTTCAATTTAAATTGTTCAAAATTTAGGGTCGTTACAACCTTCCCCCCTTAAAAGAATTTCGTCCCGAAATTACAAGTTAGGAAGAAATGGTCCTTAACTCGTCTACTATTTTTCACAATACAAATAGTTTTATCAACTTACTAACCTAAATCTTTTTATTAGAGATTCATTATCATTTCAACTAGCTTTCCAACTTCACTTATAAGTTTCAACCAACATTGTTTTCCTAACAATTCAAATTTAAATTTAAATTTTAAACTTCCAAATTTTCTCAAAATTTTTCTAGCACTCGAAATTTTCGAAAAATTTCGCCAGCGCCTCCTTTGCGCGGCTAGCGCGGTACATCTACAAAATGCCACATCGGGCCCCCAATTTCAAAAAGGAAAGAAAAGGCCAAGTGGCTAGACAAGAAAATCATCAAATCTCATATTGAAATTGAAATACGTACCTGTTTGTCGAGCAATTCAAATTTATCTTCGAAATCAAATTTCCAATTCTATATCCTTTAATATACCTGTATATCCCACTAGTAGTAGTATCCAATTCCAACATTCAAGCCATTTTGCCAATTCCATTACAAAATTTCCAATATATGCTTCTTATACATTTTTTACTTCACTATTGAAGTTATATATTTATTTTCATTCAATTTTACATTTCAATTTTCATTCGAATCCAATTACATTTTCAATTTAATTTGGATTTAGTTTAACTTCTGAATATTGAATTTCATCAACTATCTTTCATTCACAACTGCACTATTTTAAATTAGTACCAATTACTAATTCATTACAAATTCCAATTCATTTTGTTCAAATTTGTTTTCAACATTCAGTTTCAATTCCAGTTTTATTCTTTTGTTCATTCCCAAAGTTTATTTTCAATTCACTATTTTGGTTTATAACCACTTATATTGAACTGGATTTCCAATCCTATAAATATTAGATTCAATTCATTTTAAATTTTATCCATTTGGTAATTTCTTCTATTAGTTTTACTTACAAATTTTATTTTAATACTTCACTTTATTTATCACAAATCAAATCCAATTTCAATTAAATTCTATTTGCTTACAAAATTGAAATAAATTTCAACATTTAATTCACTTTCATTTACTTGCAATTGCAAATTTATTTATTCATTCACAATTTATTTCCATAATTCAATACTCAATTCCCATTTATTTTAATTACTCCAAATTTATTTTCAACTTAATAAATTTTCTTTAAGTAATCATTTCACTTAGCCTCCTTAGACCTTTCTTCAAATTCACTTTATTTAAATTTATTCACTTATACTTACTTTAATTTAACACCATTTTTAAATTAAATTTATTCTATCAAAATTTAAATTGTATAAGTTATTAACTTATTTATTATTCCCACAAATATTTTAAATAGGATTCCATAGTCTTTTCAACCTTTTCAAAACCATTTTAGAAATAAATTTAAATTATATTTTGAATTTCTAAACCCAAACCCAAATTTTCCAAACAACTTCCATTTAAAACAATTTGGTAGCAATTCCTCTTTTGGAAACCAGAAAATGAACACCGATGATGTCGTGATCACCATCGGAATTATTTTCCAGCGACCGAAAAGAGTTTAGAGCTTTTATCCTTCCAATACATTTTTCCAAAAACCTTTGAAATTCATTTTCAAATCAAAAAGGAATTTAATTTCTAAAATTTCCAAATTCTTTCAAAAACATTTCCAAAAACTTCTCTGGAATTCTATTTCCAATTATAAGTCACATATAATTTACATTCTTAAATTTCATTTGTATGTGAATTTATTTCTTAACTTTGGAGTTACGATTCCAATTTCTTATTCAATTTCAACGTTAATAATAAATATTATCAATTCCTAACAACCATCCATCCATATACTGTAATAATTTACAGAAAATCATTTCTTTTATATACAAAAATAGTTTTCAGTAAAATTATTTCATTTACCTATTTTAAAAACAATACTGTGTCAGTTTATCTTGTTTAAGAGTTTAGAAACTCCTACCAACACAGTTAGCTAGACTGCACCGACCAGAATCTATAAACAATCAACTGATAAGTCAACACAATACAAAGCAATTTCATATTCACGAATAAATACGCACTCATATCTATTATTACACTCAAACTCATTCTAGAGTACTGCTGACTCTATCTCTAATGAGCAACACCCAACAGAGCCATGGTAGTCGCTTAACCATATGCTCTGAACCACTTTGTAAGGACCCGATTCTTCGACTTCCGAAAACCGACATCAATACGTCCACTGTATCAACTGCCGAGAAATCGAATGCTAGAAAACCGAATTCTTAGGGTTTAAGAAGAAGAAAGAAGTAGAAGAAGAAAGAAAGAAGAACAGAAAAGAAAGAAACAACAGAACAATATCAGAATTTCACAATTGTAGCGGAACAACATATAATAGATAAATGAATAATCTTTACACAAAGAACTATATCAGGTATTACATTACATCACATTACATCATCAGAGTATACAACAACAAACAGCGGAAAAGAAATACTATATACTAGTAATACGCCATGCCATCCAGCTTGCCTCCAGAAACTCCTGAATTCCAGAATATCCTGATAACCCAACTCTAGACTTCCCGTGTGGAAATTGGTGGGCACCCAGATTTTAGGAAGGGAAATAATAAACTCCAGGTCAGTCATGTGACTGGTGTGAGAACTTAAAACAGTTATTTATCTTTAAAACAAAGAGTAGGATAATTTTAAAATAGATTCGCAATGCTTTTTAGAAAATGAGACTACCATAAGGCCTCCCGCACACACACACACAATGCAAACGCAGAATCAGAGGAGATTTCTCCTTATGATAGTCAAAGATGCTTGATACGCATTAAAAAGAAACATTTGATATTATTACTAGTGCATAGTGTAGAAAACATTTCGAAAGTAGAATATAAATGTTAGCCAACATACGACCATTATCGTATGCCTACTATAGCTACCATGCTCAATAGCAGGTTACCGCCACATTCCATGGCAGGTTATACAACTAAAAACGTACAAGAGTCGTATCGTTTCTTTGGATTTCCAATAAATGGTCTGGCCAAGGAACTTCCCATTGCCACATGGAAACGCTTCTGGAAAGACGCCTCGAGAACCTAATCGGATCTCTGCCAACACAAGGCCGGGTTACCTTTGCAAAAGTAGGTAACTATTGACACGCGTATGCCATTCCCTGGTTGTAACAACCTTTCATCCCGAGGATCCTAGATTCCAACAACCACAAAGAAATAAATTTGCAGCACAACATAGGTTAAATATCTGGGCTCCATACCATGATACCACCTCTATCCAGAAGGAAATGACATACACTAAGGGGCGCTACTCCCTAGAACCTTGCCGCATATTTCCTGTTTTGACCATTTCCTGGGTGTGAGGTCCGACGAAGTCTCGTCCACAAAGCCACGCTTTATATAAAAGCTGCGCTTTGTTTAAAAAATGCTAAACAGCACTTCGTATGCCACATTACAAAATTGGGAGTGTATCATTAGTAACCATCAACTATATAACCTCTAAGGGTGTTAAGCTAAGAGAATAAATTCACCGCCACCAACGGAAATATATTTGATATAAATTAGCTTTACATCTCAAATTGTAACGTCAGACACACATCCATACAAGTCCATTCCGGGATCGAACGGAACCGAAGGCACTTCCAAAGAAACCCTTGCAATCTGGATATTCATTAATTACGATCGGACTTCCCATCACAAAGGGTAATAAATTTCTATATCGGAGATCAGCCAATGCAGAAACATTCGACGATAATCCTTCCATTTTCATAAATATCCGGTCTTCAACACCGATCATCAAATGCAATCCATAACGACGTATCACTATTCAGAATGGGTTATACGACCCCAAGGTCCTTTCCCGGCTAACCCGAATAGTGAGCGCTTATTTTAAAAATGAGTGTAGCATTCAAATTCAAGCAAATCACAACAAATACCTATTTAAAGGTAAATATTGATAGTCGGTTATTTAACTATAATAGGCATACACAACATCATCAGATTCGAAATAATTTTCCAAATTATTTATTGTGACGACCCAAACTCGCTGTTCGACAAACGACATCAAATTCGCATCGCCGGAGCTTATAACAACATCAGATGAATATAAAACAGCGGAACAAAATGAATATCATACATGCATCACAGATACAACATCGGAATAATATCCATACTAAATCAGAGTATATAATACATACACCACACTCCATACAACATCATAATAATAATACATCGATAATCACATATCCAAAAGTCTTCAATGAAAGAAGTGATAACGGACTCCTAAAAGATAAACACCTGAGATCTCCCAAAGCTCCTACGAATATCTTCGAGATAAGAGCTTCAAAATACTGCTACTCCAAAATACGAAAACCTGCTACTAGGTTGCCCGTGTAGAAATAATGGGCACCCAGAGTTTAGGAAAGAAAACAATAAACTCCGGATCAGTCATGGGACTGGTATGAGTAAACAAAAACAACAGTTGCTTTTAAAGAAACTAGATTTATAAAATAAAATTCAGAATGCTTTAAAAAATGGAACTACCATAAGACCTCCCGCCACACACACAATGCAAACGCAGAATTGGAGGAGATTTCTTCTTATGATAGTTAAATATGCTTGGTACAAGGAAATTTCTTTGATATTATTTCTAGTGCATAGTGTATAAATCATTTCGAAAATAGAATTTTAATCTTAGCCAGCATAGACATTTCGAACTATGCCTACTATAGCTACCATCTAAACAGTGGTGATCACCATAAGTAAATGGCAGGTTCTACAACTAAAACCGTACAGGGTTTCGTATTGCGAATTGGATTTCCAACAAATGGTCAGGTTAAGGAACTTCCAACTGCTACATGGGTACGCCTCTGGCGGGACGTCTCGAGAACTTAACCAGCTCTCTGCCAACACAAGGCCGGGTTACCTTTGTAACTTGGTAGCTACTACACGAATATGCCACCTCCCGATCCTTTGGGACCTTTATCAGAGGGCCTTCTATCCAAAGCAACAACCACACAGTAAATGAGATTGGAGCTACCACACAGGTAAATATCTGGGCTCCATACCATGACATCACCTTTTTCTAGAAGGAAATGACATAACCTAAAGGGCGCGACCCTCATAACCTTGCCGCATCTTTCCTGTTTGGACCATTTCCGGGTTGTGAGGCCCGACGAGGTCTCGTCCACAAAGCTGTGCTTTAGACGAAAGCCTTGCTTTGATCACAGATGATCAACCAATGATCATCAACACACAGCAACACTTAGCATGCCACACTACCAAATTTGGAGTATATCGCTGATAACCTTCAATTACATAACCTCTAAGCTCGTACATCTCAGAGAAGGGTGTTAAGCTAAGAGAATAAATCCTCCGCCACCACAGATATGTATTTGAAAGAAATCTGCTTTATCTCTCAAAGTGTAGTGTCAGGCACACAACCATACAAGGCTGTTCCGGGTTCGAACAGAACCGAATGCACTTCCAAAGAAGCCCTTGCAATCCGGGTATCCACAATCCTGATCGGACTTCCTATCACTTAAGGAATCTCTATACCGGAGCAACTCAATGCTGAGACAATCGATAGGTTATCCTATCGTTTTCGAGTACACCCGGTCTTCACCACCGATCTTCAAATGCTCTCCATTTCGACGTATCACTATTTGGAATGGGTCATGTGACACAAAGGTCCTTTCCCGGTTAAACCGAGTAGTGTGTGCTCAATTTTTTTTAAAACATGTGGATATATCAATCACAAAGATTTATATTCAGGGTTCGATGCGGGTTTCGGATAACAAATTGAAATCCGACTCCCTGTCGCATCGCAGTTTTAAATGTCGTTTTACGGGCAAAAGGTTTCTACACCCATATAGGAACAAATCACAAATCACTGTTCATCACAAAGCAATCACAGTATCACAATAGCAATATCAATACAGTACAGAATATTTGATGATAGTAAATCACCTTTGATTAAGGTGGTCGTGGTTAAAGTGAATTGGCCATAATATTATCTTTATTAATTATTTTAAATAAATGTTTAAAATTTCACATAATTATAAATTTATTAAATTTTAAACTGGCTTTATTAATTATTTAATCTTTATTTAACTATCTTAATTTATTAATTCTTAATGATTAATTAACTAAATATTAATTACTTTTATTTGCTAATTATTCTTTAAATTTATCAACCTTTAATTACGAAGTAATTTTAATCACTAATTATTTAATCATTATTTAACCATTATTAATATATTTGTTTTAAGTTAATAAATTTGAATATACTTCTTGAATATTTTATTAAGTAAAAAAAACTTTACATTAGATTAACCAACTATCCTCATTTATGAAGAACAAATTAGAAAATCATTTAAACTTTATTGCAAAACTGGAATTATTATCTTCAAGTCCAACCCGAGGGGGTCTTCGAGTCATCCTCGATCAAAACGGCACCCTGCTTCGAGTTTTAGCCAAAACTAACCCGGGTGATAAATTTTCACAAAATTTGTTTTAGTCCCAAATCCATCACGATACAACCCTAAAACCACTCGAGTGCCCCTTCGAGTTTCTGCCCTATTTCCCCCGAGTAAAGCTTCGAGTCACCCTGCTCCTCTCCCCGACTTCACAACTGACACACGACCAAAGCACGTACACGTGCTCGGCCAACTTTGCCAACGTGGGTCAGTGTTGCGGCTGTCCACGAGTCGTATTCCATCCCCTAAATCGATTCGAACACCCATAAACTTGAATTGACCTCGAGAATGAAATCGAGTCGTCTCGATCAATTGAACCCAACAACACACCACCAGGAAATGATCCCGCGCCACCTCCTCTGGCCATCAGAGGCCGTGAAAACTCGGCTGAAGCTTCGCCTTGACCAGATGCTCCTATCCCCACCGGAGGCTCGAAGTCCGATCGCCTATTTATGGCACATCACCATCCTTTCTGACACGAACGCGATTCTTAAACTTTAACTTTGATTCGTTTCATCAATCAAGCATAGAAATTTTTTTCTGATAATTTTCTCGAGATCCCTGGTGTTCAAGCTTACTTCAAATCGAAATTCAGCATTTATAACTGGATCGATCACCAGAAATTTAGAGAAATGCAGATTTTGTTCATACGTGAATTGCACAGGAAATACTAAATGAAAATTCATCATATTTACTTTAAAAACCATCTCCTTATGTGTTTATTCAGGTTATAAAATAAAAGCAATGATTTAACACACTTGAGATTATCACATGATCTTGTTTTTGGTTTACTACTAAATGAAAGTGTGTGTTTCCACATTTATAATTCATCACATATTTTATCTTGTTGTTTAAAAACAATTTCTTATTTGTTTTGCTAATGTTTGTTCTTATTATTTTATTCTTTATTTATTTAAGACTTAAACTATCAATATTTATTTAATACCATATAACTTTATAATATTAATATCAACAATATTTTATTTCTCTTGAAATTTTACAATTTAAATTTTAAAAGCTCAAATAATTTACTAAATTAAATTTAACAAAATTCTGGGATGTTACATTTATTTTCAAAATATCTTTATAAGATATACTATTTCCACACTTCATAAATAAATCAACGTTTATTTTTAAACAAATTTCCCCTTTTGTTTATAAATTCCATAGTGAAATTTTATTTCAAAAATATCTATGAATATACGATTTTCAAATCGATTTCTAATATTCATTTTCAATTTATCTTTACAAAGATAAATTCTCAAAAACGTTTCATTTCATATTGGAAAAACATTTCCATACTTATTTAATAATAAGTAATTCACAAATCTATTTATTTTCAATATTTGAAAAATATTCGATATACGTAAATCACAATATAGTAGATATTTCATTCTCAAGGAAAACATCCTTTTTAAACACATTTATTTGGGTCAAAACGAATGCAATGTAAAACATCGTTACAACAACCCAAATCACTAGTATAGGGATTCGAAATTAAAATAGATATATAAATCCCAATTCTATATAAAACATTTCCTTTCGGAAATCATTTACTGTAACAACAGTGTTATAGTCTACCATTTCCTTCTATTCCTTGAAAATGCCTATTTCAACAATGAATGTTGAAATCTATGTTTTCAATACTTAGTACATTTAAAACATCTCTAATCGTTTTAATTTTATTTAAAAATATCATTTTCCCAAAACATTTCTTTAATATATTATTCACTATCCAAAATCGTGAATATACTTCGTTAATGCAAATTCAACATTTTCGACACATTCTATTTAAAGGGTTATCCACTGCCCAAAATCGTGGATACATCTCCTTTAATAAACTTCAATGTTTAATCTATCGAATTCAATTAATTTCAGATTTATAAAATAACGTTTATAAATTCACATCTATAATTTTATAAAAACTTCAACTTATAAAAACCCTTACTTAACAAATTCTATTTATATTTCATTTAAATGCTAAAACCCAATTTATAAGTAAATTATTTATAATTCTCTTATTTTACAAAAATCATTTCCTTTTATAACTTCACAATTTATAAATTTCATTCACTTATGAATTCATTTATAATTCATTTTAACGCTTATAAAAACTTGTTCAAAATCCCAATATTTTAATCTATAAATATCAATTTTATAAATCTTTTATATACATCGTTTATAATAATTCCAAAAATCCCAATTTAAACCATTCATTTTAATCTACTATTTATTTCCAAAAATCAATTTTTATTTATTTCTGGTATCTAATGATACCAGAATTTTATTCGGCTAAATTTTAGCCTTCAACAATTTCAATCATAAAGATAATCACACAGGGTTTATAAACACACAACATCGAAAACAAATTTAATCCATTTAAGGAATCCAGTTGGATCCCTCCAACCTGTTTCCCTGCATCCACAGACATTAGCACAATACCAATCCCGTTTCAAGACGGGATATCGCGGTATATGGGATTTATAAATTATTACCCGCTTAATAGGCGGCGCAATAGGGTCTCATCCGCTATATAATGTGGGAAATCAACTCCAAGTACATATATAATACCAATTCCACTTCAAGGTGGAATATCGTGGTATATGGGTTTAATAAATAACCTCCGCTTAATAGGCGACGTATAGGGTCTATTTCAACATAATAGATAATACTATATTATCCAAACAAACAATCAACACAATCAACAAATTTTAAATCTAACTATTTAAAATTTAAATAAAACCCTTTTGAGTGAGAAGTTCTCACCTTTGATTTTAATTTGCAGTTCATTTTCCAATCCAGCTCGTTTCTCCATTTTTAGACCTTGTAACCAATAATTATACAGTTGATTAATATTCGAAGTAAATCAAATAATCAATTTTTCGTTTGATAGTTTTAATTAACCAATTTCTCCTTTAAATAAATTTATTTAACTAAAAATTAAAATTAAAACTAAATTTCCTTTATTTCTGTTTTTTTCTTTCTTATGTATATATATAAATTTTGATTCCCTTTGAACACAAATAACTTTACTGTTAAATTTCTGATAATCTAATTATTAACCAGCAAATTTATTTAAAGGTTTTTACTCAAATTAAAACAAAATTATTAATACTTTACAGCTATTATTATTTCTAATATCTATATACATATAAATAAATAAAACAACAAATCAATACCTCGTTGCTCGATTGATTTGCTGAGCATTTGTGATGCAGATCAGGCCAAAGGAATGAATCATTCACGAACTAGGATAGTACTTATGAGTCGTTTCCGACTTAAAGGCTCACGGGAGAAAAGCCTACGAGTTAAGATAAGTCGTTCACGACTTAAGGAGTTGGCTATAGGTCGTTTCCGACCTAAGGGAGAACTTTTGGACCGTCCACGACTCAATGAAACACAGGAAGAAAAGGCACGAGTCACTGAGAAGGAGCTGGAGGCGGTCATGAGTCGGGACCGACCTAAGGAGAAAGAGCTACGAGCTAGTGAAGCCGAGTTACGAGTTAATGAAGCACGAGTTAAGAGCCTAAGTCGGCTACGACTTAACAAGAGAGGAAGCAGCCACGACCTAACTGAGTCATGCGGCAAGGAACTGGGAAGCTTGAGTCGTATGAGTGTTGAGTCGGTCAGTTGATGAGTCGGTTGAGTCGTGAGTCGCTTGGCAAGTTGAGTCGTTAATTGTTTTCTTGAGTCGGAGGTGTGGCCATAAGGCTGGGCTTGTTGAGTCGTATAGTGTTAAGTCGGTCACGACCTAAGTTGGGTCGTGAGTCGGTGCCGACCTAAGAGTTGGGTGTTGCTTGTTGCGTTGAGTTGAAATTCTCTATAAATAGCGTGTGTGTTGTAATTTTTGGGTTGTTGATTTTGAATAAAATTTCTCTTTTGTTAGCTTTGTGCTTTCATCCCAATTGGTAGTTGAGTGTAATCTCCTATCTCCTCTTTCGGTTAATCGAGTGCGCTCGATTCAACGATCGTAGAAGCCGATTCACGGAATCTAGTGCGCTAGATCAACGTGCGAAGAATCGTAGATCTTTGAACACGGTATAGTGCGCTATCAACGTGTTTGAGATAGCTAGAGTTCGGTATCTTTGGATCAACGAACTTGGGCATTTTTGGTATCTTCAACTCACCGATTGCTACAATCCATCGATTGAAGTTTTGTTTGATTAATCCGCTGCGTCAGTTTTGGTATCAGAGCCATTCTTAGCCAATCATAGCTAAGTTTGATTCTTGGAGCCAAGTTTTTGAAGTTTTTGAAGTTGAAGGAGTTCATCGTGTTCATATTGAAGTTGCATCAAGTTAGGAGTGTTTGATCCATTTCATTTTGGATCGAGGAGTTGGACTTTGTTTGGATTTTGACTTGGAGTTTTTGCGCGCCAAGGAGTTTGAATTTGAAGAAGGCCGTGTATACTTGGGAGTAGCCGTGCCTTGTTGATTGCATTTAAGTGTTTGTAGTAGGTGGCCAAGACAAGTCATAGCGAGTCAAAGTAGAGCCGACCTAACTTGAACCGAGTTAGTGTGAGCCGTGAACATCTATTGCCGATCTAAGGTTGAGCCTAGATTGCTTTATTGTGTGAAATTTTGAAGTATTGTGTTCAATTTGTTGAAGTTTGTGAAGTTTACAACCATGCCACCAAGGAGAGCTAACCGACATCAAAACGTTGAAGCTTTGTATCGTAGAGAAGAAGCCGAGCTTATGGAACAACGTATTAATGAAAAGTTTGATGAAGGCATTGGTAAATTGGAGAGATTGATGACTGATTTGAATCAAAGGAGGAGATCACCAAACTCGAACCATGGAGGAAACCGAGTTTCGCCATTGGTTACGGAAGCGAGGAGGGTATCACCACATTCTTGTAGAGATAGAAGAGAAACATCAATTTCATCACGAAGAGATCATCATGACTATGCACATGAAGAAAGAAGAAGTCATCGAGAATTTGACCATGAAGCATATAGAGATGAAGAGAGACATAGTCAAAGAAGCATGCATGAGAGAAGGGATGATGTTAGTCGAGATCGATGTAGGCGTACCTTTGATTTTGTTGAAGAGGGTGATAGAGCAAGTATTCCTTATAGAGATCGAGACCAAATTCGAAATTCTTACCGTGATGTGGAGGATGATCGTCGTTGGGAGTCGGGTATGAAAATGGAAATTCCAGAATTTAAAGGCGGAATGGTTGCTGAGGAGTTTTTAGATTGGTTGTCTAATGTGGAGGAAATCTTTGATTTCAAGGAGGTGCCGGAGAATCGAAGGGTGAAGTTGGTTGCTACTAGGTTGAGGGGGAGAGCTTTGGCGTGGTGGCAGCAAACTAAACTTACTCGAGAACGAATGGGGAAGTCAAAGATAGAATCTTGGGAGAAGATGAAAAAGTTGATGAGATCTACATTTTTGCCTTATAACTACCAATCACTTATGTACCAGAGGTTGCAGAATCTGAGGCAAGGGACAAAATCTGTTAGTGATTATGCTGATGAATTTTACCAACTCATCGCCAGGAATGATATCATGGAAACAGAAGAACAGCTAACTGCTAGATTCATTGGGGGCTTGAGAATGCAGATCCAAGATATGGTTAATATGTTTGATCCTAGATCAGTAGCAGAGGCACATCAGAAAGCGTTAGCTTGGGAGAAACAAGGAAGGCGTGGAGGTGGTGTGTTTACTAATTCCAATAATCAAGCAAGGGGTGTTGGCGGAAGTTCTAATGTTCCTAAACCTATTACAAAGCCAGTGGTCAAGGAGGTTGAGAAGGCGAAGGCTAGTAGTGTTTTCAAATGTTATAATTGTCAGGAGTTGGGTCACAAAAGCAACGAATGTCCGAAGCCGAAGAAGAGAACCATGGTTGCAGAGGTTGAAGCAGATGATGGTGAGGAGGCAGAGTATTCAAATGTACCTTATGTTGAGGAGGAAGAAGAAGTGTCGGGAGATGAAGGATGTAATCTTATGATGAGGAGAAGTTGTTTGACACCTAAGCAAGAGGAGGATTGTAGTTGGCTGAGAAGCAATATTTTTCAATCGACATGTACTATTCTGGGGAAAGTTTGCAAGTTCGTTATTGATGCGGGGAGTTGTGATAATATTATTTCTACAGAGGCAGTTAGGAAGTTGAATTTGAAGACCGAGAAGCATCCTAAACCATACAAGCTAGCATGGTTAAGGAAAGGAGGTGAAGTGAAAGTGTGTCGAAGAGCTTGTGTGAATTTTTCAATCGGAAAGAAGTACAAAGATGAAATCTGGTGTGATGTCGTAGATATGGATGTTTGTCACTTATTGTTGGGCAGACCATGGCAGTTTGATAGAGCAGTTCAGCATGACGGTCGTGCCAACAGTTACAGTTTCATGTTCGAGGGTACTAAAATCACTTTAGTTCCTAAGAAGCAACAGCAGAAGGAGAACAAACTGGAGGAGATTGAAGAATTGAAAACTCTGTTGACTTTGAAGGAGTTTGTTAAAGAAGTGGAGGAAGAACCGGAAGTGTTTTTGTTGATTGGGAGAGAGAGTAGTGAAGAAGTTGAGATTCCCGAAGAAGCAAAGCCAGTTTTGGAAGAGTTTGAAGATGTCTTTCCAGAGGAGTTGCCAAAGGAGTTACCACCACTTAGAGACATTCAGCATCAGATTGATCTTGTTCCGGGGGCAGTGTTACCACATCGACCACATTATCGTATGAGTCCGAAGGAACATGAGGAATTGAGAAGGCAGGTGGAAGAGTTGCTTGAACAGGGTCGTATTCAGGAAAGTTTGAGTCCATGTGCTGTGCCAGCATTGTTGGTACCCAAGAAGGACGGAACTTGGAGGATGTGCACTGATAGTAGAGCTTTGAATAAGATCACTGTACGTTACAGATTTCCTATGCCAAGGTTGGATGATTTGTTGGATCAGTTGAGTGGGGCAACTATATTTTCAAAGATTGATTTGAAGAGTGGTTATCATCAAATTCGTATCAGACCTGGAGACGAATGGAAGACAGCTTTCAAAACTAGAGAGGGGTTGTACGAATGGTTGGTTATGCCATTTGGTTTGTCTAATGCACCTAGTACATTCATGCGGGTGATGAATCAAATTTTTAGACCACTCATTGGAAAGTTCGTCGTGGTTTATTTCGATGATATTTTGATTTATAGCAGGAGTACGGAGGAACATGTTCTACATTTGAGGGAAGTGTTGCTTATTCTTCGTGAAGAACAATTTTATGCTGCTACAAAGAAATGTGTGTTTATGACACTTAGTGTTTTATTCCTGGGTTATGTTGTTTCAGGGAAAGGTATTCAAGTTGACCAAAGCAAAGTTGAAGCAGTCAGGAATTGGCCACAACCAAAGACAATTACAGAAGTGAGAAGTTTTCATGGGCTAGCGTCATTCTACCGAAGGTTCATACCACACTTCAGTAGCGTGATGGCACCAGTTACCGATTGCATGAAGGGGAAACAATTTGCATGGTCAGAAGAAGCGGGGGTTGCTTTTGAAAGGATCAAGGAATTGTTGACGTCTGCACCAATTCTTGTTCTACCTAATTTTCAGTTATTGTTTGAATTGCATACTGATGCTTCGAAGGTTGGAATTGGAGGAGTTCTGAGCCAGAATGGAAAGCCAGTTGCTTATTTTAGTGAGAAACTGTCAGGGGCAAAGATCAGATACAGTACATATGACGTTGAATTTTATGCTGTTGTTCAGGCTGTTAAGCATTGGAGACATTACTTATTTCAGAAGGAATTTGTTCTGTACACTGATCACGAAGCTTTGAAACATTTACAGGGGCAAGATAAGATTTCAGCAAGACATGCATCATGGATTGCATATTTACAGCAGTTTACTTTTGTCGTTAAGCACAAATCTGGGGTGACCAATCGAGTAGCTGATGCTTTAAGTAGGAGGAGTCATTTACTGACGACAATGAAGGTGGAAGTGACGGGGTTTGAAATGTTGCCAGAGATGATTGAAGAAGATCCTTACTTTGTGAAATATGTTGAAAAAGTGAAGGATGGGAGTACCGATGAATTCATGTTAGTTGATGGTTTTCTGTTTAAAGGAAATCGTTTATGTATTCCGGACTGTAGTTTGAGGATGAAGATTGTGAAGGAATTGCACGAGGAAGGACATGTTGGCCGTGATCGTACTTTACAGTTGATTTCGCAGTCTTACTTTTGGCCGTCGATGAGGAAAGAGGTTGAAAGATTCGTGGAGCGATGTCATATTTGCCAAGTTTCAAAAGGGACAGCAACGAATGCAGGGTTGTATATGCCGTTACCAGTACCATCTAAGCCATGGGTTGATATCAGCATGGATTTCGTTTTGGGTTTGCCTAGAACTCAAAGGGGAAATGATTCGATATTTGTTGTGGTGGACAGGTTTTCGAAGATGGCACATTTTGTTGCTTGCAAGAAGACAGCAGATGCAGTTCGAGTAGCACAGTTATTTTTCAAGGAGATTTATCGACTTCATGGTTTACCAGAATCTATTGTTTCTGATCGAGATACTCGTTTTCTGAGTCACTTTTGGTTGAGTTTGTGGAAGATGGTGGGGACGAAACTGAAATTTAGTAGTGCTTATCATCCGCAAACTGATGGGCAGACAGAAGTTGTTAACAGGTCATTGGGAAATTTGTTGCGTTGTCTTGTACAGGATAATTTGAGAAGTTGGGACATTAAGCTATGCCAGGCAGAATTTGCTCATAATCATGCAGTAAATCGTAGCACGGGATTCAGTCCGTTTCAGATTGTTTATTCAAATTTACCCAGGGGACCGTTGGATTTAGCAATTGTACCACAGTCAAAGAGAACAGTTAAACGAGCTGCTGATTTTGTTGATGAGCTGACTGAATGTCATAAAATCATTCAGGAACGGTTGGAGAAATCGAATGAGAAGTATAAGAAGTCTGCAGATTTGAAACGTCGAAATGTTGAATTTAAAGAAGGTGATTTGGTTTATGCTGTATTGACAAAGGATCGTTTTCCGGTGGGTGCTTATAACAAGTTGAAAGCGCGAAAAATTGGTCCAGTTGAAGTTTTGAAGAAAATTAATGAGAATGCTTATCGATTAAAGTTACCGAATGATGTTTATACTTCTGATGTTTTTAACATCAAACATTTAATTCCATATCATGGAGGTGAGATTGTTGAGGAAAAATTTACAAATTCGAGGTCGAATTTCTGTCAACCAGGGGAGGATGATGCAGATCAGGCCAAAGGAATGAATCATTCACGAACTAGGATAGTACTTATGAGTCGTTTCCGACTTAAAGGCTCACGGGAGAAAAGCCTACGAGTTAAGATAAGTCGTTCACGACTTAAGGAGTTGGCTATAGGTCGTTTCCGACCTAAGGGAGAACTTTTGGACCGTCCACGACTCAATGAAACACAGGAAGAAAAGGCACGAGTCACTGAGAAGGAGCTGGAGGCGGTCATGAGTCGGGACCGACCTAAGGAGAAAGAGCTACGAGCTAGTGAAGCCGAGTTACGAGTTAATGAAGCACGAGTTAAGAGCCTAAGTCGGCTACGACTTAACAAGAGAGGAAGCAGCCACGACCTAACTGAGTCATGCGGCAAGGAACTGGGAAGCTTGAGTCGTATGAGTGTTGAGTCGGTCAGTTGATGAGTCGGTTGAGTCGTGAGTCGCTTGGCAAGTTGAGTCGTTAATTGTTTTCTTGAGTCGGAGGTGTGGCCATAAGGCTGGGCTTGTTGAGTCGTATAGTGTTAAGTCGGTCACGACCTAAGTTGGGTCGTGAGTCGGTGCCGACCTAAGAGTTGGGTGTTGCTTGTTGCGTTGAGTTGAAATTCTCTATAAATAGCGTGTGTGTTGTAATTTTTGGGTTGTTGATTTTGAATAAAATTTCTCTTTTGTTAGCTTTGTGCTTTCATCCCAATTGGTAGTTGAGTGTAATCTCCTATCTCCTCTTTCGGTTAATCGAGTGCGCTCGATTCAACGATCGTAGAAGCCGATTCACGGAATCTAGTGCGCTAGATCAACGTGCGAAGAATCGTAGATCTTTGAACACGGTATAGTGCGCTATCAACGTGTTTGAGATAGCTAGAGTTCGGTATCTTTGGATCAACGAACTTGGGCATTTTTGGTATCTTCAACTCACCGATTGCTACAATCCATCGATTGAAGTTTTGTTTGATTAATCCGCTGCGTCAATTTGGAAACCCTAGCTCTGATGGTTACCAGGACGCGACAATCGTTCCACCGAACCCAGGCTCTCGATTTCAACGCTGCCCTAGTTTGACAGAGCACCGCCATTGCCTATATGCGAGCTCGAGCCACCTCAGCTACACACCGCTTCACCGCAAATCGAACGCGGCCTATACGAGCCCGAATCCAGATCCAGCCTCTGAACGCGCGGCCAAGAACATTGCTCCAAATTCGATCGCCCCTTTACTCGCCACTACCTCGACAGCTCGAGCGCCAACCCATGCGATGCCATCGCCTATCATTTCGAGCTTGAACTCGAACTCAGT
This sequence comes from Allium cepa, assembly GCA_030765085.1. Lineage (NCBI taxonomy): Eukaryota > Viridiplantae > Streptophyta > Magnoliopsida > Asparagales > Amaryllidaceae > Allium > Allium cepa. Next base: position 960,350,177 of record CM060939.1, on the reverse strand, counting down.
GCGCCTCGCGATCGAAATGATCGACTCGAATCCAAAAGTAACGAAGCCCTACTCGATCGAACCCCCAAATTCGTTGCGAGATGGACTTCGGGGATCTCGAAGGGTCGCGGTTAATTTGGCTAAGAGAATAAATTCTCCGCCACCACACATACGTATTTGAAAGAAATCTGCTTTATCTCTCAAAGTGTAGTGTCAGACACACAACCATACAAGTCTGTTTCGGGTTTGAACAGAACCGAAGGCACTTCAAAATACGCCCTTGCAATCTGGTTATTCACAATCCCGATCGAATTTCCCATCACAAAGGAAATCTTCATACCGTAGCTAACGGTGCAGAGACAATCGATAGGTCATCCTATCGTTTTCACAAATACCCGGTCTTCACCACCGGTCTTCAATTCTATCCATTACGTCGTATCACTATTCGGAATGGGTAATCTGAATAACAAGCGCAATAATTTAAAAATAAGTGTAGCATTCAATTTCAACCAATTCACAACAAATAGCCATTCAAGGGTCAATATTGATAGTCGGTTATTTAACTATCAATCAATATTCACAACATCACCCGATTTCAAATAATTTCCCAAATTATTTATTTTCAAAAATATCTTTACCAGATCACACTTCAACCATTTGAAAACAAATTTCAAATCATTTTTCACCTTTCAATCTTTGAAAACAAATTTCAAATCAATTTCCTTAAACGGAAACACTTCCAAAAATTTATCCATTGTCAATTTAAAATGGTTCATTTAAATCAATCAAATAAATCCTTACCGATTTATTTTAAACTTACTTTCCAAATCCGTAAATTTATTTCCACACTTCAAAATAAATCAATGTTTATTTTTAAACAAATTTCCCTTTCTTTTATAAATTCCATAGTGAATTTACCTTTCCAAAATATCTATGAATATACGATTTCCAAATCGATTTCTAATATTCATTTTCAATTTATCTTTAAAAGATAAAATCTCAAACATTCACTTCATATTGGAAAAACATTTCCATACTTATTTAATAATAAGTAATTCACAAATCTGTTTATTTGAACACTTGGAAAATATTCAATATACTTAAATCACATTTAGGTATATAATTTATTCTTTAAGGAAAACATTCTCTTAAACACATTTATTTGAGTCAAAACGAATGTTGCGTAAAACATCGTTACGACAACCCAAAACCATTAATATAGGGATTCGAACTTAAAATAGATATATAAGTCCCAATACTATATAAAACATTTCCTTTCGGAAATCATTTACTATAACAACAGTGTTATAGTCCACCATTTCCTTTTATTTCTCGAAAACGTCTATTTCAACAATGAATGTTGAAATCTATGGTTTCGATACTTTATACATTTTAAAACATCTTTAAATCGATTTAATTCTATTTAAAATATCACTTTCCCAAAATATTTCTTTAATATATTGTTCACTGTCCAAAATCGTGAATATACTTCATTAACCAAATTCAATTTCTACATATTTTATTTAAAGGATTATCCACTGTCCCAAAATTGTGAATATACTTCATTAACCAAATTCAATTTCTACATATTTTATTTAAATCATTTTATAAATTAATCAACTACTTATTCCAAGATCATATTTCGGTTATATTTTACACAAACCATAATTTTTGTAACATAGAAATTACAACGTTTATTTATTTAAAATGAATAAATTACAAAATTAAATTTTATTATGAATTCTCAACTTAAATTTTGAAAAATCAAATTTTATTTATTTTCGGCATCTAACGATACCAAAAATATATTCGGCTAAAATTCAGCCTTTAACGATTTCAATCATAATCACACAGATTATAAATGGATCAACACACAACATTGAAATAAATTCAATCATTTCAGGAATCCAGTTGGATCCCTCCAACCTTTTTCCCTGCATTTAAAGATCTTAGCACAATACCAATTCCGCTTCGAGAGGGAATATCGCGGTATATGGGATTTATAAAATACTATCCGCTATTATGCGGCGCAATAGGGTCCCATCCGCTATATAATGCGGGAAAATCAACTCCAAGTACATATATAACACCAAATCCAATCAAGATGGAATTATCGCGATATATGTTTTTAATAAATAACATCCGCTTAATATACGGCGTATAGGGTCTATTTCAGTACAACATATAATAATTATCATCCAATCACACTGTGACGCCCCACCTCTATACCCACGCTAGCCAAGAACACTACGGTGTAATGCTGTCAACTAGCACGGAGGATAAGGCTGTTGAGGAGCGACCATCTGTATAATTGCTTTGCGCGAGCATCGATATGTCAGATAGCATAACATGCATTTCTTATCAAGAGGTAAATCCGACATACCGACACAAACTCAAAGCTACTACACAGTGGCTATAATATCTTCGGAAACAAATACAGAAATAAACATAACATAAATCAGTCACAGATAATTCATATCACAAAGGCGGAAATAGATATGAATATTACACATGAAAGTGTACATCAGAGTAGTGGTCAAACAAGATCCACAATATCAAAAAGAATAGATACAAGTGCTAGACAAAAGAATAAATATACATCATAGGGTCTGTATCTCAAATGTATACAACAAAAACTACTAAACTAAAGTAGTTAACCAAATGTCAGAGAAGCAAATCCCGGAAGGAAGTCAAGTGGAAGCACTATAACATCTCGGTCTGACCCGAGTATTACTTCATAAGAAAATAATAAACGGATCAGTCTAGCTATAAATATCAGATGAAGTGATATATAATAAGGGATATGACATAAACATATAATAATCGCAATGCCAAGCTGTGATAAATAAGTAATTGAAAATCAACAAGAGATTAATCAATATCACAATAATCTACTCAAGATAAAAAGGAATGTCATACTCCTAATTTCATTCACCAAACCACAGTAAATGACATATATATCAATGCCCATCATAAAAGTTGGTGAAACATAAATTCCAGAAATCAACACACGAAATCCAGAAATCACAATAAAAAGGATGGCCAATCACACAAACTGGACATCGACGCACCTAGAAAGACACGCCCCATGTACAGTCGAACATCGACACACCTAGAAAGATATGCCTCATGCTCTAGCATCGACGCACCTAGAAAGATACGCCCCATGCATAAATAAACATCGATGCATCTAGAAAGATACACCCCATGTAATGTCTAACATCGATGCACCTAGAAAGATACACCCCATGCTAAGTCGAACATCGACGCACCTAGAAAGACACGCCCCATGCATAGACGAACATCGACGCACCTAGAAAGATACGCCCCATGTCCCGACTTATTGAGCCGATTGCTCCACGAAGTAAATAAACATCGATGCACCTAAAACGGTACACCCCATGCATAAATAAACATCGATGCATCTAGAAAGATACACCCCATGTAATGTCTAACATCGATGCACCTAGAAAGATACACCCCATGCTAAGTCGAACATCGACGCACCTAGAAAGACACGCCCCATGCATAGACGAACATCGACGCACCTAGAAAGATACGCCCCATGTCCCGACTTATTGAGCCGATTGCTCCACGAAGTAAATAAACATCGATGCACCTAAAAAGGTACACCCCATGCATAAATAAACATTGACGCACCTAAAAAGGTACGACCCATGTATAAACAAACATCGATGCACCTAGAAAGGTACACCCCATGCATAATAAAACATTGACGCACCTAAAAAGGTACGACCCATGTGAGAAATGAGACAAAACTCAATAAAAATGAGGAACTGTCCTCCACATAGACAAAGAGACATCGCATATTGCTAGTCTAAACCACAAAGATGATCGTCATGATCAAAGAGAAGTGTCAATTACAGTAAGCTAGTAAATATATGAGCTTAGCTTCATGTCCCATAACCACTAGCTTAACCTAAATATTTACGAACAAATTGTAGATCTCCACTAGAAAATTGTCACAAGAGATTCAATCGAACAAGTCCAAGAATTAACCGACGAAGTAAACGCAAGCGTTTCATACCACTTGTTTTACTAAGTCGTTTAATTAGATTTCTCATACGAGTGAGGTAAAGGTTTGTATATACTAATAGATTGGAAATCGGTTTGAGAAAACGAGCTTTGTAATAAAATAGTGTTGAAATCATTTGAAGAAAGAGTTTTGATATTTACTACTAGTATAGAAAACCTTTATATTTTAAAGTGACAAATCATAGAAGTGATTGTAGAAATAATCGGGCATAAAAATTCACATTCGAAGACGTGAATAAAATCCAAAGAAATTGATATAAAATCCATCAAAGTGGATATATCTAAAATTCCCAAAGAAAAGGTCATCAAAGTCGATAATAAATGACAACAACAAAAGGGAGACAACACGAATTGATTAAAGTTGGAAATTCAGATGAATTAGTAATATAGGCTAATCTGGCAAATAGTAGCAGGTCGGTCGACCGGACTCCCTGAGTCGGTCGACCAAACTAGAGGTTGGAAGTGCTCGGGGCACCAGGTCGGTCAACCGGCCCAGGGGGCTCGGTCGGCCGAAGCCTGTAACCAGCACTTCCAAACAGACGCAGGAAGTGCTTGGACTACAGGTCGGTCGACCGGCCCAGGGGCTCGGTCGGCCGAACCTGTATGCTTGCACTTCCTACCCTATTTCTAAAGAGGTGCAACTCTCGATCAAATTGCAATCGCACGAGCAACGACGCTAAGGGTTTATGCCAATCGACTACCCGGCCCTATATGCTCCTCGATGCATCACCAAAAACATGTTCAAACATCAAAGCTAGGATTTTTAACGAATTGAACTCAAAACACTAAAAATTGGAATATTCACAAAAGAAATCCAAATCAAAATCAAATGCACATGAATAAGCGTTAGGAATTCATACCTAACAATAGAAGAGAATTATAAGCATAGATGTGAGATTAAAAATCTCACCTTTGCACTAAAATTTATGAAGATGAAGCTTGAAACAAAGGGGAATCAACCACTCTTCAAATCCAACTCTAGAAGCTTGAATCTAAGCTTAAAAGAAGAACATTCCCCAAGTTAGGTTTAGGAAATTTCTGAGATCAAAGAGAGAATGAGTTGGGGAAGATGAAGAGAAGCTTACCAATGGGTTCTTCTATTAGTTTGGAGCAAGAACTTGAGCTAGCAAGAGGAACTAGGGTTTTGGATTTCTATTTCCCATTCTCTTCCACCATTTTTGCTAAAGCTTGAGTGTTAGGAAAATAAGAATGAAGTGAAGAGGAGAGGGGGTTGGGACTGAGTTAGTAAGTGGGTTCAGCCCAAACCAAAACCCTAAGTGAAAAAGTGGCAAAAATCAACTTTCTCCAAAGATATCGAAGCTTATACTCAAAAAGGTCGCAAACGTCATTTTGAACTCAATGGGGGTGGTCTCGAGTCCCAATTCGACTGTTCGCACAAAGTAGCTTTTCGGACCAAAATCCGATGAATGGTGAAATATTTAAATAAAATATTTAAATATAATCGATAAATATGCGGGTTGTTACAGACTCCCCTCCTTAAAGAAATTGCGTCCTCGCAATAATTGAGAAGGAAATATAAGAAGTAACAACCACAGAAGCATATTAACACAAAAGAAAATTTGAATCAAGAAGTTCACCATAAAGAGCACAAAGGAGTAAATCTGAAAGTTTTCGTTCGATGAATTCTTAAGATTTCACATGAGAAATCCTTAGGATTTGAGAACCATTGAACTTCTATCAAAAAGAATATCTTTATATCGAAGGCGCTCAACCTCCGAAGCAATGATGCGAATAGAATGTTGCTCAAAAGTCAAATTTGGTGAAACTTCAATCCCCTCAATAACACCGGGCTCAAGAATAAAAACCGGCAACATAAAAGCATTTCCATAGTTAAAAGACGTGGAAAACGTCATGTATATCAGAAAATTGAGCTGGTGCAACGACGTAGTATAAAAACGGTACGTCCAGTGAACCGATAAACCGGAACAATGATGTAGTATAATAATGGTACATACATTGATCCAGATAAGATGGAACATCGATGTAGTATAATAACAATACATCCGATGAACCGAACACCATAAAAGAACATCGGACGCTAGTCCATAAAAGAAATGAGATAAAGCTCAATAGAACGAAGTATATCAAAACGTCCGACAAACTTGATAAAAAGATAATTCCATTCAGACATCATTAAAGAATCAACCACTAGTTGCTTACGACAAAGCGCATTGGCGACACGATTTCCCTTCCGGGAATAAAAAGAATATCAAGATCATAAGATGCCAGGAACTCGAGTCAACATGAAGTTCCTTAAGAGAACATAGATATTCCAAATATTTATGATCGAGGTGGAGAACAAATTTCTCCCCCAAAAATAATGATGCCAAATTCCAATAGTAAAAACAATAGCCGCGAGCACTAGATCATGAGTGGCATATCTAGTCTCGATAAGCTATAATGATTTAGAAGCACAAGTGATAGCACGTTCTCCTTTGCAAGAGAATGACATCTAAACCAATACGACTAGTATCGGTACAAATAGCAAAGTCTTGGTTCCCCTCCAGGAATCACAAGAATAAGAGTATCGAAAGGGAGAGTTCTTTTAATTAATCCTCTTTACCAAAAATTTAAAACTTTCAAAATTACATTTTTACAAGTCAATATATCGTGTCTGACCGTCTCATCAAAGCGTTTAGGAGATTCCTATCGATAACGTTGATCAAGAGCATCGACCAAAATTCTTAAAGCACTCAACGGGCAATACAATCACAAAATCATCTTTTATAGCATAAATAAATTTCTTTAAAACTTCTAAGAATATTCTTTGTTTGTTTTAAGAACAAAAATCCAATTATACTTATAAATAAAACTTATGAAAAAGATTTGCAAATTTTTAAATTGCTATTTTCATCCAAAATCAATAAATAGAAGAATGGAGTCATCGAGATATTCATAGAATATTCGATCTATAAAATGGATGAAATAAGCAGGACAAACTGAATGACAAAATAAGTCATTCATAAGAACCATAACAAGTGCGGAATGCGGTAAGTTGGACTTCCGCAACTCGTAGCAAATGAAAACCGGTGGCAAGGTCGAGCTGAAAAGACCTTAACACTACTCAAAAGGTTGCTTAGGTGACAGTCCTAAGACAAATTCAAAAATACCGGAAAATATCTCAAACTACATGAATGAGAGAAACAACACTTTCCTTATAAGTGGGCTTAAGGAATAAAATGATTCCACCAAAAATTTGAAATCGGAATCACAAAGAAAAATAGAAAGCTGCTTAACAGATAGAAAATGTCGAAGATGAATAGTCCACTCGAAAAATAGGATACGGGCTTCACAATTAAGCCGATCCTTTCAAAAAATCAATTCTGGAGCCAAAGTAAAAATATCGGCTCGGAAAGAAAAATCTCATAAAATAATTTCGACATCAATAAAGACAAATTGAGTGTTGCGGATCTACCACCCGGATTCGCAACTCTCAAAGAAGTCATCAAGCCCAAAATATTTTCAAAGAAAAGGAATCACCAAGTTCTTTTGATATAGAATAGTGAGCCATATCAAAAAGAACTCAAATAAGAAGATCACGAAATAAAACAATGCCATCAAGGATTGAGTGAAAAATACCTTGACCGAGAGAAGTGTTGCTAGGGGTTTGCACAATATTTAGCTTTCTCATGTCCTTATTCAAAAGTTTGGGACATGCAGATAAAAGATGACCCGGTTTCTTGCAATAGCGACAAGAATGGGGTTTTGGACACATATTCGCATAGTGTTCCTTAGAATTACAATTGTAGCATCCTCCACGATTAGGGATTGGAGTCTTTGCTACAAAAGTAGTTTTCTTCACTCTCTTATTGGGATTAAGGCTCTTGAACTTCATATGTCTCTTCTTGGAAGTCCCAATATCACAAACACTTCCTTTACCAACCTCTCCATGAAGAAGAGTAACATCCACAAGCTGATTGAAAGAAACTTCAAGTTTCAAAGGTAGAACCATTTTAGGGTTCTTAGTCAAAGCATAGATAAACTCTTGATTCTTTACAAGATCCAAAAGTTGTTGAGCAGACATGAATACTCCATCCAGGGGAGTAGCACTAGATTGACCGGCGCTGGGACGGTCAGGTCTAACCATTTCTCTTCTTTAAGAAAGAAATAAAGAAGAAGAAAAAGTTATTCTCAAGATAAATATCAAGCAATTCTTGATAGATAAAACAAGGAATCATAAAGAAAATAGGATGAATCGGTACGAAGACTCGAATTAAATCCTAAAGCATGACTCCTAAGAAAGACTTAGGACGATGATCCTTGTTATAATATTCCATATTGTTCCGAAGTTTGGCTCGATACTAAGCTATGACGCCCCACCTCTATACCCACGCTAGCCAAGAACACTACGGTGTAATGCTGTCAACTAGCACGGAGGATAAGGCTGTTGAGGAGCGACCATCTGTATAATTGCTTTGCACGAGCATCGATATGTCAGATAGTATAACATGCATTTCTTATCAAGAGGGAAATCCGACATACCGACACAAACTCAAAGCTACTACACGGTGGCTATAATATCTTCGAAAACAAATACAGAAATAAACATAACATAAATCAGTCACAGATAATTCATATCACAAAGGCGGAAATAGATATGAATATTACACATGAAAGTGTACATCAGAGTAGTGATCAAACAAGATCCACAATATCAAAAAGAATAGATACAAGTGCTAGACAAAAGAATAAATATACATCATAGGGTCTGTATCTCAAATGTATACAACAAAAACTACTAAACTAAAGTAGTTAACCAAAAGTCTGAGAAGCAAATCCCGAAAGGAAGTAAAGCGGAAGCACCTGTAACATCTCGGTTTGACCCGAGTATTATTTCATATGAAAATAATAAACGGACCAGTCTAGCTATAAATATCAGATGAAGTGATATATAATAAGAGATATGACATAAATATATAATAATCACAATGCCAAGCTGTGATAAATAAGTAATTGAAAATCAACAAGAGATTAATCAATATCACAATAATCTACTCAAGATAAAAAGGAATGTCATACTCCTAATTTCATTCACCAAACCACAATAAATGACATATATATCAATGCCCATCGTAAAAGTTGGTGAAACATAAATTCCAGAAATCAACACACGAAATCCAGAAATCACAATAAAAAGGAAGGCCAATCCCACAAACTGGACATCGACGCACCTAGAAAGACACGCCTCATGTACAGTCGAACATCGACACACCTAGAAAGATATGCCCCATGCTCTAGCATCGACGCACCTAGAAAGATACGCCCCATGCATAAATAAACATCGATGCATCTAGAAAGATACACCCCATGTAATGTCTAACATCGATGCACCTAGAAAGATACACCCCATGCTAAGTCGAACATCGACGCACCTAGAAAGACACGCCCCATGCATAGACGAACATCGACGCACCTAGAAAGATACGCCCCATGTCCCGACTTATTGAGCCGATTGCTCCATGAAGTAAATAAACATCGATGCACCTAAAAAGGTACACCCCATGCATAAATAAACATCGATGCATCTAGAAAGATACACCCCATGTAATGTCTAACATCGATGCACCTAGAAAGATACACCCCATGCTAAGTCGAATATCGACGCACCTAGAAAGACAAGCCCCATGCATAGACGAACATCGATGCACCTAGAAAGATACGCCCCATGTCCCGACCTATTGAGCCGATTGCTCCACGAAGTAAATAAACATCGATGCACCTAAAAAGGTACACCCCATGCATAAATAAACATTGACGCACCTAAAAAGGTACGACCCATGTATAAACAAACATCGATGCACCTAGAAAGATACACCCCATGCATAATAAAACATTGACGCACCTAAAAAGGTACGACCCATGTGAGAAATGAGACGAAACTTAATAAAAATGAGGAACAGTCCTCCACATAGACAAAGAGACATCGCATATTGCTAGTCTAAACCACAAAAATGATCGTCATGATCAAAGAGAAGTCTCAATTACAGTAAGCTAGTAAATATATAAGCTTAGCTTCATGTCCCATAACCATTAGCTTAACTTAAATATTTACGAACAAATTGTAGATCTCCACTAGAAAATTGTCACAAGAGATTCAATCGAACAAGTCCAAGAATTAACCGACGAAGTAAACGCAAGCGTTTCATACCACTTGTTTTACTAAGTCGTTTAATTAGATTTCTCATACGAGTGAGGTAAAGGTTTGTATATACTAATAGATTGGAAATCGGTTTGAGAAAACGAGCTTTGTAATAAAATAGTGTTGAAATCATTTGAAGAAAGAGTTTTGATATTTACTACTAGTATAGAAAACCTTTATATTTTAAAGTGACAAATCATAGAAGTGATTGTAGAAACAATCGGGCATAAAAATTCACACTCGAAGACGTGAATAAAATCCAAAGAAATCGATATAAAATCCATCAGAGTGGATATATCTAAAATTCCCAAAGAAAAGGTCATCGAAGTCGATAATAAATGACAACAACAAAAGGGAGACAACACGAATCGATTAAAGTTGGAAATTTAGACGAATTAGCAATATAGGCTAATCTGGCAAATAGTAGCAGGTCGGTCGACCGGACTCCCTGAGTCGGTCGACTGAACCAGAGGTTGGAAGTGCTCGGGGCACCAGGTCGGTCGACCAGCCCAGGGGGCTCGGTCGGCCGAAGCCTGTAACCAGCACTTCCAAACAGAGGCAGGAAGCGACTGGACTACAGGTCGGTCGACCGGCCCAGGGGCTCGGTCGGCCGAACCTGTATGCTTGCACTTCCTACCCTATTTCAAAAGAGGTGCAACTCTCGATCAAATTGCAATCGCACGAGCAACGGCGCTAAGGGTTTATGCCAATCGACTACCCGACCCTATATGCTCCTCGATGCATCACCAAAAACATGTTCAAACATCAAAGCTAGGATTTTTAACGAATTGAACTCAAAACACTAAAAATTGGAATATTCACAAAAGCAATCCAAATCAAAATCAAATGCACATGAATAAGTGTTAGGAATTCATACCTAACAATAGAAGAGAATTATAAGCATAGATGTGAGATTAAAAATCTCACCTTTGCACTAAAATTTATGAAGATGAAGCTTGAAACAAAGGGGAATCAACCACTCTTCAAATCCAACTCTAGAAGCTTGAATCTAAGCTTAAAAGAAGAACATTCCCCAAGTTAGGTTTAGGAAATTTCTAAGATCAAAGAGAGAATGAGTTGGGGAAGATGAAGAGAAGCTTACCAATGGGTTCTTCTATTAGTTTGGAGCAAGAACTTGAGCTAGCAAGAGGAACTAGGGTTTTGGATTTCTATTTCCCATTCTCTTCCACCATTTTTGCTAAAGCTTGAGTGTTAGGAAAATAAGAATGAAGTGAAGAGGAGAGGGGGTTGGGACTGAGTTAGTAAGTGGGTTCAGCCCAAACCAAAACCCTAAGTGAAAAAGTGGCAAAAATCAACTTTCTCCAAACATATCGAAGCTTATACTCAAAAAGGTCGCAAACGTCATTTTGAACTCAATGGGGGTGGTCTCGAGTCCCAATTCGACTGTTTGCACAAAGTAGCTTTTCGGACCAAAATCCGATGAATGGTGAAATATTTAAATAAAATATTTAAATATATAATCGATAAATATGCGGGTTGTTACACAATCAGGCATTTTAAATTTAACTGTTTAAAATTTAAGTCGAAATAATTCGATTGAGTGAGAAGTTCTCACCTTGAGTTTCTGATAACCGTTGTAGCGTTTTGTTTCGAATAAATTAAACGTGCATTTAATTTTACCCGAAATTTTCACTAGCTCCAAACGACTCCAAACCAGCTCCATAGCGTAGTGTTCGACAAAACGAACCCAATGCAAGTTGTTTCGTGATTTTTCGAATGTATGAACAAGGTATGGTATTTCAAACATTATACAATCTTTAATATAATTAATTTACAATTTATATTTTTGAAACCATTAACCTAACATCACAGCCGCACGTTCAATGCAAGAAAACCACGGCCGCTCGTACGCGTTCTGTAACGACCCAGAATTTCTATTAATTAAAATTCATATATTTAATTGATTTTTAAATATTAATAAGTAAGATTTGTAAGTCGAATAATTTATTTTGAATATCTAGATTTAATTGGATAATTAAATCGATAATTTAATATTTCAAATTACAGAAATAATTGGAAATTGGGTTAAATATGACTGAAAATCATTTGTAAAATTTTATTTAATCACATTGGAGTTAGAATGATGTTATAGAACTTTTAAATTGAATTTGAAGTTAATTTGTGAAAATTGAATATTTTAATATTTAATTGACAAGTTAAAATAGCCATTTTTCAAACAGTCTCGGATTTCGTCGAAACTAGTTTCATCGGATCCGTAATGTTATATTATTGTAAGATTTCAAATTTTGTGTCAATCGGATTTACCGTTTGTCCGGGGCAAGCCAAAACGCAGGGAAATTAGTTTAATCGATTTAAATTAAATTTAATCGTTTATTTCCGTAACTCGCACAGATGATCGAATTAGCCTCCGAAACCTATTCCATTATGTCCGGAACGTGGGGTAAACCCTGGAAACGCTGGTCACCTCGTGAGATTTGGTGTTCGGAAATTTGGAGTGAATAGTGTTTTACGTTGAAATTCTATAAAAGGACCTTCATTCTTCTATTTTGTGAAACCCTTACCTAAATAGCTTCAGCCACCACTAATGAGATACACGGCCAGAAATGCATGATTCTTCTCCCCTTAAAATCTTCCAATCCATCGATTATTTCCAGAAAGCTTCAACTACAACATGGAAGAGGGTGAGGAGAGCTTCGATTCTATACGGGTGATCATTTTTAGTGGCACGAATCGATGTGAATCTCGATGCAAAGTTCATGCATTCAAGCAAGAATTCCCACGCAATGATGAGGTCGAGGTTCATCATCCTCTGGCCGAAGGTCGAGCTCGCAGTGGTGTTTGTTGATCGTCCTGGAAGTCGATGGGATGGGTGCGGCAATTAGGGTTCTAGGTTCGGAAATTGGGTTTCTTCGGCCTGCAGCCGAATGCGATGGAGAAGAAAGAACTCACAGCCATGATTTGATCTAGGGTAACGAACGGTCCAGATTAGGGCTAGGTTATATAAATTTAAATAAATTGTAAATTGATTTGTATTATAAATTGTATAAACTTCTAAATACGATAACTTTGTTATACGAGGTCAAAAACGCACGAAACCAATTGCGTTGGGTTCGTATGGACGAACACTACGCGATGGAGCTGGTTTGGAGTCATTTGGAGCTACTAAAAATTTCGGGTAAAATTAAACGGGCGTTTAATTTTGTTCGGGACAAACGCTTAAACTATTACCGGAAACTCAAGGTGAGAACTTCTCACTCAATCGAATAGTTTCGATTTAAATTTTAAATAGTTAGATTTAAAATTGCTTGATTGTATGCCTGGATGATAAATTATTATCTATTGATTGTTAAAATAGACATTATACGCCATATACTAAGCGGATGTTATTTATTAAAAACATATACCGCAATATTTCACTGCAAAAGTGAAATTGGTATTATTTATGTACTTGGAGTTGATTTCCCGCAATATATAGCGGATGAGACCCTATTGCACCGCATAATAGCGGATAATATTTTATGAATCCCATATATCGCGATATTCCGTGTTGGAACGGGATTGGTATTGTGCTAACATCTGTGGATGCAGGGAAACAGGTTGGAGGGATCCAACTGGATTCCTCACTAGTATTTATTTGATTACAGATATTGTGATATTTGTTGATTATCATATGTTGATATATGATTTTTTGGTTATCGTGATTGATTATTTGGTGCTGTTCCAGTACTGGTCCTATTTTTGAAGTTTTAAAAATGTTAAAGTAATGATTATGAATTTAAAAGGATTTTAAAGTGATTTTTGAAAGTATACGTTTTATTAAATTTTTGGAATTGATTCATTTTTTAAATAAATAAAACGTTTTAATTTTAATGTTATAAAAATTAGGGTTTTTGAGAAAATAAGTTGAAAATTGGTTTTTGAAATATGGAGCTAATGATTTTATAAAATAGTTTAAATTGTGAGTTTTGAATTTATTATAAACGTTTATAAATAAGATTTAAAAAATTGAATTTTTATAAATCAGAATAATGGAATTTTAAGGGAGTTTTTATAAATGTAAATAGGGAGTTATTAATGAATCTTATAAGTAATAAGATTTATAATTTGTAAAGTTTTAAAAGAACAATTTTGGTAAATAAATGAATTATAAGCATTTAACTTATAATATGGATTTTGGTGTATAACTGAGTTATAAATAGAATTGGTTAATAAAGGAGATTTATAAATCGAAGTTTTTATAAATAGAATTGGAATTTATAAACGTTGTTTTATGAATCCAAAATCAATTGAATTTGATAAATTAAACATAGAAGTTTATTATAGGAGATATATTCATGATTTTGGACAGCGAATTATCCTTTAAGTTAAATGTTGTAAAAATAAGAGTATGGTTGGGAATTTTATCCACGATTTTGGATAGTGGATAATCTTTTAATAAATGTGTTGAAACATTGAATTGGGTAAAAAAGGTATATTCACGATTTTCGACCGTGAATATATTATTAAAGAAAATGGATATGTATTTGTGGAAGTGATATTATAAAATGAAGTTAATTGTTTTAAAGTTGTTTTAAAATGCGTTAAGTATCAAATACATAGATTTCAACATTTATTGTTGAAATAGACGTTTTTGAGAAATAGAAGGAAATAGTGGACTATAACACTGTTGTTATAGTAAATGATTTTTGAAAGGAGATGTTTTATATAGTATTGGGATTTATATATCTATCTAAAATTTCGAATCCCTATACTAGTGATTTTGGGTTATCGTAACGATGTTTTACGCAACATTCGTTTTGACTCAAATAAATGTGTTTAAGCGCACGTTTTCTTTAAAGAATGAAATATATACCTGATTTCAATTTAAGTATATCGAATATTTTCAAAGTGTTGAAAATAAATGGATTTGTGAATTACTTATTATTAGATAAGTATGGAAATGTTTTCCAATATGAAGTGAATGTTTTGAGATTTTATCTTTTAAAGATAAATTGAAAATAAATATTAGAAATCGATTTGGAAATCGTATATTCATAGATATTTTGGAATTGTAAATTCACTATGGAATTTATAAAAGAAAGGGAAATTTGTTTAAAAATAAACGTTGATTTATTTTTAAAGTGTGGAAATATATTTACGGATTTGGAACGTAAATATAAAGTAAATCGGTAAGGATTTATTTAATTGGTTTAAAAGAACCATTTTGAAATGAAAATGAATAAAGATTCGTGGATATATCCCATGTAGGGAAACGATTTGAATTTTTTTTCAGAAGTTGTAAAGGTGAAAAGTGATTTGAAATTTGTTTTCAAATGGTTGAAGTGTGGAAAATATATCTTGTAAAGATATTTTGAAAAATAAATAATTTTGGAAGATTATTTATAATCGGCTGATGTTATGAATATTGATTGATAGTTAAATAACCGACTATCAATATTGACCTTTAAATAGGTACTTGTTGTGAATTGGTTGAAATTGAATGCTACACTTATTTTTAAATTATTGCGCTCGTTATTCGGATTACCCATTCCGAATAGTGATACGACGTAATGGATAGCATTGAAGACCGGTGTTGAAGACCAGATATTTATGAAAATGGAAGGATTACCGTCGAATGTTTCTGCACCGGCTGATCTCTGATATAGAAATTTATTACCCTTTGTAATGGGAAGTCCGGTCGTGATTAGTGAATATCCAGATTGCAAGGGCTTCTTTGGAAGTGCCTCCGGTTCCGTTGATCCCGGAACGGACTTGTATGGATGTGTGTCTGACATTACAATTTGAGACGTAAAGCTGGTTTCTATCAAATATGTTTCCATTGGTGGCGGAGAATTTATTCTCTTAGCTTAACACCCTTAGAGGTTATATAGTTAATGGTTACTAGTGATACATTCCCAAAATGGTAATGTGGCATACGAAGTGCTGTTGAGCATTTGATGATCAAAGCACAGCTTTTGTATAAAGCGTGGCTTTGTGGACGAGACTTCGTCGGATCTCACACACCGAAAATGGTCAAAACAGGAAGGATGCAGCAAGGTTATTAGGGGGTAGCGCCCCTTTAGTGTATGTCGTTCCTTCTGGATAGAGGTGTTATTATTGTATGGAGCCCAGATACTTAACCTATGTTGTTGCTGCAAATTTATTACTTTGTGGTTGTTGGAATCGAGGATCCTCGGATATAGATCGGTTACGATCGGGGGATGGCATATTCGTGTCAGTAGTTACCCAGTTAGGGGTAACCCGGCCTTGTGTTGGCAGAAACCTAACCGTAATGTTAGGTTATGTTCTCGGGGTCGTCTTTCCAGAGGCGTACCCATGTGGCAATGGGAAGTTCCTTGGCCTGACCATTTGTTGGAAATCCAAAGAAACAATACGAACCTTGTACGGTTTTAGTTGTATAACCTGCCATTGAATGTGGCGGTAACCTGCTATTCAACATGGTAGCTATAGTAGGCATACGATAATGGTCGTATGTTGACTAAGATTTATATCTTTACTTTCGAAATGATTTTTCCTGCACTATGCACTAGTAATAATATCAAACGTTTCTTTTTAATGCGTATCAAGCATCTTTGACTATCATAAGGAGAAATCTCATCCAATTTTGCGTTTGCATTGTGTGTGCGCATGCGGGAGGCTTTATGGTAGTCTCATTTTCCAAAAAAGTATTGCGAATATATTTTAAAATATTCCTGTTGTTTGTTTTAAAGATAAACTGTTTTAAGTTCTCACACCAGTCCCATGACTGACATGGAGTTTATTGTTTTCCTTCCTAAACTCTGGATGCTCACCAATTTTAACACGGGCAGTCCGGAGTCAGGTTATCAGGTCATTCTGGATTCGGGTGTTGCTATAGAAATCTGGAGGCAAGCTGGATGGCGTGTTATATTACTAGTATATGTTGTATTTTCTTTTCCGCTGCTTGTTGTTGTAAACTCTGATAATGTAATGTAATGTGATGTAATGTAATAACTGATATAGTTCTTTTGTTTAAAGATATTCATTTATGTATTATATGTTGTTCCGCTGCGATTGTGAGATTCTGATATTGTTCTGTTGTTTCTTTCTGTTCAGTTACTTCTCTTTCTCTCTTCTTCTACCCTTTTCTTCTTCTTAAACCCTAAGAATTTGGTTTTCCGGCATTCGATTGCTCGGCAGTTGATACAGTGGACGTATTGATGTCGATTTTTGGAAGTCGAAGAATCGGGTCTTCACATTTGGTATCCGAGCAAATGGTTAAGCGATAACCATGGCTCTGTTTGGTGTTACTCATTAGAGATAGAGTCAGTAGTACTCTAGAATGAGTTTGAGTGTAATAATAGCTATGAGCGCGTATTTGTTAGTGAATATAAATTGTTTTGTATTGTGTTGACTTATCGGTTGATTGTTTATGAATTCTGGTCGGTGCGGGAAGTACAACTGTGATCAATAGGGGTTTCTAAACTCTTAAACAAGATAAACTGACACAGTATTGTTTCGAAATTGGGTAAATGAACCCAAACTATTTTCGTACATTAAAAGAAATAAATTTTCTGTAAATGTTTATAATATATGGTTGCTTGGTTGTTAGGAAACGATGATATTGAAATATTGTCATTATTATATAGAAATTGAAATAATAACCAAAGGATAAAGGAACGAATTCATATACAAATGGGAATTGAAAATATTTATAAGTTGGAATAAAATTCATTAATGGAATGAAATTGGTAATGTGAATGTATAAATGAGTTTTATAAATTGAAATGAGATTTGATTGGGATTAAGTTGGATAAATTTAACCTAAAGGATGGAGTTAAATTAAAGTAAGTATAAGTGAATCAATTAAATCCAAGTTTTAATAGTTGAATAGAAGTGAAACCAAATGATAAATGGTTAAACAATTTTGTTAAGAAAAATAAATCTGAATTTGAATAAGTGATGAAAATTTGGCTTTGGTAAAAAGTTAAATAGAAATGAAATCTGAATTGGATTTATAAGTGGAAATTTAAGTTAAGTTAAACAAATGATGTTTGAAATGGAATATAACTTAAGTAATATTGGATAAAGTTGATTTTAGTATCGAAGTAAATTAGTTAAGAGAAGTGATGAATATGAACTTGAGTTATATAAATGAAATTCAACCTTATATTGTTAAAGGAATTAGCAATTGAATTGATAAATGGATGGAATATTAATCAATCGTATGTAAAAGAATTGATAAGGGATAATGAATGTAAATGTAAATTCATTAGAAGCTAATGAAGTTGAGAAATTGAATAATTGAATGAAAGTCGATTTAATATCAACCAATTGAAGTTAAAAAAAAGAAGTGTTGAACCAAATCGAATGTAAATTAAATAATTTGGTTATGTTGAATATACATTGGTTGTTATATGGTTGTTAATTGATTGTGTATAATTCATTAAGTGTTAATGAAATTGAATTAGCAGAATAAAAAGCTATGTAATTGAATTCAAAGTGGAAGTAAATAAATTTGAATAGAACTGATTTGACTTGGATTGAAAGTGAACTAATGTGAATTTAATTAGTGAATGTAAACTAATTGGAAACGAATGAATGAATGTTAATTAAATCCAATGTAAATGAATCAAATGTGATTAAATTGAAAACCAATCCAACGAATATTAATGAAAAGTGAATGTATATTGATTTGATATGGATTTGTTAGATCATAGTTGTTTGGTGGTTGCATTTATTGCTTTTGTTGCATTTGCTATATTGGCATATGTAGTTGTTGTAGTGAAATATGTTGTATATTGATATTACTTTCATATATGCATGTTCTCATGGTTTGTTGAGTGTTTAGTAGGTGCGGATTGCGCTTGCTTCGCATTTGGAGCTCGCTTTCGTTCTATATTAGCCGTATGTGCTCGCTATTAATATATAAGGTACATATCTTGGATTACATATCGTACTTTTACACTTTTTTCCCTGCGGGATGCCTCATCACTTGATGAGATGTATATTTCTGATATGTATATATACTGTCATATTTTTTTGGATCAAGCCGCGCAAAGGGGGTTATGGCGAAATTTTCTGAAAATTTAAGGCGTTAGAATATTTTTGAGAGAATTGAAAATTTTGAAAACTAAGTATAGATTTGAAAACTCAGTAAAGTTGTTGAAAGAAGTTTAGCTATGAATTTTGGAAAAGTTAAACACTTAAGAGATTTGAAAAAATCTAAATTGAACGGTTTGTTCTGAAAAAATTAATGGATTCTATAACCTTTTCTTACTTGGTAATTTCGAGGACGAAATTCTTTTAAGGGGGGAAGTTTGTAAAGAACCATAATTTTTGTTAATTTAAATTCATATATTTAATTGATTTTTAAATATTAACAAGTAAGATTTGTAGGTCGAATAATTTATTTTGAATATCTAGATTTAATTGGATAATTAAATCGATAATTTAATATTTCAAATAACAGAAATAATTGGAAATTGGGTTAAATATGATTGAAAATGATTTGTAAAATTTTATTTAATCATATTGGAGTTAGAATGATGTTATAGAACTTTTAAAATTGAATTTGAAGTTAATTTGTGAAAATTGAATATTTTAATATTTAATTGACAAGTTAAAATAGCCATTTTTCAAACAGTTTCGGATTTCGTCGAAAACACTTTCATCAGATCTGTAATGTTATATTATTGTAAGATTTCAAATTTTGTGTCAATCGGATTTACCGTTTGTCCGGGGCAAGTCAAAACGCATGGAAATTAGTTTAATCGATTTAAATTAAATCTGATCGTTTATTTCCGTAACTTGCACGGATGATCGAATTAACCTCCGAAACCTATTCCATTATGTCCGGAACGCGGGGTAAACCCTAGAAACACCGATCACCACGCGAGATTTGGAGTTCAGAAATTTGGAGTGAATAGTGTTTTTCGTTGAAATTCTATAAAAGGGCCTTCATTCTTCTATTTTGTGAAATCCTAACCTACATAGCTTTAGCCGCCACTAATGAGATACACGGCCAGAAACGCATAATTCTTCCCCCTTCAAAATCTTCCGATCCATCGATTATTTCTAGAAAGCTTTAACTACAACATGGAAGAGGGTGAGGATAGCTTCGATTCTAAACGGGTGTGATCGTTTTTAGTGGCACGAATCGATGTGAATCTTGATGCAAAGTTCATGCGTTCAAGCATGAATTCCCATGCAATGGTGAGGCCGATCTTCATCATCCTCTGGCCGAAGGTCGAGCTCGCAGTGGGCTTCGAAGTGGTGTTTATTGATCGTCCTGGAAGTTGATGGGATGGGTGCGGCAATTAGGGTTCTAGGGTCGGCAATTGGGTTTCTTCGGCCTGTAGCCAAACATGATGGAGAAGAAAGAAATCACGGCCATGATTTAATCTAGGGTAACGAACGGTCCAGATTAGGGCTAGGTTATAAAAATTTAAATAAATTGTAAATTTATTTGTATTATAAATTGTATAAACTTCTAAATACGATAACTTTGTCATATGAGGTCGAAAACGCACGAAACAAATTGCGTTGGGTTCATATGGACGAACACTATGCGATGGAGCTTGTTTGGAGTCGTTTGGAGCTAGTGAAAATTTCGAATAAAATTAAACGCGCATTTAATTTTATTCGGATCAAACGCTGAAACTATTATCGAAAACTCAAGGTGAGAACTTCTCACTCAATCGAATAGTTTCGATTTAAATTTTAAATAGTTAGATTTAAAATTGCTTGATTGTATGCCTGGATGATAAATTATTATCTATTGATTGTTGAAATAGACATTATACGCCGTATATTAAGCGGAGGTTATTTATTAAAAACATATACCGCGAATATTTCACTGCAAAGTGAAATTGGTATTATTTATCTACTTGGAGTTGATTTCCCGCATTATATAGCGGATGAGACCCTATGTAACGACCCAGGATTTTTAGTAATTAAAATTTGAATATTTAATTAATTTTAAATATTAATAAGTGAAATTTATAAGTCGAATAAATTTTATTTTGAATAATTGGATTTAATTGAATAATTAAATCGATAATTTAATATGTTAAATTATGGAAATAATTGAAAATTGGGTTAAATATGATTGAAAATGATTTGTAAAATTTTATTATATCATATTAAAGTTAGAATGATATTTTAGAACTTTTAAAATCGAATTAAAAGTTAATTTGTGAAAATTGAATATTTTAATATTTAATCGACTAGTGAAAATAACCAATTTTTGAACAGTCTCAGAATTGGACGAAACCAGTTTCATTGGATCCGTAATAGTTAGTTATAACCGGATTTCAATTTTCGTAGCAATCGGAGTTATCGTTTGATCGTGGCAGCTCGAAACGCATCGAATTATTTTTAATATTAATTTAGCGAGTTAAAATAGCCATTTTTCAAACTGTCTCGGATTTCGACGAAACTAGTTTCATCGGATCCGTAATGTGATATTATTGTAAGGTTTCAAATTTCAAGTCAATTGGATTTACCGTTTATCCGGTACAAGCTAAAACGCCTAGAAAATCGTTTAAATCGGTTTAATTTAAATCGAACGTTTATTGTCATAACTCGCACAGATGTCCGAATTAGCTTCCGAAACCTGTTCCATTGTGTCCGGAACGCGGGGTAAACCCTAGAAACGCTGGTTACGGCGCGTGAATCGGAGTTCAGAATTTCCGAAATGAATAGTGTTTCGTTCGTTTTCCTATAAATAGACCAACAATTCTAAAAAAATAAATAAATAACTAAAACCCTAATACGCACCCACCTCCATAGAAACCCACGGCCAGAAATCTCCCACGTTCTTCCCCTCCGATCTCTCAATCCATCAACAATCATCAGAAACTCTCAACTACAATCTTGAAGAGCTCGATGAGATCTTTAATATCAACGGTCAAAATTGCGAATAGCTTCACGAATCAACGGGAATTTGTGTTCAAAGGCAGGCCGTTCGGCCTCAAACTGCGTGCACAATAGGCGACCGAGCTCAAGGGGGAGGAGGCGTGGGTAGCTCTTGCAATGGGCTTCAATATGGAGGTGGTTTGATGAAGTTTCGTCGAGCGAGGAGATTGCAAAGTGAAACCCTAGTTTTGTGTTCATGGGTTTGTACGTGCGTGTGTTACAGGGAGCATATGCGTGAGTTAGAGGAAGAGGGGGAGGGGCGCGCACGGCTGTGATGTTGCTAGTGGGAATTTGAACGGCCCAGATTGGGTAGGAATAAAAAGAAAAAGAAAATTGTATATTAAATTATATAAATATGTGTACAAACTTTGAAATGCTATAACCCTGTGAAGACCCGCAAATCCGTACTCCTTGAATATACACTAATCTCCATAGATTAACTCAAGATGAATAGAAATACGAATTATCAATGTTTAAGAAAAAAAAGAAAAAGGATAGAAGAAGAGATAAGAAGATAGAAAAATAGAGAGGAAAGAAAATAGAAAATAGAACGGAATAGAAAACAACAGAACAATAACAGAATCTCACAATTCGCAGCGGAACAACATATAATAAATAAATGAATAATCTTTAAACAAAGAACTATATCAGTTATTACATTACATCTCATTACATTTCATTACATCATATCAACAGAGTGTACAACATCAAACAACAACAAACAATGCAGCGGAAAAAGAAATACTATATACTAGTAATACGCCATGCCATCCATCTTGCCTCCAGCAACTCCAGAATATCCAGAATATCCTGATAAACCCAACTCTTAACTGCCCGTGTGGAAATTGGTGGGCACCCAGAGTTTAGGAAGGAAAACAATAAACTCCGAGTCAGTCATGTGACTTGCTTTTACGGCCACCCTTTCGAATGTCACGGCTTCGCCTAACCAACCCCGTAAAGAGGACGTGTGGGGGTAAGAGTCTCCCGTTCGCCACCAAACCGCGAAGCGAGAACCCCCCATCACATATCACCTAGCATAAGCAAGACTGGTGTGGGAACTCAAAACAGTTTATTTATCTTTAAAATCAAAATAGAGGAATATTTTTAAAGTCAATTCGCAATGCTTTTAAAAATGAGACTACCATAAGGCCTCCCGCACACACACACAATGCAAACGCAGAATCGGAGGAGATTTCTCCTTATGATAGTCAAAGATGCTTGATACGCATTTAAAAGAACATTTGATATTATTACTAGTTCATAGTGTAGGAAAATATTTCGAAAGTAGAATATAAATCTTAGCCAGCATAGACATTTCGAACTATGCCTACTATAGCTAACTATGTTCAATAGCAGGTTACCGCCACATTCCATAGCAGGTTATACAACTAAAACCGTACAAGTCTCGTATTGTTTCTTTGGATTTCCAACGAATGATCAGGCCAAGGAACTTCCCATTGCCACATGAGAATGCCTCTGGATGGACATCCCCGAGAACCAAGCCGGATCTCTACCAACACAAGGCCGGGTTACCCCTAACTGAGTAACAACTGACCGAATATGCCATCCCCCGGTCCTTTGGGACCTTTCACCGAGCGCTCGCAATCAATTCACACAATCATAAAGTGTTTTCAACTTGAGTAAGTATCTGGGCTCCATACCATGATACCACCCTTTTCAAGAAGGAAATGCACATATCCTAAAGGGCGCTACCACTCATAACCTTGCCGCATCTTTCCTATTTTGACCATTCCCGAGGTGTGAGGCTCGACGAAGTCACGTCCACAAAAACATACTTTATACAAAAGCCATGCTTTGGGTCAACAAATGATCATAGAAATGATCAACAGGATAGACGATCAAATAAATGATCCTATCACAAATAATCAACACAATGATCATTTCACAGCAACACTCAGCATGTCACATTACCAAATTGGTAATATATCGCTGATAACCTTCAACTACATAACCTATGAGCTCGTACGTCTCAGAGAAGGGTGTTAAGCTAAGAGAATAAATTCTCCGCCACCAACAGAAATATATTTGAAAGAAATCGGCTTTATATCTCAACTTGTAATGTCAGACATACAATCCATACAAGTCTGTTCCGGGCTCGAACAGAACCGAAGGCACTTACAAAGAAGTCCTTGCAATCCGGATATCCACAATCCTGATCGGATTTCCCATCACATATGGAGAACTCAATACCGGAGCAACTCGGTGTAGAGTCAATCGACAGGTCATCCTATCGCTCTCGCAAATACCCGGTCTTCAACGCCGATCTTCAATGCTATCCATTACGTCGTATCACTATTCGGAATGGGTAATCCGAATAACGAGCGCAATAATTTAAAAATAAGTGTGCATTCAAATTCAGCAAATCACAACAAATACCCTTCAAAGGTAAATATTGATAGTCGGTTATTGAACTATCATTGGATATGCACAACATCACCAGATTCCAAATAATTTTCCAAATTATTTAATTCCCAAAGATATCTTTACTAGATATATAGTTTTCACACTTCAAAAATAAATCAATATTTATTTTTAAACAACTTCCTTTTTCATTCATAAATTCCATAGTGAATTTTATATTTCAAAATATCCATGCATATACGATTTCAATTATTCATTTCAATTTATCTTCAAAAAGATAAATTCTCAAAATATTCACTTTATATTGAAAAAACATTTCCATACTTATTTATTCATAAGTAATTCACAAATTTTATTTATTTTCAACACTTGGAAAATATTCAATATACTTCAATCGAAATTAAGTATATATTTCATTCTTTAAGGAAATCATTCTCTTAAACATATTTATTTGGGCTAAAGCAAATGTTACGTAAAACATCGTTACGACAACCCAAAATCACTAGTATAGGGATTCGAATTTAAGATAGATATATAAATCCCAATACTATACAAAACATTTCCTTTCGGAAACCATTTACTATAACAACAGTGTTATAGTCCACCATTTCCTTCTATTTCTCGAAAACATCTATTTCAACAATAAATGTTGAAATCTATGGTTTCGAATCTCAACACATTTAAAACATCGTTAGATCGTTTTAATTCAATTTAAAATATCACATTCAAAACAATTTCTTTAACATATTATTCACTATTCAAAAACGTGAATATACTACGTTAACAATTTCATCATTTCTATTCATTTTATTTCAAAGGATCATTTACAGTCAAAAATGTGAATACGACTCCATTAATAGGTTTCAACAATTTACTTATCAAAATAAGTCGTTTGCGAATTTATAAAACAACGTTTATAAACTCCATTTCTATTTATTTTATACCAACTTCCTTTATAAATTCCTTTATTAACCTATTCAATTTATAACTCAATTATAAAATAAAAGTTCATGTTATAAGTTAAATACTTAGAATTTATTTGTTTGCAAAATCGTTCCTTTGAACTTCATAATTATAAATCTTATAACTTATAAGATTCAATTATTTATCCAAAACCATTCTTTAATAACTTCTCGAAATTTATAAATCTTATTATTTATAAATTTCACTTATAACTTCACCATTTATAATTCTATAAATTCAATTCACTTATGCAATCCATTTTCACTTCATTCAAACACTTATAAAAAACTTGTTTTATAATTCAAATATTTTCATTTATAAATTATCAATTTATAAATCTTTTTATATAAATCAATTTATATTATTCTTTTAAAACATCTTTAATCTCCTTTATAATTTCATCATTCTGATTTATAAAATAATTAAATTTCATAAATCCTATATTTAAACTTTTCACAATAATTTCAAAAATCCCCATTTAACTATTTTATAAAATCATTAGCCTCATATTTTCAAAAATCAACCTTTAACTATATTTCTCAAAAATCATAATTTTTATAGCATTAAAAAATTATACGTTTATTTATTTAAAATAGATAAATTCCCAAACATATAGTATATTTTCAAAAATCACTTTAAAAATCATTTTAAAATTCCAAAGTTTGGTCCAATGATGCTACACACCAAATAGTCAATCAATTATACGACTTGATTCTCGCGATTAATGACCTTGTATAATCATTATACGACTTATTAACATCTAAGAGAAACTATGAAAAATTACCATTTAATAAATTTAATTGACCAACCATTTAATCTAAACTAGTCATCTATATTTATTTATTTTCTTTTCCCAATTTATCAAAATAATTTCCTATTTCCTGTAAATATACATACATACATACATACATACATACATACATACATACATACATACATACATACATACATATATATATATATATATATATAAAATTTTCCTTTCCAAATCCTGATTAAACATGATTTCCCAAAACCGTATGTATCTTCATTTACCATTTTTTTCTTCAAACCAGGCAATTTTCTACTTTTAAATCCTAATATATATATATATATACACATTTTATAATGAATCCATTCAACAAGACCAGCAAATAGTTAAATTTTTATCTATCTAAAATCAACCACAACAACCTTTTTTTTAAACTAGACTATTTTGAAATCCACCAAAATTTAAAACCTACTATTTACAGACAATATCTTAAAATTGGTGTTAATATACATACTGCAACTATTTTTCAATCCATATATAAATTTCGTTAAGTAAAATCGAAAAAATGAATTGAATACCTCACTGCCGTCATAGAGCGTAGATCCATCGCGACTCGAAACTCACCGCACGCGCACCCTCCATTGATGAACGATGTCCCCCAAACCGTAGTCACACGAAACCGCTGCCTCTAGCGAGCATCAACCCAGCAAGCATCCCAGTTCAAACGTCGTCGCGGCCCTAGCCAAACCCCAAACTGCATTGTCATCACTTTGCCAACCGAAGCCTTCAACTTTAACCGACGCAGCCCCTTCTTAAAATCGATCGCGACTTCGAGTTGAAAGAGCAGCAGCGGCTGCATCTCATTTTGTAGCGAATCGATTTCGCTTCGATTGAGAACCGAATTCGCCATCTTCCATGCTTGCAATTTGCTCGCGTCCTCCAATTCCTCAGATGAATGAAATTTGACTTCGATAAATTGAAGGCGAAAAGAGGGGATTTCGTTTCTTTTGGATAGGAACAAATTCGCTTTAATTCTGATTTCGATTTGAACTATAATTTTAGTCAGCGGCCATTACTTCTTTTTTATTTTAAACGAAAATGAAAGCTCGGCTTATAATAAAAAGAAAAAGTGAAGAGGGAGACACGATATAATGGTTGCGTGGAGAAAACTGACTACAGTGATTTTGACAAATGGCTGGAAAGAATAGTTGTCGGGAAGGATTTGACCAATCAAACAAAACAAGTATAATTGAATTTAAATTAAATTTAAACCGTCTTCAATTCATAACTCAAAATTTCGAACTCCTATCGAGGCATGCCGCTTGGCGTTTATAATGTTGTACGCCTATTCCGGACGCATTGGAAAAAGTTTCGAATCCTAGTTCGATCGTATGGGGAAGATAGATTTTTGAACCAGTTATTATACTGAATTTACGATATAGATTTAAGCGTGTTTGTATATCGTACGCTCACACAACAACTCCGATCAATACGAAATTTAAAATCCGATACTAATACAATATTACGGATCCAATGGAACTGGTTTCGTTGAATTCCGAGACTGTGCCTCGGAAGGCTATTTTTAAATTCAATTTAAACTATAAAATTTTAAAACGGGACAAATCACCGTTAAATTCAATTTTAAAACTTCTATTATCCTCAGCACTATCAATATAAATTTTACCTTTAAATTATTTTTAACAGGCTTAGAACTCTAGATTCAACATTTTACCCAACTTCAAATTATTTAATTCAACAATTTAATTATCAAATAAATTGTGATATTTGAATTCAAGTTGACATTAACCTTTTAAATATCTAAAATCAATTAAATATTCCAACTTCAAATGCCTAAAAATTCTGGGCCGTCACAGAGCCAATAGCACCCAATGCTGCTATATGCATAGTGGAGCATGAGACTAGGATGCTTTGCAACATAGCAATTAGGATGGTTCGAGTAAATAGGGAGATACCAAATGGAAAGTACATGGAAAACTGAAGGGAAAAATGAGAACTTACCATCTGAGGTTTTCATTGGTAAAATTTCTCTCTCCAAATAAGGTTTTGGTTGCATTGTGGTTTCCAGATTGGATGGAAGGGGATCATTGCCACACTTTTTACTGTCACTTTTGCAGTTATGTAGATTTTTTTTTACATGTTTAGGATGTTTGCATAGATGCCTATATGTCATGACACTTACATTGATGCAAGGATTGAGCACACTTATAGTATGTCAACATGCATAATCACATTGTACTTTTTGGTTGTGCAGATTGTTATATAGATTACATGGTTATATAACATGGATTTGCTTAATGCGCGTTACGTTGTTCATCCTTTAGGGATTTCGGGGGCAAAATCCTTTTAAGGGAGAGAATGTAACATCCTATAAACATTAATAAAAAATGAACCAATAATAAAATAATTAATTAATAAATAACAATAAGGCCAAAAATGGAAGTTTTGCAGACGCCATAATTTGGCCATAAAGTTGTGCCGTTACATTCATCGCGATTTTCTAATTAATTTTCATATATAAAGTTTTGGAAATGGAGCTCAAAAAGAAAAGTTATTGACATTTGAAGCTTTCGAATCAAATTAATTTAAATGGAATTCAAATTTAAATAAATAATTAATGGTAAAATTTGAAATTCAAAAATTAACGGTAATTAGACTTGGGGGTTAAGTATAAGTTAAAAGGAAAATTAACGTTAAATATAATTACAGTAGAAAATAATAAATCAACGACATCAATTCTTTCTAAGATAAACACTACAAGTCGGTCACAAGCGGTCGACCAATTGGGAAAGAACGGTCAACTGGTGCGAGTGTTGACAACTAGGTTTATTCAGACCATGAGCAATCAGGATTTTAATATTTTTGAATTGACCAAAATCCAACAGTTTTGGTGCTTTCTAACCACTAAAATAAGAGCTAGCCTCCTCACATTTCTACCCACTTAGCCCAAACAAAAAGAAATAGAAATGAGAAAACATATGTACATCGTTTCTCACTTCTCATTTTTATCTCAAAAAAATTAGAAACTCAAATTTCTCTAAGTACGAAAACACTAAATCCCCAAATTTGCAAATCAAAGGGTGAAATCAAAAGTCTTTTAATATATTTTAGTGTGTTTTGATGAAAGTTAATCTCTTCTATCTGTCTATGCATAAATTTAATGATTCATTCCGGCTTTTGATTTCTGATTTCTATCAATTTATATTCGATCTTTTCTCATAGCCAAGGTTGAGATTGAATTAGAAAGGCATAGGAGATTCTAACTCTAGTCTTCCACTTTGGGTTTGTTTAGGTGAGTTTATCTCATGAATTCTAGCCTTAGATAAATGGTTGCTATTGTTATATAATATGGTTGAATCTAAAGTGAATATGATCTCAATATGTTGATGGATTCATTGTCTAATTGAATTGAATTTGCTGTATACTGGAATCCCCTATATGAAATCATGAATTTTATCCAATTATACATGTTCATATGTATGTATGACTGCCTATTCAGTACCCTAGATCGTTAGAGAAGCAAAATAGGAAGAATTAGCAAAAAAGGATTGATGGATGGTCATCGGAATCGCTTGATGTCATCTCAGGCGAACCAACCGATGGACTGGTTATTCTAACCGATGCACCGGTTGTGGCCTATACCTGACATCCAGGCTACGTCCCGGTATTTCCCGATCGACCTATTTTTCGCTTTTTTGCCCTGTTGAATTCCAGAAGTTGATTGCTAAACTTTAATATCGCATTTAACACCAATTTCATTAACATTTTTTGGATTCATGATTTATGAATTGTTGAATTCATTTTGATGTTTTATACCATCGAGAATTTTCAATGGATCTTTAGAGGATTACACACTTTTGATGCTTATTTTCAACCCAAATTTATGAATGATTGATTTCTAATTCTGATCGTTTTATACAAGATTATTTATGTTAAAAATCTAATATATATATATATATATATATATATATTCGTACAAGAATTTAGTAATATACGTATATACTATCTATTCTCACATGCAAGGGTTTTAGAAATGTTTCGAAACAATAAGTTGAAAAGCTTACTTATATATATTTCCATTATGAACAAATATTTTAAAATTAGTTTTAAAGAGAAATATTTTCATAAAATTATACATTATAGATCGAATAAGAAACTGATTTAAATGGTTAAATAAAATGAGTGGTGTGGAAAGCTCGTGTTTGTTTCACCGATTAACTCCTGGACTTGTTCAACCGAACTATTGTTACACATGAGTGGAGTTTACAATTGTGAAGTAAAAGTTCGGGTAAACCATGTGGTATGGGACATATGATTGCTATCTATTCGATTGCTATATAAAAGTATTTAACACTTTTCAAAGAGTTTATTACTGGCCTTTGATGTTTATAGGACTTACTCCTATTTGATGTTTATAGGCTATGTACCTATCCTGATGTTTATAGGACTTGTTCCTATTCGATGTTTATTGGTTTTGTGCCTATCTTGGAGTTAATATGTTTTATACCTATTTCGATGTTTATAGGTCTCATACCTATCTTGATGTTTATAGATTTATGCATCTATCTTGGAGTTATATGCATGCAGGTGAATTTATTTCACCAATCTTGAAGTATGGCGCCCCTCTTATTTATGAGATTTCTTGACTTCTATTTGTTAGAATTTTAGATTTAATGTTGTTAGATTATCACCAAATCATTTAGGATGTTTATTTGTTGGATTGTCGATATATGCTTATAATTGAGATCTAGACAACTTTACCATCAATTAGTTTTGCTAACACATTTATCTTAGTCTAGATCGACCCATTGATTATTTTTATAATATTTTGGTCAGACTTAGATGTTTCCGGTCCTTCAGCTTGAGGCTTTAGTGTGGATATCTTACCTATTAGCTAGTAGTTCTCTTTTATCATCCCATCTATATATTGACATTGTATAGTATGTTGTGTTGAGATCAAACTCCTTTTGTGTGTATATTCATTTTGAGATGTAGCACTTTGTATGTGTGTAGTCTACATCATGTATCTATTACGTGTCGATTCAAACTTGTACCTATTATATTTCGCTGTGACCAATCTTATATTCTATGATATGCATATCATTATATGTTGTTTTGAATTTTTATTACAGCCATCATATTTTTGTTTTAAGCTTGAATTGTATACGTCAATTCCACTTGAAAAAGAAATGTATAACATATTAATCGACGTGTCAATGGTCGCTTAAAGTAAAATAAACGGATGGTCGCTCCTAACTAGCCCTATTCACCACACTAGCCGACAATATTACTTCATAATATTCTCTATTAGTGTGGTCTTGGGTTGGCGTGTCACATCTTGGTATCCGAGCTGGGTTTGGAACAAGTATGATATTACAGATACGAATTGTGGATTAGTTAAGTCATAGGAATCATCCCTTAGGTTTTCATGAAGTATATTCCTTAGTGTCTATCTTTGAAATTCCTAATATCGAATCATACGACTCTTGAATAATCTTTTAACTTATTTTATTTCTTTCAAAATCTTAGATGGCTAGCGGCAGATCACCTACTCATTCTGTTAGTGGAAAGTCCAGTGGCCCTCCTCCAAATGGAGTGTTTATGTCCGCAAGAAGATCATCTAATTAGTTAGGAATGCTCAGCCTACCAGATCTCCTCCAGATTCTTCTTCTCATAAATCGAGTATTGCATGTATGTGCAACGACCTTGCACATCTTGGTGGCAAGCCTATTAGAGTTATGAGAGTGTGATTAAAGTGTAGACATGGCTCAGTTCATGCGAGTGGATCTTTTCTCGCATGGGTCTTGACAATCAGCAGAGGGTTCAGGTAGCTTGTAGTAAGCTCCAAGAGCAAGATCTTGATTGGTATGAGGGTTTTATAGAGGAGGTGGATGAGTCTACTCTTTTTAGGAGCAATTTAGGGGACAATTTGAGTTGAAATTCTTCCTAAATCGGAGAAGGCCTTATTAGTTGAGAGGTTTAATGAGTTGAAGCAAGGGAAGTCTTATGTAGCATAGTATTTGTCGACCTTCGAAGCCATTTCCAAATACGAAGTCGAGCATATAAGTACACCAATAAAGAAGAATCAAAGATTTGTGGAATTTATAAAGAAGCATCTTAAGAAAGAGTTGATGTTGCAATTGAAGGTTTCATTTGAGGAGTTGTTGATTCGGCCCTCAAGCTTAAAGTGGTCAAAAAGGATAGTTGTAAGGAAGACGTAGCAGAGAAAAAGAGCTTTCATTCGAAGAAGAAGCAACTATTCGATAAGTCAAAGTCCTTTTATCCTAATAAGAAGATCAAGAAGCAAGGTTCTAGTTCCACTCCATCACATCCAACTAATGGGAAATGCTTCAATTGTGGTTCTAAGGAGCATTTCATTAAGGATTGCCCTAAAGCTCTTATTTTTAGTTATTGCAAGAAGGAAGGTCATCTTATAGCACTTTGTGCTCGAGCACCTAAAGGCCTCACTTCTAGGAAGCTTAGTGTTATGTAGGCTTCTGGTGGATCTTCTTAACGTAGACGTATATCTCCTTCTATTCTTGAAGTTGTAATTTTCTTTCGGAACCTTCATATGTGGGTTCTCTTCAATACAGGTGCATCTCACTCATTCATATCGAACAAACTTGTTGATGCTTTATCTTTGGACGTTGTGTGCTTAGTGACGTCACTGAGAACTGTGAATCCGGTCAGCGGGTCTGCAACCGTCAATATGCTTTGTAGAGATGCCGAGATTATCTTATGCAATCATTCTTTTCATGCCGATCTTCATGTTATGCATTATCTTGGTTTGGAATGATTTTAGGAATGGATTGGCTTAACTTGTGAAGTCCATATCCTATGTCCCGAAAGAACTATTTATCTTAAACGTCCAGAATCCATTGAGTAGATTTCTATCGTTCTTCATGACGTTCAGTCTGATTTGAAAGCATCCTTATTTTCTCTTAAGGCTCGAGAAGACGATGACATTTACCGAATTCCTATTGTTTGTGACTATCCTGATATTTTTGAACCCATTTCGAGGTTGCCTCCCAAGCAGGAGATTGAGTTCTGATTTGATCTTATCGCTGGTACTAGTCTTATTAGTCGCCCTATCTATCGGATGTCGGCTAAGGAGAATGAGGAGTTGATGAAGCAATTGCCAGAGTTGGAAGTGAAGCATTTTATACAGCCTAGTTCTCCTCCTTGGGGACTGTCGTGTTTGTGAAGAAGGCTAATGGTACTCTTAGGCTTTACATTGATTACCACAAGCTTAATGACCTTACCATTAAGAACAACTATCCCTTGCGTAGGATCGATGATGTTTTTGATCAGCTTTGCGGAGCTAAAGTCTTTTCCCAATTAGAATTAGCAACCGGATTTCATCAACTTCATGTGGTTAAGGATAGCATTCCTTTTACTTTATTCCCTGCCCGTTATGGATCTTATGAGTGGCTCTTTATGCCCTTCGGATTAATGAACATTCCATCTTATTTTGTCGATCTAATGAATCATGTTTTTTTAGAATTTCTCGATCGATTCGTTATTATATTCATTGATGATATTCCTGTTTATTCTAAATCTGAGGAAGAGCATGTGGAACATCTTGTGATTGTTTTGGAGACACTTAGGAAGAATCATTTAAAAGCCGAATTTTCTCAGTGTCATTTTTGGCGAAGGCAAGTGAAGTTTTTGAGGCATGTGGACTTTTAAAGAAGGTATTTTTGTTGATCCATCAAAGATTGAAGTTATTCAGAGTTTGTAGAGGCATGAGAATGTATCAAAGATTCGTAGTTTTCTTAGATTAGCGGGTTATTACCATCGATCCATAAAGGATTTTTCCAAGATCGTCTTACCTCTCACTTCTTTAATTAGAAAAGGAGTTAAGTATATTTGGTCAGACAAATGTGAAGCTTCTTTCCAGAAGTTGAAGAACTCCTTTATAACCCTCTTGTTATTATGGTTCCGGATGGAAATCAAGACCTTGTGGTCTACATAGATGCTAGAAGGTTTGGTTAGAGTGCTATTCTTATGCAGCAGGATCATGTTGTTGCTTTTGTTTTGAGACGGTTGAAACCGAATGAGGTGAGGTACGCCACTCATGATAAAGCTCGCAGCTATAGTCTTTGCTTTAAAGATTTAGCGTCATTATTTGTTAGGTGAGAGATTTGTAATTTATAAGTCGTCGAAGTACTTATTCACTTAGAAGCAGCACAATACGCGACAACAGAGATGGCTTGAATTCCTTGCTTCCTACAATATTGATATTCAGTACACTCCGAGGAAGGGGAATCGAGTAGCGGATGCTCTTGGTCATAAGCAGCAGGCTGTTGTTTCTTTAATGATAGCCGAGTGGAAGGATCTTGAGATTCTACCTTCTTTTGAGATTATGGATTGTAATCCAAATTCTAGTTCTTCCATCTTGTTGTTTGGCTTGTAGGCTCATCTTTGTCTTTTGGATTGGATCGTGGAAGCCCAGAAGTGTGATCGCAATCTATCTCATCTTTTTCAGCAGTGTAGTGGTGTTTCCCGAAGTGATGAGTTAAAGGATTTTGTTATAGATGCCCGTGGTAGCATTCATAGAAGTTTTCGGCTTTTAGTTCCCAATGATGGTAATCTTAGATGAAATATTCTTAAGGAGTGTCATTGCTTCAAGTATACTATTCATTCCAGTAGTACTAAGATGTATGCCGATATGAAGCGTCCTTATTATTGGAAGGCATGAAACGGTATGTAGCGGAGTTTTTAAATCAATGCTTGACTTTTCAGCTTGTTAAGGCTGACCATCGGCGTCCTAGTGGTCTTTTGCAACCATTAGAGGTCCTGATGTTGAAATAAGACCAGGTATTATGAGCTTACTTTCATAAGTTCATACTATAATCCTCTTTTGTGTCGATCTTATAATGACCGTAATCTTATTCGTTTTTTTTTTTTACTTTTAGGTTTCCATGGACATCATCGATGGTCTTCCTCGTTCAAGGGCTAGCCACGATAGCTTGTGGGTGATCATGGATCGTTTGACCAAATTAGCCCACTTTATTACTATTATGTTCAATCAGACTGCTTCTTAGCTTGCCAATATCTATGTTAAGGATATCATAAGACTTTATGCTGTCCCTAGTGCCATTGTATGTAACCATGCTTCCTTGTTTACAAGCGGATTATGGAAAGCTCTCCAAAGAGCTTTGGGTTTGAAGATTAATTTCAGCACTATCTATCATCCCCAGTCAGATAGGCAAACAGAGAAAGTGAATAAGATATTGGAAGACATACTTCATGTTTTTATTCTCAACTTCGGTAGGAGTTGGGAAGATCACGTCTACCTTGTTGAGTTTTCTTAAAATGGCAGCTTTCAATCTAATATCAGCATGGCTCCTTTCAAGGCCCTTTATGGAAGGCCCTGTAAATTACCTTCTTATTGAGTTGAGTCTAGGAAGAATTTTATTTTGGGCCCTGATTCTATTCGTGAAGCTTCTAAGAAGATCGATAATCATTCGATAGAGAATGAAAGAGTCCTGGAGCAGATAGAAATCCTATGTAGATAATAATAGGAGGAAGGCCTTGGAATTCTCTGTAGGAGATTAAGTTTTTATTCATATATATCCATTAAAGGGCGTGATATGGTTCATTCTTTATGGAAATTTGGCTCTGAGATATATTTGACCATACACTACCACTGAGTGTATCAGCCCTGTTGCTTATCGGGTATCTCTTCCAGCCCAGTTCTCCGGAATTGATGATGTATTCCATGTTTCTCAGCTTCGGAAGATTCTTCGTGATTCAGATTCTATTTTTGAGCCGAGAATTCTTAAGACGCCTGAGATTTCACCCGACCTTACTTATGAACAGAGAACTATTCAAACTGTTGCAACAGAGGTTAAATGCCTTCGAGATAAAGACGTTCCCTCGCTAAAGATCCAATGGTCTAGCAATCTAAAGAGCTATTCACGGGAGACTAGAGAGTTCATGGACAGAATGCATTTGGAAATCCTTTCTCGTGCTAGTTAGTGGTGAGACTCTTGTTTTGAATTATTTCGTGCCTATGATTTTATCCTCTTTAGATGCATCATTGAATTGTTATTAATTGTTCCTTAAGAATTGCAGTGACACAATTTTTGTTAGGAGGGAGTCTATAACAATCCCACTTGAGATTACCTAGAATCTAAATTTAAAATATGATTTAATTAATTTTAATTAACTGAATGAATTTGGGGAATTTGTAAAATATTTTATTTCCAAATTAAAATGGATTTGGAGTTTAATAAATTAGGAATTTAATGAATTTTGTTTTTATGCTATTTAACTCTTATATTTAATTATATAGGAATAATTTTGGAGAAAAAGAATAAATAAATTGGTTGAAAATATTTTCATTAGTTGAAATATAGTTTCTATATTAATGGTTCATTTTCTGTAAAATATAAGGATTGACTTTCTATTCTAAAAATTATAGTTAATTTTGATAAAATATTTCAGTATGAGATTTTGACATGTTATTTATATCATGGAAATTTTAGAAATAAATGTTAGTTAAATTAGAATGTTGTTTTAATTAAAGTAGTATGTAAGAAGTGTTGAAATGAAACATAATAAATTAGTAATACTTAGGTTTTGAAAAAAGTTAGCAACACTTGGCTACCGAATCCACATTCTTTACCCACTCAGCACAAACAAAAAAATATAGAAATGAGAAAAGGGTGTACATCGTTTCTCACTTCTCATATTTGTCTCGAAAACCAAAAACTCAAATTTATCGAAGTACAAAAACTTTAAATCCTCGAATTTGCAAATTAAAGAGTGAAACAAAGGGCTTTTAATCTATTTTAGTATGTTTGGATAAAAGATGATCTCCTCTATCTATCTGTGCATCAATTTAATGATTTATTTCAGTTTTTGATTTCTAATTTTGATCAATTCCTATCCAATCTTGTTCATAGCCTAGATTGAGGTTGAGTTTGAAAGACATAGGAGATTCTAAGATCTAATCCTCCCTTCCGGGTTTGTTAAGGTGACTTTATCTCATGAATTCTAGCCTAAGAAAAATGGTGCTCTCTTATAAGATTATGGTTGAATTTAAAGTGCGTATGATCTCAATATGTTGATGGATTCTTCATCTAATTTAATTGAATTTGATACTTACTGGAACCCACCATATGAAATCATGAATTTCATCCAATTGTACATGTTCGTATGTGCGCATGACTACCCATTCAGTACCTTAGATTCAACAAAGGAGGAATGAGAGAAAACAGACCAATGGAAGATCACCGGAATCGCCTGGAGTCAGCCAGGCGAACCAACCGGTGGAACGGTCGGTCGAACTGGTGAACCAGTTGTAGGCTGAACCTGACATCCAAGCTATGTCCTGTTATCTCCCGATCGACCCGTTTTCCACTTGTTTGCCCTATTGAATTCCAAATGTTGATTGCTATATTTTAATACTGCATTTAATACCAATGTCATTGATATTTTCCGGATTCGTGATTTGTGAATTGCTGAATTCATTTCTATGTTTTATACCATAGAGATTGTTACATGGATATTTGGAGGATTACATACAATTGATGCACGTTTTCAACCCGGATTTACAAATAATTTATTTCTAAATCCAATCTTTTTATACAAGATTATTTATGTACAAATCTAATACATACATACATACATACATACATACATACATACATACATATATATATATATATATTCATATAAATAATTTTGGTAATATAGGTATATACTATCTATTCTCATATGCAAGGGTTCTAGAAATGTTTTGGAACAATAAGTTGAAAAGCTTACCCCTATGTATATATATATATCTCCATTATAAACAAATATTTTAAAAGTAGTTTTAAAAGAGAAATATTTGCATAAAATTACATGTTATCGATCAAATAAGAGACTGATTTAAACGGTTAAATAAAACAGGTGGTATGGAATGCTCGCGTTTGTTTTACCGATTAACTCCTAGACTTGTTCGACCGAACTATTGTTTCACATGAGTGGAGTTCACTATTATAAAAGTATTCAACACTTTTCTACGAGTTTATGACTAGCCATTGATGTTTATTGGACTTACTCCTATTTTATTATTATCGCCTTTGTACCTATCTTAATGTTCATAGGACTTGTTCCTACTCGTTTATAGGTTTCGTCCCTATCTTAGAGTTCATAGGTTTTATACATATTTCAATTTTTATAGGTCATGTACCTATCTTGATGTTTATAGACTTATACGTCTATCTCGGAATTACATGCATGTAGGTGAATTTATTTCACCAATCTTGGAGTAGGTGACCCTTTATTCATGTGATTTCTATTTATTAGATTCCTAGATTAACGTTGTTGGATTATCACCAAATTATTTTGGAGGTTTTTGCTTTTAAGAAGCTATTATGGTTTTTTTGTATTTGGTGATTTGAAGTTATTGATGTGTGTTTGATATTTGTCGACATATGCTTATAATTGAGATCTAGAATACTTTACCTATCATTCAATTTTGCTAACACTTTTATCCTAGTCTAATTGATCTGTTTATTATTTTTATAATACTCGGGATAGACTGAGATGTTTCAGGTCCTTCAGCTTGACGCTTATGGATATCTTTTCTGTTAGTTAGTAGTACTTTTTTGTCATCCTATGTATATATTGACATCATGTAGTATCTTGTATTGAGATCTTGTGTGTACATATTTATTCTGAGATGTTGCACTTTATATATGTATAGTGTACATCATATATCTATTATGTGTCGATTCAAACTTCTACCTATTATATTCTGCTATGACTGATATGATATTCTATGATCTGTATATTATTATATGTTGTTCTGAATTTTTATTATAGCCACTGTAGTTTTGTTTTGAGCCTGAATTGTATATGTCGATTCCACTTGAAAAAGAAATGTATAGCATGTTAATTAACCTGTTAATGCTGGCTTAAGTAAAAATCAGGATGGTCGCTCCCAACTAGCTCTATTCTCTACACTTGCTGACAATATTACTTTGTAATATTCTCTGTTATTATGGGTCTCGAGGTGGGGCATCACAAACATTATTGATGATAGATGCATGGTACAGGGAATGACCTTTAGCCTACAATTGAAGATGGGTTATTAGGTCAAAAGGGTAATGGTGGAAGAACTGGACTGGAAAAGCCTTACTGCTTGTAGTTGGAAATCTTATATTGTACTTAGGATGTGTTTGACATATTCTTATTTAGATTATACTATCCAAGTAATATTATAGAAAGGCTCGAGATATTTATCCACCAGACGTTGTTGTTCTTACTCCCTCCTTATTACTACATAGGTTAGAGAAGGTAATGCAGATTATGAAGGCGAAGGCGATGAAGGGACTTGTGGCAGTCATCTATCCATCTTCTTATACTATTTTTATATCTCCGATGTACTATTGATGTTTTTTTAAGATATTACACTATGGATATTTAGCATTGTCCTATGCCTTAGTGAAATTTATTGAAAGTGTATTACATTAAATGATAAGTGTGAAGATGCTTTGATCTTTAAAATGAATATTTTAAAGTTAAGGACGGATAAGTATGAAATGGTTTTGGGTTGTAGCAAATAATGTTTTTAGTAATATTTTTTAACCTTATTATTAATTATACTCAAGAAAATAATTAGATATCTAATTATTTAATAATGAATATTTTAATTTTAAGTATAAATGAATGTTTTAGGTATGTTGTGACAATGTTTCAAACAACACTTGTCATTAACCCTTAAATATGATAAAATCTTCAAAAGTAAGTTTAAATAAAAATGTCTAAAAGTATGAAATGATTTGGGTTTGTTATGACAATATTTGTGCAACATTTGTCTTAATCCCTTGTAAATGTAGTTAAACCTTCAAAAGAGAGTTTTAAAGCAAATGACTAAATGTGAAGTATTTTGGGTTGTAGTAAACAATGTTTTAATAACACTTGTTTTAAAACCCTTAAATTATATTTTAAAGTGGAAAATATTATAAATATAATTAGATCTTTAATAATGGAATTTTAAAGATAACAACAACTATTGGAATCTTTTATAAAAGATAGAAAAGGTTATATGTATAATTTAGAAAAGAGAAGGAGTTTATAGTAACATGTTTTAGTAACATTTGTTTTAGTAACATTTGTTTTTAACCTCTTTAATTATGTTTTAAGTAAGGAAAACTTTATCAAGTGATTTATGAATATACTTATTCCATTGTGATAAGTATATGAATACTTTTTAAGTATTGGAATGGGTATAAGTGAATATTTATTTTTTTGGAAGGAAAAAGTGCATAGTTATACATACATACAAGTATATATCTTTTTAAAAGAGAAATTAATTATATATACAAGTTTATATAAGAAGTCCTATTCAATAAAGGAGTATTAATTAATAAATAAAGTCTTAATTTATAAAAGAAGTTTTATTAGAAAAATGGGTTTTACTAAAAAACAGTTTTAAATTAATGAAGATAAATTAATCAAAAGGGGTTAGAAGTCATTAATGTGACTTGATCATGCTTTTTATGGATTGATAGAGCTTGTATGTTTACCTGCTTATGGAGAGTATACGAGACTTAGTTTCCTTATGCCATATTTCGCATTATTGTTTAATAAGACCAAATTCATCGATTCAGTTTTGGAGAGACCAGGATCAGTAAGTGTTTTACTTATCGAAAACCACTTCAAGACTGAGATATATGTTCCATGTTTTGGAAGTAGAATGTTGGAATCCACATGTGGCCTTGAATTCTGTTGAGACGATGGAACCATGTGGGATTCTTGATCTGTTTGAGTATTGAAAACTCGTGTGAAGGATGCCGAATGTTCCATCAATGTCGGGAAATGACTAAACATAAAGTAGCTGCAAGCCCCTAGTTTAGCCAACCCAAGTAGGGGGTACCTCAACTCCAGTATCTAGAGTATGCTTTTCGATATGTTATGCACGGGGTTTTGATGATACTTGGTTCACGTATTAGGGCGTGGGATGGTTGTGTTTTCCTTATGGTAAATTTTATCTAGAGTTATAAGACGCTCGAAAAGGTATCTTCTGATCCTTATCATAGGTGATCGGTCTCAATTTTATGAGGAGGTTTCCGCGGAAAATCCATTATGTGAAAGCACCATAATGGTTTTATTTGTATACCTAAATATGCTGCTACATGCAACCAATGTAACCATTCCAGCTATATTATATATTTATTTTTCAACCCTAGACATTATTACATTAACATTTGAATTTCTTATGAAATGGTTTGGTTATTGTGAGGTAAAAACCAATCCATGTTTATTTGCGGCGCGGTCTTATGAAAAACCTTTATTTTGAACAGTTTTAGAACATTAAGTAATTTAAACTACTTACTTTTTCACGATGGTTTATCGGACTGATCCGGGTGTTATTTTCTTATAATGCTTGGGTCAATCCTATGTATATTTCCAAATTTCATTAATGTTCATTGTAGCTCTTGGAGAGGATCTTGATGATTACCTACCGTAGTTTTTATTTCTGCTTCATTACTTAGATTAAATACATCGACGATTGTAAGGACATGTAGTTATAACTGTCCAGGTTGATGATATGTTAGTTTTCTCTGATTATTGCATACATGTAGTTTTCTTTGTGAAATATCATTTTGATACTGTATGTAATCGTTCCATTGTGAGATTATGATGTTGTTGTTCTTCTCTTTCTTATTCCTTTTTTTTCTTTTATTTTACCTAACATTCTGTCTTTTCAGCATTTAGGTGCCCGGTAGGTGAATATCATGGATTTACTAGTGTCAATATTCAGTGGTCAAAAATTAAATCATTACATCTTTGTATCAGAGCTGAATGTTAAGTTAGAACCTTGGCTTTGGTTGGGTATAACTCATAAAGAGATATGGTAATGGAATGCCTTATTATAAGTTGAGAGTATTATACATATAAGAGTTCATATTTGTAGCGCTATAAAATGTTTTTTTACTGTGTTGATTTGTCTATTGAATGAGTTATGGATTCTAGTCAATACGAGTTACAAATGTTATTAATAGGGATCTCTAAAAATTTAAACAAGACAAAATGAAACAACATTGTTTTCCAAATTGGTAAATGAAATAATTTTACCTAGGATTATATTTATGTATAAAAGTATAATTTTAAAATAATTGATATAGACATTTATTATATGTTTGGAAATGATGATATATAATTACTATCATTAACTATTGCCAATTAGTCCTGCTCAGGCAGTTTATGGGCATCGACTTTGGTTTATTGAATTGTAATTAAATTACTTTTTCACACAATGGGTTAGGTAGATAGTAATTTATGGAAACATTGAAACAAACACCTTGTAAATTAAGTTTAACAATTTGACTATAAGATGTTCGATGTTAATGGTGGGTTAAAAGGCTAACATTAGTAAAAGTTGTTTATTATAGCTTTTAGGGAAAGGTAAGATATATAAAAGATAAATACTTAAGAAATAATTACATTTAAGAAAATATGATTTTTAAAAATATGAATTATATAAATATGGTTTATATAAATATGACTTATATAAATATGGTTTGTATAAATATGGTTTATAATAAAAAAGGATTTAAATTGATAACCAAAAAATATTTATATTGAGAATATGTGAACCTAAATTCTAGTATTTTTTAAAATGGTTTCTAAATCTTTGGAGTAAACAATAATAGTATTATTTAAAACTATTTTAAAAGACTAATGTTTTTTAAAAGATTTTTAAGATTTGTTTAGTTTGAAGGTTACTCTCGGAATCAACAAGTTGATTCAGGAAACAAAGTATTTTTATGTTAGTTAGTTTGAGTAACTCGAAAAATAGGCAGGAGATGTGTTCGGTTGGAAAGCACTTCTGTTAAGTATTACCCTTCTTAGTAAAGGGGATATATGGTACTATTTGGCGGAACCCAGCTCCTTGTATCATTTTTTTGTTACTCGATCTATATGAATATTTTCCATGGATTTTAAAGAAAAAATTTTGGAAATTGGTTTTGCACATAATTTTGGTTGAACCGAAAAGTATGATTTGATATTTAATAAGATATATGTATATATTATTATTTCAAATGATTTGAAGTACAATTCGCAGTTCAATTCTTAAATTTTATGTTAAGCTATATTTTAGTTGTAGTATCCTTTGCATTAGGATAGTTTGGTTGTGCATCTTATTATGATATATTGTTTGTTAGTTTTCAATTATCAAAATAAAACGGAATTTTCGATGATTTTGGACAATATGGAACTTCCGTGTTGATATAAAAATTGAAGCTAAGTACTTTTGTAGAAATATAAATGTTGAATTTTTATAACTTTCAAATTGAAAAGATAGTAAGTTGAAAATTAGTTTTAAATTTGTTAAGCATCCTTGTTAAATCAAACATTCGATGTTGTTGGGCCAACTAATAAACTACTTTACATTAGGGTCGTATAAGGAAAGTAGACTATAGTTGTGAGTTGGATACTAGAGTCCTACTTTTCCTGGCTACTTGCCTAACCCCATGGATAAAGAAGTCTAGAAGGTTGACACGATTATAAGATCCAAAGTTATTTTGGGCATTCGTCGAAATTTTAGTAAGTTAAATGAGTATGAAAGTTTGTGTATACTCTTTAGATACATTTGAATGTTATGCGAGTAATGAACTTCCACCTTGAAATATTTTCAAATGAATTTATTTGAATAAAATGTTTTAAAATGAAATTGTGTTTTAGGAAATGTTTTTAAATAAAGTTAAGTTGTTATAAAAATGTTTATAAACTTAGTTAATATTTTATGAAATTTTTTGCAAATAATTTGAGTAGTAAAAGAGAATACTATTTAGGTAAATGAATAAGAATTTATGATAATGAAATGTTTAAAAATAATGATGTAGAATTTTGAAATGATTATGTAATTGAGTGCTATATTTTAGGTAAAATAAGTCTTTA
Organism: Allium cepa; assembly: GCA_030765085.1. Lineage (NCBI taxonomy): Eukaryota > Viridiplantae > Streptophyta > Magnoliopsida > Asparagales > Amaryllidaceae > Allium > Allium cepa. The sequence goes on along the minus strand of CM060939.1, from coordinate 960,306,102 downwards.
CAAAATGGTTATAAACTCAAGTAAATGTTTTATGGAAAGTTTCATAAATGAATCTAGTATTAAGTGAGAAATACTATATGTGAAAATAAATGTGATTTAAAATCAAAAAGTAATTGGTGTAGTTAAGAAACTAATTGAATTAAATAAGTAAGTTGTACATAGATCATTTTATTCTCATGACAGTTCTCGATCTAAGATTCAAGTGCATGATTTCAAAATGATTTACAACACTCCGAGTTAGGATTTCTCACTAGATTTTTCGACGGTGAACACTTGATATAGATTTTTGATATGATTCTAAAGTTTTCTATCGTAGCATATGGTATGTATGGAGAACAGAAGTGTCTAATCCAAAAACCAGGTCGAAGTCCACAATAGAGAAGTTAAGTGAGATATACTAGTTTGGAAGTGGAATCTATATGTTCGAGCAAGTGATCAGATATAATATTGCATACAAATGATATGTGTCGTACGGACTTTAGCATAGTAGCATTCTATGTTTAGTTGCTTATGAAGTGTTTGGGATATGAATCTTCGAATTTTTTATGGTAGTGTGAATAATCGACTAAGTAATAACCTGAGGCAGTTTATTCATCATACTTGTGCGGTGAAAATATTTCAAACTTGGGCAAACCATAAGCTATGTTTGCTAATAATTGTAATATTGTTAAGTATTAATGTATGGTTGTTTCTTTGACTGCTTGTGTCAGAATTTCAAGGATGAAATATTCTAAAGGGGGAGAATGTAATGACCTAGAATTTCTAGCACTTTGTATTTAAATATCTAAATTATTTAAATATTGTGTCTTAGATTTAATAAGATTAAATATGATTTTATAACCTTGTTACACACTTTTTAATTAATAACTAATAGTAGAAAACTTATTTTTGAAATGTGTTTACAAAAGTATATACTTTGGATAAATGTCGAAAATGTGACCAGAAAACATTTCGCTAAAAATCAACTTTTTATTCAATACAAGTTATATAAATATTTTGCATCTTCTATAGTAACATATGCATATATAAACAAGAATTAAACATATTTCTTTTATTAACAAATTATTAACCAAACGAAGATTTAATTAGTAAAAGTTAGTGTAGACAAAAGGTATTAAATGGACCCCTAAATTAAGGCACTGAATAAGAAGAGTAAGGTGTGTGTAAGGGTATGGTGTGCATGTTCTCATGCATGGGAGAAGAGGTGGTTTTGTAAACTTTTCCACACATTTCCTATGCTTATAAATAGGGAGAAAGTCTCTCTTCATTCTTATAAGTTTCCACTCTTTCACTCTTTTCACTTCTTGAACTTTCTTAGGCAATGTCTTCTTTCTCTTTAACGACCCGCCAATCCGTACAGTTTAAGGTGACAATGAACCACACATGTCCAACTAAAATTGAATGGAAAGTCGGATAGGTATGGGGAAGAAAGAAGAAAGAAGAAGAGGAGATAAGAAGAAGAGAAAAATAAAAAAAACTAAAACAATCATAGAATCTTACAATCGCAGTGGATAATATAAATATAACTTCAATGATCTTTACAAAAGAGAAACTGTTATGTACTTACATCCGTCAGAGTACAACAACAAATCACTATCACCAGCCAGGACAGTTATAACAACCTGTCCTTACAATTGTTGATGATTTTGATAACAAAGCAGTAGAAAATAAACATATATGTGAATATGACTCGAAGACCTCCAACTCGTCTCCCGAGCTCCAATGCATCCAAAGAAATATGTAAATATACTAAGTCTAACCCGAGCATTATCATAAAATAACATCCGAGTCAGTCTAGAATGCCGGCACGAGAAAACACACCCAACTAGATTTTTAAAGTTATAGAAACCTTTGAAATCAATAGTATCTCGTAAGACCATGCCACACATAAACACGGACGAGCTTTTATCTTACGAGAACTAAAACATTTTCTATATAAAATCCATTTATATTATAATAATGTCTAGGGATCAAAGTAAAATATGAACATAGCTGAAATGCTTACATTTCACGTTTTAGCATAGTAGGGTACAACTAAGTTCATAGACGCTTATTGGAGAATGAATCCCATATAATGATTGGGCTACTGGGGTACTGCCCGTCGCGGTGCATCTCTAGATATAATAACACCGAGGACCTCGCCTAGATCTCCTGTCAACATAGAACCGACCTACCCCTTACTGGATAGTATCGAATATGATCACCCTTCCATTAATGTGCCTCGAAGCATACAAATGAGAGATAATAGCGACTCGAGATAGAGATGATCATACTCTACTTTGGAGCGACCAACTTAGCACTACTGCATCTCCCATGTTTTAGTCATTCCCAATTGATGAGGCTTGATGCTATGTTTTACCTTTTATTTAGCACTTCCCCTTGGAATGATAATACTATCCTCCAGGAACCAATGCAATACCATCATCCACCCATGCAAGTTCATTCTAGGACTAAACGAAACACTTAAGAGCACCGTCTCCAAATTTAATCATCCTCAAGATGTCTTTAGTTCTAAATGCATTTGTTGGATCGAAGTGATTTTCGGATAACAGACCTGATCCTGGTCTCTTCAAAACAACCTTTCGATAATTCTCGGTAAACTCAACCTCGGTTCTTTTGGGAGTAAATAGTCAAAGATAAAAGTGGAGATTATCTCCTAACTGTTAGTGGATGGATTTCCTTATCATTGTCTTAGGAGAACAAAACGAGATCTATACACACGGTACATCATCATCGGAGACGACTATGCCATATAACTCGCTTGTTTCTTCTAGACATCTCAAAGGTTACGTTTTGGATCCAAATTTGATAGTCGGTGATTTAACTATCAAACAACAACATTCAATCAGGGATTTTATCCCATAGAGAAAACCAACATTTGATTAAGCACCAAGCAACACTAAGCCTTTTTTAATAATCTTTCATTTATTGAATTCACTTTGTAAATACTTGAAAAAAGTCCTTTTATACAGATATATAAATATATTCAACAATCCTTATTTCTCAATACTTAGAAAAAGGTCCACTTACTTATCTCAATGCTATAAGTATATTCACTAAATTGAGAAAGATTTCCTTTCTATGCAATTCCAAAAATCATTTACAAATCCCTTACCAATCTAAAACATTTATAAACCATTTATAACCTTTAAAACCATTTATAAATATCATTTCTTATGTCATTTATAAACCTTTTTATGAGTCCATGCAACTATTTATAAGGCCCTTCTTATAAACCTATAAACCCATTTATAATTTGTAACGACCCAGAATTTTGAATAATTTAATTTGAAAATATTTAATTAATTTTAAATATTTGAATGATGGTTTGGATTGAATTTTCAATATAGCTTTGAATTTGGCGATTAAATTATAGAATTTAATCTACTGAAAGTTGAATAAAAATTTGAATCTTTAATTTTAAGCTGATTAAAAATATTTCAAAGGCTTGTAAAATTCATATTGATAATATTGAAGATTATAGGAGCTTCAGAATTTAATTTGGAAGTGAATTGTTCGGTTTTGAAATTAAATCGTTTGAATCGATATTTAAAAATAGCCGTCCGAGGCACAGTCTCGGAATTCGACGAAACCAGTTCCATTGGGTCCGTAATATTGAATTATTACCGGATTTCAAATTTCGTGGCATTTGGAGTTGTTATGTGAGCGTACGACACATAAACGCGTTGAAAGTTCTATCGAAACAAATTGAATTTAAAATTTAAATTTAAATTTACAAACAAACGGCGGCATCCCCAATTTCACGCCTAAAATCATGGCAGTTAAACGTGCAAACACGTTCTCTGTAAAACCACGTTCCTTTGTCTCCTCCCCTCTCCTTTTAAAAATCGCGCAACTTCAATTCATATATCCTCAGTTCAAATCAAACGAACAAAAAAAAAATATAAAAGTAAAACAATGGCCGCGTGAATCCTCCCCAAATTAATTTCACTTTTCTCTCGTTCTTCTCCTCTGGCAAATCACGAGCCTCCCCTTCTGTTTTCAGTTGTTTCATTCGCAAGTTACAATCGAAATTCCCCCCTCTTTGAAATAAAAAATAAAAAAAGGGCAAGTCAAAGGGGCTCGGTTCGAATACGAGGGCATACCGATTGGGGCGATGTCGCGATGGGGTGCCGCGCGATTCGAGGGGGATGGCACACGCGCGCGTGCTCGCGAGTGGGAGGAGAGACGACGACTTGGAGCTCGTGAGCAAGGAGTTGGCGCTGCGACGGTTTGGGAAAGTAGGTCGCGATTTGGCAGCGAGGCATTCGAGCATACTTGGGGTTTGCGAACGTGAGGCGGCGCTAGGGCTCGGCGGCGCGTGCGAGATGATGGGGGCAACGCTGATGGATTCGTGGGTGACTCGAGCAAAGGGGGGCGGCTGTGCTCTCCATTTTGCGTATACAGTAAGGTATTATTTTTATTAATTTTAATTTATAAAATTATGTGAGTATAGATCTATAAATATATATATATATATATATATAGTAAAATATTATGCAGAAAAAAAAGATATAGAAAATTGTTATGAATATATACATTATATATGTATGAATATATAAAATTAGATTTTAAAAACACTTAATAACTTATATGAAGATAAAATGAATACATTATAAATTTACTAGTTTATTTTGAAAATAATTTCCTAAAGTAAATTTTGTTTCAAATTTAAATTTTTAGTTAAAATAAATTTATTAAAAGAAGAAAATTAGTTTAAAAGAAAATCATTTGTTAATTTAAATATCAAATAGAAGTTTGTTTAAATGTTAAGAAGTTGTTAAAAAATTAGATTTTTGAAATATATAAATTATTTTAGTTAAAATAATTTATTAAAAAGGAAAGTTAGTTTGAAAGTAAAATGTTTAGTTAAATAAATTTATTTAACAGAAATTTGGTTGAAAGGAAAATAATTTTATTAAAAGAAGTTGATTTAAAGATATTAATTTAAAGTAAAATAATTAGTTAAAATAAATTTATTAAAGAATAAAATTTAGTTTTAAAATTTAATAGTAGTTGAATAAAATTATTAAAGGAATTGGTTTAGAACAAAACCATTGAATAATTAAAACAATCAAAAAAATGAAAATTTATTATTCGATCTGTTCGAATATTAATAAATTGTGTAAATATTTATACAAGGTATAAATCAGGAAAATCAAGTCAAGATGGGAAATGGATTGCAAAATAAAAGCAAAGGTGCGAACTTCTCACTCAAAAGGATTTATTTAAATTTTAAATAGTTAGATTTAAAATTGTTAGTTGTGTTGATTGAATGCTTGAATGATGATTGTTATATATATATATATATATATATATATATATATATTGGATGTGAATAGACCCTCTACGCCGTTAGTAAGCGGAGGTTATTTATTACACACATATACCGCAATATTCCACCTTGAAGTGGAATTGGTATTATATTATATATATAGCAATATATATATATATATATATATATTGGCATATGTATATATTGCAGTTAATTGATTTCCCGCATTGTATAGCGGATGAGACCCTATTGCGCCGTTATTAAGCGGATAATATTTTTGTAAAATCCCATATACCGCGATACTCCACCTCTAAGTGGAATGGGTATTGTGCTAATGTCTGTGGATGCAGGGAAATAGGTTGGAGGGATCCAACTGGATTCCTCACAAATATTTATTTGATTTTAGATATTGTGATGTTTGATTGATTATCATATCGATATATGATATTGGAAAGTCGTGATTGACTATTAGATGTGTTCCATCATCGGATCCAATTTTGAAGTTTAAAAATAACGATTTTGATTTTTAAGGGATTTCTAAAGTGATTTTTGAAAGTATACGTTTATAAAATATTTTTAGAATTGATTCATCTTAAATAAATAAACGTTAAAATTTTAATATTATAAAAATTATGATTTTTTGAGAAATACAGTTAAAAGTTGATTTTTGAAAATATGAGATTAATGATTTTTTAAAATAGTTTAAACTGGGATTTCTGAATTTATTATAAAAAGTTTAAAAATAAGATTTATAAAATTTGATTATTTTATAAATCAAAAATGATGAAATTATAAAGGAGTTGAAAGACGTTTTAAAAGAATAATATAAATTGATCCATATAAAAGATTTATAAATTGATATTTATAAATTTAGAATATCTTGAATTATAAAACGAGCTTTTATAAGTGTTAGAATGAATTGTGAATGAATTTCATAAATGAATGAAATTTATAAGATTATAACGGTGAAGTTATAAATGGAATTTTATAAACAGTAGGTTTATAAAATTTGTAAAGTTATTTAAAAGAATAGATTTTGGATAAATAAACGAATCTTATAAATTATAAGATTTATAAATTTGGGAAGTTAAAAGAACAACTTTGTAAACAAATAGATTATAAGCATTTAACTTATAATATGGACTTTCGGTATATAATTGAGTTGTAAATCGAATAGGTTAATAAAGGAAATTTATAAGTGGAAATTGTTATAAAATAAATAGAAATGGAATTTATAAACATTGTTTTATAAATCCGCAACGACTTATTTTGATAAGTAAATTTTTGTAACTTGTTAATGGAGTTATATTCATGTTTTAGACAGTGAATAATCCTGTAAAATAAAAGGAATAGAAATGATGAAATTTGTTAACAAGTATATTCAAGTTTTTGAATAGTGAATAATATGTTAAAGAAATGTTTTGGATGTGATGTTTAAATAGAATTAAAACGATCTAACGATGTTTTAAAAGGTGTTGAGATTCGAAACCATAGATTTCAACATTCATTGTTGAAATAGATGTTTTCAAGAAATAAAAGGAAATGGTGGACTATAACACTGTTGTTATAGTAAATGATTTCCGAAAGGAAATGTTTTGTATAGTATTGGGATTTATATATCTATTTTAATTTCGAATCCCTATACTAGTGATTTTGGGTTGTCGTAACGATGTTTTACGCAACATTCGTTTTGGCCCAAATAAATATGGTTAAGTGAATGATTTCCTTAAAGAATGAAATATATACTTAATTTCAATTTGAGTATATTAAATATTTTCTAAGTGTAGAAAATAAAAAGGCTTGTGAATTACTTATAAATAAATAAGTGTGGAAATGTTTTTCCAATATTAAGTGAATATTTTGAATTTATCTTTTTGAAGGTAAATTGAAAATGAATATTAGAATTCAAATGGAAATCGTATATTCATGAATATTTTTGGAAATATAAATTCAATATGGAATTTATAAATGGAATTTGGAAAATGAGTTTAAAAATAAATATTGATTTATTTTTAAAGAATGGAAAATATATATATCTTATAAAGATATTTTTGGGAAATAAATAATTTGGAAAATTATTTGGAATCTGGTGATGTTGGCATATTTATTGGTAGTTCAATAACCGACTATCAATATTTACCTTTAATAGGTATTTGTTGTGATTTGCTTGAATTTGAATGCCACACTTATTTTTTTCTAAATAAGCGCTCACTATTCGGGTTAACCGGGAAAGGACCTTGGGGTCGTATAACCCATTCCGGATATGTGATACGTCGTTATAAATTGCATTTGAAGATCGGTGCTGCAGACCAGATATTTTCGAAAACGAAAGGGTTTCTTGTTGATTGTCTCTGCACTGGCTGATCCCCAGTATTGAGATCTCCATATGTGATGGGAAATTCGGACGTGATTAGAGATTATCCGGATTGCAAGGACTTATTTATAAGTGCCTTCGGTTCTGTTCGAGCCCGGAACAGACTTGTATGGATTGTGTGTCTGACATTACAAATTGAGATATAAAGCCGATTTCTTTCAAATATATTTCTGTTGGTGGCGGAGAATTTATTCTCTTAGCTTAACACCCTTCTCTAAGACGTACGAGCTCGGAGGTTATGTAGTTGAAGGTTATCAGCAATATGTTCCCAATTTGGTAATGTGACATGCTGAGTGTTGCTGTGAAATGATCATTGTGTTGATTATTTGTGATAGGATCATTTGTTTGATCGTCTATCTTGGTGATCATCTTTATTATCATTTGTTGACCCAAAGCATGGCTTTTGTATAAAGTATGTTTTTGTGGACGTGACTTCGTCGAGCCTCACACCCTGGAATGGTCAAAACAGGAAAGATGCGGCAAGGTTATGAGGGGTAGCTACCTTTAGGGTATGTGCATTTCCTTCTGGAAAAGGGTGGTATCATGGTATGGAGCACAGATACTTACTCATGTTGAAAACACTTTATGATTGTGTGAATTGATTACGAGCGCTCGGTTAAAGGTCCCAAAGGACCGGGGGATGGCATACTCGTGTCAGTTGTTACCTAGTTTGAAAGGTAACCCGGCCTTGTGTTGGCAGAGATCCGGTTAGGTTCTCGGGACGTCCTTCCAGAGGCGTTTCCATGTGGCAATGGGAAGTTCCTTGGCCTGACCATTCGTTGGAAATCCAAAGAAACAATACGAGACTTGTACGGTTCTAGTTGTAGAACCTGCTTCCTTAGGAGGTAGCTATAGTAGGCATAATATAATGGTACCTATGCTGGCTAAGATTTATATTCTACTTTCGAAATATCTTCTACACTATGCACTAATAATAATATCAAAATTGATTTGATTTTAATGCGTATCAAGCATCTTTGACTAACATAAGAAGAAATCTCCTCCAAGTCTGCGTTTGCATTCTGTGTGTGGCGGGAGGTCTTATAGTAGTCTCATTTTTAAAAGCATTGCGAATTGATTTTTAAAATATTCCTCTATTTTGATTTTAAAGAAAAATAAACTGTTTTTGAGTTCCCACACCAGTCACATGACTGACTCGGAGTTTATTGTTTTCCTTCCTAAACTTTGGGTGCCCACCAATTTCCACACGGGCAGTCAAGAGTTAGGTTTATCAGGATATTCTGGAATTCAGGAGTTGCAGGAGGCAAGCTGGATGGCATGGCGTATTACTAGTTTATATAGTAGTTCTTTTTCCGCTGCATTGTTTGATTTTGTACACTCTGATGATATGATGTAATGAAATGTAATGTAATAACTGATATATTTCTTTGTTTAAAGATTATTCATTTATCTATTATATGTTGTTCCGCTGCAAATTGTGAGATTCTGTTGTTCTTCTGTTATTTCTTTCCGTTCTGTTGTTTTCTTTCTATTTTCTATTTTCTTTTCTCTCTATTTTCTATCTTTTCTCTCTCCTTCTTCTTCTTTCTTCTTTCTTAAACCCTCAGTGTTCGTTTTTCCGGCATCCGACTGATCGGCATTCGATACAGTGGACGTATTGATGTCGATATTCGGGAGTCGAAGAATCGGGTCCTGACAATGTGGTATCAGAGCATATGGTTAAGCGACAACCATGGTTCTGTTGGGTGTTACTCATTAGAGATAGAGTCAGCAGTACTCTAGAATGAGTTTGAGTGTAATAATAGATATGAGCGCGTATTTGTTAGTGAATATAAAATTGTTTTTGAATCGGGTAAATAAGATAATTTTGTCCAAAACTATTTTGTATAGAAAAGAAATGATTTTCTATGAATTATTATAATATATGGTTGCATGGTTGTTAATAATATTAAATTGTTATCATTAGTATATGGAATTAAATAAGGAAATGAATTCATATGCAATTGGGATTCGTAAAATAAATTGAATTGGTATTAAAATAAAATAAAATGGGTTGAATTCAAATAAACTAACTTGATAAATTATTAATTCTTAGACTAATGAATTTGAATTTAAATTGGTTAAAATTAAAGTTTAGTCGTGAGCTAAATTTAAAGATGAATTTGAATTTATATATAAATTCTAGTAAGTAAAAGAAATAAATTGAAATTTCCTTTGTTAGTAATTAAGTAAATTCGAGATGAATTGAATATGGAAATTAAAAATTGAATTGAATTAGTGAATGAAACTAATTTAATGTAGTAATATGAATTATTAAATGAGAGTTAATCATTAGAATTCAAAATTTAGAATTGAGAATTGAATTCAAATGGAATTGAAATGTAAAATTGAACGAAAGTGGATATGTGACTTCAATAGTGAAGTAAAAATGTATAAGAAGCATATATTGAAAATTTTGTAATAGAATTGGCAAAATAGTTTGAATGTTGGAATTGGATATTATGGATAACAGGATATACAGGTGTATAAAGGAATTGGGATTTTGATTTTGAAGATAAAAATTGAATTGCTCGACAAAAAGTTACGTATTTGAATTTCAGTATGAAATTTGATGATTTTCTTCTCCAGCCACTTGGCTTTCTCTTTCCTTTTTGATTCTGAGGGGCCGTGGTCCCATTTTGTAGTCGTACCGAGCTAGCCGCGCAAAGGAGACGCTGGCGAAATTTTTCGAAAATTTAGGGTGTTAGAAAATTTTGAGAAATTTTGAAAGTTTAAAATTTGAATTTAAATTTAAATTTGAATTGTTAGGAAAACAATATTGTTTGAAACTTATAATTGAAGTTGGAAAGCTAGTTGAAATGATAATGAATCTCTTGTAAAAAGATTTAGGTTAGTAAGTTGATAAAACTATTTGGATTGTGAAAAATGATAGACGGGATAAGGGCATTCTTCCTAACTTGTAATTTCGGGACGAAATTCTTTTAGGGGCAAAGATTGTAACGACCCAGAATTTTGAATAATTTAATTTGAAAATATTTAATTAATTTTAAATATTTGAATGATGGTTTGGATTGAATTTTCAATATAGCTTTGAATTTGGCGATTAAATTATAGAATTTAATCTATTGAAAGTTGAATAAAAATTTGAATCTTTAATTTTAAGCTGATTAAAAATATTTCAAACGCTTGTAAAATTCATATTGATAATATTGAAGATTATAGGAGCTTCAGAATTTAATTTGCAAGTGAATTGTTCAGTTTTGAAATTAAATCGTTTGAATCGATATTTAAAAATAGCCGTCCGAGGCACAGTCTCAGAATTCGACGAAACCGGTTCCATTGGGTCCGTAATATTGAATTATTACCGGATTTCAAATTTCGTGGCATTTGGAGTTGTTATGTGAGCGTACGACACATAAACGCGTTGAAAGTTCTATCGAAACAAATTGAATTTAAAATTTAAATTTAAATTTATAAACAAACGGCAGCATCCCCAATTTCACGCCTAAAATCATGGCAGTTAAACGTGCAAACACATTCTCTGTAAAACCACGTTCCTTTGTCTCCTCCCCTCTCCTTTTAAAAATCACGCAACTTCAATTCATATTTCCTCAGTTCAAATCAAACGAAGAAAAAAAAATATAAAAGTAAAACAATGGCCGCGTGAATCCTCCCCAAATTAATTTCACTTTTCTCTCGTTCTTCTCCTCTGGCAAATCACGAGCCTCCCCTTCTGTTTTCAGTTGTTTCATTCGCAAGTTACAATCGAAGTTCCCCCCTCTTTGAAAACAAAATAAAAAAAGGGCAAGTCAAAGGGGCTCGGTTCGAATACGAGGGCATACCGATTGGGGCGATGTCGCGATGGGGTGCCGCGCGATTCGAGGGGGATGGCACACGCGTGCGTGCTCGCGAGTGGGAGGAGAGACGACGACTTGGAGCTCGTGAGCAAGGAGTTGGCGCTGCGACGGTTTGGGAAAGTGGGTCGCGATTTGGCAGCGAGGCATTCGAGCATACTTGGGGTTTGCGAACGTGAGGCGGCGCTAGGGCTCGGCGGCGCGTGCGAGATGATGGGGGCAACGCTGATGGATTTGTGGGTGACTCGAGCAAAGGGGGGCGGCTGTGCTCTCCATTTCGCGTGTACAGTAAGGTATTATTTTTATTAATTTTAATTTATAAAATTATGTGAGTATAGATCTATAAAAATATATATATATATATAGTAAAATATTATGCAGAAAAAAAAGATATAGAAAATTGTTATGAATATATACATTATATATGTATGAATATATAAAATTAGATTTTAAAAACACTGTATAACTTATATGAAGATAAAATGAATACATTATAAATTTACTAGTTTATTTTGAAAATAATTTCCTAAAGTAAATTTTGTTTCAAATTTAAATTTTTAGTTAAAATAAATTTATTAAAAGAAGAAAATTAGTTTAAAAGAAAATCATTTGTTAATTTAAATATCAAATAGAAGTTTGTTTAAATGTTAAGAAGTTGTTAAAAAATTAGATTTTTGAAATATATAAATTATTTTAGTTAAAATAATTTATTAAAAAGGAAAGTTAGTTTGAAAGTAAAATGTTTAGTTAAATAAATTTATTTAACAGAAATTTGGTTGAAAGGAAAATAATTTTATTAAAAGAAGTTGATTTAAAGATATTAATTTAAAGTAAAATAATTAGTTAAAATAAATTTATTAAAGAATAAAATTTAGTTTTAAAATTTAATAGTAGTTGAATAAAATTATTAAAGGAATTGGTTTAGAACCAAACCATTGAATAATTAAAACAATCAAAAAAAAGAAAATTTATTATTCGACCTATTCGAATATTAATAAATTGTGTAAATATTTATACAAGGTATAAATATGGAAAATCGAGTCAAGATGGGAAATGGATTGCAAAATAAAAGCAAAGGTGCGAACTTCTCACTCAAAAGGATTTATTTAAATTTTAAATAGTTAGATTTAAAATTGTTAGTTGTGTTGATTGAATGCTTGAATGATGATTGTTATATATATATATATATATATATATATATATATATATATATATATATATATATATATATATATATATATTGGATGTGAATAGACCCTATACGCCGTTAGTAAGCGGAGGTTATTTATTACACACATATACCGCGATATTCCACCTTGAAGTGGAATTGATATTATATTATATATATAGCAATATATATATATTGGCATATGTATATATTGCAGTTAATTGATTTCCCGCATTGTATAGCGGATGAGACCCTATTGCGCCGTTATTAAGCGGATAATATTTTTGTAAAATCCCATATACCGCGATATTCCACTTCTAAGTTGAATGGGTATTGTGCTAATGTCTGTGGATGCAGGGAAATAGGTTGGAGGGATCCAACTGGATTCCTCACAAATATTTATTTGATTTTAGATATTGTGATGTTTGATTGATTATCATATCGATATATGATATTGGAAAGTCGTGATTGACTATTAGATGTGTTGCATCGTCGGATCCAATTTTGAAGTTTAAAAATAACGATTTTGATTTTTAAGGGATTTCTAAAGTGATTTTTGAAAGTATATGTTTATAAAATATTTTTAGAATTGATTCATCTTAAATAAATAAACGTTAAAATTTTAATATTATAAAAATTATGATTTTTTGAGAAATACAGTTAAAAGTTGATTTTTGAAAATATGAGATTAATGATTTTTTAAAATAGTTTAAACTGGGATTTCTGAATTTATTATAAAAAGTTTAAAAATAAGATTTATAAAATTTGATTATTTTATAAATCAAAAATGATGAAATTATAAAGGAGTTGAAAGACGTTTTAAAAGAATAATATAAATTGATCCATATAAAAGATTTATAAATTGATATTTATAAATTTAGAATATCTTGAATTATAAAACGAGCTTTTATAAGTGTTAGAATGAATTGTGAATGAATTTCATAAATGAATGAAATTTATAAGATTATAACGGTGAAGTTATAAATGGAATTTTATAAACAGTAGGTTTATAAAATTTGTAAAGTTATTTAAAAGAATAGATTTTGGATAAATAAACGAATCTTATAAATTATAAGATTTATAAATTTGGGAAGTTAAAAGAACAACTTTGTAAACAAATAAATTATAAGCATTTAACTTATAATATGGACTTTCGGTATATAATTGAGTTGTAAATCGAATAGGTTAATAAAGGAAATTTATAAGTGGAAATTGTTATAAAATAAATAGAAATGGAATTTATAAACATTGTTTTATAAATCCGCAACGACTTATTTTGATAAGTAAATTTTTGTAACTTGTTAATGGAGTTATATTCATGTTTTAGACAGTGAATAATCCTGTAAAATAAAAGGAATAGAAATGATAAAATTTGTTAACAAGTATATTCAAGTTTTTGAATAGTGAATAATATGTTGAAGAAATGTTTTGGATGTGATGTTTAAATAGAATTAAAACGATCTAACGATGTTTTAGATTCGAAACCATAGATTTCAACATTCATTGTTGAAATAGATGTTTTCGAGAAATAAAAGGAAATGGTGGACTATAACACTGTTGTTATAGTAAATGATTTCTGAAAGGAAATGTTTTGTATAGTATTGGGATTTATATATCTATTTTAATTTCGAATCCCTATACTAGTGATTTTGGGTTGTCGTAACGATGTTTTACGCAACATTCGTTTTGGCCCAAATAAATATGGTTAAGTGAATGATTTCCTTAAAGAATGAAATATATACTTAATTTCGATTTGAGTATATTAAATATTTTCTAAGTGTAGAAAATAAAAAGGCTTGTGAATTACTTATAAATAAATAAGTATGGAAATGTTTTTCCAATATTAAGTGAATATTTTGAATTTATCTTTTTGAAGGTAAATTGAAAATGAATATTAGAATTCGAATGGAAATCGTATATTCATGAATATTTTTGGAAATATAAATTCAATATGGAATTTATAAATGGAATTTGGAAAATGAGTTTAAAAATAAATATTGATTTATTTTTAAAGAATGGAAAATATATATATCTTATAAAGATATTTTTGGGAAATAAATAATTTGGAAAATTATTTGGAATCTGGTGATGTTGGCATATCTATTGGTAGTTCAATAACCGACTATCAATATTTACCTTTAAATAGGTATTTGTTGTGATTTGCTTGAATTTGAATGCCACACTTATTTTTTTTAAAATAAGCGCTCACTATTCGGGTTAACCGGGAAAGGACCTTGGGGTCGTATAACCCATTCCGAATATGTGATACGTCGTTATAAATTGCATTTGAAGATCGGTGTTGAAGACCAGATATTTTCGAAAATGAAAGGGTTTCTTGTTGATTGTCTCTGCACTGGCTGATCCCCGGTATTGAGATCTCCATATGTGATGGGAAATTCGGACGTGATTAGAGATTATCCGGATTGCAAGGACTTCTTTGTAAGTGCCTTCGGTTCTGTTCGAGTCCGGAACAGACTTGTATGGATTGTATGTCTGACATTACAAATTGAGATATAAAGCCGATTTCTTTCAAATATATTTCTGTTGGTGGCGGAGAATTTATTCTCTTAGCTTAACACCCTTCTCTGAGACGTACGAGCTCAGAGGTTATGTAGTTGAAGGTTATCAGCAATATGTTCCCAATTTGGTAATGTGACATGCTGAGTGTTGCTGTGAAATGATCATTGTGTTGATTATTTGTGATAGGATCATTTGTTTGACCGTCTATCTTGGTGATCATCTTTATGATCATTTGTTGACCCAAAGCATGGCTTTTATATAAAGTATGTTTTTGTGGACGTGACTTCGTCGAGCCTCACACCCCGGAATGGTCAAAACAAGAAAGATGCGGCAAGGTTATGAGGGGTAGCTCCCTTTAGGGTATGTGCATTTCCTTCTGGAAAAGGGTGGTATCATGGTATGGAGCCCAGATACTTACTCATGTTGAAAACACTTTATGATTGTGTGAATTGATTACGAGCGCTCGGTTAAAGGTCCCAAAGGACCGGGGGATGGCATACTCGTGATAGTTGTTACCTAGTTTGAAAGGTAACCCGGCCTTGTGTTGGCAGAGATCCGGTTAGGTTCTCAGGACGTCCTTCCAGAGGCGTTTCCATGTGGCAATGGGAAGTTCCTTGGCCTGACCATTCGTTGTAAATCCAAAGAAACAATACGAGACTTGTACGGTTCTAGTTGTAGAACCTGCTTCCTTAGGAGGTAGCTATAGTAGGCATAATATAATGGTACCTATGCTGGCTAAGATTTATATTCTACTTTCGAAATATCTTCTACACTATGCACTAATAATAATATCAAAATTGATTTGATTTTAATGCGTATCAAGCATCTTTGACTAACATAAGAAGAAATCTCCTCCAAGTCTGCGTTTGCATTGTGTGTGTGGCGGGAGGTCTTATAGTAGTCTCATTTTTAAAAGCATTGCGAATTGATTTTTAAAATATTCCTCTATTTTGATTTTAAAGAAAAATAAACTGTTTTTGAGTTCCCACACCAGTCACATGACTGACTCGGAGTTTATTGTTTTCCTTCCTAAACTCTGGGTGCCCACCAATTTCCGCACGGGCAGTCAAGAGTTAGGTTTATCAGGATATTCTGGAATTCAGGAGTTGCAGGAGGCAAGCTGGATGGCATGGCGTATTACTAGTTTATATAGTAGTTCTTTTTCCGCTGCATTGTTTGATTTTGTACACTCTGATGATATGATGTAATGAAATGTAATGTAATAACTGATATAGTTCTTTGTTTAAATATTATTCATTTATCTATTATATGTTGTTCCACTGCGAATTGTGAGATTCTGTTGTTGTTCTGTTATTTCTTTCAGTTCTGTTGTTTTCTTTCTATTTTCTATTTTCTTTTCTCTCTATTTTCTATCTTTTCTCTCTCCTTCTTCTTCTTTCTTCTTTCTTAAACCCTCAGTGTTCGGTTTTCCGGCATCCGACTGATCGGCATTCGATACAGTGGACGTATTGATGTCGATATTCGGGAGTCGAAGAATCGGGTCCTGACATAATTATCCTTTATAATTATCTAAAACCGTTTGCAAAGCTCTCTTCATACATTATAAATGATTTTCCTTCAAGTCTCCAAAACATTCTATAAACTTCTCTTATAATCCCAAATATGTTTATAAAACCTTATTTATAAATCCCGAAAACGTTTATAAATAAATTATAATCATTTACTTTAAAACATTATTATATAATAACAAACGTTATAAATAAATAAGTATTAACTTTAAAGAACTTAAAATTAGCAATTTATAAATTTCAAAACATTTTAATAACAATAATAACTTTATCTTCAACATTTTTATAAATAAAAATAATTAATTTCCGAGACTGTATTGATAAAAAGTCATACGTAATTTCAAACCATATTAATAATTTAATTAGTTAACTTCCAATTATTTAAACTATTGATAACCAACTTTAAAACAATATCAGTATAAGTAAATATCTTTTTAAAACATAAATATTTTTCTATGATAGAAATCCATACCTAATCTTCCACATAACCGTTTCCATATTTATAAAGCTATATTTATAAATCTCACTTATTCATAAATTCCCATTCAAAATGTAATTTCAACTGTTATAACTTTTCTCCTATAGGTATGACTTTCCTTAATAAATTCCTTTCAATTTATAAAATATCATTTAACAATCCCAAATTTACCCTCTCCTTCAATTCCAAAATAAAATCAACTATTTTCTGGAACATCACTCCATATCTTAAAATAAATCGACCGGTTGATTTTTTTCTCCAATCTATTAAATGATAATAGTTTCCTTTTATTATATAATGCGCCATTTACAAATCTATCCCTTTATAAATAAAATATGATTTTACAAATCTTAACTTTATTTGTAAAATGTCACTTTATACATCATCACCTTTATAAATCCCCGTATTTATAAAGAAATCTTCATATTTGTGTATACTATATACACATAACTTTATATGAAATGGCTAATAATTATTTCTTTCTTCTTACTAAAACCGTAACCCTTTATTATAAAACACAGATTTATTTTCAAGGTTTTTAAAATCTTTATTCACAGTTCAAGATCTCTGTTTAAAATATCTCATAAAACTATTAATTATAACATTTACAAATCATACCTTTTATTTTAAAATAAATTTCTTCTATAAAAATTCAAGAATAATTATTAAAACAAACATAATTTCAAAAATAACTTTGAAATCCCCTTGAAAATCATCACTATTTTTATGGTATTTTAAAATACCAAAATATAAGATCCAGTGCTACTAATGATGTAACGAACATGGATTTTCGACCCTCGAAAATCGACATCAATACGTCCATTGTATAACATGCCGAGCAATCAAGTGCTGGAAATACCAGATCGTTAGAGGAAAAGAAGAAAGATGCAGGAGAAGGAATGGAAATAACGACACAGAATCTCACAATCGTAGCGGAACAACATATAATAGATATTAACATGACTTTATACAAAAAGAACTATAACTGTTACTTATACATTACATCATCAAAGTACAATAGATCAACAATTCAATATCGGACAGTTATAATAACTTGTCCTCACAAATGCTGAAAATACAGCATACAATACACAGTGGAATAAAATCTAGCACGTGTGATAAGTCTTCGTCATCTAGCTCGCCTCCTGAGTTCCATAACATCCTATCCTGTATTCATAAAACTCGGTCTGACTCGAGCATTATAATAAAATAACACCCGAGTCAGTCTGGAAAACCAGCGTGAGAAAACACACCCAATTTTAATTATTAAAGCTATCAAAATCCTTTGAAAAACAAAGGTATCTCATAAGACCGCGTCACACATAAACACAATAGTTTTTTCCTTACGATAACCAAAACATTTTTATCAAATCGTTTGGTATTATAATAGTGTCTAAACAAAGTAAAGTGAAAATAGCTGAAATGCTTGCATCTCATGTTTCAACATAGTTAGGCATAATCAAAACCGTATGACGCTTATTAGAGAATGGATTCCATACAATGACTTGGCACTGGGGTACCACCTATCACGGTATATGTTTAGAAAATGTACTGAGGACCTCATCGGGAGCGCCTATAACATAAGACCGGCTCTATCCCTGACCTGGATAGAATCGAACATGTTACCACCTCAGGTGTTCCCACCCTTATCGAGAGCTCTTTTGCATGCACCCCCGTATTCACAATTTATAATATATTAAAGGGTATCTAGAAAGGTGGTAACATGCCCTAAATGGGTATGATCCACTTAGCCCTGCTGCATATCCCTTGATTTTCAGTCATTCTGATTGGTGAGGCTTGAGGCTACGATTACCTTCCAAGAATAATTTCTTTTAGAATGCTCATCGTCCTCAATGACTATGTTCTGCTTGCATTCATCCATACAAGTTGTCCTAGATCTAGACAAATTGAATCACCATTTTCATCATCTTCACGGTATCCATTCGTAAACGCTCAAATCGGATCGAAGTGGTTTTTCGATAATTAAATCGGATCCCCGTCTCTTCGAAACGATCAACGAAATTAGCCAAATCTAATAGTCGGTTATTTAACTACCAATAAAACGTCTATAAGCAGATATCAGGCCTTATTGTAGGTTTTCCAAAATTTATTTCAAAATATTTTTATAAGATATATATTTAAATTCCTTCCAACTTTTCAATATTAGAGACAACTCAAACACTTATGTCCATATCAGGATATTTCAGACCATCTCTTATTTCAACCCTTAGAAAAATATTGAAAAAAATATTTTCTAAACCCCTTACTTCACAACACTTAGGAAAATTTCACTTGTTTCTCTTTTCTCAAAAAACCCTTCACAATTGATATCGTAAATTCCTTAACTCGTTTATAACGAACTCTATAAGTTCCGAGTTCCTCAATTAAATCTCTTAATTCAAAAGTATAAACTCATCTCACCAAAATAAGTATATGTACAAACCATTTCCTTCAAAAATATTTGAAAAACCTTTTAAAATAATATGGAAAGAACATGTGGTATCAACCATAGATTCATAGCTCAATGATTATGTCTCTATCCCAAAGAAATCCAAACTTAACTGAAGGCAATCTCTGCTTCCGATTTCTCCATGAAAGTATACCATTACTTCTCGAAAACTTTATTTAAAAAAATTATCTCAAATTAATGTTCATAAAAGTTCTATAATAATTTTCCAAGTTTAATTGGGGAAAATACTCTTAAATAAAAATTATTGTATAAAACATCTTAATATTTGATAATTTATCTTTAAAAATAATAATACCGATTTATTTTGTTTTATTAATAAAATTCTAGTCTTTTACATGACTTGTTTATAAACTTATAATTCATTTGAAAATTTAAAAATATGTAAATAACTAAATTTCTGAAATACTTTTAAACACCTTTAAATTACCTAGTTAAATTACCTAGCTAAAAATATTTATTCTAAAACATTATCTTTCTTCCCCCTTTCTTCATTTTCCAATGCCTGTAGCCTGTACACGCATAAACAAATAGCCGTGCACGTGCATGCACCTTCCATGCCACCCACGACCGATATGACTTCGCCAACACGTTCGCCTCCCCCTCATCTTAATTGAACCAAGAACTTCGAGCTCGCCACCCCCTTGAACATCACAACCTGCTCCTCATTTGACCGTGAACTCAAATGTCATGGCCATCAAATCGAAGCCGCAAGTCACCAAATCTCATGTAGAGATGCCATTTTATGCTTCAAGTCTAATAACAATACCCAAATCTTGAATTGATCGCTAAATCACTCGAGAAACCCAACCCTAGTTCAACCTAGTGGTTCAGCTTTATAGCCGAGGTCAACAACTCGATGTCATACCCTACGAGACTCATACCAGATCGAAGCTCATGGTGAAACAAGAATTTAGAAGGTGATTTCAAATTTTTCTCTTGAGTAGATTTAGAGATAGGAATTTTTGAATCATTCATGTTTTAAAATTTCTTTATTCCGTACTCTGAAACTGTTGCTTGCATTTAAAATAAAGGAGGGAAGTGATGTTGGTGTGTAGGGTGAAGGCTACTGCATTTTGAAATGAGGGGAAAAAGGGATGGTGTGAATATGGTCAATCAATTATATATATACATACATACAAACATACATACACACACGCACACATATACACACATATATATTATTTAAGTTTTCAAACCATCTCGATTACGTTACTAAAAATCTCAAACCCCTATCGAGGTGTGACGTTAGGCGTTTGTAATGTTATACTCCTATTTCGAATGCAATGGAAAAGTTTCGAGTCCTAATTTGATCGTATGGAGAAGATAGCTTTTTGGACCCAGTTATTATACTGAATTTTTGATATTAATTTCGGCGTTTTCTATCCCGTGCGATCAAACGATAACTATAAACACTACAAAATTTTAAATTCGATAATAATACACTATTACGGATCTAATGGAACTAGTTTCGTCGAATTCCGACACTATGCCATGAAAGGCTATTTTTATATGTTAATTCAAATGGAATATTTTTAAAACTGAGTAAATCGCTTTTAAATCCAATTTTTTTTACTTACATTCATTCTTATTAATATAAATTTAATAAGCACTTAAATTATTTTTATCAAGCTTAAAACTCCAAATTCAATAATTTGAGTAAATTTCCAATTATTAAGTTATCCAATAAATCATTATAGTTGAAATTCCAGTTAAAAATTAAATTTTAAATATTTAAAATCAATTAAATACTCCAGTTTCAAATAACCAAAATTCAGGGTTGTTACAAATGCACTCAATAAGCAAAATCGTGCCCATGTCATCAATTATAGCATCTAACATATCATATATCAAATTATATGAAAATAAAATCAATAGTGTAAGGAATCCTATTGGACCCCTCCAACTCATCCCCCCTACATTACGTAAAGTATACAATCATCAAATATAAATCAACCGCTTTGAGGCGGAATTCGTATACAGAGGGTGATCCATTCTTACATGCGAACGTAATAGGGTCTTATCCACTCCAAGGGCGGGAATATATCCAAACCAAAAAAATAATTTAGTAAATTTTTCAAACAATCAATAATAGTCAACAATAAAATATTCACACATCCAATCAATAATTTTATTGACTACGTAATATTTTCTGATTAACCAAAAAGGTGAGATTAACTCACATTGATTTTCATTTTTGCCAAAATGTTTCGATTTGGACTAAAACCCGACGGCCGTTCAATTCTAATATAAATTTCAAAAATCTCCAATCTCGTTTAATCTAATTTCATAGTGTAACCTTCGTCGAATGATCGCAACACGAATCATTGCGTTCAAAACCGATCTCGTATTAAAAAGTTATGCCATAATGAACGATTTG
The DNA here is from genome assembly GCA_030765085.1 of Allium cepa. NCBI lineage: Eukaryota > Viridiplantae > Streptophyta > Magnoliopsida > Asparagales > Amaryllidaceae > Allium > Allium cepa. Next base: position 960,284,096 of record CM060939.1, on the reverse strand, counting down.
AAAATTTTAATTATAATTAAATTTTTAATTAACAAAACTTTTAAAAATAAATTACCCTCCCACCCAAAACTTGTTCACGCTTCATGCATGCAAGCCCTAACCAGAAAATCGTGTACTCCTCGTCTCGCCGTCAACCATCCCGCCCTATGCCAACGTCGCCCCTCCTGTGTCGAGTACCACGACCCTTATCGCGCCACCTAAAAGTTGCCTTCATCACCGAAATTTCGCCTAAACTCGCAGCCATTTCGATCCCAGATTCACCCCTCCACACGCCACTATCCATCGACCGGTTGCCACCGATGAACTTGCCCCTTCAAGCCACTCCTCTTTTGTGTAGAACGTTTGGCTTAAATCTTGCCCAATCAACGTGTGAAATTTAGGCCGTTGGATTTTGAGCATTCGAATATTGGGGGAAACAAACTATTTCTGATAGGCACGATTTTTATGCAAGGCAGATGGTATGGGTAAGGTGTGGTTGGCATGGGCAAGGACATGGGGTAGGGTATGGGCCTACATAATATTATATATATATATTTCAATTTAAAATATTAAGTTACAAAACATCTGAATATTTCGAACTCCTATCGAGACGTGTCGCCTGGTGTAACGACCCAGGAATTTTAGTAATTAAAATTTGAATATTTAATTAATTTTAAATATTAATAAGTGAATTTAAAAGTCGAATAAATATTAAATTCGAATAATTGGATTTAATTGGATAATTAAATCGATAATTTATTAAATTATAGAAATAATTGAAAATCGAGTTAAATATGATTGAAAATGATTTGTAAAATTTTATTTTATCATATTGAAGTTAGAAAGATATTTTAGAACTTTTAAAATCGAATTAAAAGTTAATTTGTGAAAATCGAATATTTTAATATTTAATCGACTAGTGAAAATAGTCAATTTTTGAACAGTCTCAGAATTGAACGAAACCAGTTCCATTGGATCCGTAATAGTTAGTTATTACCGGATTTCAATTTTCGTGTCAATCGGAGCTATCGTTTGATCGTGGCAGCTCGAAACGCATCGAATTGTTTTTAATATTAATTTAGCGAGTTAAAATAGCCATTTTTCAAACAGTCTTGGATTTTGACGAAACCAGTTTCATCGGATCCGTAATGTGATATTTTTGTAAGGTTTTAAATTTCGTGTCAACTGGATTTACCGTTTGTCCGATACAAATTAAAACGCCTAGAAAATCGTTTAAATCGGTTTAATTCAAATTGAAAGTTTATTGTCATAACTCGCACAGATATCCGAATTAGCTTCCGAAACCTATTCCATTGTGTCCGGAACGCGGGATAAACCCTATGAACATCAGTTTCAGCGCGTAAATCGGAGTTCGGAATTTCCGGAATGAATAGTGTTCGATAAATTCCTATAAATAGCCCCCCTCTCTCATAAATTAGAAAAAAAAATATAAACCCTAAACTAAACCCTAGCCGCCAGTTACAAATGGAAGGCCGAAAATCACTCTCCTTTCCCCCTTGATTTCTTCCAATCCACTAACAATTACAAGAAACTTACAACTAAAAATTGGTAGAGCTACGCGAGATCTTGAAGTTCAACGGGTATGATCGAGATTGGAGCTGTATTTTGGGAGATAATGGCCTGCGTGCGGCTATGATTGCGCACGCAATTCGAGAACAATGGTGAGGCCGAGCTCTATGCCATCTTGGCCGAGTATGGATCTTGCGAAGGGGGTCGGGATGGTGAGGGTTTGATGAACTTTCGGTGTTCGTGGAGGCTTGGAAATTAAATCCTAGTTTCGTGCTTTGGGTTCGGCTGTTACAGATGAACGCACGCGTGAGAGGGAAGAAGGGGGGACGGGGTATGCACGGTCAGAATGATGGAGGTAGTGGATCCAAGGGTTGAGAATAGTGTAGGTTTAAAATTATATAATTATGTTGTGAATTGTTATTAAAAATTCGAGTAAACTTCAAATATTCATATCTTTTTCATACGAGGTCGAAAACGCGCGAATCCAGTTGCGTTGGAATCGTATGGACGAGCACTACACGATGGAGGTGGATTGGAGTCGTTTGGAGTTAGTGAGAATTTCGGGTAAAATTAAACATCCGTTTAATTTTATTCGAAATAAATCGCTAAAACGAAAATAAAATCAAGGTGAGAACTTCTCACTCAATCGAATCAGTTTCGATTTTATTTTAAATAGTTAGATTTAAAATTCTTGAATGCATGTTTGAATGATGATTGATATCTATTGATTGTTAAAATAGACATTATGCGCCGTTAGTAAGCGGATGTTATTTATTAAAAACATATACCGCGAATATTTCATAAACAGTGAAATTGGTATTATATATAATAGCAATATATATATATTGGCATATGTATATATTGGAGTTATTGATTTCCCGCATTTGTATAGCGGATGAGACCCTATTGCGTCGTCTATTAAGCGGATAATATTTTAAATCCCATATACCGCGATAATTCCGTACTGGAGCGGAATTGGTATTGTGCTAATGTTTGTGGATGCAGGAAAACAGGTTGGAGGGATCCAACTGGATTCCTCAACAGTATTTATTTGATTATGGATATTTTGATATTCGTTGATTATCATATCGATATATGATATCGTTGTAGTCGTGATTGACTATTTGGTATGTAGCATCATTGGACCAAATTTTGGGATTTTAAAATGATTTTAAAGTGATTTTTGAAAGTATACGTTTATAAAATATTTTTGGGACTGATCCATTTTAAATAAATAAACCTTATAATTTTTAAAGTTATAAAAATTATGATTTTGAGAAATACGGTTAAAGATTGATTTTTGAGAAATATAGTTAAAGGTTGACTTTTGAAAATATGGGATTAATGATTTTATAAAAGAGTTTAATCGGGATTTTTGAAATTATTGTGAAAAGTTTAAATATAGGATTTATAAAATTTAATTATTTTATAAATCAAAATGATGAAATTATAAAGGAGTTTAAAGATGTTTTCAAATAATAGTATAAATTGATTTATATAAGAGATTTATAAATTGCTATTTGTAAATTAAAATATTTGGAATTATAAAACGAGTTTTATAAGTGTTAGAATGAATTGTGAATGAATTTCAGAAATGAATGAAATTTATAGAATCATAAACGGTGAAGTTATAAATGGAATTTTATAAACAGTTGGTTTATAAAATTTATAAAGTTATTGAAAGAATAGATTTGGATAAATAATTGAATCTTATAAGTTATAAGATTTATAATTATGAAGTTCAAAGGAACGATTTTTGCAAACAAATAAATTATAAGTATTTCACTTATGATATGAACTTTTGTTTTATAATTGAATTATGAATTGAATAGGTTAATAAAAGGAATTTATAAACGTTGTTTTATAAATTCGCAAACGACTTATTTTGATAAGTAAATTGTTGAAACCTATTAATGGAGTTATATTCACGTTTTTGAACTGTGAATAATTCTTTGAAATAAAATGAATAAAAGGATGAAATTGGTTAACGTATATATTCACGTTTTTGAATAGTGAATAATATGTTAAATAATTTGTTTTGAATGTGATGTTTTAAATAGAGTTAAAACGATCTAACGATGTTTTAAATTGTGTTGAGATTCGAAACCATAGATTTCAACATTTATTGTTGAAATAGACGTTTTCGAGAAATAGAAGGAAATGGTGGACTATAACACTGTTGTTATAGTAAATGATTTCCGAAAGGAAATGTTTTGTATAGTATTGGGATTTATATATCTATTTTAATTTTGAATCCCTATACTAGTGATTTTGGGACGTCGTAACGATGTTTTACGTAACATTCGTTTTGACCCAAATAAATATGTTTAAGAGCATGATTTCCTTAGAGAATGAAATATGTACTTAATCTCGATTTAAGTATATTGAATATTTTCCAAGTGTTGAAAATAAATGGATTGAGAATTACTTAATAAGTAGGTATGGAAATGTTTTCCAATATAAAGTGAATATTTTGAGAATTTATCTTTTTGAAGATAAATTGAAGTGAATAATTGAAATCGTATATTCATAGATGAAATGAAATGTAATGTAATGTATAAAATGTAATAACTGATATAGTTCCTTGTTTAAAGATTATTCATTTATTATTATATGTTGTTCCGCTGCGAATTGTGAGATTCTGTTATTGTTCTGCTGTCTTCTTTTCCGTTCTGTTTTCTATTTTCTTTTCCCTCTATTTTCTATCTTCTTATCTCTCCTTCTCTCTTTCCTTTTTCTTAAACATTGATAATTCGTATTTCTGTTCACATTGAGTTAATCTATGGAGATTAGTGTATATTCAAGGAGTACGGATTTGCGGGTCGTCACAGGTGGTATCAGAGCATATGGTTAAGCGACAACCATGGTTCTATTGGGTATTACTCATTAGAGATAGAGTCAGTAGTGCTCTAGAATGAGTTTGAGTGTAATAATAGCTATGAGAGAGTATTTGTTAGTGAATATATAAAATTGTTTTATATTGTGATGATTGGTTTGTTGAGTGGTATATAGATTCTGGTTAATACGAGTAATTAACGTTGTTGATAGGGATCTCTAAACACTTGTACAAAACAATTCGACACAATATTGTTTTAAATTGGGTAAATGAAATAATTTTACCTTGAGTATATTTTTATGTATAAAGAAACAATTTTTCAGAATTATTAAAGTGTATATAAGTTGATTGTTTAGTTGTTTGAATAATCTAAATAAAAGGATAATTGTATAAGTAAAAAGAATTATAAGAATTGAATTATAATTAATGTGATTTACAATTGTGAAATAAACTTATATATATGAGAAGTGAAACTATATGAATATGAGTTGTAAATAAAAATGAATTTAAAGTTAAATGGAATATAACTTAAGTGATGTTGAATGAAGTTGATATTGGTATCAAAGTAAATTAATAAGGTTAAGTGATAAATGTGAACTTAAGTTATTTAAATGAAATTCAACTTTTGTAATTAAATTGAATGAATGGATTGAATATTAATCAATTGAATGTGAATTAAGTTGATATGAAATAATGAATATAAGTGTTAATTCCTTAAAATCTTATGTTATTGAAAGTTGAATAGTTGAATAAAAATCAATTTAATTAAACCAATTGAAAGTGATGGTGTTGAAACCAAATTGAATGAATATAAGCAAAGTAATTTGGTTGAGATTAATATACATTGGTTGTTATATGATTGTTAGTTGATTGTATATAATTCATTAAGTGTTAATAAAATTGAATTAATGAAATTAGAAGCTAAAGTAATTGAAATTCAATTGGAAGTTAAGTGAATCTTAAATAGAATTGAATTTGAATTGGAAGTGAACCAACTTGAATATGAATTATTGAATATAAACTAATTGAAAATGAATGTTAGAAAACATCCACGGTTAAAGAATCAAATGTGATTTAAATTGAAAACCTATTTCATTAAATATTAATGAGAATATGAATGAATATTTATTGGTTATGAATGATAGTTGGTTGATGTTTGCATTTGTTGCTTTAGTTTCATTTGCTATGTTGGCATATATAGTTATTATGTTGCTATATGATGTATGTTGATATTATTTTCATATATACATGCTCTCATGTTGTTTGTTGAGTGTTTAGTAGGTGCAGATCGCGTTTGCTTCGCATTTGGAGCTCGCTTTCGCGCTATATTAGCCGTATATGCTCGTTAATAATATAATAAGGTACATATCTCAGATTACATACCGTACTTTTACAAATTTTTCCCTTCGGGATGCCTCATTACTTGATGAGATGTATATTTATGATATATATACTGTCATTTTTTTTCGGATCGAGCCGCGCAAAGGAGACTATGGCGAATTTTTTCGGAAATTTAAGGCGTTAGAAAAAATTTGAGAAAATTGGAAATTTTTTGAAAACTTTAACTTTGATTTGGAATTGAAAGTAAACAATAGTAGTTGTTTTTGAAAAGACAACTAAGTATGATTTGAAAACTTAGTAAAGTATTATAAGAAGTTTAACTATGAATTTTGGAAAATTAATAGATTCTGTAACTTTTCTTACATGATAATTTCGAGGACGAAATTCTTTTAAGGGGGGAAGATTGTAACGACCCAGGAATTTTAGTAATTAAAATTTGAATATTTAATTAATTTTAAATATTAATAAGTGAATTTAAAAGTCGAATAAATATTAAATTCGAATAATTGGATTTAATTGGATAATTAAATCGATAATTTAATATGTTAAATTATAGAAATAATTGAAAATCGAGTTAAATATGATTGAAAATGATTTGTAAAATTTTATTTTATCATATTGAAGTTAGAAATATATTTTAGAACTTTTAAAATCGAATTAAAAGTTAATTTGTGAAAATCGAATATTTTAATATTTAATCGACTAGTGAAAATAGTCAATTTTTGAACAGTCTCAGAATTGAACGAAACCAGTTCCATTGGATCCGTAATAGTTAGTTATTACCGGATTTCAATTTTCGTGTCAATCGGAGTTATCATTTGATCGTGGCAGCTCGAAACGCATCGAATTGTTTTTAATATTAATTTAGCGAGTTAAAATAGCCATTTTTCAAACAGTCTCGGATTTCGACGAAACCAGTTTCATCGGATCCGTAATGTGATATTTTTGTAAGGTTTCAAATTTCGTGTCAATTGGATTTACCATTTGTCCGATACAAATTAAAACGCCTAGAAAATCGTTTAAATCGGTTTAATTCAAATTGAACGTTTATTGCCATAACTCGCACAGATATCTGAATTAGCTTCTGAAACCTGTTCAATTGTGTCCGGAACGCGGGATAAACCCTAGGAACGTCAGTTTCGGCGCGTAAATCGGAGTTCGGAATTTCCGGAATGAATAGTGTTCGATAAATTCCTATAAATAGCCCCCCTCTCTCATAAATTAGAAAAAAAAAATATAAACCCTAAACTAAACCCTAGCCGCCAGTTACAAATGGAAGGCCGAAAATCACTCTCATTTCCCCCTCGATTTCTTCCAATCCACTAACAATTACAAGAAACTTACAACTAGAAAGTGGTAGAGCTACGCGAGATCTTGAAGTTCAACGGGTATGATCGAGATTGGAGCTGTATTTTGGGAGATAATGGCCTGCGTTCGGCTATGATTGCGCACGCAATTTGAGAACAATGGTGAGGCCGAGCTCTATGCCATCTTGGCCGAGTATGGCTCTTGCGAAGGGGGTCGGGATGGTGAGGGTTTGATGAACTTTCGGTGTTCGTGGAGGCTTGGAAATTAAACCCTAGTTTCGTGCTTTGGGTTCGGCTATTACAGAGGAACGCATGCGTGAGAGGGAAGAAGGGGGGACGGGGTATGCACGGTTTGGATGATGGAGGCAGTGGATCTAAGGGTTGAGATTAGTGTAGGTTTAAAATTATATAATTATGTTGCGAATTGTTATTAAAAATTCGAGTAACCTTCAAATATTCATATCTTTTTCATACGAGGTCGAAAACGCGCGAAACCAGTTGCGTTGGAATCGTATGGACGAGCACTACACGATGGAGTTTGATTGGAGTCGTTTGGAGTTAGTGATAATTTCGGGTAAAATTAAACGTCCGTTTAATTTTATTCGAAATAAATCGCTAAAACGAAAATAAAATCAAGGTGAGAACTTCTCACTCAATCGACTCAGTTTCGATTTTATTTTAAATAGTTAGATTTAAAATTCTTGAATGCATGTTTGAATGATGATTGTTATCTATTGATTGTTAAAATAGACATTATGCGCCGTTAGTAAGCGGATGTTATTTATTAAAAACATATACCGCGAATATTTCATAAACAGTGAAATTGGTATTATATATAATAGCAATATATATATATTGGCATATGTATATATTGGAGTTATTGATTTCCCGCATTTGTATAGCGGATGAGACCCTATTGCGCCGTCTATTAAGCGGATAATATTTTAGATCCCATATACCGCGATAATTCCGTACTGGAGCGGAATTGGTATTGTGCTAATGTTTGTGGATGCAGGAAAACAGGTTGGAGGGATCCAACTGGATTCCTCAACAGTATTTATTTGATTATGGATATTTTGATATTCGTTGATTATCATATCGATATATGATATCGTTGTAGTCGTGATTGACTATTTGGTATGTAGCATCATTGGACCAAATTTTGGGATTTTAAAATGATTTTAAAGTGATTTTTGAAAGTATACGTTTATAAAATATTTTTGGGACTGATCCATTTTAAATAAATAAACGTTATAATTTTTAAAGTTATAAAAATTATGATTTTGAGAAATACGGTTAAAGATTGATTTTTGCGAAATATAGTTAAAGGTTGATTTTTGAAAATACGAGATTAATGATTTTATAAAAGAGTTTAATCGGGATTTTTGAAATTATTGTGAAAAGTTTAAATATAGGATTTATAAAATTTAATTATTTTATAAATCAAAATGATGAAATTATAAAGGAGTTTAAAGATGTTTTCAAATAATAGTATAAATTGATTTATATAAGAGATTTATAAATTGATATTTATAAATTAAAATATTTGGAATTATAAAACGAGTTTTATAAGTGTTAGAATGAATTGTGAATGAATTTCAGAAATGAATGAAATTTATAGAATCATAAACGGTGAAGTTATAAATGGAATTTTATAAACAGTAGGTTTATAAAATTTATAAAGTTATTGAAAGAATAGATTTGGATAAATAATTGAATCTTATAAGTTATAAGATTTATAATTATGAAGTTCAAAGGAACGATTTTTGCAAACAAATAAATTATAAGTATTTCACTTATGATATGAACTTTTGTTTTATAATTGAATTATGAATTGAATAGGTTAATAAAAGGAATTTGTAAACGTTGTTTTATAAATTCGCAAACGACTTATTTTGATAAGTAAATTGTTGAAACCTATTAATGGAGTTATATTCACGTTTTTGAACTGTGAATAATCCTTTGAAATAAAATGAATAAAAGGATGAAATTTGTTAACGTAGTATATTCACGTTTTTGAATAGTGAATAATATGTTAAAGAATTTGTTTTGAATGTGATGTTCTAAATAAAATTAAAACGATCTAACGATGTTTTAAATTGTGTTGAGATTCGAAACCATAGATTTCAACATTTATTGTTGAAATAGACGTTTTCGAGAAATAGAAGGAAATGGTGGACTATAACACTGTTGTTATAGTAAATGATTTTCGAAAGGAAATGTTTTGTATAGTATTGGGATTTATATATCTATTTTAATTTTGAATCCCTATACTAGTGATTTTGGGACGTCTTAACGATGTTTTACATAACATTCGTTTTGGCCCAAATAAATATGTTTAAGAGCATGATTTCCTTAAAGAATGAAATATGTACTTAATCTCGATTTAAGTATATTGAATATTTTCCAAGTGTTGAAAATAAATGGATTGAGAATTACTTAATAAGTAGGTATGGAAATGTTTTCCAATATAAAGTGAATATTTTGAGAATTTATCTTTTTGAAGATAAATTGAAGTGAATAATTGAAATCGTATATTCATAGATATTTTGAAATATAAATTCATTATGGAATTTATAAATGAAAAGGAGGATTTGTTTAAAAATAAATATTGATTTATTTTTGAGATATTGAATTATATATCTTGTAAAGATATTTTTGGAAAATAAATAATTTGGAAAATTATTTGGAAACCGGTGATGTGTGCATATCCATTGGTAATTCAATAACCGACTATCAATATTTCCCTTTGAGTGGGTATTTGATGTGATTTGTTTGAATTTGAATGCCACACTTATTTTTGAATAAGCGCTCACTATTCGGGTTAACCGGGAAAGGACCATGAGGTCGTATAACCCATTCCGAATATGTGATACGTCGTTATGAATTGCATTTGAAGATCGGTGTTGAAGACCCGGTATTTGCGAGAGCGATAGGATGACCTGTCGATTGACTCTGCACCGCTTTGCTCCGGTATTGAGTTCTCCATATGTGATGGGAAATCCGATCAGGATTGTGGATATCCGGATTGCAAGGACTTCTTTATAAGTGCCTTCGGTTTTGTTCGAGCCCGGAACAGACTTGTATGAATTGTATGTCGGACATTACAAACTGAGATATAAAGCAGATTTCTTTCAAATATATTTCTGTTGGTGGCGGAGAATTTATTCTTTTAGCTTAACACCCTTCTCTGAGACATACGAGCTCAGAGGTTATGTAGTTGAATGTTATCAGCAATATATTCCCATTTTGGTAATGTGACATGCTGAGTGTTGCTGTAAATGATCATTGTGTTGATTATTTGTGATATGATCATTTATTTGATCGTCTATCCTGGTGATCATATCTATGATCATTTGTTGAACCAAAGCATGGCTTTTGTATAAAGTATGTTTTTGTGGACGTGACTTCGTCGAGCCTCACACCCCGGAATGGTCAAAACAGGAAAGATGCAGCAAGGTTATGAGGGGTAGCGCCCTTTAGGATATGTGCATTTCCTTCTGGAAAAGGGTGGTATCATGGTATGGAGCCCAGATACTTACTCATGTTGAAAACACTTTATGATTGTGTGAATTGATTACGAGCGCTCGGTTGAAAGGTCCCAAAGGACCGGGGGATGGCATATTCGGTCAGTTGTTACTCAGTTAGGGGTAACCCGGCCTTGTGTTGGTAGAGATCCGGTTTTGTTCTCGAGGATGTCCATCCAAAGGCATTCTCATGTGGCAATGGGTAGTTCCTTGGCCTGATCATTCGTTGGAAATTCAAAAAAAAAAAAACAATACGAAACCTTGTACGGTATTAGTTGTAGAACCTATCATTCACTTATGGTGGCGCCCCACTGTTTGGATGGTAGCTATAGTAGGCATACGATAATGGTCGTATGTTGGCTAAGATTTATATTCTACTTTCGAAATGAATTTTTCCTACACTATGCACTAGTAATAATATAAAATGTTCTTTTAAATGCGTATCAAGCATCTTTGACTATCATAAGGAGAAATCTCCTCCCATTCTGCGTTTGCATTGTGTGTGTATGCGGGAGGCCTTATGGTAGTCTCATTTTTAAAAACCATTGCGAATTGACTTTAAAAATATTCCTCTATTTTGATTTTAAAGATAAATAAACTGTTTGAGTTCTCACACCAGTCACATGACTGACTCGGAGTTTATTGTTTTCCTTCCTAAACTCTGGGTGCCCGCCAATTTCCACACGGGCAGTCAAGAGTTAGGTTTATCAGGATATTTCTGGAGTTGCTGGAGGCAAGATGGATGGCATGGCGTATTACTAGTATATAGTATTTCTTTTTCCGCTGCACTGTTTGTTGTTGTATGTTGTTGTACACTCTGATGATATGATGAAATGAAATGTAATGTAATGTATAAAATGTAATAACTGATATATAGTTCCTTGTTTAAAGATTATTCATTTATTATTATATGTTGTTCCGCTGCGAATTGTGAGATTCTGTTATTGTTCTGTTGTCTTTTGTTTCGTTCTGTTTTCTATTTTCTTTTCCCTCTATTTTCTATCTTCTTATCTCTCCTTCTCTCTTTCCTTTTTCTTAAACATTGATAATTCGTATTTCTGTTCACCTTGAGTTAATCTATGGAGATTAGTGTATATTCAAGGAGTACGGATTTGAGGGTCGTCACACCTGGCGTTTCATATGTTATACCCCTATTCCGATCACAATGGAACTACTTTTCAGACCTAATTCGCTCATATACAGAAGATAGCTTTTCAAACCCAATTATCTTATAAATTTCAACAATTAATTTCTATGGGTTTCGATCTCGCATGCCCAATTGATAAGTCCAATCATCACGAAATTCGTCGAAAAATAATAACTCACTATTACAAATCCAATGAAACTGGTTTCGTAAAAATCTAAGGCAGTGCCCCAGAATACTATTTTTAGACGTTAATTAAAACGAATAATTTCCAAAATCAGTTTAAGTCAATTTTAAATCCAATTTTAAGTTTACTGTCTTCATTTCTATCAAAATAGAATTTAAATCAACTTAAAAAAATTGTTCATTCATCTCAAACACAAGATCCAATTAATTTTAAATATTTCTAAATATTCAAATTTAACCATTTAATTATCAAATAGATGACTATATTTGAAACTCGAGTTATTTAACTTTTAAAATTAACTTTTCAATATTTAAAATCAACTAAATATTCCAAATTCAAATGACTAAAATACTGGGTCGTTACTTCTCTTCTCCTCTTTTAGGCTTACACCGTGTGCTATAGGGATGAGGCTTGGGCTGTGAGTTTCGGAGAGGAGGAGGCTATGGCCGTGTACTATGGTGATGGAAGTTGGATGGATGTAAGACAATGTGGGATGGTGGTGATAGCGGTGAGCCAAGGAGGGGGAAAATGTGGTGGATGTGTGGTTTAAGGAGGTGAAGGAAGGTTTTAGTGATGCTTTGGATGGAGTAGGAGGTGTTAGTCGAAGAGTTAATTGATTGAATGTTGGTAGGAAGTAATTGAGTTGAATAAAAGTGGGTTAATCTCACTTTGAATGAATTTATAAGTTGGTAATTATATATTGAATAAACATGTTAATATTGCTTGCTATTATTTATGATAATATACAATAACTACTTAAAGTTATGACCTGGATTATATGCTTTAAAAAGTATGTAAGTTGCTAAAAAAGTTGCTTTATAGATGTTGGATCTTATGCTTTGATTAACGAGAAGAAATTCAACTGACACGAAGATTCATGAATCTACGACAAAGCACTACGAAGATCAGATTCAACAATACAAAGCATGGTTCATATATATATATATATATATATATATATATATATATATATATATATATACACATACATATATATATATATATGTTGTTTAGAGTCAAAGTCCAGTTTTAGCTATGTTAAAATACTTCCTCAAGTAGTTCACTCCCTCATATATACTAAAAAATTTCGAAACCTTTTGCAAATTAACTTCTCAACGTGACTTCAAACCGAGTTTCAAAAAATATTCAGTTTAGCTGACTGAACTCATACACTCAATCGACTGAATTCGTGCATATAATTTTTTTTTATAAAATGCACAGGACAGTAGACTGAGTGCATGAGTCAGTAGACTAAATCTGCGCACATTTGAATGTATATATACGATTTCAAATTCATTCGACTGAAGATCTTATAGGAGTCGATTGAACTGGTTCTAAATGCCATTTTTTGAATAGACACTTCCATTCCCGAATGGTTTCCTTCTTTGCAGAGAGTTGCGCCCATAGCTATTTGATAAAACATTTTCACCAAAAATTGTAACCCTCCATCTACAATATATATGCGTGAATTTCAAGATCAAGTCACTAAACTTTCTTGCTTTTACTTGAATCATATTTTCTAAATCTATTGCTTCTTGAATTCAAATATCTATTGGTTACCAAAATAATTCTATATCTCATAAGTAATCTGAAACTTCCTTTATCTTCATATTCATACACTTACACATCTATATACTTGAGGAAAATATTATAGAAAGGGTGTACTGCAATTGACAAATCCGTGTTGTTTAACGAACACAAAAGATCAAGACAATCAATCTACTTTGTATTTAAGTCTTGTCCGGTTGCTCAGGCGGTCAAGTCCTATTCGGTTGCTCAGGTGATGTAAAACTATTCCACTGGGTTAAGTGAGGGCTACTAGTTTAAATTCCCGAAGGAGTCTGGGACTGGACGTAGATAGGAAAGTTCGAACCAGTATAAAAATCTCTGGTGTCATTATTTACTTTACTGCTATCTTATTTCATAGTTACTTTCTGCACTAGTTAGTAAGTTTAGTTCAAATATATTCCATATTACATGATCCTATATCACAATCATTTACATTTGGTATCAGAGCTTACTTCCAATAAATCATCAAAAGTTAGATCACTCACCTCGTCATTTTTGGCCGTAAAACAGACGTTGGCTTGTTCAAAATCACTGTCTGATGATGAAGATGATTTTGAATCATCCCATATAACAGAGAAACTTTTTTTTTGAATCCGTCTTTCTTGTGCTTAAATTTGTCTCCCTTTTGATTAAGATAGTCTTTCTTGATGTGACCTTCCTTATGACACTCATAACATTCTAGAGCAGAAGACGATGAATTGTCATTGTTGTTATTGCTGCTGAAGTTGTTCATGTTGTTTCTGAATTTGTTGCACTTTTTGAATTTCAAAAACATTATGAAACTTTTAGCAATGAACGCCATGTCTTTCTCATCTGAACCTGATTCATCCTTTTCTACTTGGAATGCTATAATTTTCTTATCTTGTGTTTGTATTCATTTTGCCTGGAGATTAACTTCATAAGACATTAAATTTCCTATCAACTCTTATGGTTTAATGGTTGAAATGTCGTTAGCTTCTTCGATCGCTAAGACCATTCGTTCCCACTCATCCGTTAAAGAATTGAGGATTTTTGAATCAATATCAAAGTCTGTATATTTTTCTCCTAATGCTAAAAGAGAATGATAAATGTCTTGGAATAGAGAGTACATTTCATTTATTTCATTCATCTTGTTTCATTTTGAAATTCTAGAATTGATTATTGAGCATTGAAATCTTACTCTGCTTTATTTTGTTAGTACCTTCACATGTAATTTTAAGTGTATACCAAATTTCATAAACTGTTTTATAGATGCTTACTTTATTAAATTCATTTTGTCTAATGCACAATATAACATATTCATGGCTTTGGAATTTGCAATAGCATCCAATTTTTGTGTATTAGACCGTTGTGAATATTCTATAGTAGATATGGTATATTCTGCGTGAGTACTATTCGAAGTTTCATAACTATTAGCATGCATACAAATTCTCATTCTAGTAGACCAATAGTTATAGTTTAATCCGTTACATAGTGGTGGTCGTGCAGTAGATTGACCTTCAAGGAAACTTGTGCTAATGTTGTCTTCATATTAAAATATTAGCTAACTATGTTACGGTTATAAGATAACCTACTCCGACTATTCCGCAATTGGTTCCCTAAATATCAAAACTCTTAGTCTCATGGGACTTCTGAAGCAATATTGAAGTCATACTATTGTCAATTTTGAACATTGGCTAGAGAATTAAACGTCCGGTCAACCATAACCAACTTCTAGACAACAAGCCTTTTAAGTCAAAGCAACGACATCTTCACAACAACAACCTCTATGTGAATTCAATGAAATTCAATGTAACGACCCAGAAATTTTAGTAATTAAAATTTGAATATTTAATTAATTTTAAATATTAATAAGTGAATTTATAAGTCGAATAAATTTTATTTCGAATAATTGGATTTAATTGGATAATTAAATCGATAATTTAATATGTTAAATTATGGAATTAATTGAAAATTGAGTTAAATATGATTGAAAATGATTTGTAAAATTTTATTTTATCATATTGGAGTTATAATGATATTTTAGAACTTTTAAAATCGAATTAAAAGTTAATTTGTGAAAAATTGAATATTTTAATATTAAATCGACTAGTGAAAATAGTCAATTTTTGAACAGTCTCAGAATTGGACGAAACCAGTTCCATTGGATCCGTAATAGTTTGTTATTACCGGATTTTAATTTTCGTAGTAATCGGAGTTATCGTTTGATCGTGGCAGCTCGAAACGCATCGAAATTGTTTTATTATTAATTTGGCGAGTTAAAATAGTCATTTTGCAAACAGTCTCGGATTTCGACGAAAGTAGTTTCATCAGATCCGTAATGTGATATTATTGTAAGGTTTCAAATTTCGTGTCAATCGGATTTACCGTTTGTCCGGTACAAATTAAAACGCCTAGAAAATCGTTTAAATCGGTTTAATTTAAATTGAACGTTTATTGCCATAACTCGCACAGATGTCCGAATTAGCTTCCGAAACCTGTCCCATTGTGTCCGGAATGAGGGGTAAACCCTAGAAACACTAGTTACGGCGCGTAAATCGGAGTTCGGAATTCCCGGATGAATAGTGTTCAACGATTTCCTATAAATAGACACCCTTCCTTCATAAATTAGAAAAAAAAATAAACCTAAATCTAAACCCTAGCCGCCTCTAACATATTCAATGGCCAGAAAACTCTCCTCTTCTCCTTCATTTATCTTTCAATCCTTCAATCGTTTCAAGAAACTTACAACTAGAAAGTGGTAGAGCGTAATGAGAACTACAAGATCAACGGTTATGATCGTGTTTGGAGTTGTGGATTGGTGGCAGGTCGCGTTGGAAGTGCGGCCGTTCGGCCTCGAAATTCACGCGTATGGGTTGACCGAGTTCAACAAGAGCTTGGCCGTGGGTGGCTCTGGGGGAGGCGCACGTGTTGATGCTCCTTGATCGTGTTCTTGTTGCACGAAAAAATCGAAAAATTTAACCCTAAATATCAAAGATGGGTTCGGTTTTGGCTTCGTGACCTGTAGATGGTTGCGCGTGGGAAGAAATATGGGGACGGTGGAGATTTCTGATGGGTGAGATCTCACGGCCTGCAATTAGATAGGTTTGAAAGTTTATTAAATGTTGTAAATTAAAAATATAAATTCGTGTAAACTTTGAAATTGTATATCTTTTTCATAAGAGGTCGAAAATGCGCGAAACCAGTTGCGTTGGAATCGTATGGACGAGCACTATGCTATGGAATTGGATTGGAGTCGTTTGGAGTTAGTGAGAATTTCGGGTAAAATTGAACGTCCGTTTAATTTCATTCGAAATAAATCGCTAAAACGAAAATGAAATCAAGGTGAGAACTTCTCACTTAATCGAATCAGTTTCGATTTTATTTTAAATAGTTAGATTTAAAATATTTGAATGCATGTTTGAATGATGATTGTTATCTATTGATTGTTAAAATAGACATTATGCGCCGTTAGTAAGCGGGTGTTATTTATTAAAAACATATACCGCGAATATTTCATAAACAGTGAAATTGGTATTATATATAATAGCAATATATATATATTGGCATATGTATATATTGGAGTTATTGATTTCCCGCATTTTTTTTAGCGGATGAGACCCTATTGCGCCGTCTATTAAGCGGATAATATTTTAAATCCCATATACCGCGATAATTCCGTACTGGAGCGGAATTGGTATTGTGCTAATGTTTGTGGATGCAGGAAAACAGGTTGGAGGGATCCAACTGGATTCCTCAACAGTATTTATTTGATTTCAGATCTTTTGATATTTGATGGATTATCATATTGATATATGATGTCGTTGTTGTCGTGATTGACTATTTGGTATGCAGCATCATTGGACCAAATTTTGGAATTTTAAAATGATTTTTAAAGTGATTTTTGAAAATATATTATATGTTTGGAAATTGATCCATTTTAAATAAATAAACGTATAAATTTTTAATGTTATAAAAATTATATTTTTGAGAAATATAGTTAAAAACCGATTTTTGAAAATATGAGGCAAAAGATTTTATAAAATAGTTAAAACGGGATTTCTGAATTTATTGTGAAAAGTTTAAATATAGGATTTATAAAATTTGATTATTTTATAAATCAAAATGGTGAAATTATAAAGGGGATTAAAGATGTTTTAAAAGAATAATAATATAAATTGATTTATATGAAAGATTTATAAATTGATAATTTATAAATGAAAATATTTGAATTATAAAACGAGTTTTTATAAGTGTTTGAATGAAGTGAAAATGGATTGCATAAGTGAATGGAATTTATAAAATTATAAATGGTGAAGTTATAAGTGAAATTGATAAATAATAAGATTTATAAATTTCGTGAAGTTATTAAAGAATGGTTTTGGATAAATAATTGAATCTTATAAGTTATAAGATTTATAATTATGAAGTTCAAAGGAACGATTTTTTGCAAACAAATAAATTATAAGTATTTCACTTATAATATGAACTTTTAGTATATCATTGAGATATGAATTGAGATAGGTTAATAAAGGAATTTATAAAGGAAGTTGTGGTAAAATAAATAGAAATGGAATTTATAAACGTTGTTTTATAAATCCGCAAACGACTTATTTTGATAAGTAAATTGTTGAAACCTATTAATGGAGTTATATTCACATTTTTGACTGTGAATAATCCTTTGAAATAAAATGAATAGAAGTGATGAAAGTTGTTAACGTAGTATATTCACGTTTTTGAATAGTGAATAATATGTTAAAGAAATTGTTTTGAATGTGATGTTTTAAATAGAATTAAAACGATCTAACGATGTTTTAAATGTGTTAAGATTCGAAATCATAGATTTCAACACTTATTGTTGAAATAGACGTTTTCAAGAAATAAAAGGAAATGGTGGACTATAACACTGTTGTTATAGTAAATGATTTCCGAAAGGAAATGTTTTGTATAGTATTGGGATTTATATATCTATTTTAATTTCGAATCCCTATACTAGTGATTTTGGGTTGTCGTAACAATGTTTTACGCAACATTCGTTTTGGCTCAAATAAATATGTTTAAGAGAATGATTTGCTTAAAGAATGAAATATATACTTAATCTCGATTTAAGTATATTGAATATTTTCCAAGTGTTGAAAATAGATGGATTTGAGAATTACTTAATAAGTAAGTATGGAAATGTTTTCCAAATATAAAGTGAATATTTTGAGAATTTATCTTTTTTGAAGATAAATTGAAAATGAATAATTAAAATCGTATATTCATAGATATTGTGAAATATAAATTCATTATGGAATTTATAAATGAAAAGGGGAATTTGTCTAAAAATAAATATTGATTTATTTTTGAAATGTGAAAATTATATATCTAGTAAAGATATTTTTGGGAAATAAATAATTTGGAATCTGGTAATGTTGTGCATATCCATTGATAGTTCAATAACCGACTATCAATATTTACCTTTGAAGGTATTTGTTGTGATGTGCTGAATTTGAATGCTACACTTATTTTTAAATTATTGCGCTCGTTATTCGGATTACCCATTCCGAATAGTGATACGACGTAATGGATAGCATTGAAGATCGGTGTTGAAGACCCGGTATTTGCGAAAGCGATAGGATGACCTATCGATTGTCTCTGCACTGAGTTGCAACGGTATAGAGACTCCCTAAGTGATGGGAAATCCGATCAGGATTGTGGATATCCGGATTGCAAGGACTTCTTTGTAAGTGCCTTCGGTTCTGTTCGAGCCCGGAACAGACTTGTATGGATTGTATGTCTGACATTACAAATTGAGATATAAAGCCGATTTCTTTCAAATATATTTCTGTTGGTGGCGGAGAATTTATTCTTTTAGCTTAACACCCTTCTCTGAGACGTACGAGCTCAGAGGTTATGTAGTTGAAGGTTATCAGCAATATATTCCCAATTTGGTAATGTGACATGCTGAGTGTTGCTGTGAAATGATCATTGTGTTGACTATTTGTGATAGGATCATTTATTTGATCGTCTATCCTGGTGATCATTTCTATGATCATTTGTTGACCCAAAGCATGGCTTTTGTATAAAGTATGTTTTTGTGGACGTGACTTCGTCGAGCCTCACACCCCGGGAGGTCAAAACAGGAAAGATGCGGCAAGGTTATGAGGGGTAGCACCCTTTAGGATATGTACATTTTCTTCTGGAAAAGGGTGGTATCATGGTATGGAGCCCAGATACTTACTCATGTTGAAAACACTTTATGATTGTGTGAATCGATTACGAGCGCTCGGTGAAAGGTCCCAAAGGACCATGGGATGGCATATTCGGTCAGTTGTTACTCAGTTAGGGGTAACCCGGCCTTGTGTTGGCAGAGATCCGGTTTGGTTCTCGGGAATGTCCATCCAGAGGCATTCTCATGTGGCAATGGGAAGTTCCTTGGCCTGATCATTCGTTGGAAATCCAATTCCCAATACGAAACTTTGTACGGTATTAGTTGTAGAACCTGCCATTTACTTATGGTGGTCACCACTGTTTAGATGGTAGCTATAGTAGGCATACGATAATGGTCGTATGTTGGCTAAGATTTATATTCTACTTTCGAAATGAATTTTTCCTACACTATACACTAATAATAATATCAAATGCTCTTTTTAATGCGTATCAAGCATGTTTGACTATCATAAGGAGAAATCTCCTCCGATTCTGCGTTTGCATTGTGTATGTATGCGGGAGGCCTTATGGTAGTCTCATTTTTAAAAGCATTGCGAATTGATTTTAAAAATATTCGTCTATTTTGTTTTCAAAGATAAATAAACTGTTTTGAGTTCTCACACCAGTCTCATGAATGACTCGGAGTTTATTGTTTTCCTTCCTAAACTCTGGGTGCCCACCAATTTCCACACGGGCAGTTAAGAGTTAGGTTCATCAGGATATTCTGGATATTCTGGAGTTGCTGGAGGCAAGATGGATGGCATGGCGTATTATTAGTATATAGTATTTCTTTTCCGCTGTTTGTTGTTGTTTGTTGTTGTAAACTCTAATGATATGATGTAATGAAATGTATAAAATGTAATAACTGATATAGTTCTTTGTTTAAAGATTATTCATTTATCTATTATATGTTGTTCCGCTGCGAATTGTGAGATTCTGATATTTTTCTGTTGTTTTCTGTTCCGTTCTATGTTCTATTTTCTTTCTGTTCTTTCTATTTTCTTTTCCCTCTATTTTCTAGCTTTTCTCTCTTCTTCTACCTCTTTCCTTTTCTTAAACCAGGTTTCCGGCCTTCGATTTCTCGGCAGTCGATAAAGTGAGTATCGATGTTGAATTTTCGAAAGTCGAAAATTTTCGGGACGTTACATCTGGTATCGGAGCATATGGTTAAGCGACAACCATGGTTCTGTTGGGTATTACTCATCAGAGATAGAGTCAGTAGTACTCTAGAATGAGTTTGAGTGTAATAATAGCTATGAGAGCGTATTTGTTAGTGAATATATAAAATTGTTTTATATTGTGATGATTGGTTTATTGAGTGGCATATGAACCTTCGTCAGCACGGTCTGTACAACTATGCCGAAGGGGTTTATAAACATTTGAATAGAACAATTCGACACGATATTGTTTTAAATTGGGTAAATGAAATAATTTTACCTTGATTATATTTTATATATAAAGGAATAATTTTTCACAATTATTAAAGTGTATATAAGTTGATTGTTTAGTTGTTTGAATAATCTAAATAAAAGAATAATTGTATAAGCAAAAGAATTATAAGAATTGAATTATAATTAAAGTGATTTACAATTGTGAAATAAACTTATATATATGAGAAGTGAAACTATATGAATGAATATTTATTGGTTATGAATGTTAGTTGGATGATAGTTGGTTGATGGTTGAGTATATTGCTTCTACTACATTGCTATGTTGGCATATATAGTTATTATGTTGCTATATGTTGTATATCGATACTATTGTCATATATGCATGATTCTCATGTTGTTTGTTGAGTGTTTAGTAGGTGCGGATCGCGTTTGCTTCGCATTTGGAGGTCGCTTTCGTGCTATATTAGCCGTATATGCTCGCTAATAAAATATAAGGTACATATCTCGGATTACATACCGTACTTTTATACTTTTTTCCCTTCGGGATGCCTCATTACATGATGAGATGTATATTTTTGATATATATACTGTCATTTTTTTTCGGATCGAGCCGCGCAAAGGAGACTATGGCGAATTTTTTCGAAAATTTAAGGCGTTAGAAAAAATTTGAGAAAATTGGAAAATTTTGAAAACTTTAACTTTGATTTAGAATTGAAAGTTAAACAATAGTAATTGTTTTTGAAAAGATAACTAAGTATGATTTGAAAACTTAATAAAGTTATTATAAGAAGTTTAACTATGGGTTTATGGAAAGTTAATCGATTCTGTAACTTTTCTTACTTAATAATTTCGAGGACGAAATTCTTTTAATGGGGAGAAGATTGTAACGACCCGGAAATTTTAGTAATTAAAATTTGAATATTTAAATAATTTTAAATATAAATAAGTGAATTTATAAGTCGAATAAATTTTAATTCGAATAATTGGATTTAATTGGATAATTAAATCGATAATTTAATATGTTAAATTATGGAATTAATTGAAAATTGAGTTAAATATGATTGAAAATGATTTGTAAAATTTTATTTTATCATATTGGAGTTAGAATGATATTTTAGAACTTTTAAAATCGAATTAAAAGTTAATTTGTGAAAAATTGAATATTTTATTATTAAATCGACTAGTGAAAATAGTCAATTTTTGAACAGTCTCAGAATTAGACGAAACCAGTTCCATTGGATCCGTAATAGTTTGTTATTACCGGATTTCAATTTTCGTAGTAATCGGAGTTATCGTTTGATCGTGGCAGCTCAAAACGCATCGAAATTGTTTTATTATTAATTTGGCGAGTTAAAATAGTCATTTTTCAAACAGTCTCGGATTTCGACGAAACCAGTTTCATCGGATCCGTAATGTGATATTATTATAAGGTTTCAAATTTCGTGTCAATCGGATTTACCGTTTGTCCGGTACAAATTAAAACGCCTAGAAAATCGTTTAAATCGGTTTAATTTAAATTGAACGTTTATTGCCATAACTCGCACAGATGTCCGAATTAGCTTCCGAAACCTGTCCCATTGTGTCCGGAACGAGGGGAAACCCTAGAAACGCTGGTTACGGCGCGTAAATCGGAGTTCGGAATTCCCGGATGAATAGTGTTCAACGATTTCCTATAAATAGACACCCTTCCTTCATAAATTAGAAAAAAAAATAAACCTAAATCTAAACCCTAGCCGCCTCTAACATATTCAATGGCCAGAAAACTCTCCTCTTCTCCTTCATTTATCTTTCAATCCTTCAATCGTTTCAAGAAACTTACAACTAGAAAGTGGTAGAGCGTAATGAGAACTACAAGATCAACGGTTATGATCGTGTTTGGAGTTGTGGATTGGTGGAAGGTCGCGTTGGAAGTGCGGCCGTTCGGCCTTGAAATTCACGCATATGGGTTGACCGAGTTCAACAAGAGCTTGGCCGTGGGTGGCTCTAGGGGAGGCGCACGTGTTGATGCCCCTTGATCGTGTTCTTGTTGCACGAAAAAATCGAAAAATTTAACCCTAAATATCAAAGATGGGTTCGGTTTTGGCTTCGTGACCTGTAGGTGGTTGCGCGTGGGAAGAAATATGGGGACGGTGGAGATTTCTGAGGGGTGAGATCTCACGGCCTGTAATTAGATAGGTTTGAAAATTTATTAAATGTTGTAAATTAAAAATATAAATTCGTGTAAACTTTGAAATTGTATATCTTTTTCATACGAGGTCGAAAACGCGCGAAACCAGTTGCGTTGGAATCGTATGGACGAGCACTACGCTATAGAATTGGATTGGAGTCGTTTGGAGTTAGTGAGAATTTGGGGTAAAATTAAACGTCCGTTTAATTTCATTCGAAATAAATCGCTAAAACGAAATTGAAATCAAGGTGAGAACTTCTCACTCAATCGAATCAGTTTCGATTTTATTTTAAATAGTTAGATTTAAAATACTTGAATGCATGTTTGAATGATGATTGTTATCTATTGATTGTTAAAATAGACATTATGCGCCGTTAGTAAGCGGGTGTTATTTATTAAAAACATATACCGCGAATATTTCATAAACAGTGAAATTGGTATTATATATAATAGCAATATATATATATATTGGCATATGTATATATTGGAGTTATTGATTTCCCGCATTTTTTTTAGCGGATGAGACCCTATTGCGCCGTCTATTAAGCGGATAATATTTTAAATCCCATATACCGCGATAATTCCGTACTGGAGCGGAATTGGTATTGTGCTAATGTTTGTGGATGCAGGAAAACAGGTTGGAGGGATCCAACTGGATTCCTCAACAGTATTTATTTGATTTCAGATCTTTTGATATTTGATGGATTATCATATTGATATATGATGTCGTTGTTGTCGTGATTGACTATTTGGTATGCAGCATCATTGGACCAAATTTTGGAATTTTAAAATGATTTTTAAAGTGATTTTTGAAAATATATTATATGTTTGGAAATTGATTCATTTTAAATAAATAAACGTATAAATTTTTAATGTTATAAAAGTTATATTTTTGAGAAATATAGTTAAAAACCGATTTTTGAAAATATGAGGCTAAAGATTTTATAAAATAGTTAAAACGGGATTTCTGAATTTATTGTGAAAAGTTTAAATATAGGATTTATAAAATTTGATTATTTTATAAATCAAAATGGTGAAATTAGAAAGGGGATTAAAGATGTTTTAAAAGAATAATAATATAAAATTATTTATATAAAAGATTTATAAATTGATAATATATAAATGAAAATATTTGAATTATAAAACGAGTTTTTATAAGTGTTTGAATGAAGTGAAAATGGATTGCATAAGTGAATGGAATTTATAAAATTATAAATGGTGAAGTTATAAGTGAAATTTATAAATAATAAGATTTATAAATTTCGTGAAGTTATTAAAGAATGGTTTTGGATAAATAATTGAATCTTATAAGTTATAAGATTTATAATTATGAAGTTCAAAGGAACGATTTTTTGCAAACAAATAAATTATAAGTATTTCACTTATAATATGAACTTTTAGTATATCATTGAGATATGAATTGAGATAGGTTAATAAAGGAATTTATAAAGGAAGTTGTGGTAAAATAAATAGAAATGGAATTTATAAACGTTGTTTTATAAATCCGCAAACGACTTATTTTGATAAGTAAATTGTTGAAACCTATTAATGGAGTTATATTCACATTTTTGACTGTGAATAATCCTTTGAAATAAAATGAATAGAAGTGATGAAAGTTGTTAACGTAGCATATTCACGTTTTTGAATAGTGAATAATATGTTAAAGAAATTGTTTTGAATGTGATGTTTTAAATAGAATTAAAACGATCTAACGATGTTTTAAATGTGTTAAGATTCGAAATCATAGATTTCAACACTTATTGTTGAAATAGACGTTTTCGAGAAATAAAAGGAAATGGTGGACTATAACACTGTTGTTATAGTAAATGATTTCCGAAAGGAAATGTTTTGTATAGTATTGGGATTTATATATCTATTTTAATTTCGAATCCCTATACTAGTGATTTTGGGTTGTCGTAACGATGTTTTACGCAACATTCGTTTTGGCTCAAATAAATATGTTTAAGAGAATGATTTCCTTAAAGAATGAAATATATACTTAATCTCGATTTAAGTATATTGAATATTTTCCAAGTATTGAAAATAGATGGATTTGAGAATTACTTAATAAGTAAGTATGGAAATGTTTTCCAAATATAAAGTGAATATTTTGAGAATTTATCTTTTTTGAAGATAAATTGAAAATGAATAATTAAAATCGTATATTCATAGATATTGTGAAATATAAATTCATTATGGAATTTATAAATGAAAAGGGGAATTTGTTTAAAAATAAATACTGATTTATTTTTGAAGTGTGAAAATTATATATCTAGTAAAGATATTTTTGGGAAATAAATAATTTGGAAAATTATTTGAAATCTGGTGATGTTGTGCATATCCATTGATAGTTCAATAACCGACTATCAATATTTACCTTTGAAGGTATTTGTTGTGATGTGCTGAATTTGAATGCTACACTTATTTTTAAATTATTGCGCTCGTTATTCGGATTACCCATTCCGAATAGTGATACGACGTAATGGATAGCATTGAAGATCGGTGTTGAAGACCCGGTATTTGCGAAAGCGATAGGATGACCTATCGATTGTCTCTGCACTGAGTTGCAACGGTATAGAGACTCTCTAAGTGATGGGAAATCCGATCAAGATTGTGGATATCCGGATTGCAAGGACTTCTTTATAAGTGCCTTCGGTTTGTTCGAGCCCGGAACAGACTTGTATGGATTGTATGTCTGACATTACAAATTGAGATATAAAGCCGATTTCTTTCAAATATATTTCTGTTGGTGGCGGAGAATTTATTCTTTTAGCTTAACACCCTTCTCTAAGACGTACAAGCTCAGAGGTTATGTACTTGAAGGTTATCAGCAATATATTCCCAATTTGGTAATGTGACATGCTGAGTGTTGCTGTGAAATGATCATTGTGTTGATTATTTGTGATAGGATCATTTATTTGATCGTCTATCCTGGTGATCATTTCTATGATCATTTGTTGACCCAAAGCATGGCTTTTGTATAAAGTATGTTTTTGTGGGCGTGACTTCGTCGAGCCTCACACCCCGGGAGGTCAAAACAGGAAAGATGCGGCAAGGTTATGAGGGGTAGCGCCCTTTAGGATATGTGCATTTCCTTCTGGAAAAGGGTGGTATCATGGTATGGAGCCCAGATACTTACTCATGTTGAAAACACCTTATGATTATGTGAATTGATTACGAACGCTCGGTGAAAGGTCCCAAAGGACCGGGGGATGGCATATTCGGTCAGTTGTTACTCAGTTAGGGCTAACCGGGCCTTGTGTTGGTAGAGATCCGGTTTGGTTCTCGGGAATGTCCATCCAGAGGCATTCTCATGTGGCAATGGGAAGTTCCTTGGCCTGACCATTCGTTGGAAATCCAATTCCCAATACGAAACTTTGTACGGTATTAGTTGTGGAACCTGCCATTTACTTGTGGTGGTCACCACTGTTTAGATGGTAGCTATAGTAGGCATACGATAATGGTCGTATGTTGGCTAAGATTTATATTCTACTTTCGAAATGAATTTTTCCTACACTATACACTAATAATAATATCAAATGCTCTTTTTAATGCGTATCAAGCATTTTTGACTATCATAAGGAGAAATCTCCTCCGATTCTGCGTTTGCATTGTGTGTGTGTGCGGGAGGCCTTATGGTAGTCTCATTTTTAAAAGCATTGCGAATTGATTTTAAAAATATTCCTCTATTTTGTTTTCAAAGATAAATAAACTGTTTTGAGTTCTCACACTAGTCTCATGACTGACTCGGAGTTTATTGTTTTCCTTCCTAAACTCTGGGTGCCCACCAATTTCCACACGGGCAGTTAAGAGTTAGGTTTATCAGGATATTCTCGATATTCTGGAGTTGCTGGAGGCAAGATGGATGGCATGGCGTATTATTAGTATATAGTATTTCTTTTCCGCTGTTTGTTGTTTGTTGTTGTACACTCTGATGATATAATGTAATGAAATGTATAAAATGTAATAACTGATATAGTTCTTTGTTTAAAGATTATTCATTTATCTATTATATGTTGTTCCGCTGCTAATTGTGAGATTCTGATATTGCTCTGTTGTTTTCTATTCCGTTCTATGTTCTATTTTCTTTCTGTTCTTTCTATTTTCTTTTCCCTCTATTTTCTAGCTTTTCTCTCTTCTTCTACCTCTTTCCTTTTCTTAAACCATAACATTTCGGGTTTTCAGCCTTCGATTTCTCGGCAGTCGATAAAGTGAGTATCGATGTTGAATTTTCGAAAGTCGAAAATTTTCGGGACGTTACATCCAAGCAATTGGACCACAAGCTCAATCACGAGAAGTTTTGGCAACCGTTTCTAAAAATCAATAGCTTTTTGACCAACACCTAACTCATGTCGAGACAAATGTTTCCTATGTTGAGAAAATCATCACCAAGGTAAATAAAAAGCTAAATCACATCAAGGGGTTCTTATATAATATTATGGAACTGACATCGTGTGGAAAATCTTCCTCCACATCCGTCCATGTACCTACGGCTCAAGGTAAGCGTCCTTAACCACACTTCACTTGGTCAACATCCGAAGATGGACGGGAAGAAGAAGTAGGGGTCAAGGAGGCGATTCTAGAGGAGACAATAAAGAAACTGAAGGGGATGATGAAGAGGTGGAAAGCTTCGATGACGATGGAAATGGTAATGAATAAGTTACTTAGTTTTTAGTTTCAATATTTTGAAAAATTATATGTTATTACCTTGGAATAATGGTAGGCCCTTTATATAACTTGTCAATGTCATGTACGTGAATCTCTGTTGTTATTTGTATGCTAGTGTAATGATCTATCTTATATATATATATATATATATATATATATATATATATATATATATATATGCTCTTATGCTCTTATATTGGTACAACTATTGTTTATGCCTATATTATATTAGATTACATCTCCCCTTTTTGTCGATGACAAAGGGGGAGAAAAATATTTCTCTATCACTATTTATAGCAGGAATAAAAGCACAGATCCATGTGGAGAAATTGAAGGTAAGGCTAACATATATTCAAAGGGAGATACAGAACAACAGAGATATATTTTTATTCGACCGACACGAAGATTCATGAATCTACGATAAAGAATTACGAAGACCGGACTCAACAATATAAAGTATGGCTCATATATATATATATATATATATATATATATATATATAAGTTGTTTAGAGTCAAAGTCCAGTTTTAGCTATGTTAAAATCCTTCCTCAAGTAGTTCACTCCCTTTTATATACTAAAGTTTTTCACATCCCTTTGAAAATTAACTTCTCAACATGACTTCAAACTGAGTTTCAGAAAATATTCAGTTCAGTCGGCTGAACTCATACACTCAGTCGACTGAACCTGTGCATATTGTTTTTTATAAAATGCATATACCAGTGGACTGATTGCATGAGTCAGTCGACAGAATCTATGCACATTTGAATGCACATATATGATTTCAAATTCAGTCGACTAAAGCTCTTATAGCAGTCGATTGAACTAGTTCTAACTGCCATTTTTTGAATACACACTTCCTTTCCCAAATGGTTTCCTTCTAGGTAGAGAATTGTGGCCGTAGCGGTTCGATAAAACATTTTCACCAGAAGTTGTAACTCTCTGTCTACTATATATATACGTGAATATCAAGATCAAATCACTAAACTTTCTTGCTTTTAGTTCGAATCGTATTTTCTAAATCTACCGCTCTCTTGAATTCAAATATGTATTGCTTACGAACATAATTCTACATTTCATAACAATCAGAAACTTCCTTATCTTCGTATTCATACACTTACACATCTATATATTTGAGGAAAAGATTATAGGAAGGGCGTACTGTAATTGACAAATCCCTGTTGTATAATGAACAAAAAAGGTCAAGACGATCAATCTACTTTG
The DNA here is from genome assembly GCA_030765085.1 of Allium cepa. Classification (NCBI taxonomy): domain Eukaryota; kingdom Viridiplantae; phylum Streptophyta; class Magnoliopsida; order Asparagales; family Amaryllidaceae; genus Allium; species Allium cepa. The sequence goes on along the minus strand of CM060939.1, from coordinate 960,255,078 downwards.
TATTCAAGTCCTATTCGATTGCTCAAGCGGTCAAGTCCTGTTCGATTTCTCAGGCGGCCAAGTCAAGTTCCTTCTAGTTAAGTGAGGGCTGCTAGTTTAAATTCCAAAAGGAGTCAGGGACTAGACGTAGAATGAGAAGTTCGAACCAGTATAAAATTCTCTGGTGTCATAATTTACTTTACTGCTACCTTATTTCATAGTTACTTTCCGCACTAGTTAGTAAGTTTACTTTATATATATTCCATATTTTACGATCCTATATCACAGTCACATTCAGTAAACCTTTAAGATGTGTAGTTTAAATTAAGTGAATATTAGGCTCAGGTCCCTAATAAGTTTCAAAATACACAAAACCCCTATAAAAGAGTATGTAAATTAGATCCCTAGAATTAAGTTTCTAAGTTATTGCATATAGTTATGCAATTATTCACTGAATAATTGCAGACGTTTATGCAATTATATCCAAAAGTTGCATAAATTTATGCAATTTTTTTGGTGAATAATTGCGGAAATTTTCGCAATTTTCTTGGTGAATAATTGTGGAATTTTCCACAACTTTTTGAAAAAATTGCGTAAATTTACGCAATTTTTTTAGTGAATAATTGCGAAACTTTTTGAAAAAATTGCGGAAATTTCTGCAATTTTTCAGTGAATAATTATGAAAATGTCAGCAATTTTTCGTTATAATTGCGTAAATGTCAGCAATTATTCACTGAATAATTGCATAAGCGTATACCATTATTTGGTAAATTAATTCTAGAGTCCTAATTTACAAACTTTTTTTTACTGGAGTTTTTGTGTATTTTGAAACTTATTAGGGACTTGTGCTAAACTGTCCGTTAAATTAAATACATTCGAATGTTTAATATAGACATATTGACAAGTATATGTGTTAACATATGTTTAGTTGTAGTATGGTTTGCATTTGGAATCACATATGTGTATAAAATAGAATGGCACTTAATTTTAAATTGAATGCGGAATTGTCTGTATAGCGATAGTCGCTATAAACGCCCTTTGAAATCCCTAAACTTTAAATTGTGAAAAGTGGCGATTTAAGAACATATTTTTATATAAATTATTTTTATTGATTTATACACTTCTATAAGTGCTTGAAAAGCAAAGTTTATGTTTTGAAAAATCATAGAAAACATAAACCAAAGCTAAGAAAGATTGAAGTAAAGTGGTCGCTTTATCGAAACTTTCAAATAACCTATTTTTGGAAAATAATGTTTATTTTTGTGGAAAAATTCTTAAGGATTTCTTTACTATTTTAACAAGTTAATAATATATTATTTTTATTGTAAAAGTTTTGAGTTAAAATCATTTAGTAGCATGTTGAACCAAGAGACAAAATTTATAGCGAAATAGTCGCTATATGAGCACTTCGGCAAAATATCTTATTTTTAGGAATTTCTATGAAATAAATAAAAGATATTCTTTGGGATTTTTCTTTAAGGTATTCAAGTACCCAAAGCATACTATCTAATGTAAAAAGAATGGGCCTAAATTCAACTACTAAGGTATGGAAAATTAGACGCAAAGTTGTAGCAAAAATATGTTAAAACATGTAACATAACTTTAGATAGCATTTATAGGAATGCCATCTTTTCTATTTGAAACTATAAATTTTTTAAAATTATTTTTGGATTATGTATTTTTCTCTAAACTTTTTAGAGTTGTTTTCTAACTTATAATAGAGTTCCTTAAAATTATTCAAGTTTAAATACAATTTTAATAATTAACTATTAATTCGTAGACTAAGTGGCTTTTAAAATAAAAAAATTCTATTTATTTCAAAATTTCTTATTTTTACATAATATTCTATACAAATAATTATTATATATTTTGAGTAGTTTTAAAAGTGTTTTAACAAATTAGTAAGTATTTTAAATATATTGCTATATATATAAGTCTTAAATAATAAATTAAGTAATTTATAAATTTAATAAAGGAAGTTTGGGTTTTAACACTTAAATTAAAATAATTGACTTTATGTAATTCATTGGAAGTATATTACCTTAATTAATAAGGGTGAACACGGTTTGATCTTTAAAATAATTATTTAAAAATGAGGATGGATATAAGTGTGAAATGGTTTTGGGTTGTAGTAAACAATGTTTTTATTAACATTTGCTTTCAACCTTATTACTACTTATTGTAGTAACCCACTTTTCCAAACAGTTTAAGCGAACAATTAACCACCCATGATCCACTCAAACTGAATGGAAAGTTGGATAGTTAAGGGAAAGAAAGAAGAAAGAAGAAATAAAACATTAGAAGAAAACTAAATAACACAGAATGTCACAGCGGAATGAATAATCTGTAATATACAAAAAATCTTTACACAAAAGCAAAACTATAATACACACACACAAACATCAATTATAGTATACTAAGATATTTTAGCTCAGACAGTTATAACAGCCAATCTGACGCAGCGGATTATTCGAAACAAAACTTCAATCGGTGAAATGTAACAATCGGTGAGTTGAAGATACCAAAATGTCCAAGTTCGTTGATCCAAAGATACCGAACTCTAGCTATCTCAAACACGTTGATAGCGCACTATACCGTGTTAAAAGATCTACGATTCTTCGCACGTTGATCTAGCGCACTAGATTCCGTGAATCGGCTTCTACGATCGTTGAATCGAGCGCACTCGATTAACCAAAAGAGGAGATAGGAGATTACACTCAACTACCAATTGGTATGAAAGCACAAAGCTAACAAAAAGAAATTTTATTCAAAAATCAACCACCCAAAATATACAACACACCCTCTATTTATAGCTTGACACAACCGACCCCTTTAACCCGTTGCCGACTCATAGACTCCGACTCATCATAAGTCGTTGCCGACTTAACAACGCAACACAATTTACACGACTCAAAGACATACGACTCAGCTTATCTACATACAGGACCGACTCATATACATTACCGACTCAAAAAAACAACACAAGATACACGACTCATCAACCACACGGCTACAACAGTTAGGTCGTATACGACCTAACGACTCAAGGACAACAAACTACAACACCTCAGCTCATATGGCCGACTTAAGCGCGTGCCGACTCAAGCCCAATCCCCCTGCGCTCCTCAACGACTCAGTTAGGTCGTGACTGCTTCCTCTTTTGTTAAGTCGTAGCCGACTTAGGCTCTTAAGTCGTAGCTTCTCTTCCTTTGGTCGGGGTCGACCTAAAATAGGCTCTTGTTCCTGTAACCCGTTGTCCTTTATCCCGTTAAGTCGTAAACGACTTAGATTGTCACAGTTAGGTCGGAAACGACTCATGCTTCTCTTGGGTCGTGGACGACTCAAACCCGATGTCTCGTTAACTCGGCCTACCTTCCCCCTTAACTTGTTAACTCGTGGCCCTCCTTCCTTAGCTCGGCAGCGACCCAAGCCTTCACTGAGTCGTGAACGACTCATCACACTACACCACAAACTCATGTTTTCAGGAACTAAAGTTTGCACAACTTCTTCTCCGGCCTTAGCTGCATCATCCTCCCCTGGTTGAGAAAAATTCATCCTCGAATTTGCAAATTCTTTCTCATCAAAATGTTCATCTCCATAATATGGCACAAGATGCTTAATATTGAATACGTCAGAAGTGTAAATATCCTCCGGCAGCTTCAACTTATAAGCACTATCATTAATTCGTTTCACAATTTCGACAGGACCAATTTTTCTGGCTTTCAACTTATTATATGCGCCCACTGGAAAACGATCTTTGGTCAATACAGCATAAACCAAATCACCTTCGTTAAATTCAACATTTCGTCGCTTTAAATCTGCAGACTTCTTATACTTCTCATTCGATTTCTCCAATCGTTTCTGAACGACTTTATGACATTCAGTCAGCTCATCAACAAAATCAGCAGCCCGTTTAACTGTTCCCTTCGACTGTGGTACTACTGCTAAATCCAACGGCCCCCTGGGAAAATTTGAATAAACAATCTGAAATGGACTGAATCCCGTGCTATGATTCACTGCATGATTATGTGCAAATTCTGCCTGGCATAACTTCATGTCCCAACTTCTCAAATTATCCTGTATAAGGCATCGCAACAAATTTCCCAATGACCTGTTAACAACTTCCGTCTGTCCATCAGTTTGTGGATGATAAGCACTACTGAATTTCAGTTTCGTTCCCACCATCTTCCACAAACTCAACCAAAAATGACTCAGAAAACGAGTATCCCTGTCAGAAACAATAGATTCTGGTAAACCATGAATTCGATAAATCTCCTTAAAAAATAACTGCGCCACTCGAACTGCGTCCGCTGTCTTTTTGCAAGCAACAAAATGTGCCATCTTCGAAAACCTGTCCACCACAACAAATATCGAATCATTTCCCCTTTGAGTTCTAGGCAAACCCAAAACGAAATCCATGCTAATATCAACCCATGGCTTAGACGGTACAGGTAATGGCATATACAACCCTGCATTCGTCGCTGTTCCCTTTGAAACTTGGCAAATATGACATCGCTCCACAAATCTTTCCACTTCTTTTCTCATCGACGGCCAAAAGTAAGATTGTGAAATCAATTGCAAAGTACGATCACGGCCCACATGCCCTTCCTCGTGTAACTCTTTGACAATTTTCAACCTCAAGCTACAGTCTGGAATACACAAACGATTCCCTTTAAACAGAAAACCATCAACCAACGTAAATTCATCGGTACTCTCACCCTTCACTTTCTCAACATATTTCACAAAGTAAGGATCTTCATTAATCATCTCCGGCAACATCTCAAAACCCGTCACTTCAACTTTCATTGTCGTTAATAAATGACTCCTCCTACTCAAAGCATCAGCTACCCGATTTGTCACCCCTGATTTATGTTTGACAACAAAAGTAAACTGCTGTAAATATGCTATCCACGATGCATGTCTCGCTGAAATCTTATCCTGCCCCTGTAAATGTTTCAATCCTTCATGATCCGTATAAAGGACAAATTCCTTCTGAAATAGATAGTGTCTCCAATGCTTAATAGCTTGTACAACAGCATAAAATTCAACGTCATATGTACTGTATCTCATCTTTGCTCCTGACAACTTTTCGCTGAAATAAGCAACTGGCTTCCCATTCTGACTCAGAACTCCTCCAATACCAACCTTCGAAGCATCAGTATGCAATTCAAACAATAACTGAAAATTCGGTAAAACAAGAATTGGTGCAGACGTCAACAATTCCTTGATCTTTTCAAAAGCAACCCCCGCTTCTTCTGACCATACAAATTGTTTCCCTTTCATGCAATCAGTAACTGGAGCCATCACGCTACTGAAGTGTGGAATGAATCTTCGGTAGAATGACGCTAGCCCATGAAAACTCCTCACTTCCGTAATTGTCTTTGGCTGTGGCCAATTCCTGACTGCTTCAACTTTACTCTGGTCAACTTGAATACCTTCTCCTGAAACAACATACCCAAGAAATAAAACAGTATGCGTCATAAACACACATTTCTTCGTAGCAGCATAAAATTGTTCCTCACGAAGAATAATCAATACTTCCCTCAGATGTAGAACATGCTCCTCCGTACTTCTGCTGTAAATCAGAATATCATCGAAATAAACCACGACGAACTTCCCAATGAATGGTCTAAAGATTTGATTCATCACCCGCATGAATGTACTAGGTGCATTTGACAAACCAAATGGCATAACCAACCATTCGTATAACCCCTCTCTTGTCTTGAAAGCTGTCTTCCATTCGTCTCCAGGTCTAATCCGAATTTGATGATAACCACTTTTCAAGTCAATCTTCGAAAATATAGTTGCCCCACTCAACTGATCCAGTAAGTCATCCAACCTTGGCATAGGAAATCTATAACGAACAGTAATCTTGTTCAAAGCTCTACTATCTGTACACATTCTCCATGTTCCATCCTTCTTTGGCACTAACAATGCTGGCAAGGCACAAGGACTCAAGCTTTCCTGAACACGTCCCTGTTCCAACAACTCTTCCACCTGCCTTCGTAACTCTTCATGTTCTTTCGGACTCATTCGGTAATGTGGTCGGTGTGGTAGCACTGCTCCCGGAACAAGATCAATTTGATGTTGAATGTCTCTTAGTGGCGGTAACTCCTTAGGCAACTCCTCTGGAAAGACATCTTCAAATTCTTTCAAAATTGGCTTTGCTTCTTCTGGAATCTCAACTTCTTCACTGCATTCTCTCCCAATCAACAAAAATACTTCAGGTTCCTCTTCAACTTCTTTCACAAACTCCTTCACAGTCAACAGAGTTTTCAATTCCTCAATCTCTTCCAGCTTGCTCTCCTTCTGTTGTTGCTTCTTAGGAACTAAAGTGATTTTAGTCCCCTCGAACATGAAACTGTAACTATTGGCACGACCGTCATGTTGAACTGCTCTATCAAACTGCCACGGTCTGCCCAACAACAGATGACACACGTCCATGTCTACTACGTCACACCAAATTTCATCTTTGTATTTCTTCCCAATAGAAAAATTAACACAAGCCCTTCGACACACTTTCACTTCACCACCCTTCCTTAACCATGCTAGCTTGTACGGTTTAGGATGCTTCTCATTCTTCAAGTTCAACTTCCTTACAACTTCCGTAGAAATAATATTATCACAACTTCCCGCATCAATAACGAACTTGCAGACTTTCCCCAGAATAGTACATGTCGACTGAAAAATATTGCTTCTCAACCAACTACAATCCTCCTCTTGCTTTGGTGTAAGACATGACCTTCTCATCATAAGATTACAACCTTCATCTCCAAGCAATTCTTCTTCCTCCTCAACATAAGGTGTATTTGAACATTCTGCCTCCTCACCATCATCCTCCTCAACTTCTGCAACCATGGTTCTCTTCTTCGGCTTTGGACATTCATTGCTTTTGTGACCCAACTCCTGACAATTATAACATTTGAAAACACTGCTAACCTTCGCCTTCTCAACCTCCTTCACCACTGGCTTTGTAACAGGTTTAGGAACATTAGAACTTCCACCAACACCCCTTGCTTGATTATTGGAATTAGTAAACACACCACCTCCACGCTTTCCTTGCTTCTCCCAAGCTAACGCTTTCTGATGTGCTTCCGCAACGGATCTAGGATCAAACATATTAACCATATCCTGGATCTGCATTCTCAATCCCCCAATGAATCTAGCAGTTAGCTGTTCTTCTGTCTCCATAATATCATTCCTGGCAATGAGTTGGTAAAATTCATCAGCATAATCACTAACAGACTTTGTCCCTTGCCTCAGATTCTGCAACCTCTGGTACATAAGTGATTGGTAGTTGTAAGGTAAGAAAGTAGATCGCATCAACTTCTTCATCTTATCCCATGATTCTATCTTTGACTTCCCCATTCTCTCCCTTGTAAGTTTAGTTTGCTGCCACCACGCCAAAGCTCTCCCCCTCAACCTAGTAGCAACCAACTTCACTCTCCTATGTTCAGGAACCTCTTTGAAATCAAAGATCTCTTCAACATTAGAAATCCAATCGAGAAATTCTTCTGCTACCATTCCTCCTTTAAATTCTGGAATTTCCATCTTCATACCCGATTCCCAACGTCGATCATCATCAATAACCCGATACTGACGTTGTCCCTGATCTCGGTCTCTGAAATGAACACTTCCCCTATCACCATCAAACTCCTCATCAAAGTTTGATGCATATCGTTGTCTTTCACGCCCTTCAACATCTCTACCACCACTCCTACTACCAACATCCTGTCTATCATGATCATCAACATTCCTCCTACTTCGATCGTCAACACTCCGATGATCTTGGCTCTCTCTCCTCTCCCGATCTGAATGTTGTGAAACTCTACTTCCTCCACGGATGGATTCAGGTGAATTTCTTCTTCGACTTTGATTCATGTCGATCATCAATTTCTCCAATTTTCCAATGCCTTCATCAAACTTTTCATTAATACGTTGTTCCATAAGCTCGGCTTCTTCTCTACGATACAAAGCTTCAACGTTTTGATGACGATTAGCTCTCCTTGGTGGCATGATTGAAAAAACTTCTCAAACTTCAACAATTCAAACACAACTTCAAAGCTTTCAACAATACAACAAAAACTTCAAGTTACGGCTCAACAATTTGTCTCGGCCTCCACTTGTCTCGGCAATATGAAACGGCTCAAGTGAGGTCGGCTCCAATTCAAGCACAAGGCACGGTTCAACACTTCTTTAGCTCGACACAAGCTTCTAATGATCCTCCCTAGGCTCGGCTACTTCACAAGTATACACGGCCCAACTCAAACACTTCAACAAACTACAAATTCAAACTCCTTTGCTCACTTTGATCCAAAATGACATGGATCGAAAGTTCTCCTTTCGTTGCAACTTCAAGATGAACACAAAGAACTCCAACTTCAAACTTCAAATACTTGGCTCCAAGAATCAACTTAGCTATGATTGGCTAAGTATGGCTCTGATACCAAAAAACTGACGCAGCGGATTATTCGAAACAAAACTTCAATCGGTGAAATGTAACAATCGGTGAGTTGAAGATACCAAAATGCCCAAGTTCGTTGATCCAAAGATACCGAACTCTATCTATCTCAAACACATTGATAGCGCACTATACCGTGTTAAAAGATCTACGATTCTTCGCACGTTGATCTAGCGCACTAGATTCCGTGAATCGGCTTCTACGATCGTTGAATCGAGCGCACTCGATTAACCGAAAGAGGAGATAGGAGATTACACTCAACTACCAATTGGTATGAAAGCACAAAGCTAACAAAAAGAAATTTTATTCAAAATTCAACCACCCAAAATATACAACACACCCTCTATTTATAGCTTGACACAACCGACCCCTTTAACCCGTTGCCGACTCATAGACTCCGACTCATCATAAGTCGTTGCCGACTTAACAACGCAACACAATTTACACGACTCAAAGACATACGACTCAGCTTATCTACATACAGGACCGACTCATATACATTACCGACTCAAAAAAACAAAACAAGATACACGACTCATCAACCACACGGCTACAACAGTTAGGTCGTATACGACCTAATGACTCAAGGCCAACAAACTACAACACCTCAGCTCATATGGCCGACTTAAGCGCGTGCCGACTCAAGCCCAATCCCCCTGTGCTCCTCAACGACTCAGTTAGGTCGTGACTGCTTCCTCTTTTGTTAAGTCGTAGCCGACTTAGGCTCTTAAGTCGTAGCTTCTCTTCCTTAGGTCGGGGTCGACCTAAAATAGGCTCTTGTTCCTGTAACCCGTTGTCCTTTATCCCGTTAAGTCGTAAACGACTTAGATTGTCACAGTTAGGTCGGAAACGACTCATGCTTCTCTTGGGTCGTGGACGACTCAAACCCGATGTCTCGTTAACTCGGCCTACCTTCCCCCTTAACTTGTTAACTCGTGGCCCTCCTTCCTTAGCTCGGCAGCGACCCAAGCCTTCACGGAGTCGTGAACGACTCATCACACTACACCACAAACTCATGTTTTCAGGAACTAAAGTTTGCACAACTTCTTCTCCGGCCTTAGCTGCATCACAATCCTTACAATTCTTGATAAATACAACAACGAATGAAGCCAAAAAATTAACCATATACGTGAATAGGTCTCTAGGCCTCCAGTTCATCTCTCGAGCCCTAATGTATCCAAAGTAATATGTAAATATTGTTGGTCTGACGTGAGCATTATAATAAAATAACACCCGAGTCAGTCTGGAAAACCAGTATGAGAAACACACCCAACTGGATTTTAAAGTTATAGAAATCTTTGAAATCAAAGGTATCTCGTAAGACCACGCCGTGCATAAACACGGACGTGTTTTTGCTTTACGATAACCAAAACCTTTTCTATAGAAAATCCATTAATATTATAATAATGTCTAGGGGTGGAAATAATAATAATCAAGTAGCTGCGATGCTCGTGAGTGTACATCGCAACAATACTAGGTATATAATCAAAAACCGATAAGGCACGTTCGCCAATTGTGTATGATTCCATGGAGGTGTCCTTAGTACTTCGAGAAATAGTCCTGCATAAGGATCAGAGATATCCTTCCTAAGTAGAATACATCCCTAGTGATATACCATTGGAAAAACATAGCTGGTCTCGCTAAGACCAAGTGCATCGCTTATGCATCTATAACAATTGTAAGTAACGTCCAGGTGGAGACAACTTTATCCTATGGGTTTGCCAACCCTACTGGCCATGCCTCCTATCTTTGGTTTTAGCCATTTCTACCGATGAGGCTACGTCCAACATTCTAGCTCACGCACCACCACCAAAATAGATCACGAAATCCCATATGAATTCTCATACCCTATGGGTGTTGGAACCACACATGATATCTAACATCTCAATATATCACAAAACTCCTCCATGGAATCATATATGGTTTTGAAGTGGTTACGGTTTTCAAGTCATCTCTTACGAGTACACCCTTCCGCTTCCCTGGCTCCAAATACCAATCGTCGATTTCTAGAATGCTCAATACCGGTTCTTTCGAAAATAATCAAACAATAGACAAGAGCGGGGATCACCCCCTAACCGTTTAAGTTCACTGATCTCCTCATCATTTGTCCTAGAAGAACAAAAAGAGTTTATACGTACAGTATATCACTACCGACGGTAACTGTACTACATAATTCACATGTTTCTCCTAGATATTTGCAGTGTCAAAATCCTTCGGTGCTAAGTAGGGAATATTTCCATACCACCAAAATTAAGAAGGATTACATATTTAGGCCAAGATTTGACAGTTGGTTATTTAACTACCAACAAACACACATCCAAATCAAGGATTTGTTCAATAGGGGAAAACTAACATTGGTTAAGCACATAAGCAACCACTAGCCTCCATTAATAAATCCTTCATTTATTAAAATCACTTTATAAATTACTTGTATAAAAATACTTTTACAAAGGTACATCCACAAATCCTTATATTTTAATACTTAGAAAATATTCATACACTTATCTAAATAGCATAAGTATGTTCACACACATTACTCCCCCCAACTTAGAAGATGCATTCATATACTTATCTCAATGGTACAAGTATATTTAAAAAATTGAGAAAGATTTTCCTTTTTGTTTGATTCTAAAATCATTTATAGCTTCTTGTAATTTCTAAAACAATTTATAAACTTCCTTTTTAAATTTTTTAAATTTATAAATTACTAAATCATTTATAACCTATTCATAAATTATTTTTCAAGTCATTTATAAAACCTTTATACAGCCGTAAAACTAATTATAAAACTCCTTTTATAATTCTATAGAAGCATTTCTAAAATTCGTTTATAAATATATAACCATTTATAAAACCCCTTCACCTCGTAAATAATCCTCCTTTAAGTCTCCAAACCATTTCATAAACTTCCCTTTAAACCCCAAGTCTTGTTTATAAACTTTATTTACGAGTCTTGAAAACATTTATAATTAAATAAAATCATTTTAAAACACAACTATATAATTATAATAATTAACAACAAATAAAAATTACTAACTTTAAAACATCTTAAAAATAAAAATTAATGATTTCAAAACATTATGAAATAATAATAATTAATCTCTACAATTATTGTAAATAATAATAATTTATTTCCAAAACATTATTAATAAATCCTTATTATAAATTTGAAGCCATATTTATTTCAAATATTTAATTTTTCAGTAAAATAAAAATATTGAAAAATAATTTTTAAACAACATTAAATATAAATAAATAACTTAAAAACAATATTAAATATAAATAAATAATTTTTAAAACAATACTAAGTATAAATAAGTAATTCGGAAAAGACGAATAAAAGGTTGGAGTAAAATATAAGTTAAATCCTCTAAAAATAAAATATTTTAGAAACCAAATTTTGGATATAAAATCATTTCATGTCTCAAAAGCCAACTCCAATTCGACTGGCAATTTATAGTATTTCAAAATACTTATTTAAGGCCAATATCTAGCAAACGCTTTTCCAATATCGATATTGATTTTTCTATCACTATTGGTATCAGTTTTGAACATACAAGATGTCATAAGCAATAGTGTCCACAAATTATATTTCATATTCAATAACCATATAACAAGACTTTTATTTTAAAAAATTAACAATAGCAAAGAATCCCATTGGATTCCTCCAACCTGTCTCCTTGCATCACAGCTCATGTGTGTGTGTGTGTGTGTGTGTGTGTGTGTGTGTGTGTGTGTGTGTAATCAACAGTGGTGAGGAATTCCGTTGGGACCCTCCCACCTACTTTCTTGCATTACAAATAATATATAATCAAATAATATAAATCAACCGCTTCGTCCGGGATCGTATACAAAGAGTCGTCCGCTCTTACACGGGAACGTAATAGAGTCTTATCTGCTCCAGGGGTGGAAATATATCCAAGCGAACAATATAGAATAGTAAATTATCCAAACACTCAATCAACCAATCATTACCATTATATAATATTATCAGTTAACCAAAAAGGTGAGTTTAACTCACATTTATTCCAATTGCCGCCGAACGTTTCGGTTTGGAACTAAATCGAAAGATGTCTGATTTTAGCCCAAATTTCAACAGTCTTCAAATTCGTCCAGACCTATTCCACTACGAAGCCTTCATCGTTATGTGCAATGCAAAAATCCATGCATCGATGGGACTTTTGTATGAGTAAGTTATATATGTTAGTTATCAATTTTTAAATAAAAATATAATCAAACTAATTAAAACATTATTGTTATATTTACATAAATACCCAGACCCGAACAGTGCAGCATGCGCCCCCCTTCCCCCATACTCGCGCGCAATAGAACACATACATAAGGACTTATTTGCGAACTGATTTGTAAAGAACAGTTGATTCCTTCCCAAATTCCATATATACGATCGCCTGAAAGCCCTTATATCCGAGATCATCTTGCTTTCTCTCCGAAACCACCGTGCCTCGTCACCACTCATCACTAGCACACCCCATGCCGAACTTGACACCGCCTCACCACGTCACCTACCTCTTGGCGCTGCTCTGTGTATCCACGCTTCTACCACCTCACCGCCTCTGACCCGCTCACGCCTTCCCTTCCATGCATGCACACACTTCCCACATTCATCACATACTCCAGTCACTGCCATGCCGCCTCCACCCGTAACTGCCAATACCAACCACACCTTCCTCCATCTATACCATATGAAAGCCTATGCTAAACCAACTCAACTGACCAAGCTTAAAAAAAAATTAGTTTAGTAATTTGTTGGGTTTTGAATTTTTTTGAGATACAAGAAAGTTACTATGTTCATGTTACAAAATAAAGAAGAAAATAGAAAGAAAAGTGTTAAGTGAATTTGTGTAAAAGAATGTATTAATACATTTGCAGAAAGAAAAGTTAATGTTTGGCCCTGTAGACATTTCATGCGGAGAAGAAATAGAAAGCAAAATAAAGATCCCCTTTCGTGTTCGCTTGCATATACATAGAGCAAAAAGAATACTTCACACGTAAGGAAACAAAGTATGAATAATTAATTGCAAGCCATCAAACATTTAACGCAAAGTAAAAGAGGACATGCATGGCAGGGCAAAGAATTGTGTTTGTGTACGTGCATGTATATTTTAGGATTTGAAAATGTTAGATTTTTATGGTACCCTACCATACAATAATTCATTCCTTGAATGACATAAATAAATATACGATGGCATACAACTACGTCAGAAGATCATAAAACAATAATAAATTATTCCGTTAAGTTTTAAAAGTACCGACTTTTGCCGCAACAAGCACCAAAGAAAATTTAATTATTTTTCAAAATTAAAAATTATGGAAAAATCGTATAGAATAAATTAAAAATACATCATCAAAACTCAGGTCTTTATTTGAAATATATATTTTATCATGCTTTAATCAAAATTCGAATATTTAAATAAATTAAATATTCAAATTTGAAGACCTAAAAATACGGGTCGTTATATTTTTCTCTTTTAAAAGAATTTCTTCCCCGAAATTACCAAGGTAAGGAAAATGCGAAAATCCATTCACCTTTCAAAACCATTTAGTTGGACTCGTTATAAAAATTTCTAACTTTAAGGTTTACATAAAATTTCGGCAGCGTCTCTCTTGCACGGCTCGATCGAAACAACTACAAACTGTCACTATGGGCCTAAACCAGCCAAAGAAAACAAAAGCCCAATGGCTCAATCATAAAATCATCAATTTCAAACAACAATATAAATGTATACCTATTTGTCGGGCAACCAAATTGTACTCGTGAAACCAAAGCATCAAACTAGCTTTTTCTTCAATATACCTGCATCTTATTAACCTATGATATACAATCGTATAATTCATAACCATTTCAATTTTCACTTTCCAATGTCAACATTTAATTTATTAAAGCCCATACAATATACATATATCATCCGTATGCAATACCAAACCTACTCGCTCGCTCAATCACACAATTTCATTCCGAACTAGTACCATTTACATGACCACTCTAGTGCGGACTCAGATCCGGTTCCTTGACTAGAAACCATCATTCTTCTAGCATAGGCATATACCATGATAGAGAATTTCAGAATCAATCAAAAATCCATGTCTAGTGTTCACCATTGAGAATCGAGTAAAAAAAACCCTAACTTGGACCAATGTAAATCATCTCGAAATCATGTACTCGAATCTGGATCAAATCGTTATGCGAATGTAATAATATACGTACAACTTACGTATTTATTTTAATTGATTTCTTAGCCATACCAAATTCTTTTTATTCACATTTATTTATTGCTTAGTATATTTCTTTCAATACTAATATCACTTAAGAACCATCCCATCAAATTTCACTTAAGTTTATTATAAATATTTTATACAATCACTCCTCATGTTTATTTTTACTTTACACAGTTCATATTTGTTTTAAATCAAATTCAGTTTCATTTAACTTATTTCATTATTCAACATTATCCAGTTCTGTCAAATGACATTCTGAAACATATTCTATTCACTAATTTATTAGTTCATTTCTCTAATTCACTTCAAATCCAATTAATTTCATTTCAAAAACTATTTCATTTAACCAAACCCAGGCTATTTTTTTTTCAAAATTGATTTTATTTAACTTGACTTGCGTTAAATTTCATTTAAATTTTGTTTTCATTAAAAATTTACATTCAGCAAATCGTTACTTTAACTTACTAATTCTCAAATTTATAAGCTATAAAACTTATTTTCTCATATTTTCATAAAATTTAGGTTTAAACATCTTGTTCCCGTTTCAATTAATTTGAAATAATACTATAAATAATCTCTTTGTATTTCAAATCATATCATTGTGTATTAAAACTAAAATTCTAACGGTAGAAATTCCTTTCTTGGAACCCCAAAAATGAGCATCGATTATGCTGCAGCTATCATAGAAATTATTTTCGAACGACCGAAGTGAGTTGAGTGCTTTCTATCTCTTTTAAATTCCATTTTAAAAATATTTCTAGTTCAAATATTTCAATAATATACCATTATTATTTCTTCAAAACCATGAAAACAATTTTCAAAATCATATAGTTTTAAGTTCTCAAATTCTCAGCTTTTAAATACTTTTTATTTACAAATCATATTTATAAATTTTCCTTGTATATATTGTTTCACTTTGGTTGCATAAAACCATTCCTTAATTGTTATCTTTGTTTACATTATAATAATAACAACTATATTAGAACACAAACAATAAATGATAATGATCAAATATTACCATTCATTAACACCCAAACACACCATATATATTATAATAATTTTTGAAAAATTATTCCTTTATATATAAAATATAATCAAGATAAAATTATTTCATTTACCCAATTTCAAAACAATACTATGCTGAATTACTCTTCAAATGTTTAGAGACCATTATCAATAACGTTAATTACTCGTATTGACTAGAATCCATAAGCTACTCAACAAATCAATCAACACTTATAAAACATTTTTATATCGCTAACAAATACACGCTTATATATACACACTCAAACTCATTCTAGGGTGCTACTGACCCTATCTCTAATGAGTTACCCCACCAAAGCCAAGGTTTTCGCTCAGCCTTCAGCTTTGATACCACATTGTAACAACCCACTTTTCGAATATTTTAATCGGACAATTAACCATACATGATCCACTCAAATTGAACTGAAAGGCAGATAATCAAGGGAAGAAAGAAAGAAGAAGAAATAAAAGATAAGAAGAAAACTAAACAACACAGAATCTAATTGCGGAACGAAAAATCTATAATATACATCAAATCTTTACGCAAAAGTTAAACTATAATGTATATATACAAACATTAGTCAGAGTATACTAACATATTTTAGCCCGGACGGTTATAACAGTCTGTCCTTACAATTGCTGATAAATACAACAACGGATGTAGCGAAATAATAACCATATACGTGAATACGTCTCTAGGCCTTCAGCTCGTCTCCTGAGCCCCAATGCATCCAAAGTATCAGTAAATATGCTCGACCTGACCCCAGCATTTTAATAAAATAACAGCCGTGTCGGTCTGAAAAACCAGCAAGAGAAACACACCCAACTGGATTTTAAAGTTATAGAAATCTTTGAAATCAAAGATATAACCTAAGGCACGCCGCATATAAACACGGGAAGGATTTTACCTTATGAAAACCAAAACCTTTTCGATAGAAAATCCATTGATATTATAATAATGTCTAAGAATGACAATAATAATAATAATCAAGTAGCTGTGATGATCGTGACTGCACATCACAAATACTAGGCATATAATCAAAAACCGATAAGGCACGTTCGCTAATTATGTAGGATTCCATGAAGATGTCCTTAGTACTTTGAGAAACGGTCCTCCTGCACAAGGATCAGAGATATCCTTCCAAAGCAGCATACATCCCTAATGTTGTACCATAGGAAAAACATAGTTGGTTTGTGTGACGCCCCACCTCTATACCCACGCTAGCCAAGAATACTACGGTGTAGTGCTGTCAACTAGCACGGAGAATAAGGCTGTTGAGGAGCGGCCATCAATAGTTGACCTTACACTAGTATTGGTTATCTCGATAAGAGTGATATATATATATATATATATATATATTCTTTCATTTTTCATCTCTGATTTATTTTCTCCCATCGAAATACCCCAATTCCAGAATAAAACGAACTACGATGGTTCATAATAGTTTAGAACAGCAAATATAAAATAATAACACAGATAAATATAAATGCGGAACACAGATAAAACAGAAATTCTCATATATACAATAACTGATGTCAGTTACAATACATTTGACACGGTACATATGATACAACTACAACAGTCGACTCAGGAAGTTACATATACAAGTACATTAACGTATATAATATACATGAATACATATCTTCCTATACAATCATACAGACTACTACAAATAACGACGACTACTCCAAAAGATATGAAAGAACTTCATAGCTCTAGCAGCAACCCAAAGCAGAATATCTACAACCTGAAATACTCGGTCTGACCCGAGTATTAAATTCAAAAGAAAATAATACTCGGGTCAGTCTAATTCAAACTCAGTTATTAGTGCACAGAAGCAATAATAATCAAATAATGAATAGACGACAGTAATTAAACCAAATCAGAATGCAATTCAGAATATTGAATTGAAATAAACAGAACAGTTCAAACCATTGAAATATCAATTAAAATATTAAGATGAGTAGGGCTGCAGTACACGCACGCGTGTACTGCCTCGCCACTACAGCACATGAACTACGCAAAAGATTAATAAATCAAAACAAAATAGAATATCACAAAACCATACCGTGTGGCTGCAGTTCACGCTTGCGTGCACTGCCTTGCCACTATAGTGATGTCGTACCCAAAAACTCAATACCGTGTGACTGCAGTTCACGCCTGCGTGCACTGCCTTGCCACTACAGTAATGATGTACACAATCGGGCACAAGGTCAAACCCAAAATAAAAAGACGGATTCAACACAGGTGAAATTCCAAAATCAATATGAAACTCAGGTGCAATAAAAATTGAATAGTGACATGCACAAACATAAGAACATGTAAGAGAAACATGTCGTAACTACAAAGCTAAGTCACTTACGAACTGCAGAGATCAAGTCAGTGACTCAACACAACCGCGGCAGCAACAACAGTGCAGTAGTGCACAGAGAACTCCACAAGTCCAGTAAGATAACCAATATAACAAGCTAAATGTTCAAGCTACTTCACAATGCAAATGAAGACCAGTCCACAAGTATACCCAGTCACACGCATATATATGATCATGAGGCTTCACAGTGTACCGACCATATGAAGGAAGAGCACATGTTAATTGGATAGCAAGTGCCACCCAATGATGTAAGAAAATGAACAGACAGGATGGAATTAAATCACTGGAAACCTCACAACCAAGTCAGACTTCACTAAAACAATGGACCAGTGCATAGTGACAGTAAGGAATGTATGCAACAATATAAACATGGAATGGAATGCAACTACAAGGCATGAAACCATAATGAAACAGATCAGTTTTGAATACAAGTCAAAACTAGGGACATGTAACAAATGAATGGTCGGCTACAAGTAAATGGTCAAAGACCAGTTCACAAGTAAGAAGGCATAAACCCACACCAACATAGTCTGCATATGCACAAAGCAAATGCATATGAACTTGATGGCAACAGTTCAAGGCACTGTAACATTACATGAAACTGAGATTGCAACTTAATTAGAAATACATATGAACATGATGGCAACAGTTCGAGGCACAGTAACACTACATGAAACTGAAACTTCCAAAATGAAGCAAGAACAAATGTACATGAGTTATGGTATGTAGGACTTGATGCTAGGGAGAACAAGCTACACACATTTTACACTTTACAATTTAAAAATGTCAGGACCATGCATTATGTGTACTACAAAGCAAACCCATATGACATGCATATAGGGATTTCAAGTGAACTTAACAAGATTGTCGAATCCAAATGCTACTGAGGAATGAATAATGCAAACCAACATCAATGACACGGCCTCAAAATGAAATGGTTATAAATAACCCTATATGCACACTGCAGCAACTCAAGTGAACAGAGGTGGCACAAGGAACTGCAGACCAACCAGATTAATGATGCATATGGACTCAGAACAATATATAGTGACACATGGTAGTAGTGAAAACTCAAATAACCAAACTACTCGAGTGAATTCGACAAAGTATGTACACAAGTAACCAAACTGCAACAGGCCACAGTATGCAAGTGCAAAGACAAATGCACATGTCACCAGAAATGAAGCACTGCAACTCAAAGAGCATCAAAATGCAAATCATGATGAAACACAGCAACAACCATCAAAATCAAACATGACATTGCAGACTAGTTCAAGAGCATCAGGATATACTACCGATAAGAACTCATGAGAATGGAATGCACAAGCCAAAGAAACACAAATATACAGAAACGAGAACCACTTCACCAAAGTCAAAATATATTCAAGTTGAAGCCAAAAATCATCAATGTGTAAACCCAAAATCAAATGACCGAAGTCACCAAAAATCAGCAAGATGATTTAAACCGAATATCATACCAACAAAAATCACAGCGTTTAAAACTCTACGAACCCGAGTCTGAACTAGATGTGAGTAAATAACTTTACTCACCTGAATCGAAGCAACGGCGAGCTAAATCAAGTGGCCGCAAACCCTAGCAGCCATAGCAAAGTCGAAGTGACGATCGATCGAAGAAGCCCCAAGTTTTGGAGACGAACTGAGAAGAGGGGCGAACGATTGAAGAAAAAATAAAAAGGGGGCCGCCATTAATTTTGTTTCGGTGGTTTTAGGTTAGCAAACGAACGAATAAGAAAAATGAATTAAAAAGGGGGATGGGTTTAAGTCGAAGAAAAGGTAAAGGGAGAGGCAGTTTGATTGGGCTGGTTTATATTTAATAAATAATTTAGTTAAGGGTTTAGCTTGTTTGTTTAATAGTAAGTGCAATTTGATTGTTATAATAATTATTCACACTTTCTGATAGCATTGTTCTTAATTCACAGGTACGCTATGGAAAACCAAGTAAACACTACAGAGATCGAACGTTTATCAACAAACTACTGAAAACCAAAGTTTGGACCGAAACCAAAACAAATGAACCACTATTAAAAAAAAAATCAAAGCCCCTCAAACTTTATAACCATTTGTAATTTAAATTTTAAAAACTTCAATTTGAAAATTGACGAAAATATCGGGTTGTTACAGACTACCCTCCTTAAAGAAATTGCGTCCTCGCAATCTTAAGGAACAAATGGACAAATGGTAACAACCATAAAGAACATCATCATACGATAAAGAAGTTAGAAATAGAAAGTTCACCATATAGAGCATGAAAGAGAAAGCCTGAACATGTTTGCTCGATGAATTCTTTGGATTCCTAAGAGAAATCCATAGAATTTGAGAACCATTGAGAATCTCAACAAGAGAAACATCTATATTTCGAAGGTGCTACACCCCCGAAGCAATGATGTGAATATACGATTGCTCAAGAATAGAAATTGGAAATCCCTAAGGCATTTCCGTAATTGGAAGACGTGGAAAACATCATGAATAGCAGAAAATTGAGTCGGTACACCGGCGTAGTACAATATAAACACCAAAGAAATCTTTTAATTTCATAAAAGAAATTCACAAATTATCAACAAAATCTAATTATCAATAGATAATTCAGAAATCTCTAATCACAAATATTCGATTATCAAAAACGATAATCAAATCAACAAGTATTCGATTATCAAAATCTAAAATCAATCTTAAATCACAAATATTTAATTATCACAAACGATAATTAAATCTCAAATCGCAAATGTTTAATTATCACAAATGATAATCAAACTACAAATATCTAATTATCACAAACGATAATTAGAAACAATAAATATCTGATTATCAAAAACGATAACTCAGAAATCATAAACATCCAATTATCAAAACGATAATCAAAAATCACAAATTTTCAATTAACGAGTCCGAAATTAACCGAAATAGCAAACGCACATGACCCATAACCACGAGTTTTACTAAATCGTTTAATTCACTTCATCGTTTCCTTGAAAGTGCATAATTGTGTATTTTAAATAAATAACATTTTACGTTATCAAACGGACAAGTCCGGAATTAAGCGAATCAGTAAAAGAAAGGGGTCATAGTCCTCGATTTTTCTGAAACGTTTAATTCGCTTCCTCATTCTTTTGAAAGCGCAAATCGTAAAAATTTTGAAAACAATTTTGATTTATATTTTGAAATATTTTGAAGAATAACAAATTTCTAAAACACGTGATTAAAATAGCAATGTCAGTAGCAACTTCGACATATGTCAAAATTTCATCGAAATAATTGGCATCAAAATATAATACCAATGAATTTTTTCGTTCATCAAAAACGTCACAAGAATCTTCTCAAAGATAGAAAGGGATATCATACCCTAAACTTGTATTCATAACAAGTCAATAACACACGAATTCACCAATGCACAAGGATTGATAAAACTTATCAATAGAAATTACGAAAATTGGTGAAGCACAAATTCTAAAAATCTACACAAGAAATCCAGAAATCACAAGATAAGAGTATGAGAACTCGAACGGGAGTATGAAAACTCAAACGGAGTATGAAAACTCGAACAGAGTATAAAAACTCAAACGGAGTATGAGAACTCGAACAGAGTATAAAAACTCAAACGGAGTATGACATACAATAAAAGATATGGCATAACATAAAATATCCATATTATCATACTGCTATAAGCATGTAAATAATGATCAACAGGAGATCAACCGACATGAGGTATGGAATAAATATGAAATATCCATACTGACATACTACTATAAGTATGTAAATAATGATCAACAGGAGATCAACCGACAAGAGGTATGGCATAAATATGAAATACCCATACTGACATACAACTATAAGTATGCAAATAATGATCAACAGGAGATCAACCGATAAGAGATAATCAATATCACAAGATCTTCTCAAAGATCCAAAGAGGTATCATACCTCAAATTTGTACTCATGACAAATCAATAACATATGAATTCACCAGTACACAAAAATAGGTGAAGCATAAAATTTCCAGAAATCAACATAAGGAATCTAGAAATCACAGAAAAAGGGAAAGAGGCCTATCACATGACGGTCCGAAGACCATGGGGAGCTACCCCACATGTGTGAATGGAATCACACAGATTGAGGTCAAGACTAACCAAAAAGCAGAAAGGTATGTGTGAATGGAACCACACAAGTGGTGTCTAGTCTGACCATCAGAACGATCATCATGATCAACGAGGTGTGTCAATTACACTAAGCATGTATGAATGGAATCACACAGATTGAGGTCAAGACTAACCAAAAAGCAAAAAGGTATGCGTGAGTGGAATCACACAAGTGGTGTCTAGTCTAACCTTGCAATGAAAGAGACATCGCGCAATTGCTAGTCTAATTCATAAAGCGATCATCAAGATCAACGAGAAGTGTCAATTACACTAAGCTAGTGAATATAAAAGTTTAGCTTCATGTCCCATAACCACTAGCTTAACTTAAATATTTACGAACAAATTGTAGATCTTCACTAGAAAAATGTCACAAGTGGTTCAATCGAACAAGTCCAAAAATTAACCGACGAAGTAAACGCAAGCGTTTCATACCACTTGTTTTGCTAAGCCGTTTAATTAGATTTCTCATACGAGTGAAAATAAAGGTTTGTATATACTAATAGATCGGAAAACGGTTTAGGAAAAGATTTTGATATTGAAAATAGAGTTGAAAACATTTTGATAAAAGAGTTTTGATAATTACTACTAGTATTAAAACGTTTATATATTATTATTATTTTTTAAAGTGACAAATCACAAAAATGATTGTAAAATCAATCAATCACAAGAATTCACATACGAAGACGTGAATAGAATCCAAAGAAATCGATACCGAATTCATCGAAAGGTATGTTCACAAAAATTCCCGAAGAAATGGTCATCAAAGTTGCTAATAAATGATAGCAACAAATCGGGAAATTAACAAGAATCGATTAAATTTGAAAACCAAATCAATTCACTAAAATTCACATTCAAAGACGTGAATAAAAACCAAAGAATTCGATTCTTAAATCCATCAAAGTAGGAATATCCAAAAATTCCAGAAATAGAAGTTATCAAAGTCGACAAAGAAGATAACAACTAATCGGAAAAGAAGAATCGATTAACAATTGGAAAAACAAAGCAGAACGAGCATAAATGCATAAATGACTTCAACAAAAATAAAAATCGAGTCAATGTCGTAGTCAACAATTAATGGCCCTAATAGAGTACAAAATGATTCAACATCATCATAAAAGGACTCAACGGCAAACCAAGTCAGAGTCTTGGAAATCAAGAAAATTAGAAATTTCTCAAAAACAAAGTGACCGAAGTCGAATGGAAATCAAGCAGAGGAAAACATAAAATATCAAGTTCGGAATCGCTGAGATTCGAACAAAAATCAATCATCGGCTAAATCAAATCAAAGCCGAAAACACAAGAATTCAAAATCAAATGCATATGAATAAGCGTTAGGAATTCATAACTAACAATTCAAAGACAATCATATGCAAATATGAGAGATAAAACGTCGACAAATAGTTGTAACACATGTACTATCTAAGTTACGTTTTATATTTGTTCTAAACCCCAGGCTCTGATACCAAGCTGTGACGCCCCACCTCTATACCCACGCTAGCCAAGAACACTACGGTGTAGTGCTGTCAACTAGCACGGAGAATAAGGCTGTTGAGGAGCGGCCATCAATAGTTGACCTTACACTAGTATTAGTTATCTCGATAGGAGTGATATATATATATATATATTCTTTCATTTTTCATCTCTGATTTATTTTCTCCCATCGAAATACCCCAATTCCAGAATAAAACGAACTACGATGGTTCATAATAGTTTAGTACAGCAAATATAAAATAATAACATAGATAAATATAAATGCGAAACACAGGTAAAACAGAAATTCTCATATATACAATAACTGATGTCAGTTACAATACATTTGACACGGTACATATGATACAACTACAACAGTCGACTCAGGAAGTTACATATACAAGTACATTAACGTATATAATATACATGAATACATATCTTCCTATACAATCATACAGACTACTACAAATAACGACGACTACTCCAAAAGATATGAAAGAACTTCATAGCTCTAGCAGCAACCCAAAGCAGAATATCTACAACCTGAAATACTCGGTCTGACCCGAGTATTAAATTCAAAAGAAAATAATACTCGGGTCAGTCTAATTCAAACTCAGTTATTAGTGCACAGAAGCAATAATAATCAAATAATGAATAGACGACAGTAATTAAACCAAATCAGAATGCAATTCAGAATATTGAATTGAAATAAACAGAACAGTTCAAACCATTGAAATATCAATTAAAATATTAAGATGAGTAGGGCTGCAGTACACGCACGCGTGTACTGCCTCGCCACTACAGCACATGAACTACGCAAAAGATTAATAAATCAAAACAAAATAGAATATCACAAAACCATACCGTGTGGTTGCAGTTCACGCTTGCGTGCACTGCCTTGCCACTATAGTGATGTCATACCCAAAAACTCAATACCGTGTGACTGCAGTTCACGCCTGCATGCACTGCCTTGCCACTACAGTAATGATGTACACAATCGGGCACAAGGTCAAACCCAAAATAAAAAGACGGATTCAACACAGGTGAAATTCCAAAATCAATATGAAACTCAGGTGCAATAAAAATTGAATAGTGACATGCACAAACATAAGAACATGTAAGAGAAACATGTCGTAACTACAAAGCTAAGTCACTTACGAACTGCAGAGATCAAGTCAGTGACTCAACACAACCGCGGCAGCAACAACAGTGCAGTAGTGCACAGAGAACTCCACAAGTCCAGTAAGATAACCAATATAACAAGCTAAATGTTCAAGCTACTGCACAATGCAAATGAAGACCAGTCCACAAGTATACCCAGTCACACGCATATATATGATCATGAGGCTTCACAGTGTACAGACCATATGAAGGAAGAGCACATGTTAATTGGATAGCAAGTGCCACCCAATGATGTAAGAAAATGAACAGACAGGATGGAATTAAATCACTGGAAACCTCACAACCAAGTCAGACTTCACTAAAACAATGGACCAGTGCATAGTGACAGTAAGGAATGTATGCAACAATATAAACATGGAATGGAATGCAACTACAAGGCATGAAACCATAATGAAACAGATCAGTTTTGAATACAAGTCAAAACTAGGGACATGTAACAAATGAATGGTCGGCTACAAGTAAATGGTCAAAGACCAGTTCACAAGTAAGAAGGCATAAACCCACACCAACATAGTCTGCATATGCACAAAGCAAATGCATATGAACTTGATGGCAACAGTTCAAGGCACTGTAACATTACATGAAACTGAGATTGCAACTTAATTAGAAATACATATGAACATGATGGCAACAGTTCGAGGCACAGTAACACTACATGAAACTGAAACTTCCAAAATGAAGCAAGAACAAATGTACATGAGTTATGGTATGTAGGACTTGATGCTAGGGAGAACAAGCTACACACATTTTACACTTTACAATTTAAAAATGTCAGGACCATGCATTATGTGTACTACAAAGCAAACCCATATGACATGCATATAGGGATTTCAAGTGAACTTAACAAGATTGTCGAATCCAAATGCTACTGAGGAATGAATAATGCAAACCAACATCAATGACACGGCCTCAAAATGAAATGGTTATAAATAACCCTATATGCACACTGCAGCAACTCAAGTGAACAGAGGTGGCACAAGGAACTGCAGATCAACCAGATTAATGATGCATATGGACTCAGAACAATATATAGTGACACATGGTAGTAGTGAAAACTCAAATAACCAAACTACTCGAGTGAATTCGACAAAGTATGTACACAAGTAACCAAACTGCAACAGGCCACAGTATGCAAGTGCAAAGACAAATGCACATGTCACCAGAAATGAAGCACTGCAACTCAAAGAGCATCAAAATGCAAATCATGATGAAACACAGCAACAACCATCAAAATCAAACATGACATTGCAGACTAGTTCAAGAGCATCAGGATATACTACCGATAAGAACTCATGAGAATGGAATGCACAAGCCAAAGAAACACAAATATATAGAAACGAGAACCACTTCACCAAAGTCAAAATATATTCATGTTGAAGCCAAAAATCATCAATGTGTAAACCCAAAATCAAATGACCGAAGTCACCAAAAATCAGCAAGATGATTTAAACCGAATATCATACCAACAAAAATCACAGCGTTTAAAACTCTACGAACCCGAGTCTGAACTAGATGTGAGTAAATAACTTTACTCACCTGAATCGAAGCAACGGCGAGCTAAATCAAGTGGTCGCAAACCCTAGCAGCCATAGCAAAGTCGAAGTGACGATCGATCGAAGAAGCCCCAAGTTTTGGAGACGAACTGAGAAGAGGGGCGAACGATTGAAGAAAAAATAAAAAGGGGGCCGCCATTAATTTTGTTTCGGTGGTTTTAGGTTAGCAAACGAACGAATAAGAAAAATGAATTAAAAAGGGGGATGGGTTTAAGTCGAAGAAAAGGTAAAGGGAGAGGCAGTTTGGTTGGGCTGGTTTATATTTAATAAATAATTTAGTTAAGGGTTTAGCTTGTTTGTTTAATAGTAAGTGCAATTTGATTGTTATAATAATTATTCACACTTTCTGATAGCATTGTTCTTAATTCACAGGTACGCTATGGAAAACCAAGTAAACACTACAGAGATCGAACGTTTATCAACAAACTACTGAAAACCAAAGTTTGGACCGAAACCAAAACAAATGAACCACTATTAAAAAAAAAATCAAAGCCCCTCAAACTTTATAACCATTTGTAATTTAAATTTTAAAAACTTCAATTTGAAAATTGACGAAAATATCGGGTTGTTACAGATTGGTTTCGCTAAGACTGAGTGCATCACCCAAGCATGCATAACAACTATAAGTAACGTCTAGGTGGAGCCGACTGCACCCTATGGGTCTGCCAACCCTACTGGCCATGCCTTATATATCTGATTTTAGCCATTTTCGCTGATGAGGCTACGTTCGACGTTTCGGATCACGCACCACCACCAAAATAGATCACGGAATCCAACATAGATTCCCATACCTATGGGTGTTGGAACCATAGATGAATTCCAACATCTCAATATATCACGAAACCCCTCCATAGATTCGTATATGGTTTCAGAGTGGTTACGGTTTTCGATTCGTCTCTTACAAATACACCCTTCTGCTTTCCTGGCGCTCCAAAAACCAATTATCGATTTTCGGAATGCTCAATACCAGTTCCTTAGGAACTAATCAGACAATAAACAAGAGCGGGGATCACCCCTTAACCGTTTAAGTGGCCGGATCTCCACATCATTTGTCCTAGAGAAACAAAACGATTTTATACGTACAATATAGCACCATCGAAGGTAACTGTAACGTATAATTCCCATGTTTCTTTTAGATATTTCCAGAGTTTAAATCCTTTGGAGTTAAGTAGTGAATATTTATGTACCACCAAAATTAAGAAGGATTATATATTTAGGCCAAGATTTGATAGCTGGTTATTTAACTATCAACAAACACACATCCAAATTGGGGATTTATTCCATAGGGGAAAACCAACATTATTTAAGCACATAAGCAACCACTAACATCCATTAATAAATCCTTCATTTATTAAAATCACTTTGTAAATTACTTATATAAAAATACGTTTACAAAGGTATATCCACAAATCCATATATTTCAATACTTAGAAAATATTCATATACTTATCTCAATGGCATAAGTATATTCACACACATTACACCTCGCAACTTAGAAGATGCATTCATATACTTATCTCAATGATATAAGTATATGTACAAAATTAAGAAAGATTTTCCTTTTCGTTCGATTCTGAAATCATTTATAACTGCTTATAATTTCATAAAACCATTTATAAACCTCATTTATAAATTTCTAAATCATTTATGAACTATTATAAATTTCTAAACCATTTATAACATATTCATAAACTATTTTTCAAGTTATTTATAAAACCTTTATAAATCCATAAAATTAATTATAAAACTGCTCTTATAATTCCATAGACCCATTTCTAAAATTCTTTTATACATATCCAACCATTTAAAAGCCCCTCCACCTCACAAATAATCCCCCTTTAAGTCTTCAAAAAGTTCATAAAATTCCTTTATAAACCCCAAGTCTTGTTTATAAACACTATTTATGAGCCTCGAAAACATTTATAATTAAATAAAATCATTTTCTTTAGAACTCAATTATATATTAATAACTATTAACAATAAATAAAAATTATTAACTTTAAAATGCCTTAAAAATAATGATTAATGATTTAAAAACATTATGAAATTAACAATAATAATTAATCTCGACAATTATTATAAATAATAATTTATTTCCTAAACACCATTAATACATCCTTATTATAAATTTCAAGCAATATTTATTTCAGATAATTAACATTCTAGAAATATAACAATATTGATAAATAACTTTCAAACATCATTAAGTATAAATAAATAATTTAAAAGCAATATTAAATATAAATTAATAATTTTTGAGACAATATTAAGTATAAATAAATAATCTGGAAAAGATATATAAAAGGTTGGAGTAAAATAGAAGTTAAATTCTTTAGAAACAAAAATATTTTCGAAACCATATTTCGGATTTAAAGTCATTTCCTATCTCAAAAACCAGCTCCAATTCAATTGGCTATTTATAGTATTTCAAAATACTAGATTAAGGCCAATAGCCACCAAATGCTTAACCAATATCGATATTGATTTTTCTGTCACTATTGGGTATTAGTTTTGAACATACAGAATATCATAGGCGATATTTTCCATAAATTATGTTTCATATTCAAATAACCATATAACAGAAATTTTATTATAAACAAATCAACAATAGCTAGGAGTTCCGTTGGATTCTCCAACCTGTCCTCCTGCATCACAGCTCATATATATCAGCACACACACACACACACACACACACACACATATATATGTAAGTAAAACCAACGATGGTGGGGAATGCCGTTGGATCCCTCCAACCTTCTTTCCTGCATTAAAAATAATATATAATCAAATAATATAAATCAACCGCTTCGAGATGGAATTGTATATTAAGGGTCGTCCGCTCTTACATTAGAACGTAATAGGATCTCATTCGCTCAGGGGAGGGGGTATATATCCAAGCCAACAATATAAAATAGTAAATCATCCAAACACTCAATCAACCATTCATTATCATTATATATTTTACAGTTTAACCAAAAAGGTGAGTTTAACTCACATTTACTCTAGTTGCTGCCGAAGCGTTTCGGTTTGGAACTAAAATTAAACGATATCCGATTTTAGCCCTTATTTTAACAGCCTTCAAATTCTTCCAAACCAGTTCCATTTCGAAGCCTTCGTCATTATAAGTGCAATGCAAAAATCCGCGCCTCGATTTACCTCGAATGAGAGAGTTATAAATGTTTAGTTATCAATTTTAAATTAAAATATAATCTAACTAATTAAATCATTATCATTATATTTACCTAAATACCCAGACTCGAACGTAGCAGCACACGCCCTCTTTCCTCCATACTTCTGCAATAGAACAATTCACAAGGACTTATTTGCAAATCCTTTGCGAAGAACGGTTGCTTTCTTTCCAAATTCCATATATACGATCGCCTAAAAGCCCTTAAGCCCAAGACCACCTCGCTTCCTCCTTGAACCATCGCGCCTCATTGCCACTCATCACCAGCCAACCCCAGGTCGAACTTGAAACCACCTCGCCTCATCACCCACCTCCGGGCACTACTTTGACTATCCATGCTTGTGCCATCTTACCGCCTCTGACCAGCTCATGCCTTCCCTTCATGCGTGCACACACTTCCCACATTCACTACATACTCCACTCATGGCCATGACCTCTCCACCCGTAACTGCCAACACAAGCTGCGCCTTCCTTCGCGTATACCATATCAAGGCTTATGCTAAATCAACTCAACCGACCAAGTTTCACATTTTTTAGTTTAGTAATTTGTTAGGGTTTGAATTTTTTTGAGATAAAGACATTATTGATGTTTACTGTGAAATGAAAAGATATGAAGTATTATATATAAAAAAAAGAAGAAAGTTGTTGTGTTCATTTTACAAAACAAAGAAGAAAATAGGAAGAAAAGTGTTAAGGGAGGTTGTGTAAAAGAATGTATTAATATATTTGTAGAAAGAAAAGTAAACGTTTGGCCCTATAAACATTTCATTTAGAGAAGAAATAGAAAGCGAAAATGAAGAACCCCCTTCATGTTCGCTTGCATATACATGGAGCAAAAAGAATACTTCATAGGTAAGGAAACAAGGCGCGAATAATTAAATGCAAGCATCAAACAATTAATGCAAAATAAAAGAGGACATGCACATGTGCTCTGGCATGGCAAAGAATTGTGTTTTCGTTTGTGTATGTATATTTCAAAATTTGAAAACATTAGATTTTTACGGTACCTTGCCACACAATAGTACATTGGCGTACGAGCTACGAACGACAGAAATAAACATACGATCACGTACAACTATGTCAGATGATCATAAAACTATAATAAAATAAATAAGTTAACTTATTCTGTTAAGTTCAAAAGTACCAACGTTTGCCGCAAAAAACGTCAAACAAAAATTTAATTATATTTCAAATTAAAAATTATGGAAAAATCCTATAAAATAAATTAAAAGTACATCATCAAAAATCAGATCCTAATTTGAAATACATATTTCATTATGTTTTAATCCAAATTAAAATATTTAAATAAATTAAATATTAAAATTTGAACATCTAAAAATAGTCATTACAATTATACCTAAGAAAATAATTAGATATTTAATAATGAATATTTATACTAAGTATAAATGAATGTTTGTGACAATATTGTAAACAACACCTGTCATTTACCCTTAAAGATGATTAAATCTTTAAAAGTAAGTCTAAAGAGGGATGTCTAAATGTACGAAATAATTTGGGTTTGTTGTGACAATTTTTGAGTAACATTTTTCTTAAGCCCTTATAAATGTAATTAATCCATTAAAAGAGAGTTTTAAAGAAAATGACTAAATTTGAAGTATTTTGGGTTGTAGTAAACAATGTTTTAGTAACAATTGTTTTTAAACCCTTAAATTATATTTTAAAGTGGAAAAACATTATAAGTATAATTAGATTTTTGATAAAGATATTTTAAAGATAATAATAAGTATTGAAATCTTTTAACAAAAGGTAGAAAAGTTTATATGCTTAATTGATAAAAGATAAGGGTTTTATAGTAACAGTGTTTTAATAACATTTGTTTTTAACCCTTTTAATTATATTTTAAGCATGGAAAAATTTGTTAAGAGATTTATGTATGTACTTATATCGTTGAGATAAGTATATGAATACTTTTTAAGTATTAAAAAGAGTATAAGTGAATAGTTATATATACATATACATATATATCTTTTATAAAGAGAAATTAAGTATATGTACAAGTATACAGAGGAAGTTCCATCTAATAAAGGAGAATTAACTAATAAATGAAGTCCTAATGTAACGAAGCGGATTTTGCCCGTTCGAAAATCGACATCCATACTTTACATCGTACTCGAATGCCGCAGATTCGACCGTTCAAATCCGATTCGCCGGAGCTTATAACACAATTAAATAAACAATACAGCGGAAGAAATAATGAATATCAGTATACAACATCTGATACAACATCCTGATACAACAGATGATACAATAGATATTGATATACATCAAAGATATGATACAATATAATAGCAGCGGAAAGGAAAAATAGATAACCCTAACAGCGGAACAAATAAATCAAGATAGTCTTCAAGGCAGAACTCCAAAACTGCAGCTCCATCTCCAAGAACCAATCCAGAAATAGCTCAAACCAACATTACGATATACTAAGACAAGCAAGTCTCGTCCATAACCAAAGATTGAAAACTAGCTCCAGACAATCTACTGAACCTAACTATTTGAAAAACCCAACTCTAGACTGCTCGTGTGGAAAATAGTGAGCACCCAGAGTTTAGGAAAGGAACAATAAACTCCGAGTCAGTCATGGGACTGGTATGAGTAACAAAAACAGTTTATCTTTTAAATAAAACAAGATTTATAAAAGAAAATCCGATATGCTTTTTAGAAAATGAAACTACCATAAGACCTCCCGCCACACACACAATGCAAACGCAGAATTGGAGGAGATTTCTTCTTATGATAGTCAAACATGCTTAATACGTAGAAAATTTCTTGGATATTATTATTATAAGTGCACAGTGCAAAAAACCATTTTGAAAGTAGAATATTAATCTTAGCCAGCATAGACATTTCCAACTATGCGTACTATAGCTACCCTCCAAACAGTGGTGACCACCATAAGTGAATGGCAGGTTCTACAACTAAAACCGTACAGGGTTTCGTATTGGATGAATGGATTTCCAACAAATGGTCAGGCTAAGGAACTTCCTACTTCCACATGGGATCGCCTCTGGCGGGACGTCCCGAGAACCTATCCGGATCTCTGCCAATACAAGGCCGGGTTACCTCTGTAACTAGGTAACTACTACTCGAGCATGCCACTCCCCGGTCCTTTGGGACCTTTATCCGAGGTACCTCTAAGCAACAACCACACAGAAAATGAGATTGGAGCAACCACATAGGTTAAATATCAGGGCTCCATACCTAATACCACCCTTTACCAGAAGGGAATGACACACCCTAAAGGGCGCGACCCTCATAACCTTGCCGCATCTTTCATGTTTTGACCATTTCCGAGGTGTGAGGTCCTGATGCAGTCTCGTCCACAAAGCTACGCTTTATACAAAAGCCATGCTCTGATCACAATTGATCATCAACACACAGCAGCACTCAGCATGCCACACTACCAAATTGAGAGTATATCGCTGATAACCTTCAACTACATAACCTCTGAGCTCGTACGTCTCAGAGAAGGGTGTTAATGCTAAGAGAATAAATTCTCCGCCACCAACTGAAATGTATTTGAAAATAATCTACTTTATAGCTCAAATCGTAGTGTCAGTCATACAACCATACCAGTCTATTCCGGGTTCGAACAGAACCGAAGGCACTTCCAAAGAAGTCCTTGCAATCCGGGTATTCACAATCCCGATCGGACTTCCCATCACTTAGGGAATCTCTATACCGGAGTAACTCAGTGCAGAGACAATCGATAGGTCATCCTATCGTTTTCGCAAATACCCGGTCTTCACCACCGGTCTTCAATTGCTATCCATAACGTCGAAACACCTATTCGGAATGGGTTATACGACACATAGGTCTTCTCCCGGCTAAACCGAATAGTGAGCGCAATATTTAAAATATATGGATATTGGATTTCAATTAAGTCACAACTTAATAATTCAGAACTTTCCTTCAAATGGTTTAAACAAATTACCATTTCCAAATCTTTTAAACAAAAGATTTATTTCAAAAACCTTCAAAGTTTTAAACAATTTCCACACTTTAATCTTTTTTAAAAAAAAAAGATTTAATTCACAAAGTTCACCCCATTCACAAAGATCCATTTATGGATTTCAAAACAATTCCCATTTTAATTGGATTAACTCGTTAAAAATCTTTAAATTAAAGATTTAACTAATAGCTTTCAAATCGTTTCCATAACTTGGGAATCATTTTCATTTTTAACTTGAAATCCTTTTAACACAAATTGGACGTTCATTACTTATGTGAAAGCTTTTATCATCTGAAAACAAATAGTTTTCGTTCCAGAAAGATGCAATTTTATTTGTACGAGTTAAAGCCTTTCGAATTTAAATTCAAATTTCCAAATCAATACCTTTAAAATAGTTTAACCCATATAAACTAGTATAACATCTTTAGTCCATAGTTTAGAATTCAATTTCAAATATTGAATTCGAATTAAAATATTTAAATTTCAAATCCCAATTAAGTTATTCAAAATAAATTTCATCTTTGAAATTCTATTTCAAAAGCTTTTCACTTTAAATCCAAAACATTTCCAAAACATTTTGAATTTAAATATTCAAATTTAAAACTATTTCAAAATCTATGACTTAATCGATTTCCTCGTGAAATCCATATTTGTGTGTGTATAGTGTCGTCCATGGGTTTAACACAATAGTGCCACATCATTCAATCATCACAGATTTAAACCACAGAAATATAGTTGATAAGCGATATAAAGTATAACGCTTATCTTCCATTCACAGTTCTCAGATAATATGCAGATGTATCATCAATAAATGCATAAATTATACATGGCACAATTCACAGAATAAAATATCACAGATCAGATAGGACAATCAATTCAAGGCAACTCATTCAATACAATCATTCATAAGTAAGGTCAATCATTCAATGATCATTCATAAGCAGGATTAATTTATCATTTAATCTTAATCAATTCAATTTGTTTCCAAGTAAATAAATTACTTATGAATTAATTTTCAAATTCTGGTTAATTAATTTCAAACCATTGGATATAAATTAATAAATCAATCACCTTAATTAATCAATTAATTATTAATTAATCATATTAAATTAAATTAGCCTTTAAACCAATTTCATAATTGATTAACCTTAATAAATCAAAATATTAAAATTTATTACAATAAGTGATTAATCCTTTATTATTTTCATTAAGTGACTACATTTAAATAATTTATAATTTATTATCTAAATTAATTAATCCAATTAATTATTAACATTAATCACTTTAATCAATTACTTAATAATCCTTAGTTAATTATCTTTATTGACTACTATTATTTCTTCAATTGCTTTCTTAAGAAAATTTCTTAGACTTAAATCATTATTGATCATTTCAATTAATTGAATTTATTAATTTATAAATAAAATAAATCATTCTTTAAGTACCTTATTAATCAAATCATTTTAATTACCTTAATTATCTCCAAGATAACTCATTTTTTATTAATGACTTAATTAACATTAACATATATATATTTTAAACGTTTTACTTTTGAACTTACAATTTAATTCCATTTTGAATTTAAGTTTAAATCAAATTATTTTACATTCCAGCTTTAAAGATAAATTGATTTATTTAACTTACAAATTGAGTTAAACTAATTTATTAACTTTTCATCCAAATTTACTTTTAAATTTCATTTTTAAATTCAAGATTTAAAATAAAATACCAGTTTATCTTTAATAAAGTCTACCACTAATTTTTTTTTAAAACCTTTAAATTACATGTAAAGTGATATCCTTGTTATTAAAAGAAATTTAAACGAGTTAAAATCAAATTCCTTTTTAAATTCACCTATTTATTAACTTAGGTAAACATTTAAAGTTATAAACTTATTTCATTTCCAAATCTGGATTTCAAATTTAGATTTTTAGTTCAGGTTTCAAATTTTCCTTTAAGTTTGTTTAAATCTTTTCCTTTACGAATCAGATTCTAATTTTAAATTCAATTCCCCTTTTTAAAAGAACACTTAATTGTTATTAAAACAATTTGAACTCAAAAACTTATTTATGCCCCTGCACTAAGTTGCAAACTAACTTAAGTTTATAATTAAACTTTTGTTTTTAAATCCTGTTTAAGATTTGTTTTAAAATTAAATTTTAAAAATTTAGAAAACAGAACAGGTCTGTTATAAAATCTGGACAAAGTACTGACCCGAGCCTTGACAAATCTCGCTTCGAGTTCGACATCAATAACCCACGAGTAAACGCTCGAGTCAATTTGCAAACAAACCTAGCTCCATCCCCCAAACTACACAATGTTCCCAGATCACCAATACTAATGCACGGTGCACGTCTACAGTACCTCTGACCAAGTACAGGCGACACTTTGACGTCGAGCACATCGACGTTCGCCTACCCATCTAGTTCCAACCACCCTAACCCCTAAACTAATCCAGTATCGAAATCGAAATGTTCGAACTAAACCTGCAAACGAACAGGAACACCACCGCAAACCTGAAAATGCGTCAAACTCGAGACCTCGATCACCTGAGGGTCGATAGCTCTGGCCATGAACTCAAGTACGATCGAGCTACCTCCTCACGAAACCCTACGGGACTCGATCGCCTGACGGCGACGAAAACAAAAATTTATAGAGCATAGTAAATTTTTAACCAAAAACCCTATATTCGATCCAACCCAAAAATTCATGCATTCGAAAATTTTTCTATTATTTTTCCCGTGCTCGTGGATCATTAAGCTAGCTCCACCATTAATTTCAACATTTAAAATTCATCAAAACAACAGAAGTTTGTAAAAATATGATTCTTGTTCATATGTAAACTGCTCCTTCTTTTCTCAGCTAAAAATTCTCATTTTTGTTTTAAAAATCTTGTTTTAGTATGAGGATTCAAATTATATACCTGAATTTAAAAATTAAAAAGTTGGAATTTTGACTAAATTAAGGTGTTACTCAGATGTTTTGGTCTCCAGAAATATTTACAAGTTATTTTGACTGGAATAAATTTTTAATCTCAAGTATTTGCTATAACAACTATTTCTGTTTTAAAATTAAACCCAAAAAGAAAGTAGATTAAAAAGAAATGATTTTTCTTTTTTTGAATTAAAAACCTGGTATCTTAAAATCTTAGGAAACATATACAACAATAACCTATACGCAATACTTCCAGTTCCCATCATGTTCAAAGGATTCATATACATGTAGGAACATACTTATTCACAGACATATCTATGTAGTAGATTCAAGTCTTAAAAAAAAAATATGTTACTCACTGTGTTGTTTCTAGAGGAAGAAAACAGAGAACTGCCTTGTTTTAACTTGATGCTGATCCTTTATTTCTATCCAGTTTGAACTTGAGCTATTTATTTGATTCAATCTTCCTTCTATTTACTCTGATTTTCATTCCAGGTTTTAAGATAATTTTTTTTTTCTATGGATGAACTGAAAATGAAGAGAGGCTTGATATATAAGTCAATAAGTGTACAGGTTGATAATTATTATGTTTTGTTAATCAAATCTTTATTTCTGCAAATGAAAGGATTTGCTAAATATTTTGACTAAACAAAATGTTGGCTGAGAGATTTGCATTTAATGCCTTGCTTCTTAATTGGTTTGCATACTACTACACACACATACTTACTTGTTGACTATGCAGTTTATTTGGGTGGCTGTAGATCACTTGTATTGTATGCTTTCATTAATTATTCGGCTGATATGTATTATATTTTGTACTTGCATTAATTATCTTGTACCATATAATTTTTTTTCATTTTATTTCGGCTGTACATAATATCAAGGTTGATGTCTTCCTTTATAAGCTTCTCACTTATTTTTTTATTCCAGGTTTTCATGTCAAATTGGTACATACTTGAAGTACATTACTGTCTCCATTTGCTTGTACATAAATATACTTCATTTTCTTACTTCAGTATTTGTCTTCATACATATATATATTTGTTTGTATTATATTTTACAATTTATCTTATATATATAAATTTATTTCTAGCTTAATATTTATTTGTTTTATTTTATTTTTAAAGACTTCATTTTGAATTTTCAAATCAATTTATAAATAAATTTCACCATTTTAAATCAAAAAAGAATTTAATTATCAATTTAAAATAAATTAAAATTCGGGATCGTTACAGACTTCCCCCCTTAAAAAGAATTTCGTCCTCGAAATTCGCAGGCATGAAAATAACAAAGATAGATACACCAGGATAGAGAAACAATTTTCCAGATCAAACTGGATATCTATTCTGCATTTGGCTTACCCAATCAGAATATCGACAATATGAGAACGAACTCAATCAATACTACATAGGATACTTGGGTCACCAAATCTACGAAATATGCGAAGCACTGGTTAGTTCGAAGGAATAACTAACCGTCCGTAAAATATTTCCGGACTCAAATTGTATTCACATATCTGTCTACTTTTGGGTATAATTTCAAAATTTTTAGTTTAGAAACCAAAGTATATCTGTAACCATAGCAACCAAAGCAAACAAAGCAACCAATACATCCAAACAACCAATTTTGGCCTATTTGGAGTTTATGTCCCATACACATATATCAAATCTTCTTCCTGTATTTGCCAGGAACCATCGAAGAATTTACAAGAGATGCTGGACAAAAGAGATAGATTTAACCTTCTATAAGTGTTTCAAATACTAGGAATGGATTCAAGTCGGAACATCTCAACTATATATATAATTTGTCCCTCTTCGGACTTCGATCAACCCAAGAAATTATAATAGAATTTTCAAATTTGGTTTTAAACGAAATCATTTTATCGATTCAATTCAAATTATCCCTCATAATCTATTAATCAATTTAATTCAACTTAAAATTTCCAATTTATTCAGAATTTCCAATTTTCAAATTTCAATTTTATTAAAGTTTAAATTAAAAACTGATAAGATACTAGTGAAAATTCGAAGTAAGGATTTCCTACAATGATTCGTAGGGCAACCATTGCACTGAAACTTCTTCCTGGAGCTGTCACGAAGCAATCAAAAAAGAATTTGGAAACGAATCAAAGGAAACTGATAGAGAAAGATTGTTCCCACTGTTGCAGGGCACTGACCATTTATAGTCGTATTTCCCTGTCCCCTATCTCATTCTCTTCTTGTACTCATACTCACTACCAGTGGATAGTAAGAGAATTTACTGAGGCATTCAAACGGATATCTTAGGGATATACTCATTCTAGGGTTTACTTCACCCTATCTCTAATGAGTTACTTAATGTGTTATACTCCTGAGCTAATGTTCAACCTTAGCTCTGATACCAAATGTAACGAAGCGGATTTTGCCCGTTCGAAAATCGACATCCATACTTTACATCGTACTCGAATGCCGCAGATTCGACCGTTCAAATCTGATTCGCCGGAGCTTATAACACAATTAAGTAAACAACACAGCGGAAGAAATAATGAATATCAGTATACAACATCTGATACAACATCCTGATACAACAGATGATACAATAGATATTGATATACATCATACATATGATACAATATAATAGAAGCGGAAAGGAAAAATAGATAACCCTAACAGCGGAACAAATAACTCAAGATAGTCTTCAAGGTAGAACTCCAAAACTGCAGCTCCATCTCCAAGAACCAATCCAGAAATAGCTCAAACCAACATCACAATATACCAAGACAAGTAAGTCTCGTCCATAACCAAAGATTGAAAACTAGCTCCAGACAATCTACTGAACCTAACTATCTGAAAAACCCAACTCTAGACTGCTCGTGTGGAAACTAGTGAGCACCCAGAGTTTAGGAAAGGAACAATAAACTCCGAGTCAGTCATGGGACTGGTGTGAGTAACAAAAACAGTTTATCTTTTAAATAAAACAAGATTTATAAAAGAAAATCCGATATGCTTTTTAGAAAATGAAACTACCATAAGACCTCCCGCCACACACGCAATGCAAACGCAGAATTGGGGGAGATTTCTTCTTATGATAGTCAAACATGCTTAATATGCAGAAAAGTTCTTGGATATTATTATTATAAGTGCACAGTGCAGAAAACCATTTTGAAAGTAGAATATTAATCTTAGCCAGCATAGACATTTCGAACTATGCCTACTATAGCTACCATCCAAACAGTGGTGACCACCATAAGTGAATGGCAGGTTCTACAACTAAAACCGTACAGGGTTTCGTATTGGATGAATGGATTTCCAACAAATGGTCAGGCTAAGGAACTTCCTACTGCCACATGGGATCGCCTCTGGCGGGACGTCCCGAGAACCTATCCGGATCTCTACCAACACAATACCGGGTTACCTCTGTAACTAGGTAACTACTACTCGAGCATGCCACTCCCCGGTCCTTTGGGACCTTTATCTGAGGTACCTCTAAGCAACAACCACACAGAAAATGAGATTGGAGCAACCACATAGGTTAAATATCAGGGCTCCATACCTAATACCACCCTTTACCAGAAGGGAATGACACACCCTAAAGGGCGCGACCCTCATAACCTTGCCGCATCTTTCCTGTTTTGACCATTTCCGGGGTGTGAGGTCCTGATGCAGTCTCGTCCACAAAGCTACGCTTTATACAAAAGCCATGCTCTGATCACAATTGATCATCAACACACAGCAGCCCTCAGCATGCCACACTACCAAATTAAGAGTATATCGCTAATAACCTTCAACTACATAACCTCTGAGCTCGTACGTCTCAGAGAAGGGTGTTAATGCTAAGAGAATAATTTCTCCGCCACCAACAAAAATGTATTTGAAAGAAATCTGCTTTATATCTCAAAGTATAATGTCAGACATACAACCATACAAGTCTGTTCCGGGTTCGAACAGAACCAAAGGCACTTCCAAAGAAGTCCTTGCAATCCGGGTATTCACAATCCCGATCGGACTTTCCATCACTTAGGGAATCTCTATACCGGAGTAACTCAGTGCAGAGACAATCGATAGGTCATCCTATCGTTTTCGCAAATACCCGGTCTTCACCAATCACCTATTCGAAATGGGTTATACGACACATAGGTCCTCTCCCGGCTAAACCGAATAGTGGGCGCAATATTTAAAATATATGGATATTGGATTTCAGTTAAGTCACAACTTAATAATTCAGAACTTTCCTTCAAATGGTTTAAACAAATTACCATTTTCAAATCTTTTAAACAAAAGATTTATTTCAAAAACCTTCAAAGTTTTAACAATTTCCACACTTTAATCTTTTTTTTTTAAAAAAAAAGATTTAATTCAAAATGTTCACCCCATTCACAAAGATCCATTTATGGATTTCAAAACAATTCCCATTTTAATTGGATTAACTCGTTAAAAATCTTTAAATTAAAGATTTAACTAATAGCTTTCAAATCGTTTCCATAACTTGGGAATCATTTTCATTTTTAACTTGAAATCCTTTTAACACAAATTGGACGTTCATTACTTATGTGAAAGCTTTTATCATTTGAAAACAAATATTTTTCGTTGCAGAAAGATCCAATTTTATTTATACGAGTTAAAGCCTTTCGAATTTAAATTCAAATTTCCAAATCAATACCTTTAAAACAGTTTAACCCATATAAACTAGTATAACATCTTTAGTCCCTAGTTTAGAATTCAATTTCAAATATTGAATTCGAATTAAAATATTTAAATTTCAAATCCCAATTAAGTTATTCAAAATAAATTTCATCTTTGAAATTCTATTTCAAAAGCTTTTCACTTTAAATCCAAAACATTTCCAAAACATTTTGAATTTAAATATTCAAATTTAAAACTATTTCAAAATCTGTGACTTAATCGATTTCCTCGTGAAATCCATATTTGTGTGTGTATAGTGTGGTCCAGGGGTTTAACACAATAGTGCCACATCATTCAATCATCACAGATTTAAACCACAAAAATATAGTTGATAAGCGATATAAAGTATAACGCTTATCTTCCATTCACAATTCTCAGACAATATGCAGATGTATCATCAATAAATGCATAAATTATACATAGCACAATTCACAGAATAAAATGTCACAGATCAGATAGGACAATCAATTCAAGGCAACTCATTCAATACAATCATTCATAAGTAAGGTCAATCATTCAATGATCATTTATAAGCAAGATTAATTTATCATTTAATCTTAATCAATTCAATTTGTTTCCAAGTAAATGAATTACTTATGAATTAATTTTCAAATTCTGGTTAATTAATTTCAAACCATTGGATATAAATTAATAAATCAATCACCTTAATTAATCTATTAATTATTAATTAATCATATTAAATTAAATTAGCCTTTAAACCAATTTCATAATTGATTAACCTTAATAAATCAAAATATTAAAATTTATTACAATAAGTGATTAATCCTTTATTATTTTCATTAGGTGACTACATTTAAATAATTTATAATTTATTATCTAAATTAATTAATCCAATTAATTATTAACATTAATCATTTTAATCAATTACTTAATAATCCTTAGTTAATTATCTTTATTAACTAATATTATTTCTTCAATTGCTTTCTTAAGAAAATTTCTTAGACTTAAATCATTATTGATCATTTCAATTAATTGAATTTATTAATTTATAAATAATATAAATCATTCTTTAAGTACCTTATTAATTAAATCATTTTAATTACCTTAATTATCTCCAAGATAACTCATTTTTTATTAATGACTTAATTAACATTAACATATATATATTTTATACATTTTACTTTTGAACTTACAATTTAGTTCCATTTTGAATTTAAGTTTAAATCAAATTATTTTACATTCCAGCTTTAAAGATAAATTGATTTATTTAACTTACAAATTGAGTTAAACTAATTTATTAACCTTTCATCCAAATTTACTTTTAAATTTCATTTTTAAATTC
Source organism: Allium cepa (assembly GCA_030765085.1). NCBI lineage: Eukaryota > Viridiplantae > Streptophyta > Magnoliopsida > Asparagales > Amaryllidaceae > Allium > Allium cepa. The sequence continues at coordinate 960,212,589 of CM060939.1, read as the reverse complement.
AAGATTTAAAATAAAATACCAGTTTATCTTTAATAAAGTCTGCCACTAATTTTTTTTTTAAAACCTTTAAATTACATGTAAAGTGATATCCTTTTTATTAAAAGAAATTTAAATGAGTTAAAATCAAATTCCTTTTTAAATTCACCTATTTATTAACTTAGGTAAACATTTAAAGTTATAAACTTATTTCATTTCCAAATCTGGATTTCAAATTTAGATTTTTAGTTCAGGTTTCAAATTTTCCTTTAAGTTTGTTTAAATCTTTTCCTTTACGAATCAGATTCTAATTTTAAATTCAATTCCCCTTTTTAAAAGAACACTTAATTGTTATTAAAACAATTTGAACTTAAAAACTTATTTATGCCCCCGCACTAAGTTGCAAACTAACTTAAGTTTATAATTAAACTTTTGTTTTTAAATCCGGTTTAAGATTTGTTTTAAAATTAAATTTTAAAAATTCAGAAAACAGAATAGGTCTGTTATAAAATCTGGACAAAGTACTGACCCGAGCCTTGACAAATCTCGCTTCGAGTCCGACATCAATAACCCTCGAGTAAACGCTCGAGTCAATTTGCAAACAAACCTAGCTCCATCCCCCAAACTACACAATGTTCCCAGATCACCAATACTAGTGCACGGTGCATGTCTACAGTACCTCTGACCAAGTACAGGCGACACTTTGACGTCGAGCACATCGACGTTCGCCTACCCATCTAGTTCCAACCACCCTAACCCCTAAACTAATCCAGTATCGAAATCGAGATGTTCGAACTAAACCTGGAAACGAACAGGAACACCACCGCAAATCTGAAAATGTGTCAAACTCGAGACCTCGATCACCTGAGGGTCGATAGCTCCGGCCATGAACTCAAGTACGATCGAGCTACCTCCTCACGAAACCCTACGGCACACGATCGCCTGACGGCGACGAAAACAAAAATTTACAGAGCACAGTAAATTTTAAACCAAAAACCCTATATTCGATCCAACCCAAAAATTCATGCATTCGAAAAATTTTCTATTATTTTTCCCGTGCTCGTGGATCATTAAGCTAGCTTCACCATTAATTTCAACATTTAAAATTCATCAAAACAACAGAAGTTTGTAAAAATATGATTCTTGTTCATATGTAAACTGCTCCTTCTTTTCTCAGCTAAAAATTCTCATTTTTGTTTTAAAAATCTTGTTTTAGTATGAGGATTCAATTTATATACCTGAATTTAAAAATTAAAAAGTTGGAATTTTGACTAAATTAAGGTGTTACTAAGATGTTTTGGTCTCCAGAAATATTTACAAGTTATTTTGACTGGAATAAATTTTTAATCTCAAGTATTTGCTATAACAACTATTTCTGTTTTAAAATTAAACCCAAAAAGAAAGTAGATTAAAAAGAAATGATTTTTCTTTTTTTGAATTAAAAACCTGGTATCTTAAAATCTTAGGAAACATATACAACAATAACCTATACGCAATACTTCCATTTCCCATCATGTTCAAAGGATTCATATACATGTAGGAACATACTTATTCACAGACATATCTATGTAGTAGATTCAAGTCTTAAAAAAAAAAATATGTTACTCACTGTGTTGTTTCTAAAGGAAGAAAACAGAGAGCTGCCTTGTTTTAACTTGATGCTGATCCTTTGTTTCTATCCAGTTTGAACTTGAGCTATTTATTTGATTCAATCTTCCTTCTATTTACTCTGATTTTCATTCTAGGTTTTAAGATAAATTTGTTTTTCTATAGACGAACTGAAAATGAAGAGAGGCTTGATATATAAGTCAATAAGTGTACAGGTTGATAATTATTATGTTTTGTTAATCAGATCTTTATTTACTGCAAATGAAAGGATTTGCTAAATATTTTGACTAGACAAAATGTTGGCTGAGAGATTTGGATTTAATGCCTTGCTTCTTAATTGGTTTGCATACTACTACACACACATACCTACTTGTTGACTATGCAGTTTATTTGGGTGGCTGTAGATCACTTGTATTGTATGCTTTCATTAATTATTCGGCTGATATGTATTATATTTTGTACTTGCATTAATTATCTTGTACCATATACTTATAATTTTTTTTCATTTTATTTCGGATGTACATAATATCAAGGTTGATGTCTTCCTTTATAAGCTTCTCATTTATTTTTTTTTCCAGGTTTTCATGTCAAATTGTTACATACTTGAAGTACATTACTGTCTCCATTTGCTTGTACATAAATATACTTCATTTTCTTACTTTAGTATTTGTCTTCATACCTATATATATTTGTTTGTATTATATTTTACAATTTATCTTATATATATAAATTTATTTCTAGCTTAATATTTATTTGTTTTATTTTATTTTTAAAGACTTCATTTTGAATTTTCAAATCAATTTATAAATAAATTTCACCATTTTAAATCAAAAAAGAATTTAATTATCAATTTAAAATAAATTAAAATTCGGGATCGTTACACCTGATTTATAAAAGAAATTTTAATAAAAAAGGGGTTTTACTAGAGTTTTTAATTAATAAAGTATAAATTAACTAAAAAAGGATCAGAAGTCGTTTATGTGACTTGATCATGCTTTGGATGAATTGATAGAGCTTGTATGTTTACTTGCTTATGGAGAGTATATCGAATATAACGACCCGTCGTTCCACACCCTTTTAGTTGTCAATATACCACATTTGTCCAACCTAAATAGTATGAAAGGGCGAATAACTAAGAGAAAGACGAGGACAAAAGAGGAACGGAAACAACAATACAGAATCTCACAATCGCAGCGGAACAAAATATAATACATAATAACAGATATTTATAAAAAGAGAACTTTAACTGCAATATACATACAATCACTAGAGCAACAATCAACAAATCAATCTGGACAGTTATAATAACTTGTGCTCACAAGTGTTGAAGATACAACATACACACATAGTGGAATATTATCAAATACGTGAGTTACGCCTGAGACTCCTCCAGCACGTCCTCTAAGCTCCATAGCATCCTAAGATGAATATGTAATACTCGATCCGACCCGAGCATTATAATAAAATAACACCTGGGTCAGGCTAGAAAACCCGCATGAGAAAACACACTAAATTTGAATGATTATTGTTATCAAAATCCTTTGGAAACAAAGGTATCTCGTAAGACCATGCCATACATAAATACGATGAGTTTTTACCTTAGGATAACCAAAACATTTTATATCAAAATCATCTGATATTATAATAGTGTGTAAAGAAAATAAACTATAAAATAGCTGAAATGCTCGCATCTCATTTTTAACATAGTTGCGCATAACTAAAACCGCACAGACTCGTAGTGGATATTGGATTCCATACAATGACTGGGCTACTGGGATACTGCCTTCCATAGTACATCTCTAGAAAAATGTGCCGAGATCATACCTAACAATCCCTGCCAACACAGAACCGGCCTACCCCTTATTGGATAGTATCGAATATATTATCTCCCAGGGTGTTCCCAACCCATCGAGCTCTCTCTTTGCATGCACAACCATATCCATAATTATAATATATCCGAGAGTATCTAGAAAAGTCATAACATACCCTACTTGGGTGCGACCCACTTTGCCCTGCTACATCTCCCCTGTTTTAGCCATTTTTGGTTGATGAGGCTTGAGGCTACATTTTACCTTTAGAATAGCATTCATACTTGGAATGCGAACACTGCCTTCCAGACCATGATGCAAATGATAGAATTCATCCATACAAGTATTTCTGGATCCAAACAAACTGAATCTCCAAAATCACCGCCTTCATTATCTTCATGGTATCACAATTCGTAACCACAAAATCGGATTGAAGTGGTTTTCGGATAATTAAATCTGATCCCAGTCACTTTGAAACGATTAACGAAATTGGCCAAATTTGATAGTCAGTTATTCAACTATCAAACAATACACATAAGCAGTCACTAGGTCCATACTATATATCTTTCAAAATATTCATTTCAAATATTTTTATAAAGATATATTCGAATTTCTTTCAGTATTTCCACATTTGAAAACAATTTCAAATACTTAAATCCATAACAGGATATTTCCAACCATATTTTCAACACATAGAAATATTTTCCAATTTAATTCATAATTCATTACTTAGAAAAATATTTCCATATAAATCATTTCATCGTTACAACATTTCCAAAATCTTCATTCCCATACTTAGAAAATATTATAAGTCTATTTTTTTCCAAATCATTTCTAATGTCCATACTTTGAAACATTTTCATCGCTTATATCATAAATCTTTCGAATGTTTTTTAGTTCCATTTACCATTTCCAAAAATCGATTGTACTTATTTATAATCTAAACTAACAGTTTATAACTTCTTTTATGAACTTAGATTCATTTTTGAAGTTCCCGTATCTAACATTTGGAAATTTTCTTAGGTGTCCAAAATTCCATTTTAAGATTTCACTTATAAAATCTCATTCATTAAATAAAACCCGATTTACAAATCTCAAGTGTATTTATAAATAGCTTCAACCAATTTCCAAAACTCCATATTATAAAATAAGTATTTTAAAGAATAATAATAAATTTTCAAATATATTTAAGTAATTATTTAAAATATCAAAACCCCTTTTAACTAAACAATGATAACTAATTTCCAATTCATTTATAAATAATACTAATCGATTTACAAAGCCTGTTTATAAAACATAATTCATTTCAACAAATTTAAATATTTGAATAACTAACTTTTTGAAATATTTGAATCTAAATAATATTTTTTAAACTGCATAGTTTAATAAACAAAAATCCTTTTCTGAGAACAAAACTATTTTTAAGATTCAATATAGCTGATTTAATACTTATAAATCTCTCTCGATTTATCAAATATCAATTTACATTTCCAATTTCACAACTATTTCTAAATTCCAAAATATAATCCACTATTTCTTTCTAAACCAATTTCCATATTTCATTTTAAATTCACACTGTGAATTTATATTCTCAATTTATCAAATGATAATCATTCCACTTTATTTATAAACATTGTTTATAACTGTCACGACCCGCCCTAGCGACCCTTGAAAATGACAAAATATACTCATTGTATAACATGCCGAACGATGGAGTGCTGGAAAGACAAATTGTGAGGGGAAAGAATGTAGGTAGAAAAAAAGAAACTAACAAAAACAGAATCTCATAGAGGACTGAATAACATATAATATAAACAGTTCTTTTCACAAACCCAAAACTGTACTAAACATAACTCACATCAAAGTACACAAATAATGTAACGACCCGAAATTTTCGATCTCGAAAATCCCAGATAGTTAGGAAAAGAAGAAAGAGATAGAAGAAGAAGAAACAGAAAACACAACACAAATTCTCACATTCGCAGCGGATCAAAATATAATATCAATAATAACAGTTTACAAAAGAATACAATATCTATCGGTTACATGTTAATACATCAGAGTTACACACATACTCAAACACTCGACATATACAAATCAACATGTCTCAGATATACAACAATATAATATAGCGGAAACACTACATATGTTCCTGCCATCCAGCTCGCTTCCTAAGCTCCAGAATATCCTTACTTGAAAATCTGTAATACTCGGTCTGACGCGAGCATTACATCAAACTAACACCCGGATCAGGCAACGTAAGTAAACCTATCCAACAAGGAATACAAAGCATACAACTTACTTAAAACCCGGGGTAACTCGTATCAATTTACATAGCCACAATTTGTTGTAGACATCACTTATTTCACACATCAGTTTTCTAAGTACCAGAATTTGGATTAAATAGTCCAATTCACCTAAATCATTTCATTCCAGCCTATAGATTTCACATTTCAATTTATAACAATTGGAAGTGGTTTCAGATATTTTCCAATACCCGACCCCGGTCTCTTCGAGTCTCATTCAAGACATCCAATATCACTCAATCATCCATAAGCATACTTGATCACTTCCAAATTAATTCAATTATTTCAAATTGAATTGCTAACCTCAATCACTGAAATTCCTTCATTTAACATTAATTAATTTCAAATCAATTAGTTAATCATCCCTTAATTATCCATCTTAATTAATCATCCTGGGTTAATTATCTTTTAGTTACATTCAAGTAATTATCTTCAATTAATTACACAAATTAATTATTCTTAACCAAAAACAGTAATTAATCCTTAATTACTTATGTAATTAATTTCTCATAAACCGCTTATTATATTTTTATCAATCAACCTTCAGTTACATCATTAATTTTATCTAGATTTAAACTTAGATTTAAAAACTTTACTTACTTTTAAAACTTTATTATCAATTCAAACCATTAACCATTTTAAAGTAGTTAAAATAATTTAAATTCAAAAACTTATTTTATTTTTTAAAAAACTGAGATTAAACTCAAATTCCAGATTTTAAAACTTAGATTTTAAAACCTATTTTAAACCATTTATAATTTAAACTTTCAGTTTTACAATTCAAACCAAATATACTAAGACACATAAAAGTTGTTAAAACCAATTTAAATTTCTAAACTCAAATCGTTTCAAAACTAAGGTTCAAACTAACTTGAATTCAGATTTAAACTTTAGTTTAAAACTTAGTCTAAAACTTTGATTTACATTTGAAACTTTATTTTTAAATTTAAAAACAGAACAGGGTTTTGTTATTAAAAGCCTATAACCAAATCTTATGCTCTAGCTAAAACCTTATCTGCTTCGAGCCAACAAATCAATTACTTCGAGTTAAACACTCGAATCACTCGCAATAACCCACAACAAAAAAACAACCTTCACCAGAAAATCCACCTTGCACCGTGCACATGCACGTGGCACTGATCGACCTCGATCATCCACTATAATCTCCTCCAGTCATCAATCACCTTCAGACCCTCTCGCGGTCATTAGACCTCTACCCAAACTAAAGATCCAAGATCGAGCTTCACATCCCACCTGCAAACAACTAGAATCCACCACCACCAAACCTGGAAACGCCACGCTCCCACAACTCCATCCACCTGAGCATTAGCGACTCCGGTCACATATTTGCAAACTACCAAACACTCATTTCTCAAAAACTCGTAACACTCGATCAATCCAATAGGCCGTGGTGATCGATTCACTATACCTAGTTAAAACTAGGGTTCCATCCTTCAAACCACAACCACCACCTCCACAATTCTCTTATCGTCTTCCCGTTATTTTCCTCTATTCACCGATCACTCCTCCACCTACAGGAGGAAACTCAGCCCACCCGATCACAGAGATCATCAGAGATAACACCCAAAGCAAAATACAAACAAAATAGAATCGCTCTTTCATTTTAACACTAAAAATTCTGATTTTAATTTTAAAAATCATGTTTCTGGATGGAGTTTCAGTTTACATACCTGAAACATTGAATTAGAATATTTAAAATCTTGAAAAAACAACAATTACACTGCTCCTTTGGTTCTCAAAGCCATTTCAAGTTTAAATTTTAACTAAACTAAATTTAAAACTTTAGTTTATGGTAAACAAACTATTTTTCTTTGAAACTTTAAATCTAACAAGGATTTGTTCAAGAAATAGTGTTTTCTTGTTTAAATCGGGAGCTTGGAAACAGAATACAACACATACACCTACTAATTTACATTCACATATACACACAGAAGAATACACTTGTAAATTTTCACATAACGTACTCATTCCAAATATTGTTCAAGCAACCAGGTTCAAATATTTAAGATTTTAAAACAGTATATTACTCACCTGTCAACAGTTTGAACAGAGCATACTTCCTGTAGTTTGAAAAACTATTAGCTTAAACCCATTGATCTTCTTGTTTATTTAGTTGAGATGTTGTTTAAGTTTTGTAAAGACGGAAATGCTTACTATTTTTTTCTTTTAGTTTGCTTAGTCTTGAGAATGAACTGAAACAAAGAGGATTTACATATATAAAAGGTTTACAAAGATAGGTGCTTACTGGTGTAAACATTTTCTGCTTTTGATCAGAGATTTTTTTTCCTCTTCTTTCTTTGGCCAGACGTCATTTTGAGCTGAAATGATTTATAGATATTTCGAATGACCTTGTTTTTGTGCTAGCATTAAATGCAAATTTCTTTCATGTTTACATCCTTATCCCTTTTTATCTTTGGTATGTACATAGATTATATTATTTTTTTCTTGCCTTGCATCTACTTCACAGGTAACATACATATATTTCCATAGTTTATATATAAATCACTAGTCAAAAATCAGCTTTTAACTATATTTCACAAAAATCATAATTTTTATATAACATTAAAATTATACGTTTATTTATTTAAAATGGATCGATTCCAAAAATAAAGTATATTTTCAAAAATCACTTTAAAAATCATTTTAAAATCCCAAAATTTGGTTTAATGATGCTACACACCAAATAGTCAATCACGACAACTACGATATCATATATCGATATGATAATCCATCAAATATCAAAATATCTGAAATCAAATAAATACTGTTGAGGAATCCAATGGGATCCCTCCAACCTGTTTTCCTGCATCCAAAAACATTAGCACAATACCAATTCCGTTCCAGTACGAAATTATCGCGGTATATGGGATTTTAAATATTATCCGCTTAATAACGGCGCAATAGGGTCTCATCCGCTAAACAAAAAAAATGCGGGAAATCAATAACTCCAATATATACATATGCCAATATATATATATTGCTATTATATATAATACCAATTTCACTGTTTATGAAATATTCGCGGTATATGTTTTTAATAAATAACATCCGCTTACTAACGGCGTATAATGTCTATTTTAACAATCAATAGATAACAATCAACATTCAAACATGCCTTCAAATATTTTAAATCTAACTATTTAAAATAAAATCGAAACTGATTCGATTGAGTGAGAAGTTCTCACCTTGATTTTAAATTCCGTTTTAGCGATTTATTTTGAATAAAATTAAACGGACGTTTAATGTTACTCAAAATTCTCACTAACTCCAAACGACTCCAATCCAATTTCATCGCGTAGTGCTCGTCCGTACGATTCCAACGCAACTGGTTTCGCGCGTTTTCGACCTCGTATGAAAAAGATATGAATTTTTGAAGTTTGCACAATTTAAACTATATAATTTACAACTTTTGTTTTAAAATTTTATACCCAAGCCTATCACCACCGTACATCTCCAAATCCAACGGCCCCCCCTTCATCTTCCACTTCCTCTTCTCTTTCACGTACATGCCGCACACCCAAACCCATAGATCAAAACTAGGGTTTAATTTTGCAACACCCATACTCAACTAAACTTCATCAAATTACTGCCATGTCGAAGCCCTTCGCGAGAGCTACCTCCACCACCAACAGAATGAAACTCGGCCACCTGTATTGTCTTGAATTTCGTGCGCAACTCAGCACGGTCGTCCCCCCTTTCTCCCTCCATGTTGCTCCAAATCACATCACCGCCGTTGATCTCGTAGCTCTCTCGATGCTCTACCACTTCCTAGTTGGAAGTTTGTTGAATTGATTCACGGATTGGAAGAAATCGAGGGAGGAACGTCGCGTGTTTCTGGCCATTGGTTTTTGAAGTGGCGGCTGCAGTTATGAAATTAGGGTTTTGTTTTTTTTTTCTTTTATTTTTTTAGAATGGTGGCTATTTATAAGAAAATATCGAACACTATTCATCCCGGAAATTCCGAACTCCGATTCACGCGCCGTAACCAGCGTTTCTAGGGTTTACCCCGCGTTCCGGACACAATGGAACAGGTTTCGAAAGCTAATTCGGACATCTGTGCGAGTTATGGCTATAAACGCTCAATTTGAATTAAACCGATTTAAGCGATTTTCTAGGCGTTTTAATTTGTACCGGACAAACGGTAAATCCAATTGACGCGAAATTTGAAACCTTACAATAATATCACATTACGGATCCGATGAAACTGGTTTCGTCGAAATCCGAGACTTTTTGAAAAATGGCTATTTTAACTCGCCAAATTAAAATTAAAAATAAATCAATGCGTTTCGAGCTGCCACGATCAAACGGTAACTCCGATTGACACGAAAATTGAAATCCGGTAATAACTAACTATTACGGATCCAATGGAACTAGTTTCGTTCAATTCTAAGACTGTTCAAAAATTGACTATTTTCACTAGTCGATTTTAATATTAAAATATTCAATTTTCACAAATTAACTCTAAATTCGATTTTAAAAGTTCTAAAATATCATTCTAACTCCAATATGATAAAATAAAATTTTACAAATCATTTTCAATCATATTTAACTCAATTTTCAATTATTTCCATAATTTCACATATTAAATTATCGATTTAATTATTCAATTAAATCCAATAATTCAAATAAAAATTTATTTGACTTATAAATTCACTTATTAATACTTAAAATTAATTAAATATTCAAATTTTAATTAATAAAAATTCTGGGTCGTTACAATCTTCCCCACTTAAAAGAATTTCGTCCTCGAAATTAAGAAGTAAGAAAAGTTACAGAATCCATTAACTTTCCAAAATTCATAGTCAAATTTCTTACAATACTTACTAAGTTTTCAAATCATACTTAGTTATCTTTTCAAAAACAACTACTATTGTTTTAACTTTCAATTCCAAAATCAAAGTTAATGTTTTCAAAACTTTTCAATTTTCTCAAATTTTTTCTAACGCCTTAAATTTTCGGAAAAATTCGCCATAGTCTCCTTTGCGCGGCTCGATCCGAAAAAAAAAATGACAGTATATATATCACAAATATACATCTCATCAAGTAATGAGGCATCCCGAAGGGAAAAAGTATAAAAGTACGGTACGTAATCCGAGATATGTACCTTATATTTTATTAGCGAGCATATACGGCTAATATAGCGCGAAAGCGAGCTCCAAATTCGAAGCAAACGTGATCCGCACCTACTAATCACTCAACAAACAACATGAGAATCATGCATGTAGATAATAGTATCAATATACAACGTATAGCAACATAATAACTATACATGTCAACATAGCAAATGTAACGAAACAATAAATTCAAACATCAACCAACTGTCATCCATAACCAAATCAATATTCATTTATATTCTCATTAATAACTAATGAATTGGGTTTTCAAGTTAATCACATTGGATTCATTTAACAGTGGATGTTATCAACATTCATTCTCAATTCAATTAGTTCATATTCACTAATTCATATTCAAGTTGGTTCACTTCCGAATCAAATTCAATTCTATTTAAGATTCACTTAAATTTCAATTACTTTAGCTTTCAATTCCATTAATTCAATTCAATTTCTACAGTTGAATTCATATATATAACTTAAGTTTATATTTATCACTTCACTTTATTAATTTACTTTGATACTAATATCAACTTCATTCAACAACACTTAAGTTATATTCCATTTAACTTTAAATTCATTTTTATTTTTAACTCATATTCATAAATATATTCATATAGTTTCACTTCTTATATATATAAGTTTATTTCACAATTGTAAATCACTTTAATTATAATTCAATTCTTATAATTCTTTTGCTTATACAATTATTCTTTTATTTAGATTATTCAAACAACTAAACAATCAACTTATATACACTTTAATAATACTGAAAAAATTATTTCTTTTATATATAAAAATATAATCAAGGTAAAATTATTTCATTTACCCAATTTAAAAACAATATTTTGTCGAATTGTTCTATTCAAGTGTTTAGAGATACCTATCAACAACGTTAATTACTCGTATTAACCAGAATCTATATACCACTCAACAAACCAATCATCACAATATAAAACAATTTTATATATTCACTAACAAATACGCTCTCATAGCTATTATTACACTCAAACTCATTCTAGAGCACTACTGACTCTATCTCTAATGAGTAATACCCAACAGAACCATGGTTGTCGCTTAACCATAAGCTCTGATACCACATGTAACGCCCCGGAAATTTTCGACTTTCGAAAATTCAACATCGATACTCACTTTATCGACTGCCGAGAAATCGAAGGCCAAAAACCCGAAATGTTATGGTTTAAGAAATGAAAAAGTAGAAAAGAAGAGAGAAGAAGGTAGAAAATTTTTAAATAGAAGAAAAAGAGAATAGAGAACATAGAACGGAATAGAAAACAACAGAACAACATCAGAATCTCACAATTCGCAGCGGAACAACATATAATAAATAAATGAATAATCTTTAAACAAAGAACTATATCAGTTATTACATTACATCACATTTCATTACATCATATCATCAGAGTGTACAACAACAACAAATAGTGCAGCGGAAAAAGAAATACTATATAAACTAGTAATACGCCATGCCATCCAGCTTGCCTCCAGCAACTCCAGATATCCAGAATATCCTGATAAACCTTAACTCTTGACTGCCCGTGTGAAAATTGGTGGGCACCCAGAGTTTCGGAAGGAAAACAATAAACTCCGAGTCAGTCATGTGACTGGTGTGAGAACTCAAAACAGTTTATTTATCTTTAAAATCAAAATAGAGGAATATTTTTAAATCAATTCGCAATGCTTTTAAAAATGAGACTACCATAAGGCCTCCCGCACACACACACAATGCAAACGCAGAATCGGAGGAGATTTCTCCTTATGATAGTCAAAAATGCTTGATACGCATTTAAAATAACATTTGATATTATTACTAGTGTATAGTGTAGGAAAAATTCATTTCGAAAGTAGAATATAAATCTTAGCCAACATACGACCATTATCGTATGCCTACTATAGCTACCATCCAAACAGTGGGGCGCCACCATAAGTGAATGATAGGTTCTACAACTAATACCGTACAAGTCACGTATTGTTTCTTTGGATTTCCAACGAATGATCAGGCCAAGGAACTTCCCATTGCCACATGAGAATGCCTCTGGATGGACATCCCCGAGAACCAAACCGGATCTCTACCAACACAAGGCCGGGTTACCCCTAACTGAGTAACAACTGACCGAATATGCCATCCCCCAGTCCTTTGGGACCTTTCAACCGAGCGCTCGCAATCAATTCACACAATCGTAACAAAGTGTTTTCAACATGAGTAAGTATCTGGGCTCCATACCATGATACCACCCTTTTCCAGAAGGAAATGCACACATCCTAAAGGGCGCTACCCCTTATAACCTTGCCGCATCTTTCCTGTTTTGACCATTCACGAGGTGTGAGGCTCGACGAAGTCACGTCCACAAAAACATACTTTATACAAAAGTCGTGCTTTGGGTCAACAAATGATCATAGAGACGATCACCAAGATAGACGATCAAATAAACGATCCTATCACAAATAATCAACACAATGATCATTTTCAGCAACACTCAGCATGTCACATTACCAAATTGGGAATATATCGCTGATAACATTCAACTACATAACCTCTGAGCTCGTACGTCTCAGAGAAGGGTGTTAAGCTAAAAGAATAAATTCTCCGCCACCAACAGAAATATATTTGAAAGAAATCGGCTTTATATCTCAACTTGTAATGTCAGACATACAATCCATACAAGTCTGTTCCGGGCTCGAACAAAACCGAAGGCACTTCTTACGAAGCCCTTGCAATCCGGGTATTCACAATCCCGATCGAATTTCCCATCACTTAGGAAATCTCTATACCAGGAGCGACCCAGTGCAGAGACAATCGATAGGTTATCCTATCGCTTTCGCAAATACTCGGTCTTCAACACCGATCTTCAATGCAATTCACAACGACGTATCACATATTCGGAATGGGTTATACGACCCCATGGTCCTTTCCCGGTTAACCCGAATAGTGAGCGCTTATTCAAAAATAAGTGTAGCATTCACATTCAAACAAATCACATCAATTACCCATTCAAAGGGAAATATTGATAGTCGGTTATTGAACTATCAATGGATATGCATACATCACCAGATTCCAAATAATTTTCCAAAATATCTTCACAAGATATATTATTTTCACACTTTAAAAATAAATCAACATTTATTTTTAAACCCAATTTCCAATTTAATTTATAAATTCCATATTGAATTTATATTTCAAAATATCTATGAATATATGATTTCAATTATTCATTTTCAATTTATCTTCAAAAAGATAAATTCTCTAATATTCACTTTATATTGGAAAACATTTCCATACTTATTTATTCGTAAGTAATTCACAAATTTTATTTATTTTCAACACTTAGAAAATATTCAATATACTTAAATCGAAATTAAGTATATATTTCATTCTTTAAGGAAATCATTCTCTTAAACATATTTATTTGGGCCAAAACGAATGTTGCGTAAAACATCGTTACGACAACCCAAAATCACTAGTATAGGGATTCGAAATTAAAATAGATATATAAATCCCAATACTATACAAAACATTTCCTTTCGGAAATCATTTACTATAACAACAATGTTATAGTCCACCATTTCCTTTTATTTCTCGAAAACGTCTATTTCAACAATAAATGTTGAAATCTATGGTTTCAAATCTCAACACATTTTAAAACATCGTTAGATCGTTTTAATTCTATTTAAAACATCACATCCATAACAATTTCTTTAACATGTTATTCACTATTCAAAAACGTGAATATACTATGTTAATCAATTTCATCCTTTTATACATTTCATTTTAAAGGATTATTCACAGTCAAAAATGTGAATATAACTCCATTAACAAGTTATAACAATTTACTTATCAAAATAAGTCGTTTGCGAATTTATAAAACAACGTTTATAAACTCCATTTCTATTTATTTTATAACAACTTTCTTTTATAAATTCAACCTATTCGATTTATAACTCAATTATAAACCAAAAGTTCACATTATAAGTTAAATGCTTATAATTTATTTGTTTGCAAAAATCGTTCCCTTGAACTTCATAATTATAAATCTTATAACTTATAAGATTCATTTATTTACCCAAATATATTCTTTAATAACTTCACAAAATTTATAAATCTTACTATTTATAAATTTCATTTATAACTTCACCATTTATAATTTTATAAATTCCATTCATTTACAAAATTCATTTTCACTTCATTCAAACACTTATAAAAATTTGTTTTATAATGTCAATATTTCAATTTATAAATATCCATTGAAAAATCTCTTAATATAAATCAATTTATATTATTCTATTAAAACGTCTTTAAACTCCTTTAAAAACTTCATCATTCTCTTGATTTATAAAATAATCAAATTTTATAAATCCTATATTTAAACTTTTTACAATAAATTCAGAAATTCAATTTAAACTATTTTATAAAATCATTAACCCTTATTTCTCAAAAATCAGCTTTTAACTATATTTCACAAAAATCATAATTTTTATATAACATTAAAATTATACGTTTATTTATTTAAAATGGATCGATTCCAAAAATAAAGTATATTTTCAAAAATCACTTTAAAAATCATTTTAAAATCCCAAAATTTGGTTCAATGATGCTACACACCAAATATTCAATCACGACAACTACGATATCATATATCGATATGATAATCCATCAAATATCAAAATATCTAAAATCAAATAAATGCTGTTGAGGAATCCAGTTGGATCCCTCCAACCTGTTTTCCTGCATCCAAAAACATTAGCACAATACCAATTCCGTTCCAGTACGAAATTATCGCGGTATATGGGATTTTAAATATTACCCGCTTAATAACGGCGCAATAGGGTCTCATCCGCTAAACAAAAAAAATGCGGGAAATCCATAACTCCAATATATACATATGCCAATATATATATATATATTGCTATTATATATAATACCAATTTCACTGTTTATGAAATATTCGCGGTATATGTTTTTAATAAATAACATCCGCTTACTAACGGCGTATAATGTCTATTTTAACAATCAATAGATAACAATCAACATTCAAACATGCCTTCAAATATTTTAAATCTAACTATTTAAAATAAAATCGAAACTGATTCGATTGAGTGAGAAGTTCTCACCTTGATTTTAAATTCCGTTTTAGCGATTTATTTCGAATAAAATTAAACGGACGTTTAATTTTACTCAAAATTCTCACTAACTCCAAACGACTCCAATCCAATTTCATCACGTAGTGCTCGTCCGTACGATTCCAACGCAACTGGTTTCGCGCGTTTTCGACCTCGTATGAAAAAGATATGAATTTTTGAAGTTTGCACAATTTAAACTATATAATTTACAACTTTTATTTTAAAATTTTATACCCAAGCCTATCACCACCGTACATCTCCAAATCCAACGGCCCCCCCTTCATCTTCCACTTCCTCTTCTCTTTCACGTACAGGCCGCACACCCAAACCCATAGATCAAAACTACGGTTTAATTTTGCAACACCCATACTCAACTAAACTTCATCAAATTACTGCCATGTCGAACCCCTTCGCGAGAGCTACCTCTACCACCAACAGAATGAAGCTCGGCCACCAGTGTTGTCTTGAATTTCGTGTGCAACTCAGCACGGTCGGCCCCCCTTTCTCCCTCCATGTTGCTCCAAATCACATCACCACCGTTGATCTCGTAGCTCTCTCGATGCTCTACCACTTCCTAGTTGGAAGTTTGTTGAATTGATTCACGGATTGGAAGAAATCGAGGGAGGAACGTCGCGTGTTTCTGGCCATTGGTTTTTGAAGTGGCGGCTGCAGTTATGAAATTAGGGTTTTGTTTTTTTTTTCTTTTATTTTTTTAGAATGGTGGCTATTTATAAGAAAATATCGAACACTATTCATCCCGGAAATTCCGAACTCCGATTCACGCGCCGTAACCAGCGTTTCTAGGGTGTACCCCACATTCCGGACACAATGGAACAGGTTTCGAAAGCTAATTCGGACATCTGTGCGAGTTATGGCTATAAACGCTCAATTTGAATTAAACCGATTTAAGCGATTTTCTAGGCGTTTTAATTTGTACCGGACAAACGGTAAATCCAATTGACACGAAATTTTAAAATTTACAATAATATCACATTACGGATCCGATGAAACTGGTTTCGCGAAATCCGAGACTTTTTGAAAAATGGCTATTTTAACTAGCCAAATTAAAATTAAAAATAAATCAATGCGTTTCGAGCTGCCACGATCAAACGGTAACTCCGATTGACACGAAAATTGAAATCCGGTAATAACTAACTATTACGGATCCAATGGAACTGGTTTCGTTCAATTCTGAGACTGTTCAAAAATTGACTATTTTCACTAGTCGATTTTAATATTAAAATATTCAATTTTCACAAATTAACTCTAAATTCGATTTTAAAAGTTCTAAAATATCATTCTAACTCCAATATGATAAAATAAAATTTTACAAATCATTTTCAATCAAATTTAACTAAATTTTCAATTATTTCCATAATTTCACATATTAAATTATCGATTTAATTATTCAATTAAATCCAATAATTCAAATAAAAATTTATTTGACTTATAAATTCACTTATTAATACTTAAAATTAATTAAATATTCAAATTTTAATTAATAAAAATTCTGGGTCGTTACAACATCTCGGTCTTCAGCTCGTCTCGTAAGCTCCATAGCATCCTAACCTGAGCCTGTGATACTCGGGCTGACCCGAGCGTTATAATAAAATAACACCCGAGTCAGTTTGGAAAACCAGTGTAACGACCCGTAAATTTCGATAATTAAATTGGTTAATTTAATAAGATTTTGAAATTAAATTTAGAAAAAAATAAAAAAAGGAAAAAAAAACTTTCTAATTTATAATGAAGTGAGTGTTAAAAATGAAATGTAAATTAAAGGTTATAGTAACGGTTGTAGGTTACTATTTAATTGGTCTATTAATGTAGTTGTAACTGTTACATTTGGGTATAAAATTGAATATAAGTAAATAAATGTATGGTAATTGAATGAATTCAACATTATATAAGCAATTCTAGTAATTAGTGCAAATAATAAACTTGAGTGTAATATAAAGTTGGTGATAACATTTATGCAAGTCACCCTATTTAGCCTGCTATATTCAGAGTATGAAATCAATTACATTTAAATATAGGTAAATGTCCATTAATGTGAGATAGGACCGTAACTGTAAAGTGTGAATGTAATGACATAAATGGAAATGTATATTTTATTCATAAGATGAAATAAAGGAATGAAACCAAGTTGAATAAATTAATTGAGGTTTTAATTGTAATAAATGTATATGTTTGGCAAATTCAATATAATTGAAAATAACAGCTTTTGCAAATGAAAGATGAAAATTTGATTATATATTTATGTAATGAAAGATAAACAAATAATAATTAGGTTTAGAGACTGATAATAGATTAAATAAAAAGAGTAGAATTGAAACAAGGCAGTTATTGGAAATCAATTAATTGGAATTCAATCCGTAATAAATTGATTTATTGTAGGTAAATGAAATTAAATACTATGTAAATTGAAATTCGGATGAATTGGGAATTTATTAATGTAATAGTACATAAACTAATGTCAATATTACCCATGAGAGGGTAAGTTAATAGTTGATTCAATAACAAAATTGAGAAATCAAATATATGGATTTATTGGGAATTTAAACTTATACCTTTTAAATTACATAAAATACAGTGGTTTACACGCAATGATTTTCTATATTTCATTTTTATTCTTCCTATGTTTATTTCTCTAATTTTTATTTTCTATTTTTATTTGTATAAACTTTTATTTATTTATTGGATTTTTGACTGACTTATCTTTCATAAATGGCTTGGTGGAATTTAAGAGATATAGGTTACTTGTTTTGTTTGTTGCCTTTTTCTTTTCCCTAGCCTTTCCATTTGTATAGCCAATTACTTCCCACATCTCTAGCCGTGTTTTTGTAAACCCTAGCCGCCATATCAATTAAAAATCACGTACAAAATTGTTTCTCAAAATCCTTATTTCCATTTGCATTTAAGAATAAAATATACTGTTGTCTTTTTATTTTCCAAACCATTCAAACTCTTGCCTTTTATTAAATAACCTCTTTATTACTTAACTTAGTCGTTCATTCCTTTAACCTAGCCGCCATTCTCTCTTTTATTTCACGTATAGAAAAGTTTCTCATCTCAATCCATTTGCGTGAAAAAAAATACAAGATCTATTCCCATGGCTTCCTTCTTCTTTTCCTCCTTTCTATTTTTTTTGCTTTGTTTTTCTCCAAAGTTTTGCTCGGACTCCACCTTGCACCATCCCCTAGCCGACCTCACCACCACTCCACCACCACCACGCCGACTATCAACACCTCCTCCATCACCCCATGCCATGGCCGTGACCACCATGAAGACCACATCACCAAAACATGACCAAACCCTAAGGAAACTCCTATTTCCTTCACCTCCTCTTCATGTACCTAGGCCACAACGCATATTCCTCCACTAAATTACTTTGCCATAACCTTACCATCCCCTAGTTGTGAGTTTGTGATGCCTAGAACCTACCCAAACCCAAAGGCCGAGCCCACTTGGTGGTTGAAGCAAAGGTTATGTCATGTTTATCTCATATTTTCCATTGTTCTAATTTCTATTCATTTGTATTAAAATATATTCTTATATATATTGTATTTGTTTGCATACAAGATTTGGATCTAACTCTTCATTCACTCAAAAATATA
Source organism: Allium cepa (assembly GCA_030765085.1). Taxonomy (NCBI): domain Eukaryota; kingdom Viridiplantae; phylum Streptophyta; class Magnoliopsida; order Asparagales; family Amaryllidaceae; genus Allium; species Allium cepa. The sequence goes on along the minus strand of CM060939.1, from coordinate 960,193,003 downwards.
ATCGTGCTTTGTCATGCGTTGTCGTGCTTTTTGGAGTTTGAATTTGTGCTTTGCATTGGATCTCTAGCTTTTAAAAGGTGAGTTATTCGCTCTAGACATTACGTACTTATATTTTGTGAAATGATGACAAGTGAATCTGTATAAATTGATATGTTATTCATATATGCCTGTGATGTGATAATATGAAATTAAACGCTATTTATATATTTGTTACATCATCTGATAAGCTATGTTATATTATATTGTTCACTTTATTTATTGTATCATATTGCAAGTTCCCTATCACTATGGGTTGAAATGATACATACCTCAACTGACATTAGAATAAGGAAAATCATTATGAGCTGAAATGATAAGCTCGAGTGATTTTGTTTGATTTTTATTGTATTCGATTTACTTGAGATTGCGGGTTTAAATGATAGAACTCGGATTTTTCTTTTAAAATGGGATTGAAATGATACATATCCGTATCACTTTACCTAGGTTAGAAAATATTATACAGGCCCATAGTTAAATTTTTAAATAATATTTACCTAAAAATTTATTACGTATTTTTAGTTAATATTTCCCTAAAAAATTATTATGTATTTTGAGTTTTATAAATATATGAAATTTTAACTTAAAATTTGATTTAATGCTTTAATTATAAAAGGGGTATTGGTTTTTCTATGAGTTAAATTTTTATAAGGTCAATAAATGGGTTTTAAGTTGAATTAAAGATCTTTATTGATGATAAATAACTTAAAAATTGAATTTGACTTAATATGGAAGTTTTAAATCTAACCTAGTAATTTGTTATAAATTTTACTTTATGAAATGGACATGTTTTATATAAGAAATAGTATGATTTTAAGTGGAAAGATATATCTAAAATTATGACTTAACTTGATAATTGGAAATTGGGTTTTAAATAAAATTAGCAAGTTAAGAAATAAATGAAAATTTAGTTTTATTTATGAAGTGATTATTATAAAATAGAGGGTTAAGTTGTTTGTTAAAGTAGAGTTAAGAAAGAATGTACTTTTGACTTAACAAATGAATCTTAGTTTAAATAAGATATTTTTTGGTAAAATTTTATTTTATTAAGTCATAAGTTATATGATATCTAAATGGATATTTTTGAAGCGAAAAATATGATTTTTATAAGTTAGAATGGTAAAAAATTGAAGTTTTAATGTTGTTGGAATTCTATAGTAAATCTGGAATTAGTATTGGTAGCACTTCAGAAATGCAGTGGTTTTAAGACAACATTTTTTAAGTGCCGTCATTCCTAGAAATAAACTAAGTTCTGAAATAACTAAAGAGCTACTACAGCATATAATAAGTGCTGTTATTGCTGAAAGTAAGCTGTTTGAAATAATAACTAAATACCTACCGCAACACTTTATAAGTGCTGCTGTTTTTGAATTTGCCAATGTTTTGAAATAATACTATACTGCAATAACACTTTATAAATGCTGCCTTAGCTGAAATTTACAATGTTTTGGGAATTTTATAATTGAATGAATGAACTTAGAAATGTTACAACTTTGAAATGAATATTATTTGACCTTGAATTTAAACGGTTTAAATAAAGATCATTTTAAAGTGTTATGATTTTTCTAAGTATTATGATTTTCAAAAGAATAACATTTCCAAAGTGTTGTGATTGTAAGAGTATGATTTCCAAATGATAACATTTCTAAACTGTTATGATTTCAAAGTACTATGATTCCAAGGTATTTTCATTTTGGAGTCGTTATAACATTGGAAGCACTATAGTTTTGGAAATGAAATTATTTGAAATTGTATTTAATTAAGAATTGTCTTAAAATATATAAATTAGAATCTTATTGAAATTGAAGATTTGAGAATATGACTTTATAAAGTGGTTTGATTTAAGATGGTTTAAAGGAATATTTCAAGTTTAATAAATTGAAGGAAATATTCGGTGATTTGAAATTTGGGTTTTGTTTAAATAGTATATTGATTTGGTTTTGGAATTTAAACGATATATTATTACTTTGGTTTTTGAAATGGATATGATATTTTGGTTTGACAGTATAAATGATTTTGAAATAAATATCCATCGGTTATAATAACGTTGGTTGTTAAAGAGACCGGGATCGGAAGTTGTCATACTCTCCGCCAACCCTGAAAACCACTTTTAACAACCGTGTACGTGGTGGAGATTCCAGAATAAAGTAGGATGGTAGCGACGTCCTATGAGGTATGAACGTGGACCCAACCCCCGTGAGTTGGCTTAAGGTGGCTAAAACAGGAGCGATCTCGGGTCAATGAGGTCACTCCTCCGATCGGACACACTCCTTCGATATTATATTCTGACTTTGAGATTTATTTGGTGGCCATTTTTTATTTTTGATTTGGGGGTGTGGCTCGAGGTAGGCGGTAGTAGCAGCTACGCGTTACCACCAGCCCGTGCATAATTGGTATATATACCCTGGCATTGCCTAGTTGTGCCGTGTCACCTACCCTAGCGTGCCTTATACGACATTGGTATTGTACCATACCTATGGAGTGCCCTCTGCCGATGCCCAGTACGGGGGAGATTATGGTATTGTAAAGACTATGTGAATATATTAATATGTTAAGGTGGAAAATGTAAAGCCTTAACGCTATTTTAAAGTAAGTTTATTTTACTTATAGTATAATAGCGAATTATTACTACATAGTAAATAGTTTAACGGATCTTTAGAGGATGGGCGGTCCCAAGCATTAGTTAAGTTACTTGTACCTTATATTACAGTTCACTTGAGTTGGTTTACATTGTATAAGTATGTATGCCCTGATCATAGTGTTTTGTGTTTTGCCTTACGGTCGGGTCAGCCTGAGTGATACAGCATTAGAGAATCACCTTCGGAGTTGGAGCTTGGCTTGAAGATCCAGCTATCTATTTCAATTTCAGTCATTCAGTTGATTCCATTGATGTATTCAGCTTTGTACTTTATCATTTTATTGAACTTCTATTGTATCTTGTTTAACTCTGATGTATTTATATAGTAGCTTCATGAACCACTATCCCTTTGCTTCCACTGCATTATATTACTCGGTGTCTGTGATCTGTGATTTATTTATTTACTATACATTTTTAGTTTTCCTAAATTTATTTTTTTTCAATTCGGTATTTTGAGCAATTCAAGTACGGCATGTGCAAATGCATTGTCGATTTGAATGGTTGAAAATATCAGGTGGTTACATTTGGTATCAAAGCTTTGGCTCTAGGCAAAACTTAGCATATTTGGTAAATTTATTTACAGAATCACTTTAATTCGAGTGTGAATCTCTTCCTTTTGACTCGGTTTCCTTTGAATTTTGAAACGTTCCCTCGGTTTCGAAATTCATCCTTGTCTCTCGCTATTCATCTTCTTTTGATTTTGGAGTATCCCATAACTCCACTTCGGATGATCTTTATAACGAGTCAGCTGTCTCACCATTATTCTAATGATTTATAAAGGGGTGAAGCTCCTTTACAATAGGCATTGATTCACTGGAGATTTCCATATATCCTCAGCTAGATGCTAGTATCTCTTGTTGTCCCAAATTCTATCTCTTGAGATCGAATGTAGATTTGCCTCAGAATTGCACATCGATCTAATTCTTGAAGTCACGGTTGACCCATTTAAGGTTGCCCGCAATTTATATAAGCTCATTCATTTCCTTATGCTGTTATTCAATCATCTTATCTTTTGTTCCAACTTATCCTCAAATCAAAATTTCCTTTGCCTTGAGATAATCAAATTTGAACCCTTATTCTTGCTTTGTAAATCTATAGTTAAAATGTCTTATATATTGTGTTGTTTGAGTTATTGATTTTGATTTGGGTTTCCAATCGATTCCTTTGATCAACGCTATCGATAGGATCTCAAAAACATTTGAACTAGCAAACGGACACAGCATTGTTTTCAAACATAGTAAATGATTAAATTTTATATAATTATATTATATATAAGTATAATTTTCCGAATTTTGATAGTTAATTGAATTAGATGTTAAAAGATAATATTTGACTTTGTATGTGGCTTGTAGACCATTAGCTTTTGTTTCATATATATATAAAACATGGTGATGAATTAATCTGGAAATTTAAATGAATTTAAAACAAGAAACAAAGAATTTAATTTTCGTTAATATCAAACTTTGTGTTTAAAGTTTTAAAGAGTGTACTATTTAAAGTGTTTCAAGTAGAAATTGTTTCAAAGAATTTTAATTTGTAAATCAGTGCTCTTCTCTTTGTCGCTGGAAAATAATTTCAGTGATGACTGCAGCATCATCGACTTTCATTTTCGAGTTTCGAAGTGAAGAGACAATTATGTAGTTTTGCTACAGTCTTTCTTTGGAAAATTAAATTGACTAGGATGTCTAAAATATGATTTTATTATAATGAATATATGTGATATATGATTTAAAATTTGATTCGATGTATATTGCTTAAATTTATTTATCTCTAAAATAGTTTGAAGTTGATCGAAAATTTAATTCCTAAAATTTTATCCTAAAGCATGATTTCAGTAATAAAATGAAACCAAAATTTTGAATAAATATGTAAACTTGAATAATTGAATTGATAAAATTTTATTTGTATAATATTCTTTTGCATTCCAATATAACTTACCTTAATTATTAAAAGTTAAAAATGTAATTGGATAATATACAATATAAAAGGATTTTATAAATAAAATTTGAGTGTTTACAATAAATGTTATACAACTAAATTTTAGTTATAAAAAGGATTAATTGAGGTAAATAGAAGCAAAGGTTAATTGAATAACTTACAATAAAAAAATGGCGTTAAAAGAATTTATAAATAAATTGCTATATTTTATTCAAATTAATTAATTTTGTAAATTTATTTGTTTATAAAGTTAGTATTTTTGAATAAGATGTATTGTTTACTTAATTCTTTCTTTGCCCTTGTTTTTCCTTTTCGGGGACGAAAAGTTTTGAGTGGGGGAGAGTGTAATGACCCGTAAATTTCGATAATTAAACTGTTTAATTTAATAAGATTTTGAAATTAAATTTAGAAAGAAAAAAAGCAAAAAAAACTTTATAATTTATAATGAAGTGAGTGTTAAAAATGAAATGTAAATTAAAGGTTATAGTAACGGTTGTAAGTTACTATTTATTTGGTCTAGTAATGTAATTGTAACTGTTACATTTGTGTGTAAAATTGAATATAAGTAAATAAATGTGTGTTAATTGAATGAATTCAACGTTATATATGCAATTCTGATAATTAGTGGAAATACTAAACTTGAGTGTAATATAAAGTTGGTGATAACATTTATGCAAGTCACCTTTTTATTTAGGCTGCTAAATTCAGAGTGGGGAATCAATTACATTTAAATATAAGTAAATGTTCATTAATGTGAGACATGACTGTAACTGTAAATGGCAAACGTAATGACATATATGGAAATGTATATTTTATTCATAAGATGAAATAAAGGAATGAAACCAAGTTGAATAAATTGATTGAGGTTTTAATTATGACAAATGTATATATTTGGCAAATTCAATATAATTGAAAATAACAGCAATTACAAAAAAAAGATGAAAATTTGAATATATATGTATGTAATGAAAGATAAACAAATAATAAAAGGTTTACAGAGTGATAATAGATTAAATAAAAAAAGTGGAATTGAAGCAAGGCAGTTATTAGAAATTAATTAATTGGAACTCAATCCGTAATAAATGGATTAATTGTCGGTAAATGAAATTAAATACCATGTAAATTGAAATTTAGATGAATTGGGAATTTATTAATGTATTAGTATATAAATCAATGTTATTATTACCCATAAGAGGATAAGTTAATAGTTGATTCAATAACAAAATTGAGAAATCAAATATATGAATTTATTGGGAATTTGAAATACTTTTTAAATTAGATAAAATACAGTGTTTTACATGCATTGATTTTCTATATTTCATTTTTATTTTTCCAATGTTTATTTCTCTAATTTTTATTTTCTATTTTTATTTGTATAAACTTTTATTTATTTATTGGATTTTTGATTGACTTATCTTTCATAAATGGCTTGGAGGAATTTAAGAGATATAGGTTACTAGTTTTGTTTGTTGCCTTTTTCTTTTCCCTTGCCTTTCCATTTGCATAGCTAATTACTTCCCACACCTCTAGCCGTGTTTTTATAAACCCTAGCCACCATATCATTTTACAAATCACGTACAAAATTGTTTCACAAAATCCTCATTTTCATTTGCAATTAAGAATAACATATAGTGTTGCCTTTTTATTTTCCCATCCATTCAAACTCTTGCCTTTTATTGCCTAGCCTCTTTATTACTTACCTTAGCAGTTCATCCCTTTAACCTAGCCGCAACTCTCTTTTTTATTTCGCGTGTAGAAAAGTTTCTCATCTCAATCCATTTGCATGAAAAAAATACAAGATCTATTCCCATGGCTTCCTTCTTCTTTTCCTCCTTTCTATTTTTTTTCTTTGTTTTTCTTCAATTTTGCTCGGCCTCTACCTTGCACCATCCCCTAGCCGACCTCACCACCACTCCACAGCCACCACGCCGACCATCACAACCTCCTCCATCACCCCATGCCATGGCCGTCACCACCATTAAGACCACATCACCAAAACATGACCAAACCCTAGCCAAACTCCAATTTCCTTCACCTTCTCTTCAACCCACAACACATATTCCTCCACAAATTACTTTGCCATGACCTTACCATCTCCCAGCTGTGAGCTTGTGATGCCTAGACCCTGCCCAAACCAAAGGCCGAGCCCACTTGGTGGTTGAAGCAAAGGTTATGTCATGTTTATCTCATATTTTCCATTGTTCTAATTTCTATTCATTTGTATTAAAATATATTCTTACATATGTTGTATTTGTTTGCATACAAGATTTGGATTTGACTCTCCATTCACTCAAAAATAGAGTCGTGCTTTGTCGTGCCTTGTCGTGCTTTTCGGAGTTTGAATTTGTGTTTTGTATTGGATCTCTAGCCTTTAAAAGGTGAGTTATTCAATCTAGACATTACGTACTTATATTTTGTGAAATGATGAAAAGTGAATCTGTATAAACTGATATGTTATTCATATATGCCTGTGATGTGATAATATGATGTTAAATGCTGTTTATATATTTGTTACATCATCTGATAAGCTATGTTATATTATACTGTTCGTTTTATTTGCTGTATCATACTGCAAGTTCCCTATCACTATGGGTTGAAATGATACATACCCGAACAGACATTAGAATAAGGAAAATCATTATGAGCTGAAATGATAAGCTCGAGTGATTTTTATTGATTTTTATTGTATTTGATTTACTTAGGATTGCGGGTTTTAAATGATAGAACTCGGATTTTTCTTTTAAATTACGGATTGAAATGATACATATCCGTATCACTTGACCTAGGTTGGAAAATATCATACAAGCCCATGGTTATATTTTTAAATAATATTTTCCAAAAAATTTATTAAGTATTTGTAAATAACATTTCCGTAAAGATTATTAAGTATTTTGAGTTTTATAAATATATGAAATTTTAACTTAAAATTTGATTTAATGCTTTAATTATAAAAGGGGTATTGGTTTTTCTGTGAGTTAATTTTTTATAAAGTTAATAAATGGGTTTTAAGTTGAATTAAAGATCTTTATTAATGATAAATAACTCAATAATTTAATTTGACTTAATATGGAAGTTTTAAATCTAACCTAGTAATTTGTTATAAATTTTACTTTATGAAATAGATATGTTTTGTATAATAAATAGTATGATTTTAAATGGAAAGATATATCTTAAATTATGACTTAACTTGATAATTGAAAATTGGGTTTTAAATAAAATTAGCAAGTTAAGAAAATAAATGAAAATTTAGTTTTATTTATGAAGTGGGTATTTTAAAATAAATGGTTAAGCTGTTTGTTAAAGTAGAGTTAAGAAAGAATGTACTTTTGACTTAACAAATAAATCTTAGTTTAAATTGGATATTTATTGATAAAATTTTATTTTATTAAAACATAAGTTAAATGATATCCAAATGAATATTTTTGAAGTGAAAAATATGATTTTTATAAGTTAGAATGGCAAAAAATTAAAGTTTTAATGTTGTTGAAATTCTATAGTAAATCTGGAATTAGTATTGGTAGCACTTCAGGAATGATGTGGTTTTAAGACAGCATTGGTTAAGTGCTGTCATTTCTGGAAATAAACTAAGTTCTGAAATAACTAAAGAGCTGCTGCAGCACTTTATAAGCGGTGTTGTTGCTGAAAGTGAGCTATTTGAAATAATAACTAAACACCTACCGCAACACTTTATTAGTGCTACTGTTTTTGAATTTGACAATGTTTTGAAATAATACTATATCTACTAAAACACTTTATAAATGCCGTCGTAGCTGAAATTTACAATGTTTTGGGAATTTTATAATTGAATGAATGAACTTAGAAATGTTACAACTTTGAAATGAATATTATTTGACCTTGAATTTAAACGATTTAAATAAAGATCATTTTAAAGTGTTATGATTTTTCTGTATTATGATTTTCAAAAGAATCACATTACCAAAGTGTTGTGATTGTAAGTAGTATGATTTCCAAATGATAACATTTCTAAACTGTTATGATTTCAAAGTACTATGATTCCAAGGTATTTTGGTTTTGGAGTCGTTATAACTTTGGAAGCACTATGGTTTTGGAAATGAAATTATTTGAAATTGTATTTAATTAAGAATTGTCTTTAAATGTATAAGTTTGAAACTTATTGAAATTGAAGATTTAAGAATATGACTTTATAAAGTGGTTTGATTTAAGATAGTTTGAAGGAATATTTCAAGTTTAACAAATTGAAGAAAAAATTCAGTGATTTGAAATTTGGGGTTTGTTTAAATAGTATATTGATTTGGTTTTGGAATTTAAATGATATATTGTTACTTTAGTTTTTGAAATGGATATGATATTTTGGTTTGAAAGAATAAATGATTTTGAAATAAATATCCATGGGTTATAATAACTTGGGTTCTTAGAGACGGGGATCGGAAGTTGTCATACGCTATGCCAACCTCGAAAACCACTTTAACAACCGTGTACGCGGTGGAGTTTCTAGAATGAAGTAGGAAGGTGGCGATGTCCTTTGAGGTATGAACGTGGACCCGACTCCCGTGAGTTGGCTTAAGGTGGCTAAAACAGGAGCGATCTCGGGCCAATGAGGTCATTCCTCTGATTGGACACACTCCTTCGATATTATATTCTGACTTTGAGATTTATTAGGTGGCCACTTTTGATTTTTGATTTTGGGGTGTGGCTCGAGGTGGGCGGTAGTAGCTGCTACGTGTTACCACAAGCCCGTGTGCGTAATTGGTGTATCTACCCTGGCATTCCCTCGTTGTGCCGTGTCACCAACCCTAGCGCCCCTTATACGAATTTGGTTTTGTACCATACCTATAGAGTGCCCTCTGACGGCGCCCAGTACGGGGGAGATTAGGTACCATATAGACTATGAGAATATATAAATGTGTTAAGGTGGAAAATGTAAAGCCTTAAACGCTGTTTTAAAGTAAGTTTATTTTACTTATATACATTATTATAATAGCGAAATATTACCACATAGTAAATAGTTTAACGGATCCTTAAAGGATGGGCGGTCCCAAGCATCCTTTAAGTTACTTGTACCTTATATTACAGTTCTCTTGAGTTGGTTTACATTGTGTAAGTATGTATGTGCTGACTCGAGTGTTTTGCATTTTGCCTTACACTCGAGTCAGATTGAGTGATACGGCATTAGAGGCTCACCTTCGGAGTTGGAGCTTGGCTTGAAGATCCAGCTATCTATTTCAATTTCAGTCATTCATTCGATTCCAGTGATGTATTCAGCTTTGTACTTGATCATTTTATTAAACTTCTGTTGTATCTTATTTAACTCTGATGTATTTATATAGTAGCTTCATGAACTACTATCTCTTTGCTTCCGCTGCATTATATTACTCTGTGTCTGTGATCTATGATTTATTTATTTACTGTACATTCTGAGTTTTGCCAAATTTATTTTTTACAATTCGACACTTTGAGCAATTCAAGTCCGCCATGTGCGGGTACATTTTCGATTTGAATGGTTGAAAATATTGGGTCGTTACGACCAGCGTGAGAAAACACACTCAATTTGAATTATTAAAGTTTTCAAAACCCTTTGAAAATCAAAGGTATCTCGCAAGACCACGCCATACACAAACACGATGGGTTTTTGCTTTACGATAACCAAAACATTTCGTATCAAAATCATCTGATATTATAATAGTGTCTAAGTACAAATACTTATTCAAATAGCTGAAATTGTTACATTAATTAAATTTTAGCATACTAGGCTCTACAACCAAAACCGTAAAGGCATGTATTGGAGAATGGATTCCATACGAATAACTAGGCACTTGGGTACCACCTGTCACGGTAAACGTCTAGAACATCATACCGAGGACTACGTCGAGATCCCCTGCAACACAAGTCCGGATTATCCCTAACCTAGATAGACCAAATATGTTATCACCCTGGGTTTTCCCACCCTTTTCCAAGCCCCTTCTATAACATAGTAATAACCTTCTGTAATCGAAGTAATAATATCCGAGGGTATCTAGAAAGGTGATAAATATACCCTAATTGGGTGCCACCCACTTAGCCTTGCCGCATCCCCTTGATTTTTCAGCCATTCCTGGTTGATGAGGCTAGAGGCTACGATTACCTTTTAAGGAAATTTCACTTAGATTGCAGATTGTCCCCTAATGACAATGTACTGATAGCATTCATCTATACAAGTCCGTTCTGGGTCCAAACGGAACCGAAGGCACTATTTGTGACAACCCACACAATTTACGATTGTATATTTATATATTTTATTTAAATATAGCATCATTAGTCGAAATAAAGTTCGAAATGCTAATTTTTATGAACAGTCGACTTAGGACTCTAGACCACTTCCATTGAGTCCGATATGGCGTTTGCGACCTTTTTGAGTATAAACATTGATATGTTTGGAGTTGGGTAGAATTTTGCTATTTTCTTTATTGGGCTTTGTGTAACATCCAGCCTTTTTGCACGGTTTAAATCGATGATAAACCACACACGTCCTACTTAAACCATACAGAAGGGCGGATTGTTATGGAGCAAATAAGAAAAAGCATAGAAAGAAAAAGAACAAAACAGAATCTTGCAGCGGAATATAAAATATAATAATCAAATATACAGTCCATGAAGCTGTTTTACAAAAACATTTGATTATTCTTATACAATATATATCAGAGTTACACATACCAAAGAATAATAACAATGTAGTGGAACTCTATAGTAAATAATAGTAATAATACAATCTTCGTCTTCGTCCTTCGGAAATAAGGCCTTCGATTCCTGAAATGCTCAGGCTGACCTGAGCGAATTGAAAAGACAAAACACTCGAGTCAGAACTAAAAGATCTTATGTAAGTTAAATCAGCGGTAAATAATATGAGTGTAACGGCGTCAGAGATGTTTACGGGATTTAACATCTCCTATCCAGTATCTAATGTGAGTGCAGTAATGTAACAACCCAACATTTTTGAAATTTATTTTTATTTGTTTTAAATTTTTTTTTATAGTGAAGTAGAAATTTTTCTAGAATTAATGGTAATTTATTGGAATTTTTATGCTCTGTTTCCTTTTTTTACGCAATTTCTTTAATTCTTTGGATATTTTCCATGAATTTAATTATTTATTTCACCTTGCAAATGTTTTAAAAATCATTTTTATTTCAAATTTTGTTTTATAATATTTTTAAAATGAAATACTAATTTTCCAAAGCTATTGGAATTTTCTTGTAATTTTTAGGCCATGTTTGCTATTTTTAGCAAAATTTCTTATTCCTTTTTCTATTTTATATTAAATTAATTAATTATTTTATTTTATTCTTGCTTAGTTTCGGTTTTAAATAATCATTTCTGAGTTTATTTTGTTTTATAAAATTAAAAAGAAAAAGAAATGCAAAGGGTTTAGAAAGTTACAAACTTAAGGCTTTTCACCTTCGAAACTCTTCATTTTCTTTAAACTCCTCATTTATTTTGTTATAGCCGTGTAAAAATAATTGTTAAGCCGTGTATCTCATTATCTTTTCACGTAAGAAAACATCCTCACATCATTTCTCACGGCTTCAACAAGATTTGGTAATGGCTTCTCTTTCTCTTTTCTATTTTTCTTCTTATTTTTCTATGAATTATGCCTTGTTTTCTCATGCTTTTTGCTAGGCTTCTTCTCCATAGCCGCAGCCACAAACTCCTACACTCCTCCCCTGCCATCACCACTACCTATGCTTCCAGCCATGACCAAGGTCGAGCCATCCATGGTGGTCAAACCCTTCAAAATTGCAACCTACATGCCCAAAAACATTGTTTTTGACCATTGTTGCCTCATTCCCTTCAACCACCACCTAAATCACCACCATAGCCGCCACCACCACCACTGACCTGACCACCACACACCCCTTCCACCTCTGTCTAGTCATGATGCACCCTTAGGCCAAGCACACTTTCCATGGCCGAGCCCTCTAGCCAACCAAATCTCCCTTTTTTTTCCTGAAGACCCTTCACATCTTCATGTATGAAACTCCACCTTGCTCATGACATGAACCCGACCCATGCTAACCTAGACCTGAACCAAAACTTTACCAAATCTGAAACAAAACGTACCCTAGGCCGGGACAATGGTTTGAGGAAGCAACGCAAAAGTTTGGCAATCCGTTTCTCTTTTATTTCAATGTTATTGCATGTTATAGTCATATTGAATTGTGTTGTTTTGTTTGTTTATTTTGGGTTGTACACAACAGTTGTAGCTTGGATTCAACCTCAACTCAAGTCCGTAGTTGTGTCATCATGCCTTATTGTCTATTTGTGCCTTTGGTTTGGAAATATTCAGCAATTAGAAGTGAGTAAATGTCACACGACAATTATATACTTATGCAGTTGTAAAACAACCACAACTGAATGTGTAGAAATATTTATGATGTTATAACTGCCATGTGATTTTATATATTTGATGTTAACATGTTACATTATATGTCATATCACCTGTTACATGTCACATCACCTGTTACCATTATATATTGTTGAACTGTTCATTTTTATCTTTTTATCACACTGCAAGTTCCCTGTAGGTTAGAAGTCACTATGGGTTGAAATGATACATACCCGAACGGACTTTAGAATAAGGAAAAATGGTTATGGGCTGAAATGATAGGCCTAAATGGTTTTTAAATTATTCATTTTGACTTGGGATTGCGGGTTTGAAATGATAGAACCCGGACTTTTATTTTTAAACTGCGGATTGAAATGATACATATCCGTATCACGTAAACTAGGATAGAAAACTATATACAGACCCATGGTTATTTTATAAATGTTTTCTGGAATTTTAAATATTTTAAATTGTAAATATATGAAAATTCAATTTAAATTGGATTTTTATTTATTAATCATAGAAATTTGGAATTTTCTATAAGTAAAAAAATGTTGAAAAAAAAATGAATAGTCGCATTGAATTTTTGAAATATAACTTAAGTGGAAAATTGGAATTCTAGTTAAATAAATTAAGTTACATAAATAAAATTGGAAATTAAATTTTTTGAAAAAAAATGGAGAAAATTTAAGTGTCAAGTTGTTTATTTAAAAATGTGAAGAATTGGAATTTTACACTTGAATTTATTAAAGGAATCTGTTGAAAATTGGATCTAATAATAATAAATTTATTGTATATAAATAATATGTTAACGGACATTTTTATTTTCAAAAATATGATTTTGAAATATTTAAAGGATTTAAAACGAAGTTTATTATTTGCTGGAAATACACTAAATTCTGGAAATCACTTTTAATAGCATTCAGAAATGTTATGGTTTCTGAATTGGACTAAAAATAGTGTAAATAGAGCTATTACAGCATTTCTGAAGTGCTGTAGTTGCTGTACTTGAATTTATAGGCTAATATTGGACTCAGGCCTAGCATTCTCTGGAAATGCTGTAGTGGTCTGCTGTGTTTGCTGAAATCAATTTAAACCTTTGTTTTGAAATCTGAACTACCGCAGCACTTCTGAAATGCTGTCTTTTCTGTTTTGAAGTATAATTCCACTAAAAACTGAGTTTTTAACAGCAGTTTTAAGTGCTGTCTTTGCTGAATAAAAAAGTTTTCATATATAACTTATAACAGCTTTTCTAAATGCTGTAAAAGGCTGAAATTTCTATAATTATGGTTTTTGACTTAGTAAACGAACTCTGAATGGTTTGAAACTTTGAAAATTGAATACTTGAAATGAAAGAACAATAAGTCACTTTTAAAGCGATCTTAATGAATAAATTAAATTGAAAATGAATCATTTTAAAGAGAAATTCAAATTGAAATAAATGAATGTTATCTTTGAACTTTAAAAGGGTATTAAGTTTGATAATTTGCATTTGAATTTAATAATGATGTAAAAATGGAAATTTGTAAAGATATGTTGTTTTGAAATATTGACATGATTTTTGGGAATGATTAAATCTTTATTGGATAAGGAAATTGAGTTTTGAAATGATGTTTTCATTTGAAGTAAAGTATTATTTTAAAGTTATAACCACGGGTTATAATAAAATTTGGTTGGTAAAGAGACCGGAATCGGATATTGACATACTCCCTGTCGATATCGAAAACCACTTTGACTAACCGTGTACGCGGTGGAGATTCCAAAATGAAGTAGGATGGCGACGACGTTCTTGTGGTATGTTACGTGGACCCAACTCCCATGAGTTGGCATAAGGTGGCTAAAACAGGAGCGATCTCGGGCCAACTGAGGTAGCACCTCTTATCGGACGCATTTCTTCGATACCATTCTATTACTTATGATTGTTTGGTGGCCACCCTCCGATTTTAGGAATGTGTTCTGAGGTGGGCATATGTGGCTGCTGTGTTACCACCAGCCCGTGTGCGTAATTGGTATATCTACCCTGGCATTGCCTTCTGTGCCGTGTCACCTACCATACCGAGCCTTTACTACGAGTTTCTATTTGTGTCGTGCCTATGCAGTATCTTCTCATAGTATCCCAATCAGGAGATATGCAGGTACTGTATAGACTATTGGCATTAGTTGTGTTAAGGTGGAAAATGTAAAGCCTTAAGCTATTTAAAAGTATGTTTATTTTACTGTTAGACATTATTATAATAGCGCAATATACTATATAGTAAATATTTTAACGGATCCTTAGAGGATGGGCGGTCCCTGGCATCTTCTAAGTTATTTATCCCTTTACTACAGTTCACTTGAGTTGGTTTACACTGGATAAGTATGTATGTCCTGACTCGAGTGTTTGCTTTTTATTTACGCTCGGGTCAGCCTGAGTTTATTCACAGATTTGGATTCCCACTCTCTGGAGGTCTGGAATCGCTGGAGATTTATCAGCTTATCTAGTTATCTATATTTCAGTTCTGTTGTTCTGTTGTCAGCTTTGTATTAGTGGACTTCTTTGTATTTGGGATTTGATGTCGTATTTACTTTCAGTCAGATATTATGTATTTTGTATTTGGTTTTGAGACTATGTGATAGTAGCTTCATGAACTACTTTGGTATTTAATTTCCGCTGCGAGATATTCCGATGTTCTGTGTCTGTGATTCTGTGATTTGGTTTTTATTTGCTCCAAAATTTTTTACAATCTATTATTTTGTACTATTCAAGTCTGGCGTGTGTGGATTATTGTCGATTTGAATAGTGGAAAATAGTGGGTCGTTACAAGTAACTCAAGAGATGATCAGGATTCAAATCTCCTAAGGATCTGTTAAACTATTTACTATGTAGTAATATTTCGCTATTATAATAATGTCTATAGTAAAATAAACTAACTTTTAAATAGCATTAAGGAGTGACCCAATATTCCCCTTAACACAATAATAGTCCCGGTAGTCCATCCAGTATTAGCACATCTCCAGATCGGAAGACTACCCTAAATACTCCATGGGCTATGGGAGAAAATCAAACTCGTACAAGGCACGTTAGGGTAGGTGACACGGCACAACTAGGCAATGCCCCGGTAGATATACCAGTTACGTTTTCGGGCCGGTGGTAACGCGTAGCGCTCAACTACCGCCCACCTTGAACCACACCTCCAAATCAAAAAAATCAAAAGTGGCCACCGAATTAATCCAACAGTCAAAATATAATATCGAAGGGATGTGTCTGATCAAAGGTGCTACCACATTTTCCCGTCAATCGCTCCTGTTTTAGCCACCTTATGCCAACTCACGGGAGTCGGGTCCACATATTTACCTCAAAGGAAACGCCGCCGCCATCCTACTTCATTTTGGAATCTCCACCGCGTACACGGTTGTTAAAGTGGTTTTCGGAGTTGGCAGATAGTATCACAACTTCCGATCCCGGTCTCTTCAACAACCAAACTTTACTATAACACCGCGGTCGTTTCAAAATAATTATACTTCAAAACCAAAATATACTATCCATTTCAAAACCATATAAATATGATATCCTTTCCATTTCAAAAACCAAATCATTATGATATCATTTTTATAAAAATCCAAATCAATATGATATAATTTTTTTATAAAACCCAAATCAATATAATATCATTTTTATATCAAATATATCATTTTCCAAAATCATTCCACTTTCAAATTGATGTACTTCGAAACCAAACATTCGGAATATAACTTTTCAAAACATAATACTTCGAATTACATAGCTTTAAAACCATAACTTCCAAAACTTAAATGGTTTGGATATTCAAACAGTATATAAAATAAAATAGATTTAATTTAAAATTACTTTATAAAGTAAAATAATTTCCTTGACTTTATAATTTTATTCATTTTATATTAAATCCAAATCCATAATTTTCAACTTACTTTCTATTTCAATAAACCACTTCAATTTCAATATATTTCTAACTTTGAGTATTAAACAATTTAAAAACTAAGATTGGAAATTACTATTCAACGGTTCAATGTCCTATTATTTAGTTGTGAAATATTTGCATAATAAATCCATAATCATTTAAATAAACTTAAAGTACAAATAACTAAATATTTCCTTCAATTTATTTAAACTCCGAATATTCATTTAATTCATCTTGAATAAAAATCCGGTTATAAATATCATACCTTTTAAAATTTCAAGTTTAATATGTTTAACATCAACTTATGGAGTTAAATTCTTAAATACTTCTAAATTTCAAATAAATTTCCAATTACCTTCAAATCTCAATTTATTTTAAATCATTATAGCCTCTATATTAAAGTATGATTTAAATACTTAACCATATTTTATTTCAATAAAAATCGAACTCCATTATTAAACTTATTGTTATTAAACAAATTTATACATTGCTTAAATACGTGAATTTAACTATATATAAAATATTTTTATATAATAACAAAAAGAATCCATATTTATTAAACCGTATAATTCTATCCAAAACCATAGAAAGTATTTCCAAAATATATATATATACACACACACTGACGGTGTCCGTATAAAATTTTCTATGCTATGGTCAAGTGATACTGGTATTTATCATTTCAATCCGTAATTTAAAATAAAAATACGGTTATATATCATTTCAAACCGCACTCCCTAATGAAATGAAAATGCATAATAACCTGCAGTTTATATATAAAATACAACATCCATTCATCTAAATCAACCATCAACCATATGTCGCAATCATCATCCAATTCAACAATAACATTGATATAGAACATATAATAAATAATAGGTAATTACTGGCAGTATATATTCAATAATAAATTAATTTAACTGGCAGTTTATATGTAATAATAAACTGAATAAAATTTAATTCAATAAATTCAATTTTAACATGGAATGATGATAAAAATATGCCAAACAGTCATAAAAAACTTTCTAATCATATCACAAATCAATTTAACAAACATAAGAAATTTAAGAAGTTGTGAGTGGATTAAAACACTCACCTTTTGAATTTAAATTGAATATAAATCCAATTTAAACCCAAAATTCGGACAGTCACAGAATTCGCCCAAGCTAGCGTCAAAATATCCATAATCCCAATAAGAACCTAGCGGAGAAAACCGCGCGTGAAACGGACCTCGTACGCAAAAGTTATTCGAGTTAGAACGAGTTGAAATCAAAATTAAATTAAAACAAAATAAAATAAACCTACTCAAAGCCACGCCATCACCTTCTACAGCTTCCTGTAAAAATGCATTCACAAACCCTAGCCGCCTCGTACAAACCTAACGCACGCAGCCGCTACATTCAACTCGAACCACCGCCGCCTAGAGACCTCGCCATCGCGATACTCAGGCCACGCTGCCTGTGCTGGCCCCACGCGAACCCCTCTGGTCGCAAATCTTGTTGTCGTCGCGCCAAAAGAAAATCATCGATTCTGGCGAATCGGCCATCCTCCTAGACAAATCAACCGTATGGATCGACACAGCTAGTCACCCTCTACGCCCCATGCCTTCCGATCGAGTCAACTTTGAAGATCCGCCGTTAAAACACACAACCATAAATGAACGATCGAAAATTGATTTGCGATTATAGTACAAACGATGATTCGAATCCAAAAATGAATCGTGGATATGAGATGCATTCATCGAGAGCTTCGATATATAATTTTTTTGAATTTTTTTTAGGAGTTTGAAATTTCAATTAGATTTTTGAATTGCAATTGGATCTAGAATTGTATGCCATTGAAATAAGGAGGTGAAGAGGAATTGTACGTACAGACAGTTTACAATAAGGAACAATTAGAGTTTATAACAGGGTATTTATAGACAATGCTAAAGGTGGAATAGATGGACCAGATTGATAAATGCGTTGAACGATAAAATGGCCCAAAAAGCCCGTTCTGACTCCGGAACGAAATTGGGTCAACCCATATATCAAAATAGGTCTTTTAAAATATTTTAAACGCAATGGAACAGGCTTCACGTTCAAATTCCATCGTATGGAGAAGTTATGCTAAAATCAAATTATTTCAAATCGATTTCAATTGATTTCAATTTAATTGATTTCCACGCATTTCGAGTCCGTACAATCAAACGACAAGTCCGATCGATACGAAACTTGAAATTCTTACAATAATTCACCATTATGGATCCGATGAAACTGGTTTCGTCAAAATCCGAGTTAGTGGCCAAAATGGCTATTTTCCAGTTAATTAAATAATTAAAAATAAATTAATTAAGTCACTTTTCAATTTTAACTCTATAATTGACAAATTTCATCAATTTTAACATTCTTAATCATTTACACTAATTTAACCAAATTCAATTGTCAATTTAGAGTTGATTAATTTATCAATTTCAGTGTTAAATTTTCAATTTCATTACATACACAAATTATAATTTAAATTCTCAATAATCCCATTGAATTTACTTTTCATTCTTATTATTTAATTCATTATTATCCAACGAATGGAATTAACATTGCTTCATGGTTTATTACATTATTATTCTCAAATTTCATCTAAATTTCAATTAACGCAATAATTAAATATTAAATTTCATTTAATTGCAATTAATCCAATTATTAAGTTTAAGTTAATAAATCTTGACTCTCACTCCTTTTATTAAATCAACCATTATCATATGGATAACTTTAACACTACTATATGTCCAATTGCCCTAATGGTTTATAGTTATCAGGAAAATTCATATTAACTTGTAATTAATTACGTTTAATGCAATGGATTTAGATATAATTTAATAGATTAAATAAAGTGGAAATTAGCCACATGGGCCACTTTAGTGAGTGGAATTAGTTTGTAGGACACACAACGAAAATAATTACTTTCAAGGACAAAACGTAAAATAATTAGTTTCTAGGGCCTAAAAACGTATGAAATTATGTTCTTGAATGTAAATGGACTACCAACATCGTCCTTGAAAATAATTATTCTGCTGATTTTGGCCTCGAAAGTAATTTATTTGAATGCGTGTCCTGGAAACTAATTGGACTACGAAGTTTGTCCTTTTGGTGAAATGCCCCTTAAATAAATGGGAAACAATTAATAATTATTACTATTTGCCTAATTTAACCCCATTCCTACTTTATTATCAATTAACAAATATTATAATTTTTTACTAAACATTGATTTTTATTCAATTACCCTTTATTACGTATTATTATTTCAATTTATATAACTTTGAATTCATTCCCAATTTACAAATCCCAATCAGTTATAACCTTACAATTTTAATAAATTTATTATTTGTCAATTGCCATTCCAATAAATCCATTCATTTTATTTTTTTCCTTATTATGAATCAATTATAAACTTACCATCTTAAAGGTGATGTCAACATATGTACTTATCTATTACACTAATATACACCCATTTACATGTTACATTTGTATATTGTTACATTAATATATTCAAATTTGTAACTCCTTTGTTATTAACTATCCTATTTCCATTTATAATATCTTTTCCAAATATATACATTAATTACGATTAAATATTCTCAGTTCATTCTTTTTATTATATCAATTACCGCTTTATAAATAATCTACGTTTCTATTCATATTATGTAACGATCCTGAATTTTTATTTAATTTAAATTAATAATTAAATGAAATTTTGAATAAAAATTTATAAAATTAATTATAAATAGTAATGTGAGTTTCCCCGAGTTCAAATATATTCTATATAAATCATTTAAAATTTTGAATATTGTATATATATGTATATATGTGAATATATATATATATATATGTGTGTGTGTGTGTATATTTGGGTATATATGAGTCAATTTGAAATTATAAAATCTTGTGTGTATATATATATATTTTGATTTGAATTTAAATCTTAGATGAATGGTTTAATAAATATTGGAGTTATAAAATAAATTAAGAAAAATATATATATATAGTAATTCATAAATAAATTTTAACAACATGTTAAAATAGAAGTTATTCATACTATAAACGAAGTAAATACAAACAAATATAAAAGTTTAGTATGCAAAGAAAAAAGTATAAAATAAAATAAAAGCAAATGAAAGTATTCAAACAAAAGAAATAACATACAAAGAAGAAACCACATATTTATAAAATTATGTACAATATAAAACAAAAGAGAGAAATAAAATAAAATATACGTTGTAAATTTAATACGTATGTTAGAAATATGATTTGAAGATAAATTATAAAACAAAAACAATAAGTATAAAACAAAACTAAAGCAAAGTAAATATCTATGTGCAAATAAAAAGAAAGAAATCAAATAGAATACAAAGCAGGTTATAAAGCTAACTAAATAAACATATGCAAGGCAGGTATAAACAAAATAAAGTATAAACAAAAGTGCACTGGTACAAACATGAACAAAGCAAAGACTGAACATTTATATTTTAAAAGAAAAAGCATGAAGACAATAAACATATATTTAATTTATGCAAAGTATATCTCCAGCCACCAATCAGTAAAGGGAAGTGAAATAAATATGCAAGGCTGTAAGCTAAAGAAAAGAAAGTACAGGTAGGTAGGGGATGAAGTAAGGCAAAAAGCAATATGTATACAAGTAGGTTAAAGCAAGATATCAGAGAGTTATCTTCAGCCTCCAAATAAAGATATTCCTGTCCAACTTTTTGAGAAAAAAAAAAAGAAAAGAATATGTAGGCTAAGTTGAAAAATCTGTATACACTTTTGAATGCAAGGACAGCAAGTATATGTTTAAGTAAGAACATAATGAACAAAGCATTATAATATCACCCTGTTGTACTAACTACACCTGTAGCTTCATATATACACCTATTCCTTCTAGTTGAGCAAGAAAAAGAAAAAAAAAACTGAAGTAACATCACTCAAACTCAAACAAACTCCCATTTAAAACAAGCAACTTCACCCATGCTGTATTGTACAAACCAGATATCACCTTGTACAAAGGGATATCAATTGGTAGTTCTTTCCATACTTCAAACAAAATTCATTTCAGTTCGTTCCCAAGACTAAGCAAATCAGAGAAATATAGCAAGCATTTTCATTTTTTCACACTTAAACAACTTCTCAACAAAATAAACAAGAAGATCAAGCTAGCAGTTTTCAGCCCGTTCAAAAAGATGCAGCTCTGTTTAATTTCTTTTGCCAGGTGAGTAACATCACCATTCTAATCTAAAAATGAATATGGTTACATTTTCTATGATAATTATTTTTGTGATATATATGTATGTTTCTCTGCATATATGGATGGATGTTATACACTTGTTGAAATCTCTGGAACAAAATCTCTGGAACAAACTGTTCCAGTTTTCAAGTTGAAGTTGATTCAAAGTTTATTCTTATTATTATTTCCTGATAACTTTTAAAATTTCAAACATGATAAGTTGAAACTTAAACACCATCTAGATTTTGAAAACAAGTTTAAGTAGTTTAGTTTGAAAATTTCCTGTAAGTAAGAAAAATACAGTTGAAGCTTAAATAATGGGATAAATCAAATGTCGTGTTATATTGATTCTGGTATATGCCTCGAATCATCTTTGAAAAGTATGATTTTTATAATAAAAATCCAAATTTTAAATGTTGAATTGCATGTAAGTTTTGGAATTTTCTGGAAAATACATTTTTGGCGATTTCTAATGATCGTGGCGACTGGAGGGGCTGAGCCTTCTTCTGGTGATGGAGGAGCCATCGGAGGGTCGAAGAAAAATGGGGGAAGGTGGCCCGGTTGGTCGTGGTGGCGGCGGTGTGGGGATATGTTTTGTAAACCTAAATTTTTCCCACGTGAGAAATTTGTGCACAGCTGTCTCGAGGAAGCACCGAGTGCCTCGGGGTTCTGGGGGATGGAAGGGATCGAGTTGACGCGTCGAAGGCCGGAGTTGTAGGCTGGTCAGTGGTCGGGGGTCGGAGAACATGGCGTTGCCAGGTTTTGGGGGGGTTTTGTTTTTCGCGTGTTCCAGGTTTCGGCCTGATGCTCATTTTCGATTCGAAGGGAGGATGGAGGTTCTGATGGTCGGAGATTTGTACGTGGGAGATCGTCGACTTGTTCGACGTAGTGGCGGTGCCGGAAGATCGCCAGCGGCGAAGTGCACGTGCACGAGCACTGTGTGTTCTGGGTATTTGGTTGCCTGGGAGGAACTAGAGTTTTTCTTGCGTCGAACTCGAGTGGATCAGGTCATTTACTCGAAGCATTAACAGGGGGGGCCTCGGGTCAATGAGTTGTTTCAGGGTTTATAACCTGACAGAGTTCTGTCTTTTTTTAAAAAAATTTAAATGAAATTTAAATTTAAAGCAGAATGTAAAACAGGGGTTTTGAATTCAAAATTTAACTTTGTAATTCAAATGAACTTTTGAATCCAAGGTTTAGAAAAAAAAATGAATTTGGTTTTTAAATCAAGAAATAAAAATCAAGTTTTTAAAAGCAAGTTAAAACCAAAGTTTTTAAATCAAAGTTAAATTATTGGATTCAAAGTTCTTCTATGAATTCAAATCTGAAATTTCAAATCAGTTTTTAAATCTGTATGTTTAAAACAAGTTTAAATTAATTTTTTTTTAGGTAATTAGTTCCAAACAAATGTTTAAATTTGATTTTGATAAAATTCTTCTATTTAAGGATTTTAAATGAAAGGTTAAATAAATTGTTTTAAATTAAAATTTGCCAGTTAAAATGCAATGTAATTTAAAAAGCTAAAATTTTTATCTAAGAATTAAGTAGTTTAATTTAAAGGCTTTTCTTATATAAGTAATAAAAGTTCTTTTTCATTTCTCTTAAAAAAAAAAGTGTATAAATTTATATTTAAATTTGGCTAATGTTAAATGGTAAATCATTTTGAATCTTGAATTCAAAATGGAATTCAAATTTAAATTCAAAAAGAGTAATGTTTTTAAAATACACTTTAATATTCCTTTAAATCATTATTAAAGGAATAAATTATCTCAGAAATAATTAAAGGGTGAAAATGATTTAACTTAATTAAATAATGATTAATCAAGGAGTCTAAGCATAATTACTCGATGTAATTAAATTGTGACTCATTAAAATAAGTGATTTGGGATGAGCACTTATTGTAGCCAGTTAAGGATAATTAATTGAATGATAGTTAATTAAAGATGTACTAATTAATGAGTTATAATTAATTGAAGATTAATTTGGTATTGTAAGTAGTTAATTAATCAAATGATTAAGATAAAATTTCATTTAATGTAATTAAAATGTTGATTTATCCATAAAGATAATTAATTACTTAAAAACAATTATTTAATAAAATTAATAAAGGTTAAATAATTTTGTAATTTACCTAAGGTTAATCTAATTAATTTATTAATTAAGGATAATTAATTAAAGTGTTTGATATATTAATTTATATCAAATTATTTGTAATTAATTTATAAATCAGGATTAGATAATTAATTTATAAGTAATTAATTTACTAGGAAATAAATTGAATTGATTAGGATTAAGAGAATAGTTAATCCTGCTTATAAATGTTTATTGAATGATGGACCTTACTTATGAATGATTGAATTAAATGAGTTGCCTTGAATTGATTATCCTATCTGATTTGTGATATTTTGTTCTATAGATTGAACTGTGTGTATTTATTTACATTTGTATATTATCTGTGAATCTGTGTATGGTCGATAAGCGTTATAGTTTATATCGCTTATCAACTATATTTTTGTGTTTTAATCTGTGATGATTGAAATGATGTTGCACTATTGTGTTAAACCCCTGGACCACACCATACACACACAAATATGGATTTCACGAGGAAATCGATTAAGTCACAGATTTTGAAATGATTTATAAAGAATTGAATATTTGAATTCAAACGTTTTGGAAATGGAATCGGACTAAATGTGAAAAGAAATTGAAAAGGGAATTTCAAAGATAGAAATTTATTTTGAATAACAGGATTAAGTGTTGGAATTTAAATACTTTAAATTAAATTTGAATTCAATATTCAAATTGAATTCTGTATTTTGAAACTAGGGATTAAATACATTATACTAGTCATTATGAGTTAAATCATTTTTTTTTAAAAAGTATTATTTTTGGGAATTTGAATTTAACCCAAGGATTTCAACTCGTATAAATGAATCAGATTTCCAAAATGAAAACTGTTGTTTTCAAGGGATAAACACTTTTAGATAAGAACTGAAATTCCAGTTAATTAGGGGAATTTCAAGATTGAATAGAGAAATGATTTTCCTAAGTTATGAATGAATTCTTTTTGAAAGCTATGAATTAAATCTGTTTATTTTTAACAGATTTAAATTGATGATCTGTTTAAATCAAATTGAAATGAAATTGTTTTGAAGGCTATAAGTTAAATCTTTGATTTAGAGATTTAACGAGTTAATCAAATTGAAATGAAAATTGATTTGGAAAATCTGTGAATGAATCTTTTGTTTAAAAGATTAAAATGTGAAAATTGTTTAAACCGTTAAAGGTTGTGAAAATGAATCTTTTTGTTAAAGATTGAAATGGTAAATTGTTAAACCATTTGAAAGAAAAACTTTGGATTTTTAAGTTGTGACTTAATTGAAATCCCAATATCCATATGTTTTTGAACTATTTCGCTCACTATTTGGTTTAGCCGGGAAAGGACCTTTGTGTCGTATAACCCATTCCGAATATGTGATACGTCGTTATGGATAGCATTTGAAGACCGGTGATGAAGACCGGGTATTTGCGAAAGCGATAGGATGACCTATCGATTGTCTCTGCACTGGGTAGCTCCCGGTATAGAAACTCCCTAAGTGATGGGAAATCCGATCGGGATTGTGAATATCCGGATTGCAAGGACTTCTTTGTCAGTGCCTTCGGTTCTGTTCGAGCCCGGAACAGACTTGTATGGATAGTATGTCTGACATTACAAATTGAGATATAAAGCCGATTTCTTTCAAATATATTTCTGTTGGTGGCGGAGAATTTATTCTCTTAGCTTAACACCCTTCTCTGAGACGTACGAGCTCAGAGGTTATGTAGTTGAATGTTATCAGCGATATATTCCCAATTTGGTAATGTGACATGCTGAGTGTGGCTGTGAAATGATCATTGTGTTGATTATTTGTGATAGGATCGTTTATTTAATCGTCTATCTTGGTGATCATTTCTATGATCATTTGTTGACCCAAAGCACGGCTTTTGTATAAAGTATGTTTTTGTGGACGTGACTTCGTCGAGCCTCACACCCCGTGAATGGTCAAAACAGGAAAGAAGCAGCAAGGTTATGAGGGGTAGCGCCCTTTAGGATGTGTGCATTTCCTTCTGGAAAAGGGTGGTATCATGGTATGGAGCCCAGATACTTACTCATGTTGAAAACACTTTGTTATGATTCTGTGAATTTGTTTAGAGAGCTCTCGGATAAAGGTCCCAAAGGACCGGGGGATGGCATATTCGGTCAGTTGTTACTCAGTTAGGGGTAACCCGGCCTTGTGTTGGTAGAGATCCGGTTTGGTTCTCGGGGATGTCCATCCAGAGGCATTCTCATGTGGCAATGGGAAGTTCCTTGGCCTGATCATTCGTTGGAAATCCAATTCCCAATACGAAACTTGTACGGTATTAGTTGTAGAACCTGCTATTCACTTATGGTGGTCACCACTGTTTGGATGGTAGCTATAGTAGGCATAGTTCGAAATGTCTATGTTGGCTAAGATTTATATTCTACTTTCGAAATGAATTTTTCCTACACTATGCACTAGTAATAATATCAAATGTTATTTTAAATGCGTATCAAGCATCTTTGACTATCATAAGGAGAAATCTCCTCCGATTCTGCGTTTGCATTGTGTGTGTGTGCGGGAGGCCTTATGGTAGTCTCATTTTTAAAAAGCATTGCGAATTGACTTTGAAAATCTTTTGTTGAATGTTTTTAAAAGATAAACTGTCTTTGTTGCTCACACCAGTCCCACGACTGATCCGGAGTTTATTGTTTCTTTCCTAAACTCTGGGTGCTCATTATATTTCTACACGAGCAGTCTAGAGTTGGGTTTTTCAGATAGTCGGATGTAGTAGATTATCTGGAGATTAGTTCAGTCTTTGGATCGCACCAGTCTTGCCTAGCTTGGTGCCAGGTTATGGGGAGTTCGAGCTATTGCTGGATTGATTCTTGGAAATGGAGTTGCAGTTCTGGAGTTCTTCCTTGAAGACTATCTTAGAGTTATTTGTTCCGCTGTTAAATGTTATCTATTTTCTTTCCGCTGCTATTTAATTGTATCATATCTCTGATGTATATTGATATCTATTGGATCATCTGTTGTATCAGATATTGTATCAAAGCTGTATATCAATGTATTATTCTTTTATTCCGCTGTGTTCTTTACTTAATGATTGTTATAAGCTCCGGCGAATCGGATTTGAACGGTCGAATCTATGGCATTCGAATACGATTTGAGGTATGGATGTTGATTTTCGAGCGGGAAAAATTCGAAACGTTACATTTGGTATCAGAGCTAAGAGTTTAAACTTTAGCTCAGGAGTGTAACACATTAAGTAGCTCATTAGAGATAGGGTGAAGTATCCCTAGAATGAGTAATCCCTAAGATATCTGTTTGAACGCCTCAGTAAATTCTCTTACTATCTACTGATAGTAAGTATGAGTGCAAGAAGAAAACGAGATAGGGGACAGGGAAATACGACTATAAATGGTCAATGCTCTGTAACAACAGTGAAAACAATCTTTCTTATCAAATTCCTTTGATTCGTTTCCAAATTCTTTTGATTTCTTCGTGATAGCTCCAGAAAGAAATTTCAGTGTGATGATGGCCCTACGAATCGTTGTAGGAAATTTTTAATTCGTATCTTCATCGATTTCTTTTCAGTTTTTGATTTAAACCTTAATGAATATGAATTAGAAATTTTAAAATTGAGTTAAAATTGATTAATAGAATATGAAGAATGATTAGAATTGTATCGATAAAATGGTTTTGACTAAAACCCAATTTGAAATTCTATTATAATTTCTTGTATCTATTGTTGATATTCTTATTTGGTGAGCCAAATGCAGAACTGATATCTAGTTTGATCTGAAAAGATATTTCTTCTATCTTTCGCCTGTCTCTGTATTGTTTTCGTGTCTGCGAATTTCGAGGGCGAAATTCTTTTAAGGGGGGAAGTCTGTAACGATCCTGAATTTTTATTTAATTTAAATTAATAATTAAATGAAATTTTGAATAAAAATTTATAAAATTAATTATAAATAGTAATGTGAGTTTCCCCGAGTTCAAATATATTCTATATAAATCATTTAAAATTTTGAATATTGTATATATATGTATATATGTGAATATATATATATATATATGTATATTTGGGTATATACGAGTCAATTTGAAATTATAAAATCTTGTGTGTATATATATATATTTTGATTTGAATTTAAATCTTAGATGAATGGTTTAATAAATATTGGAGTTATAAAATAAATTAAGAAAAATATATATATATATATATATAGTAACTCATAAATAAATTTTAACAACATGTTAAAATAGAAGTTATTCATACTATAAACGAAGTAAATACAAACAAATATAAAAGTTTAGTATGCAAAGAAAAAAATATAAAATAAAATAAAAGCAAATGAAAGTATTCAAACAAAAGAAATAACATACAAAGAAGAAACCACATATTTATAAAATTATGTAAAATATAAAACAAAAGAGAGAAATAAAATAAAATATACGTTGTAAATTTAATACGTATGTTAGAAATATGATTTGAAGATAAATTATAAAACAAAAACAATAAGTATAAAACAAAACTAAAGCAAAGTAAATATCTATGTGCAAATAAAAAGAAAGAAATCAAATAGAATACAAAGCAGGTTATAAAGCTAACTAAATAAACATATGCAAGGCAGGTATAAACAAAATAAAGTATAAACAAAAGTGCACTGGTACAAACATGAACAAAGCAAAGACTGCAAATTTATATTTTAAAAGAAAAAGCATGAAGACAATAAACATATATTTAATTTATGCAAAGTATATCTCCAGCCACCAATCAGTAAAGGGAAGTGAAATAAATATGCAAGGCTGTAAGCTAAAGAAAAGAAAGTACAGGTAGGTAGGGGATGAAGTAAGGCAAAAAGCAATATGTATACAAGTAGGTTAAAGAAAGATATCAGAGAGTTATCTTCAGCCTCCAAATAAAGATATTCCTGTCCAACTTTTTGAGAAAAAGAAAAGAAAAGAATATGTAGGCTAAGTTGAAAAATCTGTATACACTTTTGAATGCAAGGACAGCAAGTATATGTTTAAGTAAGAACATAATGAACAAAGCATTATAATATCACCCTGTTGTACTAACTACACCTGTAGCTTCATATATACACCTATTCCTCCTAGTTCAGCAAGAAAAAGAAAAAAAAACTGAAGTAACATCACTCAAACTCAAACAAACTCCTATTTAAAACAAGCAACTTCACCCATGCTGTATTGTACAAACCAGATATCACCTTGTACAAAGGGATATCAATTGGTAGTTCTTTCCATACTTCAAACAAAATTCATTTCAGTTCGTTCCCAAGACTAAGCAAATCAGAGAAATATAGCAAGCATTTTCATTTTTTCAAACTTAAACAACTTCTCAACAAAATAAACAAGAAGATCAAGCTAGCAGTTTTCAGCCTGTTCAAAAAGATGCAGCTCTGTTTAATTTCTTTTGCCAGGTGAGTAACATCACCTTTCTAATCTAAAAATGAATATGGTTACATTTTCTATGATAATTATTTTTGTGATATATATGTATGTTTCTCTGCATATATGGATGGATGTTATACACTTGTTGAAATCTCTGGAACAAAATCTCTGGAACAAACTGTTCTAGTTTTCAAGTTGAAGTTGATTCAAAGTTTATTCTTATTATTATTTCCTGATAACTTTTAAAATTTCAAACATGATAAGTTGAAACTTAAACACCATCTAGATTTTGAAAACAAGTTTAAGTAGTTTAGTTTGAAAATTTCCTGTAAGTAAGAAAAATACAGTTGAAGCTTAAATAATGGGATAAATCAAATGTCGTGTTATATTGATTCTGGTATATGCCTCGAATCATCTTTGAAAAGTATGATTTTAAAAATAAAAATCCAAATTTTAAATGTTGAATTGCATGTAAGTTTTGGAATTTTCTGGAAAATACATTTTTGGCGATTTCTAATGATCGTGGCGACCGGAGGGGCTGAGCCTTCTTCTGGTGATGGAGGAGCCATCGGAGGGTCGAAGAAAAATGGGGGAAGGTGGCCCGGTTGGTCGTGGTGGCGGCGGTGTGGGGATATGTTTTGTAAACCTAAATTTTTCCCACGTGAGAAATTTGTGCACCGCTGTCTCGGGGAAGCACCGAGTGCCTCGGGGTTCTGGGGGATGGAAGGGATCGAGTTGACGCGTCGAAGGCCGGAGTTGTAGGCTGGTCAGTGGTCGGGGGTCGGAGAACATGGCGTTGCCAGGTTTTGGGGGGTTTTTGTTTTTCGCGTGTTCCAGGTTTCGGCCTGATGCTCATTTTCGATTCGAAGGGAGGATGGAGGTTCTGATGGTCGGAGATTTGTACGTGGGAGATCGTCGACTTGTTCGACGTAGTGGCGGTGCCGGAAGATCGCCAGCGGCGTAGTGCACGTGCACGAGCACTGTGTGTTCTGGGTATTTGGTTGCCTGGGAGGAACTAGAGTTTTTCTTGCGTCGAACTCGAGTGGATCAGGTCATTTACTCGAAGCATTAACAGGGGGGGCCTCGGGTCAATGAGTTGTTTCAGGGTTCATAACCTGACAGAGTTCTGTTTTTTTAAAAAAAAATTTAAATGAAATTTAAATTTAAAGCAGAATGTAAAACAGGGGTTTTGAATTCAAAATTTAACTTTGTAATTCAAATGAACTTTTGAATCCAATGTTTAGAAAAAAAAATGAATTTGGTTTTTAAATCAAGAAATAAAAATCAAGTTTTTAAAAGCAAGTTAATACCAAAGTTTTTAAATCAAAATTAAATTATTGGATTCAAAGTTCTTCTATGAATTCAAATCTGAAATTTCAAATCAGTTTTTAAATCTGTATGTTTAAAACAAGTTTAAATTAATTTTTTTTTAGGTAATTAGTTCCAAACAAATGTTTAAATTTGATTTTGATAAAATTCTTCTATTTAAGGATTTTAAATGAAAGGTTAAATAAATTGTTTTAAATTAAAATTTGCCAGTTAAAATGCAATGTAATTTAAAAAGCTAAAATTTTTATCTAAGAATTAAGTAGTTTAATTTAAAGGCTTTTCTTATATAAGTAATAAAAGTTCTTTTTCATTTCTCTTAAAAAAAAAGTGTATAAATTTATATTTAAATTTGGCTAATGTTAAATGGTAAATCATTTTGAATCTTGAATTCAAAATGGAATTCAAATTTAAATTCAAAAAGAGTAATGTTTTTAAAATACACTTTAATATTCCTTTAAATCATTATTAAAGGAATAAATTATCTTAGAAATAATTAAAGGGTGAAAATGATTTAACTTAATTAAATAATGATTAATCAAGGAGTCTAAGCATAATTACTCGATGTAATTAAATTGTGACTCATTAAAATAAGTGATTTGGGATGAGCACTTATTGTAGCCAGTTAAGGATAATTAATTGAATGATAGTTAATTAAAGATGTACTAATTAATGAGTTATAATTAATTGAAGATTAATTTGGTATTGTAAGTAGTTAATTAATCAAATGATTAAGATAAAATTTCATTTAATGTAATTAAAATGTTGATTTATCCATAAAGATAATTAATTACTTAAAAATAATTATTTAATAAAATTAATAAAGGTTAAATAATTTTGTAATTTACCTAAGGTTAATCTAATTAATTTATTAATTAAGGATAATTAATTAAAGTGTTTGATAAATTAATTTATATCAAATTATTTGTAATTAATTTATAAATCAGGATTAGATAATTAATTTATAAGTAATTAATTTACTAGGAAATAAATTGAATTGATTAGGATTAAGAGAATAGTTAATCCTGCTTATAAATGTTTATTGAATGATGGACCTTACTTATGAATGATTGAATTAAATGAGTTGCCTTGAATTGATTATCCTATCTGATTTGTGATATTTTGTTCTATAGATTGAGCTGTGTGTATTTATTTACATTTGTATATTATCTGTGAATCTGTGTATGGTCGATAAGCGTTATAGTTTATATCGCTTATCAACTATATTTTTGTGTTTTAATCTGTGATGATTGAAATGATGTTGCACTATTGTGTTAAACCCCTGGACCACACCATACACACACAAATATGGATTTCACGAGGAAATCGATTAAGTCACAGATTTTGAAATGATTTATAAAGAATTGAATATTTGAATTCAAACGTTTTGGAAATGGAATCGGACTAAATGTGAAAAGAAATTGAAAAGGGAATTTCAAAGATGGAAATTTATTTTGAATAACAGGATTAAGTGTTGGAATTTAAATACTTTAAATTAAATTTGAATTCAATATTCAAATTGAATTCTGTATTTTGAAACTAGGGATTAAATACATTATACTAGTCATTATGAGTTAAATCATTTTTTTTAAAAAAGTATTATTTTTGGGAATTTGAATTTAACCCAAGGATTTCAACTCGTATAAATGAATCAGATTTCCAAAATGAAAACTGTTGTTTTCAAGGGATAAACACTTTTAGATAAGAACTGAAATTCCAGTTAATTAGGGGAATTTCAAGATTGAATAGAGAAATGATTTTCCTAAGTTATGAATGAATTCTTTTTGAAAGCTATGAATTAAATCTGTTTATTTTTAACAGATTTAAATTGATGATCTGTTTAAATCAAATTGAAATGAAATTGTTTTGAAGGCTATAAGTTAAATCTTTGATTTAGAGATTTAACGAGTTAATCAAATTGAAATGAAAATTGATTTGGAAAATCTGTGAATGAATCTTTTGTTTAAAAGATTAAAATGTGAAAATTGTTTAAACTGTTAAAGGTTGTGAAAATGAATCTTTTTGTTAAAGATTGAAATGGTAAATTGTTAAACCATTTGAAAGAAAAACTTTGGATTTTTAAGTTGTGACTTAATTGAAATCCCAATATCCATATGTTTTTGAACTATTTCGCTCACTATTCGGTTTAGCCGGGAAAGGACCTTTGTGTCGTATAACCCATTCCGAATATGTGATACGTCGTTATGGATAGCATTTGAAGACCGGTGATGAAGACCGGGTATTTGCGAAAGCGATAGGATGACCTATCGATTGTCTCTGCACTGGGTAGCTCCCGGTATAGAAACTCCCTAAGTGATGGGAAATCCGATCGGGATTGTGAATATCCGGATTGCAAGGACTTCTTTGTAAGTGCCTTCGGTTCTGTTCGAGCCCGGAACAGACTTGTATGGATAGTATGTCTGACATTACAAATTGAGATATAAAGCCGATTTCTTTCAAATATATTTCTGTTGGTGGCGGAGAATTTATTCTCTTAGCTTAACACCCTTCTCTGAGACGTACGAGCTCATAGGTTATGTAGTTGAATGTTATCAGCGATATATTCCCAATTTGGTAATGTGACATGCTGAGTGTGGCTGTGAAATGATCATTGTGTTGATTATTTGTGATAGGACCGTTTATTTGATCGTCTATCTTGGTGATCATTTCTATGATCATTTGTTGACCCAAAGCACGGCTTTTGTATAAAGTATGTTTTTGTGGACGTGACTTCGTCGAGCCTCACACCCCGTGAATGGTCAAAACAGGAAAGAAGCAGCAAGGTTATGAGGGGTAGCGCCCTTTAGGATGTGTGCATTTCCTTTTGGAAAAGGGTGGTATCATGGTATGGAGCCCAGATACTTACTCATGTTGAAAACACTTTGTTATGATTGTGTGAATTGATTAGAGAGCTCTCGGATAAAGGTCCCAAAGGACCGGAGGATGGCATATTCGGTCAGTTGTTACTCAGTTAGGGGTAACCCGGCCTTGTGTTGGTAGAGATCCGGTTTGGTTCTCGGGGATGTCCATCCAGAGGCATTCTCATGTGGCAATGGGAAGTTCCTTGGCCTGATCATTCGTTGGAAATCCAATTCCCAATACGAAACTTGTACGGTATTAGTTGTAGAACCTGCTATTCACTTATGGTGGTCACCACTGTTTGGATGGTAGCTATAGTAGGCATAGTTCGAAATGTCTATGTTGGCTAAGATTTATATTCTACTTTCGAAATGAATTTTTCCTACACTATGCACTAGTAATAATATCAAATGTTATTTTAAATGCGTATCAAGCATCTTTGACTATCATAAGGAGAAATCTCCTCCGATTCTGCGTTTGCATTGTGTGTGTGTGCGGGAGGCCTTATGGTAGTCTCATTTTTAAAAAGCATTGCGAATTGACTTTGAAAATCTTTTGTTGAATGTTTTTAAAAGATAAACTGTCTTTGTTGCTCACACCAGTCCCACGACTGATCCGGAGTTTATTGTTTCTTTCCTAAACTCTGGGTGCTCATTATATTTCTACACGAGCAGTCTAGAGTTGGGTTTTTCAGATAGTCGGATGTAGTAGATTATCTGGAGATTAGTTCAGTCTTTGGATCACACCAGTCTTGCCTAGCTTGGTGCCAGGTTATGGGGAGTTCGAGTTATTGCTGGATTGATTCTTGGAAATGGAGTTGCAGTTCTGGAGTTCTTCCTTGAAGACTATCTTAGAGTTATTTGTTCCGCTGTTAAATGTTATCTATTTTCTTTCCGCTGCTATTTAATTGTATCATATCTCTGATGTATATTGATATCTATTGGATCATCTGTTGCATCAGATATTGTATCAAAGCTGTATATCAATGTATTATTCTTTTATTTCGCTGTGTTATTTACTTAATGATTGTTATAAGCTCCGGCGAATCGGATTTGAACGGTCGAATCTATGGCATTCGAATACGATTTGAGGTATGGATGTTGATTTTCGAGCGGGCAAAATTCGAAACGTTACATATTACATTCACCCTTTCCGTTATTATATTAATTATCATTAAAGTAGTATTTAATTACCTTTATTTGAAATTGGTGAATTAACTGGTAACGACAACCACTTGTCACCATTATATCCTTTAAAATACTTATATGTTCATTCTTCCTAACCAATTACCATCTATTATATTATTTCACACATGAATTCAATAATTACATTTTGCTTTCTCATATTCAATTTATAACCAAGTCATAACATTTAAATTATTTTATTTAATTGGAATTTAATTCAATTTCATTAATTAATAACTTTAATTAACCTTGTTATGTTTCTTTTTGTTAATTTTCATTATATTATCACAAATTTTATTAATAATTCATAAATTTTTATTTTCTTCAATATTACATTTCAAAAAATCTCATTAAACTAATAATTTTAATTATTGAAAATCTCATTCAATTTAAATTCAAAAGGCGAGTGTTTTAACCCGCGCCTTGTACGACGTTGGTTTTCTCCCGTAACCCGTGGAGTATTTAAGGTAGTCTCCCGATCTAGAGATGCGCTGATACTGGATGGACTACTGGGACTACTATTGTTTTACGGGGAATATTTCATCACTCCTTAACGCTATTTCAAAGTAAGTTTATTTCACTACAGACATTATTATAATAGTGAAATATTACTACATAGTAAATAGTTTAACGGATCCTTAGGAGATGTGAATCCCAAGAATCTCTTGATTTACCGCACTCACGTTAGACACTGGATAGGAGATGTCAAATCCCGTAAACATCTCTGACGTTGTTACACTCGTATTATTTACTGTTGATTTAACTTACATAATATCTTTTAGTTCTGACTCGAGTGTTTTGTCTTTTCAATTCGCTCGGGTCAGGCTGAGCATTTCAGGAATTGAAGGCCTTATTTCTGGAGGATGAAGACGAAGATTGTATTCTTACTATTATTTACTATAGTGTTCCACTGCATCACATTTTTCCGCTGCATTGTTATTATTCTTTAGTATGTGTAACTCCGATATATATTGTAAAAGAATAATCAAATGTTTTTGTAAAACAGCTTCATGGACAGTATATTTGATTATTATATTTTATCGTTCCGCTGCAAGATTCTGTTTTGTTTTTTCTTTCTCCGCTTTTTCTTATTTGCCCCATAACAATCCGCCCTTCTGTATGGTTTAAGTCTGACGTTTGTGGTTTATCGTCGATTTAAAGCGTACGAAAAGGCGGGACGTTACATCGGGTATCAGTGCTTTGGTTTAGCGATAAACCTTAGCTTTGTGGGGTCTGACTCTTTCCTAATAGGGTAGTAATACCCTATGATGAGTCACTAAGAGTATATATATGAGAGAGCGTATTTGTTAGTGTTATAAAATGGTTTTAATATTATGTTAATTTGTTCGGTTTTATATTTATAAATTCTGGTTGGTGCATAGAACGCTATGACATCAATACGGATATCTACACACTTAATAGGACAGACCGACACCATATTGTTTTGAATATAGGTGAATGAAATTTGCCTATTATATTTTCTATATATAAAAATAAAATTTTATAAATGATATATATATATATATATATATATATATATATATATATATATATATTTGGTCGAAATATGTTGATTGTTAAGTAGTGAAACTTGTGAATGGGGCATATCACTAGAAGAACAAACTTTGCAGTCACCTTAGTTTCTAGGACACACATCCATATGAATTAATTTTAAGGCCAAAGTCAGCAGAATAATTACTTTTAAGGATAAAGTCAATAGTCCAATTACATTCAAGGACATAATTTCATAGGTTTTTTGGCCTTAGAAACTAATTATTTTGCATTTTGTCCTTAAAAGTAATTATTTCAGTTATGTGTCCTAGAAGCTAATTGCACACGCTAAAGAGGCCCTTGTGGCTAATTTCCACTTTATAAATATTGATTGGAAAATAAATTGAAAGTGAAATAAATTAGAATAAACTGAAAATTTAGAACTTAAGTTCCGGGGTATTGGAAATTTCTTTTAAAGGATTTTGGAATATAATAATATTATTTAGAAGTATTTTCTGATATAAATATTTCAATATAATGTGAAAGATTTGTTTAAGGAAATTTTAAAGAGAAATAAGCTCTGTACTTCCCTCTCCGTCGTTGGAAAATAATTTCGGTGATGAGTGCACGCGTCATCGACATTCATTTTCGAATTTCGAAGTGGGAAGGCCACTGTAGTAGTTTTACTACGAATTTAATTTGATTACCAAATATAAATTTTTAATTGTTTTAAATATAATTGGATATATAAATATGTTTATTTATTATTTTAAAATGATTTGAGATTTAACCCGGTATTTAGTTCTTAAGTTTCCATTAATTAATAGTTTCAATTATTGTAGTGAATTGGAACATAGGTAACTAATAATTGAAACCTCTAAAGGAAATAAAAGATTTAATGCTAAGTAAAAATAGAATAATAAGAAAGTTGAAATTGTAACATATAAAACAAAGGATATAATTATTGAACATTAAATTAATCAAAAGAAATGGGATAAACTTGTATGATTTTTAATTACATCCTTAAAAGCATATATATATATATATATATATATATATATATAAAACTTACCCAACAATAAAATTTACAATGTTTAATAAGAAATTGCAAAAGAATATTATACAAGTAAATTTGAGATATTGAAAGTATTCAATGAAATTCTTTAATAAATGAGAATTTGGTGTTGTAGTTGTTATGAACTTAAGTATAATTGAAAGACTACTAATTAAAATAGAAAGGTAAGTATTATAAATGGAATTTAGTAATAAATTAAAGTAAATAAATGAAATTAAGTAGTATAAATGAATGATAATAAACTGAAGTAAAGGGTTGAAGCTATTTATAAATAAAATAAGTAGGAAAATGAATACTGCAAATAAGTGAAATTAAGTAATGAATAAATGAATGTAATGCAAGTAAAAGAAATTTGCATTATATATGGATAAATGAAAACTGTAAGAAATAAATGTAAATTAAAAAGATAAATCATTATTTGAAAGAAAAGGAAATCAAACAATAAAGGTCATGAAATAAAATTGAAAAGTTAACTTGATTTATTATTTGGATTTGTTGTTTGTTTTGTTTATGGTTGTTGGGTATGTATACTTTAAATTTGTTTGGGTGAATGAATAATATATTAGATCCTTCTAAGACTGTTGAGTAAATGGTGTAGTTAGTAGTAATTTTGTAACGACCCATAAATTTCAATGATTAAAATTAGTTAAATTAGTAAGATTTTTGTAATTAAATTTAGAAAGAAATAAATTTTTTAAAATTTATAATTTATATTGGAGTAAATGTTAAGAATGAATGTAGCAATGGTTATTAAAAACTAATTTTTGACAATTGAAGTGAAATCACATTGTAAATGAAATAGGGTAAATTGTTGCAATTGGGTATAAAAATTGAAATAAGTAAATAAACGTAAGTGTTGTATAAATAAAAGAAATTTGAAATTTGTTAATGAATTTATAACGGGAACGAAATGTAAGAATGTTGATTGTTAACGCTAAAATTTGAACGCTAACACCCCGGTGTATGAAGTGTAGTTGTGAAAGCACCACCCGATGATTCGGGAGCAGAGTATAAGCAGAAAATCACAGAAAAAGCAGTGAATAACAACGATTTTATAGTGGTTCGGCTCAAGGCAAGCCTACGTCCACTTTAATTCTCTTTATTGCTAAACCGATTACAACTTTACAACAATCCTCAATTACAATTATGACGAGACAAACAACTAGAACTTTGGTAGAGAAGAATTCTTCGAATCCATGTAGATTGCGTTAGATTTTCCCTTGAAGTTAGTTGAAATGTCTTTCGAACTTGAAGTGTCGGGTGAGTTGAGAATTCAGCAGAGTATTGGCGCTTGAAATGATTGGCCAAAAGTCCCCTGTATGTTGGAGCACATGCCATATTTATAGAGTTTCCTGGACTAAGCCGTGTGCGACTTATAGAACTTCACGGGTTAGCATAACTCGGCTGCGACTTAAGGTAAGTCTTCACGAGGTAGAGGATCTCACGGGTTAGCTTGACTCGTTTGCAACTTAGGGTAAGCATTCGCGAGTTAACGTGCAATAGGGACACGGGTTACGACTTAACAGGTCGTGAACGACTTAAAAACAGTAAGTCATTTGGTGATTGTTTCGGATTGATTTAAGCAGCTCGGACCTCTCATTAGTTAAGTCGTTCATTTCCTAACACGTGAGCCTGTTAACTCGCTAACCTGCCCGCTTGCTTACTAACTCGCTAAGTAACTTAACCTGTTAAGTCGTTGATCCACCAAGTTGTTACAAACCCCGAGTCGTTGAGTCGTTCCATTCATCTAAGTCGCCTCTAACCTTAACTCGCGAGCTAATTTAGTCGTAACCAGTTGAGTCGGTCCATTCCTTAAGTCGCGAGGTTTCTTGAGTCGTTAGGAACTTTAAGTTGATGAGTCGCTTGGTCTCTTGGCCCACTAAGTCGCATAACTCTTAAGTCGTGAATCACAACAGGGTTAACATTTGCCCCTCGAAGTACGCACCTACGTCGTAGGTCGTGTGCTTCGACTCATCTTAACTCATGCTACCCTGAGTCGTTGAGTCGTTAGCGACTTATAAGAGGATTGAGTCGTTCGTGTCTATTCGAGTCCCCCTGTTCGTGTATATAAGCTGGTGAAATGCCTTCTCCTTCCCTTTTACTCACATTCATATCTTAACTCACTTAGCAGATCCCTAAGCTCCCTGAAGAAGAATTCGAATCAATCAGCTCCGATCCACCAATCATTATCACAACGTAAGTGATTTCAATCATTATCGAATCACGATCTCGGTTGAATTGTAAATCTTCTAATTTCTGTTCCTACCTCGATTCCACTGAACCATGACCTCCGCGGCTTCTATTTACCTCGCCGCTTCCTTTCGCTGTGAATTATAGCTTTCAATTGTTGGTAGACGCGTTGCTACTGTGATTCGTGAGATCGTACTAGGCTTATGATAAATTAGTGGTGACTTGACTTCTAGATGATTCGGTGGCGTGCAGGAGTGATGAATTTCATGGAGAGGATGGTGAATTTCCTTATGCAGCTGTTAACGGGTTATTGGGTTATGGTTTGAGATAGCGAAATGTAATGTGGAGGAGAAACTCGTGAGTGAGCAGATCTGAACGACTCAGGGACTTTGAACGACTTAGCAAATTTGAGCAGTTTTGGAGTCTTGAGCGACTTAGCATGTTATGCCGTGCTCAACTTAGGAGTTAGGATCTTTTAATAGTTTGGGTCCTTCCAACGACTTAGCAGCTTAGAACCTCCTAACGACTTAGCAGCTTAGAACCTTCTAACGACTTAGTGAGTTAAGTCGCGTTCGACTTAGGACTTGACCAGATTTTTCGCTGCTGCACGGCCCTGTTTCTTACATCCTAAAACTTAAACAATCTTGCTTTGCTTTGGTTTGAAGCATTGAACTTTGACCCCCTAACTCATAATGCGACTTAAGAGTGGGCACGGTCGGTTAACCGACGAAATCGGTCAATTTTTTCGATTAACCGAAAATACTCCACGGTTCGGTTAACCGGTGGTCGGTTAAGGTAGCCATCTAACTACCGACCGAACCGGTTAATTTAAACCGTGGTTAATCGGTTAAATTAACCGGTTAACCGGTTAACTTAACCGGTTAACCATTGGATGGTTAACCGATTAACTTAACCGGTTAACTGAACATCTGCAACCAAGTTATTGGCATTACAATTTATATACATCATTGTATCAAGTCATAAACTATAAAATGAAAACTGAAAACCCATATCACATCATTATAGTAATCAACCATTATAGCAAAGGCAAATCGCAGCAGCATTACAACAATATCATTACACAACTACAGTCTGCACAATACAATATATCACAATTCAAAGTTTTACAAACATAAACAGGAATACATTAATGTAACTACAATAAAGTGTCGAAATCAAATAATATAAAATCACTAGAATAGTAGAATTGACTGTAAAACATATTGTGACTTCGGTCTCCAATCTCCAAGTTCTGTCCAAAGGTAAAAGAATACAGGTTAGCCGGGTTAGCCGAACTGAAATGAAGCATTGGCATATGAAACATGATGAGTATATTCTTTACTATATAGTATATGTGTTTCAATGAATGCAAGATAAAAATGGGTGAAAGTATATGTAATGGCAAGTGGCCTGTAAATTTATAAGGTAGACAACTGTTGAATTGTCATTTGCATGTGTAAATAACGAGTTTTATACATTTGTGCCTGTAACAGCAATATCATTTGTGCCTGTAAATTCCTCTTTTTCCTCAAGTTCTTCCCATTTAATTTTATACATAAACAACGAGTTAAGTCTATATCATTTTATACAACTCATTTATCATGCTTTCCATTGAAACAACAAACTAGTAAGCTACTAGTACCTTGTCTTCAATCAATTTTAATTTAAAATGCAACTTCTTTCATATAGGAATCGTCATCAATAACTAAATTTTCAAACAGTACATAAAATCGTTCCTCTGATAAATACTTGTTAATACCAAGGTAATACAATAAACTCTAAACTATAAACTACACCATAACAATCTTAACTATGTAATTGTTTTGTTTAGATGTCAGCAGTATCCACTAATCAAATTTCACATGAACTGAATCAAGATGTTAAACTGCTAATAAAATTCTTTCATAATACAAGCTATTCTTAAATATATATATGAACTGAACCAAGACAATAAAATGGTAATGAATTTATTTCATAAATATAAGCTATTCTTCATAAATAAAATGTAAGTGTTAACTTTATTGCACTGTGAAACTCATCTAAACAACAATGTTTCCTTAAATGCTAAATTACTACATGTAAAGTCTTTACAAGCTCCCCCAAGTGAAGACGAAATAAGAAAAAAGAAATATGCAATCTCTATATATTGGAGGAATAAATTTTGAGCTTGTAATGCTTTTTCCCCAATAATACTTTAACTAGGCATTTGTATATTGATTGGAAGAAATGAAGTGCAACCACTATATAAAAATGTGGTTATCCTAACATGTCTCATTAAAGAACAGAAAACCTTCTTCAGCACCAAATCCTACTGCAACCATTTTTACATCAACCTAAATTAAATGCATCCATAAAATAGGCATAAAGCGAAATTAAACCATAAATAATTAGATAAAATAGAAATCAACCTAAATTGACTGACATGGTCATCCCCAACTTTCCTAATATTATATATCTGTAAGTTCTAACTGAGCAGGCTAGAAAAAAAATTGAATGCTATGATCACTATGGATGAGATTAAACAAGCTACTTTTAAATTGATGAAGATAAGCTACAGTCATTGTACACTATTGACTATTATGAGAAAATATAACATACATGTGTTAAAGTACCATGCCACCATTCAAATTCCCAAGGTCTCTTTGTGCATCGTCCATAGGCATTGAGCAGTGAACAGCAAGGCAACAACTTCATGGCCTAGTATCAGTCCTGTAAGTAATCAAAACCATTTACAAGTTATCAAACTCCGTATCTTTTCTCAATATATATGGCAAACTTGATGACATGACATGTTTCATGAAAAAGTGGCTCTAAACTGAATGAATATATGAAGGTATACCAACATACTTATCAAGTGTAAACATAAACGATATGAACATTTGTACTACATGAAACTAACCGAGGTGAAGGTGAATACAAAGATGACGAACATGGACCATCCATGGTGAACATAAAAGATGATGCCGACTCACGTTGACATCCATGTACAAAATCTACATGTCAAACAATTTAATTCGAGCATTGTATTTAAAATCCATCAAATGAAGGACTATATTATTTTACAAATGTAAATATCACCTGAAATTTGCTCATCATAATAAGAAACATCATCGATGGGAACTTCAATTCGATGATCGACAAAAATTGGTTTGGACCTTAACCAATTTTGAGTACAAACTAATGCCTCAACCATCCGTGGACTCAAAGTACTACGAAAAGGATCTATAATTCTTCCTCCGGTGCTAAAAGCGGATTCAGAAGCAACCGTGGATACCGGAATAGCAAGAAGATCTCGTGCAACTAAAGATAAAACACGATATTTGGAACTATTTACCTTCCACCATAGTAAAACATCAAAATTATTTGGTGTACTCTCAATCGGTGCATTTAAATACTTTTCTAGTTCATTACCTTCATTATCGTGTTGTTGAACCTGTCTTAGAAAAGTATTCATTCTTCTAGAAAGAAGATCACTAACATCCTCAACGCGTTCACTAACAACGAGCGTACTAAGTTGTGGTTCCTCACGTGTTTGTGTTCCAAATGTAGAATCGTTCACATAAAAGTCAAACAACCTTATCAAAATATGCTTCACACTTTTTAATATGCTTTCCGCAATTTTTTTTTCATACATGTATTCAACACATAACTTCAAAAATTGGAATTTATACCTTGGGTCAAGCACACACGTAACAAATAAAATTTTGTTCATATTACCTTCGCTTGCCCAATATTTATCAAACTTCATTTTCATACTAATTGCCATTTTACCAAGATAAGGATTCATTTTATCAACCAATCCCTTAAGTTCTTCTTGAATTCCACTAAGCTCGGCAAAACAAACATTTGCACTAATGGATAAAGTTTTGCTAAATTTTAAGGTAACATCATAAAAATACTTTAAGACTTTAACAAATAATTCCGCATTTTTCCAATCGATAGAACTCGGAGGATGAATTTCATCATCAAAGTAAGCAACAAAAATACCATCATTTTCATTCATATCATCAAAAACCTTTTT
Organism: Allium cepa; assembly: GCA_030765085.1. Taxonomy (NCBI): domain Eukaryota; kingdom Viridiplantae; phylum Streptophyta; class Magnoliopsida; order Asparagales; family Amaryllidaceae; genus Allium; species Allium cepa. The sequence goes on along the minus strand of CM060939.1, from coordinate 960,149,255 downwards.
GTATTTTAAAGCCGCTTCCAACATCAAATATGTCGAATTCCACCTAGTTGGTACATCCAAAATAAGCATAGATTTATTCTCAATTCCCAAACTTATACATGTGAAATGGACTTACACGAATGTTTTATATGGTAATTTAAATGTGTAGTACCATTTGATTTAGAATCACATGCAAATTGTTGACCACAATAGTTGCATACACATTTATGAAAATTGAAATTAGCATCTTTAGTAAAATGTTCCCATACCGGAGAAGGCTTTCTAGAAGAAGGCCTACGCACCGGATGTGGAGGAGGTTTTCTAATATTGATGTCTTCTTCGCCGGTTACCTCATCATCCGCTTCTTCCAAAAACTCATCGTCATTTCTTGTTTCTCTAGAACTGCCTATTTGTACCTGTTATAGTGCATGAAAAACCGAGTTAAGTTCATACTTAAGTATTTATAAAAAATACCGAGTATAAGAAAATTAAACTATCTACTGTAAAAAATTAAAAATAGTTCATATTTCATATTTTATACCATATGAATCTACTGCAAATTGACAAATTAGAGAAATATTTTATACAGTATATAGGTATATTTTGGTAATCTACTGCAAATTGACAAATACCTTTTTCTGCAAATATGGTATATTTAGTAATGATATATTTTAGTAATCTACTGCAAATTGACAAATAACTGTTAAATATGGTATATTTAGTAAATGAAAAAAATAGTAGATATGATATTTACAAGACAACCATTTTTACTGTAAATATACCTATCTACCTATCTATGACGTTTGAATATACCTATCTACTTATCTACAATTGACAAAAATACAGTAGATAGGTATATTTTTGACAAAAATACTATAGACAAAAATTGACAAATACAGTAGATATAATCCCTATGCATGAATAATACAAAAATTGACAAATGCAGTAGACAAATACAAAAATTGACAAAAATACAATAGTTCGGTCAATCCTTATGCATGAATAATCCCTCTGGTGGTTTTAGTTCACATCTTAAAAATATCTCTAGTCCAAGAAAGAAAAGGGATTTTGACTGTAAATGTTTACATACACATCTAACAATTCTACGGATGCTATAATGACTGTTTTCACTTTGTCAATGGCGTAAAGATGACGTCTTCACTTGATATCACAAATTTGTGAATAAACTACACTAAAACTACCCAAAATAAATTTAAATTAAACATAAACGATTTAAATGCTCAATAGAATTTAAATAAAACAGAAAAATACTACTAAAACTACCCAAAATAAATTGTACCCACGTTTTTCCTCTTCCTGCTCGCCATTGCTCAGAATTCAAATCGACGATCAAAGAGGCAGTGAATTCGTGGAGGCCTCTTTGTATTTAGATTCGAAAGTTTAACAATTAACAGCGAGAATTCTGTAGGTTTCTTTTTTTTTACTCAGGAACGAAAATGAACGAGATAGTTTTGGGAACGAATTTTGAAACAGCGACTGAAAGCATACGATTAGATCTAGGGTTTAGGGAAAAAAAGGTGGGCCGGGTTGCGAATATACGTGGATTTGGGATTTTTAACAATTTTAAAAATAGTTTCGGTTAACGGTTAACCGATATATAAACCGTGGTTAACCGTTAACCGACCCGATTTTGGTCGGTTAACATCGGTCGGTTAACCGAACATTCGGTTAACCGATTTTTTCGATTAAAACGGTTCGGTTAAGGTCGGTTAAGTCGGTTAAGTCGGTTAGGTCGGTTAAATGCCCACCCCTAATGCGACTTTAGGACTTGCACTAGGCTTGGCAACTTCAAGATTTTGACGAAACTTGAACGAGTTTCCAAACCGAACAGCTTGAATTCGTTTATAAATTGCACCAACTAACAACCTGCTAAACACAATTTCTGCAGAAAACAAAGGCGAATATACTGCCATTGACTGCCTACATCAAATGACAAATTAGCCGATAAAGAATAATTATTTCAAATGAATTATGTGAATGGAGTGTTACTAATCATTCAAACTTTAAATGGCGTATTAGGGCAAAATTAAAACAACCAACTAAAGCTGATTGGTTTGCATCAATACTGCATTCAAACTTTGAAACAACAAGCTCTGAAATTTAATAATCGATAAGTATCGACTAATTTGATTTCAATTATCTTTACTTGTCATTCTTATCAATTTTGCACAACACTTCACACACACTTTTAGGAAACGTGCACCTTCATATTTGAACATCCAGTTGCTTATGTAGAATGTCTTCTCAACAAGAAGAGTCGACGGGCCAGGCTGAAGATGTCTTCCTAATGGCTAACCCATTGGTTGACCCTCCGGAGAGAACTCCTACTACCCTGAATCAGCGGGTGTTCAACCAACTGCGCATCCAGTTTGGTATTGCTGAAGCTGACGCCTTACTCCCGGGACCAAATGACACTGCAGATAGGCCCCCTCTCGGCTTTATCGCTGTTAATCGCCAAATGTGCTTGAGTGGAGCCATTCCTCCTTTCAGTGACTTCTTACGACAGCTTCTTCTTCGCTTAACTATCTCTCCATTTCAATTACACCAAAATGGTTATGCCATTTTAATAGGGCTATGCGCACTGTTCATGAGGACATTTAATCGCTTTCCCAGCTTTGAGGAGATTTGCTATTTATGCTCATTCATAAAATCTAAGGACCATCCCTCTATTACACTCGTGAGAAGCGTGAGAGGCCGTAAATTGATTATGGGTCTCTCTAAAAGTGCTCATGGGTTTCTGAATCAGTACTTCTTTGTTTGTTGCCCCCCTAGGTTTTATAGCATCTGGAGAGTTGGAAGTAAGTTTTGCTCTTTCCATTTGGGCTTTTCCGAAATTCCAGTTGTCGAGTGCTAACTTTTGCCCTTTACCTTTGTAGCATTTTCTCCTCTTTCAAGAGATTCAAGACATAAGGCGACTTTTGAAAGATTGAGTGCTGTGCCAGTGGAAGAGAGGAGCGCTAGGTTCTTACTGAGGGATGAGTATTTGCACCAACTCGGGCTTCTACACCCTTCTCGATCTATCCATCCTTGCGAAGTCCCTAATTCTCCGGCTGAAGCATTAGATGCCCCAGCTCCCATTGAAGAGCCTGTGCGGAGTGAAACTGCTATCGAGGCTTCACTAGTGAAGTGTTCAACTCCGAAGGATGCTGCGGGGCCGTCTGACAAGTCTGTACTTGCCCCAGTCATTGAAGAAGGAGAGCTTCCGCATCGGGCAGAAAAGACCATCGAAGAAGGAGCTGATGGAAGGAGCCTCACCGGGAGTGATGGTGAAGACATCTTTGGGAATTTAAGTGACATAATAATCACCTCTCAAGAACTCTTTAAGGATGACTCTACCACTGCTAAAATTATATCTTCGGCGGCCGAAACGACCTTTGCTCTTAAGCAAACTCCTTTAGCACAAGAACTGCCATTAGTTACAAAGCCTGTCACTACCCCCCGACTGTCGAGCGGTTCGTCGTTCGGCGCGTATAGTTTGCACGTCACGCACACCTTAGGATTTTTCAGCACTTCTATGCACTTATCTTCTTATACTTTAAAGATTTCTAAAGCTTATCTTTTTATTTCAGATTCTCCGATGGGACGCATCGGATCCTATTATAAAGACTTTCAGCGCTATGGAGGGCGTGGCAACTATGATTATAGACGCTACCTTACTAGTCCCAGAGAAACCGATGAGCAGAGAGCTGCTCGAAAAGCTAGAGAGAGGAGAGAATATGAAGAACTTCATGAGAGGATAGATGTGCGACATGAGTCTCCTTCAAGAGGCGATGACTCTCACAAACGTAAAACACATGATGGTCGGGGGAAGAGCCACATTGTTGAGGACCCGAGCAAGCGGGCCAAACCTAATGAGAGGCACGCATCTGCAATATCTGAAAAGTTTGACGCTCCCATCTCTATCGACATTCTTTCCAAATCCCCTGCTCTTGAAGGAAGCGCTATTCAGACACTTCTTAATAGGCCTTCATATCGTGTTGAAAGGGGCCCACCGACCCTACAGAGCCGATTCCCGAATTGGTGCTTGAAGGGGGTGTGCTTCGATCTTGATTTAGTCCCCATTGATAAAGAAGCCATGTACCAAAATCTTGATGCCGTCAGACTTGATATTGAAAGAATGTCTGGATGGAAAAAGCTTGTTGATGAACTCCAAAGGGTCAATCGGGCCAATATCGAGGCGATGCTAACTATGGAGAACGATAAGTCGGAATGGCAGAAGATTCTTGACCAGCACAGCATCGAGATGAAAAACATAACCGAGTATAACGAGAAACTTGAAGCTGAAGTCAAGCAGCTTAAAGACGATCTTACCACCTCTTCTAACACTTACACTCAAAGAGAAGAGGTGCTACAAAAACAAGTGCGGGAAGCACATGCTGGCCAAAGAGATGCCGAAGCTAAAGTTGAGAGGCTAGAAGAGGTCGTAGAGAATTACCGCACTGATGTCACTCAGTTGCGGAGTAAAATGAGCGCCCAAGACATGGAGATTGAAGCGTTAAAAGCTCAACTTGCTAAAACTGAAAAAGAACGAGATGAGGCCATGGCTGGTAAAATCGCAGCTGAAGAATCTATTCAAGCCATGGAAGCCAACGTCAGTTCAAATCTATTCGACTTTTACTTGTACAGCGTCTTGGGGCACGGCAGTCTCTCTTTTGTCGGTTCTAAATACGAAATCACCTTGGCTGAAGTGTGGGAAGCCGCTTTCGACATGTTCAGAGGCGCCGGGTATACCGAGGAAGAGCTGGAGGTGCGCTATCTAGATGAGGAAACTCGTGCTGCTCTTGCGAAGGGAAAAGAGCAACTTGCCAGAGTGCGGACTGGGATGGCGGAAGAGGAACGTTCTGGAAAAGAATTACCACCTACTACCTCTGTTCGTCCTTTAGTTTCTCCTGGGGTTGACATCACAGGTTCCAGTGCTCATTCCCCGCCTCCTACAAGAACCGGGGTAATTACCCCTACTGATGATGAGGCTTTGGAGGATATTGGAGCTCAAAATTATGAGATTGAACTAGCGAAGCAAATATCTTCAGGTAACTTTGACATTGGTCCGATTCAGGTGGATTTCCAGCTTGCTCCTCAAAAGTTTGATGAGCTTCTCGATTACTTCTTGAATCTTGACGAACCCATATCTCCCTTCTTTTCGGGAGATACTAATATTTTTAACTTCTCTTCTCCTGCAGTTGAAACACCAAGTGCTGTGCAAACTTCGCCTCCTGCAGCTATTATTCCTCCGTCTTCTCAAGTTAATCCCCTTCCTACTTCTCAACCAGGATCACAGGAAGAAAAGATAGGAGCTCTTCAGGGTCTGGACGATCCTGCTACTTCTCAAAAAGGAGAAGAACTCGAGACAGGCGAAGTCTCTCCGGATTGAACTACTTCTGACGATACAAAACTGTCCGCATTCATTACTCCGGAAAGTGAGGCTTCAAAGAGGGGAGCGAAGCGCACATCTTCGAAGAAGAAGAGGAAGAGTATTTTGATCACAGAAATAGATTTGGAAGTTACTCCGGAGGCTTCTCTTTCTCCTTCTTCCCCAACTCTTTTAAGCCGGCGCGAGAAGCTACCAATTAAACCAGGCGAAGGCTCAAAAGGTGGTGGGAGAAAGAAGAAGTGATGAACCTTGCTTTTCCTTCCTTGTTTAGTTTTTGCCTTTTGCATGTATTGAAGCTTGTAATGACCGAGTATTATGCGGGTACCGGCCCCCCGCTTTTCTTTTGTTGGAACCTGTACCTGTATATAGAATAGTGTTGAATAAAATGATTCTTTTTCTTTGTATAAATTTCTGTCTATATCTGAGAATGCATTTACTATTCATTTTTGTACAAGTTTCTTTGTACGATATTGCAGTGAGCTTGTGGTATATCTTGTTCGAGCGCAATTTTACCGATGTAGTTACGCCATGCTGCCCCTATACCATAAGCCTATTGTAATATTTTATTTTATGTGGAACTTCTGCTTTTATTTTTTAGAGAATGATTATTCCACATTTGGAGGAATATGATTTCATTAAAAAATAGAGCACAAATAAGTTTCTACGCTTCAACTTTCGAAGATATCACTCTTTATTTTGTGCATATACACATTTTATTGAATGAAATCTTCTATGTGGTAAAGCGGGTATTTGTAAAGCACTTCAACTTCTTTTTGAGGAAGAGAATTTTCTAGAACAAGTAATTCACTCTTCCTTTGAAAGTTAAAGTGTGCTCCACCTCTGAGGAAGACTTTTTCACGTTTCAACACTTGGAAGTTTTACTTCAATCTTGGTGAAACGTGTGCCTCCGAAGAGGTCTTTTCTGCTTGATTGTGCCTCTGGGAGGAGGTCTTTTCATTTCTGCCTCTGGGAAGAGGTCTTTCTGTCTTATTGTGCCTCTGGGAAGAGGTCTTTCTGTTTCTGCCCCTTGGGAGAGGCTCTCTTTTTTTTTTAGCATTTTATCTCCGGTGAAGTGAAACTCCGAAGAGCGGTTGTTACACTTCAACTCCTGGCGAAATGGGCCTCCGAAGAAGGCTTTTATTTTGTTTTACATTTCAACTCTGGTGAAGTGAAATTCCGAAGAGCGGTTGTAACACTTCAACTCCTGGTGAAATGGGCCTCCGAAGAGGGCTTTTATTTTGTTTTACATTTCAACTCTGGTGAAGTGAAATTCCGAAGAGCAGTTGTAACACTTCAACTCCTGGTGAAATGGGCCTCCGAAGAGGGCTTTTATTTTGTTTTACATTTCAACTCTGGTGAAGTGAAATTCCGAAGAGCGGTTGTAACACTTCAACTCCTGGTGAAATGGGCCTCCGAAGGGGGCTTTTATTTTGTTTTACATTTCAACTCTGGTGAAGTGAAATTCCGAAGAGCGGTTGTAACACTTCAACTCCTGGTGAAATGGGCCTCCGAAGAGGGCTTTTATTTTGTTTTACATTTCAACTCTGGTGAAGTGAAATTCCGAAGAGCGGTTGTAACACTTCAACTTCTGGTGAAATGGGCTTCCGAAGATTGCCTGGAAGTTACTCTCTCATGGTTGGAGGGTCATGACTCCTCCAATCTTTTTTGGTTGAGTAGAGAACTTTCTTTTTTACGGCATATGCTTCGTTAAAGGTCTTTATCCTCCGAAGAGTTGTGCCTCCGAAGAGGACTTTAGTTGTTCCTTGTCCACTTGCTTATGCCTTTTCAGTGATCCTCTATTTTTTTTTCCTTTTCAAGCTTGCACTCCCTTATCTTAAAAGTAGCTTGTTTAATCCAAAGAAGTGTACTTCATTGCTAGGCCAGTGCATGAGAACGGACATAAGCTTCTTAATTGGATGTTTGTTTGTTCAAACTTCTCAATTTATTAGCTAAAGCCCGTTTTCGGCGAAATCATTGACCGTTCAATTGAAGCACTTCTTATCTAGGATTTAAGCTCGGGAATTTTGTGACTTGGAATTTGTTTGTTGAATGATAACAAGAATCATTTGGTCTTGTAATGTGCAAGTTTTGTTTTCGTTGCCTGCAAAAATTTAAATCGACATTTCAGTAATACATTTAATGTACTTTTCATATCGAAATAAAGCAAACATGTAATAATAATAAGGAACACAAGATTTATAGTGGTTCGGCCAAGAATTTGGGCCTATTATAGTCTTTCATTATTCACTTGCATCGGTTTTACAATCGCTTTCAATTACAGGAATCATACATTCATAATTCTTTTTACAATATTTCAACAAAGCTATCAAGTAAAGTATGGACGCAAGTGATTGCTGTTCCAAGCTCTTGGAATTTGATCTCCTTCGACAGTAGTGAGTTTGGATGTGCCGTCAAGAAGCTTCTGACCTATGACATATGGTCCTTCCCAATTTGGCCCAAACACACCTGTCGCTGTCATAATTCTCTTTAGGACTAGATCTCCAATTTCAAAGCTGCGTTGGCGAACTTTGGAATTGAAATGTCTGGCTATCCTTTGCCGATGAGATGCGATTCTGAGCTCAGCCTCTTCTCTTCTTTCATCAAGGAGATCTAGTGCCTCAAGCTGTAGTTTTTCATTCTCCGCTTGATTGAAATGGATTCTTCTATGTGAAGGGACCTCTATTTCTACCGGAATCATTGCCTCTGATCCATATGCCAATGAAAACGAAGTATGCCCAGTCGCAGTTTTGTGGGTAGTTCTGTATGCCCATAGTGCTAGCGGTAGCTTATCGACCCAACCACCTTTTGCTTTTTCAAGTTGCTTCTTGATGGTTGACTTGATAATTTTATTTACTGCTTCCACCTGCCCGTTTGCCTGCGGATGAGCTACTGCTGAGAAGCTTTTTCGGATTTTGAATCGTTTGCAAAACTCTTGAAATTCTTCACTTTCGAACTGAGTACCATTATCTGTAATTATTTTTGAGGCACACCATATCTGCAAATGATACTTTTAGTCACAAAACTTATCATCTTTTTTGAAGTGATAGTAGCCAGTGGTTCAGCTTCTACCCACTTAGTAAAATAATCTACAGCAACAATGGCATATTTAATTCCAGATTTGGCAGTTGGTAACGGTCCTACAAGGTCTATCCCCCATATCGCAAACGGCCATAGACTGACCATCTGTGTGAGTTCAGTGGAAGGAGCTCTAGGAATTTTGGCGAATCTTTGGCATCTGTCACATTTTCGGGAATAGTCTGCTGCATCTCGATTAATTTCTGGCCAAAAATATCCGTATCGGAGAATCTTTTTCGCTAAAGTTTGACCACCTAAATGATCACCACATTCTCCCCCATGCACCTCAGCTAGGATTGTTTTGGACTCTTCCCTAGATACACATCGAAGTAACGGCATTGAGAATCCCCGCCTGTATAACTGGCCATCCTGGACTATATAGCGAGAGGCTTTCCTCAGTAGCTTCTTTCGTTCTTTTGAATTTTCCGGTAAAGATCCATTGAGCAGATATTCTGTTATTGGAGTCATCCATGATTCTTTCTCTTGAGACACGCTCATGATCCAATCAATATCCATCTCATCAATGCTCGGAGTCGACAGGACCTCCACTGGAGTTAACCCCAGAAATTGAGCTTCGCCTGTGCTAGAGTACTTTGCGAGAGAATCTGCTTTCATGTTTCCTTCTCGAGGAATATGACTTATCATGTAATGACCAAAATCACCCAGGAGTTCCCAAGCCTTTGACAAGTACGCGGGCATATTTCCCCCTTTCGCTTGGAATTCCTTCTTGACTTGGCATACAATAAGTTGAGAATCACTGAAGATCTGTAATGCTCGGATGTTTAGTTCTTTAGCAATCCTTAGGCCAGCGATAAGGGCTTCGTATTCTGCTTCATTGTTTGTTGAAGGAAATTCCAATCTTAGTGCATAGCATAATGATCGACCTTCAGGGGTCTCGAGTACAACTCCGGCTCCAGAACAGTAGTCGTTTCTCGCGCCATCGACATATAACTTCCATTGGATTGGGGAATCGTCGATCGTTTCCTCCTCACTGTTACCCTTATCTGTGAATTCTGTGATGAAATCCGCTAAAGCTTGTCCATTGATTGCTTTTCGGGGATGATAAGTGATGTCATATTGACTGAGTTCAATATTCCACTTTAGAAGACGACCCGAAGTCTCAGGGCGAAACAGGACTTGCTTTAAAGGTTGATCAGTGAGGACTCTGATAGGATGAGCTTGGAAATATTGCCTCAACTTCCTAGATGCAATTAGTAGGCAATAGGCGAGTTTTTCCAACTTAGAGTAATTCATCTCTGCCCCATTGAGTCTTTTGCTGATATAGTAAACTGGATGTTGAATCCTCTTGTCTTCTCGTATCAGCGCTGCACTTAAAGCATGAGATGATACTGCCAAGTATATAAGAAGATCCTCGCCATCGCCAGGCCTAGAAAGTATTGGAGGCGTTTCCATATGGTGAATCAATTCATCAAAGGCTTTTTGGCATTCGGGAGTCCAATCAAAGTTTTCCTTTCCTTTCTTTAGGGCGTCAAAGAATGGGATGCATTTACCTGTGGCTTTGGAAATGAACCGACTCAAGGCGGCGACTTTTCCATTGAGACTTTGCAATTCCTTCTTCGTTCTAGGAGCTTTGACTTCCTTTAAGACGGTAATTTGAGCTGGACTAGCCTCAATGCCCGTAGCGCTCACGATGAAACCTAAAAACTTGCCGGATTCCACTCCAAATGAACATTTTAAAGGATTGAGCTTCATTCCATATTTTTGGAGGACTGCGAACATGTCTTCTAAGTGTTCTATGTGATCCACTGCTTTCTTAGACTTTACTAACATGTCATCGACGTAGACTTCCATAGTCTTGCCCAATTGCGGTTTGAACATAGCATTAACAAGTCTTTGGTATGTTGCCCCTGCATTCTTCAGCCCGAAGGGCATAACTCTGTAGCAGTAAAGACCAACGTCGGTGATAAAGCTCGTGTCCTCCTGATCTGGCTCATGCATCATGTTAACCCCGTTCCAGCATACGAGCTAAAAGGCCTACGAGTTAGAGGCGTCAACGGGTTAAGACTTGAAACGACCTACGACTTAAGGTGCCTAACGACTTAGGAGACCTCACGACTTAAGGAAAGGACCGACTCAAAGAATCCCCGACTCAACTAGTAGCGACTCAATGATACAGGCCGACTCATCGAGCTGCCGACTCAAGAAACCTCACGATTCATTCTATCACCGACTCATCTGACCTGGCTCCGACTCATCAAAGACCGACTCAGTTGGTCGCGACTCATCCATTCGAGGCCCTTAAGTATTCCATTGGGTTTACGACTCAGGAGAGGAACGGTTCATAAAACCTTACGACTCAAGTTCATTAACGACTCAACGACCCAAGGAGAGATCCGAGTCATAAAACCTTATGGCTCAAAAGATTTACGACTTAAGGAGTCTATGACCTAAGGCAGCTACGACTCAAAAGATAGGTCAATTCACGACACACGACTCAGAGACAAGCTCAGAATCATGCTGCAAGGGGATGACTCGTTGATGACTTACGACTTAAGATGAGTCGTACATGATGACTCGTGGATGACTCAACCTGAAGCTGCTGTGTAGAAGACCAGGGTCGCCTCATCTTAGACGGCAACTTTTGACTCGCAGACGACTCACGATGAGTCGGCCACGACTCACGACTCATGATGAGTCGGTCACGACTCATGACTTGAAAGTTCCAGCCTAAAAATTTGCCTATAAATACATGGCCACATTCAATGTGGAGGGGACCTTTTTTTTGGCTAATTCTCGAAGCACCGTTACTCTGCCATTTTCTCAACTGAAGCAACACTCCAAGCACTCCAAACTCCAAGGACGCTATTACACACTCCAAAGAAGAATCACAATCATTCAAGATGAATTCGAAAGATTATTCTTCATGGGAGTTTGAACCATTTGTCTGAAGTTGATTGTAATTGAAGAAAGTGATATAAATTGTACTCATATCAGCAATAAAGAGAATCTAAGTGGACGTAGGCCTGATTTTGGGCCGAACCACTATAAAACTTGTGTTTTTACTACTTTTCTGCAATCTCCTTACTTATAATTCATTCCCGATCTATCGGGTGGTGCTTTCACAAATACACTTCACACACCGGGGTGTTAGCGTTCAAATTTAAGCGTTAACATTTTTGGTGCTTTCACTGAGAATCGAACTCAGGACAGCTGTCATCATTGCTTCGCAGAGATTTGAAGAAAGAATTTCCTTAAAAACCAGAAGTATATCTGAGATTATGGCTCCTGGAAGGAAAAGCAGATCTATCAGATCTGGGAACATTCAAGAGGGAACCTCCGCTTCCCCTGTTCCTAATCTACCCACTCCGTCTGTTGGAGTTACAAAAGCGGAATTGGATGCTGTGATTCTAGGGCTAAACCAGCAGATAAACGCCCAAAATGCACAACTAGAGGCTCAAAGTGCCCAGAATGCTCTGATTCTGAATAAGTTGAACGACTTACTTGGGGCAAACAATGAACCGGCTGGTAATGAAAGGAACCATGCTGGCAACATTCATGATGTTAATGAAAGGAATGCTCCTGAAAGGCCTACTAGTCCCTTTGAGCAGGCAGTACCTGACGCCGGTGGATCTAGAACTCGACATGATGAGGAATATCTTTCTGGAATGGTCCGGCAGATCATGAAAGAAAGTATGCAAAGGATTGAAGATGAGAAGGAATGGGGTTTCGCTCCAAGTAAAACTCCGTTTACTGAAAAAATCTTGAAGGCGGAATTTCCAAGGAAGTTTGTCCCTCCGACTATTCCAGCTTACAAAGGGACGAGTGATCCGAATGAGTTCCTGTATAAATATGACTGGCACATGACAGGTGCCAGGGCCTCCGACGAAATAAAGTGCCGATATTTCCCCGTATACCTGGAAGGCGTGGCTTTATTGTGGTTCACCAAGTTACCAGTCCGATCTATCGATCAGTTTTCAGACTTGACCAGAAAATTCAAGGAGCAGTTTAGACTATATGCTTCGAAGGCCAAGGATATTATGTCACTATCGAGTTTAGAGCAGAATCCTGGTGAATCTATCAGATCCTTCTTGAACCGCTTCAATATAGCACTGGCTGAGGTGGACAATGCTGAACCACGAATGATATTGACTTATCTGATGAGGGCTATCGATAAGTCAAGCGAATTTGGGAAATGGTTAAATATGAAGGAGCCAACCTCTCTCGAAAAGTTCTACAAAAAAGCAGACGAGTTCATTCGCTTGGAAAGCCGTCCTTTACCAGTAAAGACAGTGTTAGAAAAAGCAGAAGACAACACTGTCGCTCCACGCAAGAATGAATCGGTGGGGGAAAAAAGGGAGAATAGTAATGGGAAGAAACAGGGTAATCTGAAGAAGCCCCGATCCTTCAAGCCATCAGAATATACTCCATTATCACATACACCAGAGCACATCTACCTCGCCACTAAAGATTCCGTCGATTTCCCTAAACCTATCCCGTTGAGAACTGGGAGAAAAGCCATACAAAGTGGGAAATTCTGCCGCTTCCACAATCAACCAGGTCATGAAACTGATGAATGCCGCCAGCTGAAAAATCTGATTGAAGAGTTGCTAAGAGAAAACAAGTTGCAGCAATTCGTAAAAAAGAATAGCAACAATCCTGCATCGTCGAGTCAGGGGCAGCGGGCCCCTGTTCATCAGCCTGGGGCAGGAGAGAAAGCTACGGGGCACGAATCTGGAAGGCCCGTTATCAATGTCATTTCAGGAGGACCTCACCCAGCTGGTAAAAGTTGGGGTGAGATGGAAAGATATTCCAGGGCTTTGAAATATGCTCCAGCCGAAGAAAACGTCTTTGTTCTAGAAGACACTACGCCCCTTAAACAACAGAAAACTTTCAGTGACGATATTATTTTCAGAGCCAGAGATTCTACAGGTATTGAAGCTCCTACTTTAGATCCCTTGGTCATCTCGGCTGGTATTGGACCAGCCATTGTCAGAAGAGTCCTCATTGACTGCGGAGCATCATGCAATATTCTCTTCAAGAAGACATTTGACCAGATGAAAATCCCTATGATCGATGTGCAAGCCTCATCACAGAAAATCGTGGGCTTCACAGGGGAGCCAAAGCAACCAGTAGGAACCATCGATTTGTTTGTAGAACTTGGGGAAGGAGAAAGGAAAGTGGCCCGAAAGCAAACATTTGTGATTGTCGATGAGTTTTCTGCCTATAATGCTTTTCTTGGCCGTCCAACACTCGCAGCATTCAAAGCTATCCTAGCCCCGTGGTGCCTCACTATTAAATTCCCTACTGACAATGGAGTAGGAGTTATAAAAGGGGATCAAAATGCTGCGCGAGAATGTTATTGGATAGAGCTGCGAGAGTCAAGAAAAAGAGAAATGGGAAAGGATGCGGCAACTCCAGTCCGCATCAAGGAACCAGCTTTGTAGCAATTACAGAGCGGACCCTGCACTGGCGAGCACAGCGGGGCACGGAAAGAAATGGATCCCAGAAAAGCCAGTACAGGGGAGAATAGAGTAGTACCGGTGGAAACGACAATTCCGGTACCTGTTGACCCGAAGGACCCAAATAAGGTGTTGAATGTGGGTTCGCAGCTTAATGTGTCAATTCAGAATGTCTTGATATCTTTCCTGAAAGCAAATCTGGATGTCTTTGCTTGGACTCATGCCGATATGTGTGGGATATCCCCAGAAGTTGCAGTACACGCTCTGAATATTGACCCAAAGTTTACGCCAGTTAAACAGAAAAGAAGAACCCAAGGTCCAGAAAGGTCAGCAGCATTAAAAGAAGAAGTTGATCGACTCATGGAAAATAACTTCATCAAAGAATCTACGTATCCGAATTGGGTTTCAAATCCTGTGCTGGTCAAGAAAGCTAATGGAAAATGGAGAGTATGCATCGACTTTTCTGATCTAAACAAGGCTTGCCCCAAAGATTGCTTCCCATTACCCAGGATCGATCAACTGGTAGACGGAACTGCGGGACATGAATTGTTATCCTTCATGGATGCCTACTCCGGTTATAACCAAATCATGATGCATGAGCCGGATCAAGAGGATACAAGCTTTATCACAGATGCTGGACTTTATTGCTACAGAGTTATGCCCTTCGGATTGAAAAACGCAGGGGCAACCTACCAAAGACTTGTTAATGCTATGTTCAAACCGCAATTGGGCAAAACTATGGAAGTCTACGTCGACGACATGTTAGTGAAGTCCAGGAAAGCAGTGGATCACATTGAACACTTAGCAGAAATGTTCGCAGTCCTCCGGAAATACAGAATGAAACTTAACCCTCTGAAATGTACATTTGGGGTCGAATCCGGAAAGTTCTTAGGTTTTATTGTCAGTGCTAGGGGCATAGAGGCTAGCCCAGCTCAAATTACCGCCTTAAAAGAAGTTAAAGCCCCTAGAACGAAGAAGGAATTGCAAAGTCTCAACGGAAAGGTCGCCGCTTTGAATCGGTTCATTTCCAAAGCTACTGATAAATGCATCCCGTTCTTCGATGCCCTGAAAAAAGGAAAGAAGAACTTTGAATGGACTCCCGAATGCCAAAAAGCTTTTGAAGAGTTGATCCGTCATATGGAAACGCCTCCGATACTTTCTAGGCCAGGCGATGGCGAGGATCTTCTTATATACTTGGCAGTATCATCTCATGCTCTAAGTGCAGCGCTGATACGGGAAGACAAAAGGATTCAACATCCAGTTTACTATATCAGCAAAAGACTCACTGGGGCAGAGCTGAATTACTCCAAGTTGGAAAAACTCGCCTATTGCCTACTAGTTGCATCGAGGAAACTGAGGCAATATTTCCAAGCTCATCCTATCAAAGTACTCACTGATCAGCCTCTAAAGCAAGTCCTATTTCGCCCTGAAACTTCGGGTCGTCTTCTAAAATGGAACATTGAACTTAGTCAATATGACATCACCTATCACCCCCGAAAAGCAATCAACGGACAAGCTTTAGCTGATTTCATTGCAGAATTCACAGAGAAAGATAATGGCGAGGAAAAAGCGATCAATGATTCTCCAATCCAGTGGAAGATGTATGTTGATGGCGCAAGAAATGACTACTGTTCTGGAGCCGGAGTGGTACTTGAAACTCCTGAAGGTCGATCATTATGTTATGCACTAAGACTGGAATTTCCTTCAACAAACAATGAAGCGGAATATGAAGCTCTTATTGCAGGTCTGAAAATCGCTAAAGAGCTAAACATTCGAGCATTACAAATTTTCAGTGATTCTCAGCTTATCGTATGCCAAGTCAAGAAGGAATTTCAAGCAAAAGGTGGAAATCTGCCTTCCTACTTGTTAAAGGCTTGGGAACTCCTATATGAACTCGATCACTATTCAATAAGCCACATTCCTCGTGAAGAGAATATGAAGGCAGATTCCCTCGCAAAGTATTCAAGTTCTGGTGAAGCTCAACTATTGGGATTGGTCCCTGTAGAAGTCCTTTCAGCGCCAAGTATAGACGAGATGGATATAGACTGGATTATGAATGTATCTCAAGAACAAGAGTCATGGATGACTCCAATACTGGATTACCTACTCAGGGGTTCTCTGCCAGAAAACTCGATAGAAAGACGAAAGCTTCTAAGGAAGGCCTCTCGCTATGTAATTCAGGATGGCCGATTGTACAGACGGGGATTCTCAATGCCATTGCTTCGATGTGTATCCCGGGAAGAGTCCAAAACAATCCTAGCTGAAGTGCATGGAGGAGAATGCGGTGATCATTCAGGTGGTCAAACACTAGCAAAGAAAATTCTCCGATACGGATATTTTTGGCCAGAAATTAATCGGGATGCCGCAGATTACTCCCGAAAATGTGACAAGTGCCAAAGATATGCCAAAATTCCTAGAGCACCTTCTACCGAACTCACACAGATGGTCAGTCCATGGCCATTTGCAATTTGGGGAATGGATCTCATTGGGCCGCTACCAACTGCTAAATCAGGGATTAAATATGCTATTGTTGCAGTTGATTATTTTACTAAGTGGGCTGAAGCTGAACCATTGGCTACTATCACTTCTAAGAAAATGATAAGCTTTGTGACCAAAAATATCATTTGCAGATACGGTGTGCCTCAGAAAATAATCACAGACAATGGTACTCAGTTTGAAAGTGAGGAATTCCAGGATTTTTGCAAACGATTCAAAATCCAGAAAAGCTTTTCGGCAGTAGCTCATCCGCAGGCAAACGGGCAAGTGGAAGCAGTGAACAAGATCATCAAATGAACCATCAAAAAGCAACTCGAAAGAGCAAAAGGTGGTTGGGTCGATAAACTACCACTTGCACTATGGGCATACAGAACTACTCACAAAACTGCAACTGGGCATACTCCTTTTTCGTTAGCATACGGATCGGAAGCAATGATCCCGGTTGAAACAGAGGTCCCTTCACACAGAGGAATCCATTTCAATCAAGCAGAAAATGAAAAGCTGCAACTTGAAGCGCTGGATCTCCTTGATGAAAAAAGAGATGAAGCTAACCTCAGAGTTGCAGCTCATCAGCAAAGGATAGCCAGACATTTCAATTCCAAAGTTCGTCAACGCAGCTTTGAAATTGGAGATCTAGTCCTGAAAAGAATTATGACCGCGACAGGTGTGTTTGGGCCAAATTGGGAAGGACCATATGTAATAGGTCAGAAGCTTCTCGACGGCACATTCAAGCTCACCACTGTTGATGGAGATCAAATTCCAAGGGCATGGAACAGCAACCACTTGCGTCCATACTTTACTTGAAAATTTTGTTGAAACATTGTAAAAAGAATTATGAATGTATGATTCTTGTAATTGAAAGCAATTGTGAAACTGATGCAAGTAAATAATGAAAGAATATAAAGTGGATGTAGGCCCAATTTCATGGCCGAACCACTATAAATCTTGTGTTCCTTATTATCATTATATGTTTGCTTTGTTTTCGATATAAAAATACATAAAATGTATTGCTGAAATGTCAATTTAAATTTTTGCAGACAATGGAAATGAAACTTGCGCATAATAAGACCGAGCGATTCTCACCATCATTCAACAAACAAATTTCAAGTCTCAAAGACCCCGAATTCAAATCCTAGATAGGAAATACTTCAATTGAACGGCTAATGATTTCGATAGAAACGAGCCCTTGCTGATAAATTGAGATTGTTTGAACAAACAAACATCCAATTAGGAAGCTAGTGCCCGTTCTCACGAACTTGCCTGGCAATGAAGTACATTTCCTTGGATTAAACAAGCCACTTGCGAGAAGAGGGGGATGAAAACTTGAAAAGAAAAAAAAAAAGAGAGGGGATCGCTGAAAAGGCATAAGCAAGTGAACAAAGGAACAACCAAAGCTACCATCAGCAGCACAAGTCCTCTTCGGAGGCGCAACTCTTCGGAGGATAAAAGACCTCTAATGGGTCATACGCCACAAAAAAGAAAGTTCTCTACTCAACAAAAAAGATTGGAGGAGTCATGACCCTCCAACCATGAGAGAGTAACTTCCAGGCGATGAAAACCCTCTCTGAGGCACATTTCACCAGGAGTTGAAGTGTTATAACCGTTCTTCGGGATTTCACTTCACCAGAGTTGAAATGCAAACAAAATAAAAGCCCTCTTCGGAGGCCCATTTCACCAGGAGTTGAAGTGTTGTGACCGCTCTTCGGAATTTCACTTCACCAGAGTTGAAATGTAAACAAAATAAAAACCCTCTCTGAGGCACATTTCACCAGGAGTTGAAGTGTTATAACCGTTCTTCAGGATTTCACTTCACCAGAGTTGAAATGCAAACAAAATAAAAGCCCTCTTCGGAGGCCCATTTCACCAGGAGTTGAAGTGTTGTGACCGCTCTTCGGAATTTCACTTCACCAGAGTTGAAATGTAAACAAAATAAAAGCCCTCTTCGGAGGCACATTTCGCCAGGAGTTGAAGTGTAACAACCGCTCTTCGGAATTTCACTTCACCAAAGTTGAAATGCAAAAACAAAGACCTTCTTGAAAGCACACGTTTCACCGAGATTGAAATAAAACTTCCAAGTGTTGAAACGTGAAAAGGCTTTCTTCGAAGGCACAACTCTTTGGGGGTACACGTTTCACCGAGATTGAAATAACACTTCCAAGTGTTGAAACGTAAAAAAATCCCTCCTTAGAGGTACAACCCCCTCCCGGGGACACAATTAAGAAGAAAGACCTCTTCGGAAACCCACGTTTCACCAAGATTGAAATAAAACTTCCAAGTGTTGAAACGTGAAAAGGATTTCTAAGGCATAACTCTTTGGAGGTACACGTTTCACCGAGATTGAAATAAAACTTCCAAGTGTTGAAACGTGAAAAAATCCCTCCTCAGAGGTACAACTTTCTATATATAAAAAAAATCCTCATCAAAAGCGTACTTTAACTTTCAAAGGAAAAGTAATTTGCCTACTATGGGAAATGATCGTAAAAAGAAAAGAAGTTAAAGTACCCTTCAGAGGTCCGCTTTACCACATAGAGGAATTCACTTGGTGAAATATGCACGTAAGCAAAAGAAAAAAGTGATTTCTTCGAACGACAAAGCGTAAAAACTTATACGAAGGGAGTTGTACTCTATAAAAATTTTCTTTAAAGAATAAAATAATTATTCTTTAGCAAATAAGAGTGCAAGTCCCCTCGAAGTGTAAAATATTGCAGCAAGCTTAAGGTATGGGGGCAACATGGTATAGTAGTATAGATGCATCAGTAGAGTAATACTCAAGCAACATACCATAAGCCCGCTGCAACACTATATAAACAAACTTGTGCAAAAATAAATAGTAAATGCATTCTCAAATTCAAACAGAAATTTGTACAAACGAAGAATCATTTTATTCAACTATAATGCAGATACAGGTTTCAAAATAAAAGCGGGGGCCGGTACCCGCACAACTCTCGGCCAGTTCATACAAAAGAAAAAAAAAAGCTAAAATCTTCACTTCTTCTTCCCTCCTTTGGACCCTTTACTCGGTCGAATAACCAGCTTTTCAGGTCGGCCAGTGGTTATAAGGGAAGTAGGAGAAGCAGGTGTAACCGGTTCAACTTCCGGCTCCTCTTTAGTGGCGGTGATTTTCTTCCCCCTCCTCTTTGATGTCCCACGCTTCTCTCTCCTTTGTGAGGAAGACTCACTCCCCGGAGTGACAAGTTTTGATAGAACAATGTCGTCAGAAGGAGTCCGTTCCGGGGAAATGTCACCTCCCTCAGGTCTCTCATCTTTCTGCTCTTGCGAAGCGATGGGATCATCCAAGCCGTGAAGAGCCTCTATTTGTTCCTCCTGTGATCCAGGTTGCGAGGCAGAAGGAGGCGCCACTTGAAGAGATGAAGGAAGGATAACCGGGGGAGAAGAAGCTTGAGTTTGGCTCGGTGCTTTCACTACAAAGGAGAAAAAACTTAAAATATCAGTATCTTTCGAAAAGAGAGGGGATGACGGCTCGTCGAAAGTCGGGAATTCATTGACATTTGAAGAATAATCAAAAGTCGGGAATTCATTGAAATTCGAAAAATAATCAAGAAGATCGTCAAGTTCACAAGGAGCAAACGAGCAGTTCACCATTTGGACTGGTCCGGTGTCAAGTTTACCTGGGGCAGTTGGATCTCTGATGCTGATTTCATATCGCTGCGCTTCGTTGCTTTCACCGCCTTCATCCCCGCCTTGTGCACTTGTAGTTTCAGTTACTATCTTAGTCGCAGGCGGAGTGTAGGAGCTAGAACCCGTGATGTCAACCACGGGAGAAACTGGAGGTTGGACAGAGGGAGTAAGTGGTAATTCCTTTCCAGAATGTTCCTCTTCCGCCATTCCAGCTCTCATCCTGGCAAGTTGTTCTTGCCCCTTCACAAGAGCAGCGCGAGCTTCCTCATCCAGGTAACGCACCTCAAAATCTTCATCGCCATACCCGGCGTCTTTAAACATGCTAAGAGCAGCTTCCCACACCTCGGCCAGGGTGATTTCATATTTAGGACCAAGAAAAGAGAGGCTGCCGCGTCCCAAGACACAGTGTACATAAAAGTCGAATAAAGTCGAATTGATGTCGGTTTCCATGGTCTGAACAGTTTCTTCGGCTGCAATCTTACCAGCCATGGCCTCATCTCGATCTTTTTCGGTCTGAGCAAGTTGGGCTTTTAGCGCTTCAATCTCCATGTCCCGGGCGCTCAGTTTATTCTGCAACTGGGTGACATCAGTGCGGTGGTTCTCTACAGCTTGCTCTAGCCTCTCAGCTTTAGCTTCGGCGTCCCTCTGGCTGGCGTGCGCATCTCGCACTTGTTTTTGCAATACCTCTTCTCTTTGGGTGTAAGTATTAGTAGAAGAGGCAAGATCATCTTTGAGCTGCTTTACTTCGGCTTCGAGTTTTTCATTGTATTCGGCTATCTCCTTCATCTCAACGTTGTGTTGATCAAGAATCTTCTGCCACTCTGATTTATCATTTTCCATGGTCAGCATTGCTTCGATGTTAGCCCGATTAACTCTTTGAAGTTCATCAACAAGCTTTTGCCATCCAGACATTCTGTCAATATCAAGCCTGACAGCATCGAGATTTCTGTACATGGCTTCTTTGTCGATGGGGACCAAATCAAGGTCGAAGCGTACCCCCCTCAAACACCAATTCGGGAATCGGCTCTGCAAAGTCAGGGGGCCCCTTTCAACATGGTATGAAGGCCTGTTGAGGAGTGTTTGAATGGCACTTCCTTCAAGAGCAGGAGATTTGGAAGGGATGTCAGTAGAAACTGAGGCGCCAGGTCTCTCAGATGTCACAGGCGCGTGTTCCTCGCCAAGTTTGGTCCGCTTTCTCGAATCCTCAATATGGCTCTTCCCCCTATCATCATGCGTTTTACGTTTATGGGAATCATCACCCCTTGGGAAGGATTCGTATCGCGTGCCTGCTCCCTCGTGGCGTTCTTCATACTTTCTCCTCTCTTCAGCTTTTCGCGCAGCTCTCTGCTCATTGGTCTCTCTGGAATCGGTATAGTATTGCTTGTAATCATAGCTGCCACGCCCTCCATAGCGTCGAAAGTATTTGTAATAAGAACCGCTGCCGCTGCGCCCCATAGAGGAATCTGAAAGGCAAAAATAACAAGTCTTAAAAACTTCCAGAGAAAAGAAGTTAAATGTGAACAAATGCCAAAAAGTCCTAAGTGTTGTGTGATGTGCAAGCTACACGCATTAAGCTACAAACCACTCTTTGGTGTAGAGGTGATGATAGCTTGGGTATGAGGAGTTGATGTTTGTGTTGGCGTTTGTCGAAGAAGAGACGTCGCCTCAATTACAGGAGAGATAGTTTTAGATACGTCATCTCTAAAAAGCTCCTGCGAAGTCACTATTATGTCGCTCAACCCCTCATAAACATCGTCACCACCATGCTTGGTGGGACTTGTTTTCTCAATTCCTGCATCAGCTAATCCCCCGAGAGGCTGTGAAGGTTCTTCTTCTTCCTCGATCGGGGCAAGCACCGTCTTACTGGATGACCCCATAATGTCGGTAGAAGTGGAACACTTCACCAATGAAGCTTCAATATTAGACTCTTTTGATGCGAGTTGTTCGACAGTAACCGGGGCGTCAGGAGTTTTCGTCGGGGAATCGGGAACTTCTGTTGGAACTTCATGAGCATGCGTAGAACGAGAAGCATGTAGAAGCCCGTATTGGTGTAAAAATTCATCCTTCAGCAGAAATTTTATGCTCCTTTCTTCCGCAGCCACGGCACTCAACCTCTCGAAAACTTGTTTATGAATCGGATCTCTAGAAGGGAGAGGAAGTGCTAAAAACAGGAAAAGAATGAAATTAGCAGCTGAGAGTTCAGATCTCGAGAAAGTTTCAAAACGGAAAAAGTAGAGACAGGAAATCTTACTTCCCACTCTCCAGATGGCATAAAACCCTGGAGGGCAGCGAACGAAGAAAAACTGATTCAAAAATCCGTGAGCGCTTTCGGAGAGATCAGTAATAAGTTTGCGATTTCGAGCGCTTCTTACAACCACGATGGAGGGATGGTCTTTAGTTTTCGTGAATGAGCAAAAATAGCAGATCTCCTCGAAGCTTGGTAACCGATCCAAAACTCTCCTGGATAGAACACATAACCCCATCAGAATGGCGTAGCCATTGGGGTGTAATTGGAATGGAGAGATAGACAACCGAAGCAGGAACTGTTGGAGAAAGTCGTTAAAAGGAGGAATCGCCCCACTTAAGCACATTTGGCGATTGACTGCAACAAAGCCGTAGGGAGGATTGTCAGCAGTGTCATTTGGCCCCGGAAATAAGATGTCGGCATCATCAATGCCAAACTGGACGCGCAGTTGGTTAAATGCCCGCTGATTCAAAGTCGTGGATGTCCTCTCCGGAGGGTTGTCTATAGGAATGGCTACTGGAAAGACATCTTCAGCCTGGTCCATCGGCTCTTCTTGATGAGAGGTCATTCTACACAAGCAACTGGATGTTCAAATGCGAAGGTACACGTTTCCTAAAAGTGTGAAATGTTGTGCAGAACTAATGAAAATAAACAAGTAAATATAACTGAAGTTAAGCTAGTTGGCAGTTGGTTGACTACCAAATTTCAGGACTTATTAACTTAAAAGTTCAGGTGTGGTGTTAGTGCAAACCGGTTAATTTCAGTTGACTGTTTCAATATTGCATTAGCATTCTACTTGGATTTGTTGATTTAGAGCACTTCTTTCACATAATTTGTTTAAATTGATTATCTGCTATAAGCTAATCTGTCATTTGATGTGGGCAGTCAATGGCAGTATATTCGTCCCAATTTTCTGTAAATATTGTGTTGGACAGATTGTTAGCCTGCAAGTCAAGGTAACCCGTCAATGAACGCAATAGGGTTCAACGGTTCAAAGACCATGCAATGGTTCAAAGTTCGAACAAAATCCATACAAGTCCTAACTCATCAACGACTCAAGAATCTTTCCTACGAGTTAAGAGCTTTGAGTCATAAGTCATAAAAACAGTGGGAAAATCTCCAAGTCCTATCTCTGGCACGACTTACGGCTTTAGTCATGGTGTACATTAGGTCGGTTCATGGTTAAGTCGCAAGAAGCAGCTCAGAATGGAAAATAGCCAAGTGCCGAGTCGTTCACGACTCAAGGCTTAAGTCGTGCATGGCTTAAAGAATAGGTCGTGTAACAAATTCAAAGGACTGGGTCGCTCGTACAACCGAAGCTGTAAGTCGCCAGACAACCAATACAACCTAAAATCTAAGCCGTGTGCAATTGAGATTGCGGAAAATCCTTAAGTCGGAAGATCCAAAAGACGATAAAGTCGTGAAGTAGGTCTGGAATGCAAACTCCTCAACTAAGCCTATTACTCATTTATCCCACCAGTTTATCAAACGCCGATCCAAAACTGTTATGGAGCTGCCACGAATCAAGGGCGATGCTATAATCTAGAGGATCACAACAACAACGTAGCCAACAATGATCAGAATCGTTCACAACTCAAATCAAAGCCCAAGTGAGACATGCGGCGGTGATTTGGGAACAGGAAGCGAAAATTTGTGCCTTAGCAATGGACGTTGTTGGATTGAAGTTCGAAATCACTTACGCAATGTAGTGGAAAGGATGGATTGATGATCAGCTAACTTGGATTCGCCTTCGAAAGGTTGAAAGGTCTCTAATGGCAGATGCGGCTCTGGGATAAGTAATAAGAAGTGAGAAAGAGGAGAAGCGACTCAAGCATTTTTATACCTGGAAATGTTGGGACTCGACTCGGCACGGGTCATGATGAGTCGAAGCACACGACTTACGACTTAAGCGTGTGCTTCGAGGGGCAAATGTTAACCCCGTTCCAGCATACGAGCTAAAAGGCCTACGAGTTAGAGGCGTCAACGGGTTAAGACTTGAAACGACCTACGACTTAAGGTGTCTAACGACTTAGGAGACCTCACGACTTAAGGAAAGGACCGACTCAAAGAATCCCCGACTCAACTAGTAGCGACTCAATGATACAGGCCGACTCATCGAGCTGCCGACTCAAGAAACCTCACGATTCATTCTATCACCGACTCATCTGACCTGGCTCCGACTCATCAAAGACCGACTCAGTTGGTCGCGACTCATCCATTCGAGGCCCTTAAGTATTCCATTGGGTTTACGACTCAGGAGAGGAACGGTTCATAAAACCTTACGACTCAAGTTCATTAACGACTCAACGACCCAAGGAGAGATCCGAGTCATAAAACCTTATGGCTCAAAAGATTTACGACTTAAGGAGTCTATGACCTAAGGCAGCTACGACTCAAAAGATAGGTCAATTCACGACACACGACTCAGAGACAAGCTCAGAATCATGCTGCAAGGGGATGACTCGTTGATGACTTACGACTTAAGATGAGTCGTACATGATGACTCGTGGATGACTCAACCTGAAGCTGCTGTGTAGAAGACCAGGGTCGCCTCATCTTAGACGGCAACTTTTGACTCGCAGACGACTCACGATGAGTCGGCCACGACTCACGACTCGTGATGAGTCGGTCACGACTCATGACTTGAAAGTTCCAGCCTAAAAATTTGCCTATAAATACATGGCCACATTCAATGTGGAGGGGACCTTTTTTTTGGCTAATTCTCGAAGCACCGTTACTCTGCCATTTTCTCAACTGAAGCAACACTCCAAGCACTCCAAACTCCAAGGACGCTATTACACACTCCAAAGAAGAATCACAATCATTCAAGATGAATTCGAAAGATTATTCTTCATGGGAGTTTGAACCATTTGTCTGAAGTTGATTGTAATTGAAGAAAGTGATATAAATTGTACTCATATCAGCAATAAAGAGAATCTAAGTGGACGTAGGCCTGATTTTGGGCCGAACCACTATAAAACTTGTGTTTTTACTACTTTTCTGCAATCTCCTTACTTATAATTCATTCCCGATCTATCGGGTGGTGCTTTCACAAATACACTTCACACACCGGGGTGTTAGCGTTCAAATTTAAGCGTTAACACATCATAATCTGGTTATATTCGGAGTAGGCATCCATAAAAGATAACAATTCGTGTCCCGCTGTTCCTTCTACCAGTTGATCGATCCTGGGTAATGGGAAGCAGTCTTTGGGGTAGGCCTTGTTTAGATCTGAAAAATCGATGCATACTCTCCGTTTTCCGTTGGCTTTCTTAACCAGCACTGGATTTGAAACCCAATTCAGATAGGTAGATTCTTTGATAAAATTATTCTCCATGAGCCGATCAACTTCTTCTTTTAACGCTGCCGACCTTTCTGGACCTTGAGTTCTCCTTTTCTGCTTCAAAGGTGTAAATTTTGGATCAATATTTAGAGCGTGTACTGCAACTTCTGGGGATATTCCGCACATATCGGCATGAGTCCAAGCAAAAACATCCAAATTTGCCTTTAAAAAAGATATTAAGATATTCTGAATTGACACATTAAGTTGTGAACCCACATTCAACACCTTGTTTGGGTCCTTTGGGTCAACAGGTACTGGTATTGTTGTTTCCACTGGTACCACTCTATTCTCCCCTGTACTGACTTTTCTAGGATCCATCTCTTTCCGTGCTCCGCTGTGCTCGCCAGTGCAGGGCCCGCCCTGTAATTGCTACAAGGCTGGCTCTTTGATGCGGACTGGGGCTGCCGCATCCTTTCCAATTTCTCCTTTTCTTGTTTCTCGTAGCTCTGTCAGATAACACTCCCGCCCAGCATTTTGATCCCCTTTTATAACTCCCACTCCATTATCTGTGGGAAATTTAACGGTGAGGCACCATGGGGCCAGAACAGCTTTGAATGCTGCGAGATTTGGACGGCCAAGGAAAGCATTATAAGC
This sequence comes from Allium cepa, assembly GCA_030765085.1. NCBI lineage: Eukaryota > Viridiplantae > Streptophyta > Magnoliopsida > Asparagales > Amaryllidaceae > Allium > Allium cepa. Next base: position 960,123,072 of record CM060939.1, on the reverse strand, counting down.
AGAAAATTCGTCGACAATCACAAAAGTTTGCTTGCGGACCACTTTTCTTTCTCCTTCTCCAAGTTCCACAAACAAATCAATGGTTCCTATCGGCTGTTTTGGCTCCCCAGTGAAGCCAGCGATTTTCTGCGATGATGCTTGCACATCAGCCATAGGGATCTTCATTTGGTCGAATGTTTTCTTGAAGAGGATATTGCAGGATGCGCCACAATCAATGAGAACTCTTCTGACAATAGCTGGCCCGATACCAGCCGAGATGACTAAGGGATCCAAGGTAGGAGCTTCAATACTTGCAGAATCCCTGGCTCTGAACACAATATCATCATTGAAAGTTCTTTGTCGCTTCAAGGGCATAGCACCTTCTAAAACAAATACATCTTCCTCGGTTGGTACATACTTCAAAGCTCGGGTATACCTTTCCATCTCACCCCAGCTCCTGCCTGTTGGGTGAGGTCCTCCCGTAATGACATTAATAACAGGCCTTCCGGAATCATGCCCTGCAGTCTTTTCACCTGTCCTGGGTTGATGAGTAGGAGCTCGTTGCCCCTGACTAGTCGAAGCGGGATTGCTGCTATTCTTTTCCACAAATTGCTGCAGCTTGTTTTCCCTAATCATTTCTTCAATCAAAATTTTCCATTGGCGGCATTCATCGGTATCATGACCGGGTTGATTATGGAAGCGGCAAAACTTTCCGCTTTGTACAGCTTTTTTCCCGGTTCTCAAAACGGGAGGTTTAGGATAATCAACAGAATCTTTAGTGGCAAGGTAAATACGCTCCGGCGTATCTGATAAAGGGGTATATTCCGATGGCTTGAAGGAACGAGGCTTCTTTAGATTTTTCTGTCTCTTCCCATCGCTATTTTCTCTTTTCTGTCCTACAGATTCATTCTTGCGTGGGGCAACAACGTTATCTTCATCTTTTTCCAATGCTGCCTTTACCGGTACAGGACGGCTTTCCAAGCGTATGAACTCATCTGCTTTCTTGTAGAATTTTTCAAGGGAATTTGGTTCCTTCATGTTAAGCCATTTTCCAAATTCGCGCGACTTGTCGATGGCCCTCATCAGATAGGTCAAGATCATCCGTGGTTCTGCATTGTCTACCTCGGCCAGCGCTATATTAAAGCGATTCAAGAAAGATCTGATAGTTTCACCTGGATTCTACTCTAAACTTGACAACGACATAATATCTTTGGCTTTTGAGGCGTATAGTCTGAACTGCTCCTTGAATTTCCGGGTTAAGTCAGAAAACTGATCTATTGACCGGACTAGCAGCTTGGTGAACCAAAGCAGAGCTACACCTTCCAGATATACAGGAAAATATCGGCACTTTATTCATCAGAAGCTCTGGCACCTGTCATGTGCCAATCATACTTATACAAGAATTCGTTCGGATCACTTGTTCCTTTGTAAGCTAGGATAGTTGGAGGGACGAACTTCCTTGGGAACTCAGCCTTTAAGATTCTTTCGGTAAACGGGGTTTTACTTGGAGCGAAACCCCATTCCTTCTCATCTTCATTCCTTTGCATGCTTTCCTTCATGATTTGTCGAACCATTTCAGAAAGATATCCCTCATCATTTCGAGCTTTAGATCCACCAATTTCAGGAAATGTCCGCTCAAAGGGGCTGGCAGCCCTCTCAGGAATGTTTCTTTCTTTATCCTCATGAATGTTGCCAGCAAAGTTCCTTTCATTACCCGTCGGTTGGCGGTTTACCCCAAGCAAGTCATTCAACTTATTCAAAATTTGGGCATTTTGGGCGTTCTGAGCTTCCAATTGTGCACTTTGGGCATTTATCTACTGGTTCAGCCCTAAGATTACAGCATCCAACTCCGCTTTTGTAACCCCAACAGGTGGAGTGGCTTGATTAGGTACTGGGGAAGCAGAGGTTCCCTCTTGAACATTTCCAGATCTAACAGATCTACTCTTTCTCCCCGGAGCCATGATTTCAGATAAACTTCTAGTCTTCAGAGAGGTTACTTCAACAAACTTTCGTGGAGCAATGATGACGGTTTGCCTGAGTTCAGTTCTCAGTGAAAGCACCCAAAATGTTAACGCTAAAATTTGAACGCTAACACCCTGGTGTATGAAGTGTAGTTGTGAAAGTACCACCCGATGATTCGGGAGCAGAGTATAAGCAGAAATTCACATAAAAAGCAGTGAATAACAACGATTTTATAGTGGTTCGGCTCAAGGCAAGCCTACGTCCACTTTAATTCTCTTTATTGCTAAACCGATTACAACTTTACAACAATCCTCAATTACAATTATGACGAGACAAACAACTAGAACTTTGGTAGAGAAGAATTCTTCGAATCCATGTAGATTGCGTTAGATTTTCCCTTGAAGTTAGTTGAAATGTCTTTCGAACTTGAAGTGTCGGGTGAGTTGAGAATTCAGCAGAGTATTGGCGCTTGAAATGATTGGCCAAAAGTCCCCTGTATGTTGGAGCACATGCCATACTTATAGAGTTTCCTGGACTAAGCCGTGTGCGACTTATAGAACTTCACGGGTTAGCATAACTCGGCTGCGACTTAAGGTAAGTCTTCACGAGGTAGAGGATCTCATGGGTTAGCTTGACTCGTTTGCAACTTAGGGTAAGCATTCGCGAGTTAACGTGTTATAGGGACACGGGTTACGACTTAACAGGTCGTGAACGACTTAAAAACAGTAAGTCATTTGGTGATTGTTTCGGATTGATTTAAGCCGCTCGGACCTCTCATTAGTTAAGTCGTTCATTTCCTAACACGTAAGCCTGTTAACTCGCTAACCCGCCCGCTTGCTTACTAACTCGCTATGTGCCTTAACCCGTTAAGTCGTTGATCCACCAAGTTGTTACAAACCCCGAGTCGTTGAGTCGTTCCATTCCTCTAAGTCGCCTCTAACCTTAAATCGTGAGCTAATTGAGTCGTAACCAGTTGAGTCGGTCCATTCCTTAAGTCGCGAGGTGTCTTGAGTCGTTAGGAACTTTAAGTTGATGAGTCGCTTGGTCTCTTGGCCCACTAAGTTGCATAACTCTTAAGTCGTGAATCACAACAGGGTTAACATTGATGTAAGCTAATAAATAACTAATTCAATGCAATCCCAATTAATTGAAACAATTTCAGGGTTATGATTGATTGTAAATAGTAGTATTTGGTAATAAATTTAATACAAGAAAAACAATGGTAAATATTAAATTAAACAATGAATTAATAATAAATAGTAAATGAAAAAAAAATCAACGTTCTATAGTAATTGTTTGGAAATGATAACTTATATAAATGTGATTAAGTGTTAGTGGCAACAATTATTATAACGTAATCATTATTTAGTCCATTAAATCAAAATTTGTAAGTTGGAAATAAGTAGATGTTATACTTAGCTGCTAATTGAATGTAAGGAAACGAGTGCAGATATTGAACTAATTAGTGAATTAGTATAAAATTTATGATAATAGGATGAGAACAGTGTATGTAATCAATTTCAACACTTGTCTATTAGTGATAACTTGTAAGTGCAATTAAAAGTTAATGGTAATAATTATTATAAGTTAACCATTTATTTAGTCTATTAAATTAAAACGGTAATGAATTGCAATAAATCTAAATTAAATGTTACGTTAATGTAAATTAAGTTAATAATTGGGTAACGTAAATTTTATTCATAATATGATAATTAGTTGAATTAAAAGAATGGAAGGCATGATTTATTAATTTATTGGAATTTAAAGTTTAATAATTCGATTAATCGCAAATAAGTGAAAATAAATATTTAAATTATTATGTTATTTGAAATTAAGATGGAATGTGGGAATATTAATGTAATAATTTTGAATCCAATGTTAAATCCTTCTATTTGACAATAATAAATGGAATAATTATTAATTTATTTAATTAAAAGGAACTACTGGGAATTATATTTATAATTCCTGAATATAATGAAATTAAAACTTAACGCTGAAATTGAAGGATAAATCAACGATTATTAACATCAATTTTTTTAAATCACTGTAACTGTTTAAGAGATCAAAAATGATAGATACGGTAGATAATTAAATTTGAACAGGAAAGGTGGTTCAATTAATTAACTATTAATTTAATTTAATTGACTAGAAATTAGCCATTTTGGCCAATGGCTCGGATTTCAACGAAACCAGTTTCATCGGATCCGTAACGGTGAATTATTTTAGAATTCAAGTTTCGCAATGATCGGGCTTGTCGTTTGATCATACGAGCATGAAACGCCTGGAAATCAATTAAATTGAAATTAGTTGAAATCAATTTGAAATAAATTGAATTTAGCTTAACTTCTTTATACGATGGAACTTGGACTTGAAACCTATTCCATCGCATTTAAATATTTAAAAACATCTATTTTGATATATGGGTTGACCCAATTTCGTTCCGGAGTCAGAACGGGCTTTTCGGGCCATTTTATCATGCAACGTGTAAACCAATCGTGTCCATCTATTCTATTTCAACCCTATCTACCAATATCCTGTTATAAACCCTAGCCCACCTCTATTTCTCATTTGTCTGTGCATATAATTCCTCTTCACCTCCTCATTTCAATTGCAGATAATTAAATTCCAGATCCAATTGAAATTCCTAATCAAATCCAAAGCCAAAATTTCAAACTCCTCAGAAAAAAATTCAAAAAATTATATATCGAAGTTCTTGATGAACACATCTCAGATCTGCAATTCGTTTCTGGGTTCGAATCATCGTTTTTCCTGAAATCGCGAATCATTCCCAGCCGTTCGTATTGGATTTTTGATGATCCAACGATGGATCGTCGACTGTTTGTCGATTAGAGGTTGCTGCTACGAAGCTCGTGGCGAGCAGTACACAGATCTGGTGGCCATTCGTCCTCTGATAGCAATGGATCACCGGAATTTGCCTTCGAAGCACGACGACGACATGAGATTTTGGGAGTGTCGTTCATGGCCGGAGTTGGGGATAGGGACGGCCGGAGGAGACCTACGTGGTGGCGTGTCTTGATCGTGGTTTATCTCATCGTGGTTGCGGCGGTAATTGCTCAAAGAGCGGCGGCTTCTAAGGTTTTGAGCAAAGCATGGGTGGAAATAGTACATGCGTGTGGAGAATAGGGGTTGCTGACGTGGCTTGGGTGAGTGGGTTTCGTTTATTTATTTATTTATTTATTTATTTAATTTTGAAATGCAAATGTTCCAATCGATGTAACTTTCATGTATAAGGACAAATTTACGCGCGGTTTTCTCCACTAGGTTCGTATTGGAATTTCGGACATTTTGCACTGGTTTGGACAAATTCTAAGACTGTTGGAATTTTGGATTTAAAATATATTCAAATTCAATTTAAATTCAAAAGGTGAGTGTTCTAACCCACTCACAACTTCTAAAATTTCTTTTGTTTGTTAAATTTAATTTTTGTTGTGATTTTGAATTTAGTTATGACTGTTTCGTGTATTTTTAATCATCATCCCAGTTAACTGCATTTATTTAAAATTTAATCATTATTTAATCTATTATTAAATATAACTGCCTGTTAAATACGTGTTACATACTATCAGTTATATATTGATGGTGATTGATTGTTTTGGATGATGATTGTGATGGATGTGTGATTTGGATGATGGATGAATGGATGTTTTATTTATATCATTATAATCTGCCAGTTCGTTATGGATTTATTTTATTTCATTCGGGATTACGGTTTGAAATGATATAACCGCAATTTTTATTTTAATTGCGGACTGAAATGATAAACATCCGTATCACTTGACCATAGGATAGAAAATTTATATACAGACACCGTGGTCCATATATAAAAATATTTCTAAATGATTTTCTTTGGTTTTGAAAATAAATATAAGGTTTTATGAGATTTTGATTTGGATATTTTATAAATGGTATTTTATATATAGTTGAATCCTTGGTTTTAGGCTATGTATAAAAGTGGGTTAAAGTATAAAATAAGTTTAAATAATAAAGTTTGATTTATTAAAATATAATATGGATAAGTAATTACTTAAATTATACTTAAATATAGAGTTTATATTGATTTTTATAAATCAAGGTTGAGATGATAGTTTTGAAATTGATTGAGATTTTATCTAGTTAAGAATTATATTTAATAAGAATCCATTTGGAACTTATTGAAATTGAGATTTTAAAAGAATATGGTTTTATAATTTAAATGGGTTTAAGGTGATTAAGTAAATAAATTGAGGAATATTCAGTTTTGGAATTTGAAGTTTTATTTAAAGGATATTGGTTTTATAAGCAAAAATTTCAAAACTAAATAATAGTAAAAGTGAAATTTGTATATATATTAATTATAAAATTTAGTTTTGAAATATTAAATATTTAAGCTTTGAAATATATCAAACTTAAAATTTAGATATTCGGGTTGTTTTGGAATTGATTTGTGAAATTTAAGAGGCTAGTTTGTTTTATAAAATATTTTAATATTAAATCCATGTAAGGGTGGAAGTTATGTTTCGAAGTTATTAATTTCGAAGTATTACGTTTTGGAAGTGTTACAGTATTAAGTCTTTGGTTTTGAAATTTTATAACTTTGAAATACTATGATTTTGAAAATGATATCATATTGATTTGGTTTTGAAATGGAAATGATATCGTATTTATATGATTTCGAAATGGATATTATATTCTGGTTTTGAAGTATAAATTATTTTGAAATGATCGCAATGTTATAATAACGTTTGGTTGTTGAAGAGACCGGGAACGGAAGTTGTCATACTCTCTGCCAACTCCGAAAGCCACTTTAACAACCGTATAAACGGTGGAGATTCCAGATTGAAGTAGGATGGCGGCGGCGTTTCCTTTGAGGTAAATACATGGACCCGACTCCCATGAGTTGGCATTAGGTGGCTAAAACAAAAGCGATTGACGGGCTAAGAAGGTAGCACCTTTTATCGGACACATCCCTTCGATATTAAACTCTGACTTTGGATTAACTCGGTGGCCACTTTTGATTTTTGATTTGGAGGTATGGCTCGAGGTGGGCGGTAGTAGCTGCTACGCGTTACCACCGGCCCGTAAGCGTAATTGGTATATCTAACCTGGCATTGCATAGTTGTGCCGTGTCACCTACCCTATCGCGCCTTGTACGAGTTGGTTTTCTCCCGTAGACCGTGGAGTATTTAGGGTAGTCTCCCGATCTGGAGATACGTTGATACTGGATGGACTATTGGGACTATTATTGTGTTAAGGGGAATATTGGGTCACTCCTTAACGCTATTTAAAAGTAAGTTTATTTTACTATAGACATTACTATAATAGCGAAATATTGCTACATAGTAAATAGTTTAACAGATCCTTAGCAGATGTGAATCCCGAGCATCTCTTGAGTTACTGCACTCACGTTAGACACTGGATAGGAGATGTCAAATCCCGTAAACATCTCTGATGTCGTTACACTCATATTATTTACCATTGATTTAACTTACATAAGATCTTTTAGTCCTGACTCGAGTGTTTTGTCTTTTCAATTCGCTCGGGTTAGCCAGAGCATTTCAGGAATTGAAGGCCTTATTTTCTGGAAGATGAAGATGAAGATTATACTGTTATCTATTATATTATTCCACTACATTCATATTGTTCTTCTGTAGAATTTGTCGTTTCCTAGTATGTGTAACTCTGATATGTATTGTATAAGTATAATCAAATGTTTTGTAAAACTGCTTCATGAACTGTATATTTGATTATTATATTTTATCATTTCGTTGTAAGATTCTGTTTTTTTATTTCTTTCTTCCTTTTTCTTATTTATCCCATAACAATCCGCCTTGCTGTATGGTTTAATTCTGGCGTGTGTGGTTTATCGTCAATTAAAAGCGTACAAAAAGGCGGGCGTTGCAAATTTTTTTCATTCTTTACAATTTAAAGCTTTTGAACCCGAACAACTATTTGTTTTGTTTGATATGAATGAATGATTGATTTGTGTTGATTTTTATGTGATGGTTGTATGCCTTGTTGCAAGTGGTTGTTGTTTGAATTGATTTGTTTGTTTATGGTTGAAACCACTTCAAATATTTCATTTTATATAATTGTTAATCTTTTTGGGTTATATAAGTGAAATACAGGTTACGGAAGCAATTGCTACTGCTTTTGGTTTCATAATTAAGCGTTAATTGCTCGACAAATAGGTACGTTTTCGGATTACGGTTTTTATAGCGTTATTATATTGTTTTTCCGTGTTGGGATATATATTATTTTGGAAAATAAGTTGTATATTGTTATATTTAATATTTTATTTTCTCCCGATCCTCTTCGTACAAAGGAGACTCTGTCGAAATTTTCCGTAAATTTTGGACTTAGAAAATATTTTGAAAATGTTTTTCAAACTTTATTAATTTGAGTATAAAAGGATTTAATGGTTATAAATTGGTATATTTTATTAAAATTAATTAATTTGTAAATCTATTTGTTTGTAAAGTTTATATTTTTGAATAAGATGTATTGGCTACTTAATTCTTCTTTCCCCCTTCTTTTTCCTTTTCGAGGACGAAAAGTTTAGAGTGGGCGAGAGTGTAACGACCCGTAGATTTTCAATGATTAAAATTATTAATTTAATGAGATTTTTTGAAATGTAATATTGAAGAAAATAAAAATTTATGAATTATTAATAAAAGTTGTGATAATATAATGAAAATTAACAAAAAGGAAACATAACAAGGTTAATTAAAGTTATAAATTAATGAACTTGAATAACATTCCAATTAAATAGATAATTTAAATGTTATGACTTGGTTATAAATGAAATATGAGAAAGCAAAATGTAATTATTGAATTTATGTGTGTAATAATATAATAGATGGTAATTGGTTGGGAAGAATGAACATATAAGTATTTTAAAGGATATAATGGTGACAAATGGTTGTTGTTACCAGTTAATTCACCAATTTCAAATAAAGGTAACTAAATAATGCTTTAATGATAATTAATATAATAACGGAAAGGGTGAATGTAAATTGAATGGAAACGTAAATTATTTATAAGGCAGTAATTGATGCAATAAAAAGCATGAAATCAAGTAAATAAATTTATTGAGAATATTTGATCTTAACTAATGTGTACATTTGGCAAAGATATTATAAATGGAAATAGGATAGTTAATAACAAAGGAGTTAGAAATTTGAATATATTAATGTAACATTATACAAATGTAAGATGTAAATGGGTGTATATTAGTGTAATAAATAAGTACCCATGTTGACATCACCTTTGAGATGGTAAGTTTATAATTGATTCATAATAAGAAAAAAAATCAAATGAATGGATTTATTGGAATGGCAATTGACAATTAATGAATTTATTAAAATTGTAAGGTTATAATTGATTGGGATTTGTAATTGGGAATGAATTCAAAGTTAAATAAATTGATGTAATAATACGTAATAAAGGGTAATTGAATAAAAATCAATGTTTAATAAGAAATTATAATGTTTGTTAATTGATAATAAAGTAGTAATGGAGTTAAATTAGGCAAATGGTAATAATTATTAATTGTTACCCATTTATTTAATCTATTAAATTAGATCTAAATCCATTGCAATTAAACGTAATTAATTACAAGTTAATATGAATTTAGCCGATAACTATAAACCATTAGGGCAATTGGATATATAGTAGCATTAAAGTTAACTATAAGATGACGGTTGATTTAATAAAAGGAGTGAGAATCAAGATTTATTAACTTAAATTTAATAATTTGATTAATTGCAATTAAATGAAATTTAATATTTAATTATTGCGGTAATTGTAATTTAGATGAAATTTGAGAATAATAATGTAATAAACCATGAATCAATGTTAATTCCATTCGTTGGATATTAATGAATTGAATAATAAGAATGAAAAGTAAATTTAATGGGATTATTGAGAATTTAAATTATAATTTGCAAATATAATGAAATTCAAAATTTAACACTGAAATTGGTAAATTAATCAACTCTAAATTTACATTTGAATTTGGTTAAATTAGTGTAAATGATTAAGAAAGTTAAAATTGATGAAATTTGTTAATTACAGATTTGAAATTGAAAAGTGATTTAATTAATTTATTTTTAATTTATTTAATTAACTAGAAAATAGTCATTTTGGCCATTGAATCGGATTTCGATGAAACCAGTTTCATCGGGTCCGCAACGGTGAACTATTGTAAGAATATCAAGTTTCTTGTCGAGCGGACTTGTCGTTCGATCGTATGGACTCGAAACGCATAAAAATCAATTAAATTGAAATCAATTGAAATTGATTTGAAATAATTTGATTTTAGCATAACTTCTCCATACGATGAAATTTGGACGTGAAACTTGTTCCATTGCGTTTAAAATATTTTAAAACACCTATTTTGATATATGGGTTGACCCAATTTCGTTCCGGAGTCAGAACGGGCTTTTTGGACCATTTTATCGTTCAACGCGTTTATCAATCTGGTCCATCTACTCTACCTTTAGCTTTGTCTATAAATACCCTGTTATAAACCCTAATTATTCCTCTTTGTAAACCGTTTGTACGTACAATTCCTCTTCACCTCCTTATTTCAATGGCAGACAATTCTAGATCCAATTGTAATTCAAAAATCAAATTGAAATTTCAAACTCCTCAAAAATTTAGAAAAATTATATATCGAAGCTCTCGATGAACACATCTCATATCCGCGATTCGTTGTTGGACTGGAATGTTCGTTTGTCCTGTAATCGCAAATCAATTTCCGACCGTTCATTTATGGTTGTGTGATTTAACGGCGGATCTTCAAAGTTGACTCGATTGGAAGACATGGGGCGTAGAGGGTGACTAGTTAAGTCGATCCATACGGTTGATTTGTCTAGGAGGATGGTCAATTCGCTAGAATCGATGATTTTCTTCTAGGGCGACGGCAACCGGATTTGCGACCGGAGGGGTTCGTGTGGTGCCAGCACTGGCGGCGTGGCCTGAGTATCGCGATGGCGAGGTCTCTAGGCGGCGGTGGTTCGAGTTGAATGTTGCCACTGCGTGCGTTGGGTTTGTACGAGGCAGCTAGGGTTTGTGTATGCGTTTGTACAGGAAGCTGTAGAAGCAGATGACGTGGCATTAAGTAGGTTTATTTTGTTTTGTTTTAATTTAATTTTGATTTCAACTCGTTCTAACTCGAATAACCTTTGCATACGAGGTCCGTTTCACGCGCGGTTTTCTCCGCTATGTTCGTATTGGGATAATGGACATTTTGGCGCTGGTTTGGACGAATTTTGAGACTGTCTGAATTTTGAGTTTAAGTTGGATTTAAATTCAATTTAAATTCAAAAGGTGAGTGTTTTAACCCATTCATAACTTCTAAAATTTCTTATGTTTGTTAAATTGATTTGTGATATGAATAGAAAGTTATTTATGACTGTTTGGTATATTTTTATCATCATTCCAGTTAAAACTGAATTTATTGAATTAAACTTTATTCAATTAAATATTGAATATAAACTGCCAGTTAAATTAATTTATTATGGAATAAAAACTGCCAGCGATTACTTGTTATTTATTATCTGTTCTATATTAATGTTATTGTTGAATTGGATGATGTTTCTGATAAATGGTTGATGGTTGATATTGGATGAATGGATGTTGTATTTTATATTGTTATAAACTGCAAGTTATTATGCATTTTCATTTCACTCGAGACTGCGGTTTGAAATGATATATAACCGTATTTTCATTTTAAATTACAGATTGAAATGATAAATATCCGTATCACTTGACCAAATGATAGAATTTTTTTACAAACACCTTCGGTATATATATATATATATATATATATATATATATATATATATATATATATATATTGGAAATGATTTCTATGGTTTTGGATAGAATTATACGGTTTAATAAAGATTGTTTCTTTTTGTTATTATATAAAAATATTTTATATATAGTTAAATTCATGCATTTAAGATATGTATAAATTTGTTTAATAATAATAAGTTTAATAATGAAGTTTGATTTTTATTGAAATAAAATATATTTAAGTACTTAAATCATACTTTAATATAGAGGTTATAATGATTTAAAATAAATTAAGATTTGAAGGTAATTGGAAATTTATTTGAAATTGAGAAGTATTTAAGAATTTAACTCCATAAGTTGATGTTAAACATATTAAACTTGAAATTTTAAAAGGTATGACATTGATAACCGGATTTTTATTCAAGATGAATTAAATGAATATTTCTAGTATAAATAAATTGAAGGAAATATTTAGTTATTAGTAATTTAAGTTTATTTAAATGATTATGGATTTATTATGCAAATATTTGAAAACTAAATAATAGGACATTGAATTGTTGAATAGTAATTTCCAACCTTAATTTCGAAATTGTTTAATACCCAAAGTTAGAAATATATTGAAATAGAAGTGGTTTATTGAAACTGAAAGTGAGTTGAAAATTTATGGATTTGGATTTAATTTAAAGTGAATAAATTTGTAAAGTTGATGAAATTATTTTACTTTATAAAGCAATTTTAAATTCAATCTATTTTATTTTATATACTGTTTGAATATCCAAACAATTTAAGTTTTGAAAGTTACGGTTTTAAAGCTATTTAATTCTAAGTATTATGTTTTGAAAAGTTATATTTCAAATGTTTGGTTTCGAAGTATATAAATTTGAAAGAGCAATGATTTTGGAAAAGGATATATTTGATATAAAAATGACATTATATTGATTTGGGTTTTATAAAAATTTGATATTATATTGATTTGGGTTTTTATAAAAATGATTTCATAATGACTTGGTTTTTGAAATGGAAATGATATCGTATTTATATGATTTTGAAATGGATAGTATACTTTGGTTTTGAAGTATAATTATTTTGAAATGAACGCGATGTTATAATAACGTTTGGTTGTTGAAGAGACCGGGATCAGAAGTTGTCATACTCTCTGCCGACTCCAAAAATTACTTTAACAACCGTGTACGCGGTGGAGATTCCAGAATGAAGTAGGATGGTGGCGGCGTTTCCTTTGAGGTAAATACGTGGACCCGACTCCCGTGAGTCGGCATAAGGTGGCTAAAACAGGAGCAATTGACGGGCTAATGAGGTAGCACCTTTGATCGGACACATCCCTTCGATATTATACTTTGATCTTGGATTTATTCGGTGGCCACTTTTGATTTTTTTGATTTGGAGGTGTTGCTCGAGGTGGGCGGTAGCTGCATGCTACGCGTTACCACCGGCCCGGAAGCATAATTGGTATATCTAACCAGGCATTGCCTAGTTGTGCCGTGTCACCTACCCTATCGCGCCTTGTACGAGTTGGTTTTCTCCCGTAGCCCGTGGAGTATTTAGGGTAGTCTCCCGATCTGGAGATACGTTGATACTGGATGGACTATTGGGACTAAATATTGGGTCACTCCTTAACGCTATTTAAAAGTAACGTTATTTTTCTATAGACATTACTATAATAGCGAAATATTGCTACATAGTAAATAGTTTAACGGATCCTTAGGAGATGCGAATCCCGAGCATCTCTTGAGTTACTGCACTCACGTTAGACACTGAATAGGAGATGTCAAATCCCGTAAACATCTCTGACGCCTTTACATTCATATTATTTACCATTGATTTAACTTACATAAGATCTTTTAGTTCCGACTCGAGTGTTTTGTCTTTTCAATTCGCTCGGGTCAGCCCGAGCATTTTAGGAATTGAAGGCCTTATTTCTGGAGGACGAAGACGAAGATTGTATTATTACTACTATTTACTATAGTGTTCCACAACATCACATTTTTCCGCTGCATTGTTATTATTCTTTGGTATGTGTAACTCTGATATATATATTGTGATGCCCCACCTCTATACCCACGCTAGCCAAGGACACTACGGGGTAATGCCATCAACTAGCACGGAGGATAAGGTAGTTGAGGAGCGACCATCCGTGTAATTGCTTTGTGCGAGCACCGATATGTCAGATAGTACAACATGCATCTTGTTTCAGGAGGAAATCCGACGTACCGATAAAAACTCAAAGCTACTACATAGTGGCTATATATATATTCTTCGGAAACAAACATAGAAATAAACATAACACAAATCAGTCATAGACATCCATATCACAAAGGCGAAAGTAGATATGAATATATAACACATGAAAGTGTACATCAGAGTGGTGGTCAGACAAAATCCACAATATCACAAAAGAATAGCTACAAGTGCTAGACAAAGAATATGGATACATCAACGAGTCTATATCTTAAATGTATACAACGAAAACTACTAATCTAAGTAGTTAGCCAAAAGTCAGGGTGATAATCCCAGATGTGAAGTCAAGCAGAAGCACCTATAACATTTCGGTCTGACCCGAATATTATTTAATAAGAAAATAATAAACGGATTAGTCTAGCTATAAATATCAGATAAAATGATATAGAATAAGAGATATGACATAAACATATGATAACCGTAAAGCCATACTGTAGTAAGTATGTAATTGAAAATCGACAAGAGATTAATCAATATCACAAGAATCTTCTCAAAGATCAAAAAGAATGTCATACTCTTTATTTTTATTCACAAAACCATAAATATTGACAATAATATCAATGCCAATAACAAAAGTTAATGGCACACAATTCACCAATGCACAATTATCGATAAAAATTATCAATGTAAATCACGAAAATTGGTGAAACACAAAATTCTAGAAATCATCAATGGAAATCCAAAAATCACAAAAAAAGGGGAGACCTATCGCAAAACGGGAGCATGAAAACTCATCAACACGTGTGTCACAAAATGGAACGCTATTCCATGATTGCTAACCATTAATTTTGAGCCGGAGCTCCATAAAACGACCCGAAGCTCCACAGAAACGGGGTTTAGTCTCCCTCATAGACAAAGAGATATCGCACATTTGCTAGTCTAAATCACAAAAATGATCATCAACGATCATCAAGAAGTGTCAATTACAGTAAGCTAGTAAATATATAAGCTTAGCCTCATGTCCCATAACCACTAGCTTAACTTAAATATTTACGAACAAATTGTAGATCTCCACTCGAAAATTTTCACAAGAGATTCAATCGAACAAGTCCAATAACTAACCGGCGAAGTAAACGCAAGCATATCATACCATTTGTTTTACTAAGCCGTTTAATTAGATTTCTCGTACGAGTGAGATGAAGTGACAATCACAAAAGTGATTGTAGAAGCAATAAATCACAAAAATTCACATTCGAAGACGTGAATAAAACCTAAAGAATTCGATTCCAAATCCATCAAAGTGGAAATACCCTTGCGACTTAACAGCCATGACTTACGACTTAACATAAGTCAACACAAGAAATCAACGGCTCAAGAAATAGCACACAGCATGAAGCAGGGGCGACTTAAAGGGTGGCGCGACCTAACTGCATGCGACCTAAGGAGCGGCGCGACCCATAGCATGGGCGACTTAACAGTGCAAGCAGGTCGAGCGACCTACGGAGGTAAGCGACCTATAGGCGGGCCGACTCATTACAAGGCGAGCGACCTAGGGGTTGCGACCTAAGGCAGGCCGACCCATCAGTAAGGCAAGCGACCTTGGGGTTGCGACCTATGGCATGGCGCGACCTAAGGGGCAAGGATAGGTCGAGCGACTTAATATAGAGCGCGACCTAAGTGAGCGACTTGAATGAGAAGGTCAATGACGCGATCTAAGTGACACGACCTAGCTGAGCGACCAAAGAAATACATATGGCCTAGCGACCTAGGGACGAAACAACCTAAGGGTTTGAAGAGGGACGAGCGACTTATTGGGCCTGCGACCTAACGACTAAACAAGGCCGAGCGACCTAATGGGCCGAACGACCTAACACGAGCGACCTAACACATAGGGACAAGCGAGCGACCTAACGACCTAATGGTAAAGAAGGCCATGCGACTTAATGGCCGAGCGACCTAACGACCTAAGGGTTGTGACCTAAGTTGGCGCGACCTAAGTTGGCGCGACCTAACTGCAGGCCGAGACTCATACGTGTAGGACGAACGACCTAAGTAACAAAAATGCCAAAAACTCTGTCAATTTGCAACCGATCGAGCACGAACGCTAGGGGATTACGCCTATCGGCTAGCCGGTCCTATTGGCTCCTCGACGCATCACCAAAAACGTGTTCCAACATCAAAGATTGGATTATTAAAGATTTGAACCCAAAACATTAAAAATTGGGATTTTCACCAATTCAATCCAAACCGAAAGCAAATGCACATAAATAACTGTTAGGAATTCATACCCAACAATCAAAGATAGTTATAGACAAAGATGTGAGATAAAAATCTCACCTTTACACAAAATTAATAAAGAAGAAGCTTGAAATCAATGGAAGAATCAATGGCTTCTCTTTGAATTTGGAGTTAGATGTTGGATTTGCAAATGTACTTGAGCTTGGAGTTTTAATTTCCCATTCCTTCCTCCATTTCTGATGAAGCTTGAGTGTTAGGAAATGAAAGTAAAGTTATGAAGGGAAGGGGGGTTGAACTAGAGTTAATAGTTTAGGCTAATGGGCTAAACCAAACCCAAAGCCCAAAGTGAAAAAGTGGCAAAATTCCACTAACTCCAAACATATCAAAGTTTATACTCAAAAAGATCCCAAATAGTGTTTTGGACCTAATGGAAGTGGTTCCGAGTCCTTATTCGACCGTATGCAAAAAGTAATTTTTCAGACTAAAATCCGACTAACGATAAAATATTAAAATAAAAATATTTAAATATTCAATCTTAAAATATAAGGGTTGTTACAAACTCCCCTCCTTAAAGAAATTGCGTCCTCGCAATATTTAAGAAGAAAATATAAGGTAACAACCATGAAAGCATATCAACACAAAAGAAATTTGAAATAAGAAATTCACCTCATGGAGCACGAAAAAGTAAGTCCGGATGTGTTCGCTCGATGAACTCTCTAGATTCCCAAGAGCAATCCTTAGGATTTGAGGACCATTGGACTTTAACAAGCGAAACATCATTATTTCGAAGGCGCTTGACCTCCAAAGCAATAATACGAATAAGATGTTGCTCATAAGTTAAATTAGGTGAAACTTCAATTTCTTCCACAACACCGGGCTCAAGAATAGAATCAGAATCTCGAAGACACTTTCGTAATTGAGAAACGTGAAACACGTCATGAATAACAGAAAACTGAGCCGGTAATAAAAGGCGATAATCCACGAAACCAATACGTTCGGTGATGGGAAATGGACCAATATATCGAGGTGCTAACTTTCCCGGTCGACTGAAACGTACAACGCCCTTCATAGGTGAAACACGAATAAACACAAGATCTCCTACAGAAAATTCTAGTTTCCTTCTCCGGTTATCGACATAGGATCTTTGCCTACTCTAGGCTTCTTTCATCCTATGACGAATAAGGTCAATCTTCTCTGTGGAATCTCGAATAATATCTGGACCTAAAACCAACCTCTCACTGGCCTCAAGCCAACAAGAAGGAGATCAGCATGGCCTTCCATAGAGTGCCTTGAAAGTTGCCATACCAATGCTAGATTGGAAGCTATTATTATAGGAAAACTTAACAAGAGAAATGTGATCTTCCCAACTTCCACCAAAATCAAGAACACATGCACGAAAAAGATCTTCAAGAGTTTGATTCACACACTTAGTTTGTCCATCAGACTGGGTGATAAGCGGTGCTAAAATTAAGCTTCTTTCTCAAAGCTTTTTGAAGGCTCTTCCAAAATCCACTAGTAAATAATGGATCATGATCACTAACAAATAGAAGAAGGAACTCCATGCAATTTTACAATTTCTTAATAAAGAGTTTGGCCAAGAGAGGAATAGTTCGATTGGACCGAACGGGAATAAAATGGGCGGATTTAGTAAGTCTATCGACTATCACCCATAAGCTATCATGACCCGAACGAGAACGAGGAAGGCCGTCTACAAAATCCATGTAAATTTGATCCCACTTCCAAATTGGAATTTCTAAAGGTTGCCATAACCCACCGGGCCTCTGATGTTCGGCCTTGACAAGTTGGCAAGTCATGCAACACTTAACAAAGTTAGCAATATCAGATTTCATTCCCTCCCAATAATAAAATCGCTTTATATCCGCGTACAGTTTACTACTACCGGGATGAATGGTAAATTTAGAATGATGAGAATCTTCTAAAATGTCTTTACGAAAATTACTAATATTTGGGACGATAAGTCTACGAAATTTTCGAATACCGCCATGAGAATCAATATCAAAGTCTTTCAAACCTTCAACATCAATTTTATCCCTAAAATTTTGGCCAAGAAGAGCATATTCGGGATCTAGCTTTTGAGTTTCAAGAATGCGGTCTAAAAGAGAAGGATGAGCCTCAAGGCTACATAAAACAAGAGATGAACATAAATCGGAAACACGATCTCGAATCTCAGAAGTGGATAGAATTCCGAGATCATTCCATTCGGATATCATCATAGAAACAACCGCTTGTTGCTTACAACTAAGTGGATCGGCAACACGATTTCCCTTTCCGGGGGTATAAAGAATATCAAGATCATAAGCTGCATGAAATTCGAGCCAACGTTGTTGACGCAAATTAAGTTCCTTTTGAGAAAATAGATACTTCAAAGATTTATGATCGGTGTATAAAATAAATTTTCTCCCAAAAGATAATGACGCCAAATACGAAGGGCAAAAACAATAGCCGCGAGTTCTAAATCATGAGTGGCATATCTAGACTCGGCTGGCTTCAATTGCCTAGAAGCATAAGCAATAACACGTTCTCTTTGCATAAGAACGACACCCAAACCAACGCGACTAGCATCGGTATAAACAATAAAATCTTGATACCCCTCGGGAATAACAAGAATAGGGGCATCGGAAAGGAGTTCTTTTAATTTCTGAAAAGAAGCTTCACATTTGTCCGACCAAATGTACTTAACTCCCTTCTTTGTCAAGCTAGTAAGAGGCACAGAAATTTTGGAAAACCTTTATGAAACGGCGTTAATAACCTGCCAATCCAAGGAAACTACGAATTTCCGTCACACTCTCCGGCCTCTTCCAATTTTGAATCACTTCAATCTTTGAAGGATCCACGGAAATTCTGGATTCGAAAATAATATGACCGAGAAACTTCACACGAGATTGCCAAAAGTGGCATTTAGAAAATTTTGCTTTTAATTTATTGCTCCTAAGAGTTTCCAACACAATTTGAAGATGTTTTTGATGCTCCTCCTTGGTTTTTGAATACACAAGAATATCATCAATAAAGATGAGAACAAACCGATCGAGGAAGTCTTTGAAAACTCTATCAATAAGGTCAACGAAATAAGCCGGAGCATTCGTTAAACCAAATGGCATAACAAGCCATTCATAAGATCCATAACGAGTACGGAAAGATGTCAAAGGATCGCTATCCTCTGCAATACAAAGCTAATGAAAACCGGTAGCTAAGTCTAATTGTGAAAAGACTCTAGCACCACTAAGCTGATCAAATAAATCATCAATCTGAGGTAAAGGATATTTATTCTTGATAGTAAGATCATTAAGCTTGCGATAGTCAATGCAAAGCCTTAGTGTACCATCGGATTTCTCCACAAAAATAGCTGAAGCTCCCCAAGGCAAGGAACTAGAGCGAATAAATCGCTTCGTCTCCAATTTGGATAATTGTTTGTGCATCTCCTCATTTTCTTTATTGGACATATGATAAGGAGGATGAGTAATAGGTTGAGCTCCAGGGATGAGATTAATTTTGAACTCAATTGCTCGCTTAGGTGGTAATCCTAAAATGATGCAGCACAGGATGATAGCTTGGTTGCCTTAAGTCGCTCGCGACCTAACCAGTATGCCAGAAGCAAGTCGTGTCACCTGAGTGACCTAACGAGGATGCCAACAGATCCTTAAGTCGGCAGCGACCAAACTACGCGACCTAACTACCTATGCAGCATCATTTTTTTAGGTCACATCTCCTTAGGACGTTTCACTATGCTGCATTTTCGTCAGTTCTTTAAGTCGCTGAAGCTTCGGCCGCATGCATCTCTTAAGTCGCTACTGAAGATAGGTCGTAAGTCGCTTGTTTGTTAAGTCGCATGATGATATATTTTGTTGCGTCGCGTATATATGATGTATTGTAACTCGTAAGTCATTTATATGTTGTTATGTCATGTGTTGTAGCTCGTGTTGAATTTCCTTCATGTTGTAACTCGATTGTATATAAGTCATAGGTCGTGTGGGTTGTAACTTTGTAAGGCGTAGGTTGTGTGATCTGTTAAGTCGTGTGAGACTTAGGTCGTGGGTCGTAAATCGTAGGTCGTCGAGTGAGTTAAGTCGGCCGAACTGTGTGTTGTTGTAACTTCTATAAATAACGGGAGAGTTGTATCATTTGGAGTGGTTGATTTTGAATAAACTTTTGTTTGAGTGCTTTGTGCCTTTTTTAAAATTGGAAGTTGAGTGTTATCTCCTTTCTCCATTTTCGGTTATTCGAGTGCGCTCGAATCAACGGATTTGAAGCCGATTCACGGAATCTCGTGCGCGAGATCAACGTAGAAGAATCGTAGATCTTCTAACACGGTATCATGCGCGATCAATGTGTTAAAGATAGCTAGAATCCGGTATCTCGCGAGATCAATGGATTTGAGCATTTATACTTGGTATCATTAATCCATCAATCCATATTTGCATCATTCCATCGTTTTTTTGTTTTTCATGCATCATTTGATCACAACTTGAAGTAATCTGCTGCGTCATAAAACGGGCTCAAAGACGTCGGAAAATTCACGAACAACGTGAATAAGAGAAATAATATCCTCCTCATCATTATTATCGTCATCATGAGGATTTAGTGAATATAAAGATGCAACCAAGCTAGAATCTGAATCTTTAAGATCAATAGAAATCTACTTAACAGATTGAGGACGTCGAAGATAAATAGTCCGCTCAGGACATAGGATTTGGGCTTCATAGCGATTAAGCGAATCCATTCCTAAAATCATTCCAAAGCCTAAGTAGCGCATAACATGCAAATCGGCTCAGAAAGAAAGATCACACAAAATAATCTCGACATCTTTACACAATAAACTGATTGTTGCGGATCCACCAACCAGATTCGCAATTCTCAAAGAAGTCATTAAACAAAAAACGTCCAAAGAAAAAGTATCAACAAGTTCTTTTGAAATAAATGAGTGGGACGCACCCGTATCAAAAAGGACTCGAATAGGATGATCACGAAATAAAATAATGCCATGAAGGGTAGAATGAGAAATACCTTTACCGAGATGTGTTTCCAGGGGCTTGAGCAACATTAAGCTTTCCCTCCCACTTGCCTTGAAGTTTGGGACAAGAAGATAAATAATGATCCGGGCTTTTGCAATAGCCACAAGCTCGGGGCTTTGGGCACTTGTTTGCATAATGGTCCTTAAAACCACAGTTGTAACATTGCCCACTACTAGAGGTAGTAGTCTTAGCTGCCGGAGAGGCTTGCTTCCCTTTCTTATTGGGATCAGGACCCCTGAACTTACTAGACCTTTTCTTGTTGTTGAAGTTTGGTTTAGCACCCATAACTTCAACGTCACTTTCTTTATCTTCCTCTTCTAGTCGAAGAGCGATATCAGCGAGTGATCAAAAGAAACTTCTAACTTTAGAAGTAATGGCTTCTTGAGATTTTTATTCAAGCCATAGACAAATCTTTGGTTTTTCTTCAATGGGGCGTTTATGTACTCGACCCCATATTTAGAAAGTGACTCGAATGATGTGACATAGTCTGTCACGGAAGATTCACCTTGAACAAGGTCTATGAAACGGCGAGCCAAAGTCACCTTCTCAGCTTCTGGCATAAATTTTAATTCGAAGCGTTCCCGGAATTTCTCCCAAGTAAGATCCGCTTCATTTATTTCAGAAATCAGAAGATCATACCAATCTAATGCTCTTTCTTGGAGCATACTAGAGGCCACCTGAACACGGTGAATATCAACAAGGTTCATGCGAGAAAAGATTCGATCGTACGTTCTCAGCCAAGCCTGGACTTCAATAATGGTTTCAGAACCTTTGAATGTCTTCCCAACCAAATTGGTATAATTCCTACACAAACGTGCAAATCCAGACCTAGGGTGAGTAGACTCCGGATTAGATCCGGCTGCTTGAGCATTCCTTACTAGATCAAGAAGCTACTGGGTAGACATAAATACTCCATCTTGGGCAGTAGCACGAGATTGACCGGCGTTGGGACGGCCAGGTCTAACCATTTCTCTTCCTTTTGAAAGAAAGAAAGAAGAAGGATAAGGTTATTCACCAAATGAATATCGAGCAATCTTGATAGATAAACAAGGAATCATAAAGAAAATAGGATGAATCGGTACGAAGACTCGAATTAAATCCTAAAGCACAACTCCTAAGATGGACTTAGGACGATGATCCTTGCTAGATTATTCTACATTGTTCCGAAGTTGGGCTCTGATACCAAGCTGTGACGCCCCATCTATGTACCCACGCTAGCCAAGGACACTACGGGGTAATGCCGTCAACTAGCACGGAGGATAAGGCTGTTGAGGAGCGACCATCCATGTAATTGCTTTATGCGAGCATCGATATGTCAGATAGTACAACATGCATCTGGTTTCAGGAGGAAATCCGACATACCGATAAAAACTAAAATCTACTACACAGTGGCTACATATATATATTCTTCGGAAACAAATATAGAAATAAACATAACACAAATCTGTCACAGACATCCATATCACAAAGGCGGAAATAGATATGAATATACAACACATGAAAGTGTACATCAGAGTGGTGGTCAGACAAGATCCACAATATCATAAAAGAATAGCTACAAGTGCTAGACAAAAGAATATGGATACATCAACGAGTCTATATCTCAAATGTATAGAACAAAAACTACTAATCTAAGTAGTTAGCCAAAAGTCAGGGTGATAATCCCAGATGTGAAGTCAAGCAGAAGCACCTGTAACATCTCGGTCTGACCCGAGTATTATTTAATAAGAAAATAATAAACGGATTAGTCTAGCTACAAATATCAGATAAAATGATATAGAATAAGAGATATGATGTAAACATATGATAACCGTAAAACCATACTGTAATAAGTGTGTAATTGAAAATCAACAAAAGATTAATCAATATCACAAGAATCTTCTCAAAGATCAAAAAGAATGTCATACTCTTTATTTTTATTCACCAAACCATAAATATTGACAATAATGTCAATGCCAATCACAAAAGTTAATGACATACAAATTCACCAATGCGCAAATATCGATAAAACTTATCAATGTAAATCACGAAAATTGGTGAAACACAAAATTCTAGAAATCATCAATGGAAATCCATAAATCACAAAAAAAGGGGGAGGCTTATCACAAAACGGGAGCGTGAAAACTCACCAACACGTGTATCACAAAATGGAACGCTATTCCATGGTTGCTAACCATTAATTTTGAGCCGAAGCTCCACAAAACGGCCCGAAGACCATAGGTCGTTACCCCACCAAATTGAGCCGAAGCTCCACAGAAACGGGGTTTAGTCCCCCTCGTAGACAAAGAGACATCGCACATTTGCTAGTCTAAATAACAAAAATGATCATCAATGATCATCAAGAAGTGTCAATTACAGTAAGCTAGTAAATATATAAGCTTAGCCTCATGTCCCATAACCACTAGCTTAACTTAAATATTTACGAACAAATTGTAGATCTCCACTCGAAAATTGTCTCAAGAGATTCAATCGAACAAGTCCAAGAATTAACCGGCGAAGTAAATGCAAGCGTATCATACCATTTGTTTTAATAAGCCGTTTAATTAGATTTCTTGTACGAGTGAGATGAAGTGAAAAATCACAAAAATGATTGTAGAAGCAATAAATCACAAAAATTCACATTCAAAGACGTGAATAAAATCCAAAGAATTCGATTCCAAATCCATCAAAGTGGAAATACCCTTGCGACTTAACAGCCCGACTTACGACTTAACATAAGTCAACACAAGAAGTCAACGGCTCAAGAAATAGCACACTACTTAAAGCAGGGGCGACTTAAAGGGTGGCGCGACCTAACTGCACGCGACCTAAGGAGCGGCGCGACCCATAGCATGCGCGACTTAACAGTGCAAGCAGGCCGAGCGACCTAAGGAGGTAAGCGACCTATAGGCAGGCCGACTCATTGCAAGGCGAGCGACGTAGGGGTTGCGACCTAAGGCAGGCCGTCCCATCTGTAAGGCAAGCGACCTATGGGGTTGCGACCTATGGCATGGAGCGACCTAAGGGGGTAAGGATAGGCCGAGCGACTTAATGTAGAGCGCGACCTAAGTGAGCGACTTAAGTGAGAAGGTCAACGGCGCGACCTAAGTGACACGACCTAGCCGAGCGACCAAAGAAATACATATGGCCGAGCGACCTAGGGACGAAACGACCTAAGGGGTTGAAGAGGGCCGAGCGACTTATTGGGCATGCGACCTAACGACTAAATAAGGCCGAGCGACCTAATGGGTCGAGCGACCTAACACGAGCGACCTAACACATAGGGACAAGCCGAGCGACCTAACGACCTAAGGGTAAAGATGGTCGTGCGACTTAATGGCCGAGCGTCCGAACGACCTAAGGGTTGCGACCTAAGTTAGTGCGACCTAACTGCAGGCCGAGACTCATACGTGCAGGCCAAACGACCTAAACAACAAAAAAGCCAAAAACTCTCTCAATTTGCAACCGATCGAGCACGAACGCTAGGGGATTACGCCTATCGGCTACCTAGTCCTATTGGCTCCTCGATGCATCACAAAAAATGTGTTCCTACATCAAAGATTGGATATTTAAAGATTTGAATCCAAAACACTAAAAATTGTGATTTTCACCATTCAATCCAAACCAAAAGCGAATGCACATAAATAAGTGTTAGGAATTCATACCCAACTATCAAAGATAGTTATAGACAAAGATGTGAGTTAAAAATCTCACCTTTACACAAAATCAATGAAGAAGAAGCTTGAAATGAATGAAAGAACCAATGGCTTCTCTTTGAATTTGGAGTTAGATGTTGGATTTGCAAATGAACTTGAGCTTGGAGTTTTAATTTCCCATTCCTTCCTCCATTTTTGATGAAGCTTGAGTGTTAGGAAATGAAGTAAAGTTATGAAGGGAAGGGGGGTTGAACTAGAGTTAATAGTTTAGGCTAATGGGCTAAACCAAACCCAAAGTTCATAGTGGAAAAGTGGAAAAATTCCACTAACTCCAAACATATCAAAGTTTATACTAAAAAAGATCGCAAACGGTGTTTTGCACCCAATGGAAGTGGTTCCGAGTCCTAATTCGACCGTATGCAAGAAGTAACTTTTCGGACTAAAATCCGACTAACGATAAAATATTAAATACAAATATTTAAATATTCAATCATTAAATATGCGGGTTGTTACATATATTATATAAGAATAATCAAATGTTTTTGTAAAACAGCTTCATGGACTGTATATTTGATTATTATATTTTATCGTTCCGTTGCAAGATTCTGTTTTGTTCTTTTCTTTCTCTGTTTTTCTTATTTGCCCCATAATAAACCTCCCTTCTGTATGGTTTAAGTCTGACATGTGTGGTTTATCGTCGATTTAAAGCGTTCGAAAAGGTGGGACGTTACACTTTGTGTTTGGGTTCAGCCCAATAACCTAACGTAATACCCTAACTCCACCCCCTCTCCTCTTCATTCATTCTCATTTCCTAATACTTTCAAGCTAAGATAAAAACGGGGGAAAGAAAGGAGACTCAAAATTCCTATGCCCTAGTTTTGCTAGGAAATTCAAATTCAGGTTTCTTGAAATCAAGGAGAAGCTTAGGTAAGCATCCACTTCATCTTCTCCATCTCAATCCCTCTTCCATTTTTAGAAATTCCTAAACCCTAACTTAGGAAATATTTTTCTTATGAGCTTAGACTAAAGCTTCTAGAGTTGAAATTGAAGAGTGGTTGATCTTACCTTGCTTTATAGCTTCTCACTTGTGTTTTGGTTTTAAAGGTGAGTTTTTGAACTCACATCTACATTTATAACTTTCATTGTTGTTAGGCATGAATTCCTAACACCCATTCATGTTCATTTGCTTTTGATTTGAATTGATTTGGTGAATTTTCCAATTTTTGGTTTTGAAGTCCAATTTTATGAAAATCAAACAATGGATGCTTGGACATGATATTTGGGGTGTGTCGAAGAGCCTATAAGGCTGGGTTGTCGCTTGGCATAAATCCCTAGTCGTCGTTGCTCGCATCGATTGCTCCCAAATCGTTTTAGCCATCATGGCCTAGGAAAATTGTTGCCCATACCAGGTGTTCAGATGTCAGGATATCAATTCCAGTCGTTTGGATAGGCCTTCTGGAGAAAAGAATATACGACAGAAAATAAAAATTGCAGAAAATAGATTCAAACGTCTGAAACAACCTTTCAGACGTCTGAAACACCTTATCAAACGTCTGATACCACCTTTCAGACGTCTGATACAACATGTCAAACGCCTGAAGCCACCTTTCAGACGTCTGGATGGTTTCTGAATTTCCAGAATCTAAATCCAGACATCTGGATTGACCCCTAGATGTTTTGAACTGTGCATCTTTGCCTATTTGCCTAATTTTTAAATAAATTTCCAATTTTAATCGATTTGTTTTGATCCGGTTAGTTGTTATCACTTATTATCGACTTTGATCTGGTTAGTCTTGATGGATTCGGTATCGATTTCTTTGGATTTAATTCATGTTTTCGTATGTGAATTTTTTTCGATTGATTGTTTTTTCAATCATTTCTGTGGTTTGTCACTTTAAAATGCAAAGATTTCTATACTAGTAGTAAATATTCAAACCCTTTCATCAAAACGATTTCAACATTTACTTTCAATATCAAACTCGCTTTTAAAACCATTTTCTAATCTAGTAGTATATATGAACCTTTACCTCATTCGTTCGATAACTCCAATTAAATGACTTAGCAAAACAAGTGGTAAGAAACGCTTGCGTTTACTTTGTCAGTTAATTCTTAGACTTTTTCGATTGAAATCCTTGTGACAACTTTCGATTGGAAATCTACAATCTGTTCGTAAATATTTAAGTCAAGCCAGTGGTTATGGGACACGAAGCTAAACTCATTTATTTACTAGCTTAGTCAATTTACACTTATCAATCAATGATGATCGTTTTGTGATTTAGACTAGCGATGCGCGATGTCTCTTTGTTTGTGCGGGGGACTAAACCCCGTTTATGGAGTTTCGGCTCAAAATTTATGGGGTAGCAAACCATGGTCTTCAAGCCGTTTGTGGAGCATCGGCTCAAAATTGATGGTTAGTGACCATGGAATACCGTTCCCATTTGTGATAAACCTCCTCCTTTGTGATTTTTGGATTTCTAATTGATGATTTCTAGAATTTATATTTCACCAAATTTTGTGATTTACATTGATAAGTTTTATCAATATTTGTGGTTTGGTGAATATGTTAAAGAATATGACATTCTTTTTGGTGTTTGAGAATATTCAAGATATTGTATGATTTTTGTTGTTATCTAATGTATACTTGTTATAATATGTCATTATTGTTATCATACGTTTTTGCCATATCCCTTATCCTATCTTATTTTATATGATATTTATAGCTAGACTGATCCGTTTATTATTTTCTTCTAAAATAATACTCGGGTCAGACCGAGTTGTTAGACTGAGGTGTTACAGGTGCTTCCACTTGACTTCTCAGTTGGAACTAGCTTTTGACTTTTGGCTAACTACTTAGTTTTGTAGTTTTTGTTTTATACATTCGAGATAGGGACTCCTTGATGTATATATATTTTTCATCTAGCACTTGTACATATTCTTTTGTGACGTAGTGGATCTTATATGACCACTACTTTGATGTACACTTTTATGCGTTGTAGTCATATCTGTTACTGCCTTAGTGATGTGAATATCTATGACTGATTTTAGTTATACTTATTTTGTATTTTTTTTCGAAGACCACATAGCAACTGTGTAGTAGCTTTATCGGTATGTCAAATTTCCTCATTAAAGGAATGCGTGACCTTCTATCAGGCATATTGGTACTCGCACAAAGCAATTACACGGATGGTCGCTCCTCAACAGCCTTATTCTTCATGCTAGTCGATGGTATTACTTCGTAGTGTCCTTGGCTAGTGTGAGTATAGAGGTGGGGCATCACAACTTAGTATCAAAGCCAAATTTTAGAACAATGTAGAATAATCTAGCAATGATCATTGTCCAAAGTCTCTCTTAGTAATCGTGCCTTAGGATTTACTCGAGTCAATGGACCGTTCTACCCTATTTTCTTTTGTGATGCCTTGTTTTACCAATTATGATCGTTTGATATTCATTTTGAGAATAACCTTTTTCCTCTTCTTTCTTTCTTTCTTAAAGAAGAGAAATGGTCATACTAGGCCATCTCAACGCCGGTCAATCCAGTGCTACTCCTCAAGATGGAGTATTTATGTCTGCCCAACAGTTCTTAGATCTCGTAAAGAATGCTCAAGCTGTCGGACCCATTCCAGAGCCTACTCACCCTAAATATGGGTTTGCACGCTTGTGTAGCGATATACCAATTTGGGTGGAAGGCCATTCAAGGATTCTGAAAAAATTATTGAAGTCCAAGCTTGGCTTAGAATATGTGATCGCATCTTTTCTCGCATGAATCTTATTGATCTACATCGAGTCCAAGTGGCTTCTAGCATGCTCCATGAAAGAGCATTAGATTGGTATGAGCTTTTGGTTTCTGAGATTATTGAAGCGGATCATACTTGGGAGCAACTCCGAGAAAGATTCGAGTTAAAGTTTGTGCCGGAGGCTGAAAAACTAACTTTAGCTCGACGCTTTATTGACCTTGTACAAGGTGAATCTTCTGTGACGGGTGACGTCGCATCTCTTGAATCTCTCTCTAAATATGGGGCTGAGTATATTAATACCCCATTGAAGAAAAATCATAGGTTTATTTACAGGTTGAATAAGAACCTCAAAAAGCCTTTACTTCTGAAACTAGAGGTTTCTTTCGATCAGCTTGTTGATATCGCTCTCTGACATGAAGAGGACGATAAAGAAAGCAATGTTGAAGTTGTGGGTGCCAAACAGAACTTCAACAACAACAAAAAGAAGCCTATTAAGTTAACCCTAATTCCAACAAGAAAGGGAAGCAAGCAACTTCGGTAGCAAAGACTCCTACTTCTAGTCACGGAGAGTGCTACAATTGTGGTTCTAAGGACCACTATGCAAATAAGTGTCCGAAGCCCCATACTTGTCGATATTGCAAAAGTTTGGGTCATCCTATATTTTCATGTCCCAAACTTGAAAGAAAGAAGGAGGGAAAGCTAAATGTTGTGCAATCCCTTAGTAACACTTCTCGTGGTCAAGGTATTTCTCATTCTATCATTGATGGCATTATTATGATCCATGATCTCCCTATTCAAGTTCTTTTTGAAACGGGTGCATCCCACTCTTTTAAATCAAAAGAACTTGTTGATACTTTTTCTTTAAATGTTATGGGTTTGATGACTTCTTTGAGAATTATGAATCCGGTTAGTGGATCCGCAAAACTCAGTTTACTTTGTAAAGATGTCGAGAATATTTTATGTGATTATGCTTTCCAAGCCGATTTGCATGTCATGCGTTAATTAGGCTTTGGAATGATTTTGGGAAAGGATTTTCTTAACCGTTATGAAGCTCATATCCTATGTCCTGAGAGGACTATTCATCTTCGACATCCTCAATCTGTTAAGCAGATTTCTATTGTTCTTAAAGATTCAGATTCCAATTTAGCAGCTTCTTTATATTCTCTAAACCCTCATGATGATGATAATGATGATGAGGAAGATTTCATTTCCCTCATTCACGTTGTTCGTGAATTTCCCTATATATTTGAGCCCGTTTTAAGATTACCCCCTAAGCGAGCAATTGAGTTCAGAATTAATCAAAGTCCTGGAGATCTATCTATCACTCGTCCTCCTTATCGTATGTCCAATAAGGAAAATGAGGAGATGCGTAAGCAATTATTTGGATTGAAACGAAGCAGTTTATTTGTTCTAGTTCCTCTCCTTGGGGAGCTTCGGCTATTTTTGTGAAGAAATATGATGGTACACTTAGACTTTGCGTTGTCTACCACAAGCTTAATGGTCTCACCATCAAGAATAAATATCCCTTACCTCGGATTGATGATCTATTTGATTAATTTAGTGGTGCTAGTGCCTTTTCACAGTTAGACTTAGCAACCGGTTTTCATCAGCTTCGTGAGGATAACATTCCTTTGACATCATTCCGTACTCGTTATGGATCTTATGAATGGCTTGTTATGCCATTTGGTTTAATGAATGCTCCAGCTTATTTCGTTGGCCTTATGAATCGAGTTTTCAAAGACTTCCTCGATCGATTTGTTCTCATATTTATAGATGATATTCTTGTTTATTCTAAAACCGAGGAAGAGCATGAAAAGCATTTCGGATTGTGTTGGAAACTCTTAGGAGCAATCAATTGAAAGCAAAATTTTCTAAGTGCCACTTTTGGCAATCTCGTGTGAAATTTTTAGGACATATTATTTCTGAATCCGGAATTTCCATGGATCCTTCAAAGATTGAAGCGATTAAAAATTGGAAGAGACCGAAGAGTGTGATGGAAATTCATATCCTTCTCGGATTGGCAGGTTATTACCGTCAGTTCATAAAAGATTTTTCTAAAATTTCCATGCCTCTTACTAGTTTGAAAAAGAAAGGAGTTAAATTCATTTGGTAAAATAAATGTAAAGCTTCTTTTCAGTGATTAAAAGAACTCCTTTCTGATGCTTCTATTCTTGTGATTCCCGAAGGGAACAAAGACTTTATTGTTTATAACGATGTTAGTCGTGTTGGTTTGGGAGTCGTTCTCATGCAAAGGGAACGTGTTATTGCTAATGCTTCTAGGCAAGTAAAGCCCGCCAAGATTAGATATGCCACTCATGATTTAGAGCATGCAGCCATTGTTTTCGCCGTTCGAATTTGGCGTCATTATCTTTTGGGAGAGAAATTTGTTCTCTATACCGATCATAAATCTTTGAACAGTTTATTTTCTCAAAAGGAACTTAATTTGGGTCAACAACGTTAGCTCGAGTTCCTTGCATATTATGATCTGGATAGTCTTTGTACCCCCGGATAGGGGAATCATGTCGTCGATGCCCTTAGCCATAAGCAACAAGCGGTTGTTTTTATGATGATATCCGAATAGAACGATCTTGAGACTTTTTCTACATATGAGATTCAAGATCGTGAACACAATTCATGTTCATCTCTTGTTTTATGTAGCCTTGAGGCTCATCCATCTCTTTTAGACCGTATTCTTGATGCTCAAAGGCATGATCTCGAATTGGCTCATCTTAGCCAAAGTTGTCAGGATAGTAATATCAATGGTTTGAAAGACTTTGAAATCGATGCTCGTGGCGGCATTCGAAAATTTGGTAGACTTATCGTGCCAAATACCAGCGATCTTCATTAAGACATTTTAGAAGATTCTCATTGTTCTAAATTTGCCATTCATCTCAGTAGTAGTAAAATATACGTGGATATGAAGCGGCTTTATTATTGGGATGGAATGAAATCTGATATTGCTAACTTCATTAAGCGTTGCATGACTTGCCAACTCGTTAAGGCCGAGCAATAAAGGCCCGGTGGATTGTTACAACATTTGGACATTCTAGTTTGGTAGTGGTATCAAGTCTCCTTGTACTTTATCAACGTTCTACCCCATTCTCGTTCGGGTCATGATAGTTTGTGGGTGATTGTTCATAGACTTACAAAATCCACCCATTATATTCCTGTTCTGTCTAATCGGACCATACCTCTTTTGGCCAAACTCTATGTCAAAGAGATTGTTAAATTTTATGGAGTTCCTACTTCTATTGTTAGTGATCGTGTTCCATTATTTACTAGTGGATTTTGGAAGTCTTCAAAAAGCTTTGGGAACGAAACTTAATTTTAGTACCGCTTATCATCCTTAGTCCGATGGACAAACCGAACATGTGAATCAAACTCTTGAAGATCTTCTTCGTGCATGTGTTTTTGATTTCGATGGAAGTTGGCAAGATCATATTTCTCTTGCTAGGGTTTCCGATAATAATAGCTTCCAATCTAGTATTGGTATGGCACCTTTTGAGCCACTATATGGAAGGCCATGCCATCTCCTTCATGCTGGCTTGAGGCTGGTGAGAAGCTGGTTTTAGGTCCAGATTCTATTCGTGATTCCACAGAAAAGATTGACCTTATTCGTCATAGGATGAAAGAAGATCAAAGTAAATAAAAATCCTATACCGATAACCGAAGAAGGAAATTAGAATTTTCTGTGGGAGATTTGGTGTTTATTCGTGTTTCACCTATGAAGGGTGTTGTGTGTTTCAGTCGATCGGGAAAGTTTGCACCTCGATTTATAAGTCCATTTTCCATCACCAAACGCATTGGTTCTGTGGCTTACCGCCTTTTATTACCGGCTCAATTTTCTGCTATTCACGACGTCTTCCATGTCTCTCAATTACGGAAATGCCTTAGGGATTCCAATTTTATTCTTGAGCCCGGTGTTATTGAGGAAGTTGAAGTTTCACCTGCATTAACTTATGAGCAACATCCTATTCTTATCATTGCTACGGAAGTTAAACGTATACGTAATAAAGATGTCCCACTTGTGAAAGTTCAATGGTCCTCAAATCCTAAGGATTGTACTTGGGAATCCAAAGGATTCATCGAGCGAACACATCCGGACGTATTCTCTCATGCTACTTGAGGTGAACTTATTGTGTTGACATGCTTTTATGGTTGTTACTCTTTATTTTCTTCTTAAGTATTGCAAGGACGCAATTTCTTTAAGGAGGGGAGTCTGTAACAACACGCATATTTTACGATTGCATATTTAAATATTTTATTTAAATATAGCATCGTTAGTCGGATTAATGTCTAAAATGCTAATTTTTGCAAACAGTCGACTTAGGACTCGAGACCACTTCCATTGAGTCCAAAACAGCATTTGCGACCTTTTTGAGTATAAACATTGATATGTTTGGATTGGGTAGAATTTTTCTATTTTCTTCATTGGGCTTTGGGTTTGGGTTCAGCCCAATAACCCAACATAATACTCTAACTCCACCCTCCCCTCCTCTTTATTTATTCTCATTTCCTAATACTTTCAAGCTAAGATAAAAATGGGGGAAAGAAAGGAGATTCAAAATTCCTAAGCCCTAGTTTTGCTAGGAAATTCAAATTCAAGTTTCTAGAAATCATGAAGAAGCTTAGGTAAGCATCCTCTTCATCTTCTCCATCTCAATCCCTCTTCCATTTTCAGAAATTCCTAAACCCTAACTTAGGAAATATTTTTCTTATAAGCTTAGATTGAAGCTTTTTGAGTTTAAATTGAAGAATGGTTGATCTTGGCATGCTTTATTGCTTCTCACTTGTGTTTTTGGGTTTAAAGGTGAATTTTTGAACTCGCATCTACGTTTATAACTTTCATTGTTGTTAGGCATGAATTCCTAACACCCATTCACGTTCATTTTCTTTTGATTTAAATTGGTTTGGTGAATTTTCCAATTTTTTGTTTTGAAGTCCAATTTTATGAAAATCCTACTATGGATGCTTGGCATGATATTTGGGGTGTGTCGAAGAGCCTATAAGGATGGGTTGTCGCTTGGCGTAAATCCCTAGGCTTTGTTGCTCGCATCGATTGCTCCCGAATCATTTTGGCCATCATGGCCAAGACAAATTGATGCCCATACTAGGTGTTTAGACGTCTGGATAGGCCTTCTGGAGAAAAGAATATACGGTAGAAAATAAAAATTGTAGAAAACAGATTCAGACGTTTGAAACAACCTTTCAGATGTTTGAAACACCTTGTCATACGTTTGATACCACCTTTCAGACGTCTGATACAGCATGTCAGACGTCTGAAGCCACCTTTCAGACGTCTGGATGGTTTCTGAATTTCCAGAACCTAAATCCAGACATATGGATTGACCCCTAGACGTCTGGAACTGTGCATTTGTGCTAATTTGCCTAATTTTTGAGTAAATTTCCAATTTTAATAGAGTTCATTGATCCGGTTAGTATTTATCACTTATTATCGACTTTGATGACTTCTTTCTTTGGATTTTTGGAAATATCCATTTTGATGGATTCCGTATTGTAACATCCTGCCTTTTTCTACATTTTTAATCGGCGATAAACCACACACGTCAGACTCAAGCCATTTAAAAGGGTGGATTGTTATAGGGGTAAATAAGAATAAGGAAGAAAGCAAAAAGCAAAATAGAATCTCACAGCGAAACGATAAATAATAATAATCAAGTAATAGTTTATGAAGCTGTTTTACAAAACATATGATTATACTTATACAATACATATCAGAGTTACACATACCAGAGAATAAAAAATAATGCAGCAGAACAGTATGAATTTAGTGGAATGATATAATGAATAATAGTAATACAAATCTTCGTTTTCATCCTCAAGAGATAACGTCTTCGAATCCTGAAATGCTCGGACTGACCCGAGCGAATTGAAAAGACAAAACACTCGAGTCAGAACTAAAAGATCTTATGTAAGTAAATCAACTGTAAATAATATGAGTGGAACAGCGTCAGAGATGTTTACAGGATTTGACATCTCCTATCCAGTGTCAAACGTGAGTGTAGTAACTTAAGAGATGCTCGGGATTCACATGTCCTAAAGATGCGCTAAACTATTTACTATGTAGTAATATTTCTCTATTATAATAATGTCTATAGTAAAATAAACTTACTTTTAAATAGCGTTAAGGGGTTACCCATATAGCCCTTAACACGTAGTAGTCCAAGTAGTCCATCCAGTATCATAGTCCCTCCTGATCGGGAAGCCATTAGAGGATACCACACGGGCTACGAAAGAAAACCAAACTTGTACAAGGCGCGCTAGGGTAGGTGACACGGCACAACAAGGCAATGCCAGGGTAGATATACTAATTAGGCTTCCGGGCCGGTGGAAACTCATAGCCGTAGCTACCGCCCACCTCGAGCCACACCCCAAATCAAAAACTCAAACGTGGCCACCGAATCAAACCAAAAGTCAAAGTATAATATCGAAGGGATGTGTCCGATTAAAGGTGCTACCTCATTAGCCCGTCAATTGCTCCTGTTAGCCACCTTATGCCAACTCACGCGAGTCGGGTCCGCATATTTACCTCAAAGGAAACGCCGCCACCATCCTACTTCATTCTGGAATCTCCACCGCATACACGGTTGTTAAAGTGGTTTTCGGAGTTGGCAGAGAGTATGACAACTTCCGACCCCTGTCTCTTTAACAACCAAACGTTATTATAACACCGCGGTCTTTTCAAAATAATTACACTTCAAAACCAAAATATAATATCCATTCAAAATCATATAAATATGATATCCATTCCATTTCAAAAATCAAATAAATATGATATCGTTGTTATAAAACCCAAATCAATATAATATCGTTTTATTTCAATTATATCTCTTTTCCAAATTCATAACACTTTCAAATTTATAATATTTTATAAAATAAACTAGCTTCTTAAATCTCACAAATCAATTCCAAAACTAACCGAATTTCTAAATTTTAAATTTAACCAATCCCCAAATCATAAATTTCAATTCGATTCAGTTTTAAAATAGACCATTCCAAATTATATCGATTTCAAAACAGATTTGATCCACAAAATAAACCATTTCAAATTCAACATATTTCAAAGCTTAAATATTCAATATTTCAAAACTAAACTTTATAATTCATATATATATACACACCAAATTCACTTTACTATTATTTAGTTTTGAAATATTTGCTTAATAAATATAATATCTTTTAAACAAAACTTCAAATTTAAATAACTAAATATTCCTCAATTTATTTAGACTTGATATATTCACTTAAATCACTTCATCCCCGAATTAATTCATAAAACCATATTCTTTTAAAATCTAAATTTCAGTAAGTTCCAAATGGATTCTTATTAAATACAATTCTTAATAAAATAAAATCTCAAATCAATTTCAAAACTATCTTCTCAACCTTGATTTATAAAAATCAATATAAACTCTATATTAAAATATAATTTAAGCAAATACTTATCCGTATTATATTTTAATAAAATCAACTTTATTGTTAAACTTATTTTATACTTTAAACAATTTTATTCATAGCTTAAAACAAAAAATTTCTCTATATATAAAATAACGTTTATAATGTATCCAAATCGATATCTCATAAAACCATATATTTATTTACAAAGCCAAAGAAATCATTTCAAAATATTTTAATATATAGACCACTGTGTATGTATATAATTTTCTACCCTATGGTCAAGTGATACGGATATTTATCATTTCAATCCGTAATTTAAAATAAAATACGGTTATATATTATTTCAAACCGCAATCCCGAATGAAATAGAATGCATGACAACTTGCATTTTATAACAATAAAAAACACAACATCCATTCATTCAATATCAACCATCAACCATTTATCATAATCATTATCCAATCGGACAATAACATCAATATAGAACAGATAATAAATAACAGGTATTTACTGGCAATTTATATTCAATAATAAATTAATTTAACTCGTAGGATTATAAGCAATAATAAATTGAATAACAATTTAATTCAATAAATTCAATTTAACTGGAATAATGATAAAAATATACCAAACAACAATAAATAAATTTCTATTCACATCAGAAATCAATTTAACAAACATAAGAAACTTTAGAAGTCGTGAGTGGGTTAAACCCCACCTTTTGGATTTAGATTGAATTTAAATTCAACTTAAACCCAAAATTTGAATAGTCTCAGAATTCGTCCAAACTAGCGCCAAATGTCCGGAATTCCAATACGAACATAGCGAAGAAAAATGTGCGTGAATCCGAGTCCGTTTGTAAGAGTCATATAGATTAGAACATTTAAATTTGAAATTAAAAATAAAAATGAAAAATAAGAGAACGTTACCATGTCAGCATCCATCCTCACGCTCACTGTACACAGTACCTTTCTCCCCTAGAAACTAACGCACGCACGAAGCTCACGAACGACGCACGCACCTCGCCGTTGACCGCAAATCGCGCTACCCTTCACTAGCTTGCGACCGTCGCTACAGTCGCTGTAACGATCCGAAATTTCCGATCTCGAAAATTCCAGATAGTTATGAAAAGAAGAAAGAGATAGAAGAAGAAGAAGAACAGAAACATCAACATCTCACATTCACAGCGGATAAAATATAATAATAAATAATAACAGTTTACAAAAGAATACTATATCTGTCGATTACATTTCAATACATCAGAGGTGCACATATATACAGACACCGAATATACTCAATTATCATGACACAAATTTACAATAATATAATATAGCGGAAATACTTTATACGTTCCTGCCATCCAGTCCGTCTCCCAAGCTCCAGAACGTCCTTACCTGGAAATCTGTAATACTCGATCTGACCCGAGTATTACACCAATGTAACACCCGGGTCAGGCTGGAAACCAGCGTATGTAAACCCATCTAACATGGAATACAAAGCATACAACTTATATAAAACCCGGGATAACTCATATCAATTTATAGATCCACAATTTGTTATAGACATCACTTATTCCACATATCCATTTTACATGTACCAGAATTTAGATTTAAATAGTTGAATTCTTTTAAATCACTTCATTCCAGCCTATAAATTTCACATATCAATCTATAAAAATTCAAGTGGTTTCGGGTATCTTCTAATACCCGACCCCGATCTCTTCGAGTCTCATGTCATCCTAACCCAAGTTATCCAAATGAATTACACAACATTTCATATCAGAGATATCAACTTATTCGAAGCATCCAATACCATTCAATCATTCATAAGCATAGCTTAATCACATACAAATTTAATTTAATTAATCCTGATTGAATTGCTAACCTCAACGACTTAGATTTCTTCATTTAACATTAGTTAATTTTCAAATCAATTAATCAATCATCCCTTCATTATCCATCTTAATTTATCACCCTGGGTTAAATATCCTTCAATTACATTCAAGTAATTAAGTTTAATTAATTTCACGGTATTAATTCTTATTAATCAAAATCAATAAGTAATTTTAATTACTTCATGAATTAATTAA
Organism: Allium cepa; assembly: GCA_030765085.1. Lineage (NCBI taxonomy): Eukaryota > Viridiplantae > Streptophyta > Magnoliopsida > Asparagales > Amaryllidaceae > Allium > Allium cepa. The sequence continues at coordinate 960,084,989 of CM060939.1, read as the reverse complement.
CTATTTTAATTACATTAATCCTTAATTACTTATATTAATTAACTTCTCATATGTCACTTATTATTGATTAATTCATCTTAATTAATTAATCTTTAATTACATCGTTAATTATATAGATTAATGATTTCCAATTATATTTTAATTCGTTCTAATCTAAATTAATCACTTTAATTCAACCTCCATATTAATCACTCTTGATTAATCTCAACCTGTAATTAACTATCTTTTTATTTACTTCATTAAATAAATTAATTATTCCTTAATTAACTATCTTAATTAACCTCTTGATTAATTTCACAAAGTAATTATATTTTATTAATTTCATTAAGTAATTACCTATCAATCCATCCATTAATTATTCCAAATTAATCATACTTAATTAATTAACTTAAACCTTCATTAATTAATTCAAAACCCTTAATTACTAAATTAATCAACCCAAATCATTAATTAATTGAATTAATTAATTATACATTTTAATCACCCTTCTAATTTGACGAATCACAAATCATTAAGCCCTTATTAACATTAAAATGAAAACATTTTCTTATTTATGACCTGAGTTTAGAACAATTTAAACCCCGAATACTTTGAGTCAAGCCACAATTAACACGAGAACCAACCAAAACCAAAGTCACCCGATCATCAGTTCATAGTGCACGTCAAATCAATTCCATCATACAACCAAATACTTAAACTTAACCATTTAAATCTAGATAGAAATCCAAAGGAGTAAGATTTACTCACCTTTTATTTTGCCGTTTGCAATCCATTCCAATTCGATTTTAACCTCGTATAAGAAAATTGGAAATATATAGGTTATCGATTTCAGTTTCAATTATAAGTAAATTTACTATTGACACTTAACTAGTGAATTATCTTATTTTAAATTAATTACTTATAAATGAAATCCCTTACCTTCAACTTACAGTTATTCAAGCCAGTGCACAACTTGTTGAAGACTTTGCAGTTCTTATACCGATCGAGCAAATCCCCTAGCCTTCATGCATTCCAGAGGTCGAGTTCGACCTTAATCCCATCTCAAGAACGACAGTCGAGGTCCAAAAACGACGAACTGGAGTCGCGTTCTGCCGCTCTTCACTTACCTACCTAGTCATGGCATAACCTTATAGCTTGCACTCACCCATCGCGTCACGCCCAAGCCCAGACTCTTTCTCGAGAATTACTATTAATCCTCCCGTCAAGATCTAGCTTCCATGCCTCCAGTAGTGCATCATTACCCTCCCTCAATCGCACCCCCAGGCAATTTGATTCCGCGATTCTGAAAGAGGAGAAGGGATGATTGCGACTTTAAACCTCATTTTTTTATTATTGTAATGAGTTTGATTTCGGTTCCTGTTGTAAGATTAGAGAGGAAGACAGAAATAAATTATCGGTTCGGGGAATAGATTCTTGAGTACGCTTGTTGGTCAATAAAAATATCTCTGACTAATTTACTTCAAATTTTATTATATTATAAAACACCCAAAACGTCTCATTAATTGCCATTTAAAATTTTAAACTCCTCTTAAGGAATGCCGCTAGGCGATTATAAGGTTTTACCTGCATTTCGAACACAATGGCACGTGTTTTGAAGGCTAATTTGGTCGTATGTGGAAGTTAGCTTTTTAAATCGATTTAAAATATTAAATTATCGGTTTTAATTTCAACGCGTTTCTCACCCGTACGAGCAAACAGTAAATCCAAACGTTACGAAATTTGAAATCCAATAATAACTAACTATTACGGATCCGATGGAATTGGTTTCGTCGAATTCCAAGACTGTGCCTCGGAAGGCTATTTTTAAATATTGATTTAAATGATAAAATTTCCAATACTTAACGAAACATTTCCAAATTCAATTTCAACACTTTCACTACCTTCAGTGCTATCAATATAAATTTTATATGCTTTCAGATTATTTTTAACCGGCTTAAAATTCCATATTCAACATCTTACCCAGTTTCGAATTATATAATTTAATAATTTAATTATCAAGTAAATATTAATATTTGGAATTCAAGTTAAAATTAACTTCTAAATATTTAAAATCAATTAATTATTCCATTTTAAATTGTTAAAAATTCTGGGTCGTCACATTCCCCCACCTTAAAAGAATTTCATCCCTGAAATTACTAGTTAGGAAGAATGGTCCAATACCCGTTTACCTTTCCCCAAAACCCACAATTCAACATCCTACCAACTATCTTTTATTATAGACCCACTATCACCTCAACCAACTTCCCAAAACCTCTATAGTTTCCAACAACATTATTTACTCCACTTATTCAAATTTAAATTATCGCAACTTTCTCAAAAATTTCTAACTCTCTAAATTTTTGAATTTTTTTGCCAGCATCTCCTTTGCGCGGCTAGCTCGGTACAACTACAAAATGCCTCTGCAGGCCCCCAAATTTCAAAAGAAAACAAAAGGCCAAGTGGCTAGATCAAAAACAAATCCAATTTCATACAAAAATTAAAATACATACCTTTTAGTCGGGCAATTCAAATTTATCTTCTGAAATCGAAAATCAATTTCCTTTTCCTTTTAATACCTGCATATCCTGTTTGGCAATAATGTCCAATCGTAATTTTTCAAATCATTTTGTACATTTCCTTACATAGGGTTCATATCTACTTCTATTCAAATTAGTTTTTCCCATTTCCATATGAATTCAATTTGTCTTCAACTCTGAATATTGAATTTCTATCTTCCATTTATAATGATTCATATCATTATTTTAAATTAGTTTCATTCCCTAATTTATTTCAATTTCTAATTTGGAATCGTTTTGTCATTAACTAAAATTTTTCCTAAAAATTTTTAAATTTTTTTCTAACTCCCAAAATTTTTGAATTTTTTTGGCAGAGTCCCCTTTGTACGGAGGAACTTTTGCAATTTGACAAGAGATATAAATATACGTACATCGACCCATCTGGTCGGAAAAGCAAAAATAGTTCATATTTCCTATTTTTATTGCGTAGGCGTACCTTTATTTAGCATTTTAAGCAAGTGGCTTATTTATTTTAGCAATTAGCGCAACCAAAGCTAGTCAAACGGCCTTCAGGTACCTATACTTACTCAATTTAAATATGTAAGTGCCATATATAGAAAATTTATTAGCATTTCACTTTTTTCATAGCCAAACACATGCATTTCATAAGCAACAAGCACTAAACACTTCCCATAAGTGATTTATATGATTTAAAGTTAATTTAGTTGCTTCCAACCAATTCATATACCATTTCATTCAATTTTAATTGTTTACAACTCAATTTCTTACATTCAATTTATTTTTAATCCAAACAAGCTCATATTCAAGTCAATTGATCCTAACGTCAATTTATTTAATCTCTATCAACTCATAGAATTTTAATTACTTTTGTTTACGTCAAACGACAACTATTTTTATGTAAATTCGAAAATATTTGCTTAATAAAGTATCCATTTTAGTTATAACTACTTTAAATTAATTTCAACTCATTCTGTATTTAATTTCATTTCATTTCTAATTTATTCACCAACCGTACATTTGCATTCCATTTCATCTCCGCATTGGTTTCATTGTAAAATTATTTCATTTTATCTTACATATCTCTACTTATTTTAATTCTTCATCAAATCCAAGTCGAATTCTATTTATAATTCGAGTTCGTTACCAAACTCCATTATTAACCTACAATCCCTTTGTCTAACCGAGTTAAATTTTATTAACTATCAAATAATTATTTAGCTAATTAGCTTACTTCCAACTTTTAAATAATATTCGATTTTATTACAAAAATCACTTTATTAAATTTTCCTGAATTCAAAATATTTCTTTGAATAAACATACATCAAATCTTCTTCTATGGTTTTGTTACAATTTTTCTTCCAAATATGTGAAACACCCTTGAATTTAGGTATATTCTAGTGCCACTTGTATCATATCCGTGCATCACGTTATGATGTGAAACGAATGATTTTTTATTATTTGCACATTCATTATAAAATAAATTCAACACACCCCATTTTGATCTAATCAGCTTAATTATGTTCTTCATTTCATCCTTATTATAATACTTATAAAATTGCTTTAGACATTTGGAATATGAAATGCCCTTCCATCAACGAAGATGACAATCGTTATAAAAGTTCAAGTGCCAGAGCCATGCTGAACAAGGTGGACACAAAGAGAGAGTTCATCATATTTGCAAGCAATGGAGTCTAGGAGGTAACTATCATAATATTCAATCTATATTCTGAAGTATTTATACTTAAAGCCCCTCCGACAAAGCATTGTTTTTTTAATTTTATTTATTTAGATTTAAGGTTTATTCATGTAGCTTTTTCCTGACAAAATTCAAATTTTTGTCAACCAATCTCCATTTGTTTAATTCAGAGTTATAAGAGTCAACAAAATCATCATACAACAGTAGAGTATTTATTTTCAGTTTATTAATTGAAAGCCTGAAGTTACAAGATTTACTAACAGGTTTTCATAATTCCAGTTTGGATTTGGATTTCTTTCACCTTCCAAAATTCCAACACTTTTATTTTAAAATTTTAGAAATGCTTTTAAATTCACATAATACTATTAAAATAGCTCTTCATAAAATACTTCTTATAACTCGATGTCTCAACCAGCCCATCCTTGTTCTCACAGAAATTCAGTCATATGTTGATCAGGCGTAGGACTGAAAATATATAAGTACTTGGTAAACCCGTTTTCAACATCCGGTGAAAAATACATGGAAAATTTTTTTATTGAAAATATAGAAAACAGTTTTTGAAAATAGGGGAAATATCTTAGGTGAGAATGCTCTGGAAATCATCGCCCCCATCCATGGTCGCAGTTACATCCTGGGTTATGTTGCCATCGTAGCAAAAGTCCATGTAACTGTAGGCATTAGCGCCCCTCGATTTTCGTTGTCGAAATGAAACTTCTCCACTCCTACATAGGTCGCAGTCTATCGATGTAAAATCAAACGTAGACTGTTGGATCTCAGCAGCACACACGACTTTCGCTATGTTACCATAGGCCGTAGTCTACTGATATAAAATCAAACGTAGACCGTTGGCTCTCAGCGGCACACACGACTTTCGCTATGGTACACACTACTCATAATCCTCAGGAACTAGTTTTGTCCGGACTCCTCATATGTTCAACTTTAGAACCCCCTTGGGGCTCAAGGCAGCACCTCCCGGTGGCACTCCTGAGAAGTTCATTTCAAGGGAGCTCCTTTTTCCCCAGAGCCATCATCAAAACACTTTATACTATACATATATAGTATCTTTCAAATCATACACCTATTATGATCTCATACAAAGCTCCTTTACACAAAATCGATTACTCCTAAATCGATAATTCTCAAACTAGGCTTTCCAAATTCCAGTATTGATTTTACCTAAAAATCAAAAGCCTTTCCAGATCCAAAGGTTTCCAAAACCTTTTTCCAAAATCCTCATAAGATCCTTTATATATATATATATATAAATATATACAGATATATAAAAATTTTAAAACATTGGATCATTTCATACTTGTATAAAACTCCTTTTATACTTCAAACATTTTCAAAATCCTTTCCTTTTGGCAATAGATTCAACAAGGGGAGATTTATCTTATATAACAAAGATATATAGCTTCATTTATTCAAAATCAAATATTCAAATTTTGATTACTCTTTCCAATATCAATTTCATTCAAATCTGTACGATGTACACTTATCATCCGTATGCTATACCAATCTGATCGCTCACTCGATCACACAATTTCACTTCCGAACTAGTATCGTCCACCCGACTTCCAAATGCGGACTCAGATCTAGTTTCTTGATCAGAAACCGTCATTCTCCTTGCATAGCCATAACTATAATAGAGAATATCCAGAACCAATCAACAATCCATATCCAGGCTCGCCGTCGAAAATCGAGTGAAAAATCCCGACTCGAATCGATATAACTATCTCGAAATTCTGAGCCCGAATCTGGATCAAATCAATATGCAAATAGAATGATATATGTACATCTTACATATTTATTTTCATTGATTATTAGCCAAATCAGTTTCCTTTCTATTCCCATTCACTTGAATTTTCACTCACTTATTCACATTTGCCTTAATCCCCATTTGGATTATTACTTCAATTCTTATCTCAGCTGGGTATTTAATCAATAACAGTTAGAACTCCGACCAGTTTATATTTAGAAAACAGCTTGGAAATTTTAAAAATAGATAAGTAGTTGGAAAATAATTATTAGTTTGCAAAATAGCTGTAAAATAGTTAACTAATTGTAAAATAGTTGAGAAATAGTTAAATAGTTATACTGTTAACGCTGAAAATCGAACGCTAACACCCCGGTGTAGATTGAGTTTGAGTGAAAGCACCACCCGTGAACACGGGAACTAAAACAAGTAGAAAATTCACAGAGAAAGCAGAAAAAACAACAGCTTTTATAGTGGTTCGGCTTCAAGTAAGCCTACGTCCACTTTAATCTTCTTTATTAATGAATCAATTACAACTTTACAACAATCTTCAATTACAATTCTGATGAGACAAACAACTAGAACTTTGATGCAGAAGAATTCTTTGAATCCATGTTGATTGCGTCAAATTTCTTCTTGAAGTTAGTTGAGATGCCTTTCGTATTTGAAATGTTGAGTGAGTTGAGAATTCAGCAGAGTATCGGTGCTTAAAGAGATCAGCCAAAAGTCCCCTTCAAGTTTTAGGTAGGTTGGTATTTATAGGAAAATTTCCCCCTTGGGTCGTAAGTCATGACCGACCTATGGCAGGTCGTGGCTGACTTATCTGGCTAAACCCCACGGTTTCACATAGGTTCACTTGCATAAGTCCCAGGTCGCCCCCCGAGTCAACACCACCTTTTATCAGTAATACGGCATCGGGCTTACATTTAGTAGCTTTAGGTCGTGGACGACTCAAGCTAGGTCGTGAGTCGTGAACGAGTTAACTGGCAAGTCGCAAGTCACGGCTTAACTGGTAAGTCCTGGATCATGTACGAGTTAAGAGGCCAGTGCGCCAAGTAGCTGCATTGAACTTGTCTTCCTTTGCTCGGGTCGTGAACGACTTAACATAGGTCATAGGTCGGATGCGACTTAGGTATAGTTCATGATCTTGTCCCTGCCTTGAGCAGTTAGAGCGGCAAGCTCTCTGGATAGTTAGGTCGGCTTCTATCTTAGGTTGGTAGCTATCTTAGGTCGGCATCCTGTTTTAGGCAGTTGGGTCGGCGTTCTTGTTAAGAATTAAGTCGGCAACTGTTCAGTCTTAAGTCGGTATCCCTCTTAGGCCTTAGGTCGGCATCCCTCTCAAGCCTGTTAGGTCGGTATCCTTTTGGGTCGGTAATCTTTCAAGTCATTGAGTCATGGCCGGGGCGGAGTTAACAATTGCCCCTCGAAGTATACGCCTACTGGTTAGGTCATGTGCTTCGATATCCTCTAACACGTCCACTCTCTAAGTCGGTAGGTCGTACGCGACCTAACAGTTAGGTCGTACGTGCCGCTTCAGATCCCTCCACTGCAAGGTATAAGTCACATCTTCTTCTTCCTTCTTATTACCTACTCTCTTGCTTGATTCTGCCATTAAAAATTTTTCCGAGCTCCAAAAGGCGATTTCACTCCAATCAATTACTGACAACCTCTGCTATTCATCGCGTAAGTAAACCCTCTTCTTCGATCATAGATCACTGTTGGCTCATGAATTCCGTCACTCAAACTTAAACCACTTCCTTGCATGATGCTTCATCATGAATCCTATTACACCCATGGCTGATGGAGCTTAGGTTGCTCGGTTTGGCTTTAAATGACCGATGAGACGATGAAGATGGTTTACTGATTCAGGCTAGTTGATTTTGATTCGCGTTAGGATTGCAAGGTGTTGAATTTGTAGCGGTTTCGAATTGGTTTATTGGATGATCCGATAGCATAAATGAAATGAGGGTTTTTTGGTTGAGGGAGTGGCTATCTGGTTAACGGGTTGGGTGGAGCGAGATACTGGTCGAGGGGATGACTCGAAATTATCACGGCTTAGTTAGTTTCTGAATATACCGACTTAGAAATTTCTTGCAACTTCGGCTGCCCATGATTTAGCTTTTAGGTCGTATTGATTTCCTGACGACATAGGACTTAGGCTATACGAGCGACTCAACCCTTTGGACTCTTAACTCGACCTATCTTTCGGCCGACCTAATTTGATACGATCTAATCCTTGAACCGTGGCCGAACTAACACTTGGAGAAACTTGCCGACCTAGCCTTTAAATCGTGGCCGAATTAACACTTGGGGGAACTTGCCGACGTAGCCCTTAAATCGTGGCCGAACTAGCACTTGGGTGAACTTGCCGACCTAGCCCTTAAATCGTGGCCGAACTAGCACTTGGGGAATTTTGCACTACTTTTTGAACTGGAGCCTTCCTCCTTACTACTCCTTACGACTTAAAGAACTACCGATTTAAAGAATCAGAAACTTAATCTTAACTCGTGAAAGATACCTTGGGTCGCGGCCGAGTTAACACTTGGATGCCCAATTGGTATTCTCACTTAAAAGCATGATTCCAATTTGAATTCTTAACTTAATTTACTGGACTGAACTGCTAAAATCCTGGATTGTTTTAACTTTGCTGCTTTATTTCACAGACCACATTAACTTATAGGCTAACAACCTGCTGAAAACAACAATCACAGAAAACCAAGGCGAATATACTGCCATTGACTGCCCACATCAAATGACAAATTAGTCGACATAGAGTAATCAACTTAAATACACTGTATGAAATGCTGTGAACCAATCAACTAAAGTGAAATATCAATGCCAAGCATCATTGTCTTGAACTGATTTGTTTGCATCTATATTTCACCTTCATATTTGAAACAACAAACTTTGGACTTTATAACTGACAAATGCTTGCTAGTTTTTATTCCAGTTATATTCGCTTATTGGTTTGTTGATTTTACACAACACTTCACACATATTAGGAAACGTGCACCTTCATGTTTGAATATCCAGTTGTTTGTGTAGAATGGCTTCCCACCAAGAAGAAGAAGTAGTAGTTCAAGCGGGAGAAATCTTTCAGACAGCTGTTCCCATAGAGAATACTCAAGAGAGAACTTCGACTATCCTTACTCCGAGAGCGTTTATTCAGCTACGTACTCAATTTGGTTTTGCTGAAAACGATGCCCTACTCCCCGGGCCAAATGATACTGCCGACAGTCCTCCTCCCGGTTTCGTCGCAGTCAATCGTCAAATGTACCTAAGCGGGGCGATTCCTCCTTTTAACGACTTCCTTCGAACTCTTCTCCTTCGGTTGACAATATCTCCGTTTCAACTTCATCCTAATGGCTACGCCATCCTGATGGGGTTGTGTGTTTTGTTTAGGAGAACTTTTGATCGCTTGCCAAGTTTTGAAGAAATTCGCTACTTATGCTCGTTTGCAAAGAGTAAAGACCATCCTTCCCTTATTATTGTGAGAAGTGCCAGAAACCGCAAGCTTATTTCTGATCTTACCGAAAGTGTTCATGGATTTTTGAACCAGTTTTTCTTTCCTCGCTGCCCCCCAGGGTTTTATGCCATCTGGAGAGTAGGAAGTAAGATTACCTGTATCTATTTTCTCCATTTTCAAAATTTTTCGAGATTCGAACTACCAATTGCTAATTTCATTCTTTGCTCTTTTCAGCACTTCCTCTCTCGTCTAGAGATCCAAGCCATAAGCAAATTTTTGAAAGATTGAGCGCCGTGGCCGTAGAAGAGAGAAGTATAAAAAATTTCTTGAGGGATGAATTTTTGCATCAGTATGGACTTTTGCACGCTTCTCGCTCTACACACCCCCATGAGGTTCCAGACTCCCCGTCTAAAGCATTAGATGTCCCAGTTTCCACTGACGAACCCCTACCAAAAGAAACTGCCTCCGAAGCTTCTCTGGTGAAGTGCTCTACTACTGTCAATATTGCGGGGTCGTCTGGCAAATTCGCACTTGTCCCAGTCATTGAGGAAGAAGAGCCTCAGGGATCTCCCCGACATTTACAGAAGTCTGGTGAAGAAGTCGGGAAAACAAGCCCTGTCAAGCATAGCGGGGACGACACTTTCGAAGGGTTGAGCGACCTCTTTGTCACCTCGCAGGAGCTCTTTAAAGACGATCCTGTCGCTACTAAGGTTTCTTCTTCAGTGGTGGAAGCGACTTCTTCTCTGCAACAAGCTCCGTCGACCCAAGAGTTGACGTTAACTACTACCCCTACGATTACTCCGCAATCAAAGAGTGGTTCGTAGTTTGATGCGCGTAGTTTGCACATCACACACACTTAGAATCTTTTGGCACTTTCATGCATCTAACTCTTTGTACCTTGAAGATTCTAAAGTTACACTTCTTTTCTCTGAAGACTTTTAAGACTTGTCTTTTTTTTTAAATTTCAGGTTCTCCGATGGGACACAATGGCTCTTACTATGACGACTTTCAGCGCTACGGGAGGCGTAGTCAATATGATTATAGACGCTACCTTCCCGTTCACAGAGAAACCGACGAAGAGAGAGCTGCTCGGAAGGCTCAGGAGAGGAGGGCTCAAGAAGAGTGTTGTGAGAGAAAAGAAAGGGAGGAGCACCATGATTCTTCCCAGAGAGGTGACGACTCTCACAAGAGAAAGTCGCATGATGATCGGGGAAAAATCCATATGGTTGAGGACCCAAGCAAGCGTGCACGGCACGGTGAGAAGCATGCTTCTACAACTCCTGAAAAGGTCACTGCCCCTGCCTCACTTGACATTCCTTCTGGCTCTCCTGCTCTCGGGATGACAGACATTCAGACAATAATCAACAGGCCTAAATTCCAAGTTGGATCAGGCCCGGCTACTTTGCAAAGCCGGTTCCCGCACTGGTGCCTAAAGGGAGTGCGGTTCGATCTTGACTTGGTCGCTATTGACAAGCCTGCCATGCTGCGAAATCTCGATGCCGTCAGACTTAATATTGAAAGAATGTCGAACTGGCAAAAGCTTGTTGACGAGCTTCAAAGGGTAAACCGTGCAAATCTCGAGGCCATGCTTACTATGGAAAATGACAAAGCTGAATGGCAAAAGGTTCTTCAACAGCATGATACTGAGATGAGGAGTATTACTACTTATAATGAAGAGCTTGAAGCGAAGGTCGAGAAGCTTAAAGAAGAACTCGCCACTTCTTTTACTTCCTACACTCAAAAAGAAGAACTGCTTCAGAAACAAGTGAGACATGCTCATGCCGGCCAAGGAGACGCTGAAGACAGGCTTGAAGTGCAAAAAAGAATCAATGAGGGCTATATTGCTGATATTGCAGAGCTTCGGAAGAAAACCGACTCTCAAGAGGCGGAGATCGAAATGCTTAAGCTTCAACTCTCCAAAGCTGAAAGAGAGCGTGATAAGGCCATTGCCGGTAAAATTGCAGCTGAAGAATCTCATGAGGCAACGAAGACCAGCATCAGCTCGACATTATTTGACTTCTACCTGCATAGCGTCTTGGGGCGCGGTAGCCTCGCCTTCCTAGGTCCCAAATATGAAATTACTCTGGCTGAGGCGTGGGAGGCCGCACTTGATATGCTTGGTGCTATAGGTGCCGGCTACGTCGAATCAGCTCTTGAGGAGCATTACTTGGATGACGAAGCTCGCGTCGCTCTCGCCAAGGGAAAAGAACAACTTGCAAAATTAAGAACTGAAATGGCAGAAGGAGAACGTTCAGGAAAACCTACTTCGATTATTTCAGTTCAGCCTTCGCCTTCGGCCGAAATCGACATTGTCGGCTCCAGTTCTCATTCTCCATCCCTGGTTAAAGTTACAACTGAGATCACAGGTGCACAGGGTGGAGATGAAGGCGAAGAGAGCGCCGAGCCACAGGCTTATGAGGTTGATATCAGGAAGCCGACTTCTCCAGGTAACTCTACTATTAATCTTGTCCAAGTAGACTGCTCATTTACTTCTTATGAGTTCAATGAGCTTCTTGACTATTTCTTGAACCTCAATGAGCCTTTATCTCCTCTCTTTACTGACTTTAACTTCTTTTCTTCTGTAGAGAAAGTGTCGAGCATCGTTCAGACTCCCCCTCCTCCAATTATTCCTCCTCCACTTCTCCAGGTCACTCCTCCATCCGCCTCTCAACCCGGGTCGCAAGAGGAGCAAATAGAAGCTCTTCATGGCTTAGATGATCCTATTGCTTCTCAAGACCCGAAAGGAGAAGAAACTGAGGGGAGTGAGAAGACTCCAGAACCAACTGGTTCCGATGATGAACCGTTAACTAAACTTTTCTCTCCAGGGAGTGGGTCTTCTTCTAAGAAGAGAGGGAAGCAGGGAGTCTCTATGAAGAAGAAGGAATCATCAGCCGGCGAGGAAAAAACAGAAGAAAGTCCAATTGTGCCCCTTTCTCCTTCGTCCCCTAGTCTTACAAGCCGGCCTAAGAAGTTGACCATCCGGCCGGGCGCAGGCTCAAAAGGTGGAAGGAAGAAGAAATGATGGCTTTGGTTCTGTGCTTTTTATATCGCTTTTTGCTTTTTGCATGTACTGACCGGAGATTGTGCGGGTACCGGCCTCCGCTTTACTTTTTTCTTTTTATTTTGAAACCTGTGCCTGTACAAAATTTTGACAGTATTGAATAAAATGATTCTTTTTGTTTGTACAAACTTCTGTCTGTATTTGAGAATGCATTTACTATTCATTTTTGTACAAGTTTCTTTATATGATATTGCAGTGAGCTTGTGGTATGTTGTTCGAGCGTAATTTTACCAATGTGGTTATACCATGTTGCCCCTATACCACAAGCTTATTGCAATATTTTACACTTTGAGGAGATTTGTACTCTTATTTTCTAGAGAATAACTATTCCATACTTGGAGGAATACTATTCTGCTCAAAATAGAGTACAGCTTACTCCATATGAGTTTCTACGCTTCATCCTTTGAAGATATCACTTTTTTCTTTTGTGCATACACACATTTTACCAAGTGAATTCCCCTATGTGGTAAAGCGGGCCTCTGAAGGGCACTTTAACTTCTTTTTGAGGAAGAGTATTTTCAAGAATAGAAGAACTAGTCTTCCTTTGAAAGCTAAAGTGTGCCTTTGAAGAGGGCTTCTTTTTTTTTATTATTGCGCCTCAGTGGAGGGCTTTTTGATCTTTGCTTTGCATTTCTGACGAAATGCATCTTTGAAAAGTTGTACCTCTGAGGAGGGAGACTTTTTCACATTTCAACACTTGGAAGTTTTATTTCAATCTCGGTGAAACGTGTGCCTCCGAAGAGTTGTGCCTCCGAGGAGGGCTTTCCACGTTTCAACACTTGGAAGTTTTATTTCAATCTCGGTGAAACATGTGCCTCCGAAGAGGTCTTTCTGTTTGATTGCGCCTCTGGGAAGAGGTTTTTTGTTTGATTGTGCCCCTGGGAAGGGGTCTTTTTGTTTGATTGTGCCCCTGGGAAGGGGCCTTTTGTTTCTGCCCCTTGGGAGAGGCTTTTATTTTTCCCTGTTTGCTGGGAAGCAGGCCTCCGAAGAGGGCTTTTCACATTTCGACTCACGGGAATGTTTCACCGATCACGGTGAAATGTGTGCCCTGGGTAGGGTTTTTGCTTGGAAGTTTGGAGTTTCTTTCTCTCGGTTGGACGGATTCACGGGAGTGTATCAACCGATCAGTCTGCAACTTTGTATCGAGAAAGATCTCTCTTTTTCTGGTTTGGACCGCTCGAGGTCTTTTTAGCATTTCAACTGTGGTGAAATGGGCCTCCGAGGTGGGCTTTTCACGTTTCAACACTTGGAAGTTTTATTTCAATCTCGGTGAAACGTGTGTCTCTGAGTAGGGCTTTTGCCTGGAAGTTTGGAGTTTCTTTCTCTTGGTTGGACGGATTCACGGGAGTGTATCAACCAATCAGTCCGCAACTTTGTATCGAGAAAGATCTCTCTTTTTCTAGTTAAGCCCGCTCGAGGTCTTTATCCTCCGAAGAGTTGTGCCTCTGAAGAGGGCTTGTGCCTCCGAAGAGGTCTTTTGCTGTTTGATGATTGCTCCCCCATGTCTCTTTGCCATTTATTCATGTCGGCGATCCCCGTTATCTTTTGTAAGTGTCATCCCTTTTTAGTTGCCAATAATTTTCCTTATCCAAAGAAATATACTTCATAGTTAAGCGAGCTGGTGGTGGTAGACACAGGCTATTTAACTGGTTGTTTGTTTGTTCAAACATTTGCATTTAGTTAGAAATGGTCCACTTCCATCCACATCGCTAACTCTTGTTCGAAGCACTTCTCTTGTAGGATTTGAATATCAGTAAGCTTTGTTTTTATGGCCTGCATTATTAAATCGACATTTTAGTAACACAGTTAACGTATTTTATATGTCGAAATAAAAAAAGCAGTTTATAATAGTAGAGAACACAAGATTTATAGTGGTTCAGCCAAAAACTAGGACTGCATTCACTTTATAGCTTTTCATTATTCACTTGCTTTACAGTTTCTTTCAATACAAGAATCATATATTCGTAATTCTTTTACAACATTTCAGCAAAGCTTTCAAGTAAAATAGGGACGCATATGATTGCTGTTTCAAGCTCTTGGGATTGGTTCTCCTTCGACAGTTGTGAGTTTGAATGTGCCATCAAGAAGTTTCGCGCTTATAACATATGGCCCTTCCCAGTTTGGCCCAAACACACCTATGGCTGTCATAATTCTCTTCAGGACTAACTCCCCAACTTCAAAGCTGCGCTGACGAACTTTGGAATTGAAGTGCCTGGCTATTCTTTGCTGGTGAGCTGCAATTCTAAGCCTAGCCTCTTCTCTTCTTTCATCGAGGAGGTCAAGTGCTTCCAATTGCAATTTTTCATTCTCATCTTGATCAAAATGGATCCTTCTGTGTGAGGGGACTTCAATTTCCACTGGAATCATCGCTTCTGATCCGTATGCCAATGAAAATGGAGTATGCCCAGTCGCAGTTTTGTGGGTGGTTCTGTATGCCCATAGTGCAAGCGGTAACTTATCGACCCAACCACCTTTTGCTTTTTCCAGCTGCTTTTTGATGGTTGATTTGATAATTTTGTTTACTACTTCCACTTGCCCGTTTGCCTGCGGATGAGCCACTGCTGAGATGCTTTTTCGGATCTTGAATCGTTTGCAGAAATCTTGGAACTCCTCACTTTCAAACTGAGTACCATTGTCTGTGATTATCTTCTGAGGCACACCATACCTGCAAATGATATTTTTAGTCAAAAACCTATCATTTTCTTAGAGGTAATAGTAGCCAATGGTTCGGCTTCAGCCCATTTAGTGAAGTAATCAGCAGCAACGATAGCATATTTAACCCCGATTTGGCAGTCGGCAAAGGCCCAATGAGATCTATTCCCCAGATAGCAAACGACCATGGACTGACCATTTGTGGTAGCTGAGTGGAAGGTGCTCTAGGAATTTAGCGAATCTCTGGCATTTATCACACTTTCGGGAATAGTCAGCAGCATCCTGATTAATTTTTGGCCAAAAGTATCCATAACGGAGGATTTTCTTTGCTAAAGTTTGACCAACTGTATGATCCCCACATTCCCCTCCGTGCACTTCAGTCAGAATTGTCTTTGCTTCTTCCTTTGTCACGCATCGGAGTAATGGCATTGAAAATCCTCGTCTGTACAAACGACCATCTTGAACTATATATCTGGAGACTTTCCTCATCAGCTTTTGTCGTTCTTTTGAACTTTCTGGCAAAGAACAATTGAGTAAATATTCAAATATCGGAGTCATCCATGATTCTTGCTCTTGGGATACATCCATAATCCAATCAACATCCATTTAATCTGTTTGGAGCTGACAAGACTTTGATGGGAACTAATCCCAATAGTTGAGCTTCACCAGTACTCGAATACTTTGCAAGAGAATCCGCTTTCATGTTCTCTTCTCGGGGTATATGGTTTATTGAATAACGGTCAAAATCTTGAAGGAGCTCCCAGGCTTTTGATAAATAGGCGGGCAGATTCCCTCCTTTAGCTTGAAATTCCTTCTTGACTTGGAAAACAATAAGTTGAGAATCACTGAAGATCTGCAATGCCTTGATCTTTAGTTCTTTAGCAATCCTTAAACCAGCGATGAGGGCTTCATATTCAGCTTCATTGTTTGTCGACGGGAATTCTAGTCTCAGCGCATAACATAGCGATCGCCCTTCTGGGGTTACAAGGACAACCCCTGCTCCAAAACAGTAATCATTCCTTGCGCCGTCGACATACAATTTCCATTGGATTGGGATGCCATCAGTGACTTCTTCCTCACTATCACCCTTATCCGTACATTCTGCGATGAAATCTGCCAAAGCTTGTCTATTGATTGCTTTCTGGGGATGGTAAGTGATGTCATATTGGCTGAGTTCAATATTCCATTACAAAAGACGACCCGAAGTCTCAGGAAGGAGTATGACTTGCTTTAGAGGTTGGTCAGTGAGGACTTTAATGGGATGAGCTTGGAAATACGGCCTCAATTTTCTTGATGCGATCAACAAACAATAGGCGAGCTTTTCCAACCTTGAATAGTTCATCTCTGCCCCAGTGAATCTTTTGCTGATATAATAGACTGGGCGCTGAATCCTTGCGTCTTCCCGTACCAACACTGCACTGAGAGCATGACGAAATTGCCAAATATATGAAGAGATCTTCACCATTGTCAGGCTTTGAAAGTATCGGAGGCACTTCCATATGACAAACCAACTCATCAAATGCTTTCTGACATGCAGGAGTCCACTCAAAGTTTTTTCTTCCTTTCTTTAGAGCATCAAAGAATGGAATGCATTTGTCAGTAGCTTTGGAAATGAACCGACTCAAGGCAGCAACCGTTCCATTGAGACTTTGCAATTCCTTCTTCGTTCTAGGATCCTTGACCTCTCTCAAGGCAGTGATCTGAGCTGGATTAGCTTCAATGCCCCTAGCGCTCACAATGAAACCCAAAAACTTTCTGGACTCCACTCCAAATGAACATTTCAAGGGATTAAGCTTCATTCTGTACTTTCGGAGTACTGCGAACATGTCTGCCAAGTGATCCATGTGGTCCACTGCTTTCTTAGACTTTACTAGCATATCATCAACATAAACTTCCATTGTCTTGCCAATCTGTGCTTTAAACATGGCATTAACAAGCCTTTGGTAAGTTGCCCCTGCATTCTTGAGTCCGAAAGGCATGACCTTATAGCAGTAGAGTCCAACATCTGTGATGAAGCTCGTATCCTCTTGATCTGGCTCATGCATCATAATCTGGTTATATCCGGAGTATGCATCCATAAAAGATAACAATTCATGCCCTGCCGTCCCATCCACCAACTGATCGATCCTGGGCAGTGGGAAACAGTCTTTGGGGCAGGCTTTGTTCAAATCTGAAACGTCAATGCATACTCTCCACTTTCCGTTAGCCTTTTTCGCCAGCACTGGATTTGGTACCCAATTTGGATAAGTAGATTCTTTGATGAAACCGTTCTCCATGAGCCGATCCACTTCTTCCTTTAACGCTACCGTTCTCTCAGGACCCTGGGTTCTTCTCTTCTGTTTCACAGGTGTAAACTTTGGATCAATGTTCAGAGTGTGTACTGCAATCTCTGGGGATATTCCACACATGTCAGCATGAGTCCAAGCGAATACATCAAAATTAGCCTTCAAAAATGAAATCAGAACATTCTGAACTATTGTGTTGAGTTGTGAACCCACATTAAGCACTTTATTTGGGTCCTTTGGGTCAACGGGCACCGGAACTGTTACCTCTACCGGTACTACCCTATTCTCCCCTGCACTGGCTTTCCTTGGATCCATCTCTCTTCGTGCGCCACTACGTTCGCCAGTGCAGGGTCCACCCTGTAATTGCTACAAGGTTGGTTCTTTGATGCGTACTGGAGCCGCCGCACCTTTTCCCATTTCTCTTTTCCTTGATTCTCGCAACTCTACAAAGTAACACTCTCGCCCCGCATCTTGGTCTCCCTTAATCACACCAACTCCGTTATCTGTGGGGAATTTTAGAGTCAGACACCATGGGGCAAGAACAGCTTTGAACGCAGCAGGAGTTGGTCGGCCTAAAAAGGCATTGTAGGTAGAGAATTCTTCAACAATTATAAAGGTTTCTTTCGAGCCACCTTCCTCAATCCCTTTCCAAGTTCTACAAACAAATCTAGGGTCCCAATTGGCTGTTTAGGTTCTCCAGCGAACCCAGCAATCTTAAGTGATGAAACTTGAACGTCAGCCATTGGAATTTTCATTTCATCAAAGGTCTTCTTGAAGAGGATGTTGCATGAAGCTCCACAATCAACTAGAACTCTTCTCACTGTTGCCGGCCCAATACCAGCGGATATGAGCAAAGGATCTATGGTCGGAGCCTCGATACCCAAAGAATCCCTGGCACTGAATAAATATCATCTATGGAAGTCTTTTGTTGCTTTAAAGGCGCATCGTTTTCTACAACAAAAACATTCTCTTCAGCTGGTACATGCCTTAAGGCCCGGGCATACCTTTCCATCTCGCCCCAGCTTTTGCCTGCTGGGTGAGGTCCTCCGGTAATTATATTGATAACAGGTCTTTCTGATTCATGTTCTACGGCCTTCTCACTCGAGCCAGGACGGTGAGCGGGAACTTGTTGTCCTGGAGTTGACGAGGTTGGGGCATTTCTATTTCTTTTCACATACTGCTGGAGTTTGTTTTCCTTCAAGAGTTGTTCAATTACCACTTTCAACTGACGGCATTCGTTGGTGTCATGGCCGGGCTGGTTGTGGAACCGGCAGAACCTTCCACTTTTTTCCATCTTAATCCCAACTCTCATTTTAGGTGGTTTTAGATAATTGACATCATCTTTGGTCGCAAAGAAGATGTTTTCAGGGGTATCAGTCAAGGGCAGGAAATTGAAAGAACGGCCTTTCTTAGCGTCTCCTTGTTTCTTTCCACCATCATTTCCCCTTTTTTGAGTGTTAGGTTCTTTCTTGTTCGAAGGAGCACCATTGTTCCCGGCTTCTACTGATACCACCTTAGCCGGTGTTTGGAGGCTCTCCAAGCACATGAATTCATCCGCTTTCTTGTAGAATTTGTCAAGCGAGTTTGGTTCTTTCATTTTCAACCATTTTCCAAACTCACTCGATTTGTCAATCGCCCTCATCAAGTATGTTAGGACCATGTGTGGCTCAGCATTATCTACCTCGGCCAATGCTATGTTAAAACGATTTAAAAATGATCTGATTGATTCTCCCGGATTTTGCTCTAGACTTGACAGTGACATTATATCCTTTGCTTTAGAAGCTTACAATCGAAATTGCTCCTTGAATTTCCTGGTCAAATCGGAGAATTGATCAATGGACCTGACTGGCAGCTTCGTAAACCACAATAGAGCCACACCTTCGAGATATACCGGAAAATATCGACATTTAATTTCATCAGACGCCCTGGCACCAGTCATATGCCAGTCATACTTATACAAAAACTCGTTAGGATCACTCGTCCCCTTGTAAGCCGGAATAGTAGGGGGAACGAATTTCCTTCGGAACTCTGCCTTCAAGATCTTTTCAGTAAATGGAGTTTTGCTTGGAGCAAAACCCCACTCTTTCTCATCTTCATCTCTTCGCATATTTTCCTTCATGATTTGACGAACCATGCCCGAAAAATACTCTTCATCATTTAGAGGCTTTGGAGGGCACGCATCAGCCACTCTGTTTGAATTCTGCCTTGACAATCGTTCACGGAGGGTCAGCTGCGGCCCTGATCCTCCAACTTGAGGAGGAGTCCTTTCTACAGGGTCTGCGGCTCTTTGAGAAATGTTCCCTTCAACATCCTGAACTCCCACAGTAGGGTTCCCATCATTATTACCCGGTTGACGGTTTCCCCAAGTAGATCATTCAATTTACTCAAGATCAGGGCATTCTGGGCTTCCAACTGTGCATTCTAAGCATTCAATTGCTGATTCAATCCCAAAACTACGGCGTCCAATTCTGCTCGTGTAACTCCAACAGTTGGAGCTGCTTGACTTGAAGGAGGAGAGGTAGCAGTATTCTCTTGAACATTGTCCGATCTTACAGAACTTCGTTTTCTCCCAGGAGCCATTATTTCCAAAAAACTTCTGGTTCTAAAAGAAATCCTTTCAACAATCCTTCGCGGAGCAATAGTGGAAGTTTCCTGAGTTGGATTCTCAGTGAAAGCACCAAAAATGTTAACGCTAAAAATCGAACGCTAACACCCCGGTGTAGATTGAGTTTGAGTGAAAGCACCACCCGCGAACACGGGAACTAAAACAAGTAGAAAATTCACTGAGAAAGCAGAAAAAACAACATCTTTTATAGTGGTTCGGCTTCAGGTAAGCCTATGTCCACTTTAATCTTCTTTATTACTGAATCAATTACAACTTTACAACAATCTTCAATTACAATTCTGATGAGACAAACAACTAGAACTTTGATGCAGAAGAATTCTTTGAATCCATGTTGATTGCGTCAGATTTCTTCTTGAAGTTAGTTGAGATGCCTTTCGTATTTGAAATGTTGAGTGAGTTGAGAATTCAGCAGAGTATCGGTGCTTAAAGAGATCAGCCAAAAGTCCCCTTCAAGTTTGAGGTAGGTTGGTATTTATAGGAAAATTTCTGCCTTGGGTCATAAGTCGTGACCGACCTATGGCAGGTCGTGGCCGAATTATCTGGCTAAACCCCACGGTTTCACATAGGTTCACTTGCATAAGTCCCAGGTTGCCCCCGAGTCAACACCACCTTGTATCAGTAATATGGCATCGGGCTTACATTTAGTAGCTTTAGGTCGTGGATGACTCAAGCTAGGTCGTGAGTCGTGAACGAGTTAACTGGCAAGTCGCAAGTCACGGCTTAACTGGTAAGTCCTGGATCGTGTACGAGTTAAGAGGCCACTGCGCCAAGTAGCTGCATTGAACTTGTCTTCCTTTGCTCGGGTCGTGAACGAATTAACATAGGTCATAGGTCGGTTGCGACTTAGGTATAGTTCATGATCTTGTCCCAGTCTTGAGCAGTTAGAGCGGCAAGCTCGTTGGATAGTTAGGTCGGTTTCTATCTTAGTTCGGTAGCTATCTTAGGTCGGCATCCTGTTTTGGGCAGTTGGGTCGGCGTTCTTGTTAAGCATTAAGTCGGAAACTGTTCAGTCTTAAGTCGGTATCCCTCTTAGGCCTTAGGTCAGCATCCCTCTCTAGCCTGTTAGGTCGGTATCCTTTTGGGTCGGTAATCTTTCAAGTCGTTGAGTCATGGCCGGGGCGGAGTTAACATATACAAATTTTAGATAATTGCAAAATAGTTGTAAAATTGTAATTAATATGTAAAATAGTTAGAAAATGGTAATTAGTTTATAAAACAGCTGAAAAATTGTTAAATAGTTCCAAAAATAATTGTAGAACAAATATAAAATAATTGGCTTTAAAAAGAAAGGTTGTATTTATTAAAGAGCTTGGAAAAAAATAAATTTACATTAAAACAATTTATATTGAAAATATTCTAGAGTCAAAATTGTTCACTTCCTTATCAATTCAATTTAAATTTCCATTTCCATTTAAATTGACTCAATTCCAATTTGAAG
This sequence comes from Allium cepa, assembly GCA_030765085.1. NCBI lineage: Eukaryota > Viridiplantae > Streptophyta > Magnoliopsida > Asparagales > Amaryllidaceae > Allium > Allium cepa. Next base: position 960,063,493 of record CM060939.1, on the reverse strand, counting down.
AACTTCAATTTCCATCGAAATTTGTTTAATCCCAATTCAAGTTGAAACAATCTTGATTTCTTTCCCAATCCAATTCAACTTCCATTTGATTTTAATCCTGTTCACTTTAATTATAATTTCAAATTATTCCAATCAATTTGGACTCATATCAATTGAACCTACTTCAATTTCAAATCATTTCAATTTAATCCAATCCAAAATTTCCGTTTAAAATTTTAAACTTATACATCTTCAATCTTAAATATAATTAATTCGAATCAGATTCAATTTGAATGAATTCATTTCCAATTTCAAATTTTAAACCATCGCGAAATATATAAATTCGAGTTAAAATTTTATGTTGACTCGATCCATTTAAATCAAATTAACTTATCTCTTTATACCATTTAATTCTGAATTCATTTCAAACTTATCTTCATTTAATTTTAATTTGGTTGTATTTCTGTTTTTACTTAATTTAATTCCAATTCAAGTTTTCAATTTGGTTATATTATACTACTTCTTAATTTAATTTCAATAATTTAACAACCAATCACCTTAATATTTATTAGATGGAAATATTTCTTTATATATCAAAATATATTTTTATATAAAATCATTTAAAACCTTTATATAAGAAAATAACAAGTACGCTCTCATATATATGTATACACACACACACACACTCAACTCATCCTAGAGTACTACAGACTTTATTTAATGAGTAATTCCCACCAGAGCCAAGGTTCTCGCTTAACCTTTCAGCTCTGATACCAACTATAACGACCTGAAATTTCCGATCCCGAAAATTCTAGATAGTTATGAGAAGAAGAAAGAGATAGAAGAAGAAGAACAAAAACATCAACATCTCACATTCACAGCAGATAAAATATAATAATAAATAATAACTGTTTACAAAAGAATACTATATCTGTCGATTACATTTCAATACATCTGAGTTGCACACATATATATATACAGACGCTGAATATACTCAATTATCATGACACAGATTTACAAAAATATAATACAGCGGAAATACTTTATACGTTCCTGCCATCCAGTCCGTCTCCCAAGCTCTAGAACGTTCTTACTTGGAATTCTGTAATACTCGGTCTGACCCGAGCATTACACCAAAGTAACACCCGGGTCAGGCTGGAAACCAGCGTGAGTAAACCCATCTAACATGAAATACAAAGCATACAACTTATAAAAAACCCGGGGTAACTCATTTCAATTTACAAATCCACAATTTGTTATAGACATCACTTATTCCACACATCCATTTTATAAGTACCAGAATTTAGATTTAAATAGTCGAATTCTTTTAAATCACTTCATTCCAGCCTATAGATTTCACATATCAGTCTATAAAAATTCGAAGTGGTTTCGGGTATCTTCTAATACCCGACCCCGGTCTCTTCGAGTCTCATGTCATCCTAACCCAAGTTATCCAAATGAAATACACAACATTTCATATCAGAGATATCAACTTATTCAAAGCATCCAATACCATTCAATCATTCATAAGCAAAGCTTAACCACATACAAATTTAATTTAATTAATCCTGATTGAATTACTAACCTCAACGACTTAGATTTCTTCATTTAACATTAATTAATTTTCAAATCAATTAATCAATCGTCCCTTCATTATCCATCTTAATTTATCACCCTGGGTTAATTATCCTTCAATTACATTCAAGTAATTAAGTTTAATTAATTTCACGATATTAATTCTTATTAATCAAAATAAATAAGTAATCTTAATTACTTCATGAATTAATTAACTATTTTAATTACATTAATCCTTAATTACTTATATTAATTAACTTCTTATATGTCACTTATTATTGAATAATTCATCTTAATTAATCAATCTTTAGTTACATCATTAATTATATAAATTAATGATTTCCAATTATATTTTAATTTGTTATAATCTAAATTAATTACTTTAATTCAACCTCCAAATTAATCACTCTCGATTAATCTCAACCTGTAATTAACTATCTTTTTATTTACTTCAATAAATAAATTAATTACTCCTTAATTAACTATCTTAATTAACCTCTTGATTAATTTCACAAAGTAATTATATTTTATTAATTTCATTAAGTAATTACCTATCAATCCATCCATTGATTATTCTAAATTAATCAAACTTAATTAATTAACTTAAACCTTCATTAATTAATTCAAAACCCTTAATCACTAAATTAATCAACCCAATTCATTAATTAGTTGAATTAATTAATTATACATTTTAATTACCCTTCTAATTTGATGAATCACAAATCATTAAGCCCTTGTTAACATTAAAATGAAAACATTTTCATATTTATGACTTGAGTTCAAAACAATTTAAACCCCGAATACTTCGAGTCAGCCCACAATTAACACGAGAACCAACCAAAACCAAAGTCACCGATCATCAATTCATAGTGCACGTCAAATCAATTCAATCATACAAGCAAATACTTAAATTTAACCACTTAAATGTAGATAGAAATCCAAAGGAGTGAGATTTACTCACCTTTATTTTGCTGATTGCAATCCATTCTAATTCGATTTTAACCTCGTATAAGAAAATTTGAAATATATAGGTTATCGATTTCAGTTTTAGTTATAATTAAATTTACTAATGACACTTAACTAGTGAATTATCTTATTTTAAATTAATTACTTATAAATGAAATCCCTTACCTTCAAGTTACATTTATCCAAGCCAGTGCACGTCTTTAGAACAAGGTGATGTCTACGACATCAAATCCCAATCCCACAATGTAATACATGATGCGACACCCTATACTTTCTAACAAAGATACAACTTGTCGAAGACTTTGCAGTTCTTATACCGATCGAGCAAATCCCCTAGCCTTCACGCATTCCAGAGGTCGAGTTCGACATTAATCCCATCTCAAGAATGACAGTCCAGATCCAAAAATGACGAACTGGAGTCGCGTTCTGCCGCTCTTCACTTACCTACCTAGTCATGGCATAACCCTATAGATTGCACTCACCCATCGCATCACGCCCAATCCCAAACTCTTTCTCGACAATCGTTGTTAATCCTCCCGTCGAGAGCTAGCTTCCATGCCTCTAGTAGTGCATCATTTCCCTCCCTCAGTTGCACCCCTAGGCAATTTGAATGCGCGATTCTGAAAGAGGAGAAGGGATGATTGCGACTTTAAACTTCATTTTTTTTATTATTGTAATGTGTTCGATTTTGGTTCCTGTTGTAAGATTAGAGAGGAAGACAAAAATAAACTATCGGTTTGGGGACTAACTTCTTGAGTACGCTTGTTGGTTAATAAAAATATCTTTGACTAATTTACTTCAAATTTTATTATATTATAAAACTCCCAAAACGTCTCGTTAATTGCCATTTAAAATTTCAAACTCCTCTTAAGGAATTCCATTAGGCGATTATAAGGTTTTACCCGCATTTCGAACACAATGGAACGTGTTTCAGAGGCTAATTTGATCGTATGTGGTAGTTAGATTTTTAAATCGATTTAAAATATTAAATTATCGGTTTTAATTTCAACGCGTTTCTCACCCATACGAGCAAAAAATAAATCCAAACGCTACGAAATTTGAAATCCGATAATAACTAACTATTACGAATCCGATGGAACTGGTTTCGTCGAATCCGAGACTGTGCCTCGAAAGGCTATTTTTTAATATCGATTTAAACGACAAGATTTCCAATACTTAACAAAAAATTTCCAAATTCAATTTCAACACTTTCACTACCTTTAGTGCTATCAATATAAATTTTATAAGCCTTCAAATTATTTTTAATCGGCTTAAAATTCCATATTCAACATCTTACCCAATTTCGAATTATATAAGTCAATAATTTAATTATCAAGTAAATATTAATATTTGGAATTAAAGTTAAAATTAACTTTTAAATATTTAAAATCAATTAGTTATTCCATTTTAAATTGCTAAAAATTCTGGGTCGTCACAGTCGTGCCGCCTTCCCCACGCGAGCGCCTTCCTTCCCCCAAGCCCTACGCCTGCTGTGAACGGCCAACATCGGCCGAAAACCCTACAGCCGCCACTAAATTGACAAAACCCTAATCAATTTTCGAAGCAAATCCAACCGTCGACGCACGAAGCCAACACACGGATGCACTCACCTTCGTTCCCTCCACACACCGGTAATCTCCAAGCGACGATCAGCCAATGTTCATCAAACTCCACGAACGACCGAGAATGATTCCATGAATTTCGGACTTACGGTTATCCAAATCGGAAAACAGACAGCAAAACATACTTGCGATCGTTGAGAGCTTTCTAACGATATAAAATATGATATATTTTGGAGAGTTTGAAATTTTGATTTGATTTTGAATTTCAATTTGATCTAGAATTTGATTGTCTGCCATTGAGGAAGAGGAGGAACAGAATGAATTGTATGCATAGACAAATGATAGTGAAAACAATTAGGGTTTATAACGAGGTATTTATAGACAAAGCTACAAATTGGATAGATGAACACAATTGATTTGGACCGTTGAACGATAAATGGACCAAAAAGCCCGTTCTGACTGCGGTTAGAAATTGGGTCAACCCATATATCAAAATTGATGTTTTAAAATATTTTAAATGCAGTAAAATAGGTTTCAAGTCCAAATTCCTTCGTATGAGGAAGTTATGCTAAAATCAAGTTACTTCAGTTGATTTCTAGGCGTTTCGAGTCCGTACGGTCAAACGACAAGCTCGATCGCTAAGAAACTTGAAATACTATAATAATTCACCATTACGGATCCGATGAAACTGGTTTCGTCAAAATCCAAGTCAGTGGCCAAAATGGCTAATTTCGCATTAATTAAATAAATTAATAATTAATAAATTAAATCAAATTTTCAATTTCAATTCGATAATCGACAAATTTCATCATTTTTGATTTCATAATCACTTACAATGATCTAAACAAATTTAAATGTCAATGTATAGTTGATTAATTTATCAATTTCAGTGTTAGCCTCAATTCATTAAATTCATAAATTATAAATATAATTCTCAATAATCCCATTAAATTAAATAAATTAATGATTATTCCATTCATTATTGTCAAATAAATGGATTTAACATTGGATTCAAAGCTATTACATTAATATTCTCACAATCCATCTTAATTTCAAATAATGTAATATTTAGATATTTTAATTTCATTTAATTGCAATTAATTCAATTATTAAAATTAAATTGCAATAAATTAATAAATCTTGAATTTCCTTTTATTTAACCAATTTTTCATATTATGAACAAAGTAAATGTTATTTCCCATTATTAAATAAATTCACATTAACAAAATATTAAATTTTGATTTATTGCAATTTTTACCACATTTAAATTGACAGGCTAAATAAATAGGTAACATAAAATATCTGCTACCATTTACTTTCAATCACACTTATGAGTTATTAGTCCCAAACAATTGTTACAATTGTTTACATCACATAAATTTCATTCAATCATCATTAACATACTATTTAATTATATTTATTGAAATTTATTTAGAATTTACTAAATACAATCAATTATAACATTACCATTGTTTCAATTAAATTGAGACTGCACTAAATTAGTTATTTATCCTGGCATTAACATTACTACCTAAATTTACATTCAGTTACTATTAATCAATATATTATTGCATTGGTTAATTAAATGCTTACTTTTATTTACTTATTTTAAATTTTACACCAAAGTGTAACAATTAACACTATTTCTTTATTGGGATTTCACTCTAATTGTCGATAATTAATTTTAATTACCATTGCTATATTTCATTTTTAACATTTGCTTCATTATAAATTATAAAGTTTTATTTCTTTCTATATTTTATTACAAAAATCTTATTAATTTAACCAAGTTAATTATCGAATTTTACAGGTCCTTACACTCTCCCTCACTCAAAACTTTTCGTCCACGGGAAGGAAAAAAAAGAAAAAGAAGAAATAATAAATCAATATATCTTACTTAAAATATTAAATTTATAAACAAATAAATTTACAAAATTAATTTATTTAAATAGAATATACCAATTTATAACCATTAAATCTTTTTATACTTAAATTAATAAAGTTTGGAAAATATTTTCAAAAATTTTAAAGTCCAAAATTTACGGAAAATTTTGACAGAGTCTCCTTTGTACGGAGAGGCTCGGGAGAAAATATAATATCAAATATATCAATATATAACATAATATTTCAAAATATTATATCTCAACAATGGGAAAAATAATATAATAACGCTATAAACCATAATCCGAAAACGTACCTATTGTTTGGACAATTACGCTTAATTATGAAACCAAAAGCAGTAGCAATTGCTTCCATAATCTGTATTTCACTTATATAATCCAAAAAGGTTAACAATTATATAAAATGAAATATTTAAAGTTGTTTCAAACATTGACAAACAAATCTATTTAACAACAATCATTCGCAACCAACAGCATACACGTCATATACAAATCAACCATTCAAGCAAAACAAAACAATTGGTTGGTTCGGGTTAAGACACTCTAAATCACATAGAATGACAAATAACTATGAAGTATTCCATTTACTTAACTATATTAGGTAAAAATCAATATATTATTCACACATCTAAGCAACTAAAAGTATCTTTTCCCCAAATAACTCATAAACCAAACCAAACGAACCCACAATTTCAAACAATAGATCAAGTCCATTCTTATTAATTCCGTTTCATAACATTTATTGTTTAAACTCCTTTTCATTCATATAACGATTCATCCTTTAATATACATTTATTTCTTACAAACTTTTATTTCCTTTCGCTCATTTAGTGTTTATTTCATTTACTTTCATTTATTACTTGCAATTATTTATTTTTATTTATTCAGGTCATGTCAGTTTCTTCTTATTGCATTATATTTATTCATTCATTATTGCACAACTTCATTTATGTGCATTTTTTTGGTTATAGTATTTATGTTCAATTCAATTTCTTAGCATATCAATTCATCTACTTAAGTTTTACTTACTTCCCTATAATACTTACTTTCTATCACAATTAATTATAGTAATATTTCAATTACAACATAAGTTTATGACAACTACAACATCAAATTCTTGTTTACTAAAGAATTTCATTGAATACTTTCATTATTTAAATTTCTCTTGTAAAATTTCCCATTACATTTCTTATCAGACATTTCAACTTTTAAATCTTTTGGTAAGTTATATATGCTTTTTAAGAATGTAATTGAATGTTAAACAAGTTTATCTTATTTCTTCTAAATTAATTTAATGTTCAATATCATATCCTTTGTCCTATAGGTTACAATTAAACTTTCTTTTTAATTCCATTTATATCTTAGCATTAAATCTCTTATTTTAATTAGAGGTTCTAATTATTAATTGGTTAAATCCCATTTCACTTCAAAAATTGAAACTATTAATTAACGGAAACTTAAGAACTAAAATACCGGGTTAAACTTCAAATCATTTTAAAATAATAGATAAATGTACTTACAACTTGTATATCCAATTATATTTAAAACAATTAAAAATTTATATTTGTTTATCCAAATAAATCTGCAGTAAACTACTACAGTGGCCATCCCACTTAGAAACTCGAAAATGAATGTCGATGATGGGTGCACTCATCACCGAAATTATTTTCCAGCGACAGAGAGGGGAGTACATAACTTTTCACTTTCCAAAGTTTCTTCAAAACAAATCTTTCAAATCATATTGAAATATTTATATCAAAAAATGCTTCTAAATAATATTATTATATTTCAAAATCCATTGAAAGAGATTTTTCAAAATCCCGGAACTTAGGTCCTAAATTTCCCATTTCATTTACTTTATTTTCAAATCCTACTTTACTAATATTTATAGACTACACTACCTAACAACCAATATATTACAACCAAATATAACCTTTATAAAAATTTATTTTATATATAGAAAATATGATAGGCAAAAAATTTTCATTCACCTATATTCAAAACAAATATTGTGTCGGTCTATCCTATTAAGTATTTAGAAATCCCTATTGATGTCATAGCGTCCCATGCATCAACCAGAATTTATAAATACAAAACAGAACAAATTAACACAATATCAAAACCATTTTATAACACTATCATATACGCTCTCTTATATATACACTCAACGACTCATCATAGGGTATTACTACCCTATTAGTAAAGAGTCGGACCCCACAAAGCTAAGGTTTATCGCTAAACCAAAGCTCCGATACCAGATGTAACATCCCGCCTTTTTGTATGTTTTAAATCGATGATATACCACGCATGTTAGACTCAAACCATACAAAAGGGCGGATTGTTATTGAGGTGAATAAGAATAATGAGGAAAGGAAAAAAACAAAATAGAATCTCACAGCAGAACGATAAAATATAATAATCAAATAACAGTTCGTGAAGCTATTTTACAAAACATTTGATTATAATTATACAATACAAATCAGAGTAACACATACCAGAGAATAACAAATAATGCAGCGAACAGAATGAATGTAGTGAAATGATATAATAAATAATAGTAATACAAATCTTCGTCTTCGTCCTCCAGAGATAAAGTCTTCGAATCCTGAAATGCTCGGACTGACCCGAGCGAACCGAAAAGACAAAACACTCGAGTCAGAACTAAAAGATCTTACGTAAGTTAAATCAACTGTAAACGATATGAGTGGGATTGCGTCAGAGATGTTTACGGGATTTGACATCTCTTATCCAGTGTCAAACGTGAGTGCAGTAACTTAAGAGATGCTCGGGGTTCACATCTCCTAAGGATTCGCTAAACTATTTACTATGTAGTAATATTTCGCTATTATAATAATGTCTATAGTAAAATAACCATACTTTTGAATAGCATTAAGGGTTACCCATATAGCCCTTAACACGTAATAGTCCCAGTAGTCTATCCAGTATCATAGTCCCTCCTGATCAGGAAGCCACCAGAGGATACCACACGGGCTGCGGGAGAAAACCAAACTCGTATAAGGCGCGCTAGGGTAGGTGACATGGCACAAATAGGCAATGCCAGCGTAGATATACCAATTCCGAGCAGGTGGTAATGCATAGCCACAGCTATCGCCCATCTCGAGCCACACCTCCAAATCAAAAAATCAAAAGTGGCCACTGAATCAATCCAAAAGTCAAAGTATAATATCGAAAAGATGTGTCCGATCAAAGGTGCTACCTCATTAGCCCGTCAATCGCTCCTGTTTTAGCCACCTTATGCCAAATCACGGGAGTCGGGTGCACGTATTTACCTCAAAGGAAACGCCGGCAGCATCCTACTTCATTCTGGAATCTCCACCGCGTACACAATTGTTAAAGTGGTTTTTGGAGTTGGCAGAGAGTATGACAACTTCCGACCCCAGTCTCTTTAACACCCAAACGTTATTATAACACCGCGGTCTTTTCAAAATAATTATACTTCAAAACCAAAATATAATATCAGTTCAAAATCATATAAATACGATATCCTATCGATTTCAAAAACCAAATCAATATGATATCATTGTTATAAAATCAAAATCAATATAATATCATTTTATTTCAAATATATCTCTTTTTATAAATCATAACACTTTCAAATTTATAATATTTTCTAAAATAAACTAGCTTCTTGAATTTCACAAATCAATTCCAAAACAATCCGAATTTCTAAATTTTAAATTTAACCAATTCCCAAATCATAAATTTCAATTCAATTCGGTTTTAAAATAGACCACTCCAAATAGTATCGAATTCGAAACAAGTTTGATCCACAAAATAAACCATTTCAAATTCAACATATTTCAATGCTTAAATATTCAATATTTCGAAACTAAACTTTATAATTCATATATATTTATATATACACCAAATTCACTTTACTATTATTTAGTTTACAAATATTTTCTTAATAAATCCAATATCCTTTAAATAAAACTTCAAATTTCAATAACTGAATATTCCTCAATTTATATAGACTTGATATATTCACTTACCCCTAATTAATTTATAAAACCATATTCTTTTAAAATCTAAATTTCAATAAGTTCCAAATGGATTCTTATTAAATATAATTCTTAACTAAATAAAATCTCAAATCAATTTCAAAACTATCTTCTCAAACTAGATTTATAAAAATCAATATAAACTCTATATTAAAATAAAATTTAAGTAAATACTTATCTATATTATATTTTAATAAAATCAACTTTATTTTTAAACTTGTTATATACTATAGACAATTTTATTCATAGCTTAAAACCAAGAATTTCTCTATATATAAAATAACATTTATAATATATCCAAATCAATATCTCATAAAGCTATATATTTCTTTACAAAGCCATAGAAATCATTTCAAAATATTTTTATACATAGACCATGGTGTTTGTATATACTTTTCTATCCTATGGACAAGTGATACAGATATTTATTATTTCAATCCGTAATTCAAAATAAAATATGGTTATATATCATTTCGAACCGCAATCCCGAATGAAATAGAATGCATAACAACTTGCAGTTTAAAACAATATAAAATACAACATCCATTCATCCAATATCAACCATCAGCCATTTATCACAATCATCATCCAATCCAACAATAAAATCAATATAGAACAGATAATAAATAACAGGTATTTACTGGCGGTTTATATTCAATAATAAATTAATTTAACTGGCAGGATTATATGCAATAATAAGTTGAATAACAATTCAATTCAATAAATTCAATTTAACTGGAATGATGATAAAAATATACCAAACTGTAATAAATAAATTTCTAATCATATCAGAAATCAATTTAATAAACATAAGAAATTTTAGAAGTCGTGAGTGGGTTTAAAACTCACCTTTTGAATTTAAATTGAATTTAAATTCAATTTAAACCTAAAATTTGAATAGCGTTGGAATTCATCCAAAACAACGCCAAAATGTCCGGAATTCCTATAAGAACCTAGCGGAGGAAACCGCACGTGAATCCAAGTCTGTTTGTAAGAGTTATATAGATTAGAACATTTAAATTTGAAATTAAAAAGAAAAACAGAAAAATAAGAGAACGTTACCATGCCAGCATCCATCCTCACGTGAATCACTGTACACGGTACCTTTCACCCCCAGAAACTAACGCTTGCACGAAGCTCGTGAACGACGCACGCATCTCACCGTCGATGACAAATCGCACCACCCTCCACCAGCTTGCGACCGCCGCTACAATCGCGCCTCCTCCCCTACGCAAGCGCCTTCCTTCCCCCAAGCTCTGCGCCTGCGGCGAACGGCAACATCGGTCGAAAACCCTACAACCGCTACTAAATTGACAAAACGTTAGTCAATTTTCGAAGCAAATCCAACCGTCAACTCACGAAACCAACCACACGGATTTACTCACGTTCGTTCCCTCCACACACCGGTAACCTCCAATCGACGATCAGCCAAAGATCATCAAACCTCCACGAAAGGTCGAGAATAATTCCACGAATTTCGGACACACAGATATCCCAGTCGAAAAAAGACAGTAAAATTGACTTGCGCTCGTCGAGAGCTTTCCAACGATATAAAATATGATATAGTTTGGAGAGTTCGAAATTTTGATTTGATTTTGAATTGCAATTGGATCTAGAATTTGATTGTCTGCCATTGAGAAAGAAGAGGAACAAAATGAATTATACACAAAAAAAAATGAAAATGAGAAAAATTAGGGTTTATAACGAGGTATTTATAGAAAAAGCTGCAAATGGGATAGGTGGACACGTGTGACGCCCCACCTCTATACCCACGCTAGCCAAGAACAATACGGTGTAATGCTGTCAACTAGCGCGGAGAATAAGGCTGTTGAGAAGCGGCCATCAGTAGTTAGGCCTTACACTAGTATTGGTTATATCGATAGGAGTGGTATATATATACACACACATATATTCTTTCATTTTTGAACTCTGATTTATTTACTCCCATCGACATACCCCAGTTCCAGTATAAAATGAACTACGATGGTTCAAAATAGTTTAGGACAGTAGATATAATAATAACACAGATAATATCAATAAATGCGGAACACAGATAAAACAGAAAAGTCTCCTATATATATAACTGATGTCAGTTACAATACATTTGACATAGAACATATGATACAACTACAACCGTCGACTCAGGAAGTTACATATATAAGTACATTATCGACTAACATACATGAATACATATCAACCTATGCTATGAAACGACAACTCCCAAAAGATATGAAAAGTCTTCATAGCTCAAACAGCTACCCAAAGCAAGCAATTTACGACCTGAAAGAACTCGGTCTGACCCGAGTATTAAATTCAAAAGAAAATAATACGCGGGTCAGTCTAATTCAAACTCAGTTATTAGTGCACAGAAGCAATAATAATTAACTAATGAATAAACGACAGTCACAATAAATCTCATCTATCCGATCCTTAAATAAAGAAATCGGATAACGATAAATATAACACGTAACAGTGTTAAACAACAAATCAGCAAATTAAACCAAATCAGAATGCAATTCAGAGTATTGAATTGAATAAACAAAATAATTCAAACCATTGAAATATCAATTAAAATATTAATCTGAGTAGGGCTACAGTACACGCACACGTGCACTGCCTCGCCACTACAGCATAAGGAATATGCAAAAGATCAATAAATCAAAACAAGATAGAATATCATAAAAGCCATACTGTGTGGCTGCAGTTCACGCTTGCGTGCACTGCCTTGCCACTACCGTGATGACGTACCCAAAAACTCAATTCCATGTGGCTGCAGTTCAAGCTTGCATGCACTGCCCTGCCACTACAGTAATGATGTACACAACCGGGCACATGGTCAAACCCGAACTATTAGCTGGATTCAACTCAAGTAAATTCGAAAACCAATAAAAGGCAAAGGTCAAGTCGCAGATATCACGACTTACACAACCGCAAGTATTCAAGTTCACATATGAGAGTCCAGGCATCAATACTTGAAGCCAGAAACAATACAAAAGTAGACTCGGTGATACAAGAAGAAAATATACAGTGATGACATGGTTGTAGTGAAAAACTCAAAACCCCTGATGTACTTGAATACTTGAAACAGAAAGTGGAAAATATTCAACATGCAATGATACATAGTGGCATATGATCAGAGGTAATGCACGGAAAGCTAACAACTACATATAACTGTTGTGCAGCATATATCAAGTGAAGGCTAGCACATACACATCAAAGTGTAGACAAACTACAAAATCAGGATAAAGCCAATGACAAGCTTACATGACGACTCGAGAACAAAAGCATGAAGTACTAAGCATACATGTATCGATACATACATGCAGTGAACAGTGGGAAAGAGTCCAACAAAACATCTCAAGTTCAAAATGGACCCAGACTCAAGCATCAGCAAGTGATAAATCAGAGTAGTAGAGAATGTATGCCACAATGAGAAATGCAGTTGCAACAGTATGGTAGTAGTGAGAAAACAGTATGATCAGAATTGCAGACCTTAATGAAAAACAAAGAAAAAGTGCTGTACAGAAGAACAAATGAATCAGTGACTCAAGTGATGCAACTCACTAACCAGATGCAGACTAAAAATGGAAGTGAGACACCAAACTAATGCGCTAAGCAATTGAAACAAGCCAGAAGCTCAAATCAATGCACAACAACATGAATGCAGTAACAACCACCAAGTTAAATGCAAATCATAGTGATATACAGAGCTACTCCAGATTAGGCCATAATGAAGCCACTCGAGCTCGAGAATGATACAAAGCAAGATGCAAATTAAAACATGACCAGACACACATACACCAGTGCAGTGTGAAACTAAAATTGCAAGCATACAAAATGCTCAATGCAAACAACAAATGTACAAGCTACAACTTCAAAAGAATCAGGTGACAAAGGCATCAGGCTAAAGTACAGTATGAAGCAAAGCCAAATAACAATGAATCATAAAGCAAAAACCAAGTTCAGTTCGAAGATAAAGTGAAGATTACAAGATAAACCAGATCAATATGACCAGGCACAAAGTGCACCAAAGGGAACACAATGCAAACTGAGTTGCACACAGTGCCACAAGACCAGATTACACAAACCCAATGCAAAGGAGTGCAATCAAGTGAGCAGCAGTTATGTAGATGCAACTCACAGCAGTTTTAAAATCATAGTAGAGTGTACAAAATCAAGTAATAAATGTACGTTGATGTACCATATATACACAGCGATTAATCAACAACTTACAATGAAGCAGTGAATAAAATCAAGCAAAGCAATTTATAGCGGAGAACAAAACAACAGTGACCAAGTCAAACACTATCACAAACCAAGTCAAGTTCAAACATCAGGCTGTATGTGCAACAGGTAAGGGACGAAGCACTGTCAAACAGTTTTAAAAGCCGTGGTTATCAAAAATTCAAACCAATGCTTCAGGAATGAAAACAAAGATGGCTAGAGATGAAGCTCATAGGGGTCATAAAAATCAAAGCCCTAAGGATCGGGGATGCTAGAAATTCACGAAATCAAAACAACATATTCAACCCAAAATCAATGTCATGAAAATTAAGTAACAAAGCATTTTGTGAATTCGAACTAGATGTGAGTGAGGGTTCACTCACCTGTGTCGCCAAATGGAAGCATCACAGAGACGAGCAAAGCCAAGAACGAACTAATCCCCAATTTGAGACGAAGGGGAAGGAGCGAACGAATGTGGCCGCCATTATTTTCGCTTGTGTTTTGTTTTAGGGTTTTTGAATTTATGAAAAAGAAAATAAAAGGGGAATGGGCTTGAAAATGGAAAATGAAATGAGGGAGAGAGGAACGGGTCTTTACCCTGAAAATAATCACGGCCCAAAGCAAATGAAAATGTGGGCCGAGAATTCAAAGCCCTAAAATCCTTTTAACCATTTATAAAAGAATTTTAACACAAATTGAAAAACTCAAAACTTCAATTAGCAATTAGCAACAATATTAATCGTTTAATGTTGATTATCAATTGATGCTAAATACCGGGTTGTTACAGACTCCCCTCCTTAAAGAAATTGTGTCCTCGCAATCATAATGAATAAATGGACAAAAGGTAACAACCATAAGAGCATATCATCACATGATGAAGAAATTCAAAATAGGAAGTTCACCATAAAGAGCATGAAAGAGTAAACTTGAACGTGTTTGCTCGATGAATTCTCTTGATTCCTAAGTGCAATCCTTAGGATTTGAGAACCATTGAACTTCCGCAAGAAAAACATCTTTATTTCGAAGGTGCTACACCCCCGAAGCAATGATGTGAATAGAAGGTTGCTTAGATTTAAAAAAATTCGAAAATCCCTAAGGCATTTCCGTAATTGGAAGACGTGGAAAACGTCATGAATAGCATAATTGAGCCGGTACACCGGCGTAGCACAATATAAACACCAAAGAAATCTTTTAATTTCATAAAAGAAATTCACAAATTCTCTAAAAAATTTAATTATCAATGGATAATTTAGAAATCTCAAATCACAAATATTCGATTATCAAAAACAATAATCAAATCAACAAATATTCGATTATCAAAAACGATAATCAAATCTTAAATATCTAATTATAACAAGTGATGATCAGAAACAAAAAATACCTGATTATCAAAAATGATAAATCAGAAATCACAAACATCCGATTATCAAAAGCGATAATCAGAAACCATAAATATCCGATTATCAAAAACGATAATCAGGAATCACAAACATCCGATTATCAAAAACGATAGTCAGAAACCACAAATATCTTATTATCAAAAACGATAATCAGAAATCACAAAATAGCAATATCTAATTATTGATACGATAATTAGAAGACAACAAAATCAGCAAATCTAATTATCAACAAAGATAATTAGAAAACACAAGTCACAAATATCTAACTATCTAAAACGATAATCAGGAATTACCACAACGGTAATCAAATTTCAAATCAACAAATATTCAATTATCAAAACGATAATCAAATCTTAATTCACAAATATTTAATTATCACAAACGATAATTAAATCTCAAATATCTAATTATCACGAGCGATAATCAGAAACAACAAATATCTGATTATCAAAAACGATAATCAGAAATCACTAATCAACGAATATTTAATTATCACAATTGATAATCAAATCTTAAATCGCAAATATTTAATTATCACAAACGATAATCAAATCACAAATATCGAATTATCACAAACGATAATTAAAAAAAAACAATATTCGATTATCAAAAACGATAATCATATCTCAAATATCTAATTATCAAAAACGATAATTAGAAACAACAAATATTAGATTATCAAAAACGATAATCAAATTTCAAATATCCAATTATCAAAACCGATAATTAGAAACAACAAATATCTGATTATCAAAAATAATAATCAGAAATCACTAATATTTCAATTAACAAGTCCGGAATTAACCGAAATAACAAACGCACATGTCCCATAACCATTTGTTTTAATAATCGTTTAATTTACTTCATCGATTCCTTGAAAGTGCAAAATTGTGTATTTTAAATAAATAACATTTCACGTTCTCAAACGGACAAGTCCGGAATTAAACGAATCAGTAAAAGAAAGGGGTCTAGTCCTTGATTTTGCTGAAACGTTTAAATTGCTTTCTCATTCTTTTGAAAGCGTAAACTGTAAAAATTTTGAAAACAATTTTTATTTTTATTTTGAAACAATTTTTGAAACACGTGATTAAAACAGCAACATTAGTACCAACTTCGACAACGAAATTGCGCTTCCCAAAATACCGTAAAAACAGACAACAAAATAAGCATCGCGGGATAACCGCTTGAAAATCCATTTTAAAATTGACGGTTACTGAAGTTAATACGTCAAAATCTCATCCAAATAATTGGCATCAAAATATAATACCAATGAATTTTCATTCATCAAAAATGTCACAAGAATCTTCTCAAAGATAGAAAGGGGTATCATACCCTAAACTTGTATTCATAACAAGTCAATGACACACGAATTCACCAATGCACAAAAATTGATAAAACTTACCAATAGAAATCACGAAAATTGGTGAAGCATAGGTTCCTGAAGACTACACAAGAAATCCAGAAATCACAAAATGAGAGAATAAAAACTCAAATGGGAGTATGAAAACCCAAATGGGAGCATGAAAACTCAAATGGGAGTATGAAAACTCAAATGGGAGTATGAAAACTCACCTACACGTGAGCATGAAAACTCACCAACACGTGTAACGCAAAGCGAGAACGGGAGCATGAAAACTCACCTACACGTGAGCATGAAAACTCACCAACACGTGTAACGCAAAGCGAGAATGGGAGCACGAAAACTCACCTACACGTGAGCATGAAAACTCACCAACACGTGTAACGCAAAGCGAGATTGGGAGCATGAAAACTCACCTGCACGTGAGCATGAAAACTCACCAACACCTGTAACGCAAAGCGAGAACGGAAGCATGAAAACTCACCTACACGTGAGCATGAAAACTCACCAACACGTGTAACGCAAAGCGAGAAAGGGAGCATGAAAACTCACCTACACGTGAGCATGAAAACTCACCAACAAGTGTAATGCATAGCGAGAACGGGAGCATGAAAATTCACCTACACGTGAGCATGAAAACTCACCAACACGTGTAACGCACAGCGAGAACGGGAGCATGAAATCTCACCAACACGTGCAACGCAAAGCGAGAACGGAAGCATGAAAACTCACCTACACGTGAGCATGAAAACTCACCAACACGTGCAACGCAAAGCGAGAACGGAAGCATGAAAACTCACCTACACGTGAGCATGAAAACTCACCAACACGTGCAACGCAAAGCGAGAACGAGAGCATGAAAACTCACCTGCACGTGTAACACAAAGCGAGACGCTTTCTCATGGTTGCAAGCCATTAATTTTGACACACGAATGGCCCGAAGACCGTGGGGCACTACCCCACATATGTGATGGCGAAACATCACACAAATGCGATGGCGAAGCACCACAAGAGCAGGGTCTAGTCTCCCTCGCACACAAAGAGACATCGCACAGTTGCTAGTCTAAAACACAAAAATGATCGTCATGATCATCAAGAAGTGTCAATTACAAAAAGTTAGTAAATATAAAAGTTTAGCTTCATGTCCCATACCACTTTCTTAACTCAAATATTTACGAACAAACTGTAGATCTTCACTAGAAAATTGTCACAAAAGATTCAATCGAATAAGTCCAAGAATTAACCGGCGTAGTAAACGCAAGCGTTTCATACCACTCATTTTACTAAGTTGTTTAATTAGATTTCTCATACGAGTGAGGTAAAGGTTTGTATATACTAGTAGATTGGAAAATGGTTTAGGAAAAGAGCTTTGTAGTAAAATAGTTTTGAAATCGTTAGGAGAAAAGGGTTTTGATATTTACTACTAGTATAGAAAACCTTTATATTTTTAAAGTGACAAATCATAAAAATGATTGTAGGAACAATCAATCACAAGAATTCACATACAAAGATGTGAATAGAATCCAAAGAAATCGATACCAAATCCATCAAAAGGTATGTTCACAAATATCCGAAAGAAAATTTTAACAAAGTTGCTAATAAATGATAGCAACAAATCGGGGAATTAACAAGAATCGATTAAATTTGGAAACCAAATCAATTCACTAAAATTCACATTCGAAGACGTGAATAAAATCCAAAGAATTCGATTCTAAATCCATCAAAGTAAAAATACCCAAAAATTCCAAAAATAGAAACTATCAAAGTCGACAAAGGAGATAACAACTAACCGGAAAAGAAGAATCGATTAACAATTGTAAAAACAAAGCAGAATGAGCATAAATGCATAAATGACTTCAACAAAAATAAAAAAATCAAGTCAATGTCGAAGTCAACAATTAATGGCCATCATCGAGTACAAAATGATTCAACATTATGATCAAAGAATTCAACGGCAAACAAAGTCAGAGTCTTGGAAATCAAAAAATTAGCAATTTCACTAAAACAAAGTGACCAAATGTGACGCCCCACCTCTATAACCACGCTAGCCAAGAACATTACGTTGATTGTTGTCGACTAGCACGGAGAATAAGGCTGTTGAGGAGCGACCATCCATGTAATTTCTTTGCACGAGCACCGATATGTCAGATAATATAACATGCATTCTATTTCAAGAGGAAATCCGACATACCGACACAAACTCAAAGCTACTACACGGTGGATATATAAATCCTTCGAAAAACAAATATAGAAATAAGCATAACACAAATCAGTCATAGACAATTCATATCACAAAGGCGGAAAATAGATATGAATGTTACACTTGGAAGTGTACATCAGAGTAGTGGTCTAAAAAGATCCACAATATCACAAAAGAATAGTTACATGAGCTACACAAAAGAATAAGTATACATTATGGAGTCTATATCTCAAATTTATACAACAAAAACTACTAATCTAAGTAGTTAACCAAAAGCAAGAGAAATCAATCCCAACAGAGAAGTCAAGCAGAAGCACTTGTAACATCTCGGTCTGACCCGAGTATTATTTAATAAGAAAATAATAAACGGATCAGTCTAACGATAGATATCAGATGAAACGATATAGAATCAGAGTTATGACTAAACACATAATAATCACAAGGCCAAGCTGTGATATATAAGTAGTTGATAATCAACAAGAGATTAATCAATATCACAAAATCTACACAAGAATCCAAGAAGTGTCATACTCTTTATTTCGTTCATCAAACCACAAAAATTGACGACAATATCAATGTCAATCGCAAAAGTCAATGACGCACAAATTCCAGAAGACTACACAAGAAATCCAGAAATCACAAAAGTCAATGACACACAAATTCACCAATGCACAAATATCGATAAGACTTATCAATGGAAATCACGAAAAATTGGTGAAACACAAATTCTAGAAATCTACACAAGAAATCCAGAAATCACAAAAAAGGGGGGGAGGCCTATCACAAACGGGAGCATAAAGCTCACCAACACGTGTATCACAAACGAAACGCTAATTCCATGGTCGCTAACCATCACAAATTGAGCCAAAGCTCCACAAACGGCCCGAAGACCATGGGTTGCTACCCCATCACAAATTGAGTCGAAACTCCACAAAACGGGGTTTAATCTCCCTCACAGACAAAGAGACATCGCACATTGCTAGTCTAAATCACAAAGATGATCGTCATGATCAGCGAGAAGTGTCGATTACACTAAGCTAGTAAATATATGAGTTTAGCTTCATGTCCCATAACCACTTGCTTAACTTAAATATTTACGAACAAACTATAAATCTCCACTAGAAAATTGTCACAAGAGGTTCAGTCAAACAAGTCCAAGAATTAACCGACAAAGTAAACGCAAGCGTTTCATACCACTTGTTTTACTAAGCAGTTTAATTAGATTTCTCATACGAGTGAGGTAAAGGTTTGTATATACTAATAGATTGGAAAACGGTTTTATAAACGAATTTGGTATTAAAATAGTATTGAAATCGTTTGAGGAAAGAGTTTTGATATTTACTACTAGTATAGAAAACCTTTATATTTTTAAAGTGACAAATCACGAAGAAGATTGTAAGAACAATCAATCACAAAAATTCACATACGAAGACGTGAATAAAATCCAACGAAATCGATAAAGGGTCCATCGAAATGGATATTCAAAAATCCCTAAAAAGAGTCATCAAAGTCATAATAGATGACAACAACAAATAGGATTATCACGAATCGATTTAAATTGGAATTTCAATCCAAAAAGGCAAATTGGACTCAAACAGCAGGTTCAGTCGACTGAACAGAGTTTTCAGTCGATTGACCCTGTACCTGGAAATTTTCCAGGTTTAGAAAACTTTCTGTTTCCAGTTTCAGTCGACTGTGCAGAGTTTTTCAGTCGACTGAATCATGCCTGGAAACTCTCGGGTTTCAGGTTCAGTCGACTGAACAGAGTTTTCGGTCGACTGAATCATGCCTGGGCTGTTTTTCAGCGTTATTCAAATGAAGAGCAAACTCTTCCAAAATGCAACCGGACGAACATTGGCTCTAAGGGTTTATGCCAATCGGCAACCCGGCCCTATATGCTCCTCGATGCATCACCAAAAGCATGATCAAACATCCATAAAAGGATTTCACACAAATTTGACTTAAAAACTCAAAAATTGGAGTATTCACAAAACCAATCCAAATCAAGAGAAAATGCACATGAAGAAGTGTTAGGAATTCATACCCAACAACCAAAGATAATTATAGTCATAGATGTGAGATAAAAATCTCACCTTTTCTCAAAATCAAACAAGAAGAAGCTTGAAAGCAAGTGGAGAATCAACCTCTCTTCAACACAACCCAAATGAGCTTGAATCTATGCTAAAAAACAAGAACATTCCCAAAATTAGGTTTAGGAATTTCTGAAATTGGTAAGAGAACAAGTTGGAGAAGAAGAAGAGAAGCTTACCAATGGGTTCTTCTTCAGTTTGGAGCTAGGAATTTGATTTGCAAGAGAAAATAGGGTTTTGGAGTTTTAATTTCCAATCTCTCCCACAATTAAAGCTAAGAAAACTGAAAAGAGAAAGAAGTGAGGGGGAATGGGGAGAGTGGTTCAGTTTTGGAGCATAAGTTAACATAGGGCTTAGCCCAAAAACCAAACCCAAAGTAAAAAGTAGCAGAAATCAACTTTCTCCAAACATATCGAAGCTTATACTCAAAAAGGTCGCAAATGGCATTTTAAACTCAATGGGAGTGGTCCCGAGTCCTAATTCGACCGTATGCAAAAAGTAGCTTTTCGGACTAAAATCCGACTAACGATAAAATATTTAAATATAAAATCGATAAATATGCGGGTTGTTACAGACTCCCCTCCTTAAAGAAATTGCGTCCTCGCAATATTACAAGAAGAAGATATATATTAACAACCATAAAAGCATATTCAACACAAAAGAAGTTTGAAATAAGAAGTTCACCTCAAAGTGCACGAGAAAGTAAGTCCGGATGTGTACGCTCGATGTACTCTCTAGATTCCCAAGAACAATCCTTAGGATTTGAAGACCATTGAACTTTAACAAGCGAAACATCTTTATTTCGGAGTCGTTTGACTTCCGAAGCAATGATACGAATAGGATGTTGCTCATAAGTTAAATTAGGCGAAACTTCAATCTCTTCCACAACACCAGGCTCAAGAATAGAATCAGAATCTCGAAGACATTTTCGAAGTTGAGAAACGTGAAACACGTCATGCATAGCAGAAAACTGAGCCGGTAATAAAAGGCGATAAGCCATGGAACCAATACGTTCGGTGATAGGAAATGGCCCAATATATCGAGGCGCAAGTTTTCCCGATCGACTGAAACGTACAACACCTTTCATAGGTGAAACACGAATGAACACAAGATCTCCCACAGAAAATTCTAACTTCCTTCTCCGGTTATCGGCATAGGATTTTTGTCTACTCTGGGCTTCTTTCATCCTATGACGAATAAGATCAATCTTTTCTGTGGAATCACGAATAAAATCTGGACCTAAAGCCAGCTTCTCACCGGCCTCAAGCCAACAAGAAGGAGATCGGCATGGCCTTCCGTAGAGTGCCTCGAAAGGTGCCATAGCAATACTAGATTGGAAGCTATTATTATAGGAAAATTCAACAAGTGAAATATGATCTTCCCAACCTCCACCAAAATCAAGAACACAAGAATGAAGAAGATCTTCAAGAGTTTGATTCACACGCTCAGTTTGTCCATCGGACTGGGTGTGATAAGCAGTGCTAAAATTAAGCCTCGTTCCTAAAGCTTTTTGAAGACTCTTCCAAAATCCACTAGTAAACAATGGATCACGATCACTAACAATAGAAGTAGGAACACCATGCAATTTAACAATTTCTTTGATAAATATTTTGGCCAAAAGAGGAACGGTTCGGTTAGACCGAACGGCAATAAAATGGGCGGATTTAGTAAGTCTATCAACAATTACCCATAAACTATCATAACCCGATCGAGAACGGGGAAGGCCATCTATAAAATCCATGGAAATTTGATCCCACTTCCAAACTGGAATTTCTAAAGGTTGCAATAACCCTCCGGGCCTTTGATGTTCGGCCTTAACGAGTTGGCAAGTCATGCAACGTTTAACGAAGTTAGCGATGTCAAGTTTCATTCCCTTCCAATAATAAAGTCGGTTCATATCCGCGTACATTTTACTACTACTGGATGAATGGTAAATTTAGAGTGATGAGAATCTTCTAAAATATCTTTACGAAGATCCCTAACATTTGGCACGATAAGTCTATCAAATTTCTGAATGCCGCCACGAGAATCGATATTAAAGTCTTTCAAACTTTCAATATCAATTTTATCCTTAATATTTTGGCCAAGAAGAACCAATTCAGTATCTAGCCTTTGAGCTTCAAGAATGCGGTCTAAAAGAGATGGATGAGCCTCAAGGCTACATAAAACAAATGATGAGCATAAATCGGAAACACGGTCTCGAATTTCGCAAGTGGATAAAATCTCGAGATCGTTCCATTCGGATATCATCATAGAAACAACAGCTTGTTGTTTACGGCTATGAGCATCGGCGACACGATTACCCTTACCGGGAGTATAAAGAATATCAAGATCATATGGCGCAAGAAATTCGAGCCAACGCTGTTGACGCAAATTAAGTTCCTTTTGAGAGAATAAATACTTCAAGGATTTATGATCGGTATAAAGAACAAATTTCTCTCCTAAAAGATAATGACGCCAAATCCGAAGAGCAAAAACAATAGCCGCGAGTTCTAAATCATGAGTGGCATATCTAGTCTCAGCAGGCTTTAATTGCCTAGAAGCATAAGCAATAACACGTTCCTTTTGCATAAGAACGACACCCAAACCAATGCGACTAGCATCGGTATAAACAACGAAATCTTGATTCCCAGGGGGAATAACAAGAATAGGAGCATCAGAAAGAAGTTCTTTTAATTTCTCAAAAAGAAGCTTCACATTTGTCCGACCAAATGTATTTAACACCTTTCTTCGTCAAGTTAGTGAGAGGCACGGAAATCTTAGAAAAGTCTTTGATAAAACGACGGTAATAGCCCGCCAATCCGAGAAAACTACGAATCTCTGTCACACTCTCCGGTCTCTTCCAATCTTGAATCGCTTCAATCTTTGAAGGATCCACGGAAATTCTGGATTCAGAAATAATGTGACCGAGAAACTTCACACGAGATTGCCAAAAGTGGCACTTAGAAAATTTTGCTTTTAATTGATTACTCCTAAGAGTTTCCAACACAATCCGAAGATGTTTTTCATGCTCCTCCTCGGTTTTAGAATAAACAAGAATATCATCGATAAAGATGAGAACAAACCGGTCGAGAAAGTCTTTAAAAACTCGATTCATTAAGTCAACGAAATAAGCCGGGGCATTTGTTAACCCAAATGGCATAACAAGCCATTCATAAGATCCATACCGAGTACGGAACGATGTCAAAGGAATGCTATCCTCTGCAATACAAAGCTGATGAAAACCGGTAGCCAAGTCCAATTGTGAAAAGACTCTAGCACCACTAAGTTGATCGAATAGATCATCAATCCGAGGTAAAGGATATTTATTTTTGATAGTAAGATCATTAAGCTTGCGGTAGTCAATGAAAAGCCTAAGTGCACCATCGAATTTCTTCACAAAAATAGCTGAAGCTCCCCAAGGCGAGGAACTAGAGCGAATAAATTGCTTCGTTTCCAATTCAGATAATTGTTTACGCATCTCCTCGTTTTCTTTATTGGACATACGATAAGGAGGGCGAGTGATAGGTTGAGCTCCCGGAATAAGATTAATTCTGAACTCAATTGCTCGCTTAGGTGGTAATCCTAAAACGGGCTCGAATATGTCGGAAAATTCACAAACGACGTGAATAAGAGAAATAATATCACCCTCATCATCATCATCGTCATCACGAGGATTTAAAGAATATAAAGATGCAACCAAAGCAGAATCTGAATCTTTAAGAATAACAGAAACCTGATTAACAGATTGAGGATGTCGAAGATGAATAGTCCGCTCAGGACATAGGATATGAGCTTCATAATGGTTAAGCCAATCCATTCCCAAAATCATTCCAAAGCCTAAATAATGCATGACATGCAAATCGGCTCGGAAAGAAAAATCACACAAAATAATCTCGACATCTTTACACAATAAACTGATTGTTGCGGATCCACCAACCGGATTCGCAATTCTCAAAGAAGTCATTAAACACAAAACATCCAAAGAAAAAGTATCAACAAGTTCTTTTGATATAAAAGAATGGGACGCACCCGTATCAAAAAGAACTCGAATAGGATGATCACGAAACAAAATAATTCCATCTAGAATAGAATGAGAAATACCTTGGCCACAAGAAGTGTTGCTAGGGGCTTGAGCAACATTTAACTTTCCCTCCTTCTTGCCCTGAAGCTTGGGGCATGAAGATATAACATGACCGGGAACTTTGCAGTAGCGACAAGAAAGAGACTTTGGGCACTTGTTCGCATAATGGTCCTTCGAACCACAATTATAGCATTCCCCACGACCAAAGGAAGAAGTCTTTGCCACGGAGGATGCTTGCTTCCCTTTCTTATTGGGATAAGGACCTTTGAATTTGCTTGGCCTCTTCTTGTTGTTGAAGTTTGGTTTGGAACCCACCACTTCAACATCATTCTCCCTATCCGCTTCTTCAAGACGAAGAGCGATATCAACGAGTTGGTCGAAAGAAACTTCTAATTTTAGGAGTAATGGCTTCTTGAGACTTTTGTTTAAGACATAAACAAATCTCTGATTCTTCTTCAGAGGGGTGTTGATGTATTCAACCCCATATTTGGAAAGCGACTCGAAGGAGGCGACGTAATTAGTCACGGATGACTCACCTTGAACAAGGTCTATAAATCGTCGAGCCAATGTCACTTTTTCTGCTTCTGGTACGAATTTTAACTCGAAGCGCTCTCGGAATTTCTCCCAGGTGAGATCTGATTCATTAATCTCAGAAATAAGAAGTTCATACCAGTCCAATGCTCTTTCTCGGAGCATACTAGAGGCCACCTGAACTCGGTGAAGGTCAATAAGATTCATGCGAGAAAAGATTCGATCGCATGACCTTAGCCAGGCCTGTACTTCAATAATAGTTTCGGAACCCTTGAATGGCTCCCCACCCAAATTTGTGTAATCGCTGCACAAGCGTGCAAATCCCGACTTTGGGTGAGTAGGTTCCGGGTTAGCTCCAGCTGCTTGAGCATTTGTCACTAAATCAAGAAGCTGTTGAGCAATCATAAAAACTCCATCCTGGGGCGGAGTGCTAGATGGCATGGCTCTGGGGCGGCCAGGTCTAGACATTTCTCTTCCTTTAGAAAGAAAGAAGAGGAAGAAAAAGGTTATTCACCAAATTGAATATCAAGCAGTCTTCATAGACAAAACATGGAATCATAAAAGAAAATAGGATAGAACGGTACGTAGACCCAAATAAAATCCTAAAGCACGACTCCTAAGATGAACTTAGGACGATGATCCTTGTTATAATATTCCATATTGTTTCGAAGTTTGGCTCTGATACCAAGCTGTGACGCCCCACCTCTATACCCACGCTAGCCAAGAACATTACGGTGATTGCTGTCGACTAGCACGGAGAATAGGGCTGTTGAGGAGCGACCATCCGTGTAATTCTTTGCGCGAGCACCGATATGTCAAATAATATAACATGCATTCTATTTCAAGAGGAAATCCGACATACCGACACAAACTCAAAGCTACTACACGGTGGCTATATAAATCCTTCGGAAAACAAATATAGAAATAAGCATAACACAAATCAGTCACAGACAATTCATATCACAAGGGCGGAAAATAGATATGAATATTACACTTGGAAGTGTACATCAGAGTAGTGGTCTAAAAAGATCCACAATATCACGAAAGAATAGTTACATGAGCTACACAAAAGAATAAGTATACATTATGGAGTCTATATCTCAAATGTATACAACAAAAACTACTAATCTAAGTAGTTAACCAAAAGCAAGAGAAATCAATCCCAAGAGAGAAGTCAAGCAGAAGCACCTGTAACATCTCGGTCTGACCCGAGTATTATTTAATAAGAAAATAATAAACGGATCAGTCTAACTATAGATATCAGATGAAACGATATAGAATCAGAGTTATGACTAAACACATAATAATCACAAAGCCAAGCTGTGATATATAAGTAGTTGATAATCAACAAGAGATTAATCAATATCACAAAATCTACACAAGAATCCAAGAAGTGTCATACTCTTTATTTCGTTCATCAAACCACAAATATTGATGATAATATCAATGTCAATCGCAAAAGTCAATGACGCACAAATTCCAGAAGACTACACAAGAAATCCAGAAATCACAAAAGTCAATGACACACAAATTCACCAATGCACAAATATCGATAAGACTTATCAATGGAAATCACGAAAAATTGGTGAAACACAAATTCTAGAAATCTACACAAGAAATCCAGAAATCACAAAAAAAAAGGGGGAGGCCTATCACAAACGGGAGCATAAAGCTCACCAACACGTGTATCACAAATGGAACGCTAATTCCATGGTCGCTAACCATCACAAATTGAGCCGAAGCTCCACAAACGGCCCGAAGACCATGGGTTGCTACACCATGACAAATTGAGTCGAAACTCCACAAAACGGGGTTTAATCTCCCTCGCAGACAAAGAGACATCGTACATTGCTAGTCTAAATCACAAAGATGATCGTCATGATCAGCGAGAAGTGTCGATTACACTAAGCTAGTAAATATATGAGTTTAGCTTCATGTCCCATAACCACTTGCTTAACTTAAATATTTACGAACAAACTGTAAATCTCCACTAGAAAATTGTCACAAGAGGTTCAATCGAACAAGTCCAAGAATTAACCGACAAAGTAAACGCAAGCGTTTCATACCACTTGTTTTACTAAGCCGTTTAATTAGATTTCTCATACGAGTGAGGTAAAGGTTTGTATATACTAATAGATTGGAAAACGGTTTTATAAACGAATTTGGTATTAAAATAGTATTGAAATCGTTCGAGGAAAGAGTTTTGATATTTACTACTAGTATAGAAAACCTTTATATTTTTAAAGTGACAAATCACGAAGAAGATTGTAAGAAAAAACAATCACAAAAATTCACATACGAAGACATGAATAAAATCCAACGAAATCGATAAAGGATCCATCGAAATGGATATTCAAAAATCCCTAAAAAGAGTCATCAAAATCATATTAGATGATAACAACAAATAGGATTATCACAAATCGATTTAAATTGGAATTTCAATCCAAAAAGGCAAATTAGACTCAAACAGCAGGTTCAGTCGACTGAACAGAGTTTTCAGTCGACTGACCCTGTACCTGGAAATTTTCCAGGTTCAGGAAACTTTCTGTTTCCAGTTTCAGTCGACTGTGCAGAGTTTTTCAGTCGACTAAATCATGCCTGGAAACTCTCGGGTTTCAGGTTCAGTCGACTGAACAGAGTTTTCAGTCGACTGAATCATGCCTGGGCTGTTTTTCAGCCTTATTCAAATGAAGAGCAAACTCTTCCAAAATGCAACCGGACGAACATTGGCTCTAAGGGTTTATGCCAATCGGCAACCCGGCCTTATATGCTCCTCGATGCATCACCAAAAGCATGATCAAACATCCATAAAAGGATTTCACACAAATTTGACTTAAAAACTCAAAAATTGGAGTATTCACAAAACCAATCCAAATCAAGAGCAAATGCACATGAAGAAGTGTTAGGAATTCATACCCAACAACCAAAGATAATTATAGTCATAGATGTGAGATAAAAATCTCACCTTTTCTCAAAATCAAACAAGAAGAAGCTTGAAAGCAAGTGGAGAATCAACCTCTCTTCAACACAACCCAAATGAGCTTGAATCTATGCTAAAAAACAAGAACATTCCCAAAATTAGGTTTAGGAATTTCTGAAATTGGTAAGAGAACAAGTTGGAGAAGAAGAAGAGAAGCTTACCAATGGGTTCTTCTTGAGTTTGGAGCTAGGAATTTGATTTGCAAGAGAAACTAGGGTTTTGGAGTTTTAATTTCCAATCTCTCCCACCATTAAAGCTAAGAAAACTGAAAAGAGAAAGAAGTGAGGGGGAATGGGGAGAGTGGTTCAGTTTTGGAGTATAAGTTAACATAGGGCTGAGCCCAAAAACCAAACCCAAAGTAAAAAGTAGAAGAAATCAACTTTCTCCAAACATATCGAAGCTTATACTCAAAAAGGTCGCAAACGGCATTTTAAACTCAATGGGAGTGGTTCCGAGTCCTAATTCGACCGTATGAAAAAAGTAGTTTTTCGGACTAAAATCCGACTAACGATAAAATATTTAAATAAAATATTTAAATATAAAATCGATAAATATGAGGGTTGTTACACCGAAGTCGAATGGAAATCAAGCCGAGGAAAATACAAAATATCAAGTTCAAAATCGCTGAGATTCGAACAAAATCAACATCGGCTAAATCAATTCAAAGCCGAAAACACAAGAACAAAATCCTCATCATCAAAAACTCAACTTGAGTTCGCAAAGCAAACGGAGGCAGAAGCCAAAATTCTTTCACGAAATCAAAATCAAATGCACATGAATAAGCGTTAGGAATTCATACCTAATAATCAAAGATAATCATATACAAAGATGAGAGATAAAACATCGACAAATAGTTGTATCACATGTACTATCTAAGTTATGTTTTATATTTGTCCTAAAGCCCAGGCTCTGATACCAAGCTGTGACGCCCCACCTCTATACCCATGCTAGCCAAGAACACTACGATGTAATGCTTTCAACTAGCGCGGAGAATAAGGCTGTTGAGGAGCGGCCATCAATAGTTAGGCCTTACACTAGTATTGGTTATCTCGATAGGAGTGGGGGGTGTGTGTGTGTGTATATATATTCTTTCATTTTTCAACTTTGATTTGTTTACTCCCATCGACATACCCCAATTCCAGTATAAAACGAACTATGATGGTTCATAATAGTTTAGGACAATAGATATAATAATAACACAGATAATATCAATAAATGCGGAACACAGATAAAACAGAAAAGTCTCATATATATATAACTGATGTCAGTTACAATACATTTGACATAGAACATATGATACAACTACAACTGTCGACTTAGGAAGTTACATATACAAGTACATTATCGACTAACATACATGAATACATATCAACCTATGCTATGACACGACAACTCCCAAAAGATATGAAAAGTATTCATAGCTCAAACAGCTACCCAAAGCAAGCAATCTACGACCTGAAACAACTCGGTGTGACCCGAGTATTAAATTCAAAAGAAAATAATACGCGGGTCAGTCTAATTCAAACTCAGTTATTAGTGCATAGAAGCAATAATAATTAACTAATGAATAGACGACAGTCACAATAAATCTCGTCTATCCGATCCTTAAATAAAGAAATCAGATAACGATAAATATAACACGTAACATTGTTAAACAACAAATCAGCAAATTAAACCAAATCAGAATACAATTCCGAATATTGAATTGAATAAACAAAACAATTCAAACCATTGAAATATCAATTAAAATATTAATTCGAGTAGGGCTGCAGTACACGAACGCGTACACTGCCTCGCCACTACAGCATAAGTAATATGCAAAAGATCAATAAATCAAAACAAGATAGGATATCATAAAAGCCATACCGTGTGGCTGCAGTTCACGCTTGCATGCACTGCCTTGCCACTACCGTGATGATGTACCCAAAAACTCAATTCTGTGTGGCTGCAGTTCACGCTTGCGTGCACTACCCTGCCACTACAGTAATGATGTACACAACCGGGCACAAGGTCAAACCCGAACTATTAGCTGGATTCAACTCAAGTAAATTCGAAAACCAATAAAATGCAAAGGTCAAGTCACAGATATCACGACTCTACACAACTGCAAGTATTCACGCTCACATGTGAGAGTCCAGGCATCAATACTTGAAGCCAGAAGCAATACAAAAGCAGACTCAGTGATACAAGAAGCAAATATACAGTGATAACATGGTTGTAGTGGAAAACTCAAAACCCCTGATGTACTTGAATACTTGAAACAGAAAGTGGAAAATATTCAACATGCAATGATACATAGTGGCATATGATCAGAGGTAATGCAAGGAAAGCTAACAACTACATATAACTGTAGTGCAGCATATATCAAGTGAAGGCTAGCACATACACATCAAAGTGTAGACAAACTACAAAATCAGGATAAAGCCAGTGACAAGCTTACATGATGACTCGAGAACAAAAGCATGAAGTACTTAGCATACATGTATCGATATATACATGCAGTGAACAGTGGGCAAGAGTCCAACAAAACATCTCAAGCTCAAAATGGACCCAGACTCAAGCATCAACAAGTGATAAATCAGAGTAGTAGAGAATGTATGCCACAATGAAAAATGCAGTTGCAACAGTATGGTAGTAGTGAGAAA
The DNA here is from genome assembly GCA_030765085.1 of Allium cepa. NCBI lineage: Eukaryota > Viridiplantae > Streptophyta > Magnoliopsida > Asparagales > Amaryllidaceae > Allium > Allium cepa. The sequence continues at coordinate 960,031,995 of CM060939.1, read as the reverse complement.
ACATTATGATCAGAAATGCAGACCTTAATGAAAAACAAAGAAAAAGTGTTGTACAGAAGATCAAATGAATCAGTGACTCAAGTGATGCAACTCACTAATTCATATGCAGACTAAAAATGGAAGTGAGACACCAAACTAATGCGCTAAGAAATTGAAACAAGCCAGAAGCTCAAATCAATGCACAACAACATGAATGCAGTAACAACCACCAAGTTAAATGCAAATCATAGTGATATACAGAGCTACTCCAGATTAGGCCATAATGATGCAACTCGAGCTCGAGAATGATACAAAGCAAGATGCAAATTAAAACATGACCAGACACACATACACAAGTGCAGTGTGAAACTAAAATTGCAAGCATACAAAATGCTCAATGCAAACAACAAATGTACAAGCTACAACTTCAAAAGAATCAGGTGACAAAGGCATCAGGCTAAAGTACAGTATGAAGCAAAACCAAATAACAAAGAATCATGAAGAAAAAACCAAGTTCAGTTCGAAGATAAATTGAAGATTACAAGATAAACCAGATCAATTTGACCAGGTACAAAGTGCACCAAAGGGAACACAATGCAAACTGAGTTGCACACAGTGCCACAAGACCAGATTACACAAACCCAATGCAAAGGAATACAATCAAGTGAGCAGCAGTTATGTTGATGCAACTCACAGTAGTTTTAAAATCATAGTAGAGTGTACAAAATCAAGTAATATATATATGTACATTGATGTACCATATATAAACAACGATTAATCAACAACTTACAATAAAGTAGTGAATAAAATCAAGCAAAGCAATTTATAGCAGAGAACAAAACAACAGTGACCAAGTCAAACACTATCACAAACCAAGTCAAGTTCAAACATCAGGCTGTATGTGCAACAGGTAAGGGACGAAGCACTGTCAAACAGTTTTAGAAGCCGTGGTTATCAAAAATTCAAACCAATGCTTCAGGAATGAAAACAAAGATGGCCAGAGACGAAGCTCACAGGAGTCATAAAAATCAAAGCCCTAAGGATCGGTGATGCCAGAAATTCACGAAATCAAAACAACATATTCAAACCAAAATCAAAGTCATGAAAATTAAGTAACAAAGGTTTTTGTGAATTCAAACTAGATGTGAGTGAGGGTTCACTCACCTTTGTCGCCAAATCGAAGCATCACAGAGACGAGCAAAGCCAAGAAAGAACGAAACCCTAATTTGAGAAGAAGGGGAATAAGCAAACGAACGTGGCCGCCATTATTTTCGCTTGTGTTTTGTTTTAGGGTTTTTGAATTTAAAAAAAGAAAATAAAAGGGGAACGGGTTTGAAAATGGAAAATGAAACGAGAGAGAGAGGAACGGGTCTTTACCCTGAAAATAATCACGGCCCAAAGCAAATGAAAATGTGGGCCGAGAATTCAAAGCCCAAAAATACTTTTAACCATTTATAAAAGAATTTTAACACAAATTGAAAAACTCAAAACTTCAATTAGCAATTAGCAACAATGTTAATCATTTAATGTCAATTATCAATTGATGCTAAATATCGGGTTGTTACAACACGATTGATTTGGACCGTTGAACGCTAAATGGCCCGAAAAGCTCGTTCTAATTCCGGAACGAAATTGGGTCGGCCCATATATCAAAATAGATGTTTTAAAATATTTTAAACGCAACGTAACACGTTTCAAGTCCAAATTCCATCGTATAAGAAAGTTATGCTAAAATCAATTTATTTCAAATTGATTTCAATTGATTTCAATTTCATTGATTTTTAGGCGTTTCAAGTCCGTACGATCAAACGACAAGCACGATCGCTGCCAAAACATGAAATCCTACAATAATTCACCGTTACGGATCCAATGAAACGGTTTCGTCGAAATTTGAGTCAGTGGCCAAAATGGCTATTTTTACATCAATTAAATAAATTAATATTTAATAAATTAAATCAAATTTTCAATTTCAATTCTATAATTGACAAATTTCATCATTTTTGATTTCTTAATAACTTATAATTATCTAAACAAATTTAATTGTCAATTTATAGTTGATTAATTTATCAATTTCGGTGTTAGCCTCAATTCATTAAATTAAGAAATTATAAATATAATTCCCAATAATCCCATTTAATTAAATAAATTAATGATTATTCCATTCATTATTGTCAAATAGATGGATTTAACATTGGATTCAAAGCTACTACATTAATATTCTCGCATTCCATCTTAATTTCAAAAAACGTAATATTTAGATATTTTAATTTCATTTAATTGCAATTAATTCAATTATTAAATTTAAATTCCAATAAATTAATAAATCTTGAATTTCCATTCCTTTTATTCAATCAATTTGTCATATTATGAATAAAGTAAATGATATTTCCCATTATTAACTAAATTCACATTAACAAAATATTAAATTTAGATTTATTGCAATTTTTAGCACATTTAAATTGACAGGCTAAATAAATAGGTAACATAAAATATCTCTTACCATTTGCTTTCAATCACACTTATGAGTTATTATTTCCAAAAAATTGTTACAATTGTTTACTTCACACAAATTTCATTCAATCATCATTAACATACTATTTAGTTACATTTATTGAAATTTATTTCCAAATTACTAAATACAATCAATTATAACCTTACCATTGTTTCAATTAAATTGGGATTGCACTAAATTAGTTATTTATCAACTAGCATTAAAATTACTACCTAAATTTACATTCCGTTACTATTAATCAATATATTATTGTATTGGTTAATTAAATGCTTACATTTATTTACTTATTTTAAATTTTACACCAAGTGCAGCAATTAACACTATTTCTTTATAGGGATTTCACTCCAATTGTCAATAATTAATTTTAATTACCATTGCTAAATTTCATTTTTAAAATTTGCTTCATTATTAATTATACTGTTTTATTTATTTCTAAATTTTATTACAAAAATCATATTAATTTAACAAATTTAATTATCGAATTTTACGAGTCGTTATGGGGATCGATTTATTTGGATTTAATCCATGTCTTCGTATGTGAATTTTTTGTGATTGATTGTTTTTAAAATCATTTCTATGGTTTGTCACTTTAAAATGCAAAGGTTTCTATACTAGTTGTAAATATTTAAACCCTTTCATCAACACGATTTCAACATTTACTTTCAATATCAAACTCGCTTTTAAAACTATTTTCTAATCTAGTAGTGTATACAAACCTTTACCTCTTTCGTTCGAGAAATCCAATTAAACGACTTAGCAAAACAAGTGTTATGAAACGCTTGCGATTACATTGTGGGTTAATTCTTAGACTTGTTCGATTGAAAGCCTTGTGGCAACTTTCGAGTGGAAATCTACAATCTGTTCGTAAATATTTAAGTTAAGCCAGTGGTTATGGGACATGAAGCTAAACTCATTTATTTACTAGCTTAGTGTAATTTACACTTATCGCTCAATGATGATCGTTTTGCGATTTAGACTAGCGATGCGAGATGTCCCTTTGTTTGTGTGGGGAACTAAACCCTGTTCGTGGAGTTTCGGCTCAAAATTGGTGGGGTAGCGACCCATGGTCTTCGGGTCGTTTGTGGAGCCTTGACTCAAAATTGATGGCTAGCGACCATGGAATAGCATTCCGTTTGTTATGTATGTGTTGGTGAGTTTTCATGCTCCCGTTTGTGATAGGCCTCCCTCTTTGTGATTTCCGGATTTCTAATTGATGATTTCTAGGATTTATGTTTCACCAATTTTTGTGATTTAAATTGATAAGTATTATCAATATTTGTGGTTTGGTGAACATGTTAAAGAATATGACATTCTTTATTGTGTTTGAGAATATTCGAGATGTTGTTTGATTTTTGTTGTTATCTAATGTTTACTTGTTACGGTATGTCAATATTATTATCATACGTTTTTGTCATATCTCTTATCATATCTCATTTTATATGATATTTATAGCTAGACTAATCCATTTATTATTTCGTTACTAAATAATACTCGGGTCATACCGAGGTGTTACAGGTGCTTCCACTTGACTTCTTAGCCGGGACTAGTTTTTTATTTTGGCTAACTACTTAGTTTTGCATTTTTTTTATACATTCAAGATAGGGACTCCTTGATGTATACATATTCTTTTGTCTAGCACTTGTACATATTCTTTTATGATGTAGTGGATCTTGTATGACCACTACTTTGATGTACACTTTTATGTGTTGTATTCATATCTGTTTCTGCGTTAATGATACGAATATCTGTGATTGATTTTAGTTATGCTTATTTTATATTTGTTTCCGAAGACCACATAGCCACTATGTAGTAGCTTTGAGTTTGTATCGGTATGTCGGATTTCCTCATTAAAGGAAATGCGTGACCTTCTATCAGGCATATCGGTACTCACACAAAGCAATTACATGGAAGATCGCTCCTCAACTGCCTTATTCTTCGTGATAGTCGACAGTATTACTCCGTAGTGCCGTTGGCCAGTGTGAGTATAGAGGTGGGGAGTCACACTATTCCTACTACATCCATTTTGGAATCACCTTCAGAATTAGTAGCGATTAGCCCTTGGACTTCACTGCTCCATCTTCACCTCCATGCTCTTGTCTTCATTTCAAAAACGTACTCGTTGGATCGAAGTAGGTTTCGAATAAAAAATTCGATCTCTGTCTGTTCGAAACAACATTCGATATTTCCGGTAAGCTCAACCCCGGTTCTTTAGGAAATAAATAGATGAAAATAAGATTGGAGATCACCTCCTAATCGTTAGTGGGCCGATTTCCTTATCGACGTCCTAAAAGAACGTAACGAGTTTACGCGTACATTATAACACCTCGAACGGTAATTGTACCATATAATCCTTGTATCCTTCCTAGATATTTCCAATGTTATATTTTGGTCTCTATTTTGATAGTCAGTTATATAACTATCAAATGAACAACCATTCAACCAAATACTCCATTTTCCACCTAAAACATTAAATCACTTTTTATTTCAAACTTTAAATAAATTAATCTCTTTATCCAAATTATACATACTTATCTCATTGAATTTAGTAAATTAACAAACAATTTTTTGAAATATTTAAAAACCTTTTAAATTAATATGGTACCACTGCGGCATCAAACCATGGGTTCACAACTCAATAGTTAGGTCTCCATGTGACGACCCAAACTCGACGTCTGATAAACGACATTAAATTCGCATCGCCGGAGCTTATAACAACAATTAGATGAATATAAAATAGCGGAACAGAATCAATATAATAAATATCATAACAGTTACAACATTAACATAATATCCATACTACATCAGAGTATATAATACATACACCAGAACTCCAAATACAACATCATGATAATACAACAGTGACCATATATCCAAAAGTCCTCAAATAAGAGAGGTGACAACGAACTCCCAAAAGCTAAACACATGAAATCTCCAAAATCTCCTAAGATATCTCCAAGATAAAAGCTTCAAAATACTGCTACTCCAAAATATGGAAACCTGCTACTGGGCTGCCCGTGTAGAAATAATGGGCACCCAGAGTTTAGGAAAGAAAACAATAAACTCTGGATTAGTCATGGGACTGGTATGAGTAAACAGAAACAATAGTTACTTTTAAAGAAACTAGATTTATAAAAGAAATTTCGATATGCTTTTAAAAATGGAACTACCATAAGACCTCCCACCACACACATAATGCAAATGCAGAATTGGAGGTGATTTCTTCTTATGATAGTTAAATATGCTTGGTACGAGAAAAAGAATTCTTTGATATTATTTCTAGTGCATAGTGTAGAAAGCATTTCGAAAATAGAATATTAATCTTAGCAGCATAGACATTCCGAACTATGCCTACTATAGCTACCATTTAAATAGTGGGGCGCCACCATAGGTAAATGGCAGGTTATACAACTAAAACCATACAGGGCTCACATTGTTTCTTTGGATTTCCAACAAATGCTCAGGGTAAGGAACTTCCTACTGCCACATGGGATCGCCTCTGGCGGGACGTCCCGGGAACTTAACCAGCTCTTTGCCAACACAAGGTCGGGTTACAAGGTAACTAGGTAACTACTACATGAATATGCCACCTCCCGGTCCTTCGGGACCTTTATCAGAGGGCCCTCTATCCAAAACAACAACCACACAGTAAATGAGATTGGAGCTACCGCACATGTAAATATCTGGGCTCCATACCATGACATCACCATTTTCCAGAAGGAAATGACATACCCTAAAGGGCGCGAGCCTCATAACCTTGCCGCATCTTTCCTGTTTCAACCATTTTCGGGTTGTGAGGTCCGATGAGGTATCGTCCACAAAGCTATGCTTTACACGAAAGCCTTGCTTTGATCACAAATGATCAACCAATGATCATCAACACACAGCAACACTTAGAATGCCACACTACCAAATTGGAAGTATATTGCTGATAACCTTCAATTACATAACCTCTGAGCTCGTACGTCTCAAAGAACGGTGTTAAGCTAAAAGAATAAATTCTTCGCCACCACAGATACATATTTGAAAGAAATCTGCTTTATATCTCAAAGTGTAGTGTCTGACACACAACCACACAAGTCTGTTCCGGGTTCGAACAGAACCGAAGGCACTTCCAAAGAAGCCCTTGCAATCGGGTATCCACAATCCCGATCGGACTTCCCATCACTTAGGGAATCTCTATACCGGAGCAACTCAGTGCAGAGACAATCGATAGGTTATCCTATCGTTTTCGAAGACACCCGGTCTTCACCACCAGTCTTCATTGTTATCCATTTCGATGTATCACTATTTGGAATGGGTCATGTGACACAAAGGTCTTTTCCCGGCTAAATCGAATAGTGAGCGCTCAATTTTTAAAATACATGGACACATCAATCACAAAGATTCATATTCAGGGTTCGATGTGGGTTTTGGATAAATAACTGAAATCCTACTCCTTGTCGCATCGAAGTTTAAATGTCGTTTTACGGGCAAAGGGTGTTCACCCCAATATAGACTTAAATTACAATCAGAGTTCAACACAGAGCACTTCGCATCACAATCAAAACAGCAATACCTATCCAGAACACAATATCTGATAATAGTCAATCATCTTCAACTTAAGTTCAATGTGATTTAATTAAATTATCCACTTGGTTATTTTTATCTACTATTTAATACAAATGATTTATTCTTCGTAATGACAAATTAATTAAATCTCAATTGACTATAATAATTTATTATTCCTTAATAAATTATCTTAATTTAACTATCAATTTTGAATTAATCAACTTAAATTATCAAATTAACAATTCTTAATTTACAAATTAATCAGATACTTGATTGTTAATTAACCAATCTTTAAGTATGACAAAAATCCTTAATTATTTAGTTCATTATAATTATTAATTTAATCATCCATGGTTGTTTTCCAAAATAATTTGTTATTTATCCGATTTAACATTTAGAAATCTTCTTATTCAGAAATTTATTTCTACTACAACAAGCTTAAACATTAATTAACTTAAATTGTCTTAATTTAATTATTTATTTAAAGTATTAATTAGATTTTAAAACGTTGTTAAATATTTGTTAATTAATTAACTTGAAAGCAATTTCTCAACTCAAAACAGTTAATTTTTAATACTAATTAACCATTTAAAACAAATTTGGATTTTGAATTATTTGAATTACATTTACACTTTAACTAACTCCAAGGTTCAAGATAGCACCATACTGAGCTAAAACCCCAGGTGCCTCGGGTTTGACCCCGTGCAGTTCTTCAATCTTCCCGTGCTTTCTCCCTTCTTCCCCATGCTCTCTTTCTTCTTCTCTTTTGTTTTTCTTTCAGTTAAACGCCTAACTCAACACAGCCGTATACACTCGCGCACACGAGTCCACCTCGAAGCAAAACGTGCTTCTACTCGAGATTTAACTCAAGCTCCCACTGCTTCGATTACCCATACCCAAATCTCAGGCACCAACACCACCGTGCACGTCCACGGTGGATCGTTGCCTCACCGATGGCCATCGCGACCATAACAAGTCGCGCTTCATCTCCCAAATCGATTCGAACACCCATAAACTTGAATTGACCTCGAGAATGAAATCGAGTCATCTCGATCAATTGAACCAAACAGCTCCTCACCAGAAAACCAACCCGCGCCACCTCCTTTGGCCACCAGAGGCCGCAAAAACTCGGCTGAAGCTTCGCCATGACCAGATGCTCCTATCCCTACCGGAGGTTCGAAGTCCGATCGCCTACTTCTGGCGCAACACCGTATTTTCTGGCATGAACGCACATGGGTTCTTAAACCCTAACTTGACCTCGTACCCAAAATTCTTGCAATAATCAAATTTTTCAATATTTTTCCTAACATTATTGAGTATCAAACTAGCTCCACGCGAAATTACAACATCCAAAGATCCTTTGATTTACAGGAATCAATTTAAAAGCAAAATTTGTTCAAGTATGAACCGCACCTAAGATACCAAAGTAAAAATCATCATATTTAGTTTAAAAATCCTATTTTTGTATACTTACTTGAATTATATAATCAAATCAATGATTTATCATACTTGAATTTATCGTAAATTTTGTTTTACTTTAAGGTTTGAGGTTGCACAGTCAAAAGTTTTCACTTCAAAATCAAAACAAAATTGTAAACTGTGAGTTAAATTTAAACAACTTATTTTGTTTTAAAAATCCAAATCTTAACATGTTTGTATAAAGGTTCATTTGATTTCTTCCTAACTTACTTTACTCTGAAACCCAAAACAGTGAGAGCAGATCATAAAGCAATCTTCTGAATCACAAAGATTTTACAGAATAAAAAAAATTCATATGCAACAACACAAATTTTCTATGGGATACTTACTCAATTTTCAAATGAAAAAGAAAAAAAAAACTAGTTTACTCACATATAAACATTAATGCACATCAAACATCAACACTGTGATTCATAAACAACACATATTAGTTACTGATTTATAGCTTAAAGGTTTACTCACATATAGTGTCAGTTTTCAACAGGGATGAGCCTGAATCCCTTCTTCTTTTCTCTCAGATTTTGCTTTTATTTTTCTTTTCTTTGTTAGGGTTTTACTTTGAACAAATGGAACTATGGTCATGTATATAAGGAGGTGTGCAGTCTTTACTTGAGTGCGGCTAAGGAAAGACTTCTCTTTTTTTTTTACTCGGTTGTACTTATGTATGGTTGAATATGAAAGCATTTAATGAAAGCATTAAAGGTTACATACTTCCTATCCTTGCATGTTCACAGATCATGCTGTTTGATCTTTATAAGTACAGATTATATTTTTTTTCTTTTCATACACTTTCGTTACCTTGTTGTTTGTAGTTACTTTGCTAAATGTAAGAAATTTGTTTTAGCAAATAGCATTTATAACTATGTGATTTTATCACAAAATCTGGTTTACTTCTAAATACAAGTGTTTGTCTTAATTATTGTTTTCTTATGTCTATATTTGAATGTAATATAAATGAATTCCTATTTAAAGTTTTTAATTATTAGTATTTAAATTTATAACCCATATTCCATTTCCAATTTCTTATTTTACTTTGTTAAAAAGAAAGTTGTTTTAGTTATTAACATTTAATAACTATGTGATTTTATTACAATATTTCATTTCCTTTGAAATTCTCAATTTAAATTTAAAAGTTCTAATAATTCAACGATTTTAATTTAACGAAATTCTGGGATGTTACAATATCCACTCCTTAAGAAAATTTCGTCCTTGAAATTGAAAGAGAGAGAAACACAAACAAAGAATAGACGAATTCAGAAAATAAGGAAATGACTTACAGATTAAGCCGAGATGTCTATTCTGCAGTTGGGATATGATTTCTTCATATTATCTTCAGTCTCCCAAGTACAATCCTTTGGATCGCCACTCCACTGAACTTTGACCAGCTTCACAATCTTGTTTCGCAATCGCTTCTCATCACGATCCATAATTTTTGTCGGCTCTCTTTTAACTGCCAAATTAGGAGTGATTTCAAGATCCTGCTGAGCATCTTCTTCAATAATATCATCTGGGTCGTGCACATACTTCCGAAGACTAGACACGTGAAACAGATCGTGCACGCCAGACAACCAGCTGGGTAGCTGCACTCGATATGCTAGAGGATCGATCCTTTCCAGAATAGGAAAAGGACCAATATAACACGGTGCTAGCTTTCCTGTTTTCCCGAATCTCAATATTCCCCGCATCGGAAATACTTTTAGAAATACAGAAGCTCCAACTTGAAATTTCAAATTTATTCTTCGACGGTCATAATAGTTCTTTTGATGGCTTTGGGCAGTTAATAACTTCTTTCGAATAAAATCTACTTTCTCCGTGGCTTCTTTAATCATGTCTGGTCCAAGGACAAGTCTATCACCTGATTTGATCCAACATGCAGGTGATCGACAGGGACGACCATATAAAGCTTCGAAAGGAGCCATATCTATACTGGCCTGATAACTATTGTTATAAGAAAATTCTACCAGATGTAAATGGTCCTACCAAGAACCACCAAAATCATGAACGCAAGCACGCAGTAGGTCTTCTAAAATTCGGTAGACCCTCTCAGTCTGTCCATCAGATTGTGGGTGATAAGTAGTACTGAAATATAATTTCGTTCCTAAAGCGCCTTGGAATGCCTCCCCAAATCTACTAGTGAAGATCGGGTCACGATCACTCACTATACTGCTGGGAATACCATGGAGGCGAACAATTTCCTTTATATATATACCTGCCAAGCTTGCTGCAGTCCGAGTGGATTTCACTGGAATAAAGCGAGCAGTTTTGGTCAGACGGTCCACAATAACCCAAATTGCTTTATTTCCCTTCTTGGTTCGTGGCAATCCGTCGATGAAATCCATCGATACCTGATCCCATTTCCATTTCGGTACTTCCAAAGGCTGAAGTAAACCGGCTACTTTCTTTTGGTTGCTTTTGATTTGCTGACAAGTAGCACAGCGACTCACGTATATCGATATGTCTCTTTTCATTGTTTTCCACCAAAATGTTCTTTTAATATCTCTATACATTTTGTTAACTTCTGGATGGATGCTGAGTTTGGACTTGTGGCATTCGTCCAATACTTCACGTTTCAGCTCTGGAATGTCAGGGACACAAATTCTGCTTATGACCCCTCTATTATCAATCTCAAAACTAGTGTCTTCTTCTTGGCAAATTCTTTTATAAATTCCCTGAAGAAACTCATCTTCATATTGCTTATTCGCGATCTTTTTAAGAAGAGTAGGATTGATAACTAGATATGCGAGAACAACATGTCTCCTACTTAAAGCATCGGCAACTACATTGGCTTTTCCCTGCGTATACAGAATACTAGGTCATATGATGGCAAAAATTCCAACCAACGTTGTTGTCGCAAATTCATATCCATATGGGTGAAGAGATATTTCAAAGGTTTATGGTCGGTGAATAATTCAAATTTTTTCCCTAGGGAAAGAAGAGTTCATTAAGTATATTGTTTAAGTTAAATTAATTTTGTAAATTGTTAAGAAAGCTAAAAAGATTCTTACCCAGAAGATAGTGTCGCCAGATTTTCAAGGTGAAAACAACAGCCAAAAGTTCCAAATCATGGGTTGGGTAGTTTCTCTCGTGCGGACGTAATTGTCTACCCGCGTAGGCAACTACCTTTCCATTTTGCATTAACACGGCACCTACCCCATCACCACATGCGTCAGTATAAACAGATAATCCCTGATTCCCGTTTATAATAGAGAGAACCGGAGCATTGGTTAATCTCTTCTTCAACTCCTGAAAAGCTTCATCACATTTCGAAGTCCAATCAAATTTTACATCTTTCATTGTTAGCTTAGTCAGCGGACTAGCTATCTTGGAAAAATCTTGAACGAATTTCCGGTAATAACCTGCTAAACCCAAAAAGCTTCGAACTTCTTTTGGAGTAGTAGGTCGTTTCCAATCAAGAATAGCGGAAATTTTGCTAGGATCAACCGATATTCCTTCTTCATTAACAATATGACCAACGAATTTGACTTCTCTGACCCAGAAGTGGCATTTGGAAATTTTTGCATATAGATCATTTCTCCTCAATATTTCCAATACAATTCTGAGATGTTGAGAATGTTCTTCTTCGGTTTTGGAGTAATTAGGATATCATCAATAAATACAAGAACAAATTTATTCAGCACTTCCTGAAATACACGAGTCATCAAATCTACGAAGTGTGCTGGAGCATTGGTTAGCCCGAAAGGCATGACTAACCATTCGTAGAACATATTGGGACCCTTGAAAGTAGTTAAATGTACACAATCTTCGGCGATTCGTAGTTGATGGAATCCTTGGGCTAGATCCATCTTTGAAAAGAAACGAGCGCCGTGCAATTGATCAAATAGATCGTCAATTCTTGGTAGAGGGAATTTGTTCTTAAGAGTTTGTTTATTGAGATCGTGGTAATCTACACACAATCTCAAAGATCCGTCCGATTTAGCAACAAATACGACGGCTGAGCCCCATTCAGAAACACTGGGTCGAATTAATCCTTTTGCTCGTAGCTCATTAGTTTGATGAACCAATTCGATCTTTTCTCTAGGTGCCATCCTGCGATTTGCGTGAACAACAGGACAAGCATTGGGTACAAGGTCAATTCTATATTCTATTTCTCTATGTGGAGGTAAAGATTTCACTTCTTCGAATACGTCAGAAAAATCTCTAACTATTGGTATAGACTCCAAACTGGGTTCAGGATAACCCAAATTATACATCAACCCTTCCCTTTTAGGACTAGGATCCTCACAAGAAATTTCGATGAAATTCCAAAATTCGGTTTTAATCGAAATCAATCAATTGCTGCAATCCAATCTGGCTTAATATTTTGCTAGCCAATCCATTCCAAGTAAGACTTCAAACTCGCAATGTCTCTACGTCGAAGACAAAGATTCGCAGGACCTCCAACTGGATTCCTTATGCATATAGGCTCATCAACAAAATCAGGTTCAAGATTTAATTCATTAACGACTTGCTGAGAGATAAAACTATGTGTAGCGCCCGTATCAAATAAAACTCTAACAATACTATCATAAATGATAAGATTACCTTCTAGAACTTCTTTTCCTTTTCCTGCTTTGGAAGTTGCAGGTTGGTCCTTGACTGCGTATACCTTTGCTGTTTGAGCTTGTTTCATGGTTGGACAGTCTTTAACTTCATGCCCTATTTTCTGACAGTAATAGCACTTCCTAGGCTTTGCTTGAGTGGATTGACTGACTTGCTTCTTAAGCATCGTACATCTGTTCGAATAGTGGCCCTTCTCCAAGCAGTTATAACAAGTGACATCCTCCGTTGTACTACCCTGAATGCTCTTCTTTTTCTCGTTGCCCTGCCATGGTTTCTTACCTCCAAATTTTCGCTTCTTCCAATTTTGGTTGTCCGAAATTCCCTTTTCTGCTGGGGCTTCTTGTATATCAAGTGTGGCATATCTGTACCCCATACCAACTAAATCTGAAAAAGATTCCTTAACGTGGCCCGTCGTTCTTTCATGGAATTTCTTATTCATTTCGCGAATGAATCTTTCGTTCATCTTTAAAGGCATATTCACCAATTCGGGACCAAAACGAGACAATTCATTAAATTTGTTGAGATACTCTTCAAACGAAAAACTTCCCTGCTTTAGGTCCATAAATTCCTAGTACATTCTAGAAATTCCGGCTGATGGCAAATATCGCTTCTCAAATACTTCTTTGAATTTTTCCCAAGAAAACTCATCTTTTGGCTTATCTACCGTGATTGTCTCCCACCAGGCTGAGGCTTCGTCGTGAAGTTGCCAAGAAGCTATGAGTCGCTTCTGATCGTCTTCCAATTTTAGCCCTTTGAAGATTTTCTCACACGATCTTATCCAGGCTAGTGCCTCAACGATCGACTCTTTGCCATTGAACGGCTTACCACCAAGTCTCAAGAAACTTTTATGTAAATCAGTCAGATTCGGCTGTTGCTGCATTGCTGTTGGGGGATCTTAATCAGGTGCTGTGGCACTTCCCTGACCCCTAACTCTTCCCCTTCGTCCGCTCATTCTTACTATCTGTAATTAGTAAGGAAATTGATTTAGATGCATGAACAAAATATCTTAACGAATATCAACAGTAAAAGAAATATACTAATAAAATTTAGAGTTTCGGTTTTTGTTATACTCATTCTAGGGTATACTTCACCCTATCTCTAATGAGCCATCTAATGTGTTATACTCCATAGCTAAAGTTCTTACTCAACCAACAGCTCTGATACCACTTGTGACGACCCAAACTCGACGTCAAATAAACGAATCAAATTCGCATCCCCGGAGCTTATAACAAAAATTAGATGAACATAAAACAGCGGAACATAATCAATATTATAAATATCATCACAGTTACAACATCAACATAATATCCATACTACATCAGAGTATATAATACATACACCACAACTCCAAATACAACATCATGATAATACAACAGTGATCACATATCCAAAAGTCCTCAAATGAGAGAGGTGATAACGAACTGCCAAAAGCTAAACACGTGAAATCTCCAAAAGCTCCTAAGATATCTCCAAGAGCTTCAAAATACTACTACTCTAAAATACGAAAACCTGCAACTAGGCTGCCCGAGTAGAAATAATGGGCACCCCGAGTTTAGGAAAGAAAACAATAAACTCCGGATCAGTCATGGGACTGGTATGAGTAAACAAAAACAATAGTTGCTTTTAAAGAAACTAAATTTATAAAAGAAATTTCGATATGCTTTTAAAAATGGAACTACCATAAGACCTCCCACCACACACACAATGCAAACGCAGAATTGGAGGAGATTTCTTCTTATGATAGTTAGATATGCTTGTTATGAGAAAAACAATTCTTTGATATTATTTCTAGTGCATAGTGTAGAAAGCATTTCGAAAATAGAATATTAATCTTAGCCAGCATAGACATTCCGAAATATGCCTACTATAGCTACCATTTAAACAGTGGGGCGCCACCATAAGTAAATAGCAGGTTATACAAATAAAACCATATAGGGCTCGTATTGTTTGGTTTGATTTCCAACAAATGGTCAGGCTAAGGAACTTCCTACTACCACATGGGATCGCCTCTGGCGGGACGTCCGGAGAACTTAACCAGCTCTCTTCAAACACAAGGTCGGGTTACCTTTGTAACCAGGTAACTACTACACGAATATGCCACCTCCCGGTCCTTTGGGACCTTTATCAGAGGGCCCTCTATCCAAACCAACAACCACACAGTAAATGAGATTGGAGCTACCACATAGGTAAATATCTGGGATCCATACCATGACATCACCTTTTTCCAGAAGGAAATGACATACCCTAAAGGGCGCGACCCTCATAACCTTGCCGCATCTTTCCTGTTTCGACCATTTTCAGGTTGTGAGGTCCGATGAGGTCTCGTCCACAAAGCTATTCTTTACACGAAAGCCTTGCTTTGATCACAAATGATCAACCAATGATCATCAACACACAACAACACTTAGCATGCCATACTACCAAATTGGGAGTATATTGCTAATAACCGTCAATTACATAACCTCTGAGCTCGTACGTCTCAAGAAGGGTGTTAAGCTAAAAGAATAAATTCTCCGCCACCGCAGATACATATTTGAAAGAAATCTGCTTTAATCTCAAAGTGTAGTGTCCGACACACAACCATACAAGTCTGTTCCGGGTTCGAACAGAACCGAAGGCACTTCCAAAGAAGCCCTTGCAATCCGGGTATTCGCAATCCTGATCGGACTTCCCATCATTTAGGGAATCTCTATACCGGAGAAACTCAGTGCAGAGACAATAGATAGGTTATCCTATCGTTTTCGAAGACACCCGGTCTTCACCACCGGTCTTCATTGCTATCCATTTCGACGTATCACTATTTGGAATGGGTCATGTGACACAAGGGTCCTTTCCCGGCTACATCGAATAGTGAGCGCTCAATTTTTAAAATACGTGGATACATCAATCACAAAGATTCATATTCAGGGTTCGATGTGGGTTTCGGATAAATAACTGAAATCCGACTCCCTGTCGCATCGAAGTTTAAATGTCGTTTTACGGGCAAAGGGTGTTCACCCCAATATAGACTTAAATTACAATCAGAGTTCAACACAGAGCACTTCGCATCACAATCACAATAGCAATACCTATCCAGAACACAATATCTAATAATAGTCAATCATCTTCAACTTAAGTTCAATGTGATTTAATTAAATTATCCACTTGGTTATTTTTATCTACTATTTAATACCAATGATTTATTCTTTGTAATGACAAATTAATTAAATCTCAATTGACTATAATAATTTATTATTCCTTAATAAATTATCTTAATTTAACTATCAATTTTGAATTAATCAACTTAAATTATGAAATTAACAATTCTTAATTTACAAATTAATGAGATACTTGATTGTTAATTAACCAATCTTTATGTATGACAAAAATCCTTAATTATTTAGTTAATTATAATTATTAATTTAATCATCCATGGTTGTTTTCCAAAATAATTTGTTATTTATCTGATTTAAAATTTAGAAATCTTCTTATTCAGAAATTTATTTCTACTACAACAAGCTTAAACATTAATTAACTTAAATTATCTTAATTTAATTATTTATTTAAAGTATTAATTAGATTTTAAAACGTTGTTAAATATTTGTTAATTACTTAACTTGAAAGCAAGTTCTCAACTCAAAACAGTTAATTGTTAATACTAATTTACTATTTTAAAACAAATTTGGATTTTAAATTATTTGAATTACATTTACACTTTAACTAACTCCAAGGTTCAAGATAGCACCATACCGGGCTAAAACCCCAGGTGCCTCGGGTTTGACCCCGTGCAGTTCTTCAATCTTCCCGTGCTTTCTCCCTTCTTCCCCACGCTCTCTTTCTTCTTCTCTTTTGTTTTTCTTTTTTTGTTCTTTCAATTAAATGCCTAACTCAACGCAGCCGTATACACTCGCGGACACGAGTCCACCCCGAAGCAAAACGTGCTTCTACTCGATATTTAACTCGAGCTCCCACTTCTTCAATTACCCATACTAAATCTTAGACACCAACACCACCGTGCATGTGCCCGGTGGATCGCTGCCTCACCGATGGCCATCGCGACCATCAACAAGTCACGCTTCATCTCCCAAATCGATTCTCATACCCATAAACTTGAATTGACCTCGAGAATGAAATCGAGTCATCTCGATCAATTGAACTCAATAGCTCCTCACCAGAAAACCAACCCGCGCCACCTCCTTTGGCCACCAGAGGCCGCGAAAACTCGGCTGAAGCTTCGCCTTGACTAGATGCTCCTATCCCTACCGGAGGCTCGAAGTCCGATCGCCTACTTATGGCGCAGCACCGTGTTTTCTGACACGAACACACATGGTTCTTAAACCCTAACTTGATCTCGTACCCAAAATTCTTGCAATAATTAATTTTTTTTAATATTTTTCCTAACATTATTGAGTATCAAACTAGCTCCACGCGAAATTACAACATTCAAAGATCCTTTGATTTACAGGAATCGATTTAAAAGAAAATTTTGTTCAAGTATGAGCTGCACCTAACACTACAAGGAGGAACAGAATTTCCGACGGCCAGAAACCGTCGGCGGCCTTCGGAAGCTGTCGGTCGCCGTCGGAAAAGACTGTGTTGTGGAGCAGTACTTCCGACGGCTTCCGACGGATGGCGCCGTATATTATTCTGACGAACTTCGATGGTTTTCGACGGATTTCGACGGATTTCGACGTTCCTCGGAATCCGCCGGAAATACTGAGTTATAAACCGACTCAAAGCGCCGGAAGCCGTCGGAAATTTTGACCGATAATCCATCGGGAGCCGTCGGAAATCTGCAAAAAAATTTTGTATTCGCTGCAAGCATAGCCTTCCAACCACATTTCTCTTCCAAATAGTCTGATATCAATATTTCACAACCCAATATACAATAATCCAATCAAAGATGCAAACCTAAACTACGACATATTTAACAAACACACAAATAAATAAAAATACAATCAAAATAAGATAAAAAACATACATATCCATTCCAACATTAACAATAACTGTTCCACCATATTGTTAATACATAAATTTATCGATATTCTCATGCATATGTCCTAATAAAACTAGAAAACCAAGTGTATCATACATAATTATACAAATCAATAATTACCCGCATCGTCTATCAAATCATTCAACACAAACAAAACATACCTGAACGACGAACAAGCAAGCAATGAGTCAATCTCCTCCAGATCCAGAGCAAGCCGAGGAAGGGAAGCGGCCACCAAACTGCTGCATGTACTCTAACAACTGTGCGGTCTGCAACGCCTGTTGGCTGTTCTGCTCCTCCAATTGGGACACTCTAGTCCGCAATTCTTCTATACTTGCTAAATCGCTCTGTGGTCTGCTCCGCCGTCCCCTATTATGACTACTGGACTGCAATAATTGAAAAATAAATAAAATCCAAGTTTATTGTTTTAAAAAGGTAAAAATATCATATTTTAAGTATTTTAATAAGAAGTAAATTATTTACCGCTAAATTGCCAAATCCGTATCGTCGACCATGTTCAGCTGGAGTCATAACGGACTCAAAAATAACGTCCTCCTCATTGGTCGTCAGTTGTTCTCGACCTGTATCAGCAAGGAGTTTCTACCGCTACTCCATAAACATCTCCTGCATTAACAAATTAATAATATCATATCTTATTTCATCATAATTTAACAATTAAAACAATTACTAATAGTGAATAAAATGAAATATGCTTACATGACTTTTGCTGGATTTATCGTCCTGCCATGTGTACGAAACAGTCCCGTCTGGATTAACATGCTCGACAGCATGCGTACGGGTGAACACGTCCATATAGCTGACAGGACCCTGTGCCTCGGCTTCCTGAATTTGATTGTTACATACAATTATTATACATTTAGAATCATATAGCATAAACTATTTACATTTATTATTCAGTAAATTTACCAACTCCTGCCGATACTGCTGAAACGACTTCGATCCTCCGCGATGAGTGATGGGATTCTTATTTCTATTTGCAGAGTTTCTATCCGACTCTACCTGTACATTCAAAATTAGATACATTATTTTTCAATCACGTCAAATTAATAATTCAAAAAAAAAAGTATACTTCAGTTCTTGCGCATCTTCCTCATCCAGTATGCTCGTGTCCCTGTAGTTCTTGCGCATCTTCCTCATCCAGTATGCTCGTGCCAGCATCATATCGTCTGTCTGGATGTCTATCTCAGCCTGTTTGAAAAAAAATTACACTTTAAACGATAAACAATAGAAAAACGACAAAAACGAATTAAAAATGGAAAACAGAAAAATTATACATACTAGAACATCCTGCCATATGCACTCTATGATGTGAGGAGGGATGGAATCCCACTTCGGCCAGCACACACTCATCCTACCGCGATATGCTGCTCTAGAGACGTCCAGCACAACCTTAGAGGGAAGTAGGTCGAACCCCCTGTTTTTAAGTACGATATAGATAAGTGCATACGTATATCATAGAAAAAATTAAGATGCTGAATAAAATTTAATTCTAATTACTCTTCTGCTCTAGGGACCAAAGATACAACAGCACGCTGTGGCTCTTGCGATGGGCCACTGCCATTGCCTCCTGAAGATCGGGAAGAGCTCCTACCTCTATACGACATACTGATAAACCTGTGACATATACACATCATTATATAAGAGTATAAAAACATGATAATGAAATACATTTCATATGAAAATGAAATCAACGGTACAAATTGCAGCTTAATTAATAACTGAAATGGAAATAGAAATGGAAGTGTGTTATACCTGATTCATAATACATCAAGAATTCAACATGCAATAGTAAACGGATTTGGTTTCATAGTTACATCAATTTAATAATACATCAAGAATTCAACATGAAAACAATAGTAAATGGATTTGGTTTCATAGTTACATCAATTTCATAATACAACAAGAATTTAACACGGTTACATCAATTGCAAAAAAACAGATTCAGATTTGTATCAGTCATCATCGTCTTCTGATTCAGATTCGGTCTCGTTTTCGACGATATTTTCCTCTGCACTGTCAAACACTTCTACCAAAACATTTGATTAATCGATCAAGGGACCAAAATCTGTATGATCGTCTGTAATTATTATTTCGTTATTTTGCTCAAGATCTGCCTGATAAGCTTGTTCATCGGGAATATTCTTCCCATCGAATGTGAATTTGGCCTTTGTTTTAAAAACTGCAGGCCAATCTGCTTTATCTCTTTTTAGAGACGGATAAGGAGCGTAATAAACTTGCAATGCTTGTTTGGCTTGTACAAAAGGATCATACTTGTGATAGTGCGATGTATGCTTTATCTCGATAAGATTATAATCCTTGTGCACATTAATTCCAGAACCTGGAACATTGCTAAACCAATTGCATCTAAATAGAAACACCTCCTCCGCGGGTTGTGAGAAATATGTCAGTTGCAAAATTTGTGTCAGAACGCCATAAAAATCATTTAAATGATTTTCTGGATCGTCACTACCTTTAACAAATACACCAGTATTATTTGTTAATTTTTCCGCGCCGTATTCTTTGGTGTTAAATTTATATCCGTTGACGAAATATATTGGATATGCCTTGGCCACTCTTTTTGGTCCCATCGCAAGATGTTTCAACCCTTCGTCAACAACACAATTTCTCGGCTCATAAACGTAATTTGAAAACCAACCGGAAAATATACATCGATTCCTTGTGTCGGATTGCAAGATGTTTCAACCCTTCGTTCCACAGTATTTTTAACTCCTCAATCAAAGGTTGTAAATATACATCGATTCCTTGTGTCAGATCGTCGGGGCCAGGAACGACAACTGTAAGAAACATATATTGCGTTTTCATGCACATCCATGGAGGTAAATTATACGGTGTGACGATAATGGGCCATGATGAATATTTAGAACCAAATTGAGAAAATGGAGAAAAACCGTCCGTACATAATCCTAATCTAACATTTAGACTCTCCGTTGCAAAATTTGGATACGTTTTATCGAAATGCTTCCATGCTTCTCCATCGGCCGGATGTGTCAACGTACCCTCTTCCTCTGTTCTCACGCTATGCCATCTCATATTAGACGCAGTTACAGAAGATGCATATAATCTTTGATGTCTTGGAGTTATGGGTAAGTAGTGCATACGCTTGTACGGAACTTCATTCCCCTTCTTTTTTCTTGGTTTGTATCTCTCCTGGTTACAAACTTTACAATTTCTAAGGTTTGCGTCTTCTTTCCAAAACAACATGCATCCTTTTAAACATGTATCTATTTTCTGATACGGTAAACAAAAAGCCGACATATGTTTTTTAACTTCATAGTGATTTTCACACATTAGATTATCGGGCGGCATATGTCTTTTTGCATCTTGTACAACAGCCGTAAACCCAGCTTCAGTGATGTTGGATTTTGACTTCATCGCAATGTATTCTGCGATTACTGACAGCTGAGTGCCGCTTTTACAACCATCCCAAATAGGTTTCTTAGCTGCATCTAGTAAATCGTAAATTTTTTTAGCTTCGATATTTGGTTCTTCAACATTTCCATCATCGTCGTCAACTTGAACCATAGGAAACATTGATCGAGCTGCATCTTCGACCATATTTTCTATACGGGTCGTTGAAACTATTTCGTTAACGACACTTTCAGAATCTACAGAAGTATTTGCTACAACTTCTCCATGCCGATCCCAAACATAATATTCGGGTACGAAATCGTGTTGGCACAAATGAACTTTCACAATAACTGGTAACAAATACTTTAAATGTCTACACCTATTACATGGACAACGAATTTCTGGATCGTTTCCGTTATTACTTAAAGCGAATTCAACAAACACGTTTATACCATTATAAAAATCTTCTTTTGTTGAGCCCCTCAGTCCTTTTCTTTGGTACATCCATCTCCTCCGATCAACAAAATAATCAATCATTTTTCCTATTTGACAAAATGAGAAGTTCAAAAATTAATATTTATTTTGAAGAATACAAATTCAAAAAAGATTATTTTCATGGTCGTATAATATTTTGAATTTAAAGAACAACTTCACAAATTTAAAAATATTTTCAAATAGGGCACATTTCATTTTTTAACGTACGTAACGATTAAAAATATATATAATTTTTTTTTCATTGGTCAGACATCCTACTTCCCATTACAAACATAGTAAGCATTTACATTTCGTATATTACATCGTCTCAAACGATTCAATAAAATTTCGGCAGCATTTCCCTTTTGTTCCCTGCATTGTACACAAATGCGTGTACGCAGGAAACAAAAAAGAAAAGTTAAGGCGAAATTTTATGAACCGTTTGAGACGAAGTAGTATACAAATTGTAAATTCTTACTGTGTTCATAACTTGTCCAATACAGGGACAAATCCGACAAACATTGTACCAGATGAATATAAATGGTCGTTTTTCGAAAAAATGACTATTTATACAACGATCATGTACAACGCTCGTCAGACGGGGCCAAAAACTCTCTAAGGGACATTTGTCGGTTAACATGTGCGCATTTTACTCAAAAATACAGTTTTACTCACTGTTCACATTTACAAAAATATATATAAATTTAACACAGTTATTCGACGTATTACGCATCAAAAAGGCTGGTTTAACATTTTTGTCTTTTTTTTAATACACACAATTATAATTTAGAGTAATACATTTTTTTGTTTCACAAGTAAATACGTGCACAATATAATACTCCTAGTTCATTCAATCATTTTATCGTATGCCAAATAACGTATACAATCGTCGAATCAGGGCATACACAACAATTTACATATACATGAACAACCACAAAGTATACGTGTTTTCACAATTTCACGATAAAAGATGAAATATGTATGTCGTGTGATGCTATAAACTATTATTACGCTAATGCAAACAATTGCAATCGCTAATTCGCCCTAATTTATCAATTTATGCAAATCTAAAATTAGGGTAAAATGTGACGACCACCCCTGACTCCCGCACCATACAAGGAAATAGTGCGCTGTAAAGTGTGCCAGGCAGCCACGGATAATCGTTAGGATAAGGTAAACACAGAATAGTCTGTCGTATGACTCATAGCGCATGGATAAAATACAATAGAAAGTATACATAGTGAAGCTCTAACAGAAGTCTCATCATATAAGCTCATAACAATTTGATACAAACATCTGAATAGCCAATACATCAAGCCTCACTACATAACACTCAAAGAATCATACAAACAGCGGAATACCCAGTACATATAGTAAGAAAACAATATGCAAAAGCCTCCTGCTCGTCTTCCTCATCAACAACGTTCGTCACAAAGAACAGCACCTGTCACCTGCTACCTAGTCTGCCCATCCCAACATGGATGAACAGCCCAAGGTAATAAGAGTTAAACATAAAACCTTGAGTCAGACAAAAGTCTTAGTGAGCAGTAAATCAACTATCAAACATACCAAAAGAGTATAAAGGGTACAAAGGAATAGGAATCCAACCATCCCACTCCACCTCTTTCTACAGTGATAGCCCCCAGACACACTAAGCAGAACAAACATAGCAAAGCAGACAATTAAAGTAAAGCAATTATCACTCGAGTCAAGGTCGATGTTTTCCAAGTACAAACCACCAAGGCCTAAACCAAGATCAGATAAGCACCCACAAAACATCGCTCTTGAGACCGAGTGACAATACAACCAAACATCCATGACCCTGGCTATCATTGTTATCATTGCCTTGATACCATCGTTAATTGAATGACCGGCACATTCTTTCAGCCGTCAGTCAAGGGCTAATGGCAACCCCGGTTCTAGACACAACTCCGCACGTCATCGTAGCCCGTGCCTAGGAATTTTCGCAACTACCCAGAGTACTAGCACATCGTCGCAGCCCGTGTTTGGGACTATCGAATCTGCCCAACGTACTCTTGCTTTGAGCATGCTAGAACCTTCAACAACGATGAAATCTCAGCCTCCTAGTCATCCTCCTCAACGACCATTCTCATACTAGCCCAAGCGCCTCTCGAGCCCACCATTATCAACCAACTCGAACCGCATCATCGAGTTATCAACATGCTTGGGATGATCCCGTCTGGATTAAATCAAGGTTATCTCACATCATGCTTTGCTTCATCGCATCATAGCAAAGTCCATCATCATCGAATCTATCCATATGAACTTTAACATCCGCTTCATAAGCCACAAGCTACTTTCACCACTCAAGAGCCTCTCCACTTAGCTTTTGAATCATCTTCGACCAACTTGTCCAAATCAACTATTAGCTAATTTGCAACAATCTATCAATCAAATCAATCATTAATCCAAGCAGTCAAACATTCAAACAAGATCTAATAAGCAATTATACAAGAATGGCAATTTCGTAATTAAAATGTCCAAATCTAACAAGTATGAATTATAAGCAAATATCTCTAAAACTTGATGAATAAACTTATATAAGTTAACATGTAGCAAAATGGGTATCCAAAACTTCATAGACAATGGATCTACATGCAGACTTAAGGAAAATGCAAGAAATCTCTATCTTTAACACATAAACAAGCCACCGATCCAATATACTCCTTTGGGTCCGTGTGAGAGATAACTACCACTCACCGAATCACCTAAACACCTCAAAAGATAACAACTTCAGATCTGGACAACAAAGGATCTAGCTTGATCCGACAAGATTTCCCTTCAAACGATGAAATCTCTCTTCGATGGATGTAGACCTTCAACTTTGACTCTTGGATCTTCGATTTGATCTTCAATCTAGATGAATGGAAGCACAAGATTAAAGTGGAGAAAAGAAGTGTTGTAGTCGAGCTCTCAAAATGGTAGCACTTCGTCGCTTCAAAATCCCGATACCAAAAATAAAGATAGGCACTCCTATTTATAGGCTGAAATCCTTTACTTGTATGCCCCCTTAAGTCGGTCACGACTCATCAAGACCCACGACTTACGACTTAAGACTTACGACTTAAGACTTACGACTTACGACTTAAGACTTAAGACTTTCGACTTAAGACTTACGACTTAAGACTTACGACTTAAGACTTACGACGTAAGACTTTCAACGTAAGACTTACGGCTTAAGACTTACGACGTTAGACTTACGACTTAAGACTTTCGACTTAAGACTTACGACGTAAGACTTACGACTTAAGACTTACGACCTAAGACTTACGACCTAAGACTTACGACCTAAGACTTACGACGTAAGACTTACGACCTAAGACTTTCGACCTAAGACTTACGACCTAAGACTTACGACGTAAGACTTACGACGTAAGACTTACGACTTAAGACTTTCGACTTAAGACTTTCGACTTAAGACATACGACTTAAGACTTACGACTTAAGACTTACGACTTAAGACTTACGACTTAAGACTTACGACTTAAGACTTTCGACTTAAGACTTACGACTTAAGACTTACGACTTAAGACTTTCGACTTAAGACTTTCGACTTAAGCCTTTCGACTTAAGACTTTCGACTTAAGACTTACGACTTAAGACTTTCGACTTAAGACTTACGAACAACAATTCTACGATCCTTCGATCCGTAAAAATACGGGTCGTTACATTCTCTCCCGAAATTCCAAACAAACAAGAGCAATCAAAACTATTCTGCATGCCTACCATCCATAGCAATCAACAAACCATGCATCCAACTGCTAGCCTAGCATGCAGAATTCTAAGACTAGAACAAGTTACAAATTCATGAGATGTCACGACACCTTAGGGCCATACCTCGAAGAGTTCAGGATGAGCTGCCTTCATCCTCTCTTCCTCCTCCCATGTACAGTCGTTAACATCATCACTCCATTGTACCTTGAGCAACTTGACTACCTTCCTCCTAAGCTGTTTCGTGTCAGTTTCCACAACACGAAGCGGCTTACGAGGTCTTCTAATAACTGGATCAACTTCCAAATCTTCACAGCTATCAGCAGCAACCACTGTATTTGGGTCGTGCACATACTTCCGTAGATACGACACGTGAAAAACATTTTGCACACCCGACATCTTTTCTGGTAACTCCAACTTATAAGCGAGCTTTCCAATTCGCTCGACGATCGGGAATGGTCCAACAAATCTCGGAGTCAATTTTCCTTTCTTCCCGAATCGAATAACATTCTTTAGTGGAGAAATCTTCACAAAAACCATATCTCCTACGTCGAATTCCAAATCTTTTCGACGCTTATCGGCATAACTTTTCTGACGATCTTGGGCTGCCTTCATTCGTCGCTGAATGGCCTCTATACAATTTGAAGTCTGTCGAATCATTTCGGGCCCAAGTATCAGCTTTTCTCCAGTTTCCAACCAACATGTCGGAGAGTTACACGGTCTTCCATACAATGCCTCATATGGTGCCATACCAATACTTGACTGGTAACTGTTATTATATGAAAATTCCACCAAATGAAGATGATCTTCCCATGATCCTCCGAAGTCCAAAACACATGCTCGGAGAAGATCTTCCAAAACTCGGTTGACTCTCTCGGTCTGACCATCTGTTTGGGGGTGATAAGCTGTACTCAAACACAATTCAGTTCCCAAAACTTCCTGGAAGCTCTTCCAGAATCCACTAGTGAACAATGGGTCTCGATCGCTCACTATACTCTTTGGAATACCATGGAATCAAACTATCCACTTAACATACAACTCAACCAATTTCGATGCAGTTCTAATTGATCGAACAGGAATAAATCTTGCACTCTTAGTCAAACGATCTACGATGACCCAAATCCCTTCATTTCCTGCTCTGGTTCTAGGTAGTCCATCGATAAAATCCATCGATATTTGCTCCCACTTCCATGTAGGAACTTCTAATGGCTGAAGCAATCCACTTGGCTTCTTCTGTTCGGCTTTTACCAACTGGCAGTTCATACACTTGGAAATAAAATTTCCAACATCCTTCTTCATACCTTCCCAGTAATAGGTTCTCTTCATATCCCGATACATCTTATTTCCACGTGGATGAATTGTCAACTTTGAGTGATGACTTTCCTTCAAAACTTCATTTCTCAATTCATCTATATCGGGAACAACCAGTCGTCCTTGTTTCCGAAGCCAACCCTCTTGATCGACCTCGAATCCTTTATCCTTCTCTGGGTCCAATCCAGATTCCAAATCACGGATAATCTTGACAAGCTTATCGTCTCGCTTTTGGCTCTCGCCAATTCTTTCCACTAGAGTAGGTCTTATCGATAAGTTTGTCAACATCTCAGGTTCCAATTCACATCTAGGCCTGAAGTCAAATCCAGCCAAATACTCAAGACTCTTCCATTCCGAAAACATGGCTCCCAAACCTGCATGTCTTCGACTTAACGCATCTGCCACTGCGTTACCTTTTCCTGGAGTATAGGCTACACCAAAATCATATGATGCTAAAAACTCTAACCATCGTTGCTGTCGAAGATTCAAATCCTTTTGGGAGAAAAGATACTTCAATGACTTATGATCTGTAAACAACTCAAATCGAAATCCCAATAGGTAATGTCTCCACATCTTCAAAGCAAATACAATCGCCGCTAACTCCAAATCATGCGTCGGATAATTCCTTTCATGTGGCTTCAGTTGTCGACTTGCATATGCAACAACTTTATCCTTCTGCATTAGCACTGCTCCAAGTCCAGTACCACATGCATCGGTGTAAACCACCATCTCATCATTTCCACTTGGAATAGCCAAAACAGGAGCACTTGTCAATCGATCTTTCAGGATTCCGAAAGCTTGCTCACACTTAGCATCCCATCTGAACACTTGGTTCTTTTTCGTCAACCCTGTTAATGGTGCAGCTATCTTGGAAAAGTCTTTGATAAACCGACGATAATATCCTGCTAATCCAAGAAAACTTCTCACATCAGATACATTCTTAGGTCTAACCCAATCCTGGATTGCTGCCACCTTAGCGGGATCAACCGCTATTCCATTTCCAGAGATAACATGGCCTAAGAACCTCACTTCACTCTTCCTGAAGTGACACTTCGAAAACTTAGCCCTCAGTTGATGTTTTCGCAAGATTTCCAAAACAATACGCAAATGCGTCTTGTGCTCTTCTTCAGTCTTGGAATAAATCAAAATATCATCCACAAACACAAGTACAAACTTGTTCAACTGATCCCTGAACACTCTATTCATAAGATCCACAAAATATGCTGGTGCATTGGTCAATCCAAACGGCATTACCAGCCACTCGTAGAAACCGGATGGTTTCCTAAAAGTAGTCTTCGACACACTATCCTTTGCCACTCTCAACTGGTGAAATCCCGTTGCCAAATCCATCTGAGAAAACACCTTAGCTCCGTGAAGCTGATCAAACAAGTCATCTATTCTCGACAACGGATACTTGTTCTTCTTAGTCACTTTATTCAGCTCACGATAGTCCACACACAACCTCAACGATCCATCCGCTTTGGTTGCGAACACAACTGGTGCACCCCATTCGGACACACTACGCTGAATGAATCCTTTCTGTAAAAGGTCATCAACTTTCACCTTCAACTCTTGCTGTTCCCTAGGCGCCATTCGCCTAAGCGGCATCACAACAGGTCTGGCTCCTTCAACTAGATCGATACGAAACTCGATCTCTCTATGCGAAGGTAACCCTTTGACCTCGTCAAAGACATCCTCAAATCCATTCACGATAGGCACCGATGACAGTCCATCCCGTGGAACAACCAGCGAATACATGAAGCTCATGAAGACGCCTTCTTCATGCTTACATCGTATCACAACCTTTCGACCCTCCACATTCTCGACTGTCACCTCCAGCCTCTTGCAATCAACCCTTGCCGCATACTTCCTAAGCCAGTCCATACCCAAAATAATTCCGAACCCCGCAAAGTTCAGAACAAAACAATCACAAACAAAAGAGCAATCATGACTCGATACAACTAGACCACGGCATATCATACACAAACATGACGAACCCCCAACTGGATTAGTCACAACCAATGGTCTATCAACAATATCTGGTTCCAAACCCAACCGGCCTACAAGTTCACTACAAACAAAGGAATGCGACGCCCCAGTATCAAACAACACTCTAACTGGAACACCACAAATGGAAAGAGTACCTTGAACCACCACACTCTTCCCCTTCTCTTCTACAGTAGGAGCTTTCGAAGATAATGGAATAGCCCCCAAAGCATAAGCTTGCACAATCTGCTTGTCCTTCCTCGGTTCCAGACAATTCTTCCTGAAATGCCCCGTCTTATCACAGTTGTGACACTTCGCCGGTGCCTTCTGATTCTTACAATCCCTGGAGAGATGGCCCTTCTGCTGGCAATTGTAGCAGGTCACTTCACCCTTTGGCTTCTTTTGACCATTCTTACCCTTCTGCTGCTGCTGCTTCCTCTTCTTGTTTCCACCTTGCTCCTTGGTCACAACAACAACAGATCCTTCCTTAGGAAACAGATTCTCATGCCTGAGAGCCTTCTCCACAAGCTTCTCAAACGGATCGTCCAAATGATCCACCAACTGCCTCCCAAGATAACTGTCCAGGCCTATCACAAACTTCTCATTCTTCTGATAAGGGGATTCAATATATGACCGAGCATACTTGGACAAAGCTTCAAACTCAGAAACATACTCAAGAACTGGTCTTCCACCTTGCTTGAGCTCCACAAACTTCTTAAGCAAAACAGATTTCTGAGCTGTAGAAATGAACTTAGCTTCAAATCTGATTTGGAATTGCTCCCAAGTGATCTCTTCCTCTGGAGTATCAATGGTGATAGAGTTCCACCAATCAGAAGCTCTTCCCTGAAGCTGTCTTGATGCAAGATTCCTCTTAGTCACATCCTCAATTCCCAAGTGACCAAAGATCCTTCTACAAGCATCTATCCATCCCTGGACTTCTATGGTTGATTCTGTTCCCAATAAAACCTTCCCTCCAAGAGCAGTATAGTCCTTACAAAGCTTAGCAAAATCCACTGGTCTTGGGGCTTGAACCTGAACTCCAACATCTACCGATAGCCCCGGAGCTGGCGTCCTTCTCATGATCGAAGTCATCATAGCCTCGAACATAGAAGCATAATCAGCAGCCCCCTCAACAGCATGGCCTCCCCTAGCAGCTGGTCTCCCTCTTCGACTCATTCCGAGTATCAAAAAGAAATGATTAATATACCCTGAGAAACAATTGCATAAGAAGTTCAAATCTTCTAAGCTACTATATTATATATATAGTAATCATCCATCAAAATTACAATTACGTCTCTCATACGTAGTTACGTCAGCGAGCGTTGGCTAAAATCGATTAAACAAAGCTCTGATACCAAATGTGACGACCACCCATGACTCCCGCACCATACAAGGAAATAGTGCGCTGTAAAGTGTGCCAGGCAGCCATGAATAATCGTTAGGATAAGGTAAACACAGAATAGTCTATCGTATGACTCATAGCGCATGGATAAAATACAATAGAAAGTATACATAGTGAAGCTCTAACAGAAGTCTCATCATATAAGCTCATAACAATTTGATACAAACATCTAAATAGCCAATACATCAAGCCTCACTACATAACACTCAGAGAATCATACAAACAGCGGAATACCCAGTACATATGGTAAGAAAACAATATGCAAAAGCCTCCTGCTCGTCTTCGTCATCAACAGCGTTCGTCACTAAGAACAGCACCTGTCACCTGCTACCTAGTCTGCCCATCCCAACATGGATGAACAGCCCAAGGTAATAAGAGTTAAACATAAAACCTTGAGTCAGACAAAAGTCTTAGTGAGCAGTAAATCAACTATCAAACATACCAAAAGAGTACAAAGGAATAGGAACCCAACCATCCCACTCCACCTCTTTCTACAGTGATAGCCCCCAGACACACTAAGCAGAACAAACATAGCAAAGCAGACAATTAAAGTAAAGCAATTATCACTCGAGTCAAGGTCGATGTTTTCCAAGTACAAACCACCAAGGTCTAAACCAAGATCAGATAAGCACCCACAAAACATCGCTCTTGAGACCGAGTGACAATACAACCAAACATCCATGACCCTGGCTATCATTGTTATCACTGCCTTGATACCATCGTTAATTGAATGACCGGCACATTCTTTCAACCGTCAGTCAAGGGCTAATGGCAACCCCGGTTCTAGACACAACTCCGCACGTCATCGCAGCCTGTGCCTAGGAATTTTCGCAACTACCCAGAGTACTAGCACGTCGTCGCAGCCCGTGTTTGGGACTATCGAATCTGCCCAACGTACTCTTGCTTTGAGCATGCTAGAACCTTCAACAACGACGAAATCTCAGCCTCCTAGTCATCCTCCTCAACGACTATTCTCATACTAGCCCAAGCGCCTCTCGAGCCCACCATTATCAACCAACTCGAACCGCATCATCGAGTTATCAACATGCTTGGGATGATCCCGTCTTGATTAAATCAAGGCTATCTCACATCATGCTTTGCTTCATCGCATCATAGCAAAGTCCATCATCATCGAATCTATCCATATGAACTTTAACATCCGCTTCATATGCCACAAGCTACTTTCACCACTCAAGAGCCTCTCCACTTAGCTTTTGAATCATCTTCGACCAACTTGTCCAAATCAACTATTAGCTAATTTGCAACAATCTATCAATCAAATCAATCATTAATCCAAGTAGTCAAACATTCAAACAAGATCTAATAAGCAATTATACAAGAATGGCAATTTCGTAATTAAAATGTCCAAATCTAACAAGTATGAATTATAAGCAAATATCTCTAAAACTTGATGAATAAACTTATATAAGTTAACATGTAGCAAAATGGGTATCCAAAACTTCATAGACAATGGATCTACATGCAGACTTAAGGAAAATGCAAGAAATCTCTATCTTTAACACATAAACAAGCCACCGATCCAATATACTCCTTTGGGTCCGTGCGAGAGATAACTACCACTCACCGAATCACCTAAACACCTCAAAAGATAACAACTTCAGATCTGGACAGCAAAGGATCTAGCTTGATCCGACAAGATTTCCCTTCAAACGATGAAATCTCTCTTCGATGGATGTAGACCTTCAACTTTGACTCTTGGATCTTCGATTTGATCTTCAATCTAGATGAATGGAAGCACAAGATTAAAGTGGAGAAAAGAAGTGAAGAAGTGTTGTAGTCGAGCTCTCAAAATGACAGCACTTCGTCGCTTCAAAATCCCGATTCCAAAAATGAAGATAGGCACTCCTATTTATAGGCTGAAATCCTTAACTTGTATGCCCCCTTAAGTCGGTCACGACTCATCAAGACCCACGACTTACGACTTAAGACTTACGACTTAAGACTTACGACTTAAGACTTAGGACTTAAGACTTACGACTTACGACTTAAGACTTTCGACTTAAGACTTAAGACTTTCGACTTAAGACTTTCGACTTAAGACTTACGACTTAAGACTTACGACTTAAGACTTACGACTTAAGACTTTCGACGTAAGACTTACGACTTAAGACTTACGACTTAAGACTTACGACGTAAGACTTACGACTTAAGACTTTCGACTTAAGACTTTCGACTTAAGACTTACGACCTAAGACTTACGACCTAAGACTTACGACCTAAGACTTACGACTTAAGACTTAGGACTTAAGACTTACAACTTAAGACTTACGACTTAAGACTTTCGACCTAAGACTTTCGTCCTAAGACTTATGACCTAAGAGACTTACGACTTAAGACTTACGACTTAAGACTTACGACTTAAGACTTTCGACTTAAGACTTACGACTTAAGACTTACGACTTAAGAATTACGACTTAAGACTTACGACTTAAGACTTTCGACTTAAGACTTACGACTTAAGACTTACGACTTAAGACTTAAGACTTTCGACTTAAGACTTTCGACTTAAGACTTTCGACTTAAGACTTTCGACTTAAGACTTACGACTTAAGACTTTCGACTTCAGACTTACGAACAATAATTCTACGATCCTTCGATCCGTAAAAATACGGGTCGTTACATAAAAACTGAAATTTTCAGAAAAATAAGAGATTATACCTGAGATTGAGAGCAAGAGGTGTTGAATCAGCAGCGTGGAAGGAGAAAAAATCACGAAATTGGCGAATGGAGGTGGAAAATGTGGATTTGGTGGTTTTTGGTGAGATTGGGGGAAGCTGGAAAATGAGGAAGAAAGGCTCGGCCGGCTGCAGGTATTCACGAATTTCTGACGGCTTCCGGCGGCCGCCGACGGCCCATCGGAAACCGTCGGAAATTAACCGTCGGAAGTCGTCGCCCCGACCCGTCGCTATTTCGCTTTTTTCTAGTAGTGTAAGATACCAAAGTAAAAATCATCATATTTAGTTTTAAACTCCTATTTTTGTATACTTACTCGAATTATATAATCAAATCAATGATTTATCATACTTGAATTTATCATAAATTTTGTTTTACTGTAAGGTTTTAGGTTGCACAGTCAAAAGTTTTCACTTCAAACTTAAAACAAAATTGTAAACTGTGAGTTAAATTTAAACAACTTATTTTGTTCTAAAAATCCAAATCTTAACATGTTTGTATAAAGGTTCATTTGATTTCTTTCTAACTTACTTTACTCTGAAACCCAAAATAGTGAGAGCAGATCATAATGCAATCTTCTGAATCACAAAGATTTTACAGAATAAAAAAAATTCATATGCAACAACACAAATTTTCTATGGGATACTTACTCAGTTTTCAAATAAAAAAAGAAAAAAAAACAAGTTTACTCACATATAAACATTTATGCACATCAAACATCAACACTGTGATTCATAAACAACACATATTAGTTACTGATTTATAGCTTAAAGGTTTACTCACATATACTGTCAGTTTTCAACAGGGATGAGCCTGAGTCCCTTCTTCTTTTCTCTCTGATTTTTCTTTTATTTTTCTTTTCTTTGTTAGGGTTTTACTTTGAACAAATGGAACTATGGTCATGTATATAAGGAGGTGTGCAGGGTTTACTTGAGTGCGGCTGAGGCAAGACTTCTCTTTTTTTTATTTGGTTATACTTATGTATGGTTGAATATGAAAGCATTTAATGAAAGCATTAAATGTTGCACACTTCCTATCCTTGCATGTTTACAGATCATGCTGTTTGATCTTTATAAGTACAGATCATATTTTTTTCTTTTCATACACTTTCGTTACCTTGTTGTTTGTAGTTACTTTGCAAAATGTAAGAAATTTGTTTTAGCTAATAGCATTCATAACTATGTGATTTTATCACAAAATCTGGTTTACTTCTAAATACAAGTGCTTGTCTTAATTATTGTTTTCTTATGTCTATATTTGAATGTAATATAAATGAATTCCTATTTAAAGTTTTCAATTATTAGTATTTAAATTTATAACCCATATTCCATTTAATGGTTTAAGACAATTTCTTATTTTACTTTGTTGAAAAGAAAGCTGTTTTAATTATTAACATTTAATAACTATGTGATTTTATTTCAATATTTCATTTCCTTTGAAATTCTCAATTTATATTTAAAAGTTATAATAATTCAAAGATTTTAATTTAACGAAATTCCGGGATGTTACACTCTATCCCAGAGAAATCGAAGACTTAACTGTTGGCACTCACTGCCTCCGATTATGCCTTGCGAGTATACCATTACTTCCCGAAAAACTTTTTTTAATAAATTTTCTTAAAATATACTATAAATTTCTAAAACAAATTTCCAAGTTTAATCTAGGCAAAAATACTTAGATAAACGTTACTATACAAGCCATATTAATATTTAATAATTTATCCTTTTGAAAATAACAATGCTAACTCGTTTTTGAATAATAATAAATCTTTAGCAATCATTATAACTAATTAATAATTAAATATGCTTTAACAATTTAAAGTACTTAAATAACTAATTTCTAGAATATTATTTACACTTTTAAAATTACCCAGTTAATAATTAAAAATCCTTCTTTTTTAAAACTAGCCTAATTTCTTGATTTGAGCTTTATTTCATTATTTGGAAATCTTACTTGAGTCCCGTATAACCAATTTAATACCGATTTCCATATTTCCTTCTATTCTTTCAATCTACTAAAAATCCCGGTTTTCAAACCTTTTGTATTTTAACTTGTACCACTAAAGAATTTATTATTAAAAATCTATTTATATACTTCTATTCAAAAATCTGTTTTTTACAATTTATTATTTAAGCACAAATTTCAAACCAATATTTTTACCAGATCAATTAACCCAAATTTCTAGATAGATATTTTACTTCAAAAAATCCCTTTTAAAATTCTTCCAAATTCAAACCATATATATTATTGGTATTTTTAAAATATCAAAAAACAAGGACAAAACAACCATATTATCCAATCAATATAAATCCCACATTAATCTATCACAGATTATTCCAACTGAACATATATCACTATAAGTGAAATTAAATTCAATATTTTTGAGGAATCCAGTTGGATCCCTCTAATCTGTTTCCCGGCGTCCACAGAAGTTAGTATAACGTAAAATACCAATTCCGTTTCGAGGCAGAATATCATGTATATTGGGTCATCCGCTATTATACGAGGCACATAGGGTCTCATCCACTATATATATTTATGCGGGAATATCAACCACTCCAATATATATATATATATATATATATATATATATATATATATATATGCTACTAGATATAATATCACATTCAACTAGAAATAATTTATCAATTCAATAGGCAATAATTTATCAATTCAACCAATAAATCATTAGTTAATTTTAACTATTTAAAATTAAAGCCGCGGTCCAAAATTGAGTGAGATTAACTCACCTTGAGTTTTAAATTCGCCAGCGTTAAGTTTTTAAATTAAATCGAGCACGTTCGATTTAACCTAAAATTTTCACTTTCTCTAATCGATTCCAAATTTGTTCCACAGCGTAATGCTCGTCGCCATGATCCCTTCGCCGTTTGTTTCGTCCGATTCTGACAATGTATGAAAAAGATAGGCTATTTTAATGTTTGAATATAATTTATATAAATACAATTTCTTTTTTATTATTATACCAAATGAAAATTGGGCCGTAGATCGAAACCAACAGGAAATCAGAGCTGTTTCCTTTCTTTCTTCATCTCGTTCAATGTACGTTCCAGGAGATGTTCGAACAAACCCAACATCGAAACCCCAAATCCTGTCTAGAACCGCCATTGCTCGACCGAAAGTTGATCACCTACAGCCAAATCACGCGCTTACGTCCCCTCGACCCCCATTCCAAGTGTGGCGTCACCAAGCTTCACCATCGCCTCAAGATTTGCGCACAAACGCATAATAAACGCTGCCAAACATCTCCTCCTATGCTGCCTTATATACGATCACCACTGTTCAATTTGTAGAGCTTGCAAAGCTCTTCGACTTTCGTTTAGAAAGTTTTGGAAAATATTGCATGGATGGAGAGATAAATAAGGGAGAATATCGTTGTATAATAGCCATTGACTATAATAGCCGGCGGCTGTTAAGCT
Organism: Allium cepa; assembly: GCA_030765085.1. Taxonomy (NCBI): domain Eukaryota; kingdom Viridiplantae; phylum Streptophyta; class Magnoliopsida; order Asparagales; family Amaryllidaceae; genus Allium; species Allium cepa. Next base: position 959,995,516 of record CM060939.1, on the reverse strand, counting down.
TTGATTAAGGTTTACGTTAAAGAGAGTATTTATACACTTATACACATAATAATTTAATATTATTTCCAAAATTTACATGCTTTTTCGAACGAACTCCGAACTAGACGTGTCGCCTGGTGCTTATAATGTTTTACCCCTATTTTGAACACAACAGAACATGTTTTGAGGCCTAATTTGGTTGTATGTGGAAGATAGCTTTTTGAATCGAATTAAAATATTAAGTTTTCGATATTTATTTCAATGCGTTTCTATCCCGTACGAATAAACGATAACTCTAAACGTTACGAAATTTGAAATCCCATAAAAATAAACTATTACGGATCCAATGGAACTTGTTTCATCGAATTCCAAGACTATGCCCCTGAAGGCTATTTTAATGCGTCGATTAAATCGAGTGATTTTCAAAATCGTCGAAATTGTTCAAATTTTCAATTTTTAAAACTTACAAACTCATTTATAAATCAAATAGAATTTATATCCATATTACAAATCGCATTGATTCATATTAAATCAAAATTCAATTATTTACACTACAAGGTTGTTGACCAAATCGTACTATATATTAATTTTACCATTAAGTTAATTCATATAAATTTCCAATTTTAACTTTGTCGACTTTTAATCTCATTCAAAAATCCACTACCATCACTCTAATTCAAATTGAGTTTTAAATCAACTTAGAAATCAATTCTCTTCCCATTTAACTCCAGATTCCCATATTTACCCAATTTCAAATATTAAATTTATATTTACCAAATCCAATTAATCCTTATATTTGAAACGTTAAACTATTTCACTGGTTCATCGCTATTCAAAATAAATTAACAATTCAAATTCAACATTTAAAAACAAGTTAAATGTTCAAAAATGAACGACCAAAATTCCAGGTCGTTGCATTCCTCCCCCTTATAAAAATTTCATTCCCAAAATTGCTAAGGTATGAAAAATGCTTCCAAACCCATTAACATATCTAAACCTCACTTACTTAAAATCCTACATTCACTTCTCTAAACCCTTTTAGTTTTATCTAAAACAATTAGCTTCCATTTCTAATTCCAGAGCCTTGATTTCTAATACAGTTCAAAAATCAACTTTTCTATTTAACAGAAATTTTCCAAACCTTTTTTTTAAAAAAATTAACACACTAAATTTTCGAATTTTTTTGATAGTGTCTCTTTTGTACGGTGTTAGCCCCAAAATTGGTCACTAACACGGTTAAGTAGGAGTGTGTAGAGAGATTAATGAAGAAGGTAAATTAAAACAGAGGAATATCACAATAGAATGCAGTCAGAATAGTAAAAAATGAGAACACCAGAATTATAGTGGTTCGGCATAACTGCCTAAGGCCACTGTTAATATAACCTTTATTGCTTTTCTCAAGGACTTGAATACAGATACAATCTGTAAACTTCTTACTCAAGTACAAGTTTGAAATGAAAGAAAGCTAGTGTAAAATATGGCAGAGTATCCTCAGAGTTTTCGAAAAAGGTTCCCCTTTCACTGCACCCCTGCCCCTCTATTTATAGACGAAGATAGGCTGGACTTCCTTCTCAGGACTAGGAGCAAAGTACTTTGGCCCATATATGGGAACCTCGACTCGATCGATCTAGTCATACCGAGCGAGCTACACCGATCGACAAATGCCAATCTAGGATGGCCGAACGGTGGTCATTGGGTAATTGACTCAAAGCGAACTCTTAGAGGACTCGGAGTAACTCGCGGTGGAACTTGAAGTGAAGCAATGCCGAACACCTCACTTTGATGTCGACCTCTACTAATAAGTCATATCCCTCATCTTGCTTTGAAATAGCTATACCGAACCAGGCGTACCAAACAGTGGGTGCCGAGCGACATTGATTGAACAAAGGTAGCCGAGCGACGTTTGCCGAACGAACGTAGCCGAGCGATGTTGGCCGAACGAAGTAGCCGAGCGACGTTGGCCGAACGAAGTAGCCGAGCGATGTTGGCCGAATGAAGGTAGCTGAGTGACGTTCGCCGAACGAAGGTAGCCAAGCGACGTTCGCCGAACGAAAGTATCCGAGCGATGTTGGCGGAACGAAAGTAGCCGAGCGATGTTGGCCGAACGAAGTAGCCGAGCGATGTTGGCCGAACGAAGGTAGCCGAGCGAAGTTGGCCGAACGAAGGTAGCCGAGCGACGTTGGCCAAACGAACGTGGCCGAGCGATGTTGGCCGAAAAAAAGTAGCCAAGCGATGTGCTTTGAGTCCCTACCATCTCTTTTCTTTTTACTAAGTGGCATATGCCACTCACCAGATCGAACCTCCTATGCTTGCCGACCCGTGTATAGGCCGAACCATGCACTGAGGCCGAACCGTGCTTACTGAAAGAGGCTATGCGGTCGAATCGTGTAATATGGAATAATGGAATAGTCTAGGTAGATAAAGTAGGTAAATGCAAGGAGACACCAGGATTTTATACTGGTTCGGACCTCTCGTCCTACGTCCAGTCCCTAAGCTTCACTTAGGAATTCCACTAACTAACACCCTCACTTCACCCGGAGGAATAGGTTTACAACTTACCCGAACAACCAAACGGGATTTCTTGCCTCAACTACGGAAGAGGACTTTAACTTAATTACTAAATACAATATTTGACTTGTTGTGTTCTTGTCAACACTAATGAGTGTAATGTAGTACAATATTCCTATAATCTTATCCTCGAGAATATGCAATGTGTTTGTGAAGATTTAGGAATGTTAATTGCTATGAATCAAAAGAATGTTATAAACAAAAACAATGATTCAAGCAATAGATTAGTGATTGCTTTGAGAATATCAAGAAAATATAAACAAGAGAATAGTTAGATTAAAGCAAGAGAATTCGGTGAATTAAATGATGTCAGAATCATGTATATATACTTGTAGAAGAGATGCATATGTTGTCAAAAGTTGCAAACAAGAGATGCTTCCATTTCCATTGATGAATGGTTGCAACTCTTGGGAGGAAGAAGGTGTCTTTTCAGAGAAAATTCGCAGGTTCAAATTCAGTCGACTGAGCAAGGAATTCAGTCAACTGAAAAAATGAAGTAAAATTGTCGGGACCAAATTCAGTCTACTGTGCAGGAAATTCAGTCGACTGAAACTGTGCATGTGTATAAATTTGTTCCAGTTTCAGTCGACTGACTGTTCCTGTTCAGTCGACTGAACTCATAAAAACCTGCATAGTAAAACTTAATTGAAAAATGAAGTTTATAAAATTTTTCTAGTGTTCGTGCAAGCTTCTTGAGGATATATTTTAACAATACATCTAGACTAAGACATATGTAAAAACATACTTTAAGTTTGTTTGGTCTTCATCTATCTTCCTTTAGCATTTGCATATATTTCTTCCTTGTTTGTTAAAGCACATTGTCATTGATCAAAATCTTAGCGTATCAACATTCTCCCCCTTTTTGATTGATGACAATACTGATTTATTCTAAAGATGTTTTACTTATTTTCTCCCCCTAAATGTATGCACTATCTTTCCTATAAAACAAAGTTAGTACCATAGTTTTTCTTCCCCTTTGTCATCGACAAAAATGAAGAACTAACAGCAATAATAGTTTATCAAAACAGTCACTGAAGCATAGAGAATATTTGCATAATCATGACTTAAGAAATATAAAAATGTTGTGACAGACAGGCATAAAATGGCTATTTATACAAGCCACTAGAAAGTTAAAAAATACACATCAAAACACAAAATTACTCATCTCTATCCCAGTCATATGAACCTTCTCTTCCTGTTGGTTCACGTATGACGGGTCCTCCTTTTGGTGGTCTATGTGTTCTTCCTCCTTGGCCACAACTAGCCCCGCTAGCGCTGCTACTTGTATTCTCTTCGGATGTCGTCCATGAAAGTGAGAAACTCATCAAGAATAAGCTGTACCCAATTAACTTGTATATTGCCAAAAATAGCATATAGAGCTTGATAGTTATTTTGGTAGACAATTTCGTATGAGCCCGTACGAGGAGTAATTGTTCTCATTAGGGCGTTATGGAGGATTCTTGCCATAGGTCGAAGAGAGGTGGACTTAAAATCTCTAAAGTTGATATTGTCATCCATAAAACGATGGTTTATGTTGTCGCGAATATGTAACGACCCAGAATTTTTGATAACTTGAATTTGAATATTTAATTTATTTTTAATATTAATAAGTGGAATTTTTAAGTCGAATAATTTATTTTTCGAATATTGGATTTAATGGGACAATTAAATCGATTTATTTAATAGTGAAATTCCACAAATAATTAAATATTGGGTTAAATATGATTGAAAATGATTTGGAAAATTTTGTTATATCATATTAAAGTTATAGAGATATTTTAGAACTTGTAAAACTGAATTTGGAGTTAATTTGTAAAAAATTGAATATTTTAATATTTAATTATCGACTGAAAAATAGCCAATTTTTGAACAGTCTCGGAATTGAACGAAACGAGTTCCATTGGATCCATAATAGTTAGTTATTATCGGATTTCAAATTTCGTAGCAAACGGAGTTGTCGTTTGACCGTGGCAGCTCGAAACGCATCGATATCGTTTTAATTTTAATTCGGCGAGTTAAAATAGCCATTTTTCAAACGGTCTCGGATTCCGACGAAACCAGTTTCATCGGATCCGTAATGTGATATTATTGTAAGATTTCAAATTTCAAGTCGTTTGGATTTGTCGTTTGTCCGGTACAAGCCAAAACGCCTAGAAATCGTTTAAATCGGTTTTAATTTAAATCGAGCATTTATAGTCGTATCTCACACATACTTCCGAATTAGCTTACGAAACCTGTTCCATTGTGTCCGAAATGCGGAAAAACCTTAGAATCGCCTGGCGGCACGCGTCGTTTGGAGTTCGTTTGCAAAAGTGTTAAATTGGGCATTTTATTATTAAAATAATATTAACATATATGTTATCTTCTTTTCCAAAACCCTAATCACTATCACCAGCCGCCTCCTATAGGTCCAATGGCCGAAATCATCCCATTTTCCCCTCTCAAAATCTCCAAATCCGCTCATCGAATCGAGAAACTTACAACATGAAAGTTGTAGAGCATGGTGTGGACTACAGATCCAACGGTGGATCTCAGCTATCGTCGCCGTTTGGAGGCAGGATGGGGCCGCGTCTCCTGGGAGTTGCGCACGCAACTCGAGGCATGGGCAGGGGCCGAGTGTGACCGCACTTGGGCTGAAGGTGGAGGGAGATTGGAGCTTTGTTTTGGTGCATCCTGATCGTTTTCTAGCGGAGTGTGGTGGTCGCGAATTCAAACCCTAGATGTGGATGTTTGGGTTCATACGCGTGTGTTTCTTCCTGGGAAGAGAAATGCGAACGGGAAGAAGAAATGGGATGGGGCCCGCACGCGTGAAGATGGGTGAGGTGTTTTCTTTTAATTTTTAGTTTAAATTCAAAATTCAAATTCGTTCAATCTTTAAAACGTGATAACTTTTGCATGCGAGGTCGGATTCAGACGCGGTTTTTTGCGTTGGAATCGTATTCGGGTGCTCTTCGCAATGCAGCTGGTTTGGAGTCGATTGGAGCTCGTTCGAATTTTGGGTAAAATTAAACGTTCGTTTAATTTTATTCGAAACGAACGCCGAAACCGGAAATAAAATCAAGGTGAGAACTCCTCACTCAATCGAAAGGTTTTGTTTAAAATTTTGAATAGTTAATATTGATTGTTGATGGTTGATTGATTGTGGTAGTAGGTATAGTAGGATATATACTATATATAGCGATATATATATATTGGCATATGTATATATCGGATTTGATTTCCCGCCTCGTATAGCGGATGAGACCCTATTGCGCCGTTATTAAGCGGAATATTTTATAAAATCCCATATACCGCGATATTCCACCTCGAAGTGGAATTGGTATTGTGCTAACGTCTGTGGTTGCAGGGTAACAGGTTGGAGGGATCCAACTGGATTCCTCACATATTTATTTGTTTATAAATGTTATGTTGATGGTTGATAATCATATTGATATATGACACTTATTCCCGTGATTGACCATCTGATGTTGTTGCATCATCGGATTCAAATTTTTAAAAAAAATTAAAAATAACGGTTTTGAATTTAAAAGGGGTTTTAAATCGATTTTTCAAAGAATATGGTTTATTAAAAATTTTGAATTGATTTAATTTTAAAATAAATAGATGGATAAAATTTTATGTTTTAAAAATTTATATTTTTATAAAATATAACTTAAAAGAAATTTTTAACAATAATAGGTTTTTATAAAATAGTTAAATTTGGTTTTTGGGAAGTTATTATTATTAATGGTTGATATAAAGGATTTTATAAATGGATGTTTTTAAATAAAAATTATTGAAGTTATAGAATAAATTTATAAAGTGTTAAGTTGATGTATAACATGAATTTCACTAGGATTTATAGATTAATAAATGTGAAATTTATAAAACGAATGGTTATTGGAAAATTTTAAGCTTATAAGTTATTAACTTATAAAAATGGATTTGGGCATTAAAAAGGGGAATTTTATAGAAATTGTTAATAAATGAAGATTTCATTAGTTGAAATTATTATAAACCATAAAGAAATCTTGTAAGTGATAAGATTTTAAATTGGTGAAGTTCAAAGGAACGATTTGGTAAATAAATAATATTATAAGTATTTAACTTACAATATGGCTTTTGGGTATGAAATTGGGTTATGTAAATTGCATCGGATTAATAAAGGAATTTATAAAATTGGGGTTTATAATAGAAATGGAATTTATAAACTATGTTTATAAATTTGAAATCCATCGAATTTGATAAATTGAAATATGGGAATTTGTTAAGTGGGCTATATTCACTATTTTGAATATTGAATAGATTATTAAATAAAATGGGTTTGTTTTTGGGAAAGGAATGTTTTAAATGGAATTTAAAACGAATTAAAGGTGTTTTAAAATGTATTGAGTATTGAAAACATAGATTTCAACATTGATTGTTGAAATAGACGTTTTCGAGAAATAGAAGGGAATATTTTGAATAGTAGTGGATTTATGTATCCATTTTTATTTCAAATCCATATACTAGTGTTTTTGGGTTGTCGTAACGATGTTTTACGCAACATTCGTTTTTAACCCAAATAAATGTGAATAAAAGAATATTTCTTTAAAGGAATGAAATTAATACTTAACTATGGTTTAAGCATATGGAATATTTTCGAATTGTTGAAAATAAATTGAATTGTGAATTACTTATTTTTAAATAAGTTTAGAAATGATTTTCCAATATGGAAGGGAACGTTTTTGTGAATTCACCTTTTAAAGGTAAATTGTAAGCGAATATTTTGGAATCGATTTGAAATCAATTATGAATGGGTATTTGGGATTTAAATCCACTTTGGAATTTATATATAGGAAGGGAAATTGGTTTAAAAATAAATGTTGATTTATTTTTAAAGATGGAAATAAAATTCACGAATTTGGAGCGTAAAATTTAAAAATAAATCGGTAAGGATTTATATGTTGTTTTGAAATTTGTTTTCAAAAGGGATAAAGGATGAATGGTGGTTTGAAATTTGTTTTCAAATGGTTGAGTTGTGTAATTTGAAATTTGTTTTCAAATGGTTAAGGTGTTTAATTTGAAATGGGTTTTCAAATGGGTAAAGTGTGGAAAATTTTATTGTGAAGGTGTTTTGGTAAAGCAAATAAATTGGGAAATTATTTGGAAATTGTGTATATATATCTTGTAAAGATATTTTGGGATTTAATAATTTTGGAAATTTATTTGGAATCTGATGATGTGGCGCATCTTTATTGATAGTTAAATAACCGACTATCAATATTTACCCTTGGATGGTATTGGTTGTGTTTGTTTGGAATTGAATGCACACTTATTTTTAAAAATAAGCGCTCGCTATTCGGTTTAGCCGGGAGAGGACCTTTGTGTCGTATATCCCATTCCGAATATGCGATACGTCGTTTGGATTGCATTTGAAGACCGGTGTTGAAGACCGGGTATTTGTGAAAACGATAGGATGACCTATCGATTGTCTCCGCATCGTTAGCTACGATATGGAGATTTCCTTTGTGATGGGAAATTTTATCGGGATTGTGAATACCCGGATTTCAAGGGCTTCTTTGGAAGTGCCTTCGGTTCTGTTCGAACCCGGAACAGACTTGTATGGTTACGTGTCTGACATTACATTTTGAGAGATAGAGCAGATTTCTTTCAAATACATTTCTGTTGGTGGCGGAGAATTTATTCTCTTAGCTTAACACCCTTCTCTGAGACGTACGAGCTCAGAGGTTATGTAGTTGAAGGTTATCAGCGATATTTCCCAATCTGGTAATGTGGCATGCTGAGTGCTGCTGTGTGATGATCATTGGTTGATCGTTTGGATATGATCATTTGTTTGATCATTTATCTTTGTGATTATTGCTTTGGTCATCTGTGGACCCAAAGCATGGCTTTGTTGCACAAAGCGTAGCTTTGTGGACGAGACTTCGTCAGGACCTCACTCCCCGGAAATGGTCGAAACAGGAATATGCGGCAAGGTTATGAGGGTCGCGCCCTTTAGGGTATGTCATTCCCTTCTGGAAAAGGGTGGTATCATGGTATGGAGCCCAGATATTTACTCATGTGGAAACACTATATCTATTTCTGTGTGGTGTTGTTGGTATCGAGCGCTCGGATAAAGGTCCCAAAGGACCGGGGGATGACATATTCGTGTAGTAGTTACCTAGTTACAGAGGTAACCCGGCCTTGTGTTGGCAGAGATCTAACCGTAACGTTAGTTCTCGGGACGTCCCGCCAGAGGCGATCCCATGTGGCAGTAGGAAGTTCCTTAGCCTGACCATTTGTTGGAAATCCATTCATCCAATACGCGCCCTGTACGGTTTTAGTTGTAGAACCTGCCATTTAACATGGCAGCTATAGTAGGCATAGTATCATGGTACCTATGCTGGCTAGGATTTATATTATACTTTCGAAATATTTTCCACTATGCACTAGTAATAATATCAAAGAATTTTTCTCGTAGTAAGCATGTTTGACTATCATAAGGAGAAATCTCCCCCATGTGTGCGTTTGCATTGTGTGTGTGCCGGGAGGCCTTATGGTAGTTTCATTTTCCAAAAAGCATTGCGGATTTCAAAATTTAAATTTTCTTGTTGCTTGTTTAAAGATAAACTGTTTTGAGTTCTCACACCAGTCCCATGACTGACCTGGAGTTTATTGTTCCTTTCCTAAACTCTGGGTGCCCACTATTTTCCACACGGGCAGTCTAGAGTTAGGTTATCAGGTTATTCTGGATTCGGGAGTTGCTGTGCAGATCTGGAGGCGAGCCAGATAGCGTAGTCTATTATCTATTGTATATAGTATTCTTTCCGCTGTTTTATTGTTGTACACTCTGATGATATGATGTATTGTGATGTATGTATAAAATGTATAGTTCTTTTGTTTTAATAATATTCATTTATCTATTATATGTTGTTCCGCTGCGATTGTGAGATTCTGATATTGTTTCTCGTTCTGTTACTTGTTTTCTGTTTTCTCCTCTCTTTCTTTTCTTTCTTCTTCTACCTCTTTCTTCTTCTAAAACCCTAACGGTTCGATTTTTCGGCAACGAAAAATCGCGATCGTTACATTTGGTATCAGAGCATATGGTTAAGCGACAACCTGCTCTGTTGGGTATTACTCATTTGAGATAGAGTCAGTAGTACTCTAGAATGAGTGTGAGTGTAATAATAGATATGAGTGCGTATTTGTTAGTGAATATAAAATTGTTTTATATTGTGATGATTGGTTTGTTGAGTGGTATATGAACCTTCGTCGGCGCAGCCTCGAAAACTGAATCGAAGGGGTTCCTAAACACTTGAATAGAACAATTCGACACAATATTGTTTTAAATTGGGTAAATGAAATAATTTTACCTCGATTATATTTTATATATAAAAAGAAAATAATTTTTCAGGAATTATTGAAGTGTGTATATAATTGATTGCTTGGTTGTTGTAAATGATATAAATATAAAATAATTAAAAGTTGTTTGAATGAGCTAATAAAAGCAACTATTGTAAAAAGAATAATGGTATAAACCAATGAATCATAAGATGGAATTATAATTAATAATGAGTTACAATTGTAAGATAATCATGTATGTATATAAGAAGTAAAATTATATAAAAGGTTTATAAAAGTGATTTATGAATAGAAAGGAAATTTTTGAAAGAATATTTAGCATTGATTTCACTATTGTCATTGGGAAATAATAAGGGTGATGACTGCAGCATCATCAGTATCATTTTCGAGTTTCTATGTGATGGATTTGCTACAAAAATGAATTTAAAAACTGAAGTTTTGTTGTAATAAACAAATTTGAAAATTAAAATTCAACTTGAAATTGATAAATATAAGTGAAAAAGGTTTTGGACTTATAATAAATGTTGGAAGTTGAATAATAAATTGTATAAGTTATAGAATGGAAAATGTAAGTAAAACCGATTATTGAAGTGGTTAAACAATTAAGTTAAGTAAAATGGAATATGAATTTGAATATTGATATGAATTTGACTTAAGTAAAAGTTAAATAGGATTTACTTTGGAATTTAAAATCCGAATTGAATTGATAAGTAAAACTTAATTTTAATTAACAAATGATGTTTAAATGGAATAACTTAAGTGAAGTTGAATAAAAAATCGATCTTTGCATCAAAGTTAAATAATCAAGTGAATTAAATGATGTAAATAAAGTTGAAATGGAATGCAAGTTAAGTAATGTTGAAAGAATTGATGTTAATATCAAAGTAAGTGAATAAAGTGAGTAAATGAAATTGTTAAAGAGGTGAACTTAAGTTATATAAATGAAATTCAATTTTATTTGTAAAAAAGAACTAGCAATTGAGTTAAAGTATGAATTGAATGTTAATCAATAGAATATGAATAAGTTGATATGAAATGATGCATGCAAGTGTAAATTCATTTGAAAATAGTTTAATAATAGAATGAAAATCAATTGAATGTTAAACCAATTGAAATTAAAACAGTTGAACCAAATTGAATGTAAGTAAAATGGATAAAATTTGGTTGTATTGGATGTGCATTGGTTGTTATTTGCTTGTTGTTTGATTGTATGAAAATTCCTTAAGTGTTAACGAAATTGAATCTGCTAAATTGAAAGCTATGTAATTGAATTCAAATGAAAATTGAAATGCAAAGTTGAATGAAAATGAATATGCAACTTTAATAGTAAACTAAAAGTGGTATAAGAAGCATGTATTGGAAATTTTATAATTGAATTGGCAAATTGGTTTGAATATTATAATTGGATATTATGCTAGCAGGATATACAGGTTATAAAGGAATTGGGATTTTGATTTCAAAGTTAAAAAAATTTGTAACGCTCGACAAAAAGGTACGTATTTTAAATTTTAGCATGAGATTTGATGATTTCCTTCTCCAGCCACTTGGCTTTCTCTTTTCTTTTTGATTCTGAGGGGCCGTAGAGCCGTCTTGTAGTCGTACCGATCTAGCCGCGCAAAGGAGACTCTGGCGAAATTTTTCGAAAATTTAGGGAGTTAGAAAAATTTTGAGAAATTTTGAAAGTTTGAAATTTGAATTTAAATTTAAATTTAAATTGTTAAGTAAACGAAGTTGTTTGAAACTTATAATTGAATTGGGAAAGCTAATTGAAATGATAGTAAATCCTTAATAAAAAGATTGTTTTGAAAAGTTAGTAAAACTAATTAGCTTTGGAAAAATAATAAACGGTTTAGGATTATTCTCCTTAACTTGCAATTTCGAGGACGAAATTCTTTTAAGGGGGGAAGATTGTAACGACCCAGAATTTTTGATAACTTGAATTTGAATATTTAATTTATTTTTAATATTAATAAGTGGAATTTTTAAGTCGAATAATTTATTTTTCGAATATTGGATTTAATGGGACAATTAAATCGATTTATTTAATAGTGAAATTCCACAAATAATTAAATATTGGGTTAAATATGATTGAAAATGATTTGGAAAATTTTGTTATATCATATTAAAGTTATAGAGATATTTTAGAACTTGTAAAACTGAATTTGGAGTTAATTTGTAAAAAATTGAATATTTTAATATTTAATTATCGACTGAAAAATAGCCAATTTTTGAACAGTCTCGGAATTGAACGAAACGAGTTCCATTGGATCCATAATAGTTAGTTATTATCGGATTTCAAATTTCGTAGCAAACGGAGTTGTCGTTTGACCGTGGCAGCTCGAAACGCATCGATATCGTTTTAATTTTAATTCGGCGAGTTAAAATAGCCATTTTTCAAACGGTCTCGGATTCCGACGAAACCAGTTTCATCGGATCCGTAATGTGATATTATTGTAAGATTTCAAATTTCAAGTCGTTTGGATTTGTCGTTTGTCCGGTACAAGCCAAAACGCCTAGAAATCGTTTAAATCGGTTTTAATTTAAATCGAGCATTTATAGTCGTATCTCACACATACTTCCGAATTAGCTTACGAAACCTGTTCCATTGTGTCCGAAATGCGGAAAAACCTTAGAATCGCCTGGCGGCACGCGTCGTTTGGAGTTCGTTTGCAAAAGTGTTAAATTGGGCATTTTATTATTAAAATAATATTAACATATATGTTATCTTCTTTTCCAAAACCCTAATCACTATCACCAGCCGCCTCCTATAGGTCCAATGGCCGAAATCATCCCATTTTCCCCTCTCAAAATCTCCAAATCCGCTCATCGAATCGAGAAACTTACAACATGAAAGTTGTAGAGCATGGTGTGGACTACAGATCCAACGGTGGATCTCAGCTATCGTCGCCGTTTGGAGGCAGGATGGGGCCGCGTCTCCTGGGAGTTGCGCACGCAACTCGAGGCATGGGCAGGGGCCGAGTGTGACCGCACTTGGGCTGAAGGTGGAGGGAGATTGGAGCTTTGTTTTGGTGCATCCTGATCGTTTTCTAGCGGAGTGTGGTGGTCGCGAATTCAAACCCTAGATGTGGATGTTTGGGTTCATACGCGTGTGTTTCTTCCTGGGAAGAGAAATGCGAACGGGAAGAAGAAATGGGATGGGGCCCGCACGCGTGAAGATGGGTGAGGTGTTTTCTTTTAATTTTTAGTTTAAATTCAAAATTCAAATTCGTTCAATCTTTAAAACGTGATAACTTTTGCATGCGAGGTCGGATTCAGACGCGGTTTTTTGCGTTGGAATCGTATTCGGGTGCTCTTCGCAATGCAGCTGGTTTGGAGTCGATTGGAGCTCGTTCGAATTTTGGGTAAAATTAAACGTTCGTTTAATTTTATTCGAAACGAACGCCGAAACCGGAAATAAAATCAAGGTGAGAACTCCTCACTCAATCGAAAGGTTTTGTTTAAAATTTTGAATAGTTAATATTGATTGTTGATGGTTGATTGATTGTGGTAGTAGGTATAGTAGGATATATACTATATATAGCGATATATATATATTGGCATATGTATATATCGGATTTGATTTCCCGCCTCGTATAGCGGATGAGACCCTATTGCGCCGTTATTAAGCGGAATATTTTATAAAATCCCATATACCGCGATATTCCACCTCGAAGTGGAATTGGTATTGTGCTAACGTCTGTGGTTGCAGGGTAACAGGTTGGAGGGATCCAACTGGATTCCTCACATATTTATTTGTTTATAAATGTTATGTTGATGGTTGATAATCATATTGATATATGACACTTATTCCCGTGATTGACCATCTGATGTTGTTGCATCATCGGATTCAAATTTTTAAAAAAAATTAAAAATAACGGTTTTGAATTTAAAAGGGGTTTTAAATCGATTTTTCAAAGAATATGGTTTATTAAAAATTTTGAATTGATTTAATTTTAAAATAAATAGATGGATAAAATTTTATGTTTTAAAAATTTATATTTTTATAAAATATAACTTAAAAGAAATTTTTAACAATAATAGGTTTTTATAAAATAGTTAAATTTGGTTTTTGGGAAGTTATTATTATTAATGGTTGATATAAAGGATTTTATAAATGGATGTTTTTAAATAAAAATTATTGAAGTTATAGAATAAATTTATAAAGTGTTAAGTTGATGTATAACATGAATTTCACTAGGATTTATAGATTAATAAATGTGAAATTTATAAAACGAATGGTTATTGGAAAATTTTAAGCTTATAAGTTATTAACTTATAAAAATGGATTTGGGCATTAAAAAGGGGAATTTTATAGAAATTGTTAATAAATGAAGATTTCATTAGTTGAAATTATTATAAACCATAAAGAAATCTTGTAAGTGATAAGATTTTAAATTGGTGAAGTTCAAAGGAACGATTTGGTAAATAAATAATATTATAAGTATTTAACTTACAATATGGCTTTTGGGTATGAAATTGGGTTATGTAAATTGCATCGGATTAATAAAGGAATTTATAAAATTGGGGTTTATAATAGAAATGGAATTTATAAACTATGTTTATAAATTTGAAATCCATCGAATTTGATAAATTGAAATATGGGAATTTGTTAAGTGGGCTATATTCACTATTTTGAATATTGAATAGATTATTAAATAAAATGGGTTTGTTTTTGGGAAAGGAATGTTTTAAATGGAATTTAAAACGAATTAAAGGTGTTTTAAAATGTATTGAGTATTGAAAACATAGATTTCAACATTGATTGTTGAAATAGACGTTTTCGAGAAATAGAAGGGAATATTTTGAATAGTAGTGGATTTATGTATCCATTTTTATTTCAAATCCATATACTAGTGTTTTTGGGTTGTCGTAACGATGTTTTACGCAACATTCGTTTTTAACCCAAATAAATGTGAATAAAAGAATATTTCTTTAAAGGAATGAAATTAATACTTAACTATGGTTTAAGCATATGGAATATTTTCGAATTGTTGAAAATAAATTGAATTGTGAATTACTTATTTTTAAATAAGTTTAGAAATGATTTTCCAATATGGAAGGGAACGTTTTTGTGAATTCACCTTTTAAAGGTAAATTGTAAGCGAATATTTTGGAATCGATTTGAAATCAATTATGAATGGGTATTTGGGATTTAAATCCACTTTGGAATTTATATATAGGAAGGGAAATTGGTTTAAAAATAAATGTTGATTTATTTTTAAAGATGGAAATAAAATTCACGAATTTGGAGCGTAAAATTTAAAAATAAATCGGTAAGGATTTATATGTTGTTTTGAAATTTGTTTTCAAAAGGGATAAAGGATGAATGGTGGTTTGAAATTTGTTTTCAAATGGTTGAGTTGTGTAATTTGAAATTTGTTTTCAAATGGTTAAGGTGTTTAATTTGAAATGGGTTTTCAAATGGGTAAAGTGTGGAAAATTTTATTGTGAAGGTGTTTTGGTAAAGCAAATAAATTGGGAAATTATTTGGAAATTGTGTATATATATCTTGTAAAGATATTTTGGGATTTAATAATTTTGGAAATTTATTTGGAATCTGATGATGTGGCGCATCTTTATTGATAGTTAAATAACCGACTATCAATATTTACCCTTGGATGGTATTGGTTGTGTTTGTTTGGAATTGAATGCACACTTATTTTTAAAAATAAGCGCTCGCTATTCGGTTTAGCCGGGAGAGGACCTTTGTGTCGTATATCCCATTCCGAATATGCGATACGTCGTTTGGATTGCATTTGAAGACCGGTGTTGAAGACCGGGTATTTGTGAAAACGATAGGATGACCTATCGATTGTCTCCGCATCGTTAGCTACGATATGGAGATTTCCTTTGTGATGGGAAATTTTATCGGGATTGTGAATACCCGGATTTCAAGGGCTTCTTTGGAAGTGCCTTCGGTTCTGTTCGAACCCGGAACAGACTTGTATGGTTACGTGTCTGACATTACATTTTGAGAGATAGAGCAGATTTCTTTCAAATACATTTCTGTTGGTGGCGGAGAATTTATTCTCTTAGCTTAACACCCTTCTCTGAGACGTACGAGCTCAGAGGTTATGTAGTTGAAGGTTATCAGCGATATTTCCCAATCTGGTAATGTGGCATGCTGAGTGCTGCTGTGTGATGATCATTGGTTGATCGTTTGGATATGATCATTTGTTTGATCATTTATCTTTGTGATTATTGCTTTGGTCATCTGTGGACCCAAAGCATGGCTTTGTTGCACAAAGCGTAGCTTTGTGGACGAGACTTCGTCAGGACCTCACTCCTCGGAAATGGTCGAAACAGGAATATGCGGCAAGGTTATGAGGGTCGCGCCCTTTAGGGTATGTCATTCCCTTCTGGAAAAGGGTGGTATCATGGTATGGAGCCCAGATATTTACTCATGTGGAAACACTATATCTATTTCTGTGTGGTGTTGTTGGTATCGAGCGCTCGGATAAAGGTCCCAAAGGACCGGGGGATGACATATTCGTGTAGTAGTTACCTAGTTACAGAGGTAACCCGGCCTTGTGTTGGCAGAGATCTAACCGTAACGTTAGTTCTCGGGACGTCCCGCCAGAGGCGATCCCATGTGGCAGTAGGAAGTTCCTTAGCCTGACCATTTGTTGGAAATCCATTCATCCAATACGCGCCCTGTACGGTTTTAGTTGTAGAACCTGCCATTTAACATGGCAGCTATAGTAGGCATAGTATCATGGTACCTATGCTGGCTAGGATTTATATTATACTTTCGAAATATTTTCCACTATGCACTAGTAATAATATCAAAGAATTTTTCTCGTAGTAAGCATGTTTGACTATCATAAGGAGAAATCTCCCCCATGTGTGCGTTTGCATTGTGTGTGTGCCGGGAGGCCTTATGGTAGTTTCATTTTCCAAAAAGCATTGCGGATTTCAAAATTTAAATTTTCTTGTTGCTTGTTTAAAGATAAACTGTTTTGAGTTCTCACACCAGTCCCATGACTGACCTGGAGTTTATTGTTCCTTTCCTAAACTCTGGGTGCCCACTATTTTCCACACGGGCAGTCTAGAGTTAGGTTATCAGGTTATTCTGGATTCGGGAGTTGCTGTGCAGATCTGGAGGCGAGCCAGATAGCGTAGTCTATTATCTATTGTATATAGTATTCTTTCCGCTGTTTTATTGTTGTACACTCTGATGATATGATGTATTGTGATGTATGTATAAAATGTATAGTTCTTTTGTTTTAATAATATTCATTTATCTATTATATGTTGTTCCGCTGCGATTGTGAGATTCTGATATTGTTTCTCGTTCTGTTACTTGTTTTCTGTTTTCTCCTCTCTTTCTTTTCTTTCTTCTTCTACCTCTTTCTTCTTCTAAAACCCTAACGGTTCGATTTTTCGGCAACGAAAAATCGCGATCGTTACAGAATATGTGGATTGAATTCTATCTCTTCTAGCTTTCTTCCGACATTTGGAAACTCTAAAATGTGTGCTATTCTATCCAAGGAAAACCAAACTTTCTTTCCACATACCATACTCCAAACACTATTGTTTGGATTTCTTGGAGATTGGTGTCCAAGATTAAGATTAGAATAAAATAATTTGACCATTACATGATTTATGGCATGGTTATTTCTTTTCAAATCTAAAAGAGAAGTTAAACCTGCTGGATCGGTTAATGCTTGGATGTTGTAGGTTTGAAAGCTTTGAAAATCAACGAAAGAATGCTTCAAAATTCGGGAATTCTTTATCTTGTTCCATCTAGTGACAGCGGTTCCATCGTAAAGCCATTGTGCTATTTGAGCATCAATTGGCTCGGAGGATGAAGAAGATGAAGCTCTTGATCTTTTTGGTGCCATTTTGGTGAGAATTGAGTTGATTTTGAGGAATTTGGGGGCCAGGGTTTCGAAATTAATTTGGGGAAGAAAGTTTGTAGGAGGTAAAAAGTGAATTGGTAGGGTAAAATCTAGTGGTTAAAAGGGAAAGTTTGCCTGGGAATTGGCGTTCAGTCGACTGAATATACTGTTCAGTCGACTGAAGCAAAGGCCGAAATTTTCTGTGATAGATTCAGTTGACTGAACAGTACATTTAGTCGACTGAATTTTTTGCTGAAATTTTCTGTTGAATTTTTAGTCGACTGTACAGATTATTCCAGTCGACTGAACTATGTAAATATTGTTTTCTGCCATATTTTCAGTCGACTAAGCAGGGGCGTTCAGTCGACTGAAACATGCATTTTTGTTGTTTCAGTTAATTTTTGAAATTAAACAATTTATTTAAAGAAATAGTTACAAAAATATTGATGTAACAACATACAAATATTTCAAAATTTAACTATTTCTTCGGGGATGGACTTGGAGTCTTCTTTCCTTCATTCTTCATGTAATTTATATCCCATGAATTTGGACTATATTGAGGAGTCTTAGGAGACATCCAAGGACTCACAGGATCGACTGGTGTACGATAAGATGAAGACGGATCAAGTGAGATAATAGGGCGAGGTAGGGGTTCAGCCACTTTGTTCTTCTTTGATCCACAAAAGCGTAAACCGATTTGCTCTAGGAAGCTCAAACGTCTTGCCGTAACTTTTTGCTTGAAGTATAGCTCTCGTTGAAGATCTATCTGTTGTTGTTGAAAGTGATGAATTTCATCAATCTTTCTTTTTATGTTGGGTGAAATAAAAAGTCCGTGTTTCGCCTTTTTAAATTCTGGTGTGAAACCAGCACGATAATTTTCCCATTTGTAAACCGTCTCATTTGCTGGTGTTGGTGTGGGAAGTTTTGGCGACGTTGGAGTGTTATCAACTGACGAGGTGATATTTATTGGAGAGAAAGAGTTGTTGGACGACATTTTATGTTGAATTTTGTTAAGATTTTATTCGTATAATCGAGATGTGAAAATAAAATATTTTTAAGAATTTATTTATAGTAGAATTTTACCAAACAAAGAATGGTTATAATTTATTAAGATTTTTTTAACCGCATAGAGATTTAATGGTAAAGACAATTTTGTTAAAATGTATGGTTCTTATTTAATAATTCAGTTTAAAAATGTGTGGTCTATAAGTTATATAATGTAGCATATAACATAGCTAAAAATAGTTGAAATTCTTATTCAGTCGACTGAATATTTTGTTTTAGTCGACTGAAATGTGGGAATATTTCTAATGTATTTCTAATTAATATCTTTAAAGGATATTATACCTAATTCTCATCGAAGTTTTATAAAGGAGTTTTATAATAGAGGTTTAGTAAATATATCGGCAATTTGAATTTCGGTAGAAATATGTTCTAAATTAATTATTTCTTTTTCGATTTTGTCACATAGAAAATGGTGACAAATATCTATATGTTTTGTACGAGAGTGATTAACCGGATTTTTAGATAAGTTTATTGTACTTGTATGATCACAGTATATTGTAGAATTTGTTAAATTTATATTAAAATCTTTAAGTGTTTGTTGCATGTATATAACTTGAGTGCAAGCTAAACCAGCTGATATATACTCTGCTTCGCAGGTGGAAAGCGAGACACAATTTTGTTTCTTACTAAACCAAGATACAAGTGATTTTCCAATGAAATAGCAAGTACCACTTGTACTTTTCTATCTTTTCAAGATCCACCAAAATCAGCATCACTATATGATACTAACTCAAATGGACACTCCTTTGGATAGAAAAGACCGAAATCTTTAGTTTTGTTAAGATATCGCATTATTCGTTTTATTGCTCTTAAGTGTGAATCTTTAGGATCAGATTGAAAACGTGCACATAAACAAACACTCATCATTATGTCATGTCTACTAGCGGTTAAGTAAAGTAAGGAACCTATCATACTTCTAAACAATTTTTGATCTACACTTTTGCCATTTCATCTCGATCGAGATGTGTAGTGGTACTCATAGGAGTAGGTTTAGCAGAAGTGTTTTCCATGCCGAATCATTTAATTAAATTAGCACAATATTTTTCTTGGTTTATAAAAATTCCATTTGTTAATTGTTTGATTTGAAGTCTGAGAAAATATGATAATTTTCCCATATGAGACATTTCGAACTCATTAGTCATTATATTTGAAAATTCTTTACATAAATTTTCATTTGTTGAACCAAAAATAATATCGTCTACGTATATTTGAATTATTAAAATATCTTTGGTAGTATTTTTAATAAAAAGCGTTTGATCTACTTTTCCAATTTTAAATCCCGAGTTTAATAAATAACTTTTAAGTCTTTCATAGCAAGCACGAGGTGCTTGTTTAAGACCATATAGTGCTTTCTTTAATTTAAATACATGATCTGGATATTTTTCATGTATAAATAAAGGAGGTTGTTCTACATATACATTTTCTTTAATAAAACCATTTAAAAATGCACTTTTAACATCCATTTGATAAAGTTTAAAATTGTGAAAACATGCAAAGGCTAATAGTATATGTATTGCTTCAAGTCTTGCAACGGGAGCAAAACTTCCTTCAAAATCAATACCTTCTTCTTAATTATACCATGTGCTACTAGTCTTGCTTTATTCCTTGTTATATTACCTTGTTCGTCTACTTTATTTTTGTAAATCCATTTTGTTCCAATTACTGATTGATTATTAGGACGGGGAACTAATTCCCAAACATCGTTACGTTCAAATTGATTTAATTCTTCTTGCATTACGATAATCCAGTAATCATCTGTAGATGCTTCTTTTGGATTTTTAGGTTCTATTGATGAAATAAAAGCTACATGACCCATTTGATTTAGTTGATTTCTTGTTCTAACTTGAGAATTTATTTCTCCGATTATATTTTGAGTTGGATGATCTTGTAATATTCTAGGAGGAGATCTTAGTTCATTATTATTAATTTCAAGGTTTGTTTCTTCTATATTTATCAATTCTTCATCATCTTTTATATTTAATTTTTTATTAAAATTTTCATCAAAAGATATATGCAAAGTTTCTTCAATTAAGTTTGTTCGTTTGTTAAATACTCAATATGCTTTACTTCGTTCTGAGTATCCTACGAAAATTCCTTCATCAGCTTTTGAATCGAATTTTCCTAATTGATCTTTTGTATTTCAAATGAAACATTTTGGTCCAAATATTTTAAAATAAGATATATTTGGCTTTTTATTATTAAATAGTTCATAAGAAGTATTTTTAGTTAATGGTCTAATTGATATTCTATTTAATACATAACATGCAGTAGCAACGGCTTCTGCCCAAAAATGTTTTGGTAGAGAACATCCATTTAACAATGTTCTCGCGCATTCTTGTAATGTTCTATTCTTTCTTTCTACAACTCCATTTTGCTTAGGAGTTCCAGGAAAAGAAAAATTATGATTTATTCCTGTCTTTTTACAAAAAGTTTCAAAAACTTCATTTTCGAATTCGCCTCCATGATCGCTTTGAATATTTTTAATTTTCAAATCATTAGTGTTTTGAATTCTTTTGACAAATGTTTTAAAATGCTCAAAAGTGTCACTTTTATTTTTCATAAAAATAGTCCATGTATATCTTGAAAAATCATCAATTATTACAAATACGTATCGATTATGATTAATGGATTGAACTTGTGTTGGTCCAAATAAATCCATTTGTAGTAATTCTAATGGTTGTAAAGTCGAAATATTTTTCTTAGATTTGAAAGATGATTTCGTTAATTTTCCTTTTTGACAATCATCACAAAGATTATTTATTTTAATGTTTATTTTGGTTAAACCTTTTACTAATGCATTTTTAGAAAGTTTTCTAATAGTTTTAAAATTTATGTGACAAAATCTTTTGTGCCATAACCAAGGATCATTATCTTTAGCAAGTAAACACATACTTGAATTATGATTAATATTCATATTTAAAACATAAATATTTCTATCTCTATTTCCTTCAAAAACAAGATTTTGGTTTTGATCAAAAATACTAGATTTATTATTCGAAAAAATTATTTAAAACCTTTATCACACAGTTGACTTATGCTAAGTAGATTATGTTTTAAATTTTCAACTAATGAAACATTTGTTATAAAAGGTAAATTTGATGTACCGTAATTGTTCACATCTCCTTTGCCAATGATATAGCCTTTTGAATTGTCTCCGAAGGTAACGGATCCACCATCAAAGTATGTGATGTTTGTAAGCATATCTTTGTCTCTGGTCATGTCTTTTGAACAACCACTGTCTAATATCCATTTCTTCATTTTGAGTGGGACCTGAAAATAAATATGAAATTATTGGAACCCAACTTTTAATAGGGTCCTAAAAGGTTAGAGTTTAGTAAACCAAACCCAATTTGGTTTAGTATCCATTTTATAAATATAGTTTTCATTATGATGAACATTATCCATAAATGTTTTAATATATTTATTTCTTATTAGTACATTGTTAGTTTTTGGTATCCAAATTTTAACTACGTTGTTTTCTACTCTTGTTTTAATAGGTTTCTTTGGCAATATTTGTTGTTTTGAATCCATATTCCTCTTAAAATTTGTATCTTTATTTTTAGGAATTTTTGACTCCTTTTTATATCCTAATCCATATTTACTTGAAGAGGATTGAGAATTTTCTAAAATCTTAGATAAATTTTCTCTTCCTTTGTTAAAGTTAGAAACATTTTTAGTGATGTTATCTAATCTAGCTTGAAGACTATTATTTTCTAACTCAACTTGTTTAATCTTAGTTTTTAACTCATGATTTTCAGAAACAATTATATCATTCTTTGTTTTTTGAGTT
The DNA here is from genome assembly GCA_030765085.1 of Allium cepa. NCBI lineage: Eukaryota > Viridiplantae > Streptophyta > Magnoliopsida > Asparagales > Amaryllidaceae > Allium > Allium cepa. The sequence goes on along the minus strand of CM060939.1, from coordinate 959,972,950 downwards.
TCAATTTCTTGACTTAAAAGTGATAATTGAGTTTCCGAATTTGAATGAGATTCTTGAACTTTTTCAAGTTCGTCTTCTAAGATTTTCTTTTCATCTTTTAACATATCTCTTTCAAATTCAGCTTTGTTCTGATTTTCACGAGTTTTTTTGAGTTTCTTTTTAAGAGTTTTTATTGTGCTTAAAACTTCAGTGTTTACTTCAATTAAATCGTCGAAAGTTAAATTATTTACCTCAGATTCCTGAGCCATGAAGCATACATTTGCCTATTCATTGTCGCTATCACTATCATTTTCGGATGAAGATGAATCTGAATCATCCCATGTTACAGAAAATGCCTTCTTTTTGAATTTATCCTTCTTGTTTTTGTTGTTGAAGTTTTTCTGATTTTCCTTCATTTTTTCTTGACAATCTTTTTGCATGTGTCCTTTCTTGTGACAATTGAAGCATTCTATATTTGAGGATGAAGGTTTGTTCAAGAAATTCTTTTTGAATCCGTTTTTGTTTCCTTTTCTATACTTTAAGAATTTCTTGAAATTTTTGGCTATAAATGCTAGATCCTCATCTTCAGACTCTGATTCTTCCTTTTCCGCATGAAAAGCAACATCCTTTCTTTCTTGAGCTTGATCTTTCTTTGCTTGCATATTTACTTCATACGACATAAGATTTCCAATCAATTCTTCAGGTTTCATTGTAGATAGATCATTTGCTTCCTCGATTGCTAGTACTTTTCTCTCCCATTCATTAGTGAGTGAATTTAGAACTTTAGACACAATGTCAAAGTCCATGTATCTTTCTCCTAGTCCGATTAGAGCATGATGAATGTCTTGAAATCTTGAGTACATGTCATTGATGGATTCATTCTGTCGCATTCTAAAGTTTTGGATTTGATTCTTTATCATGGATATCTTTGTTTGTTTAACTTTGTTTGTGCCTTCATGTATGACTTTAAGTGTTTCCCATATCTGATATGCAGTGGTACACATGTTAACACGGTTGAATTCATTTCTATCCAGGGCGGAAAATAGCATATTCATAGCTTTGGCATTTGCACTAGCTTCATTCTTTTGAATTTGTGTCCATGTAAGATAATTGGTTGTGGGTACAACGAACTCTGCTTGAGTAGCATTCCAGGCTTCGAAACTTGTTGCTTGCATATAAATCCTCATCTTTGTAGCCCAATAGTCATAGTTTAGTCCATTGAATAGAGGAGGTCTTTGGGTAGATTGTCCTTCCGAAAATGTAGAACTATAGGCAGATATTGTGCTTGTACTTATGTTATTTTCCATATTATCAATATGTCTAATAATGGTGTTATGGTTATAGGACGGCCTAGCTTTGATACCAATTGAAAGAGGCTATGCGGTAGGATCATGTAATATGGAATAATGAAATAGTCTAGGTAGATAAAGTAGGTACATGCAAGGAGACACCAGGATTTTATACTGGTTCGGACCTCTCATCCTACATCCAGTCCCTAAGCTTCACTTAGAATTCCACTAACTAACACCCTCACTTCACTTGGAGGAATAGGTTTACAACTTACCCGAACAACCGAACGGGATTTCTTGCCTCAACTACCGAAGAGAACTTTTACTCAATTACTAAATACAATATTTGACTTGTTGTGTTCCTGTCAACACTAATGAGTCTAACGTAGTACAATATTCCTATAATCTTATCCTCGAGAGTATGCAATGTGTTTGTGAAGATTTAGGAATGTTAATTGCTATGAATTAAAAGAATGTTATAAAAAAAACAATGATTCAAGCAATAGATTAGTGATTGCTTTGAGAATATCTAGAAAATATGAACAAGAGAATAGTTAGATTAAAGCAAGAGAATTCGGTGAATTAAATGATGTTAGAATCTTGTATATATACTTGTAGAAGAGATGCATATGTTGTCAATGGTTGCAAACAAGAGATGCTTCCATTTCCATTGATGAATGGTTGCAACTCTTGGGAGGAAGAAGGTGTCTTTTCAGAGAAAATTTGCAGTTTCAAATTCAGTCGACTGAGCAAGGAATTCAGTCAACTAAAAATATGAAGTAAAATTTTTGGGACCAAATTCAGTCGACTGTGCAGGAAATTCAATCGACTGAAACTGTGCATGTGTATAAATTTGTTCCAGTTTCAGTCGACTGACTGTTCCTGTTCAGTCGACTGAACTCATAAAAACCTGCATAGTTAAAACTTAATTGAAAAATGAAGTTTATAAAAAATTTCTAGTGTTCGTGCTAGCTTCTTGAGGATAGATTTTAACAATACATCTAGACAAAGACATATGTAAAAACATACTTTAAGTTTGTTTGGTCTTCATCTATCTTCCTTTAGCATTTGCATATATTTCTTCCTTGTTTGTTAAAGCACATTGTCATTGATCAAAATCTTCACGTATCAACACTTACATGCCGAACGATGTATACATGTCGAACTCCTCAATTTGAGTCAACCTTCCATTGGCTTGATTTTCACTTAGATTAAATCAACACCTCTATCATTAGCATCTTGTAGTTGGGCTAAGAAACCGAGTAACTTCAAGTTCTACGAGTATCACAGCTTTAGTGTCGTATGCCAAAGTGAACTTAGTGTAGCCAGTCGTGGACTTGTAGGTTGTTCTGTAAGCCCAAAGTGTTATCGGAAGCTCATCCACCCACTTGCCTCTAGCCTTCTCCATATGGATTTGATTATTTTGTTTATGGCTTCTACTTGTCCATTGGATTTTAGATGAGCAACTACTGCAAGCCTTTTCTCAATGCCATACTCTGGGCAAAATTCTTTGAATTCCCTACTTTCGAACTGAGTTCCATCGTCCGTAATGATAGTTCACGGGAGGCCAAAGCGGCATATGATGTTTTGCACAATGAAATTAATGACCTTTTTGGTAGTGATCGCAGCTAAGGGCTCTGCTTCCGCCCAGTTAGTAAATTAATCGACTGCAACAAATGCACATTTGGCACCACCTTTGGAGATTGGCAAAGAGCCAATTATATAGATTCCTCGTATTGCAAATGGCCAAGAACTAACCATTTGTGTGAGTTCTGTTGGTAGTGCTCTCGAGATTTTCGCATATTTTGGACATTTGTCGCATCTTCGCACATAATCCGCAGTGTCCCGATTCACGGTTGGCCAATAGTATCCATAGCGGAGGATCTTTTTCACTAATTCCTGCCCCAATATGGTCGCTACATTCTCCTTTATGAACTTTCTTCAAGACTCGTTTTATCTCATCGCGGGCGATGCACCTAAGTAAGGGAACCGAGAATCCCCTTCGATACAATATTCCGTCTTGCATTATATATCGCGAAGCTTTGCGAATGACTTGTCGTCTTTCGCTCTTTCTTTCAGACAAAAACCCATGTAGCAGGTACTGCTTGAATAGGGTTATCTATGACACCTTCTCGATTTCTGTTTTTAACAAAAAAATCTACTTCCATCTCATTTATACCCGGAGCATGTAAGATTTCGATGCGAACCAATCCCATCTGCTTTGCATCACCAGTACTTGCAAATTTTGCCAATGAATCGGCTTCCCCATTTTACTCACGTGGTATGTGCAAAATATCGTAGTATTCGAGGTCGGCCAACAGCTCTTGAACCCGAGCAAGGTAAGGGGTAAACCTCTGCCCCTTTGCTTGATAGTCTCCCCGCACCTAGTACACCACCAATTGTGAGTCACAAAAGATTTCAACCGATCTTACTCCAAGTTCCTTGATAAGTTTCAAGCCAGCAATCATTGTTTCATACTTTGCTTCGTTATTTACGACTGGGAAATTGAGCTACAAAGCATAACAAATTGATCGGTTTTCGGGAGTTACAAGAATTACACCAGCCCTAGAGCAACTGTTGTTGGATGCCCCATCGATGTATAGTTTCCATCGAATGGGGGGAATAACATCCTCACTACTCGGCTTGTTTGATATGGTGAATTCTGCAATGAAGTTCGATAGCGCCTACCCTCGGATAGCCCACCGTGGCAGGTAGGTGATATTGAGTTGAATCAACTCGATGTTCCACTTTAACAACCTTCCATAGGTTTCGGGTCGTTGGAGCACCTGTCGTAGAGGTTGATCGGCATAAATACTGATCGGATGTACCTAAAAATACGGGCGGAAGTTGCATGATGCAATCACCAAGCATAGGCTAGCTTCTCAATCTTAGGATACTTTCTCTACGCCCCCTTCAGACGTTTACTAGCATAATACACTGTCTTTTGAATTCGGTCCTCCTCACGAACCAAGGCCGTATTGATGGCATTCTAAGACACGGCCAGGTATGCATATAACATTTCATGGTCCACAGGCTTTGACAAAACCGAGGGACTTTCTATATGTCTCACCAGGATTCGGAAGGCATTCTCACAGTCGGGTGTCCATTCAAAATTTATATTCCCTTTCTTTATCACGTCAAAGAAGGGAATACATTTATTGGTTGCTCTAGATATGAACCGATTCAACGTAGTGACCTTTCCATTCATGCTTTGTACTTGCTTTATAGTTCTGGGCGCTTGTATGTCTCGAATAGCCTGAATCTTTTCTAGATTAACTTTAATTCCCCATGCATTAACAATGAAACCGAGAAAATTTCCTGACACAATGCCAAAGGAACACTTCAGAGGATTGATTTTCATTCCGTAATACCTGAGTATATCAAACATTTCCGCCAAGTATCGAATGTGGTCGTTTGACTGTCTCACTTCATGAGCATGTTATCCACATAGACTTCCATTGTCCTACCAATTTGGTCTTTAAACATCCGATTCACCAGACGTTGGTAAGTTGCTCCCGCAATTTTCAATCCAAAAGACATCACTACCTAACATTACAGTTCAACGTCTGTGACAAAACTAGTGTGTTCCTGATCTGGAATGTGCATCCGGATTTGATTATATCCCTAGTACGCATCCATAAATGACAATAACTCGTGTCCCGCTGTTGAGTCGACCAACCGATCAACTTTGGGTAAAAGGAAACTATCCTTAGGGCATGCTTTGTTCACATCTGAGTAGTCAACAAAGGTTCTCCATTTCCCATTCGCTTTTCTCACTAGCACGGGGTTCGACACCCATTTAGGGTAGAGGGCGTCGTGGACAAACTCATTGGCTTTGAGTTTATCCACCTCCTCTCTGAGAGCAGCAGACCTCTCCAGGTCAATACCTCTCCTTTTCTGTTTCACTGGTACATACTTTTGTTCAATGTTCAACTTATGAATTGCGATGGCGGGAGAAATTCCACACATATCAAAGTGGTCCAAGCGAAAACATCCAGGTTCGCTCGAAGGAAATCAGTTAGATCCTCAGTCATCGAGGGAGTGAGTTGTGATCCAATCTTTAACACCCGTGATAGGTCATCGTGGCTGACTATAATATCAATCGTTAGCTCAGCCGGTGCTGCCTTTGCCTCCTTAGGTTCCTCATCATAGTCTCTCGGATCTATGTCTCTATAGACTCGGTCACGTTGCCCGAGCAAAGGCTCGGGCGTTACTTGTCAATCTTCAGTGAGTCGGATGTAGATGGAGTTGTCCACAACCTTTCCTTTCTCTCTTAGTTGGGCCGCTCTCAGCTCAGCCACATAATACGCACGACCAATCGCCTAATCACCATGCATAACCCTAACTCCTCTATCTGTTGGAAACTTCAAAGTCAAACACCACAGGGCCAAAGCTGCCCGAAACTTCGCCAGGGCCGGTTGACCCAGAAAGACATTATATGGTGAATCAACATCCTACATAATGAACGGTAGGATATGTACCCTCCTACGTTCACATTCTCCTAATTCAACTGGTAAATCAACAAAACCTATTACATCAGTGCCTGCACCATTAAAACCGTGAATGCAGGCTTTAGATGGTTTGAGATCTTTCACCTCCATATTCATTTGGTCGTATGTTTTTTGAATATAATGTTGACAGAACTCCCACAATCAATCAATATCCTTCGCACAAATGTTGTCCCAATCGTTGCCGAGATGACCATCGGGTCAATGGTAGGTGCCTCCACCCGATCAACATCTCTACTTCTGAACACTATATCATCGGTCATTGTAACAACCCTGGTTTTGGTGATTACCTGGAAATTTAATTATAACAGTGGTTACAATTTAATAATGGAGAAACAAAAATAAATTGGAGACTTAAAATTGTTTATTTTGAACAAACAATGAATTTGGAAAGAATAAATGGAGTTAATATGATAATGTTGCTAATAAATGGTGGAAAATGAATATATTAATTTGGTAATTTATTTGATAAAATAAATAAATAAAAACTTTATTTTTATTGTCTGGATTCGAAATGAGCAATATATGATTGTAATTTGAGAAAATGTAATAATTCTAGCAATTATCGCCAAATGTGGCATTTATTGATTTTTTTTTTAATAAAGTATTTAATTTAATATGTTGTTTATTGTAAATAAAAAGGTGAAATATTGGATTAAAAAAATAATAATTTTTGGAAGTAAGAATAATGTTAAAATGGTTTGTTGCATTTTATTGCACAAGAAAATTATTGTTGTGTTATTTTTGGAGTTGAAAATGGTTTTTTGTGTAGATATTTGTGTAAATTGTTTATTTAATTAAAATAAGAATTTTTATTAATGAAAATAATTTTTAAATCAAAAATATCTTTTATTTTATTGTAAAATAAATTTTAGAACATAAAATATTGTAAAATAAATTTTAGAACTTGAAATATATTAGTGTATAAGTGATTTTGGTGTGTTAATTTCATTTAGAGGCTAAATTAATTTAGTTGTTGGGTCTAAACCCATTAAATTTCATAACCATAAAAGAAGAAACATCTACTTCTCATTTCTAGAACATACGGTATTTTTCCTTCTTCCTGCAAACTAAGAAAAAGGAAGATAAACCCATTTCCTCTTTCAAAACAAAAGCCAAAATCCCCAACTTCAGTCAATCATTTGCTGTAATAATCAATTTAAAGCAAATTTACTTCAGTTGATCAAAGACAAAACCCAAATTCCTCTCATCTATTTCTGATTTTTTGTGGGTTATTGTTTTTAATTGAGTTTTTGTACTTGCATGTCTCTACAAACTTCTTTAATTTCATGTCGCAAGTTTTTGGAAATTCTATGATTTATAGGGTCGAAATTTAGTTTGAAACTGATATACACAGCTCTGCTCTGTGCAATTTTTTGTTGAAACCTGATCTTAAAATCACCATAACTTTTGAATGCAAATCAGAATTGAGTGAGACCTTTTTCATTTGGAATGTATATTTATAAGAAATAACTTTCATGTATTGATTTTTCTGTAATTTAGAGGTTTGCTGTTTCAAAATCCAATTTTTCTACTGTTGCCTCGAGAGCAAAAATAATATTTGCCTTGTGCTTAAGGCTGAAACTAAATTGGCCATAACTTCTTCGTTTTTGATCTGATTTTCATAAGTTTAGATGTTTCAAAAAGCATAAATCATGTACTAAAACTTTCATGTATTGAGTTTTCTGTAATTTAGAGGTTTGCTGTGTCAAAATCCAATTTTACTACTGTTGTCCCAAGAGCAAAAGCAATATTTTCTCTGTGCTTAAGGCTTAAACAAAATTGGCCATAACTTCTTCGTTTCTTGTCCGATTTTGATGATTTTAGATGTTTCAGAAAGCTTAAATCATGTACTACAAGATTTTTTCATTGTGTTTTCTAGGATTTTGAAGTTTTCTTGGTCGAAATTATGGTTATAAGTTGTTGTCCTGAGAACAAGAGACAACAACAACAAACATTGACCTTAGAATTGTATTAGCTCATTTTTACTCTTATTCTCTTCCAGTTTTGATGGTGTTTTTGAGATTTTTGAGAGCTATGATGCCTATATATAGGCTAGCTATATTTGAAAATTTTGAAATTCAAATTTAAATAGAGTTCGAATTTATTTTTAGTTAAATTTGAATTGAATTCGTATTGAACTCAAGTTATCGGTCTTGAGTTATCTTTCTTGTTTTTCATTGTTTTCGAGTACAGTTTTCAGTAAACAATTTTTGAAGAAATTTTTGAAATAAATGGACATTTCAAATTATTATGATATAGAATTTTAAAATTATTTTTCTAATATAAAAAAACTATTTATTCCCAATAATAAAAGAATTTCAAATATGGGTTTTATTAATCTTTTCGGGAAAAAGTTTTAAAAGCTTGTTTTCTCTAGTAAACTATTTTAAATATAAAACACACACTTTTGCACTATTCGAACGTATGAGAAAGTGAATTAAACGATTTAGTAAAACACGTGGTATGGGATAGTGTGTTTACTATTTCGGTTAATTCCGGACTTGTACGATCGAAGTTATTTGAGTTTAATGATTCTGAGATGTTTTGCCATTTTATGGCGTATTTTGAGTTTTATAATTCCTATTTATTGGAATTATTTAAGATGGCCAATATTTGACAAGTATCATGGTTTAAGATCTCCTATGTAGGAGTATGGTCGATGAGAACCATCATGATGTTTTATTTACTTGCCAATGATATAAGGCAAGTCTTGAGTTTATGATTTCATATTTTGACATTTATGGTTTATGAGGAACCATCATGATGCTTCAATTATCGATGAGATGAGACAAGTTACGATGCCGTTTAATTCTTGTCGACGAGATAAGACAAGTATGGTATCTCTTTATCACTCGCCAATGAGAATAGGTGTGACATAAATTTCTGAGTTTTATGATGTTTCTAGTATGGCATCGACTAATGGCTAGTAAACGGCTAAGTGTGAATGTGTGGTATGGGACACAAGTTAACACTTTTCGGTTTCCTATCCGTGAGTTTGTGACACTTTCACGATGTTTACCTAGCAGAACTGCTTTGAGAGGTATCAGCGACCTTGTCATGAGGATGAATTGCTTTGGAGGTATTAGCGACCTTGTTAGGAATGACAAAATGGCTTGGAAAGGTGTCGGCGACCTTGTCATGAGCACGAACTGCTTTGGAAAGGTGTCAACGACCTTGTCATGAGGATGAACTGCTTTGGAAGGTGTTGGCGACCTTGTCTAAGGCTTCGTCCATCTGAGTTTAGCACGTGCAGCATTGCTTCGGCATTGTATTCAAGGATATGGCCAATTCGGGTTTTCTGAGTTTTGAGTTCGCCATTTTTGGCACATTAGTTTTAAGATTTTCTGAGTTTTGAACATGCATCGAATTCTTTATTAAGTTTGAGATCTTATGAGTTTGAGTTCATATTGAGTTCCTTGAGTTTTTAGGATTGAGATGTATGTGTGAGATTTAGCCGCCATGGCTTACATATGAGTTTGAGATCTCACATTCTTATGGAGTTGTCTTGTGTTGCTTTCATGACTTCTATTTGTGACTGAGATGAGTTTTCTCCTTTTTGGAGTAATGGTTCATCGAACCATTTAAGTTTTGCTTGAGTTTTATATGAGTTGATTTGAGTTCATTATGGGTTATCGCTAATGATATGAGGCACTTGTGTTTTATTTGAGTATTGAGTTTGAGTTACCTCTTTCGAGTTATTTAGTCACTTAGGTAGCGTTTGTTACTTAACTATTGAGCTATGAGTTATCTAATCCTTCTCCTCATTCGAGAAGAAGTATCACTATATCTATTCTGCTTCATATTATCGATATTGACTGATTTGTGTAGCTAGACTGACCCGTGTATTTATACTCGGGTCAGACCGAGTTGTTTCAGGTATCATCTATTGGACTTAACTTGATGTTGGTGTTGGATATCATCTCTTCTTTCACTTGAGTAGTTTAATTCTTCCGCATACTTTGATGTTTTTACATTTGGTTTGATGTATATGGTGTGGTCGAGTACCACCTTTATTGTATTCATATTGTATTGTACTAAACATGTATCAGTGTATATGTATATATATGATGTCGATTACTTTTCTGTGATGTGCTTTACATTTAGTTATTGTATTTTGTTCTGGTAGATCCGTCAACCACCTATAGTTTTGGATTAAGCATTTACTATGTATTTCGATCCATTGAGATAGAAAAGAAAATTTATATTGCATTTATCGATGTATTCAGTAGATGTTTAAGACAAAGTTATAGATGGTCGCCCTTAACCAGCCCTATTCTCCGCTTTAGTAGACGGAATTACTCGTTAATTCTCTTTACTAAGGTGGGACTCGGCGTGGGGCGTTACAGTCATCATTCGTTACTGTTTCGTTGAATCCCATCTTCTGAGTTCGAGCAGCATTTGAAGTCTACGTGTTTCAAGGAACTAGCATAGCGTTCGATTTCTTGCCAACTCTTGTCTACTGGATGGGTCCCACCGATTATCGTGTTTATGATTATTCTACCTATAGTTCGAGCTGGTTCCTTAGTATGGCAGGGAGCTTACCTAAGACTATGGTCTGATGTTTCTTGTCCGCCTTTCTGCTGATTATTGACAAACTCCTATAACTTTTTCTGCCGAATCAGCTTTTCTATAGCATCGTGGAGGTGCCAGCAATCCTCAATATTGTGCCCGTAAGTCTCACGGAAGCGATAATACTTCCCAGTCCGCTTTTGTTCCTCAGTGGACTCTTTTGGGTGTGGCTTTTGATTTTGAGAATTATTACAAGTCGATAGGCAAATATTTTCCAAAGATGCATTCAGAGGACTGTATTCATTATAAGTTGGGATCCTTGGTTTCCACTTTCTTGCTTCCCTTTTCTTTCTGGGATTTCCTCCTTCAGATTGCTCCGGCTTGTTTTGAACATTGACCTGGACCTTTCCAGACTTATCACCAGATTGTTTTACAGCAATGTTGCTTCGCACAGTCTTTTTGCCAGGCCCTGGTGCATTGTCTCGCCTCGTCCACCTACCTTCCTCTCTTCTTATGAATTGATGCTCCTTTGAATAAAAACATTCCATTGTAGTTAGAGGTTTTCCTGCCAGCCAATCACCAAACTCCGAATCTGGATCTACTCCTCGCATCACGGGCATTAGAATAGCATGGTCATTTGGGTTGCTAACTTCAGTAGCAACAACGTGAAACCTTTGTAAGTACTCCTTTAATGACTTCCCTGGAGCCTGGATCACACTGGACAAGGAAATCATGTCCTTGGGATGAGTGGCATGAATCCTGAACTACTCCACAAATTTCTTCGCTAACTCATCAAAGTTGGATACAGACCGCAGGGGAAGTCGGGTGAACCATGTGGTAGCGATTCCAGATAAAATTATTGGAAAGCATCTACATTTAGTTGCATCGCTTCCTCTAGCTGAATCCATCATTCACTATATCTCATTACATGTGGTCGGGGATCAGTCTTCCCTTCGTAGGTCGGATAGTCGGTATGTTAAACTTCCTGGGGTACTCAGCCTGTAGTTAGCATCTGTCAATGGAGTGTGGCTTCTGGATACGCCACAATCATCATTAGATAAGCCTTGATTTTCCCTCATTAGCTGTCTGACCATAGCTAATAGGTATGGGGTTTGTATGGAAGGTGGCAAGTTGGAATCTATCATACGGGACCATTCTGGTTGGTGCCTCCTTAGTTGGCGATCTACCACATGCATGTCCTGGGGACCTGCTTCATTGTGACCTTGGTTAGTCGGTCGTCCAGCTACCACTCGTGCTCCAGATCCTAAGTTTCCTGTTCCAACTTGAATACGATTACCTTGGTGTAAGTGAGAGACCATGCCTCCTGGTAGGGAACCTGGACCATCCCTGGTGGATCGTTCAGCTGTACCTATTTGCGTTGTCTCAGTTCTACGGCGTCTACCCCAGGGTGGTTCATCAGACGAAGCGGAGCTGTCGGATGAGGAGTAGGCAGCTGGACTTCCTCCAACATTCTGATGCTTTAGTTGAGTAAGCTGAGTCATGGGTTGGCATTCGCTTGAATTTTCTCATTGAGCCGTCTCATGCTTTCCACGAGTTCTCTCATCAGCTCATTGAACTCCGTTTTGGTGACAACTTCTGTTTGGTTTAGGGCGATAGCAGTCCCTACACCTCGATTAGCTTGTTAATTGCTGGTTCCTACTTGTTGGACGCTAACGGTCTTGGTCACGTCCGCATTGTGAGAGGCTGATCTGGTATGCGGTCTTCCCATTGTAGAGTTATTGGTAGGAACTCTGAGTAGAATCAATGGACTTCTTGTCAATGAACTTAAATCTCCTTCGGGGAATTTCTTTAATCCAGTAGCGACAAAGTAGATCCTAATAACCTGAGAATGCTATTCTCAATGAAAGCACCGAAATGTTAACACCAAAATAGGTCACTAACACCCTTGAGTAGGAGTCTGTAGAGAGATTAATGAAGAAGGTAAATTAAAATAGAGGAATATCACAATAGAATGTAGTTAGAACAGTAAAAAATGCGAACATCAGAATTATAGTGGTTCGACGTAACTGCCTACGTCCACTATTAATGTAATCTTTATTGCTTTTCTCAAAAACTTGAATACAGATACAATCTGTAAACTTCTAACTCGAATACAAGTTTGAATTGAAAGAAAGCTTGTGTAAAAAATGGCAGAGCGTCCTTGGAGTTCTCGATAAAAGGTCCCATTTCACTGCACCCCTACCCCTCTATTTATAGACGAAGATATGCTAGAATTCCTTCTCAGGCATAGGAGCAAAGTACCTTGGCCCATATATAAGAACCTCGAATCCACCGATCCAGGCATACCGAGCGAGATACACCGATCGACAAATGCCGATTGAGGATGGCCGAACGGTGGCCACTGGGTAATTGACTCGAAGCGAACTCTTAGAGGACTCGGAGTAACTCGCGGTGGAACTTGAAGTGAAGCAATGCCTAACCCCTCACTTTGATGTCAACCTCCACGAATAAGTCAAGTTCCTCATCTTGCTTTGAAACAGCTATACCGAACCAAGCGTAACGAATGGTGGTTGTCTAGCGACATCGATTGAATGACGGTAGCCGAGCGACGTTTGTCGAACAAAAGTAGTCGAGCAACATTGGCTGAACACAGGTAACCGAGCGATGTTGGCTGACCGAAGGTAGCCCAACGATGTTGGCCGAACCAAAGTAGCCGAGCGATGTGCGTTGAGTCCCTACCATCACTTTTCTTTTTACTGAGTGGCATATGCCACCTCACCAGATCGAACCACGTATGATGCCCGACCCGTGTATATAGGCCAAACCATGCACTCGGGCCGAACCATGCTTACATGCCAAAGGATGTATACATGTCGAACTCCTCAAATTGAGTCAATCTTCCATTGGCTTGAGTTTCACTTAGATTCAATCAAAACCTCTATCATTAGCATCTCGTAGCTGAGCTAAGCAACCGGGTAACATACGGAGAGCCATTTATAATATCTCTAATATGATAAAGATATATACATCGACCCACATGGTGGGAAAAAATTATATCAATATATTATCATTTCTTTATTTTACTGCATAGGCGTACCTCATATCAGCAATTTTAAGCGAGTGGCTTATTTTATATGCATTTATGCAATTCGAAATCTATCCAACAGCTCCGTGTACCTGAACTTACTCAAAATAAGCACATAAGTTTTCAAAATCATGAAATTTTAATATCATTTCCTTTGTTTAACTAGCCAGACACATAAACTTCATAAACCAACATGTGAATCATATATTACAAGAAATCATAATGTTCCAACAATAGTTTAGTTCCTTTCCTTGGGTCCATATATCATTTCACTTAACTCGAAATGATTTACAACCAAACTTATTGCATTCATATTTACAGCAAACACACTCATATCCAATCCAAATTGGTTTATATGGGCCTTACTTGCATAAATTCACTTTTATTCAATTTCAAATTGATTCACAATCAATTTTATTTGCATTCCATTTATTATCGACATTCATTATATGCAAATCGATTTTATTAAACTTCAATTTAACCCCTTTCAAATCGACTCTAATCAATGTGTCTATTTTCCATCTGATTCCTATTCAAGTTATCTACCAACTTTGTTCGCTTCATTTCTATATCAAACACCTTCCAATCTATGTTTATTTTATTTATGAATTCTTTTCATAAATAATTACTTAAGTTAAGTTTCCATTGTAACCAAATTCCATTTCTTCTTTAAATTGATCTCATTCAATTTATTTGCTTTCATTTACTAAGTATATCTAATTTATACTATTTCATTGGGGAATCATTTCATATAAACTGATTCTCGAACAATTTGTTATATCAAACATGGTTCCTACACTTGTCTTTCTATTAACTTTACTTCCATCTAATATTACTTCTTTTCCACTCACTTTCATTTAATTCACATAGTGCTATTCACTTTATTTTATAGCGAATGGCATATCATTTTAAGCCAATTTATTTATAAACCATTTCAAAAATTTATTTCTAAGGTTTATTATAAACACTCCATATCACTGCTTAAGTTATATTCAGCTTTAAAACTTAAATTCGTACCCTAACTATAATCCAAATGCATATTCAATTCATTTACTCTTAAATTGAATTCTTTTCTTGTTATCAATTACTCAAGCATTTTATCTTGGTTATACTTCTCCACTTTTACAGTTTAATAAGTTATACCAACTTATTTTATTCACAATTCCCTAACTTCCCACTTAAATTTTATTTGCATTCTATATTTATAACATATAGCTATACAACCACTTCACAATTCATGTTTATATTTAATTTGCTCGATTCTAATCCACTCTTCATTTAAAACTCAATTTTTATGAATTTCTATTCACATTTCTTTACCATAATATCAAACCATTATCATTTAGGTCTTACCATTTCATTTCTCAACTCATAAGTTCTAAACTTATTTACTTAATATCTCATGTTGCTTACTTGAGTCTATGTACATCCTATAATAATAACTCTGGATTATCTATATCACTTAATAGCTTAAGTATATCCCCTTCATTCAATAATCATAATTTATAATTACATAATTATTCTACATTTCAACTTTATATTCCATTCAATTCACTTTATCTCGCTTATCTTAAGTTAAAGTCCAAATCATAATATTCGTTTTAACTTACTTAAGTTAAATTTTAACTTGAAGATTAAAATTTACATCTTCCCTTCTTGTCTATACCAACTCCAAATTAAAAGCTCGGTAAGTGATTTTCTCAGGCTTTACTGTAACGTCCCTCCTTTTCACGCGATTTAAATCGAGACACGTGCCAATTCAAACCATACGAAAGGGCGGATTGTTATGGGGTAAACAAGGAAAAAAAACAAAATAGAATCTCACAGCGGAACGATAAAATATAAAAATAAATATATAGTTCATAAACTGTTTACAAACATTTGATTCTTCTTTATACAATCAATATCAGAGTTCACATACCAATAATAATCAATGCAGCAGAATTAAAAAGTGTAGTGGAATATAATTAATAATAATAATAATAGAAATCTCCGTCTTCGTCCTCCAGAGCTAAAGTCTTCGATCCTGTAACGCTCGGACTGACCCGAGCGAATTGAAAAGACAAAACACTCGAGTCTGAACTAAAAGATCTTATGTAAGTTAAATTAACTAAAATAAATATGAGTGTAGTAACTCAAAAGATGCTCGGGACTTACATCTCTTAAGGATCCGTTAAACTATTTACTATGTAGCATATTTCGCTATTATAATAATGTCTAATTGTAAAATAAACTTACTTTTTAATAGCGTTATGGGGTTACCCATATAGCCCTTAACACAAATAACGCCAATAGTCTATACAGTACCGTAATACCTCCTGATCGGGAGGCTACCAGAGGATACTCCATAGGTACGACACAAACAGAAACTCATAGCAAAGGCTCGGTATGGTTGGTGACACGGCACAACTAGGCAATGACAAGGTAGATATACCAATTACGCATCCAGGCTGGTGGTAACGCGCAGCGCGCAGCTACCGCCCACCTCCAACAAACTCCCCCAGAATCAAAAATAAAGGTGGCCACCGAATCAATCCAAAGTCAAAGTATAGTATCGAAGAGGAGTGTCCGATCAGAGAAATGAGCTCATTGGCCCGAGAATCGCTCCTGTTTTAGCCACCTTATGCCAACTCACGGGAGTCGGATCCACGTATTTACCTCAAAGCTCCACCATCCTACTTCATTCTGGAATCTCCACCGTGTACACGGTTGTTAAAGTTGTTTTCGGAGTTGGCAGAGCGTATGACAACTTCCGATCCTGGTCTCTTCAACAACCAAACATTATTATAACACCGCGGTCATTAAAAATAGTTTTTACTTTAAAAACCAGAATATAATTTACCATTTCAAACCAATAAATACGATATCATTTCCATTTCCAAAACAACTCATTTTGATATTACGTTTATAAAACCCACATCAATGATACCATTTTATTTCAAATATATTTCATTTCCAAATCATACTGCTTTAAATTTTCTAATATCTGGAAATCAAACATTTAAATTATAACTTTCAAAACACAATACTTTGAAATTCATAGCATTAAAACCATAATTACTAAAACTTGACTGGTTTGGATATTCAACAGTATATATTATAAAATGGTTTGAGTTTAAAATTACTTCATAAAATAATTTCTGCGACTTCACAATTTTTATTTACAAAAAATTTATGTCTAAACCTCATAAATTTAGATTTCTTTTAGTTTCAATAAAACACTTCGATTTCAATATATTCAAACATTGAGTATTTAACAATTTCAAATCTCAGGTTGGAAATTCTATTCAACAATTTATTTTCCTATTATTTAGGTTTGAAATATTCACCAAATAAATCCATAAAATAAAACTCAAATTTTTAACAAATAAATATTTCCTTCAATTTATTTATACTAGAAATACTCATTTAATTTATTTTGAATAAAATCCAGCTATAAATATCGTACCTTTAAAATTTCCAGGCTTAAATAAGTTTTACATCAACTTATGAGGATAAATTTTAAATAAGTTCCATCGAATAAATTTCCAATTTACCTCCCAATCTTAACTGATTTAAATCATTAAAACTCTATCTTAAACATGTACTTAACCATTTAACATAAATAATCAAACTCCATTGTTCAATTTATTTATTTCTATTCAACCGATTTATACATAGCTTAAATTCAAAAATTTAACTATATATGTATATATAAAATATATTTATATAATATCCAAACTTAATATTTATTAAACTGTATCATATTCAAACCATAAAAATCATTTCAAAAATAATTTTGTATATATACCACGGTACCTGTATATAATTTTCTAACCTATGGTCAAGTGATACAGATATTTATCATTTCAATCCGCAATTTAAAAATAAAAATGCGGTTGTATATCATTTCAAACCGCAATTCCGAATGAAATGAAAATGCATAATAAATTGCAGTTTATACAATATAAAATATAGCATCCATTCATCC
Source organism: Allium cepa (assembly GCA_030765085.1). Classification (NCBI taxonomy): domain Eukaryota; kingdom Viridiplantae; phylum Streptophyta; class Magnoliopsida; order Asparagales; family Amaryllidaceae; genus Allium; species Allium cepa. The sequence continues at coordinate 959,955,646 of CM060939.1, read as the reverse complement.
CAAATATCAATCATCAACCATTTATTACAATCATCATCCAATTTAAACAACATCAATATAGTGCATATAAAATATAACAGGTAATAAATAACAGGTATTAACTAACAGTTTATATTCAATAATAAATTTAATAACTGTTTAACTAGCAGTTTATATGCAAATAAATAAATTTTTAACTGTCAATTTATATGCAAAAATAGAAGTAATTAACAGTTAAATTAAATAAATGCGATTTAACTAAGATGATGAATAAAACATGCCAAACAGTCATAAATAAATTTCTACTCATATCTTAAGTCAATTTAACAAACATAAGAAATTTTAAAAATTGTGAGTAGGTTAAAACACTCAACTTTTGGATTTAAATTGAATTTAAATCCAATTTAAACCCAAAATTTAACTGTCTCCAATTCCGTCCAAACCAGTGTCATCAAGTCCGGAATTTTATTACGATCCTAACAAAAAAATCTCACGTGAAACGGACCTCGTATGTGAGAGTTATGCATGTTAGAATGAATTGAAACAAAATTAAAAATAAAATAAAATAAAAACAAATGAACCAAACAGACGCCGCCACGTAAGCATCTCTTCCACTTCCCTCACACGCAACTGCCCGTTCATTCAAACCCATCCCTTAACCATTGACCGAGACTTTGACCAAGCCCTGCCGATGCCACCGGCCCCCATCACGTTGCCGTCCACCACCATCTTGAAGCTATCGTCGAGGCGCTCCTATCTATACCATCGGCGCGTCCCTGGTTGCCGCCGCAGCCGCCTCTAAGCTAGGGTTTCCGAGCCCTAATTCGCCAATTCCGGCCAACCCAAGCACTTTCAGACCACCAAACAACCACCAATCAACTTCCCTCGACGAGATCTACAATACCCATATTTCAATTTCGTCAGTTGGTGTTGAAATCAAAAATGCCCAATTCGACGTTGACCGCGATTTCTGATCAATCCGGTCACTGTCTCGAAAAACGAACAGCAGACGTAGGTTCGCATCATTGAGATCTTCGATATATACTTTTTTGAGATTTTTCTAAGGACTTTGAATTTTTGACTTTGGATTTGATTTTTGAATTTTGAAATTGGATCTAGTTTTTGGTTTTCAGCCATTGGAAGAGGAGGAGCTGAGGAAATGAACGCACAAACAAATGAGAATAGATGGAGGCTAGCGTTTATAATTGGGTTTATATAGGTAGGTTAGAAATAGAGTAGATGGATCCGATAAACAAACGTGCTGAACGATAATTGGCCCAAAAAGCCCGTTCTGACTCCGGAACGAAATTGGATCAACCCATATATTGAAATAGGTGTTTTAAAATATTCTGAACGCGATGGAAAATGTTTCACGTCCAAATTCGATCGTATGAAGAAGTTAAGCTGAAATCAAAAATTTCAAATTGATTTCAATTAAACCGATTTCAAGGCGTTTCGCGTTCGTACGATCAAACGACAAGTCCGATCGCTACGAAACTTGAAACCCTATAATAATTCACTGTTACGAATCCGATGAAACTGGTTTCGTTGAAATCCAAGTTCGTGACTAAAATGGCTATTTTATATTAATTAATAAATTACGAATTAGTAAATAAATTCAATTTTTATATTTCAGTTTTAGAATTGGAAATTTTTATCACTTAATAATTCTCAACATTTAAAATGACTTAATCAATTTTTAAAATGTCAATTTATTAAAGATTAAATCAATATAAATCTTCAATTTCATAAAATTCAAAATTATATATAAATTTCCAAAATTTCCTTTTTAATTGAATTTACCTATATTTATTCCATTTATTAATTTCAAATATAAGGGTTTACCGTTGGATTTAAAATTATCACAGATATTTCCCAATTTTCAACTTAATTTTTTTAAATTAACGTAATAATTTCATATTTGATTTTATTCATTTGCAATAAATCCAATTATTACTAATTAAATAAATTAACTCGCTAATAAAATTCAAATTCTATAATTCATAAACTTCAACATCTTGATTTACTTATAAATTTAGAATTCTTTAAACCAATTCCCTTCTCAATTTTAGAGTAACTTAATTTACCAATCATAGTATTTATTTCAATTTCTTAAAATAACCCCTTTATTATAAATTGAATCTAATTTATTATAATAAGTTTCCAATTTAGTGGATTAGATTCAATTTCAACTTTTAACTTACACTTAAGTTTAGGTCATAATCAATTTATAACGTGTTACTTTCATAGTTATTTACCTACTTCTCGTATTAATTTCTCAATTAATCATGATTATTAAAGTAACGCTTATAATCAATAACGCCATTAATTACTCACATTTAAATGAACGTTATTTCAAATAAATTTATTTCCAAATAACGTACTACCAGATTACCTAAATTTACGATCAAATACCGTTACAATGGTTATCACATTAGTCAATTAAATCTTTTCCTTTATTTCAATTAATTGGGTTTGCGCAAATTAAATTACCATTAACTTACATTTACATAATTTACATTCAGTTACAACTAAATTAATACACTGATTTCATTTGTAAATTAAATGCTCACCTTTATAGGCTTTCATTCCCAAACAATATTTAAATTTCTATATGACATTGATTTAATTCAATTTACTATTTAATATTATTAATTCATTAATCAAATTCACTACTTACCTTTGTTCTCTTATATTCAATTCTTAGCCTAGCATAACAATTTACATCACTTCAATTTATTCGTCATTTTATTTCAACTGTAAATACCTAGCCTTAATTTCCCATGGTTTCATTTCATTTTCACCATTTGCTTCATTATGAATTATAAAAATCTTTATTTATTCTAAATTAAATTACATAAATCTTATTAAAATGACAAATTTAATTAACGAAAATTTCGGGTCGTTACATTTACAAACATTTAAATGGAAATCCCAGAGTTTAACTACCTAGTTCTATTTCAAATCATTTTGAAATCACAATATACATATATCACTTTGGTATATCAAATCATACCTTTGAAATCTCAAAACCACTTGGTTTTTCCCAAAACAGTTCCCTTTTGAACTTCTAAAACGAACTTGTTTATCAACAAGCCCAAAGCAAATATTCATAGCCAACCACCATGGTAGCAATCCATCATGTAGAAACTCGAAAATGAATATTGGTGATGTGGCCATCGTCACTAGGATAATTTTCCAACGACTGAAGTGAGTTCGATACTTCCTTACTTCCAAATTCATTTTTAAACAATTCATTCAAAAATAATTTTCAATTGCAAAATCATTTTCAAATAGTAATCCATTATTCCCTTCAATCACTTTGGGAAACATTTCCAAATTTTCCAAGACTTAAAAATTCCAAACATTTAGTTCAAACCCAATTTAAAACATTTCCCAAAATTTTCGGTTTTTTTAAATTCCGGATTTAATCAAATTTTAGTAGTAAACTTTTTTTATAAATCATTCTTATATAATTTCTATTTGGTTATGTATATATATAGAACCATTTCAAATTTTATAATCTTGTTTGATCATAATATTAACTACTAGACATTCCAAGCATACACAGTATAATAATTTTAGAAAATTATTCCATTTATAAGAAACGTAGTTTTGGGTAAAATTATTTCATTTACCCACTTCAAAACAATAACATGTCGGTTTATCTTGTCTAAGAATTTAGAAACCCCTATCGATACGGTTGTACTTCCCGTACCAACCAGAATTCATAAACACCCCACCGATAAGTCAACACAAGATAGCAGTATTTTATATTCACTAACAATTACGAGCTCATATCTATTAATACACTAAACTCGTTCTAGAGTACTTCTGACTTTATCTCTAACGAGTAAATCCCACCAAAGCCTAGGTATATCGCCAACCTAAGCTCTGATACCATAATATCATGACCCGCCCTTTCGACCCACGAAAATCGACATAAATACGCTCACTGTATAACATATTGAACGATCGAGTGTCGGAAAAATAGATTATTGAGGGGAAAGAAAGTAGGTAGAAAAAAAAAAGAAACTAACAAAAATAGAATCTCGTAGTTTACTGAATAACATAAAATATAAACAGTTCTTTACATAAACCCAAAACTGTACTATACATATCTCACATCAAAGTACAAAAATCAATAATTACCAGCATAGAGAGTTATAACAACCATTCGTCACAAATGCTGGTAATTTCAAACAAAACACTGTAGCGGAATAAAACAAGTATGGGAATATGTCTCGGTCTCCAGCTCGTCTCCTGAGCTTCAAAGCATCCTAACCTGAACCTGCGATGCTCGGTCTGACCCGAGCATTATAATAAAATAACACCCGAGTCAGTCTAGAAAACCAGCATGAGAAAACACAATCAATTTGAATTATTAAAGTTATCAAAATCCTTTGAAAATCAAAGGTATCTCGTAAGACTGCGCTACACATAAACACGACGTGTTTTTACCTTACGATAACCAAAACATTTTATATCAAAGTCATCTAATATTATAATAGTGTATAAGTACAAATACTTATTCAAATAGCTGAAATTATTACATTAATTAAATTCCAGCATACTACGCTCTACAACCAAAATAGTAAAGGCATGTATTGGAGAATGGACTCTATACGAATGACTAGGCACTAAGATACCACCTTTCATGGTACACGTCTAGAACAGCGTACCGGGGACAACGTTGGGATCCCCTGCAACACAAAAGCGGACAATCCCTAACCTAGATAGACCGAATATGCTATCATCCCAGTTTTCCCACCCTTTTCCAAGCTTATTCTATCATCATAGTAATAATATCCGAGGGCATCTAGAAAGGTGATAAACATACCCTAATTGGGTGCTACCCACTTAACCTTGCTGCATCCCTCCTGATTTTCAGTCATTCTCGATTAATGAGGCTAGAGGCTACGGTTACCTTTAAGGAAATTTAACTTAGAATGCCTATTGTCCTCCAATGACAATGTGCTGGTAGCATTCATCCATACAACTGCGTTCAAGGTCCGAACGGAACCGAAGGCACTATTCCTACTTCATCCATTTTAGAATCACCCTCAGGATTATTAGCGATTAGCACTTGCACTTCACTACTTCATCTTCGACTCTATGCTCTTGTCTTCATTTCGAAAGCATACTCGTTGGATCGAAGTGGTTTTTTGATAACAAATTCGATCCCGGTCTCATCGAAACAACGTTCGATATTTCCAGTAAACTCAACCCCGGTTCTTTAGGAAATGAACAGACGAAGATAAGATTGAAGATCACCTCCTAACCCTTAGTGGATGGATTTCCTCATCAACGTCCCAGAAGAATGAAACGAGTTTACACATACATTATAGCACATCAAACGGTAACTGTACCATTTAATCTCCGTATTCTTCCTAGACATTTTTAAAGTCATATTTTGGGTCCATATTTAGATAGTCGGTTATTTAAAAATCAAATAAACAATCATTCAACCAAATACTCCATTTTCCACTTAAACATTAAATCTCCTTTTATTTTGAATTTTAAATACATTAATCTCTTTATCCAAATTATACATACTTATCTCATTGAATTTAGTAAATTTACAAACTATTTTTTGAAATATTTGAAAACTCATTAAATTAATGTGGAAAGTACCACTGCGGCATCAAACCATGGGTTCACAGCTCAATGGTTATGTCTCTATCCCAGAGAAATAGGCACTCACCGCCTCCGATTACGCCATGCGAGTATACATTACTTCCCGAAAAGCTTTATTTAATAAATTATCTCAACATATACTTATAAAATTTTAAAACAAAATTTCCAAGTTTAGTCTAGGAAAAAATACTTAGATAAAAGTTACTATACAAGCCATATTATTATTTAATAGTTTATCCTTTGGAAAATAACAATGCTGACTAGTTCTTGAATAATAATAAATCTTTAACAACCATTATAAAGTAACTAATTATTAATTAAATATGCTTTAACAATTTAAAGTAATTAAATAACTAATTTCTAGAATATTGTTAACACTTTTAAAATTACCTAGGTAATAATTAAAAATCCTTCTTTTTAAAACAAGCCCAGTTTCTCGATTTTAGCTTCATTTCATTATTTGGAAATCTTACTTGAGTTCCCGTATAACCAATTTAATACTAATTTCCAAATTCCCTTCTATCCTTCCAATATACTAAAATTCCTGATTTTCAAACTTTTGTATTTTAACATGTACCACCTAAGAATTTATTATTTAAAAATCCTTTTATATACTTTTATTCCAAAATCTCTTTTTACTATATCCCAAATTAGTTAAGTACAAATTTCAAACCAATATTTTTATCAGATCAATTAACACAAATTTTTAGATAGATATTTTACTTCAAAATATCCTCTTTAAAATTCCTCTAAATTCAAACCATACATACTATTGGTATTTTTAAAATACCAAAAATCAAGGCCAAAACAACCATATCATCCAATCAATATAAATCACACGGTAATCTATCACAGATTATTCCAACCGAACATATATCACTATATATGAAATTAAATTCAACATTTTTGAGGAATCCAGTTGGATCCCTCTACCCTGTTTCCTTATATACACAGATGTTAGCACGACATAAAAATACCAATTCCACTTCGAGTTGGAATATCGTGCTATATAGGGTAATCCACTATAATACGGGATGCATTGGGTCTCGTCTTCTATATATATATATATATATATATATATATATATATATATATATATATATATGCGGGAATGTTAATCACTCAAATATATATACTACTAGATATTATATCGCATTCAACTAACAATAATTTATCAATTCAACCATTAAACCATTTATTAACTTTAACTATTTAAAATTAAAGCCAATAGTTCAAAATTGAGTGAGATCAACTCACCATGAGTTTGAAGTTCGCCAACGTTAAAATTTTAAATTAAATCGAACACGTTCGATTTAACCCAAAATTTTAAGTAGCTTTGATCGACTCCAAATCTATTCCACAGCATAGTGCTTGTCGCCACGATCCCTTCACCGCTTGTTTCATCCGATTCTGATAATGTATGAAAAAGATCGACAATTTTAAAGTTTGAATATAATTTATATATAAATATAATTTTTTTAATATTATACCAAACAAAAATTAGGCTATAGATCTTAGCCAACAGGAAATTAGAGCTGCTCCCTTTCTTTCTTCCTCTTGTTCAACGTACATTCCATTAGATGTTAGAACAAAACTAACATCGCAACCCCAAAACTTGTCGACAACCACCATAGCTCGATCGGAAGTTGATCACCTTCAGCCAAATCACGCACCAACATCCCCTCGACCCCCGTGCCAAGTGCAGCGTCGCCAAGCCCCAATGTCGCATCAAGATTTACGCACGAACGCGTAACAAATGCTGCCAAATATCTCCTCCCACGGTGCCTTATATTGGATCACCACTGTTCAATTTGTAGAGCTTGAAGAGCTCTTCGACTTTCGTTTGGAAAGTTTTGGAAAATATTACATGGATGAAGAGATAAATAAGGGATAAGATCATTGTATAACGGCCATTAACAATAATAGCCCGTGACTGTGAAGCTTTGATTAAGGTTTACTGTTCAAGAGAGTATATATACACGTATACACATATTAATTAATACTATTTCCAAAATTTAAATGTTTTTTTGAATGAACTCCAAACTAGACGTGCCGACCGGGATTTATAATGTTTTACCCCTATTCCGAACAAAATGGAACATGTATCGGGGCCTAATTCGATCGTATATAGAAGATAGCTTTTTCGATCAAATTAAAATATTAAGTTTTCGATATTTATTTCAACGCATTTCTATCTAGTACGAACAAACAATAACTCCAAATGTTATGAAATATAAAATCCGTTAATAATAAACTATTTGGGATTCAATGGAACTAGCTTCTTCGAATTCCAAAAATGTGCCCCGGAAGGCTATTTTAACGCGTCAATTAGTTCGAGCGATTTTCAAAATCGTTGAAATTGTTTAAATTTTCAATTTCTAAAATTTACTAACTCATTTATAAATCAAATAGAATTTACATCGATATTAGAAATCGCTTTCATTCATATTAAATCAAAATTCAATTATTTACACTCTTATTATATATTAATTCCCCATTAAATTAATATATATTAATTTCCAATTTTAAATTTATTGACTTTAAGTCTCATTCAAAAATCAACTACCATCACTCTAATTCAAATAGAATTTTAAGTCAACTTAGAAATCATTTCTCTTTCCATTTAACTCCAGATTCCCATATTTAGCCAATTTCAAATATTAAATTTATATTTACCAAATCCAATTAATCGTTATATTTGAAATGTTAAACCATTTCACTGATTCTTCCCTATTCAAAATCAATTAATATTTCAAATTCAACATTAAAAATAAGTTAAATGTTCAAAAACAAATGGCCAAAATTCCGGGTCGTTACAATAACTTTATAAATTTATTTCCAGTTTATAACTAATTTATATCACTAAAATCCATTTATAAATTGATTTCTACTTAAAATTCCATTTGGAAATATATTTCCCAATAAATCCAATTATAATTCCAAATCTATTCAAAACTCGATTTCAACTTCCATTTACATTTTATGACATATTTTTAAATTCTGTTGTTCCAAATCCCTTGTGTAAATTAGTTTCAAAAATATTTTTCTTAACCACTTTAAAAAATATGTTAGTGAATTCCAAATCAAATCTTTTATTTAATCCACACCCATTTCTTATTCAATATTCCAATTTCCATTTAAATATTTTTATCTCCAAAAATCACGTTTGCATTTCTTTTTTAAAAATCAAAAATATTCTTTATGGTATTTAAAATACCAAAATAAGGTCAGTGCTACTGTAGCATCTAATAAATCAAATCATACAACAATCCATAACAGATTATTCAATCACATCATATATATATATATATAAGATCAATATATTTGAGGAATCTAGTTGGATCACTCCAACCTGTTTCCTTGCATCCACAGATGTTATATAACATAAAATACCAATCTCTCTTCAAGGCGGGATATCACGGTAATATATGGTTATTCGCCATTATGCGAGGCTCATAGTGTCTCATCCGCTCCAATCGGCGAGAATATACCCAACTACAAATATATATAATATAACATCCAACATATAATAATTTATAAATTCATCCAACCAACCAATAAATTATTTTCAATATTTTATATTAAAAACCAGTAATCTAAATGAGTAGATTTACTCACAAAAATTTTCTGTTGTTGCTTTCGCATTCCGTTTTAATTAAAATTAAACAGACGTTTAGTTTTAATTAAAATTCTTGCTAGTGCCAAATTATTCCAATCCAACTCCATAACAAATATTTTACTAACACGAATGCAATGACGAAGACGGCGCCACAATCGGATCTCATATGACAGAAATATGATTTTTATAAGAATTTGGACTTTTATAACTTAAATAATGAAACAAGTTAATTAAAAACTTAATCACCTTCCTCATCACTTTCTCCCCCTTCCAAAATTCGAATTGCTGCTACACGTGCACCTCTCCATGTATCATTGACATGCCTTGACAATCGCGAAACGACGGACGATGATTTCCATCGTAAACCCCTTCGCGCGGGCTTCATGACAATGCCCAAAATCCAAGGTCCAATAGATTAGAGAAAAACATGGCCCAACTTCACCTCCCACATCCTGACAACGTCGCACCTCCCAACGGCGAGCCGCACTCCACCAAAATTCGTGCCAAGGTGCTGCCCTCCTTACAAACCCGAATCCAATCTCCGAATCACCTTTGTCTATCTAAATCGGCAGCTAACCCAAGCCCTAGCTCCACATAATACTTTCGAACCCCCCCCCCCCCCCAATGTTCGATCGCACCTAGTAAAACATACTCGAGCATCACCAATCTTTCCACAGCTCGCTGATGCGTTTCGTTTCATTCGATTCTTTTTTTTCTGAAATGGATTTTGAATAAACTAACGAGAGGGAGAGAGGGAGAATCGGCTTTTAAAATGGAAGGTGGGTACGATCGTAGGGTGGCTTGTGAATTGGATAGGGTGGCTGATATCTGATGTTAAAACTGCTGAGGATTGACTTTTAAAATATATATTATTATTTAGTTCCAAAATATCTCGCTTATAGTAGCTTAAAATCCCGAACTCCTATCACTGCGTGCCTCCTAGCATTCCAAGTGTTATACCCCTATTCTGAACATAATGGAACAAGCCTTGTGCCCCAGTTCAATCGTATGTGGAAGATAGCTTTTTAAACCCAATTAATATATAATTTTTTCGATATTAATTTCAACGTGTTTATATTCCGTATGACCAAGCAATAAATCCAATCGCTACGAAATTTGGAATCTGATAATAATACACTATTACGGATCCAATGAAACTAGTTTCGACGAATTTCAAGATTGTGCCTCGGATCACTATTTTTATTTTAACGCGTCGATTAAATCATCGATTTCAAAAATTGACGAAATCATTTGAAATTTCAGTTTTAGAAACTTACTATTATTTCTAATTCAAATAGAATTTATATCAACATTAGAAATCATTTTGATCCATATTCGACTAAAAAATTACGATTATTCACTATTTCCGTATTATGATAAATCGCTATATTTGAAACTAAAATTCATTCTATAATTTCAACCAAAATCTTCATATTCAAAAATCAATTTATATTCCAAATCCAATATATGAAACCATTTAAATATCCAAAATCAAATGACGAAAAATCTGGGTCGTTACACCGGACTTAGTTCCCTTATGCAATCATTCACATTGTTGTTGAAAAAGACCTAATTCATCGATTCAATCTTGGAGAGACTAGGATAGCTAAATGTTCTACTTATCGAAAGCCACTTCAAGACTAAGATATGTGTTCTTTGTTTTGGAAGTGGAATGATGGAATCCATGTGTGGTTCTGAATTCTGTTGAGATGATGAGTCCATGTGGGATTCATGATCTGTTCGAGTATTGAAGACTCATGTGAAAGATGCCGAACGTAGTCTCGACATCAAGAAATGAGTAAACTTAGGTAGGCAACATAACCCTAGGTTTAACTGACCCAAATAGTAGGTACATCAACTCCAGTATCTAGATATGTTAATCGATATGTTGCACATGGGGAGTTGATGATACTTGGTTCATGTGTTAGGGCGTGGTTGCTTGTGTTTTCCTTTTGGTATATTTTTTCTAGAGATATACGACACTTGAATAGATATCTTCTTATCCTTATCATAGGTGATCGGTCTTAGTTTTCTAAGTAGGTCTCTGTGGAAAATCCATTGTGCGAACGCACCATAGCGGTTTTGTTTGTATACCTCAATATGCTGCTGAATGCAACCAATGTAACCATTCCATTTATGTTTATTTATTTATTTTTCAACTCTAGATATTATTATAATATCACTATAATTTCCGATGAAATGGTTTAGATATCATAAAGTAAAAACCTATCCGTTTTATTTGCAGCATGAGCTAACGAGATACCTTTATTTTGAAAGGTTTTATAACAATAACAATTCAAATGACTTGAGTTTCTTACAATGGTTTACTAGACTGATCCGTGTGTTATTTTGTTATGATGCTCAGGTCAGCCCCATGTATATTTCAAAATTTCATTGATGTCCATTGGAGCTCTTGGAGCGGAGCTAGATGATTACCTACCTTAGCTTTTCTTTCCACCACATTACTTTGTTTAAATATCTTAGCAATTGTAAGGACATGCAGTTGTAACTGTCTAGGCTAATTACAGATTAGTTTGCTTAGAATATTGTATCATATAGTTTTCTTTGTAAAAGATCATTTTGATATTATATGTTATCGTTCCGTTCTTAGATTATGATGCTGCTATTCTCCTCATTCTTGTTCTTTTTCCTTTTCTTTTACTTTACCCTAAGGTTTGTCTTTTCGGCACTTGGATGTATTAGTGTAGACATTCAAGGGTCGAAAAGGCGATCGTTACAAAAATGATCTAAATTGTCAACCTCTTTCGATGACATTAAAACAACAATCATCTTAGGGATTTACAACCTAAACATGACTCAGATTACCTCCAAGTCTTGAGAGCAAAACATCAGTTATCATCTCAAAATCATTGGTCGAATAGTCCTTCTCATGTACTTTAAACTATCGATTGGTATAACAAACGACTCTGCTCTCTTTCATCAAAACAATGCCCCATCCTGTATCACATGCACTAATATATATATATATATATATATATATATATAACAAATGCCATCCAACCATCAAGAAGTACTAAAATTGGTGCACTGTAACTCTTTCAGCTTAGTAAAAGCATATGCTGAAGTTCTAAGCTCTATGAGAAAACTAAATTTTTCTTTCTAAGGCACTTTAATAGAACATAATTTTTTATGAAGTCTTTAATAAATTTCCTTTAATTTCCTTCCAAAACAAGAAAACTCATTACCTCTAAAGCATTCATCGATTGATGCCAATCGTATATTATAGCAACTTAACTTAAAATTAAGTAATCCATAGACAAATAATATCTTCCAAACCTTCTTGCACAAAGAGTATGCAACTCTATCCATCTTTAGGTAGAAAAACACAAGGTGATGTTCATGATAGAGAAAGGGGTATGCCATAGGGGCAATTGTGTAATTTTTTACATATATCTAACACGATGGCCAATCTAGTTCAAAATAAAAGGAGTTTGCTTTCTATTGTATACTTGACGTAATATGTTATATTAATTAATTAATTTAATTAAAAGTATATTTAATAAAAAATCCATAAATGGTATATTTCTGATAGTGGTTATAATGCATTGTAACTATGAGCAATTTATCATAATAAAATAAATATGCCATTTTAAATATTCGTACTCAAGGTGTATTGAGACTATACTGATTCATTAAGACTAGAGTACGTAATGCTTTCCAAATATTGGACTGTGTATTACTCGTGACTGTTGGAGGCACTAAAGGGATATGTACTGATAGTTTTTTAATAACCATGGAATGACACATTCAATAGTTTTCTGTTAGTTAACATAACTAAGTTCAAACAGAAAATATTTATGTGACAATGTTACAAAATCCTCTAGACTTGAGAATGTCATCGAGCATCAAAATGGAAACTCCACTTTGATTATAGTTAAATTATGTCATAACATCCATTGAATGACTATAGTTAAGTCGAGTGAAAGACTGAAAGTGAAACACTATTCATGAGGTAATTCGTTTCCTCGGTTATATGATCTTAGTATCACTGTCAACTGAAGTTAACTCAAAGTCAAAATCTTTGGCCAGAGCATTTTGATAGATAATAAGTGTTATTACTGAACCAAGGACTTTGTGTTTGGATGATAGAGTTGGATGCGGATAATATTAGAATTTTGACCTACCAACTTCCATAAGTCCAAAACGATATAGTTTTGACGAAGGGAAATGGTCTAAAAATAGTCACAATCGGGTAATGCTTAATAAAGTAAAATTGGACTTTATAAAAACCAAGTAAGCTATAATTTTGGCCAAAATTTCACACCACTTGCTAAGTGACATGTGAATGTTAATATTCGAATAGTACGATATTAATTGCTGGCCAAATTTACACCCACAAAGTCGCAAAACCGAATCGTTGTATACTCCGTTACCACATGAGTTAATTAACTTTTTAATTACTATAAATTAACTTATATTTATGAAATACTAGATATAAAATTTTATTTTGATTTGATGAATAAATATTATTAAACATGTTTATAATAGTTAATATATATATATATATATATATATATAAACGGATAGACGATATCGATATACGTTTAAATTAGATTTAAACGCGATATAATTTGTTCAGACTTAAATGGGTTTGAAGCTCATATGGAGCTGGAGTCTTTCAACCATAATGTGACTAGGTAGGTAGGGCCATTTGATGGTAAGGAGGCTAGGGTCTTGATAGATAAGACGAAAGAATGGGTAAGAGAGAATAGTAGATTTGGATCCTTCCTTATCTCTTTATTCTCTCCTCTATAAATAGAGTATAACCCTAATTATTTTTCTAACTTTTGAAGCCTCTACTAGCATCACCTATGGCAGAAAATAACACCTCTCTATCCCACCATTTCCAAAGTCAAATCAAAATAAATCAGATCCTATTCGATAGGTATTGGTCATCGGTTCTAGGACTAGTGTTCTATTGGATTGGAAATTGTTTCAAGGAGTAGATCTAATCGTTTCAATGTGTACTTAAAGGCATTGTACATAAGGAAAATTTTTGATGTATTTATGAACATTAATTTATGTACATTATTTATTTCATGTATGTTATATCATTAGTTTAGGTGAAAATTCTATTATATGAAAATATTGTCATAATTAGACTGATTATATGCTTATATAAACTTATATATTTATAAAATAGTAATATTTTATGGCATATATATATGATGCATTTGGATCAAATGAATATATTGTTTTGATTTTTTAATTAGTTTAATATTCAACATTAAATTATATATAAGCATTGTAATTTAAATTCTATATCTTAATATATTTAAATATAGTTTCAAAATTTTATATAAATAGTTCCATGTCTAAATTAATTTTGGTAAAAAAACTAATTTTTATACATACATATATATTATTTAAATTAATTCATCAGGTAAATTTATTATAACAATAAAAATACATTATAAAATATGATTTACATTTTATAAAATTAGATTTGTACCTAATATACTTTTGGCAGAAATAAAAAACATTTTTAATTTAAATTGTTAAGTGCAAGCAGAAAATAAAATATTGACTCAAAATAATAAAGTTATATTTTATATATTCAAATAGTAAAATATCACTTAGATTATTTTACTAATTTTAAAAATTCAAACGATGCTCAATTTTTTTTTTCTTTTTTTATTAATTTTAAAAAATATTCATATGTATGTTAATTTAAAATACATTTTAAAATTACAAAAATAACATTTTGCCACATGCAATAATAGGTATGCATATTTTTTAGTACTTATACATATTTGTATACTTTAAAGATATTACTATATATTATCATATTATATATATTTATGAATATGTATTTATTATAAAATAAAGTAAAAATACTGTGTATTCATGCATTGATTTCGGCTTTGTAAAATTTTTTTAAACATATTTATATAAATATATATATGTATGTATGTTTAATGTTAAAAATCCCATGTGTATATATATTTATAAAATTATTTAGAATAAAATTTTTTATATATATATATATCCATCTATATGTATTGTAATATTTTGTTTACATAAATTGAATATATTCATTAGATAACGTATTTGTGTATTTGATGAGCTAACATGTCGGTTATAGTGTAAATTCCAACACTTATATATGGGCAAGTTATACCTTGCACAAATTGCTATATTACACATGCATACACACACACACATATATATGTATGCAACACACACAAGCACAAACACACATACACACATATAATATGTGACGGTCTGGATTTTCGATGCTCGAAAATCGACATTAATACGTCCATTGTATTACAGGCCGAGTAATCGAATGCCAGAAATACCAGATCGTTAGAGAAAAGAAGAAAGAGGTAGAAGAAGAAAATAGAAATGACAACGTAGAATCTCACAATCGCAGCGGAAAAATATATAATAGATAATAACAAGTCTTTATATCAAAAGAACTATAGCTGTTATTTATACATTACATAATCAGAGTACAAAAAATCAATAGCACAATACCAGACAGTTATAATAACTTTTCCTCATAAAAGCTGAATATACAGCCTACATATACATAGAGGAATATAAACCAGATACGTGTAATACATCTTCGCCATCTAGCCCGTCTCCTAACCTCCATAGCATCCTATCCTATATCTGTAATACATAGTCTGACCCGAGCATTATAATAAAATAACACCCGAGACAGTCTGGAAAACCACCGTGAGAAAACGCACTCAAATTAAATTATTAAAGTTTTCAAAATCCTTTGAAAGACAAAGGTATTCCATAAGACCACGCACAAATAAACATGACGGGTTTGTACCTTACGATAACCAAGACATTTGATATTAAAATCATCTGTATTATAATATTTTCTGAGTACAAATACTTATTTAAATAGCCAAAATGCTTGCATCTCACATTTCAGTATAGTTGGGCACAATCAAACCAGTACGACGCTTTATTGGAGAATGGATTCCATATCATTGACTAGGCACTGGGGTACCACCTGTCACAGTACACATCTAGAACAGCGTACCGATGACCACATCGGGATCCCTTTGCAACACAAGACCGGACTATCCCTAACCTGGATAGATCGAATATGTCATCATCCCAGGTGTTCCCACCCTTACTGAGCTCCTTCCATGTATCATAGTAATAATATCTGAGGGTATCTAGAAAGGTGATAAACATGCCCTAATTGGGTTCTACCCACTTATCCTTGCTACATTCCCCTTCTTTTCAGTCATTTTCGGTTGATGAGGCTAGAGGCTGCGATTACATTTTTAAGGAATTTTCATATAGAATGTTCATTATCCTCCAATGACGATGTACTAATAGCATTCCTCCATACAAGTCCATTCTGGGTCCGAACGGGACCGAAAGCACTACTCCTACCACATCCATTTTGGAAAACTCCTCAAGATTAGTAGCAATTAGCCCTTGCACTTCACCACTCCATCTTAAACTTCATGCTCTTTTTTTCCTTTTGAAAACGTACTCATTTTATCAAAGTGGTTTTCAATGACTTACCCGATCTCGACCTCTTCGAAACAATGTTCGATATTTCCGGTAAACTCAACCAAGTTCTTTAGGAAATAATTAGACGAAATAAGATCGGAGAGTACCTCCTAACCGTTAGTAGACAAATTTCCTTATAAACGTCCTAGAAGAACGAAACGAGTTTATACGTACAGTATAGCACCTCGAACGGTAAATGTACCATATAATTTTCGTGTTTCTTCCAGATTTACCGAAGTTATATTTTAGGTCCAGATTTGATAGCCGGCTATTTAACTATAAAATAAAATAATCATTTCAACCAAATATTTCATTTTCCACTGAAAAACACTAAGTAACTTTTTACTTTAATTTAATAAATTAAATCACTTTATCCAAAATATATGTACTTATTCCATCGAATTAGTATATTCACAAGCTATCATTTTCAAAAATATTTGAAACCCTTTTAAAATAATATGGAAAGTACCACTGCGGTATCAACCATGGATTCACATCTCAATGGTTATGTTTCCATCCTTGAGAAATCCAAAACAACTACAAGCACTCACTAGCTCCGATTTCACCATGCGAGTATACCATTACTTCCAGAAATAAAACCTTTATTCAAAAAATTTCAAAATAATACTTATGAAATTTGTAAAATAATTTCCATGTTGAAATTAGGCAAATACGTTTTAAAGCAAAAGTATATAATATTCATTATTGAATAATATATCCCTCTAAAATAATAATACTGATTAATCTTTAAATAATAATTAACTTACTATAAACTAACTTAATTAATATTTAAATATACTTAAACAATTTTAAACTACTAAATAATTAATTTTATGAATTATTCTTTAAACACCTTAGACTTACCAGTTAATAATTGAAAATCCCTCTTTTTAAAACAAACCCAATTTTTCGATGAAATATATTTTCCACTCCCAATTTTGCCAGTTTAACATTTACAAGTCTCTCTCGACTTATTCCCATTTTGATTTACGTCCCAATCCATTAATTCCCTTTCTATATTTCTAAAAATAAATCAACCGTTTATTTTTAAATGGATTTACCCATCTCCTTATAAATCCACTGATAATCACTTTACTTTATTAGTGAACCTTGTTTACAAATTTCATAATCTCATATCCCGTGTATAACCGTTTCACAATACTTAAATCAATTTTAAATCAATTTTCGAAATTAAATTCCATTTTAAAATTAATTTCTTAGATAACCCAAATATATCCCAAAACCCAACTAAATTCTTATTTCGCTTCCTTTTTATAATTTAAAATCTTATTTAAATTTGGATAATCAATTTCATACTTTATTTTCAAATTTCCTTTTTATTTTCCCAAAACAATTTCAAATCTCGATTTTAAAATCTTTTTACACTTAAACAAATCGCTTAAGTTTTATTATTAAATATCCATTTATTTATATTATTTCGAAATCCTTATTTTCCATATTCTAACATTTATTAAGTATAAATTCTGAAACCAAACTATTCATTTTACCTGAAATACATTTCTTTTAATAAATCCAAATTCCACTATAAATATTTTTACTTTTAAATTTCTTTTAAAATTCTTTCTAAATTTTAAACATTTATCATTGTATTTAAAAATACAAAAAATCTAACTAGTAATACCATAGCATCCTATAAATTCAGATTCCACTATAATCGATCACAGGTTATTAAAATAAATCATATATCACTATATACGCAAATTAAATTAAACATATTTAAGGAATCCAGTTGGATCCCTCCAACATGTTTCCCTTCATCCATAGATATTAGCACAATATAAAATACCAATCCCGCTTCGAGGGGCATATCGCGGTATACAGGGTTATCCGGTATTATGCAAGGCGCATAGGGTCTTATCCGCTATATATATGTGGGAATATCAATCTCTCCAATACACACACACACAAACACACTACGCTATATAATATCACGTTCAACTGATAATAATTTATCAATCCAACCAATAAATCAACAATTAACTTGAACTATTTAAAATAAATTACGGTAATCCAAAATTGAAAGAGATTAACTCGCTTTGATTTTCATTTTCGTTTTCATTTTCGTGCTCTGGTTCCGATTTAATTCGAGCGTGTTTGAATTTATCTAAAAATTCCAGAAGCTCCAAACTTGTCTAAACCATTTCCTATGCGTAGAGGATGACATCATAATACCAACGAATCTTGAATCGTCCGAATAAGACCTCGTACGCGTGAGATAATTTTTCTAAATCGACGATAATTTAACTTAAATTAGCACTAATTTAATATAATACTAAAACCATACCCAATGAAACAAAGCCCAACCCTTTGAATAGTGTTCTTCCCCAAATTCAAAAATACCACTTGCTTCTCCAAATCGTGCACGCGTGCACCAACACACCCCCATCGACCACCTACAGCAAACCACCATCACCAAACGCTTCCGCTTATCACCACGAACTCATCCATCACCATCTCATCAACTCCGCTCCACTATAGCCAAACGTGATTGGCCACTCACGAAAACTGCTGTATCAAAAATTGCATGCCTCAAATCATGACCAAGATTCACTGAACTTTGCCCAACGGTACGCCTATCCTCCACGATCCCAAATCCGGCCTCCCATTCACTTATCGCCGACCTAAACCCGAGAAACAAGGAACCCTAGCCTACCACTGCAGTTCAACATTGAAGTCGATTGACCCAAAACCATCGCCGAATCATCCCATACTCATATTAGGTCGAAGCCCTGGGAAAAAATCGATTTTTGAAGAAGGTTTCACATTTTTTTGTTGAGTATAATTTGAGTTATGTATTTTTAATGTTGCATACCTTTTTTTTCTCAAACTGTTGCGTGCGATTTACATAGGAGGGGACAGGAATAAAAAGGAAAAGATGTCATGTTGGATGTTGTCTACAATGACCAAAGTGAAGGGGAAAAGGTTGATGTGAATATATAGGTCAATCAATATAAATATATATATTTATTTGAATTTAAATCATCTCGATTTCCGAACTTAAAATCTCAACTTCCTATCGAGGCGTGACGCTAGGCGTTTATAATGCTATACCCCTATTTCGAATGCAATGGAAAAGGTTTCAAGTCCTAATTCGATCATATGGAGAAGATAGTTTTTGGACCCAATTATTATATTGAATTTTCGATATAAATTTCAGTGCATTTATATCTCATACAATCAAACGATAACCCCAAACGTTATGAAATTTGAAATCCGACAATAATACACTATTATGGATCCAGCGGAACTGTTTTCGTCGAAATCCGAGACTGTGCCTTGGAAGGCTATTTTTAAATGCCAATTTAAACGATATATTTTTAAAATTCAACAAATCATTTTTAAATTCAATTTTAAAACTTTTATTATCTTAATTATCATAAATATAAATTTTATAAGCTTTTAAATTATTTTTATCGAGCTTAAAACTCAAGATTCAATATTTTAACCTATTTCCAATTATTAATTCGATAATAAATTTATCTTATAAATCTTTATATTTGAAATTCAAGTTAAAAATTAATTTTAAATATCTAAAATCAATTTAATATTCCAATTTCAAATATCTAATATTCTGGTTCGTTACATTCCTACCCCTTATAAGAATTTCATCCCCGAAATTGCGTAGGTATGAAGAATGGTCCAAAACCCGTTAACTATTTTCTCAAAACCAAACAGTTTCAAACAACTTTCCTGAAATCAATTTATTGGCACCACACTATCACTTTTAATAATTTCCAATTTCATCCATAGATTCCAATAATATTTGTCACCCAAACCTTCCAAGTTACACACTAGAAATTAAATTTTAGTTATTAAAATTTTGTTCAATTTTTTTTAACTACTAAATTTTTGAAAATTTTTGCCAGCATCTCCTTTGCACGGCTAGATCCGAAATAATACAACACTGCCATTATAGGACTAAATCATCAAAAGAAAACAAAAGCCAAGTGGCTCGATCATAAAACCATCAATTTCAACATCAAATTAAACATGTATCTTTTTGTCGGGCAATCAAATTTTACTTCTGAAATCAAAGACATTAATTTTGCATTTGCTTTTAAATACTTATACCTTATTTACCAATGATATCCAATTATACCATTCAAATCATTTAATTCATTCCTTTTCAAAATTTCAGTATTTGCTTTACTTAAGCCTTTGATGTACATAAATCATCCATACGCAATATCAACTCACTCGATCACGCATTTTCACTTCTGAACTAGTATCGCTCAAATGACTCTCTAGTGCGTACTCAGATCTGGTTTCTTGGTTAGAAACCATTATCCTCCTTGCATAGCCATGTACTATGATATAAATTTCTAGGATCAATCATAAATCCATATCCAGGATTCGCCATCGAAAATCGAGCGAAAATCCTAATTCGGATCGAGATAAATCATCTCGAAATTCTATGCTCGAATATGGATCAAATCATTATGCGAATAGAATAATATACGTACAACTTACGTTTTAATTTTCAATTGAACATTAGCCATTTTAACTTCTTTTCTTCTTACCCATTTTATTTAAAATAATTATCCACAATTATCATTTTACACACATTTTTTTTAATCTTCATTCAAATATTAACTCAGTATGTTTCCCAATACCAATTTTACTTAAGAACTTCATCGTCAATTTCTTAAGTCTATTATAAACATTTTATACAAAGCTCCTATGTTTTTTCTACTTCATCACTTTGGTTTAAATCCATTTCTATTCAAATATAAATTTCAATTTCATTTGAACTCAATTAACCTTCTAAATCTTAAGTATTGAATTTTTATCGACCATATCCCTTACCACGTTTAATTAATTAATTATTTTAGTTAGTTCCATTCACTAATTTATTTCATATCTCAATCAAATTTTATATCAAAACTTTTATTTTATTTCTTCCACTCAAACTAATTCTTCAATTTGACTTTATTTAACATAACTCAAATTAAATATCTTTTCAATATTCAATTTCAATTCCATTTACTTACTAATTAAATTAATTAGTTCATCCACTAATTTATTTCCAACTTAATAAATTCTATTTTCAATAGTTATTTCATTTAGCCTACTTAAGCTTAATTTCTCAAAATTCACTTCATTTAACTTAATTCAAGTTAATTTCCATTCCAACATCAAATTTCAGATTTTATAAGTTCTTAACTTATTTATATTCCATGAAATTTTTTAAATAAGATTCCAGAGTTTAAACAATTACTTAAGTATTTCAAAATCATCTTTGAAATCATATATATCCAAAATCCTTGGTACATTGAATCATCCCTTTGAATTCCAAAACCAAAACAGTTTTGCAAACAACTCCAAATCAAATCACTGAGGTAGCAATTCCTCCCTTGGAAACTCAAAAATGAAAGTCAATAATGCTGCAGTCATCACCGAAATTATTTTGCAGCGACCAAAGTGAGTTCAATGCATTTATTCCTTTGAAAACATTTTAAAAACATTTCAATTCAAAAGTATTCTCCAAATAATATAGCTAGTATTTCCCAATTTTTTAAAAAAAAAATTTCAAAACCAACGGGAATTAAATTCCCAAATTTCCAGCTTTAAATCTTTTAAATCTATATTTAAATATACTCCGAAATTTCATTCCATTTTTAATTATAAATCACATTTATATACTCATATTTACAAATTCCATTTTGTTATATGAATTCTTGCTTCACTTTTGTTTATAATATCAACTTTAATTCAATTACCACAACAACAAATAATAATGGCTTAATTTTTATCATTTCCTAATCACCGTGCAAACCATATCTAATTATAATAATTTTCTGAAAAATTATTTATTTATATATATAAATAATTTAGGTAAAATTATTTCATTTACCCCATTTCTAAGAAATACTGTGTCGAATTGTTTTCTTCAAGTGTTTAGAGACCCTATTAATAACGTTAATTGCTCGTATTGACCAGAATCCATAAGCCACTCAACAAATCAATCAACGCAATATAAAACAGTTTTTATTCACTAACAAATACGCGCTCATATCTATTAATACACTCAAACACATTCTAGGATGCTACTGACCCTATCTCTAATGAGTAATCCCAACTAGAGCCAAGGTTCATGCTTAACCTTCAGCTCTGCTACCAAATATGACGGTCCAGATTTTCAACGCTTGAAAATCAACATCAATATGTCCACTGTATTACATGTCGAGTTATCGAATGCTGGAAATACTAGATCGTTAGGGAAAAGAAGAAAGAGGTAGAAGAAGAAAATAGAAACAACAACACAGATTCTCACAATCGCGGCGGAACAATATATAATAGACAATAACATGTCTTTATACAAAAAGAACTATAACTGTTATTTATACATTACACCATCAGAGTACAACAAATCAATAGCACAATACTGAATAGTTATAACAACTTGTCTCACAAAAGATAAATATACAGCCTACATAAACATAGCGGAATATAAACCAGATACGTGTAATACGTCTTCGCCATCTAGTTCGTCTCCTGAGCTCCATAGCATCCTATCCTGTATCTGTAATACTAGGTCTGACCTGAGCATTATAACAAAATAACACCTGAGTCAGTCTGGAAAAGCAATGTGAGAAAACACTCTCAAATTGAATTATTAAAGTTATCAAAATCCTTTGAATGACAAAGGTATCCCGTAAGACCACACCGCAAATAGACATGATGGGTTTTTACCTTATGATAACCAAGACATTTGATATCAAAATCATTAGATATTATAATAATGTCTAAGTACAAATACTTATTCAAATAGCGGAAATGCTTGCATCTCAGGTTTCATCATAGGTGGGCATAATCAAACCCGTATAGCGCTTATTGGAGAATGGATTCCATACAAATATCTAGGCATTGGGGTGCCACCTGTCACAGTACAAATTTAGAACAGCGTACCGAGGACCATGCTGGGATCCCCTTACAACACAAGACCGAACTATCCCTAACCTGGATAGACCTAATATGCTATCACCCCGGGTGTTCCAACCCTTACTAAGCTCCTTCCAAGTATCGTAGTAATAATATCCTAGGATATCTAGAAAGGTGATAAACATAACCTAATTGGGTGCTACCCACTTAGCATTACGACATTCCCTTGCTTTTCAGTCATTCCTGGTTGATGAGGCTAGAGGCTACGATTACCTTTTTAAGGAATTTTCACTTATAATGCTCATTGTCCTCCAATGACAATGTACTGATAGCATTCCTCTATACAAATCCGTTCTGGGTCTAGACGGAACCTAAGGCACTACTCCTACTATATCCATTTTGGAAAGCTCCTCAGGATTAGTAGCAATTAGCCCTTGCACTTCACTGCTCCATCTTCAACTCCATGCTCTTGTTTTCCTTACGAAAACGTACTCGTTGGTCGATGTGGTTTTCGGATAACTTATCCGATCCCGGTCTCTTCAAAACAACGTTCGATGATTTCGGTAGACTCAACCCCGTTCTTTTGGAAATAACCAGACGAAATAAGATCGGAGATCACCTCCTAATCGTTAGGGGACGGTTTTCCTTATAAATGTCCTAGAAGAATGAAACAAGTTTTGTGAAACCCCACCTCAATACCCACGCTAGCCAAGAACATTGCGGTGTAATGCTGTCGACTAGTACGGAGAATAAGGCTGTTGAGGAGCGACCATCCGTGTAATTGCATTGTGCAAGAACCAATATGTCAGGAAGTACAAGGAAGTCCGACATGCCGATACATACTCAAGGCTACTACACCGTGGCTATATATATATTCTTAGAAAACAAACATAGATATAAACATAACCAAAATCAGTCACAGTCATCCATATTACAAAGGCGGAAAAAGATATGAATATAACACGTGAATGTGTACATCAGAGTAGTAGTCAAACAAGATCCACAATATCAAAAAAGAATGGTTACAAGTGCTATACAAAAGAATATGTATACATCTAGGAGTCTATGTCTCAAAGGTATACAACAAAAACTTCTAATCTAAGTAGTTAGCCAAAAGTCAGAATGATAATCCTAGAAGTGAAGTCAAGCAGAAGCACCTGTAACATCTCGGCCTGACCAGAGTATTATTTATAAGAAAATAATAAACGGATCAGTCTAGCTATAAATATCAGAAAAAATGATATGGAATAAGAGATATGACATATCATATGATAACCATAAAGCCATAATGTGATGAGTATGAAATTGAAAATCAACATGAGATTAATCAATATCACCAGAATCTTCTCAAAGATCAAAATGAATGTCATACTCAATATCTTCATTCACAAAAAAAGTAAATGACACAAAAATTCACCAATGCACAAAATATGATAACTCATATCAATGAAAATCACGAAAATTGGTGAAACACAAATTCTAGAAATCATCAATGGAAATCCAGAAATCACAAAAATGATCGTTGAAATGATCAATCACAAAAGGGGGAGGCCTATCACAAAACGGGGGCATGAAAACTCACCAACACGTGTATCACAAACGGGACGATGTCCCATGGTCGCCAACCATAGATCAGGTGCAACGACGTAGTACAACAGCATGCCCGAGGAACCTGAAACTCGTAAAATTCGGAACAACAACGTAGTACAACGGCGCGCCCGAAGATCCATACCCATAAAAACGTGGGTCGCTAGCCAACAAAAATTGGGTCGAATCCCCAGGAAATAAATAGGTCGTTAGCCTATAATAAAAATGAGACGAAACTCAATAAAACGAGGTACTGTCGCCTACGTGGACAAAGAAACATAGCATAGCGCTAGTCATAATCACAAAAATGATCATCATCAACCATAAAGGAGTGTCAATTACAATAAGCTAGTAAAATATATGAGCATAGCCTCATGTCCCATAACCACTAGCTTAACTTAAATATTTACGAACAAATTGTAGATTTCCACTAGAAAATTGTCATAAGAGATTGAATCGAAAAAGTCCAAGAATTAATTGACGAAGTAAACACATGCGTTTCATACCACTGTATTTACGAAGCCGTTTAATTAGATTTCTCGTACGAGTGAATTAAAGGTTTGTATATTTTTAAAATGACAAAATCAAAAATGATCGTAGAAACGATCAATCACAGAAATTCACATACGAAGACGTTAATAAAATCCAAAGAATACGATTCCAAATTCATCAAAGTGGAAATAGCCTAGCGACTTAATCACGGCTTGACCTAGCAGTGGAACGACCTAAGGAGTAGCGGCATAAGTGCAGGCCGAACGACCTAAAGCATGCGAGAGGGTCGAGCGACCTAACTACCTAGGGAGTATAAGGCCGAGCGACCAAACAAGGTAAGCGACCTAGCGCCGAGCGACTTAAGGTGCTACGAGCCTGTGCCAAGCGACCTAAAGAGTGGTGCAACCCAACCCATGGCCGACCCAACGTGCAAACGACCTAAGGAAATGGCCGAGCGACCTAACACATACACGACCTAACGTACATGCGACCAAGGAGAATGCGGCCAAGGTAGAGCGACCAAGGGGTACGCGACCTAACCGAGTAATGTCATGACCTATGTGACGCGACCTAAAGGGGGGTTTGAGACTTAACGACCTAAGGCTAATGAGGAGGCCGAACGACCTAGCGGCCTGATGGTGCACGCGACCTAACCATTGCCGAGTGGCTTAAGGAAGTGAGGACGGCCGAGCGACCTAGCAACCTACGACCTAGGGCCAAACGACCTAACGTCCTAGGGGAAAAAAAGACCTAAACGCAGGCCGAGAGTCCTTCATATGCAGGCCACACGACCTAAGGCTTTTGGAGCTCAAAACTCGCCTAATTTGCAACCGATCGAGCACGGACGCTAGGGGATTATGCCCATAGGCTACCCGGTCGTATTGGATCCTCGGTGCATCACCAAAAACGTGTTTAAACATCAAAAATTGGATTTTTAAAGATTTGAACCCAAAACACTAGAAATTGGGATTTTCACCAATTCAATCCAAATCAATGACAAATGCATATGTAAAAGTGTTAGGAATTCATACCCATCAATCAATGATAGTCATAGACAAAGATGTGAGGTAAAAGTCTCACCATTACGCAAAATTTATGAAGAAGAAGCTTGAAAGCAAGGAAGAATCAACCCAAGAAGCTTGAATCAATGTCTTCTCTTTGAATTTGGAGTTGGATGTTGGATTTGCAAATGATCTTGAGCTTGGAGTTTTAATATCCCATTCCTTCCCCCATTTTTGATGAAGCTTGAGTGTTAGGAAATGAAAGTAAAATTATGAAGAGAAGGGGGTTGAGTTAGAATTAATAGTTTAGGCAAGTGGGCTAAACCAAACCAAAAACCCAAAGTGAAAAAGTAACAAAATTCCACTAACTCCAAACCTATCAAAGTTTACACTCAAAAAGATCGCAAATGGCATTTTGAACTCAATGGGAGTGGTTCCGAGTCCTAATTCGACCATATGCAAAAAGTAACTTTTCGGACAAAAATCCGACTAACGATAAAATATTTAAATAAAATATTTAAATATCAAATCGTAAAATATGCGGGCTGTTACAGACTCCCCTCCATAAAGGAATTGCGTCCTCGCAATAATTAAGAAGAAAATATATAGTAACAACCATAAAAGCATATTCAACACAAAAGAAGTTTGAAATAAGAAGTTTACCTTAAAGAGCACGAGAAAGTAAGTCCGTATGTGTTCTCTCGATGAATTCTCTAGCTTTCCAAGAGCAATTTTTAGGATTTGAGGACCATTGAACTTTAACAAGCGGAACATCTTTATTTCGAAGGCGCTTGTCCTCCGTAGCAATAATACGAATAGGATGTTGCTCATAAGTTAAATTAGGCGAAACTTCAATTTCTTCCACAACACCGGGCCCAAGAATAGAATCGGAATCTCGAAGGCACTTCCGTAATTGAGAAACGTGAAACACGTCATGAATAGCAGAAAATTGAGGCGGTAATAAAAGGCTATAAGCCACGGGACCAATACGTTCGGTGATGGGAAATGGAGCACTATATCGAGGTGCTAACTTTCCCGATCGATTGAAACGTACAACACCCATCATAGGTGTAACACGAATAAACACAAGATCTCCCATAGAAAATTCTAATTTCCTTCTCCGTTTATCGGCATAGGATTTTTGTCTACTTTGGGCTTCTTTCATCCTATGACGAATAAGGTCAATCTTCTCTGTTGAATCTCGAATAAAATCTGGACCTAAAACCAGCCTCTCAACTGCCTTAAGCCAACAAGAAGGAGATCGGCATGGCCTTCCATAGAGTGCCTCTAAAGGAGCCATACCAATACTAGATTGGAAGCTATTATTATTGGAAAACTCAACAAGAGAAATATGATCTTCCCAACTTCCACCAAAATCAAGAACACATGCACGAAGAAGATCTTCAAGGGTTTGATTCGCATGCTCGGTTTGTCCATCGGACTGAGGATGATAAGCGGTGCCAAAATTAAGCTTCGTTCCCAAAGCTTTTTGAAGACTCTTCCAAAATCCACTAGTAAACAATAGATGACGATCACTAACAATAGAAGTAGGAACTCCATGCAATTTAACAATTTCTTTAATAAAGAGTATGGCTAAAAGAGGTACGGTCCGGTTAGACCAAACGGGAACAAAATGGGCGGATTTAGTAAGTCTATCAAC
This sequence comes from Allium cepa, assembly GCA_030765085.1. Classification (NCBI taxonomy): domain Eukaryota; kingdom Viridiplantae; phylum Streptophyta; class Magnoliopsida; order Asparagales; family Amaryllidaceae; genus Allium; species Allium cepa. Next base: position 959,927,259 of record CM060939.1, on the reverse strand, counting down.
TATCACCCATAAGCTATCATGACCCGAACGAGACGGGGGAAGGACGTCTATAAAATCCATGGAAATTTGATCCCACTTCCAAATTGGAATTTCTAAAGGTTCCAATAACCCACCGAGCCTTTGATGTTTGGCCTTATTTAGTTGGCAAGTCATGCAACACTTAACAAAGTTAGCAATATCAGATTTCATTCCCTCCCAATAATAAAGTGGCTTCATATCCACGTACATTTTACTACTACCAGGATGAATGGTAAACTTAGAACGATGTGAATCTTCTAAAATATCTTTACGAAGATCACTAATATTTGGCACGATAAGTCTACCAAATTTTCGAATACCGCCACGAGAATCAATATCGAAGTCTTTCAACCCTTAAATATCAATTTTATCCTTAAATTTTTGGCCAGGAAGAGCCAATTCGGGATCTAGCTTTTGAACTCCAAGAATGCGGTCTAAGAGAGAAGGATGGGCCTCAAGGCTACATAAAGCAAGAGATGAACACAAATTGGAAACACGATCTCGAATCTCACAAGTGGATAGAATTCTGAGATCATTCCATTTGGATATCATCATAGAAACAACCGCTTGTTGCTTACGACTAAATGCATCGGCAACACGATTTCCCTTTCTGAGAGTATAAAGAATATCAGGATCATATGCTGCAAGAAATTTGAGCCAACGTTGTTGACGCAGATTAAGTTCCTTTTGAGAAAATAGATACTTCAAACATTTATGATCGGTATAGAGAACAAATTTCTCTCCCAAAAGATAATGACGCCAAATACGAAGGGCGAAAACAATAGCTGCGAGCTCTAAATCATGAGTGGCATATCTAGTCTCGGCTAGCTTTAATAGCCTACAAGTATAAGCAATAACACGTTCTCTTTGCATAAGAACGACACCCAAATCAACGTGACTAGCATCGGTATAAACAACAAAATCTTGATTCCCTTCGGGAATAACAAGAATAGGAGCACCAGAAAGGAGTTCTTTTAATTTCTAAAAAGAAGCTTCACATTTGTCTGACCAAATGTATTTAACACCCTTCTTTGTCAAACTAGTAAGAGGGACGGAAATTTTTGAAAAGTCCTTTATGAAACGGCGGTAGTAACTGGACAATCCAAGGGAATTACGAATTTCCGTCACACTCTCCGGTCTCTTCCAATTTTGAATCGCTTCAATCTTTGAAGGATCTATGGAAATACCGGATTCGGAAATAATATGACCGAGAAACTTAACACGAGATTGCCAAAAGTGGCATTTAGAAAAAATTTCTTTCAATTGATTGCTCCTAAGAGTTTCCAACACAATCCGAAGATGCTTTTCATGTTCCTCCTCGGTTTTAGAATTCACAAGAATATCATCGATAAAGATGAGAACAAACCGATCAAGGAAGTCTTTGAAAACTCTATTCATAAGGTCAACGAAATAAGCCAGAGCATTCATTGAGCCAAATGGCATAACAAGCCATTTATAAGATCCATAACGAGTACGGAAAGAAGTCAAAGGAATGCTATCCTCTGCAATACGAAGCTGATGGAAACCGGTAGCTAAGTCTAATTGTGAGAAGACTCTAGCACCACTAAGTTGATCGAATAGATCATCAATCCGAGGTAAAGGATATTTATTCTTGATAGAAAGATCATTAAGCTTGCGGTAGTAAATGCAAAGCCTAAGTGTACCATCGGATTTCTTCACAAAAATAGCCGAAGCTCCCCAACGAGAGGAACTAGAGCGAATAAATTGCTTCATCTCCAATTTGGATAATTATTTTCGCATCTCATTTTCTTTATTGGACATACGATAAGGAGGACGAGTGATTGGTTGAGCTCCAGGGATGAGATTAATTTTGAACTCAATTGCTCGCTTAGGTGGTAATCCTAAAACGGGCTCAAATACGTCGGAAAATTCACGAACAACGTGAATAAGAGAAATAATATCTTCCTCATCATCATTATTGTTATCTTAAGGATTTAAAAAATAAAAAGATGCGACCAGGCTGGAATCCGAATCTTTAAGATCAAGAGAAATCTGCTTAACAGATTGAGGATGTCGAAGATGAATGGTCCGCTCAGGACATAGATTTGGGCTTCATAACAGTTAAGCCAATCCATTCCCAAAATCATTCCAAAGCCTAAGTAGCCCATAACATGAAAATCGGCTCAGAAAGAAAGATCACACAAAATAATCTCGACATCTTTACACAATAAACTGATTGTTGTGGATCCACCAAGCGGATTCGCAATTCTCAGTGAAGTCATTAAACACAAAACATCCAAAGAAAAAGTATCAACAAGTTCTTTTGATATAAAAGAATGGAATGCACCCGTATCAAAAAGAACCCGAATAGGTTGATTATGAAACATGATAATGCCAACAAGGATAGAATGAAGAGTACCTTGACCACGAGATGTGTTTCTAGGGGCTTTAGCAACATTAAGCTTTCCTTCCATCCTGCCTTGAAGTTTGGGACAAGAAGATAATAATGATCCGAACTTTTGCAATAGCAACAAAAGAGAGGTTTCGGACATCTATTGGCATAATGGTCTTTAGAACCACAATTGTAGCATTGTCCACTACTAGGGGCAAAAGCCTTTGCCACCGGAAATGCTTACTTTCCTTTCTTGTTGGGATAAGACCCTTTGAACTTAATAGAACATTTCTTGTTGTTGTATAATTTTGGTTTGGCACCCACAACATTAGCATCACTCTCTTTATCTGCCTCTTCGAGTCGAAGAGCGATATCAACAAGTTGACCAAAAGAAACTTCTAGCTTTAGAATTAATGGCTTCTTGTGATTTTTATTCAAGCCATAGACGAATCTGTGATTTTTCTTCAATGGGGTATTAATGTATTCAACCCCGTATTTAGAGAGAGATACAAAAGACGCGACATAGTCTGCCACGGAGGATTCACCTTGAACAAGGTCTATGAAACGACGAGCTAATGTCACCTTCTCAGCTTCTGGTTTAAATTTTAACTCGAATCATTCTCGAAATTTCCCCCAAGTAAGATCTGCTTCAACCATTTCAGAAATAAGAAGCTCATACCAATCTAATGCTCTTTCTTAGAGCATACTAGAGGCCACCTGAACACGGTGAAGATCAATAAGATTCATGCGAGTAAAGATTCAGTCGCATGATCTTAGCCAAGCCTGGACTTCGATAATAGTCTCAGAACCTTTGAATGGCTTGCCACCCAAATTAGTATAATCGCTGCACAAACGTGCAAATCCAGACCTAGGGTGAGTAGGCTCCGGATTAGATCCGGCTGCTTGAGCATTCCTCACAAGATCAAGAAGCTGCTGGGCAGATATAAATACTCTATCCTGTGGAGTAGCACGAGATTGACTGGCGCTAGGATGGCTAGGTGTAACCATTTCTCTTCCTTTTGAAAGAAAGAAAGAAGAAGGATAAGGTTTTTTTACCAAACAGATATCAAGCAATCTTGATAGATAAAAAAGGAATCATAAAGAAAATAGGATGAATCGGTATGAAGAACCAAATTAAATCCTAAAGCACGATTCCAAAGATGGACTTAGGACGATGATCCTTACTAGATTATTCTACATTGTTCCAAAGTTTGGCTCTGATACCAAGCTGTGACGCCCCACCTCAATACCCACGCTAGCCAAGAAAATTATGGTGTAATGCTGTCGACTAGCACGGAGAATAAGGCTGTTGAGGAGCGACCATCCATGTAATTGCATTGTGCGAGCACCAATGTGTCAGGAAGTACAAGGAAGTCCGACATGCCGATACATACTAAAGGCTACTACATCGTGGCTATATATATATATATTCTTCGGAAACAAACATAGAAATAAACATAACCCAAATCAGTCACAGTCATCCATATGACAAAGGTGGAAAAAGATATGAATATAACACATGAAAGTGTACATAAGAGTAGTGGTCAAACAAGATCCACAATATCACAAAAGAATGGTTACAAATGCCAGACAAAAAAATATGTATACATCTAAGAGTCTATGTCTCAAAGGTATACAACGAAAACTACTCATCTAAGTAGTTAGCCAAAAGTCAGGATGATAATCCCAGAAGTGAAGTCAAGCAGAAGCACCTATAACATCTCGGTCTGACCCGAGTATTATTTATAAGAAAATAATAAACGGATCAGTCTAGCTATAAATATCAGATAAAATGATATAGAATAAGAGATATTACATATCATATGATAACCATGAAGCCATAATGTGATGATTATGAAATTGAAAATCAACATGAGATTAATCAGTATCACCAGAATCTTCTCAAAGATCAAAAGGAATGTCATACTCAATATCTTCATTCAAAAAAAAGTAAATGACACACAAATTCACCAATGCACAAATAATGATAACTCATTTCAATGAAAATCACAAAAATTGGTGAAACACAAATTCTAGAAATCATCAATGGAAATCCAGAAATCACAAAAATGATCGTTGAAACGATCAATCACAAAAGGGGAAGGCCTATCACAAAACGGGAGCATGAAAACTCACCAACACGTGTATCACAAACGGGACGCTATCCCATGGTCACTAACCATTGAGCCAGTGCAACGATGTAGTACAACGGTACGCCCGAGGAACCTGAAACTCGTAAAATTCGGAACAACAACGTAGTATAACGGTACGCCCGAAGATCCAAACCCATAAAAACATGGGTCGCTAGCCCACAAAGGGTCGAAACCCCAGGAAATAAATAGGTCATTAGCCTATAATAAAAATGAGAAGAAACTCAATAAAACGAGGTACTGTCCCCTACGTGGACAAAGAAACATAGCATAGCGCTAGTCATAATCACAAAAATGATCATCATCGATCATCAAGGAGTGTCAATTACAATAAGCTAGTAAATATATGAGCTTAGCCTCATGTCCCATAACCACTAGCTTAATTAAATATTTACGAACAAATTGTAGATTTCCATTAGAAAATTGTCATAAGAGATTGAATAGAACAAGTCCAAGAATTAACCGACGAAGTAAACGCAAGTGTTTCGTACCACTTGTTTTATGAAGCCGTTTAATTAGATTTCTCGTACGAGTAAACTAAAGGTTTGTATATTTTTAAAATGACAAAATCAAAAATGATCGAAGAAACGATCAATCATAGAAATTCACATACGAAGACGTGAATAAAATCCAAAGAATACGATTCCAAATTCATCAAAATGCAAATAGCTTAGCGACTCAATCATGGCTCGACCTAGCAGTGGAACGACCTAAGGAGTAGCGGCATAAGTGCAGGCCGAACGACCTAAGGCATGTGAGAGGGTCGAGCGACCTAACGACCTAGGTAGTATAAGGCCGAGCGACCAAACAGGCCGAGCGACCTAGCGCCGAGCGACTTAAGGTGGTACGAGCATGTGCCAAACGACCTAAAAAATGGTGCAACCAAACCCATGGCCGACCCAACGTGCAAACGACCTAAGGAAATGGCCGAGCGACCTATCACATACACGACCTAACGTGCATGCGACCAAGGAGAATGTGGCTAAGGTAGAGCGACCTAGGGGTACGTGAACTAACCGAGTAACGGCGCGACCTAAGTGACGCGACCTAAAAGGGGGGTTTGCGACCTAACGACCTAAGGTTAAAAAGGAGGCCGAACGACCTAGCGGCCTAATGGTGCACGCGACCTAACCATTGCCGAGTAGCTTAAGGAAGTGAGGACGGCCGAGCGACCTACGACCTAGAGCCGAATGACCTTACGACCTAGGGGAAAAACGACCTAAACGCAGGCCGAGAGTCCTTCATATGCAGGCCGCGCGACCTAAGGCTTTTGGAGCTCAAAACTCGCCCAATTTGCGACCGATCGAGCACGGACGCTAGGGGATTATCCCCATAGGCTACCCGGTCGTATTGGCTCCTACGTGCATCACCAAAAATGTGTTTAAACATCAAAGATTGAATATTTTAAAGATTTGAAACCAAAACACTAAAAATTGGTATTTTCACCAATTCAATCCAAATCATTGACAAATGCGTATGTAAAAGTGTTAGGAATTCATAGCCAACAATCAATGATAGTTATAGACAAAGATGTGAGATAAAAATCTCACCTTTACAAAAAATTTATGAAGAAGAAGAAGCTTGAAAGCAAGGAAGAATCTACCCTAGAAGCTTGAATCAATGTCTTCTCTTTGAATTTGGAGTTGGATGTTGGATTTGCAAATGATCTTGAGCTTGGAGTTTTAATTTCCCATTCCTTCCCCCATTTTTGATGAAGCTTGAGTGTTAGGAAATGAAAGTAAAATTATGAAGAGAAGGGGGTTGAGTTAGAATTAATAGTTTAGGCAAATGGGCTAAACCAAACCCAAAACCCAAAGTGAAAAAGTAACAAAATTCCACTAACTCCAAACCTATCAAAGTTTACCCTGAAAAAGATCACAAACGACATTTTGAACTCAATGGGAGTGGTTCCGAGTCCTAATTCGACCGTATGCAAAAAGTAACATTTCGGACTAAAATCCGACTAACGATAAAATATTTAAATATCAAATTGTCAATAGGAGTGGTTCCGAGTCCTAATTCGACCATATGCGAAAAATAACTTTTCGGACTAAAATCCGACTAACGATAAAATATTTAAATAAAATATTTAAATATCAAATCGTAAAATATGCGGGTTGCTATAAGTTATACATACAGTATAGCACCTCGAATGGCAACTGTACTATATAATTTCCGTGTTTCTTTCAAATATTCCAAAGTTATATTTTGGGTCTAGATTTGATAGTCGGTTACTTAACTATCAAATAAATTAATCATTCAACCAAATATTTTCATTTCCCACTGAAAAACACTAAATCTCCTTTTAATTTAATTTTAATCTTTATCCAGAATATATGTACTTATTCCATCGAATTAGTATATTCGCAAACCATCCTTTTCAAAAATATTTGAAACCCTTTTAAAATATACGGAAAGTACCACTGCGGTATCAACCGTGGATTCACAGCTCAATGGTTATGTCTATATCCTAGAGAAATCCAAAACATAACTGCATGCACTCATTGCCTCCGATTTTGCCATGCGAGTATACCATTACTTCCCAAAAAACTTTATATAATTTTTTTCAAAATAATACTAATGAAATTTCTATAATAGTTTTCAAGTTAAATTTAGGCAAATACTTTTTAAAACCAAAGTTATTGTATTATATTGAACATTGAATAATTATCCCTTTAAAATAAAAATACCGATTAATCTTTAAATAATAATTAACTTACTATAAACTAACTTAATTAATATTCGAATATACCTAAAACAATTTTAAACAACTAAATAATTAATTTCCTAAAATAATCTTTAAACACCTTAGAATTACCCAGTTAATAATTAAAAATCCTTCTTTTTAAAACAAACCTAAATTCTCAATGAAATATATTTTCTACTCCTAACATAGCCAGTCTAACATTTATAAATCTCTCTCGATTTATTCCCAATTTGATTTACGTCCCATTTCCGTAAATTCCCTTTCCATATTTCTAAAAATAAATCTACCATTTATTTTAAAAACGATTTACCCATCTCTTTATAAATCCTCACCGTGACTTTATAATTTCAATTTTTCCGTTGTTAGTCACTTTATTTATTTATAAACCTTGTTTACAAATTTCATAGTCTCATTTCCCGTTTATAATCATTTAACAATACTTAAATCGATTTTCTAAATTAAATTCCATTTTTAAATTAATTTCTTAAATAACCTAAAAATATCCTATAACCTAACTAAATTCAGATTTCACTTCCTTTTTATAATTTAAAATCTTATTTAAATCTGGAACATCAATTTCATATTTTATTTTCGAATTTCCTTTTTATTTTCCCAAAGCTATTTTAATTTTCGATTTTAAAATCTTTTTACACTTAAACAAATCGCTTAAGTTTTGTTATTAAAAATACTTTTGTTTATTTCCAAAATATATTAAGTACAAATTATGAAACCAAACTATTCATTTTACTCGAAACTAATTTCTATTAATAAATCCAAATTCAACTATAAAAAAATTTACTTCAAATTTTCCTTTTTAATTTCTTTCTAAATTTTAAAAACCAAAAATATAACTAGTAATACCATAGCATCCAATAAATTCAAATTCCAATGTAATCTATCAAAGATTATTCAAATAAATCATATATCACTATATAGGAAAATTAAATTCAACTTATTTGAGGAATCCAGTTGGATCCCTCCATCCTGTTTCCCTGCATCCATAGATGTTAGCATAATACAAAAATAACAATCACACTTGGAGGGGGATATCGTTGTATATAGGGTCATCGCTATTATGCGGGGCGCATATGGTCTTATCTGCTACATATATGCGTGAATATCAATCTCTCCAATATATATATATATATATACACACACACACACTACGCTATATAATATCACATTCAATTGATAATAATTTTTCAATCCAACCAATTAATCAAAATTAACTTTAACTATTTAAAATAGTTTACGATAATTCAAAATTGAGTGAGATTAACTCACTTTGATTTTCGTTGTTATTTTCGCACTTCGGTTCTGATTTAATTCGAGCGCGTTTGAATTTATCAAAAAATTCCAGAAACTCCAAATTCGTTTAAACCATTTCTTATGCATAGAGGATGACATCACAATCCCAACAAATCTTGAATCGTCTGAATCGTACCTCGTATACATGAGATATAATTTTTTTAAATCGACGATAATTTAACTTAAATTAACACTAATTTAATTTAATACTAATACCGATACCCAAAGAAACAAAGCTTTGCCCGCTTTGAACTGTATTCTTCCCCATATTTGAAAATACCACCTACTCATCCAAATCGTGCATGCGTGCACTAACACACTACCATCACCACCTACGGCCAAACCACCGTCACCAAACACCTCCGCTTATCACCACGAACTCACCCATCGCCATCTCGTCAACTCAGTACGATCAAACGATAATCCAAACGTTACGAAATTTGAAATCCGATAATAATACACTTTGCATCTAATGGAACTAGTTTCGTCGAAATCCAAGACTATGCCTCAGAAGGCTATTTTTAAAGGGAAAGTTTGGCAGAGGTCCCTAATAAGTTTCAAAATACACAAAAAACCCAGTAAAAAAAAGTTTGTAAATTTGGTCCCTAAAATTAATTTACCAAATAATGACATACACTTATGCAATTATTCAGTGAAGAATTGCAGATATTTATCCAATTATATCAAAAAATTGCACACATTTCCACAATTATTCACTGAAAATTTGTGGAAAATTCTGCAAGTATTCACCAAAAATTTGCAGAAATTTCCGCATTTTTGTCAAAAGTTTGCGGAAAATTATGCAATTATTCATCAAAAAATTGCGGAAATTTCCATAATTATTCACTGGAAAAATTGCATAAATTTATGCAACTTTTGGATATAATTGCATAAATGTATGCATTTATTCAATGTATAATTGCATAACTATATGCAATTATTTAGCAACTTAATTCTAGGGATCTAAATTACATACTTTTTTTACTGGGGTTTTTGTGTATTTTGAAACTTATTAGGGACATGAGCCTAGTATTCACATTTTTAAATGCCAATTTAAACGAAATATTTTTAAAACTAAACAAATCACTTTTAAAGCAATTTTGAAGTTTTATTATCTTCGTTTTCATAAATATAATTTTTATAAGCTTTTAAATTATTTTTATCAAGCTTAAAACTCAGGATTCAATGTTTTAACCAATTTCCAATTATTAATGCAATAATAAAATTATCCAATAAATCTTTATATTTGAAATTCAATTTAAGAACTAAATTTTAAATATTTAAAATCAATTTATTATTCCAATTTCAAATATCCAAATTTCTAGTAATATTATTAATTACATAAAATAATTAATCATTTTATAAATTTAAATAAAATATAAATTTATTTAACAGAAGTTTATAAATGTTCTAAATGAATTAGACTTCACTGGTCCAATAAAGATCCAAATTGGTATTTTTTCTTGAAATTTACTAACTTTTTCCCTATTGGCTAGCCTAGTTCACACAATGATATTAGAGCGCAATATCCTATGCAGTCGAAATTATTCCTATAGGGTTAACTAATTAATTTCACAATCCACATAGTAGGTTGTTTAGAGTAGTGTCGAAGGATTGGATTTAGGTAATTAAGTACTTTGCCCTACCTAGCTACCGGCCTAGCCCGAACAAATATGTGAGCCAAAGGTTGCCCCTAATGGAAAATGCCCAATTTGAATTGGGCCTTAGGCTAGTTTTCAAAATTATTTATAAACTAAAAATATAAGATTTTAAATTTAATAGTTAAATTTAAAATAAAATATATACATCTTATAAATGTTACAATATAAAAGTTTAAAAATGTTTGAAAATTAATATAAATTAATTTCAAAATTTATAAAATTTATTAATGAGGTTAATAAGATATATTAATAAAATAATTTAATTAGTATATACATGTATTATATATTATCGCATATGTTATTTTGTCTTAAAACGTTAAATTAATGTAAGTATACATGTATGTATATAAATGAATTTTGAAATTAATATGAATATAATTAAAATTGTCTAATTAAATAAATTAATTAAAAGGTTAATTAATTAAATAACATACATACATACATATATTATATATATTGTATTATAAAGGTTAAAGTATACGGTAAATATTCAATATAAATTTTATTTTAACATAATACAAAATTAATCAAAATGTTAATTCATCAAAATTAATTAAATAATATTTAATTATATAATATTATACATAAGACTAATATATAAGTAATATGAAATAGAAAAGTTACATAATAATAAAACTTATATAATATGAATGTATAAGTTAAAGTAGGAATGTTAAAAACCCTAAATACACTTAGGAATAATACATACGTAAATGTACTTATACCACGGTTTTCGATGTCCCTAACACTTTAATCGTGATGGTATTTCAAAAGGAATACATTATTCCACAAGTTGATATCACTTAATATAATTATTTTGAAGATTATAATTCTTTAATATATTGTTGTTCTCGACCATATATACAAATAAATTACTTGCATACTTCTTAGCTGTGGAGCAAACTCAAGCTAGGGATGTTATGTGCAGTATTATTAATATACTGAATAGACGAGGTAAATAACTATATTCAATTGTTGAGTAAACACAAGGTACATATAATATACTTAGGCCATCCCAATCTAGTAGGTACGAGTCAATAATTTCATTTCAATTTGTTAGCAAACTCAAGGTCGAAGTGAAATTAGGACAAGATACCAAAAGGTTAGGAGTTGTATACAATACGACCGATAAGGGTTATCCATCGTATGCGGCCTTTGATTTGTAGAGCATTCCTTAAGGTCAGAATCCCAAGGCATATGAGTTCTAAAACCCACAGTAAAGTCGAAAGACTTTTATGTTTTGCTAAGGGTTTGGTGAAACTTAAAAGACTAGTGGGGGCCTTGTTTGAAAAGTCAAATGGAAAATTTTAACCTTTCTAATATTGTAAGAACATATGTTATATACCGTTATAATAATCTACATTGGTATGTTGAACGATCATAGTTCGTAATATATGATATTTCGAAGAATTTAGTTCATCCAAAGTAAACAAATAAATCATAGTGCGAGATCGAGTATTCAATTTGATTGGTTATAGAAGATATTATATTGTGTTAAATGTAACATAAAAACATAAACTACAATATAGATCTAAGAACTCAACCTTGAAATAACTGTTTGATCAGCTTACGTAGCAACATTATATTTGATGTACTCTAATGTTAATGATGTTCAAGTACATTTTTGAAACATTTTCGTTATGATATTGTAGTAAGGGATTTCTTTTAAATGGTTTGATTATTTAGAAAAGAAAATGAATGTAAAAGAGTAGCTCTGATTTAAGGTACAATTCGGATGAAGAGAGTGAATGGTCACTACTGCTTCATAAAGAAACATTGAAAATGAGAATTCTAATACCGATAGTTGATACTTAACACTGGAATAAGGAATACAATTTCTATTTCAAAATTTATTTTCATAAAGAAAATTATTTTCTATGATATTTATTCCATTAAATTCAAGATATTTGATCAAAGAACTCTCCGTTGTAAACTAGTTGCAGTATATGAAATAAATAGTGCATACTAAGTGAATGATTGGCCTATGAATCCTATATATTACTATATATATTAATAGCGGAAATAGTGGAAGAGTGCCATCTAACACTTATTGATTGCATAAAGTTATGAAAATTATTGTTTTAAAACGTACTGCACATTATTTATGAAATAATTTGTACTTCGGTGATCACTAAAGAATATACATAGTGTTATTTCAATAAGATTATTATGAATATTTAATGTGAAAGAAAACTGTAGTAGAAATATTTGATGCATTGGAAAATATAGAATTACCTGAAATAATTTACATTTATTTTAGAATTATAGACTAGGCCAAAGTTTTGAGAAATAATTTTTATATGATTATGAATCATATAGTGTTAGTTAATTATCTAAAACAACTAAGGGCTGTCCACCCATTAGTAGGAGCATCATAAGAGTTTATGAACTCTTCAGATTGATAATATAGATGTATGCAAGATATCAAAACAATTCCATAAACTTCGTCAGATTCATCGATGAGTTATTACAGATATGGACATGTTTATTTGATACGCATGTATGATAAGCTCATAGAATATAAAACGGAAGCAAATAAAATAAAAAGTGATTGAAATAATTCGATTTGGTTGAATATGTGAGTATATCGGAAAGCATTCCATATGGACCTAATATGAGTAAATATTCAGTCTCAAAGGTAAATCTTCCTTATAATACATAATGATGTATGCATAATGAGTAATTGAACTTTGTCGCTCAAAGCATAATTAACGGTGAGTGAAGCCGATTATATACTTCTTAAAAGGTCCATTCTTAAATGTAGTACACAAGGTTAAAATTAGTATCATCAAAAAAATAATTTACAAAACCATATGAGATAATTTATAAGAAACCTATACATATCCTAGACCAATGAGTTAGTAGGTTGTGTGAATGGAAAGACCGCACGTAATAATTGTAGATAAAGGATTTTGTATGAAACATCCCCAGAGAATTTTGAAAACAATAGTCATTAGATGGCTAATTTATTTTGTGAACATAAATATATTATGAACTAATGCAAAACCAATTTTATATAAGGCGGTTCATAAGATTCTCATGAACGCCCGTTCTATCGCACTAACAAAAAACTATTATTTCAAGAAATACCAACTTTGAAGTGAAGATATTTCTTTAAGAAATTATTGATGTAAACTGAATTTAAATATGGTCCAATAATATAATCGATTACAAGGGATGAAATGAAATTAACCAAACCTATATGAAAATAAATACATTAGAATGTCTAATGAGTATTCTTGTGCATTAAAGAGAAACCGTGAGTTTCTTGTCAATATCAAGGATAAATAATCCTCCGTTGTTTAATTAAACCATTAAGAGCCTTGACTTTATGATATGGTACGATGCGCAAATCTGAAATAGATTCCAAGTACATTATCAAAATATGATTTCGACAATTGTATCCGAAGAGATATGATCCATTGGCCGTAAATGTGTCTTTAAGAGAAATACAAATGCAGTTGGAGTATAGTGAGCCACAATGATAAGAATAATGCTATGAATTTCAATTGTTGAAATTAATGTAACACGTTCACCATTTGATGTGCTCAAGTTGATACATATTTTCCTCACAAAATCATCGCATCATTTGACTTTCTATTTTGGTAGATATGTGCTTAAGTGGAAAATTCTAAATAATGACTTCGAATAAATTATTTGCAGATATCAACCAAAGTGCCTTGAAGTCAGTGGAGTGATATTGAGTTTGTGAGGTTTTGGATACGATCGAAGAAATGATATGAAGTATCATTTTACAAGCTTCGGAACTAAATAAGTAATTTGGTGGAAATATCAAATTATTTGATTTTCAATCAAAATATAGAGGAAGCGTGTGTTCTTAAGAAAGAACATCTAAAATATACATAGATATTTATAGACTATAAGTAAACAACATACTGCTGATACAATGTACTTATGCTAAAATCAACAATTGTCTAGTTGTTTAACACTCGATATTGGATTTGTAAATTATTTCTCTTATAATAGGTATAGAGGATATTGTGAGTGTCCTAAACGATATGCAAAGACACCATATTAAAATGCTTAATATGGAACATGTAAGATATATTCCTTGTAATTTGATAATAGGAATCATCATACATGTTGTATTGCCTAAATTATTGTAATTTGCTTATGTATTTGATGCATGAAGAAAATATCAAATCTAAATTAAGATCATTAAAATGGTAGTTTAGATTGTTCTAAAGTAGAAATACTAAAGGATTGGTTACGAAAACAACGAACCCTTAATGAAAGTGTGTTCGGACTCAAACTTCATAAGTGTTATCGAGTATAATATATTGATATTAAATTCATGTTCAAACCTTAATTAAGAATCTTTAAGTAGGAAATGTTCCAAACAAAATATTATGGTTGGTTCAACGAAATGCTAAGTACATCCCCTTAAATAGCGCCGTAATAAAAGCAATGTATATAAATATAAATGCACAAATTTATGACCGAGCTATGGGTGAATCCAAGTATGAAGAATACTAAATCATTTTTATATGATAACAATGTAACAATAAGAGCTCACTAGAAGTAGAGAAACGCACTTTGAATAGTTCCACAAGATAAAATTGATTATCAATATCGGAGAGAGTTGATTGACACAATAGATAATTAAACCGATATAGCAGATCCATTCACAAAGGGTCTAATTCGACCAGTTCTCATCAAAGTAATTAAAGGGATGGGATATTGATTCTGTAATTGACCCCAAGTGCAAGTAAGAAATTGATAAAGAAAGGGGCGTTCACTGGAGGCAATTATGTAATTTGTTACATATATCTAACTTGATAACTAACCTTGTTTAAAATAAAAGGTTTTTTCTTTCTATTATATACTTGATATAGTATGCTATATTAATTCATTAGTTTAAATTAAAGTGTATTTAATAGAAAATTTATAAACGGTATGTTTTGTGATAGTAGCTACAATGCGTCGAACCATGAGTGATTTATCACAATGAAACAAACATACTGTTAAAATATTCCTTGTCAAGATTTATCAAGATTGGATATCGATGCATCCACTAGGGCTAGATTATGTAATGCTCTACAAATGTTGGGCAGTGTTTACTTATGACCGATGGAGGCACCAAAGGATATGTACTGATAGTTATTCGATAAATATGGAATGACTTGCTCGATAGTTTTTTATTGCTTAATATAACTAAGGTCAAACAGAATATCAATGTGACAATATTACACAATTCCCTCGACCTGAGAATACATTCGAGGTTCAATGTGGAAACTCTGCTTTAATTATAGTTAAATCATGGCATAGCCTCCATCGAACGACTATAGCTAGGTTGAGTGGAAGCATTGGAGGTGAAACACTATTCAAGGGAGGATTCGTCTCCTTGGTTATATGAGCTTAATATCATAGTCAACTAAAGTCAGGTAAAAGTAAAACCTCTAGCCAGGGCATTTCAATTAACATTAACTACTGTTGTTGAACTAAGAACTTTATGTTTGGCTATAGATTTGAATATGGATGATATTCGAATTTTTACCATTAACTAATTCCACAGTATAAAGTGATATAGTTTTAATGAAGAGAATTTGTGTAAAAATAGCCACAATCGGGTAACGCTGAATAATGTAAAATTGGATTTTATTGAAACCATGTAAATGACACGTTTGGCCGAAATATCACACCATTTGCTCAGTGACATGTGAACATTAATATTTTAATAGTTCGATATTAATCACTGCCAAATTTACACCTAAAGTGTCACACATATGAATCGTTGAATATTCCTTGACGACATAATTTAATTAATTTATAATTGTTAAAAATTAATTAAATTAATTAATATTTATGAAATATTAGTTATAGAATTTTATCTTGATTTGATGAACAAATATTACTAAATATGTTTATAATAGTTGTAAAGATATTAATCGATATACGACATCAATACGTGTTAAAATTAAAATTAAATGCAATATAATTTGTTCAGACTTTAAACGGGTTTGGCCCATATTGGCCTAGCATGTTTCGACCATAATTTGACCAGGTGTAATGACCCTGATTTTGACTGACATTATTTAGGACATTTAATTAGATAAGTTAAATGAAATAATGTAAATAGTTAAGTGATTGAGATTTGTATAATCATAAGGTAGCCGTGCCTTAAATAATATAAGCAAAGGAGAATTAAAATGAAGTAAGGATAATAAGATAAGGGCGAAATAGGAACAGGTTATGTTCTTATACCCTAAACCCTTATTCCATTTTCGTTTACAACGTTCAAAAAAATTATAGTGGAGCTTGGCCGGCCACCATTAGAAGAAATATAAAGAATGATAAACAAGGAAACAAGTAGGAAGCTTAAGCAAATTAATACGAGAGAAAATATCAACCTCCTTAACAACAAAATAAGGTAAATAATGATTCTTACATCTCATTTTTATTATTTTCGGTTTCTATTTAAAATTCGAATTGATTTTGAAAATTATGTGCCATTATTTGTTTATTTAAATGGATATATATGCTTGTTGATGAATTATGATGCTTCATACAGATTATATGATAAGTTTGATCTGAAAACTTATTAAACTATATCCATATGACTTGCGTTTTTGAGATATGGATAAAAACATTATTTTAGAGATGGGTTTCAAGTTTCATAATTTTCTAAGATTTTGTGGAGTTATTATGAATTTTCTATGAAAGAAAATGGCTAAAATTGGGTTTAAATTATTTTCATCTATTATATGTTAGCTTTGGGTCTAAAATTTAACTATGTTAGAAAAATTATTAAAAGTGATTTATGGGAATTTTTGGAGAATTTTCCAAAAATGTTTTATTATTGATATAAAATTATTTAAGGTATGGGACTTAAATTTTTTATATGTCTGGAAAAGTAGAAGGGCAAATTTGTTTAACGTATTAAATTGTTAATTAATGAATTTGGTAGCACTTTTTGAAAATGAATTGGCAACCAATTATATGTTGACAAATAAGGCAAGTTAGTTGAAAATAATTTACTTAAAAAGGCTAATAAAATTTTTTGAAAGAAATTACTGCTTTGCCACTTCCATCAGCTACCTTTCGACCCCATACATCCACCCCTAACCATGTCAAAACTAATACACATGGTATCAACTCTTTGGTATATTGTGGATTGGAGAAAGGCGGAATGTATAGTGTCGAAACCATGATTTTGAAGGGGTAGATGCTACTATTATTGAATATGAATCTTGAAGGGGTTCGAAACCCATGCTACCACGTCCAAGCTTCCGAGTTAATGCTTTAGAGAGGGTACTTTTTGCCTTTATACCTTAAAGCCACTTCTCATGCTTTCGAAAGGATTGGTTTTGAAACCATGCACTTTCTTTTTCTTAGGAACAATGTTTTCAAAAGGAATTATTTTGCCCTAGTTCTTCTAAGACTCATAGACATATTGAATGATAAACCCAAAGACTTTGAAAGGAATGGTTCTAAATGGTTTCGAAGCTATGTTCTATAAACTTTTTCTTGAACCCAATAGTTTCAAAAGGTATGTTATAAGTGAGGAGTTCTAATGCTTTTGAAAGGTATATAATGCAATTTTCAAAGGGAAGACATCCTAATGTTTTCAAAAGGTTTACTTTCAATATTTGAATGGAAGGTTTCCAATGCTTTCGAAAGTCAAGTTTGATGGTTTTGAAAGAGGACGTCTAAGGTTGAATGATGATTTCGAAGGGTCAATTTTATAGGTTTCGACAGGTATGTTTTTGCCTTTCGGCCTAGTGTTTCAAGATAAAGTAGTTAACTAATTTTGAAAGGGGTACTTTCAATGGATTAGAAAGGGGTTGTTTAAATTTTTAAATAAAGATTTTGAATGGTTTACCTTGGCTTCAGGGCCTAAGATCTTTTAAGTTAAAAAGGGTTAACTTACTTTGGAGGAATAGATAATCGCATTAGATTTCATCAACATTGTTCGTGTAAAGAGTGTGTGTGTGTGTGTGTGTGTGTCTATCATGGCTTGATTTTTTTGAGAAATGAAAAGTGTATGATTTCCTTGTTTTATAAAAGTAAGATTTCAAGGGTAAATAATTTGTAAAGGATGTTTACAAGGAAATAATGTTTTGATAGGGTAGTTTTCCCTAAGACAGGAAATGAAATATGAAAACAGTAGTTAACCCTAAATTTGTGACTCAGATATTAGAAGACCAGACAAGACTGGTGTAGGTTCGTGCCCTATACTTTAGCTATCAGCCCTTAGCTAAAATAAGTCCCAAATTCCAATATGTATAGCTTGCCATAGATAGGGCTAATTTGAGGTTACACACTGAAAAGAATATACAGGGAAATGATTGGTTATTGGTAAGCCCGCAAATCCAGTAGGTTCAGTTGATCCAAGAAAAAGAAGTTAAGGGCGGTCAGCCTAGAATTGTGTCTAATAGAAGTTAGATTTTTGGTTAAGTCTAAAAGACCCGAGTCAGCCAGTGGTTAATAGTCAGCCAAGCAAAACTGTAGTATGGACAAATAGTCTAATGATTTCCATATTATTATTCATATGTGTATACCTTTTATTATTGTTTCAATTACTTTGATTGCAACTGATTTGAAAAGATATGTCATAAAAGGGATATTAGTAAGGGGAAACCTGTTTCGCCAAGAGGGGTACTCTCACTTAATATAAAAAACTGAGATGTAATAATATTATTCACACTAGGCTTTATGTCTGACTCGAAGTTTATGTTTTCCCTTAAACTCTCGGGTGCTCAAAATTTGATTTGAGTAGATTGAGAGTTAAAGTTTTTAGGTTTAGTAGGTTGGACGAATAAGCTCTCGAAGACGTGCAGGAGGCAAAGTTAAATATATCGCAGCTATTTTAGCTTTATATACGTTGTGATTTATTTATGACATATATATATAGTACTCTAATCATCCAATGAGGCATCTTCATATGTCGCTCTTGGCATAATTTGTAATAATTATATTTGATCAAAACCTGAGAATCATTTTAGGATTATATATCTGAATATGAAATATTGTTTTAAAATGTTATCAGAAAGGCTATTTTTGAAATCTGTGTTGATTTTATTTCATATTCATGTGCTTCTGATATTATGGATACAATTAACATTACCGTATTTTGTCATCGAAAGTTAGCACTATGGACCTACATCATCTATAGCGCTTAGCTTTGGGCCTATAGGGGATGTTACACAAGGTAAATGTGGTCATTTGATGGTAAGAAGGCTGGGGTCTTGATAGATAAGAGGAAAGAATGAGTAACAGAGATTAGTGGATATGGATCTTATCTTATGTCTTTATTCTCTCCTCTATAAATAGATTATATCCCTCATTTATGACGACCTGAAAATCCGTACCCTTTGAATAGATAATAATCCACACATATCCGACCCAAAAAGCACAGACCAGCGGAAAGTCAAGAGAAAGAAAAGAAGAGAGAAGAAGAGAAGAGAGGAAAGAGAAAAGATAGAACCAAACAGAACAATACAGAATCTCACATCGCAGCGGAAAATATATAATATCATATCAATGATCTTTACAAAATAGAAACTATATATACATACATCAATCAGAGTTCAACAATCAATCAATAATTATCAGCTTGAATAGTTATAATAGTCTGTCCTCATAATTTCTGATAATATACAACAGCTAAGGAACAATGCAGCATATAATCAAAACAAAACAGATACACATATACGGAATGAAGATCTCCAGCTCTCCTGCTGAAGCTCCAAAAGCATTAATCATAACCTGTAATTATACTCGGTCTGGCCCGAGCATTGAAAGGGAAGAACGCCTGGATCAATCTGGTAAACCAGCGTGAGAAACACACTCAACTGAATTTATTAAATTACCAAACTTTTCATTTGTCAAAACAAAAGTATCTCGTAAAACAAGTCCATACATAAACATGGACTTGTTTTTACCTTACGATAACTAAAACGTCTCATATCAAATTCATGTGATATTATAGTAGTGTCTACTATACACAAATAATATTAATCATGGCCGAAATTGTTACATTGATTAAATTCTAGCATATAGCCCAATTGGGTAATACAATCAAAATGGCAAGCATGTAGTGGAATTTGGATTTCCATACAAATGACCAGGTGAAGGGACTACCTTTCGGTAGTACATCTCTAGAAGAATGTACCGAGAAACCATTACAAAGTTTCTCTACCAACACAAGACCGGCCCACCTCTATAACTAGATGGTACCGAATATGTCATCCTCTAGTCATTATCGACCTTTACCGAGGGCCCTCTAGCATACAAACGACAATAATCAGATACACGACGTCATATCGTGCAAAGATATATCTAGAAGAGGATGACCATATCTTGATGGGAGCGACATACTTAGCCCTGCTGCATCTAACCCTGTTTTGGTCATTTTCGGTTGATGAGGCTAGAGGTAACGATTGCCTTTCACAATTACAATCACATCACTTTGAATGCCACACGGCCATTTCCGTTGACTATTAATTGTCTTCCATAAAAATACAACCCTTAAGCACATACGTCTCAAGGAGGGTGTTAAGCTAAGAGAAGTTGCCTTCTCCTCCACCACTGATGTACGTTTGCAAAAACCAATGTACGTAATCTATAGAAATGCAATGTCAGACAAACATCCATACAAGTTCTCCAGAAACAGGACAAACCGAAGGTACTTTCCTACCACATCATGTTGGGAAATCCCTAGGATTAGTAGCGAATAATCCTTGCATTGGATATTTCATAATGAAGAGACCATTGTTATTAGATGTATATTGGGATTTTCACCCCAAAAGATCAACAAGCAGTCCCCTACTATGAAACTCCGAAAATCAACATCATCACAAGCAGCCTGCACAATCGTCGCATATACGTTGGTCTGAAGTGGTTTTCAGATAAATATGATCCCGGTCACTTCGCACAAACAACGTAAAAGCATTTCTCAACCTCACACAGAAACTAAATCTCATAGACTTATCACGTTTCCAATTTTCAACTTGCTATCCTTCGGGCCAAGAAGGAAGCTCGATAGATTGGAGTAATATTCCGCACTATACGAATCACCATCCTCAACACAAACGATGATCAAGCCTACATAGAAGGCTACGTACTAAGTGTACGACTAAATAGTTACCACACCAAGTCGAGGAACTAAAATTTGGCCAAGTTTGATAGTCGGTTATTTAACAGTCAAAACAAACAAACAAATATTCAGCATCGTAACAATCACTATGCCCTTTTTATTAATCTTCAATTAATTAAATCATTTGCCAAATATTCCCTTCAATTTATCTTTAAAAAGATATAATCTCAATACCATTTCAATATTTCAACATTGGAAAACATTTCCATATACTTATTTAATAATAAGTAATTCACAATTCTCTTCATTTTCAACACTTGGAAAATATTACATATACTTAAATCACAATTAGGTATATGCTTTATTCTATAAGGAAAACATTCTCTTTAAACACATATATTTGCGTCAAAACGAATGTTGCATAAAACATCGTGACGACAACCCAAAATCACTAGTATAGGGATTCGGTAATTTAGATAGATATATAAACCCCAACACTATACAAAAACATTTTATTTTGAAAACCATTTACTAAAACAACAATGTTATAGTCCATCATTTCCTACACTTCTCGAAAACGTCTATTTCAACCAGGAATGTTGAAATCTATGGTTTTGATCCTTAATACATTTTAAAACATCTTTAAAACATTTTGACTCCATTTAAATATCATTTCCCAAAACATTCATTTTAATATATTATTCACTGTCCAAAATCGTGAATATAAATCATTTATCCAAATCAAAACTTCTACACATTTATTACAAGATTATCCACTGTACAAAATCATGGATAAAATTCTCTAACCAATTCTATTTGCTCCTCTCGCGACCCAGGTTGCGAAGCAGAAGGAGGGGTGACTTGGAGAGCCAAGGAAGGAATAATTGGAGGAGGGGAAGTTTGAACGATGCCCGATGCTTTCTCTACAGAAGAAAAGAAGTTAAAGTCAGTAAAAAGAGGAGATAAAGGCTCGCTGAGGTTCAGGAAATAGTCAAGAAGCTCATCAAGCTCGTAAGAAACAGATAAGCAGTCTACTTGGGAAAGATTAACAGTAGAGTTACCTGGAGAAGTCGGTTTCCTAACATCGACTTCATAAGCCTGTGCCTCGGCACTCTCGCCGCCTTCATCTCCACCCTGTATACTCGTGATCTCGGTGGTAACTTTAGTAGGGGATGGAGAATGGAAACTGGAACCGATGATATCAATTTCGGCCGAAGGAGAAGGCTGAATCGGAGCAGTTAAGATAGTTTTTCCTGAATGTTCCCCTATCGCCATTTTGGCCCTTAATTTTGCAAGCTGTTCTCTTCCCCTGGCGAGAGCGGCGCCAGCATCGTCATCAAAATAATGCTCCTCAAGAGCTGATTCGGCATAGCCACCACCTTTACCGCCAAGCATATCAAGTGCGGCCTTCCACACTTCAGCTAAAGTAATTTCATACTTAGGACCTAGGAAGGCGAGACTACCATGCCCCAAGATGCTGTGCAGGTAGAAGTCAAATAATGTTGAGCTGATGTTGGTCTTCGTTGCCTCATGAGATTCTTCAGCTGCAATTTTGCCAGCAACGGCCTCATCATGCTCTCTTTCAGCTTTGGAAAGTTGAAGCTTAAGCATTTGAATTTCCGCCTCCTGAGAGTTGACTTTCTCCTGTAGTCCTGTAACCTCAGCACGATACATTCCTGTTGTTTTATGCTCAGCTTCAAGTTGTGCCTCGGCATGTCGCTGAGCTGCGTGAGCATCGCGAACTTGCTTCTGAAATACTTCTTCTTTTTGAGTATATGTGGTAGAAGAAGTAGCAAGCTCTTGTTTAAGTTCCTCAACTTTCGCTTCAAGCTCTTCAGTGTAAGTAGCGATGCTCCTCATTTCAGTATCATGCTGCTCAAGAACCTTTTTCCATTCGGCTTTATCGTTCTCCATAGTAAGCATGGCCTCTATATTTGCACGGTTGACCCTTTGAAGCTCGTCTACAAGCTTTTGCCAATTCGACATCCTTTCAATATCAAGCTTGACGGCATCGAGATTTCGTAGCATGGTAGGCTTGTCGATAGGGACCAAGTCAAGATCGAACCGCACTCCCTTCAGGCACCACTGTGGAAACTGACTTTCCAAAGTGGCTGGGCCCGGTCCAACTTGGAATTTAGGCCTGCTAATTATTGTTTGGATGTCTGTCTTCCCGAGAGCGGGAGAGCCGGAAGGAATGTCAAGTGAGACGGGGGCAGTGATCTTTTCGGGAGTTGTAGAAGTATGCTTCTCACCATGTCGGCCACGTTTGCTTAGTTCCTCAACCATATGACTTTTTCCCCGGTCATCGTGGGATTTCCTCTTATGGGAATCATCGCCTTTATGGGAAGAATCGTGGCGCTCCTCCCTCTCTTTTCTCTCAGAACGCTCTTCTTGCGCCCTCCTCTCCTGAGCCTTTAGGGCGGCTCTCTCTTCATCGGATTCTCTGTAAGAGGGGAGGTAGCGCCTATAATCATATTGGCTACGCCTCCCGTAGCGCTGGAAGTCATCATAGTAGGATCCGCTGCGTCCCATCGGAGAATATGAAATAAAAGGAGATGAGTTTTAAAAGTCTTCAAAGTACAAAGATTCAGAAGCATAAAAGTGCCGAAAAATTCTAAGTGTGTGTGACGCGCGTCAAACTACGAACCACTCTTTAATTGTGGAGTAGTTGTGGCTGTATTAGTTAGCGTCAACTCTTGAGTTGACGGAGTCTGTTGCAGAACAGAAGTCGGTTCAACTACTAAAGAAGAAACCCCGGTAGTGATAGGATCATCTTTAAAGATCTCTTGTGAGGTGGCAAAGAGATCCTCAGTCCTTCAAAAGTGTCGTCCCTGCTCTGCTTGACAGGGCTGGTTTTCTCAGCTTCTTCGCCAGATTTCTGTGAACGTTGGGGAGGTCCCTGAGGCTCTTCTTCCTCAATAACCGAGGCAAGTTTGCTAGATGACCCCGCGACATCAACAGAAGTGGAGCACTTCACTAGAGAAGCCTCAGAGGCAGGTTCTTTCGGTATGGGTGCATCGGTTAAAACTGGGGCATCTAGTGTTTGGGTTGGGGAGTCTGGGACTTCATGAGGGTGTGTAGAGCGAGAGGTATGCAAAAGCCCGTATTGATGCAAAAATTCATCCCTCAACAAAAATTTTACACTTCTCTCTTCCACGGCCACGGCACTCAGTCTTTCAAAAACTTACTTATGGCCTGGATCTCTAGAGGGGGGAGGAAGTGTTGAAAAAGGAAAGAGTGAAATTAACGATTAACAACTCAAAACTAGAAAAGCTCGGGAATGGAAAATAGAAGCAAGTAATCTTACTTCCTACTCTCCAGATGGCATAAAACCCTAGGGGGCAGCGAACAAAGAAACACTGATTTAAAAATCCATGAGCACTTTCGGGAAGGTCAGTCACGCGTTTGCGATTCCCAGCACTCCTTATGACGACAATCGGGGGATGGTCTTTAGTCTTGGTGAAGGAACATAAGTAACAAATTTCTCCGAAGCTCGGTAGCCGACCCAGGGTTCTCATGAATAAAACACACAACCCCATCAGAATGGCGTAACCATTGGGGTGCAGTTGAAACGGAGAGATGGTCAATCGAAGTAGAAATTGCTGAAGAAACTCGTTGAAGGGAGGAATAGCACCGCACAAGCACATTTGGCGATTGACAGCGACGAAACCACGGGGAGGTCTATCAGCAAAATCATTTGGCCCGGGCAATATAGCATCCGTTTCAACGATGCCAAATTGAGCGCGCAATAAGCTAAACGTCCGGTAGTTCAAGGAAGTTGAGACTCTTTCCGGTGGAGTAGTCAGTGGAGCAGCTATTGGAAGAGCCTCTCCAATCTGTTCCGTTACTTCTTCTTGATGTGAGGCCATTCTACATAAGCAACTAGATATTCAAATTTGAAGGTGCACGTTTCCTAAAAGTGTGAAGTGTTGTGCAAAACTAATAAAAATAAACAAGTAAATATAACTGGAGTTAAGTTCGTCGACAATTGATCGATTATCAAATTTCATGACTTGTTAATTTGAAGTTCAAGCATAGTGTTAATGCAAACAGGAAAGTTTAGTTGACTATTCCAATGTTGCCTTGATACTTTGCCTGAATTCGTTGTTTTAAAGCACTTCGTTCACACAATTTGTTCAAGTTGATTAATTGTTATTAAGTAATCCGTCATTTGATGTGGGCAGTCAGTGGCAGTATATTCGTCCCAATTTTCTGTAAATGTTGTATTAGACAGATTATTAGCTTGCAGGAGTGACCTGTGAAAAAATGCAATAAAGTTTAACAAGTTAAAGTCAAAACAATTCAGCACTCAAGCAGTTTATTTCAGCAAATCAAGTTAAAGTTCAAGGTTCAAGCAAAATTGTCAACTGCGACAACTTAAGTGTTGACTCGGCGACGACTTAAGTGTTGACTCGGCGACGACTTAAGTGTAGGCAACGACTTAAGAAATTCTTCCTACGGGTTAAATCAAATCATTGGTTATCTGGCTAACTCGTCCACGACCTAAGGATTACGAGGCGAGTTAAGTTAGGTCGTTTCAATCTTGAATTGTTAGTGTCTTAAGTCGGCAGTGTTCTAAGTCGTTAACCATGAAAAATAGAAAAGTCTTCCATCCGAAGCAACGTGAAATTCCTCAAGTCCTATCTCGGCTATGACTTAAGACTTATGTCGTGAAGGTTGGTAAGTCGGTCAAGAAGTAAGTCGCGAAGGTTATTGAATCGCTCAAAATTATGGCGCTCAAAATTACTAAATCACGTCCAAGTTAACGTCATGCTTCCTCCAACCGACCAACCCCTTCTCAGAACTCCTAACCCATTATCCTCCTAAACCTTAACCCGTTATCCTCCTATCTCCTAACCTGATAAGCCATACAAGACAATCTCATCTCCTCTAAATTCATGGATCAAGTGACTCGAAATATAAAAACCCATCGTCTCCTCCTTGCAAATCGTCTACAAACTCAAATCAAACCGCTCCAAGCTTGTCAAAAGTCAATCATAGCGTGACTCGGAATGAAGTATGGTGTGAGGATTTGGATTGGGGTTAGAAAACGATAAGTCCAACTCCATGATCGAGGGATAACGACAGTTGTGAAACTGAGCGGGCAATAAGTTTACTTACGTAGTGTGACGAAGAAGATCAAAGAAATTTGATTGATGATGAGGTGAACTGATTGAGTTCGTCTTTGAAAGCTTCGAAGATTGTTAATGGCGGAAATAAACGCTGAAGTAAGAAGGTGAAGAAGAAGGGGCGACTTAAGCCATTTATACACTGGGGCGATGGAATACGAATCGGCATCAGCCGACCTAGTCTCTTCCTTAAGTCCTTCGCGACCTAACAACCCATCAGGACACGAGCTAAGAAGATCGAAGCACACGTCCTACGACTTAGGCGTGCACTTCGAGGGGCAAATGTTAACCCCGTTTGGACAACGAGTTAAGAACTGAGACGACTCACGACTTAAAGAAGCAGAGCGACTTAAGGAGTGGTCCGATTCAATAAGTAACCGACTTAACAAGTTAACGACTCAAGGGAGTTACACGACTTAACGAGTCAGGGATTGGTCGACCTAAAGGAGTCAACAACTTACGGAAGTGAACGACTTACGACATATAGGAGCCTACAACTTAACGGTTTAAGAAAGAAGGGATGGATCACGACTTAAGGTTCTTACCGACTCAATGGGTCTACGACTCCAAGGTAATTCACGGCTTAACGGTAGAAGCGACTCAATAAGCTGGCGAGTTAGAATTGACGGCGGTTTAAGAGAAGCGGAACGACTCAAGAGGTTAACGGTTTATGAGACAGGCCGACTCAACGAGTTACCGACTCAACAAATTGAGGAGTTGCGTGAGTCACAGAATCGTGCAACCTACGACCTACCTTAAGTCGTCAGCGACTCAAGGAAGCGACTCACGACTCAGCATGACTCACCTACGACCTAAAACCACTGAGTCGTAGCCCGCAGTCACAATGCTTATGTCAAAGAGAGTTGACTCGTGAGCGACTCATGACTTGTAATTCTAAAGAAGTTAACCTTTGAGGAACCAAGGGCTTAGTCAGATAAGACGGCCATGACCTATTAACTCGTGAACGAGTTAGGACTTGCGCTATATCCAGAAGACCGAAGGCGCTCTGACGCCAAGCATGAACTCTACCAACTGAATCGCCCACGACCCAACTTGACTCGGCCACGGGTTACCATGAGTCGAACACGACTTACGATCCAAAGGGAAGATTTTTCTACAAATACCGACCTACCTCAAACATGAAGGAGACTTTTGGCCAATCACTTCAAGCGCCGATACTCTGCTGAATTCTCGACTCATTCAACAATTCAAGTACTCCAAACACAGAGGACATTACGACAATCTTCAAGAGAAAATCTACATCATCCAACATGAATTTGAAAGATTATTCTCCATAAAAGTTTGTTCTACTAGTCTAAAGTGTGTTGTAATTGAAGATTCCTGTAAACAAATTCAGTAATAAAGAGATTTAAAGTGGAGGTAGGCTTACCCTAAGCCGAACCACTATAAAAACTGTTGTCTTTTCTGCTTTTTTCTGTGATTTCTCTACTTGTTTGTAGTTCCCGTGTGCACGGGTGGTGCTTTCATTCAACTTCAGCTTACACCGGGGTGTTAGCATCTGATTTTCACGTTAACAGGCCTCCCCCTTGTGTTTTTTGGATTTCTAATTAATGATTTCTAGAATTTATATTTCACTTATTTTTATGATTTATATTGATAAGCTTTATCAATATTTGTGGTTTGGTGAATAAAATAAAGAATATGACATTCTTTTTGGTGTTTTGAGATTCTTGAGATATTGTAAGATTTTTGTTGTTATTTAATGTATACTTGTCATAGTATGGCATTATTGTTATCATACGTTTTGTCATATCTCTTGTCCTATCTGATTTTATATGATATTTATAGCTAGACTGATCCGTTTATTATTTTCTTCTTAAATAATACTCGGGTCAGACCAAGGTATTTCAGGTGCTTCAACTTGACTTCTTATCAGGGTCCGTCATCTGACTTTTGGCTAACTACTTAGCTTAGTAGTTTTTTTTTATACATTCGAGATAGAGACTCCTTGATGTATACATATTCTTTTGTCTAGCATTTGCACCTATTCTTTTGTGTTGTAGTGGATCTTGTATGACCACTACTTTGATGTACACTTCTATATGTTATATTCATATTTGTTTTCCACCTTAGTGATATGAACATCTGTGACTGATTTATGTTATGTTTATTTTATATTTGTTTCCGAAGATCACATAACCACCGTGTAGTAGTTTTAAGTCTGTAATTGATGTGTCAGATTTCCTCTTGAAACAAAATGCATGTAATACTATCTGATATATAGGTACTCGTACAAAGCAATTACACAGATGGTCGCTCCTCAAAGGCCTTATTCTTTGTGCTAGTCGATGGCATTACCCCGTAGTGTCCTTGGCTAATGTGAGTATAGAGGAGGGGCATCACAACAAGGTATCAGAGCCAAACTTCGAAACAATATAGAATATTATACCAAGGATCATTGTCCTAAGTCTCTCTTATGAATCGTGCCTTAGGATTTAATTCGAGTCATTAGAACCATTCTATCCTAATTTCTTTTATGATGCCTTGTTTTATCAATCAAGTTTGTTTGATATTCGTTCTGAAAATAACCTTTTTTCCTCTTCTTTATTTCTTTCTTAAAGAAGAGAAACGAAAAGATCTGGCCGTCCCAACGCCGGTCAATCCAGTGCAATGCCTTAGGATGGAGTATTTATCTCTGCCCAATAGCTTTTAGATCTTGTAAAGAATTCTCAAGCTGTCGGACCCATTCCAGAGCCTACTGATCCTAGATCTGGGTTTGCATGCTTGTGTACAGATTATACCGGTTTGGGTGGAAAGCCATTCAAGGGATTCGAAAGTGTTATAGAAATCCAAGCTTGGCTTAAATCATGCGACCACATCTTTTCTGCATGAATCTTGTTGATCTCCATCAAGTCCAAGTGGCTTCTAGCATGCTACAAGAAAGAGCATTAGATTGGTATGATTTTTTGATTTTGGAGATTATCGAAGCGGACCTTACTTGTGAGAAATTCCGAGAAAAGTTCGAGTTGAAGTTTGTGCCAAAAGCTGGAAAAGTAACTTTGGCCCAGCGCTTTATTGACCTAGTTCAAGGTGAATCTTCTGTGACGGATTACGTCACATCTTTCGAATCTCTCTCTAAATATGGGGTTGAGTATATTAATACCCCACTGAAGAAAAATCATAGGTTTATCTATGGGTTGAATAAGAACCTCAAAAATCCTTTACTTCTGAAACTAGAAGTTTTGTGACGACCGAACTTGATGTCCGCCAAACAACTTCAAATTCGTATCGCTGGAGCTTATAAGAACATTAGATGTAAATAAACAGCGGAAACAACATGAATATCAATGAACATAGCACAAATACAACTTTGATAATATATCCACTACAGCATCGATCACTAATACCAGAGTGATACACAACAAAGGATACAACAACAAAGTGAAACTCCATAGCGGAACAACAGACTCCAAAAAGTTTCCAACATACTTCAACTTGATAAGGCCTTCATAAATTCCAAAACTCCAAGCACTTCGAAAGATTTCCAAATCCAAAGTCTTTCCAAAATCTGACAGTTTCCAAAATACGGACAACCTTCTTCTAGGCTGCCCTTGTGGAAAATTATGGGCACCCAAAGTTTAGGAAAGAAACAATAAACTCCGGGTCAGTCATGGGACTGGTATGAGTAAACCAAATAGTTTATCTTTTAAAAACAACCTAAAGAGTTTACTTTTAAAAATCACAATGCTTTTGGAAAATGAAACTGCCATAAGGCCTCCCACCACACACCAAATGCAAGCGTACACATGGAGGAGATTTCTCCTTATGACAGTTGAACAATGCTTGATAGGCGAAAACCATTTGGTGTTGTTATTAGTACAGAAAACATTTCGAAAATATAATATTAATCTTAGCCTGCATTCCACATTTCGTTGTATGCCTACTATAACTGCCATGTTAAATGACAGGTTACCGCAAATTCCATGGCAGATTATACAACTAAAACCATATAGGGCTTGTATTGTTTCTTTGGATTTCCAACAAATGGTCAGGCAAAGGAATTTCCCACACTGAAATGGAACGCCTTTTGGAAGGACGCCCCCGAGAACCTAACCGGATCTCTGCCAAACAAGTCTGACGCTACCTCAGGCTTTAACCAAGCTGTAACTAGGTAACTAACACACGAGCTATGCCATCCCCGGTCGTTACCGACATTTATCCGAGCGCTCGACACCAACAACCACAAAGTAATAAATTTGCAGTAACCACATAGGTTCGATATCTGGGCTCTATACCATGATATCACCTTTTATCCAGAAGGAAATGGACATATCTTAGGGGCACTACCCCTAAAAACCTTGTCGCAACATTCCTGTTTCGACCATTTACGGTTTATGAGGCTCACCGAATTCTCATCCATAAAGCTACGCTTTTTCACAAAGCCATGCTTCGATCAACAAATGATCAGCAGCACTTCGTATGCCGCATTACCAAATTGGGAATGTATCGCCAGTAAGCATCAACTACATAACCTCTGAGCTCGTACGTCTCAGAGAAGGGTCTTAAGCTAAGAGAATAAATTCTCCGCCACCAACAGAAATGTATATGATAGAAACCTGCTTTACATCTCAATTTGTGACGTCAGACACACATCCATACAAGTCTGTTCCGGGTTCGAACAGAACCGAAGGCACTTCCGAAGAAGCCCTTGCAATTTGGGTATTCACAATCCCGATCGGACTTCCCATCACTTAGGGAATCTCTATACCGTAGCTACTCAGTGTAGAGACAATCGAGAGGTCATCCTATCGCTCTTGCAAATACCCGGTCTTCACCACCAGTCTTCGAATGCTATCCATAACATCGTATCACTTTTCGGAATGGGTTATATGACACAAAGTTCCTCTCCCGGCTAAACCGAATAATGAGCGCAATACTTAAAAACAATATGGATATTGGGATTTTAATTAAGTCATAGCTTAAAGCCCAAACCTTTTATTCAAATGGTTAAAACAAATTACCATTTACAATCTTTTAAACAAAAAGATTCACTTCACAAAGTTCACCCAGTTTCATAAAGATCCATTCGCGGATTTCAAAACAATTTCCATTTCAATTGGATTAACTCGTTAAATCTTTAAATCAAGATTTAACTTATATCTTTCAAAACTAGTTTCCAAAGATTGATTCATAGCCTTTCAAGACAATTCTATTTCAAGTTGAATTAACTCATCCGGTCTTTGAATCAAAGACTCATTTCATAGCTTTCAAAACATTTCAATTCCATTTCAAACTTGAAACCACTCGACACAGTTTGGAAATTCTTTCTTTAAATGAAAGTTATTATTATTTAAAAACAAATAATTTTGGTTTTAGAGAAATTTGATTACATTTACTCAAGTTAAAAACCTTAAATGGTAAAACTTGGGTTGAATTCAAATTCTCAAAATAATACTTTTGAAATGGTTTAAAACCCGTATAAACATGTACAATTCTTTTTAAATCATAAATACCAATATAGTATTCAATTTCAGATATAGAATTCCAATTTAAATCAAATTTCAAATCTTTATTATGTTATTCAAAATAACTTACATTTTTAAAACACCTTTTCAAAAGCTTTTCAATTTAAACCCAATCATTTCCAACCCATTTGAATTTTAAATTCAAACTGAAAACTATTTTAAAAATCTGTGACGTAACCGATTTCCACGTGCAATCCATATTTGTGTGTGTATAAGTGTGGTCATCATCACAGATATATCAATATTGATAAGCGGTATTACTCATAACGCTTATCTTAATTCACAGTTTCAAAGATAAAATAAATTTACCAATCACAAAGATTCATCATTACAATTCGATGTGGGTTTCGGATAACCAACTGGAATCCGACTCCCTGTCGCATCAAAATTTAAATGCCATTTTACGGGCAAAGGGGTTTTCATATAACTATAGAAAAAAATCACAAATCACAGTTCAGCATAAGGCAATTCACATCACAGAGTACCACAACCAAAAACAGAAATATCAATCCAGTGCACAACAATAGTTAATTATTTTCCAATGTAGTTTAAGTGAATTAACCACACAACAATTTTAATCAATGATCAATTATTCTTAATGATAAATAAATTAATTAAATCTTAATCAACTTTGTTAATAAATTATTTCTTAATCAATTAACTTAATTAATTGCTAATTATAATTAATCAACTTAATTTACCTAATTAACAATTCTTAACTTACAAATTAATTAGATACTTAATTATTAATTTGCCAATCTTTAATCACCATATAAATCCTTAGTTACTTAGTTAATTACAATTATTAATTTTATTGTTCTTGATCGCTTTCCAAAACAGTTGTTATTTATCTAAATTAACATTTAAAAATCTTCTTTAACTAAAATCAATCTATAATTACATTGAAAACTTTAATGGTAATTAAATTTAGTATTTAACTTTAGTTAATCACTTAATTGAAATACTAATTAACTATTATTAATTACCCTTTTCTTTTTAAAAATTATTATTTGTCTTAATTAATATTAAAAAAAATCTTCTTAAATTTTGAAATCAAGTTATTACTAACTTGAAAACTTTAAATGTTAATTAAATTCCAACACTTGTTTTGTATTAACTACTTAATCAAAGTATTAATTAGATTCAAAAACTTTGTATTTACTTACTTCATTAACTTGTAATAGAACATTGACTCAGAATTGTTGTACATTAATTAGCCATTATCACTTATATTGGTTTAAATGGCTCACTTAACCTACTATTATGATTTTAGAAGCTTGGGAAGCAAACCAGAGCAATCTCCTCCATTTACTCGAGTAACACTCGAGTTCGTTCCCTAACTTCCTCAAGACCTCTCCCTATCACAACGTTTCTTCTTCTTCCCCCCCTTTTTTTCCAGTAAGTGTTTAAGCTAACTTAAGTTTTCAAACTAAATGACAAAAAGTATACTCGCGTATACAAGTACGAACCCCAAGCACGCATACATTTTTCTCGAGTGACGACTCGAGTCACCCACCGCTTCAACACGTTGATTCCCTGTCGATGCCGTACACGTGCGCGACGTCGCACGGTCCCTCTAACGATCTCTGCGACCTTCAGCAAGTCGCAAATTATCCCAATACTCAAAATCGAAGTTCGATTTTAAGCCATCAACTTGAATCAAAAAAATAGCAGTTTGGTCGAAAACTGCAACGTAACTTCCCTTAGTGAAACGCCTTGCCGCCGCTCCTCAGACCACCAGCGACACCGTAACTTCGGCCACATCACATCAACACTTCACTCTTCCATTCCCTTGAACCACGTCGCACTCGGTCAACCCGTGGTGATGAAATCACCATGTTTCCAGACCACTGTAAAACTCAAGGTTAAACCCTAAATTGAACTCGCCTAATCAACTCGTGCAATAGAAAAAATTTCTGACAATTTTCCCGAACTCAACGATGTTCAAATCTGCTTCAAACCAAATCTTAGCATTGAATGTTGATTCGATCATCGTAAAACGATCAAAATGCATATTTTGTTCAAACTTGAACTGCATTTGAATTACTTAACTAAAAATCATCACTGTTGTTTTAAAAATCCTATTTTTAGCTGTTAGTTCAAGTTATATAATCGAATCAATGTTTTAAAATATTTAAATTTATCATATATTTGTCTTCTTACACTAAAACTAGATTTACAGAGCCCATTCTTCATTATTAAACTTAAAACAAAATTCAGTACATAGATGATGTTTAAACTAACTTATTTGTTAAAGTTTAAACCTATCAGTGATTAGGGAAGTGAAGTTTAAATTTTTTTCTCTACTTGCTTGAACTCTGTACTTTTCAAACAAAACACAGTGATCACAAATATTTATGCACATGCAAACATAAATATAGAAATTGTAACAACCCGCATATTTAACGATTTTTATATTTGAATATTTTATTTAAATATAATGTCGTTAGTCGGATTTTTGGATCCGAAATGTTACTTTCTACAAATGGCCGAATTGGAACTCGAAACCACCTCCATTGGTTCCAAAATGGCGTTTTCGATCTTTTTGAGTATAATCTTTGATATGTTTGGAGTTTGTGAAATTTTGACCCTTTTTCTATTCGGTTTTGGGTTTGGGTTCAGCCCACTAGCTTAATTAACCCTCTAACTCAACCCCTTCTCTTCATTCATCTCCATTTCATTTCTTTTCTCAAGCAAAAAATGAAAATGGTGGAAGGGAAGAGGAAATAGAAATTGCAATCCCTAGTTTCAACTTCCAACTTGATTTCTTGCTCCAAAATCAAAGAGAATCCATTAAGTTCTTCTTCATCTTTTCCAACTCTTCTCCTCTTCAATTTCAGAAAATTTCATCAACCTAAATTGGGAAATATGTGTTTTATTCTTAGATTGAAGCTTGTTGAGTAGAAGTAGTGTTTGGTTGATCTTCTCGTTGTTATTGAGCTCTTTCTTCTTTGTTTTTGGGTAAAAGGTGAGTTTTAAACTCACATCTACTTCTCTTGATTTCATTGATGTTGGGTATGAATTCCTAACACCTTGTTCATATGCACTTGCTTTTGGTTTGGATTGAATTGGTGAATATCCAAATTTTTAGTGTTTGGGTTCAATTCTTTAAAGATCCTAACTTTGATGTTTGAACATGTTTTTGGTGGCGAATCGGAGAGTTAATGGAGCTGGGGTATCTATTGGCTAAGGCTCCTTAACTCCAGTGCTCGAATGATCGCGTTTTGGAAGAATTGGCATTTCATTAGAAAAAAGGCAGAACTGCAGAAATATGCAGTTCGGCCGGTCGAGCCCTGTAGCCGGTCGACCGACCTGCTACCCCGAGCCATATTTTATTTGCTGCATCTGGCCAGCCGACCGAGCCCTGCAACCGGTCGACCGACCTACTCCTATTTTGCTGTTTTGCCTATTTTTGCTCATTTTGATTGGTTTTCTAAATTTTATCGACTCGAGTTGCATTTTAGTTGTTGTCATTGCATCTTTGGCTTTGATAACTTATTCTTGACTTCATCCACGGGTTTTTATAAAATAATCTCTCGAATAACATTTAAAAGCTCGTTTCTCCAATTTATAAATTCTATTTAAAACACACACTTTTGCACTTAGAGTGAAGTAGAAGGGTGATTAAATGGTTGGGCAAAACACGGACCATGAATTTGTGCGTTTATCCTTCTGATTAATCCCCGACCTATTCAATTGATCGTTTTGACCTTCGGGTTTGGTTTACCGATGATATGAGGTAAACTTTGTACTGCCTTGAGTGTGAAAGTGACTGACGGATAGTAAACCGTTTAGTGCGAATGAGTGGTTATGGGACATACGTTAACACTTTTCGGATTCCTTTTCGAGAGTTGTGACACATTCCGCTAGTTAGTGGTGTCCAGTACTGGGTCTCTAACCTTCACCACTACGGTTTGTTGCCTTCGGGTATGTGCCTTCGGGTTTGTTTCCCTATAGTATCGCTTTCTATGTTGGTCGTTATGAGCCACATGGGTGATATTGGGGTGCCCTATAGCATCGCTTTTTATGTTGGTCGTTATGTGCCGCATGGGTGATATTGGGTTTGGAGTCTTCGGGCTCATGGATCCTTGTTTATACAGTACTGAGCTCTAGCAATTTTCTGATGTTTCATTGATATGTCTATTCCCTTTGTATCTCCCTTCGGTGTTGGTCTTTTTGCGCCGCATGATGTGTAGCGATTACCTTGTGGAACTTGTATACCTTATGGGTATTTGTTATTTGCCTTTTGGCTTGATTTGGGATAATTGTATCCTTTGTTTATCTAGGTCGCCGATGATATGAGGCTTGTTCTATATGATTCATCTTTTATTGATGATTGTGCTATCTCTTTTAGAGAAATTTGTTATACTTTGTAACCTTGCAGGTTTATTGTTGTTCAGTTTATCTAACTGATTTGTTTAGCTAGACTGACCCGTGTATTTTATACTCGGGTCAGGCCAAGATGTTTCAGGTTAGGTACTTTGGACTTAGCCTATTTTGCTTCCGCATGGACTACTTTGCTAGCTTCTTTTTGTCATAGCTTTTGTGTAGTCCTATTATGTTGTAACTCTGATATTTATTCTTGTGGATTCATCTGTATATTGTGGTTTGCTATACCACTTGACATGTATCATTTTGTATACTCTGTTATGTATCCATGTATGTGTGTATATGATGATCTACTGTTCTGTGATGTATATTACATTTGAGTTGTTATATTCTGTTCTGATAGATCCTCCAGCCACCTATGGTTTTGTTTTAAGTATTCATTGGATATGTCGATCTGTTTGGTACGATTTTTGCCGACGTATTTAATGGATAGTTAAAGCAAGGCTATAGATGGTCGCTCCTATCCAGCCTTATTCTCCGCATTAGCAGACAGTATTACCTAATAATACTCTTTGCTAATGTGGGTATAGAGGTGGGGCGTCACAGCGTGGTATCACAGCTGAGTTCAGGACAAAATATGATAAACACAGAATAGATGCACATATTACGATACATCAGAGCGTATAAGCGATACAGATCTTCGAATCAGTGGGTCTCTTTGTTCCATCAAGTTTAGATAGAGTTTGGGAATACGTCTAGGAATGCATTTCTATTCCGTAGTATTCCATATTGCAATATCTACCTTGTGAATAATCTTGTTCTTATCTTACTTTCAGCGTATGGCTGGAAGAGGCAGGGGACGATGTTCGGATGCTGGGCAATACAGTGGCTCGCATCCGGATGGCGTTTATATGTTTGCCGATCAGTTAATGGAGTTGTTTAGGAGCACTCAGCCTCTAGTTCCTCCTCGAGTGTCTCCACCTCGCAAGTCTGCCTTTGCACGTCAGTGCAGTGATTTTTCTCATCTTGGAGGAAAGTCGTTTAAGGGCTCTGAATCCGTTCTTGAAGTCCAAGCTTGGTTTCGCACATGGAGCGTATTTTCTCTCGTATGGATCTTTCTGACCATGATAGATTTCTTGTAACTTCTAGCTTATTACAAGAGCGTGCCCTTGATTGGTATGAGCTTCTTATATCCGAGATTGATGAGTCTACTCTTTCTTGAACTCAATTTCGGGAGCGATTTGAACTCAAGTTCGTCCCTGAATTTGAAAAAGTTTTATTGACCCGTCGCTTCCTTGAGTTGAAGCAAGGGAAGTCTTCTGTTTCTGAGTATGTTGCATCATTCGAGGCTTTATCTAAGTATGGTCTTGAATTCATCAGCACTTCTTATAAGAAGAATTTGAAGTTTGTTTCTGGTCTTAAGAAATATCTTAAGAAATCTTTGTTGCTCCAACTTAAACTTTCTTTTGAGGAGTTGGTTGATTCGACACTTCACCTCGAGACCGTCGAGAAGGAGTGTGATAGCGATGTTGATGTTGAGGTTTCCAAGAACACCAACAAGAGGCCGTTTCCAATTCAGAAGTCCAGGACTTTTCCTTCTAAGAAGAAGAAGACTGGTGGTCCTTGCTCTCAGCCGCAGTCTTCCGGAACACCTTTCATTCGAAAGTGTTTCAATTGTGGTTCTCCGGATCATATTATTCGAGCTTGTCCTAAGCCTCTCTTCTGCCGTTATTGCAAGAAGGAAGGTCATCATGTTTCAGCTTGCCCTACTATTCCGGCTGGTGCTAAGTCTAGAAATCTTTATGCCACCAAGGCTTCTGAAGGTCCCTCTCAGCCCAAAGGTATATCTCCATCTATTTTGGAAGGTTCTATTTTATTTTATGATCATAGTATTCGAGTTCTTTTCGATACGGGCGCTTCACATTCTTTCGTATCGAAGAATCTCGTTGATGATTTATCTTTGGATGTTTCTTGTTTGGTTGCTTCTTTGAGGATTGCGAATCCTATTGTGGGATCCGCGACCCTTAGTATGCTTTGTGATGATATTGAGATCGTTTTATGTGGCTTTTCTTTTCATGCGAATCAGCACGTTATTTCTTGTCTAGGATTTGATTTGATTTTGGGTATGGACTGGCTAATGAGATATGATGCCAGGATTATTTTTTCGGAGAGGATTATATATCTTCGACATCCGAATTCGCCTACTCAGTTATCTCTTGTTCTTGGGGATGTGGATAATTCCGAAATGGCTTTATATTCTCTTGATTCGCGAGGTGATGATGATATATCTCGTATTCCTATTGCTTGTGACTTTTCTGATGTTTTTGAGCCTGTATCGGGTTTGCCACCCAAGAGGGAAATTGAGTTCCACATTGATCTCATTCCAGGCGCGCAGCCAGTTAGTCGTCCTCCTACGAGGATGTCTACAAGGGAAAATGAGGAACTCAAGAAGCAGCTTTTAGAGCTTGAGTCCAAGCAGTTGATTCAGTCTAGTTTTTTCCGTGGGGATCCGCGGTCGTCTTCGTGAAGAAATCCGATGGAACTCTTAGGCTTTGCATTGACTATCGCAAGCTTAACGAGTTGACCATCAGGAATAGGTATCCATTGCCTAGGATCGATGATATGTTTGATTTACTGAGTGG
The DNA here is from genome assembly GCA_030765085.1 of Allium cepa. Taxonomy (NCBI): domain Eukaryota; kingdom Viridiplantae; phylum Streptophyta; class Magnoliopsida; order Asparagales; family Amaryllidaceae; genus Allium; species Allium cepa. The sequence goes on along the minus strand of CM060939.1, from coordinate 959,888,417 downwards.
TGCTAAGGTCTTTTCTCAGCTTGACCTTGCCACAGGTTTTCATCAGTTACGAGTCGTGGAGGATAGCATTCCTCTTACCGCTTTCCGCACTCGATATGGTTCTTTTGAGTGGCTCGTTATGCCGTTCGGTTTGACGAACGCTCCTTCTTTCTTTGTTGATCTCATAAATCGAGTATTCCGGGAATATCTCGATAAGTTCGTCCTTGTCTTCATTGATGATATCCTTATTTATTCTAAGTCTGAAGCCGAGCATGCTAATCACTTGAGCATTGTCTTGAGTACTCTCCGTCATCATCAGCTTAGAGCCAAATTCTCCAAGTGCCACTTTTGGGAGAATAGGGTTAAGTTCTTAGGCCATGTTGTATCTTTTGATGGCATTTCTGTCGATCCCTCAAAGATCGAAGCCATCCAGAATTGGAAGAGGCCTGAGAATGTGCATGAGATTCGTAGTTTCCTTGGATTGGCGGGTTATTACCGTCGGTTCATTAAGGACTTTTCCCGTGTTGTGCTTCCTCTCACTTGCCTTACTCGGAAAGGCACTCGTTTTGATTGGTCCGATGAGTGCGAAGCTTCCTTTCTGACATTGAAGGAACTTCTCACTAATGCTCCTATTCTTGTGGTTCCCAAGGGGAATCGTGATCTTGTTGTCTACACCGATGCTTGTGATAGTGGTCTCGGTGCTGTTCTTATGCAGAAGGATCGGGTAGTTGCTTATGTTTCTAGGCAACTGCGTCCGAATGAAGTTCGCTATACCACTCATGATCTTGAGCTTGCCGCCATTGTCTTTGCCTCGAAGATTTGGCGACACTATTTATTGGGCGAGCGCTTCATTCTCTATACCGATCATAAATCTTTGATGTATTTATTCACTCAGACGGAACTCAATATGAGACAACAACGCTGGCTCGAGTTTCTAGCCTCCTATGACTTTGATATCCAATATACCCCTGGTAAGGGTAATCGTGTTGTTGATGCGCTTAGTCGGAAACATTCGGCTATTGTTTCCATGATGCTTGCCAAATGGAATATTCTTAAGACTCTATCTTTTTGGGAAATTCGGGATCGAGGTTCATCTACTGATACTCCTATTCTATTATTTAGTTTGGGAGCTCGACATATTTTATTGGATCGTATTGCCGATGCTCAGCGGCGTGATCCTGATTTGTTGCATCTTATTCAGCTTTGTGAGTCTGGATCCTGTGATGAGGCGTTGTGGGATTTTAGCATTGATTCTCATGGGTGTCTTCGTAAGAAGAACCGTCTTTTTGTGCCTTCTGATCTTGTACTTAGGCATGACATTCTTGATGATTGTCACCGTTTTAAGTATGCCATTCATCCTGGTAGTAGTAAGATGTATGCCGATATGCGTCGTCTTAATTATTGGGAAGGCATGAAACGCGATGTGGCGAGTTATGTGAGTAATTGCGTAACTTGTCAGCATTTTAAGGCCGAACATCAGCGTCCTTCTGGTCTTCTTCAGCCTCTTGAGATTCCATTATGGAAATGGGATCAGATTTCTATGGATTTCATTAACGGCCTACCTCGTTCGAGATCAGGCCATTCTAGCATTTGGGTTATTGTTGATCACCTCACCAAGTCTGCTCAGTTTGTTCCTATTAAGTCTAATAGAACTGCTTCGCATTTGGCTAAGTTGTATGTCAAGGAAATCGTGAGATTTCACAGTGTTCCTAGTTCTATTATGAGTGATCGTGATCCTTTATTCACGAGTCATTTTTGGAAGAGTCTTCAGCAAGCTTTGGGGACAAAGCTTAATTTTAGCATAGCTTATCATCCGCAGTCTGATGGACAGACTGAACGGGTGAATCGTATCTTGGAAGATCTTCTCCGTATTTGTATTTTTGATTTTGGTGGTAGTTGGGAGGATAATCTACCTCTTGTAGAATTCTTCTACAACAATAGTTTTCAGTCTAGTATCGGTATGGCTCCTTTCGAAGCCTTATACGGAAGGCCATGTCGATCTCCTTCATGTTGGTTGGAATCTGGGGAGAAGCTTATTCTTGGTCCAGATTTTGTTCGTGATTCTTCCCAGAAGATTGATCTTATTCGATTGAGAATGAAAGAGATGTAGAGTCGCCAGAAATCCTACGCGGACAACCGTAGGAAGCCTCTCGAGTTCTCGATCGGCGATCTTGTTTTTATTCGTGTTTCTCCTTTGAATGGGGTTATGCGCTTCAGTATGACTGGAAAATTGGCTCCTCGTTATATAGGACCATTTTCTATTACTGAACGTATCGGCCCTGTGGTTTATAAAGTTTCACTTCCAACTCATTTATCTGGTATTCATGACGTATTTCATGTCTCGCAACTTCAGAAGTGTCTTCGGGAGTCGGATTCTGTTATTACTTATCCTGATTTGCATGAGCCTGAGATCTCCCCGGACTTATCTATTGTACAACAACCTATTCACGTGCTTGACACGGAGGTGCGACACCTTCGGAACAAGGACGTGCCGCTCGTTAAAGTTCAATGGTCCGTTAATCCCAATGACTGTACTTGGGAAACCAGAGAATTTACTGAGCGATCTTATCCGGGTTTTCTTTCTTCGCTTTGAAACGGTGAGTATGTCTTTTCACCTCAACCTTATTTCCTTTTTCTTTTGAATACTGTATGTATGTAGTTGTTACAAATATCGTCTCTAGGAATTGCGGGGACGCAATTTTGTAAGGAGGGGAGATCTGTAACAACCCGCATATTTAACGATTTTTATATTTGAATATTTTATTTAAATATAACGTCGTTAGTCAGATTTTTGGGTCCGAAATGTTACTTTCTGCAAATTGCCGAATTGGAACTCGAAACCACCTCCATTGGTTCCAAAATGGCGTTTGCAATCTTTTTGAGTATAATCTTTGATATGTTTGGAGTTTGTGAAATTTTGACCCTTTTTCTATTGGGTTTTGGGTTTGGGTTTAGCCCACTAGCTTAATTAACCCTCTAACTCAACCCCTTCTCTTCATTCATCCCCATTTCATTTTTTTTCTCAAGCAAAAACTGAAAATGGTGGAAGGGAAGACAAAATAGAAATTGCAAGCCCTAGTTTCAACTTCCAACTTGATTTCTTGCTCCAAAATCAAAGAGAATCCATTGGTAAGTTCTTCTTCATCTTCTCCAACTCTTCTCCTCTTCAATTTCAGAAAATTTCCTAAACCTAAATTGGGAAATATGTGTATTATTCTTAGATTGAAGCTTGTTGAGTTGAAGTAGTGTTTGGTTGGTCTTCTCCTTGTTATTGAGCTCTTTCTTCTTTGTTTTTGGGTAAAAGGTGAGTTTTGACCTCACATCTACTTCTATTGATTTCATTGATGTTGGGTATGAATTCCTAACATCTTGTTCATATGCACTTGTTTTTGGTTTGGATTGAATTGGTGAATATCCAAATTTTTAGTGTTTGGGTTCAGTTCTTTAAAGATCCTAACTTTGATATTTGAACATGTTTTTGGTGGCGAATCGGAGAGTTAATGGAGCTGGGGTATCTATTGGTTAAGGCTCCTTAACTCCAGTGCTCGAACGATCGCGTTTTGGAAGAATTGGCATTTCATTAGAAAAAGGGCAGAACTGCAGAAATATGCAGTTCGGCCGACCGAGCCCTGTAGCCGGTCGACCGACCTGCTACCCCGAGCCATATTTTATTTCCTGCATCTGGCCAGCCGACCAAGCCCTGCAACCGGTCGACCGACCAGCTCCTATTTTGCTGTTTTGCCTAATTTTGCTCATTTTGATTGGTTTTCTAAATTTTGTCGATTCGAGTTGCATTTTAGTGGTTGTCATTGCATCTTCCGCTTTGATAACTTATTCTTGACTTCATCCATGGGTTTTTATAAAATAATCTCTCGAATCACATTTAAAAGCTCGTTTCTCCAATTTATAAATTCGATTTGAAACACACACTTTCGCACTTCGAGCGAAGTGGAAGGGTGATTAAATGGTTAGGCAAAACACGGATCATGAATCTGTGCGTTTATCCTTCTGATTAATCCCCGACCTATTCAATTGATCGTTTTGATCTTAGGGTTCGGTTTACCGATGATATGAGGTAAACTTTGTACTGCTTTGAGTGTGAAAGTGACTGACGGATAGTAAACCGTTTAGTGCGAACGAGTGGTTATGGGACATACGTTAACACTTTTCGGATTCCTTTTCGAGAGTTGTGACACATTCCACCAGTTAGTGGTGTCCAGTACTAGGTCTCTGACCTTCACCACTATGGTTTGTTGCCTTCGGGTATGTGCCTTCGGGTTTGTGCCTTCGGGTTTGTTGCCCTGTAGTATCGCTTTCTATGTTGGTCGTTATGAGCCGCATGGGTGATATTGGGGTGCCCTATAGTATCGCTTTCTATGTTGGTCGTTATGAGCCGCATGGTTGATATTGGGTTTGGAGTATTGGGGCTCATGGATCCTTGTTTATACAGTACTGAGCTCGAGAAATTTTCTGATGTTTCATTGATATGTATATTCCCTTGGTATCGCCCTTCTGTGTTGGTCTTTTTGAGCCGCATGATGTGTAGCGATTACCTTGTGGAACTTGTATACCTTATAGGTATTTGTTATTTGCCTTTTGGCTTGACTTGGGATAATTGTATCCTTTGTTTATCTAGGTCGCCGATGATACGAGGCTTGTTCTATATGATTCATCTTTTGTTGATGATTGTGTTATCTCTTTTAGAGATATTTGTTATACTTTGTAACCTTGTTGGCTTATTTTTGTTCAGTTTATCTAACTGATTTGTTTAGCTAGACTGACCCGTGTATTTTATACTCGGGTCAGGCCGAGATGTTTCAGGTTAGGCACTTTGGACTTAGCCTATTTTGCTTCCGCATGGACTACTTCACTAGCTTCTTTTTGTCATAGCTTTGGTGTAGTCCTATTATGTAGTAACTCTGATATTTATTCTTGTGGATTCATCTGTATATTGTGGTTTGCTATACCACTTGACAAGTATCATTTTGTATACTCTGTTATGTATCAATGTATGTGTGTACATGATGATCTACTGTTTTGTGATGTATATTACATTTGAGTTGTTTTATTCTGTTCTGATAGATCCTCCAGCCACCTATGGTTTTTTTTTTAAGTATTCATTGGATATGTCGATCTGTTTGGTACGATTTTTGCCAACGTATTTAATGGACAGTTAAAGCAAGGCTATAGATGGTCGCTACTATCCAGCTTTATTCTCCGCATTAGCAGACGGCATTACCTAATAATACTCTTTGCTAATGTGGGTATAGAGGTGGGGCATCACAGAAATATTCATCTGTATGTAACCATATAGCATAACATTTGCCATAGATCATCTACATAGTTTAATTATGTTTAAATATTTCCAAAAATATGTTTACTAACCCTGAAAAATTTATGAACAGAGAACTCCCTTTTGTTTTGAAACCCTGCAAATGATCTGCTTTTAAATTTTTTTCTGTTTTGTTTTGTTAAATGATATTGAGCTTGAAAATATGGTGATACTTATATTTTTCTTTCTTTGGCTTCACTATGTTGTTATGAATGAACTGAAACAAATATGGATGTGTTTATATAAAGAGAATAGTTTGTACTAAGGGAGGGTTTTACCGAAACAAACAAGTTCTGTTTTTTTATTTATATAATCATATTTTCCTACCTCCATCTTTAACCATGCAAAGTTTTTTGTAGAAAAATGAAATGATTCATGTATATTTTGAAGTGACTTTCTTTTGTGCTGAAATGATATTTTACCAGTTTACATGTAATCTTGTTTTGAGTTTTTTGTGTCCCTTTTTTGTTTTATACATACATATTTTCCTTGCATACATTTTCTTTTGTTTTAATGTTTACTGGTTTACAAAATCCACATGCAAACTTATATGTGTTTCATATGTTATTTTATATTTTTATGTTTAACACAACTCTTATCTGTTATATTTATTTATATAAAGCTTAAACTACCAAATAATTTATTTAAACTCATATATCTTCGTAGTATTTAATATTTATAATTTTTATTTCCTTGTTTACATAATTCATAAGCAAATTTGTATGTATTTTATTTTTGTTTCTATTCAAGTTTAATAATCTAAACATTTACTTTATATTCTTATATTTTGTTTTATACCTTTTTATAACTTCATAACGAAAATGAATAAAAACACAATTTATACATTTAATAAATAGGTATATATATTATTTTTCCAAAGTACAACCTTTTAAAGAAAATTCATTTTGAATATATTTTGAATTTCCAAATCAAAATTTTATTTATATCCAATTCAATTGAAAATATTTTATTTTGAGTTCCAAGTCCAAATTTTAAAGCAAGTAAATATATATCTCTTATCAGATTTGAAAAATTCACATCAGTCTACAATTTCACCCAAAAATTTAATTTAATTACAAATTTAAATTCATCTTTAAACTGGGATTGTTATAGATCCCCCCTTAAGAAATTTCGTCCCCGAAATTTGCCAAGGAGATAACAAAGATAGATGAAGATAGAGAAATATCTTTTCAGATCAAACCGAATGTTTATTCTGCATTTGGTTATCAAATCAGAATATCAACAGTAGACATGAGAACAAACTCAATCAATTTCGAAACATTTGGGTTATCTGATCTACGAAGTATACAGGGGTATTGGTTAGTTCAAAGAGAAAATTAACTGTTTGTAGATTATATCGAAACCTAATGAAACGGATATTGATTCGATTACGATCTCAGATCCAAGATTTAACTCATTTACGATTTTCCGAAAAATAAAACTAAGGGTTGTTCCCGTGTCGAACAAAATTCGAAAATTTTATCATAAATGAGAAAGTTACGTTTCGAAATTCCTTTTCCCTTATCAGTCTTTGAGGTTGAAGGATCCTCTTTGATTGCATACACCTTTGCTACATGAGCTTGCTTCCTTTTCAGGCAATCTTTAACTTCATGACCTGGCTTGTGACAGTAATAGCATTTCTTAACTCCCTGACCAGTCTCCATAGTTCTTTCTTAACTTGTTTCCTTGGATTCTTGCAGTTGTTTGCATAGTGGCCCTTTTCTTGGCAATTGTAACAAGTTATATCTTCCGCCGGGTTCCCCTAATTGTCCTTTTTTTCCTTGCCTTAATATGGTTTTTTGTCCCCAAACTTTCTTTTCCTCCAATTTTGATTGCTCGTATTTCCTCCTTCCCTTGGAGTTTCCTACATATCCAGGGTAGCACACCTATACCCCATATCTATCAATTCTGAAAAAAATTATTTGACGTGGGCAGTCATCCTTTCATGGAATTTCTTGTTCATTCCCCGAATGAATCTTTCATTCTTTTCCAAAGGTGTATTCACTAGTTCCGGACCAAAACGAGACAATTCGTTGAATTTTTTAAAATATTCCTCAAATGATAAACTTCCCTGCTTCAAATCCATAAATTACTGGTACAATCTAGAGATGCCAACGGATGGCATATATCGTTTCCTAAACACTTCCTTAAATCGCTCCCAAGTAAATTCTTCTCCTGGTTTATATACAGTAACTATCTCCCACCAAGCTAATGCTTCTTCTTGGAGTTGCCAAGAAGCTATCAATCGCATTTGATCATTTTCTAACTTCAATCCTCTAAAGATTTTTTCACAAGACCGAATCCAGGCTTGTTCTTCGATAGTGGATTCTTTGCCAGTGAATGGCTTACCACTAAGTCTGGTAAAACTTCTATATAGATCAGCCAAATTAGGCTGAGATTAAGAGGTATAGCTGCTTCTGTTGCAGGGACTTGGACAGCTATAGTGGTATTTCCCCGACCCCTACCATATCCTCTTCTTCCTCTCATTCTTACTATCTATAAATAGTAAGAAAACTTGATTTAGGCATTCAGACAAGATATCTTAGGCAATGATAACAGTTAAAGGAAGTAGACTAAATAATTTTGGGTTTCAGTTTCTCGGTTGTACTCATTCTAGGGTATACTTCACCCTATCTCTAATGAGCCATCTAATGTGTTATACCCGTAGCTAAAGTTCTTACTCAACCTTCAGCTCTAATACCACTTGTGGCGACCCAAACTTGATGTCCGCCAAACAACATCAAATTCGTATCACTGGAGCTTATAACAACATTAGATGTAAATAAACAGCGGAAACAACATGAATATCAATGATTATAGCACAGATACAACTTTGATACAATATCCATTACAACATCGATCACAAATATAAGAGTGATACACAACAAAGGATACAATAATAAAGTGAAACTCCACAGCGGAACAACAGACTCCAAAAAGATTCCAACATACTTCAACTTGATAAGGCCTTCATAAATTCCAAAACTCCAAGCACTTCGAAAGACTTCCAAATCCAAAGACTTTCCAAAATCTAACAGCTTCCAAAATACAAAGAACCTGCTTCTAGGCTGCCCGTGTTCAAAATTATGGGCACCTAGAGTTTACGAAAGGAACAATAAACTCCGGGTCAGTCATGGGACCGGTATGAGTAAACAAAATAGTTTATCTTTTAAAAACAACCAAAAGAATTTACTTTTAAAAATCGCAATGCTTTTGGAAAATGAAACTGCCATAAGGCCTCCCACCACACACTCAATGCAAGCGTACACTTATAGGAGATTTCTCCTTATGATAGTTGAACAATGCTTGATACGTGAAAACCATTTGGTGTTGTTATTAGTGTAGAAAACATTTCGAAAATATAATATTAATCTTAGCTAGCGTACCACATTTCGTTGTATGCCTACTATAACTGCCATGTTAAATGACTGGTTACCGCCCATTCCATGGCAGGTTATACAACTCAACTCGTATAGGGCTCGTATTGTTTCTTTAGATTTCCAACAAATGGTCAGGCAAAGGAACTTCCCACACTGAAATGGAACGCCTCTAGAAGGATGCCCCCGAGAACGTAACCGGATCGCTGTAACCATCCCAGCTTAAAGACGAATTTGTAATTAAATTAAATTTTTGGACGAAATTGTAGATTTATTTGAATTTTTCAAATTTGATAAGAGATATATATATTTACTTGCTTTAAAATTTGGATTTGGAACTCAAAATAAAATATTTTCAATTGAATTGGATATAAATAAAATTTTGATTTGGAAATTCAAAACGAATTTTCTTTAAAAGATTGTACTTTGGAAAAATAATATGTATGACTATTTATTAAATGAATAAATCGTGTTTTTATTCATTTTCTTTATGAAGTTATAAAAAGGTATAAAACAAAATATAAGAATATAAAGTAATTGTTTGGATTGTTAAACTTGAATAGAAACAAAAATAAATTTCATACAAATTTGCTTATGAATTATGTAAACAAGGAAATAAAAATTATTAATATTAAATCCTACGAAGATATATAGGTTTAAATGAATTATTTGGTAGTTTAAGCTTTATATAAATAAATATAACAAATAAGAGTTGCATGTGGATTTTGTAAACCAAGAAACATTAAAACAAAAGAAAATGTATGCTAGGAAAATATCTATGTATAAAACAAAAAAAGTACATACAAAACTCAAAACAAGATTACATGTAAACTGGTAAGGAAACATAACATTAAATAATATCATTTCAGCACAAAAGAAAGTCACTTCGAAATATACGTGAATCATTTCAATGTTCTACAAAAAACTTTGCGTGGTCAAAGATGGAGGCGGGAAAATTTGATTATATAAACAAAAAAAACTGAACTTGTTTGTTTCGGTAAAACCCTCCCTTAGTACAAAATATTCTCTTTATATAAACACATCTATATTTGTTTCAGCTCGTTCATAACAACATAGCGAAGCTAGAGAAAGAAAAATATAAGTATCACCATATTTTCAAACTCAAGATCATTTAACAACACAAAACAGAAAAAATTTAAAAGCACATCATTTGCAGGGTTTCAAAACAAAAGGGAGTTCTCTGTTCATAATTTTTTCAAGGTGAGTAAACAAATTTTTGGAAAGATTTAAACATAATTAAACTGCGTAGATGATCTATGGAAAATGTTATGCTATATGGTTACATACAGATGAATATTTCTATATTTATGTTTGTCTGTGTATAAATATTTGTGATCTCTTTGTTTTGTTTGAAAAGTACAGAGTTCACGCAAGTAGAGAAAATGTTTGCACAAAAAATGGCAAACACCTCCAAGTCATATGATTTAGTCGATTTTAAGTTATTCTTAGTGATTTGGATGATTTATGCAAATATATAAAAAGCAAGGACTAAACTGTAAAAGACACATAGATTTATAGTGGTTCGGCCAGAACGTGCCTACGTCCACTTTATATGTTATTCTCCTTTTCTATTCAGATTACAAGTACAAAGCTTTGATTACAAGTAACTGAAAGTTATATCCGTGCTTGAGCTCTCAAACTTGTCTCCCATTGTGGTACCCCTGCCCCTCTATTTATAGAGTGAGGTTGGGGGCAGGGGTCCTAGATGTATATAGCTGCTTGTGGGCCTAGGCTGATGCAATCTGGCCTAGTAGTGTCGGTCCGGTATGCCTTGGTTCGGTGGTAGGTGGTAGATGGCTTGGTTCGGCAGGAGGTTGGTTCGGTGGTGAGTGGACCAGCAGTGCATGGGGATGGAGTTGGACTGGTGGAGGTTGGTCTGGCCAAGGTGTGGGAAGTGCGTTGGTTCGGCAGGGAGTTGGTTCGGTGGGGAGTGGATGATGGATGGTTCGGCAGTGCTTCCTTTCATTTGGCTTGGTTATATCTCCTTCATACGAACTCCAATTAACATGAAATTTGAAACATAGCCTTTCCTAGTCCTTATCATCGTTTCCAATCAATTTCGTCCCGATCGGAGCTCAACCAAATTTTGGGGATATCGATCGTAGCCTTGATTCCAACTGATCTCCATCATTCCTTGCCAATTTGTTGATATTCCAGTTTTGACCAAAAATGGGATAATACTTTGCCCCCCAAAACATGCTTTGTGATAGGAAGGCGTGTTTTGTAATGCCATGAGCTGGATGTTCATATCCTGTTGATGTCCTACAAAGGAATTTACAGTTTTATATGACCTCAAATGGCGACCGTTCGGGATCGAGATATTTATGATGAAGTGCGACCGTTCATGGTCAAGCGCCTGTCTTCAAATGGAGATCGTTCGGGATCGAGCCATTTGAGGTGAAGTGCGACCGTGCGCGGTCAAGTGGCGGACCTCAAATGACGACCATTCGTGATCAAGCCATTTGAGGTGAGGTGAGTTGTGCCGTTCGGGGCGAGTTATGACCGTTCGAGGTCGGGTGCCATTCGAGGCGAGTTGTGACCGTTCGAGGTCCGGTGCCGTTCGAGGCGAGTTGTGACCGTTCGAGGTCGGGTGCCGTTCGAGGCGAGTTGTGACCGTTCGAGGTCGGGTGCCGTTCGAGGCGAGTTGTGACCGTTCGAGGTCGGGTGCCGTTCGAGGCGAATGAGTGTGCCCGGGGGGACTTAATATTATCAGCGCCGGAGTTATTGTTTGGGGGAGTTTCCGAATCAAAGACTTCGGCAGTTCGCTGCCATGCAAGAGGTGCTCGTGGACAGTTCGCGATCCAACGGGCATACAAGTAGATTTTTTTCATAGAATTGTAAATATTAAAGCAATAATCATATGAACCTTACAGCAGAAATGTCCAAACAGGCAGAATTTAAATGTTCAAATCAAAATCAAAGAAAAAAGCAAAATGAAGATGTTAAAGCGTAAACTCTTACTATAACGCGGTTGGTAGTCATTCAGAGCATGCCTATGGATCGTGCACGATCGCTCACATATGTAAATGATTTAACCGCATTATTGAGAGGTTTACAACTTGTTCATCGTTATCTTAATCAAGCAATCAATAGATAATCAAACGGTGCCCCGATCCAGGGTCACCTCTAGCCGATGTAGACGGTGGTCGCTTTGGCTCCACTGCTGGAGTTCGCCTCCTCACATACTGAAGGAGCATACCGTTCCTGATATGCCCTTCCACCTCGTCCTTCAAATGCCTACAATCATTAGTGTTATGACCGTTCAATTCATGAAATACACAAAACTTGTCTGATTTTCTTTCTTCAGAAGTTGGATTCCTTTGCATCGGTCTACGATACGGAACCTGCTCTTTAGTATCCTGATAAATTCGTTCCAGACTCTCATTCAGCTCAGAGTAAGTGGTGAATCGCGGCTCCCTCCGTTGCCGCTTTGACCTATCCCCTTCATTCTCGGTCTTTCTTTTACCTCTACTAGTTTCCGCGCCTTTCTCAGGGGGATTTCCTCCTTTGATCGCATAAATATCAATTCCTTCTCCTTCTTCTCTTTCGGCGTTCACATCCTCCAATCGTAGAAACTTTTCCGCCTCATGATAGAATTCTTCTAGATCCACCGGTGGATCCTTAGTTAATGAATTTTTGAACTCTGTTCCGTCAGCTATCCAGGACACACCTGCTATCATAACCATGGATGGATCTGGTCGATCCACCGAAGCTGCCGCCGCATTGAATCGCGTTAGGTAGCTCCTCAAAGTCTCTCCGGTTTTCTACTTTAGGGTTGCCAAAGTCATCACATTCTTGGGTCTTGTAATGTGGACCCTGAATTGCCTCATAAATCTCTCAATTAAATCATTCCACGTTCCGATGGATCCATTCTCCAATTATCTAGACCACAATGCTGCAATATCTGCAAAGTACAATGGAAAGCACCGGGCCATAACCTCCTCTGATGCCCCCAGCACTTCCATATGCCTCATATACTTCGTTAGATGAACCGTGGGGTCCGTTCTCCCGTCACACATGTCCAGCGATGGTAACATGAAATCCGGTGGGTTTCTAGCTTGTCTGATTGCTGGAGTAAAAGGACTCCTATTAACATCCTCCAAATCTTTATTTACCAAACCGCCTCTCATAGCTTTTCTAACCATCTCCGCCAACCTATCATTGTCTCCGAGATGCAATCTTTGTTCATTACTTTCGACCTGCCCCCCGAGTCCACGAGGGAATTCTGGGATCTGCCCCCTTGACTGAGCGTTCACTCCTCTGCTGCTCCCAGATTGTGCAGATGCTCCTCTTTATCTCTCCTAAATTGGATCTATGTTCTCCATGGGTGTGCCTCCTAATCCAGGTGCAATGCCGGATGGTCCTGCTCCGTTCCGAACTCCATTCGCTTCCCTATTCTTTTCTCCAAGTTGCCCAATCTGCTGAAACAAATTCTGAATCAACTCCTCTTGCCTTTTCATCATTGTCTCCATCTCATCCCTGGTGATGAAGACTGAAGTTTGGTTCTCTCCAGAGGAAGCCCCTTGACTCCCTTCGTGTTGACTTCTTTCTGGTCTCTGTCTTCTACTTGTTTTCCTTCAAAGAGCCATAATCTCGGATAGACTTCTGGTTCTTAAAGAGAGTCTCTCGTCAAATCTTTGCGAGGCAATGATTAAAGCGCTCTTGAGTTCAACTCTCAGTGAAAGCACCAAAAATGTTTGCACAAAAAATGGGCAAACATCTCCAAGTCATATGATTTAGTCGATTTTAAGTTGTTCTTAGTGATTTGGACGATTTATGCAAATATGTAAAAAGCAGGGACTAAACTGTAAAAGACACACAGATTTATAGTGGTTCGGCCAGAATGTGCCTACGTCCACTTTATATGTTATTCTTCTTTTCTATTCAGATTACAAGTACAAAGCTTTGATTACAAGTAACTGAAAGTTGTTTGAAAGTTCTATCCGTGCTTGAGCTCTCAAACTTGTCTCCTATTGTGGTACCCCTGCCCCTCTATTTATAGAGTGAGGTTGCGGGCAGGAGTCCTAGATGTATATACCTGCTGGTAGGCCTAGGCTGATGCAATCTGGCCTAGTAGTGTCAGTCCGGTACGCCTTGGTTCGGTGGCAGGTGGTGGATGGTTTGGTTCGGCAGGAGGTTGGTTCAGTGGTGAGTGGATCGGCAGTGCATGGGGATGGAGTTAGACCGGTGGAGGTTGGTCCAGCCAAGGTGTGGGAAGTGCGTTGGTTCGGCAGGGAGTTGGTTCGGCGGGGAGTGGAGGATGGATGGTTCGGCAGTGCTTCCTTTCATTTGGCTTGGTTATATCTCCTTCATAACTCCGATTAACATGAAATTTGAAACATAGCCTTTCCTAGTCCTTATCATCATTTCCAATCAATTTCGTCCCGATCGGAGCTCAACCAAATTTTGGCGATATCGATCGTAGTCTTGATTCCAACTGATCTCCATCATTCCTTGCCAATTTGTTGATATTCCAGTTTTGACCAAAAATGGGATAATAGAAAAAAATTTAAATTTCGCTTCCCTAATCTCTGATAGGTTTAAACTTTAACAAATAAGTTAGTTTAAACATCATTTATGAACTGAATTTTGTTTTAAGTTTAATAATGAAGAATAGGCTCTGTAAATCTAGTTTTAGTGTAAGAAGACAAATATATGATAAATTTAAATATTTTAAAACATTGACTCGATTATATAACTTGAACTAACATCTAAAAATAGGATTTTTTAAAACAACAGTGATGATTTTTAGTTAAGTAATTCAAATGCAGTTCATGTTTGAACAAAATATGCATTTTGATCGTTTTCTGATGATCGAATCAACATTGAACTCTAATATTTGGTTTGAAGCAGATTTGAACATCGTTGAGTTCGGAAAAATTGTCAGAAAATTTTTCTATTACACGAGTTGATTAGACGAGTTCAATTTAGGGTTTAATCCTGAATTTTATAGTGGTCTGGAAATGTGGTGACTTCATCACCATGGGTTGATCGAGTGCGACGTGGTTCAAGTGAATGGAAGAGTGGAGTGTTGATGTGATGTGGCCAAAGTTACGGCATCGCTGGTGGTCTGAGGAGCCGCAGCAAGGCGTTTGAGGGATGTTATGCTGCAGTTTTCTACCAAACTGCTATTTTTTTGATTCGAGTTGATGGCTTCAAATCGAACTTTGATTACGAGTATTGGGATAATTTGCGACTTGCTGAAGGTCAAAACGTTCGCCAGAGGGACCGCGCGACGACGTGCACGTGTACGTCGTCGATACGGTATCAACGTGTTGAAGCGGTGGTTGACTCGAGTCGTCACTCGAGAAAAATGTATGCGTGCTTCGGGTTCGTACTCATGTACGCGAGTATACTTTCTGTCCTTTAGTTTGAAAACTTAAGTTAGCTTAAACTCTTGCTGAAATAAAGGGAGGTGGGAGAAGAAGGAACGTTGTGATAGGGAGAGGTCTCGGGGAAGTTAGGGAACGAACTCGAGTGTTACTCGAGTAAACGGGGGAGATTGCTCTGGTTTGTTTCCCAAGCCTGTAAAATCATAATAGTAGGTTAAGTGAGCCATTTAAAACAGTTTAAGTGATAATGACTAATTAGTGTACAACAATTTTGAGTCATGGTTTTATTACAAGTTAATGAAGTAAGTAAATACAAAGTTTTGGAATCTAATTAATACTTTGATTAAGTAGTTAATATAAAACTAGTGTTGGAATGTAATTAACATTTAAAGTTTTCAAGTTAGTAACAACTTGATTTTAAAATTTAAAGAATTTTTTTTTAATGTTAATCAGGACAAATAATAATTTTTCAAAAAGAAAAGGGTAACTAAGAATAGTTAATTAATATTTTAATTAAGTGATTAACTTAAGTTAAATATTAAATTTAATTACCATTAATGTGACGCCCCACCTCTATACCCACGTTAGCCAAGAACATAACGATGTAATGCTGTCAACTAGCACGGAGAATAAGGTCGTTGAGGAGCAACCATCCGTGTAATTGCTTTGTGCGAGCACCAATATGTGAGATAGTACAAGGAAGTCCGACATGCCGATACAAACTCAAGGCTACTACACAGTGGCTATATATATTCTTCGGAAACAAACATAGAAATAAACATAACACAAATCAGTCACAGACATCCATATCACAAAGGCAGAAAAAGATATGAATATAACACATGAAAGTGTACATCAGCGTAGTGGTCAAACAAGATCCAGAATATCACAAAAGAATGGTTACAAGTGCTAGACAAAAGAATATGTATACATCTAGGAGTCTATATCTCAAAGGTATACAACAAAAACTACTAATCTAAGTAGTTAGCCAAAAGTCAGGATGATAATCCCAGAAGTGAAGTCAAGCAGAAGCACCTGTAACATCTCGGTCTGACCCGAATATTATTTAAAAGAAAATAATACACGGATCAGTCTAGCTATAAATATCAGATAAAATGATATAGAATAAGAGATATGACATAACATATGATAACCATAAACCCATACTGTGATAAGTATGAAATTGAAAATCAAAAAGAGATTAATCAATATCATAAGAATCTTCTCAAAGATCAAAAGGAATGTCATACTCAATATCTTCATTCACAAAAGTTAATGACACATAAATTCACCAATGCACAAATATTGATAACACATATCAATGAAAATCACTAAAAATTGGTGAAACACAAATTCTAGAAATCATCCATGGAAATCCAGAAATCACAAAAAGGGGGAGGCCTATCACAAAACAGGAGCATGAAAACTCACCAACACGTGTATCACAAATGGTATGCTATCCCATGGTCGCTAACCATAAAGCCGGTGCAACGACATAGTACAACGGTACGCCCGAGGAACCAGAAACTCGAATAGTTCGGAACAACAACGTAGTACAACGGTACGCCCGAAGATCCGAACACTATGAAAACGTGGGTCGCTAGGCCACAAGAATTGGGTCAAAACCACAAGAAATAAATAGGTCGTTAGCCTATAATAAAAATGAGATGAAACTCAATAAAACAAGGTATTATCCCCTACGTGGACCATGAAACATAGCATGTCGCTAGTCATAATAACAAAAATGATCATCATCGATCATCAAGAAGTGTCAATTACAATAAGCTAGTAAATATATGAGCTTAGCCTCATGTCCTATAACCACTAGCTTAACTTAAATATTTTGTAGATTTCCACTAGAAAATTGTCATAAGAGATTCAATTGAACAAGTCCAAGAATTAACCGACGAAGTAAACGCAAGCGTTTCATACCACTTGTTTTACGAAGACGTTTAATTAGATTTCTCATACGAGCGAAATAAAGGTTTGTATATTTTTAAAATGACAAATCAAAAATGATCGTAGAAACGATCAATCATAGAAATTCTCATACAAAGACGTGAATAAAATCCAAAGAATACGATTCCAAATTTATCAAAGTGGAAAATAGCCTAGCTACTCAACACGGCACGACCTAGCAGTTGAACGACCTAAGGTGTAGAGGCATAAGTGCTGGCCAAACGACCTAAGGTAATGTGCGACCTAACATGGTCGTGCGACCTAACAGCAAGGTGGGACAAAAGCATGGCGTGACCTAAGGAGCGGGACCCAAAATGGCACGACCTAAACAAGGCGCGACCTAGCAGTTGCGAGCTAACACGGAGCAACCTAGGGAGGTAAGCGACCTATAGGCATGCGCGACCAAAGGAGGTAAGGATAGGCCGAGCGACCTAATGAGTAAGGCCGAGTGACGCGCGACCTAAGTGAGAAGGTGACCGAACGACCTATCGGCATACAGGACCGAGCGACCTATTGGCATACAAGGTCGAACGACCTAACGATCTATGGGGGGAGGGAGGAACGACCTAAATGCAGGCCGCCCTAAAGGAGACAAGGCCGAGCGACCAAAGGAAGAGAAGAAAGCCGGGAGACCTAGAGACCTACGACCTAGTGCCGAGCGACCTAACGACCTAGGGGGAAGAAACGACCTAAATGCAGGCCGAAAGTCCTTCATATGCAGGCTGAGCGACCTAAGGGTTTTGAGCACAAAACTCGCCCAATTTGCAACCGATGGAGCACGGACGCTAGGGGATTATGCCCATAGGCTACCCGATCGTATTGGCTCCTCGGTGCATCACCAAAAACGTGTTTAAACATCAAAGATTGGATTTTTAAAGATTTGAACCCAAAACACTAAAAATTGGTATTTTCACCAATTCAATCCAAATCCATAGCAAATGCATATGAAAAAGTGTTAGGAATTCATATCCAACAATAAATGATAGTTATAGACAAAGATGTGAGATAAAAATCTCACCTTTTCGCAAAATCAATGAAAGAGAAGCTTGAAAGCAAAGGAGAATCAACCCAAGAAGCTTGAACCAATGTGTTCTCTTTGAATTTGGAGTTGGATGTTGGATCTGCAAATGATCTTGAGCTTGGATTTTAATTTCCCATTCCTTCCCCCATTTTTGATGAAGCTTGAGTGTTGGGAAATGAAAGTAAAGTTATGAAGAGAAGGTGGTTGAGTTAGAATTAATAGCTTAGGCTAATGGGCTAAACCAAACCCAAATTCCATAGTGAAAAAGTGGCAAAATTCCACTAACTCCAAACACATCAAAGTTATATTCAAAAAGATCGCAAACGGTGTTTTGGACCCAATGGAAGTGGTTCCGAGTCCGAATTCGACCGTATGCAAAAAGTAACTTTTCGAACTAAAATCCGACTAACGATAAAATATTTAAATATCAAATCGTAAAATATGCGGGTTGTTACAAACTCCCCTCCTTAAAGAAATTGCGTCCTCGCAATAATTAAGAAGAAAATATCTAGTAACAACCATCAAAGCATATTCAACAACAAAAAAGTTTGAAATAAGAAGATCACCTCAAAGACCACGGGAAAGCATGTCCGGATGTGTTCGCTCGATGAACTCTCTAGATTCCCAAGAGAAATCCTTAGGATTTGAGGACCATTGGACCTTTACAAGCGGAACATCTTTATTTCGAAGGCGCTTGACCTCCGAAGCAATAATGCGAATAGGGTGTTGATCATAAGTCAAATTAGGTGAAACTTCAATTTCTTCCACAACATCGGGCTCAAGAATAGAACCACTATCTCGAAGATATTTCCGCAATTGAGAAACGTGAAACACGTCATGTATAGCAGAAAACTGAGCCGGTAATAAAAGGAGATAAGCCACGGAACCAATACGTTCGGTGATAGGAAATGGCCCAGTATATCGAGGCGCTAATTTTCCTGATCGACTGAAACGTACAACACCCTTCATAGGTGAAACACGAATAAACACAAGATCGCCCACAGAAAATTCTAATTTCTTTCTCCGGTTATCGGCATAGGATTTTTGTCTACTCTGGGCTTCTTTCATCCTATGACGAATATGGTCAATTTTCACTGTGGAATCACGAATAAAATCTGGACCTAAAACCAGCTTCTCACTTGCCTCAATCCAACAAGAAGGAGATCGGCATGGCCTTCCATTGAGTGCCTCGAAAGGTGCCATACCAATACAAGATTGGAAGCTATTATTATAGGAAAACTCAACAAGAGAAATATGATCTTCCCAACTTCCACCAAAATCAAGAACACATGTACGAAGAAGATCTTCAAGAGTTTGATTCACATTCTCAGTCTGTCCATCGGACAGGGGATGATAAGCGGTGCTAAAATTAAGCTTCGTTCCCAAAGATTTTTGAAGACTCTTCCAAAATCCACTAGTAAACAATGGATCACGATCACTAACAATAGAAGAAGGAACTCCATGCAATTTTACAATTTCTTTAACAAAGAGTTTGACCAAGAGAGGAACGATTCGATTGGACCGAACGGGAATAAAATAGGCAGATTTAGTAAGTCTATCGACTATTACCCATAAGCTATCATGACCCGAACGAGAACGGGGAAGGCCATCTATAAAATCCATGGAAATTTGATCCAACTTCTATATTGGAATTTCCAAAGGTTTCAATAACCCGCCGGGCCTTTGGTGTTCGGCCTTAATGAGTTGGCAAGTCATGCAACAATTAACCAAGTTAGCAATATCAGATTTCATTCCCTCCCAATAATAATTTCGCTTCATATCCACGTACATTTTACTACTACCGGGATGAATGGTAAATTTAGAATGATGGGAATCTTCTAAAATATCTTTTCGAAGATTACTAATATTTGGCACGATAAGTCTATCAAATTTTCGAATACCGCCATGAGAATCAATATCAAAGTCTTTCAAACTTTAAATATCAATTTTAACCCTAAAATTTTGGCCAAGAAGAGCCAATTCGGGATCTAGCTTTTGAGCTTCAACAATGAGGTCTAAAAGAGAAGGATGAACCTCAAGACCACATAAAGCAAGAGATGAACATAAATCGGAGACACGATCTCGAACCTCACAAGTGGATAGAATCTCGGGATCATTTCATTCGGATATCATCATGGAAACAACCGCTTGTTGCTTGCGACTAAGTGCATCGGCAACATGATTTCGTTTGCCGGGAGTAAAAAGAATATCCAGATCATAAGATGCTAGGAACTCGAGCCAACATTGTTGACGCAAATTAAGTTCCTTTTGAGAAAATAGATACTTCAAACATTTATGATCGGTATAGAGAATAAACTTTTCTCCCAAAAGATAATGACGCCAAATACGAAGGGCGAAAACAATATCCCGAGCTCTAAATCATGAGTGGCATATCTAGTCTCTGCTGGCTTCAACTGCCTAGAAGCATAAGCAATAACACGTTCCCTTTGCATAAGGATGACACCAAAACCAACGCGACTAGCATCGGTATAAAAAACAAAATCTTGATTCCCCTCGGAAATAACAAGAATAGGAGCATCAGAAAGGAGTTCTTTTAATTTCTGAAAAGAAGCTTCACATTTTTCTGACCAAATGTATTTAACACCTTTCTTAGTTAAGCTAGTAAGAGGCATAGAAATTTTTGAAAAGTCCTTTATGAAACGGCGGTAATAACCTGCTAATCCTAGAAAACTTTGGATCTCCGTCACACTCTCCAGTCTCTTTCAATTTTGAATCGCTTCAATCTTTGAAGGTTCCACGAAAATTCCAGATTCGGAAATAATGTGACCGAGAAACTTCACACGAGTTTGCCAAAAATGGCATTTAGAAAATTTTTGTTTTAATTGATTGCTCCTAAGAGTTTCAACACAATCCGAAGATGTTTTTCATGCTCCTCCTCGATTTTAGAATACACAAGAATATCATCTATAAAGATGAGAACAAACTGATCAAGGAAGTCTTTGAAAACTCTAATTCATAAGGTCAATGAAATAAGCTGGAGCATTCGTTAAACCAAACGGCATAACAAGCCATTCATAAGATCCATAACGAGTAAGGAATGATGTCAAAGGAATGTTATCCTCTGCAATACGAAGCTGATGAAAACCGGTAGCTAAGTCTAATTGTGAAAAGACTCTAGCACCACTAAGTTGATCAAATAGATCATCAATCCGAGGTAAAGGATATTTATTCTTGATAGTAAGATCATTAAGCTTGCGGTAGTCAACGCAAAGCCTAAGTGTACCATCAGATTTCTTCCAAAAAATAGCCGAAGCTCCCCAAGGAGAGAAACTAGAGCGAATAAATTGCTTCATCTCCAATTCGGATAATTGTTGGCGCATCTCCTCATTTTCTTTATTGGACATACGATAAGGAGGACGAGTAATAGGTTGAGCTCCAGGGACGAGACTAATTCTGAACTCAATTGCTCGCTTAGGTGGTAATCCTAAAACAGGCTTAAATATGTCGAAAAATTTACAAATAACATGAATAAGAGAAATAATATCTTCCTCATCATCATTATCGTCGTCGTGAGGATTTAAAGAATATAAAGATGCATCTAAGCTGGAGTCCGAATCTTTAAGGTCAATAGAAATCTGCTTAAAAGATTGAGGATGTCGAAGATAAATAGTCCGCTCAGGACATAGGATTTGGGCTTTATAGCGCTTAAGCCAATCCATTCCCAAAATCATTCCAAAGCCCAAGTAGCGCATAACATGCAAATCGGCTCGGAAAGAAAAATCACACAAAATAATCTCAACATCTTTACACAATAAAATGATTGTTGCGGATCCACCAACCAGATTTGCAGTTCTCAAAGAAGTCATTAAACACAAAACATCCAAAGAAAAAGTATCAACAAGTTCTTTTGATATAAAAGAATGGGACGCACCCGTATCAAAAAGAACTCGAATAGGATGATCAAGAAATAAACTAATGCCATCAAGGATAGAATGAGAAATACCTTTACCATGAGATGTGTTTCCAGGGGCTTGAACAACATTAAGCTTTCCCTTCTTCCTGTTTTAAAGTTTGGGGAAAGAAGATAAATAATGATCCGAACTTTTGCAATAGCGACAAAAGAGAGGTTTCAGACATCTATTGGCATAATGGTCTTTAGAACCACAATTGTAGCATTGCCCACCACTAGGGGCAGAAGCCTTTGCTACCGGAATTGCTTGCTTCCCTTTCTTGTTGGGATAAGACCCTTTGAACTTAATAGGCCTTTTCTTGTTGTTGTTGAATTTTGGTTTGGCACCCACAGCATCTACATCACTCTCTTTATCTACCTCTTCGAGTCGAGGAGCGATATCAACAAGTTGATCAAAAGAAACTTCTAGCTTTAGAAGTAATGGCTTCTTGAGATTTTTATTCAAGCCATAGACGAATCTTTGATTTTTCTTCTATGGGGTATTAATGTATTCAACCCCGTATTTAGAAAGAGGTTCAAAAGACGCGACATAATCTGCCACGGAGGATTCACCTTGAACAAGGTCTATGAAACGACGAGCTAATGTCACCTTCTCAGCTTCCGGTACAAATTTTAACTCGAATCATTCTCGGAATTTCTCCCATGTAAGATCTTCTTCAACTATTTCAGAAATAAGAAGCTCATACAAATCTAATGCTTTTTATTGGAGCATACTAGAAGCCACTTGAACATGGTGAAGATCAATAAGAATCATGCGAGAAAAGATTCGATCGCACGATCTCAGCCAAGCCTGGACTTCGATAATAGTCTCAGAACCTTTGAATGGCTTCCCTCCCAAATTGGTATAATCGCTGCACAAACATGCATATCCAGACCTAGGGTGAGTAGAATCCGGATTAGATCCGGCTACTTGAGCATTCCTCACTAGATCAAGAAGCTGCTGGGCAGACATAAATACTCCATCCTGGGGAGTAGCACGAGATTGACTAGCGCTGGGACGTCCAGGTCTAACCATTTCTCTTCCTTTTGAAAGAAAGAAGAAGGATAAGGTTATTTACCAAACGAATATCAAGCAATCTTGATAGATAAACAAAGGAATCATAAAGAAAATAGGATGAATCGATACGAAGACTCGAATTAAATCCTAATGCACGATTCCTAAGATGGACTTAGGACGATGATCCTTGCTAGATTATTCTACGTTGTTCCGAAGTTTGGCTTTCATACCAAGCTGTGACGCCCCACCTCTATACCCATGCTAGCCAAGAACATTACGGTGTAATGTTGTCAACTAGCACGGAGAATAAGGCCGTTGAGGAGCGACCATCCGTGTAATTGCTTCGTGCGAGCACCAATATGTCAGATAGTACAAGGAAGTCCGGCATGTCGATACAAACTCAAGGCTATTGCGCAGTGGCTATATATATTCTTCGAAAACAAACATAGAAATAAACATAACACAAATCAGTCACAGACATCCATATCACAAAGGCGGAAAAAGATATGAATATAACACTTGAAAGTGTACATTAGAGTAGTGGTCAAACAAGATCCACAATATCACAAAAGAATGGTTACAAGTGCTAGACAAAAGAATATGTATACATCTAGGAGTCTATATCTCAAAGGTATATAACAAAAACTACTAATTTAAGTAGTTAGCCAAAAGTCAGGATGATAATCCCAGAATTGAAGTCAAGCAGAAGCACCTGTAACATCTCGGTCTGACCCAAGTATTATTTATAAGAAAATAATAAACGGATCAATCTAGCTATAAATATCAGATAAAATGATATAGAATAAGAGATATGACACAACATATGATAACCATAAAGCCATACCGTGATAAGTAAGAAATTGAAAATCAACAAGTGATTAATCAATATCACAAGAATCTTCTCAAAGATCAAAAGGAATGCCATACTTAATATCTTCATTCACAAAAGTTAATGACACACGAATTCACCAATGCACAAATATTGATAACACATATCAATGAAAATCACTAAAAATTGGTGAAACACAAATTCTAGAAATCATCCATGGAAATCCAAAAATCACACAAAGTGGGAGGCCTATCACAAAACGGGAGCATGAAAACTCACCAACACGTGTATCACAAATGGGACGCTATCCCAAGGTCGCTAACCATAGAGCCGGTGCGACGACGTAGTACAACGGTACGCCCGAGGAACCAGAAACTCGAATGGTTCGGAGCAACAACGTAGTACAACGTTACGCCCAAAGATCCGAACACTATAAAAACGTGGGTCGCTAGCCCACAAGAATTGGGTCGAAACCCCAAGAAATAAATAGGTCGTTAGCCTATAATAAAAATGAGATGAAAACTCAACAAAACGAGGTACTGTCCCCTACGTGGACAAAGAAACATAGCATATCGCTAGTCATAATCATAAAAATGATCATCATCGATCATCAAGAAGTGTCAATTAAAATAAGCTAGTAAATATATGAGCTTAGACTCATGTCCCATAACCACTAGCTTAACTTAAATATTTACTAACAAATTGTAGATTTCCACTAGAAATTGTCATAAGAGATTCAATCGAACAAGTCCAACAATTAACCGACGAAGTAAACGCAAACGTTTCATACCACTTGTTTTAGGAAGCCGTTCAATTAGATTTCTCGTACGAGTGAAGTAAAGGTTTGTATATTTTTAAAATGACAAATCAAAAATGATCGTAGACACGATCAATCTAAGAAATTCACATACGAAGTGGTGAATAAAATCCAAAGAATACGATTCCAAATTCATCAAAGTGGAAATAGCCTAGCGACTCAACACGGCACGACCTAGCAGTGGAACGACCTAAGGAGTAGCGGCATAAGTGCAGGCTGAACGACCTAAGTAAATGTGCGACCTAACATGGCCGTGCGACCTAACAACATGGTGGGACAAAAGCATGGCGCGACCTAAGGAGCGCGACCTTAAATGGCACGACCTAAACAAGGCGCGACCTAGCAGTTGCGAGCTAACACGGAGCAACCTACGGAGGTAAGCGACCTATAGGCATGCGCGACCAAAGGAGGTAAGGATAGGCCGAGCGACCTAATGAGTAAGGCCGAGTGACGCGGGACCTAAGTGAGAAGGTGACCGAACGCCCTACCGGCATGCAAAACCGAGCGACCTGTTGGCATACAAGGCCGAACGACCTAACGATCTATGGGTGGGAGGAACGACCTAAATGCAGGCCGACCTAAAGGAGACAAGGCCGAGCGACCAAAGGGAGAGAAGAAGGCCGGGCGACCAAGCGACCTACGACCTAGGGCCGAGCGACCTAACGACCTAGGGGGGAAAACGAACTAAATGCAGGCCGAAAGTCGTTCATATGCAGTCTGAGCGACCTAAGGGTTTTGGAGCACAAAACTCGCCCAATTAGCAACCAATCGAGCATGGAAGCTAGGGGATTATACCCATAGGCTACTCGGTCGTATTGGCTCTTTGGTGCATCACTAAAAACGTGTTTAAACATCAAAGATTGGATTTTTAAAGATTTGAACCCAAGACACTAAAAATTGGTATTTTCACCAATTCAATCCAAATCCATAGCAAATGCATATGAAAAAGTGTTAGGAATTCATACCCAACAATAAATGATAGTTATAGACAAAGATGTGAGACAAAAATCTCACCTTTTCACAAAATCAATGAAAGAGAAGCTTGAAAGCAAAGGAGAATCAACCCAAGAAGCTTGAATCAATGTCTTCTCTTTGAATTTGGATTTGGATGTTGGATTTGCAAATGATCTTGGGCTTGGAGTTTTAATTTCTCATTCCTTCCCCCATTTTTGATGAAGCTTGAGTGTTAGGAAATGAAAATAAAGTTATGAAGATAAGGAGGTTGAGTTAGAATTAATAGCTTAGGCTAATGTGCTAAACCAAACCCAAAGTCCATAGTGAAAAAGTGGCAAAATTCCTCTAACTCCAAACACATCAAAGTTTATACTCAAAAAGATCGCAAACGGTGTTTTGGACCTAATGAAAGTGGTTCCGAGTCCGAATTCGACCGTATCCAAAAAGTAACTTTTCGGACTAAAATCCGACTAACGATAAAATATTTAAATATTAAATCGTAAAATATGCGGGTTGTTACAATTAAAGTTTTCAATGTAATTATAGATTGATTTTAGTTAAAGAAGACTTTTAGATGTTAATTTAGATAAATAACAACTGTTTTGGAAAGCGACCAATAATAATTAAATTAATAATCGTAATTAACTAAGTAATTAAGGATTTATACGGTGATTAAAGATTGGCAAATTAATAATTAATTATCTAATTAATTTGTAAATTAAGAATTGTTAATTAGGTAAATTAAGTTGATTAATTATAATTGGTAGTTAATTAAGTTAATTGATTAAGAAATATTTTATTAACAAAGTTGATTAAGATTTAATTAATTTATTTATCATTAAGAATAATTGATCATTGATTATAATAGTTGTGTGGTTAATTCACTTAAACCACATTGGAAAATAATTAACTATTGTTGTGCACTGGATTGATATTTCTGTTTGTGATTATGGTACTCTATGAGGTGAATTGCCTTATGCTGAACTGTGATTTGTGATTTGTTTCTATAGTTATATAAAACCCCTTTGCCCGTAAAACGACATTTAAATTTCGATTTAACAAGGAGTCGGATTCCAGTTGGTTATCCAAAACCCACATCGAATTGTAATGATGATCTTTATGATTGGTAAATTTATTTTGTATGTGAAACTGTGAATTAAGATAAGCGTTATGAGTTATACCGCTTATGAATATTGATTTATCTGTGATGATTGATGTTATGCACTATTGTGTAAAATCCTTGGACCACACTTATACACACACAAATATGGATTGCACGTGGAAATCGGTTAAGTCACATATTCTTAAAATAGTTTTCAATTTGAAGTTTAAATTCAAATGGGTTGGAAATGGATTGGGTTTAAAGTGAAAAGCTTTTGAAATGGTGTTTTATAAATGTAAGTTATTTTGAATAACTTAATAAAGATTTGAAATTTGAATAACTTAATTTAAGTTGGAATTCAATACCTAAAATTGAATACTATATTGGTATTTATGATTTAAAAAGAATTATACAAGTTTATACGGGTTTTAAACCATTTCAAAAGTATTATTTTGAGAATTTGAATTCTACCCAAGTTTTATCGTTGAAGGGTTTTAACTTGAGCAAATGTAATCGGATTTCTCCGAAACGAAAACTACTTGTTTTCAAATAATAATAGCTTTCATTTAAAAAAATGACATCCAAATTGTATCGAGAGGTTTCAAGTTTGAAGTGTAATTGAAATGTTTTGAAAGCTATGAAATGAGTCTTTGATTCAAAGACCGGATGAGTTAATTCAATTTGAAACAGAATTGTCTTGAAAGGCTATGAATGAATCTTTGGAAACTAGTTTTGAAAGCTATAAGTTAAATCTTGATTTAAAGATTTAACGAGTTAATCCAATTGAAATGGAAATTGTTTTGAAATCCGTGAATGGATCTTTGTGAAACTGGGTGAACCTTGTGAAGTGAATCTTTTTGTTTAAAAGATTGGAAATGGTAATTTGTTTTAACCATTTGTATAAAAGGTTTGGGCTTTAAGTTGTGATTTAATTGAAATCCCAATATCCATATTGTTTTTAAGTATTGCGATCATTATTCGATTTAGCCGGGAGAGGACCTTTGTGTCATATAACCCATTTGAATAGTGATACGACATCATGGATATCATTCGAAGACCGTTGGTGAAGACCGGGTATTTGCGAGAGTGATAGGATGACCTATCGATTGTCACTGCACTGAGTAGCAATGGTGTAGAGATTCCCTAAGTGATGGGAAGTCCAATCGGGATTGTGAATACCCGGATTGCAAGGGCTTCTTCGGAAGTGCCTTCGGTTCTATTCGAACCCAGAAGAGACTTGTATGGATGTGAGTCCGACGTTACAAATTGAGATGTAATGTTGGTTTCTATCAAATACATTTCTATTGGTGGTGGAGAATTTATTTTCTTAGCTTAACACCCTTCTCTGAGATGTACGAGCTCAAAGGTTATGTAGTTGATGGTTACTAGCGATACATTCCCAATTTGGTAATGTGGCATACGAAGTGCTGCTGATCATTTGGTGATCGAAACATGGCTTTGTGAAAAAGCTTAGCTTTGTGGACGAGACTTTGGCGAGCCTCACAACCCGGAAATGGTCGAAATAGGAATGTTGCGGCAAGGTTTTTAGGGGTAGCACCCCTAGGGTATGTCCATTTCCTTCTTGCTAAAAGGTGATATCATGGTATAGAGCCCAGATATCGAACCTATGTGGTTACTGCAAATTTATTACTTTGTGGCTGTTGGTGTCGAGCGCTCGGATAAAGGTCATTAACGACCGAGGATGGCATAGCTCGTGCATTAGTTACCCAGTTACAACTTGGTTAAAGCATGAGGTAGCGTCGGCCCTGTTTGGAGAGATCCGGTTAGGTTCACGGGGCGTCCTTCCAGAGGCATTCCATTTCAGTGTAGGAAGTTCCTTTGCCTGACCATTTGTTGGAAATCCAAAGAAAAACTACGAGCCCTGTACGAGTTGAGTTGTATAACCTGCCATGGAATGGGCGGGCCGTAACCTGTCATTTAACATGGCAGTTATAGTAGGCATACAACGAAATGTGGTATGCTGGCTAAGATTAATATTTTATTTTCGAAATGTTTTCTGCACTAATAAAAACACCAAATGGTTTTCGCGTATCAAGCATTGTTCAACTGTCTTAAGGAGAAATCTCCTCCATATGTGCGCTTGCATTGAGTGTGTGGTGGGAGGCCTTATGGCAGTTTCATTTTCCAAAAGCATTGCGATTTTTAAAAGTAAATTCTTTTGGTTGTTTTTAAAAGATAAACTATTTTGTTTACTCATACCAGTCCCATGACTGACCCGGAGTTTATTGTTCCTTTCGTAAACTCTAGGTGCCCACAATTTTCCACACGGGCAGCCTAGAAGCAGGTTCTTCGTATTTTGGAAGCTGTCAGATTTTGGAAAGCCTTTGTATTTGGAAGTCTTTCAAAGTGCTTGGAGTTTTGGAATTTATGAAGGCCTTATGAAGTTGAAGTTTGTTGGAATCTTTTTGGAGTCTGTTGTTCCGCTGTGGAGTTTCACTTTATTGTTGTATCCTTTGTTGTGTATCACTCTGATATTAGTGATCGATGTTGTAATGGATATTGTATCAAAGTTGTATCTGTGCTATGATCATTGATATTCATGTTGTTTCCGCTGTTTATTTACATCTAATGTTGTTATAAGCTCCGGCGATACGAATTTGATGTTGTTTGGCGGACTTCAAGTTCGGGTCGTCACAAGTTTCTTTCGATTAGCTTCTTGATATCACTCTTTGACTTGAATAGGCCGATAAAGAAAGTGATGTTGAAGTTGTGGGTGCCAAACAGAACTTCAACAATAACACGAAGAGGCCTATTAAATTCAAAGGCCCCAATCCCAATGAGAACGGGAAGCAAGAAACTTTGGTAGCAAAGACTCCTACCTCTAGTCGTGGACAATGCTACAATTGTGGTTCTACGAACCACTATGCAAATGAGTGTCTGAAACCCCTTTATTATCGCTATTGCAAAAGTTTGAGTCATCATATATATACGTGTCACATACTTCAAAGTAGGAAGGAGGGAAAGCTGAATGTTTTGCAAGCTCCAAGTGACACTTCTCCTGGTCAAGGTATTCTCATTCAGTCCTTGATGACATTTGTCTTGTGATTATTCTATTCGAGCACTTTTTGATATGGGTTCATCTCATTATTTTATATCAAAAGAACTTGATGATTCTTTTTCTTTAAACCTTTTGGGCTTGATGACTACACTGAGAATTGCGAATCCGGTTAGTGGATACACAACACTCAGTTTACTTTGTAAAAATGTCGAGATTATTTTATGTGATTATGCTTTCCGATCAGATTTTCATGTTATGTGCTACTTAGGTTAAGGAATTGATTTTTGTGAAAGGATTGACTTAATCATTATGAAGCCATATCCTATGTCCCGAATGGACTATCCATCTTCAACATTCTCAATCTGTTAAGCAGAATTCTATTTTTCTTAATGATTTTGATTGCAATTTGGTAGTATCATTTTATTCTCTAGACCCACTTGTTAAGGAAGATGTTATTCCCCGCATTTGAGTAGTTCGAGAATTTCCCGGTATCTTCGAGCATGTCTAAGGATTATCACCTAAGCAATATTTTGAGTGGTGCATGGGTCTTTTCAACTCGACCTTGCCACCAGTTTTCATCAGCTATGAGTCACGGAGGATAGCGTTCCACTTACCGCATTCTGCACTCGTTATAATTCTTATGAGTGACTCGTGATGACATTCAAGCTGTCCATCTTATGTCATCCATCTTATGAATCGAGTATTCTGTAAATATTTTGATGAGACCATCCTTGTGTTCATTGATTTTTGATGAAAACAACAATTTAAAATTTGTATATCTTTTTAATAAGACATCTATAAGTATAATTGGATTTTGTCCTTAAAACAAGCAAAGAATATTCATAAATTTTTTAAGAGGCATGTTTAACATATATAAGATGATTTTGTATTGTTTTTCCTATTGGGTGCTTCAAGAATTCTGGTCGATGCGCCTGATCAACGTTATCGATAGGAATCTCCTAAACGCTATGATGAGATAGTCACACATAGTAGATTGACTTGGAATAAATAAAAAATTTCTACAAAGAAGGTTACATGAAGTTAATTATAATTTTTGAAAGCGTTAGCTTTTTAGGAAAGAGGATCAATTGAAAGAACTCCTTTTCGATACTCTTATACTTGTGATTTCCAAAGGGAACCAAGGCTTTATTGTTTATACCGATGCTAGTCGTGTTGGTTTGCCAGCCGTCCTCTTGCAAAAGGGAACTTGCTATCACTTATGCTTCTAAACAATTAAAGCCTATCGAGACTAGGTATGCCACTCATGATCTAGTGCTCACGGCCATTGTTTTCGCTTTTAGAATTTGGAATCATTATCTTTTGGGAGAGAAATTTGTTCTCTACAATGATCATAAATCTTTGAAATATTTATTTTCTCAAAGGGAACTTAATTTGCGTCAACAACATTGGCTCGAGTTCCTTGCAGCTTATGACCTTGATATTATTTATACTTCCGGGAAGGGAGATCGTGTTGTCGATGCCCATAGTCGTAAGCAATAAGAAAATATTTCTATGATGATGTCCGAATGGAATGATCTTTTTAATAGGTTCATCTGGCATACCGTTATTGTACTACGTCGTTGTTCTAAATTATTCGAGCTACGGGTTCCTCGGGCGTACCATTATTGAACTACGTCATTGCACTGGCTTAATTTTCTGCTATTCATGACATTTTTCATGTCTCTAGACAACGGAAATGCCTTAGGGATTTCGATTCTACTCTCTAGCCCGGTTTTATTGAAGAAATTGTAGTTTCACCTAATTTGACTTATGAGCAACATCCTATTCGTATCATTGCTATGGAAATTCAACGCCTTTGAAATAAAGATATTCCGCTTATGAAAGTTCTATGGTCCGCAAATCCTAAGGATTGCTCTTGAGAATCCCAAGAATTCATCGAGCGATCACATCTAGACTTTCTCTCTCGTGCTCTTTAAGGTGAACTTCTAACTTCAAATTTTTTTTGTGTTGATATGCTTTTATGATTGTCACTCTTTATTTTCTTCTTAAGCATTGCGAGGATGCAATTTCCTTAAGGAGGGGATTCTGTAACAGCCTACATATTTTACGATTTTATATTTAAATGCTTTATTTAAATATAGCATCGTTAGTCAGATTAAAGTCCGAAATACTACTTTTTGTAAACAGTCGAATTAGGACTCGAGACCACTTCCATTGAGTTCAAAACGGCATTTGCAACCTTTTTGAGTATAAACATCGATATGTTTGGAGTTGAGTAAAAATTTTCTATTTTTCTATTGGGCTTTGGGTTTGGGTTTAAGCCCACTAACTCATCTAATATCCTAACTCCTCCTCTTTACTCCGCTCCATCCATTCTATTATTTCCTAACTCTCAAGCTAAAGTAAAAATGGGGGAAAAAAGAGGAAATTATAAATTCCTAAGCCCTAGTTTTGCTAGGAAATTCAAGTTCTAGCTCTACGATCAAAGAGAAGTTTAGGTAAGCGTCCTCGTCATCTTCTCCATCGCAATATCTCTTCAATTTTCAAAAATTTCTAAACCTTAACTTAGGAAAAACTTCACCTTTGATAATAGATTGAAGATTCTAGAGGTGTATTGAAGAGGAATTGGTCTTGCTTTATTCTAAAGCCTCTCATTTGTTGTCTTTGAGTTTTAAAGGTGAGTTTTTGAACTCACATCTGCATCTGTAACTTTCTTTGTCGTTATGAATTCCTAACATCTATTCATGTTCATTTGTTTTTGATTAGAATTGATTTGCTGAATTTTTTCAAATTTTGGTGTTTTGAAGTCAAAATCTTTATAGATCCTATCCTGGATATTTGGACATGTTATTTAGGGTGTATCGAAGAGCCTATAAGGCTGGGTTGTCGCTTGGCATAAATCCCTAGTCTCCATTGCTCGTCCGATCGCTTCCGATTCGTTTTGGCCATCATTGGCCTAGGCAAATTGTTGCCCAAAACCGGCAACTACACGTCTGATTGTAAGTTCCAGACTTATGGTTACAGTTGTTGGAGAAAAAATATATGATAGAAAATAAAAAAATGGAAGAGACAAATTTATTGGTCCAGATGTCTGACTTATTGGTCCAGACGACTGGTTGGGGTTCAGACATCTGGTTTGAAATTCCAGACGTTTGGGAGGTTTTCTAGAATATTTTCGAAACCCAAATCCAGACGTCTGGAACTGTTTAGCTTTGCCTATTTGCCTATTTTTTGAGTGAATTTATAATAGTTATCGATTTTTGTTGATCCGATTAGTTGTTATCACTTTGATCGACTTTGATGACTTCTTTTTCTGGATTTCTGGGCCATTTTGATGTATTTGGTATCGATTTCTTTGGATTTGATTCTGTAATGACCTGAAATTTTCAATCACAAAAATTCTAGATAGTTAAGGAAAAGAAGAAGAGATAGAAGAAAAAAGAAGAAACAGAAACACCGAAACACAGAAACCTCACATTCGCACCGGATCAAAATATAATATCACATAAATAACAGTTTCACAAAGATGAACTGTATCAGTACACTTATATTTTTATGCATCAGAGTTACAACCATTGCCAATCACTGGACAGTTTAAAACAACATGTCCCAGTTATACAATAACATATCACAGCGGAAAACACTCCATATGTTCCTGCCCCTCCAGCTCACCTTCTGATTTCCAAAACGTCCTTTCCTGAAAATCTGTAATACTCAGTCTGACCCGAGCATTACATCAAAGTAACACCCGGGTCAGGCTGGAAACCAGCATGAGTAACCCATCTAACAAGGAATAGTAATGCATAAAACGTACTTAAAACCCGGGGTAACTCGTTTATCACTACAAGTTCACAACTTTCCAAAGTCAACACTGATATTCAAAATCAATTCCTAAGTATCTTTACTTAGTTTTAAATGGTCCAGTCGTTTAGATTTTTCCATTTCAAGCCTTTGGTTTCACATATTAATCTATAGACAATCATAGGTCACAACCCGAGATGGGTTCAGGTATTTACTAATACCCGACCCCGGTCTCTTCAAATTCAATATCATCTTAACCCAAGTTATTCAACTGAGATACAATTCAACTTAAATACAAGATGTCACTTTTATACACGACAATTCAACAATGATAGATAACCTTACTATCACTGTCTACTCAAACATATCATCTCAGAAAACATTTCATATTAGAGATATCAACCAATTCAATGCATTTAATCATTCAATAAATCATAAGTAAGATTAATTAATCACTCCATTTCTAATAAATTAAATTAATAACATCCTTTACAAAAATTCCTGCTTACTTAGCCACTAATTAATTTTAAACCAATTAATTAATGATCCTTTAATTATCTATCTTAATTAATCATCCTTTAATTAATCACTCTCATTAATTGACTAACCCTTAATTAAATACACTATGTAATTAATTCTTAACTACTTCCCTTAAGTAAGTTACCCATAATTATTTTCGTCAAGTAATTATTTCATTGATTATTTATCCCTCATCAATTAACCTTTAATTATTAATTAATTTAACCTTTAATTTCCAATTAAATTAATTAATCCTTAACCACTTTATCTTAATTACTTTCATTAATAAATCATTAAATTAATTAATTCTTTAATTAATCATACTGAGTAATTAATCCTTAATCACTCCCAATTAATTACTTCCATAAGTAATTATCTTCTTTAATTAATTATGTTCCATAATTATACATTAATCTCTTATACTAAGCAACCACTTAATTAAGTAATTAATACCTAATCCACATCATAAGAGATTATTCTTAATTAATTTATCCATAAAGTATATCTTAAATTAATTACCCAAATTAATTATTCTTAACTAATTAGTTAATGATTTCTAAATCAATTATATTCATTAACTATTCATTATTAAATAATTATACTTTGAGTATTAACATTAATCAAAGAACCCTTATTAATTTCATGGATTGATTAACTTGTTAACTAACTTTCCCAATTAATTACCTTTTAATCATTCGTATCTCAAATTAATTAGAAATTAATTCTTAAAATTTAATTTAACTTAATTACATCATTTAACAAACAAACATAGGTTTGTTTAAACATTTCACTCAATATTTTTAAACAAAATAATTTAACTTGGGAAAACTTGTTTTTATTATACTTTAAAACATTCTAAATCATCAGGTTAAGGAACCTGAGCCAAACATCCCATTTTTCGAGCTAACCGCCGAGTGATTTCCGCATCACCATGACTTCGAGACAAAAATCCTTCTTCCCGTGTCCATCCCCGAGGCATAGCCTTCTAGGAAAAAAAACTCCTTAATATACACCTGATACAGGTGATGCTTTGTACACGTGCACCAACATCGACTCCTCTTCGATCATCACTAATGCTTCAAACAAGTCGGCAGTGACTTCCTCACACCAAAACTTCACTCAGATCAATAATGTCTTCAAAAAGTCAAAATCGAACAAACTGACCCTTCTTCGAACCCAATCCAGAAAGAAAACCACCACTCGCCATCATTGCCGGCCATCAGAACCGTCATCGAACTACCTAACCTTCATCTTAGTTTCCTGTTACGCCCTCGGTCCGATTGATTCTAATAACCGATGCTGACGCAAATATCACAGAAACCATCTCACCCAAAACTGAATATAAAACCCTACATTACCTTCGATCAATCGTCACGGCCAACGGAAAATCTCCACACTATTTTCCCTTTGATCTTCGACCTACAACCCTCCTATAGCCACCGCCCCGATGTCCTCGTCCCACGAAATCATCGAAATTCGAGCAAAATGCACTTCTTGATCATCTCTAGAATTCTCGACAATCCCAATGTTAAAAATTATGAAATCTTCTTTAAAAATCATATTTTCCAAATTCGGATCTAGACATGTAATCCAAACATGATATTAAAATACTTGAATTTTCTCTAGGAATGATTTTTCCACTGTATATTTCCATTTTCCAGTTAGTCGCTTCCTAATTATCCTCCTAAATATTTTTGAAATCAAGGTTTAATTGATACAAACATTTTTTCTTTAAGAATCATAACATGAATCTGCCTAAATATTGGGATATGAATTTTTTTTTTTCAAGTTTGTTTCCTATAACAAGAAGAGCCAACACTATGTATCCACACATATTCAGCTATATTCAGATATATATATGAATATACAGCATATATTAAACCATCAGGAAACAATTTATCATACTTGCTTCATATATAGGTTTCATGCATCAGATTATTCAACAGATTTAAAAAAGTATCAGTTTTACTCACCTGTTATAGAACAGAGCAGATTTGAAAATCTGAAAACTGAGCTTGAATGTTGATCAATGTATTGTTGTTGATTATGGTCTTTACTTGATTAAGTTGATGTTGAATCAGTTGTTGAAGCTCAGTTGAATATTAAAACAAGCTGAAGCTTTTTTGAGAAGATCCTCTAGTTTTGAAAAAATTGTTTACAGGCCTGGAATCTTGAAGTTTTAATATTAACAGTTTTTTATTTCTTTATTTTTGCTGAGAATAAAAAAGAAAGAATTGAAAAAGTGGATATATATGTCTTTATAAATTAAAATATGATTTGTTAAAAATATAAAAGAAAGTAAAATTAAAGGTTGACACATGTTAAAAAAAATTTACATTTGTCATTTACTATTTAATTACATTACACATGTTCATATATTTTTACAAGTGTCTTAAAACCACCTTAATATGTTTACGAGTGTTAAACTTCTTTTATTATAAGAAAGTTTTCTTTTTATTAAATTATTTAAGTACATATGCATTTATGTTTTACATTTAAATGTATATTATGTTTGTCTTTTACTCTACTTAACTATTTAACACATGTTATTAAAAAGGCTTATATAACAACACTTGTAATTAGGCATGAGTAAATTAGTTTTTTTTAAATGGTTAAAAAAACTTTTTTAATTAATTTCGTAATTAACAAATACATATCTTAATTTGTATAAATTAAAACCCTTTAAAAGAAAATAATATAAAACAACTATATTCTAAATAAAATCATATAAAAATATATTTAAGATATATATATATATATATCCTTTGAATTTTAATATTTTAATCCAAATTCAAATTCAATTTAAATTCATTTCACTATTGAATTTGTAAATAATAATTCTATTTTAAAATCTATTTATACCTATATTTAAAAACATCACATTACTATTATTGTTCGAAAATAACAATTTTGTCAAGTCTAAGTAACTTATAAAGGAGATTATTGAATAATTATTTTTCCCAGATATGAATAATTCAATTCTTATTATATTTCCAAATTCATTTACACATCCAGATATCTATTATGATCATAATTTTATCTGTTCAATTGATTAAAACAGTTAATTACCCATTTATCAGATGTCCAAAGCCCGGGTTATCACATTCCTCTCCCCTTAGAATCTTTTTGTCCTCGAAAAGGTTTGAATCCTGAATTTATTAAAATACTTAATATTAGTTAAATCACTTTTGATCATTTTTTTAAAATATTTTAAAACCTATATAATATTGCCAAAATAGTTACTTTTATAACTCGATGTTTCCACTAGTCCGTCTTTGTTCTCACAGAAATTCGGTCATACGTTAATCAGGCATAGGACTGAAGATTAATAAGTACTTAGCCGACCCATTTTCAACACCCAGTGAAATACTTTAGAAAATAATTTTATTAAAAATACAGAAAGCATTTTTCTGAAAATAGAGAGAATATCTTTGGTGAGAATGCTCTGGAAATCATCACCCCCATCCATGGTAGCAGTTAACCCGATGGTTACGTTGCCATCCCGACAAAATTCGTAGATAACTGTAGGCCTCCGCGCCCCTCGATTACACCATGGAACCCACTATAGATCGCAACTACAACTTAGGTTACGTTACCATCATAGCAAAAACCCATATTACTATAGGCCTCAGCGCCCTCGAATTTCGCTGCCAAAAGAATGGAACTTCTCCACTCCACTTGACCATAGATCGCAGTCTACCGATGTTACGTTGCCTTCCCGGCAAAATCAGGCGTAGACCATTGACGCTCACTTCCACATGATTTCCACTATGGTCTACACAGTAGATCGTAGTGACATCGAGTTACATTGTCGTTACAGCATAACCCAAATGCCTCTGTAGGAATTGGCGCCCTCGCCTTTTGCTACCCAATAATCCTCAGGAACTAGTTTGTCCGGACTGCTCACAGGTACAACTTTAGAACCCCCCTTAGGGTTCAAGGCAGTACCAACCTATGGCACTCCTAAGAAGTTCATTTCAAGGGAGCGTCTTTTTCCTCAGAGCCATTTTCAAAACACTTTATACTATACACATATAGTATCTTCCAAATCATACAACTAGTATGAATCTCAAATGAATCTTCTTTCTCAAAATCGATTGTCCCAAAATCGATAATTCTCAAACTAGGCTTTTCAAAATCCAATATTGATTTTACCAGAAAATCAAAAGCCTTTCCAAATCCAATGGTTCCCAAAACCTTTTTCAAAATCATTCTCATAAGATCCTTTACACGTGTATATATATAGATATATATAACATCTTAAAACTTTAGATCTCTTCAAACTTGTATAAAACCCCTTTTATACTTCAAAAACTTTCAAAAACCCCTTTCTTCTGGCTATAGATTCAACAAGGGGAGATTTATCTTATATATAACAAAGATATATAACTTTATTTATTCCAAATCAAATATTCAAATTTGATTATAAAGTCACTTACCAGTTTACTTACTTCTATAAGTAAATTTCTACCATAGAAATATCCAATTTCTATTTTATTTCATCATATATTCCACAATATATATTTTTCACTTCAAAAACCATTTTACAGTTCTTATCTTTAAACTCCCAGTATCAATTTTATTCAAACCCGTACGATGTACACATACCATCCGTACGCTATACCAATCTGATCGCTCACTCGATCACACAATTTCATTGCCGAACTAGTATCATCCACCCGACTTCCTAGTGCGGACTCAGATCTGGTTTCTTGATCAGAAACCGTCATTCTCCTTGCATAGCCTAACTATGATAGAGAATATCCAGAACCAATCAACAATCCATATCCATGTTCGCCGTCGAAAATCGAGTGAAAAATCCCAACTTGGATCGATATAATTATTTCAATATTCTGTGCTCGAATCTGGATCAAATCATTATACGAATAGAATAATATACGTACATCCTACGTATTTATTTTTATTGATTTATTAATCAAATGAATTCCCTTTCTATTCACATTGAATTTAATTTCATTCACTTACTCACAATTGCTTAAAACCTCACTTGGATTATCTCCTCAATTCTTATCTCAAATGGATATTTAATCAAATCAGTTTGAACTCTGTCCAGTTTATATTTAGAAAATAGCATGAAATTTTTTAAAATGGATGAGTAGTAGAAAAATAATTATTAGTTTGTAAAATAGCTGCAACGTAGTTAAGTAATTGCAAAATAGTTGAAAAATAGTCAAATAGTTATAGAAATTATTTGCACAAAAAATGGGAAAACACCTCCAAGTCGTATGATTTAGTCAATTTTAAGTTGTTCTTAGTGATTTGGGTGATTTATGCAAATATATAAAAAGCAGGGACTAAACTGTAAAAGACACACGGATTTATAGTGGTTCGGCCAGAACGTGCCTACGTCCACTTTATATGTTATTCTCCTTTTTCTCTTCGGATTACAAGTACAAAGCTTTGTATACAAGTATATGAAAGTTTTTTGAAAGTTCCGTCCGTGCTTGATCTCTCAAACTTGTTTGCCATTGTTGTACCGCTACCCCTCTATTTATAGAGTGAGCCTGAGGGCAGGGGTCTAGGATGTATATAGTTGTTGGTGGGCCTGCGCTGACGCAATGTGGCCTGGTAGTGTTGGTTCGGTATGCCTTGGTCCGGTAATATTGTGGTCCGGTAGTTGATGGTTGGAATAGGTTCTGGTTCGGTTGCACTCTGGTTCGGTAGTATATGGAAGTGGAATTGGTTCGGCTAGGAAGGGAAGTGGAGTTGGTTCGGTAGCACTCTGGTCCGGCTATGCTTGGAAGATGATGGATGGTCCGACATTGCTTGGAGAGGAGATGGTTCGGTAGTGGTGAGGATATGGGTGGGTTTGGTGGTGACTTGTGAGTGGGTTGGTCTGGTGTTGTTTGGGAGGTAGGGAAGGAGCCGGTCGAAACTCACCCAACACTTGCCTCCTAAAGTAGGGCATGTGCATGCACATGGCATGCTTTGCTTTAAGCTTGGATGTTCTCATCCGGTCTCTAGTGCCGACCGACTGGTCCGACTATTGGTATTTGCTTATAAATAGGGGCCTAACGCCTCTGTTTTTCCTCATCAGCCGAACTACTCCCCTGTTTTTACCGAATCAAACTATTATCCCTGCCGAGTCAATGTGTTAGCCGAATCAAGTTCTTGCCGAGCCAGGTGAGGATCTACTCTGCCGAATGAACTCTTATTTTCAATTACCGAATGGGCTCGGGGGCCTCGTGTACCGAATGTACCTGAAAGCCGTGGTTTACCGAATGAGCTCGTGGCCCCCAAAATACCGAATGACCTTTTGTCCTTGAACTGCCGAATGAGTTTGAGAAGTGTGAGGCCGAATGGTCTTTGGTCTCGAGCTTTTATTTTTCGAATTGCGAATGAGACTCCAGGCTGCATGTACTTGTTTGTTTGTATTCCCATACTCCTTGTTCAAACAATATGTTTTCCTGGTGTTACAGATGAATGTCTCACAAAGTGGAAACTCGATCAGAAAAGAGAAAATCTACGGACGTAAGAGAGTCCCCTGTGGTGCCCCCAGCCCAGCCAGGACCGGGATGACAGGGACCCACCCCGAGGTCACTAGTGGACGGATATGGTCCTCAAGAGCTTCTGAACTCTCCTCCTGATTGCTTTCCGAGTTCTCTTAGAGAGGAGCAGCTTGATGTTATCTCCCGTTCCTTTGGGATTGATAAAG
The DNA here is from genome assembly GCA_030765085.1 of Allium cepa. Lineage (NCBI taxonomy): Eukaryota > Viridiplantae > Streptophyta > Magnoliopsida > Asparagales > Amaryllidaceae > Allium > Allium cepa. The sequence continues at coordinate 959,847,790 of CM060939.1, read as the reverse complement.
CGCGCATGCTGCTGCCAGAGAAGGGAGTCATGCCATATAATCCCCCTGAAGGATACTTTGCTTATAGTAGGTACCACTGCATGTGTGGGGCCATTCCTCCAATCAATGCCTGGATAGTTAGCTTCGTTACTTATTTGAAGGTGGCCCTCTTCCAACTCCAGCCCAACTCCTACGCTATCTTGGTGTGCCTATTCGTGATTTTCCAGAGAAAGTACGGGCGCCCTCCTTCTAACAGGGAAATTCGATATCTATATAACTTGAGGGGTTACAAGAAGGGGTCTCCATACATCAGCTTGGAATCGGCCATGTCCTTCAAGCCGGTCCTGGACTTGTTGTCAAAGTTCACCATGTTCAAGAAGGAAAGGTTCTTCGTCCGGGATGACACCGTTTCGATCCACCGCTTCACCTCTGGCTGTAAGTTGAAGCTTATTTATAATTTCCGTTCTGACTGAGATGCTTCTTCTTATGTGTTTTTATTTCTTGCTAGCAACAGGTGGCTTTGTAGTCGCGGAGAATGATCACCTGGTTCGGATGGCCGCGGAGATAGAGGCCATTTCGGGAAGGGATAGGTCAGCTTCTCACCTAATCAGGAATGCCACCCTCCTTGAACACAACTTAATCCTACCACATCAGTCTATGGTCAAGCAGAGGGATACGGCTGAGGAAAGAGCTGCCAAAGCCAAAGGAGGGGCCACGACAAAGAGTAGCAAGAGGAGGCCCTTATCGATACCTCCAGTCGTCGGGGGGAAGAAGCTTAAGAAATCTAATGGACCCTCTCCCAGCACATGCCTAGATGTTCCGGAGGAGGAAAGTGGAGAGGAGGAAAGAGGCGAGGAGGAGAGTGGAGGTGATGGAGAAGGTGACGGTTGTAACGGTGGCGAAGGGCAGAGTGGTAGTGGCATTGGTGCCATGACCTCTAGGCAAGCGGGTGAGATTCAAGGGTGGACGGATGATGCTTTCCGCCAAGCCTTTGAGGGGTTGGAGGAAGGGCCGGCCTTGGTAGAGAAATCGAAGAAGTCTGATAAGGATGGGACTGGTGCCAGTCTATCTTCTGAGAGTATTTCAGCTAAGGCAACTCCGGCGGTTCAAGGTGAATTCTTGACCCCTTTTTTAATTTCATATATTTCTTGAATTATAGTCTCATGCATGCTTGTAACACTTGGTTTTTATTTCAGGAACAGGTAAGGCGGCCAAGACATCAGACATTCGGCACCGCCTTGAACAATTCAAACTTCTCAAGCTTCTGCTAAACCAAAGCCCACGACTAACCGTTCCGGGGGCGTAGTCAGCTACCGCCCCCTTCTCGGAGTCATTGAAGAGGATATTTAAAAGAGAAAAAGGAGGCATTCCATGTTCGAATCTTTACCTAGACCTCAGCCCCCAACCCAGCCTCTCCATGACATCACGGGAGAGGATACTGAGTCCATACCATCTTCGCACCCATCAGAGAATCCTACCGTTACTCGTGTTGATCATCCCGGCTTAGCTCGTAACCCATTTGCGGGTCATCCAGATCTTGACCCGAGTTCTCATGATGTTTCCATTGATGAGGTTACCGGTGAGCACCTCCTACCCCGCAATCCTATGGTAAGGGTGCTTGACGAGGCTAAGTCTTTGGATCTCGACTTGTTGACCACTCGGAATGTGACTATGGGGGACGAGGCCAAGGCAAACATCGATCGGGTGGCTGAGGAGACCAAGAAGTTGATGGGGCAGCACGCTTGACTAGTCAAGGCTGGAGAGGAAATCGGAAGTACTTCCGATCAGGCCAAACAGCTTGCCGATCAGGCCATTCAGATCTCCCAGCATGAGGCGGCCTCCAGACGTCTAAAGAAAACTATGGAGGAGGCTAGCAGAGCCGAGCTGCGAAAGATGGAGGCCACACGAATCGATATGGCCATTGCCACGGTGGATGAGGTTTGGAGAGTGGATCTTCAGCAGATAGAGGAGTTATCTGGGAGGCTTGAGGCCGCAGAGCTTGTTCTAGTCAAGCTAAAGGAGGAGATGGAGGCGGTGCGGAAATCCCTTCAGGCTGACTGCTCGAGATACCGATTGGAGAGAGATGCTGCCGTCGCAAGGCTTTCGGCTTCCAAGGCCCGGATGAGGGAGTTTGAGGAGAACGAGGGGATGATGGATGAGATGCACCAGGACATGTACTTCCGTACTTGGAAGCACGGCAACCTGTCCTGGATGGACGACTATCCTCGGGTCATGGCTAGGATATATCTTCGGGCTTTGGAGGAGGCCAAGGCTGAGGCGGATAAGGAGGGTGGTGTAGCTTTCAGAATGGATGTGGTCACGGCCCAGTTTACTGAGGAGGAGAAAGTGGCAGTGAAGGAGGGCATGAGGCTGCTTACCGCCGAGGAAGTGGGTGTGCAGTTGGGGATGATGATCAAGGAGCAGACGCTGGTAAGTCTTCCCTCTCAATCTTTTCTTAACTTAATTGCGTATCATTTATCTGATGGATTCTTCTCCTGAATCGGACAGGTGGGACCTCTGGCCAGCATGTTGGGAGTTCTGATCCAGCGGTTAAGTAGATCCCAGGGGGCTAGCAGGATAGAGGTGGAGCCCTGCTGCAGCTGACTACTTTTTTGGTTTACTTGGCATTCCTGAATATACTAGTCCAAAACATTAACGTACTTTCAGGCTGTAATTATGTAATTATGTCAATGTAGCGAATGATTTTATTCTTATATAGTTTTATTACATAAGCTGATTCTGTCATATTTGGATGATGTCGTTATTTTGATGTGTTGCATAAGAAATATAACTGTGTATATGCATGTGTTTTAATCGTGTTTGATGCAACACTCTTGCTTAAAGTATAATTTCATGTCTTGCAACGTTAGTGTGACGGGTGAATAAACTATGGCTACATGTTTATGTACAAGAAAAGAAAGTATTTCCCTTCATGCTTTAGTTGTAGACGGTAACTTTGAATGTCTTGTGTAACTGAGGATGGAATGTAGCTGAGTGACCTGTCATCCAGTTGTGAGTTTTCATTTCCGTTAGCGAGTGTCTCCTATTTTGTGCCCTGTACTTTAAGGGTCGTTATAGAGGATAGGACGAAAGTTTTTAAATAGAATGGAAATATAAGAAAATAGTAAAACTTCCAATCACGGAAGGCCTTCGATGTGCTTAAGTTCGTGGCAAACGGGTTTTGTAGTCACTTTCCCTAGCTATGGGTCTTGGAGACATTCGTCACCCATCTTACGCCTCCGCGGGGAGTTTTCTTTTTTACCACAGCCGTACTTAAGACAAATCGGAGCCGAGATCGCGCACAGTAACTACCCGGGCCATTATGGCCCGTAATCGTGGGTATTATTCGATTTACGGTGGCTGGCTAGCGTGGGTGCCGATCGTCAACTGTGAACTGCCCCTGGCTAGCCACACCTTATGTAGGGGCTTATATTCGGTTCACAGTCACCGGCGAGCCGAACGCCGTAATGAGCTTCCTCGGCTATAGTCGGCCTTCTCGGTGGCTTATGATCGGCTCATTACAGTTGGCTTTGAGGGCCGTCGTGAGCAATGAGTTAACCCGCAGTAGAGGGATGCTGGAGCAAAAGTGTCTCATTGGCGAGGGCATAGATTCGTATAGTACTTGTTAGGTCTTGTCCAGGTGGGGTTGTACCGTGAAGTGTCCAGAATGGAAATGCCGTTATACAGGATTTTGTTCAACAGAAAAGGATAAAGCTTAACAAGCAGCCAAGATATAAAGGAACAAGTTAAAAAAGAGACAAGATTTTTAGAGTGGTTCGGCACGAAAATGCCTACGTCCACTGATTCTCTTTATTAATTCACTTCACATGGGCAGTACAAGTTAAGAAAAGTATCGACGAAGGTGTTGGATGTTCCATGCCCTCTGGAACACCTCTCCGTCCACTGTTGACAAAATATAAGCTCCGTTGTGGAGATCTTTATGAATTACATGGGATCCGTCCCAGATTGGATCTAGCGCTCCAAGGCGCGGAAAGATTCGTTTGAGGACAAGATCTCCTTCTTGTAAGCTGCGGTATTTGACTTTGGAGTTGTATTGTGCTGCCACTTTTCGCTTGTGAGCTGCCACCTTAAGCACTGCATCATTTCTTCTTTCTTCAATTAGGTCCAAAGACATGTGTAGGAGTTCTTCATTCTCTTATGGGTTATAGTGTATCTTACGGAGGGAGGGCACTACAGTTTCAACTGGGAGCATGGCCTCCGATCTGTATGCCAAAGAGAAAGGAGTATGTCCTGTTGATGTTCTGTAAGATGTGCGGTAGGCCCAAAGTGCCGTAGGAAGTTCATCCACCCAAGCTCCTTTTGACTTTTCAAGCTTCTTCTTGATTAGAGTTTTGAGAATTTTATTGACAGCTTCGACTTGTCCGTTTGCTTGGGGATAAGCTACAGATGAGAAGCTTTTGTGAATTCCGTGCTCTCGGCACCATTCGGTGAATTCCTCGCTGTCAAATTGAAGTCCATTGTCTGATATTATTTTGAGTGGAACCCCGTACCTGCATAAAACATTTTTGATCAAGAAGTTAGTAACTTTTGCCGAAGATATTTTATTTAAAGGTTCCTCTTCCACCCATTTGGTGAAATAGTCGACTGCCACTATAGCATATTTGGCTCCGCCTCGGCCCAACGGCAGTTCGCCAATCAGGTCGATTCCCCATACCGTAAAGGGCCAAGGACTGGTCATCTGAGTAATCTCATTGGTTTCTAGTCGAGGGATTTTAGCAAAATTCTGGCATCTGTCGCATTTTTTGACGAAGTCCAAGACGTCTTTGTTTAAGGTGGGCCCGAAATATCCATATCGGAGTATCTTCTTTACCAGAGTCTGCCCCCCAGTGTGGTCTCCGCAACTTCCTTGATGGATGTTGGATAAGATTTCATTGGCTTCCCTTCCGGCGACACATCTTAATAAGGGGTTAGAGAAGCCGCGCCGATAGAGGATGCCTTCTTGTATCGTGTAGCGGGAAGCACTCCTCAAGATTTTCCTGAATTCGCTACGCTCATTGGGTAGTGTGCCATCTTGCAAGTATTTTCGGATAGGAGTCATCCAAGTTTCTTCTTCGATTGCAGCTATCAGATCCTCTTGTTCGAAACTTGGGGCTAGTTGTTTTGAGATGGCTACTGTTCCAGAAATGGTGTTGTTTTTCATGCTAGCTTGCTTTGCCAGTTCGTCAGCCTCTCGGTTCTCCTCTCGAGGAAGGTGTTTGATTAAATAGTGATCCAATTGAGTGAGCGACAACTTGGTCTTCTTTAGATATGCTGTGAGTCGTTCTCCTCGAGTCTGGAATTCTCCCAGTATTTGATTTACAATAAGTTGAGAATCGCTATGGAGACATAAAGAACCGACTCCAATTTCTAAGGCAAGTTCCATTCCAGCTATTACTGCTTCATATTCTGCATCGTTGTTGGTGGCTGCGAATTCCAACCTTAGGGCATAGTGCAGCTTCTTTCCCCCAGGGGTGATTATCACAATACCTGCCCCCGAGCCCTGTTCGTTTGATGCTCCATCTACAAAGAGATTCCACTTGATATCTTTTGCTATTTCGGATTGATCTTTACCTTCGTTGGTAGTGAATTCGGCAATAAAATCGGCCATGACTTGTCCTTTGATGGTGGTGCGAGGATGGTAGGTGATATCATATTGACTCAGTTCAATGCACCACTTAAGTAGTCGCCCAGAAGTGTCGGGGCGATGGAGTACCTGCCTTAGCGGTTGATCGGTTAGAACTATGATGGAATGAGATTAGAAATAGTGTCGTAGCTTCCGTGACGTGATTAGCAGACAGTATGCTAGCTTCTCAAGTTTAGGGTATCTGGCTTCTGCCCCTGTAAATCTCTTGCTTACAAAGTATACGGGCTGCTGCGCGCGGTTGTCTTCTCTCACCAAAGGGCACTTAAAGCATAGGACGATACAACAAGGTATAGGTATAGTTCTTCGCCTTCATTTGGAGTTGAAAGTACTGGTGGTCTCTGAAGGTGTTCGATTTGGTGAAGGAAGGCTGTCGAGCATTCGTTAGTCCATTCGAACTTTCCTTTGTCTTTCTTTAGAGCTTCGAAGAAAGGGATACATTTGTCGGTTGCTTTAGAGATGAACCTGCTTAGGGCGGCCACTTTCCCGTTTAGACATTGCATCTCTCTTCGAGTGGATGGTATCTTGTTATCTTGCAAAGCCCGGACCTGTTCGGGGTTTGCTTCAATCCCCTGGCATGGACGATGAATCCCAAGAACTTTTCCGACGATACTCCGAAGGAGCACTTTAGAGGATTCAGCTTCATTCCATATTGGAGAAGTACTTGAAACATCTCGACCAGGTGGTTTATATGATCGTTGGCTTTCTTCGATTTTACCAGCATGTCATCCACATAAACTTCCATAGTTCGTCCTATTAATTCCGCAAACATCTTGTTGACGAGGCGTTGATAAGTAGCTCTAGCATTTTTAGGTCCAAAAGGCATTACTTTGTAGCAGTACAATCCCCGGTCAGTGATGAAACTAGTGTGGTCTTGATCGGGGGCGTGCTTAGGGATCTGGTTACATCCTGAGTATGCGTCCATAAAGGATAAGAGTTCGTTTCCGGCTGTGCTGTCCACGAGCTGATCGATTCGGGGGAGTGGGAAGCAGTCCTTCGGGCAAGCGTCATTGAAATTGGAGAAGTCGATGCATGTTCGCCATTTCCCATTATCCTTCTTTACTAGTACCGAGTTGGCGATCCATTCTGGGTAGATGGCTTCTCGTATGAAGTCATTGGCAAGTAAGTTCTTTACTTCTTCCTTAAGGGCTGCTGATCGTTATGCCCCCATGCTTCTCTTTTTCTGCTTTACTGGCACCTTGGTGGGATCGATGTTCAATACGTGGCATGCTATGTCTGGGGAGATTCCAGTCATGTCGGCGTGCGTCCATGCAAATACATCCATGTTGTGGCGAAGGAAATCGACAAGTTGATCCTTCAATTTCGCTCTTAACTGAGACTCGAATCTTAGCAGTCTACTTGGGTCGTGTTTGTCTACAGATACAAATTCCATAGCCTCTGCAGGCTAGGTGGTGGCCTCCTCCTCCTAGTCCCTGGGGTCTAATTCGTTGAAAGGATCGCTGGTGTATCGAAGAGGAGGGGCTTTCTTTAATTGCTATTCTTCCAAGTTTTTCTTGCAGAGAGAAGTCCCTGCATCCTTCCCTTTGTCCTTCCTGCGGTTATTGCGAAGTTTAGTTACATAACAATCTCGAGCGGCGTCTTGATCTCCCTCTATTTCTCCTATTCCGTTATCTGTTGGAAATTTCATCTTCAGGCACCACGGGGCTAGGACAATTTGGAAGTCAGACAAGGTTGGTCTTCCCAAAATGGCGTTGTAGGCCGAGTGGTTCTCTATTAGCACAAATGTTTGTTTTCACACAACGGAGCGGGGATGACTCCCTATTTCGACAAAGAGGTCCAGTTGCCCGAGGGGCATCTTCGCATCCCCAGTGAAACCATGTAGCGGTTTGTTGCAGGGAGACACATCCTTCATTGACAGCTTCATTTTGTCGAAAGCATGCTTGAATAGGATATTTACTGAGCTTCCAGTGTCTACTAGAATTTGGAAAACCTTGGCTGGACCGAACCAGGCAGAGATGACCATGGGATCCCTGTGAGGTTACTGCCTTCCCTCTAGATCACGCCTACTGAATGTGATGTCATCATTCTCCTTCCGTTTCGGGCGGCGTTCTTCCATAACGGAATAGACGTAGTCTTCATTGTTCCTAAGTGACTTGCCGTATCTTTCCATCTCTTCCCAATTTCCATCGGCGATGTGTGGTCCTCCTGATATCTTAAGGACCACTATCTTTCTTGACTGGAGCCGTTGGTGTTGTGATTTCCTCCGCCAACTTCCGAGAGGGGTAGCCCTGGGTTCTCATTGGCAGGAGTTGAAGTCCTTTCTGGCCTTTCACATAGCGCTCCAGTTTCTTCCTTCTGATGTGTTCTTCAATCAAGTCCCGGAGATGATGGAATTCATTGGTGTCATGCCCATGAGATTCGTGGAAGCGGCAGAACTTTCCAGACTTAATTGCATTATCTGATTCCTTCTTGTGCGGGGGCGCTTGTATCTAACTTCACCTTGGGTGGCCAAGAAGATGTTTTCGATTGTTTCATTTAGAGGAGTGTAAGATTCAAATCTCGGTCCTGGCCTATATAAGCGCTTTTCTCCCTTCTTGCCCCCAGCACTATCTCTGGAGTCATTTCTGCGAACGTCCCTTGCTACTGATGATATGTTGCCATGAGCTGCCTTGGTTTGTTGCCCTGTCTGCCTTTCAATGGCAGCGTCTTCAAGTCTAATATATTTCCTGGCTTCGTGGATGAAATCGGGCAAGGTAGCTGGCTTCTCTTTCGTTAGTCTCCTGGCAAATTTAGTATCTGGGTGTACACCACTGCAGAGGGCCATTAGGATAAGTTTCTCGTTGGCATCTTGGACTGCGGCCGCTGCGGCATTGAATCGGGTTAGATATTGTTGCACTATCTCTCCGGGCTTTTGTTTGATATTAGATAGGGAATAAGCGTCCTTGGGTTGTTCCACATGAAAACTGGCTGATGAACTTTTCTTTCAACATTTCCCATGAGCTGATGGATCATTGGGGCAGATGGCAGAACCAGGAGGTGGCTAGATCTGCCAAGAATAGTGGAAAGCATTTACAAAATACTCACTCTATTGCTCCGCTCATGGGCATATGCTGTGTGTATCTCTGCAAGTGCACAACGGGGTCAGTGGTTCCCTTGTAAGGTTCCCTTATAAGGTTCCATTGTTGGAATTTTCCATTCCCGGGGGGTGATGGCAGTTTCGATATTGCGGGTGAAGGGGCTGGTTACCCTAGCGCCTATCCCCGATCCCTTTGTTCCCGTTGGACGCACTTTCTGAACAATCGTGCCATCCTTTCATTAGAACTTGAAGCGGATAGAAATGAGTTTGGTTCTTCCCTGCGGGATTTATTCCGTCCAAATGACCTGTAGGGATGGTATTGTCTATCACTCTTAACATTCTCCAATGGCTACCTCTGGTCTTCCGGGGGCACGCTGGGGTCAGCCGCAGTTGGCCTTTGCCTTGATTTTCCCCTGCTCGGTTCTGTTCTCGGCACTTCCTCGGGTCCAACTTCAGGCAGGACTCCAGCTCGGCCCCGTGCATTGGTGTTTCCGTGTTTAGGTAGCATGACGGGCTCAGCTACATCCGCCCCCTCCCTGGTACCTCCCCTGTTCGGTTCGGTTCCAAGTGTTTCCTCGGGTCGGAATTCGGGCTGAATCCGGGCTCGGCTCCTACCATAGCTGTTTCTGTTGTTAGCCTCTTCGAAGAAGAAAGACCTTTGTCGTCTCCTAGATCCTCCAGACCGGCACTCACCCCATGATTCAATGTTGCGGTTGATTTCTTCCACATCCCTTAAGCGTGACATGAGTTGATCCACCAAGGCTTCTTGTTGAGATGCGAAGCGGTTAGTTACTTCAGCCACAACCCTGTCCAGATCCGCCCTTGTAATTGGTTGTTCCGTAGCAGGGGTTGTCGGATTCGCCTGATTTACATTTTCTGTCGGAACCGGACGATTGCCTTGGTCTCTGATCACTGGGTCTGGGATACTGCCAGTTGCGATGTTCTTTCATTTGTTAGCATCTTCCTTCCGTCCGGGAGGCATGTTTTCCAAGCAACGGACGATGCTGATAGGAAAAGGGTTAAGTGGGAGAAGCTGAAGCTCCGAGCTCCTGCTCTCAGTGAAAGCACCAAAAATGTTTGCACAAAAAATGGGCAAACACCTTCAAGTCGTATGATTTAGTCAATTTTAAGTTTTTCTTAGTGATTTGGGTGATTTATGCAAATATATAAAAAGCAGAGACTAAACTGTAAAAGACACACAAATTTATAGTGGTTCGGCCAGAAAGTGCCTACGTCCACTTTATATGTTATTCACCTTTTTCTCTTCAGATTACAAGTACAAAGCTTTGTATACAAGTATATGAAATTTGTTTGAAAGTTCCATCCGTGCTTGATCTATCAAACTTATCTGCCATTGTTGTACCCCTACCACTCTATTTATAGAGTGAGGCTGGGGGCAGGGGTCTTGGATGTGTATAGCTGCTGGTGGGCCTGGGCTGATGCAATCTGGCCTGGTAGTGTTGGTCGGTACGCCTTGGTCCGGTAGTTGATGGTTGGAATTGGTTCTGGTTCGGTTGCACTGTGGTTCGGTAGTACATGGAAGTGGAGTTGGTTCGGCTAGGAAGGGAAGTGGAGTTGGTTCGGTAGCACTCTGGTCCGGCTATGCTTGGAAGATGATGGATGATCCGGCATTTCTTGGGGAGGAGATGGTTCGGTAGTGGTGAGGATATGTGTTGGTTCGGTGGTGACTTGTGAGTGGGTTGGTCCGGTGTTGTTTGGGAGGTAGGGAAGGAGCCGGTCGAAACTCACGTAACAGAAATTTTAAATAATTGCAAAATAGTTGTAAAATAGTAATCGGTTATAAAGTAGTTGATAAATAGTAATTAGTTTATAAAAAACAGTTGTAAAATAGTTAAATAGTTTCAAAAGTAATTGTGCAATAAGTATAAAATATTTTTAGGTTTTAAAAAGAAAAGTTGTATAGTAAATAGCTAGGAAATAGATTAAAAACAGTTTATATTAAAATAATTTATTTGAAAATAGACCAGAGCCAAACTGTTTAATTTCCAATCTCCATTCCCATCAATTCAATTTAAATTTCCACATTCATTTAAATTGACTCAATTATAAATTGAGTAACTTCAATTTCCCTTGAACCTGATTTATCACCAATTCAAGTTGTATTAATCTCAATTTCTTTCCAAATTCAAATCGAATTCCATTTGATTTTAAACCTATTCAACTTTAATTACAATTCCAAATTATTCAAATCAATTTGGAATAACTTCAAATTGAACCCACTTTAATTTCAAATTATCTCAATTCCTGTTTGAATAAATCCCAATTCCCATTTGAATTTGAACTTATTCAACTTCAATTTCATTTCAAATCAATCCAATTCAAATTTTCCATTTGAATTTTTAAACTTATCCATCTTCAATCACAATTCTAATTAATTCAAAACAAATTTAATTTGAACTAATTCAGTTCAAATTTTAAATTTAAACCATCTCGAATTATATAAATTCGAGTTAAATTTTTAAATATTGATTTAACCCTTTAAATCAAATCAACTTATATCTTTAAACCATTTAATTCCGAATCCAAATTTCATTTCAAACTTATTTCAAAGTTCAAATAACAATTCAAATCTTTTTTTTCGTTTTTTTAAATAACTAAATCTTTGAAATTCCTTTTATCACCAAATTTTCCATTTTGAAACCAAACGTTTGAAGTTTTACATTAAACATTCGAATCTTAAGTCCAAAATGATTCCATTTTACCTTAATAATGGATATATTACCGCACCCCATTTCTTTAAACAAATCCAATTTCAGCTTCAAATTATTATAAAACATCCACCCATTTCCAATTTTCAAATCTCAAACCCAATTTGAGATCACTCAAATTCTCAATTCCAATCAACCATTTAACTTCCCAAGTTAAACCTTAATTTCATCTTCAAATTTCCACATCAGGTTGATCATTCCAGCTTATTTAACTTTTTCCCAAGTTAAACTCAATTCATTTAATCCAGTCAACCTTACCCAATTTGAACTTCCATTTCAAATTTTAAACTTCTCATAAATAATCTTCCCACTTATTAAGTTCAAAAACTTATCACTTTGGGTATCATACCTCATTCCAGATTTTAAACCTCAATATTTAGAGTTTATTTCAAACCATCTTTGATATTATGTATATCAACACATATATACATATTTACTTCTTGGCCCACCAAGCCAAATTTTAAAATTTAAACCACCCTTGGTTTTAATTCAAACAAATTCTTTTAAAGTTTACAAACAACTTCTTATTCTAAAATAAGATTACATTCAAAATAGTTTGAATAATATTATTTCCTTTAACATTTTGAAAACATTTTTCAAATGTTTAAATTTAGAATTTAGAACTTCACAGTTTGAAACCCACTTCAATTTACATGTCATACTTATTTAAAGGTTACCCCCTTAAAGCATTTCATTTTTGCTTACTCATTAATGCACATTTTATTGTTAAACACAACCATTGTTTATGATAATAACCCAGATTATCATATCTGAACACCAATTCATTATCATCCTATTCCAACTTCAAGATTTAGTTTCAGTTTGGATTCGTTCCAAACTTATCTTTATTCAATTTCAATTTGGTTGTATCACTATTACACCTCAATTCTTATTATTATATTTAATTCCAATAATACAACAACCAATTATCTATATATATTCTAGTTAGAAGATCATTGCTTTATATATAAACTTATATAAAATTCCTTATTCTTAAAACCATTATATAAAAATAACAAGTACGCTCTGTTAATATCATTCTGGACAGCGACTCAAACACTCGAAGGGAACTAGCGACCTAGCGTGATATAGCGACCTAAAGACCTAACGAGATAAGCAATCTAAAAACCTAAGCATATAGCGACCTAACGACTTAACGATCTAAAGACTCTAGAGATTCTACGGGTTAAAGATCTGCGAGTTAACGACCTAGTGACTCCATGAAGGCAACGACCTACTAAGCTAAAGGAAGAACGACCTAACGACCTAAAGTTATCACGACCTAATTGCTTAAGCGACCTAGCGACCTAACTGCTTAAGAGACCTAGCGACCTAACTGCTTGAGCGAGTTGCGACCTAAAGCATGAAGCAAGTTAGCGACCTAAAAGGGGTAAGATAGAGTAAGGTCGCGTGTATACTACCTCTTTACTAGGTCGCTCACGACCTAAGTCCACCGAGCCAACTTCCTATGCCGCTTCTCCCTAGGTCGCCATGACCTACCAACTTGTTCAAGTAACCAAGTGCATGCCTGTTAAGCCGTAACCAATGCTCCTTAGGTCGCTCACGACTTACGACCTAACCCCTAGGTCGCCCACGACCTATAGTGTAACGACCCGGAATTTTGGGTCGCTAGATTTGAACATTTAATTCATTTTAAATGTTGAATATGTGGTATAATTTGAATTTGAAATAAAACACTTTGGTTAAGTTAATAAAATTAATCAAATTTCAAATACGAGAATTAAATTGGAATTTGAATAGTAATAATATAATATTAGAATTAGAATAATTGGCAATTCTGAGTGGAAATAGATATAAAATTTGATTCTAAAGTTTATTTTGAGTCTAATTGGATTTGAATTGTAGTATTGGACCATTGGATGGGATTAGTAGTCGATAGATTGAATTTGGAATTTTATATTAATTTAATAATAGAATTTAATAATATAATAATGCAAATAATCAAAATTTGATTCGAAATGAGTCAAAACAATTTTTAATATGCTTATAAATTTCATATGATTTATTATTAAATTAGTAAAATTTTAAAAGTAAAATTTTAAGCGTTTTCGACAAATTCGGAAATCGCTCGATTTGATAGACGAGTTAAAATAGCCTTCCGGGGCACAGTCTCGGAATTCGACGAAACCAGTTCCGTTGGATCCGTAATAGTTAGTTATTACTGGATTTCAATTTTCGTAGCAATCGGAGTTGTCGTTTGACCCCGGCAGCTTAAAACGCTTAGAAGATACTTTAATCAATTTAAATTGAAATTGACCGTTTATTTCCGTAACCCGTGCATACGATCAAATTAGCTTCCGAAACACGTTCCATTGTGTTCGGAACGGGGAAAAACCCTAGAAACGCCTGTCGGCACGCGTCGTTTGGAGATCGTGTGAAAAAGTTGCTTTTAAGTGAATTAAATATTAATATAATTGGTTATACGTATATACACACACACACACATAGTTAAACCCTAACCTTATTTTCTTCAGGTCACCATTCATATTATTTCAATGGCCGAAAGTTCTTTTCGATTCTCCTTCATTTTTCTCTCAATCTACCAAGCTTTTGCAAAAATTTCTAACTAGAGACTCATAGAGGGAAATGAGATCTACGCGATGTACGGTAGTGATTGAGTATAAAGCGGTGGATTGCTCGAAATTGGCTAACGTTCGTGCTTTAGTCACGCATGTTTTTCAAGAGCTGGGGATGACCGAGCTCGCACTCGTTCCAAGAGGAGATGAAGTTGACGTGGGGCTTCAAGGTGGTAGTTGCCGATTGAGCTAAATCTCGACGTGGGAGTTGCAACATCAAACACTAGAGGAGTAAGGATGGGTTCGTGTTTTATCTACGCATGAGGAAGAAGAGTTTTGGGGGCGGCCGTGATTTCCTGATGTTGAACGAACGGCCTGATGTGGTTGTGGTAAAAGTAAATTAAAATTTAAAAAGGAAATTTGTTTTAAATTCAATTCAAACTTAAAAATCGAATATCTAATGCATACTGTATCGGATTTCAACGAAATTTGCGGCGCCGGAATCACAGAGACGCGTACTACGCAGTGGAGCAGTTATGAATTCATTCGGAGCAAGTAGAAATTTGAGTTAAATCGAACTTCGTTCGGTTTAATTTAAATTTCGAACGCTCGCCGAAACTCAATGTGAGTTTAACTCACTCATATCTTGATGCTAGCTACTTTAAATAGTCAATATTTAAATATTTGTGTGATTGGTTGGATATATTTATTGTTATCAGTCTGGATGGATATTTATATACATGATGTGCTAATATTTGTGATGCAGGGAAAACAGGTTGGAGGGATCCAACTGGATTCCTCACGATGTAGAAATTATTTTTATAATTGATAATGCAATCCGTTTATATGTTGTGATTGATAAATCTGAAATAAAATTGTATTGGGATATTGTTGGATAAATTATAAATCCAGAATTTAATTATAAATGGATAAATTGGGTTTTTAGGAAATAAAGGATATTGTTAAATAAAGAATTAAAAGAATTAAAATTGAAATCTGTTTGGGATGAAATTGGAAATTGGTAAAATTTGGAATGATAAACGAAGAGAAAAGTTATCAGTTGATAAATGTGAAAGTAAAAATATTTGGAGATAAATTCAATAGAAATTATAAATGGTTATAAAATAACGATGAGATTATTGGGTGATGTTTCCAGGAAATTAAAGTACATTTTCAATGCGGCTTTCCTAATATAAATTAGCAATTTAAAATATAAATAAAATATTTTGAAATGCATTTTTACCAGTAGGATTTTATTTAGGAAATTTCAAAGTATTATTTTCCTTTAATAAATTCTCACAAGTTTTATTTAAAATATTTGTAAAACCGAATTTTCGGAGGTAAATTCCCGGGAATTGAAATTGTGTTTAAACTCCAAAGGAGTTTATTTTGAATGGGAGCGAGTTTCCTTGGAAAACCGAGTTCAAGTTTTAAACAGATTTTAATAAAAGAAAGTTTAAAATTCAAACTTATATAAAGATTGTTTTGAAAATTATTATTTTAAAGTAACTATTAATAAATTAGTAATAGTAAATTTTTATGAATAACTTAGTAGTTATTTTACAAGTGGATTTGTTTAAAGGGGCTAGTTTTGACCTACGTTATTGAAATTAGTATTAACCTTTTAAACTCAACTTATAAGTTTAATTTAAACTAAACCCTTATTTACAATCAAGATTTATATCCTAATAAATGGTTTTACTGTACATATTTGAAATTATATTTTTGAGTAATCATTAGTAGTAAATTCCCATATTTAAAATATATTTCAGAATAAAGTGTTTTAATTGTTTTAATTCTAAATTGTTTTGGACTTGGTTATTTCCAATGGGAATAAATGGTAAAGGATTTACCTTGTAAACGAAGAACTTTGGGAAATTGTTTTCAAACGATTTTTGAAATTTGGAAATATATCTCGAAAGATATTGGAGGCAAATAAATAATGTGGAAAATTATTTATTGTGTGATGGATGTTTGTGAATATTAATTGATAGTTAAATCACAGACTATCAATATTGGACAAATGCGTTGATCGTTTCGAAGAGACTGGGATCGAGTTTTATCTCGAAAACCACTTCAATCTGGTTTGTACATTTCGTGCGAAAAACGTGTTCGGAGTCGAAGATGGAGCAATGAAGTGCAAGGACTAGTCGCTACTAATCCTGAGGATATTTCCAAAATGGATGTAGTACGGATAGTGCCTTCGGTTCCGTTCGAACCCAGGACGGACATGTATGGATGAATGCTTGCGAAACATCGTCAGGTGGACGATGGGCATTCTAAGGGATATGTTCTTAAAAAGGTAACGCTTAGCCTCAAGCCTCATCAAATGGGAATGACTGAAAATCAGGGGATATGCATCAAGGCTTCGTGGGTAGCCCCCATTGGAGAGTAAGGTCATCCCTGTCTAGATGCCCCTTTTTATTTCGGCTTAGTGGACAGTTGCTGATCCCAAACGCGGGGTGATCTTATTCGGAACTGTCCAGTAAGGTATGGGTCCGGCCTTGTGTTGCAGAGGATCGGGCGTGGTCCTCCGTACGGTGATCTAGGCCCCGTACTGTGACAGGTGGTACAACAGTGCCTAGTCATTGTTGAAAATCCATTCTCCCTACGAGCCTTGTACAAGTTTTGTTTGTATTGCCCACTGTGTGGCTAGTAGCTGGAATTTAATAGATGTAACAATTTCGGCTATTTTATAAGTATTTGTATATAGACCCTATTATAATATCAGAGGATTTCTATAAAAAGTGTTTTAGCTATCGTAAGGTAAAAACCCGACATGTTTATTTGTGGCGTGGTCTTACGAGATGCTTTTGTTTTCAAAAGGATTGTGAAACTTTAATAATCAAGTTGGGTGCATTATTATCAGCTGGTATTCCAGACTGACTCGGGTGTTATTTCATTATAATGCTCGGGTCAGACCGAGTATTATTTATTCAGGACAGGATGCTATGGAGTAGAAGAGGAGCTGGAGTCCGAGACGTATTATCAGTACCTATATATATTCCGCTGCTGTGATTGTATGGATTTGTCTGACTGGTAAATATTGTGTGTATGAGATACTCTGATGATATGATGTATAAAACAGATGTAGTTTTCATTTTGTGTAAAGTTCTATATTTACTATTATATTTTATTCCGCTGCGACCGTGAGTTTCTGATATTGTTTAGTTTCTTCTTCTATCTCTTTTTCTTTAACCCTAATGGTTCGTATGTCTGTTCCACTTGAGTTAATTGATGTAGAATCATGTTGACTCAAGGGATTCGGATTTGCATGCTGTCACACTTGGTATCAGAGCCAGGTTGGTGACAACCTAGGCTTTAGTGGGGAAATTACTCCTTAAACAGAGTCAATAGTACTCTATAATGAGTTGAGCGTATTAATAGATATGAGAGCGTACTTGTGAGTGCATATAAAAAAATTGTTTTTTACTGTGTTGACTTATCGGTTGAGTGTTTATGAATTCTGGTTGGTGCGGGAAGTACAACCGTATCGATAGGTGTTTCTAAACTCTTAAACAAGATAAACCGACTTAGTATTGTTTTACAGTGGGTAAATGAATTTTTTTTACCCAAAAGTATATTTTGATATAGAAGAAATAATTTTCTGAAGATATTATATATATTTGGATGATTGGTTGTTAATACTATAATCAAATAAGAATCTAAAATTTAATCTAAAATTTGAAATGGATATAACCATATAAATTCCATGAGTATAAATTATACAGAAGAGAATAACTAAATTTAAACTAAACCAAAATTTAAATCCCGAAAGTTTTGGAAAGGATTTTAATGTATTGAAAACAAAAGTTTGGAAATTAAATCCTGGGAAAGTTTGAAATGTTTGCCCAGGGTGTTTGAAGGTAATGAAGGAATATTGTTTTGGGAATTATTTTTGAAGGGGAAACTGTTTTGAAATAAATATGGGAAAGTAAGGAAGCACTGAACTCACCTCAGTCACTGGGAAATAATCCTGATGATGCTGGCCACATCATTAGAATTCATTTTCGAGTTTCTAAAGTGATGGATTGCTACGAAAATGATTGGTTATGATACTGTTTGAGACTTGTTGGGTATAATAAGTGCTTTGGAAAATGCAAAATGGGGAAAATGGTTTTAGTATAACCAAGTTGTTTTGGAAATCTGGAGATTTGATTTGAGATACTAGGAGAGTATGGGTTATTTATTATTTCAAAATGGTTTTGAAATAAAACCAGATAATTGAATTCGGGAAAATTCTATTTAAATAATGTTTGAAATTAAAATGAATTAACTATTAGGATTATTTGGTGAAGTTGGTATTAATAAGAAGAAAATGAAATTTTAATCTTGGAATTAAAATTTAACTTGAATTGTTGGAAGTGAATAAAATATATTGAAGTGAATAGAAAATTTGAATTTAACTTGGGTAAGTTAAATAAATTGGGCATAGAATTAAATTGATTTGGATTAAATTAAAAGGTAAATTGACTTTGTATTTGTGGGTCATTGTGTAATAAATTGTACCCATAAGTTATTAAGTGTTATACTTATAATTTGAAATTATGGATTTAAAATTTTCAAAGGATTATGGGGAAAGAAAAATTTGTTTCCTTAAGGACTCAGTGATATATATATATATATATATATATATAATTTGTAATTGTGATTATAAGGTAAAAATGACTCTAATGAGAAATATAAACCTTGAAAGAAATTAAGTTGGTGAATGCAAGAATAGAAAATCAGATTGTAAACCCAAGTAAAATGAAATTATAATCACAAATGGGAAATAGTTGAATGGTATGGAGAATTCAAATCTAATCTCGAATGAAATGTGAATTGAAATAAGGTGAAGAAAATATAAATTATAAAAGATGTGAATGAACTTAAGTCGGTAAATAAGGTTTGAACTTGTATATCAAAATTTTAAAATTTGAATTGAATTGGATTTAACTTCAATTGAATGGAATTGAGATGGATTTGGATTTAATTCAAAACAAGATTGAATTGTGTTATGAATAGAAATGAATGGAATTTAATTCTTATTTAAGATAGTAAAGGAAATGGTATAAATTCAAGATGGCTAACTAAATTTGGTCGAACTTGAATTAGAATTTGAAAAGAATTAAATTGAAAGGAAATTTAATTTAGAGAAGTAAGAATGATATTGTGTGAATAAAGTTTTAACTCAACTAAATTCAAAGGAATTGTTTGAGAATGAATTTAGTGTAAGCTAAATTAAATGGAATTTATATTGGCATGGATAGAATTTTGATAGTTTGGTCAAAATGAGGAAAGTAAATAAAAATCCAATTGCGGCATGGGATTTAAATTTTTGGTAATAAATATTGGAAGTGTGAATGAATAATGGAATTAGATTATAATAGTAATGGCTTGAATTGTAAATAAATACTAATGGGTGAAATAATGTGAAGGACCCTGTTATTAATAAAATAAATTCGAAAATAATCTGGTGAATGAGAAATGGAATTAAATAAATATACTAATCAAATTTAATGTAATTGAAATTTGATTGAATGAGAATTAAATGAAAATGAAATCAAATTGTAAGAAAGACAAAAAAATAAGTGTGGAAAAGCGTTATTGAGTAATCTTGAATGGAATTTATTGAGATTAATAAATTGAAATGAGGGTGAAAAAGACTTTTAATTAATCCTTAAGATGAAATAAGAATGTACGAGTTGTATATAATAAGAATGGAATGATGTTAATATAAATTCAGTTGGGTAATGAATTTGAAGTGTGAATAAGAAATTGAATTAAAAATGCAATGGAGTAAAATTAATATAAATCAAAGTTGGAATTAATTTTAATAAGTATAAGCTTAAGTGATGATTATTAGCTTGAATGACATAAAAATTTGCATAAGGATTGGTTGTTTTGTTGCATTCAGAATTGTGTTGGTTTAAAGAAGGAAATGGAATTAATTTTGAATTAATCGGAATGGATTGAAATTTTATCCAGTGATTTTGCATACGGATAAAAATGGATCATCAAAGTAATGCAAATACTTCAAAATTTAAAGTAAAACTTGATTGTTAATCAAATTGCGAATGTAAGTTAAAATAAAGAAATTTAAGTAAAGCATACGTAAATCATATTGAAACAGAAATGAATTGGTTGTAATAAATATGAATGATATATAGTAAAAATGAATGTAAATCATTCAAGCGAAATAAAATGAAGTTAGTTTGGATAAAAGTAGAATGGGCTAAAATCTTAATAAATGGATTTGAGTATAAATGTAAGTGAGTTATAATAGAAATGCAAATATATCAAATTGAAATGAAATTTTCTTGGTGAATCAATTCGGAAATTGGGTAGTATGAATTGAAATAGCGAAACTTGTATGTAAATCATTTGTGTAAAATAGAATGGAGTTTGGAATTAGAAAAGGAACTTTATACACGCTATAAAATATGATTTACTTATGAAATCATGCAAATTGTTGATTTGATTATGAAATGGATATGTTTGGCTTACATTTATATTGGAAATGTTGTTAAAATGTTCATATCTTTGAAAACTGATGAGTTTGTTGAGCAAGTACAGGTATGGAAGGCGTTCGAAAGATTTGTAGCGCGTATATGCGTTATATTTGCCGCTTGCTATTGAAATTTGCTAAAAAGGTACGCCTACGAAAATATAATTGGGAAATGATATATATATATATATATATATATATATTGTGATATATTTTGGTTTCCGACCGTGTGGGTCGATGTATATATATTTTTCTGTATCGCGATATCGCGAAAGCTCCTCCGTACAAAGGAGACTCTGCCAAAAATTTTCGAAAATTTTGGGAGTTAGAAATTTTTTGGGATTTTGGATTTGCTAAGAAATTGAATTTTTAAAGCAAATGGTAAAATTAAAGCCTTTGAGTATAAATAAAGAAAATGAGTTTGGATTTGAGCTAAAGGGTTTTGGGAAGTGTATATAAGTTTTAGCTAAAGAGGTTAGGGCTAAGTTAATGAGTGTAGGAGTATTTGTCTCATTAGCGATAAGTTGATTTCAAATGACAATTGAAAATAAAGGATTTTGGGAATAGGATTGAATTAGTAGTTTCGATTTGAAACTAAAGGAGTTTAGGCAAAGTGAATTTGGGATTTTCACTAAGTGGATTTTACTATTGAGTTTGGAACATTCTTCTACCTTATCAAATTTCGGGGACGAAATTTTTATAAAGGGGAGGAATGTAACGACCCGGAATTTTGGGTCGCTAGATTTGAACATTTAATTCATTTTAAATGTTGAATATGTGGTAGAATTTGAATTTGAAATAAAAGACTTTGGTTAAGTTAATAAAATTAGTCAAATTTCAAATACGAAAATTAAATTGGAATTTGAATAATAATAATATAATATTAGAATTGGAATAATTGGCAATTCTGAGTGTAAATAGATATAAAATTTGATTCTAAAGTTTATTTTGAGTCTAATTGGATTTGAATTGTAATATCGGACCATTGGATGGGATTAATAGTCGATAGATTGAATTTGGAATTTTATATTAATTTAATAATGGAATTTAATAATATAATAATGCAAATAATCAAATTTTGATTCGAAATGAGTCAAAATGATTTTTAATATGCTTATAATTACACGTTACACACACTTAGGATTTTTCAGCACTTATATGTACTCTCATGCACTTTACTTCCAAGACTTTCAAGTTTTGCCTCTTTCTCATTTTCAGGTTCTCCAA
Organism: Allium cepa; assembly: GCA_030765085.1. Taxonomy (NCBI): domain Eukaryota; kingdom Viridiplantae; phylum Streptophyta; class Magnoliopsida; order Asparagales; family Amaryllidaceae; genus Allium; species Allium cepa. Next base: position 959,826,150 of record CM060939.1, on the reverse strand, counting down.
TGGGGCGTAGCAGTTCCTATTATGACGACTTTCAACAGTACGGAAGGCGTGGTCAATATGATTATAGGCGCTATCTTCCCACCCACAGGGAAACTGATAAAGGGAGAGCTGCTCGAAAGGCTCAAGAAAGAAGAGTGTATGAAGAAAGGTACGGAAGAAGGGATAAGCAACTTGACTTCTCTCGTAGAGGCGATTACTCTCATAAAAGAAAAACTTATGATGATAAAGGAAAGAGTCACGACATCGGAGACCCAAGCAAGCGGGCCCAGGCTTGATGAAAAGACAGCATCTGCAACTTTAGAAAAAGCCGCTGCTCTCACTTCTCTTAAAATTCCTTCAAAGTCTCCTGCCCATGAACGAGCCGACATTCAAACACTTCTCAGCAGACCCTCGTACCAAGTTGAGAGAGGTCCGCCAACCCTTCAAAGTCGGTTCCCATATTGGTTCTTAAAGGGAGTCCGCTTCGATCTTGACTTGGTTCCCATCGACAAAGAGGCCATGCTATGAAATCTTGACACTATTAAACTTGATATTGAGAGAATGTCAGGGTGGCAAAAGCTTGTCGATGAGCTTCAGAGTGTGAACTGGGCCAACCTTGAAGCTATGCTGACGATGGAGAACGACAAGTCTGAATGGTAGAAAATTCTTGATCGGCACTACACCGAAATGAAAAACATCGCTGAGTACAACGAAAAGCTTGAGGCGGAGGTCGAGAAACTTAGCACGAACTTGCTACTTCTTCCACCTCTTATACTCAAAGGGAAGAAATGCTTCAGAAGCATGTTCGAGACGCTCATGCCGCTCAACGGTATGTCGAAACCCAACTTGAAGCTACACAGAAGACGGTGGAAAAATATCGTGTTGACTTCGGAGAGCTACGGGAGAAAGCTAACTCCCAGGACTTAGAAATCATGAGGCTGAAAGCTCAATTATTAAAGACTGAGAAAGAACGTGATGAGGCCATGGCTGGAAAGAGAGCCGCTGAGCAATCTCATGAAGAGAAAAAAGCCAACATCAGCCCTAATCTGTTTGATTTTTACATCCAAAGCGTCTTGGGGCGTGGCAGCCTTGCATTTTTGGGGCCTAAATACGAAATCACTTTGGCTGAAGTGTGGGAGGGTGTAATGGATATGCTCAAAGGTGTCGGTTATTCCGAAGATGAACTTGAGGCGCATTACTTTGATGACGAAACTCGTGCTGCTCTTGCTAGAGGAAAGGAGCAGCTTGTTAAAGTACGGGCCGAAATGATGGGAGTGGAGCATCCAGAGAAAGAAGCACCTTTAATTGCCCTTGTCCCTTCTTCGACTTCGGCCGACATTGATATCATAGGCTCCGGTTCCCATTCTCCGGCCACGGCTAAAGTCGTAACTGAGGTTACAAGCGCACAGGGCGGTGACGAAGGCGAAGAAAGCACTGAAGCGAAAGCTTATGAAATTGACGTTAGAAAGCCAACTTCTCCAGGTAACTTTAATGCCGATCTTACTCAAGTAGACTACTCATTTTCTTCATATGGGTTTGATGAGCTTCTTGATTATTTCCTGAATCTCAATGAGCCTTTATCTCCTCTCTTTACTGATTTTAACTTCTTTTCTTCTGTAGAGAAAGTACTGAGCATTGTTCAGACTTACCCTCCTCCAGTTATTCCTCCCCCGTCTCTGCAAGTCACTCCTCCTTCTGCCTCTCAACCGGGATCACAAGAGGAGCAAATAGAAGCTCTCCAAGACTTGGACGATCCCATTGCTTCTCAAGAACATAGGGGAGAAGAAACTGAGGAGGGCGAAAAGACTCCAGAACTAACTGGCTCCGATGATACGCCGTTAGCCACACTTTTTACTCCAGAAAGCGGACCTTCTTCTAAGAAAAGGGGAAAAAGTGGAGTCTCAAAGAAGAAAGAAGCTTCAGCTGGTGAGAAAAAAGCAGAAACAAGTCTGATTGTTCCCCTTTCTCCTCCTTCCCCTACTCTTTCTAGCCGGCGCAAGAAGTTGGTCATCTGGCCAGGTGCAGGCTCAAAAGGTGGAGAGAATAAACAATGATGGCTTTGGTCCTGTGCTTTTTATCTCGCTCTTTGCTTTTTGCATGTATATAAGCTTTTGTTGACTGGAGATTGTGCGGGTACCAGTCCCCGCTTTCTTTTACTTTGAAACCTGCATATGTATAGAATTCTCACAGTATGGAATAAAATGGTTCTTTTACTAATACAATTTCTGTCTGTATTTGAGAACACTTTTATTTTCTGTTTTCATGCAAGTTTCTTTATCCTCTTTATGTGAAGTTGCAGTAAACCAATGGTATGTTTCTTGAGCATTGTTTTCATTTTTGTGATGACTATATTGTATTGCCCCCATACCATGGTTTATTGCAATATCTTTCACATTGACAAAGTTTCGAAGAACAACTCTTCTGTTTCGAGAAGACTTGTACTCCTTCTTTAGAGAACAACTCTTCCATTCGAAGGAAATTTGCATTTGTACTTTATAGGATAATATTTCCGTTCTAATAAAATATTTTTTCTAATTTATTAGAATGCACTTCATATTGAAGGAGTTTTCTCTTTTTTTTGTTGCGAAGTTTTTACACTTCACTTTTTGGAAAAAGTCACTTTTGCTTTGGCAAGTGAAGTTTACTTTACAGTACAGTGGGCCTTCCGAAAAAGGGCTTCAACCTGCTTGAGCCTCCGAAGAGAGTTTTTTGTTTGATTGTGCCTCTGGAAAGAGGTCTTTTGTTTGGTTGCGCCTCTGGGAAGAGGTCTTTCTTTTGGTTGCGCCTCTGGGAAGAGGTCTTTTTGTTTGGTTGCGCCTCTGGGAAGTGGACTTTTTGTTTGATTGTGCCTCTGGGAAGAGGTCTTTTTTTTTGTTTCTGCCTCTTGGGAGAGGCTTTTATCTTTTCCCTGTTCGCTGGGAAGCGGGCCTCCGAAGAGGGATTTTCACATTTCGACTCATGTGAAGTTTTATTTCAGATCACGGTGAAATGTGTACCTCTGAGTAGGGCTTTTGCCTGGAAGTTTGGAGTTTCCTTCTCTTAGTTGGATGGATTCACGGGGCGGACACGAGTGTATTGTGCCACCGATCAGTCCGCAACTTTCTGTCGAGAAAGAACTCTCTTTTTCTGGCGAGGACCGCTAGAGGTCTTTTAGCATTTCAACTATGGTGAAATGGGCCTCCGAAGAGGGCTTTTCACATTCCAGCACTTGTGAAGTTTTATTTCAAATCTCGATGGAATGCGTGCCTCCGAGTATACCTGGAAGTTTCTTCCTCATGGTTGGCTGGATTCACGGGGCGGACGCAAGTTACTTGGACGTCTATTTACGCAGATTGTCTCAGCTACTGAACAAGTGCCTTGCCTTCCACTTGGCAAGGTGCCTCCGATCATCGTATGGATTCACGGGGTGGATGCAAGTTACTTGGACGGTTGTCTGCGCAAACTGTCTCAGCTAGTGAACAAGTGCCTTGCCTTCTGATTGGGAAGGTGCTCCCGGTCATTCCATACCAATCTTTTTTGTTGAGAAAGTTTTCTGGCATGCCCCATTCGAGGTCTTTATCCTCTGAAGAGTTGTGCCTCCGAAGAGGGCTTGTGCCTCTGACGAGGTCCTTTGCTGTCTGATACTTGCTTGCCCATGTCTCTTTGCCATCTATTCATATCGGCGATCCCTGTCATCTTTTCCAAATGCACTTCTCTTTTAATTGCCGACAACTTCCTTTATCCAAAGAAGTATACTTCATAGTTAAGCGAGTTGGTGGGGCTAGACACAGGTTATTTAACTGGATGCTCATTTATACAAACATCCACAATTAGTTAGCAAGGGCCCACTTCCATCAGAATCGCTAACTTTTTGCTTGAAGCACTTCTTTCGTAGGATTTGAGTATGGAAATTTTGAACGGCTTAGCGTTTTCTTGTTAGGTGATGTCGGGGATTGCTTGGTCTTGTGATGGGTAAGCTTTGTTTTTATGGCCTACATTATTAAATCGACATTTTAGTAATACAATTGATGTATTTTATATATCGAAATAAAACAAAACAGTTTATAATAGTAAAGAACACAAGATTTATAGTGGTTCGGCCAAGAACTGGGCCTACATCCACTTTATAGTTCTTATTATTCACTTGCACTGGCTTTACGACAGCTTTCAATACAAGAATCATACATTCATCATTCTTTTACAATATTTCATTAAAGCCTTTAAGTAAAATATGGGCGCAAATGATTGTTGTTCCAAGCTCTTGGAATTGGGTCTCCTTCAACAGTTATGAGTTTGAATGTGCCATCAAGAAGTTTTTTGCCTATAACATATGGCCCTTTCCAGTTTGGCCCAAACACGCCTGTAGGTGTCATAATTCTTTTTAAGACTAGATCCCCAACTTCAAAGCTACGTTGGCGAACTTTGGAATTGAAGTGCCTGGCTATTCTTTGCTAATGAGCCGCAATTCTGAGCTCAGCTTCCTCTCTTTTTTCATCAAGGAAGTCAAGGGCTTCAAGTTGCAGCTTTTCATTTTCAGCTTGATTGAAATGGATCCTTCTATGTGAAGAGACCTTTATTTCTATCGGAATCATTGCCTCTGATCCAAATGCCAATGAAAATGGAGTGTGCCCCGTCGCAGTTTTATGTGTAGTTCTATATGCCCATAGTGTTAGTGGAAGCTTATCGTCCCAACCACCTTTCGCTTTTTCCAATTCTTTTTTGATGGTCGATTTGATAATTTTGTTTACTGCTTCCACTTGCCCGTTTGCCTGCGGATGAGCCACTGCTGAGAAACTTTTCTGGATTTTTAATTTCTTGCAAAAATCTTGGAACTCTTCACTTTCAAATTGGGTTCCATTGTCTGTGATTATCTTTTGAGGCACACCATACCTGCAAATGATATTCTTAGTTACAAAGTTTATCATTTTCTTAGAGGTAATAGTAGCTAATGGTTCAGATTCAGCCCATTTAGTAAAATAATCAACAACAACAATAGCATATCTGATTCCGAATTTTGCAGTTGGCAAAAGCCCGATGAGATCTATTCCCCAAATAGCAAATGGCCACGGACTGACCATCTGTGTTATCTCAGTGGAGGGTGCTCTTGGGATTTTTGCAAATCTCTGGCATCGGTCACATTTTCGGGCGTAACTTGCGGCATCACGATTAATGTCTAGCCAAAAATACCCATAACGGAGAATTTTCTTTGTTAAAGTTTGACCACCTGAATGATCTCCACACTTTCCTCCGTGTACCTCAGTTAGAATTGTCTCAGCTTCTTCCTTGGTCACACATCGGAGTAATGGCATTGAGAATCCCCGCCTATACAATCGGCCATCTTGAACTACATATCTGGATGCTTTTCTTAACAACTTCTGCCGTTCTTTTGAGTTTTCTGGTAGAGAACCGTCGCGCAGATATTCCATTATCGGAGTCATCCATGATTCTCGCTCCTGTGATATAGTCATGATCCAGTCAATATCCATTTCACCATTGCTTGGAGTTGACAGGACTTCCACAGGAACTATCCCAATGATTGAGCTTCACCCGTGCTTGCATAATTTGCGAGGGAATCTGCCTTCATGTTTTCTTCCCGAGGTATATGGTTTATCGTATAATGGTCCAGTTCATCGAGAAGCTCCCAGGCTCTTGACAAGTAAGCGGGCAGATTTCCTCCTTTGGTTTGAAACTCTTTCCTAACTTGACACACAATAAGCTGTGAATCACTGAAGATCTGCAACATTTTGACATTCAACTCCTTAGCAATTCTCAAACCGACAATAAGAGCTTCATATTCTGCTTCATTGTTTGTCGAAGGGAATTCCAATCTTAAAGCATAGCACAGTGATCGCCCTTCAGGGGTTTCAAGCACATCCCCAGACCCGGAATAGTAATCGTTTCTTGCGCCGTCAACATACAATTTCCATCGAATTGGGGAATTACCAGTCACTATTTCCTCTCTATCACCTTTGTCTGTACATTCTGCGATGAAATCTACCAAAGCTTGTCCATTGATTGCTTTCCGGGGATGATAAGTGATGTCATATTGACTGAGTTCAATATTCCACTTCAAAAGGCGACCCGAAGTCTCAAGGCGAAAGAGGACTTGCTTCAGTGGCTGATCAGTGAGGACTTTGATTGGATGAGCTTGAAAATATGGCCTCAATTTTCTTGATGCGATCAGTAGACAATAGGCAAGCTTCTCCAACTTTGAATAATTCATTTCCGCCCCAGTAAAACTTTTGCTAATATAGTAGACTGGGTGCTGAATTTTGGCATCTTCTCGCACCAGTGCCGCACTAAGAGCGTGAGCTGAGATCGCCAAGTATACAAAGAGATCTTCACCATCGTCGGGTTTAGAAAGTATCGTAGGAGTTTCCATATGATGAATTAACTCATCGAAAGCTTTCTGGCATTCTGGAGTCCAGTCAAAGTTTTTCTTTCGTTTCTTCAGAGCATCAAAGAATGGAATGCATTTATCAATAGCTTTGGAAATGAATCGACTTAAGGCAGCGACTTTCCATTAAGACTTTGTAGCTCCATCTTCGTTCTAGGAGCTTTGACTTCTCCTAAGGCAGTGATTTGAGCAGGATTAGCCTCAATGCCCGTAGCGCTCACAATGAAACCCAAGAACTTTCCGGACTCCACCCCGAATGAACACTTCAAGGAATTAAGCTTCATTCCATACTTTCGTAGGACAGTGAACATTTCTGCTAAGTGGTCCATATGATCTACTTCTCTCTTTGATTTAACCAACATATCATCAACATAAACTTCCATGGTCTTTCCAATCTGTGGCTTGAACATTGCATTAACAAGTCTTTGGTAAGTTGCCCCTGCATTCTTCAGTCCGAAAGGCATGACTTTGTAGCAGTATAGACCAACATCGGTTATGAAACTCGTGTCCTCCTGATCTGGCTCATGCATCATGATCTGGTTATATCTGGAGTAAGCATCCATAAAAGAGAACAATTCATGTCCCGTTGTTCCGTCAACCAACTGGTCAATCCGGGGAAGCGGAAAACAGTCTTTGGGGCAGGCTTTGTTTAAATCTGAAAAGTCGATACATACTCTCCACTTTCCGTTAGCTTTCTTGACCAGTACTGGATTTGAAACCCAATTCGGATAAGTTGATTCTCTGATAAAGTCATTCTCCATGAGCCGATCCACCTCTTCTTTCAATGCTGCTGACCTTTCGGGACCCTGGGTTCTTCTTTTCTGCTTCACAGGTGTAAACTTCGGATCAATATTCAAAGTATGTACTGCAACTTCAGGTGATATTCCACACATATCAGCATGGGTCCAAGCGAATAAATCCAGATTTGCTTTCAGGATAGATATTAAAATATTCTAAACTTCCGCACTAAGTTGTGAACCCACATTCAGCACCTTGTTTGGGTCTTTTGGGTCAACGGGTACTGGTACCGTTACTTCCACTGGCACCACTCGATTCTCCCCTGCACTGGCTTTTCTGGGATCCATTTTTCTTCGTGCTTCGCTACATTCGCCAGTACAGGGTCTGCCCTATAATTGCTAAAAGGTCGATTCTTTGATGCGGACTGGGGCTGTCACATCCTTTCCCATCTCTCTCTTTCTTGCTTCACGTAGTTCTATCAGATAACATTCCCGCCCCGCATTATGATCCCCTTTTACAACATCAACTCCATTATCTGTGGGGAATTTCATGGTAAGGCACCACGGGGCGAGGACTGCTTTAAAGGCTGCAAGAGTTGGACGGCCTATGAAGGCATTGTAAGCAGAAAACTCATCAGCAATTACAAAAGTCTGCCTTCGAACGACCTTCTTATGCCCCTCGGCAAGTTCCACGAACAGGTCAATAGTCCCAACCGGCTGCCTGGGTTCCCCAGTAAACCCAACAATCTTTTGCGATGAGGCTTGCACATCAGCCATTGGGATCTTCATCTGCTCAAAAGTCTTCTTGAAAAGAATATTGCAAGAAGCACCACAATCAACAAGTACTCTTCTTACAATAGCTGGCCCAATGCCAGCAGAAATAACCAAGGGATCTATAGTAGGGGCTTCAACACCCATAGAATCCCTGACTCTGAAGATAATGTCATCATTAAAAGTTTTCTACTGCTTCAGAGGTGCAGCATCTTCCAACACAAAAACATTCTCATCTGCTGGCGCATACTTCAATGCACGAGAGTACCGTTCCATCTCACCCTAGCTTCTGCCAGCTGGGTGAGGTCCTCCTGTAATCACATTAATAACGGGCCTCTCTGATTCATGATCTGCTGCCTTTTCACTTGAGCTAGGACGATGAGCAGGAGCCTGTTGTCCTTGAGTTGGTGAAGTTGGGCCATTCTTGTTCCTCCTTACATATTGCTGGAGCTTGTTTTCTTTCAATAGTTCCTCAATCAACTCCTTCAAGTGACGACACTCAATGGTATCATGCCCGGGTTGGTTGTGGATCCGACAAAACCTTCCATTCTTCTCGGCTTTCTTATTAACCCTTTGCTTAGCTTGTGCAGGGAATTCGACCGTGTCTTTGTTTGCAAAGTAGATGTTTTCTGGGGTATCTGTCATAGGGGTGAAGTTGAAGGGACGACTTTTCTTTGCATCTCCTTGCTTCCTCTGACCATCATTTCCCCTTTTCTGATTGCCAGATTCCTTCCTATTCGGAACAGCAATACTATTTCCAGCCCCTATCGATACACCTTAGCCGGTACTTGGAGGCTTTCCAGGCGCATGAATTCATCGGCTTTCTTATAAAACTTGTCAAACGAATTTGGTTCTTTCATTTTCAACCACCTCTCGAACTCACTTGTCTTATCAATAGCCTTCATCAGGTACGTCAAAATCATTCTTTGCTCAACGTTGTCTACTTCAGCCAGAGCTATATTGAAGCGATTCAAGAAAGCCCTAATGGATTCTCCAGGATTCTGCTCCAAGATGGATAACGAAATTATATCTTTCTCCTTCGAAGCGTACAATCTGAACTATTCCTTAAACTTTCAAGTCAAATCAGAAAATTGGTCTATCGACCGGACCGGCAGTTTTGGGAACCGAGTGGAGCAACTCCTTCTAGGTATACCGAAAAATATCGGCATTTGATCTCATTTGATGCTCTGGCACCAGTCATGTGCCAATCATACTTGTACAAAAATTCATTAGGGTCACTTGTACCCTTATAAGCCGGTATGGTAGGAGGAACAAACTTCCTAGGAAATTCTGCTTTCAAAATCCTCTCAGTGAATGGAATCTTGCTCGGAGCGAACCCCCATTCTTTTTCTTCTTCCTCTCTTTGCATACTTTCCTTCATGATTTGTCGGACCATCCCTGAGAAATATTCCTCATCATTAAGAGGCTCAGCAGGACAGGCATCGTCCATCTTCTAAGAAGTTTGCCTTGACAGGCGTTCACGGATGGTTGGCTGTTGTCCCGATCCTCTAACTTGGGGAAGTGTGTCTTTAACCGGGCCAACTGCCCTTTGAGGAACATCTCTTTCTTCCACATCATGAACATTATTAGCAAAGTTTGGTTCGTTATTCACCGGTTGACGGTTAGCCCCAAGCAAAGTGTTCAAGCTTTCCAACATCAGATTGTTTTGGGCTTCCATCTGCTGATATAGCCCAGAAACCGCAGCATCCAATTCTGCTCGCGTTACTCCAACAGTTGGAGTTGTTTGACTTAAAGGAGGAGAAGTGGCAGTAGTCTCGCGAACATCGTCGGATCTAACAGACTTGCGCTTTCTTCCGGGGGCCATTATTTCTGATAAACTCCTGGTTTTTAGAGAGATTCTTTCCACAAATTTCTGCGAAGCTATGATGACAGTATCCTGAGTTCGATTCTCAGTGAAAGCACCAAAAATGTTAACGTAAAAATCTGACGCTAACACCCCGGTGCAAGTAAAGCAGGTGTGAAAGCACCACCCGATGATACGGGAATCATAAATAAGCAGGAAAATATCAGAAAGACAGTAAAAGACACAGTTTTTATAGTGGTTCGGCTAATAGTCAAGCCTACGTCCACTTTATATCTCTTTATTGCCGACTCAAGTACAACTTATACAACTTTCTTCAATTACAACACACTTTAGGCTAGTTGTTCAAACTTTGATGGAGAATAATCTTTCGAATCCATGTTGAATGATATAGATTTTCTCTTGAAGTTTGTCGTAGTGTCCTTGGTGTTTGGAGTGCTTGAAGTGTTGTTCGAGTTGAGAAAATGGCAGAGTATCGGCACTTCGAGAATGAGCCAAAAAGATCCCTCGAACGTTGGAGATCACGCTGTATTTATAGGAGTTTTCGGACAGGTCTTAAGTCATGAGCGACTTAAGGTAAGTCGTAAGTCGAAGGCTACGACTTAAGAGGGGTCATGAGTCATCAGCGAGCTAAGGAGATACGAGTTACGACCTAACTGTTTCATATTTGGTCATCTGAACTAGCTGGTGAGTCATAACGACCTAGAGGAAAGCGGCATGATTTTAACATCAAGTACTAGGTCGTGAACGACCTAGGGTAGGTCGGAGATGACTCAGGGGAGTAGTTAGCGACTTAACAATGATGAGATATCCAATGTACCGACCTTGGGTGGGACATTGAGCCTCTTTACTCCTTATATCGTTAATTCAACAGGTCGTGGGTCGTTGGACCATTGAGTCGCCTAGCTTTCAAGTTGTTAGGTTGCTGGACCATTTAATCCTTTAGGTCGCTGCTTTCCTTAAGTCGTTACCTGTTAGCTCGCTTGGCAGTGTTCCACTTTTTAAGTCGCTGGAGTTCTTAGGTCGCTGAGGACTAAGGTCATTGGGTCGCTCACCTTTTAGGTCGCGGGGTCCATAATAGTTAACTTGTTTATGCTTTAAGTCGCTTTCGAGCTGCTTCATGTGTTAGGTCGTTAGGTATTTATCTTGTTAACTCGTAGGTCGCTTCGGTCTTTAAGTTGCTAAGTCGTGATGCAAAGCCTTATTCCAGTTGCCCCGCCATTGCCTTGGGTTGCTTACTTCCTTGGGTCGCTGAGTCGCTTAACATAGGAGTTAACACCTAACATCAACTCGGGATAGGCTTCTTTCATAGGATCCGTTTTCTCCCAAGTGTTGCCTCTTGAATTTTCACTCCATTGATCTTGACTAGTCCCACCACCTTGTTACACAACCTCTTTTCATCCTGATCCACAACATAAACTAGATGTTTAACCAGTGTCTGGTTCGGTTCTATCTCTAATTTTACTTGAACTGGCGGCTCCATAATCAAAGATGGGTCATGAACATTTTCCTCAAGTGAGACACATGGAACACATTATGAATTTCCGCCAATATCTCTTGCAACTCATCCTTATAAGCAAGCGATCCGATTCTCTGAAGAATACAGAAAAGTCCAACATACCTTGGAGCTAACTTTCCAGCTTTTTCAAATCTAACGGTTCCTCTTATGGTGAAATCTTTGTGAACACCAAGTCACCAACCACAAATTTTACATCCCTTCGCCTCTTATCAACATGATTCTTTTGGCGATCTTGGGCTTCCTTTATTCTTTTCTTAATCACTGCAAGTTTTTAGGTAGCTTCTCGGATCATGTCCGGCCCAAGTACTAGTCTATCTCCCATCTCAACCCAACACGCCGGTGACTTGCACGGTCTTTCATATAGAGCTTCATAAAAGCGCCATACCGATGCTTGCATAGAAGCTATTGTTGTAAGAGAGCTCAACTAAATGCATGATCCTTCCATGATCCCCCAATATCCATAAAACACGCTCTTAAGAGATCCTCTAGAATTCGATTCACTTGCACCGTCTGTCCATCTTTTTGCGGGTGGTATACTATGCTTTAGCTCAATTTTATTCGTAGAGTTGTTTTGCAATGCTTCCCAAAGTTGACCAGTAAATAGGGGTCTCGATCGCTTACAATACTCATAGGAACTCCATGCAACCAGATTATTTGTCTCATAAAAATTTTAGGCATAGACGTAGAAGTCCTTGTTGATTTTGCCGAAATAAAATGTGCGCTCTTCATTAGCCGATCCACGATAACCTATACTCATTTATTTCTTTTTTCTGGTTCTCGGTAAACCATCACTAAAATCCATTGGTATCATTTCCCATTTCCAATCGGGTATTTCCAAGGGTTTAAAAATCCAGTTGTCTTCTGATGATCAGTTTTGATAAATTGACAGCACAAACATCTATCAACATAGACTGAAATGACTTTCTTCATTCTCGACCATCAAAACATTCGTCTCGTATCCCTTTACATCTTGTGAACTCGTGGATAAATTCTTAACTTAGATTTTTGGTATTCTAACCAAACTTCCTAACTCAGCTCACCCACATCTGGAGAACACAATTGTCCGTTCATCCTTAAAGCACCTCGACAATCCATCTCAAAATCAGAATATCTACCCTCTTCCATACCTTGAATTAACCCTTCCAGTATTTCATCCTTTCTTTGATTCCTCTTAATCCTTTCCTGAAGTGTCAGTGTAACCTCCAAGAGAGTCAAAATAGCATTCCTACTTAAGGCATCTCCCACTAAGTTAGCTTTCCCTAATGTACAATTAATATCGAACTCATAAGCCTCTAGGAACTCCAACCATCTCTGTTGTCTCAGGTTCAGATCTTTTTAGGTAAAAAGATACTTCAGGGATTTATGATCTTGTGCCAACTCTCTATTCTTTTTGTAGTTTAGCTTTTTCTTGGTTGATTTCTTTACAGGGCTAGTCCACTCTGGAACCAATGTTTCATGCTCCCTTAGGAGCCCGACCTATTGAAGGTTTGCATTGGTCAGTAGGACTTTTAGATTTTTACAGTTATCTAGGGCTATCTTTTACCTTTTTGCGTATTCACTAAGTAACAAAAAGTCGACATTGGTAGAGTCAAGATAGATGCCTATCAAATGAATGGCGAGCAACCAAAACGATAAGAAAGAGAAGAAAGTGATGGAACAAAGAAAAGAATAACAAGGAAGAGTTACTAGGAGTTTGGAATTTTATGTTCCGTACATTGGAGTTTACCTCATAGGGAAATAAAGAAGTATTTCTCATCCATCCTAGGGAAGCCTTGCTTAGGATGCCCATGAAGAGAGCGGGCTTGATGCTGGCTTGGAAGTGGAAGCAGGTGATAATCAGATGGCTTCCCTCTGCGATTGGAAGGGCATGCTGATTAAGCGAGAGTTCGATTTAGGAAGGTTAAGGCCCGAGCAAGCGACATATGCTCACATAAGAATGGGTAGCTGTTAGGTGTAAGTTGACCAAGGGCAAACCCAAAGGCGTTGAGAACAGAGACATAGAATACGTGGATAGAAAGAAAAGCTTTTACTTTGAAGTAGCCTAGGGACTAAGAAAAGTAGCCGAGCGAGGATGATCTGATCAGTTGGTAGTTGTAAGATATCTTACTATCCCAATTATACAACCAAGCCTAGCCAAGAAATCGGCTGTGTTCATTATTACCTCAATTATATTTGATGATTTAATGTCGGAAGTGTTGATTGTGGTCAATCCATAAGCAGCCATCTGAATCACATGGGACCTAACTAATGCCACAATTTTCCGACAACCAAGACTAGCCAGACTGGCAAGACCAAGGGGCAATGTCCTAAGAGGGCAGTAGCTATCATATTCATGTCATATCGGGGCTGAGCATCCCATAAAGGCCGATTCCGGACTTAAAAATTGCACTCTTGAGCTAAATTACCAACCTTATAGCCCATATTTACTACTACTATTTGACTTAAAGCCCAAAGCTTCCAGTTTGGGCCGAAGAATACATCCTACCACACTAATACATATATCTAAAAAGTCACAGGTTATTGGAAAGATTGCCAACGTCGATCGACCCCCACTGACATGCAACATTGATCGACCAACATCCAAAAGTTGACAAAAAATTTCGATCGCATTCCAACCACTATGTGGAATCAACCCAAATAAAAGCTCTTTCACAAACAACTAAATGATTCAATAAAAAACATATTTACAATTCACATTCATCCAAAAGCAAATAAGTGCAGAAGAAGAAGGAGCTTAAAGATTTGCAAAGAGAAAAGCTTTAAAGTTTTAAAAGGCTTGTAAGGTATTTTAATTGTAGAAATTTTTTGAGTTTCGGTAGAGGTGAAGAGGAAAAGGGGGAATTTATAAACCAACCCCTCGCTCACAGCCATTGGATTCAAAATAAAAGAAGATTTCAGCCATTTAGGTATAATCAACGATGTTGTCACATGAGCGGTCCCCACGACCGAATAACCATAGTGTTACTATGAAAAAAGAATCACCTCGACTAATCATGCATTGACATGTGGTATATGCATTGAATGCAAAGTGGAGTGGCTAAATTGTAGGATCTTCATGACTTGACGAGCCAGCCCCCATTCACAAAGTCATGCTTGGGAGTTAAATGTTGCTCCAATTTCTCAAAATTCAAGAATGCAAAGTAGAGAGCCCAGAAGGCATGATCTTTGCGACTTAACAAGCCTTCTCCTATCATGAATATGGCTTTCGGGGCCAAAATGTTGCTTAAATTTCTTGAAATTCAAGGCCTGACCTATTCTATGCCAACTTGCATAACAACACTCAAGCCGTCAAAGCAAGCAGCTTGTAATTCCTTACTTGGTGCATTTCAAACCTACCCACAATTCTGATCCTGACCCAGTTCAAGTTGCCCCATATTCAGCCTAACTACATCCCTACTAGCCCAACATGCAAGCCAACATTATAAATAGGCTGAGCTGGGCTACTAAACCTGGACCACCCTAGCTTATGACAATAAAATAGCCAACTCATTTGGCTTGACCTGGCTCAAAAGTAGCTAGTCCGTAGCCCTATACTATCTTAAGCGCCTACTATCGGCCTCATATAGGTCATCTTGTCACCAAACAATTGGCTCATCTCATCCCTTTCATATATATCCTTATCCATCTTCAACTTTACTCTCAACAATCTTCAACAACAAGAAACCTACATTGTTGTGCACAAGAACCAGCATTGCTACCTATAAAAGTGTGTTAGATGTCGAAAAGTACACTAGTACACCAATTATTGCAACATGTCTGCCAAAAGCAAACCTTTCCTATAACTTGTTGCCTTTCTCGGCACAAACAAGAGCCTAATATGGCATTATCGCTGGCGTGCATATCAAGCACGTGTTTTAACCCTCTTTCTAGTTGTCGTTCATCTAATAAAGATACTAGATCTATGATTAGGAATGATTCCTATTAATTTACAATGTGATCTCAGCCATACATTGGTCAAAAACCAGCTGCTATAAATCCCCTTCTCCATACAACACCAAAGGGGTTAAGTTTTAGGCTCACAAATAATATTTCTAGCAAATAAACCCTAAATGCTCCTAAATTTTGTAGCATTTTAATATTCGGTGCTAGTTTCCTATTATTCTCTTGTAATTCCTTATAATTGCAGGAGATTAATATAATAAGAGATCTTCATAGTGGTCATAGGCAAGCCTTGTCAAACCACTCTATCGTTGCATCGTTTGCTTTACTTGACCTCTTTAATCCTCATCATGCATTTTAAGCCAATTGTTATCAAATAACCTTTGCTAATATAAGCGCATTAGCTTAATTATAAGGTTGGCCATATTTTTAGTCAACACATTCTAAAGTCTAAACATTGCTAGTATACATGGAACCAATTTTGGATTTGCTGGCATCAAGCCATAAGGTAGAACCTATGTACTCTATGGCTCACTAGAAACTATAAGAATTGTTAGTATGAATGGTATAATCCTCTTTCTTTTCATCAATAAATAAATCATAGTTTCTCACCATTGCCCATGTTTTTATACCAGACCTTTCTAATATGGTATGCCTTTTTGGTAAAGTGGAATTGATCTCGTCTACTTGTTTAGTTTGTACGCCAAAATCTTTGACCTCATCTAACTTTATCATACTACCACTAATTTTTATAGAAAGAAATTTCTTTTAGGAGGTGATATGTGATGAAATCTCTCCACCTCCATGTACCTAATATCCAAAAATTAATGCATTTTAGTGGTACCTAGCCAATGTAGTGACTTAGTCAAGGTAAAACAATCCATTGAATGTGATAATCTATAATAGACCTCGTAGCATATAGTCCAAATATAATATCAACACAGGCATATAAAATGTGAGATAGTAGCATAATCAAAATGAACAAAAACATCGTTACAGTGTAGCATGGATCCTTTAGGTTATAAATCACAAAATATATGACTTTTTACAACTCCTTACATCACAAGCTGCATAGTAAATTTATCTCCATATACTATAGGAAAATGATAATAGCTCCATAGCACAAAACATCAATTATTTAACCCAGAAATTTTAATAATGATTTAAAAAGTGCATTTTGGTTAATTTATTTAGCAAAGGAAAAATGATAATATTAAAATGATGGATTTGATGAAGAAAAATGTGCTACTGCATACAATAGGTTTTTCTATTTTATTTCGATCGTTATCTTGTTCGAATTAGAGAACATACGATGGAGATATAGAGGATATGGGATTCAAGTTTTAGTGGGGATTCTTCGGAGCGGGTCGCCCATTAATTCAAAATTTAAAATATGAATAAATGTTTTCCTCATGTATAATTAAGAAACCGACATGATAGATAGATTTCAAATTCATTTTCTTTCTCTTAATTGTTTCCTTCTTCCCACTCCCTCTTAAAGGTTTAAATTAGTATATCTATTTTGTTTCTCGATGGAATTGGGCGATCTTTACATTAAAATGATAAGTGGGGCAAGTAATATGACTAGATACAAGATTCAAGGAAAATCGAGGAGAATCCAGGGTATGGATTTAGGAACAGTGGCATACTTTACTAAAACTGGATTGCACTCTTCTTTTCAGTCAATGGGATGACTCTATTAATGCATAATGCGAAATAATTGTTTAATATCATTACTAGTCTTATGGAGGTAAATTTCAAATTTAAATGGAATATGAAGACTTTTTAAACCATATGAAATGAATAATAAATAAATATTTAGGTTAAAATGTTAAATGGTGTAGTATAATTGATTTACAACATAGATTTGATACCATGAAGTTATATAATCCTTACATGATGTTAGATATCCCCAAATTAAAGTGTATTAGCGAAATAATAAAATTATATAAGTTAGAATATGAAATGTAGAAGAAATGATAAGATAAGAAGGAAGAAATGAATGTAGAACAAACAAAAAACAAACAAAATGAATGAAAATATATGAGTTCTGATTGGTCCATTGGTCCCGTGCACCTATCATGAGCAGTTTACTGGTAGTGGAACAACTGGTAATCGATGGGGACCAGTTAGGCTAGGTTGAACCAGGAGCAAACATGATGAATCAAATGGGTAATATTTATCAAAACCGAGATTTAGCTTGACGTTTTAGGACTACTTCTAAGGTGACTATATTAGATAAGACTATGATGTGATAATACGTCAATACTATTGGATGTTTGGCTGCTCGGTGTATAGTATTGGACGTGTTTGATGTGGTTATTAATGTTTCATGATCATATCGATCACATATTAACGTATAACGGTTCCTATGGCTTATTGTGATTTCACGTGTCACAAATATCAAGTATATGGACTATGAGATAATGGAAATATTTATATGTAGGCTTATATAGTTTACAATGGACCGTACCTGCAACTAATTCATCGAGTTGAATGCATGGTGAGTGTTTTGTAATCCTTGTTGTGTCATTAATATATTTTTCATTGGGCGTAACATGACCTGAATCGAGTAGTCAACCCTATTATGGTGTTGAATTTTAGTCCTTGAATGAAGGTTGGCAGGATACGATACGTACACGTCTTAGATGATAATTGTGTAATATCATTATTTTTGTAGTACATATGAAATAATCCTATTGCACTCACTCAGATATATGTCTAAGCCTCTCCATATTGTTTTTTATCTGTTATTGATAGATTGATGGAATACGTAGTCGACATGATATATGTGATGTCCAAGTGTGGTTAAATGGACATTCCCAATGTATATATTGTATATATTGTCTAACTGTATAGCGTGATAGTGTTTATTTAATCGATTGTACAGATGTGACAATTTAGTTGGATTGGTATGGATACATGACTATTTAATGTTATATATTGTTCCTTTCGATGTGAGCAGAAAGATATAGTTTGAAACTATTTTATTTGCAATTATCATCACTTAATGATTAATTATAATCTACTTTCATGGTTTGAACATCAATATGGGCATTGAAGCATAGTGTTGAAAATGGTGGGTTGTTACAACTATGCAGTTCATGAGTTTAGCAATATATCGTGGTGGATGTGCAAAAGGTTATGAAATGCATAAGGTGGGGATATATAACAGAAAATGATATATGTGTAAACATATTTATTGGTGATAAAATCAAATCTCCAAAGTTGATTTACTCTCTTTATCACAACATTTGTGCCGAAAAAAGAAACATTGTTCACTCCAATATAAATGAAACAGAAGAATATTATGATCTGTATAGCTTAGACTTTATGAATAGTATAGAGTTCTAATTTACTCTGAGTGCTTAGGAGTTGAACTTATAAATATGCAATAACTTTTATGATTTGGCGTATAGAAGAACTAGTCATATTAATCTATCTATATTAAAGTTGCTAAAGTGGCTAAAAATAACTGATTTATAGGGTGTAATGGAAAATAGCAGGGATTTAAGCAAATCTACTATTTAAAAGTGCTAAACTAAAAAAAGTGTAGTCATCAAAGTGCGCTAAGTGCCTTATCAAGGCTTTAATGGGGCTTTAATCGCATGGTTACATTGCAAAATAAGTGATAGCTGCTTCATAAGATAACATATATAAGATAGTGTAAGATTCATGCTCATCCTCCATACAGCTCTATATGTGGTCACCATACATATCCCTCAATTTAGTCATTTAAGATTACATGCGAATATAAGAAGCAATGCAAATGGGTTAGGAAACTGTTTGGTATGAGCAGTCCATAACCTTAAAAATAGAAATAAAGTTGATATAAAGTAATAGAGCAATATGGTATGGAAAGTCAAACCTAACATTCTCTTGGATTGAACAAGTTAACGGATAAGCACATTATATGCTAAACTACTATCGTCAATATGGTCATACTACTCCATCTACCTGTTAACTATGGTGTCGAGGTAGAAGACTCGATAATTCCTACATCCATAGATAGCTATAGAAAACAAAACTACCATTAAACAATCTTGCATATCTCATACTTAATGTCTTTAGATATATGATAACACAAATGACCATCACTGGAAGTTCGATGAACATTGAACGTTTCAGCTCCATCAATGCTCCAATCTTTGGCCAAATGGTTAGGAACTTAACCTAATTAGATGGTCTTGAGATCTGATACACTCAGAATACCTGCGGTGAGCAACCCTACCTAATTCTTCTTTGCAAGTACACATCAAAGCCTTTAGTTATAAATGATCCCTTGTCACATAGATTGATAGTCTAACCTCTTTGTCCCACTCTACGAGTCATCACCATATAGAATTTTCTTACTTAGACGATCCCCATATGTTCCAACTAGCTTCCCTCTTAAGTCCACACTCGATTGCTACTATAGCATGGATCAGTAGTGATCAATCAAGGATCAATAAAGGCTTATGTACTTTGCCAAGTTTGATGAAATCTTTTGTTCTTGTCCATTCTACAATAATCTAACTCTTTTCGGTCTCTTCGATCAATATGCTTCCTTTAACATCTTGTAATATATTCGAAGAATCCCTCAAATAGCCTCCTTCGAAACATGAAGACCCTAGCTCATACTTTAACTAATACCCATACACTCCATACAAGTGTTTCAACCATTCAATCATTACGTGCAAGCACAACAATCAACAAACAACGTCATATCAAGTCATTCAAGCATATAAAAAATCCCAATATGTCCTAGCATACACGTGCATGTCACCCATTTAAACATCAATCAAGGACACACCACACGTTTAAGAGGGTAATAAAAGTGATGTTATACAATATAAAGTTATCATTTGCTTCCAAAAGCAAGAGGGATCCAAAGTTTATTACTTTAGTTAGTTAATTTCACTTTAACTTTATACTTTGCACATAACATAAATCACACACAATATGTACTTATAAGATAGTAAGATAACTCACTTGGATCCAAGAAAACACAAGCATAAAGCCACAAGAGTCAAAGATCCTCCTCCTTCCATTACAAAACCCGAAAGATCCAACCTTTAACACTTTCAAACCAAGCTAGCCAAAGTTTATAAGAGATTGAAGATGATTTGGTTTTTGAATTTGGGATTTATTCTTAAGGGCGTGCCCCTCCTTTTATACGCTTCAAATGGTATAACATAAGCTTTTTCTTCTCTCCCTTTCATTTCATGTAAGGGTTACCTCCCATCACTTCTTCCTTAATCATTTCTAAACACTTAAGTTTTCCACTTAAGCTCATTTTCAAAATATCATTGATGACATCACCCATAACGTCATCTACAAAATTTAATTCCACAAATAGAAGAACTTTTTATTTTATTTTATTAATTTCCTAAGTAAATAAGTGTATGTAAACAAAATCTAAGCAACTTCCGACGTTCAAAAAGTTTGCATATAAAACACCAGTTAAACAGTCGGTGGATAGGGATGCGCCGTGATACGACAACACTACACCAAAATCGTATGGGTCTCGTTTAAGGATAAAAGTATGACAAGGCACGTGAGACAATGCCCAAGGTAGGATACTACCAGTTTACCCTTCCCAGCTGGTGGTAACGCATCGTAGCCATGATCACCCACTACGTCCAACACTCCCATTCAAATTCAGAGGGTGCACACCAATCAATCACAAAATATGATATTAATACGAAAAAGTGTGTTCTCTTAGGGTAGCTAACCCCTTGGTTGGTACTTATCCTATTTTAGTCGTTTCAAATTGGCATAAGTGCCTGGTCAATCCATCATCATTCTCTTTCTTCAAATCTAGTAAACGACGACAAATCCAAACACTTCGTTCTGGATCATCACTCCGTGTACACAGTTGTCAAAGTGGTTCCGATATCGATAGAGAGTATACCCATATCCAGCTCCGCTCTCTTTAACAACCAAATGTCGTTTACACACTAGTCGGTTCTTTTACATTTCGAAAACAATTCATAATTATTGTCAAAATATCATATTTGCTTCAAAATCAAATTCATTCCGAAATCATCACATTTACTAAAAATATACAATTTCAATTCATAATCACGTTAACCTCAATATCTCAACTTTGATTCCAAAATTGTTTCAAATTCCGATTTGATTTATAACTTCAGTTAAATCCTATTCGTATGTAAATTCAAGGTTTAAATATAAACATTTCACCCTTGACCAGTTTGAATTTTTGAAAAATAGTTTGAATACTTTGAAATAGTTTAAGTAATTAAATAGTTAATAGTTTAATGTAAAATAGTTATAATAGTTAAAATATTTTAATATAAAATAGTTTAGTACAAAATGGTTTATATAGTAAAATATTTGGAAAACCAAAATAATTTAAAGGTTTAAAGAATATAGATTTTCAACAAATTATACTAAAACAATTTAGTTAAAAATGTTTTCAAAGTCAAACCGGTCCAATTTCGACTTTCCAATTCAAATCAATTTCGATTTTCATTCAATCGATTCAATTTCAATACCAATTCAAATTGATTTCCACTTCAATTTCAAATTAATTCAGTTCCATTAACAAATAAATCAATTCTATTTCCAATTCAATTTATACCGATTTCGAGCTCGATTTTCAAAAATCGATTCAATACACTTAATCGAATTTACCTTCAATATTCAATGAAAAAATCCAATTTTCAAATATAATTCAATTTCAAGCTCAAGTTCGAAAATAATTTAATTTGCATAAATCTGACATTTATTTCCTTTAAATCAAACCATTTAATAATTTCAAATCAAAAATTTTAAAATCATTTAATTTAACCAATCCGGTGTCCGTGTATAATTTTCTGTCCTATGGCCAAGTGATTAGTTATTTCAATTTAATTTCAAGGATGCATATATATCATTTCAATCCTTGTCATAGGATATATCATTTCAACCTATTTCTTAGTTTATTTGAAATAATTCAATTTACAGTTTATATACTGTAAATAATGTACAGGGTACGCACGTGATATATATAAGCAAATAAACATCCAACCATTCAAATACCAACTAATTTGCATCCATCACAATCAACCATACAAACAGACACTATAATTCATTGCAATTCATAGAATATCAAGTAATTTAATTGCAATTAAATTCCAATTTCAATTCAACTGTCAATTTTAATTTTTAACTGTAAATTCATTGGCAATCTAGATGACAATTAAATTTATCAAACAACGACCAATAAAATCACATAACTTTATAATGTCAAATCTAACTAGCATGAAAATATTCTAGTACATTGTGAGCGTTATAAAACATTCACCTTGGGTATTCAATTTTAAATTAAATCGAACGACTTTCGATTTAACCTAAAATTTTAGAGAGCTTCAAACGACTCCAGGTCTGCACTGCAGTGTAGCTCTCGACTATGCGATTCCTGTATCGCCTGTTTCGTCCGATTTCGACCTCGTAAGCATGAGATATAAGTGTTTAAAGATTGTATATATAATTTAAAACAATTTTTTTACCATCGAATCGTGGCCGCTTATCCCAAGATTCTCAAATCTAGGCCGCTCTAGTTGCTTTCCTGCCAAACACGATCGACATCTAGGTATCACGCTTTGAATGAAAACCCAATAACGCACGCAAGATCTCGAGCCCTTCCTCTCTGTCGACGGCCAGAGATTGATCGAACGTCGCCATATCGAAGGGCCAGGCACCACGCACCATGGGCAGAGCCATTTGGAGCCGGCCCCCTGCTGCATCGAAAAACATGAATGATCCCGTACCCTTCTCGAGCAAACCGCGACCAAACGACAACATGAAAATCGATCGCCACCGTTGAATAGTAAGAACTCTCTGCCCTCTACACAATTGCAGTTGGAAGTTTTCTTGAATAGATGCAAGGATTGAGAGAAAATTAAGGGATAATAAAGGATGATTTCGGCCATCGAAGAAAGAAGCGGCGGCTAGGTTAAAGACTAGGGTTTGGCTGAGGATACGCGTATATATAAGCGTGGAAATATATTATTTTATTCATTATTTTCAATTTTTGCGGACGAACTCCAAGCAAAGGATGCCGCCAGGCATTTATAATGTTTAACCCCTATTCCAAATACAATGGAATAGGTTACGGGGCCTAATTCGATTGTATGCGTGAGTTACGGAAATAAACGATCAATTTTAAATTTGAATCGATTAAATTAATTTCTAAGTGTTTTCAACTGCTACGGTCAAACAACAACTCTGATTGCTACGAAATTTGAAATTCGATAATTATACACTATTATAGATCCGATGGAACTAGTTTTGTCAAATTCCGAGACCGTGCCCCGGAAGGCTATTTTATCGCGTCGATTAAATCGACGACTTTTTCAAAATTTGCAGAATTGCTTAAAATTCCAATTTAAAATGTTATTAACTCTATTATAATTCAAATATAATTTATATTCACATTGGAAACCAATTTGAATCTTAATAAATCAAAATTAGATTATTCACACTGTTCTCATATATTAAATTTCAATATTAAATTAACATATAAAATTCACATTTTAACTTATCAAATTTTAATTCCATTCAAATTTCCGGTATTACATTTCTAATTTCAATGGAATCTTAATTCACCTTAGAAAATCATATTAAGTTCATAATTCAATTATCCCAATAATCTTCAACATTAAATTAAACAATTTAATTATTCAATATTAAACACGTTTCAATAATTGATTCTAATTGGATTTTAGTTATCAATCAATTACTTCATTCCATTCTTATAGATTCAACATTTATTATTCAATCCAACTATGGATTGGGAACCCATTTAATACATAACATTATCTTCCAATACTTGTTATTGCTTAAATCTTTAAAATTAGTTCATTTCAAAATTGTATTCAAGTCCATATCCAATAACTTACATTCATAATTATTAAATTTATATATTTAACCGTTTTTATTTAATAATCATATTAAATTTAATAGTTAAAAATACGGGTCGTTACATAAATAGTCAGTCACTAAACACTATCATAATTTGATGTTAGCATTTCACTTAGATTTAGGATTCTTTGTTGCTATATTTGAATAGTATAGAATTTCTTTTATTTGAATATTTTCTTGCTTGCTTGCAAAATTAAAGTATAGGATAAAACCTTTAAGCCTCTAATAAATAGAGAGCATGATACTTCGGTGTCGTGATTATTTTATGTTTATTGAAAGTGATACTATAAGTGAAATGATACCACTTAAGTTTTGCCGAATTTCAAAAGAGAAGTTATACTATGTTCACTAGGTTAGGAAATCACCTGATTTTGATGTTCTTAGGTGAAATGAGGAATCTATTAGTGATTTTCTTGGTTTTTAGGTAGTACATGGTTCACTTTGAGTTCTCTTTCCTTGGCATTCATTAGATGATGTGATAAACACACTACATGGATGATCCAAGTGTTATGTGTGTGCATTTAGGTATTATATGAGGTTGTACTTCAGTTGAGACATTTTGATGTTAAGACTATGGGATATTGTGCATTTCAACATTAATTTTTTGAGTTAGTAGTGTGAATTGCAAAATTTGTAGTTATGTATGTACTTTTTAAGTTTGTTTTTGGAGGATGAGTATATAGACCAGTAATGTTGTTCATTTGGTTAGGATGGGGAGAGTAATCTAATCGATATAACTTCGGAAGCCAAAGGGAGGATCCAAGCTTCTCATTTCTACTATATTTTGGAATGTTTTTTTCATTTGCTAATTTATTAGTGTAATTAGCTTGTTTAGGATTGGTTAAATTAATGCTATTTATATTATTATTATTGACTATTTAGGATAAAGCTATTTGGTTTGGTTGATTTGTTCTTTTGATTTGTTTTTTTTTTTTTAACATATGAGTTATGCTTGCTTGATCTTTGTATAATAAATGTGTTCTTATTTATGCAATTAAATAAATTTCATGTTCACTTTATGTTATGGTGGATAGAATGATAGTTGAATATGTATATAGAAATGATATTCTCACACTTGGGTGCTTGCATACATACATGATATGCCATTTCATTTATATAGAAAGGTGATGAAGATAGATTTTCGCATTAAGAATTTCATATGCCATGGTTATCATATATGCATATGTATGTATGTATGTATGTATGTATGTATGTGTATATCCATGATGCTAAGTTGACATTTAAAATTTCAACAAGCATACGTAGTACTACTAAAGTTATTTTATAGTTTCCCTAAAATATACACATACCATGGATATTTTAGGGAATTCTTATGCATGTTATGTATGGATGATTATCTTGATCAGTTGTGATAATCCAGATTTTAGAATATCTGTAATTGATAAATTAACTGGGTTAATCAGTAGAAATACTGATTTATAGGTTAAATAACAATTCTGGGAATTTAAAATATGCACTTGAATAAGTATTGATTGATAATTTTTTCTAGTGTATTTATAGGTAAATAGATTATTTTATGGAATCATCATTTACAAATTGAATTGGTATTTGTTTATTTGTTTTTTTAGATCTTATGTTGAGTTGAAATTTGAATTGGAAGTTAAAAGAGTGAAAGATCTTAAAATAAATTGGATACAATATATATATATATATATATATATATATATATATATGATTTCATCATACTATAATTTGTTTATATTATTTTCTTTAACATATTTTATATAAATTAAGGAAAGTAAATTTCTCAACAGAAAATTTAATATAAAAATATTGTAACGTCCCGCCTTTTCGCACGCTTTAAATCGACACACGTGCCAATTAAGACCATACGGAAGGGCGGATTGTTATAGGGTAAATAAGAAAAAAAATAGGGAAATAAAAACAAAATAGAATCTCACAGCGGAAGGATAAAATATAATAATAAATGTATAGTTCATAAACTATTTACAGACATTTGATTCTTCTTTATACAATAAATATCAGAGTTCAAATACCAATCATAATCAATACAGCGGAATTAAATAGTGTAGCGGAATATAGTTAATAATAATAGTAGAAATCTCCATCTTCATTCTCCAGATCTAAAGTCTTCATTCCTAAAACGCTCGGACTGACCCGAGCGAATTTGAAAAGACAAAAACACTCGAGTCGGAACTAAAAGATCTTACGTGAGTTAAATGAACAGAAATAAATATGAGTGTAGTAACTCAGGAGATGCTCGGGATTTACATCTCCTAAGGATCCGTTAAACTATTTACTATGTAGTACATTGCGCTATTATAATAGTGTCTAATTGTAAAATAAACTTACTTTTTAATAGCATTAAGGGGTTACCCATATAGCCCTTAACACAAATAATGCCAATAGTCTATACAGTGCCTGCATATCTCTTGATCGGGAGACTACGAGATGACAATCCATAGGTACGACACAAATAGAAACTCGTAGTAAAGGCTCGGTATGGTAGGTGACACGGCACAACTAGGCAATGCCAGGGTAGATATACCAATTACGCTTCCGGGTCGGTGGTAACGCGCAGCGCGCAGCCACCGCCCACCTCGAGCCACACCCCCAAATAAAAATCAAAAGTGGTCACTGAATCAATCCAAAAGTCAAAGTATAATATCGAAGGGATGTGTCCGATCAAAGGTGCTACCTTGTTAACCCATCAATAGCTCCTGTTTTAGCCACCTTATGCCAACTCATGGGAGTTGGGTCCACGTATTTACCTTACAGGAAACGCTGCCACCAACCTACTTCATTCTGGAATCTCCACCATGTACACGGTTGTTAAAGTGGTTTTCGGAGTTGGCAGAGAGTATGACAACTTCCGATCCTGGTCTCTTCAACAACCAATCGTTATTATAACACCGCAGTTATTTCAAATTAATTTATACTTTAAAACCAGAATAAAATACTCCTTTCGAAACCATAAATACGATTTCATTTCTATTTTAAAACCCAAATCCATATGATATCCCTTTTTATTTAAAATATATTTCTTTTCCACAATCATATTGCTTTAAAATTTGTAATATCTGGAAACCAAACATTAGAATTTTTAACTTTCAACATAATACTTCGAAATCCATAGTTTTAAAACCATAACTTTCGAAACTTAAATGGTTTGGATATTCAACAGTATATAAAATAAAACAGTTGAATTTGAAATTTATTTAAAAATAAATAATTTCCACACCTTCATAATTTTTATTCACTTTAAATTCAGTCTAAACCCATAACTTTTAGATTCACTTTCGGTTTAAATAAAAACACTTCGATTTCAATATTTTCAAACTTTGAGTATTTAAGTACTTCAAAAGTAAGGTTGGAAATTCTATTCAACAATTTATTGTCCTATTATTTAGTTTGAAATATTCACATAATAAATCCATAAACAAAACACAAATTTCTAACAATTAAATATTTCCTTTAATTTATTTATACTAGAAATATTCATTTAATTTAACTTAAATAAAAATCCAGTCATAAATATCATACCCTTAAAATTCCAAGTTTAATAAGTTTACACCAACTTGTGGAGTTTAATTTTTAAATAAGCTCAATTCCAAATAAATTTCCAATTTATTTTCCAATCTTAATTTCTTTGAACCATTTAAACTCTATATATATATATATATACACACACACATGTATATATATATATAACACAATATCTTAAACTCGTAGTTAATCATATAATATAAATTATCAAACTCCATTATTCAACTTATTTATTTTCATTTAACGAATTCATACATAGCTTAAATTCAATAATTTAATTATATATATGTATATATAAAATAAGATTTTATATAAGATCCAAAATTAATATCTAGTAAACCGTATCTTATCCTAACCATAGAAATCATTTCAAAATAATTTATATACATATACCACGGTGCCTGTATATAATTTTCTACCCTATGGTGAAGTGATACGGATATTTATCATTTCAATCCGTAATTTAAAAATAAAACATGCGGTTGTATATCATTTCAAATCGCAATCCCGAATGAAATGAAATGCATAATAACTTACAGTTTATAAAATATAGAACACATCATCCATTCACCCAATATCAATCATCAACCAATTTATTTCAATCATCATCAATTTAAACAAACATCAATAGATATAGCATATAAAATATAACAGGTAATAAATGACAGTTATTAACTAACAATTTATATCAAATAATAAATTAAAAACTGCTAAACTGGAAGTTTATATGCACATTTAATCAATTTAACTGTAAATTTATATGCAATAATAAAATTAATTAATAGTTAAATTAAATAAATGCAATTTAACAAAGATGATGAATAAAACATGCCAAACAGTCATAAATAAATTTCTACTCATATCTAAAGTCAATTTAACAGTCATAGGAAATTTTAGAAATTGTGAGTGGGTTAAAACACTCACCTTTTGAATTTAAATCGAATCTAAATCCGATTTAAACCCACAAATTTCGACGGTCTCCAAATCTGTCCAAACCAGCGTCAAAAGATCTGGAATTAAATTACGATCCTAACAAAAAAAAATGGCGCATGAAACGGAGTTCGTATAAGAAAATTATAGCGATAAAACGATTTGAAATTCAAAAATTAAATTAAACAAAACTCACTCAAATAATGGCCACGTCACATGTTGACTCTATCTCCATGCTCACGCTCGTTCGAGCATCAGGACAACACTCACGTGAAAATTAAGGTTCAGCCGCCACTGCTTTTCGCAAAAAAACGCTGCCCCTACGCCAACCTCCTCCACGATCTGACATCACCAACCCCTTCCCCTAGTCCAGCCGCCCACCATGGCCCCACGCGCGAGCCCAGCACACCCCCTGTGGCTCGCGGCCGTCGCCACCTTATCCCCCTTTTTTCGATGAATTTAGGGACCAATAACACGAAGTAGCCATATGGATCGGCCTGCACCGGCACTCCCTTCGCAACCATGCCCTTTGATCGTCCCCAAATCGACGATCCACCGTTGAATCGCAAAGCCCAAACGAACGGCCAAGACAACAAGCAAATTTCTGATCGAACCGAAAACCCGAATCGAAAAACGAATTGCACCATTGAATTAAGCTCATCGAAAGCATCAACATATATTTTTTTTGAATTTTTCTTAAGACTTTTAATTTTTAGCTTTGGATCTGATTTGAAATTTGAATTTGGATCTAGAATTGTTTGTTGCCATTGAAGAAGAGGAGTATAGAGGTTCCTATACGTATAGAAGTGAGGAATAGAGGCTGCTAGGGTTTATAACAGCATATTTATAGACAAACTGCAATAGAATAGGTGGGCACGAATTATAAACGTGCTAACCGATAGTTGGCCACAACAGCACGTTCTGACCCCGGAACGAAAATTGGACAACTCATACATCAAAATAGGTATTTTAAAATATTCTGAACGCGATGGAAAAGTTTCACGTCCAAATTCCTTCGTATGAAGAAGTTATGCTGAAAACAAAAATTTCCAAATTGATTTCAAATTGATTTCAATTAAATCGATTCCACGGCATTTCGCGTTCGTACGATCAAACGGTAAGTCCGATCGCTGCGAAACTTGAAATCCTGTAATAATTCACCGACACGGATCCGATGAAACTGGTTTCGTCGAAATCCGAGTCAGTGGCCAAAATGGCTATTTTTATATTAATTAAATAAATTCAAAATAAATAAATAAAATCAAATTTTATATTTTGATTCTAAAATTGACCCATTTTATTACTTTTAAAAATTCTTAATCATTTACAAAATTACAAGAAGTTCAGATGTCAAATTTAATAAGGTAAATTTATAAATTTCAATATAAATCCTTAATTTCATTAAATTCCCAAATTTAAATAATATCCTAAAATTTTGTTTAGTTAAATAAATTAATTAGTATTCCATTCATTCCTGTCAAACAGATGGATTAAATATTGGATTCCAAATTATCACACAAATTCCTCACATTATCTTTATTTCAAATAACGAATTATTTAACTATATTCAATCTCATTTAATTTCAATTAAATTCAGGTATTAGACTTTAAGTTTCCGTATAAATAAATAAATCCCGATTCCCATTCTTAAATTAATTATTTATCATATTACCATCCTGGGTACCATTTATTTTAATATATATATCTAGATACTTTACATTTTTCAAATTTTTATCTCAATTGCATAACATCAAATTTATATTTATTGCAATGGTTTAATTGAACGAACTAAGTATATAACTCATAATAATTGTTGTAAAACTCTCAATCCCACATTTATAAGTTCGTTATTTCCACTCAAATATTATAGATATTTACAGGTATAGGTTTTTATTCAATCATTATTTATTATATTTTAATTAGATAAATTCACTATTTAAGTTCGTTTTAAATTTATTACTAAATATCCGTTTACCTTTACCATCAAATTTGAATTTCATCAAATTAATGTAACCAATCAATTTCCATTCACACTTTATTAAAAACCTAAAATTTTCAATTCATTATCTTGTATTAATGTCATCCAATTCGTATTTATTATTATAGCTTACAATCTATATACATTCTTTGATTGATTTCTATTTGCCCTTGTTTCTTTATATTCAGTTCTTAGCTTAGTATGACAAATTTATGGTACTCCATTAAATTGACAATTCATTTCAGTTGTTAATATTTGGCTTAATTTCTATAGTTGCATTTCATTTACACTTCCGTTACTACGATAATAATTAGTAACGTTCATATAACACACCTAATTATCTTTATTGGTAAATGAGTGAATTTTCTAGTAACCCACTATTATACCTTTTATATACTCGTATATGATTATTTTGCCCTTTTATATTCCATTAAATATATGCGCACATACAAATTAAGATTCTAAATCCAATTAATTATTCCTTTTACTTCAACCATCACTTATGAATAATTATCGTTTCCTACTTATTTTGTTACATTTACTTATATTCACTTTATGAATAAATTGGTATTCCCTTTAACCCATTAATTACTAACTTTAACTATTGCAATTTATTATCCAACATACAATTTGAATCTATTGTCAAATTTTCACATTTCAATTAATTAACACCTTACAGTAGTTAATAAAAAGGGATTGTACTAAATAAAAATTTATTCCCATTGATGAATTCAATACTTGCCTTCATTTACTTATTTCTAACCTTATATCCAATTGCAATAATTTCCACTATTACAATTAATTGCAATATATAATTCAATTTGTAAATTTTAATTACCATTGATACATCTAATTTCAACATTCTCTTTCCTATAAATAAATAAGATTTCCGTTTCTTCCTAAATTTAAATTAGAAATCCTGTTAAATAAACAAATTAAATTATCGAACTTTACGGGTCGTTACACTCTCCCCCACTCAAAAATTTTCGCCCCAAAAAGGAAAAGAAGGGAAAAGAAGAAATAAGAAAACAATATATCTTTCTTAATTAAATTTATAACAAAGAAGTTTGCAAAATAAAATAATTTAACATAAAATATACCAATTTATACCCATTTAAATCTTTTATACATAAAATAGCACTATAAACCGTAATCCGAAACGTACCTATTTGTCCGGCAATTTACGCTTAATTTATGGAACCAAAAGCACTAGCAATTGCTTCCATAACCTGCATTTCACTTATAAAATCTAAAGGGTTAACAATTGATATAAAGTGAAATATTTAAGTGGATTTCAATCACTAACAACAAATCAATACAACAACCATCAACTTTAACAACAGCATGCACAACAAATTCAAAACAACCATTCAACCAATACAAAAAAATAGTTGTTCGGGTTCAAAACTTTTAAATTTGTATGGAATGAAGAATAAACTACTAGCGCATCATTTGGTCAACAGTCTTAGATAAAACTAAGTAGATTATTCATTCACCCAAATCCAATTTTTAAAGTATCCTTACCCAAAAAACCATCAACTAAACAACAACAAATCCAAACAACAATCAATTTATCTTATTATTAATTCCATTTCATACCTTTGTTGTTCGATTATATTTTTATTTATACAGTGATTTATTGTTTTAATTTACATTTACTTATTAAATGCTTGCTTCATTTATTTTTACTTATTACTTACAATTATTCAATTTCATTAACTCATGTCATGCTAGTTCTTTTTATCTCATTATAATTATTTATTCATTTATTGCATGCCCTCGTTTAATTTGTTAGCATTTCCATTTTATTTACTTAAGTTGATATTCATCTATTTGAATTACTTACCCTTAATTTTATTCACTTATAGTAAGATTTCAATTGTAACTTAAGTTGATAACGTCAAATTCTCATTTATAATAGCCAATTCATTGAATACTACACTACCTACTTTTACATGTACAATTTTCATTACATTTCCTATTAAACATTTCAACTTTTAATATTTGGTAAGTTATATATGTTTTTAAAGAATGTACTTGAAAGTTATACAAGTTTCCTCATTACCTATGATTAATTTAACGTTCAATAATAATATCCTTTATTTCATAAGTTATAATTTCAAATTTCATTTAATACCATTTATAACCTATCATTAAATCTCCTATTTTCTTTAGAGCTTTTAATTTATTTATTACCTATGTTTCAATTCACTACAATAATTGAAACGATTAATTAATGGAAATTTAAGAATTTAATACCGGGTTAAATTTCAAATTATTTTAAAACAATAGATAAATATATTCTTACAACTTATATATTTCTAATTATATTAAAACAATTTAAAATTTATATATATTTTTCAAAAATAAATCTGCAGTAGAACTACTACAGTGGCCTTTCCCCTTCGAAACTCAAAAATGAAAGTCGATGATGCGGCCGCCATCACCGAAATTATTTTCCAGCGACAGAGAGGAAAGTATGAACTTTTTCCTCAAAAATTTTCTTTTAAAACAATTCTTCCGAATTATAATAAATATTTATATATCAGAAAATAATTATAAAAAAAATTATTATATTCCAAAATTTGTTCGAAAGAAATTTCTAAACCCCGGAACTTGAGTTCTAAATTTTTGAATTTCATTTATTTTATTTTTCAATCTTATATCTATTATTATTTATACACTTTATTACCTAACAACCAATCTATTGCAGCCAAATATAGATATCATTTGAAATTTTTTATTTTATATATAGAAATATAATAGGCAAAATTATTTCATTCACCTATATAAAACAAATATTATGTCGGTCTGTCCTATTGAGTGTTTAGAAATCCGTATTGATGTCACAGCGTCCCATGCATCAACCAGAATTTATAAATACAAAATGGAACAGATTAACACAATATTAAAACCTTTTTATAACACTAACAAATACGCTCTCTCATATATATACACCCAGCGACTCCCATAGGGCATTACTACCCTATTAACAAAGAGTCAAACCCCACAAAGCTAAGGTTTATCGCTAAACCAAAGCTCTGATAACAGATGTAACGTCTTGCCTTTTCGCATGCTTTAAATCGACACACGTGCCAATTCAGACCATACGGAAGGGCGGATTGTTATGGGGTAAATAAGAAAAAAAACAAGGAAAGAAAAACAAAATAGAATCTCACAGCGGAAGGATAAAATGTAAAAATAATAAATGTACAGTTCATAAACTGTTTACAAACATTTGATTCTTCTTTATACAATAAATATCAGAGTTCACATACCAATCATAATCAATGCAGCGGAATTAAATAGTGAAGTGGAATATAGTTAATAATAATAGTAGAAATCTCCATCTTCGTCCTCCAGATCTAAAGTCTTCAATCCTGAAACGCTCGGACTGACCCGAGCGAATTTGAAAAGACAAAAACTCTCGAATCAGAACTAAAAGATCTTATGTGAGTTAAATTAACAGAAATAAATATGAGTGCAGTAACTCAGGAGATGCTCGGGATTTACATCTCCTAAGGATCCGTTAAACTATTTACTATGTAGTATATTGCGCTATTATAATAATGTCTAATTATAAAATAAACTTACTTTTTAATAGCGTTAAGGGGTTACCCATATAGCCCTTAACACAAATAATGCCAATAATCTATACAGTGCCTGCATATCTCCTGATCGGGAGACTACGAGAAGACACTCCATAGGTACGACACAAATAAAAACTCGTAGTAAAGGCTCGGTATGGTAGGTGACACGGCACAACTAGGCAATGCCTGGGTAGATATACAAATTACGCTTCCTGGTCGGTGGTAATGCGTAGCGCGCAGCTACCGTCCACCTCGAGCCACAACCCAAATAAAAATCAAAAGTGGCCACTGAATCAATCCAAAAGTCAAAGTATAATATCGAAGGGATGTGTCCGATCGAAGGTGCTACCTTATTAACCCGTCAATCGCTCCTTTTTTAGCCACCTTATGCCAACACGAGAGTTGGGTCCACGTATTTACCTTACAGGAAACGCCGCCAACAACCTACTTCATTCTGGAATCTCCACCGCGTACACGGTTGTTAAAGTTGTTTTCGAAGTTGGCAGAGAGTATGACAACTTCCGATCCCGGTCTCTTCAACAACCAATCGTTATTATAACCCCGCGGTTACTTCAAATTAATTTATACATTAAAACCAGAATAAAATATTCCTTTCAAAACCGTAAATACGATTTCATTTCTATTTTAAAACCCAAATCCATATGATATCCCTTTTTATTTCAAATATATTTCATTCCAAAATCATACTCCTTTAAAATTTGTAATATTTGGAAACCAAACATTTGAATTTTTATCTTTCAACATAATACTTTGAAATCCATAGTTTTGAAACCATAACTTTCAAAACTTAAACGGTTTGGATATTCAACAGTATATAAAATAAAACAGTTGAATTTAAAATTTCTTTAAAAATAAATAATTTCCACACCTTCACAATTTTTATTCACTTTAAATTCAGTCTAAACCCATAACTTTTAGATTCACTTTCAGTTTAAATAAAAACACTTCGATTTCAATATTTTCAAACTTTGAGTATTTAATTACTTCAAAACTAAGGTTGGAAATTCTATTCAACAATTTATTGTCCTATTATTTAGTTCGAAATATTCACATAATAAATCCATAAATAAAACTCAAATTCCTAACAATTAAATATTTCCTTTAATTTATTTATACTAGAAATATTCATTTAATTTAACTTAAATAAAAATCCAGTTATAAATATCATACCCTTAAAATTCCAAGTTTAATAAGTTTACACCAACTTGTGGAGTTTAATTTTTAAATAAGCTCAATTCCAAATAAATTTCCAATTTATTTTCCAATCTTAATTTCTTTGAACCATTTAAACTCTATAAATATATATATATACACACACACAATATCTTAAACCCGTAGTTAATCATATAATATAAATTATCAAACTCCATTATTCAACTTATTTATTTTCATTTAACGAATTCATACATAGCTTAAATTCAATAATTTAATTATATATATGTATATATAAAATAAGATTTTATATAAGATCCAAAATTAATATCTAGTAAACCGTATCTTATCCAAACCATAGAAATCATTTCAAAATAATTTATATACATATATCGCGGTACCTGTATATAATTTTCTACCCTATGGTCAAGTGATACAGATATTTATCATTTCAATCCGCAATTTAAAAATAAAACATGCGGTTGTATATCATTTGAAACCGCAATCCTGAATGAAATGAAATGCATAATAACTTACAGTTTATAAAATATAGAACACATCATCCATTTACCCAATATCAATCATCAACCAATTTATTTCAATCATCATCAATTTAAACAAACATCAATAGATATAGCATATAAAATATAACAGGTAAAAAATGACAGTTATTAACTAACAATTTATATCAAATAATAAATTAATAACTGCTAAACTGGAAGTTTATATGCGCATTTAGTAAATTTAACTGTAAATTTATATGCAATAATAAAATTAATTAATAGTTAAATTAAATAAATGCGATTTAACAGAGATGATGAATAAAACATGCCAAACAGTCATAAATAAATTTCTACTCGCATCTAAAGTCAATTTAACAGTCATAGGATATTTTAGAAATTGTGAGTGGGTTAAAACACTCACCTTTTGAATTTAAATCGAATTTAAATCCGATTTAAACCCGAAAATTTCGATGGTCTCCAAATCTGTCCAAACCAGCGTCAAAAGATCTGGAATTAAATTACAATCCTAATAAAAAAACCGCGCATGAAACGGAGTTCGTATGAGAAAATTTAGCGATAAAACAATTTGAAATTCAAAAATTAAATTAAAAAAAACTCACTCAAATAATGGCCACGTCACCTGTTGACTCTATCTCCTTGCTCACGCTCGTTCGAGGATCAGGACAACACTCACGTGAAAATTAGGGCTCAGCCGCCTCTGCTTTTCGCAAAAAAAACGCTGCCCCTACGCCAACCTCCTCCACGATCTGACACCGCCAACCCCTTCCCCTAGTCCAGCCACCCACCATGGCCCCACGCGCGAGCCCAACTGTAACGACCCGAAATTTTCGAAGCCGAAAATTCCAGATAGTTATGAAAAAGAAGAAAGAGATTGAAGAAGAAGAACAGAAACGCCAAACATCTCACATTCGCAGCGGATAAGATATAATAAATAATAACAGTTTACCAAAGAATACTATATCTATCGATTACATTTAATGTACATCAGAGTTTCACATTATATACAGTCACTGAATATTTACAATTATCAAGGATCAGATTAACAATAATATAAATACAGCGGAAATACTCTGTACGCTACTGCCATCCAGCTCGCCTCCTGAGCTCCAGAACGTACCTACCTGGAAATATGTAATACTCGGTTTGACCCGATCATTACACCAAAGTAACACCCGGGTCAGGCTGGAAACCAGCGTGAGTAATCTCAACTAACATGGAATACCAAGCATACAACTTAATTAAAACCCGGGGTAACTTATGTCAATTTAACCAATTCACAATTTGCTATAGACAACACTTGCTTCACATCTCAATTTCTAAGTACCAACTTAGATAAAATAATCCAATTCACTTAGATCGTTTTATTCCATCGTATTGATTTCATAAGTCAATTACAAAAAATCTGAAGTTGTGTCCGGTATTTCCTACTACCCGACCCCGGTCTCCTCGAAATTCATGCCATCCTTACCCAAGTTATCCAAATAAAATACACAACATTTCATATCAGAGATATCAACTCATTCAAAGCAACCAATACCAATCAATCATCCATACGCAAAACTTAATCATATACAAACCAATTCAATTGACTCCAATTGAATTTCAAACCTCAATCACTTAGATTTCTTCATTCAATATTAATTAATTCCAAACAATTAATCAATCATCCCCTCATAATTCATCTTGACTAATCACCCTGGATTAATTATCCTTCCATTACCCTCATGTAATTTTTTTTTTAAAATTCACGATATTAATTATTCTTAACCAAATCAAGAAGAAATCCTAATTACTTCATGAATTACCCAACCATTTCAATTAAATTAACCCTTAATCACTTACGTCAACTAATTTCTTACAAGTCATTTGTTATGGATTAATTAATCTTAATTAACCGGGCTTTGATTACATCATTACACATCTAATTTAATTATATTAATTAAAGCCACAATATTCATAATTGAAATCTTGCTTACTTACTAATAATTAGTTACCCTCCAGTAAATTATCAGTTCTAAATATCCATCTTAAATTTGTCACCTATGTACTTGTTTTGAAGGATAGTTAAATTCCTCTAGTCAGCCTCCTGATAAATTTTCCTTCAATTGCTTTTACTAAGAGCTTACCCTTCTCATCGATTTCACCAAGTAATTTAAATCTGAATTACTTCCATTTATTATCCATCCATTAATTTATTACATCCAGTAATTTCAAGTATCACTAATTACCTTACTAAGTAACCTTGCTTTATAAATTACATTATGTAATTATACCTTTCAAATTTCACAATTGATCATCCTTAATTAATTAATAAAATTAATTACCTTAAATTAATTACATTAATGAATCATTTAATAACTTTTAATCATTTATCTTTCATTAGCTATATTCGTTAACCAATCCTTTAAGTACTTCTCTAAGTTCTTAACTTAAATTAAACACTTAATTACAAGTTAATTCGTTAATTCATTCGTAATTACAAACTATTTAACTTCTAATTACATTATCGATTTCACAGAGCTTAACTAAATTTATCTTAAATTACTCGAATATCAAATTCTTACTCGTCGATTAACACTTTAAACCTATTTAATTACAATTCATAATAGCAACTGAGTTTCTGATCATTCCTAAACACTTGTAAAATGTTTCTTTCAAATTCATTTAAACTTAAACTTTGTTTTCTTTCAAATTCAAACACAAATCAATTATATGGATCAGAGATTACTCACCTTAGTTTTCTGATTACCGTTCACTTCTTTCTCGAAGAACCCCAGTGAGTGATTCCTCGAATCTGGCCTTCGTTGCTTTGAAACGTCGAAATCGATTCCCTGATTCTTGCACGAACCTCCTCATCACGTCCAGGCTTCAACATCAGAGGGGAATAACTTCGATTCCTCGCCACCAGAATGTGTCGCGGTTACGAACTTGTGCCGCAACCCACTGCTGTCACCCCACGCTCGCAATACCTTCAATCGCCTGCGGCTGCAACCTCGAGCCTCGAACAAGCTTCACCCACATCGAAGCTATAACGACCCGCCCTTCTGACCGCCCTTAGTCGGTAATTAAACCAACTTGAAACGTTCAAAATGACGGATTGTTATTCAGTTTATAGAGTTTAAACAGAATCAGCCACAGAAACACAGAATAATTATATTTCACATAATGAATTTTCATACATATATCAGAGTTTGTACAATGCATTTATTTATATAGCGGAATATTTCTTTAAGTACAAAAATAAATCTCCGAAAAGCTAAAGTGAAGCGTTTTCCCCCCTCTCTCTAACTTCGCTGCCCGAAAATCTTCAAGCTATAAAATACTGGGTCTGACACGAGTATTACATTCAAAAGAAAATAATACACGGGTCAGTCTAATTCAAACTCAGTTATTAGTGCATAGAGCCAATAATAATCAAATAATAATTAGACGACAGTCAAATATAAATTTACCTATCCGATCCTTTCAACAAAGAAAACGGATAACGGTAAACGTAACACTTAACAGTGTTAAAATAACAAATCAGTAGATTCAAATTATCAACGAAGTTAGATGAAGGGATTTTAAATGAAGATAATTTAGAAAAAAACAGAATTGCTAAAACGGCAATTAACTACAAAATCATCAAAATGCGATTCAAAATATATTGAATTGGCAACATAAATAAATTTCCATCAATAGAAAACATCATTTAAAACATCAAGTCTAGTAGGGCTGCAATACACGCACACGTGTACGGCCTCGCCACATTTAAAACGTTAACTCTATGTGGCCGTAGTTCACGCTTGCGTGCACTGCCTTGCCACTACCGTAATGAAATACGCAAAAGATCATAAATCAAAACAAAATAGGATATCAAAAAAACCATGCCTTGTGGCTGCAGTTCACGCTTGTGTGCACTGCCTTGCCACTATAGTGATGATGTACTCAAAAAGATCAATGAACCAAAATCAAATGAAGATTCAAATATTAATGCCATGGCCTCAATGGTCAAAATAGACCAACATGGAAAATGTGCACGTATGTACACAATGAAAGTTCACAAACGAACATAAGGTCAAACCCGAGCATTTTAGCTGGATTCAACTCAATGTATAGAACAACTACCAAACAGGGGAAAACTGCAGTCATCAAAGTAAAGCAAGAAACAACTGCACATAGAATCTGCAGTTGAAACAAGCAAATGGCCTAGGAACTAAACAGTTGAGCAACGACAACGTAAGTGCCGAACTCAACTGAAATTAGGAAAAACAAATCCAATTGCATCAATGCAACGCAAACCGACAAAGGCAAGACTGCATATAAAAACAAAACTGCAGTCACAAATGAATACAAGGGCAAACTGCAACAAAAGAAACTGCAACCACCACAAGTACACAAAGCACGAAGGCTCGAATGACCCAGTGCGCAAAGGCAGGGGTACAAACTACATGAAACGGCAGAATGAGGTGAGAGCACCAAAATATGACACCACAACGCACACATTAAAGGACACAGAGCATCGGAATCCAACAAAGGCAACTGGCAACAAAGAGTATAGAAGAATGAAAAAAAACAAATCACTGCACAAAAATGCAGTCTCCACCAAATATCAGAGATGGAAACTTGGAACTACAGACCAATCAAGTAAGTAGGTGCAACAAAACTCAAGCTAACAAGACCCAAAACTTCATTGTTGAAGATGAGGAGAAACAAGTGTAGACAGCACACACACCTATGAAATAATAATAATGGAGCATAACACAGACCCAACAAGGTGCAGAAATGCACAATGGCAAATCCATGAGCAGACTCAAGTGTTACTTGATAACAAAGTAGCATGAGGGGAACACATAAAACGGTGGACAAAGTCGAGTCGAGGCTACAATAAGTATATACTAATGAGAACATATACAGAGGAAAATTTCGAATTTTTTTATCTTCTTACGCAAAGCTAAGATATTAATAGAAGTTGGTACAAAGTTACTAACATATACATGCAAGTACTTGTTTATATACGTAGGAAAAGTTAGGCTACTAGAAATAGGTACAGGCATATAGGTGTATGAAACTTTTCTTATCTAAATAAACATTGTCAGGCAACTAACAGTGCTAGGCTACTAGAGATGAATGCAAAGAAATATATGTATCTTGTGAAAACAAACATGCCAGTCTAAACCAACTCAAATATTCAAGGGAAAAACTGCAACAAAACCCACTCCAGAATGCATCAGTGTCCGAAGAGCTCGAGCACAAGATATGGCAACTACACAGTGCAAGGACCAGTTATGCAAATATGGATAGAACACAAATGCAAGTGATGTCAAAATGAAAATCAAGGCATCAAGTATGTCTATAAATGCAACCCAGTACAGTTCAGTGAACTGAGGTGAAACTACAAGAGTACAACTGAAATGTACTATATCATCTAGTGACAATGTGGATGCAGACTCAAGTGCTACCAAATAGCAATGTAGCATGAAGGAAACACATAGAACAGTGAACCAGCTAATGAGCAAAGAGTCAGGAACCCAAAAAATTCGAACAGGTCAAAATGCTCAAAAATCAATTCAAGAGCAAAGGCTACAACAGCAGGTGAAAGTCACGCATGCTACAGATATGATCAGAAGTGACAATGTTACAAATGACCGAAGTCAAAAAAGGGAACCACTATGATGAACAAGTCATCAACAATTCAGAGCATAAGACAACTACTAAACGAAGACAACAGCCAAAAACAGAATCATATATATGGTGACGGTGACCCAAAATCACAATGGTGCCATGATGACCGGACTACATGAATACATGGAGCATGGCAACAGTCGACATAAATCAATTGCCAGATATTCGAAACAAGTGAACATGGAAATCAACATCACAACAAAGAAATCCACAGAATCAAAGTGACCGAAGTCAACATCGAACCAAATCAAAACCATGATCAAAGAATAGGCTGAACGAGTCAGAGACAAGATTGTCAAGAATCGAACAGCTCAAACCCGCGTGTATCAAGTATCAGGTTATACAAAATTGGCAAAATTAAAGAAATCATCACAGTAAAATCATCTAAACAAAATCGAATGGCGAAAGCCCAATATAGAAAAAATCATCAAAAATTCGAAGCAATGATAGCCCAGAAATTAAGCAACGAAAATTCACTAATTAGAACAAGACAGAAATCATCAAAATTTGATTTAGATGTGAGTGATATACACTCACCTTGCTTGACGCGGTCGAGAAAAATTGAAGCCGAAGCCCACGTTTTCGAAAAGTCCTAATTGTTGAAGGAAGACGAATGAAACAACAGAGCCTCCATTAATTAAAAAAAAAATTTCTCTTCGTTCTGCTTTGAAAGGGTAGGGTTTCGAATATAAAAGAGAAGGGGAGACGTGATTTTGGGCACGATTTAGGGCGTGGATGAAGGCGTAAGTAATGGCGTGTTTGTAGGGATGATAGATCACGTTTGTGGCTGATAAAAGTAAGGCAGTTGTACTAATTATGTTATATATATTATTATTATTATTATTCACTTTTTTAAATTTTGAATTCAATTTGTTTTGTATAAATTCTCTTTGACACGTTTATATGTCGTATACTCACATATCAACTCAGAACGCCACGAAAAATTGAAATCTGATAATGATACAATATTCCGGACACAATGAAACTGGTTTCGTCGAATTCCGAGACCGTGCCTCGGAAGGCTATTTTTAAATTCAATTTAAACGATAACATTTCAAAACTGTACGAATCACTTTCAAATTCAATTCTGAAGCTTCTTTTGTCTTTAGTATTATAAATATGAATTTTCTAAGCCTCTAAAATATTTTTAACCAGCTTAAAATTGAAAATTCAAAATTTTATTCAACTTTCAATAGATTAAATTCTAAAATTTAATCGCCAATTCATAGTTATATTGGGAATTCAAACTAAACCATCATTCAAATATTTAAAATTAATTAAATATTTTCAATTTAAATTGTTCGAAATTCAGGGTTGTTACAGAAGCAACCTCGCCCAAAAAAACCATCGCGCACAGCAATTTGCCCAAACAACCGAAACCCTAAACCCCCCTTCGAGCAATCGTAACTCCGCCCCATCCTCCCCAGCACGAGTTCGAGCCTGAATGTGCCCGCGTCGCCATGCTTCGGCCATTCGATTTTTTTTTTAACGAGATTAATTTTGAAAAATAATGGAGAGGCACGGCTTTGATTTCTGTTAGTAGATTAGAGAGGGGAATGAAGAATAAATATCGGCTGGAAATATAGCTTCTTGAGCACGCTTTATATTATATAATTAAATATTGAAAAAATATCTCGTGTTGCATCGTGAAATTTCGAACTCCTCTTAGGGAATGCCGCTAGACGAATATAAGGTTTTACCCGCGTTTTGAACTCAATGGAACGTGTTACGGAGGTTAATTTGATCGTATGCACGAGTTACAGAAGAAAACGATCGATTTTAAATTAAATCAATTAAAATAGTTCTAAGCGTTTTGGGCTGCCAGGGTCAAACGACAACTCCAATTGCTACGAAAATTGAAATCTGATAATAACTAACTATTACGGATCAAATGGAACTGGTTTCGTCGAATTCCGAGACTATGCCTCGGAAGGCTATTTTTAAATTCAATTTGAACGATATTTTTTTTAAATTGAACAAATTCCTTTAAATTAAATTTTTAATCCTTCTGTTATCTCCAGTATTATCATTATAAATTTCATAAGTCTTCAAATTATTTAAACAGGCTTAGAAATTTCAGATTCAACAATTTACCAAATTTCAATTATAAAAATTCAATATTTAAACTATGCAATTCATTGATTTCATTATCAAGTAAATATTGATATCTTGAATTCAAGTTAAAATTAACTTTTAACTATTTTAAACCACTAATTATTTCAATTTAATTCGTTAAAAATTTTGGGTTGTCACATTCATCCCCCCTTAAAAGAATTTCGTCCCCGAAATTACTAATTAGGAAGAATGGACCAATACCCGTTTATTTTTTTCCAAATCTCACAATTCAACATCCTACTAACTATCCTTTACTAAAGACCCACTATTACCTTAAGCAACTTCCCAAAACCTTCTATAGTTCCAATCAATATTCTTCTGCTCAATCATTTAAATTTCAATTTAAAACCAAATTTTGAATTATCAAAATTTTCTCAAATTTTTTTCTAACTCTCTAAATTTCCGAAAATTTTTGCCAGCGTCTCCTTTGCGCGGCTAGCTCGGTACTACTACAAAAGGCCACCACGGGCTCCCAATTCCAAAAGAAAACAAAAGACAAGTGGCTACATCAAAAACCCAATCCAATTTCATACAGAAATTTAAAATACATACCTTTCTGTTGGGCAGTTCAATTTATCCTTTGGAATCAAATCCAATTCCTTTTTCCATTAATACCTGCATATCTTGTTTAGCAACAATATTCAATTGAAACTTTACAAATCATTTTATACATTCTCTTATATAGATTTTCATATTTACTTCTATTTAAATTCGTTTTCCCGTTTTAATATGAATTAAACTTATTTCAATTTTGAATATTAAATTTTTATTTTCCATATATAATTGAGTCTTATTAGTTCCATCTACTACTCTATTTCAGTTTCATATTTAAAATCATTTAATTTCTTAACACAAATTTTCTCAAAAATTGTCAAAAATTTTCTAACTCCCAAAATTTTCGGAAAATTTTGGCAAAGTCTCCTTTGTATGGAGGAGCTTTTGAAATTTGACAAGAGATATAAATATGTATACATCGACCCACCCGGTCGGAAAAAGCAAATACAGTTCATATTTCCTATTTTTACTACGTAGGCGTACCTTATTTAGCATTTTCA
The DNA here is from genome assembly GCA_030765085.1 of Allium cepa. Lineage (NCBI taxonomy): Eukaryota > Viridiplantae > Streptophyta > Magnoliopsida > Asparagales > Amaryllidaceae > Allium > Allium cepa. The sequence goes on along the minus strand of CM060939.1, from coordinate 959,781,603 downwards.
GCAAGCAGCTTATTTATTTTAGCAATTAGTGCAATCCAAATCCAACCAAACGGCCTTCAGATACCTGTACTTACTCAATTAAAATATGTAAGTACCATATATAGAGTATTTATCAGCATTTCATTTACTTTAATAGCAAATCACAAGCGTTTCACTTATATTCAATAGCTAACACATATATATCATAAGCAACAAGCACCAAAACGCTTTCCATAAGCGATTTATATAACCTTTAAGCTAATTCAATTGCTTTCAATCAATTTATAAGCCACTTCATTCAGTTTCAATGGTTTGCAACTCAATTTCTTACATTCCATTGATTTTTAATCCAAACAAGCTCGTATTCACTTCAAATGATCCAGAATCAATTTTATTTAATCTTTATCAACTAATAGAATTTTAATTACTTTTATTTACGCCGAATGACAACCATTTTATACAATTTCGACGATATTCGTTTAATAGAGTATTCATGTAGTTTATAATTACTTAAATTAATTTCAACTTATTCTGTATTCAATCCCATTTCATTTCTAATTTATTAACCAACCATTCATTTTATTTCCGCATTAGATTCATGTAAAACAATTTATTAAGCTTGGCACATTCCATTCTTATAAATTATTAACTATTTCCCAAAATAATTTAATCCAAATTTTTATTTAATGGGCGTTCACGCTTACTCGAAGCCAAGCTTCATAAATTTTAAACTTACTTTAACTTATTCCAACACCAAACTTAAGTTTACTTCCATTTGATCCTCATTTAATCAACTTCCATTAAATTCAGTTAGCCCATCAATTTTAAATTTTAATTTTAAATTCACCTTCTAAATTTATCAAAATAATATCCAAGCACATACCTAACTCATTTATACTTCAAATTAATATGCCACCGAATTAAGTTCAGTCTGATAATCCAATTTCAATCACAACTTTGATTTAGTTTTTATGTAATCAGACTTCATCCATTTATTATTTAATTCAATTAATCTATTTTAAAATTTTAATTTACGTACTTAATTCATGTTCGAATTTATTTATTAATACAAAGCCATTCTCAATTTATTTCTATTTACTTGGGGGTTTTGGTTTGCAACACAAACCATATCTATTTTATTTTTATTTCATCCGATATCACTTTCATTATAACTAATTTATATTCAAATCACACTTGAATTTTATTTGTAATTCAAACCATCACATTTTCAACCCAACTCTATTTATTGGTTTTTATTATAAAACATCCCCTCATATTCAATTCATTATTAGATCTAAGTTGAATTCTATCTACAATTCTAATTCATTTCCAAACTTCATTATTAATTTACAATCCATTTATTTACCAAAGTCAAATTTTATTAACATACTCAATCACACAATTATTTAACCAATTAGGTTATTTCCAATTTCTAAATCAATATTCGATTAGACTTACAAAATCACTTCATTAAAATTCCAATTTGGATTTCCTTTTTATTTTCCAAAATATCAACATCTTTATTTAAAAATTTTAGAAATGCTTTTAAATTCAAATCGGACCAATAAAATAGCTCTTTATAAAAATACCTCTTATGACTCGATGTCTCATGTGACGCTCCACCTCTATACCCACGCTAGCCAAGAACATTACGGTGATTGCTGTCGACTAGCACGGAGAATAAGGCTGTTGAGGAGCGACCATCCGTGTAATTTCTATGCATGAGCACCGATATGTCAGATAATATAACATGCATTCTATTTCAAGAGGAAATCCGACATACCGACACAAACTCAAAGCTACTACACGGTGGCTATATAAATCCTTCGAAAAACAAATATAGAAATAAGCATAACACAAATCAGTCACAGACAATTCATATCACAAAGGCGGAAAATAGATATGAATATTACACTTGGAAGTGTACATCAGAGTAGTGGTCTAAAAAGATCCACAATATCACAAAAGAATAGTTACATGAGCTACACAAAAGAATAAGTATACATTATGGAGTCTATATCTCAAATGTATACAACATAAACTACTAATCTAAGTAGTTAACCAAAAGCAAGAGAAATCAATCCCAAGAGAGAAGTCAAGCAGAAGCACCTGTAACATCTCGGTCTGACCCGAGTATTATTTAATAAGAAAATAATAAACGGATCAGTCTAACTATAGATATCAGATGAAACGATATAGAATCAGAGTTATGACTAAACACATAATAATCACAAGGCCAAGCTGTGATATATAAGTAGTTGATAATCAACAAGAGATTAATCAATACAACAAAATCTACACAAAAATCCAAGAAGTGTCATACTCTTTATTTCGTTCATCAAACAACAAATATTGACGATAATATCAATGTCAATCGCAAAAGTCAATGACGCACAAATTCCAGAAGACTACACAAGAAATCCAGAAATCGCAAAAGTCAATGACACACAAATTCACCAATGCACAAATATCGATAAGACTTATCAATGGAAATCACGAAAATTGGTGAAACACAAATTCTAGAAATCTACACAAGAAATCCAGAAATCACAAAAAAAGGGGGGGAGGCCTATCACAAACGGGAGCATAAAGCTCACCAACACGTGTATCACAAACGGAACGTAATTCCATGGTCGCTAACCATCACAAATTGAGCCAAAGCTCCACAAACGGCCCGAAGACCATGGGTTGCTACCCCATCACAAATTGAGTCGAAACTCCACAAAACGGGGTTTAGTCTCCCTCGCAGACAAAGAGACATCGCACATTGCTAGTCTAAATCACAAAGATGATCGTCATGATCAGCGAGAAGTGTCGATTACACTAAGCTAGTAAATATATGAGTTTAGCTTCATGTCCCATAACTACTTGCTTAACTTAAATATTTACGAACAAACTGTAAATCTCCACTAGAAAATTGTCACAAGAGGTTCAATCGAACAAGTCCAAGAATTAACCGACAAAGTAAACGCAAGCGTTTCATACCACTTGTTTTACTAAACCGTTTAATTAGATTTCTCATACGAGTGAGGTAAAGGTTTGTATATACTAATAGATTGGAAAACGGTTTTATAAACGAATTTTGTATTAAAATAGTATTGAAATCGTTTGAGGAAAGAGTTTTGATATTTACTACTAGTATAGAAAACCTTTATATTTTTAAAGTGACAAATCACGAAGAAGATTGTAAGAACAATCAATCACAAAAATTCACATACGAAGACATGAAAAAAATCCAACGAAATCGATAAAGGATCCATCGAAATGGATATTCAAAAATCCCTAAAAAGAGTCATCAAAGTCATAATAGATGATAACAACAAATAGGATTATCACGAATCGATTTAAATTGGAATTTCAATCCAAAAAGGCAAATTGGGCTCAAACAGCAGGTTCAGTCGACTGAACAGAGTTTTCAGTCGACCGACCCTGTACCTGGAAATTTTCCAGGTTCAGAAAACTTTCTGTTTCCAGTTTCAGTCGACTGTGCAGAGTTTTTCAATCGACTGAATCATGCCTGGAAACTCTCGGGTTTCAGGTTCAGTCGACTGAACAGAGTTTTCAATCGACTGAATCATGCCTGGGCTGTTTTTCAGCCTTATTCAAAAGAAGAGCAAACTCTTCCAAAATGCAACCGGACGAACATTGGCTCTAAGGGTTTATGCCAATCGGCAACCCGGTCCTATATGCTCCTCGATGCATCACCAAAAGCATGATCAAACATCCATAAAAGGATTTCACACAAATTTGACTTAAAAACCCAAAAATTGGAGTATTCACAAAACCAATCCAAATCAAGAGCAAATGCATGAAGAAGTGTTAGGAATTCATAACCAACAACCAAAGATAATTATAGTCATAGATGTGAGATAAAAATCTCACCTTTTCTCAAAATCAAACAAGAAGAAGCTTGAAAGCAAATGGAGAATCAACCTCTCTTCAACACAACCCAAATTAGCTTGAATCTATGCTAAAAAACAAGAACATTCCCAAAATTAGGTTTAGGAATTTCTGAAATTGGTAAGAGAACAAGTTGGAGAAGAAGAAGAGAAGCTTACCAATGGGTTCTTCTTGAGTTTGGAGCTAGGAATTTGATTTGCAAGAGAAACTAGGGTTTTGGAGTTTTAATTTCCAATCTCTCCCACCATTAAAGCTAAGAAAACTGAAAAGAGAAAGAAGTGAGGGAGAATGGGGAGAGTGGTTCAGTTTTGGAGTATAAGTTAACATAGGGCTGTGCCCAAAAACCAAACCCAAAGTTAAAAGTAGCAGAAATCAACTTTCTCCAAACATATCAAAGCTTATACTCAAAAAGGTCGCAAACGGCATTTTAAACTCAATGGGAGTGGTCCCGAGTCCTAATTCGACCGTATGCAAAAAGTAGCTTTTCGGACTAAAATCCGACTAACGATAAAATATTTAAATATAAAATCGAAAAATATACGGGTTGTTACATATCAAATAAGAAGTTCACCTAAAAGAGCACGAGAAAGTAAGTCCGGATGTGTACGCTCGATGTACTCTCTAGATTCCCAAGAACAATCCTTAGGATTTGAAGACCATTGAACTTTAACAAGCGGAACATCTTTATTTCGAAGTCGTTTGACTTCCAAAGCAATGATACGAATAGGATGTTGCTCATAAGTTAAATTAGGCGAAACTTCAATCTCTTCCACAACACCGGGCTCAAGAATAGAATCGGAATCTCGAAGACATTTCCGAAGTTGAGAAACGTGAAACACGTCATGCATAGCAGAAAACTGAGCCGGTGATAAAAGGCGATAAGCCATGGAACTAATACGTTCGGTGATAGGAAATGGCCCAATATATCGTGGCGCAAGTTTTCCCGATCGACTGAAACGTACAACACCTTTCATAGGTGAAACACGAATGAACACAAGATCTCCCACAGAAAATTCTAACTTCCTTCTCCGGTTATCGGCATAGGATTTTTGTCTACTCTGGGCTTCTTTCAACCTATGACGAATAAGTTCAATCTTTTCTGTGGAATCACGAATAAAATATGGACCTAAAGCCAGCTTCTCACCGGCCTCAAGCCAACAAGAAGGAGATCGGCATGGCCTTCCGTAGAGTGCCTCAAAAGGTGCCATACCAATACTAGATTGGAAGCTATTATTATAGGAAAATTCAACAAGTGAAATATGATCTTCCCAACCTCCACCAAAATCAAGCACACAGGAACGAAGAAGATCTTCAAGAGTTTGATTCACACGCTCAGTTTGTCCATCGGACTGGGGGTGATAAGCGGTGCTAAAATTAAGCCTCGTTCCTAAAGCTTTTTGAAGATTCTTCCAAAATCCACTAGTAAGCAATGGATCACGATCACTAACAATAGAAGTAGGAACACCATGCAATTTAACAATTTCTTTGATAAATATTTTGGCCAAAAGAGGAATGGTTCGGTTAGACCGAACGAGAATAAAATGGGCGGATTTAGTAAGTCTATCAACAATTACCCATAAACTATCATAACCCGATCGAGAACGGGGAAGGCCATCTATAAAATCCATGGAAATTTGATCCCACTTCCAAACTGGAATTTCTAAAGGTTGCAATAACCCTTCGGGCCTTTGATGTTCGGCCTTAACGAGTTGGCAAGTCATGCAACGTTTAACGAAGTTAGCGATGTCAAGTTTCATTCCCTCCCAATAATAAAGTCGCTTCATATCTGCGTACATTTTACTACTACCGGGATGAATGGTAAATTTAGAGTGATGAGAATCTTCTAAAATATCTTTACGAAGATCCCTAACATTTGGCACGATAAGTCTACCAAATTTCCGAATGCCGCCATGAGAATCGATATTAAAGTCTTTCAAACCTTCAATATCAATTTTATCCTTAATATTTTGGCCAAAAAGAACCAATTCAGTATCTAGCCTTTGAGCTTCAATAATGCGGTCGAAAAGAGATGGATGAGCCTCAAGGCTACATAAAACAAATGATGAGCATAAATCGGAAACACGTTCTCGAATTTCGCAAGTGGATAAAATCTCGAGATCGTTCCATTCGGATATCATCATAGAAACAACAACTTGTTGTTTATGGCTAAGAGCATCGGCGACAAGATTACCCTTACAGGGAGTATAAAGAATATCAAGATCATATGGTGCAAGAAATACGAGCCAACGCTGTTGACGCAAATTAAGTTCCTTTTGAAAGAATAAATATTTCAAAGACTTATGATCTGTGTAAAGAACAAATTTCTCTCCTAAGAGATAATGACGCCAAATCCGAAGAGCAAAAGCAATAGCCACGAGCTCTAAATCATGAGTGGCATATCTAGTCTCAGCAGGCTTTGATTGCCTAGAAGCATAAGCAATAACGCATTCCTTTTGCATAAGAACGGCACCCAAACCAATGCGACTAGCATCGGTATAAACAACGAAATCTTGATTCCCATCTGGAATAACAAGAATAGGAGCATCAGAAAGAAGTTCTTTTAATTTCTGAAAAGAAGCTTCACATTTGTCCGACCAAATGTATTTAACACCTTTCTTCGTCAAGCTAGTGAGAGGCACGAAAATCTTAGAAAAGTCTTTGATAAAACGACGGTAATAGCCCGCCAATCCGAGAAAACTACGAATCTCTGTCACACTCTCCGGTCTCTTCCAATCTTGAATCGCTTCAATCTTTGAAGGATACGCGGAAATTCCGGATTCAGAAATAATGTGACCGAGAAACTTCACACGAGATTGCCAAAAGTGGCACTTAGAAAATTTTGCCTTTAATTGATTACTCCTAAGAGTTTCCAACACAATCCAAAGATGTTTTTCATGCTCCTCCTCGGTTTTAGAATAAACAAGAATATCATCGATAAAGATGAGAACAAGCCGGTCGAGAAAGTCTTTAAAAACTCAATTCATTAAGTCAATGAAATAAGCCGGGGCATTTGTTAACCCAAATGGCATAACAAGCCATTCATAAGATCCATACCGAGTACGGAACGATGTCAAAGGAATGCTATCCTCTGCAATACGAAGCTGATGAAAACCGGTAGCCAAGTCCAATTGTGAAAAGACTCTAGCACCACTAAGTTGATCACAATCCGAGGTAAAGGATATTTATTTTTGATAGTAAGATCATTAAGCTTGTGGTAGTCAACGCAAAGCCTAAGTGTACCATCGGATTTCTTCACAAAAATAGCTGAAGCTCCCCAAGGAGAGGAACTAAAGCGAATAAATTGCTTCGTTTCCAATTCAGATAATTGTTTACGCATCTCCTCGTTTACTTTATTGGACATACGATAAGGAGGACGAGTGATAGGTTGAGCTCCCGGAATAAGATTAATTCTGAACTCAATTGCTCGCTTAGGTGGTAATCCTAAAACGGGCTCGAATATGTCGGAAAATTCACAAACGACTTGAATAAGAGAAATAATATCACCCTCATCATCATCATCGTCATCACGGGGATTTAAAGAATATAAAGATGCAACCAAAGCAGATTCTGAATCTTTAAAAATAACAGAAACCTGATTATCAGATTGAGGATGTCGAAGATGAATAGTCCGCTCAGGACATAGGATATGAGCTTCATAATGGTTAAGCCAATCCATTCCCAAAATCATTCCAAAGCCTAAATAACCATGATATGCAAATCGGCTCGGAAAGAAAAATCACACAAAATAATCTCGACATCTTTACACAATAAACTGATTGTTGCGGATCCACCAACCGGATTCGCAATTCTCAAAGAAGTCATTAAACACAAAACATCCAAAGAAAAAGTATCAACAAGTTCTTTTGATATAAAAGAATGGGACGCACCCGTATCAAAAAGAACTCGAATAGGATGATCACGAAACAAAATAATTCCATCTAGAATAGAATGAGAAATACCTTGGCCACGAGATGTGTTGCCAGGGGCTTGAGCAACATTTAACTTTCCCTCCTTCTTTCCCTGAAGCTTGGGGCATGAAGATATAACATGACCGGTAACTTTGCAGTAGCGACAAGAAAGAGACTTTGGGCACTTGTTCGCATAATGGTCCTTCGAACCACAATTATAGCATTCCCCACGACCAAAGGAAGAAGTCTTTGCCACGGAGGTTGCTTGCTTCCCTTTCTTATTGGGATAAGGGCCTTTAAATTTGTTTGGCCTCTTTCTGTTGTTGAAGTTTGGTTTGGAACCAACCACTTCAACATCATTCTCTCTATCCGCCTCTTCAAGACGAAGAGCGATATTAACGAGTTGGTCGAAAGAAACTTCTAACTTTAGAAGTAATGGCTTCTTGAGACTTTTGTTTAAGCCATAGACGAATCTCTGATTCTTCTTAAGAGGGGTGTTGATGTATTCAACCCCATATTTGGAAAGCGACTCGAAGGAGGCGACGTAATCAGTCACGGATGACTCACCTTGAACAAGGTCTATAAATCGTCGAGCCAATGTCACTTTTTCTGCTTTTGGTACGAATTTTAACCCGAAGCGCTCTCGGAATTTCTCCCAGGTGAGATCCGCTTCATTAATCTCAGAAATAAGAAGTTCGTACCAGTCCAATGCTCTTTCTCGGAGTATACTAGAGGCCACCTGAACTCGGTGAAGGTCAATAAGATTCATGCGAGAAAAGATTCGATCGCATGACCTTAGCCAGGCCTGTACTTCAATAACAGTTTCGGAACCCTTGAATGGCTCCCCACCCAAATTTGTGTAATCGCTGCACAAGCGTGCAAATCTCGACTTTGGGTGAGTAGGTTCCGGGTTAGCTCCAGCTGCTTGAGCATTTGTCACTAAATCAAGAAGCTGTTGAGCAGTCATAAAAACTCCATCCTGGGGCGGAGTGCTAGATGGCACGGCTCTGGGGCGGCCAGGTCTAGACATTTCTCTTCCTTTAGAAAGAAAGAAAAGGAAGAAAAAGGTCATTCACCAAATTGAATATCAAGCAATCTTCATAGACAAAACATGGTATCATAAAAGAAAATAGGATAGAATGGTACGTAGACCCGAATAAAATCCTAAAGCACGACTCCTAAGATGAACTTAGGACGATGATCCTTGTTATAATTTCCATATTGTTCTGAAGTTTGGCTCTGATACCAAGCTGTGACGCCCCACCTCTATACCCACGCTAGCCAAGAACATTACGGTGATTGCTGTTGACTAGCACGGAGAATAAGGCTGTTGAGGAGCGACCATCCGTGTAATTTCTGTGCGCGAGCACCGATATGTCAGATAATATAACATGCATTCTATTTCAAGAGGAAATCCGACATACCGACACAAACTCAAAACTACTACACGGTGGCTATATAAATCCTTCAGAAAACAAATATAGAAATAAGCATAACACAAATCAGTCACAGATAATTCATATCCAAAAGGCGGAAAATAGATATGAATATTACACTTGGAAGTGTACATCAGAGTAGTGGTCTAAAAAGATCCACAATATCACAAAAGAATAGTTACATGAGCTACACGAAAGAATAAGTATGCATTATGGAGTCTATATCTCAAATGTATACAACAAAAACTACTAATCTAAGTAGTTAACCAAAAGATCAATCCCAAGAGAGAAGTCAAGCAGAAGCACCTGTAACATCTCGGTCTGACCCGAGTATTATTTAATAAGAAAATAATAAACGGATCAGTCTAACTATAGATATCAGATGAAACGATATAGAATCAGATGTATGACTAAACACATAATAATCACAAGGCCAAGCTGTGATATATAAGTAGTTGATAATCAACAAGAGATTAATCAATATCACAAAATCTACACAAGAATCCAAGAAGTGTCATACTCTTTATTTCGTTCATCAAACAACAAATATTGACGATAATATCAATGTCAATCGCAAAAGTCAATGACGCACAAATTCCAGAAGACTACACAAGAAATCCAGAAATCACAAAAGTCAATGACACACAAATTCACCAATGCACAAATATCGATAAGACTTATCAATGGAAATCACGAAAAATTGGTGAAACACAAATTCTAGAAATCTACACAAGAAATCCAGAAATCACAAAAAAAGGGGGGGATGCCTATCACAAACGGGAGCATAAAGCTCACCAACACGTGTATCACAAACGGAACGCTAATTCCATGGTCGCTAACCATCACAAATTGAGCCGAAGCTCTACAAACGGCCCGGAGACCATGGGTTACTACCCCATCACAAATTGAGTCGAAACTCCACAAAACGGGGTTTAGTCTCCCTTGCAGACAAAGAGACATCACACATTGCTAGTCTAAATCACAAAGATGATCGTCATGATCAGCGAGAAGTGTCGATTACACTAAGCTAGTAAATATATGAGTTTAGCTTCATGTCCCATAACCACTTGCTTAACTTAAATATTTACGAACAAACTGTAAATCTCCACTAGAAAATTGTCACAAGAGGTTCAATCGAACAAGTTCAAGAATTAACCGACAAAGTAAACGCAAGCGTTTCATACCACTTGTTTTACTAAACCGTTTAATTAGATTTCTCATACGAGTGAGGTAAAGGTTTGTATATACTAATAGATTGGAAAACGGTTTTATAAACGAATTTGGTATTAAAATAGTATTGAAATCGTTTGAGGAAAAAGTTTTGATATTTACTACTAGTATAGAAAACCTTTATATTTTTAAAGTGACAAATCACGAAGAAGATTGTAAGAACAATCAATCACAAAAATTCACATACGAAGACGTGAATAAAATCCAACGAAATCGATAAAGGATCCATCGAAATGTATATTCAAAAATCCCAAAAAAGAGTCATCAAAGTCATAATAGATGATAACAACAAATAGGATTATCACGAATCGATTTAAATTGGAATTTCAATCCAAAAAGGCAAATTGGGCTCAAACAGCAGGTTCAGTCGACTGAACAGAGTTTTCAGTCGACTGACCCTGTATCTGGAAATTTTCCAGGTTCAGGAAACTTTCTGTTTCCAGTTTCAGTCGACTGTGCAGAGTTTTTCAGTCGACTGAATCATGCCTGGAAACTCTCGGGTTTCATGTTCAGTCGACTGAACAGAGTTTTCAGTCGACTGAATCATGCCTGGGCTGTTTTTCAGCCTTATTCAAATGAAGAGCAAACTCTTCCAAAATGCAACCGGACGAACATTGGCTCTAAGGGTTTATGCCAATCGGCAACCCGGTCCTATATGCTCCTCGTTGCATCACCAAAAGCATGATCAAACATCCATAAAAGGATTTCACACAAATTTGACTTAAAAACCCAAAAATTGGAGTATTCACAAAACCAATCCAAATCAAGAGCAAATGCACATGAAGAAGTGTTAGGAATTCATACCCAACAACCAAAGATAATTATAGTCATAGATGTGAGATAAAAATCTCACCTTTTCTCAAAATCAAACAAGAAGAAGCTTGAAAGAAAATGGAGAATCAACCTCTCTTCAACACAACCCAAATGAGCTTGAATCTATGCTGAAAAACAAGAACATTCCCAAAATTAGGTTTAGGAATTTCTGAAATTGGTAAGAGAACAAGTTGGAGAAGAAGAAGAGAAGCTTACCAATGGGTTCTTCTTGAGTTTGGAGCTAGGAATTTGATTTGCAAGAGAAACTAGGGTTTTGGATTTTTAATTTCCAATCTCTCCCACCATTAAAGCTAAGAAAACTGAAAAGAGAAAGAAGTGAGGGAGAATGGGGAGAGTGGTTCAGTTTTGGAGTATAAGTTAACATAGGGCTGAGCCCAAAAACCAAACCCAAAGTAAAAAGTAGCAGAAATCAACTTTCTCCAAACATATCGAAGCTTATACTCAAAAAGGTCGCAAACGGCATTTTAAACTCAATGGGAGTGGTCCCGAGTCCTAATTCGACCGTATGCAAAAAGTATCTTTTCGGACTAAAATCCGGCTAACGATAAAATATTTAAATAAAATATTTAAATATAAAGTAGATAAATATGCAGGTTGTTACATCTCAACCAGTCCATCTTTGTTCTCACAGAAATTCAATCATACGTTGATCAGGCGTAGAACTAAAAATCTATAAGTACTTGGTAAACTCGTTTTCAACACCCAGTTAAAATACTTGGAAAAATAATTTTATTGAAAATGTTAAAAGCATTTTGAAATGGAAGAAATATCTTTGGTGAGGATGCTCTGGAAATCATCACCCCCATCCATGGTCACAGTTACATCGCAGGGTTACGTTGCCGTCGCAGCAAAAGTCCATGTAACTGCAGGCTCGCCGCGGCCTCTCGATTACGCCATGGAACCCACACAACAGATCACAGTTACATCCAGGGTTACGTTGTCGTCGCAACAAAAGTCCATGTAACTGTAGGCTCTCAGCAGCCTCTGATTTCGCTATCGAAATGAAACCTCTCCACTCCTACATAGGTCGCAGTCTGCCGATATAAAATCAAACGCAGACAAGTTGGCTCTCAGCGGCACACACGACTTTCGCTATGGTATACACTACTCATAATCCTCAGGAACTAGTTTTGTCCGGACTCCTCGCAGGATCAACTTTAGAATCCGCCCTTGGAGCTCAAGGCAGCACCACCCAGTGGCACTCCTGAGAAGTCCATTTCAAGGGAGCGCCTTTTTCCCCAGAGCCATCATCAAAACACTTTATACTATACATATAGTATCTTCAAATCATACACCTAGTATGAATTTCATATAAGGCTCCTTTACACAAAAATCGATTATTCCAAAATCGATAATTCTCAAACTAGGCTTTCCAAATTCCAATATTTGATTTTACTCAAAAATCAAAAGCCTTTCCAAATTCAAAGGTTCCCAAAACCTTTTTCCCAAAATCCTCATAAGATCCTTTATATATATTCAAATATATATAACTTTCAAAAATTTGGATCATTTCAATCTCGTATAAAACTCCTTTTATACTTCAAACATGTTCAAAAATCCTTTTCTTCCAGCAATAGATTCAACAATGGAAGATTTGTCTTATATAACAAAGATATATAACCTTGTTTGTCCAAAATCAAATATTCAAATTTGATTACTTTTTCCAAGATCAATTTCCTTTCTATTCACATTTCCTTTAATTCCCATTGAATTATCACTTCAATTCTTACCTCAGTTTGGTATTTAAACCAATTAACAGTTCAAACTCCGACCAGTTTTAGAAAATAGCTTGAAAAATTTTAAAATAGATAAGTAGTTGAAAATAATTATTAGTTCACCAAATAGCTATAAAATAATTAACTAATTGTAAAATAGTCGAAAAATAATTGAATAGTTTCAAAGATTCCAAATAATTGCAAAATAGTTGTAAAATAGAAATTAGTTTGTGAAATAGTTGAAAAATAGTAATTAGTTTAAGAAACAGTTGAAAAATGGTTAAATAACTCCAAAATAATAGTAAACAATTATAAAATAGGTTAGCTTAAAAAAAGGTTGTATATTTAATAGCTTAGAAAATAATAAGTTTATATTAAGACAATTTATATTGAAAATAGACTAGAGTCGAAACTGTTCACTTCCCCAACATTTTCAATTTAAATTTCCACTCCCATTTAAATTGTCCCCTTTTCCAAATTGAATAATCTTCATTTTCTATTGAAATTGATTTAATCCCAATTCACGTTGAATTGATTCTCAATTTCCTTCCAACCTTAAATCAAATTCCGTATGATCTTAAACCAATTCCACTTTAATTTTAATTCCAAATTATACACATAAATCTGGACCAATATCAATTGAACTCTCTTCAAGTTCAATACCCTTTTCAAGTTAATCCAATACAAATTTCCCATTTGAATTTTAAACTTGTACAACATTAATTATAATTTAAAATTTTCAACTTCTATTTATAATCAATTACATCCACATTTGACTTTTAACTTGGAGTTATACATTTTATTTACCCAATATTTTTTTTTTATTCCATAAACATTTTAATCAAGATTCCAGAGTTTAAACAAATTTCAAAAATTTTAATATCACCTTAGAATTCAACTATATCCAAAATTCTTTGGCAAATTCAATTACCCCTTTGAATTTCAAAACCAAACCCAGTTCACAAACAATTCCAATTTAAAACAATTTGGTAGCAATTTATCTTCTAGAAACTCGAAAATGAACATCGATGATGCTGCAGTCATTACCGACGTTATTTTCCAGTAACCGAAAGAGTTCAATGCTTTTATCTCTTTAAAAAACATTTCCAAATATTTTAATTTCAAATTTCCCGGATTTCAAATTCAACACAAAAATATTTTTGAAATAATACTATTATTCCTCCAAAACCTTTGGAAACCACTTCTAAATCCAAAGGAATTTTAAATTTTTCCAAAAATTCCAAATTCCCAATCAATCCAATTCATGTTTAAACATTACTCTGGAATTTCCATCTTACTTTATTTTCAAATATTCTCTGGAATTCTATTTCAAATTATAATCTCATTTTATTTATGAAGTTTATTTCAATTTATAAATTACATTCACAATCTATATTTCAAATTCCATTTGGTTATATAAGTTTATTCTTCAACTTTGGCTATAAGTTTCAATTTGATCGTATTTTATATTACTTCTTAACTTAATTCCAATAATTTAACAACCAATCACCTAAATATTCATTAGAAGGAAATGTTGCTATATATATCAAAATATATTTTTATATAAAATCATTAAAAACCTTTATAAACAATTAACAAGTACGCTCTCATATATACACACACACACACACACACACACTCAACTCATTCTAGAGTACTACAGACTCTATTACATGAGTAATCCCCACTAGAGCCAAGGTTCTCGCACACGCACACACGCCAAGGCTCTGATACCAACTGTAACGACCCGAAATTTTGGAAGTCGAAAATTCCAGATAGTTATGAAAAAGAAGAAAGAGATAGAAGAAGAGAACAGAAACGCCAAACATCTCACATTCGCAGCGGATAAGATATAATAAATAATAACAGTTTACAAAAGAATACTATATCTATCGATTACATTTAATATACATCAGAGTTTCACATTATATACAGTCACTGAATATTTACAATTATCAAGGCTCAGATTAACAATAATATAAATACAGCGGAAATACTCTGTACGCTACTGCCATCCAGCTCGCCTCTTGAGCTCCAGAACGTACATACCTGGAAATATGTAATACTCGGTCTGACCCGACCATTACACCAAAGTAACACCCGGGTCAGGCTGGAAACCAACGTGAGTAATCTCAACTAACATGGAATACCAAGCATACAACTTAATTAAAACCTGGGGTAACTTATATCAATTTAACCAACTCACAATTTTCTATAGACAACACTTGCTTCACATCTCAATTTCTAAGTACCAACTTAGATAAAATAATCCAATTCACTTAGATCGTTTTATTCCATCATATTTATTTCGCAAATCAATTATAAAAAAAATCCGAAGTGGTTTCGGGTATTTCCTAATACCCGACCACGGTCTCCTCGAAATTCATGCCATCCTTACCCAAGTTATCCAAGTAAAATACATAACATTTCATATCAGAGATATCAACTCATTCAAAGCAACCAATACCAATCAATCATCCATACGCAAAACTTAATCATATACAAACCAATTCAATTGACTCTAATTGAATTTCAAACCTCAATCACTTATATTTCTTCATTCAATATTAATTAATTCCAAACAATTAATTAATCATCCCCTCATAATTCATCTTGACTAATCGCCCTGGATTAATTATCCATCCATTACCCTCAAGTAATTAATTTTTTTTTAAATTCACGATATTAATTATTCTTAACCAAATCAAGAAGAAATCTTAATTACTTCATGAATTACCCAACTATTTCAATTATATTAACCCTTATTCACGTACTTTAATTAATTTCTTACAAGTCATTTGTTATGGATTAATCAATCTTAATTAACCGGGCTTTGATTACATCATTACACATCTAATTTAATTATATTAATTAAAGCCACAATATTCATCATTGAAATCTTGCTTACTTACTAATAATTAGTTACCCTCCAGTAACTTATCAGATCTAAATATCCATCTTAAATTTGTCACCTGTGTACTTGTTTTGAAGGATAGTTAAATTCCTCTAATCAGCCTCCTGATAAATTTTCCCTCAATTGCTTCTACTAAGAACTTACCCTTTTCATCGATTTCACCAAGTAATTTAAATCTGAATTACTTCCATTTATTATCCATACATTAATTTATTACATCCAGTAATTTCAAGTATCACTAATTACCTTACTAAGTAACCTTGCTTTATAAATTATATTATGTAATTATACCTTTCAAATATCACAAATTATTATCCTTAATTAATTAATAAAATTAATTACCTTAAATTAATTACATTAATGAATCAATTAGTAACTTTTAATCATTTATCTTTCATTAGCTATATTTGTTAACCAATCCTTTAAGTACTTCTCTAAGTTCTTAACTTAAATTAAACACTTAATTACAAGTTAATTCGTTAATTCATTCTTAATTACAAACTATTTAACTTCTAATTACATTATCGATTTCACAGACCTTAACTAAATTTATCTTAAATTACTCGAATATCAAATTCTTACTCATCGATTAACGCATTAAACCTAATAAATTACAATTCATAATAACAACTGAGTTTCTGATCATTCCTAAACACTTGTAAAATGTTTCTTTCAAATTCATTTAAACTTAAACTTTGTTTTCTTTCAAATTCAAACACAAATCAATTATATGGATCAAAGATTACTCACCTTGGCTGATTACCGTTCACTTCTTTCTCGAAGAACCCCAGTGAGCGATTCCTCGAATCTGGCCTTCGTTGCTTTGAAACGTCGAAATCGATTCCCTGATTCTTGCACGAACCTCCTCATCACGTCCAGGCTTCAACATCAGAGGGGAATGACTTCGATTCCTCGCCACAGGAATGTGTCGCGGCTACGAACTTGTGCCGCAACCCACTGCTGTCACCCCACGCTCGCAATACCTTCAATCGCCTGCGGCTGCAACCTCGAGCCTCGAACAAGCATCACCCACATCGAAGCAGCCTCTCCCAAAAAAACCATCGCGCGCAGCGATTTACCCAAACAACCGAAACCCTAAACCCCCCTTCGAGCAATCGCGACTCCGCCCCATCCTCCCCAGCTGGAGTTCGAGCCTGAATGTGCCGCGTCGCCATGCTTCGGCCATTCTATTTTTTTTAAACGAGATTAATTTTGAAAAATAATGGAGAGGCACGGCTTTGATTTCTGTTAGTAGATTAGAGAGGGGAATGAAGAATAAATATCGGCTGGAAATATAGCTTCTTGAGTACGCTTTATATTATATAATTAAATATTGAAAAAATATCTCGTGTTGCATCGTGAAATTTCAAACTCCTCTTAAGGAATGCCGCTAGACGAATATAAGGTTTTACCCGCATTTCGAACTCAATGGAACGTGTTACGGAGGCTAATTTGATCGCAAGCACGAGTTACAGAAGAAAACGATCGGTTTCAAATTAAATCGATTAAAATAGTTATAAGCGTTTTGGGCTGCCAGGGTCAAACGACAATTCCAATTGCTACGAAAATTGAAATCCGATAATAACTAACTATTACGGATCCAATGGAACTGGTTTCGTTGAATTCTGAGACTGTGCCTCGGAAGGCTATTTTTAAATTCAATTTGAACGATATTTTTTAAAATTGAACAAATTCCTTTAAATTAAATTCTCAATCCTTCTATTATCTCTAGTATTATCATTATAAATTTCATAAGTCTTTAAATTATTTAAACAGGCTTAGAAATTTCAGATTCAACAATTTTCCAAATTTCAATTATAAAAATTCAATATTTAAACTATGCAATTCATTGATTTCATTACCAAGTAAATATTGATATCTTGAATTCAAGTTAAAATTAACTTTTAACTATTTTAAAAACAACTAATTATTTCAATTTAATATGTTAAAATTTCTAGGTTGTCATATCAGCACACCCCTAGTGGCTCGCGACCGTCGCACCTTATCCCCCTTTTTCCGATGAATCTAGGGACCAATAACATGAAGTAGCCATATCGATCGCCTGCCCCAGCACTCCCTTCGCAACCATGCCCTCTGATCGTCCCCAAATCGACGATCCACCGTTAAATCGCAAAGCCAAAACGAACGGCCGAGACAACAAGCAAATTTCTGATCAAACCAAAAACCTGAATCGAAAAACGAATTGCACCATTGAATTACGCTCATCGAGAGCATCAACATATATTTTTTTGGTATTTTTCTGAATACTTTTAATTTTTAGCTTTTGGATCTGATTTGAAATTTGAATTTGGATCAAGAATTGTTTGTTGCCATTGAAGAAGAGGAGTACAGAGGTTCCTATACGTATAGAAATGAGGAATAGAGGCTGCTAGGGTTTATAATAGGCTATTTATAGACAAACTGCAATAGAATAGGTGGACACGAATTATAGTCGTGCTAACCGATAGTTGGCCCGAACAGCACGTTCTGACCTCGGAACGAAAATTGGATAACTCATATATCAAAATAGGTATTTTAAAATATTCTGAACGTAATGGAAAAGGTTTCACGTCCAAATTCCATCGTATGAAGAAGTTATGCTAAAAACAAAAGTTTCCAAATTGATTTCAAATTGATTTCATTTAAATCGATTCCAAGGCGTTTCGCGTTCGTATGATCAAACGGCAAGTCCGATCGCTACGAAACTTGAAACCCTATAATAATTCACCGATATGGATCTGATGAAACTAGTTTCGTCGAAATCCGAGTCAGTGGCCAAAATGGCTATTTTTATATTAATTAAATAAATTCAAAATAAATAAATAAAATCAAATTTTATATTTTGATTCTAAAATTGACCCATTTTATTACTTTTAAAAATTCTTAATCATTTACAAAATTCCAACAAGTTTAGATGTCAAATTTAAGAAGGTAAATTTATAAATTTCAATATAAATCCTTAATTTCATTAAATTCCCAAATTTAAACAATATCCTAAAATTTTGTTTAGTTAAATAAATTAATTAGTATTCCACTCATTCCTGTCAAACAGATGGATTAAATATTGGATTCCAAATTATCACACAAATTCCTCACGTTATCTTTGTTTCAAATAACAGATTATTTAACTATATTCAATCTCATTTAATTTCAAATAAATTCAGTTATTAGACTTTAAGTTTCCGTATAAATAAATAAATCCTGATTCCCATTCTTAAATTCACTATTTATCATATTACCATCCTGGGTACCATTTATTTTAATATATATATCCAGATACTTTACATTTTTCAATTTTTTATCTCAATTGCATAACATTAAATTTATATTTATTGCAATGGTTTAATTGAACGAACTAAGTATATAACTCGTAATAATTGTTGTAAAACTCTCAGTCCCACATTTATAAGTTCGTTATTTCCACTCAAATATTATAGGTATTTACAGGTATAGGTTTTTATTCAATCATTATTTATTATATTTTAATTAGATAATTCACTATTTAAGTCCGTTTTAAATTTATTACTGAATATCCATTTACCTTTCCAATCAAATTTGGATTTCATCAAATTAATGTAACCAATCAATTTCCATTCACACTTTATTAAAAACCTAAAATTTGCAATTCATTATCTTTTATTAATGTCATCCAATTCCTATTTATTATTATAGCTTACAATCTATATACATTCTTTGATTGATTTCTATTTGCCCTTGTTTCCTTATATTCAGTTCTTAGCTTAGTATGACAAATTTATGGTACTCCATTAAATTGACAATTCATTTCAATTGTTAATATTTGGCTTAAATTTCTATAGTTTCATTTCATTTACACTTCCGTTACTACGATAATAATTAGTAACGTTTATATAACACACCTAATTATCTTTATTGGTAAATGAGTGAATTTTCTAGTAACCCACTATTATACCTTTTATATACTCGTATATGATTATTTTGCCCTTTTGTATTCCATTAAATATATGCACACATACAAATTAAGATTCTAAATCCAATTAATTATTCCTTTTACATCAACCACCACTTATGAATAATTATCGTTTCCTATTTATTTTGTTACATTCACTTATATTCACTTTATGAATAAATTGGTATTCCCTTTAACCCATTAGTTACTAAATTTAACTATTGCAATTTATTATCCAACATACAATTTGAATCTATTGTCAAATTTTCACATTTCAATTAACTAACACCTTACAATAGTTAATAATAAGGGATTGTACTAAATAAAAAATTATTTTCATTGATGAATTCAATACTTGCCTTTATTTACTTATTTCTAACCTTATATCCAATTGCAACAATTACAATTAATTGCAATATATAATTCAATTTGTAAATTTAAATTACCCTTGATATATCTAATTTTAACATTCTCTTTCCTGTAAATAAATAAGATTATGTTTCTTCCTAAATTTAAATTATAAATCCTATTAAATAAACAAATTAAATTATCGAACTTTACGGGTCGTTACAAATATAATTGAAATTTTTATCATTTTCTTTTAATTGTAAATTGGTAAATAGAAGGTGGGTAATTTAAATATTAATACACTTAAGATATTTTAAGAATAGAACTAAATTTTAAATTTAATATAAATATTAATTAATGAAGATAAGCATATGTAAACATTTGAAAATGTGGAATTAATACAAGAGTAAGCAACTTAAAAGATATTAAACATTTGTAAAATAATAAAACAAGTATTGAACAAGTGTAAGAATTTTAGAAATGTAATTTAACATTTGTAAGTTAAAGTTCATGTGCATTAAACATGTGCTGCTTAGGTTAACAAGTGGCAAGAGAAATCTTCAGCCCAAAATCTGAAATCAACATTCAAACCAAATTCTAAATCTTTGATCAATTTTTCAAAACAGAAATTATTGTTCAATGAAAATCTGTAAATTTCCCAAAGAAACCAAAACATAAACCAATGTTTCCTCTAACCAAATCAAACTTCAATTATCTAAAATTTAAGTATAAACCTGAAAACTCTCTTCAAATTCATTAACCTGAAAGCATTTTGCAATTCATAACCTGCATGCAATAGCAATCCATGCCTGTGTGTTTTTCTTTCACCTGGAAGCATGCATACAAATGAAATCAGGGAGCAAGCAAAGCATTTCAGAAAAAACAAGATTAAAGTTTACAAAATATGTGAGAAAATCATGATTTAAAGTTTTTAAAAGCAGATATGCAACTGCAGTTTAAATTCTAATGCAAACTTCAGCAAAATAAGTTCAAAGCATCTTTCAGTTCCAAGCTTGTCAAAAACAAGGTTGCTCTACTCATAAAAATTCTGGTGAGTAAACTTCACCTTTAATGTTTGATCTGATGCCTAGTCTTTTGAGTGAAGTATGAATATAGGTTTGCATGTATAAACCCATATGTTAAGTGAGAATTAAGTAAAAGATCTGTTTATATATATAAACAGATATGACTCTGTCATACTGTATTTTCAAGCTCTGTTCAAAAAATTTATAACAGAAGGTAAACAAAACCACATCTGGTTTTAATCTAGCATATATGTTGACTTTATGGAGTAAGGATGTGGTAGTAGTTTGCATTTATGAATTTAAACCTGCATGTGATAAATATGAATAAAAAAAAGTGTGTGCATGTTTGAATATATCTAAGCATCCCTACTCCCAGGTTACAGATTTTAGAAATCTGGTGAAATTCAATACTCTTTAACAAATCTATTATAAGTATTGATATTTAATTGAGTTGTGATGATTTAAAAATTTAAGCTAAGTTTATAAAATATATTTAAACAAAATTTTGTTGGAATTTTTATCTGGAAATTCTGTAAGGCAGTGGAAATATGGTAATATGGTAAAATTTAATATAATGATTCTACTGATTCAAGCATGTTACCTAAATTGTCTTTGGAAACAAGGATTTTTAATAGAAGAATCGAAATTTATATTAGTGTATCGGGTGAGGAATTTGCGGTTGACTAGATTTTGGTTTTGGGGTTTTTCTGGGGATCGAGGAACTCGAGATGGTCAGAATTGCGACCGAAGGTAGCTTGGAGGGTTGTGAGTATGGGATAAATGGGGGTTGATTTTATTAATCACTGTGGTATTATATTGGCGGCGATGTAGGGTTTTCGATCGAAGTTGATCGATGATGTTCTCGAATTAGTCGCGGTAACTAGAGGACATCGACCTTGGTCAAAATAGGTGGAAAAGGAGCTTTGGTCAATGATGAAGCTCGGGGAGAGGTGTTGAGTTTTCTGATGATCGGTGTGGCATCGCAGAGGAGATTAATGGGTGATGGGATGCTTCAGTTTTTGGTTCACAGGCTCAATTTGATTTTCGAGCTCGAATTAAGTCACCGAGGGTCGTTATCGTGTGGGAGGGGCATAGATGACTGAATGGCGACGTCGATGTTGGTCGGAGTTTCTCCGACCATTTGTGCATGTGCACGATAGCAGCTGATGTATCGGCGTCTTGGTTAGTTTGGGTTTTGAGGAAGAAGGGGTTTTTGTGGGAAAGGCTCGAGGAAATTGGTTTGTGAACCGGGTTGTTGTTCGAGTTGGTCTCGTGTGTGAGCTGTAGGGATTAGGATAGAAGTACTAATGGTAGGATAGGTCTGGGTTTGTGAATTCACTCGTGTTTGGTTAGGGTAAACACGGAAGTTGCCTCGGGTATACTAACAGATTATCAGGTTAGAATTTTTAAAACTAATTATCTTAACTATTTTCAGTAATGATGGATTAATTGATGTCGGATAGTTTAAACAAAAATCTATTTTAATTTTTAATTAATTAAGTTAATACTTAAAGATGTTATTGAGATAAATCAAATAATTAAGAATTTTAATTAAAGGATTTGTGTTTTAATTTTTATTTAAACTTATTGATTAAGTTAAGGATATCAATTCCAAAGTTCATTTCATTCTGGATATAGTTAAGAATGTGATTGAGGTAAATGATGCATCTTTCCAACTAAATAAGGTTGAATAATTTAGATTAAATAATTGATTTAAGGAGGTTAATCAATTTATTTATAAGAATAATTAATGCTAAATTAATTAGGTATAATCTATTGTGAGGGAGATTAAAGCATAATTGCTGAATGAAATTTATTAAATATATTTATTTAGTATAAGTAATTAATGGGTAATTACTTAAAGAGAAATTACTTTAGAGGGGTAAATGGTGATTGATTACTTGATGAAGTAATTAAAGGAATTAATTACTCTGTGTAATTAATTAAGTTAATATGGTTAGTAGTTAATTAATTAAGTTTAACTAATTAAAGTAACCTATGATGTTGGGTAATCTATAATTGTTTGAGATGGTTAATGGGGTGTAATTACTTGATGAAGTAATTAATGAATAATTACCGGATGAATTAATTTAAATGGAAATTACTTGATGAGAAGTAACTAAAGGATAGATACTTGATGAAAGAAACTAAGTAATGGTTACTTAGTGTAATTGAAGGATTAATTTATATAATTAATCAAGGAGTTGGTTTATTTAAAGAAGTAATTAAGGAAAGATAATTTCTGATTGTGATTAATCAAGACTGATTAATGAATGCAATTAAGTTAAAGATTAATTATTATTTGTAATTTAAGAATATAACTAATGTAAGTAATTCGAGGATTATTGATTAATTTAATTAATTGAAGTGTCCAGTCTTGCTTATTAATGATTGTGGGTGTCTCGAATTGGGAGATATCTCTGATACGAATTGCTTGTGATATGATATGTTGAATGGAAAATGTTTGTATGATTATCTATCAATTATGAATTGCGGTGTAAAATGTTATTCGACAATTAAAGTTGAATTGTATTTAATTGGATAACTTGGGTTTCGATGACTTTGGATTCGAAGAGACCAAAGTCGGGTATTAGTAAATACCCGAAACCACTTCAATTCTTTATAATTTGATGTGTAGAATCAATAGTAGGAAATGGAATGATTAAAGTGAATTGGACCATTTAATCTAAGTTTGGTACTTAGAAATTAAGGTGTGATATAAGTAATGTTTATAATAGCTTATGAAGTTGTAAATTGATAAGTTACCCTGGGTTTATATAAGTTGTATGCTTTTGTACTATATGATTGATGGGTTTACTCACGCTGGTTTCCAGCCTGACCCGGGTGATGCTTTGATGTAATGCTCGGGTCAGACCGAGTATTACAGCTTTTCAGGTAAGGACGTTCTGGAGTTCAGGAGGCGAGCTGGATGGCAGGGCCGTATTGAGTGTTTCCTCCCGTATATATATTATTTCTGATTATCTGGGGCATGTTTTTAAATTGTCTTGTGTTGTGAAATATTTATAACTGTAATGTATAAATGTATAAGTATATTGATACAGTTCTTCTTATAAAACTATTATTTATATGATATTATATTTTATCCGCTGCAAATGTGAGATTCTAAGTTGAGTTTCTATTTTCTTCTTCTTTCTTCTTTCTTCTTTCTCTAACTATTTGGAATTTTTGGGATCGAAATTTTCCGGGTCATTACATTTGGTATCAGAGCAAGGTTAAGCGAGAACCTTGGCTCTGGTGGGATTACTCATTAAAGATAGTGTAAGTGGTACCCTATAATGAGTTGAGTGTATAATTATAAGAAAGCGTACTTGTTATTTTCTTACATAATTTTTTTAAATGATTTCAAAAGTAAATGAATCTTATATAAGAAATAGATTATCTATAATATTAAGGTAATTGGTTGTTAAACTATTGGAATGAAATTAAGAAGTAATAGAATACAACCAAATTGAAATTTAATAAAGATAATTTTGAAAAGAATTAAACTGAAATTAAAATCTTGAGTTTGGGAAAGAATTTCAGAATAAGATAATAATATATTGGTTTTCAGATATAATAATCTGGATTATTATCATAAATAATTGTTGTGTTTAATAATAAAATGTGTATTAATGCGTAAGCAAAATGAAATGTTTCAAAGAAGTAAAACAATTGGGCAAGTATGACTTATAAACTGGAACTGAAAATGATCTAAATTGTGAGGTTTTAAAATCTAGTTCCAGAAATTTGAAAATTTGTTTCAAAATAATAAAGAAATAATAAATAATATTATTTAATGTATTTGAAGGAAAGGTTCCTATTTCAAACAAGAGTTGTTTGAAGATTTAAGGGAATTTGTTTTGGATTGAAAACCAAAGGTGGTTTAAATTTGAAAGTATAGCCCGGTTGGTTAAGGAATAAATATGTTTATGTATGGATATGCATAATATCAAAGACGGCTTGAGATAAATTCTAAATATTGAGTTTTAAATTGGGAATGAGACGTGAAAACCCAAAATGATAAGTTTTTAAACTTATAAATGGGAATGAATTTTGAAATTTGAATAGGAATTCAAATTGTGTGAATTTTACTGGATTAAGTAAATTGAGTTTAACTTGGGAAAAGTTAAATAAGTTGAAATGATCAACCTGATTTGGAAATTTGAAGATGAAATTAAGATTTAACTTGGGGAGTTAAATGGTTGATTGGAACTGAGAGTTTGTGTGATCTCATGTTGGGTTTGAGATCAAGAAAATTGATTTAAAGGAATTAAATCAACATTTGAAGTATTAACTAGAATTTATTCGAGATGATTTAAATTTGAAGTTTGAATTATTTCAAATTAAATTTGATTTGAATTAATAGAAATTGTGATTGAAGATGCATGAGTATAAAATTCAAATGGAAAATTTGAATTGGATTAATTTGAAATGATTTGAAATTGAAGTGGGTTCAATTTGAAATTAGTCCCAATTGATTTAAATAATTTGGAATTGTAATTAAAGTTGAAATAGTTTTAAATTCAAATGGAATTTGAATCGAATTTGGGAGGAAATCAAGAATAATTCAACTTGATTTGGGAATGGAGTTTGAAATTGAGATTAATTCAAACTAGAGTTGAAATGAATTGAAATTGGAACTAGTTCAATTGAAATTTATTTGAATAAGTAGAATTTGAGATCAAGGTTGAATAAAGTTAAATTTGGAAAGAAACTGAGGATAATTCAACATGAATTGGGGTTGAATCAATTTCAATGGAAATTGAAGTATTTAAATTTGAATTGGGTCAATTTAAATGGAAGAGGAATTTAAATTGAATTGATGAGAATGGAGATTGGGAAGTGAGCAGTTTTGACTTTGGACTATTTTTAATATAAATTGTTTTAATATAAACCTATTTTTCTAAAGCTGTTCATTATATATGTACAACCTTTCTTTTAAAAGCCAAACTATCTTATACTTGTTTACCATTATTTTTGAAACTGTTTAACAATTTTTCCAACTGTTTTATAAACTAATTACTAAATCTCAACTATTTTACGAAACTAACTACTATCTTACTATTATTTAGCAATTATCTAAAATTTCTATAATTATTTTAACTATTTTCTAACAATTTTATACCTATTTTACAAACTAGTAATCATTTTCCAACTACTTATCTATTTTAAAAAAATTCAAACCATTTTCTAAATAAACTGGTCAAAGTTCAAACTGTTATTTAAATACCCAATCGAGATAAGAATAGAGATGATAATCCAAATGGATTAAAGTAATTGTGAGTAAATGAATGAAAATCAAAGTGAATGTGAATAGAAATGAAATTAATTTGGCTAATAAACAATAAAGATAATTACGTAGGGGGTACGTATGTTATTCTATTCGCATAGTAATGTGATCCAGATTCGAGCATAGAATTTCAAGATAGTATGTCGATCCGAGTTGGAATTTTTTCACTCGATTTTCGACGGGAACCTGAATATGGATTGTTGATTGGTTCTGCATATTCTCTATCATAGTTATGACTATGCAAGGAGAATGACGGTTTCTGATTAAGAAACCAGATCTGTGTCCGCAGTAGGAAGTCGGGTGGACGATACTAGTTCGGAAGTGAAATTGTGTGGTTGAGTGAGCGATCAGATTGGTATAGCATATGGATGATATGTGTACATCGTACAAATTTGAATGAAAATGATATTGAAAGGAGAAATCAAATTTGAATATTCGACTTTGAGTAAACAAAGTTAAAGATCTTTGTTTTATAAAATGAAACTCCCCTTGATGAATCTTTTGCCAGAAGAAAAGGTTTTTTTTTTTGAAAATGTTTGAAGTATAATAGGAGTTTTATACAAGTTTGAAATGGTTCGAAGATTTAAAAGTTATATATATAAAGGATCTTATGAGGATTTTGGTTAAGGTTTTGGGAACCTTTGGATTTGAAAGGGCTTTTGATTTTTGGGTAAAATCAATACTGAAATTTGGAAAGCCTAGTTTGAGAATTATCGATTTTGGAATAATCGATTTTGTGTGAAGAAGCTTTGTATGAGATCATACTAGGTGTATGATTTGAAGATACTATATGTGTATAGTATAAAATGTTTTGATGATGGCTCTGGGGAAAAAGGCGCTCCCTTTAAATGAACTTCTCAAGAGTACCACCGGGTGGTGCTGCCTTGAGCCCCAAGGGGGGTTCTAAAGTTGATCCTGTGAGGAGTCCGGACAAACTAGTTCCTAGGGATTATAAGTAGAGTATACCATAGTGAAAGTCGTGTGTGTCGCTGAGAGCCAACAGTCTGCGTTTGATTTTATACCGGTAGACTGCGACCTATGGTATAACATAACGAAAGTCGTGTGTGCTGCTGAGAGCCAACAGTCTGCGTTTGACTTTATATCGGTAGACAGCGACCTATGGTATAACATAGCGAAAGTCGTGTGTGCCGCTGAGAGCCAACAGTCTGCGTTTGATTTTATATCGGTAGACTGCTACCTATGTAGGAGTGGAGAAGTTTCATTTTGACAGCGAAAATCAGAGGCCTCTGAGAGCCTGCAGTTGCATGGACTTCTGCTGCGATGGCAACGTAACCCTGGAGTGTAACTGCGATCTGTCGTGGGGGATCCATGGCGTAATCAAGAGGCCGCAGAGGGCCTGCAGTTACATGGACTTTTGCTGTGACGTCAACGTAACCCTGGAATGTAACTGCGAATATGGATAGGGGTGATGATTTCCAAAGCATTCTCACCAAAGATATATCCTCCGCTTTCAAAAAAACTGTTTTTATATTTTCACTAAAATTATTTTCTAAGTATTTTGACTAGGTGTTGAAAACGGGTCTGCTAAGTACTTATAGATTTTCAGTCCAACGCCTGATCAACGTATGACCGAATTTCTGTGAGAACAAGGATGGACTGGTTAAAACATCGAGTTATAAAAAGTATTTTTTAAAAAACCAATTTATAATATTATGCAGATTTTAAAAAGTGTTTTTAAAGTGTTTCAAAGAATAATCTTTTCTAAAAATAAGCATTTGAATAAATTTTGGCTTCGTTCCTTTTCGAGGACGAAAAAATTCAAAAGGGGGAGGAATGTGATAACCCGGATTTTAGAATATCTGTAATTGTTAAATTAACTGGGTTAATCAGTAGAAATACTGATTTATAGGTTAACTAACAATTCTGGTAATTTAAAATATGTACTTGAATAAGTATTGATTGATAAATTTTTTTCTAGCGTATTTATAGGTTAATAGATTTTTTTTATGGAATTATCATTTACAAATTGAATTGGTATTTGTTTATTTGTTTTTTCAGATCTTATGTCGAGTTGAAATTTGAATTTGAATTGGAAGTTAAAAGAGTAAAAGATCTTAAAATAAATTGGACATAATATATATATATATATATATATATATATATATGATTTCATCATAATATAATTTGTTTATATTATTTTCTTTAAATTATTTTATATAAATTAAGGAAAGTAAGTTTCTCAATAGAAAATTTAACATAAAAATATAATTGAAATTTTTATCATTTTCTTTTAATTGTAAATTGGTAAATAGAAAGGGGGTAATTTAAATATTAATACACTTAAGATATTTTAAGAATAAAACTAAATTTTAAATTTAACATAAATATTTATTAATGAAGATAAGCATATGTAAACATTTGAAAATGTGGAATTAATACAAGAGTAAGAAACTTAAAAGATATTAAACATTTGTAAAACAATAAGACAAGTATTGAACAAGTGTAAGAATTTTAGAAATGTAATTTAACATTTGTAAGTTAAAGTTTATGTGCATTAAACATGTGTAGCTTAGGTTAACAAGGGGCAAGAATAATCTTCAGCCCAAAATCTGAAATCAAGATTCAAACCAAATTCTAAATTCTTTGATCAATTTTTCAAAATAGAAATTATTGTTCAAAGCAAATCTGTAAATTTCCCGAAGAAACCAAAACTGAAACTAATGTTTCCTCTAACCAAATCAAACTACAATTATCTGAAATTCAAGTATAAACCTCAAAACTCTCTTCAAATTCAATAACTTGAAAGAATTTTGCAATTCATAACCTGCATGCAACAGCAATCCATGCCTGCATGTTTTTCGTTCACCTGGAAGCATGCATACAAATGGAATCAGGGAGCAAGCAAAGCATTTCAGAAAATACAAGATTAAAGTTTACAAGATATAGGAGAAAATCAAGATTTAAAGTTTTTAAAAGCAGATATGCAACTGCAGTTTAAATTCTAATGCAAACTTCAGCAAAACAAGTTCAAAGCACCTTTCAGTTCCAAGCTTGTCAAAAACAAGGTTGCTCTGCTCATAAAAATTCTGATCAGTAAATTTCACCTACAATGTTTGATCTGATGCCTAGTCTTTTGAGTGAAGTATGAATATAGTTTTCCATGTATAAACCCATATGTTAAGTGAGAATTAAGTAAAAGATCTGTTTATATATATAAACAGATATGACTCTGTCATACTGTATTTTCAAGCTCTGTTCAAAAAATTTATAACAGAAGGTAAACAAAACCACATCTGGTTTTAATCTAGCGTATATGATGACTTTATGGAGTAAGGATGTGGTAGTAGTTTGCATTTATGAATTTAAACCTGCATGTGATAAATATGAATAAAAAAAGGAAAAAAAAAGTGTGTGCATGTTTGAATATATCTAAGCATCCCTGTTCCCAGGTTACAGATTTAGAAATCTGGTGAAATTCAATACTCTTTAACAAATCTTCTATAAGTATTGATATTTAATTGAGTTGTGATGATTTAAAAATCTAAACTAAGTTTTTAAAATATATTTAAACAAAATTTTGTTGGAATTTTTATCTGGAAATTCTGTAAGGCAGTGGAAATATGGTAATATGGTAAAATTTAATATTATGATTCTACTTATTCAAGCATGTCACCTAAATTGTCTTTGGGAACAAGGATTTTTAATAGAAGAATCGAAATTTATAATAGTGTATCGGGTGACGAATTTGTGGTTGACTAGATTTCGGGTTTGGGGTTCTTTTGGGAATCGAGGAACTCGAGATGGTCAAAATTGCCACTGGAGGTAGCTTGGAGGGTGGTGAGTGTGGGAAAAATGGGGGTCGATTTTATTAATCACCGTGGTGTTATATTGGCGGCGATGTAGGGTTTTCGATCGAAGTTGATCGATGATGTTCTCGAATTAGTCGCGGTAACTAGAGGACATCGGTCTTGGTCAAAATAGGTAGAAAAGGAGCTTTAGTCGATGATGAGCTCAGGGAGAGGTGTTGAGGTTTCTGATGATCGATGTGGCATCGCAGAGGAGGTTAATGGGTGATGGGTTGCTTTAGTTTTTGGTTCACAGGCTCGATTTGGTTTTCGAGCTCGAATTGAATCACCGAGGGTCGTTATCGTGTGGGAGGGGCATAAGCGACTTAATGGCGACATCGATGTTGGTTGGAGTTTCTCCGACCGGTTGTGCATGTGCACGATAGCAGCTGATGTATCAGCGTCTTGGTTAGTTTGGGTTTTGGGGAAGAAGGGGTTTTTGTGGGAAAGGCTCGAGGAAATTGGTTTGTGACCCGGGTTGTTGTTCGAGTTGGTCTCGTGTGTGAGCTATAGGGATTAGGCTAGAAGTACCAATGGTAGGACAGGTTTGGGTTTGTGAATTCACTCGTGTTTGGTTAAGGTAAGCACGGAAGTTGCCTTGGGTATACTAACAGATTATCAGGGTAGAATTTTTAAAACTAATTATCTTAACTATTTTCAGTAATGATGGATTAATTGATGTTGGATAGTTTAAAAAAAAAATCTATTTTAAGTTTTAATTAATTAAGTTAATACTTAAAGATGTTTTTGAGATAAATCGGATAATTAAGAATTTTAATTAAAAGATTTGTGTTTTAATTTTTATTTAAACTTATTACCTTATGTTAAGGATATCAATTCCAAAGTTTATTTCATTCTGGATATAGTTAAGAATGTGATTGAGGTAAATGATGCATCTTTCCAACTAAATAAGGTTGAATAATTTAGATTAAATAATTGATTTAAGGAGGTTAATCAATTTATTTATAAGAATAATTAATGCTAAATTAATTAGGTATAATTTCTTGTGAAAG
Organism: Allium cepa; assembly: GCA_030765085.1. Classification (NCBI taxonomy): domain Eukaryota; kingdom Viridiplantae; phylum Streptophyta; class Magnoliopsida; order Asparagales; family Amaryllidaceae; genus Allium; species Allium cepa. The sequence goes on along the minus strand of CM060939.1, from coordinate 959,750,277 downwards.
AGATTAAAGCATAATTGCTGAATGAAATTTATTAAATATATTTATTTAGTATAAGTAATTAATGGGTAATTGCTTAAAGAGAAATTACTTTAGAAGGGTAAAAAGTGATTGATTACTTGATGAAGTAATTAAAGGAATTAGTTACTCTGTGTAATTAATTAAGTGAATAAGGTTAATTTTAGTTAATTAATTAAGTTTAACTAATTAAAGTAACCTATGATGTTGGGTTATCTATAATTATTTGAGATGGTTAATGGGGTGCAATTACTTGATGAAGTAATTAATGAATAATTACCGGATGAATTAATTTAAACGTAAATTGCTTGATGAGAAGTAAATAAAGGATAGATACTTGATGAAAGAAACTAAGTAATGGTTACTTAGTGTAATTGAAGGATTAATTTATATAATTAATCAAGGAGTTGGTTTATTTAAAGAAGTAACTAAGGAAAGATAATTTCTGATTGTGTTTAATCAAGACTGATTAACTAATGTAATTAAGTTAAAGGTTAATTATTATTTGTAATTTAAGAATATAACTAATGTAAGTAGTTCTAGGATCATTAATTAATTTAATTAATTGAAGTGTTCAGTCTTTCTTATTAATGATTGTGGGTGTCTCGAATTGGGAGATATCTCTGATACGAATTGCTTGTGATATGATATGTTGAATGGACGATGATAGTATGATTATCTATCAATTATGAATTGCTATGTAAAATGTTATTCGACAATTAAAGTTGAATTGTATTTAATTGGATAACTTGGGTTTCGATGACTTTGGATTCGAAGAGACCAAAGTCGGGTATTAGTAAATACCCAAAACCACTTCGATTCTTTATAATTTGATTCGTGGAATCAATAGTAGCAAATGGAATGATTAAAGTGAATCAGACCATTTAATCTAAGTTTGGTACTTTGAAATTAAGGTGTGTTGTAAGTAAGTTTATAACAGCTTATGAAGTTGTAAATTGATAAGTTACCCCGGGTTTATATAAGTTGTATGCTTTTGTACTCTATGCTTAATGGGTTTACTCACGCTGGTTTCCAGCCTGACCCGGGTTGTACTTTGATGTAATGCTCGGGTCAGACCGAGTATTACGTCATTTCAGGTAAGGACTTTCTGTAGTTCAGGAGGCGAGCTGGATGGCAGGGCCGTATGGAGTGTTTCCTCCTGTATATATATATATATATTATTGCTGATTATCTGGGGCATGTTTTTAAATAGTCTTGTGTTGTGAAATAGTTATAACTCTGATGTATAAATGTATAAGTATATTGATACAGTTCTTCTTGTAAAACTATTATTTATGTGATATTATATTTTATCCGCTGCGAATGTGAGATTCTGAGTTGAGTTTCTATTTTCTTCTTCTTTCTCTTTCTTCTTTCACTAACTATCTGGAATTTTCGGGATCGAAATTTTCCGGGTCGTTACATCAGTGCTTATATATGTACACGTAGATGACTTGCATGTAATACATGATGCAAGTGTTTTTGAATTGCATTCTCTGACGTTGGGAACTTCGAGGATGAAATTCTTTTTAATTGGGGATTCATCTTTTTAAGTAATGAAGAATGATATACCCTTGAAATTTTAATAAAAATTTAAAAATAATATTTTTGGTAATTTTATAAATGGTGGAATTTGATGATGAAAGTTGCGCCATCGCATAAAGCAAGATTTTTTGATAAACTTTGATATAAACTTACTTAAATCAGAGATCATACATACGAAATGCGGGTTTTAGGTTTAAGATGGACTAAAGTGAGCAGCCCATTAGTTCAAATTTTAAAACATGAACTGATGTTTCCCTCCATGTATAAAAAATAAACCAACAAAATTAATAGATTTCAAATTCAACTTTTTTCTCTTTACCATCTCCTTATTTCCCTTTCTCTTGAATGTTCAAACCAACATATCTCATCCATTTCTTGATGAGATTGTTGCAATCTTTAACAAAACAATCTGTAGAGTGAGGACTATGTGTAGCTACCAGATTCAAGACGAATTAAGGAGAATTCTAGGCATAAATTTCTATACAGTGGTGGACTCTTCTTTAAAACCTAATTTTGTACTTCTATTTGGGTGTGAAGGATGGTTCTATTATATGATGGTTCAGTATCCTTATTATTATGTTTATAAGCTAAATTTCACATTTAATTGAAGTATAATTACTATTTAAATCCTACAAAATGAATAATAAATAAATAATTGGAATAAAATAGTAGATGGTAAAGTTTAATCGATTTATAGAAGACAAAATGAAGTTATAAGTACCATTAATGATGTTTATAACTCTAAATAATAGTGTAATTGTAGAATAATTAAAGTATATAATTTATAATATTAATCAAAGAAGAAATAGTAAGATACCAAGTAAGAAATAATGAAAAAAATTATAAGTTCAGACTAGTCTACCACCAATGCATTAGTTATGAATAATCAACTAGTGGTGAACCCACCAAGAGTCCGGTAAGGGCCTGGTTTAACATGGACCAAGTAGGGTTGAATAGAATAAGTAATGTTTTTCAGAACTAGGCTTCTACATAATGTTTTATAGCTACTTGTACGCTACTATATTAGATGAGCCTATGATGGGATGGGATATTCATACTATTGAATGTTTTGATGCTTTGTTATGTAGTATTGGATATGTTTGATGTAGTTAGTAATGCTGGGTGATTATATCAATTATATAATAACATGTAGTGGCATATATGACTTATTGTAATGTCATACGTCGCATGTATTAAGTATGTGGACTGTGAGGGAATGGAGAAGTCGATATGTAGGCTTATATGGTCTTCGATGAACTGTATATGTGACCATGTCATCAGGTTTAACAAGTAGGGATCATATGACACACCTTATTGTGTCATATTCATATATATGTAACTATGTGTAACTTGTCCTTAATTGTGTGCTGAAGCCTATTACGGATGTTGAAAATTACTCTTTGAAAGATGGTTGGGCAGATTAAGAAAATAATGATGTTATATCATTATTTTTGTACTATATATGCGATCGACTTACTGCACTTACTCGAGCATATATCTAATCGCCTTCATATTGCTTTGTATCTGTTATTGATAGGTTGACGGAATACGTAGTTTTCCTAGTATAGGTGAGGTCGAAGGTGAGGATGAACATGGCATACCCTGTGTATATATCGTTTAACAATATAGTGTGACTATGTTTATTTAATTATTATACATATATGACAATGTAGTTGGATTGTTTGGATAAAAGAATATTTAATAATATTTATTTGTTCCTTCCGATTTGAGAAGAAAGATGCAGTTTGAATCTATTTTGTTTGGCGTTTTCATTGCTTAACGATTCATGGTTTTCTACCTTCATGGTTAGAAACTCAATTCGGGCATTAAATTAGAGAGCTAACTTGGCAGGTTGTTATAGATATGCAGTTAAAGTGTTTAACGTTTTTAGTATTGTAGTGTAAAAGGTTATTGGAAGTATAAAGCAAGGATATATCAGAAAATAACGTAGGTGTAAAAATATTTATTGGAGATAAAATCAAACAATATCATGATCCATAAATATTAGACATAGTAAATAGAATAGCATTGTAATATACTTTAAGCTCTTTGGACTTGAACTTAGAACCATGCACTAATTTTTTTTTGATTTGGTCTATAAGAGAACTCGTCAAATTAACCTTTTTATATTAAAGTTGTTGAAGCGGCTAAAAACAACTGATTTAGCGAGCTTATAAGAAAATAGCGGGTATTTCAACTAATCTACAAATTAAAGTGCTAAAGTAAAAAAAATTTGATGTAAGTGCACTAAGCGCTTTAACTTGGCTTTATGGGGCTTTTAACTGCATGACTACATAGCGAAATAAGTAGTACTTACTCCATAAAGAATATAAAATAAAGCATAAGCTTCTTGCTCATCCAGTGCATAGCTCCATGCATTATCACATTTCCTATTCATTAATTTAATCATTTAATTATACTTAAGAATATAAGAAGCAAAGCAAAATACTCTCGCGTTAGAGAGCAGTATAGTGTGAGATCTCTATAAGCCTCAAAAATAGAGATAAAGTCGATATATATTAATAGAGCAATATGTTATGGAAAGTCATGCTTGACCAGCTCCTGCATCTAGTAAGTAAACACATAAACACGATATATGCTAAACTCTTATCACCAAATTGGTGTACTACTTTATCTAAGTGCAAACTAGAGTGTTGGGGTAGGAGACTCGATAATTGCAACCTCACATTGATAACCATATAAAACAAAACAAAAATCATACAATCTTGCATCTCTTATGCTCAATGTCTTTGGATATATGATAACTCAAATGACCATTATTGAAAGGTCGGAAAATACTTTATATTTCAGCTCCATCAACGATCAAACCATCGCCCACTCAAACGGTTAGGAACTTGAACCATTCAGATGGTCTTGAGATATGTATACATTTACACTATGCAAGGTGAATTTCCTGGGATTCTCCTTTTTTACAAGCACACATCAAAGATTTTTCTTATCAATGATTCCTTATCACATGCATAAATAGAAAAACCTCCATGTTCCACTCTACAAATCATCACCATATAGAACTTGCCAGCTCGAACGATCCCTAAATGCCACTGGTGCTTTCCTTAAGAGTCCACACTCAATTACTACTATAGCATGGATTGGATCCATGTGCTTAGCCAATTTTACTCATGCCATCATCCCAAAGTCCAAAACAATAATATTAATTATTTCAACGGATCGATACCGATCCATAAGGGTTGCCATCAATCCATTTACTTTGCTAGTTTTCCTTCCATTTTCCACGCAGTCGGTCCACCAATTTCCAAAAGCTTCAAAATTGCATAAGTCCAAAGTGGAAAGTAATGTTACCAATCCATTTGATTGGTGTCGATTTATCACTTAGTCAAAGTTTGCATAATTCTTTTATTCTGGTCCATTCTACCTTGATCCAACTCTTTTTGGCCTCTTCGATCTATATGCTTCCCTCATTTATCGTGACCAAACTACAAACTCCCTAAAGTTGATCCATTGAAGCATAATATATGACTATGGGTCTTCCAAGATCATGTAGTATAATCAGAGACTCCCTCAAATAGCCTCATTAAACTCCAAAAGATCTTAACCCATAAAATACCTCATATCCATTCAGATCGCATGAGTGTTTCAACTATTCAATCATTACATGAAAGCACAACAATCAACAAACAAACATCATACCAAGTTTTTCAACATAAAAACAATCCCAATAATTCCTGGCATACACGTGCATATCCATACAATAAATAAATGGATTAACACACTTAAAATGTAATGATCACGGTTTTTGAGTGAATTTAAATTTGTAATTTAAATAAATTTTTGAATTAAATTGTGAATTTTATGGTGTGGTAATTTTAATCTTTCCAAATTAAATCAAACATTTGTTTGTTTATATATATATATATATGTATGTATGTATATGAATTGATTTTAAATAGAATTTAAATTCTATAAATCTAAATATATTTATTTTAAAATTATATTGAATTTGAAAATGTAACATCCCGCCTTTTCGTACGCTTTAAATCGACACACGTGCCAATTCAAACCATACGGAAGGGCGGATTGTTATGGGTAAATAAAAAAATCAAGAAAGAAATAAAACAAAATAGATTCTCACAGCGGAAGGATAAAATATAATAATCAAATATATAGTTTATAAAGTTGTTTTACAAAATATTCGATTATACTTACAACATTTATCAGGGTTACACATACCAATATCAATGCAGCGGAACAACAATAGTATGGTGGACTAATAATAATAATAATAATAATAATAATAATAATAATAATAATAATAATAATAATAATAAAACTCCGTCTTCGTCCTTCAGAGCTAAGGTCTTCGAAATCCTGAAAAGCTCGGACTGACCCGAGCGAATTGAAAAGACAAAACACTCGAGTCAGAACTAAAAGATCTTATGTAAGTTAAATCAAACTAAATAGATATGAGTACAGTTACTCGAGAGATGGTCAGGATTTACATCTCTTAAGGATCCGTTAAACTATTTACTATGTAGTATATTTCGCTATTATAATAGTGTCTATTAGTAAAATAAACTTACTTTTAAACAACATAAAGGCTTTACATTTTCCACCCTAACACGTAATAGTCCCAATAGTCCATCCAATATCGTAGTCCCTCCTGATCGGGAAGCCACCAGAGGATACCACACGGGCTACGGGAGAAATCCAAACACGTACAAGGCTCGGTATGGTAGGTGACACGACACAACTAGGCAATGCCAGGGTAGATATACCAATTACGCTTCCGGGTCAGTGGTAACGCGTAGCGCGCAGCTACCGCCCACCTCAAACAAACTCTCCAAATCAAAGAATTCAAAAGTGAAGGTGGCCACCGAATCAATCCAAAGTTAGAGTATAGTCGAAGGGAAGTGTCCGATCAGAGGTGCTATCTCATTAACCCATCGATCGCTCATGTTTTAGCCACCTTATGCCAACTCGTGGGAGTTGGGTCCATGTATTTACCTTATAGGAAACGCCGCCACCAACCTACTTCATTTTGGAATCTTCACCGCGTACACGGTTGTTAAAGTGGTTTTCGGAGTTGTCAGTGAGTATGACAACTTCCGATCCCGGTCTCTTTAACACCCAACGTTATTATAACAACGCGGTCATTTAAAAATAATTTTACTTCCAAAAACCAACATATAATATATTTCAAAACCATATAAATACGATATCCATTTCAAAACAAACTCATTTGATATTATTTTTATAAAACCCAGATTAATATAGTATCATTTTATTTCAATTATATTTTTTTTCCAAAATCATATTACTTTAAAATTTATAATAATTGGAAACTAAACAATTGAATTATAACTTTCAAACATAAAACTACGAAATTTTTAGCTTTAAAACCGTAACTTCCAAAACTTAAATGGTTTGGATATTCAACAGTATGTAAAATAGTTGATTTTAAATTACTTTGTAAGTAAATAATTTCCACGCCTTTACCATTATTCACTTCAAATTAAGTCTAAACCCATAAATTTTGGATTCACTTCCAATTTCAATAAAAACACTTCGATTCCAATATATTTCAAACTTTGAGTATTTAACAATTTAAAAACTAAGGTTGGAAATTTCTATTCAACAATTTATTGTCCAGTTATTTAGTTTGAAATATTTATATAATGAATCAAAAATCATTAAAAATAAACTCAAATTACTAACAACTAAATATTTCCTTCAATTTATTTATACTACAAATATTCATTTAACTTGTCTTGAATAAAAATTCAGTTATAATTACCATTAAATTTCCAAATTTAAATAAGTTTACATCAACTTATGGAGTTCAGTTTTTAAATAAGCTCAATTCCAAATAAATTTCCAATTTATCTTCCAATCTTAATTGATTTGAATCATTTAAAACACTATATATATACAAAATTTGAACCTGTACTTAAAAAAAATATAAATTATTAAACTTCGTTTTTCAATTTATTCATTTTTGTTTAATAAATTTATACATAGCATAAATTCAAAAATTTGTCTACATTTGTATATATATATATAAGATTTTATGTAAGATCAAAAATTTAATATTTATTAAACCGCACCCTATCCAAACCATAGAAATTATTTCAAAATATTTTAATATATAGACCACGGTGCCTGTATATGATTTTCTATCCTATGGTCAAGTGATACGGATATTTATCATTTCAATCCGTAATTAAAATAAAATTTTACGGTTATATATCATTTCAAACCGCAATCCCGAATGAAATGAAATGCATGACATCTTGCAGTTAATATAAATAAACATCAATTCATCCATCAAAATCATACATCCATTTATCATAATCATCATCCAAATTCAAACAATACATCAGGTGATAAATAACTGGTATCAATTGTCAGTTTATATTAAAAAAATAAATTTAATAACTATAAATTGGCAGTTTATATGCAAAATAAATATAAATTTAACTGGCGTTAATGTGCAATAAAATTAAATAACCATTTAATTTAAATAAATGCAATCTAACTGAAATGATGATTAAATATGTGCCAAACAGCTGTAAATAAATTTCAGTCATTTTGTAAATAAATTTAACAAACATAAGAACTTTTAAAAGTTGTGAGTGGGTTAAAACACTCACCTTTTGAATTTAAATTGAATTAAAATCCAATTTAAACCCAAAAATTCAACAGCCTCAGAATATGCCCAAACTAGCGCCAAAATGTCATAAATCTCAATACGATCCTAACAAAAAAATCACGCGTAAATCGGACATTGTATGCAAAAGTTATTCAAGTTATAAGATGACTATTGCCATAATAAAGTGTATACATACAGTGATATTAAAATAAACAATATAAGTATAAATTTCACGCTTTGGGATGAGGAGACTAGGGTACCTGCTAACAAGGTGGTGGCAAGGCTTGGGTGAGGTGGAGAGGCTTTCACGCAACTCAAAAGCTTCAAGAAGGATTAGTAAAAAGTGTTGCAAGAAAGTGAGGGAGAAAATGAAATAGGGTCATGTTGGCATAATGAAGTTCAATGAGATTGGATATTTGAAATGAGGCTAAAGGAGGATGGAACCAGTGAAATGAATGCTTCAGGTAGCACAAACGAAAATTTATACATTGCAAATAAAGAGGTGGTAACGAATAATAAATATAAAGTAACAAATGGACCAGTTGTACTAAAACTTTGAGATCCAATTTCAAAACTTCTACTCCGCTAAATTAATTTCTATTAACCCTAAATATACACCTTATTAACATCGTATTAAATTTTATTAACACACATTAAATAAAATGTAACACTCCAATTAATGCCACTTGGGACCGCCGCTGCACACAATAAAAGATGAGCCGAGACTGGAAATCCAAATTTAAAAACGGTGTTTTTCTCAGCGCGCAATCACGATTCCAAATATTTAATTTATATTAAAATATAAGGTTAGCACTAAAATCACTTCTACACTGCCTCTAATTTTTATAAAATGAATGTAAAATGTTGTTTCAAAATTCAAAATTTTCCTTTTTTTATAAAATTTTACTTATCTTTAAAATGAAACGTTCATTTTATTTTTCTCAAACTGTACTTTTTTTTTCATTAAAAATGCTCTTTCTATTTAACCCAAAAATGTACGTTTCTTATATTAAATGCCATAAATTTCAATTAAATTCTCCTTCCTTTTAATTTAAAGATTGCTCATATGGATTAGATGTTGCAAATTCCACACTTTCAAAGCTTTAACAACTTCTATTTCAATTGTTTATAGATTATACATTAACTTCCTAAATTTTCAATGAAATTAGCTTTCCATTTATTTTCAATACATTCTTCTTATTGTATAATTATTTTATTTCATATCTATTATTCAATTCACTATTCTTAAACGGACAAAAAATTTCATTGAATTTGCAAACTATTACCATAATATTCTTACATTCCATCTAACTTTTGATTAACGTAATAATTAAGTGTTAAATTTCATTTATTTTCCATAAATCCAATTATTGATTTTTTCTACACTTCAATTAAATTAAAAATCTTACTTTCCATTCTTTTAAATTCAGTCAATCATTATCTTTTGGGTACATTTTACATTACTGTAAATCCAATTCCCTAATATTTTCCAGTAATCAACTAAATTCATATCAACGTAGTGATTAATTACGTTTATTTCAATGGATTTAGATCTAATTCACTAAATTATATACATAGGTTAACAATTAATAGTTATCACAATAAGCCAAATCTACTTCCATTCATACCCTATTATCAATTGATAAAAATAAAATTTCTTACCTAACATTGATTATGTCAAATTACATTTTACTGCATATTATTCCATCAATTGAATTTATTTTCCGATTTGCTGATTTCAATCAATTAAAATTTACCATATGTTTCAATAAATTGGGTATGCATAAATTTAGCTATTCAAATTTCAATTTACGGTACAATTATCATGGTTTATATCATATTGCATTAATATCCCTATTTTATCTTAGTTTTGCTCTACATTTCCTTTAACGTAAAATTTAATTGTTATATTTCATTTATTCACAATAAATTCAATTATTGAATTTTTTTCTTTTCAATTGAATAAACAAATCTAGCTTTTAATTCTTTAAATTAGCCAATTGTCATATTATAAATGAAATTGACATTATTTTCAAATATTACTTTATATTAACATTAACGTCATAATTTATTTATATTTATTGCAATCGGTTATGAGTTATACTTTAATACACTAAATAAATGGTTAACCTAAATAATTGTTACCATTTAACATTTACTTCCATTTATAATCTATTATTAACACAAATGTTGTCATTGACTCAGCTCTAATTAAGCAAATTAGATGAATGGGTAAATTTTAACAATTATCACTAAATGCCAAATTTACTCACATTCATACTTAAATATCAACTGCAATTTATTAAAATTACTTACCTAGCCTTGATTCAATCACGTTGCAATCTATTACGTACTATTTCTCAATTAACATAACCTTTGAATTAAATTTCCAAATTTATTTAATGCAATCAATTATGACTTTTACAACTTAAATACGTTTATTGGTTCGTAGTTATTTCATTAATGCATGCTTCATTCCATACTATTTAGTTATATTTGCCAAGTATGTACACTAATTACTATTTATATTTTTAATCCATTTATTTTCTTGTATACAATTTAAAGCCAAACATACATTTAGATTATTTTCTTTAATTGGAATTTTATGCAAGCTCATAAATCATTAACCTTAAATTTGCATTGTTTCTATTAAATTTTCATTCACCTCCGTTAACCTTTTAATAATCATTGAGGTAATGTATAATTTTAACAACGACCATTTAAAATTACGTTTCTAACATTATTGTAATTGGTTTTCATAATTTGGAATTCGCTAATTTAGTTAGCCTTAACGTTATTACGTTAAATCTACATTCAGTTTCAATTAATATAGAATTTAATTCTAATTACTTACCATTTAATTCGTAAATTATTGATTACCATCAAAATTAGATAAAATTTGATTTGATTGCCATCTTCACTATGTCCATTATTACTTAACTTCAAATTTACAATTTCACTCAAATATAACTTTACAAATTTTTCCCAATTAATAGGTATTGCACAAATATCGTTACTTATCAACTTGCATAAACCTTTTCACATACATTTTCATTCAACTACTATTCAATATATTTTATTTCAACGTTCATTTTAACATTAACTTATAAAGTTTTTTCATCTAAATTTAATTACTAAATTTTAATTTAAAATAACCAACTTAATTATTAAAATTCAAGGGTCGTTAAACTCTCCTCCACTCAAAACATTTTATCCCCAAAAAGGAAAAGAAGGGAAAAGAAGAATTAAGAAATCAATATATTTTATTTAAAATATTAAATTTATAAACGAATAAATTTATAAAATTAATTATTTTAAATAAAATATACAATATATGACCATTAAACCTTTTATAATCAAATTAATAAAATTTGTAAAACATATTCAAAATAATTTCTAAGTCTGAAATTTTCGACAAATTTCGGCAGAGCCTCCTTTGTACGGAGAGGCTCGTAAGAAAATATAATATCAAATATAACAATATACACATATAATATCCAAAATATTATATCCCAACACGGGAAAACATATAAAATAGCGCTATAAAACCGTAATCCGAGAACGTACCTATTTGTCGGGCAAATTACGCTTATTTTATGGAACCAAAGGCAATAGCAATTGCTTCCATAACCTGCATTTCACTTATAAAATTTAAAAGGTTTAACAATTATATAAATGAAATATTAAAGTTGTTTCAACCACAACAACAATCAATTCCAACAAACAGCATACACAAAAATACAAATCAATTATTCAAACAAAGAAACACATAGTTGTTCGGGTCAAACTTTAAATTGTATGGAATGAAAAATAAACTATCAAGTGCACCATTTACTTAGCAGTCTTAGATGAAACTAAATAGGTTATTCACTCATCCAACCAATTTAAAGTATCCTTACACCAATAACCATAAACCAAACAACAATTCAAATCAAATTTACTTATTATTAATTTTATTTCATATATTAGTTGTTTGATTTCCTTTCTTTCATTCATTCAGTGATTCCTTCATTTATTTCCATTTATTACTTACAATATTCATTTTCCATTTTAGTGCCATTTAAGTTTATTCTCTATTGCATCATATTTTATTATAGCATTATTTCATTTTATTTACTTAAGTTTATAATCATCTATTTATGATATTTACCTTTAATTATATTTAAATATAGTAAAATTCCAATTGTAACTTAAGTTTACAACAATTGCACATCAAATCCTTGTTTATTAAAGAATTTCATAAATTACTTTCATTACCTCAAGTTTATTTCTTGTATAATATCTATTACATACTCTTATTAACATTTCAACTTTTAGTATTTGGTAAGTCATATATATGCTTTTTAAGAATGTAGTTTGAAAGTTATACAATTTTTATTCTATTTCTTCTAATTAATTTAATGTTCCATAATTATATCCTTTATTTCATAGGTTATAAATTTCAAATTTCATTTAATACAATTTATAACCTAGCATTAAATTTCTTATTTCCTTTAGAGGTTTCAATTTATTAATTACCTACATTCCAATTCACTACGGAAATTGAGCTATTAATTAATTGAAACTTAATAATTTAAATACCGGGTTTTATTCAAAATCATTTTTTTTGGCAAGGCCGACGGGGTTGGATGGTCCCCGACCATTTTATTGCAGTACCAAGATGATTACAACACAGACAACAATGAGCAACCTCATGGAATACAGAGGTATACAAAGCACTATAAAAAACTGGAAACTAAAAGAAGAAAAGAAAGAAACATAAAAAAATGCTTGGAAAAGAAAATACAAACAAAGCACTACAAAGCACACTTAGAATGAATGATAAATGCCTGGATCAATGGAGAAAGAGAGCATACTCAGTGTATTCTTGATCTCATGCATCATCCAAAGCTTAAACATTGTTTCAGATTTAGCGTTGTTTGGTTCAAACACCCTAGTGTTTCGTTCCTTCCAAACCGCAGCTATGAAGCTTTTCAAAACTACAAGATATAATCTCTTCTCTTTTCGTATGTTCCCTGTTCTCGCATGTATTATATTCCACTCATCCCAGTTGTCATGAGAAGTTTCATTCTTACAGAGCTTTGCCTTAACAAGCTGCCAAACATGCTTTATGTCATTACAGTCGAAGAACAAGTGTTCTGCGGTCTCAACCTGATCCTTGCAGAAAGTAAACAGTATATTAACATCCAACCCCATACGCACGAGTTTAGATTTAGTTAGTATAGCACGATGTAGCACTTTCCAGAGTAAAAGATTGTCTCTCATACTACTGTCCTTATGTCAAGCACGCTTGCACCATTTCCACTTAGGCTGCGCATTGTTCTTCATCAAATATTCATAAACAGTGCCGATTTTGTACTTTGTCTTTTTATCACCCCAAACCAGCTTTTCAGTGGAAGATAACAGTGGAGTATAGCTTCTGATCAGGTTCCATATACGTTGAATTCTCTGGTTGGATGAAAAGAATTAGAACTTTGAATATTATTGAGAACATCCCTTACCTTAGCTGCATGGTGAATGCCAGTTTGCATAATCTCATTATACGTTAGGTGCTTTCTAAGAATCATCCCTGAAACGAGCCAAGGATCATCCCAGAAGCTGACACTGAACACATTGTTGATGCTCATTTGGCTGAGGGGAAGAACCTCCTCCTTTATTTTGAATATACTCTGCCAAGTCCAACTCAGGTTATGCGGCTTACTCATTTTCCAAAAGCTTCTACTTTTAACAACGTTATGTCGAGACCATTCTGCCCATATGCTCTCAGTACTATTGAAGAAGGTATCCACGTGTTTAGCAAACGCCGCCTTATTCCATTACTTTATGTTGATGATACCTAGACCCCCCTTATTCAAAGGTAGTTCGACTCTACTAAATTTAACTGGGGCAATGTATCTGCCATTAGTTCTTCCCGTCCATAGAAATCGCATAAATGCATTTCTAATCATTTTCATTAGCTTTAAGGGTAGCACATAGGTTCTTGCCCAATAACTTGCATAGCAAATATAACAGACTTAATTAAGGTTAGTCTACCGGCTTGGCTTAATTTCACCGCCGTCCAGCAATTAAGTCTCGCTGTAATCCTCTCATATAAAGGAAGGCAATGGTTATTTGTTATTCTAGATGTTGCCAGTGGTAGCCCCAAGTATGAAATTGTATTTGGATTAGGATGTAAACCAGTAACCTGAGAAATTGCTTCCTTCTGTTTTTCGTTGACACCAGCCAAAATGAGTTCAGATTTCTGGATATTAACCTTCAATCCAATCATAGCATAAAACTGAGCAAGTGTATTCATTAAATTATTAACAGTTGTGAGATCCGGCGAACAAAACACAACAAGGTCGTCTGCAAACATAAGCGTAGAGATACTTGGTTGACTGCATGTTTGATGGCGCTTGAACTTACCATGGTCGATAAGTTTATTGATCATTCTAGTCAGGAGCTCCTTCACCATGATGAAGAAATAAGCAGAAATCGGGTCTCCCTGCCTTATGCCCTGCTTACTGCAAAAAAAACCAGCAGGTATACCATTGACTATGACCGAATAAGTTGGGGTTGATATGCATTCATATATCCAAGCAAGAAAGTGGGGTGGGAAATTCATATAACCCATGATACGAATAATGCTATCCCATTGTAACATATCAAAAGCTTTCATGATATCAAGTTTGAACATAGCTTTTGGGGAAGCATTCTTACGATTATAACCTTTAAGAAGTTCATGTGCGAGAAGAATATGGTCAAGAATGTTCCTACCAGGTAGGAACGCTGCTTGATTTTTGGAGACCAGAGTAGGGAGAACAAATTTTAGTCTAGAAGCAATAACTTTGGAGATGCATTTGTAAATAGTGTTGCAGCATGATATTGGACGATACTCATTGACATGATGGGCATTTTGTATCTTGGGGATAAGAGCTATATTTGTGTAGTTGTACGACCTGAAAAGCTTGGATTTCTTAAAGAAAAGCTTAATGGCATTGATGACGTCAGTAGAAACAAATGGCCAACAAGTAGTATAGAATTTGGCGTTCAATCCATCAGGGCCACCTCAAGAGTTACTATTAAGAGAAAACATCGCTTTCTCAATTTCATCAGAGGATACTTCAGAGCATAGGTAGGTATAGTCGTCTTCAGTTATTCTAGGAAGTATGTCAGGTGGAATATCTTCAATAGTAGGCTTGAAGTTGTTCGCATTGCCATATATGGAAGAGAAGTATTGTACAAATGCATCATGGACATCAAGAAAAGAAGAATGAAGTTGTTCATCCTTATCTTTGATGGTAGTAATATTCTCTCTATGCTGTTTGTTCCTGAGGCTAGCGTGAAAGTACACACTATTTCTATCTCCACGTTCACGCCATTTAATTATGGACTTTTGTCTAATCATGTCACTTTCAGACGATAAAGCTTCATAATATTGTTGGGTCAAGTTATACTCAGCTGCAGACAGGTTAGTTTTGGTAATGTTGGACATCATCTCCGTTTGCACCTTCGCAAGCTTCTCACCAATCAAAGAGCTCAATTTGTCTCCTTTGCCAAATCTCTTGAACGACCACTGCTTCAATACATCTTTAACTTCTTTTATTTTTTCCTGCAATATAAATAAGTGATTACCATTCTTTTCTTTACTCCAAGCATTTAAGACAGTAGTTTTAAAGTCCGGTTCTTTAATCCAAGACTTAAAAAATTTAAAATTTGTTTTTCCTCTCTTGTCAGCTCAACGAAGATGGGTAATTTGAGGAAAGTGGTCCGATAGAAGTGGAGGGGGAAGAAGGATGAAGAGGAGAGGCCATTTGGTAAGAAAAGCTTGATTGGAAAAAGTGTGATCGATCCTAGAGAAAGTCCTACTACCTTGCCTTCTTTTATTGTTCCGTGAATACTGCATTCCTACAGATCTAACAGGAATTAACTCTGCTTGATTAAGGGTGTTAGCAAGTGGTTTAATTTCATTCAGAGAAAGTGGATTACCACCAGCTCTATCAAAGAGCTTATAACAACAGTTGAAGTCCCCCATTATTATCCAAGGATGAGTGGTTTGCCTTAGTGTAGGAATAACATCAAAAAAAGTAGCTCTGACCGTTGCTGAGTTAAAGGCATATACAAAGGTTACATAAAAGGAAGTATTATCAGTGAAAGATTATGCATGGAAATGTATCATCTATGAATTGGAGAGAATAGGAGTAATTTGGATTTGGAGGGGATTGTATAGTATCAAGATCCTACCACATGGTGCTTCATCCAGGTTGTGGATAAAGCACCAATCAGGTTTTATGTATTTGGCTGCCTTGTATGTTAAATCACGATTTAACTTAGTCTCCAGCATAGCTAAGATGGATAACTTATGAGTACCGATTAGTTCTTTACATTGGTCAAGTTTGATGACGTGATGACCCCCACGTATATTCCATGCTCCAAGATATGTCATCATTGGTGAGCACGGGCATTAATCATTTCAATTTTCATTCTCCTCGTTACAGCTTGTGAAGAGGAAAGGTAGTTAGGAATAGCAACAGAAAGTGGAGTAACTTCTTTTCTAGTTGTACCATCTTTAGTTGGGGGGGTGGTCAGACCGGAGATTATAGGAAGCGTTGGAGTGGTGGTAGGTGAGGTAGGAGGAGAGTGGGACGTTGGTGGGGGTAATTTGAATGCAGATGGTGGTTTAATGTTGGTGTAAACAAAAAGAGGAGATGGTTCTTGAACATATCTGTAGCAGGGAGGGGAATTTTCTGTGATGTGCATGCAACAACGCGCATGCATGTTTCCACATCCAACTCAGTAGCCTTACTGAGGGAAGAATTCTTTTTTATACTCTTTTTACTTTTCTTGTCACTTTGGTTTAATCCTTTATTACTTTTATTTTAAATGCTTAACATGCCTTCTGTATTACCAAATACTGCTGTTGTATTGACTTACACTTTATATAGCAAATTATATTCAGAACAATTAAAAATTTATATTTGTTTATCAAAAATGGGTCTGCAGTGAACTAATACAGTGGCATTCCCGCTTCAAAACTCGAAAATGAAAGTCGATGATGCGTGCACTCATCACCGAAATTATTTTCCAGCGACAGAGAGGGGAGTACAACTAATTTCTTTACAGAATTTCTTAAAACCATACTTTCAAATTATATTGAAATATTTATACCAGAAAATATTTATAAATACTATTATTATATTTTCAAAATCCTTTGAAAGAAATTTTTCAAAATCCCGGACTTAAGTTCTAAAATTTCCAAATTTCATTGATTTTATTTTCAATCTTATTTTACCTATTATTATAAATTTTATTCCTAACAACCAATATATAATCTTTGTAAAATTTATTACTTTATATATAGAAAATATAATAGGAAAAATTATTTCATTCACCTATATTAAAACAAATATTATGTCGGTCTATCCTATTAAGTGTGTGGAAATCCCTATTGATGTCATAGCATCCCATGCATCAACCAGAATTTATAAATACAAAACGGAACAAGTTAACACAATATTAAAACCTTTTTATAGCACTAACAAATACGCTCTCTCATATGTACACTCAGTGACTCCCATAGGGTATTGCTACCCTATTAGTAAAGAGTCAGACCCTACAAAGCTAAAGTTTATCGCTAAACCAAAGCTCTGATACCACGTTGTAACATCCCACCTTTTCGTACGCTGTAAATCGACACACGTGCCAATTCAAACCATACGGAAGGGCGGATTGTTATGGGGTAAATAAAAAAATCAAGAAAGAAATAAAACAAAATAGAATCTCACAGCGGAAGGGCAAAATATAATAATCAAAAATACAGTTTATAAAGTTGTTTTACAAAATATTCAATTATACTTGCAACATTTATCAAAGTTACACATACCAATATCAATGCAGTGGAACAGTAATAGTATGGTGGACTAATAATAAATCTCTGTCTTCGTCCTTCAGAGCTAAGGTCTTCGAAATCCTGAAATGCTCGGACTGACCCGAGCGAATTGAAAAGACAAAACACTCGAGCCAGAACTAAAAGATCTTATGTAAGTTAAATCAACCTAAATAAATATGAGTGCAGTAACTCAAGAGATGCTCGGGATTTACATCTCCTAAGGATCCATTAAACTATTTACTATTAGTATATTTCGCTATTATAATAGTGTCTATTAGTAAAAAAAACTTACTTTTAAATAGCATTAAGGCTTTACATTTTCCACCTTAACACGTAATAGTCCCAGTATTCCATCCAATATCATAGTCCATCCTGATCGGGAAGCCACCAGAGGATACCACATGGCTACGGGAGAAATTCAAACTCGTACAAGGCTCGGTATGGTAGGTGATAGGGCACAACAAGGCAATACTAGGGTGGATATACCAATTACGCTTCCGGGTTGGTGGTAACGCGTAGCGTGCAGCTACCACCCACCTCGAACAAACTCCCCAAATCAAAGAAATCAAAAGTGAAGGTGGTCACCGAATCAATCCAAAGTTAGAGTATAGTCGAAGGGAAGTGTCCGATCAGAGGTGCTACCTCATTAACCCGTCGATCGCTCCTGTTTTAGCCACCTTATGCCAACTCACGGAAGTTGGGTCCACGTATTTACCTTATAAGAAACGCCGCCGCCAACTTACTTCGTTCTGGAATCTCCACTGCGTACACGGTTGTTAAAGTGGTTTTCGGAGTTGGCAGAGAGTATGACAACTTCCAATCCCGGTATCTTTAACAACCAACGTTGTTATAACACCGCGGTTATATAAAAATAATTTTACTTCCAAAACCGACATATAATATCTATTTCAAAACCATATAAATACGATATCCACTACAAAACAAACTCATTTGATATTATTTTTATAAAACCCAAATTAATATAATATCATTTTATTTCAATTATATTTCTTTTCCAAAATCATATTACTTTAAAATTTATAATAAATGGAAATCAAACATTTGAATTATAACTTTCAAACATAAGACTACGAAATTTGTAGCTTTAAAACCATAACTTCCAAAACTTAAATGGTTTGGATATTCAACAGTATGTAAAATAGTTGATTTTAAATTACTTTATAAAGTAAATAATTTCCACGCATTTACCATTATTCACTTCAAATTAAGTCTAAACCCATAAATTTTTGGATTCACTTCCAGTTTCAATAAAAACACTTCGATTCCAATATATTTCAAACTTATTTAACAATTTAAAAACTAAGGTTGGAAATTTCTATTCAACAATTTATTGTCCTATTATTTAGTTTGAAATATTTACATAATGAATCCAAAATCATTAAAAATAAACTCAAATTACTAACAACTAAATATTTCCTTCAATTTATTTATACTAGAAATATTCATTTAATTTATCTTGAATTAAAATCCATTTATAAATATCATACCTTTAAATTTCCAAATTTAAATAAGTTTACATCAACTTATGGAGTTTAATTTTTAAATCAGCTCAATTCCAAATAAATTTCCAATTTATCTTCCAATCTTAATTGATTTGAATCATTTAAAACTCTGTATATATACAAAATTTAAACCTGTAATTAAACAAAAATATAAATTATTAAACTTCATTTTTCAACTTATTCATTTTTGCTTAACAAATTTATACATAGCATAAATTCAAAAATTTAACTATATATGTATATATAAATAAGATTTTATATAAGATCAAAAATTTAATATTTATTAAACCGTATCTTATCCAAACCATAGAAATCATTTCAAAATATTTTTATAATAGACCGCGGTGCCTGTATATAATTTTCTATCCTATAGTCAAGTGATAAGGATATTTATCATTTCAATCAGTAATTAAAATAAAATTTTACGGTTATATATCATTTCAAACCGCAATCTCGAATGAAATGAAATGCATAACATCTTGCAGTTAATATAAATAAACATCAATTCATCCATTAAAATCATACATCCATTTGTCACGATCATCATCCAAATTCAAACAATACATCAGGTGGTAACTACCTAGTATCAATTATCAGTTTATATTAAAAAAAAAATTTAATAACTGTAAATTGGCAGTTTATATGCAAAATAAATATAAATTTAAATGGCAGTTAATATGCAATAAAATTGAATAACCATTTAATTTAAATGAATGCAATCTAGCTGAAATGATGATTAAATACGTGCCAAACAGTTGTAAATAAATTTCACTCATATCATAAATAAATTTAACAAACATAAGAACTTTTAAAAGTTATGAGTGGGTTAAAACACTCACCTTTTGAATTTAAATTGAATTAAAATCCAATTTAAACCCAAAACTTCAGCAGCCTCAGAATCTACCCAAACTAGCATCAAAATGTCATAAATCTCAATACGATCCTAACAAAAAAAATCCCGCGTAAATCAGACATTGTATGCGAAAGTTATTCAAGTTATAAGATGACTATTGCCATAATAAAGTGTGTATATACAGTGATATTAAAATAAACAAAATAAATACTAGATTTCACGTTTTGGGATGAGGAGACTATGGTACCTGCTAACAAGGTGGTGGCAAGGCTTGGGTGAGGTGGAGAGGCTTTCACGCAACTCAAAGCTTCAAGAAGGATTAGGAAAAAGTGTTGCAAGCAGGTGAGGGAGAAAATGAAATAGGGTCATGTTTGCATAATGAAGTTCAGTGAGATTGAAAAATTGAAATGAGGCTAAAGGAGGTTGGAGCCAATGAAATGAATGCTTCAGGTAGCAAAAATGAAAATTTATACATTGCATACAACGTGGTGGTAATGAATAATAAATATAAAGTAACGAATGGACCGGTTGTACTAAAACTTTGAGATCCAATTTTAAAACGTCTACTCCGCTAAATTAATTTCTATTAACTCTAAATATACACCTTATTAACATCCAATTAAATTTTATTAACACACATTAAATAAAATGTAACACTCCAATTAAGGCCACTGGGGACCGCCGCTGCACACAATAAAAGATGAACCGAGACTGGAAATTCAAATTTAAAAAACGTTGTTTTTCACAGCGCGCAATCACGATTCAAAATATTTAATTTATATTAAAATATAAGGTTAGCATTAAAATCACTTCTATACCGCCCCTGATTGTTATAAAATGAATGTAAAATTTTGTTCCAAAATTCAAATTTTTCCCTTTTTTATAAAATTTTACTTATCTTTAAAATGAAACGTTCATTTTATTTTTCTCAAACTGTTCTTTTATTTTCATTAAAAATGCTCTTTCTATTTAACCCAAAAATGTACATTTTTCATATTAAATGCCATAAATTTCAATTAACTTCTCCTTCCTTTTAATTTAAAGATTCATCATATGGATTAGATGTTGCAAATTCCACACTTTCAAATCTTTAACTTCTATTTCAATTGTTTATAGATTATACATTAATCTTCCAAAATTTTCAATGAAATTAGCTTTCCATTTATTTTCAATACATTCTTCTTATTGTATAATTATTTTGTTTCACATCTATTATTCCATTCACTATTCTTAAATGGATAAAATTTTTCATTGAATTTGCAAACTATTACCACAATATTCTTACATTCCATCTAACGTTCGATTAACGTAATAATTAAGTGTTAAATTTCATTTATTTGCCATAAACCCAATTATTGAGTTTTTCTACACTTCAATTAAATTAAAAATCTGACTTTCCATTCTTTTAAATTCAGTCAATCAATATCTTATGGGTACATTTTACATTACTGTAAATCCAATACCCTAATATTTTCCAGTAATCAACTAAATTCATATCAACGTAGTGATTAATTACGTTTATTTCAATGGATTTAGATCTAATTCACTAAATTATATACATAGGTAAACAATTAATAGTTATCACAATAAGCCAAATCTACTTCCATTCATACCCTACTATCAATTGATAAAAATAAAATTTCTTACCTAACATCGATTATGTCAAATTACATTTTACTGCATATTATTTTGTCAATTGAATTTATTTTCCGATTTGCTTATTTCAATTAATTAAACTTTACCACCTATTTCAATAAATTGGGTATGCACAAATTTAGCTATTCAAAATTTCAATTTACGAAACAATTATCATGGTTTATATCATATTGCATCAATATCCCTATTTTATCTTAGATTTCCTCTACATTTCCTTTATCGTAAAATTTAACAGTTATATTTCATTTATTCACAATAAATTCAATTATTGAATTTTTTCTTTTAAATTAAATAAATAAATCTAGCTTTCAATTCTTTAAATTAGCCAATTGTTATATTATAAATGAAATTGACATTATTTTCAAATATTACTTTATATTAACATTAACGTCATAATTTATTTATATTTATTGCAATCGGTTACCAGTTATACCTTAATACACTAAATAAATAGTTAACCTAAATAATTGTTACCATTTAACATTTACTTCCATTTACAAGCTATTATTGGCACAAATGTTGTCATTGACTTAGCTCTAATTAAGCAAATTAGTTAAATGGGTAAATTTTAACAATTATCACTAAATGCCAAATTTACTCACATTCATACTTAAATATCAACTACAATTTATTAAAATTACTTACCTATCCTTGATTCAATCACATTGCAATTTATTACGTACTATTTCTCAATTAACATAACCTTTGAATTTAATTCCCAATTTATTTAATGCAATCAATTATGACTTTTACAACTTAAATACATTCATTGGTTCGTAATTATTTCATTAATGCATGCTTCATTCCATACTATTTAGTTATATTTGCCAAGTATGTACACTAGTTACTATTTATATTCTTAATCCATTTATTTTCTTGAATACAATTTATAGCCAAACATACATTTAGATTATTTTCTATAATTGGAATTTTATGCAAGGTCATAAATCATTAACCTTAAATTTGCATTGTTTCTATTAAATTTTCGTTCACCTCCATTGCCCTTTAAATAATCATTGAGGTAACGTATAATTTCAACAACGACCATTTAAAATTACGTTTCTAACATTTATTGTAATTGGTTTTCATAATTTGGAATTCGCTAATTTATCTAGCCTTAATGTTATTACATTAAATCTACATTCAGTTTCAATTAATATAGAATTTAATTCTAATTACTTACCATTTAATTCATAAATTATTGATTACCTTCAAAATTAGATAAAATTTGATTTGATTGTCATCTTCACTATGTCCATTATTACTTAACTTAAAATTTATAATTTCACTCGAATATAACTTTACAAATTTTTCCCAATTAATAGGTATTACTCAAATATCGTTACTTATCAACTTGCATAAACCTTTTCACATACATTTTCTTTCAACTACTATTCAATATATTTTATTTCAACGTTCATTTTAACATTAACTTATATAGTTTTTTTTCATCTAAATTTAATTACTAAATTTTAATTTAAAATAACCAACTTAATTATTAAAATTCACGGGTTGTTACAGAAAACATTTTATTTTCAATTGTAGATATTTTATAAATAAATTGGATTTATTAATTTTATATTTCGAAGGAACTAATATATATGGATATATATATATATAATTATTTATTAGTAACGAATAATCTGATTTCAAATCATTTGTTTTAAAATTGTATAAGTACAAAATAAAATGTATGAATGCAAGTGTAAGACAAGAATAAATATACAAGCTTTGATATGTATATATATCTCTTTTGAAATTAATGAGTTAAAAATATTTTGCGTATACATAAAACATAAGAGAAAAATAAATTCACAAATTATAAAATGAAAGGTTTAAACCATAAATTATAAATTAATTTAAATGAAGGTCAAAACATAAATTTACCTGTTTTAAACAAGTGAAGCCTAAAGGAAATAGCTAATTTACAAGTGTTGGTTTAAGATGAACAAGTGGCACAAAATTTCTTTTGAAATTTAATTTTTTTCAAAATAACGTATAAGGGAAAGAAAAAAAACCATGCTTCTTCATTTTTCAACTAAGTCTTTTCTTTCTTTCTTCATCAAATTTGAAAACAAAAAAGTTCAAAAAGAAAAATATAAAACCTGAAAATCAAAACCAAAAAAAGAAATAACAAAACAAATCAAAGGAAAAGAAAATCATACTAAAAACAGAAAACAAAAGTTAAAAATCTATTTTCATGTTCTTCAATCTGGAAACCAACAGTCAGAAGCATCATCACAAGCAAATTCAACCTATATACAATCAAGCTTCAGATTAAAATTTAGTTCGAACATAGTAGAGGAAAATCAGGTACAGATCAAATAAAAAATACAGGTTCCAGATTTTAAAAATAAAACACTGTCACTTTTTTCGGCATACCAGGTGAGCATACTGTTAACTCCTCTATTTCATGACACAATGACCTAAGGAAATAAGCGACCGAAGGAATTAAAGTGTGAACAAGCTAACAGGGACAAAGTTCTACAACGACCTAGCGACATAAAATTATCACGACCTAACGACCTAAAGTTATCACGACCTAACGACCTAACTATCAGCACAGGGCAACAGCATATCAATAGCGAGGCTTAACGACTTAACGAGCTAAAGATTCAAGAGAACCTAATGAGTTAGCGACCTAACGAACTAATGAGTTAGCGACTTAACGAGCTACGAACTTCCCATTGTTATATTGCTCAGTTGTAGGTCGAGCAGGTACTAAGTCGCTACTGCTCCCACAACAAGCCTAGGTCGCTTCACTAGGTACCTCCGCATGATTGAGTCACTTACCACTCTCCTCTAGGTCGCCCACGACCTACTAACCCGCTCAGATAAGACCAAGTGCAACCAAGATGAGCCGTAGCTCGTATCCCTTAGGTTGCTCGCGACCTACGACCTACCCTTAGGTCGTTCGCGACCTACGACTTAGCCCAGATTTTCCCTATAAATGCTGCACCTGCTCCAACTGTGGGGGGACTTTTGGCTCATTTCTGGAACGCCTATACTCAGCTGATTTCTCGACTCATCCAACACTTCAAACATGAAAGACACTTCAACGAACTTCAAGAAAAGATCTAATACATTCAACATGGATTGGAAGAATTCTCTTACATCGGAGTTCTGGTTATTTGTCTAAGTGGTGTTGTAATCGAAGATTGTTGTATAAGTTGTAATTGAATCAGCAATAAAGGAGATTAAAGTGGACGTAGGCTTAACTTGAAGCCGAACCCTATAAAAATGTTGTCTCTTTACTGTTTTTTCTGTGACTTTCTACTTACTTCTAATTCCCGTATTGACCGGTGGTGTTTTCACTTTATCTCGACTTATATCGGGTTGTTAGCGTTCAATTTTAGCGTTAACATTTTTGGTGCTTTCACTGAGAACATCGAACTCAGGGTGTTTTCATCATTGCTTCACAAAAGTTTGTTGAAAGAATCTCTCTCAAAACCAGAAGTCTATCGGAGATTATGGCTCCTGGAATAAAGCACAGTTCTACTAGACCCGGTGATGTCCACGAGAATACTGCCACTTCTCCTTCGTCAAGTCAAGCAGCTCCAAGTGCTGGGATTACACGGGTAGAGTTGGATGCTGCAATGTCTGGGCTATATCAGCAGATGGAAGCCCAGAACGCTTTAATGCTTGAAAAGTTGAATGCTTTGCTCGGAGCTAACCGTCAACCAATGAATACTGAAGAAAACGTTGCTGATGATGTTCATAATCCTGAAGAGAGGAATATTCCTCAAAAGGCAGCTAGCCCCGCTGAAGAGGCACCTCCCCAAGCTGGAGGATCAATGCCACAGCCGACTCTTCGCAAACGTTTGTCCAGACAAACTTCCGTGAAAATGGCTGAAGTCTGTCCCACAGAGCCTTTAAACGATGAGGAATACCTTTCGCGTATGGTTCGACAGATTATGAAAGAAAGTATGCAAAGAGAAGAAGATGAAAAATAGTGGGGGTTCGCTCCAAGAAAAACTCCATTCACCGAAAGGATTTTGAAGGATGAATTCCCAAGGAAGTTTATTCCCCCTACCATCCTGGCTTATAAGGGAACCAGCGACCCTAACCAATTCCTATATAAGTAAGACTGGCACATGACTGGTGCTAGAGCATCGGATGAGATCAAATGCCGGTACTTTTTGGTATACTTGGAAGGAGTGGCTCTACTTTGGTTCACAAAGCTACCTGTCCGATCTGTGGACCAGTTCTTCGATTTAACTCGTAAGTTTAAAGAGCAATTCAGGTTGTATGCTTCAAAGGCAAAGGACATAATGTCGTTGTCCAGCCTGGAACAGAATCCCGGAGAATCTATTATATCTTTCTTAAACCGTTTCAACATAGCCTTAGCTGAAGTCGACAGTGCGGAACCATGGATGGTCTTGACCTACTTAATGAGGGCTATCGACAAATCGAGTGAGTTTGGGAAATGGTTGAAGATGAAGGAACCAAACTCGCTCGAGAAATTCTATAAGAAACCTGACGAGTTCATGCACTTGGAGAGCCTTCATGCACCGGCAAAAGTGGCATTGATAGAGGTTAAGAACAACACTGTTGCTCCTACCAAAAAGCAATCCGGAAGTCATAAGAGGGAGAATAATGGTGGGAAGAAGCAAAAGGATGTGAAGAAACCTCGCTTCTTAAAACATTCAGATTTCACTCCATTGACTGATACCCCGGAGAATATCTTTTTTGCTACCAAAGATGCCGTGGAATATCCTAAACCACCTGAGTTGAGAATTGGGAAAAAGGCTGTTCAAAGTGGGAGATTTTGTCGGTTTCATAATCAACCCGGTCATGATACTAACGAGTGTCGCCATTTGAAAAGTTTGATTGAAGAACTGCTGAGAGAGAATAAGTTATAGCAATATGTTAAGAGAAATAGGAATGACCCAACTTCATCTACTAAGGGCCAGCAACTTCCTACTCATCCATCTGGCTCGGGTGAGAGGACTACTGCGCATGAATCAGAAAGGCCTGTTATTGATGTAATCACGGGAGGTCCTCACCTGGCAGACAGAAGCTGGGGCAAGATGGAAAGATATTCTCACGCTTTGAAATACTCCCCAACAAAAGAAAATGTTTTTGTGTTGGAAGACGCTGCACCTTTGAAGTAGCAAAGAACTTTTAATGACGATATTGTGTTCAGGGCCAGTGACTCTATGGGTGTTGAAGCTCCAACCATGGATCCCTTGGTCATCTCTACAGGCATCGGGCCAGCTATTGTAAGAAGGGTACTTGTTGATTGTGGCACCTCTTGCAATATCCTCTTCAAAAAGACATTCGTTCAACTGAAGATTCATATGTCTGATGTTCATGATTCATTGCAAAAGATTGCTGGATTCACTGGGGAACCAAAGCAGCCAATTGGAACTATTGACTTATTTCTTGAACTTGGAGAGGGGCAGAAAAAGGTGGTTCGAAAGCAGACTTTTGTGATTGTTGACGAATTTTCTGCTTACAATGCCTTCATGGGCCGGCCAACTCTTGCAGCATTCAAGGCAATTCTCGCTCTGTGGTGCCTTACTATGAAGCTCCCCACAGATAACGGTGTCGGTGTTATTAAAGGGGATCAGAATGCTGGGCGAGAATGTTATCTGATAGAGTTGCGGGAAGCAAGGAAGAGAGAGATGGGAAAGGATGCGGCGGCTCCACTCCGCATCAATGAATCAACCTTGTAGCAATTGCAGGGTGGACCCTGCACTGGCGAGCATAGTAGTGCACGAAAAGAAATGGATCCCAGAAAAGCCAGTACAGGGGAGAGTAGAGTGGTGCCAGTACAAGTAACGGTGCCAGTACCTGTTGACCCGAAAGACCCGAACAAAGTGCTGAATGTGGGTTCTCAACTTAGTGTGACATTTCAAAATATTTTGATATCATTCTTGAAAGAAAATCTGGATGTATTCGCTTGGAGTCATGCTGATATGTGTGGGATATCTCCAGAAATTGCGGTGCACACTCTGAATATTGATCCTAAATTTACACCTATGAAACAGAAAAGAAGAACCCAAGGTCCAGAAAGGTCAGCAACATTAAAGGAAGAAGTAGATCGGCTCATGGAGAATGGTTTCATCAGGGAGTCCGCTTATCCAAATTGGGTTTCTAATCCGGTGCTGGTTAAAAATCAAGTGTAAAGTGGAGAGTTTGCATTGACTTTTCAGATTTAAACAAAGCCTGCCCCAAAGACTGTTTCCCGTTGCCCAGGATTGATCAGCTAGTGGATGGAACAGCTGGGCATGAATTGTTGTCTTTCATGGGTGCTTACTCCAGATATAACCAAATCATGATGCATGAGCCAGATCATGAGGACACGAGCTTCATCACCAATGTCGGTCTTTACTGCTACAAAGTCATGCCCTTTGGACTGAAGAATGTAGGGGCAACTTTCCAAAGACTTGATAATGCTATGTTCAAGCCACAGATTGGCAAAACTATGGAAGTTTATGTTGATGATATGTTGGTAAAGTCAAAGAAAGTAGTGGACCATATGGATCACTTGGCAGAAATGTTCGCAGTCCTCCGAAAGTATGAAATGAAGCTTAATCCTTTGAAATGTTCATTCGGGGTAGAGTCCGGGAAATTCTTGGGTTTCATTATGAGTGCTAGGGGCACTAAAGCTAATCCTGCGCAAATCACTGCTCTGAGAGAAGTCAAAGCCCCTAGGACGAAGAAGGAATTGCAGAGCCTCAATGGGAAAGTTGCTGCTTTGAGTCGGTTCATTTCCAAAGCCATGGATAAATGCATTCCATTCTTTAACGCTCTAAAGAAAGGAAGGAAATTTTTTGAATGGACTCCGAAATGTCAGAAAGCTTTCGATGAACTAATTCGTCATATCGAAGCACCTCTAATACTTTCTAAGCCTAGAAGCGGTGAAGAACTTTTCATATATTTAGCAGTTTCGTCTCATGCTCTCAGTGCAGCATTAGTACGGGAAGATGCAAAAAATGGGCATCCGGTCTACTACATCAACAAGAGATTTATTGGGGCAGAGACGAATTATTCAAAGCTAGAAAAGCTCGCTTATTGCCTGCTGATAGCTTCCAGAAAGTTGAGGCCATATTTTCAAGCTCATCCTATCAAAGTCCTCACTGACCAGCCTCTAAAGCAAGTCCTATTTCGCCCTGAGACTTCGGGTCGTCTTCTGAAGTGGAATATTGAACTTAGCCAATTGGTATCACTTACCACCCCCAAAGAGCAATCAATGGACAAGCTTTAGCAGATTTCATTGCAAAATACACAGATAAAGGTGACAGCGAGGAAGAAGTTACTGAAGACATCCCGACCCGATGGAAATTATATGTTGATGGCGCAAGAAACGACTATTGTTCTGGAGCCGGGGTTGTGCTTGAAACCCCCGAAGGGAGATCGTTGTGTTACGCATTGAGATTGGAATTCCCTTCGACAAATAATGAAGCAGAATATGAAGCTCTTATTGCCGGCTTAAAGTTTGTTAAAGAACTGAATATCAAAGTGATGCAAATCTTCGTGATTCCCAGCCTATTGTGTGCCAAGTCAAGAAAGAATTTCAGACTAAAGGAGGAAATCTGCCTGCTTACTTGTCAAGAGCCTGGGAACTTCTCGATGATTTTGATCATTATACGATAAGTCATATACCCCGGGAAGAGAATATGAAGGCAGATTCTCGCAAAGTATTCAAGCACTAGCGAAGCTCAATTACTGGGATTTGTTCCTGTAGAAGTCTTGTCAGCCCCGAGTATTGATGAAATGGAGATTGACTGGATCATGACTGTTTCTCGAGAGAAGGATTCGTGGATGACTCCAATCAAGGAATATCTACTTAACGGCTTCCTTCCAGAAAATTCAAAAGAGCATCAGAAGCTGTTAAGGAAAGCCTCAAGATATGTAATTGAAGACGGTCGGTTATACAGACGAGGATTCTCAATGCCATTACTCCGATGTGTAACCAAGGAAGAGGCTAAGACAATTTTAGCTGAAGTGCACGGAGGAGAATGTGGGGATCATTCAGGTGGTCAAACTCTAGCAAAGAAAGTTCTCCGCTATGGGTATTTTTGGCCAGACATTAATCGCGATGCTGTTAGCTACGCCCGAAAGTGTGACCAATGCCAGAGATTTGCAAAAATCCCAAGAGCACCTTCCACCGAGCTAACGCAGATGGTCAGTCCATGGCCATTTGCTATCTAGGGAATAGATCTCATTAGGCCTTTGCCAACTGCCAAGTCCGGAATCAGATATGCTATTGTTGTTGTTGATTATTTTACTAAATGGGCTAAATCTGAACCATTAGCTACTATTACCTCTAAAAAGACGACAAACTTTGTGACTAAGAATGTCATTTGCAGGTATGGTGTGCCTCAAAAGATAATCACAGACAATGGTACCCAATTCGAAAGTGAAGAGTTCCAGGATTTTTGCAAGCGATTCAAGATCCAAAAAAGCTTCTCAGCAGTGGCTCATCTGCAGGAAAACGGGCAAGTGGAAGCAGTAAACAAAATTACCAAGTCAACCATAAAAAAACATATGGAAAAAGCAAAAGGTGGTTAGGTTCATAAGCTACCACTAGCACTATGGGCATACAGAACTACCCACAAAACTGCGACTGGCCACACTCCATTTTCATTAACATACGGATCAGAAGCAATGATTCCAGTGGAAATAGATATCCCCTGACATAGGAGAATTCATTTCAACCAAGCTAAAAATGAAAAGCTGCAACTTTAAGAACTTGACTTCTTTGATGAAAAAAGGGGAGAGGCTCAGCTCAGAATTGCAGCTCATCAGCAAAGGATTGCCAGGCACTTCAATTCCAAAGTTCGCCAATGCAGCTTTGAGATTGGAGTTCTAGTCTTGAAAAGGATCATGACAGCAACAGGGGTGTTTGTGCCAAATTGGGAAGGGCCGTAATAGGCAAAAAACTTCTTGATGGCACTTTCAAACTGACAACTGTCGAAGGAGATCCAATTCCAATAGCTTGGAATAGCAATCACTTGCGTCTATATTTTACTTAAAAGCTTTGCTTAAATTTGTAAAATGATTATGGATGTATCATTCTTGCATTGTAAACCATTGTAAAAGCAGTATGAATGAATAATAAGAACTATAAAGTGGATGTAGGCCCAGTTCTTGGCCGAACCACTATGAATCGTGTGTTCTCTACTATAATAAAATGCCTGTTTTATTTCGATATGTAAATTCCTTAAATGTATTGCTAAAATGTCGGTTTAGTATTGCAGGCCCTTAAAACAAAGCTTACCCATCACAATGTCAAGCGATCCCTGAAATCACTCAATAAACAAGTGCCAAGCCACAAAAATTCCAAATTCTGAATCCGTTATAAGGGGTGCTTCATGCAAACAGTTAGTGATTCCGTTGGACTCGCTTAACAATGAAATACACTTCTTTAGATAAAACAAACTACTTGCAAAAGAAAGGAACATGTGCTTTAAAATGATAACAGGTAATCTCTGATGAGCAAATGACAAACAGACAAGGGCGAGCAGACAGCAAACAGCCAAAAAGGACTCCTGCCTCTCAACAAAAAGTTTGGTGGAACCACCGGAGGGGAACTTTCCCAAAGCGAAGACACCAGGCCCTTTCTACCTGATTGCGATCGTTTGTGCAAACGAACATCTGAATGGATAGCTTGCGTCCGCCCCGTGGATCCACTTAACCGTGAGACGCAACGTTCATGGCAAGCCAACCACTCCAAAGACCTCTTCGGAGGCAAAAGACCTCTTCGGAGGCACAAGCCCTCTTCGGAGGCACAACTCTTCGGAGGATAAAGAACTCTTCGGAGGCAAAAGACATCTTCGGAGGCACAAGCCCTCTTCGGAGGCACAACTCTTCGAAGGATAAAGACCTCTAACGAGGCACGCCGAAAGAAGAAAGTTCTCTACTCAACAAAAAAGATTGGTGGAATCGCCGAGGGCCCTTGTTAAATAGTTGCGATCGTTTGTGCAAATGAACATCCAATTAAGTAACTTACGTCTGCCCCGTGAATCCATTCTACCATGAGAGAGTAACTTCCAGGCAACCAAAAAACCTCTTCGGAGGCAAAAGAACTCTTCGGAGGCAAAAGACCTCTTCGAAGGCACAAGACCTCTCCCAAGGCACCACAAGCCCTCTTCGGAGGCACTCACCTTCACCAAAGGCACACACCTGCCATCTTCGGAGGCAGAAGACCTCTCCCGAGGCACCACAAGACCTCTTCGGAGGAACAAGACCTCTTCGGAGGCACAAGACCTCTTCGGAGGCACGTCCCAAGAAAAGCACTTTAAAGTGAACGAAGCAAAAAGCCCTCCAACGAGGCACACCAAGAATAAAAAAAAGCCCTCTTCGGAGGCACACTACAGCTATCAAAGGAAGATCAATTTTCCCATCTTGAAAATATTATTCCGCAGAAGTTGTAGTGCTAATTCAAAGCCTTCTTTGAAAAACTCGCTTCACCACGTAGGAGAGTACACTTGTCAAAAAAATGGCTATCTCTGAAAGTGAAGTGTAAAAAAAATTTCAAACAAAAGAGAGAGAAGACTTCTCCAATACCAGGCACACTCTACTAAAGCAGAGTAGAATTTCCTCAAAATGAAAAAATTATTCTCTAAAGAAAGAGTGCAAGCCTTCTTAAAATGGAAGAAGTGTTCTCCAACTTAAGAGTGCAAATCTTCTCGAAACAGAAGTTTTGTTCTCCAACTTAAGAGTACAAGTCTTCTCGAAACTGAAGAACTGTTCTACGAAGTTTTATCAAATGAAAGAAATTGCAATAAGCCGTGGTATGGGGGCAATACAACACAACATAGCTATATTAATAAAAGCACCGCTCAAACAACATACCACAAACTTACTGCAATATCATAGTGAAGAAACTTGTGCGAAAATAAGAAATAAATGCATTCATAAATACAGTCAAAGATTGTATTGTACAAGTAAAAAGAAACATTTCATTCCATATTATAATTTTTTTATGCATGTGCAGGTTTCAAAAAAGCGGGGACCGGTGCCCGCACAAATTCCGGTCAATACAAGCCTTTATGTACAAGCAAAAAGCAAAACAAGAAGAGTAGAGCGAGACTCATTATTTCTTCTTCCCACCACCTTTAGAGCCCTCGCCTGGCCTAATGGTTAACTTTGGGAGTCGGCCTGGTCGAGTCGGGGAAGAAGGAGATAGAGGTGCAGCCGGTTCTACTTCCGCCTTCTCTTCGCCCGTAGAAGTGCTATTCCTTCTCCTCTTTGAAATTGCACGCTTCCCCTTCTTCCTTGAAGAAGACTCACTGCCTGGAGTGATAAGTGCAGATGGTTTTGGGTCGTCATGAAATTGCTCCGGAGTCTTTTCACCTTCTTCAAGTTCCTTAGCCTTCTGCTCTTGCGAAGCGGCCGGGCCATCAAAGCCTTGAAGGGCTTCTATTAATTCTTCTTGTTACCCCGGTTGAGAAGCAGAAGGAGGCGTAACTTGAAGAGATGGGGGTGGAACAGCTGGGAGAGGAGAAGTCTGTGTGACACTTGGCGTTTTCACTACAGAAGAAGAGAAGTTAAAGTCAGTATTCCTCACAAAGAGAGGAGATAGTGGCGCGTCAAGACTTAAGTAATAATCAAAAAGTTCGTCAAGTTCATGTGAAGTGAACAACCAATCCACTTGAGCTAAATCAACGTTGAAGTTACCAGGAGAAGTTGGCTTTATAATGTCAACATCAAAGCCTTGTGCTTCAATGCTTCTTGAGCCTCATATCCAGTGTGAGCGGTTGCAATTTCAATGTCAGCTTTGGCAGGTGGCGAGGAATGGGAACTGGAGTCGATAATATCCATGTCGGCCGAAACCAAAGGAAGAGTCAGGTCGGTCGAATGTGCCTTCCCTAAACATTCTCCTTCCGCCGTTGCGGCTCGCTGTTTAGCAAGTTGCTCCTTCCCCTTGGCAAGGGCGGCACGTGCATCATCATCTAGATAGTGTGCCTCAAGACCTGCTTCAGCATATCTAGCACCTCCAAGCATATCAAGTGCGGCTTCCCACACTTCGGTTAAGGTAACCTCGTATTTCAGGCCCAAAAACGAAAAGCTACCGCGCCCCAAGACACAATGTATATAAAACTCGAATAGGGTAGAGCTGATGTTGGCCTTGGTCGCTTCATGAGATTCTTCGGCTGCTGCTTTGCCGGCGATAGCTTCATCACGCTCTTTTTCAACTTTAGAAAGTCGAGCTTTTAACATTACAATTTCCATGTCCTGAAAGCGGGTTTTTTCTCGCAACTGAGCAACGTCAGTTCGGTAGCTTTCTACAACTTGCTGTTGTGCTTTGAATTTAGCTTCAGCATCTTTTTGTTCTGCATGAGCATCTCTCACCTGTTTTTGAAGCACTTCTTCTTTTTGAGAATAAGAAGTGGAAGAAGTGGCAAGTTATTCTTTGAGTTTCTGAATTTCCGCTTCAAGCTTCTCATTGTAAGCGGCAATGCTCTTCATCTCTGCATCATGCTGGTCGAGAGTTTTCTGCCACTCGGATTTATCATTTTCCATAGTTAGTATGGCTTTGACATTTGCGCGGTTTGCCCTTTGAAGTTCGTCAACAAGTTTTTGCCAACCAGACATTCTCTCAATATCGAGTTTGACGGCATCAAGATTTCGTAACATAGCTTGCTTGTCGATTGGGACCAAATCAAGATCAAAATGCACTCCTTTTAAGCACCAGTGCGGAAACCGGCTTTAAAGAGTAGCCGGACCGTGTCCAACTTGATACGAAGGCCTACTGATGATCGTTTGAATATCAGCTCTTTGAAGGGCAGGAAAGCTGGAAGGGATTTCCAAAGAGATGGGAGCAGCGGGCTTTTCAGAAATTTTAGATTCCGGCCTTTCGCTAAGCTTGGCCCGTTTACTTGGATCTTCAACGATGTGACTTTTTCCCTTGTCATCATGAGATTTTCTTTTGTGGGAATCATCTTCTCTTTGGAAAGAATCGTGTCGCTCATCCCTTCTCCCATAGTGCACTTCATAGGCCCGTCTATCGCGAGCTTTTCTTGCGGCTCTTTCTTCGTCGGTCTCCCTAGGGGCAGGAAGGTACCGCCTGGGATCATAAGAGTCGCCTCTCCCGTAACACTGAAAATCATCGTAGTAAGAGCCGCTACGTCCCATTGGAGAACCTGAAAATGAAGAAGAGACAAGTTCAGAAATCTTCAAAGCAAGGAAGTTAAGTGCACAAAGCTGCTAAAAGTCTAAGTGTGTGTGGCGTGTAAACTACGCGCGTCAAGCTATAAACCACTCTTCGGCTTAAGAGTTATCTCTTGGGTTGATGGAGTTGTTTGCAAAACCGATGTCACTTCAACCACTGGAGAAGTAAGTTTAGAAGCGGTAGAATCATACTTGAAGAGTTCACGTGAAGTAACTACCAAATCGCTCAACCCCTCAAAAATATAGTCACCATTACGCCCAGCGGGACTCTTTCTCTTAGCTCCTTCATCAGCAGCCTTCCCGGAGTGTTAAGGAGGTTCCTCTTCTTCAATAACCGGGGGAAGTACAAATTTGCCAGATGACCCCATGACATCAACGGAAGTAGAACATTTTACCAATGAAGCCTCAGCAGTAAGTTCCTTCGGTGCAAGTTCTTCGACAGAAACTGGGGCATCTGATATTTCTGCTTCATATCCAGGGGCATCTTGAAGCTGAGTAGATCGAGAGGGGTGCAAAAGTCCAAACTGATGCAAAAATTCGTCCTTCAGCAAAAATTTGATGCTTCTCTCCTCGACCGCCACAGCACTTAGGCTTTCAAAAGTCAGCTTATGGCTTGAATCTTTAGAAGGAGGAGGAAGTGCTGCAAAAGTAAAGAATGAAGTTAGCACTTAACAATTTGGATTTTGGAAAGTTCAGAAATAGAAAGAACGGGGATAGGCAAGCTTACTTCCTATCTCCAAATACTTTAAAATCTTGGGGGCAACGGATGAAGAAAAATTGATTCAGAAACCCGTGGGCGCTTTCGGGAAGATCAGTGATCAATTTCCGGTTCCATGCGCTTCTCACCAGTATTATAGAAGCGTGATCTTTGTGTTTTCGCGAATGTGCATAAGTAACAAATTTCTTCAAAGCTTGGAAGACGGTCGAGTGTCCTCCTGAAAAGTACACACAGTCCCATCAAGACGGCGTAGCCATTGGGATGCAACTTGAAGGGAGAGATAGTCAATCGGAGAAGGAGCTGTTGAAGAAAATAGTTAAAGGGAGGAATAACTCCACTCAAGCACATTTGACGATTAACTGCGACAAAACCCAGAGGTGGCCTGTCGGCAGTATCGTTTACCCCCGGAAGCAAAGCATCAGCCTTAGCAATACCAAATTGGATACATAGTTGGCTAAACACCCGTTGATTCAGAGTAGCTGGAGTTCTTTCCGGGGGATCATCCAAGGGGTTAGCTACTGGGAAAACCTCTCCAGCTCGTCCTACTATCTCTTCTTGAGAAGTCGTTCTACACAAGGAACTGGATATTCAAATATGAAGGTGCACGTTTCCTAAAAGAGTGTGAAGTGTTGTGCAAAGCTACTGAAATAACAAGTAAATAAAATAAATCTTGAAATAGTACTGATTGATGCACATCAATTCAGGAAGTTTCGAGGCTTGTTATCAAACCAAAGTTAAGTGTAGTATCAATGCAGATGATATTTAGTAATAAGCAGTTATAACTGTATGAATTTTGCGTTGATACTTCATTTAATCAGTTGATTCACAACACTTCATCTATAGCCAGTTTCATACTATTTTAAATAACGAGTTCTTTAATCTAATCCATCACTCGATGTGGGAGGTCGCTGATGAGTATATTCGTCCCATTTTTCTGCAAATGTTGTTTTTAACAGGTTATTAGCGTTAAATTTAATATAATCTCTAAAGAAATGCAACGAGTTCAGGCAAGTTATCTCGACAGTTCAGGTTGAGGATTCAAGTAAAATGCTGTCATATTTTTGCAAGTAAACAAGTTCAAGCGACTTAGCGTAGGTCGAAGTTCCATTAAGTCATTCTGTTCAAATCAAAATTTCATCATTCATGTTCCTACAAGTTAAAGTTATGATGCATATTGAGGAATAAGGCTTCAGGTCAAGATAATGCAAATCTGTCTAAGTACTAGCTCGGCCGCGACCTAAAACCTACGCCGCAAGAAGTTAGGTCGTTAATTTGTTAAGTCTCTCTGCTTTAAGCTTTATGTTATTCCAGCAAATTAAGTCGCAAAAGGTGATGCTGCAAGAAGCTAGGTCGCGAATTTGAAGGTCGTTCAGCTTCCCTTAGGTCGCAAGGATTCTTAGATCGGTCAGTTTGTTAGGTCGGCCAAATCTGTTAAGTCGTAAAGGGTGTTATGTCGCTCAGATTCATTAGGTCGCTTCTGATGTAACTCAGCAATCTCGAGCTATCTCCTATCAAAACCGCTATACCCTACTTTCCTTAACCCGGTAACCCTCTCCACTCAATAGCTCGCTATCTCGTTAACTCGTGATCTGATACCCATTATCACCTACACAATGAAATCCATCATCCCCTTAGTGAAATCTATTATCTCTCCATACCACCAAATCACTCAAAACTAATTCAAATCATCTCAGATCCATCATAGATCCAACGCACTGCTGTGCTCTCGTGAATCACAACGATAACGTAACCAACGACGATCGAAAATCGGTCGCAACCTGACTCGAAGTGAAACGCGACGCACTGATTTGGACTAGTGTCAGATGATGGGGATTCGCAATTCGACGGTCATTATGGTTGGATAAAGATCGTATTCACTTACGTAATATGATAGTAGAGATGAATCGACGATTGATTAGCTTGAATTCGCCTTTGAGAGCTCGAAGGTTTGTTAATGGCAGATCAGGTTGTCACAGCAGTTAAGGAGAAGGGAACGAGCTAACAACTCATATAGGGCAAGGAAAAGAAGACGAATGGGTATGCGAGTTAGCAAATCTCTTGGGTCGCTCACGACCTAGCGGAGTTAGGTCGAAGCACACGACCTACGACATAGGCGTGTACTTCGAGGGGCAAATGTTAACTCCTCTATTTCATGACTCAATGACCTAAGGAAATAAGCGACCGAAGGAATTAAAGTGTGAACAAGCTAACATGGATGAAGTTCTACAACGACCTAGCGACCTAAAGTTATCACGACCTAACGACCTAAAGTTATCACGACCTAATGACCTAACGACCTAAAATTATCACAATCTAGCGACCTAACTATCAGCACAGGGCAACAACATATCAATAGAGAGGCTTAACGACTCAACCAGCTAAAGATTCAAGAGAACCTAATGAGTTAGCGAATTAACGAGCTGACGAGTTAGCGACTTAACGAGCTACGAACTTCCCATTGTTATATCGCTCAGTTATAGGTCGAGTAGGTACTAAGTCGCTACTACTCCCACAACTAGCCAAGGTCGCTCCACTAGGTACCTCCGCGTGATTGAGTTGTGTAACGTCGACGGATTTTCGTTCTTCGAAAATTCGACATCGACACTCACTTTATCGACTGCCGAGAAATCAAAGGCCGAAAACCGAGATGTTATGGGTTTTAAAAAAGAAAAGAAAAGAAAGAAGAGAGAAAAAGAAGAAAGAAAAAGAAAAATAGAGGGAAAAGAAGATAGACAATTTTTAGAAAACAGAGAAAGAAAAAGAGAATAGAGGAAAAAGAAAACAAAAGACAGAAAAGAAAATAGAGAATTTGAAAATAGAAGATAGAAGCATTTTAATAATAGAACGGACAGAAAGGAAACAACAGAACAACAACAGAATCTCACAATTCGCAGCGGAACAACATATAATAATAAATGAATAATCTTTAAACAAAGAACTATCAGTTATTACATTTCATTTCATTACATCACATCATATCATCAGAGTGTACAACATCATACAACAACAAACAGTGCAGCGGAAAAAGAAATACTATATAAACTAGTAATACGCCATGCCATCCAGCTTGCCTCCAGCAACTCCAGAATATCCAGAATATCCTGATAAACCTAACTCTTAACTGCCCGTGTGGAAATTGGTGGGCACCCAGAGTTTAGGAAGGAAAACAATAAACTCCAAGTCAGTCATGTGACTGGTGTGAGAACTCAAAACAGTTTATTTATCTTTAAAATCAAAATAGAGGAATATTTTTAAATTAATTCGCAATGCTTTTAAAAATGTAACTACCATAAGACCTCCCACCACACACACAATGCAAACGCAGACTTGGAGGAGATTTCTTCTTATGTTAGTCAAAGATGCTTGATACGCATTAAAATAACATTTGATATTATTACTAGTGCATAGTGTAGAACAAATCCTTTCGAAAGTAAAGATATAAATCATAGCCAGCATAGGTACCATTATATTATGCCTACTATAGCTACCTCCTGAGGAAGCAGGTTCTACAACTAAAACCGTACAAGATCGTATTGTTTCTTTGGATTTCCAACAAATGGTCAGGCTAAGGAACTTCCTACTGCCACATGGGATCGCCTCTGGCTGGACGTCCCGAGAACTTAACCAGCTCTCTGCCAACACAAGGCCGGGTTACCTTTATCACTAGGTAACTACTACACGAATATGGCATCCCCCGGTCCCATCGGACCTTTAACCGAGCGCTCGTCACCAACAACACCACACAGAAATAGATATAGTGTATCAACATGAGTAAGTATCTGGGCTCCATACCATGATACCACCCTTTCCAGAAGGAAATGCACATACCCTAAAGGGAGCTACCCCTCATAACCTTGCCGCATCTTTCCTGTTTTGACCATTAACGGGATGTGAGGCTCGACGAATTCACGTCCACAAAAACATACTTTATACAAAAGCCATGCTTTGGGTCAACAAATGATCAACACAATGATCACTAAGATAGACGATCAAATAAATGATCCTATCACAAATAATCAACACAATGATCATTTCAGCATCACTCAGCATGTCACATTACCAAAATGGGATATATTGCTGATAACTTCAACTATATAACCTTTGAGCTCGTACGTCTCAAAGAAGGGTGTTAAGCAAAGAATAAATTCTCCGCCACCAACAGAAATATATTTGAAAGAAATCGGCTTTATATCTCAATTTGTAATGTCAGGCATACAATCCATACAAGTCTGTTCCGGGATCGAACAAAACCGAAGGCACTTACAAAGAAGTCCTTGCAATCCGGATATTCACAATCCTGATCGGATTCACCATCACATATGGAGAACTCAATACCGGAGCAACTCGGTGCAGAGTCAATCGATAGTTCATCCTATCACTCTTGCAAATACCGGTCTTCAACACCGATCTTCAAATGCAATTTCACAACGACGTATCACATATTCAGAGTGGGTTATACGACCCCATGGTCCTTTCCCGGTTAACCCGAATAGTGAGCGCTTATTCAAAAATAAGTGTGCATTCAAATTCAATCAATTTACATCAAATACCCATTCAAAG
Source organism: Allium cepa (assembly GCA_030765085.1). NCBI lineage: Eukaryota > Viridiplantae > Streptophyta > Magnoliopsida > Asparagales > Amaryllidaceae > Allium > Allium cepa. The sequence goes on along the minus strand of CM060939.1, from coordinate 959,709,786 downwards.
GGAAATATTGATAGTCGGCTATTGAACTATCAATGGATATGCATACATCACCAGATTCCAAATAATTTTCCAAATTATTTATTTTCCAAAAATATCTTTACAAGATATAAAATTTCAACACTTCAAAAATAAATCAATATTTATTTTTAAAACAATTCTCCTTTTCATTTATAAATTCCATAATGAATTTATATTTCAAAATATCCATGCATATGCGATTTCAATAATCCATTTCAATTTATCCTCGAAAAGATAAATTCTAAATATTCACTTCACATTGGAAAACATTTCCATACTTATTAAAAATAAGTAATTCACAATCTTTTATTTTCAACACTTAGAAAATATTCAATATACTTAAATCGAATTAAGTATATATTTCATTCTATTAAGAAAAACCTTTCTTAAACATATCTACTTGGGCCAAAACGAATGTTGCGTAAAACATCGTTACGACAACCCAAAATCACTAGTATAGGGATTCGAAATTAAAATAGATATATATAAATCCCAATACTATTCAAAACATTTCTTTTCGGAAATCATTTACTATAACAACAGTGTTATAGTCCATCATCTCCTTTCATTTCTCGAAACATCTATTTCAACAAAAAAATGTTGAAATCTATGGTTTCGAATCTCAACATTTTTAAAAACATCGTTAGATTGTTTTAATTCTATTTAAAACATCACATTCAAAACAATTTCTTTAACGTGTTATTCACTATTCAAAACGTGAATATACTATGTTAACAAATTTCATCATTTTTATACTCTTTAACTTAAAGGATTATTCACAGTCTAAAACGTGAATATAACTCTATTTCTAAGTTATAACAATTAACTTATCAAAATAAGTCGTTTGCGAATTTATAAAACAACGTTCATAAATTCCATTTCTCTTTATTTATAAAAACTTCCTTTTTATAAATTCCTTTATTAACCTATTCCAGTTTATAACTTAATTATAAACTAAAAGTTCATACTATAAGTTAATTACTTATAAAACGATTATTTTACAGAATCGTTCTTTTAAAGACTTTCCAAACCATAAATCTTATAACTTATAAGATTCATTTATTTAACAAATTTTATTCTTCAAATAACTTCACAAATTTATAAATCTTACTATTTATAAATTTCATTCTATAACTTCACCATTTAAATTCTATAAATTTCATTCTTTAGTGAAATTCATTTTCACTTCATTCAAACACTTATAAAACTCGTTTTATAATGTCAGTATTTCAATTTATAAATATCCATTTATAAATCTCTTAATATAAATAATTTATATTATTCTTTAAAACGTCTTTAAATTCCTTTATAATTTCACCATTTTGATTTATAAAATAATCAAATTTTATAAATCTTAAATTCAAACTTTTAATAATAAACTCAAAAATCCAGTTTAAATTATTTTATAAAATCATTGATCCATATTTCTCAAAAATCAACTTTTGACCGTATTTCTAAAAATCAGCTTTTTAACTATATTTCACAAAATCATAATTTTTATAACTTTAAAAATTATAACGTTTATTTATTTAAAATGGATCAATTCCAAAAATATTTTTATATTTCAAAAATCACTTTGAAAATCATTTTAAAATCCCAAAAATCTGGGTCCAATGATGCTACACACCAAATAGTCAATCACGACTACTAACGATATCATATATCGATATGATAATCCATCAAATATCAAAATATCTGAAATTAAATAAAAACTGTTGAGGAATCCAGTTGGATCCCTCCAACCTGTTTCCTGCATCCACAAACATTAGCACAATACCAATTTCGCTCCAGTACGAAATTATCGCGGTATATGTTCTTAATAAATATTATCCGCTTAATAACGGCGTAATAGGGTCTCATCCGCTAAACAAAAAAATGCGGGAAATCAACAACTGCAATATATACATATGCCAATATATATATATTGATATTATATATAATACCAATTTCACTGTTTATGAAATATTCGCGGTATATGTTTATAATAAATAACATCCGCTTACTAACGGCGCATAATGTCTATTTTAACAATCAATAATTTACAGTCATCATTCAAACATGCATTCAAATATTTTAAATCTAACTATTTAAAATAAAATCGAAACCTATTCGATTGAGTGAGAAATTCTCACCTTGGTTTTAATTTCCGTTTTAGCTTTTATTTCGAATAAAATTAAACGCGCGTTTAATTTTACCCGAAATTCTCACTAACTCCAAACGACTCCAAACCAACTCCATCGCGTAGTGCTCGTCCATACGATTCCAACGCAACTGAGTTTGCATTTTTTCGACCTCGTATGAAAAAGTTATGAATTATTGAAGTTACATGATTTATATACTTATAAATTTACAACTTTTTATAAAAAAATTTAACCTAACTCTCCTGGGCCGTAGGATTTTGCTTTCCTCATCACAACCGTACGCACCCACTTCCTCTCCCTCACGCAAAACCCTCCCTCTCCTCACGTTTTACAGCCGAACCCAATGCTCTTCTAGGGTTTAATTTTTTTTAACCTTTATTCTCGATGAAACTCCATCACGTTGCCGCCACGAGATGCGCCACCCCAACCTCCATGCTCGGCCTAAATCTCGCGAGGCTCGGCTGTCCATGGTGCTCGCAATACGTGTTTGAACTCGCAACCTTCTAGCTCCAATTGCCGGCAATCCATCGCTCTAAACGCGATCGTGACCGTTGAACTTGTAGAGCTCGCGGAGCTCTACAACATTGCTGTTGAGGTCGAGGAGTAATAACTGGTAGATTGGATGAAATTGAGGGGGAAAGGTGGGAAAATGCTGGCCGTTTATCAGGTGGAGGCGGCTGCAAATATGAAATTAGGGTTTAGGTTTATTTTTATCAATTTATGAAGAGGTAGGGGCTATTTATAAGGAACCGTTCGACACTATTCACCCGGAAATTCCGAACTCCGATTTAGACGCCGTAACCAGCGTACCTAGGGTTTATCCCGCGTTCTGGACACAATGGAATAGGTTTCGGAAGCTAATTCGGAAGTATGTGCGAGTTATGGCTGAAAACGTTCAATTTGAATTAAACCGATTTAAGTCGATTTCTAGGCGTTTTAATTTGTACCGGACAAACGGTAAATCCAATTGACTTGAAATTTGAAATCTTACAATAATATCACATTACGGATCCGATGAAACTGGTTTCGTCGAAATCCGAGACTTTTTGAAAAATGGCTATTTTGACTCGCCAAATTTAAATTAAAAATAATTCAATGCGTTTCGAGCTGCCACGATCAAACGATAACTCCGATTGACACGAAAATTGAAATCCGGTAATAACTAACTATTACGGATCCAATGAAACTGGTTTCGTTCAATTCTGAGACTGTTCAAAAATTGGCTATTTTACAGTCGATTATTTAATATTAAAATATTCAATTTTCACAAATTAACTTTTAATTTGATTTTAAAAGTTCTAAAATATCATTCTAACTCCCATATGATAAAATAAAATTTTCCAAATTATTTTCAATCATATTTAACTCAATTTTTAATTATTTCCATAATTTAACATATTAAATTATCGATTTAATTATCCAATTAAATCCAAAAATTCAAATAAAATTTATTTGACTTAAAAATTCACTTATAAATATTTAAAATTAAGTAAATATTCAAATTTTAATTTCTAAAAATTCTGGGTCGTTACAATCTTTCCCCCTTAAAAGAATTTCGTCCTCGAAATTACAAGTTAGAAAGGTTACAGAATTTATTAATTTTCCAAAATTGATAGTTAAACTTCTTATAAATCTTTACTAAGTTTTCCAATCATACTTAGTTATCTTTTCAAAAACAACTACTATTGTTTAACTTTCAACTCCAAAATCAAAGTTAAAGTTTTCAAAATTTTCCAAATTTTCTCAAAAATATTCTAACGCCTTAAATTTTCGAAAAAATTCGCCATGTCTCCTTTGCGCGGCTCGATCCGAAAAAATAATGACAGTATATATATCACAAATATACATCTCATCAAGTAATGAGGCATCCCGAAGGGAAAAAAGTGTAAAAGTACGATATTTAATCCGAGATATGTACCTTATATTTTATTAGCAAGCATATACGGCTAATATAGCGCTAAAGCGAACTCCAAATGCGAAGCAAACGCGATCCGCACCTACTAAACTCAACAAACAACATGAGAATCATGTATATATGTAAATAATCTCAATATACAACATATAGCAACATAATAACTATATATGTCACATAGCAGTGCAACAATAGCAATATATATTCAACCATCAACCAACTACATCCAACTAATTCATTCTTAATTCAATTAGTTTTCATTCACTAATTAAATCCAATTCACATTCAATTCTATTCAAATTTATTTACATTCAATTTGAATTCAATTTCATAGCTTTTAATTTCATTAATTCTTAACGAATTACATACAATCATCTAACAATCAAATAACAACCAATGTTTATTTATTACAACCAAATTCCTTTGTTTATATTCATTCTCTTTCAATTTATTCAACTTCTAATAACACTAGATTTCAATGAATTTACACTTTCATTCATTATTTCATATCAACTTAAATTACATTCAATTGTTTTAACATTCAATCCATTCATTCAATTCAATTACAAAGTTGAATTCTATTACATAACTTAAGTTATATTTCCATCTCTAAAGTAAATTTCCATTTAACTTTAAATTCATTTTCATTTACAACTCATATTCATATAATTTCACTTTTTATATATATAAGTTTATTTCACAATTGTAAACACTTTAATTATAATTTAATTCTTATAATTCCTTTGGTTATACAATTATTCTTTATTTAGATTATTCAAACAACTAAACAATCACTTATATACACTTTAATAATTCTGAAAAATTATTCCTTTATATATAAAAATATAATCAAGGTAAAATTATTTCATTTACCCCATTTAAAATCAATATTATGTCGAATTGTTCTATTCAAGTGTTTAGAAACCCCTTCGGCAAAGTTGTACATACCGTGCTGAGGAAGGTTCATATGCCACTCAATAAACCAATCATCACAATATAAAACAATTTCATATCACTAACAAATACGCTCTCATAGCTATTATTACACTCAAACTCATTCTAGAGTACTGCTGACTCTATCTCTAATGAGTAATACCCAACAGAACCATGGTTGTCGCTTAACCATCAGAGCTCTGATACCAAATGTAACGTCGGCGGATTTTCGTTCTTCGAAAATTCGACATCGACACTCACTTTATCGACTGCCGAGAAATCAAAGGCCGAAAACCGAGATGTTATGGGTTTTAAAAAAGAAAAGAAAAGAAAGAAGAGAGAAAAAGAAGAAAGAAAAAGAAAAATAGAGGGAAAAGAAGATAGACAATTTTTAGAAAACAGAGAAAGAAAAAGAGAATAGAGGAAAAAGAAAACAAAAGACAGAAAAGAAAATAGAGAATTTGAAAATAGAAGATAGAAGCATTTTAATAATAGAACGGACAGAAAGGAAACAACAGAACAACAACAGAATCTCACAATTCGCAGCGGAACAACATATAATAATAAATGAATAATCTTTAAACAAAGAACTATCAGTTATTACATTTCATTTCATTACATCACATCATATCATCAGAGTGTACAACATCATACAACAACAAACAGTGCAGCGGAAAAAGAAATACTATATAAACTAGTAATACGCCATGCCATCCAGCTTGCCTCCAGCAACTCCAGAATATCCAGAATATCCTGATAAACCTAACTCTTAACTGCCCGTGTGGAAATTGGTGGGCACCCAGAGTTTAGGAAGGAAAACAATAAACTCCAAGTCAGTCATGTGACTGGTGTGAGAACTCAAAACAGTTTATTTATCTTTAAAATCAAAATAGAGGAATATTTTTAAATTAATTCGCAATGCTTTTAAAAATGTAACTACCATAAGACCTCCCACCACACACACAATGCAAACGCAGACTTGGAGGAGATTTCTTCTTATGTTAGTCAAAGATGCTTGATACGCATTAAAATAACATTTGATATTATTACTAGTGCATAGTGTAGAACAAATCCTTTCGAAAGTAAAGATATAAATCATAGCCAGCATAGGTACCATTATATTATGCCTACTATAGCTACCTCCTGAGGAAGCAGGTTCTACAACTAAAACCGTACAAGATCGTATTGTTTCTTTGGATTTCCAACAAATGGTCAGGCTAAGGAACTTCCTACTGCCACATGGGATCGCCTCTGGCTGGACGTCCCGAGAACTTAACCAGCTCTCTGCCAACACAAGGCCGGGTTACCTTTATCACTAGGTAACTACTACACGAATATGGCATCCCCCGGTCCCATCGGACCTTTAACCGAGCGCTCGTCACCAACAACACCACACAGAAATAGATATAGTGTATCAACATGAGTAAGTATCTGGGCTCCATACCATGATACCACCCTTTCCAGAAGGAAATGCACATACCCTAAAGGGAGCTACCCCTCATAACCTTGCCGCATCTTTCCTGTTTTGACCATTAACGGGATGTGAGGCTCGACGAATTCACGTCCACAAAAACATACTTTATACAAAAGCCATGCTTTGGGTCAACAAATGATCAACACAATGATCACTAAGATAGACGATCAAATAAATGATCCTATCACAAATAATCAACACAATGATCATTTCAGCATCACTCAGCATGTCACATTACCAAAATGGGATATATTGCTGATAACTTCAACTATATAACCTTTGAGCTCGTACGTCTCAAAGAAGGGTGTTAAGCAAAGAATAAATTCTCCGCCACCAACAGAAATATATTTGAAAGAAATCAGCTTTATATCTCAATTTGTAATGTCAGGCATACAATCCATACAAGTCTGTTCCGGGATCGAACAAAACCGAAGGCACTTACAAAGAAGTCCTTGCAATCCGGATATTCACAATCCTGATCGGATTCACCATCACATATGGAGAACTCAATACCGGAGCAACTCGGTGCAGAGTCAATCGATAGTTCATCCTATCACTCTTGCAAATACCGGTCTTCAACACCGATCTTCAAATGCAATTTCACAACGACGTATCACATATTCAGAGTGGGTTATACGACCCCATGGTCCTTTCCCGGTTAACCCGAATAGTGAGCGCTTATTCAAAAATAAGTGTGCATTCAAATTCAATCAATTTACATCAAATACCCATTCAAAGGGAAATATTGATAGTCGGCTATTGAACTATCAATGGATATGCATACATCACCAGATTCCAAATAATTTTCCAAATTATTTATTTTCCAAAAATATCTTTACAAGATATAAAATTTCAACACTTCAAAAATAAATCAATATTTATTTTTAAAACAATTCTCCTTTTCATTTATAAATTCCATAATGAATTTATATTTCAAAATATCCATGCATATGCGATTTCAATAATCCATTTCAATTTATCCTCGAAAAGATAAATTCTAAATATTCACTTCACATTGGAAAACATTTCCATACTTATTAAAAATAAGCAATTCACAATCTTTTATTTTCAACACTTAGAAAATATTCAATATACTTAAATCGAATTAAGTATATATTTCATTCTATTAAGAAAAACCTTTCTTAAACATATCTACTTGGGCCAAAACGAATGTTGCGTAAAACATCGTTACGACAACCCAAAATCACTAGTATAGGGATTCGAAATTAAAATAGATATATATAAATCCCAATACTATTCAAAACATTTCTTTTCGGAAATCATTTACTATAACAACAGTGTTATAGTCCATCATCTCCTTTCATTTCTCGAAACATCTATTTCAACAAAAAAATGTTGAAATCTATGGTTTCGAATCTCAACATTTTTAAAAACATCGTTAGATTGTTTTAATTCTATTTAAAACATCACATTCAAAACAATTTCTTTAACGTGTTATTCACTATTCAAAACGTGAATATACTATGTTAACAAATTTCATCATTTTTATACTCTTTAACTTAAAGGATTATTCACAGTCTAAAACGTGAATATAACTCTATTTCTAAGTTATAACAATTAACTTATCAAAATAAGTCGTTTGCGAATTTATAAAACAACGTTCATAAATTCCATTTCTCTTTATTTATAAAAACTTCCTTTTTATAAATTCCTTTATTAACCTATTCCAGTTTATAACTTAATTATAAACTAAAAGTTCATACTATAAGTTAATTACTTATAAAACGATTATTTTACAGAATCGTTCTTTTAAAGACTTTCCAAACCATAAATCTTATAACTTATAAGATTCATTTATTTAACAAATTTTATTCTTCAAATAACTTCACAAATTTATAAATCTTACTATTTATAAATTTCATTCTATAACTTCACCATTTAAATTCTATAAATTTCATTCTTTAGTGAAATTCATTTTCACTTCATTCAAACACTTATAAAACTCGTTTTATAATGTCAGTATTTCAATTTATAAATATCCATTTATAAATCTCTTAATATAAATCAATTTATATTATTCTTTAAAACGTCTTTAAATTCCTTTATAATTTCACCATTTTGATTTATAAAATAATCAAATTTTATAAATCTTAAATTCAAACTTTTAATAATAAACTCAAAAATCCAGTTTAAATTATTTTATAAAATCATTGATCCATATTTCTCAAAAATCAACTTTTAACCGTATTTCTAAAAATCAGCTTTTTAACTATATTTCACAAAATCATAATTTTTATAACTTTAAAAATTATAACGTTTATTTATTTAAAATGGATCAATTCCAAAAATATTTTTATATTTCAAAAATCACTTTGAAAATCATTTTAAAATCCCAAAAATCTGGGTCCAATGATGCTACACACCAAATAGTCAATCACGACTACTAACGATATCATATATCGATATGATAATCCATCAAATATCAAAATATCTGAAATTAAATAAAAACTGTTGAGGAATCCAGTTGGATCCCTCCAACCTGTTTCCTGCATCCACAAACATTAGCACAATACCAATTTCGCTCCAGTACGAAATTATCGCGGTATATGTTCTTAATAAATATTATCCGCTTAATAACGGCGTAATAGGGTCTCATCCGCTAAACAAAAAAATGCGGGAAATCAACAACTGCAATATATACATATGCCAATATATATATATTGATATTATATATAATACCAATTTCACTGTTTATGAAATATTCGCGGTATATGTTTATAATAAATAACATCCGCTTACTAACGGCGCATAATGTCTATTTTAACAATCAATAATTTACAGTCATCATTCAAACATGCATTCAAATATTTTAAATCTAACTATTTAAAATAAAATCGAAACCTATTCGATTGAGTGAGAAATTCTCACCTTGGTTTTAATTTCCGTTTTAGCTTTTATTTCGAATAAAATTAAACGCGCGTTTAATTTTACCCGAAATTCTCACTAACTCAAAATGACTCCAAACCAACTCCATCGCGTAGTGCTCGTCCATACGATTCCAACGCAACTGAGTTTGCATTTTTTCGACCTCGTATGAAAAAGTTATGAATTATTGAAGTTACATGATTTATATACTTATAAATTTACAACTTTTTATAAAAAAATTTAACCTAACTCTCCTGGGCCGTAGGATTTTGCTTTCCTCATCACAACCGTACGCACCCACTTCCTCTCCCTCACGCAAAACCCTCCCTCTCCTCACGTTTTACAGCCGAACCCAATGCTCTTCTAGGGTTTAATTTTTTTTAACCTTTATTCTCGATGAAACTCCATCACGTTGCCGCCACGAGATGCGCCACCCCAACCTCCATGCTCGGCCTAAATCTCGCGAGGCTCGGCTGTCCATGGTGCTCGCAATACGTGTTTGAACTCGCAACCTTCTAGCTCCAATTGCCGGCAATCCATCGCTCTAAACGCGATCGTGACCGTTGAACTTGTAGAGCTCGCGGAGCTCTACAACATTGCTGTTGAGGTCGAGGAGTAATAACTGGTAGATTGGATGAAATTGAGGGGGAAAGGTGGGAAAATGCTGGCCGTTTATCAGGTGGAGGCGGCTGCAAATATGAAATTAGGGTTTAGGTTTATTTTTATCAATTTATGAAGAGGTAGGGGCTATTTATAAGGAACCGTTCGACACTATTCACCCGGAAATTCCGAACTCCGATTTAGACGCCGTAACCAGCGTACCTAGGGTTTATCCTGCGTTCCGGACACAATGGAACAGGTTTCGGAAGCTAATTCAGAAGTATGTGCGAGTTATGGCTGAAAACGTTCAATTTGAATTAAACCGATTTAAGTCGATTTCTAGGCGTTTTAATTTGTACCGGATAAACGGTAAATCCAATTGACTTGAAATTTGAAATCTTACAATAATATCACATTACGGATCCGATGAAACTGGTTTCGTCGAAATCCGAGACTTTTTGAAAAATGGCTATTTTGACTCGCCAAATTTAAATTAAAAATAATTCAATGCGTTTCGAGCTGCCACGATCAAACGATAACTCCGATTGACACGAAAATTGAAATCCGGTAATAACTAACTATTACGGATCCAATGAAACTGGTTTCGTTCAATTCTGAGACTGTTCAAAAATTGGCTATTTTACAGTCGATTATTTAATATTAAAATATTCAATTTTCACAAATTAACTTTTAATTCGATTTTAAAAGTTCTAAAATATCATTCTAACTCCCATATGATAAAATAAAATTTTCCAAATTATTTTCAATCATATTTAACTCAATTTTTAATTATTTCCATAATTTAACATATTAAATTATCGATTTAATTATCCAATTAAATCCAAAAATTCAAATAAAATTTATTTGACTTAAAAATTCACTTATAAATATTTAAAATTAAGTAAATATTCAAATTTTAATTTCTAAAAATTCTGGGTCGTTACAAGTTGCTTACCACTCTCCCCTAGGTCGCCCACGACCTACTTACCTGCTCAGATAAGACCAAGTGCAACCAAGATGAGCCGTAGCTCGTATCCCTTAGGTCGCTCGCGACCTACGACCTACGACCTACCCTTAGGTCGTTCGCGACCTACGACCTAGCCCAGATTTTCCCTATAAATACTGCACCTGCTCCAACTGTGAGGGGACTTTTGGCTCATTTATGGAACGCCTATACTCAGCTGATTTCTTGACTCATCCGACACTTCAAAGACGAACGACACTTCAACGAACTTCAAGAAGAGATCTAATACATTCAACATGAATAGGAAGAATTCTCTTACATCGGAGTTCTGGTTATCTGTTTAAGTGGTGTTGTAATCGACGATTGTTGTATAAGTTGTAATTGAATCAGCAATAACAGAGATTAAAGTGGATGTAGGCTTAACTTGAAGCCGAACCACTATAAAACTGTTGTCTCTTTACTGTTTTTTCTGTGACTTTCTACTCACTTCTAATTCCCGTACTGACGGGTGGTGCTTTCACTTTATCTCGACTTACACCAGGGTGTTAGCATTCAATTTTAGCGTTAACACGTACTGACCCTTTTAAACTTGTATCTATGATATATCTTGATGCTTTGCGAAGTAGTTCTAATGAAAAATGATGAATGAATGTGGATATATCTATATGTATATACATTTTTGTGTGTGAATTGAACTATGCATGCCTGTGTATATATGTATATACTATGTTGTTCTTCCAGACACAAGAACAACCAATGAAAAACTCATATCTCAAATAATAAGCATATTTAGGTAATGATCCTTACATGAAAATTTATCACAGTAATGTAATACTAATTTTTAAAAAGGTTCCAAGTATATTTGTTAAGAATTTATTTCTAAAATAAAATATTACAGTGAAACTTAAAAATATGTTGAATTTGAATTTCATAATTTCTTAATTCAATTACATTATTTGGTTCGACTTTAAATATCGTAAACCTTAATAATAGAATCATAATTTTTAAGTTTGAAAATCACGTGAAATTGCGAGTTGATTGGTTTTGGCCCTTTTATCGGTTGCCATCGATCGGCAAAGGAGGCGGGTCGAGGTTGCGGCTGAAGGAGGCTCAGGGTATGGCGATGCGTGAAAAAATAGTAAATGATTTTATAAGATGCCCTGGCGGCCGATCCTCGATGAATTATGGTTTAAAAGCTCGGTTTGGTCAACGAAGTTGAAGAGGTAACTCGCCGTCGATGGCGAATCGGACGAGACCGGTCTGTGGGGGATCGATGGGTCGAATCGTGGTGCAGCTCTGGTCAGAATTTCATGGTATCTAGTGATCAGAATTGTTTATGCGAAGTGTTTCTTATCGATTGAAGTTTGTTTCCAGTCATATAAGTGGCTCGTTTTCGATTCTTTCATGATCTCATAGAGATGGGTGGCCGGATTTGTTTCCGCGGTAGTAGGCGACTTGCTGAAGGGCTGGGCGACGATTAATGATGGTCGTAGTAGGCGTATATGTGCACGCGTGCACAAACGTATTTGGTTGTCGATCGGTTTGGGGAATAAGAGGCTATATCGGGTCAGGCTCAAGGAAATTCGTTAGTTTTCTTAGGAAAATGTAGAAGGTGAATTACTCGAGTTTGTGTTCCTGTGAGTAGCCGAGTATAACAGTTTTTTTTATGATGGGCTCGGGATTTTTAAATTGGATAATTTAACAGATTTTAAAGTTTTAAAGAATATAAACTAAGTTCAAATGTAAAGTATTAACAAGTTGTAAACAAGTTTTCAAGGATTTAAAAATTTAAAGTTAAATTGTTTTTAAACTTGTTTGATTTATATAATTTTGTATTAAGTCAATTATCTTATCAAATCTGTGATTGTTTTCAATTATAATTAAAGGAAGGATTAATTACTTAATGTATTGAAGAATGGTGAATTGAATGTGTAATTAATCAAAGTGATTAACTAATTAATGTGATTAATTTAAGGTTAATTAATTAATTTAAATAACTAAAGGTAATTAATTACTTAAAGATAATAACTTAATTAAAAGTAATTAATTAATGATTAAAGTTGATTAATCAAGTGATTAAAGAATAAATAAAGGATAATTAATTATTGTGATAGATTAATTAAGGTAATTAATTTGAGGATAATTAATTAAAGGTTATTTAATTAATGAAAATGATTATGGATAATCGCTTATTGGAATTAATTAAGCATAATTAATTAATTGATAATTAATTTAAGGGTCAATTAATTAAGGAAAATTAATTAAAGGATAATTAAATAATTAGGGGTTAATTATTTAACGATTAAAGCATAATTAATAAATGATTAAAGGTTAATTAATTAAGATGGTTTGCAATTAATTAATATTAACTAATTAGGATTAGTAGTTTATTCATAAGTAATTAATCTGATTTAAATTAATTAGATAATTAATTGATCTAACTTATGGATGTTTGAATTCTATTGAATGTTAAATTGTTTGATATCCCTGATGTGAGATGCTCTATTTTGATTTGAGCTGTGATGAATGTAATTTATTTATCTGTGATGAATGTAATTTATTTATCTGTGATAAATTTATATTATTTATCTATGAATCTGTGGATGAAGATAAGCGTTATCGAATTATACCGCTTATCGATATTGCTGTGTTTGGATTGTGATAATTGATGATATTGCATTATTGTGTAAAACCGCTGGACTACACCACACACACAAATATGGATTGCACGAGGAAATTGGTTAAGTCACAGATATTTGAATTTAAGATTATGAAATGTTTTAAAGATGAATTTTGAATCCGAATGGTTTTGGAAATGGTACTGGGATAAATACGAAAAGCTTTTGAAAGGAGTTTTGAAGATAAAATTATTTTAAATAACTTGTCAAACTTTTGAAATTTAAATAGTTTGATTTGAATTGGGATTCAAGATTTGAAATTAAGTTCTATGAATATATGTTTGAAAATTATGGTTTAAAAAGGCTATATAAGTTATATAATGTACTTATATGGGTTTTAAACCATTTTAAAAGTATTATTTTGGGAATTTGAATTTAACCCAAGTTTATAATTTAAAGGCTATAACTTGTTCATAATTGATCGGGTTTTTCCGAAACAAAAACTCTTTGTTTTCAAATTATAATGGCTTTCAAATAAAGAAAGGATTTCCAGTTTCCGTTGAAAGGGTTTCAAATTTGAAATGAAAATAGTTTTGAAAGCTATGAATGAATCTTTGTTAAAGATTTGTGATTTTTTTTTCAAATTGAAGTGGATCTTAAAGATGTATCTTTTGTATAAAAGATTTGGATCTGAAATAAGTTAGAAAGCTATAAATGAAACTTTGTGGAAGATTGATGAAACTTTTTTTAAATTTGAAAAGTGATGTTAAAAGGGTGAATCATTTTTTTACAAGATTTGAAATGAAAAATTGATTAAACCATTTGAAAGAAAAGGTTTTGGGCTTTAAGTTGTGATTTAACTAAGATCCCACATATCCATATGGTTTTAAAATTAAGTGCTCATTATTCGGTTTAGCCGGGTGATGACTTTGTGTCATAAAACCCATTTCGAATAATGATATGACGTTATGGATTGCATTTGAAGACCGATGGTGAAGACCGGATATTTTCGAAAGCAAAAGGATTACCTATCGAATGTCCCTACACCGACTGGTCCCCGGTATAGAGATTTGATCACTCATTGTAATGGGGAATCCTGACATGATTAGGGATTATCCGGATTTGCAAGGGCTTCTTTTGAAGTACCTTTCGGTTCTGTTCAAACCCAGAACAGACGTGTATGGTTGTATGTCTGACATTACACTTTGAGATATAAAGCGGATCTCTATCAAATACATTTCTATTGGTGGTGGAGAATTTATTCTCTTAGCTTAACACCCTTCTCTGAGACGTACGAGCTCAGAGGTTATGTAGTTGATGATTATCAATGATATACTCCTAATTTGGTAGTGTGGTGTGCTAAGTGTTGCTGATCATTTGTTGATCGAAGCATGGCTTTTGTGAAAAGCGTAGCTTTATGGACGAGACTTCGTCGAACCTCACAACCCGGAAAATGGTCGAAACAGGAAAGTTGCGGCAAGGTTTTTTGGGGTCGTGCCCCTAGCGTTTGCCCATTTTCTTTTGGATAAAAGGTGCTATCATGGTATGGATCCCAGATATTTAACCTATGTGGTTGCTGCTAACTTATTGCTTTATGATTGTTGGTGTTGAGAGCTCTCGGATAAAGGTCGGTAACGACCGGGGATGGCATACTTGTAGGTGTTACCTAGTTACAGAGGTAACCCGGCCTTGTGATGGCAGAGATCCGGTTTGGTTCTTGGGGACGTCCCTCCAGAGGGATTCCATTCGATATAGGAAGTTCCTAAGCCTGACAATTGTTGGAAATCCAATCATCCAATGCTCGCCTTGTACGGTTTTAGTTGTAGAGCCTGCCATCTAATATGGTAGCTATAGTAGGCATACTACAATGGTACATATGCTGCCTAAGATTAATATTATACTTGCAAATGTTTTCTGCACTATGCACTAATAATAATATTTTATGGTTTTCGCATATCAAGCATTTTTTACTGTCATAAGGAGAAATCTCCTCCAAGCGTGTGCTTGCATTGTGTGTGTGGCGGGAGCCTTATGGCAGTTTCATTTTCCAAAAAGCATTGCAGATTTCTTTTTATTTCTTTTTAAAGATAAAACTGTTTTTGTTTGCTCACATCAGTCCCTTGACTGTCCTGGAGTTTATTGTTCCCTTTCTAAACTCTGGGTGCCCACAATTTTCCACACGGGCAGCCTAGAGTTAGATTTTTAGATAGTCAGATAGTAGATATAGATTCGGCAGTCCTCAACTTTCTGTTTGGAATTGTTTGGAGTCTTTGGATTTTGCCTATCGCTTCGTGCTTCTCTTCAACATTCGGAATCAGACTTGCTTAAGTCCAAGATAATGGTGGTTCGAGTTTATAGTTTTGAAGATCATTGGAGCATTGGATTGGAATGCAGTTGTTGGGATTTCTATCCTACTCCCTTTTTAAGGTATATGTTAGTGTTCCTCTTTTGGAGTTGTATCTTTCCACTGGTGTTCTTTTCTGTTGTTGTATCTATCTCTGATAGGGTTGTTCATATCTTTTGTATCATATTGTATCAGATGCTGTATCCATTATTGTATCAATGATATTATTCATTTTTGTTTCCGCTGTTTTGTTATTACTTAATGTGTTATAAGCTCCATCCGAACTGGAGTTCGACGTTTGAATCCGTGGCATTCGAATACGAGTGAAGTATGGATGTCGATTTTCGGACACCGGATTTCGGGTTATGACAAGTGGTATTAGAGCTGAAGGTTGAACTTTAGCTCAGGTGTATAACACATTTGGTCATTCATTAGAGATCGGTTTATAAATGCCATAGAATGAGTATCCCTAAGATATCTGTCTGTATGCCTAAGTAAATTCTCTTACTATCCACTGATAGTGAGTATGAGTGCAAGAAGAGGCCGAGATAGGGGCAAGGGAGCACGATTAAAAATGGTCGATACCCTATAACAACAAGGAAACAATATTTTCTCTATCAATTTCTTTGATCATCCTCCAATTTCAATTCTTTGGCGGTTTCTCTGGGAGCTCCAGGAGAAGCTTTGGTGTGGTGATGGCCCTAAGAATCGTGTAGATAAGTTCATATTTCGTATTCTCTTCGTCAGTTTCCTATCGTCTTTTTGTTTTTAGACTTTAATGAATTTGAAATTCTATTTGGAATATATTGGTTAATAAAATATGAAGTTAAATTGGATTGTATTAATAAAACGATTTCGGTCAAAACCAAATTAGAAAATTTTGTTTCTTGTGTGGATCCAAGTCCGAAGATCGACATGTTAGGGGTATACTTAGGGATATTCCAACCTGAATTGAGTATCCATTGTTTGTTCTGTTGGGTCCAGATATAGTCTACGAACAGTTAGTTATCCCTTCAAACTAACCAGTGCCCTGCATATTTCGTAGATCTGATGACCGAGTATCTTGTGTAGTATCGAATAGTTTGTTCTCATATGTATTGATGATATTCTGATTTAGTAAGCCAAATATAGAATTGATATTCAGTTTGATCTGGTAAACTATATCATTGATGTGTTCATCTGTTCTTTGTTGTCTCACTGTTTAACAAATTTCAAGGACGAAATTTTCTTTAGTGTGGGAATCTGTAACGACCCCGGTTTTTGAGTCGAATTTAAATTGCTAATTTAAATAAATTTTTGAATTAAATAGTGAATTTAATTGTGAGTTAATTTGAATCTTTCCAAATTAAATGAGTCGAATTTTAATATGAAATTTGTTTTAAATGAAAGATTTGATAGTTTCTTGTTTCTCGTTTCGCACAGTGGTTGTAATAGTAATTTGGCCAGGCCATTTGAGAGAAGATTGTTGTCATTATGCTCAAAACTCGTATTTCAAGCCCGATTAATGATTTTGGGAAATGTGCTAATCCCTAGTAGCCACCAAATCATTTCTTTTTCTTCTTAAAACAAATTAAAACATCACTGTTTATACATTCACCTAAATCTTCCTGTAATGATTCAAGTTTGGTTAAACTCTTGTGGTTAAAGCAATGCAAGCTTAGGGATTAACTAGAGAGTACCAAAATATCATTTTTGGGAGTGGATCTTGAGATCATCACTGTTTAAATACGTATTTCGCAGATTTAGACTTATTTCATTAATTTTACATCAATAGCCGAGTTTTTATAAACTTACATGTTATATGTATGTATGTATGTATGTATGTACACATGTATGTGTGTAAACATTAATGAGTATACATACATACATACATACACACACACACACACACATACATACTGTGACGACCCGGGTTCCTAACCCTAGAAATCCGGTTCATCTTGAAGAAAGAAAGGGACGAGAAAATAGAAAGATAGAGAAGAAAGAACAACAACATCAAAATCTCATAGCGGAATGGAACAAAATATAATAGATCACATAATCATTACATAATTTTACATATATCAGAGTTATATAGACAATACATCACATACTAGATAGTTATAAACACCTGTCTAGTTAATACAACACAACTCAAACAAATAACAAAGGATACCAACACAGTGGAACTATATATATATATATATATATATATATATATTTATCTACAACGCTGAAGCCTCCTACTCCAATGCTCCTCCAGAATTCGTCAAAGCTAATCCTGAATCCCTTGGCTACCCGTAAAAATTTGGGTACGCGAGAGTTTATGAAAAACAAAAATAAACTCTGGGTCAGACATGGCTCCGGTATGAGTAACAGGTTAAAGTTGCTTAACTTGAAAAACATTTGAAAATAAATGGTATCACGTAAGACTCCCCACAAATAAACATGGGTAAGTTTTTACCTTACGCTAACAAAAACATTTGATAGGAAATTCAGTGATATTATAATAGGTCTAGGGTTTTCTAGTAAATAGAAAATAGCCGAAATTGTTACATTCATTAAATTCCAGCTACTAGTCACAAAAGTGGGTAATACAATCAAAACCGTTGCACTTATTGGATTGTGAATTCCATACAATGGCAGGGCTACTGGGGTACCGCCCGTCACAGTACGTGGCCTAGATCAACGTACCGAGGATCACACCCAACCCTCTGCAACACAAGGCCAGAACCATTCCTTACTGAACGGTCCCGAACAAGACAACCCCGACAGTTGGAGCTCACAACTGTCCACACAGCCGAATAAAAAGGGATATCTAGATAGGGGGAAATCTTGTCCTTCTTGGGCATGACCCACCTAACCTTGCTGCACCTCCCCTGTTTTAGCCATTCCCGGTTGATGAGGCTTGAGGCTACGAATACCTTTAGAGAACACATTTCTTAGAATGCTCATCGTCTACCTGACGATGTGTTGAAAGCACTCAATCCATACAAGTTCGTTCCGGGTTCGAACGAAACCGAAGGCATTATCTCATTACACTCATTTTAGAATCACCCTCAGAGTTAACGACGATAACCCTTGCATTCTGAATCTTCATCTTCACTTCAAATTCACGACCTATCGTTACTTTGGAATCGATGTGGTTTTCGGATGTCCCAAATGTGGAAAACCCGGTCCCAATCTCATCGAAATCCAAAACGTGTCTTTTAGGGCCAAGTTGTCTATTTAGTCTTAACAGTTTAATTCAAAATAATTCAATACACACACAGATAGATAATTCACAAAATCATAATAGATAGTCAACATCAACATAAACAGATAATCAATATTACCACTACAAACAGATAATGCATATTATCATAACAGATAATTCATATTATCATCATATGTAAATCAAAGCATCCATATCACATAGCATCAATTCCTCATATCTGAGATTTTAAATTATTCGAGGTAAACAATTTCATCCATCCATATATAAGCAATCATATAAGCTATAATTAATTTAAAATGAATTAAATTAATTATATCATCTCTAATTAATTTAAAGTAAATTAAATTAATTACTTCACCATTTAAAACTTGCTTAAACAATTATTAATCAATTTCCAATCAATTAATAAATCAATCGCTAATTACTCGTTTTCAATTAATCATACTTGATTAATTAACATTTAATTATATACAAATAATCATTCTTAAATTATTTTCACAAATTAATTATCTTATCCAAATATAGAAATTAACCTTAAATTACAAACATTACATTACTTCTTAATTACACTAATTAATTACTCTTTAAATAATTATTATTGATTAATTAATCTAAATTTATCATCCCATTATTAATTATATCAATTAATGATTTCTAATTACATTTTAATTAATTCCCTATTTAAATTAATTACCTTAAGTAATTAATCATCAATTAAACCACATTTATTAATCACCTCTGATTAATATCATTCAGTAATTAACTATCTTTAATTACTCCATCAAATAAATTAATTACTCCTTAATTAATTTTCTCTAATTAATTCCCTGATTAATTATATAAAGTAATTATATTCCAATTACTTTCATTATTAAATCACCCTCAGTTAGTTACATCCAGTAATTATCTTCAATTACTTCCCTAAGTAATTATACTTATCACATCATCAAAATGGTTGTTTAAATTAATTAAACTTAATTAATTTACTTAAACTATTCATAGAATTTATTACAATGAGTAAATAATTCCTTAATTACTTCCGTTAAGTAATTATACTTAACAATTCACAATTGCTTATCTTAAATAAATAATTTAATTAATTATTAAAAATAATCCCATTAAATTGATTATTTCATATTTTAGTTAATGACCCTGATTAACTAATTAAAATTCTTTAACTATTTCCTAAAGTAATTAACTACGATTTATTGTCAATTACATTTTAAGTTAGTCATAATAACAGTTCGTTAATTGATTGCTAATCATTAAAAATTAAACCTTATTAAATCAATGATTTCTTAATTACAAATTGATTTACCTTAAATTAATTAATTCATATCTCTTTTAACTAAATTTAAACTCTTAATTTCTAAGTTAATTAATTCTAGTCATTAATAATCCATTTAGTTAACTTGATAATTACAGGCCTTAAGTTTTTAAGACCATTTTCCTATTTAATGTTCAATTTATCATTCATAAGCTATTTACTCAATTTAATTTAAAGTTTCTTTTAAAACTTCATTTTAAATTTAAGATTTAAAATGAAATCAAATGAATCTTATCAATTCCAAACTCCTTTTTATTTTACAACTGAAATAATAGTTATCTTAAAATAGTAGATTAAAGGAATTTACACACGGTTTCATTTTGAATTCAAATCTAATTTAAAAATTCACTTTATCATCCAAATTAGTTTAAAACAAATTTTAAATTTTAAAATCTTTATTTATAAAGACTGAGATTCAAACTACGTTTTGCACCCAAACTTATCTTGGTTTAAACTTTGTTTAAATACCTATTTTTTTCCCATTTTAAAAGCCCGGTTTTAAAAATGAAATAAACTTACAGGTTTAAAACCTATAGCTAAAAATACCCAAGATAAACAAATATTTCTACGAGCAAAACCCCACATTTCTTCGAGTCCGACACTCGAATCACTCGAGTGAAACTCGAGCAACAATCCCCTTCTTTTTTTTAATGGTTTCAAATAAATTTTAAAATTTATTTTATTTTAAACTGAGATTCAAACTTCTTTTGAATCCAAACTTTTCTTTTATTTAAACACCTATGTTAAACATTCATATTTCATTTTAAAACCCAGTTTAAAGAAAATTAAACTATACAGGTTTTAAAAACCTGTCACAACTTACCTAGTTTCCCCTCCCCTACACTACTTCGAGTCAACAACGAACATGCTTCGAGTCGCGTGAAGTATTTCCCGAGTCAAGTCCTTACAAACTCGAGTACCCCTGCTTCATAAGCCATTCCAGGAACAATCCAGTGCACGTGTACCCTCACCGGAGCTCCCTCCGATCATCGACGATCACTCCAACACATCGCCTAACCACGCAGCAACCCACAACGATCACCCAACCATTTGCACGAGCCTCGAATCGAAATTGAGCACAAAACCCAAACCTGGAAATGCACGAGCATCACCTCCACGAAACCTGTAAATGCCTTACTTGGAGAATTCCGACAACCGTAAACGATGAAACTCCGGCTATGACCTTGTCCACGTCCAAGCTACCACCACCAGAAGCCTCGAAACACTCGGTCGTCCATACAAGCCGTGGTGATTTATTCATCAAACACAGACAAAAATTAGGGTTCTAAATCAAAACTGCAACCGCAACCTCACTTTTGGATTTCATCACCATCCAAAATTTTCCCAACACCATTGATCATTCCTCCATCTCCATGCATGTTCCCGAACTCTCAAATCCACTTGATCACAAGTGGGACCCAAAAATAAACTTTCAGTTAAAACCCAAACTCCACCTTCAATTCTAAACTATAAATCCTGATTCCTATGTTAAAAATCATATTTTGTATAGAGTTTTCGATTAGTAATACTGGAAATTATAATTTGTATAGTTTGAGTTTTAATTATATTTAGTATACTCAGATGTTCTTAATGTTTCCAAAGACAAACAGACATTATCTAACTTACTTATATTTTTAAACATAAATTTAGGTTGATCAAACAATATTAGTTTGACAAGCAGGTTCAAACAAGAATCTGGATCATGTGGAAGGGATTTGAATAAAAACATGAACTTGGAAATCATGACAGAGCTCAAA
The DNA here is from genome assembly GCA_030765085.1 of Allium cepa. NCBI lineage: Eukaryota > Viridiplantae > Streptophyta > Magnoliopsida > Asparagales > Amaryllidaceae > Allium > Allium cepa. The sequence continues at coordinate 959,687,616 of CM060939.1, read as the reverse complement.
ACATAGGAACAGCATACCCACACATATATGCACAGAAACAGACTTATATATTTACAAACATATTATTTCAGAAATGAGTATGCAACATAATTTATAACTTAATTTATTTAAATTTGTATTGTTACTCACCGTTTTGAGAGGATGAACAGCGCACCAAAATTTGAAGTGGCCTTTGGAAACTTTCAAAACTGAAATGCCTTATCCTTTTTAATTTTGATTTAAAACTTGAGTGCTTGCTGTTTAGATTTGCATGCAGGCTTGATTTAAAACTTGGGTTGAAGATGAATGCATCAAGTTTTTGACTTAAGTTTGCTTGCAGGCTTTGGAAAAAGCAGGCAAGTTTTATTGTTGATAAAATTTGTAAAAATGGAAAAGCTTACTTATGTTCAGGTTTGCTATGTTGAACAACTAAACAAAAAGCATTGCATATATAAATAAGAAGACAGGTTTGTATAAAGTAGGTGTTTACTAGTTTAGGCTATTTCTAATGTTCAAAGATTTTTTTCTCATGTGAAGGCTGACAAGATATTATACATTTCGGCTAAAATGAAAGTATTACATGCCTATGTACTTTTTGTTTCCTACTAGCTTACCTTATCTAATTAGTACATGTTGAAACTTAACTAAACAACATAATCTAAACTTCCTATATAAGCTTCTTACCTTTTTTCTTACTTGTCTTATTCTGGCCTTGTATATTAGGTTGCAGGCAACAAACATTACAATGTCAGGTTTGTGTTTTACTCATGTCCAATATATAAAGTTATTTTATCTTGTTCTTAGCTTTGCATTAATTTATTTCTTTTTGGTTATTAAACTTTAACTATCAAATACTTAATTTGATGATTATTAAGTTATTTTCATACTTATGCTAATATCATAGATGTTTATGTATTTATACTCATTTTAATACCATACATTTAATTTATGTTTGTTTTTAATATATTTTAAGATTTGTTTTATTTTAAACATGTTTGTAAGATGCTATTTCAAATTACAAATCATTGCTTTCCTATTAAATACACATAAATTTAAGATAACAATTTTTATTTATATTAAAAATCTATTTTTACAAATATTATATCATCAATATAGTTAAATATAACTCATTATTAAATTAAAATAATTCATAAAAGCATTTGTCTTCTTATCTAATATATTACTTATTTTATTAGCTACATAAAAACAAACAAACCTTTCTATCTAAATTTAAACTTAAACTAAAATCAATTTTAAATAATTAAGTTTTTAGTTTGGGTATTAAAATCAAATGATTATTTATTTAGTAGCTTAATATCAAATTAAATCCAATTTTTAATTTATCAAAAATGTTAGAATAAGAAAACAGGCCTATATATATTAAATTTAAAACAAAGATTTATCTAGTTATAATATATGCAGATATGTATACATTACAAATATAAAACAATTTATTAGCCTTTAAAATAGATTATCAGTTTAAATATTTATTTTAAAGAAGATTATTAAATTTAATTCAAATTTATTGTTAACAATATGGTCAATTCAATTAAATTTTGACATAAATTATTAAATTGTTATTGTCAAAATTTCCGGGATATCACATTCTTCCCCCCTTAAAAGAATTTCGTCCCCGAAATTTAAAAAAAGGTTATTTAATAATTTAATTAAAGATTTAATTTTTAAACACAGACATATATCAATCATATGCTAGCAACCATAGCAATCAATTCATCCAATCTACAAATCTAATTGTCCAGATAAAAATTCTTAAGAGAATTTTCTCGAGTTTTCCCCAAGTATAAATACTGGAAAACTCGCTCTACAGAATCCAAACAATCAATATTACTAAGCTACTGAGCTTCTACACATCTGGATCTACAAAACAAAACAGGATATCAGACTACAGATAAGTCTGCCTCAGCAACCAAAACTCTCTGAACTGCTGACTCCACAATCAATGATAGATCTTACACGTATTCCCTCAGAGATACGTGAAACACAACCAATTTCAGTTATCCAAACTGGCAATCCACTCCTGAAACCAAACACTTATCCAAAATCAAATCTCCGATTATGGACTCCAAATTCCTCAGTCTCTTATCCACAAAACTCTTCGGACGATCCTGTGCTGCTTATATCCATACTGATCAGCTCAACCCTTGCTGATTTTCCTTAGAAACAAATTGATCCAAAAACAATCCAACAAAATGATCTTTCCAAGATTAACTTTTAAAAAAAAATCAAATCACAACTCAATTCCAAAATCAGCAGACTGATCTTACTTCTCTCATCTGAAAAGATAATACAGATGCATTCCAATCTGGTCTTAAGATCCTGAAAAATTTCCACTAGAAACTCTCTCATCCAAAATACTGCGAATTCTAGTTGTTCCCACACCAAACAGCTGCCACCATGCTTCCACTGCGCAACTCTGACTGAGTAGATGAAATTGCTGATAATGATCACGAGGACAAACTGGACAACACATCTAAGAACTATGGTTCAGCATACCCTTTAAAGAAACTCAGAAGTTCCTCTAAAACCCTAGATGCTTCACCAACTCGTTTTCCAAAAATCATCTTACTACTAAGCTGAACCATCGGTACTACTCCTGGAATCCAGTCGATTCCAAACCCAATCTCTAGACACGGACAAAATTCACATCCAGAAAAATCAGATAATCCGAGAGTACACTCAGTAATCGCAAGTCACTTTTGCAATCAATCTAGCCTAGTACCAAAGAAAAACTGTTCTCTCTTTACCAATTAGAACAGCCTATGCTTAATTAGCCAATTTATCAAAGAAATGAAACCACACTGCAATTTCTGAACTCCACTGCTGATGCAGAAGTCAAAAACTTCCTTGCCAACCACCAATTGCCAAGAAATTCCTAATCCAGTGCTCTTCGAGAAACTCGGACCTCGAACCAAACAGAAACATTCTACCGAACTCAGTCACAACACCGAAGCAGACACGCTTCCTTAACTTGTTTCAAATAAACATCTTCGGAGACTTCCATAGTCACCGTGTCTCATCACACAGCTACTACATTCTGAGGTAAGATATCCGGACTCACTTCTGTCCGACCAACAGACCCTAACTCTAGCTCATCCAAATTTACGCTTCAAAAATGAACTCCGAACCTTAACAGGTTTCCTTCAGAGATCAATGAAATCCTTACTCCATTCAAAGCTCACTCGAGACGGTAATAGGTCTACAGTCTCGACATATACACTTCCAACCTCAAATATTCAAACTCTAACCATTGGTAGTCGTGTTACACACACCACTACTCTATCTGCCTTTATAGCTTATATTGGATAACCCGGAAAGGTAACCCAACAAATAGGTAGAAATAAATATATATATATATATATATATATATATATATATATATATATATATTACAAAATTACAAATACGCTCCCTCAAGATAGACATCACTCAAGAGCATAGGTGTTCACTCAACCTAGTGCTCCGATACCAACTGTGACGACCCGGGTTCCTAACTCCAGCAATCCGGTTCATCTTGAAGAAAGAAAGGGATGAGAAAATAGAAAGATAGAGAAGAAAGAACAACAACATCATAATCTCACAGCGGAATGGAACAAAATATAATAGATCACATAATTATTACATAATTTTACATATATCAGAGTTATATAGACAATACATCACATACTAGACAGTTATAAACACCTGTCTAGTTAATACAACACAACTCAAACAAATAACAAAAGATACCTACACAGCGGAACTATATATATATCTATCTACAACGCTAAAGACTCCTACTCCATTGCTCCTCCAGAATTCGTCAAAGCTAATCCTGAATCCCTTGGCTACCCGTAAAAATTTGGGTACCCGAGAGTTTATGAAAAACAAAAATAAACTCCGGGTCAGACATGGGTCAGGTATGAGTAACAGGTTAAAGTTGCTTAACTTGAAAAACATTTGAAAATAAAAGGTATCACGTAAGACTCCCCACAAATAAACATGGGTAAGTTTTTACCTTACGCTAACCAAAACATTTGATAGGAAATTCAGTGATATTATAATAGGTCTAGGGTTTTCAAGTAAATAGAAAATAGCCGAAATTGTTACATTCATTAAATTCCAGCTACTAGCCACAAAAGTGGGTAATACAATCAAAACCGTTGGCACTTATTGGATTGTGGATTCCATACAATGGCAGGGCTACTGGGTTACCGCCCGTCACAGTACGTGGCCTAGATCAACGTACCGAGGATCACTCCCGACCACCTGCAACACAAGGCCGGAACCATTCCTTACTGAACAGTCCCGAACAAGACAACCTCGCAGTTGGAGCTCACAACAGTCCACATAGCCGAATAAAAAGGGACATCTAGACAGGGGAAAATCTTGTCCTGCTTGGGTATGACCCACCTAACCTTGCCGCACCTCCCCTGTTTTAGCCATTCCCGGTTGATGAGGCTTGAGGCTATGATTACCTTTAGAGAACACATTTCTTAGAATGCTCATCGTCCACCTGACGATGTGTTGAAAGCATTCAATCCATACAAGTTCGTTCCGGGTTCGAACGAATCCGAAGGCATTATCTCGTTACACTCATTTTGGAATCACCTTTAGAGTCAACGACGATAACCCTTGCATTCTGAATCTTCATCTTCACTTCAAATTCACGACCTATCGTTACTTTGGAATCGATGTGGTTTTCGGATGTCCCAAATGTGGAAAAACCGATCCCGGTCTCATCGAAATCCAAAACGTGTCTTTTAGGGCCAAGTTGTCTATTTAGTCTTAACAGTTTAATTCAAAATAATTCAATACACACACAGATAGATAATTCACAAAATCATAATAGATAGTCAACATCAACATAAACAGATAATCAATATTTCCACTACAAACAGATAATGCATATTATCATAACAGATAATTCATATTATCATCATATGTAAATCAAAGCATCCATATCACATAGCATCAATTCCTCATATCTAAGATCTTAAATTATTCAAGGTAAACAATTTCAACCATCCATATATAAGCAATCATATAAGCTATAATTAGTTTAAAATGAATTAAATTAATTATATCATCTCTAATTAATTTAAAGTAAATTAAATTAATTACATCATCATTCAGAACTTGCTTACACAATTATTAATAAATTTCCAATCAATTAATAAATCAATCACTAATTACTCGTTTTCAATTAATCATACTTGATTAATTAACATTTAATTATATACAAATAATCATTCTTAAATTATTTTCAAAAATTAATTATCTTATCCAAATATTGAAATTAACCTTAAATTACAAACATTACATTACTTCTTAATTACACTAATTAATTACTCTTTAAATACTTATTATTGATTAATTAATCTAAATTTATCATCCCATTATTAATTATATCAATTAATGATTTCTAATTACATTTTAATTAATTCCCTGTTTAAATTTATTACCTTAAGTAATTAATCTTCAATTAAACCACATTTATTAATCACCTCCGATTAATACCATTAAGTAATTAACTATCTTTAATTACTCCATCAAATAAATTAGTCACTCCTTAAATAATTTTCTCTAATTAATTCCCTGATTAATTATATAAAGTAATTATATTCCAATTACTTTCATTATTAAATCATCCTCAGTTAATTACATCCAGTAATTATCTTCAATTACTTCCCTAAGTAATTATACTTATCACATCATCAAAATGGTTGTTTAAATTAATTAAGCTTAATTAATTTACTTAAACTATTCACAGAATTTATTACAATGAGTAAATAATACCTTAATTACTTCCGTTAAGTAATTATACTTAACAATTCACAATTGCTTATCTTAAATAAATAATTTAATTAATTATTAAAAATAATCCCATTAAATTGATTATTTCATAATTTTAGTTAATGACCCTGATTAACTAATTAAAATTCTTTAATTACTTTCCTAAAGTAATTAACTATGATTTATTGTCAATTACATTTTAAGTTAGTCATAATAACTTAGTTCATTAATTGATTGCTAATCATTAAAAATTAAACCTTATTAAATCAATGATTTCTTAATTAAAAATTGATTTACCTTAAATTAATTAATTCATATCTCTTTTAACTAAATTTAAACACTTAATTTCTGAGTTAATTAATTCTAGTCATTAATAATCCATTTAGTTAACTTGATAATTACAGGCCTTAAGTTTTTAAGAACCTTTTCCTATTTAATGTTCAATTTATCATTCATAAGCTATTTACTCAATTTAATTTAAAGTTTCTTTTAAAACTTCATTTTAAATTTAAGATTTAAAATGAAATCAAATGAATCTTATCAATTCCAAACTCCTTTTTATTTTACAACTGAAATAATAGTTACCTTAAAATAGTAGATTAAAGGAATTTACACACGGTTTCATTTTGAATTCAAATCTAATTTAAAAATTCACTTTATCATTCAAATTAGTTTAAAACAAATTTTAAATTTAAAAGTCTTTATTTATTTAAAGACTGAGATTCAAACTACGTTTTGCATGCAAACTTATCTTGGTTTAAACTTTGTTTAAATACCTATTTTTTTCCCATTTTAAAAGCCCGGTTTTAAAAATGAAATAAACTTACAGGTTTAAAACCTATAGCTAAAAATACCCGAGATAAAAAAATATTTCTACGAGCAAAACCCCACATTTCTTCGAGTCCGACACTCGAATCAATCGAGTGAAACTCGAGCGACAATCCCTTTCTTTTTTTTAGTGGTTTCAAATAAATTTTAAAATTTCAAACTTTATTTTATTTTAAACTGAGATTCAAACTTCTTTTGAATCCAATCTTTTCTTTTATTTAAATACCTATGTTAAACATTCATATTTCATTTCAAAACCCAGTTTAAAGAAAATTAAACTTTATAGGTTTTAAAAACCTGTCACAACTTACCCAGTTTCCCCTCCCTTACACTACTTCGAGTCAACAACGAACATGCTTCGAGTCGCGTGAAGTATTTTCCAAGTCAGGTCCTTACAAACTCGAGTACCCCTGCTTCAAAAACCATTCCAGGCACAATCCAGTGCACGTGTACCCTCACCAGAGCTCCCTCTGATCATCGACGATCACTCCAACACATTGCCTAACCACGCAGCAACCCACAACGATCACCCAACCATTTGCACGAGCCTCGAATCGAAATTGAGCACAAAACCCAAACCTGGAAACGCACGAGCATCACCTCCACGAAACCTGTCAACGCCTTACTTGGAGAATTCCGAACACCGTAAACGATGAAACTCCGGCTATGACCTTGTCCATGTCCAAGCTACCATCACCAGAAGCCTTGAAACACTCGGTCGTCCATACAAGCCGTGGTGATTTATTCATCAAACACAGACAAAAATTAGGGTTCTAAATCAAAACCTGCAACCGCAACCTCACTATTGGATTTCATCAGCATCCAAAATTTTCCTAACACCATTGATCATTCCTCCATCTCCATGCATGTTCCCGAACTCTCAAATCCACTTGATCACAAGGGGGACTCAAAAATAAACTTTCAGTTAAAACCCAAACTCCACCGTCAATTCTAAACTATAAATCCTGATTCCTATGTTAAAAATCATATTTTGTATAGAGTTTTCGATTAGCAATACTGGAAATTATAATTTGTATAGTTTGTGTTTTAATTACATTTAGTATACTCAGATGTTCTTAATGTTTCCAAAGACAAACATACATTATTTAACTTACTTAGACTTTTAAACATAAATTTAGGTTGATCAAACAATATTAGTTTGACAAGCAGGTTCAAACAAGAATCTGGATCATGTGGAAGGGATTTGAATAAAAACATGAACTTGGAAATCATGACAGAGCTCAAAACATAAGCATAGCATACCCAGACATATATGTACGGAAATAGACTTATATATTTACAAACATATTATTTCAGAAATGAGTATGCAACATAATTTATAACTTAATTTATTTAAATTTGTATTGTTACTCACCGTTTTGAGAGGATGAACAGAGCACCAAAATTTGAAGTGGCCTTTGGAAACTTTCAAAACTGAAATACCTTATCCTTTTTAATTTTGATTTAAAACTTGAATGCTTGCTGTTTAGATTTGCATGCAGGCTTGATTTAAAACTTGGGTTGAAGGTGAATGCATCAAGTTTTTGATTTAAGTTTGCTTGTAGGCTTTGGAAAATGCAGGCAAGTTTTATTGTTGATAAAATTTGTGAAAATGGAAAAGCTTACTTATGTTCAGGTTTGCTATGTTGAACAACTAAACAAAAAGCATTGCATATATAAATAAGAAGACAAGTTTTTATAAAGTAGGTGTTTACTAGTTTAGGCTATTTCTAATGTTCAAAGATTTTTTTCTCATGTGAAGGCTGACAAGATATTATACATTGCGGCTGAAATGAAAGTATTAAATGCCTATGTACTTTTTGTTTCCTACTGGCTTACCTTATCTAATTAGTACATGTTGAAACTTAACTAAACAGCATAATCTAAACTTCCTATATAAGCTTCTTACCTGTTTTCTTACTTGTCTTATTCTGGCCTTGTATATTAGGTTGCAGGCAACAAACATTACAATGTCAGGTTTGTGTTTTACTCATGTCAAATATATAAAGTTATTTTATCTTGTTCTTAGCTTTGCATTAATTTATTTCTTTTTGGTTATTAAACTTTAACTATCGATGTTTATGTATTTATACTTATGCTAATATCATAGATGTTTATGTATTTATACTCATTTTAATACCATACATTTAATTTATGTTTGTGTTTAATATATTTTAAGATTTTTTTTATTTTAAACATGTTTGTAAGATGCTATTTCAAATTTACAAATCATTGCTTTCCTATTAAATACACATAAATTTAAGATAACAATTTTTATTTGTATTAAAAATCTATTTTTACAAATATTATATCATCAATATAGTTAAATATAACTCATTATTAAATTAAAATAATTCATAAAAGCATTTGTCTTCTTATCAAATATATTACTTATTTTATTAGCTACATAAAAACAAACAAACCTTTCTATCTAAATTTAAACTTAAACTAAAATCAATTTTAAATAATTAAGTTTTTAGTTTGGGTATTAAAATCAAATGATTATTTATTTAGTAGCTTAATATCAAATTGAATCCAATTTTTAATTTATCAAAAATGTTAGAATAAGAAAACAGACCTATATATATTAAATTTAAAACAAAGATTTATCTAGTTATAATATATACAGATATGTATACATTACAAATATAAAACAATTTATTAGCCTTTAAAACAATTTATTGTTATTGTCAAAATTTCCGGGATATCACACATACATACATACATATATATATATATATATATATATGTGTGTGTGTGTGTGTGTGTGTGTGTGTGTGTGTGTGTTAAAAGTGTTACAAATTCATTTTCAAGTCAAAATCATATTTTCAAATCTAACCTGATTTTAAAAATGGGAATAAAATTTTATTTTGGTGATTTTATGTCGCGACCCAAAATCCTGCGTCCGAAAATCGACATCCATACTTAACTCGTATTCGAATACCGCAGTCTCAAACGTTGAACTCCAGTTTGGATGGAGCTTATAACACATTGAGTAATAACAACACGGCGTAAACAAAAATGAATAATATCATTGATACAATAATGGATACAATATCTGATACAATATGATACAACATATATGAACAACACAATCAGAGATAGATAGAACAACAGAAAAGGACAGCAGCAGAAAGATACAACACCAAAATAGGAACAACATATGCCGTAAAAAGGGAGAAGGATATAAATCCCAACAACTACATTCCAATCCAATGCTCCAAAGATCTCCAAAACTATAAACTCGAACCACCATCATCTTGGACATAAGCAAGTCCGATTCCAAATGTTGAAGAAAAGAACAATGCGATAGCCAAAATCCAAAGACTATAAAGAATTCCAAACAGAAAGCTGAGGTCTACCGAATCTACATCTCCTATCTGACTATCTGAAAATATAACTCTAGGCTGCCCATGTGAAAATTTGTGGGCACCCAGAGTTTAGAAAGGGAACAATCAACTCCAGGTCAGTCATGGATCTGGTATGAGCAAACAAAAACAGTTTTATCTTTAAAAATTAATAAATAAAATCCGCAATGCTTTTTGGAAATGAAACTGCCATAAGGCCTCCCGCCACACACTTAATGCAAGCGCACACTTGGAGGAGATTTCTCCTTATGACAGTCAAAAATGCTTGATACGCGAAAACCATTTGATATTATTATTAGTGCATAGTGCAGAAAACATTTGCAAGTATAATATTAATCTTAGCCAGCATACGTACCACTGTAGTATGCCTACTATAGCTACCATATTAGATGGCAGTTTTACAATTAAAACCGTACAAGGCGCGTATTGGGTGATTGGATTTCCAACAATGGTCAAGCTAAGGAACTTCCTACACCGAATGGAACGCCTCTGGTGGGACGCCCCCAAGAACCAAACCTGATCTCTGCCAATGCAAGGACGAATTACCTCTGTAACTAGGTAACACCTACAAGTATGCCATCCCCGGTCGTTACCGACCTTTATCCAAGAGCACTCAACACCAACAACCACAAAGCAATAAGTTTGCAGCAACCACATAGGTTAAATATCTGGGCTCCATAGCATGATACTACCTTTTATCTAGAAGAAAATGGACATATCCTAGGGGTGCGAGCCCTAAAACCTTGCCACAACTTTCCTGTTTCGACCATTTCTGCGTTGTGAGGTTCGACAAAGTCTCGTCCACAAAGCTACGCTTTTCACGAAAGCCATGCTTTGATCAACAAATGATCAGCAGCACTTAGCATGCCACACTACCAAATTGGGAGTATATTTCGACTCCCGAAAGTCGACATCAATACGTTGACTGTATCAAATGCTGCACAATCGAATGCTGGAAAACCGAACCGTTAGGGTTAAAGAAGAAGAAGATAGAAGAAGAAACAGAAACGATAATAGAATCTCACATTTTGCAGCGGAACAATATAATAGATAAATAAATAATCTTTAAAACAAAGAACTATATCAGTTTATACATACATCATTAAAGTTTACAATAACACAACAGCAGAAAAGAGATATAAGATATATAAGTGATACACCTCTCCATCCAGCTTGAACTTCTCATCTCCACAGCAATTTTCTGACTTCGCTCCATAATCATGGTAACCAAACTCTAGGCTGCCCGTGTGGAAAATTATGGGCATCTAGAGTTTAGAAAGGGAATAATAAACTCCAGGTTAGTCATGGGACTGGTGTGAGATCGTAAAGATAGTTAGTTTCAAAAAGAAAGGAAAAGATATCCACTATGCTTTTGGAAAATGAAACTACCATAAGGCCTCCCGCCACACACACAATGCAAATGCACAATTGGAGGATATTTCTCCTTATGATAGTCAAACATGCTTGATACGCAAAATCCTTTTGATATTATTATTAGTGCATAGTGTAGAAAACATTTCAAAAGTATAATATTAATCTTAGCTAGCATATAACCATTATTGTATGCCCGCTATAGCTACCCTGTTCAATAGCAGGTTACCGCCACATTCCATCGTAGGTTATACAACTAAAACCATATGGGGCTCATATTATTTCTTTGGATTTCCAACAAATTGTCAGGCTAAGGAACTTCCTATTGCCACATGGGTATGCCTCTGGAGGGATGCCTCGAGAACTTAACCAGCTCTTTGCCAACACAAGGCCGAGTTACCTCATGCTGTAATTACAGCTGTAACTAGGTAACTACCACGAGTATGCCATCCCCGGTCGTTAACGACCTTTATCCGAGGATCCTCAACCATAAAGTAATAAATTTGCAATAACCACATAGGTTAAATATCTAGGCTCCATACCATGATACCACCCTTTACCAGAAGGAAATGGACATTCCTTGAGAGCGCTAACCCCAAATTTGTCTTACTACATCCTTTCTGTTTCGACCATTTTCGGGATGTAAGGTCCGACGATGTCTCGTCCATAAAGCTACGCTTTTCAAAAAATCCATGCTTCGATCAACAAATGATTAGCAGCACTTTGTATGCCAAATTACCAAATTGGGAATGTGTAACAACCCGCATATTTTACGATTGAATATTTAAATATTTTATTTAAATATTTTATCGTTAGTCGGATTATAGTCCGAAAAGTTACTTTTTGCATACGGTCGAATTAGGACTTGAGACCACTTCCATTGAGTTCAAAACGCCGTTTGCGATCTTTTTGAGTATCAACTTTGATATTTGGGGTTAGTGGAATTTTGCCACCTTTTCACTTTGGACTTTGGGTTTGGATTAGCCCATTAGCCTAAACTATTACCTCTAGCTCAACCCCCTCCTCCCTTCATAAATTCATTTTCATTTCCTAACACTCAAGCTTCATCAAAAATGGAGGGAGGAATGGGAAATTAAAACTCCAAGCCCTAGTTCATTTGCAAATCCAACATTTAACTCCAAATTTAAAGAGAAGCCATTGATTCAACCTTCTTGTGTTGAGATTGATGTGTGGTTGATTCTTCCTTTCCTTTCAAGCTTCTTCTTCATTGATTTTGTGTAAAGGTGAGATTTTTATCTCACATCTTTGTCTATAACTATCTTTAAGTGTTGGGTATGAATTCCTAACATTTTTTCATATGCATTTGCTCTTGGTTTGGATTGAATTGGTGAAAATCCCAATTTTTAGTGTTTTGTGTTCAAATCTTTAAAAATCTTAACTTTGATGTTTGAACACGTTTTTGGTGATGCATCGAGGAGCCAATAGAACCGGGTAGCCGATGGCCGTACTCCCCAAGCGTCCGTGCTCGATCGGTTGCAAATTGAGAGAGTTTTTGCATTTCTGTTGCTTAGGTCGTTCGGCCTGCACACATATCTCTCGGCCTGCAGTTAGGTCGCATCAACATAGGTCGCGCCATACTTAGGTCTTCCATAACTTAGGTCACTCGGCCATGTGTTAGGTCATTCCATCTTAAGTCGCTCGGCCTTCTCTCACCCCTTAGGTCGTTCCACCCCTTAGGTCGCTCGGCTTGGTCGCACCTACATATGCCTTAGGTCGCTCCATGCTTGTTAAGTCGCACTTGCTATCTCGCAACCAACTTAGGTCGGCCTGCCTTAGGTCGCAACCCATAGGTCGCTCACCTTGCAATGAGTCGGCCTGCCTTAGGTCGCTGACCTCCTTAGGTCGCTTGGACTGCTTGCACAGTTAAGTCGCGCATGCTACGGGTCGCGCCATTCCTTAGGTTGCTTGCAGTTTGGTCGTGCTACCATTTAAGTCGCACCTTCTTTAAGCCGCATGCTACTCCTTATCCGCTAGCTCATTAGATTACTCATTACTTAGGTCGCGCCATGCTATAGGTCGCGCCATATTAGGTTGCACAGTTAGGCCGCATGCTATTCCTTAAGTCGTGATCCCTTAGGTCGTATGCCATGGAGTCGTATGAGTTGAGCCGCTGATTTATTGTGTTGTATTGTGTTAAGTCGTAAGTCGTGGCTATTAAGTCGCAAGGGTAATTCCACTTAGATGGATTTGGAATCGAGTTCTTTGTATTTTTATTAACGTCTTCGAATGTGAATTTTTGTGACTTATTGTTTCTACAATCATTTTTGTGATTTGTCACTTTAAAAATATGAAGGTTTCAATACTAGTAGTAAATATCAAAACTCTTTCATCAAAATGATTTCAACCCTATTTTATTACAAAGCTCGTTTCTTAAACCGTTTTCCAATCTACTAGTATATGCAAACCTTTAGCTCACTCGTACGAGAAATCTAATTAAACGGCTTACTAAAACAAGTGGTATGAAACGCTTGCGTTTTACTTCGTCGGTTGGTTCTTGGACTTGTTCGATTGAATCTCTTGTGACAATTTTCGAGTGGAGACCAACAATTTGTTCGTAAATATTTAAGTTCAGCTAGTGGTTATGGGACATGAGGCTAAGCTTGTATATTTACTAGCTTACTGTAATTGACACTTCTTGATGATCGTTGATGACCATTTCTGTGATTTAGACTAGCAAATGTGCGATGTCTCTTTGTCTACGAGGGAGACTAAACCCCGTTTCTGTGGAGCTTCGGCTTAATTTGGTGGGGCAGCGACCCCTGGTCTTCGGGCCGTTTTGTGGAGATTCGGCTCAAAATTAATGGTTAGCAACCATGGAATATCGTTCCATTTTGTGATACACATGTTGGTGAATTTTCATGCTCCCGTTTTGTGATAGGCCTCCCCCTTTTTGTGATTTCTAGATTTCCATTGATGATTTCTGGAATTTGTGTTTTCACCAATTTTCATGATTTACATTGATAAGTTTTATCAATATTTGTGCATTGGTGAATTTGTGTGTCATTAACTTTTGTGATTAGCATTGATATTATTGTCCACATTTATGGTTTAGTGAATATAAATAAAAAGTATGACTTTCCTTTTGATCTTTTAGAAGATTCTTGTGATATTGACTAATCCCTAGTTGATTATAAATTGCATACTTATCACTGTATGGCACTTTGGTTATATTATACTATTTTTTCATATTTCTTATTCTATATCATTTCATCTGATATTTATAGCTAGACTGATCCGTTTATTATTTTCTTATTAAATAATACTCGGGTCATACCGAGATGTTATAGGTGCTTTTGCTTGACTTCACATCTGGGATTATCACCCTGACTTTTGGCTAACTACTTAGATTAGTAGTTTTTGTAGTATACATTTGAGATATAGACTCATTGATGTATCCATATTCTTTTATCTAGCACTTGTAACTATTCTTTTGTGACATTGTGGATCTTGTCTGACCACTACTCTGATGAACACTTTTGTGTGTTATATATTCATACTATTTCTGCCTTTGTGATATGGATGTCTGTGACTGATTTGTGTTATGTTTATTTCTATATCTATTTTAGAAGAATATATATAGCCACCGGGTAGTAGCTTTGAGTTTGTATCGGTATGTCAGATTTCCTCCTGAAACCAAATGCATGTTGTACTATCTGACATATCGGTGCTCGCACAAAGCAATTACACGGATGGTCGCTCCTCAACAGCCTTAATCTCCGCGCTAGTTGACGGCACTACACCGTAGTGTCCTTGGCCAGCGTGGGTATAGAGGTGGGGCATCACAGCTTGGCATCAGAGCAAAACTTCAAAATGATGTAGAATAATCTAACAAGGATCATCGTCCTAAGTCTATCTTAGGATTCATGCTTTAGGATTTAATTCGAGTCTTTGTACCGATTCATCCTATTTTCTTTATGATTCCTTTTTTATCTATCCAGATTGCTTGATATTCATTTGGCGAACCTTATCCTTCTTCCTTCTTTCTTTTTAAAGGTAGAGAAATGGTTAGACCTGGTCGTCCCAGCGTCGGTCAATCTAGTGCTACTCCCCAAGATGGAGTATTTATGTCTGCCCAGCAGCTTCTTGATCTTGTAAGGAATGCTCAAGCAGCCGGATCTAATCCTGAGTCTACTCACCCTAAGTCTGGATTTGCACGTTTGTGCAAACGGTTATTCCAATTTGGGTGGGAAGCCATTCGAAGGTTCTGAAACTATTATTGAATTCCAGGCTTGGCTGAGAACGTGCAAATGAATCTTTTCTCGTATGAATCTTATTGATCTTCACTGCGTTCAGGTGGCCTCTAGTATGCTCCAAGAAAGAGCATTAGATTGGTATGAGCTTCTGATTTCTGAAATAAATGAAGCGGATCTTACTTGGGAGAAATTATGAGAATGATTTGAGTTAAAGTTTGTGCCAGAAGATGAGAAAGTGACATTGGCTCGTCGTTTCATTGACCTTGTTCAAGGTAAATCCTCTGTGGCAGATTATGTCGCATCCTTCGAGTCACTTTCTAAATATGCGGTCGAGTACATAAACACCCCGTTGAAGAAGAACCAAAGATTTGTCAATGGCTTGAATAAAAATCTCAAGAAGCCATTACTTCTAAAATTAGAAGTTTCTTTTGATCAACTCATTGATATCGCTCTTCGACTTGAAATCGATAGAGTAAGTGATGTTGAGGTTGGGAGTGCTAAACCAAACTTCACCAATAAGAAAAGGCCTAATAATTTCAAAGGTCCTTATCTCAACAATAAGAAAGGGACGCAAGCCTCTCCGGCAACTAAGACTTCTACCTCAAGTGGTGGGCAATGCTACAACTGTGATTCTAAGGACCATTATGCGAATAAGTGTTCAAAGCCCCGTGCTTTTCGCTATTGCAAAAGCGCAGACCATTATATATCTTCATGTCCCAAACTTCAAAACAGGAAGGAGGGAATGCTTAATGTTGCTCAAGCCCCTGGCAACACATCTTGTGATCAAGGTATTTCTTATTCTATCCTTGATGGCATTATTTTATTCCGTGATCACCCTATTCGAGTTCTTTTTGATACGGCTGCGTCCCACTCTTTTATTTCAAAAGAACTTGTTGATACTGTTTCTTTGGATGTTTTGTGTTTAATGACTACTTTGAGAATTGCGAATCCGGTTGGTGGATCTGCAACAATCAGTTTATTGTGTAAAGATGTCGAGATTATTTTGTGTGATTTTTCTTTCCGAGCCGATTTGCACGTTATGCGCTACTTAAGCTTTGGAATGATTTTGGGAATGGATTGGCTTAACCGCTATGAAGCCCAAATCCTATGTCCTGAGCGGACTATTCATCTTTGACATCCTCAATCTATTAAGCAGAATTCTATTAACCTTAAAGATTCGGATTTCAGCTTGGTTGCATCTTTATATTCTTTAAATCCTCATGATGATGATAATGATGATGAGGAAGATATTATTTCTCTTATTCACGTCGTTCGTGAATTTTCCGACATATTTGAGCCTTTTTTAGGATTACCACCTAAGCGAGCATTTGAGTTCAGAATTAATCTCATCCCTGGAGCTCAACCTATTACTCGTCCTCCTTATCGTATGTCCAATAAAGAAAATGAGGAGATGCGCAAACAATTATCTGAATTGGAGACGAAGCAATTTATTCGCTCTAGTGCCTCGCCTTGGGGAGCTTCGGCTATTTTTGTGAAGAAATCTGATGGTACACTTAGGCTTTGCGTTGACTACCACAAGATTAATGATCTTACTATGAAGAATAATATCCTTTACCTCGGATTGATGATTTATTTGATCAGCTTAGTGGTGCTAGAGTCTTTTGACAATTAGACTTAGCTACCGGTTTTCATCAGCTTCGTATTGCAGGGGATAGAATTCCTTTGTCTTCGTTCTGTACTCGTTATGGATCTTATGAATGGCTTGTTATGCCATTTGGTCTAACGAATGCTCCGGCCTATTTCGTTAACCTTATGAACCAGTTTTCAAAGGTTTCCTCGATCGATTCATTCTCATCTTCATTGATGATATTCTTATGTATTAAAAAACCGAGGAGGAGCATGAAAAGCATGTTCGGATTGTGTTGGAAACTCTTAGGAGTAATCAAATAAAAGCAAAATTTTCTAAATGCCACTATTGGCAATCTCGTGTGAAGTTTATCGGTCATATTATTTCCGAATACGGAATTTTCGTGGATCCTTCAAAGATTGAAGCGATTCAAAATTGGAAGAGACCGGAGAGTGACGGAAATCCGAAGCTTCCTTGGATTGGTGGGCTATTACCGTCGTTTTATAAAATACTTTTCAAAAATTTCCATGCCTCTTACTTGTTTGACAAAGAAGGGAGTTAAATACATTTGGTCGGACAATTGTGAAGCTTCTTTTCAGAAATTAAAAGAACTTCTTTCCGATGCTCCTATTCTCGTGATTCCCGAGGGGAATCAAGATTTTGTTGTTTATACCGATGCTAGTCGTGTTGGTTTGGGTGTCTTTCATATGCAAAGAGAACGTGTTATTGCTTAAGCTTCTAGGCAATTAAAGCCTGCCGAGACTAGATATGCCACTCATGATTTAGAGCTCGCGGCTATTGTTTTCGCCCTTCGTATTTGGCGTCATTATCTTTTGGAAGAAAAATTTATTCTTTACACCGATCATAAATCTTTGAAGTATCTATTTTCTCAAAAGGAACTTAATTTGCGTCAACAACGTTGGCTCGAATTTCTTACAGCTTATGATCTTGATATTCTTTATACTCCCGGAAAGGGAAATCGTGTTGCGGGCGCACTTAGTCGTAAGCAACAAGCGGTTGTTTCGATGATGATATCCGAATGGAATGATCTCGGAATTCTATCCACTTGCGAGATTCGAGATCGTGTTTCAGATTTATGTTCATCTCTTATTTTATGTAGCCTTGAGGCTCATCCTTCTCTTTTAGACCGCATTATTGAAGCTTAAAAGCTAGATCCCGAATTGGCTCTTCTTGTCCAAAATTTTAGGGTTAAAATTAATATTGAAGGTTTCAAAGACTTTGATATTGATTCTCGTGGCGGTATTCGAAAATTTGGTAGACTTATGATGCCAAATATTAGTGATCTTCGTAAAGACATTTTAGAAGATTCTCATCGTTCTAAATTTACCATTCATCCCGGTAGTATTAAAATGTACACGGACATGAAGCGACTTTATTATTGGGAGGGAATGAAATCTGATATTGCTAACTTTGTTAAGTGTTGCATGACTTACCAACTCATTAAGGTCGAACATCAAAGCCCTGGTGGGTTATTGCAACCTTTAGAAATTCCAATTTGGAAGTGGGATAAAATTTCCATGGATTTTATCGATGTCCTTCCCCGTTCTCGTTCGGGTCATGATAGCTTATGGGTGATTGTCGATAGACTTACTAAATCCACCCATTTTTTTCCCGTTCGGTCCAATCGAACCATACATCTTTTGGCCAAACTCTTTATCAAAGAAATTGTTAAATTGCATGGAGTTCCTACTTCTATTATTAGTGATCGTGATCCATTGTTTACCAGTGGATTTTGGAAGAGTCTTCAAAACGCTTTGGGAACGAAGCTTAATTTTAGCACCGCTTATCATCCTCGGTACGATGGACAAACCGAGCGTGTGAATCAAACTCTTGAAGATCTTCTTCGTGCATGTGTTCTTGATTTTGGTGGAAGTAGGGAATATCATATTTCTCTTTTTGAGTTTTCCTATAATAATAGCTTCCAATCTAGTATTGGTATGGCACCTTTCAAGGCACTCTATGGAAGGCCATGCCGATCTCCTTCATGTTGGCTTGAGGCCGGTGAGAAGCTGGTTTTAGGTCCCGATTTTATTCGTGATTCCACAGAGAAGATTGACATTATTCGTCATAGGATGAAAGAAGCCCAGAGTAGACAAAAATCCTATGCCGATAACCGGAGAAGAAAATTATAATTTTCTGTGGGAGATCTTGTGTTTATTCGTGTTTCACCTATGAAGAGTGTTGTACATTTCAGTTGATCAGGAAAGTTAGCACCTCGATATATTGGTCCATTTCCCATCACCGAACGTATTGGTTCCGTGGCTTATCGACTTTTATTACCGGCTCAATTTTGTGCTATTCATGACGTGTTTCACGTTTCTCAATTACGGAAATGCCTTCGAGATTCTGATTCTATTCTTGAGCCTGGTATTGTGGAAGAAATTGAAGTTTCGCCTAATTTAACTTATGAGCAACATCATACTCGTATTATTTCTTCGGAGGTCAAACGCCTTCGAAATAAAGATGTTACGTTTGTTAAAGTTCAATGGTCCTCAAATCCTAAGGATTGCTCTTGGGAATCTAGAGAGTTCATCGAGCGAACACATCCGGACTTACTTACCCGTGCTCTTTGAGGTGAATTTCTTATTTCAAATTTCTTTTGTGTTGGTATGCTTTTATGGTTGTTACCTTATATTTTCTTCTTAAAATTGCATGGACGCAATTTCTTTAAGAAGGGGAGTCTGTAACAACCCACATATTTTACAATTGTATATTTAAATATTTTACATAAATATTTTATCGTTAGTCGAATTATAGTCCAAAAAGTTACTTTTTGCATATGGTCGAATTAGGAATCGGGACCACTTCATTGAGTTCAAAACGCCATTTGCGATCTTTTTTAGTATAAACTTTGATATTTTGGAGTTAGTGGAATTTTGCCACTTTTCCACTTTGGACTTTGGGTTTGGATTAGGCCATTGGCCTAAACTATTAACTCTAGCTCAACCCCCTCTTCCCTTCATAACTTCACTTTCATTTCCTAACACTCAATCTTCATAAAAAATGGAGGGGGAATGGGAAATTAAAACTCCAAGCCCTAGTTCATTTGCAATCCAACATCTAACTCCAAATTCAAAGAGAAGCCGTTAATTCAAGCTTCTTGTGTTGAGGTTGAAGTGTGGTTGATTCTTCCTTTGCTTTCAAGCTTCTTCTTCATTGATTTTGTGTAAAGGTGAGATTTTTATGTCACATCTTTGTCTATAACTATCTTTAAGTGTTGGGTATGAATTCCTAACACTTTTTCATATGCATTTGCTGTTGGTTTGGATTGAATTGGTGAAAATCTCAATTTTTAGTGTTTTGGGTTCAAATCTTTAAAAATCTTAACTTTGATGTTTGAACACGTTTTTGGTGACGCATTGAGGAGCCAATAGGACCGGGTAGCCGATGGACGTAATCCCCAAGCGTCCATACTCGATTGGTTGCAAATTGAGAGAGTTTTTGCATTTCTATTGCTTAGGTCGTTTGGCCTGCACACATATCCCCTGGCCTACAGTTAGGTCGCACCAACATAGGTCGCGCCATACTTAGGTCGTTCCTTAACTTAGGTTGCTCGGCCATGTGTTAGGTCGTTCCATCTTAAGTCGCTCGGCCTTCTCTCACAACTTAGGTCGTTCCACCCCTTAGGTCGCTCGTCTTGGTCGTACCTACACATGCCTAAGGTCGCGCCATGCTTGTTAAGTCACACCAGCTATCTCACAACCAACTCAGGTCGGCCTACCTTAGGTCGCAACCCATAGGTCGCTTACCTTGCAATTAGTCGGCCTCCCTTAGGTCGCTGACCTCCTTAGGTCACTCGGCATGCATGCACTGTTAAGTCGCACATGCTATGGGTCGCGTCATTTCTTAGGTCGCTTGTAGTTAGGTCGCACCACCCTTTAAGTCGCACCTGCTTTAAGCCACATGCGACTCCTTATCCGCTAGCTCCTTAAGTCGCTCGTTACATAGGTCGTGCCATGCTATAGTTCGCGCCATGCTACATGTCGCGCCATATTAGGTTGCTCAGCTAGGCCGCATGCTATTCCTTAAGTCACCGATCCCTTAGGTCGTATGCCGTGGAGTCGTATGTGTTGAGCCGCTGATTTATTGTGTTGTATTGTGTTAAGTCGTAAGTTGTGGCTGTTAAGTCGCAAGGGTATTTCCACTTAGATGGATTTGGAATCGAGTTCTTTGGATTTTTATTCACGTCTTCGAATGTGAATTTTTGTGACTTATTGTTTCTACAATAATTTTTGTGATTTGTCACATTAAATATATGAAGGTTTCAATACAAGTAGTAAATATCAAAACTCTTTCATCAAAACGATTTCAACCCTATTGTATTATAAAGCTCGTTTCTTAAATCGTTTTCCAATCTACTAGTATATACAAACCTTTAGCTCGCTCGTACGAGAAATCTAATTAAACGGCTTAGTAAAACAAGTGGTATGATGTGACGACCCAGAATTTTCAAGCATTTAAAAATCGAAATATTTAATTGGTTTTAAGTATTCAATAGGGAAACTTTAACTTGAGTAACGAATATTACAATTTATTTGATAATTAAGTTATTGAATTAAACAATTTGAAACTGAGTAAAATATTGAATCTGGAATTTTAAGCTTGTTAAAAATAATTTGAAGGTTCGTAAAATTTATGTTGATAACGTTGAAGATGATAGAAGTGTTAAAATCAAATTTAACAATGATTTGTTCAGTTTTGAAAATATATTGTTTAAATTGAATTTAAAAATAGCCTTCCGAGGCACAGTCTCGGAATTCAATGAAACCAGTTTCATTGAGTCCGTAATATTGAATCATTATCGAGTTTCAATTATCATAGTTTTTGGAGTTAGTGTGTGAGCGTACGATAGATTAACCATTGAGATTGTATGTCGAAAATTTAAATATGACAACTTATTTACTGGTTAAACCCAAATTGTGACAGGTTGACATAAATCATATCAGAAGTCAACCCTCATCAGTGAAGCGTGCTCTAGACGTTTGCCTGGGTTAAATCACAATCTATCTCCTCCTTCCTTAAAAAAAAATAGGAATAAAATACGAACGCAATCAAAGAAAATGAGGAAGGGAGTGAAATCGAATTCGCTTGGAAAAATAGAGTTGCACATTTCGTTCTCCCTTTCCCTTTCAAGTCGCGATAATGGCAGAACCAGACAATCGATTATCGTAATCGTTAAGCTAGGGAGAGGGGAAGTTCGAACTCAAGCTTGACTGCAGCCAGGTGATGGTGGTTGCGACATGAAGAGGAGCTCATTCTCGAGCGAGCTGGACGTGGCAACTTCGGCGATGGCGAGGGCTTCGGAGAGGCGTGCGAACGCGAACAGTATTTGGGTTTTGGGGATTCTCGTGTGTTCGAATTGACGGTGAAGCTAGGGTTTTGGGGTCACGGTGAGGTGTGCTGGCGTCGGTGGTGGTTTCTTCGATGAGCAAGGAATGGGTGGTGGAGGAGGCGCTGTGGGGTTCATTTGAACAGTAAGGAGGCCTGCTCGCGATGGTTGTGAGTGATTGGCAGTGAGGTATATTTGTTAACAATTTAATTTCATATTTGAATCTGATTTAAATTATATGTTTATAGGCTATAAAGGAATATTTGGAAATTCTTTTTCAATTTAAAGATTTAAAGATTATACCTATATATGTGTATGTAGGTTAAGCAGTGAATAGATATATAAAATTTTAAAAATAGATAGGAATTTAAATGTTAAAAAGAATTTGTAAAAATTAGATTTTTAAATCTACATAAATGAAATTTTGTTTTTAAGCGAATGAGTTTTAAGTAGATATATAAATATATAAATGTAGGATCATACCTTCACCAACTAGTTATTGTTAAAAATATATTAAGGAGATTAACTAAAGTAATTAACTTATTTAATCATTTGGTTACTAAAATAACCTGTTAAAAGGGGAATTAGTTAAATTTAAATTTAATTGTTTAAAATGAAAATTGATGGTTAATTTAATTATCAAATGGAAATTTAAATCGCTCAATTGACTCAAATATTAATAAAAGATCTAATGTTTGTACAAGGTCTGAAATCGAGAAATCAAATCAAGAATGAAGTGGATTGCAAATGTAAAGGGAAAGGTGAGTTAATCTCACTCAGTTTATTTAAATTTTAATGATTAAATTTAAATAATGGTTGAATGGTTGAAATTGATTGATGTGCTATAGTGTGGTATATTTTGGGAATTGGCATATTATATTGTGCTAACATAATGCAGGGAAAACAGGTTGGAGGGATCCAACTGGACCCCTCAATATTTATTATTTAATATTCACTGATGTGATTACTTGATATTCTATGTTGAATATTTTGGGATATTGAATGATATGATTGGATTGGATATATTGGTTATATTGAATTACCAAAAATATATAAATTGGATTTTGGAAAGAAAATAAAGGAAATAAAGTTATAGACGAAATAATCTTAGAAATTTAATAAAGTTAGAATGAATTGAAAATAAATGGAAGTATGTTAAATGCTAATAAATAACTTCGAGTATTAAAAGAAAGGGGTTTGAATAAACAGTAATTATTGAACTGTAAAATCTAGTGATATATTTTTAAAAGGAATAAAGAATCATTTCAAAACATCAAGTTTTAAGTTTATTTAAAGGAATAAGAAGTAAATTGAGAAAATCTAAATTAGTATTTCAATTAAAAGTATTCTAAATCATAACTAAGGAATAAACTCTGAAATTAAAGGATTTTTGAATAAATGAAGTAAATTGGAAATCAATTTGGAGATTGATTTAAGTGTTTGAAATTGGATATTTGGAAAGAATAAATTCCAGGTGGGAATTTATTAAAGGAATGAGAAAAATGGTTTAAAAATAAATAGTGATTTATTTTTAAAGGTTGTGAAGAGAAGTATATTTCTCTGGATAGCCAAGTACGTTTTAAGTAAATTTTTAAATATAAGATGAAAGTTAATGTTGTTTTAAAAAGCATGTTTTAGAAAACTTATTATTTCTTAATGTTAAAAATTCTAAAGTAAATATTTTTCAAATCTATTATTGTAATAATTATTCAAAGGTGACTTAGTATTTTGTTATAGAAAGGTGAAAACCTAGTTTTATATTTATAAAGTAACATTATTTTCAAATATTCATATAGTATGTATTTTTAACAAATTATTGAAGTAGTTTTAACTTAAATATTTTAAAGTATATTTCAAAGTAAGCGTTCTAAATTATTTTAAAAATCTAAAGTTTTGTGCTTGGTGATTTCAGAAGAAATAGAGAATATTTGGAAAATTTATTCAAAAAAAAGGAAGATAGTTTTGAAAACTATTTTTAAAAGGGTTTGAAAGTGAAATTATATCTTGTGAAGATATTTTGAGGTTAATAAATAATTTGGGAAATTATTTATTGTTTGATGGTTGTTTGTGAATGTTAATTGATAGTTAAATCACCGACTATCAATATTGGACAAAAATGCGTTGATCGTTTCGAAGAGATCGGGATCGAGATTTATTTCTCGAAAACCACTTCGATCCGATTTGTACGATTCGTGTAAACGATTTTTGGATTCGAAGATGGAGCAGTGAAGTGCAAGGGCTAGTCGCTACTAATCCTGAGGATATTTCCAAAATGGATGTAGTAGGAATAGTGCCTTCTGTTCCGTTCGAATCCAGGACGGACTTGTATGGATGAATGCTTGCGAAACATCGTCAGGTGGACGATTGGCATTCTAAGGGATATTGTTCTAAAAGGTAACGCTTAGCCTCAAGCCTCATCAACTGGGAATGACTGAAAATCAGGGGTTATGCAGCAAGGCTAGGTGGGTAACACCCAAGCAGGGTGAGGTCATTCCAGTCTAGATATTCCTTTTTATTTCGGCTTAGTGGGTGGTTGCTGATCCCAACCGCGGGGGTGATCTCACTCGGGATTATCTAGTAAGGGGTAGTCCCGGCCTTGTGTTGCAGGGGAGCGGGCGTACTCCTCGGTATGGTGATCTAGGCCCCGTACTGTTATAGGTGGTACCCCAGTGCCTAGTCATTAGTTGGAAATCCATTCTCCCTACGAGCCTTGTACGAGTTTTGTTTGTATTACCCACACTGTGCCTAGTAGCTGGAATTTAATCATGTAACAATTTCGGCTATTTTATAAGTATTTGTATATAGACCCTATTATAATATCAGAGGATTTCTATAAAAATTGTTTTAGCTGTCGTAAGGTAAAAACCCGACATGTTTATTTGTGGCGTGGTCTTACGAGATGCTTTTGTTTTCAAAGGATTTTTGAAACTTTAATAATCAATTGGGTGTGATTTTCTCACGTTGGTATTCCAGACCGACTCAGGTGTTATTTAACTGTAATGCTCGGGTCAGACCGAGTATTATAGAATACAGGATATGATGTTGTGAAGCTCAGGAGACGAGCAGGGTGGTGATACGTACTCCTGTACTTGTATATATATATATACACACACATATTCCGCTGTGTTGAGTTGTTGTGTACCCATTTGTATGATATTGATGTTGAGCTGTGATCGATGTACTCTGATAATGTAATATATAAAAAGATATATATTTGATTTGAGTAAAGATCATTTATTATCTATTATATTTTATTCCGCTGCGATGGTTAGATTCTGATGTTGTTTTCTATTTTCTTTTTCTACCTCTTTTTCTTTAACCCAATGGTTCGTATTTCTGTACAACTTGAGTTGATTGTTGTAGAATAGTGTTAACTCAAGTGGTACGGATTTGCGGGTCGTTTTACTTGGTATCAGAGCATAGGTTAGTGAGAACCTTGTCTCTGGTGGAAAATTACTCAAATAGAGTCCGTAGTACTCTATAATGAGTTTGAGTGTATTAATAGATATGAGCGCCTATTTGTTAGTGAATATAAATTGTTTTAATATTGTGTTGATTAGTTTATTGAGTGGCATAAGAACCTTCGTCGACACAGTCTACGCAACTGTATTGAAAGGGTTTCTAAACACTTCAATAGAACAATTGACATGGTATTGTTTTAAATATGGGTGAATGAAATAATTTTACCCAAAAACATATTTTGATATAAAGTATAGTTTTTGAAAACTATTTAGCTAAAATATGGTTGCCTGGATGTTAACTGGACGTTAGGATTGATGATATTAAAGTATTATCATTGTTAAGTGAAAATTTAACCAAAAATTGAAATATAACTAAAATTTAAGGGAATAAATTCATTACAAAATGAAATTATGAATGTGAATTATAAATGTAATTTATAAAATTTGAATATAATCAAATGAGTATTTGTATGAGCACAAGCTATGCAAATGAATTATAGTTAAAATTAATTTAAGCAGGATTTGGAAATTTAAATCCCGGAGATTTGGAAGTATGTTGAAGATAAATGATAGAATTATTGTTTTGGAGATATTTCTAAATGGAAATCCGTTTTAAATGAATTTTGAAAGTGATATACCATTGAAATCACTTGGATTATTGGAAAATAATTCTGACGATGACGGCCGCATCATCGGTATTCATTTTCGAATTTCTAAGTGAAGAATTGCTACCAAATGGATTTGTTTAGAAAAGCAATTTTTTTGAAACATTTCAAAGAAAATTTGTTGGGAATAAAACCAGGATTGGTTTAATTTTTGAGAAATGAGATTTGAAATGTTGGAGATTTCAAGATGATTCTAACCAAAGCTTATAAATCCTGATGAGATAGGTTGTAAGCTTATAAATCGAGATGATTTTTAAATCAGAAAGGAAATATAAGCTTTGAATGTTGGCATTTAAATTTAAAGGAAAGGTTAAAAATGAAATTAACTTGGATGGGAAATAAAAATTTGACTGGATTGACATTAATTAGATAGACTGAAAATAATATCCAGTTGTATTCGAATCAAGTTGAAGTCGAATTGAGTTAAATAAATCTGAGTGAAAATAAAATTGAATTGGAATAAAATTAAGTTGAGTTATTAAATGGAATTAGATTCTTACCTGAATAAATGTGAAATAAGTGGGATAAGGATTGGGATTGCAATAAATAAATCAGAATAACTTAAAAAAGAATAAAAAATGTATGGACTAAAAATATGCTTGAGTTATAAATAAGTGAAAACCTCGAGTTAAAAATAAAAGAAGAATATATACAAGCATAGAATGAATGGAAAATAATAAATTGTGGCTTATAAAATTTAAAAGTGAAATAGAAAACCCAAAATAAATATTGTTTGATGAATTGGAAAATAAAATAAAAAGCCAAACTTGAATTATAAAATAAATTTGAACTTAAGAATATTAAATGAAGAGATTTTTAGATTTAAAATCAAGTGTTGGATTATAAATAAGGAAGAACTAATTAATAAAATATTAGTTAATGAAATGTATAAATGGAGTTCAATGTAGTTAAATAGAAGCTGAATTGTAAGTTAATATTGAAGTTTGAAAACAAAACTCAAGTTATAAATCAAATTCGACTTAAATTATTGACGAAGAAAATATAATTGAAAGTGGCCTTGCAATTAATTAAATGAATCGAGTATGAAATTGAATTGTAAGTTAATAAAATTGGATGTAAATTTAAAAGTGAATGGTAGAATCAGAACTTGAGTTATTAATGAAAATTTAACTTGAAGAGTTAACAAAATAAATATAATTGAATTGTATCGAATAAAAATGTAAATGGATTAAAATAGTAATGGTATGAATTGTAAATAAAATCCAAATAAGTGGAAATAAATTGGAAATGGCCTTGTAATAAATTGAATGTGTGGAATCTAAAAGGTTAAAATGTATAATAATTGATCAAATAAGTTTGTAGTTTGAAATGGGATTGGATTAAAATAGAATCAAGTTAAATTGAAAAGAGAAATTTATTTGCAGAATGAAATGAGCTTAAGTATAGAAAAAAGGGGAATTGAATAAATTGAAGTGAATTGACTTAAGCTGAATAGATGGAAGAGAGTTGAATTTAATTCAACTTAAACTAAGTGTAATGATATTGGGTTTGATTGAAATTAAGTGAAAATAAATTTGAATCGAAATAGAATTTGGTGAGTTATAAATAATATGTAAGGAAATGAAATTCATAATGGATTGAGTGGGTAAACTAATTATATTGAATAAATAAATGGATGGAATAAATAAGGATCAAATGGAAGTGAACTTAAGTTTGAAGTGGAATAAATTGAGTAAATTAACTTAAGTTAAGAATAATTAGAAGCTCGACTACGAGTAAAATTGGAAGACCATTAAATTAAAGTTTGGTTTGAATTAATTTGGGAATGGGTAGTAATATGCAATCTTTGAATGAGTCGAGCTAAATAAATGGCCATGAATGAATTGAAATAAAAAGGAAATTTAACTGGCAATGAAGATGAACCTAAATTGTTAATAGTTTTGAATGAACTGGTTTGGATAATAAAATAAAATGCAAGTGATTGGATTCAAATTTAAAATGAAATAAAAATGAGAATATATGGATTGTGAATAAATTTAAAATGGAATAGAATTAAGCATAAATTGAGTTGAAATCCATTTAAATTGGTTATAAAACATCAATACTTGTTTTTTCAAATAGATCTCGTCAAATTGCATAGAATAAATTGTCACTGAATGTAAATATGAGTAATTACAATTCTACGAGTTGATAGAAGTAAAATAAATTGATTCTGAAAGCAATTGAATTAAATATGAGATCAGTTTGCTTAAAAATAAATTAAATGTAAACGATTGAGTTTTAAACCATTCAAATTGAATGAGAATGGATTTGAATAAGTTGAAAACAATTGAATTAGCATGGAAACTATATAAATTGCTTATGGGAAAATGTTTGGTGTGAATTTCTTTTAGAATTCATATGTTTTAACTATTGCAAATAAGCGATATGCTATTAAACTTCATATATTTAGCACTTACATGTTTAAATTGAGTACGCACAGGTACCTAGAAGCCGAGTGGCTGGATTTGGTTGTGATATTTGCTAAAATTAATAAGTCGCTTGCTTCAAATGCTAAATAAGGTGAGCCTACGCAATAAAAATAGGAAATATGAACTGTTTTTGGTTTTTCCGACCGTGTGGGCCGATGTATATATATTTATCTCTTTTGTCAAATTGCGAAAGCTCCTCCGTACAAAGGAGACTCTGCCAAAAAAATTCAGAAATTTTGGGAGTTAGAATTTTTTTGAAATTTTTGGAAATTTTGTTAACGACAAACAAATCCAAATTGGAAACTTAAAAAAGTTAGTAAATGAAACCACTTTCAAATAATGACATGAATTAGTTATAAATGGAAAATAAAATTCAATATTTAAAGTTAAAGATAAATTGAATTCATATGGAAATGAAAGAACCGATTTGAATAGAAATGGATATAAACTAAGGTGGTAAGGTGAAAATGAATATAAGAAGCATATAAAATGCTTATACTAAACTTAAAAGGGAATGGTGAATTCTTAAATGAAAATTGATACTAATAATATGATCTAAATCAATATTTGAATGAATAAATGGTAAATTGTTTTTGAATATTGTGATTGGTTATTATTGTCAAGAAGGTATGCAGGTATTATGAAAGGAAAGAAAAATTGGTTTTGATTTCAGATGATAAAAATTGAATTGCCCGACCAAAAAGGTATGTGTTTAAATTTTTATGAAATTTGATTGGGATTTTGGACTGAGCCACTTGGCTTTTTGTTTTCTTTTTGGATTTGGGAGGCCGTAGAGCCATTTTGTAGTTGTACCGAGTCAGCCGCGCAAAGGAGACGCTGGCGAAATTTTTCGAAAATTTAGAGAGTTAGAAATTTTTGAGAAATTTCGATAATTCAAAATTTAGTTTGGAATTATAATTTGAATGATTGCATAAATAAAGTTATTTGGGAACTTTGGAAAAGTTTGGAACGTTAATAAGAATAATAATGGGTCTTTTATGAAAAGATGGTTGGTAAGATGTTAAATTGTTAGGAACTGTTTAGTTTTAGGGATATAATAAACGGGTATTGGATTATTCTTCCTAACTAGTAATTTCGGGGACGAAATTCTTTTAAGGGGGAAGGAATGTGACGACCCATAATTTTCAAGCATTTAAAAATCGGAATATTTAATTGGTTTTAAGTATTCAATAGGGCAACTTTAACTTGAATAACGAATATTACAATTTATTTGATAATTAAGTTATTGAATTAAACAATTTGAAACTGAGTAAAATATTGAATCTGGAATTTTAAGCTTGTTAAAAATAATTTGAATGTTCATAAAATTTATATTGATAACGTTGAAGATGATAGAAGTGTTAAAATCAAATTTAACAATGATTTGTTCAGTTTTGAAAATATATTGTTTAAATTGAATTTAAAAATAGCCTTCCGAGGCACAGTCTCGGAATTCAATGAAACCAGTTTCATTGAGCCCGTAATATTGAATTATTATCGAATTTCAATTTTAGTAGTTTTTGGAGTTAGCGTGTGAGCGTACGATAGATTAACCGCTGAGATTATATGTCGGAAATTTAAATATGACAACTTATTTACTGGTTAAACCCAAATTGTGACAGGTTGACATAAATCATATCAGAAGTCAACCCTCATCAGTGAAGCGTGCTCTAGACGTTTGCCTGGGTAAAGCCGCAATCTATCTCCTCCTTCCTTTTTTTTAAAAAAAAAGGAATAAAATACGAACACAATCAGATAAAATGGGGAAGGGAGAGAAATAGAATTCGCTTGGAAAAATTGAGTCGCGCATTTCGTTCTCCCTTTCCCTTTCAAGTCGCGATAATGGCAGAACCAGACAATCGATTATCGTAATCGTTAAGCTAGGGAGAGGGGAAGTTCGAACTCGAGCTTGACTGCAGCCAGGTGATGGTCGTTGCGACATAAAGAGGAGCTCATTCTCGAGCGAGCTGGACGTGGCAACTTCGGCGATGGCGAGGGCTTCGGAGAGGCATGCGAACGCGAACATGATTTGGGTTTTGGGGATTCTCGTGTGTTCGAATTGACGGTGAAGCTAGGGTTCTGGGGTCGCGGTGAGGTGTGCTCACGTCGGTGGTGGTTTCTTCGATGAGAAAGGAATGGGTGGTGGAGGCGGCGCTGTGGGGTACATTTGAACAGTAAGGAGGCCTGCTCGCGATGGTTGAGAGTGATTGGCAGTGAGGTATATTTGTTAACAATTTAATTTCAAATTTGAATCTGATTTAAATTATATGTTTATAGGCTATAAAGGAATATTTGGAAATTCTTTTTCAATTTAAAGATTTAAAGATTATACCTATATATGTGTATGTTGGTTAAGCAGTGAATAGATATATAAAATTTTGAAAATAGATAGGAATTTAAATGTTAAAAAGAATTTATAAATATTAGATTTTTAAATCTATATAAATGAAATTTTGTTTTTAAGTGAATGAGTTTTAAGTGTGTGTGTGTGTGTGTGTGTGTGTGTGTGTGTGTATATATATAAATGTAGGATCATATCTTCACCAAATAGTTATTGTTAAAAATATATTAAGGAGGTTAACTAAAGTAATTAACTTATTTAATCATTTGGTTACTAAAATAACCTGTTAAAAGGGGAATTAGTTAAATTTAAATTTAATTGTTTAAAATGAAAATTGATGGTTAATTTAATTATCCAATGTAAATTTAAATCGCTCAATTGACTCGAATATTAATAAAAGATCTAATGTTTTTACAAGGTCTGAAATCGAGAAATCAAATCATGAATGAAGTGGATTGCAAATGTAGAGGGAAAGGTGAGTTAATCTCACTCAGTTTATTTAAATTTAAATGATTAAATTTAAATAATGGTTGAATGGTTGAAATTGATTAATGTGCTATAGTGTGGTATATTTTGGGAATTAGCATATTATATTGTGCTAACATCTGTGGATGCAGGGAAAACAGGTTGGAGGGATCCAACTGGACCCCTCAATATTTATTATTTAATATTCTCTGATGTGATTACTTGATATTCTATGTTGAATATATTGGGATATTGAATGATATGATTGGATTGGATATATTGGTTATAATGAATTACCAAAAATATATAAATTGGATTTTGGAAAGAAAATAAAGGAAATAAAGTTATAGACGAAATAATCTTAGAAATTTAATAAAATTAGAATGAATTGAAAGCAAATGGAAGTATGTTAAATACTAATAAATAACTTCGAGTATTAAAAGAAAGGGGTTTGAATAAACAGTAATTATTGAACTATAAAATCAAGTGATATATTTTTAAAAGGAATAAAGAACCATTTCAAAACTTAAAGTTTCGAGTTTACTTAAAGGAATAAGAAGTAAATTGAGAAAATCTAAATTGGTATTTCAATTAAAAGTATTCTAAATCATAATTAAGGAATAAAATCTAAAATTAAAGGATTTTTGAATAAATGAAGTAAACTGGAAATCAATTTGGAGATTGATTTAATTGTTTGAAATTGGATATTTGGAAAGAATAAATTAAAGGTGGGAATTTATTAAAGGAATGAGAAAAATGGTTTAAAAATAAATAGTGATTTATTTTTAAAGGTTGCGAAGAGAAGTATATTTCTCTGGATAGCCAAGTACGTTTTAAGTAAATTTTTAAATATAAGATGAAAGTTAATGTTATTTTAAAAAGCATGTTTTAGAAAACTTATTATTTCTTAATGTTACGAATTCTGAAGTAAATATTTTTCAAATCTATTATTGTAATAATTATTCAAAAGTGACTTAGTATTTTGCTTTAAAAAGGTGAAAACCTAGTTTTATATTTATAAAGTAACATTATTTTCAAATATTCATATAGTATGTATTTTTAACAAATTATTGAAGTAGTTTTAAATTAAATATTTTAAAGTATATTTCAAAGTAAGTTTTAAATTATTTTAAAAATCTAAAGTTTTGTGCTTGCTGATTTCAGAAGAAATAGAGAATATTTGGAAAATTTATTCAAAAAAAGGAATATAGTTTTGAAAACTGTTTAAAAGGGTTTTAAAGTGAAATTATATCTTGTGAAGATATTTTGAGGTTAATAAATAATTTGGGAAATTATTTATTGTTTGATGGTTGTTTGTAAATATTAATTGATAGTTAAATCACCGACTATCAATATTGGACAAAAATGGGTTGATCATTTCGAAGTGATCGGGATCGAGATTTATCTTGAAAACCACTTCGATCAGGTTTGTACGATTCATGTAAACGATTTTTGGATTCGAAGATGGAGCAGTGAAGTGCAAGGGCTAGTCGCTACTAATCCTTAGGATATTCCCAAAATGGATGAAGTAGGAATAGTGCCTTCGGTTCCGTTCGAACCCGGGACGGACTTGTATGGATGAATGCTTGCGAAACATCGTCAGGTGGACGATGGGCATTCTATGGGATATTGTTCTAAAAGGCAACGGTTGCCTCAAGCCTCATCAACCGGGAATGACTGAAAATCAGGGGTTATGCAGCTAGGCTAGGTGGGTAGCACCCAAGCAGGGTGAGGTCATTCCAGTCTAGATGTTCCTTTTTATTTCGGCTTAGTGGGCGGTTGATGATCCCAACCGCGGGGTGATCTCACTCGGGATTATCCAGTAAGGGGTAGTCCTGGCCATGTGTTGCAGGAAGCGGGCGTACTCCTCGGTACAGTGATCTAGGCCCCGTACTATGACAGGTGGTACCCCAGTGCCGGGTCATTAGTTGGAAATCCATTCTCCCTACGAGCCTTGTACGAGTTTTGTTTGTATTACCCACACTGTTGCTACTAGCTGGAATTTAATCATGTAACAATTTCGGCTATTTTATAAGTATTTGTATATAGACCCTATTATAATATCAGAGGATTTCTATAAAAATTGTTTTAGCTATCGTAAGGTAAAAACCCGACATGTTTATTTGTGGCGTAGTCTTACGAGATGCTTTTGTTTTCAAAGGATTTTTGAAACTTTAATAATCAATTGGGTGTGATTTTCTCACGTTGGTATTCAAGACTGACTCGGGTGTTATTTAACTGTAATGCTTGGGTCAGGCCGAGTATTATAGAATACAGGATATGATGCTGTGGATCTCTGGAGACGAGCAGGGTGGCGATACGTACTCCCGTACTTGTATATATATATATACACATATTCCGCTGTGTTGAGTTGTTGTGCACCCATTTGTATGATATTGATGTTGAGCTGTGACCGATGTACTCAGATAATGTAATATATAAACAGAGATATATTTGATTTGAGTAAAGATCATTTATTATCTATTATATTTTATTCCGCTGCTATGGTTAGATTCTGATGTTGTTTTCTATTTTCTTTTTCTACCTCTTTTTCCTTAACCCAATGGTTCGTATTTCTGTACAACTTGAGTTGATTGTTGTAGAATAGTGTTAACTCAAGGGGTATGGATTTGCGGGTCATTTCATATGAAACGCTTGTGTTTTACTTTGCCGGTTAATTCTTGGACTTGTTCGATTGAATCTCTTGTGACAATTTTCGAGTGGAGATCTACAATTTGTTCGTAAATATTTAAGTTAAGCTAGTGGTTATGGGACATGAGGCAAAGCTTATATATTTACTAGCTTACTGTAATTGACACTTCTTGATGATCGTTGATGATCATTTTTGTGATTTAGACTAGCAAATGTGCGATGTCTCTTTGTCTACGAGGAAGACTAAACCCCGTTTTTGTGGAGCTTCGGCTCAATTTGATGGGGTAGCGACCCCTGGTCTTCGGGCCATTTTGTGGAGCTTCGGCTCAAAATTAATGGTTAAAAACAATGGAATAGCGTTCCATTTTGTGATACACATGTCGGTGAGTTTTCATGCTCCCGTTTTGTGATAGGCCTCCCCCTTTTTGTGATTTCTGGATTTCGATTGATGATTTCTGGAATTTGTGTTTTCACCAATTTTCGTGATTTACATTGATAAGTTTTGTCAATATTTGTGCATTGGTGAAATTGTGTGTCATTAACTTTTGTGATTGGCATTGATATTATTGTCCATATTTATTGTTTGGTGAATATAAATAAAGAGTATGGCATTCCTTTTGATCTTTGAGAAGATTCTTGTGATATTGACTAATCCCTAGTTGATTATCAATTGCAAACTTATCACTGATGGCACTTTGGTTATATTATACTATTTTGTCATATCTCTTATTCTATATCGTTTAATCTTATGTTTATAGCTAGACTGATCCGTTTATTATTTTCTTATTAAATAATACTCGGGTCAGACCGAGATGTTACAGGTGCTTCAGCTTGACTTCACATCGGGGATTATCACCCTGACTTTTGGCTTACTACTTAGATTAGTAGTTTTGGTTGCATACATTTGAGATATAGACTCATTGATGTATCCATATTCTTTTGTCTAGCACTTGTAACTATTCTTTTGTGACATTGTGGATCTTGTCTGACCACTACTCTGATGAACACTTTTGTGTGGTATGTATTCATATCTATTTCCGCCTTTATGATATGGATGTCTAGGACTGATTTGTGTTATGTTTATTTCTATATCTATTTCCTAAGAATATATATAGCCACCGGGTAGTAGCTTTGAGTTTGTATTGGTATGTCGATTTCCTCCTGAAACCAAATGCATGTTGTACTATCTGACATATCGGTGCTCGTGCAAAGCAATTACACGGATGGTCGCTCCTCAACAGCCTTATTCTCCGTGCTAGTTGACGGCACTACACCGTATGTCCTTGGCCAGCGTGGGTATAGAGGTGGGGCGTCACATAATTTATCACTAGTAAACATCAATTGCATAACCTTTGAGCTCGTATGTCTCAGAGAAGGGTGTTAATCTGAGAGAATAAATTCTCCGCCTCCAACAGAAATGTATTAAGTAGAAACCAGCTTTACATCTCAAAGTGCAACGTCAGACACACATCCATACAAGTCCATTCCAGGATCGAACGGAACCGAAGGCACTTCAAAGAAGCCCTTGCAAACCCGGATATTCACTAATCACGTCTGGAATCCCCATCACAAAGGGTGATAAAATCTCTATATTGGAGCAACTCGCTGCAGAGACATTCGACAGGTAATCCTTTCTTTTTCGAAAATACCCGGTCTTCAACACCATCTTTAAATGCAATTTCATTTCGTCGTATCATTATTCGAAATGGGTTTTATGACACAAAGTCCTCTCCCGGCTGATTCGAATAAAGAGCGCTTATTTTAAAAATAAGTGTTACATTCAGATTTCAAGTAAATCACAATAAATTTCCACTTTGATCTTTTAAACAAAAGATCCATCACAAAGATTCGATGTGGTTTTTGAATATCCATTTGGAATTTGACCCCCGATCGCATCGAAATTCAAATGCCATTTAAAGGCCAATATTGATAGTCGATTATTTAACTATCAATCAATATTCACAACAATCACCAAATTTTTAAATATTTTTCCCCAATTATTTATTTTCAAAATATCTTCGCAAGATATATTTTCACACTTCAACCCTTTGAAAACAAATTTCGAATCACTTTCCTCACGCGGAATATATTTTCACTTATTTATTCATTTCCACTGAAAATTTTCCGAGTCCAAATACTTTTAAATAATTTAAATCACTTATCCAAAAACATATATACATTTGGAAACATTTTAAATAAAACTATTTCAAACACTTGCTTAAATATTAGTTATGAAAATATTATACTAATATCACATATAATCTTTAAGGCCAAACTAATTTTTAAATAAAATTATTAGATAGAGTATAACTATTTAAATAACAATTTTCTAAATCAAATATCAATTAAATCTTTAAATAATCACTTCTATATTTTACTAAATAAATCTTTTACTTTAAAGATTTAAAAATAACTTCAGAAAATAATTTCTCCAAAACATTCTTTTAAAATCCAACTTTTAAACTTTATATTTATAATTTAAAAGTACTTTGAAAACATACTCAGCCTCCCCAGGGAGAATACACTTTCCATTTCAAAATGGTCATTTAAATCAATTAATAAATCCTTTTCAATTTATTTTAAATCCACATTCCAAATCCATAAATTTCATTCCACACTTAAAAATAAACCAATATTTATTTTTAAAACAAATTTTCCTTTCCTTTATAAATTCCATTATGAATTTAAATTTCCAAATATCCACTAATATACAATTTCAAATCGATTTCCAAATATTCACTTTGAAACACCAAATCAAATTCCAAATTGATTTCCACATTTATTTTCAAAACACCAAATTAAATTACAAATCGATTTCCCAAAGAGTTATTTTCAAAAACCAAATCAATTTCAAATCGATTTCCCAAAGATTTATTTTCAAATACCAAATCAATTTCAAATCATTTCCTAAAGATTTATTTTCAAATACCAAATCAATTTCAAATCAATTTCCCAAAAGTTTATTTTCAAATACCAAATCAATTTACCAAAGATTTATTTTCAAACACCAAATAAATTTCAAATCGATTTCCAAATTTATTACATTTTAAAATAAATTCCTTTACTTCTCCCAAACTATTTAAAATCCAAATTTTAAACAAATTCTCCAACTTTTAAACAATATTACTCGAAATCCATTTATTAAAGACTTTTCCCATATTTTGGAATTCATTCAATAGTATTTCAAAAATATAACTCTATCCTTTTAAAACACATTCCTTAAATTTATCCAGTTCTCAAACAAATAAAATTTACTGTAAACTTTGTACCTAAATTTCAGAAATTAAATTTTTTTAATTTCTAGTATCCTAAGATACCAAAAATATATTCGGCTAAACTGTAGCCTTCAATAATTTTAATCACAAATATAATCATACACAGATTATAAATAAATCAACACACAACATATGAAACAAATTCAAATATTTAAGGAATCCAGTTGGATCCCTCCAACCCATTTCTCTGGATCCATAGAAGTTAGCACAACAATTAAATACCAATTCCACTTCTAGGTGGAATATCACGGTATATGGGATTATATAGTATCGTCCGCTATTATGCGGCGCATAGGGTCTCATCCACTATATAATGTGGGACATCAATCACTCCAATTACACACACACACTAACACATCCAAACAGTCAATCAATGACTGAAATTCCAATTTTTAATTTGAGTGTAAAGATCTCACCTTGCTTTTGTTTCGCAATCCATTTCCATTTTAACCATTTCTTCACGTTTTCAAACCTTATAGAAATCAACCCCATTCGAACATGAATTTGAGCCTCCACTGAACACAAAGCCAGACCACCATTGCGGAGTCCTTCTACCAGCTCCTGCCTGGAACAACTCGGCATATCAGTTGCGGCTAATATCTTGAATTAATTCAAAGCATTCAATTGACTTCTGCCCAGATGCACGCATGCGAGAGCAACAACCCAATTTGAAGCGAACGACATCTTCAAAACAAAACTCGACTTGGTCGTTTGCATCGCGTTCTCGTGCCGTCGAATTGCCTGCCGACCCTATATTGATCGCAGCACGAGTCAAATCCAAACTCAAGCGCTAATACCAGTGGCAACCCAAGGCGAATCAACAGCAGCTAATCGAACGACTCGAAACCCTAGTCGAGTCGAGCATCGCCGCGCACGCCAGTCACGGTCACCCCCCACTTCTCGTTCGTGCACGCTGTTGAGCTTTGATAATTCGAACGATTTGATTTTTCTCTTTTTCCTTTTTCTTTTAAAAGAGGAACGAATTTGTTTTTTAAAGAGGAATGAAACTGAAGGCTTCGGCCATTATAATTTTTTCCTATCGGCCATATGATTTAGAATTTCGTTTTCTTTCTTTTTTTATTTGGCTTCAATTATAGGAAGAGGAAGGGGGACGTGTGTAAATGTAACAACCCGCATATTTATCGATTTTATATTTAAATATTTTATCGATACTCGGAATTTAGCCCGAAAAGCTACTTTTTGCATACGGTCGAATTAGGACTCGGGACCACTCCCATTGAGTTCAAAATGACGTTTGCATTCTTTTTGAGTACAAGCTTTGATGTATTTGGAGTTAGTGGAATTTTTCTACTTTTTACTTAGGGATTTGGTATGGGCTGAGCCCAATAACCCTACTTATGTATTCAGTCCCAACCCCTTCTCCTCTTCATTACTTCATTCCCCATTTCCTAATATTCAAGCTTTTATAACAATGGAGAGTGGAAGAAGAAATTAAAACTCCAAGCCCTAGTTTTCTTTTGCAAATCAAATTCTAGCTCCAAAACTAATTGAAGAACCCATTGGTAAGCTTCTCTTCTTCTTCTCCAACTCATTCTCTTATCAATTTCAGAAATTCCTAAACCCAACTTTGGGAATGTTCTTCTTTTAAAGCTTAGAATCAAGCTTCTTGAGTTGGATTTGAAGAGTGGTTGATTCTCCTTTGCTTTCAAGCTTCTTCTTCAATCGTTTGGGTTCAAAGGTGAGATTTTTATCTCACATCTTTGTCTATAATTATCTTCGATTGTCAGGGATGAATTCCTAACACTTATTCTTGTGCAATTGATTTTGGTTTGGATTGATTTGGTGTATATTCTAATTTTTGGTGTTTTGAAATCAAAATCTATGAAAATCCTATTATGGATATTTGGACATTAATATTTGAGGCGTATCGAAGAGCCGTTAAGGCTGGGTTGTCGCGTGGCGTAAATCCTTAGTCGTCATTTGCTCGTTCGATCGTTTCCGATATTCGTTTGGTCATTTTTGGTCGAGGTTCAGGAAATCCTCAAAATTCCAGTTTCAGACGTCTGAATCTAGGATTTCAGACATCTGAATTGTCTCATTTTCAAACAGAAAGAAAATAGACTAAAAACGCCTATTTCAGACGTCTGAAATACTTGTTACAGACGTCTGAACCACGTTCTGGAAATTTTTAATTTTTCCAGATTCAGACGTCTGAACCACTTGTTTCAGACGTCTGAAACTGTAGTGTTTTGCCTGCTTGCGTTTTTGTTTAAGAATTCCAATTTGAATCGATCCGTGATGATCCTATTTGTTGTTATCATTTATTATGACTTTGATGTCTCCTTTTTAGGGATTTTTTTGAATATCCATTTCGAAGGATTCTTTATCGGTTTCTTTGGATTTTATTCACGTCTTCGAATGTGAATTTTAGTGTTTGATTGTTCCTACAATCTTCTTTGTGATTTGTCACTTTATAAATATAAAGGTTTTCTATACTAGTAGTAAGTATCAAAACTCTTTCTTTAAATGATTTTAACATTATTTTATTACAAAGCTCATTTTCTCAAACCTATTTCTAATCTATTAGTATATACAAACCTTTACCTCACGCGTATGATAAATCTAATTAAACGGCTTAGTAAAACGAGTGGTATGAAACGCTTGCGTTTACTTCGTCAGTTAATTCTTGGATTTGTTCGATTGAAACTATTGTGACAATTTTCTAGTGGAGATCTACAATTTGTTCGTAAATATTTAAGTTAAGCTAGTGGTTATAGGACATGAAGCTAAGCTCATATATTTATTAGCTTACTATAATTGACACTTCTTGATGATCATGACGATCATTTTTGTGGTTTAGACTAGCAATTGGGCGATGTCTCTTTGTCCATGTGGAGGACTGTAACTCGTTCTATTGAGCTTCGTCTCATTTCTTTGTGGGGTAGCTCCCCATGGTCTTCGGGCCATTCGTGTGTCAAAAGTTAATGGCTAGCTACCATGAGATAGCGTCTTGTTCGTGTGATACATATGTTGATGAGTTTTTATGCTCTCGTTCGTGTGATAGGCCTTTCCCCCCCTTTTTGTGATTTCTGGATTTCGTGTGTTGAATTCTGGAATTTGTGTTTCACCAATTTTCGTGATTTTCATTGATAAGTTTTATCAATATTTATGCATTGGTGAATTTGTGTGTCATTGACTTTTGTGATTGACATTGATATAATCGTCAATATTTATGGTTTGGTGAACGAAATAAGGAGTATGACATTTCTTTGATCTTTGAGTAGATTTTTATGATATGGATTAGTCTCTTGTTGATTTTCAATTACTTATATATATATATATATATATATATATATATATATCACAGCTTGGCATTGTGATTATTACGTTTTTAGTCGTGCCCCTTATTCTATATCGCTTCATCTGATATTTATAGTTAGACTGATCTGTTTATTATTTTCTTATAAATAATAATCGAGTCAGACCGAGATGTTACAGATGCTTCTACTTGACTTCTCACTTGGGATTGACTTCTCTGACTTTTGGCTAACTACTTAGATTAGTAGTTTATTTTGTTGTATACACTTGAGATATGAACTCATAGTTGTATTCTTTTGTATAGCACGTGTTGCTATTCTTTTTGTATTATTGTGGATCCTTTTGACCACAACTCTGATGTACACTTTCATGTGTTAGTTATATATTCATATCTTCTTCCGCCTTTGTGATATGAATTATCTGTGACTGATTTGTGTTATGTTTATTTCTATATTTGTTTCCGAAGATTATTATAGCCACTGTGTAGTAGCTTTGTGTTTGTGTCGGTATGTCGGATTTTCTCTTAAAATAAAATGCATGCTATACTATCTGACATATCGGTGCTCGTGCAAAGCAATTACACGGATGGTCGCTCCTCAACAGCCTTATTCTCCATGCTAGTTGACAATATTACACCGTAGTGTCCTTGGCTAGCGTGGGTATAGAGGTGAGGCGTCACAGCTTGGTATCGGAGCCAAACTTCGGAACAATATGGAATATTATAACAAGGATCATCGTCCTAAGTCTCTCTTAGGAGTCGTGCCATAGGATTTAATTCGAGTCTTCGTACCGATTCATCCTATTTTCTTTATGATTTCTTGTTTTATCTATCAAGATTGCTTGATATTCCTTTTGTGAATAACCTTTTTCTTCTTCATTATTTCTTTCTTTAGGAAGAGAAATGTTTAGACCTAGCCGTCCCAGCGCCGGTCAATCTAGTGCTACTCCGCAAGATGGAGTTTTTATGACTACCCAGCAACTTCTTGACCTTGTCACGAATGCTCAAGCAGCTGGCTCTAATACGGAACCTACTCACCCTAAATATGGGTTTGCACGTTTGTGCAATGATTACACTAACCTGGGTGGGAAGCCATTTAAAGGTTCTGAAACTATTATTGAAGTCCAGGCTTGGTTAAGGACATGTGATCGAATCTTTTCTCGCATGAACCTCATTGATCTTCACCAAGTTCAGGTGGCTTCTAGTATGCTCCAAGAAAGAGCATTAGACTGGTACGAGCTTCTGATTTCTGAAATAAATGAAGCGGATCTCACTTGGGAGAAATTCCGAGAGCGCTTCGAGTTAAAATTCGTACCAGAAGCTGAGAAGGTGACTTTGGGTCGCCGTTTTATTGACCTTGTTCAAGGTGAATCTTCCGTGACTGACTATGTCGCGTCTTTTGAATCTCTCTCTAAATACGAGGTTGAATATATCAACACCCCATTGAAGAAATATCAAAGATTTGTCTATGGCTTAAACAAAAATCTCAAGAAGCCATTACTTCTAAAATTAGAAGTTCCTTTCGACCAACTCATTTATATCGCTCTTCGTCTTGAAGAGGCGGATAAGGAAAGTGATGTTGAAGTGGTGGGTTCAAAACCAAACCTCAACAACAAGAAGAGGCCAAACAAATTCAAAGGTCCTTATCCCAATAACAAAGGGAAGCAAGCAACTTCTACAGCAAAGACCTTTTTCTCTACTGAAGGGAAATGCTTTAACTGTGGTTCCAGTGACCATTTTGCAAACAAGTGTTCAAAGCCTCGTACTTGTCGCTATTTCAAAAGCCCGGATCATTATTTATCTTCTTGTCCTAAACTTCAAAATAGGAAGAAGGGAAAGCTTAATGTTGCTCAAGCCCCTGGCAACACATCTCGTGGTCAAGGTATTTCTCATTCTATCCTTGATGGTATTATTATATTTCGTGATCAGCCTATTCGAGTTCTTTTTGATACGGGAGCATCCCATTCTTTTATATCAAAAGAGCTTGTTGATACTTTTTCTCTAAGTGTTGTTGCTTTAATGACTTCTTTGAGAATTGCAAATCCGGTTGGTGGATCCGCAACAATCAGTTTATTGTGTAATGATGTCGAAATTATTTTTTGTGATTTTTCTTTCCTAGCCGATTTGCATATCATGCGTTATTTAGGCTTTGGAATGATTTTGGGAATGGATTGGCTTAACCATTATGAAGCTCATATCCTATGCCCTGAGCGGACTATTCATCTTCGACATCCTCAATTTGTTAAGCAGATTTCTATTAATCTTAAAGATTCGGATTCCAGCTTGGTTGCATCTTTATATCCTTTAAATCCTCAAGATGACGATAATGATGTTGAGGAAGATATTATTTCTCTTATTCACGTTGTTCGTGAATTTTCCGACATACTTAAGCCCGTTTTAGGTTTACCGCCTAAGCGAGCAATTGAGTTCAAAATTAATCTTATCCCTGGAGCTCAACGTATTACTCGTCCTCCTTATCGTATGTCCAATAAAGAAAATGAGGAGATGCGTAAACAATTATCCGTTTTGGAAACGAAACAATTTATTCGCTCAAGTTCTTCAACTTGGGAAGCTTCAGCTATTTTTGTGAAGAAATCCGATGGTACACTTAGACTTTGCGTTGACTACCGAAAGCTTAATGATCTTACTATCAAAAATAAATATCCTTTACCTCGGATTGATGATCTATTCGATCAACTTAGTGGTGCTAGAGTCTTTTCGCAATTAGACTTAGCTACTGGATTTCATCAGCTTCGTATTGCAGAGGATAACATTCCTTTGACATCATTCCGTACTCGTTATGGATCTTATGAGTGGCTTGTTATGCCATTTGGTCTAACGAATGCTCCGGCTTATTTCATTGACCTTATGAATAGAGTTTTCAAAGACTTCCTCGACCGGTTTGTCCTCACCTTTATTGATGATATTCCTGTGTATTCAAAAACCGAGGAGGAGCATGAAAAGCATCTTCGGATTGTGTTGGAAACTCTTAGGAGTAATCAATTAAAGGCGAAATTTTCTAAATGCCACTTTTGGCAATCTCGTGTGAAGTTTCTCGGTCATATTATTTCTGAATCCGGAATTTCCATGGATCCTTCAAAGATTGAAGCGATTCAAGATTGGAAGAGAACGGAGAGTGTGACAGAGATTCGTAGTTTTCTTGGATTGGCGGGTTATTACCGCCGGTTTATCAAAGACTTTTCTAAGATTGTCGTGCCTCTCACTAGCTTAACGAAGAAAGGTGTTAAATACATTTGGTCGGACAAATGTGAAATTCTTTTCAGAAATTAAAAGAACTCCTCTCTGATGCTCCTATTCTTGTTATTCCCAAGGGGAATCAAGATCTCGTTGTTTATATCAATGCTAGTCGCATTGGTTTGGGTGCCGTTATTATGCAAAGAGAACGTGTTATTGCTTATGCTTCTAGGCAATTGAAGCCTGCTGAGACTAGATATGCCACTCATGATTTAGAGCTCGCGGCTATTGTTTTCACCCTTCGTATTTGGCGCCATTATCTTTTAGGAGAGAAATTTGTTCTTTATACCGATCATAAGTCCTTGAAGTATTTATTCTCTCAAAAGGAACTTAATTTGCGTCAACGGTGTTGGCTCGAATTTCTTGCACCATATGATTTTGATATCCTTTATACTCCCGGAAAGGGAAACCGTGCGGATGCACTTAGTCGAAAGCAACAAGCGGTTGTTTCTATGATGATATCCGAATGGAATGATCTCGAGGTTTTATCCAC
Source organism: Allium cepa (assembly GCA_030765085.1). Taxonomy (NCBI): domain Eukaryota; kingdom Viridiplantae; phylum Streptophyta; class Magnoliopsida; order Asparagales; family Amaryllidaceae; genus Allium; species Allium cepa. The sequence goes on along the minus strand of CM060939.1, from coordinate 959,642,809 downwards.
TTGTGAAATTCGAGACCGTGTTTCCGATTTATGTTCATCTCTTGTTTTATGTAGCCTTGAGGCTCATCTTTCTCTTTTAGACCGCATTCTTGAAGCTCAAAGGCTAGATCCCGAATTGGCTCTTCTTGGCCAAAATATTAAGGATAAAATTGATATTGAAGGTTTGAAAGACTTTGATATCGATTCTCGTGGCAGCATTCGAAAATTTGGTAGACTTATCGTGCCAAATATTAGTGATCTTCGTAAAGATATTTTATAAGATTCACATCGTTCTAAATTTATCATTCATCCCCGTAGTAGTAAAATGTACGCGGATAGGAAGCGGCTTTATTATTGGAAGGAAATGAAATCTGATATTGCTAACTTTGTTAAGCGTTGCATGACTTGCCAACTCGTTAAGGCCGAACATCAAAGGCCCGGTGGGTTATTACAACCTTTAGAAATTCCAATTTGGAAGTGGGATCAAATTTCCATGGATTTTATCGATGTCCTTCCCCGTTCTCGTTCGGGTCATGATAGCTTATGGGTGATTGTTGATAGACTTACTAAATCCGCCCACTTTATTACCATTCGGTCCAATCTGACCGTACCCCTTTTGGCCAAACTTTTTATTAAAGAAATTGTTAAATTGCAAGGAGTTCCTACTTCTATTGTTAGTGATCGTGATCCATTGTTTACTAGTGGATTTTGGAAGAGTCTTCAAAAAGATTTGGGAACGAAGCTTAATTTTAGCATCGCTTATCACCCCCAGTCCGATGGACAAACCGAGCGCGTGAATCAAACTCTTGAAGATCTTCTTCTTGCTTGTGTGCTCGATTTCGGTGGAAGTTGGGAAGATCATATTTCACTTGTTGAGTTTTCCTATAATAATAGCTTCCAATCTAGTATTAGTATAGAACCTTTCGAGGCACTCTATGGAAGGCCATGCCGATCTCCTTCTTGTTGGCTTGAGGCCGGTGAGAAGCTGGTTTTAGGTCCAGATTTTATTCGTGATTCCACAGAAAAGATTGATCTTATTCGTCGTAGGATGAAAGAAGCCCAGAGTAGAAAAAAATCCTATGCCGATAATCGAAGAAGGAAGTTAGAATTTTCTGTCGGAGATCTTGTGTTCATTTGTGTTTCCCCTATGAAAGGTGTTGTACGTTTCAGTCGATTGGGAAAGTTAGCGCCTCGATATGTTGGGCCATTTCCTATCATCGAACGTATTGGTTCCGTGGCTTATCGCCTTTTATTACCGGCTCAGTTTACTGCTATTCATGACGTGTTTCACGTTTCTCAACTAAGGAAGTGCCTTCGAGATTCCGATTCTATTCTTGAGCCCGGTGTTGTGGAAGAAATTGAAGTTTCACCTAATTTAACTTATGAGCAGCATCCTGTTCGTATTATTGCTTCGGAAGTTAAACGACTTCGAAATAAGGATGTTCCGCTTGTGAAAGTTCAATGGTCTTCAAATCCTAAGGATTGTTCTTGGGAATCTAGAGAGTTCATCGAGCAATCACATCCGGACTTGCTTTCCCGTGCTCTTTAAGGTGAACCTTTTATTTCAAATTTCTTTTGTGTTAATATGCTTTTATGGTTGTTACTATACATCTTCTTCTTAAATATTGCGAGGACGCAATTTCTTTAAGGAGGTGAGTCTGTAACAACCCTCTTTAAGGTGAACCGTTTATTTCAAATTTCTTTTGTGTTAATATGCTTTTATGGTTGTTACTATACATCTTCTTCTTAAATATTGCGAGGACGCAATTTCTTTAAGGAGGTGAGTCTGTAACAACCCGCATATTTATCGATTTTATATTTAAATATTTTATCGATACGCGGAATTTAGTCCGAAAAGCTACTTTTTGCATATGGTCGAATTAGGACTCGGGACCACTCCCATTGAGTTCAAAATGACGTTTGCAATCTTTTTGAGTATAAGCTTTGATATGTTTGGAGTTAGTGGAATTTTCCTACTTTTTACTTAGGGCTTTGGTTTGGGCTGAGCCCAATAACCCCACTTATGTATTCAGTCCCAACCCCTTCTCCTCTTCATTACTTCATTCCTCATTTCCTAATACTCAAGCTTTTATAACATTGGAGAGTGGAAGAAGAAATTAAAACTCCAAGCCCTAGTTTTCTTTTGCAAATCAAACTCTAGCTCCAAAACTAATTGAAGGACCTATTGGTAAGCTTCTCTTCTTCTTCTCCAACTCATTCTCTTATCAATTTCAGAAATTCCTAAACCTAACTTTGGGAATGTTCTTCTTTTAAAGCTTAGAATCAAACTTCTTGAGTTGGATTTGAAGAGTGGTTGATTCTCCTTTTCTTTCAAGCTTCTTCAATCGTTTGGGTTCAAAGGTGAGATTTTTATCTCACATTTTTGTCTATAATAATCTTCGATTGTTAGGTATGAATTCCTAACACTTATTATTGTGCAATTGATTTTGGTTTGGATTGATTTGTTGTATATTCCAAATTTTGGTGTTTTGAAATCAAAATCTATGAAAATCCTATTATGGATATTTGGACATTGATATTTGAGGCGTATCGAAGAGCCGTTAAGGCTGGGTTGTCGCGTGGCGTAAATCCTTAGTCGTCATTTGCTCGTTCGATCGTTTTCGATATTCGTTTGGCCATTTTTGGCCGAGGTTCAGGAAATCCTCAAAATTCCAGTTTCAGACGTCTGAATCTGGGATTTCAGACGTCTGAATTGGCTCATTTTCAAACAGAAAGAAAATAGGCTAAAAACGCCTATTTCAGACGTCTGAAACACTTGTTTCAGACGTTTGAACCACGTTTTGGAAATTTTTAATTTTTCCAGGTTCAGACGTCTGAACCACTTGTTTCAGACGTCTGAAACTGTAGTGTTTTGCCTGCTTGCCTTTTTGTTTAAGAATTCCAATTTGAATCGATTCGTGATGATCCTATTTGTTGTTATATTTATTATGCCTTTGATGACTCCTTTTTAGGGATTTTTTTTGAACAACCATTTCGATGGATTCTTTATCGGTTTCTTTGGATTTTATTCACGTTTTCGAATGTGAATTTTAGTGTTTGATTATTCCTTCAATCTTCTTTGTGATTTGTCACTTTAAAAATATAAAGGTTCTCTATACTAGTAGTAAATATCAAACTCTTTCTTCAAATGATTTTAACACTATTTTATTACAAAGATCGTTTTCCCAAACCGATTTCTAATATATTAGTATATACAAACCTTTACCTCACTCGTATAGAAATCTAATTAAACGGCTTAGTAAAATGAGTGATATGAAATGCTTGCGTTTACTTCGTCGGTTAATTCTTGGACTTGTTCGATTGAAACTCTTGTGATAATTTTCTAGTGGAGTTCTACAATATGTTCATAAATATTTAAGTTAAGCTAGTGGTTATGGGACATGAAGCTAAGCTCATATATTTACTAGCTTACTGTAATTAACACTTCTTGATGATCATGACGATCATTTTTGTGGTTTAGACTAGCAATTGGGCGGCGTCTCTTTGTCGACGTGGAGGACTGTAACTCATTCTATTGAGCTTCGACTCATTTCTTTGTGGGGTAGCTCCCAATGGTCTTCGGGCCATTCGTGTGTCAAAAATTAATTGCTAGCTACCATGAGATAGCGTCTCGTTCGTGTGATACATATGTTGGTGAGTTTCTATGCCCCCGTTCGTGTGATAGGCCTTTCCCCCCCTTTTTGTGATTTCTGGATTTCGTGTGTTGAATTCTGGAATTTGTGTTTCACCAATTTTCGTTATTTTCATTGATAAGTTTTATCAATATTTGTGCATTAGTGAATTTGTGTGTCATTGACTTTTGTGATTGACATTGATATAATCGTCAATATTTATGGTTTGGAGAACGAAATAAGGAGTATGACATTTCTTTGATCTTTGATTTGATTTTTGTGATATTGATTAATCTCTTGTTGATTTTCAATTACTTATATATATCACCGCTTGGCATTGTGATTATTACTTGTTTAGTCGTACCTCTTATTCTATATCGCTTCATATGATATTTATAGTTAGACTGATCCGTTTATTATTTTCTTATTAAATAATACTCGGGTCAGACCGAGATGTTACAGGCGCTTCTGCTTGACTTCTCACTTGGGATTGACTTCTCTGACTTTTGGCTAACTACTTAGATTAGTAGTTTATTTTGTTGTATACACTTGAGATATGAACTCATAGTTGTATTCTTTTGTATAGCACGTGTTGCTATTCTTTTTGTATTATTGTGGATCATTTTGACCACAACTCTTATGTACACTTTCATGTGTTAGTTATATATTCATATCTTCTTCCGCCTTTGTGATATGAATTATCTGTGACTGATTTGTGTTATGTTTATTTCTATATTTGTTTCCGAAGATTATTATGGCCACTGTGTAGTAGCTTTGTGTTTGTGTCGGTATGTCAGATTTTCTCTTAAAATAAAATGCATGTTATACTATCTGACATATCGGTGCTCGTGCAAAGCAATTACACGGATGGTCGCTCCTCAACAGCCTTATTCTCCATGCTAGTTGACAATATTACACCGTAGTGTCCTTGGCTAGCGTGGGTATAGAGGTGAGGCGTCACAGCAAACATTTTGCCAAGTGTTGCAAAAGATAAAACCTATAATTTTCCTTTTGAGAATGGTATTATATTAAATACACATATATCTATTATTTTAAAATTCCAATTTAAATTTAAATTGTTACAATTACGCGACTCACAATATTGACCTCCAATCGTGGCATGCCACCAGGCATTTATAATGTTAAACCCCCATTCCGAACGCAATGGAAAAAGTTCCGAGTCCAAATTCGATTGTATGGAGAAGATAGCTTTTTGGACCCAACTATTAAATTAAATTTCTATATAAATTTCAATGCATTTATCAATCATACTGCCGCATGACAACTCCGAATGCTATGGAAATTGAAATCCGATAATAATACATTATTACGTATCCAATGGAACTGGTTTCGTCAAATTCCGAGACTGTGCGTCGGAAGGCTATTTTTAAATATCGATATAAACGATATAAATTTCAAAACTGAACAAAACATTTTCAAATCCAATTTTGTAGCTTCCATTATCTTCAGTTATCAATATAAATTTTCTAAGCCTTTAAAATATTTTTAATCGGCTAAAAAATCAAGATTCAATATTTTACCCAACTTCGATAAATTAAATTCTATAATTTAATTCCCAAATTCATATTTATATCTGAAATTCATGTTGAACTATCATCTAATATTTAAAATCAATTAAATATTTCAACTTCAAATGTCAAAAATTTCGGATCGTCACAATCTTCCCCCTTAAAGGATTTCGTGCCGAAACTACTAGTTGAGAAGAATGATCCTTAACCCGTTTATCATTTTCGCAAAAACAAATCTTTTTATTAAAGACCCATTTACTTTAACTAACTTTCCAAGATCTTCCATAGCTTCCGAACAACATTGTTTACTTCACAATTCAAATTTAAATTTAAATTCAAATTTTAAATTATCCAAATTTCTCAAAAAAATTCCAACTCCCTAAATTTTCAAAAATTTTTACCAGTGCCTCCTTTGCGAGCTAGCTAGGTATGACCACAAAATGGCACCATGGGCCTCCAGATTCAAAAAGAAAATGAAAAGCCAAGTGGCTAGACAAGAAACTCATCAATTTTCATACTGAAATTTAAATACGTACCTTTTTCGAGCAATTCAAATTTATCTACGAAATCAAAATCCAAGTTCCATTTTCCTTTATAATATCTGTGTATCTATTTAGCAATAATGTCCAATCATAGCTTTCAAAATCATTTTATACATTTCTTTACAGAAATTCAAATATTTATTTTATTTAAGTTCGTACGATGCATATATATCATTCGTACGCTATATCAAATTCGATCGCTTACTCAATCACACAATTTTACTTTCGAACTAGTATCGTCCACCGGCTTCCTAGTACGGACTCAGATCTCGTTTCTTGATCAAAAACCGTCATTCTTCTTGCATAGCCTTAAACTATGATAGAGAATTTCCAAAATCAATCAAAAATCCATATCAAGGTTCGTCGTCGAAAATCGAATGAAAAATCCTAACCCGAATCGATATAACTATCTCGAAATTCTGTGCTCGAATTCTTGATCAAATTGCTTTGCGAATAAAGTAATATACGTACATCCTACATAATTATTCCAAATTGATTATTAGCTATATCAATTTTCTTTTGTTTTATTCACATTCAATTTTTCATTCACCATGCTTCCTATATTTATTTTCAATTTGCCTTCAGTTAATATCTACTTATATTTAAACTGGATTTCAAATTCCTTATGAATTTAATTCATTTCAAACCATATTAAATTTGTCATTCCGTCAATTAGTTTCACTTGCTAATTTTTACTTCAATGCTTTGCTTCATTTAATCCAACTTGACAAATTTTCCATTTTACTTTTGTTTATCACATACCAAATTCAATTCCAATTCCAGTTCTATTTACTTACAATTTTGAAATAAATTTCAACATTCAATTTCACTTTCAATTACTTGTAATTGTAAATTTATTTATTCATTCACATTTTTATTTTCCACCTTAATAAATTTTATTCCATAACCATTTTTATCAGATTCTAGAGTCTTTTCAACATTTCAAAATTATTTTTTATAATCAAATCAAATTATCTTTTGAATTTCAAAACCCAAATTTATAAGCATCGATAAGTTTTCCAACTTACTTACATTTCACACTTAATTTAATTTTAGCTCCTTTCAAGTTGGATTTTATTCTAACAATTTCAAATTTATAATTTGCCAAACATACCACATTTCGTCGAATTATATTTGTTTATATATATAAACATTTGTTTGTTCATATATATATATATATATATATGAATTGATTTTAAATGGAACTGAAAAATCAAAAAACATTTATTTTAAAACTATATTGAATTTGATAACATTTTATTTTCAATTGTAGATATTTTATAAATAAATTGGATTTATTAACTTTATATTTCCAAGGAACTAATATATATGGATATATATAATTATTTATTAGTAATGAATAATTTGATTTCAAATCATTTGCTTTAAAATTGTATAAGTACAAAATAAAATGTATGAATGCAAGTGTAAAACAAGAATAAATATAAAAGCTTTGATATGTATATATATCTCTTTTGAAATTAATGAGTTAAAAATATTTTGTGTATACATAAAACATAAGAGATAAATAAATTCACAAATTATAAAATGAAAAGGTTTAAACCATAAATTATAAATAATTTAAATTAAGGTCTAAACATAAATTTACTTGTTTAGACAAGTGTAGGCTAAAGGAAATAGGTAATTTACAAGTGTTGGTTTAAGATGAACAAGTGGCACGAAATTTCATTTGAAATTTGATTTTTTTTCAAAATAATGTATAAGAGAAAGAAAAAAACCAGGATTCTTCATTGTTCAACTAAGTCTTCCTTTTTTCTTTCTTCATCAAATCTGGAAAAAAAATAGTTCAAAAAGGAAAAAATATATATATCCTGAAAATCAAAACCAAAAAAACAAATAACAAAACAGATCGAAGGAAAAGTAGATCAATCTGGAAACCAGAAAACAAAAGTTAAAAATCTGTTTTCATATTCTTCAATCTGGAAACCAATATTCAGAAGCATCATCACAAGAAAATTCAACCTATACACAATGAAGCTTCAGATTAAAATTCAGTTCGAACAAAGTAGATGCAAATCAGGTCTAGATCAAATAAAAAAATACAAGTTCTAGATTTTAAAAGCAAAACACTATCTCTGTTTTCAGCAAACCAGGGGTGCAAACCGGCCCCTTTAAACTTGAATGTACGATATATCTGGATGTTTTATGAAGTATTTGTTGTGAAAAATGATTAATGAATGTAGATGTATCTGTATGTATATACATGTTTGTGTGTGGACTAAACTATGCATGCTTATGTATATACTGTATTTAGGAAAGGAAATATGGCGGGTTGGGGTGGGTTTTTAGTGCCCCATACCCGTCTGTATTTTTTAAACCTCGCCCTAGACCCGCCCCAGACCCGCCCCATAGACCCGGTGCGGGTCTGGAATTTTGCCGCGTACCCGGGACCCATACGGGTCAGGGTAGACCCGACCCACCCCAAGACCCGATGAGTCTCATGTATTGATTCAAAATTGTGTACCAACTTACATATATTTATTTGTTTATACTCATTATCAACAAATAATACATGAAATACAAATAACAACGTGTCTAAGGAAAGTTAGTACAAATGATGTGTACAATAATAATTCAAAAAATATATACATATGTTATTGTATAATTATCAATGACGCAACTAAATACTCTAATTTTTTATATAGATTATTTATTGGAACATTTTAATATCCATGCTACAATCACTTATATCTAAGATTAATAAATCATTATAGTAATGAAGCCGCGTCATGAGATGTTAGTAGTGCGGGTCGGGTTGGGGCGGGTCAACCGAGCCCCGACCCGACCCTAGACCCGAAGCACTCAAGAACGGGTCATGGGTCTACCCGCCCCAATGACCCAATGGGGCGGGTCTGGACGGCCAAAACAGTGGCAGATCGACCGGGTTTGGAACCTAGACCCGCTCCATTGCCATCCCTAACTGTACTGTACTTCAAGACACAAGAACAACCAAAGAAAAACACATATCTCAAATTATAAGCATATTTAGGTGATGATCCATACATGAAAATTTATCATAGCAATGTAATACTAATTTTAAAAACGGTTCCAAGTACATTTGTTAAGAATTTATTTCTACAACAAATTATTATAGTGAAACTTAAAAATATGTTAAATTTGAATTTCATAATTTCTTAATTCAATTACATTATTTGGTTTGTCTTTAAATATCATGAATTTTAATAATAGAATCATAATTTTTAATCTTGAAAATCACGTGAAATTGTTAGTTGATTGGTTTTGGCCTTTTCATCGATTCCCGTCGATCGGCGAAAGGAGGCGGGTCGAGGTTGCGGCTGAAGGATGCTTAGGGTATGTGGATGCGTGGAAAAATAGTAAATGATTTTATAAGATGTCGTGGCGGCCGATCATCGATGAATTAGGGTTTAAAAGCTCGGTTTGGTCGATGAAGTTGAAGAGATAACTCGACGTCGATGGTGAATCAGACGAGACCGGTCTGGGGGATCGAAGGGTCAAATAGTGGTGTGGCTCTGGTTGGAATTTCATGGTGTCTGGTGATCGAAATTGTAACGACCCAATTTTTTCGACGCCCGAAAGTCGACATCGATATGTCCACTATATCCATGCCGCACAGTCGAATGCCGAAAAACCAAAGCATTGGGGTTTAAGACGAAGAAGATAGAAGAAGAAAATAGAACAATAACAAAATCTCGCATATCGCAGTGCAACAAATATAATAGATAAATGAATATCTTTGAAACAAAGAACTATATCAGTTATTACATTACATCACATTACATTATCGGAGTATTACAACAACAAATAGCGGAAAAGAATGTAACATATACTAGTGATACGCTTCGCCATCCAGCTTGCTCCTGATCTCCACAACATCTCTTTTCTGACTTCGCTCCAGAATAACTGACAACCTTATTCTAGGCTGCCCGTGTGGAAAAATTTTGGGCACCCAGAGTTTAGAAAGGGAACAATAAACTCCAGGCCAGTCATGGGACCGATGTGAGATCTTAAAAATAGTTACTTTCACAAAGAAACAAAAAGAAATCCGCTATGCTTTTTGAAAAATGAAACTACCATAAGGCCTACCGCTACACACACAATGCAAACACAGAATTGGAGGATATTTCTCCTTATGATAGTCAAACATGCTTGATACGCAAAATCCTTTGATATAATATTAATCTTAGCCAGCTAGGCATTTCACACTTATGCCTACTATAGCTACTGTGTTCAATAGCAGGTTACCACCACATTCCATGGCAGGTTATATAACTAAAACCGTACTGGGCGCGTATTGTTTCTTTGGATTTCCAACAAATGGCCAGGCTAAGGAACTTTCTACTGCCACATGGGTACGCCTCAGGAGGGATGCCCCAAGAACCTACCCGGATCTCTGCTAACACAAGGCCGGGTTACCTCTATAACGAGGTAACTACTACTCTAGCGTGCCATTCCCCGGTCGTTTGCGACCTTTATCCGAGGATCCTCAACCACAAAGCAACAACCACAAAGTAAAATAAATTTTCAGCAACAACATAGGTAAAATATCTGGGATCCATACCGTTATACTACCCTCTTCCAAAAGTAAATGACATACCCTAAAGGGCGCGACCCTCATAACCTTGCCGCATCTTTCCTGTTTTGACCATTTCCGGGGTGTGAGGTCCGACGAAGTCTCGTCCACAATAATACACTTTTTACCAGGTCATGCTTTGATCAACAAATGATCAGCAGCACTTCGTATGCCACATTGCCAGTTTGGGAATATATCACTAGTAACCATCAACTACATAACCACTTAGCTCGTACGTCTCAGAGAAGGTTGTTAAGCTAAGAGAATAAATTCTCTGCCACTAACAGAAATGTATTTGGTGGAAACCAGCTTTACATCTCAAAGTATAACGTTAGACACACATCCATACAAGTCCGTTCCGGGATCGAATGGAACTGAAGGCACTTCAAAGAAGCCCTTGCAAATCCGGATATTTACTAATCATGTCCGAGATCCACATCACAAAGGGTGATAAAATCTCTGTACCGGAGCAACCCGGTTCAGAGACATTCGACAGATAATCCTTTCGTTTTCGAAAATACTCGTTCTTCAACACCGTCTTTAAATGCAACCTCATTTCGTCGTATCATTATTCGGAATGGGTTTTACAACACAAAGCCCTCTCCCAGCTAATCCGAATAATGAGCGCTTATTTTTAAAAGTAAGTGTTCAATCATATTTCAAACAAATAACGACCATTTCCACTTTGATCTTTTCAATCATATTTCCTGTTTTGACCATTTCGGGGGTGTGAGATCCGACGAAGTCTCATCCACAAAGCTACACTTTTCACAAAGTCATGCTTTGATCAACAAATGATCGGCAGCACTTCGTATGCCACATTACCAGTTTGGTATTATATTACTAGTAACCATCAACCAAATAACCACTGAGCTCGTACATCTCAAGAAAGTTGTTAAGCTAAGAGAATAAATTCTCCGCCACCAATAGAAATGTATTTGATAGAAACCAGCTTTACATCTCAAAGTGTAACGTCAGACACACATCCATACAAGTCCGTTCCGGGATCAAACGGAACCGAAGGCACTTCAAAGAAGCCCTTACAAATCCGGATATTTACTAATCACGTCCGGAATCCCCATCACAAAGGGTGATAAAATCTCTATACCGGAGCAATCCTGTTCAGAGACATTCGATAGGTAATCCTTTCATTTTCGAAAATACTCGGTCTTCAATACCGTCTTCAAATGCAACCCCATTTCGTCGTATTATTATTCAGAATGGGTTTTATGGCACAAAGCCCTCTCCCGGCTAATCCGAATAATGAGCGCTTATTTTTAAAAATAAGTGTTCAATCATATTTCAAACAAATCACAACCATTTTCACTTTGATCTTTTGAATAAAAGATCCATCACAATCACAAAGGTTCGATGTGTCTTTCGGATATCCACTTGGAATCCGACTACTGGTCGCATCGAAATTCAAATGCCATTAGAAGGCCAATATTGATAGTCGTTTATTTAACTATCAATCAACATTCACAACAATTACCAGATTTGAATAATTTTTCCCAATTATTTACTTTAAAAATATCTTCGCAGGATATATTTTAACACTTCAACCATTTGAAAACAAATTTCAAATTACTTTCCACATTTCAATCCTTTGAAAACAAATTCCAAATCATTTTTCCTTACGCGGAATATATTTCCAAATATTTATTCCCATTGAAAATCTGCCGAGTTCAAATAATTTAAAATAATTTAAATTTCTTTTCCAAACATATATACTTGGAACATTCAGAATAAAACTATTTTAAAACACTTTATTTAAAACATTAGTTATGAAGATATTATATTAACATCTCATATAAAAATTCAAGTCCAAACTAATTTTAAAATATAATTAGTAGATAGGATATAACTATTTAAATATTCATTTTCCAAAACAAATATCAATTAAAAATTTAAATAATCACTTCTATAATAAATTAACATAAATCTTAACTTTAAAGATTTTCAAGATAACCTAAGTAAATAAATTTTTTTCCAAACATTCTATCCTTAAAATCATCTTTACAACTTCAATCTATTTTTATGAACTATATTGAAAACATACTCGGCTTTCAGGAAAAATACACGTTCCATTCTAAAATGGTTTATTCAAATCAAATTATAAATCTTTCTCGATTTATTTTGAATTACATTCCAAGTCCGTGAATTCCTTTTCACACTTTAAAAATAAACCAATGTTTATTCTAAAATAAATTTCCCTTAAAGATAAATTTTAAAACACCAAATCAATTTTAGCTTGGTTTACAAATTTATTGCCCTTAAAAATAAATTCCTTCATTAAATCTTTTCCTGTTTTTTTTGAATTTATTCAACAGGATTTCACTATAGATTTTCTACTTAAATTTAAAAATCCAATTTTATTTATTTCTGGTATTTTACGATATCAAAAATAGATTCGACTAAATTTTAGCCTACAATGATTTCAATCACAATATAATCACACACAGATTATAGATAAATAAACACACACATATGAAGCAAAATCAAGTGTTTGAGGAATCCAGTTGGATCCCTCCAACATGTTTCCCTACATCCACAATCGTTAGCACAACAATTAAATACCCATTCCACTTCGAGGTGGAATATTGCGGTATATGGGATTTATAAAATATCATCTGCTATTATGCGGCGCATTGGGTCTCATCTGCTATATAACGCGGGAAATCAACAACTCCAAATACATATACCACACCAATTCCACTTCGAGGTGGAATATTGCGGTATATGTGTTTAATATATAATATCATCCGCTATTATGCGTCGGATAAGGTCTATTTCAATCCAATTGACAGTAATAATCATTTAAGCACACAATAAACAATTTTAATTTAACTATCACAATTCAACAATCAATCAACAACTGAAGTTTTCAATTATTTAAATTTGAGTGAGAAGATCTCACCTTTTATTATGCATGCAATTCTATTTCCATTCCAGGTTGTTTTCTTCACAATTCTAGACCTTGTATAACATTATATAAATTTATTAATACTTGAATTCACTAAACACTCAATAAATTTTAATTTCAAACTAATGACTTAATTAATTGATTTAAAAATAAAATTTCCTTTAATAAATTATTTCAGTGGTAAAAATGATTAAATAGGTTAAATAAACAAATTTATCACCAACCATGTTATTTTAAAAGAAATAGTAGATTGAAATATGAATATGTATATTTTCTTTATTAAAACAAAATGATTTACACCTTACCTTTTAAATCCTGTATACATCCTACTGTAATAATATTTTCCTTTATTGTTTTAAACTATATATATACATTTTATCCTCTCCCTTTTTTTAATATAAGTTGATAAAAACAAATATGAATTTAGAAGCGAAATAAGCTATACCTTACTGCCCAGGTCGAGCACGAGACGCCCAAAAACCCTTAATTCAAACAGCCACCTCGACCAAAGAATTTGTCACCAAACCCCAGCTCGAATGCAACGTAGCCATTTAATCTCGCACGTGCCCTAAACTGTGCTCGCGAAACCTATCTTTACGAAATCACGACATCGCGCTCGACCACTAATGTGCTAGCCCTACGATAGATCGCCATCGATGACATCGGCGCTCGAGATTCCATCGCAAGTCGACATCAGTCACTCGCCTCGAGTGCGCTGCTACCTATCACCGAGTGCCACCGTGATTTGATTTTGAACGATAAGGATAAACTCGGCTCGATTTTGAACGAACGATTGGGTTGCTCGAGAATATTTTAAACTCTGCGAAAATGAGAGGAGTTGATTTTGCGTTCTGAATGATTTTTTTATCCCGAGTTCAGCTGCCATGATTTTTTTTCAGCTTGCTGTTTGTTTTGAAAGAAGAAGTAGGGGACAAGATTCGATGCTTGCGTGCCTGAGACAATTGACAAAGTGCTGTTGATGTGAATAAAAGAAGGTTTGATGTGGACAGAATTTCAGCTAATGGGAGCTATATTGACCAGTTAAATCATATTTAAATCTCAATCTAAACTCAAATCATCTCGCTAAACGCAACTACAAATCTTGACCTCCTATCGAGGCTTTTCGCTAGGCGTTTATAATGTTATACCCCTATTCCAAACACATTGGAAAAGGTTTCGAGTCCTAATTCGATCGTATGGAGAAGAAAGCTTTTTGATCCCAGCTATTAAATTAAATTTCGATTTAATTTTCAACGCATTTGCTTATCGTACGGCCAAACGACAACTCTAAACATTACAAAAATTGAAATACAATAATAATACAATATTACAGATCCAATGGGGCTATTTTCAATGAATTACGAGACTATTCCTCAGAAGACTATTTTCAAATATCGATTTAAACGATATAAATTTCAAAACTGAACAACTCACTTTCAAATTCAACTCTGAAGCTTCCATTATCTTTAGTATTATCAATATAGATTTTCTAAGCCTTTGAATTATTTCAAATCAGTTTAAAAATCAAGATTCAATATTTTACCCAACTTAAATAAATTAAATTCAATATTTTAATTGCCAAATTCATTCTGATATCTGAAATTCAAGTCAAACTATCTATCAAACATTTAAAATTAATTCAATATTTCGATTTCAAATGTTTAAAATTCTGGGTCGTCACATCCTTCACCCTTTAAAAGAATTTCGTCCTGAAATTACTAGTTTAGAAGAATGATCCTCAACCAGTTCAATATTTTCCAAACCCAAACAATTTCAACTTTCCAAAACAAATCTTTCTATTAGAGACCCATTATCATAAAAACTAACTTTTCAAAATCAATCATCGATTCCAAACGACATTGTTTTCTCAATAATTCAAATTTAAACTTAAATTATAATTTCAAATTTTCAAAACTTTCTCAAAAAAATTTCTAACTCCCCAAATTTCCGAAAAATTTCGCTAGCGTCTCCTTTGCGTGGCTAGCCTGGTACGGCTACAAAATGGCACCACAGGTCTCCAGATTTCAAAAGAAAACAAAATGCCAAGCGGCTGGACAAGAAAATCATCAAATTTCATATTGAAATTTAAATACATACCTTTTTGTCGAGCAATTCAAATCTATCTTCAAAAATCAAATCCAAATTCCATTTTCCTTTATATCACCTGTATATCCTGCCTGTCATTTTTGCACATTCCATTACAAAATTTTCAATATATACTTCTTATACCATCTTTAGTTTACTATTGAAGTTATATATTAATTTTCATTCAACTTTACATTTTCAATTTCATTTGAATTCAATTTACACTTTCAATTCTGTTTGGATTCAATTTAACTTCTAAATATTAAATTTTTATCAACTATCTTTCATTCATAACTGATTCATATAACTATTTTAAATTAGTTTCGTTTACTAATTCATTACGAATTCCAATTCATTTTATCTCAAATCATTTTTTTTCTATTTCCACCTTTATTAACTTTAGTTCACTTCAAACTAATTTTACAACTTCATTTTATTTGATACAATTCAAATTAGTTTTCATTATTCAATTTCAATTCTAGTTTTATTCTTTTGTTCGTTCTTAAAAATTTATTTTCAATTCACTATTTTGGTTTATAATCACTTATATTTAAACTGGATTTCCAATTCTACATGAATTCAATTTACTTTCATCTATAAATATTAGATTCGATTCATTTTAAACCTTATCCATTTGGTCATTCATCAATTAGTTTAATACTTCACTTTGTTTATCACAAATCAATCTCAATTCCAACTCCAGTTCTATTTGCTTACAAATTCGAAATGAATTTCAATATTCAATTTCATTTTCTTTTAATTTCAATTGTAAATTTATTTATTCATTCACAACTTTATTTTCCTCCTTATAAAATTTTATTCCATAACTATTTTTTTACAAGATTCCAGAGTCTTTTCAACAATTCAAAACCATTTTTGAAATCAACTCAAATTTTCTTTTGAATTTCCAAAACCAAATCCAGTTTGTAAACAACCTCCATTTAAAATAATTTGGCAGCAATTCATCTCCGGGAAACTCGAAAATGAACATCGATGATGCTGCAGTCATTACCGAGATATTTTCCAACGACCTAAAAGAGTTTAGAGCTTTTCATCCCTTCAAAACATTTTTCCAAAAACTTTGAAAATCATCTTCAAAATCAAAAGGGATTTAAACTTCCAAAATCTCCAAAATTTTCAAATTCTTTTCAAAACATTTCCAAATACTTCTCTGGAATTCCATTTCAAATTTATAAATCACATTTGCATTTACAAATCCCATTTGTATATGGATTTTACTTCTCAGTTGTTTGTTGTCATTTCAATTTCTTATTCAACAATAATGATAATACTTCAATATTATCACTTCCTAACAACCAAGAAACCATATACTATAATTATTTGTGGAAATCATTTCTTTTTATATACAAAAATAATTTGGGTAAAATTATTTCATTTATCCGATTTTAAAATAATATCGTGTCGAATTGTTCTGTACAAGTGTTTAGAGATCCTTATCGATAGAGTTGTACGGACTATACCAACCAGAATCCATATACCACTCAACAAACCCATCATCACAATATAAAACAATTTTGTATTCACAAACAAGTATATGCTCATATCTATTATTACTCTTAAACTCATTCTAGAGTAGTACTGACTCCATCTCTAATGAGCAACACCCAATAGAGCCAAGGTTGTCACTTAACCAAATGCTCTGATACCACATTATAACGACCCGATTTTTTCGACGCCCGAAAATCGACATCGATATGTCCACTATATCCAATGTCGCACAGTCGAATGCCGAAAAACCGAACTTTTAGGGCTTAAGAAGAAGAAGATAGAAGAAGAAAATAGAAGAATAACGGAATCTCGCATATCGCAGCGGAACAAATATAATAGACAAATGAATATCTTTAAAACAAAGAACTATATTGGTTATTACATTACATCACATCGGAGTGTTACAACAACAAACAGCGGAAAAGAATATAACATATACTAGTGATACGCTTCACCATCCAGCTTGCTGCGGATCTCCACAGCATCTCTTTTCTGACTTCGCTCCAGAACAACTGACAACCTGACACAAGGTTGCCCGTGTGGAAAAATTGTTGGCACCCACATTTTAGAAAGGGAACAATAAACTCCAGGTCAGCCATGGGACTAGTGTGAGATCCTAAAACAGTTATTTTCACAAAGAAAGGAAAAGAAATCCGCTATGCTTTTTGAAAAATGAAACTACCGTAAGGCCTCCCGCCACACACACAATGCAAGCGCAGAATTGGAGGAGATTTCTCCTTATGATAGTCAAATATGCTTGACACGCAAAATCATTTGATATTATTATTATTAGTGCATAGTGGAAAACATTTTGAAAGTATAATATTAATCTTAACCAGCATAGGCATTTCGCACTTATGCCTACTATAGCTACCATGTTCAATAGAAAGTTACCGCCACATTCCATGGCAGGTTATACAACTAAAACCGTACAGTGCGCGTATTGTTTCTTTGGATTTCCAAAAAATGGTCAGGCTAAGGAACTTCTTACTGCCACACTGTGTAGTTAATGCCCCACTATTACCCAGCTGTAACCCCGCAATATCTCATAGCGGATTTCTACCGCTATGATTTTTCCGTATAGCCGCTAAATATGGCATTTCCGCTTTAATCTTCGCTGTTTCCGCTATATCCCGTTATTCCCGCTATATTTTGCTATTTCCGCTATATCTTCTTTAATAAAATGAATTAAAATATTGCATTTATACATTATAAAAATTATTAAAATAATTTATTTGATTTAATATTTAATATATTTTTCAGAAATGAAAATACTCTAATATTCCTTTGAATTCAATTATGTTATATAACTGTTTTACGTTTATTTAAAGTATATTCGTGCATGTTTTTTGTTTAAAATCATTTATGTATTAATTATAATTAAATTGAGTGTAATTTTTCATTTAATTACCATTTATATATTTGTCAAAACGTTAAGCACGAGTTTTATATGCTATTTTAGAGCTATCTGCTATATCCCGCTATATCCTCGCTACATCCCCGCTATGACTTTTTGCACCTCCACCGCTTTGAATCTGCTGAGCACTTTAACTGTAGAGCTGCCACATGGGTACGCCTCTGGAGGGACTCCCGAGAACCTAATCGGATCCCTGCCAACATAAGGCCGGGTTACCTCTGTAACTAGGTTACTACTACTCGAGCATGCCATTCCCCAGTCGTTTGCGACCTTTATCCGAGGATCCTCATCCACAAAGCAACAACCACAAAGTATAATAAATTTGCAGCAACAACATAGGTAAAATATCTAGGCTCCTTACCATGATACTATCCGTTTCTAGAAGGAAATGACATACCCTAAAGGGCGCGACCATCATAACCTTGCCGCGTCTTTCCTGTTTTGACCATTTCTGGAGTGTGAGGTCCGACAAAGTCTCATCCACAAAGCTACATTTTTCACAAAGTCATGCTTTGATCGACAAATGATCACCAGCACTTCGTATGGCACATTACCAGTTTGGGAATATATCACTAGTAACCATCAACTACATAACCTCTAAGCTCGTACTTCTCAGAGAAGGGTGTTAAGCTAAGAGAATAAATTTTCCGCCACCAATAGAAATGTATTTGATAGAAACCATCTTTACATCTGAAAGTGCAATGTCAGACATACATCCATACAAGTCCATTCCGAGATCGAACAGAACCGAAGGCACTTCAAAGAAGCCCTTGCAAATTCGAATATTTACTAATCACGTCTGGAATCCCCATCACAAAGGGTGATAAAATCTCTATACCGGAGCAACCCGGCGCAGAGACATTCGACAGGTAATCCTTTCGTTTTCGAAAATACCCGGTCTTCAACACCGTCTTCAAATGCAACCCATTTCGTCGTTTCATTATTCGAAATGGGTTTTATGACACAAAGTCCTCTCCCGGCTAATCCGAATAATGAGCGCTTATTTTAAAAAATAAGTGTTCAATCAGATTTCAAACAAATCATAACCATTTCCACTTTGATCTTTTAAATAAAAGATCCATCACAATCACAAAGGTTCGATGTGGTTTTCCGATATCCACTTGGAATCCGACCCCTGGTCGTATCGAAATTCAAATGCCATTAAAAGGCCAATATTGATTGTCGGTTATTTAACTATCAATCAAAATTCGCAGCAATTACCATATTTAAATAATTTTTCCCAATTATTTACTTTCAAAATATCTTCACAAGATATATATTAACACTTCAACCATTTGGAAACAAATTTCAAATTACTTTCCACATTTCAATCCTCTGAAAACAAATTTCAAATCATTTTTCCTTGCGTGGAATATATCTCCTAATATTTATTCCCACTGAAAATCTACCGAGTTCAAATAATTTAAATTTCTTATCCAAACATATATAGTTGGAATATTAAGAATAAAAACTATTTTAAAACACTTTATTTAAAACGTTAGTTATGAAGATATTATATTAAAATCTCATATAAAAATTCAAGTGCAAACTAATTTTAAAATAAAATTAGTGGATAGGATATAACTATTTAAATATTCATTTTCTTAAACAAATATCAATTAAAACTTTAAATAATCACTTCTACAATAAATTAACATAAATCTTAATTTTAAAGATTTTAAAGATAACGTAAGTAAATAATTTTAATTCTAAACATTCTATCCTTAAAACCATCTTTACAACTTCAATCTATATTTATAAACTATATTGAAAACGCACTCGGCTTTCAGGGAAAATACACGTTCCATTCTTAAATGGTTTATTCAAATCAAATTATAAATCTTTCTTGATTTATTTTGAATTACATTCCAAATCCGTAAAGATCTTTTCACACTTTAAAAATAAACCAGTGTTTATTTAAAACGAATTTCCCTTAAAGATTCATTTTAAAACACCAAATCTATTTTTAGTTTGATTTACAAATTTATTGCCTTTGAAAATAAATTCCTTTATTAAATCTTTTCCTATTTTTTTGGAATTTATTCAATAGGATTTCACTGTAGATTTTCTACTTAAATTTAAAAATCCAATTTTATTTATTTCTGTCATCTTACGATATCAAAAATATATTCGGCTAGATTTTAGCCTACAATGATTTCAATCACAATATAATCACACACAGATTATAAATAAATAAACACACACATATGAAACAAAATCAAGTGTTTGAGGAATCCAATTGGATCCCTCCAACCTATTTCCCTACATCCACAGACGTTAACACAACAATTAAATACCCATTCCACTTCGAGGTGGAATATTGTGGTATATGGGAGCTATAAAATATCATCCGCTAATATGCGGCGCATAGGGTCTCATCCGCTATATAATGCGGGAAATCAACAACTCCAAATACATATATAATACCAATTCCACTTCGAGGTGGAATGTAACGACCCGCCTTTTTGGATAGTTTAAACCGACGATCAAATACACATGTCGATTCCAAAACCATTCAAAAGTGCAGATAGTTATTGGGGTAAATAAGAAAAGAAAAGAAAAGAAATAAAGGAAGTGAAACAACACAGAATCTCGCAGCGGAACGATAAAATATAATAGTCAAATAAACAGTTCATGAAGCTGTCTACTATACTTTGACAATTATTTATACAACATTTATCAGAGTTATACATATACAGCAGAGCAATTAAATAATGCAGCAGATAGCATGATGCAAGGGTAATAATAGTGATAGTATACCAAATCTTCGTCTCCATCCTCCAGAATAGATCTTCAAAAATCTGAAAAACTCAGGACTGACCCGAGCGTAATGAAAAGACAAAACACTCGAGTCAAGACTAAAATATCCATATGAAAGTTAAATCAATCGTAAATAAATATGAGTGTGACGGCGTCAGAGATGTTTACGGGGTTTGACATCTCATATCCAGTGTCAACGTGCGTGCAATAACTAAAGAGATGTTACGGGATTTTCCACCTTTCAAGGATCCGTTAAACTATCTACTAGGTAGTAATGTACGCTAAGTAGATAATGTCTATCAGTAATATAAAGTATCAAAATAGCGTTAAGGCGTTAAAATAATCCCCCTTAACACATTTTATATTCCCAAAAGCATATACAAGACCGTAGTTTCCCCAAAACCGGAAGTCACCAGAGGGCAATCCATATACTCAAGGTACAAACCAAAACGTAGTGGTCGCGAATAGGATAATCAGTATGACAAGGTACATGAGGCGATACCAACTAGGATACTAGTAGTTGCGTGATCCGGACTTATGTTGAGCATAGCAGCTACTACCTCAACACCGCGAAACAACACTCCCAAATCAAGGGGTGCACCCAAATCAAATCACAAATGTAATAGATATGGTATCGAAGAAGTGTGTCCGCTAGAGGTGGCGAACCTCAATGGCCCGGCGCGGCTCCTGTTTTAGTCATGTCAGGGGTCATCCAATATCGTTCTCTTTCTTCAGTCAACGCGTTCACCAAACCATCCACTTCATTCTGGATCAACACTCCGCGTATAATAGTTATTAAAGTGGTTTTCGGTATCGACAGAGAGTATGTCCATATCCGATCCCGGTCTCTTTAATAACTACGTATTATTACACTGATGACTCTTTTATATTTCAAATTGATTCATGATTGATAACAAAATATCATATTCGCTTTAAAATCAAATCCATTTCAAAATCATCATATATTCAAAATTATCAATTTTGTCCGATAAATCAATTTCACTTCATAATTTGATTCGAATTCAATTTAGGTTATAATCTCTACTTTAACCTAGTTCGTATTTAAACCAAAGGTTTAAATATAAACATTTCCGTCTCTTTAACCAGTTTGAATTTAAGAAAATAGTTTAAATAGTTTAAAATAGTTAAATAATTCAAAATAGTTTAATAGAAAATATTTAAATAGTTTAATCGAAAATAATTTGAATATAAAATGGTTTATATATAAAATAGTTTGGAAAAAATCAAAAATTATTTGATAAATAATTCCAAAGTCAAACCGGTCAACTTCCCAAATTTCCTATCCAAATCAAATCCAAATTCCATTTCGATTTAATCGATTTATTCCAATTTCAACTTGAATAAATTTCTATTCCACGTAAATTTCGATTTCAATTCACAAATTTCTTTAAATTTCAATTCAATTCCAAATTAATTTAAATCTAAATTTCAAATAAATTTTCAATTCCAAACTCAAACTTGAAATATCATTTCATATCAATTTTCTTAGAAATATTCAGAGTTCGATTAAAAGTCCAATCTTTTAAAACAAATCAACTTTCAAAAATTTACACCGTATTTCAATTTTCAATTTAAATCTAAACTTCGATTTTATTTAATAATTTCGTTTACCAAGTTTAAATTCTAACATTTCGAGCTCCAATTCAAAATAATTCAATTTCCATAAATTGGATTTTTTTCTTAAAATCAATTCATTTAAATAATTTCAAAACAACTTTTAAAATCATTTAATTTATCCAACTCGGTGTCCGTATATAATTTTCTAACCTATGGCCAAGTGATTAGTTATTACAATTAAATGTCAGGGATGAATATATCATTTAAATCAATCATAGTGTCATATGTATGCATAGCAGGATATATATAAACAAATAAACATCCAAACATTTAAATATCAACCAATAACATCCATCGAAATACATCATCCAATAGGCAATACAATTCACGGCAATTTCATATTTATCAATGTCAGGTAATTTAATCGCAATTCAATTTTAATTTAAATTTAACTGTCAATTTAATTTTTTTAACGGTGAATTCAAATGACAATCAATATGATAATTAAATTTTATCAAACAACAACAAATAAAATCATAACTATGCATAATGTCAAATTTAACTAGCATAAAGATATTCAGTATATTGTGAGCGTTATAAAACACTCAACTTGATTTTACGATTTTAAATCAAATCGAACGACGTTCGATTTAACATAAAATTTTAATGAGCTCTAAACACTTTCGGATCTGCACTGCAGCGCAGCTCTCATCTCCGTGATTCCGGCTCTTCTTCCCCAATGTGAAATTCACGTATGCAAACCCATTAGCCGCCGATCTTCAAGCAATTTTCAGGACCACCTGACGCAACGGATATTTCAAAACAAACTTCAATTGATGAAATGTAGTAATCGGTGATTTGAAATTGCTGCAATGCCCAAATCCGTTGATCCAAAGATGCCGGATTCTAGCTATCTTCGTCTCGTTGATCGCGCACGATACCGAGAAACAAAGATCTACGATTCTTCGACGTTGATCAAGCGCACTTGATTCCGTGAATCGGCTTCACAAACGAAGATTCGAGCGCACTCGAATGACGTAGGTGGAGATAGGAGATTTCACTCGACTACCAATTAGAGAAGAAAGCACAAAGCAATCAACAAGAAATTTTATTCCATCTTCAACCCGATTCCCATCGACGATCATCATCTATATCTCGATACTGACGTCGTGTTTGTTCTCTATCTCGATGCATACTCCCTCTGTCACCAACAAATTCCTCATCAAAATCTGAAGTATATCGTTGTCGTCCACGCCCTCCAACATCTCTACCACCACTCCTACTACCAACATCCCTTCGATCCCGATCATCAACATTCTTCCTACTTCGATTATCAACACTTCTATGCTCTTGACTTTCTCTCCTCTCCCGTTCTGAATGTGATGAAACTCTACTACCCCCACGGTTTGATTCAGGTGAAATTCTTCTTCTACCTTGATTCATTTCAAGCATCATTCTCTCTAATCGACCAATTCCTTCGTTCAACTTTTCAGTAAAGCTCTCGTGGATTCGTTGCTCCATTTCATCTGCCTCTTCTCTTCCATACAAGGCATTGATATTGCGATGACGTTGAGCTCGTCTCGGTGGCATGATTGAACTTCGCAAAATCTTTAAACAATAAACTTCAACAAATCAAAACTTCAACACAAAATCAAACAAGTCACGGTTCCTTAGTTTGTCTTCAAACTTCAAAACAACTTCACAAGGTTCGGCTACTTCTTAAGTATACACGGCCTTCCTTCAACAATAATAGCAAAGTGATGCTTCAACTCTTGGCTCAAACCCCTTTTCAACTTTGATCCGAAATGAAATGGATCGAAAGTTCTCCTCTTATTGCAACTTCAATATGAACACAACGAACACAAACTTCAAACTCCAAACTTCTCGACAATTTGCAATTCGATCTCTAAACTTCAACTTCTCGAAACCCAAATCTCCAAATGATGCAAACTCCTTGCAATCTCGCTCTGATACCAAACTGACGCAGCGGATATTTCAAAACAAACTTCAATTGATGAAATGTAGCAATCGGCGATTTGAAATTGCTGCAATGCCCAAATCCGTTGATCCAAAGATGCCGGATTCTAGCTATCTTCGTCTCGTTGATCGCGTACGATACCGAGAAACAAAGATCTACGATTCTTCGACGTTGATCAAGCGCACTTGATTCCGTGAATCGGCTTCACAAACGAAGATTCGAGCGCACTCGAATGACGTAGGTGGAGATAGGAGATTTCACTCGACTACCAATTAGAGAAGAAAGCACAAAGCAATCAACAAGAAATTTTATTCCATCTTCAACCACCTTGAAAATGTACAACACACCCGGTATTTATAGTAGTTTACTTCCCACCTCCTTCCAAAACCCTAAGTCTAAGTCGCCCCACCATGAGTCGCGAACGACTCATTGCCGTCACCGTGAGTCGCCCCACCATGAGTCGCGAACGACTCATTGCCGCGCGCGAGAGAATTATGAGTCGCGAATGACCTAACCCTAATCCCATGCCTTAAAATTACTCCACCGCGACTTAACTCCATGCTCTAAATCGCTCCCGCCTCCATTTCGCCTAAGTCGTTTCTGCCTTCATTTCGTATGCAATGAGTCGCAAGAGGATGAACCGCCAGAGTTGATTTGAGTCGTTCTTTGTTAAGTCGCTGTTGTGATGATTTAGGTTGTATGTCGCTTGAGCTGTTTGTGTCGTTATTTCTTAAGTCGTTTGTGCTGTGCATTTTTTTTTATGTCGTAGGTCGATTGCTCCTGAGTCGTGAACCGCGAATGTTAACTCGCGTGAGATTTGTAGCGTGGGTTGTGAACTACTATAAATACCGGGTGTGTTGTACATTTTCAAGGTGGTTGAAGATGGAATAAAATTTCTTGTTGATTGCTTTGTGCTTTCTTCTCTAATTGGTAGTCGAGTGAAATCTCCTATCTCCACCTACGTCATTCGAGTGCGCTCGAATCTTCGTTTGTGAAGCCGATTCACGGAATCAAGTGCGCTTGATCAACGTCGAAGAATCGTAGATCTTTGTTTCTCGGTATCGTGCGCGATCAACGAGACGAAGATAGCTAGAATCCGGCATCTTTGGATCAACGGATTTGGGCATTGCAGCAATTTCAAATCACCGATTGATACATTTCATCAATTGAAGTTTGTTTTGAAATATCCGCTGCGTCACCACCTCGTCGACTGCCAGAACGATCAGCTAGCGCCACCACGAAGCCCTTCACCAGAGCCACCTACGCGCCAAGTTTCATCCCGTCATTCGCCGTCGCTTGCACGCAATCCAAGGAAATACGTACACACTTCCAAGTCAGATCTGGACGAATCCATGAAAAATTAGCGTACATCAACCATATGGATTTGAAGAGCTCGTCGAGATTTACACTTTTGCTTTTGGAATTTTTCGATTTCGTCGAACGGATTGAGAGATATTAAGGAAAGAAGATCGGCAATTTCTGGCCATGGAATAGGTGGCGGCCATGATTTAGAATTAGGGTTTCCGGGTTAAAATAATAATAAAACTGTCTCGGTTTGCGTGCGTATTTATATAGGTAGGTCCAAAATCATCCGAACTCCAATCGAGACGTGCCGCCAGGCGTTTATAAGGTTTTACCCCCATTCCGGACGCAATGGAACTAGTTTCAACGCCTAATTCGATCATATCTGGAAGATAGCTTTTCGAAGTCGATTATTTTAATTAAATTCGAAATTAAATTTCTACGCGTTTCAAGCTCGCACGGCCAAACGACAAGTCCAATTGCTACGAAAATTGAAATCCTACCATAATTTACTATTACGGATCCGATGAAACAAGTTTCGTCGAAATCCGAGACCGTTTGAAAAATGGCTATTTTAACTCGTCAATTAAATATTAAAATACTCAATTTTCACAAATTTACTTTTAATTCGATTTTAAAAGTTCTACAACATCATTCTAACTTTAATATGATAAAATAGAATTTTACAAATCATTTTTAATCATATTAAACCCGTTATCCAATTATTCATATAATTTCAAATATTAAATTATTCAACAAATTACATTAATAATCATTTTCCTTCAATAATCACCTTAAATTTTCTAATTAAAATAGCTAAAAATACGGGTCGTTACACTCTCCCCCACTCAAAACTTTTTGTCCCCGAAAAGAAAAAGAAGGGAAAAGGAACTAAGTATAGAATTCAACATTAAATATATTTTATTCAAAGTTACCAACTTATAAAACAATGAAATTCCATTTATAAAGTCATAACTACGCTTCCACAATGTTACTCCGAACGGCTTTCTAAATTTAAAAGTTAGTTATCAAAACAAGTTATAAAATTTAAAAACTTGAAAAAATTTCTAACATCCGGATTCACGGAAAATTTCGGCAGGGTCTGCTTTGCGCGGCTCGATCGAAAAATTTTACAATTCAATATATAACACAAATATAACCAATATATATCAAATATACATCTCATCTCAATGATGAGGCATCCCATATCTGGGAAACAACATATATATATCACCAATACCATATAAAACCATAAGCGTACCTTTTATTTAGCATTTATTAGCAGTTTACTTACATTTTGTATTTAGCACAGAAGCGAGCTCTACAACGAAGCGCAACCCCTTTTCTACCTACTAAAATGCTCAATAACTAAGTTAGAACCATGCATATAAAGATAGATCGATATATTTAGCCTACACAACATATATATAACCTATTTAGCTTCAAAACTGAGATTCCAATTTCAGGACAGCAAACAAATCTCAGTTTTAGGTCACCTAAACTATAAAATTTGGCAACAGAATCTAAACAAAGTTGCTGTATTCATTTCAAGCTTTCCGGAATGTCCAAAATCGTCGAATTCGGACCATACATTCAAAAGTTACGGCCGTTTTACTTAGAGGATACGCCTCAGCCTGGGCAATGAATTGCGCAGGTCAGCGACGTTCACCCATGTTTTCGACCTTCTAAACGATATCAAAACACAAAACACTTAAAACAAAAGTTTTAGCTTAAGTTCTTAGCTTTCCATAAAGTGCAATATCATCAAAATTCGATAAACCAGTCAAAAGATATGGAGAAAATACTAAGGGTGTATACTACTGATTTTACTTATTTTTACACAGGACAGCGAGTAACATTCAAGTTTTTAACCAAGCATACGAAGGAATTTTATCAAGTTATCTAAACAAAAGTTGTGCTATAGTTTCTAAGCTTTCCGAAAAGTCCGAAATCGTCGAATTCCGTTCATCCATTTAAAAGTTATGGTTGTTTTCGTTTCAGCATATATTGGACAATGTTGGATTTTTTTTTTTTCCAAAAATTTGCTTTTATTATTTCAAAGTACAAAACATCAAAACTTCAAATTTTATAAAAAACAATCATAAACACAAAGTCATCTATTTTCTTATTCATCCATGCAATAGATTTACATTCAATTTGTTTCCGATTTATTCAAGTTTGTTTCATTCACATTTTTAATTCAAGTCAATTTGCTCCCAATTTGAATTTAATTATTTAAAATTTTATTCCGTTTATTCAATTCCATTAACACTAATGAATTCTACTTAACCAATTATCATCCATCTAACAACCAATGCATATCAAACATTGACGTCCATCCAAAATCTACACTAAATCAATTATACATTTCCAAGTAAATTTTAATTTCATACACTTCCAAGTTTATTGACATTTAGTTATATTCAAATTTAATTAGTTTCCATTTACCAATTTTATATTTCATTAAGTTTAAATTTTATTCATTCACTTATACATGTATCATTCATTTTACAGCTTAAATTTCTTTTATATTTACAACTATCAATAGATCTTTACATTTTATTTTTCACTCTCACACTGGTATATTATTTCTCTACTTATCCTTATTAGCATTTTAAACCCTTTAAGTATTTGGTAAGTTATAGTTATGCAAATAGAATGTAGTTAAACAACATACAACTTCTTTTCATTTAAAGTTGAATTTTCAATTTATCAATTCTTACGTCATTACTTAAATTTCACTATAATTTAATTTCACATTTACATTCACATATAGTATTTTCATTTTATATTAACATAATTGTGAATCACCTTTAAATGTTAATTTAAATTCCAATTATTTACTAACAATTTTATTTATATTTGCAAACCATTAATTAAATGCATATTTCATTATTCAAACCTATACTTGTATATTATCCAATTAACAATTCATATAACATTTTTGAACTTCTTAAGTATTTTGGTAAGTTATATCTAAGCTATAGAATGAAATTTAATACTATGCGAGTTTTACAGTTTCAATTTTATTTTAAGTTCATAATTTCCTAATTCTAAGGATTTCTACTTCAATTGATATTTTCACTTAGCTCTTAGGTTCATTTCTCATTTCACAATTCAGAAGTTCCTTAATGATTCAAGTCTAAATTCATTTCAATCAAAAAAAAATCATTAATTATTAATGAACTTAAGAATTCCAATCCCGGTTTCATTTCAAATCAAGGTTTGAAATAATATATACTTATATAATTTATATATCAAATCATACTATAGAGAATGCAAAACAAAATAAAATTTGAGTCAAAACAAGGTTTAGACAAGCTATTAAGTGGTCTCCCCCACTCGGACTCTCGAAAATAAACGCCAATGATGCGTGCACACATCATCGAAATCATTTTCTAGCGTCAAGATAAGGGAATATAACACTTATCATAAAAAAAATCCTTCGAAAACAATTTCAACTCAATTATACTATCATATAATGCTCATATTATATTTTTCAAATTCTTGTAAGTCAATCTCAAACACCGGAATTTAAATTCCCAAATCCAAGTTAAAATTCATTTATATTCATTATCAATTGTGTTTACAAGATTTCATTTTCCTAAATCCATTGTTATTTAATCAATTGTTGTAAATATTGACTGATCAAACAATAACGATAATAATCTAATATTATCATCTCCTAACAATCAATTCAATCAAAATGAATAAATATTCAAATAATTCTTTTATATAAAATATATTCCAAAATGATATTGTGTTGGTTTGTCCTGTTCGAGTGTTTAGAAATTCCTATCGACGCCTTGGCGTCCCAAGTATCGACCAGAATTCATAAATACTCAACGGAACAAATTAACACAATATAAAACCATTTTATATCAAATAACAAGTACGCTCTCTCATATACACTCAACTCATTCATATAGTTTACCTCTATTTCAATGAGTAATTCCACACTAGAGCCAAGGTTTATCGCTAAACCAAAGCTCTGATACCAACTGTAACGACCCGCCTTTTTGGATAGTTTAAACCGATGATCAAATACACATGTCGATTCCAAAACCATTCAAAAGTGAAGATAGTTATTGGGGTAAATAAGAAAAGAAAAGAAAAGAAATAAAGGAAATGAAACAACACAGAATCTCGCAGCGGAACGATAAAATATAATAGTCAAATAAACAGTTCATGAAGCTGTCTACTATACTTTGACAATTATTTATACAACATTTATCAGAGTTATACATATACAGCAGAGCAATTAAATAATGCAGCAGATAGCATGATGCAAGGGTAATAATAGTGATAGTATACCAAATCTTCGTCTCCATCCTCCAGAATAGATCTTCAAAAATCTGAAAAACTCAGGACTGACCCGAGCGTAATGAAAAGGCAAAACACTCGAGTCAGGACTAAAATATCCATATGAAAGTTGAATCAATCGTAAATAAATATGAGTGTGACGGCGTAAGAGATGTTTACGGGGTTTGACATCTCATATCCAGTGTCAACGTGCGTGCAATAACTTAAGAGATGTTACGGGATTTTCCACCTTTCAAGGATCCGTTAAACTATCTACTAAGTAGTAATGTACGCTAAGTAGATAATGTCTATCAGTAATATAAAGTATCAAAATAGCGTTAAGGCGTTACCATAATCCCCCTTAACACATTTTATATTCC
Organism: Allium cepa; assembly: GCA_030765085.1. Taxonomy (NCBI): domain Eukaryota; kingdom Viridiplantae; phylum Streptophyta; class Magnoliopsida; order Asparagales; family Amaryllidaceae; genus Allium; species Allium cepa. The sequence goes on along the minus strand of CM060939.1, from coordinate 959,612,320 downwards.
CAAAAGCATATACATGACCGTAGTTTCCCCAAAACCGGAAGTCACCAGAGGGCAATCCATATACTCAAGGTACAAACCAAAACGTAGTGGTCGCGAATAGGATAATCAGTATGACAAGGTACATGAGGCGTTACCAACTAGGATGCTAGTAGTTGCGTGATTCGGACTGATGTTGAGCATAGCAGCTACTACCTCAACACCGCGAAACAACACTCCCAAATCAAGGGGTGCACCCAAATCAAATCACAAATGTAATAGATATGGTATCGAAGAAGTGTGTCCGCTAGAGGTGGCGAACCTCAATGGCCCGGCGCGGCTCCTGTTTTAGTCATGTCAGGGGTCATCCAATATCGTTCTCTTTCTTCAGTCAACGCGTTCACCAAACCATCCACTTCATTCTAGATCAACACTCCGCGTATAATAGTTATTAAAGTGGTTTTCGGTATCGACAGAGAGTATGTCCATATCCGATCCCGGTCTCTTTAATAACTACGTATTATTACACTGATGGCTCTTATATATTTCAAATTGATTCATGATTGATAACAAAATATCATATTCGCTTTAAAATCAAATCCATTTCAAAATCATCATATATTCAAAATTATCAATTTTGTCCGATAAATCAATTTCACTTCATAATTTGATTCGAATTCAATTTAGGTTATAATCTCTACTTTAACCTAGTTCGTATTTAAACCAAAGGTTTAAATATAAACATTTCCGTCTCTTTAACCAGTTTGAATTTAAGAAAATAGTTTAAATAGTTTAAAATAGTTAAATAATTCAAAATAGTTTAATAGAAAATATTTAAATAGTTTAATCGAAAATAATTTGAATATAAAATGGTTTATATATAAAATAGTTTGGAAAAAATCAAAAATTATTTGATAAATAATTCCAAAGTCAAACCGGTCAACTTCCCAAATTTCCTATCAAAATCAAATCCAAATTCCATTTCGATTTAATCGATTTATTCCAATTTCAACTTGAATAAATTTCTATTCCACGTAAATTTCGATTTCAATTCACAAATTTCTTTAAATTTCAATTCAATTCCAAATTAATTTAAATCTAAATTTCAAATAAATTTTCAATTCCAAACTCAAACTTGAAATATCATTTCATATCAATTTTCTTAGAAATATTCAGAGTTCGATTAAAAGTCCAATCTTTTAAAACAAATCAACTTTCAAAAATTTACACCGTATTTCAATTTTCAATTTAAATCTAAACTTCGATTTTATTTAATAATTTCGTTTACCAAGTTTAAATTCTAACATTTCGAGCTCCAATTCAAAATAATTCAATTTCCATAAGTTGGATTTTTTTCTTAAAATCAATTCATTTAAATAATTTCAAAACAACTATTAAAATCATTTAATTTATCCAACTCGGTGTCCGTATATGATTTTCTAACCTATGGCCAAGTGATTAGTTATTACAATTAAATGTCAGGGATGAATATATCATTTAAATCAATCACAGTGTCATATGTATGCATAGAAGGATATATATAAACAAATAAACATCCAAACATTTAAATATCAATCAATAACATCCATCGAAATACATCATCCAATAGGCAATACAATTCACGGCAATTTCATATTTATCAATGTCAGGTAATTTGATTGCAATTCAATTTTATTTTAAATTTAACTGTCAATTTAATTTTTTTAACGGTGAATTCAAATGACAATCAATATGATAATTAAATTTTATCAAACAACAACAAATGAAATCATAACTATGCATAATGTCAAATTTAACTAGCATAAAGATATTCAGTACGTTGTGAGCGTTATAAAACACTCACCTTGATTTTATGATTTTAAATCAAATCGAACGACGTTCGATTTAACATAAAATTTTAATGAGCTCCAAACACTTTCGGATCTGCACTGCAGCGCAGCTCTCATCTCCGTGATTCCGGCGCTTCTTCCCCAACGTGAAATTCACGTATGGAAACCCATTAGCCGCCGATCTTCAAGCAATTTCCATGACCACCTCGTCGACTTCCAGAACGATCAGCTAGCGCCACCACGAAGCCCTTCACCAGAGCCACCTACGCGCCAAGTTTCATCCCGTCATTCGCCGTCATTTGCACGCAATCCAAGGAAATACGTACACACTTCCAAGTTAGATCTGGACGAATCCATGAAAAATTAGCATACATCAACCATATGTATTTGAAGAGCTCGTCGAGATTTACACTTTTGCTTCTGGAATTTTTCGATTTCGTCGAACGGATTGAGAGATATTAAGGAAAGAAGATCGGCAATTTCTGGCCATGGAATAGGTGGCGGCCATGATTTAGAATTAGGGTTTCTGGGTTAAAATAATAATAAAACTATCTCGATTTGCGTGCGTATTTATATAGGTAGGTCCAAAATCATCCGAACTCCAATCGAGACGTGCCGCCAGGCGTTTATAAGGTTTTACCCCCATTCCGGACGCAATGGAACTAGTTTCAAGGCCTAATTCGATCACATCTGGAAGATAGCTTTTCAAAGTCGATTATTTTAATTAAATTCGAAATTAAATTTCTACGCGTTTCAAGCTCGCACGGCCAAACGACAAGTCCAATTGCTACGAAAATTGAAATCCTACCATAATTTACTATTACGGATCCGATGAAACAAGTTTCGTCGAAATCCGAGACGGTTTGAAAAATGGCTATTTTAACTCGTCAATTAAATATTAAAATATTCAATTTTCACAAATTTACTTTTAATTCGATTTTAAAAGTTCTACAACATCATTCTAACTTTAATATGATAAAATAGAATTTTACAAATCATTTTTTAATCATATTAAACCTGTTATCCAATTATTCAAATAATTTCAAATATTAAATTATTCAACAAATTACATTAATAATCATTTTCCTTCAATAATCACCTTAAATTTTCTAATTAAAATAGCTAAAAATACGGGTCGTTACATGGAATATCGCGGTATATGGGTTTAACTATTAATATCATCCGCTATTATGCGGCACATAAGGTCTATTTCAATCCAATTGACAATAATAATCATCTAAGCACACAATCAACAATTTTAATTTAACTATCACAATTCAACAATCAATCAACAACTGAAATTTTCAATTATTTAAATTTAAGTGAGAAGATCTCACCTTTTATTATGCATGCAATTCCATTTCCATTCCAGATTGTTTTCTTCACAATTCTAGACCATGTATAAACATTATATAAATTTATTAATACTTGAATTCACTAAACAATAACTAAATAAATTTTAATTTCAAACTAATGACTTAATTAGTTAATTAATTATTTAATTTAAAAACTGAATTTCCTTTAATATATTATTTCAGTGGCAAAAATGATTAAATAAACAAATTTATCACTACTCATGTTATGTTAAAAGAATTAATAGATTGAAATATGAATATGTATACTTTCTTTATTAAAACAAAATAATTTATACCTTACTGTTTTAAATCCTTTATACATCCTACTGTAATAATTTTTTCCTTTGCTATTTTAAACTATATATATATATATATATATATATATATATATATATATTACCCTCTTTTGTTTTAATCTACGTTGATAAAAACAAATATGAATTTAGAAGCGAAATAAGCTATACCTTGCTACCTAGGTCGAGCATGAGATGCCCAAAAACCCCAAATTCAAACAGCCACCTCGACTAGAGAATTGTCACCAAACCCTAGTTCGAATGCAACGTTGCCACCTCATCTCGCGCGTGCCCCATACCGTGCTCGCGAAACTTATCTTCACGAAATCGCGACATCGCTCTCGACCACTGATGTGCTAGCCCCATGACAGATCGCCATCGACGACATCGCCGCTCGAGATTCCATCGCAAGTCAACATTAGTCACTCGCCTTGTAACAACCCGCATATTTATCGATTTTATATTTAAATATTTTATTTAAATATTTTATCCTTCGTCGGATTTTGGTCCGAAAAGATACTTTTTGCAAACAGTCGAATTGGGACTCGAGATCACCCCCATTGAGTTCAAAATGCCGTTTGCGACCTTTTTGAGTATAAGCTTTGATATGTTTGGAGAAAGTTGATTTTTGCTACTTTGTACTTAGGGCTTTTGCTTGGGCTGAGCCACTTATGTATTCAGTCCCAACCCCTTCTCCTCTTCATTACTTCATAATTTCCTAATACATTCAAGCTTCATCAAAAATGGGGGAAGAGAAAAAGAATTAGGAAATCCTAAGCCCTAGTTTCCATTAGCAAATCCATCTTCTTGCTCCAAACTCAAGTGAACCCATTGGTAAGCATCTCCTTCTTCTTCTCCAACTCATTCTCTCTTTGATTTCAGAAAATTCCTAAACCTAATTAAGGAAATGTTTCTCTTTTAAGCTTAGATTGAAGCTTCTTGAGTTGTTATTGAACATGAATTTATCTTAGCTTGTTTTAAAAGCTTCTCCTTCATTGATTTGGGTTCAAAGGTGAGATTTTTATCTCACATCTATGCTTATATTTATCTTCGATTGTTAGGTATGAATTCCTAACATTTATTCTTGTGAAATTGATTTTGGTTTGGATTGATTTTATGTAAATTCCAATTTTTGGTGTTTTGGTCTAATTTATGAAAATCCTATTATGGATATTTGGACATTGATATTTGAGGCGTATCGAAGAGCCGTTTAGGTTGGGTTGTCGTTCGACGTAATTCCTTAGTCGTTGTCATTTGCTCGCTCGATCGTTTCCGATATTCGTTTGGCCATTTTTGGCCTAGGTTCAGGGAATGCCCTGAATTACAGATTCAGACGTCTGAAACGTAATATTCAGACGTCTGAATATTGTTCTGGGAAGTTTTCTATTCTTTGATGTTGTCGGAATGGAATTATCTTTTTATCAAGTTCATCGGACGTTTTGATACACTTCGTTTTATGGAGCTTTATCTCATTCCTTTTATGGACTAGTGTCCGGTGTTCTTTTATGGCTTCGGTTCATTGGACGTACCGTTTTTGTACTGCGTCGGTGTTCCAAATTATTTGAGTTTGGACTCATTGGATGTACCGTTGTACTACATCAATGTCTTTGCTTTTGGATTCATTGGATGTACCGTTGTACTACATCAATGTCTTCGCTTTTTGATTCATTGGATGTACCGTTGTACTACATCAATGTCTTCGCTTTTTGATTCATTGGATGTACCGTTGTACTACATCAATGTCTTCGCTTTTGATTCATTGGGTGTACCGTTTGTACTACATAAATGTTTTTGCTATTTGATTCATTGGATGTACCGTATGTACTACATCAGTGTCTTTGCTTTGGTTCATTGGGCGTACCGTTTTTGTACTACGCTGATGTCCCAAATTATTTGAGTTTGTAGTTTCTCGGGCGTACCATTTTTGTAGTACGCCGTTGCACTGGCTCCATTTTCTGCTATTCTTGACGTTTTCTGCGTCTTTTAACTATGGAAATGCTTTTAGGTTTCCTATTTTATTCTTGAGCCCGGTGATATTGAGGAAATTGAAGTTTCACCAGATTTGATTTTTGAGGAACATTCCATTCGCATCATTGCTTTGGAGGTTGAGCGCCTTCGGAATAAAGGTGTTCTTCTTGTGAGAGTTCAATGGTTCTCAAATCCTAGGGATTACTCTTGGGAATCTAGAGAATTCGTCGAGCGATCCCGTTCGTGCTAACTCTTTCGTGCTCTTTGTGGTGAACTTCTTATTTCAATTTTCTTTTGTGTTGATATGCTTCTATGGTTGTTTCTTCTTAAGTATTACGAGGATGCAATTTCTTTAAGGAGGGGAGTCTGTAACAACCCGCATATTTATCGATTTTAAATTTAAATATTTTATTTAAATATTTTATCGTTCGTCGGATTTTGGTCCGAAAAGCTACTTTTTGCAAACAGTCGAATTGGGACTCGAGACCACCCCCATTGAGTTCAAAATGCCGTTTGCGACCTTTTTGAGTATAAACTTTGATATGTTTGGAGAAAGTTGATTTTTGCTACTTTGTACTTAGGGCTTTTGTTTGGGCTGAGCCACTTATGTATTCAGTCCCAACCCCTTCTCCTCTTCATTACTTCATAATTTCCTAATACATTCAAGCTTCATCAAAAATGGGGGAAGAGAAAATGAATTAGGAAATCCTAAGCCCTAGTTTCCATTAGCAAATCCATCTTCTTGCTCCAAACTCAAGTGAACCCATTGGTAAGCATCTCCTTCTTCTTCTCCAACTCATTCTCTCTTTGATTTTAAAAAATTCCTAAACCTAATTTAGGAAATGTTTCTCTTTTAAGCTTAGATTGAAGCTTCTTGAGTTGTTATTGAAGTGGAATTGATCTTAGCTTGTTTTAAAAGCTTCTCCTTCATTGATTTGGGTTCAAAGGTGAGATTTTTATCTCACATCTATGCTTATATTTATCTTCGATTGTTAGGTATGAATTCCTAACATTTATTCTTGTGCAATTGATTTTGGTTTGGATTGATTTTGTGTAAATTCCAATTTTTGGTGTTTTGGTCTAATTTATGAAAATCCTATTATGGATATTTGGACATTGATATTTGAGGCGTATCGAAGAGCCGTTTAGGCTGGGTTGTCGTTCGACGTAATTCCTTAGTCGTTGTCATTTGCTCGCTCGATCGTTTCCGATATTCGTTTGGCCATTTTTGGCCTAGGTTCAAGGAATGCCCTGAATTACAGATTCAGTCGTCTGAAACGTAATATTCAGACGTTTGAATATTGTTATGGGAAGTTTTCTATTCCCAGATTCAGACGTCTGAATATATGGTTTCAGACGTCTGAATTGGTTCAATTGGAACCAGAAAGGAAATAGGCTAAAATATGCCTATTTCAGACGTCTGAAACACTTGATTCAGACGTCTGAATTGTGCTCTGGAAATTTTTATATTTCCAGATTCAGACGTCTGAACCACTTGTTTCAGACGTCTGAAACTGCTGTATTTTGCCTATTTGCCTATTCGCTTGAGAATTCCAATTTAAATCGATTCGTGATGATCCTATTTGTTGTTATCATTTATTATGACTTTGATGACTCCTTTTTAGGGATTTTTGAATATCCATTTCGATGAATACTTTATCGGTTTCTTTGGATTTTATTCACGTCTTCGAATGTGAATTTTACTGATTGATTGTTCTTACAATCTTCTTTGTGATTTGTCACTTTAAAAATATAAAGGTTTTCTATACTAGTAGTAAATATCAAAACTCTTTCATCAAACGATTTCAACTCTATTTTCAATAACAAAGATCTTTTCTTAAACCGTTTTCCAATCTATTAGTATATACAAACCTTTACCTCACTCGTATGAGAAATCTAATTAAACGACTTAGTAAAACAAGTGATATGAAACGCTTGCGTTTACTTCGTCGGTTAGTTCTTGGACTTGTTCGATTGAATCTCTTGTGACAATTTTCTAGTGGAGATCTACAATTTGTTCGTAAATATTTAAGTTAAGCTAGTGGTTATGGGACATGAAGCTAATCTCATATATTTACAAGCTTATTGTAATTAACACTTCTCTTTGATCATGACGATCATCTTTGTGGTTTAGACTAGCAATGTGCGATGTCTCTTTGTCTATGTGGAGGACTGTTCCTCATTTTATTGAGTTTCGTCTCATTTTATACATGGGTCGTACCTTTCTAGGCGCGTCAATGTTTTATTATGCATGGGGTGTACTTTTCTAGGTGCATCGATGTTTGTTTACTTCGTGGAGCAATCGGCTCAATAAGTCGGGGCATGGGGCAAATCTTTCTAGGTGCGTCGATGTTCGTCTATGCATGGGGCGTATCTTTCTAGGTGCGTCGATGTTCGACTTTGCATGGGGTGTATCTTTCTAGGTGCATCGATGTTAGACTTTACATGGGGTGTATCTTTCTAGGTGCATCGATGTTTATTTGTGCATGGGGCGTATCTTTCTAGGTGCGTCGATGCTAGTGCATGGGACGTATCTTTCTAGGTGCGTCGATGTTCGACATTACATGGGGTGTATCTTTCTAGGTGCATCGATGTTTATTTGTGCATGGGGCGCATCTTTCTACGTGCGTCGATGCTAGAGCATGGGGCGTATCATTCTAGGTGCGTCGATGTTCGACATTACATGAGGTGTATCTTTCTAGGTGCATCGATGTTTATTTGTGCATGAGGCATATCTTTCTAGGTGCGTCGATGCTAGAGCATGGGGCGTATCTTTCTAGGTGCGTCGATGTTCGACTGTACATGGGGCGTGTCTTTCTAGGTGCGTCGATGTCCAGTTTTTTGGGGATTGGCCATCCTTTTTATTGTGTTTTGGTTCATCGGACGTCCCGCTGTACGACGTCGTTGTTCCGTTTGATTGTGATTTGGTTCATCGGATGTCCCGCTGTACGACGTCGTTGTTCCTTTTTCTTGTGATTTTTGGATTTCGTGTGTTGATTTCTGGAATTTATGTTTCACCAACTTTTATGATGGGCATTGATATATATGTCATTTATTGTGGCTTGGTGAATGAAATTAGGGGTATGACATTCCTTTTTATCTTGAGCAGATTATTGTGATATTGATAAATCTCTTGTTGATTTTCAGTTACCTATTCATCACAGCTTGGCGTTGTGATTGTTATATGTTTATGTCATATCTCTTATTATATATCACTTCATCTGATATTTATAGCTAGACTGATCCGTTTATTATTTTCTTCTTAAATAATACTCGGGTCAGACTGAGATTTTACAGGTGCTTCTGCTTGACTCCTTATCGGACTATCATCTGACTTTTGGCTAACTACTCTAGTTTGGTAGTTTTTTGTTGTATACATTTGAGATACAGACCCCTTGATGCATACATATTTTTGTCTTGCACTTGTATCTATTCCTTTGTATTATTGTGGATCTTTTTGACCACTACTCTGATGTACACTTTCATGTGTAATATTCATATCTATTTCCGCCTTTGTGATATGAATTATCTGTGACTGGTTTATGTTATGTTTATTTCTATATTTGTTTCCGAAGATTTTATATAGCCACTGTGTGATAGCTTTGAGTTTGTATCTGTATGTCGGATTTCCTCTAGTGATGAAAAGTTATATTTTTATCTGGCATATCGGTACTCGCACAAAGCAATTATACAGATGGTCGCTCCTCAACAGCCCTATTCTCCGTGCTAGTCGACAGCATTACTCCGTAGTGTTCTTGGCTAGCGTGGGTATAGAGGTGGGGCGTCACTGCTTGGTATCAGAGCTAGACTTCGGAACAATATAGAATAATTTAGCAAGGATCATGTCCTAAGTCTTTCTTAGGAGTTGTGCTTTAGGATTTTATTCGGTTCTTCGTACCGTTCTATCCTACTTTCTTTTATGATTCCTTGTTTTATTTATCAAGATTGCTTGATATTTATTTTGAGTGTAACTTTTTCCTCTTCTTCCTTTCTTTCTTAAAGAAGAGAAATGGTTAGACCAGGCCATCCCAGCGCCGGTCAATCTAGTGCTACTCCCCAGGATGGAGTATTTATGTCTACCCAGCAACTTCTTGATCTAGTGAAGAATGCTCAAGCAGCCGGACCCATTCCAGAGCCTACTCATCCTAGATCCGGTTTTGCACGCTTGTGCAGAGACTACATCGATTTGGGTGGAAGGCCATTCAAGGGATCCGAGAGTGTTATAGAAATTCAAGCTTGGCTTAAATCATGCGATCGCATCTTTTCTCGCATGAACCTTATTGATCTACATCGAGTTCAAGTAGCTTCTAGCATGCTCCAAGAAAGAGCATTAGATTGGTATGAGCTTTTAATTTCTGAAATCGTTGAAGCGGATCTCACTTGGGAGCAATTCCGGAAAAGATTTGAATTGAAATTTGTGCCGGAGGCTGAAAAAGTAACCTTAGCCCGGCGTTTCATAGACCTTGTTCAAGGTGAATCTTCTGTGACAGACTATGTCGCATCCTTCGAATCTCTGTCCAAATACGGGGTGGAGTATATTAATACCCCGATGAAGAAAAATCAGAGATTTGTCTATGGCTTGAATAAGAATCTTAAGAAGCCATTACTTCTGAAACTTGAGGTTTCATTTGATCAGCTTATTGATATCGCTCTTCGTCTTGAAGAGGCCGATAATGAAGGTGATGTTGAAGTTGTGCGTGCCCATCAGAACTTCAACAATAACTCGAAGAGGCCAATTAAGTTCAAAGGCCCCAATTCTAATAAGAAAGGGAAGCAGCAAACCCCGGTAGCAAAAGCACCAACCTCTAGTCGTGGACAATGCTACCATTGTGGTTCCACGAACCACTATGCAAGGGAGTGTCCGAGACCCCTCTTTTGTCGCTATTGCAAAAATTCGGGTCACCATATTACTACATGTCCCGTACTTCAAAGTAAGAAGGAGGGAGAGCTCAATGTAGTGCAAGCTCCTGGTAACACTTCTCGTGGTCAAGGTATTTCTCATTTAATCCTTGATTACATTTATTTCGTGATCTTCTTATTTGAGTTCTTTTTGATATGAGTTTCATCTCATTATTTTTATATCAAAAGAACTTGTCGATTCTTTTTCTTTGAATATTTTGGGCTTGATGACTTCTTTGAGGATTGTGAATCCGAATGGTAGATCCGCAACACTCAATTTGCTTTTGTTTTGATGTCGAGATTGTTTTATGTGACTTTTCTTTCCGAGCCGATATTTACTTTGGCTTCGGAATTTACTTTTGTCAGGATTGGCTTAATCGTTGTGAAGCCCATATCCTATTGTCCCGTGTGGACTATTCATCTTCGACATTTTCAATCTGTTAAGCAAATTTCTATTTTTCCTTTGTGATTTTGATTCCAATTTGGTGGAATCATTTTATTCCTTAAGCCCACTTATAAGGAAAGTGTTATTTCTCTCATTCATGTAGTTAGAGAAATTTTCCGGTATTTTTGAGCTTGTCTCAGGATTATCACCTAAGTAATCTTTTGTGTGGCGCTAAGGTCTTTTCAGCTCGACCTTGCCACCGGTTTTCATTTGCTACGAGTCACGTGAGTTAGCATTCAACTTACGCACTCCACACTCGTTATGATTCTTAAGAATGACTTATTATGTCATTCAAATTGTCCAGCTTATTTCATCCATTTTATAAATCGAATATTCTATGAATATTTCAATGAGACCATTCTTTTATTTATTGATTTTTGGATGAAAGTAGCAATTTAAAATTTTGCAAAATCTTTTTCATAAGATTTATTTAGAAGTATAACCGGATTTTTGTTCTTAAAACGAAAAAAGAATATTCTTAGAAATTTTTGAGAAACTTACTTATCCTATAGAATACGATTTTGTGATTGTATTGCCCGTTGAGTGCTTTAAGAATTCTGGTCGACGCGCTTGATCAACGTTATCGATAGGAATTTCCTAAACGCTTTGATGAGACAATCAGACACAGTATATTGACTTGAAAATAGTAAATTTTTCTAGAAAAATTATTACATAATGATAAATGTAATTTTGAAAGTTTTAACTTTTCAGGAAAGAAGGTTATTTAAAAGAAATTCTTTCTTTTCGATACTCTTGTTCTTGTGATTCCCGAGGGGGAACCAAGACTTTATCTTTTGTACCAATGCTTATCATATTGGTTTGGATGTCGTTCTCTTACATAAGATAACGTGCTATCACTTGTGCTTCTAAATCATTATAGCTTATCGAGACTGGATATGCCACTCATGATCTAGTGCTCGCGGCTATTGTTTTTACTTTTGGAATTTGGCATCATCATATTTGGATGAGAAATTTGTTCTCTACCTCGATCATAAATCTTTGGAATAATTATTTTCTCATATGGAACTCCATGTTGACTCGAGTTCCTGACATCTTATGATCTTGATATTCTTTTTATTCCTGGAAGGGAAATCGTGTTGCCAATGCGCTTTGTCGTAAGCAACAAGTGGTTGATTCTTTGATGTTGTCTGAATGGAATTATCTTTTTATCAAGTTCATCGGACGTTTTGATACACTTCGTTTTATGGAGCTTTATCTCATTCCTTTTATGGACTAGTGTCCGGTGTTCTTTTATGGCTTCGGTTCATTGGACGTACCGTTTTTGTACTGCGTCGGTGTTCCAAATTATTTGAGTTTGGTTTCATTGGATGTACCGTTGTACTACATCAATGTCTTCGCTTTTTGATTCATTGGATGTACCGTTGTACTACATCAATGTCTTCGCTTTTTGATTCATTGGATGTACCGTTGTACTACATCAATGTCTTCGCTTTTGATTCATTGGGTGTACCGTTTGTACTACATCAATGTTTTTGCTATTTGATTCATTGGATGTACCGTATGTACTACATCAATGTCTTTGCTTTGGTTCATTGGGCGTACCGTTTTTGTACTACTCTGATGTCCCAAATTATTTGAGTTTCTAGTTTCTCGGGCGTACCATTTTTGTACTACGCCGTTGCACTGGCTCAATTTTCTGCTATTCTTGACGTTTTCTGCGTCTTTTAACTATGGAATTGCTTTTAGGTTTCCTATTTTATTCTTGAGCCCGGTGATATTGAGGAAATTGAAGTTTCACCAGATTTGATTTTTGAGGAACATTCCATTCGCATCATTGCTTTGGAGGTTGACCGCCTTCGGAATAAAGGTGTTCTTCTTGTGAGAGTTCAATGGTTCTCAAATCCTAGGGATTACTCTTGGGAATCTAGAGAATTCATCGAGCGATCCCGTTCGTGCTAACTCTTTCGTGCTCTTTGTGGTGAACTTCTTATTTCAATTTTCTTTTGTGTTGATATGCTTCTATGGTTGTTTCTTCTTAAGTATTACGAGGACGCAATTTCTTTAAGGAGGGGAGTCTGTAACAACCCGCATATTTATCGATTTTATATTTAAATATTTTATTTAAATATTTTATCGTTCGTTGGATTTTGGTCCGAAAAGCTACTTTTTGCAAACAGTCGAATTGGGACTCGAGACCACCCCCATTGAGTTCAAAATGCCGTTTGCGACCTTTTTGAGTATAAGCTTTGATATGTTTGGAGAAAGTTGATTTTTGCTACTTTGTACTTAGGGCTTTTGTTTGGGCTGAGCCACTTATGTATTCAGTCCCAACCCCTTCTCCTCTTCATTACTTCATAATTTCCTAATACATTCAAGCTTCATCAAAAATGGAGGAAGAGAAAAAGAATTAGGAAATCCTAAGCCCTAGTTTCCATTAGCAAATCCATCTTCTTGCTCCAATCTCAAGTGAACCCATTGGTAAGCATCTCCTTCTTCTTCTCCAACTCATTCTCTCTTTGATTTTAAAAAATTCCTAAACCTAATTTAGGAAATGTTTCTCTTTTAAGCTTAGATTGAAGCTTCTTGAGTTGTTATTAAAGAGGAATTGATCTTAGCTTGTTTTAAAAGCTTCTCCTTCATTGATTTGGGTTCAAAGGTGAGATTTTTATCTCACATCTATGCTTATATTTATCTTCGATTGTTAGGTATGAATTCCTAACATTTATTCTTGTGCAATTGATTTTGGTTTGGATTGATTTTGTGTAAATTCCAATTTTTGGTGTTTTGGTCTAATTTATGAAAATCCTATTATGGATATTTGGACATTGATATTTGAGGCGTATCGAAGAGCCGTTTAGGCTGGGTTGTCGTTCGACGTAATTCCTTAGTCGTTGTCATTTGCTCGCTCGATCGTTTCTGATATGCGTTTGGCCATTTTTGGCCTAGGTTCAGGGAATGCCCTGAATTACAGATTCAGACGTCTGAAACGTAATATTTAGACGTCTGAATATTGTTCTGGGAAGTTTTCTATTCCGAGATTCAGACGTCTGAATATATGGTTTCAGACGTCTGAATTGGTTCAATTGGAACCAGAAAGGAAATAGGCTAAAATATGCCTATTTCAGACGTCTGAAACACTTGATTCAGACGTCTGAATTGTGTTCTGGAAACTTTTATATTTCCAGATTCAGACGTCTGAACCACTTGTTTCAGACGTCTGAAACTACTGTATTTTGCCTATTTGCCTATTCGCTTGAGAATTCCAATTTAAATTGATTCGTGATGATCCTATTTGTTGTTATCATTTATTATGACTTTGATGACTCCTTTTTAGGGATTTTTGAATATCCATTTCGATGAATACTTTATCGGTTTCTTTGGATTTTATTCACGTCTTCGAATGTGAATTTTACTGATTGATTGTTCTTACAATCTTCTTTGTGATTTGTCACTTTAAAAATATAAAGGTTTTCTATACTAGTAGTAAATATCAAAACCCTTTCATCAAACGATTTCAACTCTATTTTCAATAACAAAGATCTTTTCTTAAACCGTTTTCCAATCTATTAGTATATACAAACCTTTACCTCACTCGTATGAGAAATCTAATTAAACGACTTAGTAAAACAAGTGGTATGAAACGCTTGCGTTTACTTCATCGGTTAATTCTTGGACTTGTTCGATTGAATCTCTTGTGACAATTTTCTAGTGGAGATCTACAATTTGTTCGTAAATATTTAAGTTAAGCTAGTGGTTATGGGACATGAAGCTAATCTCATATATTTACAAGCTTATTGTAATTGACACTTCTCTTTGATCATGACGATCATCTTTGTGGTTTAGACTAGTAATGTGCGATGTCTCTTTGTCTATGTGGAGGACTGTTCCTCATTTTATTGAGTTTCGTCTCATTTTATACATGGGTCGTACCTTTCTAGGTGCGTCAATGTTTTATTATGCATGGGGTGTACCTTTCTAGGTGCATCGATGTTTGTTTACTTCGTGGAGCAATCGGCTCAATAAGTCGGGGCATGCGGCAAATCTTTCTAGGTGCGTCGATGTTCGTCTATGCATGGGACGTATCTTTCTAGGTGCGTCGATGTTCGACTTTGCATGGGGTGTATCTTTCTAGGTGCATCGATGTTAGACTTTACATGGGGTGTATCTTTCTAGGTGCATCGATGTTTATTTGTGCATGGGGCGTATCTTTCTAGGTGCGTCGATGCTAGAGCATGGGGCGTATCTTTCTAGGTGCGTCGATGTTCGACATTACATGGGGTGTGTCTTTCTAGGTGCATCGATGTTTATTTGTGCATGGGGCGTATCTTTCTAGGTGCGTCGATGCTAGAGCATGGGGCGTATCTTTCTAGGTGCGTCGGTGTTCGACATTACATGGGGTTTATCTTTCTAGGTGCATCGATGTTTATTTGTGCATGGGGCGTATCATTCTAGGTGCGTCGATGCTAGAGCATGGGGCGTATCTTTCTAGGTGCGTCGATGTTCGACTGTACATGGGGCGTGTCTTTCTAGGTGCGTCGATGTCCAGTTTTTTGGGGATTGGCCATCCTTTTTATTGTGATTTGGTTCATCGGACGTCCCGCTGTACGACGTCGTTGTTCTCTTTGATTGTGATTTGGTTCAACGGACGTCCCGCTGTACGACGTCGTTGTTCCTTTTTCTTGTGATTTCTGGATTTCGTGTGTTGATTTCTGGAATTTATGTTTCACCAACTTTTACGATGGGCATTGATATATATGTCATTTATTGTGGCTTGGTGAATGAAATTAGGAGTATGACATTCCTTTTTATCTTGAGCAGATTATTGTGATATTGATAAATCTCTTGTTGATTTTCAGTTACCTATTTATCACAGCTTGGCGTTGTGATTATTATATGTTTATGTCATATCTCTTATTATATATCACTTCATCTGATATTTATAGCTAGACTGATCCGTTTATTATTTTCTTCTTAAATAATACTCGGGTCAGACTGAGATTTTACACGTGCTTCTGCTTGACTCCTTATCGGACTATCATCTGACTTTTGGCTAGCTACTCTAGTTTGGTAGTTTTTTGTTGTATACATTTGAGATACAGACCCCTTGATGCATACATATTTTTGTCTTGCACTTGTATCTATTCCTTTGTATTATTGTGGATCTTTTTGACCACTACTCTGATGTACACTTTCATGTGTAATATTCATATCTATTTCCGCCTTTGTGATATGAATTATCTGTGACTGGTTTATGTTATGTTTATTTCTATATTTGTTTCCGAAGATTTTATATAGCCACTATGTGATAGCTTTGAGTTTGTATCTGTATGTCGGATTTCCTCTAGTGATGAAAAGTTATATTTTTATCTGGCATATCGGTACTTGCACAAAGCAATTATACAGATGGTCGCTCCTCAACAGCCTTATTATCCATGCTAGTCGACAGCATTACTCCATAGTGTTCTTGGCTAGCGTGGGTATAGAGGTGGGGCGTCACTCGCCTCGAGCGCGCTGCTATCTATCACCGAGTGCCACCGTGATTTGATGTTGAACGATAAGGATAAACTCGACTTGGTTTTGAACTAACGATTGGGTTGCTCAAGAACATTTTGAACTCTACGAAAATTAGAGGTGTTGATTTTTGCGTTTTGAACGATTTTTTTATCCCATGTTTGGCTGCCATGATTTTTTTTCAACTTGCTGTTTGTTTTAAAAGAAGAAGTAAGGGACAAGATTCGGTGTTTGCGTGCCTGAGACAGTTGAGACAGTGCTGCTGATGTGAATAGAAAAAGGTTTGATGTGGACAGAATTTAAGTTGATGGGAGCTATATTGACCTGTTAAATCATATTTAAATCTGAATTTAATTTCAAATTGTCTCGCTAAACGCAACTAAAAATCTTGACCTCCTATCGAGGTATGCCCTAGGCGTTTATAATGTTATACCCCTATTTCGAACACATTGGAAAAGGTTTCGAGTCCTAATTCGATCGTATGGAGAAGTTAGCTTTTTCAACCCAACTATTAAATTAAATTTTGATTTAAATTTCAACGCGTTTGCTTATCGTACGGCCAAACAACAACTCCAAACATTACGAAAATTGAAATACAATAACAATACAATATTACGGATCCAATGGAAGTGGTTTCGTCGAATTCCGAGACTTTGCCTCTGAATGCTATTTTTAAATATTGATTTAAACGATATAAATTTCAAAACTGAACAATTCACTTTCAAATTCAATTCTAAAGCTTCCATTATCTTTAGTATTTTCAATATAGATTTTCTAAGCCTTTGAATTATTTTAAATCAGCTTAAAAATAAAGATTCAATATTTTACCCAACTTAAATAAATTAAATTCAATATTTTAATTGCCAAATTCATTCCTATATCTGAAATTCAAGTCAGAATATCTTTCAAACACTTAAAATCAATTAAATATTTCGATTTCAACTGTTTAAAATTCTGGGTCGTCACAAAAATTGTTGATGCGAAGTGTTTCTTGTCGATCGAAGTTTGGTTCAGTCACATTAATGGCTTATTTTCGATTCTCTGATAATCTCATAGAGCTGGGTGGCCGGATTTTTCGCCATGGTCATTGGCGACTTGCTGAAGGGCTTGGCAATGATTAATGATGGTCGAAGTAGGCGTATATGTGCACGCATGCATAAACGTGTCTGGGTTGTCGATCGGTTTAGGGAAGATGAGGCTATGTTGGGTCAGTCTCGAGGAAATTCGTGAATTTGCTCGAGAAAATATAGAAGGCGAATTATTCGAGTTTGTTTTCGTGTGAGTAGCTGAGTATAACAAATTTTTTTGTGATGGGCTCAGGAGTTTTAAAGTGGATAATTTAACAGATTTTAAAGTTTTAAAGAATATAAACTAAGTTCAAAAGTAAAGTATCAACAAGTTTTAATTTAGTTTTCAAGGATTTAAAAATTTAAAGTTAAATTTTTTTAAAACTTATTTGATTTATATAATTTTGTATTAAGTTAATTATCTTATCAAATCTTTGATTGTTTTCAATTATAATTAAAGGAAGGATTAATTACTTAATGTATTGAAGAATGGTGGATTAAATGTGTAATTAATCAGAGTGATTAATTAATTAATGTGATTAATTAAAGGGTAATTAATTAATGTGATTAATTAAAGCGTAATTAATTACTTAAAGATAATTACTTAATTAAAAGTAATTAATTAATGATTAAAGTTGATTAATCAAGTGATTAAAGAATAATTAAAAGATAATTGATTAACGTGATTGATTAATTAAGGTAATTAATTTGAGGATAATTAATTAAAGGTTATTTAATTAATGAAAATGATTAAGGATAATCTCTTATTGGAATTAATTAATTAATTAATAATTAATTTAAGGGTTAATTAATTAATGTAATAAATTAAGGAAAATTAATTAAAGGATAATTAAATAATTAGGGGTTAATTATTTAACGATTAATGGTTAATTAATAAATGATTAAATGTTAATTAATTAAGATGGTTTGTAAATAATTAATATTAATTAACAAGGATTAGTAATTTATTAATAAGTAATTAATCTGATTTAAATTAATCAGATAATTAATTGATCTTACTTATGGATGTTTGGATTTTATTGAATGTTAAATTGTTTGATATCCCTGACGTGAGTTGCTTTGTTTTGATTTGAGTTGTGATGAATGTAATATATTTATCTGTGATGAATGTAATTTATTTATCTGTGATAAATTTATATTATTTATCAGTGAATCTATGAATGAAGAAAAGCGTTATTGGATTATACCACTTATAGATATTGATGTGCTTGGATTGTGATGATTGGTGATATTGCACTATTGTGTAAAACCCCTCGACTAGACCACACACAAATATGGATTGCACGATGAAATTGGTTAAGCCATAGATATTTGAATTTAAGATTATGAAATGGTTTTAAAGTTGAATTTTGAATCCAAATGGTTTTGGAATTGGAATTGGGATAAATATAAAAAGCTTTTGAAAGGAGTTTTGAAGATAAAATTATTTTAAATAACTTGTTAAAGTTCTGAAATTTAAATAGTTTGATTTGTGTGACAACCCGAAATTTTCTAGCAATATCAATTTAGTAATCTGCATTAAATATTAAATTGATTTGATATATTTTTGTTAATTAGACTTGAATTGATACTTTTCTTTTAATAAATATTTAATTAGTAAATGATATCTGTTAAAATTTATTGTTTGTTAACTATTTATATATGTATATATTTGTATACATTGTAAATAGATGTGATTTGTTTTAAAGTTTAACTAATAATTTATGTTTTAAATCCTAATATATATTTTAGTGGATTAGAAATTATGTTTTACTTAATATAAACTTTTCAAAGCTAAATAAATAAATAAATATGTGATTTTAAATACTTAAGATAATTGCTTAAATAGTTTGATACTTATTTTAACTTAAGTTTAAATTTTAAATTTACTAACAAAAGGATTTGTTTTCTTTTTTTTAGTATAGCTTGATTAAAATATGGATTTAAAAGTATATATGAGTTTTAAATATAATTTTGTCAATCAATACATTAACATACATTAATAAATATGTAGCTTATAATAAAAAAAGATCATTTAATTTATTTATTATTTCAAATTGATAACTGAGTTACTTTTAAATAATATTAATAAATAAAAATACAAGACTATAAGATAAATTAGGTAAAATGTAAAGTAGTACATAAGTTAAATTACAATAACATAACAACTATAAAGTTCAATTAGTTTTAACAGCAAAACAAAAGAAATAACAAGTCACATACATTTCAAAATGTAATAACAAGTCAATAATAAAACTAGACACAAGACAACAAATAAACTAGAAACATATGATTTTCAAATTTGTAAACTAACATAACAATGAACTGCAGCATATATATATATATATATATATATATATATATATATATATATATATATATATATGTTTAAAGCATCAAGAACAAAAGAATAACATCTAGAAGCTAATGACAGTAATAAAAAAAAATATGTATATATGAAGCTTGTGAAGGAAGACATTGTTAAGTATCTTTAAGCAAACAAACAAAAATCATTAATGTAAAAATCTTTTTAGTACTATCAGCCTCCATCTAAAATATCTCTGTTCTAAAATTCTATACAAACATGATTGTATCAAATATTGTCTTAGTAGTATGAGACATAATAATATACACTGTCTGTTTAAGCCTGTCTGCATATGCCCGTAACTTGTTTTATAAATATCAACTTGTAAGCTTCTTGCATATATCAATCTGCATCAGTTCGACCATTCTAAGAACTGAGTAAACACTATTTTATATCCAAACAAACTTCAAATAAAACAACAATTCAATCAACTTTGCAAACCAGATCAAAGACTTCATTTTTATCAAACCATTAGCCTGTAATCATTTACAAAATCTAAAGCCTGTGCATTTTTCTTCTTCAACTTGAGATAAAGGGATGCATATATGTTTCCAAGCTAGATCATATCAGCATCACAGTGTTTTTAATTTGCATGTTTAGTCTTCAAAAGTTTCACAGTTTCAAGCTTCTTCAAAATTAAAACCTGAGGCTCTGTGTTCATCAATCCAAGGTGAGTAACTTCTTTTTAAAAACTTAAGTAAATTTTAATTTGTTGCTTGTGAAAATTTCTGAGATGAAATATGCTTTGTTTGTATATATATATAGGGTTGATAATTCTGAGTTTATAAATGTTTGTAAATATGCTTGCCTGTTGTATTCAAGTAACTCTGTTCTTAGTTCAGAAATTTAAAAGTTAGATCCAAATGCAAATCTATTCGTCTAATCTTTGTTAGAGTTAGAGATCTGAACAATTTAAGTTTGTTAAACCATGAGTAAGTTTAGAATTATACTTAAAGCAACATAGTCTTGAGTTTTATCTGGAACCAAATCTAACCTATAGTGTTTGCATATGCTTGTTCTCTGTTACTCTCTGTAAACAAAATCTTGCTATTAAAAATTATTTACTTCTTTCCTGATTTATGCTTGCACTTCAGTTTCAAGCAAATGATGTTTGTATCATCTCAAACTAAGTTTAAGTATTTAGTTGAGATAACAACAACTTAAAAATTTATCTCTGGAACCCAAAATTTAAAACAATCTTAAGATTTGCAAAATTTAAACTTTCACTGATCATTGAATCAGGTATACAAAGTGAATTAGTGAACAATAACATGATTTTTAAGGGTTAAAGCATAATTTTTAGTGGTGTGTTTTGAGAGCAGCTTGGGTTTTTCTGTTTGGAGCTTTTTGAGTTGCCGTGGACGATCAAGTGGATTTGGAAGGTCGAGCCTCTGACTGGTGGTAGAGGAGGCTGCCGTGGAGCTAGGATAAATAGGGGATGGCGGCGCAATGGGTAGTGGAAGCATCGGCGAGGGTTCCATGTTTTTAAACCTAAGTTTCATTGTGCTTTGAAATTTCGAGCACCGCGGCCACTTCAAGTGTCCGAGTGCCACGCGTCTTTGGGTTTAGGTAGAGGGAAGATGGTCGGTGTAGTAGCCGGAGTTTTGTGGCCTTTGGGGGTCAGAGCTGTGTGCACGTGGCGTTGACAGGCATGGAGGGGAGAAGAGGGTAGTGTTTTCCAGGTTTTGTTTTTTTTTTCATTCGCGCGTGCATGAGGGATGGCTCGAAGCATTGCAGTCGTTTTCTCGGGGGAAACTGGTATGTTACTCGAAGTAACAGAGGGGGTGCTCGGGTTATTAGTTTTCAGGTTTGTAAAAAAAACCTGTAACAGTTTTTAACTTTTTTAAAATTTAAAATCAAGGATTAAACCTAGTTTTAAAACAAGTTTAAATGGTGACTTTAGTTCAGTTTTGAAAATAAAGTTGGGAATAATAAAGTTCCAAAATTTAAATTATTTTAATAATTTAAAAGTGCTTAATGTTTAAGTGTTTCCAAAAAGGAGTTGAATTCAAAAATGAAATATAAATTGTTAAGAAAGGATTTAGACAAGTTAACTCCACAAATTAAACCAAAACTTAGATTTGAACTTCTAGATTTGGAATAAAAATAAGTTTTATAATATAAATTGATTCAAATAGATTTTAAGTGCCATCAAATACGTGAGTTTAAAAGGATTTTGAAAATTTTGTTTTAAACTTTATTAACGATAAAATTTGAATTTATTTACGAAGTAAATTGAAATAAATGTTTTAAACATATTGGAAGTGAGAATTTAATCAATTATAAGAACAATTTACTTTAAGTAATGAAGACTTTGAATTTATAATTAAGTATGAATAATTAATGTTTGATATTAATTAATTTAGTAATTCTAAGTTTGAAAGTATTAATATAAGTTAAATAATGAATTAATTAACTAATATGTGATTAAGAAGCATAGATTAGATTTTGATTTGAATTAATAAATTTTAATGGTTAATCAAACTTATAATTAATACAAGTTAATTATTTTAGAAGGAATAATTAAATAAGTGTTAATGAAGGTCATTAACAAGATTATTTATAATTAATTAATGAAATTGATTTTTAATAAATTAATTGGATTAATTAATTCAATAATAATCATTGTGATAGTTTAAATGTAAATTATTTATTTGAAAAGTAATTAGAAATTAATTACTTAATAATGGTGTGAATTGATTTGAGTTAATTAATTTAGTTTAATTAACTGATATTTCGAAATTAAATTACTTAGAGAAGTAATTGATGGAAAATTACTGGAAATAAATTACTGGAAGATGTTGTTAATGGAAGTAATTAGAATATAATTACTTGAAATTAATCAGGAGATTAATTTAGAGTGATATTGAGAAGTAATTAATTATGAATGATTAATTACTGTTTGTTATTAATCAAGAGGATTAATATTTGTAATTTGAAGATTTGTATTCTTAATAAATTAACAAATGAAAATGTAATTAGAAATCATTCATTAATATAATTAATGACGGAATTAGAGATTGATTTATTTGGAAATAATAAATCAACAAGATAATTGAATGGTAATAAATCGATACAAAAGTAATTAATTAATGGATTTATTCAAGTTTAATTTCTGTAAATGAATTAAAACTACTGGAATGCAGTCAAGTATATTTAAAATCAAAGATGATTAATTTGTATATATATATATATATATATAAGTAATTGATAATAAGATTTAAATTAATATTAATAAATTTTAGAAATCATTTGATGATTTGGTATGTGTAATTACTTAGTGTAACTAATGGAGTATAATTACTTAGAATAGCAATTAGATGATAATTGGTTGATGAAATTCATACAAGATGATTTGTAAATGAAGTAATTTGGGAAATTTCTTTTGTAATTAATCAAGGGATTAATTTATGGGAATAATTAATCATGGAATGATTAATTTGTTAATGAGTAATTAAGGGTAGTTAATTACTAGTTTGTTATTAATCAAGGGGTGATTAATAATTGTGTTTAAGTAAAGATTAATCACTTAATTAATTTAAATAAGTAATTTAATATAAATTGAAGATCATTAATTAATATAATTAATGATGTAATTAAGAATTGTTGATTAAGGGATAATTAATAGGGAAGTAATTAAATGTTAACTACCATGAATGATTTAAAATAATTCAATTGAGAAATTTATTAAAGACCAAATTATTTCTTGTAATTAGAGAATGATTAATTAATTTGATTTATAATTAATTAATGGTTGTGAGAGCAGGATTTATGGAATGAGTAATTAATTTAATTTATTTTAAATTAATTAAAAATGGAAGTAGTTAATTTAATTCATTTTAAATTAACTATAGCTTGTGATTCATAAATCATTGCTGATGGATGATACTGATATTTCATTGATTGATTGTGATCTCAGAAATGAGATGGCTAATATCTATGTGATATGAATGTATGGTTTAAGTATGATAATATTTAATTATCTATTTGGATGATGATATTAGTTATTTGTTTATGATAATGTGATTATCTATTATGAGATGTGAATTATCTATCTGTGCATATTGATATTGAATTATACTGTTAAGACTAAATAGACAACTTGACCTTAAAAGACACGTTTTGGATTTCGATGAGACCGGGATCGGTTTTCCTTATTTGGAATATCCGAAAACCACATCGTTTCCAAATTAACGATAGGTCGTGAATCTGAAGTGAAGAATGAAGATTCAGAATGCAAGGGTTATCGTCGTTAACTCTGACGGTGATTCCAAAACGAGTGTAACGAGATGATGCCTTCGGTTTCGTTCGAACCCGGAACGAACTCGTATGAATTGAATGCTTTCAACACATCGTCAGGCGGGCGATGAGCATTCTAAGAAATATGTTCAATTAAGGTAATCGTAACCTCAAGCCTCATCAACCGGAAATGGATAAAACAGGGGAGGTGCAGCAAGGTTAGGTGGGTCATGCCCAAGCAGGACAAGGATATTCCCCTGTCTAGATGTCCCTTTTTATTCGGCTGTGTGGGCAGTTGGTCTGCAGCCAACTGCGGGGTTTATCTTGTTCGGGACTGTTCAGTAAGGAATGGTTCCGGCCTTGTGTTGCAAGGGGTCGGGAGTGATCCTCGGTACGTTGATCTAGGCCACGTACTGTGACGGGCGGTACCCCAGTAGCCCTGCCATTGTATGGAATCCACAATCCAATAAGTTCCTACGGTTTTGATTGTATTACCCACTTTTGTGGCTAGTAGCTGGAATTTAATAGATGTAACAATTTCGGCTATTTTCTATTTACTTGAAAACCCTAGACCTATTATAATATCACTGGATTTCCTATCAAATGTTTTGGTTAGCGTAAGGTAAAAACTTTTCCATGTTTATGTGTGGGAAGTCTTACGTGATACCTTTTATTTTCAAAGGATTTTTTCAAAATTAAGCAACTTTAACCTGTTACTCATACCAGACCCATGTCTGACCCGAAGTTTATTTTTGTTTTTCATAAACTCTCAGGTACCCAAATTTTACGGGTAGTCAAGGGAGTCAGGTTTAGCTTTGACGAATTCTGGAGGAGCAAATGGAGCAGAAGGCTTCAGCGTTGTAGATATATATATATATATATATATATATATATAGTTTCGCTGTGTGGTATCTCTGTGATGTATGGTGTATTGAGTTGTATAACAAGACAGGTGTTTATAACTGTCTAGTATGTGATGTATTATATGTATCACTCTGATTGATGTTATATATTATGTAAATACTTATGTGATTATTATATTTTATCCGTTCCGCTATGAGATTCTGATGTTGTTGTTCTTTCTTCTCTATCTTTTCTATTTTCTCACCCTTTTCTTTCTTAATAACGATACTACTTCCTAGGCGTAGGAAGTGGGGTCGTTACAATTTGAATTAGAATTCAAGATTTGGAATTAAGTTCTATGAATATATGTTTGAAAATTATGGTTTAAAAAGGCTATATAAGTTATCTAATGTATTTATATGGGTTTTAAACCATTTTAAAAGTATTATTTTGAGAATTTGAATTTAACCCAAGTTTATTAAGGGCTATAATTTGTGCATATTTGATAGGGTTTTTTCGAAAAGAAAACTTTTTGTTTTCAAATGAAATGGCTTTCAAATAAAGATAGGATTACCAGTTAATGTTGAAAGGGTTTCAATTTTAAAATGAAAATAGTTTTGAAAGCTATGAATGAATCTTTGTTAAAGATTAGTGAACTTTGTTTTCAAATTGAAGAGGATCTTAAAGGTGTATCTTTTGTATAAAAGATTTGGAATTGAAATAGTTTTGAAAGCTATGAATGAATCTTCATGGAGGATTGGTGAAACTTTGTTTCAATTTGAAAAGTGATGTTAAAAGGGTGAAGCTTTTGTTTAAAAGATTTGAAATGAAAATTTTATTAAACAATTTGAAAGAAAAGGTTTTGGGCTTTAAGTTGTGACTTAACCAAGATCCTATATATCCATATGGTTTTAAAATTAAGCGCTCATTATTCGGTTTAGCTAGGAGAGGACTTTGTATCTTAGAACCCATTATGAATAATGATATGACGTTATGGATTGTATTTGAAGACCGGTGGTGAAGACCAGATATTTTCGAAAGCGAAAGGAATACTTGTCGAATATCTCTACACCGCTAATACCCGGTATAGAGATTTGATCACCCTATCTGATGGACAGTCCAGACGTGATTATGGATTATCCGCATTTTCAAGGGCTTATTTTGAAGTGCCTTCGGTTCTGTTTGAACCCGGAACAGACTTGTATGGATGTATGTCTGACATTACACTTTGAGATGTAAATCTGATCTCTATCAAATACATTTCTATTGGTGGCGGAGAATTTATTCTCTTAGCTTAACACCCTTCTCTGAGATGTATGAGGTCAGGGGTTATGTAGTTGATGGTTATCAGCGATATACTCCCAATTTGGTAGTGTGGCATGCTAAGTGTTGTTGATCATTTGTTGATCGAAGCAGGCTTTGTGAAAAGCGTAGCTATGTGGACGAGACTTCATCGATCCTCACAACCCGAAAATGGTCAAAACAGGAAAGTTGCGTCAAGTTTTTTAGGGGTCGCGCCCCTATGGTATGTTCATTTTCTTCTGGATAAACGGTGGTATCATGGTATGGAGCCCAGATATTTAACCTATGTGGTTGCTGCAAACTTATTGCTTTGTGGTTGTCGGTGTTGGAAGCTCCCGGATAAAGTTTGGTAACGACTGAGGATGGCGTACTTGCAGGTATTACCTATTTACAAAGGTAACCCGGCCTTGTGTTGGCAGAGATCTGGTTTGGTTCTTGGGGGCGTCCCTCCAGTGGCGTTCCATTCGGTGTAGAATGTTCCTTAGCCTGACCATTGTTTGAAATCCAATCATCCAATACGCGCCTTGTACGGTTTTAGTTGTAGAACCTGCTGTCTAATATGGTAGCTATAGTAGGCATACTATAATGGTACGTATGCTGGCTAAGATTAATATTATCTTGCAGATGTTTTCTGCACTATGCACTAATAATAATATCAATGGTTTTCACATATCAAGCATTTTTGACTGTCATAAGGAGAAATCTCCTCCAAGTGTGCGCTTGCATTGTGTATGCGGCGGGAGGGCTTGTGGCCGTTTCATTTTTCAAAAAGCGTTGCGGATTTCTTTTTATTTCTTTTTAAAGATAAAACTGTTTTTGTTTGCTCATACCAGTCCCATGACTGATCTGGAGTTTATTGTTCCCTTTCTAAACCCTGGGTGTCAACATTTTCCATACGGGCAGCCTAGAGTTAGATTTTCAGATTGTCATATAGTAGATTTAGATTCGGTAGTCCTCGGCTTTCTGTTTGGAATTCTTTGGAGTCTTTGGATTTTGGCTATCGCTTTGTGGTTCTCTTCAACATTTGGAATCGGACTTGCTTAAGTCCAAGAAGATGGTGATTCGAGTTTATAGTTTTGGAGATCTTTGGAGCATTGGATTGTAATGCAGTTGTTGGCCTTTTTATCCTTCTCCCTTTGTAAGGCATATATTGGTGTTCCTCTTTTGGAGTTGTATCTTTCCGCTGCTTTTCTTTTCTGTTGTTGTATCTATCTCTGATCGTGTTATTCATATCTGTTGTATCATATTGTATCAGATATTGTATCCATTATTGTATCAATGATATTATTCATTTCTGTTTCCGCTGTGTTTTTATAACTTGATGTGTTATAAGTTCCATCTGAACTGGAGTTTGACGTTTGAATTTACGGCATTCGAATACAAGTGAAGTATGGATGTTGATTTTCGAACGCCGGATTCGAGTCGTGGCATAAAATGATCAAAATACAATTTTATTCTCATTTTTAAAATCAGGTTAGATTTGAAAAATATGATTTAAAAAATATGGTTTTGACTTGAAAATGAATTTGTAACACTTTTAACATACATACATATACATACAGATATATATATGTATGTATGTATGTATGTATGTATTGATACACACATACTCATTAATGTATACACACATACATGTGTGCATACATACATACATATAACATGTAAGTTTATAAAAAAACTCGGCTATTTATGTAAAATCAATGAAATAAGTCTAAAACTACGAAATACGTATTTAAACGGTAATGATCTCAAGATCTACTCCCAAAAATGATATTTCGGTACTCTCTAGTTAATCCCTAAGCTTGCATTGCTTTAACCATAAGATTTTAACCAAAACTTGAATCATTGTAGGATGATTTAGGTAAATGTACAATTAATGATGTTTTGATTTGTTTTCAGGAGAAAAAAAATTATTTGGTGGCTACCAGGTATTAGCACATTTCCCGAAATCATTAATCAGGCTTGAAATATGAGTTTTGGGCCTAATGGCAACAATCTGCTCACAAATGGCTTGGCCAAATTACAACTACAACCACTGTGCGAAACAAGAAGCAAGAAACTATCAAATCTTTCATTTAAAACAAATTTCATGTCTCTACTCCTATCAAAATCATGGTCATTGCTAGTTTTTAGGCTGAAAATGTCCATAATTCATTCTAAAGTATAAACTTATTTTAGGTCGATTTGGTTAGGTAAATAATATTTTAACCATTCTTCTATATGTATGAATGTGGGTCGTTATATGACACTTCTTGGAATTTTTTTTTCCTCCATATGGTAAAATATGTATCCTGGTACAACCTATAGACTTATGAAAAACTAATTTAGCTTCGAGTTCAACTAGTAGTACATTATTTAATGTAGGTTACATGACTCATATCTTAACCGATTTTGTATATGTTTTTTCGTAGTCCATATCCAGTATAGAATAACAAGCTTATATTAGATGGTTACATTATACATAAGTGCTACAACCTTTGTCATATGTCTCCTAAAGAAAAAGGTAACTTAACTTCACTCAGGGTAAATTAATCTTGTCCAAAAAGATTTGATTCCACAATTTTGATAAATAAATATGTTGTGATGTATGGGGACGAGTGACTTGAGAGAGAATCGCTGTCTCTTTTAGGTACCCTTAAGTTATATAAGATATTTATATCTTTGATCTGATCGTACTATTTTACTCATTTTCAAGTAATGATTTCTACTTTTGCCTTATATTTTATGAATTTCTTGTATGTGACGAAGTAATTTGAGTTTCTTTCTGTACTCATAGACATCCAACTATATGCACCTATATGTATTACTTTAACGAGTTCACTAACTCTTTTATTTCTCCTAGAATAGATGCTTGTCCATGCTCCAATTGTGACACGAGTCGAAAATATCATATGATTCAAAATCACACAAAAGGAGATAACTTTCGTTTCTTAAAAATATGGCCTTTTCTACTACGTGAAAAGTAGGTGCCATTTAATTAGACGCTTTCGTACTTTCAACAATTAATACATCATTTTTTAGAGTCCAAATGTCTTTATTAAAGTGTACTAGGATAGTTTTATTTCAGAATGAATTCATAGTATTTCTGTTAAAATAATATCCAATTTCGATAAAAAAAGATATTATTGTAAAAATAATTTTGTCACATAATGACTTTAATTCTAATCTTGATGTTTTTGACAATAACCGTTTCATTGTATTATTCCACTTCTTCGATTCCTATGATAGCACCATTTGAGTTGTAGAGTTCCAATAAACCGTTTTCAATGTTTCTTCTAGTTTGAGTTTCTGTAACAACTCCAAGCACCAATTTCTATGTTTAATAAATTTTTTCATTCTGATTGAAAAATTAACCTTTAATTTCAAGTAAAGATGTTAATTTATTAATAAATTCACACTTAATTTTAATTAATTTTGCCACAAAATAGAACATTTTAATTCAACAAAATGAAAATGAAAGATTATGTTTTTGGTAAAAGCGGGTTTATACATGCATACATACATACATACATACATATACATACATACATATATATATGTATGTATGTATGTGTATATGTATGTATGTATGTATGTACATACGTCCATACGTATGTTTGTATGTAAGTGTGTGTACATTATATTTATAAAATATATTTATTTATTCAAAAACTATTCTAATAAAATATACATTCGAATTTGTAGATCTAGATCTAATTTTATTATCCTACCAAATCCAATTATTTTATGTTTAGAGACAAAATTTTGAATTCTAATTTGTTGTTTTGGTGAAAAAAAAACTTTTGAGTTATAAGTATGTATGCACACACACCAAAAAAATTTCCAACATTGTTTTAGACAACTATTGCATATATAAACATCGTCGAAGTTGAAACTTTGCGCTGTTTTTACACAGCAGTTTATAGTGGTTTTAGTCCAACTTTGGAACGACGCAATTTCTTCGTTTCAAGTTGGAATTGGGTGACTTTTTTTCCAGCTTGGAGTAGGAATGTTAAATTATATTCCTACAAATTTTAATGTCATTTGGACTCTGTTTGTAGGTCCAAATCCGCTGTCGAACTTAGGTTCGCAGCGTGTTTTCAACGGTTTTTTTATACTCGTAATAATTTCCGGCTTTTTCTGATGTTTTTCGATTTCTTTGAGATTTTTCTCTAGATTTAGTACACGAGTCTTATAAAGCATTACAAAGTGTTTTTCAAGCAAATTGACTTTTGAAATTATTATTTAATATTAATTTTAAATAATAAATTTAATTAATCCATAATAGGAGAATTTCAAAGGCAATTTCTAAAGCGTTTTCTAAATGATTTCAAAACTCGTTCCAAATTACTTTCTAAGTAAAATATACACTCTTTTGCACTTCGAGCGAAGTAGAAAGGTGATTAAATGGTTAGGTAAAACACGGACTATGGAATCCATGCGTTTATCTTTTCGATTATTCCTGATCTATTCGTTTGATCGTTTTGACCTTTGGGTCTAGTTTACTGATGACATGAGATGGACATTTTACTATTTTGAATATGGAATTTACAATTTGTTAGTAAATCTTTTATTGAGAACGTGGGGTATGGAACTCATATTGACGCTTTACGGATTCCTCTCAAAAAGTTTATGACACATTTGCTTCAGTGGCCAGTACTGGACTGTTGTGGGTCATTGATTGTCTTTGTGGACAATTGCTCCTATGTGGGAGTATTATTATTATTTTGGATTTGTCTATGAGGACAAGTGCTCCTATCTGGGAGTAAGGCCTTTGTGCGTATCGCCTCTGGGCGTGTGATATCACTAAATAAGCAATACTTGGCATAAAGACTATGGTCTTAGCGCGTGCGACTTTCTGATGTTTTATTATCATATTTCCCTTGAGTAGCGCCTTTGGACGATGGTTCTATGAAACCACGTGATATGAGTGCGACTACCCCGTGGAAACTTATATTGCTTAAACTGGTACTATTCTTTGCTATGTTGCATTGATTTTGGGATATGTTGCCATTGTTGCATATGATTGCCGATATGGTGGGTTTTGGAATATCTCCTAAGTGGGCGTAATATTTTGCAAACCATCTTTATTACTATTGCATTATGCCGATAAGATGAGGCTTATTATTCCACATTATTTGATGTCGATTCCTCTTTGGAGGATTTATTTATTTGCTAAGTGACTACGTTTTCACTATGTTAGTAATGTGGTTATTGTTGCACTTCTCTTTGGAGGAGTATTATATCATTATCTTATACCGCATTATTATTATCTAGCTTTATCTAACCGATTTGTTTAGCTAGTCTTACCCATGTATTTTATACTCGGGTCAGACCGAGTTATTTCTGGTTAGCTCGCTTATGGACTTAGCTTTTCTTTTGGCTACCGCATTGGACATATATGCTATATCTTAGATAGCTTTTTTGTGTAGTCCTCTTTTGTGATAATATGATATTATTATATCATATGTTTATTCTTTTGACTCATATGTATGAGTAGTGGTCGTCTTATCACGCCTATGTGCTATTTGGATTTGTACTTGATGTTGTATTGTATCGAGACTTATGCTTATGATATCTGTTGTTCGTGATGCTATTCATTTGAGTTATTATGCTTTGTTCTGATAGATCACATAGGAATTATAGTTTTGTATTAGTTATTTATTGAATATGTCGAACCATAAGAGATAAAAAAGAATAGATACCACTTTTCGACGTATTCGATAGATAACTAAGATAAGATTATACATGGTCGCTTCCATTATACTCTATAGTCCGCATTAGCAGACGGTATTATCCTTATAATACTCTTTGTTAATGAGGCTATCAGAGTGGGGCGTCATAGGTTCAATTTAGAAACATGTGGTAAATCCTCTTTCAAAACCTTCCGACCTCTTTGGAAGCTTAGCCTTCGACCCCTTTGAAATCTCCCCTTCGAATGCTTAAAACATAACTTTTAGAATAATAGGCTCCAACCTTATTAATACTTTAAAACTCCTCTTTCAAAACCTTGGCTTATACTTCAATTAGAATAAAAAGGTTAAAATATCTAAGTCGAAAGCTTCCTTTTGAAAGCATGGGAGAAGTGGTGGTTTTTAAAATACAAGTATATCTTTGGACCTTGTCGAAAGCATGACTTCAAAAGGTAGAAAAGTGGCAGTTACCTTTCGACCTCGTCGAAAGCTTTAAACCTTTATTTCAAATATTTGAGACTAGATATCGGTGTATCTGTTGAGACTTCAGTATGTAACGCTCTCCAATCAATCTTCAATCCAACTAGCAGCGCTTTCAAATCAAGGGTAAGGATAGCCTTTTATGTAGCTAAGGCCAAGAAGATAGTTGGAATGTCCATCGAGTTCAAGCTAGACCTGGTACTTAGGGAGAAGAATGCTAAGGCCGATCAGTTGGCCAAGGCTGTAAGCAACACAGAGGATGTCACTCCTTTGGTCCCCTTAAATAATCGAAGCACCCCTTACTATGAGCCAGCGACAGCAATAAATGATATTGATGTGTCATACCTAACAACTAGGTTGCACCCCTTATCAAATGCTTAACAAGTAAAGTACTTCCTACCAAGGAACCGAAAGGAAGCCGAAAAGATTCTTTACTAGGCTTCCCACTACATAATCGTAGATGGGAAGCTCTACAAAAGGGTGTACACCACACTATTTTGAGTAATTCTTTACTGCTGATGAAGCCAATTAAATATTGGAAGGCTACATGAAGCGCCATGATGAAGATCACGTAGAGGGGTAGAGCATAACAAAAAAGGCTGCCAGACAATGTTCAAAGTCTCTCTTACCATCCTTACCCCGTGACTTCTCATGCCCATTTGAGACATGGGCGATTGACTTAATATCAAATCTACCTAATGACTGTGGAGGATACAATCATTCCATTGTCACCATCGACTACTTCACCAAATGGGTCAAAGCCGAGCCACTTCCTGGAGTCAATGCTACCAAGGTCTTGATCTTCGTCATAAAGAGCATTGTCTTCCATTTTAGCCTCCTAAAGAAGATATCACTTACAATGACACTCAATTTGAGAGAGTAGTCACTTTTAAGATGTATGCGAATGGATTGGATCGAGAAATTCATCCTTCCATTTCTATCCTCAAACGAATGGATAAGCCAACATCGTCAACCATTGTTAACTCCGCCTTGACCATGACTCACCGATCTAGTGCATCAAGAGGTTCCGACCTAACAGTTAGAAGCTTGCCGACCTAAGGCTCAACAGGGGGTGCCGACCTAAGGCCTAAGGGTTATGCCGACTTAACACTTCAACAAGGCTACCGACTCAACATAAATACCGACCCAACAGCCTTAGCTCATTGCCGACCTAAGATGAATGGTGACTCGATGGTTACCGACTTAATGACTCAGAAGGGACAGCGACTCAAGGGAGGCCGACTTAAGATTCAAAGGGTTACCGACCTAGTAGGATTGAGAGGCATACCGACTTGAGAAATACCGAGTCAAAGCTAAAACAGTTACCGACCTAACGTGGGTACTGGCTTAAGACTCAGAAGATACCGACTCAGTGACTTGACCGAGTTACCGATCTAAGGCCCTACCAAGCTGGCGACCTAGAACAGTTGCCGACCCAAGTCACAACCGATCCAGCTCCCCAGTTATCTCGTTCAGACCGTGACTTGCGACTTACCAAGTTAACTCATCCACGACCTAATATAAGCCCGATGCCATGTTACTGAGAAGAGGTGGTGTTGACTCGGAGGCGACCTTAGACCGGTCACGACTCACCTTAAGTCGGCTGCGTCTTAACTTGAGTCGGCCGCGGTTTAGGACTTGGCAAATTTCAGAATCAGAACTCTCTATAAATAGGCACCCATCTCCAACATTCAAAGGACTTTTGGCACATTCTCTTCACACACCGTTACCTTGCTGTATTGAGAACTTCATCAACACTTAGAGCTTCCAAGATTAGGGGAATACATCAAAGAAATTCACGAAGAAACCACACATCTTCAACATGAATCTAAGAACTTTAATCGACATTGAAGCTTAAGACTGGTTCCAAATCACTTGTAACTTGAAGTATATTGTACTTGAGAAGAATTGTATCAGCTTGTAACGGGATTATTAATAAAAGTACTTGAGTGGACGTAGGCTATACTTTTAGCCGAACCACTATAAAATCGTTGTTGTTTACTGCTTTTTCTGCTATTACTTGCTTGTAATTCTTTCCCGATCTATCGGGTGGTGCTTTCACAACTACACTTTACACACCGGGGTGTTAGCGTTCACATTTTAGCGTTAACATTTTTGGTGCTTTCACTGAGAATTGAACTCAGGAAAACTGTCATCATTGCTTCACAGAGATTTGAAGAAAGAATTTCCTTAAAAACCAGAAGTCTATCTGAGATTATGGCTCCTGGAAGGAAAAGTAGATCTATCAGATCTGGAAACATTCAAGAGGGAACCTCCGCTTCCCCTGTACCTAATCAACCCACTCCGTCTGTTGGAGTTACGAAAGCGGAGTTGGATGCTGTGATTCTAGGGCTAAACCAGCAGATAAACGCCCAAAATGCACAATTAGAGGCTCAAAGTGCCCAGAATGCTCTGATTCTGAATAAGTTGAACGATTTACTTGGGGCAAACAATCAACCAGCTGGTAATGAAAGGAACTATGCTGGCAACATTCATGATGTTGGTGAGAGGAATGCTCCGGAAAGGGCTACTAGTCCCTTTGAGCAGGCAGTTCCTGAGGCTGGTGGATCTAGAACTCGGCATGATGAGGAATATCTTTCTGGAATGGTCCGGCAGATCATGAAAGAAAGTATGCAAAGGGTTGAAGATGAGAAGGAATGGGGTTTCTCCCCAAGTAAAACTCCGTTTACTGAAAAAATCTTGAAGGCGGAATTTCCAAGGAAGTTTGTCCCACCGACTATTCCAGCTTATAAAGGGACAAGTGACCCGAACGAATTCTTGTATAAATATGATTGGCACATGACAGGTGCCAGAGCCTCGGACGAAATAAAGTGCCGATATTTCCCCGTATACCTGGAAGGTGTGGCTCTACTATGGTTCACCAAATTGCCAGTCCGATCTATTGATCAGTTTTCAGACTTGACTAGAAAATTCAAGGAGCAGTTTAGACTATATGCTTCGAAGGCCAAGGACATCATGTCACTGTCAAGTTTAGAGCAGAATCCTGGTGAATCTATCAGATCTTTCCTGAACCGCTTTAATATAGCGCTGGCCGAGGTGGACAATGCTGAACCACGAATGATATTGACTTATCTGATGAGAGCTATTGATAAGTCAAGCGAATTTGGGAAATGGTTGAACATGAAAGAGCCAACCTCCCTCGAAAAGTTCTACAAAAAAGCAGATGAATTCATTCGCTTGGAAAGTCGTCCTTTGCCAGTAAAGACAGTGTTGGAGAAAGCAGAAGACAACACTGTCGCTCCACGCAAGAATGAATCGGTGGGGCAAAAAAGGGAGAATAATAATGGGAAGAAACAGGGTAATCTGAAGAAGCCCCGATCCTTCAAGCCATCAGAATATACTCCATTATCACATACGCCGGAGCACATCTACCTTGCCACTAAAGATTCCGTCGATTTCCCCAAACCTATCCCTTTGAGAACCGGGAAAAAAGCCATACAGAGTGGGAAATTCTGCCGCTTCCACAATCAACCCGGTCATGAGACTGATGAATGCCGCCAGTTGAAAAATCTGATTGAAGAGTTGCTAAGAGAAAACAAACTGCAGCAATTTGTGAAGCAGAATAGCAATAATCCTGCATCGTCAAGTCAGGGGCAACAGGTTCCTGTTCATCAGCCTAGGACAGGTGAGAAAGCTACGGGACATGAATCTGGAAGGCCCGTTATCAATGTCATTACAGGAGGGCCTCACCCAGCTGGCAAGAGCTGGGGTGAGATGGAGAGATATTCCAGGGCTTTGAAATATGCTCCAGCCGAAGAAGACGTCTTTGTTTTAGAAGACACTACGCCCCTGAAACAACAGAAAACTTTCAGCGATGATATTGTTTTCAGAGCCAGAGATTCCACAGGTTTAGAAGTTCCTACCCTAGATCCCTTGGTCATCTCGGCTGGTATTGGACCGGCCATTGTCAGAAGAGTCCTCATTGACTGCGGAGCATCATGTAATATCCTCTTCAAGAAGACATTTGACCAGATGAAAATCCCTATGATCGATGTACAAGCCTCATCACAGAAGATCGCTGGCTTCACCGGGGAGCCAAAACAACCAATTGGGACCATCTATCTGCTTGTAGAACTTGGGGAAGCAGAAAGGAAAGTGGTCCGCAAGCAAACGTTTGTGATTGTCGATGAGTTTTCTGCTTATAACGCTTTTCTTGGCCGTCCAACACTCGCAGCATTTAAAGCTATCCTAGCCCCGTGGTGCCTCACTATTAAATTCCCTACTGACAATGGAGTAGGAGTTATAAAAGGGGATCAAAATGCTGCGCGAGAATGCTATTTGACAGAACTGCGGGAGTCAAGAAAGAGAGAAATGGGAAAGGATGCGGCAACCCCAGTCCGCATCAAGGAACCAGCCTTGTAGGAATTACGGGGCGGACCCTGCACTGGCGAGCACAGCGGGGCACGGAAAGAAATGGATCCCAGAAAAGCCAGTGCAGGGGAGAATAGAGTGGTACCGGTGGAAACGAAAGTTCCGGTACCGGTTGACCCGAAGGACCCAAATAAGGTGTTGAATGTGGGTTCACAGCTTAATGTGTCAATTCAGAATATCTTGATATCTTTCCTGAAAGCAAATCTGGATGTCTTTGCTTGGACTCATGCCGATATGTGTGGAATATCCCCAGAAGTTGCAGTACACACTCTGAATATTGACCCAAAGTTTACGCCAGTTAAACAGAAAAGAAGAACCCAAGGTCCAGAAAGGTCAGCAGCATTAAAAGAAGAAGTTGATCGACTCATAGAAAATAACTTCATCAAAGAATCTACATATCCGAATTGGGTTTCAAATCCTGTGTTGGTCAAGAAAGCTAATGGAAAATGGAGAGTGTGCATTGATTTTTCTGATCTAAACAAGGCTTGCCCCAAAGATTGCTTCCCATTACCCAGGATCGATCAACTGGTAGACGGAACTGCGGGACATGAATTGTTATCTTTCATGGATGCCTACTCCGGTTATAACCAAATCATGATGCACGAGCCGGATCAGGAGGATACAAGCTTTATCACAGATGTTGGACTTTATTGCTACAGAGTTATGCCCTTCGGATTGAAAAATGCAGGGGCAACCTACCAAAGACTTGTTAATGCTATGTTCAAACCGCAATTGGGCAAAACTATGGAAGTCTACGTCGACGACATGTTAGTGAAGTCCAGGAAAGCAGCGGATCACATTGAACACTTAGCAGAAATGTTCGCAGTCCTCCGGAAATACAGAATGAAACTTAACCCTCTGAAATGTACATTTGGGGTCGAGTCCGGAAAGTTCTTAGGTTTCATCGTCAGTGCTAGGGGCATTGAGGCTAGTCCAGCTCAAATTACTGCCTTGAAAGAAGTTAAAGCTCCTAGAACGAAGAAGGAATTGCAGAGTCTCAACGGAAAGGTTGCCGCCCTGAGTCGGTTCATTTCCAAAGCCACTGATAAATGCATCCCATTCTTTGACGCCCTGAAGAAAGGAAAGAAGAATTTTGAATGGACTTCCGAATGCCAAAAAGCCTTCGATGAGTTGATCCGTCATATGGAAACGCCTCCAATACTTTCTAGGCCAGGCAATGGTGAGGATCTTCTTATATACTTGGCAGTATCATCTCATGCTCTAAGTGCAGCGCTGATACGGGAAGACAAAAGGATTCAACATCCGGTTTACTATATCAACAAAAGACTCACTGGGGCAGAGCTGAATTACTCCAAGTTGGAAAAACTCGCCTATTGCCTACTAGTTGCATCAAGGAAACTGAGGCAATATTTCCAAGCTCATCCTATCAAAGTACTCACTGATCAACCTCTAAAGCAAGTCCTATTTCGCCCTGAAACTTCGGGTCGCCTTCTAAAATGGAACATTGAACTCAGTCAATATGACATCACCTATCACCCCCGAAAAGCAATCAACGGACAAGCTTTAGCTGATTTCATTGCAGAATTCACAGAGAAAGATAATGGTGAGGAAGAAACGATCAATGATTCCCCAATCCAGTGGAAGATGTATGTTGATGGCGCAAGAAATGACTACTGTTCTGGAGCCGGAGTGGTACTTGAAACTCCTGAAGGTCGATCATTATGTTATGCATTAAGATTGGAATTTCCTTCAACAAACAATGAAGCAGAATATGAA
The DNA here is from genome assembly GCA_030765085.1 of Allium cepa. Lineage (NCBI taxonomy): Eukaryota > Viridiplantae > Streptophyta > Magnoliopsida > Asparagales > Amaryllidaceae > Allium > Allium cepa. Next base: position 959,573,986 of record CM060939.1, on the reverse strand, counting down.
GCTCTTATTGCAGGTCTGAAAATCGCTAAAGAGCTAAACATTCGAGCATTACAGATCTTCAGTGATTCTCAGCTTATTGTATGCCAAGTCAAGAAGGAATTTCAAGCAAAAGGTGGAAACCTGCCTTCCTACTTGTCAAAGGCTTGGGAACTCCTATGTGAACTTGATCACTATTCAATAAGCCACATTCCTCGGGAAGAGAATATGAAGGCAGATTCCCTCGCAAAGTATTCAAGTTCTGGTGAAGCTCAACTATTGGGATTGGTCCCTGTAGAAGTCCTTTCAGCACCGAGTATAGACGAGATGGATATAGACTGGATTATGAATGTATCTCAAGAACAAGAGTCATGGATGACTCCAATACTGGACTACCTACTCAGAGGTTCTCTGCCAGAAAATTCGATAGAAAGACGAAAGCTACTAAGGAAAGCCTCTTGCTATGTAATTCAGGATGGCCGATTGTACAGACGGGGATTCTCAATGCCATTGCTTCGATGTGTATCCCGGGAAGAGTCCAAAACAATCCAAGCTGAGGTGCATGGAGGAGAATGTGGTGATCATTCAGGTGGTCAAACATTAGCAAAGAAAATTCTCCGATACGGATATTTTTGGCCAGAAATTAATCGAGATGCTGCAGATTACTCCCGAAAATGTGACAAATGCCAAAGATTTGCCAAAATTCCTAGAGCACCTTCTACCGAACTCACACAGATGGTCAGTCCATGGCCATTTGCAATTTGGGGAATGGATCTCATTGGGCCGCTACCAACTGCTAAATCAGGGATTAAATATGCTATTGTTGCAGTTGATTACTTTACTAAATGGGCTGAAGCTGAACCATTGGCTACTATCACTTCTAAGAAAATGATAAGCTTTGTGACCAAGAATATCATTTGCAGATACGGTGTGCCTCAGAAAATAATCACAAACAATGGTACTCAGTTTGAAAGCGAGGAATTCCAGGATTTTTGCAAACGATTCAAAATCCAGAAAAGCTTTTCGGCAGTAGCTCATCCGCAGGCAAACGGGCAAGTGGAAGCAGTGAACAAGATCATCAAATCAACCATCAAAAAGCAACTCGAAAGAGCAAAAGGTGGTTGGGTCGATAAACTACCACTTGCACTATGGGCATACAGAACTACTCACAAAACTGCAACTGGGCATACTCCTTTTTCGTTAGCATACGGATCGGAAGCAATGATCCCGGTTGAAACAGAGGTCCCTTCACGCAGAAGAATCCATTTCAATCAAGCAGAAAATGAGAAGCTACAACTTGAAGCGCTGGATCTCCTTGATGAAAAAAGAGATGAAGCTAACCTCAGAGTTGCAGCTCATCAGCAAAGGATAGCCAGACATTTCAATTCCAAAGTTCGTCAACGCAGCTTTGAAATTGGAGATCTAGTCCTGAAAAGAATTATGACCGCGACAGGTGTGTTTGGGCCAAATTGGGAAGGACCGTATGTAATAGGTCAGAAGCTTCTTGACGGCACATTCAAGCTCACCACTGTTGATGGAGATCAAATTCCAAGGGCATGGAACAGCAACCATTTGCGTCCATACTTTACTTGAAAATTTTGTTGAAACATTGTAAAAAGAATTATGAATGTATGATTCTTGTAATTGAAAGCAATTGTGAAACTGATGCAAGTAAATAATGAAAGAATATAAAGTGGATGTAGGCCCAATTTCATGGCCGAACCACTATAAATCTTGTGTTCCTTATTATTATTATATGTTTGCTTTGTTTTCGATATAAAAATACATAAAATGTATTGCTGAAATGTCGATTTAAATTTTTGCAGACAATGGAAATAAAACTTGCGCATAATAAGACCGAGTGATTCTCACCATCATTCAACAAACAAATTTCAAGTCATAAAGGCCCCGAATTCAAATCCTAGATAGGAAATACTTCAATTGAACGGCTTATGATTTCGATAGAAACGAGCCATTGCTAATAAATTGAGATTGTTTGAACGAACAAACATCCAATTAGGAAGCTAGTGCCCGTTCTCACGAACTTGCCTGACAATGAAGTACGCTTCCTTGGATTAAACAAGCCACTTGCGAGAAAAGGGGAATGAAAACTTGAAAAGAAAAAAAAAAGAGGATCGCTGAAAAGGCATAAGCAAGTGAACAGAGGAACAACCAAAGCTACCATCAGCAGCATAAGTCCTCTTCGGAGGCGCAACTCTTCGGAGGATAAAAGACCTCTAATGGGTCATACGCCACAAAAAAGAAAGTTCTCTACTCAACAAAAAAGATTGGAGGAGTCATGACCCTCCAACCATGAGAGAGTAACTTCCAGGCGATGAAAACCCTCTCTGAGGCACATTTCACCAGGAGTTGAAGTGTTATGACCGCTCTTCGGGATTTCACTTCACCAGAGTTGAAATGCAAAAAAAAAAAAAGCCCTCTTCGGAGGCCCATTTCACCAGGAGTTGAAGTGTTATGACCGCTCTTCGGGATTTCACTTCACCAGAGTTGAAATGTAAACAAAATAAAATCCCTCTGCGGAGGCACATTTCGCCAGGAGTTGAAGTGTAACAACCGCTCTTCGGAATTTCACTTCACCAAAGTTGAAATGCAAAAACAAAATAAAGACCTTCCTGAAAGCCCACGTTTCACCGAGATTGAAATAAAACTTCCAAGTGTTGAAACGTGAAAAGGCTTTCTTCGAAGGCACAACTCTTTGGAGGTACACGTTTCACCAAGATTGAAATAAAACTTCCAAGTGTTGAAACGTGAAAAATCCCTCCTTAGAGGTACAACCACCTCCCGGGGACACAATTCAAAGGAAAGACCTCTTCGAAGGCACAATCAAGAAGAAAGACCTCTTCGGAAGCCCACGTTTCACCAAGATTGAAATAAAACTTCCAAGTGTTGAAACGTGAAAAGGCTTTCTTCAAAGGCACAACTCTTTGGAGGTACACGTTTCACCGAGATTGAAATAAAACTTCCAAGTGTTGAAACGTGAAAAATCCCTCCTCAGAGGTACAACTTTGTATAAAAAAAAATCCTCATCAAAAGCGTACTTTAACTTTCAAAGGAAGAGTAATTTACCTACTATGGAAAATGATCGTCAAAAAAAAAAAAAAAAAAAAAAAGAAAAAGAAAAGAAGTTAAAGTACCCTTCAGAGGTCCGCTTTACCACATAGAGGAATTCACTTGGTAAAATATGCACATAAGCAAAAGAAAAAAGTGATTTCTTCGAACGACAAAGCGTAGAAACTTATACGAAGGGAGTTGTACTCTACAAAAATTTTCTTTAAAGAATAAAATAATTATTCTTTAGCAAATAAGAGTGCAAGTCCCCTCGAAGTATAAAATATTGCAGCAAGCTTAAGGTATGGGGGCAACATGGTATAATAGTATAGCTGCATCAGTAAAGTAATACTCAAACAACATACCATAAGCCCGCTGCAATATCATATAAATAAACTTGTGCAAAAATGAATAATAAATGCATACTCAAATTCAAACAGAAGTATGTACAAATAAAGAATCATTTTATTCAATTGCAGATATTGCAGATACAGGTTTCGAAATAAGAAGCAGGGGCCGGTGCCTGCACAACATCCGACCATTACACAAAAAAGGAATCAAAAAGCTCAACTCTTCATTTCTTCTTGCCGCCTTTAGACCCTTTACCCGGCCGAGTGGTTAGCTTTTCGGGTCTTCCAGGTTGGTCTGAAGGCATGAGGGAAGAAGGGGAGGGAGGTACAACTGGCGCAATTTCCGGTTCCTCTTCAGTGGTGATAATTTTCTTCCCCCTCCTCTTCGATGTCCCAAGCTTCTTTCTTCTCTGCGAAGAAGACTCACTCCCCGGAGTAACGAGAGCGGACAAAACTACGTCGTCAGAAGGAGTCCGCTCCGGAGAGATCTCGCCTCCTTCGAGTCCCTCATCTTTTTGCTCCTGCGAGGCAACAGGGTCATCCAAACCATGAAGAGCCTCAATTTTCTCCTCTTGTGACCCAGGTTGTGAAGTAGAAGGAGGAGTCACCTGAAGAGATGGAGGAGGAATAACCAGAGAAGGCGAAATCTGCACGGCACTTGTTGTTTCAACTGCAGAAGAAGAAAAATTGAAAATGTTAGTATCTTCCCGAAAGAAGGGAGATATGGGTTCATCGAGATTCAGGAGGTAATCGAGAAGCTCATCAAATTTTTGAGGAATAAGCAGGCAATCCACCTGAATCGGACCAATGTCGAAATTACCTGAAGATATTGGCTTTGTCAGTTCAATCTCATAATTCTGAGCCCCGATGTCCTCCAAAGCCTCTTCATCAGTAGGGGTGATTACCCCAGTTCTTGTAGGAGGCGGCAAATGAGCACTAGGGCCTGTAATGTCCACCTCGGGAGAAACTAGAGGACGTTCGGAGATGGTAGGCGGTACTTCTTTTTCAGAACGCTCTTCTTCCGCCATCCCGGCCCGCGCTCTGGCAAGCTGCTCCTTACCCTTGGCAAGAGCGGCACGGGCTTCGTCATCAAGATAATGCTCTTCAAGGGCTGACTCAGCATATCCAGCACCTTTACCACCGAGCATATCAAGTGCTGTCTCCCAAACTTCAGCCAGTGTGATTTCATACTTGGGGCCTAGAAAGGCAAGGCTTCCACGCCCCAAGACGCTGTGCAAGTAGAAGTCGAATAATGTTGAGCTGATGCTGTTTTTAGTCGCCTCATGAGATTCTTCAGCTGCGATTCTGCCGGCGACAGCCTCATCACGCTCCCTTTCAGTTTTGGCAAGCTGAAGCTTAAGCATTTGTATCTCCGCCTCCTGGGAGTTGTTTTTCTTTCGGAGCTCAGCAATATCAGTAGCATAGCCTTCACTGATTCTTTTTTGTACTTCTAGCCTGTCTTCGGCATCCCTTTGGCTAGCGTGAGCGTCTCTCACTTGTTTCAGGAGCACTTCTTCTTTTTGAGAATAGGAAGTAGAGGAAGCAGCAAGCTCATGTTTCAATTCCTCGACTTTTGCTTCAAGCTCCTCATTGTAAGAAGCAATGTTCCTCATCTCGGTGTCGTGTTGCTCAACGACCTTTTGCCATTCGGCCTTATCGTTTTCCATAGTAAGCATGGCCTCTATGTTGGCACGGTTAACTCTTTGAAGCTCATCGACAAGCTTCTGCCAGTTTGACATCCTCTCGATATCGAGCTTGACGGCATCAAGATTGCGCAACATAGCAGACTTGTCGATGGGGACCAAGTCTAGGTCGAACCTCACCCCCTTAAGGCACCATTGAGGAAATCGGCTCTGCAGAGTGGCTGGACCCGGTCCAACTTGAAATTTGGGCCTGCTAATTTTCGTTTGAATATCTGATTTCCCAAGAGCGGGAGAGTCAGAAGGAATGTCGAGTGAGGCAGGAATAGTAACTTTCTCAGGAGTAGTAGAGGCCTGCTTTTCACTGTGACGGGCTCGTTTGCTTAAGTCTTCACTCATGTGACCTTTTCCTCGATCGTCATGAGATTTTATCTTGTGAGAGTCATCGCCTTTTTGCCAAGAATCATGGCGCTCTTCTCTCTCCCTTCTTTCACGATGTTCTTCTTCAGTCCTCCTTTCATGAGCCTTTCGGGCAGCCCTCTCTTCATCCGACTCTCTGTAAGAAGGAAGGTAACGCCTGTAATCATACTGGCTACGCCTCCCGTAGCGCTGGAAATCGTCATAGTACGAGCCGCTGCGCCCCATAGGAGAATCTGGAATTAAAATAATAAGCTTTAGAAATCTTTAAAGTGCAAGAAGATAAGTGCATAGAAGTGATGAGAAATTCTAAGTGTGTGTGTTGTGCAAACTACGCGCATTAATCTACGAACCACTCTTTATTTGGGGAGTGGTTGTGGGTGTAATAGTTAACGTCAACTCTTGAGTCGACGACGGCTGTTGCAAAATAGAAGTAGCTTCAACTACTGAAGAAGAAATCCCGGCAGTAGTAGGGTCATCTTTGAAGATCTCTTGTGAAGTAGCGAAGAGGTCGCTCAATCCTTCGAAGGTATCGTCCCTGCTTTGCTTGACAGGACTGGATTTCTTAGCCTTTTCACCAGATTCTTGTGAATGGTGAGAGGATCCCTGAGGCTCTTCTTCCTCAATAACCGGGGCAAGTTTACCAGATGGCCCCGCAACATCAACAGAAGTGGAGCACTTCACCAGCGAAGATTCAGGAGTCTTTATCGGAGAATCGGGGACTTCCGTTGGAACTTCATGAGCATGCATAGAGCGAGAAGTGTGTAGAAGCCCATGTTGATGTAAAAAATCATCCCTTAACAGAAATTTTATGCTCCTCTCTTCTGTGGCCACGGCACTCAACCTCTCAAAAACTTGCTTGTGAATTGGGTCTCTAGAAGGGAGAGGAAGTGCTGAAAGGAACAAAGAATGAAATTAGCAACTGAAAGTTCGGATCTCGAAAAAGTTTCAAAACGGAAAAAATAAAAACACTAATCTTACTTCCTACTCTCCAGATGGCATAAAACCCTGAGGGACAGCGGGCAAAGAAAAACTGGTTCAAAAATCCATGAACGCTTTTAGTAAGATCGGAAATGAGCTTGCGGTTTCTGGCACTTCTCACAATAATGAGGGAAGGATGATCTTTACTCTTTGCAAACGAGCACAGATAACGAATCTCTTCAAAACTCGGTAGGCGATCAAGGGTTCTTCTAAACAAAACACATAACCCCGTCAAGATGGCATAGCCATTGGGATGAAGTTGAAACGGAGAGATTGTCAACCGAAGGAGAAGAGTTCGAAGGAAGTCGTTAAAAGGAGGAATCGTCTCACTTAAGCACATTTGGCGATTGACTGCAACAAAACCATAGGGAGGATTGTCAGCAGTATCACTTGGCCCAGGGAGAAGAACATCACTTTCAGCAAAGCCAAATTGAGTGCGCAGCTGGACAAACGCTCTCGAAGTTAGAATAGTCGAGGTTCTCTCCGGAGGATTCTCTATGGGAACAGCTATCGGAAAAGTTTCTTCCTCTTGAGTTACCACTTCTTCTTCTCGGTGGGAAGTCATTCTACATAAACAACTGGGTATTCAAACATGAAGGTGCACGTTTCCTAAAGTGTGTGAAGTGTTGTGTAAAATCAATCAAGCAGTGAACAAATATAACTGGAATGAAAACTAGCAAGCATTTGTTAGTTATGAAATTCAGGGACTATTGTTTTAAGCCAAAATATGCAAGTAAGATGTTGATGCAGATAAATCAGTTCAGATTATTGATACTTTGCATTAATGTTTAACTTTAATTGATTGATTCACAAACATTTCATGCAGTGTAATTAAGTTGCTTGTCCTGTCTTGACTAATCTGTCATCTGACAAGGGCAGTCAATGGCAGTATTTTCGCCTTGGTTTTCTTTGTTTGTTATTTTCAGCAGGTTAGCAGCTTATAAGTTAATGCGATCTGTGAAATAATACACTGAGATTCAAGCAAATTTAAAGTTGGGGCAGTTCAAAATTTAGGCAACTTAGTTTGGCAGTTCAAGTTAGAAACTCAAAGTGGATCTATGCTCTCAAAAAGTCAGCATGCCCAAAGATAAAACTGTTTTTGTTTGCTCATACCAGTCCCATGACTGATCTGGAGTTTATTGTTCCCTTTCTAAACCCTGGGTGTCAACATTTTCCATACGGGCAGCCTAGAGTTAGATTTTCAGTTTGTCATATAGTAGATTTAGATTCGGTAGTCCTCGGCTTTCTGTTTGGAATTCTTTGGAGTCTTTGGATTTTGGCTATCGCTTTGTGGTTCTCTTCAACATTGGAATCGGACTTGCTTAAGTCCAAGATGATGGTGATTCGAGTTTATAGTTTTGGAGATCTTTGGAGCATTGGATTGTAATGCAGTTGTTGGCCTTTTTTTCCTTCTCCCTTTGTAAGGCATATATTGGTGTTCCTCTTTTGGAGTTGTATCTTTCCGCTGCTTTTCTTTTCTGTTGTTGTATCTATCTCTGATCGTGTTATTCATATCTGTTGTATCATATTGTATCAGATATTGTATCCATTATTGTATCAACGATATTATTCATTTCTGTTTCCGCTGTGTTTTTATAACTTGATGTGTTATAAGTTCCATCTGAACTGGAGTTTGACGTTTGAATTTACGGCATTCGAATACAAGTGAAGTATGGATGTTGATTTTCGAACGCCGGATTCGAGTCGTGGCATAAAATGATCAAAATACAATTTTATTCTCATTTTTAAAATCAGGTTAGATTTGAAAAATATGATTTAAAAAATATGGTTTTGACTTGAAAATGAATTTGTAACACTTTTAACATACATACATATACATACAGATATATATATGTATGTATGTATGTATGTATGTATTGATACACACATACTCATTAATGTATACACACATACATGTGTGCATACATACATACATATAACATGTAAGTTTATAAAAAAACTCGGCTATTTATGTAAAATCAATGAAATAAGTCTAAAACTACGAAATACGTATTTAAACGGTAATGATCTCAAGATCTACTCCCAAAAATGATATTTCGGTACTCTCTAGTTAATCCCTAAGTTTGCATTGCTTTAACCATAAGATTTTAACCAAAACTTGAATCATTGTAGGATGATTTAGGTAAATGTACAATTAATGATGTTTTGATTTGTTTTCAGGAGAAAAAAAATTATTTGGTGGCTACCAGGTATTAGCACATTTCCCGAAATCATTAATCAGGCTTGAAATATGAGTTTTGGGCCTAATGGCAACAATCTGCTCACAAATGGCTTGGCCAAATTACAACTACAACCACTGTGCGAAACAAGAAGCAAGAAACTATCAAATCTTTCATTTAAAACAAATTTCATGTCTCTACTCCTATCAAAATCATGGTCATTGCTAGTTTTTAGGCTGAAAATGTCCATAATTCATTCTAAAGTATAAACTTATTTTAGGTCGATTTGGTTAGGTAAATAATATTTTAACCATTCTTCTATATGTATGAATGTGGGTCGTTATATGACACTTCTTGGAATTTTTTTTTCCTCCATATGGTAAAATATGTATCCTGGTACAACCTATAGACTTATGAAAAACTAATTTAGCTTCGAGTTCAACTAGTAGTACATTATTTAATGTAGGTTACATGACTCATATCTTAACCGATTTTGTATATGTTTTTTCGTAGTCCATATCCAGTATAGAATAACAAGCTTATATTAGATGGTTACATTATACATAAGTGCTACAACCTTTGTCATATGTCTCCTAAAGAAAAAGGTAACTTAACTTCACTCAGGGTAAATTAATCTTGTCCAAAAAGATTTGATTCCACAATTTTGATAAATAAATATGTTGTGATGTATGGGGACGAGTGACTTGAGAGAGAATCGCTGTCTCTTTTAGGTACCCTTAAGTTATATAAGATATTTATATCTTTGATCTGATCGTACTATTTTACTCATTTTCAAGTAATGATTTCTACTTTTGCCTTATATTTTATGAATTTCTTGTATGTGACGAAGTAATTTGAGTTTCTTTCTGTACTCATAGACATCCAACTATATGCACCTATATGTATTACTTTAACGAGTTCACTAACTCTTTTATTTCTCCTAGAATAGATGCTTGTCCATGCTCCAATTGTGACACGAGTCGAAAATATCATATGATTCAAAATCACACAAAAGGAGATAACTTTCGTTTCTTAAAAATATGGCCTTTTCTACTACGTGAAAAGTAGGTGCCATTTAATTAGACGCTTTCGTACTTTCAACAATTAATACATCATTTTTTAGAGTCCAAATGTCTTTATTAAAGTGTACTAGGATAGTTTTATTTCAGAATGAATTCATAGTATTTCTGTTAAAATAATATCCAATTTCGATAAAAAAAGATATTATTGTAAAAATAATTTTGTCACATAATGACTTTAATTCTAATCTTGATGTTTTTGACAATAACCGTTTCATTGTATTATTCCACTTCTTCGATTCCTATGATAGCACCATTTGAGTTGTAGAGTTCCAATAAACCGTTTTCAATGTTTCTTCTAGTTTGAGTTTCTGTAACAACTCCAAGCACCAATTTCTATGTTTAATAAATTTTTTCATTCTGATTGAAAAATTAACCTTTAATTTCAAGTAAAGATGTTAATTTATTAATAAATTCACACTTAATTTTAATTAATTTTGCCACAAAATAGAACATTTTAATTCAACAAAATGAAAATGAAAGATTATGTTTTTGGTAAAAGCGGGTTTATACATGCATACATACATACATACATACATATACATACATACATATATATATGTATGTATGTATGTGTATATGTATGTATGTATGTATGTACATACGTCCATACGTATGTTTGTATGTAAGTGTGTGTACATTATATTTATAAAATATATTTATTTATTCAAAAACTATTCTAATAAAATATACATTCGAATTTGTAGATCTAGATCTAATTTTATTATCCTACCAAATCCAATTATTTTATGTTTAGAGACAAAATTTTGAATTCTAATTTGTTGTTTTGGTGAAAAAAAAACTTTTGAGTTATAAGTATGTATGCACACACACCAAAAAAATTTCCAACATTGTTTTAGACAACTATTGCATATATAAACATCGTCGAAGTTGAAACTTTGCGCTGTTTTTACACAGCAGTTTATAGTGGTTTTAGTCCAACTTTGGAACGACGCAGTTTCTTCGTTTCAAGTTGGAATTGGGTGACTTTTTTTCCAGCTTGGAGTAGGAATGTTAAATTATATTCCTACAAATTTTAATGTCATTTGGACTCTGTTTGTAGGTCCAAATCCGCTGTCGAACTTAGGTTCGCAGCGTGTTTTCAACGGTTTTTTTATACTCGTAATAATTTCCGGCTTTTTCTGATGTTTTTCGATTTCTTTGAGATTTTTCTCTAGATTTAGTACACGAGTCTTATAAAGCATTACAAAGTGTTTTTCAAGCAAATTGACTTTTGAAATTATTATTTAATATTAATTTTAAATAATAAATTTAATTAATCCATAATAGGAGAATTTCAAAGGCAATTTCTAAAGCGTTTTCTAAATGATTTCAAAACTCGTTCCAAATTACTTTCTAAGTAAAATATACACTCTTTTGCACTTCGAGCGAAGTAGAAAGGTGATTAAATGGTTAGGTAAAACACGGACTATGGAATCCATGCGTTTATCTTTTCGATTATTCCTGATCTATTCGTTTGATCGTTTTGACCTTTGGGTCTAGTTTACTGATGACATGAGATGGACATTTTACTATTTTGAATATGGAATTTACAATTTGTTAGTAAATCTTTTATTGAGAACGTGGGGTATGGAACTCATATTGACGCTTTACGGATTCCTCTCAAAAAGTTTATGACACATTTGCTTCAGTGGCCAGTACTGGACTGTTGTGGGTCATTGATTGTCTTTGTGGACAATTGCTCCTATGTGGGAGTATTATTATTATTTTGGATTTGTCTATGAGGACAAGTGCTCCTATCTGGGAGTAAGGCCTTTGTGCGTATCGCCTCTGGGCGTGTGATATCACTAAATAAGCAATACTTGGCATAAAGACTATGGTCTTAGCGCGTGCGACTTTCTGATGTTTTATTATCATATTTCCCTTGAGTAGCGCCTTTGGACGATGGTTCTATGAAACCACGTGATATGAGTGCGACTACCCCGTGGAAACTTATATTGCTTAAACTGGTACTATTCTTTGCTATGTTGCATTGATTTTGGGATATGTTGCCATTGTTGCATATGATTGCCGATATGGTGGGTTTTGGAATATCTCCTAAGTGGGCGTAATATTTTGCAAACCATCTTTATTACTATTGCATTATGCCGATAAGATGAGGCTTATTATTCCACATTATTTGATGTCGATTCCTCTTTGGAGGATTTATTTATTTGCTAAGTGACTACGTTTTCACTATGTTAGTAATGTGGTTATTGTTGCACTTCTCTTCGGAGGAGTATTACATCATTATCTTATACCGCATTATTATTATCTAGCTTTATCTAACCGATTTGTTTAGCTAGTCTTACCCATGTATTTTATACTCGGGTCAGACCGAGTTATTTCTGGTTAGCTCGCTTATGGACTTAACTTTTCTTTTGGCTACCGCATTGGACATATATGCTATATCTTAGATAGCTTTTTTGTGTAGTCCTCTTTTGTGATAATATGATATTATTATATCATATGTTTATTCTTTTGACTCATATGTATGAGTAGTGGTCGTCTTATCACGCCTATGTGCTATTTGGATTTGTACTTGATGTTGTATTGTATCGAGACTTATGCTTATGATATCTGTTGTTCGTGATGCTATTCATTTGAGTTATTATGCTTTGTTCTGATAGATCACATAGGAATTATAGTTTTGTATTAGTTATTTATTGAATATGTCGAACCATAAGAGATAAAAAAGAATAGATACCACTTTTCGACGTATTCGATAGATAACTAAGATAAGATTATACATGGTCGCTTCCATTATACTCTATAGTCCGCATTAGCAGACGGTATTATCCTTATAATACTCTTTGTTAATGAGGCTATCAGAGTGGGGCGTCATAGGTTCAATTTAGAAACATGTGGTAAATCCTCTTTCAAAACCTTCCGACCTCTTTGGAAGCTTAGCCTTCGACCCCTTTGAAATCTCCCCTTCGAATGCTTAAAACATAACTTTTAGAATAATAGGCTCCAACCTTATTAATACTTTAAAACTCCTCTTTCAAAACCTTGGCTTATACTTCAATTAGAATAAAAAGGTTAAAATATCTAAGTCGAAAGCTTCCTTTTGAAAGCATGGGAGAAGTGGTGGTTTTTAAAATACAAGTATATCTTTGGACCTTGTCGAAAGCATGACTTCAAAAGGTAGAAAAGTGGCAGTTACCTTTCGACCTCGTCGAAAGCTTTAAACCTTTATTTCAAATATTTGAGACTAGATATCGGTGTATCTGTTGAGACTTGAGTATGTAACGCTCTCCAATCAATCTTCAATCCAACTAGCAGCGCTTTCAAATCAAGGGTAAGGATAGCCTTTTATGTAGCTAAGGCCAACAAGATAGTTGGAATGTCCATCGAGTTTAAGCTAGACCTGGTACTTAGGGAGAAGAATGCTAAGGCCGATCAGTTGGCCAAGGCTGTAAGCAACACAGAGGATGTCACTCCTTTGGTCCCCTTAAATAATCGAAGCACCCCTTACTATGAGCCAGCGACAGCAATAAATGATATTGATGTGTCATACCTAACAACTAGGTTGCACCCCTTATCAAATGCTTAACAAGTAAAGTACTTCCTACCAAGGGACCGAAAGGAAGCCGAAAAGATTCTTTACTAGGCTTCCCACTACATAATCGTAGATGGGAAGCTCTACAAAAGGGTGTACACCACACTATTTTGAGTAATTCTTTACTGCTGATGAAGCCAATTAAATATTGGAAGGCTACATGAAGCGCCATGATGAAGATCACGTAGAGGGGTAGAGCATAACAAAAAAGGCTGCCAGACAATGTTCAAAGTCTCTCTTACCATCCTTACCCCGTGACTTCTCATGCCCATTTGAGACATGGGCGATTGACTTAATATCAAATCTACCTAATGACTGTGGAGGATACAATCATTCCATTGTCACCATCGACTACTTCACCAAATGGGTCAAAGCCGAGCCACTTCCTGGAGTCAATGCTACCAAGGTCTTGATCTTCGTCATAAAGAGCATTGTCTTCCATTTTAGCCTCCTAAAGAAGATATCACTTACAATGACACTCAATTTGAGAGAGTAGTCACTTTTAAGACGTATGCGAATGGATTGGATCGAGAAATTCATCCTTCCATTTCTATCCTCAAACGAATGGATAAGCCAACATCGTCAACCATTGTTAACTCCGCCTTGACCATGACTCACCGATCTAGTGCATCAAGAGGTTCCGACCTAACAGTTAGAAGCTTGCCGACCTAAGGCTCAACAGGGGGTGCCGACCTAAGGCCTAAGGGTTATGCCGACTTAACACTTCAACAAGGCTACCGACTCAACATAAATACCGACCCAACAGCCTTAGCTCATTGCCGACCTAAGATGAATGGTGACTCGATGGTTACCGACTTAATGACTCAGAAGGGACAGCGACTCAAGGGAGGCCGACTTAAGATTCAAAGGGTTACCGACCTAGTAGGATTGAGAGGCATACCGACTTGAGAAATACCGAGTCAAAGCTAAAACAGTTACCGACCTAACGTGGGTACTGGCTTAAGACTCAGAAGATACCGACTCAGTGACTTGACCGAGTTACCGATCTAAGGCCCTACCAAGCTGGCGACCTAGAACAGTTGCCGACCCAAGTCACAACCGATCCAGCTCCCCAGTTATCTCGTTCAGACCGTGACTTGCGACTTACCAAGTTAACTCGTCCACGACCTAATATAAGCCCGATGCCATGTTACTGAGAAGAGGTGGTGTTGACTCGGAGGCGACCTTAGACCGGTCACGACTCACCTTAAGTCGGCTGCGTCTTAACTTGAGTCGGCCGCGGTTTAGGACTTGGCAAATTTCAGAATCAGAACTCTCTATAAATAGGCACCCATCTCCAACATTCAAAGGACTTTTGGCACATTCTCTTCACACACCGTTACCTTGCTGCATTGAGAACTTCATCAACACTTAGAGCTTCCAAGATTAGGGGAATACATCAAAGAAATTCACGAAGAAACCACACATCTTCAACATGAATCTAAGAACTTTAATCGACATTGAAGCTTAAGACTGGTTCCAAATCACTTGTAACTTGAAGTATATTGTACTTGAGAAGAATTGTATCAGCTTGTAACGGGATTATTAATAAAAGTACTTGAGTGGACGTAGGCTATACTTTTAGCCGAACCACTATAAAATCGTTGTTGTTTACTGCTTTTTCTGCTATTACTTGCTTGTAATTCTTTCCCGATCTATCGGGTGGTGCTTTCACAACTACACTTTACACACCGGGGTGTTAGCGTTCACATTTTAGCGTTAACAACCATCAAATCATCATTTATGAAATGCCTCATAAAAGCTAAAAGGAACTAAGCCAAAGAACTACAGCTTGTTCTTTGGTCCTATTGAAGCATTACCCTCATTCAATCGACTATACTCCTTTCTCTCTTTCTTACGTATATGAAGCTATGCATCCCATCAAGGTAGACATCCCTTCACCTTGATGTCTTATCTACAAGCCTGAGAATAACGACGAGCTACTCAAGCTTGGGCTCGACAAAGTGGAAAAATGAAGAGCTAAAGCCAAACTTTGCATCGAAGCCTAAAAGAAAAGATAGCCAAGCACTACAACGTAGGATTAAAGGTTCGAAAATTCATCGTTGGCAATCTAGTTCTATTTTGATGGTTCATAAATACAAAGAACCTAGCTAAAGGTGTGCTTGGCCCAATTGGGAGGGGTCATTTGTTATAAGCACCGTCTTGACAAATAGTGCTTACCGCCTCTCTCACTTAGGCAAAACCAATATTTCTGGCACTTGGAACATCATGCAAATTACGGGCCTATCACGTATAAGGTTATCTAATACATCTTTTGTAAAGAGTAAATTGAAGACTTCAAAACCAACTTTGTTCAACATGATCGCAACGGCTATCCAATGTGGATGGGTTATTATGTGCTCATTGCCTTTTTTGAGGACTGCCGACCTCTACCGTCATGGATCGCACAAGCCATTCAATACTCACCCTTATGCCAACCATCTATCCAATGAGGGTGAATTACTATGCATTCGCTCCCTTGGTTGGGGTCTACCAAACTGGCTGTGTGTCAACCGAGAGAACCTTTAGGCTCATGGTCAGGTCACGAGACTGCATGCCACCTCTATAAGCTATCTAACAAGGAATGAGTTATTCTACGCTCATTACATTTTTTAAGGACCTTAGACCTATGCTACCAAGGATTCGACTTAGTTCCCTTCCTTGTCGGTTGGCCATCCACAAGGGTGAATTAGCATGCATTAATCACCTTGTTTGAGGACTGCCAAGCTATCCAACAAGAATGAATCATTATGCAGTCACTTCATTTCTTAGGGAATACTACCTGCCCCATGAGTTTGGGTGAGAGGACTCTCCCCATCATGCCTGGGTGCATCAATAAGCCAAGACACAACCATGATGGTCCCGTACCCCTCATCTACAATGTTGCTAATGTTAGGACATTAATTCTCTGTTAATGATGACAACTATACACTGCATATATATATATGCACACACTATATCATGGTATCAGGCTTTCATTCAAGAAGACATCAACACAAGGCAAAAGGCAAGAAGAATCGTCTATAAGTCGTAGAAATCAAAACTATAGAGCTTCGACATCAATAGTATGTATATGGTCATAGATTGAATTGTAAAATATCCTTGATAGTTCATATACACACACAAGCACACATACAAACACAGATGCCAAGATATGATTGAAGTTTGAAATCTGACAAAGGTCAAAATGTTAATGCAAACTGAACTAACACGGTTCAGTCGACTTAGCCCATTTTCAGTCGACTAATATTGTGTAAATCAAATTTTTTAAGATTCATACTTTTTGCTATGAAATTTTAAATGCTCATACTCAGTAGACCAACAATCGCTCAGTAGACTAAGATGCTGCAACAGCCTTATTTTCTGGAATGTCATCTTTAAGAGTTGTAACCATTTTGAACATTTTTTTTTAATCTGAAAGGATTTTTTTTGAACGTTGACAACTCTTGATTGCTTCTCTTCAGTATTTATTAATAGCACAATTCATACTTAGCTTTCCAACTTTATACTCTGATTTCTATTGTATCTATTTTCTTGTGCTATTTTAAGCAATTTTGTACTTTCAACTCCATTATCTCATTTGTTATTGTTCCAATAATCATGGTGCACTCACTTCGAATCATCAAGGAGATTATAGAAATCATTGTACTATCACGTCAAACGAGTGGACAAACACAAGATTGTCAAGCAAGAATTTTATTTGTTAATGGAAAGAATAAATCTGAGAGGTGCTCAGATCGGTTAAGTTGTAAACCTATTCCTCCGCGTCAAGCGGGGGATTTAGTAAGGAAATACCTAAGAGGTGCTTAGGGACTGGATATAGGAGAGGTGCTCTAAACAAGTATAAATCTCGGTGTGTACATTTACTTACTGCTTTAGTATTTTATAGTATAAATTAATTTATATGCTTGCATGTATTAGCCATACACGATCCACTAGTTCTTTCAATTGGTATTAGAGAAAGGACTATTCAAAATCATAATAGAATTTTGAATACTATGGCCAATGTGAGTTATAACACATTTCAAGAAGGACAATCAACTTCACGTCCACCATTTTTTACCAGATCTAATTATATGTATTAGGCAACATATATAAAAGAATTTATGGAATCTGGTGGACTTGACATTTGGCTATCTGCTCAATCTCAATATGTAGCTCCTACTACTACAATTAGTACATGGATAGATGCTCAGAAAACTACTGCTTCAAACAATGCAAAATCTATGACTGTTTTATATTATGCATTAGATAATATGAATTTTCTAGAATTATGATGTGCAAAACAACTTATGATATATGGCACATGCTTCAAGTCACACATGAAGGAACCACCAAAGTAAAACAAAATAAGACAAGTATGCTGACAAATCAATTTCAATCATTTAAAATGAAATCAAATGAAAGCATTGTAGAAATGTATTCAGAATTCCAAGCTATACAACATGATCTCATAGCATTAGGAGTATCATTTACTGATTTTGATTTAGTTACATGTATTCTAAATACATTAACTGATGAATGGGAAAGAAAAGTAATAGCTATAGAAGAAGCTAATGACCTCTCTACACTCAAAGTATAAGTTAATGGAAATTTGATGTCGTATGAAGCAAATTTGCAAGCTAGAAAAGATCTAGCCCAAGAAAAATGAATTATTGCTTTTCCGGTAAATAATGATGACGACTCAAACTTGGATAAATAAGATGTAGTTTTCCTTGCTAAAAACTACAACAAGTTCAGAAAATTCAATAAAATGGTACAAAGGCAAAAACCAAGCAACTCTAACAATCCTTCATCATTTAAATGCTATGGGTGCAACTGATTTGGTCATATGAAAAAGGAATGTCCAGAATCAAACAAAGATAAGAAAAGCTTCAAAAGAAAAAAAATGGGAGAAGTTCTCGAAAAAGAAACGTGGATTTCAGGTAACATGGGATGGTTCCTCAAGTGACAGTAACAGTAACAGTGATAGTGATGAAGAACAAGCCATTGTTTGCTTCATCGCAACTAAAAATGAGGTTCTTTCAGATTTATCTTATGATGCTATCATAGAAATATCATTAGAACTAGATAATAAACATAAAAACCTTAGAAAAACTCATAAAGAATATTCAAGAAAAATAACTAGATTGGAACTAGAAAATGAAATGTTAAAAGATGTGAAAATTATATTAGAAGAAGAAATTCTAAAATTACAAAATATGTGTAAATCTGTTGAAAAAAATAGAAACATGTATTTGAAAAGGGAAATTGCAACATTATCAAATGATAAAGTAAAACTAAGAAAATATGTCAACAATTTAGAAAATTGGGTAAAAGAGTTAAATGAAGATAAACGTTCTTTAGAAAAGAAAGTAAATGTTCTATCTACAAAAATTTCTAAATTTAACCAAGGAAAAGAGAACGGAACTCATTTAATTAGTATTTCAAAACCCCCTAACAATACAAATTGTTTAGGTTTTATAAAATTAAGAAAACCAGAAGTTCAACACAAATATTCTACACTTAGTCTAAATTTCATAGACCAGTGAATAACAAATCAAATTATAATAAAATGACTATTCAGTTATGGATTCCCAAAATGAATAATAATTTGATTAGACAAATACATATAGATAGATATTTGAACGATGTTCATTATAATAAAAAAATTAGATTCAAATGTTCTACCAAACCCTCATGCGTATGGTTACCTTCAGTTTAAACCCCAGGATCCTAATAAAGGAATGGGTACCATTAAATTACTTTTGTCATTGTAGGTACCCATCTCAAATAGGAGAAGTGGATTCTCGACAGTGATTTCTCCAAGCAAATGACCAGAAATGCTGATATGCTAATGAATATCTCTTACAATGATGGCGAAACCACCACTTTCGGAGGTAATTCCAAAGGCTATGTTATAGGATAAGGAGATGTTGCTTCTATCGGTATATCTAACTCCCCTCTTATTTAAAATGTTTATCCAGTTAAAATTTTAAAACATAATCTACTTAGTATTAGTCAATTATGTGATAAAGGTTTTTCGATAACTTTTGAAAAAGGAAAATACAATATCTTTCATAAAAGTAAAAATTTAATATTTGGAAGGAATAAGAAAATATAACATTTATATTTTACATATGAAAATAAGACATGATAAAAATGTCTTCTTAGTAGCGGATATTTCTTTACCATGAATTTGGCATAAACGGTTTTGTCATGTTAATTTCAAAAATCTTCATAAATTAGCTAAAAATAATTTCGTGCGTGGTTCACTTAAAATAAATTTTAAATTTGATAATCTATGCGATGCGTGTCAAAAAGGGAAACTTAAAAAATCATCTTTTAATTCTAAATAAGAGATTTCCACAAAACATCCTTTAGTACGTTTACATTTAGATATCTTTGGACCAATGAAAATTACATCACTTAACCATAATAAATACGTTTTTGTTATAGTTGAAGATTTTTCACGATTTACGTGGACCTTCTTTTTAAAACATAAATGTGACACTTTTGAAACATTTAAAATATTTTCAAAACGTGTTTCAAATCTAAAAGATTTAAAAATCAAAACAATTAGAAGTGATTTTGGTGGAGAATGTGAAAATGAATCATTTCAAAAATTCTATAATATAAAAGGGAATAAGTCATAATTTTTCATTTCCTAGCATACCCCAAAAAATGGTGTTGTAGAAAGAAAAAAATAGAATTCTTCAAGAATGTGCGAGAACTCTTCTTTGTAGTAGTAATTTACCTCAAAAATTTTAGGCAGAAGCCATTGCTACTACATACTATGTTCTACATCATGTTTCTCTAAGGCTCTTAATAAAAAATACTCTTTACGAACTATTTTTTGGAAGAAAACCAAAAGTATCTTATTTTAAAATATTCGGATCCAAATGTTTTATTTTAAACACTAGTGATCCTTTAGGAAAGTTTGATCCTAAAGCCGATGAAGGAATTTTCGTAGGACACTAACATCAAAGTAAAGCATATATAGTTTTTAATAAAAAATATAACAAAACTGAAGAAATGTTACATGTATCATCTGATGAAAATTTTAACAATTTAAAGAAGATAATGAAAACTTAAATCAATAAAATAATGAACAAACAGAATCCATAAATTCTGATAATACTGAATTTAATCTCCCCGTATAATTTTAAAAGATCATCCAATCGATAATATTGCAGGAGATATTAATACCAAAGCGTCAACACATAATCAATTAAATCAAATGGGATATATATATCTTTTATTTCAAACTTTGAACCAAAAAATGTTAAAGAAGCATATATCTATAGATGATTATTGGATAATAACACCGTAGGAAGAAATAAATCAATTTGAACGTAATAATGTATGGGAACTTGTTCTAAGACCCAACGATCAATTTTTTATTGGAAATAAATGGATTTTCAAAAATAAAATGGATGAAAAAGGTGATATAGTTTGAAATAAAGCAAGACTTGTAGCTCGGGGATATTCTCAAGAAGAATGAATTGATTATGAAGAGACCTTCGCTCTTGTAGCATGTCTTGAAGCTATAAGAATTCTCTTAGCATTTACTTGCCACCATAATTTTATATTATATCAAGTGGATGTTAAAAGCGCTTTTTCAACAGATACATTAAAGGAAATGTCTGTTTTGAGCAACCACCATTGTTTGTACATGAACAATTTCTAAATAGTTTACTTAAATTACGAAAAGCACTTTATGGTCTTAAACAAGCTCTTCGTGCTTGGTATGAAAGATTAAAATCATATCTTTTAGAATCTGGTTTTCAAATTAGCAAAGTTTATTCTACTCTATTTATAAAAACAAATGAAAACAGTATTTTATTAGTACAAATATATGTAGATGATATTATTTTTGAATCAACTAATAAAAACTTATGTGATGAATTCTCACAAACTATGAAGAATGACTTTGAAATGTGACATATGGGACAATAAAATTACTGTTTAGGATTACAAATTAAACAATTAAAAAGCGTAATTTTTATCTATCAAGAAAAGTATTGTAAAGATTTAATTAAATGTTTTGGAATGGATAATGCTAGCAGTAAAGCTGCTCCTATGAGTACTAATACTTATTAGACATAGTTGAAAATGGAAAAGGTGTCAAACAAAAATTATATAGAAGTATGACAGGATCTTTATTATATTTATATGCCATTAGTCTTGACATTTTAAAGAGTGTTTGCTTGTGTGCCCATTTTCAAGCTAATCCCAAAGAAACACACTTACGAGCAGTTAAAAGAATTTTACGATATTTATTAATACAAAAGATTATGGACTTCTTTATCCAAAAGACTGTCCATTCGAACTCGTAACATATAGTGATGCTGATTTCGGTGCTTGTAGATTGGATCGAAAAAGTGCCAATGGAACTTGTCACTTTACCGGTCAATCTTTGGTATCATGGTTTAGTAAAAAACAAAATTGTGTTTTATTATCTACATGTGAAGCAGAATATATATCTACGACACTAGCTTATACTCAAGTGTTATATATGCAACAAACATTACAGGATTATGAAATATATCTAAACAAATCTTCTATTTTTTCTGATAATAGTAGTGCAATAAATTTATCAAAAAAACCCACTAATCACTCGAGAATTAAACACATTGACATCAGACATCATTTCTTGCGTGATAATGTTGAAAAAGAGAAATTATCATTAGAATTTGTTACTTCAGACAAACAAATAGTAGATATATCTACTAAACCACTTTGTGAAATCACCTTTTTAAACCCTCGTCATAATCTTGGAATATGCTCGCTTACTAATTTAGATACATAAAGTATTTCTCTCTTAATATCTCGTTAAGCCAATATCAGAGATTTGAGAATAAAGCCATTGGACATCATTAAGTAAATAAATTTTGTGAGGAATACAATTGTTTACTAAATATAAGAAAAGAAATAACGTAAAACCAAAAATTACAATTCCTATAATTAGTAAAATCTAATATATGTATTTACATACATACATACATACATACATATATACATAGTCTCTATATAAAAACAAAGTAAAAAGAAAGGATAAGTTAAAAACTATCATTTAAACAATGTCAGATAATTATGATTCCGATCATTCCTCTCTCGATTTTAGCTCTCCTACTTCTTATAGTGAATATCAGTCTCCAAAACATTCGACTCCTTATTCTTCAAAATTAGCATCTGTTCGTATTACCTCTTCTCTGCCTTGTCACACCGGATTCTCGTCCAGAGGAAAGAAGATAAGAAGAGTTTTGGAGCTAGATACTCACACTAAAATTGATGAAATACATCATTACCAAAAAGAGATGATGAATGTACAAAAGGAAATGTACTACGAACAAAGGCGTCAAGCTGCACATCTGAATTTTTTGGAACGATGCATACTTGCTACCTACAGTCATTCTCCGAGAATAAACAACATTTGTGAACGTAGTCCACGTATTATCGAGTCTCCAATTATTATCAACACTCCACCAAAAAATTCCTAGGAAACTAGACCATCCACATCAAATTGGAGTGACACTCTAGGTACGTATACCACATGGTCTCCACTTCAACCATTAGTTGAAGATACCAAGGTGGAACCTAACTCTTGGGATCGCCTTCCGGATAACTAGTTTGATGATTCAAAAGATAATCAATAAGTTATGACAATATTTTGTTATATATATAATAAATAACGACAAGCTATGTACGTCAAAAATTGATTTAACAATAAAATATATAATATAAGTTTATCTTCGACATACCTATGCACAATATTTTTCAAACAAAACAAAAAAACAAACTTACACGTGTTCAGTCGACCGAAGCAGATTGCCAGTTAACTGAAGCTATATAAAATTTGTGCCCTGCTCTCTACCTCAAAAGGCATAGTTTTAGTTGTCTGGGGATCTACCACAGTCGAGTAAAGCTATACGAATTTTCCTACTAACTCTCTGCCTCTAAAATAGGTGTTCTCAGTCGACTGCATTCATGTCTCAGCCGACTGAACTTCGCAAATCTATCGGCATAACTACCTTTTTTCATTGTGCCTATTCACCATTTCACCTTACCTCTTCAAATAACCCTAACTCCAAACAAATTTTCAGTGGCTCCAGGAAAGAAAATCCCTATTACTTGTCCCAAACAAAGAAAAGACAAAGCTTTAGCCTTCTCTTCCTCCATCCAGCTCATCCTGAATTTGCCTCATATGCTTAAATCATGGAATGGATTAATGGAAGTGCCAAAAATCTTCGAATCTTCAACATTTGGACGACAAATGAATCTTTCAGGAGACTTTCTACAAGATGGAAGATTTCGCCACTTTGACGTTGAGGATTTAGCACGAAAATATGGATTCCACTCCTTAATTGATGAAAGGAAAAATAAGTAAAAATTTACCCGTTTCTACTCAAATTGTTCTATGCAAATCTCTATGGAGGTATTTACACACCTCAAAATGAAACCAGAGAACGAATTTATGGAGTAGGGTATTAGGAGTTGATATAGTACTCAATTATCAAGATCTAGGAGCTATTATAGAGTGTAATGGTCTTGGAACTTCTTTAGATAATGTGCACCACCGTGATTTCGCATACGATTTTGCTAGATACAAATTTCATATTCCAAACATGGACAATACATCGGTGAATTTACAACCCCAAGCTTGAATAATTAATAAAATACTTATTGACACTGTTTTTCCTCGCACCAGGAGTTATGAGAAAAATGTACGATTACAACTATAAAGGTCTTTATGCCATTTATTCTGACACTCGTCTAAATTGGGCAAAGACTAGTAATGATGAAATAAAAAGCTTTAGTTTCCATTCTCAAAAAACAATGATTTTTGGCTCCTATCTCACAAAGATATTTCTTCATTTTGGAATTAACGTGACATTTTACAAGATTACATCACACCAAAGGTTATGGATCAAAAGTCTATTTCACGTATGAAATTACCCATTACAATGGAACCCCTTCCTTCATATAATGTTTATTTGTCAACTTTGGTTAAAAATACCCTGGATCAATCATCTTCACAACCACACTGTGCTCAAACCTCTCAAGCACAAACACGTGGTCAATCAAGTCATGAAATTTTCGAAGAGGTTAATTGGTCTTCGGATAGTGAAAATGAAGTATCTTTGGTTCAACCTTCAAGAAATATAAATGCCACAACAGCAATTCTCCGCAACCTAGAAATTCTTTTCAAAAATAGCAGAAAATGGTGAAATGTCAAAAGAATTTTGCGAATTTACTTGGTAAAATTTGGAAAATGCTCTCATCATGCTCTAGCTTATCATCTTTTGAACCAAAATCTTAATTTCTTCAACTCCATCCTTGTTTGGTAAGACTATCATATTTTTCTTATGCCTCCATAGTAGTATCATTCAAAACACTTATATTCGTGATGTTGTTGGTATGTAATTTAATTTGTGTTGTTACGCAACTCTTTGTATGTGACGCCTTCTATTTTGATGTTATGTGATGTTATTTTGCTTCTGCGACTTCATGTAATGCTGTTTGCTTATTTTTGTTGATGGAAAAGGGGGAGAATCATATAGATAGGGGGAGCATGAATTTAGGGGGAGAAAAATCAATATTTTTACATTTGAACTTTGATGGTTGTCATCGTCAAAAAATGGAGATTCTTAGAACATTAAGTCTCTGTTTTAATGATGACAACTATACACGGCACATATATACTACATCCTGATACCAGGTTTTCATCATGAAAACATCAACACAAGGAAAAAACCAAGAAGAATCATCTACAAGTCGAAGAAGTCAAAACTATGGAGCTTTGAGATCAATAGTATTAATTTGTCTTAGATTGAATTGTAAAATCATCTTGATAGTTCATATACACACACGGACACACATTCAAACACATATGTTAGGATATCATTGAAATTTGAAATTTGACAAATGTCAAAATTTTAATGCAAACTGAACTAACACAGTTTAGTCGACTGAGCCCATTTTCGGTCGACTAAAACTGTGTAAATCTACTTTTTTTAATTCAAACTTTTTGCCATGAAATTTTAAATGTTCATACTCAGTAGACTGACAAAATCGCTCAGTAGACTAAGATGTCGTAGCAATCATATTTTCTTCAAAGTCATATTCAAGAGTTGTAACCATTTTGAACTGTTTTTTAATTCTGAAAGTATTTTCTTGAATGTTGACTACTCTTGATTTCCTCTATGTAGTATTTATAAATAGCACAACAACTCGTACTTAGTTTTCCAACTTTCTACTCTGATTTCCGTTATATCTATCCTCTTGTGCTATACTAAGCTATTTTGTACTTTCAACTCCATTATCTCATTCGTTATTGTTCCAATAATCACGGTGCACTCACTTCGAATCATCAA
Organism: Allium cepa; assembly: GCA_030765085.1. Classification (NCBI taxonomy): domain Eukaryota; kingdom Viridiplantae; phylum Streptophyta; class Magnoliopsida; order Asparagales; family Amaryllidaceae; genus Allium; species Allium cepa. The sequence goes on along the minus strand of CM060939.1, from coordinate 959,548,376 downwards.
GGAGATTATAGGAACCATTGTACTTTCAAGTCAAAATCATTGTTAGACGAACACAAGATTGTCAAGCAAGAATTGTATTTGTCAAAGGAAAGAATAAATCGAAGAGGTGCTTAGATCAGTTAAGTTGTAAACCTATTCCTCTGGGTAAGGTGAGGTATTTACTAAGGAAATGCCTAAGATGTGCTTAGGGACTGGACCTAGGAGAGGTGCTCCGAAAACGTATAAATCTTGGTGTGTACATTTAATTATCGCTTTAGTATTTCATAGTATAAATTAGTTTATATACTTGCCTATATTAGCCACACATGATCCATTAGTTCTTTCAGCTAAACTCTAGTGTGAGACTAGGATCTGTTGTGGAGATTAGTGCAGTTACCTCGAATGGTGCTGTTGTCCAACAACTGTAGTGCAGCCATATAAATTAAGCTAGTTTCAACATCAATTGGCAGCATTTGACCTTATAGAACCTTTAATCACCCAACGCTTAAGTTTGTGCGAGGACCTCCACCAATCAATCTTACCGTGTGTCAACTAGGAGAACTATCGAACCACTCAGCGCTCAGGTTCCTAACAAGTATGCACGCTACTCAATCTTGCGGCATGCCACCTAGAAAAACAGTTGAGCCACTCAGCACTCAGGTTTGTGTTAGGACAACGTGCCACTAATTCTTATCACTTGTCTTCTAGGTGAACCTTCAAGATATTCAGCATTAAGGTTCTTGACAGGACCATGCAATAACAAAATGACATAGGGAGGCCACTATTATATGTTGGCCTAGGCCTTTGCTAAACCACCGAGTTGCATGGAAAATGCTAACATCGAGTGTACTAGTCGATCTAGCCCATCAATTAAGACGAGTTTGCCAATTCAGTACAAAGTTTGGAAAAGAGGAGCCATATCGCTCTCCATCCCTTACCTATTCTATCTATCTTGTGAATGTAGACACATAAGGGCTATAACGACTACTCCAAGTATGCTACGCTGCAAACTATGCAAAAAATAAATAAAATAGTAAAGCATTTTAAAAAAGAACCATTCATCCACAAAATGCGGGAAACAAGGACCTTCTCTTTAGGCTTACAAAAAGAATGAAAGCATTTACAAGGTCGGTTCACTAGTGGACTAATTCAAGGAATCAATCTGCTCCCTGATCATAATGGCCGGAATATCCACCCCATCAACCTCCATCTTAATTGTTGCCTCAACAAAAAGCCGCTGCAAGGGCCTTTATTTCAAGATGGCGCATAGAGATAGGCAGATCATATTTTTCCCTAAACATGGCCCTGGTCATGTTCATTGACTGGTTTTGTATACAGTCTACTCCACTACTCGAGCGGCCTCCATATCAGCGGATGACTAGCACTTGGTTGTGTGCTAGATCAGGTCATTTCGCTGAGCATTGGCCTCCATTTTAGCTTTATCCAACTCCCTTGGAATCCATACTACGTACTCTGTTTGGTCCTTTGCCTCGACCGCATCCTTCGCCACCTTCTAGGAAGCCATTGCCACCTATTTAGCCTTCCTTCTAGCCTACCTACATTTCCAGGCCTCGTCTTTCAACTCCAGAAAGTCGCCTCGAACGCAAACGGAGCGATGAGTGACCTATAAAAAAATTAGTTAGGAGAAACTCCATAACGAAAGTAAGAGAAGTCTAATTTTGGAAGTTTACAAATAGGCATCCCCTGTGTGGATGTTAATCAAGGCCTCCTTGTAGTGTCGGCTCCACTCAGATTAGGGTCAATGGGTTGACGCTGGGATCACAACAATTTCAGTAGTAGATCAGGTCGTCGTGATCCAAGCTTGGTAAATCTCCATGGACACTTGCCCACAAGCATCTTATTTTCCTCTTAGGATAGCCTCTCCTTAACATAGATAGGTTCCTGCCTTGCAAAAAGGTGCATAGACCTTAAAAGACAACTCCTCCCTAATGCTATTCCTCCTCCTCTTGTTAGACCGTAGAGGCACATGCTCAGTGTTGGGAGGAAGCATAATGATCTCCTTGTGTGACTCAAGTCCCTTGGGCATGAGGGTCGTGGCAGTCTGAACACCTGAGTTAAGATTGTCAAAAACATCAAAGCTGAACTTGTTGGCAACTGAAACAATAAGAAAGAACAAGAATTAGTCAATGCAAAGTAAAGGAAAGACAATTACAAGTAAAGTACCATTTGTACTGGCCTAACTTTGCATTTTTACAAGAGGCAGTCATGATAAGGCCGAGCTTCCTATACTGGTTTGATTTTCCCTATTATGAGGCTTACCTAGAGCCACAACATCATATCCGACATACAAAGGAACATATGTAGGGATTTGCTAGAAGAATGGACTTGCATCCCTACCAATTCTCGGCTCTTAAAACCCTTCCCCATTATTACTTTCCTCTGAGTTCATCTAAGTATTCCAATCAAAGAGTGGCATCTCATGCCGAGGGATCAAAACATCAAGTGACTATTTTAGGTCATATACTTCCTACTACAGCATTAGCACAACATCACTTAATTTATCAAGGTCAACTTGTTGCAACTCCTCAGGCTCTTCGTCTGTAACGATGTCATCACATCATTTTTCCTCCATTGTGATCGGCCAATCGATATTGTCCTAAAATTGTATCTAGGAGTAGTCCCACTTGGCTATGGCTACATTTTGTACCAGTTTCATTATTACGGTGCCTCTCCGCAACAACTGTCTCGCCCCTCTATTATCCTAACCCAAGGAAGGTTACTATTAGTTACTAAGAATCCTAAATCATGGATGTTAGCGGTGGTCGTCTTCAACTTGTTGAAGCATTAATTCAGTGTTTCGAAACTAATGCCGGCATAGGCAAGGGAAGCCTCTATTAATAGGAATGTTAAGCAAAAGTAAGAAAAGTAATGGAAGGAAAGGAAAGAGGTGAAGAAAATAGAGAGGTATGAAGAACTTAATAGGGGTTTGGAACTCGGTTCGTCTTAACTCAAGCTGATCCCCCCAGGGACAAATAATTACTTCACTTTCCAACCCGGTCAACTTTGTTAGGATCATCCATGATAATGACTGACTTATTATTTACTTAAAAAGGAATTATATGTCAATTTGGTACCTGGCTTCTTTTTTGAGCCAGAAGAACATGTCTATAAGATTAGCGTCTAGCTTAGGAAGGCCGAAATCCATAAAGGCGGCATAGACCGCAAATACAAACTGGTAGTTATTTGGGCTAAGTTGACTACAGGCAAGCCCGTATATATTCCAAAAAAGAGACGAAGTAAGGATGGTGTAACATCCCCCACTTGGGGGCATAAAACTAACGTTTATGGAAGCTGCAGTCATCCATAGTTATTAGTTCATGGAGACCAAATACGGTAATGTTAGATAAATTGATATACCAGAAACACATGGATATGGAAAAAGTTTAAAATTTCAAAACAACATTCACATTCCATTCCAAACTCATTTCAACATTCATTACATAATCCCATAATGTTAACCACGTTCAAAAAACATAATTATTACAATATACTCCAAGAGCAACATATGAAGATGTCCCATTTGGTGATCAAAGTGTATAATAGGTAGTAAACAACTTTGCTTTAACAAAACAACATGGCAGAATCACATGAGAAAGAACATAAACAACTACATGCCTTATGCTCGACTCCGAAAACTTTTACGGCTTAAGAGATACCTGAAAAACTCAAATCTAAAACTACTCAAAATCAATTAAGTACCCAAAGGTTTAAGGGAAAAATGAAAACTTCGAGTCGGATATAAAGCCTGGTTTGAATAATAATATACCATCTCAAATTATTTAGATATCTTATGAGACCATGCCGCTTAGCGGAATGGGTTTTCCCTCACTAGTACCTTAAAATCCTTATAAACTATTTTCTGTGCCCCTTAATCCATAATGGTTAATTCAATTCAAAACATTATTATGTGATGATATGCAAAACAATTGAATCAATTCTGGATTGTTCATCCCCAGTTCATTTTGACTATCTGTCATAATTATAGTTTCTAGGATTACTATTAACCTAATAGTTTTCATGGGCTAACTAATAACCGATTAAACTTTTAAGGACTCCCTGTCTAATTATATGTTTTTCATAGAATAATATTAACCTATTGGTAACTGCAATATCATTTCTTTTATCCTAGTTTTCATGGGCTGACTAGGTACCTATTGACTAATAGTCAATATCTTTCTTTTACCCTACTTTTCTTGGGCTTACTAGGAACCTATTGACTATCTATTAATGTTTCATTTTCTTATCCGGATATAGTTTTCAAAGGCTTACTATAAACCTGTGTAACATCCCCCTATTGGAGGCCCAAAACTAACGGCTACGAATGCTACAGTCATCCATAATTGTTAATCTTCGACGACCAAATACGGCGGTGTTAGATATATTGATACACAAATCATAGAAATATGGAAAAATTTAACAGTTAAAAAACATATTTCCACATTCAATCCAAAATATTTCTTGTTCATTACAAATTCCCCAAATTATGTTAACCATGTTCAACAAAATATAATTACTACAAATACGCCAAGAGCAATATATGAAGATGCCCCCTTGGTTGATTAGAGAATACAGTAAGGCTAATAAATTTGCCTTTACAAACAAAACACACAGCGGAAAGAAAAACTCTAAATAGCTATCTGCCTCCTGCTGGTCTCCGGATGCTTTAATCGTCAGAGAAGAAAACCTGAGAACCTTAAATCTCAAAATAATTAAAATAAATTGAGTACCTTAGAGTTTAAGGGGAAAACAAAAACTTCGAGTCAGACATAAAGCCTAGTATGAATAATATTCTAGCATCTCAATCCATTTAGATATCTAGTAAGACCACGCCTGTTAGCAGAACAGGTTTTCCCCTCAGTAGTATTCTAAAACCTTTAGAAAACCGAATTCCGTGCTCCTACATCCAGAACGGTTAAAACATACATTTGAAAACATTATGATGATATGCATACTTGTAAATAAATAAGGTTTTCCCATTCCCAATTTAATCTGGCACCCTATCATCATTATAGTTTCTAGGGTCACTATTAACCTATTTAGTTTTCATGGGTTTACTAAAAACCTTGTTATAACTAATATACACCCTGTCATATTCATAATTTTCGTAGGATCACTATGTACCTATAGGCTCCTGCCAGTTAACTTAATTAATTCACGGGTCCTCCTATACCTATTAGTCCTTCCAATTACTAATCACCTTATCCTAGTTTTCATGGGTTGACTAGGAACCTATGGACTTATCCAGTAACTCACTACACATCCATGTTTTAATGGGTTGAATAGAAACCTACTGATACTTCCATTATCCACTTACTTATCCTAGTTTTCATGGGTTTACTAGGAACCTATTGACTGATGTCAATTCTTAATCCGGATATAGTTTTCATGGGTTCACTACAAACCAATTAGCCTCTACGAACTATCCTTATGCATTGTTTTCATGGGTTAACTATGAACCTTTCGGTATAAACCAATAACAACCTTATCATAGTTTTCATGGGTTTACTATGAACCTCTTAGTATGCACCAATAAGTACCTTATCATGTTTTTCTTGGGTTTATTATGAACCTTTTGGTTTATCTCTAATACCCACAAAGTTTAGGCATCCTATATTTTGGTCACCCTGACTCCATGGATGCAATTCTACTCATTCCGGAGTTTAAGTAGTTTATATTCAATATTTTAGTTAACCTAATTGTTCTTCTAACCTTTTGCCCCAAAATACGGTTATGGGTTATCATGTGAATATATTCATATTTGAAGAAGTAAAACATTAATTAACACTACCACTCATGTGGGTTTTAGCTCCTTGAAATACATATCATAAAACCTTGTTAACACTTTTAATTTATATTATTTCAAAGCAATACTTCTTCAAAATTACACACTTAAAACCCTTACAAAACTTCTTTATATAAGCCGTGGGTTTTCCTTTAAAAATTAGAGTATGGGCATTCAAATCTTTTTTGAACCAAACCTTTCGACCTTGTCGAAAGGTCTTCAAAACAATCTTTCGAATCAAATCCTCTCGAAACCATTGAAACCTTTAAGCAATTCAAACTTTTCTAAAGCATTCAACTCTTAAAATATAAACCTTTCGAAGGCTTATGGGTTCAAGTTAAAATATGCGGTAGGCCCTCTTTTATAACCTTTTGACCTAGTCGGATGGTCTCCTTCAAAAGCCTTAAAGCATTTCATTTAAAAAATAGAACTTTGCCTTTTAAAGCAACTCCTTCGAAATCTTGGGTTACATTTCAACTATAAAACAAAGGAAAATCATCCAAGTCGAAGGTTTTGATACGTTTTGAAAGCAATGGGAGAGGCGGCTGGATTTTAAAACAAGTAAACCTTTCGTCTTTGTCAAAGGTAATGATTTCGAAAGGTTGGAAAAAGCGGTTATAACCTTTCGACTGTGTCAGAAGGCTCAAAACAGAACAATGATAAGTGGCAGTAACCATTTGACTTTGTCGAAAGGTCCCAAAACAAAATAGCGGTAAAGTAGCAGTAACCTTTCAAATTTATCGAAAGGTTTAAAACCTTTCTTTTTAAACATTTGACCTGGTTGAAAGAAACCAAGTAGAAAGCTCTAATTTGAAAGCAAAGCAAGTGAAAGCTTTTGGCTTATAAAACAAACATACCCCAACATTTTTGGCCACCAACCTTTCGACAAAGTGCCCTTCGACTCTACCTAATTCATTAAGTACAAAGTATCTTGATACCATATACATTGGTTTGACCTTATCGAAAGCTATAAGCCTTTGACTTAGTCGGAAGGTATAGGTCGAAAGGTTTACTTTCTTAAAAGGCTGAATGAAACGACCCGCAGTTCCGTACCCCTTGAGTCAACACTATTCTACATAAATCAACTTAAGATGAACAGAAATACGAACCATTTGGGTTAAAGAAGAAGAGGTAGAAGAAGAGAAAACAAAACAACATCAGAATCCAACCATCACAACGGAATAAAATATAATAGATAACAACAGATCTTATACAAAGAAAACTATATCTGTTTTATACATACATCACCAGAATACATCATCAGAGTTCAATGACATCAATAACATACAATCTAGACAGTCATATTAACTTATCCTCAAATCTGAATACACAGCGGAAGAATAATCAAGTACGGAAGAACGTATCGCCATCCAGCTCGCCTCCTGAGCTCCACTGCAACATATACTGTATTCTATAATACTCGGTCTGACCCGAGCATTATTATTAATTAACACCCAAGTCAGTCTGGAATACCAGCGTGAGAAATCACACTCAAATTGATTATTAAAGTTTCAAAATCCTTTTGAAAACAAAAGCATCCAGTAAGACCACGCCACAAATAAACATGTCGGGTTTTTACCTTACGATAGCTAAAACATTTCTTATAAAATCCTTTGATATTATAATAGGGTGTATTTACAAATACTTATTAAAATAGCCGAAATTGTTACATTTATTAAATTCCAGCTACTAGCCACAATCGTGGGTAATACAAACGAAATCGTAAAAGGCGCATAGGGAGAATGGATTTCAAACTAATGACTAGGCACTGGGGTACCACCTGTCATGGTACCTGGTCAGATCAGCATACCGAGGATCACTTCCGACCCCCTACAACACAAGACTGGGACTACCCCTTACTGGATAATCCCGAGTAAGATCACCCCACGGTTGGGATCAGCAACCGCACCACTAAGCCAAAATAAAAGGGACATCTAGACAGGGATGACCTCACCCTAAATGGGTGCTACCCTCCTAGCCTTGCTGCATAACCTCTGTTTTTCAGTCATTCCCGGTTGATGAGGCTTGAGGCGAAGCATTACCTTTAGACAACCTATCTCTTAGAATACTCATCGTCCACCTGACGATGTTTTGAAAGCATTCATCCATATAAGTCCGTCCCGAGTTCGAACGGAACCGAAGGCACTACTCCTACTACAACCATTTGGGAATCATCCTTAGGATCAGTAGCGACTAGCTCTTGCACTTCACTGCTCCATCTTCGAATCCGAACTCGTCTTCCTCACGAAAACGTTCAAATCGGATCGAAGTGGTTTTCAGGATATAAATCCCGATCCCAGTCTCTTTGAAACGATCAGCGGATTAGCCAATATTGATAGTTGGTTATTTTGCTATCAAATAACATTCACAAACAACCAACAACCATAAATAATTTCACCAAATTATTTATTAACCTCGAAATATCTTTACAAGATATATTTCTATTTTCAACCCTTTGAAAACAGTTTCAAAACATACTTTTCTCATAAAATAAATTTCCAAATATTTGCTTCCACGGAAAAACCAAGTACAGAGCTTTAGATTTTAAAAATAATTTAAAAATCTTTATTACAAAATATCCTTTAAATAATTTAAAATAAAAATTACTTTAATACTTATTCCATATATATACTCTTAGAATATTTAAAATGAAACTGTTGGGCACGTTTTCATTACCGAGCCGTCCCTCTCCAAGCAATGTCGAACCATCTCCTCTCCATGCATTGCCGAGCCAACTCCCTCCCCACATAACCAATCCCATTCCCACCTACTACCGGATCCACCTTCACCGAACCAGCCACCTTCCATCTACTACCGAACCAAGGCGTTGCCGGACCAAAGTTGCCAGGCCAGATTGCTTCAGCCCAGGCCCACCAACGGCTATATACATTCAGGACCCCTGTCCCCAGCCTCACTCTACAAATAGAGGGGCAGAGGTACAACAATGGTAGAAAAGTTTGAGAGCTCAATCAGGGATAGAACTTTCAAACAACTTTCAATTACTTGTAATCAAAGCTTTGTACTTGTAATCTGAATAGAAAAGGAGAATAACATATAAAGTGGACGTAGGCACATTCTGGCCGAACCACTATAAATCTGTGTGTCTTTTATAGTTTAGTCCATCTATTTTATATGTTCGCATAAATCACCCAAATCGCTGAGAACCATATAAAATCAACTAAATCATACGACTTGGAGGCGTTTGCCCATTTTTTGTGCAAACATTTTTGGTTCTTTCACCGTGAACAGGAGCTCGAAGCTTCCGCTTCTCGCACTTAACCCTTTTTCCTATCAGCATCGTTCATTGCTTGGAAAACATGCCTCCCGGACGGAAGAAAGATGCTAACAAAGGAAAGAACATCGCAACTGGCAGTATCCCAGATCCAGTGATCAGAGATCAAGACAATCGTCCGGTTCCAACAGCAAAAGGAAACCAGGCAAATCCGACAACCCCTGCTACGTACAACCAATTACAAGGGCGGATCTGGACAGGGTTGTGGCTGAAGTAACTAACCGCTTCGCATCTCAACAAGAAGCCTTGGTGGATCAACTCATGTCACACTTAAGGGATGTTGAAGAAACCAACCTCAACACTGAATCATGGGGTGAGTCCCGGTCTGGAGGATCTGGGAGACGACAAAGGTCTTTTTTTCTTCGAAGCGGCTAACAACAGAAACAACGATGGTAGGAGCCGAGCCCGGACTCAGCCCGAATTCCGACCCGAGGAAACGCTTGGAACCGAACACAAAAGGGGATGTACTAGTCATGGGTCGGATGTAGCTGAGCCCAACATGCTACCTAACCATGGAAACACTAAGGGACGGGGCCGAGCTGGAGTCCAGCCCGAAGTTGGACTCGAGGAAGTGCTGAGAAGAGAACCCAGTAGGGAAAGATCAAGGCAAGGGCCAACTGTGGCTGACCCAGTATGCCCCCGGAAGACCAGAGGCAGCCGTTGGAGAATGTTAGGAGTGATAGACGATACCATCCCTACAGGTCATCTTGACGGAATCAATTCCTCAGGGAAGAACCAAACTCATTTCTATCCGCTCCAAGTTCTAATGAAAGGATAGCACGATTGTTCAGAGAGTGCGTCCAACGGGAACAAAGGGATCGGGTGATAGGCGCTAGGGTAACCAGCCCCTTTACCTGCAATATCGAAACTGCCATTAGCCCCTGGGAATGGAAAATGCCAACATGGAACCTTACAAGGGAACCTCTGACCCCGTTGTACACTTGCAAAGATACACACAGCCTATGCTCATGAGCGGAGCAACAGAGGGAGTGTTGAGTAAATGCTTTCCACTATTCTTGGCAGATTTTAGCTACCTCCTGGTTCTGCCATCTACCCTAAGGATACATCAGCTCATGGGAAATGTTGAAAGAAAAGTTCATCAGCCAGTTCCGCATTCATGTGGAACAACCCAAGGACGCTTATTCCCTATCTAATATCAAACAGAAGCCTGGGGAGACAGTGCAACAATATCTAACCCGATTCAACGCCGCAGCAGCCGCAGTCCAAGATGCCGACAAGAAACTTATCCTAATGGCCCTCTGTAGTGGTGTGTATTCGGATACTAAGTTTGCTGGGAGATTAACAAAAGAAAAGCCAGCTACCATACCCGATTTCTTCCACGAAGCCAAGAAATATATGAGACTTGAAGACGCTGCTATTGAATGGAAAACAGGGCAACAAACCAAGGCAGCTCATGGCAACACACCCGCAGTAGCAAGGGACGTTCGAAGAAATGACTCCAGAGATAGTGCTGGGGCAAGAAGGGGAAAAGCGCTTATATAGGCCAGGACCGAGATTTGACTCTTACACTCCTTTAAATGAAACAATCGAAAACATCTTCTTGGCCACCCAAGATGAAGTTAGATAAAAGCGCCCCCCGCACAAGAAAGAATCAGATAATGCAATTAAGTCTGCAAAGTTCTGCCGATTCCACGAATCTCATGGGCATGACACCAATGAATGCCATCATCTCCGGGACTTGATTGAAGAACAAATCAAAAGGAAGAGACTATAGCGCTATGTGAAAGGCCAGAACATGACTTCAACTCCTGTCAATGAGAACCCAGGGCTGCCCCTCCCAGAAGTAGGCGGAGGAAATCGCAACACCAACGGCTCCAGTCAAGAGAAGATAGTGGTCCTTACCATATCAGGAGGACCACACATCGTCGACGGAATTTTGGCAGAGATGGAGAGATACGGTAAGTCACTTAGAAACAATGAAGGCTACGTTAATTCTGTTACAGAAGAACGCCACCCGAAATGGAAAGAGAATGATGACATCACATTCAGTAGGCGTGATCTAGAGGGAAGACAGTACCCTCACATGGATCCTATGGTCATCTCTACCTGGTTCGGTCCAGCCAAGGTTTTCCAAATTCTAGTAGACACTGGAAGCTCAGTAAATATCCTATTCAAGTATGCTTTCGACAAAATGAAGCTATCAATGAAGCATGTGTCACCCTGCAGCAAACGGCAACAAGGTTTCACTGGAGATGCGAAGATGCCCCTCGGGCAGCTGGACCTCTTTGTCGAAATAGGAAGTCATTCCCGCTCCGTTGTGCGAAAACAAACATTTGTGCTAATAGAGAACCACTCGGCCTACAACGCCTTTTTGGGAAGGCCAGCCTTGTCTGACTTCCAAATTGTCCTAGCCCCGTGGTGCCTGAAGATGAAATTTCCAATGGACAACAGAAAAGGAGAAATAGAGGGAGATCAAGACGCCGCTCGAGATTGCTATGTGACTGAACTTCGCAATAACCGCAGGAAGGATAAAGGGAAGGATGCAGAGACTTCTCTCCGCAAGAAAAACTTAGAAGCATAGCAATTAAAGAAAGCCCCTCCTCTTTGATACACCAGCGATCCTTTCAACGAATTACACCCCAGGGACAAGGAGGAGGAGGCCACCACCGAGCCTGCAGAGGCTATGGAATTTGTATCTGTAGACAAACACGACCAAAGTAAACTGCTGAGAGTCGGGTCTCAGTTAAGAGCGGAATTGAAGGATCAACTCGTCGATTTTCTTCGCCACAAATGGATGTATTTGCATGGACGCATGCTGACATGACTGGAATCTCCCCTGACGTAGCATGCCACGTACTGAACATCGATCCCACCAAGGTGCCAGTAAAACAGAAAAAGAGAAGCATGGGGGCAGAACAATTAGCAGCCCTCGAGGAAGAAGTAAAGAATCTACTTGCCAATAACTTCATACGAGAAGCCATCTACCCAGAATGAATCGCCAACCCGGTACTGGTAAAGAAGGCTAATGGGAAGTGGCAAACATGCATCGACTTCTCCAACTTAAATGACGCTTGCCCGAAGGACTGCCTCCCACTCCTCCGAATCGACCAACTCGTGGACAGCATAGCCGGACACGAACTCTTATCCTTTATGGACGCATACTCAGGATATAACCAGATCCCTACGCACGCCCCCGATCAAGACCACACTAGTTTCATTACTGACCGGGGATTGTACTGCTACAGAGTAATGCCTTTTGGACTTAAAAACGCTGGAGCTACTTATCAGTGCCTCGTCAACAAGATGTTTGCGGAATTAATAGGACGAACTATGGAAGTTTATTTGGATGACATGCTGGTAAAATCGAGAAAAGCCAATGATCATATAAACCACCTGGATGAGATGTTTCAAGTACTTCGCCAATATGGAATGAAGCTGAATCCTCTAAAGTGCTCCTTCGGAGTATCGTCGGGAAAGTTCTTGGGATTCATAGTCCATGCCCGGGGGATTGAAGCAAACCCCGAACGAGTCCGGGCTTTGCAAGATATCAAGATACCATCCACTCGAAGAGAGATACAAAGTATAAACGGGAAAGTGGCCGCCCTAAGCAGGTTCATCTCTAAAGCAACCGACAAATGCATCCCTTTCTTTGAAGCTCTAAAGAAAGACAAAGGAAAGTTCGAATGGACTAACGAATGCTCGACAGCCTTCCTTAACCTAATCGAACACCTCCAGAGACCACCAGTACTCTCAACTCCAAATGAGGGCGAGGAACTATACCTATACCTTGCTATATCGTCCCATGCTTTAAGCGCCGCTTTGGTGAGAGAAGACAACCGCGCGCAGCTGCCCGTATACTTTGTAAGCAAGAGATTTACAGGGGCAGAAGCCAGATACCCTAAACTTGAGAAGCTAGCATACTGTCTGCTAATCACGTCACGGAAGCTGCGACACTATTTCCAATCTCATTCCATCAGAGTTTTAACCGATCAACCGCTAAGGCAGGTACTCCATCGCCCCGACACTTTTGGGCGACTACTTAAGTGGTGCATTGAACCGAGTCAATATGATATCACCTACCATCCTCGCACCGCCATCAAGGGACAAGCCATGGCCGATTTTATTATCGAATTCACTACCAACGAAGGTAAGGATCAATCTGAAATAACAAAAGATATCAAGTGGAATCTCTTTGTAGATGGAGCTTCAAAAGAACAGGGCTCGGGGGCAGGTATTGTGATAATCACCCCCAGGGGAAGGAAGCTGCACTATGCCCTAAGGTTGGAATTCGCTGCCACCAACAACGATGCAGAATATGAAGCAGTATGTAGGACTAGAACTTGCCTTAGAAATTGGAGTCAGTTCTTTATGTCTCCATAGTGATTCTCAACTTATTGTAAATCAAATACTGGGAGAATTCCAGACTCGAGGAGAACGACTCACAGCATATCTAAAGAAGACCAAGCTACTGCTCAATCAATTGGATCACTATTTAATCAAACACATTCCTCAAGGAGAGAATCAGGAGGCCGACGAACTGGCAAAGCAAGCTAGCATGAAGGACGGCACCACTTCCGGAACAATAACCATCTCAAAGCAACTAGCACCAAGTTTCGAACAAGAGGATCTGATAGCTACAATCGAAGAAGAAACTTGGATGACTCCAATCCGGAAGTACTTGCAAGATGGCACACTACCCAACGAGCGTAACGAAGTTAGGAAAATCTTGAGGAATGGTTCCCACTACACAATACAAGAAGACATCCTCTATCGGCGCGGCTTCTCTAAACCCTTATTAAGATGTGTCGCTGGAAGGGAAGCTAAGGAAATCTTATCCAACATCCATCGAGGAAGTTACGGAGACCACACTGGATGGCAGACCTTGGCAAAGAAGATACTCCGATATGGATATTTCTGGCCCACCTTAAACAAAGACGCCTTGACTTCGTCAAAAAATGCAACAGATGTCAGAAATTTACTAAAATCCCTCGACTACCAACCAATGAGATTACTCAGATGACCAGCCCTTGGCCCTTTGCAATATGGGGAATTGACTTGATTGGCGAACTGCCAATGGGCCGAAGCGGAGCCAAATATGCCATGGTGGCAGTTGACTATTTCACTAAATGGGTGGAAGCGGAGCCTCTGAATAAAATATCTTTGGCAAAAGTTATTAACTTCTTGATCAAAAATGTTTTATGCAAGTACGGGGTTCCACTCAAAATCATATTGGACAATGGACTTCAATTTGACAGCGAGGAATTCACCGACTGGTGCCGAGAGCACGGAATTCACAAAAGCTTCTCATCTATAGCTTATCCCCAGGCAAACGGACAAGTTGAAGCTATCAACAAAATTCTCAAAACTCTAATCAAGAAGAAACTTGAAAAGTCAAAAGTTGCTTGGGTGGATGAACTTCCTACGGCACTTTGGGCCTACCATGCATCTTACAGAACATCAACAGGACATCCTCCTTTCTCTTTTGCATACGGATCGAAGGCCATGCTCCTAGTTGAAACTGTAGTGCCCTCCCACCGTAGGATCCACTACAACCCAGAAGAGAATGAAGAACTCCTACACATGTCTTTGGACCTAATTGAAGAAAGAAGAAATGATGCAGCACTTAAAGCGGCAGCTCACAAGCAAAAAGTGGCAGCACGATACAACTCCAAAGTCAAGCACCGAAGCTTACGAGAAGGAGATCTTGTTCTCAAACGGATCTTCCCGCGCCCTGTAGCGCTAGATCCTATCTGGGACGGACCCTATATAATTCATAAAGATCTCCACAACGGAGCTTATATTTTGTCAACAGTGGACGGAGAGGTGTTCTAGAGGGCATGGAACATCCAACACCTTCGTCGATACTTTTCTTAACTTGTACTACCCATATGAAGTGAATTAACAAAGAGAATCAGTGGACGTAAGCATTTTCGTGCCGAACCACTTTAAAAATCTTGTCTCCTTTTAACTTGTTCCTTTATATCTTTGCTGCTTGTTAATCTTTATCCTTTTCTGTTGAACAAAATCCTGTATAACGGCATTTCCATTCTGGACACTTCATGGCACAACCTCACCTGGACAAGACCCAACAGGTACTATACGAATCTATGCCCTCGTCAATGAGACACTTTTGCTCCAGCATCCCTCTGCTGCGGGTTAACTCGTTGCTCGCGACGGCCCTCAAAGCCAACTGTAATGAGCCGATCATAAGCCACCGAGAAGGCCGACTACAGCCGAGGCAGCTCATTACGGCGTTCGGCTCGCCGGCGACTGTGAACCGATTATAAGCCCCAACATAAGGTGTGGCCAGCCAGGGGCAGTTCACAGTTGACGATCGGCACCCACGCTAGCCGGCCACGGTAAATAGAATAATACCCATGATTACGGGCCATAATGGCCTGGGTAGTTACTGTGCGTGATCTCGGCTCCGATGTGTCTTAAGTATGGCTGTGGTGAAAAAGAAAACTCCCCGTGGAGGCGTAAGATGGGTGACGAACGTCTCCAAGATCCATAGCTAGGGAAAGTGACTACAAAACCTGTTTGCCACGAACTTAAGCACATCGAAGGTTTTCCGTGATTGGAAGTTTTACTATTTCTTATATTTCCATTTTATTTGTAAAAACTTTCCTCCTATCCTCTATAACGATCGCTTAAGTACATGACACAAAATAGGAGACACTCGCTAGAGGAAATGAAAACTCACAACTGGATAACAGGTCATTTAGCTGCATTCCATCCTCATTCACACAAGACATTCAAAGCTACCATCAACAACTAAAACACGAAGGGCGGCACTTCCTTTTCTTGTACATAAACATGTAGCTATAGCCTATTCACACATCACACTGACATTGCGAGACATGAAATTGTATTTTAAGCAAGAGCTTAGCATCCAACACGATTGAAGCACATGCACATACACAGCTATATTTCTTATGCAACACATCAAAATAACGACAGCATTCAGATATGACAGAATCAGCTTATGTTATAAAACTATATAAGAATAAAATCATTCGCTACAATGACAAAATTACCTAATTACAGCCTGAAAGTACATTAATGTTTTGGACAAGTATATATAGGAATGTCAAGTAAAACCAAAAAATGCCCGGATCAAGTCAAAATAGTCGGCAGCATCAGAACTTCATCTCTATCATTCCAACCCCCCAAGATCTACTTGACAGCAGGATCAGAACTCCCAGCATGCTGACCAGAGGTCCCACCTGTCCAATTCGGGAGAAGAATCTATTAGACAAACGATAAGCAATCAAGTTAAGAAATGATTAAAAGAAAAGACTTACCAGCTTCTGCTCCCTGATCATCTTCCTCCAACTGCACACCCACTTCCTCGGCGGTAAGCAGCCGCATGGCCTCCTTCACCGCCACCTTCTCCTGCTTGGTGAACTGAGTGGTAACCACATCCATCCTGAAGGCCACGCCGCCCTCCTTATCCGCCTCAACCTTGGCCTCCTCCAAAGCCCGGAGATATATCCTAGCCATGACACGGGGATAATCTGTTGAGTCACAAGTTTCATGAAGGTTTTGATTTGTGACAAATAACTAAAGGCGATCGAAAAAACAAGGTCATTATGGCTATAAAGAGCTACATATGGTACTCTAGATTGTAGATTGATTATTTGATATTATGTTAGTGATAAACTTGTTAAAATCTATCCTCAAATAATCATGCATTTTCAAGAAAATTAATATATATACGATTAGAATGTAGTTGCACATTCAGTGTGCAACTTTACAGGGACCGGTCGACCGGTCACAATATAGGCGGTCGACCGTTCCTGCATAATTTGGACACTGAACGTGCACACATGCACATAACGTATATATATTTAAATCCTGTCTACTGGTCACTTTTTAACCTGTCGACCGTTTTTAAACAGAAAGCAATTTTTCCAAAAGACACTTCTTTTCTCCAAAGGTTGCATCTCTTACCTTTCACCAAAGATCATATCTCTTAATGGCAACTGCTCACAAAGAGTTACAATCATTCTTATCTACATAAACTCATCTAATTCGTTGATTAATATAACATGATTTTATATGCTTTTTAATCTAATCTCTGATCTTACTTTCTACATACTCCTGCATTCTAAAAGCTCTCGATTATTTATTGAATCATCGAAACTATTTCATATCTTTTGATTCAATAAGTAATATACTTTCCTTAATCTTTTCAAAACATCATTCGCATAATTTGAGGATAAGATTATAGGAAGGGTGTACTGCTAGTGACAAATCCGTGTTTTCAAGAACACAAGTTGTCAACAACAATTGTATTTGTTCTTTTGTTGAAGTCCTCTGTGTTGTAAGAGGCAAGTGTTGAAGTCCTCAGTGTATTAGAGGCGTGAAATCCTGTTCGGTTGTTCGGGTGTTGTAAACCTGTTCCTCCGGGTGAAGCGAGGTTGTTAATAGTGAAAATCCAGGTAGAAGTCTGGCACTGGACGTAGGACGGTGCTCCGAACCAGTATAAAAATCTCTGGTGTGATTTTCTATTTGTTATTTACTATGTTATTATCATCTATTTCCGCATTTATATTGTAGTCCATATTACACGATCTGTGTGTACTATATTAGCACATATAATTGTATACACACCGCACTTTCATTTGGTATCAGAGCACGGTCATCATATAACCGTAACACAGTTATTTGATATATTATAGTAATATGGCAAATAACGTAAGTACTAGCACTCAAAACACCACTTACACGGAGGGTCAATCGACACAAAGACCTCCATTTTTCAATGGTCTTAACTATAGTTATTGGGCAACACGTATGTCATTCTTTATGCAATCAAATAGCTATGATGCTTGGAATGCCACTCAAAGAGAAATAGTGAATCCAACAACTGATTATTCAGAATGGACTGCAGCTGAGAAAACGGCAGCAGCCGTAAATGCAAGAGCAATAAATATGTTGTTTTGTGCATTAGACCAAAATGAATATAACCGTGTTAGTATCTGCACTACTGCATATCAAATTTGGCAAACACTAAAAATCACTCATGAAGGTACTAACAAGGTTAAACAAGCCAAAATAGCCATGCTGAAAAGTCAATTTCAAAATTTCAAAATGAAACCAAATGAGACAATAAATGACATGTATTCACGGTTTCAAACTATTCACCATGCACTTATTGGCTTAGGACAAAAGTATTCTGATTTCGATGTTGTTTCAACAGTCCTACATTCTCTGACTAGTGAATGGGAAGGAAAAGTATTAGCAATTGAAGAAGCTAATGACCTTTCCGTCATGAAGCCAGATGAATTGATAGGAAACTTAATGTGCTATGAAGCAAATTTGCAGGCTAGAAAAGAACAGAAAGAAGAAAAGAAAAATGTAGCATTTCATGTTGAGAAAGATGAAAATGAATCAAATTCTGAAGACGAAGATTTGGCATTCATTGCGAAAGGATTTAAAAAATTCCTAAAATATCGAAAAGCCAGTCGTTACAATAAAAGGAAACCTGGATCAAACAAACCATCTTCATCTGCTATAGAATGTTTCAACTGCCACAAAAAGGGACACATGCAGAAAGATTGTCCAAAACAAAAGAAGAAGTCAGAAAATGACAAATTCAAATATAAGAAGGACAAATCTAAGAAACGAGCTTTCTCAGTAACATGGGATGATTCAGAGTCATCTTCATCAGAAAGTGAAGGTGATTCAGAGAATGAACAAGCTAATGTTTGTTTCATGGCAACAGAAGATGAGGTACAAATTCCTACATTTGATGAATTACTTGATATTAATGCTGAATTAATAGTCAAATATAAAGACATAAAACGTCAATTAAAAGTAGTCAAAGCAGATTTAAGTAGAGCAGAGTTTGAACGAGATATGTTAAAAGATGAGAAGAAAATATTAGAAGAGGAACTTGAAAATATTCAAGAATCATCATCTAATGTTGACTCTCAAATATCTCTTTTGAGTCAAGAAATAGAAGCTCAAAAAGAGAAAAATAATGCTCTCACTACTGAAAATCATGAGCTTAAAGCAAAAGTCAAAATTCTAGACCTAGAAAAAGCTAGCTTACAAACAAAGTTTGATGACATTACTCAAAATGTTTCTAACTTTAACAAAGGTCGAGAAAATTTGACAAAAATAATTGAAAGTTCACAATCTATTTCAGACAAACAAGGATTGGGATATAACAAACAAGAAACCAAGAAACATCTTGGAAATAAACGGAAGAAGAAAGTACAAAAAACTGAAGCTAAGAAAAATCTTAGTTTATTATATTCCAAACCAAAACCAGTTGTCAAATTTCAAAAGAAAAATGTCAAGACTATCAAAATATGGGTTCCTAAAACAAATAACAATTTGATTAGGAACAAATACATTCAGCAATTCATGAATACTGTGCATTTTAATAAAAATTATATATATAAAGGGGATACCGGACCCATATGGGTTTGGACTCCTAAGACCTAACTCTTAGGACCCTATAAAAAGTGGGTACCATGGACTTAATTCTATTTTTTGCAGGTCCCACTTAAGAAAAAAGGAAAGTGGATATTGGACAGTGGTTGCTCAAAGCACATGACAGGGGACAAGAGTCTATTAACAAATATTACATATTCATATGGTGGCTCCGTCACTTTTGGAGACAATTCAAAAGGCTATATCATCGGCAAAGGCGATGTGAGCAATTGCGGTACATCTAACTTATCACTTATTACTAATGTCATGCTAGTTAGAAATTTAAAACACAATTTGCTTAGTATTAGTCAGTTATGTGACAAGGGATTTATAATTTCATTTTCAAATAATAAGTGTAGTATTTTAGATAAAGACCATAATTTGGTTTTCGAAGGTTATAGAGACAGAAATATATATATTCTGAATATGAATATTAATCATAATTCAGATATGTGTCTTGTGGCTAATGACAATGATCCATGGCTATGGCACAAACGCTTCTGTCATATAAACTTCAGAACTATTGACAAGCTAGCCAAAAACAATCTAGTTAGAGGACTACACAAAATGAGTTTTAAAGTTAACAACATTTGTGATGCATGTCAATTAGGAAAATTGACCAAATCATCTTTTAAATCCAAGAAAGTCATATCAACATTACAACCACTTGAGTTACTGCACATGGATTTATTTGGACCTACTAGGGTTCAATCAATAAATCACAGTCAATATGTGCTTGTAATTGTTGATGATTTCTCTCGTTATACATGGACAATTTTCTTAAAAAATAAAAGTGACACTTTCGATCATTTCAAATCTTTCGTCAAAAGAATTCAAAAATCAAAAGGGATTAAAGTTAAAAATATAAGAAGTGATCATGGCGGAGAGTTTGAAAATAATGAATTTGAACATTTTTGTACAAAGAAAGGTATATATCATAATTTTTCGTTTCCCAGAACTCCACAACAAAAAGGAGTTGTAGAACGGAAGAACCGAACTTTACAAGAATGTGCAAGAACATTATTGAATGGAACCATCTTACCAAAACATTTTTGGGCGGAAGCTGTGGCAACTGCCTGTTATGTTTTAAATCGTGTATCCATAAGACCTCTTACCAAGAATACTCCTTATGAATTATTTAACAAAAGGAAGCCTAAAATCTCATATTTCAAAGTTTTTGGTTCCAAGTGCTTTATTTTAAATACGAAAGACCAGCTTGGCAAATTCGATCCAAAAGCCGATGAAGGAATATTTGTCGGTTATTCGGAACGAAGTAAGGCCTATCGGATATTTAATAAACGAACCAAAACTATTGAAGAATCACTTCATGTCTCTTTTGATGAAATCTATCAGCACCCTCACACTATATCAGATGATGACGAATCAATAGTCACTGACAATCAAATCATCACAAATATTGATTCTGACTCGGAAATAATTATTGAGAATATTCCTCAAACATGTGAGTTACAATCACCACCAAGAATATTAAGAGACCATTCGGCTCAAAATATAATCGGTGAAATAACATCACATGTCAGAACAAGGAGTCAACTCAATCAAATGGGTCATGTCGCTTTTCTCTCAAATATCGAACCTAAGAATCCAAAAGAAGCTGCTACAGATGATTACTGGATCATTGCCATGCAGGAAGAACTAAATCAGTTTGAGCGCAATGACGTTTGGGAACTTGTTCCAAGACCAACTGATCAGTCAGTAATTGGTACTAAATGGGTCTATAAAAATAAGGCCGACGAACAAGGAAATATCACCAAAAATAAAGCAGGATTAGTAGCACAAGGATATAATCAGGAAGAAGGTATCGATTATGAAGAAACTTTTGCACCAGTTGCTCGACTAGAAGCTATTAGAATCCTATTATCTTTTGCTTGTCACCATAATTTCAAACTTTATCAGATGGATGTCAAAAGTGCTTTTCTCAATGGATTTATCAAAGAGAATGTCTATGTCGAACAACCTCCTTTGTTCATACATGAAAAATATCCTGACCATGTGTTCAAACTTAAGAAAGCTTTGTAAGGTTTAAAACAAGCACCTCGTGCTTGGTATGAACGACTACATAGCTATCTTATACTCAGGATTTCAAATAGGCAAAGTCGATCAAACTTTGTTTATTAAACATTCTCGAAAAGATATTCTAGTTATCCAGATATATGTAGACGATATCATCTTTGGTTCAACAAACGATAAACTTTGCAAAGAATTTGCAAGTATTATGACCAAAGAATTCGAAATGTCTCATATGGGAGAACTATCTTATTTTCTTGGACTTCAAATAAAGCAACTTTCAAATGGTATTTTTATCAATCAAGAAAAATACTGTGAAAACCTTATCAAACGCTTTAGATTAGAAAATACATCTGGTAAACCAACTCCTATGAGTACAACTACACATCTTGAAAAAGATGAAAGTGGTAAGAATGTTAACCACAAATTATATCGAAGCATGATTGGTTCTCTTCTTTATCTTACAGCTAGTCGTCCGGATATAATAATGAGTGTTTGTTTATGTGCTCGTTTTCAAGCCGATCCAAAGGAATCACATCTACGAGCAGTGAAACGTATAATTCGTTATCTTAATAATACCAAAGATTTCGGTCTTTTTTATCCAAAAGAATGTCCATTTGAATTAGTATCATATAGTGATGCTGATTTCGGTGGCTCACGAACGGATAGAAAAAGTACAAGTGGTACGTGCCATTTTATTGGAAAATCACTTGTCTCCTGGTTCAGTAAGAAACAGAATTGTGTTTCACTATCAACATGTGAAGCTGAATATATGTCAGCAGCTCTCGCTTGTACTCAAGTACTATATATGCAACAAACACTTCAAGATTTTGATATTCATTTATCAAATTCTATTATATACCGTGATAACACCAGTGCTATAAATCTCTCTAAAAATCCAGGAAATCACTCTAGAACCAAATACATTGATATCCGTCATCATTTCCTTCGAGATAATATTGACAAAGGAAATATATGTCTTGAATATGTCCATACTGACAATCAATTAGCGGACATTTTTACTAAGCCTCTGCTCGAATCTAATTTTATTAGATTACGAAGAGAGCTTGGTTTAATTTCAAGGAAAAATCTTGACTAAGTAATTTCTAAAGAACGTCTTCTTTTTAGTTATTCTTTAACCATAACTTTTGCATAAATTATTTATTTTTTTTTATTTTTTTTACATTAAATATAAGCCACTGCTTGATTTAATGGTTAATTCTCTTTACTCACTTTTTCATTCTTTTCTTTTAGTGATTGTCCTTTCCTTTCTTAATTTATAATTTCAGTTTCAAAAGGAAAGCTATTTTTAGAGTTAAAATAAAAATTTCTGCTTATGTTTTCTTGGTTAAAATTTTCCATTAACTTACATCCATAGGTTTATACATAAGAAACTTGTATATAAGCTTGCAAAAAAATTTCATATTTTGTTCATCTTTTTTTTATCTAACCATAATATTCTATACAACATTCCCTATGGCTCACATTTGTGATAAATGTGCTCAAGAATCATACATTTCTATTACGAGTTCTGAGTCGGAGGAATATTATTCTCCTACTACACCAAAACAAAAACCAAGTTGTCATCATCAATGCTCTTGTATGTCTGATAAAACTCCAAATTCAAAACGAGTGAAGAGGACACTGTTCTATTCTCCTCGTACCAAAGCACAAATCGATGAAATACACCACTACTAGAAACATCAGATAGACCTTCAGAGACAGCTCCATTATGGGCAAAGTCAACTTTATCACGAGCAACAACGGACATCGACACGATTATCCGTTTTAGAAAAGTTGGCAACATTTTTCTACGGTTCCAACAAGCATGACGTGCATGAACCAATGCCGTCTAGGCCATCAACATCTAAAAGTCCTAACTCGTGGGATCGGAACTATGAGAAGAATGAAGGAGCTCAAAAACAATGGAGTCCATGGTCAAAACGTATTGAAGGAAACAACGATAATTCTAATGACGAACCTTCTCATTAGATTTATATATAGTTATTATATCTTTATCTATCACTTGTGTAATAACGGTTATATTTTGTATTAGGAATAAAATATAATATATAAAGGTTGATATATTATAAAAAAATTGCATAATAACATGTTTTTTCTTAGCAGACCAAAACCGGTCGACCACCCCTGTTATAGCCGGTCGACCGTTTGCTCCCTGGTTGAAAACGGTCGACCGGCCATATTTCATAGGTCGACCGGTTGACGTATTTTCAGTTTTTATATATACCTATGCGTCATTTTTCCTTCTACCCTCTTTCTCTTTTGACTCAAGCTGTTCTTTTTCCCAAAATCACAAACCCTAGTTTCCTATTTTCAATTCCCAAATCTCAAATCTTCCAACAATGGCTCCTCCTCAAAAGAAATCTAAGAAAGGAACAACCTCTGAAACTTCATCTCTAAGCATCTCCGCCAAAAAGTGGCTTCAAAGTCCAATTGCTGTAACAAGATGGAATCAGATGACAAATTACAAGTTTCATCCAGGCTCTTTTATCAAATTTGATGATTTCACGGCTTATGGCGTTCGGAGGTTAGCCAATAATGCCAACATTACTCCATTGATAGATTTTTCAGAAAATAATGTGGAGATAAATCATTTGATGATCAAATTGTTTTACGCCAACATGAATCTCGATGAATATCAACCTGATAATCCAAACGGAGTCATCTGGTCTGTGGTCTGTGGTAAGCAAATTTTTCTTACTCATGCTAGAATTGCCTCTATACTTGGTATACCAAATCGAGGCGATGAGTTTTCATCTACCTTCTGCGAAGTCTTCACTCGAAATAGTACTAGTCATCAGTTCATAGAAGACAATAGTGATGGCACAAAGTCTATTGGACTTCGACCGACAGCTAGACTACTTCATCGTGTTTTGATGCATTCTCTTTTTCCTAGACTTGGAAATTATGATGCAGTATATAAAGAAAACTTCAAAGCACTCTATGCTATTTATGGTGAAATCCAAATCAATTGGGTACACATGCTTTTTGATGAAATTCTCAAGGTAAATAACTCTACACGGCCTCATTTCTTCTACAATGAATATATCATGCGACTTTTGTTAGCTTGTGGAGTAAATCCTCCTGATTCTGCAACCTCAAAACCAAAATGCATTGATTCAATAACCATCAAACGAATGAAGCTTCCTCCACCTTATCTTGAGATTATGTCTTTTGAAGAATGGCAACAAAGAGGACCAAGAAAACAAAGAGCAACTTCCTCTCGTCCTCGTTCCGATGAAGTGAAACTATTAAAATCAAAATCATCAACAAAAGAATCACTTGAAACAATTGCGCGTAACCAATTTTTGCTTGAATCACGTCTCAAGCGAATGGACTCTAAAATTGATAAGCGCTTCAATAAGGTCAAGTCATTCTTTGGTATGCTATGGGATGCTATATCATGTTCCACATCCACCCTCTGTTCAAGCACAAGACCCAAGAAAACGTCCTGCTGCTCCTGTTTTCACCTGGACATCATCTGACGAGTCTACTGGTATGAGTGGTCATGGACATGGAGAATCATCTAGAGGGAACAATGATGAGGAAGAAGAAGAAGATGATGACGATGACAACGACGACGATGATGATGAAGAGGAGATACGATCTGCTTCATCTTAGATTCTATTATGGTTTAGCACTTTAAAAACATTCATCGACACTTGTACTAAATAGTGTCGTTATTCTTATTTTTCGTTTGACATTATGATCTGTAGAATACTCTATTATGTTTTGGCTGTTTTAATGATTTATTTTGCTATGCATATCATATTCCTTCTACTATTCTAGTGTCTGTTGCTCCTTTTTGTCGATGACAAAGGGGGAGAAAGGGCTAACAATTGTTTGCAGGAACGTACATATATAAGAATTCAAAGAGAGAGATCACATATTCAGGGGGAGATTCAGATTTGCAGATATATATTGTCATCAATCAAAAAGGGGGAGAACGTTGAGTCACAAGTTTTATGAAGGTTTTGATTTCTGACAAATAACTAAAGGCGATCGACAAAACAAGGTCATTATGGCTATAAAGAGCTACATATGGTACTCTAGATTGTAGATTGATTATTTGATATTATATTAGTGATAAACTTGTTAAAATCTATCCTCAAATAATCATGCATTTTCAAGAAAATTAATATATGTACGATTAGAATGTAGTTGCACATTCAGTGTGCAACTTTACAGGGACCGGTCGACCGGTCACAATATAGGCGGTCGACCGTTCCTGCATAATTTGCACACTGAACGTGCACACATGCACATAACGTATATATATTTAAATTCCTGTCTACTGGTCACTTTTTAACCTGTCGACCGTTTTTAAACAGAAAGCAATTTTTCCAAAAGACACTTCTCTTCTCCAAAGGTTGCATCTCTTACCTTTCACCAAAGATCATATCTCTTAATAGCAACTGCTCACAAAGAGTTACAATCATTCTTATCTATATAAACTCATCTAATTCGTTGATTAATATAACATGATTTTATATGCTTTTTAATCTAATCTCTGATCTTACTTTCTACATACTCCTGCATTCTAAAAGCTCTCGATTATTTATTGAATCATCGAAACTATTTCATATCTTTTGATTCAATAAGTAATATACTTTCCTTAATCTTTTCAAAACATCATTCGCATACTTTGAGGATAAGATTATAGGAAGGGTGTACTGCTAGTGACAAATCCGTGTTTTCAAGAACACAAGTTGTCAACAACAATTGTATTTGTTCTTTTGTTGAAGTCCTCTGTGTTGTAAGAGGCAAGTGTTGAAGTCCTCAGTGTATTAGAGGCGTGAAATCCCGTTCGGTTGTTCGGGTGTTGTAAACCTATTCCTCCGGGTGAAGCGAGGTTGTTAATAGTGAAAATCCAGATAGAAGTCTGGGATTGGACGTAGGACGGTGCTCCGAACCAGTATAAAAATCTCTGGTGTGATTTTTCTATTTTTTATTTACTATGCTATTATCATCTATTTCCGCATTTATATTGTAGTCCATATTACACGATCCGTGTGTACTATATTAGCACATATAATTGTATACACACCGCACTTTCATAATCGTCCATCTAGGATAGGTTGCCCTGCTTCCAAGTGCGGAAGTACATGTCCTGGAGCATCTCATCCATCATCCTCTCGTTCTCCTCAAACTCCCTCATCCGGGCCTCGAAAGCCGATAGCCTTGCAACGGCAGCATCTCTCTCCAATCGGTATCTCGAGCAGTCAGCCTGAAGGGATATCCGCATCGCCTCCATCTCCTCCTTTGGCTTGGCTTGAGCAAGCTCTGCGGCATCAAGCCTCCCAGATAAGTCCTCTATCTGCTCAAGATCCGCTTTCCGAACCTCATCCACCATGGCAATGGCCATATCGATCTGTTCCTTGTAGGTAGCCTCCATTTTCTGCAGCTCGGCTCGGCTAGCCTCTTCCATGGTTTTCTTGAGTCGTCTGGAGGCCACCTCATGCTGGGATATCTGAATGGCCCGATCGACAAGCTGTTTGGCCTGATCGGAAACCATTAGCCGCAGCCGAATGTTAGCACTTCCGATTTCCTCTCCAGCCTTAACCAGTCGGGCGTGATGCCCCATCAACTTCTTGGTCTCCTCAGCCACCCGATCGATGTTTGCCTTGGCCTCATCCCCCATAGTCACAATCCGAGAGGTCAACAAGTCGAGATCCTAAGACTTAGCCTCATCAAGCGCCCTTACTATAGGATTGCGGGGTAGGAGGTGCTCACCGGTAACCTCATCGAAGGAAATATCATGAGAACTCGGGTCCAGATCTGGATGACCCGCAAATGGGTTACGAACTAAGCCGGGACGATCAACATGAGTAACGGTTGGATTCTCTGATGGATGCGGAGATAGTATGGACGCAGTATCCTCCCTCGTGATGTCATGAATAGGCTGGGTTGGGGGCTGAGGTCCAAGTGAAGGTTCGAACATGGAACGCCTCCTCTTTCTCTTTTGAATATCCTCTTCAATGACTCCGAGAAGAGGAGGGTAGCCGACTACGCCCCCGGAACGGTCAGTCGAGGGCTTCGGTTTGGCAGAAGCTTTGAGGAGTTTGAATTGCTCGAGGCGGTGTCGAAAGTCTAATGTCTTGCCCGCCTTACCCGTTCCTGGAATAAAAACCAAGTGTTACAGGCATGCATGAGACTATAATCCAAGAAACATGTGAAGTTAGAAGAGGAGTCGAAAATTCACCTTGAACCGCCGTAGTTGCCCTAGCTGAAATGCTCTCAGAAGATGGACTGGCACCCGTCCCGGCCTTATCAGATTTCTTCGGCTTCTCCACCAAGGCCGGCCTTTCCTCCAACCCCTCAAAGGATTGGCGGAAAGCATCATCCTCCCACTCTTGAATCTCACCTGCTTGCCCAGAGGTCAAGGCACCAACGCCACTACCACTCCGTCCTTCGCTACCATTACCACCATCACCTTCTCCATCACCTCCGCTCTGCTCCTCGCCTCATTCCTCCTCTCCACTTTCCTCCTCCGAAATATCTGGGCATGTGCTGGGAGAGGGTCCATCATATTTTTTGAGCTTCTTCCCCCCAACGACTGGAGGTACCGAGAAGGGTCTCATCTTGCTGCTCTTTGTCGTGGCCTCTCCTTTGGCTTTGGCGGCTCTTTCCTCGACCGTATCCCTCTGCTTGACCACAGACTGATGTGGTAGAATCAAGTTGTGTCCCAGGAGAGTGGCATTCCTGATTAGGTAAGAAGCTGACCTATCCCTTCCCAAAATGACCTCTATCTCCGCGGCCATCTGAACCAGATGATCATTCTCCACGACCGCAAAGCCACCTGTCGCAAGCAAGAAATAAAAACACATAAGAAGAAGCATCTCAGTCAGAACGGAAATTATAAATAAGCTTCAACTTACAGCCAGAGGTGCAGTGGTGGATCGAAACAGTGTCATCCTGGACGAAGAACCATTTCTTCTTAAACATGGTGAACTTTGAATACAAGTCCATGACCGGCTTGAAGGACACAGCCGATTCCAAGGTGATGTATGGAGACCCCTTCCTGTAACCTCTCAAGTTATATAGATATTGAATCTCCCGGTTAGAAGGGGGTGGCCATACTTTCTCTGGAAAATCATGAATAGGCACAACAAGATAGCGTAGGAGTTGGGCTGGAGCTGGAAGGGGCCACCTTCAAATAAGTGACGAAGCTAACTATCCAAGCATTGATTGAAGGAATGGCCCCACACATGCAGTGGTAGCTACTATAAGCGAAGTATCCTTCAGGGGGATTATATGGCATGACCCCCTTCCCTGGAAACAACATGCGTGCTCTATCAATCCCAAAGGAGCGGGAGATAACATCAAGCTGCTCCTCTCTGAGAGAGCTCGGAAAGCAATCAGGAGGAGAGTTCAGAAGCTCTTGAGGACCATATCCATCCACTAGTGATCTCAGGATGGGTCCCTGTCGTCCCGGTACTAGCTGGGCTGGAGGAACCACATGGGAATCTCTTCTGTCCGTAGATTTTCTCTTTTCTGATTGAGTTTCCATTTTGTGAGACATTATCTGCGATATCAGAAAAACATATTGTTAAAACAGGGGATATAGAGACATAAACATGCAAGTATATGTAGTCCGGAATTTCACTCGTAATTCAAAACATAAAAACTCAAGTATATAAGGCTCATTCGGCACTTATACAGTGTAGTCTCATTCGGAGGTCAAGGCACACACTCCATTCGGCAATTCAAGTACGAAATTGTCATTCGGTACTTAAAACCCACAAGGTTCATTCGGTATGTCAAGTTCCCGAGTCCATTTGGTAATTCAAAACAAAAACCCATTCGGCAAAAAAGGTTCTCACCTGGTTCGGCAAGGATAGGAATTTGATTCGGCTAACACGTTTGGTCCGGCGAAGATAATATTTCGATTCGGCAAAAACAAGGGGTTGGCTCAGCTGAATAACGAAAGCGTTGGACCCCTATTTATAAGCAAAAATCAATGATCGGACCAGTTGGTTCCGCATTACTCAAAACAAAGCACGCCATATACAGGCATATGCCCAACTTTGGGAGGCAAATGTTCGGCACGTTTTCACTACCGAACCTTCCCTCACCAAGCAATGTCGAACCATCTCCTCTTCATGCATTGCCGAGCCAACTTCCTCCCCACATAGCCAAACCAATCCCATTCCCACCTACTACCGGATCCACCTTCACCGAACCAGCCACCTTCCATCTACTACCGAACCAAGGCGTTGTCGGACCAAAGTTGTCAGGCCAGATTGCTTTAGCCCAGGCCCACCAACGGCTATATACATCCAGGACCCCTGCCCCTAATCTCACTCTATAAATAGAGGGGCAGGGCTACAACAATGGCAGACAAGTTTGAGAGCTCAAGCACGGATAGAACTTTCAAATAACTTTCAGTTACTTGTAATCAAAGCTTTGTACTTGTAATCTGAATAGAAAAGGAGAATAACATATAAAGTGGACGTAGGCACATTCTGGCCGAACCACTATAAATCTGTGTGTCTTTTAAAGTTTAGTCCATCTATTTTATACGTTCGCATAAATCACCCAAATCGCTGAGAACCATATATAATCAACTAAATCAAACGACTTGGAGGTGTTTGCCCATTTTTTGGGCAAACAGAAACTACTTTGTACAATATAAAACTGAATTTCTAACTTTTAAAACATAATTCCAAGCCACCTTTAAACAATTACTTCTATAATAGATTAAAAGAAAATACTTACTTTAGAATTTAAACGTTTAGAAATAATAAATTTTCTAAAACATGCTTTAAAAACAACATTAAAGCCTTTGACTTATATTTAAAAATGTACTTTGAAATTGTACTTGGTTATCCAGGGAAATATACTTCCCTTCACATCCTTTAAATATAAATCACTATTTATTTTTAAACAAATTTTCCCATTCCTTGAATAAATTCCCACCCTAAATTTATTCTTCCAAATAACCACTAATATATTACTTCACTTTTACAAACCCAGTTTATAAATTTCATAGTCACGTTCTCCTTTAAATTTCCAATTCCAAACACTTAAATCAATTTCCAAATTGATTACCAATTTACTCCATTTTGAAATAAATCTCTTTACTTACTCACTTTTTCCAAAATCCATTAACTTCAGATTTTATTTCTCCATTTTGATATAAAATCTTTTAACTGAAACATACCAATTTCAGATTTCCAAAATTACTTCTTTATTCTTTTAAATAAATTTAAACCTTGGATTTTAAAGTAAATTCTTTATTCCCTTAAATAATATCACTTAAGTTTTACAATTCATTATTTTCTGTTTATTCAAAATCTCCTTTTCCCATACTCGAAATTATTTATTAGAAAGTGAAAATCATCTTTTATTCTTTTCTAGTTCATTCTACAATTTATTCAATTCTCTATAAATATTTAACTTAAAAATTCCTTCTTTTATTTTCTTTCAAAAATCCAATTCTATATATTTTGATAACTCGGTGAACCAAATATATTCAAGCAAACCATAACATTCAATATTCCAAATATAATTCCTCACAGACAAATATTCATAACACGGGATATTAAATAATCTTAATAATTTTGAGGAATTCAGTTGGATCCCTCCAACTTGTTTCCCTACATCCATAGATGTTAGCACAATACCAATTCAACTTCGAGGTGGAATATCTTGGTATATGGGATTAATATAATATCATCCGCTATTATACGGCGCATAGAGTCTCATCCGCTATATAATGCGGGAATTCAATCACTCTAATATATACTATATATACTACTATATATAATATAGCACATCAAATCAATTCAATCATTCAACCAATTATTTAAATTTAATTATTTAAAATTAAATAACCCAGATGAGTGAGATTAACCCATCTTCGATTTCTGTTTGCAATCCAATCAAAACCGGCTATTTCTCCACAATTATAAACCGTGTATAGACAGTCACAGTTTATTAATATTTGAATTAATCAAACAATTAATTACCAATTTAACAATCTAATTAACTAAAGATTTTATTATAAACTAATAATTTGATTTAAACTAATTTCTTTTAAGATTTATAAAATTTAAATAGGTTAATTAAACAAGCTAATCATCATAACACTTCATTCTAAAACAAACTAATAACTTTAAAACGTATATATGTACATTTGTTTTCTTTTGAAACTACATATATATACCTATATAGATTGGTTAGAAATCTAACTTATATAAATTCTTTCAACATTTAAAATCCCTTTTTATTTTCCAAAATCTTCTATATATATTAATTCTAATAAAATAGAGTTCCTTTCGAACCTATATATTTTAAACAAAACAAAATTGTTTGTACAATATTGATTTTCTGTATAACCATATATGTGTGTGTGTGTGTGTGTGTGTGTATTTTTATTAAACTTGACCTTGCTTTTTATAAAGTCAACAAAGCAAATTGTAGTAGTTAGCAAAAATAGTTGTTATTATACTGTTAAAAAAATTCTTTCTTACACAAACAGCAAACATCAAAAATCTCAAAAATTCAAAATCAAACTACCTCAAAAATGCCGAGCTCCACCCTTACTGCCATCGAAACCCCCTCATGTGCGCGCCTTCGCCTCTTGAAAACCCTAGGTCGCTCCCAAACATGACGCGCTGCCATCCCCACTCGTACTGCCACGACGTGACGCTACTCCAAACGATGTCGCTCCGCCCTCATCAGCCGCCCCCTCGAGTTCAATCTCACTTTGAATCGAACTAGGTTTTCGATTGCCCAAAGTGCTCATGCTCGAGAGTAGGGTATCACCCCTCCCCCTTCCCATCGCGACTGAAACCCATGCGATCGAAACCGTAAATCGCGAGCGCTAGCTTGCTGCTTCCTCTTCTGCCATCGCTCAAAACTCGTTCGAATCGCCTCATTTTTTTTTTGAAAATCGAATGAACTCAATTTAACTCAAAGGAGGAAAGGAGATCGATGCTTAAAATAAAAAAGGGGAAAATAATTCGTTTGATTTTGAAAAGATGAGGCGGCTTGCTCTTGAAGCTTTTGCTTAAGATTTTAACCAAAGAGATGACTCTCGTTCTTTCTTCTTCTTATTTTCAATTTTAATTGAACGAGATATACATCAATATATTACTTAAGGACGCGTGGCAAGAAAAGAACATCAAGTGTTGAAAGGAAGCAACGTACAACTTGTCTTGTGCAAAGCATTTTTATATTAAATTTTCGATGTAAATTTCAGCGGATTTACTTTCTGTACGATCACAAGATAACTCCAAACTCTACGTAATTCGAAATCCGATAATAATATAATATTACGGGTCCAATGGAACTAGTTTCATCGAATTCCAAGACTCTGCCTCGGAAGGATATTTTTAAATTCAATTTAAACAACATATTTTTAAAACTCAACAAATCACTGCTAGATTCAATCTTAAAACTTCTATTATCCTTAGCACTTTCAATATAAATTTTACAAGCTTTCAAATTATTTTTAACAGGCTTAAAACTCCAGAATCAACATTTTACCCAGCATCAAATTATTTAATTTAATACTTAAATTACTCAATAAATGGTGATATTTGAATTCAGGTTAAAAACTAACTTTTAAATATTTAAAATCAATTAAATATTATGATTCCAAACATCCAAAAAATTCTGGGTTGTCACATTCATTCCACCTTAAAAGAATTTCGTCCCCAAAATGCTAGTTAAGAAGAATGGTCCACAACCCGTTAATTTCCCTAAAGCCATTCAGTTTCAAACCCTCCCCAAAACAAGTTTTTATTAAAGACACATTATCCATCTTACTAACTTTCCAAACTTTTCCATAGTTTTCAAACAGTACTATTTGCTCAATCATTCAAATTTCAATTTAAAACCAAATTTTGAATTATCAAAATTTTCTTAAAATTTTTCAAAGTCCCTAAATTTCCGAATTTTTTTGCCAGTGTTTCCTTTGCGCAACTAGCTCGGTACAACTACAAAAATGCCTCTATGGGCTCCCAAATTCCAAAAGAAAACAAAACGCCAAGTGGCTAGATCAAATTTCATATAGAAATTTAAACACATACCTTTTTGTCGAGCAATTCAAATTTATCTTCTGAAATCAAATCCATTTTTCCTTTTCCTTTATAATACCTGTATATCCTACATAGTAATAATATCCAATCACAACATTCAAAATTATTTTATTGACTTCTTTACAAAATTTTCAATATTCATTCCATTTAAGCCCGTACGATGTGCCTATATCATTCGTACACAATATCAAATTTGATCACTCGCTCGAACACACAATTTCACTTCCAAACTAGTATCGTCCACACGACTTCCTAGTGCGGACTTAGATCTGGTTTCTTGATCAGAAACCGTCATTCTCCTTGCATAGTCATAACTATGATAGAGAATTTCAAGAATTAATCAAAATCCATATCCAGGGTTTGCCGTCGAAAATCAAGTGAAAAATCCTAACTCGGATCGATATAACTATCTCGAAATTCTATGCTTGAATCTGGATCAAATTGCTATGCGAATAAAATGGTATACATATACCCTACGTATTTATCCATTGATTACTAACTATATCAATTCTCTTTTTATTCACATTCATTTTTTAATGTTCAATATAAGTATTTTATATGCTTCTTATATTTATTTTCACTTCACCACTTTAGTTAATATCTACTTCTATTCAAATCGGTTCTCCCATTTCCATATGAATTCAATTTATCTTCAATTCTGAATATTGAATTTTATCTTCCATTTATAACTGATTCATATTATAAGTTAAATTAGTTCCATCCAATAATTTATTTCAAATTCAAATTTGAAATTGTTTTGTCGCTAACAAAAATTTTTGCCAAAATTTTTTCTATCTCCCAAAATTTCGAAAAAATTTAGGCAGAGTCTCCGTTGTACGAAAAAGCTTTTGCAATTTGACAAGAGATATAGATATATGTACATCGACCCACATGGTTGGAAAAACAAAAACAGTTCATATTTCCGATTTTTATTGCGTCGGCGTACCTTTATTTAGCATTTTTAAGAAAGCGGGTTATTATTTTAGCATTTTGCACGATCAAATCTAGCCAAATGGATTCCCGGTACTAGTACTTATTCAATTCAAACATACAAGTCCTAAATATATGCAATTTATTAACATTTCACTTACTTTCAATAGCTAACACGTAAATTTCACATATAATGCATGTTATATAATTTCCATAAGCACATATAAGGTTCTGACGCTTATTACAATTGCTTACAACCAATTCTCATGCCATTCCATTCAGTTTAAGTGATTTACAACTTACTCGCTTATATTTGATTCATTCTAAGCACAACGAACTCATATTCATTCCAATTGATTCCAAAATCACCCTATTTAACTTCTAATAACTCATATAATTTCATCTAATCCTGTTTACACCGAACGACCCATTTTCTTATGCAATTCGGCAATATTAATGTGAATAAATAATTACTTAAGCTTTATAACCATTTAAATTGATTCCAACTCAAGTTACACTTGATTCCATCCCATTTTAATTTATTCACAATCTTTTCATTGCATTTTCTTTCATATCCAAAAAGTTTGTTTCCAAACCATTTTATTAAACTCGACAACCAATATATTAAATAACCATCTCACTATTTACTTAAGTTATTTATTTTCTTCATACTATTCCACCCAATAACTTATGTTTATTTTATTCAACCAACTTCCATTTAAATCTTTGATCTGATTTTCCTTTGATCAAATCCCAACCATTTTACTAATTTATTCGATTAGTTTATTCTTTCATCCATTTTTAAATTTTAATTCACATTAACAATTCATTATTGAATTTATTAATAATAAGGCCATTCAATTTATGCTTGAATTGGATTTATTTACAACTCATACCAAATCTATTTCAATGCTATTCAATTTCATTCGACCACACTTTCAATTTATAATCCCATACTTGATTTTTTTTTCATTTATCTTCAAAACCATTTTATTTAATTTCCTTGAGTTAAATCTTACTTTTTATCGCAAGTTTGGACTTTTTTTCATTTCCAGAATACCAATACTTTTATTTCGGCTTATTTATTCCCTTTTTAAATTTTTATAAGGTACTCCTTATTTATATTCATTCACAAATTCATTTTCAACCAATGAAGTTAATTTCCAAACATTAATTATTGGAGATTTTCACTTCAAGGGCTTATTTGTGTAGGGTAATAAGTTTTAAGGACACTATTTTGGAAAAATTAGTTTTAAGGACATTTTACGGAAAAAAAGAATTTATCATTTTCAGTTAAATAGAATTAACAATAAAGGGATTTATCATTTTCATGTATAACTTAAAAAGATAAATGAATTAATCATTATACTGTAAATTGTCATTACAACTAATTATTCAGAAGCGTGGTCCTTAAAACTTATTATCCAACAAATAGAAGCGCTTCAACCTAATTTCCACTTAATTATTTTAGTTCATTTGAACTAATTCGGCGCTTTATTTTACACAATTTTAAATCAAACATCGTCCAATATTCAATTTCATTTCATTTTCATAACATATAAATCAATCAGTTACTTACTAATTTTAATCTCAAAACTTTGTTTTATTTAGTCCAACTTGAGTAATTTTCCATTCAAACTTAAGTTCAACGTTCAGTTTCGATTCCCTTTTGCTTACACGTTTAAACTCATTACCAAAATGTTCAAAATTCAATTTTTGAAAACATACATAT
The DNA here is from genome assembly GCA_030765085.1 of Allium cepa. Taxonomy (NCBI): domain Eukaryota; kingdom Viridiplantae; phylum Streptophyta; class Magnoliopsida; order Asparagales; family Amaryllidaceae; genus Allium; species Allium cepa. The sequence continues at coordinate 959,512,137 of CM060939.1, read as the reverse complement.
CTAAATCAAACAATTCCTTTACATTTTCAAAATCAATCCAACATTCACAAACAAACATTAATCCAAAACATCCAGGTAGGAATGCCCCTCTTGGAAACTCGAACTCGAAAATGAACACCGATGATGTCGCGATCATCATCGAAATTATTTTACAGCGACCGTGTTGACTCCTCTTTTTCACGTCTTAGCGACCTAACGGGTTAAAGGACCCAGCAACCTAAAGGCACAGGGACTCAACGACCTAATGTGCTACAGGGGTCAGTGACCAAAATGACCAAGCGGGGTAAGAAGTTTAACGACCTAATGATTCAAAGCCTCCAGCAAGTTAACATGGTAACAGCTAGCGACATAGCGACTTAAAAGTTCAAGCGATCTAGCGACCTAAACTTGTGACGACCTAACGACCTACATGTCTAGCGACCTAACAACTTAACATCTCCTTTTCATGATTTACCGACTTACCGATCTAAAGAACCAAGCGACTCAGTTACTCAACGACCTAAAAGTCCTAGCGACTTAACGAGTTACAACCTAGCATCTTCCACTAGCAAGAGACGAATCCACATGACCTCTTCCATTAGGTCGCTCGTGATCTAAGCTGCATACTTCATCTTCTACTAGGTCGCTCACGACCTAAACAGACCAAGGCAACTTCTTTATGCCGCTACTCCTTATGTCGTAATTCCTTAGGTCGCCACTCCCTCTCCTGCTACTCCTTAGGTCGCCCACAATCTATAACATGGCCGACCTAACCCTTAGGTCGCCTACGACCTACGACCTAACTCCAGAAATTCCCTTTAAATACCTTGCGTACTCCACCGAAGAGAGGACTTTTTGGCTCATTTCTGGAAAGCCTATACTTTGCTGTTTTCTCGACTCGTCGGACACTTCAAACACCGAAGACACTTTATCGAACCTTAGGAAGAGATCTAGCACATTCAACATGAATTCGAAGAGCTCTTCTACATTGAAGTTCTAGCTACTTGTCTTAGTTGTGTTGTAATCAAAGATCATTGTAAGAGTTGTAACCGAATCAGCAATAAAGAGGATTAAAGTGGACATAGGCTTGACATTAAGCCGAACCACTATAAAAACCGTGTCTCTTTACTTGATTTTTTGTTATCTTCTGCATATCTCTACTTCCGATACCAACGGGTGGTGCTTTCACATTTTCACTACTTACACCGGGGTATTAGCGTCAAATTTTTTTGTTAACATTTTTGGTTCTTTCATTGAGAGTTGAACTCAGGGTGCTTTCATCATTGCTTCGCAAAAGTTCGTTGAAAGAATCTCTCTCAAAGCCAGAAGTCTATTAGAGATTATGGCTCCTGAAAGAAAGCGCAGATCTACTAGACCTGGTGATGCCCATGAAAATACTACAACTTCTCCTTCGTTAAGTCAAGCAGCTCCAAGTGTTGGAATTACACGGGCAGAGTTAGATGCTGCAGTGTTTGGGTTATATCAGCAAATGGAATTCCAGAACACTTTAATGCTTGATAGGTTGAATGCTTTGCTCGGAGCTAACCGTCAACCAGTGAATAAAGAAGAAAACTTTGCTGATGATGTTCATAATCCTGAAGAGAGGAATATTCCACAAAAGGCAGCTGGCCTCGCCGAAGGGGCACCTCCCCAAGCTGGAGGATCAAGGCTGCAGCCGACTCTCCGCGAACATTTGTCCAGGCAAACTTCTGAGAAAATGGCCGAAGTCTATCCCGCAGAGCCTCTGAACGATGAGGAATACTTCTCGGGAATGGTTCGACAAATTATGAAAGAAAGTATGCAAAGGGAAGAAGACGAAAAAGAATGGGGGTTCGCTCCAAGAAAAACTCCATTCACCGAAAGGATTCTGAAGGCGGAATTCCCAAGGAAGTTTGTTCCCCCACCATTCCGGCTTATAAGGGAACAAGCGACCTTAACCAATTCCTATATATATATGACTGGCACATGACTGGTGCTAGAGCATCGGATGAGATCAAATGCCGGAACTTTCCGGTATACTTGGAAGGAGTGGCTCTACTCTGGTTTACAAAGCTATCGGTCCGATTAGTAGACCAGTTCTCCAATTTAACTCGGAAGTTTAAAGAACAATTCAGGTTTTATGCTTCAAAGGCGAAGAACATAATGTCGTTGTCCAGCCTGGAACAGAATCTCAAAGAATCTATTAGATCTTTCTTAAACCGCTTCAACATAGCCTTGGCTGAAGTCGACAATGCAGAGCCACGAATGGTTTTGACCTACTTGATGAGGGGTATCGACAAATCGAGTGAGTTTGGGAAATGGCTGAAGATGAAGGAGCCAAACTCGCTTGAGAAATTCTACAAGAATGCTGACGAGTTCATGCGCTTGGAAAGCCTTCTTGCACCGGCAAAGGTGATATTGACGGGGTTGAGAATAACACTGCTGCTCCTACCAAAAAGGAATCCGGAAGTCAGAAGAGGGAGAATAATGGTGGGAAGAAGCAGAAGGATGTGAAGAAACCTCGCTTCTTCAAGCCTTCAGATTTCACTCCTTTAACTGATACTCCGGAGAATATCTTTTTCGTACCAAAGATGTCGTGGAATATCCTAAACCTCCTGTGTTGAAGCTTGGGAAAAATGCTATTCGAAATGGAAGATTTTGTCAGTTCCATAATCAACCCGGTCATGATACTAACGAATGTTGCCATTTGAAGAGTTTGATTGAAGAACTGTTGAGAGAGAACAAGCTGGAACAATATGTTAAGGGAAATAGGAATGACCCAACTTTATCTACTGAGGGCCAGCAACTTCCTGATCATCCATCTGGCTCGGGTGAGAGGACTACCGCGCATGAATCAGAGAGGCCTGTTATTAATGTAATCACGGGAGATCCTCACCCAACAGGCTGAAGCTGGGGCGAGATGGAAAGATATGCTCGTGCTTTGAAATATGCCCCAACAGAAGAGAATGTTTTTGTGTTGGATGACGCTACACCTTTGAAGCAGCAAAGAACTTTTAATGATGACATTGTGTTCAGGGCCAGGGACTCTGTGGGTGTTGAAGCTCCTACCATGGATCCTCTGGTCATCTCTGCAGGTATCGGACCTGCTATTGTAAGAAGGATGCTTGTTGACTGCGGCGCCTCTTGCAATATCCGCTTCAAAAAGACATTCGATCAAATGAAGATTCCTATGGTTGATGTTCAAGCTTCATCGCAGAATATTGTTGGGTTTACTGGGGAGCCATGGCAGCCAATTGGAACTATTGACTTATTCGCGGAGCTTGGAGAGGGGTAGAAAAAGGTGGTTCGAAAGTAGACTTTTGTGATTGTTGACGAATTTTCTGCTTACAATGCCTTCCTAGGCCAGCTAACTCTTGCAGCATTCAAGGCAATTCTCGCCCCGTGGTGCCTTACTATGAAGTTCCCCACGGATAATGGCGTCGGTGTTATTAAAGGAGATCAGAATGCTGGACGAGAATGTTATCTGATAGAGTTGCGGGAAGCAAGGAAGAGAGAGATGGCAAAGGATGTGGTAGCTCCACTCCGCATCAAAGAACCAACCTCGTAGCAATTACAGGGTGGACCATGCACTAGCGAGCATAGTGGTGCACGAAAAGAAATGGACCCCAGAAAAGCCAGTACATGGGAGAATAGAGTGGTGTCAGTGGAAGTAACGGTGTCGGTACCTGTCGACCCGAAAGATCCAAACAAGGTGCTGGATGTGGGTTCTCAACTTAGGTGACGGTTCAAAATATTTTGATATCATTCTTGAAAGCAAATCTGGATGTATTCGCTTGGAGTCACGACGTTATGTGTGGAATATCTACAAAAATCGCAGTGCACACTCTGAATATTGATCCGAAATTTACACCCGTGAAGCAGAAAAGAACCCAGGGTCCAGAAAGGTCGGCAGCATTAAAAGAAGTAGATCGGCTCATGTAGAATGGCTTCATCAGAGAGTCCACTTATCCAAATTGGGTTTCTAATCCGATGCTGGTTAAAAAAGCAAATAGAAAGTGGAGAGTGTGCATCGACTTTTCAGATTTAAACAAAGCCTGCCCCGAAGACTGCTTTCCGTTACCCAGGATTGATCAGATGGTGGATTGAACAGCCAGGCATGAATTGTTGTCATTTATGGATGCTTACTCTGGATATAACCAAATCATGATGCATAAGCCAAATCTGGAGGACACGAGCTTCATCACCGATGTCGGTCTTTACTGCTATAGAGTCATGCCCTTCGGACTGAAGAATGTGGGGGTAACTTACCAAAGACTTGTTAATGCTATGATCAAACCACATATTGGCAAGACTATGGAAGTCTATGTTGATGATATGTCGGTGAAGTCAAAGAAGGCAGTGGACCATATGGATCACTAGGAAGAAATATTTGCAGTCCACCGAAAGTATGGAATGAAGCTTAATCCTTTGAAATGTTCATTCGGGGTAGAGTCCGGAAAATTCTTGGGTTTCATTGTGAGTGCTAAGGGCATCGAAGCAAATCCTGCTCAAATTACTGCTCTAAGAGAAGTCAAAGCCCCTAGGACAAAGTAGGAGTTGCAGAGCCTTAATGGGAAAGTCGCTGCTTTGAGTCGGTTTATTTCCAAGGCCATAGATAAATGCATTCCATTCTTTGACGCTCTAAAGAAAGGAAAGAAAAACATTGAATGGACTCCGGAATGTCAAAAAGCTTTTGATGAACTAATTTGTCACATGGAAGCTCCTCCAATACTTTCTAAGCCCAGAAACGGTGAATATCTTTTCATATATTTAGCAGTTTCGTCTCATGCTCTCAGTGCAGCATTAGTATGGGAAGATGCAAAAGTTCAGCGCCCGATCTACTACATCAGCAAGAGATTCACTAGGGCAGAGATGAATTATTCAAAGCTAGAAAAGCTCGCCTATTGCCTACTGATAGCTTCCAGAAAGTTGAGGCCATATTTTCAAGCTCATCCTATCAAAGTCCTCACTGATCATCCTCTAAAGCAAGTCCTATTTCGCCCTGAGACTTCGGGTCGTCTTCTGAAATGGAATATTGAACTCAGCCAGTATGATATCACCTACCATCCCCGAAGAGCAATCAATGGACAAGCTTTAGCAGATTTCATTGTAGAATACATAGATAAGGGTGACAGCGAGGAAGAAGTTACTGATGACTTCCCGACCCGATGGAAATTATATGTTGATGGCGCAAGAAACGACTATTGTTCTGGAGCTGGGGTCGTGCTTGAAACCACCGAAGGGCGATCATTGTGCTACGAATTGAGATTGGAATTTCCTTCGACAAATAACGAAGCAGAATATGAAGCTCTTATTGCCTGCTTGAAGATTGCTAAAGAACTGAATATCAGAGTATTGTAGATCTTCAGTGATTCCCAGCTTATTGAATGCCAAGTCAAGAAAGAGTTTCAAGCTAAAGGAGAAAATCTGCCTACTTACTTATCAAGGGCCTGGGAACTTCTCGATGATTTCGATCATTATACGATAAGTCATATATTCCAAGAAGAGAACATGAAGGCAGATTCTCTCGCAAAGTATTCAAGCACTGGCGAAGCTCAATTACTGGGATTGGTTCCCGTGGAAGTCTTGTCAGCTCCAAGTACCGATGAGATGGATATTGACTGGGTCATGGCTACATCCCAAGAGCAGGAATCGTGGATGGCTCCAATCAAGGAATATCTACTTAACGGCTTCCTTCTAGAAAATTCAAAGGAGCGTCAGAATCTGTTAAGGAAAGCCTCAAGATATGTAATTCAAGACGGTCGGTTGTACAGATGGGGATTGTCAATGCTATTACTCCGATGTGTGACCAAAGAAGAGGCTAAGACAATTTTAGCTGAAGTGCACGGAGGAGAGTGTGGGGATCATTCAGGTGGTCAAACTCTAGTAAAGAAAATTCTCCGCTATGGGTATTTCTGGCCAAACATTAATCGAGATGCTGCTAGCTACGCCCGAAAGTGTGACCGATGCCAAAGATTTGCAAAAATCCCAAGAGCACCTTCCACCGGCTAACGCAGATGGTCAGTCCATGTCCATTTGCCATTTGGGGAATATATATCATTGGGCCTTTGCCAACTGCCAAGTCCGGAATCAGATATGCTATTGTTGCTGTTGATTATTTCACTAAATGGGCTGAATCTAAACCATTAGCTAATATTACCTCTAAAAAGATGATAAACTTTGTGACTAAGAATATCATTTACAGGTATGGTGTGCCTCAAAAGATAATCACAGATAATGGTACCCAATTCGAAAGCGAAGAGTTCCAGGATTTTTGCAAGCGATTCAAGATCCAAAAAAGCTTTTCAGCAGTGGCTCATCCGCAGGCAAACGGGCAAGTAGAAGCAGTAAACAAAATTATCAAATCAACCATAAAAAAACAGCTGGAAAAAGCAAAAGGTGGTTGGGTCGAAAAGCTGCCACTAGCACTATGGGCATACAGAACTACCCACAAAACTGCGACTGGGCACACTCCATTCTCATTAGCATATGGATCAGAAGCAATGATTCCAGTGGAAACAGAGGTTCCCTCACACAGAAGAATTCATTTCAACCGAGCTGAAAATGAAAAGTTGCAACTTGAAGCACTTGACTTCCTTGATGAGAGAAGGGAAGAGGCTCAGCTCAGAATTGCAGCCCATCAGCGAAGAATTGCCAGACACTTCAATTCCAAAGTTCGCCAACGCAGCTTTGAAATTGGAGATCTAGTCTTGAAAAGGATCATGACGGCAACAGGAGTGTTTGCGCCAAACTGGGAAGGGCCATATGTCATAGGCAAAAAACTTCTTGATGGCACTTTCAAACTGACAGCTGTCGAAGGAGATCCAATTCCAAGAGCTTGGAACAGCAATCACTTGCGTACATATTTTACTTAAAAGCTTTGCTTAAATTTGTAAAATGATTATGGATGTATGATTTTTATATTGCAAGCTATTGTAAAACTAGTACAAATGAATAATAAGAACTATAAAGTGGATGTAGGCCCAGTTCTTGGCCGAACCACTATAAATCTTGTGTTCTCTACTATTATAAAATGCATGTTTTATTTCGATGTGTAAATACCTTAAATGTATTGCTAAAATGTCGATTTAATATTGCAGGCCATTAAAACAAAGCTTACCCATCGCAAGGCCAAGCGATCTCTGAAATCACTCAATAAACAAATGTCAAGCCACAAAAATTCCAGATTCAAATCCTATATAAGAAGCGATTCATGCAAACAGTTAGTGATTCCGCCGGAGGGGCACCTCCCTAACATGAAGGTTCCATGGCCTTGCTAACTGATTGCATCTGCCTCGTGGACTCACTTAACAATGAAGTACACTTCTTTGGATAAAACAAACTACTTGCAAAAGAAAGGGACATGCGCTTGGAAATGATAACAGGGAATCGCTGATGAGCAAATGACGAAAAGACATGGGCGAGCAGACAAGAAACAGCCAAAAAGGAGTCTTGCCTCTCAACAAAAAGGTTAGTGGAACCACCGGAGGGGCACCTTCCCAAAGTGAAGGCAACAGGCCCTTGCTAACTGATCGCGATCGTTTGTGCAAACAAACATCCGATTGGATAGCTTTCGTCTGCCCCGTGGATCCACTTGACCGTGAAGACGCAACCTTCCTGGCGAGCCAACCATCCAAAGCCCTCTTCGGAGGCACAACTCTTCGTAGGATAAAACCCTCTAACGAGGCACGCCGAAAAAAGAAATTTATCTTCTCAACCAATAAGGTTGGTGGAATCACCGGAGGGGCTCCTTCCCAAGTGGAAGGCACAGGGCCCTTGTTAACTGGTTGCGATCGTTTGTGCAAACGAACATCCAATTAAGTAACTTGCGTCCGCCCCGTGAATCCATTCAACTATGAGAAAGTAACTTCCAGGCAATCAAATAAAGACCTCTTCGAAGGCAAAAGACCTCTTCGGAGGCACATGACCTCTTCGGAGGCGAAAGACCTCTCCTGAGGCACCACAAGCCCTCTTCAGAGGCACAAGCCTTCACCAAAGGCATACCTTCCCTCTTCGGAAGCAGAAGACCTCTCCCGAGGCACCACAAGACCTCTTCGGAGGCACGTCCCAAGAAGAGATACTTTTCTCAACCAACAAGGTTGATGGAACCATCGGAGGGGCACCTTCCGAAGATAGAAGGAACAGGGCCCTTGTTAACTTGCTGCGATCGTTTTTGCAAACGGACATCGAACTAAGTAACTTGCGTCCGCCCCGTGGATCCATTTAACTATGAGAAAAGAACTTTCAAGCGAACGTAGCAAAAAACTCTCCAACGAGGCATAACAAGAAAGAAAAAAAGAAGAAGAAAGCCCTCTTCGGAGGCACACTGCAGCTCTCAAGGGAAGATCAATTTCCCCATATTGAAAATATTCTTCCCCAGAAGTTGTAGTGCCAATTCAAAGCCTTCTTTGGAAACTCGCTTCACAGCGCAGGAGAATTCACTTGTCAAAAAATAAAAGTGATTATCTCCGAAAGTGAAGTGTAAAAAAAACTTTTTCAAACAAGACAGAGAAGACTTCTCCAATACAAGGCACACTCTACTGAAGCAAAGTAATATTTCCTCAAAAATGGAAAAATTATTCTCTAAAGTAAGAGAGCAAGCCTTCTCAAAATGGAAAAATTATTCTCTAAAGTAAGAGTGCAAGCCTTCTCAAAATGGAAGAGTTGTTCTCCAACTTAAGAGTACAAGTCTTCTCGAAACTGAAGAATTGTACTGCAATGTTTCACCAAATGAAAGAAATTGCAATAAGCCGTGGTATGGGAGCAATACAATACAATATAGCTACATTAATAAAAGCAACGCTCAGACAACATGCCACAAACTTATTGCAATATCACACAAAGAAAATGAAGAAACTTATGCGAAAATAAGGAATAAATGCATTCACAAGTAACAGTCAAAATATTGTGCAAGTAAGAAGAACCATTTTATTCCATACTATAAAATTTTATACATGTGCGAGTTACAAAAGAGCGGGGATCGGTACCCGCACAATCTCCGGTCAATACAAGCGTTTATATACAAGCAAAAAGCAAAACAAGAAGGGTAAAGCGAGACTCGTTATTTCTTCTTCCCGCCACCTTTAGAGCCCTCGCCTAGCCTAATGGTTAACTTCGGGAGCCGACTTGAACGAGTCGGGGAAGAAGGAGATAGAGGTACAACTGGGTCTACTTCCGCCTTCTCTTCACTAGCAGAAGTGCTTTTCCTTCTCTTCTTCGAAGTTACACGCTTCCCCTTCTTCCTTGAAGAAGACTCACTGCCTGGAGTTTTAAGTTCAGACAGCTTTTTATCATTATGAAATTTTTCCAGAGTCTTTTCACCTTCTTCAAGTTGCTCGGCCTTCTGCTCTTTTGAAGTGGCCGGTTCATCCAAGCCATGAAGAGCTTCTATAAGTTCTTCTTGCGACACCAGTTGAGAAGCAAAAGGAGGCGTAATTTGAAGAGATGGAGGTGGAACTGCTGGAAGAGGAGAAGTTTGTGCAGCACTTGGCGTTTTCACTATAGAAGAAGAGAAGTTAAAATCAGTATTCCTCGCAAAGAGAGGAGATAGTTGCGCGTCTAGGCTTAAGTAATAATCAAAAAGTTCATCAAGCTCATGTGAAGCGAACAAGTAGTCCACTTGAGCTAAATCAACGTTGAAGTTACGTGGAGAAGTTGGCTTTATCACGTCAACTTCAAAGCCTTATGCTTCAGCGCTTTCTTGAGCCTCGTTTCCAGTATGAGCAGTTAAAATTTCAATGTCAGCTTTGGCAGGATGCGAAGAATGGGAACTGGAGCCAATGATATCAATGTCGGCCGAAACCGAAGGAAGAGTCGGGTCGGTCAAATGTGCCTTCCCTAAATGTTCTCCTTCCATCGTTCCGGCTAGCTCTTTAGCAAGTTGCTTCTTCCCCCTGGCAAGGGCGGCACGTGCCTCATCATCCAGATAGCGTGCCTCAAGATCTACCTCAGCATAGCCAGCGCCTCCAAGCATATCAATTGCGGCCTCCCACACTTCGGCCAAAGTAATCTCATACTTCGAGCCCAAAAACGAAAGGCTGCCATGTCCCAAGACACTATGTATGTAAAACTCGAATAAGGTAGAGCTGATGTTGGCCTTGGTTGCTTCATGAGATTCTTCGGCTGCTGCTTTGCCGGCGATAGCTTCATCACGCTCTTTTTCAACTTCAGAAATCCGAGCTCTTAGCATTTCAATCTCTATGTTCTGGGAGCTGGTTTTTTCTCGCAACTGAGCAACATCAGTTCGATAGCTTTCTACAATGTGCTGATGTGCCTCAAATCTAGCTTCAGCATCTCTTTGACTGGCATGAGCGTCTCTCACTTGTTTTTGAATCACTTCTTCCTTTTGAGTATAGGAAGTGGAAGAAGTGGCAAGCTCTTCTTTGAGTTTTTCAATTTGCGCTTCAAGCTTCTCATTGTAAGCGGTGATGCTTTTCATCTCTGCATCGTGCTGGTCGAGAGTTTTCTTCCACTCGGACTTATCGCTCTCCATGGTTAACATAGCCTCGATATTTAAGCAATTCACCCGTTGAAGCTCATCAACCAGCTTTTTCCATCCAGACATTCTCTCAATGTCAAGTTTAATAGCGTCGAGATTCCTTAGCATGGCTTTCTTGTCAATGGGAATCAAGTCCAAGTCGAAGAGTACCCCTTTTAAACACCAGTTTGGAAACCGGCTTTGAAGTGCAGGCGGGGCATTCTCAATTTGATACGGAGGCATGTTGATGATCGTTTGAATATCAGCTCTCTGAAGGGCAGGAGAGCTGAAGGGGATTTCCAAAGAGATGGGAGCAGGTGGCTTTTCAGAAATTGCAGACGCCGGCCTTTCACTGGGCTTGGCCCACTTGCTTGGATCTTCTGCGATGTGGCCTTTCCCTTTGTCATCATGAGATTTTCTTTTGTGGGAATCATCACCTCTATGGGAAGAATTATGTCATTCATCCCTTCTCCCATAGCGCTCCTCCTAAGCCCGCCTCTCGCGAGCTTTTCTTGCGGTTCATTCTTCATCAGTTTCCCTCGAGGCAGGAAGATACCGCTTGGGATCATAAGAGTCGCGTCTTCCATAGCGCTGAAAATCATCATAGTATGAGCCTCTATGTCCCATTGGAGAACCTGAAAATGAAGAAGAGACAAGTTCAGAAATCTTCAAAGTAAATAAGTTAAGTGCACAAAGTTGCCAAAATCCTAAGTGCGTGTGGCGTGTGAACTATGCGCGTAAGCTACAAACCACTCTTCGGCTTAAGAGTTACCTCTTGAGTTGTGGAGTTGTTTGCAAAACTGATGTAACTTCAACTGCTGGAGAAGCGAGTTTAGAAGTGGTGGAATCATCTTTGAAGAGCTCATGTGAAGTAACCATCAATTCGCTCAATCCCTCAAAAGTGTCGTCACCTTCATGCCTAGCGGGACTCTTTCCCTCAGCTCCTGCATCAGCAGCCTTCCCGGAGTGTTGAGGAGGTTCCTCTTCTTCGATAACCGGGGAAGTGCAAGTTTGCCGGATGACCCCGCAATGTCAACGGATGTAGAACATTTCAACAATAAAGCCTCGGCCGTAGGTTCCTTCGGTGTAAGTTCTTCGGCGGAAACTGGGGCATCTGGAGTCTCTGCTTGAGAACTAGGGGCATCATGTAGCTGAGTAGATCGGAAAGAATACAAAAATCCGAATTGATGCAAAAATTCGTCCTTCAGCAAAAATTTAATGCTTCTCTCCTTGATGGACAAGGCGCTTAGTCTTTCAAAAGTTGACTTGTGGCTGGAATCTTTAGAAAGAGGAGGAAGTGCTGTAAAAGTAAAGAATGAAGTTAGCACTTAACAACTCGGATTTTCAAAAGTTCAGAAACAGAAAGAGCTAAGATAGGCAAGTTTACTTCCTACTCTCCAAATGCTGTAGAATCTTGAGGGGCAACGAACGAAGAAAAATTGGTTCAAAAATCCGTGGGCGCTTTCAGGAAGATTAGTGATCAATTTATGGTTCCTTGCGCTTCTCACAAGTATTATAGAAGGATGATCTTTGTTCTTCGAAAATGTGCATAAGTAACAAATTTCTTCAAAGCTTGGAAGACGATCGAGTGTCCTCCTGAATAGTACACACAGTCCCATCAAGATGGCGTAGCCATTGGGGTGTAACTGGAAGGAAGAGATAGTTAATCGGAGAAGAAGCTGTCGAAGAAAACCATTAAAGGTAGGAATAGCTCCACTCAAGCACATCTGACGATTAACTGCGATGAAACCAAGAGGTGGCCTGTCAGCAGTATCGTTTACCCCAGGAAGCAAAGCGTCTGCCTTAGCAATACCGAACTTAATACATAATTGATTGAACACCCGTTGATTCAGAGTAGTTGGAGTTCTTTCCGGGGGACTATCCAAGGGGTTAGCTATTGGGAAGACTTCTTCAGCTTGTCCTATTATCTCTTCTTATTGAAAAGTCATTCTACACAAGGAACTGGATATTCAAATATGAAGGTGCACGTTTCCTAAATGTGTGAAGTGTTGTGCAAAACTAATGAAATGACAAGCAAATATAACTGAATTAAACTAATAGGCATTTGTCGATTATATGTTTCAGGGCTTGTTATTTTAGGTCCAAGTACAAGTGTAGTGTTGATGTAAACAAATCAGCTTTAGTTGATTAATTTTGCTTTGCTTTAATACTTCACTAGAATTTGTTGATTCATAGTACTTCATTCGTATAATTTCTTTAAGTTGATTATTCTTTATCGACTAATCTGTCATTCGATGTGGGCGGTCAGTGGCATTATATTCGCCCTAGTTTTCTGCAAATGTTGTATTAAACAGGTTGTTAGCTTTAAAAGTTAATATAATCTATGAAAAGTGCAACAAGTTCAAGCAGTTCATTCTGGCTATTCAAGTTGGAAATTCAATCAAGTTCTGTCAAATTTTAAAAGTGTTCAAGTCTGTTCACTTTTTAGGTCGCAGGAATGACTTAAGTTAACTCGGGTTTCTTTAGGTCATCCAGATCAAGTTCAAACGACTTAACATAGGTCGGGCTTTCCTTAGGTCGTTCTGTTTGGAATTCATATGCTATTCTGGCAAGATTAAGTCACTACGAGGCCAATTTTGTTTAAGTGTTAGCTCGCCTAAATCATAGTGCGACCTAAAGATAGGTCGTGAAAAAGTTTATCTCATCCAAAGCAACATGCTATACATATTAGGTCATGAGTCACTTAAGTCGCAGTCCCTTAGGTCGCTCAAAATTTGGATGATAAGCCGTTAATCCGTTAGGTCATGCGATTCAAGTCCAAACAATCAAGCCTTAGGTCGTTCGAAGCTCTTAAGCCACGCGTTTCCTAACTCACAAACGCGTTAACCCGATAACCCATTATCATCTCTACCATGAAATCCATCGTCTCACCACACCGCCAATCACCCAGAACCGATCAAAATCACCTCAGATCCACCATGGATCCAATATGCTGCTGTGTTTTCGAGAATTACAATGACATCGCGACCAAAGGCAATCAAGGATCGATTGTAACACGATTCATGGTGAAACGCAACATATGAAATTGGATTAGGGACGGCAAATGGGGAATTCGTGATTCGATGGTGATCGTGGATTGGATAGTGAACGGATCCACTTATGTGACGTGACGATGAAGATGATCGACGACCGGTTAGTTCGAATTCGCCTTTGAAAGCTCAGAGGTTCTTCAATGGCAGTGTTGAGGGTCAGAGCAAGTAAAGAGAAGAAGGACTGTTATGCGACTTATATACAGGGGCAGTGGATTCTGAATCTGTGCTCACGACCTAACTCTCTCATTAAGTCGCTCACGACCTAACAACTCAGTAAGGCACGAGTTAAGAAGTATCGAAGCACACGACCTAGTACCTAGGCATATACTTCGAGGCGCAAGGGTTGACACTCCTCTTTTTCACGACTTAGCGACCTAACGGGTTAAAGGACCCAGCGACCTAAAGGCACAGGGGACACAACGACCTAATGTGCTACAGGTGTCAGCGACCTAAATGACCACGCGGGTTAAGAAGTTTAATGACCTAATTATCCAAAGCCTTTAGCAAGTTAACATGGTAACAGCTAGCGACTTAGCGACCTAAAAGTTCAAGCAACCTAGCGACCTAAACTTGTGACGACCTAACGACCTACATGTCCAGCGACCTAACAACTTAACATCTCCTTTTCACGACCTACCAACTTATCGATCTAAAGAACCTAGCGACTCAGTTACTCAACGACCTAAAAGTCCTAGCGACTTAACGAGTTACGACCAAGCATCTTCCACTAGCAAGAGCCGAATTCACTTGACCTCTTCCATTAGGTCTTTGGCGACCTAAGCTACATACTGCATCTTCTACTAGGTCGCTCACGACCTAAACAGACCAAGGAAACTTCTTTATGCCGCTACTCCTTATGCCATAATTCCTTAGGTCGCCACTCCCTCTCCTGCTACTCCTTAGGTCGCCCACAATCTATAACATGGCCGACCTAACCCTTAGGTCGCCTACGACCTACGACCTAACTTCAAAAATTCCCTATAAATATCTTGCCTACTCCACCGAAGAGATGACTTTTTGGCTCATTTCTGGAAAGCCTATACTCTGCTATTTTCTCGACTCATCGGACACTTCAAACACCAATGACACTTCATCGAACTTTAGGAAGAGATCTAGCACACTTTTATCACTTTAAAAGCCCTTTAAATATTTTTAAACCCCAAATATCACCAGTTTTCAAATCCAATTCAAAAATATCTCCGAAATACTACCATTATTACTTCTCTAAAACTTTTGAAAACCATTTCCAAATACAAAGGAATTAAATTTCCAAATTCTCAAACTTCAGAACTTTCCAATCTATATTCAAAGGTTACTCTAGAATTTTATCTCATCTTCAATTATAGATCACATTTATAATTCACATTTATAAATTTCATTTTATGGATGAATTTGTTTCCTTAATCTTTGGTTATAATTTTAATCCTTTATTCAACTTTCACTTAACAATGATAATAATTTAATATCATCATCTTCTAACAACCAAGCAACCATATATAACCATAATAATTTATGGAAAATCATTTCCTTTATATACAAAAATAATTTGGATAAAATTATTTCATTTACACTATTTAAAATAATACTGTGTCAGTTCAGCTTGTTTAAGAGTTTAGAAACCCCTATCGATGACATGGCGTCCCACACATCGACCAGAATCCATAACACCCAACCGATAAGTAACCACAATATAAAAACAATTTTATACTTACTAACAAATACGCTCATATCTATTAATACACTCAAGCTCATCCAAGAGTACTATGAACTCTATTTAATAAGTAATCCCTACCAGAGCCAAGGTTCTCGCTTAATCTTTCAGCTTGATACCAAGTGAATCTACCCGCGGTTTCGTACCCCTTGAGTCAACACTATTCAACATAAATCAACTCAAGATGAACGGAAATACAAACCATTTGGGTTAAAGAAGAAGAGGTAGAAGAAGAGAAAACAAAACAACATTAGAATCTAACCATCGCAGTGGAATAAAATATAATAGATAATAACAGATCTTTACACAAAGAAAACTATATATGTTTTATATATACATCACCAGAATACATCATCAGAGTTCAATGACATCAATAACATACAATCTGGATAATCATATTAACTTATCCTCAAAACTGAATACATAGCGGAATAATAATCAAGTACGGAAGTACGTATCACCATCCAACTCATCTCCTGAGCTCCATAGCAATATATCCTTTATTCTATAATACTCGGTCTGACCGAGCATTAAAGTTAAATAACACCCGAGTCAGTCTAGAATACCAGTGTGAGAAATCACACTCAAATTGATTATTTAAGTTTCAAAATCCTTTTGAAAACAAAAGCATCTCGTAAGACCACGCCACAAATAAACATTTCGGGGGTTTTTACCTTACGATAGCTAAAACATTTCTTATAAAATCCTTTGATATTATAATAGGGTCTATTTACAAATACTTATTAAAATAGCCAAAAATTTTACATTTTTTAAATTCCGGCTACTGGTCACAATCGTGGGTAATACAAACAAAATCGTAAAAGGCGCGTAGGGAGAATGGATTTCCAACTAATGACTAGGCACTGGGTGCCACTTGTCACGGTACCTGGTCTAGATCAGCATACCGAGTATCACTCCCAACCCCCTACAAGACAAGATCGGGACTACCCTAGTAAGATCACACCACGGTTGGGATCGGCAACCGCACCACTAAGCCGAAATAAAAGGGACATCTAGACAGGGATGACCTCACCCTAAATGGATGCTACCCACCAAGCCTTGCTGCATAACCCCTGATTTTCAGTCATTCCCGGTAGATGAGGCTTGAGGCTAAGCATTACCTTTAGATAATGTTATCCAGCAAATTAGTCACCATCCTTGAAGAAGAAATTAAAGATTTACTTCCTGATTTCCTTGCATTTATTACCTCAAATAATTAATAAAAAACAGCCATATCTCCACCATAAATACCAGTACCCACCAAAGCCGGATTTAATGCCCAAAATTGCCATGATAACCTGCTTATTTATTACTAATTAATGCCAACCATTTCTATATCAAATATTCCTTAATTCGCTTCATCCTTATCTTAAATAAGAAGATTATGCTGCAATTAATACCAGCCTAGTCAGCGTCACTACAATTCCACACAATCACCGGGTCAAGGCTTACAACTATAAAGACACCAAGTATTGCAAAAGAAAAAAGGGGAAGAAAATGAAATAGAAAATATGACTTCTCCTCTGCTCCTCAAAATCTCTTGTAATATGAAACTACGAGTGATAAATAAATTATAAAGTGGATGTAGGCCATAGATTTTGTCGAACCACTATAAAAATTTCGTCTCTTTTATCTTTTCTTCTTTTTATCTGCTTAATTTGGTGATCTGTTTTGCTGTTTTCTGGATTACTGTTAGTTGGTGCTTTCATTTACATTTGGGTGTTAGTGACCAATTTTGGTGCTAACATTTTGGTGCTTTCATTGAGAGATTGATTCAGGAAGAAGTTGAATTTGAAAATCCAGGAGTCCAGATCAAGAAATTATGACAAGACAATCGAGTAGAAGGCCAAGGCCTGAGAGAAGTGAACCACAAGGAAGTCAAGAGGCCTCCTCGGGAGGGAATCAAGCATCAATCTACATCACTAGGGACGAAATGGAGACAATGATGAAGAGACAGGAGGAGTTGATTCAGAGCTTATTCCAACAAATTGGACAACTTGGAGCACAGAATAGAGAAACTGATGGAGTTCAGAACGGAGCAGGACCATCCGGAATAGCACCTGGATCAGGAGGCGCACACTTGGAGCACGAAGATCCAGTCCCGGAGGGAGAGAGAGGAGTACCCACGCAACCTGGAGACAACAGAGGAATGAACGCTCAGTCAAGGGGGCAGATTCCAGAATTCCCTCGTGAACTCGGGGGGCAGGATGAAAGTAATGAACAAAGATTGCACCTCGGTGACAACGACAGATTGGCGGAGATGGTTAGAAGAGCTATGAGAAGCGGTTTGGTAAACAAGGATTTGGAGGATGTTAATAGGAGTCCTTTCACTTCGGCAATTAGACAAGCTAGAAACCCACCGGATTTCAAGTTACCATCGTTGGACACGTATGATGGAAGAACGGACCCCACGGTTCATCTAACAAAGTATATGAGGCATATGGAAGTGCTGGGGGCACCAGAGGAGGTTATGGCCCGGTGCTTTCCATTATACTTGACAGATATTGCAGCATTGTGGTTTAGGCAATTAGAGAATGGATCCATCGGAACGTGGAATGGTTTAATTGAGAGATTTATGAGGCAATTCAGGGTTCACATTACGAGACCCAAGAATGTGATGACTTTGGCAACCTTAAAGCAGAAAGCCGGAGAGACCTTGAGAAGTTATCTAGCACGATTCAATGCAGCAGCAGCGTCAGTGGACCGAGCGGATCCGTCCATGGTGGTAATGGCAGCTGTGTCCGGAGTAGCTGACGGCACAGAATTCAAGAATTCATTGACTAAAGATCCACCCGTGGATCTAGAGGAATTCTACAACGAGGCAGAAAAGTTTTTACGTTTAGAGGACGCAAATGCAGAAAGAGAAGAAGGAGAGGGAATAGAAGTTTATATGCTTAAAGACAAAAAGCCTATCGAAAAGGACTCAGACAAGGATAAAGGAAAACGAAGGACTGAGGATTATGATAACAGGTCAAAACGGCAGCGGAGAGAGCCGCGATTCACTACTTACACCGAGCTGACTGAGAGTTTGGAACGCATTTATCAGGATACCAAGGAGCAGATTCCGTATTGCAGACCAATGCGGAGGGATCCAACCTCAAGCGAAAGAAAATCAGATAAGTTTTGCGTATTTCATGAATTAAACGGTCATAACACTAATGATTGTAGGCATCTGAAGGACGAGGTGGAAGGACACATCAGGAACGGCATGCTCCTTCAGTATGTGAGGAGGCGAGCTTCAGCGGAGGAGCCAGAGCGGCCACCGTCTACATCAACCAGGGGCAACCCTGAACCAGGACGCCGTTTGGTTATCAATTAGTTAAAATAACGATGAACGAGTCGCAAGCTCCCACTAACGCAATCGAATCATTTACACATGTACGAGATCGCGAACGTTCTCCAGGCATGCTCTGAATGATCATTGAATGTTTCGTAGTGGGAACTTACACTTTGACATCTTTGCTTTGATTTTTATTTCATGTTGATTTGGACATTTGAACTTGGTTTGTTCGGACATTTCTGTTTTTAAAAGCTCACCCGTTGAATAAATATTTGATTCTGATAACTCTGAAATGGCTAGGCTACTTGCACATGTACGGGGTCGCGAACGGTCCTTAGGCATGCTCTGAGATAGTGATATACCTAAACAAATGATCCAGGGACCCACGCGAACGTGAACCTGGTATCAACAATATCAAGCCCCTCCGGGTACACTGATTCGCCTTCAATAGGCACACAAACAATCCAGGAACTCACCCGAACGTGACCCTGGCATTCAAAACATCAAGCCCTCCCGGGCGCGTTTTCTCGCCTCGAACGGCACCCGACCGCGAACGGTCACAACTCGCCTCGAACGGCACCCGACTTCGAACAGTCACAAACTCGCCTCGAACGGCACACGATCGCGAACGGTCACAACTCACTTCATCTCAAATGGCTCGATCACGAACGGTCGTCATTTGGGGTCCGCCTCGAACGGCACAACTCACTGTACCTCAAATGGCTCGATCGCGAACGGTCGTCATTTGAGGTCCACCACTTGACCGCGCACTGTCGCACCTTACCTCGGATGACTCGATCGCGAACGGTCGTCATTTGAAATTAGGCGCTTGACCTTGAACGGTCATATTTCACCGCAGATGACTCGATCCCGAATGATCGACGGACGGATTTACGCGCTTGACCGCGCAGGGTCGCACTTTCCCTCAAATGACTCGATCACGAACGATCGTCATCTGAAGTTAAGCGCTTGACCATGAACGGCGGCGCTCCATCCCGAATAAACTCGATCACGAACGATCGTCATTTGAGGACATATAAAACTATCAAGTTCTTTACAGGTTGACGACAGGATATGAACATCCAGCTCAAGGCATTGCAAAACACACCTTGCTACCGCAAGGCATGTTTTGGGGGGGCAAAATGTTATCCCGCTTTTTGGGCAAAAGCCGTGATACCAAAAGATTGGTCAAAAACAGAAAATAGTTCGCCTCAGAGATTGGTCGTATTTCACCTCACTATGGATATCGATGAATTCTGTCCGAGCCCGGATCGGGCCACAATTAATAAGGCATGACAAGAAAAACCATAGAAGCCAGCATTTCAAATTTCAAGTCAATCCGAGGTCATATGCTCAAGTTATGATAGATTCAAGTTAAGAAGGTACACATTGCTCGGTTCGAACCCATCATGTTCGAAACCATCGTGTTCGAACCCATCATGTTCGAACCCATCATATTCGAACCCATAGGAAGAGGCGACGTTCGAATCCATCAGCCAACGTCTCCCTTCGAATCCATCAAGCCAATTCATGCTTCGACCCCATCAACTTCGTATCCATCACTACTTCGAATCCATCCATCAACTTCGAATCCATCACCACCTTCGAATCCATCACCAACTTCGAATCCATCACAAAGCTTCGAGTCCATCGCAGCTTCGAGTCCATCACAGCTTCGAATCCATGCTGTCTTCGAACCCTACACGTTAAAAACAACCTCGAATCGATCTAGAGCCATCGATTCGAAGCGCCCCCTCACGCAACAGGTTCGATTCGAACCTATGGTTTCGAACCATATGAACTTGAACCATAGGGATTCGAACCTATGGGTTCGAACCATATGGATTCGAAACATATGGGTTCGAATGACCCATAGGATCGGTTCGAAGTTGCCAACATTATCGAAATGCATCACCTTGAATCGATCATTTCTCTCAATCTACTGATCCAAATCCCATGAAATTTTCACGGAAGTTTGTCAACATGATGAAGAACGTCCACGCCAAGTTTCATCGCAATTGGACAATTTTTTGATCGATTCGAAGTTCACTTCGAATCGATACCAAACTGGGCACGCATTCCAAGAATGCGGGGCTGTGGGCCCCCAGTCACGTGCCAAGTAGCCTCTCCAGGTTTTAGGCGGGATTTTGACCTTCCACACCTATAAATAGAGCCCCTGGTCATTCAGAAATGGGGGAGGAGATTCAGAAGAGAGAAAGCAAGTCCAGACTCTGCTGAATTCAATCCTATTCGTCACTATTGCTGTTGAGTTCAGAGTTCAAAGCTATAATCCGTTGTAATCAATTAAGATTATCAAGTTCAAAGCTACAACCCGTTGTAATTGAATAAGATCATCAAGTGAAGCAATAAAGAGAAAACCTTCAAAGTGGACGTAGGCACGAACGCCGAACCACTATAAATCCTGTGTTTGTGATTATTGTCTGTGGATTATTGTGATTAGTTGCTTAGATCTAAATTCTATATTGATTGTTGCTGAGAACTGTGTTGATTATTATTAATTTGAGTACGTAAACGGGTGCTTTCGCGGTATTGGGTGTTTGTGACCAATTTTGGCGCAAACAGATAACTCATCTCGTAGAATGCTCATCATCCACCTGACGATGTTCTGAAAGCATTCATCCATACAAGTCCGTCCCGTGTTCGAACGGCACGAAGGCACTACTCCTACTACGTACATTTTGGAATCATCCGCAGGATTAGTAGCGACTAGACCTTGCACTTCACTTCTCCATTTTCGACTCCGAAATCGTCTTCCTCACGAAAACGTTCAAACTGGATTGAAGTGGTTTTCAGGAAATAAATCCCGATCCTTGTCTCTTCGAAACGATCAGCGCATTGGCCAATATTGATAGTCGGTTATTTAACTATCAAATAACATTCACAAACAACCATCAACCATAAATAATTTCACCAAATTATTTATTAACCACAAAATATCTTCGCAAGGTATATTTCTATTTTCAACCTTTGAAAACGGTTTCAAACCCTACTTTTTCTCATAAAATAAATTTCCAAATATTTATTTCCACTAAAACACCAAGTAAAAAGCTTTAGATTTTAAAAATAATTTAAAACTCTTTATTGTAAAATATCCTTTAAATCATTAAAATAAAATAAAAACTACTTTAATACTTATTCAATATACTTTTAGAATACTTAAAATGAAACTACTTTGTACAATATAAAACTGAATTTCTAACTTTTAAAACATAATTCCAAGCCACCTTTAAATAATTACTTCTATAATAGATTAAAAATAAATACTTACTTCAGAATTTAACATTTAGAAATTTCATAGTCATATTCTCCTCTAAATTTCCAATTTCAAACACTGAAATCAATTTCCAAATAGATTTTCAATTTACTCCATTTGAAATAAATCTCTTTACTTACTCACTATTTTCAAAATCCATTAACTTCAGATTTTATTTCTCCATTTTAATTTAAAATCTTTTAACTGAAACATACCAATTTCAGGTTTCCAAAATTCCTTCTTTGTTCTTTTAAATAAATTTAAACCTTGAATTTTAAAGTAAATTCTTTATTCCTTTAAATAGTATCAATTAAGTTTTACAATTCATTATTTTATGTTTATTCAAAATCCCTTTTTCCCATGCTCGAAATTATTTGCCAGAAATTTAAAATCACCGTTTATTCATTTCCCATTCATTCTTCAATTTATTCAATTCTCTATAATTACTTAGCTTAAAAATTCCCTCTTTTATTTTATTTCAAAAATCCAATTCTATATATTTTGATAACTCAATGAATCAAAATATATTCAAGCAAACCATAACATTCAATATTCCAAATATAATTCATCACAGAATATCAAATATTCATGACACAGAATATTAAATAATGTAAATAATTTTGAGAAATCCAATTGGATCCCTCCAACCTGTTTCCCTGCATCCACACATGTTAGCACAATACCAATTCCACTTCGAGGTGGAATATCGCGGTATATAGGATTAATATAATATCATCTGCTATTATACGACGCATAGGGTCTCATCCGCTATATAATGCGGGAATTCAATCACTCCAATATATATTATATATACTACTATATATAATATAACACATCAAGTCAATTCAATCATTCAACCAATTATTTAAATTTAACTATTTAAATTTAAATAACCCATATGAGTGAGTTAACTCACCTTCGATTTTTGTTTGCAATCCAATCCAAACCGGCTATTTCTCCACAATTATAAACCTTTTATAAACAGTTATAGTTTATTAATGTTTGAATTAATCAAACAATTAATAACCAATTTAACAATCTAATTAACTAAAGATTTTATTATAAACTAATAATTTGATTTAAACTAATTTATTTTAAGATTTCTAAAATTTAAATAGGTTAATTAAACAAGCTAACCATCATAACACTTTATTCTAAAACAAACTAATAACTTTAAAATGTATATATGTACATTTATTTTCTTTTGAAACTACATATATATACCTATATAGATTGGATAAAAATCTAACTTATATAAATTCTTTCAACATTTAAAATCCCTTTTTTATTTTCCAAAATCTGCTATATATATTAAATTATAATAAAATAGAGTTCCTTGCGAACCTATATATTTTAAATAAAACAAAATTGTTTATAAAAAATTTATTTTCTGTATAACCTCATATATATGTGTATGTGTGTGTATTTTTATAAAACTTGACCTTGCTGTTTGTAAAGTCAACAAAGCAAATTGCAGTAGTTAGCAAAAATAGTTGTTATTATACTGTTAAAAAAAATTCTTTCTTATAGAAACAGAAAACATCAAAAATTCAAAATCAAACTACCTAAAAAATGCCAAGCTCCACCCTTACTGGCCATCGAAACCCCCTCACGTGCATGCCTTCGCCTCTTGAAAACCCTTGGTCGCTCCCAAACATGATGCGCTGCCTTCCCCAGTCGTACCACCATGACGTGACCCTACTCCAAATGATGCCGCTCCGCCCTCATCAGCCGCCCCTTCAAGTTCAATCTCACTTTGAATTGAATTAGGTTTTCGATTCCCGAAAGTGCTCATGCTCGAGAGTAGGGTGTCGCCCCTCCCCCTTCCCATCACGACCGAAACTCATGCGGTCAAAACCCTAAATTGCGAGCGCTAGCTTGCTGCTTCCTCTTCTGCCGTCGCTCGAAACTCATTCGAATCGCCTCATCTTTTTTATGAAAATCGAATGAACTCGATTTAACTGAAGGGAGGAAAGGAGATCGATGCTTAAAAGAAAAAAGGGGAAAAGAATTCGTTTGATTTCGAAAAGATAAGGCGGCTTGCTCTTGAAGCTTCTGCTTAAAATTTTAACCAAAGAGATGACTCTCGTTCTTTCCTTTTTTTTCAATTTTAATTAAACGAGATATACATCAATATATTTCTTAAGGACGCGTGGGAAAAAAAGAATGTCAGGTGTTCAAAGGAAGCACCGTGCAACTTGTCTTGTGCAAACCATTTTTATATTAAATTTTTGATGTAAATTTCAACGGGTTTACTTTCCATACTATCTCAAGACAACTCCAAACGCTAGGAAATTTGAAATCCGATAATAATATAACATTACAAGTCCAATAGAACTGGTTTCGTCGAATTCCGAGACTATGCCTCGGAACGCTATTTTTAAATTCAATTTAAACAACATATTTTTAAAACTGAACAAATCACTGTTAGATTTAATCTTAAAACTGCTATTATCCTCAGCGCCATCAATATAAATTTTACAAGCCTTCAAATTATTTTTAACAGGCTTAAAACTCCAAATTCAACATTTTGCCCAACATTAAATTGTTTAATTTAACACTAAAATTACTTGATAAATGGTGATATTTGAATTCAAATTAAAAATTAACTTTTAAATATATAAAATCAGTTAAATATTCCGATTTCAAACATCCAAAAAAATCTGGGTCGTCACATGAACATGGTAAAAGTATATTTTCTTTGTTTTTAACTTAAAGAGATATAACCTGCCTTTGTTTGCCAAATTCCCGTTGGTTAACAAATACATTTCATAAAGGGTTGCCACTAATTTCATAATTTAAATAATAATTTAATTTTATAAAATTCCACTTCTCCTTCATTTAATATATAAAATATTTAAGTCCCATACCTTAAATAATTTTTTATATTCATTAAAACACTTTGGAAAAATCTAAAAACATTCCAAAAAATCTATTTTAATATGTTTTCCAACATATGAAAATTTCAAACCCAATTAATCATTATTTTAGCCGTAAATAATTTATAACCCAATAAATCATTTTCTTCACAAGAAAGTTTATATAAAATCCATATAAACGCAAATTGAATCCCATCTCGAAAATCATGTTTTCTATAACAAAAAATTTTCCCATGGCATTAAGAAATTGTTTCATCTCGGTTTTACCTTAAAACCATGTATATCTACTTTTTAAACAACCTTGTTCAATACACACACACACACATATATATATATATATATATATATATATATATATATATCAAAATCAATCATATCATCATTCAATATATCATAAAATAGATATATCCTAAAATCTGAATTATATGATTTTAAAATCAGAATATAGATGTTGAAATTATTATTTACCTTTGATTTGATAAGGAAATTGGAGTATGATTGTGATTGATTCCTTCTAACCTGAATCCTAGCTTTTAGTTGATTTTCTCTTCTCCTCTTTCTATTGGTCGGCCTTGCTTCTTATGGTTACCAATATTTTTGTTTTGGTGAAATGAACATGTATAACCTAATGAGAATAGTATAAGGGTGGGAAGTATGGTTATTTACCCTAATGCCCTTATGTTTAATATCTTAACCATTCATATAAGTTCATTTGATTTTTATCAAGCACGACCACTTAATTTATTAATCAACCTCGATCTCCTTATCTATATTATTCTATTTAATTTATTCTAATTAATTCTTTTGAATAATGTTAATAAAATTAGGGGTGATATAGGCTCCCCTACTTAAAGAATTTCATCCTCGAAATTCAATAAGGACTAACTAGCAAACATAACAATCATCTGTAATATCTCCTAGCAACCAATCTATGTAAATCTACTAAAACATACCATCAAAATAGATCAGGATAAGTCTCTCGAATCCTCTCCTTCGTCTCCCAAGTACAGACTTTCTCGTTGTTGCTCCACTATACCTTCACCAACTTGACTGAGCTTCCTTCATCCGATCTCGGATCAACTCAATCTTCTTTGATGCCTCTTTAACCATATCTAAACCTAAGACTAATCTTTCTCCAATCTCTATCCAACATGCGGGTGATTTGCATGGCCTTCCATAAAAAACTTCAAAAGCCGCCATTCCTATACTAGTCTAAAAACTATTATTATAGGGAAACTCATTCAAAAATAGGTGATCTTCCCAAGATCCACCAAAGTCTAGTACATAAGCCCTCGATAAATCTTCGATTACCTATTGGCTCTCTCAGTTTGCCCATCCGTCTATGGGTGATATGCTGTACTCATCTTGAGCTTGGTACCTATCACTCTGTAGAATTCTCCAAAACTCGCTAGTGAATTATGCATCTCTATCGTTGACTATGCTATTAGGAATTCCATGAAGTCTAACTATGTACTTCACGAACAACTTCGCCAAAACAGGTTTCACCTTGGTTGACTGGACTGGAGCGAAATGGGTGCTCTTGGTCAATCTGTCCACTATAACCCATATGCTTTCATTTCCCTTGTTCGACCTTAACAACCGTCTATAAAATCCATGGATATAGAATCCCACTTCCAAACTAGAGTCTCTAAAGGCTGAAGTAACCCGCTCGGCTTCTGATGTTCGGCCTTCACTTGTTGACAGATAGCACATTGTCTAACCCACAAGCCAACATCTCTCTTCGTGCCTACCCAATAGATGCTTCTCTCTAGTGGCTAATTTCCACGCTTCTCTTCATATCTTGATACATCTTGGTTCCCCCAGGATGAATCGTACACTTCAATCGATGACACTCATCTAGAACATCTCTTTTCAAGTTCTCTACATTCAGAACACATAATTGTCCCTTCATCCTTAACCATCCTTTCCGGTCAATGCCAAAAATCTTTAAGATCATCGATCTTGGATCCTACCTCGAGTCTTCTAATTTTTTCCGCTTTATCTGGATTCTCTTTCTGTTTAGAAGCTATTGTTTCGATCAGCACTGGTCAAACCTCTAAACAAGCCAACATAGCAGTACTTTGATAGAATCAGTAGTTTGATCTCGACTTTATACTACATGTAGCCAAAACTTCTAAATCCTTCTATTCTGCCAACATAGCTAATACCAAATTCTGACGTTTCCTGCTAAATGCATCCACTACCTTATTTCCTTTTCTAGGAGTATATTCTGTACTAAAATCATAAGCAACCAAAAACTCCATCCACATTTACCATGGCATATTCAATTCTCTCTGAGAGAATAAATATCTTAAGGACTTCTGATCAGTGTATAGCTCAAATCTCTCCCCTAAGAGATAATGTCTCCAAATCTTCAATGCGAAGATCACCACAGCCAACTCCAAATCATGAGTCAGATATTTTACTTTATGCGGTCTAAGTTGTCAAGAAGCATGGGCAATGAATTTACCCTTCTGCATCAATACAGCTCCCAATCTTGTTCCACATGCATTGGTGTACACCACCAACCCTTTGTTTCCATCTGGAAATCCTAACACTAGCACATTGATCAGCAAATGTTTTAACTTAAGGAACCTTTTCTCACATTTTTCGGACCAAATAAACTTCACATCCTTCCTAGTCAACTTAGGTAAAGGTGCTACTTTCCATGAAAAATCTTTGATAGATCTTCGGTAATGGCCAGCAAGTCTGTGAAAACTTCAAATCATGGTTAGTGTCTCTAGTCTCCTCCAATCATTGATAGCTTCGATCTTAACTAGATCTACTGCCAAACCTTCCTTCAAAACTACATGAGCAAGTAACTTGACCACCTTCTTCCAAACATGACATTTTGAAAACTTCGCCTTTAGCTGATGTTACCTTAGCATCTCAAGTACTACTCTCAGATGATTCTCATGCTCTCTCTCATCTTTCGAGTACACCAAAATGTCATCTTTGAATACTAACACGAACCAATCCAAGTGTTCTTGGTAAAGGCGGTTCATGAAGTCCATTTAGAAGTAGGTGCATTTGTCAATCCGAATGGCATCACTAACCATTCATACGAAACATATCAAGTTCAAAATGCTATCCAAGGAATACTATCCTCTGACACTCTTAACTGATGGAAACCAGTCGCCAAATCTAATTGGGAAAACACTTTGGATGCACTCAATTGATCAAACAGATCATCAATTCGTGGCAAAGGATATCTATTCTTGATTGTCCTTTTGTTCAACTTATGGTAGTTGATGCACATCCGCAATGACCTATCTGACTTCTTCATGAAATTCGCGGCTGCTCCCCAAAGCGAACTGCTTGGCCTAATAAAATTCCTTCCTTCTAGATCCACTAGTCATAGCTTCAATTTATAAAATCTTTATAAACCATTTTCTATGACCCTACATTCACCATGGTTAACTCAATCGAAAACATTATCATGTGAAGATATGCAAACCTACTGAATCAATTCTGGATTACCCTTCCCTAATTCATTTTGGCTATCTGTCATAATTATAATTTCTACGTTTACTATTAACCTAATAGTTTTCATAGGGTAACTAATAACCGGCTAAACTTTTAAGTGCTCCCTATCTAATTATATAGTTTTCATGGGATTACTATTAACCTATTGGTAACTCCAATATCATATCTTTTACTTTAGTTTTCATGGGCCGACTAGGAACCTATTGAAAAACAGCAAATATCTTTCTTGTGCCCTAGCTTTCATGGGCTAACTAGGAACCTATTGACCATCTATCAATATCTCATTTTCTTATCTGTATATAGTTTTCATAGGCTTACTATAAACTTCACTAACAAATATTTTTAATTATGCATAGTTTTCATGGGCTAATTATGAACTTATTGGCCCATGTCAATATCTTTTCCCTTACACAGTTTTCATGGGCCTACTGTTAACCTATTGGCCCCTGCCAATATCTTTTATGTATTCACTACTTAAAATGATCCAGGATTTTGGTTATTTGAAAGTGGAATATTTAGTTGATTTTAAATATTTAAAAGTTAATTTTTAACTTGAATTTCAAATATAACTATTTACTGGATGATTTAATTATTGAATAAATATTTGAATATTGGTTAAATTATTGTATCTTGGGTTTTAAGCTTGATAAAAATAATTTAAAGGCTTATAAAATTTATATTAATAATGATGAACATAATAAAACTTTTTAAATTGAATTTAAAAGTGAATTGTTTAGTTTAAAAATATGTCTTTTGAATTAACGACTAAAAATAGCCTTCCGAGGCACAGTCTTGGAATTCAACGAAACCAGTTCCATTGGATCTATAACAGTGTATTATTATTGAATTTCAAATTTCGTAGCATTTGGATTTATTATTTGGTTGTACGGGATATAAACGTGTTGAAATTTATATCGAAAATTCAATATAATAATTGGTCCAAAAAGCTATCTTCTACATATGATCTAATTAGTACTCGAAACATTTCCCATTGCTTCCGAAATAGGGGTATAACATTATAAATGCCTAGCGGCATGCTTCGATAGGGGTTCGAGATTTTGAATTGCGTAAAACGATACATTTTGCACTATAAATAATAAATTGTCAAGTCAAACGTTCACATCAACTCTTTTCTTCTTTTTCAAATCACCATAGATTAACCTATTCAAACATGCTACTGTCTTATTTTTCCCTCTCTTCTTCTTTTTAATGGCTCAGGCAAGTTACAGAATGAAGAAAAAGACATGGCATACTTTTAAAATCCTATCTCATAATATACTAAACTAAAAATCATGAAATAAATTTCAAAAATCGAGCTTGGCTTAGGGCTTCGATCTGATATTAATTTTGTAAGGTGTGATCAAGATTTGGTGATCTTGACAGTGCTAGACCGCAGTTTCGAGATTAGGGTTTGCATATTGAGGAAGTCAAGGCATGGATGGGTGATTTGGTGATGGGATTTGGGTTCATCAAGGCTATTAGCACTTGCAGCCTCAAATTGATGGTCTTCGATCAGTTTTTGGTCATCGTGACCTGGGGGATGTCGAAGTGCTCTGCCGCGATGTCGTGTTTCTATAGAGAGGCCGAGGCGAGGCAAAATGGGTATGGTGAGGTAGAGGAGAGGCGAGCGATGTGGGGGTGGTTTCGGATCATGGAACGGCGTGGTGGTGGGTCGTATCAGTGATACATGCGCACATCTTCGTCCGTGCATTTTGGGTTTTCTAAGGTTGAAGAGATGGAAGGGAGAAGAAGATAGGAGCAAGTCGTTTTTATCATTCGTGGGCTAAGGGCTTGGTCGAAAAGAAATAAAGGGGAAAAAGTGAAAGCGGGCCGAACAGGGTATGGGCTTGGTATAGTTTAATTTAGCTATTAATTTATATAAATTGTTTATTTAATTTATAAATCTTATAAACCAATTATCTCACTCCTTTTAGGTCCGAATTCAACACGATCAATTGCGTTGAATTCGTATTAGCAAATCCTTCGATATGAAATTGGATTGGTCTAGATCTGAGCTTGCAAATTTTTTAGACAATTTCAAATGCATTCGAATTAAATCTAAACCAAAATGCCGAAGTGAGAGGAAAATAATGCGAGTTAATCTCACACAATTTGGATTACTGTAATTAATTTTAAATAGTTAATATTAATTGTTGATCGATTTGTTGAATTGGTATTATATATAAGTATATAATTAGTATTTGGAGTGATTGTACCCGCATATTTTAGTGGATGATGCCTTATGCATCCTGCATAATAGCGGATGACCCTATATACTGCGATGTCCCCCTCAATGTGGGATTGATATTTTTATGTTGTATTAACATCTATGAGTGCAGCGAAGCAGGTAGGAGGGATCCAATTGGATTCGTAAAAAATGTTGAATTAAATTTCATATATATATATATATGTATGTATGTATGTATGTATGTATGTATGTATGTATGTATGTATTGATATATGATTTGTTTGAGAAATCTATGATAGATTATTGTGTGACTTTATTTATTGAATGTTACGATAGCATTGATCTGGATTTTTTATATTTTAAAAATACCATAAATATGAATATTGAATTTTAAAAAGAAAATAAAAAGGGAAATTGGAAGTAAATATATTTATAGTGAAATTTGGATTAATTAAAAAAGGAAATGGATTTAGGTAAAATAAATAGTTTGATTTTAAACTTGTACTTAATAATTTCTCGGAATATGGAAAATAGAGATTTTGAAATAATGTAAATAAAAGGATTTTAAATAATAAAGTTTAAAGATATTTGTTTAAGTTTGAAAGGATTATTTTAAAAATCTAGATTTTAAATAGTTAGGAAAATAAAATATAAATTGTTATACTAGATATTAAAAAAGAGTTTAAATATGAAATGGAAGCGGAATCGGAATTTGGTGGGGTTTGGAATATAGTTGGGTTATTTAAGAAATTAATTTAAAAATGGAATTCAATTTAGAAATGTATTTAAAATTGATTAATTATAGTGAAACCATTATAAATGGGAAATAAGACTATGGAATTTATAAACAAGGTTTATAAATAAAGTGAAGTGATTATCAGTGGATAAACTGAAGTTATAAATTCACGGTGTAACGACCCAGAATTTGACCGCTTTATAATATACTATTTATAGTGATTTTGAAATAAAATATTAAAGGTTTTATGTTGTAAATAATATTCGATAGGATTTGGAAGCAGAAACATACATAAAAATAGTGACGTTTTCCTATATCGACAAAAGTGATAAAATGCTGATTTCAAAAAGTATGTTTCAATGATTAAATAAATTATATTTGTTAATTCATGAGTGTTTAGAATTATACAAATTTATTTTAAATTTGGTTTACATAAATAAATAGTTTAACTAAAACGTCAAAATGTGACCGCAAAACATTTTGTCCAAAAACGACGTTTTATCGATTAAAAGTTGTCGCAAAATTATCGCATCTTTATTTTCTTATATAAGAACATGTATTCAAATAGTATATGTATTAATTAATTCACTAAATATGTTTTCTTTTGTTAAATAAGATAAGAAAACTTCTAGAAGTCATTAGTAAAAGTTAATAAGAATTAACAAAAGTAAGAAAAAGTAAACGTCAAATCACATCAAATCAAAGCCAACATAATTATGATATTCTTTACTTAGCCTTTAAGTGACTATGACATAAAGTAAGGATGTGAAAGATGATGTTAAGTATTGAAAGTAGAGTTTGCTTTAAGTTAAAGTAAGGTTAGTTTGGTAATTTGGTAAGAGTTTATTTTGGTAAATTTACCACTTCTTTGTTTTTCTATAAATATCCACCTCCTGCTTCACTTTCATTCACATTTTTCTTCTTCTTCTTTTCTCAAGCTTCTTCATCTTCTTTCTCTTCTCTTTAATGGCTTCTGAGCCATAGAAAAAACTTAGAAAGAAGTAATTTCAAAATATTTATAAAATATTCAAAAGAAATAAATGATTATTCTCTTCAAATCAAACTCATCTTTTCTCCACATTTTACCACTTCTTCTCTTGGCCGTAACTTCTTCAAAACAGAACCAAAATAACAGTTTTTTTTTTGGTTCATGTATTTTTCCAGTGGCTACAACTTTCATGTTTTCCACTTTGTCTCATTCTATAGTTCTCTATGTCAAAAATATACTTCTTTCAAGTGCATTTTCTGGCCCTGTTTTTAAACCAAAGAATATGACATTTTGTTTTGGTCATAATTTGATCATAGAAGAACCAAATTAGGAAATTCTTTTCCTCGAAACATATCAAATTCCAGTGGCTATAACTTTTGTGTTGATCACTTTTTCCAGTATTGAGTTTTGCTATATCTGAAACTCAATTATTTGAAGTGCATTTTCGGGCTTAATTTTTGTCAATCCGACAAAAACTCTTCTTCATTCTATCTTATCTCCCTAATAACTACTTGGATTCAAATAATTCTTTTTTTAAACTTAATAGAAAGAATTTTCAACAATTTTTTAGTTAACATGTTTTTCAAATTTTGAGAGTAAGAGATTCAAAAACAAGAGAGAATGTGACCTATTTTTCGGGTCTAATTTTGAGAATTCAAGTTCAAAGCTCCACCACTTCTTCTCTGTACTTTCGGCCAACCTCCATTTCAAGCCTTGGACAAGTATTAGGATGGGGGAATTCATGTTTATTTTCATTTGGTTCCAAAGCATGTTAGGAAGTATGCCTTAGATCTTATGTTTCTTGCCTTAAAGTTTGATGGAGCGAAATCCAAAGTAAATTATTTCTTATTTTAAGTTCATTAACACCTTTGCTAAGTTGAAAGAAGATTAGGTGTTAAGTTGTTTGAAAACCCTTGTTAAATGCTCGTTTACTTTGTTTTCTAGATTAGTGATTTGATTTCCTTGCTCGATATTATGTTTGGATGGTTAAATGAGTAATTTAAAACTTAAAAGTTAAATACTTAATGGGGTATGCAGAAACGACTACATGTGTTTAGTCTGTGAGATCCAAGGAGACTTGGGCGAGGGACGGAACAAGTCGAAAGGAAAGCCAGGATGCTCCAAAATAAATATCAAACCGTTCTAACCCAAGATAAAATAAAGTTTTATAAATATTTGACAGAATGAAGCGTTGACTTATCATTTATTGTTGTTTATTTTGTTAATTGATTGTTTGGCTGTTTGGATTGCGCTCGACCAGTTTATGGGCGCTGATTATAATTATTGATTATTGAATTTGCTCGACCAGTTTATGAGCAATTAATTATCCATATGCTATAGAAAATAATTGTAGGCTAACACATTGTGATTTATTTCACAATTTGACTATAAGATGTTTAGCGGTAATTTTTGGTTCACTTCGATTTAACGAATTGTTTTGAAAATGGATTTTCAAATGGAAATGTTATGAAATGTTTTCCTTTTAAAAGAAATAGAAATGTTTGGTAATGAATATTTTGAAGTTATATTATATAAAATTGATTCATATAAGAATGGTTTTATAAAAATGTTTTATAAAACGGAAAGAATTTCGAGAACTAAACCCGAAGGATTTAAGATGATTTTTAAACACATTTGGGAAATGAAAAATATTATAGATTTGAAAGTACTTGTGAATATTAGTGTGAAATGATTTACCGCAGTGGGATATAAAATGATTTGTTATGTTACCAATGATTCGGGTAACCCGTAACTAAAATGTGGGCATATGTGTTTGGTATAGTCCGCTCTTTGAATAGAGGGATGTACTTATTTATCGATTGTATGAAGGCTGGGATCCAGTTGCCATGTTATTAGAATAAACCTCCCGATCTAGTTGCATATGGTTTGATATATTTTTATTACAGTATTTGGGATTTCCAAATAAACTTTTCAAAAGTGATTTGATTTAAGATCCCGAAGTAAAGTATAATTTGAATATAAAGGTTATATATATTTCATATTTTTCAATATTTTTGAAATAAGAATTTGAGAATAAAGTCCAAAGGATAATTTCCGTAAAGGTAATTAGATTTGAAAATCTAAAATTGAAGATTAAGCCTAAGTAGGTAGTTGCATATTGTTTGTTGCATCGTAGGCTCCATAAGTCCTATTTGCGGTAGGAGAACTACGTTGGCTTGCTCCTGTATCTAATTGGATATCCAATTAGGTAGGGTTACATATGCAGTCATAAGTGGTAGTGATGCAGCCCCTAAAATAATATAACCTTTTCATGTTTATCTGTTAATGGTTGTTTTTATCTCGTGTAATAGTATTTTTCCTGCTTACTATTTTATTCCGCATTTGACATGTTTATTGAGTTAGTAGGAATGGCTATTGCTATTTCTCTTATTAGAGTTGTGCAGCGTTAGATTCAGTTGTATTTGGTTTGTATATAAGCACACCTAGTAGAATTAATAAATTAATTAATTACTCTGATAAGTTGTGTAATTGAAATTTTATCCTATACATTTAGTAATGTTGAATATTTATCAAATATGGTGTATTAAGTTGGTAGTTTTCATTAGTAGTTTTAGAATGGACGAATTTTTCGGCAATTTCAACTGGCTCAAAAATCCGGGTCGCCACACGTGTTATCAGAGCTTAGGTTAGGTGCCTAAGTAAAATTCATCTGTGCTTAGTATATCAACCTAGGAATATTAAAAAGGAAACTACCTTAATTTGATAAATAAAATGGATAGGATAAGACATCATACCTCAGACCGGGGTTATGGGTGAGATAATTAATTTTTGGTGTGCATAACATTCGTTAATTGTTTGTTTTTCATTATATTTTTTCGTAATTGTAATTTCGATGACGAAATTCTTTTAAGTAGGGGAGAATGTAACGACTCGGAATTTTACCACTTTAAAATACATTATTTAGAGTGATTTTAAATATTAAATATAAAAGGTTTTACGTTTTAAATAATATTCGATAGGATTTCGAAGTAGAAACATACATAAAAATAGTAATGTTTGCCTATATCGACAAAAGTGACAAAATGCTGATTTCAGAAAAGTGTATTTCAATGCTTAAATAATTTATCTTAATTAATTTATGAATGTTTATATTTTTAAAATAGCATTATACAAAAAATTTTTTTTTGATTTGGTTTACATAAATAAATAGTTTAACTAATAATTTAAAATGTGACCGTAAAACATTTTGTCAAAAAACAACGTTTTCTCGATTAAAAGTTGTCGCAACGTCGTCGCACCTTTATTTTCTTATATAGGAACATGTATTCAAATAGTATAAGTATTAATTAATTCACTAAATATGTTTGCTTTTACTAAATGAGATTAGAAAACTTCTAGAAGTCATTAGTAAGAGTAAGTAAGAATTAACAAAAGTAAGAAAAAGTAAACATCAAATCACATCAAATCAAAGCCAACATAATTATGATATTCTTTACTTAATCTTTAAGTGACTAAGACAAAAAATAAGGATGTGAAAGATGATGTTAAGTATTGAAAAAGTGGAGATTGTTTTAGGTTAAAGTAAGGTTAGTTTGGTAATTTGGTAAGAGTTTATTTTGGTAAATTTACCACTTCTTTGTTTTTCTATAAATATCCACCTCCTTCTTCACTTTCATTCACATTTCTCTTCTTCTTCTTTTCTCAAGCTTCTTCATCTTCTTCCTCTTCTCTTTAATGGCTTCCAAGCCATAGAAAAAAATTAGAAAGAAATAATTTCAAAATATTTATAAAATATTCAAAAGAAATAAATGTTTATTCTCTTTAAATCAAACTCATCTTTTCTCCACATTTTACCTCTTCTTCTCTTGGCCATAACTTCTTCAAACCAGAACCAAAATACAAATTTTCTTTTTAAATCATATATTTTTCCAGTGGCTACAACTTTCATGTTTTCCACTTTGTCTCATTCTAAAGTCATCTATGCCAAAAATATACTTCTTTCAAGTGCATTTTCTGGCCCTGTTTTTAAGCCAAAGAATATTCCATATTGTTTTGATCATAAGTTGATCATAGCTGAACCAAATTAGGAAATTCTTTTTTTCCAAACATTTGAAATTTTAGCGGCTACAACTTTTATGTTGATCAATTTTTCCAGTTTTGAAGTTTTCTATACCTGAAACTCAGTTGTTTGAAGTGTATTTTCGAGCTTAATTTTTATCAATCCGACGATAACTCTTTTTCATTCTATCTTATCTCCCTCAAAACTACTTGGATTCAAATGACTCTTTTTTTCTAAATTCAATAGAAAAGAATTTTCAACAATTTTTCAGTTAACATATTTTTCAAATTTTGAGAGTAAAAGAGTCAAAAACAAGAGAGAAGGTGACCTATTTTTCAAGTCTAATTTTGAGAATTCAAGTTCAAAGCTCCACCTCTCCTTCTCTATACTTTTGGCCAACCTCCATTTCAAGCCTTGGCCAAGCATTAGGAAGGGGGAATTCAGATTTATTTTCATTTGGTTCCGAAGCTTGGTAGGAAGTATGCGTTAGATCTTAAGTTCCTTGCATTAAAGTTTGAGGGAGTGGAATCCAATGTAAGTTATTTCTTATTTTTAGTTCATTAAAACCATTGCTAAGTTGAAAGAACTTTAAGTGTTAAGTTGTTTGAAAACCTTTCTTAAATGCTTGTTTACTTTGTTTCCTAGAACAATGATTTGATTTCCTTGCTCGATATTATGTTTGGATGGTTAATTAAGTAATTTAAAACTTAGAAGTTAAATTCTAAATGGGGTATGCGGAATCAACTAGTACATGTGTTTCGTCTGTGAGATCCAAGGAGACTTGGGCGAGGGACTAAACATGTTGAAAGGAAAGCCAGGATGCTCCAAAATAAATATCAAACCGTTTTAGCCCAAGATAAAATAAAGTTTTATAAATATTGACAGAATGAAGCGTTGACTTATCATTTATTGTTGTGTTTATTTTGTTAATTGATTGTTTGGTTGTTTGGATTCCGCCCGACCAGTTTATGAGCACCGATTATTATTTAATGATTATTGACTTTGCTCGACCAGTTTATGAGCAATTAATTATCCATACGCATGGGATGGGTAGAAAATAATTGTAGGCTAACACCGTGTGATTTATTTCACAATTTGACTATAAGGTTTTTAGCGGTAATATTTGGTTCACTTAGATTTAAAGAATTGTTTTGAAAAAAAAAATTCAAATGGAAATGTTATGAAATGTTTTCCCTTTAAAAGAAATAGAAATGTTTGGTAATGAATATTTTGAAGTTATATTATATAAAATTGATTTATATAAGAATGGTTTTACAAAAATGTTTCATAAAACAAAAAGAATTTCGAGGACTAAACCCGAAGGATTTAAGATGATTTTTGAACAGATTTGGGAAATGAAAATTATTATTGATTTGAAAGTACTTGTAAATATTAGTGTGAAATGATTTATTGCTTTGGGATATAAAATGTTTTGTTATGTTACCAATGATTCGGCTAACCCGTAACTAAAATGTGGGCATATGTGTTCGGTATAGTCCTGTGATGCCCCACCTCTATACCCACGCTAGCCAAGAACACTACGGAGTAATGCTGTCAACTAGCACGAAAAATAAGGCTGTTGAGGAGCGACCATCTGTGTAATATCTTTGTGTGAGTACTGATATGTCAGATAAAATATAACTTACATGCCTTTCAAGAGGAAATCCGACACACCGACACAAACTTAAAGTTACTACACAGTGGCTATAGTGTCTTCGGAAACAAATATAGAAATAAACATAACACAAATCAGTCACAGATAATTCATATCACAAAGGCGGAAGAAGATATGAACATATAACTAACACATGAAAGTGTACATACGTGTAGTGGTCAAAAAGATCCGCAATAATACAAAAGAATAGCAACACGTGCAATACAGAAGAATACAACTATGAGTCCAGATCTCAAGTGTGTACAACAAAATAAACTACTAGTCTAAGTAGTTAGCCAAAAGTCAGAGAAATCAATCCCAAGTGAGAAGTCAAGATGAAGCACCTGTAACATCTCGGTCTGACCCAAGTATTATTTGATAAGAAAATAATAAACGGATCAGTCTAGCTATAAATATCAGATGAAACGATATAGAATAAGAGGTATGACTAACGCATAATAATCACAATGCCAAGCTGTGATATATAAGTAAATGAAAATCAATAAGAGATTAATCAATGTCACGAAAATGTACTCAAGGATCAAAAGAAATGTCATACTCTATATTTCGTTCACCAAACCATAAATACTGACGATTATATCAATATCAATCACAAAAGTCAATGACACACAAATTCACCAATGCACAAATATTGATAAAACTTATCAATGAAAATCACGAAAATTGGTGAAGCACAAATTCTAGAAATCATCTCAAGAAATCCAGAAATCACAAAAGGGGGAAAGGCCTATCACAAACGGAAGCATAAAGCTCACCAACACGTGTATCACAAACGGAACGCTAATTCCATGGTTGCTAACCATCACAAATTGAGCCGAAGCTCCACAAACGGCCCGAAGAACATGGGTTGCTATCCCACCAATTTGAGTCGAAACTCCATAAAACGGGGTTTAGTCTCCCTCGCAGACAAAGAGACATCGCACATTGCTAGTTTAAATCACAAAAACGATCGTCATGATCATCAAGAAGCGTCAATTACAGTATGCCAGTAAATATATGAGCTTGGCTTCATGTCCCATAACCACTAGCTTAACTTAAATATTTACGAACAAATTGTAGATCTCCACTAGCAAATTGTCACAAGAGATTCAATCGAACAAGTCCAAGAATTAACCGACGAAGTAAACGCAAGCGTTTCATACCACTTGTTTTACTAAGTCGTTTAATTAGATTTCTCATACGAGTGAGGTAAAGGTTTGTATATACTAATAGATTGGAAAACAGTTTAAGAAACGAGCTTTGTAATTAAATAGTGTTGAAATCGTTTTGATGAAAGAGTTTTGATATTTACTACTAGTATTCAACACCTTTATATTTTGAAGTGACAAATCACAAAAATTGATTGTAGGAACAATCAATCACTAAAATTCACATTCGAAGACGTGAATGAAATCCAAAGAAATCTATACCGAATCCATCAAAATGGATATTCCGAAAATTCCCGAAGAAAAGAGGTCACCAAGGTCAATAACAAATGATAACAACAAATAGGGAAATAACACGAATCGATTAAATTTGAAAACCACGCAAAATAGGCGAAATAGACAAAACAGCAATAGCTTGCTCTGCCGGCTACAGAGCTCGGTTGACCGGACCCTGTTCTAGAAAATTTCTCGGGAAGCAGGTCGGTCGACTGAGCTCTGCAGTTGGTCGACCGGACCTGAGACAGAGTAGTGCTATGCACTTTTAGTAGCAGGTTGGTCGACCGGCTACAGGGCTCGGTCGGCCGAACTGCAAATTTCTGCAGTTCCTGCCCTTTTTCAATGAAGTGCAAATTCCTCCAAAACGCGACCGTTCGAGCAATGGACCTAAGGAGCCTTAGCCAATTGATACGCCAGCTCCATTAGCTCTCCGATCCGCCACCAAAAACATGTTCAAACATCAAAGTTATGATTTTTAAAGAATTGAACCCAAAACACTAAAAATTAGAATATTCACTAAATCAATCCAAACCAAAAGCGATTGCACAAGAATAAGTGTTAGGAATTCATACCTAACAATCGAAGATAGTTATAGACTAAGATGTGAGATAAAAATCTCGCCTTTGAACCCAAACAAATGAAGATCAAGCTTGAAAGCAAAGGAGAATCAACCACTCTTCAAATCCAACTCAAGAAGCTTGATTCTAAGCTTAAAAGAAGAACATTCCCAAAATTAGGTTTAGGAATTTCTGAAATTGATTAAGAGAATGAGTTGGAAAGATGAAGAGAAACTTACCAATGGGTTCTCCTGAATTTGGAGCTAGAAGTTGGATTTGCTAATGAAGACTAGGGTTTTGGAGTTTTAATTTCTTATCTCTCCTACCATTGATGCTTTAGAACTGAAAAGAGGAGGAAGTGAGAGTCAATAGGGAGGAGTGGTTCAGATTTGAGTATAAGATAAACATAGGGCTGAACCCAAACCCGAACCCAAAGTGAAAATGATCAAATTTTTGACTACCTCCAAACATATCAATGTTTGTACTCAAAAAGGTTGCAAACGACATTTTGAACTCAATGGGAGGGGTCTTGAATCCCAATTCGACTGTTTGCAAAAAGTGGCTTTTTCGGACAAAAAATCCGACTAACGATGAAATATTTAAATACTCAATTGTAAAATATGGGGGTTGCTACAGATTCCCCTCCTTAAAGAAATTGCGTCCTCGCAATATTTAAGAAGAAAATATATAGTAACAACCATGAAAGCATATTCAACACAAAAGAAATTTGAAATAAGAAATTCACCTCAAAGAGCACGGGAAAGTAAGTCCGGATGTGTTCGCTCGATGAACTCTCTAAATTCCCAAGAGCAATCCTTAGGATTTGAGGACCATTGGACTTTAACAAGGGGAACATCTTTATTTCGAAGGCGCTTGACCTCCGAAGCAATAATACGAAGAGGATGTTGCTCATAAGTTAAATTAGGTGAAACTTCAATTTCTTCCACAACACCGGGCTCAAGAATCGAATCGGAATCTCGAAGGCACTTCCTTAGTTGAGAAACGTGAAACACGTCATGAATAGTAGAAAACAGAGCCGGTAATAAAAGGCGATAAGCCACGGAACCAATACGTTCGGTGATAGGAAATGGCCCAACATATCGAGGCGCTAATTTTCCCGATCGACTGAAACGTACAACACCTTTCATGGGTGAAACACGAATGAACACAAGATCTCCCACAGAAAATTCTAATTTCCTTCTCCGGTTATCGGCATAGGATTTTGTCTACTCTGTGCTTCTTTCATCCTACAACGAATAAGATCAATCTTTTCTGTGGAATCACGAATAAAATTTGGACCTAAAACCAGCTTCTCACCGGCCTCAAGCCAACAAGAAGGAGATCGGCATGGCCTTC
Organism: Allium cepa; assembly: GCA_030765085.1. Lineage (NCBI taxonomy): Eukaryota > Viridiplantae > Streptophyta > Magnoliopsida > Asparagales > Amaryllidaceae > Allium > Allium cepa. The sequence continues at coordinate 959,471,077 of CM060939.1, read as the reverse complement.
CATAGAGTGCCTCGAAAGCTGCCATACCAATACTAGATTGGAAGCTATTATTATAGGAAAATTCAACAAGAGGAATATGATCTTCCCATCTTCCACCGAAATCAAGCACACAAGCACGAAGAAGATCTTCAAGAGTTTGATTCACACGTTCGGTTTGTCCATCAGACTGGGGGTGATAAGCAGTGCTAAAATTAAGCTTTGTTCCTAAAGCTTTTTGAAGACTCTTCCAAAACCCACTAGTAAACAATGGATCACGATCACTAACAATAGAAGTAGGAACTCCATGCAATTTAACAATTTCTTCAATAAAAAGTTTGGCCAAAAGAGGTACGGTCCGATTGGACCGAACAAGAATAAAATTGGCGGATTTAGTAAGCCTATCAACTATAACCCATAAGCTATCATGACCCGAACGAGAACGGGGAAGGCCATCTATAAAATCCATGGAAATCTGGTCCCACTTCCAAATTGGAATTTCTAAAGGTTGCAATAACCCACCGGGCCTTTGATGTTCGGCCTTAATGAGTTGGCAAGTCATGCAACACTTAACAAAGTTAGTAATATTAGATTTCATTCCCTCCCAATAATAAAGTCGCTTCATATCCGCGTACATTTTACTACTACCGGGATGAATGGTAAATTTAGAACGATGTGAATCTTCTAAAATATCTTTACGAAGATCACTAATATTTGGCACGATAAGTCTACCAAATTTCCGAATGCCGCCACGAGAATCGATATCAAAGTCTTTCAAATCTTCAATATCAATTTTACCCTTAACATTTTGGCCAAGAAGAGCCAATTCAGGATCTAGCCTTTAAGCTTCAAGAATGCGGTCTAAAAGAGAAGGATGAGCCTCAAGGCTACATAAAACAAGTGATGAGCATGAATCGGATACGCGGTCTCGAATTTCACAAGTGGATAAAACCTCTAGATCATTCCATTCGGATATCATCATGGAAACAACCGCTTGTTGCTTTCGACTAAGTAAATCCGCAACGCGATTTCCCTTTCCGGGAGTATAAAGGATATCAAGATCATAAGGTGCAAGAAATTCAAGCCAACGTTGTTGAAGCAAATTAAGTTCCTTTTGAGAGATTAAATACTTCAAGGACTTATGATCGGTATAAATAACAAATTTCTCTCCTAAAAGATAATGACGCCAAATACGAAGGGCGAAAACAATAGCCGCGAGCTCTAAATCATGAGTGGCGTATCTAGTCTCAGCAGGCTTCAATTGGCTAGAAGCATAAGCAATAACACGTTCTCTTTGCATAAGAACAGCACCCAAACCAACGCGACTAGCATCGGTATAAACAATGAAATCTTGATTCCCCTCGGGAATAACAAGAATAGGAGCATCAGAAAGAAGTTCCTTTAGTTTCTGAAAAGAAGTTTGACATTTGTCCGACCAAATGTATTTAACACCTTTCTTCGTTAAGCTAGTGAGAGGCATGGCAATCCTAGAAAAGTCTTTGATAAAACGGCGGTAATAACCCGCCAATCCAAGAAAACTACGAATCTCCGTCACACTCCCCGGTTTCTTCCAATCATGAATCGCTTCAATCTTTGAAGGATCCACGGAAATTCCGGATTCGGAAATAATGCGACCGAGGAACTTCACACGAGATTGCCAAAAGTGGCATTTAGAAAATTTTGCTTTTAATTGATTGCTCCTAAGAGTTTCCAATGCATTCCGAAGATGTTTTTCATGCTCCTCCTCGGTTTTTGAATACACAAGAATATCATCAATAAAGATGAGAACAAACCGATCGAGAAAATCTATGAAAACTCGATTCATAAGGTCAACGAAATAAGCCGGAGCATTCGTTAAACCAAATGGCATGACAAGCCATTCATAAGATCCATATCGAATACGGAACGATGTCAAAGGAATGCTATCCTCTACAATACGAAGCTGATGAAAACCGGTTGCCAAGTCCAATTGTGAAAAGACTCTAGCACCACTAAGTTGATCAAATAGATCATCAATCCGAGGTAAAGGATATTTATTTTTGATAGTAAGATCATTAAGCTTGCGGTAGTCAATGCAAAGCCTAAGTGTACCATCGAATTTCTTCACAAAAAGAGCCGAAGCTCCCCAAGGCGAGGAACTTGAGCGAATAAATTGCTTCGTTTCCAAATCGGATAATTGTATGCGCATCTCCTCATTTTCTTTATTGGACATACGATAAGGAGGACGATTAATAGGTTGAACTTCAGGGATAAGATTAATTCTGAACTCAATTGCTCGCTTAGGCGGTAATCATAAAACGGGCTCAAATGTTTCAGAAAATTCACGAACAATGTGAATAAGAGAAATTATATCTTCCTCATCATCATTATCGTCATCACGAGGATTTAAAGAATATAAAGATGCAACCAAGCTGGAATCCGAATCTTTAAGATTAATAGAAATCTGCTTAACAGATTGAGAATGTCGAAGATGAATAGTCCGCTTAGGACATAGGATATGAGCTTCATAACGGTTAAGCCAATCCATTCCCAAAATCATTCCAAAGCCTAAATAACGCATGACATGCAAATCGGCTAGGAAAGAAAAATCACACAAAATAATCTCGACATCTTTACAAAGCAAACTAAGAGTTGCAGATCCGCCAACTGCATTCGAAATTCTCAAAGAAGTCATTAAAGCAACAACACTTAAAGAAAAAGTATCAACAAGTTATTTTGATATAAAAGAATGGGATGCACCCTTATCAAAAAGAACTCGAACGGGTTGATCACGAAATATAATGGTGCCATCAAGGATAGAATGAGACATACCTTGACCACGTGATGTGTTGCCAGGGGCTTGAGCAACATTTAACTTTCCCACCTTCTTGCCCTGAAGCTTGTGGCATGAAGATATAACATGACCGGGACCTTTGCAGTAGCGACAAGAGAGAGAGACTTTGGACACTTGTTCGCGTAATGGTTCTTCGAACCACAATTATAGCATTCCACACGACCAAAGGAAGAAGTCTTTGCCACAGAGGTTGCTTGCTTCCCTCTCTTATTGGTATAAGGACCTTTGAATTTATTAGGCCTTTTCTTGTTGTTGTTGAAGCTTGGTTTGGAACCCACCACTTCAACATCATTTTCCCTATCCGCCTCTTCAAGACGAAGAGCGATATCAATGAGTTGGTTGAAAGAAACTTCTAATTTTAGAAGTAATGGCTTCTTAAGATTTTTGTTTAAGCCATAAACAAATATTTGGTTTTTCTTCAATGGGGTGTTGATATATTCAACCCCGTATTTAGAGAGAGATTCAAAAGACGCGACATAATCTGCCACGGAAGATTCACCTTGAACAAGGTCAATAAAACGGCGAGACAAAGTCACCGTCTCAGCTTCTGGCATGAATTTTAACTCGAAGCGCTCTCAGAATTTCTCCTAAGTGAGATCCGCTTCATTTATTTCAGAAATCAGAAGCTCGTACCAGTCTAATGCTCTTTCTTGGAGCATACTAGAAGCCACCTGAACTCGGTGAAGATCAATGAGGTTCATGCGAGAAAAGATTCGATCGCATGTCCTTAACCAAGCCTGGACTTCAATAATAGTTTCAGAACAATTAAATGGCTTCCCACCCAGGTTGGTGTAATCATTGCACAAACGTGCAACCCAGATTTAGGGTGAGTAGGTTCCGGATTAGAACTAGCTGCTTGAGCATTTGTGACAAGGTCAAGAAGTTGCTGGGTAGTCATAAAAACTCCATCTTGGGGAGTAGCACTAGATTGACCGGCGCTGGGATGGCCAGGTCTAACCATTTCTCTTCCTTTAGAAAGAAAGAAATAAGAAGAAAAAGGTTATTAACCAAATGAATATCAAGCACTCTTGATAGATAAAACAAGGAATCATAAAGAAAATAGGATGAATCGGTACGAAGACTCGAATTAAATCCTAAGGCACGACTCCTAAGAAGGACTTAGGATTATGATCCTTGTTAAATTATTCTACATTGTTCCGAAGTTTGGCTATCATACCAAGCTGTGACACCCCACCTCTATACCCACGCTAGCCGAGAACACTACGGAGTAATGCTGTCAACTAGCACGGAGAATAAGGCTGTTGAGGAGAGACCATCTGTGTAATATCTTTGTGTGAGTACTGATATGTCAGATAAAATATAACTTACATGCCTTTCAAGAGGAAATCGGACATACCGACACAAACTAAAAGTTACTACACAGAGGCTATAGTGTCTTCGGAAACAAATATAGAAATAAACATAACACAAATCAGTCACAGATAATTCATATCACAAAGGCGGAAGAAGATATGAACATATAACTACCACGTGAAAGTGTACATACAAGTAGTGGTCAAAATGATCCACAATAATACAAAAGAATAGCAATACTTGCTGTACAGCAGAATACAACTATGAGTCCATATCTCAAGTGTATACAACAAAATAAACTACTAGTCTAAGTAGTTAGCCAAATGTCAGAGAAATCAATCCCAAGTGAGAAGTCAAGCTGAAGCACCTGCAACATCTCGGTCTGACCCGAGTATTATTTAATAAGAAAATAATAAATGGATCAGTCTAGCTATAAATATCAGATGAAACGATATAGAATAAGAGGTATGACTAACGCATAATAATCACAATGCCAAGCTGTGATATATAAGTAATTGAAAATCAACAAGAGATTAATCAATGTCACAAAAATCTACTCAAAGATCAAAAGAAATGTCATACTCTGTATTTCGTTCACCAAACCATAAATATTGACGATTATATCAATATCAATCACAAAAGTCAATGATAAACAAATTCACCAATGCACAAATATTGATAAAACTTATCAATGAAAATCACGAAAATTGGTGAAGCACAAATTCTAGAAATCATCTCAAGAAATCCAGAAATTACAGAAGGGGGAAAGGCCTATCACAAACGGGAGAATAAAGCTCACCAACACGTGTATCACAAACGGAACGCTAATTCCATGGTTGCTAACCATCACAAATTGAGCGGAAGCTCCATAAACGGCCCGAAGACCATGGGTTGCTATCCTACCAATTTGAGTCGAAACTCCACAAAACGGGGTTTAGTCTCCCTCGTAGACAAAGAGACATTGCACATTGCTAGTCTAAATCACAAAAACGATCGTCATGATCATCAAGAAGTATCAATTATGGTAAGCTAGTAAATATATGAGCTTAGCTTCATGTCCCATAACCACTAGCTTAACTCAAATATTTACGAAGAAATTGTAGATCTCCACTAGAAAATTGTCACAAGAGATTCAATCGAACAAGTCCAAGAATTAACCGACGAAGTAAACGCAAGCGTTTCATACCACTTGTTTTACTAAGTCGTTTAATTAGATTTCTCATACGAGTGAGGTAAAGGTTTGTATATACTAATAGATTGGAAAACGGTTTAAGAAACGAGCTTTGTAATAAAATAGTGTTGAAATCGTTTTGATGAAAGAGTTTTGATATTTACTACTAGTATTCAAAACCTTTATATTTTGAAGTGACAAATCACAAAAATTGATTGTAGGAACAATCAATCACTAAAATTCACATTCGAAGACGTGAACGAAATCTAAAGATATCGATACCGAATCCATCAAAATGGATATTCCGAAAATTCCCGAAGAAAAGAAGTCATCAAGGTCAATAACAAATGATAACAACAAATAGGGAAATAACACGAATCGATTAAATTTGGAAACCACGCAAAATAGGCGAAATAGGCAAAACAGCAACAGGTCAGTCGGCCGGTTATAGAGCTCGGTCGACCGGACCCTATTCTAGAAAATTTCTCGGGAAGCAGGTCGGTCGACTGAGCTCTACAGTTGGTCGACCGGACCTGAGACAGAGTAGTGCTATGCACTTTTAGTAGCAGGTCGGTCGACCGGCTACAGGGCTCGGTCGGCCGAACTGCAAATTTCTGCAGTTCTTGCCCTTTTTCAATGAAGTGCAAATTCCTCCAAAACGCGACCGTTCGAGCAATGGACCTAAGGAGCCTTAGCCAATTGATACCCCAGCTCCATTAGCACCCCGATCCGCCACCAAAAACATGTTCAAACATCAACGTTATGATTTTTAAAGAATTGAACCCAAAACACCAAAAATTAGAATATTAACCAAATCAATCCAAACCAAAAGCGATTTCACAAGAATAAGTGTTAGGAATTCATACCTAACAATCGAAGATAGTTATAGACTAAGATGTGAGACAAAAATCTCACCTTTGAACCCAAACAAATGAAGTTGAAGCTTGAAAGCAAAGGAGAATCAGCCACTCTTAAAATCTAACTCAAGAAGCTTGATTCTAAGCTTAAAAGAAGAACATTCCCAAAATTAGGTTTAGGAATTTCTGAAATTGATAAAGAGAATGAGTTGGAGAAGATGAAGAGAAACTTACCAATGGGTTCTCTTGAATTTGGAGCTAGAAGTTGGATATGCTAATGAAGACTGGGGTTTTGGAGTTTTAGTTTCTCATCTCTCCCACCATTGATGCTTAGAACTAAAAAGAGGAGGAAGTGAGAGTAAATGGGGAGGAGTGGTTCAGATTTGAGTATAAGTTAAACATAGGACTAAACCCTAACCCAAACCCAAAGTGAAAATGATCAAATTTTTGACTAGCTCCAAACGTATCAATGTTTATACTCAAAAAGGTTGCAAACTACATTTTGAACTCAATGGGAGGGGTCTCGAATCCCAATTCGACTGTTTGCAAAAAGCGGCTTTTACGGACAAAAAATTCGACTAACGATGAAATATTAAAATAAAATATTTAAATACTCAATCGTAAAATATGCGGGTTGTTACAAGTCCGCTCTTAAAATAGGGGGATGTACTTATTTATCGATTGTATGAAGGCTGGGACCCAGTTACCTTGTTATTGGGAGAAACCTCTCGATCTGGTTGCATATGGTTTGATATGTTTTTATTACAGTATTTGGGATTTCCGAATAAACTTTTCAAAAGTGATTTGACTTAAGATCCCGAAGTAAAATATAATTTGAATATAAAGGATAAATATATTTCATATTTTTCAAAAGTTTTGAAATAAGAATTTGAGAATAAAGTCCAAAGGATAATTTCCGTAATAGTAATTAGATTTGAAAATCTAAAATTGAAGATTAAGCCTAAGTAGGTAGTTGCATATTATTTGTTGCATCGTAGGCTCCAAGAGTCCTATTTGCGGTAGGAGAACTACATTGGCTTTGATCTTGTATCTAATTGGATATCCAATTAGATAGGGTTTCGTAGGCAGTCATAAGTGGTAGTGATGCAGCCTCTAAAATAATATAACCTTTTCAAGTTTATCTGTTAATGGTTGTTTTTATCTCGTGTTATAGTATTTTTCCTGCTTACTATTTTATTCCACATTTGAAATATTTATCGAGTTAGTGGAATGGTTATTGCTGTTTCTCTTATTAGAGTTGTGCAGCGTTCGATTTATTTGTATTTGGTTTGTACATAAGCACACCTAGTAGAATTAAAAATAAATTAATTACTCCAATGAGTGGAGTAATTGAAATTGTATCCTATACATTTAGTAATGTTGAATATTTACCAAATATGGTGTATTTATTTGGTAGTTTTCATTTTTAGTTTTAGAATGGAAGGATTTTTCGGCAATTTCAACTGGTCCAAAAATCCGGGTCGTCACACGTGTTATCAGAGCTTAGGTTAGGTGTCTAAGTAAAATTCATCTATGCTTAGTATATCAACCTAGGAATATTAAAAATGAAACTAGCTTAATTTTATAAGTAAAATGGATAGGATAAGGCACCGTATCTCAGACCGGCGGTTTGGGTGAGATTATTATTTTTTGGTGTGCATAACTTTCGTTAATTGTTTGTTTTCCGTTATATTTTTTCGTAATTGTAATTTCGAGCATGAAAATCTTTTAAATAGGGAGAATGTAACGACCCAAAATTTGACCGCTTTAAAATATACTATTTAGAGTGATTTTAAATATTAAATATAAAAGGTTTTATGTTTTAAATAATATTCGATAGGATTTGGAAGTAGAAACATACAAAAAAATAGTAACGTTTTCCTATATCGATAAAAATGACAAAATGCTGATTTCAGGAAAGTATATTTCAATGGTTAAATAAATTATCTTAATTAATTTATGAGTGTTTATATTTTAAAATAGCATTATACAAATTTAAAATAAATTTGGTTTACATAAATAAATAGTTTAACTAAAACTTTAAAATGTGACCGAAAAACATTTTGTCAAAAAACGACGTTTTCTCGATTAAAAGTTGTCGCAACGTCATCGCACCTTTATTTTGTTATATAGGAACATGTAACAGTATAAGTATTAATTAATTCACTAAATATGTTAGATTTTACTAAATAAGATTATAAAACTTCTAGAAGTCATTAGTAAGAGTAAGTAAGAATTAACAAAAGTAAGAAAAAGTGAACATCAAATCACATCAAATAAAAACCAACATAATATGATATTCTTTACTTAGTATTTAAGTGACTAAGACATAAAATAAGGATGTGAAATATGATATTAAGTATTGAAAACGTGGAGATTGTTTTAGGTTAAAGTAAGGTTAGTTGGGCAATTTGTTAAGAGTTTATTTTGGTAAATTTACCACTTCTTTTTTTTCTATAAATATCAACCTCCTTCTTCACTTTCATTCACATTTTTCTTCTTCTTCTCTCAAGCTTCTTCATCTTCTTCCTCTTCTCTTTAATGTCTTCCAAGCCATAGAAAAAAATTAGAAAGAAATAATTTCAAAATATTTATAAAATATTCAAAAGAAATAAATGTTTATTCTCTTCAAATCAAATTCATCTTTTCTCCACATTTTACCTCTTCTTCTCTCGGCCATAACTTCTTCAAACCAGAACCAAAATACAAATTTTCTTTTTAAATGATATATTTTTCCAATGGCTACAACTTTCATGTTTTCCACTTTGTCTCATTCTAAAGTTATCTATGTCAAAAATATACTTCTTTCAAGTGCATTTTCTGGCCCTGTTTTTAAGACAAAGAATATTCCATATCGTTTTGATCATAACTTGATCATAGCTAAACCAAATTAGGTAATTATTTTTTTTCAAACATATGAAATTCCAGTGGCTACAACTTTTATGTTGATCACTTTTTCTACTTTTGAGGATTGCTATACCTAAAACTCAATTCTTTTAAGTGCATTTTCGGGCTTAATTTTTATCAATCCGACAATAACTCTTCTTCATTCTATCTTATCTCCCTCAAAACTACTTGGATTCAAATGATTCTTTTTTTCTAAATTCAATAGAAAATAATTTTCAACAATTTTTCAGTTAACATGTTTTTAAAATTTTGAGAGTAAGAGAGTCAAAAACAAGAGAGAAGGTGACCTATTTTTCGGGTCTAATTTTGAGAATTCAAGTTCAAAGCTCCACCACTTCTTCTCTATACTTTCGGCCAACCTCCATTTCAAGCCTTGGCCAAGCATTAGGAAGATGGAATTTAGATTTATTTTCATTTGGTTCCGAAGCATGGTAGGAAGTATGCGTTAGATCTTAAGTTCCTTGCCTTAAAGTTTGACGGAGTGGAATCCAATGTAAGTTATTTCTTATTTTAAGTTCATTAAAAACATTGCTAAGTTGAAAGAACATTATGTATTAATTTGTTTGAAAACCCTTGTTAAATGTTTGTTTACTTTGTTTCCAAGAACAATGATTTGATTTCCTTGCTCGATATGATGTTTGGATGGTTAATTAAGTAATTTAAAACTTAGAAGTTAAATACTAAATAGGGTATGCGGAAACGATTAAAGCATGTGTTTCGTCTGTGAGATCCATGGAGACTTGGGCGAGGTACGGAACATGTTGAAAGGAAAGCCAGGATGCTGCAAAATAAATATCAAACCATTTTAACCCTAGAAAAAATAAAGTTTTATAAATATTTGACAAAATGAAGCATTGACTTATCATTTATTGTTGTGTTTATTTTGTTAATTGATTGTTTGGTTGTTTGGATTGCACCCGACCAGTTTAGGAGTATGGATTATTATTTATTGATTATTGACTTTGCTCGACCAGTTTATGAGCAATTAATTATCCATACACATGGGCTGGGTAGAAAATAATTGTAGGCTAACACCTTGTGATTTATTTCACAATTTGACTATAAGGTGTTTAGCGGTAATATTTGGTTCACTTTCATTTAGTGAATTGTTTTGAAAATTTATTTTCAAATGGAAATTTTATGAAATGTTTTCCCTTTAAAAGAAATAGAAATGTTTGGTAATGAATATTTTGAAGTTATAGTATATAAAATTAATTTATATATGAAATGTTTTCCAAAAATGTTTTATAAAACGGAAAGAATTTCGAGGACTAAACCCGAAGGATTTAAGATGATTTTTGAACAGATTTGGGAAATGAAAATTATTATAGATTTGAAAGTACTTGTGAATATCAATATGAAATGATTTATCGCTTTGGGACATAAAATGATTTGTTATGTTACCAATAATTCAGGTAACCCATAACTAAAATGTGGGCATATGTGTTTGGTATAGTCCGCTCTTGGAATAGAGGGATGTACTTATTTATCGATTGTATGAAGGCAGGGACCCAGTTGCCTTCTTATTGGGAGAAACCTCCCGATCTGGTTGCGTATGGTTTGATATGTTTTTATTACAATATTTGGGATTTCCAAATTAACTTTTCAAAAGCGATTAGATTTAAGATCTCGAAGTAAAGTATAATTTGAATATAAAGGATATATATTTCATATATTTCAAAAGTTTTGAAATAAAAATTTGAGAATAAATTCCAAAGAGATAATTTCCGTAAAGGTAATTAGATTTGAAAATCTAAAATTGAAGATTAAGCCTAAGTAGGTAGTTGCATATTGTTTGTTGCATCGTAGGCTCCATGCGTCCTATTTGCAGTAGGAGAACTATGTTGGCTTGGTCCTGTATCTAATTGGATATCCAATTAGATAGGGATACGTAGGCAGTCATAAGTGGTAGTGATGCAGCCCCGAAAATAATATAACCTTTTCATGTTTATCTGTTAATGATTGTTTTTTATCTCGTGTTATTGTAATGTTCCTGCTTACTATTTTATTCCGCATTTGACATGTTTATTGAGTTAGTAGCAATGGCTATTGCTGTTTCTCTTCTTAGAGTTGGTAGCGTTAGATTTGTTTGTATTTTGTTTATATACAAGCACACCTAGTAGAATTAATAAATAAATTAATTACTCTGATAAGTTGTGTAATTGAAATTGTATCCTATACATTTTGTAATATTGATTATTCATCAAATATGGTGTATTAAGTTGGTAGTTTACATTAGTAGTTTTAGAACAGATGGATTTTTCAGCAATTTCAACTGGTCCGAAAATCTGGGTCGTCACACGTGGTATTAGGGCTTCGGTTTGGTGTCTACATAAAATTCATCTATGGTTAGAATATCAACCTAGGAATATTAAAAATGAAACTACCATAATTTGATAAATTAAATGGATAGGATAAGGCACCGTACCTCCGACCGGGGATGTGGGTGGGATTATTATTTTTTGGTGTGCATAACTTTCGTTAATTGTTTGTTTTTCGTTATATTTGTTCGTAATTGTAATTTCGAGGATGAAATACTTTTAAGCAGGGGAGTGTAACGACCCAGAATTTTACCGCTTTAAAATATACTATTTAGAGTGATTTTAAATATTAAATATAAAAGGTTTTATTTTTTAAATAATATTCGATAGGATTTGGAAGTAGAAACATACATAAAAATAGTAACGTTTGCCTATATCGACAAAAGTGACAAAATGTTGATTTCAGAAAAGTATGTTTCAATGGTTAAATAAATTATATTAGTTAATTTATGAGTGTTTATATTTTTAACATAGCAATATACAAATTTATTTTTAAATTTAGTTTACATAAATAAATAGTTTACTAAAACGTCAAAATGTGGCCGTAAAACATTTTGTCGAAAAACGACGTTTTGTTTAAAAGGTGTCGCAACATCGTCGCACTTTTATTTTCTTATATTGGAACATGTATTCAAATAATATAATTGTTAATTAATTCACTAAATGTGTTTTCTTTTACTAAATAAGATTAGAAAACTTCTAGAAGTCATTAGTAAAAGTAAGTAAGAATTAACAAAAGTATGAAAAAGTAAACATCAAATCACATCAAATCAAAGCCAACATAATTATGATATTCTTTACTTAATCTTAAGTGACTAAGACATAAAGTAAGAATGTGAAAGATGATGTTAAGTGTTAACGTGAAAATCAGACGCTAACACCCCGATGCAAATAGAGATTGAATGAAAGACCACCCGTTAATATGGGAATCAGAGATAAGCAGTAAAATCACAAAAAAAACAGTAAAAGACACAATTTTTGTAGTGGTTCGGCTTAAGATCGAGCCTACGTCCACTTCAATCTTCTTTACTGCTCATTTGATTACAACCCTTTACAGCTTTCTTCAATTACAATACGCTTTGGATTAGTAGCTCAAACTTCAAAGAAGTATAATCTCTCGAATTCATGTTGAATGATGTTGATTCTCTTTTGAAGTTCGTTGTAGCGTCCATGATGTTAGAAATGCTTGAAGTGTTGTTTGAGTTGAGAATGCAGCAGAGTAATGGCGTCCTCCCAGAATCAGAAGAAGATCCCCCAAATGTTGGAGCTCACGCTTATTTATAGGGGTTTTCTGAGCAGGTCTTACGTTGTGACCGACTTAAGGTAAGTCGTGGCCGACTTAGGATAAGTCGTGGGTCGTTGGCGAGTTAAGGCATCCGAAGTTATGACATAGCTGGCTCGCTTATATCCTTTAGTACTAACTGATAGGTCGTTACCGACCTAAGCCAGGTTATAGGCCGGCAGCGACTTATGGATAAGTCGTAAGTTGCGTTTCCGAGATAAGGCTTATATGGGATGCTGTGTCTACTGAGTACAAGTCCTGAGTCGCGAACGAGTTAATAGGCACCGGTTTAAGTAACAAAACATCGGATTTGCTTTTGTGCTTAGGTCGTGAGCGACCTAGCATAAATCGTAAGTCGGCCATGGCTTGAGTCGGTAACTACCTCAAAGTATTGAGTTGGTAACTCTTCCAGGCAGTTGACAGTTGAGCCGGTCTATTTTCTTAGGGCAGTTAAGTCGGCAAGCTGTTAGGTCGGCATCCTTTTAAGTCGCTGAGTCGTTAAGCTTATTGAGTCGGCAACCTTATTAAGTCGGCAACCTTATTAAGTCGGTATGTCGTGCCACTTGTTAGCTCGTTAACCCGCTTCATCAGTTACGTCGTTGACTTCGAGTAGAAGATAGGTCGCTCCATTTTCTAAGTCGTATACCGTTTTGGACGGGGCGCTGCCCCTGGACCCCTGCGACCTGACCGGGCAGATCGATCACCGTAGCGGTGGCGTTGCCCCCGCACCCCCCCGGACCCCCCCTCCGTAGGGGATCTTATCTGAAAAGCCATTCAACAGAACTTGCTTTGTTGGGATGCTGAGTTGACTATTCTTCGAGACGAACTATCATTGGTTTCTCGGTCGATTTTTGATATCACGGCGTTGCTGAAAAAGTGGAGTTAACACTTGCCCCTCGAAGTATACGCCTAGGGACTAGGTCGTGTGCTTCGATTCTTCTTAACTCGTGCTTTACTGAGCTGCTGAGCTTGTACTTAGGCAACTTTGCTTTGTTTTGACCTGAAGCCTTTTAAACTTGACCAATGCGATTCAATGGAACTTTGACCTGACCTTGTTGCATCTCTTTACAGATTATTTTAACAACCTATCAAACGCAACATTTGCAGAAAAATAGGGCGAATATACTCATCACCGATTGCCCATATCGAGTGATGGATTAGATCAAAGAACTGGTATTTTACTGTAAGCAAATTAGTATGGTCTTGATGAAGTGTTGCGAATCAACTGTCTTGAATGAAGTATCGACACAAAGTTTACACAGTTATAACTGCTATCTGCATTGACACTGCACTTACTTTCAAATAACAAGCCTCGAATTCTTCTGAATTGACATATGCCAACCAGTATTATTTCAAGTATTGCTTTATTTACTTGTTATTTTAGTAGCTTTGCACAACACTTCACACGCTTTTAGAAAACGTGCACCTTTACTTTTGAATATTCAGTTCTTCATATAGAATGTCTTTTCGATAAGAAGAGTAGTGGGGCAAACTGGATCTTTCCATTTCTGGGATTTTCAAAATCCGAGTTGTCCGGTACTAATTTCATTCTTTACTTTTGCAGCACTTCCTTCCTCTTTCCGAATATTCCAGTCACAAGTCAATTTTTAAAAGACTAAGTGTTGTGACGGTTAAGGAGAGGAGCGTTAATTTTTTTGCTGAAAGATGAAGTTTTGCACTAATTCGGACTTTTGCACTCTTTTTGGTCGACTTAGCTTCACGATGCCTCTGGTTTTCAAGCAGAAACTTCAGATGCCCCAGCTTTCGCAAAGGAACTTGCATCAATGGAACCTATTGCGGAAGCCTTATTGGTGTAACGTTTTACTCCATTTGACGGTGTGGGGTCATCCTTCTTGTTTTGCTTTTTGAAACCCGCACGTGCATAACAAATTTTATAGAAACTTTTGTCTGTATTTGAGAATGTATTTATTCCTCATTTTCATACAAGTTTCTGTATTCTCTTTGCATGATATTGCAGTGAGCTTGTGGTACGTTGCTTGGGTACTGCTTTTATTAATGTAGCAATATTATATTGCCCCCATACCACAACTCATTGTAATATTCTCCATTTTGAGGAGATTTTGGAGAACAATTCTTCTGTTTTTTGAAGACTTGTACTCTTACTTTAGAGAATAACTCTTCCATTTTGAGAAGGCATGCACTCTTTCTTTAGAGAATAATTTTCCATTTTTGAGGAAATATTATTCTTGCTTTAGTAGAGTGCGCCTTGTGTTGGAGAAGCCTTTCTTTTTTTTCTTTTTTCTTTTTTTTTTGTTGCGCCTCGCTAGAGGGCTTTGATTTGACATTTCAACTCTGGAGAAGTGGGCCTCCGCAGAGATTGCACTTCAGCTCCGGTGAAATGTGCCCCCGAAGAGGTCTTTATTTGGCATTTCAGTTCTGTAGAAGTGGGCCTCCGAAGAGTTTGCACTTCATCTCTGGTGAAATGTGCCCCCGAAGAGGTCTTTATTTGGCATTTCAGCTCTGGAGAAGAGGGCCTCCGAAGAGTTTGCACTTCAGCTCGGGTGAAATGTGCCCCCGAAGAGGTCTTTATTTGGCATTTCAGCTCTGGAGAAGTGGGCCTCCGAAGAGTTTGCACTTCAGCTCCGGTGAAATGTGCCCCCGAAGAGGTCTTTATTTGTTTCCTGCCTGCTCGCCCATGTCTTTTCACCATTTGATCCTCAGTGATTCCCCGTTATCATTTCCAAACCCACATTTCCTTCTTTTGGAAGTAGTTTATTTTATCAAAAGAAGTGTATTTCATTGCTAAGTGAGCTCGCAGGGCGGACACAAGCTACTTAATCGAATGTTCGTTTGCACAAACAATCTCAATTAGTTTGCAAGGGCCCACCTCCGGTTGAATCACTCACTGTTTGCTTGAAGCACTGCTTATGTAGGATTTGGGTCTGGAATTTTTGTGGCCTGATATTCGCCTGTTGAGCGATTTGTAGGAATCGCTTGGCTTTGTGATGTGTTACTAGGTGAGCTTTGCTTTGATTGCCTGCAACATTAAATCGACATTTTAGCAATATATTTTAAGATGTTTGCATATCGAAATGAAAAAGCATTTTATCGTAATATAAAGCTCAAGATTTATAGTTCCTATTTTTTATTTGCACTGTTTTTACAACGACATTTTATACAGGAATCATAAATCCAGTATTATTCTATGAATTTTAAGAAAAAGCCATTAAGTGAAATATGGCCATTAAGCATCATCTTCCAGAACAAGGATATTCTCTCCCTCCGGGGCTTGTCTCAAAGCACGAGCATATCTTTCCATCTCGACCCAACTTCTGTCCGCTGGGTCAGGGCCCCCTGTGATAGCATTAATGATAAGCCTCTCAGATCCCTGCGTTGCAGTTGTTTCATTTGGGCCGTAATGATGAGTGAGAAGTATTTGCCCCTGAGTGGATGAGGATGGATCATTCCTGTTTCTCCGGACATATTGCTGAAGTTTATTCTCTTTCAACGGCTTCTCAATCAGATCCTTCAAATGGTGACACTCGTCAGTGTCATGGCCAGGTTGATTGTGGAATTTACAGAATCTTTCACTTTGCGTGGCATTTTTCCTAAGTCTCAACTTTTGTGGTTTAGGATATTCAACAATATCCTTTGTTGCTAAGAAAATGTTCTCTGGAGTATCAGTTAAGGGAGTATAATCCGATGGTTCAAAGTGGCGGTTTTTCTTTGGATTTCCCTGCTTTTTCCCATCATCATTCTTCCTTTTCTGTCCTCCAGATTATCCTTTATTAGAAGCAACATTGACATTCTGAATTTCGGTCACGACTGCTTTTGTTGGCAAAGGAAAGCTTTCCAAGCGCATAAACTCGTCGGCCTTCTTATATAATTTCTCAAGTGAGTTTGGCTCCTTTATTTTTAGCCATTTGCCAAACTCACTCGATTTATCGATAGCCCGCATCAGGTAAGTCAAAACCATCCGTGGCTCTGCGTTATCAACCTCAGCCAAGGCTATATTGAAGCGGTTTAAGAACGATCTGATAGACTCCCCGGGATTTTGTTCTAGACTAGAGAGTGACATTATATCCTTGGCCTTTGTAGCATATAGCCTGAACTGATCTTTGAACTTTCGTGTTAAGTCGGAAAATTGATCCACGGATCTAACTGGCAGCTTTGTGAACCAAAGTAAGGCCACTCCCTCTAAGTATATCATAAAGTATTGGCACTTGATTTCATCTGTTGCTCTTGCCCCGGTCATATGCCAATCGTACTTGTATAGGAACTGATTAGGGTCACTTGTGCCTCGATAGGCCGGGATAGTAGGAGGTACAAATTTCCTTGGAAACTCTGCCTTCAAGATCTTTTCGGTGAACGGTGTCTTACTTGGAGCAAACCCCCAATCATTTTCATCCTCTTGCATCTGCATGCTCTCTTTCATAATTGAGCGAATCATCCCTGATAGGTACTCCTTATTGTTCAGAGGCTTTGCCGGGCAGAAGTCAGCTGCTCTTTCAGAAGTTTGCCTGGGCAAATGTTCGCGAAAAATTGGCTGCGGCCTTGAACCTTCAGCTTGAGAAGGTGCCCCTGCGGCGGTGCCAACTGCTCTTTGAGGGATACCTTTCTCTTGGGAATCATGGGCATCATCTGCAAAGGTCTCTTCATTATTTTCTGTTTGACGGTTGCCCCCAAGTAAAGCATTCATTCTTTCCAGCATTAGAGCGTTCTGGGCTTCCATTTGCTGATATAACCCAGAAACTGCAGCATCAAACACCTCTTGTGTAATTCCAACACTCGGAGCTGCTTCATTTGGAGCAAGAGAAGTGGTAGTATTCTCATGAGCATCACCGGATCTATCAGATCTGAGCTGTCTTCCAGTAGCCATTATCTCGGATAAACTTCTGGTCTTTAGAGAGATTCTTTCAAAAAACTTTCGCGAAGCAATGGTGAAAGTATTCCTGAGTTGGGTTCTCAGTGAAAGCACCAAAAATGTTAACGTGAAAATCAGACGCTAACACCACGATGCAAATAGAGATTGAATGAAAGCACCACCCGTTAATACGGGAATCAGAGATAAGCAGTAAAATCACAGAAAAACAGTAAAAGACACAATTTTTATAGTGGTTCGGCTTAAGATCGAGCCTACGTCCACTTCAATCCTCTTTACTGCTCATTTGATTACAACCCTTTACAACTTTCTTCAATTACAATACACTTTGGATTAGTAGCTCAAACTTCAAAGAAGTATAATCTCTCGAATTCATGTTGAATGATGTTGATTCTCTTTTGAAGTTCGTTGTAGCGTCCTTGATGTTAGAAATGCTTGAAGTGTTGTTTGAGTTGAGAATGCAGCAGAGTAATGGCGTCCTCCCAGAATCAGAATAAGATCCCCCAAATGTTGGAGCTCACGCTTATTTATAGGGGTTTTCTGAGAAGGTCTTAGGTCGTGACCGACTTAAGGTAAGTCGTGGCCGACTTAGGATATGTCGTGGGTCGTTGGCGAGTTAAGGCATCCGGAGTTATGACTTAGCTGGCTCGCTTATATCCTTTAGTACTAACCGATAGGTCGTTACCGACCTAAGCCAGGTTATAGGCCGGCAGCGACTTAGGGATAAGTCGTAAGTTGCGTTTCCGAGATAAGGCTTAACTGGGATGTTGTGTCTACTGAGTACAAATCCTGAGTCGCGAACGAGTTAACAGGCACTGGTTTAAGTAACACAACATCGGATTTGCTTTTTTGCTTAGGTCGTGAGCGACCTAGCATAAGTCGTAAGTCGGCCATGGCTTGATTCGTAACTACCTCAAGGTATTGCGTTGGTAACTCTTCCAGGCAGTTGACAGTTGAGTCGGTCTATTTTCTTAGGGCAGTTAAGTCGGCAAGCTGTTAGGTCGGCATCCTTTTAAGTCACTGAGTCGTTAAGCTTATTGAGTCGGCAACCTTATTAAGTCGGCAACCTTATTAAGTCGGTAAGTCGTGCCACTTGTTAGCTCGTTAACCCGCTTCATCAGTTACGTCGTTGACTTCGAGTAGAAGATAGGTCGCTCCATTCTCTAAGTCGTATACCGTTTTGGACGGGGCGCTGCCCCGCACCCCGCCGGGGGCGCTGCCCCCTGGACCCCTGCGACCTGACCGGGCAGGTCGATCATCGTAGCGGTGGCGTTGCCCCCGCACCCCCCCTGGACCCCCCTTCCGTAGGGGATCTTATCTGAAAAGTCATTCAACAGAACTTGCTTTGTTGGGATGCTGAGTTGACTATTCTTCGAGACGAACTATCATTGGTTTCTCGGTCGATTTTTGGTATCACGGCGTTGCTGAAAAAGTGGAGTTAACATTAAGTATTGAAAACGTGGAGATTATTTAAGGTTAAAGTAAGGTTGGTTTGGTAATTTGGTAAGAGTTTATTTTGGTAAATTTACCACTTCTTTGTTTTTCTTTAAATATCTACCTCCTTCTTCACCTTCATTCATATTTTTCTTCTTCTTCTTTTCTCAAGCTTCTTTATCTTCTTCCCCTTCTCTTTAATGGCTTCCAAGCTATAAAAAAAAATTAGAAAGAAATAATTTCAAGATATTTATAAAATATTCAAAAGAAATAAATGTTCATCCTCTTCAAATCAAACTCATCTTTTCTCCACATTTTACCTCTTCTTCTCTCGGCCATAACTTGTTCAAACCAGAACCAAAATACAATTTTTTTATAAACCATATATTTTTCCAATGGATACAACTTTCATATTTTCCACTTTGTCTCATTCTAAAGTTGTCTATGTCAAAAATATACTTCTTTTAAGTGCATTTTCTTGCCTTGTTTTTAAGCAAAAGAATATGACATTTTGTTTTGCCCATAATTTGATCATAGCCGAGCCAAATTAGGAAAAAAAATTTGAAAACATATTAAATTCCAGTGGCTACAACTTTTATGTTTATTACCTTTTTCATTTTTGAGGTTTGCTATACGTGAAACTCAATTCTTTGAAGTGCATTTTCGGGCTTAATTTTTGTCGATTCGACAATAACTCTTCTTCATTCTATCTTATCTCCCTCAAAACTACATGGATTAAAATGATTCTTTTATTTAAATTCAATAGAAAAGAATTTTCAACAACTTTTCAGTTAACATGTTTTTCAAATTTTGAGAGTAAGAGAGTCAAAAACAAGAGAGAAGGTGACCTGTATTTCGGATCTAATTTTGAGAATTCAAGTTCAAAGCTCCACCACTTCTTCTCTACTTTTTCGACCAACCTCCATTTCAAGCCTTGGCCATGCATTAGGAAGGAGGAATTCAGGTTTATTTTCATTTGGTTCTGAAGCATGGTAGGAAAAATGCATTAAATTTTAAGTTCCTTGCGTTAAAGTTTGACGGAGTGGAATCCAAAATAAGTTATTTCTTATTTTAAGTTCATTAAAACCATTGCTAAGTTGAAAGAACATTAAGTGTTAAGTTGTTTGAAAACACTTGTTAAATGCTTGTTTACTTTGTTTTCTAGAACAGTGATTTGATTTCCTGGCTCGATATTATGTTTAGATGGTTAATTAAGTAATTTAAAACTTAGAAGTTAAATACGTAATACGGTATATGGAAACGACTAGTACATGTGTTTCGTCTACGAGATCCAAGGAGACTTGGGCGAGGAACGGAACATGTCGAAAGGAAACTCTAGATGCTCCAAAATAAATATCAAATCGTTTTAACCGAAGATAAAATATAGTGTTATAAATATTTGAAAGAATTAAGCATTGAATTATCATTTATTATTTTGTTTATTTTGCTAATTGATTGTTTGGTTGTTTGGACTACGCTCGACCAGTTTATGAGTACTGATTAATGTTTATTGATTACTGAATTTGCTCGACCGGTTTATGAGCAATTAATTATCCATACGCATAGGCAGGGTAGAAAATAATTGTAGGCTAACACCTTGTGATTTATTTCACAATTTGACTATAAGGTGTTTAGCGATAATATTTGGTTCACTTCGATTTAATGAATTGTTTTGGAAATTGATTTTCAAATGGAAATGTTAAGAAATGTTTTCCGTTTAAAAGAAACAGAAATGTTTGGTAATGAATATTTTGAAGTTATATTATATAAAATTGATTTATATAAGAATGGTTTGATAAAAATGTTTTATATAACGGAAAGAATTTCGAGGACTAAACCCGAAGGATTTAAGATGATTTTTGAACAGATTTGGGAAATGAAAATTATTATAGATTTGAAAGTACTTGTGACTATTAGTGTGAAATGATTTGTCGCTTCGGGAGATAAAATGATTTGTTATGTTACCAATGATTCGGGTAACCCGTAACTAAAATTTGGGCATATATGTTTGGTACAGGCCACTCTTGGAATTGAGGGATGTACTAATTTATCGATCGTATGAAGGCTGGGACCCAGTTGCCTTGTTATTGGGAGAAACCTCCTGATCTGGTTGCATATGGGTTGATATGTTTTTATTACAGTATTTGGGATTTCCAAATAAACTTTTCAAAAGTGATTTGATTTAAGATCCCTAAGTAAAGTATAAGTTGAATATAAAGGATATATATATTTCATATATTTCAAAAGTTTTGAAATAAGAATTTGAGAATAAATACCAAAGAGATAATTTCCGTAAAGGTAATTAGATTTGAAAATCTAAAATTGAAGATTAAGCCTAAGTGGGTAGTTGCATATTGTTTGTTACATCGTAGGCTCCATGAGTCCTATTTGCGGTAGGAGAACTACGTTGGCTTGATCCTGTATCTAATTGGATATCCAATTTGATATGCGTACGTAGGCAGTAATAAGTGATAGTGATGCATCCCCTAAAATAATATAACCTTTTCATGTATATGTGTTAATGGTTATTTTTTATCTCGTGTTATTGTATTTTTCCTGCTTACCATTTTATTCTGCGTTTGACATGTTTATTGAGTTAGTAGGAATGGCTATTGCTGTTTCTCTTATTAGAGTTCTGCAGCGTTAGATTTATTTGTATTTGGTATGTATATAAGCACATCTAGTAGAATTAATAATTTAATTAATTACTCTAATAAGTTGTGTAATTGAAATTGTATCCTATACATTTAGTAATGTTGAATATTTATCAAATATGGTGTATTAAGTTGGTAGTTTTCATTAGTAGTTTTAGAACGGACGGATTTTTCGACAATTTCAACTGGTCCGAAAATCCTGGCCGTTACACACGGTAAGGATTTATAAAGTGATGGGTAAATTGGCTTAAAAGTAAATTATAGATTTACTTTTTAGAAATGTGAAAGGGATTTACGAATTCAGGACGTAAATCAATTGGGGGTAATTCGAGAGGGATTTATAAATATTAGACCGGCTGTATTGGAATTGAAAAAAAATTCTGAGAAGTTAAGTTTGTTCAAAAAGGAGGATCTTTGATTAGGTAATTTTAAAAGAGCTTAAGAATATTTCAGAAAAATTAACTATTTAGTTGTTTTTAAACTATTTTTAGTATAATTAATTATTACTTAAGTAGTTTATAATGGGTTGATATTAAGTTAATCATTACTTAAGAATTAACCAGTATTTTATTTTAAAAGATAAATTATTCAATTATAACATATTTTCTATAATAACTTTTATTGAAGAGTATTTGCCTAAAATTTAACTTGCAAATTATTATTGGAATTATATAAGTATTATTTTGTAAAATTTAATAAATAAAGTTTTCGGGAAGTAATGGTATACTTTCATGGAAAAATCGAAGGCAAAGATTGCCTGCGGTTGAGTTTTGGATTTTTTTAGGATAGAGGCGCGACCATTGAGCTATGAATCCATGGTTGATACCGCAGTGGTGCATTCCATATTTATTTTAAAAGGTTTCAAATAATATTGAAGGAATGGTTAGAGAGCGTACTTACTTCGATGGGATAAGTACATACCTTTTTAAAAAGAAATTTAATTTGTTAAAATTAAATTAAATGAGACTTAGTGTTTTTAGTGGAAGAGGAAATATTTGGTTGAATGGTTGTTATTTGATAGTTAAATAACCGATTATCAAATTTGGAACCAAAATAAAACTTTGGAATATCTAGGAGAAATACAGGGATTATATGGTACAGTTACCATTCGAGGTGCTATACGTATAAACTCTTTTGTTCCTTTAGGACGATGATAAGAAAATCCGCACACTAATGGTTAGGAGGTGATCTCCGATCTTATATTGTCTATTTTTTTCCTAAACAACCGGGGTTGAGTTTACCCGAAATATCGAAAGTTGTTTCAAATAGACAGGGATCGGATGAGTTATTTGAAAACCACTTCGATCCAACGAGTACGTTTTCGAAATGAAGACAAGAGCATGGAGTCGAAGGTGGAGCAGTGAAGTGCAATGGTTAATCGCTATTAATCCGTGTGTTTTTTCAAAACGGATGTAGTTGGAATAGTGCCTTCGGCTTCGTTCGGACCCTGAACAGACTTGTATGGATGAATGCTGTCATTACGTTGTCATTGAGTACAATGAGCATTCTAAGTGAAAATGCCTTAAAAAGCTAATGGTAGCATCTAGCCTCATATTCTAGGAATGAATAAAATCAGTGGAGATGCAGCAAGGCTAAGTGGATCACACCCGATTAGGGTATGTTTATCACCTTTCTAGATAACGTCGGATGTTATTACTATTGTGTGCGAAAAAGCTCGGAAAGGGCGGGAACATCTGCGTTGATAGCATATTCGGTCTATCCAGGTTAAGGGTAGTCTGATCTTCTGATAGCATGGTCCTCGGTACATTATTCTAGACGTGTATTGTGACAAGTGGTACCCTAGTGCCTAGTCATTCATATGGAACCCATTCTCCAATACGTGCCTTTACGGTTTTGGTTGTAGAGCCCAGTATGCTAGAATTCAATTAATGTAACAATTTCAGCTATTTGAATAAGTATTTGTACTTAGACACTATTATAGTATCGGATGATTTTGATATGAAATGTTTTGTTTGCCATAAGGTAAAAACTCATCGTGTTTATGTGTGGTGTGGTCTTACGAGATACCTTTGTTTTTCAAAGGATTTTGATAACTTTAATAATTCAAATTGAGTATGTTTTCTCACGTGCTTTTCCAGACTGACTCGAGTGTTATTTTATTATAATGCTCGGGTAAGACCGAGTATTATAGAATCAGGATAGGATGCTATGGAGCTCAGGAGACGATCTTAATGACAAAAATATATTACACGTATCTTAATATATTCGGCTATGTATTATAGGCTGTATATTCAGCATTCATGAGGACAAATTATTATAGCTGTCCAGTATTGAGTTATTGATGTGTTGTACTCGGAAGTTGTAATGTATAATTAACAGTTACAGTTCTTTTTGTGTAAACACCAGTTGATATATATTATATATTGTTCCGCTACGATTGTGAGATTATGCGTTGTTATTTCAATTATCTTCTTCCACCTCTTTCTCTTTTTCTCTTACGACCTGGTATTTCTGGCATTCAATTTCTTGGCATGTAATACAGTTAATGTATTGATGTCAATTTTCGAGCATCAAAAATCCAGTTCGTGACGCTTAGTATCAGAGCTGAAGGTTAAGCGAGAACCTTGGCTTTGATGGGGTAACTCATCAGAGATACGGTCAATAGCACCCTAGAATGAGTTTGAGTGTATTAATAGATATGAGCTCGTATTTATTGGTGAATATAAAAATATTTTATATTATGTTGATTGATCTATTGAGTGGTTATCGATTCTGGTCAATATGAGTAATTAACCTTATTGATAGGGATCTCTAAACACTTGTACAGAGCAATTCGACATGGTATTGTTTTTAGAATAAATGAAATAATTTTACCAAATTATTTTTAAATATAAATGGAATAATTTCCATAGATTATTATAGTGTATATAGTGTGCTTGGTTGTTAGGAAATGATAATATTAAACTATTATCATTGTTGTTGTTGGGATTGAATAAAAGTTGATATTATAGTCAAAAGTTAAGAAAGTAATTCATATAACAAAATGGAATTATGTAAATGTGATTTTGTAAATGTGATTTAAATTTGAAATGAAAAGGAATTGCAGAGGTATATTTAAATATGATTTTGTAAATGTGGTTTATAATTTGAAGTAGAAAGAAATTCCAGAGGAATATTTAACGGTGACATGGTTTATAAAAACAATTTATAAAGGATTTAAAAGATGGAAATTTGGGAATTTAATTCCCATTGGTTTTGACATGTTTTTCAAAGTCTTGAAAAATAATAATGGTATTATTTGGAGAATATTCTTGAGTGGAAATATTTAAAATGGAACTTTAAGGAAATAAAAGCACTGAACTCGCTTCGATCGCTGGGAAATAACTTCGTGATGACTGCAGCATCATCGACGTTCATTATCGAGTCTCCAAGGGAGGGGTTGCTACCTCAATTATTTGAATTGGAGTTTGTTTGCAAATCTAGTTTTGGAATTCAAAGAAATAATTTGATATACTAAGGGATTTGGGGTATATATGATTTCAAAAATGATTTAGAAATATTTAAGTAATTGTTTAAAACACTGCGATTTTCATGTTTATGGAAATATTTAAGTAATATACTAAGGGAGGGGTTGCTACCTCAATTTATAAAAGTTTGAAAGTTTTTTGGAATGAAATGTGACTTGAAGTTAAATAAAGAGAAATTTGAAAATTTAGACTAAGTAGGCTAAACGAAATAAGTTTAGAAAATGGAATTTGTTAAGATTGAAATAAATGAGTAGTGGACTAATTTATTTAATTAGTAAGTTAATGGAATTGAAATTGAGTATTGGATGATATTTAACTTGGATTATTTTAAATAAAGTGAAGTTGAAAGATTAGTCCGATTTGGACTAAACAAAATAAATTTTGGAAGTAGGATTGATTGACATAAAAATGGATATAAACCAAAATGGTGAAGTGAAAACAAATCTAAGAACAATTGTATAAAATGTTATAAAGTGACTTAAGAAAATTGATAGGATAAATTCTTATGCGAAATTAGTATGCAAGGGAATATACTAAGTACGGTGAATGTGAGGTTTAAATGGGTATGATTATTGTGAATAATTAAACAGAAAGGAAGTAAATGTAAATAAAAAGAAATTGATATAGCTAATAATCAATTGAGATAAATACATAAGTTGTACGTATATTATTTTATTCGCATAACAATTTAATCCAGATTCGAGCACAGGATTTTGAGATAATTTAAATACATCTGAGTTAATATTTTTTACTCGATTTTCAATGGTGAACCCTGGATATGGATTTTTGATTGATTTTGGAATTTTCTATCATAGTATATGGCTATTCAAGGAGAATGAAAGTTTCTGATCAAGGAACCAGATTTGAGCCTGCAGTAGAGAGTCGTGTGAACGATACCAGTTCGGAAGTTAAATTGTAGGATCTAGTGAGCGATCAGATTTTCATATTGCGTATGGATGATATATGTACAACGTACGGGTTTGGGTGAAATAAATATTGGAAAGTGAAAATTCTGAATAAAATGATTTTGAGTTGAATGACGGGGTATTATTGGTAAGTAAGGTGCAAGTATTTAAAGCAAAAGCTAAATTGATGTCTTCGATTTCAGAATTAAAATTTGATTGCCTGACACAAAGGTACATGTTTAAATTGTGTTTGAAATTGATGATTTTATAATCGAGCCACTTGGCATTTGTTTTCTTTTGATGATTTGGATCCTAGAGGCGTAAAACATTCACATCAACTCTTTTCCTCTCTTCTTCTTTTTAAAGGCTCACGCTAGTTACAGAATGAAGAAAAAGGCATGGCATACTTCAAAGATTCCTATCTCATAAAATACAGAACCAAAAATCATGAAATAAATTTTGAAAATAGAGTTTGGCTTAAGGCTTCGATCTGATATTAATTTTGTAAGGAGTGATCGAGATTTGGTGATCTCGACAGTGGTCAACTCTAGTTTCGAGACTAAGGTTTGCATTTTGCGGAAGTTGAGGCATCGATGGGTGATTTGGTGATGGAATTTGGGTTCGACGAGGTGACTAGCACTTGCAGCCTCAGGTTGGTGGTCTTCGATCAGTTATTAGTCATCACGACCTGGAGAGTATCGAAGTTCTCTTCTGCGATGTCGCATTTCTGTAGAGAGGCTCGGGCGAGGCGAAATGGGTATGGAGAGGTAGAGGAGGAGGAGGGCAACGTGGGGGTGATTTCGAATCATCAAACAGCATGGTGGTGGGTCGTATCAGTAATATGCATGCACGTCTTCGTCTGTGCATTTTAGATTTTCTGGAGTTGAAAAGAGGGGAGGGAGAAGAGGAAAGGAGCAGGACATTTTTTTCTTGTTCGTGCGCTAGGGGACTAGGCCCAAAAAAAGAGGAAAAAGTGAAAGCGGGTCGAACAAGGTATGGGCTTAGTATAGTTTCATTTACTTACTTATATATTTAAATTATCTATTTAATTTTTAAATTTATAAACCATATATCTCACTCGTTTTAGGTCCGAATTCAACACGATCAGTAACGTTGAATTTGTGTTGGGGAATCCTTCGATATGAAATTGAACTGGTCGAGATCTAAAATTGCAAAATTTTCTGATAATTTCAAACGCGTTCGAATTAAATCAGAAACAAAACGTGGGGGCGACATGAAAATAAATGTGAGTTAATCTCACTCAATTTTGCATTACTGCAGTTTATTTAAAAAGTGAAAATTAATCACCGATTGATTTGTTGAATTGGTAAATTTTTATCGGTTGAATGTGATATTGTATACATGGTATATGTATTAGTAGTTGGAGAGATCGTACTCGCATATTTCAGCAGATGAGACCCTATGCGCCCCGTGTAATAGCGGATGACCCTATATACGCTGATATCCCCTTCGAAGTGGGATTGATATTTTCGTATTCTATTAACGTCTGTGGATATAGGGAAACAAGTTAGAGGAATCCAACTGGATTCCTTAAAAATATTGAATTAAATTTCATATATACTGATATATAATTTATTTGAGAAATATATGATAGATTATTCTATGTTTGAATTTATTGGATGCTACGGTAGCATTGATCTGGATTTTGTTATTTTAAAATTACCATAAATACGAATATTGAATTTTAAAAAGAAAATAAAAGGGAAATTGGAAGTAAAAATATTTATAGTGCAATTTGGATTAATTAATAAAAAGGAAAGAATTCGGGTAAAAATAAATAGTTTGATTTTAAATTTGTACTTAATGATTCGGAATATGGAAAATAGAGATTTTGGAATAATGTAAATAAAAGGATTTTTCCTACGGTTGAGTTTTGGATTTCTTTGGGATAGAGACGCAACCATTGAGATATGAATCTATGGTTGGTAACGTAGTGGTGCATTCCATATTTACTTTAAAAGGTTTTCAAATAATTTTGAAAGAATGGTTAGAGAACGTACTTGCTCCGATGGGATAAGTACATACCTTTTTATAAAGAGATTTAATTTGTTTAAATTAAATTAAACGACACTTAGTATATTCAATGGAAAAGGAAATATTTGGTCGATTGGTTGTTATTTGATAGTTAAATAACCGACTATCAAATCTGGACCTAAAATATAACCTTGGTAATATCTAGGAGAAACACGGGAATTATATGGTACAGTTACCATTCGAGGTGCTATACTGTACGTATAAACTCTTTTTGTTCTTCTAGGACGATGATAAGGAAATCCGTCCACTAATGCTTAGGAGGTGATCTCCGATCTTATTTTCGTCTGTTAATTTTCTAAAGATCCGGGTTTGAGTTTACCGGAAATATCGAACGTTCTTTCGAAGAGACCGAGATCGGATAAGTTATCCGAAAACCACTTCGATCCAACGAGTACGTTTTTGAAATAAAGACAAGAGCATGGAGTCGAAAGTGGAGCGGGGAAGTGCAAGGGCTAATCACTATTAATCCTGAGTGTTTTTCCAAAACAGATGCAGTTAGAATAGTGCCTTTAACTCCATTTGGACCCAGAACGGACTTGTATGGATGAATGCTATCAGTACGTTGTAATTAGAGGACAATGAGCATTCTAAGTGAAAATTCCTTAACAAAGGTAATCATAGCCTCAAGCCTCATCAACTGTAGCATGTGGTAACCAAGTGCCTAGTCATTCGTATGGAACTCCGTCTCCAATACGTGCCTTTAAGGTTTTGGTTGTAGAGGCCAGTATGCTAGAATTTAATTAATGTAACAGTTTCAGCTATTTGAATAAGTATTTGTACTTTGACACTATTATAATATCAGACGATTTTGATATGAAATGTTTTGGTTATCGTAATGTGAAAACCCATCGTGCTTATGCGTGGCTTGGTCTTACGAGATACCATTGTTTTTTAAAGGATTTTGACAACTTTAATAATTCAAATTGAGTGTGTTTTCTCACATTGGTTTTCCAGAACGACTCGGACGTTATTTATTATATTGCTCGGGTCAGATCGAGTATTACAGATTCAGGATAGGATGCTATGGAGCTCAGGAGATGAGCTGGATGAAGAAGACGTATTACACGTATCTGATTATATTACGTTGTGTATTGTAGGTTGTATATTCAGCATTTGTGAGGACAATATCATAACTGTCCAGTATTGAGTTATTGATGTGTTGTACTCTGATGATGTAATGTAATAACAGTTATAGTCCTTTTTGTATAAAAACCAGTTGTTATCTATTATACACTGTTCCACTGTGATTGTGAGATTCTGTGATGATAAATCGAGAGGGATTTATAAATATTAGACTGGCTATATTAGAATTGAAAAAAAATAAATTGATTAAGTATTGTGTAATCGTTATAAACGGGAAATGAGACTATGGGATTTATAAAAAAGGTTTATAAATAAAGTGAAGTGATTCAGTGGATACATTGAAATTATAAATTCACGGTGAGGATTTATACGAAGATGGGTAAATTGGCTTAAAAATAAATGATAGATTTACCTTTTAGAAATGTGAATGGGGATTTTCGAATTTGGGACGTAAGTCAATTGGTGATTAATCGAGAGGGATTTATAAATATTGGACTGGATGTATTGGAATTGAAAAAAATATTTTTCTGAGAAGTTAAGTTTGTTTAAGAAGGAGAATTTTTGATTAGGTAATTTTAAAAGTGTTTATTAATAATATTTTAGAAAAATTAATTATTTTGTTGTTTTAAATGGGTTTAAGTTTATTTAATTATTAATTAAGTATTTATAATGGGTTGATATTAAGTTAATTATTATTTAAGAATTAATCAGTATTTTGTTTTAAAAGATAAATTATTCAATTTTAATATATTTTATATAATAACTTTTATTGAAGAGTATTTGCCTAAAATTTAACTTGCAAATTATTATGGGAATTTTATAAGTGTTATTTTGAAAATTTTATTATATAAAGTTTGCGGAAAGTAATGGTTGACTTCCATGGCAAAACCGGAGGCATAGAGTTCCTGCAGTTAAGTTTTGGATTTCTTTGGAATAGAGACGTTACCATTAAGCTCTGAATCCATGGTTGATACCACAGTGGTGCTTTCCATATTTATTTTAAAAGGTCATCAAATACCTTTTTATAAGTACATACTCCAATGCTTAGAGAACGTACTTACTCCAATGGGATAAGTACATACCTTTTTGTAAAGAGATTTAATTTGTTAGAATTATATTAAATGAGACTTAGTGTTTTCAGTGGAAAAGGAAATATTTGGTTGAATTGTTGTTATTTGATAGTTAAATAACCGACTATCAAATCTGGATCCAAAATATAAATTCGGGAATATCTTGAAGAAACACGGGAATTATATGTTATAGTTACCGTTAGAGATGTTATACTGTACGTATACACTCTTTTCGTTCTTCTAGAATGATGATAAGGAAATCTGTCCACTAATGGTTAGGAGATGATCGCCGATCTTTTTTTCGTCTATTTATTTCCTAAAGAACCGGGTTTGAGTTTACCGGAAATATCGAACGTTGTTTCGAAGAGACTGGGATCAGATAAGTTATCTAAAAACAACTTCGATCCAATGAGTACATTTTCCAAATGAAGACAAGAGCATGGAATCGAAGGTGGAGCAATGAAGCGCAAGGGCTAATCGCTACTAATCCCGAGGGTTTTTCGAAAACGGATGTAGTAGGAATTGTGCATTCGGCTCCGTTCGAACCTAGAACGGACTGGTATGGATGAATGCTATCAGTACATTGTCATTGGAGGACAATGAGCATTCTAAGCGAAAATTCCTTAAAAAGGTAACTGTATCCTCTAGCCTCATCAACTGGGAAAGACTGAAAATCAGGGGAGATGCAACAAGGCTAGTGGGTGGCACCTAATTAGGGTATGTTTATCACCTTTCTAGATACCCACGGATATTATTACTATGGCGAATGGAAGAGCTCGAAAAAGGTGGGAACACCCAGGGTGATAGCATATTTGGTCTATCCAGGTAAGGGGTAGTCCGGTCTTGTGTTGCAGGGGATCCCGGCATGGTCCTCGTCATTCATATGGAACACATTCTCCAATACATGCCTTTACGGTTTCTGTTTTATTGCATAGTATGCTGGAATTTAATTAATGTAACAATTTTAGCTATTTGAATAAGTATTTGTACTTAGACACTATTATAATATCAGATGATTTTGATATGAAATGCTCTGGTTACTGTAAGGTAAAAGCCCGTCATGTTTATGTCTGGTACGGTCTTACGAGATACCTTTGTTTTTCGAAGGATTTTGATAGCTTTAATAATTCAAATTGAGTGTGTTTTCTCACATTTGTTTTCCAGACTGACTCGAGTGTTATTTTATTATAATAATCAGTTCCGACCGAGTATTACAGATTCAGGATAGGATGCTATGGAGTTAAGGAGACGAGCTGGATGACGAAGATGTATATCTGATTATATTCCGCTGTGTATTGTAGGCTGTATATTCAGGATTTGTGAGGACAAGTTATTATAACTATCTAGTATTGAGTTATTTATGTGTTGTACTCTAATGATGTAATGTATAAATAATAGTTATAGTTCTAGTTGTATAAAGACAAGTTGTTGCCTATTATATATTGTTCCCCTACGATTGTGAGATTCTGTGGTATTATTTCTGTTTTCTTCCCCTACCCCTTTCTCCTTTTCTCTTACGATCTGGTGTTTTCGGCATTCGATTGCATGACATGTAATATAGTGAACGTATTGATGTCGGTTATCGAGCATTAAAAATCTGGTTCGTGACACTACTAGGTCAACCCAACTAGTTATTCTACCTTTTTCCAAAGTACAGTGTTTGGATTTATTATAAAGTGAATATATACATATATGAAGAAGCAACAATATAACTTGGTTAATCCCTTCAACCCATTTAGACTTCTTAATAAGTTCCATTTCAAATTACTTTGTTTATTAATATGCCATGGTTTTGCTTTTAGATAAGATTGGGTTATTTGTTTTAAAAATTATTCTTTCGAAACCTTGCATTCGACCACACTAAATGGCCTCCTTCAAAATCATATATCTCTTTTCAAAACATTAGGCTTCTGCCTTTAAAAACACTTTATAATCCTTCTTTTGAAACCTTTCTAATATAATAAAGTGTTATTATTTAATTATTTGAAGCATAGCTTCAAAGCCATTGGAAGTATCCCTTCCTAAAGCACTGAAAGTCCCCCGTTTGACATCATTGGTTTTACCTTTTAAAATATCTTTTGGGTCAAAGAAAATATAAATGAAAGCATATCTTTTGAAACCATTCTTTACTATATAAAATATTGGGGAATTTATGACGACGTCGAAACTATCTCTTTCTACAGAGTCGAAAATATACATTTAAAATATTAAAGGATAACATCGAAACCCCTTTCAAAATCATTGCCTTCGAAACCCATAACCTTTTGAAAACATTTATAAAGAGGCTTAATATAGCTTTAAGATAGACAATACCTCTCGACAGTATTGATGACTTCAATACACTCGAAAAGCACAAGAATCGACGGTAGGGCTTCGACTAGGTTGAAACACCTACTTTTGAAAGCATTGATTTATAATTAAAAGAACTCCTTCGAAATCCATTTTTCTTTTAAGAAAAAATGGAAAGCCCTTCGAAATCCATTATAAACTTCTTTAAACAATATTTGTATCGACTAAGTGGAAAGCTTTGTTAAAAAAAGGAAGGCACTTATCTTTTTAAAACAAACTGAGGTAACGACCCCATCAAAAGCTATGCTTTTGACACTATACCTTTCGCCTTTCTCTAATCCACTACGTATCACCTAGATGATACACTGTGTATTGAATTTAGCTTAATAGGGTTTTGACATAGTCGAAGGCGAATAGTAAGGGCGAAAGTTATTCCGAATAGAGGCGAAACCTGTTTTTCTAGGTTAAATAGCAACTTATATAAACTAACCTGCCTATGTGTAAATTTCTTATTGGCTTCCTTAGCTTTTCCCATGCTTTTATGAACTAAACGCCTTTTTATTTTGGATAAGTATCAAACTTATACTTTTGCAAATAAAACCTTCCTCTGTTTTTACACGTAAATCATTTTTATCCTCTTCTAAAAATAATTTATTTTGTATATCAAATTACTTAAGAAAAATGCCTAAAATTCATAGAAATTTACTTTGATCATGTTCTAACATATCGAAATTTCCAATCCAAATTCTCAGTGTATTTTCTAAAATAATTTATTAAACCCAACGTGCTATATTTTCATTCCAAAATTTATAATAATCTTTCCAATGTTTGGAAATTTGTCAAACTTAAAACCAAACTCTAAAATCATGTGTTGCGTAATATATAATTTTTTCAAGGCATTTAAACATCAATATCACATGGTTTTGATCTAAACTGTATGAACCCTTATTTAAACAATCTTGTTTCAATTTGAATAAACCATAATTCAATCATATCATCATCGAACATCATATATCTGAATTTAAACTTAAATTCGAAGCATATATTTAACGAATAGAGATGGAAATTATAATTCACCTTAAACTTGGATAAGGAAATGGATTGAGATGAGTTTGATTCCCTTTTTTATTTTTCTTTTCTTTTTCTTTGAATTTCCTCTTCTTCTTTACTTTTTAATGGTTTCCTTAACTTCTCTTCTTACGTTTTTATTTTTGTGAGAAACTGAACATGAGTGCGAATGGCTTAAGGGTAATCATATATATATATATATATATATATATATATATATATATATATAAAAGTGAGGTTAGGTGTAGTTAAATCCAATTATAGCCTTACATAATTTAATTCGTCTATAAACCATTCTTTAGCCCAATTAAAGCAATAAGCACGACCATATAATTTTATTCAAATCCCAATCCCCTTATCACTTAATATTTACTTTATTCATTTAATTTATCTAATTAAATATCGCGAATAATGTTAAGGGTGTTACAGGTGGAGAGGCATCACGACTACCACCTTGAAGTAGCCCAAAGAGAATTTGAAGCCCGTGTGATGTAGGACAGTTCAAAGCTAAGGAATATATAATCATCCCGATATTACATCGATGAGTGGACATACACTTGGCCAAATTAACCTTCTCAACTACCAGTTAAGAAGAATTAAGGAAAGCAACACCAGTAGAAGAAGGCAAGCAACACCAATAGAAGAAGACCCAGAGGTTCCATCTGAAACACAAACAGCCTGGTTAAACAATGGCCCTACAGCTAGTCTGGCAAAGCCTAGGGAAAATCCCTCGAGAAAAAGAAGAAGCAACCACCTAGGTTGTGC
Source organism: Allium cepa (assembly GCA_030765085.1). Classification (NCBI taxonomy): domain Eukaryota; kingdom Viridiplantae; phylum Streptophyta; class Magnoliopsida; order Asparagales; family Amaryllidaceae; genus Allium; species Allium cepa. The sequence goes on along the minus strand of CM060939.1, from coordinate 959,436,762 downwards.
CTGGCAGGATACCTCGTGACGACCGACTAATGACTCAAACGGCTCCTAAAATGCTAATTGCAGGCCTTACAACCCACACTTTTTACTCATCTTGTTTACTCAAAGCCCATAGCTATCGAATTGGGACTAGTCCACTACCCATTAATAATATTTTTACTAATATCACAACTTAAAATCCTAGGTCCACTATGGAATTCGTCAATGTTGATTGAACCATCATTGATAGAGCATTATTGTTGTTCGATGTCCAAAGATGGCTAGAAAAGTGAAGATTCCGACCAAAGCTTCACACAAAAGTTCAAGCAAATTCAAGCATTATAGAAACATAGTAAAAATATGCAAAAAGAAATAAATAAATAAAAAGCTAAGCTTTTTCAATGACCATGGCTTCCGTAGAAGCGAAGAAGAAGAAGAAGAAGAAGAAGAAGAAAAGCTTACTTTTTCAAAACAAAAAACTAAAAGTAAAAGGTTTTAAAAGCTTTAATGGATAAAAATTTACCTTGCTTCAGCAAAAAAATGTAAGGGAAGAATATATAGGCTATTTATAATATTGAATCGAAAGCCATAAGTTCTCGGTTGTCCAAGTGTGATAACCCGGATTTTGGAATATCTGTTAATTGATAATTAACGGGTTAATTAGTAGAAATATTGATTTATAAATTGAACAAATAAATCTGATAATGAATATTTACATCTGGATAAATATTTATTTGATAATCTCCTAATATAATTACTTGAAATTTGACAAATTATTCTCTCTAAACAAATAATAATGATGGTTTATATATATATATATATATAAGTAGATTCTAAATAGAAAAGCAATTATTTTCAAACAAATTTAAAATGTGTTTGTTTAAATATATCTATGTATATTTGAGTAGATTTTAAATTGGATTTTTAAAATTGAAATTGAAATTGAATTTGGATTTGAATTTGAAATTCAAAAGATATATATATATATATAGCTTAATTTTATTCTGGATTTAAAAATATGTTATATATGATTTTATTTTGAAGGTGGTTGTTTTATATTATTTTCATCTAAGGGATTTCATTTATATGGATTAAGATATGTATTTATTAATTTAGAAAATTAATTTTAAAATCTTTTTAAACCATTTAAAAAGTAATATATTCATACAAAATTACAAGTGTTTATATATAGATCTTTTAATTACAAGTGTAAGGTGATTAATTAACAAAAATGCCAAGTGTTAGATTTTAAGACAAGTGTCACTATTATTTTTCGTTTTCTTTTATTTTTAATAAATCCTAATTTAAGTCTATAAAAACATATATCTTTCCTCTTCATTTCTTTTTCCCCTATCTTCATTTCAAAAAGAAAAGAAACACAACCTGTAAAATTTTACAAACCAGAAAAAATAAAGCCTGTAACAAATTCAACTACCTCAAATCTTTATGCAATCTTCCCAGATTAAAAACTCAACTATATTCAATCTGAAACAAATTCAAGCCTGAAAGAAAAAGACAAGATCATCTCAGATTTTAAACAAGATCAATTTCCATTCAACAATCATCTGTCATCAGATCAAAACATATTCCATTGTCTTTCTAAAGTTTCAAGGTTAAAACAAACATTTAGCAAGTTAACAATTCCAGATGCCAGATCAAATAAAATAAAAGCGATTCCAGATTCACTGTTTCCTTCATAAGCTGGTGAGTAAGCTTAAGTTTTAAAAACAGTTAAATTTGATTCATATGGTAAAATGTTTGAAGAAAATTGTGATGCATGTTGAATATGTGTATGCATGTTTGTTTTAGATATGAATACTTGCATATATAAATGTAGAAACTGTGTGCATGTATGGATGTATCAGTGATCATTTCTGTCTAAGTTATAATGTTAAAATTTTAGCTCAAAATTTCAATTTTTCTCACTCTAATCTCTGTTAGGCTTAGGTATCTAAACGAATTATGTTTGTTTAAACATAAGCTAAAGATTAAATTTATTTTTAAGTAAAACAAGTTGGCATATCTCTGGAAAATTTGAATTTTACAGTAAAAAACTCTGAAATTGACAAGTTTTGATTTCAACAATTAAATGTTTTATATACATAATCTGTATCATCATTAAAATATATGAATTTTAAAAGTTAAATCATGAGTTTTAATTGGGTAATTCGAGAGATTTCGTTTGATGATCGAATTCTGGTTTTCTTGCTTTTTCTGGTGACGGCGGCGTTGGGATGATCGAGGCTTTTACTGAAGCAAGAAAGGAGGTCGGAGGTCAGGGGAAAAATGGTCATAAATTTTTACGACCACCGTGGCGGCGTGAGATGGTCGAACTAGGATTTCTCTTAGTTTTTGGTCGAGGAGGGAAATCACACTGAATTTGTAGGAGTGTTATCAGAATAAAGATAATAATGAATTGGATAATATGAACTATACAAATTAAATGAGCTAAAAATGGGATGTTTTTTTTTTCCTAATGAAAAGCAGAATGAAATATTTTAAGGAAGTAACAATTTAGATAAGTATGACTTATAAATTGAAGATAAATTAAACTGTGAAGTTTTAAAGCTAAGTCCAGAAATTTAAATTAAAATGATTTGAAGTGAAATTGAAGTTGAATAAGTTTAAATTCAAATGGTAATTGATTTGAATTTGGATAGGAATTGAATTTAATTTAAATTGAATTCAAATTGAATCAATTTAAGGGAAGTGGAAATTGGAAATTGATTGGAAATGGAGATTGGGAACGTGAACAGTTTGGCTCTGAACTATTTTCAAATAAATTGTTTTAATATAAATTATTTTTAAATCTATTTTTCCTAGCTATTTACCATACAACTTTTCTTTGTAAACCCAAAACTATCTTATACTTGTTTTACAACTACTATTGGAACTATTTAACTATTTTACAACAATTTTACAACTATTTTATATGCTAATTACGATTTTATATCTTTTTTACAAACTAATTACTATTGTCTAAGCATTTGTAATGCGATGGTCATCGGTTCGAGTCCGATAGCTGGCTTTTTTATCCATCGATTTTTCCATAATTGAGAATCTCTCCTCTTCATTTCTACAAACGTTGAGTCACTAATCTATTATGTCGCGGTAATCCTAGAAAAATTACCGATGGACAAATATTCTTATGTGTCGATTTATTCAATGCGGGAATCCGACCTGCTACTAATGTAGGCATTTCAGCTTCAAGAGTGGGATCCGTAGCTCAAATTAAAGCCATGAAACAAGTAGCTAGCAAATTAAAATTGGAATTAGCTCGATTCGCAGAGTTAGAAGCCTTTGCACAATTCGCTTCTTATTTTGCAACTATCCAACTATTTTGCAATAATCTAACTACTTTCCAACTATTTTAAAATTTCTTAACTATTTTACGACTATTTTGCAACTAATAACTATTTTGCAACTACTTCTCTATTTTAAACTATTCAAACTATTTTCTAATCAAGTGGTCAGAGTACAAACTGTCTATAATTGAATACCAATTGAGATAAGAATTGAAGGGTTAACCCAAATCGAAATTGGAAGCAATTGTGAATAAGTGAATAAGAATAAAAATGATGGTGAATAGAAAAGAAGATTGTTTTAGCTAATAATCAATGGAGATGAATACGTAAGATGTACGTATATTATTCTATTCGCATAGTGATTTGATCCAAATTCGTGCACAGAATCTCGAGATAGTTTGTCGATCCGAGTTGAGATTTTTCACTTGATTTTGGACGGTGAACCTGGATATGGATTTTTGATTGGTTCTAGAAATTCTCTATCATAGCTATGACTATGCAAGGAGAATGACGGTTTTTGATCAAGAAACCGGGTTTGAGTCCGCACTAGGATGTCGGGTGGATGACACTAGTTCGGAAGGGGAATTGTGTGATCGAGTGAGCGATTGGATTGATATAGCATACAGATGATATGTGTACATCGTACGGGGTTGAGTGAAATTGATTTGTGGATAAGAACTGTAAAATGGTTTTTAAAATGAAAAGTATATTTTGTGTAATATATGATGAAATAAAATGGACATTCGATATTTCTATGGTAGAAATTTATTTTATAAATAGTAACGTGGTTAATTAATTTATAAATAAAAGAGTACTCAAAAGTTGAATATTTGATTTGGAATAAACAAAGTTATGTATCTTTGTTATATAAGATAAATCTCCCCTTGTTGAATCTATGGCCATAAGAAAAGGGTTTTTGAAAAATATTTGAAGTATAAAAAGGGAATTTATACAAGGATGAAGTGATCCAAAGATTTCCAATGTTATATATATATATATATATATATATATATATATATGAAGGATCTTAGAAGAAAGATTTTGGAAAAGGTTTTGGGAACCTATAGATTTGGAAAGACTTTTGATTTTTGGGAAAATCAAATTTTGGAAATTTGAAAAGCCAAGTTTGGAACTATCGATTTGAGATATCGATTTTTTGTAAAGAAGATTTTGATGTAAATCATAAAGGTATGATATGGAAAATACTATATGTACATAGTATAAAGTGTTGCCTTGAACCCTAAGGGGGGTTCTAAAGTTGATCCTGTGAGGAGTCCGGGCAGACTAGTTCCTAAGGATTATGTGTAGTGGATAGTGAAAGTCGAGGGCGTTGATGCCTACAAAGACATTGGGTTATGCTGTGGCGATAGTGTAGCTCGATATCACTGCGATCTACTATGGACCATAGAGGAAGTCGTGTGTGCTGCTGAAAGCCAACTGTCTACGTTTGATTTTTCCATTACAGTAATGTAACATCGGTAGACTGCGATCTATGAAGACATAGCGAAAGTCGAGAGATCGTGAGAGCCTACGGCTACATTGGGACTTGGCTGATGTACTCTGCGACCTATGTGGGAGTGGAGAAGTTTCATTCTTTTGGCAGCGAAATTCAAGGGCGCTGATGCCTACAGTTATATGGTTTTTTTTGAGATAGTAACGTAACCCCAGATGTAGCCGCGATCTGTAGCGGGTTCTATGGTGTAATCAAGGGCGTGGAGACCTATAGTTATCTATGGATTTTGCCGGGATGGCAAAGTAACCATCGGGTTAACTGCGACCATGGTTGGGATTGATGATTTCTAGAGCATTCTCACCAAAGATATTCCCTCTATTTTCAAAAATATTTTCAATATTTTCAACAAAATATTTTCCAAGTATTTTCACTAGATGTTAAAATGGGTTTACCAAGTACTTATAGATTTTCAGTCCTACGCCTGATCAATGTATGACCGAATTTCTGTGAGAACAAGGATGGACTTGTTGAAACATCGAGTTATAAAATGATATTTTTATAAAACTATTTTGGTAATATTATATAGATTTTAAAGTATATTAAAAATGATTAAAGAAAATTTATCTGATTTTAAGCATTTAAATAATTCTGGCTTCGTTCCTTTTTTAGGACGAAAAGATTCTAAGGGGAGAGGAATGTGATAACCCGGAATTTGGAGTATCTGTTAATTGATGATTAACTGGGTTTATTAGTAGAAATACTGATTTATAAATTAAAAAAATAAATATGATAATGAATATTTACATCTGTTAAATATTTATTTGATAATCTCCTAATATAATTACTTAAAATTTGACAGATTATTCTTTCTAAACGAATAATAATGATGGTTTATATATATAAGTAGATTTTAAGTAGAAAAACTTTTATTTTCAAAAAAATTTAAAATGTGTTTGTTTAAATATATCTATATATACTTGAGTTGATTTTAAATTGGATTTTTCAAATTCAAATTGAAATTGAATTTGAATTTGGATTGAAATTTGAAATTTGAAATTCAAAAGATATATATATATATATATATATATATATATCTTAATTTTATTCTAGATTCAAAATATGTTATATATGATTTTATTTAGAAGGTGGTTGTTTTATATTATTTTCTTCTAAGGGATTTCATTTATATAAATTAAGATATGTATTTATTAATTTAGAAAACTAATTTTAAAAGTTTTTTAAACAATTTAAAAAGTAATATATTCATGCAAAATTACAAATGTTTATATATAAATCTTTTAATTACAAGTGTAAGGTGATTAATTAATAAAAACGACAAGTGTTAGATTTTAAGACAAGTGTCACAGTTATTTTCATTTTCTTTTATTTTTAATAAATCCTAATTTAAGTCTATAAAAACATATGTCTTTCCTCTTCATTTCTTTTTTCCCTATCTTCATTTCAAAAAGCAAAGAAACAAGCTAAGTAAAAATTGAAAAATTAGAAAATAAAAAATAAGAACAAATCAAATATTCAAGTAATCTTCTCAAATTAAAAACTCAACTATATTCAATCTGAAACAAATTCAAGCCGGAAAGAAAAAGACAAGATCATCTAAGATTATAAACAAGATCAGTTTCCATTCAACAATCATGAAACGACCCGTAGATCCGTACCACTTGAGTCAACAATATTCTACATCAATCAACTCAAGTTGAACAGAAATACGAACCATTAGGGTTAAAGAAGAAGAGGTAGAAGAAGATAGTTCAGAAAACAACAACAGAATCTTACCATCGCAGCGAAACAAAATATAATAGATATTCAATGATCTTTACATGAGAGAAAACTATATATGTTTATACATACATCATCAGAGTACATCATCAGAGTTCAACAACATCAATAACATACAACTGGATACACAGCGGAACAATAACCAAGTACGGAAGTACGTATCGCCATCCAGCTCGTCTCTTGAGCTCCGCATCATAATATCCTGCATCCTATAATACTCGGTCTGACCCGAGCATTATAGTTAAATAACACCCGAGTCAGTCTTGAATACCAGCATGAGAAATCAAACTCAAATTGATTATTAAAGTTTCAAACTCCTTTGAAAACAAAAGCATCTCGTAAGACCATGCCACAAATAAACATGCCAGGTTTTTGCCTTACGATGGCTAAAACATTTTTTATTAAAGTCCTCTGATATTATAATAGATTCTATATACAGATACTTATCCAAATAGCCGAAATTGTTACATTTATTAAATTCCAACTACTAGCGACAAAGTGGGTAATACAAACAAAAACCGTAAAAGACGCGTAGGGAGAATGGATTTCCATCTAATGACTGGGTACCGGGGTACCACCTATCACAGTACATGGCCTAGATCACCGTACCGAGGATTACTCCCAATTCCCTACAACACAAGACAGGGACTACCCCTCACTGGATAATCCCGAGTAAGATCACCCCACGGTTGGGATCACCAACCGCACCACTAAGCCAAAATAAAAGGGACATCTAGACAGGGATGACCTCACCTTGAAATGGGTGCTACCCACCTTGCCTTGCTACATAACCCCTGATTTTCAGTCATTCCCGGTTGATGAGGCTTGATGCTAAGCGTTACCTTTTAGAACGTTTCACTTAGAATGCCCATCGTCTACCAGACGATTTTCGGAAAGCATTCATCCATACAAGTCCGTCTCGGGTTCGAACGGAACCAAAGGCACTACTCCTACTACATCCACTTTGGAAATCATCTTTGGGATTAGTAGCGACTAGCCCTTGCACTTAACTGCTCCATCTTCGATTCCAAACCCGTCTTCCTCACGAAAACATACAAATCGGATTGAAGTGGTTTTCGAGAAGCATTGTCTACTATTGATAGTCGGTGATTTAACTAACAATTAACATTCACAACAACCATCAAACAATAAATAATTTCTCCAAATTATTTATTGTTCTCAAAATATCTTCGCAAAATATATTTCCATCTCAACCCTTTTGAAAACACCGTTTCAAACCATCTTATTTTTACGGAACAAATTTCCCAAATATTTTCTATTTCCACTGAAATCACCAAGTACAACACTTAGATTTTAGAACAATTTAAAAACACTTTATTATGAAATATACTTTAAATTATTTAAATTAAAAACAACTTTAATCCTTTCCTAAAAATAATGCTTTAAGAATATTTAAAATAAAGCTACTTTATAAATATAAACTAAATTTCCTCTTTTAGAACATATTACCAAGTCACCTTTAAATAATTACTATTATAATAGATTTGAAAAAGACTTACTTTAAAATTTAAAATAATAAATTTTCTAAAACATATTTCTTATAACAATTTAACTTTTAACTCATACTTAAAATTTTGTTTTGAAAATGTACTCGGCTATCCTGGGAAATACGCTTCTCTTTCACATCCTAAAAAATCACTATTGATTTTAAATAAATTCCATCGTGAATTTATTCTTCCAAATATTCACTGATATATTACTTCACTTTTATATATTCCAAAGTCTCACTTCTCTTTTAAAACTCCCGGCTTTTCACACTTAAATCAAATTCCAAATTGATTTCCAATTTACTTCACTTTTAAATAAATTTCTTACTTACTCCATTTATTTCAAAATCCAATTACTTTATTTATTCCCTAATTATGTAAATCTTTTTAACTGAAAATACCAATTTCAAATTCCCCAAATTACTTCTTTATTCTTTTAAATAAATTTCAACCTTGAATTTTAAAATAATTCTTTATGCCTTTAAATGCTATCACTTAAGTTTACAATTCATTAATTTCTATTTATTCAAAATCTTTTTTTCCATACTCGAAATTATTTATTATTATTTTAATACCACTTTCACTCCTTTACAATTCATTCTTAATTAATTCAAGTTCACTATAATTTTTTTACTTAAAACTTTACTCTTTATTATCTTTCCAAAAATCCAATTTATATATTTTGATAACTCAGTGTATCGAAATATATTCAAGAAAAGCATAGCATTCAATATTCCAATATAATTCATCATAGAATATCAAATAATCACAATAGAAAATATTAAATAATTTAAATAAATGTTGAGGAATCTAGTTGGATCCCTCCAACTTGTTTCCCTGCATCCATAGATGTTAGCACAATACCAATTCCACTTCGATGTGGAAAATCGCGGTATATGGGATTAATATAATATCATCTGCTATTATGCGGCGCATCGGGTCGCATCCGCTATATAATGCGGGAAATCAATCATTCCAAGATGTATTATATACTATAATATAGCACATCCAATCAATTCAACCATTAAACCAATTATTTAAATTTAACCATTTAAATTTAAATTTAACCAGAGGAGTGGGATTAACTCACCTTTGATTTTTGCTGTTTGCAGTCCATTCTAAACTGGCTTGTCTCTTCACAGTTTTAGACCTTGTATAATCATTAGGTGATTTATTAATATATGAATTAAGCACACAATTTATTACAAATTATTACCATTTAACAAATTTAATATACTAAAAATTAAATTAAATTTAAACTAATAAATCTCTTCTTTTTTTCTCTTTTCTTTCTTTTAAAAAAAACGTATTTCCTTATAGTCTACATAGAAACCTACTGTATATAAATATATACCAAAATAATGAACTATATCGTCTTTAAAATTTCTATCTTCCAAATCTTATCTATATATCTAATTATTTCAGTTTATTGTTTATCTAAAAAAATAGAAATCTTTACCATTACTGTGATAATAAATTTCTATTTAACTATACTATGCGTATATGAATTATTAAATTAAAATAGCATCAAAATACTTTATTGTAAATTATATATACATTTCCTTCAATTACTCATATACAAAATCTGCTGTTAAAATTTTTAGGTTGCCAAATAAATACCTTTAAAAATACTCCTGCTTATACCTTTAAAAAAAAGCAGACAGAAAAATTGCCTATTCGATAAAATTGCCGTCACACGAACCCCAAAGCACGACACCACACAAAACAGTGACAAATCGCGACTGTCCACCATGACTCAACCAAATCGTGACCTAACCCTCTTCCTCGATGCAGAGCTTCCACTCACTGCGTGCCTTTCCACTACGCCATCCGCGATCATCATGACCCTATGAGCTGCCCTCCACCAATATCTCCTCCATCCCACGTCGTGCATCTCGCATGCGCACGCGTCCCCTCAAGCCTGTCTCCAAATCAAACATGGCATCGGCTCTCAAGCATCAACACATCTAGGTCGAAATCGAATCGTACAGTCGAGGTGAAAATCATGAAAATGACGTGGGACTCCTCTGCCTATCTACAATCTATCTACAATAATAGTAGTACGATACTCTATCCTGATTACTAATCTTCCTGATTGGTTGAAAAAGGAGAAATGGAAGTTGAAAATTTTAATTTGAGGGGACGGAGGAAAAAGACTGGGATTCAGTTGAAAATGAGAAGAGGGGGCTCGCCATTTTCTAATTTAATTTGGGAAGAATTTCATGAAAATGAGGAGGCGTGATTTAAAACAAAGAGAAAGAGCGATGTCGGACTGAAATGGAGCAAATGTCTAGAGTACACTTCCTAGGTCGGCTAGGATGGCTTACACAGGTATAGGATGGAGGCTGAGATGAAAGGCTGATGACGAAAGTATTTCAACCGAAGTTGACAAGTCAAACAAAACAAGTATATTTGAATTTAAATCATCTCGATAAATGTAACTCAAAATCTCGGTCTCTTATCGAGGCATGCCGCTAGGCGCCTATAATGTTAAACCCCTATTCTGAGTGCAGTGGAAAAGGTTTCGTGTCCTAATTCGATCGTATGGAGAAGATAGCTTTTTCGACCTAGTTATTTTATTACATTTTCGGTATAAATTTCAACGTGTTTACTTACCGTGTGCTCACACAACAACTTTAAATGCTATGAAAATTGAAATCCGATAATAATACAACATTACGGATCCAATGGAACTAGTTTCATTGAAATATGAGACAGTGCTTCGGAAGGTTGTTTTTAAACGTTAATTTAAACGACAAAATTTCAAAAGTTAACAAAACACTTCCGAATCAAATTTTAACACTTTTATTTTCTTCGGTACTATCAATATAAATTTTACAAGCCTTTTAAAATATTTTTAACAAGCTTGAAACTGAAGATTCAACGTTTTACCCAACTTCAACTTATTTAATTCAATAATTTAATCATCAAATAAATAGTGATATTTGAATTCTGGTTAAAAATTAACTTTTAAAGATTTAAAATTAATTAAATATTCCTATTTCAAATGCTCAAAAATTCCGCGTCGTCAAATTCCTCACCCCTTAAAAGTATTTCGTCCCCGAAATTACTAGTTTGGAAGAATGGTCCAATACCCGTTTAATACTTTTCCAAAACCAAACAGTATTTAACAACGAACAATTTTTATTAAAGACACACTATCCATCTTACTAACTTTCCAAACTCTTCCATAGTTTTCCAACAATGCTATTTGCTCAATCAATCAAATTTCAGTTTAAAACCAAAATTTTTATTTATCAAAATTTTGTCAAAATATTTCTAACACCCTAAATTTCTGAAATTTTTTGCCAGCGTCTCCTTTGCGCGGCTAGCTCGGTACAACTATAAAATGCCTCTATAGGCTCCCAGATTTCAAAAGAAAACAAAAGGCCAAGTGGCTAGATCAAAAACCCAATCAAATTTCATACAGAAATTTAAACGCATACCTTTTTGTCGAACAATTCAAATTTATCTTCTGAAACCAAAAACCATTTTTCTTTTCCTTTATAATGCCTGCATTTCCTACTTAGCAATAATATCCTATCACAACATTCAAAACGTTTTATTTACTTCCTTACAAAATGTCAATATCTATTCATTCAAGCCGTATGATGTACATATATTTTTTATTAAATCTTCACTCAAATGCTTATTCAATGTATTTTCCCGACACCCATATTACTTAAGATTTTCACCATTTCTTCTTAAGTTCAATATAAGTATTTTATACGCTTCTTATTTTTATCTTCACTTCGCCATTTTAATTTATATCTATTTCTATTCAAATTAGTTATCCAATTTCCATATGAATTCATTTATCTTCAACTCTATATATTGAATTTTATCTTTCATTTATAACTGATTCATATCGTTATTTTAAATTAGTTTCATTCGCTAATTTATTTCAATTTTCAATTTGAAATCGTTTTGTCGTTAACAAAATTTTTCAAAAATTTCCAAAAAAATTATAACTCCCAAAATTTTCGGGAAATTTTGGCAGAGTCTCCTTTGACGGAGGAGCTTTGCAATTTGACAAGAGATATAAATACATAAATATCGACCCACCCGGTCGGAAAAACAAAAACAGTTTACATTTTCTATTTTTATTGCGTAGGCGTACCTTTATTTTGCTTTTTTAAGCAAGCAGCTTATTATTTAGCAATTAACGCAACCAAAATCCTGCCAAACCGCCTTCAGGTACCTGTACTTACCCAATTTACACATATAAGTACTCAATATATGCAATTTATTAATATTTCACTAACTTTCAATAGCTAACACATAAATTTCACATATAACGCATGTTATATAATTTTCATAAGCACATACAAGGTTCCGACACTTATTACAATTGCCTGCAACCAATGCTCATACCATTCCATTCAGTTAAAGTGATTTACAACTTACTCGCTTATATTTAATTCGTTCTAAGCAAAACAAACTCATATTCATTCCAATTGATTTCAAAATTATCATATTTGACTTCTAATAACTCATAGAATTTTATCTAATCCTGTTTACATCGAACGATCCATTTTCTTATGCAATTCGACAATATTAATGTGAATAGATAATTTCTTAAGCTTCATAACCATTTTAAATTGATTCCAACTCAATTTACACTTGATTCCATCCCGTTTTAATTTATCCATAATCTTTTCATTGCATTTTCTTTCACTTCCAAAAAGTTTGATTCCAAACCATTTTATTAAACTCGACAACTAGTATATTAAATAACCATCTCACAATTTACTTAAGTTATTTATTTTCTTCAAACTATCCACCCAATAACTTAAGTTTATTTTATTCCACCAACTTCCATTTAAATCTTTGATTTGATTTCCCTTTGACCAAATCCCAACCATTTTACTAATTTATTCGATTAGTTTATTCTTTTATCCATTTTTAAATTTTAATTCACATTAACAATTCATTATTAAATTTATTAATAATAAGGCCATTCAATTTAAGCTTGAATTGGATTTGTTTACAACTCAAACCAAATCTATTTTAATCGATTCAATTTCATTTGACCACACTTTCAATTTATAATCCCATACTTGAATTTGATTTTTTTCATTTATCTCCAAAATACCAATAATTTTATTCCGGCTTATTTATTCCCTTTTTTCTTACAAGTTTAAACTCGTTTATTCATTCCTAACTAATAAATTTATTTCATTACCTTATTTCATTCAGCCTACTTAGATTTATTTCCTTAACATTCACTTTTTATTTAACTTGGTTTAGTTACATTCTAATTTAATTCAAATTTTAAGTCTCTATAAGTTCTCCAATTTACTTTCCTTTTGTTGCTAACTTCCTTTAATTCACTTAAATTAATTGGCTTACACTCTAACTTACTTTCGTTTTCTTACTTACTAAAATTCTTTAACCTTTTTCCAAATTAAATTCTACTCTAAACAAATCTTCAAATTTTGTAAGTTTCCAGACTCGTTCATTATTCCAGAACATTTTTAATAAGATTCCAGAGTTTTTGCTTAAACATACCAAAACATTTCAAACCAACTCCAGAGTTTTAACCATTACTAAAATATTCAAAATTAAATTTTGAAAACATGTATATCTAAACCAAACTATTCCATCTCACTTCCAAAATCAAATTCAATTTCTCAAACAAACATTAATCCAAAACATCTAGGTAGCAATTCCCCATTTTGGAAACTCGAAAATGAACACCGATGATGTCGCGATCATCATCGGAATTCATTTTCCAGCGACCGAAAAGGGTTCAATGCTTTTATCACTTTAAAATCCCTTCCAATATTTTTAATTTCCAAATCTCTCTAGATTTTCAAATCCGATTCAAAAATATTCCTCAACTATATATTACTTTTCCCATCCTTTGAAGAATCATTTTCAAATTCAAAGGAATTTAAATTTCCAAATTTTCAAGTTCCAAATCCTTTAAATTTATATTCAAACATTACTTTGGAATTTTATCTTATTTTAATTGTTAATCACACTATAATTCACATTTATAGTTTACGATGACAAATTTCATTTGTATATGAATTTGTTTCTTAGTTTTTAATTATGATTTCAAATCCTTATCGAATTATAAATCGCATTTACAAATCCGATTTATTTTATTAATTTATTCCTAAATCTTTCGTTATTATCTCCAATTTCTAGTTAGATTTCCACACAACAATGATAATAATTTAGTATTATCAATCCTAACATCCAAACAACCAATAATTTTCAAAAACTTTTCTTTTTTTTATTCGAAAATAATTTGGAGCCAAATTATTTCATTTACCCTATTTGAAAACTATATTGTGTCGGTTTGTCCCATTCAAGTGTTTAGAAATCCCTATCGATGACAATGGCGTTCCACACATCGACCAGAATTCATAAACACTCTACCGGTAAATCAACACAATATAAAACAATTTTATATTAACTAACAAATACGCGCTCATATCTATTAATACGCTTAAGCTCATTCTAGGGTACTATGGACTCTATTTAATGAGTAATCCCGACCAGAGCCAAGGTTATCAACAACCTAAGCTCTGATACCAAATGTAACGACCCACGGATCCGTACGCCTTGAGTCAACACTATTCTACATCAATCAACTCAAGTTGAACAGAAATGAGAACCATTAGGGTTAAAGAAGAAGAGATAGAAGACGAGAAATCAGAAAACAACAACTGAATCTTACCATCACAGCAGAATAAAATATAATAGATATTCAATGATCTTTACACAAAAGAAAACTATATCTGTTTATACATACATCACCAGAGTACACCATCAGAGTTCAACAACATCAATAACATACAACTGGATACGCAGCGGAACAATAATCAAGTACGGAAGTACAAATCGCCATCCAGCTCGTCTCCTTAGCTCCACAGCATCATATCATGTGTCCTATAATACTCCATCTGACCTGAGCATTATAGTTAAATAGATGACTTCACCTTAAAATGGGTGCTACCCACCTAGCTTTGCTGCATAACCCCTGATTTTCAGTCATTCCCGGTTGATGAGGCTTGAGGCTAAGCGTTACCTTTTAGAACGTTTTATTTAGAATGCTCATCGTCCACCTGACGATGTTCTGAAAGCATTCATCCATACAAGTTCGTCCCGGGTTCGTACGAAACCGAAGGCACTACTCCTACTACATCCATTTTGGAAATCATCCTCAGGATTAGTAGCGACTAGCCCTTGCACATCACTGCTCCATCATCGAATCCAAACTCGTCTTCCTCACGAAAATGTACAAACTGGATCGAAGTGGTTTTCGAAAAATTAATCTCGATCCCGGTATCTTCGAAACGATCAGCACATTGTCCAATATTAATAGTCGGTGATTTAACTATCAATTAACCTAGGACCTGAGCATTCAAATTGATTATTAAAGTTTCAAAATCCTTTGAAAGAAAAAGCATTTCGTAAGACCACGCCACAAATAAACATGCCGTGATTTTACCTTACGATAGTTAAAACATTTTTTATTAAAGTCCTCTGATATTATAATAGGGTCTATATATAAATACCTATTCAAATAGCCGAAATTGTTACATTTATTAAATTCCAGCTACTAGCCACAAAGTGGATAATACAAACAAAAATCGTATAAGGCGTAGGAAAATGGATTTCAAACTATTGACTAGGTACTGGGATACCACCTGTCACAGTACGTGGCCTGGATCACTGTACCAAGGATTACTCTCAATCCCCTGCAACACAAGACCGGGACTACCCCTTACTGCAAAATCCCGAGTAAGATTACCCTACGGTTGGGATCAGCAACCGCACCACTAAGCCGAAATAAAAGGGACATCGAGACAGGGATGACTTCACCTTAAAATGGGTGCTACCCACCTAGCTTTGCTGCATAACCCCTGATTTTCAGTCATTCCCGGTTGATGAGGCTTGAGGCTAAGCGTTACCTTTTAGAACGTTTTATTTAGAATGCTCATCGTCCACCTGACGATGTTCTGAAAGCATTCATCCATACAAGTTCGTCCCGGGTTCGTACGAAACCGAAGGCACTACTCCTACTACATCCATTTTGGAAATCATCCTCAGTATTAGTAGCGACTAGCCCTTGCACATCACTGCTCCATCATCGAATCCAAACTCTTCTTCCTCATGAAAATGTACAAACTGGATCGAAGTGGTTTTCGAAAAATTAATCTCGATCCCGGTATCTTCGAAACGGTCAGCACATTGTCTAATATTAATAGTCGGTGATTTAACTATCAATTAACATTCACAACAACCATCAAACAATAAATAATTTCTCCAAATTATTTACTGTTCTCAAAATATCTTTGCAAGATATATTTCCATTTCCACCCTTTTGAAAACACTGTTTCAAACCATCTTCTTTTTACGGAATAAATTTCCCCAATATTTTCTATTCCCACTGAAATCAATAAGTACTACACTTAGGTTTTAGAACAATTTAAATACACTTTATTTTGAAATATACTTTAAATTATTTAAATTAAAAACTACTTTATTACTTTATTAAAAATAATGCTTTAAGGATATTTATAGCAAAGCTACTTTATAAAATATAACCTAAATTTTCCTATTTTAAAACATAATACCAAGTCACCTTTAAATAATTACTACTATAGTAGATTTGAAAAGGACTTACTTTAAAATTCAAAATAATAAATTTTCTAAAACATATTTCTTAAAACAATTTAACTTTTAACTCATACTTAAAATTTTGTTTTGAAAACGTACTTGGCTATCCAGGGAAATACGCTTTTCTTTCACATCCTAAAAAAATCACTATTGATTTTAAATAAATTCCACCGTGAATTTATTCTTCCAAATATTCACTGCTATATTACTTCACTTATATAAACCTAGTTTATAAATTCCGAAGTCTCACTTCTCTTTTAAAAATCCCGGCTTTTCACACTTAAATCAAATTCCAAATTGATGTCCAATTTACTTCACTTTTAAATAAATTTCTTACTTACTCCATTTATTTCAAAATCCGTCTACTTAAATTTTATTCCCAAATTATGATTTAAAATCTTTTTAACTGAAAATACCAATTTCAAATTCGCCAAATTACTTCTTTATCCTTTTAAATAAATTTAAACCTTGAATTTTAAAATATTTCTTTATTCCTTTAAATGATATCATTTAAGTTTACAATTCATTAAACACTATTTATTCAAAAAAAAAAATTCCCATACTAGAAATTAATTATTAGTATTCTAATATCACTTTCATTCCTTTACAATTCATTCTTAATTTATTCAAATTCGCTATAATTATTTTACGTAAAACTTCACTCTTTATTATCTTTCCAAAAATCCAATTTATATATTTTGATAACTCAGTGTATCAAAATATATTCAAGCAAACCATAGCATTCAATATTCCAATATAATTCATCATAGAATATCAAATAATCACAATAGAGAATATTAAATAATTTAAATAAATGTTGAGGAATCCAGTTGGATCCCTCCAACCTGTTTCCCTGCATCCACAGATGTTAGCAAAATACCGATTCCACTTCGTGGTGGAATATCGCGATATATGGGATTAATATAACATCATCGGCTATTATGCGGTGCATATGGTCTCATCCACTATATAATGCGCGAAATCAATCATTCCAAGATGTATTATATACTATAATATAGCACATCAAATCAATTCAACCATTCAATCAATTATTTAAATTTAACCATTTAAATTTAAATTAAACCAGATGAGTGAGATTAACTCACCTTTGAATTTTTGTCGTTTGCAATCCATTCTAAACTGGCTGGTCTCTTCACAATTTTAGACCTTGTATAATCATTAGGTGATTTATTAATATATGAATTAACCACACAAATTATTACAAATTATTACCATTTAACAAATTTAATATACTAAATATTAAATTAAATTTAAACTAAAAATTCTCTTCTTTTTTTCTTTTAAAAAAACATATATCCTTATAGTCTACATAGAAACCTACTATATATAAATATATACCAAAATAATGAACTATATCATCTTTAAAATTTTTATCTTCCAAATCTTAACTGTATATCTAATTATTTCTGTTTACAGTTTATCTAAAAAATAGAAATCTTAACCCTTACCGTGATAATAAATTTCTATTTAACTATACTATTCATATATAAATTATTAAATTAAAATAACATCAAAATACTTTACTGTAATTATATATACATTTCCTTCAATTACTCACATACAAAATCTGTTGTTAAAATTTTTAGCTTGCTAAATAAAATTTCTCTTCATAAATATCCTACTTATACCTTTAAAAATAAATAAAACAGAAAAGCAGAAGAAATACCTATTCGAGAAAATTGCCATCACATGAACCCCAAACCACTGCACCACACAAAACAGTGACAAATCGCGACTGTCCACCATGACCCAACCGGATCGCAACCTTACCCTCTTCGTCGATGCTGAGCTTCCAGTCACTGTCGTGCCTTTCCACTACGCCATCCGCGATCATCACTACCCCATGAGCTGCCCTCCACCAATATCTCCTCCATCCCACGCCATGCATCTCGCACACACGTGCGTCTCCTTAAGCCTGTCTCCAAATTGAACACGGCATCGGCTCTCAAGCATCAACACATCTAGGTCGAAATCGAATTGTGCAGTCGAGGTGAAAATCGTGAAAACGACGCGGGACTCCTCTGCCCATCTACAATCTATCTACAATAATAGTAGTACGATACTCTATCCTAATTATTAATTTTCCTGATTAGTTGAAAAAGGAGAAATGGAGGTTGCTAAATTTAATTTGAGAGGACGGAGGAGAAAGACTGGGATTCGGTGGAAAATGAGAAGAGGGGGATCTCCATTTTCTAATTTAATTTGGGAAGGGTTTCATGAAAATGAGTAGGCGTGATTTAAAATGAAGAGAAAAAGCGACGTCGGACTGAAAGGGAGCAAGTGTCCGGAGTACGCTTCCTAGGTCGGCTAGGATATCTTGCACAGGTATAGGATGGAGGCTGAGATGAAAGGCTGATGGCGAAAGAATTTCAACCAAAGTTGAAAAGTCAAACAAAACAATGTATATTTAAATTTAAATCATCTCAATAAATGTAACTCAAAATCTTGGTCCCCTATCGAGGCATGCCGCTAGGCGTCTATAATGTTAAACCCCTATTATGAACGCAATGGAAAAGGTTTCGAGTCCTAATTCGATCGTATGGAGAAGATGGCTTTTGGACCTAGTTATTTAATTAAATTTTCGATATAAATTTCAGCGCGTTTACTTACCGTATGCTCGCACAACTACTCTAAATGCTACGAAAATTGAAATCTGATAATAATACAATATTACGGATCCAATGGAACTGGTTTCGTTGAAATCCGAGACGGTGTCGCGGAAGGTTACTTTTAAACGTCAATTTAAACGATAAAATTTCAAAGCTTAACAAAACACTTCCGAATCAAATTTTAACACTTTTACTATCTTCGGTACTACCAATATAAATTTTATAAGCTTTTTAAAATATTTTTAACATGCTTGAAACTGAAGATTCAACGTTTTACCCAACTTCAACTTATTTAATTCAATAATTTAATTATCAAATAAATAGTGATATTTGAATTCAAGTTAAAAATTAAACTTTAAATATTTAAAATTAATTAAATATTCCAATTTTAAATGCTTAAAAATTCCGGGTCGTCACAAATCAACTAGCTTAAGATCAAAACATATTCCATTTTTTTCAAAAGTTTCAAGGTTAAAACAAACATTTAGCAAGTTAACAATTCCAAATGCCAGATCAAAATAAAATAAAAGAATTTCCAGATTCTTTGTTTCCTTCATAAGCAGGTGAGTAAGCTTATGTTTTAAAAACAGTTAAAGTTGATTCATGTGGTAAAATGTTTGAAGAAAATTGTGATGCATGTTGAATATATATATGTGTGTGTGTGTGTGTGTGTGTGTGTGTGTGTGTTTGGTTTAGATATGAACACTTGTATATATGAATGTAGAAACTGTGTGCATGTATGGATGTATCAGTGATCATTTCTGTCAAAGTTACAAAGTTAAAAATTTAGCTCAATATTTCAATTATTCTCAATCTAATCTCTGTTAGGCTTAGGTATCTAAACGAATTATGTTTGTTTAAACATAATCTAAGGATTAAATTTATTTTTAAGTAAAATAAGTTGGCATATCTCTGAAAATTTGAATTTTACAATAAAAAACTCTGAAATTGTCAAATTTTGATTTCAACAATTAAATTTTTATATATATAATCTGTATCATAATTAAAATATAAGAATTTTCATAGTTAAATCATGAGTTTTAATTAGGTAATTCGAGAGATTTCGTTTGATGATCGAATTTTGGTTTTCTTGCTTTTTCTGGTGAACGTCGGCATTGGGATGTTCGAGGCTTTTACTGAAGCAAGAAGGGAGGTCAAAGGTCAGGGTAAAAATGGTCGTAGAATTTTATGACCACCGTGGCAGCATGCGATGGTCGAACTAGGGTTTCTCTTAGTTTTTGGTCGAGGAAGGAAATCACGTTGCCGCGTTATCGTTGGCGCATCGAAATTGTCAAGTCATAGTGGGAAACGAGCGTAGAACATTGGTTAAGCTTTTAGTGGAATCTGGAGAAGTCTGGTGGACAGCGTCGCCTGGTTGAGGTAATCTTTTGCCGAAGTTTTGGGTTCCGATAGGTTCGATCCAGTCAAATCTCGATTTCATGATCATTTTGGGAATTGGGTGGTGGTGATCGAAGGAGGAGACGTTAGGGGACTTGTGGGTGATGGTCGTGGATGTCGGAGCATCGTCAGCGATCAGTGCATGTGCACGAAAGGTCTGTGCACTTGAGTTTGGGTTTTGGAACAAAGGATTTTCCTTTGGGTTGGTCTTGGGAGAAAAATGAGTTGCCTCAGGTTCGTGATCGTGTTGTTTGCGTGAGTGTTTAGGCTTCCAGTTAAAATTTTAATTAAGAAGGAAACTCGTGATTTGCGAGGAAATGCTTGGGTTTTGTTCAAGTAAACCTTGGGATTAGTCTCGGTTTATTAATCAATTGGTTAGCAAGTTTTTAAGTTAACAAAATTAAGTTTAAAATTTAATACCTTTAAACTATTTTAAATAGTAATTGGTTATTAAATGTTTATTTATTAGTGTTGAAAATATTATTTTAAATTATTAATTAAGTTTATCCTTAAGATGTTTTTAAAAGCTTAATTAGTCTAGTAGTTGAATTAAAAGATTAAGTGTTTTAAATTTTTAATCAAACTTAATGCTTTTTAAGTTAATGATTATTTATTCCAAAGTTTATTAAATTTTGATGATGATTAAGAAGGTGGTGAAGATAAATTAATTATCTTAAAATCAGTTAGTGTTGGGTGATTAGGATTATTAATTAGTTAAATAATTGATTATTAATTAAAGGTTAAGTGAATAAAAGAATAATTAATGACTGGAAGTGATTAGAAGATCATTAACGCATGTAATTAATTAATTAAGGAGATTACTTAAAAGATAATTAATGAGAATAGTTAAGGCTAATTAATCTGGGTGGTAATTAAAGTTTAATTTCTTAAAGGAAGTAATGAAGGATTAATTACTTAGTGTAATTAATTAAATGATTGATAAATTAAGGAAATTAATTATGGGTTAGTTAATTAATGAGTGTGATTAATTGAAGGATAATTAACGTAAGTGATTATAGGATAATTAATTAGAGTAATCATTTAAAGGTAAATGTAATTAATGTGAACTAGTTGAAGGTTAATTAATTTGGGTAATTAATTAAAGGCTAATGACTTGATGTAATTAGAGAGGATAATTAAGGGGTGATTAATTAATGGTTTATAATTAATTAATGTTAAGTAAGCAGGATTAAAAATGATTAAAGTAATTAATTCAATTTATTTAAATTAACTAGAAATGGGGTGACTAATTAATCTTGCCTATGAGTTATTGAATGATATTGAATGCCATGGATTGTTTGATATTTCTGATTTGAAATATTTTGTGATATGATTGGTTGAATAGTAATAATGTGGTTAGCTATCGAGATGAATCGATGTGAAAATAACATCCTGCATTTAAAATTTGAAATGTACTCACTTGAACAATTTGGTTGTTAAGATGAAATTGATTTGAAAAGACCGTGGTGGGGTAACGGTAAGTGCCCGAACCACTTCGATTTATAATCTACTATGAATCTTTATAGATTTGGTATGTGAAATCAATAGGCTGGAATGGGATTAATTCAAATGGCTGGACCATTTAAACTAAGTAAAGGTACTTAGGGATCGATTTGTGAATATAAGTGTTGACTATAACAAGTTGTGAACTCGTAGTGAAGTACGAATTACCCGGGTTTCAAATAATTGTATGCATTGGTATTTCTTGTTAGATGGGTTTACTCACGTTGTTTTCCAGCCTGACCCGTGTGTTACTTTGATGTAATGCTCGCGTCAGACCAAGTATTACATATTTTCAGGTTATGACGTTCTGAAGCCCAAGAGGCGAGCTGGATGGCAGGACGTATGAAGTATTCCGCTATATATTTGAGAGTTTATTGATTGTAATCTGGAACAGGTTGATATAACTGTCTAGTTATGTGTGTATGGTTGTAACTCTGTTGTATTGATGTAAATTAACAATTATAGCTTTCTTATATAAATGATGTTATTTGACATTATATTTGATCCGTTGAGATTGTGAGATTCTGTATTTTGTTTCTATTTCTTCTTCTATCCTTTTCTTCTTAACCTAACAATCTGGGATTTCGGGATCAAAAATTTTGGGTCGTTACACCAAAGGTCATCAATGCCCTTGTCGCTTCACCTATATTGAGTACAAGAGCCCAGTACTACACCCAAAAAAAGTGAATCATCTCAGTCAAATGTGGCATGCATTAAATGCATAGCAGAAGAACCGGTCAGTAGGATCTTTGCAATTTGACAAGCCTGCCCTATTTATAGAGATAGGCTTTGGGATAAAATGTTGCATAAATTGCATGCAAGTATGATTAACAAATCAGTTCGGCATAACAAGGCCTAATTCAAACCAGGTCGGCACATCTAAGCCCGACCATTTCACGCTGACCCATACACAATCTTGTCCAAAGCAAGACCATGTACTCAACTACACTTCAGGTCCATACCAACCGTCTCAACTCAACTCAAGGCAGCTTCAACAACCAACTCTCCAAACAAACCCCACTCAAGCATGGACATGACTATGGTCTTGCTTCATCAAAGTCTAACTCCACTAGTCCCAGGCTACCCCTCTCCTCATTCTATTATCGGCCTTGGACATCCCTAGCAACTAGTTCCGTAGCAACATAGCTTTCCTCATTAAGCATCGTCAATATGCGATCAACCAGCACAGCACGAGAGCTGTTACTCATTGCCCAAGCTATATATTCAAGTGAAAGAAAACGACAAATCATACAACTAGCCATACTATGCTACAGAAGCAAATCTTCAGAAGGCATGCCTAATCTTGTAGCATGGTGCCAACATTATATGTGCAATCAAACAAAGCACGCGACTGTCATGAATAGACAATTGGCATTAGCTTATGTAACCAGATCAACGGCCAGGCACACTTCGCACCTGTTTTTTAGGCAATCTCAGCCACCTACAATCCGTTTCAACTATTATAAACATCCCATGGCATATAACATCATAAGGTTTGAAAGTTGATTTTTGTGCTCAAAGTGCACATTTCCAATAAGAAATCTTCTTAAAGCTCTTAAAATTAGTAACATTTTAGTCTAAGTGTGTAATGTCTTATTATTCTCTTGTAATTTTCTATAATTTTATGAGAGAACATAGTGAGTGATCTTCATAGTGGACATATTTGTATCAGTTTCATTAGTTTGCTTGTTTTATCCTCATTTTATACTTTTAAGCCTAGTGTTAACAAGTAACCTTTACTTCACAAATGCATTAAGTTAATTCCGAGGTTGACTAATATCAAATCAGCAATATACTTTCGAGAAATTAGAGTAATATTGGTTATATTAAATATTTCTAACAAACATATTTTTACAATAGCATAAATTTATGAAATGATTATTTAATTTTATGTGTACGAGAAATAAAAAAGATTAATTGAATCATATTCCCAATATCCAAACAGTTTTTTGATTATAATATACTTGATATTAGGGATCAAATTTAGTTCAAGTGATCGATAATAGTAATGATTTTGTACAGCCTACATTTGAAAATTTCAAACCTAAACAAGATTGATGGTTCAGACTGATCATTATTTTTGCGATGACCCTGAATTTCTAGATTATTGAAATTGAAATATTTAATTGATTTTAAATATTTGAAAGTTAGTTTAATTTGAATTTCAAATATCACTGTTTATTTAGATAATTAAATTATTGAATTTTATAAATGGAAATTGGGTAAAATGTTGAATCTTGATTTTTAAGCTGGTTAAAAATATTTCAAAGGCTTGGAAAATTTAGATTTATAACAGTGGAGATAATAGGAATTGTAAACTTAAATTTAAAAGTGTTTTGTTCAGCTTAAAAATATATTGTTTAAATTGAATTTAAAAATAGCCATACGAGGCACAGTCTTGGATTTCAGCGAAACTAGTTCCATTGGATCCGTAATAGTATATTATTTTCAGATTTCAATTTTCATAGTGAGTGGAGTTGTTGTTGGAGCATACGATATATAAACACGCTGAAATCTATATTGGAAATCTAATATAATAATTGGGTCCAAAAACTATCTCCTCTATACGATCGAATTAGGACTCAGAACCTTTTCCATTGAATTCGGAATAGCGGTTTAATATTATAAACGCCTGGTGGCACGCCTCGACTGGAGGTCAAGATTTTGAGTTGTGTAATTTGAACGATTCAAATTTAAAATTTATTCAAATATAATATATTGTGCTTCTTCCTTCAGAATTTTATAGACCTCATTCTAACATTTATCGTTCATTTTACCACGCGTGTCACCCTTTTTATACACACATCCTATAAAAGATAGATTATGGATTCCTCATTTTAAAAATAAAATAAAAAGGACTGTCTTGTTTAAATTTGCAAAAGAAGAAACCGTGCATTTTAAAATTAAAACAAAACATAAATCTATTTCTCCTTCAACTAAAATCCACGGCCGAACTCATTTTAAAAAAAAAAGGAAAACAAAGCTGTTCAAATCAGTCAAGCCTCAGTTCATCGTCATCCTATTAATTGAAAATCCCTAGTCCCGTTCTTCTTCTCTTTCGAACCGCCTGTCAATTAATGGTTTGTCGCGACCCAAATAGCGATTTAGGGAAGAATGTCATTTCTCTTAGCTCGCGTGGGCTCTGCCGTTTGCTAGGTAATCGAGTAAGCCAACTGAGGGTTGTTCACGAGCGAGTTCGCGATGGGAAGGAGTTTAGCTCGGAAGCTTGAAGTAGCTCGATCTCGAGTTATGGGACATCGGCGGCGATGAAGAGCCACAAACTGGTTATCGCATGGGGATTTCGACGAGATAATAGGGCGACTGCTTGGACATATTCGAGATCGACAAGGCTCGAAGGCGTCGGGCACGATGAAGAGGTGAGCGGCTAGCCTGGATTCGCGTTTTGCAGCAGAGGTATTTATTTATCCATTTAAAATTTAATTTTATAATTGGTCATATAAATATATATATACAGAATAATATCTATAAAATATTTAAATGAAAACTTTTTCCAGAGAAGTGTGTGTGTGTATATATATATTTCTATTTATATTTATATATGTGTAAGTGTATGAAGATAAACAGTAAAGATATCTTTCTAAACAGCCTGTTCTAAATTTAAAAGTGTATATAGAAACAGGAAATAACTATATATAGATAATTTAAAAAAAATAGGAATTTAAAATGTGGGAATTTTGTATATGAAAATTGGATTTTTAAAACCTATATGGATGATTTTTCATATACATTCGAAAATGAAGAAGAGTAAGATTCAATTTACTAGGCTATGTTAAAAATTATTTATTTAGGTGTTTAATTTATTTAATTAACTGATTTAAGTACTTTAGAAATTGTTATAGGAATATTAGTTATAACAAAAATATTAATTAGTTAAATTTATTAAATGAAATTAAGTGTTTGATTAGTTCAAGTATTAATAAACTGTATAAAAATTTATACAAGGTCAAAATCTAAAAAGAAGCAGGCCGGATTGGAAATGGGTTGCATGCGTAGTCAAAGGTGAGTTAATCTTACTCATCTGGATTTTTATTTAAATTTAAATAGTTAAATTTAAATATTTGGTTGAATGATTGAATTGATTGGATGTGGTATATTATATAATAGTGTATAGTATATATTGGAGTGATTGATTCCCGCATTATATAGCGGATAAGACCCTATGCGGTGCATAATAGCGGATGAGAAAATATAAACCCATATACCATACGATATTCCACCTCGAAGTGGAATTAATGTAACATCCTAGAATTTTGACCGTATTATTATAATAAGTTTTAATCTAATTTAAATGAAATACAAGCTTTTCAAATTCATAAACTGATGAGATCTTTGACATTTAGCAGTTATATATGCTTTGTAAAGGAAGTTTTGATATGAAAAATTAAAATAAAATCTTTTAAATTGTTTATAACAAAATCTCTCTTATTCAATAAAAATCAAAGATTCTATATTTTAATATTTTATGATATAAATATGAATATATAATTGTAGTCTTTAAATAATAATGTTCAAAAATAGGCAACCATATCAATATTCAAATATAAATATTAAAGTATAAAACATGATTATAAAATATAAGTTGTAAATAGAAATATAAAATTTACAAATGCAATGTAATGAATCAAATGTCGAAAATTTAAATTACCAATAGAATAAAATTTAGAAATTATAACCATAATAATCATACATGAACAATACAAATAAAATAAAACTAATATACTAACAATGACTATAATAAGTTTACTTAAAATATATAAGGTAAGTTAGCCAAAACATTAACCTGTAAAACTCATTTATAAAATACAATTCTTTAACAAAAATTATAACAAGGAGGATATGTAAATCAAGTATGCTAAGAGACAAAGAAACAAATTAAATATATTAACATATATGCTGTTGTAAAATTGTGTATGCATAAGAAAACAAGTATTCACTTCAAATACAAAACAAATATCTTTGTACAAAATACAAATTTCAGAAACATTAATTATATGTTAACATAAATGAAAGCATATGCATTAATTATCACAACTTTGTGTCCAAGAAAATCTTACAGCCGAAATCTCTGTATCATGTCATATTGCAGAAAATTTAATACAAGTCTTGTTTGGTCAAACAAGTGAAACTTGTACCTGTAAAAACTTACAGCTGTTCCAGTCCTTCTATTTATATTCATCATAATATTGTGTTCATTTATAAAACTTAACTAAAACCTAAGAGCAAACCTGAAAAGAACAAAGGAAAATAAACATTTATTGCCCTGCAACTCAAACAAATTCAAAACAGCAAAAAAAATAAGAAAGGTTTTACAGTGATTCATCTGCAGTCTTCATTAACTTTGCTTTCTGTTCAACAAAAATTTAAGGTGAGTAAACTTATTTTTCCTGAACTTTTAATTATGATGATTAGTTCATGTATTTGGTGTTGCTATGTATTGATAACAAGAGAACTTGTAATGATTTTTGTTTTCCTGGAAGGTGTATGCTCTTCATTGTTTTAACTTTTCTGGGCAAGAAAGTGGGAATAATTTAACACTTTATCTAGCAGAACATTGTAAACTTAGGATATTTTAACTATATAAACTTGTTTAGTCTTAAAACAAATTCTGGAAATGGCTTAAGGTACGTCAGTGGAGTCGGCTTCAGTATTCTTAGATTTACAGTAAAAGAAATCAAATTGTTAAAATTCGATTGTTTTAAATTGGTGATTTGATTTCATAACCCGATTTAAAGCACAAAGCTAAGATTTTTAAAATAGAAATAATAATTTTTAGAACATTGAACAAGGTGCAGTTCGGTGATGAATTAAAATTGCATTATTGTCAATTTCCATCTGTTTCACAAATCTTAAGTGATGAAACTTGTTGTGTAGCTAGCTTGAGGGTTCTTGAATATAGGAAAAATACCAGAAATTTTTTCGAATGCAAGATTAGATGAGGAAGATCAATTTTTGGGTTTTTGGGTTCAACAGTTTTGGGGTCTGCATTTCGAATGATTGCGTCGCCATGTTTCAACCGAGTTTCACAAATTTTTGGGGAAAGGTAGGGAACGACGACGCCGTGGTATGGCCGGAGACACATAGCTGCTAATGGTTGAGGATTTGTGATCATGGCGAATTTTCGTGGTCGAGTCTGAGTCGCAGTTCATAGGAACATGCATATTTTGATTTCGTATTTATTGCATCGATCTGGGCGGTGTTATCGAATGAGTAGTGGTATTGGTGTTTGCTCCGTGGGTCGCCATAATCGTTGGCGAACCACCGTGCTCGTGCACGGTGGCGTCGTGATTGATGTTTGAGTTTGGGGGTTGTCGCGTGGTTTTACTCGAGTATATTGGCAGATTTCTTCGAGCATGATTTGGGGTGTGTGCGTAAGTGTTTTTCTTGTGTTTTCAGCAGTTTTAAACTAAACTTAAAAAAAACAGAAGAGTAAAGAGCATTTATAGGAGAAGAGGGTGTAGAAGATGGACGCGGGAAAGATACTGGGAAGTGACGAGGTTAGCACGAGCACAATACGATGTCTTCTTCGGATTTAAATCTTCCAAAGACAAATAAAATCTTAAGTTAAAGGGTTAAACAAGTTGTACATTAATTAAGTTATTAATGTTAATGGGGTTTTAAGGCTAAACTTGATTTAAATTTATCAAGAAATGTTTTCAAACGTAAGATAGTTAATTTAAAATGGGATGTTAATTAAGAATGTAATTAATTTTATAATTAAAATGTAATAAGTAGTTAAAGATTTAATTAAATTTGTAACTAAAGATTTTTAATAATAATCTTGTGTAAATCAATTTGTAATTAAAGAATTTAATTAACCATTTGAAGTTAATTAATTAACAAATAGAAGTTAACTGATTAAATAATTAATTAAGGATTAAACGATTAAGTTAATTAGTATTTAATGTTTAATTAAGTAATTAGTAATAATTAAATGGGTAATTGAGATGTATAAATCAATAATTAAGGTTATTGATTGATAATTAAGAATTAATCAATTAATTAAGCGAATAATTAATAAGTAATCAATAAATAAGTTAATTAAGTAATAATTAACTAAGCAAGAATAAAATGGTTTATTCTTAAGCAAGTAATTAAGTCTAAATTACTCAAACAATTTTGATATGAATCAATGATTCTGTTTGATTGACTCTGATATGTATTTGTATCCTGTGATGTTATGTGATATTCTGGATATTTTTGTGACGACTGTGATGATTTATCTGTGATCATTGCTATGTGAATTCTATTGTTGAATTAAACTGTTTAAAATTAATTTAAACAACTTGGCCTTTAAAATGGTGTTTGGATTTCGATGAGACCGGGATCGGGTGTTAAATTGATATTCCGAAAACCACATCGATCCAAATTAAACGATAGGTCGTGATATCTCAAGTGAAGATCGAGATGGTGTTTTCAGAATGCAAGGGTTATGTAACGATCGAGATTTTTCGTTGCCGAAAAATCGAACCGTTAGGGTTTAAGAAGAAGAAGAAAGAGATAGGAGAAGAGAGAGAAAGATAGAAGAAAGAAAGGAGAGAAGAAACAAAAACAAGTAACAGAACAGGAACAATATCAGAATCTCACAGTCGCAGCGGAACAACATATAATAGATAAATGAATATTCATTAAAACAAAAGAACTATACCTTTTTATACATTACAGCACATTACATTACATCAATCAGAGTGTACAACAACAACAGCGGAAAAAGAAAAGATATATATACAATAGATAATAGACTACGCTATCTGGCTCGCCTCCAGATCTGCTCAGCAACTCCCGAATCCAGAATAACCTGATAACCTAACTCTAGACTGCCCGTGTGGAAAATAGTGGGCACCCAGAGTTTAAGAAAGGAACAATAAACTCCAGGTCAGTCATGGGACTGGTGTGAGAACTCAAAACAGTTTATCTTTAAACAAGCAACAAGAAAATTTAAATTTTTAAATCCGCAATGCTTTTTGGAAAATGAAACTACCATAAGGCCTCCCGCCACACACACAATGCAAACGCAGAATTGGAGGAGATTTCTCCTTATGATAGTCAAAGATGCTTACTACGCGAAAATCAAATCATTTTTGATATTATTACTAGTGCATAGTGTAGAAAACAATTCGAAAGTAGAATATAAATCCTAGCCAGCATAGACATTCCGAACTATGCCTACTATAGCTACCATCCAAACAGTGGTGACCACCATAAGTGAATGGCAGGTAATACAACTAAAACCGTACAAGGCGCGTATTGTTTTGATTGGATTTCCAACAAATGGTCAGGCTAAGGAACTTCCTACTGCCACATGGGATCGCCTCTGGCGGGACGTCCCGAGAAACTAACGTTACGGTTAGATCTCTGCCAACACAAGGCCGGGTTACCTCTGTAACTAGGTAACTACTACACGAATATGTCATCCCCCGGTCCTTTGGGACCTTTATCCGAGCGCTCGCAACAACACCACACACAGAAATATATATAGTGTATCAACATGAGTAAGCATCTGGGCTCCATACCATGATACCACCCTTTTCCAGAAGGAAATGACATACCCTAAAGGGCGCGACCCTCATAACCTTGCCGCATATTCCTGTTTCGACCATTTCCGGGGAGTGAGGTCCTGACGAAGTCTCGTCCACAAAGCTACGCTTTGTGTAACAAAGCCATGCTTCGGGTCCACAGATGACCAAAGCAATAATCACAAAGATAAATGATCAAACAAATGATCATATCCAAACGATCAACCAATGATCATCACACAGCAGCACTCAGCATGCCACATTACCAGATTGGGAAATATCGCTGATAACCTTCAACTACATAACCTCTGAGCTCGTACGTCTCAGAGAAGGGTGTTAAGCTAAGAGAATAAATCCTCCGCCACCAACAGAAATGTATTTGAAAGAAATCTGCTCTATCTCTCAAAACGTAATGTCAGACACGTAACCATACAAGTCTGTTCCGGGTTCGAACAGAACCGAAGGCACTTCCAAAGAAGCCCTTGCAATCCGGGTATTCACAATCCCGATAAAATTTCCCATCACAAAGGAAATCTCCATATCGTAGCTAACGATGCGGAGACAATCGATAGGTCATCCTATCGTTCTCACAAATACCCGGTCTTCAACACCGGTCTTCAGATGCAATCCAAACGACGTATCGCATATTCGGAATGGGATATATGACACAAAGGTCCTCTCCCGGCTAAACCGAATAGCGAGCGCTTATTTTTAAAAATAAGTGTAGCATTCAATTTCAACAATCACAACAATTACCATCCAAGGGTAAATACTGATAGTCGGTTATTTAACTATCAATAAAGATGCGCCACATCATCAGATTCCAAATAATTTTTCCAAAATTATTAAGTCCCAAAATATCTTTACAAGATATATATACACAATTTCCAAATAATTGCCCAAATTATTTGATTTACCAAAACCACTTCACGATAAAATTTTCCACACTTTACCCATTTGAAAACCCATTTCAAATTAAACACCTCAACCATTTGAAAACCAATTTCAAATCACTTTACATCATTTATACCCTTTGAAAACAGATTTCGAATCATCGAATAAATCTTTACCGATTTATTTTAAATTTACGTTCCAAATTCGTAAATTCATTTCCATACTTCAAAATAAATCAATATTTATTTTTAAACAAATTTCCCTTCCTTTTATAAATTCCATAGTGAATTTATATTTCAAAATATCTACTGACCTAACGTTTTCAATAGATTTCAGTTATTCAATCTCAATTTATTTTCAAAAAGATAAATTCTCAAAAACATTTCATTTCATATTGGAAAAGCATTCCCATACTTATTTAATAATAAGGATTCACAAATTTTATTTATTTTCAATAATTTGAAAATATTCGATATACTTAACCATAGCCAAGTATATATTTCATTCTTTTAAGGAAAACATTCTTCTATTCACTTTTACTTGGGTCAAAACGAATGTTGCGTAAAACACCGTCACGACAACCCAAAATCACTGGAATAGGGATTCAAAATAAAAATAGAAACATAAATTCCAATACTACACAAAATATTTCCATTTGGAAACCATTCACTATAACAACAGTGTTATAGTCCATCATTTCCTCATTTTCTCGAAAACGCCTATTTCAACAATGAATGTTGAAATCTACGTATTCATTTCCTTTTATTTCTCGAAAACGTCTATTTCAACAATGAATGTTGAAATCCCAGTATTCGATACTTAATGCATTTTAGAGCATCTTAAAATCGTTTTAAAATTCCCTTTAAAACATTCTTCTCCCAAAACATGCCCATTTGACTTAATAATATATTCATCGTTTAAAAGAGTGAATATAACTCCTTTAACAATTCTAAATTCAATTTACCAAATTACATTGATTTCAAATTTATAAACAACGTTTATAAATTCTATTTCTATTAATAACTTCGGTTTAGAAATCTCTTTTATTAAGCCAATTCAATTTATAAACCCAATTTCTATACCAAAAGTTCGTATTATAAGTCAAATACTTAAAATATTATTTATTTACCAAGTCGTTCCTTTTAAAACTTCACAAATTGTTAATCTTATTACTGATAAGATTTCTCACCTTTTATAATAGTTTTCAACTTATAAAAACCTCCTTTATTAACAATTTCTATAAAAATCCCCTTTTAAATGCCCAAAGCCATTTTATAAGTTAATTACTTATAAACTTTTATTTTCAACATCAATTCATTTCATAACTCTCATAATTTATAAAACTATAGTTTAGATGAAATCCATTTTTATACTTCATTTTAACACTTAATAACTCGTCTTATAATTCCAAAAATTTTAAATTTATAGATATCGATTTATAAAATCTTTTACATAAACTATTAATAAAAATTACCCAAAAACCCAATTTAACTATTTTATAAATCTATTTATTTTTAAAATTTTCCTTTTTGTTATATTCCATAAAAATCATAGTTTTATAACTTTAATATTTAAAATCTTAATTTATTTAAAATGAATCAAGTTCAAAAATTTAATAAAAACATATACTTGGAAAATTACTTAAAAATCCTTTTAAATTCAAAATCGTTATTTTTAATTTTTTTAAAAATGAATCCGATGATGCAACCGCATCAAATGGTCAATCACGGGAATAAACATCATATATCGATATGATAGTTAACAATCAACACAATATTTATAAACAAATAAATATGTGAGGAATCCAGTTGGATCCCTCCAACCTGTTACCCTGCATCCACAGACGTTAGCACAATACCAATTCCACTTCAAGGTGGAATATCGCGGTATATGGGATTTTATAAAATATCCGCTTAATAGGCGGCGCAATAGGGTCTCATCCGCTATACGAGGCGGGAAATCAAATCCAATATATACATATGCCAATATATATATATTGCTATATATAGTATATATCCTACTATATCTACTACCACAATCAAACGGCAATCATCAATCAACAATAACTATTTAAAATTTTAAACCAAACAGTTTGATTGAGTGAGGAGTTCTCACCTTGGTTTTATTTCCGTTTCAGCTTTTATTTCGAATATAATTAAACACGCGTTTAATTATACCCGAAATTTTCGCTAGCTCCAAAAATTTCCAATCCAGCTCCATCGCAAAGAGCACGATCATACAATTCCAATGCACTTCGTTTCATAATTTTCCGACCTCGCATCGCAAAGTTATGACATTTTGAAGTTAATACTAATTTTAATATGACTAATTACAACTTTTAATAAATTTTAAAACCCACATCTCATATCTGCCATCCATTTCCCCTTGATCAAAATCTGGCCGCACTCCACCTTCTTCCCCCTCACGCAAGAACTCCCAGGTCAAAACACGCGACTTGAAACCCATCACGAACCAAAACCCTAGATTGCCGAGCCCATCACACTTGCTTTGACGATGATCCGAGGTCACCATTCGATAGCACGTGCTTCCCCCTACTCTCGGCTGGAGCGTCATGAATCTCGGCCCCCTCACCACCTAGAAAAACGTGCGCAAGCGACGAACAAACGCGGCCAAAATCGCCCTCCTCTGGTTGACAAACCAACATCTCAACCGTACGGATGTGAAGCTCGTTGAGTGCTCTTCAATTTCTATGTTGGAAGTTTCTGTAAACAGTGCGTGGATTTGAAGAAATTGGAGAGGGAAGATGGGAGCATTTCGGCCATTAATATAACTAACGGCGGCCGGCTATGTTGATTAGGGTTTAGAAAAAGAAAATGACATATATACCAATATTATTTTAATAATAAAATCTCCAATTTAACACTTATGCAAACGACCTCAAATTCTCACGTTCCGACAGGCGATCCTAAGGTTTTTCCGCGTTCCGGACACAATGGAACAGGTTTCGTAAGCTAATTCGATCGTATGTGTGAGATATAGAATTAAACGATCAATTTAAATTAAAACCGATTTAAACGATTTCTAGGCGTTTTGGCTTGTACCGGACAAACGATAAATCCGATCGACTTGAAATTTGGAATCTTACAATAATATCACATTACGGATCCGATGAAACTAGTTTCGTTCAATTCCGAGACTGTTCAAAAATTGGCTATTTTTCAGTCGATAATTAAATATTAAAATATTCAATTTTTACAAATTAACTCCAAATTCAGTTTTACAAGTTCTAAAACATTTCTATAACTTCAATATGATAAAACAAAATTTTCCAAATCATTTTCAATCATATTTAACCCAATATTTAATTATTTGTGGAATTTCACTATTAAATAAATCGATTTAATTGTCCCATTAAATCCAAATATTCGATAAATAAATTATTCGACTTAAAAATTCCACTTATTAATATTAAAAATAAACTAAATATTCAAATTCAAGTTATCAAAAATTCTGGGTCGTTACAATCTTCCCCCCTTAAAAGAATTTCGTCCTCGAAATTGCAAGTTAAGGAGAATAATTCATAATCCGTTTATTATTTTTCCAAAACTAATAGTTTTATCAACCTTCTAACACCAATCTTTTTATTAAAGATTTACTATCATTTCAATTAGCTTTCCAACTTCAATTATAGGTTTCAAACAACATTGTTTACTCAACAATTCAAATTTAAATTTAAATTCAAATTTCAAACTTTCAAAATTTTCTCAAAAATTTTCTAACTCCCTTAATTTTCGAAAAATTTCGCCAGCGTCTCCTTTGCGCGGCTCGATCGGTACGACTACAAAATGGCACCACGGCCCCTCAGAATCAAAAAGAAAAGAGAAAGCCAAGTGGCTGGAGAAGGAAATCATCAAATCTCATACTAAAATTGAAATACGTACCTTTTTGTCGAGCAATTCAATTTTTTAACTTCAAAATCAAATCCCAATTCCATTATACACCTGTATATCCTGCTAATAGTAGTACACAATTCCAACTTCAACATTCAAATCATTTTGCCAATTCAATTCCAAAACCTTTCAACATATGCTTCTTATACATTTTTAGTTTACTATTGAAGTTGCATATTCTTTCTCATTCATTTCCCATTAGTTTACATTCACTAATTAAATTCACATTGGTTCACTTTCAAATCAACTCGAATTCAATTCTATTCAAATTTATTTACTTCACTTTCAATTTGAATTCAATTACATAGTTTTCAAATGCGCTAATTCAATTTCATTAACACTTAATGAATTTACATACAATCAACCAACAAGCGAATAACAACCAATGTATATCCAATAAAACCAAATTATTAGTTTTTCTCTCACTACATTCAATTTGGTTCAACAGTTTTAATTCCAATTGATTTAACATTCAACTGATTTTCATTCAATTATTCAACTAGCTCGAAATGAATTTACACTTACATACATCATTTCATATCAACTTATTCACATTCGATTAATTAACATTCAATCCATACTTTAATTCAGTTGCCAATTCTTTTTACATATAAAAATTGAATTTCATTTATATAACTCAAGTTCACATCATTTAACGATTTCATTAATTCACTTTATTCATTTTATTTTGATATCAACATCAATTCTTTCAACATTACTCAAGTTATATTCCATTCAACTTCATTTACATTTACTTCCACTATTCAACTTAAGTATTCTCCTAATTCATTTCAAACTCTATTCCATTTAACATAATTTGTTCAAATAAACTTAAGTTTCCACTTATCAATCCAATTCGGTTTCCAATTCTAAAGTAAATTCTATTTAACTTTTACTTAAGTCAAATTCATATCAACAATCAAATTCGTATTTCATTTTACTTAACTTAATTGTTTAACCACTTCAATAATTGGTTTTACTTACATTTTCTCATTCTATAAGTTATACAACTTATTATTCAACTTCCAACTCATATTATAAGTTCAAAACCCCTTTTTTTCACTTATATTTGACAATTTCAAGTTGAATTTTAATTTCAAATTTGTTTACTACAACAAAGCTTCAATTTTAAATTCATTATTGTAGCAAATCCATCACATAGAAACTCGAAAATGATACTGATGATGCTGCAGTCATCATCCTTATTATTTCCCAGTAACCATAGTGAAATCAATGCTAAATATTCTTTCAAAATTTCCCTTTATTTATAAATTACATTTATAAATCTTACTTATAAAATTTCACTTCTTATATACATAAGATTATTTTACAATTGTAAATCATTTTAATTATAATTCCATACTTATAATTCATTAGCTTATACAATTATTCTTTTTACGATAGTTGTTTTTATATAACTTATTCAAACAACTTTTAATTAACTTATATATATATATATATTTCAAACAATCAAACAATCAATTATACACACACTTCAATAATTCTTGAAAAAATTATTTTCTTATATAGAAAATATAATCAAGGTAAAATTATTTCATTTACCCAATTTAAAACAATATCATGTCGAATTGTTCTATTCAAGTGTTTAGAAACCCCTTCGATCCAGTTGTACAGACTGTGCCGACGAAGGTTCATATGCCACTCAATAAACCAATCATCACAATATAAAACAATTTTATATTCACTAACAAATACGCGCTCATATCTATTATTACACTCACACTCATTCTAGAGTACTGCTGACTCTATCTCTAATGAGTAATACCCAACAGAACCATGGTTGTCGCTTAACCACATGCTCTGATACCAAATGTAACGATCGAGATTTTTCGTTGCCGAAAAATCGAACCGTTAGGGTTTAAGAAGAAGAAGAAAGAGATAGGAGAAGAGAGAGAAAGATAGAAGAAAGAAAGGAGAGAAGAAACAAAAACAAGTAACAGAACAGGAACAATATCAGAATCTCACAGTCGCAGCGGAACAACATATAATAGATAAATGAATATTCATTAAAACAAAAGAACTATACCTTTTTATACATTACAGCACATTACATTACATCAATCAGAGTGTACAACAACAACAGCGGAAAAAGAAAAGATATATATACAATAGATAATAGACTACGCTATCTGGCTCGCCTCCAGATCTGCTCAGCAACTCCCGAATCCAGAATAACCTGATAACCTAACTCTAGACTGCCCGTGTGGAAAATAGTGGGCACCCAGAGTTTAAGAAAGGAACAATAAACTCCAGGTCAGTCATGGGACTGGTGTGAGAACTCAAAACAGTTTATCTTTAAACAAGCAACAAGAAAATTTAAATTTTTAAATCCGCAATGCTTTTTGGAAAATGAAACTACCATAAGGCCTCCCGCCACACACACAATGCAAACGCAGAATTGGAGGAGATTTCTCCTTATGATAGTCAAAGATGCTTACTACGCGAAAATCAAATCATTTTTGATATTATTACTAGTGCATAGTGTAGAAAACAATTCGAAAGTAGAATATAAATCCTAGCCAGCATAGACATTCCGAACTATGCCTACTATAGCTACCATCCAAACAGTGGTGACCACCATAAGTGAATGGCAGGTAATACAACTAAAACCGTACAAGGCGCGTATTGTTTTGATTGGATTTCCAACAAATGGTCAGGCTAAGGAACTTCCTACTGCCACATGGGATCGCCTCTGGCGGGACGTCCCGAGAAACTAACGTTACGGTTAGATCTCTGCCAACACAAGGCCGGGTTACCTCTGTAACTAGGTAACTACTACACGAATATGTCATCCCCCGGTCCTTTGGGACCTTTATCCGAGCGCTCGCAACAACACCACACACAGAAATATATATAGTGTATCAACATGAGTAAGCATCTGGGCTCCATACCATGATACCACCCTTTTCCAGAAGGAAATGACATACCCTAAAGGGCGCGACCCTCATAACCTTGCCGCATATTCCTGTTTCGACCATTTCCGGGGAGTGAGGTCCTGACGAAGTCTCGTCCACAAAGCTACGCTTTGTGTAACAAAGCCATGCTTCGGGTCCACAGATGACCAAAGCAATAATCACAAAGATAAATGATCAAACAAATGATCATATCCAAACGATCAACCAATGATCATCACACAGCAGCACTCAGCATGCCACATTACCAGATTGGGAAATATCGCTGATAACCTTCAACTACATAACCTCTGAGCTCGTACGTCTCAGAGAAGGGTGTTAAGCTAAGAGAATAAATCCTCCGCCACCAACAGAAATGTATTTGAAAGAAATCTGCTCTATCTCTCAAAACGTAATGTCAGACACGTAACCATACAAGTCTGTTCCGGGTTCGAACAGAACCGAAGGCACTTCCAAAGAAGCCCTTGCAATCCGGGTATTCACAATCCCGATAAAATTTCCCATCACAAAGGAAATCTCCATATCGTAGCTAACGATGCGGAGACAATCGATAGGTCATCCTATCGTTCTCACAAATACCCGGTCTTCAACACCGGTCTTCAGATGCAATCCAAACGACGTATCGCATATTCGGAATGGGATATATGACACAAAGGTCCTCTCCCGGCTAAACCGAATAGCGAGCGCTTATTTTTAAAAATAAGTGTAGCATTCAATTTCAACAATCACAACAATTACCATCCAAGGGTAAATACTGATAGTCGGTTATTTAACTATCAATAAAGATGCGCCACATCATCAGATTCCAAATAATTTTTCCAAAATTATTAAGTCCCAAAATATCTTTACAAGATATATATACACAATTTCCAAATAATTGCCCAAATTATTTGATTTACCAAAACCACTTCACGATAAAATTTTCCACACTTTACCCATTTGAAAACCCATTTCAAATTAAACACCTCAACCATTTGAAAACCAATTTCAAATCACTTTACATCATTTATACCCTTTGAAAACAGATTTCGAATCATCGAATAAATCTTTACCGATTTATTTTAAATTTACGTTCCAAATTCGTAAATTCATTTCCATACTTCAAAATAAATCAATATTTATTTTTAAACAAATTTCCCTTCCTTTTATAAATTCCATAGTGAATTTATATTTCAAAATATCTACTGACCTAACGTTTTCAATAGATTTCAGTTATTCAATCTCAATTTATTTTCAAAAAGATAAATTCTCAAAAACATTTCATTTCATATTGGAAAAGCATTCCCATACTTATTTAATAATAAGGATTCACAAATTTTATTTATTTTCAATAATTTGAAAATATTCGATATACTTAACCATAGCCAAGTATATATTTCATTCTTTTAAGGAAAACATTCTTCTATTCACTTTTACTTGGGTCAAAACGAATGTTGCGTAAAACACCGTCACGACAACCCAAAATCACTGGAATAGGGATTCAAAATAAAAATAGAAACATAAATTCCAATACTACACAAAATATTTCCATTTGGAAACCATTCACTATAACAACAGTGTTATAGTCCATCATTTCCTCATTTTCTCGAAAACGCCTATTTCAACAATGAATGTTGAAATCTACGTATTCATTTCCTTTTATTTCTCGAAAACGTCTATTTCAACAATGAATGTTGAAATCCCAGTATTCGATACTTAATGCATTTTAGAGCATCTTAAAATCGTTTTAAAATTCCCTTTAAAACATTCTTCTCCCAAAACATGCCCATTTGACTTAATAATATATTCATCGTTTAAAAGAGTGAATATAACTCCTTTAACAATTCTAAATTCAATTTACCAAATTACATTGATTTCAAATTTATAAACAACGTTTATAAATTCTATTTCTATTAATAACTTCGGTTTAGAAATCTCTTTTATTAAGCCAATTCAATTTATAAACCCAATTTCTATACCAAAAGTTCGTATTATAAGTCAAATACTTAAAATATTATTTATTTACCAAGTCGTTCCTTTTAAAACTTCACAAATTGTTAATCTTATTACTGATAAGATTTCTCACCTTTTATAATAGTTTTCAACTTATAAAAACCTCCTTTATTAACAATTTCTATAAAAATCCCCTTTTAAATGCCCAAAGCCATTTTATAAGTTAATTACTTATAAACTTTTATTTTCAACATCAATTCATTTCATAACTCTCATAATTTATAAAACTATAGTTTAGATGAAATCCATTTTTATACTTCATTTTAACACTTAATAACTCGTCTTATAATTCCAAAAATTTTAAATTTATAGATATCGATTTATAAAATCTTTTACATAAACTATTAATAAAAATTACCCAAAAACCCAATTTAACTATTTTATAAATCTATTTATTTTTAAAATTTTCCTTTTTGTTATATTCCATAAAAATCATAGTTTTATAACTTTAATATTTAAAATCTTAATTTATTTAAAATGAATCAAGTTCAAAAATTTAATAAAAACATATACTTGGAAAATTACTTAAAAATCCTTTTAAATTCAAAATCGTTATTTTTAATTTTTTTAAAAATGAATCCGATGATGCAACCGCATCAAATGGTCAATCACGGGAATAAACATCATATATCGATATGATAGTTAACAATCAACACAATATTTATAAACAAATAAATATGTGAGGAATCCAGTTGGATCCCTCCAACCTGTTACCCTGCATCCACAGACGTTAGCACAATACCAATTCCACTTCAAGGTGGAATATCGCGGTATATGGGATTTTATAAAATATCCGCTTAATAGGCGGCGCAATAGGGTCTCATCCGCTATACGAGGCGGGAAATCAAATCCAATATATACATATGCCAATATATATATATTGCTATATATAGTATATATCCTACTATATCTACTACCACAATCAAACGGCAATCATCAATCAACAATAACTATTTAAAATTTTAAACCAAACAGTTTGATTGAGTGAGGAGTTCTCACCTTGGTTTTATTTCCGTTTCAGCTTTTATTTCGAATATAATTAAACACGCGTTTAATTATACCCGAAATTTTCGCTAGCTCCAAAAATTTCCAATCCAGCTCCATCGCAAAGAGCACGATCATACAATTCCAATGCACTTCGTTTCATAATTTTCCGACCTCGCATCGCAAAGTTATGACATTTTGAAGTTAATACTAATTTTAATATGACTAATTACAACTTTTAATAAATTTTAAAACCCACATCTCATATCTGCCATCCATTTCCCCTTGATCAAAATCTGGCCGCACTCCACCTTCTTCCCCCTCACGCAAGAACTCCCAGGTCAAAACACGCGACTTGAAACCCATCACGAACCAAAACCCTAGATTGCCGAGCCCATCACACTTGCTTTGACGATGATCCGAGGTCACCATTCGATAGCACGTGCTTCCCCCTACTCTCGGCTGGAGCGTCATGAATCTCGGCCCCCTCACCACCTAGAAAAACGTGCGCAAGCGACGAACAAACGCGGCCAAAATCGCCCTCCTCTGGTTGACAAACCAACATCTCAACCGTACGGATGTGAAGCTCGTTGAGTGCTCTTCAATTTCTATGTTGGAAGTTTCTGTAAACAGTGCGTGGATTTGAAGAAATTGGAGAGGGAAGATGGGAGCATTTCGGCCATTAATATAACTAACGGCGGCCGGCTATGTTGATTAGGGTTTAGAAAAAGAAAATGACATATATACCAATATTATTTTAATAATAAAATCTCCAATTTAACACTTATGCAAACGACCTCAAATTCTCACGTTCCGACAGGCGATCCTAAGGTTTTTCCGCGTTCCGGACACAATGGAACAGGTTTCGTAAGCTAATTCGATCGTATGTGTGAGATATAGAATTAAACGATCAATTTAAATTAAAACCGATTTAAACGATTTCTAGGCGTTTTGGCTTGTACCGGACAAACGATAAATCCGATCGACTTGAAATTTGGAATCTTACAATAATATCACATTACGGATCCGATGAAACTAGTTTCGTTCAATTCCGAGACTGTTCAAAAATTGGCTATTTTTCAGTCGATAATTAAATATTAAAATATTCAATTTTTACAAATTAACTCCAAATTCAGTTTTACAAGTTCTAAAACATTTCTATAACTTCAATATGATAAAACAAAATTTTCCAAATCATTTTCAATCATATTTAACCCAATATTTAATTATTTGTGGAATTTCACTATTAAATAAATCGATTTAATTGTCCCATTAAATCCAAATATTCGATAAATAAATTATTCGACTTAAAAATTCCACTTATTAATATTAAAAATAAACTAAATATTCAAATTCAAGTTATCAAAAATTCTGGGTCGTTACAGGTTACCGTCGTTAACTCTGAGGGTGATTCCAAAACGAGTGTAAGGAGATAATGCCTTCGGTTTCGTTCGAACCTGGAACGAACTTGTATGGATTGAATGCTTTCGCTACATTGTCGGGCGGACGATGAGCATTCTAAGTGATATGTTCTATGAAGGTAATCGCAGCCTCAAACCTCATCAACCGGTAATGGCTAAAAAAGGGGATGTGCAGAAAGGTTAGGTGGGTCATGACCAAGCAGGACGAGGTATACCCCAGTCTAGATGTCCCTTTTATTCGGTTGTGTGGGCGGTTCATCTGCAGCCAACTGTGGGGTTATCTTGTTCGGGACTTTTCAGTAAGGAATGGTTCCGGCCTTTTGTTGCAGGGGAGTAAGAGTGGCTCCTCGGTATAGTGATCTAGGCCACATACTGTGACGGGCGGTACCCCAGTAGCCCTTCCATTGTATGGGATCCAATTTCAAATAAGAGCCGTACGTTTTGATTGTGCCCAACTACGTTGGAATGTGAGATGTAAGCATTTCAGCTATTTCTGTATTTTACTTGAAAACCCTAAACACTATTATAATATCACTGAATTTCCTATAAATTGTTTTGGTTAACGTAAGGTAAAAACTTACCCGTATTTATGTGTGGGAAGTCTTACGTGATACTTTTATTTCAAATGATTTTCAAGTTAAACAATTTTAACCGTTTACTCATACCGCACCCATGTCTAACCCGGAGTTTGTATTTTGTTTTCATAAATTCTTGGGTACTTAATTTTTTATGAGTAGCCAAGTGATAGGTTTCGGAGTATAGAGTTTTTTGGAGGAGTTGGAGCAGAAGACCAGACATATGTAGCTATCTATATAGTTCCGCTGTGTTAGTTGGTGTATGATGTATTTTGGGATATATGTATTGATAGATATGTATATGACAGTCCTGTTGTACGATATTGTATAACTCTGATGTATGTATAACTATGTAATAGGTATGTTGATGTATTATATTTTGTTCCATTCCGCTGTAAGATTCTGATGTTGTTATTGATTCTTTCTATTATTTTCTATTTCTATCCCTTTCTTTCTTTATGATGATACGTCTTTCTGGAGATAGAAAGGCGGGTCGTCACAGCTGGTATCAGAGCCAGGTTGAGCGAGTACCTAGGCTCTTGAGTAATATCAATCTTGAGAGTGCGTATTTGTATTTTCATATAATTATATACCTATCTAAATTTGTTGAGTTACCTGTCCAGGTGGCCAACATGAGTTCTGGAAGGAGAGGCAGAGGTAGGGTTAGTACCTCGACTGATATTGGACGAAGTCTAGATGCTAGTGAGGCTGTGAATCCAGTACCACCTCATGTTAGTTTTTAAGTTTTATGTAAAGACTTCAAAAACTTTGGAGGCTAACCATTTAAAGGGTCAGAATCGATAATTGAAGTTCAAGCTTAGCTACGCTCTTGTGAGCGCATTTTTAAAAGTATTGTCGGATGATCGGAAGAGGGAAATGGCATCGTGGCAATTGCAGGGAGGTGCAGAGCATGGTGGGATACAACAATTTCAAATAGTCCTGAGGAAGATATTTCATGGGAAAGATTTAAGGAGTTATTTGAGGAGAAGTTTATGCCAACAGCAGGGAAAACTCAATTGTACCAGGATTTTCTGAATTTGAACCAGGGAAGCATATCTGTTTCTGAGTATGAGACCAAATTCAACGAACATTCGTGCTGTGGACCAGGACTCATTGATACTCCCCTTAAAAAGAACGAAAAGTTTGTGCAAGGATTGAGGCCTGAATTTCATGATAAGATGACAGTGCACTTGAAAGGATCTTTTGTTGTTTTGATTGATATGGCTTTGAGATATGAGAATTTGATGAGCAAGAAATTTGTGGCAACAGCAGCAGCTTCAGGAGGGAATTTCGTTAACTTGAATAAAAGGAAGTTTAATCCACTCTGGAAAAGGCAA
Organism: Allium cepa; assembly: GCA_030765085.1. NCBI lineage: Eukaryota > Viridiplantae > Streptophyta > Magnoliopsida > Asparagales > Amaryllidaceae > Allium > Allium cepa. Next base: position 959,391,974 of record CM060939.1, on the reverse strand, counting down.
GGCAAGGGAAAGAAACCAGGAGGAAGCAATAACGAACCTCGCAAGTGTTATAATTGTCAGCATGTTGGACATTTGGCAAATCAGTGTCCTCAAGGAAGATCTTAACAACAGCAACGTCAGAGTGGTCCAGGATCAGCAATGGTTCAAAGATCGTTGTATTTTAATTGTCACCAGCCCGGTCATATGATCAAGAATTGTCCACTTTTGTAGAGGGCGCCTCAGAATAAGGTCTTTGCTTTGGAAACCGGTCCACCTTCTTCTTCTCAAGGCAAGGGGTATTGGAAGGTAGCTTACTTTTAGATGGCAAATATATTAAAGTTTTGTTTGATTCGGGTGCTTCTTTTTGTTTCATTTCTCTAGAATCGGTAGAAAAGTTCTTTCTCACCCCTAGTACTGTGGATCGTCCCATTTTTGTATCTAATCCTATTGATGGGGCAACCAAATTAGATACGATCTGTATGGACTTGAAGATTTCTTATATGTCCCGTAGTTTTTTTGTGACCCGTATGTATTAAATTTTAAGGGATTTGATCTTATATTGGGAATGGATTGGCTCGATAAGTATAAAGCAGTCCTGAATTGTGATGAGAGGACAGTTTCGTTGGAAACTGATTTGGGTAGGATTGTCAGAGTGTCGTGCGATAGCTCTGGATTTCACTTGAGTAGTCTTTTGCAAGGAGTTGAGACTACTCAATAGAATGTTGAGGGTGTCGATGTGGTTCATGATTTTCCTGATGTATTTGAAGAAGTTAAGTGTCTGCCTCCACATCGAGAGATAGAGTTCCGTATTGATTTGATCCTAGGAGCTGTGCCGGTGATTCAGCCCAGTTGTAACAGCCCAATTTTTTTTACAAGTATTTTTCACTTGTATTTTTTTTTTTTTTTTTGAAAAAAAAAAATTTGGGGTTTATTTAAAGTGATTAAAACAAAATATGAAAAAAAAATTAGGACTAACTAATAAGATCTCTGAAAAAATCAAGTTTTAATTAAGAAAACATTTATAGCTTAGGTGGTTAAGACATCTGGGCTATTCACAACAGGTCACGAGTTCGAGTCTCAACACGGTCAGAATTTCGAATTTTTTTTTATGTATAAATGAACTGGGTAATCACGCGTTAAAAAGGGCGCGTAAATCTAGGGAATAAGTACCGTGTATATATATATATATAAAATATGAAGAATGTAAACCAATTTAAATTTTAGTTAAGTATTATTTTTGAAGGATTTAGTGTATTTATAAACTGTTAAATATCGCGTTTAAAAGGACGCGTAAAATTTATGGTAAGTAATGTAATAAAACGTGTAAAATTTAAAACGTTATTATATATATATATTTTTGATGTTTTGTATTACGTCAGTTTGACGTACTTTTAAAATCATATATAAACACCTTTATGTATTAAAACATCAGTAAGTGATTTTTAAGACGAACGTTACTTTTGGTTGTAACTGACAGTTTGGTTTTAAATAAAATGTGTATATACGTTTCCATTTCCAAAAGCTTTGAAAAATTCTTGCCGTCATTTAATTAAATCAAACTAAAAAAAATAATATATCAATTCTCATATAATTGGAACGGTTCATATTTTGCCATTCCTCTGATCACGAAACCTTATCTGCCTAAATCTACAATCACGCATATATCATTTGAAAGAAAATCAATTTTGCCTTCCTTTGCGCGTGACACAAAATTTTATTCTTTTAACATTTTTGACATTTGCCTCTTACCATTTGTTTCTTGAGCATGTCACTGTATTCATTTATTCACGCAACCTAAATGGACTAATATATTTGATTGCCTAAAAATCAACTCATGCATTCAATTTAACCTTGCCTATCTTTTCAAATTCTCACATTCCTATTTATATCTCTCTGTTTCCACTGCCTTTATTTTGCAAGATAAAATTTTTTTCGTTCCTATAATCACGCATATAAAGTAAAAAAATCGTATTTAAATATCTTTATGGAGAAAAATATCAGTCAGTGATTTTAAGACGGACGTTATTTTGTTTTAAAGGACCGTTTGATTTCTTTTAATAAATGGTATACGTTCTTTGCCTAAAGCTTACATAAATATTCACCTTTTCATTTATGGGTATCAAACTAAAATCAAGATTTTAGCTAAAATAAAATGGATCACACGTGAGCAACATTAGTGCATTTGTATATATGTAACGTTCGCATTTTTGCTTATTCCTCTTACCCTCTGTTGTCATCAGCTTTACCAAACATCACGCTTGCCCTTCCTTTGATCAATATTCCCCTTAAGTAACGTACAAACTTTATAAATCAAACCATGTATCACGCAAGTCATTTATTTCCCATAATCCAAGCTGCCATTTTCTCTGCCTTTTTGTTTACAAATTTTCGAATACTGATCAAACTTTATACGTTGGAAAAAAAAAATTTATCCTTTTGCAAAACTGAAATGAGTTAATCACGCCACATCCCTTGATCACTGCCTTGCCGTTTCACAAATTCGTGTATAAATATGCCAGAGATCCACATCTCAAAAAAAAAAAGAAAAAAAAACTCACCACTCTTCAAAGCATTGCAAATTTTCCTCTGGCAATTTCGTTCGAAGCATCAGGTAATTGTCTTATTGTTTTCTCTTTCTTTTCCTTCCAGTTTTTCCTTTCCTCAGTTTTTTTTGTTCTCATTTGATATGCTCGGCCACTCCAACCCATCTACTTCACCCGATCTAGTTGACAAACTTTGGAAATTTATGAGTCATCACATCTGTAGAAATCTAATATGTGTGTGCAAAGAGATGGTGTAGTTGACCCAGATTTAATTTAATGCTAACTTAAAGTTTACGCGTACTATCACTACGGAAAAATGGGTTATTCATTGTATATATCATACTTAGTTTTGGGTCAAACAAAATAGAAAGTCAATAATGTTCATTGAAAAAAAAAAAAGAAAAAAAAAAGAAAAAAAAAGAAGAAAGAAATATATATGTAAAACAGAGGAAGGAGAGGAAGGGAAGAGGGAGAGGAGAGATTTGAGGGTACCTGTACATGCGTGTATCAGTGAGAAGCTTTGCCTTTTTGCATATATTAGATAATTTACCTGTACTAAATGCATATCATATAGGAAGCAGTGCCTGCATATTTTTAACATAAATATAGTTCAGACCATATAGTGTGTGTGCAAGCATCTATTAAAAAAGACCCATGCATTTAGTCGAAAGATTGGGCGAATTGTGCATGTGATATATATATTTATAAAAAAAAAAAAAACACACACACTGATTTCATTTGTAAATTAAATGCTTACAATTTATAAGCTTTCATTCCAAACAATATTTCAATTTGTACCGGACATTGATTTAATTTAATTTACTATTTAATATTATTAATTCATTAACTAAATTCACTACTTACCTTTGTTCTCTTATATGCAACTCTTAGCCTAATATAACAATTTACATCACTTCAATTTATTCGTCATTTTGTTTCAACTGTAAATACTTAGCCTTATATTCCCATGGTTTCATTTCCTTCTCAACGTTTGCTTCATTATTAATTTTAAAATCTTTATTTCTTCTAAAGTAAATTTGCGTAAATCTTATTAAAATGACAAATTTAATTAACGAAAATGACAGGTCGTTACACATATAAAAAAAAAAAAGAGAATATTTATAATTTAGAAATGATATAATAAAATTTTATAAAGGAAGTAACGTGCAGATCAAATAATGTACTATCCATGCATTAGTTTGTAGTATAGGCTGGGTGAAAACTTTTGCATGTGTACACGCAAATCTAGTAGGAAATAGGCAGTGTGTTTTTGCGTGAAGGGAAAAAAATAAGGGAGTGTAGTATTTGCATTTCTTTGGGTTACAGTGAGCGTACATTCTTAGTTGATATAGGCTTGGGCCGTGACCTTATGCATACTTCCAGTTGAAGTTTAGTAATGTGGTGGTTGTGCGTTTTGTTTAATTAAATAATAGAGTATATATATAAAAGGTAGAAAAAAAAAAGATTTTATTTTGGGCCGAGTTGTTCGTCAAGTAGGGTGGTGTAGTGGTCGAGCGTATCGTGCCAAATTTCTTTGACTCTATTCGTTCCAATTGTTTCAAATATTTGCGTTGACCATAAATTTTAAAAGTCACGTATTCGGTATTTGGATCTTGTTATAGATTTGAATCTAGACGTGACATCCAGGGAAATTTGATCGCTACCCTCTGTGCGTTTCTTTTTTTTTGGTGGATTTTTCATTTTCGCTTGAATCAAATTTTCTGCAGCTTTCAGGTGAGTATTCCTCACCAGACATATGTACATATATTTTGTGAATTATCGCAAGTGTATGTGTAAAAATTTTATTTAAATATTATCTGTCTGTAGTATAACGTAGAATGATGAATCCCATTTAAATTGACACCTCATCAGTTATTATCTGTTGTATTATTTCTGCAGTTATATTATATTATTGTTTATTTACTGCTTAAATCACCACTGCAAGTTCCCTGTTAAATTTAGATTGTTGTGGGCTGAAATGATAGGCCTAAATGATGATTACTGTGCTATTATTATGTTAACTGTTTAACTGTTAACTTGGGATTGCGGGTTTGAAATGATAGAACCCGGGGTTTGTAAATTACGGATTGAAATGATATAAATCCGTATCACTTGACCTAGGCTAGAAAACTATATACAGGCCCGTGGTCCTTATAATATTTTCTGAAATATTTAAAATTATTTTGGAAGTTAAATATTTGATTTAATATCTTTAAAGGATTTTATATTGATTTTGAATGAGTTATAAATGTTAATAAATAAATAAATAAATATTTGAATAAAATTTTGGAATATAACTTATTTTGGAAATTCTGGATTTTTGAAAGGATAAGATTTCAGTTAAGAAATATATATATAAGTTATATTTGGAAATATTTATTAAGTTAAACAATCTACTAAAGCATTTAAATGCTGTCTTTTGAAATTGGACTAGTTTTACCCGTAACTTTAGGTAGCATTTCCTAAGTGCTATAGAATCTGGAATTTGATTGTTTTGAAATTTAAGGAATTTGATAAATTATATTTATGTTTAAGTTTTGGAGACCTTTAAGATATGAGATTTATAACTGGATTTTTCTTAATAAATTTAAGATGAACATTCTAGTGTTAAGTAAATTTTGAAATTATTTAATGGCATAATTTTGGAGTTTTATCTATGGAATTTATGGGAATATTCAAGACGAAATAATAAACACTAATTTGTTGAAAGAAAAAAATATCCAACCTTAGTTTTGAATATTAATACTCCAATTGGATATATATATATAGGAATTGAAATGGTCTTGGGAACATGAAGTGATATTTAAATTATGGTTTAAAATAAAGAAATATATTTGTAAAGCTATGTAAATTATCTTCTTTACAAAGTAACCATAAAGTTAAACCATTTATATCCAAACCATTTGTGTTTTGGGAGTTATGTTTTTTTTAAAGAAAAATTTCCAATATATTATGGTTTAAAGGTATAATTCAAATATTTGGTTTCCAGATATTATAAATTTTAAGCAGTATGGTTTTGGAAAAGAATTATATTTGAATATAACGATATCATGTTGTTTTGGGTTTTAAATGATATCGTATTTATAGTTTTGAAATGGAAATGTTTATACTGGTTTTAAAGTATAAATTGTTTTTAAATGACCACGGGTTATAATAACGATGGGTTGGCAAAGAGACCGGGATCGGATATGGACATACTCTCTGTCGATACCGAAAACCACTTTGACCAACCGTGTACGCGGTGGAGATTCCAGAATGAAGTAGGTCGGTGGTGGCGTTTCCTGTAAGGTAAATACGTGGACCCGACTCCCGTGAGTTGGCATAAGGTGGCTAAAACAGGAGCAATTCCAGGCCAATGAGGTCATTCCTCTGATCGGACGCTCCTCTTCGATATTATACTATGATTTTGGATTGATTCGGTGGCCACCTCTATATTTTGATTTTGGGGAGTTAGTCCGAGGTGGGCGGTAACTGCGGCTACGCGTTTCCACCAGCCTGGATAGCAATTGGTATATCTACCCTGGCATTGCCTAGTTGTGCCGTGTCATCTACCATACCGAGCCTTGTACGAGTTTAGATTTCTCCCGTAGCCCGTGTGGTATCCTCTAGTTGCTTCCCGATCAGGAGGAGCTATGATATTGGATGGACTACTGGGACTATTACGTGTTAAGGTGGAAAATGTAAAGCCTTAATGCTATTTAAAAGTATGTTTATTTTATAAATAGACACTATTATAATAGCGCAATATACTACATAGTAAATAGTTTGACGGATCCTTAGAGGATGGGCGGTCCCAAGCATCCTTTAAGTTACTTGCTCTATATTACAGTACACTTGAATTAGCTTACATTATATAAGTATGTATGTCCTGACTCGAGTGTTATGTTTTATTTTTCGCTCGGGTCAGCCTGAGTTGCAGCTTCAATTTCTTCTCCGTAGCTAGGACACTCAGTAGATCATTCGCGCTGCTGGAAGTTGTTTCAGCCTTTATCTTTTCTGGAATTCAAGACTTTGAAGACTCTATCTCTATTTATGTCTTAAAATTTGTATTGAGGATTATAGACAATGTAAGTTCTGTTTTGTTGAAGTTATATCAGTGGCTTCATGAACCACTAAATTTTTAATTTCCGCTGCGAGATTCTGATATCTGTGTATGTGATTCTGTGATCTATTTATTGTATATTCTGAGTTTTGCCAAATTTATTCTACAACGCAGTATTTTGAACAATTCAAGTCCGACAATGTGCGGATGCGAATGGTTGAAAATATTGGGTCGTTACATTTGGTATCAGAGCTTTGGTTCTAGGCAAAACTTAGAATGTATGGTAAATTTGATTTACAGAATCACGTTCATTCGAGATTGAACCACTCTCTTTTCGAATTTTGGAACATTCCCTACGGTTCCAAAGCTCATTCGTATCCCTCACTTTTTCATCTGCTTTAGATTCTGGAGTATCTCATAACTCCACTTCGGATGATCTTTATTGTAAATTGGCGGTCTCGCCATTATTCTAATAAAGGGGTGAAACTCCTTTACCATTAGCATTGATTCACCGGAGATTTATATTTATCCTCGGTTTATATGCTAGTATCTTTGGTTATTCCAAATTCTATCTCTTCGGATCAAATGTAGATTTACCCCAACCACATCGATATGGCTCTTTAAGTCACGGATGACTAGGTCAAGGTTGTCCGCGACTTATATAGACTTACCCAGTTTCCTTATTCTGATCTTCTGATTTCAATTTATCTTGAATTCTATTTGATTTGAGTTCATCAAATTTGAGTCTCTATCCTGGTTTGAGAAGTTTATTCCTATATTTGAAATTAAAATCTAATATTATATATATGAGTATAATTTTAAAAATTTTATAATTAATTTAACTAGTTGTCAAGAGATAATAGTTTTGATTTTATTTATGGTGTTGTAAGCCATGTGTTTGTCTAATAAATAAGTGAATATAAAACAATGGTTTATTTAATTTGGAAACATAAATGAATTTAAAACTAAAACTTGAGAATTAAATTTCTGATGATTTCAAACCTTGTGTTTAAATTTTAAAAGGATGTAATAAGTATTTTTGTATAGAAATTTGTTTCCAAAGAAATTTTAAAATTAGTGCTTTTCTCTTTGTCACTGGAAAATAATTTCGGTGATGACTGCAGCATCATCGACATTCATTTTCGAGTTTCGAAGTGAAAAGACCATTCTGTAGTCTGGCTACAGTGTTTCCTTGAGATTTTAATTGATTTGAATTTCTAAAGTATGACTTAATATATATAGATATATAATTTAAATTTGATTTGACATATTAGGTATATATATTTAGTTATCTCTAAATGGTTTGAAGGGAATCAGGAATTTAATTCTTAAAGTTATCTTGAGGAAGGAAAATAAATATAATAACAAAAATTTGAATAAAAAGGTTCCAATTGGAGATAATTAAATTGAAAGTTTTATTTGTATAACACCCAATTTCATTTAATATAACTTACCTTGATTTTCAAAAGTTAACATGTAATTGGATAATATACAATATAAAAGGATTTTATGAGTGGTTATAATAAATATTATACACTTAAATTTTAGTTATAAAAGATTAATGGGGATAAATAAGGAAAAGGAATTTAAGGAATTTTATTCAAATGTCTTAATAATCAAATTAATTTAATATGGATCCGTAAATCTAACCAAGAGATTTTAATAAAAGGTTATTTCCTGAAATGAATATGTTTGTGTAATAAACAAGGTATCTTTGAATAAGGAAAATATATTTGAAAGGGATATTTTTGGAGTAAGGATTATATATCTTCAAATCATAGTTTAATTGATGTCTAAATAAATAGTTAAGACGTATTCTAATATCACTAAATTTTGATAATTGAGAATTGGTTTTCAAATGGAAATTCAAGGGTAACTTATTGAAGGAATATCTTATTTATAAGATAAGTATTTTTAATAAAGTGTTAGGTTATTTGTTAAAATTCAGAGTTAAGTACATAATAAACTGATTAGGAATACTATTATATCTACTATAGCATATTATGAGTGCTGCTGTTTCTAAAAATAAAATGTTTTGGAATTTTTTTTTTATAAATGAACTTAGGAATATTTCAACCTTGAAATGAATATTGTTTGGCATTGAATTTAAAAGGTATAAATGAAGATTATTTTAAAGGTATTATGATTTTAGTAGCATGATTTCCAAATGATAATATTTATAAATTTAATGATTTCAAAGCATTATGATTGCAAATTTATTATCTTATTTGTTTTCAAACTATCTTTAAGTGTCCTTGGTTTCCCTATCTGCTACAGAATGAGGAGGCTATTGCTTATACCAGTCTATTTAGAAATCTTTTCTATAATCTTTAAAAATCTTTGTTACTCATCGGGGCCTGAGCACCGCTTACCACCCATAGACCGACGGTCGAACTGAAAAGAGTAAAACCGATTCTAGAAGATCTTCTTCGTGCTTCAAATCCGGAACTATTCGTTTAAAGTTCTTGTTTATCTAGCTTATCTTCCTTTGTTTCTTTTCTTTTGTTCCTTTTCGAGGACGAAAAGTTCTTAAGTGGGGGAGAGTGTAACAGCCCAATTTTTTTTACAAGTATTTTTCACTTGTATTTTTTTTTTTTTTTGAAAAAAAAAGCCTTTGGGGTTTATTTAAAGTGATTAAAACAAAATATGAAAAAAAAATTAGGACTAACTAATAAGATCTCTGAAAAAATCAAGTTTTAATTAAGAAAACATTTATAGCTTAGGTGGTTAAGACATCTGGGCTATTCACGACAGGTCACGAGTTCGAGTCTCAACACGGTCAGAATTTCGAATTTTTTTTTATGTATAAATGAACTGGGTAATCACGCGTTAAAAAGGGCGCGTAAATCTAGGGAATAAGTACCGTGTATATATATATATATATATAATATGAAGAATGTAAACCAATTTAAATTTTAGTTAAGTATTATTTTTGAAGGATTTAGTGTATTTATAAACTGTTAAATATCGCGTTTAAAAGGACGCGTAAAATTTATGGTAAGTAATGTAATAAAACGTGTAAAATTTAAAACGTTATTTTATATATATATTTTTGATGTTTTGTATTACGTCAGTTTGACGTACTTTTAAAATCATATATAAACACCTTTATGTATTAAAACATCAGTTAGTGATTTTTAAGACGAACGTTACTTTTGGTTGTAACTGACAGTTTGGTTTTAAATAAAATGTGTATATACGTTTCCATTTCCAAAAGCTTTGAAAAATTCTTGCCGTCATTTAATTAAATCAAACTAAAAAAAATAATATATCAATTCTCATATAATTGGAACGGTTCATATTTTGCCATTCCTCTGATCACGAAACCTTATCTGCCTAAATCTACAATCACGCATATATCATTTGAAAGAAAATCAATTTTGCCTTCCTTTGCGCGTGACACAAAATTTTATTCTTTTAACATTTTTGACATTTGCCTCTTACCATTTGTTTCTTGAGCATGTCACTGTATTCATTTATTCACGCAACCTAAATGGACTAATATATTTGATTGCCTAAAAATCAACTCATGCATTCAATTTAACCTTGCCTATCTTTTCAAATTCTCACATTCCTATTTATATCTCTCTGTTTCCACTGCCTTTATTTTGCAAGATAAAATTTTTTTCGTTCCTATAATCACGCATATAAAGTAAAAAAATCGTATTTAAATATCTTTATGGAGAAAAATATCAGTCAGTGATTTTAAGACGGACGTTATTTTGTTTTAAAGGACCGTTTGATTTCTTTTAATAAATGGTATACGTTCTTTGCCTAAAGCTTACATAAATATTCACCTTTTCATTTATGGGTATCAAACTAAAATCAAGATTTTAGCTAAAATAAAATGGATCACACGTGAGCAACATTAGTGCATTTGTATATATGTAACGTTCGCATTTTTGCTTATTCCTCTTACCCTCTGTTGTCATCAGCTTTACCAAACATCACGCTTGCCCTTCCTTTGATCAATATTCCCCTTAAGTAACGTACAAACTTTATAAATCAAACCATGTATCACGCAAGTCATTTATTTCCCATAATCCAAGCTGCCATTTTCTCTGCCTTTTTGTTTACAAATTTTCGAATACTGATCAAACTTTATACGTTGAAAAAAAAAATTTTATCCTTTTGCAAAACTGAAATGAGTTAATCACGCCACATCCCTTGATCACTGCCTTGCCGTTTCACAAATTCGTGTATAAATATGCCAGAGATCCACATCTCAAAAAAAAAAAGAAAAAAAAACTCACCACTCTTCAAAGCATTGCAAATTTTCCTCTGGCAATTTCGTTCGAAGCATCAGGTAATTGTCTTTGTTCTCATTTGATATGCTCGGCCACTCCAACCCATCTACTTCACCCGATCTAGTTGACAAACTTTGGAAATTTATGAGTCATCACATCTGTAGAAATCTAATATGTGTGTGCAAAGAGATGGTGTAGTTGACCCAGATTTAATTTAATGCTAGCTTAAAGTTTACGCGTACTATCACTACGGAAAAATGGGTTATTCATTGTATATATCATACTTAGTTTTGGGTCAAACAAAATAGAAAGTCAATAATGTTCATTGAAAAAAAAAAAAAGAAAAAAAAAGAAGAAAGAAATATATATGTAAAACAGAGGAAGGAGAGGAAGGGAAGAGGGAGAGGAGAGATTTGAGGGTACCTGTACATGCGTGTATCAGTGAGAAGCTTTGCCTTTTTTCATATATTAGATAATTTACCTGTACTAAATGCATATCATATAGGAAGCAGTGCCTGCATATTTTTAACATAAATATAGTTCAGACCATATAGTGTGTGTGCAAGCATCTATTAAAAAAGATCCATGCATTTAGTCGAAAGATTGGGCGAATTGTGCATGTGATATATATATTTATAAAAAAAAAAAAAAAACACACACACTGATTTCATTTGTAAATTAAATGCTTACAATTTATAAGCTTTCATTCCAAACAATATTTCAATTTGTACCGGACATTGATTTAATTTAATTTACTATTTAATATTATTAATTCATTAACTAAATTCACTACTTACCTTTGTTCTCTTATATGCAACTCTTAGCCTAATATAACAATTTACATCACTTCAATTTATTCGTCATTTTGTTTCAACTGTAAATACTTAGCCTTATATTCCCATGGTTTCATTTCCTTCTCAACGTTTGCTTCATTATTAATTTTAAAATCTTTATTTCTTCTAAAGTAAATTTGCGTAAATCTTATTAAAATGACAAATTTAATTAACGAAAATGACAGGTCGTTACACATATAAAAAAAAAAAAAGAGAATATTTATAATTTAGAAATGATATAATAAAATTTTATAAAGGAAGTAACGTGCAGATCAAATAATGTACTATCCATGCATTAGTTTGTAGTATAGGCTGGGTGAAAACTTTTGCATGTGTACACGCAAATCTAGTAGGAAATAGGCAGTGTGTTTTTGCGTGAAGGGAAAAAATTAAGGGAGTGAAGTATTTGCATTTCTTTGGGTTACAGTGAGCGTACATTCTTAGTTGATATAGGCTTGGGCCGTGACCTTATGCATACTTCCAGTTGAAGTTTAGTAATGTGGTGGTTGTGCGTTTTGTTTAATTAAATAATAGAGTATATATATAAAAGGTAGAAAAAAAAAAGATTTTATTTTGGGCCGAGTTGTTCGTCAAGTAGGGTGGTGTAGTGGTCGAGCGTATCGTGCCAAATTTCTTTGACTCTATTCGTTCCAATTGTTTCAAATATTTGCGTTGACCATAAATTTTAAAAGTCACGTATTCGGTATTTGGATCTTGTTATAGATTTGAATCTAGACGTGACATCCAGGGAAATTTGATCGCTACCCTCTGTGCGTTTCTTTTTTTTGGTGGATTTTTCATTTTAGCTTGAATCAAATTTTCTGCAGCTTTCAGGTGAGTATTCCTCACCAGACATATGTACATATATTTTGTGAATTATCGCAAGTGTATGTGTAAAAATTTTATTTAAATATTATCTGTCTGTAGTATAACGTAGAATGATGAATCCCATTTAAATTGACACCTCATCAGTTATTATCTGTTGTATTATTTCTGCAGTTATATTATATTATTGTTTATTTACTGCTTAAATCACCACTGCAAGTTCCCTGTTAAATTTAGATTGTTGTGGGCTGAAATGATAGGCCTAAATGATGATTACTGTGCTATTATTATGTTAACTGTTTAACTGTTAACTTGGGATTGCGGGTTTGAAATGATAGAACCCGGGGTTTGTAAATTACGGATTGAAATGATATAAATCCGTATCACTTGACCTAGGCTAGAAAACTATATACAGGCCCGTGGTCCTTATAATATTTTCTGAAATATTTAAAATTATTTTGGAAGTTAAATATTTGATTTAATATCTTTAAAGGATTTTATATTGATTTTGAATGAGTTATAAATGTTAATAAATAAATAAATAAATATTTGAATAAAATTTTGGAATATAACTTATTTTGGAAATTCTGGATTTTTGAAAGGATAAGATTTCAGTTAAGAAATATATATATAAGTTATATTTGGAAATATTTATTAAGTTAAACAATCTACTAAAGCATTTAAATGCTGTCTTTTGAAATTGGACTAGTTTTACCCGTAACTTTAGGTAGCATTTCCTAAGTGCTATAGAATCTGGAATTTGATTGTTTTGAAATTTAAGGAATTTGATAAATTATATTTATGTTTAAGTTTTGGAGACCTTTAAGATATGAGATTTATAACTGGATTTTTCTTAATAAATTTAAGATGAACATTCTAGTGTTAAGTAAATTTTGAAATTATTTAATGGCATAATTTTGGAGTTTTATCTATGGAATTTATGGGAATATTCAAGACGAAATAATAAACACTAATTTGTTGAAAGAAAAAAATATCCAACCTTAGTTTTGAATATTAATACTCCAATTGGATATATATATATAGGAATTGAAATGGTCTTGGGAACATGAAGTGATATTTAAATTATGGTTTAAAATAAAGAAATATATTTGTAAAGCTATGTAAATTATCTTCTTTACAAAGTAACCATAAAGTTAAACCATTTATATCCAAACCATTTGTGTTTTGGGAGTTATGTTTTTTTTAAAGAAAAATTTCCAATATATTATGGTTTAAAGGTATAATTCAAATATTTGGTTTCCAGATATTATAAATTTTAAGCAGTATGGTTTTGGAAAAGAATTATATTTGAATATAACGATATCATGTTGTTTTGGGTTTTAAATGATATCGTATTTATAGTTTTGAAATGGAAATGTTTATACTGGTTTTAAAGTATAAATTGTTTTTAAATGACCACGGGTTATAATAACGATGGGTTGGCAAAGAGACCGGGATCGGATATGGACATACTCTCTGTCGATACCGAAAACCACTTTGACCAACCGTGTACGCGGTGGAGATTCCAGAATGAAGTAGGTCGGTGGTGGCGTTTCCTGTAAGGTAAATACGTGGACCCGACTCCCGTGAGTTGGCATAAGGTGGCTAAAACAGGAGCAATTCCAGGCCAATGAGGTCATTCCTCTGATCGGACGCTCCTCTTCGATATTATACTATGATTTTGGATTGATTCGGTGGCCACCTCTATATTTTGATTTTGGGGAGTTAGTCCGAGGTGGGCGGTAACTGCGGCTACGCGTTTCCACCAGCCTGGATAGCAATTGGTATATCTACCCTGGCATTGCCTAGTTGTGCCGTGTCATCTACCATACCGAGCCTTGTACGAGTTTAGATTTCTCCCGTAGCCCGTGTGGTATCCTCTAGTTGCTTCCCGATCAGGAGGAGCTATGATATTGGATGGACTACTGGGACTATTACGTGTTAAGGTGGAAAATGTAAAGCCTTAATGCTATTTAAAAGTATGTTTATTTTATAAATAGACACTATTATAATAGCGCAATATACTACATAGTAAATAGTTTGACGGATCCTTAGAGGATGGGCGGTCCCAAGCATCCTTTAAGTTACTTGCTCTATATTACAGTACACTTGAATTAGCTTACATTATATAAGTATGTATGTCCTGACTCGAGTGTTATGTTTTATTTTTCGCTCGGGTCAGCCTGAGTTGCAGCTTCAATTTCTTCTCCGTAGCTAGGACACTCAGTAGATCATTCGCGCTGCTGGAAGTTGTTTCAGCCTTTATCTTTTCTGGAATTCAAGACTTTGAAGACTCTATCTCTATTTATGTCTTAAAATTTGTATTGAGGATTATAGACAATGTAAGTTCTGTTTTGTTGAAGTTATATCAGTGGCTTCATGAACCACTAAATTTTTAATTTCCGCTGCGAGATTCTGATATCTGTGTATGTGATTCTGTGATCTATTTATTGTATATTCTGAGTTTTGCCAAATTTATTCTACAACGCAGTATTTTGAACAATTCAAGTCCGACAATGTGCGGATGCGAATGGTTGAAAATATTGGGTCGTTACACCAGTAGGAGAATGCCTCTTAGGGAGAGAGAGGAGTTAATTAAGCAGACACAGGATCTTTTGGAGAAGGGTTTGATTAGACCCAGTTTTTCTTGTTGGGGCTCTGCTGCGGTGTTTGTCACCAAATCTGATGGTTCACTAAGGTTCTGTGTTGATTATAGAGAATTGAACAAAGTGACCATTCGAAATAAATATCCTTTTCCTCGTATCGATGATCTCTTTGACCAGTTGCATGGAGCTTCTATCTTTTCTCAACTGGACTTAGCTTCGGGATTCCATCAATTGAGGGTGGTTGAAGACAGTATTCCCTTGATTGCATTTAGGGGACCGAATTGTTTCTATGAGTGGTTGGTTATGCCTTTCGGGTTAACCAACGCTCCTGCCTATTTTGTTGACCTGATAAATCGAGTCTTTTGGGATGTGTTGAATAAATTCGTGCTGGTATTCATCGATGATATATTGGTCTACTCTAAATCTAAAGAGAAGCACGGGCATCGTTTGAGAATTGTATTGGAGACTCTGAGGAAGCATGTTTTGAAGGCAAAGTTCTCGAAGTGTCATTTATGGAAATCAGAAGTTAAATTTTTAGGACACATTGTTTCTGGTGAAGGCATTTCTGTAGACCCAGCGAAAGTTGAAACTATTTTGGAGTGGAAGCAGCCGGAGACACCGACTGAAGTTCGCAGTTTTCTGGGTTTGGCTGGCTACTACAGGAAATTTATTAAGGATTATTCCAAGATTTCTTCACACCTGACTAAGCTGACTAGAAAAGGAGCTAAATTCAAGTGGACACCTCAGTGCGAGGAAGCTTTTCAGGAAATAAAGACAAGGCTAACCAACGCACCAGTGCTTGCTATTCTAGATGGGAAGAGCAAATTTGACATTTATACTGATGCTTGTCTAGTTGGACTGGGAGCAGTTCTGATGTAGAATGGAAGGGTAATTGCGTATGCTAGTCGGCAATTGAAGCCACATGAGAAGAACTCCGCTACGCACGATCTTGAACTGCTAGCCATTGTTTTTGTTTTGAAGATCTGGAGACATTATCTTTTGGGGGAAAAGTTTGAGTTATTCACGGATCACAAACCGTTGAAATATATTTTCTCTCAAAAAGATCTAAATCTGAGACAGCAGAGATGGGTCGAATTTCTGGCATCCTATGATTTGGACATTTTGTTTACTCCGGGAAAAGCGAATGTTGTAGCTGATGCTCTTAGTAGAAATGCGGTCTTATCTCTTTTGGAGATCGTTCCATCTCTCCATAAAAGAATCATTAGTAAGCAAATGGAGGATAAATCTTTTGAGGAAATAATTCTTGGAACTAAGGACGGTCGATATTCGGATTTCAGGGTGGACAATCAAGGTGCTTTAAGGATTAATGGTCGTTTGTGTGTGCCTAATATAGATCGACCGAGGCAAGAAGTTTTAGCTATGTGTCATCGCTCCAAACTGAATATTCACCCGAGAATTTCAAAGATGTATAAAGATATGAGGAGAGTTTTCTGGTGGCCGAGCATGAAGAAGGTTGTAGCTGCTTTCGTAAAGAGTTGTGCCATCTACCAACAAGTTAAGGGAGATCAACAGAAGTCAGCCAGATTATTGCAGCCTTTGGAAATTCCAGATTGGAAGTGCGAGATGATTTCGATGGACTTCATCGACGGTTTGCCTAGAACCAGGAAAGGAAATGATGGTATGTGGTTATTGTGGATCGTTTAACGAAGAGTGATCATTTTATTCCGGTTAAGGCAACTCGTACTACAGCTTCTCTGGCAGAAATTTTCTTGAAGGAGGCAGTCAGATTGCGTGGTGTTCCCGTCAGTATAGTAAGTGACCGTGATCCTATTTTCACTAGCAAATTCTGGAACGCTCTGAAATCAGCTATGGGAATAAGTTTGAGATTGAGTATAGCCTATCATCCTCAGACGGACGGACAAACAGAGAGGCTTAATCGTATTCTTGAAGATATGCTGCGAGCTTGTGTATTGGATTTTGGAGGATCGTGGGAAGACCACCTTCACCTAGTGGAATGTTCTTATAATAATAGTTACCAAGCGAGTATTAAGATGGCCCCGTATGAAGCTCTGTATGGAACACCGTGTAGATCCCCATCCTGTTAGATTGAATCGAAAGATCGTCTTGTGCTCGGTCCCGATCTAATTCGAGAAGCTTCTGCGAAGGTTGAGCTTAACAAGAAAAGGATGAAAGCTGCTCAGGATCGGCAGAAGAAATATGCAGATTAGAGGCGAAGACCATTGGAATTTGAGATCGAAGATTTAGTTTTTATTAAATTTTCCCCAATCAAAGGTGCTATAAGATTCGGAAAGACGGGAAAACTTGCTCCAAGATATATTGGTCCATTCCGAGTGCTGGAAAGAATTGGAGCTGTTGCTTATAGAATTGAATTGCCAGAATGGATGTCTGGAATTCACAACGTATTCCATGTGTCCCATTTAAGGAAATTTGTTCATGACCCATCACTGGTTGTAGAACCAGTTGTCCAGGAAGATTTAGAAGTAGAACCCAGCTTGACTGTGGTTAGAAATCCCGTTCAGATTGTAGATCAAGACGAGAAGCAACTCAGAAACAAAGTGGTGAAACTCGCAAGGTGCAGTGGAGCGAGGATCCCAGAGATTGTATCTAGGAAACTCTCGATAGTTTTAAGAAAGCTTATCCGGATTTGTGTCCGGATAACTAGTGATGTTTGTTTGAATTGACTGTTTGATTTGTTTGTTTTTGTATGGATGATATGTATGTTTGGATTATTATTACAAAACTTTTGAATTAACTGTTGGTTAAATTTCGGGGATGAAATTCTTTTAAGGGGGGAGGAATGTAACATCCCAGAATTTTGACCATATTATTATAATAAGTTTTAATCTAATTTAAATGAAATACAAGCTTTTCAAATTTATAAAATGATGAGATCTTTGATATTTAGAAGTTATATATGCTTTGTAAAGGAAGCTTTGATTTGAAAACTTAAAATAAAGTCTTTTAAATTGTTTATAACAAAATCTCTCTTATTTAATAAAAATCAAAGATTCTATATTTTAATATTTGATGATATAAATATGAATATGTAATTGTAGTCTTTAAATAATAATGTTCAAAAGTAGGCAACCATACCAATATTCAAATATAAATATTAAAGTATAAAACATGATTATAAAATATAAGTTATAAATAGAAATATAAAATTTACAAATACAATGTCATGAATCAAATGCTGAAAATTTAAATCACCAATAGAACAAAATTTAGAAATTATAACCATAATAATCATACATGAACAATACAAATAAAATAAAACTAATATACTAACAATGACTAAAATAAGTTTACTCAAAATATATAAGGTAAGTTAGCCTAAACATTAACCTGTAAAACTCGTTTATACAATACAAATCTTTAACAAAAATTATAACAAGGAGGCTATGCAAATCAAGTATGCTAAGAGACAAAGAAACAAATTAAATATATTAACATATATGCTGCTGTAAAATTATGTATGCATAAGAAAACAAGTATTCACTTCAAATACAAAACAAATATCTTTGTACAAAATACAAATTTCAGAAACATTAATTATATATTAACATAAATGAAAGCATATGCATTAATTAGCACAACTTTGTGTCCACGAAAATCTTACAGCCGAAATCTCTGTATCATGTCATATTGCAGAAAATTTAATACAAGTCTTGTTTGGTCAAACAAGTGAAACTTGTACCTGTAAAATCCTACAGATGTTCCAGTCCTTCTATTTATATTTATCATACTATTGTGTTCTTTTATAAAACTTAACTAAAACTAAGAGCAAACCTGAAAAGAACAAAGAAAAATAAACATTTATTGCCCTTCAACTCAAACAAATTCAAAACAGCGAAAAAAAAAGAAAGATTTTACAGTGATTCATCTGCAGTCTTCATTAAATTTTCTTTCTGTTCAACAAAAATTAAAGGTGAGTAAACTTATTTTTCCTGAACTTTTAATTATGATAATTAGTTCATGTATTTGGTATTGCTATGTATTGATAACAAGAGAACTTGTAATGATTTTTGTTTTACAGTAGGTGTATGCTCTTCATTGTTTTAACTTTTTCGGGCAAGAAAGTGGGAAAAATTTAACACTTTATCTAGCAAAACACTGTAAACTTAGGATATTTTAACTAAATAAATTTGTTTATTCTTAAAAAAAAATCTGGAAATGGTTTAAGGTACGTCAGTGGAGCTTGGCTTCAGTATGCTCACATTTACAGTAAAAGAAATCAAAATGTTAAAATTCGAATGTTTTAAATTGGCGATTTGATTTCATAACCTGGTTTAAAGCACAAAGCTAAGATTTTTAAAGTAAAATAATGATTTTTAGAACATTGAACAAGGTGCAGTTCGGTGATGAATTAAAATTGCATTATTGTCAATTTCTATCTGTTTCACAAATCTTAAGTGTTGAAACTAGTTGTGTAGTTAGCTTGTGGGTTCTTGAATATAGGAAAAATACCAGAAAATTTTCCGAATGCAAGATTATATGAGGTGAATCAATTTTAGGGTTTTTGGGTTCGACAATTTTGGGGTCTGCATTTCGAATGATTGCGTCGCCATGTTTCAACCGAGTTTCACGAATTTTTGGGGAAAGGAAGAGAACAACGATGCCGTGGTATGGCCGGAGACGCGTAGCTATTAGTGGTCGAGGATTTGTGATCATGGCGATTTTTCTTGGTCGAGTCTGAGTCGCAGTTCATACGAACATGCATATTTCGATTTCGTATTTATTGCATCGATCTGGGTGGTGTTATCGAACGAGTAGCTGTATTGGGGTTAACTGGGACGCCATGGGTCGCCAGAATCATTGGCGAACCACCGTGCACGTGCATGGTGGCGTCGTGACTGATGTTTGTCGCGTGGTTTTACTCGAGTATATTGGCAGATTTCTTCGAGTATGATTTGGGGTGTGTGCATTTGTGTTTTTCGTGTGTTTCGGTAGTTTTAAACTAAACATTAAAAAAAATATAAAACAGAAGAGAAAAGAACAGCAGAAGGAGAAGAGGGTGTAGAAGATGGACGTGGGAAAGATACTGGGAAGTCATGTGGTTAGCACGAGCACAGCATGATGTCTTCTTCGGGTTTAAATCTTCCAGAGATTAATCAAATAAAATCTTAAGTTAAAGGGCTAAACAAGTTGTATATTAATTATGTTATTAATGTTGATGAGGTTTTAAGGCTAAACTTGATTTAAATTTACCAAGAAATGTTTTCGAACTTAAGATAGTTAATTTAAAATGGGACGTTAATTAAGAATGTAATTAATTTTATAATTAAAATGAAATAAGTAGTTAAAGATTTAACTAAATTTGTAATTAGAGATTTTTAATAATAATCTTGTGTAAATCAATTTGTTATTATAGAACTTAATTAACCATTTAAAGTTAATTAATTAAAAAATAGAAGTTAACTGATTAAATAATTAATTAAGGATTAAACGATTAAGTTAATTAGTAATTAATGTTTAATTAAGTAATTAGTAATAATTAAATGGGTAATTGGGATTTATAAATCAATAATTAAGGTTATTGATTAATAATTAAGAATTAATCAATTAATTAAGAGAGTAATTAATAAGTATTCAATAAATAAGTTAATTAAGTAGTAAATAACTAAGCAAGAATAAAATGGTTTATTCTTAAGCAAGTAATTAAGTTTAAATTAATCAAACAATTTTGATATGAATCGATGATTCTGTTTGATTGACTCTGATATGTATTTGTATCCTGTGAAGTTCTGTGATATTCTGGATATTTCTGTGATGACTGTGATGATTTATCTGTGATAATTGCTATGTGAATTCAATTGTTGAATTAAACTGTTTAAAATTAATTTAAACAACTTGGACTTTAAAATGGCGTTTGGATTTCGATGAGACCGGGATCGGGCGTCAAATTGATATTCCAAAAACCACATCGATCCAAATTAAACGGTAGGTCGTGATATTTCAAGTGAAGATCTAGATGGTGCTTTCAGAATGCAAGGGTTACCGTCGTTAACTCTGAGGGTGATTCCAAAACGAGTGTAACGAGATAATGCCTTCGGTTTCGTTTGAACCCGGAACGAACTTTTAAGGATTGAGCATTCTAAGAGATATTTTCTATAAAGGTAACCGCAGCCTCAAGCCTCATCAACCGGAATGGCTAAAATAGGGGATGTGCAGCAAGGTTAGGTGGGTCATGCCCAAGCAGGACGAGGTATACCCCTGTCTAGATGTCCCTTTTATTCGGCTGTGTGGGTGGTTGGTCTACAGCCAATTACGGGGTTATCTTGTTCGGGACTGTTCGGTAAGAAATGGTTCCGGCCTTGTGGTGCAGGGGAGTTAGGGTGGCTCCTTGGTACGGTGATTTAGGCCATGTACTGTGACGGGCGGTACCCCAGTAGCCCCGCCATTGTGTGTGATCCAATTTCCAATAAGAGCCGTACATTTTGATTTTGCCCAACTACGTTGGAATGTGAGATGTAAGCATTTCAGCTATTTCTGTATTTTACTTGAAAGCCCTAGACACTACTATAATATCATTGAATTTCCTATAAAATGTTTTAGTTCGCGTAAGGTAAAAACTTACCCGTATTTATGTATGGGAAGTCTTACGTGATACCTTTATTTCAAATGATTTTCAAGTTAAACAATTTTAACCGTTTACTCATACCGGACCCATGTCTGACCCGGACTTTATATTTTGTTTTCATAAACTCTTGGGTACTCAAATTTTTATGAGTAGCCAAGTGATAGGTTTCAGAGCATAGAGTTTTTTGGAGGAGTTGGAGGAGAAGACCAGACGTATGTAGCTATCTATATAGTTCCGCTGTGTTAGTTGGTGTATGATGTATTTTGGGATGTATGTATTGACAGATGTGTATACGACAGTCTTGTTGTACGATATTGTATAACTCTGATGTATGTATAACTATGTAATAGTTATGTTGATGTATTATATCCTGTTCCATTCCGTTGTGAGATTCTGATGTTGTTATTCCTTCTTTCTATTCTTTTCTATTTCTATCCCATTCTTTCTTTATGATGATACATCTTTCTGGAATTAGAAAGGCGGGTCGTAACAATTAGTATTTTATATTATGCTAACATCTGTGGATGTAGGGAAACAGGTTGGAGGGATCCAACTGGATTGCTCAAAATTATTTAGAATGTTCTAATAATTATGTGATATGATTATTTGATAATCTGTGATGAATTATATTGATAATTTGAAATATTGGATGCTATGGTTTGATTGGATATATTGGGTAAATCGAGTTATCAAAATATATATAGATTGCACTTTTGAAGGGTAATAAAAGGGAAAATTATTAAGTAAATAATTATAGCGGTTTGGATAAATGAATTGGAAAAGGATAAAAGTTAGTTTTTAAACTCTAATGAATAAATTCTAAGTATGAGAAAGGAGATTTTTAAATAAAAGAGAATAAATGAATTTTAAAACTTAGGTGATACTATTTAAAGGAATAAAAGTTTTATTTTTAAATTCTAAATTTAATAGTTTAAGAAGTAGTAAAAGGAATTTTATGAAATTGGTATTTTCAGTTAAATAAGATTTTAAATCATAATGAAGAAGTTAATGGATTTAAAATAAATTTGAGTAAGAAAGGAATATATTTTGATGGAGTTAATTTTGGAAATCAATTTGAAAATTGATTTAGTGTTTGAAAACTGTGTTTAAAGGATGAATAGAGCCACGAAATTTATAAACTGGATTTATTAAGTGAAGTAATATATCAGTGGATATTTGGAAGTATAAATTCATGGTGAGAATTTATAAAAGAATGGGTAATTTGTTTTAAAGATAAATAGTGGTTTGTTTTAAAAGTGTGGGAGAGAAGTGTATTTCGCTGAAAGGTCAAGCATGTTTTCAAACAAGATTTTTAAGTATAAGTGAAAAGTTTTAAAGTTTGTTTAAAGGAATGTTTTAAAGAAATTATTATTTAAGTTGCTTTATTTTATAAGTAAACATTTATCTAAATTTATTATAGTAGTAATTATTTGAAAGGCTGACTAGTATTATGATTTTAAAGATAATTATTAATATTTATATTTTGTAAAATAGTTTTATTTTAAAGATAGTTTGGTTAAAGTTTTTTTGAAAAATTGTATAGAATTTCGTAATCTCTTATTTTAAATTTTGTTTAGCTTAACTTTTATTTTAAAAATTAGTTTTATATTTTATAAAGTAGTTTTATTTTAAATATTCTTAAAGTATATATTTTTGAATAAAACATTAAAGTAGTTTTTAATTTAAATGTTTTAAAGTATATTTTATAATAAATTGTTTTAAATTATTTTAAAATCTAAAGTATTTGTACTTGGTGATTTCAGCGATTTGGGGAATTTATTCCACGAGAGGGAGATGGTTTGAAACTATTTCAAAGGACTGAAGATTGGAAATATATCTTGCGAAGATATTTTGAGGATTATAAATAATTTGGGAAAAATTATTATGGCTTGATGATTTTTTATGAATGTTATTTGATAGTTAAATAACCGATTATCAATATTGGCCAATCCGCTGATCATTTCGAAGAGACCGGGATCGGGATTTATTTCCGAAAACCATTTCGATCTGGTTTGCACGTTTTCGTGGGGGAAGAAAAGGGCTGGGATTCGAAGATGGAGCAGTGAATGCAAGGGCGCTTCTAATCCTGAGGGTGATTCCAAAATGGGTGTAGTAAGAATAGTGCCTTCGGTTTCGTTCGAACTCGGAACAGACTTGTATGGTTGAATGTTATCAGAACATCGTTAGGCAGACGATTAGCATTCTAAGTGAATGTGTGCTAAAAAGGTAACGCATAGCCTCGAGCCTCATCAACCGGGAAAGGCTAAAACATGGGATGTGCAGCAAGGTTAAGTGGCTAGCAACCAATTCCCAGTCTAGATGTTCCTTTTCGGCTTAGTGGGCGGTTGTTGATCCCAACCGCGTGTTGATCTTATTCAGACTATCCAGTAAGGGGTAGCTCCAGTCTTGTGTTGCAGGGGATTTAGGGTCGATCCTTAGTACGGTGATCTAGACCACGTACTGTCACGGGAGGTACCCCAATAGCCCTGCCATTGATGGAAATCCATATTCCCTGCATGCCTTTACAGTTTTGTTTGTATACCTATTAGCTGGAATTTAATTAATGTAACAATTTCGGCTATTTGAATAAGTATTTGTAAATAGACACTATTATAATATCAGAGGATTTTATAAAAAATGGTTTGGTTATCGTAAAGTAAAAACCCGACATGTTTATTTATGGCGTGGCCTTACGAGATACCTTTGATTTCAAAGGATTTTGAAAACTTTAATAGTTCAATTGAGTGTGATTTCTCATGCTGGTTTTCCAGACTGACTCGGGTATTATTTAACTATAATGCTCGGGTCAGACCGAGTATTATAGAGTACAAATTTTGGACGCACTATTGTGAAGCTCAGGAGACGAGCTGGATGGCGAGACGTACTTCCGTACTTGATTACTATTCCACTATGTAGGGACATGTTACTGTGCTGTCCGGATTTGATGAACTGATTGTTGTACTCTAAGAAATGCATGTATATATGATGATACAGATTCTTTGTATTTAAAGTCAATGTTATATATCATATTTTATTCCACTGCATTTGTGAGATTCTGATATTGTTTCTTGTTTCTTCTTCTACTTCCTTCTTCTTTAACCCTAATGGTTCATATTTCCGGCATCCGATTATTCGGCATTTGATATAGTGGACGTATGATGTCGATTTTCAAGCATCGAAAAATCGGGTCGTTACACTTAGTATAAGAGTAGAAGGTTAAGCGAGAACCTTGGCTCTAGTGGGAATTACTCAATAGAGTCTGTAAGTACTCTAGAATGAGTTTG
Source organism: Allium cepa (assembly GCA_030765085.1). Taxonomy (NCBI): domain Eukaryota; kingdom Viridiplantae; phylum Streptophyta; class Magnoliopsida; order Asparagales; family Amaryllidaceae; genus Allium; species Allium cepa. The sequence continues at coordinate 959,367,053 of CM060939.1, read as the reverse complement.
AGTGTATTAATAGATATGAGAGTGTATTTGTTAGTGGATATAAAAACTATTTTTATATTGTGTTAACTTATCGGTTTAGTGTTCATAGATTCTGGTCGATATGTGGTACGCCATGGTATCGATAGGGATTTCTAAACTCTTAAACAAGATAAACCAACACAGTATGGTTTTAAACATAGGGTAAATGAAGTAATTTTACACAAATTATTTTCGTATATGAAAAGAAATAATTTTTCGTAAATTATTATAGTTATATATGATTGCTTGGCTGTTAGAAGATGATAATATTTAATTATTATCATTATTAAGTAGAAGCTGAATAAAGAATTGAAATTATAACCAAAAAATAAGAAATAAAATTCATTAATGAAATTTATGAACGTGTATTTTAAATGTGATTTATAATAGAATAAAATTCCAGAGTAGTATTTGAATATGAATTAAAAGGATTTGGAATTGAAATTTTGAAAATTGAATTTCTTTGAGCTTGAAAATGGTTTCAAGGGTTTTTGAGAAATAATAGTGATATAATTTCTCAAATATTTTTGAATTGAATATAAAATCTGGTGGGATTTGTAATCAAAATTATTTGAAAATGTTTTTGGAAAGCATAAGAGCATTGAACTCTTTTCGGTCACTGGAAAATAACTTCGGTGATGACTGCAGCATCATCTATTGTTCATTTTCAAGTTTCCAAGAGTGGGATTACTACCCGAATGATTTAATTTGGAGTTGTTTGAAAAACTGGGCTGGTTTTAAAAATTCAAGGAATAATTGGATATGCAATTGGATTATGGATATCAAAAATGATTTTTTTTTGAAGTTTTGGTTTGCTAAAACCATTTGATTTTAAAATACAAAGGAATAATGAATATTTTGAATTGGTATTTGTTGCCAAATCGAGTTTAATTTGGTAATGCAAAGGAATAGTTTGGTTTGGATATAATTGATTTCCAAAATGATTTTGAAATTTAGAGTAATTGATTAAAAAAATATGGAATCTTATTAAAAATGCAATTGGAATATAAATAAGCTGGAAAAATTTATAGAAGTTAAAAATTCAAAATAAAATGGAATGTAATTAAATAAATGTAAAAAAATTATTTTATTGGAAGTAAATTTGCGGGAGAACAAATTTATTTAAATTTGTAAGTAATAGAACTAGAATTAAAGTTGAATAATGGAATCAATTTAAATTGTGTTAAGAAAAGTGAACTGTAAATTTGTGTGAAGGAACTTGTGACGCCCCACCTCTATACCCACGCTAGCCAAGGACACTACGGGGTAATGCCGTCAACTAGCGCGGAGAATACGGCTGCTGAGGAGCGACCAGCTGAGTAGTTGCTTGGTGCGAGCACCGGTATGTCAGATAGTAAAATATGCGAGGAAATATGACACACCGATACAAACTCAAAGCTACTGCACAGTGGCTATATAAGTTTTAGAAACAAATATGGAAATAAACATAACATAAATTAGTCACATATATCCATATCACGAAGGCGAAAAAAGATATGAATATAACACATAGAAGTGTATATCAGAGTAGTGGTCAAACAAGATCCACAATATCATAAAAAAATAGATACAGATGCTACACAAAAGAATATGTATACAATAATGAGTCTATATCTCGATTGTATAACAACAAAAACTACAAATCTAATGTAGTTAGCCAAAAGTCAGATAATACTCCCAGATGAGGAGTCAAGCAGAAGCACCTATAACATCTCGGTCTGACACGAGTATTATATAATAAGAAAATAATAAACGGATCAGTCTAGCTATAAATATCAGATAAATTAAGACGGAATAAGAGATATAACAAAACGTATGATAACAATAATGCCATACTATGAAAAGTACACATTTGACAACAACAAAAAATCATACAATATCTCAACAACCTCAAAGCACCAAAAAGAATGTCATATTCTTTATTTTATTCACCAAACCACAAATATTGACATCATATCACTGCCAATCATAAAAGCTGATGAAACACAAATTCTAGAAATCATCAATCAGAAATCCTGAAATCACAAAAAGGGGGAGGCCTATCACAAAACGGGAGCATGAAAACTCACCAACATGTGTATCACGAACAGGACGCTATCCCATGGTCGCTAACATAGAGCCGGTGCAACGACGTAGTACAATATCGGTACGCCCGAGGAACCTGAAAATCGAATAATTCGGAACAACGATATAGTACAACGGTAGGCCCGATGATCCTGATAAGCTGGTACAGCAACGTAGTGCAAAGGTACGTCCGATGAGCCAAACTCCACAAAAGAATATGGGTCACTAGCCCACAAAAATTGAGTCGAAACTCCAAATAATATATAGGTCGTTAGCCTATAAAAGAAATGTGACGAAACTCACTGAAACGAGGTACCGTTCCCTACGTGGACAAAGAAACATAGCCTTTCTCTAGTCTAAATCACATAAATGATTATCAATGATCATCAAGAAGTGTCAACTACATTAAGCTAGTAAATAAATGAGCTTAGCTTCATGTCCCATTACCACTAGCTTAACTTAAATATTTACGAACAAATTGTAGATCTCCACAAGAAAATTGTCACAAGAGATTCAATCAAACAAGTCCAAGAATTAACCGACGAAGTAAACGCAAGCGTTTCATACCACTTGTTTTACTAAGTCATTTAATTAGATTTCTCATACGAGTGGGGTAAAGGTTGCTATATACTAGTAGATTAGAAAACGGTTTAAGAAACGAGCTTTGTAATAAAATAGTGTTGAAATCGCTTTGAATAAAAGAGTTTTGTTATTTACTACTAGTATTGAAACCTTTATATTTTTAAAGTGACAAATCATAAAAATGATTGTTGAAATAATCAATCGCCAAAATTCACATACGAAGACGTGAATAAAATCCAAAGAAATCGATACCGAATCCATCAAAATGGATATTCGCAAAAATCCTGAAGAAAATGTCATCAAAGTTGATAATAGATGATAACAACAAAAGGGAAAAATATGAATCGATTAGATTTGGAAACTCAAGCTGAATAGGCAAAACAGGCAAAAACAGGCAGATTCAAACGTCTGAAATGTATGATTTAGACGTCTGAATCTAGAAAATAAAATATTTTCTAGAACATAATTCAGACATCTGAATCAATAAATTCAAACGTTTGGAAATGCTAATTTTTAGCCTATTTCCTCTCTGGTTCAATTCGAACCAATTCAGACGTCTGGGAATATTGATTCAGACGTCTGAATACCGGAGAATAAAAATTCCCAGTCTAATATTCAAACGTCTGAATCCTATGTTTCGGGCGTCTGAAACCGAAGTTCAGGGCATTCCCTGAACCTAGGCCAAAAACGGCCAAACAATTATCTAAAGCGATCGGACGAGCAACAATGACTAAGGATTTATGCCAAGCGATAACCCAGCCTTAAAGGCTTTTCGATACGCCAGGAATATACATGTCCAAATATCCATATAAGGATTTTCATAAATTTTGCTTTCAAACACTAAAAGTTGGAATATTAACCAAAGTAATCCAAATCAAAAGCAAATGCACATGAATAAGTGTTAGGAATTCATACCTAACAACAAGGATAGATATAGACATAGATGTGAGATAAAAATCTCACCTTTAAACCCAAATCAAATGAAGAAGAAGGTATAGAGCAATGGCGAGAACAATCAATCTTCAATTCCAACCCAACAAGCTTGAATCTAAGCTTAAAAGAGAAACATTTCCTAAGTTAAGTTTAGGAATTTCAGAAATTGAAAGGAGAATGAGTTGGAGAAGAAGAAGAGAAGGTTTACCAAAGTTTCTTCTATGAATTTGGAGCTAGAACTTGAATTTGCAACGATGATTAGGGCTTGTAGTTTTAATTTCCCATTCCTCTGTCCATTGTTGCCAAAGTTTGAGTATTAGGAAAATAAGAATGAAGTGAAGAGGTGAGGTAGACCGAGCTAGTGTAATAAGTGGGTTAATGGACTGAAACCCAACCTAAAGCCTTAAGTGAAAAGTAGAAAATTCCACTGTCTCCAAACATATCGAAGTTTATACTCAAAAAGGTCGCAAACATCATTTTGAACTCAATGGGGGTGGTCTCAAGTCCTAGTTCGACCGTTTATAAAAAGTAGCTTTTCGGACTATGATTCGACTAACGATGAAATATTTAAATAAAATATTCAAATATTCAATCGTAAAATATGCGAGTTGTTACAGACTCCTCTTCTTAAAGAAATTGCGTCATCGCAATCTTAAGAAATAAATGAAAAAATGTAACAACCATAAAAGCATATCAACACAAAAGAAGAAATTTGGAATAAGTAGTTCACCTCAAAGAGCACTATAAAGTAAGTCCGGATGTGTTCGCTCGATGAATACTCTAGATTCCCATGAAAAATCCTTAGGATTTGAAGACCATTGAGCCTTCACAAGAGGAACATCTTTATTTCGAAGGCATTTAACCTCCGAAGCAATGATTCGAATAGGATGTTCCTCATAAGTTAATTAGGTGAAACTTCAATTTCTTCAACAACACCGGGCTCTAGAATAGAATCAGAATCTCGATGGCATTTCCGTAATTGAGAAATGTGAAACACGTCATGAATAGCAGAGAATTGAGCCGGTAATGAGAGGCGATAAGCCATCGAACCAATACGTTCGGTGATGGGAAATGGACCAATATATCGAGGTGCTAATTTTCCTGATCGACTGAAACGCACCGCACCCTTCATAGGTGAAACACGAATAAACACAGAATCTCCCATAGAAAATTCTAATTTCCTTCATCGGTTATCGGCATAGGATTTTTGCCTACTTTGAGCATCTTTCATCATATGACGAATAAGGTCAACCTTTTCTGTGGAATCTCGAATAAAATCTGGACCTAAAACCAGCTTCTCACCATCCTCAAGCCAACAAGAAGGAGATCGGCATGGCCTTCCATAGAGTGCCTCAAAATGAGCCATACCAATACTAGATTGGAAGCTATTATTATAGGAAAACTCAACAAGAGAAATATGATCTTCCCAACTTCCACCAAAATCAAGAACACATGCACGAAGAAGATCTTAGAGAGTTTGATTCACACGCTCGGTTTGTCCATCAGACTGAGGATGATAAGCGGTGCTAAAATTAAGCTTCATTCCCAAAGCTTTTTGAAGATTCTTCCAAAATCCACTGGTAAAAAAGGGTCACGATCATTAACAATAGACGTCGGAACTCCATGCAATTTAGCATTTTCTTTGATAAAAGTTTGGCCAAAAGAGGAACTGTCCGATTAGGCCGAACGGGAATAAAATGGGCGGATTTAGTAAGTCTATTAACTATCATCCATAAGCTATCATGACCCGAACGAGAACGGGGAAGGCCGTCGATAAAATCCATGGAAATATGATCCCACTTCCAAATTGGAATTTCTAAAGGTTGCAATAACCCACCGGGCCTTTGATGCTCAGCCTTAACAAGTTGGCAAGTCATGCAACGCTTAACAAAGTTAGAATTATCAGATTTCATTCCATCCTAATAATGAAGTTGCTTCATATCCGCGTACATTTTGCTACTACCGGGATGAATGGTAAATTTAGAACGATGAGAATCTTCTAAAATATCTTTATGAAGATCACTAATATTTGGTATGATAAGTCTACCAAATTTTCGAATACCGCCACGAGCATCAATATCAAAGTCTTTGAAACCTTCAATATTAATTTTATCCCTACAACTTTGGCTAAGAAGAGCCAATTCGGGATCTAGCTTTTGGGCTTCAAGGATGCGGTCTAAAAGAGAAGGATGAGCCTCAAGGCTACATAAAACAAGAGATGAAAATAAATCGGATACACGATCTCGAATCTCACAAGTGCATAAAGTCTAGAGATTATTCCATTCGGATATCATCATGGAAACAACCACTTGTTGCTTTCAGCTAAGGGAGTCGGCAACACGATTTCCCTTTCCAGAAGTATAAAGAATATCAAGATCATAAGATGCAAGGAACTTGAGCCAACGCTATTGACGCAAATTAAGTTCCTTTTGAGAAAATAAATACTTCAAAGATTTATGGTCGATATAGAGAATAAATTTCTCTCCCAAAAGTTAATGACGCCAAATTCGAAGGGCGAAAACAATAGCTGCTGTAATATCCTGGAATTTTGGACAATTTAAATTTAATAATATGGGTTTAAATTTAAATTGAAATAATGATTTTTGTTAATAAATCTGATTTGATTTAATAATCTTCTTTATTTAAATATTTAATTTATGAATTTATTTTTAATAAACTAATAAATTGTTTTCTATTTAATAATGTATATGTATTTGTATATATTATAAATAGATAAGTTGTTAAATTAGTTTTAATGTTTTGAAAATAGGAATTGAGATTATTTTTGGATTTAAGTTTTTCAAAAATATTTAATAAAGTACTATATGATTATTAAATATAAGAAAAATGTTTTAATTGGTTTAAAATTTATTTTTGTCTTAAAGTTTGGATATTTAAAATAAGGTTAAAAATGTTGTGTTATTCTTTTTAAAATATTGATTGATAATTTTAATTTGTAAGTTTAATTTATGAATTTAAAATACAATTTAATATATGAAACATGTATAAGAACTAATTAACTAGGCTTAATACTTTATTAACTTTAATTAAACACTAGTTAATTTATGAAGACATTTGTAAGCATAAGAATACAAGTGTACATATATTAAAACTTAACCTAACATGTGTTAAATATTTAAGTGAGTGTATTTACAAGTGTTCATACTTGAGCCATGTGTCATTTGTTTAATTTTGTTTTCTTTAATTTTAATTTAAATCATGAACTAGTTATATAATTTGCACTCTTCCCATTCTCTTTTCCCTTCTTCATTTCCATTTTATAAAAGAAAAAAATTCAATTGCATATCAACTTAAATGAAAATATGAATTTCATCTCCTCTAACCTGCATTACACAAAGCCTGTAACTCCTTCAAAAATAATGCCTGCATTCATCTTTCTTTAAAAAAAAATCTGCAACCATGAAAATATGCATGCCTGCATGTATTCAAAACAACCTTGGGGCGGGGGGGCGGGGGGGGGGGGGGGGGGGGGATTTGCATCTGCATTCATGAATCTTCAAACTGGAAATTGGCATCTACATGCAAGGATTTTTCAATATGGAGGCATTTTAAACAAGTTGAAGCCTGAATTTCAAATTTAAGCAAGAAGGGTCTGCATGCAATTTTTCATGACTGCATTCATCTATTTTTACAAATCTGGAGCCTGCAATTTGAAAGTTTGCTCTGCATCTTGCAACTACAGGTGAGTAACACTTAACCTAAAATAAATAAGTAGGATTATATGCTTGTTTAAATCTGATGAATTAAATTTGTGCATATGCTTTTTATTCTTCATGCCTGTGTATATAAGAAATGAAATGCAAGTCAGATTTCCAAGGTTTAGATTGTTATAGTTTAGAGTAAAATTCAAATTTATAGAAATCAAATTTGAATTTTCTGTAACCTAGAAATCAGGTTACACAGAAAAATAATTAATATAGAGGAAAATTCAAATGTTATAATCTATTGTTTCAAGTTTACAAATAGAAACTATAAGTGAATTTAAGAATTCTAAATCAAAAATTACAATTTAATATGCTGTAAACCAAGTGCAGAGATGAACATACTATATTTTACATTTTGATATAGTACACTTGATTCTTGCATTTGAATTGATTGATTTTGCTTCTGTTGATTGAATAGCTATCAATGATTATAGGAAAAATTCTAAATTGGGTTTCAATTCAAAAGTTGATGTTGAATTTTGGAATTTAGTTTTAGAATAGTTTGTATGAGTTTCTGATTTGGTTTGAATATGGACTCCTGGGTTGATTGAGTTCAAAGCTCTTTTGGGTATCGATAGATGTTATGATGATGGAGCTGTCGCCGGAGTTTGAAAGATGGTTGTGGCGAGAGTTAGGTGATCTCGTCGTTGACAGGTTAGACAGTGGAAAGGGGATCGTGCTTCAGGTTTTGGATTTAAAACTTGAATTCAAATTCAAGTTGAATTATGGCAATTTGAGGATGTGAGTGTGATGAGAGGTCACAGGTGGATGGAGGATGGTCGGTGATAAGGGTCAGAGGTGGCCGGAGTTGGATTATGGATGCACAGGGGTGTGTGTACATGGTGGTGTTCTGTTTTGTTGCAGGGTTTTAAAACCCGAGATAGTCTCGAGTTATTTGTGAAATGACTCGAAGTAGGGAATCATTTTTCTCGAAGTAGATTAGGTGGTAGCTCGGGCTGTAATGTTTCAGGGTTAAACAGAACCTTATTTCCAGTTTTAAAAATTTTAAAAAGTAAGTTTTTAAAAGGAAAGTTTAAAACCTGAACTAAGTATAAGTTGAAATTGAATTTAAATATGAATTCAAAGTTTGAATTCTGGGATTTTTGTAATGATTTCAGTTTTTTTTTAAAAAAGGTAGGTATTACAGGTTTTACTTTTTGAAGAAAACTTGTTTCCAGGTTTTTAAAAATAAAACTGAAGTGAAGTGTAGTAATGCAAACAAAATCTGGAAATAAGTTTAAATCTAGAATTGATTTTGAATTCAATTAAGTTTTAAATTCCAAATTTTTGAGTTAAATTTGAAATGTTTTTAAAATCCAAGTTTGGTTTTAAACTTAAAACAGAAACTGTTTTTCTGTTTTGAAAATTTAAAAGAAGAGTTTAAACTTAAAGATGATGTTCAATCTGAAAATGTTTAAAACTGAAACTTAAGTATGAAATCAAATATTTAAATCTTGGATTTTTAATCATTTTTGAATTCAAACCTAAGTGGTTAAACTAAACAGGAAACTGTTTTTCTATTTTATGTTTTAAATTGAAAAGTAAATTTTGAAATGGCAACTGAAATTTAAATAAGTTTAAATCTGGAAAATTGAACTTTTGAGTTACTGAATTTGAGATGAATTTAAAACTGGAATTTAAAATTTAGATTTTAACTTTACAGTAAAAAGGAACCTTGGTTTTGAGTTTGAACTATAAGTTTTAAATTTTGAAATAAGGTTTAAAATAAGGTTAAATTCAGTTTTAAACCTGGAATTTGATTTTTTTATGATAGTTTTTAAAATTTAATAAGTTTTTAAATTTAAATTTGACTTAACCATTTTTTTGGAAAAGGTTAAATAACTTGAATTTAAAAATGAAGATGGAAGTGTGAAATAAAGTTTTAAATTTTAAGTTTGAATCTAGAATGAAAATTTTAATTTGTAATTCAGTTCGAAATTTAAAAGAAAATTCAAATTGAACTTTTGAATAAAGTGTTTAAAATACTTTTGTTAAAGAAGAATGTTTCTTAATTTAGAATTCAAGAAATTTATTTCATTTAAATTATTTAATCAATTTAAATGGAATATTAATTATTTAATTAATGAATAATGTGGATGATTAATTAAGTAATTAATAATTTTAAGTTAGATAATTAAGATTTGTGCTTAATTAATTAATGTTAATTAATCTATAATTAAGGATGATTAATTAAATTTTAATTTATGATTAAGATTTACTTAATCAAGTGATTAATAATAATTAAGATTTTAATTAACACTTAATTAATTGATAATTAGAGATTAATAAAATGATAATTAAAGATTAATTAATTGATAATTAATAATGATTAATTGAAGTTAATTCTTAATTATGTAATTAAAAAATGTTAATGAAGGTCATTAACTTAAGATTATTTTAACAATTAATTAATGTGATTAATTTTTGACAATTAATTAAATTAATTAATTAATAATAATCAATTGTTTATATTAATTACTTAATGAAGTAACTAATGAATTAATTACTTAGTGTAATTAATTTGATTAAGGTGATTAGTTTAGATTAATTAAGTTAAATTAATTTAAACATTTATGGATTATTGATAATTACTTTATGTAATTAATTGATTTGTAATTACCTAAGGAAGTAATTAAATAATAATTACTGAATGTAATCGAGATATTTATTATAGAAGTAATTTAAATTTAAATTACTTTAGAATTAATCAAGGATTAATTGAAGATAATTAATTAAGGATAATTAATTATGGGATGAGTAATTAAAGTAGTTAATTACTGAATGACTATTAATCATGGGTGATTAATATATATGGTTTAAATTGAAGATTAATTACTTATGTAATTAATTTATTTTGAGAAATTGATTAATTAATGATGTAATTTGGAATTGATTAATTAAGGTATAATTAATATTAAATGCTAATTACTTATTGTAATTAGAGATAGTTAATCAATAATGATTAAGTGAAATGGATAATGAGATGATGATTTATAAAATTGATTTATAATCAATTGAAGATTAAGATAAGCAGGATTTTGATGATGAAGTAATTAATTTAATTTATTTTAAATTAATTAGAATTTAAGTAATTAATTTAATTCATTTTAATTTAATTATAAATAATGAGATCATTAGATAGTTGCTTATGTTTGATGATTGGTATCGGTTGTTTGGCATGTTTTGTAATCTCAGTTATGAGATGAGTTGTGTATGTGATATGGATGCATTGGTTGCTTTTGGATGATAATATGGATTATCTGATTATGATATGAATTATCTGTTGATAATGATAGGGTTGATTATCTATTGTGTTATGAATTATCTATCTGTGTATATTTAGATAATGAATTGAATTGTTTTAAACTTAAACAACTTGGACCTTAAAAGACACGCTTTGGATTTCGATGAGACCGGGATCGGGTTTGCTTCATTACAGCGTGATAGGGGGTTCTCGCTTCGCGTTAGGTGGCGAACGGGAGACTCTTACCCCTACATGTCCCTTTTGGGTAGTATAAGGCCCTGGGTTGGTTGCGAGTCGAGAGGCTAGCCGTAAAAGCAAACCCGAGGTACCAATGTGAGCCACGGAGGGGCTGGGATGGTTGAAAAGCCTGCCAGTCGAGTGAGCCGCTGTCGATGGTTGCAAAGCCTAGACTATCACAGTTGGTATCAGAGCATTAGGTTGGGTGAATACCTAGTCTTTGTAGTGGTGTCTATCTTGAGAGAGTGTATTTGTATTTTTAATATATATATATATATATATATATGGTTCTACCTATTTGTTGGATTACCTGTTCAGGTTTTTCCAATATAAGTTATAATGGTAGATGAGGGAGAAGTGTGTGTAACACGACTACCATTGGTTAGAGTTTGAATAGATGAGGTTGGAAGTGTATTTGTCGAGACTGTAGACCTAATACCGTCTCGAGTAAGTTTTTCTTGGTGAAAGTACTTCATCGATCTCTGAAGGAAACCTGTTAAGGTTCGGAGTTCATTTTTGAAGTGCAGAGTTGAGTTTGGATCTGTCGTTAGGTCAGGAGCCAGTGAGTGATGATATCTTGATATCTCAGGAAGTTATAGCTGCGTGATGAGATGCAGTGACTATGGATAATTCCAAAGATGTTTCTTTGGAACATGAGTAAGAAGTGGGTCTGCTCGATGATGTGGCTGAGTTTTGCAGAGTGTTCTGAGTTGGTAGGAAGTCTTTTGGTTGAGTAGTTCCTCTGAAGTGGAGTTCAGAAGTAGCAGAGTGGATCTTTTTCTCTGGTGAGTTGGCTAGGCCAGCATAAGCTGTTCTGTTTGGTTGAGAGAGTGCAGTTTCTTTGGATATAGGCTGAGTTGATCGCAAAAGTGACTTGTGATAGTATGTTCTTTTGGATTGTTGGAGATTGTCCGGATTTCTTCCAGGAAGTCAAAGTGTGTCTGCATCTAGAGATCGAGTTTTCTTTCCAGGAATGGAACTGGTGGTTCAGTTAGTAGATTGATGGTTCCTTGAGATATGAGTTGGTGAAGCAACTCAGGTTTGGGAGAAACATCTGAGTTTTCTTACGGATATGTGGAACCATATTTCTGGGCTGGTTGTCTAGTCTGTGCTTGTGCTCTTCTTCAGCATTTTCTTCTGTTTCGGATCAGAATTGTGCAGCGGAAGCAGTTTGGGGGATGTTTCTGTTTTGTCTTTTCCGAAAAAGAAGTTTGTTCTGCCTTCTGTTGTTGAGAAGCAGGGTGAGTGTTCTTGGTTTTTGAGTAATCCTGAGGAGATCATTGGATTGTTTTGATTCAGTCTATTTTTAGTGGAATCAGCAAGAGTTAGCTGATCAGAATGGATGTTGGTAGCCCAGGATCGTCCGAAATTTTTTTATGGATAAGAGACGGAGGAATTTGGATTCTGGAATCGGAGATTTGGTTTGGGATAAGTTTTTTCTCCGATCCAAAGAGCTATAAGTTTGAGTAGCTAGCTTCCTAGTGTTTTGGTTTCTTCTGTGTTTTGGTATGATGAGTGTTTGGATTTCTGAGTTGAATTGCCAATTTGGATAACTGGGATTCAGTGTGTTTCACGTATCTCTGAGGGAGTACGTGTTTGATATTTCTGGTTGTAGAACCAGCCGTTTAGGATGGATTGGTTGTTGAGTCAGACTCGTTTGTAGTCTGATATTCTGTATAGAATTGTTGTTAGGAGCTCTATAGCTTAGTAGTATGGATTGACTGTATTCTATAGAGCGAGTATCCCGATATATATATATATACCGGGGAAACTCGTGAAGTTTTATCCAAAATTCTTTTGGATAATTAGATTTGTTCTGATTGTGTGAATTGGTTGCTTTGGTTGTTAGCATATGATTAACATATGCTGTATTTTAAAATAAAATCTGTAAATAGATTATTAAATTACTTTTGTTTTAAATTTCGGGGACGAAATTCTCTTAAGGGGGAAGGATTGTAATATCCCGGAATTTTGGACAATTTAAATTTAATAATCTGGGTTTAAATTTAAATTGAAATAATGATTTTTGTTAATAAATCTGATTGGATTTAATAATCTTCTTTATTTAAATATTTAATTTATGAATTTATTTTTAATAAACTAATAAATTGTTTTCTATTTAATAATGTATATGTATTTGTATATATTATAAATAGATAAGTTGTTAAATTAGTTTTAATGTTTTGAAAATAGGAATTGAGATTATTTTTGGATTTAAGTTTTTCAAAAATATTTAATAAAATACTATATGATTATTAAATATAAGAAAAATGTTTTAATTGGTTTAAAATTTATTTTTTTCTTAAAGTTTGGATATTTAAAATATGGTTAAAAATGTTGTGTTATTCTTTTTAAAATATTGATCGATAATTTTAATTTGTAAGTTTAATTTATGAATTTAAAATACAATTTAATATATGAAACATGTATAAGAAGTAATTAACCAGGCTTAATACTTTATTAACTTTAATTAAACACTAGTTAATTTATGAAGACATTTGTAAGCATAAGAATACAAGTTTACATATATTAAAACTTAAACTAACATGTATTAAATATTTAAGTGAGTGTATTTACAAGTGTTCATACTTGAGCCATGTGTCATTTGTTTAATTTTGTTTTCTTTAATTTTAATTTAAATCATGAACTAGTTATATAATTTGCACTCTTCCCATTCTCTTTTCCCTTCTTCATTTCCATTTTATAAAAGAAAAAAATTCAATTGCATATCAACTTAAATGAAAATCTGAATTTCATCTCCTCGAACCTCCATTACACAAAGCCTGTAACTCCTCCAAAACTAAATGCCTGCATTCATCTTTCTTTAAAAAAAAATCTACAACCATGAAAATATGCAAGCCTGCATGTATTCAAAAACAACATGGGGGGATTTGCATCTGCATTCATGAATCTTCAAAATGGAAATTGGCATCTGCATGCAAGGATTTTTCAATCTGGAAGCATTTTAAACAAGTTGAAGCCTGAATTTCAAATTTAAGCAAGAAGGGTCTGCATGCAATTCTTCATGACTGCATTCATCTATTTTTACAAATCTGGAGCCTGCAATTTGAAAGTTTGCTCTGCATCTTGCAACTACAGGTGAGTAACAGTTAACCTAAAATAAATAAGTAGGATTATATGCTTGTTTAAATCTGATGAATTAAATTTGTGCATATGCTTTTTATTCTTCCTGCCTGTGTATATAAGAAATGATATGCAAGTCAGATTTCCAAGGTTTAGATTGTTATAGTTTAAATTCAAAATTGAATAAAATCTGTTTGTTTAGGTTTAGATTAAAATTCAAATTTATAGAAATCAAATTTGAATTTTCTGTAACCTGGAAATCAGGTTACACAGAAAAATAATTAATATAGAGGAAAATTCAAATGTTATAATTTATTGTTTCAAGTTTACAAATAGAAACTATAAGTGAATTTAAGAATTCTAAATCAAAAATTACAATTTAATATGGTGTAAACCAAGTGCAGAGATGAACATACTATATTTTACATTTTGATATAGTACACTTGAATCTTGCATTTGAATTGATTGATTTTGCTTCTGTTGATTGAATAGCTATCAATGATTATAGGAAAAATTCTAAATTGGGTTTCAATTCAAAAATTGATGTTGAATTTTGGAATTTAGTTTTGGAACCCTAGTTTGTATGAGTCTCTGATTTGGTTTGAATATGGACTCCTCGGTTGATCAAGTTCAAAGCTCTTTTGGGTATTGATAGATGTTATGATGATGGAGCTGTCGCCGGAGTTTGAAGGATGGTTGTGGCCGGAGTTAGGTGATCTCGTCGTTGACAGGTTAGACAGTGGAAAGGGGATGGTGCTTCAGGTTTTGGATTTAAAACTTGAATTCAAATTCAAGTTGAATTATGGGAATTTGAGGATGGGAGTGTGATGAGAGGTCACTGGTGGATGGGGGATGGTCGTTGATAAGGGTCAGAGGTGGCCGGAGTTGGATTATGGATGCACAGAGGTGTGTGTACATGGTGGTGTTCTGTTTTGTTGCAGGGTTTTAAAACCCGAGATAGTCTCGAGTTATTTGTGAAATGACTCGAAGCAGGGAATCATTTTTCTCGAAGTAGATTAGGTGGTAGCTCGGGTTGTAATGTTTCAGGGTTAAACAGAACCTTATTTCCAGTTTTAAAAATTTTAAAAAGTACGTTTTTAAAAGGAAAGTTTAAAACCTGAACTAAGTATAAGTTGAAATTGAATTTAAATATGAATTCAAAGTTTTAATTCTGGGATTTTTGTAATGATTTGAGTTTTTTTTTTAAAAAAAGGTAGGTATTACAGGTTTTAGTTTTTAAAGAAAACTTGTTTCCAGGTTTTTAAAAATAAAACTGAAGTGAAGTGTAGTAATGCAAACAAAATCCGGAAATAAGTTTAAATCTAGAATTGATTTTTAATTCAATTAAGTTTTAAATTTCAGATTTTTGAGTTAAATTTGAAATGTTTTTAAAATCCAAGTTTGGTTTTAAACTTAAAACAGAAACTGTTTTTCTGTTTTGAAAATTTAAAAGAAGAGTTTAAACTTAAAGATGAAGTTCAATCTGAAAATGTTTAAAACTGAAACTTAAGTATGAAATCAAATATTTAAATCTTGGATTTTTAATCATTTTTGAATTCAAACCTAAGTGGTTAAACTAAACAGGAAACTATTTTTCTGTTTTATGTTTTAAATTGAAAAGTAAATTTTGAAATGGCAACTGAAATTTAAATAAGCTTAAATCTGGAAAATTGAACTTTTGAGTTACTGAATCTGAGATGAATTTAAAACTGGAATTTAAAATTTAGATTTTAACTTTACAGTAAAAAGGAACCTTGGTTTTGAGTTTGAACTATAAGTTTTAAATTTTTGAAATAAGATTTAAAATAAGGTTAAATTCAGTTTTAAACCTGGAATTTGATTTTTTATGATAGTTTTTAAAATTTAATAAGTTTTTAAATTTAAATTTGACTTAACCATTTTTTGGAAAAGGTTAAATAACTTGAATTTAAAAATGAAGATGGAAGTGTGAAATAAAGTTTTAAATTTTAAGTTTGAATCTAGAATGAAAATTTTAATTTGTAATTCAGTTTGAAATTTAAAAGAAATTTCAAATTGAACTTTTGAATAAAGTGTTTAAAATACTTTTGTTAAAGAAGAATGTTTCTTAATTTAGAATTCAAGAAATTGATTTCATTTAAATTATTTAATTAATTTAAATGGAATATTAATTATTTAATTAATGAATAATATGGATGATTAATTAAGTAATTAATAATTTTAAGTTAGATAATTAAGATTTGAGATTAATTAATTAAGGTTAATTAATCTATAATTAAGGATGATTAATTAAATTTTAATTTATGATTAAGATTTACTTAACCAAGTGATTAATGATAATTAAGATTTTAATTAACACTTAATTAATTGATAATTAGAGATTAATAAAATGATAATTAAAGATTAATTAATTGATAATTAATAATGATTAATTGAAGTTAATTCTTAATTATGTAATTAAGAAATGTTAATGAAGGTCATTAACTTAAGATTATTTTAACAATTAATTAATGTGATTAATTTTTGACAATTAATTAAATTAATTAATTAATAATAATCAATTATTTATATTAATTACTTAATGAAGTAATTAATGAATTAATTACTTAGTGCAATTAATTTGATTAAGGTGATTAGTTTAGATTAATTAAGTTAAATTAATTTAAACATTTGTGGATTGTTGATAATTAATTTATGTAATTAATTGATTTGTAATTACATAAGGAAGTAATTAAATAATAATTACTGAATGTAATCGAGATATTTATTATAGAAGTAATTTAAATTTAAATCACTTTAGAATTAATCAAGGATTAATTGAAGATAATTAATTAAGGATAATTAATTATGGGATGAGTAATTAAAGTAGTTAATTACTGAATGACTGTTAATCATGGTTGATTAATATATATGGTTTAAATTGAAGATTAGTTACTTATGTAATTAATTTATTTTGATAAATTGATTAATTAATGATGTAATTTGGAATTGATTAATTAAGGTATAATTAATATTAAATGCTAATTACTTATTGTAATTAGAGATAGTTAATCAATAATGATTAAGTGAAATGGATAATGAGATGATGATTTATAAAATTGATTTATAATCAATTGAAGATTAAGATAAGCAGGATTTTGATGATGAAGTAATTAATTTAATTTATTTTAAATTAATTAGAATTTAAGTAATTAATTTAATTCATTTTAAATTAATTATAAATGATGAGATCATTAGATAGTTGCTTATGTTTGATGATTGGTATTGGTTGTTTGGTATGGTTTGTAATCTCAGTTATGAGATGAGTTGTGTATGTGATATGGATGCATTGGTTGCTTTTGGATGATAATATGGATTATCTGATTATGATATGAATTATCAGTTGATAATGATAGGGTGGATTATCTATTGTGTTATGAATTATCTATCTGTGTATATTTAGATAATGAATTGAATTGTTTTAAACTTAAATAACTTGGACCTTAAAAGACACGCTTTGGATTTCGATGAGACCGGGATCGGGTTTCCATATTTGGAATCCGAAAACCACATCGATTCCAATTAAACGTTAGGTCGTGAACCCAAAGTGAAGCGAGTGAAGACTCGAGGTGTAAGGGCTATACGTCAGTATAACTCTGTGGGTGATTCCGTAATGAGTTTGACGGAATAGTGCTTATAGATTCGAGATGGTGATTCAGAGTGCAAGGGTTAATGTCGTTAACTCTGAGGGTGATTCCAATACGAGTGTAACGAGATAATGCCTTCGGTTTCGTTCGAACCCGGAACGAACTTGTATGGATTGAGTGCTTTCGAACATCGTCAGGCGGACGATGAGCATTCTAAGTGATATGTCCTATAAAGGTAATCGTAGCCTCAAGCCTCATCAACCGGGAATGGCTAAAACAGGGGAGGTGCAGCAAAGCTTCGTGGGTAGCACCCACTTGAGAGCAAGATTTATCCCTGTCTAGAGGTCCCTTTATATTTTCGGCTTAGTGATGCAGTTGCTGATCACAACTGCGGGGTTGTCTTTTTTGGAACTGTTCAGTAAGGAACGGGTCCGGCTTTGTGTTGCAGGGGATGAAGGGAGTAATCCTCGGTACGGTGATCTAGGCCATGTACTGTGACGGGCGGTACCCCAGTAGCCCAACCATTGATGGAATCCAAAATCCAATAAGTGCCAACGGTTTTGATTGTATTACCCACTTTTGTGGCAAGTAGCTGGAATTTAATCATGTAACAATTTCGGCTATTTCTTATTTACTTGGAAACCCTAGACACTATTATAATATCATCGGATTTCCTATCAAATGTTTTGGTTAGCGTAAGGTTAAAACTTTTCCATGTTTATGTGTGGGAAGTCTTACGTGATAACCTTTTCTTTTCAAAGGTTTTTTTTTAAAGTTAAGCAACTTTAACCTGTTACTCACACCAGACCCATGTCTGACCCGGAGTTATTTCTGTTTTCTATAACTCTTGGGTACTCAAATTTTTACGAGTAGCCAAGGGAATTCAGGTTAGGATTCAGGATAGCTTTGAAGTATTGTGGAGGAGCAAATGGAGCAGGAGGCTTCTGCGTATAGTTATATAGTTTTCCGATGTGTTGGTATCTCTGAGTGTTTCTGTATTGTGATTGAGTTGTAATAACTAGACAGGTGTTTATAACTCTCTAGTATGTGTTGTATATGTCTGTGTAACTCTGATATTTGATGTATACTATGTAATACTTATGTTATTAATATAATTTATTCGTTCGGCTGTTGAGATTCTTGTGTTGTTTCTTCTTTCTCTTCTTTCTTTTCTCTTTTCTATCCCTTTCTTTCTTAAAGATGATGCGATTTTCCGGGAGTGGAAAGTCGGGTCGTCACAGCCGCGAGCTCTAAATCATGGGTGGCATATCTAGTCTCGGCTGGCTTTAATTGCCTAGACGCATAAGCAATAAAACATTCTCTTTGCATAAGAACAGCACCCAAACCAACGCGACTAACATCGGTATAAACAACAAAATCTTTGTTTCCTTCGGGAATCATAAGAATAGGAGTATCAGAAAGGAGTTCTTTTAATTTCTGAAAAGTAGCTTCACATTTGTCCGACCAAATGTATTTAACTCCCTCCTTTGTCAAGCTAGTAAGACGCATGGAAATTTTAGAAAAGTCCTTTATGAACCGGCGGTAATAATCTGCAAATTCAAGAAAGCTATGAATTTCCGTCACATTCTCCGGTCTCTTCCAATTTTGAGTCGCTTCAATCTTTGAAGGATCCATGGAAATTCCGGATTCGGAAATAATATGACCGAGAAACTTCACACGAGATTGCCAAAAGTGGCATTTAGAAAATTTTGCTTTCAATTGATTGCTCCTAAGATTTTCCAATACAATCCGAATATGCTTTTCATGCTCTTCCTCGGTATTAGAATACACAAGAATATCATCTATAAAGATAAGAACAAACCGATCATGGAAGTCTCTGAAAATTCGATTCATAAGGTCAACGAAATAAGCCAGAGCATTCGTTAAACCAAATGGCATAACAAGTCATTCATACGATCCATAACGAGTACGAAATGATGTCAAAGGAATGTTATCCTCTGAAGTACGAAGCTGATGAAAACCGGTTGCTAAGTTTAATTATGAAATGACTCAAGCACCACTAAGCTGATCGAATAGATCATCAATCCGAGGTAAAGGATATCTAGTCTTGATAGTAAGATCATTAGGCTTGCGGTAGTCAACGCAAAGCCTGGGTGTACCATCGGATTTCTTCACAAAAATAGCTGAAGCTCCCCAAGGAAAGGAACTAGAATGAATAAATTGCTTCGTCCCCAATTCCGATAATTGTTTGCACTTCTCCTCATATTCTTTGTTGCACATACGATAAGGAGGACGAGTGATAGGTAGAGCTCCAAGGACTAGATTAATTCTGAACTCAATTGCTCGCTTAGGTGGTAATCATAAAACGGGCTCAAATATGTTGGAGAATTCATGAACAATGTGAATAAGAGAAATGAAATCTTCCTCCTCATCATTATCATCATCATGAGGATTTAAAGAATACAAAAATGCTGCCAAGTTAGAATCTGAATCTTTAAGAACAATAGAAATCTGCTTAACAGGTAGAGGATGTCGAAGATGAATAGTCCGCTCAGGACGTAGGATATGGGCTTCATAATGGTTAAGCTAATCCATTCCCAAAATCATTCCGAAGCCTAAGTAACGCATGACATGGAAATCGGCTCGGAAAGAAAAATCACACAAAATAAACTCGACATCTTTACAAAGCAAACTAAGTGTTGCGGATCCACCAACCGGATTCGCAATTCTCAAAGAAGTCATTAAAGCCATAACACTCAAACAAAAAGTATCTATAAGCTCTTTTGATATAAAAGAATGGGACGCACCCTTATCAAAATGAACTCAATAGGTTGATCACGAAACATAATAATGCCATCAAGGATAGAATGAGAAATACCTTGACCACGAGAATTTTGTTACTAGGGGCTTACACAACATTTAGCTTTCCCTCCTTCTTGCCTCGAAGTTTGGGACATGAAGACAGAAGATGACCCGAACCTTTGCAATAACGGAAAAAGAGAGGTTTCAGACATCTATTAGCATAGTGGTCCTTAGAACCACAATTATATCATTGCCCACTACTAGGGGTAGGAGTCCTTGCTACCGAAGCTACTTGCTTCCCTTTCTTGTTGGGATTTGGGCCTTTGAATTTCATAGGCCTTTTCTTGTTGTTGTTGAAGTTTGGTTTAGCACCCACAAATTCAACATCACTTTCCTTATTTGCCTCTTTAAGTCGAAGAGCGATATCAATAAGTTGGTCAAAAGAAACTTCCAATTTCAAAAGTAATGGCTTCTTGAGATTTTTATTCAAGCCATAGACAAATCTCTGATTCTTCTTCAATGGGGTATTAATGTACTCAACCCCATATTTAGGAAGAAATTCAAAAGATGTGACATATTCCGTCATAGAAGATTCATCTTGGACAAGGTCAATAAAATGATGGGCCAAAGTCACCTTTTCAGCTTCCGGCACAAACTTTGATTCAAATCTTCTCCGGAATTTCTCCCAAGTAAGATCTGCTTCAATAATTTCAGAAATTATACGCTCATACCAATCTAATGCTCTTCCTTGGAGCATGCTAGAAGCCACTTGGACTCGATGAAGATCAATAAGATTCATGTGAGAAAAGATGCGATCGCATGTTCTAAGCCAAGCTTGGACTTCGATAACGCCCTCGGAACCCCTGAACGGCTTTCCACCCAAATTTGTGTAATCACTGAACAGGCGTGCAAAACCGAATTTTAGGTGAGTAGTCTCAGGAATGGGTCCGAAATCTTGAGCGTTCCTTACAAGATCAAGAAGCTGTTGTGTAGACATAAATACTCCATCCTGGGCAGTAGCACTAGATTGACCGGCGCTGGGACGGCCTGGTCTAACCATTTCTCTTCTTCAAGAAAGAAAGAAAGAAGAAGAAAAAGTTATTCTCAGAATGAATATCAAACAATAATGATTGATAAAACAAGGCATCACAAAGAAAATAGGATAGAGCGGGTCCTTGACTCGAATAAAATCCTAAGGCACGACTCCTAAGATGGACTTAGGACGACGATCCTTGCTATAATATTTTATATTGTTTCGAAGTTTGGCTCTGATAACAAGCTATGATGCCTCAACTCTGTACCCACGCTAGCATAGATAATAAGGCTGCTGAGGAGCGACCATCCGAGTAGTTTCTTTATGCGAGCACCGGTATGTCAAATAGTAAAATATGCGAGGAAATCCGACACACCGATATAAACTCAAAGCTACTACATAGTGGATATATAATCTCCGGAAACAAATATAGAAATAAACGTAACGTAAATCAGTCACAGATATCCATATCACGAAGGCGGAAAAAGATATGAATATTACACATAGAAGTGTATATCAGAGTAGTGGTCAAACAAGATCCACAATATCACAAAAAAGTAGATACAAGTGCTACACAAAAGAATATACATACATCAATGAGTCTATATCTCGAATGTATAATAACAAAAGCTACAAATCTAATTTAGTTAGCCAAAAGTCAGATAATACTCCTAGATGAGGAGTCAAGCAGAAGCACCTGTAACATCTCGGTCTGACCCGAGTATTATTCAGTAAGAAAATAATAAACGGATCAGTCTAGCTATAAATATTAGATAAATTAAGACGGAGTAAGAGATATAACAAAACGTATAATAACAATAATGCCATACAATGAAAAGTATACATTTGACAACAACAAAAAAATCATACAATATCTCAATAACCTCAAAGCACCAAAAAGAATGTCATATTCTTTATTTTATTCACCAAACCACAAATATTGACATCATATCACTGCCAATCATAAAAGCCGACGAAACACAAATTCTAGAAATCATCAATCAGAAATCGTGAAATCACAAAAATGGGGAGGCCTATCACAAAACGGGAGCATGAAAACTCACCAACACGTGTATCACAAACGGGACGCTATCCCATGGTCGCTAACCATAGAGCCGGTGCAACGACGTAGTACAATATCAGTACGCCTGAGGAACCTGAAACTTGAATAATTCGGAACAACGATGTAGTACAACGGTAAGCCCGATAATCCAGATAAGCTGGTACAACAACGTAGTACAAAGGTACGTCCGATAAACCGAACTCCACAAAAGAATATGGGTCGCTAGCCCACAAAAATTGAGTCGAAACTCCAAAGAATACATATGTCATTAGCCTATAAAAGAAATGAGACGAAACTCAATGAAACGAGGTACCGTTCCTTACGTGGACAAAGAAACATAGCCTTTCGCTAGTCTAAATCACATAAATGATCATCAAGAAGTGTCAACTACATTAAGCTAGTAAATAAATGAGCTTAGCTTCACGTCCCATAACCACTAGCTTAACTTAAATATATACGAACCAATTGTAGATCTCCACTAGAAAATTGTCACAAGAGATTCAATCGAACAAGTCCAAGAATTAACCGACGAAGTAAACGCAAGCGTTTCATACCACTTGTTTTACTAAGTCGTTTAATTAGATTTCTTTTACGAATGGGGTAAAAGTTGGTATATACTACTAGATTGGAAAACAGTTTAAGAAACGAGCTTTGTAATAAAATAGTGTTGAAATCGCTTTGAATAAAAGAGTTTTGATATTTTCAACTATTATTGAAACCATTACATTTTTAAAGTAACGAATCACAAAAGAGATTGTAGAAACAATCAATCACCAAAATTCACATACGAAGACGTGAATAAAATCCAAAGAAATTGATACCGAATCCATCGAAATGGATATTTCCAAAAATCCTGAAGAAAATGCCATCAAAATCGATAATAGACGATGACAACAAAAGGCAAACAAACGAATTGATTAAATTTGGAAACTCAAGCTAAATAGGCAAAACAGGCAAAAACAGGCAGATCAGACGTCTGAAGATTCAATCGTCTGAATCTGGAAAATAAAATATTTTCCAGAACATAATTCAGACGTCTGAATCAATAAATTCAGACGTTTGGAAATGCGAATTTTTAGCCTATTTCCTCTCTGGTTCAGTTCGAACCAATTCAGATGTCTGGGAATATTGATTCAGACGTTTGAATACTGGAGAATAAAAATTCCCATTATAATATTCAGACGTCTGAATCCTAGGTTTCAGACGTCCGAAACTGAAGTTCAGGGCATTCCCTGAACCTAGGCCCAAAATTGCCAAACGATTATCGAAAGCGATCGGACGAGCAACAACGACTAAGGATTTATGCCAAGTGACAACGCAGCCTTAAAGGCACTTCGATGCGCCTCGAATGTACATGTCCAAATATCCATATAAGGATTTTCATAAATTTTGCTTTCAAACACCTAAAATTGGAATATTCACCAAAGCAATCCAAATCAAAAGCAAATGCACATGAATAAGTGTTAGGAATTCATACCTAACAACAAGGATAGATATAAAAATAGATGTGAGATAAAAATCTCACCTTAAAACCCAAATCAAATGAAGAAGGAGCTATAGAGCAATGGAAAGAACAATCACGCTTCAATTCCAACCCAACAAGCTTGAATCTAAGCTTAAAAGAGAAACATTTCCTAAGTTAGGTTTAGGAATTTCTGAAATTGGAAGGAGAATGAGTTGGATAAGAAGAAGAGAAGGCTTACCAAAGCTTCTTCTATGAATTCGGAGCTAGAACTTGAATTTGCAAAGATGATTATGGCTTGGAGTTTTAATTTTCCATTCCTCTCTCCATTGTTGCTAAAGCTTGAGTATTAGGAAAATAAGAGTGAAGTGAAGAGGAGAGGTGGACTGAGCTAGAGTAATAAGTGGGGTTAATGGGCTGAAACCCAACCCAAAGCCCTAAGTGAAAAGTAGCAAAATTCTACTATCTCCAAAAATATCGAAGTTTATACTCAAAAAGATCGCAAACGTCATTTTGAACTCAATGGGGGTAGTTTCGAGTCCTAATTCGACCGTTTATAAAAAGTAGCTTTCTAGACTATAATCCGACTAACGATGAAATATTTAAATAAAATATTTAAATATTCAATCGTAAAATAGGCAGGTTATTACAGAACTAAAGGAAGTAAAAATTTAGAAACAAACATTTAATTAAAATTTGAAATTTGTGGAATAAGATTCAACTTGAAAGGGTCAAATAAAGGTAAGTGTAACTAGAGAATAAAGTTAGAAAGATAAGCCAATTTAAGAAGATTGGTAAAAGGAATGGAAATAAAAGTATGGATAGACAAATGAATTTGCATTTGTAAGAAAATAGAATTGAAAATGAATATTGGGAATTGATTTAAACTGTATGTAATGGAAGTTAGTCAAGTTTTGACTAAATAAAATAAAGGACTGAAATAACGTGAAGTTATGAAATTAATTCGAAGTGAACTAAAATTATAAAGTTTGGGAATAAGAAATTGTTTGAGATTTAAAATAAATTAGTAAGTGGAATGAATTTAAATAATGATATGAAGCAGTTGTGAATGGAAGATAGTTGATAAAATTAAATATTCATAATTTGAAGATGAATCAAATTAAAGTAGAACTAGAAATGAAGATCTATATGAAAATTTGGAAAAAGTATTGAGATTTGAGATAAATTAGTAAATTGAAGAAAATTGAATCGATTTGGAATTATGATCCAAATTGATTAAATATAGATAAAAACCAAGTGATAAAGTGATGTTGAAAGATTAATCTGTAGTAGACTAAAAATAATTTAAAGTTGGAAATAAATCCATTGGGATTTAAATAAATTAGTAGTTTAAAGAAATGAATGGTGAAATTCGTAAGTAAATTGGTATTGGAAATATACTAAGTAATTTTGGAATGGAGATTAAGTAAAGTTGTGAAATGGGATAATTGTGGATAAGTGAATAGAAATCAAAATAATGTGAATAAAAGAGAATTGAAGTAGTTAATAATCAATGGATAAGTACGTAAGATGTACGTATATTATTTATTCGCATAGTGATTCGATCCAGATTCAAGCAAAGAATTTCGAGGTAGTTGTACCAATCCGAGTTGGGATTTTTCACTCGATTTTCGACGGCGAACTCTTAATGTGGATTTTTGATTGATTCTGAAATTTCTCTATCATACTTTGTGGAAATGTAAGGAGAATGACGATTTCTGATCAAGAAACCAGATCTGAGTCCGCACTCGGAAGTCGGGTGGACGATACTAGTTCGGAACTAAAATTGTGTGATCAAGCGAGCGATCGAATTTGATATTGCATACGGATGGTATATGTACACCGTACGAGCTTGAATGAAATAAATATTGAAACTATTGTAGAAAAGGTATAAAATGATTTTGAAATCTGTAATTGGATGTTATGGCTAAGTAGGTTATACAGGTGTTTAAAAAGCAAAAGGAAATTGGAATTTTTAATTTTAGTAGATAAAAAGGAACAGCTCGAAAAAGGTATGTATTTAAATTTTGTATGAAATTTGATGATTTTCTTGTATAGCCACTTGGCTTTTTGTTTCTTTTGAAATCTGGGTCCCGTAGAGGCATTTTGTAGTAGTACCGAGTTAGCTGCGCAAAGGTGACGCTGGCGAAATTTTCTAGAAAGTTAGAAAATTTTTGAGAAAATTTTGATAATTTAAATTTAGTTTCGAATTTAAATTTGGATAGTTGGGTAGGCAGTATTGTTTGAAACGTATGGATGAGATGGAAAAGATAGTAGAGTGACAATGTATCTTAAATGAAAGTTTGTTTTGAGTATTGTTAAAAACTATTTGGTTTTGGGAAAATAGAGATCGGGTTGTAGATCATTCTTCCTAACTAATAATTTCGAGGACGAAATTCTTTTATGGGGGGAGGAATGTGACAATCCGGAATTTTTGGATATTTGAAATTGAAATATTTAATTGATTTTAAATATTTGAAAGCTAGTTTAATTTACATTTCAAATATCACAGTTTATTTAGATAATTAAATTATTGACTTTTATAAATGGAAATTGGGTAAAATGTTGAATCTTGACTTTTAAGCTGGTTAAAAATATTTCAAGGGCTTGGAAAATCTATATTTATAATACTGGAGATAATAGGCGTAACATCCTAAAATTTATCAATTTAAATTTGGTAATTCATTTGAACTTTTGGAATTTCATTTGAAAAGTTTCAAAACAAATAAAATGAGTGATAATTTATATGAATAAAATTTCAATTTCATTTGAGTATAAAAATTTGAAATAACAAATGTTTTTAAAATCATTTGAATTTAAATTATATATATAATTTATATAAGAATAGATTTGAATTTTAATTTAATTATTTAAATAAATGTCTTAATAAATTAATTTGGAATTTTCCACATCAAATGAAAAAATGGTGCTTGTTTATATATTCATATTTGTAAGGAAATTGTATATAAAAATTTGAACGTAAGATTCAAATATAAGAGTCTTAAAAATAATTGGATTTGAAAGTAATACATAAATACATACACACACAGATATATATATATATATATGATTTTTTTATTAGTGTATAAATTCGTTTTAAAACATTTTCTTTTAACTTGTATAAATATTTAACAAAGGTAATGTAATTGATAAGGGTATGAAATTTTATCAAAATATATACAAGTATATGAAAAATCATAATATAAGTAAATAAATTAATATATGAATTTAAGAAGAAATAATATAAATATATTTCTCATGAAGAATGTGCAAGTGTTTAACATGCAACAAGAGGATTAACAAGTGTAGTAATCTCATCGTCAAAACTAACAAGTGTCATTCAATTAGGTAATTAATCAAAAAAAAATTAAATTCATGAAAACCTTTCAACTCCCCTTTTTCATTCTTTAGCTTCTCCAATGTTTGAAAGAAAAGAAAAAAAACTATGAACATTACAAACCTCATCACCAAAGAAAATAAAAAAAATCTGAAACAGCAACATCTTCTTAAATTCAAAGTTTAAAACTTGAGAATCATCTCAAACATCAAAGTAGGAGTTTTTATTCCATATCTCAGGTAAGTTTTGACCTTAATAATTAAGTGAATCAGCAATAAAAAAATCAAGTTTTAACATTAAAATTCAAACTGCAAATCAAAGAAATCAGGCTCCAGTTTCCCCAAGAAGCAGAATAGGATTCTCCTAACATAAAATTAAGGCAAGTAAATTCTTTTTAAAATTTAAGTTCGAATTTGATGATCAGTAATAAAGCAAGAACTAAGCAAGTTGTATCAAACAGTTGCAGAAAAAAATCAAGTTTCAAAGACTAAATAAGTTTCAGGATTTCAAGCTGCAGCCAAAGTTCTCTGTTGCATTAAAATCAAACTGTAAGTAAATTGAATTTTGTTTATTATTGATTAATTAAGCAAACAAATACATAAGAGATTAAGCAAAATTTGTATTAACAAGTTGCGGATAGAAATTTCAGGATTAAAGTAAGAAAAATCAATATCCAGGCTTCAAATTTTAAAATCGGTCAGGAAGCTTTCTGTTAAAAATTTGTCAGGTGAGTAAACTTATGATTAATGCAGTTTACTTATTGTTGTAAGCATGCCTGAAATGATGTTGAAACCCTTTGCATGTGAAAAAATCTGTGTGCATGTGTATCTTTGCCTAGGCATGTTTATATTCAGGTTCGTCCATCCCTGTTTCTTCTTAGTTTCAGGTTTATAGTGTAAACCCATGTTTAAATCCAAATCTCCCTCTCTCTGTTTTTCTTCGAGAACTGAAATCTAAACAATGTAAATTGTTTGTTTTAACATGCATTATGTTTTAAAAATAAGTCAAAGCAAAACAATTTAGTTTTTCTTGGAAAATTTGAAAACGCAGCCACAATTCAAACTACGTAAAAATTCAAATATCATAAATTTTAGTTTCAAGAATACTATCTGAATTGTTATTGAAAATAATGATTTTTGAATGTTAAATCTAAATTTTTAACACATTTTTGACTGAGAAATTGTTAGTTGACCAGAAAGTGGGATTTTGTAAAATTCTGATGATATGTGTGTTTGTGGGCCTCGAGACCGTAGTCGTAGCTAGCTTGAGGGTCTGAAATCCTCAGAAATATGTAAGTTTAATTTATAAATCATCATAGTGTAGGATCTAGATCGATTTAGGGTTGAAAACCCATATCTACTCGTAATCGAAAATGGTTGTGCTGCGCTGCCGTTGGGTGATCGGAATCTTTGGCACCAGTCCCAATCGAGGCATCGGACGTTGGCGAAACTTCACTCGAATTTTTGTGGCCTCTGATGGCCAGAGGTGGAGGGACGAGGTAGTTTTCTGGTGGTTGTTTTTTATGAAGTCTGGATCGTGAGGCTCGATTTCGAATGTGACGTTGGTTTGCGCTTCGAGGTGGCTTGATGGGTCGAGGAGTTAATCGTCAACTGGACGATGGTCGTAGTCTCGACCAAAGACGACCAAAACGGTGTGCAGCGTGCACACTTCTTCATTTATGGCAGTTGTTTGTTTTTAGATGGGATGTCGCTCGACTCGAAGTACCACTCGGGGTTTAGGAGAGTGACTCGAAGCTTGGGTCGAGTAGTTTTGGCTACACATCGGGTCGTTTTAAAACTTAAACAAATTTAAGTGGGGAATTTTTTTTATACGGGCCGTGACAAGTGGTATCAGAGCTAAAGGTTGAGTAAGAACTTTAGCTATGGAGTATAACATATTAGATGACTCATTAGAGAAAGGCGAAGTATACCCTAGAATGAGTATAACCCGAGACCGAAACACTAAATTTTCTTAGTCTATCTCTTTTAACTGCTGATATTCCTTAAGATATCTCGTCCATATATCTAAATCAAGTTTTCTTACTAATTACAGATAGTAAGAATGAGTAGACGAAGAGGAAGAATTAGGGGTTAGGGAAATGCCACAACAGCTGGTCAAGTTCCCCCAAAAGCAGAAGCGGCTTTATCTACTCAGCATCAGCAAAATCTGGCTGGTTTATATAAGAGTTTCTCAAGGCTTAGTGGTAAGCCTTTCACCGGCAAGGAGTCAATTGTCGAGGCCCAATCATGGATCAGATCATGTGAAAGAATCTTTAAAGGGCTAAAGCTGCAAGACGATCAACATTCGACTCATAGCTTCTTGGCAACTCCAAGAAGAAGCCTTAGCATGGTGGGAGAAAGTCACTGTAGATGAGCCAGAATACGAGTTTACTTGAAAGAGATTTAAAGAAGATTTGAGAAGTGCTGTATGCCCTCAGCAGTAATTTCTCGAATGTACCAGGAATTTATGGATTTAAAGCAAGTGAGTTTATCATTTGAGGAGTACCTAAACAAATTCAATGAATTGTCTCGTTTCGGTCCAAAATGAACACACCTTTAAAGAAAAATGAAAGGTTCATTCGTGGTATGAATAAAAAGTTCCACGAAAGGAAGACTGGCCATGTCAGACAATCTTTTTTAGATCTGATTGATATGGGGTACAGATATGCTACACTGGATATGCAAGAAGCTCCGACGGAGAAAGGAAATACGAGTAATCAAAATTGGAAGAAAAGGAAATTCGAAGGCAAGAAACCATGGCAGGGTAAGGAGAAGAAGAAGAGCAATAAAGAAAGCTCGCCAGGGAATGTTACTTGTTTCAATTGTCTAGAAAAAGGGCACTATTCAAATAGTTGCAAGAAGCCAAAGAGAGATCAATACGTACAAGAAAAACCCATAAAATGCTATTATTGTCAGAAATTGGGACATGAGGTTAAAGACTGCCCAACCATGAAGCAAGCTCAGACAACCAAGGTGTACACAGTCAAAGAAAAACCTGCATCTTCCAAAGCAGAAAAGGGGAAACGAGTCCTGGAAGGTAGCCTCATATTAATGACAGCATTGTTGGAGTTCTGTTTGACACGGGCGCTGCACATAGTTTTATCTCTCAACAAGCTATAAATGAATTAAATCTTGAACCTGATTTTGTCGACGAGCCTATATGCGTAAAGAATCCAGTTGGAGGCCCCGCAAACCTTTGTCTTCGATGCAGACAAATTCCTATCTCATATTCTTGTTACCAATTTCCTATCAGTCTCTTTATCCTTGATTTTAATGAGTTTGAAGTCTTACATGGAATTGATTGGCTAACAAAAACAAAGCCAAATTGGATTGTAACAATCGATTGATTTCGATCAAAATCAAATTTGGAGATTCCATTGGGATTTCTTGTGAGGACCCTAGACCTAAAAGAGATGGGTTGATGTATAACTTGGGTTATGCCGAACCCAGTCTGGGGTCTATACCCATTGTTAGAGATTTTCCAGACGTGTTCGAAGAAGTAAAGTCTTTACCTCCACATCGACAAATAGAATTCAGAATTGACCTAGTACCCAAAGCTCGCCCTATCGTTCACGCAAGTCGTAGGATGGCACCTAGGGAAAGGGTTGAATTAGTCAACCAAACCAATGATTTGCTAAATAAAGGGTTAATCCGTCCTAATGTTTCTGAATGGAGTTCAGCAATAGTGTTTGTTAACACCACTCTTTTTTGCGACCTAGCGATTACACAACTCAACGACCTACAGCAGGGAGCGACCTACC
Organism: Allium cepa; assembly: GCA_030765085.1. NCBI lineage: Eukaryota > Viridiplantae > Streptophyta > Magnoliopsida > Asparagales > Amaryllidaceae > Allium > Allium cepa. Next base: position 959,336,143 of record CM060939.1, on the reverse strand, counting down.
GACCTAAAGCACAAAGCGACCCAACGACTTACAACAGGGAGCGACCCAGCAATCTAAAGTACAGAACGGTTCAACATGGCACATCTCAACGACCTAGCGACCTAGCATCTCAACGACCTAGCGACCTAGCATCTCAACGACCTAGCGACCTAGCATCTCAACGATCTAGCGACCTAGCTTCTCAACGGCCTAGCAACCTAGCAAGCTTAGGGTTAAGCCGCATGCGCACTGCCTTTTCCATTAGGTCGCTCACGACCTAAGCAAGCCGAGATAACACTTTTGCTATACATGTTAAGTCGATCACATCATACATCTCATCCAAGATGGCTCCATTAAGTCGCTGGCGACTTATACTACCTTGGGATCACTCGTAGGTCGCAACTCCTTAGGTCGCCCACGGCCTACGCCACACGACCTAACTCCGAGATTCCCCTATAAATACTCCACCTACTCCACTTTGATGGGGGACTTTTGGACCTTTTCAAACGCCAAGACTCTACTATTTTAACAACTTCAACAACACTTCAAACGCCTAAGACACTTCAAGGAACCTTAAGAGAAGATCAAGTTCATTCAACATGAATTCAAAGAGCTTTTCTGCATCAAAGTTCTAACTTCTTGCTTTAATGGTGTTGTAATTGGAGAATTATTGTGAAACTTGTAATCAAGTCGATAAGAGAAAAGATTAAGTGGACGTAGGCTTGACTTTGAGTCGAACCACTATAAAAATCGTTGTCTCTTTACCATTTTCTGCTATTTTCTACTTACTTTTAGTTCCCATACCAACGGGTGGTACTTTCGCTATAACTCAACTCACACCGGGGTGTTAGCGTACATTTTAGCATTAACATTTTTGGTGCTTTCACTGAGAATTGAACTCAGGGTGCTCTCATCAGTGCTCCACAAAGATTTGTTGAAAGACTCTCCCTAAGAACCAGAAGTCTGTCCGAGATTATGGCTCCTAGAAGAAAAAATAGATCTACTAGATCTGGAAATGCTTATGATAATACCGCCAATTCTCCACGTCAAATCAAGTGTCTCGTAGTGTTGGAATCACAAGGGCAGAATTGGATGCTGCAGAGACTGGGTTGTATCAACAAATGGAAGCCCAGAACACTTTGATGTTCGACAGGTTGAATGCTTTGCTTGGAGTTAACCAACAACCAAGAAATAATAAAGAAACCTTTGCTGAAGATGTTCATGATTCCCAAGGGAAAAGTGTTCCTCAAAGGGAAGCTGGCACCGCCGAAGGGGCACCTCCCCAAGCTGGAGGTTCAAGGCCACAACCAACTCTTCATGAACGTTTATCCAGGAAAACTTCCGAAAAAGTAGCTGAGGTCTGTCCCGTGGGGCCTCTAAACGATGAGGAGTACCTCTCGGGAATGATTCGGCAAATTGTGAAGGAATGCATGCAAAGGGAGGAAGATGAAAATGACTGGGGGTTTGCTCCAAGCAAGACTCCTTTTACCGAAAGAATTCTGAAGGCTGAATTTCTAAAGAAGTTTGTTCCCCCTAGCATTCCAGCTTATCGGGGGACAAGCGATCCAAACCAGTTCTTATACAAGTATGACTAGCACATGGTATGACTAGCACATGACAGGTGCCAGATTAACAGATGAGATTAAGTGCAGATACTTTCCTGTGTACTTAGAGGAAGTGGCCCTGCATTGGTTCACAAAGCTGCTAGTTCGATCAGTAGATCAACTCTCCGACCTCACTCGAAAATTCAAAGATCAGTTCAGGTTATATGCTTCGAAGGCAAAGGAAATAATGTCACTTTCCAGCCTTGAACAAAGCCCCGGAGAGTCTATCAGATCTTTCTTGAATCGCTTTAATATAGTCTTGGCTGAAGTTGATAATGTAGAGCCTCGTATGATTCTAACTTACTTGATGCGGGATATTGACAAATCAAGTGAATTTGGGAAATGGCTAAAGATGAAAGAGCCAAATTCACTTGAGAAGTTCTACAAAAAGGCCGATGAATATATGTGCCTGGAAAGCCTTCCGGTGCTTGGAAAGCCTTCCTGTGCCGGCAAAAGTAGTTGTGACTGAAGTTGAGAATAACATTGTTGCTTCTAACAAAAAGGAATCCGGTGGCCAGAAGAGAGAGAATCTTGGTGGAAAAAGTAGAAAAATGCAAAGAAAGCTCGCCACTTTAGACCTTCAAATTTTACTCCCTTAACTGATATTCCGAAAAATATATTTTTCGCAACCAAGGATACTGTTGAATACCCCAAACCACCTAAGATGAAGCCTAGAAAAATGTTGTGCATAATGGGAGATTCTTTCGGTTCCACAATCAACCTAGCCATGACACTAATGAATGTCGCCATTTAAAGAAATTGATTGAAGAGCTGCTGAGACAGAATAAATTGCAACAGTATGTGAAGAGGAACAGAAGTGACCCGAGCTCATCTATTCAGGGGCAACAAGTTCATGCTCATCAATCCGGCTCAGGTGAGAGGACTACGGCGCATGAATCTGAGAGGCTTGTCTTTAATAGTATCACAGGGGATCCTCACCTAGGTGGCAGAAGTTGGGGTGAGATGGAAAGATATGCTCACGCTTTGAGATGTGCCCTGGCGTAAGAAAGTGTTTTCATCTTGGAAGATGCTGCACCTTTTAAACAGCAGAGAACTTTTAACGATGGCATCATATTCCGGGCTAAAGACGTTGTTGGTGTGGAGGCTCCCACCATGGATCCCTTGGTAATATCTATAGGCATCGGACCAGCCATTGTAAGAAGGGTGCTTGTTGACTGCGGCGCGTCTTGCAATGTCCTCTTCAAAAAGACATTTGATCAGATGAAAATTCCCATGGCTGATGTCCAAGCTTCCCCAAAGAAAATTGTTGGGTTCACTGGAGAACCAAAACAGCCTGTTGGGACTATTGACTTTTTGTAAAGCTCGGAGAAGGGGAAAAGAAGGTGGTTCGAAAGCAAACTTTTGTGATTGTTGATGAATTTTCTGCTTATAATGCCTTCTTGGGTCGACCGGCTCTTGCCTCATTCAAGTCCATTCTCGCCTCATAGTGAACTGACTATGAAGTTCCCCATTGATAATGGCGTTGGTGTTGTGAAGGGGGACCAAAATGCCTGGCGAGAATGCTATCTTATAGAGTTACGGGAGGCAAAGAAAAGAGAAATGGGTAAGGGTGCGGCAGCTCCGCTCCGCATCAAAGAGCCTACCTTGTAGCAATTACAGGGTGGACCCTGCACTGGTGAGCATAGTGGTGCACGAAAAGAGATTGACCCCAGAAAAACCAGTGCCGGGGAGAGTAGAGTGGTGCTGGTGGAAGTGACGGCACCAATACCTGTTAACCTGAAAGATCCAAACAAGGTGCTAAATGTGGGTTCACAACTCGGTGTGACGGTTCGGAATATGTTGATATCATTCTTGAAAGCAAGCCTGGATGTATTCGCTTGCAGTCATGCCGACATATGTGGAATATCTCAAGAAATTGCGGTGCATGCTTTGAATATTGATCCGAAATTCACACCCGTAAAGCAGAAAAGAAGAACCCAGGGTCTTGAAAGGTCGGCAACATTGAAAGAAGAAGTAGATCGGCTCATGGAAAATGGCTTCATCAGAGAATCCACTTATCCGAATTGGGTTTCTAATCCGATGTTGGTTAAAAAAGCAAATGGAAAGTGGAGAGTATGCATCGACTTTTCAGACTTAAACAAAGCATGCCCCAAGGACTGTTTCCCATTACCCAGAATTGATCAGTTGGTGGATGGAACAGCCGGGCATGAACTATTGTCTTTTATGGATGCTTATTCAGGATATAACCAAATCATGATGCATGAGCCAGATCAGGAGGACACAAGCTTCATCATTGATGTTGTTCTTTACTGCTATAAAGTCATACCCTACAGACTGAAGAACGTAGGGGCAACCTATCAAAGACTTGTCAATGCCATGTTCAAGCCCTAGAATGGCAATACTATGGAAGTATATGTTGATGATATGTTGGTGAAATCGAAGAAGGCAGTAGACCACATGGATCATTTGACAGAAATGTTCGCAGTCCTTCGAAAGTATAGGATGAAGCTAAATCCTCTGAAATGCTCATTCGGGTAGAATCCAAAATTTTTTTGGATTTCATTGTGAGTGCTAGGGGCATTGAAGCCAATCCTGCTTTGATTACTGCTTTAAGAGAAGTCAAATCCCCTAGGACAAATAAGGAATTGCAAAGCCTCGACGGTGCTTTGAGTCGGTTTATTTCCAGGGCCATTGACAAATGTATTCGCTTCTTTGATGCTCTGAAGAAAAGAAAGAAAAACTTTAAATGGACTCCTGAATGTCAGAAAGCTTTTAATGGACTAATTCTTCACATGGAAACGCCTCCAATACTTTCTAAGCCCAGCAATGGTGAAGATCTTTTCATATATTTAGTGGTTTCATCTCATGCTCTCAGTGCAGCACTAGTACGGGAAGACGCAAAAGTTCAACGCCCGGTTTATTACATCAGCAAGAGATTCACTAGGGCATTAATGAATTATTCAAAGCTGGAAAAGCTCGCCTATTGTCTGTTGATTGCATCCAGGAAGTTGAGGCTATATTTCCAAGCTCATCCTATTAAAGTCCTCACTGATCAAACTCTAAAACAAGTCCTATTTTTCCCTGAAACTTTGGGTCGTCTTCTGAAGTGGAATATTGAACTCAGCCAACATGATATCACCTACCAACCCCGAAGAGTAATCAATGGACAAGCTTCAGTGGACTTCATTGCAGAATACACAGATAAAGGTGACAGTGAGGAAGAGGTGACTAATGACATCCCGTTCCGATGGAAATTATATGTTGATGGTGCAAGAAATGACTATTGTTCCACAGCTTGGGTTGTGCTTGAAACCCCCGAAGGGCGGTCGTTGTGCTATGCACTAAGATTAGAATTTCCTTCGACAAATAATGAAGCAGAATACGAAGCTCTTGTTGCCGGCTTGAAGATTGCTAAAGAACTGAACATCAAAGTATTGAAGATCTTCAGTGATTCCCAGCTTATCGTATGCCAAGTTAAGAAAGAGTTTCAAACTAAAGGAGGAAATATGCCTGCTTACTTGTCAAAGACCTGGGAACTTCTTGATGATTTTGATCATTATACAATAAGCCATATACCCCGGGAAGAGAACATGAAGGCAGATTCTCTCGCAAAATATTCAAGCTCTGGTGAAGCTCAATTATTGGGGTCGGTCCCTGTAGAAGTCTTGTCAGCTCCAAGTATTGATGGGATGGATATTGACTGGATTATGGCTGTATCTCAAGAGAAGGAGTCGTGGATGACCCCGATCAAGGAATATCTACTCAACGGTTCCCTTTCAGAAAACTTAAAAGAGCGCCAGAAGTTGTTAAGAAAAGCCTCGAGATATGTAATTCAAGACGGCCGGTTGTACAGACGGGGATTCTCGATGCCATTACTCCGATGTGTAACCAAGGAAGAGGCTAAGACAATTTTAGCTGAGGTGCACGGAGGAGAGAGTGGGGATCATTCAGGTGGTCAAACTCCAGCAAAAAAAATTCTCCGCTATGGGTATTTTTGACCAGATATTAATCGAGATGCTGCTAGCTACTCCCGTAAGTGTGACAGATGCCAGAGATTTGCAAAAATCCCAAGAGCACATTCCAACGAGCTAACACAGATGGTCAGTCCATGGCCATTCTCCATTTGGGGAATTGATCTCATTGGGCCTTTGCCGATTGCTAAGTCCGGAATCAAATATGCTATTGTAGCTGTTGATTATTTCACTAAATGGGCTGAATCTGAACCGTTGGCTACCATTACCTCTAAAAAGATGATAAACTTTGTGACTAAAAATATCATTTGCAGGTATGGTGTGCCTCAGAAGATAATCACAGACAATGGTACCCAATTCGAAAGCGAAGATTTCAAGGACTTCTGTAGGCAATTCAAGATCCAGAAAAGCTTCTCAGCAGTGGTTCATCCACAGGCAAACGGGCAAGTGGAAGCAGTGAATAACATTATCAAATCAACCATCAAAAAACAGCTGGAAAAAGCAAAAGATGGTTGGGTCGATAAGCTTCCATTACCACTATGGGCATACAAAACTACCCACAAGACTGCAAATGGGCATACTCCATTCTCATTAGCATATGGATCAGAAGCTATAATTCCAGTGGAAATAGAGGTCCCCTCACACAGGAGAATTCATTTCAACCAAGCTGAAAATGAGAAGCTGCAACTTGAAGCACTTGACTTGCTTGATGAAAGAAGGAAAGAAGATGAGCGCAGAGTTGCATCCCATCAGCAAAGGATGGCCAGGCACTTTAATTCTAAAGTTCGCCAACGCAGCTTTGAAATTGGGGATCTAGTCTTGAAAATGGTCATGACAGCAACAGGAGTGTTTGGGCCAAACTGGGAAGGGCCATACGTCATAAGCAAAAAAATTCTCGATGGCACTTTCAAGCTCACAACTGTCGAAGGAGATCCAATTCCGAGAGCCTAGAACAACAATCATTTGCGTCCATATTTTACTTAGAAGCTATGCTTAAATTTGTAAAATGATTATGGATGTATCATTCTTGTATTATGAGCCATTGTAAAATCAGTGAAAATCAACAATAAGAACTATAAAGTGGATGAAGGCCCAATTCTTGGCCAAACCACTATAAATCTTGTGTTCTTTATTACTATAAAATGCATGTCTCATTTTGATGTGCATGTATCTTAAATATATTGCTAAAATGTCGATTTAATAATGCGGGCTATCAAACCAAAGCTTACCTATTCAATACATCACAAGGCCAAGCGATTCCTACAAATCAGTCAACAAGCAAATGACAAGCCACAAAAATTCCATATTCAATTCCTACAAGAGAAGTGCTTTTCACAAGCAATTGGTGATCCCAGCAAAGGGGAACCTTCCCGAAGTGAAGGTTTCAGGCCCTTGCAAACCGATTGCGATCGTTTATGCAAACGAACATCCAGTTAGGTAGCTTGCGTCTGCCCCGTGGATTCACTTAACAATGAAATACACTTCTCCGGAAAAAAGCAAAGAAAACAACTTACAAAATGAAGAAACATGTACTTGGAAATGATAACGAGGAATCGCTGAGGGGCAAATGGTGAAAAGACATGGGCAAGCGGACTGAAAATAGCCAAAATGGGATTTTGTTTCCCAACCAAAAAAGGTTGGTGGAACCACCAAAGGGGCACCTTCCCGATGTGAAGGTTCCAGCCTCTTGCTAGTTAATTGTGATCGTTTATGTAAACAAACATCCAGTTAGGTAGCTTGTGTCTGCTCCGTGGATCCACTTAACTGTGAGATGCAACCTTCCTGGTGAGCCAAACAAAAAAGCCCTCTTCGGAGGCACACTTCTCCTCTTAAGGGGGGAGTGCCAAAAAGCCCTCTTTGGAGGCAAACTTCTCCTCTCAGGGGGGAGTGCCAAAAAGCCCTCTTCGGAGGCACACTTCTCCTATCAAGGGGGAAGTGCCAAAAAGCCCTCTTCGGAGGCACATTTCTCCTCTCAAGGGGGAGTGCTAGAAAGCCCTCTTCAGAGGCACACTTCTCCTCTCAAGGGGGAAGTGCCAACAAGCCCTGTTCGGAGGCATACTTCTCCTCTCAAGGGGGAAGTGCCAAAAAGCCCTCTTCGGAGGCCCACTTCTCCTCTCAAGGGGAAAGTGCCAAAGAAAGCCCTCTAATGAGGCACACCCGAAAAATGAAATGCTTTTCTCAAACAAAAAGGTTGATGGAACCACCGAAGGGGCACCTTCCCAAGATGAAGGCACCGGGCCCTTGCCACCAAATTGTGATCGTCCATACAAGCGAATATCCAATTAGGTATCTTGCGTCCTCCCCATAGATCTATTTAACCGGGAAAAGTAACTTTCTGGCAAAAAAATCAAAGCCCTCTTCGGAGCCCCGCTTCACCGTGTATGGGAATCTACTTCTCAAAAATAAAAGTGACCATCTCCGAAAGTTGAAGTGTAAAAACTTTTTCCAAGAAAGAAAGAAACCTTCTCCAATACAAAGCACACTCTACTAGAGTAGAATAATATTTCCACAAAATGGAAGAAGTATTCTCCAAAGTAAGAGTACAAGTCTTCTCAAAGTGGAAGAATTGTTCTCCAAAGTAAGAGTATAAGTTTTCTCAAGATGGAGAAAATTGCAATGAGTTGTGATATGGGGGCAATATAATATAGCTGCACTAATAAAAGCAACGCTCAAGCAACATACCACGAGCTCACTGCAATATCATACAAGGAAAATAAAGAAACATGTGTGATAAAAAGGAGTAAATGCATTTATAAATACAGAAAAAAGTTTGTACAAGTATAAAGAATCATTTTATTCCATACTATAAAAAATCTGTATACATGTGCAGGTTACAAAAAGCGGGGGTCGGTACCCGCACAACTTCCGGTCAATACAAGTCTTCAAGTACAAGCAAAAAAGTAAAACAAGGAGGATAAAACCAAGCCCGTTAGTTCTTCTTCCCGTCGCCTTTGGAGCCCTCGCCTGGCCTAATGGTTAACTTCTTGAGTCGGCCTGAACGAGTCGGCGAAGAAGGAGAAAGAGGTATAACTGGGTCCTCATCCTCTTTCTCTTCGTTAGCAGAAGTGCCTTTCCTTTTCTTTGAAATTCCACGCTTTCCCTCTTCTTGGAAGAAGATTCACTGCCCTGAGTGATAAGATCAATCATCTTTGTACCATCGGCATTAAATTCCACCGGGTCCTCTCACCCTCCTCAAGCTCTTCAGCCTTCTGCTCTTGTGAAGCGGCCGGGTAATCTAAGCTTTGGAGAGCTTCTATTTGTTCTTCTTGCGACCCCAGTTGAGAAGCAAAAGAAGGAATAACTTGAAGAGATGGAGGAGAAACGGCTGGAGGAGGTGAAGCCTGTACAACGCTTGTTATTTTCACTACAGAAGAAGAAAAGTTAACATTAGTATTTCCCGCAAAGAGAGGAGATAGTGGCACGTCGGGGTTAAAGTAATAAGCGAGAAGTTCATCAAGCTCATGTGAGGCAAACGAGTAGTCCACTTGAGTTGGATCAGTATTGAAGTTACCTGGAGAGGTTGGTATTATCACGTCAATTCCAAAATCTTGAGCTTCATTGTCTTCTTGGGCCTTCTCTTCGCTATGGGCAGTTGTAGTTTCAGTTTTCGCTTTTGCAGGAGGCGGAGAGTGAAAACTGGAGCCAATAATATCGATGTTAATCGAAACCGAAGGAAAGTTGGGTCGGTCAAAGGTGCCTTCCCCAAATGCTCTCCTTCCGCCGCGACGGCTCGTTCCTTGGCAAGTTGCTCTTTCCCTTTGGCAAGGGCGGCACGACCCTCATCATCTAAATAATAAGCCTCAAGATCCTCCTCGGCGTAGCCAGCGCCCTTAAGCATATCAACTACTGCCTCCCATACTTCAACTAGGGTTATCTCATACTTTGGGCCCAAAAATAAAAGACTGCAACGTCCCAAGACGCTATGAAGATAAAACTCAAATAGAGTGGAGCTGACTTTGGCCTTAGTCGCTTCATGTGATTGTTCAGGTGCTGCTTTTCCAGCGATGGCCTCGTCACACTCCTTTTCAGCCTCGGAAAGCTGGGCCTTTAGCATTTCAATCTCCAAATCTTGGGAGTTAGTCTTCTCCCGCAACTGAGCAACATCATTGCGGTAATTTTCCACAATTTTCTTTTGCGCCCCAAGTTTAGCCTCAGCATCCCATTGAGCAGCGTGGGCGTCCCTTACTTGCTTTTGAAGAACCTCTTCCTTTCGAGTACAAGAAGAGGAAGAGGTGGCAAGATCTTCTTTAAGCTTCTTGACTTCAGCCTCAGGTATCTCGTTGTAAGCAGTGATGTTCTTCATCTCAATATCATGCTGATCAAGAACTTTTTGTCATTCAGACTTATCACTTTCCATGGTTAGCATGGCCTCGAGATTTAAGCGATTCACCCTTGAAGCTCATCACCTAATTTTTTCCAGCCAGACATTCTTTCGATATCAAGTTTGACGGCGTCAAAATTTCTCAGCATGGCCTGCTTATTAATTGGAACCAAGTCCTAATCAAAGCGTACTCCTTTCAAACACCAATGTGGAAATCAGCTTTGGAGTGCAGGCGGAGGTCTCTCAACTTGATAAGGAGGCCTACTAATGATTGATTGAATGTCAGCTCTTTGAAGGAGAGGTAACGGTGTCATCTTTAAAAAGCTCTTGGAAAGTCAACATAAGGTCGCTCAGTCCCCCAAAGACATCATCACCATCGTGCCCAACGGGATGAGCCACATCATAAGTGCTCTCTTCAGCACGTTTTACACTCTTCACAACAAAACTTTCTTTCCCCGCTCCCTCATCAGCTTCTCCAGTAGCCTTCCCGGAATGTTGAGGAAATTCTTCTTCTTCAACAACTGGGGGAAGTTTAGATTTGATAGATAATCCCTCACCGCCAACGGAACTGGAGTATTTCACTAATGAAGCCTCTACAATAGGTTCCTTCGGTGCGAATTCCTCTACGGAGGCTGGGGCATCTAACGCTTCCACTTAAGAACTGGGGGCATCATGGGATTGAGTGGATCGAGAAGAATGCAAAAGTCCGAATTGGTGCAAAAACTCATCCTTCAGCAAGAACTTAATACTTCTCTCATCAGCAGTTACGGCATTCAATCTTTCGAAAGTTGGTTTGTGACTAGAATCTTTGGAGGGAGGAGGAAGTGCTGCAAAATTAAAGAATGAAGTTAGCACTTGACGACTCGTATTTTGAAAGGCTCAGAAGTGAAGTGAACAAAGATAGGTAGCCTTACTTCGTACTCTCCAGATGCCGTAAAATCCAGGAGAGCAACGGACAAAAAAGAACTATTTCAGAACCCATGAGCACTCTTGGGCAGATCTGTAATCAACTTACGGTTTCTTGCACTACTTACAAGAGTAATCGAAGGGTGATCTTTGTTCCTCCCGAATGAACAAAAGTAGCATATCTCCTCGAAGCTTGGGAGGCGGTTAAGCGTCCTCCTGGAGAGTACGCACAACCCCATCAAGATGGCATAGCCATTAGGGTGCAACTGGAACGGAGAGATAGTAAGTCGACGGAGGAGTGTTCTGAGAAAATCATTGAAGTGAGGAATAGCTCCATTCAAACACATTTGGTGATTTACTGCAATGAAGCCAGAAGGCGGCCCATCAGCATTATCGTTTACCCCAGGAAGCAGAGCATCCATTTCAGCAATGCCGAATTGAATACATAGTTGGCTGAAAGCCCGTTGAATCAATGAAGTTGAAACTCTTTCCGGAGGATTTTCTAGAGGGTCAGCTATTGGGAAAACTTCAACGGCCCGCTCTGCTATCTCTTCTTGCATTTGTTGAGAAGTCATTCTACACAAGGAACTGTATATTCAATGAAGGTGCACGTTTCCTAAAAGTGTGAAGTGTTATGCAAAACTAATAAAATGACAAGCAAATATAACTGGTATTAAACTAGTTGGCGTTTTCCGATTATAAAGTTTCAGGGCCTTTTATTTTAAGTCCAAATACAGTGTTGATGCAAACAGATCACCTTTAGTTTATTAATTTAGCTTTGCTTTAATACTTCACTTGAACTTGTTAATTCATAGCATTACGTTCACACGAATTCCCTTAAGTTGATTATTCTTTATCGACTAATATGTCATTCGATGTGTGCAGTCAATGGCAGTATATTCGTCCTACTTTTCTGCAAATGTTGTATTTAATAGGTTGTTAGCTTAAAAGTTAATGCAATCTATGAAAAAGTGCAATAAATTCAAGCAGTTCAGTCAAGCGGTTCCTCAGTCATGTTCCTGCGAGCTAAAGCAAAGCTGCGGGTTAAATTAGGTCGCGTGGACTCCTTAAGTCGCTCTGCTTTAAGCCATATGCTATTATGGCAAGTTAAGTCGCAAGCAAGATAAGTCACAGTTAAGTCATAAGTCAGTAAGGTCATGTGATTCACATTCAAATCGATAAGCCTTAGGTCGTTCAAAGCTCTTAGGCCGGTCACTTCCTCACTTTCCTTAACCCGCTAGCTTCTCTTCATTCAACAACTGCCTAACTCACAAACTCGCTAACCCGTTAATGTGTGACCCAATAACCCATTATCATCTCCATAATAGAATCCATCATCTTTCCACACCGCCAAATCACCCAAAACCGATTCAAATCACTGTAGATCCATCATGGATCCAATGCACTGCTGTGTTCTCGCAAATTACAACGACAACGCATCCAATGACGACCAAAGATCAATTGTAACATGATTCATGGTGAAATGCAGCACATGAAATTGGATTAGGGTCGAAAAAAAGGGGATTCACGATTCGACAGTGATCGTGGTTGGATAATGATCGGATTCACTTACGTGGTGTGATGATGATATTGATCAACGACCGGTTAGCTTGAGTTCGTCTTTGAGAGCTCGAAGAATTCTTCAATGGCGGTTCAGAGTGTTAGAGCAAGTGAAGAGAAGAAGGATCAAAATAAGTAACTTATATACAGGGGCAATGGAACACGAACCGATACGAACAACCTAGCTTTCTCATAAGTCGCTCACGACCTAGCGACTTAAGATGGCGCAAGTTAAGAGGTATTGAAGCACACGACCTAATCCTTTGGCGTATAGTTCGAGTTGAAAGTGTTAACACCACTCTTTTTTGTGACCTAGCGACTTACACAACTCAATGACCCAACGACCTACAGCAGGGAGCGACCTACCGACCAAAAGCACAAAGTGACCCAACGACATACAGCAGGGAGCGACCTAGCAATCTAAAGTACAGAACGGTTCAACATGGCACATCTCAACGATCTAGCGACCTAGCGTCTCAACGATCTAGCGACCTAGCATCTCAACGGCCTAGCAACCCAGCATGCTTCAGGGTTAAGCCGCATGCGCACTGCCTTTTCCATTAGGTCGCTCACGACCTATGCAAGCCGAGATAATACTTGTGCTATACATGTTAAGTCGCTCACAGCATACATCTCATCCAAGATGGCTCCATTAAGTCATTGGCGACTTATAATACCTCGGGATCACTCTTAGGTCGCAACTCCTTAGGTCGCCCACGGCCTACGCCACACGACCTAACTCCTGGACTCCCCTATAAATACTCCACCAACTCCACTTTGACGGGGGACTTTTAGACCTTTTCGAACGCCAAGACTCTGCTATTTTCACAACTTCAACAACACTTCAAACGCATAAGACACTTCAAGGAACCTTAAGGCACTTCAAAGTTTGAAACCTGAGAATCATCTCAAACATCAAAGTAGGAGTTTTAATTCCAAATCTCAGGTTAGTTTTGACCTTCAAAATTAATTGAATCAGTAATCAAAAAAATCAAGTTTTAACATTAAAATTCAAACTGCAGATCAAAGAAACCAGGCTCCAGTTTTCCCCAAGAAGCAGAGCAAGATTCTTCTGAAATAAATTTAAGGCAAGTAAATTCTTTTTAAAATTTAAGTATGAATTTGTTGATCAGTAATAAATCAAGAACTAAGAAAGTTGTATCGATCAGTTGCAGAAAAAAATCAAGTTTCAAAGACTAAATTATTTTCAGGATTTCAAGCTGCAGACCAAAGTTCACTGCTACATTAAAATCAAACTTTAAGTAAATTGAATTTTGTTTGTTATTGATGAATTAAGTAAACAAGTACATCGGAGATTAAGCAAAATTTGTATTAACAAGTTGCAGATAGAAATTTCAAAATCAAAGTAAAAAAAATCAATATCCAGGCTTCAAATTTTAAAATCAGTCAGGAAGCCTTCTGTTAAAAATTTGTCAGGTGAGTAAATTCTGATTAATCCAGTTTACTTGTTGTTGTAAGAATGCTGAAATAATATTGAAACCCTTTGCATGTGAACAAATCTGTGTGCATGTGTATCTTTGCCTGGGAATGTTTATATTCAGGGTCATCCATCCCTATTTCTTCTTAGTTTCAGGTTTACAGAGTAAACCCATGTTTAAATCCAAATCTCACTCCCTCTGTTTTTCTTCCAGAATTGAAATCTAAACAAAGTAAATTGTTTGTTTTAACATGCATTATGTTTTAAAAATAAATCAAAGCAAAAAAATTAAGTTTTCCCTAGAATATTTGAAAACACAGCCACAATTCAAACTATGTAAAAATTCAAATATCATAAATTTTAGTTTTAGGAATACTAACTGAATTATTATTGAAAATAATGATTTTTGAAAGTTAAATCTAAATTTTTAATACAGCTTTGATTGAGAAATTGCAAGTTGATCAGAAAGTGGGATTTTGTAAAATTCTGATGATCTGTGTGTTTGTGGTCCCCGAGACCGTAGTCGTAGCTAGCATGAGGGTCTTAAATCCTAAGAAAAATGTAAGTTGAATTTATAAACCATCATAGTGTTGGATCGACATCTATTTAGGGTTGAAAACCCATATCTACTCGTATTCGAAAATGGTTGGGCTGCGTTGCCGTTGGGTGATCGGAATCTTTGGCACCAGTGCCAATCGAGGCATCGGACGTTGGCGAAACTTTGGTTGAATTTTTGTGGCCTCTGATGGCTAGATGTGGAGGGATGAGGAAATTTTTTGGTGTTTGTTTTTGATGAAGTCTGGGTCGAGAGGCTCAATTTCGAATGTGACGTTGGTTCGCACGTCGGAGTGTCTCGATAGGTAGAGGAGTTAATCGTTGACTGGACTATGGTCGTAGCCTCGACCAGAGACGACCAGAATGGTGTGCAGCGTGCACATGTCTTCGTTTGTGTCAATTGTTTGTTTTTGGAAGGGAAGTCCCTCGACTCGAAGTGCCACTCAGGGTTTAGGAGAGATGACTCAAAGCTAGGGTCGAGTAGTTTTGGCTACTCATTGGGTCGTTTTAAAACATAAACAAATTTGAGTGGGGAATTTTTTTTTATATGTGTCGTGACAATAGGAGTTTTAAATTTAAATTTGAAATTGTTTTGTTCAGTTTTAAAAATATATTGTTTAAATCGAATTTAAAAATAGCCTTCCGAGGCACAGTCTTGGATTTCGACGAAACCAGTTCCACTAGATCCGTAATAGTATATTATCATCAGATTTCAATTTTCGCAGTGAGTGAAGTTGCTATGTAAGCACACGTTATATAAACGCGCTGAAATCTATATCGAAAATCTAATATAATAACTGGGTCCAAAAAGCTATCTTCTCCGTACGATCGAATTAGGACTCGAAACCTTTTCCATTGCGTTTGGAAAAGGGGTTTAATATTATAAACGCCTGGTGGCACGCCTCAATTGGAGGTCGAGATTTTGAGTTTTGTAATTTGAACTATTTAAGTTTAAAATTTATTCAAATATAATATATTGTGTTTCTTCCTTCAGAATTTTGTAGACCTCATTCTCATATTTGCCGCTCGTTTTACCACATGTGCCACCCTATTTATACGCGCGTCTTTTAAAAGATAGATGATGGATTTCTTGTTTTAAAAATAAAATAAATAGGACTTTCTCGTTTAAATTTTCAAAAGAAGAAACCGTGCAATTTAAAATTAAAAAAAATAGAAATCCATTTCTCCTTCAACTAAAATCCATGGTCGAACTCATTTTTTTGAAAAAAGAAACCTAAGCTATTTAAATCAGTCAAGCCTTAGTTCATCGTCATCCTATTAATCGAAATCCCTAATCCCTTTCTTCTTCTCTTTCGAATCGACTTTCAATCAATGGTTTGTCGCGACCTAAATTGCGATTTAGGAAGAATGTCATTTGGCTTGGCTCGCGCGGGCTCCGTCGTTTGCTAGGTAGTCGAGTAGGCTAACTGAGGGTTGTCTGTGAGCGAGTTCGCGATGGGAAGGATTGCAGGTCGGAGGCTTGGAGTAGCTCGATCTCGAGCTATGGGAGGTCGACGGGGATGAAGAGCCACAAACTGGTTGTCGCGTGGGGAGTTTGACGAGATAGTAGCGGCGACTGCTTGGACGTATTCAAGATCGACGAGGCTCGATGGCGTCGGGCACGATGAATAAGTGTATGGCTAGCCAAGATTCCTGTTTTGCAGCAGAGGTATTTGTTTGTCCATTTAAAATTTACTTTTATAATTGGTCATATAAATATATGCATAAAAATATCTATAAAATATTTAACAGAAACCTTTTTCCAGAGAAGTGTATATATATACAGATTTCTCTTCATATTTATATGTAAATAAGTGTATGTAGATAAACAGTAGAGATATCTTTCTAAGCAGCCTGTTCTAAATTTAAAAGTGTATATAGAAACAGGAAATAACTATATATAGATAAGTTTAAAAAAATAAATAAAAAGGAATTTAAAATGTGGGAAGTTTATATATGAAAATTAGACTTTTAAGAACTATATGGATTATTTTTCATATACAGTCGAAAATGAAGAAGAGTAAGATTCAATTTACTAGGCTATGTTTAAAATAATTTATTTAGGTGTTTATTTATTTAATTAACTTATTTAAGTACTTCAGAAATTGTTAAAGGAATATTAGTTAAAAATAGAACATTAGTTTGTTAAATTTGTTAAATGAAATTAAGTGTTTGATTAGTTCAATTATTAATAAACTGTATAAATATTTATACAAGGTCAAAATCTAAAAAGAAGCAGGCCGGATTGGAAATGGATTACATGCGTAGTCAAAGGTGAGTTAATCTCACTCATATGGATTTTTATTTAAATTTAAATAGTTAAATTTAAATATTTGGTTGAATAATTGAATTGATTGGATGTGGTATATTATATAGTAGTACATAGTATATACTGGAGCGATTGATTCCCGCATTATATGCGGATGAGACCCTATGCACCGCATAATAGCGGATGAGAAAATATAAACCCATATACCGCGATATTCCACCTCAAAGTGGAATTGGTATTTTATATTGTGCTAAAATCTGTGAATGCAAGGAAACAGGTAGGAGGGATCCAACTGGATTCCTCAAAATTATTTAGAATGTTTAATAATTCTGTGATTTTATTATTTGATAATCTGTGATGAATTATATTGATAATTGGAAATATTGAATGCTATGGTTTGATTGGATACATTGGGTATAACTAGTTATCAGAATATATATAGATTGGATTTTTGAAGGGAAATATAAGGGAAAATTCTTAAGTAAATAATTGTAGAGGTTTGTCAAAATGAATTGGAAAAGGATAAAAGTTAGTTTTTAAATTCTAATAAATAAATTCCAAGTATGAGAAAGGAGATTTTTAAATAAAAGAGAATAAATGAATTTTAAAACTTAAGTGATATTAATTAAAGGAATAAAGGTATTATTTTTAAATTCTGAATTTAATAGTTTAAGAAGCAGCAAAAGGAATTTTATGAAATTGGTATTTTCAGTTAAATAAGATTTTAAATCATAATGAAGAAGTTAATGGATTTTAAAATAAATTTTAGTAAGAAAGGAATTTATTTTAATGGAGTTAATTTTGAAAATCAATTTGAAAATTGATTTAGTGTTTGAAAACTGTGTTTAAAGGAAGAATAAGACCATGAAATTTATAAACTGGATTTATAAAGTGAAGTAATATATCAGTGGATATTTGGAAGTATAAATTCATGGTGAGAATTTTTAAGGAATGGGTAGTTTGTTTTAAAAATAAATATTGGTTTATTTTTGCAGGCGTGGGGGAGAAGTGTATTTCCCTTAAAGGCCAAGCATGTTTTCAAAGTTGATTTTTAAGTATAAGTTAAAAGTTTTAAAGTTCGTTTAAAGAAATGTTTTTAAGAAATTATTATTATTTAAGTTGTTTAAATTTTATAAGTAAACATTTATCTAAATTTATTATAGTAGTAATTATTTGAAAGGCTGACTAGTATTATGATTTAAATATAATTATTAATATTTATATTTTATAAAATAGTTTTATTTCAAAGATAGTTTGGTTAAAGTTTATTTCAAAACTTGTATAGAACTACGTAATCTCTTATTTTAAATTTATTTTGGCTTAACTTTTATTTTAAAAATTAGTTTTATATTTTATAAAGTAATTTTATTTTAAATATTTTTAAAGTATATATTTTTTGAATAAAGTATTAAAGTAGTTTTTAATTTAAATGTTTTAAAGTATATTTTATAATAAAGTCTTTTAAATTATTTTAAAATCTAAAGTATTTGTACTTGGTGATTTCGTTGGAAATAGAAAATATTTGGGGAATTTATTCCGTGAGAGGGAGATGGTTTGAAACTGTTTTAAAGGATTGAGTATTGGAAATATATCTTGCAAAGATATTTTGAGGATTATAAATAATTTGGGAAAAATAATTACGGCTTGATGATTGTTTGTGAATGTTATTTGATAGTTAAATAACCGACCATCAATATTGGCTAATGCGCTGATCGTTTCAAAGAAACCGGGATCGGGATTTATTTCCTGAAAACCACTTCGATCCGGTTTAAACGTTTTCGTGACGGAAGACAAGAGCTGGGAGTCGAAGATGGAGCAGTGAAGTGCAAGGGCTAATCGCTACTAATCCTGAGGGTGATTCTAAAATGGATGTAGTAGGAATAATGCCTTCGGTTCCATTCGAATCTGGAATGGACTTGTACGGATGAATGATATCAGGACATCCTCGGGAGGACGATCAACATTCTAAGTGAACGTGTACTAAAAAAGGAACGCATAGCCTCGAGCCTCATCAACCGGGAATGGCTAAAACAAGGGATGTGCAGCAAGGCTAAGTGCTAGCAACCAATTGGGTATGGTCATCCCCGTCTAGATGTTCCTTTTTATTCGGCTTAGTGGGCGGTTGCTGATCCTATCCGCGGGGTGATCTTATTCAGACTATCCGGTAAGGGGTAGCTCTAGTCAAGTATTGCAGGGGATTTAGGATGGATCCTTGGTACGGTGATCTAGACCACATATTGTGATGGGCGGTACCCAGCAGCCCTGCCACTGATGGAAATCCATTTTTCCTACGTGCCTTCACGGTTTTGTTTGTATACCTATTAGCTGGAATTTAATAAATGTAGTAATTTCGGCTATTTGAATAAGTATTTGTAAATAGACACTATTATAATATCAGAGGATCTTATAAGAAATGGTTTGGTTATCATAAGGCAAAAACCCGGCATGTTTATTTGTGGCGTGGTCTTAAGAGATACCTTTGATTTCAAATGATTTTGTAAACTTTAATAATACGATTGAGTGTGATTTCTCACGTTGATTTTCCAGACTGCCTCGGGTGTTATTTAACTATAATGCTCGTGGCAGACCGAGTATAATAGAGTAAAGATTTTGGATGGACTGTTGTGGAGCTCAGACGACGAGATGGATGGCGATACATACTTCCGTACTTGATTATTATTTCGCTAGGAACTGTTCGAAATTGATGAAATGATTGTGGTACTTTGAGAAATGTATGTATATATGATGATACATATTCTTTGTATTTAAAGTCGATGTTATATATCATATTTTATTCCACTGTGTTTGTGAGATTCTGATATTGTTTCCTGTTTCTTCTTCTACCTCCTTCTTCTTTAACCCTAACGGTTCGTATTTTCAGCGTCCGCTTATTCGGCATCTGATACAGTGGACGTATTGATGTCGATTTTCGAGCATTGAAAAATTGGGTCGTTACAATTTTGTTCTCCCAAAACTCTAGCTAAAGGAACCAACTTAAAGTGAAAACTCAATTTATGCTATGAATTTTCAAACTCCAGCTGTGCAAACTTTTAGTATTAGGGGCTTTACTATATAATATCATTTTGGTTGAACTCAACTTTATCCTCCACTCTGATGCGTACTATAAAGTATCTCAAATGGTCCCTTCTTTTTGAAGGCTTATTTAACTTGCTTATCAAAGGATGCTAGCAGAGCAAAGAGGAGGGAGACGTCAAAGTGTACTAGACCTTTAGTTAAGATATTCACTCCCCACTCTTCCTTTCTTTGACTACCTCTCTCATGATTTAGGACTATCTTATTGTGTGATTACTACCATGGCAGGCTTAAGATTTCTTAGCTATATAACATATGAAAGACTTGAAACACTACGAAAGGAATACGAAGAAGTTAAGGTAGAACAGTATGGTAGAAAATTAAATAAGATGTGTATATTTATATTTGAGTCTTAAAAGTACTTCTTATCAAATCCTCTCATAGTAATTATCAAATGCATAAACAAACTTTGATTTACAATACATTACTTTAAGAAGTTCGAGCTTTTGTAAACTTAGTAACAAAAGCACAAAAGTGGGAAATAAAATAATAAATAGTAGCCATTAAGTCTAGTTAAAAAATTACCAATTCACTGAAAGTTATGAAAAATCAACTTGTAACACTATCTAACCGACTTAAGAGGTAAAATGAAATATTTTACCCCTTCATGAAGCATATGTGACAATTCCTCTTATAAAGAAAAATTTTCTATAACCCCATTAGATCTTCTGGAGAATAATATTCTATAAGAACACATTTGGATTAGAAACCATATTTGTGATAGAGTTAGAGTTATACCCTAGGGGAAAACAGGTATTTAGTAACATATATCTAAGTTGATAACTAATTTTTCTCATAATAATGGTTTTCGATTTCAATAATATACTATGTTGTCATATAATCAATTATGTAATTAATTTAAAGTATATTAAATAGAAAAAGTTTAAATGATATTTTATGTGATTGTAATTACAGTGTTAGTAATCGAGAGAAGTTTATCACGTTAAAACAACATATTATTTAAAATATTCCTAATCAAGAGAGACAAGTGCACATAGTGCTCTCTAAATTTTGGGCGGTGTATTACTCATGGTGCTAGAGTGACCAAGAGATTACATAAGTAGCTATGGAATGACTCACTATAGTCAAATAGAAATCTTGAGGTGACGGTATTACATAGTTCTCTCGACTTGAGAATTGTTGAACTTTATTATGGATACTCTGCTTTGATTATATTTAAACTTTGGAATGTCATCCATCAAATGACTATAATTGGATCTGAGTTGATGCACTGGCAGTGAAACACTATTTAATAGAGAATTCGTCCCGTGGTTACATCGGGTGTATCGCAATCATCTATAGTCAACATAAAGTTAAAGTCTCAGGCCAGGGATGTATGATAAATAATGATTGTTAGTATTGAACAAATGATTTTTTGTGTGGGCTAATCAAGTTAAATATGGACGGTCCTGGAATTTGGTCCAACCAAATTCCATTAGTCCCAAACTGATATAGTTTTGAAAGAATTGGTGTAAAATTAATTACTAACCAATACCTCTTATAATAGTAAAATTCGATTTTACTGAAAAATGTGTAAATACTAAATTTAATCAAATTGTCACACTACTAGATAAGGTGCTGTGTTGAATTATTCAATATTAGTGGTTGGGTGAATTTAGACCTTTAAGTCACACAACCTTAATGATGAATATTCTAAAAAGCCAGACAACTTAACTAATTTATAATCATTGTAAATTAGTTAAATTAATTACTATTTATGAAATATTAATTATTAAGTTTCATTTGATTTGTTTTAATACCATTATAGTTTAATAAAGTACGTATATAAAATTTATGTATAGGTGTATCGGTACAAAATTATCGATTGAATATTTAAACTGGATTGAAATATATTAATTGTCGTTTAGGTTTTGAAATATTTTTTAAGTCCAATTTTTCCTCCTTATGGATGGATGTGCATAAAAAAGGGGAGATTATTTGATGAGATTTAATGTGGAATTAAAGCGGGAAGGTTTTAAAGGAGTGAATTGGAACGGTATCAATGTTTCTTTAAAATAAATTTTCTTTCTTTCATTAATCGATTCTGACAATTCATTTTCTTATGCTTTGCTCTCTCTTCTTTAGGCTGAAATTCATGGCTGCCAAACCTTAAATATCTTGAACAAAACCAAATCAAATAAAATTAAATAAATGCATGGCGGTGCTTTAGATCATTGCAATTTATAAAGATAACCCAGTTTGTTGTAGGAGTTTTAGCCCTCATTTAAGGTGTGAGTTTTTGCTTATCTTAAGTTATTATTCTAATTTTATTTTAGTGGCCAACAAGTTTGGTTCAGTTGGTTGGTAGTTCAAACAATAAGATTAAAGGTTATGAGTTAGATCCTCGAGATAGAAACTTATTGGTAGTAATGAAACATGTTCAAACAATATTATAATTTTATTTCATTATATAGTTCATTGATGTTAGTATGATTTAGATCTCACTATTCAACTTCTCTTTTGATTATGTGCTTATCTTGTGTGCATTGTTTACGCCCTAAACTTTTTATAATAAACTTATATATGCCTATGTTGTTTGATTTAATTTTTCTTTTTCTTTAGATATTAATAATTAAACTAAAAACCAAATTTTGGTGTAGAAACTGATTTTAATTTATCGATTTAATTTTGTAACTTATCTTATTTACAAATGTAATAAGTTATCAAACTGAATAGTTGAAATCATTTTGAAAAATGATTAGATGTTTTATATATTTGTTGATTTAGTTCGTAAATTCACTTGGTTATTGTTTACGTAATTTTAGAGGCGTCTCAATTCAAAATTTCATGAGTGGGCTCTTATGCAAAATTATAAACCTACTTTGCATCCTTCATTTGTTATGTCTAACTTTCTTTTTGTTAACTTTATGTTCTAAAACTTACATATAAAATCATGAAGTTTATGAATTTAAAACATTGCTGTAATTATTTATGTTGCATATTATACATATTACTCCCTTAGAATGTGATCGATAATGTGGAAGGATCTAGAGGTGCAAGTGGGGTTAGACCTACTTATAAGTATGCACCCTACACTTGGGGTTCATATGTAGCATCCGGTTCACAACTGGCTATAGAGAAGTAGAACAGATATATTGATTTTGAGAAGTGGCAGTGGAAGATGAAGGCAGCATTGGGAAGAAATCGTATTTATCAGCTTGTGTTTGACGCAGAATCATTGCTAGTAGATATCTAAGAATTGGAAGGAAGGAGATGGAAGAATGGATCGAGTTTACTACCCTCCAATTGGCCATGGGTGATAACATCATCCCAGAGATTAGCAGTGAAACTATCACTAGAGGCTTGTGGAAGAAATTGGAGGACTTTTACATGAAGAAGTCACTCATGAATAGGATGATTTTTGTTGAATACTTTATTCAATTACAAGATGCCAAAAATTATATCGGTGAGAGCACATCATAACTTGTTCGATGACGTGATGATGAAGATGAAATTTATTGATTTAAATGTGGATGAGGGGCAAAAGGCAGTGGTAATATTGTGCTCTCTTCCAGAGCAATGTGTGGTATTCGCTAACAGCTTGATATATGGCAGAAGCATTCTGACATTAGAAGATGTAAAGATGGGACTCCTTTGTGTAGAGATGAGAGATTAAATGAAGCTTATGAGAAAAAGTGGAGAGGCTAGTAGTAGTCAAGGACTGTTCGTAGAGAGAGGAAGAAAGAAGAAGAATGAAAATAATTTCAGAGGGCGTTCTAAGTCAAAAAAGCCCGAAAGTGGTTGGAGAGGCAAGTCTAGAGACAACATTTGTCATCATTTTAAGAAGCATGGCTACTGGAAGAAAGATTGCGTAGATTTTAGGAAGAGAAATGAAGCGGATGGTTCTTCATCTATTGCAGTGACGAATGTTGTTTCTGATGATGTGTTGAATGTATCTGTTTTCAATTTATTACACCATTGGTTTTGGATTCAGGGGCAACTTTCCACATGACACCAAGGAAGGAGTATTACATTCTTATGAAGATAAGGAGGGAAGTGTTATATTGATGGGGAACTATGCTACTTACAAGTCATTGGGAGGAGATAGGTACATATTTGCATGTATGATGGTGTAGTGCCCACTATCACTGTGTTCTAGGTTTAAGGAAAACTTTTATATCATTGGATTAGCTAGCATCTTTAGGTTACAGGATTACTATAGGGTCGGATAGCTTGAAGGTGGCATGTGATGCTCTTGTATTAATGAAAGGAGTAATGGTCTAGAGTCTTTATCTATTGAAAGTATCTACAGTTCATGGAGAGTCGTCTGTGGGAGTTGATAGTTCATGAGCTTTAGATTCCATCGAACTTTTGGTAACTCAGATTGGATCATGTTTTGGAGGAGAGCATAATGTTGCTTTGTAGGAGGAAGAATATCAAGGGTGAAAGCTTCAACCATTTAGAGTTCTGGCAAAAGTTTGGGGAAACGGGCAAAGGTTTTTTCGGTGTCGGAGACATAAGTCCAATGGAGTACTGGAGTATGTCCATATGGATGTTTAGTAACCAGTAGCTATAGCTTCTGTAGGAGGAGCAAAGTATTTTATCTCTTTAATCGACGACTACTCTCTGAATGTTTGGGTGCTGGTAATGAAAGCTAAGTCAGAGTTATTTGAGAAGTTCAAAACTTGGAAGACACTGGTAGAGAACGAAGTTGGAAGGAAGTTAAAGGTGTTGAGATCCAATAGTGGCGCTGAGTTTGTTTCTAAGGAGTTCATATATTTCTACAATTATCTTGGAATTCATAGACACTTCACTACACCCGGAGATTCACAATCAAACGGACTCACTGAAGGATGAGTAAGACTCTACTAGATAAAGCTAGTTGTTTATAATTGACGGCGGGTTTATCTAGAGGTTTTAGGTTGAAACTCTATCCACTGTAGTGTATAATATCAATTTAACTCCATGCTCAACCTTTTATTGGAAGATTTTAGAGGAAAGTTAAATTTATACGTATTAGTTATTTTCGTATATTTTGAAGCCCTGCGTACGTTCACCATATAGAAAATGTCAAGTTGGAGGCTAGAGCCAATATAAGCACATTTTTGGGCTATAAAGAAGGCATAAAATGGTATTGCATTTGGAACCCTATTGATAGAAAGGTATTGCACTCTGGACACACTACATTTGATAAGTTTGCTATGTTCAAGCCGAAGGGTAATCCACCTAGTTCAGTAGATTCCGAAGATGAAAAAATTAAGGAGATGGAAACCATTCCCACGTATCAGCCTAGTAGTAGAGTCAAAGTTACAAAATAAAATAGGGTAATTGCAGTCGTTGACATATCACATGAAGATCCACAAATTTCCTCTAGTAATGATGGTGATGGTCGTGAAGCTGGAGATGGTTCAGCTCGAGGTGGAGTTGATAGAAGCTTAGGCGAAGTTATATCTATTTAGGCTAGTCTGGAGTTAGAAGGCTGCCAAATAGGTATGGAGACTGGAATTATGAAAATATTAGCATTGATGACCAGTTTGACAACACACTATATATAGTGCATGACGAGCCTTTCCATCTTGAAGAAGATACGAGCTTGAGTGCCATTTCGAAATGCATGCATACTAGGGAGGAGGAGATGGATTCACTGAAGAAGAATCAAACATGGAAATTGGTACCACCCCCTTAAGGAAGCCGAGCAATAGGACACAAGTGGATATAATGTGAAGGATGATGGGAGATACAAGGATACACTTGTTACAAAGTTCGAGCACTGTTCAAACTTGACTCGCTTACTGAAGTGCTAGGTGCCACTTGGTGGCTTAGTCGGAGAGTGAGTTGGTAGATGGAGATGTTTGTTTTAGAGATCGATAGGTCCTACATCGAGAGGGTACTTTCAACACTTTGTTGAAGGACGGTGGCCTTGCTAGAGTTTGTTGACAAAATGAAATAGGTGATGGCCATGTCGAAGCTCATTGGGGAAGTATCTGTAGTGTCATGTCTGAGAGCTGCTCGGATTAAGAGGATGTAGGTGGTGTTGGTAGGCTTTCAAGGAAATATAGTATCAAGGTGGAGAATGTTATATTTGGTGATACAATATTTTATACTAAGGAAGATTTGAAAGATATTGTTGAGTTCAGTGATATAATATTTCCACTTGCAGAAGATTTAGAAGATATTTGAGATAATTACTCAAATATATTCTTTATTGTATAGCATTAAAGAAGACAATAAATTACTTGCATGAGAAGAAGAATTATTTTGGAAGATTGATGTAATCACTTAATTCCCTAATTAGTTGATTAAAGAAGGAATCTTACCAGGCACATGTGAATTAGTGGAACTAGAAAATCAAATGGATAAACATTTTCCATGTGAATACGAGAATTAATGAGGTATTGATTTATGACCATAAATGAATTACTTCAACCCCAAGTAATAATCTCTATATAAAGGCGGAGATTAGCAAGAGTAGAATTATCATCTCAAGTGGTAACGAAGCGGATTTTGCCCGTTCGAAAATCGACATCCATACTTTACATCGTACTCGAATGTCGTAGATTCGACCGTTCAAATCCGAGTCGCCGGAGCTTATAACACCATTAAGTAAACAAACAACACAGCGGAAGAAATAATGAATATCAATATACAACATCTCATACAACATCCTGATACAACAGATGATACAATAGATATCGATATACATCAGAGATATGATACAATAAAATAGCAGCGGGAAAGGAAATAGATAACACTAGCAGCGGAACAAATAACTCCAATATAATCTTCAAGAGAGAACTCCAACAGCAGCTCGAACCATCATCACGATACACTAAGTCGAGCAAGACTGGTGCATATCCAAAGACTGAAACTAGCTCCAGATAATCCACCAAACCTAACTATCAGAAAAACCCAACTCTAGACTGCTCGTGTGGAAAATAGTGAGCACCCAAGAATTTAGGAAAGGAACAATAAACTCCGAGTCAGTCATGGGACTGGTGTGAGTAACAAAAACAGTTTATCTTTTAAACACGAACAAGATTTATAAAAGGAAATCCGATATGCTTTTTATAAAATGAAACTACCATAAGACCTCCCGCCACACACACAATGCAAACGCAGAATTGGAGGAGATTTCTTCTTATGATAGTCAAACATGCTTAATACGTAGAAAGTTCTTTGGATATTATTATTATAAGTGCACGGTGCAGAAAAGCATTTCGAAAGTAGAATATTAATTTTAGCCAGCATAGGTAACATTATATTATGCCTGCTATAGCTACCTCCTGAGGGGGCAGGTTATACAATTAAAATCGTAAAAGGCGCGTATTGTTTTGATTCGATTTTCCAACAAATGGTCAGGCTAAGGAACTTCCTACTGCCACATGGGATCGCCTCTGGTGGGACGTCCCGAGAACCTAACCGGATCTCTGCCAACACAAGGCCGGGTTACCTCTATAACTAGGTAACTACTATTCGAGCAAGCCATTCCCCGGTCCTTTGGGACCTTTATCCGAGGCGCCTCTAAGCAACAACCACACAGTAAATGAGATCGGAGCTAACACATCGGTAAATATCTGGGCTCCATACCATGATACCACCCTTTACCAGAAGGGAATGACACACCCTAATGGGCGCGACCCTCATAACCTTGCCGCATCTTTCCTGTTTTGACCACTTCCGGGGTGTGAGGTCCTGATGCAGTCTCGTCCACAAAACTACGCTTTGGTACAAAGCCATGCTTTGGGTCAACAAATGATTAAATTAATGATCACAAAGATAAATGATCAAACAAATGATCATATCACAAATGATCAACAATGATCATCAACACACATCATCACTTAGCATGCCACACTACCGAATTGGGAGTATATTGCTGATAACCTTCAACTACGTAACCTCTGAGCTCGTACGTATCAGGGAAGGGTGTTAAGCTAAGAGAACAAAATTCTCCGCCACCAACAGAAATGTATTTGAAAGAAATCTGCTTTATATCTCAAAGTGTAGTGTCAGACATGTAACCATACAAGTCTGTTCCGGGTTCGAACAGAACCGAAGGCACTTCCGAAGTAGCCCTTGCAAATCCGGGTATTCACAATCCCGATCGGACTTCCCATCACTTAGAAAATCTCTATACCGGAGCAACTCAGTGCAGAGACAATCGATAGGTCATCCCATCGTTTTCGCAAACACCCGGTCTTCACCACCGGTCTTCAAATGCTATCCATAACGACATATCACATATTCGGAATGGGTTATACGACACAAAGGTCCTCTCCCGGCTAAACCGAATAGTGAGCGCAACATTTAAAACATATGGATATGGGATTTCAATTAAGTCACAACTTAATAATTCAGAACTTTCATTCAAATGGTTTAAACTAATTACCATTTCAAATCTTTTAAATAAAAGATTTATTTCAACAACCTTCAATGGTTTAAACAATTTCCACACTTTAATCTTTTAAACAAAAGATTTATTTCACAAAGTTCACCCCATTCACAAAGATCCATTTATGGATTTCAAAACAATTTTCATCTTGATTGGATTAATTCGTTTAAAATCTTAAATTAATGATTTAACTTATAGCTTTCTAACCGTTTCCATGACTTGGAAAATCATTTTCATTTTTAACTAGAAATCATTTTTTTTTAACACAATTTGGAAGTTTACTTCCTATATGAAAGCTTTTATTTTTTGAAAACAAATAGTTTTCGCTTTAGAAAGATCAAATTTTATTTACACGAGTTAAAGCCTTTGAATTTAAATGCAAATCCCCTAAATCGATACCTTTAAAATAGTTTAACCCATATAAACTCATTTATAAGTTGAATAACCTTTCTAAACCCTAGTTTCCAAATCATAGGATTCAATTTCAAATATTGAATTCAAATTTAAATTAAAATATTTAAATTACAAAATTCAATCAAGTTATTCAAAATAAATTTCATTTTTTGAAATTCCATTTCAAAAGCTTCTCACCTTAAACCCAAAAAATTTCCAAAATCATTTGGATTTAAATATTCAAACTTAAAACTATTTCAAAATCTGTGACTTAATCAATTTCCCCGTGAAATCCATATTTGTGTGTGTATGGTGTGGTCCAGGGGTTTAACACAATAGTGCAACACCATTTAATCATCACAGATTAAAACACAGAAATATAGTTGATAAACGATATAAACTATAACGCTTATTGTCTATTCACAGATTCACAGATAATATACCAATATAAATAAATGAATAAACTATACATAGCACAAACCATCGAACAAAATATCACAGATCAGTTAGGGCAATCAATTCAAGGCATCACATATAATACGATCATCCATAAGTAAGGTCAAGCATTTAATAATCATTTATAAGCAGGATTAACTAATCGTTAAATCTAAATCAATTCAATTTTATTTCCAATTAAATTTATTGACCTATGAATTGATTATCCAATTCTGATTTATTAATTACAATATATTTGATATAGATTAATAAATCTATCACCTTAATTAATTAAATCATTCTTAATTAATCATATTAATTAGGTCAACTTTCAAACTAATTACATAATTAATTAACCCCTTAATTAATTATTTTAATAAACCTTAAATTACTCCTTTAATTAATTACTTCCTCTTAATTAATGAGCCTTAATCATTCAATAAATTAATTAACTCTTTAATTAATTAACCTTCAAATCAATTTTATTA
The DNA here is from genome assembly GCA_030765085.1 of Allium cepa. Lineage (NCBI taxonomy): Eukaryota > Viridiplantae > Streptophyta > Magnoliopsida > Asparagales > Amaryllidaceae > Allium > Allium cepa. Next base: position 959,306,838 of record CM060939.1, on the reverse strand, counting down.
ATTAACCCTTTAATTAATAACCTCAAGTGATTACCCTTAATCACTTCCATTTATTTACTTCCATAAGTAATTATCCATCCTTAATTACATTCAGAAATTATACATTAATTACTTCACCAAGTAGCTATCCAATTAGCTAATACGTGATTATCTTTAATTAATTAGACAAATTAATTTACCTAAACTAAATTACATTAATTAAATATTCAATTAATAAATCACTTCACCCCTAATTAATTATCTCTTAATTACATTCATTACCACTAATTACTTTTGTAAGTAATTGTTGTTTATTACAATGTATTTAAGCTTTAATTTATTTCATTAATTAATTATTCTTAATTATAACAACTTACTTGATTAAGAATAACTTGTATTCACATTAAATACTTTCTCAGATCATTTACTTTATTAAATTAGTTTTAGGAATCAAATTTGGAATATGATTCTATTTTAAACAAAACAATTCAAACATTAAATTTAACCTTTAACTCTTTGTAAATCCCTTAATTAATTATTTTAATAAATCTTTAAAACTTGTTTAAATGTTGCCTTGAAACTTAAATCATACTTAAAAATATAAAATCCGCTCTCATTGCGTTAAAAAACCTTTCACTATCTCTACACTTAAAAACTGATAAAATAATATAGGCCTGGAAATCATATCTAACACACGAGGTCCTTTGAAACAAAACCCAGGCCGTAGCCTCATAAATTCGAGTGAAAACCTAAGCAAACTCTTCAAATTCCCGAGAAAAACTGGACTAACACTATATTTTTTTCTTCTTCTTAGATTTAGTTTAAGTTTAAACAAATTTAAAATCTGGACAAACACTCACCGGTTTACCCCTTCTGCTTCGAGCCGAACACGGTGATACGCGAATACGAACTCGAGACGAAGCCATCTTCCCCAAGCTTCAACCCATACTTCACCAACCAGATACCCACGTGAACAGTGCACGTGTACACCGAAGTTCGCCACCCAGACCATCGGCGAGAGTTCCCCACCGATCCGCAACTACCTCCTCAACTCAACCCATCACCTAGCCTTGAAGAATTTGCCATAAAATCGAAACGAGCATTCGAGATCAACTGGAACAAAATGCTCCAATCGAAAATTTCCTCGCCGCCGATGAATTCGATCACCAGAGCCCACGCTTGCCTGACCAAACCTCCGCCACTCACCCACGAGCCCATCCCCATAGGTGCGATCACCTGAAACATTTCGACGACGACGCGGTGCGTTGATTTCCGACCCCTATACAAACACTTGCTCTAACCCTAGATCATCAAAGTCCAACCAACACAGTTCATTAAAAATTTAACTGTTATTTTTCCCACGATCTACCTCCCTTCAGCTATCTTCAACCCCGACCACACCCCACCGTTCGACGTCAATCACCAGAGTTTGGCAAAAAGGCAGATTTCGTTCAACCTTCAATTTCTCACAGATTACCCAATAAAATTTTTTGAAATGATTTCCTAAATTCATCATTCCCCCAGTTAAAGCCGTTTATGTGATCAAACTATGGAATTAAACCATTTGATTTCGGGCTAAATTTAAATTATCACTGTATACACCTCACTTTCTAGATAAATGTTTAATTTGAATACTTGAATTTGCTTTTAAAAATAATGTTATAAGTATACAAGAATATTTCATTCAAAAATCAAAGATTTAAGAGATTTGGATGTGATGATTTTAAAGAAATACAAGTTTAGTTTGCATAATGTTACAATACTGTCACAAGTAACAGAGCAAATCATATGCTCAAGAACAACCTGAATGCAAACACAAGGCCATACTCAAAATGAACACATACAACACACCATCGTCAGTGAATCAGCTGAACCATTTTAAATTAAACTTAGGGTTTAAAGTTGGTGTTAACTCACCTTGGTCTGAGAAGAAGAACAGAGCTTTACTGTTGGAAATAGACTTTGAAACTGGCAAGTTGAAATCTCCTTGATTCCTCTAGTTTGTATGAATTTGTTTTCCAGATTTCTGAAATTGCTTGTTTACTGAGTTGCTTCTTTGTTTAAATTGTTAGATGATATTTACTTTTAATTTTCTCAGCTTTTGAATGCACGAAATGAAATGGGAGATTGATGTATACAAATGAGTTACAGGTGATGTTGATATTTTGTACAATATGATAAAATATTGTTTGTGCAATATTGTAGAGATTTCCTTTCTTACTTTACGGTGGCTGATACATTGCTTTGGTGTACTAGAGATGTCTTGCATTAATGGCTTATGTCCTCTACTTCTTATTATATTCTTCAAGTTCATAGATATTTTATATTACTTGGTTCTTAGCTTTGCATTTCATAATTTTACAGGCAACTTACAATATTTATTTGCCTAGCATACTTTATTTTGTTTGCTGGAAGCTATCATCTCGGCTGATGTATAATATGTTGTCTTGGATTAGAGATGAAAGCATTTATTACTTTGTTTCTATTTTATATTCTTGGTTTGTTTCATTCCTTGCTTATATTTGTATTTTCTTTATATTTTCCTTCCAGGTCTTTGTTTTGTTTCCTTGCATTCTTTTCTTATCTTACATGAGTATGGTTTACACTTTATATTTTATTTGCCTAGCATGCTTTGTACGTTGGTGGCTGCAGCTTGTTTTTTTTTTGTTTTTTTTAACTTTGAATTTGTTTCTAATGTGTTACTTATGTATTTGTTGACTAAGTAGATTTTCTACTTGTTTTATCTTCTTGTTTACATTTTATACTTAACGCATCTTTCCTTTGTTTTGTTCAAGTGTTCATGCTTATGAATGTATGCATTTAATAATTTACATAGTTTATTAATATGTTGTTTGGTTTTATATTTTATAATTTATCTTATATATATTTATTTTTTTCTAACTTAAAGATGTATTTTTAACTTAATATTTATTTCTAAAAATTTTATATGTTCGTTTCATATACTTTTTATAACTATAAATTTATTTGAAATATTTGTTTAACATCAACACAAACTTTATTCTACTGTTTTATAAATTTTAAAATATTCGATTATTAAAATTTTACTAACATTTTGTCTAAATTACTAATTAATGCACAATGTTTATTCAAAATTAAATTAATTATCAATTTAAAATAAATTAAAATTCGGGGTCGTTACAGACTTCTCCCCTTAAAAGAAATTTCGTCCCCGAAATTTACAGGCACGAAAATGACAAAGGTAGATATACCAAGATAGAGAAAAAAAATTCCAGATCAAACTGGATATTTATTCTGTATTTGGCTTACCAAATCAGAATATCACCAATATGAGATCAAACTCATACAATACTACACAGGATACTCGGGTCATCAAGTCTACGAAATATGCAGGAGCATTGGTCATTTCTAAAGGATAACTAACCATTCGTAAAATATATCCGGACTCAAATTGTATTCACATATCTGTTTACTCTTGGGTATAATTCCAAAATTTCTAGTTTAACAACCAAAGTATATCTATCAACCATAGCAACCAAAGCAAACAAAACAACCAATACATCCAAACAAACAATTTTGGTCTATCCGGAGTTTGTGTCCCATACTAATATATCAAATCTTCTTCCTGGGTCTACCAGGAACAATCGAAGAATTGACAAGAGATGCTGAACAAAAGAGATAGATTCAATCTTCTACAATTTTTCAAATACTAGGAATGGATTCCAAATTCAAGTCGGAATACTCAAAATATATACCAATTTGTCCCTCTTCGGACTTAGATATACCCGAGAAATTATAATAGAATTTCAAATTTGGTTTTAAACAAATCGTTTTATCGATACAATTCAATTTAGCCTTCATATTCTATTAACCAATTTAACTCAATTTAAAATTTTCAATTTATTTAAATTTCAGTTTCAAATTTTCAATTCATATTCATTAAGGTTTAAATCAAAAACTAACAAGAAATCGATGAAGATACGAAGTAAGAATTTCCTACAACGATTCGTAGGGCTATCATCATACTGAACTTCTTTTTGGAGCTGTTATGAAGCAATCAAAAGAATTTGGAAACGAATCAAAGAAGATTGATAGAGAAAGCTTATTTCCACTGTCGCAGGGTATTGCCATTTATAGTGGTACTTCCCTGTCCCCTATCGTGTTCTCTTCTTGCACTTATACTTACTATCGATGAATAGTAAGAGAATTTACTAAGGCATACAAACGGATATCTTAGGGATTACTCATTCTAGGGTTTACTTCACCCTATCTCTAATGAGCTACTTAACGTGTTATACTTCTGAGCTAAAGTTTTAACCCTCAGCTCTGATACCAAATGTAACGAAGCGGATTTTGCCCGTTCGAAAATCGACATCCATACTTTACATCGTACTCGAATGCCGTAGATTCGACCGTTCAAATCCGAGTCGCCGGAGCTTATAACACAATTAAGTAAACAAACAACACAGCGGAAGAAATAATGAATATCAATATACAACATATCATACAACATCCTGATACAACAGATGATACAATAGATATCGATATACATCAGAGATATGATACAATAAAATAGCAGCGGGAAAGGAAATAGATAACACTAGCAGCGGAACAAATAAATCCAATATAATCTTCAAGAGAGAACTCCAACAGCAGCTCGAACCATCATCACGATACACTAAGTCGAGCAAGACTGGTGCATATCCAAAGACTGAAACTAGCTCCAGATAATCCACCAAACCTAACTATCAGAAAAACCCAACTCTAGACTGCTCGTGTGGAAAATAGTGAGCACCCAGAGTTTAGGAAAGGAACAATAAACTCCGAGTCAGTCATGGGACTGGTGTGAGTAACAAAAACAGTTTATCTTTTAAACACGAACAAGATTTATAAAAGGAAATCCGATATGCTTTTTATAAAATGAAACTACCATAAGACCGCACGCCACACACACAATGCAAATGCAGAATTGGAGGAGATTTCTTCTTATGATAGTCAAACATGCTTAATACGCAGAAAGTTCTTTGGATATTATTATTATAAGTGCACGGTGCAGAAAAGCATTTCGAAAGTAGAATATTAATCTTAGCCAGCATAGGTACCATTATATTATGCCTGCTATAGCTACCTCCTGAGGGGGCAGGTTATACAATTAAAATCGTAAAAGGCGCGTATTGTTTTGATTGGATTTTCCAACAAATGGTCGGGCTAAGGAACTTCCTACTGCCACATGGGATCGCCTCTGGTGGGACGTCCGGAGAACCTAACCGGATCTCTGCCAACACAAGGCCGGGTTACCTCTGTAACTAGGTAACTACTACTCGAGCAAGCCATTCCCCGGTCCTTTGGGACCTTTATCCAAGGCGCCTCTAAGCAACAACCACACAGTAAATGAGATTGGAGCTACCACATAGGTAAATATCTGGGCCCCATACCATGATACCACCCTTTACCAGAAGGGAATGACACACCCTAAAGGGCGCGACCCTCATAACCTTGCTGCATCTTTCCTGTTTTGACCATTTCCGGGGTGTGAGGTCCTGATGCAGTCTCGTCCACAAATCTACGCTTTGGTACAAAGCCATGCTTTGGGTCAACAAATGATCAAAGTAATGATCACAAAGATAAATGATCAAATAAATGATCATATCACAAATGATCAACAATGATCATCAACACACAGCAGCACTCAGCATGCCACACTACCAAATTGGGAGTATATTGCTGATAACCTTCAACTACGTAACCTCTGAGCTCGTACGTCTTAGAGAAGGGTGTTAAGCTAAGAGAATAAATTCTCCGCCACTAACAGAAATGTATTTGAAAGAAATCTTCTTTATATCTCAAAGTGTAGTGTCAGACATGTAACCATACAAGTCTGTTCCGGGTTCGAACAGAACCTAAGGCACTTCCGAAGAAGCCCTTGCAAATCCGGGTATTCACAATCCCGATCGGACTTCACATCACTTAGGAAATCTCTATACCGGAGCAACTCAGTGCATAGACAATCGATAGGTCATCCCATCATTTTCGCAAACACCCGGTCTTCACCACCGGTCTTCAAATGCTATCCATAACGACGTATCACATATTCGGAATGGGTTATACGACACAAAGGTCCTCTCCCGGCTAAACCGAATAGTGAGCGCAACATTTAAAACATATGGATATGGGATTTCAATTAAGTCACAACTTAATAATTCAAAACTTTCATTCAAATGGTTTAAACTAATTACCATTTCAAATCTTTTAAACAAAAGATTTATTTCAACAACCTTCAATGGTTTAAACAATTTCCACACTTTAATCTTTTAAACAAAAGATTTAATTCACAAAGTTCACCCCATTCACAAAGATCCATTTATGTTTTTCAAAACAATTTTCATTTTGATTGGATTAATTCGTTTAAAATCTTAAATTAATGATTTAACTTATAGCTTTCTAACCGTTTCCATGACTTGGAAAATCATTTTCATTTTTAACTAGAAATCTTTTTTTTTTTAACACAATTTGGAAGTTTACTTCCTATATGAAAGCTTATATTTTTTGAAAACAAATAGTTTTCGCTTCAGAAAGATCAAATTTTATTTACACGAGTTAAAGCCTTTGAATTTAAATGCAAATCCCCTAATTCGATACCTTTAAAATAGTTTAACCCATATAAACTCATTTATAAGTTGAATAACCTTTCTAAACCCTAGTTTCCAAATCATAGGATTCAATTTCAAATACTGAATTCAAATTTAAATCAAAATATTTAAATTACAAAATTCAATCAACTTATTCAAAATAAATTTCATTTTTTTGAAATTCCATTTCAAAAGCTTCTCACCTTAAACCCAAAACATTTCCAAAATCATTTGGATTTAAATATTCAAACTCAAAACTATTTCAAAATCCGTGACTTAATCGATTTCCCCGTGAAATCCATATTTGTGTGTGTATGGTGTGGTCCAGGGGTTTAACACAATAGTACAACACCATTCAATCATCACAGATCAAAACACAGAAATATAGTTGATAAACGATATAAACTATAACGCTTATTGTCTATTCACAGATTCACAGATAATATACCAATATAAATAAATGAATAAACTATACATAGCACAAACCACTGAACAAAATATCACAGATCAGTTAGGGCAATCAATTCAAGGCATCACATATAATACGATCATCCATAAGTAAGGTCAAGCATTTAATAATCATTTATAAGCAGGATTAACTAATCGTTAAATCTAAATCAATTCAATTTTATTTCCAATTAAATTTATTTACCTATGAATTAATTATCCAATTCTGAATATTAATTACAATATATTTGATATAGATTAATAAATCTATCACCTTAATTAATTAAATCATTCTTAATTAATCATATTAATTAGGTTAACTTTCAAACTAATTACCTAATTAATTAACCCCTTAATTAATTATTTTAATAAACCTTAAATTACTCCTTTAATTAATTACTTCCTCTTAATTAATGAGCCTTAATCATTCAATAAATTAATTAACTCTTTAATTAATTAACCTTCAAATCAATTTTATTAATTAACCCTTTAATTAATAACCTCAAGTGATTACCCTTAATCACTTCCATTTATTTACTTCCATAAGTAATTATCCATCCTTAATTACATTCAGAAATTATACGTTAATTACTTCACCAAGTAGCTATCTAATTAGCTAATACATGATTATCTTTAATTAATTAGACAAATTAATTTACCTAAACTAATTTACATTAATTAAATATTCAATTAATAAATCACTTCACCCCTAATTAATTATCTCTTAATTACATTCATTACCACTAATTACTTTTGTAAGTAATTGTTGTTTATTACAATGTATTTAAGCTTTAATTTATTTCATTAATTAATTATTCTTAATTATATCAACTTACTTCATTAAGAATAACTTGTATTCACATTAAATACTTTCTCAGATCATTTACTTTATTAAATTAGTTTTAGGAATCAAATTTGGAATATGATTCTATTTTAAACAAAACAATTCAAACATTAAATTTAACCTTTAACTCTTTGTAAATCCCTTAATTAATTATTTTAATAAATCTTTAAAACTTGTTTAAATGTTGCCTTGAAACGTAAATCATACTTAAAAATATAAAATCTGCTTTCTTGGGTTAAAAAACCTTTCACTATCTCTACACTTAAAAACTGATAAAATAATATAGGCCTGGAAATCATATCTAACACACGAGGTCCTTTGAAACAAAACCCAGGCCGTAGCCTCATAAACTCGAGTGAAAACCTAAGCAAACTCTTCAAATTCCCGAGAAAAACTGGACTAACACTATATTTTTTTCTTCTTCTTAGATTTAGTTTAAGTTTAAACAAATTTAAAATCTGGACAAACACTCACCGGTTTACCCCTTCTGCTTCGAGCCGAACACGGTGATACGCGAATACGAACTCGAGACGAAGCCATCTTCCCCAAGCTTCAACCGATACTTCACCAACCAGATACCCACGTGCACAGTGCACGTGTACACCGGAGTTCGCCACCCAGACCATCGGCGAGAGTTCCCTACCGATCCGCAACTACCTCCTCAACTCAACCCATCACCTAGCCTTGAAGAATTCGCCATAAAATCGAAACGAGCATTCGAGATCAACTGGAACAAAATGCTCCAATCGAAAATTTCCTCGCCGCCGATGAATTCGATCACCGGAGCCCACGCTAGCCTGACCAAACCTCCGCCACTCACCCACGAGCCTATCCCCATAGGTGCGATCACTTGAAACATTTCGACGACGACGCGGTGCGTTGATTTCCGACCCCTATACAAACACTTGCTCTAACCCTAGATCATCAAAGTCCAACCAACACAGTTCATTAAAAATTTAACTGTTATTTTTCCCACGATCTACCTCCCTTCAGCTATCTTCAACCCCGACCACACCCCACCGTTCGACGTCAATCACCAGAGTTTGGCAAAAAGGCAGATTTCGTTCAACCTTCAATTTCTCACAGATTACCCAACAAAATTTTTTGAAATGATTTCCTAAATTCATCATTCCACGAGTTAAAGCCGTTTCTGTGATCAAACTATGGAATTAAACCATTTGATTTCGGGCTAAATTTAAATTATCACTGTATACACCTCACTTTCTAGATAAATGTTTAATTTGAATACTTGAATTTGCTTTTAAAAATAATGTTATAAGTATACAAGAATATTTCATTCAAAAATCAAAGCTTTAAGAGATTTGGATGTGATGATTTTAAAGAAATACAAGTTTAGTTTGCATAATGTTACAATACTATCACAAGTAACAGAGCAAAATCATATGCTCAAGAACAACCTGAATGCAAACACAAGGCCATACTCAAAATGAACACATACAACACACCATCGTCAGTGAATCAGCTGAACCATTTTAAATTAAACTTAGGGTTTAAAGTTGGTGTTAACTCACCTTGGTCTGAGAAGAAGAACAGAGCTTTACTGTTGGAAATAGACTTTGAAACTGGCAAGTTGAAATCTCCTTGATTCCTCTAGTTTGTAATTTGTTTTCCAGATTTCTGAAATTGCTTGTTTACTGAGTTGCTTCTTTGTTTAAATTGTTAGATGATATTTACTTTTAATTTTCTCAGCTTTTGAATGCACGAAATGAAATGGGAGATTGATGTATACAAATGAGTTACAGGTGATGTTGATATTTTGTACAATATGATAAAATATTGTTTGTACAATATTGTAGAGATTTCCTTTCTTACTTTACGGTGGCTGATACATTGCTTTGGTGTACTAGAGATGTCTTGCATTAATGGCTTATGTCCTCTACTTCTTATTATATTCTTCAAGTTCACAGATATTTTATATTACTTGGTTCTTAGCTTTGCATTTCATAATTTTACAGGCAACTTACAATATTTATTTGCCTAGCATACTTTATTTTGTTTGCTGGAAGCTATCATCTCGGCTGATGTATAATATGTTGTCTTGGATTAGAGATGAAAGCATTTATTACTTTGTTTCTATTTTATATTCTTGGTTTGTTTCATTCCTTGCTTAGATTTGTACTTGATTTATATTTTCCTTCCAGGTCTTTGTTTTGTTTCCTTGCATTCTTTTCTTATCTTACATGAGTATGGTTAACACTTTATATTTTATTTGCCTAGCTTGCTTTGTATGTTGGTGGCTGCAGCTTGTTTTGTTTTATTTTTTTTTAACTTTGAATTTGTTTCTAATGTGTTACTTATGTATTTGTTAAATAAGTAGATTTACTACTTGTTTTATCTCCTTGTTTACATTTTATAATTAACACATCTTTCCTTTGTTTTGTTCAAGTGTTCATGCTTATGAATGTATGCATTTAATAATTTACATAGTTTATTAATATGTTGTTTGGTTTTATATTTTATAATTTATCTTGTATATATTTATTTTTTTCTAACTTAAAGATGTATTTTTAACTTAATATTTATTTCTAGAAATTTTATATGTTCGTTTCATATATTTTTTATAACTATAAACTTATTTGAAATATTTGTTTAACATCAACACAAACTTTATTCTATTATTTTATAAATTTTAAAATATTCGATTATTAAAATTTTACTAACATTTTGTCTAAATTACTAATTATTACACAATGTTTATTCCAAATTAAATTAATTATCATTTTAAAATAAATTAAAATTCAGGGTCGTTACACAAGTTGTATTTTGTATTCTTGTTCTTAGCCTTCATTATCAATCTAGCAAAATTCTCTTTTCTTAGAAATAGTAAAATCACCTCTCCCCAAAGTGGATATAGACTATTTTGCGATAGTGGAACCACTATAAATCTATTTATGAACCCTGTATTTACTTTCTGTAATGACCCTAGATTTTAATTTAGTTTAAATTGATAATTAAATGAAATTTTGAATAAAAATTTATAAAATTAATTATAAATGGAAGCGAGTTTCCTCGATTCGACTAGAAAATATATAAAGTCATATGGATTTGACAAGTTGTATATATGTGAATATATATATTTAAATTGGATTTGAAATAAAATCTTAAATAAATGATTTTGAAAAATAAATAATATACTTTGGACATAAGTATAAAAATAAATAAATAAATTGATTTAAATTTTTTTATAAATAATGATAATTTGAGTTATATAAAATATATGTGTAAATAGAGAAATGTAAAACAATAATTTTTAAAGTAAAATTTATGATAAATATTTAAACTAAAAATAGAAGTAAATTTAAAATGCAAAAATAAACAAAGCTCGAATACAAAGCTAGCTAAAAGAACATAAAACTAAAGCTTTCATCTCAACCCAAATAAACAAATCAAATATAATAAGTGCAGCCACCATTTTAAAGCAAAAGAAATAAATGTCATCTCTAATACATACAAAAACATGTAGCCTGTTTGAAGTTGTAAACAAATTAAAATATAAAGAAAACAGATTAGTTAAAAAATGCAAGGCAAGTATAAACAAAATAAAGTATAAACAAAAGTGCACTGGTACAAACATAAACAAAGCAAAGACTGCACATTAATATTTTAAAAGAAAAAGCATGAAGACAATAAACATATATTTAATTAATGCAAAGTATATCTCCAGCCACCAATAAGTATAGGGAAGTGAAATAAATATGCAAGGCTAGAGTAAGCTAAAGAAAAGAAAGTACAGGTAAGTATGGACTGAAGTAAGGCATGTGGTATGTGCATTAGTATGTAAATCAAAGCAAAAGGAAAATATGCTTATTAAATATCTATCAAACATAAACAAAGTAAAATGTACATCATTCCAGCCGAGTAAGTAATGCAAGCAAGGAAAAATCTCTGACTTGAAGATTTATAATCAAATTCTAAGTACAAAAAAAAAGAAAAGAAAAAGAAAACATCACTATATTGTACATTAAAACATACTATCACCTGTACAAAATAACAACATTCTATAGGCTTCTTTCTTTATATAGTCATCTTCCTCTCAGTTTTGTTCATTCCAAACTGCTAAAGTAGTATCATCTATAATTTAAACAAAACTTCAGTAAAAACAACAATGCAAATCAGATCAAATTTAAAAGCTTCAGCTAACAACTCAAGACAGTTTCAAAATTGTGAGTAACTCAACCCAGTTTTCTATGTTTATTGAAATGCCTGTGAGTAACTTATTCTTTTTAGATACCTTTAAAATATAAAACAGTTGCTTATATATATATTGGTATATCTATGAGCAACTTCATGTTTATCTAAAACCAGTTTTCTTTTTCCATTGCCTGTGAATCTGTGAGCAAACTCCCCTATAGCTCTTGATATTTTTTAATTGATGCTTAAAGTATTGTTTAGAAATGATGGGTGTTTTTTTTTTTCTTGCTTGTCTGTGTGAGTAACTTTTAAATAAACAAAAAAAAATTTCTTAAGTCCCTGAATTAGTTGCTTATGTAGATCTAGAAAATGTGTATATATGTGATTGTGAAAATCTATGTATGCCTGTAACTTTTGAAACTCTGTTCCTGTTGTTTTTTTTTTAGACAGATGAGCAAACAAACCTTCATCACTTGATCTAGTAACTACTTGAACTTAGGATGTAAACAAATGTTGTTTGTTTGTTTTTAAGCTAGGTGTTAAAAAATTATGAAAGTTGAAACAATATGTAATTGTCTCTGGCAATCAAGAAAGATGAATACAACTTTAAATAAGTTTAAAAACAAATTTCTTAATTTAAGAACCCAGGCGTATAAATTGAATCTATTTACTTAAACATGATTTTTAAAACAAAAATCAAAATTTTTAGATGTAGGGTGGTTGAGCAGTTTGAGTTCGCCTGATTTTCTTTGTTTTGGGAATTGCTGGCGATCCACTGGTTGTTGATGGTCGAAATTTGGTCTAGTGATAGAGGAACAAATGGGGGTTCGAGGAAAAATACTGGGATGGGGTTCAGATGATCATGGAAACGACGGTGATGGTTTTCATTCTGTAAACCTAGTTTTAATTAGGCTGTATATTTCATTCACCACGTCTTCTCTTGTCGTTCGAGTGCTATGGGCTGTTGGGTGGTGGTAGAGGCTGAGGCGACGAAGTGATGGTCGGAGTATGGGATTTTCTGGTAGCCGGAGTCGCGTGGACGAATCGTTGTCAGGTATGGGATGGAAGTGGCTTTCGTGTTCCAGGTTTCGACTTTAATCTCGATTTCGTTTTCGAGATGATGAGGAGATTGAGTGGTCGGGAAAGTGACTAGTGGAGGATCGGCGACTTGACTCGATGATCTGCAAACGACCGGAGTTGACGTCGGCGACGTGCACGTGCACGAGCACGTTGCTTTGGAACCTGGAGTTGTTTTGCCTGGGTAGTTGCAAGGGGTACGTGAATTTTTTTTTTCTCTCGGGTATTACTCGAGTTATCTCGTGATTTACTCGAGATTTTGAGGGGGTGGACTCGAAGCAGGAGTGATGTAGCTCGGTATGTTTGGGTAGCAGGTTTTAATAACCTGATTTATCTCTAAACTTTGAAACTGAATTTAAATTATTAAGCAAAGTTAAAACAAGTTTAAATCTAAATTTAAATCTGATTAAAGATAGTTTGAATCTGAGTTTAAAAAGAAAATAAAGTTTTAGAATTTGAATTGTTTTTAACAACCTTAAATGTTTAAATAGTTTGAATTTGAAAATCAAGTTTTAAATTGTACATAAGTTTTTAAGTTAAATTTAAATCTGAATTAAAGATAATTTGAATCCTAGTTCTGAAATCAAAGAAGTTTTAATATTTAAATTGTTTAAATTTGCTTTGTGATGATAATTAAAACATTAGTTAGAAAATGTTTTAAATTTGAATTAGTGAAGATAAAATGATATGCACTCATTAAATTAGTTCAAGTGAATAATTGATTAATTTATTTAATCAAGAAATTAAGATTTGAGTTAAATTAATTAAGGTAAATTAATTTGTAAATAAGATTCATTAATTTAATAAAGAGTTGTCTTTTAAACAAATGATTAAGGTTATTTAATCAAGTAATTAAGATTTATTAAGTTACAGTTTAGAACTTAATTAATTAAATAATCAGTGATCAAATATATGATTTTAAAGGTTAATTAAATGATAATTAACAATAATTAAATTGAGTTTAATTACTTAAGAATAGTAATTAAATAATTATGAATAGTTAATGAGAATCATTTACTTGAAATTTATTTGATAATAAATGTGAAAAGAATTATTCATAGAAATTTAATCTGATTTAAATTTATCAGATGATTAAATTGATCCTACTTATGGATGTTTGGATTTTATTGGATGTTGAATTGTTGATATCCCTGATATATGATGCTTTATGATTATCCTGATTTGTGTTGTGATCTGTGATATAGTTTATTATTTATGATATATATATCTGCGAATCTGTGTATGAAAGATAAGCGTTATAGTTATATCGCTTATCGAATATATTGTTGTATTTGAATCTGTGATGATTGAAATGATGTTGCACTATTGTGTTAAACCCCTGGACCACACCATACACACACAAATATGGGTTTCACGAGGAAATCGATTAAGTCACAGATTTTGAAATGATTTATAAAAAATTGAATATTTGAATTCAAATGTTTAGGAAATGGAATCGGAATAAATGTGAAAAGCTTTTGGAATGAAATTTCAAGTTAAAATTTATTTTAATTTACTTGATTAAGTTTTGAAATTAAATAATTCAATTTAAATTTGAATTCGATATTTGGAATTGAATTCGATGATTGGAAATTATGTTTAAAGATATTATAAACAGGTTTGTATGAATTTAAACCATTTTAAAGGTATTATTTTGGGAATTTGAATTTAACCCAAGGATTTCAACTTGTATAAATGAATCAGATTTCAAAAATGAAAACTGTTGTTTTCAAATGATAAATACTTTTAGATAAGAACTGAGATTCCAGTTAATTAGGGGAATTTCAAGATTGAATAGAGAAATGATTTTCCTAAGTTATGAATGAATTCTTTTTGAAAGCTATGAACTAAATCTGTTTATTTTTAACAGATTTAAATTGATGATTTGTTTACATCAAATTGAAATGAAATTGTTTTGAAGGCTATAAGTTAAATCTTTGATTTAAAGATTTAACGAGTTAATCAAATGGAAATGAAAATTGATTTGGAAAATCTGTGAATGAACCCTTTATTTAAAAGATTAAAATGTGAAAATTGTTTAAACCGTTAAAGGTTGTGAAAATGAAACTTTTGTTTAAAGATTGAAAATGGTAATTTGTTAAGCCATTTGAAGAAAGGTTTTGGGTAATAAGTTGTGACTTAATTGAAATCCCATTATCCATTTGTTTTTGAAATATCGTGCTCACTATTCGGTTTAGCCGGGAAAGGACCTTTGTGTCGTATAACCCATTCCGAATATGTGATATGTCGTTATGGATAGCATTTGAAGACCGGTGATGAAGACCGGGTATTTGCTAAAGCGATAGGATGACCTATCGATTGTTTCTGCACCGAGTCGCGCCGGTATAGAAACTCCCTAAGTGATGGGAAATCCGATCGGGATTGTGAATATCCGGATTGCAATGACTTCTTCGTAAGTGCCTTCGGTTCTGTTCGAGCCCGGAACAGACTTGTATGGATAGTATGTCCGACGTTACAAATTGAGATATAAAGCCGATTTCTTTCAAATATATTTCTGTTGGTGGCGGAGAATTTATTCTCTTAGCTTAACACCCTTCTCTGAGACGTACGAGCTCAGAGGTTATGTAGTTGAAGGTTATCAGCAATATATTCCCAATTTGGTAATGTGACATGCTGAGTGTTGCTGTGAAATGATCATTGTGTTGATTATTTGTGATAGGATCATTTGTTTGATCGTCTATCTTGGTGATCATTTGTATGATCATTTGTTGACCCAAAGCATGGCTTTTCTATAAAGTATGTTTTTGTGGACGTGACTTCGTCGAGCTTCACACCCCGTGAATGGTCAAAACAGGAAAGAAGCAGCAAGGTTATGAGGGGTAGCGCCCTTTAGGATGTGTGCATTTCCTTCTGGAAAAGGGTGGTATCATGGTATGGAGCCCAGATACATACTCATGTTGAAAACACTTTATGATTGTGTGAATTGATTACGAGATCTCGGATAAAGGTCCCAAAGGACCGGGGGATGGCATATTCGGTCAGTTGTTACTCAGTTAGGGGTAACCCGGCCTTGTGTTGGTAGAGATTCGGTTTGGTTCTCGGGGACGTCCATCCAGAGGCGTTCTCATGTTGCAATGGGAAGTTCCTTGGCCTGATCATTCGTTGGAAATCCAAAGAAACAATACGAGACTTGTACGGTTTTAGTTGTAGAACCTGCCATCTAATATGGTAGCTATAGTAGGCATAATATAATGGTACCTATGCTGGCTAAGATTTATATTCTACTTTCGAAAAAAAATTCTTACACTATGCACTAGTAATAATATCAAATGTTCTTTTTAATGCGTATCAAGCATCTTTGACTAACATAAGAAGAAATCTCCTCCAAGTCTGCGTTTGCATTGTGTGTGTGGTGGGAGGTCTTATGGTAGTCTCATTTTTAAAAGCATTGCGAATTGATTTTAAAAATATTCCTCTATTTTGATTTTAAAGAAAAATAAACTGTTTTTGTTACTCACACCAGTCTTGCTAAGCTTTGGGCTATATGATGGGGGGTTCTCGCTTCGCGGTTTGGTGGCGAACGGGAGACTCTTACCCCTACACGTCCTCTTTTAGGGGGTTGGTTAGGTGTAACCTGAGACAGTCGAGAGGCTGGCCGTAAAAGCAAGGTCTGGGGTACCAGTGTAAGCCATGGTGGGGCTGGGATGGTTGAAAAGCCTACCGGTTGTGACCGCTGCCTCCGGGACGTTACATTTGGTATCAGAGCTAAGGGTTCAACTTTAGCTCAGGAGTGTAACACATTAAGTAGCTCATTAGAGATAGGATGAAGTAAATCCTAGAATGAGTAATCCTTAAGATATCCGTTTTAATGCCTCAGTAAATTCTCTTACTATCTACTGATAGTAAGTATGAGTGCAAGAAGAGAACGAGATAGAGGACAGGGGAATGCGACTATAATTGGTCAATACTCTGTAACAACGGTGGAAATAACTTTCTCTATCAATTTTCTTTGATTCATTTCCAAATCCTTTTGATTTCTTCGTACCAGCTACAAGAAGAAGTTTTGGTGTGGTGATGCTCTACGAATCGTTGTAGGAAATTTTTAATTCGTATCTTCATCTGATTTTTATCAGTTTTTTTTAAACCTTAATGAATTTGAAATTGAAAATTTTAAATGAATTGGAAATTTTAAAATTGAGTTAAAATTGATTAATAAAATATGAAGGATAAATTGAATTGTATTGATAAAGCGATTTCGTTTAAAACCAAATTTGAAATTCTGTCGTAATTTCGTGGGTTGGTCGAAGTCCGGAGAGGGACAAATTAGTATATATTTTGAGATATTCCGACTCGAATTTGGAATCCATATCATGTATTTGAGAAATTATAGAAGATTGAATCTGTCTATCTCTGTGTTGTTTTCGTGCCTGCGAATTTCGAGGACGAAATCCTTTTAAGGGGGGAAGTTTGTAACGACCCTAGATTTTAATTTAATTTAAATTGATAATTAAATGAAATTTTGAATAAAAATTTATAAAATTAATTATAAATGGAAGCGAGTTTCCTCGATTCGACTAGAAAATATATAAAGTCATATGGATTTGACAAGTTGTATATATGTGAATATATATATATTTAAATTGGATTTGAAATAAAATCTTAAATAAATGATTTTGAAAAATAAATAATATACTTTGGACACAAGTATAAAAATAAATAAATAAATTGATTTAAAAAATTTATAAATAATGATAATTTGAGTTATATAAAATATATGTGTAAATAGAGAAATGTAAAACAATAATTTTTAAAGTAAAATTTATGATAAATATTTAAATTAAAAATAGAAGTAAATTTAAAATGCAAAAATAAACAAAGCTCGAATACAAAGCTAGCTAAAAGAACATAAAACTAAAGCTTTCATCTCAACCCAAATAAACAAATCAAATATAGTAAGTGCAGCCACCATTTTAAAGCAAAAGAAATAAATGTCGTCTCTAATACATACAAAAACATGTAGCCTGTTTGAAGTTGTAAACAAATTAAAATATAAAGAAAACAGATTAGTTAAAAAATGCAAGGCAAGTATAAACAAAATAAAGTATAAACAAAAGTGCACTGGTACAAACATAAACAAAGCAAAGACTGCACATTAATATTTTAAAAGAAAAAGCATGAAGACAATAAACATATATTTAATTAATGCAAAGTATATCTCCAGCCACCAATAAGTAAAGGGAAGTGAAATAAATATGCAAGGCTAGAGTAAGCTAAAGAAAAGAAAGTACAGGTAAGTATGGACTGAAGTAAGGCATGTGGTATGTGCAGTAGTATGTAAATCAAAGCAAAAGGAAAATATGCTTATTAAATATCTATCAAACATAAACAAAGTAAAATGTACATCATTCCAGCCGAGTAAGTAATGCTAGCAAGGAAAAATCTCTGACTTGAAGATTTATAATCAAATTCTAAGTACAAAAAAAAAAGAAAAAAAAGAAAACATCACTATATTGTACATTAAAACATACTATCACCTGTACAAAATAACAACATTCTATAGGCTTCTTTCTTTATATAGTCATCTTCCTCTCAGTTTTGTTCGTTCCAAACTGCTAAAGTAGTATCATCTATAATTTAAACAAAACTTCAGTAAAAACAACAATGCAAATCAGATAAAATTTAAAAGCTTCAGCTAACAACTCAAGACAGTTTCAAAATTGTGAGTAACTCAACCCAGTTTTCTATGTTTATTGAAATGCCTGTGAGTAACTTATTCTTTTTAGATACCTTTAAAATATAAAACAGTTGCTTATATATATATATAGGTATATCTATGAGCAACTTCATGTTTATCTAAAACCAGTTTTCTTTTTCCATTGCCTGTGAATCTGTGAGCAAACTCCCCTATAGCTCTTGATATTTTTTAATTGATGCTTAAAGTATTGTTTAGAAATGATGGGTGTTTTTTTTTCTTGCTTGTCTGTGTGAGTAACTTTTAAATAAATAAATAAAAAAAAATCTTAAGTCCCTGAATTAGTTGCTTATGTAGATCTAGAAAATGTGTATATATGTGATTGTGAAAATCTATGTATGCCTGTAACTTTTGAAACTCTGTTCCTGTTTTTTTTTTTTAGACAGATGAGCAAACAAACCTTCATCACTTGATCTAGTAACTACTTGAACTTAGGATGTAAACAAATGTTGTTTGTTTGTTTTTAAGCTAGGTGTTAAAAAGTTATTAAAGTTGAAATAATATGTAATTGTCTCTGGCAATCAAGAAAGATGAATACAACTTTAAATAAGTTTAAAAACAAATTTCTTAATTTAAGAACCCAGGCATATAAATTGAATCTATTTACTTAAACATGATTTTTAAAACAAAAATCAAAATTTTTAGATGTAGGTTGGTTGAGCAGTTTGAGTTTGCCTGATTTTCTTTGTTTTGGGAATTGCTGGCGATCCACTGGTTGTTGATGGTCGAAATTTGGTCTAGTGATATAGGAACAAATGGGGGTTCGAGGAAAAATACTGGGATGGGGTTCAGATGATCATGGAAACGGCGGTGATGGTTTTCATTCTGTAAACCTAGTTTTAATTAGGCTGTATATTTCATTCACCACGTCTTCTCTTGTCGTTCGAGTGCTACGGGCTGTTGGGTGGTGGTAGAGGCTGAGGCGACGAAGTGATGGCCGGAGTATGGGATTTTCTGGTAGCCTGAGTCGCGTGGACGAGTCGTTGTCAGGTATGGGATGGAAGTGGCTTTCGTGTTCCAGGTTTCGACTTTAATCTCTATTTCGTTTTCGAGATGATGAGGAGATTGAGTGGTCGGGAATATGACTAGTGGAGGATCGGCGACTTGACTCGATGATCTGCAAACGACCGGAGTTGACGTCGGCGACGTGCACGTGCACGAGCACGTTGATTTGGAACCTGGAGTTGTTTTGCCTGGGTAGTTGCAAGGGGTACGTGAGTTTTTTTTTCTCTCGGGTATTACTCGAGTTATCTCGTGATTTACTCGAGATTTTGAAGGGGAGGACTCGAAGCAGGAGTGATGTAGCTCGGTATGTCTGGGTAGCAGGTTTTAATAACCTGATTTGTCTCTAAACTTTGAAACTGAATTTAAATTATTAAGCAAAGTTAAAACAAGTTTAAATCTAAATTTAAATCTGATTAAAGATAGTTTGAATCTGAGTTTAAAAAGAAAATAAAGTTTTAGAATTTGAATTGTTTTTAACAACCTTAAATGTTTAAATAGTTTGAATTTGAAAATCAAGTTTTAAATTGTACATAAGTTTTTAGGTTAAATTTAAATCTGAATTAAAGATAATTTGAATCCTAGTTCTGAAATCAAAGAAGTTTTAATATTTAAATTGTTTAAATTTGCTTTGTGATGATAATTAAAACATTAGTTAGAAAATGTTTTAAATTTGAATTAGTGAAGATAAAATGATATGCACTCATTAAATTAGTTCAAGTGAATAATTGATTAATTTATTTAATCAAGAAATTAAGATTTGAGTTAAATTAATTAAGGTAAATTAATTTGTAAATAAGATTCATTAATTTAATAAAGAGTTGTCTTTTAAACAAATGATTAAGGTTATTTAATCAAGTAATTAAGATTTATTAAGTTACAGTTTAGAACTTAATTAATTAAATAATCAATGATCAAATATATGATTTCAAAGGTTAATTAAATGATAATTAACAATAATTAAATTGAGTTTAATTACTTAAGAATAGTAATTAAATAATTATGAATAGTTAATGAGAATCATTTGCTTGAAATTTATTTGATAATAAATGTGAAAAGAATTATTCATAGAAATTTAATCTGATTTAAATTTATCAGATGATTAAATTGATCCTACTTATGGATGTTTGGATTTTATTGGATGTTGAATTGTTGATATCCCTGATATATGATGCTTTATGATTATCCTGATTTGTGTTGTGATCTGTGATATAGTTTATTATTTATGATATATATATCTGCGAATCTGTGTATGAAAGATAAGCGTTATAGTTATATCGCTTATCGAATATATTGTTGTATTTGAATCTGTGATGATTGAAATGATGTTGCACTATTGTGTTAAACCCCTGGACCACACCATACACACACAAATATGGGTTTCACGAGGAAATCGATTAAGTCACAGATTTTGAAATGATTTATAAAAAATTGAATATTTGAATTCAAATGTTTAGGAAATGGAATCGGAATAAATGTGAAAAGCTTTTGGAATGAAATTTCAAGTTAAAATTTATTTTAATTTACTTGATTAAGTTTTGAAATTAAATAATTCAATTTAAATTTGAATTCGATATTTGGAATTGAATTCGATGATTGGAAATTATGTTTAAAGATATTATAAACAGGTTTGTATGAATTTAAACCATTTTAAAGGTATTATTTTGGGAATTTGAATTTAACCCAAGGATTTCAACTCGTATAAATGAATCAGATTTCAAAAATGAAAACTGTTGTTTCAAATGATAAACTTTTTTAGATAAGAACTGAGATTCCAGTTAATTAGGGGAATTTCAAGATTGAATAGAGAAATGATTTTCCTAAGTTATGAATGAATTCTTTTTGAAAGCTATGAATTAAATCTGTTTATTTTTAACAGATTTAAATTGATGATTTGTTTACATCAAATTGAAATGAAATTGTTTTGAAGGCTATAAGTTAAATCTTTGATTTAAAGATTTAACGAGTTAATCAAATGGAAATGAAAATTGATTTGGAAAATCTGTGAATGAACCTTTTATTTAAAAGATTAAAATGTGAAAATTGTTTAAACCGTTAAAGGTTGTGAAAATGAAACTTTTGTTTAAAGATTGAAAATGGTAATTTGTTAAGCCATTTGAAGAAAGGTTTTGGGTAATAAGTTGTGACTTAATTGAAATCCCATTATCCATTTGTTTTTGAAATATCGTGCTCACTATTCGGTTTAGCCGGGAAAGGACCTTTGTGTCGTATAACCCATTCCGAATATGTGATATGTCGTTATGGATAGCATTTGAAGACCGGTGATGAAGACCGGGTATTTGCGAAAGCGATAGGATGACCTATCGATTGTTTCTGCACCGAGTCGCGCCGGTATAGAAACTCCCTAAGTGATGGGAAATCCGATCGGGATTGTGAATATCCGGATTGCAAGGACTTCTTTGTAAGTGCCTTCGGTTCTGTTCGAGCCTGGAACAGACTTGTATGGATAGTATGTCTGACGTTACAAATTGAGATATAAAGCCGATTTCTTTTAAATATATTTCTGTTGGTGGCGGAGAATTTATTCTCTTAGCTTAACACCCTTCTCTGAGACGTACGAGCTCGGAGGTTATGTAGTTGAAGGTTATCAGCAATATATTCCCAATTTGGTAATGTGACATACTGAGTGTTGCTGTGAAATGATCATTGTGTTGATTATTTGTGATAGGATCATTTGTTTGATCGTCTATCTTGGTGATCATTTCTATGATCATTTGTTGACCCAAAGCATGGCTTTTGTATAAAGTATGTTTTTGTGGACGTGACTTCGTCGAGCCTCACACCCCGTGAATGGTCAAAACAGGAAAGAAGCAGCAAGGTTATGAGGGGTAGCGCCCTTTAGGATGTGTGCATTTCCTTCTGGAAAAGGGTGGTATTATGGTATGGAGCCCAGATACTTACTCATGTTGAAAACACTTTATGATTGTGTGAATTGATTACGAGATCTCGGATAAAGGTCCCAAAGGACCAGGGGATGGCATATTCGGTCAGTTGTTACTCAGTTAGGGGTAACCCGGCCTTGTGTTGGTAGAGATCCGGTTTGGTTCTCGGGGACGTCCATCCAGAGGCGTTCTCATGTGGCAATGGGAAGTTCCTTGGCCTGATCATTCGTTGGAAATCCAAAGAAACAATACGAGACTTGTACGGTTTTAGTTGTAGAACCTGCCATCTAATATGGTAGCTATAGTAGGCATAATATAATGGTACCTATGCTGGCTAAGATTTATATTCTACTTTCGAAATATTTTTCTTACGCTATGCACTAGTAATAATATCAAATGTTCTTTTTAATGCGTATCAAGCATCTTTGACTAACATAAGAAGAAATCTCCTCCAAGTCTGCGTTTGCGTTGTGTGTGTGCTGGGAGGTCTTATGGTAGTCTCATTTTTAAAAGCATTGCGAATTGATTTTAAAAATATTCCTCTATTTTGATTTTAAAGAAAAATAAACTATTTTTGTTACTCACACCAGTCCCACGACTGATCCGGAGTTTATTGTTTCTTTCCTAAACTCTGGATGCTCATTATTTTCTACACGAGCAGTCTAGAGTTGGGTATTTCAGATAGTTAGATATAGTGGATTATCTGGAGTTAGTTCAGTCTTTGGATCGCACCAGTCTTGCTGAGCTTGGTGCATCGTTATTGGGATTCGAGCTATTGCTGGATTGGTTCTTGGAAATGGAGTTGCAGTTATTTTTTTGGAGTTCTTCCTTGAAGACTATTTTAGAGTTATTTGTTCCGCTGCTAGATGTTATCTATTTTTCTTTTCCGCTGCTGTTTTATTGTATCATATCTCTGATGTATATTGATATCTATTGGATCATCTGTTGTATCAGATATTGTATCAAAGCTGTATATCAATGTATTATTCTTTTATTCCGCTGTGTTGTTTACTTAATGATTGTTATAAGCTCCGGCGAATCGGATTTGAACGGTCGAATCTATGGCATTCGAATACGATATGAAGTATGGATGTCGATTTTCGAGCGGGCAAAATCCGCGTCGTTACACTTTCTTTTGTAGTTTTCTTTTTTATTATCTTATTTCTATTTTTTTATTGCTCTACAACATGATCTTACCGCTTTCGCATTTATTTAGGCTGATTTACATTCACTTGTGTGAAATCTACCCCAATCTTGATAATCGTCACTCAATAACCGCGAAGTGAACTGAAGCAAAAGTCATGGAGAAAGGGAAGCAGCTATCAGGAATTGGTCAAAAATCGATTAAACTTCATCAATAAGTAGAACAAAATCTCCCACAAACCCTAATTCAAAGGAAGCAGATCAAGCTTGAAATAAAATAAAATAGGAGAAAAGGGAATTGAATCTGAGATGAGCAGAGTTTTATGGTTGTGGTGGAAAATGTTGAAATGAACTGTTGATGATGCGTTATTTCCAATAGGTTGTAGTGGCTGATTGGAAGCGCAAAGCGGTAGTCGATTAAGGTCGAATTTCCACATAAGAGGCGGTTATCAACTTCAACATAGTCATGGTAATCACCTAGAGATGTGGAGTGGTTAGGCAACTACAGTTTTGCATGAACGAAGATGACACCACGTGATGTAGAATGCATTGAATGTGAAGTTTGAAGGGTGGTTACCATAACACTTCTTGAAAATATGAAGCCCACGAATATAAATACCAACTAGGCTGATATGATATGGGCTTCATGTGAGATAATAGTTGAGATTAAAAGGCTTTGAAGGGATTGTAGAAGAAAAAGAAAGGCAGAAGCGCTAGTGCAATGTATATTGACCCAAGAAAACAGAGGTTTAAGTATCCTCCGATCATGTTATTCCTTATGTTAATTAAAGGCTTGTTTATCTATTTATAATTGTATTAGGCAAAGCGTATGTAAGTAGGGTTATTTTGTATATATTGTACTTTGCAAATTATACTTTATGAATAAAGTGTACAAAATTTCAAAAATATACATATATACATATATACGTACATACTTCAATACATATATGTGTGTGTGTGAGAGAGTTTGAATGATCGAAAATTTATTACCTTTTTACGCTATACACATTTATGTTAAATTTATAACTTAGATCCTATTTTTACTCCCATGATTTTGCAATCTTTAAAAATATTTGACCAAAAAATGTTTTGTATCATACAAATTTGAATTCATTATTTTACAATCATTCCACAAACTTTAGGTTTGAATTCGTTATATTATAATAAAATTCACATAAAGGTGATTTAATATATATACACACACACACAAAGCTATTGATTTGAATTCACTGTTTTACAATCAAGTTTACATAAATTTAGATCTCTAATAGACGCATACATGCATACATATATAAGTATACGCATGCATGTATACAAACATTCATATACACACACGTGCGTGAACTACAGATTTGAATTATTGTTCTGTAATTAAACTTACACAAACTTTTGAATTGATTTCACCATTTCATTACCAATTCTAATGCCAAAATCATAAAGTTATATTAAAGGGGATATATCTTTATATTAGTGACTAATTACCTATCTTCTTATCGTTTTATAATAATTCAAGTTGATTGTGGTTGTACATGGAAATTTTCTTCTTCCTTGAAGTAAAGTTGCAATCATTTCTTCCTGGCTAGCCAAACATTATGGAGATCTAACATTTTTTAGAGATAGAGAGAGCACAATGATAATTGCAAAGCTAGGGTTTCATCAACACATTATTGCAAGTAATACTAGTGATCCAATAAAAATAAGGCTAGATCTAATCTATATCTCCATAAATAAAACTAAATCTTGAATAAATAGAAGAATGCATCTTTATGTATTCTTTAAAACATGAGCCGACCAATATCGATACAAAAATTAATTTTTGGGCATGATTTAAAATCATATATAAACGATTTAACTAATCATTCTATCTATTTAAATATTATTCATCTATTTTAATTAACTAAAAATTTATACATCATTTATGTATATTATATAATTAATCAATATCTCTTGATAATAAATCTCCTAAATAAATTAATAGAAGATTTACATTACATTCTTTATTTAATTTATATCATCTACAAATTGGTTGATTTGGAATTTGCTTAATCAATCTCTACTCACATATGAGAATTCATTCAGCAAATAGTATCAAACAATTTGATGTCGAAGTGCACACCAATTTTTTCTTCATTGGTGTTACATTTTGAAAAAAGTTCCACTGCATATATATAGTTTAGGAAAATCATATTTAATATAATTAGGCACAGACCTTTATGCGATAATGTTAGTGTGTGTTTTCTTTTCGCCGTCTCGACATAACTTAGATATCTAGAGATTTTTCGATAGTGAAAGCCTTTAATAAAAATGGTTCAGTTAACTGTGAGGATCAACATCAAAGTCCATGGTTTAGATGATAACAACAAATGAATTATCAAAAGTATTGCCGCCAATGATGTTTTACTTAAGTCGACTTTTAATTAGATGATACTAACCTTTTATACCAAAGGAGTTGAATTCTCTATCAAATAGTGTTTCACTCAAAATATTTTGGCATATACAAGTAAGATTAGCATGGTCACGATGCCATGAGTTTATAAAAATCAAAGCGTAGCCTCCTTATTTAAGCTACATGATATTCTCAAGCCCAAAGTCTACGATTCATCGTCACGTTAAGATCCTATTTTTTTGACCTAGATAAATATTTAACCTACATAGGACTCTCGATTATGCTATTTGTGACGCCCCAGAATTTTTAACAATTTAAAATGGAATAATTAAATTGATTTTAAACATTTAAAAGTTAATTTTGACTTGATTTCAAGATATCAATATTTACTTGATAATTAAATCATTGAATTATATAGTTTAAATATTGAATTTAATAATTGAAATTGGGTAAATTGTTGAATCTGAAATTTCTAAGCCTGTTTAAAATAATTTTAAGGCTTATAAAATTTATAATGATGATACTGAAGATAATAGGATGGTTGAAATTTAATTTAAAGGTGATTTGTTCAATTTTAATAATGTATCGTTTAAATTGAATATAACAATAGCTTTCCGAGGCACAGTCTCGAAATTCGACGAAACCTATCCCATTGGATCCTTAATACTTAGTTATTATCGGATTTCAATCTTCATAGCTTTTGGATTTACCGTTTACTCGTACGGGTGAGAAACGCGTTTAAATTAAAATCGATAATTTAATATTTTAAATCGATTTATAAAGATAACTTCCACATACAATTAAATTAGCTTCTGAAACTTGTTCCATTTCGTTCAGAATAGCAGTATAACATTAGGAATGCTAAACGACATGCATTAATAAGGATTTGGGATTGTGCGCTATGAAACCAATATATTTTGATTATAATAAAATAATAATAATAGATTAAATTAAAAGGTCAAACACGGCCTATCTTGTACCGAAAGCCATCTTCTGCCCTTTTATAACGCAATTATCCCCCTTTTCTTTCCTCTAGTTTTCAAAACAAGAATCTATTTGCAAACAGAAATCGATCACAAATTAAAAAAAACATGGCGAAGCAGTCGCGATTGATTGAAGGGTTAGGGTTTCGATTGTCTGGAGTGAATCGCCGCGCGCAGTTTATGATTTAGGGAGGCGACATCGATGAAGGAGCACGCAATAGGTAAGTGTTCGTCGACGGAAATTCTATCGGTTTAGAAAACCGTCGAACGAATTTAGAAATATAAATAACCGCAAGCGCACGGTGTACGAATGTAGCACGCGGCGAATACGGGTCGATCCACAGGGAATTGTTGATTTAAATTTCCTACTCAATCAAATTATACCAAAGTCGAGAGTGTGTTTAAGCTAGAAAATGAGAAAATGAACTAACTAACAAAAAGAAAAGAAATGCAAATATGAGAGTTAAATGACAATTTAGAAAATAAATCCACTCTCTAGATCATGTAGTTCAACACATGAAATCATGATCTCTCTTTTATGGTCATTAATGTTTTAATTTATGTGTTTATTATAAGTATGACATATTTGAGCTAATGATTAGCCAACATAAGCCATCAAACTATAACACACCCCTTAAAACACTTACCAACTTTCATGAAAATTGATAAAGAAAATGAGAATGAAATCTATTTTAGGTATGGCCTATTAACTATTGATTAGAAACATAGACCATCAAATTTTAATTTCATATCACTTTCTTATGCCATAATCTTATATTGATGAAGAGGCATTTGTGTTAGTGATTGTTTAAGCATAGTCTATTTTTTGTCAACAATATAGACTATCAAATTCAAAGCAAAAACAACAAATAAAATCACTTCTATCATAATCATTAAGCACAAAAAGAGAGCATGAATTAACAAAATGTTGAAGCTACATTAATTAGAGAGCTTCATTACCCCCTAAATTGAAGGGGTTTAGCCTCTCATATTTGTCATCATATGAACAAATGTAGCAAGCAACATTGAATAAAAAGAAGAGGAAAAAGAGAGCAAAACGAAAGGAAAAATTATTCTACTTGCATAAAAGAGAAAAGATCTACACTACAACATGAAAGTAAATGAACATGAAAAGGAAAGAGCATGTATTAAATTGCATAAAATAAAAAAGATTACATAAAATAAAAATAGCTAAGTAGCCATGAAAAGAGAAAGAGGAGCTTTCATTTTATTTTTTATCTAAACTAAACTAAAGAGAAGGAGGCCTAAGAGACTAAGAGAAGAGAGGAGGAGAGCAAGATTACATGAAACATATGGGTATTTATACATGTATGAAACCCTAATTCATATTTTTGGGGAATGGCCAAAATGCCCATGAGGTAGTGTGGCCACCAAGTAATCATTAGCATGTCATAATCCCTATTTAAGTGTACATGACGCTTTAAATGTCTTTTAGCATGTGCATTAGCCTTTAATTTGTACATTAAGGTATTGGATAGGCGGGGTCCTCCATGTTCTTCACTTTGAATTATTTCCATCTTCACTCTTTTGTATCTTCTTTGTGCATGCATATTCCTTTATGAAACCACTTTTAATTGAGTTTAAATTCCTACAATATAATATAGAAATTTCCCATTAACTTTTCTCAATTTGATATATGCACAAAAATGACCATTTTGCCCTTAGATGACGATGAAAATGTGACAATTTCAAATAATTTGAATTTTGGTTAAAACATGTTAAAATACCCAATACGATTATTTATTCAATTTAAATAGATTAAATATGGTGGTAAAAATATGCATATTTACATGCACATCAAATTCCCCCACACTTACCTTTTTATTCGTCCTCGAATAAAGAAAAACTAAGATAAATCCATTTTCGTAGGAAGCACGATTGCATTGAGCGTATGCAACAAGCCGTTAAACCTCTGGGTTTCCTCAGTAGGACAAGTGTTGTCTCGTGAGGCTTTTCAGCGGATACTACCCACAAAATCCAAATGCAGGGTGAAAATATTTACAAAATGTAAGATTTATTTACAAAGAGAATAATGCAAGTTTTTGAAATATTTACAAATGAAGGATTTATTTTTAAATCGACACGAATAAGTTAAATATAGGTTTCGGTTATTACCTTGAAAATTTATGTCATTTACTCGTCAAAATTTCCAACAAAAATCAAGTTATCATAACAAATAGACAAAAGTTTAACTCGTTGTTTCAGTTGATAACAAAGTGTATCTATGAAATGGATCCGTAGTTGACTATCAAAGTTTACCAAAGTGGTATTTTCATTTCTTTTCAATAACAATTCAAATCAAATAAGTAAAAATAGTGTTAGGATTTCAATTGCTTGCTCTCTCATTATTTGTAAGAAAAATTACATACCTAGCTCAGGTAAACTAAGGCCATATATACCACCCATGCACTGCCTTTCGGGCTTATATGAGGGAGTACAGAGCATGGCGAGTGCACACACTTTTGTGCATACACCTATCGACCATAGGTGGTTTTATTAAGACTGTTCTTTTTTTTTTACATGTGTTCCACACATGCATAACCATGAGGACTTTAAAATGAGTATGAAAGCACATAATCAAAGATTCCAAGTAATTCAACCATG
This sequence comes from Allium cepa, assembly GCA_030765085.1. Lineage (NCBI taxonomy): Eukaryota > Viridiplantae > Streptophyta > Magnoliopsida > Asparagales > Amaryllidaceae > Allium > Allium cepa. The sequence continues at coordinate 959,276,976 of CM060939.1, read as the reverse complement.
CATAACCATGAGGACTTTTAAATGAGAGTGAATACTTGGATGTTATTATTATTATTTTTTATATTTTTTTAAAAGAGAGAGAGAGTTTTGCAAAATCATCTTAGCACCATTTAACTTAGAAGGCAAAAAAATGTTATATCCTTTACTTTAAATCAACCACTTTTTAAAACAATGATTTTCAATTAGGATGTACTTCATAATTAACACGTATGAATCTTCCTATATACTAGTTAAACCATTATTATTTGTAATCAAACTTAATTTTTATTTTTGTTAAGACAAATAAATTTTCAAAAATTTCATTTTAATAAACCAAAACAATATATTTATCCTACAGTGATTCAAAAGAAAATGTGTTTTTGGGATTTTTTTTTGAACTTTTTTTTTGAGATTTTAAATCAAAAATAAATCATGAAAAATCGAAAAAAAATGTAGACGAGTCTCCCCCCCCCCACACTTGATTTTGACTGTGCCCTCATAGTCAACCCAAGTGGAAGGAGAAAAATAAAAACAAAAACATGACCTTTATTTAAATGAAAATGAATGGTATTTACACGAGATCAGAAAGTATATCGTCAAAAAGTAAATGAAACGGTCTTCCAAAGACCAATTCATTTGTCTCGTCAAGTATGCGAGACACAGATTAAGCTTGAAAAACCAAACCATAAAATATTTCAAAATTGAATGTTGATTTGGAAAAACGAATGTCGTTTTATTTTCAATGATTTTTCGGGTTGATAAAACGATTGATTGAAGTTCAAGTTTATTTTCACCAAATTGAAATTCAGGCTGTTCATTGAAAAATTCTTCAGAATTATTGATTTCAAAATCAAATTGGTGATTTAAATCTTCCCCATCAGAGTTTAACGACTCATTTTCAAAAGGTCCATGAAACTCGTGTTCGTTAAATTCGACTTCCTTTGTTGGATTGTCAACAACTTCATTGCGTATCTCAAGTTCAAAATCCAAAGTTGTTGTATTCAAATTTTCGAAATCAAGAAAAGGAAGATCGAATTTTAAATTTTGTTCCACACCCTCAAAAGAATTGAAATCCAAGTCAATCACCAAATTTTCAACAACTTCGTTGAGATCATTATTTTCCATTTCAAAAGTTGTTATTTGAAAATCGTTGATCTGGGTAAAAGATTGATTATAGTTTGACTCGTCACATGTTGAAATTTGATTTTGTTTTTCACGTTGTATCATATATGTTTCAAAACATGAATCTGCGTGATCATCGTAAATTTCGTTCATTTGCTCAACAAAATCCAATTTATAGTTATTAACTTGAGAATTTTGGATTTCGATTTGTTGAGAACAAAAAATTTCAATTGTAACGTGGTTAAGATTATTCCTATTGCCAAAATTATGTGAAAAGTGGATCACATTTTCGTTTTGATTTTGAAATTAATTTTGGAGTTCAAAATTGAATTGGCATGGGTTATACTCGAAATCTTTTGAATTTTGAAGTGAATTCAAATTTTGATTATTTTGAAAACTTTGATTTGAATCATTGCCCAAATATGAATTACACAAATCATTTATCTCTTGATTTTTTTGTGTAGAGATTTCAAGTAACGACGAAATGCTATTTTCAAGAGTTGAGATTTGACCATTATTTTGGAAATTTGGTGGTTCAAAATTTGAATTTTCTAAACAAAACTTGTTAAAATATCCATACAAATTTGGAGTGAAATCTTATGGATTATATTGATTTTCACAACTATTGTAAAATTCACGAAAGTGGGGAAACTCAAACATTTTCAAGAATTTTTTTGGATTTTCAAATTTTATTTGGTTTTCGAAAATGTTTTATATTTTTTTTCGATTTTTGTTTTTTTATTTTTTTTATTTTTTAAATTTCAAAGAAAAAGGATTTGAAATTTTTGGAGGAAAAGGAATATTTACATTTTTTTATTATTTTGGATTTTGAAATTTTTTGTTTTTTTAAATATGCATGAACTAATGCAACTAAATGAATGCAAGGGTTAATTACAAATGAATTATCCTAAGTTAACCCAAAATTGTATAATCACAAATTGTCTTAGATAAACAAAATAGTTCTCAGCTAAGTAACGGACAGGATTTATCGGTGCACCACGAATCACCGTAGCAATGTAGCCTAAGGTTTAAGTACCTTCAGAGGAACAACCACTATAATATTTACGAATCACTGTAATATTTATAAATGGTTATTACTCTACCGTAGCCTAGACACCAAGAAATTAAATTATTCAGAAAAGACAAATTGTTAATATACAATTAAGTGCTATCGATGTCTAACCATTATTCTTATTCAAAATCTAGGATGAAATGCAAAGCAGAAATTAAACATGTATTAACAATGCAACTACGAATGATTATTTTTTTTGATTTTTTTTAAATGCAAGCAAAAAACAATGCAAGACAAAAAACAATAGATATATACAATGCAAGGCAAATAAAAAGAAAATTATAAATAAGCTAGCAGTTTTTTTGGCAAGCAAGGCGAAACAATTATTTTTGGAAAGCTCAGCAAAGAAAGCAATTTATTTTAGCAAGCACTTCTGCACCTTCTACAATTCTGCTTTGGCAACCTGAAATAAAAACAAGATATATACACAACTATTTTTGTTTTCGTTTTTTTAAGAATAAAACCAAAGCAAAACAAATTAAAATAAACTGAGACTTCCCTTTTTATTATAAACGAAAATGACTACTCAAAAAAACTCCAAACAATTCAAAAACAAAGGATTCTTTTTCATTTTAATGAAGAAAACTTAAACAAACAAGGTAAAAACTTAATCAAACTAAAAAAAACAAATGAATTCTGGCCTGAAATCCCGCAACTATTATCAAACCCGAAATGACTTCCTTATAGACTTCAAAGACAACTCGATTAAACTCCAGTGACCACACAAAATTAAAATTCATAGCTGAAAGTTCTATTCTTCAATTGAAACTCAATCGAAACTCCAACAAAATAGTGCACTATTCGATTCTGGCGTTGCGATTTGGGATTATTGGTTTGTTCAGCGATTGGTTGCTTATCAGGTTGAAGCTACGGTGATGGTTTGGCTTCGGTTTGTCGAAGTTGGCCGAGGAGTCATAATTTGGTGAGGGAAGTGGTGGGTAGCAATTGGATTTTCGGTTTGAGGTGATTTGGGGTTCGGTGATTTTGGGAGCGACGAGGCAATTTGCAGCTTGGAGGAGATTGGGTTGCCGTGGTTTTGTGGTGATGCTCGAGTGCTGAGGTGGTTCGTAGCAGTCAATTGGTAGTTCAATCAATTGGAGAACGGCAGAGGTTGTTGCGTTTGGTCGATGGTTCTGTAGGTGGCGATTTTGGGTATGCGGAGTGTCGCAGTTGAAGTCGCGAGTTGTTTTGGTGGGTGGCGACTGCAGTTGAGGGCGGAGTGGTTGGCAACAGGGAAGATGGTTGTTGAATTGGCTGATACGACAGGGGGAGGAAGCAGTGAGTGGACTTGGATGTTTGAATGTGCTGGCAAATGAGGAGTTTTGTTGCAAAGTTACTGAATTGGAAGATGATGTTGTTGAGGTTTGCAGGCTGTGGGTTGTGGTCAGGCAGATTGTATTATTGGTAGTATGGCAGTATATAGAAGGAGATGCGGGGTTGGATGTCAGAACTGTGGGTAGTGAGACAGGGGTGTTTTGAAGTGGCTGTGGGTGGTTTGTGCAACTAGTAGGGGATGTTGTATTGTAGAGGGAGATGTTTTGTGATGTTTGTTTGGTTGTTGAAAGAGAAGAGGATGGGAGGTGCAGTTGAGATAGTGTGATGTGTGTGTGAGGACTGTGGAGATTTAGAAGTGGTTGCGATAGATAGTGGTGGAGTTCTGGTGGGGTATGTGCAGGTTGGTGGTCTGTCAGTGGTAATGACGGGGTTTGGTATGTGGTGCTTTTGTGATGTCAGTTTATGGCAGGGAAGGATGTTGTTTGTGATCATTGTAAGGATGTGAAGTCAGAGGAGTATAGGTGGCACTGTGATGATGAGGATAGAAGTAATAGGTGAGTTTGACTGTGGTAGAGGGTTTGGAGGTAAGGAGTATGCTGTATTGTGACTGGAGTTGCAGCTGCTGTTGCTGTGTGTGTTTGCAAATTTTGAGGAAGGTGTATGATGTAATGTTGATTGAAGGTTGGAGTTGGTGGCTGGTGTAAGTGATTAAGCAATGTGATGGTCAGAAGTTGGTTTGGATGTATGGCAAGAGGATATGGTGTTGCAGTGTGACTTGTGGAATGGCTTGGTTTCAGGTTATATGTGGAGTATTTTAATGTAATGCAAGAAAGTAAAGGGGGAAGGCAGCAAGCAAGGTCAGGGTAGTTGAAATAGAAACTGTAAGCAACTAGACTAGATGTAACAATGGTGATGCAATGTAAACAGAAATTGTAAATTGTAAACTGAAATGCTAAAAGAGAAATGAAATGAATTCTTTTCTTTCAATGAACTTGTGTATATGGTTTTTTTTAAAAAAAAATAGAAATGCAAATGGTAAATGAACAACACACTTGAAAACAACAACAAAGAAAATCATACAACACACAACAAATTTTTTTTATATGCAAACAAACACACAAAATAAAAACACAAATAAAATCACACAAAAATAATTCGAAGAATAGAAAATCAAGATCAAAACAATTCCCCGGCAACGGCGCCAAAAACTTGTTCGTCGACGGAAATTCTATCGGTTTAGAAAACCGTCGAGCGAATTTAGAAATATAAATAACCGCAAGCGCACGGTGTACGAATGTAGCACGCGACGAATACGGGTCGTTCCACAGGGAATTGTTGATTTAAATTTCCTACTCAATCAAATTATACCAAAGTCGAGAGTGTGTTTAAGCTAGAAAATGAGAAAATGAACTAACCAACAAAAAGAAAAGAAATGCAAATATGAGAGTTAAATGAAAATTTAGAGAATAAATCCACTCTCTAGATCATGTAGTTCAACACATGAAATTATGATCTCTCTTTTATGGTCATTAGTGTTTTAATTGATGTGTTTATTATAAGTATGACATATTTGAGCTATTGATTAGCCAACATAAGCCATCAAACTATAACACACCTCTTAAAACACTTACTAAATTTCATGAAAATTGATAAAGAAAATGAGAATGAAATCTATTTTAAGTATGGCCTATTAACTATTGATTAGAAACATAGACCATCAAATTTTAATTTCAAATCACTTTCTTATGCCATAATCATATATTGATGAAGAAGCATTTGTGTTAGTGATTGTTTAAGCATAGTCTATTTGGTGTCAACAATATAGACTATCAAATTCAAAGCAAAAACAACAAATAAAATCACTTCTATCATCATCATTAAGCACAAAAGGAGGGCATGAATTAACAAAATGCTGAAGCTACATTAATTAGAAAGCTTCATTACCCCATAAATTGAAGGGGTTTAGCCTCTCATATTTTTCATCATATGAACAAATGTAGCAAGCAACATTGAATAAATAGGAGAGGAAAAAGAGAACAAAATGAAAGAAAAAATTATTCTACTTACATAAAAGAGAAGAGATCTACACTACATAATGAAAGTAAATGAACATGAAAAGGAAAGAGCATGTATTAAATTGCATAAAATAAAAAAAATTACATAAAATAAAAATAGCTAAGTAGCCATGAAAAGAGAAAGAGGAGCTTTCATTTTATTTTTGATCAAAACTAAACTAAAGATAAGGAGGCCTAAGAGACTAAGAGAAGAGAGGAGGAGAGCAAGATTACATGAAACATATGGATATTTATACATGTATGAAACCCTAATTCATATTTTCAGGGAATGCCCAAAATGCCCATGAGGTAGTGTAGCCACCAAGTAATCATTAGCATGTTATAATCCCTATTTAAGTGTACATGAATCTTTAAATGTCTTTTAGCATGTGCATTAGCCTTTAATTTGTACATTAAGGTAGTGGGTAGGTGAGGTCCTCCATGTTCTTCACTTTGAATTATTTCCATCTTCATTCTTTTGTATCTTCTTTATGCATGCATATTCCTTCATGAAACCCCTTGTAATTGAGTTTAAATTCTTATAAAATAATATAGAAATTTCCCATTAACTTTTCTCAATTTGATATGTGCACAAAAATGACCATTTTGCCCTTGGATGACGATGAAAATGTGACAATTTCAAATAATTTGAATTTTTGTTAAAACAAGTTAAAATACCCAATATGCTCATTTATTCAATTTAAATAGATTAAATATGGTGGTAAAAATATGCATATTTACGTGCACATCAGTAAGGCGGCGGCGTTGGCGAAGGCGCGAGATGGGAAGTCGCGATCGATGGGCACCTGTTCGAGGCTTAGGCGCGCAAGGTCAGGTGGTCGTAGTTGTTCGTTGTAGTGCAGATCGGCGACTAGGGATTGGCTACGTGATGCTTGGGGTTACGGCGGCGAACGAAAGGAGGTTGTGGTGGATGGGTGTGGCAGCGCTCGTCGAGATAATCGGGGATTTAGTTGATTTCGACTTTTGTGGTGAATTTACTCTCACAGTTTTTATCTCTATCCAACTGTATGTTGCATTTCATTTTCATTGACTCAGATTGCATGCCCGGCTTCCTTGTTGATATGCATAAATTCTTTTATACATGAGAATTCGACCTGTGGGTTCACTCATCATCTCCCTGTGTCGGGTTCTTATAAGACAGATTATTTTAGAAATAAATTATTAACCTATTCTAAATCAAAAGCATATAAAAAAGAGAGGGGGAAATTAGTTTAGGAAAATTTAATTATTTGTTGAAATAAAGATTTAGTTAAATTAAATTTACAAAATGGAAATCGGTTTATTTAGTTAACTTATATAATTATTTGATAACTAGAAAATATTTTATAAACACAAAATTAGTTTGAAACTAACTTATTAGTAAAATGAAATTTATTAAATAGAAATTGAGTTCTTCAAATAGTTCGAATATTAATAAGATCATTTAATGTTTATACAAGGTTATAACCCGGGAAACCAAGTCGAGAATGGGGTGAATTGCAAATTTAAGGGGCAAAGGTGAGTAAATCTCACTCTGTTGGATTTTTATATTTTAATTTAAATGGTTAAATTTAAATAATTGGTTGAATGATTAAATTGATTGGATGTGCACTGGTAATGATGTGACTTTGGTCTTGGTTAGTTCTCGAGTTAATTTTGATTTGACTCGAAGTATTTGGGTTTTAAATTGTTGTAAAACCTAAGTCATAAATAAGAAAATGTTTCATTGTTAATAAGTGCTTAATGATTGTGATTCATCAAGTTTGAATGGTAGTTAAAGTGTATGATTTATTAATTCAATTAATTAATAAATTAAGTTTTAAGTTAATTAATTATGTTTGATTAACTTAGAATAATCAATGGATGGATTGATAGTTAATTACTTAATGTATTTAATAAAATATGATTACTTTTTGAAATTAATCAAGACGTAAATTAAGATAGTTAATTAAGGAGTAATTAAATTATTTAATGAAGTAAAATTAAAGACACTTAATTACTGGTTGAGATTAATCGAGAGTGATTAATATTGTTGTTGAATTAAAGCAATTAATTTAAATTAGAAGAAATCAAAATATAATTGGAAATCATCAATTTGTATAATTAATGATGTAATTAAGATTAGTAAATTAAGATTGATTAGTCCATAATAAGTGACTTATGACAAATTAACTAATATAAGTAATTAAGGATTAATGTAATCAATATAGTTAATAAATGAAGTAATTAAGATTTGTTATTGCTTTTTCGTTAAGAATAATTAATTTTGTCAATTAATTAAATTAGTTTACTTTAATGTAATTGAAGGATAATTAATTCAGGGTGATTAATTAAGATGAAAAATGAAGGGATGATTGATTAATTGATTTGAATTTAATTAATGTTTAATGAAGAAATCTAGATGGTTTAGGTTAGTAATTCAATCAGGATTAATTAAATTAAATTTATATATGATCAAGCTTTGCTCATGAATGATTGAATGGAATTGGATGCTTTGAATGAGTTGATATCTCTGTTATGAAATATTGTGCATTTCATGTGGATAACTTGGGTTAGAATGACTTGAGACTCGAAGAGACTAGGGTCGGGTATTAGGAAATACCCGAAACCCCTTCGAATTTCATAGATTGATATGTGAAATCTATATACTGGAGTGAAGTGTTTTAAAGGGATTGGACCATTTTAAATCTAAATATTGGTATTTAGAAAACTTTTATATGAAATAAATGATGTCTATAATGAATTGTGGCTTTGTGAATTGATATGAGTTACCCGGGTTTTATATAGTTGTATGCTTTGTGTTCTGTGTCAGTTGGGTTTACTCACGCTGGTTTCCAGCCTGACCCGGGTGTTACTTTGGTGTAATGCTTGCGTCAGACTGAGTATTACAGATTTTCAGGTAGGGATGTTCCGGAGCTCAGGAGTCGAGCTGCATGGCAAGAACTTATGGAGTGTTTCCGTTGTATTATATTATTGTATATCTGAGGAATGGTAATTGTGTAGATCTGGTGTCTGTATATATGTGTAACTCTGGTGTATTAAAATGTAATCGACATGCATAGTATTCTTTTGTAAACTATTATTGTTTGTTATTATATTTTATCCGCTGCGAATGTGTGATGTTGGTGTTTCTGTTCTTCCTATTCCTCTATCACTTTCTTCTTTTTCATAACTATCTGGGATTTTTGTGTTTGGAAATTCCAGGTCATTACATTTGGTATCAGAGCTGAAGGTTAAGCGAGAACCTTGGCTCTGGTGGGTGTATTCATTAAAGATAGGGTCAATAGTACCCTAGAATGAGTTGAGTGTGTGTATATATATGAGAGAGCGTATGTAACAACCCGGTATTTGCATCGATCAATAATTGACATTTAGAGGATTAATATTGTTGCAAATTTCTATTTGAAGTTTTTAAATTACAAATGGTTATAAAGTTTGAGGGGCTTTGATTTTTAAATAGTGGTTCATTTGTTTTTGGGCCGTGAAAATTTTAAAAAACCCAATACCCTTTCCTTTTTCTTCGACTTAAACCCGATCCCCTCTTTCTCATTTTCTATTATTCGTTCGAAACCTTAAACCACCGAGAGAACAAAAATGGTGGCGGCCTCGTGCTCCATCGATCTTCATCACCAATTAGGGCTTCGGGAGGATCGGCTTCGTCAGTTCGAGTTCATCTTCGTCCTGGCTGCTCGATGGGGCTCGTCTTCATTCGTTCTCCTTCGTTCGAGAATTAGGGCTTCATCAATTAATGGCTGCTCGCCCTCGCGCTCGTTCATCTTCGCTTCCGTTCGTGTCAAAGGTGAGTTTGCTCACATCTAATTCATGTCTCGAGTTATCTGTGTATTTTGTTGCTTTAATTTCTGCCGTTCCATGTTGTAGATGTTGATGTTGTACTTCACTATATATGTGAGTCTTGTGTCCACTTGATGTCTGTCTCCTTGGTTGAACTCGAACCTGATACACTGTATTGATGCAGTGTATTCATTTGTATTTGCTCATTATATTTCATTTGTGACAGTATTCATATTTAAAACTGTCCCGAGCCTTTTACTGTCAAGTTGTATTTGAGAAAAATTGAGGTTGAGAGTGTAGTTGCAGTATATTTGGACTTCTTTTGATTTAGTTAAAGTTGCCATCTTGTTTGCCTTCACCTCCATTCTGCAGTGTCTTCGTGCTGGACCACTGACATATGTATTTGGTCATTCGAGTTCTGTGCTCTATTCTTCGAGGCATGTAGTTTACATGTGTTTGTACTTGCTGTTTCATGCAGCTGTGTACATGTCGTGACAGTGCGTTTGTAGTTGAATTGTTCTTCACCACTGCACTTCCATCACCATATATCAGTTATACCTGTTTTCAATTGGCTGTTACCAGTCAACACTTCACTGCCTTTATGTCATTCATGTTGCATTGTCTCTGTAGTACACTTGAACTTGTTTGTGCAATTTGTCACTGCCTGTTTCTATTTGCTCATGGTCTTTGAGTTGTAGCCCTTTTCCCTGTTGCATTATGTTGCCACTCTGTTGTGTTGAGCCTGGCCTTAGTTTCTTATTCGTCTGATGGAAAAGTGGCCCAGATTTGTGTTCCTCTGTACATGTTCACATGAGTTTACTTTGTGTTGCATGGTGCTGCTTCATGTTATTCATGCTCATGTACATATGTTATTGCTTCATCACTGACCCTTATTCATGCTTGTGTCATTGGGAATCTGTAGTGTTTTTGAATGCACATATAAGTTGCTTGACCCTCGCATATGTGCTGCTTTGTCCAGTTTTATGCATTCTGACTGTTGTTCTATGGTTCACCTTGCGTCTTTGAGTATTCTTACATCATGTTGAATTTGGTGTAGTTATGTGAACATGCTGTGCTACACACATACTTGTTCCACTTGTAGCCTTTGTGCTTTGTACTGTGTTACACTTGAATGTGTAGCCTTGTTTCACTAATTCAGGCTGGTACTGTTTCAGTGATAGGTTGTTTTATCATGTTCACTTGGTGTCTTTTGCAATATCGTTTACCTTTCCAAACAGTTCTGGTTGTCTTGCTACATGTGGTGTTCAATTTAATTGAGCTTGCATTTGTATCATACTGTCTCTTGTGCCATTTACTTGGTGCTGTTCCATGTTGCACCCCAGTTTCATTTTATTCATGTGCAACCAGTAGTGTACGTCCATTGTGTACATTTGGGTTCGCATTTATGTCGTCCAAACTTGACCTCTGCAGTTTTTGATTGCTGTCGGTATTCAATGGGTACATCATCACTGTAGTGGCGCGGCAATGCACGCAAGCGTGAACTGCAGCCACACGGTAGTCAATGGGTACATCATCACTGTAGTGGCAAGGCAGTGCACGCAAGCGTGAACTGCAGCCACGCGGTATGGTTTTATGATATCCATCTTGTTTTGATTAATTGATCTTTTGCATATTCCATATGCTGTAGTGGCGAGGCAGTGCACGCGTGCGTGTACTGCAGCCCTACACGACTTAATATTTTAATTGATATTTAAATGTTTTGAACTGTTTTGTTTATTTCAATTCAATATTCTGAATTGCATTCTGATTTGGTTTAATTACTGTCGTCTATTCATTATTTTATTATTATTGCTTCTATGCACTAATAACTGAGTTTGAATTAGACTGACCCGAGTATTATTTTCTTTTGAATTTAATACTCGGGTCAGACCGAGTATTTCAGGTTGTAGATATTCTGCTTTGGGTTGCTGCTAGAGCTATGAAGTTCTTTCATATCTTTTGGAGTAGTCGTCGTCATTTGTAGTAGTCTGTAAAATTGTATAGGAAGATATGTATTCATGTATATTAAATACGTTAATGTACTTGTATATGTAACTTCCTTAGTCGATTGTTGTAGTTGTATCATATGTACCGTGTGAATGTATTGTAACTGACATCAGTTATTATATATATATATATATATATATATATATATATATATATGAGACTTTCTGTTTCATCTGTGTTCCGCGTTTATATTATCTGTGTTGTTATTTTATATTTTTGTCCTAGACTATTATAGCCACTGTGTAGTAGCTTTGAGTTTGCATCGGCATGTCGGATTTCCTCCTGAAATGAAATGCACGTTTTTACTATCTGGCATATCGGTGCTCGCACAAAGCAATTACACGGATGGTCGCTCCTCAACAGCCTTATTCTCCGTGCTAGTTGACAGCACTACACCGTAGTGTTCTTGGCTAGCGTGGGTATAGAGGTGGGGCGTCACAGCTTGGCATCAGAGCGTGGGGTTTAGAACAAATATAAAACATAACTTAGATAGTACATGTGTTACAACTATTTGTCGATGTTTTCTCTCTCATCTTTGCTTAAGATCATCTTTGATTTGTTAGGTATGAATTCCTAACTCTTATTCATGAGCATTGCTGCTATTCTCTATTGCACTTGCTCATTTCTGTATGCACTGCTAAGTATCATTGTGTATATGCTTTACCAAGTTGCATATTGCTGCAACTCGTTCCACTTCAATTTGAACTCGCATTGTTTATTCGAACTGCTGTATATATGCATTCTTATCTTTGATTCGTGTACTTAATGCAGTCTCCATGCAATTGGGTTTTGGGTATCAATCTTTGAGACAAATTGAGTTTCAATGGTCGACTTTGTCTGTTTATCCGACATATTGCATTTCAATTGTCGACTCTGTCTGTTTATCCATGGTTCTTTGGCTTTCATGTGCCTCTCTCTGATAGTTTTAAAATTTCTTTGGTATAAAAGAAATTGTCTTGGACTTTGCCTTGTCGATATCGACATTGACTTGACTTTTACTTTTGCTAAAGTCATTCAAGCATTTATGCTCGTTCTGCTTTGTTTTTCCAATTGTTGATCGATTCTTCTTTTCGATTAGTTGTTACCACCTTTGTCAACTTTGATAACTTCTATTTTAGGAATTTTTGGGTATTCCTACTTTGATGGATTGGAATCGAATTCTTCGGATTTTATTCACGTCTTCGAATGTGAATCTTAGTGAATTGATTTGGTTTTCGAATTTAATCGATTCTGGATTATTTCCCGATTTGTTGCTATCATTTATTAGCAACTTTGATGATCTTTTCTTCGGGATTTTTGTGAACATACCTTTCGATGAATTCGGTATCGATTTCTTTGGATTCTATTCACGTCTTCGTATGTGAATTCTTGTGATTGATTGTTTCTACAATCATTTTTGTGATTTGTCACTTTAAAAATATAAAGGTTTCAATGCTAGTAGTAAATATCAAAACTCTTTTATCAAAATGTTTTCAACTCTATTTTCAATATAAAACTCTTTTACTCAAATCGTTTTCTAATCTACTAGTATATACAAGCCTTTACCTCACTCGGATGAGAAATCTAATTAAACGGCTTAGTAAAACAAGTGGTATGAAACGCTTGCGTTTGCTTCGTTGGTTAATTCTTGGACTTGTTCGATTGAACCTCATGTGACAATTTTCTAGTGAAGATTTACAATTTGTTCGTAAATATTTAAGTTAGGCAAGTGGTTATGGGACATGAAGCTAAACTTTTATATTTACTAACTTAGTGTAATTGACATTTCTCGTTGACCATGACGATCATTTTTACGGTTAGACTAGGCCTCATCGGTGTGATTTCGTCTCACACATATCTCTTGGGCTTTGAGGATTGTCTAGACACCATTTGTGTGATTTCGTTCACACATACCTTTTCGGTTAGACTGGGCCTCATCGGTGTGATTTCGTCTCACACATATCTCTTGGGCTTTGAGGATTGTCTAGACACCATTTGTGTGATTTCATTCACACATACTGTTCTTTTGATTGCGAGGTTAGTCTTGACCTCAATCTGTGTGATTCCGACTCACACATGTGGGGTAGCGCCCCACGGTCTTCGGGCCATTCGTGTGTCAAAATTAATGGCTTGCAACCATGAGATAGCGTCTCGTTATGCGTTGCACGTGTTGATGATTTTTCATGCTCGCGTGTAGGTGAGTTTCCGTGCTCCCGTTCTCGCTTTGCGTTGCACGTGTTGATGATTTTTCATGCTCGCGTGTAGGTGAGTTTCCGTGCTCCCGTTCTCGCTTTGCGTTGCACGTGTTGGTGATTTTCATGCTCATGTGTAGGTGAGATTCCGTGCTCCCGTTCTCGCTTTGCGTTGCACGTGTTGCTAATTTTTCATGCTCGCGTGTAGGTGAGATTCCGTGCTCCCGTTCTCACTTTGCATTGCACGTGTTGGTGAGTTTTCATGCTCGCATGTAGGTGAGTTTTTGTGCTCCCGTTCTCGTTATGCGTTGCACGTTGTGATGAATTTTCATGCTCGCATGTAGGTGAGTTTTCGTGCTCCCGTTCTCGCTTTGCGTTACATGTGCTGATGAGTTTTCATGCTCGCATGTAGGTGAGTTTTCGTGCTCCCGTTCTCGTTATGCGTTACATGTGTTGATGAATTTTCATGCTCGCGTGTAGGTGAGTTTTCATACTCTCCTTCGAGTTTTCATACTCCGTTCGAGTTTTCATACTCTGTTCGAGTTTTCATACTCCGTTTGAGTTTTCATACTCCGTTTGAGTTTTCATACTCTCCTTCGAGTTTTCATACTCCGTTTGAGTTTTCATACTCTGTTCGAGTTTTCATACTCCGTTTGAGTTTTCATACTCTACTTCGAGTTTTCATACTCTGTTCGAGTTTTCATACTCCGTTCGAGCTTTCATACTCATTATCTTGTGATTTCTGGATTTCTTGTGTAGATTTCTAGAATTTGTGCTTCACCAATTTTCGTGATTTCTATTGATAAGTTTTATCAATTCTTGTGCATTGGTGAATTCGTGTGTTATTGACTTGTTATGAATACTAGTTTAGGGTATGATATCCCTTTCTATCTTTGAGAAGATTCTCGTGACACTTTTGATGAATGAAAATCCACTTATCGAAGTTGCTGCTGATATCGCTGTTTTAATCACGTGTTTTAAAAATTGTTTCAAAATAAAAATCGTTTTCAAAATTTTTATAGTTTACGCTTTCAAAAAAATGAGGAAGCGATTTAAACGTTTCAGAAAAATCGAGGACTATGGCCCCTTTCTTTTACTGATTTGCTTAATTCCGGACTTGTCCGTTTGAGAACGTAAAATGTTATTTGTTTAAAATACACAATTTTGCACTTTCAAGGAAACGATGAAGTGAATTAAACGATTTATTAAAACTCGTGGTTATGGGTCATGTGCGTTTGCTATTTTGGTTAATTTCGGACTCGTTAATTGAAAATTTGTGATTTCTGATTATCGTTTGTGATAATCAGATATTTGCTGTTTCTGATTATCGCTTGTGATAATCAGATATTTGAGATTTAATTATCGTTTGTGATAATTAAACATTTGCGATTTGAGATTTGATTATCAATTGTGATAATTAAATATTTGTGATTTGAAATTTGATTACCGTTGTGGTAATTTCTGATTATCGTTTTGATAATTGGATGTTTATGATTTCTGATTTATCGTTTTTGATAATCAGATATTTATTGTTTCTAATTATCGTTTGTGATAATTAAACATTTGCGATTTGAGATTTGATTATCAATTGTGATAATTAAATATTTGTGATTTGAAATTTGATTACCGTTGTGGTAATTTCTGATTATCGTTTTGATAATTGGATGTTTATGATTTCTGATTTATCGTTTTTGATAATCAGATATTTATTGTTTCTAATTATCGTTTGTGATAATTAGATATTTGAGATTTAATTATCGTTTGTGATAATTAAATATTTACGATTTAAGATTTGATTATCAGTTATGATAATTAAATATTCGTTGATTTGTGATTTCTGATTATCGTTTTTGATTATCAGATATTTATTATTTCTAATTATCGTTTGTGATAATTAGATATTTGAGATTTAATTATCGATTGTGATAATTAAATATTTGTGACTAAGATTTGAATTATCGTTTTGACAATTAAATACCTATTGATTTGAAATTTGATTACCGTTGTGGTAATTCCTGATTATCGTTTTTGATAGTTAGATGTTTGTGACTCGTGTTTGCTAATTATCTTTGTTGGTAATTAAATTTTTGCTGTCTTCAAATTATCGAATCGATGATTAGATATTGCTGTTTCGTGATTTCTGTATTCTGATTATCTATTTGATAACCAAATTTTGTTGAGAATTTGTGAATTCCTTTTATGAAATTAAAAGATTTCTTTGGCGTTTATATTGTACTACGCCAGTGTACCGGCTCAATTTTCTGCTATTTATGACGTTTCCCACGTCTTCCAATTACGGAAATGCATTTGGGATTTCCGATCCTTATTCTTATTCTCGAGCTACCTTCTATTCACATCATTGCTTCGGAGGTTCAGCATCCTCGAAATAAAGATGTTTATCTCGTGAAAGCGTAGTGGTTCTCAAATCCTATGGATTTCATTTTTGAATCCAGAGAATTCATCGAGCAAACACGTTCAAGCTTACTCTTTCATGCTCTTATGGTTGTTACCTTTTGTCCATTTATTCCTTATGATTGCGAGGACGCAATTTCTTTAAGGAGGGGAGTCTGTAACAACCCGGTATTTGCATCGATTAATAATTGACATTTAGACGATTAATATTGTTGCAAATTTCTATTAGAAGTTTTAAAATTACAAATGGTTATAAAGTTTGAGGGGCTTTGATTTTTAAATAGTGGTTCATTTGTTTTTGGGCCGTGAAAATTTTAAAAAAACCCAATACCCTTTTCTTTTTCCTCGACTTAAACCTGATCCCCTCTTTCTCATTTTCTATTATTCGTTCGAAACCTTAAACCACCGAGAGAACAAAAATGGTGGCGGCCTCGTGCTCCATCGATCGTCATCACCAATTAGGGCTTCGGGAGGATCGGCTTCGTCAGTTCGAGCTCATCTTCGCCCTGGCTGCTCGATGGGGCTCGTCTTCATTCGTTCTCCTTCGTTCGAGAATTAGGGCTTCATCAATTAATGGCTGCTCGCCCTCGCGCTCGTTCATCTTCGCTTCCGTTCGTGGCAAAGGTGAGTTTGCTCACATCTAATTCATGTCTCGAGTTATCTGTGTATTTTGTTGCTTGAATTTCTGCCATTCCATGTTGTAGATGTTGAAGTTGTACTTCACTATATATGTGAGTCTTGTTTCCACTTGATGTCTGTCTCCTTGGTTTAACTCGAACCTGATACACTGTATTGATGCAGTGTATTCATTTGTATTTGATCATTATATTTCATTTGTGACAGTATTCATATTTAAAACTGTCCTGAGCCTTTTACTGTCAAGTTGTATTTGAGAAAAATTGAGGTTGAGAGTGTAGTTGCAGTATATTTGGACTTCTTTTGATTTAGTTAAAGTTGCCATCTTGTTTGCCTTCACCTCCATTCTGCATTGTCTTCGTGCTGGACCACTGACATATGTATTTGGTCATTCGAGTTCTGTGCTCTATTCTTCGAGGCATGTAGTTTACATGTGTTTGTACTTGCTGTTTCACGCAGCTGTGTACATGTCGTGACAGTGCGTTTGTAGTTGAATTGTTCTTCACCACTGCACTTCCATCACCATATATCAGTTATACCTGTTTTCAATTGGCTGTTACCAGTCAACACTTCACTGCCTTTATGTCATTCATGTTGCATTGTCTCTGTAGTACACTTGAACTTGTTTGTGCAATTTGTCACTGCCTGTTTCTATTTGCTCATGGTCTTTGAGTTGTAGCCCTTTTCCCTGTTGCATTATGTTGCCACTCTGTTGTGTTGAGCCTGGCCTTAGTTTCTTATTCGTCTGATGGAAAAGTGGCCCAGATTTGTGTTCCTATGTACATGTTCACATGAGTTTACTTTGTGTTGCATGGTGCTGCTTCATGTTATTCATGCTCATGTACATATGTTATTGCTTCACCACTGAGCCTTATTCATGCTTGTGTCATTGGGAATCTGTATTGTTTTTGAATGCACATATAAGTTGCTTGACCCTTGCATATGTGCTGCTTTGTCCAGTTTTATGCATTCTGACTGTTGTTCTATGGTTCACCTTGCGTCTTTGAGTATTCTTGCATCATGTTGAATTTGGTGTAGTTGTGTGAACATGCTGTGCTACACACATACTTGTTCCACTTGTAGCCTTTGCGCTTTGTACTGTGTTACACTTGAATGTGTAGCCTTGTTTCACTAATTCAGGCTGGTACTGTTTCAGTGATAGGTTGTTTTATCATGTTCACTTGGTGTCTTTTGCAATATCGTTTACCTTTCCAAACAGTTCTGGTTGTCTTGCTACATGTGGTGTTCAATTTAATTGAGCTTGCATTTGTATCATACTGTCTCTTGTGCCATTTACTTGGTGATGTTCCATGTTGCACCCCGGTTTCATTTTATTCATGTGCAACCAGTAGTGTACGTCCATTGTGTACATTTGGGTTCGCATTTATGTCGTCCAAACTTGACCTCTGCAGTTTTTGATTGCTGTCGGTATTCAATGGGTACATCATCACTGTAGTGGCACGGCAGTGCACGCAAGCGTGAACTGCAGCCACACGGTATTCAATGGGTACATTATCACAGTAGTGGCAAGGCAGTGCACGCAAGCGTGAACTGCAGCCACACGGTATGGTTTTATGATATCCATCTTGTTTTGATTAATTGATCTTTTGCATATTCCATATGCTGTAGTGGCGAGGCAGTGCATGCGTGCGTGTACTGCAGCCCTACTCGACTTAATATTTTAATTGATATTTAAATGTTTTGAACTGTTTTGTTTATTTCAATTCAATATTCTGAATTGCATTCTGATTTGGTTTAATTACTGTCGTCTATTCATTATTTTATTATTATTGCTTCTATGCACTAATAACTGAGTTTGAATTAGACTGACCCGAGTATTATTTTCTTTTGAATTTAATACTCGGGTCAGACCGAGTATTTCAGGTTGTAGATATTCTGCTTTGGGTTGCTGCTAGAGCTATGAAGTTCTTTCATATCTTTTGGAGTAGTCGTCGTCATTTGTAGTAGTCTGTAAAATTGTATAGGAAGATATGTATTCATGTATATTAAATACGTTAATGTACTTGTATATGTAACTTCCTTAGTCGATTGTTGTAGTTGTATCATATGTACCGTGTGAATGTATTGTAACTGACATCAGTTATTATATATATATATATATATATATATATATATATATGTATATATGAGACTTTCTGTTTCATCTGTGTTCCGCGTTTATATTATCTGTGTTGTTATTTTATATTTTTGTCCTAGACTATTATAGCCACTGTTTAGTAGCTTTGAGTTTGCATCGGCATGTCGGATTTCCTCCTGAAATGAAATGCACGTTTTTACTATCTGGCATATCGGTGCTCGCACAAAGCAATTACACGGATGGTCGCTCCTCAACAGCCTTATTCTCCGTGCTAGTTGACAGCACTACACCGTAGTGTTCTTGGCTAGCGTGGGTATAGAGGTTGGGCGTCACAGCTTGGTATCAGAGCGTGGGGTTTAGAACAAATAAAAAACATAACTTAGATAGTACATGTGTTACAACTATTTGTCGATGTTTTCTCTCTCATCTTTGCTTAAGATCATCTTTGATTTGTTAGGTATGAATTCCTAATTCTTATTCATGAGCATTGCTGCTATTCTCTATTGCACTTGCTCATTTCTGTATGCACTGCTAAGTATCATTGTGTATATGCTTTACCAAGTTGCATATTGCTGCAACTTGTACCACTTCAATTTGAACTCGCATTGTTTATTCGAACTGCTGTATATATGCATTCTTATCTCTGATTCGTGTACTTAATGCAGTCTCCATGCAATTGGGTTTTGGGTATCAATCTTTGAGACAAATTGAGTTTCAATGGTCGACTTTGTCTGTTTATCCGACATATTGCATTTCAATTGTCGACTCTGTCTGTTTATCCATGGTTCTTTGGCTTTCATGTGCCTCTCTATGATAGTTTTTAAATTTCTTTGGTATAAAAGAAATTGTCTTGGACTTTGCCTTGTCGATATCGACATTGACTTGACTTTTACTTTTGCTAAAGTCATTCAAGCATTTATGCTCGTTCTGCTTTGTTTTTCCAATTGTTGATCGATTCTTCTTTTCGATTAGTTGTTACCACCTTTGTCAACTTTGATAACTTCTATTTTAGGAATTTTTGGGTATTCCTACTTTGATGGATTGGAATCGAATTCTTCGGATTTTATTCACGTCTTCGAATGTGAATCTTAGTGAATTGATTTGGTTTTCGAATTTAATCGATTCTTGATTATTTCCCGATTTGTTGCTATCATTTATTAGCAACTTTGATGATCTTTTCTTCGGGATTTTTGTGAATATACCTTTCGATGAATTCGGTATCGATTTCTTTGGATTCTATTCACGTCTTCGTATGTGAATTCTTGTGATTGATTGTTTCTACAATCATTTTTGTGATTTGTCACTTTAAAAATATAAAGGTTTCAATACTAGTAGTAAATATCAAAATTCTTTTATCAAAATGTTTTCAACTCTATTTTCAATATAAAACTCTTTTTCTCAAACCGTTTTCTAATCTACTAGTATATACAAGCCTTTACCTCACTCGGATGAGAAATCTAATTAAACGGCTTAGTAAAACAAGTGGTATGAAACGCTTGCGTTTGCTTCGTAGGTTAATTCTTGGACTTGTTCGATTGAACCTCATGTGACAATTTTCTAGTGAAGATTTATAATTTGTTCGTAAATATTTAAGTTAAGCAAGTGGTTATGGGACATGAAGCTAAACTTTTATATTTACTAACTTAGTGTAATTGACACTTCTCGTTGATCATGACGATCATTTTTACGGTTAGACTAGGCCTCATCGGTGTGATTTCGTCTCACACATATCTCTTGGGCTTTGAGGATTGTCTAGACACCATTTGTGTGATTTCGTTCACACATACCTTTTCGGTTAGACTAGGCCTCATCGGTGTGATTTCGTCTCACACATATCTCTTGGGCTTTGAGGATTGTCTAGACACCATTTGTGTGATTTCATTCACACATACTTTTCTTTTGATTGCGAGGTTAGTCTTGACCTCAATCTGTGTGATTCCGACTCACACATGTGGGGTAGCACCCCACGGTCTTCGGGCCATTCGTGTGTCAAAATTAATGGCTTGCAACCATGAGATAGCGTCTCGTTATGTGTTGCACGTGTTGATGATTTTTCATGCTCGCGTGTAGGTGAATTTCCATGCTCCCGTTCTCGCTTTGCGTTGCATTAAGCAAAATTCCCTTCTAATAAATTTTTAAGTGATTGGTTGTTACATTATTGAAACTAAATTAAGAAGTAACGTAAAATATAACAAAACTGAAACCTTGAATTGGAATGAAATTTAGTGGTAACTGAAATACAACCAAATTAAAATTAAATTGATTGAAATAAAATTCTAGAATTAGAGCTCAGAAATAAAATTATTTAAAGACTTTAAATGAACAAAGTTAATTTGGCTTAAAAAGTTAAACCAACCTTTGAGAAATTGACTCGAATTTATATAATTCGAGATGGTTTAAAATTTGAAATTGGAATTGAATTCATCCAGAATTGAATTTGGTTTGAATTAATTGGATTTGTGATTGAAGATGTACAAGTTTAAAAATTTAAATGGGAAATTGAATAGGATTAAACTGAATGATTTGAATTTGAAATGGGTTCAATTGATAATAACTCAAATTGACTGGAATAATATGAAATTATAATTTAAGTTGAACATGATTAAAATCAAATGGAATTTGATTCGGATTGAGAAAGAAATCAAGATTGATTCAACTTGAATTAGGATTAAATAAATTTTGATGGGAATTGAAGTTCTTCAAATTTGAATTGAGTCAATTAAATGGAAGTGGGAATTTAAGTTGAATTGTTGGGGAAGTGAACAGTTTTGACTCTGGACTATTTTCAATATAAATTGTTTTAGTATAAACTTATTTTTCCAAGCTACTAAATATATACAACCTTTCTTTCTTAAAGCCAAATTAGTTTATACTTGTTTTACAATTATTTTTGGAGCTATTTAACCATTTTTAAACTTTTTTATAAACTAATTACTATTTTTCCACTATTTTACGAATTAATTACTATTTTATAACTATTTTGCAATTATCTAATTTTTTTTTGAAACTACTTAACTATTTTACAATAAGTTAACTATTTTACAGCTATTTTGCGAACAAATAATTATTTTTCAACTACTTATCTATTTTTAAGATTTTCATGCTATTTTCTAAATATAAACTGGTCGGAGTTCAAACTGTTATTGATTAAATACCCAATTGTGATAAGGCTTGTAGATATGATCCAAATGAGAATTAAGGGAATTGTAAATAAGAGAATGGGAAGTAAAGGAAATGTGAATAGAAAGAAAATTGATTTGGCTGATAATCAATGAAAATAAATACGTAGGATGTACGCATATTATTCAATTCGCATAGTGATTTGATCCAGATTCGAGCATAGAATTTCGAGATAGATATATCGATCCGAGTTGGGATTTTTCACCTGATTTTCGATGGCGAACCTGGATATGGATTGTTGATTGGTTCTAGATATTCTCTATCATAGTTATGGCTATGCAAGGAGAATGACAGTTTCTGATCAAGAAACCAGATCTGTGTCCGCACTAGGAAGTCGGGTGGACGATACTAGTTCGGAAGTGAAATTGTGTGATCGAGCAAGCGATCAGATTGGTAGAGCGTACAGATGATATGTGTATATCGTACGGATTTGAATGAAAATGATATTTAAAAGAGTAATCAAAATTGGAATATTTGATTTTGAATAAACAAAGTTATATTTGTTTATATGTAAGATGAAACTCCCCTTGCTGAATCTATTCCTAGAAGAAAATGGATTTTTGGAAATAATTGAAGTATAAAAAGAGTTTTATACAAGTTTGAAATGATTCAAAGTTTTAAAAATTATGTATATCTGAATATATATATATATATATATATATATATAAAGGATCTTATGAGGATTTTGGAATATGGTATTGGGAACTTTTGAATTTGGAAAGGTTTTTGATTTTTGGGTAAAATCAATATTGAAATTTGGAAAGCCTATTTGAGAATTATCGATTTTGGGATAATCGATTTTGTGTGAAGGAGCTTTGTATGAGATCATACTAGGTGTATGATTTGAAAGATACTATATGTGTATAGTATAAAGTGTTTTGATGATGGCTTTGGAGAAAAAGGCGCTCCCTTGAAATGAACTTCTTAGGAGTGCCACCGGGTGGTGCTGCCTTGAGCCCCAAAGGGGGTTCTAAAGTTGATCCTGTGAGGAGTCCGGACAAAACTAGTTCCTGAGGATTATGAGTAATGTGTACCATAGCGAAAGTCGTGTGTGCCGCTGAGAGACAACGGTCTACGTTTGATTTTATATCGGTAGACTGCGACCTCTGGTAACATAGCGAAAGTCGTGTGTGCTGCTGAGAGCCAACAGTTTGCGTTTGGTTTTATATCGGTAGACTGTGACCTATGTAGGAGTGGAGAAGTTTCATTTTGATTACGAAAATCATGTGTCCCGCTGAGAGCCAACAGTTACATGGACTTTTGCTGTGATGGCAACGTAACCCTGGAATGTAACTGCGATCGGTTGTGGGTTCCATGGCATAATCGAGGGGCGTGGAGTGCCTACAGTTACATGGACTTTTGCTGCGATGGCAATGTAACCCAGGATGTAATTGCGACCATGGACGGGGGTGATGATTCCCAGAGCATTCTCACCAAAGATATCTCCTCTGTTTTCAAAAACTGTTTTCTATATTTTCAATAAAATTATTTTTAAGTATTTTCACTGGATGTTGAAAACAAGTTTACCAAGCACTTATAGATTTTCAGTCCTACGCCTGATTAACGTATGACTGAATTTCTGTGAGAACAAGGATGGACTGGTTGAGACATTGAGTTATAAGAAGTATTTTATAAAATGCTATTTTAATAGTATTATCTAAATTTAAAAGTATTTCTAAATTTCTAAAATAATAGTGTTGGAATTTTGGGGAAATAAAAGAAAATCCAAACTGGAAATATGAAAAACAAAATTTTAACTCAGGAAAATTTAATGAAGTGATTTTTGTAATAAAATCGAATATTGATTTAGAATTTGGAAGTAAGCTAATTGGCTAAATAATTATTTGATTGTGTATGTTAATAAAATTTAACTTGGTAAATAAATGGATTATAAGTAATAATGGAGTTTGGAAATGAATTTGAATTTTAAATAAAATTAGACTTGGATTTGATAATGAATTAAATAAATGGAGATGTAAAAATAAAATAGAGTTGGATCGATATAGAGATTGTTTGAATTACAAACAAAATTCAAGTGGGATATAAATAATATTTGATGAGATTTGCAAGTAAATTAGAAATAAGGGAGGAGTTATCGAATGAAATGAAATTGATTTATAATAGACATGATTTGAATTGCAAAAAAACCCAAGTGAAAAGAAATAAATCGAGAATGGCTTTGTATTAATAAAATAAATTCGAAAATGAATTAAGTAAGTAAATTAAAATTTGAATATGGGGTGGATAAATGGGTTAATCGAATTAAATAATAAATGGATGAAGTCTAATTGAATAAAAATCTAATCAAAGTTTTAATTGGAATCGGGTTATCAGAATGAACTTAAGTTCAGAGGCGTATTGATTTGAAGTAAAATTTCTTAAGTCAATGAAAGATTGGATTGAGTGAGAATAGTAGACCATTAAATAAAAGTTGGATTAAATTTATTTGGAAATGGTATATAAATTGGTTGAAAGAAATTGAATAAGCTTTAAAATCATATAAATCGCTTATGGGGAGCGTTTGGTGCTTGTTGTTTATGTAATGCTTATTTTTAGCTATTGAAAGAAAGTGAAATGCTAATAAATTTTCTATATATGGTGCTTACATATTTAAATTGTGTAAGTACAGGTACCTGAAGGCCATTTGGCTGGCTTTGGTTGCACAAATTGCTAAAATAAGTAAGCCGCTTGCTTAAAATGCTAAATAAAGGTACGCCTACGCAATAAAAATAGGAAATATGAACTGTTTTTGCTTTTACCGACCGTGTGGGTCGATGTATACATATTTATATCTCTTGTTAAATTGCAAAAGCTCCTCCATACAAAGGAGACTCTGCCAAAATTTTCTGAAAATCTTGGGTGTTAGAAAATTTTTGAAAATTTTTGGAAAATTTTCTGTTAGCAACAAAACGATTTCATGAATGAAACTAATTTAAAATAACGATATGAATAGGTTATAAACGGAAGATAAAATTTAATATTCAGAATTGAAGACAAATTAAAATCATATGGAAATGGGGAAAAACTAATTCGAAATAGATATGAAACTGTGTAAGAGAATGTATAAAATGATTTGTAAAGTTACGGTTGGATATATTGCTAGGTAAGATATGCAGATATTATGAGGGAAAAGGAAAATTGATTGTGATTCCAAAAGATAAATTTGAATTGCCCGGCTAAAAGATATGTATTTAAAATTTCTGTATGAAATTGGATTGGGTTTTTGATCTAGCCACTTGGCTTTTTGTTTTCTTTTGTAAATTGGAAGCCCGTAGAGGCATTTTGTAGTTGTACCGAGCAAGCCGCGCAAAGGAGACGCTGACCAAATTTTTCGGAAATTTAGAGAGTTAGAATTTTTTGGGAAAGTTGGGATAATTTAAATTTGAATTTTAAATTTATATTTGAATAAGTGGAGTAAACAATGTTGTTAGAAACTATAGAGGTTTTAGAAGTTGGTTGAAGTAATAGTGAAACCTTAATAAAGAATATATTGTGGCAAGTTGATAAAACTGTTGAATTGAGGGTTTTAGGGAAAAGTAAACGGTATTGGACCATTCTTCCTAACTAGTAATTTCGAGGATGAAATTCTTTTAAGGAGGGAGGAATGTGACAACCCAAAATTTTTAACAATTTAAAATGGAATAATTAAATTGATTTTAAACATTTAAAAGTTAATTTTAACTTGAATTCAAGATATCAATATTTACTTGATAATTAAATCATTAAATTATATAGTTTAAATATTGAATTTAGTAATTGAAATTGGGTAAATTGTTGAATCTGAAATTTCTAAGCCTGCTTAAAATAATTTGAAGGCTTATAAAATTTATAATGATGATACTTAAGATAATAGGATGGTTGAAATTTAATTTAAAGGTGATTTGTTCAATTTTAATAATATATCGTTTAAATTGAATTTAACAATAGCCTTCCGAGGCACAGTCTCGGAATTCGATGAAACCAGTCCTATTGGATCGGTAATAGTTAGTTATTGTCGGATTTCAATTTTCATAGCGTTTGGATTTACTGTTTACTCGTACGAGTGAGAAACGCGTTGAAATTAAAATCGATAATTTAATATTTTAAATCAATTTATAAAGCTAACTTCCACATACAATTAAATTAGCTTCCTAAACTTGTTCCATTTCGTTCGGAATAGCAGTATAACATTAGGAACGCTAAACGGCATGCATCAATTAGGATTTGGGATTGTGCATTATGCAACCAATATATTTTGATTATAATAAAAAATATCGATTCAATTAAAAGGTCAAACTCGACCTATCTTGTACCGAAAGCCATCTTCTGCCCTTTTATAACGCAACTATCCCCCTTTTCTTTTCTCTAGTTTTCAAAAGAAGAATCTATTTGCAAACAGAAATCGGTCTCAAATTATAAAAAAACATGGCGACGTAGTCGCGATTGATTGAAAGGGTTAGGGTTTCGATTTTCTGGAGTGAATCGCCGCGCGCAGTGTTTGATTTGGGGAGGCGGCATCGATGGAGGAGCACGCGATAGGATAAGGCGTCGTCGTTGGCGAAGGCGCGAGATGGGAAGTCGCGATCGATGGGCACCTGTTCGAGGCTGAGGAGCGCGAGGTCAGGTGGTCGTAGTTGTTCGTTGTAGTGCAGATCGGCGACTAGGGCTTGGCTACGTGATGCTTGGGGTTACGGTAGCGAACGAAAGAAGGTCGAGGTGGATGGGTGTGGCAGCGCTCGTCGAGATAATCGGGGATTTAGGTGATTTCGACTTTGTGGTGAGTTTACTCTCACAGTTTTTCTCTCTATCCAACTGTATGTTTCATTTCATTTCCATTGACTCAGATTGCATGCCCTGCTTCCTTGTTGATATGCATAAATTTATTTATACGTGAGAATTCGATCTGTGGGTTCACTCATCATCTCCTTGTGTCGGGTTCTTATTGGACAGATTATTTCAGAAATAAATTATTAACCAATTCTAAATCAAAAGCATATAAAAAAAGAGGGCGTAATTAGTTTAGGAAAATTTAATTATTTATTGAAATAAAGATTTCGTTAAATTAAATTTACAAAATGGAAATTAGTTTATTTAGTTAACTTATATAATTATTTGATACCTAGAAAATATTTTACAAACAGAAAATTAGTTTGAAATTAACTTATTAGGTAAAATGAAATTTATTAAATAGAAATTGAGTTATTCAAATTGTTCGAATATTAATTAGATCATTTAATGTTTATACAAGGTTATAACCCGGGAAACCAAGTCTAGAATGAGGTGAATTGCAAATTTAAGGGGCAAAGATGAGTAAATCTCACTCTGTTGGATTTTTTATTTAAATTTAAATGGTTAAATTTAAATAATTGGCTGAATGATTAAATTGATTGGGTGTGCACCGGTAATGATGTGACTTTGGTCTTGGTTGGTTCTCGAGTTAATTTTGATTTGACTCGAAGTATTTGGGTTTTAAATTGTTTTAAAACCTAAGTCATAAATAAGAAAATGTTTCATTGTTAATAAGGGCTTAATGATTGTGATTCATCAAGTTTGAATGGTAGTTAAAATGTATGATTTATTAATTAAATTAATTAATAAATTAAGTTTTAAGTTAATTAATTACGTTTATTAACTTAAAATAATCAATGGATGGATTGATAGTTAATTACTTAATGTAATTAATAAGATATAATTACTTTGTGAAATTAATCAAGAGGTAAATTAAGATAGTTAATTAAGGAGTAATTAAATTATTTAATGAAGTAAAATTAAAGATACTTAATTACTGGTTGAGATTAATCAAGAGTGATTAATATTGTGGTTGAATTAAAGCAATAAATTTAAATTAGAACAAATCAAAATACAATTGGAAATCATCAATTTATATAATTAATGATGTAATTAAAGATTAGTAAATTAAGATTGATTAGTCCATAATAAGTGACTTATGAGAAATTAACTAATATAAGTAATTAAGGATTAATGTAAATAATATAGTGAATAAATGAAGTAATTAAGATTTCTTATTGCTTTTTGGTTAAGAATAATTAATATTGTGAATTAATTAAAGTTAATTACTTAAACTTAATTGAAGGATAATTAATTCAGGGTGATTAATTAAGATGAAAAATGAAGGGATGATTGATTAATTGATTTGAATTTAATTAATGTTTAATGAAAAAATCTAGGTGGTTGAGGTTAGTAATTCAATCAGGATTAATTAAGTTAAATTTGTATATGATCAAGCTTTGCTCATGAATGATTTAATGGAATTGTATGCTTTGAATGAGTTGACATCTCTGTTATGAAATGTTGTGTATTTGATGTGGATAACTTGGGTTATAATGACTTGAGACTCGAAGAGACCAGCGTCGGGTATTAAGGAATACCCGAAACCCCTTCGAATTTTATAGATTAATATGTGAAATTTATATACTGGAGTGAAGTGTTTTAAAGGGATTGGACTATTTTAAATCAAAATATTGGTATTTAGAAAATTATCTATGAAATAAGTGATGTCTGTAATGAAATGTGGCTTTGTGATTGATATGAGTTACCCGGGTTTTATATAGTTGTATGCTTTGTGCTCTATGTTAGTTGGGTTAACTCACGCTGGTTTTCAGCCTGACCCGGGTGTTACTTTGGTGTAATGCTCGGGTCAGACCGAGTATTACAGATTTTCAGGTAGGGACGTTCCGGTGCTCAGGAGTCGGCTGGATGGAAAGAACGTATGGAGTGTTTCCGCTGTATTATATTATTATATATCTGAGGCATGGCAATTGTGTATATCTGGTGTCTGTACATATGTGTAACTCTGATGTATTAAAATGTAATCGACATGTATAGTATTCTTTTGTAAACTATTATTGTTTGTTATTATATTTTATCCGCTGCGAATGTGAGATGTTGGTGTTTCTGTTCTTCCTATTCCTCTATCTCTTTCTTATTTTTCATAACTATCTGGGATTTTCGGGTTCGGAAATTCTGGGTCGTTCACTATTCTACAACCATCCAATGATCACAATTGCATACTATTCGTACCTTCCAACTGTTATAAGCAATTCACCACCTAACATTTGAAAAGAGTTACGTACACTAGTCCTGATAGATGCATGAATATCCCTTTCGTGATGCATCTTGACCAGTAACCTTTAAAGTTGAGTATTAGATCGGGTCAGTACTCATGGTTATGATCAGTTCACAATTGTAATCGATATAATAGTGTACTTAGGGATTTCTATTTAGATATGTCTATTGCTCATAATCATTTTTTATATCGTATATAAAAATATAGATAATAGAAAACAAAACAAGAAGCGTACTTTTGTTACACCAAATCAGTGATTTTGCAACATTTATATTTACCAATTTCTAACACTTATAAATATTACAAATTACTAATGGTAAAAAGTATTAGGATGCCCAAAAAAGTGTTGTTATATGTAACGACCCCGCTTCCTACGCCCAGGAAGAAGTATCGTTTTTAAAGAAAGAAAAGGGTGAGAAAATAGAAAAGATAGAGAAGAAAGAACAACAACATCAGAATCTCACAACGGAACGAATAAATTATATTAATCACATAAGTATTTACATAATATATAACATCAATCAGAGTGATACATATAATACATCACATACTAGACAGTTATAAACACCTGTCTAGTTAATACAACATAATACACAATACATCATAGAGATACCACACAGCGGAACTATATATATATATCTATAACGTTGAAGCCTCCTGCTCCATTGCTCCTCCAGAATTCGTCATAGCTAACCTGAATCGCTTGGCTACCCGTAAAAATTTGGGTACCCGAGAGTTTATGAAAAACAAAAATAAACTTCGGGTCAGACATGGGTCTGGTATGAGTAACAAGTTAAAGTTGTTTAATTTTGAAAATCCTTTGAAAACAAAAGGTATCACGTAAGACTTCCCACACATAAACATGGAAAAGTTTTTACCTTACGCTAACTAAAACATTTGATAGGAAATCCTGTGATATTATAATAGGTCTAGGGTTATCAAGTAAATAGAAAATAGCCGAAATTGTTACATCTATTAAATTCCAGCCACTAGCCACAAAAGTGGGTAATACAATCAAATCCGTAGGCACTTATTGGATTGTGGATTCCATACAATGGCAGGGCAACTGGGGTACCGCCCGTCACAGTACGTGGCCTAGATCAACGTACCGAGGATCACTCCCGACCCCCTGCAACACAAGGCCGGAACCATTCCTTACTGAACAGTCCCGAACAAGATAAACCCCGCAGTTGGCTGCAGACCAACTGCCCACACAGCCGAATAAAAAGGGACATCTAGACAGGGGAATATCCTTGCCCTGCTTGGGCATGACCCACCTAACCATGCTGCACCTCCCCTGTTTTAGCCATTCCCGGTTGATGAGGCTTGAGGTTACGATTACCTTTATAGAACATATTTCTTAGAATGCTCATCGTCCGCCTGACGATGTGTTGAAAGCATTCAATCCATACAAGTTCGTTCCGGGTTCGAACGAAACCGAAGGCATCATCTCGTTACACTCATTTTGGAATCACCCTCAGAGTTAACGACGATAACCCTTGCATTCTGAATCATAATCTTCACTTTAGATTCACGACCTATCGTTAATTTGGAATCGATGTGCTTTGCGGATATTCCAAATAAGGAAAACCGATCCCGGTCTCATCGAAATCCAAAACGTGTCTTTCAAGGCCAAGTTGTCTATTTAGTTTTAACAGTGAATTCAATATTATCAATATGCACAGATAGATAATTCACATCTCATAATAGATAATCACATCATCATAAACAGTTAACTAATATCAACATCCAAACAGATAATTAAATATTATCATACGTAAACCATACATCCATCATAGAACTTTACAAGCAACAGAAATCTATTTATTTAGTTTTAATTTAAAAAGTTACTCACCAGAAGAAAAGAAAAGAGACACTTTTGTTGAAGCAGGCTTGAATACAACTGAAACTTCCTTTTGTTTTGCTTCTCAGTATTGATTTATCTTGAGGGTAGATTTAAACTGAATCTTGTTTAAGTTCGCAATAGTTTTATTTCATATTTTAGTTTGTATGATCGAATTAGAAGGTTAAGTCTGAGGTATAAATAAAAGAAAGAAGACAGGGATTAAGCAAAGGATTTGTACAGGGTATATGCAGACAGGTTTATACAGGGTATATTATTATGTTTCATGAAATTGTGATAATATAGCATACAATCTTGTTTATACAGATTTTATCAGAGATATTTTATTATAGAGCTGATATGTATTACAATTGTGTGCTAGAAAGATTTTCATTAACGACTTTTGTTTGTTTGCTTAAGAATGCATAATAATGTCTTCTCTAGCAAGCTTCCCTATATACATTTGTTTATTTTTGTTACTGTCTTTGTTTTATCTACTTCGGCCTGTACACATTCAACTTGAAAATTCTTTGTTACTATCATTTGCTTCATGTTCTTCTTTTGTTCTTGATGCTTAAACATATATATATATATATATATATATATATATATATATATATATATATATATATATGCTGCAGTTCATTGGTTTGTTAGTTTACAAACTTGAAAAACATATGTTTCTAGTTTCATTGTTGACTAGTTATTGTATTTTTGAAATGTATGTGACTTGTTATTAATTTTGTTTTGTTGTTTGAAAACTAATTAAACTTTATAGTTGTTATGTTATTATAATTTAACAAATGTACTTACTTATATTTCTTTTCCAATTTATCTTGTAGTCTTGTATTTTATATGTACATTTTTATTTTATTTATTTTATAAAACACATTTATCAATTTGCAATGATAGATAGAATAAATTATCTTTTTATTATAAACTACATATTTTATAATATATGTTAATGTATTGATTGACAAAATTATATTTAAAACTCATATATACTTTTAAACCCATAATTTAATCAAATTATACTAAAAAGAATAGAAAACAAATCTTTTTGTTAATAAATTTAAATTTAAACTTAAGTTAAAATAAGTTTTAAACTATTTAAACATTCATCTTATGTATTTAAAACCCTGTATTTATTTATTTATTTAACTTTGAAAAGATTATATTTCATAAATCATAATTTCTAATGTACTAAAATATATATTAGTATATGAAACACAATTTATTAGTTAAATTTAAAACAAATTTCATCTATTTAAAATGTATACAAATATATACACTTATAAATAGAAAACAATTCAATTAATTTTAACAGATAAAATTTACCAATTAAATATTCATTAAAAGAAAAGTATCAATTCAAATTTAATTAACAAAAATATATCAAATCAATTTAATATTTAATGCAGATTATTAAATTGATATTGCTAGAAAATTCCGGGTTGTCACAGTATTAGTAAATAATTTTCTTTATAAACATTACAACATTAATTATGATTTTCAACAAAAGCAACTGTTTGACGGTAGGTAAATTTGTAAATAACTAATTAAAAGTTACACTAGTTTGTAGTTTTGTATATTTTCACATTTCTTTCATTTACCCTTTCCCATCCCATTATCAGCCACTTATCTTTTAATTTCAATATTAGTGCTTCTCTTCTCTCCACATTTAATACTTGACACTTCTAGCGACATCTAGGGCTTCTCTCGATGTGTCTTCGAGGAGACATCAAATGACTCCTCAAAAAGATAGTATAGATTTTGCACATCATCCCTTCAAGCAATATCGACCTAACATCTAGCAATTTCAGGTTCTACGCATCATCTCTCCAGGCAACATCAAGTTTGATTCTGATTTCATCTTAATCGATGTTCTTATTTCTCAATTAACTAGGTTATGACCTAGTTATTTTTTGAATTTACTTCTTTGAAAATCGATTAGGATATGTACGTTTTTCTTCATGAATATGATTGTCCATAAAATTTAAGCATTTATAACATGTTCTTAGTGTTTTTATAAAAGATTCAATTTTATTATCAATTCTTCTTCTTTTTTAAAATTCCTATGCTCTAAAAGCATTTCCAATATGAGATTTATTTGATTATTGATACTCTCAAATAAAAACTTAGTAAATATAGTTTTTTGGGTTTTTTGATCTAAAAACATGGTACTAAGTAGCACCAGTTAATTGCTTGATAGCAAGCACTTATCTAATCTTTATCAAATCAGGTAAGTAAAAGAACAATAGTCTAGCATTTTTGATACTTATATATGTATATATATAGTAATATGTTTTTTTGCTTATATATTAATAGTCACATATTTATATATATATATATATTTATTTATTTATTTGGCTATCTTTACATG
Organism: Allium cepa; assembly: GCA_030765085.1. Lineage (NCBI taxonomy): Eukaryota > Viridiplantae > Streptophyta > Magnoliopsida > Asparagales > Amaryllidaceae > Allium > Allium cepa. The sequence continues at coordinate 959,243,886 of CM060939.1, read as the reverse complement.
TTTATCATTATATATTTACAATATTTTCGGTTTCTAATTAGTTTAGCTACAAATAGATTAGAAAAGTTAGAAAGCTATAATAGTGAAAATAAAACCTAATGCTACAGTTTTCTCCTAAAACAGGAAAAAGAAAGAAATAGAAAGAAAAAAATGAATTAAAAAAAACTTAGTGTCACATAAATAAAATAAAATGATATAATGAATGTGACACTACATTGGACCAAACATTGTAATACTTATTATCTCTATATTTTTTTCACTTATGTTGCAACATTGAATCCTCAATGAAACTTGTTTAACGGATTAATGATACTAAAATATGTGCTAATTGGTAATGATTCAACCATAGTTTAGCATTTAGCCAGAATTTTGACATTTTAATCTGGATATTGGCCATATTCTAAATTGAAATGTGAAGGTGAAAATGGAAAAGGTAAGTGAGAAGAAAAAGCTCATATAGTGAATATATGAGGACTTAACAATGTTTTGGATGTTAAGCTCTCATATTTAATACCACCCATGGGTACCGTTGGAAGTTTAAATTGTCACCAGATAGAAAATGGAATAATACATACGATCTAGCAAAAATGCTTTAATGCTAGCAACATGAGTGTTTTGTATGAAATTAATTCTTTTACCATCATTTACAAACTAATTCTACTAAATAGTAACTTAATGTTTAAAACATCATATATATGTTTGTGTAGGTATATTTAACAATGCTGCATGCAGATAATTTTAGGAACTTGCTTGAAAATAGAGTCTGTTTTGATATTTGCTTGGTGATTATTTTTGGATTCAACTGTGCCATGAGGACTAATAGTTTCATTTTACTTGGACCTTTATACTTTTTTCCCAATAAATAAATCGTTTACTCATGTGCAACTAGATAAAATATAACTTAGATTTTATAAGCATGTGTTAGCATTTTCAAATCTTATGGGGAATCTTAACTAAATCAAAGTATGTATTTTGGTATCCTATAGTTGTATTGTCATATGTACATGAATTTTTAAGCAAACTGTATACTATATAGTTGCAAATTTCATGCATAAGCTTATGGGCACTTTAATTAAATTACTTTCATTCATGTTAAAGATTTGAAAGTATCCTACCGTGTGTCTTATTTGTTAGGGAACCCTATATTATCATAAAACCGAATGGGTATACGAAGGATAGTCTTTTATTATTTATATAGGATTTTATTTTATAAACTACCTGTTTTGGAAGTAATCTCAACATGCTCCCACACGGATGACATGTCATGAACCAAACAAATGGACATTTATACTGGATCACGTGGGCAGGCATGGCGGTTAAGTGCACATAAATTAAACCTGCTCTGGTACCATGTTAGAAAACCACGTGATATCACAAAACCAATTGGTTATGTGAAGAGTGGACTCTTCGTATTTATATATGATTTTTTTGTCAACTGCCAAATATAGGAATAATCTCAAAGTTATTATCATGCAAATGTAAAAAAATCCCCTATGGTTTAGTCATTATTTCCAAAGGTATATTAGCATTAATGATTCTAACTTGTAAGAAAAGGAGTACATAGGTTGTCAAGTTTTTATACTATGTAGGAACAATTTTTGTTTACTTCTACTAAACCGTTTAATATGAATGATTGTGTGTTTGATGCTAGAACTTGGAACAATTTAACATATGTTATTTTGTCTTACATATTCTGAACAGATTCCTTTATTTTCAACATGAAAATTTTCGTACAAGTGATCGATCAAGGACTGCTTGATTTCTTCCTTTAGTGTATCATAGGGCCTTTGTTGTAAAGATAAAATAGTGAAATCCCATCTACCATTAAATTTTTATTTATTTAGCCAGCTTAAAAAGAAATCCTTCATCTCTTAAATTATTTCTAGTGTTATATTTGATCAAAAAAAGTCTGAGGATTCACATTTCGTTTATGTTGTAATGACTCTCACAATGTGGGAATGCATGTTTATATGTAGGAATGGAGTAATAAAATTGGTAGTGTATTTGTGAACTAGTGATCATAAAATAAATGATGAACACTGGGTAATCATTTACAATCAATTTTGTTTTTGTCTGTTTACAACAGAGATGTCAAGTTAGTTAGTAACTTCTATTAATTGTTCTTGCTTCATTTAGGTCAAGTTAGTACTAAAAGAGATATTAAGTTCATTGAAAGAAATTAAAAAAATCATTAGTCTTAGAATAAAGATTTTTGCTTCACTTAAGTCAAGTTAGTGCCTTTTGTTAATTACTTTTGTCGACATGAGAGTTACAATACATTGTTAAGCATCTTTTCAATCATAATGATGGGTGCCTGCTACGGTGGGTTAGTTATAATTAGCCCTGGTGGCAACTGGGGTAGAACAATGTGATCTACCAGCACCATCTAGCTCTCAGGCCTCGAAGACTAGGTTGGTTCGGTCTTGTAGGAACAGATGGATAAGCCGTAGCAGTGGTAGAGGCACCCTCAGAAGGATTTGACAAACCTTCCCCAGATTTGCGATGAGCCAATTGGCGAGTCATTCTATGCAGGTGAACTTGGCACAAAACTGTAAGGTGAAACCTAACTTGAAATATAAACATCATATGACCTATGCTTAGAATTTAATGGAAATTGATGTGTATCGACCTATCAAATTCTATGTGTTGGCCAAGGAAAATGCAGTGTGATATCTAAATGAGATGAATCCATCATCCCGGACACTACGAACGAACCATCTAGTGTTGATATCTTGCTCGCGTTTGAAAAACAATCTGCATCGATCTTTGAAATTATCTTTTCTACAATTACCCTTTACGATCTACGATCGATAACGGATATGATGTTTAGAGCAACATGGAAAGTCTTCATTTCAGGATCTCTGGAAGTACCATAACAAAGAAATAGAATAGTAAAGTCAATCGAGATGCCCTAATTCAAGATTAACTATTGTATCGGAGTTTGTTTGATGACAAAACCTAGTTGATTTCATAAGGTTAATAGTTAGAATTGGAAAATCAAGCTCTTATCTGGAATCCCACATGTTTAATCAGAGAAAACCCAAGTTCTTAGCAACATCATCAATTAAACTCATATAATTATAATTGTTTTCCACCATGTTCAACATCAAACGAGGTCCAATCCACTCCACAACCATCCACACCACATCAAGATCGACCACTGCCCACCTTGGATTCAAGTCGAATGGAATTGGGTCGAGGGTTTGATTTTGAATCAGAAACGAGAGTTCTAGGTGGCGATTCCTATAGCGATGGGGGTACCAGGAGATGACAATTAGATCGGTAAGGCAACGATTGGTTGTGGTGAAGTAGGGGCAGGTCGATGGTGTACTCGATCGACGGATTAATGCAAATCAGCACTTCAGGAACTCGGGTGTTGGGTTTTTGAACTTGGCAAGCAACCAGATAATGTGAGAAGGGTTTAAAGGCATATAGGCATATAAAGGAAAAATGTCAAAATTTTCTCAAGTACAGTTGTCGGTTCCAACGTCATAGGTTGGTACAGATGTCCCATGTAAGACCCAAAGTATGTCAAACTTCCTACAATAGACCTGTTAACTCCTATGTTAAGCGACTCAGCGACCCAAGGAAGTAAGCGACCCAAGGAAATGGCGGGGCAACTGGAATGAGGCTCTGCATCATGACTTAGCAACTTAAAGACCGAAGTGACCTACGAGTTAACAAGATAAATAACTAACAACCTAACACATGAAGCGGCTCGAAAGCGACTTAAAGCATAAACAAGTTAACAATTATGGACCCCGCGACCTAAAAGTTGAGTGACCTAATGACCATAGTCCTCAGCGACCTACGAGCTCTAGCGACTTAAAAAGCGGAACACTGCCAAGCGACCTAACATGTAACGAATTAAGGAAAGCAGCGACCTAAAGGGTTAGATGGTCCAGCGACCTGAAAGCTAGGCGACTCAATGGTCCAACGACCTACTGAATTAACGATATAAGGAGTAAAGAGGCTGAACGACCTACCCTAGGTCGGTACATTGGATATCTCATCATTGTTAAGTCGCTAACTACTCCCCTGAGTCATCGCCGACATACCCTAGGTCGTTCACGACCTAGTACTTGATGTTAAAATCATGCCGCTTTCCTCTAGGTCGTTATGACTGACCAGCTAGTTCAAATGACCAAATATGAACCAGTTAGGTCGTAACTTGTATCTCCTTAGCTCGCTGACGACTCATGACCCCTCTTAAGTCGTAGCCTTCAACTTACGACTTACCTTAAGTCGCTCACGACTTAAGACCTGTCCGAAAAATCCTATAAATCCAGCGTGAGCTCCAACGTTCGAGGGATCTTTTTGGCTCATTCTCGAAGTGCCGATACTCTGCCATTTTGTCAACTCGAACAACACTTCAAGCACTCCAAACACCAAGGACACTACGAAAAACTTCAAGAGAAAATCTACATCATTCAACGTGGATTTGAAAGATTATTCTCCATCAAAGTTTGAACTACAAGTCTAAAGTGTGTTATAATTGAAGAAAGTTGTATAAGTTGTACTTGAGTCAGCAATAAAGAGATATAAAGTGGACGTAGGCTTGACTATTAGCCGAACCACTATAAAAACTATGTCTTTTACTGCGTTTCTGATATTTTCCTGCTTATTTCTGATTCTCGTATCATCGGGTGGTGCTTTCACACCTACTTTACTTGCACCGGGGTGTTAGCGTCAGATTTTTACGTTAACATTTTTGGTGCTTTCACTGAGAGTTGAACTCAGGATACTGTCATCATAGCTTCGCAGAAATTTGTGGAAAGAATCTCTCTAAAAACCAGGAGTTTATCAGAAATAATGGCCCCCGGAAGAAAGCGCAAGTCTGTTAGATCCGACGATGTTCGCGAGACTACTGCCACTTCTCCTCCTTTAAGTCAAACAACTCCAACTGTTGGAGTAACGCGGGCAGAATTGGTTGCTGCGGTTTCTGGGCTATATCAGCAGATGGAAGCCCAAAACAATCTGATGTTGGAAAGGTTGAACACTTTGCTTGGGGCTAACCGTCAACCGGTGAATAATGAACCAAACTTTGCTAATAGTGTTCATGATGTGGAAGAAAGAGATGTTCCTCAAAGGGCAGCTGGCCCGGTTAAAGGCACACCTCCCCAAAATGGAGGATCGGGGCAACAGCCAACCATCCGTGAACGCCTATCAAGGCAAACTTCTGAGAAGATGGCCGATGCCTGTCCTGCTGAGCCTCTTAATGATGAGGAATATTTCTCAGGGATGGTCCGACAAATCATGAAAGAAAATATGCAAAGAGAGGAAGACGAAAAAGAATAGGGGTTCGCTCCGAGCAAGACTCCATTCACTGAAAGGATTTTGAAAGCAGAATTTCCTAGGAAGTTTGTTCCTCCTACCATACCGGCTTATAAGGGGACAAGTGACCCTAATGAATTTCTGTACAAGTATGATTGGCACATGAATGGTGCCAGAGCTTCAGATGAGATCAAATGCCGATATTTTTCGGTATACCTAGAAGGAGTTGCTCTATTCTGGTTCACAAAACTGCCGGTCCGGTCGATAGACCAATTTTCTGATTTGACTCGAAAGTTTAAGGAACACTTCAGATTGTACGCTTCGAAGGCGAAAGATATAATATCGTTATCCAGCTTGGAGCAGAATCCTGGAGAATCATTAGGGCTTTCTTGAATTGCTTCAATATAGCTATGGCTGAAGTAGACAACGCAGAGCCGAGAATGATTTTGACGTACCTGATGAAGGCTAATGATAAGACAAGTGAGTTCGGGAGGTGGTTGAAAATGAATGAACCAAATTCGCTTGACAAGTTTTATAAGAAAGCCGATGAATTCATGCGCCTAGAAAGCCTCCAAGCACCGGCTAAGGTGGTACCGATAGGGGCTGGAAACAGTAATGTTGTTCCGAATAGGAAGAAATCTGGCAATCAGAAAAGGGGAAATGATGGTCAGAGGAAGCAAGGAGATGCAAAGAAAAGTCGTCCCTTCAACTTCACCCCTCTAACAGATACCTCGGAAAACATCTACTTTGCAAACAAGGACACAGTCGAATTCCCCACACCAGCTAAGCAAAGGGTTAATAAGAAAGCCGAGAAGAATGGAAGGTTTTGCCGGTTCCACAACCAACCCGGGCATGATACCAATGAGTGCCGTCACATGAAGGAGTTGATTGAGGAACTATTGAAAGAAAACAAGCTCCAGCAATATGTAAGGAGGAACGAGAATGGCCCGACTTCACCAACTCAAGGACAACAGGCTCCTGCTCATCGTCCTAGCTCAAGTGAAAAGGCAGTAGATCATGAATCAGAGAGGCCCGTTATTAATGTGATTACATGAGGACCTCACCCAACTGGCAGAAGCTGGGGTGAGATGGAACGGTACGCTCGTGCATTGAAGTATGCGCCAGCAGAGGAGAATGTTTTTGTGTTGGAAGATGCTGCACCTCTGACGCTGTAGAAAACTTTTAATGATGACATTATCTTCAGAGTCAGGGATTCTATGGGTGTTGAAGCCCCTACCATTGATCCCTTGGTTATTTCTGCTGGCATTGGGCCAACTATTGTAAGAAGAGTACTTGTTGATTGTGGTGCTTCTTGCAATATTCTTTTCAAGAAGACTTTTGATCGGATGAAGATCCCAATGGCTGATGTGCAAGCCTCATTGCAAAAGATTGTTGGGTTTACTGGGGAACCCAGGCAGCCGGTTGGGACTATTGACCTGTTCGTGGAACTTGGCGAGGGGCATAAGAAGGTCGTTCGAAGGCAGACTATTGTAATTGTTGATGAGTTTTCTGCTTACAACGCCTTCCTAGGCCGTCCAACTCTTGCAGCCTTTAAAGCAGTCCTCGCCCTATGGTGCCTTACCATGAAATTCCGCATAGATTATGAAGTTGGTGCTGTAAAAGGGGATCAGAATGCGGGGCGGGAATGTTATCTGATAGAACTACGTGAAGCAAGAAAGAAAGAGATGGGAAAGGATGCGGCAGCCCAGTCCGCATCAAAGAATCAACCTTGTAGCAATTACAGGGCGGACCCTGTACTGGCGAATGTAGCGAAGAACGAAGAAAAATGGATCCCAGAAAAGCCAGTTCAGGGGAGAATCAGGTGGTGCAGTGGAAATAACGGTACCAGTATCTGTTGACCCAAAAGACCCAAACAAGGTGCTGAATGTGGGTTCACAACTTAGTGCGGCAGTTCAGAATATTTTAATATCATTCCTGAAAGAAAATCTGGATGTATTCGCTTGGACCCATGCTGATATGCGTGGAATATCACCTGAAGTTGTAGTACATACTTTGAATATTGATCCGAAGTTTACACCTGTGAAGCAGAAAAGAAGAACCCAAGGTCCCGAAAGGTCAGCAGCATTGAAAGAAGAGGTGGATCGGCTCATAGAGAATGACTTTATCAGAGAATCAACTTATCCGAATTGGGTATCAAATCCAGTACTGTTCAAGAAAGCTAACGGAAAGTGGAGAGTATGCATCGACTTTTCAGACTTAAACAATGCCTGCCCCAAAGACTATTTTCCGGTTCCCCGGATTGACCAGTTGGTTGACGGAACAGCGGGACATGAATTGTTATCTTTTATGGATGCTTACTCCGGATATAACCAGATCATGATGCATGAGCCAGATCAGGAGGACATGAGTTTCATAACCGATGTTGGTCTATATTGCTACAAAGTCATGCCTTTCGGACTGAAGAATGCATGGGCAACTTACCAAAGACTTGTTAATGCAATGTTCAAGCCACAGATCGGAAAGACCATGGAAGTTTATGTTGACGATATGTTGGTTAAATCAAAGAGAGCAGTAGACCATATGGACCACTTAGCAGAAATGTTCACTGTCCTACGAAAGTATGCAATGAAGCTTAATCCCTTGAAGTGTTCATTCGGGGTGGAGTCCGGAAAGTTCTTGGTTTCATTGTGAGCGCTAGGGGCATTGAGGCTAATCCTGCTCAAATCACTGCCTTAAGAGAAGTCAAAGCTTCCTAGAACGAAGAAGGAACTGCAAAGTCTTAATGGAAAAGTCGCTACCTTAAGTCGATTCATTTCCAAAGCTACTGATAAATGCATTCCATTCTTTGATGCTCTGAAGAAAGGAAGGAAAAACTTTGACTAGACTCCAGAATGCCGGAAAGCTTTCGATGAGTTAATTCGTCATATGGAAATTCCTCCGATACTTTCTTAACCCGACGATGGTGAAGATCTCTTTGTATACTTAGCGATCTCAGCTCACGCTCTTAGTGCGGCACTAGTGCGAGAAGATGCCAAAATTCAGCACCCAGTCTACTATATTAGCAAAAGGTTTACTGGGGCAGAAATGAATTATTCAAAGTTGGAGAAGCTTGCCTATTGTCTACTGATCGCATCAAGAAAATTGAGGCCATATTTTCAAGCTCATCCAATCAAAGTCCTTACTGATCAACCACTGAAGCAAGTCCTTTTTCGCCCTGAGACTTCGGGTCGCCTTTTGAAGTGGAATATTGAACTTGGTCAATAAGACATCACTTATCATCCTCGGAAAGCAATCAATGGACAAGTTTTGGCAGATTTCATCGCAGAATGTATAGACAAAGGTGATAGTGAGGAAATAGTGACTGGTAATTTCCCAACTCAATGGAATTGTATGTTGACGGCGCAAGAAACGATTACTGTTCCGGGGCTGAGGTTGTGCTTAAAACCCCTGAAGGGCGGTCATTGTGCTATGCTTTAAGATTGGAATTCCCTTCGACAAACAACGAAGCAGAGTATGAAGCTCTTATTGCCGGTTTGAGAATTGCTAAGGAGTTGAATGTCCAAATGTTGCTGATCTTCAGCGATTCACAGCTTATTGTGTGTCAAGTCAGGAAAGAGTTTCAAACCAAAGGAGGAAATCTGCCCGCTTACTTGTCAAGAGCCTAGGAGCTTCTCGATGACCTGGACCATTATACGATAAACCATATACCTCGGGAAGAAAACATGAAGGCAGATCCCTCGCAAAGTATGCAAGCACTGGTGAAGCTCAATTATTGGGATTAGTTCCTATGGAAGTCCTGTCAACTCCAAGCATTGATGAAATGGATATTGAATGGATCATGACTATATCACAGGAGCGATAATCATGGATGCCTCCGAATTGGAATATCTGCGTGATGGTTCTCTACCAGAAAACTCAAAAGAACGGCAGAAGTTGTTAAGAAAAGCATCCAGATATGTAATTCAAGATGGCCGATTGTATAGGTGAGGATTCTCAATGCCATTACTCCGATTTGTGACCAAGGAAGAAGCTGAGACAATTCTAACTGAGGTACACGGAGGAGAGTGTGGAGATCATTCAGGTGATCAAACTTTAGCAAAGAAAATTCTCCGTTATGAGTATTTTTGGCCAGACATTAATCGTGATGCCGCAAATTACGCCCGAAAATGTGACCGATGCCAGAGATTTGCAAAAATCCCAAGAGCACCCTCCACTGAGATAACACAGATGGTCAGTCCTGGCCATTTGCTACTGGGGGAGTAGATCTCGTCGGGCCTTTGCCAACTGCAAAATCCGGAATCAGATATGCTATTGTTGCTGTTGATTGTTTTGCTAAATGGGCTGAATCTAAACCATTAGCTACTATTACCTCTAAGAAAATGATAAACTTTGTAACTAAGAATATCATTTGCAAGTATGGTGTGCCTCAAAAGATAACCACAGACAATGGAACCCAATTTGAAAGTGAAGAGTTCCAAGATTTTTGCAAGAAATTCAAGATCCAGAAAAGTTCTCAGCAGTGGCTCATCCGCAGGCAAACGGGCAAGTGGAAGCAGTGAACAAAATTATCAAATCGACCATCAAAAAAACAGCTGGAAAAAGCAAAAGGTGGTTAGGACGATAAGCTTCCACTAGCACTATGGGCATATAGAACTACACGTAAAACTGCGACGGGGCACACTCCATTGTCATTGGCATTTGGATCAGAGGCAATGATTCCGGTGGAAATAGAGGTCTCTTCACATAGAAGGATCCATTTCAATCAAGTCGAAAATGAAAAGCTGCAACTTGAAGCCCTTGACTTCCTTCATGAAAAAAGAGAGGAAGCTGAGCTAAGAATTGCGGCTCATCAGCAAAGAATAGCCAGGCACTTCAATTCCAAAGTTCGCCAACGTAGCTTTGAAGTTGGGGATCTAGTCTTAAAAAGAATTATGACACCTACAGGCGTGTTTGGGCCAAACTGGGATGGGCCATATGTTATAGGCAAAAAATTCTTGATGGCACATTCAAACTCATAACTGTCGAAGGAGACCCAATTCCAAGAGCTTGGAACAGCAATCATTTGCGCCCATATTTTACTTAAAGGCTTCAATGAAATATTGTAAAAGAATGATGAATATATGATTCTTGTATTGAAAGCCATTGTAAAGCCAGTGCAAGTGAATAATAAGAACTATAAAGTGGATGTAGGCCCAGTTCTTGGCCGAACTGCTATAAATCTTGTGTTCTTTACTATTATAAACTGCTTTATTTTATTTCGAGATATAAAATACGTCAATTGTATTACTAAAATGTCGACTTAATAATGCAGGCCATAAAAACAAAGCTTACCCATCACAAGACCAAGCTATCCCTGACATCACCTAACAAGCAAATGCTAAGCCGCTCAAAATTTCCATACTCAAATCCTATGAAAGAAGTGCTTCAAGCAAAAAGTAACTGATTCTGCTGGAAGTGGGCTCTTGCTAACTAATTGTGGATGTTTGTACAAACGAGCATCCAGTAAAATAGCCTGTCTCTGCCCCCACCAACTCGCTTAACTATGAAGTATACTTCTTTGGATAAAGGAAGTTGTTGGCAATTAAAAGAGAAGTGCATTTGGAAAAGATGACGGGGATCGCTGATATGAATAGATGGCAAAGAGACATGGGCAAGCAAGCATCAGACAGCAAAAGTCCTCTTCGGAGGCACAAGCCCTCTTCGGGTGCACAACTCTTCGGAGGATAAGGACCTCGAATGGGTCATGCCAGAAAACTTTCTCAACAAAAAATATTGGTATGGAATGACCGGGAGCACCTTCCCAACCGGAAGGCAAGGCGCTTTTTCACTAGCTGAGACAGTTTGCGCAGACAAGCGTCCAAGTAACTTGCGTCTTCCCCGTGAATCCATATGATGATTGGAGGCACCTTCCCAAGTGGAAGGCAAGGCGCTTGTTCACTAGCTGAGACAATCTGCATAAATAAACGTCCAAGTAACTTGCGTCCGCCCCGTGAATCCACCCAACCATGTGGAAGAAACTTCTAGGCATACTCGGAGGCACGCATTCCACCGAGATTTGAAATAAAAGTTCACAAGTGCTGGAATGTGAAAAGCCCTCTTCGGAGGCCGATTTCACCATAGTTGAAATGCTAAAAGACCTCTAGCGGGTCTCGCCAGAAAAAGAGAGTTCTTTCTCGACAGAAAGTTGCGGACTGATCGGTGGCACAGAACACTCGTGTCCGCCCCGTGAATCCATCCAACTAAGAGAAGGAAACTCCAAACTTCCAGGAAAAGGCCCTACTCGGAGGCACACATTTCACCGTGATCTGAAATAAAACTTCACACGAGTCAAAATGTGAAAATCCCTCTTTGGAGGCCCGCTTCCCAGCGAACAGGGAAAAGATAAAAGCCTCTCCCAAGGGGCAGAAACAAAAAAAAGACCTCTTCCCAGAGGCGCAATCAAACAAAAAGACCTCTTCTCAGAGGCGCAATCAAAAAAAAGACCTCTTCCTAGAGGCGCAACCAAACAAAAAGACCTCTTCCCAGAGGCGCAACCAAACAAAAGACCTCTTCCCAGAGGCACAATCAAACAAAAAACTCTCTTAGGAGGCTCAAGCAAGTTGAAGCCCTTTTTCGGAAGGCCCACTGTACTATAAAGTAAAATTCACTTACCAAATCAAAAGTGACTTTTTCCAAAAAGTGAAGTGTAAAAACTTCGCAACAAAAAAAAGAGAAAACTCCTTCAATATGAAGTGCATTCTACTATTAGAAAAAATATTTTCTTACAACGGAAATATTATCCTATAAAGTACAAATGCAAACTTCCTTCGAATGGAAGAGTTGTTCTCTAAAGGAGTACAAGTCTTCTCGAAACAGAAGAGTTGTTCTCCGAAACTTTGCCAATGTGAAAGAGATTGCAATAAACCATGGTATGGGGGCACTACAATATAGCCATCACAAAAATGAAAACAATGCTCAAGAAACATACCATAGGTTTACTGCAACTTCACATAAAGAGGATGAAGAAACTTGCATGAAAAAAGAAAATAAAAGCATTCTCAAATACAGACAGAAATTTGTATAAGTAAAAGAACCATTTTATTCCATACTATGAGAATTCTATACATATGTAGGTTTCAAAGTAAAAGAAAGCGGGGACTGGTACCCGCACAATCTCCGGTCAACACAAGCTTATATACAAGCAAAAAGCAAAGAGCGAGATAAAATGCACAGGACCAAAGCCATCATTTTTTCTTCCCTCCACCTTTTGAGCCTGCACCTGACCGGATGACCAACTTCTTGCGTCGGCTAGAAAGAGTTGGGGAAGAAGGAGAAAGGGGAACAATCGGACTTGTTTCTGCTTTTTTCTCGCCAGCTGAAGCTTCTTTCTTCTTTGAGACTCCACTTTTTCCCCTTTTCTTAGAAGAAGGCCCGCTTTCGGGAATAAAAAGTGTGGCTAACGGCGTATCGTCGGAGCCAGTTAGTTCTGGAGTCTTTTCGCCCTCCTCGGTTTCTTCTCCCCTATGTTCTTGAGAAGCAATGGGATCATCCAAGTCTTGGAGAGCTTCTATTTGCTCCTCTTGTGATCCCGGTTGAGAGGCAAAAGGAGGAGTGACTTGCAGAGACGGGGGAGGAATAACTGGAGGAGGGGAAGTCTGAACAATGCTCAGTACTTTCTCTACAGAAGCAAAGAAGTTAAAATCAGTAAAGAGAGGAGATAAATGCTCATTGAGATTCAGGAAATAATCAAGAAGCTCATCAAACTCATATGAAGCAAATGAGCTGTCTACTTGAGCAAGATCAGCATTAAAGTTACTTGGAGAAGTTGGCTTTCTAATGTCAATTTCATAAGCTTGCGCTTCAGTGCTTTCTTCGCCTTCGTCTCCGCCCTGTGCGCTTATAATCTCAGTTACGACTTTAGCCGTGGCCGGAGAATGGGAACCGGAGCCTATGATATCAATGTCGGCCGAAGTGGAAGAAGGGACAGAGGCAATTAAAGGTGCTTCTTTCTCTGGATGCTCCCCTCCCATCATTTCGGCTCGTACTTTAACAAGCTGCTCCTTCCTCTGGCAAGAGCAGCGCAAGTTTCTTCATCAAAGTAATGCACCTCAAGTTCATCTTCGGAATAACCGGTACCTTTGAGCATATCCATTACAGCCTCCCACACTTCAGCCAAAGTGATTTCATATTTAGGCCCCAAAAATGCAAGCCTACCACGCCCCAAGACGCTTTGGACGTAAAAATCAAACAGAGTAGAGCTGATGTTAGCTTTTGTCACTTCATGAGATTGCTCAGCAGCTCTCTTTCCAGCCATGGCCTCATCACGTTCTTTCTCAATCTTTAATAATTGAGCTTTCAGCCTTATGATTTCTAGGTCCTGGGAGTTAGCTTTCTCCCGTAGCTCTCCGAAGTCAGCATGACATTTTTCCACCGTCTTCTGTGTAGCTTCAAGTTGGGTTTCGATATACCGTTGAGCGGCATGAGCGTCTCGAACTTGATTTTGAAGCACTCCTTCCCTTTGAGTATAATAGGTGGAAGAAGTAGCAAGTTCGTGCTTAAGTTTCTCGACCTCCGCCTCATGCTTTTCGTTGTACTCAGCGATGTTTTTCATTTCGGTGTTGTGGTGATCAAGAATTTTCTGCCATTCAGATTTGTCATTCTCCATTGTCAGCATAGCTTCAAGGTTGGCCCGGTTCACCCTCTGAAGCTCATCGACAAGCTTTTTCCACCCTGACATTCTCTCAATATCGAGTTTAACAGTGTCAAGATTTCGTAGCATGGCCTCTTTGTCGATGGGAACCAAGTCAAGATCGAAGCGGACTCCCTTTAAGCACCAATGCGGGAACCGACTTTGAAGGGTTGGCGGACCTCTCTCAACTTGGTACAAGGGTCTGCCGAGAAGTGTCTGAATGTCGGCTCCTTCAAGGGCAGGAGACTTCGAAGGAATTTTAAGAGAAGTGAGAGCAGCGGCTTTTTCTAAAGTTGCAGATGCGGTCTTTTCATCAAGCCTGGCCCGCTTGCTTGGGTCTTCGATGTCATGACTCTTTCCTCTATCGTCATAAGTTTTTATTTTATGAGAGTCATCACCTCTGCGAGAAGAGTCATGTTGCTCATCCCTTCTTCCATACCTTTCTTCATACACTCTTCTTTCTTGAGCCTTTCGAGAAGCTCTCTCTTCATCAGTTTCCCTGTGGGTGGGAAGATAGCGCCTATAATCATATTGACCACGCCTTCCGTACTGTTGAAAGTCGTCATAATAGGAACCGCTACGCCCCATTGGAGAACCTGAAAATGAGAAAGAGGAAAAACATGAAAATCTTGGAAGTAAAGTGCATGAGAGTCATATAAGTGCTGAAAAATCCTAAGTGTGTGTAACGTGCAGACTACGCGCGTCAAACTACGAACCACTCCTTGGTTGCGGAGAAATGATGGGTGTAGTAGCTAACGTCAACTCTTGAGTCGACGGAATCTGTTGCAAGATAGAAGTTGCTTCAACTACTGAAGAGGAAACCCTAGTGGTAAAAGGGTCATCTTTAAAGAGCTCCTGTGAGGTGATAAACAGGTCACTCAACCCTTCAAAAGTGTCATCCCCGCTCTGCATGACAGGACTTGTTTTCCCGGCTCCTTCATCACCGGACTTCCCTGAATCTTGGGGAGATTCTCGAGGCTGTTCTTCTTCAATGACCGAGGCAAGTGCAAATTTGCCAGATGATCCCGCAACATCAGTAGAAGTAGAGCACTTCACCAGAGAAGCCTCAAGAGAAGTTTCTTTCAGTGTAGGCTCCTCAGCAGAAACTGGGACATCCGGTGCCTCGGACGGAGAATCAAGAACTTCATAAGGCTGAGTAGAGCGGGAAGGGTATAAAAGTCCGAACTGATGTAGGAATTCATCCTTCAGCAGAAATTTTTATACGTATCTCCTCAGCAGCCACAACGTTCAATCTTTCAAAAATCTGCTTGTGGCTTGGATCTCTACAAGGAGGAGGAAGGACTGCAAAAGTAGAAAGCGAAGTTAACATTTAGCGATTTGGATCTCGCAAAGCTCAGAAAAGGGAAGAATAGGGATAAGTAAGCCTAACCCCTACTCTCCAGATAGCGTAAAATCCTTGAAGGCAGCGGACAAAGAAGAACTGGTTTAGGAAACCATGAGCGCTATCAGAGAGATCAGTGATAAGCTTGCGATTTCTGGCGCTTCTCACATATATAATGGAAGGATGGTCTTTATTTTTCGCAAATGTGCATAAGTAGCAGATTTCTTCCAAGCTTGGGAGGCGGTTAAGCGTCCTTCTGAAGAGAACGCATAATCCCATCAAAATGGCGTAGCCGTTGGGGTGGAATTGAAAAGGAGAAATAGCCAATCGACGAAGGAGTTGTTGGAGAAAATTGTTGAAAGGAGGAATGGCACCACAAAGGCACATTTGGCGGTTAACGGCAACAAAGCCGAAGGGAGGACTATCAGCAAAATCATTTGGCCCAGGGAGAGTAGCATCTGCTTCTACAATCCCAAATTGGGCGCGTAACTGATTGAACACCTGGTGACTCAGGGTAGTTGGAGTTCTTTCTGGTGGGTTGACCAGTGGACCAGCCATCGGGAGGGCCTCTCCTGTTTGTACTACTTCTTCCTCTTGACGAGAAGACGTTCTACACAAGGAACTGGATATTCAAATATGAAGGTGCATGTTTCCTAAATGTGTGAAGTGTTGTGTAAAACTAATAAAGCGATAAGTAAATACAACTAAAATTAAACTAATGAACATATGTCAATTGTTAAATTTCGAGACTTGACGCTCTAAGTCCAAGTACAAGTGCAGTATTAATGCAAACAGATCGGCTTTAGTTGATTAACATTTCTTTACTACTTCACTTGAAGTTGTTGACTCACAGCATTTCATACAATTTCCTTAAATTGAGTTAATTATCTTTTATCGACTAATCTGTCATTCGATATGGGCGGTCAATGACAGTATATTCGCCCTAGTTTTATGCAAATGTTGTATTTAGCAGGTTTTTAGCGTCAAATTTGGTATAATCTGTTAAGAAGGCATAACAAGGTTATGCAAGTTATCTCGGCAGCTCAAAGTTTAAGTTTGGAGTGCAATCAAGTTCTATCAAGATTTTGAAGCTCTTAAGTTATTTAAGTCCTAGGTCGTTCACGACCTAACATGAAAGTCAAAGCAGATCTAGGTCGCAAGAAGTAGTTTGACAATTGTTGAAGTCCTAAGTCGTCTACATGACTTATATAACGACCCTGACTCGACCTTCGAAAATCGGCACCGAATACGACACTCGTATTCAAATGCCGCAGATCCAAACGTCGAGCCTGGTTCGCCGGAGCTTATAACACATTAAGTAAATAACACAGCGGAAGAAATGAATAACATATGTCAATATACAACATTTGATACAACAGAATGGTACAATAGATATCAACATTATCAGAGATACAAAGAATAGCAGCGGAAATAAAAGATAACACCAGCAGCGGAACCAATCTCCAAAATAGTCTTCAAGGAAGAACTCCAGTATCGGTAATCTCCAAAGCACCAATCCAGAATAGCTCGAACTCCCAAATCAAAATGAAGAGAAGCAACTCGATCCAAATGCGATTGCCAAATCCTAAGGCTGAAAGCTATCGAATCTACACCTATTACAGATTATCTGAAAACCCCAACTCTAGACTGCCCGTGTGGGAAATAGTGGGCACCCAGAGTTTAGGAAAGGAACAATAAACTCCAGGTCAGTCATGGGACTGGTATGAGCAAACAAAAACATTTGGTCTTTTAAAACAGATAGAGAAATTTAAATTTCAAATCCGCAATGCTTTTTAGAAAATGAAACTACCATAAGGCCTCCCGCCACACACACAATGCAAACGCAGACTTGGAGGAGATTTCTCCTTATGATAGTCAAATATGCTTACTACGCAAAAATCAAATCATTTTTGATATTATTATTAGTGCATAGTGTAGAAAACAATTTCGAAAGTAGAATATAAATCCTAGCCAACATAGACATTCCGAACTATGCCTACTATAGCTACCATCCAAACAGTGGTGACCACCATAAGTGAATGGCAGGTAATACAACTAAAACCGTACAAGGCACGTATTGGATGAATGGATTTCCAACAAATGGTCAGGCTAAGGAACTTCCTACTATCTATGGGATCGCCTCTGGCGGGACGTCCCGAGAACTAACGTTACGGTTAGATCTCTGCCAACACAAGGCCGGGTTACCTCTGTAACTAGGTAACTACTACACGAATATGTCATCCCCCGGTCCTTTGGGACCTTTATCCGAGCGCTCGCAACAACAACCACAAAGTATCACAAAGTAATAGATCTGCAGTATCCACATAGGTAGGTATCTGGGCTCCATACCATGATACCACCCTTTACCAGAAGGGAATGACACACCCTAAAGGGAGCGACCCTCATAACCTTGCCGCATCTTTCCTGTTTCGACCATTTCCGGGGTGTGAGGTCCTGATGCAGTCTCGTCCACAAAGCTACGCTTTGTGCAACAAAGCCATGCTTTGGGTCAACAGATGACCAAAGCAATGATCACAAAGATAAATGATCAAACAAGTGATCATATCACAAATGATCAACCAATGATCATCACACAGCAGCACTCAGCATGCCACATTACCAAATTGGGAATATCACTGATAAATATCAACTACATAACCTCTGAGCTCGTACGTCTCAGAGAAGGGTGTTAAGCTAAGAGAATAAATTCTCCGCCACCAAGCAGAAATGTATTTGATAGAGATCAGTTAACATCTCAAAGTGTAATGTCGGACATACAACCATACAAGTCTGTTCCGGGTTCGAACAGAACCGAAGGCACTTCCGAAGAAGCCCTTGCAAATCCGGGTATCCACAATCCCGATCGGACTTCCCATCACTAAGGAGAACTCTATACCGGAGCAACTCAGTGCAGAGTCAATCGATAGGTTATCCTATCGTTCTCACAAATACCCGGTCTTCACCACCGGTCTTCAAATGCAATCCATAACGTCGTATCACTATTCGGAATGGGTTATATGACACAAGGTCCTCTCCCGGCTAAACCGAATAGTACGCGCCATATTTTAAAACATATGGATATGGGATTTTAGCTAAGTCACAACTTATAAAATCCAAAACTTTCTTTCAAATGGTTAAACAAATTACCATTTTAAATCTTTAAATAAAAAGATTAATTTCACAAAGTTTCACCAAATTTCACAAAGATCTATTCATAGATTTCAAAACAATTCCCATTTCAATTGGATTAACCCAATTAAATCTTTAAATTAAAGATTTATAGCTTTCAAAACACATTTCCAAAAATTTATCTAAAACTTGGAAAACAATTTTCCTTTTAGACTTGAAAATCCTTTTAACACAACTTGAAAGTCCATTTCTTATGAGAAAGCAAATCTAATTTATATAAGTTGAAATCTTGAGTTGAATTTAAATTTCAAAACATCACCTTGAAAAATGGTTTAAAACCATATAACCCATTTGTAAGTTGAATAACTTTTTTAAACCCTAGTTTCCAAGTCATAGAATTCAATTTCAAATATTGAATTCAAATTTAAATCAATTTATTTACATTTCAAAAACTCAATCAAGTTATTCAAATAACTTTTATTTTTTGAAAACTCATTTTCAAAAGCATCAATTCTAATTCCAAAACTATTTTTGGAAAAAATTCAATTTTAAAACGATTTTTAAAATCTGTGACTTAACCCATTTCCACGTGCAATCCATATTTGTGTGTGTATAGTGTGGTCCAGGGGTTTTACACAATAGTGCACAACATCATCAATCAGCACAGATTCAATTATTACAATTCGATGTGGGTTTCGGATAACCAAATGGAATCCGACTCCCTGTCGCATCGAAATTTAAATGTCGTTCTACGGGTCAAGGGGTTGCATATACATATAACAATATATACGTCACAATTAAAATAGCCCAGCACAAAGCATTACATAGCATCACAAAAAATATCAATCCATCATGAAGCATTGGCAATCAAACATCTATAATTAAGATGAATAAATCTATGTGGTTTTAAATCTATTCCTCACATAATCACTTTCATTAGTAATGAACTATCCTTAATTGCTTCTTTAATTACTTCTAAATTAATTACATTAATTTATTACCTATTATTGATTAATTAATCCAAATTAATCATCCTTAATTACATCACTAATTAAATAATTAATGATTTAAATTATTTCTTAAATTGATTACTCAAAGTAATTAACAACTTAATTACTATATTGACCCAAATTAATTATCCTTAATTTAATTTCTTAAATTAATTATTTGATTAATTACTAAATAATTAATCCAAATTATCTCCCACTTAAACATCTCCACTTAATTACAATCTGTAAATATTAAACAATTACTTAACTATGTAATTTCCAAATCATTAATTACATAAAGTAGTTATTTATAAAACCCAAATGTTTAAAATTAATTAAACTTAATTAATTAAATTAAACAATCTCATTTAATTAAATTAATTACATTAAGTAATTAATTTCTTAATTACTTAAATTAATTATCCATTTCATTAATTAATTAATTATATTAATTAACCATTTGTACTACCTTAATAATTTAATGAATTACAAATCATTAAACTTTTCTTTATCTTTAGATAAACATTCCTTATTTAAATTATGCATTTAAAAACAAAAATGTTTTTAAATTTTACATTAAATTCCATTTAACATTTCTTTAAAACTTTAAGACTTAAATTTATTTAAAATAAGATTCTTAAAATAATACAAATCTAAATCTTATATGTTTACAAGAAACATATACTTAATTAATAAGTTAAAAAGGATTTAAATCTCAATTCAAATCAAATTTAAAAATTCTTTAAATTTCAAAACTTAAATATAACTTCCATTCTCATTCTAGTTTAAATTCTTTAAAATGCTTCTTACAATTACCCCTTCCATTCAATGCAAATCATTTAAAAAAAATTTAAACTTAAATCTTCATTTTAAAACTGAAGTTTAAAATTTTAAATTCAGATTTAAAAAAAAACTCAGTTTTAAATTCATTTGAATTTCCTAATTTAAACATTTAACCTTTCAATTCAAATGCCAAAACACAATGCATTCACACTTGAGAGTTTAAAATTAAATTTAAATTTAAAAGCCATCAATGATTTCAAATTCCAGACAAATCAAATTTGAATTCATATTCAAATTCCAACCAAAACTCAGTTTAAAATCTTCACCTGCAAATTTAAACTTTATCTTTACATATGAAACAGAAAACAGTTTTTCTGTATTATTAAAAAAAAACAAACTTTGAATTTCCCAGAATTCAAACTATTTCAAAGAAAACAGAATTTAAACTTATTTAAATTCATATTTGAATTCAGTTTTAACATCCTAAGTAAAACTTTAGTTTGCATTTTATTTCAAACTTTACAAACCTGAAACAGGCTTTCAATTTTCCCTTTTCTCTTTATTCTAATTTCAAACCAAATTTGAATTCTGCATTTACATTATTTCAAAATCAGAATTCAAAATATTTGAATTCAACTTAAGATTCAAGTTTAGATTCTGATTTTAAATCTCCAGATTAATTTAAGACTTTAAAAAAAAAAATTCTTAAAACAGAACTGCTCTGTTTATTAAAGTCTGAAACAAAAAATGGTATACTCGAGTCACCATAAATTTTGCTTCGAGTCAGAAGCTTATATGCTTCGAGTTTCACTTCAGTTAACCCGAGTCCATCCCGAGTCAAAACACTGCTATCCCAAAACCAACCCCCAAACCTGAAACAGCCTTACCCCCAACTTCCTAAGACCTGTCAACTCCAATTTCTCTCATCCCCGACCAACATCATCGACCAAACTCCGGTGAATGACCCATCTACACCCCCTCTGCAACCTCCCAAATCCCACTCCAACTCGATGCAGCAGAGAGCATGGGAAGAACAAAGAACTGCAACACTTAAACAAGGGTTTTGAAACCTGGAAACCCCAAACTTCCATTTTCTTGTTAACCCAGAAAACCCACTTAATCCCAAATTATAAAATATGATTTTAGTTCAAAAATCAAGTTAAAGCTTATGAATTCAAGTTATAACCCTGAATTTATAAATTTTCAAAGTTTGGATTCTTGACACATTTTTTTTTTTTTTTTTTTTCAACTGTCATCATCATTTTTTTCTTTTTTTCTGAATATTTCCAGATACCTAAATACCCTTAGCTTAAGTAAAGTTTTAATCTAACTTTAAGATGAAAAACAACTCAGTTTAATTTACAACTTAAGTTTAAAACATAAATTAATCAAGGGTTTGGAGTTTTTTAAATTTGAATAGGAACCTGGAAACAGTGGCAATGGACAGAGGCACTCAGGGAGACAACACATGCAGCCATATTTTTTTTTTTTTTGAGTTTTAGAAATGAAGTTACTCAACTTTTTACATGCAACCATAACACAACTAAATTCTCTGAAGTATCATCAATTGTAACAGGTTCTATTGCATGTTCAAACTTCCAGGTAGTTTAGAAAACAAATCATACTCAAGTACACTAGCACATCAATAACATCTCCAGAACAAAGTTTAAGCAAGCACAACATCATTCTCACAAGCATCAAAACATAAAACAGAGGTGAAAGTGTTTGCTCACCAGATTGAAGCAGAGACAGGGGACAGAGGCAATGGTTTGCCTGGGCATTTGTTTTCCCAGTTCTCAATCTTTGCCTTTGTTTCTCAGGTCTTCTTTGGTTTGGGTAATCATCCCCTCAGCATAAAAATGATAGAGTTGTTTAAATGTTTGTTTTATTTACTGATTACTAATATCAAACTCGAATTTTAAAAAGATATTTCACTTGCCTTATTTACTTTCAGAAACCCTGCACTTGCTTCCCAGGCTGAAGCAATTTTTCTTTCTTGATTATTTTGCTGCAGTAGTTGATTTTAAACTGCAGTTTTGAAATTTGTTTGTGTAAAACTTGATTTTTGAAACCAAAAATTCATTACTTTTGATGTTAAAAACTTACCTGAGATTGATCTTGCATTTTCAGATTTGAGGAGAGAATGTTATTGTTTTGTTCTGATTTTTTTTTTTCTTTGGTGTTATAGTTATGAAATGCCAAATCTTTTTTACTGTTTTCTCTTCAGATTTGGCTGAGATATCAATTGATTACATATGGGAAAATGAAGAGTTTTTGAAATTTCTTTATCTTATTATTTTATTTTAAACAATTAAATTGAATGCCATTTGTAAGAAATCATTATAACTTTTAGATTTTGTTAACTCTTACACTCCATCTCTCATGTGTATATGTTTACATTTCAGCTTTTTTTATGTTTACAAAGCAAATGAATTTATAAATTTTGTATTTATAACTTATACGCTTTGAAAATAAATTTATATCTTTATGCTTTTGTATATATACATACTTGTGCAATGTTAAAAGTATTTAACCAATATTTATACATATACATTACATCTTAATTCCTTTCAAATGCTACTTACTTTTTTTTTTTTTTTTTTAAAACATTTATTTCAAATTTAAATTCAATTTTCCACTTCAAACTTGAAATATAAACTTTCATATCCATTTATACATACACACTTTATTTTGAACAAATTTAAATTAATTTTACATATTCATTCAATTTACTCATATTTGTAATATACATATATATATATATACATATATATATATATGTAAGATTTTAAACTTAAATGACTTTTTACAATATTTCTTATTTCAATATTTTAATCTCAAAATAAAATTGGGATTTAATTATATATTACTATCGCTCATTTTTATTTGTTTAGGATTTTTCTTCCAATTTAATTTGAAATTAGATTCCAAAAGTTTAAAACATATAATTTATTTAAATTGTTAACTTTGGGATGTTACTTTTTATCTATAAGATTTTAAATATAGAAATTCAAAATCTCAATTAAATTTTAAAATAAATACTCAAATAAACAAAAATTCCTATTTAATTTGAAAAATCCAAATTAATTTACAATTTTATTCCAAAATTTATTTACACTATCAATTTAATTTTAATAAAAAATCTGGATCGTTACAGATTTCCCCCCTTAAAAGAATTTCGTCCTCGAAATTGCAAGTAAGACGAGAAAGAAAAGATAATAGATAAAGAAATGATTAATCAGATCAGAATCGAGCTATTTATTCTGCATTTGGTTTCCCAAATCAGAATATCAACAATATGAGAACAAACTCATACAATTATTTCACAAGATGTTTGAGTCCACCTGTCTACGAATATGCAAGGGCATTGATTAGTTCGAAGGGATAACTAATCGTTCGTAGAATATATCGGTCCCCAAAGAATATATAGATAGATCAAATCTTCATATTAGTTAACAAATTTACTTAATTTAAAATTTCCAATTTATTTAATTTTTCAATTTCAAATTCATTAGAGTTTAGATCGAAAAGCTGATAAGAAATCGATGAAGATACAAAGTAAGAATTTTTTACAACGATTCGTAGGGCCACCATCGCATCGAAACTTCTTTCTGGAGCTGTCACGAAGCAATCAAAAGAATTTGTGAATCGAATCAAAGGAGATTGATAGAGAAAAGATATTTCCACTGTTGCAGGGTATTGACCATTTGTAGTGGTACTCCCCCGTCCCCTATCTCGTTCTCTTCTCGCACTCATACTTACTATCGGTGAATAGTAAGAGAATTTACTGAGGCGTTCGAACAGATATCTTAGGGATATACTCATTCTAGGGTTTACTTCACCCTATCTCTAATGAGTTACTTAATGTGTTATACTCCTGAGCTAAGGTTTTAACCATCAGCTCCGATACCACTTATAACGACCCTGACTCGACCTTCGAAAATCGGCACCGAATACGACACTCGTATTCAAATGCCGCAGATCCAAACGTCGAGCCTGGTTCGCCGGAGCTTATAACACATTAAGTAAATAACACAGCGGAAGAAATGAATAACATATGTCAATATACAACATTTGATACAACAGAATGGTACAATAGATATCAACATTATCAGAGATACAAAGAATAGCAGCGGAAATAAAAGATAACACCAGCAGCGGAACCAATCTCCAAAATAGTCTTCAAGGAAGAACTCCAGTATCGGTAATCTCCAAAGCACCAATCCAGAATAGCTCGAACTCCCAAATCAAAATGAAGAGAAGCAACTCGATCCAAATGCGATTGCCAAATCCTAAGGCTGAAAGCTATCGAATCTACACCTATTACAGATTATCTGAAAACCCCAACTCTAGACTGCCCGTGTGGGAAATAGTGGGCACCCAGAGTTTAGGAAAGGAACAATAAACTCCAGGTCAGTCATGGGACTGGTATGAGCAAACAAAAACATTTGGTCTTTTAAAACAGATAGAGAAATTTAAATTTGAAATCCGCAATGCTTTTTAGAAAATGAAACTACCATAAGGCCTCCCGCCACACACACAATGCAAACGCAGACTTGGAGGAGATTTCTCCTTATGATAGTCAAATATGCTTACTACGCAAAAATCAAATCATTTTTGATATTATTATTAGTGCATAGTGTAGAAAACAATTTCGAAAGTAGAATATAAATCCTAGCCAACATAGACATTCCGAACTATGCCTACTATAGCTACCATCCAAACAGTGGTGACCACCATAAGTGAATGGCAGGTAATACAACTAAAACCGTACAAGGCACGTATTGGATGAATGGATTTCCAACAAATGGTCAGGCTAAGGAACTTCCTACTATCTATGGGATCGCCTCTGGCGGGACGTCCCGAGAACTAACGTTACGGTTAGATCTCTGCCAACACAAGGCCGGGTTACCTCTGTAACTAGGTAACTACTACACGAATATGTCATCCCCCGGTCCTTTGGGACCTTTATCCGAGCGCTCGCAACAACAACCACAAAGTATCACAAAGTAATAGATCTGCAGTATCCACATAGGTAGGTATCTGGGCTCCATACCATGATACCACCCTTTACCAGAAGGGAATGACACACCCTAAAGGGAGCGACCCTCATAACCTTGCCGCATCTTTCCTGTTTCGACCATTTCCGGGGTGTGAGGTCCTGATGCAGTCTCGTCCACAAAGCTACGCTTTGTGCAACAAAGCCATGCTTTGGGTCAACAGATGACCAAAGCAATGATCACAAAGATAAATGATCAAACAAGTGATCATATCACAAATGATCAACCAATGATCATCACACAGCAGCACTCAGCATGCCACATTACCAAATTGGGAATATCACTGATAAATATCAACTACATAACCTCTGAGCTCGTACGTCTCAGAGAAGGGTGTTAAGCTAAGAGAATAAATTCTCCGCCACCAAGCAGAAATGTATTTGATAGAGATCAGTTAACATCTCAAAGTGTAATGTCGGACATACAACCATACAAGTCTGTTCCGGGTTCGAACAGAACCGAAGGCACTTCCGAAGAAGCCCTTGCAAATCCGGGTATCCACAATCCCGATCGGACTTCCCATCACTAAGGAGAACTCTATACCGGAGCAACTCAGTGCAGAGTCAATCGATAGGTTATCCTATCGTTCTCACAAATACCCGGTCTTCACCACCGGTCTTCAAATGCAATCCATAACGTCGTATCACTATTCGGAATGGGTTATATGACACAAGGTCCTCTCCCGGCTAAACCGAATAGTACGCGCCATATTTTAAAACATATGGATATGGGATTTTAGCTAAGTCACAACTTATAAAATCCAAAACTTTCTTTCAAATGGTTAAACAAATTACCATTTTAAATCTTTAAATAAAAAGATTAATTTCACAAAGTTTCACCAAATTTCACAAAGATCTATTCATAGATTTCAAAACAATTCCCATTTCAATTGGATTAACCCAATTAAATCTTTAAATTAAAGATTTATAGCTTTCAAAACACATTTCCAAAAATTTATCTAAAACTTGGAAAACAATTTTCCTTTTAGACTTGAAAATCCTTTTAACACAACTTGAAAGTCCATTTCTTATGAGAAAGCAAATCTAATTTATATAAGTTGAAATCTTGAGTTGAATTTAAATTTCAAAACATCACCTTGAAAAATGGTTTAAAACCATATAACCCATTTGTAAGTTGAATAACTTTTTTAAACCCTAGTTTCCAAGTCATAGAATTCAATTTCAAATATTGAATTCAAATTTAAATCAATTTATTTACATTTCAAAAACTCAATCAAGTTATTCAAATAACTTTTATTTTTTGAAAACTCATTTTCAAAAGCATCAATTCTAATTCCAAAACTATTTTTGGAAAAAATTCAATTTTAAAACGATTTTTAAAATCTGTGACTTAACCCATTTCCACGTGCAATCCATATTTGTGTGTGTATAGTGTGGTCCAGGGGTTTTACACAATAGTGCACAACATCATCAATCAGCACAGATTCAATTATTACAATTCGATGTGGGTTTCGGATAACCAAATGGAATCCGACTCCCTGTCGCATCGAAATTTAAATGTCGTTCTACGGGTCAAGGGGTTGCATATACATATAACAATATATACGTCACAATTAAAATAGCCCAGCACAAAGCATTACATAGCATCACAAAAAATATCAATCCATCATGAAGCATTGGCAATCAAACATCTATAATTAAGATGAATAAATCTATGTGGTTTTAAATCTATTCCTCACATAATCACTTTCATTAGTAATGAACTATCCTTAATTGCTTCTTTAATTACTTCTAAATTAATTACATTAATTTATTACCTATTATTGATTAATTAATCCAAATTAATCATCCTTAATTACATCACTAATTAAATAATTAATGATTTAAATTATTTCTTAAATTGATTACTCAAAGTAATTAACAACTTAATTACTATATTGACCCAAATTAATTATCCTTAATTTAATTTCTTAAATTAATTATTTGATTAATTACTAAATAATTAATCCAAATTATCTCCCACTTAAACATCTCCACTTAATTACAATCTGTAAATATTAAACAATTACTTAACTATGTAATTTCCAAATCATTAATTACATAAAGTAGTTATTTATAAAACCCAAATGTTTAAAATTAATTAAACTTAATTAATTAAATTAAACAATCTCATTTAATTAAATTAATTACATTAAGTAATTAATTTCTTAATTACTTAAATTAATTATCCATTTCATTAATTAATTAATTATATTAATTAACCATTTGTACTACCTTAATAATTTAATGAATTACAAATCATTAAACTTTTCTTTATCTTTAGATAAACATTCCTTATTTAAATTATGCATTTAAAAACAAAAATGTTTTTAAATTTTACATTAAATTCCATTTAACATTTCTTTAAAACTTTAAGACTTAAATTTATTTAAAATAAGATTCTTAAAATAATACAAATCTAAATCTTATATGTTTACAAGAAACATATACTTAATTAATAAGTTAAAAAGGATTTAAATCTCAATTCAAATCAAATTTAAAAATTCTTTAAATTTCAAAACTTAAATATAACTTCCATTCTCATTCTAGTTTAAATTCTTTAAAATGCTTCTTACAATTACCCCTTCCATTCAATGCAAATCATTTAAAAAAAATTTAAACTTAAATCTTCATTTTAAAACTGAAGTTTAAAATTTTAAATTCAGATTTAAAAAAAAACTCAGTTTTAAATTCATTTGAATTTCCTAATTTAAACATTTAACCTTTCAATTCAAATGCCAAAACACAATGCATTCACACTTGAGAGTTTAAAATTAAATTTAAATTTAAAAGCCATCAATGATTTCAAATTCCAGACAAATCAAATTTGAATTCATATTCAAATTCCAACCAAAACTCAGTTTAAAATCTTCACCTGCAAATTTAAACTTTATCTTTACATATGAAACAGAAAACAGTTTTTCTGTATTATTAAAAAAAAACAAACTTTGAATTTCCCAGAATTCAAACTATTTCAAAGAAAACAGAATTTAAACTTATTTAAATTCATATTTGAATTCAGTTTTAACATCCTAAGTAAAACTTTAGTTTGCATTTTATTTCAAACTTTACAAACCTGAAACAGGCTTTCAATTTTCCCTTTTCTCTTTATTCTAATTTCAAACCAAATTTGAATTCTGCATTTACATTATTTCAAAATCAGAATTCAAAATATTTGAATTCAACTTAAGATTCAAGTTTAGATTCTGATTTTAAATCTCCAGATTAATTTAAGACTTTAAAAAAAAAAATTCTTAAAACAGAACTGCTCTGTTTATTAAAGTCTGAAACAAAAAATGGTATACTCGAGTCACCATAAATTTTGCTTCGAGTCAGAAGCTTATATGCTTCGAGTTTCACTTCAGTTAACCCGAGTCCATCCCGAGTCAAAACACTGCTATCCCAAAACCAACCCCCAAACCTGAAACAGCCTTACCCCCAACTTCCTAAGACCTGTCAACTCCAATTTCTCTCATCCCCGACCAACATCATCGACCAAACTCCGGTGAATGACCCATCTACACCCCCTCTGCAACCTCCCAAATCCCACTCCAACTCGATGCAGCAGAGAGCATGGGAAGAACAAAGAACTGCAACACTTAAACAAGGGTTTTGAAACCTGGAAACCCCAAACTTCCATTTTCTTGTTAACCCAGAAAACCCACTTAATCCCAAATTATAAAATATGATTTTAGTTCAAAAATCAAGTTAAAGCTTATGAATTCAAGTTATAACCCTGAATTTATAAATTTTCAAAGTTTGGATTCTTGACACATTTTTTTTTTTTTTTTTTTTCAACTGTCATCATCATTTTTTTCTTTTTTTCTGAATATTTCCAGATACCTAAATACCCTTAGCTTAAGTAAAGTTTTAATCTAACTTTAAGATGAAAAACAACTCAGTTTAATTTACAACTTAAGTTTAAAACATAAATTAATCAAGGGTTTGGAGTTTTTTAAATTTGAATAGGAACCTGGAAACAGTGGCAATGGACAGAGGCACTCAGGGAGACAACACATGCAGCCATATATTTTTTTTTTTTGAGTTTTAGAAATGAAGTTACTCAACTTTTTACATGCAACCATAACACAACTAAATTCTCTGAAGTATCATCAATTGTAACAGGTTCTATTGCATGTTCAAACTTCCAGGTAGTTTAGAAAACAAATCATACTCAAGTACACTAGCACATCAATAACATCTCCAGAACAAAGTTTAAGCAAGCACAACATCATTCTCACAAGCATCAAAACATAAAACAGAGGTGAAAGTGTTTGCTCACCAGATTGAAGCAGAGACAGGGGACAGAGGCAATGGTTTGCCTGGGCATTTGTTTTCCCAGTTCTCAATCTTTGCCTTTGTTTCTCAGGTCTTCTTTGGTTTGGGTAATCATCCCCTCAGCATAAAAATGATAGAGTTGTTTAAATGTTTGTTTTATTTACTGATTACTAATATCAAACTCGAATTTTAAAAAGATATTTCACTTGCCTTATTTACTTTCAGAAACCCTGCACTTGCTTCCCAGGCTGAAGCAATTTTTCTTTCTTGATTATTTTGCTGCAGTAGTTGATTTTAAACTGCAGTTTTGAAATTTGTTTGTGTAAAACTTGATTTTTGAAACCAAAAATTCATTACTTTTGATGTTAAAAACTTACCTGAGATTGATCTTGCATTTTCAGATTTGAGGAGAGAATGTTATTGTTTTGTTCTGATTTTTTTTTTCTTTGGTGTTATAGTTATGAAATGCCAAATCTTTTTTACTGTTTTCTCTTCAGATTTGGCTGAGATATCAATTGATTACATATGGGAAAATGAAGAGTTTTTGAAATTTCTTTATCTTATTATTTTATTTTAAACAATTAAATTGAATGCCATTTGTAAGAAATCATTATAACTTTTAGATTTTGTTAACTCTTACACTCCATCTCTCATGTGTATATGTTTACATTTCAGCTTTTTTTATGTTTACAAAGCAAATGAATTTATAAATTTTGTATTTATAACTTATACGCTTTGAAAATAAATTTATATCTTTATGCTTTTGTATATATACATACTTGTGCAATGTTAAAAGTATTTAACCAATATTTATACATATACATTACATCTTAATTCCTTTCAAATGCTACTTACTTTTTTTTTTTTTTTTTAAAACATTTATTTCAAATTTAAATTCAATTTTCCACTTCAAACTTGAAATATAAACTTTCATATCCATTTATACATACACACTTTATTTTGAACAAATTTAAATTAATTTTACATATTCATTCAATTTACTCATATTTGTAATATACATATATATATATATACATATATATATATATGTAAGATTTTAAACTTAAATGACTTTTTACAATATTTCTTATTTCAATATTTTAATCTCAAAATAAAATTGGGATTTAATTATATATTACTATCGCTCATTTTTATTTGTTTAGGATTTTTCTTCCAATTTAATTTGAAATTAGATTCCAAAAGTTTAAAACATATAATTTATTTAAATTGTTAACTTTGGGATGTTACTTTTTATCTATAAGATTTTAAATATAGAAATTCAAAATCTCAATTAAATTTTAAAATAAATACTCAAATAAACAAAAATTCCTATTTAATTTGAAAAATCCAAATTAATTTACAATTTTATTCCAAAATTTATTTACACTATCAATTTAATTTTAATAAAAAATCTGGATCGTTACAACTTAAAGCCTAGGTCGCTAACACGACCTAAGAAGTTAAGCCGTAAGCTCTTCAAGTTGTGATGCATATTGAAGGAAAAAGGGGCTCAGGTCAGAGTGATGTAAAATCAGTCCAAGTCTTAGCTCGGGAACGACCTAATCCTTATGCCGTTGACAGATAGGTCATTGTTAAATAAGGTCATTCTACTTTAAAGCCTAAGTCGTCCAAGTGTGATAAGTTGCAAGAAAGAAAGGTCGCAGGCACGCTAAGTCGTAAGATAGTGGGTCGTTCGTTTTCCCCTGGATTCCGAGAATCTTTGACTCGATTGTCCCAAAGGTTGCTCAGTAGTCTCAGGCCATTTCCCCTTGGAGAAACCCTAAGTCTCATCCCTCATAACTCGCTAACCCGTTAATAATCTCCTCGCTCCCTCCACGATCATGAATCAGTTAGCCTAACATACTGTAATCCATCATCTTCTCCTCGGATCATTGAAAATCACCCCAAAACTGAATCAAGCCACCTCAATTCCATCAGAGATCAATCACGGCATGGTTTAAAAGGAAAACATAAGAATATGAAACGAGAATCCAGAACTCGCGATTTAGTCACAATCGTGAGGTAAGCAGAAGACGGAATCACTTACGTAAAATGGTAGTTGGAAAGGATTGACAGCTTGATTGGAAAGGATTCGCCTTAGGAAGCTCGAAAGATTGTTAATGGCGGAGGAGGTTATTACGGCAGTTCAGTAAAGGAGAGGGAGCGAGTCAATGGTTTAAAAAGGGAAAAAAGAAGAAGACGAATGGTCTTAACTCTTGGGTCGCTCATGACCTAACGAAACTAGGTCGAAGCACACAACCTACGACCTAGGCGTGTACTTCGAGGGGAAAATGTTAACTCCTATGTTAAGAGACTCAACGACCCAAGGAAGTAAGCGACCCAAGGCAATGGCGGGGCAACTGGAATGAGGCTCTACATCACGACTTAGCAACTTAAAGACCGAAGCGACCTACGAGTTAACAAGATAAAGACCTAATGACCTAACACATGAAGCGGCTCGAAAGCGATTTAAAGAATAAACAAGTTAACAATTATGGACCCCGTGACCTAAAAGTTGAGCGACCTAATGACCTTAGTCCTCAACGACCTATGAGCTCCAACGACTTAAAAAGTGAAACACTGCCAAGCGACCTAACAGGTAACGACTTAAGGAAAGTAGCGACCTAAAGGATTAGATGGTCCAGCGACCTAACAACCTGAAAGCTAGGCGACTCAATGGTCCAACGACCCACGACCTGCTGAATTAACGATATAAGGAGTAAAGAGGCTCAATGACCTACCCTAGGTCGGTACATTGGATATCTCATCATTGTTAAGTCGCTAACTACTCACCTGAGTCATCGCCGACCTACCCTAGGTCGTTCACGACCTAGTACTTGATGTTAAAATCATGCCGCTTTCCTCTAGGTCGTTAGGACTCACCAGCTAGTTCAAATGACCAAATATGAACCAGTTAGGTCGTAACTCGTATCTCCTTGGCTCGCTGACGACTCATGACCCCTCTTAAGTCGTAGCCTTCAACTTACGACTTACCTTAAGTCGCTCACGACTTAAGACCTGTCCGAAAACTCCTATAAATACAGCGTGAGCTCCTACGTTCGAGGGATCTTTTTGGCTCATTCTCGAAGTGCCGATACTCTGCCATTTTCTCAACTCGAACAACACTTCAAGCACTCCAAACACCAAGGACACTACGACAAACTTTAAGAGAAAATCTACATCATTCAACATCGATTCGAAAGATTATTCTCCATCAAAGTTTGAACTACTAGTCTAAGGTGCGTTGTAATTGAAGAAAGTTGTATAAGTTGTACTTGAGTCAGCAATAAAGAGATATAAAGTGGACGTAGGCTTGACTATTAGCCGAACCACTATAAAAACTGTGTCTTTTACTGTCTTTCTGATATTTTCCTGCTTATTTCTGATTCCTGTATCATCGGGTGGTGCTTTCACACCTACTTTACTTGCAACGGGGTGTTAGCGTCAGATTTTTACGTTAGCAAGACCTATCTGACAACTTGAAGCTGTATGAAAATTTCCATATCTAAATGGTATGGACAACGTCAAGAATGAAAGTTCTAATCCAAGTTGATGCACACAACGAACAGAAATCAATCACCTGAAGCCAAATAAAACAGCATTTCAAGTAGCAATTAAACAGTTAACTACAATTTACAATATAGCCATTCGGGACTTGTCTCACTCCAGAGCACAATTTGTTTTCAACAAAAGCATACTCTAGAGGAAAATGTTAACTAGGTTTTGAACCATCTAGAAATCAATATGAGTTAGAAGGTCAAGACGGAACGACTCGAAACCGTGGAAGTACAACTAAATAGGCTAGTGAAACAACTTGGAAAAGTTTCATCACTATTAAAAAAAGATGAGAAGTTGGCAATGATTCTAGATGATGGTGGGGACATCTCATGCTCCCACATTTATCCACCAAATTTTGCAGAGGCTCTTCTTTACCTATTTCATGTATGCCCAAGCAATATCAAAGGATTTTGATCACCTAAATACTAAGATTGGTGAATTAGTAGCCAGAATAGTAGAATAAACCAAGTGACGAAGGAACCATCACTACTATCAACCAAATATCTAAAAAAAGTACATAGAACAACTCAAAATCAAGTAGCAAGGCAAATGCAAAAAAAGTTTTGCCTCCGTGGAATTAACCACCGAGCTCGGTACCGACATCTCTATTTAATCCATATGAGGTCATGGCTTCTCAAACTCTTCTGGGCTGACTTCTAGACTCTGCTCCAACTCTCCATTTGGCCCAATGTGACTACTACCACTATAAATACAATCTATAGAAGGACTAACGAAGGATCAAAATTTTTCTAACACTACGAAGGATATCCATCAATTCTTCAACTCTTTCCTCTTCACAACAGTCACCAGGGCGCTTCTTTAGGTAATTTTAGGACTTAGAACTTGTCAAACCCTTGTATGTGTGATTCATTCTCTCTTAAACACCTTGTAATTCCATACAAACAAGATCAAATCAATAAGCAATGTTATAAAGTGGACGTAAGATTAGTTAACAGTCATCAGTATAAAAATCTCAGTGCCTATCTCTTATTTCTTTTACTGTATTGCTATTTTCTATTATCTTTTCCCTATTCTATTAGTGATTGTTCTTTCACATACTCATCTAGGGTGTTAATCCCTTTTTTGGGTTAACATTTTGGTTTTTTCATTGGAAACAGTGAGCCCAGACTTAGATCTAGCACTCTACTTTGGATCGGATTGGCCCAAAAGATAGATCCACAAAACCTACTTTCAAAAGAATATAATGACTTCCTATTGAAGATCAATGGTTGGAAGAAAGAGAATAATTTCTAGGAGATCTACCAGTGCAACGGTTGGTAGTGATGGACCAAATCGCCAGTAAGTTGAAGTTAACAACACCACCAACTTACCAATGGGAGCTAATATTGGAAATCAAGCACCAGAACCTTCTACTCATTGTGAAGTTGTGACAAAAGGAGAATTTAACCAGATGGATGACTAATTTAACCAAAAGATGAATGATAGCTAAAAATCTTTATGCACAAGATAGATGCTTTGTTAGCGCAACATCCACCAACTGCTTCGAGGACTAGGGCAGAAACTGCAGAGGCCATGGAACAGGAAAATTCGCCCATCTCAGGGTTGAATAAGAGGGATGGAAAGCCAAAGAAAAAGGTGAAAGTTGGTGGAGCAACTAGAATTTTTATTGAAGGTAATGGAAGTACCGCTTTTGCTAGAGGACAACCTACCGCAAACCCCAACCTTAAAGCAAAGGCTCCATAAGGTAATATTGCAATGCTTCTCTCTAATTCTGAAGATGACCTGCAACTTGATGCTAAAGGATTGGAATTGAGTGCTGACATAGGTAGGCAAATGTTGGAAAAGAAGTTCAAACTACTACTATAAAGCCAACCGCGCCCAACGAAATTCCACATGGGTGGTTCTCCCGGAGATTGGAGAACCAAGACTTCAATTGGAAAACCAAGGCCATTTGCAAAGTCAAGCGCTTGGTGTAGCCCCTGACAATCGACCTGTGGACTACCGAACTAGTGAGGCATTCATTCAAGACATGGTTAAATGCTTGATGAAAGAAAGTAAGGGCAAGAAGGATGCTGATTAGGGTTCTGCACCAAGCCGAAGCCTATTTACAGAAAAATCTTTAAGGGAAGAATACCCTCAAAAGTTTACAATGCCTGCTATGTCATCTAACAATGGGACAATAGACCCCAAACAACACTCGTATTAGTACAGTTGGCAAATGGATGGAGCTAGAGCAACGGATGCAGTCTGCTACAGATGTTCTCCTATCTTCCTGGAAGGTGTTGCTTCTATGTTGTTTAAATGGCTTCCACCAAGATCCATTTCTCCATTCTATGAGTTAGCAAGGAAATTCTAAGAATGGTTCAGGCTTCACATAACATAGCTAAAAGATGCAATGTCTCTATCTGGCCTTTTCCAAGGACCAAATGAGTCGTTAAAAAACATTATGACCCAGTTTAATATTGCAGTTATTGAAGTGAGAAATCCTAATAAGGTATGGTATTCATGGCTTTAGTACATGCTATCCATCCAGACATAGACTTTGAAAGATGGATTAAGATGAAACAACCAACCACCATGAAGGAGTTAAACTAGAAGGAGAGTCAGTATCTAAGACTGGAAGAGGCGGACATATTGTTGGGCAAGACTACCAATGTGCAAACAAAAGATATAGTTCGGATAAATGTAGCGGTTAACCAGGATGGAAAAAATGCTTGTACCATGAGAGGAAATGTAGGGAAAGACGGAAATCAGAAAAGGAAAAACCAAAACACTAGTAGGCATAATGGGAATGGCAAGTGGAACAGGAACCCGAGACCTGAGGAGTATCCTCTATTGAATGACAGCTTAGAGAACATCTACCTTGCAACTTATGGAACTACATGATACAACAAGCCTCCCACGAAGAAAGGATCTGAATGATAGAAGCAATCGAGGAAGTTCTACTGCTTACATGAGACTCACGGGCATAACAAGAAAGAGTGTCGACATCTAAAAGATCTAATTGTGGAATTGATTAGGAACAATAGGCTCCAGTAGTACGTGAAGAAGTCTCAAAACTCGGACGAATGTGCCGGACATCAAGTTCCAAGTACTTAAGGGAACCAACTTGGACCTAGCGGAGAAGGATCCAAACAGATGGAACAAAGACTAGTTATCGGCACTATTTTCAAAGGACCTCACCCAACACAAAAGAGTTGGGGGGAAATGGAGCAATACGCTCATTCACTAAGCATGCTGCAAAATAAACTTATTTTACGATTGAGGATGGTGCCCCATTAAAGCAGCAAGGACACTCAATGATGATATATGTCACGATCCAAAATCCAATGTTCGAAAATTGACACTAAATACCTCACTTGTATTCGACTGCCAAAGATTCAAACATCGAACTCCAGTCGGATGGAGCTTATAACAACATTAGATGAATATAAAACAGCGGAAACAAAATGAATATCATGCATTACATCATAGATACAACATCATCATAATATCCATTACAACATCAGAGTATCACAATACATAAGCCACAACTCCAAATAGAACAACAGATGATCATATGCCAAAAAGTCTTCAAAGGAATGAAGCGTTAGCGAACTTCCAAAAACTAAGCACCTTGATATCCAAAGCTTCCAAAATATCTCCATGATAAAAGTCTCAAAAATACTGCTAACACCAGAACACGAAAACCTGCTACTAGGCTGCCCGTGTGGAAATAATGGGCACCCAGAGTTTAGAAAAGAAACAATAAACTCCGGGTCAGTCATGTGACTGGTATGAGTAAACAAAAATAGTTGCTTTCAAATAAACAAGATTTATACAAGAAAAATCGTTCGTGCCTTTGGAAAATAAAACTACCATAAGGCCTCCCGGCGCACACACAATGCAATCGCACACTTGGGGGAGATTTCCCCTTATGATAGTCAAATATGCTTAATACGAGAAAAATTATTTAATATTACTACTATTGCATAGTATGAAAACATTTCGAAAATATAATATTGATCTTAGTCATCTAGGTACCATTATACTATGCCTACTATAGCTGCCATGTTAAATGGTAGGTTCTACAACTAAAACCGTACTGGGTTCGTATTGTTTTGTTTGGGTTTCCAACAAATGGTCAAGCTAAGGAACTTCCTACTTCCACATGGGTACGCCTCTGAAGGACATCCCGAGAACCTACCAGGCTCTCTGCCAACACAAGGCCGGGTTACCTATGCAACTAGGTAACTACTACTCGAGTATGCCACCCCCCGGTCGTTTGCGACCTTTATCCGAGGGCCCTCTACCACAAAGCAACAACCACAAAGTAAATGAGATTGCAGCAACCACATAGGTAAAGTATCTGGGCTCCATACCATGATACCATCTTTTTCCAGAAGGAAATAACATACCCTAAAGGGTGGGACCCTCATAACCTTGCTGCATCTTTCTTGTTTTGACCATTTCCGGGGTGTGAGGTCCGATGAGGTCCCGTCCACAACGCTACGCTTTACACGAAAGCCATGCTTTCATCATGAATGATCAACGAATGATCGTCAAAACACAGCGGCACTTAGCATGCCACACTAACAAATTGGGAGTATATCGCTGATAACCTTCAACTACATAACCTCTGAGCTCATACGTCTCAAAGAAGGGTGTTAAGCTAAGAGAATAAATCTTCCACCACCAACAAATATGTATTTGAAACAAATCTGCTTTATATTTCAAAGTGTAGTGTCAGACACATAACCATACAAGTCTATTTCGGGTTCGAACAGAACCGAAGGTACTTCGTCCAATAAAGAAAGAAGCCCTTGCAAATCCGGTTATCCACAATCCCGATTAGACTTTCCATCATAAGTGGAGATCTCTATACTAGAGCAACTTAGTGCAGAGACATTCGATAGGTTATCATATCATTTTCGTAGACACCCGGTCTTCGTCACCGTCTTCAAATGATGTTCATTTCGACGTATCACTAATCGAAAAAGGTTATATGACACAAAGGTCCTCTCCCGGCTAAACCGAATATTGAGTGCTTAATTTTAAAACACGTGGGTGTATCAATTACAAGGATTCACATTCAAGGTTCGATGTGGGTTTCGGATAACTAACTGAAATCCGACTCCCTGTCGCATCGAAGTTTAAATGTGTTTTACGTGCAAAGGGGTTTTCACATAAATACAGGAACCAATCACAAATCCCAGTTCGTCACAAAGCAATCATAGCATTACAACAGAAATATCAATCCAGTACAGAATATTTGATGATATGCAATCTTCTTCGATTAAGGTGATTGTGATTAAATTGAATTAAGCATATAATTATCTTTATTAATTATTTTAAATCAATGTTTAATTTTACTTAATTATGAATTAATGAGATCTTAATCAACTTTATTAATTAATTATTCCTTCATTAATAATCTTAATTTATTAATTCGTAATTGGTTACTGATTAAGTTTAGTTACCTTTGTTAATTGACTATTCTTTAATTGATTAATTATTAATTATAAAATCATTACAAAACATTAATTGTTAGTTACTACTTCATCATTATAAATAAATTTGGATTAAAGTTAACACTTGGATATTTGATTTACTTCCATATTTTTTTATTAAGTTAAATTTTTAAAACAACTTTTATTTAAAAGAAAATATGAGATTTAAAATATCTTTGAACTTCATAAATTTTAAATAAATGATTCAATATCATTTACCTCACATTCCACTTAACAAATTAACATTAATTTGTGAAGAGTGTATTCAGAAAATTATATAACTTGTGTTTGCAAGATTTTGTTTTAAACTGGATTTTGTTGTTTTGATGACCAACCCGAGAAAGACACCCCCCTGCTTTGGGGTTTAAGAACCCAAAATTTAACGTGAACCTGTTAGGGTTTAAGAACCCATTTCTGTTCACGTTCGAAATTTTGGTGTTGCGCCATCAATGGGTGATCGGACTTCGTCCTCCAGTGCCAATCGTGGTGTTGCACGTTGAGGGAGCTTCGGTCCAATTGGCGACCGCTGACAGTCAGAGGAGGAGGGGCGAGCAATTTTTCTGATGATGTTCTGATGGGTCGTTTGGGTCGAGATGACTCGATTCTCGTTCTCGAAATTTATTCGGGTTATGGGTGTTTGTGGACTTTTGGGGGATGGATGTCCACTCGGTGATGGCTGCAGCTTCGACCAACGATGAAGATTTCGGCCGTGCACGTGCACGTGTTGATTGTGGTGTCAGTCCTGATGGGTTGGGGAGAAGGAAAGGGTGACTTGAAGCATTACGCGGGGAATTAGGGAGAAGGCTCGAAGCCAAGCTCGTATCATTTAAACGTTGCACTGGGTTTTTTTAAAAACTTAAACAAATTTTTGTAAAAAGAAATTTACTCGGGTTAATTTGGGAAAAACTCGAAGCGGGGGGTGTTTTTCTCGGGGGAAACTCGAAGCAGGGGGGTGTCTTTCTCGGGTTGGTCATGAAAACAACAAAATCCAGTTTAAAACAAAACTTTGCAAACACAAGTTATATAATTTTCTGAATACACTCTTTAGAAATTAATGTTAATTTGTTAAGTAGAATGTGAGATAAATGATATTGAATCAATTATTTAAAAATTTTGAAGTTCAAAGATATTTTAAATCTCATATTTTCTTTTAAATTAAAGTTGTTTTAAAATTTTAACTTAATAAAAAAATTTGAAGTAAATCAAATATCCAAGTGTTAACTTGAAACCAAATTTATTTATAATGATGAAATAGTAACTAACAATTAATGTTTTGTAATGATTTTATAAATAATAATTAATCAATTAATGAATAGTCAATTAACAAAGGTAATTAAACTTAATCAGTTAACAATTACGAATTAATAAATTAAGATTATTAATGAAGAATAAAGTTGATTAAGATCTCATTAATTCATAATTAAGTAAAATTAAACATTGATTTAAAATAATTAATAAAGATAATTATATGGTTAATTCACTTTAATCTCACCCACCTTAATCGAAGATGATTGACTATCATCAAATATTCTGTACTGGATTGATATTTATGTTGTAATGCTGTGATTGCTTTGTAATGAACTGGGATTTGTGATTGGTTCCTGTATTTATGTCAAAACCCTTTTTCCTATAAAAGGACATTTAAACTTCGATGGGATAGGGAGTCGGATTTAAGTTAGTTATCCGAAACCCACATCGAACCCTGAATGTGAATCATTGTAATTGATACACCCACATCTTTTAAAATTAAGCGCTCACTATTCGGTTTAGCCGAGAGAGGAACTTTGTGTCATATAACCCATTCTGAATAGTGATACGTCGAAATGAACAGCAATTGAAGACGGTGATGAAAACCAGGTGTCTTCGAAAACGATAGGATAACCTATCTAATGTCAATGCACTGAGTTGCTCCGGTATAGAGATCTCCACTTGTGATGGGATGTCCAAAAGGGATTGTGGATACCCAGATTTGCAAGGGCTTCTTCCTTTATTGGACGAAGTGCCTTCGCTTCCGTTCGAACCCGGAACAGACTTGTGTGGTTGTGTGTCTGACACTACACTTTGAAATATAAAGCAGATTTCTTTCAAATACATATCTATTGGTGGCGGAGGATTTATTCTCTTAGCTTAACACCCTTCTCTGAGACGTATGAGCTCAGAGGTTATGTAGTTGAAGGTTATCAGCGATATACTCCCAATTTGTTAGTGTGGCATGGTAATTGCTGTTGTGTGTTGATGATCATTCGTTGATCATTTGTGATGAAAGCATGGCTTTCGTGTAAAGCATAGCTTTATGGATGAGACCTCATCGGACCACACACCCCGGAAATAGTCGAAACAGGAAAGATGCAGCAAGGTTATGAGGGCCGCACCCTTTAGGGTATGTCATTTCCTTCTGGAAAAAGATGGTATCATGGTTTGGAGCCCAGATACTTTACCTATGTGGTTGCTGTAATCTCATTTACTGCGTGGTTGTTGCTTTCTGGTAGAGGGCCCTCGGATAAAGGTCGCAAATGACTGGGGGGTGGCATACTCGAGTAGTAGTTACCTAGTTACAGAGGTAACCCGGCCTTGTGTTGGCTGAGAGCCAGGTTGGTTCTCGGGATGTCCCTCCAGAGGCGTACCCATGTGGCAGTAGGAAGTTCCTTAGCCTGACCATTTGTTGGAAACCCAAAAAGACAAAACTAAAACCAGTACAGTTTTAGTTGTAGAACCTGCCATTTGACATAGCAGCTATAGTAGGCATAGTATAATGGTACCTAGCTGGCTAAGATCAATATTATATTTTCGAAATGTTTTCATACTATGCAATAGTAATAATATCAAATAATTTTTCTTGTATTAAGCATTTTTGACTATCATAAGGATAAATCTCCCCCAAGTGTGTGATTGCATTGTGTGTGCACCGGGAGGCCTTATGGTAGTTTCATTTTCCAAAGGCATGAACGATTTTTCTTGTATAAACCTTGTTTATTTGAAAGCAACTATTTTTTTTACTCATACCAGTCCCGTGACTGACCCGAAGTTTATTGTTTCTTTTCTAAACTTTGGGTGGACCATTATTTCCGCACGGGCAGCCTAGTAGCAGGTTTCCGTGTTCTGATGTTAGCAGTATTTTGGAGTCTTTTACCTTGGAGATGTTTTGGAAGCTTTGGATATCAAGGTGGTTAGTTTTTGGAAGTTCGCTATCGCTTCAGTCCTTTGAAGACTTTTTGGAATATGATCATCTATTGTACGATAAGGATTTGTGGCTTATGTATTATAATACTTTGATGTTGTAATGGATATAATGTTGATGTTGTATCTATGATGTAATGCATGATATTCATTCTGTTTCCGCTGTTTTATATTCATCTAATGTTGTTATAAGCTCCATCTGACTGGAGTTCAATGTTTGAATCATTGGCAATCGAACACAAGTGAGGTATTTAGTGTCAGTTTTCGAACATTGGATTTTGGATCGTGACAATATAATGTTTCAAAACCGAGACACTAAAGGAGTGGTAGTGCCGACTATCGACCCGATGGTGGTAACCGTCGGAATTGGGCCGACAGTTGCACGTCAAATGCTAGTGGATATGGAAGTTCTGTCAACATCTTGTTTCGACATATGTTCGATCAAATGTAAATCAGCATGAAGGATGTGTCTGCTTGCCGAATGAAAATACACGATTTTATGGCAGAACCAAGATAGCTAGTCGAAATGGTTGACTTGCCAGTCGAGCTCGAAGAAGGAGAATGAAGGGTAGTCCTTATCTAAACCTTTGTGATCGTGGATGAAATATCTTATAATGCTTTCTTGGGTCGACCGACCATTGTTGATTTTAGGATTTCTTTGGCTTCTTAGTGCCTTACCATAATATTCCTAATGGAGAATGCAGTTGGAGTTATAAAGAAAGATCAAAGCGTCGCTTGAGAATGTTATGTCGTTGAGTTACACGAATCAAAACGAAAGGAAAAAGTAAAGAATGCGTGGAAGTCTCTCGACATTCACGAACCGTCAGCATAGCAATTACAGAACCACCCCTGGATTAGGGACCATAGTCATTTTGACAAGGCTTTGGACATTATGAAGAAGAGTTGTGAGGAGGAACAGACGGCACAGGCAGAGATTACGGTGTCAATCCATGTCGATATGGATAACCCAACTCAAGTCTTAAATAAGGTCATAACTTGGAATAAGAATGCAACAAGAATTTCTTAAATTTCTTCGCACCAACCTAGACATGTTCATTTGGATGCTTTCCGATATGTGTGGGATATTGCCAGAGATAGCATGTCATGCCCTCAATATCAATCCTAAGTACACTCCAGTGAGGCAGAAGAGATGCATCCTGGGAGCGATTCGTGACGCAATCTATCCTAAGTGGGTGTCGAATCTAGTTTTAGTTAAGAAGCTTAATGGGAAGTGGTGAATTTGTATTGATTACTCGGACCTAAATAATGCCTGTCCAAAGGACAAATTCCATTACCCCAAATCGACCAGCTTGTAGACGAAACTGCTGTCCATGAACTACTCTCATTTATGAATGCCTACTCAGGATACAACTAGATTGTGATGCAGGAACCCAATTAGGAGAACACTACCTTCATCACCGACCTCAGATTGTACTATTACCAGGTGATGCCATTTGTCCTAAAGAATTCTAGCGCAACCCACCAATCGTTGGTGAATACAATGTTCAAGGACCAGATCGGACGAACAATGGAAGTCTACATGCATGACATGCTAGTCTAGTCACATATGCCAAGAAATCACTTGGACAACCTCTTGGAAATGTTTGAAATTATCCAAAAATATGGAACGAAGCTTAACCCACTGAAATGATCTTTCGGTGTGGCTTTTTCAAAATTTCTAGGTTTCGTTATGAATGCTAGGGGGCACAAAGCTAATCTCAAGTAAACTACTATCCTATAGAACGTCACAACCCCTACGACCAAAAAGGAATTGCAAGGTCTGAATGGAAAGGTCGTAGCATTGAGCCGATTTAAAGCAACATACAAGTGTATACCGTTATCGATGCACTACAGAAGGGTAAGGA
This sequence comes from Allium cepa, assembly GCA_030765085.1. Taxonomy (NCBI): domain Eukaryota; kingdom Viridiplantae; phylum Streptophyta; class Magnoliopsida; order Asparagales; family Amaryllidaceae; genus Allium; species Allium cepa. Next base: position 959,200,353 of record CM060939.1, on the reverse strand, counting down.
AGTTTTCAAATGGAATCAGGTGTGCCAAACCGCTTTTGAGGAATCAGTGCAAAATGGAGACCTTACTGGTTTTAAAACCAACAAATGGGGAAGACCTGTTCAACTACATAGCAGTGTCAACCACACTTTGAGCACATCATTTGTATGCGAGGAACCTAGAATCCAGTAGCCCGTTTACTACATCAATAAGCGATTCATTGGAGCCAAGCTTATTGCCTGTTGATTGCATCAAAGAAGTTATACCCATACTTCCAGGCTCACCCTATCAAAGTGCTGATGGGTCAACCTTTGAAGCAGATGATGTACTGTCCAGAGATGTCGAGATGACTTCTTAAATGGAACATTGAGTTGAATCGGTATGTCATCACTTATTACACTCGAAGGGAAATCAATGGATAGGCATTAGTAAATTTCATCATAAGGTTCATAATATGGGATGGTGTAACATTCCCGAAAATTCATTAAGTTTAATTTGGCAATTAAATTAATTTTTGGAAATAAATTGTGAATTAATTAGAAAATTTTCTAGAATAAATGGATAATTTTGATTATAAATAGTAATTTATATTAGAAATTTAAGGATAAGTGATTTATAAAATAAAGATTGAATTTCAAAATATAATAGAATTTAAAAGCTTGAGATTAATAAAATGATAGTAATAGTCGTTTTCTAAAATATTAATTATATTTGGTAGATGTAATAAATTTTAAAAAGAAGATTTATTTTTAGGATTTAATTCTCTCATGTGAATAAATGTGAATATTTGTTAATATGAAATTAAAATTTCTAAATCCTTCTTTTCATTTTTAAAAGTTGAACAAACAAAAAAAAATAAAAAAAATGAGATGTTTTAAAAATAAGTGGCGTTTAAAAGTCATTAGGATGTAATTTATATAATATAAAGATTGGTTAAAAACAATTTTTCTTTTAACATTGTATATACATGTATATGTACAAATGAATAAAGAGGTATCTTCATTTACAAAGTAATATGATATGAAGTTGTTTAAAAAAAAAAAAACCTTCTTGTCTTTGTAAAAATACAAACATACATAGGGAGATGGAGTAAGCTGATTTGCAAAATCTAGATCTTATGATTGTATTTTTAACAAATGGCATGATAACATCATTGCTTAATTAAAATATTCAATTTAAAAATTTCAGAAAATCTTTCAACTTCCAATTCGAATTTATTTAGTCTCATCAAATCTGAAAAGAAACAGTGAAAAGGATTTGAATATCTCAAACTACAACAATACAAAAGTATCAAAGATCTAGCATTTCAAAATCCAACTCCAAAGAAAAAAAAGAAGAAATCAGAGGAAGCTTCAATTTGGAAGCAATACAATGGAAAGCATGCAGTTTCAAAATAATCTGAAGCAAGTTCAGGCAAGGTCGGATCTGAAACAAAGTTTAAAACAAAACAGAGAAAAAAAATCACCAGGAATTCAACATAAAAACAAATCCAGTTTCAATACCAATGGGGAGTTGCAAGCCTGAAGTATGCAAATGCAAGTTCAAGATCAAAATTAGATATTCCAGTTGAAAGAAATAAAGTAAATAAAAATTGGAAAACCAAGTTATTCTCAATTCAAGGAAATCTCAAACCTGTAGACAGTAAAAAAAATTAAAGCTTGCTTCAACTCAATTCAAAAAGAAAAATCTGAAGTGTTTTCAAGGTGTAGTGATGTACATTCAGGTGAGTTTTGTTTTAACTGTATAGTTTATAGAATTATGGTTTTTAAATAAATTTCAACAACAAATTTAAAACTTGAATTGCAGATTTATGAAAAAAAAAACAAAGCAAACTCAGATGGAATGCTAAGGCTTCAACCTGAAATGGGTTAGAACAGTGCAGTTCTCTCTGGGATTTAAATAAAGATAAGTAAATTTCTTTAAAAGCTTTTAATTTGATGTTGTAAATCAGTGATAAAGCATAAGTTTAAAATAGTTGAACAAAATAAAAAAAATGCAGATTCAACTTGAAAGCAAATGTGAATTGAAGTCTGCAGCTTGGAAAATAAATCAAGTTGAAGCTTTAAACAAATTCAAACTGTCAGTAAATAAATTCTATTGTTTGTCATTGATGATGTGAGTAACAAATGCAATAGGAAGTCTAAACAAAGTTTATGTTAATAAACTTCTGCAGATCAAAGAAATAATTGCCTGTCTCTGTTTAACAGAAACCAAGTTCCCCTCTACTCTGTCAAAAACACTTCTCTGCTTTTGTTTTCTCAAAAATCCAGGTGAGCAAACACACTCGAGCCCATTTATATGCTTTGGTATTTGAGTTGATGTTTGAAATATGTGTTAAGTTGCAGACTATGTCAGCATGTTTGCATGTTTGCTTGTGCATGTTTATGTTTTTTTTCAACTGAGATATCTCTGTCTTAGTTCTAAGGATCAGGTTTATTCCAAAATCCATTACCTCTTGATTTGATCTCAACTAGAATTTGATATGTAAATGAAACATGTTTGTTCAGTGTGGATTCAAGTTTATAAATTATAATTAAGTTAATAAAATTTTAAGTTAGGTTTATAACTTGAGTGCATATATGAAATCATGATTTTTAAAATTAAAATCACATTTTTTAATTAAGTATGGAATGAGTATTACTGGGTTGAACAAAAAAGGGGTTTTGGGTTTTATCTGACGATCTAGTGGATTTGGGATGTTGTAGTTCTTCCTGGAGGTGGAGGAATGACAGGTGAGTGTGGAAAAAATAACTGGAAGATTATCAGAGGATTGTGGATGTGGTGGTTGAGGTTTGAAGGTTGGAACCCTAGTTTTTAACTAGGTAGAGGAAATCGATCACCACGGTCAATTGGATTGATCGAGTGTCACAGAGTTTTGGGCAATGATAGTTGGTTGGTTGACGAATACGTGGCCGAAGTCGCAAGCGCTCAGATGGCCGGAGATGGAGGAACAAGACGTTGACAGGTTTTGGTTTAGGGGGTTTCTAGCTGTTCCAGGTTTGGGACTGGGTGCCCAATTTTGTTTTCGAAGCTTGAAGCATGAATCAATGGTTGTGGTGGTTTGCTGGGTCGACTCCTGATGAGTTGTGATCACCTCTGATGATTGGTGGTGACTGGCGGCAACGTGCACGTGCACGAGGTGGATGCTGTGCAATTTGTTCCAGTGCAGTGTATTTGGGTTTTTGGGGTGGTGAAACCTGTAGTTGAAACCTGTAGTGTTTCTGGAAAAAAAAATAGAAATCAAAGTTTTGAACCAATCTTTAAAACTAAGTTTGAATCTGACTTTAAGTAAGTTTAAACCTAAGTTTTGAAATGATTTAAGTTTTGAAATTTAAACTTTCTTGAACACACTTAGGTATTTAAAGTGGATTTGGCTTGGAAAGAAAAAAAAACTGAAAGGTTTGAATTGTAAAGCAAAGTATTGAGTAAGTTTAAAGATTCTAAAATCTGAAATATGAACTTGAATCTTAGTTTTAAAATAAATAAAGTTTTTAAATTTAAATTGTTTTAACTACTTTAAAAATAGTTAAGTGATTTGAAATTTAAAATAAAATTAGAAGTATGTAAGTTTTTGGAATCTAGGTAATCTGGAACCAAAAAAATTCAAATATGTATTCCAATTTTAGAATAAACCGAAGTTTTAAATTTAAAAATAATTTAAACAACTTTGAATGTCATAGTGTATTTTTAATTGAATTAAATTTAAAAATGAATTTGGTTTAAAATTCTTTCAAATCTCCTTCATAAAATAAATATTCTTTAACTTGTAGAATAGAAAGGGTTTTGAAATATATTTTAAAATTTTGTTTAAGTTACATTTGAATTCATTTTAAATATTAAATTTAAAATGAAATTAAAATTAAAATTTGGAAGTAAATTGTTTTTAAATGCTTTATTTAAATAAGAGATGTTTTATTTTAAAAATAAATAAATGAAATTTAATGATTTTGATTCATTAAATTTTTAAGTTAATTAATTAAGTAATTAATAAATAATTAAATGAAAATAGTAATCACTTAGTAAAATTAATTAAGAGGAGATAACTAAAGATTAAGGATTGATAAATCAAATATTGAGGTTAATTACTTTAAAGTCAAATTAATTAATTAATGTGGTAAATTTATTAAGATAATTGAATCAAGAAAAATAAATTAAGGTTAATAAACTTAAAATGATTAAGAAATCATTATTAATTAAGGAATAATTAATTATTGAAATTAATTAAGGAATAATAAATCTATTTATTAAGGACAATTAATTTTAACTAAGATTTAATTAATATATAATTAAAAGTTTATTATTTAAAGTAATTAATTGAGGAATAAGTAATTAAGATTAATTAATTACAATTAAAGGATAATTAATTAAGATAATTAATTTAATAAATGATTAACAAATGAAGATGGTTAAAACTTAATTAATTATAGTTAATGATAATTAACCATTGGTTTAAAGATTTCAAATAAAAGTAATTATGTGGGTAATAAATTTATAACCACACGGTTTATTCATCTTAATTAAAGATGTTTGATTGTTAATGAATGTTGTGTAATGGATTGATATATTTGATATGTGATGCTATGTGATGCTTTATAATGAGCTGTTATATCTATGATGTCTATATTGTTATATGAATATGCAAACCCCTTTACTTGTAAAACGACATTTGGATTTCGATGCAACAGGGAGTCGGATTCCATTTGCTTATCCGAAACCCACATCGAATTCTAATAATTGAATCTATGCCGATTGATGGTGTGGCACTCTTATTGTGTAAAACCCCTGGACTACACTTGTATACACACAAATATGGATTGCACGTGGAAACTAGTTAAGTCACAGATTTTGAAATTGTTTTAAGATTTAATTTTTGAATCCAAAAATAGTTTGAAATTGGAATTGAAAGCTTTTGAAAATGAGTTTCAAAAATAAAATTTATTTAAATAACTTGATTGAATCTTGGAATTTAAATGAATTAATTTAAATTTGAATTCAATATTGAAATTGAATTCTATAATTTGGGAACTAAGGTTTAAAAAGTTATTTAACTTATTAATGGGTTTATATGGGTTTTTTTTTTAAACCATTTTAAAGGTGATGTTTTGGAATTTAGATTCAACCCAAGTTTTCAACTTGTATAAATTGGACTTTTCTAAAACGAAAACTGTTTGTTTTCAAATAATAGTAGCTTTCATATAAGAAATGAACTCCCAATGTGTGTTAAAAGGATTTCAAGTCTAAAAATGAAAATAGTTTTCCAAACTTTAGATAAATCTTTGGAAACGTGTTTTGAAAGCTATAAATCTTTAATTTTAAAGATTTAATTGGGTTAATCCAATTGAAATGGGAATTGTTTTGAAATCTATGAATAGATCTTTGTGAAACTGGGTGAAACTTTGTGAAATAAATCTTTTTGTTTAAAGATTTAAAAATGGTAATTTGTTTAACCATTTGAAAGAAAAGTTTTGGATTTTATAAGTTGTGACTTAGCTAAAATCCCATATCCATATGTTTTAAAATATGGCGCTTACTATTCGGTTTAGCCGGGAGAGGACCTTATGTCATATAGCTCATTTCGAATAGTGATACGACGTTATGGATAGCATTTGAAGACCGGGTGTCTTCGAGAACGATAGGATAACCTGTCGATTGACTCTGCACTGAGTTGCTCCGGTATAGAGTTCTCCCTTAGTGATGGGAAGTCCGATAGGGATTGTGGATACCAGGATTCGCAAGGTCTTCTTCGGAAGTGCCTTCGGTTCTGTTCGAACCCGGAACAGACTTGTATGGTTGTATGTCCGACATTACACTTTGAGATATTAAACTGATCTCTATCAAATACATTTCTGCTTGGTGGCGGAGAATTTATTCTATTAGCTTAACACCCTTCTCTGAGACGTACAAGCTCAGAGGTTATGTAGTTGATATTTATCAGTGATATATTCCCAATTTGGTAATGTGGCATGCTGAGTGCTGCTGTGTGATGATCATTGGTTGATCATTTGTGATATGATCATTTGTTTGATCATTTATCTTTTTGATCATTGCTTTGGTCATCTGTTGACCCAAAGCATGGCTTTGTGCCAAAGCGTAGCTTTATGGACGAGACTGCATCAGGACCTTACACCCCGGAAATGGTCGAAACAGGAAAGATGCGACTAGGTTATGAGGGTCGCTCCCTTTAGGGTGTGTCATTCCCTTCTGGAAAAGGGTGGTATCATGGTATGGAGCCCAGATACTTACTCATGTGGTTACTGCAGATCTATTACTTTGTGATACTTTGTGGTTGTTGGTGTCGAGCGCTCGGATAAAGGTCCCAAAGGACCAGGGGATGGCATGCTCGAGTAGTAGTTACCTAGTTACAGAGGTAACCCGGTCTTGTGTTGGCAGAGATCCGGTTAGGTTCTCAGGACGTCCCGCCAGAGGCGATCCCATGTGGCAGTAGGAAGTTCCTTAGCCTGACCATTTGTTGGAAATCCAATCAAAACAATACGCGCAATGTACGGTTTTAGTTGCATAACCTGCCATGGAATGTGGCGGTAACCTGCTATTGAACATGGTAGCTATAGTAGGCATACGACGAAATGTCGTATGATGTCTAGGATTAATATTCTATTTTCGAAATGGTTTTTCTACACTATGCACTAGTAATAATATCAAAGAAAACTTTCTCGTATTAAGCATATTTGACTATCATAAGGAGAAATCTCCTCTAATTCTGCGTTTGCATTGTGTGTGTGGCGGGAGGCCTTATGGTAGTTTCATTTTCCAAAAAGCATTACTGTAACGACCCAGAATTTTTAATAATTAAAATTTGAATATTTAATTTATTTTAAATATTTATAGGTGAATTTATAAGTCAAATAAATTTTTATTTGATTTATTGGATTTAATTTAATAATTTAATCGATAATTTAATACGTTAAATTATGAAAATAATTAAAAATTGAGTTAAATATGATTGAAAATAATTTGGAAAATTTTATTTAATCATACTGGAGTTATAGAAATATTTTGGAACTTTTAAAATCGAATTAAAAGTTAATTTGTGAAAATTGAATATTTTAATATTAAATAATCGACTGTAAAATAGTCAATTTTTGAACAGTCTCAGAATTGAACGAAACCAGTTTCATTGGATCCGTAATAGTTAGTTATTACCGGATTTCAATTTTCGTGTCAATCGGAGCTATCGTTTGATCGTGGCAGCTCGAAACGCATCGATTCGTTTTTAATTTAAATTTGGCGAGTCAAAATAGCCATTTTTCAAAAAGTCTCGGAATTCGACGAAACCAGTTTCATCGGATCCGTAATGTGATATTATTGTAAGATTTCAAATTTCAAGTCGTTTGGATTTACCGTTTGTCCGGTACAAATTAAAACGCCTAGAAATCGACTTAAATCGGTTTAATTTAAATTGAGCGTTTTCAGCCATAACTCGCACATACTTCCGAATTAGCTTCCGAAACCTGTTCCATTGTGTCCGGAACGCGGGGTAAACCTTAGAAACGCTGGTTACGGCGCCTAAATCGGAGTTCGGAATTCCCGGGATGAATAGTGTTTACGCTTGCTCGTTCCTTATAAATATGCACACTACCCCCTTCATTTAATAAAAAAAAATAACAACTAAAACCCTAATTATATTTGCCAGCCGCCACCTTCACCATGAAGGGCCAGAAATGCTCCATTTTCATTTATCAATCTCTCCAAATCCATTCACATTCACGCGAAGTGTTCAACACGAAGATTGAAGAGCAAGGCGAGGGCTTTAATTCCATACGGTGATGATCGGAAACGGAGTCGTGTGGAGGAAGCTACAGGGGGCCGTTCACCATCAGGTCGGCACGGTTTTCGAGGCTATCTAGGTGGCCGAGCTTCACCTAGGAGGGGGCGAGTGTGGTGGAGGAGGAGGCCTTTGCAATGATGTATCCTGATCGAGCTCTCGTCGAGTGTGGAGATCGTATTATTTAACCCTAGTTTACTAATTGGGTTCGGCCATAGCATATCACGTACTGGAGTTTGAACGCAAGAGGGAAGAAAGCACGCACGGTGGTGATGAGGTTGGAGCAAGATCTGAGGGCTAGGATGAGCTTAGGTTTAAAAATAATTAAGTTATGTTGAATTTAAGCTATTAAAATCGTGTACGATCTTATAAAATGCATATCTTTTTCATACGAGGTCGAAAAAATGCAAACCCAGTTGCGTTGGAATCGTATGGACGAGCACTACGCGATGGAGTTGGTTTGGAGTCGTTTGGAGTTAGTGAGAATTTCGGGTAAAATTAAACGCGCGTTTAATTTTATTCGAAATAAAAGCTGAAACGGAAATTAAAACGAAGGTGAGAACTTCTCACTCAATCGAATAGGTTTCGATTTTATTTTAAATAGTTAGATTTAAAATATTTGAATGCATGTTTGAATGATGACTGTAAATTATTGATTGTTAAAATAGACATTATGCGCCGTTAGTAAGCGGATGTTATTTAATATAAACATATACCGCGAATATTTCATAAACAGTGAAATTGGTATTATATATATAATATCAATATATATATATTGGCATATGTATATATTGCAGTTGTTGATTTCCCGCATTTTTTGTTTAGCGGATGAGACCCTATTACGCCGTTATTAAGCGGATAATATTTAATAAGAACATATACCGCGATAATTTCGTACTGGAGCGAAATTGGTATTGTGCTAATGTTTTTGGATGCAGGAAACAGGTTGGAGGGATCCAACTGGATTCCTCAACATTATTTATTTTATTTCAGATATTTTGATATTTGATGGATTATCATATCGATATATGATATCGTTGTTAGTCGTGATTGACTATTTGGTGTGTAGCATCATTGGACCCAGATTTTGGGATTTTAAAATGATTTTTAAAGTGATTTTTAAAAGTATACTATATTTTTGGAATTGATCCATTATAAATAAATAAACGTTATAATTTTTAAAGTTATAAAAATTATGTTTTTGTGAAATATAGTAAAAAAGCTGATTTTTAGAAATACGATTAAAAGTTGATTTTTAAGAAATATGAACTAATGATTTTAGAAAATAATTTAGATTGGATTTTTGAATATATGATAAAAGTTTAAATATAGGATTTATAAAATTTGATTATTTTTATAAATCAGAATGATGAAATTATAAAGGAATTTAAAGACGTTTTAAAAGAAAAATATAAATTGATTTATATTAAAGATTTATAAATTGATAATTTATAAATTAGAACGTAGGAATTATAAAACGAGCTTTTATAAGTGTAGGAATAAATTGTGAATGAATTTCATGAATAGAATGAAATTTATAGAATTTTATACGGTGAAGTCATAAAAGGAATTTTATAAGCAGTAGGTTTATAAAATTTATTATGTTGTTAAAATAATAGTTTTGGATAAATAAATGAATCTTATAAGTTATAAGATTTATAATTATGAAATTCTAAGGAACGATTTTGTGAAATAATCGTTTATAAGTAGTTAACTTATAATATGAACGTTTAGTTTATAATTTAGTTATAAACTGGAATATGTTAATAAAGGAATTTATAAAAAGGAAGTTTTTATAAATAAATAGAAATGGAATTTATAAACGTTGTTTTATAAATTCGCAAACGACTTATTTTGATAAGTTAATTGTTATAACTTAGAAATAGAGTTATATTCACGTTTTAGACTGTGAATAATCCTCTGAAATAAAAATGAATAAAAGGATGAGATTTGTTAACGAAGTTTATTCACGTTTTTGAATAGTGAATAACACGTTAAATAAAATGTTTTTGAATGTGATGTTTTAAATAGAATTAAAACGATCTAACGATGTTTTTAAACATGTTGAGATTCGAAACCATAGATTTCAACATTCATTGTTGAAATAGACGTTTTCGAGAAATAAAAGGAAATGGTGGACTATAACACTGTTGTTATAGTAAATGATTTCCGAAAGGAAATGTTTTTAATAGTATTGGGATTTATATATCTATTTTAAATTCGAATCCCTATACTAGTGATTTTGGGTTGTCGTAACGATGTTTTACGTAACATTCGTTTTGGCCCAAGTAAATATGTTTAAGTGAATAATTTCCTTAAAGAATGAAATATATACTTAATTCGATTTAAGTATATTGAATATTTTCTAAGTGTTGAAAATAAAAGAGATTTGTGAATTACTTATGAATAAATAAGTATGGAAATGTTTTCCAGTATAAAGTGAATATTTAGAATTTATCTTTTTAAAGATAAATTGAAATGAATTATTGAAATCGTATATGCACGAATATTTTGAAATACAAATTCATTATGGAATTTATATGTGAAAAGTGAAATTGGTTAAAAATAAATATTGATTTATTTTTGAAGTGTTGAAACTATATATCTAGTAAAGATATTTTGGAAAATAAATGATTTGGAAAATTATTTGGAATCTGGTGATGTATGCATATCCAGTGATAGTTCAATAACCGACTATCAATATTTCCCTTTGAATGGGTATTTGATGTGAATTGATTGAATTTGAATGCACACTTATTTTTGAATAAGCGCTCACTATTCGGGTTAACCGGGAAAGGACCATGGGGTCGTATAACCCATTCCGAATATGTGATACGTCGTTGTGAATTGCATTTGAAGATCGGTGTTGAAGACCGGTATTTGCGAGAGCGATAGGATGACCTATCGATTGTCTCTGCACTGGGTCGCACCTGGTATAGAGATTCCATAAGTGATGGGAAATCCGATCAGGATTGTGAATATCCGGATTGCAAGGACTTCGTAAGAAGTGCCTTCGGTTCTGTTCGAGCCCGGAACAGACTTGTATGGATTGTATGCCTGACATTACAAGTTGAGATATAAAGCCGATTTCTTTCAAATATATTTCTGTTGGTGGCGGAGAATTTATTCTTTGCTTAACACCCTTCTTTGAGACGTACGAGCTCAAAGGTAATATAGTTGAAGTTATCAGCGATATATCCCATTTTGGTAATGTGACATGCTGAGTGATGCTGAAATGATCATTGTGTTGATTATTGTGATAGGATCATTTATTTGATCGTCTATCTTAGTGATCATTGTGTTGATCATTTGTTGACCCAAAGCATGGCTTTTGTATAAAGTATGTTTTTGTGGACGTGAATTCGTCGAGCCTCACATCCCGGAAATGGTCAAAACAGGAAAGATGCGGCAAGGTTATTAGGGGTTGCTGTAGCTCCCCTTAGGGTATGTGCATTTCCTTCTGGAAAGGGGTGGTATCATGGTATGGAGCCCAGATACTTACTCATGTTGAAAACACTCTATTTATTATGGTGTGATGTTGGATATCGAGCGCTCGGTTGAAAAGGTCCTAAAGGACCGGGGAATGGCGTGCTCGTGTCAGTAGTTACCCAGTTAAGGGGTAACCCGGCCTTGTGTTGGCAGAGTTCCGGTTTGGTTCTCGGGGATGTCTTTCCAGAGGCATTCTCAGTGGCAATGGGAAGTTCCTTGGCCTGACCATTTGTTGGAAATCCAATTCCCAATACGAAACTTGTACGGTTTTAGTTGTAGAACCTGCCATCTAATATGGTAGCTATTAGTAGGCATAATATAATGGTACCTATGCTGGCTAAGATTTATATTCTACTTTCGAAATGAATTTGTTCTACACTATGCACTAATAATAATATCAAAATTGATTTGATTTTAATGCGTATCAAGCATCTTTGACTATCATAAGGAGAAATCTTCTCCAAGTCTGCGTTTGCATTGTGTGTGTGGCAGGAGGCCTTATGGTAGTCTCATTTTTTAAAAGCATTGCGAATTGATTAAAAATATTCCTCTATTTTGATTTTAAAGATAAATAAACTGTTTTGAGTTCTCACACCAGTCACATGACTGACTCGGAGTTTATTGTTTTCCTTCCTAAACTCTGGGTGCCCACCAATTTCCACACGGGCAGTCAAGAGTTAGGTTTATCAGGATATTCTGGATATTCTGGAGTTGCTGGAGGCAAGCTGGATGGCATGGCGTATTACTAGTTTATATAGTATTTCTTTTCCGCTGCACTGTTTATTGTTGTATGTTGTTGTACACTCTGATGATATGATGTAATGAAATGAAATGTAATGTAATAACTGATATAGTTCTTTGTTTAAAGATTATTCATTTATTATTATATGTTGTTCCGCTGCGAATTGTGAGATTCTGATGTTGTTCTTTTTGTTTCCTTTCTTCCCGTTCTGTTTTTCAAATTCTTCTATCCTCTATCTTCTGTTTTTCAAATTCTCTGTTCTCTTTTCTATTTTCCTTTCTCTCTATTTTCTATCTTCTCTTCTTTTTTTTTTCTTTTTCTCTCTTCTTTTCTTAAATTCTTTTTCTTAAACCCCTAAGGGTTCGTATTTTCGTTCATCTTGAATTAAACAAAGGAGATTAGTGTCTATTCAAGGAGTACGGACTTAGCGGTCGTTACATTTGGTATCAGAGCTTATGGTTAAGCGACAACCATGGTTCTGTAGGGTATAATTCATTAGAGATAGAGTCAGCAGTACTCTAGAATGAGTTTGAGTGTAATAATAGCTATGAGAGCGTACTTGTTAGTGAATATGAAATTGTTTTATATTGTGATGATTGGTTTATTGAGTGGCATATGAACCTTCCTCAGCACGGTATGTACAACTTTGCCGAAGGGGTTTCTAAACACTTGAATAGAACAACTCGACACAATATTGATTTTAAAATTGGGTAAATGCAATAATTTTACCTTGATTATATTTTATATATAAAGAAATAATTTTTCAGAATTATTAAAGTGTATATAAGTTGATTGTTAGGTTGTTTGAATAATCTAAATAAAAGAATAATTGTATAAGCAAATGAATTATAAGAATTGAATTATAATTAAAGTGTTTACAATTGTGAAATAAACTTATATATATAAGAAGTGATTTAAAGTTAAATGGAATAATGAATGAAAGTATAAATTAATTGAAATCAAATGTTATTAGAAGTTGAATAAAAATTGAATGAAAATCAATTAAAATTTAAACCGAATTGAATGTATGAATATAAGCAAAGGAATTTGGTTGAAATTAATAAACATTGATTGTTATATGATTGTTAGATGATTGTATATAATTCATTAAGAGTTAATGAAAGTGAATTAGTGAAATTTAAAGCTATGAAATTGAATTCAAATTTAAGATAAATAAATTTGAATAGAATTGAATGTGAATTAGATTTAATTAGTAAATGTAAACTAATTAAAATTGAGAATGAATGTTGATAAAATCCAATGTTGATAAATCAAATATGATTTAAAGTGAAAACCCAAATTCATTGAATATGAATGAGAATATAAATGAATATTGATTGGTTATGGATGTAATTGGTTGATGGTTGAATATATATTGCTTTAGTTGCATTTGCTATGTGACATGTAGTAGTTATGTTGATATATGTTGTATATCGATACTATGCTTTATATACATGATTCTCATGTTGTTTGTTGAGTTTAGTAGGGGCGGATCGCTTTTGCTTCGCATTTGGAGTTCGCTTTTGCGCTATATTAGCTGTATATGCTCGCTAATAAAATATAAGGTACATATCTCGGATTAAATATCGTACTTTTACACTTTTTTCCCTTCGGGATGCCTCATTACTTGATGAGATGTATATTTGTGATATATATACTGTCATTTTTTTTTTCGGATCGAGCCGCGCAAAGGAGACTATGGCGAATTTTTCCGGAAATTTAAGGCGTTAGAAAATTTTTGAGAAAATTGGGAAAATTTTTGAAAACTTTAACTTTGTTTTAGAATTGAGAGTTAAACAATAGTAGTTGTTTTTGAAAAGATAACTAAGTATGATTTGAAAACTTAGTAAAGTATTGAAAGAAGTTTAACTATGAATTTGGGAAAGTTAATAGATTTTGAAACTTTTCTTACTTGTAATTTCGAGGACGAAATTCTTTTAAGGGGGAAAGATTGTAACGACCCAGAATTTTTAATAATTAAAATTTGAATATTTAATTTATTTTAAATATTTATAAGTGAATTTATAAGTCAAATAAATTTTTATTTGATTTATTGGATTTAATTTAATAATTTAATCGATAATTTAATACGTTAAATTATGAAAATAATTAAAAATTGAGTTAAATATGATTGAAAATAATTTGGAAAATTTTATTTAATCATACTGGAGTTATAGAAATATTTTGGAACTTTTAAAATCGAATTAAAAGTTAATTTGTGAAAATTGAATATTTTAATATTAAATAATCGACTGTAAAATAGTCAATTTTTGAACAGTCTCAGAATTGAACGAAACCAGTTTCATTGGATCCGTAATAGTTAGTTATTACCGGATTTCAATTTTCGTGTCAATCGGAGCTATCGTTTGATCGTGGCAGCTCGAAACGCATCGATTCGTTTTTAATTTAAATTTGGCGAGTCAAAATAGCCATTTTTCAAAAAGTCTCGGAATTCGACGAAACCAGTTTCATCGGATCCGTAATGTGATATTATTGTAAGATTTCAAATTTCAAGTCGTTTGGATTTACCGTTTGTTCGGTACAAATTAAAACGCCTAGAAATCGACTTAAATCGGTTTAATTTAAATTGAGCGTTTTCAGCCATAACTCGCACATATTTCCGAATTAGCTTCCGAAACCTGTTCCATTGTGTCCGGAACGCGGGGTAAACCTTAGAAACGCTGGTTACGGCGCCTAAATCGGAGTTCGGAATTCCCGGGATGAATAGTGTTTACGCTTGCTCGTTCCTTATAAATATGCACACTACCCCCTTCATTTAATAAAAAAAAATAACAACTAAAACCCTAATTATATTTGCCAGCCGCCACCTTCACCATGAAGGGCCAGAAATGCTCCATTTTCATTCATCAATCTCTCCAAATCCATTCACATTCACGCGAAGTGTTCAACACGAAGATTGAAGAGCAAGGCGAGGGCTTTAATTCCATACGGTGATGATCGGAAACGGAGTCGTGTGGAGGAAGCTACAGGGGGCCGTTCACCATCAGGTCGGCACGGTTTTCGAGGCTATCTAGGTGGCCGAGCTTCACCTAGGAGGGGGCGAGTGTGGTGGAGGAGGAGGCCTTTGCAATGATGTATCCTGATCGAGCTCTCGTCGAGTGTGGAGATCGTATTATTTAACCCTAGTTTACTAATTGGGTTCGGCCATAGCATATCACGTACTGGAGTTTGAACGCAAGAGGGAAGAAAGCACGCACGGTGGTGATGAGGTAGGAGCAAGATCTGAGGGCTAGGATGAGCTTAGGTTTAAAAATAATTAAGTTATGTTGAATTTAAGCTATTAAAATCGTGTACGATCTTATAAAATGCATATCTTTTTCATACGAGGTCGAAAAAATGCAAACCCAGTTGCGTTGGAATCGTATGGACGAGCACTACGCGATGGAGTTGGTTTGGAGTCGTTTGGAGTTAGTGAGAATTTCGGGTAAAATTAAACGCGCGTTTAATTTTATTCGAAATAAAAGCTGAAACGGAAATTAAAACGAAGGTGAGAACTTCTCACTCAATCGAATAGGTTTCGATTTTATTTTAAATAGTTAGATTTAAAATATTTGAATGCATGTTTGAATGATGACTGTAAATTATTGATTGTTAAAATAGACATTATGCGCCGTTAGTAAGCGGATGTTATTTAATATAAACATATACCGCGAATATTTCATAAACAGTGAAATTGGTATTATATATATAATATCAATATATATATATTGGCATATGTATATATTGCAGTTGTTGATTTCCCGCATTTTTTGTTTAGCGGATGAGACCCTATTACGCCGTTATTAAGCGGATAATATTTAATAAGAACATATACCGCGATAATTTCGTACTGGAGCGAAATTGGTATTGTGCTAATGTTTTTGGATGCAGGAAACAGGTTGGAGGGATCCAACTGGATTCCTCAACATTATTTATTTTATTTCAGATATTTTGATATTTGATGGATTATCATATCGATATATGATATCGTTGTTAGTCGTGATTGACTATTTGGTGTGTAGCATCATTGGACCCAGATTTTGGGATTTTAAAATGATTTTTAAAGTGATTTTTAAAAGTATACTATATTTTTGGAATTGATCCATTATAAATAAATAAACGTTATAATTTTTAAAGTTATAAAAATTATGTTTTTGTGAAATATAGTAAAAAAGCTGATTTTTAGAAATACGATTAAAAGTTGATTTTTAAGAAATATGAACTAATGATTTTAGAAAATAATTTAGATTGGATTTTTGAATATATGATAAAAGTTTAAATATAGGATTTATAAAATTTGATTATTTTTATAAATCAGAATGATGAAATTATAAAGGAATTTAAAGACGTTTTAAAAGAAAAATATAAATTGATTTATATTAAAGATTTATAAATTGATAATTTATAAATTAGAACGTAGGAATTATAAAACGAGCTTTTATAAGTGTAAGAATAAATTGTGAATGAATTTCATGAATAGAATGAAATTTATAGAATTTTATACGGTGAAGTCATAAAAGGAATTTTATAAGCAGTAGGTTTATAAAATTTATTATGTTGTTAAAATAATAGTTTTGGATAAATAAATGAATCTTATAAGTTATAAGATTTATAATTATGAAATTCTAAGGAACGATTTTGTGAAATAATCGTTTATAAGTAGTTAACTTATAATATGAACGTTTAGTTTATAATTTAGTTATAAACTGGAATATGTTAATAAAGGAATTTATAAAAAGGAAGTTTTTATAAATAAATAGAAATGGAATTTATAAACGTTGTTTTATAAATTCGCAAACGACTTATTTTGATAAGTTAATTGTTATAACTTAGAAATAGAGTTATATTCACGTTTTAGACTGTGAATAATCCTCTGAAATAAAAATGAATAAAAGGATGAGATTTGTTAACGAAGTTTATTCACGTTTTTGAATAGTGAATAACACGTTAAATAAAATGTTTTTGAATGTGATGTTTTAAATAGAATTAAAACGATCTAACGATGTTTTTAAACATGTTGAGATTCGAAACCATAGATTTCAACATTCATTGTTGAAATAGACGTTTTCGAGAAATAATAGGAAATGGTGGACTATAACACTGTTGTTATAGTAAATGATTTCCGAAAGGAAATGTTTTTAATAGTATTGGGATTTATATATCTATTTTAAATTCGAATCCCTATACTAGTGATTTTGGGTTGTCGTAACGATGTTTTACGTAACATTCGTTTTGGCCCAAGTAAATATGTTTAAGTGAATAATTTCCTTAAAGAATGAAATATATACTTAATTCGATTTAAGTATATTGAATATTTTCTAAGTGTTGAAAATAAAAGAGATTTGTGAATTACTTATGAATAAATAAGTATGGAAATGTTTTCCAGTATAAAGTGAATATTTAGAATTTATCTTTTTAAAGATAAATTGAAATGAATTATTGAAATCGTATATGCACGAATATTTTGAAATACAAATTCATTATGGAATTTATATGTGAAAAGTGAAATTGGTTAAAAATAAATATTGATTTATTTTTGAAGTGTTGAAACTATATATCTAGTAAAGATATTTTGGAAAATAAATGATTTGGAAAATTATTTGGAATCTGGTGATGTATGCATATCCAGTGATAGTTCAATAACCGACTATCAATATTTCCCTTTGAATGGGTATTTGATGTGAATTGATTGAATTTGAATGCACACTTATTTTTGAATAAGCGCTCACTATTCGGGTTAACCGGGAAAGGACCATGGGGTCGTATAACCCATTCCGAATATGTGATACGTCGTTGTGAATTGCATTTGAAGATCGGTGTTGAAGACCGGTATTTGCGAGAGCGATAGGATGACCTATCGATTGTCTCTGCACTGGGTCGCACCTGGTATAGAGATTCCATAAGTGATGGGAAATCCGATCAGGATTGTGAATATCCGGATTGCAAGGACTTCGTAAGAAGTGCCTTCGGTTCTGTTCGAGCCCGGAACAGACTTGTATGGATTGTATGCCTGACATTACAAGTTGAGATATAAAGCCGATTTCTTTCAAATATATTTCTGTTGGTGGCGGAGAATTTATTCTTTGCTTAACACCCTTCTTTGAGACGTACGAGCTCAAAGGTAATATAGTTGAAGTTATCAGCGATATATCCCATTTTGGTAATGTGACATGCTGAGTGATGCTGAAATGATCATTGTGTTGATTATTGTGATAGGATCATTTATTTGATCGTCTATCTTAGTGATCATTGTGTTGATCATTTGTTGACCCAAAGCATGGCTTTTGTATAAAGTATGTTTTTGTGGACGTGAATTCGTCGAGCCTCACATCCCGGAAATGGTCAAAACAGGAAAGATGCGGCAAGGTTATTAGGGGTTGCTGTAGCTCCCCTTAGGGTATGTGCATTTCCTTCTGGAAAGGGGTGGTATCATGGTATGGAGCCCAGATACTTACTCATGTTGAAAACACTCTATTTATTATGGTGTGATGTTGGATATCGAGCGCTCGGTTGAAAAGGTCCTAAAGGACCGGGGAATGGCGTGCTCGTGTCAGTAGTTACCCAGTTAAGGGGTAACCCGGCCTTGTGTTGGCAGAGTTCCGGTTTGGTTCTCGGGGATGTCTTTCCAGAGGCATTCTCAGTGGCAATGGGAAGTTCCTTGGCCTGACCATTTGTTGGAAATCCAATTCCCAATACGAAACTTGTACGGTTTTAGTTGTAGAACCTGCCATCTAATATGGTAGCTATTAGTAGGCATAATATAATGGTACCTATGCTGGCTAAGATTTATATTCTACTTTCGAAATGAATTTGTTCTACACTATGCACTAATAATAATATCAAAATTGATTTGATTTTAATGCGTATCAAGCATCTTTGACTATCATAAGGAGAAATCTTCTCCAAGTCTGCGTTTGCATTGTGTGTGTGGCAGGAGGCCTTATGGTAGTCTCATTTTTTAAAAGCATTGCGAATTGATTAAAAATATTCCTCTATTTTGATTTTAAAGATAAATAAACTGTTTTGAGTTCTCACAACAGTCACATGACTGACTCGGAGTTTATTGTTTTCCTTCCTAAACTCTGGGTGCCCACCAATTTCCACACGGGCAGTCAAGAGTTAGGTTTATCAGGATATTCTGGATATTCTGGAGTTGCTGGAGGCAAGCTGGATGGCATGGCGTATTACTAGTTTATATAGTATTTCTTTTCCGCTGCACTGTTTATTGTTGTATGTTGTTGTACACTCTGATGATATGATGTAATGAAATGAAATGTAATGTAATAACTGATATAGTTCTTTGTTTAAAGATTATTCATTTATTATTATATGTTGTTCCGCTGCGAATTGTGAGATTCTGATGTTGTTCTTTTTGTTTCCTTTCTTCCCGTTCTGTTTTTCAAATTCTTCTATCCTCTATCTTCTGTTTTTCAAATTCTCTGTTCTCTTTTCTATTTTCCTTTCTCTCTATTTTCTATCTTCTCTTCTTTTTTTTTTCTTTTTCTCTCTTCTTTTCTTAAATTCTTTTTCTTAAACCCCTAAGGGTTCGTATTTTCGTTCATCTTGAATTAAACAAAGGAGATTAGTGTCTATTCAAGGAGTACGGACTTAGCAGTCGTTACAATTACGGATTTATTTTAAATTCCTTGTTGCTTGTTTTTTAAAGACCAAATGTTTTTGTTTGCTCACACCATTCCCATGACTGACCTGGAGTTTATTGTTCCTTTCCTAAACTCTGGGTGCCCACTATTTTCCTACACGGGCAGTCTAGAGTTGGGTTTTTCAAATAGTCAGGTTTAGTAGATTATCTGGAGCTAGTTCAGTCTTTGGATTTGAACTGCACTTGCTTATCTTTGTGCATCGTGGTCTGGAGTTCGAGCTATTGCTGGATTGGTGCTTTGGAGATGGAGATTATCGATACTGGAGTTCTTCCTTGAAGACTATATTGGAGATTTTGTTCCACTGTGGTGTTATCTTTTCTTTCCGCTGCTATTATCTTGTATCATTACTCTGATATATATTGATGTTCATTGTACCATTCATCAGTTATTGTATCAAATGTTGTATATCATATGTATTATTCTTTTTCTTCCGCTGTGTTATTTACTTAATGTGTTATAAGCTCCGGCGAACCAGGTTCGACGTTCGGATCTGTGACATTTGAATACGAGTGTCGTATTCGGTGCCGATTTTCGAAGGTCGAGTCAGGGTCGTTATAATTGGTATCAGAGCTGAGGGTTAAAACTTTAGCTCAGGAGTATAACACATTAAGTAGCTCATTAGAGATAGGGTGAAGTATACCCTAGAATGAGTAATCCCTAAAATATCCGTTCGAATGCCTCCGTAAATTCTCTTACTATTCACTGATAGTAAGTATGAGTGCAAGAAGAGGACGAGATAGGGGACAGGGGAGTACCACTACAAATGGTCAATACCCTACAACAGTGGAAATATCTTCTCTATCAATCTCCTTTGATTCGATTCACAAATTCTTTTGATTGCTTAGTAGCTACTCCAGAAAGAAGCTTCGGTGTGATGATGGCCCTACGAATCGTTGTAGAAAATCCTTACTTTGTATCTTCATCGGTTTCTTATCAGCTTTTTGATCTAAACTCTAATGAATTTGAAATTGAAAATTTAAAATTAAATAAATTAGAAATTTTAAATTAAGAAAATTGGTTAACTAATATGAAGATTTGATCCATCTATCTATTCTTTGGGATCCGATATATATACTACAAACGATTAGTTATCCCTTCGAACTAATCAACGCCCTTGCATATTCGTAGACCGATGGACCCAAATATCTTGTGTAATATTGTATGAGTTTTTTTTTCTCATATTGTCAATATTCTTATTTGGTAAGCCAAATACAGAATTGATATCCAGTTTGATTCGGAAAGATATCTCTATATCTTTTATCCTTTCTTTGTCGTCTTCTTTGCAATTTCGAGGACGAAATTCTTTTAAGGGGGGAAATCTGTAACATTCCCGAAAATTCATTAAGTTTAATTTGGAAATTAAATTAATTTATGGAAATAAATTGTGAATTAATTAGAAAATTTTCTAGAATAAATAGATAATTTTGATTATAAATAGTAATTTATATTAGAAATTTAAGGATAAGTGATTTATAAAATAAATATTGAATTTTAAAATATAATAGAATTTAAAAGCATGAGATTAATAAAATGATAGTAATAGTCGTTTTCTAAAATATTAATTATATTTGGTAGATGTAATAAATTTAAAAAAAAAGTTTTATTTTTAGGATTTAATTCTCTCATGTGAATAAATGTGAATATTTGTTAATACGAAATCAAAAATTTCTAAATCCTTCTTTTCCTTTTTAAAAGTTGAACAAACAAAAATAAATAAAAAAATGAGATGTTTTAAAAATAAGTGGCGTTTAAAAGTCATTAGGATGTAATTTATATAATATAAAGATTGGTTAAAAACAGTTTTTCTTTTAACATTGTATGTACATGTATATGTACAAATGAATAAAGAGGTATCTTCATTTATAAAGTAATATGATATGAAGTTGTTTAAAAGAAAAATCCTTCTTGTCTTTGTAAAAATACAAACATACATAGGGAGATGGAGTAAGCTGATTTGCAAAATCTAGATCTTATAATTGTATTTTTAACAAATGGCATGATAACATCATTGCTTAATTAAAATATTCAATTTAAAAATTTCAGAAAATCTTTCAACTTCCATTTCAAATTTATTTAGTCTCATCAAATCTGAAAAGAAACAGTGAAAAGGATTTGAATATCTCAAACTACAACAATACAAAAGTATCAAAGATCTAGCATTTCAAACTCCAACTCCAAAGAAAAAAAAGAAGAAATCAGAAGAAGCTTCAATTTGGAATCAATACAATGGAAAGCATGCAGTTTCAAAATAATCTGAAGCAAGTTCAGGCAAGGTCGGATCTGAAACAAAGTTTAAAACAAAACAGAGAAAAAAAATCACCAGGAATTCAACATAAAAACAAATCCAGTTTCAATATCAATGGGGAGTTGCAAGCCTGAAGTATGCAAATGCAAGTTCAAGATCAAAATTAGATATTCCAGTTGAAAGAAATAAAGTAGAAGAAAAATTGGAAAACCAAGTTATTCTCAATTCAAGGAAATCTCAAACCTATAGACAGTAAAAAAAATTAAAGCTTGCTTCAACTCAATTCAAAAAGAAAAATCTGAAGTGTTTTCAAGGTGTAGTGATGTACATTCAGGTGAGTTTTGTTTTAACTGTATAGTTTATAGAATTATGATTTTTAAATCAATTTCAACAACAAATTTAAAACTTGAATTGCAGATTTATGAAAAAAAAAAACAAAGCAAACTCAGATGGAATGCAAAGGCTTCAACCTGAAATGGGTTAGAACAGTGTAGTTCTCTCTGGGATTTAAATAAAGATAAGTAAATTTCTTTGAAAGCTTTTAATTTGATGTTGTAAATCAGTGATAAAGCATAAGTTTAAAACAGTTGAACAAAATAAAAAAAATGCAGATTCAACTTGAAAGCAAATGTGAATTGAAGTCTGCAGCTTGGAAAATAAATCAAGTTGAAGCTTTAAACAAATTCAAACTGTCAGTAAATAAATTCTATTATTTGTCATTGATGAAGTGAGTAACAAATGCAATAGGAAGTCTAAACAAAATTTATGTTAATAAACTTCTACAGATCAAAGAAATAATTGCCTGTCTCTGTTTAACAGAAACCAAGTTCCCCTCTACTCTTTCAAAAACACTTCTCTGCTTTTGTTTTCTCAAAAATCCAGGTGAGCAAAAACACTCGAGCCCATTTATATGCTTTGATATTTGAGTTGATGTTTGAAATATGTGTTTATTTGAAGACTATGTCAGCATGTTTGCATGTTTGCTTGTGCATGTTTGTGTTTTTTTTCAACTAAGATATCTCTGTCTTAGTTCTAAGGCTCAGGTTTATTCCAAAATCCATTACCTCTTGATTTGATCTCAGCTAGAATTTGATATGTAAATGAAACATGTTTGTTCAGTGTGGATTCAAGTTTATAAATTATAATTAAGTTAAATTAAAATCTGTTGTCTCTGTAAACTGTAAGAACAGTTTTTGTTTCAAATGAGTAAAATTTCAAACTTCTTAAAATATTAAGTTAGGTTTATAACTTGAGTGCATATATGAAATCATGATTTTTAAAATTAAAATCACATTTTTTAATTAAGTATGGAATGAGTATTACTGGGTTGAACAAAAAAGGGGTTTTGGGTTTTATCTGACGATCTAGTGGATTTGGGATGTTGTAGTTCTTCCTGGAGGTGGAGGAATGACAGGTGAGTGTGGAAAAAATAACTGGAAGATGATCAGAGGATTGTGGATGTGGTGGTTGAGGTTTGAAGGTTGGAATCCTAGTTTTTAACTAGGTAGAGGAAATCGATCACCACGGTCAATTGGATTGATCGAGTGTCACGAAATTTTGGGCAATGATAGTTGGTTAGTTGACGAATACGTGGCCGAAGTCGCAAGCGCTCAGATGGCCGGAGATGGAGGAACGAGATGTTGACAGGTTTTGGTTGAGGGGATTTCCAGCTGTTCCAGGTTTGGGACTGGGTGCACAATTTTTTTTTCGAAGCTTGAAGCATGAATCAATGGTTGTGGTGGTTTGCTGGGTCGACTCCTGATGAGTTGTGATCACCTCCGACGATCGGCGGTGACTGGCGGCAACGTGCACGTGCACGAGGTGGATGCTGTGCATTTTGTTCCAGTGCAGTGTATTTGGGTTTTTGGGGTGGTGAAACCTGTAGTTGAAACCTGTAGTGTTTCTGAAGAAAAAAGAAAAAAAATAGAAATCAAAGTTTTGAACCAATCTGTAAAACTAAGTTTGAATCTGACTTTAAGTAAGTTTAAACCTAAGTTTTGAAATGATTTAAGTTTTGAAATTTAAACTTTCTTGAACACACTTAAGTATTTAAAGTGGATTTGGCTTGGAAAGAAAAAAAAACTGAAAGGTTTGAATTGTAAAGCAAAGTATTGAGTAGGTTTAAAGATTCTAAAATCTAAAATATGAACTTGAATCTTAATTTTAAAATAAATAAAGTTTTTAAATTTAAATTGTTTTAACTACTTTAAAAATAGTTAAGTGATTTGAAATTTAAAATAAAGTTAGAAGTATGTAAGTTTTTGGAATCTAGGTAATCTGGAATCAAAAAAATTCAAATATGTATTCCAATTTTAGAATAAACAGAAGTTTTAAATTTAAAAATAATTTAAACAACTTTGAATGTCATAGTGTATTTTTAATTGAATTAAATTTAAAAATGAATTTAGTTTAAAATTCTTTCAAATCTCCTTTATAAAATAAATATTCTTTAACTTATAGAATAGAAAGGGTTTTGAAATATATTTTAAAATTTTGTTTAAGTTACATTTGAATTCATTTTAAATCTTAAATTTAAAATGAAATTAAAATTAAAATTTGGAAGTAAATTGTTTTTAAATGCTTTATTTAAATAAGAGATGTTTTATCTTAAAAATAAATAAATGAAATTTAATGATTTTGATTCATTAAATTTTTAAGTTAATTAATCAAGTAATTAATAAATAATTAAATGAAAATAGTAATCACTTAGTAAAAGTAATTAAGAAGAGATAAATAAAGATTAAGGATTGATAAATCAAATATTTGAGGTTAATTACTTTAAAGTCAAATTAATCAATTAATGTGGTAAATTTATTAAGATAATTGAATCAAGAAAAATAAATTAAGGTTAATAAACTTAAAATGATTAAGAAATCATTATTAATTAAGGAATAATTAATTTTTGAAATTAATTAAGGAATAATAAATCTATTTATTAAGGACAATTAATTTTAACTAAGATTTAATTAATCAATAATTAAAAGTTTATTATTTAAAGTAATTAATTGAGGAATAAGTAATTAAGATTAATTAATTACAACTAAAGGATAATTAATTAAGATAATTAATTTAATAAATGATTAATAAATGAAGATGGTTAAGACTTAATTAATTATAGTTAATGATAATTAATCATTGGTTTAAAGATTTCAAATAAAAGTAATTATGTGGGTAATAAATTTATAACCACACGGTTTATTCATCTTAATTAAAGATGTTTGATTGTTAATGAATGTTGTGTGATGGATTGATATATTTGATATGTGATGTTATGTGATGCTTTATACTGAGCTGTTATATCTGTGATGTATATATTGTTATATGAATATGCAAACCCCTTTACTTGTAAAACGACATTTGGATTTCGATGCGACAGGGAGTCGGATTCCATTTGGTTATCCGAAACCCACATCGAATTCTAATGATTGAATCTGTGCTGATTGATGATGTGGCACTCTTATTGTGTAAAACCCCTGGACTACACTTGTACGCACACAAATATTGATTGCACGTGGAAACTAGTTAAGTCACAGATTTTGAAATTGTTTTAAGATTTAATTTTTGAATCCAAAAATAGTTTGAAATTGGAATTGAAAGCTGTTGAAAATGAGTTTCAAAAATAAAAGTTATTTAAATAACGTGATTGAATCTTGGAATTTAAATGAATTAATTTAAATTTGAATTCAATATTGAAATTGAATTCTATAATTTGGTAACTAAGGTTTAAAAAGTTATTTAACTTATTAATGGGTTTATATGGGTTTTTTTTTAAACCATTTTAAAGGTGATGTTTTGGAATTTAGATTCAACCCAAGTTTTCAACTTGTATAAATTGGACTTTTCTGAAACGAAAACTGTTTGTTTTCAAATAATAATAGCTTTCATATAAGAAATGAACTCCCAATGTGTGTTAGAAGGATTTCAAGTCTAAAAATGAAAATAGTTTTCCAAACTTTAGATAAATCTTTGGACACGTATTTTGACAGATATAAATCTTTAATTTTAAAGATTTAATTGGGTTAATCCAATTGAAATGGGAATTGTTTTGAAATCTATGAATAGATCTTTGTGAAACTGGGTGAAACTTTGTGAAATAAATCTTTTTGTTTAAAGATTTAAAAATGGTAATTTGTTTAACCATTTGAAAGAAAAAATTTCGATTTTATAAGTTGTGACTTAGCTAAAATCCCATATCCATATGTTTTAAAATATGGCGCTTACTATTCGGTTTAGCCGGGAGAGGACCTTGTGTCATATAGCCCGTTCCGAATAGTGATACGACGTTATGGATAGCATTTGAAGACTGGTGTTGAAGACCGGGTGCCTTCGAGAACGATAGGACAACCTGTCGATTGACTCTGCACTGAGTTGCTCCGGTATAGAGTTCTCCCTTAGTGATGGGAAGTCTGATAGGGATTGTGGATACCCGGATTCGCAAGGGCTTCTTCGGAAGTGTCTTCGGTTCTGTTCGAACCCGGAACAGACTTGTATTGTTGTACGTCCGACATTACACTTTGAGATATTAAACTTATCTCAATCAAATACATTTCTGCTTGGTGGCGGAGAATTTATTCTCTTAGCTTAACACCCTTCTTTGAGACGTACGAGCTCAGAGGTTATGTAGTTGATATTTATCAGTGATATATTCCCAATTTGGTAATGTGGCATGCTGAGTGCTGCTGTGTGATGATCATTGGTTGATCATTTGTGATATGATCATTTGTTTGATCATTTGTCTTTATGATCATTGCTTTGGTCATCTGTTGACCCAAAGCATGGCTTTGTGCCAATGCGTAGCTTTGTGGACGAGACTGCATCAGGACCTCACACCCCGGAAATGGTCGAAACAGGAAAGATGCGCCAAGGTTATGAGGGTCGCTCCCTTTAGGGTGTGTCATTCCCTTCTGGAAAAGGGTGGTATCATGGTATGGAGCCCAGATACTTACTCATGTGGATACTGCAGATCTATTACTTTGTGATACTTTGTGGTTGTTGGTGTCGAGCGCTCGGATAAAGGTCCCAAAGGACCGGGGGATGGCATGCTCAAGTAGTAGTTACCTATTTATAGAGGTAACCCGGCCTTGTGTTGGCAGAGATCCGGTTAGGTTCTCGGGACGTCCCGCCAGAGGCGATCCCATGTGGCTGTAGGAAGTTCCTTAGCTGACCATTTGTTGGAAATCCAATCAAAACAATACGCGCACTGTACGGTTTTAGTTGCATAACCTGCCATGGAATGTGGCGGTAACCTGCTATTGAACATGGTAGCTATAGTAGGCATACGACGAAATGTCGTATGCTGGCTAGGAATAATATTCTATTTTCGAAATGTTTTTTCAGCACTATGCACTAGTAATAATATCAAAGAAAACTTTCTCGTATTAAGGATATTTGACTATCATAAGGAGAAATCTCCTCCAATTCTGCGTTTGCATTGTGTGTGTGGCGGGAGGCCTTATGGTAGTTTCATTTTCCAAAAAGCATTACGGATTTATTTTAAATTCCTTGTTGCTTGTTTTTTAAAGACCAAATGTTTTTGTTTGCTCACACCAGTCCCATGACTGACCTGGAGTTTATTGTTCCTTTCCTAAACTCTGGGTGCCCACTATTTTCCTGCACGGGCAGTCTAGAGTTGGGTTTTTCAGATAGTCAGGTTTAGTAGATTATCTGGAGCTAGTTCAATCTTTGGATCTGAACTGCACTTGCTTATCTTTGAGCATCGTGATTTGGAGTTCGAGCTACTGCTGGATTGGTGCTTTGGAGATGGAGATTACCGATACTGGAGTTCTTCCTTGAAGACTATATTGGAGATTTTGTTCCGCTGTGGTGTTATCTTTTCTTTCCGCTGCTATTATCTTGTATCATTACTCTGATATATATTGATGTTCATTGTACCATTCATGTTGTATCAGTTATTGTATCAAATGTTGTATATCATATGTATTATTCTTTTTCTTCCGCTGTGTTATTTACTTAATGTGTTATAAGCTCCGGCGAACCAGGTTCGACGTTTGGATCTACGGCATTTGAATACGAGTGTTGTATTCGGTGTCGATTTTCGAAGGTCGAGTCAGGGTCGTTATAGATGGCGTAGAAGAAAACACTCTAGAAGCAGTGTCACAGTGGAAACTGTTTGTTAACAGTGCATCAAATGATTTCTACTCAGGAGCAGGAGTTTTTCTCGAAACTCCCAAAGGACGGTCAATTTTCTACGCTCTAAGTTTGGAGTTCCCTGTTACAAACAACGAGGTGGAGTATGAGGCATTAATAGCAAGACTAAAAATTGCGAAGGAATTAGGAATAAGGGCTATGCACATCTACAGCGACTCATAGATAGTTGTATGTCAAGTGAAAGGGGAATATCAGACTAAGGGGGCAAATCTTGCCCTTGTCTTTCAAAGGCATGGGAACTCCTGAATAACATTGAACACTATACCATAAGTCATATTTTGAGAGAAATAATATGAAATCAGATTACCAGCTAAACTAGCTTGGTTCAAAGAAGAAAAGTCAATGGGGCTAGTTCCAATTGAGATGCTAACAGCTTCCAACATAGATCGGATGGGCGTGGATTGGATTCTAGAGAACTACAGAGGAAGAGGAATCGTGAATGACACCAATCAAAGACTATCTGCTAAGAGGAACACTCACTAAGGACTGGAACGAGCGGTAGAAGCTTCTTCAAACGATTCATGCTAAAAGGCAGAATGCCCTACAAGAGGGGATTCTCCACCCTCTTACTCAGATGTGTAATCAGTAGTGAAGCCAAGAGGATCCTCCATGCAGTTCACGAAGGCAGCTTTGGGAACCACATCAGGGAGCAGACACGGGTAAAGAAGGTTCTTCGCTATGGATATTTCTAGCCATCAATCAGTTGAGATGCAGTAGACTACGTTAAACGTTGCGATTAGTCTAGAGATTTTTGCCAAAGTTACAAGAACCCCGTCCACAGAGCTAATGCAATGGTCAGCCTATGGCTGTTTGCAATTTGGCGAATTAATCTAATTGGCATGTTACCAATAGTTAAATAGGGAGTCAATTATGCTATCATCGCATTTGATTACTTCACCTAATAGGCCGAAGCAGAACCGCTGGCCACCATCACTACGTAGAAAGTAATTAATTCATTACTAAAAATATTATTTTTAGGTTTGAAGTATTGCATAAAATAATCACGTATAATGGAACTCAGTTCAAGAGTGTTGAATTCAAGAACTTCCACTAGCGTTTCTGGATCGAGAAGAGCTTCTTCGTGGTGGCACTGCCATAAGCAAACAAGCAAGTGGAGGTAGTCAACAAAATCATTAAATCCACCATCATGGAACGATGGACAAAAGCTAAAGGAAATTGGGTCAATCAACTTCCGCTTGCACATAGGCTTACAAAATGTCTCATAAATTGATGATTGGGCACTCATATTTCGCCTTAGCATATGCTTTATAAGAAATGATTTTAGTGGAATTGGGAGTCCCCTTTCATCGGACTTCAACTAAGGTGAAAATGAGCAGTTCGTGCTCGAATCGCTTGATCAAATCAATGAGAAGCTGGAAGAAGCTGAGTTAAGGACTGCAGCTCATCAAAAGAGAGTATCACGACACTTCAACGCCAAAGTTCGAAACCGCACCTTTGAAGTGGGAGATCTCATCCTGAAACGAATCTATCCGATTGTGGGGTCACTTAGCCCGAACTAGGAAGGGCCCTAAATTATCAACCAAAAACTTGGAGATGGAAATTTCAAGCTCACAACAGTTGATGGAATCCAGATTCACCATGCTTCAAATAGCGACTCGCTGTGGCGCGATTTTGTTTGAATTCTTGTCTATGTATTTCCCATTTTCGCAAATAAGCCACCTAGGGATATTGGGGGCATTATAAATAGGTCAGATTTGACTTTCTCTTTATGTTTTCACTATAGTTATTTCGCTTCTTGAACCGATGGAACTATGTTCAAGTAAGCAACCCGCCATGTCGACGGAAGCAAATCGACTCGAACCATCAGATCAAAAAGGAAAATCGATCCTTGCCTTCTTAGAATCAGTGTTTCTCTAGCAGCATCGAGAATGCCCAAAATCATGCATGCATCTAGAAGCTGCACCTCGCTTCTTAGATCGATGGAACCACATCCAAGTAAGCATCCTTTCCCTACCCACTCGAACCGATGGAACTGCATCCAAGTGCACCCTACTTCTTTAGCTTATTGGACCAATGGAACCACGTCAAAATAAGTTTTCATTCCTTGGACACTTCAATCGATGTTACTATTTTTAAGTGTGCCCAACTACTTTGCTTCTTGGATCAATTGAACCGCGTCCATGCAAGCATCCACTCCCTTGTTGCTTAAACCAACAGAAACAGTTTCAAGCACACGTTGAACCATCGCCATTACCTAGGTAATATCATTAGTTTATCAAAACCTCCTAAATACCGACGTTGCTCCAATAGTATCGGGAAATTTATCAGTTGTAGGATTGGTATAAATCAATCAACTCTCCACAAAACTAAACATAGCTCAGATGTCGGCAACGTTGAAGGAAAATCCAAAGGATTAAGCTGTCCACACATCTCAAGAAACAAAGGCTGGTATATGGATAGAACCTTAATTCCTGACTCGAAGAAAATCAGCTACGATGAAAGTACACAGTGCTCGAAATCAAGCATTCAGACTGCAGGTTCCCAAAGATAGGAGTTGTAATACATTCTTGACTTGGGGCAACCAAATAGTAGCACATAGCATTCGGTCTTGCATTGACTATTCAGAGTAACTAGCATAACGGGCTTGGAGACACACAACATACTAACACATGGTCAGAGTAAAAGCCACTACATGGTTCTGTCATGTCGAACAAAAATTCTGGCAGCTACAACAAAGCCAAGTAAAATATTAAAACTAAATAACTGCAAATTACACTATTTACACCATTTACATGCATAAACTTGTGGTATATATCACATGGTACAATAGTGTATAAAATGGAAATTACGAGATGAGCGATAATAATACGCACACATACAACAATATATAAACACGCATAGTACAAAGAATGTAGAGAAGTAATAGAAGAGACTACAATCGAACTACTAATTTTTTCATTGCTTATATCACTTTGTGTATAATATCAAATAGCAGGGGCTGTTTCCACATAATGTCGGCATGTTTGGACACCAAAAAGCAAAAGCACAGACTCTGCTGACACAACAAAAGAAAAGATACTATGTATAAGCTCTCTACTTGTAAAAAAAGACTCTAAAAATCAAAAGACTAAAACTAAAAGAACCACCAAAACCTAGCCCTACTGATGCTCGAGCCGATTACTTCTTCTTGCTGCCACCCTTACTCGATCGGGTTAGGGTCTTCCTCTTCACCACCAACTTGCTTGAGTCAATCTCTTCGGACCCGCCGACCGACTCACCTGTAGACTTTGGTTTTCCAGTCTTGATGCTGAATGGAAGGATCCTGTTTTACAGCATCTAGCTCCGCTTTAAGCTTTTCTTTCTCTCTCTTCCTCTTAAATCTACTCCACCATCATCTTTTCCCCGGTTGGACCAGTAGCACTAACCATCTGAGCATCCTCCTCTTGTGATGCAACTATGTCCTCCAAACCTTCCAACGCTACGATCTATTGGGTGCAGAATCTTGGGCATGAGGTGGGAGGTTGGAGTGTAGTAATTGAACTTGTGGATATAGAAGTGGAGGCGGTGAAGATCACTTCAGTTTGTGCGCTCTGAGAAATTGGAGGCAAAGGTGGGATGTCGAGTGGGCATATGAGTTCATAGAGAGAATAGTACAACTCAATAACAGATTCGTATGTGAGATCGACCTGTTGGAGCATGGGAGAAACAAGAGAAATACCTGAAGTGGGACTCCTTAATATGACGTCGATCTTGTACTCTATGGTTGTTGGGAATTGCCTATTTGATGGAGCAGAGAAATAAAGCTAGTGCAATGTAACTAAAGAAGGGATGTTCGTCGCTAGTGCCCCAGACTGCGAAACAGGTACTTCACACTGACCCAATGAGCTCGAGCCAGCATGGGCAGCAGCAACTTTGGCATCCTCCTCAGGGAGAATTGCCTTCCCTACAACAATCATATCTATCTCTTCCATGCTCAAGTACTGCACCAATAGCATGGTCTCGAATTGGTCGCCTCTAGCTCGACGCAACACTTCTACCCATGCATCAGCAAGAGTAGCAGGATAATCCTTTCCGAACCGCTTTAGATCTCTGTGCATATTCACACTTGCGTAGAAATGTTTGAGAGCTTGGTTGAGGTCTCCCCTTTCTTGGTCCCTCTTCTCGTTCTTGGCATCTTGATATTTTTATAGAACAGTCAACTTGCACTGGAAGAAAGTAAGCTCGATGTAATTTGAAAGCTTAAGGGATGATAAAATGTCCAATTTTTTGGTCAGACCTTGGCTTTCCTCACGGAGTTTATGTACTTCTTCATAGAGGCATTCAAGTTCGAACGCTAGTCAAGAAAAGGCTTAGTCTTTTGCCTTTATAATTTTAGCCTTCTCTTTGACTTGTTTCTTATAGCTCTCAATTTCAAGATGAGCAGCCCTAAGATTATTCCACATCATTATCTCTGCATTGTTATGGCCACACTTCATCTCATTCGTCAAACTGTCTGCACTCACTTTATATTCGAGTGCGAGATTTCTTTCCTTGGTAACTTTGATCAAGTCAATATCTTATTCTTTAATAACTTCTTCATGCTGTCTGGTCTATTTCTCGAGTGAATCAAGTTGGGTGAAGCTGATCTTGTTGATCTCAGAAAGTTGTTTGCATAATCGCTACCATCTAAAAATTAAGTCAACATCGCTTTGCACTGCCTCCAAATATTTCTGCCCCACTTTCTCTGGTAACGATTTTTTGCCGTGATCAAATTTTAATCCATGCAAGTGTAACTATGGGTAAACAGCTTGGAGGCAGGATACATTAGGCGAAAGCGTAAGCGTTGAGGTGCTCTGAGAAGGAGCGGAGGCAGCGGTAGTTATAAGAGTCGTTAACGAAGTAGTATCTTGGATAGTAGTAGTTTTAACCGTAGAACATAGAGGAATAATAGAAGTAGTGGCTCCATGGTACTTAGAGGAATCTCTTCAGGGGAGTTTTTGAGTCTTACGAGAGGAACCTCGCTAAAAATCCCTCTTTATCTTTGCTATTTCTTCTTCAACATCGAGGCGTTCTCGCTCAGCTCTACAACCTTCATCACATTTGCGCTCTTTTTCCTTCACCTCTCTTTGTTTGTTTCATAGTGATGAGGATGAGGGTCAGTAATGCTTCTGTTATAGTTGCTCGAGCTACGTGAAGAGCTCCATATCTTTCATTCACCATTGAAGCCGAAGCAAAGGAAAATGTATAAGCACTAGAATTACACAAATCGAAGTATATGTGAAGAAGAACGATTATGGTTCTAGAGTGAAGTGTATAATGCCAATAACCCCTTTTATAGTTGTTGAAATGCCGCTGCCTTCACTTATAAATGGATCGGAAGATATACCGATCTACGAGCCGATTTCTTCTTTCATTTCAATAATCGAGATGTCCCCATGCTCGTTCACATGGATGACAACATCTTTCATGAAGTCGGAAGTTGATGTAGGCTCAACAGATGTCCTTACAACTTGATCTCCCATAGAAAGTGGGGTCTCGACAATTGGTCATTCAAGAGGAGGAGTAGTACCAAGATCTAAACTTATTGTTTAATCCGCCAAAAGGTCCGAAGTTGGAAGATCGGGAAGTCCAGGGCTCTTCTCTGGAGATTCACCCTAGATCCACTTTCCCTTCCTTAGTGTCCTGAAGGTAGCTATTGTTCTTAATGTTGGAAATATCTCCTTCCTCCACAACCTTGGCCCGTTCTCCTTTCCTTTATTTAACCGTCTCATCCTCCTCCGAGGTGGTGGGCATTTTCCTGCTATTACCCTCACGAATGGGGGCTTCCTCTTTCACAAGCTCATCTGCCCCATTTTCAACATCCTCTCCTTCTTTGTTATCACCTAGAGGCTCGTCATTCTCCGTATCAATAGCCTCCTCCTCATGATCATCACCAGACTCACGTTCATCGGTCGATCCACCTTCTTCCTCTTCCTTTTAAGGGCCCTCGTTACAGCCATGAGTGCATGTAGTGGAATGGGTACGTGACCTAGAGTCAATTCGCGAAGGAACTTTAGTGTTAGATACTTTTCCTAGGGCAAGCAAGCCTTATTTTAACAAGTTTTCATCCATCAAGAGGAAGTTGACAGAGCGTTCGCTCACTCTAACAGCCTTTAGGTGTCTGAGCATATTCTTATGCTCTAACCTCTAGTCCCTTGTCAGGAAACCTATGAAAGTTTGGAGTTAAGAAGTGTCACTACAAAGTGGATTGACAGAATAAAACTCACTCCTTTTTAACCAGAAGCAATTGAATCCTTTAGGGCAGTGGACAAAGAAATATTCAATTTTGGACATCGAATGTTTGTTAGGAAGTTTCCCAATCACCTTGCACTTAGTCCAGACTTTGATAATAATGAAGGAAGGGCAATCTTTTCGCCTGTTGAATTTAATCAAATTACATGAGCTCTCTGAAATGTGGAGGGTGCTCAAATCGTTGCATGAACAAGACGTATAGTGAGCTTAAAAAGGCAAACCCATTCAGTAAATTTGAAACGGTGCAAATCAAATCTCTCTTAGGTAACCTCTTAAGAAAGAGTTGAATGGTGGAATGACGCTACTGAGACACATGTACCGACTGCAAGTTGTGAAGGCCGGAGGGGACGATGTGCAATTTTATTTCTTGTACGTAAGCAAACGTCCTCGGTGGGAATTCCATGCTAGAAGTAGACATTGTGAAGCATCTTTAAGGACATAATGGTAGGACCTTGCTCCTATAGGTTAATTCTAATTACCCCTGGTAGCATCTATGGCAGAACGGTGGGATCTAATAAGACTATCTGCCTCTTAAACCATGAAGACTTAGGTTGATTCGGTCCAACTGGAACAACTAGTGAACCGGAGCAGTGGTAGAGGCACCCTTAGAAGGAGTTGATGGTCTTTCATTGGATTTGCGATGAGCCGATTGGCGAGTCATTCTAGAGGAGAGAACTTGGCATTCAACACGGTCAGGTGAAACTTAACTTGAAATATAAACACCTTTGTGACCATGCTTAGAATTTAATGAAAATCGACGAGTATCGACAAATCAAATACTAAGTATTGGCCGGGGCAAATGCAGTGTGTTATCTACATGAGATGAGTCCTGTGTCTCGGACACTATGAATGAACCATCTAGTGCAGATAGCTTGCTCACATTGGAAAAACATTACACATTGATCTTTGAAATTATCTTTTCTACACTTACCCGTTATTTATCGTAAATCAATAACGGATCCATGTCCAGAGCTACGTGGAAAGTCTTTCTTTTTAAGACCACTTTAAGTACTATAATAAAGAAACAGAGTGGTGAAGTCATTCGCTATGCCCTAGTTCAAGATTAACTATTGTATCAGAGTTTGTTCAATGATTGAACCTAGTTGGTTTCAGAAGGCACACGGTTAGAATTGGAAAATCAAGCTCTTATCTAGTATCTCACATGTTTGATCGGAGAAAACCCAAGTTCTTGGCTACATCACCAATCAAACTCATGTAATTATGGTTGTTTTCCGCCATGTTCAACATCAACAAAGGTCCAGTCCCCTCCACAATCATCCACATAATGTCAAGATCCACCGCTACCACCTTGGATTCGATTCTAATGAAATTGGGACTAGGGTTTGATTTTGAATCGGAAACCAGAGTTCTAGGCAATGATTGTTGTGGCGGTAGCAGTTCCAGGAGACGACGAGCAGATCGGCAAGGCAGCGATTGGTGGTGACGAAGCAGGAATAGGTCGGTGGAGTACTCGATCGTAGGATGAAGAAAAATCGGCACTTCAAGAACTCGGATGTAGGGTTTATGAACTTAGAAAGCAACAAGATAATGTTAGAAGGGTTTAAAGGCATGTAAAGAAAAATTTCATAATTTTCTAAAGTACAACGTCGATTTTGACATTAGAGGCCAGTACCGACATCATATATAACACCCAAAGTATGTCAAACTTCCTCTAATGGACTTACGCGATGACGTGAAGCTGTATGCAAATTTCCATATCTAAATGGTATGGTCAATATAAAGAATGAAAGTTCTAATCCAAGTTGAAGCAAATAATGAATAGACATCGATCAACTAAAGCCAAATAAAAGTAGCATTCTAAGACGACACTCAAACAGTTATCTACGATTTATAGGATAGTTATTCAGGACTTGTCTCACTCTATAGTACACTTTGTTTTCAACAAAAGCATACTCTAAGGGGGAAATTTTAACTGGGGTTTTAACCATGCAAAATTAGCATGAGTTAGAACATCAAAATAAAGACGAAACGACTTGAACCATGGAAGTACACCTAAATAGGCTAGTGAAACAACTTGGAGAATTTTCATCACCATTGAACAAAAGATGAGAAGTTAGTACCGACTTCTACAGGTCGTTGGAGACATCGTATACTCCAAAATATCTCCACCAAACTTTGCAGAGGCTATTCTCTACCTATTTCATGCATGCCCAAGAAATATCAGAGGATTATGATCACTTGAATACTAAGATTGGAGTGTTAGCAGTCAGAACAACAGAATAAACCAAGTGATGAAGGAACCATCACCACTAATAACCAAATATCCAAACAAACTACATAGAACAACTCAAAATCAAGTAGCCAGACAAGTGCAAAAAAGTTCGACCTCCTTGGAATTAACCACAGAGCCCAGTACCGACATGGGAAGTCGCTACCGACATCTCTAGTTAATCCATATGAGGTCGTGGTTTCTCATAGTCTTCCGGGCCCACTTCTAGACTCTACTTCAACTATCTGTTTGGTCCAATGCAACTGTTAAAACTATAAATAGAATCCACAGAGCAACTAACAAAGGATCCGGATTTTGCTAACACTATGCAGGATCTCTATCAATTCTTCAACTCTTTCCACTTCACAAATGTCATTAGGGTAGCTTGTTTAGGAAATTATAGAACTTAGAACTTCTCTAACCCATGTACTAGTGATTCTTTCTCTATTAAACCCCTTGTAATCTCATACAAACAAGATCAAATCAATAAGCAAAGTTATAAAGTGGACGTAGACTTAGTTATTAGCCGAACCACTATTATTCAAGTTGTGTAACTCTTGGGTGTAAATTTGATCAGCAATTAACATCGAAACAATTCGAATGATAACATTCACAAGTCATTTAGCAAGTGGTGTGACATTATGGCCAAATTTATCGCTTATTCATTTTCAGTAAAATCTTATTTAATTTAATAAGCGTTACTCGTTAGTGACATTTATATACACCAATTCTCTTCGTCAAAACTGTATCACTTTGGATTTATCAAATTTGTTATTGGTCAAAATTCCAATATTGTCCATATTCAACTCTACGGTCCAAACGCAAAATCCTTGGTTCAATAATAACAATTATTATTAACCGTACTACTCTGGCCAGAGATTTTGACTTTGGGTTGGCTTTAGTTGACCATGATACAAACCTCACATAATAAAGTGCATAGTGTTTCACTTCCCATACTAGCGGACCCAACTATATTCACTTGATAAACGTCGGGCCAAAATTTGACTATAATTAAAGCGGAGCTTCCACATTGAAGATCTATAGTATTCTCAAGTCAAGCGAACTATGTAAATCAGTCACATCGATATTTTTTGTTTGACCTTAGTTATATTAACCAATAGCAAACTATCGAGCGAGTCGTTCCATAGTTAACCAATAACTATCAGTACGTAACCTCTAGGTGCCCCCAGCAGTCATGAGTAATACGCTGCCCAACATTTAGAGAGTGTTACATACTCTAGTCTCAATGTTTACACCAATATCCGGTCTTGATGCATCTTGACTAAGAACATTTAAAGTGGTATATTTGTTTCACTGTGATAAATTACTCACCGTTACAACACTTTGTAACTACTATCACAAAACATACCAATTATGGATTTTCTATTAAATATACTTTTAATTAAATTTATTAATTAATATAACAACATTATATCAAGTATATAATAGAAAGAAAATATCTTTATTTCGAATAAGACTGGTTAACGAGTTAGACATATGTAACAAATTACATAATTGCCCCTAGGGCATACCCCTATCTCTATCAACTTGAACGACTAGGTCTAATCAATCCTCTACTTAATAGGTCCTGGGTTTGAGTTACCAATTCCTCTCTGCCCCTCGGAGCCACGATTCGCATAGGTTGAACTACAGGTCTTGCACTAGGGACAAAATCAATGCGGAACTCAATCTCACGGTGCGGAGGTGAACTTTTAACCTCTTCGAATACATTGGGAAATTTCTTAACAGCTTCAATAGACCCTAAACTCTCATGGGCTGCTTCAAGGGCATGCAAGAAACTACATATACGAATATCAGGTTCCTTACATAATACCTTGGCTTTCCTTCCTATATCAGTCACTAAGGATATAGTTCTCTTATTACATTTTAAGGCATCTTATATTTTGATAACCAATCCATACCAAGAATAATGTCAAATCCTTTAAAGTCCAAGACATATGGGTCGCAAGAGAAGTGGTGAGAAAGGTAGGAAACTGACACATTCTTACAAATCATATTCAAATGGGTCACACCACCTATGGGCTTAGACACACACATAAGGTTTTCTATAATACTAGGAATAAAATGAAATTTTCCTATTGATTCATAAGTGATAAAACTATAAGAGGCACCAGTATCAAATATGCTCGAACAAAAACACCATTAATCAGTAAGGTACCTTCAAGGATGCCTTTCCTCTTCACATCCGTCGAAGTAGATGTTTTACTCTTAATGGTGTATACCTTGGGTTGCTGCACCTCCTTCGTGAGTGGGCGGTCCTTTACTATATGCCTAGGCTGATGGCAATTAAAACAAGGAGTCTTTTGGACCATTTAGGAGATAGGTCACTTTGCTTTTGCTATTGCTGCTGCATTCCAAAATTCTTGCAAAACTTCACGATGTGGCCTTTTGCTAACATTTATGGCAAACAAAATCCTTAAAATGACTTCCTTGGGCTCCACCTCCAGGTTTTCCCTTTCCTCGATTCTTCAATTTGGATTGAACTTCCTCTTGTTAGAACCATTTCCATCACTATTTTCACTAGGCACTAAGGGATTAGACTTCTTCTTTTCCAAGGTCTCGTACCTCATAGCCATATCAACTAGATACACAAAAGAACCTTTGACATGAGCTGTCATTTTCTCATGGTATTCTTTCCTTATACCCAAAACAAACATCTTATTCTTTTTTAATGGGGTGTTAATCAATTCTAGTTTATAACAAGACAACTCGTTGAACTTCGTCCCATACTCTACTACAGATAGATCCCCTTGCTTCAAATCCATGAAGTTACGGTACATCCTCGTCCTTCCTGCTACTAGAAAGAATTGGTCCTCAAAAACTTCTTTAAATCGAGCCCATGAAAACTCGTCTTCTAGAATATTTGCAGTAAGGGAGTCCCACTAATATGCTGCTCCCTCTTGCAATTACCATGCTGCTAAAAATATCTTATGTTCGTCGCATAAACCAGACCTTCAAAAATCTTCTAGCAAGATCGCAACCAAGCTTGTACTTCCATGATAGACCCAATCCCCTTAAATGGTTTCCCTCCAAGGGTAGTGTAATCCTTGCATAAGGTTGTGAAATTCACTCTCGCCTGCTTTGGTACTGCTTCTTTGGTAGTCCGAACTCCTTCAGGATTTGGGGTTTGGCCATTTGTAGTTGTAATGCTACCAGCTCCCCTAACTCATTTGCCTCTATTACTTATTCTTACTACCTGGCATAGCAAGATAATTCTTAGAATACTTGGACGAGGTTAATCTTGATTGAAGGGTACTAATGAAACCTACCAAGCTGATCTATCTATCAGATATATATATACACACACGTATGAAAATTACAAATACGCACTCTCAAAGTCGACCCTAATCCAAAGTCTAAGTCTTCATTCAACCTAGTCTCTGATACCACAATGTAGTGACCGCCTTTCTTGCACTAATAGATGAGCCATTAGGAGTAGAAGAAAATGAAAGAAAAGAAGAATACTAAAAAATCACAGAATCTTACCGCGAATCAGAACAACATATAATTGATAACATAGGGTATTACATAGTCATTCCATGATAATAATACATCAGATTCTCTACATTACAACTTATACTGGACAATCATACTTCCCATCTATACAAAATACATAGATCATACATAAACACAACAGAAATAAGATAATAACTACCTACGGTGAAGCCACCAGAGATCACTTGGCTACTCATATAAATTTGAGTACCCAAGGTTTTTAGGAAAAGAAAATAAAAATAAACTCCGGGTCACACATGGGTCTTGTGTGAGTAAACTCAAACACTTAATTCTTACTTTTATAAAACAATTTGAAAATCAAAGCTATCCCATAAGACCACGGCACACATAAACATGGATGCCTTTTTACCTTACGATAACCAAAACAGTTTGTATAGAAATTCAATGATATTATAGTAATGCCTAGGATTTTCAAGTAAAATAGAACATAGGTAAAATTCTTACATCCCACATTTCAACATATTTGGGCACAACAAATTCCATACGGCACCTATTAGAGAATGGATTCCATACATGAACAGGTTAGGTACTACCTTCCGAAGATGCACCTCTAGATAAAATACACCTGGGGTTTGACAACAACATCTTGTACCCCTACCACACAGAATCGGCGTACCACTCGACTAGTAGTACCGAATAAAACACCACCACGATTGGGATCATTACCCTTTTCAGAGCATACAAAAAATAAGTCAAATATCGATTCT
Organism: Allium cepa; assembly: GCA_030765085.1. NCBI lineage: Eukaryota > Viridiplantae > Streptophyta > Magnoliopsida > Asparagales > Amaryllidaceae > Allium > Allium cepa. The sequence continues at coordinate 959,159,583 of CM060939.1, read as the reverse complement.
AGATGCAGTGGTGACATACCCTTATGGGACAACCCACATAGCCCTGCTGCATACCCTGTTTTGGTCATTTCCAGTTGATGAGGCTTGAGGCTACATTTCTCTTTTCTAGAGCACTACCACTTAGAATGCTATATCGCCATCTAAATGTTGACATAATGTCAACATTCATCCATACAAGTTGTTCAAGAGATGAACGAACCGAAGGCACTATTTCCACTACACTCGTTTTGGAATCACCTCAAGGTTAGTACCAAAAAGCCCTTGCACTTCAAAGCCTTTATCTTGGACCTTGCCTTTACTATTTCCAATTCGAACGTTTACGTTGGTTCAAAGTGGTTTTCGGATAACAACCAATATCCGATCATGGTCTCTCCAAACCAATCTTCGATGATTTTAAAGGGTCAAGTTATTTATATAGGATTATCCCTTTATCAACGTATGATGATTTACATATGAACATACGTTCCATATGCTTAGACTATCATGACCTGCTTATCGAAATTAACCCCCCTGTATTCATCATGTTCTCAAAGTGCGGTATTTATGATGAGTACAAGTCGACTTACTTTCAATAAAACGCATCATTCTTTTAGTACAACTACTTTAATTCATTAGGCTACTTAATAGCATAGACAAGAGATCCTTGGTTTTAAAATAATTCACATAAACAAGAAAATTGGTTAAAAATAAAAACCGATAGGGTTTTTAAAGAAACATTAAAAACAAATAAACTTTAACTAAACATAGGTTTAAACCCAATTAAACCTTAATAAATCTTAACTAAATGAAAATTGAATATTAAGCAAATATTTATTTATAATTAAACCCTAATTTTACTTTAATTAATTAATATTTATTTAATAAATTAAACCCTCATTAAGCGGATAATTAATCTTTAATTAAATAATAATTAATTAAATTATTTACTCTAATTAAATAATTAAAATAAATACCTTGTTTAGATAAAACTAATTTTCTTTTTAATTAATCATTATTTAAAACTTACTAAATTAAAAATAGTTTACTTAGTTAATAATTTCTTAATCTCTAATTATTTAACCTAATTACTTAATCAATTAGTTAATTAATAATTACCCAAACTAATTAAATTAAATAAATAAATTATTAAGTAATTAAAAACTTAAAATTTTGACTTACTTAATTAATTCAAATTGAGTTTTCAGAAACAATCCAAATGAAAACACTTAAAACTTGAAATTGTGAAAATTTTCAAACTGCATCCATAACGAATATCGCAATGAACGCAGTTCGCTAGATTGATTTCTAGGTGAAATCTTTACTTTAACTCTAGTTGCTACATCTTTGAAAACACAAAAAAGGGAAGTTTTGGAAACTTAAAATAAAAGGTAAAAACTTGGAAAAATATTTTCAAAAATCCAAAGCTAGAATATAGCTTTCATTTTAAAATCCGATCTCAAATCCTTTGCGACTTTTCAAGGTGCAAACTTCACAACATTTACATCATATACACGTAGTTTTGTTACAATAATAATACCCATAATATCATACCGAATATCACATATCCATATATATATACAAATCTAAACATATCAACATATCAACCAATCACCAAATCCAAGTTCAAACAAAAACATCTCATCATATGCCATCAATGCGACATTATAATTCAACATAACATTCACCATATTTTCACAATATATAGTCCATCAAGATGATTTATTTCCCAAAAAATGGTTTACTCACCGAAACTTTTCAAAGTCATAGCAAATTTTTTTTTCCAGAACTTAAAAATACTTTAGAAACTTTGCGAAAATGGAACTTTTGGTTACTCGAACACCTAGATAGGCTCGGCCATGAGGTGTATAGGCTCGGCCATCATGGATTTAGGGTGGATGAGCTTGGGTTTTGGAAGAGGAGGTGTTGAATGGTTCATAGAAATGATATTGGGAATTAAAGAAAGGTTTTTAGCAAAAAGAAGTTATTTTTTCTCACTTTGGAAATTATAAAGAGGAAGCCATGGCTAGTTGTTTCAAGCTCTTAGGATTTAGAAATGAAGTAGGAGGCTTGTAAAACTAAAAACATGAAGATAAAGTGGTATATAAAGGCTTAGGATTTTATTATAAAAATATATAAGTGTTTATATTAAAATATATGTATGCATGCACACCATATTCCCTCCTTTCCTCCAAAACTATTCACACTACCTTCCACCCATGCTTTCCACTATTCACACAATGTCATGTGTAATTATGTTGAAAAAGAAGCACTTTACACACACACACACACACACACACACACACACACACATATATATATGCATATATTTCCCTTTTTGAATATCATCTTTTATATATATAGACACACACACATGCACACACACTTAACAAGAAACAGGTATACGAATATACGTGTAAATGTACATATGTTTATAGGGTTTGTAATGTGTGTATATGTGTTTGACATAATGTTATAACCTTAAAACAACTTTTAACTAATGAAAAATCGATATCTCGGAAAATAACTTACGGGCACATTTTCTACTTCTCTATGAACTTTATATTTCGGTAAACAAATTTTGAAAATGATTTTATTATCATTAATTATTATTTAAAGTTGTTCTATTTGTTAACGAAAATTTGTTTATTAATTATTTACAATATAACTAAATATTCATGTAAATAGTGATTAAATTTCGGGTCATTACAGATATATGATACTATTTGGTAGTACCTAGTTCCTTGATATAATTAGTATATTTTCTATGGGTTATAAATAAAATATCATTTCAAAAAGTTCTTGAAATAAAACACATTATTTGGCTCCTAAGTTTTCAAATATTTTGACTAAAGAACGGGTGAATAAATGAAGTTTTAAAATTGAATTAATTTCATTAAAAGGTTTAATAAACTTGGTTTTATTAAACAGAGTCTTTTGATTTTAATATCTACGAAGTGAAAATTTATTTAATGTATGGGCTGGCTAACAAACATCTTTATCTTAGAAGTGTTTAACAAAAAGTAGACTCTAGGATAGAGTTTCGATAACAGCGTCTTACTCCTATTTTCTGCTTACTATAGCGAATGAATAAAGAGGTTGTATTGGTCGATTCACTTTTTAAGACCTAAATTATTTTGGGCCTTCATCTGAATAGTTAAAAGTAAGCAAAATTGAAAATGAGATGTTTTGCGTATACTCTTAGGATGAAGAAGAGTATTATACAAGTTAGTAAAAGTAAATTGATTATATTAAAGGTTTCATAAATAAAGTTGTACCATTTAAAATGGTTGAACCTAAGTATAAATTGTTAAGAAATGTTTTTAAGTATTTTAAAGGAGGGTAGAAAGTAGTTGGTTAGTGTTTCACAACGTTCTAAAGAAGGATTTATTGCTCTATTTTTAGTGGCAAACACTTGGTGAGTATTCCTAATATGGAACCAAAACATAGTATATGGCTACATAAGAAGAATTGAGGTATCTAATTGAGAAGCCAGATCAGAGTTTGCAAAAGGAAGTCCGATGAGGGATACTAGTTCAGAAATAAAGTTATGTGTTCGAGTAAGTGATCAAATAAGATTTTCATAAGAAATGATCTACGTACATCTTACTGATTGCTAAGTAGTTTTAAGTATTTCTGGATTAGGGCTTTTGAAAAATTTCAAGGTTGAAATTCTTTTAAGGGAGGATAGTGTAACAACTTAGAATTTTACACCTTTGATTTGCAAATATTTAATTAATTTTAAATATTTAAATAATCGATTTTATACCTAAAATATTTTTAAATATTGAATAATGATGGTGAAATAGTTTTTAGATTTGTTTACAAAATAATTAGTACGAAAAAAATTGAAAATGTGACCAACATTCGTTTTTTGAATTTTTGACTTTTCGTTGGCTAAAAGATATAGGAAACATTACAAACATTTTTTTATAGACATACACATTTGTAAATAAGTTATTACTCACATTCATTTGGGAATAAGTAAAATAGTTAAAAATAAAAGAAAGAGATAACGCTTCATGAAACATACGTAAACACAAAGTACATTTGGCATCAGATTATATTGGCTCAAACCATGGAATGGGGGACAAGGCCAAAAACGTATGGAATTGATGAAGGGAGGCTTGGTGGATAAGGTGGCATGTCACGTATGGAGGTTATGTACCTTAGAGTCAATTTGGTTAGTTGGTCATTAGGTTTTGTATAAAAAAATTCATAAATTTTGGTTGTCATTTCTCATTCTTGAACACTTGCTAAAACTTCCTTGAAAGACTTCATAACCATTTTCCACGGCTTCCATGTATATACCAAAGTTTTTAAAAATTGATTATTTTCATTTTAAACTTGTTTAGAAAACTCCTTTTTTTCATTTCTACAACCTTCTCTTCCCAAAAAGCAAGACACCACTTACCTTCTCAACCACGGCCGAGACCTACCTTTAGGCCATTGCCGAATTGGTCAGCCCTTTGGAATAACCCAAATCTCCCCCTTAAGACCATTAAAGGCTTCTTTTTATAAAGGCAAAGGCATGGAGCTAGACTAGGCCAATGTTAAGAAGGTTCGAGAGTGAATGGATAGCTATAAGTGAGGAAACTAACTCGTTTTAATAAAGTTCCTAAATTTAATTATGTGGTATATTTCATTGCTAAATCAAATTTTGATTTGTTGATATTGTATGTGTTTATATTGTGCTTGGATGAGATGTTAGATTTAGAAATCAAAGGGTTGAAATGTATTTATGGATGGAAAGTTATGTTCTTTGCTTGATTTTGGAAACCATATCATATATATGTCTTGTGTTAATGTTGTACATGCCAAAACATAGTTCGTCGACTTGTTTAATCAACCTGAGATCCCCTGGAAAAAAATCTAATCGTTGTTTACTAGCTTAAGTTACTTAAAAGATTTCAAGTTTTTCTAACTTTATATTTAGTTTCAAAACCCTTTTTTTGTTTTCCAAAACATTTTACTAAGTTTATAAGAGAAAGTCAAATATAAAACAAAAAGTTTGAAGGTGATTTAGAGTATAAATCAAGTTTCGGAAATTTCGGATCATATAGTGATAGTCGCCATAAATGCAGTTCGTAAATACGAACTCTTTTGCAAATTTAAAATTGTTTTTACCAAAGAGTCCTTTTGAAAAGTGTTTACAAAACGTATAATAAGTGATAATAAGTATTTATTAAATTAATTGTTTATTTATTTAATTATTGATTAGTTTACTAATCAATGACAGTAATTAGTTCTTAATCATTTGTTAATAAAGGTAATTAGTACTTAGGTGAAATTAAGTAAGTTAATCACAATTATATAGTTAATTAAAGATTACTAATAATAACTTATTAAAGGATTAATTAGTAATTAGTTGTTATTTTAAAAGTTAATTATTATTTGAGTAATCAAGAAATGGTCTAATTATTTATTTAATTCCTAATTAACTAAAGATTTTGATTAACTTAATTAAGATTTAAGTTATTATCCAATAAAGGTTTAATTTATTATTTAAGTTTTAATTTTGATTGTTTACTTAATTAATATGGATTAATTTATATTTAATTTTTTAATAAAAGTTAAATTATTATTTGATGATTAATTAAAGTCTAATTATTATTTAATTATTTACTTAAAGGATAATTACTATTTAATTGTTTATTTAATAGTTAATTACTGCTAAATTTTTAATTAAAGGTTTAACTATGATTTAATAAAGAGTTTAAATTTTATTTAGTTATTAAATAAATAAAGTTTGAATGTTTCAAAACACTTTAATTTCGAAGATCGGTATTGTTTTAAAGTAACTTTCTTCTAAAAGAATAATTTAATTCCAAAGGATTTCTTTGTTGACTACCCTTAAGTAATCTCAAAAGAATATGAAATCCAATGACATTTGTTTTGCAGAATAAATCACCATTTCTCTAATTTTGCTATATTTGACATCTGTTAGCGGAAATAAACACCATTCTGCTATTATATTAACTTGGACACTTGTTTAGCATAACAAATCCTCGTCTGCTATTACAGTAACTTAGACATCTTACCTATATGTTGACTTGTTTGTAATTGGCTAATTTCCTTTACATATCTACTTGTTATGTAAATACTCATGTTATTACTGGAAACTTAAACTGAATTAAATGAGAACCATTGTGGTCACTATGCCTCTTTTTGATTTTGTGAACTCAAATATTTCATTTTCTCCTTTTTGTAAAGGGTTTATGTAACGACTCGTATTTTTGAGTCTTCGAATATGAATATTTAATTTGTTTAAATATTCAAATTTGAATTTAAATTATTATAAAAGATATATTTCAAATTTTGAATTAATTTCTCTTAGCCTATGTTTATTTTATTTGTAGGATTTTTCATCATTTTTAATTTGAACAACGATTAAATTTTAGTTTGACACTTTTTGCAACAAGCGTTGGTACTTTTGAAACTTTACAGAATAAGTTAACATGTCTATTTTTTGTTGTTTTATGATCATCTCACATTGCTATGTACAATAATGTTTTTATTTCTATTGTTCGCGGCTTGTAGGCGAACAATGTTATTGTGGGGCAGGTTACCGCAAATCTAACTTTCAAAAACAAAATATACATGCACATATCCATGCATGTACCCACAGCACAATCTCATTACCATACCTTTACCTTCCCTTACATGCGCATGAATGTCTTTTTGCATTGACTCTGTTTGTCCTTGATTACTTTGCACTGAAGTAAACTTGGTTTATGTGTTGTATGTTTACATTGACGCAAGGAAAAGGGAGATATTTTTTTTCCAAAACGCATGAAACAGAATAATGAATAGATTTCATTTCCTTTTTGGCAACAGAAAACATATTTTCAATTTTTCCTTTCCTCTTAATAATTACAATAACTTTCTCCACATTAAGTATTAGCAAATAAAAGTTGTAAAGGAGGAGATTAACTTCATCTTTTGTTTACATTCCACTTGAGATGGTTGTCCTGTGGAGGAGATATTCTCCGTTGAACTTTCTGGCCGTTAGTGAATTATGTATGCAAGCTTGTGACCGTGTATAGAAGGAGGCCGTAAGTGCAAGTGTGTGTTAGTGTTGGCGGGTTTGCATGCATGGTGGCGCATACATGGACATAGAGGTATGGAGATGGAAAATGAGGAGCAGCCGGCATGGGAATATGGGGTTTTGGAATAGAGGTAGCTTACGGGTTTGTGGAGATGGCTATGTGTGGTTGTGAGTAGGGAGGAATGGAAAGATGAGGAGAAGAGAGGGGAGGGGACGTGTTCAGGCATGGAAAGTTCTTGTAGAAGAAATGGTTGCATATATGTTTAAGCTTAAATGCATATTGTAGTATATGAATGTGTACAGTAAGAAAATGGAAGAGAAAGAAGCGGGGTACTGTGTAACATGTACATGAGTAGAATGGAGAAAAGGAATATATGTGTGCATGAAATGGGAATGTATAAAAGTGTATAGACATGGACATGAATGGCTGGCATAACATGCCCAGGTGAGAAGGAAGTGGAAATTTAGGTGAGTGTTTATTTAAGTAATAATTTAGTTTATTTAAATAAGTTTAATTTAGTTAGTTACGTTAAAACTTAATTAGTAGCTAAATGTAACGACTCCGATTTTTAGCCATCTGATTTTGGGATAATTAACTGATTTTAACTATTGGAATATTAATTTTTATTAGTCAAATAGATAAATTTTCTGACAATTAAAATATCTGAATCTATAAATTGATTAAAAACTATATTAATTTTAAATTATAAATTTTTGGATATGATAGATTTTATAGAAATATATATATATAAACTCAACAATTGAAATTCAAGGTAGAATATCCATGTATTTGCACATGTATATACATATATACAAGCTTTATGATGTTTAAAAATATGTATAGGTATATATGTATATGTACATACATACATACATACATACATACATACATATATATATATATATATATATATATATATGTCCATATAAAGTAATGTATATGTAAGTAGGGAATAATGTGTAAATATATATATATGATGAAAAAATAAACTTAAGTATGTGTGTAACAACCCAAGATTTTTGCCTATATATTTTAAATTTGACTTTATTTTATTTTAATTATTTTAAATTTATTTTTATTTCAAATATTTCATTTTAAATATAAATTCTTATCTATGTTCAAAATAGTATAAATTGGACATTTTACTAAAAAGGTGAATTTCTACTCAAACTGTTTGAACTTTGACTTTTAAAATTAAAATTAAAATCATTTTATATCTTAAATTTTATCTTTTATTATGAAAATAGATGTAATAACTTGAAGACTGCTTTTTGTTTCGTTGAAAACGGAGTTAAACTGTGAAAGTTATGTATATTTCAATATTGAGTGTAATTTGTTTATTCTGCAATTTTATTATTTTTTAAATTGTGTAAATTATATTTTTTTGTCATATTTCATTTTAATCTGGGTCAATATGTTATTGTATGTATATTTTTGTATTATAATAATTTTAAAATAAAGTAAACAATTTTCCAAAGTCAATGGTGATTTATATGTAATTTCTGGACATCGTTTTGGATTTTTAAGCAATTTCTTTAAATCTTTTCCTATTTTCTTTAAATTTAATTTTTTTTATGTGTTAATATTTTATTTTAAGTATATTTTGTCTTTTAATATTTTTAAAGTGATGTTTGAATTTTTCCAAAGCTTATTGAATTTATTTCCAAATTTTAAGCCTAGTTTCCATTTTTCTGCTATTTTCTTTATTTAAATTATATTTAAATTTATATATTTATTTGTGAATGCGTCTTTACTTTTATGTTGTTGTCTTTTTTATAAATATTTTTACAAGTCCATATAAAGTTTCCAAAGTTCATTCTGTTTATTTTCCATTTTTCTAGACTAGTTTGCAATCTTGTGCTATTTTCTTATTTTAACCTTATATCATTAATAAATATTTATATATATCTTATATTTTGTTATATTTTTGAATTTTGACTGAAATCATTATTATTTTCAGTAGTGTAAACTTATATGAATAAATAAAGGAAATACCAAAGGTTTTAAAAGCTTTTGAAACGTAAGTCGTTTCTTTTACCGTTTCCTCATTTACTCTTTGGCAGTTTTTATTTATTTATTAGCCTTTACTTCTTTTGGATGTATATTACTTTGTTTGGCCGTGTATTCTAGTCTTCATTCACTAAAAAAAATTTCACTTCTCATTCATTCACGGCTAGGAGAAAAAAATTGGGTAATGGCCTCCTCTTTTTGCACTTTTTCTTTCATTTTTCCATACTTTTGTCTTGTTTCTTTCTTCTATTTGCATGGCCTCCTCACTATTGCCATGGCCACCACTCTCTACATCTATTCCCTGCCATCATCACCACCTACATTCCAGGTCATGACCATATCCGAGTCAACCATGGTGACAAAACCCCTCAAAATCCAACCTATGCGTTGAAAACATGCTAGTTTGAGCCTTGTTGTTTCACCACTTCATTTTCCACCACCACCTCTAGTCGTCGCCGCCGCCTCTGACCAGACCACCACACACCACTCCAACATCATTCCAGATCTGAACTTGAATGGCCAAGCCAAAACACTCCAAGGCCGAGCCCTTTTGTTGACCAAAAACATGTTATTTTGCCTTAAACCTTTCACCTACCCTAAGTGTAACTTCCTCCACTTGTTTAGCCTTGTAGCCGCACCTTTTCCATACCCATACCCGATCCAAACCATGCTCAAACCTGACCTTATTGATCCCCTAGGCCATGCAAACAAGCATAGAGAGCAAGTGCAAAGTCTTTAGTTTTGTTTTATACATCTATTTCTAACATTGTTTAAGTATATCTTGTTTTTGAAACATATGTTTCATATATTTGTTTGTCTCATGTATCCAAGGAGATTTATCTTTGGCTCTCTCAAACTCGAATCATTGTCATGCCATAGTGCTTTTAAAGATCTCAGTTTGTGCTTTTGATCGTTTTCTCTAGCTTATACAAGTGAGTAAATCTCACCAGACGTTTATACTTATACAAATGTGAATTGACACCATTTGAATGTGTAGAACTATTATGTGATGTTACAACTGTCTGTGATTAATTACATATGATGTTAAACCTGTTAAATTTCATGTCGTATCATCTGTTATTATATATGTTGTTACTGTTCATTTATATCTATTTATCACACTACAAGTTCCCTGTACATTAGAAATCACCATGGGTAGAAATGATACATACCCGAACGGACTTTAGAATAGGGAAAAATCGTTATGGGCTGAAATGATAGGCCTGAACGGTTTTTATTTATTTTATTTAACTTGGGATTACCGGTTTGAAATGATAGAACCCGGATTTTTCTTTTTAAACTGCGGATTGAATGATACATATCTGTATCACTTGACATAGGTTAGAAAACTATATACAGACCCGTGGTTATTTTATAAAGTATTTTGGATAATTTTAAGTATTTTAAAATACAAATTTATAAAATTTGATTTAAATAGGTTTTTAAATGTTTAAAATAAAGAAATTATGATTTTTCTATGAGTTAAAAATGTAATTAATGAATGGTTAAATGGGATTATTAAATATAACTTAAGTTTGGAAATTTGGAATTTTGGTTAAAAACGATATTTAGGTTATATGAATAAAATGGAAATTTAATTTTATTGGAAATTGGTAAATATGATAAATTGATTAAATTTGCGATTTAAGTGATTTATTAAAGTATTATTGATTTTCTATGAATTTAAGTGGTTAAATAAATGAATGTTTAAAAGTGATCTTTTAAAAGTATAACTTGACTTGGAAATGTAAAATTGGTTTTTATTTAAAGGTTTAAGTTAATTAAAAAAAAATTAGTTTATTTGATAAATGGAGGAAAGATAAGTGTTAAGTTGCTTATTTAAAAATATGAAGAATTGGAAACTTTTACACTTGAATTTATTTAGTAAATTGTTGAAAATTGGATGTAAGTATAAGAAATTTATTGTATAAAAATAATATGTTAAATGATATGTTAATGAGCATTTTAAAGGTTAAAATATGATTTTGAAAATGTTTATTGGTTTTAAATTGAAGTTTACTATTGGCTGGAAATACACTAAAACCTGGAATTAACTTTTAATAGCATTCAGAAATGCTATAGTTTTCTAAATTGAACTAAAATTGTGTAAAAAGAGCTATTGCAGCATTTCTGAAATACTGTAGTTGCTGTAATTGAACTTATAGGCTAATATTGGACTCAAGTCTATTGTAGAATTCTCTGAAAATGCTATAGTGGTCTGCAGTCTTTGCTGAAATCAAATTTAAACCTTCTTTTGAAATCTGAGCTATCGCAGCATTTCTGGAAATGTTGTCTTTGCTGTTTTAAACTAAAATTTAACTAAAACTGAGTTTTAACAGCTGTTTTTAAGAGCTGTCTTTGCTGAATTAAAATGTTTTCAAGTATAACTTATAACAGCTTTTTCTAAATGCTACGAAAGGCTGAAATTTTAATAAATATGATTTTTGACTTATAAATGAGGTCGGAATGACTTGAAACTTTGAAATTTGAATATTTGATTTGAAAGTATAATAATTTCACTTATAAAATGATTTTAATTGAATTAAATTGATGGAATATAAATTATTTAAAAGGTGATTTGAGATGATAATAAATGAATGTTATCTTTGAATTTAAAGATTTTTTAAGATATGATATATTGAAATGATTTGAAGTGAAGTTTTGAGAAGATATGATATTTCAATATATATTAAATGTTTGAAATAAAGTTTTTGAAAGTTATGATATTTTGAATCAAAATGATTCAAAAATGAAGTTTGAAAGATATGATATTTATGTATTAAAAATGGTTAGAAATGACTTGATATTTATTTTGATAAATATTTGAATTTGAATGATATGGCATGTCGATATATTGATCTTAATTTTGATAAAGATTTGGATTGAAAAGGATATTTTATTTTAAAGTATAAAATATTGTTTTAAAAGTTATAACCACGGGTTATAATAACGATTGGTTGGCAAAGAGACCGGGATCGGATATCTGCATACTCTCTGTCGATACCGAAAACCACTTTGACAACCGTGTATGCGGTGGACATTCCAGAATGAAGCAGGATATTGGCGGCGTTTCCTTTGAGGTAAATACATGGGCCCAACTCCCGTGAGTTGGCATAAGGTGGCTAAAACATGAGCGATTCTCGGGCCAAGGGGGTTAGCGCGCTTTATCGGACAATCCTCTTCGATACTATACTCTGACTTTGGATTGATTCGATGGCCATCTTTATTTTTCTTGATTTCGGGGAGTTTGTTCGAGGTGGGCGGTAGCTGCGGCTATGTGTTACCACCAGTCCGGATAGTAATTGGTATATCTACCCTGGCATTGCCTTGTTGTGCCGTGTCACCTACCCTATCATGCCTTATACGATTTTGGTTTTGTACCATACCTATGGAGTGCCCTCTGACGACGCCCGGTATGGGGGAGATTATGGTACTGTATAGACTATGGGAATATATTATGTGTTAAGGTGGAAAATGTAAAGCCTTAACGCTATTTAAAAGCAAGTTTATTTTACTATAGACACTATTATAATAGCGCAATATACTACCTAGTAAATAGTCTAACGTATCCTTAGAAGATGGGCGGTCCCAAGCATCTTCTAAGTTACTTGTACCTTTACTACAGTTCACTTGAGTTGGTTTACATTGTATAAGTATGTATGTCCTGACTTGAGTGTTTGTATTTTTATTTACGCTCGGGTCAGCCTGAGGATTCACAGATTTGGATTTCGACTTTATGGAGATTGAAATCGCTGGAGATTATCTACTTGTCAAGTTTTATCTTTTGCGGTCTGTTGTTCCTTTTAGCTCTTGTATTAGAAGACTTCTATGTAGTGAGACTTCCTTTGTACTTTCTTTCTTCTGTTGTATTTTATGTAACTCTGATATTTTTATATTGTAGCTTCATGAACTATTATTTCTTTTACTTCCGCTGCATTATTATTTCTCCATGTCTGTGATCAGTGATTTTTTATTTACTGTATATTCTGAGATTTTTCAAATTTTTATTTACAACGCGGTATTATGAGCAATTCAATTCCGGCATGAGTGTCTACTTATACACTTATAATGGATGCGAATGGTTGAAAATACCAGGTTGTTACAGTTGGTATCAGAGCTTTGGTAGCTCTAGGAAAACCTCAGCATATGGAGTGAATGTATTTACAGAGTCACCTTCATTCGAGTTTGAATCTCTTCCTTTTTGACTCGATTCCTTTGAATTTTGGAACGTTCCCTACGGTTCCAAATTCCATTCGTATCCCTCACTATTCATCTTCTTTTAACTCTGGAGTATTGCATAACTCCGCTTCGAATGATCTTTTTATGAGTCGGCGGTCACGCCAATTTCAAATTGAATTGAAAAAAGGGAAACTCCCTTAAAATTAACATCGATTCACCAGAGATTTATATCTATCCTTGGTTTAGATGCTAATATCTTTTGTTATTCCAAACTCTAACTCTTGAGATCGAATGTAGATTTACCCCAGAAAAATCCACATTGATCTTATTCTTTAAGTCACGGTTGACCAAGTTAAGTTTGCCCGTGATTTATTTAGGCTTATCCACCTCCCTGTTTTGTTATTTAATCATCTTGTCTTTTGTTTCTAACCTATCTCCAAGCATTTTGAATTGTACTTGTATATCTATGTTTTGTTTTATATATTGTGTTGTTTAAGTTGTTGACGTTGATTTGGTTTTCCGATCGATTCGTCTGATCAACGCTATCGGTAGGATTTCCAAAACACTTTGACAGAACAAACTGACACAATATTATTTTAAAATTTGGTTAATGAAATAAATTTTGATATATAAGTAAATTAATGGAACTTAATAAACTGATTTAAATTGATTATTTGAAGTGATAATACTTCATTTATTGTTCTATAAATGAATTTATAGATAGTTATAAATTGATTTGGGAACAAAAATGAATTTAGAACAAGAAATCTAAGAATTTAATTTCCAATGGTTTCAAACCTTGTGTTTAAAGTTTTAAAGGGTTATATTATTTAAAGTACTTTCGAATAGAAATTTGTTTTCAAAGAACTTGAAAGTTTAAAAATTAGTGCTCTTCTCTTTGTCGCTGGAAAATAACGTCGGTGATAACCGTGGCATCATCAACGTTCATTTTCGAGTTTCGAAGTGAAGAGACCGCTCTGTAGACTTACTACAGCTTTGTTTTGGTAAATCAAATTGATTTGAATTGAATTTCTAAAATATGACTTGATTTATAATATATAGAGATATGATTTAAATTTGATTTGATAAACTATGTACATACCTTTAGTCATATCTAAATGGTTTGAAATAATCGGAAATTTAATTCTTAAATTTTACTTTTAAAGAATAATTTCAATTACTAAAAGAAAATCAAAAAATTTTTGGATAAATAATCCAAACATGAGATAATTGAATTGGAAACTTTTATTTGTATAATACTCAATTTCAATCCAATATAACTTACCTTTATTTCAGAAGTTAACAATGTAATTGGATAATATACAATATAAAAAGATTTTATAAATAAAATTTGAGTGATTATAATGAACGTTATACACTTAAATTGTAGTTGAAAAAAAAGAGATTAACAGAGGTAAATAGAATAAATGGGTAATAGAATAATTTACAATATAAAATAATGTTAAAAGAACTAAGAATAAAAGAAAGTAGTTATAATAAGTGTAAGCATATTTAACATAAGTAATAAATATATTTAGCGGAACATATTTAATTTTAATTAGGAATAAAGAAGAATAAAATTTGTTAAGTACATTATGAGCACAATAAATGATTATTTTTCAAACCCATGGTTTTAAAAATTATTAATTTAAGATGATTGGATAATAAGATAACGAAATTTGGGATAGTTAAGATTTATTTAACTTGGGTAAAGATTTATTCTCCATTTAAGATGAAATTCCATGCTTTCAAATTTATTTCCTTATTTTGTTTTTCAAACTATCTGTTTGTTCCTTATTATCCTTATCTTCCTACAGGCTGGTATTGGCATCTTTCTATAATCTTTCCATTTAGAAATCTTTCTATAATCTTTGATAATCTTTGGTAATCATTTTCAATCCACCTTTTTCGTGCTTATGTTCTTAATTTTGGAGAATCTTGGAAAGATCATCTCCACCTTGTTAAATTTACCTATAACAACAGTTATCAGATATAATTTCAATCTTCTTGTCATCTTATCTTAATCCTATTTCACTCTATCTTTTCTGTGCTTTTCCGTACCTCATTCCTTTTCGAGGACGAAAAGTTTTGAGTAGGGGAGAGTGTAACAACCCTAGATTTTTGCCTATATATTTTAAATTTGACTTTATTTTATTTTAATTATTTTAAATTTATTTTTATTCCAAATATTTCATTTTAAATGTAAATGCTGATCTATGTTCAAAATAGTATAAATTGGACATTTTACTAAAAAGGTGAATTTCTACTCAAACTGTTTGAACTTTGACTTTTAAAATTAAAATTAAAATCATTTTAAATCTTAAATTTTATCTTTTATTATGAAAATAGATGTAATAACTTGAAGACTGCCTTTCGTTTCGTTGAAAACGGAGTTAAACTGTGAAAATTATGTATATTTCAATATTGAGTGTAATTTGTTTATTCTTCAATTTTGTTATTTTTAAATTGTATAAATTATATTTTTTTTCATATTTCATTTTAATCTAGGTCAATATGTTATTGTATGTATATTTTTGTATTATAATAATTTTAAAATAAAGTAAATAATTTTCCAAAGTCAATGTTGATTTATTTGTAATTTCTTAACACCGTTTTGGATTTTTAAGCAATTTCTTTAAATCTTTTCCTATTTTCTTTAAATTTAAATTTTTTATGTGTTAATATTTTATTTTAAGTATATTTTGTCTTTTAATATTTTTAAAGTGATGTTTGAATTTTTCCAAAGCTTATTGAATTTATTTCCAAATTTTAAGCCTAGTTTCCATATTTCTGCTATTTTCTTTATTTAAATTTTATTTAAATTTAAATTTATATATTTATTAGTGAATTCATCTTTACTTTTATGTTGTTATCTTTATTATAAATATTTTTACAAGTCCATATAAATTTACCAAAGTTCATTCTGTTTATTGTCATTTTTCTAGACTAGTTTGCAATCTTGTGCTATTTTCTTACTTTAACCTTATATCATTAATAAATATTTATATATTTCTTATATTTTGTTATATTTTTGAATTTGTGACCGAAATCATTATTATTTTCAGTAATGCAAACTTATATGAATAAATAAAGGAAATACCAAAGGTTTTAAAAAAATTTGAAACGTAAGTCGTTTCTTTTGTCGTTTCTTCATTTACTCTTTGGCAATTTTTATTTATTTATTAGCCTTTACTTATTTTGGTTGTATATTACTTTCTTTGGCCGTGTATTCCAATCTTCATTCACTAAAAAAAAATTCCACTTCTCATTCATTCACGGCTAGGAGAAAATAATTGGGTAATGGCCTCCTCCTTTTGCACTTTTTCTTTCATTTTTCCATACTTTTATCTTGTTTCTTTTTTCTATTTGCATGGCATCCTAACTATTGCCATGGCCACCACCCTCTACATCTATTCCCTGCCATCATCACCACCTACACTCCAGGTCATGACCATATCCGAGCCAACCATGGTGACAAAACCCCTCAAAATCCAACCTATGCCTTGAAAACATGCTATTTTGAGCCTTGTTGTTTCACCACTTCATTTTCCACCACCACCTCCAGCCGCCGCCACCACCTCTAACCAGACCACCACACACCACTCCAACATCATTCCAGATCTGAACTTGAATGGCCAAGCCAAGCCACTCCAAGACCAATCCCTTTTGTTGACCAAAAACATGCTATTTTGCCTTAAACCCTTCACCTACTCTAAGTTTAACTTCCTCCACTTGTTTAGCCTTGTAGCCGCACCTTTTCCATACCTATACCTGATCCAAACAATGCTCAAACCTGACCTTATTGATCCCCTTGGCCATGCAAACAAGCATAGAGAGAAAGTGCAAAGTCTTTAGTTTTGTTTTGTACATCTATTTCTAACATTGTTTAAGTATATCTTATTTTTGAAACATATGTTTCATATATTTGTTTGTCTCATGTATCCAAGGTGATTTATCTTTGGCTCTCTAAAAATCGAATCATTGTCATGCCATAGTGCTTTTGTAGATCTCATTTTGTGCTTTTGATCGTTGTCTCCAGCTTATACAAGTGAGTAAATCTCATTAGACGTTTATACTTATACAAATGTGAATTGACATCATTTGAATGTGTAGAACTATTATGTTATGTTATAACTGCCTGTGATTAATTACATATGATGTTAAACCTGTTAAATTTCATGTCGTATTATCTGTTATTATATATGTTGTTACTGTTCATTTATATCTGTTTATCACATTGCAAGTTCCCTGTACATTAGAAATCACCAGGGGTTGAAATGATACATACCCGAACGGACTTTAGAATAGGGAAAAATCGTTATGGGCTGAAATGATAAGCTTGAATGGTTTTTATTTATTTTATTTAACTTGGGATTGCAGGTTTGAAATGATAGAACCCGGATTTTTCTTTTTAAACTGCGGATTGAATGATACATATCTGTATCACTTGACCTATGTTAGAAAACTATATACAGACCCGTGGTTATTTTATAAAGTATTTTGGATAATTTTAAGTATTTTAAAATACAAATTTATGAAATTTGATTTAAATAGGTTTTAAATGTTTAAAATAAAGAAATAATGATTTTTTTATGAGTTAAAAATGTAATTAATGAATGGTTAAATGGGATTATTAAATATAACTTAAGTTTGGAAATTTGGAATTTTGGTTAAAAACGATATTTAGGTTATATGAATAAAATAAAAATTTAATTTTATTGGAAATTGGTAAATATGATAAATTGATTAAATTTGGAATTTAAGTGATTTATTAAAGTATTATTGATTTTCTATGAATTTAAGTGGTTAAATAAATGAATGTTTAAAAGTGATCTTTTAAAAGTATAACTTGACTTGGAAATGTAAAATTGGTTTTTAGTTAAAGGTTTAAGTTATTTAAAAAAAGTTAGTTTATTTGAGAAATGGAGGAAAGATAAGTGTTAAGTTGCTTATTTAAAAATATGAAGAATTGGAAACTTTTACACTTGAATTTATTTAGTAAATTGTTGAAAATTGGATGTAAGTATAAGAAATTTATTGTATAAAAATAATATGTTAAATGATATGTTAATGAGCATTTTAAAGGTTAAAATATGATTTTAAAAATGTTTATTGGTTTTAAATTGAAGTTTATTATTGGCTAGAAATACACTAAAACCTGGAATTTTAATAGCATTCAGAAATGCTATAGTTTTCTAAATTGAACTAAAATTGTGTAAAAAGAGCTATTGCAGCATTTCTGAAATGTTGTAGTTGCTGTAATTCAACTTATAGGCTAATATTGGACTCAGGACTATTGTAGCATTCTCTGGAAATGCTATAGTGGTCTGCAGTCTTTGCTGAAATCAAATTTAAACCTTGTTTTGAAATCTGAGGTATCGCAGCATTTCTGGAAATGCTGTCTTTGCCGTTTTAAACTAAAATTTAACTGAAACTGAGTTTTAACAGCAGTTTTTAAGAGCTGTCTTTTCTGAATTAAAATGTTTTCAAGTGTAACTTATAACAGCTTTTTCTAAATGCTACGAAAGGCTAACATTTTAATAAATATGATTTTTGACTTGGTAAATAAGCTCAGAATGACTTGAAACTTTGAAATTTGAATACTTGATTTGAAAGTATAGTAATTTCACTTTTAAAATGATTTTAATTGAATTAAATTGATGGAATATAAATTATTTAAAAGGTGATTTGAGATGATAATAAATGAATGTTATCATTGAATTTAAAGATGTTTAAGATATGATATATTGAAATGATTTGAAATTAAGATTTGAGAAGATATGATATTTCAATATATATTAAATGTTTGAAATAAAGTTTTTGAAAGTTATGATATTTTGAAATTAAAATGATTCAAAAATGAAGTTTGAAAGATATGATATTCATGTATTAAAAATGGTTAAAAATGACTTGATATTTATTTTTATAAGTATTTGAATTTGAATGATATGGTATGTCGATATATTGATCTTTATTTTGATAAAGATTTGGATTGAAAAGGATATTTTATTTTGAAGTATAAAGTATTGTTTTAAAAGTTATAACCGCGGGTTATAATAACGATTGGTTGGCAAAGAGACCGGGATCAGATATCTGGCATACTCTCTGTCGATACCGAAAACCACTTTCACAACCGTGTACGCGGTGGAGATTCCAGAATGAAGCAGGATGTTGGCGGCATTTCCTTTGAGGTAAATACATGGACCTAACTCCCGTGAGTTGGCATAAGGTGGCTAAAACAGGAGCAATTCTCAGGCCAAGGGATTAGCGCCCTTTATCGGACACTGCTCTTCGATACTATACTCTGACTTTGGATTGATTCGATGGCCATCTTTATTTTTCTTGATTTCGGGGAGTTTGTTCGAGGTGGGCGGTAGCTACGGCTATGCGTTACCACCAGTCCGGATAGCAATTGGTATATCTACCCTGGCATTGCCTAGTTGTGTCGTGTCACCTACCCCGTGCCTTATACGATTTTGGTCCCAAGCCTCTTCTATGTTACTTGTACCTTTACTACAGTTCACTTGAGTTGGTTTACATTGTATAAGTATGTATGTCCTGACTCGAGTGTTTGTATTTTTATTTACGCTCGGGTCAACCTGAGGATTCACAGATTTGTATTTCCACTTTATGGAGATTGAAATCGCAAGTTTTATCTTTTGCGGTCTGTTGTTCCTTTCAACTCTTGTGTTAGTAGACTTCTATGTAGTGAGACTTCCTTTGTACTTTATTTCTTCTGTTGTATTTTATGTAACTCTGATATTTTTATATAGTAGCTTCATGAACTACTATTTCTTTTACTTCCGCTACATTATTATTTCTCCGTGTCTGTGATCTGTGATTTTTTATTTACTGTATATTCTGAGATTTTCCAACTTTTTATTTACAACGCGGTATTTTGACAAATTCAATTCCGGCATGAGTGTCTACCTATACGCTTATAATGGATGCGAATGGTTGAAAATACCGGGTTGTTAAATGTGTATATGTATAGATATGTTATATGGAATATCGAATGTGAAAATGTAAATAAATATGTAAAAAGGATATATACAAGGAAGTACTAAACTTATGATAAAAATAAAATAAATACATGCAAATAACTTGGTATATGTGTGTATGTGAAAAGATAGTGTAAATGAGATTATATATTGACATATATATGTGTGTGTGTATGCATATATGTATGTATGTATAAGCTTCATGATAATAAAACTTCTAACTTTGGATGAAATAATCATGTGTATATGTAAATATACACACATAAGTGTAGACCTTTCTATGATGAAATATGTGTGTAAGGAAATATGTAAACTAATGAATATGTAATTATGCAACATGTAAACATGTACATGGTAAAAAGTAGGCATATAAGAATATATATATATGTATGTATATATATATATATATCAATACGTATAATTATATATATAAATATATAGGGAACATCATCATGGCAAGGCATTAAATGCAAGTATACAAACATTTAATCAAGTCAAAGAAAAACATAAAATCAACTCTTGTAAAAGATTAAATCATTTAAAAATCGAATCACACAAAGGAAAAAGAAAATAAAATATATATGAGAAAAAATATGAAGCCTGTAAAATGAAAAGTAGCACACACCCTATATGCATGTTTCAGCCACTTAGATTTGCACTATACACTTGCCATTCCTCTTTACATATTCACAGCCAACTTTGTTCACTAGTTCACAAAAAAAAATTGGGTTCTGCCATTAAAACAAAAATAAGCTATGGGTTGGAAGCCTGAAGTAGGAGTATAACCACAGTAGCAATTGTTCATCTCTATTAAAAAATGGTGAGTAAACATTTATTTTGGTTTATTGGGTATTACACATGTACATGTATGAAATGGTGATATTGATCTGTGATAGTTATATATGTATATGTGTGGGTATAAGCATAGGTATATGTATGCGGAGACATGTATAGTTCACACTATAACTCAAAAACCCGCACTTCTCTCTATCATTTGTTTTTTAATATAAATCAGTTTAGACTTTGACTTTGAAAATGAATAACTCAACATCAAATCATATTTAAACTATGATACCTAAATAAAAGAGGTTTGGTTTCAAGAATTGAATATCCTAAAATTTATTTTGTCCAATTCTACCAAGCAGAGAGGACGAAAATGATAATTTACAGCAGGTATGTCAACTAAGGCTAAAATCTAATCTTCCAAACGTGAATCATGGACCATATAATTGTGTTTAACATTGAAAAATAGGATTTTTAAAGGTAGTTGGTAAATTTTAAAGGTGTAGGAAGGTAGGAATCGGTAGATGAACGGAATTGGGCGTAGAGGCAAATTCTTGTGATAGAGCCGATTTAATGGCAAGGCAGTTTGCATGGAGGGGCGTTGTTCGGTGGGGCATTCGAGAGAAATATCGAGGCATTTTTCTATTGAGGGGTTTGACTGTCGAGCTCATTTTAGGTTTTAGGGTTTTTTTGGGTTTGCTTTGATTTCGAAGGAAATGTGACATCGATGGGGAGAGAGAGTCATGCGGTATGGGGGGAAAAGGAAGAGGTGGTCACGACAAAGCTTCAAGCAAATCTTGGTAAGGGATAGAGGCCGAGGTGGCCGAGGCGAAGCGTTTGACCGTTGGGTGGTTACAGTTTTTCTTGGGTTAGGGTTCGAATCAGCGAACGAAGGTTTGCCGTGGGTTTTAGGTGAATGAATGTGGATGGTGGGGTCGTAGGTGATGTGTGTAGACGGTTGGCGGCCAAGAATGGTCATCAGGGGTCGTGTGCATGTGCACGGTAGCATGCACAGTCGAGTTTGATCAAAAGAAAAAAGAAGGGAAGAGTAGCAGGGAAGAAAGGTAGAGGAAAGGAGAGGGACCATGTTATTTTAAGTGGGCCGAAAGTGGGTGGGCCTTGGGTTTAAAAAAAAATAGTAAGGTGATTAAATAAATAATATATTTAAAAATCCTTTAAACTTTCAAAGCATAGTTCCCCTCTCAATTCAAATCCAATTGACATGTATCTTAATCTAATTTGCTAATTTTATGTAATATGAAAATTATTTATTTAAAATAATTTAAGAGAATAAATAATTAAAGTCTAAATTGAATAAATCTTATTCTAATTAGTAAAATAGTTATAAAATGTATTATTTTAAACAATAATAAATTATTTATAAATCTCCTTAATTTATAAGTAATTTTGGATTAAAGTATATATGGATTCAGTTGATCGAAGTTAATCGATTTTTGGTTTGCAAATTACTTAAAATTGATTATTGGTCGTTAATTTAGTAACGATCTATACTTTATTTTCATTGCTCTGGGTTATTATTTAATTATTCATTGTTTGTGACATTTGGTAGCCAAACCAGTTAAATGTTAGAATAGAACGTTGACACGTTTTATTTGGAATAAACATATGTAGCAAATTTCCATATGGGAGTATTATGACCCTGAATATGAATTTTTTATTTAAAACAAAATTGGACATTTAAAGTTTATCATTTACGTTCGAAGAGATCCGGTTATCTGCGTTGTCCATAAAAATTTCGACTTAATAACCACTACGAACCTTAAAGGTTCCGATTATAGAGTTTAATAAGCTGGAATTGGATTATTTCAACAAATTCAACTATTTTAAATAAGTACTGTACTTAGACACTATTATAATATCGATGTACTTCTGTAAAGGTGCTTTTGTTATAATGATAAAAACTCGTCGTGTTGTACGAGTTACCTTGGTTTTGAAAAGATTTTTATAACTTAAGTATTTCAAATTAAGTGTGTTTTGCTCATGCTGGTTTCCAGCCCGACTCGGGTGTTACTTTATTGTAATGATTGGGTCAGACCGAGTGTTACAGAATTTAGGTTAATATGCTTTGGAGCTTGGGAGACAAGCTAGATGGTAGAGACATATTGCACGTATCGATTATATTCCGCTATGTATTAGGCTGATTCAACATTAGGGACAAGTTATTACTGTCCATATTTATATGTTGGTGATTGTATATTCTGATAAATTATATGTATATTAACAGTTATGATCTTTCTTTTGTATAAAAAGCTGTTATAGTATACCATATTTTATTCCGCTGCGACTGTGAGATTCTGTGTTGGCATTTTGGGCACTCGATTGCTTGGCACTCCATACAGTGAACGTATTAGTGTCGATTTTCTGGGGTTGAAAATAGCTCGATCATTATACGTGGTATCAGAGATGAAGGTTAAGCGAGAATCTTAGCTCTGGTGGGGATTACTCCTTAGAGATAGGGTTAGTAGTAACCTAGAATGAGCTGAGTGTATTATATAAGAGGGCGTACTTGTTATTTTCTTATATAATGATTTTAAAAGCAATTTTAACATAATTTTTATAGGGTTATATTTTTATATAAAAAGAAATATTTTTTCTAAGTTATTATAATATGTTGAGGCGATTGGTTGTAATATTTATAACCAAATGAGATTATAAAATTTAAGTGGTAATATTTGTATAGCGAAATAGAAATTTGATAAGAATGAACTATGCAAATAAGTTAAGCTAAAAATAGATTCAAACCAGAATTAAAATCCTAGAAATTTCAGAAGCATTTTTCAAAGTGTTTTGAAATGAAATAAGTTTACCCGATTATATTTTATATATAGAAATAATTTTCCTGAAAATTATTATGGAATATATAGGGTGTTTGGTTTCTAGATATGATAATATTGATTATTATCATAAAGTGGTTGTTGTATAAAGGATGTTTGTTATAGAATAAACAATCATAAAACATTATGAAATATTTTAAGGAAGTGAAATTATATAAGCATAATTTATAAATGTACTTATGAATTAAAATGGTTCTAAATTATGAGGTTTTGAATCTAAGTTCCGAAAATTTCAAAAAATGTGTTTCAAAATGTTTAAGGAAATAATAAGTAATATTATTTAGTATATTTTTAGTATGAAAATTTCATTTGTAAAGCAAGAGTTGTTTTGAAAGTTCTGAAGGAATTTGTTTTGGATAGAAACCAAGGTTGGTTTAAAAATTTAAAAGGGTGATTTAATATATTAATGTTATATATATATATATATAAATGATTTCAAAGTTGATTTGAAATAAACACTTGGTCTTGAATTCTTGAATTCCCCTTAAAATGAGAAGTATAACCCAAAAGAAAGGTACGTTTTTGAACTTATAAGTGGGAAGTGATATTAATAAGAAATTTAAATTTTAGAATGTAAAAATTTGAATTGAGTAAGTTTAAATGGATTGAACGAATTGGGAATTTAACTCAGGCCAAGTTAAATAAGTTTTGTACTTACAACCCGAATTGGAAATTTCAAGGTAAAATTAAGATTTAACTTATGGAAGTTAAATAAATTAAATTGTAAAAGAAAAAGGTATAGATTTGATAAGAGTTGCAAAGGAAGAATGTATGTACAAATGATTTCAAAATGTTTTTTGAAATAAAACAGGTTTCAGAATTATGGAAATTTGTGATGGATGCTATTGATTGATGTTTTAGATAATTTGGATGTTTATTTACGTTGATATATCCTACTATCATCCTACATATGTTTTTACAGTATATAAACTGTAAACGAATTATTTCAAATAAACTAAGAAATAAGTTGAAATGGTATATACCTATGACATCTATTTTGGATTGAAATTATATATATATATATATATATCCATTCCTGAAACTAAATAGAAATGAAACTTTGATTTGAAACTATTTAAATGATTTTGATTCTAAGGATTAAAATCGAATTTATGGAAATAGAATCATTTTGAACTTGAGTTTGAAATGTTAAAAACGAACTTGTCAACCGGAATTGTTTAAAGAATCGGGTTCAAAATCTTGAAGTTATAATTAGGAAATCACTTGAATTCTGAAAATTAATTTGTTTTAAAAAAAGATTTGAACTCCCACCCGAACCTTGAAATAAATCAAAGTAAAAGTAATTTAAATTGATATTTCAGCATTTGGGCTCGGAATTGAATTATTTTTAAAAAATTAGATTTCTTAAAATTAAATATTTGAGGGTTAATTTAATTTAAGTGATTTGAATCGATATTTTGAAAAATGGACTAGAATTTATATAAATCGAGATGATTAGAATTTGATAGATGAATTGGAATTAATTCAAATTTAAATTGAATTGAATTAATCAGAATTGTAATCGAAAACTGAATTATTTTGAAATCGGAATTGGAATTGATTTGAATTAGAATGGGAATCGAAGTTAATTCGAATTGGAATCGGAATTAAATCAATTTAAATGGAAATGGAAATTGATTTAAATTGGAGATTGAGAATTGGATTAGTTTGACTTTGGAACTATTTTCAAATAAATTATTTTAATATAAACTATTTCTAATCTATCTTTTTAAATATTCAAATTATTTTGGATTTTACAAGCTATTTACTATGCAAACCATTCTTTTAAACACTCAAACTATCATACATTAACTATTTTACAACTATTCAAGCTATTTTCTAAATTCAAACTGGTCAGAGTGCAAATTAATTATATTTAAATCATGGATTTAAATACGAATTGGGATAAATCGAAGTTATAACCCAAATGGAAATTCGAAGTAATTCTGAATTGGGATCGAAGTCGAGATATTAAGGTAAAAATGATTTTGAAGTGGAATGGTATATTTTGAGTAAATATGATGATTTTAGAACGAAGATTTAATAATTACTATAATTGAAACAAATTTTATAAGAGGTAAGAAATGTGAAAAATAACTTTGTAAAGAAATCGAACAAGGAAATATTTAATTTGGCTAAATGAAATTATATATGTTAGTTATATATTCAGACTCCCTTTATTGAATTTATAACCAAAAGGAAATGATCTTTGAAAGATATTTGAAATACTAAATAGAGTTTATATAAGTATGAGGTGGACTAAGAAATTATTGATCTGAAAATTATTCTAGTTGAAAGAATGATCTTATATGCGTATGAAATGAAGATGGTTTTGGAACCTATGGATTTTTTAAGGCTTTTGGTTTTGACGAAAAGTCTATTTTGGAAATTTGGTAAACCAAATTTGAAAACTATCGATTTTGAAGATATCTATTTTATATAGATAAAGTTTATATATGATACATATAAAAAGTATGATTTGAAACGTACTATATATAAAGCATGATATGTTTTGAAACCAAAAGTATGGAAAGGCACCCCACGAAAGTCGAAATTTAGAGTAGGAGATCCACTGGGTGGTTCTGCTTAGGAATGCACAAGGTGGGTTCAATGAGAATTAGGATCCTAGAAGACGTCCGGAAAAAACTCATGAGTTCCTAGTGATCATTTATTGGGTAGCGTTGGTCGAGAGGTGCTAATACCTACAGCTACATTGGATTTTGCTTTGACAGCAACTAATCTTTGTGTAATTGCGATCTATCGCAGTTCCATAGCATAATTCGGGTGGCCGTGATTACCTACAATCTACGTTTGATTTTGCTGGCATAGCGACGTAACATTGGTAGATTTCTATCTATGTGGTTTGGATCCATAGCATAATTCGAGTGGCAACGGTCGCCTACACTCTACGTTGGGTTTCACTGGGATAGTGACGCAACCTCTGTGTAGCCTGCGTTCTATGTAGTATAGTTTCGTTTGATAGCATAATTCGAGGAGCAACGATTGCCTACAAACAACTTAGGGTTTTTCTGTGATAGGAACGCAACCTTTGTGTAACTACGGACTATGGTGTTCCTATAGCATAAGTTGAGAGGGGTTGACGCCTATGGTTTTCTTATGATTTCGCCAGGATGGCGACGCAATCATCGGGTTAACTGCGATCCATGGTAGGAAAAGGGGTGATACTTTCCGTATCATTTTTGAAAAAGGTTTCCAAGTATTTTCACTGTGTGTTGAAACGGGTCTACTAAGTACTTATAGATTTTCAGTCCTACGTATGATCAACGTATGACTAAATTTCTATAAGAACAAGGATAGACTTGTTAAGACATAGAGTTATGACAAACGTTTTAATATAAAATTAGCTTGGAAATACTATGTAATTTAAAGTGTATGTATTTTTTAATTGTATAGTAAAGGAGTAAGGAGTTTAAATGTTTAAAGAAGATTATTAAATAATATAAATCAAAATTCAAATTCTCACTTCGTTCCTTTTCGAGGATGAAAAGTTCTAAGGAGGAAGGAATGTAATGATCTGGATTTTTAGCCAACTGGTTTTGGGGTAATTAACTGATTTTAATTATTGGAATATTAATTTTTTTTAGTCGAATAGATAAATTTTTTGACAATTAAAATATCTGAATGCATAAATTGATTAAAAACCCTATAAATTTAAAATTTAATTTTTTTGGATATGATAGATTTTATAGAAATATGTATACAAATTCCACCATTGAAATCCAAGATAGAATATCCATGTATTTGTACATGTATATAAATATATACAAGCTTTGTGATGTTTAAAAATACATGTAGGTATACATGTATACATATATATATATATGAAGTAATGTGTATGTAAGTAGGGAATAATGTGTGTGTGTATATATATATATATGATGAAAAATATGCATAAGTGTATGTATATTTATATATATGTTATATGGAATAGCAAATGTGAAAATGTAAATAAATGTGTAAAATGGAAATATACAAGGAAGTACTAAACTTATGATACAAATAAAATAAATACATGCAAATAATTTTATATATGTGTGAATGTCAAAAGATAGTGTAAATGAGATTGTATATATATATATATATATATATATATATATATATATATATATATATATAATGTAAAATCTTCATGATAATAAAACTCCTAACTTTGGATGAAATAAATATATGTATGTGTAAATATATACACATAAGTATAAACTTTTTTATGATGAAATATGTGAGTAAGCAAATATGTAAACAATTGAATATGTAATTATGCACATTGTAATTATGTACATGGTAAAAAGCAGGCATATATATATATATATATTCGTATAATTGTATATATAAATATATAGGGGAACATCATCATGGCAAGGCATTAAATGCAAGCATACAAAACATTTAATCAAGTCATAGCAAAACATAAAATCAAGTCTCACAAAAGATCAAATAATTCAGATATCGAACACACAAAAGAAAAAGAAAACAAAATAGAAATGAGAAAAAATATGAAGCATGTAAAATGAAAAGTAGCAACCACCCTATATGTATGTTTCAGCCACCTAGATTTGCACTGTACACTTTCCATTACTTTATACATATTCACGGCCAACTTCGTTCACTTGTTCACAAAAACAAAAAATAGGTTCTGCCATTCAAACAAAAGTAAGCTAAGGGTTGGAAGCTTAAAGCAGGAGTATAAACATAGCAGCGGTTGTTCATCTCTATTAAAAACAGTGGGTAAACACTCATTTTGGTTTATTGGGTATTACACATGTACATATATGAAATGGTGATATTGATCTGTGACAGTTATATATGTATATGTGTGGGTATAAGCTTAGGTATATGTATGCAGAGACATGGATATTTCACACTACAACTCAAAAACCTGCACTTCTCTCTATCATTTGCATTTTTTATTTAAAATAGTTTAGACTTTGTCTTTGAAAATGAATAACTCAACATCAAACCATATTTAAACTATGATTCCTAAACAAAAGAGATTTGGTTTCAAGTATAGAATATCCTAAAATTTATTTTGTCCAATTCTACAAAGCAGAGAGGACTAAAATGATAATTTACCGCAGGTACATCAACGAGGGCCAAAATCTAATCTTCAAAACGTTAATAATGGATCATATAATTGTGTTTGACATTGGAAAAAAAGGATTTTTAAAAGTAGTTCGGTAAATTTTAAAGGCGTGGGAGGGTAGTAATTGGTAGATGAACGGAATCGGGCATATAGGCAAATTCTGGTGATAGAGCTGATTTCATGGCAAGGCAGTTGGCATGGAGGGGCATTAGTCGGTGAGGCATTTTTCCATTGAGGGGTTTGATTGGTCGAGCTTGTTTTAGGTTTTAGGGTTATTCTTGGGTGGGCTTCAGTTTCGAGGAAATGTGATGTCGATGGGGGGAGAAGGACATAAAGTAAGAGGGAAAGGAAGTGGTGGTCACGACAAATGTTCGAGCAAATTTTGGCGAGGGACGGAGGTTGAAGTGGCCGAGGCGAAGCGTTTGACCGTTGGGTGGTTACCGTTTTTCTTTTGTTGGGGTTCGTATCGACGAACGGAGGCTTGCCGTGGGTTTCAAGTGAATGGATGTGGATGGTGGGTTCGTAGGTGGTGTGTGTAGATGGTCGGTGACTAAGATGGGTTATGGAGGGTCGTGTGCATGTGCATGTTAGCATGCACAGTCGAGTTTGATCAAAAGAAACAAGAAGGGAAGAGTAGCATGGAAGAATGGTAGAGGGAAAGGAAAGGAACCCTGTTATTTTTAAGCGGGCCGAACGTGGGTGGGCCTTGTTTTTAAAAAATAATAATAAGGTGATTAAATCAATATTATACTTGAACATCTTTTAAACTTTCAAAGCATAGTTCCTCTTTCAATTCAAATCCAATTGACATATATCTTAATCTAATTTGCTAATTTTATGTAATATAAAAATTAAGTATTTACGATAATTTAAGAGAATAAATAATTAAAGTCTAAGTTGAATAAATCTTATTATAATTAGTAAAATAATTATTAAATAGATTATTAAAAAATAAATGGTTTAAAAATCTCTTTAATTTATAAGTAGTTTTGAATTAAAGTATATATGGATTCAGTTGTCCAAGTTGATCAAATTCTGGTTTGTAAATTGTTTAATATTAATTATTGGTTATCAATTTAGTAATGATCTATACTTTATTTTTATTACTTTGGGATATTATTTCAATTATTCTTTGACTATGCCATTTGGTAGCCAAACCAGTTAAATGTTAGAATAGAATGTTGACATGATTTATTTGGAATAAACGTATGTAACAAATTCCCATATGGGAATATTGTCACCCTGAATATGAATTTTTTATTTAAAACGAACTTGGACATTTAAAGTTTATCATTTAGATTCGAAGATGCCAGGATCGGATATCTGCATTATCTAGAACCACTTCGACTTATTAACCACTATGAATCTTTATGGTTGTGATTATAAAGTCTAATATGCTGAAATAGGATTAATCTAACAAATTCAACTATTTTAAATAAGTATTGTGCTTAGATACTATTATACTATCGATGTACTTCTATAAAAGTGCTTTGGTTATAATAAGATAAAAACTTGTCATGTTGTACGAGTTACCTTGGTTTGCAAAAGATTTTTATTACTTAAGTATTTCAAATTAAGTGTGTTTTACTCACGTTGTTTTCCAGCCTGACTCGAGTATTAATTTATTGTAATACTCAGGTCAGACCGAGTATTACAAAATTCAGCTTAAGATGCTTTAAAGCTCAGGAGATGAGCTGGATGGCAGAGATATATTGCACATATTGATTATATTCCGGTGTGCATTGTAGGATGTGTATTCAGCATTTAAGGACAAGTTATTAAAACTATCCAGATTTATATGTTGGTGATTGTACTATGACACATTATATGTATATTAACAGTTGCTATCTTTCATTTGTATAAAAAGATATTATTGTATATTACATTTTGTTCCGTTGCGGCTATGAGATTCTGTGTTGTTATTTCTGTTTCTTCTTCTATCTCTTTTCTTCTTAAACACTAACAACCTGGTATTTTCAGCACTTGATTGCTCGACACCCTATATAGTGAACGTATTAGGGTCGATTTTCGAGGGAAAAAACCGCCCATTCGTAACACTAAATTTTGAAAATGACCGTGGAGAAGCCTGTAGGTGTCAAGCGCATGTAGGTAGGAACTGTAAATGGTAAGTGGGCTTTAGGATTGCGTTTAGGTTGTGGTGAATTTAGTTAAGTTTAGTTATTTTAAATTATATAGTTGTTTTGAATTGTTAAATTAAATAACTTAATTTTAAACATGTTTAACTTTTCCATACAAAATCCATTTAATCCGTGGTCTTCGACATTAGATTCGTATTAACGAATAGAACAATAGTGTAGTTTATTGACACTTTTAGAGAAGTATAAAATATTGAAAAATATTAGTCATTAAATATCTAATTCATTTTAAGTCCAAATTGAATGCGATGAGTTGCGCTGCGATCGAATCTACGAATAGTACAATATGGATTATTTGGTAGAGATTAGAGCTAGTAGGAACTTGGGTTAAAATTGAACGCCTTTTCGATTTTAATCCAAAATGGAATGCCTTGGCGACAACAGAGATTTCAGTGAGTTAAACTCGCCTTTATGGTTACCTGGTGTGACGACCCGCCCTTCGCACTACCAGAAATACGCATCATCATTAAGAAAGAAAGGGATAGAAATAGAAAAGAATAGAAAAGAAAGAAACAAAACATCAGAATCTCACAGCGGAACGATTAAATTATAATAATCACATAAGTATACACATAATATACAACATCAATCAGCGTTATACAGATAATACATCACATACTAGACAGTTATAAACACCTGTCTAGTTATACAATTCAATACACAAAACAACTCAAACAATACGACTCAGAGATACCAACACAGTGGAACCATATGTATATCTACAACGCTGAAGCCTCCTGCTCCATTGCTCCTCCAGAATTCGTCAAAGCCAACCTGAATCCCTTGGCCAACCGTAAAAATTAGGGTACCCGAAAGTTTATGAAAAACAAAATATAAACTCCGGGTCAGACATGGGTCTGGTATGAGTAAACGGTTTAAATTGTCTAATTTTGAAATCCTTTGAAAACAAAGGTATCACGTAAGACTCCCCACAAATAAATACGGGTAAGTTTTTACCTTACGCTAACCAAAACATTTTATAGGAAATCCAGTGATATTATAATAGTGTCTAGGGTTTTCAAGTAAAATACAGAAATAGCTGAAATGCTTACATCTCACATTCCAACGTAGTTGGGCATAATCAAAACGTACGGCGCTTATTGGAAATTGGATCCCATACAATGGTAGGGCTACTGGGGTACCGTCCGTCACAGTACGTAGTCTAGATCACTGTTCCGAGGAGCCACCCTAACTCCCCTGCAACACAAGGCCGGAACCATTCCTTACTGAACAGTCCCGAACAAGATAACCTCGCAGTTGGTGCGGATATCCAACCGCCCACACAGCCGAAATAAAGGGACATCTAGACAAGGGTATATCTCGTCCTGCTAGGGCATGACCCACCTAACCTTGTTGCACCTCCCCTGTTTTAGTCATTCCCGGTTGATGAGGTTTGAGGCTGCGATTACCTTACAGGACAAATTTCTTAGAATGCTCATCGTCTGCCTGACGATGTGTTGAAAGCATTTAATCCATACAAGTTCGTTCCGTGTTCGAACGAAACCGAAGGCATTATATCGTTACACTCAATTTGGAATCACCCTCAGAGTCAACGACGATAACCCTTGCATTCTGAAAGCACCATCTTGAGCTTCACTTGAGAATTCATGACCTAACGTTTAATTTGGATCGATGTGGTTTTCGGAATATCAATTAGATACCCGATCCCGGCCTCATCGAAATCCAAATGCCATTTTAAAGGCCAAGTTGTCTAATTAACTTAATAATTTAATTCAATGATTAAATTCATATAACATTTACCACAGATAAATCATACACAATTTCCATGGATATATTAAAGCATATCAGAGAGCATCACAGAATATCATCAATAAACAACACAAACAAATATACAGCACATACAACATCCATAAGCAATCATCTTGAATTCTCAATTTAATCAATTAAATTAAACCAATTACTTGAGGATTAACCTCTTAAACCTGCTAGATTATTATCCATTAGTAACTTAATTACTTGAGAGTTGATCTCTTAACTCTGTTTAATCACTTATTTCCCTTCAAATTATTCAATCAACAAATCATTTCTTAATTAATGATTATGTCTTAATTGCTTAATTGCTTAATTACTTTATTCACATTATTTACTTAATTACTTCCTTATTTAAGTTATCTAACTTTAATTACTTAAGTACTTATTTCTTAATCACTATTCTTCGACCTAAATAGGACTTAATTATCTGTTTATTTATTGCTAATTGCTTCATTAATCATTTCTTAATTCTTAGTTAAATCACTTGATTAATTAACTATCAATCGTCTATTAATTATTTAAGTGGTTAATTACAATTACATTTATTTCTTATAATACACTACTAATTATAATTACAAAGTAATTACTCTTAATTACTTCTGCATCCAATCAATCAATATTGATCATTCACATAATTAACATTCAAATCTTCTTAAAATTTGTTTTCAATTATATTACTAACTGAATCATTATTTGTTAATTTACTTATTTCGTTACTTAATATTAACAGGATTTTTAAAACATGGTGAAGCTTAACAAAAGAAATCAGTTAATTTAAAATAATTAATTACGAGTTAACTTGTTAATAGACCTTAATTATGATAATCAAACTTGCATTAAATTTTACTTAAAATCTTGAACAGTATTCACTTACTGTGAAACTTAACTGAAACCTATATTTACTAACGATGTTTATAAAATCCTATACTCAGATATAAAAGACCCGAGGTCTCCCCTGCAAAACTCAAACGTCACTTCGAGTTGTTCGCCCCCTTCACCCGAGTAACCCACCCAGTAACGCAACTTCATCTTCTTCCTTCTTTTTTTTAGTTTAAACTTTAAACCATCAGTACGAGTTAAAACTACAGAGGATTCTCGCACACAAACTCGACAGAAACCCGAAGCATCTAACCAAAATTCTCGAGCATAACTCGAGACAGCGCCCTCCACAGCAAGCGCTGATACGCTGCCGTTCTGTACACGTGTACAACGCCGCTCGTGGCTCCAGCAAGCTTCCATGACTTCGAGCAAATCCCAATTAGCACGAATACGAGAAAAACAAAGTCACAGTACCATCAAAAATTCACATTCGAAAAATTACAGTTCGAACGAAAGAAAACAATCTACCTCACGGTAAACAAACGCCTCGCCATCAAAACGCAGACCACCGGAGATGATGCAAACTCGTCTACACCTCGTCAACGTCCCCAGCAACCTTCCCACTAAGCCATGAATCACTCGATCATAGGTACAAGTCGAATTTCAACTTTTACAGGCATGAACATAAACCTGCAGTAAAACCCTATGTTGATCTCATACCCCAAATCCATGCAATGGAAAAACTAATGAATATTTTTCCTAAAATCACTAACCCCCATACTTGCTTCGATAAGAATTTCAGCATTTTACATTGAGTAATTTTCGAAAATTTGATAAAACTTCAATTTTCATTCAACATCAAACTGCTCGTGAAATACCTAAGTAAAAGACTTCGTTTTTGTTTCAAAAATCATGAATTCCAGTAATATTTCAAATTATAAACAAGAATTAACTTATTTCATCAGTTGAACTTATCACATTTTTATTTCATTTCCTGTAATCATGGTTTCCAAAAATGTTGTTCTTGTAATATGTTTAAAACAGTGTTAAGAATCTTAATCTAGAGTTTAATTTTCTTGTATACTTTGTAACTCAAACATCAAACATGATTAGATGCAATATTTTCTTAAGTTTTTGAACATAAATTCAACTGTTACCATCACAGTGCACAGAGCAACATATAATTATACAAAATAAGAAATATTCCAAATCATAGGATCATTGAATCATAAACTGATTTAAATTGAACTTGAACTTCAAATTTAATGTTTACTCACCTCAAATAATTGTTGAACAACAAGCCCTCTTTTTATATCTTGAAAGCTGCAGTTTAAAAACTGTCTGTAACTTTGTTCAGGAATCTGCTTTCCTTTAGATTTGAATATGTTTACTTTTCTTGTTTTAGTTTCTTCTGGTTTCATTTTTTTTCTTTCTTTTTGTTTCACGAACTAGCAGTAGCATGATAGATACATATAAGTAGAGAACAAGATGGGAAGGCTTCATCTGGACAGAAACTTCTTAATTGACCAGGTTTACAAATATCTTGACTTGACAAAATGGAGGCTGAGATATTAGCATTAAATGTTTTGCTTCCTAAATAGGTTTACACACTCATTATCTTCAGGTACACATAAATATTCATGTATAATTGTTTTGTACCCTGCATAAGTATATTGATTTGTTCTTCTTTTTTATTTTATTTTGTAGGCCAGCATAGCTTGTACCGGAAGCTATTCATTTATACATATTTACTTTATATCTTATTTAGTGTGCATAATTATTAAAATATTTGTTGCTCATAGATATTTATATAAAAGTATGTACTTGCATGTTTTGATTTCTTATACATATACAGTTTACACTTATAATGCTTTGCTGACAAGCTTGTTTTGATGCTTGCAGATTTTGTGTTGCATATTATTAATGTCTACATAATTATCAGGCTTTGCTATGTAAAAGGATTTTGTCATTTTTGTTTGTGCATAACATTTGCAGATATATATACATGTGTATTTGAAGTTAATTTGTTTTATTATTTTATACTTTATGCTTATTTTATTTTACGCTCTCAAATTAAAAGTTTAGGTTGTATGCTTGTTTATCTATGTCATTTTATTTTATACATTGTTTTTATTCTACTCTATACTTTGTCCTTAATTTAGTTATAGTCATGTGTTATACTTAATATTCTTATATTTATATTTTAACTATCCATATTTAAATTAGATTCGTGAGTTTACTCATTCTTTATATTTATTTTATTTGTATTTAACTATAAATATTTAAATTATGAATAATATGATTTATTTACATTTATACTTATTTATATTTATCAACATTGGTATTTTGTTTAAATTATATGCATAAGTTTGACTTATATTTCACATTTATATTTTAATCCTATTTCAAACATTATCATTCATATGTGTACTTATCAAATATAAACAAAGTAAGATATTTTAATTCAATCATAAAAGACAAATTTTATTATGAATATTATTGAGATAATTTATTACACTTCCAAATCAATTTCTTTTTAAAAATACCATTTATATAAACAATGGCAATTATTTTCAAAATCACATCCATTTAAAATGAATAAGTAAACATTTTATTTAAATTGATTCGAATATTTATTAAAATGAATAGGGCCGAAATCCAGGGTCGTTACATTCCTCCCCCCTTAAAAGAATTTCGTCCCCGAAATTTAAAACAAAGATAATTTAAAAGTTGTCATATCAACCATTTAAACATATATATCATTCACATATTAACAAACAACAAACAATCTATCCTAACAAACATCGCTAGCCATCCGGACACAAATCCAGATAAGCTTTCTTAAACTATCCAGAGTTTCCTGTACTATTGATTCTACAACTAATACTGAATCAAGAACAAATTTCTTTAGATGGATCACACAGAATACACTATGAATTCTAGACATCTTTTCTGACAATTCGACTCTGCAAGCTACAGTTCCAATCTTTTCAATATCCGAAATGGTCCAATATAACTCGGGTCAAGTTTTCCCGCCCTCCGAATCTAATATTTCCTTTTAATCCGAAAACTTTGGCCAAAAACAAATTACCAAGCTCAAATTCCAATTGTAGCCTTCTTATCTGCGTACTTCTTCTAAAGGTCTTGAGAAGCTCTCATCTTATCCTTTGATAAGCCTAACCTTAGCAGAAACTTCACAGAACAAAACTGGTCCGAACACAAGGTAGTCTTTCCACAATTCACCAAAATCCAAAAATCAAACTTGCCGCATATCCTCTAAAATACGGTTCAGTCTCTCTGTTCTTCCGTCTGAGGATAATAGGCTATACTAAATTTCAAACTCGATCCCAAAGTCAATTGTAGAACCTTCCAGAATTTCGCTGGTGAAAAATAGGGTCACGATCACTTATTATGCTAACAGGCACACCAAGCAATTTTACTATTTCCCTCGAGAAAATTTTTGGCCTGAAACTGTAGTCCGAGTTATCTAATTAGTATAAAATGAGCACTCTTAGTTAATCGATCCACAATAATCCATATTCCAACGCTTCTTTTCGTTTCTTGGCAAACTGTCGATGGAATCCATCAAAATCATCGCCACTTCCATCTGAGATTTCTAAATATTGCAATAGTCCTAGACAACTTCTATTGATCACCTTAACTTGCTGATAGAAAGTACAACTATAAACGAAAACAACTACGAGCCTCTTCATGCTCGATCTCTAGAAAATTCTTCTCATATCTTTATACATCTTAAAGATTCCGGGTGAATATTCAGTTTGGAATGATGTCGTTCACCTAAAACTTATTCCCTCAATTCATCCATATCAAGCACACAAACGACCACTAATCCTTTAGGCACCTTGATCATCCACTTACAATCTGAACACCGTCTATCCTTAGTTTAAGAATCAATTCCTCAAAAGATCTATCCTCCCTTAGCTTACTTATGATTCTGCGCTGGAGAGAAGAAACCATTTCTAAATGAACAATACCGCATTCCTACTAAGAGCATCAACTACCACATTCCCTTATCCTGGGTATACAGAATATCCATGTCATATGAGGTTAGAAATTCGACTCGCCACGGCTGCCTCAAATTAAAATCCCCTTAGAGAAAAAGAATATTTCAATGGTTTGTGATAGGTTAATACCTCAAATTATCTCCGAACAGATAGTGCCTCCCAAACTCAAAACAAACATAATAGCTAACGACTCAAGGTCATGCATAGCGTAGATCCCTTCATGTTGCTTTAATTGCTATCACGCATATGCAGTTACTCTCCACTCTTGCATCAACACTGCTTCCCAAACCAATTATACAAGCATCCGTATAAATTCCAAAGCTGCCCTTTTCTTCGGAATAACAATCACTGGAGCTCTGGTTAGCCTCGTCTTCCATTCTTAGAATAGATTCTTCCTTCGCTGGGTCCACAGAGATATGTTCACCCATAATAATGTACCCCAAAAAAATAACCTTCGATTTCCAAAAATGGCACTAAAAGAACTCGCTTCAAAACATGCCTCCTTAGTGTCTCCAACACTATCTTCAAATGTAGCTTGAGCTCTTCTTCAAACTTAGAATATACACAAACAAACTTATTCATACTCTTATCGATCCTAAATCTGCTCAACTAACTCTACTCCCTTTCTCGGAGCCATTCTCCAACTAGACTAAATCACCAGCACTACACTGGAATCAAATAAACACGAAACTCTATCTCTCGATGGGAAGACAAACAATTTGGATCACATCAATAACTTAAATCTTCTTTTTGAGAAGCCCCAACTCCAATAAAAGACTACTCAAATGTATTCCAGAATTGTCGTACAACACCCTGGTAATTCTACCCAAATAAGTTTGTTCTCCCTTCACAATCCAGAACAGCCATATAATGTTCGGTAATGAAACCACTCTGCTACTTCTGAAATCACCTCAAGAAAACTACTAATCATCAAACCTTCTCGACAGCACACAGAACACTTCAAGCTATATGGCTAACCTCGATGACCAAAGACTTCTATTCAAAGCTCTTCGAGAAACTCGGGCCTCAATCAAACAAAAATACCCTTCTGGACTTAGTCACAATTCCGAAACGGGCATACTTCCTTAACTTGTTCAAAAGAAACATCTTCGGAGACATCCAAACTCACTGTGTCTCGTTACACAGCTACTACACCCTGAGATATCAAGATATCATGACTTGCTCCTGTCCATCCGATAGATCCTTACTCAAGTTCATCAAAAATTACATTCCAACAATGAAATCCTCCCATTACCCAAAGCTCACTCGAGACGGTAATAGGTCTGCAGTCTCGACAGATACACTCCAACTACAAATATTCAAAACTCCAACTATCGTTAGTCGTGTTTCACACACCACTATCTTATTTACCTTTATAACTTATATTGGAAAACCCGAACAGGTATCCCAATAAATAGGTAGAAATAAATAAATAATTATATATATATATATATCAAAATTACAAATACGCTCTCTCAAGAAAGAAATCACTCAAGAGCCTAGGTATTCACTCAACCTAGTGCTCTGATACCAAATGTGACGACCCGCCCTTCACACTACCAGAAAGACGCATCATCATTAAGAAAGAAAGGGATAGAAATAGAAAAGAAAAGAAAAGAAAGAAACAAAACATCAGAATCTCACAACGGAACGATTAAATTATAATAATCACATAAGTATACACATAATATACAACATCAATCAGAGTTATAAAGATAATACATCACATACTAGACAGTTATAAACACCTGTCTAGTTATACAATTCAATACACAAAACAACTCAAACAATACGACTCAGAGATACCAACACAGCGGAACCATATGTATATCTACAATGCTGAAGCCTCCTGCTCCATTGCTCCTCCAGAATTCGTCAAAGCCAACCTGAATCCCTTGGCTACCCGTAAAAATTAGGGTACCCGAGAGTTTATGAAAAACAAAATATAAACTCCGGGTCAGACATGAGTCTGGTATGAGTAAACGGTTTAAATTGTTTAATTTTGAAATCCTTTGAAAACAAAGGTATCACGTAAGACTCCCCACAAATAAATACGGGTAAGTTTTTACCTTACGCTAACCAAAACATTTTATAGAAAATCCAGTGGTATTATAATAGTGTCTAGGGTTTTCAAGTAAAATACAGAAATAGCTGAAATGCTTACATCTCACATTCCAACGTAGTTGGGCACAATCAAAACGTACGGCGCTTATTGGAAATTGGATACCATACAATGGCAGGGCTACTGGGGTACCGCCCGTCACAGTACGTGGTCTAGATCACTGTACCGAGGAGCCACCCTAACTCCCCTGCAACACAAGGCAGGAACCATTCCTTACTGAATAGTTCCGAACAAGATAACCCCGCTGTTGGTGCGCATATCCAACCGCCCACACAGCCGAAATAAAGGGACATCTAGACAGGGGTATATCTCGTCCTGCTTGGGCATGACCCACCTAACCTTGCTGCACCACCCCTATTTTAGCCATTCCCGGTTGATGAGGTTTGAGGCTGCGATTACCTTACAGGACAAATTTCTTCGAATGCTCATCGTCCGCCTGACGATGTGTTGAAAGCATTCAATCCATACAAGTTCGTTCCGGGTTCGAACGAAACCGAAGGCATTATCTCGTTAAACTCATTTTGGAATCACCCTCAGAGTCAACGACGATAACCCTTGCATTCTAAAAGCACCATCTTGATCTACACTTGAGAATTCACGACCTAACATTTAATTTGGATCGATGTGATTTTCGGAATATCAATTGGATACCCGATCCCGGTCTCATCGAAATCCAAACGCCATTTTAAAGGCCAAGTGTTATCCCATTTTTTGGTCAAAACTAGGATATCCATGTTGTGTGCATTTCCACCGCGACTAGAACAAGAAGAAGCAGCCAGCAAGCGTATATCAATCAGGAATTTCACTCACGAACACACAGGTTCATCTGGCACTCCCAAATACAAGTGTTCATTCGGCATTCTCTCCATTCGGTAGTACCGACCCAACACCACCGAACCAACCATCTCCCCCCTACAACTACCGGACCAAGCATAGCCGAACCATGCTACCGCCGAACCATGCTACCACCGGACCAGCTCCAACCTCACCATACTACTGCCGGTCCAGCCTACCACCGGTCCAAACAACATACCACTCACCGCCGAACCAAAGTGTTGCCGAACCAACTCTGCCAGGCCAGATTGCTTCAGCCCAAGCCCACCAGCAGCTATAAACATCCAAGACCCCTGCCCCCAGCCTCACTCTATAAATAGAGGGGCAGGGGTACAACAATGGCAGACAAGTTTGGGAGCTCAAGCCTGGAAGGAACTCTCAAACAACTTTAGATACTTGCAATCAAAGCTTTGTACTTGTAATCTAAAGAAAAAAGGAGAATAACATATAAAGTGGACGTAGGCACATTCTGGCCGAACCACTATAAATCTGTGTGTCTTTTACTGTTTAGTCCCTGCTTTTTATATATTTGCATAAATCACCCAAATCACTAAATACAACATAAAATCAACCAACTCATACGACTTTGGGTGTTTGCGACCATTTTTTACGCAAACATTTTGGTGCTTTCACTGAGAACAACCAGCTCCCGCTACATCGGATAGAAGTTGAATTTGAAAATCTTAGAGTTCAGATCTAAGAGTTATGACGAGACAAACAAGTAGAAGACAAAGGCCAGAGAGAAGTGAACACCAAGGAAGTCAAGAGGCTTCCTCAGGAGGGAATCAAGCGTCAATCTTCATCACTAGGGATGAGATGGAGGCCATGATGAGAAGACAAGAAGAGATGATCCAGAACTTACTTCAACAAATTGGGCAAATTGGAGCACAAATCCAAGGAGCAGCTGGGGTTCAGAACGGGGCAGGACCATCTGGCGCAGCACCAGAGCTAGGGGGCACTCAAGCAGAGCATGTTGATCCGACCCCGGGAAGTGAGATGGGGGCATCCGAACCACCTGGTAGCAATAGAGGAATGAACGTTCAGCCAGGGAGGCATACACATGAAAACTCCCGCAGACTTGGGGGGCAGGTCGAAGACAGTGAACGAGAACTACAGCTTGGAGACAATGACAGATTAGCAGAGATGGTTAGAAGAGCTATGAGAGGCGGTTTAGTAAACATAGACTTGGAGGATGTAAACAGGAGTCCTTTTTCTTCTGCGATTAGGATGGCTAGGAACCCACCAGAATTCAAGCTACCATCATTGGACATGTACAACGGGAAAACGGACCCCACGGTCCATCTAACGAAGTATATGAGACATATGGAAGTGCTGGGGGCATCAGAGGAGGTTATGGCCCGGTGCTTTCCACTGTATTTGACGGACATTGCAGCGTTATGGTTTAGGCAACTGGAGAGCGGCTCCATAGGAACATGGGCAGATTTAACTGAGAGACTCATGAGGCAATTCAGTGTTCATATTGCGAGACCCAAGAATGTGATGACTTTGGCAACCTTGAAACAGAAAACTGGAGAGACTTTGAGGAGCTTTCTAACGCGATTTAATGCGGCGGCAGCATCAGTGGATCGACCAGATCCATCTATGGTCATGATGGCGGCTGTATCTGGAATAGCTGGTAATACAAAATTCAAGAATTCATTAACCAAGGACCCGCCTATGAATCTGGGAGAGTTCTATCATGAGGCTGAAAAGTTTCTGCGTTTGGAAGATGCTAGTGCAGAAAGAGAGGAAGAAGATGACGTTTACGTAATCAAGAGCGGAAACCCACCTGGAAAGGGTGCGGAGACTAGCAAAGGAAAAAGAAAGGCTGAGGATAATGATGACAGGGCAAAGTGGCTACGAAGAGAAGCACGCTTCACCACCTATTCAGAGCTGAATGAGAGTTTGGAACGGATTTATCAGGATACCAAGGGACAGGTTCCGTATCGTAGACCAATGCGAAGGGATCCAACCTCTGGTGAAAGAAAATCAGATAAGTTTTGTGTATTTCATGAATTGAATGGTCATAACACTAATGATTGTAGGCATTTGAAGGACGAGGTAGAAGGGCATATTAGGAACGGTATGCTCCTTCAGTATGTGAGGAGGCGAACTCCAGCGGTGGAGCCAGAGCGACCACCGTCTACCTCGGCTAGAGGTGACCCTAGATCGGGGCACCATTTGATTATCTCTTGATTGTTTAATTAAAATAACGATGAACAGGTCGTAAGCTTCCACTAACGCAATTAAATCGTTTACACATGTACGAGATCGCGAACGATCTCCAGGCATGCTCTGAATGATCATTGACTGCTTCGGAGTGGGAACTTACACTTTGACATCCTTGCTTTGCTTTTGTTTCGATTTGAACATTTGAATTCTTCCTGTAAGGTACTATTGCTTTAACATTTACAATTCTATGAAAAAATTATTTACTTGTATGCCCGTCGGATCGCGAACGGTCC
The DNA here is from genome assembly GCA_030765085.1 of Allium cepa. Lineage (NCBI taxonomy): Eukaryota > Viridiplantae > Streptophyta > Magnoliopsida > Asparagales > Amaryllidaceae > Allium > Allium cepa. The sequence continues at coordinate 959,116,435 of CM060939.1, read as the reverse complement.
CCGAGCACCTATTGCATGGCAACGAACTGCCGAAGTCTTTGATTCGAAAAATTCCCCCAAACAATGACTCCAACACTGATAATATTAAGTCCCCCCTGGGCACACTCATTCGCCGCGAACGGCACCCGACCGCGAACGGTCACAAACTCGACTTCGAACAGTCACAATTCGCCTCGAACGGCACCCGACTTCGAACAGTCACAATTCGCCTCGAACGGCACCCGATCGCGAACGGTCACAAATCGCCTCGAACGGCACATGATCGCGAACGGTCACAACTCGCCCCGAACGGCACAACTCCTCTCACCTCAAATGGCTCGATCGCGAACGGTCGTCATTTGGGATCCCCCACTTGACCGCGCACTGTCGCACTTTACCTCGAATGACTCGATCCCGAACGGTCTTCATTTGAAGTTGAGCGCTTGACCTTGAACGGTCACATTTCACCACAGATGAATCAATCCCGAACGATCGATACATGGATTTACGCACTTGACCGCGCACTGTCGCACTTTACCTCGAATGACTCGATCCCGAACGGTCGTCATTTGAAGTTGAGCGCTTGACCTTGAACGGTCACATTTCACCGAAGATGACTCGATCCCGAACGATCGACGCACGGATTTATGCGCTTGACCGCGCACGGTCGCACTTCACCTCAAATGACTTGATCACGAACGATCGTCATTTGAAGTTAGGCGCTTGACCATGAACGGCCGCGCTTCATCCCAAATAGCTCGATCCCGAACGGTCGTCATTTGGGGCCATATAAAATATCAAGCTCTTTACAGGTTGTCAACAGGATACAAACATCCAGCTCATGGCATTACAAAACACGCCTTCCTACCGCAAGACATATTTTGGGGGGCAAAGTGTTATCCCATTTTTTGGTCAAAACTAGGATATCCATGTTGTGTGCATTTCCACCGCGACTAGAACAAGAAGAAGCAGCCAGCAAGCGTATATCAATCAGGAATTTCACTCAAGAACACACAGGTTCATCCGGCACTCCCAAATACAAGTGTTCATTCGGCATTCTCTCCATTCGGTAGTACCGACCCAACACCACCGAACCAACCATCTCCCCCTTACAACTACCGGACCAACCATAGCCGAACCATGCTACCGCCGAACCATGCTACCGCCGAACCATGCTACCACCGGACCAGCTCCAACCTCACCATACTACTGCCGGTCCAACCTACCACCGGTCCAAACAACATACCACTCACCGCCGAACCAAAGTGTTGCCGAACCAACTCTGCCAGGCCAGATTGCTTCAGCCCAAGCCCACCAGCAGCTATAAACATCCAAGACCCCTGCCCCCAGCCTCACTCTATAAATAGAGGGGCAGGGGTACAACAATGGCAGACAAGTTTGGGAGCTCAAGCCTGGAAGGAACTCTCAAACAACTTTAGATACTTGTAATCAAAGCTTTGTACTTGTAATCTAAAGAAAAAAGGAGAATAACATATAAAGTGGACGTAGGCATGTTCTAGCCGAACTACTATAAATCTGCGTGTCTTTTACAGTTTAGTCCCTGCTTTTTATATATTTGCATAAATCACCCAAATCACTAAATACAACATAAAATCAACCAACTCATACGACTTTGGGTGTTTGCGACCATTTTTTACGCAAACACCAAGTTGTCTAATTAACTTAACAGTTTAATTCAATGATTAAATTCATATAACATTTACCACAGATAAATCATACATAATTGCCATGGATATATTAAAGCATATCAGAGAGGATCACAGATTATCATCAATAAACAACACAAACAAATATACAACACATACAACATCCATAAGCAATCATCTTGGCTTCTCAATTTAATCAATTCAATTATACCAATTACTTGAGGATTAACCTCTTAAACCTGCTAGATTATTATCCATTAGTTACTTAATTACTTGAGAGTTAATCTCTTAACTCTGTTTAATCACTTATTTCCCCTCAAATTATTCAATCAACAAATCATTTCTTAATTAATGTTTATGTATTAATTGCTTAATTACTTAATTAATTTATTCACATTATTTACTTAATTACTTCCTTAATTAAGTTATCTAACTTTAATTACTTAAGTACTTATTTCTTAATCACTATTCTTCGACCTAAATAGGACTTAATTATCTGTTTATTTATTGCTAATTGCTTCATTAATCATTTCTTAATTCTTAGTTAAATCACTTGATTAATTAACTATTAATCGTTCATTAATTATTTAAGTGGTTAATTACAATTACATTTATTTCTTATAATATACTACTAATTATAATTACAAAGTAATTACTCTTAATTACTTCTGCATCCAATCAATCAATATTGATCATTCACATAATTAACATTCAAATCTTCTTAAAATTTGTTTTCAATTATATTACTTACTGAATCATTATTTGTTAATTTACTTAATTTGTTACTTAATATTAACAAGATTTTTAAAACATGGTGAAGCATAACAAAAGAAATCAGTTACTTTAAAATAATTAATTACGAGTTAACTTGTTAATAGACCTTAATTATGATAATCAAACTTGCATTAAATTTTACTTAAAATCTTGAACAGTATTCACTTACTGTGAAACTTAACTGAACCCTATATTTACTAACGATGTTTATAAAATCCTATACTCAGATATAAAAGACCCGAGGTCTTCCCTGCAAAACTCAAACGTCACTTCGAGTTGTTCGCCCCCTTCACCCGAGTAACCCACCCAGTAACGCGACTTCATCTTCTTCCTTTTTTTTTAGTTTAAACTCTAAACCATCAGTACGAGTTAAAACTACAGAGGATTCTCGCACACAAACTCAACAGAAACCCGAAGCATCCAACCAAAATTCTCGAGCAGAACTCGAGACAGCGCCCTCCCCTACAAACGCTGATACGCTGTCGTTCTGTACACGTGTACGACGCCACTCGTGGCTCCGGCAAGCTCCCATGACTTCGAGCAAATCCCAATTAGCACGAATACGAGAAAAACAAAGTCACGGTACCATCAAAAATTCACATTCGAAAAATTACAGTTCGAACGAAAGAAAACAATCTACCTCACGGTAAACAAACGCCTCGCCACCAAAACGCAGACCACTTGAGATGATGCAAACTCGTTTACACCTCGTCAACGTCCCCAGCAACCTTCCCACTAAGCCATGAATCACTCGATCATAGGTACGAGTCGAATTTCAAATTTTACAGGCATGAACATAAACTTGCGGTAAAACCCTATGTCGATCTCGTACCCCAAATCTATGCAATGGAAAAATTAATGAATATTTTTCCTAAAATCACTAACCCCCATACTTGCTTCGATAAGAATTTCAGCATTTTACATTAAGTAATTTTCGAAAATTTGATAAAACTTCAATTTTCATTCAACATCAAACTGCTCGTGAAATACTTAAGTAAAAGACTTCGTTTTTGTTTCAAAAATCATGAATTCCAGTAATATTTCAAATTATAAACAAGAATTAACTTATTTCATCAGTTGAACTTATCACATTTTTATTTCATTTCCTGTAATCATGGTTTCCAAAGATGCTTTTCTTGTAATATGTTTAAAACAGTGTTAAGAATCTTAATCTAGAGTTTAATTTTCTTGTATATTTTGTAACTCTAACATTAAACATGATTACATACAATATTTTCTTAAGTTTTTGAAAATAAATTTCAACTGTTACCATCACAGTGCACAGAGCAACATATAATTATACAAAATAAGGCATATTCCAAATCATAGGATCATTGAATCATAAACTGATTTAAATTGAACTTGAACTTCAAATTTAATGTTTACTCACCTCAAATAATTGTTGAACAACAAGCCCTCTTTTTATATCTTGAAAGCTACAGTTTAAAAACTGTCTGTAACTTTGTTCATGAATCTGCTTTCCTTTAGATTTGAATATGTTTCCTTTTCTTGTTTTAGTTTCTTCTGGTTTCATTTTTCTTTCTTTCTTTTTGTTTCACGAACTAGCAGTAGCATGATAGATACATATAAGTAGAGAACAGGATGGGAAGGCTTCATCTGGACAGAAACTTCTTAATTGACCAGGTTTACAAATATCTTGAGTTGACAAAATGGAGGCTGAGATATTAGCATTAAATATTTTGCTTCCTAAATAGGTTTACACACTTATTATCTTCAGCTACACATAAATATTGATGTATAATTGTTTTGTACCCTGCATAAGTATATTGATTTGTTCTTTTTTTTAATTTTGCAGGCCAGCATAGCTTGTACCAGAAGCTATTCATTTATACATATTTACTTTATATCTTATTTAGTGTGCATAATTATTAAAATATTTGCTGCTCATAGATATTTATATAAAAGTATGTACTTGCATGTTTTGATTTCTTATACATATACAATTTACACTTATAATGCTTTGCTGACAAGCTTGTTTTGATACTTGCAGAAATTGTGTTGCATATTATTAATGTCTACATAATTATCAGGCTTTGCTATGTAAAAGGATTTTGTTATTTTTGTTTGTGCATAACATTTGCAGATATATATACATGTGTATTTGAAGTTAATTTGTTTTATTATTTTATACGTTATGCTTATTTTATTTTACGCTCACAAATTAAAAGTTTAGGTTGTATGCTTGTTTATCTATGTTATTTTATTTTATACATTGTTTTTATTCTACTCTATACTTTGTCCTTAATTTAGTTATAGTCATGTGTTATACTTAATATTCTTATATTTATATTTTAACTATCCATATTTAAATTAGATTCGTGAGTTTACTCATTCTTTATATTTATTTTATTTGTATTTAACTATAAATATTTAAATTATGAATAATATGATTTATTTGCATTTATACTTATTTATATTTATTACCATTTGTATTTTGTTTAAATTATATGCATAAGTTTGACTTATATTTCACATTTATATTTTAATCCTATTTCAAACATTATCATTCATATGTGTACTTATCAAATATAAAAAAAGTAAGATATTTTAATTCAATCATAAAAGACAAATTTTATTTTGAATATTATTGAGATAATTTATTACACTTCCAAATCAATTTCTTTTTAAAAATACCATTTATGTAAACAATGGCAATTATTTTCAAAATCACATCCATTTCAAATGAATAAGTATACATTTTATTTAAATTGATTTGAATATTTATTAAAATAAATAGGGCCAAAGTCCAAGGTCGTTACACCTGGTAATGTTATATAGTCAATAAAAATTATTGATTGAATGATAGGATGATTTGTTGTTTTATCAGTTGGTTTGGATTTATTCCCGCCCCTAAAGTGGATGACCTTTTATACATATCTGTTATGTAGCAGATGACCCATATTATATAATTATATACTATATGCGATGCAGAAACAGGTTGGAGGGATCCAATAGGATTCCTTACAACTGTTGATTTTATTTACATATATATGTGCTGATATATATTTAAGTTATGATGTATGGGATAGGTTGGTGGGATCCAACTGGATTCCTTGCCATTATCGATTTTAATTTCAATAATATTCCTGTCATCCAAATTAATGAATATTAAACCTAACTGTTTCTCGTTCAGCTATGACATTGTTACTTGTTTGTAAATAAAACCCTATTGTGAAAGAAAATCAATATAAATATTGGTTAAACGTTTAGTAGTTATTGGCCTCAAGTTAGTATTTTAAAAATACTAGAAACTGCTATTTGAATTGAAGTTGGTTTTGAGATAGGAAATGATTTTGAATCTGAAATTGGGTTTCGGCAAATATTTTGTTTTAAAGGATTTAACTTCTACTTTACGCCAAACTTATCATTTACCCTTTTCTCAGACATTTGAAATGTTTTTTCAGATTATTTACTTATATTTAATGTTGTTTTAAAGTCATTTACTTATATTTAATATTGTTTTAAAGCTAATTATTTATAATTTGTTTGCGTAAAAAATGGTCGCAAACACCCAAAGTCGTATGAGTTGGTTGATTTTATGTTGTATTTAGTGATTCGGATGATTTATGCAAATATATAAAAAGCAGGGACTAAACTGTAAAAGACACACAGATTTATAGTGGTTCGGCCAGAACGTGCCTACGTCCACTTTATATGTTATTCTCCTTTTTTCTTTAGATTACAAGTACAAAGCTGTGATTACAAGTATCTAAAGTTGTTTGAGAGTTCCTTCCAGGCTTGAGCTCTCAAACTTGTCTCAAAACTTGTCCCCCATTGTTGTACCCCTGCCCCTCTATTTATAGAGTGAGGCTGGAGGCAGGGGTCTTGGATGTTTATAGTTGCTGGTGGGCTTGGGCTGAAGCAATCTGGCCTGGCAACTTTGGTTCGGCGAAGCTTGGTTCGGTCGTAGCTGGAATGGTTGGACCGGTGGTTTACTTGGTAGTGGATGGAAAGGAGGTTGATTCGGTGGGAGGTGGTAAGATGTTGGCTCGGCATTGACTTCTCGACCGGCAGTAGTATGGCGAGGATGGAGCTGGTTCGGTGGTTGCATGGTCCGGTGGTTACATGGTTTGGTGATGCCGAATGGATGATTGCCGAATGAGTTCGATTATTGGGAATGCCGAATGTAGCTGCCGAATGAAGCTGAGTGTTGGAGTGCCGAATGCTTCTTGCCGAATGAGCTCTTGTATTGGGAACACCGAATGAACCAAGGCATCTTGGATGCCAAATGAGACTTCGCTGTACGCTTGCTTGCTTCTTCTTAGTTTGGTCGTGGTGGAAATGCACACAACATTGATATTCCAGTTCTGTCCAAAAAATGGGATAACACTTTGCCCCCCAAAATATGCCTTGCGGTAGGAAGGCGTGTTTTGTAATGCTATGAGCTGGATGTTCGTATCCTGTTGACAACCTGTAAAGAGCTTGATATTTTATATGGCCCCAAATGACGACCGTTCGGGATCGAGTTATTTGGGATGAAGCGCGGCCGTTCATGGTCAAGCGCCTAACTTCAAAAGACGATCGTTCGTGATCAAGTCATTTGAGGTGAAGTGCGACCGTGCGCGGTCAAGCGCATAAATCCGTGCGTCGATCGTTCGGGATTGAGTCATCTGCAGTGAAATGTGACCGTTCAAGGTCAACCGCTTTACTTCAAATGACGACCGTTCAGGATCGAGTCATTCGAGGTAAAGTGCGACAGTGCGCGGTCAAGTGGGGGACCCCAAATGACGACCGTTCGCGATCGAGCCATTTGAGGTGAGAGGAGTTGTGCCGTTCGGGGCGAGTTGTGACCGTTCGCGATCATGTGCCGTTCGAGGCGATTTGTGACCGTTCGCGATCGGGTGCCTTTCGAGGCGAATTGTGACCGTTCGAAGTCGGGTGCCGTTCGAGGCGAATTGTGACCGTTCGCAATCGGGTGCCGTTCGAGGCGAATTGTGACTGTTCGAAGTCGGGTGCCGTTCGAGGCGAATTGTGACTGTTCGAAGTCGGGTGCCGTTCGAGGCGAATGAGTGTGCCCGGGGGGGGACTTAATATTATCAGTGTTGGAGTCATTGTTTGGGGGAATTTTTCGAATCAAAGACTTCGGCAGTTCGTTGCCATGCAATAGGTGCTCGTGGACCGGTCGCGATCCAACGGGCATACAAGTAAATAATTTTTTCATAGAATTATAAATGTTAAAGCAATAATCATATGAATCTTATGGAAGAAATGTCCAAACAGGAAGAATTTAAATGTTCAAATCAAAATCAAAGCAAAAAACAGAACGAAGATGTCAAAGCGTAAACTCTTACTATAACGCGGCTGGTAGTCATTCAGAGCATGCCTATGGATCGTGTGCGATCGCTCACATGTGTAAATGATCTAACCGTGCTAGTGAGAGGTTTGCGACTTGTTCATCGCTTTCGACTTGCCCCCCAAGTTCAGGAGGGAATTTTACCTGCCCCTTGGATGAGCGTTCATTCCTTACCAGGTTGCTCAGAGGCCCCTATCTCTCTCTCCGGGATTGGATCAACATGCTCCAAGTGTGGGTGCCCCCTAGCTCTGGTGCTACGCCAGATGGTCCTACTCCGTTCTGAACTCCAGTTGCTCCTTGGTTTTGTGCTCCAAGTTGCCCAATTTGCTGAAGCAAGTTCTGGATCATCTCTTCTTGTCTTCTCATCATGGCCTCTATCTCATCCCTAGTGATGAAGATCGACGCTTGATTCCCTCCTGAGGAAGCCTCTTGACTTCCTTGGTGTTCACTTCTCTCTGGCCTTTGCCTTCTACTTGTTTGTCTCGTCATAACTCTTAGATCTGAACTCTTAGATTTTCAAATTCGACTTCTATCCGATGTAGCGGGAGCTGGTTCTTCTCAGTGAAAGCAACAAAATGTTTGCGTAAAAAATGGTCGCAAACACCCAAAGTCGTATGAGTTGGTTGATTTTATGTTGTATTTAGTGATTTGGATGATTTATGCAAATATATAAAAAGCAGGGACTAAACTGTAAAAGACACACAGATTTATAGTGGTTCGGCCAGAACGTGCCTACGTCCACTTTATATGTTATTCTCCTTTTTTTCTTTAGATTACAAGTACAAAGCTGTGATTACAAGTATCTAAAGTTGTTTGAGAGTTCCTTCCAGGCTTGAGCTCTCAAACTTGTCTCAAAACTTGTCCCCCATTGTTGTACCCCTGCCCCTCTATTTATAGAGTGAGGCTGGAGGCAGGGGTCTTGGATGTTTATAGTTGCTGGTGGGCTTGGGCTGAAGCAATCTGGCCTGGCAACTTTGGTTCGGCGAAGCTTGGTTCGGTCGTAGCTGGGATGGTTGGACCGGTGGTTTACTTGGTAGTGGATGGAAAGGAGGTTGATTCGGTGGGAGGTGGTAAGATGTTGGCTCGGCATTGACTTCTCGACCGGCAGTAGTATGGTGAGGATGGAGCTGGTTCGGTGGTTGCATGGTCCGGTGGTTACATGGTTTGGTGATGCCGAATGGATGATTGCCGAATGAGTTCGATTATTGGGAATGCCGAATGTAGCTGCCGAATGAAGCTGAGTGTTGGAGTGCCGAATGCTTCATGCCGAATGAGCTCTTGTATTGGGAACACCGGATGAACCAAGGCATCTTGGATGCCGAATGAGACTTCGCTGTACGCTTGCTTGCTTCTTCTTAGTTTGGTCGTGGTGGAAATGCACACAACATTGATATTCCAGTTCTGTCCAAAAAATGGGATAACATAATTAATATAGTTTTAGGTTATCTATCAATATGTTAATATTTTGAAAAGTAAATTATTTTAAATAATTAAAATGGCTTGAAATTAATAATAATGATTTGTTAATAATGTTTTGGAAATAAAATATTACTATTAATAATAATGGTAAAAACTAATTATTAATGTTTTATTAATGATGTTTTGAAATAATTAATTATTATTTTTAAGATGTTTTAAGTTGATAATTATTATTTGGTTATAATGTTATTGTTAATAATTATTATTATATAGTAGTGTTTGAAGTAATTGATTTTATTCATTTTTAATGCTTCCAATACTTATAAATAAAGTTTGTTCTCTCAACCGAGACTTATAAATTATTACTATAAATGCCTCAAGCTTCATCAACCGAGAATGGCTAAAACGGGGGAGATCCAGCAGGGCAAAGTGGGTTGTTCTCAAGTAGGGTATGATCATCCCTATACAGAGTCGATATTATCTCTCATTTGTATGCTTCGAGGCCATTAACATAGGGGTGATCATATACGGTACTACTAGTCAAATGGTAGGCCGGTCATGTGTTGGCAAGGGATCCTGGTGAGGTCCTTGATGTTTATTTAAACAGAGATGCACCATGATGATACCCCAATAGCCTAGTCATTGTATAAAATCCATTCTCCAATAAGTGTCATACAGACTTACAACTAGTCAAGTAGTTCCGTTGAGAAATTTTATACCAGGACATCAAGTAATTGACAGTATTACAAGGCCGCTTGCCTTATTCTGTGATAATGAAGCAGCTGTTTTCTTCTCTAAGAATAGCAAATCAAGTGGTGCATCTAAGTGGATTGATATCAAATAACTTATTGATAGAGATAGAGTCAAAGATGGTACTATTATGATACAACATATTAATACAAGAGCTAAGTTAGCCGATTCTCTAACAAATGCGCTTCTACCCACTCTTTATAGAGAGCATGTTGCTAGCATGGGTTTAGTTAATATATTATAATTTTGGTTTTGCAAATTATATAAACAATGCTATGTACTGAGTCTTTAGTTATGTATTAACTTTGAATCCATAAATTTTCCTAATATGACGTGCATAATTTCATTTAATCTAAGCAAATTACTTATGAGGAACGAATGAAGATTATTAACCATTGTTGGAAATTGTACTAATATTATAATTAATAGGGAGAATATAACGATATTTTCTATTCTGATTACATTAGTTTGGTTTGGTATTGCTAACTGGACAAGTTTAGGATTAATGAAAACTATATTCGTGAATTTTGAATGTGTTCACAATTATGTTACAACATTACGACCAAGTGGGAGAATGTTAGTATTATTTATTTTGTGGCCTATGTTATTATTGTGCACTTCATTTAAAACATTAATGAAATGGCATTTGAATTTTTGATAGAAAATTCAGATTGCTATTAATAATTATACTGATCCTAAAGGTTGCTCACAATATATGTAGACCCCTTCTCTATTTGGACTGATGATATTCCAAAACTAAAACATGCTTCTACCCATTTTGTATTTAAGGAATCATTTATGAAATGTTTTTTTAAGTCTAATAAGTTTACAAAATGAAAAAGGAAAAGGAAACTGCTATAAGGTCGCCATCATCAGATCTGAGGAAAACCATTGAGATGAGTATTAATGCTTTTGCCTAAAGATATCTTCACTTCAGAACTATAAGATTTAAATTCTTTTGCTATTTTATTTTGGATTTACATATTCTGGATTGATTATGTTCTAACTAGAAAACATATTACTATTTTGTTAAATCTCTTTCAAAAGTATCTTGATAGAGATAACAAATTGTTTGGTTTTAGTAAAAATGCAGAGAAAGCTTGTGTTATAGAAAGAATATATAAGGTACTAAGATGTTTCTATTTGAGAGAGTTAAGGGTACGCCCTTGGTGCAATTATGTAATTTTTTATGTAATCTAAACTCTAGAACTAATCTTGTTTGAAATAAAATTACAAAACAAACAATTCCTAACGATACTTATTAAGTATTACAAATAATTTCAACAACACTTTTTAAGTGTTGCCAATGGCCTGTGAGCAATGGAGTGGCCAAATTTGTCATACTTATAACTATTTCTAACATACATACTAGTCTGTCCTATAAGCATTACTACTATATTATTTCGTAACAGTTATAATCATCGGAAAACGTTTATTTGGTAATATTTATAAGTTACTAAGTATAATTATTGTAACACTTATAAGTGTATTATCATCATTGTAATAACATTTCTAAATATTGCTACACAAAATTGCTTTGTTCACATTTAGTTTTATAACATTTATAAGCGTTGTCAATCTAAATGTCAATAAAATTTATATGCATTACTAATAAAAAATTATGCCATTACACAATTTCATGCATAATTAGTATTAAAATTCTTCAAACAAATGAATTTAACATAACATAAACAATGATTTCTATGTCCTACATAAATTCGTCATACTAATTCAATGCAAAATTTTAAATGCTTCCATATCTCAAGTACAATAATGTCATATTTAGATAATACTATAATATGAGATACAAACTTCTTAATAGCAGAATACAATAATATCATTTCCAAATTACAAAATTAAATAAAGTTTCACTAGTGATGTATAGAACTTATTATATTTCGAAGGCAAAACACGAGCCATATCACAAAGCTTCCATCCAAAATTTCACAAAGCTTGTAATGCCCATTTTGAAAGCCATCATAAATCGGTTCTTACAGTTTCAAACTTTAGTCACCCAAACAACCTTTTCTACATTTTGTACTACCTCACTGAAATGACACCTGGTTTTTGTTCCACCATAGATTTTTGCTACATCCACCTTCAAATCTCGTGATAGTAGCATTAAAAAAAATTCTTTGTTGTAGATAACACAATGTCATTTGACAGAACACGTGAATAAGCAACTCCAACATTCTTAGGAGATTTATCCAAATTAGAAGTGGTTTCTACTCCTGGTGGCACATTGCCGCCAAAAACAATTTGTTGCAAACCTAGTGCCATTCTAAGGAAAGATGAAGCAAATGATTTAAGAGCATCATTGGTTCGGATCGACCCTTGATTCGCCACTTGGTCCACCAATTGGTTTTGTACTTTCGATGACCATTAACAAAATCTTCCTCTTTATTTTAATCGTTAATTGCTTTTGTAAATTTTATGATTTTTACTTTCTTTACGAAGGAAGTGGAGCTAATTATACTACAATAATTTTTCTTTTTACGGAGCCAAAAATTTTAAACATAAGTCCCTTGTCAAGATCATAATTGTTTGCTTTATCATTATCGCTACATTCCAACTTCTTTTCTTTCTCCTATACCATGAGAATGCATGTGATATCTCTATTGAAATGCAATTGTAGGGATAAAATATTTCAGAGTAAAAAATACATTTGTAGGCTTTCCTAAAGATGGAAAAACTTACTTATTTTTATGCACTACCTTCCAAACCATTGTTCATGTAACTTGCTCTTTTAGATTTTCCTTGACCTACAGGAACAAATATTTTTAAAAGAGTTGATTACAAACTATTAATACTTCTAATTAATTTTTTATAAAATTTATTATTGTAACGATATACCTTTCTTATACCTCAAGACAACACTTAATACATCCTCAATATTCGCACGCCAATCATTTAATTGTCAAAAAGACGGATCATTTGGGGTGAATAAATAAAAGATAGAACAAAATCTCACTAAACATGACTAGTAATATATAATGTGAACAAGTCTTTACAAAAGGAAATCATTATTATTATACACAACATCAGAGTACTTTAACCTATTATCAGCTTGATAGTTATAATAGCATGCCCTTACAATTGTATAACTACAACTAGCACAAGCAGCATAGGAATATAAGATACATGGTTATGTCTTGAAGAATCCAGCTCATCTCCTGAAAGCTCCAAAGGATCCAGCTAAATCTGGAAACTATGCGTGGGCTGACCCGAGCATTATTGGACAAAAACACTAGGGTTAGCCTGGTAAAACCAACACGGGGAAACTCAGTAAAATCATTTTGATATCTTCATTTAAAAACCTTTTCAAAATAAAAGTATCTCGTAAGACCCCATCACACATAAATATGGACGGGTTTTACTTTACGATAACCAAAACATTTTATATTATAATATCCATTGATATTATAATAATTTATAAGGTTTAAACTATTTCATTACCAAACAGCTATGATGTATGTGCATGATAGCAATAATAGATATACAATCAAAAACTAAAGGTTCTTATTGGATATTGGATTTCTAACAAATGGTAAGGTAAGGGGCTACCTTCCATATAGTACACCTCTAAATAAAATGTACCATGGTTTTCCTCAAATCTGATGATGGCGACCTTATAGCATTTTCCTTTTCCTTTTTCCTTTTGTAAACTTATTAGACTTAAAAAAACATTTCAGAAATGATTCCTTAAATAAAATGGGTAGAAGAACGTTTTAGTTTTGGAATATCATCAATCCAAATAGAGAAGGGGTCTATATATATTGTGAGCAACCTTTAGGATCAGTATAATTATTAATAGCAATCTGCATTTTTCTATCAAAAATTCAAATGCCATTTCATTAATGCTTTAAATGAAATTAGTGCACAATAATAACATAGGCCACATAATAAATAATACTAACATTCTCCCACTTGGTCATAATGTTGTAACATAATTAAGCACATATTCCAATGTTACATTCTTGGATTAGCTTGATATCGGCCAAGCATACCAACTGCAAATGCAATATCAAGACATGTGCAAACTTCTTCATACATAAGACTCCCAACAATCGAAGCATAAATTTTTTTCTTCATTTGAACACATTCTATTTCATTTTTAGGACATTGAAACTTGCTGAATTTGTCACCCTTGACTATAGGATCAACACTATAAGAGAAATTGTGCATGTTACAACTTTTAAGCACTTTCTCAATATATGCTTTTTGAGATAAGCCTAAGATCTCATGAGACCGATCTCGGTAAATTTTAATTCCTATGAAATAACAGGAAACTCTAAGATCCTTAATTTCAAACTTAGTTGATTGAAATCGTTTTGTCCAGTATAACATGTCTAAATCACTACTTGCTAATAAAATATCCTCCACACACAAAATGTGAAAGATAAATTTACTCCACTAATCTCAATGTATATAAAATATCGTGAAGCTTGTTTTAACCCATATATTGAACGATTTAACCTAGATGCCATATGCTCCTTGCCTTCTACAATAAACCCTCCAAGTTATTTCGTAAAAACTTCTTCATGCATGTTACCATTTAGAAATGCAGTTTTCACATTCATTTGATGTGGTTCTAAATCATAGTGAGCTACAAGGGCTAAAACTGTTCTTAGCGATTCCTTCTTTGAGATAGGAGAAAATGTATTATCAAAATCTACAGTTTCTTGTTGTGTAAATCCTTTAGTGACTAGTCTGGCCTTAAATCTTTTAATGTGACCTTCAGAGTCAATTTTAGTTTTGTAGACCCATTTACAGCCTACAAGTTTAACCCTGACAGGTAACTTAACAAGATCCCAAACTTCATTAATTTCCATAGATTTCATCTCAGCATTCATGGCTTATAACCATTTAGTTGATTTATCTCTCATAATAGCTTGCTTGAATGATATAGGGTCCTCTCCATTACTTATATCACATCCTTCCTAAGTAAGGTGTACGATATAATCATCAGGTACAGATCTTCTCTTTTTTTTGATCTACGTAAGCCTCTTGTGGCAGAATAGAAGCTTCATCAACATTAGGAACATCACAAACATGATTTCTTTATTAGCCTCTTGAACAAGAGGAATAGAATTTGCATCGAATTATCGAAATTGGAACATAAGTCTGATTTTCTTCGAGGTTTACTGTTCTATTTAAATTACTCCGACTTACCTTGCTATCTTCAAAAAATACGGCATGTATAGTCTCTACTATTCTTGTGGTTTGAGATGGGCAATAAAATTTGAAACCTTTGGATATCTCTGGATAAGCAATAAAATAATAACTAATGGTTCTGGAATCAAGTTTTCTTAGTTGCAGATTATAGTCTTTTGCTTTATCAAGGCAATCCCACACACATTGGTACCCCAGTTGTGATTTTCTACCAGTCCATAATTCATAAGTGTTTTTGAATTGTATTTACTGGAACTCGATTTGGGATATGTATGGTTGTTTTTATAGCTTCCATCCATAAAAAATCCAACAATATGGTACTGCATATCATACTTCGTACTATATCCATTAGTGTACGGTTACATCTTTAAGCAACTATATTCTATCGAGGATTTCCTAGCATAGAGTACCTATTAACAATACCTTTTTCTTAAAGATATATAGCGAACTGGGATGGACTTTGACCAATGTCGGTGTGTCTACCATAATATTCATCGCCTCAATCTGATCGCACTATTTTAATTTTAAGGTTATGTTGATTCTCACCATCAGCTTTAAATTTTTTGAATTATCTAGTGCTTTAGATATTTTCATTAATCAGCATACACTTAACCATGGCGAGAATAATCATCAGTGAAAGTAATAAATGATTTATGCCCGTTAACACCCAGAGTAGGAAAAGGACCACATATATCAGTATGAATAATTGCTAATAGTCCCCCGCTTTGAATGGCTCCTTTCTTATTTCCTTTGGCAAATTTTCCTTTAACAAATTCTACAAAGTTGTCGAAATCAGAAAAATCTAATGTTGCGAGAATTTCGTTTCTAGTGAGACGTCGTATTCTATCTCTTGAAATATGACCTGACCTGCGATGTCATTATTTGGAAGAATTCCCCACATCACGATTTCACTTGACTCCACATTTATGATTAACATTAGTAATATTCATAGATAATAGAGATTCAAAAAGGGAATAATTCAAACATAAGTTATATAGATTGTCACATAATAATCCAGAACCGACAAACTTAGAGTTTTGATATAGTTTCAACTAAATATTTCTAAACTGAAACGTAAAACTACATGCAAAGTCTAGAAATAGAAAGTAAATTCCTAAGAACACTAGGAATATAAACTATATCATGTAAATCAAGAATAAAATCACTATTCAAAACCAAACAAAGAGTTTCAACTGCCTCGACTTCAACCTCCAACATGTTAGCAACTTTAAGTTTACTTTCTCCCTTTTGAAGCATCCTCAGGGAATAGAATCACTACAACGAGTTTGTAATATGCACAGAGTACCAGTATCAACCCACCATATATTTAAGAGAACGTCGAATAAAAGGTTTCACAAATCATGAAATTTAAATCATTACCCTTTTAGCGAGCCATCTTTAAACTTCATACAGTCCTTCCTCATATGGCCATGCTTTACTGTGATGATATTTAGGAGCATGGATGGTTTTTTTGCTAGACATACTACTCTTGTTAATGCCTGTAGCCATTTTCACTTTAGTTTTTACCTTTACCATTGTCCTTATTTTTTGGCTTTGGGCTTTAAACAGCAATGTGTCAATAGTCAGGTTTCTCAACCTGAAACTTTTCTTCTTCTTCAACACACATAACAATTAGTTCGCTCATTTTTCGGTTTTCTTTCTACATACTATAATTGATCTTGAAAGGTCCAAATTATGTAGGAAGAGGGGTCATAATGAAATGAACTGAAAAGCCTTAAGAAATTATCATATCCATGCTATTTAATTTGCGACCATATCATTCATCATCATGAAATGTTCACATACACCGTTGTCCCGTTATACTTGGTAATGAGAATTTTCGTTATTAGAGTACTTTCATTAGCCGTAGATTTGCTTTTAAACTCCTCTTCAATAGAAGCCAGATACTATTTAACAGTGAAAATATTTTTTGCATCATCCTTCGTAGGAATACCACCTCTTCAAGCAGTCGTAATAGTACTTTTATAATCATGAGAGACATGTGGTTTGACCACTCCCAATTTTCCATGTAGCCCATTCTTTATCAGTACTTGTCCGTATAAAGGCTTTTCCATTACAAATGCCTGATCAATATCCAAAACTTCAGGATAAATTACAAATTTATCTTTCCAAGTGGAATAGTTAGTTCCTTCAATTATATTATTCTAGAGAGTTGAGCAAGAATAATATTCAATGCTGCAATAGATTTAGAAAAACTGGAATGCATACTGTTATCAACTATAAATCCATAAATAGCATAACTGTGACGACTCAGAATTTCTAACAATTTAAAATGGAATAATTAATTGATTTTAAATATTTAAAAGTTAACTTTTAACTTGAATTCCAAATATCACTATTTATTTGATAATTAAATTATTGAATTATATAATTCGAAATTGGGTAAATTATTGATTCTTCAATTTTAAGCCTGCTAAAAATAATTTGAAGGCTTATAAAATTTATAATGATGATACTGAAGATAATAGAATGGTTGAAATTTAATTTAAAGGCGATATGTTCAGTTTTGAAAATATATCGTTTAAATTGAATTTAAAAATAGCCTTCCGAGGCACTGTCTCGGAATTCGACGAAACCAGTCCATTGAATCCGTAATGGTTTTTTATTATCGGATTTCGATTTTTGTAGCAATTGGAGCTATCATTTGACCCTGGCAGCTCGAAACGCTTATAACTATTTTAATCGATTTAATTTAAAATTGATCATTTACTTCTGTAACTCACGCAAATGATCGAATTAGCTTTCGAAACACGTTCCATTGTGTTCGGAACGTGGGTAAAACCTTATAATCTCCTAGCGGCATTCCTTAAGAGGAGTTCAAAATTTTAAATGGCGATTAACGAGACGTTTTGAAGTTTTATAATATAATAAAATTTAAAGTCAAATAGCAAAGATATTTTTACTAACAGGAACGCGTACTCAAGAAGCTATTCCTCCAAAATCGATATTTATTTTCGTCTTCCTCTCCATCTTTGAACAGAAATCGAACTCGAAAAAAACATGGCGACGCGGTCTTAATCGAACTCGAACTCGAGGGGAAAGAGGCGCAATCGCGTGAGAAAAGGGGGGAAGCTCGATATAGTTTGATGGCGACGAGGCGCAGGGGACAGTATCGCGACTCGAAGTCGCGATACAAGGAAGGGTTGATTTCGAGGCCGTGCGTTACAATCTGTGTGATTCTGATGGGTTGGGTGCGGCGTGTTCAGGGAGCGTGTGTGGCTCGCGATGATGGTGGGGGGGGGGGCGCGACAGTTAGGCGTTCGCGATGCGTGGGGCTAGGTTGGAGGGTTCGGTCTCATTGAAATCGTGTCGTTTGCGAGGTGAGATGGAGGTAGCTATGCTCGATCTAGATATTGGATTTAGAAGCAGGTATAATTCTATTTTTAATTTAAATATAATATAATTTTCTTGTTTTTAAATAGAGATTTTTTTTATACTTATAGATTTGATGATATATATGTAGCAGTTAAATATAAACATCTCTACTTTAGTTTATCCATATGTAAAGATTAGAAGAAAAAAAGAATATGTGTTGTCAAGAATAAATAGAATATGTATTTTCAAGAATATAAAGAAATTTATTAATTAGAATTAAATTATAAGTTAATAAAATTTAATGGAAATTGATAGTTCAATTTGTTTCGAATACTAATAACCTGTATAAATATTTATACAAGGTCAAAACATGGATAAACAAAGTCGAGAATGAAGTGGATTGCAAATTTAGGAAGCAAAGGTGAGTAAATCTCACTCTGTTTGATTTTTTTATTTAGATTTAAATGGTTAAATTTAAATAATTGGTTGAATGATCGAATTGATTGAATATATACTGATGATCTGGTGACTATGGTTTTGGTTGGTTCTCGAGTTAATTGTTGTTTGACTCGAAGCATTTAGGTTTTAAATAGTTTTAAACTTAAATTGTAAATAAGAAAATGGGTCACTTCAAAGTCAACAAGGGTTTAATGATTGGTGATTCATTAAATAGGTAGGATAATTTAAATGGATAATTAATTAATTAAATTAATTAATGATTTGGCTAATTAATTAAGTTTAAATTAATTTAGAATGATCATTGGGTGGTTTAATAAGTAATTACTTAATGTAATTAATAAAATTACTTTGTGTAATCAAGTAAGAGATAAATTAAGATAATTAATTAAGGAGAATTAATTTATTTAATAAAGTAAAAAAAAGGGTAAAATAATTTCAAACGGAAATAAATCAAGTATGATTAATAATGTGGTTTAATTCATGTAATTAATTTAGATTAGAGGAAAAAAATTACAATACAATTGGAAACCATTAATTTGCATAATTAATGATGTAATTAAAGATTGGTAAATTAAGATTGATTAATCCATAATAAGTGACTTATGGGAAATTAACTAATATAAGTAATTAAGGATTAATGTAATTAATATAGTTAATTAATTCATGAAGAAATTAAGATTTCTTATTGCTTTTTGGTTAAGAATAATTAATATTGTGAAATTAATTAAAGTTAATTACTTGAATGAAATTAAAAGATAATTGATCCAAGGTGATTAATTAAGATGATTAATGAAAGGATGATTGATTAATTGATTTGAAACTAATTAATGACAAGTGAAGAAATCTAAGTGGTTGAGGTTAGTAATTCAATCAAGATTAATTAAATTAAATTTTTATGTGATTAGGCTTTGCTTATGGATGCTTACATGGTATTGAATGCTTTGAATGAGTTGATATCTCTGATATGAAATGTTGTGTATTTCATTTGGATAACTTAGGTTAGGATGACATAAGACTCGAAGAGACAGGGTTCGAGTATTAGGAAATACCCGAAACCGCTTCGAATTTTTATAGATTGATATGTAAAATATATATGCTAGAGTGAAGTGATTTGGAGGAATTAGGCTATTTTAAATCTAAATCTTTGGTATTTAGAAACTTATATGTGAAATAAGTGGTGTCAATAATAAATTGTGGCTTTGTGAATTGATATGAGTTACCCGGGTTCTATATAAGTTGTATGCTCGTATTCCATGTTGGATGGGTTTACTCACGCTGGTTTCCAGCCTGACCCGGGTGTTACTTTGATGTAATGCTTGGGTCAGACCGAGTATTACAGATTTTTAGGTAAGAACGTTCATGAGCACAGGAGGTGAACTGGATGGAAAGAACGTATGTAGTACTTCCGCTGTAGTATTTTTGAATATTTGAGACATGATGATTGTGTATATTCAGTGACTGTATATATGTGTAACTCTAATGTAGTATAAATGTAATTGACAGATACAGAATGCTATGTAAATAGTTATTGTTTACTATTATATTTTATCCGCTGCGAATGTGAGATGCTGGTATGTCTGTTCTTCTTTTCTTCTACCTCTTTTCTTCTTTTCCTAACTATCTGTAATTTTCGGGATCGAAAATTCCGGGTCGTTACAGTTTGGTATCAGAGCAGAAAGGTTAAGCGAGAACCTTGGCTCTGGTGGGGATTACTCATTAAATAGAGTTCGTAGTACTCTTGAATGAGTTGAGTGTGTATATATATGAGAGCATACTTGTTATTTTCTTATATAACGGTTTTAAATGATTTTATATTAAAGTATATTTTGATATATACAGCGATATTTCCTTCTAATAAATATTAAGGTGATTGGTTGTTAAATTATTGAAATTAAATTAAGAAGTAATATAAAATACAACATAACTGAAATTTTGAATTTAAATTAAATTAAGTGGTAACAGAAATACAGCCAAATTAAAATGAAATTAATTGAAATAAAATTCTAGAATTTGAGCTCGTAAATTAAATTGTTTAAGAAAAAACTTTAAATAAAGGCATGTTTGAAATGGATTCAAACTGAAATTTAATCTTAAATTTATAGAATAAGAATAATATATATAAAAAAAAGAAATTTGTATCTAGATATGATTACCTTGGGTATTATCGTAAACAGTTATTGTGTTTAATAATGATATATTTGTTATTGAGTAAGCCAAATGAAGTAAATTTATAAGATAGGTATAAATTCTAAATTAAAGTAGGTTTTAAAATTTTGAAGTTATAAAACCTAAGTCTAGAAACAATCAATTGTTTTAAAGAGTTAAAGAAAATAACAAATAATATAATTCAGACTATTTTGAATATAGTCTTATTTTAAAACAAAAAAAATGTTTGGAAGATTTTTAAGGGATTTGTTTTGAAATTAAAACCAAGGGTGGTTTAAAATTTAAAAGTAACCTGGTGTGTAAAGAAATTAAATTGTTTAAAAAAATTTAAATTAACAAAGTTAATTTGGTTTAAAAAGTTAAACCAACCTTTGAGAATTTAACTTGAATTTATATAATTCGAGATGGTTTAAATATAAGATTGAAATTGAA
Source organism: Allium cepa (assembly GCA_030765085.1). Classification (NCBI taxonomy): domain Eukaryota; kingdom Viridiplantae; phylum Streptophyta; class Magnoliopsida; order Asparagales; family Amaryllidaceae; genus Allium; species Allium cepa. Next base: position 959,094,967 of record CM060939.1, on the reverse strand, counting down.
TTAGTTCAAAATTGAATTTGGGTTGAATTAATTTGATTTGTGATTGAAGATGTATACGTTTAGAAATTTAAAAGGGAAATTGAATTGGATTAAATTGAAATGATTTGAATTTGAAATGGGTTCAATTGATAATAATTCAAATTGATTGGAATAATTTGAAACTATAATTAAAGTTGAACAAGATTAAAATCAAATGGAAGTTGATTTGGATTGGGAAAGAAATCAAGATTGATTCAACTTGAATTGGGATTAAATAAAGTCCGATGGAAACTGGAGTTATTTAAATTAGAACTGGGTCAATTTAAATGGGAGTGGAAATTTAAAGTGAATTGATGGAAAAGTGAACAGTTTTGACTTTGGACTATTTTCAGTATAAATTGTTTTAATATAAACTTATTTTTCCAAGCTATTAAATATATACAACCTTTCTTTCTTAAACCCAAATTATTTTATACTTGTTTTACAATTATTTTTAGAGCTATTTAACCTTTTTTCAACTGTTTTCTAAACTAATTACTATTTTTAAACTATGTTACAAATTAATTACTATTTTAAAACTATTTTATAGTTATCTAAAAGTTCTGAAAACATTTAGCTATTCTCCAACTATTTTATAATTAGTCAACTGTTTTACAGTTATTTTGCAAAAAAAATAATTATTTTTCAACTACTTATCTATTTTTATAATTTTCAAGCTATTTTCTAAATATAAACTGGTCGGAGTACAAACTATTATTGATTAAATACCTAACTGAGATAAGGATTGAAGTGATAATTCAATGGAATTGAGGAAATTGTAAATAAGTGAATGAAAATTTAGGTGAATGTGAATAGAAAGGAAATTGATTTGGCTAATAATCAATGAAAACAAATGCGTAGGATGTACGTATATTATTCTATTTGCATAGTAATTTGATCCAGATTCGAGCATAGAATTTCGAGACATTTATATCGATCCGAGTGGGATTTTTCATTCGATTTTCGATGGCGAACCAGGATATGGATTGTTGATTGGTTCTGGATATTCTCTATCATATTTATGGCTATGCAAGGAGAATGACGGTTTCTGATCAAGAAACCAGATCTGTGTCCGCACTACGAAGTCGGATGGACGATACTAGTTCGGAAGTGAAATTGTGTGATCGAGTGAGCAATCAGATTGGTACAGCGTATGGATGATAAGTGTACGTCGTACAGATTTGAATGAAACTGATATTGAAAAGGGCGATCAAAATTTGAATATTTGATTTTGAATAAACAAAGTTATTGTTAACGCTAAAATTTGAACGCTAACACCCCGGTGTATGAAGTGTAGTTGTGAAAGCACCACCCGATGATTCGGGAGCAGAGTATAAGCAGAAAATCACAGAAAAAGCAGTGAATAACAACGATTTTATAGTGGTTCGGCTCAAGGCAAGCCTACGTCCACTTTAATTCTCTTTATTGCTAAACCGATTACAACTTTACAACAATCCTCAATTACAATTATGACGAGACAAACAACTAGAACTTTGGTAGAGAAGAATTCTTTGAATCCATGTAGATTGCGTTAGATTTTCCCTTGAAGTTAGTTGAAATGTCTTTCGAACTTGAAGTGTCGGGTGAGTTGAGAATTCAGCAGAGTATTGGCGCTTGAAATGATTGGCCAAAAGTCCCCTGTATGTTGGAGCACATGCCATATTTATAGAGTTTCCTGGACTAAGCCGTGTGCGACTTATAGAACTTCACGGGTTAGCATAACTCGGCAGCGACTTAAGGTAAGTCTTCACGAGGTAGAGGATCTCACGGGTTAGCTTGACTCGTTTGCAACTTAGGGTAAGTATTCACGAGTTAACGTGTTATAGGGACACGGATTACGACTTAACAGGTCGTGAACGACTTAAAAACAGTAAGTCATTCGGTGATTGTTTCGGATTGATTTAAGCCGCTCGGACCTCTCATTAGTTAAGTCGTTCATTTCCTAACACGTGAGCCTGTTAACTCGCTAACCCGCCCGCTTGCTTACTAACTCGCTAAGTGCCTTAACCCGTTAAGTCGTTGATCCACCAAGTTGTTACAAACCCCGAGTCGTTGAGTCGTTCCATTCCTCTAAGTCGCCTCTAACCTTAACTCGCGAGCTAATTGAGTCGTAACCAGTTGAGTCGGTCCATTCCTTAAGTCGCGAGGTTTCTTGAGTCGTTAGGAACTTTAAGTTGATGAGTCGCTTGGTCTGTTGGCCCACTAAGTCGCATAACTCTTAAGTCGTGAATCACAACAGGGTTAACATTTGCCCCTTGAAGTACGCGCCTACGTCGTAGGTCGTGTGCTTCGACTCATCTTAACTCATCCCACCCTGAATCGTTGAGTCGTTAGCGACTTATAAGAGGCTTGAGTCGTTCGTGTCGATTCGAGTCCCCATGTTCGTGTATATAAGCTGGTGAGATGCCTTCTCCTTCCCTTTTACTCACATTCATATCTTAACTCACTTAGCAGATCCCTAAGCTCCCTGAAGAAGAATTCGAATCAATCAGCTCCGATCCACCAATCATTATCACAACGTAAGTGATTTCAATCATTATCGAATCACGATCTCGGTTGAATTGTAAATCTTCTAATATCTGTTCCTACCTCGATTCCACTAAACCATAACCTCCGCGGCTTCTATTTACCTCGCCGCTTCCTTTCGCTGTGAATTATAGCTTTCAATTGTTGGTAGACGCGTTGCTACTGTGATTCGTGAGATCGTACTAGGCTTATGATAAATTAGTGGTGACTTGACTTCTAGATGATTCGGTGGCGTGCAGGAGTGATGAATTTCATGGAGAGGATGGTGAATTTCCTTATGTGGCTGTTAACGGGTTATTGGGTTATGGTTTGAGATAGCGAAATGTTATGTGGAGGAGAAACTCGTGAGTGAGCAGATCTGAACGACTCAGGGACTTTGAACGACTTAGCAAATCTGAGCAGTTTTGGAGTCTTGAGCGACTTGGCATGTTATGCCGTTCTCAACTTAGGAGTTAGGATCTTTGAATAGTTTGGGTCCTTCCAACGACTTAGCAGCTTAGAACCTCCTAACGACTTAGCAGCTTAGAACCTTCTAACGACTTAGTGAGTTAAGTCGCGTTCGACTTAGGACTTGACCAGATTTTTTGCTGCTGCACGGCCCTGTTTCTTACATCCTAAAACTTAAACAATCTTGCTTTGCTTTGGTTTGAAGCATTGAACTTTGACCCCCTGACTCATAATGCCACTTTAGGACTTGCACTAGGCTTGGCAACTTCAAGATTTTGACGAAACTTGAACGAGTTTCCAAACTGAACAGCTTGAATTCGTTTATAAATTGTACCAACTAACAACCTGCTAAACACAATTTCTGCAGAAAACAAAGGCGAATATACTGCCATTGACTGCCTACATCAAATGACAGATTAGCCGATAAAGAATAATTATTTCAAATGAATTATGTGAATGGAGTGTTATTAATCATTCAAACTTTAAATGGCGTATTAGGGCAAAATTAAAACAACCAACTAAAGCTGATTGGTTTGCATCAATACTTCATTCAAACTTTGAAACAACAAGCTCTGAAATTTAATAATCGATAAGTATCGACTAATTTGATTTCAATTATCTTTACTTGTCATTCTTATCAATTTTGCATAACACTTCACACACTTTTAGGAAACGTGCACCTTCATATTTGAACATCCAGTTGCTTATGTAGAATGTCTTCTCAACAAGAATAGTCGATGGGCCAGGCTGAAGATGTCTTCCCAATGGCTAACCCATTGGTTGACCCTCCGGAGAGAACTCCTACTACCCTGAATCAGCGGGTGTTCAACCAACTGCGCATCCAGTTTGGTATTGCTGAAGCTGACGCCTTACTCCCGGGACCAAATGACACTGCAGATAGGCCCCCTCTCGGCTTTATCGCTGTTAATCGCCAAATGTGCTTGAGTGGAGCCATTCCTCCTTTCAATGACTTCTTACGACAGCTTCTTCTTTGCTTAACTATCCCTCCATTTCAATTACACCCAAATGGTTATGCCATTTTAATAGGGCTATGCGCACTGTTCATGAGGACATTTAATCGCTTTTCCAGCTTTGAGGAGATTTGCTATTTATGCTCATTCATAAAATCTAAGGACCATCCCTCTATTACACTCGTGAGAAGCGTGAGAGGCCGTAAATTGATTATGGGTCTCTCTGAAAGTGCTCATGGGTTTCTGAATCAGTCCTTCTTTGTTTGTTGCCCCCCTGGGTTTTATAGCATCTGGAGAGTTGGAAGTAAGTTTTGTTCTTTCCATTTGGGCTTTTCCGAAATTCCAGTTGTCGAGTGCTAACTTTTGTCCTTTACCTTTGCAGCATTTCCTCCTCTTTCAAGAGATTCAAGACATAAGGCGACTTTTGAAAGATTGAGTGTTGTGCCAGTGGAAGAGACGAGCGCTAGGTTCTTACTGAGGGATGAGTAATTGCACCAACTCGGGCTTCTACACCCTTCTCGATCTATCCATCCTCGCGTAGTCCCTGATTCTCCGGCTGAAGCATTAGATGCCCCAGCTCCCATTGAAGAGCCTGTGCGGAGTGAAACTGCTATCGAGGCTTCACTAGTGAAGTGTTCAACTCCGAAGGATGCTGCGGGGCCGTCTAAAAAGTCTGTACTTGCCCCAGTCATTGAAGAAGGAGAGCTTCCGCATCGGGCAGAAAAGACCATCGAAGAAGGAGCTGATGGAAGGAGCCTTGCCGGGCGTGATGGTGAAGACATCTTTGGGAATTTAAGTGACATAATAATCACCTCTCAAGAACTCTTTAAGGATGACTCTACCACTGCTAAAATTATATCTTCGGCGGCCGAAACGACCTTTGCTCTTAAGCAAACTCCTTTAGCACAAGAACTGCCATTAGTTACAAAGCCTGTCACTACCCCCCGACTGTCGAGCGGTTCGTCGTTCGGCGCGTATAGTTTGCACGTCACGCACACCTTAGGATTTTTCAGCACTTCTATGCACTTATCTTCTTATACTTTAAAGATTTCTAAAGCTTATCTTTTTATTTCAGATTCTTCGATGGGACACAGCGGATCCTATTATAAAGACTTTCAGCGCTATGGAGGGCGTGGCAACTATGATTATAGACGCTACCTTACTGGTCCCAGAGAAACCGATGAGCAGAGAGTTGCTCGAAAAGCTAGAGAGAGGAGAGAATATGAAGAATGTCATGAGAGGATAGATGTGCGACATGAGTCTCCTTCAAGAGGCGATGACTCTCACAAACGTAAAACACATAATGGTCGGGGTAAGAGCCACATTGTTGAGGACCCGAGCAAGCGGGCCAAACCTAGTGAGAGGCACGCATCTGCAATATCTGAAAAGTTTGACGATCCCATCTCTATCGACATTCCTTCCAAATCCCCTGCTCTTGAAGGAAGCGCTATTCAGACACTTCTTAATAGGCCTTCATATCGTGTTGAAAGGGGCCCACCGACCCTACAGAGCCGATTCCCGAATTGGTGCTTGAAGGGGGTGCGCTTCGATCTTGATTTAGTCCCCATTAATGAAGAAGCCATGTACCAAAATCTAGATGCCGTCAGACTTGATATTGAAAGAATGTCTGGATGGCAAAAGCTTGTTGATGAACTCCAAAGGGTCAATCGGGCCAATATCGAGGCGATGCTAACTATGGAGAACGATAAGTCGGAATGGCAGAAGATTCTTGACCAGCACAGCATCGAGATGAAAAACATAACCGAGTATAACGAGAAACTTGAAGCTGAAGTCAAGCAGCTTAAAGACGATCTTACCACCTCTTCTAACACTTACACTCAAAGAGAAGAGGTGCTACAAAAACAAGTGCGGGATGCACATGCTGGCCAAAGAGATGCCGAAGCTAAAGTTGAGAGGCTAGAAGAGGTCGTAGAAAATTACTGCACTGATGTCGCTCAGTTACGGAGTAAAATGAGTGCCCAAGACATGGATATTGAAGCGTTAAAATCTCAACTTGCTAAAACTGAAAAAGAACGAGATGAGGCCATGGCTGGTAAAATCGCAGCTGAAGAATCTATTCAAGCCATGGAAGCCAACGTCAGTTCAAATCTATTCGACTTTTACTTGCACAGCGTCTTGGGGCCCGACAGTCTCTCTTTTCTCGGTCCTAAATACGAAATCACCTTGGCTGAAGTGTGGGAAGCCGCTCTCGACATGTTCAGAGGCGCCGGGTATGCCGAGGAAGAGCTTGAGGCGCGCTATCTAGATGAGGAAACTCGTGCTGCTCTTGCGAAGGGAAAAGGGCAACTTGCCAGAGTGCGGACTGGGATGGCGGAAGAGGAACGTTGTGGAAAAGAATTACCACCTACTACCTCTGTTCGTCCTTTAGTTTCTCCTTGGGTTGACATCACAGGTTCCAGTGCTCATTCCCCGCCTCCTACAAGAACCGGGGTAATTACCCCTACTGATGATGAGGCTTTGGAGGATATTGGAGCTCAAAATTATGAGATTGAACTAGCGAAGCAACTATCTTCAGGTAACTTTGACATTGGTCTGATTCAGGTGGATTGCCTGCTTGCTCCTCAAAAGTTTGATGAGCTTCTCGATTACTTCTTGAATCTTGACGAACCCATATCTCCCTTCTTTTCGGGAGATACTAGTATTTTTAACTTCTCTTCTTCTACAGTTGAAACACCAAGTGCTGTGCAAACTTCACCTCCTGCAGCTATTATTCCTCCGTCTTCTCAAGTTACTCCCCTTCCTACTTCTCAACCAGGATCATCGGAAGAAAAGATAGGAGCTCTTCAGGGTCTGGACGATCCTGCTACTTCTCAAAAAGGAGAAGAACTCAAGACAGGAGAAGTCTCTCCGGATCGAACTACTTCTGACGATACAAAACTGTCCGCATTCATTACTCCGGAAAGTGGGTCTTCAAAGAGGAAAGCGAAGCGCACATCTTCGAAGAAGAAGAGGAAGAGTATTTTGATCACAGAAACAGATTTGGAAGTTACTCCGGAGGCTCCTCTTTCTCCTTCTTCCCCAACTCTTTTAAGCCGCCGCGAGATCCTACCAATTAAACCAGGCGAAGGCTCAAAAGGTGGTGGGAGAAAGAAGAAGTGATGAACCTTGCTTTTCCTTCCTTGTTTAGTTTTTGCCTTTTGCATGTATTGAAGCTTGTAATGACCGGATATTATGCGGGTACCGGCCCCCCGCTTTTCTTTTGTTGGAACCTATACCTGTATATAGAATAGTGTTGAATAAAATGATTCTTTTTCTTTGTATAAATTTCTGTCTATATCTGAGAATGCATTTACTATTCATTTTTGTACAAGTTTCTTTGTACGATATTGTAGTGAGCTTGTGGTATATCTTGTTCGAGCGCAATTTTACCGTTGTAGTTACGCCATGCTGCCCCTATACCAAAAGCCCATTGTAATATTTTATTTTATGTGGAACTTGTGCTTTTATTATTTAGAGAATAATTATTCCACATTTGGAGGAATATGATTTCATTAAAAAATAGAGCACAAAGAAGTTTCTACGCTTCAACTTTCGAAGATATCACTCTTTATTTTGTGCATATACACATTTTATTGAATGAAATCTTCTATGTGGTAAAGCGGGTATTTGTAAAGCACTTCAACTTCTTTTTGAGGAAGAGAATTTTCTAGAACAAGTAATTCACTCTTCCTTTGAAAGTTAAAGTGTGCTCTTAATGAGGATTTTTTTTTGCCACAGTAAAGGGCTTCTTGATTTTTGTTTCTTTGAAAAGTTGCACCTCTGAGGAAGACTTTTTCACGTTTCAACACTTGGAAGTTTTACTTCAATCTTGGTGAAACGAGTGCCTCCGAAGAGGTCTTTTCTGCTTGATTGTGCCTCCGGGAGGAGGTCTTTTCATTTCTGCCTCTGGGAAGAGGTCTTTCTGTCTTATTGTGCCTCTGGGAAGAGGTCTTTCTGTTTCTGCCCCTTGGGAGAGGCTCTCTTTTTTTTTTAGCATTTCATCTCCAGTGAAGTGAAACTCCGAAGAGCGGTTGTTACACTTCAACTCCTGACGAAATGGGCCTCCGAAGAAGGCTTTTATTTTGTTTTACATTTCAACTCTGGTGAAGTGAAATTCCGAAGAGCGGTTGTAACACTTCAACTTCTGGTGAAATGGGCCTCCGAAGAGGGATTTTATTTTGTTTTACATTTCAACTATGGTGAAGTGAAATTCCGAAGAGCGGTTGTAACACTTCAACTCCTGGTGAAATGGGCCTCCGAAGAGGGCTTTTATTTTGTTTTACATTTCAACTCTGGTGAAGTGAAATTCCGAAGAGCGGTTGTAACACTTCAACTCCTGGTGAAATGGGCCTCCGAAGAGGGCTTTTATTTTGTTTTACATTTCAACTCTGGTGAAGTGAAATTCCGAAGAGCGGTTGTAACACTTCAACTCCTGGTGAAATGGGCCTCCGAAAAGGGCTTTTATTTTGTTTTACATTTCAACTCTAGTGAAGTGAAATTCCGAAGAGCGGTTGTAACACTTCAACTCCTGGTGAAATGGGCCTCCGAAGATTGCCTGGAAGTTACTCTCTCATGGTTGGAGGGTCATGACTCCTCCAATCTTTTTTGGTTGAGTAGAGAACTTTCTTTTTTACGGCATATGCTTCGTTAGAGGTCTTTATCCTCCGAAGAGTTGTGCCTCAGAAGAGGACTTTAGTTGTTCCTTGTCCACTTGCTTATGCCTTTTCAGTGATCCTCTATTTTCTTTTTTATTTTTCCTTTTCAAGCTTGCACTCCCTTCTCTTACAAGTAGCTTGTTTAATCCAAAGAAGTGTACTTCATTGCTAAGCCAGTTCACGAGAACGGACATAAGCTTCTTAATTGGATGTTTGTTTGTTCAAACTTCTCAATTTATTTGCTAAAGCCCGTTTTCGGCGAAATCATTGACCGTTCAATTAAAGCACTTCTTATCTAGGATTTAAGCTCGGGAATTTTGTGACTTGGAATTTGTTTGTTGAATGATAACAAGAATCACTTGGTCTTGTAATGTGCAAGTTTTGTTTTCGTTGCCTGCAAAAATTTAAATCGACATTTCAGTAATACATTTAATGTACTTTTCATATCGAAAATAAAGCAAACATGTAATAATAATAAGGAACACAAGATTTATAGTGGTTCGGCCAAGAATTTAGGCCTACATCCACTTTATAGTCTTTCATTATTCACTTGCATCGGTTTTACAATCTCTTTCAATTACAGGAATCATACATTCACAATTCTTTTTACAATATTTCAACAAAGCTATCAAGTAAAGTATGGACGCAAGTGATTGCTGTTCCAAGCTCTTGGAATTTGATCTCCTTCGACAGTAGTGAGTTTGAATGTGCCGTCAAGAAGCTTCTGACCTATGACATATGGTCCTTCCCAATTTGGCCCAAAAACACCTGTCGCTGTCATAATTCTCTTTAGGACTAGATATCCAGTTTCAAAGCTGCGTTGGCGAACTTTGGAATTGAAATGTCTGGCTATCCTTTGCTGATGAGATGCGATTCTGAGCTCAGCCTCTTCTCTTCTTTCGTCAAGGAGATCTAGTGCCTCAAGCTGTAGTTTTTCATTCCCCGCTTGATTGAAATGGATTCTTCTATGTGAAGGGACCTCTGTTTCTACCGGAATCATTGCCTCTGATCCATATGCCAATGAAAACGGAGTATGCCCAGTCGCAGTTTTGTGGGTAGTTCTGTATGCCCATAGTGCTAGCGGTAGCTTATCGACCCAACCACCTTTTGCTTTTTCAAGTTGCTTCTTGATGATTGACTTGATAATTTTATTTCCTGCTTCCACCTGCCCGTTTGCCTGCGGATGAGCTACTGCTGAGAAGCTTTTTTGAATTTTGAATCGTTTGCAAAACTCTTAGAATTCTTCACTTTCGAACTGAGTACCATTGTTTGTAATTATTTTTTGAGGCACACCATATCTGCAAATGATACTTTTAGTCACAAAACATATCATCTTTTTTGAAGTGATAGTAGCCAGTGGTTCAGCTTCTGCCCACTTAGTAAAATAATCTACAGCAACAATGGCATATTTAATTCCAGATTTGGCAGTTGGTAACGGTCCTACAAGGTCTATCCCCCATATCGCAAACGGCCATGGACTGACCATCTGTGTGAGTTTAGTGGAAGGAGCTCTAGGAATTTTGGCGAATCTTTGGCATCTGTCACATTTTCGGGAATAGTCTGCTGCATCTCGATTAATTTCTGGCCAAAAATATCCGTATCGGAGAATCTTTTTCGCTAAAGTTTGACCACCTAAATGATCACCACATTCTCCCCCATGCACCTCAGCTAGGATTGTTTTGGACTCTTCCCTGGATACACATCGAAGTAACGACATTGAGAATCCCCGTCTGTATAACTGGCCATCCTGGACTATATAGCGAGAGGCTTTCCTCAGTAGCTTCTCTCGTTCTTTTGAATTTTCCGGTAAAGATCCATTGAGCAGATATTCTGTTATTGGAGTCATCCATGATTCTTGCTCTTGAGACACGCTCATGATCCAATCAATATCCATCTCATCAATGCTCGGAGTCGACAGGACCTCCACTGGAGTTAACCCCAGAAATTGAGCTTCGCCTGTGCTAGAGTACTTTGCGAGAGAATCTTCTTTCATTATTTCTTCTCGAGGAATATGACTTATCATGTAATGACCGAAATCGCCCAGGAGTTCCCAAGCCTTTGACAAGTAGGCGGGCAGATTTCCCCCTTTCGCTTGGAATTCCTTCTTGACTTGGCATACAATAAGTTGAGAATCACTGAAGATCTGTAATGCTCGGATGTTTAGTTCTTTAGCAATCCTTAGGCCAGCGATAAGGGCTTCATATTCTGCTTCATTGTTTGTTGAAGGAAATTCCAATCTTAGTGCATAGCATAATGATCGACCTTCAGGGGTCTCGAGTACAACTCCGGCTCCAGAACAGTAGTCGTTTCTCGCGCCATCGACATATAACTTCCATTGGATTGGGGAATCGTCGATCGTTTCCTCCTCACTGTTACCCTTATCTGTGAATTCTGCGATGAAATCCGCTAAAGCTTGTCCATTGATTGCTTTTTGGGGATGATAAGTGATGTCATATTGACTGAGTTCAATATTCCACTTTAGAAGACGACCCGAAGTCTCAGGGCGAAACAGGACTTGCTTTAAAGGTTGATCAGTGAGGACTCTGATAGGATGAGCTTGGAAATATTGCCTCAACTTCCTAGATGCAATTAGTAGGCAATAGGCGAGTTTTTCCAACTTAGAGTAATTCATCTCTGCCCCAGTGAGTCTTTTGCTGATATAGTAAACTGGATGTTGAATCCTCTTGTCTTCTCGTATCAGCGCTGCACTTAAAGCCATCGCCAGGCCTAGAAAGTATTGGAGGCGTTTCCATATGGCGAATCAATTCATCAAAGGCTTTTTGGCATTCGGGAGTCCAATCGAAGTTTTTCTTTCCTTTCTTTAGGGCGTCAAAGAATGGGATGCATTTATCTGTGGCTTTGGAAATGAACCGACTCAAGGCGGCGACTTTTCCATTGAGACTTTGCAATTCCTTCTTCGTTCTAGGAGCTTTGACTTCCTTTAAGGCGGTAATTTGAGCTGGACTAGCCTCAATGCCCCTAGCGCTCACGATGAAACCTAAAACTTGCCGGATTCCACTCCAAATGAACATTTTAAAGGATTGAGCTTCATTCCGTATTTTCGGAGGACTGCGAACATGTCTGCTAAGTGTACTATGTGATCCACTGCTTTCTTAGACTTTACTAACATGTCATCGACGTAGACTTCCATAGTCTTGCCCAATTGCGGTTTGGACATAGCATTAACAAGTCTTTGGTATGTTGCCCCTGCATTCTTCAGCCCGAAGGGCATAACTCTGTAGCTGTAAAGACCAACGTCGGTGATAAAGCTCGTGTCCTCCTGATCTGGCTCATGCATCATAATCTGGTAATATCCGGAGTAGGCATCCATAAAAGATAACAATTCGTGTCCCGCTGTTCCGTCTACCAGTTGATCGATCCTGGGTAATGGGAAGCAGTCTTTGGGGCAGGCCTTGTTTAGATCTTAAAAATCGATGCATACTCTCCATTTTCCGTTGGCTTTCTTAACCCGCACTGGATTTGAAACCCAATTCGGATAGGTAGATTCTTTGATAAAATTATTCTCCATGAGCCGATCAACTTCTTCTTTTAACGCTGCCGACGTTTCTGGACCTTGAGTTCTCTTTTTCTGCTTCACAGGTGTAAATTTTGGATCAATATTTAGAGCGTGTACTGCAACTTCTGGGGATATTCCGCACATATCGGCATGAGTCCAAGCAAAAACATCCAAATTTGCCTTTAGAAAAGATATTAAGATATTCTGAATTGACACATTAAGTTGTGAACCCACATTCAACACCTTGTTTGGGTCCTTTGGGTCAACAGGTACTGGTATTGTTGTTTCCACTGGTACCACTCTATTCTCCCCTGCACTGACTTTTCTAGGATCCATCTCTTTCCGTGCTCCGCTGTGCTCGCCAGTGCAGGGCCCGCCCTGTAATTGCTACAAGGCTGGCTCTTTGATGCGGACTGCGGCTACCGCATCCTTTCCCATTTCACTTTTTCTTGTTTCTCGTAGCTCTGTCAGATAACACTCCCTCCCAGCATTTTGATCCCCTTTTATAACTCCCACTCCATTATCTGTGGGAAATTTAATGGTGAGGCACCATGGGGCCAGAACAGCTTTGAATGCTGCGAGAGTTGGACGGCCAAGGAGAGCATTATAAGCAGAAAATTCGTCGACAATCACAAAAGTTTGCTTGCGGACCACTTTTCTTTCTCCTTCTCCAAGTTCCATAAACAAATCAACGGTTCCTATCGGCTGTTTTGGCTCCCCAGTGAAGCCAGCGATTTTCTGCGATGATGCTTGCACATCAGCCATAGGGATCTTCATTTGGTCGAATGTTTTCTTGAAGAGGATATTGCAGGATGCGCCACAATCAATGAGAACTCTTCTGACAATAGCTGGCCCGATACCAGTCGAGATGACTATGGGATCCAAGGTAGGAGCTTCAATACTTGCGGAATCCCTGGCTCTGAACACAATATCATCATTGAAAGTTCTTTGTTGCTTCAGGGGCATAGCACCTTCCAAAACAAATACATCTTCCTCGGTCGGTACATACTTCAAAGCTCGGGTATACCTTTCCATCTCACCCCATCTCCTGCCTGCTGGGTGAGGTCCTCCCATAATGACATTAATAACAGGCCTTCCGGATTCATGCCCTGCAGTCTTTTCACCTGTCCTGGGTTGATGAGCAGGAGCTCGTTGCTCCTGACTAGTCGAAGCGGGATTGCTGCTATTCTTTTCCACAAATTGCTGCAGCTTGTTTTCCCTTATCAATTCTTCAATCAAAATTTTCAATTGGCGGCATTCATCGGTATCATGACCGGGTTGATTATGGAAGCGGCAAAACTTTCCGCTTTGTACAGCTTTTTTGATGGTTCTTAGAATGGGAGGTTTAGGATAGTCAACAGAATCTTTAGTGGCAAGGTAAATACGTTCCGGCGTATCTGATAAAGGGGTATATTCCGATGGCTTGAAGGAACGAGGCTTCTTTATATTTTTCTGTCTCTTCCCATCGCTATTTTCTCTTTTCTGTCCTATAGATTCATTCTTGCGTGGGGCAACAACGTTATCTTCATCTTTTTCCAATGCTGCCATTACCGGTACAGGACGGCTTTCCAAGCGTATGAACTCATCTGCTTTCTTGTAGAATTTTTCAAGGGAATTTGGTTCCTTCATGTTAAGCCATTTTTCAAATTCGCTCGTCTTGTCGATGGCCCTCATCAGATAGGTCAAGATCATCCGTGGTTCTTCATTGTCTACCTCGTCCAGCGCTATATTAAAGCGATTCAAGAAAGATCTGATAGTTTCACCTGGATTTTGCTCTAAACTTGACAACGACATAATATCTTTGGCTTTTGAAGCGTATAGTCTGAACTACTCCTTGAATTTCCGGGTTAAGTCAGAAAACTGATCTATAGACCGGACTGGCAGCTTGGTGAACCAAAGCAGAGCTACACCTTCCAAATATACAGGAAAATATCGGCACTTTATTTCATCAGAAGCTCTGGCACCTGTCATGTGCCAATCATACATATACAAGAATTCTTTCGGATCACTTGTTCCTTTGTAAGCTGGGATGGTTGGAGGGACGAACTTCCTTGGGAACTCAGCCTTTAAGATTCTTTCGGTAAACGGGGTTTTACTTGGAGTGAAACCCCATTCCTTCTCATCTTCATTCCTTTGCATGCTTTCCTTCATGATTTGTCGAACCATTTCAGAAAGATATCCCTCATCATTTCGAGCTTTAGATCCACCAATTTCAGGAAATGTCCGCTCAAAGGGGCTGGCAGCCCTCTCAGGAATGTTTCTTTCTTCATCCTCATGAATGTTGCCAGCAAAGTTCCTTTCATTAGCCGTTGGTTGGAAATTTACCCCAAGCAAGTCATTCAACTTATTCAAAACTAGGGCATTTTGGGCGTTCTGAGCTTCCAATTGTGCATTTTGGGCATTTATCTGCTGGTTCAGCCCTAAGATTACAGCATCCAACTCCGCTTTTGTAACCCTAACAGGTGGAGTGGCTTGATTAGGTACTGGGGAAGCGGAGGTTCCCTCTTGAACATTTCTAGATCTAACAGATCTACTCTTTCTCCCCGGAGCCATGATTTCAGTTAAACTTCTAGTCTTCAGAGAGGTTACTTCAACAAACTTTCGTGGAGCAATGATGACGGTTTGCCTGAGTTCAGTTCTCAGTGAAAGCACCAAAAATGTTAACGCTAAAATTTGAACGCTAACACCCCGGTGTATGAAGTGTAGTTGTGAAAGCACCACCCGATGATTCGAGAGCAGAGTATAAGCAGAAAATCACAGAAAAAGCAGTGAATAACAACGATTTTATAGTGGTTCGGCTCAAGGCAAGCCTACGTCCACTTTAATTCTCTTTATTGCTAAACCGATTACAACTTTACAACAATCCTCAATTACAATTATGACGAGACAAACAACTAGAACTTTGGTAGAGAAGAATTCTTCGAATCCATGTAGATTGCATTAGATTTTCCCTTGAAGTTAGTTGAAATGTCTTTCGAACTTGAAGTGTCGGGTGAGTTGAGAATTCAGCAGAGTATTGGCGCTTGAAATGATTGGCCAAAAGTCCCCTATATGTTGGAGCACATGCCATATTTATAGAGTTTCCTGGACTAAGCCGTGTGCGACTTATAGAACTTCACGGGTTAGCATAACTCGGCTGCGACTTAAGGTAAGTCTTCACGAGGTAGAGGATCTCACGGGTTAGCTTGACTCGTTTGCAACTTAGGGTAAGCATTCGCGAGTTAACGTGTTATAGGGACACGGGTTACGACTTAACAGGTCGTGAACGACTTAAAAACAGTAAGTCATTTGGTGATTGTTTCGGATTGATTTAAGCCGCTCGGACCTCTCATTAGTTAAGTCGTTCATTTCCTAACACGTGAGCCTGTTAACTCGCTAACCCGCCCGCTTGCTTACTAACTCGCTAAGTGCCTTAACCCGTTAAGTCGTTGATCCACCAAGTTGTTACAAACCCCGAGTCGTTGAGTCGTTCCATTCCTCTAAGTCGCCTCTAACCTTAACTCGCGAGCTAATTGAGTCGTAGCCAGTTGAGTCGGTCCATTCCTTAAGTCGCGAGGTTTCTTGAGTCGTTAGGAACTTTAAGTTGATGAGTCGCTTGGTCTCTTGGCCCACTAAGTCGCATAACTCTTAAGTCGTGAATCACAACAGGGTTAACAGTTATATATCTTTGTTATATATAAGATAAATCTCCCCCTGTTGAATCCATAGCCAGAAGAAAATGGATTTTTGGAAATGTTTGAAGTATAAAAGGAGTTTTATACAAGTTTGAAATGATCCAAAGTTTTAAAAATTATATATGTCTATATATATACAAAGGATCTTATGAGGATTTTGGAAAAAGGTTTTGGGAACCTTTGGATTTGGAAAGACTTTTGATTTTTGGGTAAAATCAATATTGAATTTGGAAAGCCTAGTTTGAATTATCGATGTTGGGATAATCGATTTTGTGTAAAGGAGCTTTGTATGAGGTCATACTAGGTGTATGATTTGAAAGATACTATATGTGTTTAGTATAAAGTGTTTTGATGGTGGCTCTGGGGAAAAAGGCGCTCCCTTGAAATGAACTTCTCAGGAGTACCACCGGGTAGTGTTGCCTTGAGCCCAAGGTGGGGTTCTAAAGTTGATCATGTGAGGAGTCCGGACAAAACTAGTTCCTGAGCATTATGAGTAGAGTAATCCATAGCGAAAGTCGTGTGTGCTGCTGAGAGCCAACGGTCTACGTTTGATTTTATATTGGTAGACTACGACCTATGGTAACATAGCGAAAGTCGTGTGTGCCGCTGAGAGCCAAGAGTCAGCGTTTGATTTTATATCGGTAGATTGCGACCTATGTAGGAGTGGAGAAGTTTCACTTTGAAAGCGAAAGTCGTGTGTGCCCCTGAGAGCCAACAGTTACATGGACTTTTGCTGTGATGGCAACGTAACCCTGGAATGTAACTGCGATCTGTTGTGGGTTCCATGGCGTAATCGAGGGGTGCGAAGTGCCTACAGTTACATGGACTTTTGCTGTGATGGCAATGTAACCCAGGATGTAACTGCGACCATGGATGGGGGTGATGATTTCCAGAGCATTCTCCCTAAAGATATTTCCTCTATTTTCAAAAAACTGTTTTCTATATTTTCAATAAAATTATTTTCCATGTATTTTCACTAGATGTTGAAAACGGGTTTACTAAGTACTTATAGATTTTCAGTCCTATGCCTGATCAACGTATGACTGAAGTTCTGTGAGAATAGGGATGGACTGGTTGAGACATCGAGTTATAAGATGTATTTTTATAAAAAGCTATATTAATAGTATTATCTTAATTAAAAAGCTTTTCTAAAATGTTGGAATTTTGGAAAATGAAAGAAATCCAAACTGGAATTATGAAAATTTGAACTCAGGAAGATTTTATGAAGTGATTTTGTTGTAATAAAATCAAATATTGATTTAAAAATTGGAAGTAAGCTAATTGGCTAAATAGTTATTTGATAGAGTGTTGATAAAATTTAACTCGGTTAAATAAAATGGATTGTAAGTTAATAATGGAATTTGGGAATGAATTCAAATTGTAAATAGAATTCGACTTGGATTTGATAATGAATTAAATTAGAAGAGATGTTGTAAAAATAAAAATAAAACAGAGTTGGGTCGAAATAGTGATGGTTCGAATTACAAATAAATTCAATTGTGATTTGAATAATATTTAACGAAATTTTCAAGTAAATTATATATAAGGGAAGTGTTGTCGAATGAAATGAAAGGGAATTATAATAGAAATGGTTTGAGTTGCAAACAAAACCCAGGTGAGTAGAAATAAATTGAGAATGGCTTTGCATTCATAAAATAAATTCAAAAATGAATTAAGTAAGTGAATTAAAAATTTAAAATGGGTGAATAAATGGGTTAATTGAATTAAATAATAAATGGATGAAGTCTGATTGAATAAAAACTCATTCAAAATTGTAATTGGAATTGGATTATTCGAATGAACTCGAATTATGCGGTGTATTAATTTAAAGTAAAATTATTTAGGTCAATAAAAGCTTGGTTTCGAGTATGAATGGAGGACCATTAAATAAAAGTTGGGTTAAATTTATTTGGAAATGGTTATTAATTTATAAGTATTGAATGTGCCAAGCTTAATAAATTGTTTTGAACGGAAAAATTGCGGAAATGAAATGCAGTGAATGGTTGGTGAATAAATTAGAAATGAAATGGAATTAAATACAAAATGAGTTGAAATTAATTTGAAGTAGTTATAAACTAAAATAGTTACTCTATTAAGCGTATCGTCGAATTTGCATCAAAACAGTTGTCGTTGTGGTAAACAAAAGTAATTAAAATTTATGGGTTGAGAGAAGTTAAATAACTTGATTTTGAAATCATTTGAAGTGAATATGAGTTTGTTTGGATTAAAAATAAATTGAACGTAAGAAATTGAGTTGTAAACCATTAAAATAGAACGAAATAGTATATGAATTGTTTGAAAGCAATTGAATTAGTTTTGAAATCATATAAATTGCTCGTGGAAGTTATTTTGAATGCATTTCTTTTGGAATTGATGTGCTATAGTTGTTTAAGTAAGATAAATGTTATAAACTTCATATATATAGTGCTTACATGTTTAAATTGAGTAAGTACAGATGCCAGGAGGCCGTTTGGCCAGATTTGGTTGCGCTATTTGCTAAAATAAATAAGCCGCTTGCTTAAAATGCTAAATAAAGGTACGCCTACGCAATAAAAAATAGGAAATACGAACTGTTTTTTCTTTTTCCGATCGGGTGGGTCGATGTATATATATTTATATCTATTGTCGAATTGCAAAAGCTCCTCCGTACAAAGGAGACTCTAGCAAAAAAATTTGAAAATTTTGGGAGTTATAAATTTTTGGGAAATTTTTTGTTAATGACAAAACGATTTCAAATTGGAAGTTAAAGTAAATTAGTAGATGAAACTAATATGAATCAGTTATAAATGGAAGATAAAATTCAATATTCAAAATTGAAGACAAATTGAATTCATATGGGAATGGGAAAACTAATTTGAAATAGATATGAAACTTCTGTAAGGAAATGTATGAAATGATTTTAAAGGGCTTTAACTGGAGATTATTGCTAAGTAGGATATGCAGGTATTACAAAGAGAAAAGAAAATTGGATTGATTTCAAGAGATAATTTGAATTGCCCGACTAAAAGGTATGTATTTAAATATCTGTATGAAATTGGATTGGGTTTTTGGTCTAGCCACTTGGCTTTTATTTCTTTTGGAATTTGGGAGCACGTAGAGGCATTTTGTAGTTGTACCGAGCTAGCTGCGCAAAAGAGACGCTGGCAAAAAAATTCGGAAATTTAAAGAGTTAGAAAATTTTTGGAAAAATTTTGATAATTAAAAAATTGGTTTTAAATTGAAATTTGAATGATTGAACAAAAGAGTACTGTTTGAAAACTGTGGAAGAGTTTGGGAAGCTAGTAAGAATGGTAAGGGGTCTTTTATAAAAGAAAGTTGGTAGGGTGCGAAATTGTTGGTTTTGGGGGAAAAGTAAACGGTTATTGGACCATTCCTCTTAACTAATAATTTCGGGGGCGAAATTCTTTTAAGGGGGGAGGAATGTGATGACCCTGAATTTCTAACAATTTAAAATGGAATAATTAATTGACTTTAAATATTTAAAAGTTAATTTTTAACTTGATTTCCAAATATCACTATTTATTTGATAATTAAATTTTTGAATTATATAATTCAAAATTGGGTAAATTATTGAATCTTCAATTTTAAGCCTGTTAAAAATAATTTGAAGGCTTATAAAATTTATAATAATGATACTGAAGATAATAGAATGGTTGAAATTTAATTTAAAGGCAATATGTTCAGTTTTGAAAATATATCGTTTAAATTGAATTTAAAAATAGCCTTCCGAGGCACAGTCTCGGAATTCGACTAAACCAGTTCCATTGGATCCATAATAGTTAGTTATTATCGGATTTCATTTTTTGTAGTAATTGGAGTTATCGTTTGACCCTGGCATCTCAAAACGCTTAGAACTATTTTAATCGATTTAATTTAAATTGATCGTTTACTTCTATAACTCGCGCATATGATCGAATTAGCTTTCGAAACATGTTCCATTGTGTTGGGAACGTGGGTAAAACCTTATAATCGCATAGCGGCATTCCTTAAGAGGAGTTCAAAATTTTAAATGGCGATTAATGTGACGCCCCACCTCTATACCCATGCTAGCCAAGAACATTACGGTGAATGCTGTCAACTAGCACGGAGAATAAGGCTGTTGAGGAGTGACCATCCGTGTAATTGCTTTGCACGAGCATCGATATGTCAGATAGTATACATGCATTTCTTTATCAAGAGGGAAATCCGACATACCGACACAAACTCAAAGCTACTACACAGTGGCTGTAATAATCTTCGGAAACAAATATAGAAATAAACATAACATAAATCAGTCACAGATAATTCATATCACAAAGGCGGAAGAAGATATGAATACATAATTAACACATGGAAGTGTATGCCAGAGTAGTGGTCAAACAAGATCCACAATATCAAAAAGAATAGATACAAGTGCTAGCCAAAAGAATAAGTATACATCATAGAGTCTGTATCTCAAATGTATACAACAAAAACTACTAAACTTAAGTAGTCAGCCAAAAGTCAGAAGATGGTTCCAGATAGGAAGCCACGGGGAAGCACCTGTAATATCTCAGTATGACCTGAGTATTATTTAATAAGAAAATAATAAATGGATCAGTCTAGCTATAAATATCAGATGAAATGATATAGAATAAGAGATATGATTAAACGTATAATAATCACAATGCCAAGCTGTGATAAATAAGTAACTGAAAATCAACAAGAGATTAATCAATATCACAATAATCAACTCAAGGATCAAAAGGAATGTCATACTCCTAATTTCATTCACCAAGCCACAATAATTGATAAATCAAATCAATAGAAATCACGAAGATAGGTGAAGCATAAACTCCAGAATTCAACACACGAAATCCAGAAATCACAAGAAAAGGATGGCCAATCCCATAAAAATGAGCCGGAGCTCCTCCGGACAGGGTATAGTCCCCTATTGCGGACATTGAGCCGAAGCACCTCCTGGTGAACCGAAGTTCCTCCTGACAGGGTATAGTCCCCCATTGCTGACTTTGAGCCGAAGCTCCTCCTGGTGAGCCGAAGCTCCTCGTGACAGGGTATAGTCCCCCATTGCGGACTTTGAGCCGAAGCTCCACCTGGTGGGCCGAAGCTCCTCGTGACAGGGTATAGTCCCCCATTGCGGACTTTGAGCCGAAGCTCCTCCTGGTGAGTCGAAACTCCTCCTGACAGGGTATAGTCCCCCATTGCGGACTTTGAGCCGAAGCTCCTCCTGGTGAGTCGAAACTCCTCCTGACAGGGTATAGTCCCCCATTGCGGACCATGAGCCGAAGCTCCTCCTGGTGAGCCGAAGCTCAATAAAAACGACGTACAGTCCTCTACGTGGACAAAGAGACATCGCACAATGCTAGTCTAAACCATAAAATGATCGTCATGATCAAAGAGAAGTGTCAATTACAATAAGCTAGTAAATATATGAGCTTAGCTTCATGTCCCATAACCACTAGCTTAACTCAAATATTTACGAACAAATTGTAGATCTCCACTAGAAAATTGTCACAAGAGATTCAATCGAACAAGTCCAAGAATTAACCGACGAAGTAAACGCAAGCGTTTCATACCACTTGTTTTACTAAGTCGTTTAATTAGATTTCTCATACGAGTGAGGTAAAGGTTTGTATATACTAATAGATTGGAAAATGGTTTAAGAAAAGATCTTTGTTATTGAAAATAGAGTTGAAATCGTTTGATGAAAGAGTTTTGATATTTACTACTAGTATAGAAAACCTTTATATTTTTAAAGTGACAAATCACAAAGAAGATTGTAATAACAATCAATTCAGTAAAATTCACATTCGAAGACGTGAATAAAATCCAAAGAAACTGATAAAGAATCCATCGAAATGGATATTCAAAAATCCCTAAAAAGGAGTCATCAAAGTCATAATAAATGATAATAACAAACAGGATCATCACGAGTCGATTTAAATTGGAATTCTCAAGCGAAAAGGCAAGCAGGCAAAACACTGCTGATTCAGACGTCTGAAACAAGTGGTTCAGACGTTTGAATCTGGAAATATAAAAATTTCCAGAACACAATTTAGACGTCTGAACCAAGTGTTTCAGACGTCTGAAATAGGCACTTTTTAGCCTATTTCCTTTCTGGTTCCAAATGAACCAATTCAGACGTCTGAAACCATATATTCAGACGTCTGAATCTGGG
Organism: Allium cepa; assembly: GCA_030765085.1. Lineage (NCBI taxonomy): Eukaryota > Viridiplantae > Streptophyta > Magnoliopsida > Asparagales > Amaryllidaceae > Allium > Allium cepa. The sequence continues at coordinate 959,073,002 of CM060939.1, read as the reverse complement.
AATAGAAATCTTCCCAGAACAATATTCAGACGTCTGAATATTACGTTTCAGACGTCTGAATGAAGGGTTCAGGGCATTCCCTGAACCTAGGCCAAAAATGGCCAAGTGAATATCAGAAACGATCGAACGAGCAAATGGCGATGACCAAGGAACTACGTCGAACGACAACCCAGCCTAAACGGCTCTTCGATACGCCTCAAATATCAATGTCCAAATATCCATAATAGGATTTTCATAAATTAGACCAAAACACCAAAAATTGGAATATACACAAAATCAATCCAAACCAAAATCAATTGCACACGAATAAACGTTAGGAATTCATACCTAACAATCGAAGATAATTATAGACAAAGATGTGAGATAAAAGTCTCACCTTTGAACCCAAATCAATGAAGGAGAAGCTTTTAAAACAAGCTAAGATCAATTCCTCTTCAATAACAACTCAAGAAGCTTCAATCTAAGCTTAAAAGACAAACATTTCCTAAATTAGGTTTAGGAATTTTCTGAAATCAAATAGAGAAAGAGTTGGAGAAGAAGAAGGAGATGCTTACCAATGGGTTCACTTGAGTTTGGAGCAAGAAGATGGATTTGCTAATGGAAACTAGGGCTTAGGAATTTCTATTTCCCATTCTCTTCCACCATTGTTGCTAAAGCTTGAGTCTTTAAGCAAAGAGGAGAAGTTATGAAGAGAAGGGGGTTGGGCTGAGCTAATAAGGGTGCAGTCCAAACCAAAGTCATAAGCGGGAAAAAGTAGCAAAAATCAACTATCTCCAAACATATCGAAGGTTATACTCAAAAAGGTCGCAAACAACATTTTAAACTCAATGGGGGTGGTCTCGAGTCCCAATTCGACTGTTTGCAAAAAGTAGCTTTTCGGACCAAAATCCGACGAACGATAAAATATTTAAATAAAATATTTAAATATAAAATCGATAAATATGCGGGTTGTTACAATTAACGAGACATTTTGATGTTTTATAATATAATAAAATCTAAAGTCAAATCGCAAAGATATTTTTACTAAAAAGAACGCGTACCCAAGAAGCTATTCTCCCAAAATCGATATTTATTTTCGTCTTCCTCTCTATCTTTGAACAGAAATCGAACTCGTATAAAAAAACATGGCGATGCCGTCTTAATTAAGCTCGAACTCAAGGGGGAAGAGGTGCAGTCGCGTGAGAAAAAGGGTGGAAGCTCGATGTAGTTCGATGGCGACGAGGCATGGGGGACAGTATCGCGACTCGAAGTCGCAATACAAGGAAGGGTTGATTTCGAGGTCGTGTGTTTCGATCTGTGCGATTCTGATGGGTTGGGTGCGGCATGTTCAGGGAGTGTGCGTGGGTCGCGACAATGGTGGGGGTACACGGCAGTTAGGCGTTCGCGATGTGCGAGGCTAGGTTGGAGGGTTCGGTCTCATTGAAATTGTGTCGTTCGCGAGGTGAGATGGAGGTAGCTATGCTCGATCTAGATATTGGAATTAGCAGCAGGTATAATTCTATTTTTAATTTAAATATAATAAAATGTTCTTGTTTTTAAATAGAGAATTTTTTTTATACAAACGTATAGATCTGAAGATATATATGCATTAGTTAGATATAAACATCTCTACTTTAGTTTATCCATATATAAAGATTAGAAGAAAAAAAAAAGAATATGTATTGTTAAGAATAAAAAGAATATGTATTTTCAAGAATATAAAGAAAATTTATTAGTTAGAATTGAATTATAAGTTAATCAAATTTAGTGGCAATTGATAGTTCAATTTGTTTCGAATATTTATAATCTGTATAAATATTTATACAAGGTCAAAACGTAGATAAACCAAGTCGAGAATGAAGTGGATTGCAAATTTAGGAAGCAAAGGTGAGTAAATCTCACTCTGTTTGATTTTTTTATTTAGATTTAAATGGTTAAATTTAAATAATTGGTTGAATGATTGAATTGATTGAATGTGTACTGATGATCTGGTGACTTTGGTTTTGGTTGGTTCTCGAGTTAATTGTTGTTTGACTCGAAGCATTTGGGTTTTAAATAGTTTTAAACTTAAATCGTAAATAAGAAAATGGGTCATTTTAAAGTCAATAAGGGTTTAATGATTGGTGATTCATTAAATAGGTAGGATTATTTAAATGGATAATGTAACGGCCCGGTATTTTCAACCATTCGCATCCGCACATGTCGGACTTGAATTGTTCAAAATACAGCGTTGTAAATAAATTTGGCAAATCTTAGAATATACAGTAAATAAATAATCACAGAATCACAGACAAAGAAATCAGAATACTCGCAGCGGAATAGAATAACTTAATGGTTCATGAGGCCACTATCACATAGTCTCAAAATAAGTAAAATTAACAAAGTCTTTAAATCCAAATATAGTTTGAAATCACCACAGAAACTCAATATTCAATTGTCTCAATTACAGAAGCTAAAATAAGAACTGAACAGAAACTTGACAGCAACTTGGAAAGAGATGATCTTCAGAAGTCCTAGCTTCCAGGATGAAGTCCGAACTGATACTCGGGCTGACCCGAGCGTAAGAAATGCACACAAACATTCGAGTCAGGACATAAATACTTATATAGTGTAAGCTAATTCAAGTGAACTGTAATAGAGTGCAATTATCTTAAAGGATGCTTCGGACCACCCATCCTCTAAGGATCCGTTAAACTATTTACTATATAGTAATACTTCACTATTATAATAGTGTCTATATTAAAATAAACTTACTTTTATATAGCGTTAAGGAGTGCCCCAATATTCCTCTTAACACGTAATAGTCCCAGTAGTCCATCTAATATCATAGTCCCTCCTGATCGGGAAGCCACCAGAGGATACCACACGGGCTACGGGAGCAAACCGAACTCGTACAAGGCTCGGTATGGTAGGTGACACGACACAACTAGGCAATGCCAGGGTAGATATACCAATTACGCATCCGGACCGGTGGTAACGCGTAGCTGCTACTATGGCCAACCTCGAACAACACTCCCAAATCAAAGGTGCGCACCAACCAATCACAAAGTAATCGAATGGCATACGAAGAAGTGCGTTTGATCAAAGGTGCTACCTCATTAATCCAAGAATCGCTCATGTTTTAGCCACCTTATGCCAACTCACGGGAGTCGGGTCCACGTATTTACCTCAAACGAAACGTCATCACCATCCTACTTCATTCTGGAATCTCCACCGCGTACACGGTTGTCAAAGTGGTTTTCGGTATCGACAGAGAGTATGCCCATATCCGATCCCGGTCCCTTTAACAACCAATGTTATTATTACCCGTGGTTATAAAGAATTCAAAATAGTTTTATGTTTCAATCAAAATACTGCATTTAAAACTATTTAAAAGTGAATTTACAATTCTTGCAAAATCCAATATAAATCCCAAAGGTTTAGCCTTAGTTTATTTGTATCAACTACAGCACTTGCGCAGTGCGGTAATATCCTTTACAACAGATTTGAGTAAATTAAATTTTAGACTTCAATATAATTTCAAAAATAATTAAACCTTAAATTAAACCAATTTAGCTTATATAATCATAATTTCCACCTTTGCAGAGTCATTTAAATTACTCAATAATTTATGATTATTTTAAAGTAAAATTTTCAAATATATATCTAACTTCTCTATACTTTACTTATTATAATCAAGTGAAAAATTCTCTATAAATTTTACTTAATAATTACGCTCAATTACCACTTAAGATATAAACTAAATTTCTAATCAATTTCTTAACTTACCTTTATTCCTAAACCGCTTTACATTTTAAATTTGGTTATAATTCAGCTTCTATTTTTAAGTATTCACTTTATTTAACTATTTAATTCATACACAACGTTACCCTTTATTTATTTACTTATTCTAATTTTAGCCAAAACATCATAATTTATTTCTTAACTTGAATTCCATTTTATTTTACAAATCAAAATTTACAAGAATAAATTTATACTTTAAATTCTAAACATTTATTTATTTACATTTTTTTATTTGTACAATATCACTATACTTATAAGAATAAGTTTTAAATCAAATTTTTAAACAAAATATTATAACATTCTAATTTATAAATATTTAATATTTCCAAAAAAAATATATATAACCAGGGTCTGTATAATATTCTCTAACCTAGGTCAAGTGATACGGATAATATATTATTTCAATCCGTAATTTACGAATAAAATCCAGGTTCTATCATTTCAAACCCGCAATCCCAAGTTGAATGTAACATCCCAGAATTTGTTAAATTAAATTTAGTTAATTATTTGAACTTTTAAATTTATTTTGGAAAGTTTCAAGGGAAATAAAATATTATTGAATAAAAGAAAGATATATAGAATTAAATAAATATTGATAGTTAAGTTTAAATAATAATAATAATAATAATAATAATAATAATAATTAAAGAAAAGAACATATTATAAACAAGAAATTGTTTAAAACATAAAATAAAATGTGTAAAAATTAAAAGTTTTTAGTTAAACCCTTTGAATAGAACTAAAAATTTGGAATGTAAGTTATGATAAAAAAAATTAGCTATAAAAAAAGACACAAGGTTGCATGGGAAGTTTATAAACAAGGAGACAATAAAATAAAATCTGTGATGAATAAAATGTTAATAATTAAAACAAACACTTTAATTTAGTAAAGTAAACCAGGAAACAAGAAAAACAAGACTTAGTACTTATCAAAAGCAAATCAAATAGCATATGATGTAAGTATACATGGAAGCATGGACATTAATGCTTTCATTAAATGCTTTCAAACATAGCCCATACACAAGTACAAAAAAAAGGGAAAGTCTTGCTTCAGTAAACCTTCCACTATACACGACCTTTTATATAAAAACATCCATAATTGTTTCAGCTCGTTCATAACAACATAGTGAAGCCAGAAAAAGAAAAATATAAGTATCAACATATTTTCAAACTCAAGATCGTTCAACAAAACAAAACAGAAAAGAGTTAAACTACGGTTCTTCAAAAAAAATCAGGTGAGTAAACACTTTACTTTGAACTTTAAAGTAATGAATGTTGGAATATGTGAATTCTAAGTAATATTGTGTTGTACGATCTTATATAGATGAATATATCTATATGTGTTCAATTATATTTGTGTTGGGAATGAATATGTCACCTCTGTTTCTTTTAAGTCCAGAGTTCAATCAAGTTAAAAACTCTAGATTTCACATCCCAAATCTCTGATATATTTTAATCTTAAGCAAATAGGTTTGTTTAAACCTTATCTATGAGTTAAATTATTTTCAGCTTGAACAGGAAGGGTTCCCCTCTGTAACCAAAAGTTTACCGTACGAACAAATTTTTTATGATGAATTCAAGTATCTTAAATCATTGATTTGACTTTATAATCTGAATGAACATATGAAAATAGTTTTTTAAAAACAATAATGATGATTTTTAGTTGAGTATTCAAGGGCAATTCGAATTTGAACAAAATCAGCACTTTGATAATTTTCTAACAATCGATCTAATACTGGGTACCGAAATTTTGTTTGAAGCAAGTTGAAACATTGATGATCTCAGGAAAATTATCAATTAATTTTTCCATTGCGTGAAATTTGGATACGAGATCATATTAGGGTTTTAGTCGGAGTTTTTTGACATGTCTGTAACAAGGCGTGTTCGTCTCCAATATGTGATCGAGTGCTACGCGGCTCTGGAGAATGATGGAATGAGGTGTTGACATGACGGTGACGAAGTTCGAGCTTCTCCGGTGGCTTGAGACGTGGTGGCGAGGCAATTTCGTCTCGGTGAGTCCGAGTTGCGGTATCGAGCGAAATGCTATATTTTAATTTCGAGTCGATGGTTCGAAATCGATGATTGATTTCGAGTTTGTGTAAGTCGAGCTGCCGATGATCGTGATGATCACCGGAGTCACGGCGATGTATCAGTAAGTTGATGATTGGTAGTTCGAGTTGAAACTCGAGAAACTACACGTTTTGCTTCTGGAAGAAACTCGCATACGCGAGTATACTCGGCTATCTTAGTTTAGGTATTTAAACTGAAAAAAAGAAAAAAAAACGGAAGAAGGAACATGTGCGAGGGGGAGAATGGGAAGAGACTCAGGGAAGTGACAAGGAGAACCCGAGGTTGACTCGAGTGAAAACCTGGTTACTCGGGTTTTGTTAAGAATTGGGTTAGGCCCAATAAAAATTGGAATTTACAATGTTAAGTAAAATTCTGGTATTTGCAATGTAACCAATATTGATTTATGTTAAGTGAGGAACTTACTATAAGTTAAATTATTTAACAATGTTTTTAGAGTTTATTAACCCTTTAATTAAGTATTAAAATTAAAATAAGAATTGAAGGTCATTTACATTAAAATTTCCAATGTAACAATAAATTGATTTTTAAAGTGTAAAGCAAATTTTCAAATGATAACTAAGGTAAATAACTTGTGTAAACTAATGATTTTAAAAAGAAATTAAGAATGATATACAATTTGAAATTAATTAAGAAGTGATAAACTAATGAAAATGATTAAGATCTAATCAACTGTAATTAATTGTAATTAATCATTGATTTAAGATTACCAATGAAAGTAATTATGTGATTAATAAATCTAAACCACATGATTTATTCATCTTAATTGAAGATGCTTTGATTGTTACTGAATATGGTGTGTTGGATTGATATTTCTGTTATGTGATATGATGCCATGTAATATTGAATGCTTTGAGCTGAGCTGTGATATTGGTATTACTGCTGTGTGATTTGTGAAAACCCATTGGCCCGTAAAACGACTTTTGAATTTCGATGCGACAGGTAGTCGGATTCCGGTTGGTTATCTAAAACCCACATCGAATGAGTGAATCGTCGTGAATGACATCCACATGTTTTAAAATTGACACTCACTATTCGAATTAGCCGGGAGAGGACCTTTGTGACGTATAACCCATTCCGAATATGTGATTCGACGTTGTGGATAGCATTTGAAGACCGGTGATGAAGACCGGGTATTTGCGAGAATGATTGGATGACCTATCGATTGTCTCTGCACTGAGTTGCTCCGGTATAGAGATTCCCTAAGTGATGGGAAGTTCGATCGGGATTGTGAATACTCGGATTGCAAGGACTTCTTCGGAAGTGCCTTCGGTTCTGTTCCAACCCGGAACAGACTTGTATGGTGGTATGTCTGACATTACAAACTGAGACATAAAGATGATTTCTTTCAAATACATATCTGTTGGTGGGGGAGAATTTATTCTCTTAGCTTAACACCCTTCTATGAGACGTACGAGCCATAGGTTATGTAGTTGAAGGTTATTGGGATAACTCCCAAATTTGGTAGTGTGACATGCTAAGTGCTGCTGATCATTTGTTGATCAAAGCATGGCCTTTGTGAAAAGTGTAGCTTTGTGGACGAGACTTCGTCGAACCTCACAACCCGGTTATGGTCGAAACAGGAATCATGGCAGCAAGGTTATTTGGGGATAGATTCCCCTGAGGGTATGTCCATTTTCTTCTGGATTATGAGTGGTATCATGGTATGGAGCCCAGATAATTACTTTGTGGTTGCTGCAAGCTTATTTCTTTGTGGTTGTTGGTTGAGAAGCGCTTCGGATAAAGGTTGGTAACGATCGGGAAGTGGCATACTCGTGTCAGTTGTTACCTAGAACAGAGGTAACCCGGCCTTGTGTAGCAGAGATCCGATTAGGATCCGGGGACGTCCTTCCAGAGGCGTCCCATTTTATATGGGAAGTTCCTTTGCCCGACCATTTGATGGAAATCCAAACAAAACAATACGAGCCCTGTACGATTTCAGTTGTATAACCTGCTATGCAGCGTGGCGGTAACCTGCTATTTGCACCAAAAATGGTCACAAACCCTAAGTATCGTGAAAGCACAAAAGTATGAATATAAATCAGCGATATTCAAGCACAAATATCAGATCTCAGTAAATAACAAATAGCAATTCAGAAATTATAATCAAACACAGGATTTATAGTGGTTCGGCTATCACCGGCATACGTCCACTTTAAAGTTTTATCCGTTTATTGATTATCCTTGCTGGTTACAGATGATTACAGCAGTCGCAATGAAGAATTTCGAGTACAATAGTTATATTGAAGTGTAGGAATGAATCCAGTAGAGTCTGGACGTCCAATAGCCAAAGGTCCTTTTTCTGTTGGCTTCAGGAGGCTATTTATAGGCGTAGGAGGCTGAGATCGTGCTCAAACTTCGGGAGACTTCTCCTGCCACGTGAGGGGCCCACGCGACCGACCTCACCAAATTTCGACTCGATCTGTGATCCATACGAATCTATTTCGTATCCATCAAAAAATGATCCAATCGAGATGAAACTTGGCAGGATTGTTCTTTACCTTGTATGCAAGTTGCTGTGAAAATTTCATGGCATTTGGATCAGTGGATCACGAGTTATCGTCGATACGAGATAGGGTTTCTCGGTGGCTGATTAGTTCAAATCCACCATTTCGAATCAATCCCTTCGATTCCATCAACTCACGTGGTCTTGTGATGGTGTGGCACGCATACTTCGCCTCGATTCGGTCTTTACTCTGAATTGACCGCATCGACTCCATAAATCTCGCCTCGTTCATATCGAGGGATGACACATCACCCTTGTCTATTGACTAGATGGATTCGAATAAGGCCTCACTGATGGATTTGAACTACTGATGTTCAATGGTTATGAACATGTCTTCCCTTAATGGACACGAACCAATCGATGTGAACTGGAACCTTTCGATGGATACGAAGTAGGATAACATGATGGATACGAAATAGGACAATCTGGTGGATACGAAGTGCCCTGCCCATGATGGGTTCGAAGAGAGGTTTTCACGATGGATACGAAGTAGGGAGATGCCAATGGATTCGAATAAGGAAACGCTGACCGATACGAAGCGCGGCTTTACCTGATGGATACAAAAGTGCCAAATCCTTCTGTTATCGATACGAGAGTATCGATTCGAGACATGCCGCTTCTTCCCATCCTGACCGATACGAAACCATCGAGTCGAACCACAACCTGATCGATGTGAACCCCATCGAGTCGAACTTCTGCCGATCGAAATGAAACACCAACTACCTGATCGATAGGAAATGTATCGATACGAACCATCCCTGTGTGCCGATGGATACGAACAACATGCTCTTCCTACCTTGCATTGATCATATATCCTTCATAAGAACTCCGATTAACCTGAAATTTGAAACATAGCCTCTCCTAGTCCTCATCATCATCTCCAATCGATTCCATCCTGATCGGAGCTCAACCAAATTTTGACGACATCGATTGCAGCCTTGATTCCAATCGATCTCCAGTCCCAATATCCATCATTCCTTGCCAATTTGTTGATATTCCAGCCTTGACCAAAAGGTGGGATAACATTTTCCCCCCAAAACATGCCTTGTGATAAGAAAGCATGTTTTGAATAGTTCTGAATCCGATATCTGAAGTCCATAGCCAATTCCATGTCCATTCGAACTCGACAACCGAGTCCTAATACATCCTTATCCAATAGCCGATAACCGAATCCAGGACCTCTCTAGGTCAATATCCGAATCCAGGACCTCTCTAGGTCGATATCTGAATCCATAACCTCTCCAAGCTCTTGCCAAGAACAATCCACACCTGGCGACCGTGGTCCAGTGTCCCTGGACGATGAGCTAACCTCTCTGGGTTCTTGCCAAGTGCAATCCACACATGACGACCATGGTCCAGTGTCCCTGGACACAAGAAATACCGTGGCTTAAGTCCAAAGCCGAATCCTGGTCACTACGGACCCTTGTTGAGCATAGTCCATACTCAATGACCTGAAAATAACAATTGATAATACAAGGCCTAAGTCCTAGGCCGAATCCTGGTCACTCCGGACCCTTGTCGGGCATAGTCCCTGCTCGACGACCTGAATGAGTCAATTTACCACGTTCTGGCAAAGCGACTCACCCCTTACCAGGAATAATCCATATCTGACGACCTTTTATCAAAAAGAAGATAAAAATCCAATAAAAATCCAATCCAAAATCCAAATCAAAACCAGAAAATCAGAAATCCAAACCAGCATCCAAAACAGAAACCAATCATCCAAACAAAAATCCAAAATGGAAAGCAAACAAAACCAGGAGTTCAAACCAAACTCCAAAACCAAACCAGAAAATAAAGTGTTCAATCCAAAAAAAAAAAGATTTCACAAACCATAGCTTCGTGGTTTATCATCATTCAGAGCATGCCTTGGGGCTATCTCTGTCCCCATACATGTGTAAATGACTTGGTCGTTTGCCAATGGTTTGTTACTTATTTCATATTATCCCAGTCAATCGATAACCAATCGACCATCATTCCTGGGCCTCACATCATCATGGTGTGAGGTAGGCGGTGGATGCTCCTGCTCCACCGCTGCATTCCGTATCCCAACATACTGCCTCAGTTGTCCATTCCTTACATGCTCCTCAATTTTTTCCTTTAAGTGCCTGCAGCTGTTGGTATCATGTCCATCCAAATCATGGAAGAGATAGCGTCTTCCTGATGCCCTCTCCCGTTCTGTTGGTTCTCTCCTAACCGGCTTCCTATAAGGGAGGCGATTTCGGGTTTCCATGTATATCCGCTCCAATGTCTCGTTCAACCCTGTGTATGTTGAAAACTTAGGATCCTTCCATCGCTTCCTAAATTTTCCTGGATCGTCATCCGGCTTCCTCTTTCCTTTATCCTTATCCGAACCTCTACTGGATGGTCCTCCACCCTCAGTTGCATTCACTTCCTTCAATTTTAAATTTGCACATGCATCCTCTTGTCGGAGGAACCTCTCTGCCTCTTGAAAGAATTCCCCGAGATCCAGTGGTGGGTCTCGTATTAAAGATACCTTAGAGTCTGAATCCTCCCTCACTCCTGACACTGCCGCCATTAAAACCATTGATGGATCCGGCTGATCCACCGAAGCAACTACCACATTGAATCGAGTTAGAAAAGCCCTAAGCGATACATCCGTCCTTTGCTTTACCGGCGTTAATGTCATTACGTTCTTTGGCCTTTTAATATGAACTCGAAATTTTCCCAAAAACCTATCCACTAGTTCCCTCCAAGTCCTGATAGATCCTTCCTCCAACTGCCTAAACCACATTGGAGCTAAGTCCGTCAAGTACAAAAGGAAGCATCGGGCCATCACTTCCTCTGATGCCCCCAGCACTTCCATGTGTCTGGTGTATCTCATCAAGTGATCAGTTGGGTCTGCCTTGCTATCATATACTTCCACGCTAGGTAACTTAAACTTAGGTGGATTCTGAGCTATACTGATTTCCCGAGCGAACAGACTCATGTTCACTCCTTCTAAGTCTCTATTGGTTAAGCCTCCATGCATGGTTTTTCTAATGACCTCCACTAATCCAGTATTGTATGTCTGGGGTTGCCCCCTATGCCCCGGAGGGAACTCCGGCACATATTCTTCATGTGGCTCAGCACCGTTGGCTCTAGCCTGTTGAACTCCTTCCAAAGGTTCTCCTGCATTGGATCATGCGGGCATGCCCCCAAGCCCTTGTTGATTGCCTTCCGGCTCTGTATTCCATTCTCTATTAGGTTCCAAAACCCTAGCTCCTTGTTCCACATCCACAGCCGCTGTAGCTGTTCCTAAGCTCTGCGTCCCTGCGGCTCTCATCTGCTCAAAGAAAGTCTGCATCATTTCATGTTGACTTTTCAACAATCTCTCTTGCAAAGAATTTGCCATAGCTTCCATTTCATCCTTGGTGATGTAGACGGAAGTTTGTCCTTCTCATGATCCAGAGGATTCCTCCTGGCTTCCTCCTTGTTGGCTTCTCTTAGCTCTTTGCCTTATTTGTCGGGTCATTGTCTTCAAGTCCAAACTCCTCAAACTCTTCAAATCTGAACTTTGATTCCGATGTAGCGGGTACTAGTTTTTCTCAGTGAAAGCACCAAAGTGTTAGCGCCAAAAATGATCACAAACCCCAAGTATCGTGAAAGCACCAAAGTATGAATATAAATCAACGATATTCAAGCACAAATATCAAATCTCAGCAAATAACAAACAACAATTCAGAAATTATAATCAGAAACACAGGATTTATAGTGGTTCAGATATCTCCGGCCTACGTCCACTTCAAAGTTTTATCCTTTTATTGATTATCCTTCCTGGTTACAGATGATTACAACAGTCGCAATGAAGAATTTCGAGTATAATAGTTATATTGAAGTGTAGGAATGAATCCGGTAGAGTATGGACGTCCAATAGCTAAAGGTTCATTTTCTGTTGGCTTCAGGAGGCTATTTATAGGCGTAGGAGGCTGAAATCGCGCTCAAACTTCGGGAGACTTCTTCTAGCGCATGAGTGGGCCAACGCGACCGACCTCACCAAATTTTGACTCGATCTGTGATCGATACGAATCTATTTCGTATCCATCAAAAAATGATCCAATCGAGATGAAACTTGGCAGGATTGTTCTTTACCTTGTATGCAAGTTGCTGTGAAAATTACATTGGCATTTGGATCAGTGGATCATAAGTTATCGTCGATACAAAATGGGTTTCTTGGTAGATGATTGGTTTGAATCCACCATTTCGAATCGATCCCTTCGACTCCATCAACTCACATGGTCTTGTGATGATGTGGCATGCATACTTCGCCTCGATCCGGTCTTTACTCCGAATTATAACGACCCAGAATTTTTAGAAATTAAAATTTGAATATTTAATTAATTTTAAATATTAATAAAGTGAATTTATAAGTCGAATAAATTTTTATTTGAATTTTTGGATTTAATTGGATAATTAAATCGATAATTTAATACGTTAAATTATGGAAATAATTGAAAATTGAGTTAAATATGATTGAAAATGATTTGTAAAATTTTTTTTTACCATATGGAAGTTAGAATGATATTTTAGAACTTTTAAAATCGAATTAAAAGTTAATTTGTGAAAATTGAATATTTTAATATTAAAATCGACTAGTGAAAATAGTCAATTTTTGAACAGTCTCAGAATTGAACAAAACTAGTTCCATTGGATCCGTAATAGTTAGTTATTATCGGATTTCAAATTTCGTGTCAATCGGAGTTATCGTTTGATCGTGGCAGCTCGAAACGCATCGATTTATTTTTAATTTAAATTTGACGAGTGAAAATAGCCATTTTTCAAAAAGTCTCGGATTTCGACGAAACCAGTTTCATCGGATCCGTAATGTGATATTATTGTAAGATTTCAAATTTCAAGTCAATTGGATTTACCGTTTGTCCGGTACGAAGTAAAACGCCTAGAAAATCACTTAAATCAGTTTAATTCAAATTGAGCGTTTATAGCCATAACTCGCACATACTTCCGAATTAGATTCCGAAACCTGTTCCATTGTGTCCGGAACGCGGGATAAACCCTAGGTACGTCAGTTTCGGCGCGTAAATCGGAGTTCGGAATTTCCGGGATGAATAGTGTCGCTCGTTCCTTATAAATAGCCCTACCCCTTCACAAAAATAAAAAAAATAAAAACAAACCCTAGCCGCCAGTTGCAAACCCACAGCCAGAATTTACCAAACTTCCTCCCTCCAAATCTTCTAATCTATGCATCGATACAAGAAACGTTCAACTACAATGTTGAAGAGGGCAATGAGAGCTTGGATTTCAACGGCTATGATCGCGAATGGGTGAGTGGATTGGTGGCAAATTGAAGTGGAAGAGTGGCCGTTCGGCCTCGAGATTCGTGTACTATGGGGGGCCGAGTCGGCCAGGCTTCAGGCCGAACATGAGGGGGGTGATGGCCTTCGATTTGGCGTGTCTTGATCGTGTTGTAGTGGCTTGTGTTGGGCACGAGTTCAAACCCTAATAGCTTGCAAATGGGTTCATGGTGACGGCCTAATACCTGTACATTACGTGATGAAGGAGATGGACAAGGAGCGGCCCTGATGCACTCAAGTTGAGATCTACGGTGGATGCTTGCTTAGGGTATTAAAGTTGTAAATTTTAATTTTAAAAATTCGTGTAAGTTCAATAATTCATAACTTTTTCATACGAGGTCGAAAAAATGCAAACCCAGTTGCGTTGGAATCGTATGGACGAGCACTACGCGATGGAATTGGTTTGGAGTCGTTTGGAGTTATTGAGAATTTTGGGTAAAATTAAACGTCCGTTTAATTTTATTCGAAATAAATCGCTAAAACGGAAATAAAATCAAGGTGAGAACTTCTCACTCAATCGAATCAGTTTCGATTTTATTTTAAATAGTTAGATTTAAAATATTTGAATGCATGTTTGAATGTTGATTGATATCTATTGATTGTTAAAATAGACATTATACGCCGTTAGTAAGCGGATGTTATTTAATAAAAACATATACCGCGAATATTTCATAAACAGTGAAATTGGTATTATATATAATAGCAATATATATATATTGGCATATGTATATATTGGAGTTGTTGATTCCCCGCATTTTTTTTAGCGGATGAGACCCTATTGCGCCGTTATTAAGCGGATAATATTTATTAAAAACATATACCGCGATAATTTCGTACTGGAGCGAAATTGGTATTGTGCTAATGTTTTTGGATGCAGGAAACAGGTTGGAGGGATCCAACTGGATTCCTCAACAGTATTTATTTGATTTCAGATATTTTGATATTTGATGGATTTTCATATTGATATATGATATCGTTGTAGTCGTGATTGACTATTTGGTGTGTAGCATCATTGGACCAAGTTTTGGAATTTTAAAATGATTTATAAAGTGATTTTTGAAAATATACTATATGTTTGGAATTTGATCTATTTTAAATAAATAAACGTTATAATTTTTAATGTTATAAAAATTATGATTTTTGAGAAAAATAGTTAAAAACTGATTTTTGAGAATATGATGCTAATGATTTCATAAAATAGTTAAATCGGAATTTTAGAATTTATTGTGAAAAGTTTAAATATAGGATTTATAAAATTTAATTATTTTATGAATCGAAATGGTGAAATAATAAAGGAAATTAAAGACATTTTAAAATATTAATATAAATTGATTTATATTAAGAGATTTATAAATGGATATTTATAAATTGAGATATTGAAATTATAAAACGAGTTTTTATAAGTGTTTGAATGAAGTGAAAATGAATTTCATTAAAGAATGAAATTTATAGAATTATAAACGGTGAAGTTATAAATGAAATTTATAAATAATAAGGATTATAAATTGGTGAAATTATTTGAAGAATAGATTGGTTAGATAAATGGATCTTATAAGTTATAAGATTTATAAATTGGAAAGTCTCTAAAGGAACGATTTTGTAAAATAATCGTTTTATAAGTATTTAACTTATAATATGAACTTTTAGTTTATAATTTATTTATAAACTGAAATAGGTTAATAAAAGAATTTATAAAAAGGAAGCTTTTATAAATAAATAGAAATGGAATTTATAAATGTTGTTTTATAAATTCGCAAATGACTTATTTTGATAAGTAAACAGTTGAAACTTATTAATGGAGTTATATTCACATTTTTTATTGTGAATAATCCTTTGAATTAAAATGAATAAAAGGATGAAATTGTTAACGTAGTATATTCATGTTTTTGAATAGTGAATAGTATGTTAAAGAAAATGTTTAGAATGTGATATTTTAAATAGAATTAAAACGATCTAACGATGTTTTAAAATGTGTTGAGATTCGAAACCATAGATTTCAACATTCATTGTTGAAATAGACGTTTTCGAGAAATAGAAGGAGATGATGGACTATAACACTGTTGTTATAGTAAATGATTTCCGAAAGGAAATGTTTTGCATAGTATTGGGATTTATATATATATCTTAATTTCGAATCCCTATACTAGTGATTTTGGGTTGTCGTAACAATGTTTTACGCAACATTCGTTTTGGCCCAAATAAATATGTTTAAGAGAATGATTTCCTTAAAGAATGAAATATATACTTAATTTCGATTTAAGTATATTGAATATTTTCTAAGTGTTGAAAATAAATAAAATTTGTGAATTACTTATGAATAAATAAGTATGGAAATGTTTTTCCAATATAAAGTGAATATTTTGAGAATTTATCTTTTTGAAGATAAATTGAAAAGGAATATTGAAATGAATAATTGAAATCGAATATTCATAGATATTTTTGGAATGTAAATTCACTAAGGAATTTATAAAAGAAAGTGGAATTGGTTTAAAAATAAATATTGATTTATTTTTGAAGTATGAAATAATATATCTTGTAAAGATATTTTTGGAAAATAAATAATTTGGAAAATTATTTGGAAACTAGTGATGTGTGCATGTCCAGTGATAGTTCAATAACCGACTATCAATATTTCCCTTTGAATGGGTAATTGATGTGATTTGTTTGAATGTGAATGCCACACTTATTTTTGAATAAGCTCTCACTATTCGGGTTAACCGGGAAAGGACCATGGGGTCGTATAACCCATTCCGAATATGTGATACGTCGTTATAATTTCATTGAAGATCGGTGTTGAAGACCCGGTATTTGCAAGAGCGATAGGATGACCTGTCGATTTACTCTGCACCGAGTAGCCACGGTATTGAGTTCTCCATATGTGATGGTGAATCCGATCAGGATTGTGAATATCCGGATTGCAAGGACTTCTTTGTAAGTGCCTTTGGTTTTGTTCGAGCCCGGAACAGACTTGTATGGATTGTATGTCTGACATTACAAGTTGAGATATAAAGCCGATTTCTTTCAAATATATTTCTATGGTGGCGGAGAATTTATTCTTTTAGCTTAACACCCTTCTCTGAGACGTACGAGCTCAGAGGTTATTTAGTTGAAGTTATCAGCGATATATTCCCAATTTGGTAATGTGACATGCTGAGTGTTGCTGAAATGATCATTGTGTTGATTATTGTGATAGGATCGTTTATTTGATCGTCTATCTTAGTGATCATTGTGTTGATCATTTGTTGACCCAAAGCATGGCTTTTGTATAAAGTATGTTTTTGTGGATGTGACTTCGTCGAACCTCACACCCCGGAAATGGTCAAAACAGGAAAGATGCGGCAAGGTTATGAGGGGTAGCACCCTTTAGGGTATGTACATTTCCTTCTGAATAGAGGTTGTATCATGGTATGGAGCCCAGATATTTAACCTATGTGGTTACTACGAATTTATTACTTTGTGGTTGTTGGTTTTCGGGATCCCGTGAGAAAGGTCGTTTACGATCGGGGAATGGCGTGCTCGTGTCAGTAGTTACCCAGTTAGGGGTAACCCGTCCTTGTGTTGGCAGAGTTCCGGTTTGGTTCTCGGGGATGTCTTTCCAGAGGCATTCTCATGTGGCAATGGGAAGTTCCTTGGCCTGACCATTTGTTGGAAATCCAAAGAAACAATACGTGACTTGTACGGTTTTAGTTGTATAACCTGCTATGGAATGTGGCGGTAACCTGCTATTGAACATAGTTAGCTATAGTAGGCATACGATAATGGTCGTATGTTAGCTAAGATTTATATTCTACTTTCGAAATGAATTTTTCCTACACTATGCACTAGTAATAATATCAAATGTTATTTTAAATGCGTATCAAGCATCTTTGACTATCATAAGGAGAAATCTCCTCCGATTCTGCGTTTGCATTGTGTGTGTGTGCGGGAGGCCTTATGGTAGTCTCATTTTTAAAAGCATTGCGAATTGACTTTAAAAATATTCCTCTATTTTTGATTTTAAAGATAAATAAACTGTTTTGAGTTCTCACACCAGTCACATGACTGACTTGGAGTTTATTGTTTTCCTTCCTAAACTCTGGGTGCCCACCAATTTCCACACGGGCAGTCAGGAGTTAGGTTTATCAGGATATTCTGGATATTCAGGAGTTGCTGGAGGAAAGCTGGATGGCATGGCGTATTACTAGCTATATAGTATTTCTTTTTCCGCTGCACTGTTTGTTGTTGATGTTGTACACTCTGATGATATGATGTAATGAAATGTGATGTAATGTAATAACTGATATAGTTCTTTGTTTAAAGATTATTCATTTATTATTATATGTTGTTCCGCTGCGAATTGTGAGATTCTGATGTGATTCTGTTGTGTTCTGTCCGTCCCATTTTCTTTTGTTTTCTGTTCTGTTTCCTCCCTATTCTCTTTTCTTTCTATTTTAAAAATTTCTATTTTCTCTCCTCCCTAATTTCTATCTTTTTCTCTTCTCTTTTCTTAAATTCTTTTTTTTAAAAACCCTAACTATTCGGTTTTTCGACAACGAAAATCCGCGTACGTTACATCTGGTATCAGAGCTTATGGTTAAGCGACAACCATGGTTCTGTTGGGTATTTCTCATTAGAGATAGAGTCAGTAGTGCTCTAGATTGAGTTTGAGTGTAATAATGGCTATGATAGCGTATTTGTTAGTGAATATAAAAATTGTTTTATATTGTGATGATTGGTTTGTTGAGTGGTATATGAACCTTCGTCCGCGCAGCTTCGAAACTGAATCGAAGGGGTTTCTAAACACTTGAATAGAACAATTCGGCACAATATTGATTTTAAATTGGTAAATAAAATAATTTTACCTTGATTATATTTTGTATATAAAAAAATAATTTTTTAGAATTATTAAAGTGTATATAAGTTGATTGTTTGATTGTTTGAATAATCTAAATAAAAGAATAATTGTATAAGCAAAAGAATTATAAGAATTGAATTATAATTAAAGTGATTTACAATTGTGAAATAAAACTTATATATGTAAGAAGTGAAACTAATGGATATATATATAAATGTGAGTTGAAATAAAAAAACGAATTTAAAGTTAAATGGAAATTTACTTTAGAAATGGAAATATAACTTAAGTGATATGGAATGAAGTTGATATTAGTATCAAAGTAAATTAATAAAATTAAGTGATAAATGTGAACTTGAGTTATATAAATGAAATTCAACTTTGAAATTGAATGTAAATCAATTAAATGTAAATTTAAGTTGATATGAAATATGAATTTAAGTGTTAATTCATTAAAATCTAATGATATTAGAAAGTTGAATAATTGAATGAAAATCAATTAAATTAAACCAATTGTAAGCAAAGGAATTTGGTTGAAATGAATATACATTGGTTGTTATATGATTGTTAGATGATTGTATATAATTCATTAAGTATTAATGAAAGTGAATTAGTGAAATTTAAAGCTAAAGTAATTGAAATTCAAATTAGAAGTAAATAAATTTGAATAGAATTGAATTGGATTTGGAAGTGAACCAACTTGTGAATTAGTGAATGCAAACTAATTAAAATTGAATAAGAATGAATGTTGATAAAATCCAATGTTAATGAATCAAAAGTGATTAAATTGAAAACCAATTCATGGAATATTAATGAGAATATGAATGAATATTTATTGGTTATGGATGTTAGTTGGTTGATGTTTGCATTTGTTGTTTGTTGCATTTGCTATGTGACATATATAGTTATGATGTTGCTATATGTTGTATATTGAGACTATTATCTACATGCATGATTCTCATGTTGTTTGTTGAGTGATTAGTAGGTGCGGATCGCGTTTGCTTCGCATTTGGAGCTCGCTTTTGCGCTATATTAGCCATATATGCTTGCTAATAAAATATAAGGTACATATCTCGGATTAAATACAGTACTTTTACACTTTTTTCCCTTCGGGATGCCTCATTACTTAATGAGATGTATATTTGTGATATATATACTGTCATTTTTTTTTCGGATCGAGCCGCGCAAAGGAGACTATGGCGAATTTTTCCGAAAATTTAAGGCGTTAGAAAAAATTTGAGAAAATTGGAAAATTTTGAAAACTTTAACTTTGATTTTGGGAGTTGAAAGTTAAACAATAGTAATTGTTTTTGAAAAGATAACTAAGTATGATTTTGAAAACTTAGTAAAGTTATTGTAAGAAGTTTTAACTATGAATTTTGGGAAAATTAATAGATTCTGTAACTTTACTTACTTGATAATTTCGAGGACGAAATTCTTTTAAGTGGGGAAGA
The DNA here is from genome assembly GCA_030765085.1 of Allium cepa. NCBI lineage: Eukaryota > Viridiplantae > Streptophyta > Magnoliopsida > Asparagales > Amaryllidaceae > Allium > Allium cepa. The sequence continues at coordinate 959,053,049 of CM060939.1, read as the reverse complement.
TTGTAACGACCCAGAATTTTTAGAAATTAAAATTTGAATATATAATTAATTTTAAATATTAATAAAGTGAATTTATAAGTCGAATAAATTTTTATTTGAATTTTTGGATTTAATTGGATAATTAAATCGATAATTTAATACGTTAAATTATGGAAATAATTGAAAATTGAGTTAAATATGATTGAAAATGATTTGTAAAATTTTATTTTATCATATGGAAGTTAGAATGATATTTTAGAACTTTTAAAATCGAATTAAAAGTTAATTTGTGAAAATTGAATATTTTAATATTAAAATCGACTAGTGAAAATAGTCAATTTTTGAACAGTCTCAGAATTGAACAAAACCAGTTCCATTGGATCCGTAATAGTTAGTTATTACCGGATTTCAAATTTCGTGTCAATCGGAGTTATCGTTTGATCGTGGCAGCTCGAAACGCATCGATTTATTTTTAATTTAAATTTGACGAGTGAAAATAGCCATTTTTCAAAAAGTCTCGGATTTCGACGAAACCAGTTTCATCGGATCCGTAATGTGATATTATTGTAAGGTTTCAAATTTCAAGTCAATTGGATTTACCGTTTGTCCGGTACGAAGTAAAACGCCTAGAAAATCACTTAAATCGGTTTAATTCAAATTGAGCGTTTATAGCCATAACTCGCACATACTTCCGAATTAGCTTCCGAAACCTGTTCCATTGTGTCCGGAACGCGGGATAAACCCTAGGTACGTCAGTTTCGGCGCGTAAATCGGAGTTCGGAATTTCCGGGATGAATAGTGTCGCTCGTTCCTTATAAATAGCCCTACCCCTTCACAAAAATAAAAAAAAATAAAAACAAACCCTAGCCGCCAGTTGCAAACCCATGGCCAGAATTTACCAAACTTCCTCCCTCCAAATCTTCTAATCTATGCATCGATACAAGAAACGTTCAACTACAATGTTGAAGAGGGCAATGAGAGCTTGGATTTCAACGGCTATGATCGCGAATGGGTGAGTGGATTGGTGGCAAATTGAAGTGGAAGAGTGGCCGTTCGGCCTCGAGATTCGTGTACTATGGGGGGCCGAGTCGGCCAGGCTTCAGGCCGAACATGAGGGGGGTGATGGCCTTCGATTTGGCGTGTCTTGATCGTGTTGTAGTGGCTTGTGTTGGGCACGAGTTCAAACCCTAATAGCTTGCAAATGGGTTCATGGTGACGGCCTAATACCTGTACATTACGTGATGAAGGAGATGGACAAGGAGCGGCCCTGATGCACTCAAGTTGAGATCTACGGTGGATGCTTGCTTAGGGTATTAAAGTTGTAAATTTTAATTTTAAAAATTCGTGTAAGTTCAATAATTCATAACTTTTTCATACGAGGTCGAAAAAATGCAAACCCAGTTGCGTTGGAATCGTATGGACGAGCACTACGCGATGGAATTGGTTTGGAGTCGTTTGGAGTTATTGAGAATTTTGGGTAAAATTAAACGTCCGTTTAATTTTATTCGAAATAAATCGCTAAAACGGAAATAAAATCAAGGTGAGAACTTCTCACTCAATCGAATCAGTTTCGATTTTATTTTAAATAGTTAGATTTAAAATATTTGAATGCATGTTTGAATGTTGATTGATATCTATTGATTGTTAAAATAGACATTATACGCCGTTAGTAAGCGGATGTTATTTAATAAAAACATATACCGCGAATATTTCATAAACAGTGAAATTGGTATTATATATAATAGCAATATATATATATTGGCATATGTATATATTGGAGTTGTTGATTCCCCGCATTTTTTTTAGCGGATGAGACCCTATTGCGCCGTTATTAAGCGGATAATATTTATTAAAAACATATACCGCGATAATTTCGTACTGGAGCGAAATTGGTATTGTGCTAATGTTTTTGGATGCAGGAAACAGGTTGGAGGGATCCAACTGGATTCCTCAACAGTATTTATTTGATTTCAGATATTTTGATATTTGATGGATTTTCATATTGATATATGATATCGTTGTAGTCGTGATTGACTATTTGGTGTGTAGCATCATTGGACCAAGTTTTGGAATTTTAAAATGATTTATAAAGTGATTTTTGAAAATATACTATATGTTTGGAATTTGATCTATTTTAAATAAATAAACGTTATAATTTTTAATGTTATAAAAATTATGATTTTTGAGAAAAATAGTTAAAAACTGATTTTTGAGAATATGATGCTAATGATTTCATAAAATAGTTAAATCGGAATTTTAGAATTTATTGTGAAAAGTTTAAATATAGGATTTATAAAATTTAATTATTTTATGAATCGAAATGGTGAAATAATAAAGGAAATTAAAGACATTTTAAAATATTAATATAAATTGATTTATATTAAGAGATTTATAAATGGATATTTATAAATTGAGATATTGAAATTATAAAACGAGTTTTTATAAGTGTTTGAATGAAGTGAAAATGAATTTCATTAAAGAATGAAATTTATAGAATTATAAACGGTGAAGTTATAAATGAAATTTATAAATAATAAGGATTATAAATTGGTGAAATTATTTGAAGAATAGATTGGTTAGATAAATGGATCTTATAAGTTATAAGATTTATAAATTGGAAAGTCTCTAAAGGAACGATTTTGTAAAATAATCGTTTTATAAGTATTTAACTTATAATATGAACTTTTAGTTTATAATTTATTTATAAACTGAAATAGGTTAATAAAAGAATTTATAAAAAGGAAGCTTTTATAAATAAATAGAAATGGAATTTATAAACGTTGTTTTATAAATTCGCAAATGACTTATTTTGATAAGTAAACTGTTGAAACTTATTAATGGAGTTATATTCACATTTTTTATTGTGAATAATCCTTTGAATTAAAATGAATAAAAGGATGAAATTGTTAACGTAGTATATTCATGTTTTTGAATAGTGAATAGTATGTTAAAGAAAATGTTTAGAATGTGATATTTTAAATAGAATTAAAACGATCTAACGATGTTTTAAAATGTGTTGAGATTCGAAACCATAGATTTCAACATTCATTGTTGAAATAGACGTTTTCGAGAAATAGAAGGAGATGATGGACTATAACACTGTTGTTATAGTAAATGATTTCCGAAAGGAAATGTTTTGCATAGTATTGGGATTTATATATATATCTTAATTTCGAATCCCTATACTAGTGATTTTGGGTTGTCGTAACAATGTTTTACGCAACATTCGTTTTGGCCCAAATAAATATGTTTAAGAGAATGATTTCCTTAAAGAATGAAATATACACTTAATTTCGATTTAAGTATATTGAATATTTTCTAAGTGTTGAAAATAAATAAAATTTGTGAATTACTTATGAATAAATAAGTATGGAAATGTTTTTCCAATATAAAGTGAATATTTTGAGAATTTATCTTTTTGAAGATAAATTGAAAAGGAATATTGAAATGAATAATTGAAATCGAATATTCATAGATATTTTTGGAATGTAAATTCACTAAGGAATTTATAAAAGAAAGTGGAATTGGTTTAAAAATAAATATTGATTTATTTTTGAAGTATGAAATAATATATCTTGTAAAGATATTTTTGGAAAATAAATAATTTGGAAAATTATTTGGAAACTAGTGATGTGTGCATGTCCAGTGATAGTTCAATAACCGACTATCAATATTTCCCTTTGAATGGGTAATTGATGTGATTTGTTTGAATGTGAATGCCACACTTATTTTTGAATAAGCGCTCACTATTCGGGTTAACCGGGAAAGGACCATGGGGTCGTATAACCCATTCCGAATATGTGATACGTCGTTATAATTTCATTGAAGATCGGTGTTGAAGACCCGGTATTTGCAAGAGCGATAGGATGACCTGTCGATTTACTCTGCACCAAGTAGCCACGGTATTGAGTTCTCCATATGTGATGGTGAATCCGATCAGGATTGTGAATATCCGGATTGCAAGGACTTCTTTGTAAGTGCCTTTGGTTTTGTTCGAGCCCGGAACAGACTTGTATGGATTGTATGTCTGACATTACAAGTTGAGATATAAAGCCGATTTCTTTCAAATATATTTCTATGGTGGCGGAGAATTTATTCTTTTAGCTTAACACCCTTCTCTGAGACGTACGAGCTCAGAGGTTATTTAGTTGAAGTTATCAGCGATATATTCCCAATTTGGTAATGTGACATGCTGAGTGTTGCTGAAATGATCATTGTGTTGATTATTGTGATAGGATCGTTTATTTGATCGTCTATCTTAGTGATCATTGTGTTGATCATTTGTTGACCCAAAGCATGGCTTTTGTATAAAGTATGTTTTTGTGGACGTGACTTCGTCGAACCTCACACCCCGGAAATGGTCAAAACAGGAAAGATGCGGCAAGGTTATGAGGGGTAGCACCCTTTAGGGTATGTACATTTCCTTCTGAATAGAGGTTGTATCATGGTATGGAGCCCAGATATTTAACCTATGTGGTTACTACGAATTTATTACTTTGTGGTTTTTGGTTTTCGGGATCCCGTGAGAAAGGTCGTTTACGATCGGGGAATGACGTGCTCGTGTCAGTAGTTACCCAGTTAGGGGTAACCCGGCCTTGTGTTGGCAGAGTTCCGGTTTGGTTCTCGGGGATGTCTTTCCAGAGGCATTCTCATGTGGCAATGGGAAGTTCCTTGGCCTGACCATTTGTTGGAAATCCAAAGAAACAATACGTGACTTGTACGGTTTTAGTTGTATAACCTGCTATGGAATGTGGCGGTAACCTGCTATTGAACATAGTTAGCTATAGTAGGCATACGATAATGGTCGTATGTTAGCTAAGATTTATATTCTACTTTCGAAATGAATTTTTCCTACACTATGCACTAGTAATAATATCAAATGTTATTTTAAATGCGTATCAAGCATCTTTGACTATCATAAGGAGAAATCTCCTCCGATTCTGCGTTTGCATTGTGTGTGTGTGCGGGAGGCCTTATGGTAGTTTCATTTTTAAAAGCATTGCGAATTGACTTTAAAAATATTCCTCTATTTTTGATTTTAAAGATAAATAAACTGTTTTGAGTTCTCACACCAGTCACATGACTGACTTGGAGTTTATTGTTTTCCTTCCTAAACTCTGGGTGCCCACCAATTTCCACACGGGAAGTCAGGAGTTAGGTTTATCAGGATATTCTGGATATTCAGGAGTTGCTGGAGGAAAGCTGGATGGCATGGCGTATTACTAGCTATATAGTATTTCTTTTTCCGCTGCACTGTTTGTTGTTGATGTTGTACACTCTGATGATATGATGTAATGAAATGTGATGTAATGTAATAACTGATATAGTTCTTTGTTTAAAGATTATTCATTTATTATTATATGTTGTTCCGCTGCGAATTGTGAGATTCTGATGTGATTCTGTTGTGTTCTGTCCGTCCTATTTTCTTTTGTTTTCTGTTATGTTTCCTCCCTATTCTCTTTTCTTTCTATTTTAAAAATTTCTATTTTCTCTCCTCCCTAATTTCTATCTTTTTCTCTTCTCTTTTCTTAAATTCTTTTTTTAAAAACCCTAACTATTCGGTTTTTCGACAACGAAAAATCGAAGCGTTACACGAATTGACCGCGTCAACTCCATAAATCTCGCCTCGTTCGTATCGAGGGTTGACACGTCACCCTGGTCTATTGACTTGATGGATTCAAATAAGGCCTCCCTAATCGATTCGAACTACTGATGTTGAATGGTTACGAACAAGTCTTTCCTTGATGGACACGAAACCAATCGATACGAACTGGAACCTTTCGATGGATACGAATAGGATAACCTGATGGATACGAAATAGGACAATCTGGCGGATACGAAGTGCCCTGCTCATAATGGGTTCGAAGAGAGGTTTCCATGAACGATACGAAGTAGGGAGATGCCAATGGATTCGAATAAGGAAACGCTGACCGATACAAAGCGCGGCTCTACCTGATGGATACGAAAGTGCCAAATCCTTCTGCTACCGATACGAGAGTATCGATTTGAGGCATGCCGCTTCATTCCAACCCGACCGATACGAAACCATCGAGTCGAACCACAACCTGATCGAGTCGAACTTCTGCCGATAGATACGAAACACCAACTACCTGATCGATACGAAATGTATCGAAACGAACCATCCCTGTGCGCCGATGGATACGAACAGCATGCTCTTCCAACCTTTCATTGATCATATCTCCTTCATACGAACTCCCATTAACCTGAAATTTGAAACATAGCCTCTCCTAGTCCTTATCATCATCTCCAATCGATTTCGTCCCGATCGGAGCTCAATCAAATTTTGACGACATCGATTGCAGCTGTGATTCCAATCGATCTCCAATCCCAATATCCGTCATTCTTTGCCAATTTGTTGATATTCCAGCCTTGACCAAAAGGTGGGATAACACCTGCCACAAAACATGGTAGCTATAGGAGGAATACGATAATGATCGTATGTTGGCTAAGATTTATATTATACTTTCGAAACGTTTTCTACACTATGCACTAGCAATAATATGAAAGAAATTTCCCCGTACCAAGCATATTTGACTATCATAAGAAGAAATCTCCTCCAATTCTGTGATTGCATTGTGTTTGTGGCGGGAGGTCTTATGGTAGTTTCATTTTTAAAAGCACACCGAAATTCTTTTATAAATCTAGTTTCTTTAAAAGCAACTGCAATTGTACTTGTTTACTCATACCAGTCCCATGACTGATCTGGAATTTATTGTTTCTTTCCTAAACTCTGGGTGCCCATTATTTTCCACACGGGCAGCCTAGAAGCAGGTTATCCGTATTTTGGAGCTAGCTTGGATTCGATGGCTTCTGGAAGCTTTGGATTTAGAAATCTTTTGAAGTATTGAAGTTTTTGAAGACCTTGTCAAAGTTGAAGTATGTTGGAAACTTGTTGAAGTTTCTGTTGTCGTATTATTGTTGTATCAAATTTTGTATCACTCTGATATTTGGGTTCGATGTAGTACTGGATATTGTATCATTTTGTATCTGCGTTGATATATGACATTATTTTGTTTTCGTTGTTTTATATTCATCAGATGTTGTTATAAGCACCATCCGAACCGAAATTTGACGTTCGAATCTCCGGCGATCGAATACAAGTGAGGTATTTGACGTCGACTTTTGAACGCTGAAATTTGGGTCGTGACATAAATAATAGCAAATATCATTTAGGCCTACCATTTCAGCCCATAACGATTCTATTCTATAGGGGACTTGCAGTGATAAACAGTAAATAAATAAATGGTATAACAGCATAATATGACAATATAAAATATAACTGATGATGGGTAAATTTAATAACGGGGTTCTTTTTACATCATAAATTTATCACAGGCAATTAAAATATAAAATAAAATCATTCTGTAATTTCACTTATTAATAATTTACAGATCTATAAATATCTTTGTCGGGTGAGAAATACTCACCTCTATGCTGCTGAGGATTAGACCAAAACTAGGATAACCACACCGGAAACATCGAATGGAAAGCATGATCAAATATTGGATGATGAGACAAACCGATTTCGATCTTGAAACAAGATAAATAAATAAACTGAGTACGCGAATTCAATTACGGACAGAGCAAATTTTAAATAAAACAAAATTGGAACGGGATCAAATAAAGGATAATTGACCAAATTTGCTCGACTACTTCATTACACAACTCCCCCAACTACCCACGTACCCATCCCTGTCCACGCTCAAGTTATAAAACGCATGCATGCACGGTATTAATCAATAACATAAAACATGTACAAATGAAAATGTTGTTAGTTTAAACTTTGAATAGAAATAAAAATTTATAAAATATTTTGTAACAAAAATCATATAGTTATAAAAATGACCTAGAAATACATATAAACTTGTATGAAATTCTTGTAAACAAGAAAAAATAAGTTTGCAAGTGGAACTATATAAACCAGGAAAAAATCAACAGCATAGATATATATATATATATGTATATGTATATGTATATGTATATGTAAACAAGGATGGGTACATGAGCAATAAATGCCATTTACTCTTCAGCATGATCAAGATCAAATCAGCTGAAGCAAAGCATGGGTTTAGTCAACAAAGAAAAAAAAGAAATATAAAATGCTTAGCAAAGAGTACTTGCCTATACCTCACCCTGTACAAACTATCTACTTTATATCTACACCTAGATTGTCTTCAGTTCGTTTAAACCATAACTTTTCGAACCTGAATAAGAAAAAAATAGCATCATTATCGTACAAGAATTCAAATACCACTCAAGATCAAAAAAGAAGGAAAAAAAAGATAAGTTCCAGGCTAAGTAAACACCGGAATGCTCTCCGTTTCAACTATATTCAAGTGAGTAAACAATTTAAACTTAAGTTAAGTGTGTGTGTGTGTATCTGTTGCTTGAGAAGCCTGAGATTGAAGTTACTTGTTTATGCATATATATATATATATATATATATATGAATTACTCTGTGTTTATATTTATTATGGGTATTTGTCTAGTTACACTTGATATCTCCTCTGTTTTGAACACTTGATATTTCCTTTCTGAACATAAAAGTTTGACAAAAAACCCCAAAGAGATCAAAACCTTGATCTTTGTTAGTATGAAAGATTTAAGTACAATATGTTATTTGATTATAAATGAAAGTTAAATCTTATTTCCAACAAAATCAATGTAAAAGGAGTCTGATACTTCATAGAACAGACGAACACATATGAACATGATAAAATCAAATATGATAAATTGTTGAATTAAGTACATAAGTTGAATTATCGGTTAAAAATATGATTTTTAAAAGAAAAATTTTGACTTTTCATTTACTTTGTTGAGAGCGGTTCCCAGTGAACTAGAAAATGCTTTTTAACAATTTCTAGCGATCGAACATTTTTTTGATGTTGGATTTTTGCATGAAGCAAGCTGAGTAATCTATCATATCAGGAAAAATGTTGAACTATTTTTCTATTGAGGGTGATGTTGTATCGAAGTGATTTTTGGGTTTAACTTTCGTTTTAGTCGAGGTCGGAGATGAGGTGTTTCCTCCACCTCTGGTTGATCGAGCTGCGTCGTATTGTAGGGGAGGGTAGTACGAGGGGTTGGCGAGGCGAGGCCGGAGCTGCAGCACTTCCAATGGTCAGAGCAAGGTGGGGCGAGGCGATCTGTTGGATGGTCGTATGTTTCAGTTTTGAGTGGTAGGCTAGATTTCGCTTCGTACTTCGTGATGCTCGTTCGAAGGGTGGAGTAGCACGTGGGGATGGTCGGCGACATGTTCGTGGTGTCGGCGGTGGTAGGATCGTCGTTGACGATCTGTGCACGTACACGGAGCACATGTTTCAGGTGTTTTTGAATCTTGCTTTGAATTGGTGAAGGCGGGGAAGAGGACTAGAGTGATTCCTGCGTCTTGCTCGAAGCAAGCTGCGGGGAGTAAGGGTTTGAACTCAAGTTTTGACTCGAGGCGGTTTGGCGGTTGTACGAGATAGTACTTTGAGAAAAAATGGAAAAGAAAAAATATAGCACGGTTGTTTTTTGAAATGACCCGAAGCAAACATGAATTTTTCTCGTGCGTGACCAGAAGCAGGTCTCGAGACAAATTTATAAACAATTTTTTTTACTTTAAATTTTTTCTTCTTCAGATTTTAAGACACTTTTAAAATATGTTCAAACAATGATTTGATTTGAAATTTTAAGCTAATTTAAGACTTAAGTAAAATGTTTGAAGAAACTATTTTAGTTTATTTAGTTTAATATATTATTTTTATAAAGGTTATTTATATTAAATAAATAATGTAAATTAAAAGAAAATTAAAGTAAAGTGTTGTTAAAACTAAATCTTAACCTTTAAAATGTGATAAAGGAAATTTATTCAACATGGTTTAAAAAGATAATCAAAGCAATTCGATTATCTTTTGGTTTACTTAAACGATTAATGATTTGTTAATATAACCTCTTAAGAAATAATCTTAGTTAATTAATTAATATTGAAGTTTAAATTAATTGATAACTAAGATTTAGATTAATTTATAATTAAGATTAATTAATTTGAAATTAATTAAGATAATAAATTAAGAAGTGATTAATTAATGAAAATGATTAAGATCTAATCAACTGTAATTAATTGTTGGAAAAAATTCCTAATGAAAGTAACTAAATGATTAATAAATTCAAACCACCTGATTTATTTATCTAAATTTAAGATGCTTTGATTGTCCTTGATTCCTGTATGTTGGATTGATATTCCTATTATGTGATGCGATGTTATGTAATAATGCTTTGTGCTAAGCTGTGACATTGGTACTGAATATGCCGCTGTGTAATTCTGAAAAACACATTGGCCTGTAAAAACTGCTTTTGAATTTAGATGCGACAGGAAGTCGGATTCCAGTTGTTTATCCGAAACCCACATCGAATGTGTAAATCTTTGTGAATGACATATTCACATGTTTTAAAAAAAATCGACGCTCACTATTCAGTTTAGCCGGGAGAGGACCTTTGTGTCATATAACTCATTTTGAATATGTGATTCGACGTTATGGATAGCATTTGAAGACCGGTGGTGAAGACCGGGTATCTTCGAAAACGATAGGCAACATATCGATAGTCTCTGCACTGAGTTGCTCAGGTATAGAGATTCCTTAAGTGATGGGATGTCTGATCGGGATTGTGGATGCCCGGATTGCAAGGGCTTCTTCGAAAGTGCCTTCGGTTCAGTTCGAACCCGGAATAGACTTGTAAGGTTGTATGTCTGACATTACAAATTGAGATATAAAGCTGCTTTCTTTCAAATACATATCTGTTGGTGGCGGAGATTTTATTCTCTTAGCTTAACACCCTTCTCTGAGACGTACGAGCTCATAGGTTATGTAGTTGAAGGTTATTAGCGATATACTCCCAATTTGGTAGTGTGACATGCTGAGTGCTGCTGATGATTTATGGATCGAAGCTAGGCTTTGTCAAAAGCGTAGCTTTGTGGACGAGACTTCGTCGAACCTCACAACTCGGTTATGGTCAAAACAGGAATCGTGGCAGCAAGGTTATTTGAGGGTAGCTCCCTTTGAGGGTATGTCCATTTTCTTCTGGATTATGAGTGGTATCATGGTATGGAGCCCAGATACTTACTTTGTGGTTGCTGCAAACTTATTGCTTTGTGGTTGTTGGTTGAGAAGCGCTTCGAATAAGGGTTGGTAACAACTGGGAGGTGGCATACCTGTGTCAGTTGTTACCTGGATACAGAGGTAACCAAGCCTTGTGTAGCAAAAATCCAGTTAGGATCCGGGGACGTCCTTCTAGAGACGTTCCATTTTATATGGGAAGTTCCTTTGGCTGACTATTTGTTGGAAATCCAAACAAAACAATACGATCCCTGTACGGTTTTAGTTGTATAACCTGCCATTTACTTATGGTGGTCACCACTGTTTAGATGGTAGCTATAGTAGGCATAGTTCGGAATGTCTATGCCGGCTAAGATTAATATTCTATTTTCAAAATGCTTTCTACAATATGCACTAGTAATAACATCAAAGAAATTTCCCCATACCAAGCATATTTGACTAACATAAGAAGAAATCTCCTCTAATTCTGCGATTGCATTGTGTGTGTGGCGGGAGGTCTTATGGTAGTTTCATTTTTAAAAGCATACCGAAATTCTTTTATAAATCTAGTTTCTTTAAAAGCAACTGTTTTTGTTTACTCATACTAGTCTCATGACCAACCTGGAGTTTATTGTTTCTTTCCTAAACTCTGGGTGCCCATAATTTTCCACACGGGCAGCCTAGAAGCAGGTTATCCGTGTTTTGGAGCTAGCTTGGATTTGAAATCTTCTAGAAGCTTTGGATTTGGAAATCTTTTGAAGTGTTGGAGTTTTGAAGACCTTATCAAAGTTGATGTATGTTGGAAACTTGTTGAAGTTTCTGTTGTTGTATTATTGTTGTATCATATTTGTATCACTCTGATATTTGGGATCGATGTTGTATTGGATATTGTATCATGTTGTATCTGTGTTGATATATGACATTCATTTTGTTTCTGCTGTTTTATATTCATCTGATGTTGTTATAAGCTCCATCCAAACTGAAATTTGACGTTCAAATCTCCGGCAGTCGAATACAAGTGAGGTATTTGACGTCGACTTTTGAACGATGAATTTTGGGTCGTGACAAATTGGTATCAGAACTTGAGGTTGAGTAAGTACTTTAGCTACGGAGTATAACACATTAGATGGCTCGTTAGAGATAGGGTGAAGTGTACCCTAGAATCAGTATCAACCAAAAGACTGAAACCCTAATTTCTTGGTCTGTCCCTTTTAAATTGTTAATGTTTCCTAAGATAACTTGTCCGTAAGCCTAAATCAAGTTTTTCTTGCTATTTACAGATAGTAAGAATGAGCGGAAGAAGAGGACAAGATAGGGAACGGGGAAATACCACCGCAACTGGTCAAGTCCTTGCAACTGCAACAGTGCCTAAACAATCTCAGCCGAATCTGGCTGATCTGTATAAAAGTTTGTCGAGACTTGATGGAAAGCCATTTACTGGCATGGAATCTGTTGTAGAAGCCCAAGCTTGGATCTGATTCTGTGAAAGAATTTTTAAAGGATTGAAGTTGAAAGATGATCAAAAGCGACTAATAGCTTCTTGGCAACTCCAAGAAGAAGCATCAGCTTGGTGGGAGACAGTTATTGTGGATGAGTCAGAAGATAAGTTTACTTGGGGACGACTTAAAGAAGTGCTTGAGCAGCGATATATTCCATCTGCTGGTATCTCTCGAATGTACCAGGAGTTCCTAGATTTGAAGCAAGGAAGTCTATCATTTGAAGAGTACTTGAATAAATTCAATGAATTGTCTTGATTTAGTCCGGAGCTAGTAGGTACGGCCTTGAAGAAAAATGAAAGATTCATTCGGGGAATGAATAAGAGTATCACGAGAGAATGATAGCCCACATTAAAGAATCTTTTTTAGACTTGATTGATATGTGTTATCGATATGCTACTTTAGATATGCAGGAAGTTCCAAAAGAGAAGAGGAATTCAAGTAGTTCGAATAGGAAGAAAAGGAAATTCGAAGGAAAGAAACTGGTTCGAGGTAAGGAGAAGAAGAGGAGTACTCAAGAGAATTCAGCCAGAAATGTTGCTTTTTATAATTGCTAGGAGAGAGGCCAAGTAATAAATGATTGTGAGAAGCCATAGAAACAAGTTAAGAAGAATCAACTTGTAAAGGCAAGTCGAAGATCCAAGGAATGCTATTGCTGTCACCAGCCAGGTCATGAAGCTAAGAATTTCCCGAAAAAGAGACAAGAACAAATAGCGAAAGTGTGTGCAATAAATGATAACGCCTCAACTTCTAAGGTGAATGAAGGAAAGGGAGTTTTGGAGGGTAACCTTATTATCGGTGAAAGAATTTTTAGAGTTTTATTCGACGTGGGAGCTTCACATAGCTTTATCTCCCAACAGATCGTAGACGAATTAAAACTTAAACTCAAGTTTGTCGATGAACCTATTTGTGTGAAAAATCCAGTGGGTGGTCCTGCAAATCTTTGTCTATATTGTAGGAGAGTGCCTATCTCTTGTTCTGGCCATAAATTTCCTATTAATCTTTATGTTCTCGACTTCAATGAATTTGAAATCCTATTCGGGATGAATTGGTTATCGAAACACGAAGCCAAGTTAGATTGCAGAAGTCGAACAATTCTAGTCAAACCAAAACTTGGATGTTCCGTTGAAATTTCTTGTGAAGACCCTAGTCCGAAAAGTGATAAACTGATGTATACTTTGGGATATCAAGAACCTAGTCTGGAGTCCATTCCTATTGTCCAGCATTTTCCCGATGTATTCAAAGAAGTATAATCTTTACCACCACATAGAGAGATTAAATTCAGAATTGACTTAATTCCGAATGCTCGTTCTGTCGTTCATGCTAGTCGCAGGATGGCACCACGGGAAAGAATTGAACTAGTCGAACAAACTGGTGATTTGTTAAAAAATGGATTGATTCGGCCTAGTGTCTCTGAATGGGGCTCAGCGCTAGTATTTGTGGCTAAATCTGATGGGTCTTTGAGATTATGTGTTGACTATCGTGATCTCATTAAGCAAACTCTCAAGAATAAGTTTCCTTTACCTAGGATCGACGATTTATTCGATCAACTTCATGGTGCACGATTCTTTTCTAAGATGGATCTAGCTCAGGGATTCCATCAGTTGCGAATTGCCAAAGATTATGTTCACCTAACTGCTTTTAGAGGTCCGGGTGTGTTCTACGAGTGGTTAGTCATGCCTTTTGGAATAACTAACGCTCCTGCATACTTCGTAGACTTGATGACCCATGTGTTTTGAGAGGTGCTGAATAAATTTGTACTTCTATTTATCGATGATATCCTAATCTATTCCAAAACCGAAGAGGAGCATGCTGAACATCTCAGAATTGTTTTCGAAATTTTGAGAAGGAACATCTTATTCGCTAAATTTTCTAAATGTCACTTTTGGGTCAAAGAAGTCAGATTTCTTGGCCATGTTGTTAATGAGGAAGGAATTTCTGTTTATCCGAGCAAAATTTCCGCTATTCTTGACTTGAAGCAACCCGGGACTCCGAAAGAAGTTTGAAGTTTTCTTGATTTAGCATGCTACTACCGGAAGTTTTTTCAAGACTTTTCTAAAATTGCTAGCCCATTAACCAAGCTAACCATGAAAAATGCCAAGTTCAATTGGACCCCAAGATGTGATGAAGCTTTCAGGAATTGAAAAAGAGATTAACCACTGCTCCTGTTCTCGTTATCATTAATTGGAACCAAGGCTTATCTGTCTATGCAGACGCTTGTGGTGATGGGGTAGGTGCAGTGTCAATGCAGAATGGAAAGGTCATTGCTTACGTGGGTAGACAATTACGTCCGCACAAGAGAAACTACCCAACACGTGATTTGGAGCTTTTGGCTGTTGTTTTTGCCTTAAAAATCTAGCGACATTATCTTGTAGGTAAGAATCTCCTTCAGCTTTTCTAAAAGAAAATTTTAAAGTTCAACTTAACTTAATATATATTAAATAAATTCTTCTTGTTTAGGTGAAATTTTTTAATTATTCACTGATCACAAATCTTTAAAGTATCTCTTCACCCGGAAAGATTTGAATCTACGACGACAACGTTGGTTGGAATTTCTGGCATCCTATGACCTAGATATTCTGTATACACCCGGAAAAGCCAATGTAGTTGTAACGCCCCACCCCGAGACCTACATTAACAAAGAGCATTACGGGGTAATACTGTCTGCTAATGCAGAGAATAGGGCTGGATAGGAGCGACCATCTATAGCCTTGTCTTAAATATCTATTTAATACGTCGACAATGCCATAATTTTTTTTCTTCTGATTCAAGTGGATCGACATATCCTATAAATACTTAATACAAAGTCATAGGTGGCTATATGATCTATCAGAACAAAATACAACAACTCAAATGTAAAAAACATAACAGAACAGCAGATAATCTCGTAGATACACACATACACAGATGCACCACAAAGTATACAAAATGATACATCACATATGTAGTGTGACGACCACAATACAAAACACGAGTCAAAAGAATATACATATCATGAGTGGCAAACCAAAAGGGACTACACAAAAAGTGATAACAAAAAGAGCTAGCAGAATAGTCCATGCAGAAGCAGAATAGGCTAAGTCCGAAAGTACCTAAACCGAAACACCTCGGTCTGACCCGAGTATAAAATACACAGGCCGGTCTAGCTAAACGAATCAGTAAAAGGTGATGGTAGAATAATAAAGCATAAGAGCATAGTGATATTCTTCTTAAAAAAGAAGAAACTATAAGAAAGCTAACCATAGTCATATGGAGGATACACAACATGTATGGCATATATAATTACACTAGGTGATAGAATGCGATTGCTTCATTAAGCATTAAACACAAAGGAGACGAAAAATCACATGAATCACTAAAATGTAGTATGCCTCATATCATCGGCAGTCATAAATCAAATAAGAATGGTTTAGGGAATGATATAATGTAAACTCCTAAAAGAGTAATTCCCAAACCCGCCATATTGGCAACTCTAAAGAAAACATAAGCAAAAGCCATCTCAACATAAGCCATAAGGCAAATGTCAACAAAGAGATAAAAATTTCTTACAACGCCAAAAGGAAAATCCCATAAATAGCACCAATAGGCAATCTCAATATACATATACGCCAAAAGGCAAATCTCCACACGCCAGTGTAGGCAATGAAAATCTCAAAAGAACTCCCAAAAGTCTAAAATCCAGAAGTAATCGCCACCGAATGGTTCAAAGGACCAATTCCAAAATGACGACATACAAGGGTAAAAATCATCTCAAAAAGGTTTTTCACGTGCTATTTTTGCCGAGTACTGCTTCACATAATAGGTACCTCGCCAAAGGCAAACGTCAAAAGACAAATACGCCGCAATGGCAAACATCCGAAGACAAATACGCCGCAATGGTAAACGTCCGAAGACAAATACGCCGTAATGGCAAATGACCCGAAGCACTACAAGAAAAATACCTTTTTATAGCGTTTAAAAAACGCTGTAAAAGGATACGATGGCGTTTTTATAAACGCTATATATCAA
Source organism: Allium cepa (assembly GCA_030765085.1). NCBI lineage: Eukaryota > Viridiplantae > Streptophyta > Magnoliopsida > Asparagales > Amaryllidaceae > Allium > Allium cepa. The sequence continues at coordinate 959,036,470 of CM060939.1, read as the reverse complement.
CATGTTGTAATATGTCAAGGATCTATAATAGCATCCTCAGAATCGCTATAAAAAACATGCTATAAATGACGTTACTTATAGCGTTTCTGAATTGCTATTAAATTGATTATTATAGAAATTATAAATGCTATAAAAATATCATTGCCTGATTATTATAGCAACTATAAATGCTGTAAAAATGCTATAAAATGTTTACTTTAGTCTTTCATAGCATTATTTACTTGCCGTGAAAAATGTTTAATCTTTGCAGAATATTTTTATTGCACTAGCATAACGCTATAATATGTATAGCCTATTGTAGCCATGACAATTTTTTTTCCTAACATTAATATAAAAAGGATGTAATATACAGTATTTCACACAGTATTAGCAATTAAGCATAAAAAAATATATGAATAAAAGCATTTCATGCACAATATTAAGCATATAAATATTAGTAACAATTAATACAATCGTAGCTAACCAAAACAATACATAATAGAAATAACAATCCATAAAACCATAGGTAACCAAAACGATACATAGTAAAAGTAAAGATGTATGAACATCGACACAAAATACATTTGAAGGAGAATGAGTGCGGCAACATATTTTTTCATGCTTTCCACCATAGCGTAAACCCAGAGCATCATACACCACCTGTCAAAAAGCACATACGTCTATTAGCCATAAAAAGTAAAAATAAATTATCATGAATACCGAAATATAGAAGAAAATATGTGCGACAAACAAACAAAATACTCAAAATTAACAGCTAAATCATTCTATGCGCTCATTTTACGTAAACAACAACTGTATACCTTGCTGCTCTTGCTGTTTACGGTCCCAGATTTCAACTGATTTACACCAGTATGTACCGGCGATCATTTACGTTCACGAAAAGTGGAGCATAGCTTGCCATTTCAACAGCATCGCTGCATGAACCATTCGGTAAGTTTAGTGAACTAAACACTAGTGCAGCATACATCAAGATATCATCTATGGTTTTATCAGTGCAAACATTAGGTAAGTAAAAGGCTATTTGTTTTATTTTTGTTTTTTGTTAGTAGAAAATATATAAAGACTAACACTAAAGCATGGATTATTCTTTTAGAATAATAGTTGCTCTTTTTGGTTTGACAGTACAATATGAAATTACTACTTAAGTCACACACTTAACATAAGCTATACACACGACGCACTGAAAATTTATGTTTTTTGTACTACCATTGTAATATGCATGGCATATTTTCATACATATTTTTCTATTATTAGGGGATAAGAAGGTGAATTTTAAGAAAAGGCTGAGTGGCATATGTTATAACTTTCTACTTTTACATGACCATCCATTATGAAGAATGTATTGCCAAAGTACCTAACTGCAAATTTGTTACAGAATAGTCCATTCGATAAAGATTCATATAAGTTTTTTCTTTTTAACAACGCACCAAGAATTACTTTTGTTAGAATCTTTGTACTTGATAATATCAATGAAATAGAGATGCAAGAATGATCACTTACCTCCAACATTTCCCCTCTTGGCATACAGGTTTCTTTTATTAACTGATTATTTTATGTATGACATGCGAATTCAATTGAATTCAATTGTTCTTTCAACTGTTCTTAAAAATTGAATTCAACTATTCTTTCAACTTTGAACTATTATTAATATTATTTATAAAATCAAAATACTCAGCCTCAAGGAAACCATCTTCAAAGACAACCATAATGTCTCCCAATTCCATCAAAACAGATAAACAAGGTGACTGCCTATTCTTATCCAAATTCAAAACTGAGGGGTCAAAGAGCATACAGTCAGAAAACAAGTCCTTTGAAGCCTCATCAAACATTAAATAACCTCTTAAAAGATCAAAGAAAATTTCTAGAATCAAACTAATATCAGCACATTCAACCGATATAAGACTTACTAAGATCTGAACATCTCAAACCATCATCATTTATATCATTAACCTTGTCTAAGACACCAAATTTATTCATATAGTTCATAATGCATTATGCATTTCAAAGCATAGGAGTAGTCTATGGAGACATAGGAACATAACCTCTCTATGTGTATGCAAATACTTTCACTGATGGAATTAAAGACACAGATGACATTCTTGGCGTTCTTTCCCTTATTCTCTACACTATTTTTCTCATTCCTTTAACCAAATACGCGTTCATTGTCCTTTGGGAAAACGAAAATGGCAATGGCATGTAAGTTACTAGGATTTATAAAGCTTCTGGCTAGATGTATTTAATAGATTGGAAGAAAATGGACAATCTCCAAAACAATAATATTATCATTGATCATTAGATAATGTTATTGCTCGCTTTTGGCATCTAAAATCGTAGATTTGCAGACATGAAATTTAAATTAAACTTGCATCAAATTATATTGGTGCAAATTTTGAGTCAGAATGATATATATATATATATATATATATATATATATATATATATATAGACACACACACATACATACATATATATATATGTATGTATATAATACTTTGATATTACCTAATGAAATCACAAGCTTTGCAGAAGTAGTCTATCTTAACTCTCTTCCTTCCACAATAACTCCGTTTATCTCACTTCAATCCAATAAATCACATTTGTCATATTTTTTATCATGTTTATTCTACAATTAATCAAAAGAAAATTTAATAAAGATTTCAAAATAGTGAACATGAATTTTGTAAAACTAATTTTTATAAAACTTGATTGAATTATATAAACTTATTTAATTTTAAAAAACAGTTGGTGTATTCAATTATTATAAAACTTAATTAACTTAGTTACTTATTCAAAACTTAGTTAATTTATTATTATTATTATTATTATTATTATTATTTTGTTACTACTACTATTATTATATTATTATTATTATTCTAAATTTAGTTAATTTTTACAAACTTAATTAATCTTTATAAAACTTAGTTAACTTAGTTAATTTTTATCTAATTTTTATAAAACTTAGTCAATTTTTATAACAATTTAACAAATATTTCAAAATAAAGAACATGATTTTTATAAAAATAATTTTTATAAAACTTAATTAAATTACATATACCACACATTCTCAATACTGAATACTTTCTACTAGTTGGATCAAATTACAGATGCTATTTTAAGCCCATCAATACACTTGCACTGAAACATTCTGTCAGTTTATTTTGATCATTTCAGGCGAATAGTGACAGTATTTGTTAATAGTTTTCAATGAGCATGTTTTTGCGCTAACTTTTGCAAAGTGGTCCAAAACGAGAATAAAGTTATTTTGAAAAAAAAAGAACTAGCAAAGTATATCAAAATTGTGATTTTATTCATAGTTTGTTATCTTCTAATCAAACCTATATTGTCGATAATGATTTTCAGTACAGTTCATAACTAGATTTTTGTATTGAATGGCACTGTTTATGTACTTGATGACCAACATCCCATATAATCTTATCCTCGGGAGTGTTGAAAACATGATGAAGAGCAGCAGATAGTTCGACCAAGCCTAAATTCATGCTCAAATGACATCCGGTCTTCGACACTGAGTGCACCATGTCCATTCTCAGTTCAGCTGCCAATTGCTCCAAATCCTACATTCCATAATTTTAAATTTAATTGACATATGACAGAAAAATAACTACGCCTAAATTTAATTTGATCCATCCATACTAATGAAATCTAGCCAATGACCAATTATATCCATGCTGATCTTGATATCCCAACGCCTAGATATTCTCTTCGTAATTATTCAAGAAGTAAATTTATGAAATTAAATGAATTAAACAGATCCTAGACAAAAAAGATTTGTTAGTATATGGAACTTTTTAGTTTAACAGACTTACACTTAAATCCCCTCATCGTTTCTCAACTATTCATTTATGTGTAATTGTTAACTATTATCATATGCAGACATGTTAGGTAAGCTATTAACAGTTTTGGAAGAAAATAATTAAGCACCCGTGTGCTCCACGCAATAACACATGCAACAAAAATACAAACATACAGAAGCTCAAAAACTAATACGTATACCAAAATGACTCATCGCCCTCTACAGAAGGAGATGCCTATGTAGGAAAAAAAGCATAACTGTATGATTATAAATCAAAACCAATGCAAAGAAATGTGATAAGTGCCCACTTACCAGAGATAAATAAACCCCAAATAATAACATAAGTTTCCTGACACAATTTTGATATTCCTACAGAACCACAAATGAATTTTCCACTGCTTAAGAAAGTTATTGGTAAGAATACGTACAAAAGCATTCCTTAATCAAGCCTGTTAGCTGCATTATATAAAAAAGTTATTGGTAAGAATACGTATAGATGGTAATAAATGATAAACACAAGAAGAAGAAGAAGAAAAAACAACGTTTCCAGTCGCAGCGGTGAACTATAAAAATTTAGGCATAGTAATAGTGAGAAAACAAATTGCATTGAACATAGTTTTATACACAATTATCGAGCATTAACTAAAAGCCTGATCCACTCGATGAGTAAACAATGATTCAAGGATATGGAACCATCAATGTGTCACAGTATAGATTATAAGAGCAGGCTATTACAATGCTTTCATATGCACTCTGTATCGTCGGTTACTTTCAATACTTATGAATGCCGAAAAATCGCAATAACTATGATACCCTTTAATATGATGCCTGAACAAAAAGGTGATCTCTGTAAGTACCTCGACCGATTCCTAGTAAATTCTCATAATAACAAAATTTAAACTCATGTATCCCCTCTTATGTTAAGTCATATATCCATCAGTGATTATATATTTTTCTTAATGGAACCAGCTTAAGATGGTTTGATTTTGATTTAACAAGTATTCTTAGAAGCAGACAAACAGTCTACATCTCATTCTCTTGCGCATTCAAAAGAGATAATGTATGGCTATTGTTATTGTATAAAAGGAATGAAATAACCCAATTCGAACAGTACAATTCTTGGAAAACTCATAATTAATCTGAACTATTGAACTATTATTATTTGTTGTACATTCTTACCAAAAGTATAATTCTTTGCCAAAGGGATGGAGTAAGTATTAAATAAAGCAGAGTGAGACATCAAACGTGGGTAACCCGATCAAAAGTCCACAGAATATCAACAGATTAAACTATTGATTATCAATGCTTATGTGATGTATGTATAATAACAAACAAGAACTAATACAAAACTGGTCATTTGTGTCGGTTGTGTATCCCCTGTTGTGTCGGTTTTACAACCGACTCATATGAAAACAACACAAAAGACATTTTTCTGTTGTGTCGGTTGTACGACCGACACAAACATCAATCATTTATGTCGGTTGTTATTAAAGAACTGACACAAAACTATGAACAGTTGTGTTGGGCTTCCTAAAAGGACCGACACATATCAGCTTGTACAGTGAAGCACACCGCCGTTTGTTGTGTCGTTCCTTTTAGAAAAACCAACACAGTTGTTCATAGTTTTGTGTTGGTTTTTTATTAACAACCGACACAAATGATTGATATTTGTGTCGGTTATGTTTGTTTTTTCAACCGACACAATTGATATACAGTTGTATCGGTTCCCTTTGAAGTAACAACCGACACATGTAATATCTGAAGCAAAAAAAATATTATTATCGTTTAAGATTATAAAAAAAGTATGAAATTGAATTTTAATTTTTTATAAACCAACGTAACTATGAACTGATTGAACAAAAAATATAATTATATTATCCATCAACATAATTCAAGTTTACAGACCAAAATAGAATATAATCTATCACAAACATAACGTACATAACAAAATACCAACGTACGTTTCAAAAGATCAGCGTACGCAACCAACTACATCCAATTATACATGACATAACTGGCTAAATTCTCTCGAACCTCGTCTATCTCTTGTTGGTAATAAGAACCGTCTCGTACAAAGTCCTACAATTAAGAGAATTGTTATACAAAAGAGACAATAATTAAGTCAGGAATACTCTGCATATATGAAAGATCAATCTGAGAGGAATGTAATTCAAACACAGGTTGAACCACAAGCTGAATATTGGAAACAAATTAAATGATAGCTACAAGGAAATTTATTTCGAGATCCCTGTTTTACATACAGTCCCTACTTCATCACCAACTAATATCTCCTCATAACCATCAAACTAACATTACAAACAAATCTAACCAAATACAACAACACAACCTGCCACATCCCAGTACAAACTGCTTCACACCCGTTACATTCCACTTCCTGATACAAATCACTACACCATATACTGACTTCTAACTCCATCATCTGCGACAGCTTATTCCATCATCTACAACCTAACCATCAATCTCTGTGCACATCTTGACCACATGGACCTAGTCAAGCCTATAACCACCACTTTGCCTTGCATTCACTAAAAAACCATGCTCATAAACATACAAGAACCTTTGCATGCTCTACCTCTGCTAAAACTCCATACTGTACATCTCTGACTTGCTAAAACCACTAACCTCTGCATCAAACATAAAACACATCAGCATTGACATCATTTCTCTGACCACCCATCAAGCCGCAACCTACACCACATCCATACTACAAACCCTCTGATAAACAGCTATTGACCATTAAATTATCCAACAATCTCCTCCCCTACCTATTACTTTCAACAGCCAAACCTACAGCAACCATATTGCTTCTACTTAAACTTGTTGAATCGTACTTAAACTTCAACTCTCATTTGTCATACCATTACTAAGTCATCCTTCACAACTACATATCCACATCACAATGCTGCAATACCAACCATCAACATCCATACCACATCACAGTGCTGTAATATTGTCATCAACCAACACAACAGACCATCAACCACTGCATACTTCCCCTCACATTCAACTCACATTAACCTTTCATCTTGTCTTACTGTCGCTCTTCTACAATTCAACTCCAACCTACCATACTATACAAACCACCCTATGCCATGGATCAACTGCCAACCCTCTGCCTCAATTGCTCCACTGCCTCGCCTATACTCCCAAACTTCATTCCTAAATTGCCCCATGCACTTCAACTTCCACTTCCCCGAAACACTACTGCTCTTCCCTGTGCAACTGCGCACAGCACAAAATTATTACAGACATTCATCATCACCTCCTAAGCAACCGCAGTTCACCCAGCAACCAACACAACACTGTCATAAGCACCCATTTCATAACACTGGTTCGACATACAGACAATCAAGCAGTTGACTAATATGCCAATCAAAAAATTGTACAATCATATATCTGTGCTCTTCATTGCCTGAACAATCTTCCATCACACATTCTCGCTGCTCTTCCTCCTCATATACAACATACATCCCTACAAATTGCCTGCACATCACCATAATACCATAAAACCATACTGCATCACATGTGATCCACTACCTTAGTACTACACAAAGATCCTGCTGCCATCATCTGCTATGCTCTACCACTAGTTCATGTCACCACATCAAATAGCTTCATCACAGTAACCCCCTTGCATATACATATATCTATGCATACACTACACACATACCCCAATATCAAGTCACTGCTACTTGCTATCCCTACTCTCTACCTCAGCACCATCATTTCCACACATCAAAACTCACTTCAAACCACACTGCACAGTAATACATACCATCACAGCTCATCTCCTCTCTTGCACACTCCTACCCAACCACATCACGAACTGCCTACCCATATTCCCCTATTCCAGCAAACATTACTTTCACAGAAACTATCAAAACATTCCATTTCACACAATCACCACTCACTGTCATTTACCACTGCAGCTCACACATCATCATTTATACTACAAACTACTACATCCCATAACCAACTACACACCACACTGCTGCAACTTACATCCCCATTCAATATACAAGTGCAACCATCTCAACTACACTTCACTTCCCCACTGTCGTACCTCTGACATCAACCCTGGCCATTTGCTGCCACTGTTGTGGCTCCTCTGTCAATCAACTTACTGCAGCGTCTCTACTCAACCATCCTTCACACTGCTATCACCTCACAACACCTCTGTTTCACCATCATCACCAATCGCACCCATGAGCATACATCACCACCAATACAAACGGTTCAACTGCCTCACCCCCTTCACTGCGCATCAAATTCAAGCTAAACAACAAACTGCTGCACCACCCACCCGAGCTCTGCAAACCACTCCACTCTTCTCTTCTCATCTACAAATCCACAGCCATACAAAATTTTACATTGCCTACACTGCTTTTAAACTGCCATCACAATCTCTGTTACTTCAGTCACCACCAACTACAAGCTACACTTCATTATACTGACATTAGCCTCTGCCTGTCATTCCATCCACCACTTCACTCATCTACTACCACTTCCTTCCTGTTCAACAGAACTCACAACCCATACAACACCATAACAATCAGATCGCCTACCTCCTCTACAGCTTGAATTTCCTTTTCACCGCCACCCGAAATCGCCCATTGCAACCAACCATCGACTCACGAAAATCACCATCCGAACACCCTAAACCCACAACTGCCTCAACATATCAACCCTGCCTTATCACTTCGCGACAGAAAACAGTCACCAACCACAGTCACAACTTCGAACGCCTTAAACCCAAATCAACCTCCTACACTTCCTCTACAACTCACGAACAACATCACCTCAACCGCCTTCACCACCGAACTGCGCACTAATTAATTAACCCAAACAACTGCAATCAACCATGAATTAGGTTTTGGAAGTGTATAAACCAATTTCCAATCTGCTTGGTGCATCACTACACATTTTCTCGATTTATTTTTCTTCTTCAAATACATGAACTGAACAGTAAATAAAGACTTGGCATTTGATTTCATTTAACTAGCATTGCAGCAATGATTTGATCGAAATATACCTATAATGTAGCTAATGTACAATATGAAGGAAAAAAACTAAAGTAGTACCTTTTGTAAATCGATGCTTTTATTGTGGTTTTTCACTATGTCATGCATATACCTCATCACATAATATACACAGTCAGTTGCTCTTAATTGTTAAGGACACTACAGCAATATTACAAGATAACTTAATACTTTGTTTAAAATGAATTCATATGCCAAACAATATATAGTATTTATTTTATTTTATTTTTTGTTTGAAAATCAAATCACCTTAACATGCTTCCATTTCAAGGTACTTCCTCGAGACTTGCCACTGAATGCCTTGTAAATTTTGAAGGCCCTACACATGCAAGAAAGTGTTAAATAATAACTACTCCGGCACCCGCATTTACATACACTAATTTCATGTATAAATTTTTAATTTTACCACATATACTAACTTCATATAAGTGAGAAAATATATACAACTTACGTGCTCACTTGCGGTTTAATTTCAAGTTTTATGTTTGCGTTCGGCCTGAGGATAAAAAACATAAATCTCATTCATTTCTACACGGAAAACAAGAAGTATACAATGTTTCCTGCGTTACAAGATTTATAGTAAGTTAAAATTGGCATCAAATTTGTAAACTAGTTACTAAAAGTTTAATGTTCATACCCTTCTTACTATGGGGCTAAAAGTAAGATTTTAGATTGCAATGCTTTCCATGTGTTCGACAAATATGTATTTGTCGCATCTGGATGTTTTCGCACATGGGAAAGCTTTTTGGGACAAATAAACCTAATCGTCTCCACTTTGAGATCATTGCACATATGATTTAACCACCTAAACAAATTTAAACATATATTATTAGTTTTTCAAAAATTGACTATTCATCAAAAAAGTAAGATGGTTATATATAAAAAAAATTGGTAAGGAAAAATACTCACATGATGTAAAGTTGCAACCATGATGCATTCAACCATGTCATACTAAGGAATAGGATAATGTTGTCCATCGTGATATGAATTTCAAAGTCCTCATCGTATGTGAATAAATCCTTATTCACTTGAATTGCATTGATGGCACTATCATTGGATAACATTTGAAGTATTAGGTCATGGAAATATCTGCACTCGCTCGTTAAAGTTTTGAGAATCTCTTCATCCACGATTGATTTGCGTTTTGCAGACTCATCTGACATTGTATTCACGACCTTGTCATTACTATTTTCAAACAAATCCTTGTTTGGTTGAGATGTAGGCACCTAATTCAAAATTTTAAGTAGATGTTTGAAATGATGTTGTTAAAAGAATAGACGAATGCTAAGAATTCAACTTCATATGTTAACTTCTTTCCGGTAAGTTTATAAATAACTAAATTATCTATAATAAGTTCTAGTATGATGAAATTTTACTTCTTTAATATGTTCTAATATGAAATAGAGGAGTTTAGCAAGCTAAATTAAGGAAGAAAAATGCATTCATTACCATATCATTATCTCTTAAAAGCATAAGGCTTTTAGGCCATTGAAAAAAACTCCCGACCGCTTCTCCTATCGTGTTGTGATGTTTAGTTGGAACAGGAAGTGAGGTTCCTTCATGACTAGACTCCACTGCATCAATTCCAACTTTTACATGATCGACCAAGATTTGTTGATTATGACATTGATCTCCGGACCTTGAAGCGGGATGTACCATGCCACGATCCACTACAACAATTTTGGAGTCCATATTCACAACCAAACGACATTTAATCGGTTTCTAGAGTGGAAAAGTACAAAACCAACATTTTCACCTAGCACTTGTCAAATACATAAAATCGTATACATTTATAAATTCAACTATGAATTGTTTACCTGCAAGTCTGCAAAAGGATCCGTCTCTTGAGTTTTGTTTGCATATTGTAATTTGCTCGGGTGCGTTGATTGACAACTACTACGACGATCAGTTAATGGTGTGTTGATCTCCACCTCCTTGGGCAAATTCATCGTGTTCAAAATGTTTTCAGTCTGCTCTTGAACCATTGTTCTTATCTCTTGTCTCAATTTTTGGCTCACTTTAGCCTCTATTTCCTGAGTGATAACATGCAGCTCATCAGCTGATATTACACCACTTCGACCTTTCCTTTTCTCTATATCCCCAAATACGTTTTTATACCAACCGTCCCACCAATCCCTCTAACTCGACCTGGATGCTCTCTTTTTTCAAGACCACGACTCAAGACATCATCATACCTATCTGGAACCCATGACCCTTCAACAGCTTTTCCTTTCCAATCATTCTGTCAACAAAAAAAGCTAAAACATAAGGTGGCATGCTTTTCACTATCATACGAAGATTAAAAAATTAAAATAGTGCTATAGTATCATGCTTTTTACTGAAATGTTAGCACCACACGTTTGCTGAAATGATATCATATAACATGTCATATTTTATCTAACAATAATAAATCCTGGGTCATGTAAGGCGATAAAACACATGGAAACTAGTCGTACCATTTTATCTGCAACCATCTTAGTTTTCTCATTAGGGATGACATAATTTCCATCGGATCCTTTTTTTGATCGTGCCAAAATCCAATCGATACTCCGATCCAAAATAGGTCCACCTGGCAATATGGTCGAGGAACTATGGCCTTCAATTATCCATTTAGCCTTCTTCCCTGCATATCCAGCTTGTCCTAAATAGTGACGATGCTCGTTGCATGCCTGACTCTTCCTAGCCTTCTCACTTTTTGCTGTTTTATGGCATTGCAAAATTCAGCAAAACAGAATAGCACAAGCCACATAACAGTTGCAATTTGCACAAATGTTTGTACTATTTCTCTATGCATGAGCAGTATGCATTTAGTATGCAATGAAAGAAGAAGAAAGAAAAATATGGCGTATTACTATTACATATATATACAATGCTATATATATAAACAGTTACTCAAAACAATTGAGTTTATTTGATTAAAATCATACCTCAACCCGATAAATTTAAGTAGATGACTACAGTCAACTTTGGAAGTAAAACCTCAGTTAATAATCCTGACAGATAAGAAAAAAAGGTTCAGACATTCCAAATGTAATCTTTTTACTGACTGTGTGGTGCTTGTACAACAAATGTAAAGCCTCGGTTGACGTAAATCATACATAGTTTTGAATACTACACTGTTAACGCTAAAATTTGAACGCTAACACCCCGGTGTGTAAAGTGTAGTTGTGAAAGCACCACCCGATGATTCGGGAACAGAGTATAAGCAGAAAACCATAGAAAAAGCAGTAAATAACAACGATTTTATAGTGGTTCGGCTCAATAGTTTGCCTACGTCCACTCTGAATATCTTTGTTGATGATTTCGTTACAAGTTGATACAATTCTTCCCAAGTACAACACACTTTGAACTACTAAACACTTTGAACAAGTGGCTTAAAATTCAATGTAAGTGAAAGTCCTCAAATCCATGTCGGATGCATGAGATTTCTTCTTGAAGTTGTTGATAGCGTTCTACGTGTCTTGAAAGCTTTGAATGTTGAGTTGGTTTGGAATGTAGCAGAGTATCGGTGCTTGGAAAGAATCAGCAAAAGTCCCTTGAATGTTGGAGGTGGTCGCGTATTTATAGGTGTGATTCTGGGCGGCAGTTTTTCACTGAAGTCATGAGTCGTGCACGACTCATGGAGAGTCGTAAGTCGCATTCGACTCAAGGTTCAAGAGTCAGCAGGCAGTGGAGTAAGTGAAGTGGTTCTGAAAATCTTGGCTCTGCGGTTTTAGGTCGTGTACGACTTAAACTAGGTCGTAAGTCGTCTACAAGTCATCTTATTACGGCATGATATTGAACTTGTTCTCTAAGTCTTAGGTCGTAACGTCTTAAAGTCGTGGACTTTCTTAAGTCGTGACATGACCTAAGTCGCTTAGGTCTTAATTCTGTTAGGTTGTTAGTTCCTTAACTCGTAAGCTTTTAACTCGCAGGCTCTTTAACTTGTGCGCCTCCCCTGAGACATGACATATCTTAAGTCGCAGAGGCTTTAAGTCGTAGACTTCTTGGTCCGTTGAGTTGTCGTTTCCCTTGAGTCGTAGAAACCTTAAGTCGTGGATGCCTTAGGTCGTTAAATACTCTGAGTCGGCAACTTCCTTATGGTATTGAGTTGGTCTATTTTCTTAGGCCGTTTGGTCGTAGCTTCCTTAAGTTGGAAAGTCGTCAGTCCCTTAAGTCGTCCATCCTCTTAAACTGTTAAGTCGTGGCTTCTTTAAGTCGTTAAGTCGCTCAATACCTTAACTCGCTAAGTCGTTATGCTTTTAGGTTGTTAACTCGTGTTATCTCTTAGGTCGTTAGCAAAGCGGAGTTAACATTTGCCCCTCGAAGTATACACCTAGGTCGTAGGTTGTGTGCTTCGACTTAATTCTGCAAGGTCGTGAGCGACCTAAGGGATAGGCTAACCTGTGCGTCCATTCACTTTCCTCTTCTTCCTCTATATAGCCTATTAACCCATTTCCTCCTTCTTTACTGCTTCAATATCCTTTTCCGCCATTAGCGACTTTTCAAGTTTTCGAAGGCAAATCCAAGATAATCGATCAACAGTTCATCTTTTCCATTACATTGTAAGTGAACTTGATCCCTAAACCAACTGCGACTATTGCCGAAACACCAACCTTTTACCCCCGACCCCAAATCATCTTCGCACGCCTTGCCTAGTTTTTGAGTCAAGTTGCGATCGATTACAATCACCGTTAGCTACGTTGCCATCGCGATTCATAAGATTACAGCACCGCACTAGACTTATGGAGGCTTCATGATGATTTGGATCGATGTTTGATGAGTTGATGGGGTGAATGGATAACAGGCTTAGTTGAGGGGATGATGGTTTAATGTTATTTAGGCGATAACGGGTATCGGGTTGGAGAGGGGTTAGCTGGTTGAGGGGATAACTTGAAATTCTTACGACTTAGCTTGCTTTCGAATCGACCGACTTTGGTTATACACGACTCAACTTTTAGGTCGTGTTACTTTCCTGACGATTTAGGACTTAGGTCGTACGAGCGACTCAACCCTTTAGATCCTTACCACAACTTATCCTTTAGACCGTGAACGTCTCAAGCCATAAGTCGTGAACGACTCAGCACTTAAGCTATTTTCCATACCGAGTTGCTTCTTGGGGCTTAACCCCTGACCAACTCAAGTAGATGGGACCTAGGCTTTGAGTCGTTGGCGAGTCAGGACTTGTGTGAATTTTGTTCGTGCTTTGAACCGTTGCATGGACTTTGAACTGTTGAACTTTATTGCATTCATTCACAGGTTGCTTTAACTTGCGAGCTAACAATCTGTCCAATACAACATTTAAAGAAAATTGGGACGAATATACTGCCATCGACTGCCCACATCAAATGACAGATTAGTTAATAACAGATAATTAACTCAAATAAATTGTGTGAACGAAGTGCTTTCATCAATTTCATGTAAAATATTAAAGCAACACTGAAATAGTCAATTGAAACTGACCAGCCTGCACTAATATTATGCTTGAACTTTATATTAACAAGTTCTGAAATTTTGTAATCGATCAATCATCGACTAGTTTAATTCTAGTTATATTTACGTGCTATTTTTATTAGTTTTGCACGACACTTCACATTTTTAGGAAACGTGCACCTTCACATTTGAGTATCCAGTTGCTTGTGTAGAATGACTTCTCAGGAAGAAGATACAACGGTTCAGACTGGAGAGGCAACTGTTATTCCGGCTCCACTAGTCAATCCTCCCGAAAGAGCCTCTTCTACTTTATCGTACAGAGTTTTTCGCCAATTGTGCGCTCAGTTTGGCATTGCTGAATCAGATGCCATTCTTCCCGAGAGAAGTACACTGCTGACATAGCACCCCCTGGCTTTGTAACGGTCAATCGACAAATGTGCCTGAGTGGGGGCGTTCCTCCTTTCAATGATTTTCTCTAACAACTTCTTCGTCAATTGGCCATCGCCCCATCCCAATTACACCCCAATGGTTATGCCATTTTAATGGGGTTGTGTGTACTATTCAGGAGGACGCTTGATCGATTCCCAAGCTTTGACGAGATTTGCTTCCTATGCTCTTTCACCAGGACTAAAGATCACCCCTCTATTACTGTCGTGAGAAGTGCTCGAAATCGTAAATTGATCATCGGTCTTTCTGACAGCGCTCATGGGTTTTTGACTCAATTTTTCTATGTCCGTTTCCCCCCGGGGTTTTATGCTGTGTGGAGAGAAGGAAGTAGGATCATCTACCTTTTGCTTCTCTATATTCTGAATTTTTTGAAGTTCAAATTGCCAAGTGTTAACTTCATCATCATTTTTTATTTCAGCGCTCCCCCCTCCTTGTAAAGATCCCAGTCACAAGCCAACTCTGGAGAGGCTTGTAGTTGTTCCGGTTGAAGAGCGGGATATGAAATTTTTGCTGAACGACGAATTCCTTCACCAATTCGGACATCTTCACCCTTCTCGCTCCACACACCCCTGCGAGGTTCCAGACTCCCCACCTAAAGCATCTGATGCCCTGGTTTCCACAGACACATCCATACCAAAAGGACCTGCTCCTGAGGCTTCACTAGTGAAGTGCTCCACTTCTGTTGATGTTGCGGGGCCATCTGTCGAACTTGCCCCGGTTATTGAGGAAGAAGAGCCCCAGGGATCTCCCCGACTGTCACAGAAATCTGGCGAAGAGGACGGAAAAATTGGCCTTGCCAAGCAGAGCAGGGACGATACTTTCGAAGGGCTGAGCGACCTTTTTGCCACCTCGCAAGAGATCTTTAAAGACGATCCTACCACTACCGGGGTTTCTTCTTCATTAGTTGAAGCGACTTCTATCCTGCAACAGACTCCGTCAACTCAAGAGTTGACGCTAACTATTACACCCACAACCACTCCTCAATTAAAGAGTGGTTGGTAGTTTGATGCGCGTAGTTTGCACGACACACACACTTAGAATTTTTTCGGCACTTTTATGCTTCTGACTTTTTGTACTTTGAAGAATTCTAAGATTTAGCTCTTTTTCATTTCAGATCCTTCGATGGGGCGCAGCGGATCCTACTATGATGATTTCAAGCGCTACGGGAGGCGTAGCCAGTATGATTACAGGCGTTACCTCCCCTCTTACAGAGAATCTGATGAAGAAAGAGCCGCTCGAAAGGCTCAAGAAAAGAGGGTTCAAGAGGAGCGTTATGAAAGAAGAGAGTGGGAAGAGCGCCACGATTCTTCGCTGAGAGGCGACGATTCCCATAAAAGAAAATCCCATGATGACAGAGGAAAAAGTCATATGGTTGAAGATTCGAGCAAGCGAGCCCGACATGGTGAGAGGCACACCTCTACAACTCCTGAAAAGGTTACTGCCCCTGCCTCGCTTGATATTCCTTCCGGCTCTCCCGCTCTCGGGAAGACAGACATCCAAACAATAATTAGTAGGCCCAAACTCCAAGTCGGACTGGGTCCGACCACTTTGCAGAGTCGGTTTCCACAGTGGTGTCTGAAGGGAGTAAGGTTTGATCTTGACTTGGTCCCCATTGACAAGTATGCTATGTTACGAAAACTCGATGCCGTCAAGCTTGATATTGAGAGGATGTCGAACTGGCAAAAACTTGTTGACGAGCTCCAAAGGGTTAATCGTGCGAACATAGAGGCCATGCTCACTATCGAAAACGATAAAGCCGAGTGGCAAAAAGTTCTTGAGCAACATGACACTGAGATGAGGAGCATTGCTTCTTATAATGAAGAGCTTGAAGCAAAAGTTGAAGAACTGAAACAAGAGCTTGCTGCTTCCTCTACTTCCTATTCTCAAAAAGAAGAAGTGCTCCTAAAACAAGTGAGAGATGCTCATGGCAGCCAAAGGGATGCCGAAGACAGGCTTGAAGTGCAGAAAAGAACCAGTGAGGGCTATGTCGTTGATATTGAAGAGCTTCGGAAGAAGAACAGCTCCCAAGAGGCGGAGATTCAAATGCTTAAGCTTCAACTTTCTAAAGCTGAAATGGAGCGTGATGAGGCCGTTGCCGGCAAAATTGCAGCTGAAGAATCTCACAAGGCAACGAGGGCCAACATCAGCTCAACATTATTTGATTTCTATCTGCATAGCATCTTGGGGCGCGGTAGCCTCGCCTTTCTAGGCCCCAAGTATGAAATTACACTGGCTGAAGTTTGGGAGGCCGCACTCGATATGCTCGGTGGTAGCGGCGCTGGCTATGCCGAGTCAGCTCTTGAGGAGCACTATCTTGATGATGATGCTCGTGCCGCTCTCGCTAGGGGGAGAGAATAGCTTGCAAAATTAAGGGCCGAAACAGCGGCAGGAGAATATTCAGGAAAAATCACCTCAACTGCTCCAATTCAACCTTCTCCTTCAGCCGAAATTGACATTATCGGTTCTAGTTCTCATTCCCCATCTCCTACTAAAGTTACCACTGATATCACAAGCATACAAGGTGGAGATTAAGGCGGCGAGAGTGCCGAGGCACAGGCTTACGAAGTTGACGTCAGGGAACCGACTTCTGCAGGTAACCCAACTGACAATCTTGCCCAAGTAGACTGCTCATCTGTTTCTTACGAACTTGATGAGCTTTTTGACTACTTCTTGAATCTCAGCGAACCATTATCTCCGCTTTTTGCTGACTTGAACTTTTTTCCTTCTGTAGAGAAAACGTCGGGCATTGTTCAGGCTTCTCCTCCTCCAATTATTCCTTCCCCGCCTCTTAAGGTCACTCCTCCTTCTGCCTCGCAACCCGGGTCACAAGAGGAGCAAATAGAAGCTCTTCACGGCTTAGATGATCCCGTTGCTTCTCAAGATCCGAAAGGAGAAGAAACTGAAGGAAGCGAGAGGACTCCAGAACCAACTGGCTCCGATGCTGAACCTTTATCCAAACTTCTCTCTCCAGGGAGTGGGTCTTCCTCCAAGAAGAGAGGAAAGCAGGGAGTTTCCAAGAAGAAGAATAAGAAGGGATCTTTAACTGGTGAAGAAGAGACGGAAGAAAGTCCGATCGAGCCCCTTTCTCCTTCATCCCCTACCCTTACAAGCCAGCCTAAAAAGTTGGTCATTCGGCCAGGTGCGGGCTCAAAAGTTGGGTGGAAGAAGAAATGATGGCTCTGGTTCTGTGGCTTTCATATCGCTTTTTGCCTTTTTTGCATGTACCGATCGGAAATTGTGCGGGTACCGGCCACCCACTTTTCTTTTGCTTTTTACTTTGGAACCTGTGCCTGTATATAAAATAGTGTTGAATAAAATGATTCTTTTTCTTTGTACAAACTTCTGTCTGTATCTGAGGCATTTATTATTCATTTTTGTACAAGTTCCTTTGTACGATATTGTAGTGAGCTTGTGGTATATATTGTTCGAGCGCAATTTTACCGATGTAGTTATGCCATGCTGCCCCTATATCATAAGCCCATTGTAATATTTTATTTTATGAGGAACTTGTGCTTTTTTTTTTTAGAGAATAATTATTCCACATTTGGAGGAATATTATTTCATTAAAAAAAAAAGTACAAACAAGTTTCTATGCTTCATCGTTCGAAGATATCACTTTTTTACTTTGTGCATATACACATTTTACTGAATGAAATCTTCTATGTGGTAAAGCGGATATTTGAAAGGTACTTCAACTTCTTTTTGAGGAAGAGAATTTTCTAGAATAAGTAATTCATTCTTCCTTTGGAAGTTAAAGTGTGCCTTTGATGAGGATTTTTTTTTACTTTGAAAAGTTGCTCCTCTGAGGAAGACTCTTTCACGTTTCAACACCTGGAAGTTTTATTTCAATCTTGGTGAAACGTGTGCCTCCGAAGAGGTCTTTCTGCTTGATTGTGCCTCCGGGAGGAGGTCTTTTCATTTATGCCTCTGGGAAGAGGTCTTTCTGTCTTATTGTGCCTCTGGGAAGAGGTCTTTTTGTTTCTGCCCCTTGGGAGAGGCTCTCTCTCTCTTTTTTTTTTTTGCATTTCAACTCTGGTGAAGTGAAACTCCGAAGAGCGGCTGTTGCACTTCAACTCCTGGTGAAATGGGCCTCCGAAGAGGGCTTTTATTTTGTTTTACATTTCAACTCCGGTGAAATGAAACTCCGAAGAGCGGTTGTCACACTTCAACTCCTGGTGAAATGTGCCTCCGAGGATTGCCTCGAAGTTACTCTCTCATGGTTGGAGGGTCATGACTTCTCCAATCTTTTTTGGTTGAGTAGAGAACTTTCTTTTTTGCGGCATATGCCTCGTTAGAGGTCTTTATCCTCCGAAGAGTTGTGCCTCTGAAGAGGACTCGTGCCTCCGAAGAGGGCTTTAGTTGTTCCTTGTCCACTTGCTTATGCCTTTTCAGCGATTCTCTATTTTTTCTTTTCAAGCTTGCACTCCCTTCTCTTACAAGTAGTTTGTTTAATCCAAGGAAGCGTACTTCATTGATAGGCAAGTTCACGAGAACGGGCATAAGCTTCTTAATTGGATGTTTGTTTGTTCAAACAATCTCAATTTACGAGCAATGGCCCGTTTCCGGCGAAATCATTGGCCGTTCAATTGAAGCACTTCCTATCTAGGATTTGAATTCGGGACTTTTGTGCTTTTGTGACTCGAAATTTGTTTGCTGAATAATAACCAGAATCACTTGGTCTTGTAATGTGCAAGTTTTATTTTCGTTGTCTGCAAAAATTCAAATCGACATTTCAGCAATACATTTAATGTACTTTTCATATCGAAAATAAAGCAAACATGTGATAATAATAAGAAACACAAGATTTATAGTGGTTCGGCCAAGAATTTGGGCTACATCCACTTTATAGTCTTTCATTATTCACTTGCATCAGTTTTACAACCGCTTTCAATTGCAGGAATCATACATTCATAATTCTTTTAACAATATTTCAACAAAGCTATCAAGTAAAGTATGGGCGCAAGTGATTGCTGTTCCAAGCTCTTGGAATTTGATCTCCTTCGACAGTAATGAGTTTGAATGTGCCGTCAAGAAGCATCTGACCTATAACATATGGTCCTTCCCAATTTGGCCCAAACACTCCTGTCGCTGTCATAATTCTCTTTAGGACTAGATCTCCAATCTCAAAGCTGCGTTGACGAACTTTGGAATTGAAATGTCTGGCTATCCTTTGCTGATGAGATGCGATTCTGAGCTCAGCCGCTTCTCTTTTTTCATCAAGGAGTCTAGTGCTTTAAGCTGTAGTTTTTCATTCTCCGCTTGATTGAAATGTATTCTTCTATGTGAAGGGACCTCTGTTTCTACCGGAATCATTGCCTATGATCCGTATGCCAATGAAAACGGAGTATGCCCAGTCGCAGTCTTGTGGGTAGTTCTGTATGCCCATAGTGCTAGCGGTAGCTTATCGACCCAACCACCTTTTGCTCTTTCAAGTTGCTTCTTGATGGTTGACTTGATAATTTTATTTACTGCTTCCACCTGCCCGTTTGCCTGCGGATGAGCTACTATTGAGAAGCTTTTTTGGATTTTGAATCATTTGCAAAAATCTTGGAATTCTTCACTTTCGAACTGAGTACCATTGTCTGTAATTATCTTTTGAGGCACACCATACCTGCAAATGATACTTTTAGTCACAAAACTTATCATCTTTTTAGAGGTGATAGTAGCTAGTGGTTCAGCTTCTGCCCATTTAGTAAAATAATCTACAGCCACAATGGTATATTTAATTCCAGATTTGGTAGTTGGTAACGGTCCTACAAGGTCTATTCCCCAAATTGCAAACGGCCATGGACTGACCATCTGTGTGAGTTCAGTAGAAGGTGCTCTAGGAATTTTGGCGAATCTTTGGCATCTGTCACATTTTCGGGAATAGTCTGCTGCATCTCGATTAATTTCTGGCCAAAAATATCTGTATCGGAGAATCTTCTTTGCTAAAGTTTGACCACCTAGATGATCACCACATTCTCCCCCATGTACCTCAGCTAGGATTGTTTTGGACTCTTCCCTGGATACACATCGAAGTAACGGCATTGAGAATCCCCGTCTGTATAATTGGCCATCCTGGACCATATAGCGAGAGGCTTTCCTCAGTAGCTTCTTTCGTTCTTTTGAATTTTCTGGTAAAGAGCCATTGAGCAGATATTCTGTTATTGGAGTCATCCATGATTCTTGCTCTTGAGATACGCTCATGATCCAATCAATATCCATCTCATCAATGCTTGGAGCCGACAGGACCTCCACTGGAGTCAACCCCAGAAATTGAGCTTCGCCTGTGCTAGAGTACTTTGCAAGAGAATCTGCTTTCGTGTTTTCTTCTCGAGGAATATGACTTATCATGTAATGATCGAAATCACCCAGGAGTTCCCAAGCCTTTAATAAGTAGGCGGGTAGATTTCCCCCTTTCGCTCGGAATTCCTTCTTGACTTTGCATACAATAAGCTGAGAATCACTGAAAATCTGTAATGCTCGGATGTTTAGTTCTTTAGCAATTCTTAAGCCAACGATAAGAGCCTCGTATTCTGCTTCATTGTTTGTTGAAGGAAATTCCAATCTCAGTGCATAGCATAATGACCGACCTTCAGGGGTCTCAAGTACAACCCCGGCTCCAGAACAGTAGTCATTTCTCGCGCCATCAACATATAACTTCCATTGGATTGGGGAATCATCGATCGTTTCCTCCTCACTGTTACCCTTATCTGTGAATTCTGCGATGAAATCCGCTAAAGCTTGTCCGTTGATTGCTTTTCGGGATGATAAGTGATGTCATATTGACTGAGTTCAATGTTCCACTTTAGAATACGACCCGAAGTTTGAGGGCGAAACAGGACTTGTTTTAAAGTTTGATCAGTGAGGACTCTGATAGGATGAGCTTGGAAATATTGCCTCAACTTCCTTGATGCAATCAGTAGGCAATAGGCGAGTTTTTCCAACTTGGAGTAATTCATCTCTGCCCCAGTGAGTCTTTTGCTGATATGGTAAACTGGATGTTGAATCCTCTTGTCTTCTCGTATCAGCGCTGCACTTAAAGGATGAGATGATATTGCCAAGTATATAAGAAGATCCTCACCATCGCCAGGCCTAGAAAGTATTGGAGGCATTTCCATATGGCGAATCAATTCATCAAAGGCTTTTTGGCATTCGGGAGTCCAATCAAAGTTTTTCTTTCCTTTCTTTAGGGCGTCAAAGAATGGGATGCATTTATCAGTGGCTTTGGAAATGAACCGACTCAAGGCGGCAACTTTTCCATTGATATTTTGCAATTCCTTCTTCGTTCTAGGAGCTTTGACTTCCTTTAAGGCGGTAATTTGAGCAGGACTAGCCTCAATGCCCCTAGCGCTCACGATGAAACCTAAGAACTTTCCGGATTCCACTCCAAATGAACATTTTAAAGGGTTAAGCTTCATTTCGTATTTTCGGAGGACTGCGAACATGTCTGATAAGTGTTCTATGTGATCCACTGCTTTCTTAGACTTTACTAACATGTCATCGACGTAGACTTCCATAGTCTTGCCCAATTACGGTTTGAACATAGCATTAACAAGTCTTTGGTAGGTTGCCCCCGCATTCTTCAGCCCGAAGGGCATAACTCTGTAGCAGTAAAGACCAACATCGGTGATAAAGCTCGTGTCCTCCTGATCTGGCTCATGCATCATGATCTGGTTATATCCGGAGTAGGCATCCATAAAAGATAACAATTCGTGTCCCGCTGTTCCGTCTACCAGTTGATCGATCCTGGGTAACGAGAAGCAGTCTTTGGGGCAGGCCTTGTTTAGATCTGAAAAATCGATGCACACTCTCCATTTTCCGTTGGCTTTCTTAACCAGCGCTGGATTTGAAACCCAATTCGGATAGGTAGATTCTTTGATAAAGTTATTCTCCATTAGCCGATCAACTTCTTCTTTTAATGCTGCTGACCTTTCTGGACCTTGAGTTCTCCTTTTCTGTTTCACAGGTGTAAATTTTGGATCAATATTCAGAGCGTGTACTGCAACTTCTGGGGATATTCCGCACATATCGGCATGAGTCCAAGCAAAAACATCCAAATTTTCCTTTAAAAAAGATATTAAGATATTCTGAATTGACAAATTAAGTTGTGAACCCACATTCAACACCTTGTTTGGGTCCTTTGGGTCAACAGGTACTGATACTGTCGTTTCCACTGGTACCACTCTATTCTCCCTTGCACCGGCTTTTCTAGGATCCATCTCTTTCCGTGCTCCGCTGTGCTCGCCAGTGCAGGGCCCGCCCTGTAATTGCTACAAGGCTGGTTCTTTGATGCGGACTGGGGTTGCCGCATCCTTTCCCATTTCTCTTTTCCTTGTTTCTCGTAGCTCTATCAGATAACACTCCCGCCCAGCATTTTGATCCCCTTTTATAACTCCCACTCGATTAGCTGTGGGGAATTTAATGGTGAGGCACCATGGGGCCGGAACAGCTTTGAATGCTGCGAGAGTTGGACGGCCAAGGAAAGCATTATAAGCAGAAAATTCGTCGACAATCACAAAAGTTTGCTTGCGGACTACTTTTCTTTCTCCCTCTCCAAGTTCTACGAGCAAATCAACGGTTCCTATCGGGTGTTTTGGCTCCCCAGTGAAGCCAGCTATTTTCTGCGACGAGGCTTGCACATCAGCCATAGGGATCTTCATTTGGTCGAATGTTTTCTTAAAGAGGATATTGCAGGATGCGCCACAATCAATGAGAACTCTTCTGACAATAGCTGGCCCGATACCAGCCGAGATGACTAAGGGATCCAAGGTAGGAGCTTCAACACATGTGGAATCCCTGGCTCTGAACACAATATCATCATTGAAAGTTCTTTGTTGCTTCAGAGGCGTAGCACCTTCCAAAACAAAGACATCTTCTTCGACCGGTACATACTTCAAAGCTCGGGTATACCTTTCCATCTCACCCTAGCTCCTGCCTGCTGGGTGAGGTCCTCCCGTAATGACACTGATAACAGGCCTTCCGGATTCATGCCCTGCAGTCTTCTCACTTGTCCTGGGTTGATGAGCAGGAGCTCGTTGCCTCTGACTAGACGAAGCGGAATTGCTGCTATTCTTTTCCACAAATTGCTGCAGTTTTTTTTCCCATATGAATTCTTCAATTAAGTTTTTCAATTGGCGGCATTCATCGGTATCATGGCCGGGTTGATTATGGAAGCGGCAAAACTTCCCGCTTTGTACAGCTTTTTTCCCGGTTCTCAAAACGGGAGGTTTAGGGTAATCGACAGAATCTTTAGTGGCAAGGTAAATGCGCTCTGGCGTATCTGATAAAGGGGTATATTCTGATGACTTGAAGGAACGAGGCATCTTTAGATTTTTCTGTTTCTTCCCATCGTTATTTTCCCTTTTCTGTCCTACAGATTCATTCTTGCGTGGAGCAGCAATGTTATCTTCATCTTTTTCCAATACTGCCTTTACCGGTACAGGACGGCTTTCCAGGCGTATGAACTCATCTGCTTTCTTGTAGAATTTTTCAAGGGAATTTGGTTCCTTCATGTTAATCCATTTTCCAAATTCGCTCGACTTGTCGATGGCCCTCATCAGATAGGTCAAGATCATCCGTGGTTCTGCATTGTCTACCTCCGCCAGCGCTATATTAAAGTGATTCAAGAAAGATCTGATAGTTTCACCTGGATTCTATTCTAAACTTGACAACGACATGATATCTTTGGCTTTTGAAGCATATAGTCTGAACTGCTCCTTGAATTTCCGGGTTAGGTCAGAAAAATGATCTATAGACCGAATTGGTAGCTTGGTGAACCAAAGCAGAGCTACACCTTCCAAATATACAGGAAAATATCGACACTTTATTTCATCAGAAGCTCTGGCACCTGTCATGTTCCAATCATACTTATACAAGAATTCATTCGGATCACTTGTTCCATTGTAAGCTGGGATAGTTGGAGGGACGGACTTCCTTGGGAACTCAGCCTTTAAGATCCTTTCGGTAAACGGGGTTTTACTTGGAGCGAAACCCCATTCCTTCTCGTGTTCATTCCTTTGTATGCTTTCTTTCATGATTTGTCGAACCATTTCAGAAAGATACCCCTCATCATTCCGAGCTTTAGATCCACCAACTTCAGGGAATGTCCGCTCAAAGGGGCTGGCAGCCCTCTCAGGAATGTTTCTTTCTTCAGCCCCATGAATGTTGCCAGCAAAGTTCCTTTCATTACCCGTTGGTTGACGGTTTACCCAAAGCAAATCGTTCAACTTATTCAAAATTAGGGCATTTTGGGCATTCTGAGCCTCCAATTGTGCACTTTGGGCATTTATCTGCTGGTTCAGCCCTAAGATTACAACATCCAACTCCACTTTTGTAACCCCAACAGGTGGAGTGGCTTGATTAGGTACTGGGGAAGCGGAGGTTCCCTATTGAACATTTCTAGATCTAACAGATCTACTCCTTCTCCTCGGAGCCATGATTTCAGATAAACTCCTAGTTTTCAGAGAGATTACTTCAACAAACTTTCGTGGAGCAATGATGATAATTCGCCTGAGTTTAGTTCTCAGTGAAAGCACCAAAAATGTTAACGCTAAAATTTGAACGCTAACACCCCGGTGTGCAAAGTGTAGTTGTGAAAGCACCACCCGATGATTCGGGAATAGAGTATAAGCAGAAAACCACAGAAAAAGCAGTAAATAACAACGATTTTATAGTGGTTCGGCTCAATAGTTTGCCTACGTCCACTCTGAATATCTTTATTGATGATTTCGTTACAAGTTGATACAATTCTTCCCAAGTACAACACACTTTGAACTACTAAACACTTTGAACAAGTGGCTTAAACTTCAATGTAAGTGAAAGTCCTCAAATCCATGTCGGATGCATGAGATTTCTTCTTGAAGTTGTTGATAGCGTTCTACGTGTCTTGAAAGCTTTGAATGTTGAGTTGGTTTGGAATGTAGCAGAGTATCGGTGCTTGGAAAGAATGAGCAAAAGCCCCTTGAATGTTGGAGGTGGTCGCGTATTTATAGGTGTGATTCTGGGCGGTAGTTTTTCACTGAAGTCATGAGTCGTGCACGACTCATGGAGAGTCGTAAGTCGCATTCGACTCAAGGTTCAAGAGTCAGCAGGCAGTGGAGTAAGTGAAGTGGTTCTGAAAATCTTGGCTCTGCGGTTTTAGGTCGTGTACGATTTAAACTAGGTCGTAAGTCGTCTACAAGTCATCTTATTACGGCATGATATTGAACTTGTTCTCTAAGTCTTAGGTCGTAACGTCTTAAAGTCGTGGACTTTCTTAAGTCATGACATGACCTAAGTCTCTTAGGTCTTAATTCTGTTAGGTTGTTAGTTCCTTAACTCGTAAGCTTTTAACTCGCAGGCTCTTTAACTCGTGCGCCTCCCCTGAGACATGACATATCTTAAGTCGCAGAGGCTTTAAGTCGTAGACTTCTTGGTCCGTTGAGTTGTCGTTTCCCTTGAGTCGTAGAAACCTTAAGTCGTGGATGCCTTAGGTCGTTAAGTACTCTGAGTCGGCAACTTCTTTATGGTATTGAGTTGGTCTATTTTCTTAGGCCGTTAGGTCGTAGCTTCCTTAAGTTGGAAAGTCGTCAGTCCCTTAAGTCGTCCATCCTCTTAAACTATTACGTCGTGGCTTCTTTAAGTCGTTAAGTCGCTCAATACCTTAACTCGCTAAGTCGTTATGCTTTTAGGTTGTTAACTCGTGTTATCTCTTAGGTCGTTAGCAAAGCGAAGTTAACATACACCGAACCGTGGTTTCCTTTTGATGATTAATACATTTCAAACGTTATCATAGTGGTATATGCATTAGACACTGTTACAACAAAAATTAATTGAGTATTAATTCCAAAAGTTTTCTATTTTGTAACGATAAATTGAGCACTCTTGCACTCAAAATAGCAGTAAAGCAACTTTATTAATAATATTGATTAAACTAGGCAATTAAAATAACGGTTAAACAACTTTATTAACAACTAGTGAACTAACACTTCCTCCCTTGACACCAATATCAGTGCACTGTGCCTTCCCCTGCACAGTGATACAACAGCCATCTAAACCACTTTCATCATCTACATCAATTTCTACATCAACACCAAATCATCAAACTTCACCACTGGCCTGCTCATCACTGCAAACTCCTTCATTACCCCTTCCACTTTATTTTCTTCGAGCAAATATGGTTACACTTAAAAGTAAGATTACTTGGCATGTAATTTTGTTCCTACTTATTTTTGTCCAAGCAAAAAGCTCTACTGATGATCTAATGAATCATGTTTTTTGCAGATCAATTTCTCTTGATAACAATGATATGCTGTTATTATAGGGTCTAACATCTGCTGCTATTTTGGTTAGTCTGTTGTTGCTTTTATTCATATTCCTTAGCATAATCCACTGTTTTTTTATATTTCTGCTTAATCTGTTGTTGTTTTAATACTTTAAACTTTGGCTGTTATTTCTTTTATTTGCAGAGAAAGAATAAGCATGCAAGTCGGTTACGAACTCACCAAAAAGATATAGGAACCCTAAATGCGTAACTTAGTGAAGGGTCTCAAATATATTGATCCAACAACCGATGCTTGCAACGTGGACAAAGAACAAGCTTTAGAAAATGATATATTGTACAAACCAAAGTTAATTCTGAAAATAATGATGCTTAAGTTGAAGAAAACAGACTGTAAGCAAAATCAATGTGGATGCCAACCTTAGAATGTTGTCATTGTAAGAAAACTCAAACTTAAATTGAAGAAAACTCACTGCAGGAACATGCCTAACCCATTTAAATGATGTCCCCTTGTTATCGAAATGCATATATCATATTAATTTTAAATGAACATCCCAAAACATGTTAAATAAATGAACAGTTTTTCATAAGCCCGAAGGAAAATAATGGAACACCGATCTTTGAGAGGTCTATCAATAATACACTACTCGGCCAATCAACTATATACTGACTCCCTATACAGCTTTTATCGTACACCAAAACAAAACACATTATACTTCACATGCTAAATCGTATATTTTCAAGCATTACACTCACCTCTTTGTCTAGTGTCTTGTAAATAAGTGCCTGAATACTGAAAGTGGTGCAGAAAACACAAGAATCTGTTATTGCAGTGTAACTCAATGCTCTATTCTATGCTCAAATATTTCTTTTATCCTTCCTTTTGAAAGAACTGTGCCCATAATAATAAGCGAATATACGCTTTGTCATAAATAACAAAGAATATTCCAAACTGATTTGTCACGAATACAACAGAATGTACTGCATTTGATCTTCTTATAAGCCTAAGTTACATGTTATGAAAAACTTTACTCGATTAACTTTATCCTCTTTTAGGCACAAAATTACATGCCAAGTAATCTTACTTTTAAGTGTAACCATATTTGCTCGAAGAAAATATGGCAACTCCTTCATTACCCCACTTTATTTAATTCGTAGAGTTACCACAGTCGTACAATTTTTAATGTTTTGAATATGAATCTTGATTAACTGTCGAGGGGTATTTAGCTACAAAACATCTATATGGATTTTTTTTAACCAGTTCTTCATAGGTTTAAATTTTATGTTATCCGTGTATATATGAGTAGAAAAACTGGTTATAGTCAATTTTATACGTGCACGCCCACTGATTACAGATTGTTAAACTAATCAATCTCTATTCCACATGAGGACATGATATCCACTTTTTGATCGTAAACTATGAAATGTTACATACACAATTTGGAAAATAACTAGCTGATCGTAAACTATGAAATGTTAATTTTGGAGAGTGTAAAGAAGTAGCGAGCTAAATATCATACAGCTAAAGAGCAGTTTTCATTTTTGTTACAAGAAACTGCATATTTCATTTTGTGAAATATGCAATGCTCTGACGAAGCTTGTAACAACCCGCATATTTATCGATTTTATATTTAAATGTTTTATTTAAATATTTTATCATTTGTCGGATTTTGGTCCGAAAAGCTACTTTTTGCAAACAGTCGAATTGGGACTCGAGACCACCCCCGTTGAGTTAGAAATGACGTTTGCGACCTTTTTGAGTATAAACTTCGATATGTGTGGAGATAGTAGAATTTTGACCTTTTTCACTTAGGGCTATGGTTTGGGCTTAACCCATTAGCCACTTACTAACTCAGTCCCAACCCCCTCTCCTCTTCATTATTTCACTTTCATTTCCTAATACATTCAAGCTTCATCAAAAATGGGGGAGGAGAAAAAGAATTAGAATTCCTAAGCCCTAGTTTCCATTTGCAAGTCCTAGTTCTAGCTCCAAATTCTAAGAGAAGCTTTGATAAGTATCATCTTCTTCTTCTTCAGCTCATTCTCACTTTGATTTCAGAAAATTCCTTAACCTAATTTAGGAAATGTTTCCCTTTTAAGCTTAGATTCAAGCTTCTTATGTTGAGATTGAAGTGTGGTTGATCTTCCTTCGTCTTCAAGCTTCTCATTCATTGTTTTCGGGTTCAAAGATGAGATTTTTAGCTCACATCTATGTCTATATCTATCTTTGTTCTTAGGTATGAATTCCTAACACTTATTTATGTTCATTTGCTTTTAGTTTGGATTGATTTGGTGAATATTCCAATTT
Organism: Allium cepa; assembly: GCA_030765085.1. Taxonomy (NCBI): domain Eukaryota; kingdom Viridiplantae; phylum Streptophyta; class Magnoliopsida; order Asparagales; family Amaryllidaceae; genus Allium; species Allium cepa. Next base: position 959,007,188 of record CM060939.1, on the reverse strand, counting down.
GTGGTGTTTTGTAGTCAAATCTTTAAAAATCCAATCTTTGATGTTTGAACATGTTTTTGGCGATGCATCGAAGAGCCTATAGTGCTGGGTTGTCGATTGGCATAAATCCTTAGCATCCATCGCTCGTTCGATCGTATTTCGGTTTGGATTTGCCATTTTTGGTCTAGGCTGTTTTTTTTTGCCAAGCAGAAGATTTCAGACGTTTGAAATTAATTTCAGACGTTTGAAACCAAATTCAGACGTCTGGTTGAATAATCTAGACGTCTGGAAAGGGGTCTGGAAAAGGCAGAGGCTAAATCCAGACGTCTGAAACAAAATCCAGACGTCTGGAATCAAATTCAGACATCTGGTTGAAAATTTCAGACGTCTGAAATGGCCCAGGAACTAAAAATAGAAGGGAGAAAACACATATACCTCCAGATACTAGGGCCAGACGTCTAGGAACACCTACCAGACGTCTGGAACTGTTTAATTTGCCTATTTTGGCTATTTTTGAGTAAATTTCCAAGGTTTATCGATTTTTGTTGATCCGGTTAGTTGTTATCACTTATTATCGACTATGATGACTTCTTTTTATTGATTTTTGGAAATATCCATTTTAATGGATTTGGTACCGATTTCTTTGGATTTGATTCACGTCTTCAAATGTGAATTTTGATGATCGATTGTTTCTACAATCATTTTTAGTGATTTGTCACTTTAAAATATAAAGGTCTTCTATACTAGTAGTAAATATCAAAACTCTTTCTTCAAATGATTTCAACAATATTTTATCACAAAGCTCATTTCTTAAAACCGTTTTCCTATCTATTAGTATATACAAACCTTTACCTCACTCGTATGAGAAATCTAATTAAACGGCTTAGTAAAACAAGTGGTATGAAATGCTTGCAATTACTTCGTTGGTTAATTCTTGGCTTGTTCCATTGAATCTCTTGTGATAATTTTCTAGTGGAGATCTACAATTTGTTCGCAAATATTTAAGTTAAGCTAGTGGTTATGGGACATGATGCTAAACATATATATATTTACTAGTTTATTGTAATTGACACTTCTTGATGATCGATGATGATCATTTTATGTTTTAGACTAGCAATGTGCGATGTCTCTTTGTCTATGTGGAGGACTGTTCCTCATTTTATTGAGCTTCGTCTCATTTCTTGCATGGGTCGTATCTATTTAGGTGCGTCGATGTTTGTTTACACATGGGTCGTACCTTTTTAGGTGCGTCGATGTTTATTATGCATGGGGTGTACCTTTTTAGGTGCATCGATGTTTGTTTACTTCGTGGAGCAATCGACTCAATAAGTTGGGACATGGGGCGTATCTTTCTAGTTGCGTCGATGTTCGTCTATGCGTGGGGCGTATCTTTTTAGGTGCGTCGATGTTCGACTTTGCATGGGGTGTATCTTTCTAGGTGCATTGGTGTTAGACATTACATGGGGTGTATCTTTCTAGGTGCATCGGTGCTAGACATTACATGGGGTGTATCTTTCTAGGTGCATCGGTGTTTATTTATGCATGTGATGTATCTTTCTAGGTGCATCGATGTTTATTTATGCATGAGGCGTATCTTTCTAGGAGCGTCGATGCTAGAGCATAGGTCGTACCTATTTAGGTGCGTCGATGTTCGACTGTGCATGGGGCGTGTCTTTCAAGGTGCGTCGATGTCCTGTTTATGGGATTGGCCATCCTTTTTCTTATGATTTTTGGATTTCTATTTGATGATTTCTAGAATTTATGTTTCACCGCCTTTTTCAGTTGGCATTGATATGTATGTCATTTATTGTGGCTTGGTGAATTAAATGAAGAATACGACATTCTTTTTGATGCTATGAGATTCTTGAGATTTTGTATGACTTTCGTGATTTTCTAATGTATACTTATTGAAGTATGACATTTTTGGTTATCATACGTTTTATTATTTATCTCTTCTTATATCTCATTTTATTTGATAATTATAGCTTGACTGATCCGTTTATTATTTTCTTCTTAAATAATACTCGGGTCAGACTGAGATTTTACAGGTGCTTCTGCTTGACTCCTGATCGGACCATCATCTGGCTTTTGGCTAACTACTTAGATTAGTAGTCTTTGTTGTATACATTTGAGATACAGACTCTATGATGTATACTTATTCTTTTGTCTAGCACTTGTATCTATTCTTTTTGATATTGTGGATCTTGTTTGACCACAACTCTGTTGTACAATTTCATGTGTTACATTCATATCTATTTCCGCCTTTGTGATATGAATTATCTATGAATGATTTGTGTTATGTTTATTTCTATATTGGTTTCCAAAGATTATATAGCCACTGTGTAGTAGCTTTGAGTTTGTGTCGGCATGTCGGATTCCCTCTTGAGATGAAATGCATGTTATACTATCTGACATATCGATGCTCGCGCAAAGAAATTACATGGATGGTCGCTCCTCAACAGCCTTATTCTCCGTGCTAGTTGACAGCATTCACCGTAATGTTCTTGGCTAGCGTGGGTATAGAGGTAGGGCTTCACAGCTTGGTATCCGAGCCAAACTTCGGAACAACATAGAATAATTTAACAAGGATCATCGTCCTAAGTCCATCTTAGGAGTCGTGCTTTAGGATTTAATTTGAGTCTTCGTACCGATTCATCCTATTTTCTTTACGATTCCTTGTTTTATCAATCAAGTTTGACTGAAATTTATTTTGAGAATAACCTTTTCCTCTTCTTTCTTTCTTTCTTTCTTAAAGAAGACAAATGGTTAGACCAAGCCGTCCCAGCGCCGGTCAATCTAGTGCTACTCCCTAAGACGGAGTATTTATGTCCGCCCAGCAGCTTCTTGATCTTGTAAAGAATCAAGAGTTTATCTCCGCTTTGAGTAAGAACCCCGAAATGGTTCTACCTTTGAAACTTGAAGTTTCTTTCAATCAGCTTATGGATGTTACTCTTCTTCATGGAGAGGTTGGTAAAGGAAGTGTTTGTGATATTGGGACTTCCAAGAAGAGGCATATTAAGTTCAAGAGCCTTAATCCCAATAAGAGAGTGAAGCAAACTACTTTTGTAGCAAAGACTTCAATCCCTAATCGTGGAGGATGCTACAGTTGTAATTCTAAGGAACACTATGCGAATATGTGTCCAAAACCCCATTCTTGTCGCTATTGCAAGAAATCGGGTCATCTTTTATCTGCATGTCCCAAACTTTTGAACAAGGACATGAGAAAGCTAAATATTGTGCAAGCCCCTAGAAACTCTTCTCTCGGTCAAGGTATTTCTCATTCAATCCTTGATTACATTTGTTTTATGATTTTCCTTTTCGAGTTCTTTTTGATATGGGTTTCGTCTCACTATTTTATATCAAAAGAACTTGTGATTCTTTTTTTTTTTAAATATTTTGGGCTTGATGTCTTCATTTAGAATTGCGAATCCGGATGGTAGATCCGCAACACTCAATTTGCTTTTATTTGATATCGAAAGTTATTTTATGTGATTTTTCTTTCCGAGCCGATATTTTTACTTAGGCTTCGGAATTGATTTGTGCGATAGGATTGGCTTAATCATTAATGAAGCCTATATCCTATTTTCTCGAGTGGACTATTCATCTTTGACATTTTCAATCTGTTAAGCAGATTTCTATTTTTCCTTTATGATTTTGATTCCAACTTGATGGCATCATTTTATTCCTTAAGCCCACTTATAAGGAAATTGTTATTTCTCTCGTTCATGTAGTTTGAGAAATTTTCCGGTATTTTTGAGCATGTCTTCGGGTTATCACCTAAGTAATCTTTTGTGTTGTGCTAAGGTCTTTTCAGTTTGACCTTACCACCGGTTTTCATTTGCTACGAGTAGCGGAAGTTAGCATTCCACTTACCGCATTCCGCACTTGTTATGATTTCTATGAATGAATTATTATGTCATTTAGTTTGTCTATCTTATTTCATTCACTTTAGGTATCGAGCATTCTATCGAATATCTCGATGATTCCATTTTTTTGCATTTATTGATTTTGGATGAAAATAGCAATTTAAAATTTTGCAAAATCTTTTTCATAAGATTTATTTAGAAGTATAACTGGATTTTTGTTCTTAAAACGAACAAAGAATATTCTTAGAAGTTTTTGAGAAACTTACTTATCCTATAGAATATGATTTTGTGATTGTATTACCCATTTAGTGTTTTAAGAATTCTGGTCGATGCGCTTGATCAACGTTATCGATAAGAATCTCCTAAACGCTTTGATGAGACAATCAGACAGGATGTATTGACTTGTAAAAATGTAAATTTTCGTAGAAAGATTATTACATAAAAATAAAAATGTAATTTTGAAAGTTTTAACTTTTCAGGAAAGAAGATTATTCAAAAGAAATTCTTCCTTTTCGATACTCTTATTCTTGTGATTCCTGAAGGGGAACCAAGACTTTGCTATTTGTACCGATACTAGTCGTATTGGTTTGGATGCCATTCTCTTGCAAAGGAGAACGTGCTATCACTTGTGCTTCTAAATCATTATAGCTTATCGAGACTAGATATGCCACTCATGATCTAGTGCTCGCGGTTATTGTTTTTACTTTTGGAATTTGGCATCATCATATTTGGATGAGAAATTTGTTCTCTACCTCGATCATAAATCTTTGGAATATTTATTTTCTCATAAGGAACTTCATGTTGACTTGAGTTCCTAGCATCTTATGATCTTGATATTCTTTTATTCCCGAAAGGGAAATCGTGTTGCTAATGCGTTTAGTCGTAAGCAATAAGTGGTTGATTCTTTGGTGATGTCTGAATGGAATTATCTTTTTATTAAGTTCATCAGACATTTTGATATACTTCGTTTTATTGAGTTTCATCTCATTTCTTTTATGGACTTGCGTCTGATGTTCTTCTATGGTGTTCGGTTCATCGGATGTACTGTTATTATACTACATCGATGTTCCTTCTTATCTGGATCAATGGATGTACCATTATTATACTACATCGTTGTTCCGGTTTATCGGTTCATTGGACGTACCGTTTTTGTACTACGTCGGTGTTTCGAAATTATTCGGGCTTTGGTTCATTGGGCGTACCGTTTTTGTACTACGTTGATGTCCCAAATTATTTGAGGTTCTAGTTTATCGGGCGTACTGTTATTATACTACGTCGTTGCACCAGCTCAATTTTCTGATATTCATGATGTTTTTCACGTCTTTCTACTACGGAAATGCCTTAGGGATTCCGATTTTTATTCTTGAGCCCGGTGTTATTGAGGAAATTGAAGTTTCACCCAATTTGATTTATGAGCAACATCCCATTCACATCATTGCTTCGGAGATTGAGCGCCTTCGGAATAAAAATGTTCTTCTTGTGAGAGTTCAATGGTTCTCAAATCCTAGGGATTACTCTTGGGAATCTAGAGAATTCATCGAGCGATCCCGTTCTTGCTAACTCTTTCGTGCTCTTTATGGTGAACTTCTTATTTCAAATTTTCTTTTGTGTTGATATGCTTTTATGGTTGTTACTGTTTATTATCTCCATAAGTATTGCGAGGACGCAATTTCTTTAAGGAGGGGAGTCTGTAACAACCCGCATATTTATCGATTTTATATTTAAATGTTTTATTTAAATATATTATCGTTCGTCGGATTTTGGTCCGAAAAGCTACTTTTTGCAAACAGTCGAATTGGGACTCGAGACCACCCCCATTGAGTTCGAAATGACATTTGCGACCTTTTTGAGTATAAACTTCGATATGTTTGGAGATAGTGGAATTTGGACCTTTTTCACTTAGGGCTTTGGTTTGGGCTGAACCCATTAGCCACTTACTAACTCAGTCCTAACCCCATCTCCTCTTCATTACTTCACTTTCATTTCCTAATACATTCAAGCTTCATCAAAAATGGGGGAGGAGAAAAAGAATTAGAATTCGTAAGCCCTAGTTTCCATTTGCAAATCCAAGTTCTAGCTACAAATTCTAAGAGAAGCTTTGGTAAGTATCATCTTCTTCTTCTTCAGCTCATTCTCACTTTGATTTCAGAAAATTCCTAAACCTAATTTAGGAAATGTTTCTCTTTTAAGCTTAGATTCAAGCTTCTTGTGTTGAGATTGAAGTGTGGTTGATCTTCCTTCGTCTTCAAGCTTCTCATTCATTGTTTACGGGTTCAAAGGTGAGATTTTTATCTCACACCTATGTCTATATCTATCTTTGTTGTTAGGTATGAATTCCTAACACTTATTTATGTTCATTTGCTTTTGGTTTGGATTGATTTGGTGAATATTCCAATTTTTGGTGTTTTGTAGTCAAATCTTTAAAAATCCAATCTTTGATGTTTGAACATGTTTTTGGTGATGCACCGAAGAGCCTATAGTGCTGGGTTGTCGATTGGCATAAATCTTTAGCATCCATCGCTCGTTCGATCGCATTTCGTTTTGGATTTGCCATTTTTGGTCTAGGCTGTTTTTTTTGCCTAGCAGAAGATTTTGGACGTCTGAAATTAATTTCAAACGTCTGAAACCAAATTCAGATGTCTGAAACCAAATTCAGATGTCTGGTTGAATAATCCAGACATCTGGAAAGGGGTCTGGAAAAGGCAGAGGCTAAATCCAGACGTCTGAAACAAAATCCAGACATTTGGAATCAAATTCAGACGTCTGGTTGAAAATTTCAGACGTCTGAAATCCCCAGGAACTAAAAATAGAAGGGACAAAACACATACTTCCAGATACTAGGGCCAGACGTCCGGGAACACCTGCCAGACGTCTGGAACTGTTTAATTTGCCTATTTTGGCTATTTTTGAGTAAATTTCCAAGGTTTATCGATTTTTGTTGATCCGGTTAGTTGTTATAACTTTTTATTGACTATGATGACTTCTATTTGTGGATTTTTGGAAATATCCATTTTAATGGATTTGGTATCAATTTCTTTGGATTTGATTCACGTCTTCAAATGTGAATTTTGATGATCGATTGTTTCTACAATCATTTTTAGTGATTTGTCATTTTAAAATATAAAGGTTTTCTATACTAGTAGTAAATATCAAAACTCTTTCTTCAATTGATTTCAACAATATTTTATCACAAAGCTCGTTTCCTAAAACCGTTTTCCTATCTATTAGTATATACAAACTTTTACCTCACTCGTATGAGAAATGTAATTAAACGGCTTAGTAAAACAAGTGGTATGAAACGCTTGCGTTTACTTCGTTGGTTAATTCTTGGACTTGTTCGATTGAATCTCTTGTGACAATTTTCTAGTGGAGATCTACAATTTGTTCGCAAATATTTAAGTTAAGCTAGTGGTTATGGGAAATGATGCTAAACTCGTATACTTACTAGCTTATTGTAATTGACACTTCTTGATGATCGATGATGATCATTTTATGTTTTAGACTAGCAATGTGCAATGTCTCTTTGTCTATGTGGAGGGCTGTTCCTCATTTTATTGAGCTTCGTCTCATTTCTTGCATGGGTCGTAACTATTTAGGTGCGTCGATGTTTGTTTACACATGGGTCATACCTTTTTAGGTGCATCGATGTTTATTATGCATGGGGTGTACCTTTTTAGGTGCATCTATGTTTGTTTACTTCGTGGAGCAATCGACTCAATAAGTTGGGACATGGGGCGTATCTTTCTACTTGCGTCGATGTTCGTCTATGCATGGGGCGTATCTTTCTAGGTGCGTCGATGTTCGACTTTGCATGGGGTGTATCTTTCTAGGTGCATCGGTGTTATACATTACATGGGGTGTATCTTTATAGGTGCATCGATGTTAGAAATTACATGGGGTGTATCTTTCTAGGTGCATCGATGTTTATTTATGCATGGGATGTATCTTTCTAGGTGCATCGATGTTTATTTATGCATGGGGCGTATCTTTCTAGGTGCGTCATGCTAGAGTATGGGTCGTACCTATTTAGGTACGTCGATGTTCGACTGTGCATGGGGCGTGTCTTTCTATGTGCGTCGACGTCCAGTTTATGGGACTGGCCATCCTTTTTCTTGTGATTTCTGGATTTCTATTTGATGATTTCTGGAATTTATGTTTCACCGCCTTTTTCAGTTGGCATTAATATGTATGTCATTTATTGTGGCTTGGTGAATTAAATGAAGAATATGACATTCTTTTTGATGCTATGAGATTCTTGAGATTTTGTATGACTTTCGTGATTTTCTAATGTATACTTGTTGAAGTATGACATTTTTGGTTATCATACGTTTTATTATTATATCTCTTCTTATATCTCATTTTATCTTATAATTATAGCTAGACTGATCCGTTTATTATTTTCTTCTTAAATAATACTCGGGTCAGACTGAGATTTTACAGGTGCTTCTGCTTGACTCCTGATCGGACCATCATCTGACTTTTGGCTAACTACTTAGATTAGTAGTTTTTGTTGTATACATTTGAGATACAGACTCTATGATGTATACTTATTCTTTTGTCTAGCACTTGTATCTATTCTTTTTGATATTGTGGATCTTGTTTGACCACTACTCTGATGTACACTTTCATGTGTTACATTCATATCTATTTCCGCCTTTGTGATATGAATTATCTGTGAATGATTTGTGTTATGTTTATTTCTATATTGGTTTTTGAAGATTATATAGCCACTGTGTAGTAGCTTTGAGTTTGTGTCGGTATGTCGGATTCCCTCTTGAGATGAAATGCATGTTATACTATCTGACATATCGATGCTCGCGCAAAGAAATTACACGGATGGTCGCTCCTCAACAACCTTATTCTCCGTGCTAGTTGACAGCATTCACCGTAATGTTCTTGGCTAGCGTGGGTATAGAGGTGGGGCGTCACAAAGCTGGTGAGTTGTAAAATGAAAGAAATAGCGTGTGACTTGTGGATATGGCATAAAAAACATACCTTAAACTCCTCGGTTTCACAATACTTCTTAAATGTTTCCCATTGTGTTTTTGTAACCCCATCATAACATTCGTATGGCTCTTTATGGTTTGCTGGAAGCTCTCTAGTCTTCGTAATCCAACCACTAACCAATTTTGTTTTGAAACCCTTCCATGCTCCACAAACATTTTTTAACACGTTATTTTTCTTTTTTTCGTCGATGTGATACTTGGTCCGAGGTAACATAAAATAAAAAACAAACAACGTCAAAGCAGTAAAAATGAATTTGATAAACAATGAAAGCGATTCATGACTCCAAACACAAAGGATCTAACTGACAATTTAATAAGCGAACAAATGAATTTATAATACCTTAATATCTTCCTACATGGTATCCTTAAGCCCTTGACTAACGCTAGCCCAATTCTTGATATTGATATCAATTCCAGATCTATCTGTATCGCCTACGTACGCCTTAAAAGACTTCGCCCATTTTCCAATAGGTTTGCCATTATCACACCACTCAATGAACTTTGGCTCGGATGTTCTGTATTTCTTTTCGGTTGTTGGACCTCTTTGCCTCCTCTTAGATGACGGTTCTGAAGCGGTAGCGGAAGTGTTTTGCTCTTCAGTGTGTTCATATAGTTGCATTTCCATTATTCCTGTATCACAGATGTGCACCCGAAAGTTATAAAATATTTCAACAAACGAATAATAACTTAAATATCACACAGTCTGAACTGATTTGAAGACATATTTGCTTGATTGCAAAATGCACACAGCCAGAACTTATTTGAAGAGATATTTGCTTGATATTTTGTTAATATTTATTTGTTCCAACTATACAAAATTAATTAATATTTTCTCCTGATCCAGTGTTGGCCCTTGAACTACTTAATAATATAGTATTGATGTACAATAACAACTCAACATCTGTATAAATGGGCCATACTTGTATATAAACGGGCCATATTTGATGTACAATAACAACTCAACATCTATATAAACAGCTATATTTTCTAGGGTTGATTCAAGCTGTAAATTTCTTTTGTTGTATGCAGAACTATATTTTCTATAGTAGATTTAGGATGTAAATTTCTTTTGTTGTATGCAGAATTATATTTTTTTGGTAGATTCAGGATGTAAATACTTTTAATGTGAATCATGTGCTAGTTACATGTTGTAATCTGGAGTGTATACTATAAAATTGAAAGTCTGCTAACTAATATAGTAATCTTGACTAGATTTCTTTGTAAGTGATATAATAACAACTTAATAATTCAGTAATCAACAAATATATTAAAATATGACACATATCTGGGGGAATATTTGAAAATTTACAAGCACCGTATCATTTCTTAGTAACAAAACAACATCCATTAAATCTCACATAAAAATTTAAAGGAACTATGACATGAATGAAGGAAGTGTTTTTTATATCTATAAACAATACATTTCATGAATGAATGCTATATTTACAACATCTATAAACGAAATAAAAAGGATAATGGTGCTACTGCTAACAATTATGTCATGTTTGTTAATCACGCTCAAAATTTTAGAAGCGTTTTTTAGCGAGCAGTCGATATTAACAAGAATAAGCTTTCTATAGGTATATATTATGTAACCATGTATATTTTACATGCATTCTATAAGCTCATGATTTAACCACTTAAGCAAAACATACATGTTTGCTTAAATTTCAGAGCAACCAACCGGCCAATAAATGCACACATCTGAGAAAGCTAAACATAACTAGTTCACATTGTAATGAGCAACAACACACATTTCAATATAAGAAAATGATTTCATATGTTATTTTTTCACATCAAGCAGACAGTATTGCAATAAATTATTATATGATAGATTCAGGAAGATAAGCTAATGCATATAAATTTCATCATTAAATTATTATCCGATAGGTACTAATGCTAGAAAATAGTGCTAACCTGCTAGTATTGCAATGAGTCAAAACAGAAATGCCTTTTGAATTCTTTTGCAGAGATCGAAGTATGCGTAACGACCCAATATTTTCAAAATATCAACTATTCATTTAACCATGCTTTCACACAAAACTATACTCACACATGTTTTCCTCATTCGTTTGAAGATTTAGCTTCTGATATACACATTCCAAATAAATGTACACATATGAACAAATTAAATGGTGACAGTATTAGAAGGTTAAAAAATTACCGCGCTATCCAAACCCCTTCATCGTGATCAGTACATGCATAATTTGCATTTAAATCAACTTCTTCTTCTGATATACTTACGCCAATGGAAAACGGCGGATTCTCGTCAAATTGATTATACTCTTCTTCATCAACCACGTCGTCGATCCCAACAATGCGTCTTTTTCCAGGAAGGACAACAGACCACTTATGATCAGCTGGGTCGGTGACATAAAAAACATGTTTCACCTGAGATGCCAAGATGAGTGGATCGTTATCATGACTCGCTCGATCAAAGTCAACAAGTGTGAATCCATGTTCATCCACTTGTACAGCACGATGGTTATCAGCCCATTTACATTGAAATAGAGGAATCGTGAAGTCCCTATATTCAAGTTCCCAAATATTCTCAATTACTCCGTAATATGACATTGTCGTATTTATTGGTTTGTTATCTTTAGTACTAGCAAATTCTCTTGAAGATGCTACGACACTTACTCCACTATTTTGCATTTTGCTCTTTTCATCCCGACGCTTCGTATGAAAGACGTACCCATTAGTAGCCTATACTTCATAAGATCTAACTTGAAATTTAGGCCCATACGCCAACCATTTTATTGTATTGGAAACATTATGATTTGTTTGAGACAATCGAGACATTACCCTGTATTTAAACCATACGAATGAGCGGTTATGTTCATTTGTCAACCATCTTTCCTTCTTTGTAGGATTTTGAGACTTTAGAATTGTCATGTGCCCTTCCAAGTAAGGATGAACCTCACTAAGGTGCTGTAAAACAAGTAGGTGGGCTTTGTGAAACATAACATCACCAATTGACATCAATTTAAACCTAATTATGCCTTGACCGTCAAGTCGCCCTTCATGTCGAGACTTGCAAAGTCCAATAGGTTCAACGTCAGTTAGGTATTGAGTGACGAATTCAATAACTTCCTCGGCTACAGTACCTTCTATGATACTAGCTTTAGGTCTATATCTATTCTTTGTTTTTCTTTTTAAAGTTCCCATGTGCATTTCGAACGGATACATATACCTCATAAAAACAGGACCACAAATCTTGATTTCTCTTACCAAATGTACAACCAATTGCATCATAACATCAAAAAATGAAGGGGGAAAATACATTTCAAATTGACACAAGGTAACGATAACATCGGCTTGTTGATCATCCAACATATCAGGATCAATCACCTTACTACAAATTGCATTAAAAAAAATACAAAGCTTTGTAATAACATGTCTAACATGTTTAGGCAATATACCTCGAATAGCAACAGGCAACAAATGTTGCTTTAACACATGACAGTCATGAGACTTCATGCCCGTCAATTTCATATCCTTCATTGTTACACGACTGCTAATGTTTGAAGAATAACCTAATGGAACCTTGACACCACGAAGACACTCGCATAAACTAGTTTTCTCCTTTTTGGACAATGTATAACATGCAGGAGGCAAATAGATACGTTTACCTTTCTCCACTGGTGCTAACTCCTTTGAATACCCATTTTCAACATATCTTGTCTAGCTTTCTCACCATCTTTTGTCTTACCAGGTATATTCAAGAGTGTTCCAATGATACTGTCATAAACATTTTTTTCTATATGCATTACATCTAGACAATGCCTAACTTGTAAATATTTCCAATATGGAAGTTCCCAAAATATAGATTTTTTCTTCCACATGCCTTCTTGAAGAGGAAAGGCTTTGCGAAATACATTTTCAATATCCTTGATCCGTTCATATACATCATTTCCTATTAATGGAAAACAAGCAACTCCGCTTTCTGTCTCCCCATTGAAAGGTTTCTTCTTTTTACGATAAGGATAATTGAGAGGGAGAAATCTACGATGATGCATATACACATTTTTCTTGCAAAAACGCAAGCGCTCAACAGTCATGTCGTCTTGACAAATTGGGCATGCTCTAGCACCTTTTGCACTATATCCAGAAAAGTTACCATATGCGGGAAAATCATTTATGGTACAAAAAAGCATGGCGCGTAACGTAAATTCACTTCTACTATATGCATCAAATACGCGCACACCTTTATCACACAAAAGTTTTAGATCACCAATAAGAGGAGCTAGATAAACATCGATGTCATTTTTGGGTTGTCGTGGTCCCGAAATCATAAGAGACAACATAATGTACTTGCGCTACATACTCAAGTAAGGTGGAAGATTGTAAATCACCAAAAGAACTGGCTAAGTACTATGTTGACTGCTAAGATTGCCAAATGGATTTATGCCATCTGTGCAAAGACCAAGTCTGAGATTTCTTATTTCTTCGCTGAAACTAGAATACATGGTATCAATATTTTTCCACTGCGGAGAATCGGCTGGATGCCTTAGTAATCCATCATCCTTCCTCACATCTGCATGCCATCTTAAGTTTTTTGCATTTTCTTTATTTGCAAATAAACGTTTAAACCTTGGTATAATGGGCAAATACCATAAAACCTTTGCTGGAGGCCATTTCTTATCTGGGTCGTTATGAACATTTTCTCGCGACTTATAACGGGATAATCCACACTTAGGACACTCATGCAAGCTCTCATATTCATTTCGATACAATATACAATCATTTGGACATGCATGTATCTTTTTGTATCCTATGCCAATTGGACACATAATTTTCTTTGCCTCGTAATTAGAAGTAGGAAGCACGTTACCTTTCGGTAGCATGTCTTTCAAAAGTTCCAACAATGATGTAAAACTTATATCAATCCACCCGTGTTTTGCTTTTAAATTGAAAAGCTTGAGCACATCAGACAATATTGTAAACTTAGCGCAACCAGAATACAAAGGCTTCTCAGCATCAAGCAATATTTTTTCGTACAATTTTGGCTCTTCCATCAAATGTTCTTGAACATCATCAAACATCTTAATAACATTGTCGATCTCATCAGTCTCATCATTTACCTCGTTATTCACGGTACCTTCTTGGTCAACCTTATCAGTGTAATGATTACTAGAACTAGGTGTAGTAAGTGTGCATTCACCATGCCATATCCACTGTGTATAATTTTGCTTGAACCCATACCGAATTATGTGATCCCTGATCTGATCTATGTTACGAAATATCCTCCTATTCTGGCAACGTCTACAAGGACAAAAAATTGTTTCTTCTCTTCTTGTTAATTGATCATTCAACGCACACTTGATGAATCCTTCCATTTTGTTCAAGAACTCATCATCACTACGTTTCACGTTATACATCCAATTACGATCCATGTGAAATTGCTAGAGACGCACTACATAAGCAAAAAAAAAAATCATAAGTGTTTCTTATGTTTATTTGGATATTTCAATTATTCCTCAACATCCGATCATATAAACTTATATATTGAAAAAGAAGAAGTTAGAATTTCTGTTCTTGCAAGCGCATTGGTTGATGGATAATTGATTATAAATTAAAGTGTATGAATGAGTAAGCAATGATCAATAACTAGATTTTTTATAGAAGCCATTTTAGAGACCAAGAGAAAGATAAAGAGAGTGTTTAAAATAATCAACCATAGATGGTTCGGAAATGGATATAGCATGTATAGTAATGTAGGGTTACCGTGAAAAGTGAAAAAAAATTGCTTATTCTCAACCTTAACCAAACTAAGCCTCCTAAAAGAATGTTAAGGGATCGAAAACATGGTAAATGACTATCATTATTTGGAATGTCGTGGGAATACTTGTGCCATCTACATACAAACATACATCTGCATATCAAACATCACCACATCCAGCCCTTACTACACTGTCATCTTCCAACAGTAAAAATAAAAAATGCTCCCCTTCTCAACAACTTTACCATTACCCTGAACTTCACTGCCCAATATCAACTTTCACTGTCTACATATCACCTTCATCACTATTCCCTTCAAATATCTTCATACATATCTCCACTTCCCAATACATAACCACCCTAACTTTGCAACTTCACTTCAACTTCACATTGACCAACTTCCTAACGTATACTTCACTGATCGTCTGAGATCACAACAACCACTTCTTACAAAACTTCCTTCTCAAAAAAAAAACATTGCCCTCTTTCTCTGTTCACATACTTCTTCTGTCACACTGCGTACAACCATTGATCTCCAACACAATACTTCGCCTCTGTGCATCATCAATACAACATAAACCATTGCCATACCAATCTCAACCGGCTCTGCTTGCCTGCAACCTAAAATCACCATGACACCGAAACCACCATCGCAACTGTCAACATAACCTCACCTTCGCACTCGACTAACCCCAAACAACGAAATCGCCTCGACCATCATCACACTACAATCAACAACAACCTCTAACATCACCCACATCTTCGTCAATTCCCCTTTGACCAATCAATTCATGACATTAAACTTCCCAAAACTGCCCTTCACAACTCCTCCGCCTGACCAGTGACTCCTCTACACACAGCCAACCAAATCGAACCAACAGAAATCACCTCCAGCTTGACTCGCGTTTCGTTGATTAGCAGTTGCTAATTTTGGATTTTACGAAGCAAATTGTAGAAATGATGAATTTGCGAATTGGGAATAAAGTTATAATAAGTAGAGAACGAAATCAATGTTACTGACAATTAAATTCATTGCAATTAAAGCACCATTTTCGTATGAAAAGTACATTACAATAACATTTGTTTGATTACCACAATTACTTACTGATTGCTTTACAATGTTTAATCTTATAAATTTAACCAAAGAAACCCAAAATCGCAAATCGAAAATACCCAAAATCGCAAATCGAAAAAACCAAAGTCTTCAATAATTCAATAAGGCATACCTAAAAGATCGAAATTCTTGATCTAGAAGCAGACAAAATCGCAGCGCAAACTCTTCAATCACTCGACCCTAGTACAATCGGTAGGGAGAACGGTAGCATACGCGGGTAGAGAGAAGAAGGAATAAAATTTAATTTTAGCGTCGGGTAGAGAGAAGAAGGAATAAAATAACGAAGAAGAAAATAAGAAGACGGGTCGGGTACGTTCCTCTAAAATTTAGCATTCGCGGGAAAAGATGGGGCGGCTGAAATGGATTTGGAGGGAAAAGTTGTGTGCCTATTGTGTCGATTTTTGTACAACCGATGCTATTGTATTTAATTGTGTCAGTTTTTCAAACAACCGACACGAATAGATCTATTGCTTCCCTTCAATTGTGTCGGTTTCTTAAGAACAACAGATGCAAATTACATTTTTAACATTTTCTTCTTACCCCATAAGTCAATAGTTTCGGTTGTTAATGAACAACCGACACAAATTACACTATTTGTGTCGGTTTTATGGACAACCGACACAAATGAGGCGAAGCAGCTGATCTGTTTTGTACTAGTGAAGGAAAAATAATTCACGTACATAAGTAAAAGAAAAGCAAATACATGAAACCTTTGAAATTGATGCTTCCAAAATTCTGCCTCTGCTTTCTGCCCCGTACTAGCCCAGACATCTGAATACAATATCCCTGCTCCCTTCACTGCTTGTTTGGGATCATTTTCTATTTCTATTTTGCCGATTCCAGCAATCTTGGCTAGTTCAATTGTTTGTGCATCTGGTTCAAAGCCTTTTTGGACAAGCACAGACGAAATGAAGGTGGAGGGGGGGCAACAGATGCAAGCAGAAGTCATGAGTGCACAATATTTTTTCGCCTCCAACATACATAGCCTAAGTGATAATAGATTTCAATATATAAGTATATTTAAGCATTGTCAAATTGAAATTTACATAATCTTAATATGTTTATGCTATGCTTCAGATCTGATACCAGTTCCACGTAAACCAAGAGCCAAATCTACATCGAATCACTTCCTCGGCTTTGCATTAGGAACCCTCATCAGGATACATCGAATCATTTCTTCAATAGTATCTTCCCAATTGACTTCAAATGCATTAGTTACATTCGTTAGTTCTATAAATTACAATCTGAATGTTCGGTCACTAATACAAATTATAATTAGGTAAAATCCAAAACATAGTATTAGGAACTACCTTTATATGTTGAGAATTGGAACTGACAGGGAATCGTCAACCTAAATGCTCATAGGCTTCCCTTCTTTGGAGCGCGACATGCTAATAACCGTGACATGAAGACTGATTCAGCTTCCCTTTTTTGAAGAAACCCAATTCAGCTTCGTTGAGGATTCATGCTTCAACTTTGTGAAGGAATTGACTTCTTTGAGGAATAGCGTGAAATCGAGCTCCGAGGAATCGAACGATTGCAAAATCGAGCGATTGCAAAATTGATCTTTAGTAATGAGAAGGGATTCGTGGTTTAATAGGGATTTGTGAGTGAAAAGAAGATTCATGAGCGAAGGAGTCCCGTAATTTTGGAATTGGAATTGAAGATGAAAAGAGGCCATGTATGGCGGCAAAGGAAAAAGGAGGAGGGAAATGTAACATTGGACTGCCAAATTTTCATTTGGTTTATTGATGGCATGAGCGCAAGCTATCTTTTTAATCAAAATGACCATTAACTATCTATTCATAGCAAGTTGAATTTTCATGCAATCTTTGCTTGCTATTAATAGAAAAATTTCTTGTAGTGAAGGTCCAATACTGGCACGCTAACAAGCAAATGTGTCACAAACTCTCGGAAAGGAACCCAAAAAGTGTTAACGTGTGTCCCATACCACCCGTTCGCACTTAATGGTTTACTAACCGCTAGTACATTTCACACTCAAAGCAGTAAAAGGTTCACCTCGTATCATCGGTAAACTAGACCCGTAGGCCAAAACGATCAAACGGACAAGTTAGGAATTAACCGAAAGGATAAACGTACGTGCCCCATACCATGCATTTTACCGAATCGTTTAACTCTCCTTCTTATTTGCTCGACAGTGCAAAAACGTGTAACTTTTATACAAAATAATTTACCTCGAAATAAGCTTTGAAAACCGATTTCGAAAACCATTTGGAAACCATAATTGAAAATTTCCCTTATTATAAAGAATAAATAGGTTTTATGCTTGAAAATACTTTAAAATATTACATGATAATTATTTTTAAATCCCCTAAATTTTAAAAATCATTTCAAAAAGAATTGGAGAAAACCGTGCTCGAAAACGACAAAAAACAAGCAAAATTCCACTCAACCCGAAATTCAAATTAAATTCATGTAATTCAAATTTTGAATTCATAATTCATCAAAACTGGGCTAACCTATTGAAAGGCATCATAACCCTCAAAATGCTTCAGAAATATCACAAAAATAGAAGTAAATGTCAAAAATCCGACGAAAAAATGACATAAAAACACTTAGCCAAAACAATAACCAAGTCTGAAATCTTCTCTGGGTTCAACTTTCGGACATAAAACCGGTGGCCGAATGATCTTTGATTCATTTGGAAATTGGCATGCATAAAGTAGAAAATTTCGTTTTTCAAAGAGAAAAATAATAAATGGAGAAGTTATGCTGTCACAAACATGGACTCCGACCATGTTTGTAACAGCTCAACAAGAATGTGCCCAGGCATAAAAATCCACTCTGGGTTCACTTCCAGGCATGAAACCGAGGATCAAATTATATCAGGTTGACCTCAAAATTCGTTTCCATGTAGTAGAATACTTCTTCTTTCAAAAAAAAGAAACATGCAATTTGGTGAACATATAAAAAAATTATGATGTCTCAAAGTTTCACCCAGACAGTGTTTTGGCTGTAAAATCTGGGCAAAAAAATGGTCCAGGTCAAATTTTGACAGCATATTCCTATAAGCTATATAAGTCTAAATGACCTAAAATCTGGTATGAATATAGTATAAAACTCTATCTTTCAAACAAAAAAAGAATCACGCAATTTCACTAAGAAACGAAAAAGTTATGCCATCACAAACATGGACTCAGGCCATGTTTGTAGCAACTCAAAACGTAATGTGCAGGTAAATTTCAGGCTGTGCATTGATTTTGCAGCAGAGACTTCAGGTAACAAACGAATGAGTTTTGCTATAAAATTTTGCAGGTATATATTGCAACATATGAACTATCAATAGAAGAAAATTCGGCTGCATTTCATTGCCGGAATTGAGAGAAAATTTCATGCAAAGTGACACCCAATCTCAGTTTTTACAGAAACAAAATTATCAACCAAATCAATATTTTCAAGCAAAGCATATATTTTTGCATTTGAAGCTTTGCTTCAGCTAGAGATTGTGATTTATTAACTCATCTATGCAGATATGAAGACCAAAGTTTGGAGAATTGAAGAAAGTTTAAGGCTTTTTGCTTGACTCTAGCCTCTAGGAACCTGTAGAACAAAAGAAAAAGACATGCAAGAGAAATTCAACCATAAATTAGAAAACCAATTTTGAAATTAGGATTTTGCTGAAATTATAGGTTTTTGGAGTTGATCACCTTTTGAATTTATACCTTAGATTGAAGAAATATAGTTTGCTTGAATTGATTTTGAGTTTGGAGGCTTTGAATTGAATTTTTTTTTAATGTTTGTTTACTGTCTTCTCTTTACAGAAGAAGAAGAAGACGAGATGTTGTGAACGTACAGTGAACTCTTTTCTCACCTTCTCATTTACTGGCTAAGTGCTAATGGGCTTTGGACCCATTAATTAAAAGAGAAATTAATTAGCCTATGTGAATTTATTTAGTACTAATACCAAATATGTACATATTTACACTATATTATAAAACAAATGCATTTTTCTCCACATTTACACATAAGAAAAATATGGAAACTTGTATACATACAAAATAAAACATTTTTTATCATATAAAAAGATTAATTTTTTTAAAATATTTTTTATTACTATTCCTTTATATAACAAAAATGCACTATTTACTCAAATAAATGAATAAAACCATGTTTTTAACTCCTAAAATTCTACAAAATTTATTTTAACACTTATAAAAACATTTCAAAACATTATTTATAGCCAAAACATATTTTCAACCCAATTTTCACTTTTTATTTCAATAAACAATCTTTAAAAATCGAATACTTCCTTTAAAAATTATTAAAAGAAGTAATTGGCAATAATTAATAAAATTATTGCAATTTCCCTAAACAAAAATTATTTTCCACTCATTATTAACCCAAACAAACAAAATAAAGCTTTTAAACTTTATTTTCACATTTTATTTCCCAAAAATTCAGTGTTTATTCCAAATAAGCAATTTTAAAATCTACAAATCTTGTTTTAGTTCACAATATTAAATCATAACTACCGTTATAATTTAATATTTACAGGTAATCTCCAAAACCAGGGTTGTTACAAACTCATCTCCTTAGCAAAATTGCGTCCTTGCAATTTCTAGAGAAGAATTTGTATTCAACACAATTATTTCATCACTCAAAAAAAAGAAATAAGCTTGAGATAAAAAGAATCTCACCATCTCTATGCAAAGAAAGAAAACCAGGATAGGATCGCTCGATAAACTCTCTGGCTTCCCAAGTGCAGTCATTGGGATTAGCGAACCATTGAACTTTAACGAGCGACACGTCCTTGTTTCGAAGGCGTCTCACCTTCGAAGCAAGTATGCGAATAGGCTACTGCATAACAGATAGGTCTGGTGAGATCTCAAGCTCTTGCAAATCAGAAGAATCGATAACAGAGTCCGACTCTCGAAGACACTTTTGAAGCTGAGAGACGTGAAACACGTCATTAATGCCAGATAGATGAGCTGGAAGTGATACTCTATAAGCCACAAAGCCAACACGTTCAGTAATAGGAAATGGTCCTATAAAGGGAGGAGCCAATTTCCCAGTCGTACTGAAGCGCATAACCCCTTTTAGAGGAGAAACACGAATAAAGATGAGATCACCAACCGAGAACTCGAGAGGCTTCCTAAATTTGTCCGCATAGGATTTCTGGGGGCTATGTACCTCTTTCATTCTCTGACGAATAAGATCAATCTTCTCAGAAGAATCACAAATAGAATCTGGGCCAAGAATAAGCTTCTCACCAGATTCCAACCAACAAGAAGGTGATCGACATGGTCTTCCGTATAAGGCTTCGAAAGGAGCCATACCAATACTGGACTGAAAACTATTATTATACGATAATTCCACAAGAGGTAGATGATCCTCCCACTACCATCGAAATCTAGAATGCAAGCACGATAAAGATCCTCGAGGATACGATTCACCCGTTCAATCTGTCCATCAGACTGCGGATGATATGCTGTGCTGAAATTAAGCTTTGTTACCAAAGCTTGTTGAAGACTCTGCCAGAAATGACTCATGCATAGCGGATCGTGGTCACAAACAATCGAATTTGGAACACCGTGATGTCTCATGATTTCCTTGACATATAACTTGGCCAAATGAGAAGCACTCCTATTAGACTAAATAGGAATGAAATGGGCTGATTTGGTGAGGCGATCAACAATAACCCAAATTCTAGAATGGCCCGATCTCGAACGAGGTAGGCCATCAATGAAATCCATCGAAATATGATCTCATTTCCACAATGGAATCTCTAGAGGCTGAAGGAGACCAGAAGGGCATTGATGTTCGGCTTTAATACATAGACAAGTCATGCAATTACTCACATAACTCGCAACATCGCGCTTCATGCCTTCCCAATAATAGAGGCGATGCATATCGGCATACATATTACTACTTCCAGGATGAGTGGTATACCTAGAACGATGACAGTCATCGAGAATGTCATGCCTAAGTGCAGAACCAGAAGGCACAACAAGACGGTTATTCTTACAAAGACACCCATGAGAATTAATGCTGAAATCCCTCAACTCCTCGTGATGGGGCTTAGACTCAAAAATCTGAATAAGGTGCACAAGTTCGGGATCACGCCGCTGAGCATTGGCAATACAATCCAATAAACTGGGTCGAGCGTCCAAACTAAATAATAAGATAGGAGAATCAGAAGATGGAGCTCGATCACGAATATCACAAAGGGATAAGGTCTCTAGAACATCCCACTTGGCTAGCATCATAGAAACAACAGCTGAATATTTGCGACTAAGCGCATTAGCAACACGATTACCCTTACCAAGGGTATACTGGATATCGAAGCCATAGGAAGTAAGGAACTCGAGCCAACGTTGTTGCCTCATATTGAGCTCCTTCTGTGAGAATAGATATTTCAAGGACTTATGATCGGTATAGAGAATGAAGTGCTCGCCTAATAAATAATGGCACCAAATCTTCAAGGCGAAGACAGTGGCGGCTAACTCGAGGTCATGAGTGGCATGGCGTACTTCATTTGGTCGCAATTGCCTAGAAGCATAAGCAACTACCCGATCCTTCTGCATAAGCACGGCACCGAGGCCACATCTACTAGCATCGATGTAGACAACAAGATCTTGATTCCCTTCAGGAACCACTAGAATAGGAGCATTAGTGAGAAGCTCCTTCAACTGCTGAAAAGAAACTTCGCACTTGTCGGACCAAATAAATCGAACGTCTTTCCTAGTAAGGCTAGTGAGAGGAAGCATAATACTAGAGAAATCCTTAATGAATCGGCAGTAGTAAACCGCCAATCCAAGGAAGCTGCGAATCTAGTGAACATTTTCAGGCCTCTTCCCATTCTGGATGGATTCAATTTTCGAAGGATCGACCGATATACCTTCAGAGGAAATAACATGGCCTAAGAACTTAACCTTACTCTCCCAAAAGTGCCAATTGGAGAATTTGGCTTTAAGTTGATGGTGACAAAGAGTACTCAAGACAATTCTCAAGTGATTAGCAGCTCGGCTTCAAACTTCGAATAAACAAGGATGTCGTCAATGAATACAAGGACAAAATTATCGAGATATTCCCGGAATTCTCGATTTATAAGATCGACAAAGAAAGCAGGAGCGTTCGTCAAACCGAACGGCATAACAAGTCACTCGTAAGATCCATATCGAGTGCGGAAAGTTGTAAGAGGTATGCTATCTTCCGCGACTCGAAGCTGATGAAAACCAGTGGCAAGGTCGAGTTGAGAGAAGACCTTAGCGCCACTCAATTGATCGAACATATCGTCGATCCTAGGTAATGGATATCTATTATTGATGGTCAACTCGTTAAGCTTGCGACAGTCGATGCAGAGCCTAAGAGTTCCATCAGACTACTTCACGAAGACGACTGCGGCACCCCATGGTGAAGAACTAGACTGAATGAACTACTTGGACTCAAGCTCTAAAAGCTGCTTCTTGAGTTCCTTATTTTCTTTTGTAGACATCCTCGTTGGAGGGAGACTAACTGGCTGCGCGCCTGGAATGAGATCAATGTGGAAGTCAATCGCCCGCTTGGGTGGCAAACCCGAAACAGGCTCAAATACATCAGAGAAGTCACATACAATAGGAATATGAGATACAACATCATCATCGCTTGAGTCTAGAGAATATAGAGCCACTTCGGAATTATCCACATTTTGAAGAACAAGTGACAGCTGAGTAGACGAACCCGGATGTCGAAGATATAAAATTCTCTCAGAACAAATAATCCTGGCATCGTATCGCACTAGCCAGTCCGTACCCAAAATCATATCAAATCCTAAATAAGAAATAACATGCAGATTCGCATGTAAAGAAAAGCCACATAAAACAATCTCAACATCATCACAAAGCATGCTAAGGGTTGCGGATCCCCCTATGGGATTCGCAATCCTCAATGAAGTAACCATACAAGAAACATCCAAAGACAAATCATCGACGAACTTCTTCGATACGAATGAATGCGACGCACCCGTATCGAAAAGGACTCGAGTAGAATGATCACGAAACAACAACGAACCTTCAAGAATAGAAGGAGAAGTACCTTTACGCTGAGAAGAACCTCCAGAAGAATCTACTACATTCAGCTTGCCAGATTTGGCATTATTTGGAGCAATAGGACAAGTGGAAATACGATGGCCCTCTTTCTTGCATTATAGACAAAAGGGAGGCTTAGGACACTCTCGAATCATATGGTCGGGCGAACCACAATTGAAACAGCCCTTGCGAGAGGGAGGTGCTCCAATAGACTGAGATTGAGAATGAGGCCGAGCCTGAGGCTGAGAAGTAGAACCAAATGGCTTCTTCTTCTTGGATGGAAAGAACTTGGATTTCTGAAAAGGAAACCGCTTCTTGTTGGGGTTGTTGCGAACCGCAACATCATCACCACTATCGATCTCCTTCTCGACGGCTTCAAGATGAAGCGCCGAGTCAACTAGCTCCTCAAAAGAAAGCTTAAGCTGCAACATCAAAGGTTTCTTCAAATACTTCTTAAGGCCAGAAACGAACTTGAGGTTCTTCTTGTATTGAGTGCTAATATACTCAAGGTCGTACTTAGAAAGAGCCTCGAAAGAAGACACATAATCTGAAACAGAAGATTTCCCTTGCTTTAGCTCGAGGAAGCGACGGGCAAGAGATGCTTTCTCTGGATCAGGAACGAATTTAAGCTCGAATCGTTCCCGAAACCGACTCCATGTAAGAGTAGACTCATCGAGCTCGGCAGTGAATAGCTTGTACCAATCAAGAGCACGCTCTTGTAACATGTTGGATGCTACAAGAACCCTATGATAATCAGAAAGATCCATGCGAGAAAATATCCGCTCGAAAGAACGAATCCAAGCCCGAACCTCCAAAATAGACTCGGAGCCTTTGAATGGCTTGCCTTTGAGATGTGCAAAATCACTACACATGCGCGCGAAAGGAGACTTGCACGAAGGTGAAGCTGGAGTAGGTGCTGGAGGCTGGGTGCTCCTAAATAACTCCATAAACTGATCCGCGGACATATGTACTCCATCGGATGGGAGCCACTGGACTGCCCCGCATCCGAACGTTGTCCTTTGCCTCTTCCAGCCATAACTGAAAGTTAAGATAAGATACAGATTATTCATAAAGTAGATATCATTAATTCAAATATGGAATAGTACGGAATCGAAATGCATTCCTAGACATATTCCCAAAATTATATCTATCCCAAAGGACACGAAAAGAGCAAAAGAATGATGATTCAGGGATTCATAACATTTGTACTACACTTTGATGTACCGTGATATGTGTTTCTGTTCTGTGTTTACCGTATTTTGTTCTGAACTCAGCACTGATACCAAGCTGTAACGCCCCACCCCGAGACCTACATTAACAAAGAGCATTACTGGGTAATACTGTCTGCTAATGCAGAGAACAGGACTGGATAGGAGCGACCATCTATAGCCTTGTCTTAAATATGTATTGAATACGTCGACAATGCCATAATTTTTTTTTTGATTCACGTGGATCGACATATCCAATAAATACTTAATACAAAGCCATAGGTGGCTATAGGATGTACCAGAACAAAATACAACAACTCTAATGTAAAACACATCACACAATAGCAGATAATCTCATGGATACACACATACACAGATACACCACAAAGTATACAAAATGATACATCACATATGTGGTGTGACGACCACAATAGAAAACACGAGTCAAAAGAATATACATATCATGAGTGGCAAACCAAAAAGGACTACACAAAAAGTGATAACAAAAAGAGCTAGTAGAATAATCCATGCAGAAGCAGAATAGGCTAAGTCCAAAAGTACCTAACCTGAAACACTTCGGTCTGACCCGAGCATAAAATACACAGGTCAGTCTAGCTAAATGAATCAGTAAAAGGTGATGGTAGAATAATAGAGCATAAGAGCATAGTGATATTCTTCTTAAAAAAGAAGAAACTATAAGAAATCTAACCATAGTCATATGGAGGATACACAACATGTATGGCATATATAATTACACTGGGTGATAGAATGCGATTGCTTCATTAAGCATTAAACACAAAGGAGACGAAAAATCTCATGAATCACTAAAATGTAGCATGCCTCATATCATCGGCAGTCATAAATCAAATAAGAATGGTTTAGGGAATAATATAATGTAAACTCCTAAAAGAGTAATTCCCAAACCCGCCATATCGGCACCTCTAAGGAAAACATAAGCAAAAGCCATCTTAACATAAGGCATAAGGCAAATGTCAACAAAGAGACAAAAATTTCATACAACACCAAAAGGCAAATCCCATAAATTGCGCCAATAGGCAATCTCAATATACATATACGCCAAAAGGCAAATCTCTACATGTTAGTGTAGGCAATGAAAATCTCAAAAGAACTCACAAGAGTCTAAAATCCCGAAGTAATCGCCACCGAATGGTTCAAAGGACCTATTCCAAAATGACGACATACAAGGGTAAAAATCATCTCAAAAGGGTTTTGCACGTGCTATTTTTGTCGAGTACTGTTTCACATAATAGGTACCTCGCCTAAAGGCAAACGTCAAAAGACAAATACGCCGCAATGGCAAATGACCCGAAGGTCCAGTACTGGAACGCCAACAGGCAAATGTGTCACAAACTCTCGGAAAGGAACCAGAAAAGTGTTAACGTGTGTCTCATACCACCCGTTCGCACTAAACGGTTTACTAACCGTTAGTAAATTTCACACTCAAAGCAGTAAAAGGTTTGCCTCGTATCATCGGTAAACTAGACTCATAGGCCAAAACGATCAAACAGACAAGTTAGGAATTAACCGAAAGGATAAACGTATGTGTCCCGTACCACGCGTTTTACCCAATCGTTTAACTGTCCTTATCACTCGCTCGACAGTGCAAAAACGTGTAACTTTTATAAAAAATAATTTACCTTGAAAATAAGCTTTGGAAACCGATTTCGAAAATCATTTGGAAACAATATTTGATCCCTTAATATAAAGAATAAATAGGTTTTATACTTGAAAATACTTTAAAATATTACATAGTAATTATTTTTAAATCCCCTAAATTTTAAAAATCCTTTCAAAAAGAATTGGAGAAAATCGTGCTCGAAAATGACCAAAAACAAGCAAAATTCCACTCAACCCGAAATTCAAATTCAAATTCAAATTAAATTCAAATAATTCAAAATTTGAATTCAAAATTCATAGAAACTGGGTTAACCTATTGAAAGGCATCATAACCATAAAAATGCTTCAGAAATATCACAAAAATAGA
Organism: Allium cepa; assembly: GCA_030765085.1. Classification (NCBI taxonomy): domain Eukaryota; kingdom Viridiplantae; phylum Streptophyta; class Magnoliopsida; order Asparagales; family Amaryllidaceae; genus Allium; species Allium cepa. Next base: position 958,980,262 of record CM060939.1, on the reverse strand, counting down.
AGTAAATGCCAAAAATCCGACGGGAAAATGACATAAAAACACTTAGCCAAAACAATACCCAGGTCTGAAATCTTCTCTGGATTCAACTTTCGGACATAAAACAGGTGGCCGAATGATCTTAGATTCATTTGGAAATTAGCATGCATAAAGTACAAATCTTCATCTTTCAAACAAAAACAGAATCAATAAATTCCAAAATAAAATGGAAAAGTTATGCTGTCACAAACATGGACTCAGACCATGTTTGTAACAGTTCAACAAGAATGTGCACAGACTTAAAAATCCACTCTGGGATCAACTTCCAGGCATGAAACCGAAGATCAAATTATATTGGATTGAGCTCATAATTCGTTTCCATGCATTAAAACACTTCTTCTTTCAAACAAAAAAAGAAACATGCGATTAGGTAAAAATATAAAAAAGTTATGATGTCTCAAAGTTGCACACAGACAGTGTTTTCGCTGTAAAATCTGGGCAAAAACATGGTCCAGGTCAAAGTTTGACAGCATATTCCTATAAGCTATATAAGTCTAAATGACCTGAAATCTGGTATGAATATAGTATAGAACTCTATTTTTCAAACAAAAGAAGAATCACGCAATTTCAGTAAGTAACGAAAAAGTTATGCGATCGCAAACATGGACTCGGGCCATGTTTGCAGCAACTTAGAAAACGTAATGTACAGGTAAATTTCAGGCTGTGCACTGATTTTGCAGTAGAGACTTCAGGTAACAAACGAAGGAGTTTTGCTATGGAATTTTACAGGTATATACTGCAACATATGAACTATCAATAGAAGAAAACCGGCAGCATTTCATTGCTGGAATTAAGATAAAATTTCATGCAAAGTGACACCCAATCTCAGTTTTTACAGAAACAAAAACATCAACCAAATCAATATTTTCAAGCACTTTAAACATATATTTTTGCATTTGAAGCTTTGGTTCGTCTAGAGATTGTGAGTTATTAACTCACCTATGCAAATATGAAGACCACAGTTTGGAGAACTAAAGAAAGTTAAAGGCTTTTTGCTTGACTCTAGCCTCTAGGAACCTGTAGAACAAAAGAAAAGGACATGCAAGAGGAATTCAACTATAAATTAGAAAACCCATTTTTGAAATTTAGGATTTTGCTGAAATTATAGGTTTTTGGAGTTGATTACCTTTTGAATTTCTCTTTTAATTAATAGTTCCAAAGCCCATTAGCACTTAGCCAGTAAACGAGAAGGTGAGAAAAGAGTTGAACACTTGATACCTTTTGAATTTATACCTTAGATTGAAGAAATATAGTTTGCTTGAATTGATTTTGAGTTTGGAGGCTTTGAATTGAAATTTTTTTTAATGTTTGTTTACTGTCTTCTCTTTACAGAAGAAGAAGAAGATGAGATGTTGTGAACTTACAGTGAACTCTTTTCTCACGTTCTCGTTTACTAGCTAAGTGCTAATGGGCTTTGGACCCATTAATTAAAAGAGAAATTAATTAGCCTATGTGAATTTATTTAGTACTAATACCAAATATGTACATGGTTACACTATATTATAAAACAAATGCATTTTTCTCCACATTTACACATAAGAAAAATATGAAAACTTGTATACATACAAAATAAAACATTTTTTATCATAAAAAAAGATTAATTTTTATTTTCAAAATATTTTTTTATTACTATTCCTTTATTTAATAAAAATGCGCTATTTACTCAAATAAATGAATAAAACCATGTTTTTAACTCCTAAAATTCTACAAAATTTATTTTAACACTTATAAAAACATTTCAAACCATTTCAAAACATTATTTATAGCCAAAACTTATTTTTAACCCAATTTTCACTTTTTAAAATTGTCTCCGATGCGGTACCGCGTTATATTGAAATTCGGGAAAAATTGTCTGCGATGCGGTACCTTTTGAATTTATACCTTAGATTGAAGAAATATAGTTTGCTTGAATTGATTTTGAGTTTGGAGGCTTTGAATTGAATTTTTTTTTTAATGTTTGTTTACTGTCTTCTCTTTACAGAAGAAGAAGAAGATGAGATGTTGTGAACGTATTCTTACCTTCTCGTTTACTGGCTAAGTGATAATAGGCTTTGGACCCATTAATTAAAAGAGAAATTAATTAGCCTATGTGAATTTATTTAGTACTAATACCAAATATGTACATATTTACACTATATTAATGCATTTTTCTCCACATTTACACATAAGAAAAATATGAAAACTTGTATACATACAAAATAAAACATTTTTTATCATATAAAAAGATTAATTTTTATTTTTAAAATATTTTTTTATTATTGTTCCTTTATTTAACAAAAATGCGCTATTTACTCAAATAAATGAATGAAACCATGTTTTTAACTCCTAAAATTCTACAAAATTTATTTTAACACTTATAAAAACATTTCAAACCATTTCAAAACATTATTTATAGCCAAAAATTATTTTTAACCCAATTTTCACTTTTTAAAATTGTCTCCGATGCGGTACCGCGTTATATCGGTATTTCTAAAAGTGTCTCCGATGCGGGGTGTATTGAGATTCGGGAAAACTGGAAAGCTAGCACCGCGTTATATTGGTCCTTTTCCTATTCTAGAAAGGATTGGTCCTCTGGCATATCGAGTGCAGCTACCCAACTGGTTGTCTGGCGTGCATGATGTGTCCCACGTTTCTAGTCTTCGGAAGTATGTGCACGATCCAGATAGTATTATTGAAGAAGCTGCTCAGCAGGATCTCGAAATCACTGTTAACTTGGCAGTTAAAAGAGAGCCGATAAAAATTGTAGATCGTGATTAGAAGCGATTGAGGAACAAAGTTGTGAAACTGGTCAAAGTTCAATGAAGTGGCGATCCAAAGGACTGTACTTGGAAAACCGAAGACAATATGCAGAAATCATATCCCAATTGCAGAGTGGATATCTCGGCTTAAACTGGTAAGCCATTTCCTTATTCTTCTAAGTTCGTATATTCTTTGTTTGTTTTTCTCTCTTTTTCAAATTTTGAGGACGAAATTTTCTTAAGGGGGGATATTTGTAACATTCCAAAACTTTTAAATTTAATTTTGTAACTTATTTAAATTTTGAATAAATTTGAGAAGTTTCAAAGACAAAATGAAATATTATTAATATTAAGTATAAGAAAAGAAAAATATATATGAATATGAATAAATATTTGATAGTTTAAGTTTTAAAAATAAATGATAAATAAATGAAATATGTAACAAAAATTTGTATTAATCAATATAATAAAATATGTACAGATGAAAATGTTGTTAGCTTAAACTTTGAATAGAAATAAAATTTGGAAAGTATGTTGTAACAAAAATCATATAGTTACAAAAATGACCTAAAAATACATATAAACTTGTATGAAATTTTTATAAACAAGAAAACATAAGTTTGCAAGTGGAACTATATAAACCAGGAAAAAATCAACATCATATATATATGTGTGTGTGTGTGTGTGTAAACAAGGATGGGGGCATGAGCAATAAATGCTATTTACTCTTCAGCATGATCAAGATCAAATCAGATGAAGCAAAGAATGGGTTTAGTCAAGAAAGGAAAAAAAAGAAATATAAAATGTTGAGCAAAGAGTACTTGCCAATACCTTGCCCTGTACAAACTCTCTACTTTATATCTACATGTAGATTGTCTTCAGTTCGTTCAAACCATAACTTTGCTAACCTGAAGACGAAAAAAAAAGAGCATCATTATCTTACAAGAATTCAAATACCACTCAAGATCAAAACAGAAGGAAAAAAAGATAAATTGCAGGCTGAGTAAACACAGAAGCGCTCTCTGTTTCAACTATATTCAAGTGAGTAAACAATTTAAACTTAAGTTAAGTATATATATATATATATATGCTGCTTGAGAAGCCTGAGATTGAAGTTACTTGGTTAAGCATATATATATATATATATATATATATATATATATATATGTATGTATGTATGTATGTATGTATGTATATATATGAATTACTATGTGTTTATAATTATTATGCGTATTTGTCTAGTTACACTTGGTATCTCCTCTGTTTTGAACACTTGATATTTCCTTTCCGAACACAAAAGTTTGACAGAAAAACCCCAAAGAGATCAAAACCTTGATCTTTGTTAGTATGAAAGATTTAAGTTCAATATGTTATTTGATTATAAATGAAAGTTAAAACTTATTTCCAGCAAAATAAATGTAAAAGGAGTCTGATACTACATAGAACAGATGAACACATATGAACATGATAAAATAAAATATGATAAATTGCTGAATTAAGTACATAAGTGGAATTATCAGTTAAAAATATGATTTTTAAAACAAAAATTTTGACTTTTCATTTACAATGTTGAGAGCAGTTCCTAGTGAACCAGAAAATGCTTTTTTAACAATTTCCAGCGATCGAACATTTTTTTGATGTTGGATTTTTGCATGAAGCAAGCCGAGTAATCTATCATATCAGGAAAAATGTTGAACTATTTTTCTATTAAGGGTGATGTTGTATCGAAGTGATTTTAGGGTTTAACTTCCGTTTTAGTCGAGGTCGGAGATGAGGTGTTTCCTCCACCTCTGGTTGATCGAGCTGAGTCGTATTGCAGGGGAGGGTAGTACATGGGGTCGGCGAGGCGAAGCCGAAGCTACAGCACTTTCGAAGGTCAGAGCAAGGTGGGGCGAGGCGATTTGTTGGATGGTCGTATGTTTCAGTTTTGAATGGTAGGCCAGATTTTGCTTCGTACTTCGTGATGCTCGTTCGAAGGGTGGAGTAGCACGTGGGGATGGTCGGCGACATGTTCGTGGTGTCATCGGTGGTAGGATCGTCATTGACGATCTGTGCACGTACACGGAGCACATGTTTCAGGTGTTATGGAAACTTGCTTTGTATTGGTGAAGGCGGGGAAGTGGACTCGAGTGATTCCTACGTCTTGCTCGAAGCAAGCTACGGGGAGTAAGGGTTTGAACTCGAGTTTTGACTCGAGGTGGTTTGGGGGTTGTACGAGATAGTACTTAGGAAAAAATTGGAAAAAAATATATATAGCACGGGTTGATTTTTGAAATGACCCGAAGCAAACATGAATTTTTCTCGTGCGTGACCAGAAGCAGGTCTCGTGACAAATTTATAAACAGATTTTTTACTTTAATTTTTTTTTCAGATTTTAAGACACTTTTAAAATATGTTCAAACATTGATTTGATTTGAAATTTTAAGCTAATTTAAGACTTAAGTAAAATGTTTGAAGAAATTAATTTTAGTTTATTTAGTTTAATATAATACTTTTATAAAGGTTATTTATATTAAATAAATAATGTAATTTAAAAGAAAATTAAAGTAAAGTGTTGTTAAAACTAAATATTAACCTTTAAAATGTGATAAAGGAAATTTATTGAACACGGTTTAAAAAGATAATCAAAGCAATTCGATTATCTTTTGGTTTACTTAAACGATTAATGATTTGTTAATATAACCTCTTTAGAAATAATATTTGTTAATTAATTAATATTAAAGTTTAAATTAATTGATAATTAAGATTTAGATTAATTTATAATTAAGATTAATTAATTTGAAACTAATTAAGATAATAAATTAAGAAGTGATTAATTAATGAAAATGATCAAGATCTAATCAACTGTAATTAATTGTAATTAATCATTGAAAAAAAATTCTAATGAAAGTAATAAAGTGATTAATAAATTTAAATCACCTGACTTATTTATCTAAATTTAAGATGCTTTGATTGTCCTTGATTGTTGTATGTTGGATTGATATTCCTATACGTGATGTGATGCTATGTAATAATGCTTTGTGCTGAGCTGTGATATTGGTACTGAATATACTGCTGTGTAATTGTGAAAAACCCATTTGCCTGTAAAAACGGCTTTTGAATTTAGATGCGACAGGAAATCGGATTCCAGTTGGTTATCCAAAACCCACATCGAATGTGTGAATCTTTGTGAATGACATATTCACATGTTTTAAAAAAATCGACGCTCACTATTCGGTTTAGCTGGGAGAGGACTTTGTGTCGTATAACTCATTCCGAATATGTGATTCGTCGATATAGATAGCATTTGAAGACCGGTGGTGAAGATTGGGTATCTTCGAAAATGATAGGACAACCTATCGATTGTCTCTACACTGAGTTGCTTCGGTATAGAGATTCCCTAAGTGATCGGAAGTTCGATCGGGATTGTGGATGCCCGGATTGCAAGGGCTTCTTCGGAAGTGCCTTCGGTTCTATTTGAACCCGGAATAGACTTGTAAGGTTGTATGTCTGACATTACAAATTGAGATATAAAGCAGATTTCTTTAAAATACATATCTGTTGGTGGAGGAGAATTTGTTCTCTTAGCTTAACACCCTTCTCTGAGACGTACGAGCTCAGAGGTTATGTAGTCAAAGATTATTAGCGATATACTCCCAATTTGGTAGTGTGACACGCTAAGTGCTGCTGATCATTTGTTGATCGAAGCATGGCTTTGAGAAAAACGTAGCTTTGTGGACGAGACTTCGTCGAACCTCACAACCGGGTTATGGTCAAAACAGGAATCGTGGCAGCAAGGTTATTTGAGGGTAGCTCCCTCTGAGGGTATGTCCATTTTCTTCTGGATTATGAGTGGTATCATGGTATGGAGCCCAAATACTTGCTTTGTGGTTGCTGCAAACTTATTGGTTTGTGGTTTTTGGTTGAGAAGCGCTTCGGATAAAGGTTGGTAACTGTTTGCGCAAAAAATGGGCAAACACCTCAAAGTCGTACGATTCCGTTGATTATATGTTGTTCTTAGCGATTTGGGTGATTTATGAAAATATGTAAAAAGCAGGGACTAAACTGTAAAAGATACACAGATTTATAATGGTTCGGCCAGAACGTGCCTACGTCCACTTTATATGTTATTCTCCTCTTTCTCTTCAGATTACAAGTACAAAGCTTTGGTTACAAGTATATGAAAGTTGTTTGAAAGTTCCTTCCGTGCTTGAGCTCTCAAACTTGTCTGCCATTGTTGTACCCCTGCCCCTCTATTTATAGAGTGAGGTTGAGGGCAGGGGTCTTGGATGTTTATAGCTGTTGGTGGGCCTGGGCTGAAGCAATCTGGACTGGCAAATTTGGTTCGGCAAGGGCTTGGTTCGGTAGTTCATGGAGGTGGAGTTGGTCCGGTGGGACGTTGGTTCGGTGAAGGTGTATTTGGTGGTGAGTGGATGGAGCTTGGTTCGGCTATGCAGGGAGTGGTGTTGGACCGATAGGGCTTTGGTCCGGTTGTAGGAGTATGGTGGAGCTCGTTCGGTAGTACATGGATGGTTGGTTCGGCTAGGAAGGGAAGTGGAGTTGCGGTTCGGTATGAAGGTGGTCCGGTAGGTGGATGGTGAGCGAACTTGGACCGGTTTGATGGAGAGGGAGTTTGGACCGGTAGTTGATGGAGTGGTGAGTGTTGGTTCGGTCAATGGTAGTTGGACAAGCCTTGGACCGGTAGTGAGAATGCCGAATGAGAGTGCCGAATGAGCTCTTGTATTGGGAACGCCGGATGCACCAAGGCATCTTGAATGCCGAATGAGATTTCGCTATACATTGCCGAATGAAACTTTAAACCTTTGATACCGAATGGACTTTTATACTTGAATCATGAGTGAAATCCCAGACTTATATACGCTTGATGGCTGCTTCTTCTTGGTTCGTTCGTGGTGGAAATGCACACAACATTGATATTCCAGTTTTGACCAAAAATGGGATAACACTTTGCCCCCCAAAACATGCCTTGCGATAGGAAGGCATGTTTTGTAATGCCATGAGCTGGATGTTCATATCCTGTTGATTTCCTTGCGGTAGGAAGGCGTGTTTTGTAATGCCATGAGCTGGATGTTCATATCCTGTTGACAACCTATAAAGAGCTTGATATTTTATATGGCCCCAAATGACGACCGTTCGGGATCGTGCTATTTGGGATGAAGCGCGGCCGTTCATGGTCAAGCGCCTAACTTCAAATGACAACCGTTCGCGATCGAATCATTTGAGGTGAAGTGCGACCGTTCGCGGTCAAGCGTCTAAATCCATGCGACGATCGTTCGAGATCGAGTCATTTTCGATGGAATGTGATCGTTCACGGTCAAGCGCTTTACTTCAAATGACGACCATTCGGGATCGAGCCATTCGAGGTAAAGTGCGACCGAGCCCGGTCAGAGGGAGGACCTCAAATGGCGATCGTCCGCGATCAAGCCACTTGGGGTGAAATGTGACCGTTCACGGCCAGTGCCGTTCGCGGCAAGAGATGAAATGGGACCGTTCGCGGTCAAGCGCCTTACTTCGGATGACGATCGTACGAGATCGATCCATTCGTGGTAAGGTGCGACTGTTGGCGGTCAGGGGGTGGACCTCAAATGGCGACCTTTCGCGATCGAGCCATTTGTGGCGAGATGAGTTGTGTCGTTCGAGGCGAGTTTGTGACTGTTCGAAGTCGGGTGCCGTTCGAGGCGAATTGTGACTGTTCGAAGTCGGGTGCCGTTCGAGGCGAGTTGTGATCGTTCGCGATCGGGTGCCGTTCGAGGCGAATTGTGACTGTTCGAAGTCGGGTGCCGTTCGAGGCGAATTGTGACTGTTCGAAGTCGGGTGCCGTTTGAGGCGAATTGTGACTGTTCGAAGTCGGGTGTCGTTCAAGGCGAATGAATGTGCCCGGGAGGGACTTAATATTATCAGTGTCGGTGTTATTGTTTGGGGGAGTTTCCAAATCAAAGACTTTGGCAGTTCATTGCCATACAAGAGGTGCTTGTGGACCGTTCGCGATCCAACGGGCCTACAAGTAAATTTGCAAATATCAAAGCAATAATCATACGAATTCCACAACAGGAATGTTCAAGTCAAGATCAAAGCAAGAGCAAGACGAGGATGTCAAAGTGTAAACTCTTACTATGGTGCAGTCAGTAGTCATTCAGAGCATGCCTATGGATCGTGCGCGATCGCTTACATGTGTAAATGATCAAACCGTGTTAGTGAGAGGTTTGCGACTTGTTCATCTCTTTCGACCTGCCCCCCCCCCCCCCCCCCGAGTTCAGGAGGGAATTTTACCTTCCCACTGGATGAGCGTTCATTCCTTACCAGGTTGCTTAGAGGCCCCTGTCTCTCTCTCTGGGATTGGATCAACATGCTCCAAGTGTGGGTGCCCCTAGCTCTGGTGCTACGCCAGATGGTCCTTCTCCGTTCTGAACTCCAGTTGCTCCTTGGTTTTGTGCTCCAAGTTGCCCAATTTGCTGAAGCAAGTTCTGGATCATCTCTTCTTGTCTTCTCATCATAGCCTCCATCTCGTCCCTGGTGATGAAGGCTGAAGCTTGGTTTGCTCCTGAGGAAACCTCTTGACTCCCTTCCTGTTGACTCTGTTCTGGCCTTGGCCTTCTGCTTGATTGTCTCGCCATGACTCTTCCAATTTGAATCTCTAAACTCTCAAATTCAACTTCCAAGCGATAGGCCCTTGAGTTCAGCTCTCAGTGAAAGCACCAAAAATGTTTGCGCAAAAAATGGGCAAACACCTCAAAGTCGTACGATTCTGTTGATTATATGTTGTTCTTAGCAATTTGGGTGATTTATGCAAATATGTAAAAAGCAGGGACTAAACTGTAAAAGATACACAAATTTATAGTGGTTCGGCCAGAATGTGCCTACGTCCGCTTTATATGTTATTCTCCTCTTTCCCTTCAGATTACAAGTACAAAGCTTTGGTTACAAGTATATGAAAGTTGTTTGAAAGTTCCTTCCGTGCTTGAGCTCTCAAACTTGTCTACCATTGTGGTACCCCTGCCCCTCTATTTATAGAGTGAGGTTGGGGGCAGGGGTCTTGGATGTTTATAGCTGCTGGTGGGCCTGGGCTGAACCAATCCGGACTGGCAAATTTGGTTCGGCAAGGGCTTGGTTCGGTAGTTCATGGAGGTGGAGTTGGTCCGGTGGGACGTTGGTTCGGTGAAGGTGTATCCGGTGGTGAGTGGATGGAGCTTGGTTCGGCTATGCAGGGAGTGGTGTTGGACCGGTAGGGCTTTGGTCCGGTGGTAGGAGTATGGTGGAGCTCGTTCGGTAGTACATGGATGGTTGGTTCGGCTAGGAAGGGAAGTGGAGTTGCGGTTTGGTATGAAGGTGGTCCGGTAGGTGGATGGTGAGCAAACTTGGACCGATTTGACGGAGAGGGAGTTTGGACCGGTAGTTGATGGAGTGGTGAGTGTTGGTTCTATCAATGGTAGTTGGAGAAGCCTTGGACCGGTAGTGAGAATGCCGAATGAGAGTGCCGAATGAGCTCTCGTATTGGGAACGCCGGATGCACCAAGGCATCTTGAATGCCGAATGAGATTTCGCTCTACATTGCCGAATAAAGATTTAAACCTTTGATACCGAATGGACTTTTATACTTGAATCATGAGTGAAATCCCAGACTTATATACGCTTGCTGGCTGCTTTTTCTTGGTTCGTTCGTGGTGGAAATGCACACAACATTGATATTCCAGTTTTGACCAAAAATGGGATAACAGTAACGACCGGGAGGTGGCATACTCGTGTCAGTTGTTACCTAGATACAAAGGTAACCGGCCTTGTGTAGCAGAGATCCGGCTAGGATCCGGGGACGTCCTTCCAGTGGCGTTCCATTTTATATGGGAAGTTCCTTTGCCCGACCATTTGTTGGAAATCCAAACAAAACTATACGAGCCCTGTACGGTTTTAGTTGTATAACCTGCGATTTACTTATGTTGGTCACCACTGTTTAGATGGTAGCCATAATAGGCATAGTTCGGAATGTCTATGCCGGCTAAGATTAATATTCTATTTTCGAAATGCTTTCTACACTATGCACTAGTAATAATATCAAAGAAATTTCCCTGTACCAAGCATATTTGACTATCAAAAGAAGAAATCTCCTCCAATTCTGCGATTGCATTGTGTGTGTGGCGGGAGGTCTTACGGTAGTTTCATTTTTAAAAGCATACCGAAATTCTTTTATAAATCTAGTTTCTTTAAAAGCAACTGTTTTTGTTTACTCATACCAGTCCCATGACTGACCTGGATTTTATTGTTTCTTTCCTAAACTCTGGGTGTCCATAATTTTCCACACGGGCAGCCTAGAAGCAGGTTATCCGTGTTTTGGAGCTAGCTTGGATTTGAATTCTTCTGGAAGCTTTGGATTTGGAAATCTTTTGAAGTGTTGGAGTTTTGAAGACCTTATCAAAGTTTAAGTATGTTGGAAACTTGTTGAAGTTTCTGTTGTTGTATTATTGTTGTATCAGATTTGTATCACTCTGATGTTTGGGATCGATGTTGTATTGGATATTGTATCATGTTGTATCTGTGTTGATATATGACATTCATTTTGTTTCCGTTGTTTTATATTCATCTTATATTATTATAAGCTCCATCGGAACTGAAATTTGACGTTTAAATCTCCGGCAGTCGAATAAAAGTGTGGTATTTGACGTCGACTTTTGAACGATGAATTTTGGGTCGTGACATCTTCCCTTTTTTTCTTTCTTTTTAAATCAAGAGGCTGTAATGAATAAAGAGGTGATGCAATCGTTTTATATCCTCAAATGTTTCTTCATAGTTGCTACATGGCTCGGCCACTGCATGTTAGAGGAGAGGTGGTGCAGCTGTGGTGGGGTGGAGGGCTATAGCTGGTCGAGCATTCGTGTGAGCTAGTGGAACAAGCGTGAAGCAAAAAGGAGAGCAAAAGATAATAATAGTAAGAAAAGCATGTGCCATTACCTGATAGCCTAAAAGCTCATGCTAATAGAAGGAAGATGAAGGCTGAAACAAAATGAGATGCAAGAAATATTTGTGACGTGCTTGAGTATTTATAAGGATAAGTTTTTCGTTGTTTATAAATATGAGAGAGGGTGCACAAATCAAGACAAATTTTTGGCCAAAAATTTCGTACGTGTGGAAACAAATTTAAAAAATTGGCAAGCAAATCTTTGATTGATACGTGATGTTTTCCTTATGTTATTAGGGGGGAAAATGTGCTGATTTAGGTGAGAGAATATAGGCAAGAAAGATTTGAGCGAATATTTACAGTGGTATTGATTGCGTGAATTTAGCAAAAGGAAACCGCAAGAAATCTTTGGCAAACATTTTGTACACGTTTAAAATTTATTAGGAAGTAAATGCGTTGATTAAAACGCAAGAAATATTTATAAAATGGAAAGGTGGTGAAAATTATTTGCATACAAGGTTGAGTATTTAAATGAAAACTAGTATTGATTGCTTGGAGAAATGGCAAGAAATAATTCACTTTGAAACTGTCAGGAGGAATTTGCGCGTGTTGTTTGATTTAGGAGATAATTCTGTTTGTTAAAAATGCGAGAAATAAATATGTATGAACGGGTATTGATTTATCAAGTGAGATGCGAAATTTAAGGAAAAATGAGGCAATAAATCTTTGCTTTGAACGGTAAGGGAATAAGTGCGTGATGTTTGCTTTTATGAAGAGGTAAATTGCGTTGATTTATTTACTTAAAACGCAGGCAAAATGATAAAGTGAGAAACGCTTATTCAAGGCATGCGAAAATTTTAGGCAAAATTTGCTAGAAAAGGCAAGAGAAATAAATGCATAGATTTCACCGGGAGAGGGCAGAGGCAAGAAATAACAATTTTGAACGTGTTTTCTAAATAAAACTTGCGTTGATTTGGGAACAACGGCAAGAAATTAATTTGCACCGGTCAGTGAATTTGCGTGATGTTTGAATTATGTAATTGTGTTTGTTAAAAATCTCCTCCAATTGATGCAAACCGAAGCCCTAGTTCGAAGTCCCCATTGTCGAAGCCCAGACAAGCAACGCACCCATAAAAATGCATATGAAAATGAAATTATCCGCGAACGAAAGATTTTAAGGCTTGTTTCGTATTTTTAAATTGAGCAGATTTTTATATATTGATTTTTGAGTTCAAACATTTTTTCTTTTCTCTGGCCGAGTTTAAATAATGGAAAGGGGAAAAAATTAATTTTCTGGCACCGAGATTCCGAGGAGGTGAAATTTTTTTTTTTTGGAGTGGGTTATTGAGTAGGATGGAGTACATTTGTCCAAAGTAGTAACTTTGGAGCCAATTTTTCATTATTTCCCAGCTAAATTTCATATCTTTGCTGTCAACATGTAATTGCATCGGTTGACTTTAAAACCGATGCGACTAAAACTATTTGCATCGATGTATTTGCATCGGTTGTTGGTGGCAACTGAAGCAAATTTGATTTTTTTTATTACCTATTGCTTTCCACATACCAATTGCGTCAGTTGTTAAGATAGAACTGATGCAAATAGTTCTATTTGCATCAGTTTTTACTTCAACCGATGCAAATGAGGCGAAGCAATATGCACTTTTTGTACTAGTGCATGATGCTTGCATCATGTAATTGTGTTTGTTAAAAAGCAAGATATAAATTTGTTTGAACGGCAAGGAACACTTACGCGAGTAGCTTATTTATCAGTGGTTGTGTTGGTCAATGGGAAGAAAAATGGTAAGCAATAAATTTTGAACGTTAGGGGAAATCAAAGTTTTCATACTTATTAAACAAATTGAAGTAAAGGAAAGTGGGACATCTTTGAATGTAAATGGCAAGTCACGGGTGAATTCCCCTCCCCCCCCCCCCCCCCCCCAAAATGCACGGAAACTTATTTTTTAAATAGCAAAGTTAAGGAAAGAATGAGCGCGTACTTATTTCAATTTTAGTCGTTACTTATTCATTAAGTAAATATGCAAAAGAAAATAACGTACTTTTATAGCGTCAAATAAATCAGCCAAACGGATATGAACGTACACTTTAAACGTACAATTAAAGTTGTAATCAAATAGATTATTTATACACTATAACTTTTAAAATTATAATAAAATATGATTTGCTTATATCCTTTTTATTCATTTACCATTTACTAAAAAAATTATTACTTGAATGGATGTATATAAGTAAAATATTAGTTACTTAATTTTAAAAGGTATATAATCCATTTTTTTGAAAAGAACAAAAAATGAAATAAAACGTTGTTACAAATACATTCAGTTATTATAAAAGATTAGGAAGTTAGGATTAAAAATTTAAAAGTTCATAATGTTAGACTTTAACCAAAATAGGAATTATAGACATTTATTTATATTTATAACATTTGGGTGATTAAAAATTCAAAATTTTGTTTTAAAATAAAACCCAAAGTTTAAAATAAAATAAGTTCTTAAGAAAAATATGAAATAAATAAAGAATTTCTTAAATTAATTGAAGTTGGAAATTAGAAATTATAAACAAAATACAACTGACACTGAAAAATGTCAATTACACTTTTAAAAATGTTTTAAAACCAAAATATATACAAAACAAGTTATTTTACCCCTGAAAACATAAATTAGAACATTACATGACTAAATAAAATATTATTTATATAATTTAAAGTAAAAAAAAATTGTTAAATACAACAAATTACACACAATAGTCAAAAAGGCATAACTTTCACATTATAAATGAGATTTCAACGAAACGAAAAGTAGTGTTCTTAAAATTTTATTTACTTTCAAAATAAAAGATAAAATTCAAATTTTTTTAAACTTTAAAATTTTAAATTTAAAAGTCAATGTTTGACCATATTGACAAAATTCATATTTCTGGAAAATATTCTATTAATTCATGTATGGAATTCTAATCCTTATATTTTAAAAAAAATATCTAAATTAAATAAATAAAACATTTATTAAAATTTTTGGGTTGACACATAGATGGTTTGGATGGCAAGCAAAGTGAGAGTAAATGCTAAGAAACAGAAAAGGCATAAGTTAAGTAAAAGGAAACGTATATATGTTTTATTCTTAAATGCAAATGAAAATGAGGAGTTTTGAAATGAGAATTAAATCTTCTTGTACATGATTTGAAAATGAGAAATACACGGCTAGGAAAAAGTTTGTATGGCTAAAGCAAGAAATAAAGAGACCGTGTTGAAAAAGGCAAGAAATCAAGCAATGACCTGATGGATTTAATTAATATCTTTCCTTTGTATTAACAGTTGTTCTTAATTATATTGAATTTGTTAAATGTGTTCATTTATTAAGATTGAATCCTCAAATAAATTCATTCAGATAAGTTTCATTCTTTTATATTACCTAATGAATAAAATATGCATTTCCACTTTAACATTCCTTCCTTATTTTATTACAAAGTTTATTTTTCTTCATATTAAATTACCAAAATTTTATCAGTTTAACAATTTTAATTATTAAAAATTTATTGGTTATTACACTCTCCCCCACTCAAAACTTTTCATCCTCGAAAAGGAAGAAGGTAGGGGAATAGAAACAATCTGAAAGAAAACTAAATTGAAACTCAAAACAGAATCATTACTCTAAACCATACAAATTCAATTTTAAATTAATAATTGATTTCATCTATTTAATTTCACCTAAGTTAAATTTAACTATTTCAAATTTCATTACTTCATCTTCCAATTATCTTAAAATAAAAATTTCTAAAATTATAAGTTTGAAAATCATTTGTTATACTCAAAAATGTGTTCAATAAATCAATTTCTTCTTTATTCCTAATTATAATTAAATTTATTTCTCTCAATATATTTTTATCATCTACGTTAAATATGTTTACACTTATTACAACTGCTTAAATTTATTCTTAGCTCCTTTAACATCATTTTATATTGTAAATTATTCCATTACCCTTTTATTCTATTTACCTCTGTTAGTCTTTTTATAACTAGAATTTAAGTGTATAACATTTATTACAACCATGCAAATTTTATTTATAAAATTCTTTTTATATTTTATATTATCCAATTACATTGTTAAATTTTGGAAATCAACGTAAGTTATATTGAAATGCAATTGAGTATTATACAAATAAAACATTCAAATTCAATTATCTCAAGTTTGAATCATTTATTCAAAATTTTGATTTTCTTTTTATAATTCAAATTATTCTTCAAGTTAAAATTAAAAATTTAATTTATGATTCCCTTTAAACAATTTAGAGATAAATAAATATCTGTACATAATATGTCAAATCAAATTTAAATCATATATCTATATATCATAAATAAAGTCATATTTTAGAGATTCAATCAAGTAAATTCTCAAGGTAACATTGTAGCCAGACTACAGAATGGTCTCTTCACTTCGAAACTCGAAAATGAATGTCAATGATGTTACAGCCATCACCAAATTATTTCCCAATGACAAAGAGAATAGCACTGATTTTTAAACCTTTAAAATTCTTTGGAAACAATTTTCTATTCGAAAATAATTTATATAATATATCCCTTTCAAAACTTTAAACACAAGATTTGAAACCATTGAAAATTTGAATTCTCAAGTTCTTGTTTTAATTTCGTTTCTGTTTCCAAGTTAATTTATAACCATTATTTATAATTCACTTATTTATATGAGACAAAACCCAAGACCATAAATAAAATTAGTGACTATTATCTCTTGACAACTAGTTAAATTAATTATAAAAATTCTGAAAATTATACTTATATATATAATATTAGATTTTTTCCAAATATAGGAACAAATTTTTCAAAACAAGGAAAGAGATTTAATTTTGATGGACTCAGATCAAAGAGAATTTTGATTTAAAGATAAGTTGGAATCAGAAGATTCGATGATTAAATACAAAATAAGGAACTGGATAAGTTCATATAAATCGCGGGCCACGTTAACCGGGTCAACCGTGACTTAAAGAATAAGATAGATGTGGATTTTCTGGGGTAAATCTACATTCGATCTGAAGAGATAGAGTTCGAAATAACCAAAGATACCAGCATCTAAACCGAGGATAAATATAAATCTGTGGTGAATCAATGCTAATTGTAAAGGAGTTTCACCCCTTTATTAGAATATTGGCGAGACCGCCAATTCACTATAAGGATCATCCGAAGTGGAGTTATGGTATACTCCAAAATCGAAAGAAGATGAATAGTGAGGGAAGTGAATGTACTTTGGAACCATAGGGAACGTTCCAAAATTCAAAGGAAATCGAGTCAAAAGGAAGAGATTCAAGCTCGAATGAAAGTGATTCAGTAAATCAAATTTGCCACACATGCTAAGTTTTGCCTAGAGCCAAAGCTCTGATACCAAATGTAACGAGCCGCGCCAGTGGGGTAATGCCCACCGTAGCATACATTGGTACCTGTGTTCTGCCTTTACGGCCAGCCTCTCGACTGCACCACCAACCCATGCGGGGACATGTAGGAGTAAGAGTCAACCGTTCGCTACCAATCTAGGAAGCGAGAACCCTCTATCATGTTGCACCCTCCAAGTGCAATGGCAGAAACACACGTCGGACTTGAATTGCTCAAAATACCGCATTGTAAATAAACTTTGGCAAATCTTAGAATATATGGTAAATAAATAATCACAAAATCACAGACACAGAAATCAGAATACTTGCAGTGGAATAGAATAACTTAGTGGTTCATGAGGCCACTATCACATAGTCTCAAAAGAAGTAAATTTTACAAAGTCTTGAAACCCAAATATAGTTTGAAATCACCACAAAAACTCAATATTCAATTGTCTCAATTACAAAAGGTAAAATAAGAACTGAACAGAAACTTGACAGCAGCTTGGAAAGACATGATCTTCAAAAGTCAAAAGTCCTAGCTTCCGAGATGAAGTCGGAACTAATACTCAGGCTGACCCGAGCGTAAGAAATGAACACAAACACTCGAGTCAGGACATACATACTTATACAGTGTAAGCTAATTAAAGTGAACTGTAATAGAGTGCAATTAACTTAAAGGATGCTTGGGACCGCCCATCCTCTAAGGATCCATTAAACTATTTACTATGTAGTAATACTTCGCTATTATAATAGTGTTTATATTAAAGTAAACTTACTTTTAAATAGCGTTAAGGAGTGACCCAATATTCCCCTTAGCACGTAATAGTCCCAATAGTCCATCCAATATCATAGTCCCTTCTGATCGGGAAGCCACCAGAGGATACCATACGGGCTACGGGAGAAAACCAAACTCGTACAAGGCTCGCCCTAAGGTAGGTGACATGGCACAACTAGGCAATGCCAGGGTAGACATACCAATTACGCATCCCGGCCGGTGGTATCGCGTGCCTGCTACTACCGCCCACCACGAACAACACTCATAAATCAAAGGTGCGCACCAAACAATCACAAAGTAATGGAATGACATATGAAGAAGGGTGTTCGATCAAAGGTGCTACCTCATTAATCCGAGAATCACTCCTGTTTTAGCCACCATATGCCAACTCACGGGAGTCGGGTCCACGTATTTACCTCAAAGGAAACGTCACCACCATTCTACTTCATTCTGGAATCTCCACCGCGTACACGGTTGTCAAAGTGGTTTTCGGTATCGATAGAGAGTATGCCCATATCCGATCCCGATCTCTTTAACAAACAACATTATTATTACCCGTGGTTATAAAGAATTCAAAATAGTTTTATGTTTCAATCAAAATACTACATTTAAAACTATTTAAAGTGAAATTATAATTCTTGCAAAATCCAATATAAATCCCAAAGGTTTAGCCTTAGTTCATTTGTATCAACTACAGCACTTACGCTGTGCGGTAATATCTTTTACAACAGATTTGAGTAAATTAAATTTTAAACTTCAATATAATTTCAACAATAATTAAACCAATTTATATTAATCATAATTTCCACCTTTGCATAGTCATTTAAATTACTCAATAATTTATGATTATTTTAAAGTAAAATTTTCAAATATATATCTAACTTCTCTATACTTTACTTATTAAAATCAAGTGAAAAATTCTCTATAAATTTTATTTAATAATTAAGCTCAGTTACCACTTCAAAAATAAACTAAATTTCTAATCAATTTCTTAACTTACCATTATTCCTAAACCACTTACCATTCTAAATTTGGTTATATTTCAGCTTCCATTTTTAAGTATTCACTTTATTTAACTATTTAATTCATAGACAAATTTACCCTTTATTTATGTACTTATTCAAATTTTAGCCAAAACATCATAATTTATTTCTTAACTTGATTCCATTTTATTTTACAAATCAAAATTTACAAGAATAAATTTATACTTTAAATTCTGAACATTGATTTATTTACATTTTTAATTTGTACAATATCACTATACTTATAAGAATCATTTTTAAGCCAAATTTTTAAACAAAATATTATAACATTCTAATTTAAAAATATTTAATATTTCCAGAAAATATATAACCACGGGTCTGTATAATATTCTCTAACCTAGGTCAAGTGATACGGATGATATATCATTTCAATCCGTAATTTACAAATAAAATCTGGGTTTTATCATTTCAAACCCGCAATCGCAAGTTAAATAATAAATAAATGAATGAATAATAACAAATATAGTTCAGGCCTATCATTTCATCCCGTAACAATTCTATTCTACAGGGGACCTGCAGTGATAAACAGTAAATAAATAAATGGTATAACAGCATAATATAACAGTATAAAATATAACCGATGATGGGTAAATTTAATAACGGGGTTTTTTTACATCATAAATTTATCACGGGCAATTAAAATATAAAATAAAATCATTCTATAATTTCACTTGTTAATAATTTATTGATCTATAAATATGTTTGTCGAGTGAGAAATACTCACCTCTATGTTGCTGAAGATTAGACTCAAAACAAGGATAACCACACCGGAAACAGTGTATAGAAAGCACGATCAAATATTGAAAAATGAGACAAACCGATTTTGATCTTGAAACAAGATAAATAAATAAACTGAGTACGCGAATTCAATTACGAACAATGCAAATTTTAAATAAAACAAAATCGGAACGGGATTAAATAAAGGATAATTGGACCACATTTGCTCGATTACTTCACCATACAACTCCCCAACTCCCCACGTACCCTTCCCTTTCCACACTCATGTTATAAAACGTATGCATGCACGGTAGGGGAAATCTTTCCTTTTTTTCTTTCTTTTCAAGTCAAGAGGCTGTAATGAATACAGAGGTGATGCAAGCGTTTTATATCCTCAAATGTTTGTTTATAGTTGCTACATGGCTCGGCCACTGCATGTCAGAGGAGAGGTGGTGCAGCTGTGGTGGGGTGGAGGGCTGTAGGTGGTCGAGCATTCGTGTGAGCCAGTGGAACAAGCATGAAGAAAAAAGGAGAGCAAAAGATAATAAAGTAAGAAAAATATGCGCCATTACCTGATAGCCCAAAAGCTCATGCAAATAGAAGGAAGATGAAGGCTGAAGCAAAATGAGATGCAAGAAATATTTGTGACTTGCTTGAGTATTTATAAGAAGAATTTTTTCATTGCTTATAAATATGAGAGAGGGTGCACAAATCAAGGCAAACTTTTGGCCAAAAATTTTGTACGTGTGAAAAAAAATTAAAAAAATGGCAAGCAAATCTTTGATTGATACGTGATGTTTTATTTACGTTATTAGGGGGCAAATGCGCTGATTTAGGTGAGAGAATATAGGCAAGAAAGATTTGAGCGAATATTTACAATGGTATTGATTGCGTAAATTTAGCAGAAGGAAACTGCAAGAAACCTTTGGCAAACATTTTGTACATGTTTAAAATTTATTAGGAAGTAAATGCGTTGATTAAAACGTAAGAAATATTTATAAAATGGGAAGGTGGTGAAAATTACTTGCGTACAAGGTTGAGTATTTGAATGAAAACTAGTATTGATTGCTTGGAGAAACGGCAGGAAATAATTCACTTTCAAACTGTCGGGAGGAATTTGCGCGTGATGTTTGATTTAGGAGAAAATTGCGTTTGTTAAAAATGAAAGAAATAAATATGTTTGAACGGGTATTTATTTATCAAGTGAGATGCGAAATTTAAGGAAAAACGAGGCAATAAATCTTTGCTTTGAACGGTAAGGGAATAAGTGCGTGATGTTTGCTTTTATGAAGAGGTGAATTGCGTTGATTTATTTATTTAAAACGCAGGCAAAATGATAAAGTGAGAAACGCCAATTCAAGGCATGCGAAAATTTTACGCAAAATTTGCTAGAAAAGGCAAGATAAATAAATGCATAGATTTTTATGGGAGAGGTCAGAGGCAAGAAATAACAATTTTGAACGTGTTTTCTAAATAAAACTTGCGTTGATTTGGGAACAACGGCAAGAAATTAATTTGCACCGGTCAGTGAATTTGCGTCACTGCTACAAAACAGGCCATTTGCATCGGTTGTTTACCCCCTTTTGCATTAGTTCAATAACCGATGCATATGCAACCGATGCAACAAACTTAACACTTTTGCATCAGTTCTGAAAATGGAAAACGGTCCTTTTTGCATCGGTTGTTACTAACAACTGATGCAAAATATCATGGTTGGTTGCTTGGACTCAGCCCCCATGTTGCATCAGTTTTTTATAACAACCGATGCAGCTAATCCCTCTATTGCATCAATATTTATACCTGATGCAAAAAAGCCATTCTCAGAAGCCATTATTACAGTACTCGAATAGACTATACATATATTATTGATTATAACAAACAATTATTGCATGAAATATTACAATCATTCAAAATTAAATTTGATGGAAAATACATAATCAGATTTAATAATTCTACAAAAGAATGAAAAACATAAATAAATTTCACAGTACATAATCAGACAGTCAGTAGTAAAAAATAAATGCAACGTGTTATATGTAGACACACAAAAATACATATATACAGAGAAGAGAATGTATCGTTGACAGTGGATAAATTAAGCAAAAGATGATCTTTAAATGCTACTGATATTGTTGCACTTCATTGTTACTGATACAACTGACACCGTTGCACATTTCAGCATCAACTACTGCAGTCAAAATTTGCCACTACCTCACTACCATACCACTGCTCTTCCCAAATTCCACTGACCATCACTACAACTTGCTCTGCCATTCCATATCACACCACTTCCTTGAACTACCACAGTTCCACTTAAACAAGTTTTTGGCTAACGCAACAATTCACCAGTCTTCAACTCCCCTGCCTACTGCCATAATCCCCCCCAGTACAACTATATATTAAAACTGCACTTACGGGTATTAAAAAACAGAATAAAAACAGAAAGCATGTAGATAAACATCTACAATACAGGAAATAGCATAGATAATCACATTTTGCGCCTTCCAAATAACAAATAAAGACCCATGCGACTCTCTTCTCACTGACTTACATATATAGGAATTTCTTGTATATTTTTAAATTCATTAGTGTGTAAGTAATAACTATATTGTTGCTACTGTTTTTATTGTTTAATTACATGTGTGTGTATATACATATATTTATTTATATGTGGTTTGAGGTTTTAAACTTATTCAAGCCCACTACAACATCCTACCTGTATCCCTGACCATACCAGTGGTAAGAATTGTAAATTAACTTGTACAACTATGTTGTATAATATATTTGTGAAGTACAAAGAAAACAACAACGTGTAATCCAAGGAAAAGTGACAAATTGATGATACAATTCATTATATCTTAAACTTGATGAAGACTTATCAGCAAAAACTCAATCGAAAGTTGTATCACATTAGCCGCTCCATTTTTAATAATATATCGTGGGTTTTGAACTTTAATTTTCATTATCCTAGGAGATTAAGTTAAGAAGGTTCAATCATATGCTGTTGACAGGCCCATTCTCCATTTGTTTAGCGTAGTGCATATATTTCCATAAAATTCACATAAAACATCATACCAAACTTTGGTATCAGATTCAGAGTATCAATATAAGCATTGATGTCTGGCAAAGGAAGCATTGGTTGATGCAATATAACGCAATCAGACCACACGAATTGCGAAGGAACAAGGAATGTTTGGTTGATCAGAAACCATCAAGAAGCGGTAATAAATATGTCAGCCTTACCCAAAGTGTAGAGTGATGGATCAGTAGCCTTCTGGTATGCATCACGTTCTCCAACTTACCATCCTCCATCTTCCTCACAAAGTATGATTTCTTTGCAGCATATGCTCAACCATCAAAACTTCCAACTCATAATACTGCCCACGAAGCATTTAAGCATATGCTCAACCATCAAAATCTAACAATCTTGCAATTTTGAATCTACAAGAACTTCTAAAATAGAAATGACCAGGTGAAGATTATAATAGCATAAGCAACAAATATAAAATAACAGACAGACACTAATATGTTCTTTCCATCTGTCATGGTGTTATGTTAATATGAAACACTTACATAAAAAACCAGTCACAGAAGTAACTGGGGAGTAAACTCCAAACAAGGGCATAAAACTCCGGAGAATATTCTCCCACTTTCATTTTCTACATTGTAAAGCAAATTACCACATATAACTCTATGTTGCAGAACACATGTATTATAATTTTGTATTATTCAGTATTTCGGGTTAAAAACCTGGTTAGTAGATTTCAAAGTTAAATAAGTCAGTTTTTACTTATTAAATCAAACTCAAACAATGTATTGTTTTTATTTGATTCCTTGATTGGCCAATCCATGAGCCTCAAATATTAAAATAGTGACATATTTTGTTTGTATGCTGCATTATATAAGTTTATTGCAAAGGTTCCTTGAATAATAAGGCATATTATTATCAAATTATTGTAGCAACCAATAAACATCCTTTATTAGAGATCATTCATGTTTTATTATACTACAGTTAATCATCCAACAGATGCTCCTAAACTATGTCGACATCTTGTGCTTAGCTTTGGGAAGATCTATTTTAAAGTTAAGCAAACTTCTGAACACATGTTATGTTTTTAAATAAAATTAGAGATATTTCTTTTATAACTAGTGTAGAAGTAATTATCTCCGCTTAAACCAGAAATAGCCCAATTAAAATGGGTGACGATGTTCTAATGTTCAATGGTGCATTGAATATTGGATTGTAAAATCAACATATGGTTTCACAGTAGCCACCTTATACAATTTTTCGTCGTCCATCTATATGCTTCTCAGTTTTCTTGCCAAATTCAGAATTATCCAGTTTAACAAAAGAATGGAACAATTTATCAAGGGATGAACTAAAAAGCACATGTAGTGCATATTAGTATAGTAGGGAAAAAATTGTACAAATTGAGAATCAGTATTGCATCACTATTTATGAATAAGTAAACCACACAAATTTTCAGTCTACTAAAGAAGCAACAACTATTGCATCACTTAAAAGAGTGTGATAACCAGCTATATTATAACTATCAAATATTCAGTCTACTGAAGAAGCAACAACTGAATTAATATTTTGTTCAAAACTTCAAATTTTCAAACAACAATGCAACAAGCAAAAAAAAATATTATGTTCACCTGGCTCGAGAATACAATAGCGAGTTTGGAACAATGATGGTAAATTTTTCAGCAGTTATCAAAACTTGTGGTTGTGAGTCCCATTTCCATGACTTGCCCTCCAATTGATCCAGCCTGCAATTATAAGGTACTGTTAAGAAAACTTTAGTAAACACAAGTCACCTATGGCTATGGTAGTTATTTTTTACTACCAAAATTTACGTGCTGACACATCATGTTGACTAGTGGGGTTCAGTTATGTTGCATTCATTGTTTCCGCTAGCATGTCATTATGCTACAGCTACAAACCAAGAATGCGATCCATCATTGTGGAATAAGTGCCTTATTTTGGCTACAATCCTATAAAGAAAGATTGGGTTTTACCTTCATATAATCCCCTGCTATAAATGACTTCAATTCCCTGTTTAATATAAAACTTAATGTTACTTGATCTGCCTGAAGCATTCACTTAACACATTCACTATTAAGATACCAATCTACAAGATCTGCAGACCTAGCTTCATCAGCAAAAAAGGATGATGCTTCTAAATTTCCTACATGTTTCAACATTCTTGCCTGCAATTACAACTAATAAGGAGAAGACTATATTACAACTGTTACAGTTTTGGGTCATATATTTTACATAGGAGATTCTTAGAACCCTCTGCATAAAATGAAAAGAAACATAAATGATTAATAAGTGGAGTGAGTCAGAAGAGCAAATCTAGAACAGCATGAAGAAAAACCATTATTTTATACAAACAAATTGCTTCATACAGTAAATTATTATACACTAAGTTCCATGTAGAAACCTGAGATGGCGTACATATATTACATTTAATAAGAAAGAAAAACATCTTTAATTACAAGAAAGTGGATTAGCCAGCCACATAGATTGTTGTTGTAATAAAGAATTGATTCAACTCCCCTAACAAATCTGTTTCAAAAATTAGTAACTAAATTATGGTTACTTTCTTCTAAAGTTCCTAGTAACCATTACTTTTTTGACCTAATTTTTGACTACTAATCACACACGGTAAATTTTTTGCTAAATAATATACCTACTTATGGCTAGTTTTCATTCACATATGTATGTTGTAACACATAAGATTGAACTGAACTAAATGGCATCCATATTTCTTCCTCCATCTTGAATGAATCATGTTGAATTTGAATAACTGCTTTCAAGAAACAGTTGGAAGTGCAAATTTTGAAAAGAACCTTTTAAAATTGGTTCTCGAATTATTCACATTTATGTACGCAACTTCAAATTAATACAACGTTAAATACTTAAATTACACTCAGTAAGCGTTAAAAGCAATATTGTGAACATAAACAAAATACATATGAATCTTACCATTGGGATCTGTTGCCATCGTCCAAAGTAATCAATGCCGATCATAAACATTAGAATAAAACCAAGACAAAGACGTAATTCAAAATTAATATTAAAAAATTTGCGATCGGTTACCATTCATCCAGTTCTTCACGGGCTGGAAATCAAACCCGGTTCGTTGCCAAGACAACATCTGGTTCGTCCACGGATAAGGTCCTAATGGGCCATCCTTCAACAAACCTGAATCCACTCCGGAAGTCTTATCTGAAACACCTGCATCTTTGCCTCTGTGTACTACAACCGAGTTAGCATCAACAGCTACAGGATCTGACACGTAACCCGAATCCACTCCGGAAGTTTTATCAGACACGCCTGCATCCTTGCCCCTACGAAACATAGTGAACAATTGAAGTTTTATTGTCTGATAATAAAATCACAACAAGATTATCATTTTAAAGTCAGGTAATGGAAAGCAGGTAAGTCTGATAATACAATACTCTAGAAGGTAATGTTAAGTAGGTAAGACAATGGTACATGTATCCTGAAATCTTATATCTTAATGTAAGTGGCAATGAAAGCATGACTGCTTCATGTTAATTTTGACAGATAAATCAGAGCAACGCTCCGCTAAACTCCATTCCAACGATTCCGTCGAGCTTCCCTTCCGAATCTTTACCTGACCATAACAATACCGTCGAGCTCGTCACCTCCAGTAGAAACATGACCGTATCCCACCTACACGTATTACTGTAGCAACGCAATTATCCATAGGGCACCGAGCTTCACCCAATCTCGATCATAGATGCTAATTTCTTCGCTGAACTTGAATCCGTCCTCCAATATCACCAATTCTCCCTCAAATTGATGCAAACCGAAGCCCTAGTTCGTAGTCTCCATTGTCGAAGCCCAGACAAGCAACGCACCTATAAAAATGCATATGAAAATGAAGCTATCCGCGAACGAAAGATTTTAAGGCTTGTTTCGTATTTTTATATTGAGCAGATTTTTATATATTGATTTTTGAATTCAAACATTTTTTCTTTTCTTTGGCGGAGTTTAAATAATGGAAAGGGGAAAAAATTAATTTTCTGGCACCGAGATTCTGAGGAGGAGAATTTTTTTTTTTGGAGTGGCTTGTTGAGGAGGATGGAGTACATTTGTCCAAAGTAGTAACTTTGGAGCCAATTTTTCATTATTTCCCACCTAAATTTCATATCTTTGCCGTCAACATGTAATTGCATCGGTTGACTTTAAAGCCGATGCGACTAAAACTATTTGTATCGACGTATTTGCATTGGTTGTTGGTGACAACTGATGCAAATTTGATTTTTTTTATATTACCTATTGCTTTCCACGTACCAATTGCATCGGTTATTAAGATAGAACTGATGCAAATAGTTCTATTTGCATCAGTTTTTACTTCAACCGATGCAAATTAGGCGCAGCAATGCGTGATGTTTGAATTATGTAATTGTGTTTGTTACAAAGCAAGAAACAAATTTGTTTAAACGGCAAGGAACACGCACGCGAGTAGCATATTTATCAGTGGTTGCATTGATCAAGGGGAAGAAAAAGGTAAGCAATAAATTTTCAACGTTAGGGGAAATCAAAGATTTCATACTTATTAAACAAATTGAAGTAATGGAAAGTGGGATATCTTTAAATGTAAATGGCAAGTCAAGGTTGATTTCCTGCCCCTCCCCCCCTCCCAAAATGCACGGAAACTTATTTTTTAAATAGCAAAGTTAAGGAAAGAATGAGCGCGTACTTATTTCAATTTTAGTCGTTACTTATTCATTAAGTAAATATGCAAAAGAAAATAACATACTTTTATAGCGTCAAATAAATCAGCCAAATGGAAATGAACGTACACTTTAAACGTACAAATTAAAGGTGTAATCAAATAGATTATTTATACACTATAACTTTTAAAATTATAATAAAATATGATTTGCTTACATCCTTTTTATTTATTTACCATTTACTAAAAAAATTATTACTTAAATGGATGTATTTAAGTAAAATATTAATTGCTTAATTTTAAATTGTATGTAATCCTTTTTTTTAAAGAACAAAAAATGAAATAAAACATTGTTACGAATACAGTCAGTTATTATAAAAGATTAGGAAGTTAGGATTACCAATTTAAAACTTCAATTAATGTTAGACTTTAACCAAAATAGGAATTATAGACATTTGTTTATATTTATAACATTTGGGTGATTAAAAATTCAACTTTTTGTTTTAAAATAAAACCCAAAGTTTAAAATAAAAGAATAAAATAAGTTCTTAAGAAAAATATGAAATAAATAAAGAATTTCTTAAATTAATTGAAGCTGGAAATTATAAATTGTAAACAAAATACAACTGACACTGAAAAATGTCAATTGCACTTTTAAAAATGTTTTAAAACCAAAATATATACAAAACAAGTTATTTTACCCATGAAAACATAAATTAAAACATTACATGACTAAATAATATTTATATAATTTAAAGTAAGCAATTTTGTTAAATACAGCAAATTACACACAATAGTCAAAACGACATAACTTTCACATGATCAACGAAACAAAAAGTAGTATTCTTAAAAAAATTACTTTCAAAATAAAAGATAAAATTAATTTTTTTTAAACTTTTAAATTTTTAAATTTAAAAGTCAAAGTTTGACCATATTGACAAAATTCATATTTTCGGAAAATATTCTATTAATTCATGTGTGGAATTCTAATCCACGCCAAAATTTATATTTTAAAAAAAAACAAATTATCTAAATTAAATAAATAAAACATATATTAAAAATTTTGGGTTGATGCATAGATGGTTTGGATGGCGAGCAAAGTGAGAGTAAATGCTAAGAAATAGAAAAGGCATAAGTTAAGGAGAAGGAAACGTATATATGTTTTATACTTAAATGCAAATGAAAATGAGGAGTTTTGAAATAATAATTAAATCTTCTTGGACATGATTTGCAAATGAGAAATACACGGCTAGGAAAAAGTTTGTATGGCTAAAGCAAGAAATAAAGAGGCCATGTAGAAAAATGCAAGAAATCAAGCAATGACCTGATCGATTTAACTAATTTTTTTCCTTTGTATTAATAGTTGTTCTTAATTATATTGAATTTGTTAAACGTGTTCATTTATTATGACTGAATCCTCAAATAAAATCATTTAGATAAGTTTCATTCTTTTATATTACCTTATGAATAAAATATGCATTTCCACTTAAACATTCCTTCCGTATTTTATTACAAAGTTTATTTTTCTTCATAGTAAATTACCAAAATTTTATGAATTTAAAAATTTAAATTATTAAAAATTTATGGGTTATTATATATAATTAATTAGTTAAATTAATTAATGATCTGGCTAATTAATTAAGTTTAAATTAATTTAGAATGATCATTGGGTGGTTTAATAAGTAATTATTTAATGTAATTAATAAAATACTTTGTGTAATCAAGCAAGAGATAAATTAAAATAATTAATTAAGGAGAATTAATTTATTTAATAAAGTAAAAAAAAGGGTAAATAATTTCAGATGGAAATAAATCGAGTATGATTAATACTGTGGTTTAATTCATGTAATTAATTTAGATTAGAGAAAAAAAATTACAATGCAATTGGAAACCATTAATTTGCACAATTAATGATGTAATTAAAGATTGGTAAATTAAGATTGATTAATCTATAATAAGTGACTTATGAGAAATTAACTAATATAAGTAATTAAGGATTAATGTCATTAATATAGTTAATTAATTCATGAAGAAATTAAGATTTCTTATTGCTTTTTGGTTAAGAATAATTTATATTGTGAAATTAATTAAAGTTAATTACTTGAATGAAATTGAAAGATAATTAATCCAAGGTGATTAATTAAGATGATTAATGAAAGGATAATTGATTAACTGATTTGAAATTAGTTAATGACAAGTGAAGAAATCTATGTGGTTGAGGTTAGTAATTCAATCAGGATTAATTAAATTAAATTTGTATGTGATTAAGCTTTGCTTATGGATGTCTGAATGGTATTGAATGCTTTGAATGAGTTGATATCTCTGATATGAAATGTTGTGTATTTCATTTGGATAACTTGGGTTAGGATAACATGAGACTCGAAGAGACCGGGTTCGGGTATTAGGAAATACCCGAAACCACTTCGAATTTTTATAGATTGATATGTAAAATCTATATGCTGGAGTGAAGTGATTTGGAGGAATTGGGCTATTTTAAATCTAAATCTTTGGTATTTAGAAACTTATATGTGAAATAAGTGATATCTATAATAAATTATGGCTTTGTGAATTGATATAAGTTACCCAGGTTCTACGTAAGTTGTATGCTTGTATTCCATGTTGGATGGGTTTACTCACGCTGGCTTCCGGCCTGAACCGGGTGTTACTTTAATGTAATGCTCGGGTCAGACCGAGTATTACAGATTTTCAGGTAAGAACGTTCTGGAGCTCAGGAGGCGAGCTGGATGGCAAGAACGTATGTAGTACTTCCGCTGTAGTATTTTTGAATATTTGAGACATAATGATTGTGTATATTCATTGACTGTATATATGTGTAACCCTGATGTAGTATAAATGTATTTGATAGATACAGAATGCTATGTAAATAGTTATTATTTACTATTATATGTTATACGCTGCGGATGTGAGATGTTGGTATGTATGTTCTTCTTTTCTTCTACCTCTTTTCTCCTTTTCCTAACTATCTATAATTTTCGGGATCGAAAATTCCGGGTCGTTACAATAACAACATTAAATCAAATGTATATAGAGGGACTAATAGTAATTATACTGAAATATAAACCATCAAATTATATTTCGTTCCTATCATAAGAATTGTTGCAAAAATTCTATTCATATTATCCTTGGGCAGAAACAGATTGAATTGTTAAAATAATTAAATTCAGTTAATAAATTATAAAGTCGATTAAAGTTTGTAAAATTATCATTCATAATTTATTTACTACATGTAATACATGTTTCATGAAAATCAATATGCATCACCGTTGGGTAAGAACAAATTAAATCGTTCAAACAAATAAATTCAATTAATAAATTATAATGACAATTAAAGTTGGTAAAGTTACTATTCATAATTTATTAAATGTATATACGTAATTTCATGAAAACCAATTTGTACCACCGTTGCTAGAAACAAACTAAACCGCTAAAACAAATAAATTCACTTAATAAATCTTAGGTGGCAATTAAAGTTGGTAAAATTACTATTCATAATCTATTAAATGTAAAAAATAATTGTGAATTTAAATCAAAAATTTGTTTTTATAAAGTGGCAATTGCGGTTGATAGAAATTGACAACAACCAATTATAAAAAATAAAATGTAATGTTATATGTTTAAATTACATAAAAGAAAAACAATAAACCATGGAGAGTAATAATAGATTCAAAATGCAACATATATAAAGATATCAAAACTCTTGGTCATGATCTCATTTGGACAAAATTTCACATAGAATCAGATTTATTAGATCCAACATGTCAAAAGGAGAGTATCTATGTGATTCACGACATGGTGTCCCTTTGTTAAAGGTCTTCAACATTACATCTCCAAGGAAAATACATTGATTAACATCTATCCACATATATATAATAGTGAATACAAATTATCTTTCTAAATCTTTATTCCAAAATTATAAGAAAATGTTTATACATAAATTAGTTGAATCTGTATAGTTTTCATACGAACTACTGAAAATCAATTTCGTAAAAAAATGCATCTTATATGAATTTATGATCACCCCAATACCAAATGAAAGGAATTTACCAAGATAGTAATATGTTTTGCAGTTAGATCACAATCAATCCAGAATCCATAACCAACATAAAATAGAAAAGGAATTTAAATCTTAGAACTCTAAACTGAAGACATCCTTGGGTGGAAGCATTAATACTAATCTTTAATGGTTTTTCTTAGATCTGGTGATGGAGACCCTATAGAATTTTCTTTTTCATCTTTCCTTTTGTAAACTTATTGGACTTAAAATGTTTCAAAAATGATCCTTTAAAAACAAATTGCGCAAAAGAACATTTTAATTTGGGAATATCGTCAGTCCAAATAGAGAAGGGTTCAATATACATCTGAGGCAACCTTTGAAACCATTATAATTATTAATAGAAATATGAATTTTTCATTAAAGTTTAGATGTCTTTTTAATTATTTAAATGAAACTGGTGCACAGTAATAACATAGGCCACATAATAAATAAAATTAACAGCTTCCTCAAACTTTATATGCGTGTTTAAGATCATATTGTAAAAGGTTCACAAGCTTTGCTAACGCTCCTGTTTATTTCAAGACACTTTGGCATTGATTTTTAAACATTCTCCTCTAAATCTTTATTTAGAAGTTCAACTCCAACATTAGTTTGCCAAAACTTATAGTCGCTTTGTGCGATAATTCACAAGTAGATCCCAAATGGACTTAAGCTTTTGCTAGAGACTTTGCCTTTACATTGACAACGTATTATGGTGATACTGCTTATATTCGAAGGAAACAAACCCTCTCCTAAATAGTTTTTCACTTCAAATGGATCAACTTATGCCCAACTATTGTCTTAACATGACTATGCTATCTTATGATTAACAATAATCAAAGTATAATTTAGACACTTAATATTCATAGTTTTCCCAAGTACAAAGACTAAAGCGCATCATCACAAGAGATCTTCTATTTGACTTTTAAGCTATAAAAGACTCTCGCTAAGTCATTCTGTAATTGTTCCAAACAATTACGTGTATGCCACCACTTCATACTCACAACAGTCATAAGTGATTTATCCTCCATTATACAGGGAGCACAATGTACTCTAGTCTCAAAGAATATATTGATATCCCATTCTCAATACATCTTGACAAGAAAAATTTAAGTACAATTATTTATATATGATTCAATGTCCATTGTTGAGAACACTATCATACCTTTTATTGATTAAGCAGTTTTCATCGAGATTTTATACTTCTTTATATTTAATATATTAAAAAATTATTTATATCCTAATACAAAAATATTTATAATAGAAAGATAAAATTAAAAGCATACTTTATTTCAAATAAGATTCGCTATGCGAGTTAAGTCATATAATCAAGTTATATAATTGCCCCCTATAGCATACGCATAAGTCCATCATTACTAAGCTCACTAATAATCTTACTCGTATAACTTTCAAGTGACTACTTATATAAAAACCAAGGTCTATTTCTATATCAACGAAATACAATCATATAATACAATTTGTAATAAGGAGGTGTTATGGCATGTGCATACGCGTGTAGATGGCATGCGCTTCATGCATGAGAAGATTTTTTTTCTACAAATGGCATGCATTTCACACATGCATGAGGAAATGATTTGCACGAATGACATATGCTTCACTTGTGAAATACAAATTGAAACTTGTTCATGCTTATTTTTTTGGATGAACAGCCTTGAAACGTCTTTAGTTGAATATAAAAAATAATATTTCAAATTTAGTCTTTCTTCTTATAATTAATATTTTTAATGTTTATTTAAAAAGTAAATATATTAAGTTATGTTTCGGATTGACTATCTAGAAACATTTTATTTACAGGAAAAGAAAATTTGGTTCTTTGTCGTTATAAAAATTTATTATGCACTGTAATTGGAGCATTCATGTATAAGATAATGTTTTTTATAATTGGTGATTAAAAATATTTTTATAATATAAATTTATTTATTAATCAACAATAATGTAAATTGTACACATAATGCGATGAAATTAAAGAAGTTATATACCTCATATAATGCAAAGAACTTAAAAGAAGCAAGGTAGGCATATTACACTTGAATAGAATATTCTATGTATGTGTCATAAAGGATTTAAAACTTTGAGAAAACTGATAAAAAAATATTGTTTATCGATAATGTCAGTTTGATAATTATTTACCTTTAGTTATATGATCATAGAAAGAAATGTTCCTAGATGATTCATAAGATTATCCTGCACATATTCAAAAATTATTATCACCTTTTAAAAATATTTAGTAGTGCAAAATAATAAATCAGTCAAACCTTATCAAAATTCCTTACAAACCGATAAATTAATATTATACATACAAAACTAAAAATAAAACAATGAAATTTGCAAAATTCTTTGCCTTTACAGATTAAGCTAAAACTTTAGGTGAAGAAAGAAGAGATTAAACTAAAACTTTAGGTGAAGAAAGAAGAGAGTATAAAAGCTGTTATAAGCAAACAAAACTTAGTGAAAACTTAATACAAATCACCGCAATAACGGAACTTCAAATCATATATGCTCTTCGCCACTGTGGATTTTAAAATTAAAAATGGAAGGTTTAGAGATTTTAGGGAAGGATTGTAGTTATAGACATGGATGGTGAAAAAAGGAAGGAGGTTTATAGGATTAGATTTTATGTTTGTGATGGAATATATATGGGTTACATTTATATGTTTCAATTTCCTCTCCTGAATATTTACGATCATATGCAGTCAAATAGATGACAATATTTTTAGGTATTTCTACTACTACATTTATATTTGAATTTTGTTTTAGAAAGCTTATCTAATAAAACATATTTCTAGGGATATATATGTAACGACCCGTAATTTCGCTACTTCAAAAATGAGATATTTTTCTTATTTTTAAATTTTAAAAGGGTTTAAAACTTAAATAAATATGTTATAAATAATAAATAATAGAAGAGAAATTAATTATTTTTATAATTAATAATTAAAAAAGTATAAATTTGGATTTTAGAACAAATCAGCAAAAGTTAAGTTTTGTTAAAAATAGATAAAGGCTTAGATAAATGGATTTAGTCATTTATTTAAAAAGATAAATCTTATTCAAAACATCTAATAAATATAATAAAAGTATATTAATAATCTTTTCAAAAAAATATCCAAATTTTGCTACATTTTGTCAATTTTACACACAATGTAAAAATAGATATTTTGATATTATTTAAATATGATTTTAAAATGTGAATAGACATGTTTTAATTTATTTAAAGGAAGTAAAAAAGTTCATTTTTAAGTTTGGTTTACTTAAATATATATATTTTAACAAAAAAGTCAAATTTCGACTGTAAAATATGTCAACAAAAACATCGTTTTCAGCCAAAACAAGTTATCATTAAGATGTTGCAATATGAAATGCCTTCTAACACATATATACAACTTTACAAACTTTTGAACATTTAAACATTTAGCATATAAGACAAAAGAAGATTGTAACGACCCGTCGTTCTGACCACCCCTAGTCGGTAATTAAACCAACTTGAGACGTTCAAAATGACGGATTGTTATTCAGTTTATAGAGTTTAAATAGAATCAGCGACAGAATCACAGAATAATCATAATATTTCACATAATTGAATTTTCTTACATATATCAGAGTTTATACAATGCATTAAATTTGTATACAGCGGAATATATCTTTTACAAGTACAATTTTTTTCGAAAAGCTAAAGTGAAGCAATTTCCCCAACTCTCTCTAACTTCGCGGCCTGAAAATCTTCAAGCTGTAAAATACTGGGTCTGACCCGAGTATTACATTCAAAAGAAAATAATAGACAGGTCAGCCTAATTCAAACTCAATTATTAGTGCATAGAGGCTGTGACGCCCCACCTCTATACCCACGCTAGCCAAGGACACTACGGTGTAATGCCGTCAACTAGCACGGAGAATAAGGCTGTTGAGGAGCGACCATCTGTATAATTGCTTTGTGCGAGTATCGATATGCCAGATAAAATATAACTTGCATTCTTTTACAAGAGGAAGTCCGACATACTGACACAAACTCAAAGCAACTACACAGTGGCTATAATGTCTTCGGAAACAAATATAGAAATAAACATAACACAAATCAGTCACAGACAATTCATATCACAAAGGCGGAAATAGATATGAATATTACACTAGGAAGTGTACATCAGAGTAGTGGTTTAAAAAGATCCACGATATCACAAAAGAGTAGTTACACGAACAACACAAAAGAATAAGTATACATTATAGAGTCTATGTCTCAATTGTATACAATCCAAAAACTACTAATCTAAGTAGTTAACCAAAAGTCAGAGAAATGAATACCTGGGGAGAAGTCAAGCAGAAGCACCTGTAACAGCTCGGTCTGACCCGAGTATTATTTAATAAGAAAATAATAAATGGATCAGTCTAACTATAAATATCAGATGAAACGATATAGAATAAGAGATATGACTAACACATAATAATCACAATGCCAAGCTGTGATATATATAAGTAATTGAAAATCAACGAGAGATTAATCAATATCACCAAATCTATACAAGAAACAAAGAAATGTCGTACTCCATTTCGTTCACCTAACCATAAATATTGACGATTATATCAATGTCAGTCACAAAAGTCAATGACACACAAATTCACCAATGCACAAATATTGATAAAACTTATCAATGGAAATCACGAAAATTGGTGAAGCGCAAATTCTAGAAATCGTCTCAAGAAATCCAGTAAATGACACACAAATTCACCTATGCACAAAAATTGATAAATCATATCAATAGAAATCACAAAAATAGGTGAAGAAGGAAATTCCAGAATTCAACACACGAAAACAAGAAATCACACAAAATAGGGGGGAAGGCCTATCACACGAACGGGAGTATGAAAAGTCACCAACAGCTGTAACACACGAAGGAGAAGCTATCTCATGGTAGCTAGCCATTAATTTGACACACGAATGGTCCGAAGACCTGACACACGAATGGTCCGAAGACCGTGGTTTGCTACCCCACCAATTTGAGTCGAAACTCCACAAAACGGGGTTTAGTCTCCCTTGCAGACAAAGAGACATCGCACATTGCTAGTCTAAATCACAAAAATGATCGTCATGATCAACGAGAAGTGTCAATTACAGTAAGCTAGTAAATATATGAGCTTAGCTTCATGTCCCATTACCACTAGCTTAACTTAAATATTTACGAACAAATTGTAGATCTCCACTAGAAAATTGTCACAAGAGTTTCAATCGAACAAGTCCAAGAATTAACAAACAAAGTGAACGCAAGCGTTTCATACCACTTGTTTTACTAAGTCGTTTAATTAGATTTCTCATACGAGTGAGGTAAAGGTTTGTATATGCTAATAGATTGGAAAACGGTTTTAGAAAATGAGCTTTGTAATAAAATAGTGTTGAAATCATTTGAAGAAAGAGTTTTGATATTTACTACTAGTATAGAAAACCTTTATATTTTTAAATTGACAAATCACAAAGAAGATTGTAGGAACAATCAATCACTAAGATTCACATTCGAAAACGTGAATAAAATCCAAAGAAATCGATACTGAATCCATCGAAATGGATATTCCAAGAATTCCCAAAGAAAATAAGTCATCAAAGTCAATAACAAATGATAACAACAAATAGGGAAGCAACACAAATCGATTAGAGTTGGAAATTCAAGCAATTAGGCGAAAATAGGCAAAATTGCACAGGTCGGTCGGCCGGCTGCAGGGCTCGGTCGACCGGACCTTGTTTTGAAAAACTTTTCGGGCATCAGGTCGGTCGACCGAACCAGGGGGTCGGTCGGCCGAACCAGAAACAGAGAAGTACACTACACTTTTACTAGCAGGTCGGTCAACCGGACCAGGGGGGTCGATCGGCCGAACCTGATGCTCTGCAAATTGATGCCCATAAATTGATGTGCAACCTCCACCAATTTGAGTTCTCTCGAGCAACAGCACTAAGGGATTATGCTAATCAACTACTCGGCCCTATATGCTCCTCGATGCATCACCAAACACACGTTCAAATATCAAAGTTATGATTTTTAAAGGATTGAACTCAAAACACTAAAAATTGGAATATTCACCAAATCAATCCAAACCAAAAGCAAATGCACACGAATAAATGTTAGGAATTCATACCTAACAATTGAAGATAAATATAAGCATAGATATGAGATAAAAATCTCACCTTTTTACCAAAATCAAACAAGAAGAAGCTTGAAAGCAAATGGAGAATCAACCTCTCTTCAACACAACCCAAATGAGCTTGAATCTATGCTCAAAACAAGATCATTCCAAAAATTAGGTTTAGGAATTTCTGAAATTGGTAAGAGAATAAGTTGAAGAAGAAGAAGAGAAGGCATACCAATGGGTTCTCTTGAATTTGGAGCTAGGAATTTGAAGTTGCAAAAGGAACTAGGGTTTTGGAGTTTTAATTTCCAATCTCTCCCACCATTAATACTTTAAAAACTGAAAAGAGAAGAGAATGAGGGTGAATGGGGAAGAGTGGCTCAGATTTGAGCATAAGTTAACATAGGGCTGAGCCCAAAACCAAACCCAAAGTGAAAAGTAGCAAAAATCAACTTTCTCCAAACATATCGAAGCTTATACTCAAAAAGGTCGCAAACGGCATTTTAAACTCAATGGGAGTGGTTCCGAGTCCTAATTCGACCGTCTGCAAAAAGTAGATTTTCGGACTAAAATCCGACTAACGATAAAATATTTAAATAAAATATTTAAATATAAAATCGATTAATATGCGGGTTGTTACAGACTCCCCTCCTTAAAGAAATTGCGTCCTCGCAATATTTTAAGAAGAGAACATAAAGTAACAACCATAAAAGCGTATTCAACACAAAAGAAACTTGAAATAAGAAGTTCACCTCAAAGAGCATGAGAAAGTAAGTCCGGATGTGTTCGCTCGATGTACTCCCTAGATTCCCAAGAACAATCCTTAGGATTTGAAGACCATTGAACTTTAACAAGCGGTACATCTTTATTTCGAAGTCGTTTGACTTCCGAAGCAACAATTTGAATAGGATGCTGCTCATAAGTTAAATTAGGCGAAACTTCAATCTCTTCCACAACACCGGGCTCAAGAACAGAATCGGAATCTCGAAGGCACTTCCGTAATTGAGAAATTTGAAACACGTCATGAATAGCAGAAAATTGAGCCGGTAATAAAAGGCGATAAGCCATGGAACCAATATGTTCGGTGATAGAAAATGGCCCAATATATCGAGGCGCTAGTTTTCCCGACGACTGAATCACACAACACCCTTCATAGGCGAAACACGAACAAACACGAGATCTCCCACAGAAAATTCTAATTTCCTTCTCCGGTTATCGGCATAGGATTTTTGTCTACTCTGGGCTTCTTTCATCCTATGACGAATAAAATCAATCTTTTCTGTGGAATCACGAATAAAATCTGGACCTAAAACCAGCTTCTCACCGGCCTCAAGCCAACAAGAAGGAGATCGGCATGGCCTTCCATAGAGTGCCTCGAAAGGTGCCATACCAATACTAGATTGGAAGTTATTATTATAGGAAAATTCAACAAGTGAAATATGATCTTCCCAACTTCCACCAAAATCAAGAACACATGCACGAAGAAGATCTTCAAGAGTTTGATTCACACGCTCGGTTTGTCCATCGGACTGGGGGTGATAAGCGGTGCTAAAATTAAGCTTAGTTCCCAAAGCTTTTTGAAGACTTTTCCAAAATCCACTAGTAAATAATGGATCACGATCGCTAACAATAGAAGTAGGAACTCCATGCAATTTAACAATTTCTTTGATAAAGAGTTTGGCCAAAAGAGGTACGGTTCGGTTAGACCGAACGGGAATAAAATAGGCAGATTTAGTAAGCCTAACAACGATCACCCACAAGCTATCATGACCCGAACGAGAACGGGGAAGGCCATCTATAAAATCCATGGAAATTTGGTCCCACTTCCAAATTGGAATTTCTAAAGGTTGCAATAACCCACCGGGCCTTTGATGTTCGACCTTAACGAGTTGGCAAGTCATGCAACGCTTAACGAAGTTTGCGATGTCAAGTTTCATTCCCTCCCAATAATAAAGTCGCTTCATATCTGCGTACATTTACTACTTCCGGGATGAATGGTAAACTTAGAACGATGAGAATCTTCTAAAATATCTTTACGAAGATCACTAATATTTGGTACGATAAGTCTACCAAATCTTCGAATGCCGCCACGAGAATCGATATCAAAGTCTTTCAAACCTTCAATATCAATTTTATCCTCGACATCTTGGCCAAAAAAGAGCCAATTCGGGATCTAGCCTTTGAGCTTCAAGAATGCGGTCTAAAAGAGAAGGATGAGCCTCAAGGCTACATAAAACAAATGATAAGCATAAATCGGATACGCGGTCTCGAATCTCACAAGTGGATAAGATCTCGAGATCGTTCCATTCAGATATCATCATAGAAACAACAGCTTGTTGTTTACGGCTAAGAGCATCGGCGACACGATTACCCTTACCGGGTGTATAAAGAATATCAATATCATAAGGAGCAAGGAACTCGATCCATCGTTGTTGACGCAAATTAAGTTCCTTTTGAGAGAATAAATACTTCAAGGACTTATGACCGGTATAAAGAACAAATTTCTCTCCTAAAAGATAATGACGCCAAATACGAAGGGCGAAAACAATAGCCGCGAGTTCTAAATCATGAGTGGCATATCTAGTCTCAGCAGGCTTCAATTGCCTAGAAGCATAAGCAATAACACGTTCTCTTTGCATAAGAACGGCACCCAAACCAACACGACTAGCATCGGTATAAACAACGAAATCTTGATTCCCCTCGGGAATAACAAGAATAGGAGCATCAGAAAGG
The DNA here is from genome assembly GCA_030765085.1 of Allium cepa. NCBI lineage: Eukaryota > Viridiplantae > Streptophyta > Magnoliopsida > Asparagales > Amaryllidaceae > Allium > Allium cepa. The sequence continues at coordinate 958,940,038 of CM060939.1, read as the reverse complement.
AGTTCTTTTAATTTCTGGAAAGAAGTTTCACATTTGTCCGACCAAATGTATATAATGCCTTTCTTGGTCAAGCTAGTGAGAGGCATGGCAATCTTAGAAAAGTCTTTGATAAAACGACGGTAATAGCCCGCCAATCCAAGTAAACTACGAATCTCTGTCACACTCTCCGGTCTTTTCCAATCTTGAATCGCTTCGATCTTTGAAGGATCCATGGAAATTCCGGATTCGGAAATAATATGACCGAGAAACTTCACACGAGATTGCCAAAAGTGGCATTTAGAAAATTTTGCCTTTAATTGATTACTCCTAAGAGTTTCCAACACAATCCGAAGATTCTTTTCATGCTCCTCCTCGGTTTTAGAATACACAAGAATATCATCGATAAAGATGAGAACAAACCGGTCGGGGAAGTCTTTGAAAACTCTATACATAAGGTCAACGAAATAAGCCGGAGCATTCGTTAGACCAAATGGCATAACAAGCCATTCATAAGATCCATAACGAGTACGGAACGATGTCAAAGGAATACTATCCTCTGCAATACGAAGCTGATGAAATCCAGTAGCTAAGTCTAATTGTGAAAAGACTCTAGCACCACTAAGTTGATCGAATAGATCATCAATCCGAGGTAAAGGATATTTATTTTTGATAGTAAGATCATTAAGCTTGCGGTAGTCAACGCAAAGCCTAAGTGTACCATCAGATTTCTTCACGAAAATAGCCGAAGCTCCCCAAGGCGAGGAACTAGAGCGAATAAATTGCTTCGTCTCCAATTTGGATAATTGTTTGCGCATGTCCTCGTTTTCTTTATTCGACATACGATAAGGAGGGCGAGTGATAGGTTGAGCTCCAGGAATGAGATTAATTCTGAACTCAATTGCTCGCTTAGGTGGTAATCCTAAAACGGGCTCAAATATGTTGGAAAATTCACAAACGACGTGAATAAGAGAAATAATATCACCCTCATCATCATCATCGTCATCACGAGGATTTAAAGAATACAAAGATGCAACCAAGCTAGAATCTGAATCATTAAGATTAATAGAAATCTGCTTAACAGATTGAGGATGTCGAAGATGAATAGTCCGCTTAGGACATAGGATTTGAGCTTCATAACGGTTAAGCCAATCCATTCCCAAAATCATTCCAAAGCCTAAATAACGCATGACATGCAAATCGGCTAGGAAAGGAAAATCACACAAAATAATCTCGACATCTTTACACAATAAACTGATTGTTGCGGATCCACCAACCGGATTCGCAATTCTCAAAGAAGTCATTAAACACAAAACATCCAAAGAAAAAGTATCAACAAGTTCTTTTGATATAAAAGAATGGGATGCACCCGTATCAAAAAGAACTCGAATAGGATGATCACGAAATAAAATAATTCCATCCAGAATAGAATGAGAAATACCTTGGCCACGAGATGTGTTGCCAGGAGCTTGAGCAACATTAAGCTTTCCCTCCTTCCTATTTTGAAGTTTGGGACATGCATGCATGAAATGGTCCGGGCTCTTGCAATAGCGACAAGTACGAGGCTTTGAACACTTGTTCGCAAAATGGTCTCTCGAACCACAATTATAGCATTTCCCTTGAGTAGAGGAAAACGTTTTTTCAGCAGGAGTTGCTTGCCTCCCTTTCTTATTGCGATAAAGGCCTTTGAATTTGTTTGGCCTCTTCTTGTTGTTGAAGTTTGGTTTGGAACCCACTACTTCAACATCATTCTCCCTATCCGCCTCTTCAAGACGAAGAGCAATATCAACGAGTTGGTCGAAAGAAACTTCTAATTTCAGAAGTAATGGCTTCTTGAGATTTTTGTTTAAGCCATAGACGAACCTCTGGTTCTTCTTTAAAGGGGTGTTGATGTATTCAACCCCGTATTTAGAAAGCGACTCGAAGGAGGCGACGTAATCAGTCACGGAGGACTCACCTTGAACAAGGTCTATAAATCGTCGAGCCAATGTCACTTTCTCAGCTTCTGGTACAAATTTCAACTCGAAGCGTTCTCGGAATTTCTCCCAGGTGAGATCCGCTTCATTAATCTCAGAAATAAGAAGCTCGTACCAGTCCAATGCTCTTTCTCGGAGCAATCTAGAGGCCACCTGAACTCGGTGAAGGTCACTAAGATTCATGCGAGAAAAGATTCGATCGCATGACCTTAGCCAAGCATGTACTTCAATAACAGTTTTGGAACCTTTGAATGGCTCCCCACCCAAATTAGTGTAATCGCTACACAAGCGTGCAAATCCCGACTTTGGGTGAGTAGGTTCCGGGTTAGCTCCAGCTGCTTGAGCATTCGTCACTAAATCAAGAAGCTGTTGAGCAGTCATAAAAACTCCATCTGGGGGTGGAACACTAGATGGTCCAGCTCTGGGACGGCCTGGTCTAGTAATTCCTCTTCCTTAGAAAGAAAGAAGAGGAAGAAGGTTATTCACCAATTGAATATCAAGCAATCTTGATAGCTAAAATAAGGAATCATATAAGAAAATAGGATAGAACGGTACGAAGACACGAATTAAATCCTAAAGCACGACTCCTAAGATGGACTTAGGACGATGATCCTTGTTAAATTATTCTACATTGTTCCGAAGTTTGGCTCTGATACCAAGCTGTGACGCCCCACCTATATACCCACGCTAGCTAAGGACACTACGGTGTAATGCCGTCAACTAGCATGGAGAATAAGGCTGTTGAGGAGCGACCATCTTTATAATTGTTTTGCACGAGTACCGATATTTCAGATAAAATATAACTTGCATTCTTTTACAAGAGGAAGTCTGACATACCGACACAAACTCAAAGCAACTACACAGTGGCTATAATGTCTTCGGAAACAAATATAGAAATAAACATAACACAAATCGTCACAGACAATTCATATCACAAAGGCGGAAATAGATATGAATATTACACTAGGAAGTGTACATCAGAGTAGTGGTCTAAAAAGATCCACGATATCACAAAAGAATAGTTACACGAACTACACAAAAGAATAAGTATACATTATAGAGTCTATGTCTCAATTATATACAATCCAAAAACTACTAATCTAAGTAGTTAACCAAAAGTCAGAGAGATGAATCCCTGGGGAGAAGTCAAGCAGAAGCACCTGTAACACCTCGGTCTGACCCGAGTATTATTTAATAAGAAAATAATAAATGAATCAGTCTAACTATAAATATCAGATGAAACGATATAGAATAAGAGATATGACTAACGCATAATAATCACAATGCCAAGCTGTGATATATATAAGTAATTGAAAATCAACGAGAGATTAATCAATATCACCAAATCTACACAAGAAACAAAGAAATGTCATACTCCTCATTTTGTTCACCTAACCATAAATATTGACGATTATATCAATGTCAATCCCAAAAGTCAATGACACACAAATTCACCAATGCACAAATATTGATAAAACTTATCAATGGAAATCACGAAAATTGGTGAAGCACAAATTCTAGAAATCATCTCAAGAAATCCGGTAAATGACGCACAAATTCACCTATGCACAAAAATTGATAAATCATATCAATAGAAATCACAAAAATAGGTGAAGAAGGAAATTCCAGAATTCAACACACGAAAACCAGAAATCACACAAAATAGGGGGAAGGCCTATCACACGAACGGGAGTATGAAAACTCACCAACAGCTGTAACACACGAACGAGAAGCTATCTCATGGTAGCTAGCCATTAATTTGACACACGAATGGTCCGAAGACCTGACACACGAATGGCCCGAAGATCGTGGGTTGCTACCCCACCAATTTGAGTCGAAACTCCACAAAACGGGTTTTAGTCTCCCTTGCAAACAAAGAGACATCGCACATTGCTAGTCTAAATCACAAAAATGATCGTCATGATCAACGAGAAGTGTCAATTACAGTAAGCTAGTAAATATATGAGCTTAGCTTCATGTCCCATAACCACTAGCTTAACTTAAATATTTACGAACAAATTGTAGATCTCCACTAGAAAATTGTCACAAGAGTTTCAGTCGAACAAGTCCAAGAATTAACCAACAAAGTGAACGCAAGCGTTTCATACCACTTGTTTTACTAAGTCGTTTGATTAGATTTCTCATACGAGTGAGGTAAAGGTTTGTATATACTAATAGATTGGAAAACGGTTTTAGAAAACGAGCTTTGTAATAAAATAGTGTTGAAATCATTTGAAGAAAGAGTTTTGATATTTACTACTAGTATAGAAAACCTTTATATTTTTAAAGTGACAAATCACAAAGAAGATTATAGGAACAATCAATCACTAAGATTCACATTCAAAAACGTGAATAAAATCCAAAGAAATCGATACTGAATCCATCGAAATGGATATTCCAAGAATTCTCAAAGAAAATAAGTCATCAAAGTCAATAACAAATGATAACAACAAATAGGGAAGCAACACAAATCGATTAGAGTTGGAAATTCAAGCAATTAGGCGAAAATAGGCAAAATTGCACAGGTCGGTCGGCCGGCTGCAGGGCTCGGTCGACCAGACCTTGTTTTGAAAAACTTCTCGGGCATCAGGTCGGTCGACCGAACCAGGGGGTCGGTCGGCCGAACCAGAAACAGAGAAGTGCACTGCACTTTTACTAGCAGGTCGGTCGACCGGACCAGGGGGGTCGGTCGGCCGAACCTGATGCTCTGCAAATTGATGCCCATAAATTGATGTGCAACCTCCACCAATTTGAGTTCTCTCGAGCAACGGCACTAAGGGATTATGCTAATTAACTACCCCGCCCTATATGCTCCTCGATGCATCACCAAACAGACGTTCAAACATCAAAGTTATGATTTTTAAAGGATTGAACTCAAAACACTAAAAATTGGAATATTCACCAAATCAATCCCAACCAAAAGCAAATGCACACGAATAAATGTTAGGAATTCATACCTAACAATCGAAGATAAATATAAGCATAGATGTGAGATAAAAATCTCACCTTTTTACCAAAATCAAACAAGAAGAAGCTTGAAAGCAAATGGAGAATCAACCTCTCTTCAACACAACCCAAATGAGCTTGAATCTATGCTCAAAACAAGATCATTCCAAAAATTAGGTTTAGGAATTTCTGAAATTGGTAAGAGAATAAGTTGGAGAAGAAGAAGAGAATGCATACCAATGGGTACTCTTGAATTTGGAGCTAGGAATTTGAAGTTACAAAAGGAACTAGGGTTTTGGAGTTTTAATTTCCAATCACTCCCACCATTAATACTTTAAAAACTGAAAAGAGAAGAGAATGAGGGTGAATGGGGAAGAGTGGCTCAGACTTGAGTATAAGTTAACATAGGGCTGAGCCCAAAACCAAACCCAAAGTGAAAAGTAGCAAAAATCAACTTTCTCCAAACATATCGAAGCTTATACTCAAAAAGGTTGCAAACGGCATTTTAAACTCAATGGGAGTGGTCCCGAGTCCTAATTCGACCGTATGCAAAAAGTAGCTTTTCGGACTAAAATCCGACTATCGATAAAATATTTAAATAAAATATTTAAATATAAAATCGATTAATATGCGGGTTGTTACAGAGGCAATAATAATCAAACAACAATTAGACGACAGTCAAATATAAATTTACCTATCCGATCCTTTAACAAGAAATCGGATAACGGTAAATATAACACTTAACAGTGTTAAACAACAAATTAGTAGATTCAGATTATCTATGAAGATAGATGAAGGGATTATTGATGAAGATAATTTAGAAAAAAAAACAGAATTGCCAAAACGGCAATTAACTACAAAATCATCAAAATCGATTCAAAATATATTGAATTGGCAACATAAAACAATTTTCATCAAATAGAAAACATCATTTAAACATTAGATTTGATAGGGCTGCAGTACACACACGCGTATACGGCCTCACCACATTTAAAATGTTAACTCTGTGTGGCTGCAGTTCACGCTTGCGCTTCCTTGCCACTATCGTGATGACGTACTCAAAAAAAATCAACGAACCAAAATCAATGAAGGTTCAAATATCAATTCAAAATGTCGATACTTCGTGGCTGCAGTGCACGCACGCGTGCGTTGCCTCGCCACAACAACATGTGAAATCATCTCAAGATAGAATACTATCAGAAATCAAAGCTCAATCAAGTGCAAAAGGTCGAGTCAGTGACTCAACGCAGATGCAACACCAAAACCCATGCAACATGGCAAGGTAGAAATGCAATTGTTTTGCATATACTCAAGTAAATTCAATAAAATAAGTTTTCAAACAGCTTATTTCTGCACACTCCAACAAGTGTAAAATTTTCATAAAAATGAACTGCGGTCCTACTTGGACTCAAGGGCAAACTGCCACAAGACTGCAGCCACCACTTGAATACAAGGACACGGCAAATACAAACTACAACTACAACATGTTGCTATTATACTTGAAAACCAACTAGCAGTATACAGTGCCAAAAGAACAACCACCCAAATGTGCAGGTATCAAAATCAAGAACAAGGTGTAGTGCCCCGGGAAATATATATATATATATATATTGCTTTTCCAAAACAAACACTATACAGTGCAAACCATCAATGCAAAGTCAAAGGTGATAATACTACAGGCACCAGGTCAGAGAGACCACAGAGACAAGCTCAAAATGAAGAGCAATGTCGAATGCAAAATTGAAACAATTTGCTACGGGTTATTGAAGAATATCAAATATCATCAAGTAAACAAGACTCAAGACAGTACAAATCCAACAATATATGCATACACACATACAAATATATGTATGCCTATATATGCAGACTTGAACAAACAGGTGATAGATCAAGGCCACCATTTAAAACAAATTGACGCAGCTAAAATGATTCAAGTTCAAATATACAGGTATAGCTAGTAAAAATCAAAATGGACAGCAGCTACTACACAAATGCAAGAAGGTCAAGCCACTTGACTCAACACAGCTGCAAAGCAAAAATGCTACCAAGACTTCAAGTCCAAAGCAATAGAGAATTCAAAGAAACAGGAGTAAACAAGCACAGAGGCTTGCATGACCCAATACACCGAAGACCAAATTATATTATGGCAAAAATGTAACCGATCAGAGTGGCAATATTGAATATCAGACCCATCAGTATGAAGGTGAGGGCAACTAATAGTGCTAGGCTACTAGAGATGAATGCAAAGAATATATGTATCATGTGGAAAAAAAACAAAAAACATGCCAAGCTCTTATTTAAAGTTAGCCTAGCTAAAGGATGTCAGACTATATACTAGAAATAAAAATCAATAAAACAGCAAGTGTTCGACTACATAGATATATGCAGTGAAGCCAATTACCAATCTTCGAGTCAAGCAACATAAATGCAGGCTCAAATATCAAATCAGAGTCATGATTACCAAAGTCACCAACGAACAATATATACATGTGTTCGAGGCAACATGGAAATATGTTCAAGTAGCAACCATCGTGCAACATTCTTGAAACCAAAACTTCCAGAAACTTACAGTAGCCATGGCAATTGAACAGGGTCAATATCAAGCCGTGGTTCAAAACTTATCAATAAAATCAAAGACAACAGCCAAGCATTTTGGAAAAAATCAAGGTGGTCGATGCCAACTAGAAATCAACAGTAAACGACATCACATAAACGACGTCATAAGCCGAGGTCAACATAAATTTGACTACCGGCAAATTCAAGAGCAAAGAAGACAGTGTTAAAGAAAATCAAAATCGTATGAACCAAGCAACGAGAAATCGAACAAAGTCATGATCGAGTCAGAAATCATCAATGTTTACACAAATTAGCAAACACGAAATCGACTAAAAATCGAAACCGTGAGTGAATTGAAAACAACAGAAAAATCAACAAAACAGCAACAAAATCGTACGAAAAAAAAACAACAGTAACATGGAGTTCAAAATTAGATGCGAGTAACATGCGTCACTCACCTTTGCCTCGAAACGGTCGCGAGAGAAGAGGAGGAATCAATCGAATTAAAGCCGCGAGCGAATCAAGCTGAAACCCTAATTTGGATCGAAGACGAAGAGGGAGTGACGCCATTTTTTTTATTTCTTCGGTTTAATTTGTTTAGGTTTTGAATGAGAAAGGTAAAGGGGGTATCGGTATACTTTAAAGTGAAGGGAGCGTGAGTCATGGCGTGTGTAACGGCGTGAGTTAAGGCATAGATTGGGGCGTGTATGTAGCTGATGAAAGTAAGGCAATGTACTCTTTTTTTTATATATATATTATTATATTTTCATTTTTAAATTCAATTTGTTTTGTATAATTATTTTCTTTACTTTGTTTTGTTTAATTTTGTTGTTAAAATTTTAACTAGGTGTATTTATTTATTTTATATTGATTAAAATTTTATTCCTTTTTATTTAAGCTAAAGAAAATGTTATTAAACTAACCATCCATTTATAAATTTACATAAATAATAATTCTTGTATCCAAATTATTTTTCTAAGTCATTAGTTTGAATTTAAAATACAAATTCAATATTCAATTTAAACTCCAAAGTCAAATTTAAATTTTTTTATTCAACTTTTAAATAGATTAAATTCTAAAATTTAATCGCCAATTCATAGTTATATTGGGAATTCAAACTAAACCCTCATTCAAATATTTAAAATTAATTAAATATTTCCATTTTAAATTGTTCAAAATTCAGGGTTGTTACAAAGATATTTTGAAAAGTTTAAAAATAAATATTTAAAGAAGTAAAAGACATGATTTCACTAATTAAATTTTATTTTAATTTTTTATTAACAACATCATTACTACATCTCTTATCTCATTGATGTGATGGAATGGATATGCATGGAAAGGAAGAAAAAGTTATTTTAACATTTTAAAGTTTAATAAAATAAGGCAAATATCATTTCTTAAGTACAAATCACATCTTATCATTCTTTCCACCATTAATGCACTTCACACATGCTTAAGCAAAAGTCAAAAAGTAAGGTCAGGTTTTTTACGTCGTTTACCTTTCCAAACTCAATTATAAATAACCGTGCACACCTTTCATTTTGGCACACTTCATTCTTTACTTTCCTTCTTCACTTCTCCATCTTCTTCGCCTCCATTTTCATGGCTTCCCGCCTCTCTTGTAACAACCCTGCTTTTAGCGATTATCTAAGAATATTAAATTATAATGGAGGTTATAATTTAATAGTGTTAATGAATAATAAATAGAGGATTTTTATTGTTTACTGGGAATAAACAATATAAATGAGAATAAAATAAGAAAAATAAAATATGGAAACTTTATTAATATGGTTTGAGATAATAAAATGAGTGAAATGTGTTTTGTTAACGCAATAATTTTGTTAATTATTGCTATTTACTTCTTTTAATGATTTTTTAAAAGGAGTAATTAATTTTAAAATGAGATATATTGAATATAATGACGGAATTTGGTTTAAAAATATAATTTGAGTATAAAATTAAGTTTGAAATGATTTGTAGAATTTAATTACACAAGAATGTGATTTTTGTGTAGTTCTTAATGTTAATCATAATGTGTTTTGTAATTAAAAATTTAAATTGTCATTTACTTTAAAATAGAGAAATATGATAAAAAAATGTTTTAATAATACAAATAATCTTTTATTTAAGTGTAAAACATCTTAATTATCATGAGTATAATGTTTCATAAATTTTTAAAAGAGAGAAACTTGAAGTATTATTAAGCACATTTGTTAACGTATATTGTTAATATGTTGAGCGATTAAATTATTAACTAAAAGCTATTTTCTTTTGTTGTTGGGCTTATGTCCATTAACTAATCCTATCACTTAGACTATTCATCTAAGAATGAGAAAGAAAGAGAAGCTCCTGTACGTTTATTTCCATTCCTCGCTGTAAAATTCCAGAAGTAAGAAAATGACAGCCTTCTTCCTTTCTTGTTCCATGCTCTAATAATTAAAATAAAATGGGAAATTGATGATTAAAAATGCAAATCTAAGTTCATACTCATGTAATCTCTATTCTAAAACCTTTCTCTCCACCAAAAAACAAGTTTGAAATGTAAATCTATCAATTCCTTCTTAGTCTTTGTTTGCATGTCTGCCAAAGCTTGCATCTTTGACCACTAAATCGTAGTTTAATCTTCATGAAGGCAAGGTGAGTGTAAAATCACATCTTCTAGCTATCTGTTGTTTAAAAATGTTGCAGTCTGTGAATTACTGAAAACTGTATACACTATTTTTTTCTATGTTCCTTATCTTGTGTTTCTATTCTAAGCGCCCTGTTTGAATTCGCCATAACTTCTTCATTTCTTAACTGAATTTGATAATTTTTAATGTTCCAGAAAGCACAAAAAATGTACTACAACCTTCTTGTATTGATTTTTCTGTAATTTTGAGGTTAGCTATGTCAAAATCGGATTTTTTTACTGCTATCCCGAGAGCAAAACCAATATTTGCTCTATATTTGAAACTGAAATCAAATTGGCCAAAACTTTTCATTTCTTAACCGAATTTGACAATTTTTAATGTTCTAGAAAGCCCAAATCATGTACTACAACTTTCATATATTGAGTTTTCTGTAATTTTGAGGTTAGCTATGTCAAAATTGAATTTTTTACTGCTATCTCGAGAGTAAAACCAATATTCGCTCTATGTTTGAAACTGAAACGAAATTGTCCATAACTTCATCGTTTCTTAACTGAATTTGATAATTTTGGATGTTCCGAAAAGCTTAGATCATGTGGCACATGTTTCATTCATTGTGTTTTTTTGAATTTTGAACTTTGCTTGGCCGAAATTATGGTTGTATGTTGCTGTCCTGAGAGCAAGATGGCAGCAATAACAATCATTGACCTTAGAATTGTATTATCTTGTTTTTACTCTTATTCTCTTTCGGTTTTGATGATGTTTTGAGATGTTTTGAGAGCAATGATGCCTATCAATAGGCTACCTAAGTTTTGATGAATTTGATTCAAATTTTAATTGAATTTGAATTGAATTCAAATGACAGTTTTGAGTGGTTTCTTTTATTTCGAGCATAGATTTTTCCTAACAATTTCAAAATAGTATTTAAGATAAATTGGCATTTAAAATAATATTATGTAATATTTTTAAATTATTTTAAGCTATAAAATCTATTTATTCTCTAATAAGGAGTTTTCAAATATTGTCTTTAAAATTGATTTCGGAAAATGATTTTAAAAGCTTGTTTTCTCAAATAAATTATTTTATATATATAATACACGTTTTTGCACTATTAGAGCAAATGAGAAGGAGAATTAAATGGTTTGGTAAAACACATGGTATGGGACACATGCGTCTATCTTATCAGTTAATTCATGACTTGTCTGTTTGACCGTTTTGACCTTCGGGTCAAGTTTACCGATGAGATGAGGTAAACTTTTTACTACTTTGAGTGTGAAATTTACTGGCGATTAGTAAACCATTTAGTGCGAACGTGTGGTATAGGACGCACATTAACACTATTCGGGTTCATATTCGAAAGTTTGTGACACATTTTCCATTGCGGCGTGCTAGTACTGGACCTTTGGGTCATTGCCATTGCGGCGTATTTTTCTTCGAGACGTTTGCTCTTGCGGCGTATTTGCCATTGCGGCGTATTTACCATTGCGGCGTATTTGCCATTGCGGCATATTTGTCATTATGACGTTTTGCCTTCGAGTGAGGTACCTATTTGAGATAATAGTACTTGGCAAGGCTTCGGCCACATGCACGTGCAAATACTTTTGAGATGGTTTCTTTGACTATTTTCCCTAGTGTATCGCGCTTTTCGAAATTGGTCCTTTGAACCATTCGATGTATATTTGTGGCAATTACCTTTTGGGAATTTGAACTCTTGGAAGTTCTATTTTTGAGATTTGAATTGCCTACACTGGTGTTATGAGATTTGCCTTTTGGCGTTGGCTTGAGATTTTATTCTCCTTTTTGGAGATATATTTGCATTATGGCATGTTTGAGATGAGATCTCTTTATGCATCTTTTGGGTTTGCCAAGATGGGGGGTTTAGGTTTTTCCCTAAACCATATTTGAAGTTTTACTAATGTCGATGATATGAGGCACTTGTGTTGATTTGGGTATTGAGTTTGAGTTACCTCTTTCGAGGTATTTGGTCACTTAAGTAGCGTTTGTTACTGAAGTGTTGAGCTTATGAGTTTATCGATTCATTCTTCTCTTTCGATAAGAAGTATCTTCATGACTATTCTGCTTCATATTATCGATATTGACTGATTTGTGTAGCTAGACTGACCCGTGTATTTATACTCGGGTCAGACCGAGTTGCTTCAGGTATCATCTATTGGACTTAGCTTGAAGTTGATTTTGGATATCAGCTCTTCTTTCACTTGAGTAAGTTTCGTTCTTCCGCATACTTTGATGTATTTATGTTTCATTCGATGTATATGGTGTGGTCGAGTACCACCTTTGTTGTATCATATTGTACTGTACTAAACATGTATCAGTGTATATGTATATATGATGTTGATTACTGTTCTATGATGTGCTTAACATTTAGTTATTCTATTTTGTTTTGATAGATCCATTAGCCACCAATAGTTTTGGATTAAGCATTTACTGGGTATGTCGATCCACTTAAGATAGAAAAGAATAATCAAATTGCATTTATCGACGTATTCAGCAGAAGTTTAAGACAAAGTTATAGATGGTCGTCCTTAACTAGCCCTATACTCCGTTTTAGTAGACGAAATTACTCATTAATTCTCTTTACTATGGTGGGTCTCGGGGTGGGGTGTAACATCTCCATTCTCTTGAAATAAAAAAAAATAAAACCAATTTCATCTTCCAAAACACCACCTACCACCTCCTCCAAGCCAAAGACACCTCCACTCGAGCTCCCCCTCCGCCCTACATGGCCATACCGAGTCCACCATCCTCCACACCCCATGGCCACCACCCTAACTGAGCCCCTATACCACCCTACACGGCCGTACATCCCACACCCGCCACCTACTCCATCAAAATATCCCACACCCATGGCCGTACCCTCCTCCCTAGGCCGCACTCCCTTCCTATAGCCCACGGCTAAAATAAAAGAAAAAGAGTGAAAAAAAGAAAAGAAGAGAGAGAGAGAGAGAGAGAGAGAGAGAAAGGAAAGAAAGAAAAGAGAGGAACGTGTATTAGTTCGTTAGCCGTAAATACGCCAATTCGCCTACAGATTGATAGAGTGAAAATGAAGGTGAGAATATTCTCACAGCTTTTGGAAGATTACATTTTGATTTTGTTATAATATTCATCTTATTACATATGCAAGTATACATCCCTTTGAAATGTTGTTATGGATGTTTGGATAAGTGTGTGTTATGTTTTAATAGTTTCAAGTGTTTATGGTTGTGATTATTTATCATATTAGTTGTCTATGGACCATAATTATGCTAGTGTTAAATGTTAAACTTCGTTATGCTCATTTTAATTAAGTATTCTCTTTTTAAATAAGATACAATTTTGGTGATATGATATTCTTTGAAAAATAAGTCTCTTTTTAAACGGAATTGAAATTAAAGTTGAAATAAAAGAGAATTTGAAATTTGAAGTAAAACTGGATTCAAAAAGGATAGTTAAATTGACGTTGAATAATGAAATTGAAATTGAAATCGATTTTGAAAATTGAAATTGAGATTAAGGTAGAAATTTAAATTAGAAGTGAAATTAGATTTGAAATCTAACTTTTAATTGAGTTTAATTTGTAGTTAGAATTGAATTGAAATTGGAATTTAAAATTTAACATAAAATAATAGGAATAAAATGATATTATAATATGGTAATAGTGAAAATACATTTTAAAAGGCGAAAATGTTGATTTTAAATGATTTTTAATGGTTTTATACGTAATAAAGTTCAATTTGAATAGATTATTTCAAGTATTGAAAAATAAATTAAAACTAGGCGCGTCGCGCTACGGTAGTTCGCGATTTCGCGTCGAAAAGTTCAAACAAGCATAAAGAGTGGAATATAGCTCGAAATTCTACGAGATAAGAAAATTCCGGACTATTATATTCATATCTTATAAAAAATAAAGAAAATCAAAATTTTGTTGAGTAAATTTTGAAATATGTCCAAATCAATTTTCTAGAAAAATCGCGCTAGTGCAGTTAAGTGACCATAACAGAAATTCTTTTTAAACAGACGCTTTTAATTATGGAAAAATATGGAATAAATTTGGTAAATTTATTTAAATAGTTTAGAAGAGATTTGAGGTGGAAAATATGAATTTTTAAATATTAAAAAGTTGTTTAAATCAAATAACCTTATATAGCACTTTCTGTGGCACTTTCATGCTGCGAATTCTATAACTTTTGGAATATGAGTTTAACGTAATGATTTTTCCTAGAATCAATTATGAATGTTTTTAGAAAAGAAAATTAAGCGTTTAAAAGATAATTTGGAATCTTTATAATCAGTTTCAAAATAAAGTTGATAACTAAGTATGCGGAAATGACTAGTACATTTGTCTAACTTGTGAGATCTGGGAAGATAAAACAAGGTGTTTAACTAAGGTTAGGGATGGATCAACCAGTGCCCTGTACTTACCTAGCATATGTTTTCTTTTCTTAGGCGAGGGATGGAACAAATCGAAAGGAAAGCCCGGATGCTTTGAAAAATTATATTAAGCTTTCCAAAATAAAAGAAGATTCGTATTATCCAAAATTTAAGCAATCTCCAAAATGAATAAACTACAACTTGGATTGCATAGAAGTAATCTCCTGATAGTTGGTATTAAAATCTAAAGAGGAAACTCGTCCTATTTGTGGAATTTAAAAGATGATTTCACCGTTATTCCACCCATAGCACTTGTTGAATCCGGAAATTGATATTGAGTAAAATTAGAATGATTTCTGTGATTCTATTTACTCAATAATGTTTACTAAGATTAATTTTAAGCTTACAGTAAACAATGTCCTAAATAACATTGTTTTTGACCCGCCTAAAAGTAAAGGAATTTGGATCAAGTGTTAAGTTTGGAAATTTGAAATATTATCCAAAGCAAAAGAATTAATTAATTAGAACTACTCTAGAAGAAAAGGAAGAGATTTTGAAATCATCCGAAAAGAATTAAAGTGAAAAGAGACTTAATAAATCCTGTTGCTCATATTCACTTTTTATCGATATTGGATTCCAAAGGAACTGGGGTCAAATTTGGGTGTTTCCTATCAGAAAACCACTTCGAACTACGTGTTCGAAGAATGAAGATGTTTGAAGACGGAGATATTGAGACGAATAATAACGAGGGATTACTTGTTGATTAATTGGGGATAAACTCTCGATTCACTATATTGTAGCAGTGGTCTCTTTGTCATGAAAAACCTCAAAACCACAAGGGCCTCTCGTAATGGCCAAGGAAAGTAAATTCGATTTCGTTCAGTCCCAGAATGAACTTGTATGGAAGAATATCTGACCTTGCAGTCTAAATCACAATGAACGATTTGTAAAAGTGTATATCAGTCGGTGGCGGAGAAGACACCTTGTCCTAGCTTAATACCCTTTCTCGAGACATACGAGCCGAGGTGGTAACGTTTATTGAAATCAGTTCTATGAATGTGGAAAGGCAATGTGGCATTCAAAGTGAAAGAAGATATGTTATGTGAAAATGTAATCGTAGCCTCGAACCTCATCAACCGGAATTGATCGAAAAAGGGTTAGATGTAACAAGGCTAAGTGGGTCATTCCCAGTTAGGATATGATCATCCCCTTCTAGATATATTTTGTAATGGCTCATAATTTTAACATTTGAAAATGAGATATTTAATTATTTTAAATATTCAAATGTAGGACTTTCAAACTTAAATAATCATATTTTATATGATAAATAAGAATGATAAACTTATTTTAGATATTGAATAAAGAATTTGGATTCCCGTTGCAAAATTGACAAAAGTCGGATTCTGATAAAGTAGGATAAATATTCGAGAAATTTATTTATAGGATAAATAATTTCTTTTAAATATATAAATATATGTATATATATAATCGATATCAAACTCCATTAATATAAATAATAGTAATTTAATTTATACTGGTTCGATAAACATGTAAAAAAAATTATAAAATTGACAAATTTTGTCGCATATCGATAAATCGATGTCGTATTTTTATAAGAAGATTTGGATATTGTTTTATATTATTTTATAAGTCAAATATGATTGTTTTAATTATTTAAAGATAATAACAAATTTATTTTGAAGTTTGGTTTACATGAACAAATAGTTTTAAAAAAACATCAAAATGTGACTGGAAAATGTTTCGTCGAAAATCAACGTTTTGTTTAAAATAAGTTGCCGCAACGTTATCGCGCCTTTGTTAACATGTTTTAGTATATATATATATATATATAACACATTTTAATAACTAAATATTTTTATTTTTATTAAATAGTATTATAAAACTTCTAAAAGTCCTTAGTAAAAGTAAGTACGAATTAACAAAAGTAAGAAAAGTAAACATCAAATCAAATCAAAATCAAACAAAATAATTACTTTTCTTTACTTAATCTTTAAGTGCCTAAGATATAAAGTAAGAAGTGAAAGGATGATGTTAAGTATTGAAACAGTGGATGTTGCTTTAGGTTGAAGTACGGATTGTTTGGTAATTTGGTAAGAGGTTATTTTGGTAAATTTACCACTTATTTCTTTTTCTATAAATACCCACCTCCTTCTTCACTTCCATTAACATTTCTTCTTCTTCTTTTCGCAAGATTCTTCTCCTTCTTCCTCTTTTCTTTAATGGCTTCCAAGCATTAGCAAAAAATTAGAAAGAAATAATGTAAAAATATTTACAAAATATTCAAAAGAAATCAATGTTCATTCTCTTCAAATCGAACTCCTTTTTTCTCCATATTTTACCTCTTCTTCTCCAGGCCATAACTTCTTCAAAACTGAAAAAAATGCAAAATTCTTTTTCACATCATGTATTTTTCCAGTGGCTGCAACTTTCATGTCGGCCATTTTGTCTTATTATAAAATTAACCATGTCAAAAATCCACTTCTTTCCAGTACATTCTCTGGTCAAGTTTTTAAGTCAGAGAATAAGCCATGTTGTTTTGATCATAATTTGATCATAACAGATCCAAATATGAAATTCATTTTTTGAACCATATGAAATTTCAGTGGCTACAACTTTTAAGTTGATCACTTTTTTCAGTTTTGAGGTTTGCAATACCTATAAATCAATTCTTTAAAGTAAAATTTCGAGCTACATTTTTGTCAATCCGGCAATACCTCTTTTTCATTCTATCGTATCTCCCTCAAAACAACATGGATTCAAATGATTCTTTTTTAAAATTCAAGAGAAAAGAATTTTAAACAAGTTTTTAGTTCACAAATTTTTTAAATTTTGAGATTTATAGGGACGAAAACTAGATACAAGATAACCTATTTTTCAGGTATAATTTTGAGAATTCTAGTTCAAAACTCTACAACTTCTTCTCTATACTTTTCGTCAATCTCCACTTCAAGCCTTAGGAAGGAGGAATTCGAGCTTACTTTCATTTGGTTCCAAAGCATGGTAGGAAGTATGCGTTAGATCTTAAGTTCTTTGCCTTAAAGTTTGACGGAGTGGAATCCAAAGTAAGTTATTCTTATTTTAAGTTCATTAAAAGCATTGCTAAGTTCAAAGAACTTTAAGTATTAAGTGTGTTTGAAAACCCTTGTTGAATGCTTGTTTACATTGTTCTCTAAAACAATGGTTTGATTTCCTTACTCGATATTATGTTTGGATGGTTAATTAAGTAATTTAAAATTTTGAAGTTAAATACTTAATGGGGTATGCGGAAACGAATAGTACATGTGTTTCGTCTGTGAGATCCAAGGAGACTTGGGCGAGGGAGAGAACATGTTGAAGGGAAACCCCGGATGCTTCAAAATAAATATCAAATCGTTTTAAGTTAAGATAAAATAAAACGTGTTATAAATATGTTGGATTGCGCTAGACAAGTTTATGAGAATTGATTATTATTTATTGATTTTTGACTTTGCTCGACCAGTTTATGAGCAATTAATTATCCATATGCATATGCAGGGTAGAAAATAATTGTATGCTAACACCTTGTATTTATTTCACAATTTGACTATAAGGTGTTTAGCGGTAATATTTGGTTCACTTCAATTTAATGAATTGTTTTGAAGATTGATTTTAAAGTTGAAATGTTATGAAATGTTTTCCTTTAAAAGAGGAAGAAATAAAGATATTTAGGAATAAATATTTTGAAGTGATTTATATATTGAATGGTTCTATCTAAGCGTTTTATAAAACGGAAAGAATTTCGAGGACTAAACCTGATGATTTTAAGATGATTTTTGAATGGATTTGGGAAATGAAAATTATTATAGATTTGAAAGTATTTGTGAATATTAGTGTGAAATGATTTATCGCTATGGGATATAAAAGGATTTGTTATGTTACCAATGATTCGGGTAATCCGTAACTAAAAAGTGGGCACATGTTTTCGGTATAGTCCTCTCTTGGAATAAAAGGATATACTTATTTATTGATTGTATGAAGGCTGGGACCCGGTCGCCTTATTATTGGGAGAAACCTCACGATCTGGTTGCATATGGTTTGATATGTTTTTATAATAGTATTTGGGATTTCCAAATAAACTTTTTAAAAGTAATTTGATTTAAGATCCCGAAGTAGAGTATTATTTGAATATAAAAGACACACACACACACACACACACACATATATATATATATATATATATATATATATATATATATATATCAAAAGTTTTGAAACAAGAATTCGAAATAAAGTCCAAAGATATAATTTCCATAATGGTAATTGATTTGAAAATCTAAAATTGAAGATTAAGCCAAAGTGGGTAATTTTGGGAATTGCATATTGTTTGTTGCATCGTAGGCTCCAAGAGTCCTAATTGCAGTAGGAGAACTACGTTGGCTTGATGCTGTATCTAATTGGGTACCCAATTAGATAGGGGTACGTAAGCAGTCACAAGTGGTAGTGATGCATCCCTTAAAATAATATAACCCTCTCATGTTTATATGTTATTGGTTGTTGTTTATCTAGTGTTATTGTATATTTTCTGTTTACTATTTTATACCGCATTTACATTGTTTATTGAGTTCGCAGGTAAGGATAGTGTTGCCTCTCTCATTAGAGTTGTGCAGTGGTAGATTTATAGTCATTTTATTTGGTATGTATTAAAGCACACTTTGTAGAATTAATAAATAAATAAATTACTCTGATAAGTTGTATAATTGAAATTGTATCCTATACATTAAGTAATATTGAATATTTATCAAACATGGTGTATTAAGTTGGCAGTCTTCATTAGTAGTTTTAGAACGGATGGATTTTTCGGCAATTTTAACCGATCCGAAAATCCAGGTCGTCACATGTGGTATCAGAGCTTAGGTTAGGTGCCTGATTTAAATTAATCAAGGGTTAGTATATCAACCTTGGAATTTTAAAAACGTAACTACCTTAATTTGATAAATAAAATGGATAGGATAAGGTAAGGTACCTTCGATCGTGGTTATGGGTGATATTACTTAATTTTGGTGTGCTTAACTATTCGCTAATTGTTTGTGTTTCGTTATATTTTCCATCATTGTAATTTCGGGGACGAAATTCTTTTAAGTAGGAGAGAATGTAGCGACCCGTAATTTTAAAACTTTGAAACTGGGATATTTAATTATTTTAAATATTCTAATGAAGAATTTTCAAAATTAAACAATTATATTTTACATGATAAATAAGAATGGTAAACTTATTTTTGATATCGAACAAAGATTTTGGATTCCATTGTAAAATTGACAAAAGTTGGATTCCGATAAAGTATGACAAATATTCGAGAAATTTTTTCAAAGGATAAATTATTTATTTTAAATATATGTATATAATCGATATAAAACTCATTTAATAATAATAGTAATTTAATTTATAATGGTTCGATAAACATATAAAACTTGTTTTATAAAATTGACAAATTTCGTCGTGTATCGATAAATCGATGTTGTATTTTTATAAGAAGTGTAATGACCCAGAATTTTGGTCGTTAAATTTTGAAAATTTAATTCATTTTAGATGTTGAATGTGAATTATAATTTGATTTGAAATAAAAATATATTTGGTTAAATCATTAAGATTAGTTAAAATTTCAAATATGGTAATTCAATGAGATTTGGATAAATAATATAGTTAACTTTTAAAATTGGATAAATTGTAAATCTGTGGATAAATGGTTATGAAAATGGTTTCTAAGATTTATTTTAAGACTGGTTTGATTTGAATTTAAAATTGAACTTTTGAATGGAATCAAAAGTCGATAAGTTAAATTTGGAATTTTTATATTAATTAAATAATGGAATTTAATATGTAGTGATAATGCAAATAATCAGATTTTGATTTAAATTGAATCAGAATGATTTCAAATATGATTATAGATTCTATATGATTTATAAATAAGTTAGTAAAATTTTAAGTGATTTCGACGATTTCGAAAATCGCTCGAATCAATCGGCGAGTTAAAATAGCCTTACAGGGCATAATCTCGGAATTCAACGAAACCGGTTCCATTGGATCGGTAAAAGTTAGTTATTTTCGGATTTCAATTTTCATAGCAATCGGAGTTGTCCTTTAACCCTGGCAGCTCAAACACATAGAAATTATTGTAATCGATTTAATTTAAAATTGATCGTTTATTTCCGTAACTCACGCATATGATCGAATTAGCTTCCGAAACACGTTCCATTGTATTCAGAATGCGGGTAAAACCTTAAAAACACCTAGTGGCATGTGAGATTTGGAGTTCGTTTATAAAAGTTTGATGAGTTTTGAGAATATTAATAAAATAATAATTATAAAACGTTTATACACACGTTCTTTAAGGGATAAACCCTAGGGCTTTCATAGGCACCGCATTCATTAGTTTCAATGGCCGTGGACCTTCAAGTTTTCCCCTCTAAATTCTTAATATCCATCGACAATTAGAAGATATCTCTAA
Organism: Allium cepa; assembly: GCA_030765085.1. Lineage (NCBI taxonomy): Eukaryota > Viridiplantae > Streptophyta > Magnoliopsida > Asparagales > Amaryllidaceae > Allium > Allium cepa. The sequence goes on along the minus strand of CM060939.1, from coordinate 958,919,105 downwards.
CATGAAAATCTGGAGCTTCCCGAGCTCTTCACATCCGTAAGGTGGATCGGGGGTATCGTCGTCGATTGGAAGCGTTATGGGGTTGCGTTCATCAGCCGTCCGCGCTCGTTTTTCAAGCTGATGGAGCGACCGAGTTCTGTGATTTTCTGGCCAATGGTAGGGGATGCGTAGGGCTTTCAAGAGAAGGTGTCAGATCGTCTTTATTTTGGGTGAGGAGGCCACGACATTTAGAGTGGAACGACGAGTTGATGGGTTCGTTTTCGCCTGGAAAAAAAACATTGCATGTGGGAGACAAGGCTTCGGCCTTGATTTTTTTTGTGCGGCTGACATTTATTTTGGTAAATTAATAATAAAGAAAAGAAAATTTTGTTTTTAATTATATATACAATTTTTAAAACTGAATAACTCTTGCATACATTATCAAATTTCAACGAAACGAGAAGCACCGGAATCACAGTGACGCGTTCTACGCTGCAATGCGCATTTGGAGACGATTGGAGCTAGTGAAATTTTGGGTTAAATCGATCGCGGTCGATTTAATTCAAAATTTAAATGCTCGTCGAAACTCAAGGTGAGTTTATCTCACTCACATGTGGAATTTCAACTGTTTTAAATAGTTAACATTTAAATGATTGGTTGATTATTTTAATATGAAAATTATTACCAAATTTGATCGATATTTATTTGTTATGTTAACATCTGTGGATGCGGTGAAAAACAGGTTGGAGGGACCCAACTAGATTCCTAACAAAGAGAAATTTTATTTATATTCCGTGATATATTCCGTTGATATCCTATGATAGATTGATTTGGAATTTGGTTATGCTGTGTTATGGTTGGATAATATAATTTGGTATTTTAAATTATCAATAAAGAGAAATGGGAGTAAAAAGAAAGAGAAAAGTAATTTTAAGTAATGAATTTAAGTGAATTAAATTCGAGAAATCGGGCTGAAATTTATAAATGGTTTTGAAAGCTGAGATTGGAATGGAAATGAGAAACGGAAATTTATAATTGAGTTTATAAATAAATTGGTATGTTTATCGGTGGATAAATTTTGAAAGCATAGATTTTCGGTTGAAAATTCCATAAGAAGGTATAAATCGTTTTAAAAATAAAGATGGATTATTTTTAAAGGTGGAAAGTGTTTTCCCTGGAAATTAAGTATGATTTCTAAGAAAGCTTCCAAAATATAAATTAGCGGTTTAAAATGTGTTTAGGACATGTGGAGAAAATGTTACTTATAATTATTTCAAGTACAAAGTAAATATTCATTTAAAGAATTGGTAGTACTCAATTATTTTAAAAGGTAAAATAGTATTCAATTTCCAAAAAGGGAGTATTAATATAAATAATTGATTTAATAATTTTAAGTTAAAAAGTAATTTGGTTTAAATCACTTAGAATCTCCCCTCTATTTTCTCAAGCATTATTTTGTTTTAAATAATTTCTAGTAGTTGTATTTTAATAATTTAAGTATATATTTTGGGAGAGATTTCCAGGAAATGGGAAATGTGTTAAAAATAAAAAGGTGTTTATTTTTAAAGGGTTGGAAGAAATTTACAGAATTTAAACGTAAATTCGAATTGAGATATATTAAGCAGGATTTATAAAAGGATTCATTGATTTATTCTGAAATTGGAAGTGTAGCTCCCTAAAAAAGCAAAGTACGTTTCAAAGTAAATTTTTATGTAAAAGTTAAAAAAAATTAAATTTGTTTTTAAAGGAATGTTTTAAGTAATTATTATTTATTTAAGTCGTAAAAATTTTAAAAGTAAATATTTAATAAATTAGTTATAGAAGTAATTATTTTAAAGGGGTTAATTGGTATATGCTTTAAAAGAATATTATTAATATTTATACTTTATAAAATGGATTTATTTTAAAAATAATTGATTAAAGTTTTATTTGAAAACTTGTGTAGGATTTCATAGCTTTATCATAAAATTTAGCGCGACTTAACTTTATTTTAAAGAAATAGTTTATATCTTATAAAGTAGTTCTATTCGAAATATTTTTAAAAGTGTGTGTATATATATATATATTAAATTAAGTATGTAAAATGTATTTTCAAGAATAAAGAATTTGAATTATTTTAAATCTTAAGTATTGGTACTTGGATGTTTTCAGAGGAAGTAAAGATTTGGGAATTTATTCCATAAGAAGAGTTGGGTTTGAAAACTGCTCCAAAAGGGTTCGGAAATGGAAACATATCTTGCAAAGATATTTTTGAGGTTAATAAATAATGTTGGGAAATTATTTATTGTTTGATGGTTGTATGTGAATGTTAATTGATAGTTAAAACACCGACTATCGATATTGGCCAATGCGTTGATCGTTTCGAAGAGACCGGGGGTTAGGATTAATTTCTCGAAAACCACTTCGATCCGGTTTGTACGTTTTCATGGGAAAAACGAGTTAGGAGTAGAAGATGGAGCAGTGAAGTGCAAGGGATAGTCGCTACTAATCCTGAGGATGTTTCCAAATGGATGTAGTAGGAGTAGTGCCTTCGGTTCTGTTCAAACCCCGGACGGACTTGTATGGACGAATGCTTTTCGAACATCGGCAGGTGGACGATGGGCATTCTAAGTGAAATGTTCTAAAAAGGTAACGCTTAGCCTCAAGCCTCATCAACAGGGGATGATTGAAAATTAGGGGATATGCAGCAAGGCTATGTGGGTAGCACCCATTTGGGTGAGGTCATCCCTATCTAGATGTCCCTTTTTATTCGGCTTAGTGGTGCGGTTGCTGATCCCAACCGTGGGGTGATCTTACTCGGGATTATCCAGTAAGGTGTAGTCCCGGTCTTGTGTTGCAGGGGGTTGGGAGCAATCCTCGGTATGGTGATCTACGCCACATACTGTGACAGGTGGTGCCCCAGTGCCTTGTCATTAGTTGGAAATCCATTCTCCCTAAGAGCCTTTAACGAGTTTTGTTTGTATTACCCACTTTGTGGCTAGTAGCTGGAATTTAATAAATGCAACAATTTCGGCTATTTTAATAAGTATTTGTATACAGGCACTATTATAATATCAAAGGATTTTTATAAGAAATGTTTTAGCTATCATAAGGTAAAAAACCGACATGTTTATTTGTGGCGTGGTCTTACGCGATGCTTTTGTTTTTCAAAGGATTTTGAAACTTTAATAATCAATTTGGGTGCATTTCTCTCACGCTAGTATTCCAGACTGACTCGGGTGATATTTTATTATAATGCTCGGGTCAGACCGAGTATTATAGATTACAGGAAAGGATGCTGTGTAGTTCAGGAGAGGAGCTACAGTTTGAGACGTATTATCCGTACTTGTTTATATCCGCTGCTGTGATTGTTGATATTGTCAAGCTGGTAATTGTTGATTGTTGTGATACTGATGATGTAATATATATAAAGATATAGTTTTCGTTTTGTGTAAATATCTGATGTTTTATATTATATTTTGTTCCGCTGCGATTGTGAGATTATGTATTTGTTTAGTTTCTTCTTTCTTCTATCTTCTTTCTTTTCCGGCACTTGATCGTCGGCATATTATACTGTGGAGTATTTTTTGTCGATTTTCGAGGGTCGAGAAGGGTGGATCGTGACAGTGGTATCAAAACATAGATTGGCGATAACCTTGGCTCTGGTGGGGAAAATACTCATTAAACAGAGTCAATAGTACTCTATAATAAATTTGAGTGTATTAATAGATATGAGAGCGTATTTGTTAGTGAATATAAAAACTGTTTTTATACCGTGTTGACTTATCGGTTGAGTGTTTATGAATTCTGGTCGGTACGGGAAGTACAACTGTAACGTTGGGGGTTTCTAAACTCTTAAACAAGATAAACCGACATAGTATTATTTTAAAAGTGGGTAAATGAAATAATTTTACCCAAAATTATATTTTGGATATAAAGGGGAATAATTTTCTGAACTTATTATATATATTTGGATGTATGGTTGTTGATATTATAATCAAATATAAGAATCTAAAATTCAAAAAGGTTTATAACCAAATAAAATTCTATAAGTATGATTTATCCAAAAGAAGAATAACTAAATTTGAATTAAAGCATAATTTAAATCCCAAAAATTTTGAAAAGTGTTTTAAATAAATTTAAAACAAAAGTTTGGGAATTTAGAATCTTGGGAATGATTGAAATGTTTTCCAGAGTGTTTGAAGCAATGATGTAGAATTATTTTGGGAAATATTTTTGAATAGAAATCGTTTTGAAAGGAGTTTGTGGAAGTAAGGAAGCACCGAACTCACTTCAACTGCTGGGAAATAATCTTGATGATAATGGCCACATCATCAGAATTCATTTTTGAGTTTCTTAAGTGATGGATTGCTACCGAAAAGATTGATATGATATTTGTTTGGACTTGTTGGGTATACAAGTTGTTTTAGAAATTTCAAAAGGGAAATTGTTTTGGCAAAAACAGGTTGTTTTGGAAATCCAGAGGTTTGATTTGAAATACCAGGTAGGTATGTTTTATTTATGATTTCAAAATGGTTTTGAAATAAAACTGGGTAAATGAATTCTGGAAATTCTATTTAAATAATGTTAAAGTTGAGATGAATCAACTATTGAACGTATAAAGTGAAGTTGATATTAATAAGAAGAAAATGAAAATTTTAATCCTGGAATTAAAATTTAACTTGAATATATCGAAGTGAATAGAATACTTGAATTTAACTTGAGATAAGTCAAATAAAATTGAAATTGAGATTGAATTTAAGTGGATAAGTTGAAATATAAAATGCCTTGTAATTGTGTGGTATAATTGGGTAATGAATTTGTACCCATAAGATATTAAGTGTTATAATCTGAAATTGTGGATTAAAATTGTGTAATGAATATTTATTTCGTTAAGAATTCAGTGATACATATATATATAAAATTTGGAATTGTGATTATAAGGTGAAAATAACTCAAATGAGCAATATAAGCTTTCAAGTAAATAAGTTGGTGAACTTATAAATAGAAATGGAATTTATAGTCACAAATGGGAAATAGTTGAATGGTATGGTGAATTCAAACTTAATCCTAAATGAAATGTAAAGTAAGATAAGACAAAGGAAAATGTAAAAGGTGTATGGACTTAAGTTAGGAAATAAGTTTTGAACTTATATATGGAGAAATAAAATTGGATTGAATTGGATTTAATTTAGGAGTAAAGGGAATTGAGTTGAATTTGGATTGAATTGAAATCAAAATCCAGTTGTGCTATAAATAATAGTGAACGGAATTAGATTCTTATTCAAAATAGTAAAGGGAATGGTAAGAATTTAAGTTGGCTAAATAAAATTTAGTTAAACTTTAATTAAATTTGGAAAAGAATTGAGTTGAAGGAAAGTTTAATTTAATTGAAATGATATTGAATAATTAAATTCTCACTCAACTAAATCCAAAGGAATTGTTTGAGGATGAATTTAGTGTAAACTAAATTAAATGGAAATTGTATTGGAATGAATAAAATTTTGGTAGATTTTAAAAATTTAAAAGTAAAATAAAATCCCATTTCTGATATGGAATAATGGGAATGGTTATGTTATTAATAAATTCAGAAGTGAATTAAGGAGGTGAATTAAAATTTAAAATGGATTGAGTAAGTAAACAAATTAAATTGAAATTTGTAATGGATTGGAATTTGATTGAATAAAAATCAATTTAAAATGGAAATAAAAACTGATGTAAGAAGAAATGGAGTTATTTTGTCATTGAAATAACTTAAACAAATTGGAAAATGATAGTGGTCGAGCTTTATAAGGGGTCTTGAATGAAATTTGTTTAGATAATAAAATTGAAATGCAAGTGAAATGATTTTAGTTAATTATTGTAATAAAATAAGGATGTTGTAACGACCCAGGATTTTGAATAATTTAATTTGAGAATATTTAATTAATTTTAAATATTTGAATGATGGTTTGAATTGAATTTCAAATTATCAGAATGAATTGGCGATTAAATTTTAAAATTTAATCTATTGAAAGTGAATAAAAATTTGAATCTTCAATTTTAAGCTGAATAAAAATATTTCAAAGGCTTGTAAAATTCATATTGATAATATTGAAGATTATAGGAGCTTCAGAATTGAAATTGAAAGTGAATTGTTCAGTTTTGAATTTAAATCGTTTGAATCGATATTTAAAAATAGCCATCCGAGGCACAGTCTCGGAATTCAACGAAACCAGTTCCATTGGGTCCGTAATATTGAATTATTACCGGGTTTCAAATTTCGTATTTTTCTGAGTTAATATGTGAGCACACGAGATGTAAACGCATTGAAATTAAATCGAATTCAATTTGAAATTTAAAATTTAAATTAGTCAACAAACGACAGCATCCCGTGAACTAGGCCAAAAATCGCGTTGCCTCCCCTTTGTTTCAGCATAAAATCACGGCTAGATTATGCGAGCATGCTTCCTCCATGTTTTTAAATAGTCCTTCATCTTCAATTTAGAAATCAAAAGAAGAAAAAAAAATATAAACGTTAATGGCCGAGCCCCTTTTCTCATTCGTTCATTCGTATAAAACAAAAACAAAATCAATGGTGGCTGCGGCACTAATTCGAAAGGGGTTCGCGGCAACACAAATCGAAAGGGGGGAGGGCTCGATTCGAGCAACTCGATTCGATCGAGGCAGCGATGATTCAAGGCGAAGAGGGGTGTCACGATGCAGTGGGAAGGCGCGTGCGATAAAGCGCTTGCGTACGGTGGCGCACGCTTAGGTGATGGGTAGATGAATAGTGATAGCAGCGGCGTGGCTTAGCCGCGAAATTGATGAGCTGGAAGCGGTGTCTTCGAGCACGCGAATCGAGTTTTTGGTGCTTGGTCTGGCGAACGACGAGGCGACGTGAAGCGGTTTCTGTCTAGGGTTTCAGGGCTAGGGGCGGCTGCGGGGAGAATTGTTGGCGGCGGCGGCAACAAAATGGGTTAACGCGATCTGCTGTGATGATCGCGTATCGAGGTGAGTCGGATTATGTTGAATTTATATAAGTATAAAGAGAAAAATATGTATATGCGAATTTACTGTCTGATTTAAAACGGTAATGAAAGTAGTCAGAAATATATATATATATATATATATATATATATATATATATATATATATATATAAAGATAAAATAGAAATTTTGATATAATAAGTTGGAGAAATTTATAAAAGAAAATTTAGTTTAAAACTAAATTATTAGTTGAATAGAAATTTTAGTTTCAAATGAAAAATATTTTGTAAAAGGAAAATTAGTTAGAAATTTTACTTATTTGATAAAATGACTTATCAAAAGAAAATATTATTTATTATTGGAAAAATGGTAATTAGGGACTAAATGATAGTTTATAAAAAAGAAAATTTGTTTAAATTTAAGTTAAGTGGTTAAAAATAATTTATTTAAAGGGAAATTAAATTGTAGTTAAATAAATTTTTAAAGGAAATTTAGATTAAAAAACTTAATTTTTATAATTTATTAAAAGAAATTGATTTAAAGATATTAGTTTAAAGTAAAACAATTAGTTGAAATAAATTTATTAAAGAAGAAATTAGTTTAAAACGAAACTATGAGTTAATTTAACTATTAAAAGGAAATCAACGATGAATCAAAATTATCAAATGAAAATTTATTATTCAATCTGTTCGAATATTAATAAATTGTGTAAATATTTATACAAGGTATAAATCAAGGAAATCGAGTCAAGAAGGGAAATGGATTGCTAATAAAAGCAAAGGTGAGAACTTCTCACTCAAAAGGATTTATTATATTTTAAATAGTTAGATTTAAAATTGTTAGTTGTGTTGATTGAATGCTTGAATGATGATTGTTATATATATATATATATATATATATATATATATATATATATATATATATATATATATATATATATATATTGGATGTGAATAGACCCTATACGCCGTTAGTAAGCAGAGGTTATTTATTACACACATATACCGCGATATTCCACCTCGAAGTGGAATTGGTATTATATTATATATATAGCAATATATATATATATATATATTGGCATATGTATATATTGCAGTTGATTGATTTCCCGCATTTTTTTAGCGGATGAGACCCTATTGCGCCGTTAGTAAGCGGATATATTTTATAAAATCCCATATACCGCGATATTCCGTCTTGAAACGGAATGGTATTATGCTAATGTCTGTGGATGCAGGGAAACAGGTTGGAGGGATCCAACTGGATTCCTCACAAATATTTATTTGATTTCATATATTGTGATGTTTGATTGTTTATCATGGATGATATATGATGTTTGAAAGTCGTGATTGACTATTTGATGTGTTGCATCATCGAATCCAATTTTGAAGTTTAAAAAAATACGATTTTGATTTTTAAGGGATTTTAAAATAATTTTTGAAAGTATACGTTTATAAAATATTTTTGGAATTGATTCATCTTAAATAAATAAACATTATAATTTTAATATTATAAAAATTATGATTTTTGAGAAATACAGTTAAAAGTTGATATTTGAAAATATGGGATTAGTGATTTTATAAAATAGTTTGAACTGGGATTTCTGAATTTATTATAAGAAGTTTAAAAATAGGATTTATAAAAATTTTATTTTATAAATCAGAGTGATGAAACTATAAAAGAGTTTAAAGATGTTTAAAGTAATAATATAAATTGATTTATATTAAAAGATTTATAAATTGATATTTATAAATTTAGAATATCTTGAATTATAAAACGAGCTTTTATAAGTGATAGAATGATTTGCAAATGGATTTCATAAAGGAATGAAATCTATAGAATTTATGAAATTTGATTATTTTATAAATCAGAATGATGAAATTATAAAAGAGTTTAAAGACGTTTTAAAAATAGAAATATAAATTGTTTATATTAAAAGATTTATAAATTGATATTTATAAATTAAAAATATTGGAATTATAAAACGAGCTTTTACAAGTATTAGAATGAATTGTAAATGAATTTCATAAATTGGAATTATAGAATTATAACGGTGAGGTTATAAATGGAATTTTATAAACAGTAGGTTTATAAAATTTGTAAAGTTATTTAAAAGAATAGATTTTGGATAAATAAAAGAATCTTATAAGTTATAAGATTTATAAATTTATGAAGTTTAAAGGAACGATTTTATAAACAAATAAATTATAAGTATTTAACTTATAATATGAAATTTTAGTATATCATTGAGATATGAAATTGAATAGATTTATAAAGGAAATTTATAAAAGGAAGTTGTTATAAAATAAATAGAAATAGAATTTATAAACGTTGTTTTATAAATCCGCAACGACTTATTTTGATAAGTGAATTGTTGTAATTTATTTATGGAGTTATATTCATGTTTTAGGAAGTGAATAATCCTTTAAAATAAAGTGAATAGAAATGATAAAAATTTGTTAACAGGTATATTCACGTTTTTGAATAGTGAATAATACGTTAAAGAAATTATTTTGGATGTGATGTTTGAAATAGAATTAAAACGATCTAAAGATGTTTTAAAAGGTGTTGAGATTTGAAACCATAAATTTCAACATTTATTGTTGAAATAGATGTTTTCGAGAAATAGAAGGAAATGGTAGACTATAACACTGTTGTTATAGTAAATGATTTCCGAAAGGAAATGTTTTGTATAGTATTGGGATTTATATATCTATTTTAATTTTGAATCCCTATACTAGTGATTTTGGGTGGTCGTAACGATGTTTTACGCAACATTCGTTTTGGCCCAAATAAATATGTTTAAGTGAATGATTTCCTTAAAGAATGAAATATATACTTAATTTCGATTAAGGTATATTAAATATTTTCTAAGTATAGAAAATAAAAAGATCTGTGAATTACTTATTTTTAATAAGTATAGAAATGCTTTTCCAATATTAAGTGAATATTTGGAATTTATCTTTTTGAAGATAAATTGAAAATGAATATTAGAAATTGAATGGAAATCGTATATTCATAAATATTTTGGAATGTAAATTCAATATGGAATTTATAAATGAAATTTGGAAAATGAGTTTAAAAAATAAATATTGATTTATTTTTGAAGAATAGAGAATATATATCTTGTAAAGATATTTTTTTTGAAAATAAATAATTTGGAAAATTATTTGGAATCTGGTGATGTTGGCATATCTATTGATAGTTCAATAACCGACTATCAATATTTACCTTTAAATAGGTATTTGTTGTGATTTGTTTGAATTTGAATGCCACACTTATTTTTTTTAAAATAAGCGCTCACTATTCGGGTTAACCGGGAAAGGACCTTGGGGTCGTATAACCCATTCCGAATATGTGATACGTCGTTATGAATTGCATTCGAAGATCGGTGTTGAAGACCGGATATTTTCGAAAGCGAAAGGGTTTCTTGTTGATTGTCTCTGCACTGGCTGATCCCCGGTATTGAGATCTCCATATGTGATGGGAAATCCGAACGTGATTAGAGATTATTCGGATTGCAAGGACTTCTTTGTAAGTGCCTTCGGTTCTGTTCGAGCCCGGAACAGACTTGTATGGATTGTGTGTCTGACATTACAAATTTAGATGTAAGCCGATTTCTTTCAAATATATTTCTGTTGGTGGCGGAGAATTTATTCTCTTAGCTTAACACCCTTCTCTGAGACGTATGAGCTCAGAGGTTATATAGTTGAAGGTTATCAGCGATATACTCCCAATCTTGGTAATGTGACATACTGAGTGTAGCTGTGAAATGATCATTGTATTGATTATTTGTGATAGGATCATTTATTTGATCGTCTATCTTGGTGATCATTTCTATGATCACTTGTTGACCCAAAGCACAGCTTTTGTATAAAGTGTGTTTTTGTGGACGTGACTTCGTCGAGCCTCACAAACCGGTAATGGTCGAAACAGGAATTGTGCGGCAAGGTTTCCAGGGATCGCTTCCCTAGGGTATAGCCATTCCTTCTGGAAAAGGGTAGTATCATGGTATGGAGCCCAGATACTTACTCATGTTGAAAACACTTTATGATTGTGTGATGATGGTGACGAGCGCTCGGTGAAAGGTTCCGAAGGACCGGGAGTGGCATATCTGAGGGTTTGTAATATTCCTTGGGAAAAGGGATTCCCGACTTTGTTTAGCAGAGAACGGTGGTTCTCGGGGCGTTCTTCCAGAGGCGTTTCCATGTGGCAATGGGAAGTTCCTTGGCCTGACCATTTGTTGGAAAATCCATTCTTCAAATACGAGCCTTGTACGGTTTTAGTTGTATAACCTGTCATGGAATATGGCGGTAACCCGCTATTGAACATAGTAGCTATAGTAGGCATAGTTCGAAATGTCTATGTCGGCTAAGATTTATATCTTTATTTTCGAAATGAATTTTCTCTACACTATGCACTAGTAATAATATCAAATGTTCTTTTTAATGCGTATCAAGCATCTTTGACTAACATAAGAAGAAATCTCCTCCAAGTCTGCTTTGCATTATGTGTGTGGTAGGAGGTCTGATGGTAGTCTCATTCTTAAAAGCATTGCGAATTGACTTTAAAAAATATTCCTCTATTTTTTATTTTAAAGAAAAATAAACTGTTTTAGTTCTCGCACCAGTCACATGACTGACTCGGAGTTTATTGTTTTCCTTCCTAAACTCTGGGTGCCCACCAATTTCCACACGGGCAGTCAAGAGTTAAGGTTTATCAGGATATTCTGGAATTCAGGTGTTGCAGGAGGCAAGCTGGATGGCATGGTGTATTACTAATTTATATAGTAGTTCTTTTTTTTTCCGCTGCATTGTTGATGTTGTACACTCTGATGATATGATGTAATGAAAGGTAATGTAATAACTGATATAGTTCTTTGTTTAAAGATTATTCATTTATCTATTATATGTTGTTCCGCTGCGAATTGTGAGATTCTGGTATTGTTCTGTTGTTTTCAGTTCCGTTCTGTTTTCTGCTTTCTTTTCTCTCTATTTTCTTTATCTTCTTTTCTTCTCTCTTCTTTTTCTTTCCTTCTTTCTTAAAAATCCATAAGGGTTCGTATTTTCGTTCACCTTGAGTTAATCAATGGAGATTAGTGTCTATTCAAGGAGTACGGATTTACGGTTCTTTACATTTGGTATCGGAGCTTATGGTTAAGCGACAACCATGGTTCTGTTGGGTGTTACTCATTAGAGATAGAGTCAGCAGTACTCTAGAATGAATTTGAGTGTAATAATAGATATGAGCGCGTATTTGTTAGTGAATATAAAATTGTTTTTGAATCGGGTAAATAAGATAATTTTGCCCAAAACTATTTTGATAGAGAAGAAATGATTTTCTATGAATTATTATAATATATGGTTGCATGGTTGTTAATATCATTAGTATATGGAATTAAATAAGAGATAAAATGGATTGAATTCAAGTAAACTAACTTGATAAATTATTAATTCATGGACTGATGAATTTGAATTGGTTAAATTAAAGTTTAAGCCTGAGATAAATTTGAAGATAGATTTGAATTTGTATATAAATTCAAGTAATTAAAAGAAATAAATTGAAAATTTCCTTTGTTAGTAATTAAGTAAATTCGAGATGAATTGAATATGGAAATTGAAATTTAAAATGAATTGGTGAATGAAACTAATTTAAAGTAGTAATATGAATTAGTAAATGAAAGTTAATCGATAGAATTCAATATTTAGAATTGAGAATTGAATTCGAATGAAATTTAAATTGAGAATTGAATTCAAATAGAATTGAAATTGTGAATTGAATTCAAATGAATTGAAATGTAAAATTGAATGAAATGAATATGTAACTTCAACAGTGAAGTGAAAAACGTATAAGAAACATATATCGAAATTTTGCAATAGAATTGGCAAATTGGTTTGAATATTGTATTTGGATTTGGATGCTACTACTAGCAGGTTATACAGGTATATAAAGGAATTGTGATTTTGATTTCAAAGATAAAATTGAATTGCTCGACAAAAAGGTACGTATTTCAATTTCAGTATGAAATTTGATGATTTTCTTCTCCAGCCACTTGGCTTTCTCTTTTCTTTTTGATGCTGAGGGGCCGTGGTGCCATTTTGTAGTCGTACCGAGCTAGCCGCGCAAAGGAGACGCTGGCGAAATTTTTCGAAAATTTAGGGTGTTAGAAAATTTTTGAGAAATTTTGAAAATTTAAATTTGAATTTAAATTTGAATTGTTAGGAGAACAATGTTGTTTGAAACTTATAATTGAAGTTGGAAAGCTAGTTGAAATGATAATGAATGTCTAATAAAAGGATTTAGGCTAGTAAGTTGATAAAACCATTTGGATTGTGAAAAATAATAGACGGGATAAGGGCATTCTTCTTAACTTGTAATTTCGGGACGAAATTCTTTTAAGGAGGGAAGATTGTAACGACCCAGGATTTTGAATAATTTAATTTGAGAATATTTAATTAATTTTAAATATTTGAATGATGGTTTGAATTGAATTTCAAATTATCAGAATGAATTGGCAATTAAATTTTAAAATTTAATCTATTGAAAGTGAATAAAAATTTGAATCTTCAATTTTAAGCTGAATAAAAATATTTCAAAGGCTTGTAAAATTCATATTGATAATATTGAAGATTATAGGAGCTTCAGAATTGAAATTGAAAGTGAATTGTTCAGTTTTGAATTTAAATCGTTTGAATCGATATTTAAAAATAGCCATTCGAGGCACAGTCTCGGAATTCAACGAAACCAGTTCCATTGGGTCCGTAATATTGAATTATTACCGGGTTTCAAATTTCGTATTTTTCTGAGTTAATATGTGAGCACACGAGATGTAAACGCATTGAAATTAAATCGAATTCAATTTGAAATTTAAAATTTAAATTAGTCAACAAACGAAAGCATCCCGTGAACTAGGCCAAAAATCGCGTTGCCTCCCCTTTGTTTCAGCCTAAAATCACGGCTAGATTATGCGAGCATGCTTCCTCCATGTTTTTAAATAGTCCTTCATCTTCAATTTAGAAATCAAAAGAAGAAGAAAAAAATATAAACGTTAATGGCCGAGCCCCTTTTCTCATTCGTTCATTCGTATAAAAAAAAACAAAATCAATGGTGGCTGCGGCACTAATTCGAAAGGGGTTCGCGGCAACACAAATCGAAAGGGGGGAGGGCTCGATTCGAGCAACTCGATTCGATCGAGGCAGCGATGATTCAAGGCGAAGAGGGGTGTCGCGATGTAGTGGGAAGGCGCGCGCGATAAAGCGCTTGCGTACGGTGGCGCACGCATAGGTGATGGGTAGATGACTGGTGATGGCAGCGGCGTGGGTTAGCCGCGAAATTGATGAGCTGGAAGCGGTGTCTTCGAGCACGCGAATCGAGTTTTTGGTGCTTGGTCTGGCGAACGACGAGGCGACATGAAGCGGTTTCTGGCTAAGGTTTCAGGGCTAGGGGCGGCTGCGGGGAGAATTGTTCTAGGGGCGGCTGCAGGGAGAATTGTTGGCGGCGGCGGCAACAAAATGAGTTAACGCGATCTGCTGTGATGATCGCGTATCGAGGTGAGTCGGATTATGTTGAATTTATATAAGTATAAAGAGAAAACTATGTATATGCAAATTTACTGTCTGATTTAAAACAGTAATGAAAGTAGTCAGAAAAATATATATATATATATATATATATATATAAAGATAAAATAGAAATTTTGATATAATAAGTAGGAGAAATTTATAAAAGAAAATTTAGTTTAAAGCTAAATTATTAGTTGAATAGAAATTTTAGTTTCAAATGAAAAATATTTTGTAAAAGGAAAATTAGTTAGAAATTTTACTTATTTGATAAAATGACTTATCAAAAGAAAATATTATTTATTATTGGAAAAATGGGTAATTAGGGACTAAATGATAGTTTATAAAAAAGAAATTTTTTTTAAATTTAAGTTAAGTGGTTAAAAATAATTTATTTAAAGGGAAATTAAATTGTAGTTAAATAAATTTTTAAAGGAAATTTAGATTAAAAAACTTAATTTTTATAATTTATTAAAAGAAATTGATTTAAAGATATTAGTTTAAAGTAAAATAATTAGTTGAAATAAATTTATTAAAGAAGAAATTAGTTTAAAACGAAACTATGAGTTAATTTAACTATTAAAAAGAAATCAACGATGAATCAAAATTATCAAATGAAAATTTATTATTCAATCTGTTCGAATATTAATAAATTGTGCAAATATTTATACAAGGTATAAATCAAGGAAATCGAGTCAAGAAGGGAAATGGATTGCTAATAAAAGCAAAGGTGAGAACTTCTCACTCAAAAGGATTTATTATATTTTAAATAGTTAAATTTCAAATTGTTAGTTGTGTTGATTGAATGCTTGAATGATGATTGTTATATATATATATATATATATATATATATATATATATATATATATATATATATATATATATATTGGATGTGAATAGACCCTATACGCCGTTAGTAAGCGGAGGTTATTTATTACACACATATACCGCGATATTCCACCTCGAAGTGGAATTGGTATTATATTATATATATAGCAATATATATATATATATATATATATATATATATATATTGGCATATGTATATATTGCAGTTGATTGATTTCCCGCATTTTTTTAGCGGATGAGACCCTATTGTGCCGTTAGTAAGCGGATATATTTTATAAAATCCCATATACCGCGATATTCCGTCTTGAAACGGAATGGTATTGTGCTAATGTCTGTGGATGCAGGGAAACAAGTTGGAGGGATCCAACTGGATTCCTCACAAATATTTATTTGATTTCATATATTGTGATGTTTGATTGTTTATCATGGATGATATATGATGTTTGAAAGTCGTGATTGACTATTTGATGTGTTGCATCATCGAATCCAATTTTGAAGTTTAAAAAAATACGATTTTGATTTTTAAGGGATTCTAAAATAATTTTTGAAAGTATACGTTTATAAAATATTTTTGGAATTGATTCATCTTAAATAAATAAACGTTATAATTTTAATATTATAAAAATTATGATTTTTGAGAAATACAGTTAAAAGTTGATTTTTGAAAATATGGGATTAGTGATTTTATAAAATAGTTTGAACTGGGATTTCTGAATTTATTATAAGAAGTTTAAAAATAGGATTTATAAAATTTTTATTTTATAAATCAGAATGATGAAACTATAAAAGAGTTTAAAGATGTTTAAAGTAATAATATAAATTGATTTATATTAAAAGATTTGTAAATTGATATTTATAAATTTAGAATATCTTGAATTATAAAACGAGCTTTTATAAGTGATAGAATGATTTGTAAATGGATTTCATAAAGGAATGAAATCTATAGAATTTATGAAATTTGATTATTTTATAAATCGGAATGATGAAATTATAAAAGAGTTTAAAGACGTTTTAAAAATAGTAATACAAATTGTTTATATTAAAAGATTTATAAATTGATATTTATAAATTAAAAATATTGGAATTATAAAACGAGCTTTTACAAGTATTAGAATGAATTGTAAATGAATTTCATAAATTGGAATTATAGAATTATAACGGTGAGGTTATAAATGGAATTTTATAAACAGTAGGTTTATAAAATTTGTAAAGTTATTTAAAAGAATAGATTTTGGATAAATAAAAGAATCTTATAAGTTATAAGATTTATAAATTTATGAAGTTTAAAGGAACGATTTTATAAACAAATAAATTATAAGTATTTAACTTATAATATGAAATTTTAGTATATCATTGAGATATGAAATTGAATAGATTTATAAAGGAAATTTATAAAAGGAAGTTGTTATAAAATAAATAGAAATAGAATTTATAAACGTTGTTTTATAAATCCGCAACGACTTATTTTGATAAGTGAATTGTTGTAATTTATTTATGGAGTTATATTCATGTTTTAGGAAGTGAATAATCCTTTAAAATAAAGTGAATAGAAATGATAAAAATTTGTTAACAGGTATATTCACGTTTTTGAATAGTGAATAATACGTTAAAGAAATTATTTTGGATGTGATGTTTGAAATAGAATTAAAACGATCTAAAGATGTTTTAAAAGGTGTTGAGATTTGAAACCATAAATTTCAACATTTATTGTTGAAATAGATGTTTTCGAGAAATAGAAGGAAATGGTAGACTATAACACTGTTGTTATAGTAAATGATTTCCGAAAGGAAATGTTTTGTATAGTATTGGGATTTATATATCTATTTTAATTTTGAATCCCTATACTAGTGATTTTGGGTGGTCGTAACGATGTTTTACGCAACATTCGTTTTGGCCCAAATAAATATGTTTAAGTGAATGATTTCCTTAAAGAATGATATATATACTTAATTTCGATTAAGGTATATTAAATATTTTCTAAGTATAGAAAATAAAAAGATCTGTGAATTACTTATTTTTAATAAGTATAGAAATGCTTTTCCAATATTAAGTGAATATTTGGAATTTATCTTTTTGAAGATAAATTGAAAATGAATATTAGAAATTGAATGGAAATCGTATATTCATAAATATTTTGGAATGTAAATTCAATATGGAATTTATAAATGAAATTTGGAAAATGAGTTTAAAAAATAAATATTGATTTATTTTTGAAGAATAGAGAATATATATCTTGTAAAGATATTTTTTTTGAAAATAAATAATTTGGAAAATTATTTGGAATCTGGTGATGTTGGCATATCTATTGATAGTTCAATAACCGACTATCAATATTTACCTTTAAATAGGTATTTGTTGTGATTTGTTTGAATTTGAATGCCACACTTATTTTTTTTAAAATAAGCGCTCACTATTCGGGTTAACCGGGAAAGGACCTTGGGGTCGTATAACCCATTCCGAATATGTGATACGTCGTTATGAATTGCATTCGAAGATCGGTGTTGAAGACCGGATATTTTCGAAAGCGAAAGGGTTTCTTGTTGATTGTCTCTGCACTGGCTGATCCCCGGTATTGAGATCTCCATATGTGATGGGAAATCCGAACGTGATTAGAGATTATTCGGATTGCAAGGACTTCTTTGTAAGTGCCTTCGGTTCTGTTCGAGCCCGGAACAGACTTGTATGGATTGTGTGTCTGACATTACAAATTGAGATGTAAGCCGATTTCTTTCAAATATATTTCTGTTGGTGGCGGAGAATTTATTCTCTTAGCTTAACACCCTTCTCTGAGACGTATGAGCTCAGAGGTTATATAGTTGAAGGTTATCAGCGATATACTCCCAATCTTGGTAATGTGACATACTGAGTGTAGCTGTGAAATGATCATTGTATTGATTATTTGTGATAGGATCATTTATTTGATCGTCTATCTTGGTGATCATTTCTATGATCACTTGTTGACCCAAAGCACAGCTTTTGTATAAAGTGTGTTTTTGTGGACGTGACTTCGTCGAGCCTCACAAACCGGTAATGGTCGAAACAGGAATTGTGCGGCAAGGTTTCCAGGGATCGCTTCCCTAGGGTATAGCCATTCCTTCTGGAAAAGGGTAGTATCATGGTATGGAGCCCAGATACTTACTTATGTTGAAAACACTTTATGATTGTGTGATGATGGTGACGAGCGCTCGGTGAAAGGTTCCAAAGGACCGGGAGTGGCATATCTGAGGGTTTGTAATATTCCTTGGGAAAAGGGATTCCCGAATTTGTTTAGCAGAGAACGGTGGTTCTCGGGGCGTTCTTCCAGAGGCGTTTCCATGTGGCAATGGGAAGTTCCTTGGCCTGACCATTTGTTGGAAAATCCATTCTTCAAATACGAGCCTTGTACGGTTTTAGTTGTATAACCTGTCATGGAATATGGCGGTAACCCGCTATTGAACATGGTAGCTATAGTAGGCATAGTTCGAAATGTCTATGTCGGCTAAGATTTATATCTTTATTTTCGAAATGAATTTTCTCTACACTATGCGCTAGTAATAATATCAAATGTTCTTTTTAATGTGTATCAAGCATCTTTGACTAACATAAGAAGAAATCTCCTCCAAGTCTGCGTTTGCATTATGTGTGTGGCAGGAGGTCTGATGGTAGTCTCATTCTTAAAAGCATTGCGAATTGACTTTAAAAAATATTCCTCTATTTTTTATTTTAAAGAAAAATAAACTGTTTTAGTTCTCGCACCAGTCACATGACTGACTCGGAGTTTATTGTTTTCCTTCCTAAACTCTGGGTGCCCACCAATTTCCACACGGGCAGTCATGAGTTAAGGTTTATCAGGATATTCTGGAATTCAGGAGTTGCAGGAGGCAAGCTGGATGGCATGGCGTATTACTAATTTATATAGTAGTTCTTTTCTTTTCCGCTGCATTGTTGATGTTGTACACTCTGATGATATGATGTAATGAAAGGTAATGTAATAACTGATATAGTTCTTTGTTTAAAGATTATTCATTTATCTATTATATATTGTTCCGCTGCGAATTGTGAGATTCTGGTATTGTTCTGTTGTTTTCAGTTCCGTTCTGTTTTCTGCTTTCTTTTCTCTCTATTTTCTTTATCTTCTTTTCTTCTCTCTTCTTTTTCTTTCCTTCTTTCTTAAAAATCCATAAGGGTTCGTATTTTCGTTCACCTTGAGTTAATCAATGGAGATTAGTGTCTATTCAAGGAGTACGGATTTACGGTTCTTTACAGATGTTTAGGTTGTAAATAATCCAGAATGGAATGATATTATTATGAACTTAAGTTGGATAATGAACTTGGAATGTGAGAATCAGGATTTGATTTAATAATTATAAAGAAGTAAAAATTGTTTGGGTTGTAAATAATTTCAAATGGAGTAAAATTAATATAGTTTGCATTGGAATTAATTTAAAATGGGTATAAAACTTAAGTAATGGCTATTTGCTTGAATTGTAAACGGAATTGAATTGGTTTAGAGAAGTAAATAGAATTGGTTTTTGAATCAATTGGAATGGATTGAAATTTTAACAAGTGGATTTGCATATAAATGAAAGTGGATCGTCAAAGAATTGGAAATATATTAAATTTAAAATAAAAATTTGACTGTGAATCAATTTGGAATTGAATTGAAGTAAATTGATGTAAGTAAAGAATATGTTAATCATATCGAAGTGAAATGAATTGGTTGTAGTAAATATGAATTGTAAGAAAAAAGGTTAATGTGTGCGATTTATGGAAACTGGTTGGTTGGGTATGTAATTGTTATAATTGGCTATGGTTAATGAATGGAATGTTATTAAATTCTCATATTATTGAATACTGATGTGTTTGTTTAAGTAAGTACAGGTACGGGAGACAATAGATAAAGTTGGAGTGGTATATGCAATATATATTAGCCGCTTGCTTTTAAATTGCTAATCCAAGGTACGCCTACGCAATAAAATTGGAAAATGGTATATATATATTGTGGTATATTTTGTTTTCCGACCGTGTGGGTCGATGTATATATATTTATATCTATTGTGATATTCTAAAACGCTCTCCATACCAAGGAGACGTTGTCAAAAAATTTCTAAAATTTTGGGAGTTAGAAAATTTTTGGGGTTTTAGAAAATTTTGGTTAACTAGTAAAGTTGATTTTGAAAGGAAAGTGAAAACAACGCTTTTAAGTGAAAATAATAAAATGATTTTGGGATGGAACTAAAAGTTTTGGTAAGTAAATGAGTTTAGTAGCATTTTCATACCTTAGCAAATTTCGAGGACAAAATTTTGATAAGGGGGAAGGAATGTAACGACCCATAATTTTGGTCGTTAATTTTGAACATTTAATTCATTTTAGATGTTGAATGTGAATTATGATTTGATTTGAAATAAGAAAATTTTCGTTAAATCATTAAGATTAGTTAAAATTTCAAATATGGTAATTCAATGGGATTTGGATAAATAATATAGTTAACTTTTAAAATTGGATAAATTGTAAATCTGTTGATAAATGGTGATGAAAATGGTTTTTAAGATTTATTTTAAGACCAGTTTGATTTGAATTTAAACATTGTACTTTTGAATGGAACCAAATGTAACAACCCGCATATTTATCGATCCTATATTTAAATATTTTATTTAAATATTTCATCGTTCGTCGGATTTTTGTCCGAAAACCTACTTTTAGCAAACAGTCGAATTGGGACTCGAGACCCCTTCCATTGAGTTCAAAATGCCTTTTGCAACCTTTTTGAGTATAAGCTTCGATATTTTTGGAGTAGGTTGATTTTTGCTACTTTTTCACTTAGCGCTTTGGTTTGGGCTGAACCCTCTTACTAACTCAGTCCCAACCCACTCTCCTCTTCATTACCTCATTCCTCATTTCCTAACACTTCAAGCTAAAGCAAAAATGGGGGAAGGAAGAGGAAATTAAAACTCCAAGCCCTAGTCTTCATTAGCAAATCTAAATTCTAGCTCCATATTCAAGAGAACCCATTGGTAAGCATCTCCTTCTTCTTCTCCAACTCATTCTCCTTCCAATTTCAGAATTTCCTAAACCTAATTTGGGAAATATTTCTCTTTTAAGCTTAGAATCAAGCTTCTTGAGTTGGGATTGAAGGTGGTTGAACCTCCTCTGTTTTCAAGCTTCTCAATCTTGTGCTTTTGGGTTTAAAGGTGAGATTTTTATCTCACATCTTAGTCTATAATTATCTTCGATTGTTAGGTATGAATTCCTAACACTTATTCTTGTGCAATTGATTTTGGTTTGGATTGATTTGGTGTATATTCCAATTTTTGTTGTTTTGAAATCAAAATCTATGAAAATCCTTTTATGGATATTTGGACATTGATATTTGAGGCGTATCGAAGAGCCGTTAAGGCTGGGTTGTCACTAGGCGTAAATCCTTAGTCGTTGTCGCTCAATCGATCGCTTCCGGTATCCGTTTGGCCATTTTTGGCCTAGGTTCAGGGAATTCCCTGAACCCTTGATTCAGACGTCTGAAACGTAGTATTCAGACGTTTGAATATTATACTGGGAATTTTTATCCCCCAGTATTCAGACGTCCGAATCTATATTTCAGACGTCTGAATTGGTTCATTTGGAACCAGAAACGAAATAGGCTAAAAAGTGCCTATTTCAGACGTCTGAAATCTACAATTCAGACGTCTGAATGCTGTTTTGGAAAATATTTTATTTTCCAAATTCGGATGTCTGAATTCTTGATTTCAGACGTTTGAATCTGCATTATTTTGCCTATTTGCCTATTTGTTTGAGAATTCCAACTTTAATCGATTCGTGTTGATTCCCTTTTGTTATTATCACTTATTATCGAATTTGATGACATTTTCTTCGTGATTTTTGGGAATATCCATTTTGATGGATTCGGTATCGATTTCTTTGGATTTTATTCACGTCTTCGAACGTGAATTTGGATGATTGGTTGTTTCTACAATCATTTCTGTGATTTGTCACTTTAAAAATATAAAGGTTTTCTATACTAGTAGTAAATATCAAAACTCTTTCTTCAAATGATTTCAACACTATTTTATAATAAAGCTCGTTTTCTCAAACCGATTTCTAATCTATTAGTATATACAAACCTTTACCTCACTCGTATGATAAATCTAATTAAACGGCTTAGTAAAACAAGTGGTATGAAACGCTTGCGTTTACTTCGTCGGTTAATTCTTGGACTTGTTCGATTGAAACTCTTGTGACAATTTTCTAGCGGAGATCAACAATTTGTTCGTAAATATTTAAGTTAAGCTAGTGGTTATGGGACATGAAGCTAAGCTCATATATTTACTAGCTTACTGTAATTGACACTTCTTGATGATCTTGACGATCATTTTATGTTTTAGACTAGCATTGTGCGATGTCTTTTTGATTCGGTTCATCGGACGTTACGCTGTACGACATCGTTGTTCGGTTTTAATTATGCTTTGGTTCATCGGACGTTACGCTGTACGACGTCGTTGTTCCCTTTTATTGTGCTTTGGTCCATCGGACGTTACGCTCTACGACGTCGTTGTTCCCTTTTATTGTGCTTTGGTTCATCGGACGTTACACTGTACAACGTCATTGTTCCCTTTTATTGTGCTTTGGATCATCGGACTTTACGCTACGACGTCGTTGTTCCCTTTTATTATGCTTTGGTTCATCGGACGTTACGTTGTACGACGTCGTTGTTCCCTTTTATTGTGCTTTGGTTCATCGGACGTTACGCTATACGACGTCGTTGTTCCCTTTTATTGTGCTTTGGTTCATCGGACGTTACGCTGTACGACGTCGTTGTTCCCTTTTATTGTGCTTTGGTTCGTCGGACGTTACGCTGTACGACGTCGTTGTTCCCTTTTATTGTGCTTTGGTTCTTCGGACGTTACGCTGTACGATGTCGTTGTTCCCTTTTATTGTGCTTTGGTTCATCGGACGTTACGCTGTACGACGTCGTTGTTCCCTTTTATTGTGCTTTGGTTCATCGGGCGTCACACTGTACGACGCCGTTGCTCCTTTCAATTGTGTTTCTAAATCATCGAACGTCACGCTGTACGACGTCGATGCTCCAAATTATTTGATTTATGGATTTCTTGTGTTGATTTCTGGAATTTATGTTTCGCCACCTTTTTCGATTTGGCATTGATAAGTATGTCATTTATTGTGGCTTGGTGAAGCAAATAAAGAATATGACATTCTTTTTGTGCTATGAGATTCGGGAGATAATTGTGTGATTTTCCTTTGTTGATTCCCTAATGTGTACTTGTCGCAGTATGGCTTTTTGGTTATCATACGTTTTTATTACATCGCCTCTTATATCTCATTGTATCTGATAATTATAGATAGACTGATCCGTTTATTATTTTCTTCTTAAATAATACTCGGGTCAGACCGAGATATTACAGGTGCTTCCTCATGGCTTCCTATCTGGAACCATCTTCTGACTTTTGCTTAACTACTTTAGTCTTGTAGTTTTTGTTGTATGCATTTGAGAAATAGACTCCTTGATGTATACGTTTTTGCCTAGCACTTGTATCTATTCTTTTGTGATATTGTGGATCTTGTTAGACCACTACTCTGATGTACACTTATATGTGTAATATTCATATCTATTTCCGACTTTGTTATATGAATTGTTTGTGACTGATTTATGTTATGTTTATTTCTATATTTGTTTCCGAAGATTTATTATACCCACCGTGTGATAACTTTGAGTTTGTATCGGTATGTCGGACTTCCTCCTTAGCATGCTATACTATCTGACATATCGGTGCTCGCACGAAGATGTTACATGGATGGTTGCTCCTCAACAGCCTTATTCTCCGTGCTAGTTGACAGCATTACTCCGTAGTGTTCTTGGCTAGCGTGGGTATAGAGGTGGGGCGTCACAGCTTGGTATCAGAGCCAAACTTCGAAACAATGTGGAATAAGCTAGCAAGGATCATGTCCTAAGTCTTTCGTAGGAGTTGTGCCTTAGGATTTATTCGAGTCTTCGTACCGTCTAATCCTACCTTCTTTAATGATTCCTTGTTTTATCAATCGAATTTGATTAAAATTCATTTTGTGAGTAACTTTTTCCTTCTTCTTTCTTTCTTTCTTAAAGAAGAGAAATGGTTAGACCTGGCCGTTCCAGCGTCGTTCAATCTAGTGCTACTCCCCAAGATGGAGTATTCATGTCTGCCCAGCAGCTTCTTGATCTAGTGAAGAATGCTCAAGCTACAGGACCCAATCAAGAGCCTAGTCATCCTAGATCCGGTTTTGCATGCTTGTGCAGAGACTACACCGATTTGGGTGGAAGGCCATTCAAGGGATCCGAGAGTGTTATAGAAATTCAAGCTTGGCTCAAATCATGCGATTGTATCTTTTCTCGCATGAACCTTATTGATCTACATCGAGTCCAAGTGGCTTCTAGCATGCTCCAAGAAAGAGCATTAGATTGGTATGAGCTCTTGACTTCAGAGATTATCGAAGCGGATCTCATTTGGGAGCAATTCCGGGAAAGATTCGAATTGAAATTTGTGCCGGAAGCTGAAAAAGTAACTTTAGCCCGGCGTTTCATAGACCTTGTTCAAGGTGAATCTTCTGTGACAGACTATGTCGCATCTTTTGAATCTCTTTCTAAATACGGGGTTGAGTATATTAATACCCCGATGAAGAAAAATCAGAGGTTCATCTATGGGTTGAATAAGAACCTCAAGAAGCCATTACTTCTGAAACTAGAAGTTTCATTTGACCAGCTTATTGATATTGCTCTTCGTCTTGAAGAGGCCGATAGAGAAAGCGATATTGAAGTTGTGCATGCCAAACAAAACTTCAACAGCAACATGAAGAGGCCTGTTAAATTCAAAAGCCCCAATCCCATCAAGAAAGGGAAGCAACAAACTTTGGTAGCAAAGACTCCTACCTCTAGTCGTGGACGATGCTACAATTGTGGTTCCAGGGACCACTATGCAAGGGAGTTCCTGAAACCTCTCTTTTTCCGTTATTGCAAAAGTTTGGGTCATCTTATATCTACATGTCCCATTCTTCAAAGTGGGAGAGAGGGAGAGCTGAATATTGTGCAAACTCCTAGTGACACTTCTCTTGGTCAAGGTATTTTTCACTCAATCCTTGATGGCATTGTTTTATTTCGTGATCTTCTTATTTGAGTTCTTTTTGATATGGGTTCCATCTCACTATTTTAAATCAAAAGAACTTGTTGATTCTTTTTCTTTGAAAATATTTTGGGCTTGATGACTTCTTTGAGAGTTGCGAATCCGGATGGTTGATCCGCAACACTCAATTTGCTTTCTATTGATGTCGAAACTATTTTATGTGATTTTTCTTTCCGAGCCGATATTTTTACTTAGGCTTCGGAATTGATTTTTGGAAAGGATTAGCTTATTGCGAAGCCCATATCCTATTTTCCGTGAGAACTAATCATCTTCGACATTTTTAATCTGTTAAGCAGATTTCTATTTTTCTTTGTGATTCCGATTTCAAATTTTTGGTGGCATCAATTTTCATTCTTTAAACCCTCATGATGAGGAAAGTTTTATTTCTCTCATCTAAATAGTTTGTGAGATTTTCTGGTTTATTTGGACTTGTCTTAGGATTATCACTTAAGCAATATCTTGTGTGGTGATAAGCTCTTCTTAGCTCGACCTTGCCACCGATTTTGTGATGTCCCGGAAATTTAGGCAATAATTATTCAATAATTTCATTGATAATTATTTTAAAATGTGAAATATTGATTTCATAAATTAATTCAAACTGAAATTTTCTTTTGAAATTTATAATTATTTAGTTTGTTAATGATATTGTTTTCAAAGTTAAAAATATTTAAATGATAAATTTATCTTTCTAAATTGATTTAAAAATATTTTATTTATAATGTATAAATGTTTATACATTGTAAATAGAGAATTTGGTTTTAATTTTCATTTATATTTAAAAAAGATATTTTCTTATTATTATATAAATGTATAATTGATTAAATTGATTTAAACTAATTTAAATTAGTATTGTAAACTTTTCTAAAGTTTGTTTTAAAGATCTATCTTATAATTTTCATAGAAAGTAAATAAGCATTTATTTTGTTTATAAAAATAAATATAGTTTAAATTCCATTTTATAATAAAGGTTTATTTCGTTTTGTTTTATTTTATAATTGCTTTTCTTTTGAAATTTAGTTTATAAAAAATATTATTTTAAAAAAATAATTAAACAAACATTTAAAATGTATAGTTTTATAAAGAAGTGTATATGTATGTATTTAAAAGCTAATGTTAATAAAACATTTGAAAATATGCTTAAATAAATTTGAAATGGCTTAAGATAATTCAAATACATATATAAATTTAGGAATTCTCTTTTAAATATTGAAATATGTATATGTGTTAAAATCTTAAAACTTAAAGAGACACTTGTAATCACCTAACAAATCAATACAACAAGTGTCAAGCAAATTCATTTTTTTGAATTTTAATTATATTGACAATAAAACATAGCTTAAGCAATTTGTTAAAAACATTCTCTTCAAAATTTAAAACCTGAATCATATTTCAGTAAATCAAAACCCCTCAAAACAAATGCATGATTGAAAATCTGCAAACCATACAACCTCAAATCTGCAACATTTTAAACCAAATATGCAAATCAAAATACAAGATAAAACAACTTCAAATCTTGAATCAAATTCCTCATTTCTGCATGCTATTTTTTTTCAACTGCAAACTGGGTTGCAATTTCAATATGAATCTGAGCAAAGAATGGGTCTGCATGCATCATCACTGCAAAAGCAACAGGCAATTTCAGTGATCAATTATCAAATGCAAGTCAGGATTTGGAATTGTGATCCTTATCCAGAATTTTGTCTGGATAATTAGAATTGTTTGTTTGAATTGGTTGCTATGGTTGCTAGTATTTGGTTGATAATATATGTTTGTTTTTTTTTAAATTTTTTTTTCATCTGTATGGGATTATTAAATTACCTTTGCTTTTAAATTTCTGAGACGAAATTCTTTTAAGGGGGGAGGAATGTGATGTCCCGGAAATTTAGGCAATAATTATTTAATAATTTCATTGATAATTATTTTAAAATGTGAAATATTGATTTCATAAATTAATTCAAACTGAAATTTTCTTTTGAAAATTTATAATTTTTTAGTTTGTTAATGATATTGTTTTCAAAGTTAAAAATATTTAAATGATAAATTTATCTTTCTAAATTGATTTAAAAATATTTTATTTATAATGTATAAATGTTTATACATTGTAAATAGAGAATTTGGTTTTAATTTTCATTTATATTTAATAAAAGATATTTTCTTATTATTATATAAATGTATAATTGATTAAATTGATTTAAACTAATTTAAATTAGTATTGTAAACTTTTCTAAAGTTTGTTTTAAAGATCTATCTTATAATTTTCATAGAAAGTAAATAAGCATTTATTTTGTTTATAAAAACAAATATAATTTAAATTCCATTTTATAATAAAGGTTTATTTCGTTTTCTTTTATTTTATAATTTCTTTTCTTTTGAAATTTAGTTTATAAAGAATATTATTTTTAAAAAATAATTAAACAAACATTTAAAATGTATAGTTTTATAAAGAAGTGTATATGTATGTATTTAAAAGCTAATGTTAATAAAACATTTGAAAATATGCTTAAATAAATTTGAAATGGCTTAAGATAATTCAAATACATATATAAATTTAGGAATTCTCTTTTAAATATTGAAATATGTATATGTGTTAAAATCTTAAAACTTAAAGAGACACTTGTAATCACCTAACAAATCAATACAACAAGTGTCAAGCAAATTCATTTTTTTGAATTTTAATTATATTGACAATAAAACATAGCTTAAGCAATTTGTTAAAAACATTCTCTTCAAAATTTAAAACCTGAATCATATTTCAGTAAATCAAAACCCCTTAAAACAAATGCATTATTGAAAATCTGCAAACCATACAACCTCAAATCTGCAACATTTTAAACCAAATCTGCAAATCAAAATACAAGATAACAACAACTTCAAATCTTGAATCAAATTCCTCATTTCTGCATGCTATTTTTTTTTTCAACTGCAAACTGGGTTGCAATTTCAATATGAATCTGAGCAAAGAATGGGTCTGCATGCATCATCATTACAAAAGCAACAGGCAATTTCAGTGATCAATTATCAAATGCAAGTCAGGATTTGGAATTATGATGTGCTTTTCTGGAAATTGTTTCTGCATCTTCTAATTAAATGTGAATAAGCTTCTTATCTTTTAAAAACAGTTTCCTTTAAATATCAATATCAAACATAAACTACAGAATGTATGTTTTATTCACAGAAATTAGTCTGTTTAACAAGATTGTTCTGTTTTGTTTTAAAAATAAAATAAAATGAGTAACCTTACATGCATTAAAACTTGAGACACCTGAGCATATGGATAAAGATGATGAGATGACTACATATTATTGAATGCTTTGTGTAAACATATATATGTATGTTGCTGTTGTTTAGAATCTGTACATCTGTTGTTATTTTAAAA
The DNA here is from genome assembly GCA_030765085.1 of Allium cepa. Lineage (NCBI taxonomy): Eukaryota > Viridiplantae > Streptophyta > Magnoliopsida > Asparagales > Amaryllidaceae > Allium > Allium cepa. The sequence continues at coordinate 958,890,250 of CM060939.1, read as the reverse complement.
CTAAGAATTGTTATTAGAAACCCTTATCTCTGGGTTTGAATCCCTGTTAGAATTGATATGTAAACAAAGTTTGGTTGTTAGCATAAATCCAGGTTTGTAGATTTTGTTTAAATCAAAATTTTGTTCTTAAATCAAGATTTGGATATATGAGAAAATCTGATATCTCTTAACAAATACAACAGTAAGTATTATAAATAAAACCAGTCATCATTTAAATGAGTCAAATACCAAATAGCTTAAATCAATTAAACAGTTTTGTTATTCATGTTTAGAAGAAAAAAACAAATATTACAGTTTTAAATAAACTGTTAGGGAAAAGCATTCTGTTTCAAACAGAAAATGGAAATTTGGATTAATCTGTTAGTTAATGAATTTTGGGTGTTTAGGTTCTTCAAGTTAGTAGTGTATTGAGGTGAGAATGGGGTAAGTTGGTGTTAGATGATCAGAGAGAGAGAGGAGTTGAAATTGTTTTTGTCAGGCTTTGATAATTGGGTGGTTCTAGGTTTCAAGCCAGTATCTGACAGGTAGGAGTTTTTGATTAGATTTCTCTGTTGCTTCGAGTGATTCGAGATTATGGGGGATTGCAGAGGAGTCATCAAGGGAGGGTTGGCCGGAGTCTCAAGGTTGATGATCGTCGGAGGTGAGATTGGGTGAGGTTGACAGGTTTGTAGTGGGTTTTTTTTCAAGTCTTGGTGAATTTCTGTAGTGCAGAGTTTTTACTCGGGTATTCCTCGGGTATTTTTAGTGTTGTCTCGAAGCAACTAACTTAGGAACTCGAAGTAAATAAGGGGTGTCTCGGGTATATGGCTGCAGGATTTAAATCAGAGACATTTGCTTTTTTTTTTTAATGTTGATTAAGATTCAAAACTTTAGTGAAGTTTTGATTTAAGTGAGAGTTAAATCTGAATTCAAATGCAGTTTTGAGTTCAAAGGTTTTTAAGAAAATGAATCTTAAATTTAACAAGATTTAAATTTGGTTTTAAATCAAAATTAAAAACAGTTTGCAGGTTTTAAACAGAGAGTTTGCAGTTGAATGAATTCATATTTTAAGTTGTAATTTGATTTAGATGCAAGTTAAAACTGAATTCAAATAGAGTTTGAAATTCAAAGTTTTTAAAAATGAAATAATTTAAATTTAAACAACTTTTAAATTTGGTTTTTAATCAATATTAAAACAGTTGCAGGTTTTAGAATCTGTAATTTTACAGTTTTTAAGACTTTGAGTGAAACTCATATTTTAAGAATTTTAAACTGATTCAAATGTAAGATCTAACTGAATTCAAATGCAGTTTGAAATTCAAAGTTTTTAAAAAATGAAACTTTAAAATTTAAACAAGTTTTAAATTCTGTTTTGGATCAAAATTAAAAACAGTTACAGGTTTAAGCCTGAGAAGCTTTGCAGTTTTAAATTTTTGAATAAATTCATATTTTAAGTTGAAACTTGATTCAGGTAAAACTTGAATCTGCATTCAAATGTAATTTTGAATTCAAAAGTTTTAAAAAAAATGAAAATCTAAAATTTAAACAAGTTTTAAATTCAGATTTGAAGTTAAGTTTAAAATAGTTTCAGGTTAGTCTTTTTATAACCAGAATTAGATTTAAAAACAGTTTTGTAAGTTTTAAAGGTATGAACAGATTTAAATGTTGAAGCAAAACTTAAAATTTGTTTTTGAATTCAGACTAAAAACTGTTTTCAAGTTTTTTGAAAACCAGTCTTGAATTCAAACATTTGTAAATTTAAAAATAAATGAACATATTCAAAAGTTTAAGAGAAATTGATTTCAAGTAAGTTTTAAACTTGAAAGAATTTAGTTTCCATTAGTATTGAATTAAAATATGAAGTGTTAATTTAAATTTGAAAGTTAAAATTAATCAATTCATTTTCAAAGCTTAATTTATTTTAATCAAGTAAATTTATTTTAAAACCTTTCTTATATTTAAGTAATGAATGTTTTTAACATTCATTTTATTTTAAGGTTTATAATTATGAAATTTGGATAAATGTTTAAATGATTAAACATTTGAATCTTTAATTTTTAAATGAATTGGAATTTGAATATATTTTGAACTTAAATGAGTCATTGATAAGTAATTTAATTATTTTGGAAAATATTTAAGATAATTAAGGATTTACTTAATTATTTGATTTTTAAATAATGGTTTAGATTAATATTTATTAGGAATGATTTATTAATCTAAATTAAATTTTCTTAAGTATATAATTAATGAAATGTGTTAATAAATAATTATAATTATCTAAGGATAATTTCATAATTAATTAATATAATTAATTTTAATAATTAAAAGGATTAATTAATTGAATCTAATTAATTGTAATTTGTTAAGTAATTAAGGAATTAATTAGTTATTGTAATTAATTTTAATATTTTGATTTGTTAAGTTAATTAATTTAGTTTAATTAAATTAAGTAAATCATTTGATGATTTAAGTGTAATTACTTAATGTAATTAGTGGAGCAAGATTACTTAGAGAAGTAATAATGATAATTACTGGAATGTAATTAGTAATTTGGATAATTACTTTTATAATTAATTAAGGAATTAATTACTGATTAATTATTGGATAATTAATTTGTTAATGAGTAATTAAAAATAGTTAATTACAAAATTTTATATTAATCAAGGTGATTAATAATTAGATTAATTTCTAAATGTAATTAATTTTAATTAAGTAATTTATTTAAATATTAGAGATCATTAATTGTTATAGTTAATGATGTAATTAAGGATTGTTTGATTAAGTAATAATTAATTAAGTGATTAATTAATTTTAATTAATTAAGGACAAATATAATTAATTATAATTAGTTAATAAATGAGTAATTAAATGTTAATTACTTATGATTAAGGTTAATTGATTTATGAAATTAATTAAAGACTAATTACTCATTGTAATTAGTGAACGATTAATCAAAGTTGTTTAATCAGGTTGAATACTTAGTGATTAATTAATTAACTAGGTTAATTAATTAATGGATGTTAAGCAGGATTTTAATGAGTAATTAATTTAATTTAATTTAAATTAATTAGAGATGGTTGTAATTAATTTAATTCATTTTAAATTAATTATAATTGATGGTTAATTAAATCATTGCTTGTGGATGCTATTGATTGAATGGTTGTGATCTCAGTAATGAGATTAGTTGTATCTGTATGATGGATAATTAGTTTAAGTATGATGGTTTGTGATGGATTATTTGGTTGTGATGATTATCTGTTTATGGATAATACAGATTGTCTGCTATGTTATGAATGTGATTATCTATTGTGATATATATAGTTTATCTATCTGTGTGAATTAGATAATAATGAAATAAATTAATTGTTTTAAACCCTTAAGTACAACTTGGACATTAAGATGGCGTTTGGTTTCGGTGAGACCGGGATCGGGTTTCCATATTTGGATATCCGAAAACCCCATCGATTCCAATTAAACGTTAGGTCGTTAATCCAAGTGGAGCAAGTGAAGACTCGAGGTGTAAGGGTTATACGTCAGTATAACTCTGTGGGTGATTCTGTAATGAGTTTGACGGAATAGTACTTATAGATTCGAGATGGTGATTTAGAGTGCAAGGGTTATCGTCGTTAACTCTGAGGGTGATTCCAATACGAATGTAATGAGATAATGCCTTCGGTTTCGTTCGAACCCGGAACGAACTTGTATGGATTGAATGCTTTCAGAACATCGTCAGGTGGACGATGAGCATTCTAAGATTTGATATGTCCTATAAAGGTAATCGTAACCTCAAGCCTCATCAATCGGGAATGGCTAAAACAGGGGAGGTGCAGCAAGGCTTCGTGGGTAGCACCCACTTGAGGGCAAGATTTTCCCCTGTCTAGAGGTCCCTTTTTATTCGACTGTGTGGGAAGTTGGAATCGCGCGCCAACTGCGGGGTTGTCTTGTTCGAAGCTATTCAGTAAGGAATGGGTCCGGCCTTGTGTTGCAGGGGAGTTAGGGTGGCTCCTCGGTACGTTGATCTAGGCCACGTACTGTGACGGGCGGTACCCCAGTAGCCCTGCTATTGATGGAATCCATAATCCAATAAGTGCCTATACGGTTTTGATTGTGCCCAAGTATGTTGGAACGTGAGATGTAAGCATTCCGACTATTTCTATATTTTATTTTGAAAACCCTAGACACTATTATAATATCAGTGGATTTTCTATCAAATGTTTTGGTTAGCGTAAGGTAAAAACTTTTCCATGTTTATCTGTGGGAAGTCTTATGTGATACCTTTTGTTTTCAAAGGATTTTCTAAAGTTAAGCAACTTTTATCCCCGTTTACTCACACCAGACCCCTGTCTGACCTGAGTGTTTATTTTCTGTTTTATTAAACACTTGGGTACTCATATTACGTATGAGTAGTCAAGTGTTTCAGGATTGCTTTGACGAGTTCTGGAGGAGACAATGGAGCAGGAGGCTTCAGCGTGTAGATATATTTAGTGGTTCCGCTGTGGTTGAGTTGAGTCTGTTTCTCTGATGTACTTGAATTGTAATTGCTAGACAGATGTTTATAACTGTCTAGTTTGTGTTGTATTAGCTGTATTACTCTGATGTATATGATACTATGTAATGTTTTATGTGATATATTATAATTTATTCGATTCTGCTGTGAGATTCTGATGTTGTCTGTTCTTTCTTTTCTTTCTTTTCTCTTTTCTATCCCTTTCTTTCTTCTTAGCGATGCGACTTCCTGGAGTGTGGAAGTTGAGTCGTTACAGATTTTCATTTGGCTACGAGTTGCGTGAGTTAGTATTCCACTTACGCACTCCGCACTCGTTATTATTCTTATGAATGACTTATTATTTCATTCAGTTTGCCCATCTTGTTTCATCCATTTTATAAAAAAAGTATTCTATGAATATCTCGATGACTTCATTCTTGTGTTTATTGATTTTGGATGAAATTAGCAATTTAAAATCTTTGCAAATCTTTTTCATAAGATTTATTTATAAGTATAGTCGGATTTTGTTCTTAAACGAGCAAAGAATATTCTTAAAACTTTTTAAGAGATATTTTTATCATATAGAAGATGATTTTGTGATTGTATTGCCCATTTAGTGCTTTAAGAATTCTGGTCGATACGCTTGATCAACGTTATCGATAGGAATTTCCTAAACGCTTTGATGAGACAGTCAGACACGATATATTGACTTGTAAGAATGTAAAATTTTCTAGAAAGATTATTACATAAAGGTAAATGTAATTTTGAAAGTTTTAACTTTTTAGGAAAGAAGATTATTTAAAAGAAATTCTTTCTTTTCGATACTCTTATTCTTGTGATTCCCGAGGGGAACCAAGACTTTATCTTTTGTACCAATGCTTATCATATTGCTTTGGATGTCGTTCTCTTGCAAAAGATAACGTGCTATCACTTGTGCTTCTAAATCATTAAAGCCGATCGAGATTAGGTATGCCACTCATGATCTAGTGCTCGCGGCTATTGTTTCCGCTTTTAGAATTTAGCATCATTATTTTTGGGGGAGAAATTTGTTCTCCACCTCGATCATAAATCTTTGGAATATTTATTTTCTCATAAGGAACTTCATATTGGCTTGGGTTCCTTACATCTTATGATCTTGATATTCTTTATACTCCCGGAAAGCAGAATCGTGTTGCCTATGCACTTAGTCGTAAGCAACAGGTGGTTGTTTCTTTGTCGATGACCAAATGAAATTATCTTTTTACCAAGTTCATCGGGCGTTTTGATGTACTTCATTTTATTGAGTTCCATCTCATTTCTTTTATAGACTTGCGTCTGATGTTCTTTTATGGTGCTCGGTTCATGTGACGTACCGTTTTTGTACTACGTCGGTGTTCCGAATTATTTGAACTTCGGATCATTAGACGTACCGTTTTTGTACTACGTCGGTGTTTCGAAATTATTCGAGCTTTGGATCATCTGGCGTACCGTTATTGTACTACGTCGGTGTTCCAAATTATTCGAGTTCCTCATTTCTCGGGCGTACCGTTTTTGTACTACGCCGTTGCACTGGCTCAATTTTCTGCTATTCTTGACGTTTTCTGCGTCTTTTAACTATGGAAATGCTTTTAGGTTTCCTATTTTTATCCTTGAGACCGGTGTTATTGATGAAATTGAAGTTTCACCAGATTTGACTTATGAGCAACATTCCATTCGCGTCATTACTTCGAAGGTTGAGCGCCTTCGGAATAAAGATGTTCTTCTTGTGAAAGTTCAATGGTTCTCAGATCCTAAGGATAGCTCTTGGGAATCCTGGGAATTCATCGAGCGATCCCGTTTAGGGTTACTCTTTCATGCTCCTTATGGTGAACATCCTAATTCAAATTTTCTTTTGTGTTGATATGCTTTTATGGTTGTTACTCTTTATTTTCTTCTTAAATATCGCGAGGACGCAATTTCTTTAAGGAGGGGAGTCTGTAACAACCCGCATATTTATCGATCCTATATTTAAATATTTTATTTAAATATTTCATCGTTCGTCGGATTTTTGTCCGAAAACCTACTTTTAGCAAACAGTCGAATTGGGACTCGAGACCCCTTCCATTGAGTTCAAAATGCCGTTTCCAACCTTTTTGAGTATAAGCTTCGATATGTTTGGAGTAGGTTGATTTTTGCTACTTTTTCACTTAGGGCTTTGGTTTGGGCTGAACCCTCTTACTAACTCAGTCCCAACCCGCTCTCCTCTTCATTACTTCATTCCTCATTTCCTAACACTTCAAGCTAAAGCAAAAATGGGGGAAGGAAGAGGAAATTAAAACTCCAAGCCCTAGTCTTCATTAGCAAATCCAACTTCTAGCTCCAAATTAAAGAGAACCCATTGGTAAGCATCTCCTTCTTCTCCTCCAACTCATTCTCCTTCCAATTTCAGAATTTCCTAAACATAATTTGAGAAATATTTCTCTTTTAAGCTTAGAATCAAGCTTCTTGAGTTGGGATTGAAGGTGGTTGACCCTCCTTTGTTTTCAAGCTTCTCAATCTTGTGCTTTTGGGTTTAAAGATGAGATTTTTATCTCACATCTTAGTCTATAATTATCTTCGATTGCTAGGTATGAATTCCTAACACTTATTCTTGTGCAATTGATTTTGGTTTGGATTGATTTGTTGTATATTCCAATTTTTGGTGTTTTGAAATCAAAATCTATGAAAATCCTTTTATGGATATTTGGATATTGATATTAGAGGTGTATCGAAGAGCCATTAAGGCTGGGTTGTCGCTAGGCGTAAATCATTAGTCGTTGTCGCTCGATCGATCGCTTCCGGTATCCGTTTGGCCATTTTTGGCCTAGGTTCAGGGAATGCTCTGAACCCTTGATTCAGACGTCTGAAACGTAGTATTCAGACGTCTGAATATTATATTAGGAATTTTTATCCCCCAGTATTCAGACGTCTGAATCTATATTTCAGACGTCTGAATTGGTTCATTTGGAACTAGAAATGAAATAGGCTAAAAAGTGGCTATTTCAGACGTCTGAAATCTACGATTCAGACGTCTGAATTCTGTTTTGGAAAATATTTTATTTTCCAAATTCAGACGTCTGAATTCTTGATTTCAGACGTCTGAATCTGCATTCTTTTGCCTATTTGCCTATTTGTTTGAGAATTCCAACTTTAATCGATTCGTGTTGATTCCCTTTTGCTATTATCACTTATTATCGACTTTTATGACATTTTCTTCGTGGTTTATGGGAATATCCATTTTGATGGATTCGATATCGATTTCTTTGGATTTTATTCACGTCTTCGAATGTGAATTTGGATGATTGGTTGTTTCTACAATCATTTCTGTGATTTGTCACTTTAAAAATATAAAGGTTTTCTATACTAGTAGTAAATATCAAAATTCTTTCTTCAAATGATTTCAACACTATTTTATAACAAAGCTCGTTTTCTCAAACCGATTTTCAATCTATTAGTATATACAAACCTTTACCTCACTCGTATGAGAAACCTAATTAAACGGCTTAGTAAAACAAGTGGTATGAAAAGCTTGCGTTTACTTCATCGGTTAATTCTTGGACTTGTTCGATTGAAACTCTTGTGAAAATTTTCTAGTGGAGATCTACAATTTGTTCGTAAATATTTAAGTTAAGCTAGTGGTTATGGGACATGAAGCTAAGCTCATATATTTACTAGCTTACTGTAATTGACACTTCTTGATGATCATGACGATCATTTTATGTTTTAGACTAGCATTGTGCGATGTCTCTTTGATTCGGTTCATCGGACGTTATGCTGTACGATGTCGTTGTTCTGTTTTAATTATGCTTTGGTTCATCGAACGTTACGCTGTACGACGTCGTTGTTCACTTTTATTGTGCTTTGGTTCATCGGACGTTACACTGTACGACGTCTTTGTTTCCTTTTATTGTGCTTTGGTTCATCGGACGTTACGCTGTACGACGTCGTTGTTCCCTTTTATTGTGCTTTGGTTCTTCGGGCGTTACGCTGTACGACGTCGTTGTTCCCTTTTATTGTGCTTTGGTTCAACGGACGTTACGTTGTACGACGTCGTTGTTCCCTTTTAATTATGCTTTGGTTTATCGGACATTACGCTGTACGACGTCGTTGTTCCCTTTTATTGTGCTTTGGTTCATCGGACGTTACGCTGTACGACGTCGTTGTTCCCTTTTATTGTGCTTTGGTTCATCGGACGTTACGCTGTACGACGTCGTTTTTGCCTTTTATTGTGCTTTGGTTCATCGGACGTTACGCTGTACGACGTCGTTGTTCCATTTTATTGTGCTTTGGTTCATCGGACGTGACGTTGTATGACGTCTTTGTTCCCTTTTATTGTGCTTTAGTTCATCGGGCGTCACGCTATACGACGTCGTTGCTCCTTTCAATTGTGTTTCTGGATCACCGAACGTCACGCTGTACGACGTCGATGCTCCGAATTATTCGATTTCTGGATTTCTTGTGTTGATTTCTGGAATTTATGTTTCACCACCTTTTTCGATTTGGCATTGATAAGTATGTCATTTATTGTGGCTTGGTGAAGCAAATAAAGAATATGACATTCTTTTTGTGCTATGAGATTCGGGAGATAATTGTGTGATTTTCCTTTGTTGATTCCCTAATGTATACTTGTCACAGTATGGCTTTTTGGTTATCATATGTTTATATTACATCTCCTCTTATATCTCATTTTATCTTATAATTATAGCTAGACTGATCCGTTTATTATTTTTTTCTTAAATAATACTCTGCTCAGACTTAGATATTACAGGTGCTTCCTCATGGCTTCCTATTTGGAACCATCTTCTGACTTTTGCTTAACTACTTTAGTCTTGTAGTTTTTGTTGTATGCATTTGAGAAATAGACTCCTTGATGTATACGTTTTTTCCTAGCACTTGTATATATTCTTTTGTGATATTGTGGATCTTGTTAGACCACTACTCTGATGTACACTTATATGTGTAATATTCATATATATTTCCGCCTTTGTGATATGAATTGTCTGTGACTGATTTATGTTATGTTTATTTCTATATTTGTTTCCGAACATTTATTATAGCCACCATGTGATAGCTTTGAGTTTGTATCGGTATGTCGGACTTCCTCCTTAGCATGCTATACTATGTGACATATCGGTGCTCGCACGAAGATGTTACACGGATGGTCGCTCCTCAACAGCCTTATTCTCTGTTCTAGTTGACAACATTACTCCTTAGTGTTCTTGGCTAGCGAGGGTATAGAGGTGGGGCGTCACACCAAAAGTCGATAAGTTAAATTTGGAATTTTTATATTAATTAAATAATGGAATTTAATATGTAGTGATAATGAAAATAATCAGATTTTGATTTAAATTGAATCAGAATTATTTCAAATATGATTATAGATTATATATGATTTACAAATAAGTTAGTAAAGTTTTAAAAGTAAAATTTTGGGTGATTTCGACGATTTCGGAAATCGCTCAAATCAATCGACGAGTTAAAATAGCCTTCCGGGGCAGAGTCTCGAAATTCGACGAAACCAGTTCCATTGGATCTGTAATAGTTAATTATTATCGGATTTCAATTTTCATAGCAATCGGAGTTTCCGTTTGACCCTGGCAGCTCAAAACGCATAGAAACTATTTTAATCGATTTAATTTAAATTGATCGTTTATTTCCATAACTCTTGCATATGGTCGAATTAGCTTCTGAAACACATTCCATTGTGTTCGGAATATAGGCAAAACCATAGAAACGCCTGGCGACACGTGAGATTTGGGTTTCATTTGTAAAAGTTTGATGAATTTGATCATATTAATAAAATAATAATTATAAAAAGTTTATATACACGTTATTTAAGGGCTAAACCCTAGGGCTTTCACAGCCGCTGCATTCATTAGTTTCAATGGCCACGAAAATTCTTCATACCCATCGATAATTAGAAGATATCTCTAACATGGAAATCATCGAGCTTCGCGAGTTCTTCACATCCGTACGGTGGATCGGGGGTATCGTCGTCGATTGGAAGCATTATGGGGTTGCGTTCGCCAGCCATTCGCGCTTGTAACATCCCGCCTTTTCGCACAATTTAAATCGACGATAAACCACACACGCCAGACTTAAACCATACAGAAGGGCAGATTGTTATGGGGTAAATAAAAAAGTAGAGAAAGAAAAAAACAAAATAGAATCTTGCAGCGGAACGATAAAATATTATAATCAAATATACAGTTCATGAAGCTGTTTACAAAATATTTGATTATACTTATACAATACATATCAGAGTATACATACCAGAGAAAAATAATTAATGCAGCGGAATTAAATGGTGTAGTGGAATAATATAGTTGGTAATAGTACTACAAATCTTCACCTTCGTCCTCCAGAATAAAATCTTCAAACCCTGAAACGCTCGGACTGACCCGAGCGAATTAAAAGGACAAAACATTCGAGTCAGAACTAAAAGATCTTATGTAAGTTAAATCAACGGGAATAAATGTGAGTCGAACGGCGTCAGAGATGTTTACGATATTTGACATCTCTTATCCAGTGTCTAACATGAGTGCAGTGACTTAAGAGATGCTCGGGATTCACATCTCCTAAGGATCCGTTAAACTATTTACTATGTAGTAATATTTCACTATTATAATAGTGTGTAATTGTAAAATAAACTTACTTTTTTCATAGCATTAAGGGGTTACCCATATAGCCCTTAACACGTAATAGTCCCAGTAGTCCATCCAATATCACAGTCCTCCTGATTGGGAAGCCACCAAAGGATACCACACGGGCTACGGGAGAAAACCAAACTCGTACAAGGCGCGATAGGGTAGGTGACACGGCACAACTAGGCAATGTCAGGGTAGATATACCAATTACGCTTCCGGGGCGGTGGAAACGCATAGCACGCAGCTACCTCCCACCTCGAGCCACACCCCCAAATAAAAAAATCAAAAGTGGCCACCGAATCAATCCAAAAGTCAAAGTATAATATCGAAGAGATGTGTCTGATCAAAGTGCTACCTCATTAACCTATCGATCGCTCATGTTTTAGCCACCTAATACCAACTCATGAGAGTTAGGTCCACGTATTTACCTCAAAGGAAACGCCGCCACCATCCTACTTCATTCTGGAATCTCCACGACATACACGGTTGTTAAAGTTGTTTTCGGTGTTGGCAGAGAGTATGACAAATTCCGATCCCGGTCTCTTCAACAACCAAACGTTATTATAACACCGCTTTCATTTCAAAATAATTTATACTTCAAAACCAGAATATAATATCCCTTTCAAAACCATATAAACACGATATCATTTCTATTTTTAAAACCCAAATCAATATGATATCATTTTTATTTTAAATATATCCCTTTTTCCAAAATCATAATACTTTCAAATATATATCTTAAACCCCATAGCTTTGCAACAAAATTTCTAATACTTAATGTTTTAAATATTAAACCACTTTATATAATAAAATAGCTTTTTAAATTTCACAAATAAATTCCAAATACCGATTTGAACCTCCAAATAAACCATTTCAATTTCCATATATTTCAAAGCTTTATATATTCCACCTTTTTAAAACTAATTCTTTGATTATTCCATATATATCAAATTCAATTACTATTATTTAGATTTGAAATGTTTACTTTAAAAAAATCCAATAAAATTTAAGTAAAACCTTTAACTTCAAACAATTTGATAGTTTTTAAATTCATTTAACTTGATGTATTCATTTGAATCAACTTTATATTCATTTAAATTGCACTTTACCAAATTAAGTTATAAGAATCATACCCTTTAAACATCTCAATTTTATTTAAATTTCAAAACAAATTTATTCGAGTATAATTCTTAATAATTCAATTCAAACAAATTTCAAATTTATCTTCCAACTTAATTTTAATTAAGTCATTAAAACTCTATATATACAATATCTTAAATAGGTACTTAACCATATAATACAAAACAATCAAACTCTATTATTTAACTTATTTTTATTTAACAAATTTTATACATAGCTTAAATTCAAGAATTTAACTATATATATATATATACAAATATAAATATTTATATAATATCGAAAATTAATATTTATTAAAACGTATATTTCTTTCCAAAATCATAGAGAAATCATTTTAAAATATGTTTATATAAAGACCGCGGTGCCTGCATAAAATTTTCTATACTACGGTCAAGTGATACGGATATTTATCATTTCAATCCCGCAATTTAAAAATAAACATGCGGTTGTATATCATTTCAAACCGCAGTCCCGAATCAAAATAAAGGCAAAACAACTTGCAGATTATGATGATATAAATAAAACATCCATTCATCCATTATAAAATCATATATCTATCACGATCATCATACCAAAAAAATCAATCAATATCAATATATAATGATAATATATAACAGGTAATTAATTGGCAGTTATATTCAATAATAAATTAAATAATGATTAATTTCGATAAATGCAATTAACTGAGATTATGATTAAAAATATACGAAACAGCCATAGATAAATGCATAATCACAACATAAATTAATTTACCAAACATAAGAAATTTTAGAAGTTGTGAGTGGGTTAAAACACTCACCTTTTGAATTTAAATTGGATTTAAATCCAATTTAAACCCAAAATTTGAACAGTCTCCAAATTCGTCCAAACCAGAGTCAAACTGTCCGGAATTCCAATACGAACCAAAATGCAACGTCACCATGCGGCTACAGATAGCCCTAGCAAAACTCATGCACGAACGAAGAAGAACGACGGCCGCCACCCAAATTTGCCACCTACGACGCACTTCGACCAAATCAGGCGACTCCCTCCTCTCCATCACGCCAAGCCGCCTCCACAGGCACCACCACGACGCGTTCGGTCCCCCCATGGCCATTAGGCCGAGCTCGAACTTGGTAGTTTCCACGGCCAAAATTGGCGAATTCCTTCACCTTCGACGTGATGCAACCGTATAGATGTGCTCAGCTCATCGATCTCTACGAGCCCAAAGCCTCTAATCGTCGCAAGATCGAAGATCCGTCGTTAAAACGACAAGCCACAATGAACGGCCAAAGATAAACCTTCAATTTCTGGACAATCCGTGCATCGAATCGAAAAAAGAACAGTACCAGAAGATTACGCTCGTCGAGAGCTGTAGATTGATATATAATTTGGCACATTTTGTGGAGTTTGAAATTTGGCTTTGATTTTGAATTGCTGTTGGACTTAGGTGTTTGTCTACCGTTGAAATAAGGAGGCGAAAGAAATGGTATGCACAGAAAAATGAGAATGAGGGAAATTAGGGTTTATAACGGAGTATTTATAGACAAGGTTGGAAAAGAATAGATGGATCAGATAGAATATACGCACTAACGACAAAGTGGCCCAAAAAGCCCATTTCGACTCTGGAATGAAATTAGGTCAACCCATATATCAAAATAGATGGTTTAAAATATTTTAAACGCAATGGAAAAAATTTCAAGTCCAAATTCCATCGTATGAGGAAGTTATACTAAAATCAATATTTTTCAAATTGATTTTAATTTCATTGATTTCAAGGCGTTTCAAGCCCATACAATCAAACGCCAAGTCCGATCGCTACGAAACTTGAAATCCTACAATAATTCACCGATACGGATCCGATGAAACTAGTTTCGTCGAAATCCGAGTCAGTGGCCTAAGTGGCTATTTTTCCTTTAATAAAATAAATGTATAAATTAATTAATTAAATCAAATTTTAACTTTCAATTCCATAACTGACAAATTTTACCCCTTTAAATTTCCTTAATCATTTACACTAATTTAAAAAAAATTATATGTCAATTTAGAGTTGATAAATTTATCAATTCCAATGTTAACCTCAATTTCAATATTTAATTTCAATTTCATTAAATTTAGAAATTATAAAATAAAATTCCAAAATCCATTTATTATATTCTTAACCCTTGTTATCCGAGTTTATACCAATAATAATATAGCTAACATTGTTTTTAAATCCTGGTTCATAATATTCTCCCATTTGAACTTAATTCCTATTAACGTACTATTTAATTACCATTAATTGCAATTAATCTTATTATCATTATTGTTCAAATCCCAATAAATTGATAAATCTAGATTTTCATTCTTCTTATCCAACAAATTGCCTTAATTAATTAAGATTGCACTAATTATGTCAATTACTACAATTTCTTTCAAATCAATTTTTATGAACTAAACAAGTAGGTAATTTATAACAATTGTAACCATTAAACTTTAATTACCTTTAAGTTTATTTCCTTCAAACAAATATTATAATTACTTCCAGAACATTGATTTTATTCAAGGACCATCTATTATAATTTAAATTCATAAATCTAATTCAATGCTTACATTTTTTTCATATATTCAATTTGTAGTTAAGTATACATCTCCATTATTTCCATTTATTTGAATTTCATTAAATTTGTTTATAGTCAACTTATGTTAACATCACTACGTTTAATTTTAATTATCAATTCATTCAAAAACCACTAACCATACCTTATTACCCAATATTACCTTAAATCTACACTAATATAATATTTAATTCCATTTATTCAATCGGTTCCTATTACTAGTGATTGCGCTAAATTAGTTACTTATCAACTTGCATTAACGTTATCACATTAATCTACATCCAATTACAATTAATATTCCCAATAAATTTATTTAGCTTTCTATTACACCAATTACTATCTTAAAAAATAAATTTTCCGTTTCCTTTTTAATTTACACCCACACTTTCAGTTATTATATTAATTATCATTCAAGTATATTCAGTTATCTTTATACTTCCCAACCAATTGCTATATGTTATTATAACTTTACAATTTTAAATAAATTCATTAATTGACATTTCATTCTACTTATTAATTATTAATCCAAATAGCACTTGTTACGTTTGAATTTACTTATTAGCTTACAACAAGTGCTACCATTAGTTCATACACGAATTCATCCCATTTCCATTCATTATACATTATTTTATTGGTAAGTCAACATTTTACATTATTAACTTACCTTTTGTATCCATTATGAATTAGTGCACACATTAATTAAGATTTTAAATCAAATCAATCATTTCATATTGGTAACATTCTTTTATTACAATAAGAATATAATTAGCATTTACATTGTTTCACTTATTGAAATTACATCCATGTTATTAACAATTAACTTACATTTATACTGTTACATTCAAGTTATCAAAAATTAACATACCAATCTTATCCATGTTATTATTTCCATTAATAATTCCTTAAATTTTTATTTCCTTCAACATTAAGTTACCAAAATCTTCTTAAATTAAGAAATTTACTTACCGAATTTTACGGGTCATTACATTCTCCCCCACTCAAAACGTTTCGTCCTCGAAAAGGAAAAAGAAGGGAAAGAAAGAATTAAATAAATAATACATCTTATTCAAAATTATTAATTTTATAAACAAATAAATTTACAAAATTATTTAACTTAAATAAATATACCAATTTATAACCATTAAATCCTTCTATACTTAAATTAATAAAGTTTGGAAAACAATTTCAAAATATTTTCAAAGTCCAAAAGTTACAGAAAATTTCGTCAGAGTCTCTTTTGTACGGAGAGGCTTGGGAGAAAATATAATATCAAATATAACAATATATAACATATACTTTCCAAAATAATATATATCCCAACACGGGAAAATAATATAATAGCGCTATAAACCGTAATCCGAGAACATACCTATTTGTCGGGCAATTTATGCTTATATTATGAAACCAAATGCACTAGCAATTGCTTCTATAACCTGTATGTTAATTATATAATCCAAAAATGTTAGTAATTATATAGAATGAATTAAGTTGTTTCAATCATAACACAAATCAATCGTTCATTCATATCAAACAAACAAATAGTTGTTCGGTTTCAAAACTTCAAATTGTACAAATGAAAAATAAACTAAGCACACCATGTACTCAACAGTCTTAGGTGAACCTAAATAGATTATTCATACCTTCCAAACAAATTTAAAGTATCATTGCCCAAACTACCATAAACCAAAACAAACAACAATTCCAAACGACAAAACAAATTTACTTATTATTAATATAATTTCATACATTAGTTGTTTGATTTCTTTTCTTTCACATAATGATTTATCTTTTTATTTTACATTTATTTCTTACAATTTTATTTAGAAATAATTTAACTTATTTACTTAAGTTAAAATTTCTTACTTACAATACCTGCCTTCCATTATATTAATTAGTAGTATTTCAATTATACATGAGTTTAAAACAACTGCACACCAAATTCTTATTTATTAAAGAATTTCATTAATTAATTTCATTACCTCAAGTTTATTACTTGTACAATATCTATTAAATTGTCTTATTAACATTTCAACTTTTTATATCTTTTGGTAAGTTATAAATATGCTTTTTAAGAATGTAATTGAAAGTTATGCAAGTTTTCTCAATTCTTTTAATTAATTAAATGTTCGATAATAATATCCTTTGGTTTATATGTTACAAATTTAAATTTAAATTTTATTTAATTTATAGCTTAGCATTATATATCTTATTTTCTTTTAAAGGTTTCAATTATTTATTAGTTACATTTCATTTTCTACCATAATAGAAACTATCAATTAAGGGAAACCAAGAACTAAATACCGGGTTTATTCAAATCATTTTAAAATAATAGATAAAGGTTTATACTTAAAACTTATATGTCCAATTATACTTAAAACAATTACAAATTTATATTTGGTTATCAAAACAAGTCTGCAGTAAACTACTACAGTGGCCTTCCCACTTCGAAACTCGAAAATGAATGTCGATGATGCGTGCACTCATCACCGAAATTATTTTCCAGCGACGGATAGGGGAGTACAGAATTATTTCTTTCAAAACTTCTTTAAAACAATGTCTTTCAAATCATATTGAAATATTTATGTCATAATATACTTCTAATAATATTATTATTATATTCCAACATCATTCAAAAGAAGAGAAAGTTTTCAAAAGCCCGGAACATAAGTTCTAAATTTCCAATTTTCATTTATTTTATTTTAATCTTATTTCTACTATTATGTATCATTTCAGTTTCTAACAACCAACATTTGCAACCAAATATATATCATTTATAAAAAAAAAATTATATATAGAAAATATAATAGGCAAAATTTGTAGCGATACGGATTTTTCGCGCTCGAAAATCGACATCCATACTTCATATCGTACTCGAATGCCGCAGATTCGATCATTCAAATACGATTCGCCGAAGCTTATAACAACATTAAGTAAACAACACAGCGGAATAAAAGAGTAATACATTGATATACAGCTTTGATACAATATCTGATATAACAGATGATCCAATAGATATCAATATACATCAGAGATACAATAGAATAGCAGTGGAAAAGAAAATAGATAACATTAGCAATGGAACAAATAACTCCAGATAGTCTTCAAAAGAGAACTCTAGCAGCAGCTCGAACCAACATCACATTTCACCAAGACAAGCAAGTCTCGTCCACATCCAAAGACTGAACTAGCTCCAGATAACCTACTAATCTGACTATCTGAAAAACCCAACTCTAGACTGCCAGTGTAGAAAAAATTTGAGCACCCAGAGTTTAGGAAAGAAACAATAAACTCTGGATCAGTCATGGGACTGGTGTGAGCAACAAAAACAGTTTATCTTTTAAAACAATCAACAAAACATTTTAAAGTCAATTCGCAATGTTTTTGAAAAATGAAACTACCATAAGGCCTCCCGCACACGCACACACAATGCAAACGTAGAATCGGAGGAGATTTCTCCTTATGATAGTTAAATATGCTTGATACGTAGATTTCTTTGATATTATTACTATAAGTGCAAAGCGCAGAAAACATTTCGAAAGTGTAATATCAATCTTAGCCAACATACGACCATTATCGTATGTCTACTATAGCTACCAAGTTCAATAGCAGGTTACTGCCACATTCCATGGCAGGTTATACAACTAAAACTGTACAAGGCTCGTATTGGATGAATGGATTTCCAACAAATGGTCAGGCCAAGGAACTTCCTATTTCCACATGGCACCTCTGGCGGGACGCCACGAGAACCAAACCGGATCTCTGCCAAACAAGGCCGGATACCCCGCTCCCCGGGGAATATACAAAACCTTAGATATGCCACCCCCGGTCCTTTGGGACCTTTAAACGAGAGCTCTCTAACCAACAACATCACACAGTAAATAATATAGTGTGTCCACATGAGTAAGTATCTGGGCTCCATACCATGATACTACCCTTTCCAGAAGGAATGGTCATACCCTAGGGAAGCTACCCCTGAAACCTTGCCGCACAATTCATGTTTCGACCATTACCGGTTTGTGAGGCTCGACGAAGTCTCGTCCACAAAGCTACGCTTTTTACAAAAGCCACGCTTTGATCAACAAATGATCAGTAACACTTAGCATGCCACATTACCAAGTTGGGAATATATCGCTGATAACCTTCAACTACATAACCTCTGAGCGCATACGTCTCGAAGAAGGGTGTTAATGCTAAGAGAATAAATTCTCCGCCACCAACAGAAATGTATTTCAAAGAAATCTTCTTTATATCTCAAAATGTAATGTCAGACATACAATCCATAAAAGTCTGTTCCGGGTTCAAACAAAACCGAAGGCACTTCCAAAGAAGTCCTTGCAATCCAGATTATCCCTAATCACGTCCGGATTTCCCATCACATATGGAGTCTCTATACCGGGGACCAGTCGATGCAAAGACATTCGACAAGAAACCCTTTCGTTTTCGAAAATATCCAGTCTTCACCACCGGTCTTCAAATGCTATCCATAACGACGTATCATTATTTGGAATGGGATATATGACACAAGGTCCTCTCCCGGCTAAACCGAATAAATGAGCGTAATATTTAAAACATATGGATATGGGATTTCAGTTAAGCCACAACTTAAAACCCAAAACTTTCTTCCAAATGGTTTAAACCAATTACCATTTCAAATCTTTAGACAAAAGATTTTAATTCACAAAGTTCACCCAATTTCACAAAGATTCATTCACGGATTTCAAAACAATTTCCATTTAATTAGATTAACTCATTAAATCTTTAAATCGAAGATTTAACTTATAGCTTTCAAACCATTTTTATAACTTGGAAAAGTCATTTCATTTTTAACTTTAAATCCCTTTAACAAAAATCGGAAGTTCATTTCTTATGTGAAAGCTTTTATTATTTGAAAACAAATAGTTTTTGTTTCAGAAAAATCCAATAATATTTACACGAGTTAAAGCCCTTGAATTTAAATTCAAATTCCCAAATCAATACATTTAAAATAGTTTAACCCATAGATAACTGGTATAACATCTTTAATCCCTAGTTTTGAATCATAGAATTTAATTTCAAATCTTGTATTTACGTTTAAATCAAATTATTTAAACTTCATACTTTATCAAATTATTTAGAATAAATTTCATCTTTGAAATTCCATTTCAAAAGCTTTTCACTTTAAACCCAATCCATTTCCAAAACATTCGAATTTATAAAAAAAATCAAATTTAAAACTATTTTCGAAAATCCGTGACTTAATCGATTTCTTCGTGAAATCCATATTTGTGTGTGTACGGTGTGGTCCAGGGGTTTAACACAATAATGCAACATCATCATCACAGATTAAAACATAGAAATATAGTTGATAGGCGATATAAACTATAACGCTTATCTTTCATATACAGATTCACGGATGATATACAGATATATCATAAGTAAATGAATAATTTACACACAGCTCAATTCACAGAACAAAATAACATAGATCAGATAGGACAATCAATTCAAGGCATCTCATACAACACTATCACTCATAAGAATTAAGGTCAAGTATTTAATAATCATTTATAAGTAGGATAAATTAATTATTAGATCCTGATTAATCTAATTTATTTCCAATTTAAACTAATTACTTATTAGTTATCCAATCTCGATTAATTAATTACTTTATTAATGATTTCATTATCATTTAAGTGTATTTTAAACATTACACTTTTAAATTTAAATTTAAATTCCATTTTGAATTTAAGATTCAGATTGATTAACTATCTAAAACATTAATCAAATTCAATATCAATTTATGAACCTTAAAATAAATGTAAAGAACATTTATTTTATTTTTATTTTTTTCCTTTCATAGGAAGCTTATATAAGGGAAAATCCTTTAAACTCAATTACTTCATTTTTATTTTAAAATTAAGCTTTTGAATTACATTTTATTTTATCTTGCAAAAATTCAAGTTTTAACTTTTCATTCAAAAATCCTTTTTATAAAAGAACTTTATAAAAATTCAATTCAAATATTTATTTGAAAACAATTTACTTTTAAAAGGTTATTTGATTTGAACTTGTTTAAAACATTCAGATTGGAAAACTGATTTAAATCCCAAATTTGAATTCGAAGAAACTTGAATCCATCCATTTATCTTTGATTTTTAAACTTTGGTTTTAACTTAATTTTAAAACTTGATTTTTTTAAACTCTGATTTAAAAATCCAAATCCATTTTAAAACCTTAAGATTCAAAATTTTCATTTGAATCTATACTTTATCTTTGAATTTAAACCACTATTAAAATCATGGTTTCAAATTTTAAATTAAATTTAAAATCTGAAAACAGTCAGGTTTTTTTACCTGAAATCCACCTTTAATTATTTTAAACTTTTATGTCATTTCAAATTTGAATTCAAAAATAAACTTGAATTCAACTTCAACCTGGATTTAAGCTTTTTTAAATCTAGTTTACAAATTAAATTTCATTTGAATTTTCTTTAAAAAAAAAATTGCTTCCAAGTTGTCTAAAACCTGTAACCACTACTGTCTTGAGACAAACCCAACTTGCTTCGAGTCTTCCTCCCGCTGCTTCGAGTAACGTACTCGAATAACTCGAGTCTTCCCCGAGTCTCTTACACGAACCCAACACCGGGCACAAATGCCTGGCCGTACACGTGCACGCTACCGTTCGCCACCTCCGCTCGCCACCACTGCTTCGAGCAAGTCGAAGGTCATCCCCAGCTCCGATCCCAACCATCGAAACACACGCAGCAACTCGAATTTGAAATCGAGCACTCGAGCCCAAACCTGGAACAGCAGTCCTGGAACCAACCTAAACATGGAACAACTCACCATGCTCGCTTCCCCGACCATCAGCGGCGATGAAATTCCAGCCGAGCCTTCGTCAGCTCACCTCCTTCCATCCCCCTGAGCTTGGTTGAACTCGATCAACCAGAGAATACGTGCCAGACAAAAACCCATCCCAGTTAAAAACTAGGGTTACAAACTTGATTCGATCGCCACCCTCACCACAATGCTTAGAGTACCCAACTGGCATTTTTCTCATCATTGTAGATCATCCTTTTTTCACCAGGAAGAACCCCGACCATCAAAACACTCGAGATCATCAGAAATTGTTCAGATACCAATTTCTGGTTAAACCAGAAATGCACTCAAACCCCTATCCTAAAAATCGTGATTTTAGTTTCAAAAATCTCATTTTAGTTTGAGTATTTGGTCCATATCTTTAAATACTTGAATCATGATAATTTTATTTTGACTTATTTAAAGGGTTGCTCTGTTGTTTCAAATTTCCAGAGTCCATGTGAATTGTTTTAACTTAAACATATTTTCCATCTTAAAACTATGATACAACAACATATTTTGTCTGAAATCTAAATACTAGCATAGATTAAGTTATTTGAAAAAATAGGTTTTTGAACATTCTTGAACCTGGAAACAAAAGACAGTGCAATACAAAGACCACATATACACCTATATCTATCCATACATATTCACAGCAAAAATGCACATACACAATACATATTTATCACATATAATAACATACTATCATATAAATATTTAAGTTATACAAACAAAATGTTACTCACCTTGATAATTTTTAGAAATAAACAGAGCTTGCTTTTCCATGTTGATACAGCTTTGAAATTTGCAAACTGGAATCTCTTCTTTCATATCAGGCTTTGTAGTTGATTTGTTTGATGTTTGAATTGAATTTTTGTTTGAGTTTATAAGATATAGTGATGTTTATATTTTCTGCACTGCTAAGTTTTGCTGAACGAAATGAACAAGGAGATGATGCATATAAAGAAATTACACGGTATAAAATTTGTACAGCAAGATCCTTTTTTTTATTAATATGCTCATAATTTCTCTTTGCTTGGTGGCTGAAAAATCTTGTTTGTACTAAGGTATGGCTGATGATGCTTGTACAAGTGATAATATTTTGTTGTACTAAGAACATGGCTGAATTGCTTGCATTCCCTTTTCTCGGCTGATATCATGCTTTGCTTGACTGAAGACATTTTTTTTTCCATTTGTTTACTAGCTTATACTTTTTAAATTGTGTATGTACTTACAGGTTTGTATTGTAGGCATTTGTTTTGTCTTTGCATGAATTAATTCCCAGGCTCTTATATTTAAATGAATTTTTTGGTTTCTTTCTTTTGTTTTATTCTTGCCTTGTTACTTAGCAATATAAATGTATATATATATTTTATTATGTTGTTATAATTTAACAAATTTGTTTGATGTGTGTGTTTTATATTTTATAGTTTATCAATATTTCATTTGCCTTGGTATTGTTTTAAGTGTACACAACATACTTATAGTTGAATATCTTTTAATCTTATATTTTGTTTTCGCTTTTATATTGCCTTGTTTTATATGCTTATGCATATCACTTTTTTTCTATTTCCATTTATTTGTACTATACTTGAATGTATGCTTATCCTTTCTTTTGCAAGCTACTGAATATATTTACATTTTTCTTGTTTACTTGTTTCATATTACTAGTGTGCATACTTATATATATTTACAAAGTTTATTTTATTTTAAACATTTTTGAAAGACTTCATTTTCGAATTTTATAAATTATAGTTTCTTTCAAAACACACATATCTATTTTTTATAAATAAATTTGAAACGATAATTTCTATTTAAAATAAGAATTCGTATTTAAAGACATTTTATTATAAATATTGTTTTAAAAATAACTCAATATTAAATTAAAATAATTTATAAAAGAAACTATCTCTTTCTTAATAAATAACATATTTTATTTGGATTTGGATAAACTCAAATCAATTTATCATTAAATTTCACAATTTTAAATCAAAAATAATTTAATTATCAATTTAAAATTGATTAAAATTCGGGATCGTTACAGACTTCCCCCCTTAAAAGGAATTTCGTCCTCGAAATTCGCCAGAGAGAGATAACGAAGATAGATGAAAGATAGAGAAATATCTTTTCAGATCAAACTGGATATCAATTCTGCATTTGGCTCGCCAAATCAGAATATCAACAATAGATACAAGAACGGATCTATTTAACACTTCACAAGATACTTGGGTTATCCAGATCTACAAATATGTAAGGGCACTGGTTAGTTAGAAGGGACAACCAACCATTCGTAGAACATATCGACCCAAGGAATTACCATAGAATTTCAAATTTGGTTTTAATCGAAATCTTTTTATTGATACTATTTAAATTTAGCTTCATATTATATCAATCAATTTAACTCAATTTAGAATTTCCAGTTTATTTAAATTTTCAATTCTAAATTTCCAATTCATATTCATTATGGTTTAAATCAAAAATTCATAAGAAACCGATGAAATATGAAGTAAGGATTTCTATAACGATTCGTAGAGCCACCATCACACCAAAACTTCTTTCTCGAGCCATCACAAAGAAATCAAAAGAATTTGGAGTCGAATCAAAGAAAATTGATAGAGAAAGTTGTTTCCACTGTTGCAGGGTATTGACCATATGAAGTGGTACTTCCCTGTCCCCTATCTCGTCCTCTTCTTGCACTCATACTCACTATCAGTGGATAGTAAGAGGATTTACTGTGGCATTCGAACAGATATCTTAGGGATATACTCATTCTGGAGATACTTCACCCTATCTCTAATGAGCTACTTAATGTGTTACACTCCTGAGCTAAAGTTTAACCTTAGCTGTGATACCAATTGTAGCAATACGGATTTTTCGCGCTCGAAAATCGACATCCATACTTCATATCGTACTCGAATGCCGCGGATTCGATCGTTCAAATCCGATTCGCCGGAGCTTATAACAACATTAAGTAAACAACACAGCGGAATAAAAGAGTAATACATTGATATACAGCTTTGATACAATATCTGATACAACAGATGATCCAATAGATATCAATATACATCAGAGATACAATAGAATAGCAGCGGAAAAGAAAATAGATAACATTAGCAATGGAACGAATAACTCCAGATAGTCTATAAAAGAGAACTCCAGCAGCACCTCGAACCAATATCACGTTTCACCAAGACAAGCAAGTCTCGTCCACATCGAAAGACTGAACTAGCTCCAGATAACCTACTAATTTGACTATCTGAAAAACCCAACTCTATACTGCCCGTGTAGAAAAAATTTGCGCACCCAGAGTTTAGGAAAGAAACAATAAACTCTGGATCAGTCATGGGACTGGTGTGAGCAATAAAAACAGTTTATCTTTTAAAACAACCAACAAAGATTTTAAAGTCAATTCGCAATGTTTTAGGAAAATGAAACTACCATAAGGCCTCCCACACACACGAACATAATGAAAACACAGAATCGAAAGAGATTTCTCCTTATGATGGTTAACTATGCTTGATACGTAGATTTCTTTGATATTATTACTATAAGTGCAAAGTGCAAAAAGCATTTCGAAAGTATAATATCAATCTTAGCCAACATACGACCATTATCGTATGTCTACTATAGCTACCATGTTCAATAGTAGGTTACCGCCACATTCCATTGCAGGTTATACAACTAAAACCGTACAAGGCTTGTATTGGATGAATGGATTTCCAACAAATGCTCGGGCCAAGGAACGTCCTATTGCCACATGGGAACGCCTCTGGCGGGACGCCCCGAGAACCAAACCGGATCTCTGCCAAACAAGGCCAGCTACCCCCTTCCCGGGGAATATACAAAACCTCAGATATGCCACCCCCGGTCCTTTGGGACCTTTAAACGAGAGCTCTCTAACCAACAACATCACATAGTAAATAATATAGTGTGTCCACATGAGTAAGTATCTGGGCTCCATACCATGATACTACCCTTTTCCAGAAGGAATGGTCATACCCTAGGGAAGCTACCCCTGAAACCTTGCCACACAATTCCTGTTTCGACCATTACCGGTTTGTGAGGCTCGACGAAGTCTCGTCCACAAAGCTACACTTTTTACAAAAGTCACGCTTTGATCAAAAAATGATCAGCAACATTCAACATGCCACATTACCAAGTTGGGAATATATCGCTGATAACCTTCAACTACATAACCTCTGAGCTCGTACGTCTCGGAGAAGGGTGTTAATGCTAAGAGAATAAATTCTCCGCCACCAACAGAAATGTATTTCAAAGAAACCTTCTTTATATCTCAAAATGTAATGTCAGACATACAATCCATACAAGTCTGTTTCGGGTTCGAACAGAACCGAAGGCACTTCCAAAGAAGTCCTTGCAATCTAGATAATCCCTAATCACGTCCGGATTTCCCATCACATATGGAGTCTCTATACCGGGGACCAGTCGATGCAAAGACATTCGACAAGAAACCCTTTCGTTTTCAAAAATATCCGGTCTTCACCACCGGTCTTCAAATGCTATCCATAACGACGTATAATTATTCGGAATGGGATATATGACACAAGGTCCTCTCCCGGCTAAACCGAATAAATGAGCGTAATATTTAAAACATATGGATATGGATTTCAATTAAGCCACAACTTAAAACCAAAACTTTCTTCCGAATGGTTTAAACCAATTACCATTTCAAATCTTTAAACAAAAGATTTTAATTCACAAAGTTCACCCAATTTCACAAATATTCATTCACGGATTTCAAAATAATTTCCATTTAATTAGATTAACTCATTAAATCTTTAAATCAAAGATTTAACTTATAGCTTTCAAACTGTTTTTATAACTTGGAAAAGTCATTTCATTTTTAACCTGAAATCCCTTTAACAAAAATTGGAAGTTCATTTCTTATGTGAAAGCTTTTATTATTTGAAAACAAATAGTTTTCGTTTTAGAAAAATCCAATTATATTTACATGAGTTAAAGCCCTTGAATTAAAATTCAAATTCCCAAATCAATACATTTAAAATAGTTTAACCCAATATAACTGGTATAACATCTTTAATCCCTAGTTTCGAATCATAGAATTTAATTTCAAATCTTGTATTTAAGTTTAAATCAAATTATTTAAACTTCATACTTTATCAAGTTATTCAGAATAAATTTCATCTTTGAAATTCCATTTCAAAAGCTTTTCACTTTAAACCCAATCCATTTCCAAAACATTCGAATTTAAAAAAAATTCAAATTTAAAACTATTTTCAAAAATCTATGACTTAATCGATTTCCTCGTGAAATCCATATTTGTGTGCGTACGGTGTGGTCCAGGGGTTTAACACAATAATGCAACATCATCATCACAGATTAAAACACAGAAATATAGTTGATAAGCGATATAAACTATAACGCTTATCTTTCATATACAGATTCACAGATGATATACAGATATATCATAAGTAAATGAATAATTTACACACAGCTTAATTCACAGAATAAAATATCATAGATCAGACAGGACAATCAATTCAAGGCATCTCATACAACACTATCATTCATAAGTATTAAGGTCAAGTATTTAATAATCATTTATAAGCATGATAAATTAATTATTAGATCCTGATTAATCTAGTTTATTTCCAATTTAAACTAATTACTTATTAGTTATCCAATCTCGATTAATTAATTACTTTATTAATGATTTCATTATCATTTAAGTGTATTTTAAACATTACACTTTTAAATTTAAATTTAAATTCCATTTTGAATTTAAGATTCAGATTGATTAACTATCTAAAACATTAATCAAATTCAATATCAATTTATGAACCTTAAAATAAATGTAAAGAACATTTATTTTATTTTTATTTTTTTCCTTTCATAGGAAGCTTATATAAGGGAAAAGCCTTTAAACTCAATTACTTCATTTTTATTTTAAAATTAAGCTTTTGAATTACATTTTATTTTATCTTGCAAAAATTCAAGTTTTAACTTTTCATTCAAAAATCCTTTTTATAAAAGAACTTTATAAAAATCAATTCAAATATTTATTTGAAAACAATTTACTTTTAAAAGGCTATTTGATTTGAACTTGTTTAAAACATTCAGATTGGAAAACTGATTTAAATCCCAAATTTGAATTCAAAGAAACTTGAATCCATCCATTTATCTTTGATTTTTAAACTTTGGTTTTAACTTAATTTTAAAAACTTGATTTTTTTTAAACTCTGATTTAAAAAATCCAAATCCATTTTAAAACCTTAAGATTCAAAAATTTCATTTGAATCTATACTTTCTCTTTGAATTTAAACCACTACTAAAATCCTGGTTTCAAATTTTAAATTAAATTTAAAATCTGAAAACAGTCAGGTTTTTTTACCTGAAATCCACCTTTAATTATTTTAAACTTTTATTTCATTTCAAATTTGAATTCAAAATTAAACTTGAATTCAACTTCAACCTGGATTTAAGCTTTGTTAAATCTAGTTTACAAATTAAAGTTCATTTGAATTTGCTTTTTAAAAAAAAAATTGCTTCCAGGTTGTCTAAAACCTATAACCACTACTGTCTCGAGACAAACCCAACTTGCTTCGAGTCTTCCTCCCGCTACTTCGAGTAACGTACTCGAATAACTCGAGTCTTCCCCGAGTCTCTTACACGAACCCAGCACTGGGCACAAATGCCTGGCCGTACACGCGCACGCTACCGTTCGCCAGCTCCGTTTGCCACCAATGCTTCGAGCAAGTCGAAGGTCATCCCCAGCTCCGATCCCAACCATCGAAACACACGCAGCAACTCGAATTTGAAATCGAGCACTCGAGCCCAAACCTGGAACAGCAGTCCTGGAACCAACCTAAACCTGGAACAACTCACCGTGCTCGCTTCCTCGACCATCAGCGGCGATGAAATTCCAACCGAGCCTTCGTCAGCTCACCTCCTTCCATCCGCCTAAGCTTGGTTGAATTCGATCAACCAGAGAATACGTGCCAGACAAAAACCCATCCCAGTTAAAAACTAGGGTTACAAACTTGAGTCAATCGCCACCCTCACCACAATGCTTAGATTACCCATCTAGCATTTTTCTCATCATCGTAGATCATCCTTTTTCCACCAGGAAGAACCCCGACCATCAAAACACTCGAGATCATCAGAAATTGCTCAGATACCAATTTCTAGTTAAACCAGAAATGCACTCAAACCCCTATCCTAAAAATCGTGATTTTAGTTTCAAAAATCCCATTTTAGTTTGAGTATTTGGTTCATATCTTTAAATTCTTGAATCATGATAATTTTATTTTGACTTATTTAAAGGGTTGCTCTGTTGTTTCAAATTTCCAGAGTCCATGAGAATTGATTTAACTTAAACATATTTTCCAGCTTAAAACTATGATACAACAACATATTTTGTCTGAAATCTAAATACTAGCATAGATTAAATTATGTGAAAAAAAATAGGTTTTTGAACAATTCTTGAACCTGGAAACAAAAGAAAGTGCAATACAAAGACCACATATACACCTATATCTATCCATATATATTCACAGCAAAAATGCACTTACACAATACATATTTATCACTGATAATAACATACTATCATATCAATATTTGAGTTATACAAACAAAATGTTACTCACCTTGATAAGTTTTAGAAATAAACAGAGCTTGCTTTTCCATGTTGATACAACTTTGAAATTTGCAAACTGGAATCTCTTCTTTCATATCTGGCTTTGTAGTTGATTTGTTTGATGTTTAAATTGAATTTTTGTTTGATTTTATAAGATATAGTGATGTTTATATTTTCTGCACTGCTAAGTTTTGCTGAACGAAATGAAAAAGGAGATGATGCATATAAAGAAATTACAGGTTATAAATTTTGTACAGCAAGATCCTTTTTTTTATTAATAAGCTCGGAATTTCTCTTTGCTTGGTGGCTGAAAAATCTTGTTTGTACTAAGGTATGGCTGATGATGCTTGTACAGGTGATAATATTTTGTTGTACTAAGAACATGGCTAAATTGCTTGCATTCCCTTTTCTCCGCTGATATCATGCTTTGCTTGACTAAAGAAATTTTTTTTCCATTTGTTTACTCGCTTATACTTTTTAAATTATGTATGTACTTACAGGTTTGTATTGTAGACATTTGTTTTGTCTTTGCATGAATTAATCCCCAGGCTCTTATATTTAAATGAATTTTTTTGTTTCTTTCTTTTTTTTATTCTTGCCTTGTTACTTAGCAATATAAATGCATATATATATATATATATATATTATGTTGTTATAATTTAACAAATTTGTTTAATGTGTATGTTTCATATTTTATAGTTTATCAATATTTCATTTGCCTTGGTATTGTTTTAAGTGTACACAACATACTTATAGTTGAATATCTTTTAATCTTATATTTTGTTTTTGCTTTTATATTGCCTTGTTTTATATGCTTATGCATATCACTTTTTTCTATTTCCATTTGTTTGTACTATACTTGAATGTATGCTTATCCTTTCTTTTGCAAGCTATTGAATATATTTACATTTTTCTTGTTTACTTGTTTCATATTACTAGTGTGCATACTTATATATATTTACAAAGTTTATTTTATTTTAAACATTTTTGAAAGACTTCATTTTCGAATTTTATAAATCATAGTTTCTTTCAAAACTCACATATCTATTATTTATATATAAATTTGAAACGACAATTTCTATTTAAAATAAGAATTCATATGTAAAGACATTTTATTATAAATATTGTTTTAAAAATAACTCAATATTAAATTAAAATAATTTATAAAAGAAACTATCTCTTTCATAATAAATAACATATTTTATTTGGATTTGGATAAACTCAAATCAATTTATCATTAAATTTCACAATTTTAAATCAAAAATAATTTAATTATCAATTTAAAATTGATTAAAATTCGGGATCGTTACAAAATTATTTCATTCACCTATATTAAAACAAATATTATGTCGGTCTGTCCTATTAAGTGTTTACAAATCCCTATTGATGTCATAGTGTCCCATGCACCAACCAGAATTTATAAATACAAAACGGAAAAAATTAACGCAATATCAAAACCTTTTATAACACTAACAAATACGCTCTCTCATATATACACTCAACGACTCCCATAGGGTATTGCTACCCTATTAGTAAAGAGTCAGACCCCACAAAGCTAAGGTTTATCGCTAAACCAAAGCTATGATACTAGATGTAACGTCCCTCCTTTTCGCACGATTTAAATCGACGATAAACCACACACGTCAGAATTAAACCATACAGAAGGGCGGATTGATATGGGGCAAATAAGAAAAAGTAGAGAAAGAAAAAACAAAATAGAATTTTGTAGCGGAACGATAAAATATAATAATCAAATATATAGTTCATGAAGCTGTTTACAAAATATTCGATTATACTTATACAATGCATATTAGAGTACACATACCAGAGAATAATAATTAATGCAACAGAATTAAATGGTGTAGTGGAATAATATAGTAGATAATAGTACTAAAAATCTTCGTCTTCGTTCAGAATAAAATCTCAAATCCTGAAACGCTCGGACTGACGCAAGCGAATTGAAAGGACAAAACACTCGAGTCAGAACTAAAAGATCTTATGTAAGTTAAATCAATAGGAATAAATATGAGTGGAACGGCGTCAGAGGTTTTTACGGGATTTGACATCACATATCCAGTGTCTAACGTGAGTGCAGTAAAATAAGAGATGCTCGGGATTCACATCTCCTAAGGATCCGTTAAACTATTTACTATGTAGTAATATTTCGCTATTATAATAGTGTCTAATTGTAAAATAAACTTACTTTTTTCATAGCATTAAGAGGTTACCCATATAACCCTTAACACGTAATAGTCCCAGTAGTCCATCCAATATCATAGTCCCTCCTGATCGGGAAGCCGCCAGAGGATACCACATGGGCTATGGGAGAAAACAAACTCGTACAAGGTGTGATAGGGTAGGTGACACGGCACAACTAGGCAATGCCAGGGTAGTTATACTAATTACGCTTCTGGGTCGGTGGTAACGCGTAGTGCGCAGCTATCGCCCACCTCGAGCCACACCCCCAAATAAAAAAATCAAAAGGCCACCGAATCAATCCAAAATTCAAAGTATAATATCGAAGGGATGTGTCCGATTAAAGGTGCTACCTCATTAACCCGTCGATCGCTCCGGTTTTACCACCTTATACCAACTCACGGGAGTTAGGTCCACGTATTTTCCTTAAAGGAAACGCCGCCACCATCCTACATCATTCTGGAATCTCCACCGCGTACACGGTTGTTAAAGTGGTTTTTGGAGTTGGCAGAGAGTATGACAACTTCCGATCCCGGTCTCTTCAACAACCAAATGTTATTATAACACAGCGGTCATTTCAAAATAATTTATACTTTAAAACCAGAATATATATCCCTTTCAAAACCATATAAATACGATATCATTTCTATTTTTCAAACCCCAAATCAATATGATATCATTTTTATTTTAAATATATCCCTTTTTCCAACATCATAATACTTTCAAATATATATATATATATATATATATATATATATATATATATATATCTTAAACCCTATAGCTTTGCAACAAAATTTCTAATACTTAATGGTTTAAATATTAAACCACTTTATATAATAAAATAGCTTTTTAAATTTCACAAATAAATTCCAAACACCGATTTGATCCTCTAAATAAACCATTTCAATTTCCATGTATTTCAAAGCTTTAAATATCCACCTTTTCAAAACTAATTCTTTGATTATTCCATATATATCAAATTCAATTAATATTATTTGGATTTGAAATGTTTACTTAAAAAAATCCAATAAAATTTAAGTAAAACCTTTAACTTCAAACAGTTGGATATTCTTTCAATTTGTTTAACTTGATACATTCATTTGAATCAACTTTATATTCATTTAAATCGCTCTCTACCAAATTAAGTTATAAGAATCATACCCTTTAAACATCTCAATTTTATTTAAATTACAAAAAAAAAATTATTCGAGTATAATTCTTAATAATTCAATTTAAACAAATTTCATATTTGTCTTCTAACTTAATCTTAATTTAAGTCATTAAAACTCTATATATATAATATCTTAAACAGGTACTTAACCATATAATATAAAACAATCAAACTCTATTATTCAACTTATTTTTATTTAACAAATTTTATGCATAGCTTAAATTCAAAAATTTAACTATATATATATATATATTTAATTTATATAATATCAAAAATTAATATTTATTAAACTGTATATTTCTTTCCAAAACAATAGAAAAATCATTTTAAAATTCTTTTATATATAGACCACGGTGCCTGTATAAAATTTTCTATCATATGGTCAAGTGATACGGATATTTATCATTTCAATCTGCAATTTAAAAATAAAAATGCGGTTGTATATCATTTCAAACCGCAATCCCGAATCAAAATAAATGCACAAGAACTTGCAGATTATGATGTTATAAATAAAACATCCATTCATCGATCATAAGATCATTAATCCATCACAATCATCGTACCAAAAAATTAGTCAATATCAATATATAGCTGATAATATATAACAGGTAATTAATTGGCAGTTACATTCAATAATAAACTAAATAACGATTTAATTTCAATAAATGCAATTACCTGAGATGATGATTAAAAATATACGAAACAGCAATAAATAAATGCATAATCACAACATGAATTAATTCACCAAACATAAGAAATTTTAGAAGTTGTGAGTGGGTCAAAACACTCACCTTTTGAATTTAAATTGGATCTAAAACCAATTTAAACCCAGAATTTGAACAGTCTCCAAATTCGTCCAAACCAACGTCAAACTGTCCAGAATTCCACTACGAACCAAAATGCCATGTCACCACGCGGCTACAGCTAGCCCTAGCCAAACTCACGCACGCACGAAGAGGGACGACGACCGCCACCCAAATTCACCACCTACGATGCACTTCGACCAAATCAGGCGACTCCCTCCTCTCCATTACGCCAAGCCGCCTCCACAGGCACCACCACGACGCGTTCGGTCCCCTATGGCCATCAGGCCGAGCTCGAACACGGTAGTTTCTACGGCCAAAATCGAAAAATTCCTTCACCTTCAACGTGATGTAACCGTATAGCTGTGCTCAGCTAATCGATCTTTACGAGCCCAAAGCCTCTGATCGTCGCAAGATTGAAGATTCGTCGTTAAAACGACAAACCACAACGAAGGGCCGAAGATAAACCTTCAATTTCTGGACAATCCGTGCATCGAATCGAAAAACGAACAGTACCATAAGATTACGCTCGCCGAGAACTTCAGATTGATATATAATTTGGCACATTTTATGGAGTTTGAAATTTGGCTTTGATTTTGAATTGCAGTTGGAATTAGGTGTTTGTCTACTATTGAAATAAGTAGGTGAAAGAAATGGTATGCACAGACAAATGAGAATGAGGGAAATTAGGGTTTATAACAGAGTATTTATAGACAAGGTTGGAAAAAAAATAGATGGATCGGATTGAATATGCACGCTAGCGAAAAAGTGGCCCAAAAAGCCTGTTTCGACTCCGGAATGAAATTGGGCCAACCCATATATCAAAATAGATGTTTCAAAAATATTTTAAACGCAATGGAAAAAGTTTCAAGTCCAAATTCCATTGTATGAAGAAGTTATGCTAAAATCAATATTTTTCAAATTGATTCCAGTTGATTTCAATTTCATTGATTTCAAGGCGTTTCAAGTCCGTACGATCAAACGACAAGTCCGATTGCTCGAAACTTGAAATCCTACAGTAATTCACCGATACGGATCCGATGAAACTAGTATCGTCGAAATCCGAGTCAGTAGCCAAAATGGCTATTTTCCCGTTAATAAAATAAATTTATAAATTAATTAATTAAATCATATCTTAACTTTCAATTCTATAACTGACAAATTTTACCCCTTTAAATTTCCTTAATCATTTACACTAATTTAAACAAATTTATATGTCAATTTAGAGTTGATAAATTTATCAATTCCAATGTTAACCTCAATTTCAATATTTAATTTCAATTTCATTAAATTTAGAAATTATAAAATAAAACTCCAAAAATCCATTTATTAAATTCTTAACCCTTGTTATCCGAGTCTTATACCAATAAGAATATAGCTAACATTGTTTTTAAATCTTCGTTCATAATATTGTCCCAGTTTAGCTTAATTCCAATTAACGTACTATTTAATTACCATTATTTGCAATTAATCTTATTATCATTATAATTCAAGTCCCAATAAACTGATAAATCTAGATTTTCATTTTCTTATCCAACCAATTGCTTTAATTAATTAAGATTGCACCAATAAAGTCAATTGCTACAATTGCTTTCAAATTAATTTCTATGAACTAAACAAATAGGTAATTTATAACAATTGTAACCATTAAACTTTAATTACCTTTAAGTTTATTTCCTTCAAACAAATATTACAATTACTTCCAGAACATTGATTTTATTCAATGACCATTTATTATAATTTAAATTCACAAATCTAATTCAATGCTTACATTTTGTTTTCATATATCCAATTTGTAACTAAGTATACATCTGCATTATTTCCATTGATTTGAATTTCATTCAACTTGTTTTTAGTCAACTTATATTAACGTCACTACCTTTAATTTTAATTATCAATTCATCCAAAAACCACTAATCATAACTTATTACCCAATATTACCTTAAATCTACACTAATGTAATATTTAATTCCATTTATTGCAATTGGTTCCTATTAATAGTGATTGCGCTAAATTAGTTATTTATCAACTTGCATTAACGTTATCACACTAATCTACATCCAATTACAATAAATATTCCCAATAAATTTATTTAGCTTTCTATTGCACCAATTACTATCTTAAAAAATAAATTTCCCATTTCCTTTTTAAATTGCACCCACACTTTCGTTATTATATTAATTATCATTGAAGTATATTTAGTTATCTTTATTCTTCCCAACCAATTACTATATGTTATTATAACTTTACAATTTTAAATAAATTCATTAATTGACATTTCTTTCTATCTATTAATTATTAATCCAAATAGCATTTGTTACGTTTGAATTTACTTATTAGCATACAACAAGTGCTACCATTAGTACATACACTAATTCATCCCATTTCCATTCATTATACATTATTTTATTGGTAAGTCAACATTTTACATTATTAATTTACCTTTTATATCCATTATGAATTAATGCACACATTAATTGAGATTTTAATCAAATTAATTATTTCATCTTGGTAACATTCCTTTATTACAATAAGAATATACTTGGCATTTACATTGTTTCACTTATTGGAATTACATCCAAGTTATTGACAATTAACTTACATTTATACGGTTACATTCAAGTTATCAAAAATTAACTTACCAATCTTATATAAGTTATTATTTCCATTAATAATTCCCTAAATTTTTATTTCCTTCAACATTAATTTACCAAAATCTTCTTAAATTAAGAAATTTAATTACTATATTTTACGGGTCGTTACACTCTTCCTCACTCAAAACTTTTCGTCCTCGAAAAGGAAAAAGAAGGGAAAGAAAGAATTAAATAAACAATATATCTTATTCAAAAACATTAATTTTATAAACAAATAAATTCACAAAATTAATTAATTAAATAAATATACCAATTTATAACCATTAAATCCTTCTATGCTTAGATGAACAAAGTTTGGAAAACAATTTCAAAATATATTCAAAGTCCAAAATTTGCAGAAAATTTCGGCAGAGTCTCTTTTGTACGGTGAGGCTCGTGAGAAAATATAATATCAAGTATAGAAATATATAACATATACTTTCCAAAATAATATATATCCCAACACGAGAAAATAATATAATAGCGCTATAAACCGTATCCGAGAACATACCTATTTGTCGGGCAATTTACGCTTATATTATGAAACCAAATGCACTAGAAATTGCTTCCATAACCTGTATTTCACTTATATAATCCAAATTTTTTAATAATTATATTGAATGAAATATTAAGTTGTTTCAACCGAAATACGATCATCACACAAATCAACCATCACATAGAATCAACACAAATCAACCATTCATTCATATCAAACAAACAAATAGTTATTCGGGTTCAAAACTTCAAATTGTACATAATGAAAAATAAACTACTAAGCACACCATCTATTCAACAGTCTTAGGTGAAACTAAATAGATTATTCATACCTTCCAAACAAATTTAAAGTATCCTTGCCCAAACTACCATAAACCAAAACAAACAACAATTTCAAACAAAAAATCAAATTTACTTATTATTAATTTCATTTCATACATTAGTTGTTTGATTTCTTTTGTGATGCCCCACCTCTATACCCACACTAGCCAAGGACACTACGGTGTAATGCCGTCAACTAGCGCGGAGAATAAGGCTGTTGAGGAGCGAACATCCGTGTAATTGCTTTATGCGAGCACCGATATGTCAGATAGTATAACATGCATTTCATTTCAAGAGGAAATCCGACACGACGAGAAAATTTCAAACCTACTACACTGTGGCTATGATATCTTTGGAAACAAATATAGAAATAAGCATAACATAAATCAGTCACAGAAGTTCATATCACAAAGGCGGAAACAGATATGAATACTACACATAAAAGTGTATATCAGAGTAGTGGTCAAACAAGATCCACAATATCACAAAAGAATAGTTACAAGTGGTACACAAAAGAATAAGTATATATCAATGAGTCTATATCTCAAATGTATACAACCAAAAACTACTAATCTAAGTAGTTAGCCAAAAGTCAGGATAATAGTAAGCCCAGACGAGGAGTCAAGCAGAAGCACCTGTAACGTCTCGGTCTGACCTGAGTATTATTTAACAAGAAAATAATAAACAGATCAGTCTAACTATAAATATCAGATAAAATGATACAGAATAAGAGACATAACAAAAACGTAAGATAAGCATAAAGCCATAATATGATAAGTATGTAACTGAAAATCAACAAAAGATTAATCAATATCATAAGAATTTTCTCCCAGATAAAAAGGATTGTCATACTCTTTATTTCATTTACCAAACCATATATATTGACAATTATACCAATGCCAATCACAAATGTTAATGACACACAGATTCACCAATGCACAAATAATGATAAAGCTTATCAATGTAAATCACGAAAATTGGTGAAACACATTATAGAAATCAATCAATAGAAATCCAGAAATCACAAAAAGGGGAAAGACGCCTATCACTAGAACGAGAGCATGAAAACTCTCCAACACGTGTATCACAAAATGGAAAGCTATTCCATGGTTGCTAACTATTAATTTTGAGCCGAGGCTCCAATAAAACGGCCCGAAGACCATGAGCCGAAGCCCCACTAAAACAGCCCGAAGACCATGAGTCGAAGCTCCACTAAAATGGCCCGAACACCATGAGCCGAAGCTCCAATAAAAAGGCTCCAAGACCATGGGTCGCTACCCCACCAAGCCGAAGCTCCACTAAAAATGGGGTTTAGTCTCCCTCGTAGACAAAGAGACATCGCACATTGCTAGTCTAAATCACAAAATGATCATCATTGGTCGATAAGTGTAAGTTACACTAAGCTAGTAAATAAATGAGTTTAGCTTCATGTCCCATAAGCACTAGCTTAACTTAATTATTTATGAACAAATTATAGACTTTCACTCGAGGTCAAGTGTAAATTACACTGAGCTAGTAAATAAATGAGTTTAGCGTCATGTCCCATAACCACTAGCTTAATTTAAATATTTACGAACAGATTGTAGGTTTCTACTCGAAAATAGTCACAAGAGATTCAATCGAACAAGTCCAGGAATTAACCGACAAAGTAAACACAAGCGTTTCATACCACTTGTTTTACTAAGCCGTTTAATTAGATTTCTCATATGAGTGAGGTAAAGGTTCGTATAGGCTAATAGATTGGAAAACGGTTTTAATAAATGAGCTTTGTGTTGAAAATAGAGTTGAAATCATCTTTGTGAAAGAGTTTGAATATTTACTACTAGTATTGAAACCTTTATATTTTTAAAGTGACAAATCACAAAAATTATTGTAGAGACAATCAATCACTAAAATTCACATATAAAGACGTGAATTAATTCCAAAGAAATTGATATCGAATCCATCCAAATGGATATTTCCAAAAATCCCAAAATAGAAGTCATCAAAGTCGAATAACAATTGATACAACAAGTCGGAATAAACCCGAATCGATTAAATTTGGAAACACAAGAGAAATAGACCAAAAATAGGCATAATAGGCATTTCAGAGCAGGTCAGTCGACTGGCTCACCGAGTTCAGTCGATTGAACTCAGTCCCAGAATATTCGCGGGATGTTGGTCAGTCGACTGGACTCGGTACGCCAGTCGACTGGACCAGAACCTGAGATGTGCTCAAGTAGCAGGTCAATCGACTGGACCAAAAATCCAGTCGACTGGAACATGTTTACTTCACTTCCAAGCCTATCTAAATGATAGAAAATTCCTTCAAAAATGCATTCTGTCGAGCAACGGCACTAGGGATTTACGCGAATCATCTACCTAGCCCAATAGGCTCTTCGATGCATCGCTAAAAGCATGTTCAAACAACAAAGCTATAATTTTTGAAGATTGAACTCAAAACACCAAAAATTGGAATATTCACAACTCCAATCCAAGTTAAAATCAAATGCACATGAATAAGTGTTAGGAGTTCATACCTAACAATCAAAGATAATCATAGACTTAGATGTGAGATAAAAACCTCACCTTTTCACAAAAATAAGGAAGGAGAAGCTATAGAGCAAGGCAATAACAATCACTCTTCAATTCTAACCCAAGAAGCTTGAATCTAAGTTTAAAAGAAAAACATTTCCTAAGTTAGGGTTTAGGAATTTCTGAAATTGAAGTTAGAGTTGGAGAAGAAGAAGAGGATGCTTACCAATAGCTTCTCTTTGATTTGGAGCAAGAATTTGAGTTTGCAAAGGAACTAGGGTTTAGGAATTCTAATTTACAATTTTTTCCCCCATTATTCTCTTAAGCTTGAGAGAGTTAAGAAATGAGGAATGAATGAATAGAAGTGGAGAGGGGTTGGGTTGATATAACCAGAATTGGGCAAATGGGATGAACCCAAACCCAAAGCCCGCTAGAAAAAGTAGTAAAAAATCAACTTACTCCAAACATATCAAAGCTTATATTCAAAAAGGTTTCAAACGGCATTTTGAACTCAATGGAAGTGGTCTCGAGTTCTAATTCGATCGTATGCAAAATGTAGCTTTTCGGACTATAATTCATCTAACGGTGAAATTTTAAATAAAATAGTTAAATATACAATCGATAAATATGCGGGTTGTTACAAACTCCCCTCCTTAAAGAAAATTGCGTCTTAGCAATACTTAAGAAGAAAATAGTAACAACCATAAAAGCATATCAACACAAAAGAAATTTGAAATAAGAAGTTCACCTCAAAGAGCACGAGAGAGTAAGTTCGGATGTGTTCGCTCGATGAATTCTATAGATTTTCAAGAGCAATCCTTAGGATTTGAGAATCATTGAAATTTCACAAAAGGGAAATCTTCATTTCGAAGGCTCTCAACCTCCGAAGCGATGACGCAAATAGGATGTTACTCATAAGTCAAATAGGTGAAACTTCAATTTCGTTAATAACACCGGGCTCAAGAATAGAATCGGAATCTCGAAGGCATTTCCGTAGTTGAAAGACGTGGGAAACGTCATGAATAGCAGAAAATTGAGCCGGTAATAAAAGGCAATAAGCCACGGAACCAATACGTTCGGTGATGGAAAATGGACCAATATATCGAGGTGCTAATTTTCCCGATTGACTGAAACACACAACACCCTTCATAGGTGAGACACGAATAAACACAAAATCTCCCACAGAAAATTCCAATTTCCTTCTTCGGTTATCGGCATAGGATTTTTGTATATTCTGAGCTTCTTTCATCCTATGACGAATAAGATCAATCTTTTTGGTGGAATCTCGAATAAAATCTGGATAAAAAAAACAGCTTCTCACCGGCCTCAAGCCAACAAGAAGGAGATCGGCATGGCCTTCCATAGAGTGCCTCGAAAGGTGCCATACCAACACTAGATTGGGAGCTATTATTATAGGAAAACTCAACAAGAGAAATATGATCTTCCCAATCTTCCACCAAAATCAAGAACACATGCACGAAGAAGATCTTCAAGAGTTGATTCACACGCTCGATTTGTCCATCGGACTGAGGATGATAAGTGGTGCTGAAATTAAGCTTCGTTCCTAAAGCTTTTTGAAGACTCTTCCAAAATCCACGAGTAAACAATGGATCACGATCGCTAACAATAGAAGTAGGAACTCCATGGATTTAAATAATTTCTTTGATAAAGAGTTTGGTCAAAAGATCAACGGTTCGAGTGGACCGAACGGGAATTTAATGGGCGGATTTAGTAAGTCTATAAACTATCACCCATAAGCTATCATGACCCGAACGAGAATGGGGAAGGCCATCAATAAAATCCATGGAAATTTGATCCCACTTTCAAATTGGAATTTCTAAAGGTTGCAATAACCCACAGGGTCTTTGATGCTCGGCCTTAATGAGTTGGCAAGTCATGCAACGCTAAACAAAGTTAGCGATATTAGATTTCATCCCATCCCAATAATAGAGTCGCTTCATATCCGCGTACATTTTACTACTACCGGGATGAATGGTAAATTTAGAATGATGAGAATCTTCTACTTTACGAAGATCACTAATATTTGGCACGACGAGTCTACCAAATTTTCGAATGCCGCCACGAGTATCAATATCAAAGTCTTTCAAACCTTAAATATCAATTTTATCCCTACAGTTTTGGCTAAAAAGTGCCAATTCGAGATCTAGCTTTTGTGCTTCAAGGATGCGGTCTGTAAGAGAAGGATGAGCCTCAAGGCTACATAAAACAAGAGATGAACATAAAGCGGATTCACGATCTCGAATCTCACAAGTGGATAAAGTCTCGAGATCATTCCACCTGGATATCATCATAGAAACAACCGTTTGTTGCTTACGGCTAAGTGCATCGGCAACACGATTTCCATTTCTGGGAGAATAAAGAATATCAAGATCATAAGATGTAGGAACTCAAGCCAACGTTGTTGACGCAAATTAAGTTCCTTTTGAGAAAATAAATACTTCGTAGATTTATGATCGGTGTAGAGAACAAATTTCTCTCCCAAAAGCAATGATGCCAAATTTCTATAAGCGAAAACAATAGCCGCGAGCACTATAACATGAATGGCATATCTAGTCTCGATAGGCTTTAATGATTTAGAAACATAAATGATAGCACGTTCTCTTTTGTAAGAGAACGACATCCAAACCAATACAACTAGCATTGGTATAAAAGATAACATCTTGGTTCCCCTTCGGGAAACACAAGAATAAGAGTATCGGAAAAAAATTCTTTCAAATAATCTTCTTTCCCGAAAAGCTAAAACTTTCAAAATTACAATCATCTTTATGTAATTACCTTTCTAGAAAACTTACATTTTTACTATTCAATATATCGTGTTTGACTGTCTCAACAAAGCGTTTAGGAGATTCCTATCGATAACGTCGATCAAGCGCATTGACCAGAATTCTCAAAGCACTCAACGAAGCTCCACTAAAATGGCCCGAAGACCATGGGTCGCTACCTCACCAAGCCGAAGCTCCACTAAAAACGGGGTTTACTCTCCCTCGCAGACAAAGAGACATCGCACATTGCTAGTCTAAATCACAAAATGATCATCATTGATTGATAAGTGTAAATTACACTAAGCTAGTAAATAAATGAGTTTAGCTTCATGTCCCATAACCACTAGCATAACTTAATTATTTACGAACAAATTGTAGACTTCCACTCGAGGTTAAGTGTAAATTACACTAAGCTAGTAAATAAATGAGTTTAGCTTCATGTCCCATAACCACTAGCTTAACTTAATTATTTACGAACAGATTGTAGATTTCCACGCGAAAATTGTCACAAGAGATTCAATCGAACAAGTCCAAGAATTAACCAACGAAGTAAACGCTAGCGTTTCATACCACTTGTTTTACTAAGCCATTTAATTAAATTTCTCATACGAGTGAGGTAAAGTTTTGTATATGCTAATAGATTGGAAAACAGTTTTAATAAATGAGCTTTGTATTGAAAATAGAGTTGAAATCATCTTTGTGAAAGAGTTTGAATATTTACTACTAGTATTGAAATCTTTATATTTTTAAAGTGACAAATCACAAAAACGATTGTAGAAACAATCAATCACTAAAATTCACATACAAAGACGTGAATTAATTCCAAAGAAATCGATATTAAATCCATCCAAATGGATATTTCCAAAAATTCCAAAATAGAAGTCATCGAAGTCGAATAACAATTGATACAACAAGTGGGAATAAACCCGAATCGATTAAATTTGAAAACACAAGAGAAATAGACCAAAAATAGGCATAATATGCATTTAAGAGCAAGTCAGTCGACTGGCTCACTGAGTTCAGTCGACTGAACTCAGTCCCGGAATATTCGCGGGTTGTTGGTCAGTCGACTGGACTCAGTACACCAGTCGACTGGACCAGAACCTGAGATGTGCTCAGGTAGCAAGTCA
Organism: Allium cepa; assembly: GCA_030765085.1. Lineage (NCBI taxonomy): Eukaryota > Viridiplantae > Streptophyta > Magnoliopsida > Asparagales > Amaryllidaceae > Allium > Allium cepa. The sequence goes on along the minus strand of CM060939.1, from coordinate 958,846,922 downwards.
GTCGATTGGACCAAAAATCCAATCGACTGGAACCCGCTTACTTCGCATCCAAGCTTATCTAAATGAAGGCAAATTCCTTTCAAATTGCATTCGGTCGAGCAACGGCACTAGGGATTTACTTGAATTAGCTACCTGGCCCAATAGGCTCTTCGATGCATCACCAAAAGCATGTTCAAACAACAAAGCTATGATTTTTGAAGATTTGAACTCAAAACACCAAAAGTTGGAATATTCACAAAACCAATCCATGTCAAAATCAAATGCACATGAATAAGTGTTTGGAATTCATACCTAACAATCAAAGATAATCATAGACTTAGATGTGAGATAAAAATATCATCTTTTCACAAAAATAAGGAAGGAGAAGCTATAGAGCAAGGCAATAACAATCACTCTTCAATTCTAACCCAAGAAGCTTGAATCTAAGTTTAAAAGAAAAACATTTCCTAAGTTAGGGTGTAGGAATTTCTGAAACTGAAGTTAGAATTATTTGGAGAAGAAGAAGAGGATGCTTACCAATAGCTTCTCTTTGATTTTGGAGCAAGAATTTGAGTTTGCAAAGGAACTAGGGTTTAGGAATTCTAATTTCCAATCTTTTCCCCCATTATTCTCTTAAGCTTGAGAGAGCTAGGAAATGAGGAATGAATGAAGAGAAATGGAGAGGGGTTGGGTTGATATAACCAGAATTGGGCAAATGGGCTGAACCCAAACCCAAAGCCCAATAGAAAAGTAGCAAAAAATCAACTTACTCCAAACATATCGAAGCTTATACTTAAAAAGGTTGCAAACGGCATTTTGAACTCAATGGAAGTGGTCTCGAGTTCTAATTCGACCGCATGTAAAATGTAGCTTTTCGGACTATAATCCGACTAACGGTGAAATTTTTAAATAAAATATTTAAATATACAATCGATAAATATGCGGGCTGTTAAAGACTCCCCTCCTTAAAGAAATTGCTTCCTCGCAATACTTAAGAAGAAAATAAATAGTAACAACCATAAAAGCATATCAACACAAAAGAAATTTGAAATAAGAAGTTCACCTCAAAGAGCACGAGAGAGTAAGTTCGGATGTGTTCGCTCGATGAATTATATAGATTCCCAAGAGCAATCCTTAGGATTTGAGAACCATTGAAATTTCACAAAAGGGAAATCTTCATTTCGAAGGCGCTCAACCTCCAAAGCGATGACACGAATAGGATGTTACTCATAAGTCAAATAGGTGAAACTTCAATTTCTTCAATAACACCGGGCTCAAGAATAGAATCAGAATTTCGAAGGCATTTCCATAGTTGAAAGACGTGGGAAACATCATGAATAGCAGAAAATTGAGCCGGTAATAAAAGGGGATAAGCCACAGAACGGTGATGGGAAATGGACCAATATATCGAGACGCTAATTTTCCCGATCGACTGAAACACACAACACCCTTCATAGGTGAGACACAAATAAACACAAAATCTCCCACAGAAAATTCCAATCTCCTTCTTCGGTTATCGGCATAGGATTTTTGTCTATTCTGAGCTTCTTTCATCCTATGACGAATAAGATCAATCTTTTTGGTGGAATCTCGAATAAAATCTGGATCAAAAAAACATCTTCTCATCGGCCTCAAGCCAAGAAGAAGGAGATCGGCATGCCCTTCCATAGAGTGCCTCGAAAGGTGCAATATCAACACTAGATTACGAGCTATTATTATAGGAAAACTCAACAAGAGAAATATGATCTTCCCACTCTTCCGCCAAAATCACGAACACATGCACGAAGAAGATCTTCAAGAGTTGATTCACACGCTCAATTTGTCCATCGGATTAAGGATGATAAGCGGTGATGAAATTAAGCTTCGTTCCTAAAGCTTTTTGAAGACTCTTACAAAATCCACGAGTAAAAAATGGATCACGATCGCTAAAAATAGAAGTAGGAACTCCATGGATTTAAATAATTTCTTTGGTAAAGAGTTTGGTCAAAAGAGAAACGGTTTGATTGGACCGAACGAGAATAAAATGGATGGATTTAGTAAGTCTATCAACTATCACCCATAATCTATCATGACCTGAACGAGAATGGGGAAGGCCATCAATTTAATCCACGGAAATTTGATCCCACTTCCAAATTGGAATTTCTAAAGGTTTCGATAATCCACCGGGCCTTTGATGCTCGGCCTTAATGAGTTGGCAAGTCATGAAATACTAAACAAAGTTAGCAATATCAGATTTCATCCCATCCTAATAACAGAGTCGCTTCATATCCGCATATATTTTACTACTACCGGGAGGAATGGTAAATTTAGAATGATGAGAATCTTCTAAAATATCTTTACGAAGATCACTAATATTGGCACGACGAGTCTACCAAATTTTCGAATGCCGCCACGAGTATCAATATCAAAGTCTTTCAAACCTTCAATATTAATTTTATCCCTACAGTTTTGGCTAAAAAGAGACAATTCGGGATCTAGCTTTTGCGCTTCAAGGATGCGGTCTATAAGAGAAGGATGAGCCTCAAGGCTACATATAACAAGAGATGAACATAAATCGGATTCACGATCTCGAATCTCACAAGTGGATAAAATCTCGAGATCATTCCACTTGGATATCATCATAGAAACAACCGCTTGTTGCTTACGGCTAAGTGCATCGGCAACACGACTTCCCCATCCGGGAGAATAAAGAATATCAAGATCATAAGATGTAAGGAACTCAAGCCAACGTTGTTGACGCAAATTATGTTCCTTTTGAGAAAATAAATACTTCAAAGATTTATGATCGGTGTAGAGAACAAATTTCTCTCCCAAAAACAATGATGCCAAATTTCTACAAGCGTAAACAATAGCCGCGGGCACTAGAACATGAATGGCATATCTAGTCTCGATAGACTTTAACGATTTAGAAACATAAATGATAGCACGTTCTCTTTTGCAAGAGAACGGCATCCAAACCAATATGACTAGCATTGGTACAAAAGATAAAATCTTGGTTCCCCTTCGGGAAACACAAGAATAAGAGTATCGGAAAAGAATTCTTTCAAATAATCTTCTTTCCCGAAAAGCTAAAACTTTCAAAATTACAGTCATCTTTATATAATTATCTTTCTAGAAAAAATTACATTTTTACTATTCAATATATCGTGTCTGACTGTCTCATCAAAGAGTTTAGGAGATTCCTATCAATAACGTCGATCAAGCGCATCGACCAGAATTCTTAAAGCACTCAATGGGCAATACAATCACAAAATCATCTTTTATATGATAAATAAGTCTCTTAAAAATTTTAAGAATATTATTTGTACGTTTTAAGAACAAAATCTAATTATACTTATAAATAAATGTTGTGAAAAAGAGTTGCCAAATTTTAAATTTTTTTCATCCAAAATCAATAAATACAAGAATGAAGTCATCGACATATTCGTAGAATACTCGATACATAAAATGGTTGAAATAAGCTGTCCAAACTGAATGACATAACAAGTCATTCATAAGAATCATAGCGAGTTTGGAATGCGGTAAGTGGAATGCTAACTGCCACAACTCGTAGCAAATGAAAACCAATGGCAAGGTCGAGCTGAAAAGACCTTAACAGCACACAAGATATTGCTTAGGTGATGATCCAAAGACAAACTTCAAAAATACCGAAAAATTCTCAAACTACATGAATCAGAGAAATAACACTTTTCTCATGATGAGGGATTAATGAATAAAATGATGCCATCAAATTGGAATCAAAATCACAAAGAAAAATAGAAACCTGCTTAACAGATTGAAAATGTCGAAGATAAATAGTCCACTCGGGACATGAAATATGGCTTCATAATAATTAAGCCAATCCTTCCACAAAAATAAATTTCGAAGCCTAAGTAAAGCATAAAATGCAAATCTGCTCAGTAAGAAAATGTCATATAAAATAATCTCGACATCAAAGCAAAGCAAACAAACTAAGTGTTGCGGATCCACCAACCGGATTCGCAATTCTCAAAGGAGTCATCAAGCCCAAAACATTTAAAGAAAAAGAATCAACAAGTTCTTTTGATATAAAATAATAAGATGAACCCATATCAAAAAGAACTCAAAAAGGATAATCACAGAACAAATGAAATCAAGGATTGAATGTGAAATACCTAGACCAAGAGAAATGTCACAAGTGGCTTGCACAACTTTCAACTTTCCCCCCTCTTGCTAGGGAGTTTGGGACATGAAGATAAAAGATGGCTCGGATTTTTGCAATAGCCACAAGTAATGGGTTTCGAACACTTAATTACATAATGGTCCTTTGAATTACAATTGTAGCATCCTCTACGATTAAGGATTGGAGACTTTGCTACCAAAGTAGTTTGCTTCACTTTCTTATTGGGATTAGGGCTTTTGAACTTAATATGTCTCTTCTTGGAAATCCTAATATCACTATCACCTCCTTTACCAACCTCTTCATGTCGAAGAGTAACATTCACAAGCTGATTGAAAGGAACCTCAAGTTTCAAAGGTAGAACCATTTTGGGGTTCTTACTCAAAGCATAGATAAACTCTTGATTCTTTAAAAGATCCAAAAGTTATTGGGCAGACATGAATGCGCCATCTAGAGAAGGGCTACTGGATTGACCAGCGCTAGGACTGCCAGAAAAAACCATTTCTCTTCATTGAGAAAGAAAGAAATAATAGGAAAAAGGTTATTCTCGGAATGAATATCAAACAATCTTGATTGATAAAACAAGGCATCACAATAGAAATTAGGATAGAATGGGTCCTAAAACACGAATAAAATCCTAAGGCACGACTCCTAAGATAGACTTAGGATGATGATCCTTGTTAAAATTATTCTACATTGTTCTGAAGTTTGGCTTCGATACCAAGCTGTGATGCCCCACCTCTATACTCACGCTAGCCAAGGACACTACGGTGTAATGCCGTCAACTAGCGTGGAAAATAAGGCTGTTGAGGAGCGACCATCTGCGTAGTTGCTTTGTGTGAGAACCGATATGTCAGATAGTATAACATGCATTTCATTTCAGGAGGAAATCCGACATGCCGAGACAAACTCAAAGCTACTACGCTGTGGCTATGATATCTTCGGAAACAAATATAGAAATAAGCATAACATAAATCAGTCACAGAAGTTCATATCACAAAGGCGGAAACAGATATGAATACTACACGTAAAAGTGTATATCATAGTTGTGGCCAAACAAGATCCACAATATCACAAAATAATAGTTACAAGTGCTACACAAAAGAATAAGTATACATCAATGAGTCTATATCTCAAATGTATACAACCAAAAACTACTAATCTAAGTAGTTAGCCAAAAGTCAGGATAATAATAAGCCCAGACGAGGAGTCAAGCAGAAGCACCTGTAACATCTCGGTCTGACCCGAGTATTATTTAACAAGAAAATAATAAACGGATCAGTCTAACTATAAATATCAGATAAAATGATGTAGAATAAGAGATATGACAAAAACGTAAGATAAGCATAAAGCCATACTATGATAAGTATGTAACTGAAAATCAACAAAAGATTAATCAATATCACAAGAATGTTCTCAAAGATAAAAAGGATTGTCATACTCTTTATTTCATTTACCAAACCATAAAAATTGACAATTATACCAATGCCAATCAAAAAAGTTAATGACACACAGATTCACCAATGCACAAATAATGATAAAGCTTATCAATGTAAATCATGAAAATTGGTGAAACACAAATTCTAGAAATCAATCAATAGGAATCCATAAATCACAAAAAGGGGAAAGAGGCCTATCACTAGAACGGGAGCATGAAAACTCACCAACACGTGTATCACAAAATGAAAAGCTATTCCATAGTTGCTAACCATTGATTTTGAGTCGAGGCTCCACTAAAACGGCTCGAAGACCATGAGCCGACACTCCACTAAAATGGCCCGAAGACCATGAGCCGAAGCTCCACTAAAACGGCCCGAAGACCATGGGTCGCTACCCCACCAAGCCGAAGCTTCACTAAAAATGGGGTTTAGTCTCCCTCGCAGACAAAGAGACATCGCACATTGCTAGTCCAAATCACAAAATGATCATCACTGATCGATAACTGTAAATTACACTAAGCTAGTAAATAAATGAGTTTAGCTTCATGTCCCATAACCACTAGCTTAACTTAATTATTTACGAACAAATTGTAGACTTCCACCCGAGGTTAAGTGTATATTACACTAAGCTAGTAAATAAATGAGTTTAGCTTCATGTCCCATAACCACTAGCTTAACTTAAATATTTACGAACAGATTGTAGATTTCCACTCGAAAATTGTCACAAGAGATTCAATCGAACAAGTCCAAGAATTAACCAACGAAGTAAACGCAAGCATTTCATACCACTTGTTTTACTAAGCTGTGTAATTAGATTTCTCATACGAGTGAGGTAAAGGTTTGTATATGCTAATAGATTGGAAAACAGTTTTAATAAATGTGCTTTGTACTGAAAATAGAGTTGAAATCATCTTTGTGAAAGATTTGAATATTTACTACTAGTATTGAAATCTTTATATTTTTAAAGTGACAAATCACAAAAATGATTGTAGAAACAATCAATCACTAAAATTCACATACGAAGACGTGAATTAATTCCAAAGAAATCGATATCAAATCCATCCAAATGGATATTTCCAAATATCCCAAAATAGAAGTCATCAAAGTCGAATAACAATTGATACAACAAGTGGGAATAAACCCAAATCGATTAAATTTGGAAACACAAGACAAATGGACGAAAAATAGGCATACAAACATTTAAAAGCAGGTCGGTCGACTGGCTCACTGAGTTCAGTCGAATGAACTCAGTCTCGGAATATACGCGGGTTGTTGGTCAGTCGACTGGACTCAGTACGCCAGTCGACTGGAACAGAACCTGAGATGTGCTCAGGTAGCAGGTCAGTCAACTGGACCAAAAATTCAGTCGACCGGAACCTGTTTACTTCACTTCCAAGCCTATCTAAATGAAGGCAAATTCCTTCCAAAATGCATTCGGTCAAGCAACGACACTAGGGATTTACGCGAATCAGCTACCTAGCCCAATAGGCACTTCGATGCATCACCAAAAGCATGTTCAAACAACAAAGCTATGATTTTTGGAGATTTGAACTCAAAACACCAAAAATTGGAATATTCACAAAACCAATCCAAGACAAAATCAAATGCACATGAATAAGTGTTAAAAATTCATGCCTAACAATCAAAGATAATCATAGACTTAGATGTGAGATAAAAATCTCACCTTTTCAGAAAAATAAGGAAGGAGAAGCTACAGAGCAAGGCAATAACAATCACTCTTCAATGCTAACCCAAGAAGCTTGAATCTAAGTTTAAAAGAAAAACATTTCCTAAGTTAGGGTTTAGGAATTTCTGAAATTGAAGTTAGAATGAGTTGGAGAAGAAAAAGAGGATGCTTACCAATAGCTTCTCTTTGATTTTGGAGCAAGAATTTGAGTTTGCAAAGGAACTAGGGTTTAGAAATTCTAGTTTCCAATCTTTTCCCCCATTATTCTCTTGAGCTTGAGAGAGTTAGGAAATGAGGAATGAATGAAGAGAAGTGGAGAGGGGTTGGGTTGATATAACAAGAATTGGGCAAATGGGCTGAACCCAAACCCAAGGCCCAATAGAAAAAATAGCAAAAAATCAACTTACTCTAAACATATCGAAGCTTATACTAAAAAAGGTTGCAAACAGCATTTAGAACTCAATGGAAGTGGTCTCGAGTTCTAATTCGATGGTATGCAAAATGTAGCTTTTCGGACTATAATCCGACTAACGGTGAAATTTTTAAATAAAATATTTAAATATACAATCGATAAATATGCGAGTTGTTATATCTTTTCTTTCACATAATGATTTATCTTTTTATTTTACATTTATTTCTTACAATTTTATTTAGAAATAACTTCAACTTATTTACTTAAGTTAAAATTTCTTACTTATAATCCTGCCTTCCATTATATTTAATTAGTAGTATTTCAATTATACTTAAGTTTATAACAACTACACACCAAATTCTTATTAATTAAAGAATTTCATTAATTACTTTCATTACCTCAAGTTTATTACCTATATAATATCTATTACATTTTCTTATTAACGTTTCAACTTTTTATATCTTTTGGTAAGTTATAAATATGCTTTTTAAGAATGTAATTGAAAGTTATACAAGTTTCCTCAATTCTTTTAATTAATTAAATGTTCAATAATAATATCCTTTGCTTTATATGTTACAAATTTCAATTTTCTTTTTATTTAATTTATAAATTAGCATTAAATCTCTCATTTCCTTTAGAGGTTTCAATTATTAATTAGTTACATTTCATTTTCTACCATAATAGAAACTATTAATTAACGGAAACCTAAGAACTAAATACCGGGTTTATTTCAAATCATTTTAAAATAATAGATAAAGGTTTATACTTAAAACTTATATGTCCAATTATACTTAAAACAATTAGGAATTTATATTTGGTTATCAAAACAAATCTGCGGTAAACTACTACAGTGGCCTTCCCACTTCGTAACTCGAAAATGAATGTCGATGATGCACGCAGTCATCATCGAAATTATTTTCCAGCGACGGAGAGAGGAATACAGAATTATTTCTTCCAAAACTTCTTTAAAACAATGTCTTTCAAATCATATTGAAATATTTATATCAGAAAATACTTCTAATAATATTATTATATATTCCAACATCATTCAAAAGAAGAAAAAGTTTTCAAAAGCCCGGAACTTAAGTTCTAAATTTCCGATTTTCATTTTTATTATTTTCAATCTTATTTCTACTATTATGTATAATTTCAATTTCTAACAACCAATATTTGCAACCAAATGTATATCATTTATAAAAAAATTATTTTATATATAGAAAATATAATAGGCCAAATTATTTCATTCACCTATATTAAAACAAATATTATGTCGTTCTGTCCTATTAAGTGTCTAGAAATACCTATTGATGTCATAGCGTCCCATGCACCAACCAGAATTTATAAATAAGAACGGCTCAAATTAACGCAATATCAAAACCTTTTATAGCACTAATAGATACGCTCTCTCATATATACACTCAACGACTCACATAGGGTATTGCTACCCTATTAGTAAAGAGTCAGACCCCACAAAGCTAAGGTCTATCGCTAAACCAAAGCTCTGATACCAGATGTAACGTCCCGTCTTTTCGCACGATTTAAATGGACGATAAACCATACACGTCAAACTTAAACCATACAGAAGGGCGGATTTTTATGGGGTAAATAAGAAAAAGTAAAGAAAGAAAAAACAAAATAGAATCTTGCAGCGGAACGATAAAATATAATAATCAAATATACAGTTTATGAAGCTGTTTACAAAATATTCGATTATACTGATACAATACATATCAGAGTACACATACCAGCGAATAATAATTAATGCAGCAGAATTAAATGGTGTAGTGGAATAATATAGTAGATAATAGTACTACAAATCTTCGTCTTCGTCCTCCAGAATAAAATCTTCAAATCCTGAAATTTTCGGACTGACCCGAGCGAATTGAAAGGACAAAACACTCGAGTCGGAACTAAAAGATTTATGTAAGTTAAATCAACTGGAATAAATATTTGTGGAACGGCGTAAGAGATGTTTACGGGATTTGACATCTCCTATCCAGTGTCTAACGTGAGTGGAGTAACTTAAGAGATGCTCGGGATTCACATCTCCTAAGGATCTGTTAAACTATTTACTATGTAGTAATATTTCGCTATTATAATAGTGTCTAATTGTAGAATAAACTTACTTTTTTCGTAGCATTAAGGGGTTACCCATATAGCCCTCAACACGTAATAGTCCTAGTAGTCCATCCAATATCATAGTCCCTCCTGATCGGGAAGCCACCAGAGGATACCACACGGGCTACGGGAGAAAACCAAACTCGTACAAGGCGAGATAAGGTAGGTGACACTGCACAACTAGGCAGCCAGGGTAGATATGCCAATTACGCTTCCGGGTCGGTGGCAACGCGTATCGCGCGGCTACCGCCCACATCGAGCCACACCCCCAAATAAAAAATCAAAAGTTGCCACCGAATCAGTCCAAAAGTCAAAGTATAATATCGAAGGGATGTGTCCGATCAAATGTGTTACCTCATTAACCCGTCGATCGCTCCTGTTTTAGCCACCTTATGCCAACTCACGGGAATTGGGTCCACGTATTTACCTCAAAGGAAACGCCGCCACCATCCTACTTCATTCTGGAATCTCCACCGCGTACACGGTTGTTAAAGTGGTTTTTTGGAGTTGGCAGAGAGTATGACAACTTTTGACCCCGGTCTGTTCAACAACCAAACGTTATTATAACACCGCGGTCGTTTCAAAATAATTTGTAGTTCAAAATCAGAATATAATATCCCTTTCAAAACCATGTAAATACGATATCATTTCTATTTTTGAAACCCTAAATCAATAAGATATCATTTTTATTTTAAATGTATCCGTTTTTCCAAAATCATAATACTTTCAAATATATATATCTTAAACCCCGTAGCTTTGCAACAAAATTTCTAATACTTAATGGTTCAAATATTAAACCATTTTATATAATAAAATAGCTTTTTAAATTTCACAAATAAATTCCAAATACCGATTTGAACCTCTAAATTAACCATTTCAATTTTCATAATTTCAAAGCTTTAAATATTCCACCTTTTCAAAACTAATTCTTTGATTATCCCATATATATCAAATTCAATTACTATTATTTAAATTTAAAATGTTTACTTAAAAAAATCCAATAAAATTTAAATTAAACCTTTAACTTTAAACAATTGGGTATTCTTTCAATTTATTTAACTTGATATATTCATTTGAATCAACTTTATATTCATTTAAATCGCTCTGAACCAAATTAAGTTATAAGAATCATACCCTTTAAACAACTCAATTTTATTTAAATTTCAAAAACAAATTTATTCGGGTATAATTCTTAATAATTCAATTCAAACAAATTTCATATTTATATTCCAACTTAATTTTAATTTAAGTCATTAAAACTCTATATATACATATCTTAAACATGTACTTAACCATATAATACAAAATAATCGAACTCTATTATTTAACTTATTTTTATTTAACAAATTTTATACATAGCTAAAATTCAAGAATTTAACTATATATATATAATATCAAAATTAATATTTATTAAATCGTATATTTCTTTCCAAAACCATAGAAAAATCATTTTAAAATATTTTTATATATAGACCACGGTGCTTGTATAAAATTTTATATCCTATGGTCAAGTGATACGGATATTTATCATTTCAATCTGTAATCTAAAAATAAAAATGCGGTTGTATATCATTTCAAACCGTAATCCGAATCAAAATAAATGCACAACAACTTGCAGATTATGATGATATGAATGAAACGTCCATTCATCCGTCATAAAATCATACATCCATCACAATCATTATACCAAACAATCAATCAATATCAATATATAACTGATAATATATAAGAGGTAATTAATTGGCAGCTATATTCAATAGTAAATTATATAACAATTTAATTTCAATAAATGCAATTAACTGGGAAGATGATTAAAAATATACGAAACAACAATAAATAAATGCATAATCACAACATAAATTAATTTACGAAACATAAGAAATTTTAGAAGTTGTGAGTGGGTTAAAGCACTCACCTTTTGAATTTAAATTAGATTTAAATCCAATTTAAACCCAAAATTTGAACAGTCTCCAAATTTGCCCAAACCAGCCTCAAACTGTCCAGAATTCCAATACAAACCAAAATGCCATGTCACCATGCGGCTACAGCTAGCCCTAGCCAAACTCACGCACGAATGAAGAAGAACGACGACTGCCAACAAAATTCGCCGCCTACGACACACATCGACCAAATCAGGCGACTCCCCCCTCTTCATCATGCCAAGCCGCCTCCACAGGCACCACCACGACGCGCACGGTCCCCCATGGCCATCAGGCCGAGCTCGAACACGGTAGTTTCCATGGCCAAAATCGGAAAAAAAATTCACCTTCGACGCGATGTAAACGTATAGATGTGCTCAGCTCATCGATCTCTATGAGCTTAATGCCTCCGATCGTCGCAAGATCGAAGATCCGTAGTTAAAACGACAAACCACAACGAACGGCTGAAGATAAACCTTCAATTTCTGGACAACCCGTGCATCGAATCGAAAAGCGACAAGTACCAGAAGATTATGCTCGTCGAGAGCTTCAGATTGATATATAATTTGGCACATTTTGTGGAGTTTGAAGTTTGTCTTTGATTTTGAATTGCGGTTGGAATTAGGAGTTTGTCTGCCATTAAAATGAGGAGGTGAAAGAAATGGTACGCACAAACAAATGAGAATGGGGGAAGTTAGGGTTTACAAAAGAGTATTTATAGATAAGGTTGGAAAAGAATAGATGGATCGGATTGAATATACGCGCTAACGACAAAGTGGCCCAAAAAGCCCGCTTCGACTTCAGAATGAAATTGGGTCAACCCATATATCAAAATAGATGTTTTAAAATATTTTAAACGCAATGGAAAAGGTTTCAAGTCCAAATTCCATAGTATGAAGAAGTTATGCTAAAATCAATATTTTTCAAATTGATTTCAATTTCAATGATTTCAAGGCGTTTCAAGCCCAATCGATCAAATGACAAGTCCGATCGCTATGAAACTTGAAATCCTACAATAATTCACTGATACGGATTCGATGAAACAAGTTTCGTCGAAATCCGAGTCAGTGGCCAAAATGGCTATTTTTCCATTAATAAAATAAATTCATAAATTAATTAATTAAATCAAATCTTAACTTTCAATCCTATAATTAACAAATTTTACCCCTTTAAATTTCCTTAATCAATTACACTAACTAAAAAAAAATATGTCAATTTAGAGTTGATAAATTTATCAATTCCAGTGTTAACCTCAATTTCAATATTTAATTTCAATTTTACTAAATTTAGAAATTATAAAATAAAACTCCAAAATCCATTTATTAAATTCTTAACCCTTGTTATCCGAGTCTTATACCAATATGAATATAGCTAACATTGTTTTTAAATCTTGGTTCATAATATTCTCCCATTTTAACTTAATTCCTATTAACGTATTATTTAATTACCATTAATTGCAATTATTCTTATTATCATTATAGTTCAAGTCCCATTAAATTGATAAATCTAGATTTTCATTCTTCTTATTCAACCAATTGCTTTAATTAATTAAGATTGCACTAATTAAGTCAATTACTACAATTGCTTTCAAATCAATTTCTATGAACTAAACAAATAGGTAATTTATAACAATTGTAACCATTAAATTTTAATTACCTTTAAGTTTATTTCCTTCAAACAAATATTATAATTACTTCCAGAACATTGATTTTATTCAATGACCATTTATTATAATTTAAATTCATAAATCTAATTCAATGCTTACATCTTGTTTTCATATATTCAATTTGTAGCTAAGTATACATCTGCATTATTTCCATTGATTTGAGTTTCATTCAATTTGTTTATAGTCAACTTATATTAACATCACTACCTTTAATTTTAATTATCAATTCATTCAAAAACCACTAACCATACCTTACTACCCAATATTACCTTAAATCTACACTAATGAGATATTTAATTCCATTTATTGCAATTGGTTCCTATTAATAGTGATTGCGCTAAATTAGTTATTTATCAACTTGCATTAACGTTATCCCATTAATCTAAATTAAATTACAATTAATATTCCCAATAAATTTATTTAGCTTTTTATTACACCAATTACTATCTTAAAAATTTAATTTTCCGCTTCCTTTTTAATTTACACCCACACTTTCCGTTATTATATTAATTACCATTAAAGTTTATTTAGTTATTTTATTCTTCCCAACCGATTACTATATGTTATTATAATTTTACAATTTTAAATAAATTCATTAATTGACATTTCATTCTACCTATTAATTATTAATCCAAATTGCACTTGTTACGTTTGAATTTACTTATTAGCTTACAACAAGTGCTACCATTAGTTCATACACTAATTTATCCCATTTCCATTTATTATACATTATTTTATTGGTAAGTCAACATTTTGCATTATTAATTTACCTTTTATGTCCATTATGAATTAATGCACACATTAATTAAGATTTTAAATCAAATTAATCATTTCATCTTGATAACATTCTTTTATTACAATAAGAATATAATTAGCATTTACATTGTTTCACTTATTAGAATTACATCCATTTTATTGACAATTAACTTACATTTATATTGTTACATTCAAGTTATCAAAAATTAACTTAGCAATCTTATCCAATTTATTATTTCCATTAATAATTCCCTAAATTTTTATTTCCTTCAACATTAAGTTACCAAAATCTTCTTAAATTAAGAAATTTAATTACTGAATTTTACGGGTCGATACACTCTCCCCCACTCAAACTTTTCGTCCCCGAAAAGGAAAAAGAAAGGAAAGAAAGAATTAAATAAACAACACATCTTATTCAAAAATATTAATTTTATAAACAAATAAATTCACAAAATAAATTAATTTAAATAAATATATCAATTTATAACAATTAAATCCTTCTATACTAAAATTAATAAAGTTTGGAAAATAATTTCCAAACATTCTCTAAGTCTGAAATCGATAGAAAATTTCGGCAGAGTCTCTTCTGTACGGAGAGTCTCGGGAGAAAATATAATCAAATATAACAATATATAACATATACTTTCCAAAATAATATATATCCCAACACGGAACAATAATATAATAGCGCTATAAACCGTAATCCGAGAACATACCTATTTGTCGGGCAATTTACGCTTATATTATGAAACCAAATGCACTAGCAATTGCTTCCATAACCTATATTTCACTTATATAATTCAAAAATGTTAATAATTATATAGAATGAAATATTAAGTTTTTTCAACCAAAATACAATCATCACACAAATCAACCATCATATAGAATCAACACAAATAAATCATTCATTCATATCAAACAAACAAATAATTGTTCGGGTTCAAAACTTCAAATTGTACATAATGAAAAATAAACTACTAAGCGCACCATTTGCTCAAGAGTCTTAGGTGAAACTAAATAGATTATTCATACCTTCCAAACAAATTTAAAGTTTCCTTGCCCAAACCACCATAAACCAAAACAAACAACAATTCCAAACAACAAATCAAATTTACTTATTATTAATTTCATTTCATACGTTAGTTGTTTGAATTCTTTTCTTTCATATAATGATTTATCTTCTTATTTTACATTTATTTATTGCAATTTTATTTAGAAATAACTTCAACTTATTTACTTAAGTTAAAATTTCTTACTTACAATACTTTCCTTCCATTATATTTAATTAGTAGTATTTCAATTATACTTAAGTTTATAACAACTACACACCAAATTCTTATTTATTAAAGAATTGCATTAATTACTTTCATTACCTCAAGTTTATTACTTGCATAATATCTATTACATTTTCTTATTAACGTTTCAACTTTTTATATCTTTTGGTAAGTTATAAATATGCTTTTTAAGAATGTAATTGAAAGTTATACAAGTTTTCTGAATTCTTTTAATTAATTAAATGTTCAATAATAATATCCTTTGTTTTATCTGTTAAAATTTTAAATTTTCTTTTTATTTAATTTATAAATTAGCATTAAATCTCTAATTTCCTTCAGAGGTTTCAATTATTAATTAGTTACATTCCATTTTCTACCATAATAGAAACAATTAATTAACGGAAACCTAAGAACTAAATACCGGGTTTATTTCAAATCATTTTAAAATAATGGATAAAGGTTTATACTTAAAACTTATATGTCCAATTATACTTAAAACAATTAGAAATTTATATTTGGTTATCAAAACAAATCTGCAGTAAACTACTACAGTAGCCTTCCCACTTCGAAACTCAAAAATGAATGTCGATGTTGCGTGCACACATCACCGAAATTATTTTCCAGCGACAAAGAGGGGAGTACATAATTATTTCTTCCAAAACTTCTTTAAAACAATGTATTTCAAATCATATTGAAATATTTATATCAGAAAATACTTCTAATAATACTATTATTATATTCCAACATCATTCAAAAGAAGAGAAAGTTTTCAAAAGCCCGGAACTTAAGTTCTAAATTTCCAATTTTCATTTATTTTATTTTCAATCTTATTTATACTATTATGTATAATTTCAATTTCTAACAACCAATATTTGCAACCAAATGCATATCATTTATAAAAATATTATTTTATATATAGAAAATATAATAGGCAAAATTATTTCATTCACCTATATTAAAAGAAATATTATGTCGGTCTGTCCTATTAAGTATTTGGAAATCCATATTGATGTCATAGCATCCCATGCACCAACCAAAATTTATAAATACAAAACAGAACAAATTAACACAATAACAAAACCTTTTATAACACTAACAAATACGCTCTCTCATATATACACTCAACGACTCACATAGGGTATTGCTACCCTATTAGTAAAGAGTCAGACCCCACAAAGCTAAGGTTTATCGCTAAACCAAAGCTCTAATACCAGATGTAACATCCCGCCTTTTCGCACGATTTATGTGACGCCCCACTCCGAGAGCCTCGTTAACAAAGAGTATTACATAGATAATACTGTCGGCTAACACGGACAATAGAGTATAATGGAAGCGACCATGTGCAATCTTACATTAACTATTCACTAAATAAGTCGAAAAGTAGAAACACATTAGAATTCGACCTATTCAATAAATATTTAAAGCAAAACTACAATGGCTATAGGATCTATCAGAAGAAAATATAACAACTCAAATGTAATATACATCACAGAACAGTCAATCATAATATACACATACACCGATACACAACAGAGTATACAAAATAATACATGTCAGGTGGTACAGGAGACCACAATATACAGACGAGACGAAAGAGTATAAATCAAAGTTACAGCAGATAAGGACTACAAAAGACGCTATAACAAAATGAAGCTAGCGAATAGTCCATGCGGAAGCAAAATAGGCTAAGTCTCCAAAAGCACCTAACCTGAAACATCTCGGTCTGACCCGAGTATAAAATACCCGGATTAGTCTAGATAACAAATCAGTTAGATTAACTGAACAATAATAAACCTGCAAGGTCATACAGTATAACAAATATCTCTAGAGGAGATAACACAATCATCAACAAGAAATGAATCATATAGAGCAAGCCTCATATCATCGGCAACATATAGAAACAAAGGATACAAATATCCCAAAACAAGCCAGAAGGCAAATAACAAATACCCATAAGGTATACAAGTTCCACAAGGTAATCGCTATACTCCATGCGGCTCACAAAGACCAACACCGAAGGGCGATACCAAGGGAATTATCAATAAAACATCATGAAATTTTGCTCGAGCTCGGTACTGTACAAACAAGGATCCATGAGCCCGAAGACTCCAAACCCAAGTATCACCCATGTGGCACATAAGGCCAACATCAGAGCGAAACTATATAGGGCAACAAACCCGAAGGCACACACCCGAAGGCAACATACCCGAAGGCAACAAACCTAGGGAGACAGTCCGAAGACACTATCCCAGAGGCAACAAACCGTAGTGGTGAAGGTCGAAGACCCAGTACTGGACACCACTAACTGGCGGAATGTGTCACAACTCTCGAAAAGGAATCCGAAAAGTGTTAACGTATGTCCCATAACCACTCGTTCGCACTAAACGGTTTACTATCCGTCAGTCCCTTTCACACTCAAAGCAGTACAAAGTTTACCTCATATCATCGATAAACCAAACCCGAAGGTCAAAACAATCAATCGAATAGGTCAAGGATTAATCGGAAGGATAAACGCACAGATTCATGGTCCGTGTTTTGCCCAACCATTTAATCACCCTCCCACTTCGTTTGAAGTGCGAAAGTGTGTGTGTTTTAAATAGAATTTATAAATTAGAGAAACGAACTTTTAAATGCGATTCGAGAGATTATTTCAGAAAAACCCGTGGATTAAAATTAAAAGGAACCATCAAAGTCAAAACAATTGATAATCATACATAGGATCATCATGAATCAATTCAAATTGAAAATTCAATCCCAAAAGGCAAAGTCGGCTGAAACAGCAGGTTCAGTCGACTGAACAGAGTTTTTCAGTCGACTGACCCTGTACCTGGAAATTTTCTAGGTTCAGGAAACTTTCTGTTTCCAGGTTCAGTCGACTGTGCAGAGTTTTCAGTCGACTGAATCATGCCTGGAAACTCTCGGGTTTCAGGTTCAGTCGACTGTGCAGAGTTTTCAGTCGACTGAATCTTGCCTGGGCTGTTTTCCAGCCTTATTCAAATGAAGAGCAAACTCTCCCAAAATGCAATCGGACGAACATTGGCTCTAAGGGCTTATGCCAATCGACAACCCGGCCCTATATGTTCCTCGATGCATCACCAAAACATGATTAAAACATCAAAGTTAGGATTTCAAAGATTTTAACCCAAAACACTAAAAATTGGATTATTCCTCAATTCAACCCAAACCAAATGCAAGTGCATATGAACAAGGTGTTAGGAATTCATACCTAACATCAATGAAATCAAGAGAAGTAGATGTGAGTTCATAACTCACCTTTTTACACAAAACAAAGAAGATAAAGAAGCACAATTGCAAGGAATCAACCAACTACACTCCACTTCAACACTACAAGCTTCAATCTAGAATCAAAGAAAGTATTTCCTAGGTTAGGGTTAGGAAAATTACAGAAATTGAAGAGGAGAAGAGATGGAGAAGATGGAGATGAACTTACCAATGGATTCTCTATGAATTTGGAGCAAGAAATCAAGATACAAAAGAGAAACTAGGGCTTGCTAATTTCTAATTCTCTTCCCTTTCCCCCATTTCAGTTTTTAGCTTAAGAAAGAAATGAAATGAAGATGAAATGAAGAGAAGGGTTGAGCTAGGGGGGTTAAGTGGGCTAGTGGGCTGAACCCAATCCCAAACCCAATAGGAAAAGTAGCCAAAATTTCACAAACTCCAAACATATCAAAGATTATACTCAAAAAGATCGCAAACGCCATTTTGGAACCAATGGAGGTGGTTTCGAGTTCCAATTCGGCCATTTGCAGAAAGTAACATTTCGGACCCCAAAATCCGAATAACGATGCTATATTTAAATCAAACATTTAAATATAAAATCGTTAAATATGCGGGTTGTTACAGATCTCCCCTCCTTACAAAATTGCGTCCCTGCAATTCCTAGAGACGATATTTGTAACAACTACATACAAAAGAAAGAATAAACTTTAGACACAGAAATAGACTTACCATTACGAAGCAAGGATAGAAAACCTGGATAAGATCGCTCAATATACTCTCTGGTTTCCCAAGTACAGTCATTGGGATTAGCGGACCATTGAACTTTAACGAGCGGCACGTCCTTGTTCCGAAGGTGTCGCACCTCCGTGTCAAGCATGCGAATAGGTTGCTGTACAAAAGATAAGTCCGGTGAGATCTCAAGCTCTTGCAAATCAGGGGAATCAATTACAGAATCCGATTCTCGAAGACACTTCCGAAGTTGCGAGACGTGAAACACGTCATGAATGCCAGATAAATGAGCTGGAAGTGAAACTCTATAAGCCACAGGGCCAATACGTTCAGTAATAGAAAACGGTCCTATATAACGAGGAGCCAATTTTCCAGTCGCACTGAAACGCATAACCCCTTTCAAAGGAGAAACATGAATAAAAACAAGATCGCCGATCAAGAACTCGAGAGGCTTCCTACGGTTGTCCGCATAGGATTTCTGGCGACTCTGTGCCTCTTTCATCCTCAATCGAATAAGATCAATCTTCTCAGAAGAATGTCGAACAAAGTCCGGGCCAAGAATAAGCTTCTCCCCAGATTCCAACCAACATGAAGGTGATCGACATGGCCTTCCGTATAAGGCTTCGAAAGGAGCCATACCGATACTAGACTGGAAACTATTGTTGTAGGAGAACTCTACAAGAGGTAGGTGATCCTCCCAACTACCACCGAAATCAAAGATACAAATACGGAGAAGATCTTCCAAAATACGATTCACCCGTTCAGTCTGTCCGTCAGACTGCGGATGATAAGCTGTAGAAAAATTAAGCCTTGTTCCCAAAGCTTGTTGAAGACTCTTCCAAAAATGACTCATGAATAAAGGATCACGATCACTCACAATAGAACTAGGAACACCGTGAAGTCTCACGATTTCCTTGACATACAACTTAGCCAAATGTGAAGCTGTCCTATTAGACTTAATAGGGACAAAATGAGCAGACTTGGTGAGGCGATCAACAATAACCCAAATACTAGAATGACCTGATCGCGAACGAGGTAGGCCGTCAATAAAATCCATAGAAACTTGATCCCATTTCCACAATGGAATCTCAAGAGGTTGAAGAAGTCCAGAAGGACGCTGATGTTCGGCCTTCGGGCGTTGACATGTCATGCAGTTGCTCACATAACTCGCCACATCGCGCTTCATGCCTTCCCAATAATAAAGACGACGCATATCGGCATACATCTTACTACTACCGAGATGAATGGTATACTTAGAACGATGGCAATCATCAAGAATGTCATGCCTAAGTGCAAAATCAGAAGGCACAAAAAGACGGTTCTTCTTACGAAAACACCTATGAGAATCAATGCTAAAATCTTGCAACGCCTCATCACAAGATTCAGACTCACAAAGCTGAATAAAATGCAACAAATCAGGATCACGCCGCTGAGCATCGGAAATACGATCCAATAAAATAGGTCGAGCTCCCAAACTAAATAATAGAATAGGAGAACCAGAAGATGAACCTCGATCACGAATTTCACAAAAAGATAGAGTCTCAAGAATATTCCATTCGGCAAGCATCATAGAAATAACAGCCGAATGTTTGCGACTAAGCGCATCTGCAACACGATTACCCTTTCCAGGGGTAAACTGGATATCAAAGTCATAGGAAGCAAGAAACTCGAGCCAACGTTGTTGTCTCATATTGAGTTCCTTCTGAGTAAACAAATACTTCAAAGATTTATGATCGGTATAGAGAATGAAGCGCTCACCCAATAAATAATGTCGCCAAATCTTCAAGGCAAAGACAATGGCGGCTAACTCAAGATCATGAGTGGCATAGCGAACTTCATTCGGACGCAGTTGCCTAGAAGCATAAGCAACTACCCGATCTCTCTGCATAAGCACAGCACCGAGACCAATACCACACGCATCGGTGTAGACAACAAGATCATGATTCCCTTCGGGAACCACAAGAATAGGAGCATTAGTGAGAAGTTCTTTCAATGTCTGAAAGGAAGCTTCACACTTGTCGGACCAAATAAAACGAATGCCTTTCCGAGTAAGGCAAGTGAGAGGAAGCACAACACGGGAAAAGTTCTTAATGAACCGTCGGTAATAACCCGCCAATCCAAGGAAACTACGAATCTCATGCACATTCTCAGGCCTCTTCCAATTCTGGATGGCTTCGATCTTTGAGGGATCGACAGAAATGCCATCGGAAGATAACAACATGGCCTAAGAACTTAACCTTATTCTCCCAAAAGCAGCACTTGGAGAATTTGGCTTTAAGCAGATGACGACGAAGAGTACTCAAGACAATTCTCAAGTGATTAGCATGCTCAGCTTCAGACTTAGAATAAATAAGGATATCATCAATGAAGACGAGAACAAACTTATCGAGATATTCCCGGAATACCCGATTCATGAGGTCAACAAAGAAAGCAGGAGCGTTCGTCAAACCGAACGGCATAACGAGCCACTCAAAGGAACCATAACGAGTGCGGAAAGCGGTAAGAGGTATGCTATCCTCCGCGACTCGTAACTGATGAAAACCCGTGGCAAGGTCAAGCTGAGAAAAGACCTTGGCACCACTCAATAGATCGAACATATCATCCATCCTAGGCAATGGATACCTATTTCTAATGGTCAACTCGTTAAGCTTGCGATAGTCAATGCAAAGCCTAAGAGTTCCATCAGACTTCTTCACAAAAACGACCGCGGATCCCCACGGAGAAAAACTGGACTGAATCAACTGCTTGGACTCGAGCTCTAAAAGCTGCTTCTTGAGTTCCTCGTTTTCCTTTGTAGACATCCTCGTGGGAGGACGACTAACTGGCTGCGCGCCTGAAATGAGATCAATGCGGAACTCAATTGCCCGTTTGGGTGGCAAACCCGAAACAGGTTCAAAAACATCAGAAAAGTCACAAGCAATAGGAATACGAGATACATCATCACCATCTCGCGAATCAAGAGAATACAAAGCCATCTCGGAATTATCCACATCCCGAAGAACAAGAGATAACTGAGAAGGTGAATCAGGATGACAAAGATATAAAATTCTCTCGGAACAAATAATCCTGGCATCGTACCTCACTAGCCAGTCCATACCAAAAATCATATCAAAACCCAAATGAGAAACAACGTGCAGATTCGCACGGAAGGAAAAGCCACATAAAACAATCTCAATATCATCACAAAGCAAACTAAGGGTCGCGGATCCCCCAATAGGATTCGCAATCCTTAAAGAAGTAACCATACAACAAACATCCAAAGATAAATCATCTACAAGCTTCTTCGATACGAAAGAATGTGAAGCACCCGTATCGAAAAGAACTCGTATACTATGATCATGAAATAGAATTGAACCCTCCAAAATAGATGGAGTCATACCTTTGGATTGAGAAGGACCTCCAGAAGCATTAGCCACATTGAGCTTGCCAGATTTTGCATTAGCAGGAGCAGTAGGACAAGCAGAAACATGATGACCTTCCTTCTTGCAATTACGGCAGAAGAGAGGCTTTGGACAAGCTCGAATAATATGATCCGGAGAACCACAATGAAAACACTTTCGAACCAAAGGTGTTCCGGAAGATTGAGGCTGAGAGCTAGGACCACCGGTCTTCTTCTTCTTATAAGGAAAAGGCTTCTTCTGAATTGGAAACTGCTTCTTGTTAGGGTTTCTGGAAACCTCAACATCAACATCACTATCACACTCCTTCTCGACGGTCTCGAGATGAAGCGCCGAATCAACCAATTCCTCAAAAGAAAGTTTAAGCTGGAGCAACAAGGACTTCTTAAGATATTTCTTAAGGCCAGAAACAAACTTCAAATTCTTCTTATAAGAAGTGCTGATGAATTCAAGACCATACTGAGATAAAGCCTCGAACGATGTGATATACTCAGAAATAGAAGATTTCCCTTGCTTCAACTCAAGGAAGCGACGGGTCAATAAAACTTTTTCAGATTCATGAACGAACTTGAGTTCAAATCGTCCCCGAAACTGAGTCCAAGAAAGAGTAGCCTCATCAATTTCAGCTATAAGAAGCTCATACCAGTCAAGAGCACGCTCTTGTAATAAGCTAGAAGTTACAAGAACTCTATCATGGTCAGAAAGATCCATGCGAGAGAAAATACGCTCGCACGTGCGAAGCCAAGCTTGGACTTCAAGAACAGACTCGGAGCCCTTAAACGGCTTTCCTCCAAGATGAGCAAAATCACTGCACTGATGTGCAAAAGCAGACTTGCGAGGTGGAGACACTCGAGGAGGAACGAGAGGCTGAGTGCTCCTAAACAATTCCAAAAATTGAGCGGCAGACATATATACGCCATCCGGATGCGAGCCACTAGATTGCCCAGCATCCGAACGTCGACTCCTGCCTCTTCCAGACATAAGCTGAAAGTAAAATAAGAACAAGATTATTCACAAGGTAGATATTACAATATGGGATACTACGGAATAAAATGCATTCCTAGACGTATTTCCAATATCTATCTAACCTTGATGGAATAAAGAGACACGATGATTCAAGGATCGGTGTCACTTGTACACTTTGATGTACCATAATATGTGCATCTATTCTGTGTTTATCATATTTTGTTCTGAACTCAGCTCTGATACCACGCTGTGACGCCCCACTCCGAGAGCCTCGTTAACAAAGAGTATTACATAGATAATACTGTCGGCTAACGCGGACAATAGAGTATAATGGAAGCGACCATGTGCAATCTTACCTTAACTATTCACTAAATAAGTCGAAAAGTAGAAACACATTAGAATTCGACCTATTCAATAAATATTTAAAGCAAAACTACAATGGCTATAGGATCTATCAGAAGAAAATATAACAACTCAAATGTAATATACATCACAGAACAGTCAATCATAATATACACATACACCGATACACAACAGAGTATACAAAATAATACATGTCAGGTGGTACAGGAGACCACAATATACAGACGAGACGAAAGAGTATAAATCAAAGTTACAGCAGATAAGGACTACAAAAGACGCTATAACAAAATGAAGCTAGCGAATAGTCCATGCGGAAGCAAAATAGGCTAAGTCTCCAAAAGCACCTAACCTGAAACATCTCGGTCTGACTCGAGTATAAAATACCCGGATCAGTCTAGATAACAAATCAGTTAGATTAACTGAACAATAATAAACCTGCAAGGTCATACAGTATAACAAATATCTCTAGAGGAGATAACACAATCATCAACAAGAAATGAATCATATAGAGCAAGCCTCATATCATCGGCAACATATAGAAACAAAGGATACAAATATCCCAAAACAAGCCAGAAGGCAAATAGCAAATACCCTTAAGGTATACAAGTTCCACAAGGTAATCGCTATACTCCATGCGGCTCACAAAGACCAACACCGAAGGGCGATACCAAGGGAATTATCAATGAAACATCATGAAATTTTGCTCGAGCTCAGTACTGTACAAACAAGGATCCATGAGCCCGAAGACTCCAAACCCAAGTATCACCCATGCGGCACATAAGGCCAACATCAGAGCGAAACTATATAGGGCAACAAACCCGAAGGCACACACCCGAAGGCAACATACCCGAAGGCAACAAACCTAGGGAGACAGTCCGAAGACACTATCCCAGAGGCAACAAACCGTAGTGGTGAAGGTCGAAGACCCAGTACTGGACACCACTAACTGGCGGAATGTGTCACAACTCTCGAAAAGGAATCCAAAAAGTGTTAACGTATGTCCCATAACCACTCGTTCGCACTAAACGGTTTACTATCCGTCAGTCCCTTTCACACTCAAAGCAGTACAAAGTTTACCTCATATCATCGATAAACCAAACCCGAAGGTCAAAACAATCAATCGAATAGGTCAAGGATTAATCAGAAGGATAAACGCACAGATTCATGGTCCGTGTTTTGCCCAACCATTTAATCACCCTCCCACTTCGTTCGAAGTGCGAAAGTGTGTGTGTTTTAAATAGAATTTATAAATTAGAGAAACGAACTTTTAAATGCGATTCGAGAGATTATTTCATAAAAACCCGTGGATTAAAATTAAAAGGAACCATCAAAGTCAAAACGATTGATAATCATACATAGGATCATCATGAATCAATTCAAATTGAAAATTCAATCCCAAAAGGCAAAGTCGGCGGAAACAGCAGGTTCAGTCGACTGAACAGTGTTTTTCAGTCGACTGAACCTGTACCTGGAAATTTTCTAGGTTCAGGAAACTTTCTGTTTCTTGGTTCAGTCGACTGTGCAGAGTTTTCAGTCGACTGAATCATGCCTGGAAACTCTCGGGTTTCAGGTTCAGTCGACTATGCAGAGTTTTCAGTCGACTGAATCTTGCCTGGGCTGTTTTCCAGCCTTATTCAAATGAAGAGCAAACTCTCCCAAAATGCAATCGAACGAACATTGGCTCTAAGGGCTTATGCCAATCGACAACCCGGCCCTATATGTTCCTCGATTCATCACCAAAACATGATTAAAACATCAAAGTTAGGATTTCAAAGATTTTAACCCAAAACACTAAAAATTTGATTATTCCACAATTCAACCCAAACCAAATGCAAGTGCATATGAACAAGGTGTTAGGAATTCATACCTAACATCAATGAAATCAATGGAAGTAGATGTGAGTTCAAAACTCACCTTTTTACACAAAACAAAGAAGATGAAGAAGCACAATTGCAAGGAATCAACCAACTACACTCCACTTCAACACTACAAGCTTCAATCTAGAATCAAAGAAAGTATTTCCTAGGTTAGGGTTAGGAAAATTACAGAAATTGAAGAGGAGAAGAGATGGAGAAGATGGAGATGAACTTACCAATGGATTCTCTATGAATTTGGAGCAAGAAATCAAGATACAAAAGAGAAACTAGGGCTTTCTAATTTCTAATTCTCTTCCCTTTCCCCCATTTCAGTTTTTAGCTTAAGAAAGAAATGAAATGAAGATGAAATGAAGAGAAGGGTTGAGCTAGGGGGGTTAAGTGGGCTAGTGGGCTGAACCCAATCCCAAACCCAATAGGAAAAGTAGCCAAAATTTCACAAACTCCAAACATATCAAAGATTATACTCAAAAAGATCGCAAACGCCATTTTGGAACCAATGGAGGTGGTTTCGAGTTCCAATTCGGCCATTTGCAGAAAGTAACATTTCGGACCCCAAAATCCGAATAACGATGCTATATTTAAATCAAACATTTAAATATAAAATCGTTAAATATGCGGGTTGTTACAATTTAAATCGACGATAAACCACACCCGTCAGATTTAAACCATATAGAAGGGCGGACTATTATGGGGTAAATAACAAAAAGTAGAGAAAGAAAAAAACAAAATAGAATCTTACAGAGAAATGATAAAATATAATAATCAAATTTACAGTTCATGAAGCTGTTTACAAAATATTCGATTATACTTATACAATACATAGCAGAGTACACATACCGGAGAATAATAATTAATGCAGCGCAATTAAATGGTGTAGTGGAATAATATAGTAGATAATAGTATTATAAATCTTCGACTTCGTCCTCCAGAATAAAATCTTTAAATCCTAAAATGCTCGGACTTACCCGAGCGAATTGAAAGGACAAAACACTCGAGTCAGAACTAAAAGATCTTATGTAAGTTAAATCAACCGGAATAAATATGAGTGGAACGGCGTCAGAGATGTTTACGGGATTTGACATCTCCTATCCAGTGTCTAACGTGAGTGCAGTAACTTAAGGAATGCTCAGGATTCACATCTCCTAAGGATCGGTTAAACTATTTACTATGTAGTAATATTTCACTATTATAATAGTGTCTAATTGTAAAATAAACTTGCTTTTTTCATAGCATTAAGGGGATACCCAAATAGCCCTTAACACGTAATAGTTCCCGTAGTCCATCCAATATCATAGTCCCTCCTGATCGGGAAGCCACCGGAGGATACCATACGGGATACGGGAGAAAACCAAACTCGTACAAGGTGCGATAGGGTAGGTGACATGAAACAACTAGGCAATGCCAAGGTAGATATACCAATTACGCTTCCGGGTCGGTGGTAACGCGTAGCGCGCAGTTACCGCCAAACTCGAGCCACACCCCTAAATAAAAAATATCAAAAGTGGCCACCAAATCAATCCAAAAGTCAAAGTATAATATCGAAGGGATGTGTCCGATCAGAGGTGCTACCTCATTAACCCGTCGATCGCTCCTGTTTTAGGCACCTTATGCCAACTCATGGGAGTTGGGTCCACGTATTTACCTCAAAGCAAACGCCACCACCATCCTACTTCATTCTGGAATCTCCACCGCAAACACGGTTGTTAAAGTGGTTTTCGGAGTTGGCAGAGAGTACGACAACTTCTGATCCCTATCTCTTCAACAACCAAACGTTATTATAACACCGCGGTCATTTCAAAATAATTTATACTTCAAAACCAGAATATAATATCCCTTTCAAAACCATATAAATACGATATCATTTCTATTTTTAAAACCCCAAATCAATATGATATCATTTTTATTTTAAATATATCCCTTTTTCCAAAATCATAATACTTTCAAATATATATATCTGAAACCCCATAGCTTTGCAACAAAATTTCTAATACAAATGGTTTAAATATTAAACCACTTTATATAATAAAATATTTTTTAAATTTCGCAAATAAATTCCAAATACCAATTTGAACCTCCAAATAAACCATTTCAATTTCCATATATTTCAAAGCTTTAAATATTCCACCTTTTTAAAACTAATTCTTTGGTTATTCCATAAATATCAAATTCAATTACTATTATTTAGATTTGAAATGTTTACTTAAAAAAATCCAATAAAATTTTAGTAAAACCTTTAACTTCAAACAATTGGATATTCTTTCAATTTATTTAACTTGATATATTCATTTGAATCAACTTTATATTCATTTAAATCGTTCTCAACCAAATTAAGTTATAGGAATCATACCCTTTAAACATCTCAATTTTATTTAAATTTCAAAACAGATATATTCGAGTATAATTCTTAATAATTTAATTCAAACAAATTTCATATTTATCTTCCAACTTAATTTTAATTTAAGTCATTAAAACTCTATATATACAATATCCTAAACAGGTACTTAACCATATAATATAAAACAATCAAACTCTATTATTCAACTTATTTTTATTTAACAAATTTTATACATAGCTTAAATTCAAGAATTTAACTATATATATATATATATATATATATAATTTATATAATATCAAAAATTAATATTTATTAAACCGTATATTTCTTTTCAAAACAATAGAAATATCATTTTAAAATATTTTTATATATAGACCACGGTGCCTGTATAAAATTTTCTATCCTATGGTCAAGTGATACGGATATTTATCATTACAATCCGCAATTTAAAAATAAAAATGCGGTTGTATATCATTCCAGACTGCAATCCCGAATCAAAATAAATGCACAACAACTTGCAGATTATGACAATATAAATAAACATCCATTCATCCATCATAAAATCATACATCCGTCACAATCATCATACCAAACAATCAATCAATACAATATATAACTGATAATATATAATAGGTAATTAATTGGCAGTTATATTCAATAATAAATTAAATAACGATTTAATTTCAATAAATGCAATTAACTCAGATGATGATTAAAAATATATGAAACATCCATAAATAAATGCATAATCACAACATAAATTAATTTACCAAACATATGAAATTTTAGAAGTTGTGAGTGGGTTAAAACACTCGCCTTTGAATTTAAATTGGATTTAAATCCAATTTAAACCCAAATTTGACCAGTCTCCAAATTCGTCCAAACCAGCGTCATACTGTCCGGAATTCCAATATGAACCAAAATGCCACGTCACCATGTGGCTACAGCTAGCCCCAGCCAAACTCACGCATGCACTAAGAAGAACGATTGCCGCCACCCAAATTTGCCACCTACGACACACTTCGACCAAATCAGGCGACTCCTCCCTCTCGATCACGCCAAGCCGCCTCCATAGGCACCACCAAGACGCGTTCGGTCCCCCCATGGCCATCAAGCCGAGCTCGAACATGGTAATTTCCACGGTCAAAATCGGAAAATTCCTTCACCTTCTACGCGATGTAATCGTATAGATGTGCTCAGCTCATCAATCTCTACGAGCCCAAAGCCTTAGATCGTCGCAAGATCGAAGATCCGTCGTTAAAACGACAAACCACGACGAACGGCCGAAGATAAACCTTCAATTTTTGGACAATCCATGCATCGAATCGAAAAACGAACAGTACCAGAAGATTACGCTAGTCGAGAGCTTCAGATTGAAATATAATTTGGCATATTTTGTGGAGTTTGAAATTTGGCTTTGATTTTGAATTGCAGTTGGAATTAGGTGTTTGACTGCCATTGAAATGACGAGGTGAAAGAAATGGTACGCACAGACAAATGAGAATGAGGGAAATTAGGGTTTATAACAGAGTATTTATAGACAACGTTGGAAAAGAATAGATGGATCAGATTGAATATACGCGCTAACGACAAAGTGGCCCAAAAAGCCCATTTCGGCTCCGGAATGAAATTGGGTCAACCCATATATCAAAATAGATGTTTTAAAATATTTTAAACGCAATGGAAAAAGTTTCAAGTCCAAATTCCATCGTATGAAGAAGTTATGCTAAAATCAATATTTTTCAAATTGATTTCAATTTCATTGATTTCAAGGCGTTTCATGCCCGTATGATCAAACGACAAGTCTGATCGCTACAAAACTTGAAATCCTATAATAATTCACTGATACGGATCCGATGAAACTAATTTCATCGAAATCCAAGTCAGTGGCCAAAATGGCTATTTTTCCATTAATAAAATAAATTTATAAATTAATTAATTAAATCAATTCTTAACTTTCAATTCTATAATTGACAAAATTTAACCCTTTAAATTTCCTTAATCATTTACACTAATTTAAACAAATTTATATGTTAATTTAGAGTTGATAAATTTATCAATTCCAATGATAACCTCAAGTTCAATATTTAATTTCAATTTCATTAAATTTAGAAATTATAAAATAAAACTCCAAAATCCATTTATTAAATTCTTAACCCTTATTATCCGAGTCTTATACCAATAAGAATATAGATAACATTGTTTTTAAACCTTAGTTCATAATATTCTCCCTTTATAACTTAATTCCAATTAATGTATTATTTAATTACCAGTAATTGCAATTAATCTTATTATCATTATAGTTCAAGTCCCAATAAATTGACAAATCTAGATTTTCATTCTTCGTATCCAACCAATTGCTTTAGTTCATTAAGATTGCACTATTAAGTCAATTACTACAATTGCTTTCAAATCAATTTCAATGAACTAAACAAATAGGTAATTTATAACAATTGTAACCATTAAACATTAATTACCTTTAAGTTTATTTCCTTCAAACAAATATTATAATTACTTCCAGAACATTGATTTTATTCAATGGCCATTTATTATAATTTAAATTCATAAATCTAATTCAATGCTTACATTTTGTTTTCATATATTCAATTTGTAGCTAAGTATACATCTGCATTATTTCCATTGATTTGAGTTTCATTCAATTTGTTTATAGTCAACTTATATTAACATCACTACCTTTAATTTTAATTATAAATTCATTCAAAAACCACTAACCATACCTTACTACCCAATATTACCTTAAATCTACACTAATGCAATATTTAATTCCATTTATTGCAATTGGTTCCTATTAATAGTGATTGCGCTAAATTAGTTATTTATCAACTTGCATTAACGTTATCACATTAATCTAAATCAAATTACAATTCATAATCCCAATAAATTTATTTAGCTTTCTATTACACCAATTACTATCTTAAAAAATAAATTTTCCACTTCCTTTTTAATTTACACCCACGCTTCACGTTATTATATTAATTATCATTAAAGTTTATATAGTTATCTTTATTCTTCCAAACCAAATACTATATGTTATTATAACTATACAATTTTAAATAAATTCATTAATTGACATTTCATTCTACCTATCAATTATTAATCCAAACAGCGCTTGTTACGTTTGAATTTACTTATTAGCTTACAACAAGTGCTACCATTAGTTTATACACTAGTTCATCCCATTTCCATTCATTATACATTATTTTATTGGTAAGTCAACATTTTACATTATTAATTTAACTTTTATATCCATTATGAATTAATGCACACATTAATTAAGATTTTAAATCAAATTAATCATTTCATCTTGGTAACATTCTTTTATTACAATAAGAATATAATTAGCATTTACATTGTTTCACTTATTGGAATTACATCCACGTTATTACCAATTAACTTACATTTATACTGTTACATTCAAGTTATCAAAAATTAACTTACCAATCTTATCCAAGTTATTATTTCCACTAATAATTCCCTAAATTTTTATTTCCTTCAACATTAAATTACCAAAATCTTCTTAAATTAAGAAATTTAATTACCGAATTTTACGGGTCGTTACAGCACTCGTTTTTCGAGCTGATGGAGCAACCTAGTTCTATGATTTTATGGCCGATGGTTGGAGAAGCGTAGGGCTTTCGAGGGAAGGTGTCAGATCGTCTTCGTTTTGGGTGAGGAGGCCATGGCATTTAGGGTGGAACGGCGAGTTGATGGGTTCGTTTTCACCTGGAAAAAAAAACATTGCGTGTGGGAGACAAGGCTTCGGACTTGATTTTGTTTTGTGCGGCTGACATTCGTTTTAGTAAACTAATAATAAAGAAAAGAAATTTTTGTTTTTAAATCTTTAAAATTGAATAACTCTTGCATACGTTATCAGATTTCAACGAAACGAGAAGCGCCAGAATCGCAGCAACATGATCTACGCTACAGTGTGAATTTGGAGACGATCGGAGCTGCTGAAAGTTTGGGTTAAATCGATCGCGGTTGATTTAACTCAAAATTTAAACGCTCGTCGAAACTCAAGTTGAGTTTATCTCACTCACATCTGGAATTTCAACTGTTTTAAATAGTTAATATTTAAATGATTGGATGATTATTTTAATATGAAAATTATTATCAAATTTGATCGATGTTTATTTGTCATGTTAACATCTATTGCAGGGAAAAACAAGTTGGAGGGATCCAACTGGATTCCTCAAAAATAGAAATTTCATTTATATTCTGTGATATATTCCGTTGATATCCTGTGATAGATTGATTTGGAATTTTGTTATGCTGTGTTATGGTTGGATAATATAATTTGGTATTTTAAATTATCAATAAAGCGAAATGGGAGTAAAAAGGAAATGAAAACTAATTTTAAGTAATGAATTTAAGTGAATTAAATTCGAGAAATTGCGTCGAAATTTGTAAATGGTTTTGAAAACTGAGATTGGAATGGAAATGAGAAACGGAAATTTATAAATTGAGTTTGTAAATAAATTAGTATATTTATCGGTGGATAAATTTTGAAAGCATAGATTTTCAGTGGAAAATTCTATAAGAAGGTATAAATCGTTTTAAAAATAAAGATGGTTTATTTTTAAAGTTGGAAAGTGTTTTCCCTAGAAATCAAGTATGATTTCTAAGAAAGCTTCCAAAATATAAATTAGCGGTTTAAAATGTGTATAGGATAGGTGGAGAAAATGTTACTTTTAATTATTTCAAGTACAAAGTAAACATTCATTTAAAGAATTGGTAGTACTCAATTATTTTAAAAGGTAAAATATTATTCAATTTCCAAAGAGGGAGTTTTAATATAAATAATTGATCTAATAATTTTAATTTAAAAAGTAATTTGGTTTAAATCACTTAGAATCTCCCCTATATTTTCTCAAATATTAATTTATTTTAAATAATTTCTAGTAGTCATATTTTAATAATTTAAGTATATATTTTAGGAGAGATTTCCAGGAAATGGGAAATGTGTTAAAAATAAAAGGTGTTTATTTTTAAAGGGTTGGAAGAAATTTATGGAATTTAAATGTAAATTCGAATTGAGATAAATCAAGCAGGATTTACTAAAGGATTCTTTGGTTTATTCTGAAATGGAAGTGTAGTTCCCTGAAAAAGCCAAGTACGTTTCAAAGTAGATTTTTAAGTAAAAGTTAAAAAAAAAATTGTTTTTAAAGGAATGTTTTAAGAAATTATTATTTATTTCAGTTGTAAAATTTTTAAAAGTAAATATTTAATAAATTAGTTATAGAAGTAATTGTTTCAAAGGGGTTAATTGGTATACGCTTTAAAGAATATTATTAATATTTATACTTTATAAAATGGATTTATTTTAAAGATAATTGATTAAATTTTTATTTGAAAACTTGTATAGGATTTCATAGCTTTATCTTAAAATTTAGTATGACTTAACTTTATCTTAAAGAAATAGTTTATATTTTACAAAGCAGTTTTATTCGAAATATTTTTAAAAGTGTGTGTGTATATATATATATATTTTAAATTAAGTATGTAAATAGTTTTAATATAAATGTTTTAATGTATTTTCAAGAATAAAGAATTTAAATTATTTTAAATCTTAAGTATTGGTACTTGGATGTTTTCAGAGGAAGTAAAGATTTGAGAATTTATTCCATGAGAAGAGTTGGGTTTGAAAACTGTTCCAACAGGGTTTGGAAATGGAAATATATCTTGCAAAGATATTTTTGAGGTTAATAAATAATTTGGGAAAATTATTTAATGTTTGATGGTTGTGTGTGAATGTTAATTGATAGTTAAATCACCGACTATCAATATTGGCCAATGTGTTGATCGTTTCGAAGAGACAGTGATCGGGATTAATTTCTCGAAAACCACTTGGATCCAGTATTTGTACGTTTTAATGGGAAAAACGAGTTCGGAGTCGAAGATGGAGCAGTGAAGCGCAAGGGCTAGTCGCTACCAATCCTGAGGATGTTTCCAAATGGATGTAGTAGGAGTAGTGCCTTCGGTTCCGTTCGAACCCGGGACGGACTTGTATGGACGAATGCTTTCGGAACATCGTCAGGTGGACGATGGGCATTCTAAGTGAAACGTTCTAAAAAGGTAACGCTTAGCCTCAAGCCTCGTCAACCGGGAATGACTAAAAATCAGGGGATATGCAGCAAGGCTATGTGGGTAGCACCCATTAGGGAGAGGACATCCCTGTCAAGGTATCCCTTTTTATTCGGCTTAGTGGTGTAGTTGCTGATCCCAACCGTGAGGCTTACTCGGGATTATCCAGTAAGGGGTAGCCCGGTCTTGGGTTGCAGGGGATTGGGAGTAATCCTCGGTACGGTGATCTAGGCCACATACTGTGACAGGTGGTACCCCAGTGCCTAGTCATTAGTTGGAAATCCATTCTTCCTACGAGTCTTTTACGAGTTTTGTTTGTATTACCCACTTTGTGGCTAGTAGCTCGAATTTAATAGATGTAACAATTTCGGCTATTTTAATAAGTATTTGTATATAGACACTATATAATATCAGAGGAATTTTATAAGAAATGTTTTAGCTATCGTAAGGTAAAAACCCGACATGTTTATTTATGGCGTGGTCTTACGAGATGCTTTTGTTTTTCAAAGGATTTTGAAACTTTAATAATCAATTTGGGTGCATTTCTCTCAAGTTGGTATTCCAGACTAACTCTGGTGTTATTTTATTATAATGCTTGGGTTAGACCGATTATTATGCCATGGAGTTCAGGAGAGGAGCTGGAGTCCGAGACGTATTATCATTACTTATTTATATCCGCTGCTATGATTGTTGATTGTTGTGATATTCTGATGACGTAATATATATATATAAAGATATAGTTTTCATTTTGTGTAAAGATCTGATATTATATATTATATTTTGTTCCACTGCGATTGTGAGATTCTGTATTTGCTTAGTTCCTTCTTTCCTTTATCTTCTTTCTTTTCCTCAACAATCTGTCTTTTCCGGCACTTGAACGTTGGCATATTATCTGTGGAGTATTTTATGTCGATTTTCGAAGGTCGAGAAGGGCGGGTCGTGGCAAGAAGATTTGAATATTGTTTTGTATTATTTTATAAGTCAAATATGATTGATTTAATTATTTAAAGATAATAAGAAATTTATTTTGAAGTTTGGTTTACACGAATAAATAGTTTAACAAAAACGTCAAAATGTGACCGGAAAAGTTTTGTCGAAAATCAACTTTTTGTTCAAAATAAGTCGCCACAAAGTTATCGCACCTTTGTTAACATGTTTTAAAATATATATTACACACTTTAATAACTAAACATGTTTACTTTTACTAAATAGGATTAGAAAACTTCTGGAAGTCATTAGTAAAAGTAAGTAAGAAAACAAAAGTAAGAAAAGTAAACATCAAATCACATCAAATTAAAATCCAACAAAATAATTGCTTTTCTTTACTTAATCTTTAAGGGACTAAGACATAAAGTATGAAGTGAAAGGATGATATTAAGTATCAAAAAAGTGGATGTCGCTTTAGATTGAAGTAAGGATAGTTTGGTAATTGGGTAAGAGCTTATTTTGGTAAATTTACCACTTCTTTCTTTCTTTATAAATACCCACATCTTTCTTCACTTTCATTCACATTTGTTCTTCTTCTTTTCTCAAGCTTGTTCTCCTTCTTTCTCTTCTCTTTAATGGCTTCCAAGCCATATGAAAAATTAGAAAGAAACAATGTCAAAATATTTATAAAATATTCAAAAGAAATCAATGTTCACCCTCTTCAAATCAAATCAATGTTTACCTCTTCTTCTCTCGGCTATAACTTCTTCAAAACAAAACCAAAATGCCAAAAAAAAAAATTCAAATCATGTACTTTTCCAATTGATACAACTTCTTTTTTGACCACTTTATCTCATTCTAAAACTAATCATGTCAAAAATCCACTTCTTTCCAGTGCATTCTCTAGCCTAGTTTTTAAGCCAAAGAATAAGCCATTTTGTTTTGATCATAACTGATCCAAATTAAGAAATTAGTTTTGTAAACCATATAAAATTCTAGGGGCTAAAACTTTTAGGTTGATTACTTTTTTCAATTTTGAGGTTCGCTATACTTGAAACTCAACTCTTTGAAGTACATTTTCGGGCTTCATTTTTGTCAATCCGACTATACCTCTTATCCATTCTATCATATCTCCCTCTAAACAACTTGGATTCAAGTGATCCTTTTTTTAATTTAAGAGAAAAGAATTTTCAACAACTTTCTAATTTACAGATTTTCTAAATTTTGAGAGTTAGAGGGCCGAAAACTAGATACAAGATAACCAATTTTTTGGGTCTAATTTTGAGAATTCAAGTTCAAAGCTCAACCACTACTTCTCTATAATTTTGGCCATTCTCCATTTCAAGCCTTGGCCAAGCATTAGGAAGGAGGAAATCAGGCTTATTTTCATTTGGTTCCAAAGCATGGTAGGAAGTATGCCTTAGATCTTAAGTTCCTTGCCTTAAAATTTGATGGAGTGGAATCCAAAATAAGTTATTTCTTATTTTAAGTCCATTAAAACCATTGCTATGTTGAAAGAACTTTAAGTATTAAGTGTTGTTTGAAAATCCTTGTTGAATTCTTGTTTACTTTGTTTTCTAAAACAATGGTTTGGTTCCTTGCTCGATATTATGTTTGGATGGTTAATTAAAATTTAGAAGTTAAATATTTAATGGGGTATGCGGAAACGACTAGTACACGTATTTCATCTATGAGATCCAAGGAGACTTAAGCGAGGGACGGAAATGTTGAAGTGAAAGCCTGGATGCTCCAAAATAAATATCAAATCATTTTAACTCAAGATAAAATAAAACGGGTTTTAAATATTGATAGAATGAAGCGTTGATTTATAATTTATTGCTGTGTTTATTTTGTTAATTGATTTTTTGGTTGTTTGGATTACGCTCGACCAGTTTATGAGCATTGATTATTAATTATTGATTGTTGACTTTGCTCGACCAGTTTATGAGCAATTAATTATTCATATGCATGTGCTAGGTAGAAAATAATTGTAGGCTAATAACTTATGATTTATTTCACAATTTGACTATGGTGTTTAGCGGTAATATTTTGTTCACTTCAATTTAATGAATTGTTTTGAAGATTGATTTTAAAGTTGAAATGCTATGAAATGTTTTCCTTTAAATGATAAAAAAAGGTATTTGAGAATAAATATTTGAAGTGATTTATATAATGAATGGTTTTATAAAAGTTGTTTTATAAAACTGATAAAATTTCGAGGACTAAACCCGATGATTTTAAGATGATTTTTGAACGGATTTGGGAAATGAAAATTATTATAGATATGAAAGTACTTGTGAATATTAGTGTGAGCTGATTTATCGCTTCGGGATATAAAATGATTTTTTATGTTACCAATGATTATGGTAACCCGTAACTAAAAAGTTGGCACATGTTTTTGGTATAGTCCGCTCTTGGAATAGAGGGATATACTTATTTATCGATTTTATGAAGTCTGGGACCCAGTTGCCTTGTTATTGGGAGAAACCTCCAGATCTGGTTGCACATGGTTTATATGTTTTTATTATAGTATTTAGGATTTCCAAATAAACTTTCAAAAGTGATTTGATTTAAGATCCCAAAATAAAGTATACTTTAAATATAAAAGATATATATTTCAAAAGTTTTGAAATAAGAATTCAAGAATAAAGTCCAAAGAGAAATTTTTTGTAAAGGTTAGTAGGTTTGAAAATCTAAAATTGAAGATTATGCCTAAGTGGGTATTTTTAGGAATTACATATTGTTTGTTGCATTGTGGGCTTCATGAGTCCTATTTGCGTAGGAGAACTATGTTGGCTTGATCCTATACCTAATTGGGTACCCAATTACATAGGGTTACATAGGCAGTCACCAGTGGTAGTGATGCTGCCCCTAAAATAATATAACACTTTCATGTTTATATGTTATTGGTTGTTGTTTATCTTGTGTTATTGTATCTTTCCTGTTTGCTATTTTATTCCTCATTTACATTGTTTATTGAGTTTGCAGGTAAGGATAGTGTTGTCTCTCTCGTCAGAGTTGTGCAATGGTAGATTTATAATCATTATATTTGGTATGTATTAAAGCATACTTTGTAGAACTAATAAATAAATAAATTACTCTGATAAGTTGTATAATTGAAATTGTATCCTATACATTTAGTAATATTGAATATTTACCAAATATGGTGTATTAAGTTAGTAGTTTTCATTAGTAGTTTTAGAACGGACGGCTTTTTCGGCAATTTTAGCTTGTCCGAAAATCTGGGTCGTCACATATTTCTTCCCGCTATGACGTTCAGGATGTAAATTAATGTGGTTTGTACGCTAGAGCGTGCTCCGTTAATGGTCGGTAACGCCCGGGGGATGACATATTCAGTACTACGTAGATAAAGAGGTAGGCGGGTCTTGTGTTAGTAGAGGGCAGATGTTCTGTGCATCGGTACATTCCTCTAGAGATGTACTGCCAGAAGTTAGTCCCTTCACCTGGTCATTTGTATGGAAATCTATTCTCCAATAAGAACTTGCGGTTTTGTTTGTATCGGCGTAATGAATAGCCTTGAAATGCTATATGGGTAACCATTTCGATATATTAATAAGTTTATTTGCAAATGTTTTCAAAGAGATTTCAGTAAAAATAATATCAAATGTTTTGATAAAAAAGTGTTTTACTCATCATAAGATAAAAACACGTCTGTGTTTATGTGTGAGCGTGGTCTTATGACATACTCTTTCTTTTCAAAGGATTTTATTCAAAGGTTGATTTATGACACTGTCATTTATTAATTGAGTTTTTATCGTATTGGTTTATCAAGCCTGATCCAGGTATTTTCAATACTCGGTTCAGATCCGAGTATTTTCAGGTTTAGTCGAAGATGGTTGGAGTTTCCAGAGGAAAGCTGGAGATATTCATCTACGTAAGTACGTATTCTATTATCCGCTGCTGTTTCTTTTTTATCTGATGGTTGTCAGCAATTTTAAGGACAGATGTTTATAACTGTCCAAGCTGAATTTAGATTAGACTCTGTTATATGTATTCTAAAATGTTTCGTTGTAAAGATATTATTCAATATTATATGTTATTCCTTTCGTGTGAGATTCTATTCTTTCTATATTTCTTTATTACCCTTCATGCTCCATCTTTTCTTTCAATTTGGGTTGGACATGTGTCGTTTATTGTTAACTTAAAGGGTACGGAAAAACTGGCCATGACAATATACATGAAAATCTTTTAGGTGTTTATATTACAAAAATTATCACACAACCATAGTTTTAATTATTTCAGTATACTAAAATCATATAATTTTAATTCCTTTCTAGTAAAATTATGTAT
Organism: Allium cepa; assembly: GCA_030765085.1. Classification (NCBI taxonomy): domain Eukaryota; kingdom Viridiplantae; phylum Streptophyta; class Magnoliopsida; order Asparagales; family Amaryllidaceae; genus Allium; species Allium cepa. The sequence goes on along the minus strand of CM060939.1, from coordinate 958,807,283 downwards.
TACATTTATTTTAGCAGTATTTTATACAAATAACCATTTTTTGGCATTTCAAATCGCTAAACTTAACACAATCTACATTTTTATAAAGCTTATCTATGAGATTCTAATTTAGGGATATTAAATTATTGTGGTCTTTACTTCCTTTTTATTATTATTTAAGGGGTATTTTCAGCATTTCACATTTACACCAAAAAAGCATGACGCCAAAGATATTAAAACTGTTATTAAAGATTTTTGATCAACTTTTGTTTTCCCTTGAAGCACATAATTGAAGTATGAAAGGCCTCACATGGTTTAAACATTGCACACCACTCCATTCTCTTTTTGGTGTCAATTCGAAGTAGATTTTATATTTACAAGCGTATATGCAATAAACTATCGACTGACCGACTACCGATATTACTTATTAACAAGTTGGAACTTTAGAGGCGTTCTAATGTTAAATTATTTCTGTGATTCAAAATTTCTATCCTTATCTTATTTATTACAATTTGTAATAATCTTATGTTTTGAGTTGCATAAACTTTCCATGGACCTTCTTATCTCAATTTACTCCCCACAACTTGTTAGTCATGATACTTCATTATGACTCTCAATGTCATAATTTACTGCTTAAAATTCTCCATATCACTTGTAACGACCCGTAATTTTCGATAATTAAAAATTGTTAATTAAATAAAGTTTTGAAATTTAATGTTAGATGAAATAAAAAAATTTGTGAGTTATTAATGTAACAAGAACTAGAATGAAAGGTAGTAATGTCAATTTAAGTCAATTATTAACTATTTTAATGAAAGTTGGATTAATTAAAATGATTTAAATGTTATATTTGGTTGTAAATTAAATATAAGAAAACAAATGTGAATATTGAATTAATTACTGAAATAATACATAATTTATGGTAATTGAATAAAATCGGTATTATGTAAGAAAATATAACATTTAGTTGAAAATAATAAACTTATAATAAATATAGAAATGGTGACAATTTATTGTGAGTGAAGACAATAACTACAAAATGTGAATGTAATACAATGTATAGAAATGTTAAATTTATTTACAAAGCAAAAATTTAATGGAAGTAGAAAGAGTGAAACAAAGACATATCAATTTATTGGGATTTTAAATTATAATTAATGTGCAAAATTGACAAAAATTCAACATAATAGAAATATAGAAATTAATACAAATGAAAGGACGGAAATTGAAGCATATTAATGAAATAGGATATAAAACAATACTAACTATGTCTATAGAATAATAATTGATTAAATAAAAAGATTGAAATTAATTAAATCAATCTATTGGAATTGAATTATAATTAATTGGATTTAATTACAGTAGAAAATTTAACACTGTAATTAGTGTAATAACCAACACTGGATTTGATATATAAATTTGCTTTGAATTATTGTAAATGTCGAAGTAATAAAAAATGACGGAAATTGTTAGTTATTAAATATTGAATTAAAAAGTGATTAATTAGTTTAATATTAAATATTTAATTAATGTGGAAATAGGCATTTTGGCCACTATCTCGGATTTCGACGAAACTAGTTTCATCGGATCCGTAACGGTGAATTATTGTAGGATTTCAAGTTTTGTAATGATCGGACTTATCGTTTGATCGTACGGGCTCGAAACGCCTAGAAATTAATTTAATTAAAATCAATTTGAAATAAGGTGATTTTAATAGAACTTCTTCATAGATGGAATTAGGACTTAAAACCTATTCTATTGACTTTAAAATTATCAAAACATATATTTTGATATATGGGATTACCCATTTTCATTTCGGAGGCAAAACGGGCTTTTCGGGTCATTTATCGTTCAACTTGTAAATCAAACGTGTCCATTCGTTTCTATTTCTAATCTTCCTATAAATAGCCCATTATAAACCCTAATTGTTTCTCATATTCTCATTTACGGTACTTACAATTCTATCTGCTCCTCTCTTTCCAATGTCAGACAAACCAAAACCAATTCTAAATTCAATTGCAAATCAAAATCAAACTAAAAAATCAAACTCCTCAAAAAAATTCGAGAAAAATATAAAATCGAAGATCTCGACGATACAAATCTACATCTGATGTCTATTTCTACAAATGATGCTCATGTCAACCTGAAATCATAGTTAAAGCCACAAAATCGCGGAACCCTAATGCCAATTTGGGGGTTTTCAATTTTGATACCAATCGGCGAAATTGATTTATGGGTTTGGTAGAGATCGTCATGTAGAGTCGTATGATGGTGGTCATCAGTTTGATTCGGTGTGTGGTGGCTGGAATTTGAGGATCAGGGTTTTGAAACCCTAAGGTTTTGGCGTCAGCGGCGGCGCTTGGGGGGCGCACGGCTAGGCTGGCTGGTGGAGGCGAGGATAGGGAGCACGCGGAGGGTGTAGGCTCGGTCGATGGTGATCTCTGGCGAGGGTTGTAGCCGGTTAAACATGATGGAGGCGTGTGTAAAGAACCTAGGCACGAACGTGAATTGTACGGTGAAGGAGATGCTGACATGGCGTGAGTTGATTTGCCTTTTTGTTTTGTCTTTTATTTTAATTTTTATGTTAAATGTTCTAAAATACATAACTTTCATATACGAGGTTCAATTCGCGCCCGGTTTGTTTCTTTGGGATCGTATTGAAATTCCGGACATTTTGATGCTAGATTGGTCGAATTCTAAGACCGTCGAATTTTGAGCCTTTATTTGGATTTCAAATCAATTTGAAATCAAAGGTGAGTGTTTTAACCCACTCACAACTTCTAAAATTTCGTTAAATTTAGTTTATGATGTGATTAGAAATTTATTGATCGATGTTTGGTATATTTAAATTATCATTCTGGTTAAATTGGACTTTAATCGCATTTAATTACCATTTAATTTAATATTGAAATTTAAAATTTCAATTTAATTCCTGTATTGATTATCGCTTATCTATTAATGTTCATTGATTGAGTTGGATGATGATTGTGATGTATGTCTGATTTTTTGATATTGGATGACGGTATGTTGCATTTTATATTGTTATAATATTGCAAGTTCCTTATGGGTTGAAATGGTACATACTCGAATGATCTATAGATTAGGAAAAAATCGTTAAGGGTTGAAATGATAGACTCAAGTGATTTTATAGATTTTTATTTAATTCAAGATTGCGGTTTGAAATGATATGTAACCATAAAATTTTAAATTGCGAATTGAAATGATAAATATCTGTATCACTTGACCCTAGGGTAGAAAATTATATACGGACACTAGATTGATTAAATTAAATGATTTTTGAATCTTTGAAATTTTGAATTAAGTTAACTGCTATTTTGAAATAGAAATCGATTTATATAAACAGGAATATTTTCGTTAATCCAAGTGCAAATGCCGAAATTGGAATTGATTTAATTAATTATTCAAAGGATTTAAATTGAAGTTTCAAAGTTGAAGTATCAAATATAAATGAATTTATCAGAATTGAGTTATTAAAATTGTTTAGTTATAACTTTGAAACCTATTTAAATTAATTTAAACTATTTCCATTAAATTAACAACTTTAATCTATTTAAACTATTTTAATTTATATTAATCTATTATAACCCATTTCATCCAATTTAATCTATTTTACCAATTTTAAACAAATTATATTTATTAATTCTATTTAAACTATTTTAAATATATTTAATATCATTTAAATCTATTTAAATCATTTTTAAATCTAATTAGATTAAATTTAATCCTATTTAAACTATTTTACCATTCAAACTATTTTAACTATTATTAAAACTATTCGTGATTATCTAAACTATTTCCAAAAATTTCAGACTGTGTAATGTTGAAGTATTTATATTTAAATCTTAATGATAACATAACTTAAGTTGTGATTTGAAATTGGTACCTTTATGAAAATTTACATATTGAGTAAATATGATTTTTGAAAGTGAATAAGATTGAAAGTGAATATGAATTTCAAAGTGAACATGATTTGAAAGTGAATACGATTTTGAAAGTGAATATAGTTGAAAAGTAAATACGATTTTGAAAGTGATATTGCTTTGAGAATATAATATTTTGACTCCTAATTATGAATTGACTTTTGAAATATAAAAGAACCATTCGGTGTGAAATAAGTGTTTGGTCATTAAAGAGACTGGGATCGAATATTGTCATGCTCTCTGCTAATACCGGAAACCACTTTAATAACTGTGTACGTGGTGGAGATTTTAGAAATCAAGTAGGATGGTATGGCGAACGATTTATGTATGAGGTTTGACGTGACCCTGACTCCTGTAAGTCAGCTTAGATGTGAGTAAAACAAAAGCCATGCCAGGCTAAGAGAGGTCGCACCTTCGATCGGACACATTTCTTCGATATCATATTATGACTTTATGATGATTTGGTGGCCAATCCTCGATTTTGATTATGGGAGTGTGTTCTGAGGTGGGCGGTAGTAGCTGCTATGCGTTACCACCGGTCCGGATATGCATTTGGTCTATCTACCTTGGCATTGCCTCGAGTACCATGTTCACATGCCCTATCACGCCTTCTACGAGTTTGTTTTGTACCATACCTAAGGAATGCCCTTTGGGTAAACCTCCACTTTACGAAGGAGTGTACTATACTGTATAGACTATGGGAATATATAAAATGTGTTAAGGGGGATATGGATAACGCCTTAACGTTATTTTAATACTTTTACTTTACTGAATACATATCATAATAGCGTATTTTACTACATAGTAGATAGTTTAACGGATCCTTAGGAGATGTGAATCCTGAATATCTCTTAAGGTATTGCACTCACGCTAGACACTAGATAGGAGATGTCAAACCCGGTAAACATATCTGACACCATCACACTCATATTTACTGTTGACTTAACTTACATAAGATCTTTTAGTTCTGACTCAAGTGTTTTGTTTTTTCATTCGCTCGGGTCAGCCTGAGTATTTCAGGGTTGAAGACCTTTTTTCTGGATGGCGAAGACGAAGATTTGTACCGGTATTATTTACTATATTGCACTGCATCATGTTGTTCCGTTGCATTTATTATTTATTTATTCATGTTTCTATAACTCTAATTTTGTATTGTAAAAGAGTAATCAAATGTATTTATAAAACAGCTTCATGAACTGTTATTTGATTATTATATTTTGTCATTCCGTTGTGAGATTCTTTGATTGTTTTATTTCTTTCTCTTTTCTTATTTACCCCATAACATTCTGCCATTTTGAATGGTTTGAGTTTGACATGTGTGTCTGTTTAAAACATCCAAAAAGGCAGGTCGTTACATCACTATATCTCTATTAAGTCGTTTATCACTCAAATTTAATTTATTTTACTAAAATGATATACTGTGATTAAATATCATGCACTCTAAGGTAACTTTTTTTACTTCAACTTGGATGATCCTGCAAAAGCATAAGAATATAAATAAACATTAATGTTATTACCCAATTTGATAAAAATCAATCCAAGCCAACAGCGAGTCAACCTGAACTAAACGTCGAATCGGGTCTAGGTTTGAAATACATCATTTAAATGAGAGAGAAAATATGTTGTAAAAAGCCTAACTATTAACAACCGAACATTTAGAGAACACTAAACACTTGAGGAACCAAAGCACCTCTTTGAATGTAGTGTGTTTCCACGGAACACCTATTTGAATTCTTAAAATAGTGAACCTTCATTTTGCGTGAAGCTAATTTCCACCACCTTATGGCACCTTTGGCTTGATCCTTGTTGGTAACTTTTGACAATACCATTGACATCAAATAACACATAGATTTCGCTGGTTACCATTGTCTTATGGTTACCTCTACCACCAACAATCTTTGACCATCTTTTGTAATATTTTCAGCATTCAATCAATGTTAAATCATACCAAATCTCACCAAATTAATGTTAACAGAATGTTGTAGAAGTGTTACGAATCTATTATGATTACGTTCCAAAATTGCAACAACTACAGAATTGTTACAAGTACAGAACCATTACAGATATGTTGCCAAGCTGTTACGATAATGTTGCAAAATTACAAACTACTAAACTGTTACAACTATGTTGCAAAAACTATTATGAATAGAACCGTGCAGTAAACAGGTTATGCAAAAAATATAATACCGATTAGATTGTCCGAGTCCAGAGTACTTTATTTCCTCGAAACAATATTGCTACATCTACGGCACTTAAGGATATCGAGCAATTGTTTCCCAAGATGAAACAGACCTGTCTCTATGTGAAACAATCACAGAGCAATGATGAACTTAAGAGAATTTAAGTAAGAACAGAGTTTTGCGGAAGAGGATGAAATGTAGAAAAAACTTGGAGAATTTTCCTATTTTGCTTCGGCCTATATATAGGCACGGGGAGGTGCCTATTCGGTAATAAGTACCTGTTGGAACGGTTGCGACAGTTTGAAAGGTTGCGACCCTTTACTAAGCGGTGCGACCGTTTGAGTTTGAATGGACAAAAATAAAAACTGTTCAATCTGAACAGCCAAGCCAAGCCAACTGCTGACTACAAAGTGCTAAGTGCCTCAATACACCTCAAAAGCCCATTCATCCACACCGCGGATGCGGGTATGGGTGCGGGTTTGGGCTCGGGCACGGGGGTGGGCATGCGCATGCGGGGTAGTGCATTGCACCGCCCGCCATGGCTATGCTTTGTCTTATAGTAACTATAATAGTGTCCACATCTTAGTATATAAACACAAAACGTATATTTTATTCTAAGATGTGGGGCTATTCGTTTTCCAAGTCATTCAATGCCTTCACATTTCCCAATGAAATGCTCATTCATTTCTAACAATCCCCATATGAATGATTAATTGCTTAATTTGTTCTCAAAGTTTTTCACAACATTTATTGTATGGGTTAAAGTAGCGCACTTTCCTTAAACTTTCCTAGTGTTTATCCTTTTGACTTACTGGCGAATCAGTGGACTAAAATTTGTCTTTAAACAGGAAGACTTTTGTGTAAATCTAAAATATACCACACACAATAAGTGTTTCTTATCTTTCTTAGTTCTTTTTTTGTGTTCATTTTTGCCATGAACACCAGCTTGGTCTCACGAATGATTGGAGAATTTGGCCTTACAATTCTCCTTGAAGCAGCGCCTTCGCACTCACGTTGGTGATTCTATAAATGGTATTTTACAATACTCCACTTGGTTCTTAATATTTCCAAGTATAGACATCATTATAAGTATCCAAACTTATCCTATTCTCCGGCAAGTAGTGCACTGACTTATCATAGGAATGGTTTGAATATTTACAGTGCTATCAAGTTTATCTAAACTTAGTTGTCCCTTTGAACCTAGATCTTAGGATCTCCAGTCAGTTAGGTGGGGTTTCCATTTAAAGAAACTTTTTAGTTTATAGGTCTTTACCCCATTCCCATCAATAAATATTAACCTTCTCTCTAGGTAAACCTTTTGTTAGTGGACCCATAATGTAATCATTTGATCTTACATAGTCAATTGTGATAACCCCATTGGAGAGAAGTTGTCTAACAGTTTTATGTCTACGACGAATATGTCTAGACTTGCCATTGTAAAGCTTAGTATTGGCCCTTCCAATAGCCAATTGGCTGTCGCAATATATGCTTATTGGAGGTACGGGCTTTTTGCCATTTGGAATACCTTCTAATAAAACCTCGAAGCCAATCCGCTTATTGTACGACATTGTCAAAGGAAATAAATTCTAATTCCATGATTAATCTTGCTATACAAGTTTGTTTAGGGGATCTCCAAGGTATTGCCCCATTAGCTAAGGTAAATACATATCCACTAGTGGATTTTGTATCTGATGAACCAGTTATCCAGTTTGCATCACCATACCCTTCTATTATAGATGGGTGCCTTTCATAATGTGGTCCATGACTTTGTGTATACCTTAGATATCCCAATACTCGAATTATAGCTTTCCAGTGATTCTTTCCTCGGTTTCTAGTATATCTGCTTAGTTTACTAACGGCATATGCTATATCAGGTCTAGTGCATTTCATTACGTACATAATGCTGCCTAGTAAAGAAGAGTACTCAAGTTGGTAAATACTAACATCGCTATTTTTAACTCAGTTTTGGTTCAAATCTACGGGTGATTTTACTGATATTATATTGAGTTGTTTAAACTTTTCAAGTATTTTCCCAATGTAGTGTGATTGGGATAACACATATCCTTGGTTTTATGTATTTTTACACCAAGTATCACATCAGCGGTTCCCAGATCTTTCATGTCAAATCTAGCGGAGAGAATATATTTTGAGGATTTTATTACCTCCTTGTCGCCTCCAAATATTAGTAAATCATCTACATATAGACATACAATGACATATCCTATATTTGTATACTTAGAATAGACACATTTGTTACACTTATTTATATGAAATCCATTTAGTATCATATTTTCATCAAATTTTTATGCCATTGTTTAGGCGCTTATTTAAACCTATAAAGTGATTTTCTTAATTTACAAACCTTACTTTCATTTCCTGTTTTAGGAAACCTTCAGGTTGTTTCATATATATATATATATATATATATGTATATATATATATATGTATATATATATTTCTTCTTCTAGTTCACCATTTAAAAATGTTGTCTTTACATCCATTTGATATATTTCTAAACAAAGTGTGAATGCAATTGCTATCAGCATTCTTATTGATGTTATTGTAGTTGCTAGAGAGTATGTGTCAAAATAGTCCATGTCTTCTTTTTGTCTGAATCTTTGAACCACAAGTCGAGCTTTATACTTGTCTGTTGAACCATTAGGTTTCAATTTCTTCTTAAATATCCATTTATTATCTAAGGTCTTGCATTCTTGAGGTAAATCAACTAACTCCCATGTATGGTTTGCCATAATGGATTCGATCCCATTGTTAATGGCCTCCTTCCAGTAAGGAGGATCGACGGAGGACATATCTTGTTTGTATGTTAGTGGGTCGTCTTTTAACATAAATGTGTAGGAGTCTGGTCCAATGGTTTTTAAGGTCTTTGATCTTTTGCTTTTCCTTGGTTCCTCCACTTGCTGATCAGCATGCTGATCATTATCAATATTTTGTTCAGTATTCTCATGAAAATTGGAGATTTCAGTTTCTCTTGGTCTCTTTTGAGTATAATTTTCAATAGCCTGTTTTAAGGGGTATATATGTTCGAAAAATCTAGCATTTCTCGACTTAATGATGGTATTTACGTGAATATCATCAATTTTGGATTTGTGTACAAAAAATCGATCAGCGGCACTGTTTTGTGCATATCCAATGAATACGTAATCAATTGTTTTTGATCCAATTTTTACTTTCTTTGGTTTAGGTACCTCTACTTTCACAAGACACCCCCCACATTTTAAGTATTTGTAGGATGGCGGTCTATTTTTTCAAATTTCGTGGGGAGATTTAGATGTTTTCTTTCGTGGTATGTTATTCAAAATATGATTTGCAGAAAGAATAGCTTCTCCCAAGAAGTTACCTAGCAAGCCAGAAATATTTAGTACGACATTCATCATTTCTTTAAGAGTTCTATTTTTCTTTCGGCTATACCGTTGGATTGATGTAAATACGGGTGTAACAACCTGCAAATTTTATGATTATATATTTAAATATTTTATTTAAATATAGCATCGATAATCGGATTAAAGTCTGAAATGCTACTTTTTGTAAACAATCGAATTAGGACCCAAGACTACTTCCATTGTGTTCAGAATGGTGCTTGCGGCCTTTTTGAGTATAAACATCGATATGTTTGGAGTTGAGTTGAATTTTGCTATTTTTCAATTGGGCTTTAGGCTTAGGTTTCAGGCCGTTAACCCAACATAATACACTAACTCCACCCCTCTCCTCTTCATTTATTTTCATTTCCTAACACTCTCAAGCTAAAGAAAAATGGGGGAAAGAAAGGAAAATTAAAATTCCTAAACCCTAGATTACTAGGAAATTCAAGATCATAGCTCCAAAATCAAAGAAAAGCTTAGGTAGCCATCCTCTTCATCTTCTCCGCCTCAATCCCTCTTCAATTCATAGAAATTCCTAAACTTGAGCTTAGGAAATTCATTTCATTTGATAATAGATTGAAGATTCTTGAGGTATTGCTGAGGAGGAATTGGTCTTGCTTTGTCTTGAAGCTTCTCATTTGTTTTTGGGTTTAAAGGTGAGTTCTTGAACTCATATCTATGTCTATAACTTTCATTGTTGTTAGGTATGAATTACTAACATCTATTTCATGTTCATTTGCTTTTGATTTCAACTGATTTGGTGAATTTTCCAATTTTTTTTATTTTGAAGTCAAAATCTTTAAAGATCCTATCTTGGGTGTTTGGACATGTTTTTGGCGGTGTATCGAAGAGCCTATAGGGCTGGGTTGTCGATTGGTATGAATCCCTAGCATCCGTTGCTCGTTCGATCGCATCCGGTTTGGATTTTTTACCCTCTTTGGGATAGACTGATTTTCGCCTAGCAGAAAAATCCAAACATCTGGAAAGGGTGCCTGGAAAAGACAAAAAAATAACACACGTAGAAAAAAAGGGCAGAGCTAAAACGTGGACGTCTGGAACAAAATCCAGAAGTTTGGTTGAAAATTCCAGACGTCTGGAAGTGTTCTGGAATTAAAAAGAGAAAGAGGAAAACATATATATTTGCAGAACCAAGGGCCAGACGTCTGGCTAAACCTACCAGACGTCTAGAACTATCAATTTTGCCTATTTTGGCTGTTTTCGAGTGGATTTCCAATTTTTATCGATTTTTGTTGTTCCGGATAGTTGTTGTCATTCATTATCGACTTTGATGACTTCTTTTACGGATTTTTGGGAATATCCACTTGATGGATTTGATATCGATTTTTATGGTTTTAATTCACGTTGTCGAATGCGGATTTTTGGTGATTGATTGTTTTTACAATAATTTCTTTGATTTTCACTTTAAAATACAAAGGTTTTTATACTAGTAGTAAATATTTAAACTCTTTCACAAAAATGATTTCGGTGTTACTTTTAATACAAACCTCGTTTTTAAAACCGTTTTCCAATCTATTAGTATATACAAACCTTTACCCCATTCGTTTGAGAAATCTAATTAAACAGCTTAGCAAAAACAGTGGTATGAAACGCTTGCGTTTACTTTGTCGGTTAATTTTTGGACTTGTTCGATTGAAATCTCATGACAATTTTCGAGTGGAAATCTATAATTTGTTCCTAAATATTTAAGTTTAGCCAATGGTTATGGGACTTGAAGCTAAACTCGTGTATTTACTAGCTTAGTGTAATTTACACTTATCGATCAATGATGATCCTTCGGTGGGTTAGATTAGCCATGTGTGATGTCTCTTTGCCCACAAAAGGGGGACTATACCCTGTTTAGAGGTGCTTCTGCTCACAGTCCGCAAAGGGGGACTATACCCTATTTGGAGGAGCTTCTGCTCCTAGTCCACAAAGGGGGACTATACCCTGTTTGGAGGAGCTTCTGCTTATAGTCCACAAAGGGGGACTGTACCATGTTTGGAGGAGCTCCGGCTCATTTTATGGGATAGCGACTCATTTGTGATACACGTGTTGGTGAGTTTTCGTGCACCCGTTTGTGATAGGCCTCTCTTTTCCACTTTTATGTTTTTCTGGATTTCTAATTATTGATTTATGGAATTTTTGTGTTTCACCTATTTTTGTGGTTGGTTAATAAGCTTTATCAATACTTGAGGTTTGGTGAATAAGCAAAAGAATATGACTTTCTTTTTGGTGTTTTGAGTAGATTTGAAATATGGTATGATTTTCATTGTTACATATATTTCTGTTATATCTCTTATCCTATCTCATTTTATATGGTATTTATAGCTCGACTAATCCATTTATTATTTTTCTTCTTAGATAACACTAGGTTCAGACCGAGGTATTTCAGGTGCTTCTACTCGACTTCTTATCAAAGACTGTCATCTGACTTTTGGCTAACTACTTAACTTAGTAGTTTTTTCTTTTATACATTCAAGATAGAGACTCCTTGATGTATACGTATTCTTTTGTCTAGCACTTATATCTATTCTTTTATGATGTAGTGGATCTTGTAGGACCACTACTTTGATGTAAACTTCTATGTGTTGTATTCATATCTGTTTTCGTCTTAGTGATATGAATATCTATGACTGATTTATGTTATGCTTATTTTATATTTGTTTCCGAAGATCACATAGCCACTTTGTAGTGGTTTTGAATTTGTAATTGATGTGTTAGATTTCCTCTTAAAATGAAATGCATGTAGTACTATCTGACATATCGGTACTCGCACAAAGCAATTACACAGATGGTCGCTCCTCAACAGCCTTATTCTTCGTGCTAGTCGATGGCATTACTCTATAGTGTCCTTGGCTAGTTTGAGTATAGAGGTGGGGCATCACAGCTTGGTATCAAAGCAAAACTTCGGAACAATTTAGAATAATCTAGCAAGGATCATTGTCCTAAGTCTTTCTTAGGAATCGTGCCTTAGGATTTATTCGAATCTTAGGACCCGTTCTACCATAATTCCTTTTATGATGCCTTGTTTTATCAATCAAATTTTTTTGATATTCATTCTGAGAATTACTTTTTCCTCTTCTTTCTTTCTTTCTTAAAGAAGAGAAATGGTTAGACCTGGCCATCCCATTGCCGGTCAATCCAGTGCTACTCCTCAGGATATGCGTTCTGAGCCAATTTTCATGTTATGCGTTACTTATGCATTCGGAATTGATTTTTGGGAAAGGATTGGCTTAATCATTATGAAGCCATATCCTATATCCCTGGAGGACCATCCATCTTTGACATTCTCGATCTGTTAAGCAGGTTTTTAATTTTTCTTAATGATGTTGATTCCAATTCGGTGGCATCTTTTATTCTTTAAACCCACATAATGAGGGAAATGTTATTTCTCTCATTTAAGTATTTTGTGAACTTTCCGGTATTTTTGAGCTTGGCTTAGGATTACCACCTAAGTGATCTATTAAGTGGTGCTAAGGTCTTTTGCTCGACCTAGCCACTGGTTTTCATCAGTTACGAGTTGTAGAGGGTAGCACCACTTACCGCATTCCACACTCGTTATGATTCTTATGAATGACTCGTGATGTCATTCGGTTTGTCCAGCTTATTTCATCCATCTTATGAATCGAGTATTCTATGAATATCTCGATGAGTCCACTTGTATTCATTGATTATGGATGAAAATAGCAATTTAAAATTTACGAATCTTTTTAATAAGATACATTTATAAGTAAAATTGGATTTTGTTCTTAGAACGATCAAAGAATATTCGTAAAAAAAAATTTAAGAGACAAGTTTATCATATAGAAGATGATTTTGTGTTGTTTTGCCCATTGAGTGCTTTAAGAATTCTAGTCGATGTGCCTGATCAACGTTATCGATAGGAATCTCCTAAACGCTACGATGAGACAGTTAGACACAATAAATTGACTTGTAATAAGTTAAATTTTCTAAAAAGATAATTACAAAAGTTAACTATAATTTTGAATGTTTTAAGATTTTCGGGAAAGTGGATCATTTAAAAGAACTCCTTTCCGATGCTCATGTTCTTGTGATTCCTGAAGGGAACCAAGACTTCACTATTTGTATCGATGCTAGTCGTATTGGTTTGGTTGTCATTCTCATGCAAAAAGGGAACGTGTAATCGTGTATGCTTCTAGGCAATTAAAGCCTGCCGAGACTAGGCATGCCACTCATGATTTAGTGCTCACGGCTATTGTTTCCGCCCTTAGAAATTGGCATCCTTATCTTTTGGGAGAGAAATTTATTCTCTACACCGATCATAAATCTTAGAAGTGTTTATTTTCTCAAAAGGAACTTAATTCGTGTCAACAACATTCGCTCGAGTTTCTTGCATCTTATGATCTTGGTATTCTTTATACTCCCAGAAAGGGAAATCGTGTTGCCGATTCCCTTAGTCGTAAGCAATAAGCGGCTTCATGATATCTGAATGGAATGACCTCGAGACTTTGTCCACTTGTGAGATTCAAGATCGTGAATCTGATTCATGTTCATCTCTTGTTTTATGTATCCTTGAGGCTCATCGATCTCTTTTAGACCGCATTCTTGAAGCTCAAAACCATGATCCCGAATTGGCTCATCTTAGCCAAAGTTGTAGGGATAGAAATATTAATGGTTTGAAAGACTTTGAAATCGATGCTCGTGGCGGCATTCGAAAATTTGGTAGACTTATCGTGCCAAATATTAGTGATCTTCGTAAAGACATTTTAGAAGATTCTCATCGTTCTAAATTTACCATTCATCTCAGCGGTAGTAAAATGTACGTCGATATGAAGCGACTTTATTATTAGGATGGAATGAAATCCGATATTGCTTACTTTATTAAGCATTACATAACTTGCCAACTCATAAAGGCAAAGCATCAAAAGCCCGGTGGGTACTTTTGGATATTTCCGTATGGAAGTGGGATCAAGTCTCCAAAATGGACTTTATTGAAGGTTTTCCCCGTTCTCGTTAGGGTCGTGATAGTTTATAGGTGATAGTAGATAGATTTACAAAATCCGTTCATTTTATTCCCGTTCGGTCTAATCGGACCGTACCTCTCATGACCAAACTCTATTTTAGGGAAACTGTTAAATTGCATAGAGTTCCTACTTCTATTATTAGCAATCGTGATCCATTATTTACTAGTGGATTTTGGAAGAGTCTTCAAAAAGCATTGAGAACGAAGCTTAATCTTAGCACCACTTATCATCCTCGGTCCGATGGACAAACAGAGCGTGTGAATCAAACTCTTGAAGATCTTTTTCATGCATGTGTTCTTGATTTTGGTGGAAGTTGGGAAGATCATATTTCTCTTGTTGAGTTTTCCTTTAATAATAGCCTCCAATCTGGTATTGGTATGGCACCTTTCGAGGCACTCTATGGAAGGCCATGCCGATCTCCTTCTTGTTGGCTTGAGGTCGGTGAGAAGCTGGTTTTGGATCCAGATTTTATTCGTGAATCCACAAAAAAGATTGACCTTATTTGTCATAGGATGAAAGAAGCTCAAAGTAGACAAAAATCCTATGTCGATAACCGAAGAAGAAATTTGGAATTTTCTGTGGGAGATTTGGTGTTTATTCATGTTTTACCTATGAAGGGTGTTGCGCCTTTCAGTCGATCGGGAAAATTAGCACCTCGATATATTGGTCCATTTCCCATCACCGAACGCATTGGTTCCGTGGCTTATCGCCTTTTATTACCGGCTCAATTTTCTGCTATTCATGATGTATTTCAAGTCTCTCAACTACGGAAATGCCCTAGGGATTTTGATTCCACTCTTGAGCCTGGTGTTATTGAAGAAATGAAGTTTCACCTAATTTGACTTATGAGCAACATCCTATTCGCATCATTTCTACGGAGGATAAAGGCCTTTTAAATAAAGATGTTCCGCATGTGAAATTTCAGTGGTCCGCAAATCCTAAGGATTGTTCTTGGAAATCCAGAGAATTCATCGAGCGAACACATCCGGACTTACTCTCCTGGGCTCTTTAAGGTGAACTTCTTACTTCAAATTTTCTTTTATGTTGATATGCTTTTGTGGTTGTTACTCTTCGTTCTCTTCTTAAGTATTGCGAGGATGCAATCTCTTTAAGGAGAGGAGTCTGTAACAACCCGCATATTTTACAAATATATTTAAATATAGCATCGATAGTCGGATTAAAGTCCGAAATGCTATTTTTTGTAAAAATGTAACTAAACTCGAGACTACTTCCCTTGAGTTCAAAATGGTGTTTGCGACCTTTTTAAGTATAAACATCGATATGTTTTAGGCTTGGGTTTCAGCCCATTAACCCAACATAATACCCTAACTCCACCCCCTCTCCTCTTCATTCATTTTGATTTCCTAACACTCTCAGGCTAAAAGAAAATGGGGAAAGAAAAGGAAATTAAAATTCCTAAGCCCTAGATTACTACAAAATTAAAGATTATACCTTCAAAATCAAAGAGAATCCTAGGTAAGCATCCTCTTCATCTTCTCCATCTCAATCCCTCTTCAATTCTCAGAAATTTCTGAACCCTAACTTAGGAAATTCACTTCATTTGATAATAAATTACAGATTCTTGAGGTCTTGTTGAGGAGGAATTGGTCTTGCTTTGTCTTAAAGCTTCTCATTTGTAGTTTTTAGGTTTAAAGGTGAGTTCTTGAACTCGCATCTGTGTCTATAGCTTTCATTGTTGTTAGGTATGAATTCCCAACATCTATTTCATGTTCATTTGCTTTTGATTTGAATTGATTTGGTGAATCTTTCAGTTTTGGTATTTTGAAGTCAAAATCTTTAAAGATCCTATCTTGGGTGTTCGGACATGTTTTTGGTGATGTATCGAAGAGCCTGTAGGGCTGGGTTGTCAATTGGCATAAATCCCTAGCATCTATTACTCGTTCGATCGCATCTGGTTTGGATTTTCACCTTCATTGGGCTAGGCAGATTGTTGCCTAACAGAAAAATCCAAACGTCGGGTTGAAAATTCCAAACGTTTGGAAGGGTTCTGGAATTAAAAAGAGAACAGAAAAAAACGTATATATTTCCAGAACCTAGGGCCAGACGTCTGGCTAAACCTATCAGATGTTTGGAACTTTTAATTTTTCCCATTTTAGCTGTTTTTGAGTGGATTTTCAATTTTTATCAATTTTTATTATTCCGGATAGTTATTGTCATTCATTATCGACTTTAGTGACTTCTTTTATAGATTTTTGGGAATATCCATTTGATGGATTTGATATTGATTTTTATGGATTTAATTCACGTTGTCGAATGTGGATTTTTAGTGATTGATTGTTTTTACAATCATTTCTTTGATTTGTCACTTTAAAATACAAAGTTTTTTATACTAGTAGTAAATATTCAAACTCTTTCACAAAAATGATTTCAGTGTTACTTTTAATACAAACCTCGTTTTTAAAACCATTTTCCAATCTATTTGTATATACAAACCTTTGCCTCATTCGTTTGAGAAATCTAATTAAACGACTTAGCAAAACAAGTGGTATGAAACGCTTGTGTTTACTTCGTCAGTTAATTTTTAGACTTGTTCGATTGAAATCTCATGACAATTTTCGAGTGGAAATCTACAATTTGTTCGTAAACATTTAAGTTAAGCTAGTGGTTATGGGACATGAAGCTAAACTCATGTATTTACTAGCTTAGTGTAATTTACACTTATCGATCAATGATGATCCTTTGGTGGTTTATATAGCGATGTCCGAAGTCTCTTTTTCCACAAAAAGGGGACTATACCGGGTTTAGAGGTGCTTCTGCTCATAGTCCGCAAAGAGGGACTATACCCTGTTTGGAGAAGCTTCTGCTCATAGTCCGCAAAGAAGGACTATACCCTATTCGGAGGAGCTTCTGCTCATAGTCCGCAAAGGGGGACTATACCCTGTTTGGAGGAGCTCCGACTCATTTTATGGGATAGCGACCCATTTGTGATACACGTATTGGTGAGTTTTCGTGCCCCCGTTTGGGATAGCGACCCATTTGAGGTTTGGTGAATAAGCTAAAGAATACGACATATTTTTGGTGTTTTGAGTAGATTTGAGATATGGTATGATTTTCATTGTTATCATATATTTCTGTTATATCTCTTATCCTATCTCATTTTATATGATATTTATAGCTTGACCAATCCATTTATTATTTTTCTTCTTAGATAATACTTGGTTCAGACCGAGGTATTTCAGGTGCTTTTACTTGACTTCTTATAAGGGACCACTACTTTGATGTACACTTCTATGTGTTGTATTCATATCTTTTTCCGCCTTAGTGATATGAATATCTATGACTGATTTATGTTACGCTTATTTTATATTTGTTTTCAAAGATCACATAGCCACTGTGTAGTGGTTTTGAGTTTGTAATTGATGTGTCAGATTTCCTCTTAAATTGAAATGCATGTAATACTATTTGACATATCGGTACTCGCACAAAGCAATTACACAGATGGCCGCTCCTCAACAGCATTATTCTTCGTGCTAGTCGACGATATTACTCTGTAGTGTCCTTGGCTAGTGTGAGTATAGAGGTGGGGCATCACAGCTTGGTATCAGAGCAAAACTTCGGAACAACATAGAATAATCTAGCAAAGACCATTGTCCTAAGTCTTTCTTAGGAATCTTGCCTTAGGATTTATTCGAGTCTTAGGACCCGTTCTATACTGATTCCTTTTATGATGCCTTGTTTTACCAATCAAGTTTGTTTGATATTCATTTTGAGAATAACTTTTTCCTCTTCTTTCTTTCTTTCTTAAAGAAGAGAAATGGTTAGACCTGGTCGTCCCAGTGCTGGTCAATCCATTGCTACTCCTCAAGATGGAGTATTTATGTCTGGCTAGCAGCTTTTAGATCTTGTAAAGATGTCGAGATTATTTTATGTGATTATGCGTTCCGAGCCGATTTTATGTTATGCGTTACTTATGCTTCAGAATTGATTTTTTGGAAAGTATTGGCTTAATCATTATGAAACCATATCTTACATCCCGAGAGGACTGTCCATTTTCGACATTCTCGACCTGTTAAGCAGATTTTTAATTTCTGTTATTGATTTTGATTCCAATTCGGTGGCATTATTTTATTCTTTAAACCCACATGATGAGGGAAATGTTATTTCTCTCATTCAAGTAGTTTGTGAATTTTTCGGTATTTTTGAGCATGTCTTAGGATTACCACCTAAGCGATCTATTGAGTGGTGTAAGGTCATTTGGTCGACCTTGCCATCAGTTTTCATTAGTTACGAGTTGCGGAGGGTAGCATCACTTACCGCATTCAGCATTCGTTATGATTCTTATGAATGACTCGTGGTGTCATTCGGTTTGTCCAGCTTATTTCATTCATTTTATGAATCGAGTATTCTATGAATATCGATGAGTCCGCCTTGTGTTCATTGATTATGGATGAAAATAGCAATTTAAAATTTGCGAATCTTTTTAATAAGATACATTTATAAGCATGATTGGATTTTTTTCTTAAAACGAGCATAGAATATTCGTAAAAAAATTTAAGAGACATGATTATCATATAGAAGATGATTTTGTGTTGTTTTGCCCATTTAGTGCTTTAAGAATTCAGGTCGATGCACCTGATCAGCGTTTTCTATAGGAATCTCCTAAACGCTATGATGAGACAGTCGGACATAGTAAATTGACTTGTAATGAGTTAAATTTTCTAAAAACTGATTACATAACGTTAATTATAATTTTGAATGTTTTAAGCTTTTCGGGAAAGAGGATCATTTAAAAGAACTCCTTTTCGATGCTCCTATTCTTGTAATTCCCAAAGGGAACCAAGACTTCACTGTTTGTACCGATGCTAGTCGTATTGGTTTGGGTGTCATTCTCATGCAAAAAGGGAACGTGTAATCGCGTATGCTTCTAAGCAATTAAAGGCTGCCTAGACTAGATATGTCACTGATTTAGAGCTCGCGGCTATTGCTTTTGCCCTTACAATTTGGCGGCATTATCTTATGTGAGAGAAATTTGTTCTCTGCACCAATCATAAATCTTTGAAGTGTTTATTTCTCAAAAGGAACTTAATTTGCGTCTACAATGTTGGATCGAGTTTCTTGCATCTTATGATCTTGATATTGTTTGTACTCCCGGAAAAGGAAATCATGTTGCCGATGCCCTTAGTCGTAAGCAACAAGCGGTTGTTTCCATCATGATATCTGAATGCAATGACCTCGAGACTTTGTTCACTTGTGAGATTCGAGATCGCGAATCCAATTCATGTTCATCTCTTGTTTTATGTAGACTTGAGTCTCATCCCACTCTTTTAGACCGCATTCTTGAAGCTCAAAACCATGATCCCAAATTGGCTCATCTTAGCCAAAGTTGTAGGGATAGAAATATTGATGGTTTGAAAGACTTTGAAATCGATGCTTGTGGCGGAATTCGAAAATTTGGTCGAATTATCGTGCCAAATATTAGTGTTCTTCGTAAAGCCATTTTAGAAGATTCTCATCGTTCTAAATTTACCCTTCATCCCGGCAGTAGTAAAATGTACGTAGATATGAAGCGACTTTATGATTGGGTTGGAATGAAATCCGACATTACTAACTTCATTAAGCATTGCATAACTTGCCAACGCATAAAGGTCGAGCATCAAAGGCTCGATAGGTTGTTGCAACCTTTGGATATTCCTGTATGGAAGTGGGATGAAGTCTCCATGGACTTTATTAATGGTCTTCCTCGTTCTCGTTCGGGTCATGACAGCTTGTAGGTGATAGTAGATAGACTTACAAAATCCGTCCGCTTTATTCCCGTTTGGTCTAATCAGACCGTACCTCTCTCGGCCAAACTCTATGTTAGAGAAATTGTTAAATTGCGTGGAGTTCCTACTTCTATTGTTAGCGATCATGATCCATTATGAACTAGTGGATTTTGGAAGAATCTTCGAAAAGCTTTGAGAACGAAGCTTAACCTTAGCACCGCTTATCATCCTCAGTCCGATGGACAAACAGAGCGCACTACTACAAAACTGGCCATTTGCATCGGTTGTTTACCCCCCTTTTGCATCAGTTCAACAACTGATGCATATGCAACCTATGCAACAGGCGTAACACTTTTGCATCAGTTCTGAAACCGATGCAAAAAGGTCCTTTTTTCATCGGTTGTTACTAACAACTGATGCAAAATATCATGGTTGGTTGCTTGAACACAGCCCCCATGTTGCATCAGTTGTAATGAAAACCGATGCAACAAAGTAACTTGTTGCATCGGTTTTTTGTAACAACCGATGCAAACTAATCCCTCTATTGCATTAGCTATTTATACCTGATGCAAAAAAGCCATTCTCAGAAACCATTGTTACAGTACTCAAATAGATTATATATATATATATATATATATATATATATATATTATTGATTATAACAAACAATTATTGCATGCAATATTACAATCATTCAAAATTAAATTTGATGGCAAATACAAATTGAATAACATAATACCAAAATAAACATATATCAATTAAAGTGTTAATAATCTATACAACATAATGGTTCATACATTCATTTTTGCAGCATAATTCAGATCTTTAGTCCCTTCCACCACCTCAACATCCTCAAATACCCATGCACAAATACTACCTTACCATCATCTCGTCAGACTGCCACAAGCCAACACTATATACAAACTTCCCAAATCACTACTAACTAATATTCCTCAAACCAATGTTACTGCCATCAACCAAGCACCACCATCTTCAACTTCTAGCAACTTCACTGCCAAGAACTTCAACAACTCCACAACACTTCTGCCTGCACTTCAATCCTGCCACCATCCATTGCCTTCTACTTGCCGTTCAATACTGCCTCCAGCCTGCCACTGTCACACTGCCTCTTTCATTTCACAAATCACACAAATCATCGCATCACTCCACTGCCTCCACCACAAACAAGCAACATCACCATTGCTCTGCACATTACCGCTACCCACCATTAAACAAACTACTGCACCCTTCACACACTGTACACTGGTACAATTCACTACTGTCATACCACTCATACTACCATACATACAACTACCCACCCACTACTTCAACTGCTATACCACACTTGCCACTGCACTTCAACCTTGCCAACTCCCCTATGCCTTATACAACTTACCCACCAGTACAATTTCATACTATATCATACTTCCCTGCCTACTCACACATATCATTTCAAGCTATACTGCTAAACACTTCATCTTCACATCAACTCACTTGAACACCATAGATAGCAACAGCTTGAATGTACAACTATTTGACAATTGCGATGATTCACATGAACAAACAGGAAATAAACAAATAAAAAGGGACAAATGAGAAAACAAGAAGGAAATGCATTGGTAAACGACAAGCGTATGTGTGAGAAGTTAAGGACCAAATAATATCGGACGAGTTTTATAGCAAGAGCTAGCTGGATATTTTAGGTACGGTCAACGAATCAGCTAATATACCAAGTTTTATAATATAGACTAATAGTTGCTATTTAACAAATGATCAAAACTGAAGACTACCGCAAAACATTTCTGGTCGGCAATTGTAATTAAAACTGAAGACTATCGGTCAGGAAGATAGCTTTCAACAGGTGGAGCCTCCAAGTACGCATATAAAATATCATCTGCTTTGTCAATCATGAAAAGGGCTACAATGACACTTTATTTATTATGTTCTCAATACTATACCTGACACAACTTCAGCATGGATATATGTCCATTGGCAGCCAAAAACTAATCTACTACTGGCCATCGTGCTCTCACAAAAGCAGGTCCAAATTTTCAACCTCTCTGGATTTGATGAACACAGAATCCATTGCTTCAACTTGGTTAACATTGATGGTGTTTTAGCTATGTTGGTCATTATGAGATATCAATAAATACTTAGTTAGGAAGTCAAATGCCACTGAAAGCACAACTAATCAATTAGAAGTTTATCCAATCAAGCGGCAATATGCCAAGTCTATTTATAATATTATACAAAAATGAACGCGTAAATAGATCTGTAAAGGAATTGATTGCAACTGTGAATTTTCAATTAGATGAACTAGCTTTTTAACGAAAGAAAATACCACGAATCCAAAGTCTCAGGCAAATGCCAAATGTTGTTGCTATAAAGTATACATGTTATAGAGTTCAGAACTACATATCTGGCAATGTTTTCAGTATTCTTTCTACATGATCTTTAACAAACAAAATGATCATTGACTTAGATTAAGTATTTGAAATTTTTTAAGCTTTATTTCTATTCAGGTTACTTCAAAAGGATACTTCTTAGATTATGAGCTTGACTATATTCACTGTCATGTCCAGAATCATTGAATGACAAACCAAACACAATTCCTTAAGAACATCGGTCATTAACAAAAATGAGTGAATATATTATACTAGAATATACATGCGTACAAAATCAATATCAAGAAAACCCAAACCAATATCAAATTTTGGGTTTGTCTGATATGTTAATAAGCTGTAATGAGTAAACATAAAATCAACATTGTATGAAATGATACCCAAATCTATATCAAATTTTGGATAACTCATAACAACTATGGGTATCATTTAACTTATATCCATATTTTTAAAGATATATTTTGATTTTTCATCATAATTAAGTCAACCGGTTGATAGGATTAGCTTCAATAATTCATATTTGTTCATCAGCCCAAAGTAAGAAAAAACCAGAAGCCTTACTGAAAAGTTCAAAAAAATTGGAAAATAGAAGGAAATTATAACGTACTTATGCATATCCAGGGAATTTCATTAATTGGACTTGCCAAATATGTTAATAAGCGGTAATGAGCAAACCCAATAGCAAAATAGGTTATTTGATATGTACAAAATAAATTTTTTGTAGATTAAGATATGAACTACCTAAGTCAAATATAAAGAATCATGAAATCTAACCAAAAAATGTTAGTCGAAAGCTGAAAAGTGCATATTAAAATGGGAAAAATAGTATACTATATAATTTTCGCTTTTTTGTGAAAATTTATTCTCCTGTAAAGAATAGAATTTAAATTTTACACTCTTTAAACTATAATTTAATCATAGCTCGCATCGAAGATATATGAAGATATTTCAAATTTGAAAATACATTTTCTTGGGCATATCTCATTTGATATGCATGCAAAAATAAAAATTAACAGGAATATCAAATTTGCATATCCACGTTTTTATCTATAGTGGTAAGGAAAGTTTCCAACCAATCTGTGAATTCATTAGCCGTATATGTTCAGTACTCATATTACTCAAGTTTTTTCATATATAAATAAATCTAGAAAGATATATATAAGGTTATAAATTTACATAGAGATTGAATTTAAACCTGGGAAATGGCAAGGAAAGAAGAGGCGCAAAACGACTGCAACAAAAGCGATCCATTTACCTACGTCTCCTCTGCAGTAGAAATATAAAAAAAATTCATTAAAAACTGTTGGAAATAGGTTATATTAATATAATATAGTTAGAAACCACCTCAGTAAATTGAATACAACTGAAGGAAGACTCAAGAAAATATAAGGTATCAAAAGTGAGGTTAACATGTTCGTCTTCCAATTTGTTCGATCCAATATTAACTGGTATCTACCACAAATAATATATAAAAAAAGCATCTTTATTTGAACAGCTGCTACTTTAAACCATTGCAGGATATATATTTGAAATTGATCGATAAATAGAACATACATAGTTGCAGCCGAAGCAAGAAACTTAAGAAAAGTAGTTCCGAACCCAAATCCAAGCCCATTGTGGAGAAGAAAATACATTATTAATAACAACTTTTGCCTTCTCAACTGTGGTGAAGAAAATCCATTATTAATAACAACTTTTTTTTTCATGTCAACAAAGCAAATGAAAACAACACAGGATGATACTAATTATAATGGAATTTTCACAAGTAATAAAAATATGAAACAAGACACGTGATAACATAAAAAACTATGAATCTTGAGAATGTCAGGATAAGTGTATAGACCATTTTTTTTCAATTTTATTTATTTACTGGTTTTATTGATTTATTTTCATATTTATATCAAAAAACTGATACATTTTTACAAGCACATTTGACAGTTAATCCGTGTTCTATTCCTTAAAATAAATAAACATTCCACGAGGCAAATGTCCAAGGAAAATGCATGAAACTGGGTGGTGTTATGCTACAGAGATAAAGCAATTTTTTATTTAATCCCGCCTTTCCAATAAAAACGTATAACAGATTTGGATTTAGATATGTATTCGGTATACTGTCGTTGATTCAGCAATTTGTATTGGATCACTTTAAAAGCACCAATGCAATTTCGTCAAACAGAAAAATTACACTGATGAAATTTGAAATAGCATCAGTGAAAATTCTTCTAAGTAACTAAAATACATTGGCATGGTAAGAATTGCATCAGAGTGAAAAACTAATTTACCGTCGGCATGGTAGATTCGGGTCTAAGTTTGAAATTAATGTTGAAATGAGTCTAATTTTTGAACTAAATTGATCAAGAAAACCCAAATAAGCAATCAACTAAAATGATAAAATGTTGCTTACCTGAACCTAACTTTCTTGAGATCAGTTACACCACAAGGTAAAGAAGTTAGAGTTATGTAGATGCCAGGTTCATCCTGCTCCACACATTCAGTTTCTTGATTAGATTCTATATCTGGTAGCTTGCTTCCATTTCTTATTACTTCTGAATGACCATTTACTCCATTTATGCAAGGGTTGTTAATGGTATTGGATCCATGTGTTGAAACTCCACTTAAACTACCATTTGAATCATGCTCGTGTGAAGGGATCAAATTATTTAAATACTTGATGATTGGAATTTAAATTTGCGATTTCAGAACACCCAAATTGCAACCATAACCAGAGCCAAAACTGCAACTATCCCAAATTGGCGAACTCCGCCTCCATCCACACAATCAGCTACGACCAACGACGACCCCAAACTAAATTCCTCCCTCTCCACCAACCACTCATCATGCCGTCGCCACCACAAATCCAATCGGCAACCGAACTTCAATCGAGACTTGCAAAACCGCTTCCAATTCCACGCAGCACCCAAATTTCGTCTGAATTATTCGACCTCGAATCACTGCCCAAAACTATTAGCCTCGACCTGCAAATCGCTTCGCTTAGTCGCAGAACAAATTCAGAGTTTACCGTCAGCACCCTCAATCACAATGGCGAAATTATCGCGGTCGATCCACAAAGTCTCGGCCTTTTTGTTTGTGTTTCTTTTGGTTTCTTTATCGTTCTGATATGGTGTGGCCGAAGGAGCCCTACACGATGGAGTCGACAAAGTGCCATCGTTAAATTTTCTGATTTTCACTTTGGGAATTGGGTGAAGAAGATCGGTGGGAACTGAAATTTTATCAAACTGCTTTCATTTCGATTTTTATTTGTTTGAGATGCTCGGCCGTGGATTTCTTATTGTAAATCGATTTCGGGTTTGCTCCATCTTCGCCATTAAAATTTTCAAAAGCTTCATTTTAATTTTTTCTTCTTTTGTTCGATTGCACGGTATTTTTTTCTTTTGGAGTGTGTTATTGAGGAGGAAGGAGTAGATTTGTCCAAAGTAAACTTTGGAGCCAATTTTTCATTATTTCCCACCTAAATTTCATATTGCCATCAACATGTAGTTGCATCGGTTGACTTTGAAACCGATGCGACTAAAACTATTTGCATTGGTTGTTGGTGAGAACTGATGCAAATTTGATTTTTTTTTATTACCTATTGTTTTCCACGTACCAATTGCATCGGTTATTAAGATAGAACTGATGCAAATAGTTCTATTTGCATCATTTTTTACTTCAACCGATGCAAATGAGGCGAAGCAATATGCACTTTTTGTACTAGTGGCGTGTGAATTAAAATCTTGAAGATCTTCTTTGTGCATGTGTTCTTGATTTTGGTGGAATTTGGGAAGATCATATTTCTCTTGTTGAGTTTTCCTATAATAATAGCCTCCAATCTAGTATTGGTATGGCACCTTTCGAGGCACTCTACGAAAGGCCACACCGATCTCCTTCTTATTGGCTTGAGGCCGATGAAAAGCTGGTTTTAGGTCCAGATTTTATTCTTGATTCCACAGAAAAGATTGACCTTATTAGTCATAGGATGAAAGAAGCTCAAAGCAGACAAAAATCCTATGCCGATAACCGAAGAAGGAATTTGGAATTTTCTGTAGGAGATTTTGTGTTTATTCATGTTTCACCTATGAAGGGTATTGTGCGTTTCAGTCGATCGGGAAAATTAGCACCTCGATATATTAGTCCATTTTCCATCACCGAACGCATTGATTCCGTGGCTTATCGCCTTTTATTACCAGCTCAATTTTCTACTATTCACGACGTATTTCACGTCTCTCAACTACGGAAATTCCTTAGGGATTCCGATTCTATTCTTGAGCTTGGTGTTATTGAAGAAGTTTAAGTTTCACCTAATTTGACTTACGAGCAACATCCTATTCTCATCATTGCTACGGAGGTTAAACGCCTTCGAAATAAAGATGTTCCGCTTGTGAAATTTCAATGGTCCGCAAATCCTAAAGATTGTTCTTGGGAATCAATAGAATTCATCAAGTGAACACATCCGGACTTACTCTCTCAAGCTCTTTAAGGTGAACTTCTTACTTCAAAATTTCTTTTTTGTTGATATGCCTTTATGGTTGTTACTCTTTGTTTTCTTCTTAAGTATTGCGAGGATGCAATTTCTTTAATGGGGGAGTCTGTAACAACCCGCGTTTTTTACGATTATATATTTAAATATAGCATTGATAGTCGGGTTAAAGTCCGAAATGCTACTTTTTGTAAACAGTCGAATTAGTACTTGAGATTACTTCCATGGAGTTCAAAATGGAGTTTGCAAACTTTTTGAGTATAAATATCGATAAGTTTTGAGTTGAGTTGAATTTTGCTATTTTTCTATTGGGCTTTGGGCTTGGGTTTCAGCCCATTAACCCAACATAATACCTAACTCCACCCTCTCTCCTCTTCGTTCAATTTAATTTCCTAGCACTCTTAAGCTAAAGGAAAATGGGGAAAAGAAAAAGAAATTAAAGCTCCTAAACCCTGGATTACTAGGAAATTCAACATTCTAGCTCCAAAATCAAAGAGAAGCTTAGGTAAGCATCCTCTTCATCTTCTCCATCTCAATCCCTCTTCAATTCTCAAAATCCCTAAACCCTAATTTAGGAAATTGATTTCATTTAATAATAGATTAAAGATTCTTGAGGTCTTGTTGAGGAGGAATCTTGGGCTTTGGACATTTTTTTGGTGGTGTGTTAAAGAGCCTATACGGTTGGGTTGCCAATTGGCATAAATCCCTAGCATCCATCGCTCATTCGATCGCTTTCGGTTTGGATTTTTCGCCCACTTTGGGCTAGGATGATTTTTTCCTAGGAAAAAAATCCAAAAGTCTGGAAAGGGTCCCTGGAAAAGACAAAAAAATAACATACGCAGAAGAAAAAAAAGGGCAGAGCTAAAATCCAGACTTCTGAAAAAAATCCAAACGTTTGGAACAAAATCCAGACGTTTGGTTGAAAATTCCAAACGTTTGGAAGGGTTTTGGAATTAAAAATAGAAAGGAGAAAAACATATATATATTTCCGAAACCTAGGGCCAGACGTTTGGCTAAACCTACTAGACGTCTACAATTGTCAATTTTGCATATTTTGGCTATCTTTGAGTGGATTTCCAATTTTTATCGATTTTTGTTTTCACGGATAGTTTTTGTCATTCATTATCAACTTTGATGAATTCTTTTATGGATTTTTGGGAATATCCATTTGATGGATTTAATATCGATTTTTATGATTTTAATTCACGTTTTCGAATGTGGATTTTTGGTGATTGATTGTTTTTACAATCATTTCTGTGGTTTGTCATTTTAAAATACAAAGGTTTTTATAGTAGTAGTAAATATTCAAACTCTTTCAAAAAATGATTTCAACGTTACTTTTAAAACAAACCTTGTTTTTAAAACCATTTTCCAATCTATTCGTATATACAAATCTTTACCTCATTCGTATGAGAAATCTAATTAAACGACTTAGCAAAACAAGTGGTATGAAACGCTTGTGTTTACTTCGTCGGTTAATTTTTGGACTTGTTCGATTGAAATATCGTGACAACTTTCAAACGGAAATCTACAATTTGTTCGTAAATAATTAAGTTAAGCTAGTGGTTATGGGACATGAAGCTAAACTCATGTATTTACTAGCTTAGTGTAATTTACCCTTATCGATCAATGATGATCCTTTGGTGAGACTAGTGATGTGCGATGTCTCTTTGTCCGCAAATGGGGACTATAAACTGTATGGAGGAGCTTTTGCTCATAGTCCACAAAGGGGGACTATATCCCGCAGAGGGGGATTATACCCTGTTTGGAGGAGCTTCTGCTTATAGTCCGCAAAGGGGGGCTATACCCTGTTTGGAGGAGCTTCGGCTCATTTTATGGGATAGCGACCCATTTGTGATACACATGTTGGTGAGTTTTCATGCTCCAGTTTGTGATAGGCCTTGTTTTTCCCCTTTTATGTTTTTCTAAATTTCTAATTATTGATTTCAAGAATTTTTGTGTTTCACCTATTTTTGTGGTTTGATCGATAAGCTTTATCAATATTTGAGGTTGGTGAATAAGTTATAGAATATGACATTCTTTATGATGTTTTGAGTAGATTTGAGATATGGTATGATTTTCATTGTTATCATATATTTCTGTTATGTCTCTTATCCAATCTCATTTTATATGATATTTATAGCTAGACTGATCTGTTTATTATTTTTTCTTAAATAATACTCGGGTTAAACCGAGGTATTTCAGGTGCTTTTACTTGACTTCTTATCAGGGACTGTTATCTAACTATTGGTTAAATACTTAGTGATGCACGCACCATGATAAGTCACTCACTACAATCATCTTAGGTCGCTCACAAGCTATAAGTGACCTAGCGAGTCATATTGACCGACCTAGCGAGTTAAGCGACCCAACGCGCAGCGACCTAGCGAGTCATATTGACCGACCTAGCGAGTTAAGCGACCCAACGCGCATATCCTTAGGTCGCTCACATCCAACGCGCATTCCCTTAGGTCATTACGACCTAACGAGTTCCGACCTAGTGGGTCGCTCGCCTACCTTAAGACGCCCAGAAGTTTATGTCGCTCAAGCTGCTGTGTCATAAGTCGCTCGACTTAGCCGCAGTCGCTCATGTCGCATTGTTAAGTCGCCCTGATATCCTTATGTCGCTCAAGTTGATATATCGCTCAAGCTTCCTGTTGCTGTGCAATGTTGTTAACTCGTTTGTTGTTAGGTCGGCTATTGTTAAGTCGTCTGTTGGTTAAGTTGTTAAGTCTCATGTATGTTGTTTGTTGGGTCGTAGGTTGTTGAGTCGCCGGTGCAGTTGCATGTGTTAGGTCGCGTATGCTGTGTTGTAATCCTTATAAACAGGGGCGTTGTGTCACTTGTAAGGGGAGTTGATTTTTGAACAAAATTTGTTTGTGTGCTTTTTGCCGCTTTGTTGAAGTTGAGTGTGATCTCCTTTTTCTTCCATCTTCGGATATTCGAGTGCGCTCGAATCAATGAACTTGAATCCGATTCATGGAATCTCGTGCGCGAGATCAACGTCGAAGAATCGTAGATCTTCTAATGCGGAATCGTGCGCGATCAACATGTTGAAGATAGCTAGAATCTGGTATCTCGAGAGATCAACGGATTTGAGCATTTATCTTGTTTTACTTGACATGAAATCATTTCGTAAGGAAGAAACTTGCGTCAATTTGTATCAAAACATTATTATCACGCCAAAGTATTAATCCGCTGCGCCACTCAATTGGTATCAGAGCTAAGTTAGATCAAGGGAGGTTTGAGCCAAACCTAAGTTCAACGCCCTGCAGTTCAGATCCAAGTCAGAGCCGAGTTAAGGAATTTAGATCGAAGCTAAGTCAAGGAAACGAGATTGTTTGAAGATCATGCCTCCAAGACGTGCTAATCGTTATCATAATGTTGAAGATGTATATAGAAGACAAGAAGCTGAACAGATGGAGCAGCGTATCAATGAGAAGTTCGATGAAGGTATTGGAAAGTTAGAGAAATTGATGAAAGACATGAATCAAAGTCAATAGAGAACTTCACCAGTTTCGAACCATAGTAGAAACCGGGTTTCACCATCAGTTTCGGGAGAAAGGAGAATGTCACCACAATCTTATCGAGATAGAAGAGAATCATCAGTTTCAATGAGGCGAGAACATCATGAGTATCGAAATGAAGAAAGAAGAACCCCACGTGAATTTGAAGATGAACCATATCGTGATGTTGGAAGACATGATAGAAGGGACAAGCATAGTCATAGAGATGTCGATGGATGAGATCGATATCGACATACATATGATTTTGAGGAATATGGTGATAGAGGAAGTGTTCATTATCGTGATCGAGACCAAGTGTGAAATCGATATCTTGATTCAGAAAACGATCGTAAATGGGAATCAGCTATGAGGATGGAAATTCCAGAATTCAAAGGTGGTATGCAAGCAGAAGAATTTCTTGATTGGTTGTCAACTGTTGAAGAAATTTTGGAGTTCAAGGAAGTGCCTGAGAATCGAAGAGTTCAATTAGTTGCGATAAGGCTAAGGGGAAGAGCTATGGCATGGTGGTAGCAAACTAAACTAACACGGGAGAGAATGGGAAAATCGACACTTGGGAGAAGATGAGAAAGATGATGAAAGCGACTTTCTTGCCGTACAATTATCAATCTCTTATGTATCAACGTTTGCAGAACTTGAGACAAGGGACGAGGACGGTAAATGATTATGAAGTCGAATTTTATCAATTGATTGCAAGGAATGATATCATGGAAACAGAGGAATAACTAACGGTTAGATATATTGGAGGGTTACGAATGCAGATTCAAGACACGGTGAATATGTTTAATCCAATGTCTGTTGCTGAAGCACATCAGAAAGCCTTAGCTTGGAAGAAACAAGGGAGACGAGGAGGTGGTGTGTTTACAAGTTCGAATAATCAGAATAAGGGTGCTAGTAGCAATGCTAATGTTTCCAAGGCAGTTAGTAAACCAGTTGTCAAAGAATCCGCTAAAGAAAAGGTCAATGACAGTATCAAGTGCTACAATTGTCAGGAGTTTGGCCACAAAAGTAATGAATGTATAAAACCAAAGAAGAGAACATTAGTTGCAGAGGGATGTGATTATGAGAATGTAGAAGCTGAATTTGATTATTCTCAACCACCGAAGTTTGATGAAGATGAAGAAGTTGTGTCAGGAGATGAAGGATGTAACTTGATGATGAGGAGGTCTTGTTTAACGCCAAAGCAAGAGAATGATTCTAATTGGCTAAGGAGCAATATTTTTCAGTTTACATGTACTATTTTAGGAAAGGTTTGTCGGTTTGTTATCGATGCAGGAAGCTGTGATAACATTATTTCTAAAGAAGCCGTTACGAAGTTAAGCTTGAAGACTGAAAAACATCCTACATCTTATAAACTGGCATGGTTGAAGAAAGGTGGAGAAGATACAGTGGGAAGAAGAGCTTTTGTTACATTTTCTATTGGGAAGAAGTACATAGATGATATTTGGTGTGATGTTGTGGATATGGATGTGTGTCATTTATTTTCGGGAAGACCATGGCAATATGATAGAGCTGTGCAACATAATGGTCGCACCAACAGCTACAGTTTCATGTTTGAAGGTACTCAAATTACTTTGGTTCCTAAGAAGCGTGAGAAAAGTGAAAGCAAAGCAGAGAAGAAGGTGGAATCAGCTAGCCTATTATCTTCGAAAGAATTTGTTGAAGAAGTGAAGGATAGTCCTAAAATGTTTATGTTGATTAGGTATGAAGCAAGTGAAGATGTTGAAATTCCTGCAGAGGTTAGACCGGTGTTAGATGAGTTTAAAGATGTCATTCTTGCAGAATTACCCAAGGAATTTCCGCCATTGAGGGACATACAACATCAAATTGATTTAGTATCAGGTGTTGTTTTACAGCATAGGCCACATTATCGCATGAGTCCGAAAAAGCACGAAAAGTTGAGGAGACAGGTTGAGGAGTTGCTTGAGCAATGGCGTGTTCGAGAGAGTCTCAGTCCTTGTGTTGTACCAGCTTTGTTAGTGCCAAAGAAAGATGGTTCATAGAGGATGTGTATGGATAGTAGGGCATTCAACAAAATAACTGTCAGATACAGATTTCCTATGCCAAGACATGATGATCTATTGGATCAACTTAGCAGGTCAGTAATATTTTCAAAGATTGATCTTAAGAGTGGTTATCATTCGATTCGTATTAGACCAGGTGATGAATGGAAGACAGCATTCAAGACTCGAGAAGGATTGTATGAATGGCTGGTCATGTCGTTTGGTCTATCGAATGCACTGAGTACATTTATGAGGGTGATGAATCAAATTTTCAGACCTTACATTGGGAAGTTTGTTGTTGTTTACTTTGATGATATCTTGATCTATAGTGCAAGCACATAGGAGCATATTCAAAACTTGCAAAAGGTGTTAATTATTCTTCGTCAGGAACAATTCTATGCAGCGACGAAGAAATGCATGTCCATGACGCCAAGTGTTTTATTTCTGGGTTATGTCGTGTCCAAGGGGGGGATTCAAGTGGATCGAAGTAAAGTAGCAGCAATCAGAGATTGGCCACGGCCCAAGACTATAACAGAAGTCAGAATTTTTCATGGGTTAACTTCATTTTATCGAAGATTTATACCGCAATTTAGTAGTGTGATGGCTCCAGTTACAGATTGTATGAAAGGAAAGAAGTTTTCATGGACGAAAGAGGCAGGATTTGCTTTTGAATAGATCAAGGAACTTTTAACCGCAGCACCGATTCTAGTGTTGCCAGATTTCCAGTTACTATTTGAGCTACACACGGATGCATCAAAGTTGGAATTGGAGGAGTGTTGAGTCAGAAGGATCGTCCAATTTCTTATTTCAGTGAAAAACTTTCTAGAGCAAAGATGAGATACAATACTTATGATGTGGAGTTTTATGCTATTGTGTAGGCTGTGAAGCATTGGAGACATTACTTGTTCCATAAAGAATTTGTCTTGTATATGGATCATGAAGCATTGAAACATTTACAAGGGCAGGATAAAATTGCAGCCAGGCATGCATTGTGGATAGCTTATTTGCAGCAATTTACATTCGTCGTCAAGCATAAGTTTGGAGTAACTAATCGCGTTGCCGATGCATTGAGTAGAAGGAGTAGTTTGCTAACAACTATGCGAGTAGAAGTGATGGGTTTTGACTTACTTCCAGATTTGCTTACATCAGATTCATATTTTTCTGGAATCCTAGACAAGGTCAAGCAGGGAAGCAAGGATGGATATGTGTTGGTTGATGGTTTTCTATTTGAAGGAAATCAATTGTGTATTCCAGATTGCAGTTTACGAATGAAGATCATCAAAGAATTGCATGAAGAAGGACACATGGGCCGTGACCGTACTATGCAGTTGACCTCTGTTAACCCTATCTCGGTTACGACTCAGCAGGTCTAGTGTGTGGAGATGACGCCGACCTAACTGCCTAATGAAGCTGCCGACCTAATTCGATCCGACTTAAGGACTTAACATGCTTACCGACCTAATGCTTTAAAGGCTACGCCGACCTAGGGCTATGCCGACCTAATGTGTTAACAAGAATGACCGACCTAAAATAGCTCAGGACTTAAAGAAATAACCGACCTAACTAATTAGAGGGTGGCCGACCTAGCTAATTAGAAAGGGGTCCGACTTAGCATGGTTGCCGACCCAATGCCTCACATGGTGCCGACCTAACTACGATGAATCGCGACCGATCCAGAGAGATGAAGGGAGAAGCGGTTCAACCATTTAAGGCGTAGCGCGTTAGACCAGAGGCGACTTAGTCTAAGTCGGAGACGACTTAGGACTTGTGCAAATTCAGCGAAAAAGGATCAACACAGCTTGACCATATCAGAGCTCCTATAAGTCGGCCGCGACTTAACTAGATCGGCGAGGAGTTAAGACCGAGTTTAGGTCCAAAATCTTTGCCTATAAATACCAACCTACCTCCAACATTCAAAGGACTTTTGGTTGATCAATTTCAGGCGCCATTACTCTGCCGAATTCCAGACTACTTCAAAGCTTTTGGGATCCAACAAACTTCTAAAAGAACTCCATGAAGAAATCATCTACATTCACCATGGATTTGAAGATGATTGTTAACATCAAAGCTTGAGCTACTTGTTTTACATATCCCATCACTTGAAGTGTGTTGTAATTGAAAGATTTTGTAAAGGATTGTAATCAAACTAGTGATAAAAAGATTAAAGTGGACGTAGGCTGGATTATAAGCCGAACCACTATAAATACTGTGTCTCTTACTGTTTTTCTGCATACTTTCTGCTTATTTCTGTTTCCCGTACGAACGGGTGGTGCTTTCACAATCACATCCTATACACCAGGGTGTTAGCGTTTAAATTTGAGCGTTAACATTTTGGTGCTTTCACTGAGAAGTGAACTCAGGACATCTATCATCATTGCTTCAGAAAGATTTGTAGGAAAAGTTTCTTTAAGAACCAGAAGTCTATCCGAAATCATGGCTCCTGGAAGGAAAAGTAAATCTATGAGATCTGCAAACATTCAAGAGGGAACCTCTGCTTCCCCAACACCAAATCAAGCCACTCCAACTGTCGGGGTTACGAAAGCAGAGTTGGATGCCGCAATTTTGGGGTTGAACAGACAGATACATGCTCAAAATGTGCAAATGGAAGCCCAGAATGCCCAAAATGCCTTAATCCTGAATAAGTTGAACGATTTGCTCGGGGCAAACCGTCAATCAACAGCTAATGAAAGGAATTTCGCTGGTAATATTCATGAAACTGAAGAAAGGAATGTTTCCGAAAGGGATACTAACCCCGCTGAGCAAATACTTCCTGAGGTAGGCGGATCTAGGGCTCGTAATGATGAAGAATATCTCTCCGGAATGGTTCGCCAAATTATGAAGGAGAGCATGCAAAGAGTCGAAGATGAGAAAGAATGGGGCTTTGCTCCGAGCAAGACTCCATTTACTGAAAAAATTCTAAAGGCTGAATTCCCACGAAAATTTGCTCCTCCAACTATCCCAGCTTATAGGGGGACAAGTGATCCAAACGAATTTCTGTATAAATATGATTGGCATATGACGGGTGCCCGAGCCTCAGATGAAGTAAAATGCAGATACTTCCCCGTATATTTGGAAGGCGTAGCTCTGCTTTGGTTCACAAAGCTACCTGTCCGGTCCATCGATCAGTTTTCAGACCTAACCAGGAAATTTAAAGAGCAATTTAGGCTATATGCTTCAAAGGCAAAAGACATCATGTCGTTATCCGGTTTGGAGCAGAATCCGGGGGAAACTATCAAGTCTTTCTTAAATCGCTTCAATATAGCGTTAGCTGAGGTTGATAATGCGGAACCTCGCATGGTCTTGACCTATTTGATGAGGGCCATAGATAAATCTAGTGAGTTTGGAAGATGGTTGAATATGAAGGAACCAAGCTCTCTCGAAAAATTCTACAAGAAAGCAGACGAGTTCATGCGTCTGGAGAGTCGCCCTGTATCGACAAAAGCAGCATTGGAAAAGGTTGAAGCTAACGCCAATGCTCCACGCAAAAATGAGTCTGTGGGACAGAAGAGGGAGAACAATAATGGAAAACAACAGAATAATCAGAAGAAGCATAGATCCTTCAAGCCTTCAGAGTACACACCTTTGTCAGATACTCCAGAACGAATCTACCTGGCTACCAAAGATTCTGTCAATTATCCTAAACCCCCAGTCTTGAGAACCGGGAAAAAAGCTGTGCAAAGCGGGAGGTTCTGTCGCTTCCATAATCAGCCCGGTCATGATACTGATGACTGCCGTCAATTGAAGAATCTAATTGAAGAATTGTTAAGGGAAAATAAACTACAACAATTTGTGAAGAAGAATGATAATAATAATCCTGCTTCGTCGAACCAGGGGCAGCAAACTCCTGCTCATCAATCTGGGACTAATGGCGAAGACGCAGGTTTTGAGTCTGGAAGGCCTGTTATCAATATCATTACAGGCGGACCTCACCCAGCGGGCAAAAGCTGGGGTGAGATGGAAAGGTATTCCCGGGCCCTGAAATATGCACCGGAGGAAGAAAATGTTTTTGTTCTAGAGGACACTACGCCTTTGAAGCAACGAAAGACATTCAACGATGACATTGTATTCAAAGCCAGGGATTCCATCGGTATTGAAGCCCCAACCTTGGATCCTTTGGTCATCTCGGCCGGCATTGGGCCAGCCATCGTCAGAAGGATTCTTATCGACAACGGCGCATCCTGTAATATCCTCTTTAAGAAAACCTTCGACCAGATGAAGATTCCTATGGTTGAAGTGCAGGCATCATCGCAAAAAATTGCTGGCTTCGCCGGGGAGCCAAAGCAACCAGTAGGAACCATTGACTTGCTAGTGGAACTCGGAGAAGGAGAAAGAAAAGTAGTTCGCAAGCAGACTTTTGTGATAGTAGATGAATTTTCTGCTTATAATGCTTTCTTTGGTCGTCCTACTCTTGCAGCATTCAAAGCTGTCCTTGCCCCATGGTGTCTTACTATTAAATTCCCTACCGACAATGGAGTAGGAGTTATTAAAGGAGACCAGAATGCTGGACGAGAATGCTATATGACAGAACTGCGAGAAACAAGGAAGAGAGAAATGGGAAAAGATGCGGCAATCCCAATCCGCATCAAAACACCAACCCTATAGCAACTACAGGGCGGACCCTGCACTGGCGAGCATAGCGGGGCACGAAAAGTGATGGATCCTAGAAAGGCCAGTGCGGGGGAGAGTAGGGTGGTACCAGCAGAAACAACGATACCGGTGCCCGTTGATCTGAAGGACCCAAACAAGATGCTGAATGTGGGTTCACAACTTAATGTGTCAGTTCAGAATGCCTTGATATCTTTTTTGAAAGCAAACCTGGATGTTTTCGCTTGGACCCATGCCGATATGTGCGGAATATCCCCAGAAGTTGCGGTACATGCTCTGAATATTGACCCAAAGTTCACACCAGTAAAGCAGAAAAGAAGAATCCAAGGTCCAGAAAGGTCGACGGCATTGAAAGAGGAAGTTGACCGGCTCATGGAGAATAATTTCATCAGAGAATCTACCTATCCAAATTGGGTTTCAAATCCAGTAATGGTTAAGAAGGCCAATGGTAAATGGAGAGTGTGCATCGACTTTTCAGATCTAAACAAGGCCTGTCCCAAAGACAGCTTCCCATTACCCAGGATCGATCAACTGGTAGATGGAACAGCGGGTCATGAATTGTTGTCTTTTATGGATGCCTACTCCGGATATAATCAGATCATGATGCATGAGCCAGATCAGGAGGACACAAGCTTTATCACCGATGTCGGTCTTTACTGTTACAGAGTTATGCCCTTTGGGTTGAAGAATGCGGGAGCAACATACCAAAGACTGGTCAATGCTATGTTCAAACCGCAGTTGGGAAAGACTATGGAAGTTTACGTTGATGACATGCTAGTAAAATCTAAGAAAGCAGTGGATCACATCGAACACTTAGCAGAAATGTTCGCAATCCTCCGAAGTTACGGAATGAAGCTTAACCCTTTAAAATGTTCTTTCGGGGTAGAATCTGGAAAGTTCTTGGGTTTCATCGTGAGCGCTAGGGGCATTGAAGCTAGTCCAGCTCAAATCACTGCTTTAAAAGAAGTCAAAGCTCCTAAAACAAAGAGGGAATTGCAAAGTCTCAATGGAAAAATTGCCGCCTTAAGTCGGTTCATATCCAAAGCTACTGATAAATGCATTCCATTCTTCGACGCTCTAAAGAAAGGAAAGAAAAACTTTGACTGGACTCCCGAATGCCAGAAAGCCTTTGAAGAATTGATTCAACATATGGAAACGCCTCCAATACTTTCTAGGCCCGGCGATGGCGAGGATCTTCTTATATACTTGGCAGTTTCATCTCATGCTTTAAGTGCAGCGCTGGTACGGGAAGACAAAAGGATTCAACATCCAGTTTACTATATCAGCAAAAGACTCACTGGGGCAGAAATGAATTACTCCAAGTTGGAAAAACTCGCCTATTGTCTATTGATTGCCTCAAGAAAGTTGAGGCAATATTTCCAGGCTCATCCTATCAAAGTCCTCACTGATCAACCTTTAAAGCAAGTCTTGTTTCGCCCTGAGACTTCGGGCCGCCTTTTAAAGTGGAATATTGAATTGAGCCAATATGACATCACTTATCATCCTAGAAAAGCGATCAACGGACAAGCTTTGGCAGATTTTATTGCAGAATTTACAGACAGGGGTAACAGCGAGGAAGAAACAATCAAGAACTCCCCAACCCAATGGAAGTTATTTGTAGATGGCGCAAGAAATGATTACTGTTCAGGTGCTGGAATTGTTCTTGAAACTCCTGAAGGCCGGTCATTATGCTATGCGCTGAGATTAGAATTTCCTTCAACAAACAATGAAGCAGAATATGAAGCTCTGATCGCTGGTTTAAAAATTGCTAAAGAACTAAACATTCGAGCGTTACAGATCTTCAGTGATTCTCAGCTTATAGTATGCCAAGTCAAGAAGGAGTTTCAAACGAAAGGAGGAAATCTGCCCGCTTATGTGTCAAAGGCTTGGGAACTTTTATGTGAATTCGACCATTACACGATAAGTCATATTCCACGAGAAGAAAACATGAAAGCAGATTCTCTCGCAAAATACTCAAGTTCTGGCGAAACCCAATCCTTAGGGTTAGTTCCAGTGGAAGTTTTGTCAAATCCAAGCATTGATGAAATGGATATCGATTGGGTTATGAGTATGTCGCAAGAGCAAGAATCATGGATGACTCCAATAACAAAGTATCTACTCAATGGCTCTTTACCAGGAAACTCTAAAGAACGACAAAAGCTACTGAGAAAAGCTTCTCGATATATAATCCAGGATGGTCAATTATACAGACGAGGATTCTCAATGCCATTGCTTCGATGTGTATCCCGGGAAGAGTCCAAAACAATCCTAACTGAAGTGCATGGAGGAGAATGCGGTGATCATTCAGGTGGTCAAACATTAGCAAAGAAAATTCTCCGATACGGATATTTTTGGCCAGAAATTAATCGGGATGCCGCAGATTACTCCCGAAAATGTGACAAGTGCCAAAGATATGCCAAAATTCCTAGAGCACCTTCTACCGAACTCACACAGATGATCAGTCCATGGTCATTTGCAATTTGGGGAATGGATCTCATTGGGCCGCTACCAACTGCTAAATCAGGGATTAAATATGCTATTGTTGCGGTTGATTATTTTACTAAGTGGGCTGAAGCTGAACCATTGGCTACTATCACTTCTAAGAAAATGATAAGCTTTGTGACCAAGAATATCATTTGCAGATACGGTGTGCCTCAGAAAATAATCACAGACAATGGTACTCAGTTTGAAAGTGAGGAATTCCAGGATTTTTGCAAACGATTCAAAATCCAGAAAAGCTTTTCGGCAGTAGCTCATCCGCAGGCAAACGGGCAAGTGGAAGCAGTGAACAAGATCATCAAATCAACCATCAAAAAGCAACTCGAAAGAGCAAAAGGTGGTTGGGTCGATAAACTACCACTTGCACTATGGGCATACAGAACTACTCACAAAACTGCAACTGGGCATACTCCTTTTTCGTTAGCATACGGATCGGAAGCAATGATCCCGGTTGAAACAGAGGTCCCTTCACACAGAAGAATCCATTTCAATCAAGCAGAAAATGAAAAGCTGCAACTTGAAGCGCTGGATCTCCTTGATGAAAAAAGAGATGAAGCTAACCTCAGAGTTGCAGCTCATCAGCAAAGGATAGCCAGACATTTCAATTCCAAAGTTCGTCAACGCAGCTTTGAAATTGGAGATCTAGTCCTGAAAAGAATTATGACCGCGACAGGTGTGTTTGGACCAAATTGGGAAGGACCATATGTAATAGGTCAGAAGCTTCTCGACGGCACATTCAAGCTCACCACTGTTGATGGAGATCAAATTCCAAGGGCATGGAACAGCAACCACTTGCGTCCATACTTTACTTGAAAATTTTGTTGAAACATTGTAAAAAGAATTATGAATGTATGATTCTTGTAATTGAAAGCAATTGTGAAACTGATGCAAGTAAATAATGAAAGAATATAAAGTGGATGTAGGCCCAATTTCATGGCCGAACCACTATAAATCTTGTGTTCCTTATTATCATTATATGTTTGCTTTGTTTTCGATATAAAAATACATAAAATGTATTGCTGAAATGTCAATTTAAATTTTTGCAGACAATGGAAATGAAACTTGCGCATAATAAGACCGAGTGATTCTCACCATCATTCAGCAAACAAATTTCAAGTCATAAAGGCCCCGAATTCAAATCCTAGATAGGAAATGCTTCAATTGAACGGCTTATGATTTCGATAGAAACGAGCCCTTGTTAATAAATTGAGATTGTTTGAACGAACAAACATCCAATTAGGAAGCTAGTGCCCGTTCTCACGAACTTGCCTGACAATGAAGTACGCTTCCTTGGATTAAACAAGCCACTTGCGAGAAAAGGGGAATGAAAACTTGAAAAAAGAAAAAAAAAAAAAAAAAGAGGATCGCTGAAAAGGCATAAGCAAGTGAACAGAGGAACAACCAAAGCTACCACCAGCAGCACAAGTCCTCTTCGGAGGCGCAACTCTTCGGAGGAGAAAAGACCTCTAATGGGTCATACGCCACAAAAAAGAAAGTTCTCTACTCAACAAAAAAGATTGGAGGAGTCATGACCCTCCAACCATGAGAGAGTAACTTCCAGGCGATGAAAACCCTCTCTGAGGCACATTTCACCAGGAGTTGAAGTGTTATGACCGCTCTTCGGGATTTCACTTCACCGGAGTTGAAATGTAAACAAAATAAAAGCCCTCTTCGGAGGCCCATTTCACCAGGAGTTGAAGTGTTATGACCGCTCTTCGGGATTTCACTTCACCGGAGTTGAAATGTAAACAAAATAAAAGCCCTCTTCGGAGGCCCATTTCACCAGGAGTTGAAGTGTTATGACCGCTCTTCGGGATTTCACTTCACCAGAGTTGAAATGTAAACAAAACTAAAGCCCTCTTCGGAGGCACATTTCACCAAGAGTTGGGGTAGTTACTCTTCAGAGTTTCACTTCACCAAGGTTGAAATGCAAATAAAATAAAGACCTCTTCGGGGGCATATTTCACCAGGAGTTGAAGTGTAACAGCCGCTCTTCGGAATTTCACTTCACCGGAGTTGAAAGACAAGCAAAATAAGAACCTCTTCGGAGGCACAATCAAGAAAAAGAAAAGACCTCTTTGGAAGCACACGTTTCACCGAGATTGAAATAAAACTTCCAAGTGTTGAAACGTGAAAAGGCTTTCTTCGAAAGCACAACTCTTTGGGGGTACACGTTTCACCGAGATTGAAATAAAACTTCTAAGTGTTGAAACGTGAAAAATCCCTCCTCAGAGGTACAATTTTGTATAAAAAAAAAATCCTCATCAAAAGCGTACTTTAACTTTCAAAGGAAGAGTAATTTGCCCACTATGGAAAATGATTGTAAAAAAAAAAAAAAAAAGAGGAAAAGAAGTTAAAGTACCCTTCAGAGGTCCGCTTTAGCACATAGAGGAATTCACTTGATAAAATATGCACATAAGCAAACGAAAAAAGTGATTTCTTCGAACGACAAAGCGTAAAAACTTATACGAAGGGAGTTGTACTCTACCAAAATTTTCTTTAAAGAATAAAATAATTATTCTTTAACAAATAAGAGTGCAAGTCCCCTCAAAGTATAAAATATTGCAGCAAGTTTAAGGTATGGGGGCAACATGGTATAATAGTATAGTTGCATCAGTAAAGTAATACTCAAACAACATACCATAAGCCCGCTGCAATATCGTGTAAATAAACTTGTGCAAAAAATAAAATAAATAGTAAATGCATTCTCAAATTCAAACAGAAGTTTGTACAAACGAAGAATCATTTTATTCAACTATAATGCAGATACAAGTTCTCAAAATAAAAGCGGGGGCCGATACCCGCACAACTCTCGGCCAGTTCATACAAAAGACAAAAAGCTAAAGTCTTCACTTCTTTTTACTGCCTTTGGACCCTTTACCCGACCGAATGACCAGCTTTTCAGGTCGGCCAGTGGGTATAAGGGAGGAAGGAGAGGTAGGCGCAGCTGGCCCAACTTCTGGCTCCTCTTCAGTGGCAGTGATTATCTTCCCTCTCCTCCTTGATGCTCCTTGCTTCCTTCTCCTCTTTGAGGAAGACTCACTTCCTGGAGTGACAAGTTTAGATAAAGTTATATCGTCAGAAGGAGTCCGCTCCGGAGATATGTCACCTCCCTCAAGTCCCTCATCTTTTTGCTCTTGCGAAGCAATGGGATCATCCAGGCCATGGAGAGCCTCTATTTGTTCTTCTTGTGACCCAGGTTGCGAGGCAGAAGGAGGCGCCACTTGAAGAGATGGAGGAAGGATCACCGGGGGAGAAGAAGCTTGAGTTTGACTCGTTGCTTTCTCTACAAAGGAGAAAAAACTTAAAATATCAGTATCTTTCGAAA
Source organism: Allium cepa (assembly GCA_030765085.1). NCBI lineage: Eukaryota > Viridiplantae > Streptophyta > Magnoliopsida > Asparagales > Amaryllidaceae > Allium > Allium cepa. The sequence goes on along the minus strand of CM060939.1, from coordinate 958,764,257 downwards.
AGAGAGGGGATGACGGCTCGTCAGAAGCCGGGAATTCATTGACATTTGAGGAATAATCAAAAGTCGGGAATTCATTGACATTTGAAAAATAATCAAGAAGATCGTCAAGTTCACAAGGAGCGAACGAGCAGTTCACCACTTGGGCTGGTCCGGTGTCAAGTTTACCTGGGGCAGTTGGATCTCTGAGGCTGATTTCATATCGCTGTGCTTCGTTGCTTTCACCACCTTCATCCCCGCCTTGTGCACTTGTAGTTTCAGTTACTGTCTTAGTTGTAGGCGGAGTAGAGGAGCTAGAACCCGTGATTTCAACCACTGGAGAAACTGGAGGTTGGACAGAGGAAGTAAGCGTTAATTCCTTTCCAGAACGTTCCTCTTCCGCCATTCCAGTTCTCATCCTGGCAAGTTGTTCTCGCCCCTTCGCAAGAGCAGCGCGAGCTCCCTCATCCAGGTAACGCGCCTCAAAATCTTCATCGCCATACCCGGCGTCTTTAAACATGTTAAGAGCAGCTTCCCACACCTCGGCCAGGGTGATTTCATACTTAGGACCAAGAAAAGAGAGGCTGCCGCGTCCCAAGACACAGTGTAAATAAAAATCGAATAAAGTCGAATTGATATCGGTTTCCATGGTCTGAGCAGTTTCTTCGGCTGCAATTTTGCCAGCCATGGCCTCATCTCGATCTTTTTCGGTCTGAGCAAGTTGGGCTTTTAGCGCTTCTATCTCCATGTCCCGGGCGCTCAGTTTATTCTGCAACTGGGTGACATCAGTGCGGTGGTTCTCTACAGCTTGTTCTAACCTCTCAGCTTTAGCTTCAGCGTCCCTCTGGCTGGCGTGCGCATCTCGCACTTGTTTTTGCAATACCTCTTCTCTTTGGGTGTAAGTATTAGTAGAAGAGGCAAGATCATCTTTGAGCTGCTTTACTTCAGCTTCGAGTTTTTCATTGTATTCGGCTATCTCCTTCATCTCAGCGTTGTGTTGATCAAGAATCTTCTGCCATTCTGATTTGTCATTTTCCATGGTCAGCATTGCTTCGATGTTAGCCCGATTAACTCTTTGAAGTTCATCAACCAGCTTTTGCCATCCAGACATTCTATCGATATCAAGCTTGACAGCATCGAGATTTCTGTACATAGCTTCTTTGTCGATGGGGACCAAATCGAGGTCGAAGCGTACCCCCCTCAAACACCAATTCGGGAATCGGCTCTGCAAGGTCGGGGGGCCCCTTTCAACATGGTATGAAGGCCTGTTGAGAAGTGTTTGGATGGCACTTCCTTCAAGAGCAGGAGATTTGGAAGGGATGTCAATAGAAACTGAGGCACCAGGTCTCTCAGATGTCACGGGCACGTGCTCCTCGCCAAGTTTGGTCCGCTTTCTCGAATCCTCAATATGGCTCTTCCCCCTATCATCGTGCGTTTTACGTTTATGGGAATCATCATCTCTTGGGAAGGATTCATGTCGTGTGCCCGCTCCCTCATGACGTTCTTCATACCTTCTCCTCTCTTCAGCTTTTCGCGCAGCTCTCTGCTCATTGGTCTCTCTGGGATCGGTATAGTATTGCTTGTAATCATAGCTGCCACGCCCTCCATAGCGTCGAAAGTCTTTATAATAAGAACCGCTGCCGCTGCGCCCCATAGAGGAATCTGAAAAGGCAAAAATGGCAAGTCTTAGAAACTTCCGGAGAAAAGAAGTTAAATGTGAACAAACGCCAAAAAATCCTAAGTGTTGTGTGATGTGCAAGCTACGCGCATTAAGCTACAAACCACTCATTGGTGTAGAGGTGATGATAGCTTGGGTATGAGGAGTTGGTGTTTGTGTTGGTGTTAGTCGAAGAAGGGACGTCGCCTCAACTATAGGAGAGATAGTTTTAGACACGTCATCTCTAAAAAGCTCCTGTGAGGTCACTATTATGTCGCTCAACCCATCATAAACATCGTCACCATCATGCTCGGTGAGACTTGTTTTCTCAGTTCCTACATCAGCTAATCCCCCGAGAGGCTGTGAAGGTTCTTCTTCTTCCTCAATCGGGGCAAGTGCCGCCTTACTAGATGACCCCATAATGTCGGTAGGGGTGGAACATTTCACCAATGAAGCTTCGATGTTAGACTCTTTTGATGAGGGTTGTTCGATAGTAACGGGGGCATCCGATGCTTCAGTCGGGGAATCGGGAACTTCAGTCGGAGCTTCACAAAGCTGAGTATAGCGAGAAGGGTGGAGAAGTCCGTATTGATGTAGAAATTCGTCGCTTAGTAGAAACTTGATACTTCTCTCTTCTGCGGCTACAGCGCTCAGTCTATCAAAAGTCTGCCTATGTATCGGATCTCTAGAGGGAAGGGGAAGTGCTGAAAAAAGCAAAGAATGAGATCAGCAATTTGGACCCCGAAAAGAGTTAAAAAAGAAAGTGGAAAGACGGAAATAAATGATCTTACTTCCTACTCTCCAAGAAGCATAAAACTCTGGGGGACTGCGGGCAAAGAAAAATTGGTTTAAAAATCCATGGACACTTTCAGTAAGATCAAGAATTAGCTTGCGGTTTCTTGCACTTCTCACAATGATAAGAGAAGGATGGTCTTTGCTCTTTGCAAACGAGCATAAGTAGCGAATTTCTTCGAAGCTCGGCAGTCGGTCAAGATTTCTTCTGAACAAAACACCCAACCCCATCAAGATAGCGTAACCATTAGGATGAAGTTGGAACGGAGAAATTGACATCCGAAGAAGAAGAATTCGAAGAAAGTCATTGAAAGGTGGGATCGCCCCACTTAAGCACATATGACGATTAACCGCGACAAAACCATAGGGAGGTCTGTCAGCAGTATCATTCGGTCCAGGAAATATGACATCATCTTCAGCAAAGCCGAATTGAGTACGCAACTGAATAAATGTTCTCGAAGATAGAATAGTCGAAGTTCTTTCCGGAGGATTCTGTATAGGAACAGCTATCGGGAAAGTTTCTTCTTCTTGACTTGCTGCTTCTTCTCCTTGATGGGAAGTCATTCTACATAAACAACTATATATTCAAATATCAAGGTGCACGTTTCCTAAAATGTGTGAGGTGTTGTGTAAGATCAACAAGACGATAAACAAATATAACTGGAATTAAAAAAAAAAAAAACTGGCAAGCATTTGTTAGTTGTGAAAATCCAGGGGTCATTGTTTTAAGTCTGAATATGTAGGCACAACATTGATGCAAACGAATTAGTTCAAATTGTTCATACTTTGCATTGATATTTGGCCTTAGTTGATCGATCCACAAGCATTTCATGCAATGCATTTAAGTTAATTACTTTGTCTCAACTAATCTGTCATTTGATGTGGGCAGTCAATGGCAAAATTTTCGCCTTGGTTTTCTTTGTTTATTATTTTCGACAGGTTGGCAAGTTAACACAATCTGTGGAGTAATGCAATGAGATTCAAGCAAATTCAAGGTTGGAACAGTTCAAAGTACAAATCAGGTGCTCGAGGAAGGCCAATGCTCCTAAGTGTCAGCACGTTCAGGGCTAAAGTCCTAACCCAGCTACGGTCTAAAAAATCCCACGAGATAAAACTAAGACGGTAAGAGATCAGATGCTTAAGTCCTAACTAAGCGATATGATTCGGCTACTCAGGTTAGATGCTCAAGTGTTAACCCGGTCACGACCTAAGGATCTCTTACAAGTTAAAGCCGGTTTGTTAGTTCCCTAACTCGGCAGTCATCTAAGTTGCAAGCGACAGATAGGGATCTCTCCAAGTATTAACACGGCCGCGGTTCAAAGGCTTAGGTCGGCAAGTTCCACCGAGCGATTAACTCGGCTTCGATTCAAGTTTTAAAGTTTAAGTCGGCAGAAATTTGAGTCACTCAAATTCCCTGAAAACCACCATCTCACGGCATTCAACCCGTTAACCCAATAACCTTCCCATCAACAGCCACCTTCATTCACACCAACCAATCATCCAACAAAGCAAACTGAGATTGTCACAAGTTCAATGCCCAGCCATTGGAGATCATCGAGCCTGAAGCGATCAACCGCCTTCATGGTATTAACGATCATCTGAAGCCGAAATCGGGCAACCTAAGTTTCATCAACTGTAAACATGATAGGATTCGCGATGAAGCATCGTGCAAGGAGGCAATTCGAATTTGAGCGACATAATTCGTGAATTGATGGTAATTTGCAGTCATAAGAGGAGAAGAATCACTTACGCACTAAAGTTTAGAAGTTACTGGTGATCAGGTGGGATGAAATCGCCTTAAGGAACTCAGGAGCACTTTAATGGCGGAATCGAGCAAGAAATTAAGTGAAGAAGAAGAAGGAAGAGAGCCAGTTTATATCCCACGGTGAAGAAATGCGAAACAACACTAACTGGTAAATCGTACGCGATCTACCGACCTAAGAGAAGCCGAGCTAAGATATTTCGAAGCACACGACTTAAGTCTAAGGCGTATACTTCGAGGGGCAGATGTTAACCCTATCTCGGTTACGACTCAGCAGGTCTAGTGTGTGGAGATGACGCCGACCTAACTGCCTAATGAAGCTGCCGACCTAATTCGATCCGACTTAAGGACTTAACATGCTTACCGACCTAATGCTTTAAAGGCTACGCCGACCTAGGGCTATGCCGACCTAATGTGTTAACAAGAATGACCGACCTAAAATAGCTCAGGACTTAAAGAAATAACCGACCTAACTAATTAGAGGGTGGCCGACCTAGCTAATTAGAAAGGGGTCCGACTTAGCATGGTTGCCGACCCAATGCCTCACATGGTGCCGACCTAACTACGATGAATCGCGACCGATCCAGAGAGATGAAGGGAGAAGCGGTTCAACCATTTAAGGCGTAGCGCGTTAGACCAGAGGCGACTTAGTCTAAGTCGGAGACGACTTAGGACTTGTGCAAATTCAGCGAAAAAGGATCAACACAGCTTGACCATATCAGAGCTCCTATAAGTCGGCCGCGACTTAACTAGATCGGCGAGGAGTTAAGACCGAGTTTAGGTCCAAAATCTTTGCCTATAAATACCAACCTACCTCCAACATTCAAAGGACTTTTGGTTGATCAATTTCAGGCGCCATTACTCTGCCGAATTCCAGACTACTTCAAAGCTTTTGGGATCCAACAAACTTCTAAAAGAACTCCATGAAGAAATCATCTACATTCACCATGGATTTGAAGATGATTGTTAACATCAAAGCTTGAGCTACTTGTTTTACATATCCCATCACTTGAAGTGTGTTGTAATTGAAAGATTTTGTAAAGGATTGTAATCAAACTAGTGATAAAAAGATTAAAGTGGACGTAGGCTGGATTATAAGCCGAACCACTATAAATACTGTGTCTCTTACTGTTTTTCTGCATACTTTCTGCTTATTTCTGTTTCCCGTACGAACGGGTGGTGCTTTCACAATCACATCCTATACACCAGGGTGTTAGCGTTTAAATTTGAGCGTTAACAACCTCGTAGTCTTATTTTTAGCCATCAATGAGAAAAGAAGTTGAAAGGTTCATTCAGAGGTGCCATATTTGTCAAGTTTCAAAGGGGATCGCGACAAATGCAGGTTTATATTTGCCGTTGCTTATACCTACTAAGCCATGGGTCGATCATTTTTCAAAAATGGTACATTTTATCGCATGCAAGAAGACGGCAGATGCAGTCAATGTTGTGTAGTTATACTTCAAAGAAATATATCGTCTTCACGGATTGCCTGAATCTATTGTTTCAGATAGAGACACTCGTTTGCTGAGTCATTTTTGGACGAGTATATGGAGAATGGTAGGGACAAAGTTGAAATTTAGTAGTGCTTATCATCCACAGACGGATGGACAGACGGAGTTTGTAAATAGATCGCTTGGTAATCTATTGAGATGCCTCGTGAATGACAATTTGAAGAGTTGGAATTCCAAGCAATGTTAAGCTGAGTTTGCACACAACCATGCAGTTAATCAAAGCACTAGGTTCAGTCCATTCCAGATCGTCTATTCAACAATCCCTAAAGGACCGTTAGATTTATCTACAGTACTACAGCAGAAAGGAGTGATCAAACGGGCTAGTGATTTTGTGAATGAGTTGCAAGAATGCCACAAGGTTGTACAGGAACGATTGCTAAGGCGAATGAGAAATATAAGCAATCTGCAGATATTAAACGACGAAATGTTGAATTCAAAGAAGGAGATTTTGTGTATGCAGTATTGACTAAGGATCGATTTCATGTTGGTGCTTACAACAAACTAGCTGCTAGAAAGATTGGTCCTTTGGAAATTGTGAAGAAGATTAATGAGAATGCTTATCAATTAAGATTGTCGGATCATATCCATACTGCTGACGTTTTCAACGTCAAGCACTTGATTCCAAATCATGAGAATAAGCAGATCAAAGAAGACAAAAATGTAAATTCGGGGCCGAATTCTTTTCAACCAGGGGAGGATGATGCAGCGCACCATGATAAGTCTCTCACTACAATCATCTTAGGTCGTTCACAAGCTATAAGCGACCTAGCGAGTCATATTGACCGACCTAGCGAGTTAAGCGACCCAACGCGCAGCGACCTAGCGAGTCATATTGACCGACTTAGCGAGTTAAGCGACCCAACGCGCATATCCTTAGGTCACTCACATCCAACGCGCATTCCCTTAGGTTGTTACGACCTAACGAGTTCCGACCTAGTGGGTCGCTCGCCTACCTTAAGTTGCCCAGAAGTTTATGTCGCTCAAGCTGCTGTGTCATAAGTCGCTCAACTAAGCCACGGTCGCTCATGGCGCATTGTTAAGTCACCCTGATTTCCTTATGTCGCTCAAGTTGATAGATCGCTCAAGCTTCCTGTTGCTGTGCAATGTTGTTAACTCGTTTGTTGTCAGGTCGGCTATTGTTAAGTCGTCTGTTGGTTAAGTCGTTAAGTCGCATGTATGTTGTTTGTTAGGTCGTGGGTCGTAGGTTGTTGAGTCGCCGGTGCAGTTGCATGTGTTAGGTCACGTATGATGTGTTGTAATCCCTATAAATAGGGGTGTTGTGTCACTTGTAAGGGGAGTTGATTTTTGAATAAAATTTGTTTGTGTTCTTTTTGCCACTTTGTTGAAGTTGAGTGTGATCTCATTCTTCTTCCATCTTTGGATATTCGAGTGTGCTCAAATCAACGAACTTGAAGCCGATTCATGGAATCTCGTGCGCAAGATCAACGTCGAAGAATCATAGATCTTCTAATGCGGAATCGTGCGCGATCAACGTGTTGAAGATAGCTAGAATTCGGTATCTCGAGAGATCAACGGATTTGGTCATTTATCTTGTTTACTTGACACGAAATCGTTTCGTGAGGAAGAAACTTGCGTCAATTTGTATCAAAACATTATTAGTACGTTAATGAATTAATCCGCTGCGTCACTTAGCCTAGTAGTTTTTGCTTTTATACATTCGAGATAGAGACTCCTTGATGTATACGTATTCTTTTATCTAGCACTTGTACCTATTCTTTTGTGATGTAGTGGATCTTGTAGGACCACTACTTTGATGTACACTTATATGTGTTGTATTCATATCTATTTCCGCCTTAATGATATGAATATCTATGACTAATTTGTGTTATACTTATTTTATATTTGTTTTCGAAGATCACATAGCCAACATGTAGTGGTTTTGAGTTTGTAATTGATGTGTTAGATTTCCTCTTAAAACGAAATGCATGTAATACTATTTGAGATATCGGTATTCGCACAAAGAAAATACACAGATGGTCGCTCCTCAACAGCCTTATTCTTCGTATTAGTTGACGGCATTACTCTATAGTGTCCTTGGCTAGTGTGAGTATAGAGGTGGGGCGTCACAACGAAGTTGTAGTTTGATGTATAATACCATGTTTGGTGTAGAATTCCTCAAAGGAAAATTCATATTCTCCTCATCTATCACTTCTTCAAGCTTTTATTTTCTAGTATAGTTGGTTTTCAACTTCTAATTTATACTTTTTAAACATGTCGAATGCCTCGTCCTTTCTTCTAAGGAGATCCACATAACAGTACCGTGTACAATCATCAATGAAGGTAATGAAATACCTTTTTCCGCCTCTAATTTGACACATTTTTAAGTCACGTACATATATGTGTATTAGGTTTAAAGGTTCAGTTTCTCGTTTAATAAGGTGAAATGAGGTTCTTGTCAATTTTGCTTCTGCACAAACTTAACATTTATAGTTGGAATCTATTTTGCATTTGGTATAAAGTCTGGATTAATCAATTTTCACAAGGTATCAAAATTTGTATGTCCTAGAATGCCATATGTTAGAAGAGTCAACAATATAAGCAGGAAATTCAATTTTATTCATATCATTGTTTGGTACAATAGTGGTTAAATTTTCTTTAAATAAACCATCGCACGCATATCTTCTTCCTACGTGCACTTCATTCTTTGACAACACAAACTTATCAGACACGGAAGTGAGTTGAAGCCATGCTTGCTATGTTGCGATCCAGAAATTAGGTTCTTATGGATCTTTAGAACATGGAGAACATCTGCCAAAGTTAGTTTTTCCCAGAAGTCATTTTTAGTACAATCTTTCACTTGCCTTCTACTTTTGATGCGGATGAATTACCCATAAAAATTTGTTCATCGTCAGTAGCAGTTTTTTAGGTTGTAAACATCTACTTATTTACACATATGTGTTGTGTGGCTCCTGTGTCTATAAACCATTCCTTCGAGGTACCAACAAAGTTACATCCAGATACTACTACACATAAGTCCATATCAGACTCGCCTTCTGAAATGTCAGCCATGTTTGCTTCTGATTTATTTTTCTTGGGTGCACGACACTCGGTAGCTTTGTTCCCTTTCTTTCCACAATTATGGCATGAACCCTAAAATTTCTTTGATTTCTTAGGAGCATGCACAAATTTCTTTTTGTTGGGTTTCTCTAACTTGACTACATTTTCTTCGCAATCATGGTATGCGAAGTCTTCTTCTCTAATTTTCATGTTATCTTCCTCAATCCTCAATCAAACTACAAGTTCCTCCATTGTCATCTCCTTGTGCTCATGCTTAAGGTAATTTTTGAAATCTTTCCACGATGGAAGAAGCTTTTTAATTGCAGCGGCGACCTGAAAGGATTCGCGGCAACCTGAAAGGATTCACTTAGAGTCATTCCTTCATCATGCAGTTGGTGGATGATGACTTGTAACTCTTGAATCTAGTTGATAACGGTCTTCGCATCAATCATTTTGAAGTCAAGAAATTTTCCTACTATGAATTTCTTCATGTCCGCATTTTTGGTTTTGTACTTTTTCTCTAATACCATCTAGAGTTCTTTGGAAATTCGAGTAGTACATTATACATTATACAGGCTGTTGTCGAGTCCATTTAGTATGTTGTTCTTGCATATGAAGTCCAAACACTTCTAGGTATTCAAGGGTTCAACTTTTATTGCTTGAGGCTTCAATTCTTCGACTACGGGAGCATCTTCTATAAGAAACTTTGCAAGGACAAAGTCGTCAAATAGAACAATATCTATTGCTACTAGCGTTTGAAGTCCATCCCTATGAACTTTACCGGCCTTTCTTCATGAGACAGCGCCATCGTTGGAACCATAGTTGCAGACCGAGTAGTAAACACGGTCTATGATGGTGTAGAAATATTGCTTTCATGAGACATTGTCGTCTACCTAAACAACCAATAATAAATCGATATTATTTCAAGATTGTTAACAGTAAATTATAGAAGTGTTACAGAACTGTTATGGTTACGTTGCAAAATTGCAACAACTACAGAACTGTTACAAGTACAGAATTGTTACGAATATATTGCAAAACTGTTATGACTATGTTACAAAATTGCAACACTACTGAACTGTTACAACTATGTTGCAAAAACTGTTCTAAATAGAAGTGTACAGTAAGCAGATTATGCAATAAATATAATATCGATTACATTGTCCGAGTCCACCCTGTTTCCTTGAAAATAATATTGCTTCCTCTACGGCACTTAAGGATATCGAACAATTATTTTGCAAGATGAAACGGACCTGTCTCTGTGATATTGCGCAACAATCATAGAGTAGCGACAAACTAAAGAGAATTTAAGTAAGAATGGAGTTTTTTGAAAGAAGAAGAAACATAGAAAAAACTTAGTAAATTTTCCTGTTTTCCTTGAGCCTATATATAGGCGCAGGGAGGTGCCTATTCGGTAATAGGTACCTATTCGAACGATTGTGAAAGTTGAAAAGGTTGTGACCTTTAACCAAGTGGTGCGACAGTTTAAGTTTGAATGGATAAAAATAAAAAACTGTTCAGTCTGAACAGCCAAGCTAACTGCCAACTGCAAAGTGCTAAGTGCCTCTAATACACCTCAAACGCCTATTCGTCCACGCCGCGAATGCGGGTGCGGGCTCAAGCACGGACGTGCGGAGTGTTGCATTGCACCACCCGCCATGGCTATGCTTTGCCTCATAGTAATTATAATAGAGTCAATATCTTAGTATATAAACGCAAAATGTATATTTTATTCTAAGATGTACGACTATTCATTTCCCAATGAAATGCTCATTCATTTCTAACAATTAACATACAATCGCCATATCAATCATTTAACGGCCTTGAGAGATTTTGCACCTAAACATTCGACCATTTAACGACCTTGAGAGATTTTGCACCTAAACATTCGATCATTTAACGACCTTGAGAGATTTTGCGCCTAAACACAATCTTAATCAAACCTAATCCAAAATAATAAGCCACTTTCACATCTTTTATGGCCCAGTTTGCACTATAGCAAATACTAATGGATAAAAATGGTAATTTGCATCAATGCCAGTGGCTACAAGATAGCACCTAGATATTCCTTGTTTAAATGAATGCCAACAATAAAATGCAATGGGTGATAATACGTAACACCTTTAATTAAAGGGCCAAACGCCCAAAATGTAGCATCGAAAACACTGAAAATTTAGATGACATCAAATATTGTTCTAGGATTGCTGTTGTGCACTACTTTAAGATTTTTTGATAGTTAATTGTATGATGTATACCAGTCTCCGTAGGTCATTCCTAAAGACTTTGTCAACCATTGCCAAGCCTTTAAGTAAGTAAATTTCATATGAAACACATTTGACATTCTCTCTTAAACTGTTTTTACAGTCCAATTTGTTTTGAATTTGACTAATAGAAGTGTCTTACTACAAATAAACTTATCTATTGTTTAAGTTGATTGTAGGATTCGGACAAGTGTAGTCACCCCCATACAATTTAATTTTCATCAGTTCTGAAATTTCTTCTTAAAAAGATTATCGTATATTCTCTAAAGGCAATCAATATCACATCGAAACGTATAATCATTCACATGGGGCTTGACTACTTGAAAAGAAATCAAACATTTAATTGTTATTCGCTTAATTGTGCAATAAGTTTTTCTTTTATTTAAAAATCAACCCAACTCCAGGATCATTGTCAAAACATTCTCGCCTAAACCCTTCCACACCTAACCGAGCTCTCTTCATTATCGATTTAGCTACCATTGTTACTGTACATAAATCATCTGGTAAAAGATCTTTCATTATATTTCATCATCATTTAGCTCTTTAAGGGTTGGTTATCTTCATACATGGGCGTTTCATTATTGACTTCTATATAATCAATCCACATTCCATCTTCTTCTATCATACATGCGACTTACATACTATCCAGTTGCATTCACTAATATTTGCATTGTCAATGAGATCATCAACAACTTTCGTAACATAATTAGACTTTTCTCCAACTTGTAAAGCGACAACAAAATTGATGAGAATATAAGATATACTGTTGATCAAAGGTAATACACGTAAGTACAAATTAATACTAACCTAGCGGTTGTTTGGGAATGAGTTGGAATACCACCATCCAGATTACTCATAGTAGGATCTACATTTTGCGCTTCACTAAGTCATCATCCAACAAATGTGCTACATCTATTCATTAGTTTAGTAAACTCTCTGACATGACTACTAATATACGAAAGAGGTATTAAACATTGTATCTCTTGAAAATTTGTTATAGGTACCAAGTCTACTGTTGAATATTGTGGCTCTTGACACTTACAATTTTTTTTTAACATAAAGTTCTATCACTTTCATTCCAAGAGGAAAAAACATCGAATCCGTATCTGCATCATCCACTACATCAATAGCCAACGAATCATTTTTTCTAATCCATTTTGTTACTAGCTTTATATCAAACTCAAAAGGATTGATTTTTAACACATCATAAATGCTTTATTTAAGCTCATCAAACTTACAATTTTTAAATTTTAATCATTTTCTTTTCCCACAAACATACTTAGGTTTATCACCATCTTCAATCAGTAATCCTTATCATACTAATATATATTGGGAACCATTGACATTGTCTACGAAATTTTCAAACGTAATTTCTTTTATCAAATAAAAAAAACCTAAAAGTACAATATTGCATTACAAATAAGAAAATGAAAGTAAAACCAAAAAAGTGTGCCTTCAATATCTTCAATTGATTAGAAGATGAAGTTGTTGCTATTTGATCTACTATTTAGGATCAAGGGATTAGAAAAGGCAAAAGTTTGATGGTTTGACTGGTATATGGTTTGGGATTTAGAGAGTTGGCTTTTTGTTTAAAAGTTGTTAAGAGTGGGGAAGGTGGAGCAAATAGCTTGCTACATTGTCAAATATGCAACTCCTATTTGAGCGCAAGTAGGAAGTCTTTTTTAAAAAATCGATTCATGCTTATTTTGTAAATTGGTGTGTTATAAATAACACATGTGCATGTATAAAAAATCTGAAGCAGAACGAGTACTATTTTCATAATTAGCTTGAATATGCATATTTATGCAAGTTATTTTCACTTGGTGCTCTCGCTTCACTTGCTCTTTTATTGTCTGCAATGTCAAAAGACCCGCCAAAGAAGAGGCGATTACTAAAACGGGCTTGGAAAAAAACTTATCGTGCAAATAGGCTTCATCTCGAACTATTTACAAAAACAGACTTCGTTTTCAGATTTGTACATGCGCATGTACAAAATGACATTTTGTACATGCGCACTTGCACATGTACAAATCTGAAAACGAAGTCTATTTGTAAATGGTTCGAGATGAAGTCTATTTACAAAATACGTTTTTGTGAGAAGCCTCTTTCTATTTCTACAAAGAGCCACCAAAGAAAAAATATAACCGAACAATAAATAAAATAAAATAAATTTTCAAACAGGGTCAGCCGTGAAATAAGAATTCTCTTTCAGCTAAACAATATCATGGTAAAAGTTATGTCATTATACTATGTCAAAAGTTGCTTACCAAATGCATGACTAGTTGCCGAAAGCTTGATAAACCAAACGTGAGCATAAGCGTAGGGTCCAAACAGAATTTACTTCCGAGCTAAGGCACATTGACCATATCTAGGTCATTTAACATACATATAACGTTAGACATCCTTTGTCCAATATTCCAAACTTTTAAGGTGAGAATAAAAAGAAAAGTAAACTACCTGTATTTTTCTTTAGACACAGAAAAGAAGGTGTAAAAAAATTAATCTGAAAAACAGTAAGTTTGTTTTTTAATTTGAATGACATTTTATAATGTAAAAAAAAATGATAATTGCAACTATTATTCTATTATTTACACTAAAAATTGTCCACCAACCTAAAAGGCAAAACTTTTGTTTTTGAAACTAAAAAATTTCTCCAACTTTTTCTTGGATCCTAAAAACTCCTTTTCAAAAATAGCATTCTTCAAGTCAAAATTTCTACAGTTCAAATTGGAAATATGTTTAGGATTTGCAACGTTTCCGAATGCCTAAATTTAATGATGTGCTTGGATTATATTTGTTTTGGTGCTGGAAGTTAAATCAAACCGACCACCGAAAGGTCAGCATTTTGTCCGATCCAAAAACATTAAAGAATTCATTACATAGCGACGGATTAAATGTCTTTTTAATCAAAAGCGCGTATCATAATCATTTTAATCAGCCTGTACAGAATATTCGATTAAAATAAAATGCATGGGATGATATCTTTGTATCTTAATCCAGACATGATATACTGCAAACCAGACCAAGATTATTTCATTAAATTAATCATTATTTTCTCTTTAAAAGATCCTCATGCCGTATTTTAAACTTTATAATCAGAGTTGTTTTGTTGGTGTTCCTTAACGTGTGCTCCCATGTTGAGAATAATAATGGGACGTCGCGAAGAATAATAAAAGATGAAGTAATATATGATTTCGCATAAAATAAAAATGATCGAACGGATCTCGAATTTTAAAATGATATCAAAGCCGATGGTGGAAGAACAAATATGAAGATTTATAAATAAATGTTGTATGCCAAAAATCTATTAATAATAGTTGTAATACCTTTGGTATTGCACTAGTGTCAGCGTAAACTACTAAGAATGTTTTTGATACCAAATCTTAATATTACTTGAAATTAGGATCTAACAATTAAATTTATTTTACAAATTTAAAACGTTCGTCCACAAATACCATCGAATCTTAATATCACTTAAAAGTAATGCCTAACAAATAAATTATTAATTAGTAGTATATGTTTAATAATAGTTGTAATACCTTTAGTTTTATACTATTTTGACGTCAGCGTTAACTGCTAAAAATGCTCATAATACCAAATCATTATATTATTTAAAATAAGGATTTAACGATTAAATTTCTTTTACAAATTCAAAATGTCCGTCTACAAATATTATCAAACTGTAATATTACTGAAAAGTAAGATCTAACAAATAAAGTTTTTTACAAATTCAAAACTTTACCTACAAGTACCATCGAATCTTAATATTACTTAAAAAATGATCTAACTAATAAATTATTAATTAGTAATATAGATAAAAATTCAAATTTTAAAACAAATTAGATGTTGTAGCTTAAAAATAAAATTTAAACTACAAAAATGATTTCATCTCAAAAACAAGATTAAATGTTTTTCCAAGTCATTAAAATATGATCGAACAAATAAATTATTAATTAATAATATAAATAAAAATTCAAATTTAAAAAATAATTAGATGTCGCAACTTAGAAATAAATTTTAAACTAATTTCAGTGCAAAAACATGATTGGATATTTTTACAAATCATTTTCTTTTGAATGCTAAACAGGTACAATTTGCAAAAAAAAAACAATTCACACTCAAAGGGCGCACCTTAACTCTCGTAATAAAAAGTAAAATAGTATATACATGAGTTTGGTCGTATGTAACAACTGTGATTACTTTTGTCAAAAGACGTTGACCAAGCTGTATATATTCGACGGTGAATATCCAAACATATGACGACAAATGTGCAATCATTGGTCCCCCGTTTGTAAATTCAGCGTAATTTACATAAGAATAATATAAAAGAAAAATTGCACTAGCAACAAAAACGAAAGCATAATTTGTTTCCCATGGAACTCAACTTCAATTTTCGAACGTTGAAGCAGAAGTGAGTTCAAGTTCAATACTGCTTCAATAATATTCAAAGGTCGCAATCATATCATACCTATTTGGACAATAACGATATTTTCGTACCACATTTTTTTACTTATTTTCAAAGTAAGCAAGATTCGAGTGTGCCTTTTGCCTAGTCAAGTGCTTATTCCATCGCACCTTTATTCTTTGATTTTGACACTTCAAATCTCAGTGCTATGTTTGCACAGGGTCCAGGCTGAACGAGTGAAAAAAAGCTTTTTCTCTATTAAATATTGACATTCACATGATGACATATAAATGCCATATAAATAAAAACTAATGATAACAACTTCTACTAGGTTTTAACTTGGTTTTTCTTTTCCGAATATCAAGTAATTAAACACATAATTTACTAACCCTGGTCCTGTGGTTTGCTACGCTTGTGTTTTTGGATAAACGTTATGACTTAGATCAGGTTTTAAACTTTATGTCCAGTTAGGCGGTTCACATTATATTGGAGTGGACGCGTTAATTGAATTCTTATTAGTCATACGCAAGATGTTCTAAATATGTTCTAAAAGAGATGGACATATATGTTGGATTCATAGAACAAAAGAATAAGTAATTTATTTGGTTCCTGCAAGTGTTTCAACTGTTGATAGCTTTATGAAAAAACTTATATACTCAAGATAATTAAACGAAGTGATTGACATAATCAAATTTTGACAACACTAGTATCTCAATAGATGTTCTAATCTGATAAACTACTTTCTTGGATGGTTCATACAGTTTCTATACCTTTATATTTACTGATCACTTGAATTTAGATATACTGCTCATGATGCCATGCATATTAAATTTACACTAAAGCAAAGGGTGGAATAAATGCGAATAAATCATTAAAGAATGGTGGTTAAATTAAGTCTAGTTTGTTCTGTTACAATTTTCAGCACTGGATTTACTTTAACTAGGAACCTCCTTTAACTTGATTTAATTAACTATCTTACCTTTCCGTTTACATTGAATTTTTGCAGATTTGGAAATATAGCTAAATGTCTGTATTTTGCTAAACACATGACATGCACAAAGGAAAATCAAAAGTAAAACACCAACTGCGCGTGACTGTTTAGCCAATATAATGATGCATCACCCAACTGTGTAAAAAAGTTTGAAAACCAGCTTTCTAAGAAATGCTAAAATTGAACTAACTAAACACATGGGGAAATTGACCAGAGATTAAGATAGAGTAGAATCAAAATACAGGTCAGACCGATGAGAAAGATTTTGTATTATTAGTGATATCATCATAGAGTCATATGCTCATGTCCAGTTTCGGTGAAATCACGGGTCAATTATAATAATATAGTGCTGATACAAGTTTGTTGTGCACTTCTACTTATAGTGCATGGGGAGATGACACTAGAACACTAGAAGTCGGTCTAGTCCCTACTTGGATTTTAATGCTTGGATCGCATCATACAAAATCATTTATTTAGTAGATCACAACATATATTTTCATGCCTAGAAAATCGAAAGTACAGGTACCAAAACTGGTAGGTTGAATGTAAAAAAAAGAAAAAAGAAAGACATGTCTTGGGAAAAAATAAACCCACGAGGAAAATGAATCTATTATAGTAATAATATGTACACATATCCATTGAGATAAAAGTAAATATGGCCTAACCTTGCAAGTGGCAATATTCATTAATTGTATAATGTATTTCAGCATATATGCTCCATACCTGAGAGCAAGAAATGTAGTATTCAGAATATATGCTCAGTACCGCAAAAGCATTCCAATCATTATGTTCTGTATGCAGCATATATGCACAATGGACAAGAGGGAAGCAAGTCGAATTAGAAGTTAGAATATTCATCAATCATACTCTTTCAATCAATAATTGATAATCAAAGAGGATGCTAAAGACACGAGAATATTGTTAAAAAATACTATTAGTTGATACGTAGTATCTAATTATATTGGACCAGGAGTAAATTAGTATTTTACAGGAAATATCTAAGAGTAATCTATCTGCAAATATCGACTAAACCTGATTCATCTAGTGTTATTGTGATAGAAGTCAGATTCCATAAGTCATGTAAAGCATTTCAACCTCTACAAAACTAACAAGGATGGCACTAAAAAGAATATTAGTTAATACACAGATCGCAACATGATTTCACACACCTGTCTTTCCATCTCAATCACAGATTCCGGGTGCTTCCTCTTAAGAATAGACTTAAGCATGGAATAAAATTATACAAGCGTATACTGTGGCCAATACCCAATTATATATCACAAAGATCAAAACAAAATGACATCCAGTAACTTATAACACGAATGCATATACATTTATGTATATGTGTATACATAGAACATTTACATATATATATACATACATACATACATACATACATACATATATATATATATATATATATATATATATATATATATATATGTATATGTATATATATGTATGTATGTATGTCTTGTTGAATATAAACATTCTCATATAAAACCAGTTTTTTTCACATCGAAAAGTGTATGAATGTCTCCCAACATTCTTTATAATACCATGGAAAAGTAAATAAAATAAACAGATATAAATTGCAAAAACTCAAAATTATCCCAAGTGAAGCTTTAAATCATAATATGTTATTATAAGGCATGGGTAAATGAAAATTTTGAAGTTAACAAGGAATGATGTATTAAATTGCAGCACATGTTATTTGAAGAAAATTTATATACAGGATTGCATAAAATTATATTCCAATCAAGTACAAAGATTTGGATCAGAATTTCAAGTGTTTAAGGATTCTTACAAATTACAATTGTTCAGGATTCTTGATTTTAGCGTTAATTAAGTGAAGTATATGTCATTACTAGACATGGGATAGTTGAAAATTTGAAGTTTATATGGAGTATATATCATCACCCTTGGTGACGGTCCTAAATATGATATGCTGAATTTTGTTGGAAACGGAATGTAGAACTAGATTGATAAAGGTTTGAAAATGTGAAAATGATTCAGGAAAAACATACTCCACCATGCATCAAGATGTGATCTTCTAGAAGAATCACTAAAGAGGCTGACCATTATTTGGATTAGAATATCTACAAGTGATCAGACAAGTATATGTTGATATACATAAGATATAATAAATTCTTTGTTCCAACAGATCTTCCACGTTTAAATAATCAAGAGGTTGAGCAATATTTGGATCAGAATATAAGTGATCAAACAAGTGTTTGTTCATATACACAAGGTATAATAAATTTTTTGTTCCAACGGATCTTACACGTTTAAAATAATTAAACAACTGTTTGTTCATATACAGAAAGATGCTTTTATTTGACTTTGGTATTGTCTCTTTGAAATGCTGAATTCTCAATAATTGTTATTGAGTACTTAAAATATTGTTTGTTTACATGCTGATTAAAATTTTATTTTGTGAATATAGATACTTTAACAATATTACCCCCCTAAAGTTAAAATTAATTATTCTTTAGTGCTAATGTAATACAAAACAAACTTAATCATCTTATTTTTTTTGTTCTATATTAATATATAAACAAACAAACGCTCACGTGTGCAAGTATTACAAAATCTACAAAACACGTCGAAAATAGAAAATTTGATGGCGTACATATTTTTTATAACAGTTTAGTCGAGTATTTTTTTTTTTTTGGCAAGGCCAGCCGGTTTTATAGCGGACCGTCCACTTTTTATTACGAACGTAATAAAAAATTAAAGTACAGAAGAAAGGTAAAAGCATCTTAACTACTATGAAAAGGAAAAAATACAACATAGGAGTGTGATAAACATATCACAACTACTATAAGAATATCGAAAACAACTACTCCTCCTGAGAGGTAGCATCTCACCATCATCCACAAAATCATGAGAAGACTCCAAAGGAACATTCCCCAACAGACCAGCATAGGGGCGGAAATGGGAAGCAAGACAAGGATCATAAGCCATAGAATCAGAAGAGTACACGAAAGAACGATCCCAGGATGAATCAGCAAGCAAGATAGAATTCGATCTCGAAAAATAACCATCCAAAATAAGAGCTAATGAGTCACCAGACGGTCGATAATAAAGGCATCGAAGGTATAAAGATCATCAGAAACAAATCTAAAGGAAGAATTATCCAAGGGGTTAAATCTCATGTCAGAAATATGATCAACCCAACACCTCTCATCATCATCCCAAACAATAGAGGGACAAGGCAGACAGGAATAAGGTGCAGCACTAGGTGGCTGAACCGGAACAAGAGTAGGGACTGCAGAAACAACATAAGGGACCACAGAAACGGTAGGGGATGAAGGCCGAGCAGGCGATAAGGCAGGCCGAACTTCAGAACAAGAAGGCGGAACCGGGACAGAAATAGGAGCCACAGGAGGAGGAGCAACCTGAGAAGTTACCTTAGGAACCCATTTCCTGAGCGGAGGCCGTGGAAGAGGGATCTTAGAAGCAGCCGCGATAACAGCAGCGTGCGAGCAGGAGATAGCAAGTTGGCCAAAGGAGTGACAGGTAAATATCAGGAACCCAACCGTATCTAACGCGGACTTCGACTACATGCCCAACAAAAAGTTGAACAGGAATAGAGGAAGGGTGATGCTTAAAAGGGGATATCTCAATTAGAGCCTTGGCGTACATCAATTTTTCACGCGCAATTGTATTAGAGTCAAAACATTTCAATTTATTAACGTTACCAGCGAGCCAGTTCAAGCCAAGCAAAGGTTGTAGAGCAGACGGAATTTATGAAAAGCAAACCCAAACAGAGATAGAAAGAACTTGCTCACGGGCTCTAGCAACTGTAGGAGACCAAGAAGTAATAATAAATGGATTCCCACCAAAAAAGGAAGGCTCAGCTTCAAGAACTCGACAGCGATCGTCGACTGAGGAGAACAAAAGGTAATACATGGAGTCAACCAACTTAACACGAAGATCACCACGAAGCTTCCAAGCCCTACGACAAACCGCAGCCTTTTCAGGCAAACGGTGATTTGGGTCTAAAAAGAAACCAACCAAGTATTCTAACCAATAATCCATTCCTGCTTGCATAACACTAGGGGGAGGAATCATCACTCCATTTTCCTCAACAATATCAAATTCAATCGGTTTGTACTCTCCTGCATTACGGGGCAGCGAAGTAAATAGAGAGGACCATGATTTCGAAAGAACCGGGGATGGAGCAACATGACAATGGAAATGAGTTGATAGACCGGGTGGCTCCACAACATCAGGATTACCGTCAGAGGCATTTCGGAGGGGAACATCAGAACAGTTTTCAATGACATTTGTACAACATTCCTCACTAGCAAATTGTCGAACATCAGAGGTGCATTGAACAATGTTCGAACAATTAGCAGCAACAACTGAAGAAACATCGCCCAATAAACTAATCGCCGCTCCAACTACTCTAGAGTCATCGATGATATCAACATTGGTGACAGGCGAATGCATACCACCAAGCTCCGGTCTACAGTTATCACCAGCAGGCGCATTCAAACCAATGGGATGCGAAATAACATTCAAAATCTCAGACGAACCCAATCCAAATTCGGCAACGCACAAGTTCTCATTTGTACCCAAACCAACATCGACATCGGAAAGAGAGTAAGGAGCCATACCAGATACAGACGAAAGCGAAACTCCATCCACAGGCCGAACAACAGCAGAAGGGGAGACGTTCAAACAGGAGCTTGGCTGAGGAGCAGGACCACTGGAAGGAGAAGCAACGACAGGCAGAGGGGGAAAATCAGAGATTGAATGGAGTTGGGGCAATGAAAGTATGGGCGTGGAAGGCAGGTCGTTGAAGATTCAGCCAGATCTGGAGGAAGAAAGTGGAGCGGAAGGAGCAGAGGGTGGAGGGAGCAAGGGCGCGGCAATCGGCATTGGGAAGGGGAGGAAGACGAGGGGGGAAGCGGAGGCGCGAGGAAGTCAACGACGGACAGAAAAGCGAGACAATGACTCCATTAATGAGATTCACTACATATTTTGAAATTATGTGAGTATTTCATTATAATAAAATTAATGTTTGTTTGTGTTTGGATTATCAATTAATGTTTTCAGCATTATTAATACATGTGTGTGTGTGTGTTCAATGTGTTGAAATAAATTATTATAAAAATATCGGACAATTTTTTCCAACTTTTCGTAATTATGTAGTATATTGATTTTCGGTGTATGTATTGTAGATTTTGTTTAAGTTTTTATTGACCTTAAATAAATTATTATTGTTTAGACCATCAAAATTATTTATTTATAATTTTTTTCACTGCATTACATATTCCTATTTATTAATTTTTTCATTTCCATTCTTATTAACCAATGTATAAATTTTCATATTTTAACTTCAAATTGTGTGCAAACGTAGCGATAGGTTGACGCTAATTTTTTTCTTTCGTCGTCACTAGTCTTTAGTATATTTCGTTTCTAGTGATTGAAAAGTACACTATAAAATTAAAATCAAAATAACCATAAAAACCACTGCCTAAAAACAAAATTGACTTTATGTTTGAACTTTTCTAGTTGTTTGACAGAGTTAAAAAATATTTATAAAAAAATTACACATTATGTTGTAAATTTTTGTTGCAAAATTAAAGAAAACTTCAAAATAACTTAAAATAATATCGCTCTCTTCAATATATTTTTTCTTTTGAAATTGTATTTCAATCAAAATAAATAAACAAACAAGAAATCGGCAACAAAAATACACTAAATGCAAATATTTGTTGTAAAACCACTAATTATTTATAGTGAAAACTACAAATATTCCGTCCTCATTGATATTATAGGATTGTACAAACATAAATAAAAGTTTTTCCAAAAATAGTTATATGGAAGTTATTTAGAAGTTTTAATTAAGGAGTTTTTGTGTGTGAAGTTGGAAATGGGCGTGAGTTGCAGAATTATGGATATAAGGCTATTTTAACACTAGAAGAAGGGAGGTGAATAGTATTTTCTAACTTATGTAAATCTTTTTAATTGTTTTTTCAAGGTTAATTTTAAATCATATATTAACAACATAGAATTATACTAACAATCAGTCATAGAAACAATTGCGGATAAAAATAAAAGCAATAAAGTAAAGTAGAGTTACATAGATGACGCCGTGAATTCTACACTGGTTCGGATTTCTCCTACATTCAGTCTCGTACAATTTCTCATACAGAGTTCTTTTCAAATGCCTACTTTAAATGGACAACAAGAAAATCCATTACAGTTTCGTTTCAAGGCTACGAGATATACCCTACGGATTCCGAATTTAAGGATGAACTCATTAAATTTAAACAGGTTACAAACTCATCCACTTGATTTGAATGGGTTATAAGCGCATCCACTTGATTTGAACGGGCTACATGTGCACCTAATTGATTTGAATGGGCTACAAGTACACCTAGGCAAACACAAATAGTGTTGATAGTTTTTTCAAAGACAAATTCTTGTACTTTAGATACAATGGATCCGTAGCACTTTGATCTTGAATTAAGAGAGAGATGTTTACAAAATAATAAGAAAGCGGTATTGAATCAATAAAATGAAGTATGAATTGATTCTATGTGATTATGAAGAGAATAGATTATATTTTTGGATGAAATTTTTAAGAGAGTAAGAGGAGGGAAGAAAGTAAATAGTTATCAAAAAATTCGCTTGCATTTCCCATTATATAGTATCAACATATGCATCCGTTCGTGAAGAGTTACGATGAATAGACACTTCATTTCAACATTTAAAAAGCCAATTGGTGGCATGTCTGTCGACATAACCAAGGCATGTATGTCGACATACGCTTGTATATTTTGATGACTTATTTCTTTAAAATGTTTGAAAATCCTATACTTTGCAAAATAATTTGATATTTTGTAAAATAGTTTGAACATAGTTTATAAACATTTTTAACTTTGAAACTTATATAAAACATTTTATATTTTATTTTGGTTAAAAATATAAAAGATCAAAAAATTAGAGACGAAGATCAAAAATTGCTATCAAGAACTTTAACAATATATACTATGACTTTATACACTAAATTATAATCTTGAAATCTTTATATCTTGGTCTTTGAACTCATGAGCCTTCACGTTTATCTCTTGAGTCTTTATACTGTACAGTCTTCGATTCAACACTTGTGTATTATTCTACACTATATACTATATAACTTGGCCAAACATTAGTATCTATATTTTCTATGTTTGTATAGGGTTGTATATGGTTGTTGTTGTCAAAATCAATAACCGAGGTATTAACAATCTCTCCCTTTATGGTGATGACAACCATTAAATATTCTTGTATATAAAATATGATATATCTACCTTTGAGTTAGATAATTCCCGCTGAATATATGCATGTGTATATTTTATATTTCTCTCTCTCTTTTTCATCAACAAAAATGGGTAAAAAAATAAGACTCCCCCTAAATGATGCACCAATAAACTATATCTGAATGCTAAGTAATATGGATTTAACTATATGACATATATGAATGATAGATATTAAAGACATTAAATAAGACCAACCAAATTTTATTAAATAAATATAACTTAAACTATTTATTTAATTATTATGAAATATGAACGTGGGATACTATAATCATTACCAATAATAATAGGTAATATGATATATACAACAAAATCAATACCGAATGTATTAAAAACAATAAAAACTAGATGATATATATGAGATCAAAATTCAATGACGCGAGTATAGAAAATAATTCAATATGACATAAATGATATTATTATTGTGACGTATGCGATTTTTCGTTGCCGAAAAACCGAATAGTTATGGGTTTTAAAAAGAATTTAAGAAAAGAGAGGGGTAGAAGAGAGAGAAGAGAGAAGATAGAAGATAAAGAGAAAAGAAAACAGAAAATAGAACGGAACAGAAAATAACAGAACAACATCAGAATCTCACAATTCGCAGCGGAACAACATATAATAGATAAATGAATAATCTTTAAACAAAGAACTATATCAGTAATTACATTACATTACATTACATCATATCATCAGAGTGTACAACATCAACAAACAGTGCAGCGGAAAAAGAAGTACTATATCAACTAGTAATACGCCATGCCATCCAGCTTGCCTCCAGCAACTCCTGAATTCCAGAATATCCTGATAAACCTTTACTCTTGACTGCCCGTGTGGAAATTGGTGGGCACCCAGAGTTTAGGAAGGAAAACAATAAACTCCGAGTCAGTCATGTGACTGGTGCGAGAACTAAAACAGTTTATTTTTCTTTAAAATTAAAATAGAGGAATATTTTTAAAATCAATTCGCAATGCATTTAAGAATGAGACTACCATAAGGCCTCCCGCACACACACACATGCAAACGCAGAATCGGAGGAGATTTCTCCTTATGATAGTCAAAGATGCTTGATACGCATTAAAAAGAACATTTGATATTATTACTAGTGCATAGTGTAGAGAAAATTCATTTCGAAAATAAAGATATAAATCTTAGCCAGCATAGACATTTCGCACTTATGCCTACTATAGCTACCATCCAAACAGTGGGTTACCCCCATAAGTAGATGGCAGGTAATACAACTAATACCGTACAAGTCTCGTATTTGAAGAATGGATTTTCCAACAAATGGTCAGGCCAAGGAACTTCCCATTGCCACATGGAAACGCCTCTGGAAGGACGCCCCGAGAACCACCGTTCTCCGCTAAACAAAGCCGGGAATCCCTTTTCCCAAGGAATATTACAAACCCTCAGATATGCCACCCCCGGTCCTTTGGAACCTTTAAACGAGAGCTCTCTAACCAACATCACACCATAAAAATAAGTGTTTCAACATGAGTAAGTATCTGGGCTCCATACCATGATACTACCCTTTTCCAGAAGGAATGGTCATACCCTAGGGAAGCGATCCCTGGAAACCTTGCCGCACAATTCCTGTTTTGACAAATACCGGTTTGTGAGGCTCGACGAAGTCACGTCCACAAAAACACACTTTATACAAAAGCCGTGCTTTGGGTCAACAAATGATCATAGAAATGATCACCAAGATAGACCATCAAATAAATGATCCTATCACAAATAATCAACACAATGATCATTTCACAGCAACACTCAGTATGTCACATTACCAAATTGGGAATATATCGCTGATAACTTCAACTATATAACCTCTGAGCTCGTACGTCTCAGAGAAGGGTGTTAAGCTAAGAGAATAAATTCTCCGCCACCAACAGAAATATATTTGAAAGAAATCGGCTTTACATCTCAATTTGTAATGTCAGACACACAATCCATACAAGTTTGTTCCGGGCTCGAACAGAACCGAAGGCACTTACAAAGAAGTCCTTGCAATCCGAATAATCTCTAATCACGTTCGGATTTCCCATCACATATGGAGATCTCAATACCGGGGATCAGCCAGTGCAGAGACAATCAACAAGAAACCCTTTCGCTTTCGAAAATATCCGGTCTTCAACACCGGTCTTCGAATGCAATTCATAACGACGTATCACATATTCGTAATGGGTTATACGACCCCAAGGTCCTTTCCCGGTTAACCCGAATAGTGAGCGCTTATTTTTAAAAAATAAATGTGACATCCAATTTCAAACAAATCACAACAAATACCTATTTAAAGGTAAATATTGATAGTCGGTTATTGAACTATCAATAGATATGCCAACATCACCAGATTCCAAATAATTTTCCAAATCATTTATTTTCCAAAAATATCTTTACAAGATATATATATATTTTCCATTCTTCAAAAATAAATCAATATTTATTTTTAAACTCATTTTCCAAATTCCTTTTATAAATTCCATATTGAATTTTTATTTTCAAAAATATTTATGAATATACGATTTCCATTCGTTTTCAAATATTCGTTTTCAATTTATCTTCAAAAAGATAAATTCAAAATATTCACTTAATATTTGAAAAACATTCCCATACTTATTTATTTATAAGTAATTCACAATCTTTTTATTTTCTACACTTGGAAAATATTCTATATACTTTAATCGAAATTAAGTATATATTTCATTCTTTAAGGAAATCATTCTCTTTAACATATTTATTTGGGCCAAAACGAATGTTGCGTAAAACATCGTTACGACGTCCCAAAATCACTAGTATAGGGATTCGAAATTAAAATAGATATATAAATCCCAATACTATACAAAACATTTCCTTTCGGAAATCATTTATTATAACAACAGTGTTATAATCTACCATTTCCTTCTATTTCTCGAAAACGTCTATTTCAACAATGAATGTTGAAATCTATGGTTTCGATAGTTAATATATTTTAAAACATCTTTAGATCGTTTTAATTCTATTTAAAACATCACATTCAAAACATTTCTTTAACATAATATTCATTATTCAAAAACGTGAATATTCCTTGTTAATAAATTTCGTTACTTCTATTCATTTTATTTTAATGGATTATTCACTGTCTAAAACATGAATATAACTCCATTAACAAATTACAACAATTTTACTTATCAAAATAAGTCGTTGTGAATTTATAAGACAATGTTTATAAATTCCATTTCTATTTATTTTACAACAACTTCCTTTTATAAATTTCCTTTATAAATCTATTCAATTTCATATCTCAATGATATACTAAAATTTCATATTATAAGTTAAATACTTATAATTTATTTGTTTACAAAATCGTTCCTTTAAACTTCATAATTATAAATCTTATAACTTATAAGATTCATTTATTTATCCACATCTATTCCCTAAATAACTTTATAAATTTTATTTATAAAATTCTATTTATAACTTCACCGTTATAATTCTATAAATTTCATTCATTTATGAAATTCATTCACAATTCATTCTAACACTTATAAAAGCTCGTTTTATAATTCCAATATTTTTAATTTATAAATATCAATTTATAAATCTTTTTAATATAAACAATTTATATTACTATTTTCAAATGTCTTTCAACTCCTTATAATTTCATCATCTTGATTTATAAAATAATCAAATTTCATAAATTCTATAGATTTCATTCCTTTATGAAATCCATTTACAAATCATTCTATCACTTATAAAAGCTCGTTTTATAATTCAAGATATTCTAAATTTATAAATATCAATTTATAAATCTTTTAATATAAAACAATTTATATTACTATTTTAAAACGTCTTTCAACTCCTTATAATTTCATCATTTTAATTTATAAAATAATCAAATTTCATAAATTCTATAGATTTCATTCCTTTATGAAATCCATTTACAAATCATTCTATCACTTATAAAAGCTCGTTTTATAATTCAAAATATTCTAAATTTATAAATATCAATTTATAAATCTTTTAATATAAATCAATTTATATTATTACTTTAAACAACTTTAAACTCTTTTATAATTTCATCATTCTGATTTATAAAAAAATAAAATTTTATAAATCCTATTTTTAAACTTTTTATAATAAATTCAGAAATCCCAGTTCAAACTATTTTATAAAATCACTAATCCCATATTTTCAAAAATCAACTTTTAACTGTATTTCTCAAAAATCATAATTTTTATAATATTAAAATTATAACGTTTATTTATTTAAGATGAATCAATTCCAAAAATATTTTATAAACGTATATTTCCAAAAATCACTTTAGAAATCAAAATCGTTATTTTTTAAACTTCAAAATTGGATCCGATGATGCAACACATCAATAGTCAATTACGACTTTCAAACATCATATATCATCCATGATAAACAATCAAATATCACAATATATGAAACCAAATAAATATTTGTGAGGAATCCAGTTGGATCCCTCCAACCTGTTTCCCTGCATCCACAGACATTAGCACAATACCATTCCACTTCGAGGTGGAATATCGCGGTATATGTGATTTTATATTATATATCCGCTTACTAACGGCGCAATAGGGTCTCATCCGCTAAAAAAATGCGGGAAATCAATCAACTGCAATATATACATATGCCAATATATATATATTGCTATATATATAATATAATACCAATTCCACTTCGAGGTGGAATATCGCGGTATATGTGTGTAATAAATAACCTCCGCTTACTAACGGCGTATAGGGTCTATTCACATCCAATAACTATATATAACAATCATCATTCAATCATTCAATCAACACAGTCAAGCAAATTTTAAATCTAACTATTTAAAATTTAAATAAATCCTTTTGAGTGAGAAGTTCTCACCTTTATTCCCGTTTGCCATCCACTTCCAATTCAACTTGTTTTCTTCATTTATACCTTGTATAAATATTTATACAATTCATTAATATTCGTACAAATCGAATAATAAATTTTCGTTCTTGATTGTTAAATAAATCAATAGTTTTATTTAAATCAGTTTCTTCTTTAAAATTTTATTTAACTAAAATTTTAAATTTCTTTTTTTTTAAATTTCTCCTATTTATTATATCAAACTAACTCCTTTTAATTTCAAATATATTACTCTTAACAATTTGTCTAATTCAAATTTAATTCCAACTAAATTTACTTTAAACAAATTTATTTAACTGCAATTTAATTTCCCTTTGAATAAATTATTTTTAACCACTTAACTTAAATTTAAACAAATTTTCTTTAGTAACCAAAAGAATTGACTAAGTTAATCGAACATCTTAATAATTTATTCTTAACCCATTTTTCCGAAAATAAATAATATTTCTTTTGGCAAGTCATTTTATTTATTAAATTAAATCTTTAACAAATTTTCTTTTACAAATTTTTTTTTCCTTTTAAAACTAAAATTTCTATTCAACAAATAATTTAGTTTTGAACTAAATTTTCTATAAATTTTAAAATTCTTATTATTATTCATTTCTAATCTATATACATTTATTAAAATTCGAACTAATTCCTTTAACAAGTTTATTTAACTAATTTCTTTTAAATAATTAAATTTATTTAACTAATGATTATATCCTTCTTTTTTCTTTAATAAATTTGATTAACTAAAAATTAAATTTTAAACAATTTTTTTTTTACTGTAAACAAAATTTCTCAAAACATTTTTCTCTGTTTAAACTTTCTTTTTTTTTCTTTTTTTTTCTTTATAATACATATACGTATATAATTTTTTTTTTTACCTTACTGCGCCGAGTCACGCGAGTGCCCAGACACCATCGATCGAGATGAACGCCTCGACAGTGCCACCTCCATCGACGTTGCCGCCCCATCTCCACGCGCGACCCACTGCAGCCATCTGAACGCGCCGCCCTATCATCATCGGCCTCGACCTGCGCCTACGCGCGCACGCCACCGCGCGTCGCCTCCATCGCCACAAATCATCGCGACTTGAATCGCCCCCCATCCCAGATCCACGCGACGTCCAAATCGCGCACACAAGCGCCGCCGTGTTGCGCGCGCCCATACGCGTACGCAAACCCTCCCTCACCTCGTCGTGGCCATTGATTGAACGAAGCCCCCCCCTTTTTTTTTCGATTTGAAACTTAAGAGAGGAAGGAAGCAGAGGTTTATTTAAAAATCGAACGAACATGCTCAGACATGCTTTGCATGATTTTTAGCGTGATCCCTACCGTGGTACTCTGCTTGAATTTAGGCGTGATAAATAGGATGCTGTCTGTAGTCAAAATTTAAATTTAAATTTAAATTGAACTCGATTAAATTTCAACGCGTTTTCTTATCGTACGGTCACACAACAACTCCAAACACTACGAAATTTGAAATCCGAGAATAATTCAATATTCCGGACCCAATGGAACTGGTTTCGTCGAATTCCGAGACTGTGCCTCGGACGGCTATTTTAAATATCGATTCAAACGATTAAATTTCAAAACTGAACAATTCACTTTCAATTTCAATTCTGAAGCTTCTATTACCTTCAATATTATCGATATGAATTCTACAAGCCTTTGAAATATTTTTAATTGGCTTAAAATTGAAGATTCAAATTTTTATTCAACTCTTAATAGATTAAATCCTAAAATTCAATCGCCAAATTCATCCTGATAATTTGAAATTCAATTCAAACCATCATTCAAATATTTAAAATTAATTAAATATTTTCAAATTAAATTGTTAAAAATTCTGGGTCGTTACAATCTTTCCCCCATAAAAGAATTTCGTCCCGAAATTACAAGTTAAGAAGAATGCCCTTATCTTGATTATTATTTTTCACAATCCAAATAGTTTTATCAACTCACTAGCCTAAATCTTTTTTTACTAGAGATTCATTATCATTTCAACTAGCTTTCCAACTTCAATTATAAGTTTCAAACAACATTGTTTACTTTCAATTCAAATTTAAATTTAAATTCAAATTTCAAACTTTTAAAATTTCTCAAAATTTTTCTAACACCCTAAATTTTCGAAAAATTTCGCCAGCGTCTCCTTTGCGCGGCTAGCTCGGTACGACTACAAAATGGCACCACGGCCCCTCAGAATCAAAAAGAAAAGAGAAAGCCAAGTGGCTAGAGAAGAAAGTCATCAAATCTCATACTGAAATTGAAATACGTACCTTTTTGTCGAGCAATTCAATTTTTATCTTTGAAATTCAAAATCTCAATTCCTTTATATACCTGTATAACCTGCTAGTAGTAGCATCCAAATCCAACATTCAAACTATTTTGCCAATTCTATTACAAAATTTCCAACATATGTTTCTTATACGTTTTTCACTTCATTATTGAAGTTTACATATCCACTTCATTCAATTTTACATTTCAATTTCACTTCACAATTTAAATTCTATTTGAATTCAATTCTCAATTCTAAATATTGAATTCTATCGATTAACTTTCATTTACTAATTCATATTACTACTTTAAATTAGTTTCATTCACTAATTCATTTCAATTTCAATTTCCATATTCAATTCACCTCGAATTTACTTAATTACTAACAAAGAAAATTTCAATTTATTTCTTTTACTTACTTGAATTTATATACAAATTCAAATCTATCTTCAAATTTAGCTTACGACTAAACTTTAATTTAACCAATTCAAATTCTAATTCATTAGTCCAAGAATTTATAATTTATCAAGTTAGTTTACTTGAATTCAATCCATCTTATTTCTTATTTAATTCCATATAATAATGATAACAATTTAATATTATCACTTCCTAACAATCATGCAACCATATACTATAATAATTCATAGAAAATCATTTCTTTTCTATACAAAAATAGTTTTGGGCAAAAATATCTTATTTACTAAATTCAAAAACAATTTTATATTCACTAACAAATACGCGCTCATATCTATTATTACACTCAAACTCATTCTAGAGTACTGCTGACTCTATGAGTAACACCCAACAGAACCATGGTTGTCGCTTAACCAACAGCTCTGATACCAAATGTAAAGAACCGTAATTCCGTACTCTTTGAATAGACACTAATCTCCATTGATTAACTCAAGGTGAACGAAAATACGAACCCTTATGGTTTTTTTTAAGAAAGAAGAAAGAAGGAAAGAGAGAAAAGATAGAAAATAGAGAGAAAAGAAAACAGAAAATAGAACGGAACAGAAAATAACAGAACAACATCAGAATCTCACAATTCGCAGCGGAACAACATATAATAGATAAATGAATAATCTTTAAACAAAGAACTATATCAATTATTACATTACATTACATCATATCATCAGAGTGTACAACATCAACAAACAGTGCAGCGGAAAAAGAAGTACTATATCAACTAGTAATACGCCATGTCATCCAGCTTGCCTCCAACAACTCCTGAATTCCAGAATATCCTGATAAACCTTTACTCTTGACTGCCCGTGTGGAAATTGGTGGGCATCCAGAGTTTAGGAAGGAAAACAATAAACTCCGAGTCAGTCATGTGACTGGTGCGAGAACTAAAACAGTTTATTTTTCTTTAAAATTAAAATAGTGGAATATTTTTAAAATCAATTCGCAATGCTTTTAAGAATGAGACTACCATAAGGCCTCCCGCACACACACACACATGCAAACGCAGAATCGGAGGAGATTTCTCCTTATGATAGTCAAAGATGCTTGATACGCATTAAAAAGAACATTTGATATTATTACTAGTGCATAGTGTAGAGAAAATTCATTTCGAAAATAAAGATATAAATCTTAGCCAGCATAGACATTTCGCACTTATGCCTACTATAGCTACCATCCAAACACTGGGTTACCCCCATAAGTAGATGGCAGGTAATACAACTAATACCGTACAAGTCTCGTATTTGAAGAATGGATTTTCCAACAAATGGTCAGGCCAAGGAACTTTCCATTGCCACATGGAAACGCCTCTGGAAGGACGCCCCGAGAACCACCGTTCTCCGCTAAACAAAGCCGGGAATCCCTTTTCCCAAGGAATATTACAAACCCTCAGATATGCCACCCCCGGTCCTTTGGAACCTTTAAAAGAGAGCTCTCTAACCAACATCACACCATAAAAATAAGTGTTTCAACATGAGTAAGTATCTGGGCTCCATACCATGATACTACCCTTTTCTAGAAGGAATGGTCATACCCTGGGGAAGCGATCCCTGGAAACCTTGCCGCACAATTCCTGTTTTGAACATTACCGGTTTGTGAGGCTCGACGAAGTCACGTCCACAAAAACACACTTTATACAAAAGCCGTGCTTTGGGTCAACAAATGATCATAGAAATGATCACCAAGATAGACGATCAAATAAATGATCCTATCACAAATAATCAACACAATGATCATTTCACAGCAACACTCAGTATGTCACATTACCAAATTGGGAATATATCGCTGATAACTTCAACTATATAACCTCTGAGCTCGTACGTCTCAGAGAAGGGTGTTAAGCTAAGAGAATAAATTCTCCGCCACCAACAGAAATATATTTGAAAGAAATCGGCTTTACATCTCAATTTGTAATGTCAGACACACAATCCATACAAGTCTGTTCCGGGCTCGAACAGAACCAAAGGCACTTACAAAGAAGTCCTTGCAATCCGAATAATCTCTAATCACGTTCGGATTTCCCATCACATATGGAGATCTCAATACCGGGGATCAGCCAGTGCAGAGACAATCAACAAGAAACCCTTTCGCTTTCGAAAATATCCGGTCTTCAACACCGGTCTTCGAATGCAATTCATAACGACGTATCACATATTCAGAATGGGTTATACGACCCCAAGGTCCTTTCCCGGTTAACCCGAATAGTGAGCGCTTATTTTTAAAAAATAAGCGTGACATCCAATTTCAAACAAATCACAACAAATACCTATTTAAAGGTAAATATTGATAGTCGGTTATTGAACTATCAATAGATATGCCAACATCACCAGATTCCAAATAATTTTCCAAATCATTTATTTTCCAAAAATATCTTTACAAGATACATATATATTTTCCATTCTTTAAAAATAAATCAATATTTATTTTTAAACTCATTTTCCAAATTCCTTTTATAAATTCCATATTGAATTTATATTTTCAAAAATATTTATGAATATACGATTTCCATTCGTTTTCAAATATTCATTTTTAATTTATCTTCAAAAAGATAAATTCAAAATATTCACTTAATATTTGAAAAACATTCCCATACTTATTTATTTATAAGTAATTCACAATCTTTTTATTTTCTACACTTGGAAAATATTCTATATACTTTAATCGAAATTAAGTATATATTTCATTCTTTAAGGAAATCATTCTCTTTAACATATTTATTTGGGCCAAAACGAATGTTACGTAAAACATCGTTACGACGTCCCAAAATCACTAGTATAGGGATTCGAAATTAAAATAGATATATAAATCCCAATACTATACAAAATATTTCCTTTCGGAAATCATTTATTATAACAACAGTGTTATAATCTACCATTTCCTTCTATTTCTCGAAAACGTCTATTTCAACAATGAATGTTGAAATCTATGGTTTCGATAGTTAATATATTTTAAAACATCTTTAGATCGTTTTAATTCTATTTAAAACATCACATTCAAAACATTTCTTTAACATAATATTCATTATTCAAAAACGTGAATATTCCTTGTTAATAAATTTCGTTACTTCTATTCATTTTATTTTAAAGGATTATTCACTGTCTAAAACATGAATATAACTCCATTAACAAATTACAACAATTTTACTTATCAAAATTAGTCGTTGCGAATTTATAAGACAATGTTTATAAATTCCATTTCTATTTATTTTACAACAACTTCCTTTTATAAATTTCCTTTATAAATCTATTCAATTTCATATCTCAATGATATACTAAAATTTCATATTATAAGTTAAATACTTATAATTTATTTGTTTACAAAATCGTTCCTTTAAACTTCATAATTATAAATCTTATAACTTATAAGATTCATTTATTTATCCACATCTATTCCCTAAATAACTTTATAAATTTTATTTATAAAATTCTATTTATAACTTCACCGTTATAATTCTATAAATTTCATTCATTTATGAAATTCATTCACAATTCATTCTAACACTTATAAAAGCTCGTTTTATAATTCCAATATTTTTAATTTATAAATATCAATTTATAAATCTTTTTAATATAAACAATTTATATTACTATTTTTAAATGTCTTTCAACTCCTTATAATTTCATCATTTTGATTTATAAAATAATCAAATTTCATAAATTCTATAGATTTCATTCCTTTATGAAATCCATTTACAAATCATTCTATCACTTATAAAAGCTCGTTTTATAATTCAAGATATTCTAAATTTATAAATATCAATTTATAAATCTTTTAATATAAAACAATTTATATTACTATTTTAAAACGTCTTTCAACTCCTTATAATTTCATCATTTTAATTTATAAAATAATCAAATTTCATAAATTCTATAGATTTCATTCCTTTATGAAATCCATTTACAAATCATTCTATCACTTATAAAAGCTCGTTTTATAATTCAAAATATTCTAAATTTATAAATCTTTTAATATAAATCAATTTATATTATTACTTTAAACATCTTTAAACTCTTTTATAATTTCATCATTCTGATTTATAAAAAAATAAAATTTTATAAATCCTATTTTTAAACTTTTTATAATAAATTCAGAAATCCCAGTTCAAACTTTTTTATAAAATCACTAATCCCATATTTTCAGAAATCAACTTTTAACTGTATTTCTCAAAAATCATAATTTTTATAATATTAAAATTATAACGTTTATTTATTTAAGATGAATCAATTCCAAAAATATTTTATAAACGTATATTTCCAAAAATCACTTTAGAAATCAAAATCGTTATTTTTTAAACTTCAAAATTGGATCCGATGATGCAACACATCAATAGTCAATTACGACTTTCAAACATCATATATCATCCATGATAAATAATCAAATATCACAATATATGAAATCAAATAAATATTTGTGAGGAATCCAGTTGGATCCCTCCAACCTGTTTCCCTGCATCCACAGACATTAGCACAATACCATTCCACTTCGAGGTGGAATATCGCGGTATATGGGATTTTATATTATATATCCGCTTACTAACGGCGCAATAGGGTCTCATCCGCTAAAAAAATGCGGGAAATCAATCAACTGCAATATATACATATGCCAATATATATATATATATATATATATTGCTATATATATAATATAATACCAATTCCACTTCGAGGTGGAATATCGCGGTATATGTGTGTAATAAATAACCTCCGCTTACTAATGGCATATAGGGTCTATTCACATCCAATAACTATATATAACAATCATCATTCAATCATTCAATCAACACAGTCAAGCAAATTTTAAATCTAACTATTTAAAATTTAAATAAATCCTTTTGAGTGAGAAGTTCTCACCTTTATTCCCGTTTGCCATCCACTTCCAATTCAACTTGTTTTCTTCATTTATACCTTGTATAAATATTTATACAATTCATTAATATTCGAACAAATCGAATAATAAATTTTCGTTCTTGATTGTTAAATAAATCAATAGTTTTATTTAAATCAGTTTCTTCTTTAAAATTTTATTTAACTAAAATTTTAAATTTCTTTTTTTTTTAAATTTCTCCTATTTATTATATCAAACTAACTCCTTTTAATTTCAAATATATTACTCTTAACAATTTGTCTAATTCAAATTTAATTCCAACTAAATTTACTTTAAACAAATTTATTTAACTACAATTTAATTTCCCTTTGAATAAATTATTTTTAACCACTTAACTTAAATTTAAACAAATTTTCTTTAGTAACCAAAAGAATTGACTAAGTTAATCGAACATCTTAATAATTTATTCTTAACCCATTTTTCCAAAAATAAGTAATATTTCTTTTGGCAAGTCATTTTATTTATTAAATTAAATCTTTAACAAATTTTCTTTTACAAATTTTTTTTTTCCTTTTAAAACTAAAATTTCTATTCAACAAATAATTTAGTTTTAAACTAAATTTTCTTTAAGTTTTAAAATTCTTATTATTATTCATTTCTAATTTATATACATTTATTAAAATTCGAACTAATTCCTTTAACAAGTTTATTTAACTAATTTCTTTTAAATAATTAAATTTATTTAACTAATGATTATATCCTTCTTTTTTTTTTTTAATAAATTTGATTAACTAAAAATTAAATTTTAAACAAATTTTTTTTTTTACTGTAAACAAAATTTCTCAAAACATTTTTCTCTGTTTAAACTTTCTTTTCTTTTCTTTTTTTTCTTTATCAATACATATACGTATATAAATTTTTTTTTTACCTTACTGCGCCGAGTCACGCGAGTGCCCAGACACCATCGATCGAGATGAACGCCTCGACAGTGCCACCTCCATCGACGTTGCCGCCCCATCTCCACGCGCGACCCACTGCAGCCATCTGAACGCGCCGCCCTATCATCATCGGCCTCGACCTGCGCCTACGCGCGCACGCCACCGCGCGTCGCCTCCATCGCCACAAATCATCGCGACTTGAATCGCCCCCCATCCCAGATCCACGCGACGTCCAAATCGCGCACACAAGCGCCGCCGTGTTGCGCGCGCCCATACGCGTACGCAAACCCTCCCTCACCTCGTCGCGGCCATTGATTGAACGAAGCCCTCCCCTTTTTTTTCGATTTGAAACTGAAGAGAGGAAGGAAGCAGAGGTTTATTTAAAAATCGAACGAACATGCTCAGACATGCTTTGCACGATTTTTAGCGTGATCCCTGCCGTGATACTCTGCTTGAATTTAGGCGTGATAAATGGGATGCTGTCTGTAGTCAAAATTTAAATTTAAATTTAAATTGAACTCGATTAAATTTCAACGCGTTTTCTTATCGTACGGTCACACAACAACTCCAAACACTACGAAATTTGAAATCCGAGAATAATTCAATATTCCGGACCCAATGGAACTGGTTTCGTCGAATTCCGAGACTGTGCCTCGGACGGCTATTTTAAATATCGATTCAAACGATTAAATTTCAAAACTGAACAATTCACTTTCAATTTCAATTCTGAAGCTTCTATTACCTTCAATATTATCGATATGAATTCTACAAGCCTTTGAAATATTTTTAATTGGCTTAAAATTGAAGATTCAAATTTTTATTCAACTCTTAATAGATTAAATCCTAAAATTCAATCGCCAAATTCATCCTGATAATTTGAAATTCAATTCAAACCATCATTCAAATATTTAAAATTAATTAAATATTTTCAAATTAAATTGTTAAAAATTCTGGGTCGTTACAATTATATAATCCTAAGCATCCAAATTTGACAAAGAATTTATATGTTAGATTTATTAATAAATTCATATATTTACATAACAACCATATTAATTATGAAATTCAATCATAACCTAATCACAATGTTTGATAAGTGTAACTATGTATATGATCAAATTTATGTTTAATAAGTTTTTAAGTAAATATTATTTTTTCTTATACATTGTTTATTTTTGGAAAAACACGATAATTTATAACAAATTTTTTTAGCCAAGTACGCAAAGTATAAGTGAGATATGTAGAGTTAAAGAACATCATATAAATTTAATAATAAAAAGAACTTGGAATGACAGTAAGATGGCTGATCATTTTTTTTAGTGTCATTGCTATCTTGAAAATTTTCTTTTCCAGAGAATATCATGATATGATTGATTATATAAAAGATCTCCATATTCATTTTTTTTTTCATTTTTCTAATCTTATTGTACATAGTGCCTTAAGGAATAGAACATATATGGATTGGTATCCGTACTATGTTGGATCAGTATAGTTATTCTTTCGGAAATCCAACCCAATATTTTTAAGAGTTTATTATCTTGAATTAAGCAAAAGCATAAATGATTACATACAACGAAAAACAAAAGAAAAGAAAATACTATACTAAACCTTTTATATTCAAATTTTAGTCCAACACGAGAAGAGTTCTAAAATTCATTCCTAACAATATTATGTGTGAGATAATGTGACTCTTACATATAACATAATTTATATTGTGTCACATTCATTATTTAAATTATAATTTTATCAATGAATTATATGTGTAAAGATACTTGGCATTATGCATGTATCCAATAAACTTCCTAAAGGGCAAGTGTAATATCACATGTCATTTTGCATATGTTTTACTATTTGTTTATATAACATCATATAATGTGGCGTGTTCTTATTGATAGAAGGAATTCTATAAATAGAGCTTTATTCACATACTTTAAGTACATTCAATTAATTTTATGAAGCCATAAAGTTAATATCTCTTCATAAATTTAGTAAGAAAGAAGTAAAATCATCATTAGAAAAGTTGAAATCATAGAAGAAGGTATGCTATTCTTGTAACTACACGCTATTTCGAACCGTTCAAATCGACAATCATCCACACGTGTCAGACTTGAATTGCTCAAAACAACAGATTGTTAATTTATATTTGGCAAAACTTAGCATATACAGTAAATAAATCAATCACAGAATCACAGACACAAAGTAACAATAAGCAGTGGAATAGATAAATAGTAGTTGTTAGGGGTGTTTCCACCGAGCCATTACAAGGAGGGTACCACCGAACCAAAACTACCACCGAACCAAACCTCGCCACTTTACTGCCGAACCAAAGCATCTCCTCTACCACCGAACCAAACTCCAATTGATCGCCACCGAATCAACCACCACCGGACCAAGCTACATCCCCATCACCGAACCAACGCTTCTCCAATACCTACCTAATCATGCCCCCTCTCCTCCATCACCGGACCAAACTCCACCTAGCCACTACCGGACCAACGTCCCACCGGACCAACTCCACTTCCGAGAATGACCGAACCAACTCACTTCACCTACCACCGGACCAACCTTTACCGGACCAACCCACTTCCATGCATCACCGAATCAAGGCCTTTCCAGACCAACATTGCCAGGCCAGATTGCTTCAGCCCAGGCCCACCAGCAGCTATATACATCCAGAACCCCTACCCTCAGTCTCACTCTATAAATAGAGGGGCAGGGGTACAACAATGGCAAACAAGTTTGAGAGCTCAGGCACGGATATAACTTTCAAACAACTTTCAGTTACTTGTAATCAAAGCTTTGTACTTGTAATCTGAATAGAAAAGGGGAATGACATATAAAGTGGATGTAGGCACATTCTAGCCGAACCACTATAAATCTGTGTGTCTTTTACAGTTTAGTCCATCTATTTTATATATTCGCATAAATCACCCAAATCGCTAAGAACCACATACAATCAACTAAATTATACGACTTGGAGGTGT
Organism: Allium cepa; assembly: GCA_030765085.1. Taxonomy (NCBI): domain Eukaryota; kingdom Viridiplantae; phylum Streptophyta; class Magnoliopsida; order Asparagales; family Amaryllidaceae; genus Allium; species Allium cepa. The sequence continues at coordinate 958,724,206 of CM060939.1, read as the reverse complement.
TTGCCCATTTTTTGTGCAAACATTTTTGGTGCTTTCACTGAGAACAGGAGCTCGATGCTTCAGCTTCTTCCACTTAACCCTTTTCCTATCAGCATCGTTCATTACTTGGAGAACATGCCTCCCGGACGGAAGAAAGATACTAACAAAGGAAAGAACATCGCAACTGGAAGTATCCCAGATCCGATGATCAAAGATCAAGACAATCGTTCGATTCCAACAGCAAATGGAAATCAGGCAAATCCGACAGCCCCTGCTACGGAACAACCAATTACAAGGGCGGATCTGGACAGGGTTGTGGCTGAAGTAACTAACCGCTTCATATCTCAACAAGAAGCCTTGGTGGATCAACTCATGTCATGCTTAAGGGATGTTGAAGAATCCAGCCGCAACACTGAATCATTGGGTGGGTCTCGGTCTGGAGGATCTTGGAGACGACAAAGGTCCTTTTTCTTCGAAGAGGCTAACAACAGAAATAGCTATGGTAGGAGCCGAGCCCGGACTCATCCTGAATTCCGACCCGAGGAAACACTTGGAACCGAACCCAACAGGGGAGGTATCAGGCAAGGATCTGATGTAGCTGAGCCTGCCATGCTACCTAACGATGGAAACACCAATGGACGGGGCCGAGCTGGAGTCCAGCCCGAAGTTGGAACCGAGGAAGTGCTGAGAACAGAACCCAGCAGGGGAAGATCAAGGAAAGGGCCAATTGTGGCAGACCCCAGCGTGCCCTCGGAAGACCAGAGGCAGCCATTGGAGAATGTTAGGAGTGATAGACGATACCATCCCTACAGGTCATCTGGACAGAATCAATCCCGCAGGGAAGAACCAAACTCATTTCTTTCCGCTCCAAGTTCTGATGAAAGGATGGCGCGATTGTTCAGAGGGTGCATCCAACGGGACCAAAGGGATCGAGGGATAGGCGCTAGGGTAACCAGCCCCTTCACCCGCAATATCGAAACTGCCATCAACCCCCAAGAATGGAAAATGCCAACAATGGAACCTTACAAGGGAACTACTGACCCCATTGTACACTTGCAGAGATACACTCAACATATGCTCATGAGCGGAGCAACAGAGGGAGTGTTGTGTAAATGTTTCCCACTATTCTTGGCAGATCTAGCTACCTCCTGGTTCTGCCATCTACCCCAAGGGTCCATCAGCTCATGGGAAATGTTGAAAGAAAAGTTCATCAGCCAGTTCCGCATTCATGTGGAACAACCCAAGGACGCTTATTCCCTATCTAATATCAAACAGAAACCCGGAGAGAAAGTGCAACAATATCTAACCCGATTCAACGCGGCAGCGGCCGCAGTCCAAGATGCTGACGAGAAACTTATCCTAATGGCCCTTTGCAATGGTGTGCACCCGGATACTAAATTTGCTAGGAGATTAATGAAAGAAAAGCCAGCCACCTTATCCGATTTCTTACATAAAGCCAGGAAATATATGAGACTTGAAGACGCTGCCATTGAAAGGCAGACAGGGCAACAAACCAAGGCAGCTCATGGCAACACATCCGCGGTAGCAAAGGACGTTTGAAGAAATGACTTCAGAGATAGTGCTGGGGGCAAGAAGGGGGAAAAGCGCTTATATAGGCTAGGACCGAGATTTGACTCTTACACTCCTTTAAATGAAACAATCGAAAACATCTTCTTGGCCACCCAAGACGAAGTAAGATACAAGCGCCCCCCGCACAAGAAGGAATCAGATAATGCAATTAAGTCTGGAAAGTTCTGCCGCTTCCACGAATCTCATGGGCATGACACCAACGAATGCCATCATTTTCGGGACTTGATTGAAGAACACATCAGAAGGAAGAGACTAGAGCGCTATGTGAAAGGTCAGAACAGGACTTCAACTCCTGCCAATGAGAACCCAGGGCTACCCCTCCCGGAAGTAGGCGGAGGAAATCGCAACACCAGTGGCTCCAGTCAAGAGAAGATGGTAGTTATTACCATATCAGGAGGGCCACACATCGCCGACGGAAGTTGGGCAGAGATGGAAAGATACGTAACTCACTTAGAAACAATGAAGGCTATGTTAATTCTGCTACAGAAGAACGCCACCCGAAACGGAAAGAGAATGATGACATCACATTCAGTAGGCGTGATCTAGAGGGAAGGAAGTGCCCTCACATGGATCCTACGGTCATCTCTTCCTGGTTCGGTCCAGCCAAGGTTTTTCGAATTCTAGTAGACACTGGAAGCTCAGTAAATATCTTATTCAAGCATGCTTTCGACAAAATTAAGCTGTCAATGAAGGATGTGTCTCCCCGCAGCAAACCGCTACATGGTTTCACTGGAGATGCGAAGATGCCCCTCGGGCAACTGGACCACTTTGTCGAAATAGGAAGTCATTCCCGCTCCGTTGTGCGAAAACAAACATTTGTGCTAATAGAGAACCACTCAGCCTACAACGCCTTTTTGGGAAGGCCAGCATTGTCTGACTTTCAAATTGTCCTAGCCCCGTGGTGCCTGAAGATGAAATTTCCAACGGATAACGGAATAGGAGAAATAGAGGGAGATCAAGACGCCGCTCGAGATTGCTATGTGACTGAACTTCGCAATAACCGCAGGAAGGATAAAGGGAAGGATGCAGAGACTTCTCTCTGCAAGAAAAACATGGAAGCATAGCAATTAAAGAAAGCCCCTCCTCTTCGATATACCAGCGATCCTTTCAACGAATTAGACCCCAGGGACAAGGAGGAGGAGGCCACCACCGAGCCTGCAGAGGCTATGGAATTTGTATCTGTAGACAAACACGACCCAAGTAGATTGCTGAGAGTCGGGTCTCAGTTAAGAGCGGAATTGAAGGATCAACTCGTCGATTTCCTCCGCCACAACATGGATGTATTTGCATGGACGCACGCTGACATGACTGGAATCTCCCCAGACGTAGCATTCCACGTATTGAACATCAATCCCACCAAGGTGCCAGTAAAGCAGAAAAAGAGAAGCATAGGGGCAGAATGATCAGCAGCCCTCGAGGAAGAAGTAAAGAACCTACTTGCCAATAACTTCATACGAGAAGCCATCTACCCAGAATGGATCGCCAACCCGGTACTGGTAAAGAAGGCTAATGGGAAGTGACAAACATGCATCGACTTTTCCAACTTAAATGACGCTTGCCCGAAAGACTGCTTCCCACTCCCCTGAATCGATCAACTCGTGGACAGCACAGCCGGACATGAACTCTTATCCTTTATGGACGCATACTCAGGATATAACCAGATCCCTATGCACGTCCCCGATCAAGACCACACTAGTTTCATCACTGACCGGGGATTGTACTACTACAGAGTAATGCCCTTTGGACTTAAAAACGCCGGAGCTACTTATCAGTGCCTCGTCAACAAGATGTTTGCGGAATTAATAGGACAAACTATGGAAGTTTATGTGGATGACATGCTGGTAAAATCGAGGAAAGCCAACGATCATATAAACCACCTGGACGAGATGTTTCAAGTACTTTGCCAATATGGAATGAAGCTGAATCCTCTAAAGTGCTCCTTCGGAGTATCGTCGGGAAAGTTCTTGGGATTCATCGTCCATGCCAGGGGGATTGAAGCAAACCCCGAACAAGTCCGGGCTTTGCAAGATATCAAGATACCATCCACTCGAAGAGAGATGCAAAGCCTAAACGGAAAGGTGGACGCCCTAAGCAGGTTCATCTCTAAAGCAACCGACAAATGCATCCCTTTCTTCGAAGCTCTAAAGAAAGACAAAGGAAAGTTCGAATAGACTAACGAATGCTCGACAACATTCCTTAACCTAATCGAACACCTTCAGAGCCCACCAGTACTCTCAACTCCAAATGAAGGCGAAGAACTATACCTATACCTTGCTGTATCATCCCATGCTTTAAGCGCCGCTTTGGTGAGAGAGGACAACCGCGAGTAGTGGCCCATATACTTTGTAAGCAAGAGATTTACAGGGGCAGAAGCCAGATACCCTAAACTTGAAAAGCTAGCATACTGTTTGCTAATCACGTCACAGAAACTGCGACACTATTTCCAATCTCATGCCATCAGAGTTTTAACCGATCAACCGCTAAGGCAGGTACTCCATCGCCCCAACACTTCTGGGCGACTACTTAAATGGTGCATTGAACTGAGTCAATACGATATCACCTACCACCCTCGCACCGCCATCAAGGGACAAGCCATGGCCGATTTCATTGCCAAATTCACCACCAACGAAGGTAAAGATCGATCTGAAATAACAAAAGATATCAAGTGGAATTTCTTTGTAGATGGAGCATCAAACGAAGAAGGCTCGGGGGCAGGTATTGTGATAATCACCCCCAGGGGAAGGAAGCTGCACTATGCCCTAAAGTTGGAATTCACTACCACCAACAACGATGCAGAATATGAAGCAGTGATAGCCGGATTAGAACTTGCACTAGAGATTGGAGTCGGTTCTTTATGTCTCCATAGTGATTCTCAACTTATTGTAAATCAAATACTAGGAGAATTCCAGACTCGAGGAGAACGACTCACAGCATATCTAAAAAAGACCAAGCTGCTGCTCAATCAATTGGATCGCTATTTAATCAAACACATTCCTCGAGGAGAGAATCAGGAGCCGACGACCTGGCAAAGCAAGCTAGCATGAAGGACGGCACCACCTTCGGAACAATAACCATCTCAAAGCAACTAGCCGCGAGTTTCGAGCCAATGAATCTGATAGCTGCAATCGAAGAAGAAACTTGGATGACTCCCATCCAGAAATACTTACAAGGTAGCAAACTGCTCGCGTAACGAAGTCAAGAAAATCTTGAGGAAAGCTTCCCGCTACACAATACAAGAAGGCATCCTCTATCGGCGCGGCTTGTCTAACCCCTTATTAAGGTGTGTCGCTGGAAGGGAAGCCGAGGAAGTCTTATCCAACATCCATCAAGGAAGTTGCGGAGATCACACTGGAGGGAAAACTCTAGCGAAGAAGATACTCCGATATGGGTATTACTGGCCCACTTTAAACAAAGACGCCGTAGACTTCGTCAAAAGATGTGACAGATGTCAGAAATTTGCTAAGATTCCTCGACTACCAACAAATGAGATTACTCAAATGACCAGCCCTTGGCCCTTTGCAGTATGGGGAAATGACTTGATTGGCGAACTGCCGGTGGGCCAAGGCGGAGCCAAATATGCTATAATGGCAGTCGACTATTTCACCAAATGGGTGGAAGCGGAACCTTTAAATAAAATATCTTCGGCAAAAGTTATTAACTTCTTGATCAAAAATGGTCTATGCAGGTACGGGGTTCCGCTCAAAATCATGTCGGACAATGGACTTCAGTTTGACAGCGAGGAGTTCACCAACTGGTGCCGAGAGCAGGGAATTCACAAAAGCTTCTCATCTGTGGCTTATCCCCAGGAAAATGGACAAGTCGAAGCTGTCAACAAAATTCTCAAAACTCTGATCAAGAAGAAGCTTGAAAAGTCAAAAGGTGCTTGGGTGGATGAACTTCCTACGGCACTTTGGGCCTACCGCACGTCTTTCAGAACATCAACAGGGAATACTCCCTTCTCTTTGGCATACGGATCGGAGGCCATGCTCCCAATTGAAACTATAGTGCCCTCCCACCGTAGGATCCACTACAACCCAGAAGAGAATGAAGAACTCCTACACATGTCTTTGGACCTAATTGAAGAAAGAAGAAATGATGCAGCACTTAAAGCGGCAGCTCACAAGCAAAAAGTGGCAGCACGATGCAACTCCAAAGTCAAGCACCGCAGCTTACGAGAAGGAGATCTTGTTCTCAAACGGATCTTCCCGCGCCCCGGAGCGCTAGATCCAATCTGGGATGGACCCTATGTAATTCATAAAGATCTCCACAATGGAGCTTATATTTTGTCAACAGTGGACGGAGAGGTGTTCAAGAGGGAATGGAACATCCAACACCTTCGTTGATACTTTTCTTAACTTGTACTGCCCATATGAAGTGAATTAACGAAGAGAATCAGTGGACGTAGGCATTTTCGTGCCGAACCACTTTAAAAATCTTGTCTCTTTTTAACTTGTTCCTTTATATCTTGGCTGCTTGTTAAGCTTTGTCCTTTTCTGTTGAAGAAAATCCTGTATAACGGCATTTCCATTACGGACACTTCACGGCACAACCTCACCTGGAGAAGACCTAACATGTACTGTACGAATCTATGCCCTCGTCAATGAGACACTTTTGCTCCAGTATCCCTCTACTGCGGGTTAACTCATTGCTCGCGACGGCCCTCAAAGCCAACTGTAATGAGCCGATCATAAGCCACCGAGAAGGCCGACTATAGCCGAGGAAGCTCATTACGGCGTTCGGCTCGCCAGCGACTGTGAACCGATTATAAGCCCCAACATAAGGTGTGGCCAGCCAGGGGCAGTTCACAGTTGAAGATCGGCACCCACGCTAGCCGGCCACGGTAAATCGAATAATACCCACGATTACGGGCCATAATGGCCCAGGTAGTTACTGTGTGCGATCTCGGCTCCGATGTGTCTTAAGTACGGCTGTGGTAAAAAAGAAAACTCCCCGCGGAGGCGTAAGATGGGTGACGAATGTCTCCAAGACCCACTGCTAGGTAAAGTGACTACAAAACCCGCTTGCCACGAACTTAAGCACATCGAAGGCCTTCCGTGATTGAAAGTTTTACTATTCCCTATATTTCCATTTTATTTATAAAAACTTTCCTCCTATCCTCTACAACAACCCTTAATGTACAGGACACCAAATAGGATGCACTCGCTAATGGGAATGAGAACTCTCAGCTGGATGACGGGTCACTCAACCCGTATTCGATAACACAAGGCATTCAAAGCTACCATCTACAACTAAAAAACAAAAGGGCGGTACTTTCTTCTCTTGTATACAAATAAGTAGCTCTGATATATTCACACATCACATTAACATTGCAAGACATGAAATTATACTTTAAGCAAGAACTTGACATCAAACACAGTTGAATCACTAGCACATGCACAGCTATATTTCTTATGCAACACATCAAAATAGTGACAACATCCGAATATGACAAAAAAATTACATGTAAAAAATAAAGTCGTTCGTTGCAATGACATAATTACAACCTGAAAGTACATTAATGTTTTGGAACTAGTATATACAGGAATGTCAAGTAAAACCAAAAATATCTGGATCAAGCCAAAATAGTCGGCGGCATCAGAACTTCATCTCTCTCCTTCCAACCCCCCAAGATCTACTTGACCGCAGGATCAGAGCTCCCAGCATGCTGACCAGAGGTCCCACCTGTCCAATTGAGGAAAAGAATCTATTAGATAAACGATAAGCAGCCAAGCTATGAAAAGGCTTAAAGGGAAGGCTTACCAACATCCGTTCCTTGATCGTCGTCTCCCAACTTCACGCCTACCTCCTCGGCAGCAAGCAGCTGCATGCCTTCCTTCACCGCCACTTTCTCTTCCTTAGTAAACTGGACCGTAACCACATCCATCCTGAAGTAAATACCACCCTCCTTATCCGCCTCAGCCTTGGCCTCTTTCAGAGCCTGAAGATAAATCCTGGCCATAATCCGGGGATAGTCATCCATCCAGGATAAGTTGCCCTGCTTCCAAATTCAAAAATACATATCCTGGAGCATCTCGTCCATCATCCCCTCGTTTTCCTCTAACTCCATCGTCCGGACTTCATAAGCCAACAGCTTTGCAACGGCAGCATCCCTCTCCGATCGGTATCGCGAGCGGTCAGCCTGAAGGGATTTCCTCATCGCCTGCGTCTCCTCCTTCAGCTTGGCTTGAGCAAGCTCCGCAGCTTCAAGCTTCCCGGATAACTCCTTTACCCGCTCGAGGTCCGCGTTCCGAACATCGTATGCCGTTGCAATGGCTATATCGATCCGTTCCTTGCAGATGACCTCCATTTTTCGCAGCTCGGCTCTGCTAGCCTCTTCCATAGTTTTCTTTAGCCGGGAGGCAGCCTCGTGCTGAGAGATCTAGATGGCCTGATCGGCAAGTTGCTTAGCCTGGTCGGCAATCACTAGTCGCAATCTTATGTTGGCACTCCCAATTTCCTCCCCCGCCTTGACCAGTCGGGCGTGATGCCCCATCAACTTCCTGGTCTCCTCAGCCACCCGATCGATGTTTGCCTTGGCCTCATCCCCCATAGTCACAATCCGAGTGGTCAACAAGCGAGATCCAAAGACTTAACCTCATCAAGCACCCTTACCATAGGATTGCGGGGTAGGAGGTGCTCACCTGTAACCTCATCGAAGGAAATATCATGAGAACTCGGGTCCAGATCTGGATGACCCAAAATGGGTTACGAGCCAAGCCGGGACGATCAACATGAGTAACGGTAGGATTCTCTAATGGATGCGGAGATGGTATGGACTCAGTATCCTCCCCCGTGATATCATGAATAGTCTGGGTTGGGGGTTGAGGTCCAAGTGAAGGTTCGAACATGGAACGCCTCCTCTTTCTCTTTTGAATATCCTCTTCAATGACTCCGAGAAGAGGACGGTAGCCGACTACGCCCCCGGAACGGTCAGTCGAGGGCTTCGTTTTAGCAGAAGCTTTGAGGAGTTTGAATTGCTCGAGGCGGTGCCGAATGTCTGATGTCTTGGCCGCCTTACCCATTCCTGGAATAAAAATCAAGTGCTACAAGCATGCATGAGACTATAATCCAAGAAACATGTGAAGTTAAAAGATGAGTCAAAAATTCACCTTGAACCGCCGGAGTTGCCCTAGCTGAAATGCTCTCAGAAGATGGATTGGCACCAGTCCCGGCCTTATCAGTTTTCTTCGGTTTCTCCACCAAGGCCGACCCTTCCTCCAACCCCTCAAAAGCTTGGCGGAAAGCATCATCCGTCCACTCTTGAATCTCACCTGCTTGCCCCAAGGTCAAGGCACCAACGCCACTACCACTTTGTCCTTCGCCACCATTACCACCATCACCTTCTCCATCACCTCCCCTCTCCTCCTCGCCTCTTTCCTCCTCTCCACTTTCCTCCTCCGGAACATCTGGGCACTTGCTGGGAGAGGGTCCATCAGTTTTCTTGAGCTTCTTCCCCCCGACGACTGGAGGTATCGAGAAGGGTTTCCTCTTGCTGCTCTTTGTCGTGGCCCCTCCTTTGGATTTAGCAGCCCTTTCCTCAGCCGTATCCCTCTGCTTGACCACAGACTGATGTGGTAGAATCAATTTGTGTCCCAGGAGAGTGGCATTCCTGATCAGGTAAGAAGCTGACCTATCCCTTTCCGAAATGGCTTCTATCTCCGCGGCCATCTGAACTAGGTGATAGTTCTCCACGACCGCAAAGCCACCTGTCGCCAGCAGGAAATAAAAACACATGAGAAGAAGCATTTCAGTCAGAACGGAGATTATAAATAAGCTTCAACTTACAGCCAGAAGTGAAGCGATGGATAGAAAGGGAGTCATCCTGGACGAAGAACCATTCCTTCTTAAACATGGTGAACTTTGAATACAGGTCCAGGACCGGCTTGAAGGACACGGCCGATTCCAAGCTGATGTATAGATACCACTTCTTGTAACGCCTCAAGTTATATAGGTACCAAATCTCCCGGTTGGAAGGGGGGCGCCCGTACTTTCTCTGGAAAATCACGAATAGGCACACCAAGATAGCGTAAGAGTTGGGCTGGAGCTAGAAAGGGGCCACCTTCAAATAGGTGACGAAGCTAACTATCCAAGCATTGATTGGAGGAATGGCCCCACACATGCAATGGTACCTACTATAAGCGAAGTATCCTTCGGGGGGATTATATGGCATGACCCCCTTCCCTGGCAACATCATGCGTGCTCTATCAATCCCAAAGGAGCGGGTGATAACATCAAGCTGCTCTTCTTTGAGAGAGCTAGGAAAGCAGTCGGGCGGAGAATTCAGAAGCTCTCGAGGACCATACCCATCTACCAGCGATCTCGGGGTGGGTCCATGACGTTCCGGTTCCGGTCCCGGCTGAGCTGGGGGCACTACGGTGGACTCTCTTTCGTCTTTGGATTTCTTATTATCTGATCGAGTTTCCACTTTACGAGACATTTATCTGCACCACGAGAAAGTACATCGTTAGAACAGAGGATATAAACATGCACGTATATGTAATCCGGAATTTCACTTGTAATTCGAAACATAAAAATTCAAGCATATAAGGTCCATTCGGCACTCGAATCATTCGGCAATTCAAGAACGAAAGTTCATTCGATAATTCAAAGATTTGAGTTCATCCGATAATCCAAGTATATAAGTTCATTCGGCACACGAACTCCCGGGTTCATTCGGCAAGACAAGCATGTCAATTCATTCGGCAATCGTTTCATTCGGTAGTCCAAAATATAAAAGCCGTTCGACGAAAGGAGGCTAAATCACCTGATTCGGCAGTCTAACATGATCCGACAGCGAGTTCGATTCGGCAGAAGAGAATCTGATTCGGCTATCAAACTTGGTAGGGAATAACGAAGGCGTAACACCCCTACTTATAGGTAAATGCAGGATGACCAGACCGGATGGTTCGGCACATAGGACCGGATGAAGACCCAAGCTAGAACAAAGCGCGACATATGCAGGCATATGCCCCACTTTGGGGGGCAAGTGTTAGGAGTGTTTCCACCGAGCCATTACAAGGAGGGTACCACTGAACCAAACCTACCACCGAACCAAACCTCGCCACTTTACTGGCGAACCAAAGCATCTCGTCTACCACCGAACCAAACTCCAATTGATCACCACCGAATCAACCACCACCGGACCAAGCTACATCCCCACACCGAACCAACGCTTCTCCAATACCTATCGAGTCATGCCCCCTCTCCTCCATCACCGAACCAAACTCCACCTAGCCACTACCGGACCAACGTCCCACCGGACCAACTCCACTTCCGGGAACGACCGAACCAACTCACTTCACCTACCACCGGACCAACCTCTACCGGACCAACCCACTTCCATGCATCACCGAATCAAGGCCTTTCCAGACCAACATTGCCAGGCCAGATTGCTTCAGCCCGGGCCTACCAACAGCTATATACATCCAGAACCCCTACCCTCAGCCTCACTCTATAAATAGAGGGGCAGGGGTACAACAATGGCAGACAAGTTTGAGAGCTCAGGCACGGATAGAACTTTCAAACAACTTTCAGTTACTTGTAATCAAAGCTTTGTACGTGTAATCTGAATAGAAAAGGGGAATAACATATAAAGTGGACGTAGGCACTTTCTGGCCGAACCACTATAAATCTGTGTGTCTTTTACAGTTTAGCCCATCTATTTTATATATTCGCATAAATCACCCAAATCACTAAGAACCACATATAATCAACTAAATCATACGACTTGGAGGTGTTTGCCCATTTTTTGTGCAAACAGTAGTTCATGAAGCAACTATATAAACATCAAAGTTTAAAGTAAAATACAACAGATATCTCGAATGCATAGAAGTTACTAGTACGAATGCCAATGACAAGTCTAAACAAAACAACTGGAATAAACTGAAGTAACCGAAAAGCTGAATAGGCAAAGACAGATCTGCAAGCAAAGCTCCAAACTTCAAAGGTGGGTCTCAAATGCTATAACACTTAGTCTGACCCGAGCATAAAGCAAAACACAAAACACTCGATTCAAGATTAACATCCTTATATTAATAAATTCAATTCAAGTGAACTTTCAACTGAAATACAAGTAACTTAAAGGATGTTTGGGATTTCCATCCTCTAAGGATCTGTGGATCTATCTACTATGTAGTAATATACACTATTATAATATATCTATAGTAAAGTAAACTATTAAAATAGCGTTAAGGCGTTACACATATCCCCCTTAACACATTTTTATAAATTCCCATAGTCTATACAGTACCATAATTTCTCCGTAAGCTGGAGGGCTATCAGATGGCACTCCATAGGTATGATACAAGCCAAACTCATAGTAGGCGCGATAGAGCATGTGATAAGGCACACGAGGCAATGCCAGGGTAGATATACCATTTGCGGATACAGACTGGTGGTAACGCATAGCAGCTACTACTGCCCACCTCTAGACACACTCCTAAATCAAAGGGTGCACCCAATCAAATCACAAAGTAATAGAATGATATCGAAAAAATGTGCCTGATCGGAGGAATGATCTCACTTAACCCGGCATGGCTCCTGCTTTAGCCACATCAAGCTGAATAACGGGCGCCAAGGCTGCACCAAAACCTCATATAAAATCGTCGCCAAACCTTCCTGCTTCGTTCTGGAATCTCCACCATGCATGCAGTTGTTCAAGTGGTTTTCGGTATTGGCAGAGAGTATGACAATATCCGATCCCGGTCTCTTTAACAACCAAACGCTTATTTCACATCATGGTCATTTCAATTCAAATAGTTCAAGATTCATATCAAAATATCATATTCATTTCAAAACCATATCAATTCAATATCATTATTCACTTTAATAATATTCATTTCCAAAATCGTAATACTTTAAAAATTATAACACACTTCCGTAATCATAACAGTTCTAACTTAAACAGTTTACATACTGAAAATAGTATATACATTAAAATAGTTATAAAAGAAAATAGTTTATATATATTAAAATACTTTACATAATAAAATTAGTTTCCTCCAATTTCGTAAATCGATTCAATTCATTTTATTAAATTAATTCTAGTTTAATCATTTCAAATTTAAGGTTCAAAGATTCAAGTTTAAATATTCAAACATTTATAATGTAAATTTCATTTATATTTCAACATTTAACTTTAATTTATTTCAAATTGAAAAATATTCACTTAATCATTTTAATAAAAATTCATTTAAATCCCAATTTATAAATTTAAAACAATATTAAATATTCAATCTCAATTTTTTTTAAATTTGAGAATATTCATTTAATCACTTTTTATCAAATCAAGTTATAAATCATATCTTTCTAAATCTCAAAAACTAATAAGTTCAACTCAATTCTTATTTATATTCAATTATTAACCATTCTAAATTCCAAGTCAACATTAATTTATCTTCCAAACTTTTATTATTAAAATTATTAAAATCTATTTTTATTATAAATTTAAATGAATGCTTACATTTTATAAACCAATTTAGATTAAATTTTATTAAATTAAATCTTATTATTAAATTTATTTTGTATTAAATCTTATTTTATTATTTTGTTTATTTTTAAAATAACAAAATTATAAGAAAAATCTTAAACATTATATTTTCAAAACTAACTTATAAATTTAAATTTCCTAACATATACTTTTAAAAAATATAATTTTCAAACATATTAATAAACTGTTTATATTATAATATAACAAATTAATTATTTGAAAAATCTACATATTTCCTTTCGAACCTTGACAGTCAATTATTTTTTAAATAGACCAACAGTGTCCGTATATAATTTTCTATCCTATGGTCAGGTGATGCACACATTTATCATTCCGGTCCGCAATTTCATGTGGGTATATATAATTTCAACCCGTAATCACAAAATTTCAAAATTAATGAAAATCGCATGGGTTTATCATTTCAACGCATATCGATTTTATCCTAATCTATTATATCGTTCGGGTATGTATCATTTTAACCCATAGGGAATTTTTAAATTACAGGGAACTTGCAGAGTGAGAACAAGTATAATAATGTAACATATCAACACAGGCATATATCATCAATAACTAATTTAGTCATAATATAAATGACAGATTATGGCATCATATGTCACAGGTTAACAGTTACGAATAATGGCATATCGTATATGGAAATTATATAATTAACAGTTTAAATTTAACAGCATATTTCAATTGTCAATTCAATGTGAATTAAATTTATTATATATAAGAATGTTAATCGTGAGTGATTTCTCACCTTTCGAGGCTTAGAGAACAATGATAGCGAAGATGGTGACACGGACACACACATACAAATACAGACACGAGCAAATCAAAAAGATGCTGCGACCAAATTGGACATCGACGAGACAAAAGCAAGGCACAATGAAACTGAATTTAATGAAGATCAATTATATAAGTGAACTTATATATATAGACTATCTATACACATCAAAATCATATTTTAATTTGACATATATTAGAATTTAACATAAAATCCATAAGTTATACTTGAAAATCACTCATGTATATGCTTATATATAGACTAATATATAGGCTTATACACATATTATATTTAAAAAATTATAAAACCAATATGAACTCACTTTTTTAAAATATATATACTCAAACATATCATAGACACACTTATATAAACTTATATATACAACCACCCAGATTATTTACAACCTATATAAACCTATACATAATCAACAAATGATATATAACTTATATATAAACTCAACAGATCATTTATTAAGTTATATAAACTTACATATGTACGAACAAATAGCTATATATAACATATATAAATTTATATATAAATCAAACAGACTGTATTGCTTATGTAACGTATATATACAGATCAGATATATAACTAATATACATATACCTAGTAACAACTATATATATATCTATATATGTAGATATATATATATATATATACGTTTAAAAATACTTGCAACAGACGTACTACATATATAATTTTTATTTCAAAACATCAATATAAGCATAAAATACTAACAATATTTTATATACATAACATGAAAGTAGTAAGTAGGTATAGAATGCAGCTTTGATACATATATATATATATATATAAATTTAAACAAATTCTTAAATCAATATGCATATAACTTATGTATTATAAACACAAACCTGATATCCAACTAGTATAACCTATACCACATAAATGACTTTATATAATTTAATATATATACAACATAAAACAATATAATAACAAATATTTACCTTCCAACTATCATATACATATACACGCAAGCATGTATATACGCGGCTGTTCTCGGCTAGGCTTGTTGCAGGCGGGTCGGAGGTGGCAGGGGTTGGATCAGGTGGTGCGGCTACTTGTTTACGTGGAGGATGTGTGCCAGGGGATCTGATCGATGGGGAAGAGGAGATGCGGCACTATGGTGATGGGAAGAAAGGCTTGGAGGCGGTTGTGGGCTGGCGTGTTTTCGGCTGTAAGTGGACAAAATGATAGTGGCTCACTGAGTGGATATGATGGTGAGGTAGTCGTGGCAGGAGAAGGTGGTGGTGATGGATCGGGTTTTGTGGTGGACTGCTCGGGACGAAGTGGGCTAAAACTGGAATGTGAGAGGGTGGCTTCAGCCAAGGAGGCGTCTAGGCGTTCGGGTGGAAGAGCTACGGAGAGTTCAAGGCGCGGTTGACGTGGGAATGAACTCTACTGGGGAGTAGAAGCTTGATGGACATGGTTAGCTATGGTATTTGGTTCGGACGTGGAGATGAGAAGGTGGGGTTTGAGAGGGAAGGGTAGGTTCTCGAAAAAATAAAAGGTGAAGGGAAGTCTCCATCAAAATGAAAGCAATAGGTAAAAAAATACATACAATTTTTTTTTCTTTTTAAAATGAAGATATAGATCAGAAGAAGAAACGAATGCTAATGACAAAATAAATGTAAAATGGTAGGAATAAGGAAAGCCAGAAACATGTGAATTCAAGTAAATCATAAAAGCAAATGGCCATTTGGTTTTAAACCGGTGAATAAATGAATGGTCACAGAAATACCAAAAGGTTCAATGGGGTACCGACACCGTTAACCATTTTGCGGGTTATGTCGCATATCAGACACCGAAGCACACAAATAAATATATTGTGGAGATCAGCGCGACAAGACAAATAGAACGGTAGATAGATATCAACTATATGGTCATCCTATCAAAAACTCAATTTTTTCGCTACCGAAAATGCTGCCAAACACCGAAAATAAGATAAACAGGGAAATAACAGTCCAAATTTGGCAAAATTAAATACGACATCTCACTTAGAAAATAGTTTACATTTTTATCATATAAAAATATTCAGGTTTAGAAAACAATTTATTTTCATCAATTTAATCGATTGAAATTGAATGTGAAAATCACACAACAGAACTAACATCCATATTTACCAATGAAAATCTACCATTTGATATTTTTTAATAGACGCATTCCAAATATCAAATTTTCATTGTTAAATTTTATTGTTTATTTTCAAGCACAAATTCAGTTAAATACGTTATTAAAACCGTCAAAATATCCGGGTCGTTACACTCTCCCCCACTCAAAACTCTTCTTCCCCGAAAAGGAACGAGATAAGAGAATAGAACAAACCGAAGGAAAGATAGATTAAAAATGTATAGTGTTATATATAATAGTTAATTCAAAATCATAAATTTCATTAGTTTCAAATTGATTAATATTTAATAAATTTAGTTTCCATCCATTTTATTTAATCAATAAGTTTACATTCAATTGATTAAATTTAAATTTATTAACATTTGTTACAAAAAATTCTTTCAAAACATAATTTATTTTATCTAACTCATTTATTTTATCTATTTATCTTTGGTTAAGTTAATTCCACTTATAATTCAATTTTAGATATTATTAAGTTCATATTTATCTGCTTAAATAGTAATTTTCTTTTATTATTCGATTTATCTCAATGTTGATTAAATGTGTAAAAATTTATTAATATTTTATTTATTAATTTCCCTAATAATATTTCATTTTTAAACATCTTATTTCTTATAGTTATATTGTATATTGTCCAATTACGTTCAGTTTCCCAGTTAAGTCTTATTAATATTTTCTGAATGTAATTAAATACCACACAAATTTACCTTCTTATTTACAATATTTTCTTAAGCAAGAATGTAGTTTTGACCTTTCTATTGCTTTAGTTTTCCTTGTATAACCTTCAATTACATTTTCACCTTAACACTTTAACTTTTTGGATAATTAGGGTAAGTTAAACGCAATTGAGTATTATACAAATTATTTTATTCTAGTTTAACTATTAAAAGTTATTTCAATTCAATTTTCCATTTTAGACACTACAATTATTCAAAATTTTGCTTTAAAATAACTAAAAACCATCACTTACATAGAAATCAAGAGTTAAATTTTTCGGTTTCACTTTAAACAATTTTGAAATAAATATATACATATATATATATAATTATATTGTATATATTAAATCGATCCACAAATATACACACATATATATATTATACATCAAGTCATACTTAAGAAATTCAAATCAAATCCATTTTACAAAACAAAATAGTAGCAAAGCTACTAAGTGGTCCCTCCACTTTGAGACTCGAAAATGAATGTTTATGATGCCGCATTCATCACTGATATTATTTTCCATTGATAGAAGAGAAGAGTACATAATTACTACTTTTAAAATTCTTTGGAAACAAATCCATTCGAAAATTCTTTCAAATTATATTATAATACTTTTCAAAACCTTTGAAAACCAACCCTTGAGAAGCACCGAAAATTAAATTCTCGAATCCCCAATTAAATTCATTCCACTTGCAAATTTGATTTATAAATCATGTAAAAAAAATTATCCTTTTTATAACACACAATCAAAAGTTAATGGTTGACAAAACAATAAATGGAAATCTAGTATTATCATTTCTAATAACTAATTCATTTAACTATCTAATTTCAAAAAATTATACCTTTTGTATAAAATATAATCATTCGAAAAATTATTTATCAATTTTGAAAAAAATATTGTGTCAGTTTGCTATGTTCAAGTGTTTTGGAATTCCTATCGATAGCATTGACCAAACGAATCGATCGAAACCCAAAATTCAAACTTAACAACTCAAACAACACAATATAAAACATTTTAATATTAATTACAAATATACTTCCTCACACGATGATGTAAAAATGGATTATAGAACAAAAATGAGGCTCAAATTTAGATGAATTACATCAGAATGGTCACTGAAATAAATGAATGGTCACTGAAATACAAAAGGATCAAACGGGTACCGATACGGTTAACCTTTAGCGGGTTTCGTCGCGTACCAGACACCGAAACACACAAATGAATATACTACGGAGATCAGCACGACGAGACGAACATAATGGTACACAGATATCAGCTATATGATCATTCTATCAAAAATCGATTTTTTCGCTACCGAAAATGTTGCCAAAACACCGAAAATAAGATAAACGGGGAAATAGCAATCCAAATTTGGTGAAACGAAATATGACGTCTCACTAAGAAAATAATTTAAATTTTATCGTATAGAAATATTCAGGTTTCGAAAATAATTTATTTTCATCAATTTAACTGATTGAAATTGAAACTGAAAATCACACAACAGAACTAACATCCATATTTACCAATGAAAATCTACCATTTGATATGTTTTAATAGACGCATTTCAAATATCAAAATTTCATTGTTAAATTTTATTGTTTATTTCCAAGAAAAAAATTAGTTAAGTACGTTATTAAAACCATTAAAATATCCAGGTCGTTACAATTCTATTTAGTATAGTAATGATAAATGCTTAGAGGAATGTTATTAGAAAATAAACGCTTTATAGAAGTCATAAGGGAAGAAGTATGACCAATCACAAGCATGACTATTAAAAAATTAAAAATTAAAAGCACAACATCGCGGTCGGAGCGTCTATTCGAATTTAACAAAAATAAAAGAATGTCATTGATTTAAAGTGCTAGGAATTTTTATGTTTTTATATATAATAATTATATTCTAGAAATTAATTATTTTATGTTGAAATATTTGTGTAAAAGAACATGAAAAGTTAAAAATTGTAATGGCGTGTGTCAAAAATATGGCTGTTGTAACCACTAAGTGTCCGCTTATTTGAAAATAATAAAATAGTTGAATTTTGAATTGTGACATGAAACTTTTTGCATAGGTAGTTCAAAGTTTATGGTATCATTTAGAAAAAAATTCATGTAAAAATATTCATTTTATAATTTTTGTGATTTTCTAGAAAATTACTGTGTTTAACATGCATGTTTGACATTTAAAGAGAGTGGTCAATTTTGTATGAAAAGTAGGAAAATGTTAAATTATTTAAGATATTTGTAGATTTTTTTTATATAGTTAAATATATTAATCATTATCTGGGATCTATTTTTATGATTGAGAAAAGACTTAATTTGATGGCCTTAAAAATTCCAATTTTGGCTCTAAAATCTTGAAATATAGCCATTGTAATTACTAAGTGTCTATACATTCAAAAATAATAAAATAGATAGAATTCGCTTAGCTCCACATTTTTTTACAGAGTCAAGTATATTTATCTTATACTCATGTGAAAAAATTTAATTTATAAATTATTATATATAATTTTTGAGATTTAAAACACGCTGCTGCATTAAGTATTTTTTGCCATGTTTTCAAAGTGTATAGTCATTTTTGTATAAGTTTTACAAAATTTAAAAATTAATATTTTGCTTTGAAATATTTTTTGGGACTTTTAATACATAATATTTATTACAATAAAAATATAGCTTTTTAATAGATAAATATTTTGAATATTCTATAGATAAAATCATAAGGCATTTCAAAAATTAAATTGCCTTTTTAGTTTAGAAAATAACCGTTAATTTTAGAGAGAAAATTTGTTTTCTACTTATTTAAACCATTTTGTTTTCTTGAAACATAGAAGAAGAACTAAAATTTCTTTCTACTTATCATTAAAAAGTAATATATAAAAATTAAATAAAGTTTCAAGATCATCGACATTGGTGATGTCCTCTATTCCAATATTACCGTTTCTCTATCCAAATGTTTGTCTTTAAGCATATATATCTACATTGTTGCCATTCCTTTGTCTTGATCTTCCATTATGTCTTTTCAACGTCCGCTGTCTAAAATATATCTATCCTTCTTGATTTCTGATGTACGACTATCAAGTATCTGTTCACCATCAACCATATAACATAATTTTCTTGCACTTCAACATTATACCTTGCAATTTAATATTGTCATTTGATATATTTTATGACAGACGTTGGTATTTTGAGATTTTATCGAATTTAATAATCAGTGCATTTGTTAATTGCTTTGTGATCGTGTCATTTTATCGTGCGTGATCGTATTCTTATTTCTGTCGATCACAGTTCACATGCGAACGTGATTTTTGATTGTAGAGTACCGCAAATCTTTCTTTTTTAATAAATAAAAAAAGCTTCTTTTATATCAAGTCAAATTCAAAAATTTTCAAACACTGATTTCATTTGAATGTGATAGATGCCCTGTATCTTTTGCTTTATTTGTGAAGTTGGTTAACTTAACGATAAAGGAATGAGTTGGATTAGCTTGGTTATAAGGATGCATTTCTTAATCAACACTTCGTTTTATCCTTTTCATTTTCTTTGTTCTACCTCCTGTCTCTCCTTCTTTTATTTCTTCTTACTTTAATAAAGAAAACAAACCTTCCCCTTCATTCAAAAATATATATACATCTCTACAACCAAGCAAAATTAGCCTAAGTATTAAGCATAAAAGAGGTGTGTTTTGTCCTCTAGTATTTTTAAAAAAAATGGTAGTTTGTGGTTTCTCAAGCATGTTGGCGAATATCACCCAAAACAGTAAGTGGTCAAAGAAGACATATTTTTCGACGATAACAGAATAGAGATCGGAGGGTACGGTTTGGTTCGTATCGTCGAACGGAGATTTTTATCGGCATTTTTACTTGTGTGGATCGACGTGGGGGAGGAGATGATCTTTTTTGTTAATAAATTAAATTCTATGCTAGAGTGGCCGAGGGATAAAGCAGAGGTGCTAGTAGTAGCGTTGGGTCTAAGTGGAGTCATGGTGGTGGTCGGAGCTTATTCGGCGGTCTGTGGTAGCCGAACAAGCTCTAACTAGAGTTAAGGGGCCATTACGTATTGGGTTTGATTTTAAGTTGTAGACAATGATTGGTGGCTCCGAGTTCATCGAGGAGGTGTCTTGAGGTGTGGTAGGGTTGGGCCAGTGGAATAGCGATGGAGTGGGTGGCCAGTGTTGAAGAGGCAGTGGTGATCGAGGCATTTTGGAAAACTTAGAATACATGCGTTTGGATTAGGGCACTTTGTTTTAGATGGCGATGGTCATAGTTAATGTCGAGGGTGGTGATGGTTCGTGCTCGATAGGAGAAGGTTGTGGGTGGCTTTGGTTCGTTGTACGATGGCCCGGGTAAGGGTGTCAGGTGCACGGCGTGCACATGCATGTTGAGTTGCAAACAAATGGCGATTTGGGGGAAAATTCAAATTGGAGGGGAAGCTACTATAGAAGGCAGGTCAATACAGTTGGTATCAGAGTTGAAAGTTAAGTGAGAATCTTGGCACTGGTAGGGGTAAACTCATTAGAAATAGGGTTAGTAACACCCTAGAATGAGTTTGATTATATAAATATGAGAGCGTGTATTTAATAGTGCCATGAAAATGTTTTATATTGTGTTAATTTATCTGTTGAGTGGTTTAGGGATTCTGAACAATACAATTAGCTAACGTTATTGATAATGATCTCCAAACACTTAAACAAAGCCAATCGATACAGAATTGTTTTAAAAATTTTGAATTAAATAATTTTACCTATGAGTATATTTTATATATAAAATATAAATTTTTAGAAAATGTGTAGTTATTTTTATGTGCTTGTTTGGTTAGGAAATGATAATATTCAATTGACTATAAGGCATTCGATGATAATGTTGGGTTGAACCTGGATTTTACTAATAATTGTTTATTAAAGGAAAGCTAGAATATTTTAGAATAAATATTTGAGAAATGATTTTATAGAAGAAGTTGATTTTATAAAATTGATTTATAAAAATATGGCTTATAAATAGAAAAGATTTAAGTAGAAAATTTTAGGACTTAAATCGTAGTGGTTTGAAAAATGTTTTCAAGATTTAGGGAAAAGTAACAATAATATTATTTGAAAGCATTTATGAACAGAAGTATTTCTAAGGGATTTTAAAAAGATATAGAAAGCACTGAACTCACTTAGGTCTTTGAAAAAATAATTCCGATGATGACTACAGTATCATTGATGTTCATTTTTGAGTTTTTAAGTGGGGAAATGCTACATAGAAATTTGCTATAGAATTGTTTCCATAAAACGGATTTTATTTGATCCCAAAAGCATGATTTGATTTACAAAAGGAAATATGTATATTATTATTTCAAATGATTTTTGATAATTGTAGTAATAGTTTACTTGAAAGTTTTTACGAGTACGAATATATGGAAAGATAATTTTAAGTACAAAGTATTTTCTTTGGATTGCTTTAGGGATGAATCTTGATTTTTTTGTGATTCCACGAATAATCTTCTAAGTGACAATTAGATGTTTGCCTAAATGAACTATAATGACCTAGGATTTTATCACCTTGAATTTAGGAATATTTAAATAGTTTAAATATTCAATTTGAGGTTTTTTTTAAAATATAACAAAATTTGTGTTGTAAACAACTGCTTGATTTTCAATGACGTATTTTTAATATAATTTATAGAATTTTTTTTAGAATTTTTAATTTGAAAAATAATTGAATTTCTGTTTAACGTATTTTATGTAAAACATTGTTGCTTTAAAAATTTAACAGAACCTATTAATCGGTGCGTTTTATTTCTGGTTTGTGATCGCATCACAATTCTATACGCGATCGTATTTTATTTTCTATCGATCACGGCTCGTAATCGGACGCGAAACTGCTTGGCAAAGTGTTGGAAACTAACAAACATACATATGCATCCAGTACACCACTTTTTACCACAGCCACCACTTTTTCCCCATACCCAACTTTATGCTGCTCTTCCATTCTACCAGCCAACCTTGCTCCCCTTTGATTTAAGCTTCATTTATGAATTGGGACAGTTTGGCTAAAGTCCTTATAAAGTTTCAAAATACACCAAACACCATTGACAAATAAGTATGTAAATTAGCTCTCTAGAAATTAAGTTACCGAATAATTGTATTCATTTATGAAATTATACAGTGAATAATTGCAGACTTTAGGCAATTATATCCAAAAACTGGAAATTTTTGCAATTATTCACCAAAAAATTACGAATATTTCCATAATTTTTAAAAAAATTACGGAAATTTCCACAATTATTCACCAAAAAAATTGTGGAAATTTACGTAATTATTCACTGAATAATTGTAGATATCTATCCAATTTTTTGATATAATTGCATAAATGTCTACAATTATTCACTGAACAATTGCATATATGTATGCAACTATTCAGTAACTTAATTCTAGAGGCCTGGTTTGTAATCTTTTTTAGGAGAAGTTTTTGTGTATTAAGTTTGATTTTAAGGACCTGGCCCTAATATTTACTTATGAATTTTGGTTTATTAGCTTAGCTGTAGGGGATGGGCTCTGTATATATATATATATATATATATATATATATATATATATATATACACACCTTATACAACCACTTCCTCTTCTTCATTTGTTCATCTCTGTAAATTTTAAAAATCAAGAAAATAAGCTTCTCCTTCCCTTCAAAAATCTCTATCTCTCAACACAATCGATGTTTGCAATTGATTCCAACAGGTGAATTGTTTGTTTACCTCTCTAGTTTATTTCAAAAATGGTTTTGAAAATTTTTGTTAAGTATGTGGGGGAAAGAGAGGTATATTATAGTAAGTAGATTGGTTTTGTCCATGATTCAAATATCATAAATTTACGAATGGATTACACCAGTGTGTTCATCTTGGAAAAATATGATTTTTAGCGAGAGTTTCAGAATTTTTAGTTTCTTGGTTTATTCGAATCTGGTAAAAGTTTGATTTCGGGTATAAGATCATTTTTTGACGATTAGAGGGGTTAGTCAAGGTGATTGGAGCTGTAGCAAACTTGGAAGGCGACCGAGCTTCGGTGTTAATGGCGGAGCCTTCGATGGCTGGAGTTGTTCTGACGAGGAGGAATTAGGGTTTAAGGGACAAAAATGGACGGGTTCGAAAGCTCCTTGCCGGCGGTGGTAGGTTGGGGTCGATCGTGCTGGGTCAGGAGGTTAGGCGAGGTGTCGAAGGTTCTTTAGCGATGGTGACCAAGGCTACATGCGAGTGTAGTGGATGAATTTGCTCGATTCCATGCCAGTTTGGGTTCCAGGTGTTTTGGGTTTCGGGACGAGATAAATGGAAATTTCATCGTAGGGTCAGAGCGGAGGTGGGTAGGTCCATCGTGATGAGATGGTGATTTGTGACATGCTAGTTGTTAGAGTTTGGGAATCCGTGGGGAGAATCGAGCGTGCACGTGCATGTATCCATGCATGTAAATGGGTTTTGAAATGGGAATTGGAGCTTTGTGTTGGAGAGGAAGATGATAGGGGGGCACTGTGTGTTTCCGAGTTGGGTGTAGCAATCATGGGCCGAGCCCATTAGCCTTGGTGAAAAACTTTTACATTTAATTGTTTATGTATATTTAAGTGTTAGTTTAAATATGATATATCACTCATACAGAGTCTGATTGACATACGGATTTTTTCGTTGCATTCGTATTGACAAGTACAATGTGTTAGTATAGTTTTTTGGTAGGTTTAGGATGTTAAAAAATTATGACATATTAAAATGGATTGAATTTAAATTACGTTATTTTAATTAATAACGTCGTTTAAATTTATATATCTTAATTACTGATGTTTATTTGGCAAAATAAATTAATGTTGAGTTAAATTGGATCGAATATGATAATTGAACATTGTTTAGCGGAAGAAAACACCGTTCTGCTAATTAAATTAATTGGACACATGTTTAGTAGAATAAATCATCGTTCTATTATTATTAACTGGGTAGGTTAAATTGGACATATGATTAGTAGAAATTAAATCATTCTGCTATTACACTAGTGTGGACACTTAATTACCTTCCAATTGGTTAGTACAGGATAAGTGTTGTATTCATAATCAAATTGTTAATTATGAGTTGAATTTACTTATGTGATGTTATGTAAGTATCTGGATTATAACTTGAATAGTAATGGAATTAATCGTGGCTTGATTACGTACCATTGGAGTTGCTAAGCCTCCTTCTAGTTTAAAAGGCTAATTATTTAATTAAGTCATTTTAAACATAACAATTATTAATTATTAATTTTAATAAGACTTTTAAAGGTAATTATTATTTATTGATAATGTTTTTAAAAGATAATTGATTATCACTTCTAATAATAAAATAAAAGGTTAATTATTTTATGACTCTTTAAAGTATTTCATAAAGTTATTTAAGAAAAAAGTTTCAAGTTATTTATAATTACCGTTTTAAAGTGTTTGACTTTAATTGTTTATTTAAAAATTAATTAATTGTTTAATTAAAGTTATTTTATAGCGAACTGATTTAAGTTAATTACTATTTATTAGTTAATTATAATATTATTTCAAAATTAATTTATTAATATACTAATATTATTTTAAAGGTTAATTTATATATAT
Organism: Allium cepa; assembly: GCA_030765085.1. NCBI lineage: Eukaryota > Viridiplantae > Streptophyta > Magnoliopsida > Asparagales > Amaryllidaceae > Allium > Allium cepa. The sequence goes on along the minus strand of CM060939.1, from coordinate 958,698,906 downwards.
ACATACTAATATTGCTTTAAGGATAATTTATTATTATTATATCAATACCGTTTGAGGTTAATTAATTATTAGATGATCCAATGTTAAAGTTAATTTTTTTTATGATGTAAAGTTTTGTTCATTACAACTAAACAATGAACTTGTTTATAAAAGAGATTATTTTTACATGAAAGGTTTTAAAAGGGTTTCATGCAACATAAGGGATTTACTAAATGGTTTCTAAATCGGAAAGAGATTTTGGAATTGGAAAAGGAATTTGGTTTTTAAATGATATCAGAATAGATATTGATAAATATTTTTAGAGATCTAAAAAGGGAAAGTCTTATAAATGGGGTTTTGAGATTTATAAAAGAGTATTTTATAAATAGATTGGAGACTTATAAAGTATTTTATAAATTGATTTGGAAATTTATAAAGGAAATATTTATTTATAATATGAAAGAGATTTATGAAAAAAATTAGTGTTTGGATTATTAATATATTCATTTTTATGACATATGGACTTTTGGTCATTTTAATATGATTTGAAATTGAAAATCTTTTCGAATGTTTCATGAATATACTTATAGTATTATTTAAGTAAATGGAAAAGATCCTTCGATTTAAAAGTGAAATGTTTTGTGAATATACTTATCCTATTGAGATAAGCAATGGAAGTGATTTCCAAGTATTTGAAAAGTGATTTTAAAATAATGGAAATTTAATTAAATGAGGCATCGTGATTTCCATGGGAAATGTGACCTTTGTTTTGAATGGTTGTTTACTTGATAGTTAAATAATTGACTATCAAATCTTGGCCTAAATATTCAATCCTTCTTAATTTTGGTGGTAGAAAAGCAATTCCCTACTTAAAACCAAATGATTTTTACTCTAGAAATATCTAAGGGAGACACATGAATAATATGGTATAGTTACCGTCATTGGTGCTATATTATACGTATAAACTCATTTTGTTCTTCTAGGACAAATGATAAGGAGATCCATCCACTTAAAAGGTTAGGAGTGACCCACTCTAATGTATTGTCTGATTATTTCCTAAATAGTCGGTATTGAGCATTCCAGAAATTGGGACTGGTTTGTGGAGTGCCCGAAAGCGGAAGAGTGTACTCATAAGGGATGATTCGAAACCTTAACCGCTCAAACAACCATATACAATTATATGGAGGAGTTTCGTGATATATGGAGACGTTGGAATCGATGTGTGATTCCAAGACCCATTGGGATATGGAATACATGGGTGATTCCAAGATCTATTTGACATATGGGAATCCATTTGTGATTTCAAAACCCGTTGGGGTATTGGAATCCATGTAGGGCCCCGTGATCTGCTTTGATTGTGGTGTGTGAGCTAGAATACCGGACGTAGCCCCACCAGCATTAATGACTAAAATCAGAGATAGGAGGCATGACCAGTAGGGTTGGCAAACCCATAAGGTGTAATCGGCTCTACCTATACGTTACTTACAAATATTGTGCATGCATGGGGCGATGCACTTAACCTTAGCGAGAACAGCTTTGTTTTTCCTATGGTACAACACTAGAGATGTATGCTGCTCCGGAAGGATATCTCTGATCCTTATGCGAGAAGACCATTCTCGAAGTACCGAGGGCACCTCCATAGAATCCTATACAATTAGGGAACGTGCCTTACCGGTTTTCGATTATGTACCTAGTATTGTTGTGATGTACACTCACGACATCATAGCTACTTGATTATTATTATTTTCATCCTTAGAGATTATTATAATATCACTGGATTTTATGATATAAGGTTTCAGTTATCGTAAGGTAAAATTAGTCTTATGTTCATGTGCGGCATGGTCATACAAGAGTACTTTTGATTTTAAGGGATTTTACAAGTTATACGAAATAAATTCCTTGTGATTTGAGTTTCCCACTATTTTTTTACCAAACTGACTCCGGCATTGTTTTCCTATAATGCTCGAGTCAGAACGAGCATATTTCTAGGTTTAGTTGGATGTTTTGGAGTTTCAAGAGACAAGTTGGAGGCCCAAAGACGTATTAACGCACATGGTTATTTTTCCATTTCATTCATTGTTGTATTTATCAGCAATTGTGTGTCATAACTGTCTAGGCTGAAAAAATTAATAAACTCTGATTAATTTCTGTATATACTTATATTATAGTTTGTTTTTATATATAGATTTGTTTTATATTATAGATTATTTATTCCGTTGTGAGATTCTGTGTTGTTTAGTTTCTTCTTGTTTTCTTTCTTCTTTCTTTCCCCTAACTATCCGCCTTTCCATTCAATTCGAGTGGGTCATGTGTGGTTTATTGGCCACTTAAACTGCACAGAAAAGGTAGGTCATTACACGAACGTTGTAATGCACTTAATCAATTATTCCCTTAGTCATTGTACAATCGAAATGATTTCGAACCTAAATGAACCTTAAAAAAGTGAGGAATGCTTATTTTGTTAAATTTTTTTATGTGGAAGTATATCTAATATTGTTTTAAATAGGGAAATTTGAAAAGAAGAGAAGTATTTTTAAGTTAACTAGTTCGAGTGCCTCGAAAATACTAAAAATACGAAAGAGATGTGTTAAGATGGTAAGCACTTCTCTTAAGTATTAACCTTCTCGATAAGGAAATGTATGATACCATTAGGTAATACCCAGTTCCTTAGTATCATTTTGGGGTTACTCGGGCTATATATATATTATATATATTTCTATGGTTAAAATATGCAATACCATTTCAAAAAGGATTTCGAAATAAAAATGGGTAATTAGATCTTGAGTTCACTTAAAGGAAATAAATTCAAAATAAAAAGGATTGAACTAGATAGTGGTATACACCCTCAGGGTGTAGTGGGGTATTATACAAGTTGTGAACTTAAGTTGGGCCTTATGAAAATGTTTTTATAAATAGTTTGGGAAGTAAAATGGTCAGGTTCTGGGTTGGCTGGTTTCCTTCTTTGGTTTAACTGAGATGAAATTTCGGGATCGAAATTCTTTTCAGAGGAAGAATGTAACGACAAATTTTTTTATTACTATAAATTTGGGAATATTCAATTAATTTTAAATATTCAATTAATGCTTTTTAAATAAATGTAAAATCAATCTATAATAAAATGAATTTATAAGACTTCCCCATTAATTTTATTTTGTGTAATATTTAAAATTATCGTTTGACGTATTTTACGATGAATGTTAGTATTTTTGAGATTTTACAGAATTTAATAATCAGTGTATTTGATAACTATTTTGTGATCATGTTAAATTGTCGTTGCGATCGTATTTTTATTTCTATCGTTCGCAGTCTGTACACAAACATGATTCTAGGTAGTGGAGTACCGCAAATCTTTCTTTTTTAATAAAAAAGGGCTTTTGTTATATCAAATCAATTTCAAGAAATTTCAAACATTAAATTGATTTAAATATGATAGGTGGCTTGTATCTTTTGGCTAACTTGTAAAGTTGGTTTACTTAATGATAAAGGAATGAGTTGGACTGGTTTGGTTATAAGGATACATTTTATCAAAACATTTTATTTTATCATTTTCGTTTTCTTTGTTCTGCGTCTTGTCTCACTCCTTCTTCTTTTATATCTTCTAACTTTAACAAAGAAAACAAAGCTTCCTCTTCATTCAAAAATCTATATCTCCACATCCAAGCAAAATTAGCTTTAGTGTTCAACATAAAAGAGGTGTGTTTAGTCCTCTAGTATTTAAAAAAAATGATAGCTCATCGTTTCGTCGAGCATGTTGGCGGATATCACCTAAAAATAGTAGTGGTCGAATATGACATTTTGTGACGGCCCGAAATTTTTAGGCTTTTGAAATTGGAATATTTAATTAATTTTAAATATTTGCAAGATAATTTAACTTGGATTTCAAATATCAGTTTGAATTTGGCGATTAATTTATTGAATTTAATAATTTTAATTTTGATAAATTATTGAATCTTCAGTTTTAGGCCTGTTAAAAATAATTTGAAGGCTTATAAAATTTATAATGACGTTAATGAAGATAATAGAATGGTTAAAATATAAATTAAAGGTGATTTGTTCAGTTGTAATAGTATATCGTTTAAGTCGATATTTAAAAATAACATTCAGAGGCACAGTCTCGGAATTCGACGAAACCAGTTCCATTGGATATGTAATAGTTAGTATTAGCGGATTTCAAATTTCGTAGCGCTTGGATTTACCTTTTTTCTCGTATGGGTGAGTAACGCGTTGAAATTAAAATCGATAATTTAATATTTTAAATCGATTTAAAAATCTAACTTCCATATACGAATAAATTAGCCTCCGAAACACGTTCCATTGTGTTCGGAATGTGGGTAAAACCTTATAATCGCCTAGCAGCACACCCAAATATGAGATCAAATTTTTACCGCATATAATTTGAGATATTTTATAAAAAAATATACATATAAAAGAGAAATCGAATTAATAGTCATATCTTCTCATATACGCTACTCCCCTCAACTTAAATCTGCGTCCATCCTTTTCATCTTTTAAAGAGAAAAAAAATGGAACGAATAAAAAAAAGGGGAGATCTGTCTATGTCCAAAATCAGTTCGAAGCAACCCTTGCTTCAATTATCTTCTTCCTTCTTTCAAATCAAAATCCCTCAGTATAAAAAAATATAAAGGGAATGGCGATCGAAATCGCGAGTTCGAGTGGGGAGATTCATGGCGTCGTGAGCTCGACTCGCGTGAAGAGGAAGCCGCTTAGGGATATCGCGAGCATGTGGCGGCCGATAGTCGAGGTGTCTTGGATTCAATCGCATATAGCGATAAGGGGAAGGACGCTCTCGCACAGCAGCGTCAGTAGGTCTCGAACTCGAGTGGCGATCGCGAGCAAAGCATAGGGATTGTGGTGAAGTAGCTCCGTGGGGTCGTTCACAAGGCTTGGATGGTGGACAAGCCAATGGTGGCGTCGTTCGAGGAAGTCACGGCCAGGGTCTCGATTGAAGGACAGTGATGTACTTTAACTCGTTTCATTTCAATTTAAGATTGATAATATCCATAAATGAATATATACAGAAAAAGAAAAAAAATCTTTTTACAGTAATGGATATTTACTACCTATTTTTCAATGTATAGATTTACAGATTTATATATGTGTATATATATATAAGTATTTCAAAGGGAGGAATGTACAGTGAGATATACAAAGCAGTTCTATTTCTATAAATAATATAACATTAATCATTTTACAGTAAGATAAAAGAATTGTGAATAAATTATTTGATTTTTGGAATGTTAATTAATTTATTTTAGTTACAAAAAGGCATATACATAATTAAATTTTTGAAAATATATAAAGAATAATTTTATAAGTATATTTATATATATGAATAATTTCAAAGGAAAATAAAAATCCAAATTCACATCTTTAACGACTAGGTATTTTAAAAATGTGTATTTAGGGTTATTGATTTATTTAATAAGCTTATTTAGCTATTTAGTTGATAAAAATAATTTATCAAAAGGGAAATTAATTTAAAACTAAATTTTTTGGCTTGGATTAAAATAAATAATAGTTGATTGTTCGACCAATTAGAATATTAATAAAATCATCTAATGCTTTTACAAGGTCCAATTGTGGAGAAATTAATCGTGATGGAAATGGTTTGCAAAACCAAAATCAAAGGTGAGTTAATCCCACTCTTTTGGGTTTTATTTTAAATTTAAATAGTTAAATTTAAATAATTGGTTGAATGATTGAATTGATTTGATGTGTAATATTATATATAGTAATATATTGGAGTGATTGATTTCCCGTATCATATAGCGGATGAGACCTTATGCGCCGCATAATAGCGGATGATATTATATAAATCCCATATACCACAATATTCCACCTCGAAGTGGAATTGGTATTGTGCTAACATATGTGGATGCAGGGAAACAAGTTGGAGGGATCCAACTGGATTCCTCACAATATAGAAATTATTTTCATAATTGATGATGCATTTTATTTATATACCGTGAAAGATTAATTTGGAAATTGAATTGTACTGTGTATGATTGGATAAGTATATTTTGGGATTCTAAAATATAAATAAAATAAATTGGGTGGTTTGATAGGTAATTACTTAATGTAATTAATAAAAAATAATTACGTAGAGAAGTAATTATAAACAATTACCGGATTTAATTAGTTGAATGATGATTTGTTAATAGAAGTAAATTGGGTATAATTACTTTGTGTAATTAATCAAGAGATTAATTAAGATAATTTATTAAGGAGTAATTAATTTATTTAATGAAGTAAATAAAAAGGTAGATGATTACAGGTTGAGATAAATCAATAGCGATTAATATTTGTGGTTTAATTAATGATTAATTTCTTAATGTAATTAATTTATATTAGGATCAATTAAAATGTAATTAGAAATAATTAATTTACATAACTAATGATGTAAATAAAGGTTGATTAATTAAGATAAATTAATCAATAATAAGTAATTTATAAGAAATAATTAATAAGTAATTAAGGATTAATGTAATTAATATAGTTAATTAATTTGTGAAGTAATTAAAGATTAATTATTGATTTTGGTTAAGAATAATTAATTTGTGAAATTAATTGAAGATAATTACTTAAATGTAATTGAAGGATAATTAATCCAGGGTGATTAATTAAGATGGATAATTAAGGATGGTTAATTAATTGATTTGAAATTAATCAATGTTAAATGAAGGAATCTAAGTGATTGAGGTTAGTAATTCAATTAAAATTAATTAAATTAATTTTGGAAGTGACCATGTTTGCTTATGGATGATTGTATGGTATTTGATGTCTTGAATGAGACTCGAAGAGACCGGGGTCGGGTATTAGAAAATAACCGAAACCAGTTCGAATTTTTATTGATTGATATGTGAAATCAATAGGCTGGAATGAAATGATTTAAGTGAATTGGACTATTTAATCTAATTTTGGTACTTAGAAAATTGATATGTGAAATAAGTGATGTCTATAACAAATTGTGAATTTGTAAATTGATACGAGTTACCCTGGGTTTTATATAAGTTGTATGCTTTGAATTCTATGTTAGATGAGTTGCTCACACTGGTTTCCAGCCTGACCCAGGTGTTACTTTAATGTAATGCTCGGGTCAGACCGAGTATTACAGATTTTCAGGTAAGGACGTTCTGGAGCTCAGGAGGCGAGCTGGATGGCAAGAACGTATGGAGTGTTTCCGCCGTATTTTATTGTTGTATATCTTAGACTTATTGTTTATTGTAACAGCCCGCAAATCCGTACCCTTTGAGTCAACACTATTCTACAACAATCAACTCAAGTTGTACAGAAATACGAACCATTTGGGTTAAAGAAGAAGAGGTAGAAGAAGAAAAATAGAAAACAACAACCGAATCTAACCATCGCAGTGGAATAAAATATAATAGATAATAAATACTCTTTACTCAAAACTTAAATATCTCTGTTTATATATTACATCATCAGAGTACATCATTCACAACTCAACATCAATATCATACAAATGAATACACAACAACTCAACACAGCGGAATATATGTATGTAAACAAGTACGGGAGTACGTATCGTCATCTTGCTCGTCTCTTGAGCTCCACAATATCATATCCTGTATTCTATAATACTCGGTCTGACCCGAGCATTACAGTTAAATAATACCCAAGTTAGTCTGGAATACCAGCGTGAGAAAATCACACCCAATTGATTATTAAAGTTTCAAAATCCTTCGAAAACAAAAAAGCATCTCGAAAGACCACGCCACACATAAACAAGTCGGGTTTTTACCTTACGATAGCTAAAACAATTTTTATAGAAATCCTCTGATATTATAATAGGGTCTATATACAAATACTTATAAAATAGCCGAAATTGTTACATTCATTAAATTCCAGCTACTAGCCACAGAGTGGGTAATACAAACAAAACTCGTACAAGGTTCGTAGGGAGAATGGATTTCCAACTAATGACTAGGCACTGGGGTACCATCTGTCACAGTATGGGGCCTAGATCACCATACCGAGGAGTACGCCCGCTCCCCTGCAACACAAGGCCGGGACTACCCCTTACTGGATAATCTCGAGTGAGATCACCCCGCGGCTGGGATTAGCAACCGCCCACTAAGCCGAAATAAAAAGGGACATCTAGACTGGAATGACCTCACCCTGCTTGGGTGCTACCCACCTAGCCTTGCTGCATAACCCCTGATTTTCAGTCATTCCCATTTGATGAGGCTTGAGGCTAAGCGTTACCTTTTTAGAATATATCCCTTAGAATGCCCATCGTCTACCTGACGATGTTTCGCAAGCATTCATCCATACAAGTCTGTCCCGGGTTCGAACGGAACCGAAGGCACTATTCCTACTACATCCATTTTAGAAATATCCTCAGGATTAGTATCGACTAGCCCTTGCACTTCACTGCTCCATCTTCGAATCCAAAATCGTTTCATGAAACGTACAAACCGGATCGAAGTGGTTTTCGAGAAATAAATCTCGATCCCGGTCTCTTCGAAACGATCAGCGTATTTGGCCAATATTGATAGTCGGTTATTTAACTATCAATTAATATTCACAAACATCCATCCAACAATAAATAATTTCACATATTATTTATTAACCTCAAAAATATCTTCATAAGATATATTTCACTTTTCAAATTCCTTTGAAAACAGTTTTCAAAACTATCTGCCTTTCTCAGAACAAATTCCAAGTATTTCTATTCTCCACTGGAGTCACCAGGCACAAACTTTAGATTTTTAAGATAATTTAAAAACACTTTACAGAAATATATTTTAAAACATTCAAGTTAAAATTATTTTAATAATTTGTTAAAAATACAGGCTATATGAACATTTGAAAATAAAGTTACTTAATAAAATATAAAACTAGATTTCTAGTTTTTTTTAAACAAAATACTAAGTTACTTCTTAATAATCACTGCTAAAATAGATTAAAAGAAAACACTTACTTTAGACTTTAAATATTAAAAATAATAAATTTTCGAAACTTGCTTCCTTTAAAAACAACTTTAAAACATTTAATTTATTTTTGAAAATTTACTTTAAAAATGTACTTGATTATCCATAGAAAAATTCTAACTTCAATCACTTAAATCAATTTTCCAAATTGATTTCCAATTTATTCCATTTGAAATAAATTTCTTTACTTACTCAGTTCATTTCAAAATTCATTAATTATGGGTTTTATTATTATTGTTATTATCTTCCGTTTGATTTTAAATCCTTTAACGAAAATATACAAATTCCAGATTTTTCCAATTCCTTCCTTATTCTTTCCAATAATTTAAATCTTAAATTTTAAATAAATGTTTTCTTCTTTTAGTTAATATCACTGAAGATTTATTATTCATTAACTTTTCTGTTTATTCAAATTTCCTTTCTATACTCCAGATCTATTCATTAGAATTTTACAGTCACTTCATTCCCCTTCCAATACATTTTTTTATATTTATTCTATAATTATTTTATTCACAAATTCACTTCTTTTAATTTCTTTCCAAAATCCAATTTATATATTTTTGGCAATTCATTATACCCAATCATAACCAATCGAACCATAGCATTCAATATTCCAATGAAGTTCATCATAGAATAGCAAATAATCACAACAGAGGGTGTAGAATAATTTAAATAAATGTTGAGGGATCCAGTTGGATCCCTCCAACCTGTTTTCCCTACATCCACAGATGTTAGCACAATATAAAATGCCAATTCCAAATATATACCACACTACAGCACATAAATCAATTCAACCATTTCAAACAATTATTTAAATCCAATCATTTAAATTTACATTTAACTGAGGGAGATTAACTCACCTTTGATTTTTGTTTGCAATCCAATCCAATTCCAACTTGATTTCCAAATTTTGACCTTGAAATAACATTATATGATTCATCAATATTCGAAATAAAATCGAACAATTTACTGTCATTTTATAAATTTTAATGCAACTAATATGTCAATTTTAAACTAACGATTTTGTTTTAAACAACTCTCTTTCGATAAATTTATTTAGCTAGAAATTTGATTTAAAACCAAATTTCCTTTACAAATTTTATTTTTAGTAATCCTAGAAATTTAAAAATAATAAATTTCATTCAAAAGTCTTTTATCTTGTTGTAAAATAGATATTTAGTTTAACATTATAATTCCTGTATATATATCTGACTACCTACATGTGTATCTATATATAAATTGAAATATGGATATATAAGAGTATATGCTTAGTATTTGTTTATCCCTCACTGGAAACAAATGCAAATAAATATAAATAAATAAATAAAATCAGCAAATACCTTCCTGATAACAAACGAACCAAGGCCACCATCGACTGTGATACCCGATCACCACGCCTTCGATCATCGATGTCGTGACCGACCCTGACTCAATCGCGATAGACGCGAGTTCGCCACTCGACCCCGCTCATCTTTGCCACGCCTGATTGGTTTCGATTATCGCGACTTGCCTCTAACACTTGACGACGTGCCGCCAAGAACCTGATAACTCGAATGCAAACCCAGCTGTGACGACCGTCCATGACTCCCGCACCAAAACAAGAGGAATAGTGCATTGAAAAGCGTGCCAGGTAGCCATGGACGATAGTCAGGGTAACATAAACATCGCAGACTCTATCGTAAAACTCACAGCGCATGGATAAAATACAATAGAGAAATATAATACAGTGAAGCTCCCATAGAACAGAATATCATCATCTAATCATAATAGCTTTATACAAACATATGAATCATCCATACATCAAAGCCTCACTACATAACACTCAAACCAATACAGCAGCGGAACACCCAGTACATATAATAGGAAATAATATGCAAAAGCCTCCTGCTCGTCTTCGTCATCATCAGCGTAGATCTCCAAGAACAGCACCTGTCACCTGCTACCTAGTCTGTCCATCCCAACATGGATGAACAGCCCAAGGTAATAAGAGGAGACATAAAACCTTGAGTCAGACAAAGTCTTAGTGAGCAGTAAATCAACTATCAAACATACCAAAAGAGCATAAGGGATAAAAGGAATAGGAACCAAACCATCCCACTCCACCTCTTTCTACAGTGATAGCCCCCAGACACATACTAAGAAGAAGCAAGCATAACTTAGCAGATAATTAAGGTAAAGCAATAATCACTCGAGCCAAGGACGATGTTTTCCAAATACAAACCCCCAAGGCCTAAACCAAGATCAGATAAGCACCCAGAAAACACCGCTCTTGAGACCGAATGATAATACAACCAAACATCCATGACTCTGGCTATCACTGTTATCCTTGCCTTGATTTCACCATTAGTTAAATGACCACCTGTCAAGGGCTAATGGTGACCCCGGTTTTAGACATAACTCCGCACGTCATCATGACCCGTGCCTAAGCCGAACGCATCAGCCCAGAGTACTAGCACGTCATCGTGACCCATGCTTGGAACGTCATCGTGACCCGTTCCAACGTACCCTTGCTTTGAGTATGCTAGAACCTTCAACAACGATGAGATCTTAGCCTCCTAGTCATCCTCCTTGACGACTCTTTCCATACTAGCTCAAGCGCCTCTCAAGCTAACCATTATCCATCCCAACTCGGACCGCATCACCGAGTTATAACTTCGCATGTCGTCATGGCCCGTGCTTGGAACGTCATCATGACCCGTCCCATCTCAACATATGCCTTGCCCCATCACATCATAGCAAAGTCCCATCTCAATATCATGCTTTACCTTCTCGCATTGTGGCAAGGTTCCACATCATCGAATCCATCCATATGAGCTTCCACATCCGCTTCATATGCTACAGGCAGCGTTCACCATTCAAGAGCCTTTCCACTTAGCTTTTGAATCACCATCGACCTTATTTGTCCAAGTCAAGTAATAGATCAACTAATCAATCAAATCAACCATTAATCCAAGCAATCAATCATTCAACAAGATCTACATAGAAAATCAAGTAGTCAAACTTGATCTAAATAGGCATTTATAATTACAATGGCAATTTCGTAAATAAATGAGCATAGATCTAACATACATGAATCATGGGTCTTTAGCATAGATCTAACAAATATAACTCATGGGTTTTGTCTCTACAACTGGATGAATGAACTTAAAAAGGTAAACATCTTCATAAGTAATGGATCTACACTTGGATCTAAGGAAGAATGCATAAAATCACTATCTACAACACTCCAACAAACCACCAATCCAATACACTCCTTTGGGTCCGCGTGAGAGATAACTACCACTCACCAAATCACCCAAACACTTCAAAAACTATCAATTTCAGATCTGGAAAGCAAGGATTCAAGCTCGATTTCGTGAAATCTCGCTTGAAATGGTGAAATCTAGCTTCGTCGGATGAAGATCTTCAACTTTGGCTCTTCGATCTTCGATCTTGGATGGATGTTAGAACTAGATTGGAATGGAGAAAAGGAAATGAAGAAATGTTGTAGTCGAGCTCTCAAAATGGCAGCACTTCGTCGCTTCAAAAACTGGTGCCAAAAAGTGAGCCAAAGCCCTCTATTTATAGGCTGGAAGCCCCATGAGTCGTCGCCCCTTAAGTCGGTCACGACTTATCCCATGAGTCGTCCATGACTCATCAAACAACACGTTATACGACTCATCGAGCCCAGCCACCCTATCCTTAGCTCGTAAACGACTCAACAACCTAGCGACATACGACTCAGCCATTCCTACGACTCAACAGGTACTACAACCTAACACACACAGAACCAAACGACTTATCCTATGCGCGGCCTAACTCATACACGAGCTACGACTCAACGGCTTACGACTTATCGAACTCAATGACTCAACTGGGGAAACGACTTATCACCTGGCCGACCCAACGACTTAACTCGTATACGAGTCATGACCTAACTACACATGCCGTCCTAACACTAAGCCGGCCCAATCCACTAACCCTTAACTCGGTAACTCTGCTAACTCGTTAGCTCACTAACCCGCTAACACACTAGCCTCACTAACTCGGCAACGCACTGACTCCACTAACCCTTAAGTCGTTCAGTTCTTAACCCGGTCAGACCTTACCGGTTAACTCCTATAACTCGGCCATACGAGTTAATCCTTATCTCGCCCACTAGTTAACTCGTTAACTATTATGACTCGGTCAACATACTAACACGCTAACTCGTCCCAGCCACTAAGTCGCTAACCTTTCTAACCTGATAACTCGTAACTCGCTAATATCACTAACCTGTTAACTCGCTCTAGCACTATCTCAAGTTAACTTCCCAATCTAACTTCCACGTGACTCAAACAACATACGAGTTATCCTCCCTTACGACTTAGGCTAAGGACGACATAAACAACACTAACGACCTAGAATTCTACGATATATCGACACGTAAAATACGGGTCGTTACACCAGCCCTCACGAGATCGAGCAGCCTCGATTGCCACGAACCTTCCATCGATTTCGGCATCGCGAATCGACTTTGCTTTGAGTTGATTTCTAACGAAATTGATTTCGAAAATTTAGAAGAAAAAAAAGATCGTGGCCATTTTATTTTGATTTTTCGAATTGGGGAAATGAATTAGGATTAGGGGAAAAAGACTTGTTCATTTATTTGGCTGATAAGAAGGAAAGGAGGTGACGTGATAAGTAAAGGAGATGGCGTGTTTAAGAAGGGAACGATGACCTGATTTGATTAAATAAAGTTTTTTTAATTTAATTTTCAACGCGTTCACTTATCGTACGCTCACACAACAACCCCGGTCACTACGAAATTTTAAATCCGATAATAATACAATATTACGGATCCAATGGCAGTGGTTTCATCGGATTCTGAGAATGTGCCTTGGAAGGCTATTTTTAAATTCAATTTAAACGATGGAACTTCAAAACTAAACAAATCACTTTTAAGTTTAAATTTTAAAACTTCTATTATCTTCAGTACTATCAATATTAATTTTACGAGCCTTCAAATTATTTTTAATAAGCGTAAAACTGAAGATTCAACATTTTATTTAATTTAATAATTTAATCATCAATTGAATTGTGATATTTGAATTCAGGTTAAAAATTAACTTTTAAATATTTAAAATCAATTAAATATTCTGATTTCAAATGCTCAAAAATTTCTGGTCGTCACATTCCTCCCCCCTTAAAAGAATTTCGTCCTCGAAATTACTAGTTAGGAAGAATGGTCCAATACCCGTTTACTTTTCCCAAAACCAATCAGTTCTTAACAATTCAACATCTTACCTCCTATCTTTTTAATAGAAGGCCTATTACAATTCTTACTAACCTCCCAACTTTTCCCTTAGTTTCCTAATAACTTTACTTATACAATCTTTCAAATTATAATTCAAAACCAAATTTTGAATTGTCGAAAATTTTCTCAAAATTTTTCTAACTCCCTAAATTCCCAAAAATTTTTGCCAGCGTCTCCTTTGCGTGGCTAGCTCGATACAACTACAAAATGGCCCTACGGCCTCCCAAATCCAAACAGAAAACAAAATGCCAAGTGGCTATATCCAAAAATCCAATCAAATTTCATACCAAATTTAAATACATACCTTTTTTGTCGGGCAATTCAATTTATCATCTGAAATCAAAACCAAATCTCTTTTCCTTTTATATTACCTGCATATCCTGCTAAGCACTAATATCCAATCACAACTTTCAAAAACATTTTATCGATTTTCTCACAAAATGCCAATATCTATTCATTCCATTTATTGACTTAATTCGTATTGGTAGTATCGATTTCCATTTAAGAATTCACCATTCCCTCTTAAGTTTAGTATAAGCATTTTATATACTTATTTATTTATTTTCGTCTTACCATTTTAGTTTATATCTACTTCTATTCAAATTGATTTATCTCCATTCCATATAAATTCAATTTATTCTTCAACTCTGCATATATAAATTTTATTTGTCATTTATTACTAATTCATATTATTATTTTAATTAGTTTTATTTACTAACTTATTTTAGTTTCCAATTTTAAACCGTTATTTCGTTAACAAAATTTTCCAAAAATTTTCAAAAATTTTCTAACTCCCAAAATTCCTGAAATTTTTTGGCAGAGTCTCCTTTGTACTGAGGAGCTTTTGCAATTTGACAAAAGAGATAAATATATATACATCGACCCACACGGTCGAAAAAACCAAATACAGTTCATATTTCCTATTTGTATTGCGTAAGCGTACCTTATTAGCATTTTTAAGAAAGCAGCTTATAATTTTAGCAATTAGCGCAACCCCATCCAGCCACACGGCTCCCAGGTACCTGTACTTACTCAATTTAAACATGCAAGCGATATATATATGAAGTTGATCAACATTTCACTTACTTGCAATAGTTAAAACACATGAATTCCAAAAGAAATGCCCATTAAACACTTTTTATAAGCAATTTAAATATTCCAACATTAATTTTAATTGCTTACAACCAATCACATATCGTTTCACTTAATCCGAATGGTTAACAACTCACAAGCTTACATTTACTTTATTTTTAAGCAAACTGAACTCATATTTAATTCAATTGCTCTCAAAGTCAATTTTATTTTACTCCTATCAATTCATAGAATTTTAATTACTTCCATTTACATAAAATGAAAATTTATTCTATGCAATTCGACGAGATTTATGTGAATAAATAAGTATTTATGTTTTATAACCATTTTAAATGAATTTCAACTCAATTCTATTCCGTATTTAAAATTTATTCACAATTCATATATTCTCATTTTCATTGCATTTCAGATTTGAATCCATTCACTTGCATTTCACCTTATTAACCAAACTAGTTTATTCAAAACCATTAACAACTCAGGTTCTTCTTCATTACCTATTAAATTTTATTCACAGTCCACTCATTTATACTTCATTTCTTATCACATTCATCTAAATCCATTCTATTAAACTTGAAACGTTCTATTTTCTTAGTGTCTCAAGTTATTTCAATTCCTTAATAATTTTAAATGGTCTACAGTTATTCATTCTAGAATTTCATTCCATTAATATTATTTATAACTCACCATTACATTTTTTAACAATATAAACACAATCAACAAAACATATGTATGTATTGTATTTTAATTAAAAGTGAGGTGTTAACTCACCTTTAACCTCACTAAGCGCCAAGATCCAAGAACCAAGGTCCAAACCAAGCTAGCACCCTCCTTTCCTTAGTTCCTTTTTTCCTCTTTTGCCTTGCATTGCCTCCAATATCACTAAGGTGCTCACGGTCTATGCTTGCATGGGGAGAATGGCTTAGCTTCTTAAACTTTTGTCTAAATGGAAGATGTTTTAATTGTACTAAGCCTTATGGCAAAGTTTGAATTGATTTGGAGTTGATTTGCAATTATTTTTCTTTAGGAATTTAGAGATGAAGAAGAAGAGAAGCCATGGATTTTCTAACTTGAAGCTTTGTAGTTATTCTAAATGAATACTAAGGCTATACCCTTGCATGTAGGCTTGTACAAGGGGTCATTGCTACCTTTAACCTCTCATGGAATGTAACTACCGAGCGATTTCGACCCTCGAAAATCGACACTAATACGTCCACTGTATAGAGTGCCAAACAATCGAGTGTAAGAAATACCATGTTGTTAAGGTTTAAGAAAAGAGAAAGAATAAGAAAATAGAAGAACAACATTGAATCTCACAGTCGCAATGGACAAAATATAATATATAATAATCGCATTTATACAAGGGAAAGATGCAACTGCTAATACACGTACAAGTTATCAGAGTACAATCACCAGCAAATAAACCTAGACGGTTATAATAACTTGTTCCTAAATGCTGACTATACATCCTATAATACATAGCAGAATATAGCCAAATACGTGAAACAGGTCTCTGCCATCCAGCTCGTCTTCGAGACTCCAAAGTATCCTAACCTGAAATTCTGCAATATTCAGTCTGACCCAAGCATTATAATAAAGTAACACCCAAGTCAGGCTAAAAACCAACATGAGTAAAACCCAGTAAATTTGAAATATTGGAGCTAACAAAATCTTTGAACCCAAGGTAACTCGTACGAACACGATGATTTTTTTATCTTATTATAATCAACAACTTTAAAGAAATCCGTCGATTTGCAATCACTTATTTAAAATAGTTAAATTTAAGAAAATTTTCCAATTCTAGCCTGTTAACTCTATAACCAAACCCATAAAGGTTCGTAGAGGTTATTAAATTGAAGCGGATCTGGATAACGCTGATGTCCGAACCCGACCTTCCCGAATCCAAGTAATAAGTTTAAAATGATAAATTGTTTAAAATAAGTAATTTATTATTTAGAGTGACAATATCCAAAAATGGGAATTTGTTATAGATTTTATTTCAAATAAAATGTATCATCACTTTAATCTAATTATTTTAATTCGTCCGACCATTTGTTGGCATAGACAAGGATAAATTTGAAATAAAAATCCAATAGAATCAAGTCAAGATATAGATTGTTACTAAATTGACGATCAATAATTAATTACTAACAATTCACGCATTAGGATTTAATTAATTTTAATTGACCCAGTCTGTTTATGTTTTAATCCAAATAAATCACACATTCAGAAAATTATAAAATAATATATTTTTAATGAATAAAAAAGTAGGGAAATTATAAAGTAATCTAATTAATTAATTAATAATTTGGTTAATTACTTATCTCAATTATAATAGTTTAAACTTTTCTTTACCCAAAATAATTTGAGCTTAAAATAAGATAGGATTTCGTTGTGAAGAATTTATGTTGGTTGAATTTATATCGTAAATCGAATTTGAGTTTTAAACATCTATATATATATATAAATTCTATTTCTTCCCTTTTTCACCTTTCTCTTATTTTCATTTTCTTTCTCTTTTTTTTCTGGCCCATAACCGGCCCGCTCTTCCTCCCCTCCTCCCTTTTCTTCTTTCCTGATTCTTTCCTTCCTATTCTTTTCTTCTTAATCTTTTATTCTTCGAACAACCCAGGTGCACACGAGCACTGTGCACATGCACACATGCCACCGACGCCTTCCCTTGGCCTCCGACCATCACCCTGGTCACTTACGACCTTACCGACCATCTTAACTTCCTACGGCAAACCTAGATTCAAAAAAATTGAACCCAATCCATCTCCAAGAGTGAAACTGACTCCCTATCTTCGCCTCGCCCAGCCACCTCCAACCACAGGGGTTTCCCAAAACTCACCAGCAGCCTTGCCGTGACCTCCTCTTCATTTTTCCCCTATACCGTAGCCCCATATCTACACCTCGACGCCACCTTCACCCAAAAACCGACCACGACCATGAACTTCCCTCAACCCTACATTGACTCTGACGGACCGCCACACCCCACTAAAAATTCCAACGCCATTTTTCCTGAGTTCCCCTCCTTTGTACTTCCTTCTGACCAAACCCTAACCCCACTGTTGATTTCCTCGTCGAAATTTGCCCAAGACCAAAAAACGACCGTCTCCACGTATCTCACTATATACGAAACAAAAAATCATGGAACGACCACCCAAATTCATAATTTCCAATGGAGATCAAGTTTATATATGCAAAAGAGTAAACAAGCTATTCGAATTTTCCACAATTTGGGTTAACTTATTGTAATTTATACTTTCCAACATTAATACCTGATAATTTTCCACGAAACCATTTTTAAAACAAAGTATAATCGAAAATAAACAGATTTACTGTTTAAACCATCCCTTGAAAGTAAATAGATTGAAAGATAGAGGTTTTAGAAGTTATGGCAGTTCTTCAAATTCAGTAGAGCAAAAAAATGAGTAGGATATTGTTTCTCTGGTTATAAACTTAATATAAATTCATAAATACGTATTTATATATATTCTTGTTCAAGCATACATATCAATAAACTACTACATTCATATCATGGCATAGATTATAGAACATAAAGGTTAGTTCTACTCACGTTTTCTTTGAACAGAGCAGTGTTTCTCTTTTCTTCATTATTTTTTTTGAAATGTTTGCTTGCTTTGGTTTGATCCTCTCTAAACATGAGTTGTTTTTCTATTTTACTTAAGTTTTAATGGCAGCTTGAATTATATTTTTTCGCTTGTTTGAATGAAAAAAATTAAACAAGGTAGTGTTACTTATAATAGAATGGAAATAGCTGTAAATTCATTATGTATAGTAAGTTTTTTCCTCTCTTTTATTTTTATTTTTGTTTATATATTTACTTGATTTAAGATTTTTGACCTGATTTAAAAAGAATAAGATTTCATGGTTGATTTGATAAATTAAAGAGGGATTTGATATAATATATGCTTGAGAGGTGTGACGCCCCACCTCTATACCCACGTTAGATAAGAACACTACGGAGTAATGCTGTCGACCAGCACGGAGAATAAGGCTGTTGAGGAGCGATCATCTGTATAATTGCTTTATGCGAGTACCGGTATGCCAGATGAAAATATAAATTTTCATCACTAGAGGAAATCCGACATACAGATACAAACTCAAAGCTATCACACAGTGGCTATATAAAATCTTTGGAAATAAATATAGAAATAAACATAACATAAATCAGTCACAGATAATTCATATCACAAAGGCGGAAGAAGATATGAATATATAATTAACACATGGCAGTGTATATCAGAGTTGTGGTCTAAAAAGATCCACAATATCACAAAAGAATAGTTACATGAACTACACAAAAGAATAAGTATACATTATGGAGTCTATATCTCAAATGTCTACAACAAAAACTACTAATCTAAGTAGTTAACCAAAAGCAAGAGAAATCAATCCCAAGAGAGAAGTCAAGCAGAAGTACCTGTAACATCTCGGTCTGACCCAAGTATTATTTAATAAGAAAATAATAAACGGATCAGTCTAACTATAAATATCAGATGAAACGATATAGAATAAGAGATATGACAAAACACGTAATAATCACAATGCCAAGCTGTGATGTATATATATATATATATATACTTAGTTGATAATCATCAAGAGATTAATCAATGTCACCAAATCTACACAAGAATCAAAGAAGTGTCATACTCTTTATTTCGTTCATCAAACCACAAATATTGACGATAATATCAATGTCAATCACAAAAGTCAAAGACGCACAAATTCCAGAAGACTACACAAGAAATCCAGAAATCACAAAAGTCAATGACACACAAATTCACCAATGCACAAATATTGATAAAACTTATCAATGGAAATCACGAAAATTGGTGAAACACAAATTCTAGGAATCTACACAAGAAATCCATAAATCACAAAGGGGGGGAGGCCTATCACAAACGGGAGCATAAAGCTCACCAACACGTGTATCACAAACGGAACGCTAATTCCATGGTCGCTAACCATCACAAATTGAGCCGAAGCTCCACAAACGGCCCGAAGACCATGGGTTGCTACCCCATCACAAATTGAGTCGAAACTCCACAAAACGGGATTTAGTCTCCCTCGCAGACAAAGAGACATCGCACATTGCTAGTCTAAATCACAAAGATGATCGTCATGATCAACGAGAAGTGTCAATTACACTAAGCTAGTAAATATATGAGTTTAGCTTCATGTCCCATAACCACTAGCTTAACTTAAATATTTACGAACAAACTGTAAATCTCCACTAGAAAATTGTCACAAGAGGTTCAATCGAACAAGTCCAAGAATTAACCGACAAAGTAAACGCAAGCGTTTCATACCACTTGTTTTACTAAGCCGTTTAATTAGATTTCTCATACGAGTGAGTTAAAGGTTTGTATATACTAATAGATTGGAAAACGGTTTTATAAACGAATTTGGTATTAAAATAGTATTGAAGTCGTTTGAGGAAAGAGTTTTGATATTTACTATTAGTATAGAAAACCTTTATATTTTTAAAGTGACAAATCACGAAGAAGATTGTAAGAACAATCAATCACAAAAATTCACATACGAAGACGTGAATAAAATCCAACGAAATCGATAAAGGTTCCATCGAAATGGATATTCAAAATTCCCTAAAAAGAGTCATCAAAGTCATAATAGATGATAACAACAAATAGGATTATCACGAATCGATTTAAATTGGAATTTCAATCCAAAAAGGCAAATTGGACTCAAACAGCAGGTTCAGTCGACTGAACAGAGTTTTTCAGTCGACTGACCTTGTACATGGAAATTTTCCAGGTTCAGGAAACTTTCTGTTTCCAGTTTCAGTCGACTGTGCAGAGTTTTTCAGTCGACTGAATCATGCCTGGAAATTCTCGGGTTTCAGGTTCAGTCGACTGAACAGAGTTTTCAGTCGACTGAATCATGCCTGGGCTGTTTTTCAGCCTTATACAAATGAAGAGCAAACTCTTCCAAAATGCAATCGGACGAACATTGGCTCTAAGGGTTTATGCCAATCGGCAACCCGGCCCTATATGCTCCTCGATGCATCACCAAAAGCATGATCAAACATCCATAAAAGGATTTCACACAAATTTGACTCAAAAAGCTCAAAAATTGGAATATTCACAAAACCAATCCAAATCAAGAGCAAATGCACATGAAGAAGTGTTAGGAATTTATACCCAACAACCAAAGATAATAATAGTCATAGACGTGAGATAAAAATCTCACCTTTTCACAAAATCGAACAAGAAGAAGCTTGAAAGCAATTGGAGAATCAACCTCTCTTCAACACAACCCAAATGAGCTTGATTCTAAGCTCAAAAACAAGAACATTCCCAAGATTAGGTTTAGGAATTTCTGAAATTGGTAAGAGAATAAGTTGGAGAAGAAGAAGAGAAGCTTACCAATGGGTTCTTCTTGAGTTTGGAGTAAGGAATTTGATTTGCAAGAGAAACTAGGGTTTTAGAATTTTAATTTCCAATCTGTCCCACCATTAACACTCTAAAAACTGAAATGAGAAGAGAATGAGGGTGAGTGGGGAAGAGTGGCTCAGATTTGAGCATAAGTTAACATAGGGCTAAGCCCAAACCAAACCCAAAGTGAAAAGTAGCAAAAATCAACTATCTCCAAACATATCGAAGCTTATACTCAAAAAGGTCGCAAACGGCATTTTAAACTCAATGGGAGTGGTCCCGAGCCCTAATTCGACCGTATACAAAAAGTAGCTTTTCGGACTAAAATCCGACCAACGATAAAATATTTAAATAAAATATTTAAATATAAAATCGACAAATATGCGGGTTGTTACAGACTCCCCTCCTTAAAGAAATTGCGTCCTCGCAATATTACAAGAAGAAGATATATAGTAACAACCATAAAAGCATATTCAACACAAAAGAAGTTTGAAATAAGAAGTTCACCTCAAAGAGCACGAGAAAGTAAGTCCGGATGTGTACGCTCGATGTACTCTCTAGATTCCCAAGAACAATCCTTAGGATTTGAGGACCACTGAACTTTAACAAGCGGAACATCTTTATTTCGAAGTCGTTTGACTTCCGAAGCAATGATACGAATAGGATGTTGCTCATAAGTTAAATTAGGCGAAACTTCAATCTCTTCCACAACACCGCGCTCAAGAATAGAATCGGAATCTCGAAGACATTTCCGAAGTTGAGAAACGTGAAACACGTCATGCATAGCAGAAAACTGAGCCGGTAATAAAAGGCGATAAGCCATGGAACCAATACGTTCGGTGATAGGAAATGGCCCAATATATCGAGGCACAAGTTTTCCCGATCGACTGAAACGTACAACACCCTTCATAGGTGAAACACGAATGAACATAAGATCTCCCACAGAAAATTCTAACTTTCTTCTACGGTTATCGGCATAGGATTTTTGTCTACTCTGGGCTTCTTTCATCCTATGACGAATAAGATCAATTTTTTCTGTGGAATCACGAATAAAATCTGGACCTAAAGCCAACTTCTCACCGGCCTCAAGCCAACAAGAAGGAGATCGGCATGGCCTTCCATAAAGTGCCTCAAAAGGTGCCATACCAATACTAGATTGGAAGCTATTATTATAGGAAAATTCAACAAGTGAAATATGGTCTTCCCAACTTCCACCAAAATCAAGAACACAAGCACGAAGAAGATCTTTAAGAGTTTGATTCACACGCTCGGTTTGTCTATCGGACTGGGGATGATAAGCGGTGCTAAAATTAAGCTTCGTTCCCAAAGCTTTTTGAAGACTCTTCCAAAATCCACTAGTAAACAATGGATCACGATCATTAACAATAGAAGTAGGAACACCATGCAATTTAACAATTTCTTTGATAAATATTTTGGCCAAAAGAGGAACGGTTCGATTAGACCGAACGGGAATAAAATGGGCAGATTTAGTAAGCCTATCAACAATCACCCATAAGCTATCATGACCCGAACGAGAACGGGGAAGGCCATCTATAAAATCCATGGAAATTTGATCCCACTTCCAAACTGGAATTTCTAAAGGTTGCAATAGCCCACCGGGCCTTTGATGTTCGGCCTTAACGAGTTGGCAAGTCATGCAACGTTTAACGAAGTTAGCGATGTCAAGTTTCATTCCCTCCCAATAATAAAGTCGCTTCATATTCGCGTATATTTTACTACTACCGGGATGAATGGGAAATTTAGAGTGATGAGAATCTTCTAAAATATCTTTACGAAGATCACCAATATTTGGCACGACAAGTCTACCAAATTTCCGAATGCCGCCACGAGAATCGATATCAAAGTCTTTCAAACCTTCAATATCAATTTTATCCTTAATATTCTGGCCAAGAAGAGCCAATTCGGGATCTAGCCTTTGAGCTTCAAGAATGCGGTCCAAAAGAGAAGGTTGAGCCTCAAGGCTACATAAAGCAAATGATGAGCATAACTCGGATACACGGTCTCGAATCTCACAAGTGGATAAGATCTTGAGATCGTTCCATTCGGATATCATCATAGAAACAACAGCTTGTTGTTTACGGCTAAGAGCATCGGCGACACGATTAACCTTACCGGGAGTATAAAGAATATCAAGATCATATGGTGCAAGAAATTCGAGCCAACGCTGTTGACGCAAATTAAGTTCCTTTTGAGAGAATAAATACTTCAAAGACTTATGATCTGTGTAAAGAACAAATTTCTCTCCTAAGAGATAATGACGCCAAATTCGAAGAGCAAAAACAATAGCCGCGAGCTCTAAATCATGAGTGGCATACCTAGTCTCAGCAGGCTATAATTGCCTAGAAGCATAAGCAATAATGCGTTCCTTTTGCATAAGAACGGCACCCAAACCAATGCGACTAGCATCGGTATAAACAACGAAATCTTGATTCCCATCGGGAATCACAAGAATAGGAGCATTAGATAGGAGTTCTTTTAGTTTCTGAAAAAAGCTTCACATTTGTCCGACCAAATGTATTTAACACCTTTCTTCATCAAGCTAGTGAGAGGCAACGGCAATCTTAGAAAAGTCTTTGATAAAACGACGGTAATAGCCCGCCAATCTAAGAAAACTACGAATCCCTGTCACACTCTCCGGTCTCTTCCAATCTTGAATCGCTTCAATCTTTGAAGGATCCACGGAAATTCCGGATTCAGAAATAATGTGACCGAGAAACTTCACACGAGATTGCCAAAAGTGGCACATAGAAAATTTTGCCTTCAATTGATTACTCCTAAGAGTTTCCAACACAATCCGAAGATGTTTTTCATGCTCCTCCTCGGTTTTAGAATACACAAGAATATCATCAATAAAGATGAGAACAAATCGATCAAGAAAATCTTTGAAGACTCGATTCATAAGGTCAACGAAATAAGCAGGGGCATTTGTTAACCCAAATGGCATCACAAGCCATTCATAAGATCCATACCGAGTACAGAACGATGTCAAAGGAATGTTATCCTCTGCAATACGAAGCTGATGAAAACCGGTAGCCAAGTCCAATTGTGAAAAGACTCTAGCACCACTAAGTTGATTGAATAGATCATCAATCCGAGGTAAAGGATATTTATTTTTGATAGTAAGATCATTAAGCTTGCGATAGTCAACGCAAAGCCTAAGTGTACCATCGGATTTCTTCACAAAAATAGTTGAAGCTCCCCAAGGCGAGGAACTAGAGCGAATAAATTGCTTCGTTTCCAATTCAGATAATTGTTTACGCATCTCCTCGTTTTCTTTATTGGACATACGATAAGGAGGACGAGTGATAGGTTGAGCTCCCGGAGTAAGATTTATTCTGAACTCAATTGCTCGTTTAGGTGGTAATCCTAAAACGGGCTCGAATATGTCGGAAAATTCACAAACGACGTGAATAAGAGAAATAATATCACCCTCATCATCATCATCATCATCACGAGGATTTAAATAATATAAAGATGCAACCAAAGCAGAATCTGAATCTTTAAGAATAGCAGAAACCTAATTAACGGATTGAGGATGTCGAAGATGAATAGTCCGCTCAGGACATAGGATATGAGCTTCATAACGGTTAAGCCAATCCATTCCCAAAATCATTCCAAAGCCTAAATAACGCATGACATGCAAATCGGCTCGGAAAGATAAATCACACAAAATAATCTCGACATCTTTACACAATAGAGTGATTGTTGCGGATCCACCAACCGGATTCGCAATTCTCAAATAAGTCATTAAACACAAAACATCCAAAGAAAAAGCATCAACAAGTTCTTTTGATATAAAAGAATGGGACGCACCCGTATCAAAAAGAACTCGAATAGGATGATCACGAAACAAAATAATTCCATCTAGAATAGAATGAGAAATACCTTGGCCATGAGATGTGTTGCCGGGGGCTTGAGCAACATTTAACTTTCCCTCCTTCTTGCCCTGAAGCTTGGGGCATGAAGATATAATATGACCGGAAACTTTGCAGTAGCGAAAAGAAAGAGACTTTGGGCATTGGTTCGCATAATGGTCCTTCGAACCACAATTATAGCATTCCCCACGACCAAAGGAAGAAGTCTTTGCCACGGAGGTTGCTTGCTTCCCTTTCTTATTGGGATAAGGGCCTTTAGATTTGTTTGGCCTCTTTCTGATGTTGAAGGTTGGTTCGGAACCCACTACTTCAACGTCATTCTCTCTATCCGCCTCTTCAAGACGAAGAGCGATATCAACGAGTTGGTCGAAAGAAACTTCTAATTTTAGAAGTAATGGCTTCTTGAGACTTTTGTTTAAGCCATAGACGAATCTCTGATTCTTCTTCAGAGGGTTGTTGATGTATTCAACCCCATATTTGGAGAGCGACTCGAAGGAGGTGACGTAATCCGTCACGGAGGACTCACCTTGAACAAGGTTTATAAATCGTCGAGCCAATGTCACTTTTTCTGCTTTTGGTACGAATTTTAACTCGAAGCGCTCACGGAATTTCTCCCAAGTGAGATCCGCTTCATTAGTTTCGGAAATAAGAAGCTCGTACCAGTCCAATGCTCTTCCTCGGAGCATACTAGAGGCCACCTGAACTCTGTGAAGGTCAATAAGATTCATGCGTGAAAAGATGCGATCGCATGTTCTTAGCCAAGCCTGTACTTCAATAACAGTTTCGGAACCTTTGAATGACTCCCCACCCAAATTAGTGTAATCGCTACACAAGTGTGCAAATCCCGACTTTGGGTGAGTAGGTTCCGGGTTAGCTCCAGCTGCTTGAGCATTTGTTACCAAATCAAGAAGCTGTTGAGCAGTCATAAAAACACCATCTTGGGGCGGAGTGCTAGATGGCACGGCTCTGGGGCGGCCAGGTCTAGACATTTCTCTTCCTTTAGAAAGAAAGAAGAAGAAGAAAAAGGTTATTCACCAAATTGAATATCAAGCAATCTTGATAGATAAACAAGGAATCATAAGGAAAATAGGATGGAACGGTTCGAAGACCCGAATAAAATCCTAAAGCACAACTCCTAAGAAAGACTTAGGACGATGATCCTTGTTATAATATTCCATATTGTTCCGAAGTTTGGCTCTGATACCAAGCTGTGACGGCCCACCTCTATACCCACGCTAGATAAGAACACTACGGAGTAATGCTGTCGACCAGCACGGAGAATAAGGCTGTTGAGGAGCGACCATCTGTATAATTGCTTTGTGCGAGTACCGGTATGCCAGATGAAAATATAAATTTTCATCACTAGAGGAAATCCGACATACAGATACAAACTCAAAGCTATCACACAGTGGCTATATAAAATCTTCGGAAACAAATATAGAAATAAACATAACATAAATCAGTCACAGATAATTCATATCACAAAGGCGGAAGAAGATGTGAATATATAATTAACACATGGCAGTGTATATCAGAGTTGTGGTCTAAAAAGATCCACAATATCACAAAAGAATAGTTACATGAACTACACAAAAGAATAAGTATACATTATGGAGTCTATATCTCAAATGTCTACAACAAAAACTACTAATCTAAGTAGTTAACCAAAAGCAAGAGAAATCAATCCCAAGAGAGAAGTCAAGCAGAAGTACCTGTAACATCTCGGTCTGACCCGAGTATTATTTAATAAGAAAATAATAAACGGATCAGTCTAACTATAAATATCAGATGAAACGATATAGAATAAGAGATATGACAAAACACGTAATAATCACAATGCCAAGCTGTGATGTATATATATATATATACTTAGTAGATAATCATCAAGAGATTAATCAATGTCACCAAATCTACACAAGAATCAAAGAAGTGTCATACTCTTTATTTCGTTCATCAAACCACAAATATTGACGATAATATCAATGTCAATCACAAAAGTCAAAGACGCACAAATTCCAGAAGACTACACAAGAAATCCAGAAATCACAAAAGTCAATGACACACAAATTCACCAATGCACAAATATTGATAAAACTTATCAATGGAAATCACGAAAATTGGTGAAACACAAATTCTAGGAATCTACACAAGAAATCCAGAAATCACAAAGGGGGGGAGGCCTATCACAAACGGGAGCATAAAGCTCACCAACACGTGTATCACAAACGGAACGCTAATTCCATGGTCGCTAACCATCACAAATTGAGCCGAAGCTCCACAAACGGCCCGAAGACCATGGGTTGCTACCCCATCACAAATTGAGTCGAAACTCCACAAAACGGGATTTAGTCTCCCTCGCAGACAAAGAGACATCGCACATTGCTAGTCTAAATCACAAAGATGATCGTCATGATCAACGAGAAGTGTCAATTACACTAAGCTAGTAAATGTATGAGTTTAGCTTCATGTCCCATAACCACTTGCTTAACTTAAATATTTACGAACAAACTGTAAATCTCCACTAGAAAATTGTCACAAGTGGTTCAATCGAACAAGTCCAAGAATTAACTGACAAAGTAAACGCAAGCGTTTCATACCACTTGTTTTACTAAGCCGTTTAATTAGATTTCTCATACGAGTGAGGTAAAGGTTTGTATATACTAATAGATTGGAAAACGGTTTTATAAACGAATTTGGTATTAAAATAGTATTGAAGTCATTTGAGGAAAGAGTTTTGATATTTACTACTAGTACAGAAAACCTTTATATTTTTAAAGTGACAAATCACGAAGAAGATTGTAAGAACAATCAATCACAAAAATTCACATACGAAGACGTGAATAAAATCCAACGAAATCGATAAAGGATCCATCGAAATGGATATTTAAAATTCCCTAAAAAGAGTCATCAAAGTCATAATAGATGATAACAACAAATAGGATTATCACGAATCGATTTAAATTGGAATTTCAACCCAAAAAGGCAAATTGGACTCAAACAGCAGGTTCAGTCGACTGAACAGAGTTTTTCAGTCGACTGACCCTGTACATGGAAATTTTCCAGGTTCAGGAAACTTTCTGTTTCCAGTTTCAGTCGACTGTGCAGAGTTTTTCAGTTGACTGAATCATGCCTGGAAACTCTCGGGTTTCAGGTTCAGTCGACTGAACAGAGTTTTCAGTCGACTGAATCATGCCTGGGCTGTTTTTCAGCCTTATACAAATGAAGAGCAAACTCTTCCAAAATGCAATCGGACGAACATTGGCTCTAAGGGTTTATGCCAATCCGCAACCCGGCCCTATATGCTCCTCGATGCATCACCAAAAGCATGATCAAACATCCATAAAAGGATTTCACACAAATTTGACTCAAAAAGCTCAAAAATTGGAATATTCACAAAACCAATCCAAGTCAAGAGCAAATGCACATGAAGAAGTGTTAGGAATTTATACCCAACAACCAAAGATAATAATAGTCATAGATGTGAGATAAAAATCTCACCTTTTCACAAAATCGAACCAGAAGAAGCTTGAAAGCAATTGGAGAATCAACCTCTCTTCAACACAACCCAAATGAGCTTGAATCTAAGCTCAAAAACAAGAACATTCCCAAGATTAGGTTTAGGAATTTCTGAAATTGGTAAGAGAATAAGTTGAAGAAGAAGAAGAGAAGCTTACCAATGGGTTCTTCTTGAGTTTGGAGCAAGGAATTTGATTTGCAAGAGAAACTAGGGTTTTGGAATTTTAATTTCCAATCTGTCCCACCATTAACACTCTAAAAACTGAAATGAGAAGAGAATGAGGGTGAGTGGGGAAGAGTGGCTCAGATTTGAGCATAAGTTAACATAGGGCTGAGCCCAAACCAAACCCAAAGTGAAAAGTAGCAAAAATCGACTTTCTCCAAACATATCGAAGCTTATACTCAAAAAGGTCGCAAACGGAATTTTAAACTCAATGGGAGTGGTCCCGAGCCCTAATTCGACCGTGTACAAAAAGTAGCTTTTCGGACTAAAATCCGACTAACGATAAAATATTTAAATAAAATATTTAAATATAAAATCGACAAATATGCGGGTTGTTACAAGAGGACATGCATTTAATGCTATGCTCCCTAAGGTGTTTACATGTACATATGTATGTAGATAGAGATTTACATATACACTATTTATATTAACATCCATACACCTATTTACTATCTTATGTAACACATTTTCATACACATTTACCCTTATATTTTTTTTCATATACCCATTTTATTTCATATATTTAGATATACACATGTTTACTCATACATACATACATACATACATACATACATACATACATACATACATACATACATACATACATACATACATATATATTATTTCAATAAGCATTTCTTATATGACATATATACATAGTCATAAGTTTTTAAATCTTACCCTTTTGAAGTTATACTTTCATGTATGTATATATATATATATATATATATATATATATTTATTTATTTTCATACATAATATTTTCCATAAACATACCTACACATGTATATTTTAACATCAAATTGAAACTTGCAAAAACTTTTATGTAGATATATAGATTTTTCATCATAAATTTTTATGGTGGAGTGGGGTGTGTGTGTGTGTATAATTTACTATATCCGAAATATATATATATATATATATATATTAAATTAACCTAGTTTTTGATCAATGTATATATTTAAATGTTTGACATTAGAAAATTTATCCACTTGACTTATAGAAGTTAATATTTCAAAATTTAAATCAGTTAATTACCCCATTAACTGGCGTCAAAAACTCGAGTCGTTACATGGAAGGTTACAAAGGAGCCTCCTTCTCACATGCACCTTTATGTCACTTCTCCTTTATGCAAATGACTATTATATCTTCTCCGTGATAGTATCTCTTATCCAGTAGAACATTCAAGAACCTCCAAGCCCAATGAATATGTTTGTGCGTTAATTAGTTTCCAATGTTTTCATTTAATCATTAGGTAAGCGTATAAAAGTTTGAATAACTTATATCAATCGAAAAGTTGTTTACCGATAAATTGATTTTCGATCACATTATCAATTTTTCTTCGAATAATATATTTTTGTAAATAGTTTTCCAAAACAAGTTTTTTATCACTATTTATTAATTAAATGATGTCTCACAAGGTTATAAATCATATTGACAACACTAAATTATATTTCAAAACGTTTCAAAATTCGAAGAAAAAGCATTTGAATGTCTAGGTCGTTATATTCTCGCCCACTTAGAACATTTCATCCTCAAAATTCATATAAGAATGATAATCAAAGGAGATAGATGAGACAAGATATATATAAAGAGTACTACTGAATCTATACACAAACTAAACTGCAAATTGAAATGCATACCAAATATATACATGGTGACTCCACCTCAAGCGGTAAATACACTACAAAAGATATACGATACTAAGAAAAGAAGGAAACCTTAGTCTATAAGATACTCTGGATAGAACTCCTTCAATGTGCCATCTTCCTTCCTTGTACAATCCCAAGCATCCTCGCTTCGTGACACTTTTAACCTTGACAAAGGAACAAGCACACAAATACTCAAATAATACCCACAATAATTAGCAAACATAGCTCACGGTTTATTTAGGTACAAAACTCTCTCATCATCCAAGGCTGATAAACAATCCACTAAGCATACCTATGCTTAATCGCCTTAGGTTCTTACATAGATGATTATTAGTGCTACCTCATAACGAATCAAAGAGTCATTCTCTAAACTCTTCAAAAGCCAACATAACACATCTTACAAATGTAACAAAGCCCATATGATGTATATAGACTATCTATATGCGATATCTAATCTCGTCGTTTGCTCGATTGCAAAGATACCACTTTCCAACTAGTACAGATCATTTGGCCTCTATTGGGAACATATTTTCTATCAATTAGAAAACCGTTGAAATTAATAAAATAAAATACCGCAAGCGCGCGGCACACAAGCGTAGTAGGTATGCCAATACGGGTTGATCATACGAGGAAAGCAATAATTTCAAAATTACTCAATCAATTTATGCAAGAGTTTGAGCATGTGTTGGCTAAAAAGTATAAAAGAACAGGAGAAAAATTGGAATAAAAAATATGGATTAAAAGACAAGTTAGAGGTAAATCCACTTTTACTTTTATATAAATCAACACAAAATAAATCTATAATCTCTCTTTTCTATCACATGTATAATTAGTTGATGTATTTATTATAAGTATGGTCTATTTGTGATATTAACAAACACAACTTAAACTGTGATGTCACGAAAATTTAGGCAATAATTATTTAATAATTTCATTGATAATTATTTTTAAAATGTGAAATATTGATTTAATAATTTAATTCAAACTGGAATTCTCTTTTGAAAATTATAATTATTTAGTTTGTTTAATGATATTCTTTTCAAATGTTAAAGATATTTAAGTAATAAATTTATCTTTCTAAACTGATTTAAAAATATTTTATTTATAATGTATAATTGTTTATACATTGTAAATAGAGGATTTGGTTTTAATTTTAATTTATATTAAATAAAGAATATTTTCTAATTATTATATAAATGTATAATTTGTAAATTGATTTATTTGATTTAAATTAATTTAAATTAGTATTGTAAACTTTTCAATAGTTTGTTTTAAAAATCTTTCTTATTTTTATAGAAAAGTAAATGAATATTTATTTTGTTTATAAGAATAAATATTTTTTAATTTTGTTTTATAATAAAAGTTTGTTTTGTTTATTTTAAAATTGTTTTTCTTTTGAAATGGATTTAATTCATTCTTCTCTTTTGAAATTTAGTTTTATAAAGAATAAAATTTAAAAAAAAAAATAATCAATCAAACATTAAAATGAATGTTATAAGAAGTTATAAATAAACATGTAATTATTTCAAGGCTAAGGTTAATACAACATTTAAAACTTGCTAAAAACAAATTAGTAATGATTTAAGATAATTTAAATACAAGTATAAATTTAGAATTTTCTTTTTATTTTGAAAATGAACATGTGTTAGCTTTTTAAAACATTAAGTGAACACTTGTAAATCATTTATCTTACTTAACATAACAAGTGGCAAGCTTATTTATTTTTCTTAAAATTTAAGTTATATTGATAGAAACATAACAAAAACATTTGGTTAAAACACTTTTTCTTCAATTGAAAATCTGAAAACCAGATTTTGCAAAAGGAATTTCAGAACCCAAAATTTTAACTCATGTTCAAGAATCAAATTACAAATCTGCAAAATCAAAATATAAATCAAAATTCATATCTGCAACCTCAAATATGCAACACTTTAAACCAAGTCTGCAATCTCTTTCTTCATATATCATCTGTGATATAAAATCTGAGCTATTAGTATGGGTCTGCATGCATCATCAACAACAAGCAAACTTCAACTTGCAAAGCCAGATTTCATCATAAAGTTTCAACAGAGTCCAGGAAATTGAAATCTGCATCTCTGGAATTACTTTCTGCAGCTTCAATTAAATGTGAGTAAACTTTTAATTTTAAAAACAGTATTCTTTTAAATAAATGCACATGCAAGTATTAGAACTCATGTTCAAAGAAAAACTGTCTTTAAAAATATATATATAAATTGCTATGGATGAAAACTGCAGTGATTCATTTTGTTTGAGGAAAATAACTTCACAAATGGAAAAGCTTAATAATCTGTTGCATGTGTGTTGATAGTAATAAGCAAGCTTGTACGATTGAATTGTGATGAATGTTCTGTGTATACATATATAACTATGTATATATATGATGCTTTGGCCAGGAAGCTGCATACCTG
Source organism: Allium cepa (assembly GCA_030765085.1). Classification (NCBI taxonomy): domain Eukaryota; kingdom Viridiplantae; phylum Streptophyta; class Magnoliopsida; order Asparagales; family Amaryllidaceae; genus Allium; species Allium cepa. Next base: position 958,665,450 of record CM060939.1, on the reverse strand, counting down.
TTTGTTTTATTTTTACTAAGATTTTTAAAAGAAAATCTTTATCTCTGATTTTAGTTCTCTGTTAGGATTGATATGTGAACAAAATGTGTATGTTTAGTTTAGATGCATGGTTGTAAATCATGACTTAGCTAAATTGAAAACTTAATTGTTGTCTCTGTAACAAATACTGACAATTCTTGATTTAATTAAGAGTACCAAACATCTGAAATTATTTTATCAAGATTATAACATTGAAGTATGTTAGAAATCAGAAAGTGTAAAACAAATTTCATTTTTAAAATGAACTGTAGTATTAGCTATCCTATATTGAATAAAATCAGGAATTTGGAAGATGTCTGTTAAGCTAGTGGATTTAGGATGTTATGATGTTTCATGTTAGTGGAGTGTGGATGTGAGAAATGATGGAATTAGGTGATAAATGATCAGAAGCAGTGTCAGTAGGTGGTGATGTTTGAAATTAGGGGTTTTCCAGGTTTATGGCCTGAAGTTGAGTGGTCGGGTAGATGGCCACTTGTTATATCAGTGTTGCATCGAGTGAGGAGAGATTTTGGAGATTGAAAGAGGGGTAGTAGATGGTGCGATGGCCGGAATTGTAGGTGCTCTGATGGTCGGAATGGATCATCGAAGTGGTTGACAGGTTTGGGTTTGAATATAGTGATAATTCTAGGTTGGCTTGTCCAACTTGATTTTGATTTGAGCTGCTAGGGGGATGTTTGGAGGTTGTGATCAGATAAGGAGTTGGTCGGAGACTTGGTGGAGTTGGTCAGAGTGGCTGGTGATGGCCAGAATGTTAGTGCATATGCACTGTGTGTAGGTAAAGTTCTGATGAACTTTGTGGGGTGGTGTAGGGTTTTGACCCGAAGTAGAACTCAGGTAGTTTTACTTCTGACTCGAAGTAATGGGTGTAGTAACTCGAAGTAAAATAATGGGTTACTCGGGTAGAATTGTTACAGGTTTATAACAGAGAGTTTTGCAGTTTTTTTTTTTTAAAAAATGTTGAATGAGATTTAAATTTTAGAGTGGTAATTTGATATTAGGTGGAAGTTGAAACTGAATTCAAATAGAGTTTGAAATTCAAAGTTTTTAAAAATGAAATATTTTAAATTTAAACAAGTTTTAAATTTGGTTTTTAAATCCATATTAAACAGTTGCAGGTTTTAGGACCTGTAATTTTGCAGTTTGTTAAAATAAAATTCATATTTTAAATTTTAACTTGATTCAGGTATAAGTTAAAAACTGAATTCAATTCTAGTGTGAAGTTCAAAGTTTAAAAAAAATTGAAATCTTAAATTTAAACAAGATTAAATCTAGTTTTAAATCAAGAATTAAAACAGTTTTCAGGTTGCTCTTAAAACCATGTTTTTGATTCAAACAGGTTTTTGTTAGTTTTGTATATTTTAAATTGTTGAACAGATTTGAATGTTTTAAGCAAGTTTAAACTCAGTATGAAATCAATTTAAAAAATGTTTCCAGGTTTCTTTGAAAACCAGTTTTAATTTCAAAACAGTTTTTAAATTTAAAATGAATGAACATATTCAAATGTTTAAAAGTGAATTTGAAAATGAAATTTCATTTCAAATAAGTTTAAACTTGAAAAGAATTTAGTTCCTTTAGTATTTGAAAGTATTTGAATTAAAATATGAGGTGTTTAATTTAAATTTGAAGTTGAAATAATCAATTTATTTTCAAAGCTTAATTTATTTTAATCAAATAAAGTTGTTTTAAATCTTTATTTATATTTAAGTAATGAATGTTTTTAACATTCATTTTATTTTTAAGGTTTGTAATTATTAAATTTGGGTTAATGTTCAATAGTTAAACATTTTAAATATTAGAATTTTAAATGGAATTTGAATTTAAATTTAGAAATGTATAGTTTTAATACATTTTGAATTTAAATGAGTCATTTAATAAGTAATTAAACTATTTTGAAAACATTTAAAATAATTAAGGATTTTACTTAATTATTTGACTTTTAAATAATGGCTTAGATTAATTTTTAAGTGGAAATGATTTATTTATAATTAATCTAATTCAAATTTTCTTAAGTATGTAATTAATGAAATGTTAATTAATAAATGGTGATAATTATCTAAGGATAATTTAGTAATTAATTAATGTAACTAATTTTGGTAATTAACTAGATTAATTAATTGAATATAATTAATTGAAATTTGTTAAGTATAATTAATTGTTAAAGAAATTAAGGAATTAATTACTTATTGTAACTAATTTTGATTTGTGATTTAATTAAGTTAATTAATTTAGTTTAATTAATTTAAATAAATCATTTGATGATTTTAAGAGAGTAATTACTTAACGTAATTAGTGGTGCAGGATTGCTTAGGGAAGTAATAATGATAATTACTGGAATGTAATTAGTAATTTGGATAATTACTTTTGTAATTAATTAAGGAATTAATTAATGATTAATTATTGGATAATTAATTTGATTAATGCGTAATTAAAGATAGTTAATTTCTTAATTAAATATTAATCAAGGTGATTAATAATTGGATTAATTACTAAATCTAATTAATTTTAATTAAATAATTTATTTAAATATTAGAGATCATTAATTATTATAATTAATGATGTAATTAAGGAATGTTTGATTAAGTAATAATTAAATAATTGATTAATTAATTGTAATTAATTAAGGATAAATATAATTAATTATAAGTAATTAATAAATGAGTAATTAAATGTTAATTACTTATGATTAAGGTTAATTAATTTGTGAAATTAATTAAGGACTAATTACTTATATTAATTAGTGAATGATTAATCAAAGATATTTAATCAAGTTAAATACTTAGTGAATAATTAATTAACTGGGTTAATTAATCAATGGATGTTAAGCAAGATTTAAATGTATTAATTAATTTAATTTATTTTAAATTAATTAGGGATGGTTGTAATTAATTTAATTCATTTTAAATTAATTATAATTGTTGGTTAGTAAATCATTGATTATGGATGTTATTGGTTGAATGGTTGTGATCTCAGTAATGAGATTAGTTGTATCTGTATGATATGGATGATTGGTTTAAGTATGATAGTTTGTGATGGATTATTTGGTTGAGATGATTATCTGTTTGTTGATGATACAGATTATCTGTTTATGATATGAATGTGATTATCTATTGTGAGATGTAGTTTATCTATCTATGTGAATTAGATAACACTGAAATAAGTTAATCGTTTAAAACCCTTAAGTACAACTTGGACATTAAGATGGCGTTTGGTTTTGGTGAGACCGGGATCGGGTTTCCATATTTGGATATCCGAAAACCACATCGATTCCAATTAAACGTTAGGTCGCTATTTCCAAGTGGAGCAAGTGAAGACTCGAGGTGTAAGGGCTATACGTCAGTATAACTCTGTGGGTGATTCCGTAATGAGTTGACGGAATAGTACTTATAAATTCGAGATGAAGATTTAGAGTGCAAGGGTTATCGTCGTTAACTCTGAGGGTGATTCCAATACGAGTGTAACGAGATAATGCCTTCGGTTTCGTTCGAACCCGGAACGAACTTGTATGGATTGAATGCTTTCAGCATATCGTCAGGTGGACGATGAGCATTCTAAGATTTGATGTCCTATAAAGGTAATCGTAGCCTCAAGCCTCATCAGCCGGGAATGGCTAAAACAGGGAAGGTGCAGCAAAGCTTCGTGGGTCGCACCCACTGGAGAGCAAGATTTACTCCTGTCTAGAGGTCCCTTTATATTCGGTTGTGTGGCAGTTGGTGACGACCAATCTGCGGGGTGGTCTTGTTCGGAACTGTTCAGTAAGGAACGGGTCCGGCTTTGTGTTGCAGGGGAGTGGGAGTACTCCTCGGTACGGTGATCTAGGCCACGTACTGTGACGGGTGGTACCCCAGTAGCCCTGCCATTGATGGAAACCCATTTTCCGTACGAGACCCTACGGTTTTGATTGTATTACCCACTTTTGTGGCTAGTAGCTGGAATTTAATAGATGTAACAATTTCGGCTATTTCTTATTTACTTGAAAACCCTAGACACTATTATAATATCACTGATTTCCTATCAAATGTTTTGCTTAGCGTAAGGTAAAAACTTTTCCATGTTTATGTGTGGGAAGTCTTACGTGATACCTTTTGTTTTCAAAGGATTTTCTAAAGTTAAGCAACTTTTATCCCCGTTTACTCACACCAGACCCCTGTCTGACCTGAGTGTTTATTTTCTGTTTTATTAAACTCTTGGGTACTCATATTACGTATGAGTAGTCAAGTGTGTCAGGATTGCTTTGACGAGTTCTGGAGGAGATAATGGAGCAGGAGGCTTCAGCGTGTAGATATATGTAGTGATTCCGCTGTGTTTTGAGTTGTATCTGTTACCTCTGATATTCTTGGATTGTAATTGCTAGACAGATGTTTATAACTGTCTAGTTTGTATTGTATTAGCTGTTTAACTCTGATGTATATGATACTATGTAAAGTATTATGTGATATATTATAATTTATTCGATTCCGCTGTGAGATTCTGATGTGGTCTGTTCTTTCTTTCCTTTCTTTTCTCTTTTATATCCCTTTCTTTCTTCTTAGCGAAGCGACTTCCTGGAGTTTGGAAGTTGGTTCGTTACAACGTGGTATCAGAGCAATAGGCTGAGCGAACACCTAAGCTCTGAAGTGTGTCTTTCATTAGAGAGCTCTCTAGGTTGAGCGAATACCTAGGCTCTGTAGTGGTGTCCTTCTTAAGAGAGCGTATTTATAATTTTGAATATATATATTATTTATTTCTACCTATTAGAATGGGTTACCTGTTCAGGTTTTCCAATATAAGTAATAAAGGTAGATGGGGTAGTGGTGTGTGTAATACAACTACCAATGGTTGGGATTCGAGTGTTTGAGGTTGGAAGTGATCTGTTAGGGCAGTGTTGGGCATCTTGAATAGTTTGGTAGTTTGGTGCTAGGGATTGTACCAATCTCTGAAGGGAATCTTTTTAAGATTCGGAGTTTATTTTGGATTATAAGATGGATTACACTCGTGTGAGTGGATTTTCTTGAGTTTGGGTTAGTTGGAAGTTATGAAGCCAGTAATGGTATCTTGGAAACCTTAGGGAGGAGTTCTGTCTGTATTTGAGTTTGAGACTCAGTTTGGCAGAGTGTTTTATGTTTGGTTTGGGAGCGAGTCTCCTGAGAGATATCTGTCTATCTGGAAGGCTCTATTGTGAAGGGGCTGGTGTAGCTTTGGGGTTAGATGAGCTTTTGGATAAGGATGTTTTTGGCAGCAGTAGCAGCAGTGAGTGGCCTGTTCATCGATGATTCAGAAGTCTCTGTGATTCTTCAGTTAGTAGTCCGGGCAGATGGTGAAGCTTGTCCATTTCTTCTGGAAGCTCAGTTGGGTGTGATGTATGTGGTTAAGAGGTGGACCACTAGTTTCTTCTTTTGAAGGCTTTAGCTGTCCTGATTATTGAAGGGAGAACGATTTCTTGGAATATGAACGGAGTGGGATCGCAAAAGTGACTTGCGATGGTTCGGAAGTTCTCTGAGTAATCTTTGTTTAGATTGAAGCATCTTTCGAGGATGTTTGAGTTATTGTAGTGGTATTTTCTGGATGTCTTCGAAGGAGTTAAGATTTGCATCCACATCGAGAGTTTGAGTTCTGTTTCGACTGGGTTCTTGGAGCTTTACCGATGGATCGGATTAGTAGGGAGATTCTTTGAGAATGAGATCTGTTTAAGTTGGTAGGATTTATTGGATCCAGTTTTCTGGTTGAATTTTTGTTGTGTGTTGTGACCGAATCGGATAGGTCACTGAGGTCTATGGAATTTGATGGACAGTGTTTCCGGGATAAGTTGATCAAGTTTATACTTGTGTTCATCAACATCATTCTTGAATCAGAATTGCGCAGTGGAAGCATGGTGGCAGCTATTCCAGAATCGAAGCAACACCGATTCTTTGGGAATTTGAGTTTTGTCTTGGATCAAAGGATTTCTACAGGAAATTTATTTTGGATCTAGAAGCTTGATTGTTTTGTGCACCTGTTCTGTTTCAGAATAAGAGATTGGATCTTTCTGTTTTCTCTTGAGAGTTGAGTGTTTGGTCTACGGGATTGAATTGCCAGTTCAGATGGCTGGAATTTTGTTTTGTTTTTCACATATCTCTGAGGGAATACGTGTATGATCTACCATTGGTTTTAGAATCAGTAGTCTGGGAGATTTTGGAAGTTGATCCGCACTTATCTGTAGTCCTGTATTCTGTTTAGATTTGTGGACACTACAAGAAAAACTACTTTTAGTGGCATATATTAGTAGCGTTTGTGAGCTGAGTGCAACTAATGGTATTTGGCTCTTTTTATTTTCACTATTTTATTTGATTAAAACACTCGGCCTGTATTCGATGGGAAAAAATTCCAATTTTTTCGATCTATTTTCGTTTCCCTCCATATCACATTTCTCCATTTACTTCTCCACCTGCAAAACCCTAAATCAATTTTCATTTCCCTCCCTATCGTGTTTCCCCACTTCTCCTCCCGCAAAACCCTAAATCCATTTTCGTTTCCTTCCATATCGCGTCTCCATTTACTTCTCCTTCTACAACACCCTAAACCCGACCCAAATATAAACCGGCTACCCAAAATAAAATATAAAACATAGATGAAAATTCTCCAAACACAAATTGAATTCCCCAGAAACAACTCGAATTTCTCAAAACAAATCAAATTTCCCAAAACACACAATCTCTCAATCCTAAAAAAAGTTTAAGTCGAGGTGATTAGGGATTTGGAGTTGCGGTGGTTGGTGGAATGCAATGAAGTCACGGTCGAGGCTGTGGGGGTCGTGGCGACTTGGTTGTGGTGGTGATCGAAATACAAGAGGAGGTTATTTGAAGACGTGATGATGGTTCTGTGAGTTCGGACTGGAGTAGCGGTTGTGGAAGAGGGCAATTGATTTTGCGTGTTGGTAACGGATTGGAGGCGCGTATTTTAGGTGATTGGAGTGGTTGGTGAACTGGTGATTTGGTTGTAAGGTGGCCAATGGGGTTGCGATGAGGGTTCGAGGCGTTTGACTTGTTTGATTGGGTTTCGATGAAGGAGTTTGTTTTTATTCGAAATTTTTTGTGGTCTGGTGGTTGGGCTGGAATATCGGCCTCGGTGGTAGCGATTGTATCAAAAAAAGGTAAACATTTTTATAATTTATTTATATGTTTGATTATTTTATAGTTCCAATAACCTATATCTCACTTCCATGATCATTGTTCATCTCAATTGAAATGCATGTTGAATTGGTTTTTGATTATTTTTATTTGAAACCATAACACTAAACTACAAGAGATTGGAATTATAAAAAGGAAAGTAACTGTATGTTGATATGTTTTCTAAGTGCTTCTTGGTATTATTTCCATCGGTTTATTATCAATGTACGATTTTATGCTACTATGATAATGAAATATATAAGTTAATAATCATGTTCTTCATTTATTCGAATGGTTTTTCCAATATCAATGTAGGGGGATATGCAGGTCAAGCGACGGATGATTATTTGTGAACTTGGGATGTCCACTACGATGCCATACCCGTCCCACCCGCTTTTGATGGCCACGCAGTCGTCCCCTGACTCTATGTAGCAGTCCTCGATCCTTGCGTTCGTACACGAATCTGGTTGAGGAAAATATGATAATATATATTATGATCGTAAGCTCAACAAATTATAATCAAGATATAGTTTTTTCCGTACCTGGTTTGATTCCATATGTGTTTGGAGAACGTATGGGTGCTAAGATTGTGATTCCTGATACTAGTATGTTGCTGATGTAAACAGGATGGATTTTCCAATTTGGAGAGTTGAGGAACGTGGGGTTGGATATGGTGATCTGGTCGGAGTACATCAGTTCGACTAGGTATCCTCGAGTGTATTTTAGTTTCTTGCTTTTGAATTTTGACCACCATAATGCTCCTTGTCCGTCAACTGTACCATTGTTACCCGAGAAATTGAATTTTTATTGAGTGTACGTTTATACATTACACTGATGAATGCTCAATGTACCTGTAATGATGACATCAGTGAGATTGGTGCCGCTGAGGAGGCTGTCGTATCCTCCTCCTGGCCCATCTCTTCCTCTTCTATATGATGGTAGCGGGTCTATTACTGGCCATTCGCTTATGTCCAGTGCTCAAATTTAAAATTCCATTTTAAAGAACTCCCATTTCGATTTACCACTAAACATTATCGGTACCGTTAAATATGTTCGTTGTTACATGCAAGTTTTTCTTCTGTTTCCTTTTTGTAGATTCTAATAAACTTGGGAAAAATAACTTTGTATTTAACTGATGGAGGTACAAGATGATTTTAAGTTGCGAATAAAGTTCTATACAAAATTACAAATGTTAAAACTTTTAAGTAATCAACTACTCCATCAAATGGAATCCGCTCTGGACAGCAACACTTTGCAGTATGCACGCCTGAATCTTGCTGCTTTGAGAATAACCAAATCTATGGATATTCTAAAACCAAATAATCGACTATTTAATATGATTTCTTTATCAGGTTTATACTGAAATGAAATCCATTACTCATTTATGGTTGAAGATTAAAAACTTTTCTAGTTTAATCAACTGGAAAATTGTATCGGCTGCATTTTATTAAAGTAAAATGTGAGCTTAATATTGCATGCAAATTCAAAATGACTAATCAAAATTTGCATGAAAGTAGGCATAAGGACAAAGTTAGAAAAATAATGTAAAACTGAATATAATACTAGATATAACTAGTATTTTGTATAGTGTAAAAGTTGAGTATAATGCTAATTATAACTAGCATACGACCTTTTTATTTCAAACTTAAATTCACAAAAAACCCAAAAAAAAAAAAGTTTGACAAAACATAAAGGTGAAGTTTTCAAAAAAAAATATGCAGTCTAAAATTCAAATATATGCAGATGGAACTGAAAAACATTCATATATGAATGTTAGTATGCGTAAAGCACATTCTTTGGAGGTGTGGAAAAAAAGTTATATTAACTTCTTTTTAGTACAATTGATAGTGGATTGCCACTTTTCTTGATAGTTGATTCAATCTACATTTTTTTTCTTTCTAAAAGAAGAGGTGATCTAGTGTGCAAGATTATGTATTTTAGTGAATTTAATTAGAATCTATAACTGCTTGCACATTGTAGCAAAAAATACTGATGTATCCAGAGGAAGTTGCATGTTCTATGAACTCTCTTATAACCAATCTTTATTTGATGTCTTGTACATCCTATGTGCATGTAGGTAGCATTGATTGTTAAAAGCATCCATCTTCATATTCTTCCTACAATGAATCCTGATGGATTTTCTCTTAAGAGACGAGGTGACAACTTTTATAAGAGAGTTCAATCATGAATAAGAGATATCGATGTCAGTGATTTCAGATAGGGACAACGGTGGAAATTAACGGTATGATAACTTTTATTCTATTTAAATATAAAAAGCAATCTATTCCTAATCTATGAACCGAAAGAGGTCTGAATGCTTGTGATAATGATGGTGAACACTCCAAAATCATAGTTATGTAGGTTTGTTAGTTTTTTATGTGTGGATATACTTAGTGTATTTCATAAATAAATTAGCTACAATAATATCCAAGTATTGTACCATATGTTAGTTTATTTCCAAAACAAGTTTAAGCTTGTGTTCTGTTAACTGTCATGATGCAAAAGTGTAACTTATCATGCAAAACAAAACTTATTATCATTTTTAGGAAATGCTAAATGCATTATTATTATTTTTTAACAAATTATATACATTTGCCTTTTGACAAAATGCTACATATGATTTTCTTTTTAAAAACTTTTTTTTAATATTTTTGTCAAAAAATAAATTCTTTTTATCTTATGAAAAATTGTTAATGCTTTTTCTTTTTTAATATCTTTTTCTCATTCTCTTTTTAAACCAATAATGGGTAAAGCGATGGAAGTTTTTAAGTCTGGAGCTATTGTACTCCAATGCGGCACCGACTCATTATCTGGAGATCGGTTGGGTTGTTTTAATCTTTCGATCAAAGGACATAGAGAATGCGTGAGGTACATGTGATCGTTTAATGTGCCAATTCTGCTATAAGGTGGAGGTGGTTACACAATTCGCAGATAAGGGGATGGTGAAAAGGATGTGTATTGCAGAAGTGAGGAGTTTGGTGAGTTTGTTTGTGTTGAGGCAAGATGCAATGGTGGATGGTGGGTGCAGTTGAGTCGATGATGGTTGCAGTTGAGTCTATGGTGATAGTAGTGGATATATGGAGGAGATATGCAGGTGGATTTCAAGCTATAGTAATGTATGGGGATGGTTTTTTAAAAGAGCGACAGAGAGGGGTATGAGGAAGCATGGCAGTTATGGGGAGTGACGTTGCAGTTGTGGTTGGATGAGAATGAGGAGGTATGTGTAGCTGTGGGGGATGATGGTTTGTGATGGTGCAGGCTGTAGTGTGCAGGTTGATTTGCGTCAATTGTATGGTTGTTGTATGCAAGGAGAAAAGGAAAAAGGTTATGGAGGACTGGTTAAAGGAGATGACAGTGTATGGTGGTTCCATGGTTTGAGGATGTGCAATAACTGGGTAGTTGTTGTCAGAAGTTGTGAGAGCAGTAGATGAAACAGTGAGTAGTGGTATAACAAGAAGGTGGTTATGGAGTATTGTGATGTTAGATGATGAGGGTTGAAGTAATAATGCCTGAAGCCAGAAGTGTTGTAGCTGACAGGGATACGTTGGTGGATGTGCTGTGATGTATGTGAAGTGTATGGCAGAGGATATATGAATTGAGATATGGCGGTATGAGGATATGTGATATGAGTTGCTTAAATGTTTTCCAATGTGGTAAAGTCCGGTAGTAGTGTATGAAAGCAGTTTGGTAGCACGGGGGTTGCAAGACAGTGTGTGAATGCTTTGGTTTGTTGCCGACAGTAATGGGTAGGGGAGTTGGAGGTGTAATGCAGGGGAAGGAAATGGAGCAGGGCATTGCAGAAGTTAGTGACGATGAAGTATGGGATGTTGGTGATGTCAGTTTTAGGCAATGGTCAGGATGTATGGTTAGAGGTAGGTAGAAGGTAGTAATAAGGGAATGTATGGTTTTTTATAACTATTTAGTTAGTTATTGCAGTCATCTTGTTTTAGATTGTGTAGGTTCCGTGTATTAAAATCTGGTAACTCTTTGAATATATATTTTATATTGATGTTGCCTTCCAAATAAAGATTCTTAAGGCATAACCTTATATCTGAATTCTGAACAACATTTTTTACTTCTATATTGACATGTCCAAACTACGCATTGAGAATCGACCTTATAGAATCAGGGTTATTCTATGTTCTTCCTTGTGGCTTACAACGGCAATCTCTGCAAATATCAAAGGTTGGATAGCTGATACATTTGGTAGTAGAGGGATATTTGTCACTGCAGTGAGAAAGGTATATAAGTTGACTACTATAGTATTTTCTTCAAGTTAAAAATTAACGTGATAATCATATGAGTTCATTGTAGAAATATGTGCATACCTTATTTGGAAATTTTACCATGTGTACCCATAGTTTATTATTAGATGAATATTTAAGATTTTTGAAATATTTTCCTTATAGATAATGCAATCAATAGGATTTCTTGGGCCAGCTTTCTTTCTAATGCAACTGAATCTTGTTAGCTCTCCTGCAATAGATGTATTATGCATGGCATGCTGCCAAGTGAGTTGATATGTACATCAATGAGATTGCTAATATTATGACGTACAAAAAATTGAATATTAAGATAGACCAATGATGAAACATTTTTTTACTGAATTTTTATATAGAGGACTGATGCATTTTCCCAGTCTGGTTTATATTCCAATCATCAAGATGTCGGCCGGCGTTACTCTGCATGTATTATTATTGTAGTCCTATAAAGAAATATCTTTTGCTTGAAATTAAGATTTACACAATAATTCTTAAAGTTATTAATAAATATGTATAACTATTATTGCACATTTGCACTGAGCCTTTTGCAGGGTGTATCGCACATAGAATTAATATGTATAACTTGACCATAGTACTGAATACACAATCTGCCCATAGTACTGAATACATAATCTGCACATAGAATGAAATCCAGTCAGACTTCTAACCCAGTTTTGATCTGAATATCTGTGTAAATTGAAAATTGTGTATTCGTTGGAGAACTATATAGGATGCATATAAAAATAGAACAATTTTTGTTAATATGTGTTAATATAGAATATCGAGTTATAGATTACATGATTTTCATATATACATACACACACACACACATATATATATATATACAAATATACACACATATATACATATATATATACACACACACACACACACACACACACATATATACATATATATACATATATATACATATATATATACATATATACACATATATATATACACATATATATACATACACACACACACACACACACACACATATATATATATATATATATATTGTTGATTGTTAAATTCGTTTGCAGGTAATTAGCTATTTCGAAGCGAAGACTGTCGATAACAAAGAGCTATTGGTAATTAAGCAATGAAGATGAATTTAATTGTTATATATGTTGTCGTATTTTGTTAGTACCATTTGTGGAAACTTGTCTATGAATGCTTGTAGTATGTGACTTATTTTGTTGAAAAACTACTATCGAATTGATTATGGATATTATATTTGATTGTGGGATTAGCATGTTTTGCAATTATTTGAATACGATGATCATATGATTGATTGTTTGTATATGCTAATTATGTGATTTAATTGTTTGTTTGAATATAAGAAAATTATGCGATTGATCGTTCGTTTTAATACGAATAGTATATAAGCGATTGCTGGAAATGGTATAAACCATCAACCGTAAATAGTAGCATTTAACATATGCTACCAAACAACTAATAATCAAAAAATGAAGACTTATGGTAGCGTTTTTTAACCCTACAGAAAAAACCTATAGATGCATTTAAAAGTCTTTTGGTAGCGTTTTTTAAATCCTACAGAAAATACCTATAGTTGCATTTAAAAGTGACTTTTTGTAGCGTTTACTACAATGCAACAAAATGTTTTAGACTTTTAGTTGCATGTCGTATAACAGCGTTCTCTAAAACGCTACCATAAGCTATGGTAGCGTTTTTTCAACGCTACCAAAAGTCTTTTCTGGTGTAGTGGGATCTAGATATATATGAGCTCTAGATCTGAGTGGTGTAGCTAGTTTAGATTCTGTGGGGCGAGTGTCCCGGTGTTTATATCTGGGAAACTCTGGGGAATCTTATCCAGAATTTTGTCTGGGTAATTAGAATTGTTTGAATTGGTTGCTATGGTTGCTAGTATTTGGTTGATAGCATATGTTTGCTGTTTTAAATTTAAAATCTGTATGGGATTATTAAATTACCTTTGCTTTTAAATTTCGGGGACGAAATTCTTTTAAGGGGGGAGGAATGTGATGTCCCGGAAATTTAGGCAATAATTATTTAATAATTTCATTGATAATTATTTTTAAAATGTGAAATATTGATTTAATAATTTAATTCAAACTGGAATTCTCTTTTGAAAATTATAATTATTTAGTTTGTTTAATGATATTCTTTTCAAATGTTAAAGATATTTAAGTAATAAATTTATCTTTCTAAACTGATTTAAAAATATTTTATTTATAATATATAATTGTTTATACATTTTAAATAGAGGATTTGGTTTTAATTTTAATTTATATTAAATAAAGAATATTTTCTAATTATTATATAAATGTATAATTTGTAAATTGATTTATTTGATTTAAATTAATTTAAATTAGTATTGTAAACTTTTCAATAGTTTGTTTTAAAAATCTTTCTTATTTTTATAGAAAAGTAAATGAATATTTATTTTGTTTATAAGAATAAATATTGTTTAATTTTGTTTTATAATAAAAGTTTGTTTTGTTTAGTTTAAAATTGTTTTTCTTTTGAAATAGATTTAATTCATTCTTCTCTTTTGATATTTAGTTTTATAAAGAATATTATTTTAAAGAAAAAATCAATCAAACATTAAAGTGAATGTTATAAGAAGTTATAAATAAACATGTAATTATTTCAAGGCTAAGGTTAATACAACATTTAAAACTTGCTAAAAACAAATTAGTAATGATTTAAGATAATTTAAATACAAGTACAAATTTTGAATTTTCTTTTCATTTTGAAAATGAACATGTGTTAGCTTTTTAAAACATTAAGTGAACACTTGTAAATCATTTATCTTACTTAACATAACAAGTGACAAGCTTATTTATTTTTCTTAAAATTTAAGTTATATTGATAGAAACATAACAAAAGCATTTGGTTAAAACACTTTTTCTTCAATTGAAAATCTGAAAACCAGATTTTTGCAGAAGGAATTTCAAAACCCAAAATTTTAACTCATGTTCAAGAATCAAATTACAAATCTGCAAAATCAAAATATAAATCAAACTTCATATCTGCAACCTCAAATCTGCAACACTTTAAACCAAGTCTGCAATCTCTTTCTTCATATATCATCTGCAAAATAAAATCTGAGCTATTAGTATGGGTCTGCATGCATCATCAACAACAAGCAAACTTCAACTTGCAAAGCCAGATTTCATCATAAAGTTTCAACAGAGTCCTGGAAATTGAAATCCGCATCTCTGGAATTACTTTCTGCAGCTTCAATTAAATGTGAGTAAACTTTTAATTTTAAAAACAGTATTCTTTTAAATAAATGCACATGCAAGTATTAGAACTCAAGTTCAAAGAAAAACTATCATTAAAAATATATATAAATTGCTATGGATGAAAACTGCAGTGATTCATTTTGTTTGAGGAAAATAACTTCACAAATGGAAAAGCTTAATAATCTGTTGCATGTGTATTGATAGTAATAAGCAAGCTTGTATGATTGAATTGTGATGAATGTTCTGTGTATACATATATAACTATGTATATATATGATGCTTTGGCCAGGAAGCTGCATACCTGTTTGTTTTATTTTTACTAAGATTTTTAAAAGAAAATCTTTATCTCTGAGTTTATTTCTCTGTTAGGATTGATATGTGAACAAAATGTGTATGTTTAGTTTAGATGCAGGGTTGTAAATCACGACTTAGCTAAATTGAAAATTTAACTGTTGTCTCTGTAACAAATACTGACAATTTTTGATTTAATTAAGAGTACCAAACATCTGAAATTATTTTATCAAGATTATAACATTGAAGTATGTTAGAAATCAGAAAGTGTAAAGCAAATTTCATTTTTAAAATGAACTGTAGTATTAGCTATCCTGTATTGAATAAAATCAGGAATTTGGAAGAGGTCTGTTAAGCTAGTGGATTTAGGATGTTATGATGTTTCATGTTAGTGGAGTGTGGATGTGAGAAATGATGGAATTAGGTGATAAATGATTAGAAGTAGTGTCAGTAGGTGGTGATGTTTGAAATTGTGGGTTTTCCAGGTTTATGGCCTGTAGTTGAGTGGTCAGGTAGATGGCCTTTTGTTATATCTGTGTTGCATCGAGTGAGGAGAGATTTTGGAGATTGAAAGAGGGGTAGTAGATGGTACGATGGCCGGAATTGTAGGTGCTCTGATGGTCGGAATGGATCATCGAAGTGGTTGACAGGTTTGTGTTTGAATACAGTGATAATTCTAGGTTGGCTTGTCCAACTTGATTTTGATTTGAGCTGCTAGGGGGATGTCTGGAGGTTGTGATCAGATAAGGAGTTGGTCGAAGACTTGGTGGAGTTGGTCAGAGTGGCTGGTGATGGCCAGAATGTTGGTGCATATGCACTGTGTGTAGGTAAAGTTCTGATGAACTTTGTGGGGTGGTGCAAGGTTTTGACCCCAAGTAGAACTCGGGTAGTTTTGCTTCTGACTCGAAGCAATGGGTGTAGTAACTCGAAGTAAAATAATGGGTTACTCGGGTAGAATTGTTACAGGTTTATAACAGAGAATTTTGCAGTAATTTTTTTTTA
Organism: Allium cepa; assembly: GCA_030765085.1. Classification (NCBI taxonomy): domain Eukaryota; kingdom Viridiplantae; phylum Streptophyta; class Magnoliopsida; order Asparagales; family Amaryllidaceae; genus Allium; species Allium cepa. The sequence continues at coordinate 958,649,499 of CM060939.1, read as the reverse complement.
AAGAAAATGTTGAATGAGATTTAAATTTTAGAGTGGTAATTTGATATTAGGTGGAAGTAGAAACTGAATTCAAATAGAGTTTGAAATTCAAAGTTTTTAAAAATGAAATATTTTAAATTTAAACAAGTTTTAAATTTGGTTTTTAAATCCATATTAGAACGGTTGCACGTTTTAGGACCTGTAATTATGCAGTTTGTTAATATAAAATTCATATTTTAAATTTCAACTTGATTCAGGTATAAGTTAAAAACTGAATTTAATTGTAGTGTGAAGTTCAAAGTTTTAAAAAAATGAAATCTTAAATTTAAACAAGATTTAAATCTAGTTTTAAATTAAGAATTAAAACAGTTTTCAGGTTGCTCTTAAAACCATGTTTTTGATTCAAACAGGTTTTTGTTAGTTTTGTATGTTTTAAATTTTTGAACAGATTTGAATGTTTTAAGCAAGTTTAAACTCAGTATGAAATCAATTTAAAAATTGTTTCCAGGTTTCTTTGAAAACCAGTTTTAATTTCAAAACAGTTTTTAAATTTAAAATGAATGAACATATTCAAATGTTTAAAAGTGAATTTGAAAATGAAATTTCAATTCAAATAATTTTAAACTTGAAAAGAATTTAGTTCCTTTAGTATTTGAAAGTATTTGAATTAAAATATGAAGTGTTTAATTTAAATTTGAAGTTGAAATAATCAATTTATTTTCAAAGCTTAATTTATTTTAATCAAATAAAGTTGTTTTAAATCTTTCTTTATATTTAAGTAATGAATGTTTTTAACATTCATTTTATTTTTAAGGTTTGTAATTATTAAATTTGGGTTAATGTTCAATAGTTAAACATTTTAAATATTAGAATTTAAAATGGAATTTGAATTTAAATTTAGAAATGCATTGTTTTAATACATTTTGAATTTAAATGAGTCATTTAATAAGTAATTAAATTATTTTGAAAACATTTAAAATAATTAAGGATTTTACTTAATTATTTGACTTTTAACTAATGGCTTAGATTAATTTTTAAGTGGAAATGATTTATTTATAATTAATCTAATTCAAATTTTCTTAAGTATGTAATTAATGAAATGTTAATTAATAAATGGTGATAATTATCTAAGGATAATTTTGTAATTAATTAATGTAATTAATTTTGGTAATTAACTAGATTAATTAATTGAATATAATTAATTGAAATTTGTTAAGTATAATTAATTGTTAAAGAAATTAAGGAATTAATTACTTATTGTAATTAATTTTGATTTGTGATTTAATTAAGTTAATTAATTTAGTTTAATTAATTTAAATAAATCATTTGATGATTTTAAGAGAGTAATTACTTAATGTAATTAGTGGAGCAGGAATGCTTAAGGAAGTAATAATGATAATTACTGGAATGTAGTTAGTAATTTGGATAATTACTTTTGTAATTAATTAAGGAATTAATTAATGATTAATTATTGGATAACTAATTTGATTAATGAGTAATTAAAGATAGTTAATTTCTTAATTAAATATTAATCAAGGTGATTAATAATTGGATTAATTACTAAATGTAATTAATTTTAATTAAATAATTTATTTAAATATTAGAGATCATTAATTATTATAATTAATGATGTAATTAAGGATTGTTTGATTAAGTAATAATTAAATAAGTGATTAATTAATTGTAATAAATTAAGGATAAATATAATTAATTATAATTAATTAATAAATGAGTAATTACATGTTAATTACTTATGATTAAGGTTAATTAATTTGTGAAACTAATTAAGGACTAATTACTTATTGTAATTAGTGAATGATTAATCAAAGATATTTAATCAAGTTAAATACTTAGTGAATAATTAATTAACTGGGTTAATTAATCAATGGATGTTACGCAAGATTTAAATGTATTAATTAATTTAATTTATTTTAAATTAATTAGGGATGGTTGTAATTAATTTAATTCATTTTAAATTAATTATAATTGTTGGTTAGTAAATCATTGCTTATGGATGTTATTGGTTGAATGGTTGTGATCTCAGTAATGAGATTAGTTGTATCTTTATGATATGGATGATTGGTTTAAGTATGATAGTTTGTGATGGATTATTTGGTTGAGATGATTATGTGTTTGTTGATGATACAGATTATCTGTTTATGATATGAATGTGATTATCTATTGTGAGATGTATTTTATCTATCTATGTGAATTAGATAACAATGAAATAAGTTAATCGTTTAAAACCCTTAAGTACAACTTGGACATTAAGATGGCTTTTGGTTTCGGTGAGACCGAGATCGGGTTTCCATATTTGGATATCCGAAAACCATATCGATTCCAATTAAACGTTAGGTCGTTATTTCCAAGTGGAGCAATTGAAGACTCGAGGTGTAAGGGCTATACGTCAGTATAACTCTGTGGGTGATTCCGTAATGAGTTGATGGAATAGTACTTATAGATTCGAGATGAAGATTTAGAGTGCAAGGGTTATCGTCGTTAACTCTGAGGGTGATTCCAATACGAGTGTAACGAGATAATGCCTTCGGTTTCGTTCGAACCCGGAACGAACTTGTATGGATTGAATGCTTTCAGCATATCGTCAGGTGGACGATGAGCATTCTAAGATTTGATGTCCTATAAAGGTAATCGTAGCCTCAAGCCTCATCAGCCGGGAATGGCTAAAACAGGGAAGGTGCAGCAAAGCTTCGTGGGTCGCACCCACTGGAGAGCAAGATTTACTCCTGTCTAGAGGTCCCTTTATATTTGGTTGTGTGGCAGTTGGTGACGACCAATCTGCGGGGTGGTCTTGTTCGGAACTGTTCAGTAAGGAACGGGTCCGGCTTTGTGTTGCAGGGGAGTAGGAGTACTCCTCGGTACAGTGATCTAGGCCACGTACTGTGACGGGCGGTACCCCAGTAGCCCTGCCATTGATGGAAACCCATTTTCCGTACGAGACCCTACAGTTTTGATTGTATTACCCACTTTTGTGGCTAGTAGCTGGAATTTAATAGATGTAACAATTTCGGCTATTTCTTATTTACTTGTTAACGACAAACAATTTCAAATTGGAAATTAAAATTGATTAGTAGATGAAACTAATGTGAATCAGTTATACTTGAAAGATAAAATTCAATATGAAAAATTTAAAATAAATTGAAATCGTATGAAGTGGGGAAAACTAGTTTGAATAGAAATGAGTATGAAAACTTCTGTAAGGAAAAGTATGTGAAGATTTGAAAGGGCTATGATGAGATATTATTGGTAAGTAAGTTATGCAGGTATTAAAAAGGGGAAAAGAAAACTGGATTTGATTCCAAAAGATAAATGTGAATTGCCCGACAAAAGGTATGTATTTAAAATTTTCTGAATGATATTGGATTGGGTTTTTGATGTAGCCACTTGGCTTTTGTTTTCTTTTGGAATTTGGGAGCCCGTGGAGGCCTTTTGTAGTAGTACCGAGCTAGCCGCGCAAAGGAGACGCTGGCAAAAAATTTTGGGAATTTAGAGAGTTAGAAAATTTTTGAGAAAATTTTGATAATTCAAAAATTTGGTTTTAAACTGAAATTTAGATGATTGAGCAAAAAGGGGTATGGTTTGAAACTATAGAAGGTTTTGGAAGTTGCTTAAGGTAATAGTGGGTCTTTAGTAAAGGATAGTTAGTAGGATGTTGAATTGTGAGTTTTGGGAAAGTAAACGGGTATTGGGCCATTCTTCCTAACTTGTAATTTCAGGGACGAAATTCTTTTAGGGGGGAGGAATGTGACGACCAGGAAATTTTAACGAATTAAATTGGAATAATTAATTGTTTTTAAAATAGTTAAAAGTTAATTTTAACTTGAATTCCAGGTAACAATATTTACTGGATAATTAAATCATTGAATTATATAGTTTAAATATTGAATTTAATAATTGAAAATTTGGGTAAATGGTTAAATCTGAAATTTCTAAGCCTGTTTAAATAATTTGAAGGCTTATAAAATTTATAATGATAATAATAGAGATAATAGAATGATTTGAATTTAATTTAAGGATAATTCGTTAAGTTTCAATAATATATCGTTTAAATTGGAATTTAAAATAGCCTTTCGAGGCACAGTCTCGGAATTTGACGAAACCAGTTCCATTGGATCTGCAACAGTTAGTTATTGTCAGATTTCAAATTTCGTAACAATCGGAGTTGTCGTGTGACCCTGGCAGCTCGAAACGCTTAGAAATTATTTTAATCAATTTAATTTAAAATTGATCGTTTTCTTCCGTAACTTGCGCATATGATCGAATTAGGCTCCGAAACACGTTCCATCGTGTTTGGAACGCGGGTAAAACCTTGTAATTGCCTCACGGCATTTCTTCAGAGGAGTTCGAAATTTTATATGGCAATTAACGAGACGTTTAGGGAGTTTTATAATATAACATAATTTAAAGTCAAAATAGGCAGAGATATTTTTGAAATAGCGTACGCAGGAAGCTATTTTCCCAAATCGATATTTATTTTAATCCTCCTCTCTATCTTTGAACAGAAATCGAACTCGTATAAAAAAAAGGGCTTTTAATCAATGACTGCAATTTCTGAATCGCGAATACTCCCTCTCCTCTCATTAAACAGATTCACATCCCCAAATTTAAAATCCTTGTGAGCAATGGAGACGAACGAATTTCGCTCGACTAAGGTGTTCATACGAATCGCAGTTTCATCGTTCTCAAATTGAACGCGAGGAGGAAGGGGTCGAGGCGGCTAGATTCGCGTGCGAGTTAAGGGCTTCGCCATTAATTTGGGGGAAGAACGGGATGGTTGTGGCGAATCGCGACTTCGTCTAGGGCATGGGAAAGGCTCGCGAGCTAGATTTGGTGGATGAATGATGAGTGCTCGAGCTCTGGCATCGGGAAGAGCACACTGCTCGTGATGGCGACGAGGTGTATGGCCTGGGGTTGTTTTCTAAAAAGGTATAATAATTTGAACTTTAAAATTTGATTAATGTGGATTGAATATATATATCTGAAGCTTTCAAATTTTTTTAAATTTTTTTATGCATGTAGTGAATTATTTTCAGCGAGATTTAAGATAATAAAGAAAATGAAATGTATATGTATACATACCTAACTTTATTTACTAATTTGATTTTAAAATAATAGGGATTTATTTGTTAATTAACTTATTAAATTTATTTTAAAGAATTTGTTTAAAATCAAACTATTATTTTAAAATAAATCATTGGTTAATTAAAATATCAAATGGGAATTTGATTGTTCAATCTATTCATATATTAATAAATTGTATAATTATTTATACAAGGTCAAAAATCGAGGAAACCAAGGCAATTTTGAGGTGGATTACAAATAAGAGAAAAGGTGAGTAAATCTCACTCTATTAGATTCTATTTGGGTTTAAATGGTTAAATTAAAATATTTGATTAGATGATTTAATTTATTTGATATGCACTGTGAATTGATGATTGGGTGATTTTGGTATTGGATGATTCTCGAGTTAATGGTTGCCTAACTCGATGTATTGGGAATTTTAAATTGTTTTAAATTTAAAATAGTAAATAAGAAAATATTTTCGTTTAAAGTTACTAACGACTTAATGATTTGAGATACATTAAATTAGTACAATAATTGAAATGGATAAGTAATTAATTTAATTAATTAATGATTTGGTTTATTTAATTCAGTAATTAAAGGTTTGAATAAATAATAAATTAAGTTGTAAGTTAATTAACTAAGTATAAATAATTCAGAATAATCTTTTGATGGTGTGATGAATAATTACTTAATGTAATTAATAAGATATAGTTACTTTGTGAAGTTTATCAAGAGATTAATTAAGATAATTAATTAAGGAGTAACTGATTTATTAATAAAGTAAATAAAAGAATAGTTAATTACATATTGAGATTAATCGAGAATGATAAATATTGGGGTTGAATTAAAGTAATTAATTTAGATTAGAAAAAATCAAAACATAATTGGAAATCATTAATTTATATAATCAAAGATGTAATTAAAGATTGATTAATTAAGATGAATTAATCATAAGCGACTCATGAGAAATAAATTAATATAGGTGATTAAGAATTAGTGTAATTGATTATAGTTAAGTAATTTGTGAAGTAATAAAAAAAAATTAACTACTCATTGATTTGGTCAAAATAATTAATGTCGTGGAACTAATTAAAGACAATTACTTGAATGGAATTGGAAGATAATTAATCCAAGGTTGTTGATTAATATAAATGGATATGGATGAGTTGATTAATTAATTAATTGATTTGGAATTAATTAACGAAAGAATCTAAGCGATTGAGAATTGAAACTCAATCTGAATCAAGTAAATTTATTTGTATGTGATTAAGCCTTGCTTATGGATGATGATGGTATTGAATGTTTTGAATGAGTTGATATCTCTGATATGAAATGTTGAGTATTTCATTGGGATGACTTGGGTTAAAATTTCATGAGACTTGAAGAGGCCGGGATCGGGTATTAGGAAATACCCGAAACCACTTCGGATTAAAAACAAATTGGTGTGTGGAATCAATAGGTTGGAATAAAACGATTTAAGTGAATTGGCTTATTTTATCTAAGTTTGGTACTTAGGAAATGGATGTGTGGAATTTGTGATGGCTATAACAAAAATTGTGGCCTGGAAATTGGAATGAATTACCTGGGTTTTATATAAGTTGTCTGCTTTGGTATTCCTTATTAGTTGAGTTTACTCACGCTGGTTTCCAGCCTGACCCGGGTGTTACTTTGATGTAATGCTCGGGTCAGACCGAGTATTACAGATTTCCAGGTTAGGACGTTTTGGAGCTCAGGAGGCGAGCTGGATGGCAATATCGTATAGAGTATTCCGCTGTATTTATATTATTATTAATTTGAGACTTGATAATTGTAAATATTCAGTGACTGTATGTAATGTGAAACTCTGATGTACTAGAATGAAATCGACAGATATAGTATTCTTTTGCAACTGTTATTATTTATTATTATATTTTATCCGCCGTGAACGTGAGATGTTTGGTGTTTTCTGTTCTTCTTCTTCTATCTCTTTCTTCTTTTTCATAACTATCTGGAATTTTCAAGTTAGAAAATTTCGGGTCGTTACAATATCGCAATTGCACGGCATACAATCGAGTACATATGCGAGTACGGGACGATCCCATGATAAAAACACTAACTTCAAAATTACCCTATCAAAATTATCCCAACAGTTTGAAAATGTGTTAGCTAAAAAGTGCATGAAAATATCGAAAAATTGGAATAAAAACTATGAGATTAAAAGGCAATTTAGAGGTAAATCCACTTTCACTTTCAAATAAATCAACATAAAATAAATTTGTAATATCTGTTTTCTATCATATGTAGAATTAGTTGATGTATTTATTATAAGTATGGTATATTTGTGATATTAACTAATGCAACGTAAACCATCAAACTTTAATACATCATCCAAACCCACTTGTCAAATCTAATGCAAATGATTATGAAATTAAAAAAAAAAAATCAAATTTAAGCAAAATCTATTTACCTTTTGTTGACCAAATAACTAAGAACATCAAATTTTTATTCTATTTTCGTTTTCGTTATCAAAATAAATTAGTTAGATGAAATGTACTTTGTGTTTATATTTGATTAATAAAACTTATCTGTAACTAACAACACAGACTATCAAATTCATTATTAAACAACAAACTTTTATTAAGATCAAAATTTACATTAAGCACCAAAGAAGAGATCATAAATGAAATAAACATGTTGATTTTACATGATTCATTAACTTCAATACCTCTAAATCGAAAGGGTTTAGCTTCTCATACTTGAGTTCATTCCTATATAAATTGATTTCAACGTTAAAAGGAAAATGAAAGGAAAACTAATAAAAAAGGAAGATGGCTAATTGAAAAAAAGTTGAGAGCCAGCTAATTATATATATATATATATATATATATATATATATAAAGTCTATACTAATTGCATAAAATAAATCTAATCTACTAACATAAAATAAAAAGCGATATGAAATAAAATGGCATAGAAAAAGAGCATGAAATGAGAGTTCATAAAATAAAAATAAGGCTAAGAAGACATTTAAGATAAGAAAACTTTTATTTCTATTTGGTAGCTACAATTATGCATAAAAGTTGAGATCCATTGCATGAAACATAAGAGGGTATTTGTACAAGTCTAAAACCCTAATCTCTTTATAGTGAGCTACCAAAAATGCCCTTGATTTTGTGTAGCCTCCAAGTCATCATTAATATTTAATTAATCAACCACTAACGGTGCTTTTGCTTTTAAATGTGGTCCATTAGCAAGTGGGTAAGTTGACTCCTCCATGTTGATTTAATTCCTTCTTTTCTTCATTCTTTTGGCATCCACTATTTGTGCATGTATATATCCATGAATCCACTTCTAATTTGTAGTCAATTTCCTATAAAATAAAACTAAATTGTGCGAATAACTTTTCTCAAAAATGCACATACAAAATGACTATTTTACCCAAATGTTGATTAGTAAACGATGATTTGGAACACTTATCTATTTTGGTTAAAATGTGTGAAAATATATAACATTCCTGGATTTTAGCTAAGAATAATTTGATAATTAATTTAATCTTTGGGTTTAAATTTTGAAATGTTTGGTAATTAATATAAAATAGATTGAAATAGAATTTGAATTAAGATTCAAATTTAAACATCTTAGAAAATAAATTGTATTTGGATTTCTGATATGATTAAATAAGATGTATCTTTAATTAAATAAATGGATTTTAATTTGGAATTTGATTATAAATAAATATTTGATTTATTAAACTTTGTATTTCAAAGAACTAAAACATATATATAGTTAATTGTAATAATGAATAATTTGATTTCAAATTAGTTATTATGAAATTATCTAAGTATAAAAATAAAATGTGATTTTGAAATTAAATAAATGTATTGAGAATAAAAGTGATTATTTGTTAATATATGATCAAGATTTTTAAACCATTCTTTTCTTTTAAAAGTTCTACAAAAATAAATGATAAGAAAAGTATGAATGTAAAATGTATAAAAATATATGTATATTAAAACTTGAACTAAATTAAAATTGTAACGTGAAGAATAATTGAGATAAGGATTTTTATTTGTGTAAATATAAATATAAAAGAAGATGTAAACATTTTAAAAATAAAAACATATGTTGTATATGAAATTTTATTCACATAAAGGGTTAAAACGAATTTACAAAAATAATTTGAACCAAGGATATAAACATAAAAAAATGACTTTTAGGGACATTTGTAATGAAAGGGGATATGTAAATTACAAGTGTAGTAAAAATGGACATTTGTAAAATAAGTAACCATATGTATTAACACTTGTGAACTTAGTATGGCTTACAATTACAAGTGGCAAGAGAAGGGTTTTTTATCTAAAATTTATAAAATATGAACAAGTAAGAGAAATCAAATTTCTCAATCTTTTTCAAAACCGAACAAAAACAAATTTAAAGCAATTCAAGATAAAAACCTGGCAATAAAAAAAATCAAACAACAAGAAGCATGTTAATAATCGAACTCAAGAAGCAGTTCAAGGTTTCAACTTTAGATTTCAAACTGGAAACTAAAGCAAGCTTCAGATCAAACAAGCAAATTTAAAGCAATCAAACTAAAGCATAATAAAGAATCATATTCAACAGCCTCAGTTTCAAATCAACAGATCAAAGTCAATGATCAAATCAATTCTAGCTTTTCAAACCTAAAAACATTCCAGGCTCTCTGTTCAAACTTCCATGGCAGGTGAGCAAACTCTTCAATCTTCGTATAAAAAAACTAGTTTGCGTTTTTGATTTTATCAGGATGTATGCTTGAAATTCCTCTGTTTAAATGTGTTTATACCTAGATATATATATGTATGTACAGACTATTCTGTTATACTCACAGGCTCAAGCACACTCAAAATAAAATCAATTTCTGTATATACAATCAATTCTAGATCTTAATTTCTAAATAAAAGATGATGGTAGGAGTGTAACTTAATTTAAAAAAATACATTCAAGTATAAATAGCAAGTAGAATTGTTGGAAAATATTAATATCAGTAAAAATTAATTTAAGTCAAAAATTTGATTTTGAGATTTTCAAGCTTTGATCATATGACTTATTCCTATTTCAAAAATATGAATTTAGGAATTCATTTCATAATTTTAATCATGTAACCATCGAGCAATTGGGAGTTGAACGTGGTCTATAATTTGGGAATTTACGGGTAAACGAAGAAGTTCTGGAATGTCGAGATCACGACTGGATTTCGTTAGAGGGTCAAGGACCTTGGTAAAAATGATCAATGAATTTATTGATCATCTGGGTTGCTATACATCGTCATTTTAGGGTTTAAAGGTTCATTTTGGTCGAGGGCAAAGATAAGATTGCTGCGACGTCATCATGGGATCGAGTGGGATCGAACCAAAGGGTAATTGTTCGTTGGTCATCAAAGCAACTATGGTCGGAGTCGCTTGCTGTCTGTGGTCTTGATCAGCGAGGCGAGTTGATTTTTGTGACCAGAGTTTGGTTCCAGTTGGGCACTGTCGTGCTCGATTGTGAACCACAGCGAGCTAGAGGATATTGGTTGGTCGAGGGTGTCAGTGAGGTGATTGGCGACTGGTCGATGGTCTTGGTAATGGTCGAAGGGGAGTCGGTCATCCATACATGTGCACGATGTACGTCTGGTGTCTGGCCTTGTTCTGTTTTGAAAGAAGAAGGAATCTCAGGTTGATACTCGAGAATATTGCATGTTGTCTCGAGTTTTTGTGAGTGGAGGAAGCTCGGGTAGAAGATTAAGTATTGGTTCGAGTGGCTCGGTTTTTCTGATGTGCTTTCTAGGCTCTTAATTGCATAAGGAACTTAACAGATTTCTTTAAGAAGAGAATAGTACAAGGTTTTAAAATCAATGAAAACAAGCTTTCAAATTTTAAGTTTGATTTAAGTGCCAAGGCAAGGAAATTAAACAAGTTTTCAAATTTTAAACTGAAACAAGGAAAAAAAAAGAAAGGAAGAAACTCGGGGAGAATGTGAAATGGCTCGGGTAAAAACAAGTTTAGATCTGGTTGTATGATTTCCAGTTTTAAAAACTTTTTATAATCTAAGTTAAATAAATTTCTAAATTTATTCTTTTAAAAAAAAAGATGATTGTTTGTTAAGTTGGAATGTGTATGTTAAAGGTTTTTGAAATAAAAATATTTTAAATAAATTAAGTTTAAAATGTGTTCAACATATATTTTTGAAAGTTTATTTTAATAAAACCTAACAATGAAATTAAGAAGTTAGTCAAATGTTTTTAAAATGTTAACTTAAAAGTGGAGTTAATTTATATTGTTGATGATGATTAATTGAAGGTTAATTGATTTATTAACTAAGGTTAATTAATAAATGATTAAGGATAATTAATTAAATGATTAATTAATTAAAGGCTAATTAATTAATGAAGGTGATTAAGAAATGATTAATTAATTAAAGGCTATTAATTAATGAGGGTGATTAAGAAATAATTAATTAATTAATGAAGGTGATTAAGGGATGATTATTAATTAAGGGTTGATTAATTATTGTAATAAATTAAATGGTAATTAATTAAGGGTAATTACCCTGTGTAATTACGTTAAAGGATCATTGATTCAGGTGATGAAGAAATAAAAGGTAACTAATTACTTAAAGATAATTAATTACTTAATTTAAACGTAATTAATTAATGGTTAAAGCTAATTAAGTGATTAAGAATAATCACCTATTGAAATTACTTAAGAATAATTAATTAAATGACAATTGATTAAGGGTTAACTAATAAATGTAATTAATTAATTAAAGACTAATTAGGGGTTAATTAGTTAATGATTAAAGGTTAATTGATTTAATTATTAATTACGGATAGTTAATTAATAATTTTATGGTTAATTAATAAATGATTAAAGAGTAATTAATCAAAATAATTCGTTATTAATTATTGTAAATTAACTAGGATTAGTGATTAATCTGATTTGAATTAATCAGATAATTAAATTGATCTTATTTATGGATATTTGGAATCTATTTGATGTTGACTTGTTTGATATTCTTGATATATGATGCTTTGTGATATGAATTATTCTGATTTAAGTTGTGAACTGTGATGTAATTTATTCACCTGTGATGCAATTTATTTATTTGTGAGAAATTTATATTATTTATATGTGATCTGTGAATGAAGATAAGCGTTATAAGAATATACCGATTATCTATATTTCTGTGTTTGAATCTACAATGATTGATGATGTTGCACTATTAGGTAAACCCCTAGACTACACTATACGCACACAAATATGGATTGCACGTGGAAATAGGTTAAGTCACAGATTTTTGAAATAGTTTTAAAATTGAATTTTTGAATCCAAATAATTTTGGAAACGGATTGGGTTTAAAACGAAAAGCGTTTGAAAAAGAATTTCAAAGATAAAAGTTATTTTTGAATAACTTGGTTTAGTTTTGAAATTTAAATAATTTGCATTGAATTTAAATTAAAATTTTGAAATTGAATTCTATGTTTGGAAATTATGGTTTAAAAAGGGTATACAAGTTATAAATGTGTTTATATGGGTTTCAAACCATTTAAAAGTATTATTTTGGGAATTTGAATTTAAACCAAGCCTTATACTTGAAGGGCTTTAACTTGTATAAATATAACCGGATTTTCCCGAAATGAAAACTATTTGTTTTCAAATAATAAAAGCTTTCATTTAAGGAAAGGATTTCCAATTTGTGTTGAAAAGTTTCAATTTTGAAGTGAAATTGTGAATTGTTTTGAAAGTTATGAATGAACCTTTGTGAAAGATTATTAAACTTTGTTTTGAAATCGGAGAGGAGTTTAAAAGGTGTATCTTTTATATAAAAGATTTGAATTGGAAACGAGTTTGAAAGCTATTAAATCTTCTATTTAAAGATTTAATGAGTTAATCCAAATTGAAATGGGAATTGTTTTGAAAGGCTATGAATGAATCTTTGTGAAATATTGGTGAACTTTGTGAAGTAAATCTTTTTGTCTAAAAGCTTTGAAATGGTAATTTGTTTAGCCATTGAAAGAAAAGTTTTGAACAATAAGTTGTGACTTAATTGAAATCCCAATATCCATATGTTTTTAAATGTTGCGTTCATTATTCGGTTTAGTCGGGAGAGGACCTTTGCTTCATATAACCTGTTCTGAATAATAGTACGACGTTATGGATAGCATTTGAAAACCGGTGGTGAAGACCGGATATTTTCGAAAGCAAAATGATAACTCGTCGAATGTCTCTGCACCGACTGGTCCCCGGTATAGAGACTTCATATCTGATGGGAAGTCCAAACATGATTACGGAATATCCGGATTTGCAAGGGCTTCTTTGGAAGTGCCTTCGGTTCTGTTCGAACCCGGAACAGACTTGTATGGATGTGTGTCTGACATTACACTTTGAGATGTAAAGATGGTTTCTATCAAATACATTTCTGTTTAGTGGCGGAGATTTATTCTCTTTGCTTAATACCCTTCTCTGAGACGTACGAGTTTTGAGGTTATGTAGTTGATGGTTACTAGTGATACATTCCCAATTTGGTAATGTGGCATACGAAGTGCTGCTGATCATTTGTTGATCAAAGCATGACTTTATGAAAAAGCGTAGCTATGTGGACGAGATCTCATTGAGCCTCACAACCCGGTAATGGTCGAAACAGGAAAGATGCGACAAGGTTTCAGGGGTCGCACCCTTAGGGTATGTCCATTCCTTCAGGAAAAGGGCGGTATCATGGTATGGAGCCCAGATACTTACTCATGTGGATAATGTATATTTATTACTGTGTGATGTTGCTTTGTGATTGAGGGCCCTCGGATAAAAGTCGCAAACGACCGGAGGGGGCATATCTTAGGTTTTACTCCCGGGAAGGGAGTAAACCAGCCTTGTGTTGGCAGAGATCCGGGTAGGTTCTTGGGGTGTCCCTCCAGAGGCGTACCCATGTAGCAATGGGAAGTTCCTTGGCCTGACCATTTGTTGGAAAATCCAAAGAAACAATACTTGCCCTATACGGTTTTAGTTGTATAACCTGCCATGGAATGTGGCGGTAACCTGCTATTGAACATGGTAGCTATAGTAGGCATACAATAATGGTTGTATGCTGGCTAAGATTAATATTATACTTTTGAAATGTTTTCCACTATGCACTAATAATAATATCAAAATGGTTTTCGCGTATCAAGCATTTCTGACTATCATAAGGAGAAATCTCCTCCAATTCTGAGTTTGCATGGTGTCTGTGGCGAAAGGCCTTATGGTAGTTTCATTTTCCAAAAAGCATTGCAGATTTCAATGTTTTAAAATCTTTTGTTGTTTGTTTTAAACATAAACCGTTTTTTGTTTGCTCATACCAGTCCCATGACTGAACTATAGTTTATTATTTCCTTCCTAAACTCTGGGTGCCCACAATTTTCAACGCGGGCAGTCTAGAGTTGGGTTTTCAGATAGTCGGGTAGTAGGAATAAATATCGATTCAGTAGCTTTCAGCTTCCTCCTAGGAATTCTATGGAGATTGTGGATATTGAAGTCTTTGGTTAGGACGATTGACCTTGCTTAGCTTGGTACAACTTGATAGTGGTACGAGCTATCTTCAGAGATTGCTGATATTGGTGTTTCTTCTGGAGTTTCAAGTTTCAGTTGTTTCTGCTGCTAGTTCATTGGTGTTTCCATTGTAGCATTTCATTGTATCTCTGATATTGATCATTGTTGTATATTTGGATATTGTATCATTGGAGTTGTATATGATATTATTCTTCTTCCGCTGTGTTGTTATACTTAACGTGTTATAAGCTCCGGCGAAGCAGATTCGACGTTTGGATCTGTGGCATTTGAATACGGATGACGGATTCGATGTCGATTTCCGAAGGTCGAGTCAGGGGCGTTAGAAAATACCCTAATATGTCCTTTTTTTATTAAAGGAAGATTAAGCGTGAGAGTAAAAGTTTACATTTTTGCATACACATCAACCTCTCTAATGAAGATTCTAATTTGGTTCCTTGATTAGAAACCTCTATCCTCCATGCATAGTCATATACTATGATAAAAACATTGGGATCATATCTAGAACCCGTATCAAATATTCGCCATCAAGAATCGAGCAAAAATCCACATTCAAACTGGTGTAAACCTACTCTCAAATACGTACTCGAGTACTAGATCAAGAACAGTCATGCGAATAAAATAATCTATGTACAACTTACGTATTTATCATATTGGTTTCTTAACTATACCAATTCCTTTTTAGTCGCGTTCATTTACACAAATAGTATGTCATTCAATACTAAATAATTTATGCATCATTTCATAAATCATAACATCAAGCTTATAATCATTTTATAACTTAAGTTCGTACTTGTATAATACTCCATTTCATACTAAGAGCATGTACAAAGCTTCACTTTCTTTTACATAACTGATATGTTTAACAAATTTAAAATTTGTTTTAACTTGGTATCTTCCCAATTTAAGTGCTATGTAAATAAACTCAACTTTATATTTTCAAAAACACTTGACTACAAGTTCTATAATAAATTAGAATTTCCCGACTATCCATTCTATTTCATTTTTAACAAATGAAAACTACCAACCAACATATCATATCATGGTGCACATATCATACATTCCTAATGCATAGGCTACATGTATCCGTGAAATAAATTAACAAGGTAACCTTTAAGCATCAGTTTTCATTTCAAATTATTTTGAAATAATATATATAACCTTTGTATATCAAATCTTACTTTGGGATTAAATCAAAATCCATTTTATCAAAATTACGTTGTAGCATCCTATATTTAGAAACACAAAAATGAATGTCGATGATGCTACAGTCATCATCAAAATTGTTTCCTAGCGATAGAATGGAGTTCAGTACATCTAAACCATACTCTTGGTATTTAACCAAAATCATTCCAAAGCCATATCAAATACTCATATACTAATTCTATGTTTCATGAACTCAACTTCCAAAACCAATGTCCTAGATATTTACTTTAAAATAATGCTATTATTATTTCCTCCAAAATCTTGAAAAACATTTTCAAAAATACCAGGATTTTAGTTCTCAAATTCTTTGTTTAAATCCTTTTCGTTTATAAAACACATTTTATAAACCATATTTTTTTATAAAATCACTTTTATATAAAATTCTTTTTAAAATATTTGTTTCCAAATAGTCTACCTCTCCTTTGGATTATAGTAAATATTTTTTTACTAAATTTTAACTTCTAACCCAACATAATCGCCGAAGGCCTTATAACCAAACCGTGAAATTTAATTCATAAGGTGTTCGTTCAATGTACCCACAATTACTATCTACCCAACCCCTGATGTAGAAAGGCAAAATTGCTTATAAATTAGTTGTGGACAAATCAACAAAAAAACAATAGTCGATGTTCCTAACATGTCAAGCATGACTAAACAGTCAAGGTTACGGGAAATTAAACTATGAGAAGCACTAATATCAAATCAAATAGGAATAGGTAAACTACAAATAGATAGCATACCCTCAAGAATCTTCTTCCCCTTCTTAACTGCAAAATTGAAGGGTGTTGAAGCAAGTGCAAAAGCTCTAGGGATGTTCTCCTATTTGAAGCATAGGACGATCTATAAAAAAATGACCATGCTTAGGACAATTGTATCACCTCCTCGGTGCAAACCGTGCATCAAACTTCGATGCCTCTTCGATCGGTGCTCTCGCCATGAGTCCCCCTACTCCCAGTCTACCTTATTAGAAAAGCGGCCCTTCTTCCCACATTTATAGAAATCAAGAGTGGACCTATTTTTTGACAACTGAAGCTTACGCTTATTGCCTTGGTTAACACACATAAAGACGACCTTTGACCCAAACCCTTGGATCGGAAAGCCATATTTGTAGTATCCTTAAATGCTCCTTGGATATGATCCACTGTATCCTTACATACCATGTCACATGAACTAATTCAAGTTCGTAATTTGAGGATAATCTCGGTGCCGTTGAACCTCTTTTTTTCCCAGTGTCTCAAACTCACACCATATTGAAGCATAGTCCTTCCATGGTCAATCCTGAACCACTTCTTCTACTACGTCTCTCTCAAATTTAGAAGTTATAACATCCATAGTTCTTACTACCTAATCAAAATGGAATAGCTTTATGAAACTAAAGGATAGAGTTATTTCAAAGAAAGGATACCTAAGAAAGAGATATTCCTAAAGAATAACTTTAAATGTCTAGTTTTCAAAATACAAATAAGCCCTCATATGTATAATACGCTCGACTCATTCTAGGGAGTCGCTTACCTATCTCTAATGAGCTATACCCAACTAAAACCAAGATGTTGACTCAATCTATGCTCTGATACCAATTGTAATGACCCACCCATTCGATCCTTAAATGTCGATACTAATACATCCATGGTATTCGTGAGCCAAGTATCCAAGTGCTAGAAGGATGAATTGTTAGGGTGAAACAAAATGAAGAAGAAAAAATAACGAGGAAGAAGAGAATACAATATCAGAATCTAAGAATGGAAGGTAATATATAATATTAAAGAAATAGTGCAAAGGGTTACTCTAAATACAAAAATATCAGAGTTACCCAAACCTAAGTACTATCATCAGCCTAGAAAGTTATAACTACATGTCTTTACAATGCTAATATATACAATATAGAAATGTAGCGGAAATAAGAATACAATGGAAGGTAATCATCCAGCTCTTCTCCCTAATCTCCAAGGCATCTGTAGCTAAATCTGGAAACATACATGGGGCTGACCCAAGCTTTATATGAAAATAACACCTAAATCTGTGTGGTAAACTAGCGTGAAAAAACCAAAGATATATGCAACATGTAACAATAACCATTGAGACCGTACATATTCTCGTAGCAGTTTTCCCCTCAAAAGAAACCAAAGATTTGTTAAGTTTAATATAGTGATATGATAGAAAAAGTCTAAGGTGTAGAATATAAATACTATAACATAGCTAGAATGGTTACATTGATTACATTCAACACCATACTATGAGCACAATCAAAACCTGATATGGAACGTTCGCGTATTGGATTTTCCAATAAGATCTCTTTGGAATAGTTGAATCCGAACTCTATGCACAAGGTTTAGAAGTTAACTTCCAAGCATCGTATATCTCAAGATAAAATATACTATAAG
The DNA here is from genome assembly GCA_030765085.1 of Allium cepa. NCBI lineage: Eukaryota > Viridiplantae > Streptophyta > Magnoliopsida > Asparagales > Amaryllidaceae > Allium > Allium cepa. Next base: position 958,631,315 of record CM060939.1, on the reverse strand, counting down.
GAAAACACAAAGGCCTACGTCCAAACATAAACATGAACCACATGGTACCAAATACCATACACCCCCATGCACAACATGATAAGCATACTCTAAATCTGGAGTGACAATATCTTGTCGTGGGTTAGCAAAACCCTAGGTTGTGTAGCCTACTCTTTCTTTGGCCATTTCGATGTCGAGGTTACATTCAGCATCTTTTGCACGAGTCTTCATCGCTCGCAAAGAACATGAATCCCATATTATATTTCCATATCTTGAACAGATCACGGATCATTACATGGATTTGAGCATCTAGAACATATCTCGAACCTCTATATAGGTTCCCCACATAAGTCTTCTGATGAATGCTAACGCTGACCTCCTTCTTGGAATACTCCTCAAGATAGACAATCCCACATGATATCATTGTTTGAAATGTTAAAGCTGACCTCTCTCATGGACTTAACCTTAAGATTGAGAGTTCAACTCTATAACATTTCACTTTACAATCGCTTCTTAAACTTAGAACCCGTATGCTAGTTTTGATGTGGTATTCGATAAGTAAAATACTTACTGCTCTCGATCTCTTCAAAACTAATTCGATGAGTTTCTAGTTAACTAAATTCTGGTTCTTTCAAAAGTAAGAAAAAACGAGAGACATTTCGTACCAATACTCCTCCCTAGTAGTTCATATTGGTATAATATCACGAAGCCTTTCAATAACATCCGTAGTCAATATTAGATCAAGTTCGATAATTGACTAATCAATTATCTAGTTAAAACAATTGTTTACACAGATCACGATTTTTATGCTTAACTCGCTTCCGACATTCCAACTCAACTATTCCTTGCCCAAGAGTGAAGCCAGGTGAATTTGAGCATTGGTTGCATCAAGTCATGCCTAGACACCTTCTTCTTGAGTCTCACAAATAGATAAGTCTACATCATTGGCTTTTAGCGTTAAGTATATTATTAATGATTTCCATACACAATAAGAAATCAAAACGATTAACACTTTCTAGTAATTTCCAACTTACTATTCCTTAGTTAAGATGGAAACCCGGTAGGTTAGAGCTCTATTGCTCCACCCTACTCGACATCAATCTTAAATCTCAAAAATAGATAAGCCTTACTTCATTAGCTTTTAGTGTTAAGCATGGTTAACTACATTTCAAACAAGTAATTAAAAAATTTAACTATTTGGTCATTAAGCAATTACCAACCCTTTGGTTTATAATTTAAATTTGTATACTTAATAAAACAATTTAAAAGGTAAGATATTTGCATAAGATATTTATATATGATATTATTCAAGATATTTATATAAGATATTTTCGCAAGATAAGATATTTTTCAAGATATTTATGTAAGATATTTATACTTAAAAATATTTATAATAGATTTTAAACATTAATTTAAAATATTGCATGAAAATAACAATTTTGAGAAATCATTAAAAACATTAAAATGATATGTTTTCTAGATATTTTAACAAAATATCACTTCTTTAAAAATTCACACTTAATTCTTTAAAACTCATAAAGAGCTCAAATGACTTTTAAAATGCTCTAAAAGATAGTTATTAACCACTTGTAAAAATAATGAAAAAATAATCTAAAGCTAAATATCTTTTCAAACCTTTTAAGTCCAAAAATCAAGGCTAAATGGGGCATTTTTTCACCAGTGAAGTTTTGGCATCTTTTGGAGATGTTCCTTAACTTTTACTTTTTAAGATTTTAATAGCAACAAATATAGATATAAAACAGTATAAATATTTTGAGAAACCCTTAAAGATTTCTGTATAAAGTCCATAATAATTGTCGAAAACAAGGCAATTTGCAACTGCATCTATAGCGACTATCGCTATGAGTTCACTTTTTAGTCCGCGTCTGATCTAAACTAAAGTCCATCTATAACCTATGTGCTTTATTCAAGATCTTATCACAAAGTCATATAAGTCCATTCAAAGTTTTTTTCAAGTCCGTATACATAGGAAACATATGTAATTTACCTTTTAAGTAAGATTACAACCAATGTTTTAGCATAAGTTAACAACAATTCGAATAACATAAACATAATCAACACAACATATTTATATGTTTTATTATAATTCGAAGTGATGTGTTAACTCACCTTTAACCTCACCAACAACCAAGATCCAAGGACCAAACCCAAGATACCACCCTCCTTTTCGTCCTTCCTTTCTTTATCTTTTTCCTTGCCTTGCCTCCAATACCCCTAAGGTGCTCACAAACTATGCTTGCAAGGGGAGAATGGTTATACTTCTTCAACTTTTAGCTAGGTGGAAGGTATTGTAATAATGTACTAAGCCTTTTGGCAAATGTTGAAGTGATTTAGAGTTGATTTGCAACTATTTTGCTTTAGAAATTTAGAGATGAAGAAGAAGAGAAGCCATGGATTTTCTAACTTAAAGCTTTGTGATTTTTGTGAATGAATACTAAGGGTATGCCTTTGCTTATATGGCTTGTGAAAGGAGTCATTACCACTTTCTACCTTTGATCGAAGGTCACAAAGGAGCCTCCTTCTCACATGCACCTATATGTCACTTCTCTTTTATGTAAATGACCATTATACCTTTTCTATGATAATAACTCATATCCATTAGAACATTCTAGAACCTTCCAAGACCAATGAAGTGGTGTGTATGCTAATTAGTTGCTAGTATGTTCATTTGATCATTAGACAAGTGCATAATAGTTCGAACAACTTATATTGATCGAAAAGCTGTCTATCGACAAACCAATTTTCGGTCACATTATTGATTTTTCTTCGAAGAACATATTTTTATAAACAATTTCAAAAAACAAGTATCTTATCATTATTATTAATTAAATGATGTTTAATAAGGTTGTAAAATTATATTTATAACACTTATATATTGCAAAACGTTTCGATATTCGAAAAAGAAGTGTTCGAATTTCCGGGTCGCTATAACGGTGGAGTGGGTGGCTAGTGTTGGATGAGGTAGCGGTGATCGAGGAATTTTGGAAATGTTAGAATGCATGCATTTGAATTGAGGTGGTCATTTTTAGATGGAGATGGTTGTAGTTGACGTCGAGGGTGGCGACAGGTCACACTCGAGAGGAGAACATTTTGAGTGGCTTCGGTTCGTCGTCTAATGGCATGGGTGAGGGTATCAAGTGCATAGCTAGCACGTGCATGTAGAGCTACAGGCAATAACGATTCAAATATTTAAAATTGGAGGGTAAGGGCTACCGTAGAAGGCAGGTCGTTACAGGTTGTCACAGCCAGGATTTTCGATGCTCAAAAAACGACGTCAATACATCTACTGTATTACATGTCGAGCAATCGAATGCCAGAAATACCAGATCGTTAGGGAAAGAAGAAAGAGGTAGAAGAAGAAAATAGAAATAACAACACAGTATCTCACAATCGCAGCGGAACAATATATAATAGGTAACAAATAATATTTATACAAAGAACTATAAGCTGTTTTTATACATTACATCATCAGAGTACAACACAAAACAATAGCACAATGCTGGACAGTTATAGTAACTTGTCGTCACAAAAGCTGGATATACAGTGAACCATACACGGCGGAATATACACCAAGTACGTGTGATACGTCTCGTCATCCAGCTCGTCTCCTGAGCTCTATAGCATCTTATCCTGAATCTGTAATACTCGGTTTGACCCGAGCATTATAATAAAATAACACCCGAGTCAGTATAGAAAACCAGCGTGAGAAAACACACTCAATTAAATTATTAAAGTTTTCAAAATCCTTTGAAAATCAAAGGTATCTTGTAAGACCACGCCACAAATAAACATGCCAGGTTTTTACCTTACGATAACCAGAATATTTCATATCAAAATCCTCTGATTTTATAATAGTGTCTAAGTATAAATATTTATTCAAATAGCTGAAATGCTTGCATCTCACGTTCTAGCATGCACAATCAAAACCGTACGGCACTTATTGGAAAATGGATTCCAACTGAATGACTAGGCACTGGGGTACCACCTGTCATGGTACCTGTCTAGAAAAACCGTACCGAGAATCACTCTCGACCCCCTGGAACACAAGACCGGAACCATCCCTAACTTGGAAAGTCCGAATATGCTATCATCCTAGGTGTTCCCACTCTTTTCTGAGCCCTTCAGTGTAGTAATAATATCCGAGATTATCTAGAAAGGTGATAGCTATACCCTATTTGGGTGCGACCCACTTAGCCTTGCTGTATCTCCCATGATTTTCAGTCATTCCTGGCTGATAAGGCTAGAGGCTACGATTACCTTTTTAGAAAGATTCACTTAGAATTCTCATTGTCCTCCAATGACAATGTACTGATAGCATTTATCCATACAAGTCCATTCACGGTCCGAACGGAACCGAAGGCAGTATTACTACTACATCCATTTTGGAATCACCCTCGGGATTAGTTGCGATTAGCCCTTGCACTTCACTGCTCCATCTTCGTCTCCAAGCTCTTGTCTTCCTTTCAAAAACGTACTCATTGGATCGAAGTGGTTTTCGAATAACAAATCTAATCTCGATCTCTTCGAAACAACATTCGCTATTCTCGGTAAAGTCAACCCCGGTTCTTTAGGAAATAAATGGGCGAAAATAAGATTGGAGTTCACCTCCTAACCGTTGGTGGACAGGTTTCTTTATAAACGTCCTAGAAGAACGAAACGAGTTTATACGTACATTATAGCACCTCGAATGGTATCCATACCATATAATTCCCGTGCCTCTTCTTTATATTTCCAAAGTTATATTGGGTCCAGATTTGATAGTCGGTTATTTAACTATCACATAAATAATCAATTCAATCAAATACTTTATTTCGCTTGAAAAAGGCCAAAAAATTCCAAGTAATAATAATAATTATCAAATTCTATAATAACCTTTATGAAATTATGAAATTCTATAATAATTATGAAAAAGGCCAAAAACTTCCAAGTACCTAAATCTCTCTATTCAAAATAATAATTATGAAATTCTATAATAATCTTCCAAGTAAAATTTTGGCCAAAAATCTACTTTTAAAATAAAGTTATGATATAAAATATAAGTATTTAATAATTTTCCTTTTTAAACCTAATACTAATTTAACCTTTAAAAATAATTAACTACTATAACTAAGTTAATTAATATTTATTTTAAAAAATTTAAAACAATTAAATATTAAATTTCTCTAAAGTCATTCTTTTAAAACACCTTTAAAACTTCTATTTTATACTTAAAAATCTTTCTTTGAAAGTATACTTAACTTCCCAGGAAAATACACTTTCCACTCCAATATAGTCCCGTCTAATCATTTATAAATTCTCCTCGATTTATCTCCAGTTTAATTTACATCCCAATCCCGTAAATTTCCTTTCTCACATTTCTAAAAATAAAATCACTATTTATTTTTAAAATGATTTACCTATCTCCTTATAAATCCCCACCGTGAATTTATAATTTCAAATTATCCACTGATAATATACTCCACTTTAGTTACAAACCTCGTTTATAAATCTCATAGTCTCACTTCCCGTTTCATCACTGTTTCACTATATTTGATCGATTTTTAAATCGATTTTCAAAGTTTAAACTCCATTTGTAATTAAATTTCCCCATGCATTCCAAAATCCCCTAATTTCGGATCTTACTTCCTTTTCATGGTTTAAAAAGTTTTATTTAAAATCTGAAACATTAATTTCATATTATTTTTCAAATCCCCTCTTTATTTTTCTTCAGTCTAATTTAAATCTTTGATTCAAAAAAAAATACTTTTATACTTAAACAAATCGCTTGAGCCCCATTTTTATTTGAATATTCCAAAGTCTCTATCTCTCCATATTTAGAAATTATCAAGTAAAATTTTAAAATCAAACTATTCCATTTTTCTAAATCCATCATTTTTAAATTTATCAAACTTTACTATAAATCTCTTACTTTAAAATTTCCTTTCTTATTTCCCTTTAAAATTCAATATTTATATTTTTAAATTGCCAGAAATATATCCAGCAATATCATAGCATCCAATAAATTTAATTTTCCAACATAATCTATCACAAATCAATCGAATAAATCATATCATTGAAAATGTAAATAATTTCAACATTTTGAGGAATCCCGTTGGATCCCTCCAACCTATTTTTCGACATCCACAGATGTTAGCACAGTATAAAAATGCCAATCCCACTTCTAGGGGGACATCGCGGGGTCAGCCGCTATTATGCGGGGAGCATAGGGTCTCATCCGCTATATAATACGGGAATATCGATCACTCCAATACACACACACACATACACACTCATACAGAGTCATCCACAGATAATTATAGATTTATCAATAGATGCGACAATCAATAATTTAAACTGAAACATTTAATTTAAATATGGTATCCGAATGAGTGAGAGATTCCCACCTTTGATTTTATTTTCGCTAATCATTCCAAATTTAAACTTCCCTGCGCATACCTCACACCTACAAACCAAACGACTTCTTCTATTTGATTTTGGACCTCATATGTATAAATTATAAATTATATTAACATCCGCATTCATATAGAAAAATCAATAGAATTTTAATTATCACTTATCCTTGAATGATTATTTATATTCAACTTAACTTAATGTAAAAGAATTAGGAACTAACTCCTCACCTCGTTCTCGTGATCAGGTTCCAGACCATGATCCGCATCCTCATCCTAGAACTCGAACGACCTCACCACTACATCCTGTAGCCCCTACCCATCTACAGGGAAATGCGACAAACCCATCGGCCTCCCATAGCCGAGCTTTACCTAGAGACCACCAAAAACTGCCTCGGTACGTTCTCCCCCAGGCCGAACGAACAAAACGACCCCACGCCTGAACGAGATCGTGACCCAACATTCGTGCGCTTCCCAAAATCGAGCAGCCTCCTAACTTCTCCGCGACATTGCCTCCCCGAATTCGAGCAACTCACAGTCGATCAAAGCACTGCCACGCTGGTCGAGTCTGTAACAACCCGCAAATCCGTACCCCTTGAGTTAACACTATTCTACAACAATCAACTCAAGTTGTAAAGAAATACGAACCATTTGGTTTTAAGAAGAAGAGGTAGAAGAAGAGAAAACAAAAATCAACATCAGAATCTAACCATCGCAGCGGAATAAAATATAATAGATAATATATAAACTTTACTCAACATCAAATATTTCTGTTTACATATATTACATCATCAGAGTACAACAGTCACAGCTCACATCAATAACATACAATGGGTACACAACAACTCAAACAGCGGAATATTTATAAACAAGTACGACTATACGTATCGTCATCTAGCTCGTCTCCTGAGCTCCACAGCATCATATCCTGTATTCTATAATACTCGGTCTGACCCGAGCATTATAGTTAAATAATACCCGAGTCAGTCTGGATTACCAGCGTGAGAAAATCACACCCAATTGATTATTAAAGTTTAAAAGTCTTTTGAAAACAAAAGCATCTCGTAAGACCACGCCACAAGTAAACATGTCGGGTTTTTACCTTACGATAGCTAAAACAATTTTTATAGAAATCCTCTGATATTATAACAGGGTCTATATATAAATACTTATAAAATAGCCGAAATTATTACATTCATTAAATTCCAGCTACTAGCCACAAAAGTGGGTAATACAAACAAAACTCGTACAAGGCTCGTAGGGAGAATGGATTTCCAACTAATGACTAGGCACTGGGGTACCACCTGTCACAGTACGGGGCCTAGATCACCGTACCGAGGATTACTCCCTTCATCCCCTACAACACAAGGCCGGAACCATTCCTTACTGAACAGTCCCGAACAAGATAAACCCCGTGGTTGGCGCGACCAACCACCCACTAAGCCGAAATATATAAGGGACATCTAGACAGGGGAAATATCTTGTCCTGCTTGGGCATGACCCACCTAACCTTGCTGCATATCCCCTGATTTTCAGTCATTCCCATTTGATGAGGCTTGAGGCTAAGCGTTACCTTTAGAACGTTTTCACTTAGAATGCCATCGCCCACCTGACGAAGTTTCGCAAGCATTCATCCATACAAGTCCGTCCCGGGTTTGAACGGAACCGAAGGCACTATTCCTACTACATCCATTTTGGAAATATCCTCAGGATTAGTAGCGACTAGCCCTTGCACTTCACTGCTCCATCTTCGACTCCGAACACGTTTTTCGCGCGAAACGTACAAACCGGATCGAAGTGGTTTTCGAGAAATAAATCTCGATCCCGGTCTCTTCGAAACGATCAGCGCATTTGTCCAATATTGATAGTCGGTGATTTAACTATCAATTAATATTCACAAACAACCATCAACCAATAAATAATTTCCCAATTATTTATCCATCTCAAAATATCCATACAAGATATATTTTCGCTTTCAAATTCCTTTGAAATAGTTTCAAACCATCATTCTTTTCAAGATAAACTTTCCCAAATATTTTCTATCTCCACTGAAATTACCAAGCACAAAAATAGATTTTTAAAATAATTTAAAACACTTACTTTGAATATATATACTTTTAAACATTCAAATTAAATTGCTTCAATATTTTGTAAAATACATACTATATGAGTATTTGAAAATAAAGTTACTTAATAGAATTTAAAAATAGAATTTCACTTTTGAAAACAAAATACTAGGTCACTTTTTAAGTAATTACTACTATAATAGATTTAGGAAAATACGTACTATTGAATTTAAATATTAGAAATAATAAATTATCTAAAACTTGCTTTTTACAACATCTTTAAAACCTTTAAATTTATTTAAGAATTTACTTTAAACATGTACTTGGTTATCCAGAGTAAAATCCTAGCTTCAATCACTTAAATCAATTTCCCAAATTGATTTCCTATTTATTCCCTTTAAATTCAAAATTTATTAACTTCAGATCTCATTTTCTTGATTCCAATTTTTAGATTTCTCAATTACTTCTTCGTTTCTTTAAATAAATTTAAACCTTAAATTTTAAAATAATTCTTTATTTCTTTAATTGATATAACTTAAGTTTATGATTCATCAATTTCATTTTATTCAAAAATTCCATTCCTCTTCATACTCGAAGTTATTTAGTATTTGTTAACCCTTAATTCTCTACGACCTAAGAAACGTACGACTCAAGGAGCTGATACGAGTTAAGACTTAACGAGTTAAGGATATGTACGACTTAAAGCCTCTACGACTCAAGAAGCCTACGACCTAAGATCTGCAACTGAAGGAATGTTACGAGTTAAGAAACCTAGCGGGTTAAGGCCTGTATGACTTAAGAAAATGAACAGCCTACGACTTAAAGGTTGTGCGACTTTAAATATGATACGACCTAATTACAGCTACTGTTGAACGACCTAAAACTTCAGGGACAAGTTCAATACCATGCTGAAATGAGATAACTCGTTGACGAGTTACGACCAATGATGAGTCATGTACGAATCATGCTAGCATCAAGAAAGTTGCGTTTGGATAACTCGTGAACGACTTATCACTTTGGACCAAGCCGTGAGCTAACCCAGTAGGTCGTCCACGTGTTAACATGAGACGACTCACCATGACTCGTCCACGACCTAAAGTTACTAAGTCGTAGCCCGCTATCATGACACTTATATCAAAGAGGAATAACTCGTATACGACTTAAGACTTGTTCCATATTCAGAGGATCGAAGGCGCTCTGGTACGAAGCTGGGGTTCAACCTGTTGAGTCGTCCACGACCCAACCTGACTCGGCTACGAGTTAACGATGAGTCGGGTACGACTCACGACTCAAGGCCGAAGACTCCTATAAATACATGACCACTTCCAACATTTTGGGGACTTTTGGGGCTCACTCTCTTCAAGCGCCGATACTCTGCTGCATTCCGAACCAATTTAACACTTGAAGCTCTCAAGACACTAAGAACGCTACAAACAACTTCAAGGAGAGATCACATACATCCAACATGGATTCAAAAACTCTCATCTTCATCGAAGTTTAGGCTACTTGTTCTAAGTCTCTTGTAATCCAAAGTGTATTGTACTTAGGAAGAATTGTATCAGCTTGTAACGAGATTATTAATAAAAGTACTTAAAGTGGACGTAGGCTATACCCTTAAGCCGAACCACTATAAAATTGTTGTTGTTTATCGCTTTTCTGCTATTATCTGCTTGTAATCCGTTCCCGAGTTATCGGGTGGTGCTTTCACAACTACAACTCATACACCGGGGTGTTAGCGTTCAAATTTTAGCGTTAACATTTTTGGTGCTTTCACTGAGAATTGAACTCAGGACCAATTATCATCATTGCTTCACAGAGATTTGTAGAGAGAATTTCCTTGAAAACCAGAAGTCTGTCTGAGATTATGGCTCCTGGAAGGAAGAGTAGATCTGTCAGATCTGGGAACGTTCAAGAGGGAACATCCGCTTCCCCTGTACCTAATCAACCCACTACGTCTGCTGGGGTTACGAAAGCGGAGTTGGATGCTGTAATATTAGGGCTGAACCAGCAGATAAACGCCCAGAATGCACAATTAGAGGCTCAGAGTGCCCAAAATGCTATAATTCTGAATAAGTTGAATGATTTGCTCGGGGCAAACAATCAACCGGCTGGTAATGGAAGGAATTATGCTGGCAACATTCATGATGCTAATGAAAGGAATGCCCCAGAAAGGGCTACCAGTCCCTTTGAGCAAACGCTTCCTGAGGTTGGTGGATCTGGAACTCGACATGATGAGGAGTATCTTTCTGGAATGGTCCGGCAAATCATGAAAGAAAGTATGCAAAGGGTTGAAGATGAGAAAGAATGGGGTTTCGCCCCAAGTAAAACTCCATTTACTGAGAAAATCTTAAAGGCGGAATTTCCAAGGAAGTTTGTCCCTCCAACTATCCCAGCTTACAAAGGGACAAGTGATCCGAATGAATTCTTGTATAAATATGACTGGCACATGACAGGTGCCAGAGCTTCTGACGAGATAAAGTGCCGATATTTCCCCGTATACCTTGAAGGTGTGGCTCTACTGTGGTTCACCAAGTTGCCAGTCCGATCTATTGATCAGTTTTCAGACTTGACCCGAAAGTTCAAGGAACAGTTCAGACTATATGCTTCAAAGGCCAAGGACATCATGTCGTTGTCAAGTATAGAACAGAATCCTGGTGAATCTATCAGATCTTTCTTGAACCGCTTTAATATAGCGCTGGCAGAGGTGGACAATGCTGAACCGCGAATGATATTGACTTATCTGATGAGGGCTATTGATAAGTCGAGCGAATTTGGGAAATGGCTAAACATGAAGGAGCCAACCTCCCTCGAAAAGTTCTACAAAAAGGCAGATGAATTCATACGCCTGGAAAGCCGTCCTGTACCGGTAAAGGCAGTGTCGGAAAAAGCTGAAGATAACACTGTTGCTCCACGCAAGAATGAATCTGTAGGGCAAAAAAGGGAAAATAACAATGGGAAGAAACAGAGTAATCTGAAGAAGCCCCGATCCTTCAAGCCATCAGAGTATACTCCTTTATCAGATACGCCGGAGCATATCTACTTTGCCATTAAAGATTCTGTTGACCTCCCTAAACCTATCCCTTTGAGGACCGGGAAAAAGGCTATACAAAGTGGGAAGTTCTGCCGCTTCCATAATCAACCTGGTCATGAGACCGATGAATGCCGCCAGTTGAAAAATCTGATTGAAGAATTGCTAAGAGAAAACAAATTGCAGCAATTTGTGAAAAAGAATAGCAACAATCCTGCGTCGTCAAGTCAGGGGCAACAGGCTCCTGTTCATCAGCCTAGGATAGGTGAGAAAGCTACGGGGCATGAATCTGGAAGGCCCATTATTAATGTCATTACAGGAGGACCTCACCCAGCTGGCAAGAGCTGGGGTGAGATGGAGAGATATACCAGGGCTTTGAAATATGTTCCAGCCGAAGAAGACGTCTTTGTTTTAGAAGACACTACGCCACTGAAACAACAGAAAACTTTCAGTGATGATATTATTTTCAGAGCCAGAGATTCCACAGGTATCGAAGCTCCTACCCTAGATCCCTTGGTCATCTCAGCTGGTATCGGACCGGCCATTGTCAGAAGAGTTCTCATTGACTGCGGCGCATCATGTAATATCCTCTTCAAGAAGATATTCGACCAAATGAAAATCCCGATGGTCGATGTACAAGCCTCATCGCAGAAGATCGCTGGCTTCACTGGGGAGCCAAAGCAACCAATAGGAACCATCGATCTGCTTGTAGAACTTGGGGAAGGAGAAAGGAAAGTAGTCTGCAAGCAAACATTTGTGATTGTCGATGAATTTTCTGCTTATAATGCTTTCCTTGGCCGTCCAACGCTCGCAGCGTTCAAAGCTATCCTAGCCCCGTGGTGCCTCACTATTAAATTCCCTACAGACAATGGAGTAGGAGTTATAAAAGGGGATCAAAATGCTGCGCGAGAGTGCTATTTGACAGAGTGGCGAGAGTCAAGAAAAAGGGAAATGGGAAAGGATGCGGCCGCCCCGGTCCGCATCAAAGAGCCAGCCTTGTAGCAATTACGGGGCGGACCCTGCACTGGCGAGCATAGCGGGGCACGGAAAGAGATGGATCCCAGAAAAGCCAGTGCATGGGAGAATAGAGTAGTGCCGGTTGAAACGACAGTACCGGTACCTGTTGACCCGAAGGACCCGAATAAGGTGTTGAGTGTGGGTTCACAGCTTAATGTGTCAATTCAGAATATCTTGATATCTTTCCTAAAAGCAAATCTGGATGTCTTCGCTTGGACTCATGCTGATATGTGTGGAATATCTCCAGAAGTTGCAGTACACGCTCTGAATATTGACCCAAAGTTTACACCAGTAAAACAGAAAAGAAGAACCCAAGGTCCAGAAAGGTCAGCAGCATTAAAAGAGGAAATTGATCGACTCATGGAAAATAACTTCATCAAAGAATCTACATATCCGAATTGGGTTTTAAATCCTGTGCTGGTTAAGAAAGCTAATGGAAAATGGAGAGTGTGCATCGATTTTTCAGATCTGAACAAGGCCTGCCCCAAAGATTGCTTTCCTTTACCCAGGATCGATCAACTGGTAGATGGAACAGCGGGGCATGAATTGTTATCTTTCATGGATGCCTACTCCGGATATAACCAGATCATGATGCATGAACCGGATCAGGAGGACACGAGCTTTATCACCGATGTTGGTCTTTATTGCTACAGGGTTATGCCCTTCGGATTGAAGAATGCAGGGGCAACCTACCAAAGACTTGTTAATGCTATGTTCAAACCGCAATTGGGCAAAACTATGGAAGTCTACGTCGACGACATGTTAGTAAAGTCTAAGAAAGCAGCGGATCACATTGAACACTTGGCAGAAATGTTCGCAGTCCTCCGGAAATACAGAATGAAGCTTAACCCTCTGAAATGCACGTTTGGGGTCGAGTCCGGAAAGTTCTTAGGGTTTATCGTCAGCGCTAGGGGCATTGAGGCTAGTCCAGCTCAAATTACTGCCTTGAAAGAAGTCAAAGCTCCTAGAACAAAGAAGGAATTGCAAAGTCTCAATGGAAAAGTTGCCGCCTTGAGTCGGTTCATTTCCAAAGCCACAGATAAATGCATCCCATTCTTTGACGCCCTAAAGAAAGGAAAGAAAAACTTCGATTGGACTCCCGAATGCCAAAAAGCCTTTGATGAACTGATTCGCCATATGGAGACGCCTCCAATACTTTCTAGGCCTGGTGATGGCGAGGATCTTCTTATATACTTGGCAGTATCATCTCACGCTTTAAGTGCAGCGCTGATACGGGAAGACAAAAGGATTCAACATCCAGTTTACTATATCAGCAAAAGACTCACTGGGGCAGAGATGAATTACTCTAAGTTGGAAAAACTCGCCTATTGCTTACTAATTGCGTCTAGGAAATTGAGGCAATATTTTCAAGCTCATCCTATCAGAGTCCTCACTGATCAACCTTTAAAGCAAGTCCTGTTTCGCCCTGAAACTTCGGGTTTCTAAAGTGGAATATTGAACTCAGTCAGTATGACATCACTTATCATCCCCGGAAAGCAATCAATGGACAAGCTTTAGCGGATTTCATTGTAGAATTTACAGATAAGGGTAACAGTGAGGAAGAAACGGTCGACAATTCCCCTATCCAGTGGAAGTTATATGTCGATGGTGCGAGAAACGACTACTGTTCTGGAGCCGGAGTTGTACTTGAGACTCCTGAAGGTCGATCATTATGCTATGCACTAAGATTGGAATTTCCTTCAACAAACAATGAAGCAGAATACGAAGCCCTTATCGCTGGCTTAAGGATTGCTAAAGAATTAAACATCCGAGCGCTACAGATATTCAGTGATTCTCAGCTTATTGTATGCCAAGTCAAAAAGGAATTCCAAGCAAAAGAGGGAAATCTGCCCGCCTACTTGTCAAAGGCTTGGGAACTCCTGGGTGATTTCGATCATTACATGATAAGCCACATTCCTCGAGAAGAAAACATGAAAGCAGATTCTCTCGCGAAGTATTCGAGCACAGGCGAAGCTCAATTTTTGGGGCTAACTCCAGTGGAGGTCCTGTCGACTCCTAGCATTGATGAGATGGACATTGATTGGATCATGAGCATGTCTCAAGAGCAAGAATCATGGATGACTCCGATAATAGAATATCTGCTCAATGGATCCTTACCAGGGAACTCAAAAGAACGACAAAAGCTACTGAGAAAAGCCTCTCGATACGTAATCCAGGATGGCCGGTTATACAGACGGGGATTTTCAATGCCATTACTTCGATGTGTATCCAGGGAAGAGTCTAAAGCAATCTTAGCAGAGGTACACGGAGGAGAATGTGGTGATCATTCAGGTGGCCAAACATTAGCAAAGAAAATTCTCCGGTACGGGTATTTTTGGCCAGAAATTAATCGAGATGCAGCGGAGTATTCCCGAAAATGTGACAGATGTCAAAGATTCGCCAAAATTCCTAGAGCTCCTTCCACTGAACTCACATAGATGGTCAGTCCATGGCCGTTTGTGATATGGGGAATCGACCTTGTAGGACCGTTACCAACTGCCAAATCTGGAATTAAATATGCCATTGTTGCTGTAGATTATTTTACTAAGTGGGCAGAAGCTGAACCACTGGCCACTATCACCTCAAAGAAGATGATAAGTTTTGTGACTAAAAACATCATTTGCAGATACGGTGTGCCTCAAAAATTAATTACAGACAATGGAACTCAGTTTGAAAGTGAAGAATTCCAAGATTTTTGCAAGCGATTTAAAATCCGGAAAAGCTTCTCAGCAGTAGCTCATCCGCAGGCAAACGGGCAGGTGGAAGCCGTGAACAAAATTATTAAGTCAACCATCAAGAAGCAACTTGAAAGGGAAAATGGTGGTTGGGTCGATAAGCTACCACTGGAACTATGGGCATACAGAACCACTCACAAAACTGCGACTGGGCACACCCCGTTTTCATTGGCATACGGGTCAGAAGCAATGATTCCGGTAAAAATAGAAGTCCCTTCACATAGAAGAATCCATTTCAATCAAGCAGAAAACGAAAAGCTACAGCTTGAAGCGCTAGATCTCCTTGATGAAAAAAGAGATGAGGCTAATCTCAGAATTGCAGCTCATCAGCAAAGAATAGCCAGACATTTCAATTCCAAAGTCCGCCAACGCAGCTTTGAGATCGGAGACCTAGTCCTGAAAAGAATTATGACAGCGACAGGTGTGTTTGGGCCAAATTGGGAAGGACCATATGTAATAGGTCAGAAGCTTCTTGACGGCACATTCAAACTCACCACTGTTGAAGGAGATCAAATTCCAAGGGCATGGAACAGCAACCATTTGCGTCCATACTTTACTTGAAAATTTTGTTGAAATATTGTAAAAAGAATTATGAATGTATGATTCTTGTAATTGAAAGCAATTGTAAAACTGATGCAAGTAAATAATGAAAGAATGTAAAGTGGATGTAGGCCCAATTTCCTGGCCGAACCACTATAAATCTTGTGTTCCTTATTATTATTACGTGTTTGCTTTATTTTCGATATAAAAAGTACATAGAATGTATTGCTGAAATGTCGATTTAAATTTTTGCAGACAGTGGAAGTGAAACTTGCACATAAAAAGACCGAGTGATTCTCGCCAAATTTCAAGTCACAAAAGCCCTGAATTCAAATCCTAGATAGGAAGTACTTCAATTGAACGGCCTATGATTTCGACAGAAACGGGCCTTTGCTAATAAATTGAGATCGTTTGAACAAACAAACGACCAATTAAGAAGCTAGTGCTCGTTCTCACGAAATTGCCTGACAATGAAGCGCACTTCCTTGGATTAAACAAGTTACTTGTAAAAAAAAAGGAGGGGGCAGAGGATCATTGAAAAGGCATAAGCAAGTGAACAGAGGAACAACCAAAGCCATCATCGGCAGCACAAGTCCTCTTCGGAGACACTACTCTTCGGAGCTAAGAAACGTACGACTCAAGGAAGCCCTTAATTCTCTACGACCTAAGAAACGTACGACTCAAGGAGCTGATACGAGTTAAGACTTAACGAGTTAAGGATATGTATGACTTAAAGCCTCTACGACTCAAGAAGCCTACGACCTAAGATCTGCAACTGAAGGAATGTTACGAGTTAAGAAACCTAGCGGGTTAAGGCCTGTATGACTTAAGAAAATGAACAGCCTACGACTTAAAGGTTGTGCGACTTTAAATATGATACGACCTAATTACAGCTACGGTTGAACGACCTAAAACTTCAGGGACAAGTTCAATACCATGCTGAAATGAGATAACTCGTTGACGAGTTACGACCAATGATGAGTCGTGTACGACTCATGCTAGCATCAAGAAAGTTGCGTTTGGATAACTCGTGAACGACTTATCACTTTGGACCAAGCTGTAAGCTAACCCAGTAGGTCGTCCACGTGTTAACATGAGACGACTCACCATGACTCGTCCACGACCTAAAGTTACTAAGTCGTAGCCCGCTATCATGACACTTATATCAAAGAGGAATAACTCGTATACGACTTAAGACTTGTTCCATATTCAGAGGATCGAAGGCGCTCTGGTACGAAGCTGGGGTTCAACCTGTTGAGTCGTCCACGACCCAACCTGACTCGGCTACGAGTTAACGATGAGTCGGGTACGACTCACGACTCAAGGCCGAAGACTCCTATAAATACATGACCACTTCCAACATTTTGGGGACTTTTGGGGCTCACTCTCTTCAAGCGCCGATACTCTGCTGCATTCCGAACCAATTTAACACTTGAAGCTCTCAAGACACTAAGAACGCTACAAACAACTTCAAGGAGAGATCACATACATCCAACATGGATTCAAAAACTCTCATCTTCATCGAAGTTTAGGCTACTTGTTCTAAGTCTCTTGTAATCCAAAGTGTATTTTACTTGGGAAGAATTGTATCAGCTTGTAACGAGATTATTAATAAAAGTACTTAAAGTGGACGTAGGCTATACCCTTAAGCCGAACCACTATAAAATTGTTGTTGTTTACCGCTTTTCTGCTATTATCTGCTTGTAATCCGTTCCAGAGTTATCGGGTGGTGCTTTCACAACTACAACTCATACACCGGGGTGTTAGCGTTCAAATTTTAGCGTTAACAGTATTATTTTCATATTACTTTTCAATTCGTTCTTAATTTATTCAAACTTTCTATAATTATTTCGCTTACAAATTTACTTCTTTTTAATTTCTTTCAACAATCCAATTCATAAAATTTGGTAATTCATTTTACCCAAATATCCAATCAACCATAACATTCAATATGTTAATATAACTCATCATAAGATATCAAATAATCACAACAGAAATTATTGAATAATTTAAATAAATGTGAGGGGTCCAGTTGGATCCCTCCAACCTGTTTTCCCTGCATCCACAAATGTTAGCACAATATAATATGTCAATTCTAAAATATCCTACTAAAATCACATCACTCAATTCATCCATCCAAACAATTATTTAAATTTAAACATTTAAATTTAAATTAACCGAGTGAGATTAACTCACCTTTGATTTTAATTATGCAATCCTCTCCAGACCGGTCCATTTCTTCACAGTACTTGACCTTGTATAATAATTTTACAATTTATTAAATTATTTAATTGGCTAAAAATTTACTCAACTGTTCATTTCCTTTTTAATAAAATTCAATCAACTATTGATTTAGTTTTAACCTTGCACAATATGACTTATTAACATCTACGATATCCCATAAACAAATTAAATTAACTAGCAATTAAATTTTCAATTTGATGAATTTAGTTAACCAAAAATTTACTAACTAATAATTCGTTTTAATCTAATTTTTCCTTTTAAATAATCCTTCGTATCTAGAATAAAGTTTATCAAATAAAGTTATCTCCATACAATATTGTTTCAAAAATATATCAGTAGATTTAAAATGGATAAATCTGTTCTTTTGAACTATATATTTATAAAAATAATCTATATAGGTTAAAAATCAAATTTTATATATACTTCTCAATATTTAAAATCTCTGTATCTTCCCAAACCTTGAACAAATATATATTTATTTTATTTTGATAATAATCTGGAATCCATATAGGTTAAGATTCTTTTTTCCTCTGTGCTTATATTTATATTTTTAAAACTCCTGAAATTAAATTCAAATCCAGCATCAAATTTTAAACTGGAATGCAAATTGAAATTAAATGAGTTGTAATTTATACCTCACATACCAGTATATTTATTCATACTTGTATATATATATGTCACATATTGGGAATTTCTTTTCTATAGATATTTTTACGAGAATATACATACAGATAACAATCAATAAAGATAAATACCTCAACTAAGCCAACGTCGACTCGATCCTTATGCTCGCGACCGGCCTCTCGCGCTCGAACTCAAGCTCGCACTTCGAGTTGCCGCCAGTTCCTCCATCGCGACCCCAAAATCGAACTAGCGGCCGCCCTAGCCGATTGCCCAACCCACTTCGCTGCCTCGCATCAAAGTCGCCAGTAGTCGCGACCTGTCGCTCGCGAATTCCCATTTCGCACGCCTCTCGATTTCCCTTGTCACTCGGCCTGGATCGTGATACGCGAATCACGAGATTCGCCTTCGAGCTGAATTGATTTGTTTTCTATGCGGCTGCCCCCTTTTTCTCTTTTTTTTTAAAATCGAGTACGCGGATTGAAGAAGCACGCTGCGGCCATTAGTCTTAGATTTAAAATAGAAGGAAGAAGGAAGGGGATCGATACTTAAATGAAAATAGGGGAAAGATCATTCGGCCATTTTTAATTTCTTTAGAACGAAATTATAAAGTGAAGAATGAAGAAGCTCGGCTTAGAAATAAAGGGAAAGGAAGCGTATAGAAGAAGATTTGACTGTAGAGGAAGGTTGGACTTTAGATATGATTTTTCTTATAAAATATTTCATTTCGATTAATATCAATTAAATTTCAGCGCGTTTATATCTCGTGTGCTCACACAACAACTCCAATTGCTACGAAATTTGAAACCCGATAATAATTCCATATTACGGACCCAATGGAACTAGTTTCATCGAATTCCGAGACTGTGCCTCGGAAGGCTATTTTTAAATTCAAATTAAACGATATTAAATTTCAAAACTCAACAAACCACTGCTAATTTCAAATTTACAACTTCTATTATTTCCTGTATTATCAATATAAATTTTACAAGCCTTCAAATTATTTTTAAGAGGCTTAAAATTCTAAATTCAACAATTTACACAACTTCACTTATTTAATTTAATAATTCAATTATCAATTAAATTGTGATATTCGTAATTCAAGTTAAAATTACTCTGTTGAATATTTAAAATCAATTAAATATTCTGATTTTAAATACTTGAAAATTTCGGGTCGTCACAGAGTCCCTAACCCAAAACCCGACCTCACCGATTCGATTTCGCCTATCCTTCCATCAAACTAGCGAACATCGAACCTTCACGACATCGCCCAGCTTCCCATCAAGTTGCCTTTGAATTCGATTCAAATTAATATTAGAGGAGAAGACGAATTTTGGGGGGATCGGCTTCAAACTGGGAGTAGAAAAACTGCGACTCCCATACATTAGAAAGTTGATTGGTATGTTCGGCCATTTATTTTGAACGATGGATTTTTTTCTCTTTACAAGGAAAAGCTTGGTCGGGTTTAAAATGGTGAAAGGAGGGAAGTGATGGGGAAAGATAGGTAAGTTGCGTGTAGAGCTCGGTTGTACAGTGATTTAGAGGCAAAAAAAACAATAGACGTGAATGGAATTTTGACCAGTCAACATATAAATATATATATATATATATATATATATATATATATATATATATATATATATTTAAATTTTAATCATCTCGAATACGCAGCTTAAAGTTTTGGCATCCTATCGAGGCATGCCACTAGGCGTTTATAATGTTATACCCCTATTTCGAACGTAATGGAAAATGTTTCGAGTCCTAATTCGATCGTATGGAGAAGATAGCTTTTTGGACCCAATTATTATATTGAATTTTCGATATAAATCTCAGCACGTTCATATACTTTACAGCCAAACGATAACTCCAAATGCTACGAAATTTGAAATCAAATAATAATAAATTATTACGGACCATTTTAATAGGTTTCGTCGAAATCCGAGACTGTGCCCTGGAAGGATATTTTTAAAAGTCAATTTAAATGATATATCTTTAAAACTGGACAAATCACTTTTAAATTCAATTATAAAGCATTTATTACCTTTAGTATTATTAATATAAATTTTATAAGCCTTCAAATTTGTTTGAATATCGCTGAATGGCCGCAAACAAAATTATTTTTAACAAGCCTTAAAACCAAGATTTCATATTTTACCCAATTAAATTCAATAATTAAATCATCCAATAAATAGTGATATTTGAAATTCAAATTAAAAATTAAATTTTAAATGTTAAAATCAATTAAATATTCTAATTTCAAATATCTAAAACCCTGGGTCGTCACACAGGTTGTATCGAAGCTAAAAATTAAGCGAGAACCTTAGCACTGGTGGGGTAAACTCATTATAGACGGGGTTAGTAACATCCAGAATGAGTTTGAGTGTAATGTATGAGCGCGCATATTTATTAGTGCTATAAAATGTTTTATATTGTGTTAATTGATCTGTTTAATGGTTTGTGGATTCTGGTCAATACGGTTACTAAGGTTATTGATAACGATCACTGAGTACTTAAACAAAGCCAATCGACATAGTATTGTGTTAAAATTAGAAAATGAAATAATTTACCCTAAGAATATATTTTATATATAAAATAGAAATTTTCAAAAAATGAATATATTTGTTTTGATGTGTTTGTTTGTTAGGAAATGATAATATTCAATTGTTATTGTTCAATGTTTTATTAGTCATGCTCGTCCAGCTTTGGGGCATTGACTATAGTTTGTTGATTTATTAGTAATTTTCCTTTAAAATCATGGGCTGGGTAAATAGAATTTGGGAGAAACATTGAAACGAATGCTTGGTGAATTAGGTTTCACAATTTGACTATAAGGTGTTTGGTGATAAGGTTGGGTTGAAACTGGATTTTACTAATAATTGTTTATTAAGTGAAAGACACAATATTCTAGAATAAATATTTGAGAAATTTAAAAGAATTTGATTTTATAAAATTAATTTACAAAAATGCGGCGTATAAATAAAAAGAATTTAAGTATAACTTTTGAGGAATTAAATCCAGGTGCTTTTGAAAGATTGTTTTAAAGATTTTGAAAAAAATAATTATAGTATTATTTTAAAGTATTTATGAATAGAAATATTTCTAAGGGGTTTTAAAAAGAGATCGAAAGCACTAAACTCACGTTTGTTATTGGAAAATAATTCCAGTGATGACTGCAGCATCATCGGTGTTCATTTTTGAGTTTTTAAGTGCGAAAATGCTACCATAGCAGTTTGCTATAGAATTGTTCCTATAAAACAGATTTCATTTGAACTCAAAATCTTGATTTGATTTACAAAAGGAAATATGTATATTATTATTTCAAATGATTTTTGGTAATATCGGTAATAGTTTACTTGAAAGTTTTTACGAGTATGAATATGTGGAAAGAGAATTTTAAGTAAGGAGTATTTTCTTCGGATTGGTTTGGGAGATGAATCTTGATTTCTTCTATAATCACCTGATTAATCTTCTAAGTAATGCTTAGATGTTTGCCTAGACGAACGTTGTAGTGCACTTAGTAAAATTTTCCATTTATCATTATAAGATCGAAATGAGTTCGAATCCAAACAAACCCAGAACAAGTTGGAAATGCATATTTTGTTAAAATTACTTGTGTAGAAGTATATACAGTATTGTTTTAAAGGGAAATTTTGAAAAGAAGAGAAGTGGTTTTACATTAACGAGTTTGAGTGGCTCGAAAATAACTAAAAATGGAAAGGGATGTGTTCGGATGGCAAACACTTCTCTTAAATGTTACCCTTTTTGGTATGGGAATATATGATACCATTTGGTAGTACCCGGTTCCTTAATATCGTTTTGATACACTCGAGCTATATATATATATATATGACTAAAATATGTGATATTATTTAAAAAATGGTTTTAAAATAAAACGAGTATTTGGATCTTGAGTTTACCAAAGGGAAATAAATTCAAAATAAAAAGAATTGAACCAGATAGTGGTACATACCCTCGGATGTAGTTGGATATTATACAAGTTGTGAAATTAAGTTGAGTCTTACGATAATGTTTTCGTAAATAGTTATGTGAAGTAAAATGGTTAGGTTCTGGGTTGGCTGGTTTCCTTCTATGTTTTAAATAAGATGAAATTTTGGGATCGAAATTCTTTTAAGGGTGGAAGAATGTCATGACCCATAATTTTATCACTTTAACTTTAGGAATATTTAATTAATTTTAAATATTCGATTAATGGTTTTTAAACAAAAGGAAAATTAATCGGTAATAAAATGAATTTATATGATATTTCCATAATTTTTATTTTGAAAAATATTTTAGGTTGTTGTTTGACGTATTTTATGGAAAAAGTTAGCATTTTTGAGATTTTACAAAATTTAATTACCAGTGTATTTGATAATTGTTTTGTGATCGTGTAACATTGTCATGCATGATCGTATTTTTATTTTTGTAGCTCACATTTCATACGCGAACATGATTCATAGTAGCAGAGTAGCGCAAATATTTCTTTTAATAAAATAAGGTTTTGTTATATCAAATAAAATTCAAAAAATTTCAAAAAATGATTTGATTTGATTGTGATGGGTGGCTTGTATCTTTTGGCTAACTTGTAAAGTTGGTTTACTTAAGGATTAAGGAATGAGTTGGATTGGTTTTGTTACAAGGATGCATTTCTAACTCAACACTTCTTTTTATCATTTTCTTTTTCTTTTTTCTACCTCCCGTCTATCTTCTTCGTTTATTTCTTCTTACTTTAATAAAGAAAACAAAGCTTCCACTTCATTCAAAAATCTATATATCCACAACCAAGAAAATTTAGCCAAGGTGTCCAAAATAAAGGAGATGTGTTCAGTCCTCTAGTATTTTTAAAATATGGTAGCTCATTGTTTCATAGAGCATGTTGGAAGATATTGCCCAAATACAGTAAGTGGTCAA
This sequence comes from Allium cepa, assembly GCA_030765085.1. Taxonomy (NCBI): domain Eukaryota; kingdom Viridiplantae; phylum Streptophyta; class Magnoliopsida; order Asparagales; family Amaryllidaceae; genus Allium; species Allium cepa. The sequence goes on along the minus strand of CM060939.1, from coordinate 958,607,764 downwards.
AGGTGATAGTTTTTTGACAATCATAGAATAGAGATCGGTAGGTATGATTGGGTTTGTTTCGTCGAATGGAGATTTTTAGAGGTGATCTCAGTATTTTGGGTGTTGTGAATCGACGTGGAGGAGGAGATGATTTTTTGTTGGTAGTAAATTAAATTTCAACGATGGGTTGACTAAGGGGTGAAGCGAAGGTGCTGAAAGTAGTAGTGGGTCTAAACAGAAGCATCATGGCGGTCGGAGCTTGTCCAATGGTCTCCGGTAGTCGAACGAGCTCGAACTAGGGTTTAAGGGGTTGTTTTGTATTGGGTTCGATTTTGAGTTGCAGGAGACAATTGGTGGCTCCGAGTTCATCAAGGAGCCGTTTAGAGGTGTGGTACGCTTGGGCAAGTGGAATAGCGGTGGAATGGATGGCTAGGGTTGGATGAAGAGGCAGTGATCGATTCGTTTTGTAAATCCTAGAATGTGTACATCTGGATTGGGGCAGTCGGTTTAGATGGAAATGGTCGTAGTTGATGTGGAGGGTGGCGGCCAGTCATGCTTGAGAGGAGAAGGTTGTGGGTGTCCTCGGTTCGTCGTATGGTGGCATGGGTGAGGGTGTCAAGTGCATGGCGTGCACGTTAGGTTGCATGAAAATATCGATTTAGGGAAAATTAAAATTGGATGGGAAGGGTCATTATAGAAGGCGGGTCATTATAGAATTTTCAAGAGAGTAAGAGGTGGGAAGAAAGTAAGTGGTTATCGAAAAATTCGTTTACACTTCCCTTTATATAATAAATCAACAGATATGATCGTTCGTGAAAAGTTACGACGAATAGACACTTCATTTCAAAATTTAAAAAACCAATTGGCTGCACGGATGTTAACATATCGAAGGCATATATGTTGACATATACTTGAGTATTTTGAAAACTGATTTCTTTTAAAATCTTTTGAAAATCCTATACTTCGTAAAATAATTTCATATTTTGAAAAATAGTTTGAACATAATTTATAAACATTTTATGCTTTGAAAAACTTTATAAAATATTTTGAAATTTATTTTGAAATTTATTTTGGTTAAAAATACAAAAGATTAGAAAATTGAAGATAGAGATCAAAGATTGTCATCAAGGACTTTAACAATATATACAACGACTATATAAACTAAATTATAATCTTGAGATCTTCATATCTTGGTCTATGAACTCATGAGGCTTCATGTCTATGTCAGTTTTTGATTCAATACCTACGTAATATTCTGCACTATATGTTATATAACTTGGCAAAATATTAGTGTCGATATTTTATATGTTTGTATATGATTTTATATGGTTGTTTTTATCAAAATCAATAACCGAGGTATTAACAATAAGGAGCATATTCAAATATTCACTTTCATGCCCATCGATCTAAATTGTTTAAGAAACAAGGAGGACATTTTTCCAATCAAACTTACAATATGATTTTATGACCCAATAGGAGTTGAAATTTTAATTTAGAATAGTGAAAATACATACGGCAACTTCATGCCTTCTATGTAATTACACATGTAGTTTAAATATTATAGTGCATCAATTTTGATACTACCACAAAATGAATCATGAATCATCCAAGAATTGTTACTGTAGTTATACAAGCATAAGAATATATTCTATAACTTAAGTTCAAATGCTTAACATGGAATTGCATGTTTGTGGAAACTGCAAAAAAGAAAACATTCTAAATGTAATTCTAACAATTGAAAGTTTAAAAAAAATTAAGTTATAAATAAAACTAGTGCAGGTTCCATGTAGATAATACTAGTTATTGCCATATGTGTTCACTTTTGTAATAAACGGCATGCAAAATGACTAACTTACCGAAAAAATATATACTTTTTGAACAATCTGATGAGCATGCATTCTAGAAGGGCAGATGCAAGTTTGTACAAGAGTTCATAGTAGTTAATACTTTAATTTATTACGCAAGTAAAGCCTACTAGGTGAAGTTTTTGAAACATGTGAAGAACTAGATATGGATTGTATCAAAACAACAAGGGTTCGATGCAAGTTTTTGCCATGTTTTTAGGCCTCCATCAGTTGACTGAAAATAATATTTGAACTAATAATTTAGTGAACAAGAAGATTAGTCTGTGTATTACAGTCTCTATGCCCATCAATAGAGCAGTTTATCACTAAAATAAGCGCTATGGGTTTCTCCATTGGTTTTCCTCAAGGCTTTGGAAGATTTAGGTTTTTTCTTCATCAAGTTTACTTGTGTGATCTTGTAATTAATCCACCCCTTGTAATATATTGACTCTACAAGAATGCTGCAATGCATTATTGAGTTAACAGTAGGAAATCAATTTCTTGTATAAATTTTGTGATGGCGTTTTTATTCTAGGCCTCGTTTACTAATTGTTGGCCTTTTAGTTTTGGTTAGATAAACTAGATTAAAGAGAAATTTCAGCAATTGTAGACGGCTAAAAATAGTAACAGTTTCTTTCATCTTATATTGCTGACTTGCAAGTCTAATTTCTATGAGAACATGTTGCGTATAAAATGTCAAACAACAATATGAATGTATGTAAGAGGCGTGCGCATGTACCTACGCGTGTATGAAATTGAAATTCGATACGATGCAATCAGATCGATAATTATAATTGTTGTTCATTCCTCAAATTAAAAAAAATGATTTTTCAAACTTTTGCACTTAAGACCGAAACATTGCAAATGTCATTGCCCATGACTTTTATTTGAGAAATGATTTACTTTAGAGATTTTCCAAGAGGAAAAAACAACAAAACGAATATTGTTTACCGTGCTGATTTTTAAGGAGGGGGGAGGTGGAAGACATCAATCCCAATAAATAAACATTTATGATATGTAAACGGTTACTGCTTAATATAGGATACACAAGGCAAGTCTTTTGAGTTTTGTAGTTATCCAACAACTTCTCACTAACTACAAATAAAGTTCAAAGAAGCTCCTCAACTGCTCAAAAACTTCGATCGCTCACTCTTTATTGTTTGTATACATCAATTTCAACAATTTGAAAGCTAAAATTCAATGCAACTATAACATAGTTGATAATTATCGTAGTTTTTTAAGTTTAACACAATAATCCTGCAAATTTGTGCACTTAAGAAAGATTGATTTTGAGATTTAAAGTGTCATTGCCTGGGATTTCTTTTAAAATAAAAGTGGTACTTTATTCAAGTACGGCTTAAAATCTTAATAGTTTCTTTCAACATATAATATTGACTTGCAAGTCAAATTTCTATGACAAAATGCCACACATAAAATGTCAAATAATGTGTACCTACAGGGTGGATGTGTATGTATATATAAAAATTGAAGCATTTGATTATTTGCAAAGTCATTGTCTATTATTTTTAATTGAAAGATGATTTTACTTTAAAGAAATTTTTGAAGAGGAAAAAGAAAAAGAAAAAATGGACGTTGTTTACTATTTTGATATTTAGAGGGAAGAGAGAACGAAGAGAGATGGTGAACCGAACATCGATTTTCTCTATGTTTGTCTTAAACAAATCAATCTCAATAAATAAATATTTCACAAATGGAAATGACCACTCCTTAATATAGAATACACCAGGTAAGTCTCTTCGGTTTTATTTTAGTTCTTCAACACTCCTCCACTAACTACAAGTCAAAGAACTCGTCCACGGCACAAAAACATTGATAGCTCACCCTTCATTGTTCCTAGCCATCAATCCCAACAATTTAAAAACAAAATTCACCACAACTATGTTACAATTGATTGTCATCGGCTTCCAAGTTTAACACAACGATCTTTGAAACTTGTGCACTCAAGCTTGACTTGTTTGATGATTTACAATTTTCGTTGCCCAGGAAATTTTTAAGAAAAAAGGGTCATTTATCCAAGTATAGCATTTATTTAGACATCTCGAGTGTTCTAACTATGACCTTCAGAACCTTGGTCTAAAATGTCATACCACTTGCCAGTAGAATTGATGGTCTTTGACGCCATGGATTTTAATTTGAAAGATGGTTTCATTTTAGAGGAATTTTTGAAGAGAAAGAGGATAAAAATTAAATTTTGTTTAGTATTATTTTTTCTTGCTGCGCAGATACAGAACAACGACAAATAGTGAAATGAAAGTAGTTTTTCTGTGTTTGTCTTAAGAATTCAATCTCAATAAATAAGCACTTCAGAAATGGAAACAATTACTCGTTAATATATATGATACAAAAGGTCAAGTAATGAAAAGATATTAAATTTTATCATAGTTAACTAATTGTGTGTGTGTGTATGTACGCATACATATATATACACACATACATAAACATGTGTATGTGTGTGTATTGTTTGTGTGTGTGTTATTTGTCTGTTATATGGGGTCAAGATCACTCATTTTATTTATATCCCTCCATCTTTTGTGCAAAAATATTTTGGCTCAAATTGAAATTTTGTGCATGTGTTCTATGCGTTAATAAGATTATCTATGCGAAATTTGAATTATTTAAAAATACTTAACCCTTTTAAAATTACTTTTAAAATCAACGGTATAAATAAAAAAATTCCGACGGTTCATTTTGATTTGCGATTTTGAATAGGTTAAATATATTGAATGATTCAAAATCTTCCATTGATGACCTAATTGATACGTACAACACATCTATAAATTTTTACTTCGATTATATGAAAAGATGAAGGAGAATAATAGAGGATAAATAAAGTGGATCCAAATCAAATATTTTTCGCATAAATAAAAAGCTACAAAGTGAATAGTAAAACACATCAATATGTATTTCATGAACAAGGGTGGCCTACATATTAATGTAATATTTTACATCCATGGTTTACAATCATTTTAAACAACTTAAATGCTCATTCTATCTATTCAAATATAATTTAAATATTTCAATTAATTAAAAAAATTATAAATATAAATATAAATTATTTAATTAGTTTTTAGCACTATAATGATACCAAATCCCTAAAATAAATTAGTATACCACTTATATTAATTTTCTCCATTTAATTTATAAATCAGATGCTTTCGGAATTCACTCAAACAGTATCATTTGTGTGAATCACAAATGAGAACTAGTTAGCAATTAAAATCAAATATTTTAATATCAAAGTCCACATAACTTTTGGCGTCATTGTTGTAGCATTAAGACACCAATTCTGTTGCCTATAGCTAATATAGGAAATTTATATTTAACCGAATATAGCATACACTAAAACACCCTACACCCCTTAGTATACTCAAAAATAGCGCACTAGAAGATGTGGTGCATTATAGGTATAGTAAAGCATCACGGGGACTAAGATTCACAAGATAGATAAATAAAAACAGCGAAAACATAATAAATAGACATTTAAAATTAAACTTCATTTCAAAACAGAATATGTCTTAAAAACAAAATACACATGTATCGTGAAAAATACAATCTCCGTCGCATCATCAGAGTGCAAAAATAATAAAATTCATCCCTCTCATAAAGTACCTGTACATCCAAAGTCAAATGAAAAGAAAACTGAATAGAAGAAGAAGAATACATGGAGAACTCCAAGAATATATCTCCTAGCGGTCTAAATCTACTGTTCTCGATTTTGCTGGCCTATGGGGGAAAAAGAGAAATAGTGGAGTGGGTCAGACTATAAGTCTGGTGAGTGAAAGTGATTACTAGCATTCTTAAGCAAGATAAAGATAATAGGCTAAGCAACAGTTCTAGTATGAAAAGAAAATACAGAAAAGATAAAACTGGGATAAAATACTGTTTCTGATTCTATTTGCTTTGATTTTGATTGTTTGCACGTGCCTTAAACTGTTGTGATTAGGCTGAAACTCTAATCCTATTTTAATTAGGCTGAAATCCTAATTCTACCCGTTGATCAGCCTTTTATCTCTGTTGTGACACTGTGAACCAATCATGTTGGTCACATTAAAAGACACCTGTTTAGCGCTTGGAACGCAATAGCGAATTATTTACCCTAATCGATGCGGCACGCTCGATCATCGCTGGTACACACTAACTGTCGCTCCCTCTTTTAACCTCTTATTTACCCTAATCAACGTAAGCATTCCCAGCCTCACTAATCTGTTATGAGACCATCAGTCCTAGTCTTGAAAGGGAATGCTGCCTAGCATTACCTAAGTGTTGAGACCATCAGTCCTAGATCTGAAAGGAAATGCTGCCGGTACAGGTCCTAATAAACAAATTTTAGTTTGCGCTTCTCGCCCAATCCCCAGATATGAGATTCTGTCTATTGGCCACTTATTTCCCTAATTAGCATAAGCGTGTCCCGGCTTCACCTAATTATTATGAGATCATCAGTTGCTGATTGAAAGGGAATGTTGCTGATACGAGCTCTGCTTCTATTTTTTTTATTAACTTAGTGTAAGTTTTAAAATAAATATCTTTTGTTATTTCTTCTATATTTGCTTGTTAACTTAATCTAAGTTTTAAAATAAATCTTTTCTGTTCTTTCTGTTTAATTATAACCCATGTTATAACTGTTACTCTTCTATTCTATCTTTTTAGTTATAACCAGTAGTTATAAACATACTTGAAAATGTCTCAAATTTGCTTATTTCAGTCCATCTTCTTTTCATTACAGTTCTTTCCCATTTTACATCTAATTTCTACGAATTCAGTGTTTATTTCTATTTAATCCATAATAGCGAATTCTCCTCTTTTTAATATTCTTATATTTTATTCGCATAAAAAGGAATAAAAAGAAACTAACATTTAAAGGCTAAATTCTAACGTAAACAAATGTAAATAAATATAAATAACTGTAAATAACTGAATAAAAATAGCTGAATAAAATAGACTGAAATGGAATTGTAAATAACTTATATAAAAACTATCTCAAAATTGCAGAAAAACTACAACTATTGAGAACCCTTATATTTTAAATTACATAAAAATATAAAATAATTACAAAACACTCACATGTGGTCCTTAGCTCTGTTCCTTGGCCTTCCCGGATTCACTTTTAGGGCATATAATACTTTTATTAAAAAGATCTCCTCCTAAGAAAAAAAAATTCTTCTTAGGGTGCAGCTTCAGGCAATGAACCCGGTTGGGAGAAAAGCTGAATGAGAAAAATAGCTAGGTCTAGGGTCTTATTTATAGTGTACCTTAAGGATCCCAAGCTTTTGGATTCTGGTGCAAGCACATCATAGGCTAACTAGGAACCTTAGGATGGAAGCACGAACGCATGGGATTGAAGAAAAATCAAAATATGACGTGTACGAATGAAACAACGTCCAAGAATTAAGTAGGTCAACCAAACTCCTATGGGGGTCGACCTAGCCTAGGTTTGGGTCGACCTAGCCCCTTATTATTATTATTATTTTCGTTTTATTCTGATTTCGTATTTCTCTCGTATCTTCTCCATACCGACTTGGATTTCAACAAGTTATATGCGGAAATTGATCAGAAAATCGCTAGGACCCAATGGTACAATTCCCGTAGCTTGATTCTGACAATTTCACAAACTTGTTTTATTATTTAATTAATTTATTAATTAATTATTTTAGCTCAAACTTTGGGTTGTTACATTCTCCCCTCCTTAAAGGATTTCGTCCTCGAAATCTTCAAGGACAGAAGAATGAAATAAATATTTTCATCACAATTCTACAACCACATATTCAACCATCATCCATTACATCCATTGTCCTTAAGCTTTCTAATGCAATTTATGTTACATGCAATAGTGTAGTGTCAATGTCCCTAACTATTGCAAAAGATTAGGCGGTCTACAGATTCAATCGACCTCCTTTAATGCAATCTTGTCTGTGCCTTGTATCTAAATGAATGCAATTTCCCTAACAATAATTGATAGTTCTATATGCGTGCTACGATCATCATCCAAATGCAACAATCATATGATAATCATCCACTTATAACAACCATGGAAATAAAATAAAAATGCAAATGCACATAAATCCATATGCATATGTTTAGATGACCTAGTTAGGCCGATCCCTAAGAGATAATAGTACCTAGTATATATATATATATATGCGCCCACTAGCATCCGCTAGAAAACACTTGCAACCACTAGCGTCCATCATTTATAACATGTTCTAGTAACATGTTTACATTCAGTCCCACCATCCATAGATTAAATCCTATGATCTACCGTCCCATAGGATACTAAAGGAAAGAACATATTCAAAACTAAAGATTGAAATAGGAAATTCAAGACGTACCATCTAAAAGATGTGGATAAGAGGTACGTATTTTCTCCTCAGCCTCCCATGTAGCGTCCTCAATGCTGCCTCCCCACTACACCTTAACCAAAGATACTTTCTTATTCCTAAGCTTCTTGATATTATGTCTAACGATCTTGGTAGGAAAGCGACGAACCAATGCTTCTCTCTCTACTTTAACTTCTTCAAGTTGGCTAGGTTCCACTACCTCTGTTGAATGAGCACTTTCTCAAGTGTGAAACATGAAAAACATCATGAACTCCCATGAGCCTCTCTTATAGCTTTATCTGGTACGACATCTTCCCTACCCTTTCCACAATGGGGAACGGTCCTACGAATCTAGGAGCAAGTTTCTCATTTGATCCAAACCTCACTGCCTTTCTTAGCAGAGAAACCTTAATGAAAACAAAATCTCCTATCTCAAACTCAATATTCCTTCTCCGCGTATCTGCATAGAATTTCTGTCTATCTTGGGTCTTCTTCATTCTCCTTCTAATCAAATCAATCTTTTCTGACGTCTTTCTACCCATGTCGAGACCTAGTAGCAATCTCTCTGTAGACTCCAACCAATACGAAGGTGACTTGCACGGCCTGCCATAAAGGACTTCAAAAGGTGCCATCCAAATGCTAGCCTGAGAACTATTATTATACGCAAACTCCACTAAAGGAAGATGCTCCTCCTAAGTTCCTCCAAAATCAACAATGCATGTCCTCAAAAAATCCTCAAGAACTCTATTAACTCTCTCCATTTAGCCATCCGTCTGGGGGTGATAGGCCGTACTTAATCTAAGCTGCGTCCCCAAAGCCTCTTGCAAGCGTCTCCAAAACTCGCTGGTAAAGATAGAGTCTCTATCGCTCACTATGCTAAAGGAAACTCCATGAAGTTGGACTATCTCACGAACATATAAGGATGCCAAATAAGGTGTTGTTCTCTTAATCTTGACCGAAATAAAGTGAGCGCTCTTAGTCAAATGATATACAGTAACCCAAATACTGGTATTCCCCTTCCTAGATCGGGGTAAACCATCTATGAAGTCCATCGAATCACTATCCCACTTCAATTCAAGTACATCCAATGGTTGAAGCAACCCGTCGGGCTTCTGCTGCTCCGCCTTAACTCTTTCGCAAACAGGACACTTAGCTACAAACTCTGCCACATCCTTCTTCATGCCACTGCAATAAAACACTCTCTTCATGTTCCTATATATCTTATCACCACCCAGATGAATAGTCATTCGAGAATGGTGTGCTTCTTCAAGAAGTGCTCCCGTCAAATCACTAGTGCAGGGGCACAAAATCTTCCATCTCTCCTTACCCACCCTTTAATATCAATGGAATAGCATTGGAGATGTTATAAGACCTCTCCTCTGCTAATCCTATCCAAAATATCTGTAAGCTCTAAATCCTCTTGCTGTCTTGAGCCAATCTGATCTATGAGGTTTGGCTTAACCTCAAGTGTTGCCAATAATCCAAGAGTAATGTCCGTAGACGGCATAAAATCAAAGGTGGAAATAAACTCTAGGCTTTTCCACTCCACGAACATTGGACTAAGGGTTGCTCTCTTCCTACTTAATGCATCTGCAACTATGTTCTCTTTACCAGGGGTATAGGCTATCTCAAAGTCATATGATGCTAGAAACTCCATCCAACGCTATTGCATCAAGTTTAAATCCTTTTGTGAGAACAGTTACTTCAATGATTTATGGTCAGTGAAAAGCTTGAACCTCTCTCCTAGTAAGTACTGTCTCCAAGACTTGAGCATAAAAACAATAGCAGCTAACTCCAAATCATGGGTGGGTAGTTCTTCTCATGAGTTCTCAACTGTCTACTTCCGTAACAAACTACTCTCCCTTCTTGCATCAATATTGCTCCAAGACCCATCCCACATGCATCAATGTATACTGTAAAAGGCTTAACTCTATCAGGTAAAATTAAAACTGGTGCACTAGTAAGGGCCCTCTTCAGCATCGTAAAGGAATCCTCATAATCTACGTCCCACACGAATGTCGTATTCTTTTTAGTGAGGCGAGTAAGTGGTGTTGAAATCTTAGTAAAATCTCTGATAAACTTCCTATAATAGCCAGCCAAACCTAGGAAGCTTCTAACTTTGGTAGCATTCTAGGTGGCCTTCCAATCCTGTACTACTACTATCTTAGCGGGATCCATAGCTAAACCCTCTCTTTAGACTACATGCCCTAAGAAACTGTAACGACCCGGCAATTTCGATCCAGAGACTTCCGGATAGTTAGGAAAAGAAGAAGAGATAGAAAAAGAAGAAACAGAAAACCAAACCCAAAGTCTCACATTCGCAGCAGATAAAATATAATATCACATAAATAATAGTTAAACAAAGGAAACTGTACTTGTCAAATTACACTTTAATATATATCAGGGTTACATCAGATTTACAATCACAGAATAGATAAATCAATCTGTTTCAGATACTATAATATATCACATCAGAAGCTCTCCATACGTTCCTGCTCTCCAGCTCGCCTACTGAGCTCCAAAACGTCCTTAACTGAAAATCTGTAATACTCGGTCTGACCCGAGCATTACATCAAAGTAACACCCGGGTCAGGCTGGAAACCAGCGTGAGTAAACCCATCTAACATGGAACACAAAACATACAATTTATATAAACCCGGGGTAACTTGTGTCAATTTACAGCTTCACAAGTCATTATAGACATCACTTACATTACGCATAAATTTCTAAGTACCAAAACTTAGATTAAATGGTCCAATTCATTTAAATCATTTCATTCCAGTTTATTGATCTCACATATCAATCTGTATAAGAATCGAAGTGGTTTCGGGTATTTACTAATACCCGACTCCGGCCTCTTCTAATTCAACGCCATCTAAGCCCAAGTTATTCAATTAAATACAATTCAACTTTAATTACCGGATAACCCTTATATACGGCAATTCATAATTGATAGATAATCACATTATCAGTGTCCATTCAACATCATATCTCAAGTTATTCGTATCAAAAATATCAACCAAACCAAAACACTTATCACCATTCAATCATTCATAACAAGATTTATTCCTTCCATTAATTACATTAATTAATTGATGATCCTCTAATTACTTTCATTAGTTAATTATTCTCAAAGTTCATACAATAATTAACCTTTACCTCAATTACATTCATTAATCAATCATGATTAATCATAATCAGAAATTAACTTTCTAAATTACTCCATCAATTAAACCCACTCCTTGATTAATTATATTCATTATTACGTTAATTACACTGAGTAATTATCCCTTAGTTCCTTCCATCAAGTAATTATCCTTTAATTATTTCCCATCTGGAAATTCCCTTTGCAATTTATTATATCCGGTAATTATCCACTCATTACTTCACTAAGGGATTACTCCTCAATAATTACCTTAAGTAGTTATACTTAATCTTTAATTAATTATATTTATTAATCACCCTTGATTAATCTCATTATGTAATTAATTACATTACTTAGTTAACTTCCCAGAACTTTTATTAGTCAATTCTTCAATTAATTACACTACTAAGTAATTATTATTCATATTAATTACACCGGATAATTATCCCAAACCACTTTCAATCCTCAATTAATTACACCCTGTAATTACCATCGCAAATTACTTCACTAAGTAATTATACTTAATAAACCTCATTAAGTAATTACACTCAATCCCATCATTAAGTGATTATTTAAATTAACTAAACCATTTAATTAACTTAAACAAATCAATTAATCCATTAATTACTTCATCAACAATCCACTAATTACTTTTAGTAAGTAATTACCCTTAATATTTGTCACATAAATTAATTATTCTTGGTTATTAATTAACTAACCTTTAATGACTCAAGACTTTACTTAATTCAAAGATAACCCGTTATCTTAATATAATTACTTAATTGACACTAAAATCTTATCTAAACCAATAGTTTGAAATTAATTTATACAAATCACTTGAATCTTAAAGTTCAATACCTCATTTCTTAATTATCTATTTAATCACATTCCTTATTATTTAATTTTTTTAGAGATTTAATAATTAACTTAACATATAATTATCCAATCAAAACAATTTAATTTCAAACATTTGTATTTAAACTATATATTTTGAAACTTGTTGATATTAACTTAAGAAACTTATCCACCAATATACTTACTTTTTATTCCCGATCAAACTTCCTTCTATGGTTCAAAATCTGTACAAAACATTTGTTTCTAAAAAAAACTATTAACATAAAACCTCAAATTAGCAAACCATCTCGAGCAAAACATGCTAATACACGAGATCGAACCCAAGCCTTCCTTCTCTCCGAAAACTCAAGCCAAATATCGTTCCACCCGTACCCATCTCCGAACTCAACAAAACAAAAAATCGACATCAGCTACAAGGACCCTGTACACATGTACAACTCCTCGCTACAGCTCCGATCGCTGCTGCGCCTTCAGACGAGTCGGCGAAGACCATCTCATCGTAGCCGAACACCCAGAAATCCAAACCACCCCTCGAATCAAAAATCGAAAGAAAAACGAACCTATTTGGCTAAAATTCCGATCAATAATCTCCCAAAATCACCCATTGCTTCCACGTCTGGCCGCAACCTCGCTCGCCACCTACTTCGATCGAAAGCTCACCCATACAGCCTCCTCCGAGCCAATTTCCTTAAACTCCGGCCGGCTACTCGTCACACAATTCAACTGCGTATCAACCATAAATCGAAACTTCCTTAAACCCTAAAATCCTTCGTCTCACTCAAATCAAGACCAAATTCAAAAATTGGCCATGGTCAATACCTCCGTTATGTCCACCAAACCCTTCCATTCCCAACCGCGCCACCCCACAATGGCTAGATCGCCAGAAATAAATTTTTGAATGAAAATGATCATCTAACAATATCTCGAGGAATACAACGTTAAAAATTATAACTTCTTCATTATAATTCAAATTTTCAAACAACAATCACAGCTGCATGTTTGAAATATAAAATTAAAAACATTTATTTTTCACAAAAATTTGGTTGTTTACTGTAAACTTGAACCCAATCGAACTACACAACCAAATTTTCTTCCATATTATTTTTAACATAAACTGTACCAAAATTAAACACATCCCTAGTTTATAGTATCAACAAATTCAAACTAGTTAAAGAGAAATAGGTTTTTGAAGTGGGATGAACCATATATTTACTGTCAACAGAGCATAGATGATTTATTTTCAGATTTAAAATAAATGCTTCTCACCTAAATATTCATGTAAACTATATATATATATATGATTGTTGCATGCATCAAGGTATCACTAGATTTAAATTATTAAAACAAAGGTTTACTCACCATTCTGGAAGAACAGAGAAACCCGGGTCATGTCTGGAATTTTGATTTTTCTTAAATTTGAAACTGCTTGATCCTTGATTTGAGACTACTACTCGTTCGCATTTGAATTCTTCTGAAGCTTAATTGTTGATTGAGTTGCTTGTGGCTTGATTCAGTTGAATTGGTTTGCATTTGCAGGTTTCAGCCTCGTTTGTCCCTCTTTTTTTCCAGCTTATTTGGTTTACAGGTTTTAGTTAAAAAGAGAAGAAAGAGAGATTGAACCGAGAATGAAGAAAACAGATTTCTTTTATTTATTTTTTTAATTTTAGTTATCAAAGAAAAAAACAAATAAAGCCACTTGTCCTTATATTATGATATTTACATGTTTTAACTCTTCTTTTATTAAATCGTTTAAGTCAATATATGTATTTATGTTAAAAATGTTTGTTTTTCATATTAATAAGCTTTTAAAATTTAATAAATATACAAGTGAGAATTTATGTAAACCATTGTTTATAAAAAAATTATGTTTTGCCCCAAATAAATATATTAGATGCTTATATTCTTGTGAATCTTATTTTAACTCTAATTTTTAATTTTTTTTAATTTAAAGATATATTTTAGCTTGAGTTTAAAATAAGGATTTAATTAAAAGTTCATTTACATTTCTTTTATATTAACTTATGTTTCATATTAGTATGTACATATTCAAACTATAATTATAATATTGTGTATATATATTATTTATTATCCTGGACGATTTAAAATTCAACACTTGTATTATAGTTTTAAACCTATGTTCATATATATATATATATATATATATATTCAAATATTTGTCAGAATTTTTATCTGTTTAATTTACAAAATAAAATTTAAATAAAATTTTAACCCTGATAATTACCAATTATCAGATGCCCGAAAATACGGGTTTATCACGTTCCTCCCCCCTTTGAATTTTTTCGTCCTCGAAAAGGAACAAAGCCAGAATTTATTAAAATGCACAAAATCATATAGATTTTCTTTGATTATTTTTAAAACACTTTTAAAATCTGTATAATATTTCCAAAATAGTTTTATAAAAATACTTTTATAACTCGATGTTTCAACCAGTCCATCCTTGTTCTCATAGAAATTCGGTCATACGTTGATCAGGCGTACAATTGAAAATTATAAGTACTTAGCAGAACGTTTCCAACATCTAGTGAAAATACTTGAAATATTTTATTGAAAATATAGAAAACAGTTTTTGAAAATAGAGGATATATATTTGGTGAGAATGCTTTGGAAATCATCATCCCCATCTGTGGTCGCAGTTACATTCCAGGGTTACGTTGTCGTCGCAGCAAAAGTCCATGTAACTGCAGGCTCTCCGTGGCCTCTCGATTACGCCATGGAACCCACAACAGATCACAGTTATATTCCAGGGTTACGTTGCCATCGCAGCAAAAGTCCATGTAACTACAGGCTCTCAGCGGCCTCTGATTTTCAATGTCGAAATGAAACTTCTCCACTCCTACATAGGTCGTAGTCTACCGATATAAAAACACAGACTGTTGGCTCTCAACGGCACACACGACTTTCGCTATGTTATACCATAGGTCGTAGTCTACCGATAAAATCAAATGCAGACTGTTGGCTCTCAGCGACACACACGACTTTCGCTATGGAATACTCTACTCATAATCCCTAGGAACTAGTTTTGTCCGGAATCCTCACAGGATCAACTTTAGAACCCCCCGTTGGGGCTCAAGGCAGCACCACCCGGTGGCACTCCTGAGAAGTTCATTTCAAGGGAGCGCCTTTTCCTCCAGAGCCATCATCAAAACATTATATACTGTACACATATAGTATTTTCAAATCATACACCTAGTATGATCCCATACAAAGCTCCTTTACACAAAATTGATTATTCCAAAATCGATAATTCTCAAACTAGGCTTTCCAAATTTCAATATTGATTTTACCCAAAAATCAAAAGCCTTTCCAAATCCAAAGGTTCCAAAAACCTCTTCTAAAATCCTCATAAGATCCTTTATATATATACAGATACATATAATTTTTAAAACTTTGGATCATTTCAAACTTGTATAAAACTCCTTTTATACTTCAAACATTTTAAAAAAACCCTTTTCTTCTGGCAAAAGATTCAACAAGAGAAGTTTCATTTTATAAAACAAAGATATTTAGCTTTGTTTACTCAAAATTAAATATTCAAATTTGATTACTCCTTTAAATATCATTTTCATTAAAATCCGTACGATGTACACATATCATCCGTACGCTATACCAATCTGATCACTCACTCGACCACAAAATTCCACTTCCGAACTAGTATCGTCCACCCGACTTCCTAATGCGGACACAGATCTGGTTTCTTGATCAGAAGCCGTCATTCTCCTTGCATAGTCATAACTATGATAGAGAATATCCAGAACCAATCAACAATCCATATCCAGGTTCGTTGTTGAAAATCGAGTGAAAAATCCCACTCGGATCGATATAACTATCTCGAAATTCTATGCTCGAATATGGATCAAACCACTATGCGAATAGAATAACATACGTACACCCTACGTATTTATCTTTATTGGTTATTAGCCAAATCAATTCCATTTCTATTCACAATCACTTTGATTCTCATTCACTTACTCACAATTGCTTCAATCCGTTTGGATTATCACCTCTATCTTATCTCGATAGGGTATTTAACCAATAACAGTTTGAACTCCGACCAGTTTATTTAGAAAATAGCTTGAAAATTTTAAAAATAGATAAGTAGTTGGAAAATAATTACTAGTTTGTAAAATAGGTGTAAAATAGTTAGATTAATTATAGAAATTTTAGATAATTGCAAAATAATAGTAAGATAGTAATTGGTTTTGTAAAATAGTTGGAAAATTGTTAAACAGTTTCAAAAATAATTGTAAAACAAGTATAAGATAGTTTGGCTTTTAAAAGAAAGGTTGTGTATATAATGAATAGCTTGGAAAAAATAGGTTTATATTAAAATAGTCCAGAGTCAAAACTGCTCACTTCCCAATCTCCATTCTCATCAATTTAATTTAAATTTCCATTTACATCTAAATTGACTCAATTCCAATTTAAATAACTTCAATTTCTATTGGAATTGATTCAACCCCAATTTAAGTTGAATTAACATCAGTTTCTTTCCAAATTTAACTTTATTCAACCTTGATCTCAAATTCTACTAATTCAAATAAATTTCAATTGAACTTGTTCCAATTTCAACTCCAGTTTGAATTAATCCCAATTTCGCACTCCCTTTCCAAATCAAGTCGAATTATTCTTGATTTCCTTCCGAATTCAATTCAAATTCTATTTGAATTTTAAAATTAGTCAACTTTAATTACAATTCCCAAATTATTCAAATCAATCCAATTCAAATTTTCCATTTGAATCTTATACTCATCCATCTTCAATCACAATTTTAATTAAATCAAATCGAGAACTAATTCAAATTTCAAATTTAAATCATCTCGAATTATATAAATTCGAGTTAAATTTCAAGTGTTAGTTTAACCCTTTTAGACCAAATTATCCTTTATTTAAAGTTTTTAAACAATTTAATTTCTGAGCTCAAATTCTAGAATTTTCATTTTAAATTATCTTTACATAGTTATTTCAAAGTTTGCGTAAGAGTTCCAAACAATTTCTATCTTAAAAATTCAACTTATCACCTAAATTTTATCTTCTAGTTTGAAATAAAAAAAAACAGTTAAATTTACAAATTCAATCATTCAGATTTCCAGTTCAAAGTAATTCCATATCCTTGATTTCAAATTAAAGTGTGATTTTCCTTTTTATCCCAATAATGGATATATTACCACACTTCCCTACTTATTCATTGAAAACAAATCCAATTCACAACTTAAAGATTTTTAACAACAATAGGATGATAGCATCTAATTTATTTTAAAACATCCATTTACTTTCAATTTTTCGGATTTCAAACCCAATTTGAGATCACTCAAACTCTCAATTACAATCAACCATTTAACTTCCCAAGTTAAATCTTAATTTCATCTTAAAATTCGCAAATCAGGTTGATCATTCCAACATA
The DNA here is from genome assembly GCA_030765085.1 of Allium cepa. Taxonomy (NCBI): domain Eukaryota; kingdom Viridiplantae; phylum Streptophyta; class Magnoliopsida; order Asparagales; family Amaryllidaceae; genus Allium; species Allium cepa. Next base: position 958,590,184 of record CM060939.1, on the reverse strand, counting down.
TTTAACTTTTTTCCAAGTTAAACTCAATTCACTTAATCCAGTCAACCTTACCCAATTTGAACTTCCATTTTAAATTTTAAACTTCTCATAAATCATCTTCTCACTTATGAAGTTCAAAAACATATCACTTTGGGTATCATATCTCATTCAGATTTAAAACTCAATATTTAGAGTTTATTTCAAACCATCCTTGATATTATGTATATCCATACATATTAACTTCTTTTACATACCAAGTTATACTTTAAATTTTTAAACCACCTTTAGTTTTTAATTCAAAACAAATTTTATTAAATTTTCAAACAACTCTTGTTTGAAGTAGGACTATTTTATTCAAATGCATTAAATAATATTATTTATTGTTTCTTTAAATTAATTACGTCATTAATTAATTCCAATTGATCACATTCGGTGATTAACTTATTTCTTAATTACCTTCATTAAGTAATTGTCCTTTAAATTACTTACCTCTAGTTACTTCATTAAGTAACTTCCTCTTAATTTATCATTTCCAATTATTTCCATAAATTGATCTCATTAAATAAAGTTTAATTAATTACATAAATTAATTGATTATCCCTATCCTGAAACCTTTCCCAAATTCAAGATTTAATTTCAGTTTGGTTGTATTTCAGTTACTTCTTAATTTAATTCAATAATTTAACAACCAATTTCTTTGCTATTTATTAGAAAGAAATATTGCTTTATATATCAAAATATATTCTTATATAAAATCTTTTAAAATATTTATATAAGAAAATAACAAGTACGCTCTCATATTTATATATATTCAACTCATTCTAGGGTACCACTTACCTTATCCTTAATGAGTAATCCCACCAGAGCCAAGGTTCTCGCTTAACCTTCTGCTCCGATACCAAACGTAACGACCCGGAAATAACTTATAGATAGTTAGGAAAAGAAGAAGAGATAGAAGAAGAAGAAACAGAAAACCAAACCCAAAGTCTCACATTTGCAGCGGATAAAATATAATATCACATAAATAATAGTTATACAAAGGAAATTATACTTGTCAAATTACACTTTAATATATATATCAGGGTTACAAAAGATTTACAATCACAGAACAGTTATATCAATCTGTTTCAGATACTATAATATATCACATCAGAAGCTCTCCATACGTTCCTGCTCTCCAGCTCGCCTCCTGAGCTCCAGAACGTCCTTACCTGAAAATCTGTAATACTTGGTCTGACCCGAGCATTACATCAAAGTAACACCCGGGTCAGGCTGGAAACCAGCGTGAGTAAACCCATCTAACATGGAACACTAAACATACAATTTATATAAACCCGAGGTAGCTTGTATCAATTTACAGCTTCACAAGTCATTATAGACATCACTTACATTACGCATAAATTTCTAAGTACGAAAACTTAGATTAAATGGTCCAATTCATTTAAATCATTTCATTCCAGTTTATTGATCTCACATATCAATCTATATAAGAATCGAAGTGGTTTCGGGTATTTACTAATACCCGACTCCGGCCTCTTCGAATTCAACGCCATCTAAACCCAAGTTATTCAATTAAATACAATTCAACTTCAATTACCGGATAACCATTATATACGACAATTCTTAATTTATAGATAATCACATTATCAATGTCCATTCAACATCATATCTCAAGTTATTCATATCAGAAATATCAACCAAACCAAAACACTTATCATCATTCAATCATTCATTACAAGATTTATTACTTCCATTAATTACATTAGTTAATTAATGATCCTCCAATTACTTTCATTAGTTAATTATTCTCAAAGTTCATACAATAATTAACCTTTACCTCAATTACATTCATTAATGAATCTTGATTAATAACAATCAGAAATTAACTTTCTAAATTACTCCATCAATTAAACCCACTCCTTGATTAATTATATTCATTAATCCGTTAATTACACTGAGTACTTATCCCTTAATTCCTTCCATCAAGTAATTATACTTTAATTACTTCCCATCTGGAAATTCCCTTTGCAATTTATTATATCCGGTAATTATCCACTCATTACTTCACTAAGGGATTACTCCTCAATAATTACCTTAAGTAATTATACTTAATCTTTAATTAATTATATTTATTAAGCACCCTTGATTAATCTCATTATGTAATTAATTACATTACTTAATTAACTTCCCAGAACTTTTATTAGTCAATTCTACAATTAATTACACTACTAAGTAATTATTCTTCATATTAATTACACCAGATAATTAACCCAAACTACTTTCAATCCTCAATTAATGACACCCTGTAATTACCATCACAAATTACTTCACTAAGTAATTATACTTAATAAACCTCATTAAGTAATTACACTCAATCCCATCATTAAGTGATTATTTAAATTAATTAAACCAATTAATTAACTTAAACAAATAATTAATCCATTAATTACTTCATCAACTATCCACTAATTACTTTTAGTAAGTAATTACCCTTAATATTTATCACAAAAATTAATTATTCTTGGTTATTAATTAACTAACCTTTAATGACTCAAGACTTTAATTAATTCAAAGATAACCCGTTATCTTAATGTAATTACTTAATTGACACTTAAATCTTATTTAAACCAAAAGTTTGAAATTAATTTATACAAATCACTTGAATCTTAAAGTTCAATACCTCATTTCTTAATTATCCATTTAATCACATTCCTTATTATTTAAATTTTTTTAGAGATTTAATAATTAACTTAACATATAATTATCCAATCAAAACAATTTAATTTCAAACATTTGTATTTAAACTATATATTTTGAAACTTGTTGATATTAACTTAAGAAACTTATCCACCAATATACTTACTTTTTATTCCCGATCAAACTTCCTTCTCTGGTTCAAAATCTGTACAAAAAATTTGTTTCTAAAAAAAAACTATTAACATAAAACCCCAAATTAGCAAACCATCCCGAGCAAAACTTGCTAATACACGCGATCGAACCCAAGCCTTCCTTCCCTTCGAAAACTCGAGCCAAATTTCGTTCCACTCGTACCCATCGCCGAGCTCAACACAGCACAAAATCGACATCAGGTATAAGGACCCTGTACACGTGTACAACTATTCGCTACAGCTCTGATCGCTGCTGCACCTTCAGACAAGTCGGCGAAGACCATCTCATCGTAGCCGAACACCCAGAAATCCAAACCATCCCTCGAATCAAAAATCGAGAGAAAAACGAACCTATTTGGCTAAAATTCCGATCAACAATCACCCAAAATCACCCATTTCATCCACGTCTGGCCGCAACCTCGCTCGCCACCTACTTCGATCGAAAGCTCACCTATACAGCCTCCTCCTAGCCAATTTCCTTGAACTCCGGCAGGCTGCCCGTCACACAATTCAACTGCGTATCAACCATAAACCGAAACTTCCTTAAACACTAAAATCCTTCCTCTCACCCAAACCAAGACCAAATTCAAAAATTGGCCATGGTCAATACCTCCGCTACGTCCACCAGACCCTTCCAGTCCCGACCGTGCCACCCCACAATGGCTAGATCGCCATAGATAAATTTTTGAATGAAAATTGATCGTCTAACAATATCTCGAGGAATACAACGTTAAAAATTATAATTTCTTCATTAAAATTCAAATTTTCAAACAACAACGACAGCTGCATGTTTAAAATATAAAATTAAAAACATTCATTTTTAACAAAAATTTGGTTGTTTACTGTAAACTTGAACCCAATCGAACTACACAGCCAAATTTTCTTCCAAATTATTTTTAACATAAACTATACCAAAATTAAACACATCCCTAGTTTAAAGTATCAACAAATTCAAACTAGTTAAAGAGAAATAGGTTTTTGAAGTGGGATGAACCATATATTTGCTGTCTACAGAGCATAGATGATTTATTTTAAGATTTAAAATAAATGCTTCTCACCCAAATGTTCATGTAAACTATATATACTATATGATTGTTGCATGCATCAAGGTATCACTAGATTTAAATTATTAAAACAAAGGTTTACTCACCATTCTGGAAGAACAGAGAAACCTAGGTCATGTCTGGAATTTTGATTTTTCTTAAATTTGAAACTGCTTGATCCTTGATTTGAGACTACTACTCGTTCACATTTGAATTCTTCTGAAGCTTAATTGTTGATTGAGTTGCTTGTGGCTTGATTCAGTTGAATTGGTTTGCATTTCCAGGTTTCAGCTTCATTTGCCCCCTTTTTTTTTCCAGCTTATTTGGTTTATAGGTTTTAGTTAAAAAGAGAAGAAAGAGAGATTGAACCGAGAATGAAGAAAACATATTTCTTTTATTTTTTAATTTACTTGTCCTTATATTGATTATTTAGCTTACACATTTACATTGCAATTTACAAGTGTCCTGAATATTATGATATTTACAAGTTTTAACTCTTCTTTTATTAAATCGTTTAAGTCAATATATGTATTTATGTTAAAAATGCTTGTTTTCATATTAATAAGCTTTTAAACTTTAATAAATATACAAGTGAGAATTTATGTAAACCTTTGTTTATAAAAAATTTATGTTTTGCCCCAAATAAATATATTAGATGCTTATACGCTTGTGAATCTTATTTTAACTCTAATTTTTTATTTTTTTATTTAAAGATATATTTTAGCTTGAGTTTAAAATAAGAATTTAATTAAAAGTTTATTTACATTTCTTTTATATTAACTTATGTGTCATATTAATATGTACATATTCAAACTATATTTATAATATTGTGTATAAATATTATTTATTATCCTGGAAGATTTAAAATTCAACACTTGTATTATAGATATAAACCTATGTTCATATATATATATATATTCAGATATTTGTCAGAATTCTGATAATTACCAATTATCAGATGCCCGAAAATCCGGGTTTATCATAGAAACGCACCTCCTCACGCCAAAAGTGACACTTCAAGAATTTTACATTCAACTGATGAACACGAAGTGTACGAAGAACCTCATCAAGATGAATAGGATGCTCTTCCATACTCTAGGAAAACACCAAAATGTCATCCTTGAATACTACAACGAACTTATTTAGGACAATCTCGAAAAGCACGACTCATCAAATCTACAATAGCTCACCAATCTTCTTACTTAACTCCTTCCTCTCCCTAGGAGCCATATGTCTCACGTGCAATGCCATTGGCTTAGCATTGTCATTCAAATAGATCCTAAAGTCGATCTCTCTTTTAAGTAGTAGTCCCCTAACCTCTTTAAAAACGTCTGGGAAATCTCTAACTACTCGAACGGAATCTACTCTCTTAGTGATGAATCAAAGGAATAAAAGAAGATCAACATGACTGACCCTTGTAGGTTGCAAAAAACCTCGAGAGTCCTTCCGCAACAGGTCTCTAGTCTATGACTCTCCTCTCGCAGTCTAATATCGCTCCATAAGGGGATAACCAGTCCATCCCAAAAATCATCCCATATCCCGAAAATCCCAGTACATAGGCGTTATAATCAAACTCTACTTCTAGTATAAAAAATTTCAAACACCTACAAATCATGGATAAATGTGCCGATCCTCCTATGTGGTTTGAAACAACTATAGGGTCTACTACTAGAGAAATATCTAAGTGCAAACAATCAACCAAGGAACTAGAAATGAAAGAAAGCGATGTTTTGGAGTCAAAAAGATTCTGAATAGGAAAATCCAAAATAGAGATCAAACCTACTACAGAGACTTTCTTACCTCGATCTAGTCCACTACTAGAAGGCACAACACCCAACGCTTATACTTGCGCTGTAGGTGTGCCTGCTCTTTGCCTATCTTCTAAGGACAAGCTCTAATAAGGTTCCCAAGCTGCCCAAAGTTGTAACACCTCCCTTTCGTTGTGTCCTTCTTGCAATCCTTTATGAAATGCCCAAGCAATCCACAACTATGAAATTCCTCGCCTTTCTTGATCGGTCCCTCTTGAGGTACTCCTCCTTTTTTCTTGTCCTTATCCTTCTTATTCTTCCACCATTCCTTCTTAGAGTTTTCTGATTTAGGAACCTCCTTAACCTCTTCTTTTTTAGCAACATCCGACATGAGAGCCATCTTCACAAGTGACTCATACGTCGCTCCCATAGGTACATGTGTCAATGCCAACCTATAGAGGGGCTGGTTCAAACCGTTATCAAACTTGATGGCCTTCTTACGCGGTGTATTAACAAGCTCCATTTCGAACCGCTATAGCTCATTAAACTGATTTATATACTCTTTCACCGAAAGACCACCTTGCTTCAGACTAATGAACTTCTCCAACTACATGCTTTCCTCAGCTCGCGATAAGAACTTTCTCTCAGACCTTTCCTGAAGTCCAAACCAACCAATGTCTCTATCTTCTATCTCTATGATCTCCCACCAGCAAAAAGCTTCTCCCTTCAGCTGCCAAGATGCAAGATGAACTCTCTGTCGGTCCTCTAATCCTAACCGTCCAAATATTTGATATGTATTCCTCAACCAAGCTCGTGCCTCCATGAAATCCTCTGTGCTAGAAAGTTTCTTGCCTCCTAGATTAGCGAAGTTCTTTGATAGCTTAGAAAAATTGGCTGCTGTAGGTGGATTAGTGTGATCTCCACCCGCTGGTGCTACATTCGGCGCTTTCCCTTCCACCTCTAGTGCCGTAGCTTGGAGGTATCTACAGAACCGGCCAAGGACTTGGAGACCCTCTGGAAGATTTGCGGCGTCCGTTATTCTATGCAAAGAAAATAAAATTTAGGCTCAAAAGAATCGAAAGAAGGTTAAACTGGACTTTGAAGGGACTTCTATAAAAACTCTCTTATACTTGAAAACCATTTCTATAATAAGAGTTTCTTTCTGAAAAATACTTTTAGTTTGAAGGTATGTTACTTTTGAAAAATAATTTACTTTTAAAATAAGTTTTTAGGAATCCTATAACCATTGGCTCTGATACCAAGTGAAACACCCCCACACCGCTTAGTATAAAGATGTGGTGGGTTATAGGTATAGTTAAAGCATCACAGAGACTAAGATTCACAAGACAAATAAATAAAAACAACGAAAACATAATAACTAGGTATTTAAAATTAAACTTCATTTCAAAACAGAATATGTCTTTAAAACAAAATACACGTGTCTCGTGAAAATACAATCTCAATCACATCATCAAAGTACATAAACAATAAAAATCATCCCTCTCATAAAGTACCAGTACATCCAAAGTCAAATGAAAAGAAAACTGAAAAGAAAAGAAGAATACATGGAGACTCCAAGAATATGTCTCCAAGCGGTTTGAATCTACTGTTCTCGATTTTGCTGGCCTATGGAGGAAAAGGGGAAATAGAGGAGTGGGTCAGACTACAAGTCTGGTGAGTAAAAGTAATTACTAGCATTCTTAAGCAAGATAAAGATAATAGACTAAGCATCAATTCTTGTATGAAAGGAAAATACAGAAAAGATAAAACTAGGATGAAATATTGTTTCTGATTCTATTTGCTTTGCTTGTCATTATTTGCACTTGCCTTAAACTATTTGTGATTAGGCTGAAACTCTAATCCTATTTTAATTAGTCTGAAATCCTAATTCTACCCGTTGATCGACCTTCTATCTATGTTGTGCCACTGTGAACCAATCATGTTGGTCATAGAAAAAGACACATGTTGTGACGCCCCACCTCTATACCCACGCTAGCCAAGAACACTACGGTGTAGTGCTGTCAACTAGAGCGGAGAATAAGGCAGTTGAGGAGCGACCATCCATGTAATTTCTTATCACACGGTGGCTATAAAATAATCTTCGGAAACAAATATAGAAGTAAGCATAACATGCGAATCAATCACAGATATCCATATCACAAAGGAGGAAAGAGATATGAATATATATCACATAAAAGTGTACATCAGAGTAGTGGTCTAAAAAGATCCACGATAATACAAAAGAATAGCAACGCGTGCTATACAAAAGAATACAACTATGAGTCTATATCTCAAGTGTAAACAACAAAAGCTGCTAATCTAAACAAGTAGCCAAAAGTCTGAGTAGTGAATCACTGAGGGAGGAGTCAAGCAGTAGCACCTGTAACATCTCGGTCTGACCCGAGTATTATTTATAAGAAAATAATAAACGGATCAGTCTAGCTATAAATATCAGATGACATGATATAAAATAAAAGATATGGCATAAACATAAAATATCCATACGACATACTACTATAAGTATGCAAATAATGATCAACAGGAGATCAACCGATAAGAGATAGATCAATATCACAAGAATCTTCTCAAAGATCCAAAGAGGGCATCATACCCTAAACTTGTACTCATGACAAGTCAAAGAGATAAATTCCAGAAATCAACACAAGAAATCCAGAAATCATAAAAAGGGAAAGAGGCCTATCACATGACGGTCCGAAGACCATGGGGAGCTACCCCGCATGTGTGAATGGAATCACACAGATTGAGGTCAAGACTAACCAAAAAGTAGAAAGGTATGTGTGAATGGAATCACACAAGTGGTGTATAGTCTAACCTTGCAATGAAAGAGACATCGCGCAATTGCTAGTCTAATTCATAAAGCGATCATCAAGATCAACGAGAAGTGTCAATTACACTAAGCTAGTAAATATAGAAGTTTAGCTTCATGTCCCATAACCACTTGCTTAACTTAAATATTTACGAACAAACTGTAAATCTTCACTAATAAAATTGTCACAAGAGGTTCAATCGAACAAGTCCAAGAATTAACCGACTAAGTGAACGCAAGCGTTTCATACCACTTGTTTTACTAAATCGTTTAATTAGATTTCTCATCCGAGTGAGGTAAAGGCTTGTATATACTAATAGATTGGAAAACGGTTTAAGAAAAGAGCTTTGTTATTAGAAATAGAGTTGAAATTGTTTGTTAAAAGAGTTTTGATATTTACTACTAGTATTGAAACCTTTATATTTTAAAGTGACAAAACACAGAAGCAATTGTAGAAACAATCAGTCACAAAAATCGCATACGGAGATGTGAATAAAATCCAAGGAAATCAGCTCAATGTTTTTCAGATAAGATCCCCTACGGAGGGGGTGTCCAGGGGGGGGTGGCAACCCCCCAAAGTAGGGGTGCGGGGGCAACGCCACCGCTTACAGGGTTTGACCTGCCCGGTCAGGTCGCGGGGGTCCAGGGGGCAGCGCCCCCGGCGGGGTGCGGGGCATCGCCCCGTCCAAAACGGTACAACTTAGTGAAGACAAAATGAGGTCTAACGACCTAAGAGGGATAGAGTCGAGCGACCTAATGGTTGCGACCTAGGGGTCTAAGTGGCACGACCTAGTGGTCCAGCGACCTAAAGGGTAAAGGTCATGCGACCTAAAATGGGTTCGCGACCTAACGGAGACGAGGTCATGCGACCTAAAGTGGTTCGCGACCTAAAGGTGTTCGCGACCTAACAAGGTTCACGACCTAACGGAGACGAGGTCATGCGACCTAAAGTGGTTCGCGACCTAAAGGTGTTCGTGACCTAACAAGGTTCACGACGTAACGGAGACGAGGTCATGCGACCTAAAGTGGTTCGCGACCTAATAGGGTTCGCGACCTAAAGGTGCACGACCTAAGGTCTTTCGACCTAGGGGTATATAGGTAACACGACCTAAAAAATGTCGCGACCTAAGGGGCCAAGCGACCTAGTGGGTCATACGACCTAGAGGAAACAGGGTCCAGCGACCTAAGGAAAACAAGGTCCAACGACCTAAGGAAAACAAGGTCCAACGACCTAAAGGGATGGGAGTCATGCGACCTAAAGGAGTATGCGACCTAAAGAAGTGCGCGAGCTAAATGAAGGCGGAACAACTCAGGGTCTAACGACCTAGGGGGGGCGACCTAAGGTCTAATGACCTAAGACCGCGGAGACGTTTCCAACAGAGTGAACGACTTAACAACCTAAGCCTAACGACCTACGACCTAAGGTCCCACGACCTAATGAGGCAGGCAAGGCCGAACGAACAATACGCGAACGACCTAAAGTCCAACGACCTACGACCTAAATCCGAGGCGACCTAAATCCGAGGCGAATGAAATATGCAGGCCTTGAATTTTCCACATGCGCGAGCTAATGATTCCGAGCGACCTATACCTGGGCAGAGCGACCTAAGCTCAGGAAGTTCACCAAACAACTAAAAATTGGAGTTTTTCGCCAATCCAATCCAAACCAAATGCAAATATACATGCTAAAGTGATGGGGAATCATTCCCAACAGTCCAATATAGTTATAGACTAGATTTGTGAGATAAAAATCTCACCTTTGCTCCAAAACCCAATGAAAATGAAGAACAAAGCTTGAAGGCAAATGGAGAAGCAACCACAAGCTTGAATCCGATGTCTTCTTCTTGAATTTGGAGTTGAATGTTGGAGTTGCAATAAAACAAAGACTTTGGAGTTTTAATTTCTCATTCCATTCACCATTTTTGTTGAAGCTTTAGTGTTAGGAAATGAAATGAAGCAATGAAGAAGAAGGGGGGTGGAACTTGGGCCTAATGGGCTAAAAGTCCAAACCAAAGGCTCTAGTGAAAAAGTGGTGAAATTCCACTAACCCCAAACATATCAATGTTTATACTTAGAAGATTGCAAACGATGTTTCGAACTCAATGGAAGTGGTCTCGAGTCCTAATCTGACCGTTTGCAAAAAGCAGCTTCGGACCAAAATCCGATTAACGATAAAATATTTAAATATAAAAATCGATAAATATGCGGGTTGTTACAGACTCCCCTCCTTAAAGAAATTGCGTCCTCGCAATATATAAGGTGGAAATAAGAAGTAACAACCATAAAAGCATATTAATACTAAAGAAATTTGGTATTAGAAGTTCACCTCAAAGAGCAGGAGTAAGCAAGTCCGGATGTGTTCGCTCGATGAATTCTCTGGATTCCCAAGAGCAATCCTTAGGATTTGTGGACCATTGAACCCTCACAAGCGGAACATCTTTATTTCGAAGCCGTTTACCCTCCAAAGCAATAATTCGAATAGGATGCTGCTCATAAGTTAAATTCGGCGAAACTTCAATTTCTTCCACAACAGCAGGCTCAAGAATGGAATCGGAATCCCGAAGGCATTTCCGTAATTGAGAAACGTGAAACATGTCGTGCATAGCAGAAAACTGAGCCGGTAATGCAAGGCGACAAGCCATGGAATCTATACGTACGGTGATAGGGAATGGCCCAATATATTGAGGCGCTAATCTTTCCCTATCAACGGGAACGTACAACATCTATCATAGGTGAAACATGAGTAAAATTCTGGACCTAAAACCAGCTTCTCACCGACCTTAAGCCAACAAGAAGGAGATTGGCATAGCATTCCCTAGAGTGCCTCGAAGAATGCCATACCAATACTAGATTGGAAGCTATGATTATAGGAAAATTCAACAAGAGAAATATGATTTTCCCAACTTCCACAAAAATCAAGCACACAACACGAAGAAGGTCTTCCAGAGTTTGGTTCACACGCTCTACTTGTCCATCGGACTGGGGTAATAAGCGGTGCTTAAATTAAGCTTCGTTTCTAAAGCTTTTTGAAGACACTTCCAAAAATCCTTTAGTAAACAATGGATCGCTATCGCTATCGATAGAAGTAGGAACTCCATGTAATTTAACATCTCCTTTAACAAAGAGTTTGGGCCAAAAGAGGAACGGTTCGGTTAATCCGAACGGGGAATAAAATGGACGGATTTAGTAAGTCTATCTACTATAACCCATAAGTTATCATGACCCGAACGGGAACGGGGAAAGACATCTATAAAATCCATGGAGATTTGGTCTTACTTCCAAATTGGAATTTCTAAAGGTTGCATTAACCCACCAGGCCTTTAGTGTAGGGCCTTGACAAGATGGCGAGTCATACAACACTTAACAAAGTTAGCGATATCAGATTTCATTCACTCCAAATAATAAAGTCGCTTCATATCTATGTACACTTTACTACTTCTAGGATGAATGGTAATTTTGGAACGATGTGAATCTTCTAAAATATATTGACGAAGATCACAAATATTTGGTACGATAAGTCTACCAAACTTTTAAATGTCGCCGCGAAAATCAATATCGAAGTCTTTCTAACTTTCAATAATAATTTTATCCCTACAACATTGGCTAAGAAGAGCCAATTCAGAATCTAGCCTTTTGAGCTACAAGAATGCAGTCTAAAAAGAATAAGGAACCTCTAGACTACATAAAACAAGGGATGCATATAAATCGAATTTCGCGATCTCGAATCTCTCAAGTGAATAGAGTCTCGAGATCGTTCCATTCGGATATCACCATAGAAAACAACTACTTGTTGCTTACGACTAGTGCATTGGCAATAAGATTTCCCCTTTCAGGGAGTATATAGAATATCAAGATCATAAGATGCAAGAAATTCGAGCCAATATGGTTGACGCAACTTAATTATGAGAAATAGATATCCCAATGATTTATAATTGAGGTAGAGAACAAATTTCTCCACCAAAGACGATGATGCCAAATATTGAAAGCAAAATCAATAGCCGCGAGTACCAGATCATAAGTGGCATTCCTAGTCTCGATCGGCCTTAAAGATTTAGAAGCAAAAGTGATTGCACGTTCTCTTTCGCAAGAGAACGGCATCCAAACCCATACAATAAGCATTGGTACTAAGGTTAAAGTCTTGGTTCTCTTCGGGAATCACAAGAATAAGAATATTGAAAAGAAGGAATTTTGTCCTCTTTCCCAAAAAGCTAAAACTTTGAAAATCACAATTACCTTTATAGAAAAATTTATATTTTACAAGTCAATTTATTGTGTCTGATTGTCTCATCAAAGCGTTTAGGAAATCCCTATCGATAGCGTTGATCAAGTGCATCGACCAGAAATCTTAAAACACTAAATGGGCAATACAACACAAAATTACCTTTTTATAGGAATTTAAAATATCTTCTTAAAAGATTTGTAAAATTTTAAATTTCTCTTTTCATCCAAAATTAATAAATACAAGATTGGAATTATTGAGATATCCATAGAATACTTGATTTATAAAATGGATGAAATAAACTGGATAAACTGAATGACACAATATGTCATTCATATAAATCATAATGAGTGCGGAATGCGGTATGTGGAAGGCTAACTTCCGCAACTCGTAGTGATTGAAATTCGGTGGCAAGGTCAAACTAGAAAGACCTTAACACCACTTAAAAGGTTGCTTAGGAGATCCTAAGACAAACTCAAAAATATCGGAGAATTCTCAACCGATATGAATGAGAGAGATATCTCTTTATTCAACATGTGAGCTTAAAGAATAAAATGATGCCATCGATTTGAAATCGAAATCACAAAGGAAAAATATGAATCTGCTTAACAGATTGAAAATGTCGAAAAAGGAATTGTCCATTCGGAACAATTGGATATGGGCTTCAAAGTGATTAAGCCAATCCTTTCACGCAAATCAATTCCGAAACCTAAGCAATGCACAATACGCAAATCGGTTCGGAAAGAAAAATCACATGTAATAATTTCGACATCAATAATAAGCAAATTGAGTGTTGCGAATCCTCTGATTCGGATTCACAATCCTCAAAGAAGTCATCAAGCCCAAAATATAAAAATAAAGAGAATCAACAAGTTCTTCTGATAAATAAAAATGATGAGGGAAACCCATATCAAAAACAACTCGAATCGGATAATCGCAAACAAATGAAATCAAGGATTAAATAAGGAATACCTTGACCCAGAGAAGTTTCGTTAGAAGCTTTTAGCTTTCCTTCTCTCTTACTAGGTCGTGTGGGACATGTAGACAAGTAATGGCCCGAGCCCATGCAATAGCGGCAATAGAGGGGTTTCGGGCACTTAGTTACATAATGGTCTGAGGAACCACAATTGTAGCATCGTTTACGACTAGAGGTAGATGGCTTGGCTACCGAAGTTTCTGGTCCACCTTCTTCTTACTTAGAAGTATGGGGCAGACAGAAATATGATGACTGGAATCTTTGCAGTAACGACAAAAGAGTGGTTCCGGACACTCCTTCGCATAGTCGTCCCTAGAACCACAGTTGTAGCATTTTCCACAACTAAGGATTGGAGTCTTTGCTCCAAAAATAGGTTGCTTCACCTTCTTATCGGGATGAGGGCTTTAGAATTTAATACGCCTCTTCTTGGAAATCCCAATATCACTATCAATCCCTCTATCAGCCTCTTTTTCTTGTAGCATGATATCTACAAGTTGGTCGAAAGGAACTTCTAGTTTCAGAGGTAAAACCATTTCGGGATCCTTATCCAAAGCACAGATAAACCTTTGATTCTGAGCAAGATCCAAAAGTTGTTGGGCAGACATGAATACGCCATCCAGAGAAGGACTACTGGATTGACCAGCGCTAGGACTGCCAGAACTAACCATCTCTTCTTCTTTTTTAAGAAAGAAAAGAAGAATAAGGAAAAGATTATTCTCAGAATGAATATCAAGCAATCTTGGCTGATAAAACAAGGAATCATAAAGAAAACAGGATGAATTGGTTCGAAGACTCGAACCAAATCCTGAAGCATGACTCCTAAGGTGGACTTAGGACAATGATCCTTGTTAAGTTATTCTATATTGTTCCGAAGTTTCGCTCTGATACCAAGCTGTGACGCCCCACCTCTATACCCACGCTAGCCAAGAACACTACGGTGTAGTGCTGTCACCTAGCGCGGAGAATAAGGCTGTTGAGGAGCAACCATCCATGTAATTTCTTATCACACGGTGGCTATAAAATAATCTTCGGAAACAAATATAGAAGTAAGCATAACATGCGAATCAATCACAGATATCCATATCACAAAGGCGGAAAGAGATATGAATATATATCACATAAAAGTGTACATCAGAGTAGTGGTCTAAAAAGATCCACGATAATACAAAAGAATAGCAACGCGTGCTATACAAAAGAATACAACTATGAGTCTATATCTCAAGTGTAAACAACAAAAGCTGCTAATCTAAACAAGTAGCCAAAAGTCTGAGTAGTGAATCACTGAGGGAGGAGTCAAGCAGTAGCACATATAACATCTTGGTCTGACCCGAGTATTATTTATAAGAAAATAATAAACGGATCAGTCTAGCTATAAATATCAGATGACATGATATAAAATAAAAGATATGGCATAAACATAAAATATCCATACTGACATACTACTATAAGTATGCAAATAATGATCAACAGGAGATCAACCGATAAGAGATAGATTAATATCACAAGAATCTTCTCAAAGATCCAAAGAGGGCATCATACCCTAAACTTGTACTCATGACAAGTCAAAGAGATAAATTCCAGAAATCAACACAAGAAATCCAGAAATCATAAAAAGGGAAAGAGGCCTATCACATGACGGTCCGAAGACCATGGGGAGCTACCCCGCATGTGTGAATGGAATCACACAGATTGAGGTCAAGACTAACCAAAAAGCAGAAAGGTATGTGTGAATGGAATCACACAAGTGGTGTCTAGTCTAACCTTGCAATGAAAGAGACATCGCGCAATTGCTAGTCTAATTCATAAAGCGATCATCAAGATCAACGAGAAGTGTCAATTACACTAAGCTAGTAAATATAGAAGTTTAGCTTCATGTCCCATAACCACTTGCTTAACTTAAATATTTACGAACAAACTGTAAATCTTCACTAATAAAATTGTCACAAGAGGTTCAATCGAACAAGTCCAAGAATTAACCGACTAAGTGAACGCAAGCGTTTCATACCACTTGTTTTACTAAGTCGTTTAATTAGATTTCTCATCCGAGTGAGGTAAAGGCTTGTATATACTAATAGATTGGAAAACGGTTTAAGAAAAGAGCTTTGTTATTAAAAATAGAGTTGAAATTGTTTGTTAAAAGAGTTTTGATATTTACTACTAGTATTGAAACCTTTATATTTTAAAGTGACAAAACACAGAAGCAATTGTAGAAACAATCAGTCACAAAAATCGCATACGGAGATGTGAATAAAATCCAAGGAAATCAGCTCAATGTTTTTCAGATAAGATCCCCTACGGAGGGGGGGGGTCCAGGGGGGGTGGCAACCCCCCAAGGTGGGGGTGCGGGGGCAACGCCACCGCTTACGGGGTTCGACCTGCCCGGTCAGGTCGCGGGGGTCTAGGGGGCAGCGCCCCCGGCAGGGTGCGGGGCATCGCCCCGTCCAAAACGGTACGACTTAGTGAAGACAAAATGAGGTCTAACGACCTAAGAGGGATAGAGTCGAGCGACCTAATGGTTGCGACCTAGGGGTCTAAGGGGCACGACCTAGTGGTCCAGCGACCTAAAGGGTAAAGGTCATGCGACCTAAAATGGGTTCGCGACCTAACGGAGACGAGGTCATGCGACCTAAAGTGGTTCGCGACCTAAATGTGTTCGCGACCTAACAAGGTTCACGACCTAACGGAGACGAGGTCATGCGACCTAAAGTGGTTCGCGACCTAAAATTGTTCGTGACCTAACAAGGTTCACGACCTAACGGAGACGACCTAAAGTGGTTCGCGACCTAATAGGGTTCGCGACCTAAAGGTGCACGACCTAAGGTCTTTCGACCTAGGGGTATATAGGTAACACGACCTAAAAATGTCGCGGCCTAAGGGGCCAAGCGACCTAGTGGGTCATACGACCTAAAGGAAACAGGGTCCAACGACCTAAGGAAAACAAGGTCCAACGACCTAAAGGGATGGGAGTCGTGCGACCTAAAGGAGTATGCGACCTAAAGAAGTGCGCGAGCTAAATGAAGGCGGAACAACTCAGGGTCTAACGACCTAGGGGGGGCGACCTAAGGTCTAACGACCTAAGACCGAGGAGACGTTTCCAACAGAGGGAACGACTTAACGACCTAAGCCTAACGACCTACGACCTAAGGTCCCACGACCTAATGAGGCAGGCAAGGCCGAACAAACAATACGCGAACGACCTAAAGTCCAACGACCTACGACCTAAATCCGAGGCGACCTAAATCCGAGGCGACCTAAATCCGAGGCGAATGAAATATGCAGCCCTTGAATTTTCCACACGCGCGAGCTAATGATTCCGAGCGACCTATACCTGGGCAGAGCGACCTAAGCTCAGGAAGTTCATCAAACAACTAAAAATTGGAGTTTTTCGCCAATCCAATCCAAACCAAATGCAAATATACATGCTAAAGTGATGGGGAATCATTCCCAACAGTCCAATATAGTTATAGACTAGATTTGTGAGATAAAAATCTCACCTTTGCTCCAAAACCCAATGAAAATGAAGAACAAAGCTTGAAGGCAAATGGAGAAGCAACCACAAGCTTGAATCCGATGTCTTCTTCTTGAATTTGGAGTTGAATGTTGGAGTTGCAATAAAACAAAGACTTTGGAGTTTTAATTTCTCATTCCATTCACCATTTTTGTTGAAGCTTTAGTGTTTGGAAATGAAATGAAGCAATGAAGAAGAAGGGGGGTGGAACTTGGGCCTAATGGGCTAAAAGTCCAAACCAAAGGCTCGAGTGAAAAAGTGGTGAAATTCCACTAACCCCAAACATATCAATGTTTATACTTAGAAGATTGCAAACGACGTTTCGAACTCAATGGAAGTGGTCTCGAGTCCTAATCTGACCGTTTGCAAAAAGCAGCTTCGGACCAAAATCCGATTAAC
The DNA here is from genome assembly GCA_030765085.1 of Allium cepa. NCBI lineage: Eukaryota > Viridiplantae > Streptophyta > Magnoliopsida > Asparagales > Amaryllidaceae > Allium > Allium cepa. Next base: position 958,572,597 of record CM060939.1, on the reverse strand, counting down.
GATAAAATATTTAAATATAAAAATCGATAAATATGCGGGTTGTTACACATGTTTAGAGCTTGGAACGCAGTAGCAAATTATTTAACCTAATCGATGTCGCACGCTCGGTCATCGCCGGTACACACTAACTGTCGCTCCCTCTCTTGACCTTTTATTTAACCTAACCAACATAAGCGTGCCCAGTCTCACCTAATCTATTGTGGGACCATTAGTCCTAGTCCTAAAAGGGAATGCTTCCCAGCCTCAAATATGTGTTGTGAGACCATCAATCCTAGACCTGAAAGGGAATGCTGTCGGTACTGGTCATAACAAACAAATTCTATTTTGTGCCCCTTGCCCTAATCCCCCAATTTGAGCCTCTGTCTATTGGCCACTTATTTACCCTAATTCGCAGAAGCGTGTCCTAGCCTCACCTAACTATTGTGAGACCATCAGTTCCTTACTGAAAGGGAATGTTGTTGGTATGGAGCCTGCTTCTATTTTTGCTTATTAACTTAGTGTTAGTTTTAAAATAAGCCTCTTCTGTTATTACCGCTATATTTGATTATTTACTTAATCTACGTTTTAAAATAAACCTTTTCTGTTCTTTCTGCTTAATCATAACCTATGTTATAATTGTAATTCATCTATTCTATTATTTTAGTTATAACCATTAGTTTTAAACATGCTTGCAAATGTCTCAAATTTGCCTATTTCAGTCTATCTTCTTTTTATTAAAGTTCTTTCTTATTTTACATATAATTTCTATAAATTCAGTGTTTATTTCTATTTAATCCATATTAGCGAATTCTCCTCTTTTTAATATTCTTATATTTTATTCGCGTAAAAAGGAATAAATTAAACTAACATTTACAAGCTAAATTCTAACAAAGCGGATGTAAATAAATATAAATAACTGTAAATAACTTAATAAAATAGCTGAATAAAAATAGCCGAATAAAATAGACTGAAAAGAACTTTAAAAATTAACTACAAATAACTTATATAAAAACTGTCTCAAAATTACAGAAAAATTACAATTATTGAAAACCCTATTATTTTAAATTACTTAAAAATCTAAAACAATTACAAACACTCACATGTGGTCTTTAGCTCTATTCTTGGCCTTCCCGGATCCACTTTTAAGGTGTAGAATATTTTTATTAAAAAGATCTCCTCCCAAGAAAAAGATTTCTTTTCAGGGTCCAGCCTTAGGCAGTGAACCCAATTGGGAGAAAATCTGAACGAGAAAATTAGCTAGGTCCAGTGTCTTATTTATTGTGTAGCTTAGGGATCTCAGGCCATTGGATTTGAAGTTTAAATCTAGTGCAACCATGTCATTGGCTCGCTAGGAACCATCAGATGGAAGCATGAACGCACGGGATTGAAGAAATCAAAATATGACGTGTACGAATGAAACTGTGTTCAAGAATTAAGCGGGTCGACCAAACTCCTATGGAGGTTAACCTACAGGTCGACCTATGGCCTTTAGGGGTCGACCTTAGGGTCGATTAGGCCTAGGTTTGGGTAGGCTTGACCTCTTGTTATTATTATTTTTTATCGTTTTATTCTGATTTTGTATTTCTCACGAATCTTCTTCATACTGACTCGGATTTCGACAAGCGATATATGGAAATTGATCAGAAAATCGCCGCGGACCCAATGGTGCAACTCCCGTGGCTTGATTCTAAAAAGTTCAAAAACTTATTTTATTATTTAATTAATGTGTTAATTAATTATTATAGCTCAAATTTTGGGTTGTTACATACACCCTTAGTGATAACGTTTTTTACGTTTTCTTTTCGTCATCACTATATCACTAAGATATCTAATGTTTAGCTAACGATCAAAAACCCTTATAATATCAATAGTTGACTGCGAGGACCACCTTCGGTGTTCATGGTTCAGATGAAAAAAATTATCAAGTAACCGAAGTGCCATGGCCACATATTTTTAACTTTAAGTTGACTTCCAATTATGATGATTCTAACCACCTATATCAGAGAAAAGCAATCCCCTATTGAATGGTGTTTCACTCTAAATGATTTGGCATATACCAAGAAAGAGACATAGCATGGTCAGATGCCATCAGTTGACTAAAATAATAGCACTATCTCCTTATTTAAGCTACACAATACTCTCAAGTCTAATTACCACTACACATTTTCTTTCTGAGATCTTATGTTTTGGCTTAGATTTATTTATATTTATCCTACAAAGGGCTCTTGGTTGAGTTATTTGGTAACCATCCAATGTCCTAAATGTATGCATCAGTATTTCATTTTTGATGCATCTTGACTAGTAACCTTTAATGCTTAGTATTATTACACGATCAATTCAATACTCATAGCCACAATCTATTCACAACTACAATCATTACTACTTAGGAATTTTCATTTTTATATGCCTAACGGTCGTGATCATTATTTATATTATGTATAACTAACATATATAATAGAAAACAAAATCGAGAAGTATACTTATATCTCTATAAAGATTCATTACAAAGTCAAGATTAGAGAGAAATTTACATAATTGCCCCTAAGGAATATCTTTAACTCTCTTAAATAGTAATAATTTATCAAGTTATCGTACAATATCATTAGGATAGAATTATGACCATTGCGGGAATTCAATGATATCGAACTATTTGAAAATGTTGTCTCTAATTGTACATGTGAAGGGAGAAACTATATACCTCATCATAGGATCTTTGGAATGATAGTAGAAGGGAACAACGGTGGAATGTAAACAAATACCCTGACTTGCACCCCCAAAATAACACAATTCGATAACAATTTCAATCCGAAGTGTGAATACCAGTATTTCTTATTGTAATCAATGTTTCCACTAAATAACCATAATTTGAGAATGAAACAATTATTCAATAATACTAAGCAATATTGTCCTGGATTTCCAACAAATAATTATAGTCTTCCCCGAAACGAAAAAATTAGGAAATACGAAAAAATTAATCATTATTTCGATGATGATCAATACCGAAATTAAGAATTGTAATAACTCAAAAAGATTTTGACCACTACTTTATCTCCATTTTTGTCACATATAGACCATAGTTAAGTATAATTGTGATGCCCCGACTCCAATGATAGAATTATCAAAGGGATTTTACTTTCCGATAGCTCAGACCAATGGGCACAAAAGGACCTATCTCCGATATGCACTACATTGGAACAGCACAGATTCATTTCAATACCTAAATACATCGGTAATAACATGTATCTCATCTTGACACAAGGTAGTGTACATGAGTTCTAGAATTTAATAACACACATATCAAGAACAAATTTAAGTAAACGATGACAAATGTATCAATATCATAGTGGACTTGGTAACATATGTCTAACTTTTCAATAGGCAAAAAGTGTTCTAATTCCTGATTTACTCAGTTCTAACTCAACCTTAGCTCTATTACAAGTTTTGTGATGCCCTGGCACTAGTGATTGAATCATCAAACGGAGTTTACTATTCGATAGCTCGGATCAGTGGGCATTTGTGACGAGAGGGATTTTTCGCGCTCGAAAATCGGCATCCATAGTTTACATCGTACTCGAATGCCGTAGATTCGACCGTTCAAATCCGAGTCGTCGGAGCTTATAACACAATTAAGTAAACAACACAGCGAAATAAAAGAATAATACATTGATATACAGCTTTGATACAATATCTGATACAGTGAATATCAATATACATAAGAGAAATGATACAAGAAATAGCAGCGGAACAATATAACTCTAAGATAGTCTTCAAAAGAGAACTCCAACAGCAACAGCTCATTTCAACATCACGATACCCAAAGACAAGCAAGTCTCGTCCACATCCAGAGACTGAACTTGCTCCAGATAATTCACTGAACCTAACTATCTGAAAAATCCAACTCTAGACTGCTCGTGTAGAAAAAATATGAGCACCCAGAGTTTCGGAAAGAAACAATAAACTCCGGATCAGTCATGGGACTGGTGTGAGCAACAAAAACAGTTTATCTTGAAAATCAAACAAAGAAATATCTTAAAATAGATTCGCAATGCTTTTTAGAAATGAGACTACCATAAGGCCTCCCGCACACACACACAATCAAACGTAGAATCGGAGGGGATTTCCCCTTATGATAGTCAAAGATGCTTGATACGCATTAAAAAGAAACATTTGATATTATTACTAGTGCATAGTGTAGTAAAAATCATTTCGAAAGTAAAGATATAAATCTTAGCCAACATAGACATTTCGAACTATGCCTACTATAGCTACCATCCAAACAGTGGGGCGCCACCATAAGTAGATGGCAGGTAATACAACTAAAACCGTACAAGGTACGTATTTGAAGAATGGATTTCCAACAAATGGTCGGGCAAAGGAACTTCCCATACCGAAATGGAACGCCTCTGGGAGGACATCCCCGAGCATCCCAAATGGATCTCTGCCAAACAAGGCTGGCTAACCCTTTCCCAAGGAGTAAGAAACCTTAGATATACCACCCCCGGTCCTTTTGGATCTTTATACGAGGCCTCGATTCCAACAACACCACACAGTAATAGATATAGTGTATCCACATGAGTAAGTATCTGGGCTCCATACCATGATGCTACCCCTTTCCAGAAGGAATGGTCATACCTTAGGGAAGCTACCCCTGAAACCTTGCTGCCACGATTCCTTTTTCAATCATTACCGGGTTATGAGGCTCGACGAAGTCTCGTCCACAAAGCTACGCTTTTTACAAAAGCCACGCTTTGATCAACAAATGATCAGCAACACTCAGCATGCCACATTACCAAGTTGGGAATATATTGCTAATAACCTTCAACTACATAACTTCTAAGGGTGTTATGCTAAGAGAATAAATTCTTCGCCACCAACAGAAATGTATTTGAAAGAAATCTTCTTTATATCTCAAAATGTAATGTCAGACGTACAATCCATACAAGTCTGTCCTGGATTTAGAACAGAACCGAAGGCACTTCCAAAGAAGTCCTTGCAATCCGGGTATTCACAATCTCGATCGGACTTCCCATCACTTAGGGAGTCTCTATATCGGCGCAACTCAGTGCAGAGACAATCGATTGGTCATCCTATCGCTCTCGCAAATACCCGGTCTTCACCATCGGTCTTCAAATGCTATCCATAACGACGCATCACATATTCGGAATGGGTTATACGACCCAAAGGTCTTTTCCTGGCAAACCCGAATAGTGAGCGCAACATTTAAAACATATGGATATGGGATTTCAATTAATTCACAACTTAATAATTCAAAATTTTCTTTCAAACGATTTAAACCAATTACCATTTCGAATATTTTAAACAAAAAGATTTATTTCACAATGTTCACCCAGTTACACAAAGATTCATTCCTGTATTTTAAAACAATTCCATTTCAATTGGATTAATTCATTAAATCTTTAAATCAAAGATTTGTCTTATAGCTTTCAAATCGTTCCTAAAAATTCACAAAAAAAATTCGTTTCCAAATATTCATCTATAATTTGGAAAACTATTTCAGTTTACTTGAAATCCCTTTATTACAATTCGAAATTCATTTCTCCTATGAAAGCCTTTTATTTTCATTTAGAAACAACAGTGTTATTTCGGAAAAACCCTATTTCATTTACACAAGTTACAATCTTTGGGTTAATTCAAATTCCCAAAAGAACAATACTTTAAAAATGGTTTGACTCATATATAACTAATATAATATCGTTAATCCCTAGTTTCAGATCATAGAATTCAATTTCAAATATTGAATTCAAATTTAAATCAAAATATTTAAATTCCAAAACTTAATCAAGTCATTCAAAATAAATTTCATCTTTGAAATTCCATTTCAAAAATCTTTTCACTTTAAACCCAATCCATTTTCGAAACATTTGAATTCAGATTGTCTTAAAATCGTTTTCAAAAATCTGTGACTTAATCGATTTCCTCGTGAAATCCATCTTTGTATGTGTATAAGTGTGGTCCAGGGGTTTAACACAATAGTGCAACATCATTCAATCATCACAGATCAAACACCGAAATATAGTTGATAAGCGATATAAACTATAACGCTTATCGTTCATTTACAAATTCACAGATAGTATACAAATGTAAATAAATGAATAAATTATACAGAGCTCAAATTTACAGCACAAAATATCACAGATCAGATAGGGCAATCAATTCAAGGTATCTCATTCAATACAATCATTCATAAGTAAGGTCAAGCATTTAATTAATCATTTATAAGAATAATTAATCAATTATTAAATCCTAATCAATTCGATTTATTTCCAATTAAATTAATTACTTATGAATTAATTATTCAATTCTAATTTATTAATTATAAATTATTTGATATACCTTAATTTATCAAACACTTTAATCAATTATTTTCAATTAATCATATTAATTAAATTAACCTTTAAAACCAATTTCTTGATACGTTAACCCCTTGATTAATTCATAAATAAATTAATCAACCCTTAATTTATCATCATTAAATTTATTTATTCTTAATTATTTATTTTAAGTGATTACTACTAATTACTTAATCAACTTTACGACATCCAAAATATATTACAATAAGTAATCAATTCCTTAATCACTTCCATTAACTAATTAACAATTTATAATTGATTTTCTTAATTCATTAACCTAATAAATTATTATTATTATCAAAATTAATCACATTAGTCAATTGTCTAACAATTCTTAGTTAATAACTTTCATTAACTATTCTTTACATTACTTTCTAAAGTAATTAACTTAGATTAATCAATATTATTTATAAATTAATTAACCCTTTATATCTCATTGATTTGATCCTGATTTTATTCTTAATTATTTGTTTAATTAATTCCAAATCAAAATCTAATTGAATTAATTAATTATCCATCTTAATCACCTTACTAATTAAGTGAATTATAAGTCATTAAATTATTATCTTTAAGATAATACTTTTTCTATTAATGATTAAATTCTCATTATTATAAGTATTTAAAAACAATTTACTTACATTTACTTTCCAATTCCATTTTTTTTATATAAGATTCAAAATGAATTCCAATTGATGTTAAATAAAGTTTAAAGCCAACTTATAAACCTTTAAATTCTCATGTTAAAATAGTACTTTTGCTAAAAAGATTTTTAAAAGTAAAAAATCAACTTCTCCTTAACACTTAAATTTATAAACTTAATTCAGACCCTGCTTAATAATTTAAATTAAATTTTAAATTAAAAGCAAAACAGGTTTTGTGTAAACCTGTACAAACTTTTCTACCCGAGCCCTACCATTTCCCTTCGAGTCCAAAACCCCAATTACTCGAGTAAAACTCGAGAACAAACCCTATTCCTTGGCGAGTCCCCTCTCTCTTCTCCTCCCTCTACTTCTTCCACTCTTTCTTCCTTCTTTTTTTTAAGTATAAATATAAACTGCTGTACCCAACTAACTCACGCACGCACCCAAACCACACTCGAAGCAACCATTCCAAATTCTCGAGCATGACTCGATACAGATGCCATCAACGTTGCTGACACCGATGTCATGCCGCACACGTGCACGGCGAAGTTACTGGGCTTTGGCGAACCCCAACGCCATCGTCATGACACAAATCACCCGCAAATATGAAAACCCAGCTCAAATCGCCTCCAAACCTTCAGATCGAAAATTTAGCATACCGTATGGAACCAAAAACTTAAACCATGCCACAAATTCACCTCGCCGCCGTCACTCACGCCACCGAAGTCGCCCAGATTTCTCCCACACCACGACAACGCACCATTCCCCCATTCCCCAAAAATTCATGCTACTCGATCACACATGGGGTTTGCTCTCGACACGTTACTAACAGGAACAAAAACCTGAACCCAAACCCTAGATTGATCTTGTTTCAAAAATTTACTCAATATAAAATTTTTCTGATAATTTTCATGAAAACATAGATGCATAAACTTGATTCATCCCAAATTTCAACTGTAACTATTGGATCAATCATCTGAAATTGGTAAAAATGAAAAATTATTTCAAGTACAAACTGCTCTCAAATTACTAAATTTAAAATCTTCGTTTTTGTTTTCAAAATCATAAAATTTAGTAAGCATTCAAGTTATAAAATTTAGATTTTTATAGAGATTGAATTTATCAATTTGTTATTTGATTTCCAATAGTTGGGAAGAATTATAGTAGTGTTCTTTCAGAGGTGATTTAAACATCTTCTTAATATCTCGATTTAGGTTTACAATCTTGTTTCAGTTGAAAACAAACTTAAATTTGAATAATAATCAATACTGATCCATAACAGAGGATTTGATCAAAAGATTGATTCAAGATTAAACTTTGAACCTGGAAACTAAAATCAAATAAAATATTCAAACACATAGAAAATGCACACAACCAAATAATTATACATATACAAAGATATACTTATGTATATACTTGCAAACACTAAATAAGCGTGCCACGGAGTTATATACTTAAACTATTGAAATTTGTTTTGTTACTCACCTTGGTCCGAGAAGAAGAACAGAGCTTGATAATGTTGAACAGGCTTGAGTTCTTTGCTTGCTGAAGCTTTTAAGTCTTCAGTTTGAATTTTGTTTAAGTTTTGAGTGACACTTGCTTTTGCTTTTTTTTTTCTTTCTCGGTTTTGAAAAATGAAACCGGAATGATAATTTGATGTGTACATGAAGTTAAAGTATACAGGGTATACAAATCTTGTACAGGGTGGTGATATAATGTTTTTTTTATAAATAGCAAAGAACCGACTTTAGTTATAGGCTAGAGGTGTAAACATTAAATGCATGTGTACTTATTCCATGCTTGCCTACATTTTTTTTTACTCGGCTGAAATATATTCTTGTGTGCTAGAGGATATAGCATTAATTGCTTTAGTACATATTATTTTGTACAAGTGGTGAAATTTGTTTGTACCATATCAGAGATATGTTTTCTCTACCAGGCAAGATTTTGCAACTAAAAAAAAATTGTAAATATTTCGAATGACATTGAGTTGAGCTAGCATTAATTACATGAGTACTTTATATCTTACTTTACATTTGTTTTGCACTTGAATATAATTTTTTCTTTTTCTTTTTGGTTTTGTTCCATTACTTTGTACTGACTTTTACAGTTTTGTTTTAGTAGATATTTCTTTGTCTTTTGTTTGCATTTATTTAGTGTCTTTACTTTTGTTAAATATGTGTTTACTGCCTTCATGCTTTTGGCTTGTTACTTTAAAATTATAAATGCCATTCTATAACTATTATGTTGTTATAATTTTAACCATGCGTATTTATTTGTTTATTTTATAACATTTATTTTTTAAAGCTTAAACAATTCTAGAATTATTTACCATATTCATTTCATATTTCATATAATTATAATTTATTTTGGAATGTTTTGTTTTAAACTTATATCAAAATCCAAATACAAAATTATTTTCTAAGATATTTTCTTTTAAATCCTAAATTAAATTTCCAATCTATTTTATATACAAGCGTTCAAATATCCAGATTAATTTCAATTAGTCCTTAATTTAACTAACATTATATATAAATTTTCAATCAATTCAAGATTTTTATTCAGAAGTGAAATTAATTGTCAAATAAAGTAAATTAAAACTCGGGATCGTTAAAGACTTCCCCCTTAAAAGGAATTTCGTCCTTGAAATTCGCAGGCACGAAAATAACAAAGATACATGAAGAATATTTAATCAAATCAAACTGAATATTTATTCTGCATTTGGCTTACCAAATCAGAATATCAACAGTAGATACAAGAACGAATCTATTTAACACTCACAAGATACTTGGGTTATCCAAATCTACGAAATATATAAGGTACTGGTTAGTTCGAAGGGATAACTAACCATCCGTAGAATATATAGAGACCTAAACAATAGATAAATGGATTTAATCTTCCATAATTCTCAGACATTAGATATGGATTCCAAACTCAAATCGGAATATTCCAAAGTATATACCAATTTATCCCTCTTCGGACTTCGATATTCACAATAAATTACATAGAATTTCAAATTCGGTTTTAACGAAATCGTTTTATTGATATAATTCAAATTATCCTTCATATTCTATTAATCAATTTAACACAAATTAAAATTTCAAAATTTATTAATTTTCAATTCCAAATTTCCAATTAATATTCATAAAGGTTTAAATCGAAAAACTGATAAGAAACCGGTGAAATACGACGTAAGGATTTTCTACAATGATACGTAGGGCCATCACCGCACCGAAACTTCTTCTTGCAACTGCCACGAGGCAAATCAAAAGAATTTGGAAAGATCAATCAAAAAAGATTGATAGAGGAAGTTTGTTTCCACTGTTGCAGGGCATTGACCATTTATAGTCATATTCCTTGTCCCTTATCTCATTCTCTTCTTGTACTCATACTCACCATCGGTAGATAGTAAGAGAATTTACTGAGACATTCAAACATATATCTTAGGGATATACTCATTCTAGGGTATACTTCACCCTATCTCTAATGAGCTACTTAATGTGTTATACTCCTGAGCTAAAGTTTTAACCTTAGCTCTGATACCACTTGTGACGAGAGGGATTTTTCGCGCTCGAAAATCGACATCCATACTTTACATCGTACTCGAATGCCGTAGATTCGACCGTTTAAATCCGAGTCGCCGGAGCTTATAACACAATTAAGTAAACAACACAGCGAAATAAAAGAATAATACATTGATATACAGCTTTGATACAATATCTGATACAATGAATATCAATATACATAAGAGATATGATACAAGAAATAGCAGCGGAAAATGTAACTCTTAGATAGTCTTCAAAAGAGAACTCCAGCAGCAGCAGCTCGTTTCAACATCACGATACGCAAAGACAAGCAAGTCTCGTCCACATCCAAAGACTGAACTAGCTCCAGATAATTCACTGAACCTAACTATCTGAAAAATCCAACTCTAGACTGCTCGTGTAGAAAAAATTTGAGCACCCAGAGTTTAGGAAAGAAACAATAAACTTCGGATCAGTCATGGGACTGGTGTGAGCAACAAAAACAGTTTATCTTGAAAATCAAACGAAGAAATATCTTAAAATAGATTCGCAATGCTTTTTAGAAATGAGACTACCATAAGGCCTCCCGCACACACACAATGCAAACGTAGAATCGAAGGAGATTTCTCCTTATGATAGTCAAAGATGCTTGATACGCATTAAAAAGAAACATTTGATATTATTACTAGTGCATAGTGTAGTAAAAATCATTTCGAAAGTAAAGATATAAATCTTAGCCAACATTGACATTTCGAACTATGCCTACCATAGCTACCATCCAAACAGTGGGGCGCCACCATAAGTAGATGGCAGGTAATACAACTAAAACCGTACAAGGTACGTATTTGAAGAATGGATTTCCAACGCATGGTCGGGCAAAGGAACTTCCCATACCGAAATGGAATGCCTCTGGAAGGACATCCCCGAGCATCCCAAATGGATCTCTGCCAAACAAGGCCGGCTACCCCTTTCCCAGGGAGTAAGAAACCTCAGATATACCACCCCCGGTCCTTTTGGACCTTTATACGAGGCCTCGATTCCAATAACACCACACAGTAATAGATAGAGTGTATCCACATGGGTAAGTATCTGGGCTCCATACCATGATACTACCCCTTTCTAGAAGGAATGGTCATACACTAGGGAAGCTACCCCTAAAACCTTGCTGCCACGATTCCTGTTTCGACCACTACCGGGTTGTGAGGCTCGACGAATTCTCGTCCACAAAGCTACGCTTTTTACAAAAGCCACGCTTTGATCAACAAATGATCAACAACACTCAGCATGGCACATTACCAAGTTGGGAATATATCGCTAATAACCTTCAACTACATAACGTCTAAGGGTGTTAAGCTAAGAGAATAAATTATCCGCCACCAACAGAAATGTATTTGAAAGAAATCTTCTTTATATCTCAAAATGTAATGTCAGACGTACAATCCATACAAGTCTGTTCTGGATTTAGAACAGAACCGAAGGCACTTCCAAAGAAGTCCTTGCAATCCGGGTATTCACAATCTCGATCGGACTTCCCATCACTTAGGGAGTCTCTATACCGGCGCGACTCGATGTAGAGACAATCGATAGGTCATCCTATCGCTCTCGCAAATACCCGGTCTTCACCACCGGTCTTCAAATGCTATCCATAACGACGCATCACATATTCGGAATGGGTTATACGACCCAAAGGTCTTTTCCTGGCTAACCTGAATAGTGAGCGCAACATTTAAAACATATGGATATGGGATTTCAATTAAGTCACAACTTAATAATTCAAAATTTTCTTTCAAATGATTTAAACCAATTATCATTTCGAATCTTTTAAACAAAAAGATTTATTTCACAAAGTTCACCCAGTTTCATAAAGATTCATTCCTGTATTTCAAAACAATTCCATTTCAATTGGATTAATTCATTAAATCTTTAAATCAAAGATTTGTCTTATAGCTTTCAAATCGTTCCTAAATATTCACAAAAAAAATTCTTTTCCATATATTCATCTATAACTTGGAAAACTATTTCAGTTTACTTGAAATCCCTTTATTACAATTTGAAATTCATTTCTCATATGAAAGCTTTTTATTTTCATTTAGAAACAACAGTGTTATTTCGGAAAAACCCTATTTCATATACACAAGTTACGATCTTTGGGTTAATTCAAATTCCCAAAAGAACAATACTTTAAAAATGGTTTGACTCATATATAACTAGTATAATATCGTTAATCCCTAGTTTCAGATCACAGAATTCAATTTCAAATATTGAATTCAAATTTAAATCAAAATATTTAAATTCCAAAACTTAATCAAGTTATTCAAAATAAATTTCATCTTTGAAATTCCATTTCAAAAATCTTTTCACTTTAAACCCAATCCATTTTCAAAACATTTGAATTCAGATTGTCTATTTAAAATCGTTTTCAAAAATCTGTGACTTAATCGATTTCCTCGTGAAATCCATCTTTGTGTGTGTATAATTGTGGTCCAAGGGTTTAAAACAATAGTGCAACATCATTCAATCATCACATATCAAACACCGAAATATAGTTGATAAGCGATATAAACTATAACGCTTATCGTTCATTCACAAATTCACAGATAGTATACAAATGTAAATAAATGAATAAATTATACACAGCTCAAATTTACAGCACAAAATATCACAGATCAGATAGGGCAATCAATTCAAGGTATCTCATTCAATACAATCATTCATAAGTAAGGTCAAGCATTTAATTAATCATTTATAAGAAGAATTAATCAATTATTAAATCCTAATCAATTCGATTTATTTCCAATTAAATTAATTACTTATGAATTAATTATTCAATTCTGATTTATTAATTATAAATTATTTGATATACCTTAATTTATCAAACACTTTAATCAATTATTCTCAATTAATCATATTAATTAAATTAACCTTTAAAACCAATTTCTTGATAAGTTAACCCTTGATTAATTCATAAATAAATTAATTAACCCTTAATTTATCATCATTAAATTTATTTATTCTTAATTATTTATTTTAAGTGATTACTACTAATTACTTAATCAACTTTAAGATATCCAAAATTTATTACAATAAGTAATTAATTCGTTAATCACTTCCATTAAGTAATTAACAATTTATAATTGATTTTCTTAATTCATTAACCTAATAAATTATTATTATTATCAAAGTTAATCATATTAGTCAATTGTTTAACAATTCTTAGTTAATAACCTTCATTAACTATTCTTTACATTACCTTCTAAACTAATTAACTTCGATTAATCAATATTATTTATAAATTAATTAACCCTTTATGTCTCATTAGTTTGATCCTGATTTCATTCTTAATTATTTGTCTAATTAATTCCAAATCAAAATCTAATTGAATTAATTAATTATCCATCTTAATCACCTTACTAATTTAATGAATTATAAGTCATTAAATTATTATCTTTAAGACAATACTTATTTTATTAATGATTAAATTCTCATTATTATAAGTATTTAAAAACAATTTACTTACATTTACTTTCCAATTCCATTTTTTTTATATAAGATTCAAAATGAATTCCAATTGATGTTAAATAAAGTTTAAAGCCAACTTGTAAACCTTTAAATTCTCATGTTAAAATAGTACTTTTGTTAAAAAGATTTTTAAAAGTAAAAAATCAACTTCTCCTTAACACTTAAATTTATAAACTTAATTCAGACCCTTCTTAATGATTTAAATTAAATTTTAAATTAAAAGCAAAACAGGTTTTGTTTAAACCTGTACAAACTTTTCTACCCGAGCCCTACCATTTCCCTTCGAGTCCAAAAACCCACTTACTCGAGTAAAACTCGAGAATAAACCCTGTTCCTTGGCTAGTCCCCTCTCTCTTCTCCTCCCTCTACTTCTTCCACTCTTTCTTCCTTCTCTTTTTTTTAAAGTTTAAATATAAACTATTGTACCTAACTAACTCACGCACGCACCCAAACCACACTCGAAGCAACCATTCCAAATTCTCGAGCACGACTCGATACAAATGCCGTCAACGTTGCTGACACTGATGTCATGTCGTACACGTGCACGACGAAGTTACTGGGCTTTGGCAAACCCCAACGCCATCGACATGACACAAATCACCCACAAACATGAAAACCCAGCTCGAATCGCCTCCAAACCTTCAGATCGAAAATTTAGCATACCGTATGGAACCAGAAACTTAAACCATGCCACAAATTCACCTCGCCGCTGTCACTCACGCCACCGAAGTCGCCCAGATTTCTCCCACACCACGACAACGTACCATTCCCCCATTCCCTAAAAATTCATGCCACTCGATCACGCATGGGGTTTGCACCGACACATTACTGACAGGAACAAAAACCTGAACCCAAACCCTAGATTGATCTTGTTTCAAAACTTTACTCAATAGAAAATTTTTCTGATAATTTTCATGAAAACATAGATGCATAAACTTGCTGCATCCCAAATTTCAACTGTAACTATTGGATCAATCATCTGAAATTGGTAAAAATGAAATTTTATTTCAAGTACAAACTGCTCTCAAATTACTAAATTTAAAATCTTCGTTTTTGTTTTTAAAATCATAAAATTCAGTAAGCATTCAAGTTATAAACTGGAACTAGATTTTTATAAAGATTGAATTTATCAATTTGTTATTTGACTTCCTGTAGTAGGGCAGAATTACAGTAGTGTTCTTTCAGAGGTGATTTAAACATCTTCTTAAAATCTTGATTTACGTTTACAATCTTGTTTCAGTTGAAAACAAACTTAAATTTGAATAATAATCAATCCTGATCCATAACAGAGGATATGATCAAAAGATTGATTCAAGATTAAACTTTGAACCTGGAAACTAAAATCAAATAAAACATTCAAACATATAGCAAGTGCACACAACCAAATAATTATACATATACAAAGATATACTTATGTATATACTTACAAACACTAAATAAGCATGCCATAGAGTGATATACTTAAACTATTAAAAATTGTTATGTTACTCACCTGGTCTAAGAAGAAGAATAGAGCTTGATAATGTTGAACAGGCTTGAGTTCTTTGCTTGCTGAAGCTTTTAAGTCTTCAGTTTGAATTTTGTTTAAGGTTTGAGTGAAACTTGCTTTTGCTTTTTTTTTTCTTTTTCAGTTTTGAAAACTGAAACTGGAATGATAATTTGATGTGCACATGAAGTTAAAGTATACAGGGTATACAAATCTTGTACAGGGTGGTGATATACTGTTGTTTTGTAAATAGCAAAGAACTAACTTTAGTTATAGGCTAGATGTGTAAACATTAAATGCTTGTGTACTTATTCCATGCTTGCCTACATTTTTTTTTACTCGGCTGATATATATTCTTGTGTGCTAGAGGATATAGCATTAATTGCTTTAGTACATATTATTTTGTACAAGTGGTAAAATTTGTTTGTACCATATCAGAGATATGTTTTCTCTACCAGGCAAGATTTTGCAACTAAAAAAAAATTTGTAAATATTTCGAATGACATTGAGTTGAGCTAGCATTAATTACATGAGTACTTTATATCTTACTTTACATTTGTTTTGCACTTGAATATAATTTTTTCTTGTTTTTTTTTTGGTATCGTTCCATTTCTTTGTACTGACTTTTACAGTTTTGTTTTAGTAGATATTTCTTTGTCTTTTGTTTGTATGTATTTAGTATCTTTACTTTTGTTAAATATATGTTTACCGCCTTCATGCTTTTGGCTTGTTACTTTAAAATTATAAATGAAATTCTATAACTATTATGTTGTTATAATTTTAACCATGCGTATTTATTTATTTTATAACATTTATTTTTTAAAGCTTAAACAATTCTAGAATTATTTACCATATTCATTTCATATTTCATATAATTATAATTTATATGAAATGTTTTGTTATAACCTTATATCAAAATCCAAATACAAAATTATTTTCTAACATATTTGCTTTTAAATCCCAAATTAAATTTCCAATCTATTTCATAAACAACTATTCAAATATCCAGATTAATTTCAATTAATCCTTAATTTAACTAACATTATGTATAAATTTTCAATCAATTCATGATTTTTATTCAGAAATGAAATTAATTGTCGAATTAAAATAAATTAAAACTCGAGATCGTTACAGCATTGAAGGAGTGATCTCTTATATACACTACTTTGGGTCAACATGAATGTGTTTCAATACTCGAATACAACTAAAATAACATGTATCTCATCTCAACACATGGCAATGTGCACGAGTTCTAAATCGAATAACTTACATATCAATAACCCATATATGTATATGATGACGTATGTATCATTATCAGAACGGAAGTGGTAACACACACACATAGATACATACATACATACATACATACATACATATGTATATATGTATATATGTATATATCCAAATATGTCGCATACATGGACTAGTCTAAATACGTATCTTCAAATTTGGTAGACTAGTTATAATCCAAAAACTACCTACTAAAACATCCATGTATTGACATTTCTTCCAACTAATCTTTAAATATGTATGTAGCTGCTTGTATAGCCTTATCTCTATCGTATCTTTGGATAAACTGAATAGTGCTGCAGATTTTGGTTTCTCGACAATGGTTGCTAAAATCAAACTCAGTAGATGTCCAACATAATATACATTTCCTAACGACTGCTCCATTAATAAAAAAGATAAATTGGCATCCTATAGGAAGCTAACTTGGAAATAAGATGCCTTAGTCTAAACAGATGCATTATCATGTACATAAAACCTCTAGTCAGGCTAGAGATCTATCTGTAAGTGTAATCGTGCAAAATAAGAACATACAAGTGTGGTGTTAGGTTTAAACACATGACGTATTAATCAAATGTATCAATATCACTCACACCATTAAAAATTCTGCCCAAAGTTCAGTTTCATAAATAAACCATAAAATACTTGTTACGACTCTACTCATCATGACTCATAGTTGCAAGTAAAGTCAAGTGGGATATCTCAATCTATCCATATTATACGAATTTCTTTTTATTGTATAAATACAAAACATCATTTCAAAAGAATGATTTCATGAGGTCGGCATTCTAGTTATACCGATTAGAAGGATAAATAAGCTTCTTGTACTTATGAGAGCGCTAAATCATCTTCTCATGAGAAGGCTAAATCATCTTCTTGTATGTGAGTCCAGTAGAGTATCACATTAATGAATCCCCTTAGTTGATTTATCCTCTACATAGAGTATCTTCCTTGGAAAGTAATCATGGTCTTTTTCATTGTATACTTTCAGTCAGTTGTTGTTAGCCCCCACATGATCCCTTAGTTGTCGTACTGTTTAAGTATTTGAAGATGCGATAAACCTTACTTGTGTTGTAGTCCACTTCATTATATCTCCATCTTATGGCGCTAGTTCTCTTAGTTCTCACCATGCCTTTGAAACTAGTTAATATCTTCATTAAATTAATATGTCCTAGTAGCAGATCATTTGGACACTGTGACGAGGGACATGTCATCACGATTTGCATTACGATCCTCAAATCAATCTGTTAGGATGAAAACTAGCAATTGGTAGTCAATAACTCGTACATTCTCATCAAATGTTAAATTTCAATTTAAAAAAACATTTAGCTTCCCAAAATATTAATAATCCTAAAGATAATGTTATACCCTAAATAAATGTCATGTATATTCAGTTTAATTACCAAGAAATAGTGCACTTAACCACTTCAAATCAAACATGATAAATCATCCATACATATTTATATTACTTGGATATAATAACTTGCATCTATATGCATCTGTAACGACCCAGAATTTTGGGTCGCTAGATTTAAATGTTTAATTCATTTTAAATGTTGAATATGTGTTATAATTTGAATTGTTAAATTAAATATTTTGGTTAAATTGATAGAATTGGTTAAATTTCAAATACGGGAATGAAATTTAAATTTGAATAATAATAGCTTAATATTGGAATTGGGATAATTGGTGAATCTGAGTGTAAATAAATATAAAAATGGCTTCTAAAAATTTATTTAAGTTTATTTTAATTTAAATACTAATATTGGACCATTAGATGGAATTTTTAGTCGATAGATTGAATTTGGAATTTTATATTTGTAACAGCCCTGGATTTTCATATATTTTAATATTTGACTTTATTTTATTTTGAAATTATTTTAAACTTATTTTATTTCAAACATTTCATTTTTTAAATATAAGTGTTTATTATTATGTGAATTATAATTTCAAACCGGTATAAATTGGATATTTTACTAAAAGATGAATTTCTGTTCAAACTACTCAAATCTAGACTTTTAAATTTCAAATTTAAACATTTAAATTATTAAATTTTATATTTTATTATGAAAATAGATTTAATAACTTGAATACTGCTTTTCGTTTCGTTGGAAACGGATTTAAATTGTAAAAGTTATGTACATTTCAATTTCGGGTATAATTTGTTTTATTTTGCAATTTTGTCTATTTTAAATTTTTTAAATAATATTTTCTTTTCTATATTTTATTTTAATATGTGTTAATATGTTATTTTATATATATTTTGTCCTTTAATATGTTTTAAAGTGATAACAAAATTTTTTCAAAATTTACTGTATTTATTTCCTATTTTTAAAGGCTGTTTTCTATTTTTCTGCTATTTTCTTCATTTAAATTATATTTAATTAAAATTTATATATTTATTTTGTAAATGAATTTTTATTTTATGTTCTTATCTCTATTTATAAATATTTTTCATGTACATAAAAATTTTCCAAAGTCATTGCATTTATTTTCAAATTTTCTAAACTAGTTTTCATTTTCTGTGCTATTTTCCTAATTTAATCATATATAATTAATATTTATTTATTTATATTTTTTTATTTGTGATATTTTCGTATTTTAACTGAATTTATATATATATTTCAGTTATTTAAAATTATAAAAAGAAATAAGAAAAATTTGAAAGGTTTTGTGACTTTTTATTTCTTAAGGCTCTTTGTATTCTCACATTTTCAACTCCAGCCATTACTTTTCATTCAATTGGCTGCCTTAACTCATTTCTCCAGCCGACTCCTCCATCATTTCACGTGATTTTTCTTTCTCAAACTCTGGAAAAAAGTACGGCCTCTCCTATGTGAAAAGCATGGTAAAAAATTTCTTCTTTTCTATGCAACTTCTACTTGTTTTCTTATGATTTTGCACTTGTTTTCTCACCTTCTATGCTCAGCTCCTCCTTCCTCCTCCACCTTGGCCTCTTCCACCACCACCACATCTGGTCATCACCTCCTCCAGCCCAGGCCCAAGCCATGGCCGTGCCCCTTGATGAAGAAGACCCACCTAAAAATGAACAAAACTCCACCTAAATGTTCATAGCCTAGCCTAACTTGTTCCACCGCCTCTCTCCATCACTTTGGACGACCATACACCACCACCAGCAAATTCCTGAACCAAAACCACTGCCACACCATCTCCTAGCCTTCATCAGGTCTGGCCATGCCATTTGTAGCCTTGCCCGAAGCTTGAAATTGCACAAAAATCCACTTGTATGCCTTGTACTAGTATTTTCATACATAGCAACTTCCATACCTTCACTACCCTTGCTAGGCCGACCATATATGACCCATACCTGACCAAATACACCCCATGGTAGTACCTTATCACTCTATAGGCTGAGCATAGTGATGGTGGAAGCATGTGTAAGTGTTTGATTAATTATTGTTCCTTAATTTCTAGCATCGTTTATCGTATTTTTGGTCTGAAACCTTATAATTGTTATATTGTTTGTTTGATTTGTATTCAAGGGAATTAATCCTTGGCTCCTCCATTTCGTATCTGTATCGTGCTTTTGGTGCTTGTGTAGATCTCATTCGTGCATTCGTTGTTGTGTCTCCAGCTCAGAACAGTGAGTAAATCTCACCAGACTAATATGTACTTATGTAGTGATAAACTGACATCACCTGAATCTGTAAATGCATATCATCCTGTTATAACTACTATAGTATATTAATATGACGTCCACACCTATATTTACACTTGTTATACCATATGTTACTGTTATTTCATGCTATTCTGTTATTTTCATCAGTTTATCACACTGCAAGTTCCCTTTAGATTAGAATCACTATGGATTGAAATGATACATACCCGAACGGACTTTAGAATAGGAAAAAATCATTATGGGCTGAAATGATAGGCCTGAATGATTTTCACTTATTTTCTTTTACTTGGGATTGTGGGTTTGAAATGATCTAACCCGGGTTTTCTTTGTAAATTACGGGTTGAAATGATATATTACCCGTATCACTTTACCTAGGCTAGAAAATGAAATACAAACCCGTTGTTAAAATATGTTTTTCTAAAAAAAAATTAAATTATTTTAGAAATGTAAATATTATAATATTTTGATTTAAATTTGATTAAAAATGATTTTTTGTAAAGCATTATTGATTTTCTGAAAATATATAAGTGAAATAAATAAATAGTAAAGTTAGAAAATCTGAAATGTAAGTTATTTTGGAAATTAGAATTTGGTGATAAATGGAATTTAAATTAAGTATGAAAATATGATAAATTTATGATATTTTGAATTAAATGAATTTAAAATGATTTTATAATATGTTAATGATTTTTGAATAAAGTTAAAATGTGAAATGAATGAATATTTAGGTTGAAATTTGGAAATATAACTAAAATTGGAAATTTGTGAATTTGGCTTAAAAGTGAATTTTAAGTTAAGTAAATAAAAATGAAATTAAGTTATATTTGAAAATTTTAAACTTAAATGTTAAGTTAAATTTAATTTAATGAATTTAAAATTTAATGTTGGAATTTAATAAGTGAATTATTATTAAATTTTAATTTTTGAATGGAGATTTACCTTTATAAAATCATGAATATAAGGATATTTGAATAACTGTTTTAAAAGTGAAATTATATGATTTTATAAGCTAAAAATGATTTAAATAAAAATATAATTGTTTGTGAAATTATATTGAGTACTTGAAGTTAATTAACTGCATTTCTGAAATGCTATTAATTCTAATGTAAATGATAATACAACATTTGTAAATGCTGTAGTTGATAATAATGAACCAAATGGCTAAGTTTAATTAAAGTTTATCATAGCATTTTTGTAAATGCTATAACTGTTGAATTTAACTAAGTTTTATTTCAAACTAATGTAACCCTATTACAGCATTTTTAAATGTTATCTTTTGTTAAATTGAACTGCTTTGAATGTAACTTCTTCTAGCAATTTCTAAATGCTGCGAAAGTTGAATTTTCATCTGTTTTATTAAATTAAGTGAATAAATGAATTTTTAAAGACTAAATTTTTGTAAATTTAATAATTTAATTATTAAATATAATAACTTCATTTTATGATTTAAAATGAGGTAATTTGTTTTTAAATATAAACTATTTTGAAATGTGTTTTGTAATGCTATTTAAATTAAATAAAAATGAATGTGGTTTGGAAGATATTATATTTTTGATATTTTAAAATGGATTTTGAATGATATTAAATTTTGAAATGATATTTGATTTTGAAATATAAAATACCATTTTGAAATTTTAACCATGGGATGTAATTAATTTATAGTTTAACTTATTCTTAAAGGATGGGTGATCCCAAGCATCCTTTAAGTTATTGTGCATTTCTACTACAGTTCACTTGAGTTGGTTTACATTATATAAGTATATATTGTCCTGACTCGAATGTTTTGTGTTTTACTTTACGCTCGGGTCAGCCTGAGTATTTACAGCTTAGCTTTTGATTTCTTTCTGGAGCTAGGAATTGCTGGAGATTCTGCTTGTCTAGTTATCTATCCCTTCAATTTCAGTTGTTCTATTTCAGCTTTGGTGTTGATAAACTGTTATGTAATTGAGATTTCTATTGTATATGTTTTTCAGACTGATATTGTGTATTATGTTTTGAGAGTTTGTTATAGTAGCTTCATGAACTACTATGGTATTTTAATTTCCGCTGCGAGTTATTCTGATATTTCTGTGTCTGTGATTCTGTGATTGTATTTCATTTGCTCCAAATTCTTTTACAATGCGGTATTTTGAGCAATTCAAGTCCGGCATGTGTGGATGTGAATGGCTGAAAATATCGGGTTTTTACAGTTGGTATCAGAGCAAGGTTTTAGGCAAGCCTTAGCCTGTGGAGCAAAAACTCATTAGAGATAGGGTAGAAATACCCTAGAACGAGTGAAATCAATCTCAGAATCCTTTCCTTGTGAGAGAACGTATTTTCGAAGTATAAAATGATTTCCAAATGATTTTTAAAGGATTTTCAAAGATTATTTTGGTATAAAAGTTTTCTTATTTTGGAATCAAGATTTTTTTTTGAATTTCATTACTTCTGTATCCACCTTGTTAGAAATCTCTTGGTTAGGATTCTTATAGATTAAGATTCCTTGAACTGTGGAACGCTCCCACTTGTTCTGAAATCCAGTCTTGTCTTCCCTATTTTACCCTTTTGATTTTGGCATTCCGTAACCCCACTTTGGAATGACCTCTCTACAGAGCGGTGATTCCGTAAATCTTTGAATGATTTATAAAAGGATGAAATTCCTTTATAATTGGCATTGATTCATCGGAGATTTCTGTATCCTCGGATGTCCATGCTATCTATCTCCTCCTCTATTTGGTAACTAAATTATCTCATCTTCATTTGAGTTTATCTTCGAACTAGAATTCTTTTTGATTAGAGTTCCTCTAATTTTGAATCTTTGTTTGTTTGAAATCCTTCCTTGAATCATCCTTTGGAAATTTGCGTTTGGTTGTATATTGAAATTGTGCATACATCGAAATTATTAAGGATGCCATAATTTTATATATAAAAGTGAAATGTCTTCGATAAGGACTATATACCTTTCAAAAATGAAAATTTGAAATTTCGAAAGAATTTGAAATTTTGAAAATTTTATAAGAACTTGACTTATACAAAAATGGTTTATAACTGAGGGGTTCTGAATTTGAATTTCGAGCAATCGAATTCTGGTGTTTTGAAATTGGTTTTAAGATTTTGGAAGATATATAATAATAATATGATTTAAAGATATATTTTTTTATTTTTATTTTTTCAAATAAGAAATGTTTCAAATGTATTCGAATGAATTTCAATGATTTCGAAGGAATTTCAAAGAAGTTTTTCAAAGTTAATTGAAGTCCAGAACTCACTTATGTCACTGGAAAATAATTTCGATGATGAATGCATGCATCGTCGACATTGATTTTCGAGTTTCTGAGTGAGGGAGAGGCAACTCTAGTAGCTTTGCTATGTGAGTGATTTCGTGAAACCAATTTTGATTTCAGATTTCGAAGTATGGTTTGATATTCGAAAGATAGATCCGTATATATATACATATTTGAAAAGATTTAAAGTAAGCCGGTGTTCAGTTCTCGAGTTTCAGATTTTGAAACCTAACTTTTGAAATTGATTTACTGATTTAGTGTTGATTTTCAACTCTTGGATTGAAAATATGACTTCTTCGACTATTTTAAAATTCGAGCACTTCCAAATCAAGGTTAATTTTTCAAAGCTAAATTTTTTTGAAAGGTATAAGGTATTTGATAAAGAATATAAGTTTAGTTTGTATGTTACAAGTATGAAATAATATGATTTTTATAAGTCGAAACTGTTTTTTAGTAAATAAATAAGACTATTTTGAATTATACTAATATGAAATTTAGTTTTGAAATATTTTGGATAAAAATTAGTCTTCAAATGTTTGAGGAAAATTTGGTTTTAAATGTTTTAACTTAGTAACATCTTTATGAAACTATTTATTTAACAAGTTGGAATAGATACATAAGTTGTACGTATGCTTTTTTATTCGCATAATTAATTTGATCCAAGTTTGAGTACACAAGTTCGAGGTGAATTACACCATTTCGTGTTAGGATTTTTCATTTGAGTCTTGATGGCGAACATTTGATATGGATTTTGGGCTTGATTCTAGAATTCTCTATCATAGTATATGGCTATGCAAGGAGACTGATGGCTTCAAGTGGAGAAACCATATCGAAATCCACATTAGGGAAGTCGAATGGACAATACTAGTTCGAAAGCGAACTTGTGTGATCGAGCGAGCGATCGAATGTAATGTTGCGAAATGATGACATATGTACATCTTATATCCTAATATCATTGGTCTACTTGACGCTGAAATTGAAAGTTGTTGGGTTGGATATCTTTGTAATTTAATTGGAATTTTTCTTTCATAAAAAACTACTATCAAATTTAAAACCATTTTTCAAAATTATTTTTCTTTTATTCTTCTTAAACTAACTGTTTTATTCTATTTTTCATACAACTATTTATATACAAAACTATTCTTAATTAAAAATCTATTAGTAAGCAAAGATGTTCAATCCCATATGGCTTTTCATGCAGCAAAGTTTATTTTTTTTGAAAATTTTGATCCTTATATAAGATAAACTTTATGTAAGTATAAGATGATCTTGAAAACCATTGATTTTGATAAATGAATAATTAAAGCTTATATTAGTATGAAAGGATATTTGGTTTACCTGTAATTTGAGTTTATTTAAAAATAATGGATTTATGAAATAAATATTTCAACACTAAGTAATAATGAAGTAAAATTTGAGATATATGAAATTATAAAATTTAGTTTGAAATATGGTATATTTAAGCCTTGAAACATATTTAAGGTTGAATAGTTTATTTTGTAAATCAAATCTATATTTGAAATTGGATAATATTTGAAATGGTTTCGTTGGAAAACTAAATTGAATTGAAACTGATGGTTTGAATGGAATTAAAATTTGGAAATTTTAGATTTTGGTTTAATTGAATAAATTTTTGAAATGTAAAGAATTAAGGGCATGTTTTATGATTTCAAATGTATGATTTCAAAATGTTATGATTTTCAAAGTGAAATGATTTCAAGTATTTGGTTTCGAAGGATTTATAACTTTGAAAGTATTATGATTTTTGAAGTGAATACATGTTTGAAATGGAAATGAATTTATTTGACCTAAATTTTGTTGATTTGGAAATTTGGGTTATTTTCTAAATCTATTGTTTTAAGAATCTTTGAAACTGAATATATGTAATTTGGAAGAAATGATTTGGTGAAATCATATATGATTTTTAAACTGAAATACTATTGAAATAAATTAAAATTGAGAACCTTTTTTTTTAAAATACTTTGATTTGGGAGTTATCGAACTTATATAAAATTGATTTGTATAAGTATGCAGTAGATTTGAAAACTATTGATTTGAAAACTGTTGATTTGAAAAGCTACCCAATTTTGAAAAGTGAAATCTTATATAATCGAAATCCATATAAGTGTGATTTCATATACTATTGTTTGAAAGTATTTGATTTGAAATGAAATCTTATATAAAATGAACTTTATATAAGTATGATATTTAGAAGTGATTTTGAAAGGTACTATATGATACATATTTTCGAAGTAAAGATATGGAAAGTGCCTTCTGCTTGATATCCGCTTTGTGGCCACACTGTGGATTCATTCTATCGATATTATTCTCTCTCTTTGATTTGGGTTTTCCGGATATGATACTCGAGTGTCCATCGAATTCCATGGCGATCTCCATGGTCTTATGATCGCGACTGCATAGCGCAACTGCCTGGCTGAGCTGGCCTAGGGGTGCGGATTGTTTCCTGGGGGATCCAGGCGTAATCATTGTGTATCCTGCACTCTATGTAGGTCGCATTAGTAGCGTAAATGCCTGGCTGAGCTGGCCTGGGGGTACGGATTGTTTCCTGGGGGATCCAGGCGTAACCATTGTGTATCCTGCATTCTACTCGTCATCATGGCGTAACTCGCAGGGCTGAGAAAGCTTACGGATACGGATTGTTTCCTGGGAGATCCAGGCGTAACCATTGTGTATCTGCGATCCATGGTTAGACAACTGTTTCGGTTTGGTTGATTTGTTTGGATTGTAATTTCCATATCTATTTTTAAAAGTGTTTTCATTATTTTCACTGGGTGTTGAAACAAGTCTACTAAGTACTTGGAGAATTCTAGCTTTGCGCCTGATCAACGCATAGCCAGAGTCTGCATGAACGAAAGTAAACTTGTTAAGACATCGAGTTATAAAAGTATTTGATAAAAGTATCTTGATAAAGTATTGTACAAAGAATATTTTGATCAGTTATTTTCCCTTCTAAAAATTTAAAATGTTTAAATATTGTTTACCTTGAACCATCAGATTTGAATCAAATGACTATTCATCATATTATAAAATGTTTTAAATGGTATAATATTTTAATTGAAATGTATAATTGTTTAATCAATGGTTCATCCTTGTCTTTCAACTTGCTTTCCCTCCTAGCTACTTTTTCCCTACCTCCTTCCAGGATGTCTTCCAACCAATTGTTCTTTCTTGTTGTTTCTCCGATTCCTTCCTTTTCGAGGACGAAAAGATTTGAGTGGGGGAGAGTGTAACAGCCCTGGATTTTCATATATTTTAATATTTGGCTTTATTTTATTTTGAAATTATTTTAACTTATTTTATTTCAAACATTTTGTTTTTTAAATATAAGTGTTGATTATTATGTGAATTATAATTTCAAACCGGTATAAATTGGATATTTTACTAAAAGATGAATTTCTGTTCAAACTGGTCAAATCTAGACTTTTAAATTTCAAATTTAAATATTTAAATTCTTAAATTTTATCTTTTATCATGAAAACATATTTAATAACTTGAATACTGCTTTTCGTTTCGTTGAAAACGGATTTAAATTGTAAAAGTTATGTACATTTCAATTTCAGGTATAATTTGTTTTATTTTGCAATTTTGTCTATTTTAAATTTTTTAAATAATATTTTCTTTGCTATATTTTATTTTAATATGTGTTAATATGTTATTTTATATATATTTTGTCTTTTAATATTTTTTAAAGTGATAACAAAAAATTTTCAAAATTTACTGTATTTATTTCCTATTTTTAAAGGCTGTTTTCTATTTTTCTGTTATTTTCTTCATTTAAATTATATTTAATTAAAATTTATATATTTATTTTGTGAATGAATTTTTATTTTATGTTCTTATCTCTATTTATAAATATTTTTCATGTACATAAAAATTTTCCAAAGTCCTTGCATTTATTTTCAAATTTTCTAAACTAGTTTTCATTTTCTGTGCTATTTTCCTAATTTAATCATATATAATTAATATTTATTTATTTATATTTTTTTTATTTGTGATATTTTCGTATTTTAACTGAATTTATATATATATTTCAGTTATTTAAAATTATAAAAAGAAATAAGAAAAATTTGAAAGGTTTTGTGACTTTTTATGTCTTAAGGCTCTTTGTATTCTCACCTTTTCAACTCCAGCCATTACTTTTCATTCAATTGGCTGCCCTAACTCATTTCTCCAGCCGACTCCTCTATCATTTCACGTGATTTTTCTTTCTCAAACTCTGAAAAAAAGTACGGCCTCTCCTATGTGAAAAGCATGGTAAAAAATTTCTTCTTTTCTATGCAACTTCCATTTGTTTTCTTATGATTTTGCACTTGTTTTCTCACCTTCTATGCTCAGCTCCTCCTTCCTCCTCCACCTTGGCCTTTTCCACCACCACCACATCTGGTCATCACCTCCTCCAGCCCAGGCCCAAGCCATGGCCGTGCCCCTTGATGAAGAAGACCCACCTAAAAATGAACAAAACTCCACCTAAATGTTCATAGCCTAGCCTAACTTGTTCCACCGCCTCTCTCCATCACTTTGGACGACCATACACCACCAGCAGCAAATTCCTGAACCAAAACCACTGCCACACCATCTCCTAGCCTCCATCAGGTCTGGCCATGCCATTTGTAGCCTTGCCCGAAGCTTGAAATTGCACAAAAATCCACTTGTATGCCTTGTACTAGTATTTTCATACATAGCAACTTCCATACCTTCACTACCCTTGCTAGGCCGACCATATATGACCCATACCTGACCAAATACACCCCATGGCAGTACCTTATCACTCTATAGGCTGAGCATAGTGATGGTGGAAGCATGTGCAAGTGTTTGATTAATTATTGTTCCTTAATTTCTAGCATCGTTTATCGTATTTTTGGTCTGAAACCTTATAATTGTTATATTGTTTGTTTGATTTGTATTCAAGGGAATTAATCCTTGGCTCCTCCATTTTGTATCTGTATCGTGCTTTTGGTGCTTGTGTAGATCTCATTCGTGCATTCGTTGTTGTCTCTCCAGCTCAAAACAGTGAGTAAATCTCACCAGACTAATATGTACTTATGTAGTGATAAACTGACGTCACCTGAATCTGTAAATGCATATCATCCTGTTATAACTGCTATAGTATATTCATATGATGTTCACACCTATATTTACACTAGTTATACCATATGTTACTATTATTTCATGCTATTCTGTTATTTTCATCAGTTTATCACACTGCAAGTTCCCTTTAGATTAGAATCACTATGGGTTGAAATGATACATACCCGAACGGACTTTAGAATAGGAAAAAATCATTATGGGCTGAAATGATAGGCCTGAATGATTTTCAATTATTTTCTTTTACTTGGGATTACGGGTTTGAAATGATCAAACCCGGGTTTTCTTTGTAAATTACGGGTTGAAATGATATATTACCCGTATCACTTTACCTAGGCTAGAAAATGAAATACAAAACCGTTGTTAAAATATGTTTTTCTAGAAAAATTTTAAATTATTTTAGAAATGTAAATATTATAATTTTTTTATTTAAATTTGATTAAAAATAATTTTTTGTAAAGCATTATTGATTTTCTGAAAATTTACAAGTGAAATAAATAAATGGTAAAGTTAGAAAATCTGAAATGTAAGTTATTTTGGAAATTAGAATTTGGTGATAAATGGAATTTAAATTAAATATGAAAATATGATAAATTTATTATATTTTGAATTAAATGAATTCAAAATGATTTTATAATATATTAATGATTTTTGAATAAAGTTAAAATGTGAAATGAATGAATATTTAGGTTGAAATTTGGAAATATAACTAAAATTGGAAATTTGTGAATTTGGCTTAAAAGTGAATTTTAAGTTAAGTAAATAAAAATGAAATTAAGTTATATTTGAAAATTTTAAACTTAAATGTTAAGTTAAATTTAATTTAATGAATTTAAAATTTAATGTTGGAATTTAATAAGTGAATTATTATTAAATTTTGATTTTTGAATGGAGATTTAACTTTATAAAATCATGAATATAAGGGTATTTGAATAACTGTTTTAAAAGTGAAATTATATGATTTTATAAGCTAAAAATGATTTAAATAAAAATATAATTGTTTGTGAAATTATATTGAATACTTGAAGTTAATTAACTGCATTTCTGAAATGCTATTAATTCTAATGTAAATGATAATACAGCATTTGTAAATGTTGTAGTTGATAATAATGAACCAAATGGCTAAATTTAATTAAAGTTTATTATAGCATTTTTGTAAATGCTATAATTGTTGAATTTAACTAAGTTTTATTTGAAACTAATGTAACCCTATTACAACATTTTTAAATGCTATCTTTTGTTAAATTGAACTGCTTTGAATGTAACTTCTTGTAGCAATTTCTAAATGCTGCGAAAGTTGAATTTTCATCTGTTTTATTAAATTAAGTGAATAAATGAATTTTTAAAGACTAAATTTTTGTAAATTTAATAATTTAATTATTAAATATAATAACTTCATTTTATGATTTAAAATGAAGTAATTTGTTTTGAAATATAAACTATTTTGAAATGTGTCTTGTAATGGTATTTAAATTAAATAAAAATGAATGTGGTTTGGAAGATATTATATTTTTGATATTTTGAAATGGATTTTGAATGATATTAAATTTTGAAATGATATTTGATTTTGAAATATAAAATACCATTTTGAAATTTTAACCACAGGATGTAATTAATTTATAGTTTAACTGATTCTTAAAGGATGGGCGATCCCAAGCATCCTTTAAGTTATTGTGCATTTCTACTACAGTTCACTTGAGTTGGTTTACATTATATAAGTATATATTGTCCTGACTCGAGTGTTTTGTATTTTACTTTACGCTCGGGTCAGCCTGAGTATTTACAGCTTAGCTTTGGATTTATTTCTGGAGCTAGGAATTGCTGGAGATTCTGCTTGTCTAGTTATCTATCCCTTCAATTTCAGTTGTTCTATTTCAGCTTTGGTGTTGATAAACTGTTATGTAATTGAGATTTCTATTGTATATGTTTTTCAGACTGATATTGTGTATTATGTTTTGAGAATTTGTTATAGTAGCTTCATGAACTACTATGGTATTTTAATTTCCGCTGCGAGTTATTCTGATATTTCTGTGTCTGTGATTCTGTGATTGTATTTCATTTGCTCCAAATTCTTTTACAATGCGGTATTTTGAGCAATTCAAGTCCGGCATGTGTGGATGTGAATGGCTGAAAATATCGGGTTGTTACAATATTAATTCAATAATGGAATTTAATAATATAATAATGTAAATAATCAAATTTTGATATAAACTGAATCGGAATGATTTCTAATGTGAATATAAATTTTATACGAGTTATAATAGAGTTAATAAAATTTTAAAAGTGAAATTTTAAGCGATTTCGACGATTTTGAAAATCGCTCGAATTAATCGACAAGTTAAAATAGCCTTCCAGGGTACAGTCTCGGAATTCAACGAAATCAGTTCCATTGGATCCGTAATAGTTAGTTATTATCGGATTTTTATTTTCGTAGCAATCGGAGTTTTCATTTGACCCCGGCAGCTTAAAACGCAAGAAAATACTTTAATCGTTTTAATTTAAAATTGATCGTTCATTTCCGTAACTTGCGTATATGATCGAATTAGCTTCTGAAACACATTCCATTGTGTTCGAAACGTAGCTAAAACCTTAGGAACGCCTGGCGGCACGTGAGATTTGGAGTTCGTTTGTAAAAGCTTGTTATTTAGAGATTTTATTAATAAAATAATATTAATTAATGTTACAAAACATGTTAAATTACCCAAAACCCTAAATTTAGTTCAGTCTTCATTTATTTGTTTCCAATGGCTGAAATCGCTTCTCCTCTTTCTTCGATTTTCTCATCATCCGTGCTTTGATCGAAGAAAGTTCAAACATGAAGATCGTAGAGGGCGGGGAGAGCTTCAGATCCAACGGTGGATCTTGTTTATAATCGTTGTTTGGTGGTGCAATTGTGTACCATGCGGCATGCGATCGAGCTCGTCTTCATGACAAAGGAAGCGACCGAGCTTCATGAAATTTGGGGTGGAGGTTGCGGCGATGGAGGGCTTCGAGATGGAGGTACTGGATCGTGGTCTCAGCGAGTATGGTGGAATCGACGATTAGGGATTTGGGGTTGTTTTGGGTTCGACACTGTGATTACATGCATGAGAAAGAGAAAACGTTCGGCCTTGATTTTGTTCCTAATCCTATGGCTTGATGGTGTTTAGGTATAATAAATTAAAATAAAAAGGAAAGTTTGTTTTAAATTTTATATTCAGAACTTTGAAAATTCATATATAGTTCATACGTTATCAGATTTCGACGAAACTGGCGACGCCGGAATCGCAGAGACGCGGTCTACGCAGTGCAGCAATTCTGAAGTTATTCTGAGCAAGTGAAAATTTAGGTTAAATCGAACGCCGTTCGATTTAATTTAAATTTGAACGCTCGCCGAAAACCAAGGTAAGTTTAACTCACTCACATCTGGAATATTAGTTAATTTAAATAGTCATTAATTGAATGATTGCTTGAGTGGTTGAATATGATAAATATTATCAAATTGAATCGATATATGTTGTTGTGCTAATATCTGTGGATGCAGGGAAACAGGTTGGAGGGATCCAACTGGATCCCTAACAAATAGAAATCTATTTATATTCAGTGATAAATTGTTTAGATCCTGTTATGTTATGCTCTATTTATATGCTGTGATAGATTAAATTGAAAATTTAATTGTGTTGTGCTTTGATTTGGAGAAGGACACCTGAGAATTTAAGTATAAATAACTGAATTAGGTTAAAAGGAAATTAAAGACATTCTTAAGTAAAGAATTTAAAGGGAATTGAAATCAAGTGATTGGTTGATAAATTGAAGAGTTTGAAATTGTGATTTTAAAAAGGGAATCGAGAATTGTTATAAATAATAGCGAGATTTATTTTAAAAAAATGGGAAGTTTGCTTTCTCCTGGAAATTTTATTATGTTTTTAAGAAAAGTTTTCAAATATAAATTTGCAGTTTAAACATGTTTAGAATAATTTAGAAAGAAATATTATTTTAAATTGTTTTTAAGTTAAAGCAAATATTGATTAAGTAATTATGGTATTTAATTATTTTAAAAAGGTAAAGTAGTATTAAGTTTCAAAGAGAAATTTTAATATGAATATTTGATTTAGTAACCTTATTTTAAAGAGTTAAATTTTATTTAAAATACTTAGGAAACCCTATATATTTCCTTAAGTATTATTTTCAATTAAATAATTTCTAGAGCTTATTTTAAATATTTTAAATGTATGTTTGAAAGTGATTTCCAGGAAATAGCAACGTATTTAAAATAAAAGGAGCTATTTTTAAAGTATGGAAAGGAATTTACGGGATGAACGTAAAATTGAATTGAGATTGAACGTGTTGAATTGATAAGAAGATTTCTTTGGTTATTCTAAGGTGGAAGTGTATTTCCTTGAAAGCCAAGTACGTTTTTTTAAAAATAGATTTTGAAACAGTAGAGTTTGAAGTTATATTAAAGAATGGTTTCAAAAAAATTATTTAAGTTGTAAGAATTTTAAAGGTGAACACATATCAAAGTAGTTATAGAAGTAATTATTTAAAAGGTAAATAGAATTATGTTTTAAAGAATATTATTATTATTATTATTATTATTTATACTTTATAAAATGGTTCTATTTTAAAGATAATCAATCAAAGTAATATTTAGAAACAGTATAGACTTTCACAACTTTAATTTAAATATAGTATGACTTAACTTATTTTAAAGATAATAGTTTATATTTTAATAAGCAGTTTTATTTTGAGATATTTTTTTTAAAGTATATATATTTTAAATCAAGTATGTAAGAAGTGTTAAATATGAATGTTTTAATATATTTTCAGGAAAAAGTATTTAAATTATTTTAAATCTTAAGGATTGGTGCTTGGACGCTTTCAAGGGAAGTAACCATTTGGAAATTTATTACATGAGAATTTGAGTTTGAAAAGTGTTTTCAATAGGATTTGAAAAGGAAAATATATCTTGTAAAGATATTTTGAGGAAATAAATAATGTGGGAATTATTTATTGTGTGATGGATGCTTATGGATGTTAATTGATAGTTAAATCACCGACTATCAATATTGGACAAATGCGTTTATCGTTTCGAAGAGACGGGATCGAGATTTATTTCTCGAAAACCACTTCGATCCGGTTTGTACGTTTCGTGGAAAAACATGTTCGGAGTCGAAGATGGAGCAGTGAAGTGCAAGGTCTAGTTGCTACTAATCCTGAGGATATTTCCAAAATGGATGTAGTAAGAGTAGTGCCTTCGGTTCCGTTCAACCCGAGACGGACTTGTATGAACGAATGCTTTCGAAAACATCGTCAGGTGGGCGATGGGCATTCTAAGAGAAACGTTCTAAAAGGTAACGCTTAGCCTCAAGCCTCATCAACCGGGAATGACCAAAAATCAGGGGATATGCAGCAAGGCTTGGTGGGCAGCACCTATTTCCGGGTAAGGTCATTCCTGTCTAGATGTCCCTTTTATTTCGGCTTAGTGGTGCGGTTGCTGATCTCAACCACGGGGTGATCTTACTCGGGACTATCCAGTATGGGGTAGTCTGGGCCTTGTGTTATAGGGGATCGGGCATGGTCCTCGGTACACTGATCTAGACCAGGTACTGTGACAGGTGGTACCCCAGTTCCTAGTCATTGTTGGAAATCCATTCTCCCTACGAGCCTTTTACGAGTTTTTTTGTATTACGCACACTGTGGCTGGTAGCTGGAATTTAATAATGCAACAATTTCTGCTATTTTATAA
The DNA here is from genome assembly GCA_030765085.1 of Allium cepa. NCBI lineage: Eukaryota > Viridiplantae > Streptophyta > Magnoliopsida > Asparagales > Amaryllidaceae > Allium > Allium cepa. Next base: position 958,538,053 of record CM060939.1, on the reverse strand, counting down.
GTATTTGTATATAGACCCTATTATAATATCAGAGGATTTCTATAAAAAAGTGTTTTAGCTATCGTAAGGTAAAAACCCGACATGTTTATTTATGGCGTGGTCTTACGAGATGCTTTTGTTTTCAAAAGGATTTTTTGAAACTTTAATAATCAATTTGGATGCATTATTATCAGCTGGTATTCCAGACTGACTCGGGTTTTATTTCATTATAATGCTCGGGTCAGACCGAGTATTATATGTTCAGGGCAGGATGCTATGGAGCAAGAGAGGAGCTGGACTCCGAGACGTATTATTCGTACTTGTATATATATATCCGCTGCTATGGTTGTATGAATATGTCTGACTGGTAAATGTTGTTGTTTGAGGTACTCTGATGATATATTTATGTAAAAGATATAGTTTTCATTTTGTTAAAGATCTATTATTTACTATTATATTTTATTCCTCTGTGACTGTGAGATTCTGATATTGTTTAGTTTCTTTGTTCTTTCTCTTCTTCTTAAACCCTAATAGTTCGTGTTTCTGTTCCACTTGAGTTAATTGAGGTAGAATAGTGTTGACTCAAGGGGTACGGATTTGCGGGCTGTTACACTTGGTATCAGAGTTTAGGTTGGCGACAACCTAGGCTTTGGTGGGGAAATTAATCGATAAATAGAGTCAATAGTACTCTATAATGAGTTGAGTGTTAATAAATATGAGAGCGTACTTGTTAGTGAATATAAAATAGTTTTTTTATTGTGTTGACTTATTGGTTGAGTGTTTATGAATTCAGGTCGGTGCGGGAAGTACAACTGTATCGATAGGGATTTCTAAACTCTTAAACAAGATAAACCGACATAGTATTGTTTTTAAAGTGGGTAAATGAAATAATTTACCCAAAATTATATTTTGATATAAAAGGAATAATTTTCTGAAATTATTATTATATATATATTTGGTTGATTGGTTGTTAATACTATAATTAAATAAGAATCTAAAATTTAATCTAAAATTTGAAATAGTTATAACCAAATAAATTGCTTGAGTATAAATAATACAAAGGAAGAATAACTAAATTTGAATTAAACCAAAATTTATATCTCGGGGATTTTGAAAAGGATTTTAAATGTATTGAAAACAAAAGTTTGAAAATTTAAAATCTTGGGAATGTTTGGGAATGTTTTCCTAGGTATTTGAAGGCAATATTTGAATATTATTTTGGGATGTATTTTTGAATGGAAGCTGTTGTGAAATGAATGTTGGGAAGTAAGGAAGCACTGAACTCACTTAAATCGCTGGAAAATAATCCTGATGATGCTGGCCACATCATTAGAATTCATTTTCGAGTTTCTAAAGCGATGGATTACTTCCAAAATGGTTGGTTATGATATTGTTTGGACTTTTTGGGTATAACAGTTGTTTTGGAAATTTCAAAGGAAAAATTTGTTTGGTAAAAACAAGTTGTTTGGGAATCCGGAGATTTGATTTAATATACCAAGTAGGTATGAGTTATTTATTATTTCAAAAGGGTTTTGAAATAAAACCGGGCAAATGAATTCTGGAAAATTCTATTTAAATAATGTGTAAAGTTAAAATGAATCAACTATTGAACTTATTAAGTGAAGTTGATATTAATAAGAAGAAATGAAATTTTTAATCTTGGAATTTAAATTTAAATTGAGTAAAGGGAAGTAAACGGAATATATTAAAGTGAATAGAAAATTTGAATTTAACTTGGAATAAGTTAAATAAATTGGACTTAAAATTAAATTGATTTGGATTAAACTGAAATGTAAAATGACTCTGTAATTGTGGATCATTGTGAAGTAAATTCTACCTATAAGCTATTAACTGTTATAATTATAATCTAAAATTGTGGATTTAAAATTTGCAAAGGATTAAGGTGAAAGAAAAATTGGTATCCTTAAGAATTCAGTAATACACATATAAATAATTTGGAATTGTGATTATAAGATGTAAATGGATTAAAATGAGCGATATAAACTTTGAAGTAAATAAATTGGTGAACTTATAAATAGAAAATGGAATTATGATCACAAATGGGAAATAGTTAAATGGTATGGTGAATTCAAACTTAATCTCAAGTGAAATGTAAATTGAAATAAGATGAAGAAGATATAAAATATAAAGAATGTGAATGAACTTAAATCAGTAAATAAATTTTAAACTTGTATATGGAGAATTAAAATTGGATTGAACTGGATTTAACTCCGATTAAATAGAATTGAGTTGAATTTTGATTGAATCAAAATTCAGTTGTGTTACAAATAATTTTGAATAGAACCAAATTCTTATTTAAAATAGTAAAAGAAATGAAATGAATTCAAGTTAGCTAAATAAAAACTTAGTTAAACTTGAATTAAATTTGGAAAAGAAAATGACTGAAGGATATTGCGCGAAGAAAATTTTAACTCAACTAAACTCAAAGAAATTGTTTGAGAATGAATTTAGCGTAAGCTACATTAAATAAAAAGAAGTTGGAAGATGAATTTAGTTTAATTGGAATTGGTATTGGCATGGATGAAATTTTGGTGGTTTGTTAAGAAGAGAAAACTCTAGTTCTAGTATGGGATTTAATTTTGGCAATAAAAAGCTGAGAGTATGAATGAATAATGGAATTAGAAAATAATTAGGGTCAAGCTTATAAGTGACATGATTTTAAGTGATCACATTATTAATAAAATTCGGGATAAATCGAGTAGATGAATTAAAATTTGTAAATGAACTGAAATTTGATTGAATGAGAATCGAATTAAAATAAAATAAATTTGATATAAAAACAAATAGAAATATTGTGAAATTGAAAGAACTTAAGCGAGTTGAAAAAAAATTGATTGTGGTTGAGCTTTATATGTGGTCTAGGGTAAATTTGTTAAGATAATAGAATTGAAATGCAAGTGAAATGGTTTTAATAATTTTATTGTGATAAAATAAAGGTGTATGAGTTATAAATATTAAAGAATGGGATGTAGTTGGATGATGAACTTGAAGTGAGAATAAGAAATTGAATTAAAAATTGCAGGGAAATAAGAATATTTGGGTTGTGAATATTTCCGAATGGAACAAAATTAATATAAATTTGAACTGGAATTCATTTTAATGGTTATAAGCTTAAGTGATGGTCACTTGGTTGGCTAGCCTTAAATTTGCATAGAAATTGGTCGTTTTGTTGTAAACAAAAATTTAATTGGCTTAAAGAAACAAATTGAAATAGGTTTTTGAATCAATTGGGATGAATTGAAACTTTATTTAGTGGTTTTCCATACGAATGGAAATGGAGCATAAAAGAAATGTAAATACTTCAAATTTAAGGTAAAATTTGGTTGTGAATTAATTTGGAATTGAATTGAAGTAAAGAGATGTAACTAAGGCATATGTTAATCATATTGTAGTGGAAATGAATTGGTTGTAATAAATATGAAGGGTATATAGTGAACTTGCATATAAATTGTTCGAGTGAGCTAAAATGAAGTTTGGGTTTGTAAAGAGGATTTAAAATGGTGTTGAAATCGTGAAATTGCTTATAAAGGAAGTTAACATGCATAATTATGAAGTTTGCTTGTTTAAACTTTGTAATTGATGTGTTTGGGCTAGTTTAATGAAAAGAATGCTGATAAATGCTCATATTATTGGAAGTTGATGTGTTTGTTTAAGTAAGTACAGGTATGAGAGGCAATGGATATAATTGGAGTGCGTATATGTGATACTATTTAGCTTCTTGCTTTAAAAATGCTAATAAGGTACGACTGCGCAATAAAAATAGGAAATATGAACTTTTTTTTGTTTTTCTGATCGTGCGGGTCGATGTATACATATTTATATCTATTGTGAAATTGCAAAAGCTCCTCTATATAGGGGAGACTCTGCCAAAATTTTCTGGAAATTTTAGGAGTTAGAAAATTTTAGGAAAATTTGAAATGTTTCTTTAACGACAAAGTTGATTTCAAGTAACAATTGAAAATAAAAAGGATTTTGGGATTGGAATTGAAGCTAGTAGTTTCGATTTGTAGCTAAAGAATTTGAGCAAAGTGAAATTGATATTTCACTAAGTAAGTTTTACTATTGGGTTTGGAACATTCTTCTACCTTAGCAAATTTTGAGGTCGAAATTTTTATAAGGGGGAAGGAATGTAACGACACGGAATTTTGGATCGCTAGATTTGAACATTTAATTCATTTTAAATGTTGAATATGTGTTATAATTTGAATTTTTAAATAAAAGATTTTGTTTAAATTGGTAGAATTGGTTAAATTTCAAATACGGGAATGAAATTGAAATTTGAATAATAATAGCTTAATATTAGAATTGGGATAATTAGTGCATCTGAGTGTAAATAAATATAAAAATGGTTTCTAAAAATTTATTTAAGTTTGTTTTAATTTAAATACTATTATTGGACCATTGGATGGAATTATTAGTCGATAGATTGAATTGGAATTTTATATTAATTTAATAATGGAATTTAATAATATAATAATGTAAATAATCAAATTTTGATTTAAACTGAATCAGAATGATTTCTAATGTGGATATAAATTTTATATGAGTTATAATAGAGTTAATAAAATTTTAAAAGTGAAATTTTAAGTGATTTCGACGATTTTGAAAATCGCTCGAATTAACCTTCCGGGGCACATTCTCGAAATTCGAAGAAACCAGTTCCATTGGATCCGTAATAGTTAGTTATTATCGGATTTCAATTTTCGTAGCAATTGGAGTTGTCGTTTGACCCTGGCAGCTTAAAACGCATAGAAAATACTTTAATCGTTTTAATTTAAAATTGATCGTTTATTTCCGTAACTTGCGTATATGATAGAATTAGCTTCCGAAACACGTTCCATTGTGTTCAGAACGTAGGTAAAACCTTTTGGAACGTCTGGCGGCACGTGAGATTTCGAGTTCGTTTGTAAAAGCTTGTTATTTGGAGATTTTATTAATAAAAATATATTAATTAACGTTATAAAACATGTTAAATTACCCAAAACCCTAAATTTAGTTCAGCCGCCGTTTATTTATTTCCAATGGTCGAAATCGCTTCTCCTCTTTCTTCGATTTTCTCAATCATCCGTGATTCGATCGAAGAAAGTTCGAACATGAAGATCGTAGAGGGCGGGGAGAGCTTCAGATCCAACGGTGGATCTTGTTTATAGTCGTTGTTTGGTAGTGCAATTCTGTACCGTGCGGCATGCGTTCGAGCTCGTCTTCATGATGAAGGAAGTGACTGAGCTTCATGAAATTTGGAGTGGAGGTTGAGGCGATGGAGGGCTTCGAGGTGGAGGTACTGGATCATGGTCTCAGCGAGTATTATGGAATCGACGATTAGGGATTTGGGGTTGTTTTGGGCTCGGCACTGTGATTACGTGCATGAGGAAGAGAAAACGTTCGGCCTTGATTTTGTTCCTAATCTACGGCTTGATGGTGTTTAGGTATAATAAATTAAAATAAAAAGGAAAGTTTGTTTTAAATTTTATATTCAAAACTTTGAAAATCATATATAGTTCATACGTTATCAGATTTCGACGAAACTGGCGATGCCGGAATCGCAGAGACGCGATCTACGTAGTGGAGCAATTCTGGAGTTATTTTGTGCGACGACCCGACTTTCAATCACCAGAAAATCGCATCATCTTTAAGAAAGAAAGGGGTAGAAAAGAGAAAAGACAGAGAAGAAGAAAGAAACAATACCAGAATCTAAACAGCGATACAAATAAATTATATTACTCACATAATACTTTACATAGTATCATATACATCATAGATACACAGCATAATCAACTCATACTAGATAGTTATAAACACCTGTCTAGTTATACAACTCAATACAACAACTCAGAGAACACACAGCGGAATATTCTATAGCTATACGCAGAAGCCTCCTGCTCCATTTGCTCCTTCAGAATTCGTCAAGCCAACCTAAAATCCTAACCTGAATCCCTTGGCTACTCGTAAAAATTTGAGTACCCAAGAGTTTAAGAAAAAAAGGATAAACTCTGGGTCAGACATGGGTATGGTGTGAGTAAACAGTTAAAGTTGCTTAACTTTAAAAACCTTTTGAAAGAAAAGGCATCACGTAAGACTTCCCACACATAAACATGGAAATGTTTTTACCTTACACTAACCAAAACATTTGATAGGAAATTCAGTGATATTATAATAATGTCTAGGGTTTTCAAATAAATAAGAAACAGCCAAAATTGTTACATGATTAAATTCCAGCTACTAGACACAAAAGTGGGTAATACAATCAAAACCGTTGGCACTTATTGGATTTTGGATTCCATACAATGGCAGGGCTACTGGGGTACCGCCCGTCACAGTACGTGGCCTAGATCACCGTATCGAGGACCACTCCCGATCCCCTGCAACACAAAGCCGGACCCATTCCTTACTAAACAGTTCCGAATAAGACAACCCCTACGGTTGTAGCTATTCAACCGTCCACACAGCCGAAATAAAAGGGACCTCTAGACAGGGGTAAATCTTACTCTCCAGTGGGGGCTACCCACGAAGCTTTGCTGCACCTCCCCTGTTTTAGCCATTCCCGGTTGATGAGGCTTGAGGTCATGATTACCTTTAGTGAACACATCACTTAGAATGCACATCATCCACCTGACGATGTTCTGAAAGCATTCAATCCATACAAGTTCGTTCTGGGTTCGAACGAAACCGAAGGCATTATCTCGTTACACTCATTTTGGAATCACCCTCAAAGTTAACGACAATAACCCTTGCATTCTAAATTTCCATCTCGAATCTATAAGATCTATTCCGTCAGCTCATTACGGAATCACCCACAGAGTTATACTGACGTATAGCCCTTACACCTCGAGTCTTCACAAAGCACCATTTTGACTCACGACCTAACGTTATTTGGAATCGATGTGGTTTTCGGATATCCAAATATGGAAACCCGATCCCGGTCGCATCGAAAACCAAAGCGTGTCTTTTAAGTCCAAGTTGTTTTAAAGGTTTTAAACAATTCAATACAGTATCTATATACACACAGATAGATAATTCACAAATCATAATTGACAATCTACATTATCAAATAACAGGTAATCCACATTATCAATATCATAATAGATAATCCATATATCAACATCCCAATTGATATTTTATGTAATCATCACAATGCGACCAAGTATTCATATCATACAACCATACTTATCTCATTACTGAGATCACAAAGCATTCAAGACAATCAATGTAATCCATTCATTCGTAAGCAATGATTTTACTCATACCTCAATATATTTAATTTAAAATGAATTAAATTAACTATCTCTATCTCTAATTAATGTAAAGTGAATTAAATTAATTACTTCATCTATAATTAATTTAAACTAAATTAATTACTTCATCAAAATAAATCTTGCCTACTTATTCTTCAAGTAAACAAATTAATTAATCATCATCTAATTAATCAACCTTGATTAATTAACTCTTAATATAATAATTAATCCTTAATAATTCTCATTAACCATATCAATTAATGAACCTTAATTAATTACTTCCATTGATTAATTAACTTTAATTAATTACATTATTTCTTGATTAATTACATTAATTAATCATGCTTAAATTAATTACTTTCAAGTAACCAAATATAAACATAAATTAATTATTTTTAATTACTTCTTAATTACTTTATAAACCCTTAATTATTTTAACAAGTAATTATTCATTAAAAATTACTTCCTAATTAGTAATTTATCTTATTTCAATCACCTCTGTAATTTATCAATTACTTACCTTAAGTAATTAGCCTTATCACAACTTATTAAGTAAACGTACTTAATTATTTATCCAGTTACTATATTTAATTAATTAACAAATTAATTGACTTCCTTGATTACACTCATCTTATAAAACATAATCGAGTAATTCATCCCTTAATTACTCATTACCCAAATTAATCTACAATTAATAGATCAACTATCATCAACCTTTAATTAATAAACCTTAATTATTAATCAATCCTTTAATGCAAAGTAATTAATCACTAATTACCTTTATAATTAATTAATTAATTAAACCTAATTCACTAATTAATTATCTCTTAATCATTAATTGATAAAACTTAATTATTAATTAACAACTTAATTTCAAATTAATTAATCCATAAATATAATTAATTAATCCTTAATTATAATTAATTAACCTTTAATAAAATAGTTAATTAATTCTTAATTAACTAGCATTATATTTTAATAATCCTTTAATTATTAATTAAGAAAACCCAATTAAAACTTAATAGAACCTTTCTTAATTAATTACTATTTTAATTAACTCTTAATTATTTAATTAATAAGTAATTACAATTTAATTAATCATTAGACATTAGTTAAATTATCATCTTAATTAATAGTTAATTAAATAAATAATTATACTTAATTAATTACTTAATTAAACCCTTTAAATAATAATTTAAATAAATTAATTAACTTAAAACTCTTTAATTAACTAACTAATTACAAATTATAAATTCTTAATTATTATTTAAGATAAAATATTTTCTTAAATAAATCTTGAAATCTTTATTTAACTTAATTCACTAATTAAATTTAATTATAAAGATTCATTAATTACTTTCCTTAACTATTAATTAACAATCTAATTTCAAGTTCATAAATTATCTTAAACTTTAATTGTTAATTAATAATCATCTCCACTAATTAATTTAAATAAAACATTTACTTAAATTCTTTTTTTATATTTCAAAATAAGATTTGAAATAATGTTAAGATTGTTACTTAAGTTATTTAAAACATTACACAAGTTTGTTTATAAAAACAATTCAATTCAAGACAAGCATTTTACTTTAATTTAAACTATTAAAGTTTAAAACTTATTCATTTAAATTTGAAATTTTTGTTAACACTTTAGTTTGGGTTCACCCCTTATTTACTGGAAACAAAGAAAACAAAGCACATGGATTTTAATCTTTAAAAACTGTTTAAAATAAAACTTAAAAAAAACTGTTTTAATTTAAAATGTAAAACTGTTAAAAACAAACATTTGACTCAGTAACTCAAAACCCAAAGTCCACGCGAAAGTTACCCGAGCCACAACTGAAAATACACGAGTTTCCCCGAGTCTCTACCCGAGCTAAAACTCAGTACCCAAACCTAAAACAAAACCCAAAAACCACAACCAAACATCCTGCTACAGTATCACCTGTGCATATGCACAATACCACGGCGTCGCTCCGGCGTACCTCCTTGGCTCCGACAAACCACCAATCAATTCAACAATTGATTCCAATCATCAATTCCATGGCACAGAGCTCAAACCAAAATCGAGCTTTCCTAGTCGAAACTGGAAAATAGGCATCATCAGAAAACTGTCACGCAACCACGCTGCTGACCACCAGAGATCGAGAGACTCTGGCTACACACTGCAACTCGCATCACCAGAGAAGAAGCATTGAACCCAAAATCCAATTCGACCAAAAATTAGGTTTAAAAACCAAAATCCCACGCCGCCGATGCCACAGTGCACGATCACCTCAACCACCATTTTCACCCACCTCCCTGATCATCAATCTAACTCCAGTGATGATCTCGAACAACCCAGACTATGAGGCCATCAGAAATCACTCAAAAACAAAGCTTCAGACAAACCCAAATTTCACATTCAATTAAATATTAAAGATTTGGATTTTTGTTTTAAAAATCTTTACTTCCAAAATGTAATCGAATTAGAATCCTGAAACAACAAACCATGATGATTAAATTTTAATATGTTTGGAATTTTATCTGTAAATCAAGTTTTACAGAGACTTTGCTTTGCTTAACCTTATATTAATTTTTTTTTTCTAGATAACTTTAAATTTCAGAACTTAGTTTTATTTTTAGTTCTTAGTTTTAAACTTAAACTACTTATTTTGTTTTCAATCTATGTTCTTATAGTTGTTTAAACAAAAATAGTTTGAAGTTTAGATTTAAACTTAATTCTGCAGTAAGTAAAAACAGAGATGATCAAGGCAAACAAGCATGCACAGTTTTAAAGCATAACCAACATATTAACATTATATCTATACAGGGGCAAACTTATATGTATATAAATATCATCACAAACTCATAGCAATCAACTACTTAACTAACTAAGTTTTAGTAAAAATGTTTACTCACTTCGATTTAAAAGAAGACAGTGCAGAATTTGAAGATGACTAGAAATTTTCCAGGTGCTTTGAACTGAACTTGATGCTATTTAAAAATCTGGAGTATTTCAGGTTGTTATTGACCCAATTCATTTGCATGCACACTTGACAGAGGGTTACAGGCTTTAGTGATTAACAGAACTTGCAAAGATGCTTAAAAACATGATGCAGACTTGCAATTTTGGAAAGTGTTTCCAGGATTTGTTAACAGAATGGGTTTAAACTGTGGTGCTTTCAGGTTAACAAATTTACAGAATTTGTTTTTGAAGATTGATCAGGTTTTTGTGATTTGAACATGGGAAAGTTTCAGAATTTCAGTTTGAGGATTGTTTGAATTTGAGGAATGTTCAAATTTGCATTTCAGGTTTTCTGGTTTTGGGATGAGTAAGAGTTTCATTGTTGGTTTTAGTTCTCATTTTAGAAATGAACGAAGAATTGAAGAAAATGAGAAAAAGGTTTTATATAGGAAAATTTTCAGATTTAATAAAAAAGAAAAGAAAATAGAAATAAAAATGGACACTTGTCTTTTATTTACACAAATGGTTGCAACACTTGTTATCAAAGTGTTTTAGAAATGAACACTTGTCAATATTAAGTTTGTTTAAAATTCTAAAGAAATTTAAAAGCTTTTAAAATTATTTTTCCTAATTACTAATGTGATTTCTAAATTTTAAAAATGTTTTTCTTATTAAATATCAAATAAACAAATACACTTACACATTTACTAATGTATGCTTAATTTATAAAATACAATCTTTTAAAAAGAACATAAAATAAAATCAATGATAATTTAAATAAAATTATAAAACATTGCAAACTTATTTTAAATGCTATTTCAAAAGCCTTACATTCATTTTATTAAATAAACACAAATAATATTTTCATAGGTAAATTTTTATAAAAAGAAATAAAACAAAATCTTATTTTAATTAAAACATTATCTATATATTTTAAAACCAAATTATTTTATTTTACTATGTATGTATTTCTTTGAATTTCAAATTTATATTCATTTTCAAAGTAAAATTTAAAAATCAAATCTAACAATCAATTTAAATAAATATAAACATCTATTTTTAAATAAGCACAGTATTATTTACAAATAATATATCCTATTTTAAAATCAATTTAAAATACACAGATATAAATGCATTTTAAACACACTTATAAATTTTGAAATAATAACCCAATATGGAAATTATTTACACAATAAAATAATTATTCCTATTATAAAACCAATTTATAACCATAATTAAAATATTATATTTTTATTTCTTGGTTAATTATCTTTGAAAATAACAATTTATCAATTTCAAATAATTAAATAAGAGATTATCAACATTTTTAAACTCCTGGAAATTCCGGGATATTACAATCCTCCCCCCTTAACAGAATTTCGTCCTCGAAATTTAAAACAAAGATAATCCAAAGTTTTATTCTATTTTAACCAATTCAAACATTCATAATAGCCATACACTAACAATCAAACAAACAATTTCATCCAAACAACCAATTCAATCAAACAACACTAGCTATCCGGACATAGATCCGGATAAACTTCCTAAATTATCTCGAGTCTCCCCAGTACAGACACAGGGATACTCGCTCTACTAAACCCAAACTAGCTATACATAAAAGCTACTACGGAGTTCCCACTCTGCTAGATCTATAATCTATATAAGATATCAGACCAAAGACAAGTCTAATCAACAATTAAACCCTTCACAAAACTACTAGTCTCAAAACCAGTGATGAACCAAAACACGTACTCTCTCAGACACACGTGAAATATTTTGAATTCCAGTCTTCCAAACTGGCAATTCAACTTTTCAACCAAAACACCGATCTCTACAAAACTCAGAAGAATCCAATATGCCTCGAAGCTTACCAAAACTTATTGCTCCCTTTACCAGAGAAAATCTCAACAACATCGAAGTCTCCAACTTTGAATTCCTAATTCTTCCGTTACTTAACCTCAAAACTTTCCGGATGATCCGGGCTGCCTACAGATCCTTCATGATCAGCTCAACCATCGCTGATGCTCCTGCAAACAAACTGGATTAACTCAACAACAGATCCTCACAAGATTAATCCAAAAATCAAAACCAAACTCTACTATCAACAGTAGAAAACAACTTCTCCTATCTGGAAAAGACAGAACAGAATCACTCGCCAACTTGCCTCAGATTCTGAAAATTCCAGTAGAAACTCTCAAGTCCAAAATACTGAAATTCCCAGATGCTTCTTCTCAAGAACAACAGCCACCATGCTTTCGCTGCACAACTCTGATCTGGAGCAGATGAAAATGCCGTCGAATGAACACAAGCACCGACCAAACATCACATCTCGGAAATAAGGTTCAATAGAAGTTCCAAGAAATACAGAGCCGCTTCACCAAGCCACAAACCTAGGAGACAACCTTCTACCCAACTGAATCACCTTTATTACTCCTAACAAGTCGATTCAGAACTCAAACTCCAATGCGGGCAAAATCTATAACTTCCCTGAAGATATATCCAGAAAAATCTTCAGCAATCCCATAACTCTCACATCCTCTAGATATGCCACAAATCCAAGCAAAAGACTATCTGAGATAATCATCAAACTATCGCAAGTCACTTTTGCGATCAACTAATCCAATATCCAAGATACTGTTCTCTCTCCACTAATCAGAATAGTTTATCCTCGACAAACTAATCCATCTAAGAAACAGATCCCCATTGCTGTTTCTGAATTCCATCTCCAGGAAATGCTAAGCCAAAAAGATCTTTCTGCTAAAACACAGAACACTCCTGAGCTGCACTGCTAACACAGATGCCAAGGACTTCTTATCCAAAGCTCTTTGAGAATCTCGGACTTCCAACTAAACACATGCATCCTGCTGAACTCAGCTACAACACCTGAAACAGACACACTTCCTTAAACTTGTTCCGAAAGAAAACGTCTTCGGAGATATCTATAGTCACTGCGCTCATCACGCAGCTACTACTTCCTGAGGTTGCCAAGATACCATTACTCGCTTCTGCCCAACCGACAATTCCAAATTCCCAAAAATCCGCTCACAGGAGCGCAACCAGACTTACACTTCAAAGATGAGCTCCGAATCTTAACAGGTTTCCTTCAGAGATCAAATGAAATCTTACACCAAACTACAAAGATTACTCGAGACAGTATTAGGTCTACAGTGTCGACATATACACTTCCAACCTCAAACATTCCAACTCCAACCAATGGTAGTCGTGTTACACACACCACTATCTCATCTACCTTTATAACTTATATTGGAAAACCTTAACAGGTAACCCAACAGATAGGTAGATATATATATATATATAGTTATATAAAAATTACAAGTACGCTCTCTCAAGAAAGACACCACTATAGAGCCTAGGTATTCACTCAACCTAATGCACTGATACCAAATGCGACGACCCGACTTTCAATCACCAGAAAAATGCATCATCTTTAAGAAAGAAAGGGATAGAAAAGAGAAAAGACAGAGAAGAAGAAAGAAACAATATCAGAATCTAAACAGCGGAACGAATAAATTATATTACTCACATACTTCACATAGTATCATATACATCAGAGATACACAGCATAATCAACTCATACTAGACAGTTATAAACACCTGTCTAGTTATACAACTCAATACAACAACTCAGAGAACTCACAGCGGAATATTCTATAGCTATACGCAGAAGCCTCCTGCTCCATTTGCTCCTTCAGAATTCGTCAAGCCAACCTAAAATCCTAACCTGAATCCCTTGGCTACTCGTAAAAATTAGATTACCCAAGAGTTTAAGAAAAACAGGATAAACTCCGGGTCAGACATGGGTCTGGTGTGAGTAAACGGTTAAAGTTGCTTAACTTTAAAAACCTTTTGAAAGAAAAGGCATCACGTAAGACTTCCCACACATAAACATGGAAAAGTTTTTACCATACGCTAACCAAAACATTTGATAGGAAATTCAGTGATATTATAATAATGTCTAGGGTTTTCAAATAAATAAGAATAGCCGAAATTGTTACATGATTAAATTCCAGCTACTAGCCACAAAAGTGGGTAATACAATCAAAACCGTTGGCACTTATTGGATTTTGGATTCCATACAATGGCAGGGCTACTGGGTTACCGCCCGTCACAGTACGTGGCCTAGATCACCGTACCGAGGACCACTCCCGATCCCCTGCAACACAAAGCCGGACCCATTCCTTACTGAACAGTTCCGAATAGGACAACCCCGACGGTTGTAGCTATTAAACCGTCCACACAGCCGAAATAAAAGGGACCTCTAGACAGGGGTAAATCCTACTCTCCAGTGGGGGCTACCCACGAAGCTTTGCTGCACCTCCCTTGTTTTAGCCATTCCCGGTTGATGAGGCTTGAGGTTACGATTACCTTTAGTGAACACATCACTTAGAATGCACATCGTCCACATGACGATGTTCTGAAAGCATTCAATCCATACAGGTTCGTTCCGGGTTCGAACGAAACCGAAGGAATTATCTCGTTACACTCATTTTGGAATCACCCTCAGAGTTAACGACAATAAACCTTGCATTCTAAATTTCCATCTCGAATCTATAAGATCTATTCCGTCAACTCATTACGGAATCACCCACAGAGTTATACAGACGTATAGCCCTTACACCTCGAGTCTTCACAAAGCTCCATTTTGACTCACGACCTAACGTTATTTGGAATCGATGTGGTTTTCGGATATCCAAATATGGAAACCCGATCCCGGTCTCATCGAAATCCAAAGCGTGTCTTTTAAGTCCAAGTTATTTTAAAGGTTTTAAACAATTCAATACAGTATCTATATACACACAGATAGATAATTCACAAATCATAATTGATAATCTACATTATCAAAGAACAGGTAATCCACATTATCAATATCATAATAGATAATCCATATATCAACATCCCAATTGATATTTTATGCAATCATCACAATGCAACCAAGTATTCATATCATACAACCATACTTATCTTATTACTGAGATCACAAAGCATTCAAGACAATCATTGTCATCCATTCATTCATAAGCAATGATTTTACTCATACCTCAATATAATTAATTTAAAATGAATTAAATTAACTATCTCTATCTCTAATTAATCTAAAGTGAATTAAATTAACTACTTCATCTATAATTAATTTAAACTAAATTAATTACTTCATCAAAATAAATCTTGCCTACTTATTCTTCAATTAAACAAATTAATTAATCATCATCTAATTAATCAACCTTGATTAATTAACTCTTAATATAATAATTAATCCTTAATAATTCTCATTAATCATATCAATTAATGAACCTTAATTAATTACTTCCATTGGTTAATTAACTTTAATTAATTACATTATTTCTTGATTAATTACATTAATTAATCATGCTTAAATTAATTACTTTCAATTAATCAAATATAAACATAAATTAATTATTTTTAATTACTTCTTAATTACTTTATAAACCCTTAATTATTTTAATAAGTAATTATTCATTAAAAATTACTTCCTAATTAGTAATTTATCTTATTTCAATCACCTCTGTAATTTATCAATTACTTATCTTAAGTAATTAGCCTTATCACAACTTATTAAGTAAACGTACTTAATTATTTATCCAATTACTATATTTAATTAATTAACAAATTAATTGACTTCCTTGATTACACTCATCTTATAAAACATAATCGAGTAATTCATCCCTTAATTACTCATTACCCAAATTAATCTACAATTAATAGATCAACTATCATCAACCTTTAATTAATAAACCTTAATTATTAATCAATCCTTTAATACAAAGTAATTAATCACTAATTACCTTTATAATTAATTAATTAATTAAACCTAATTGACTAATTAATTATCTCTTAATCATTAATTGATAAAACTTAATTATTAATTAAGAACTTAATTTCAAATTAATTAATCCATAAATATAATTAATTAATTCTTAATTAAAATTAATTAACCTTTAATAAAATAGTTAATTAATTCTTAATTAACTAACATTATATTTTAATAATCCTTTAATTATTAATTAAGAAAACCCTATTAAAACTTAATAAAACCTTTATTAATTAATTACTATTTTAATTAACTCTTAATTACTTAATTAATAAGTAATTACAATTTAATTAATCATTAGACATTAGTTAAATTATCATCTTAATTAATAGTTAATTAAATAAATAATTATACTTAATTAATTACTTAATTAAACCCCTTTAAATAATAATTTAAATAAATTAATTAACTTAAAATTCTTTAATTAACTAACTAATTACAAATTATAAATTTTTAATTATTATTTAAGATAAAATATTATCTTAAATAAATCTTGAAATCTTTATTTAACTTAATTCAATAATTAAATTTAATTATAAAGATTCATTAATTACTTTCCTTAACTATTAATTAACAATCTAATTTCAAGTTCATAAATTATCTTAAACGTTAATTGTTAATTAATAATCATCTCCACTAATTAATTTAAATAAAACATTTACTTAAATTCTCTTTTATATTTCAAAATAAGATTTGAAATAATGTTAAGATTGTTACTTAAGTTATTTAAAACATTACACAAGTTTGTTTATAAAAACAATTCAATTCAAGACAAGCATTTTACTTTAATTTAAACTATTAAAGTTTAAAACTTATTCATTTAAATTTGAAATTTTTGTTAACACTTTAGTTTGGGTTCACCCCTTATTTACTGGAAACAAAGAAAACAAAGCACATGGATTTTAATCTTTAAAAACTGTTTAAAATAAAACTTAAAAAAAAAAACTGTTTTAATTTAAAATGTAAAACTGTTAAAAACAAACAGTTTGACTCAGTAACTCAAAACCCAAAGTCCACGCGAGAGTTACCCGAGCCACAACTGAAAATACACGAGTTTCCCCGAGTCTATACCCGAGCTAAAACTCAGTACCCAAACCTAAAACAAAACCCAAAAACCACAACCAAACATCCTGCTACAGTATCATCTGTGCATATGCACAGTACCACGGCGTCACTCCGGCGTACCTCCTTGCCTCCGACAAACCACCAATCGATTCAACAATCGATTCCGATCATCAATTCCATGGCACAGAGCTCAAACCAAAATCGATCTTTCCCGGTCGAAACTGGAAAATAGGCATCATCAGAAAACTGTCACGCAACCACGCAACCGACCACCAGAGATCGAGACACTTTGGCTACACACTACCGACCATCCATGTCATCATTTTCCCGAGCATCAAGCAACTCGCATCACCAGAGAAGAAGCATTGAACCCAAAATCCAATTCGACCAAAAATTAGGTTTAAGAAAAAAAATCCCACACCGCCGATGCCACAGTGCACGATCACCTCAACCGCCATTTTTACCCACCTCCCTGATCATCAATCTAACTCCAGTGATGATCTCGAACAACCCAGACCATGGGGCCATCAGAAATCACTCAAAAACAAAGTTTCAGACAAACCCAAATTTCACATTCAATTAAATATTAAAGATTTGGATTGTTGTTTTAAAAATCTTTACTTCCAAAATGTATTCGAATTAGAATCCCGAAACAACAAACCATGATGATTAAATTTTAATATGTTTGGAATTTTATCTGTAAATCAAGTTTTACAGAGACTTTGCTTTGCTTAACCTTATATTAATTATTTTTTCCAGATAACTTTAAATTTCAGAACTTAGTTTTATTTTTAGTTCTTAGTTTTAAACTTAAACTACTTATTTTGTTTTGAATCTATGTTCTAATAGTTGTTTAAACAAAAATAGTTTAAAGTTTATATTTAATCTTAATTCTGCAGTAAGTAAAAACAGAGATGATCAAGGCAAACAAGCATGCACAGTTTCAAAGCATAACCAACATATTAACATTATATCTATACAGGGGCAAACTTATATGTATATAAATATCATCACAAACTCATAGCAATCAACTACTTAACTAATTAAGTTTTAGTAAAAATGTTTACTCACTTCGATTTAAAAGAAGACAGTGCAGAATTTGAAGATGACTGGAAATTTTCCAGGTGCTTTGAATTGAACTTGATGCTATTTAAAAATCTGGAGTATTTCAGGTTGTTATTGACCCAAATAATTTGCATGCACACTTGACAGAGGGTTACAGGCTTTAGTGATTAACAGAGCTTGCAAAGATGCTTGAAAACATGATGCAAACTTGCAATTTTGGAAAGTGTTTCCAGGATTTGATAACAGAATGGGTTTAAACTGTGGTGCTTTCAGGTTAACAAATTTACAGAATTTTTTTTTGAAGATTGATCAGGTTTTTGTGATTTGAACATGGGAAAGTTTCAGAATTTCAGTTTGAGGATTGTTTGAATTTGAGGAATGTTCAAATTTGCATTTCAGGTTTTCTGGTTTTGGGATGAGTAAGAGTTTCATTGATGGTTTTAGTTCTCATTTTATAAATGAACGAAGAATTGAAGAAAATGAGAAAAAGGTTTTATATAGGAAAATTTTCAGATTTAATAAAAAAGAAAAGAAAATAGAAATAAAAATGGACACTTGTCTTTTATTTACACAAATGGTTGCAACACTTGTTATCAAAGTGTTTTAGAAATTAACACTTGTCAATATTAAGTTTGTTTCAAATTCTAAAGAAATTTAAAAGCTTTTAAAATTATTTTTCCTAATTACAAATGTGTTTTCTAAATTTTAAAAATGCTTTTCTTATTAAATATCAAATAAACAAATACACTTACACATTTACAAATGTATGCTTAATTTATAAAATACAATCTTTTAAAAAGAACATAAAATAAAATCAATGATAATTTAAATAAAATTATAAAACATTGCAAACTTATTTTAAATGCTATTTCAAAATCCTTACAATCATTTTATTAAATAAACACAAATAATATTTTCATAGGTAAATTTTTATAAAAAGAAATAAAACAAAATCTTATTTTAATTAAAACATTATCTATATATTTTAAAACCAAATTATTTTATTTTACTATGTATGTATTTCTTTGAATTTCAAATTTATATTCATTTTCAAAGTAAAATTTAAAAATCAAATCTAACAATCAATTTAAATAAATATAAACATCTATTTTTAAATAAGCACAATATTATTTACAAATAATATATCCTATTTTAAAATCAATTTAAAATACACAGATTTAAATACACAGTAATAAATGCATTTTAAACACACTTATAAATTTTGAAAATGATAACCCAATATGGAATTTATTTACACAATAAAATAATTATTCTTATTATAAAACCAATTTATAACCATAATTAAATATTATATTTTTGTTTCTTGGTTAATTATCTTTGAAAATAACAGTTTATCAATTTCAAATAATTAAATAAGAGATTATCAACATTTTAAACTCCTGGAAATTCCGGTATATTACATCCCGAGCAAGTGAAAATTTAGGTTAAATCCAACGCCGTTCGATTTAATTTAAATTTGAACGCTCGCCGAAAACTAAGGTACCTTTAACTCACTCACATCTGTAATATTAGTTAATTTAAATAGTCGTTAATTGAATGATTGCTTGATTGGCTGAATATGATAATTATTATCAAATTGAATCGATATATGTTGTTGTGCTAATATTTGTGGATGCAGGGAAACGGGTTGGAGGGATCCAACTGGATCCCTCACAAATAGAATCTATTTATATTATTTGATAAATTATTTATATCCTGTTATGCTATGCTCTATTTATATGCTGTGATAGCTTAAATTGAAAATTTAATTGTGTTGTGCTATGATTTAGAGAAGACCACCTGAGAATTCAAATATAAATAATTGAATTGGGTTAAAAGGAAATTAAAGACATTCTTAAGTAAAGAATTTAAGGGGAATTGAAATCAAGTGATTGGTTGATAAATTGAAGAGTTTGAAATTGTGATTTTAAAATGGAATCGAGAATTGTTAAAAATAATAGCGAGATTTATTTTAAAAAAAATGGGAAGTTTGCTTTCTCTTGGAAATTTTATTATGTTTTTAAGAAAGTTTTCAAATATAAATTTGTAGTTTAAATATGTTTAGAATATTTTAGAAAGAAATATTATTTTAAATTGTTTTTAAGTTAAAGCAAATATTGATTAAGTAATTATGGTATTTAATTATTTTTAAAAGGTAAAGTAGTATTAAGTTTCAAAGAGAAATTTTAATATGAATATTTGATTTAATAACCTTATTTTAAAGAGTTAAATTTTATTTAAAATACTTAGGAAACCCTATATATTTCCTTAAGTATTATTTTCAATTAAATAATTTCTAGAGCTTATTTTAAATATTTTAAATGTATGTTTGAAAGTGATTTCCGGGAAATAGCAACGTGTTTAAAATAAAAGGAGCTATTTTTAAAGTATGGAAAGGATTTTACGGGATGAACGTAAAATTGAATTGGGATTGAACGTGTTGAATTGATAAAAGATTTCTTTGGTTATTCTAAAGGTGGAAGTGTATTTCCTTGAAAGCCAAGTACATTTTTAAAAAAATAGATTTTGAAACATTAGAGTTTGAAGTTATATTAAAGAATGGTTTCAAGAAAATTATTTAAGTTGTAAGAATTTTAAAGGTGAACATATATCAAAGTATTTATAGAAGTAACTATTTTAAAAGGTAAATAGAATTATGTTTTAAAGAATATTATTATTATTATTTATACTTTATAAAATGGTTCTATTTTAAAGATAATCATCAAAGTATTATTTAGAAATAGTATAGACTTTCACAACTTTAATTTAAATTTAGTATGACTTAACTTATTTTAAAGATAATAGTTTATATTTTATTAAGCAGTTTTATTTTGAGATATATTTTTTAAAGTATAAATATATATATTTTAAATCAAGTATTTAAGAAGTTTTAAATATGAATGTTTTAATATATTTTCAAGAATAAAGTATTTAAATTATTTTAAATCTTAAGGATTGGTGCTTGGACGCTTTCAAGGGAAGTAACCATTTGGAAATTTATTACATGAGAATTTGAGTTTGAAAAGTGTTTTCAATAGGATTTGAAAAGGAAAATATATCTTGTAAAGATATTTTGAGGAAATAAATAATGTGGGAATTATTTATTGTGTAATGGATGCTTATGGATGTTAATTGATAGTTAAATCACCGACTATCAATATTGGACAAATGCGTTTATCGTTTCGAAGAGACCGGGATCGAGATTTATTTCTCGAAAACCACTTCGATCCAGTTTGTATGTTTCATGGAAAAACGTGTTCGAAGTCGAAGATGGAGCTGTGAAGTGCAAGGGCTAGTCGCCACTAATCCTGAGGATATTTCCAAAATGGATATAGTAAGAGTAGTGCCTTCGGTTCCGTTCGAATCCGGGACGGACTTGTATGGACGAATGCTTTCGAAAACATCGTAAGATGGGCGATGGGCATTCTAAGAGAAACGTTCTAAAAGGTAACGCTTAGCCTCAAGCCTCATTAACCGGGAATGACTGGAAATCAGGGGATATGCAGCAAGGCTTGGTGGGCAGCACCCATTTCCGGGTAAGGTCATTCCTGTCTCGATGTCCCTTTTATTTCGGCTTAGTGGTGTGGTTGCTGATCCAACCGCGGGGTGATCTTACTCGGGACTATCCAGTAAGGGGTAATCGGGGCCTTTTGTTGCAGCGGATCGGACGTGGTCCTCGGTACACTGATCTAGACCAGGTACTGTGATAGGTGGTACCCCAGTGCCTAGTCATTATTGGAAATTCATTCTCCCTAGTAGCCTTCTACGAGTTTTGTTTGTATTACCCACACTGTGGCTAGTAGCTGGAATTTAATAATGTAACAATTTTGGCTATTTTTTAAGTACTTGTATATAGACCCTATTATAATATTAGAGGATTTCTGTAAAAAGTGTTTTAGCTATCGTAAGATAAAAAACCGACATGTTTATTTGTGGCGTGGTCTTAAGAGGTGCTTTTGTTTTCAAAAGGATTTTTTGAAACTTTAATAATCAATTTGGATGCATTATTATCAGCTGTTATTCCAGACTGACTCGGGTGTTATTTCATTATAATGCTCGGGCCGGACCGAGTATTATATGTTCAGGGCAGGATGCGATGGAACAGGAGAGGAGCTGGAGTCCAAGACGTATTATTCGTACTTGTGTGTGTGTGTGTGTGTGTGTGTATCCGCTGTTGTGATTGTATGAAAATGTCTGATTGGTAAATGTTGTTGTTTGAGGTACTTTGATGATATATTTTATGAAACAGATATAGTTTTCATTTTGTTTAAAGATCTATTATTTACTATTATATTTTATTCTGCTGCGACTGTGAGATTCTGATATTGTTTAGTTTCTTTCTTCCTTCTCTTCTTCTTAAACCCTAATGGTTCGTGTTTCTGTTCCACTTGAGTTAATTGTAGAATAGTGTTGACTCAAGGGGTATGGATTTGCAGGCTGTTACAGCATCATAGGTGAGTTTCATAATACAATTATATACTTGTATTTCTAATATCAAATAAGGATTTAAAATCACCAAAATTCAATCAAGAATCCATTCATTCAATTAAACTTACAATTTAGTCATACTTGGCAATTCATTATATAAATATATTTCATATAGTATTTTGGACCAAATGTTATTTAATTTATTCAAATCTAATTAACCAAGTTTCCATTCTCTTAACGCGAGTATAGTAACGAAGTATGGGTAAACTAAATGAGCAATGATTTCAATTAAACCTAACCGAACTTTCTATTTACCCACTTTTAATTCTTTTATATTATATAATGTATACTAATGTTTTTCCAGACTCTATTATGGTATAATTGTTTATTCTTTTTAAATCATATTGTAATCCTTTTAAATGTAACCAAGTATTATTTCATACTATTTAGTACTTAAATCAGATTCATATAGTTGCATACTAAATGAATTCTAAATTCAATTATAGAATACTTTTAATGATATCTCAAACAATCCTCCAAAATTCCTTTTTTAGGAAACACTCATGTAATTAAACCATTTATCATTTATGGTTTAAATTCTAATTCAAAATATTTTAAATAAATTTCATTCCATATAAGCTTTTCTAGTACAGAATCCAAACAATAATATTTATATTATCTAAGCCAAAGTCATTTGAATTATATAAATAGAATTTCATCCTTTAATTCAAATTCATATCCAAGGTATAATTACAGTTATGGTTTTACATACGGATGAAATATGTATATCGTACAGGCTTTAATAAATTAAATATTGACATTGGAAGATGCAAACTGATATGGTTATGAATTAATTGGATGAGTATCAATTGTTTAATGGTTTCTCTTGTTGCATTTGCTATATTAGCATATAGATATTGTATATACTATGTTATATATTGATATTACTTTCTATATAATGTTCTCATTCGTTGTTGAGTGTTTAATAGGTGTGGATAGTGTATGCTTCCCATTTTAAGCTCGCTTTCATGCTATACTGATTGTATATGCTTGCTAGTACTAAAATAAGGTACACATCTCGGATTACATACCGTATTTTTTATATTTTTTCCTACGAGCCTCATCCTTGAAGATGAGATGTATACTTGTTATTATATATATATATATATTGTACATTCTTATGATCGAATCGTGCAAAGGAGATGCTGGCGAAATTTTCTGTAAATTTAAGGTGTTAGAATTTTTTTGATAATTTTAGGAAAAAAATTTGACAGCTAAAATTTGGATTTTAGGTTTTATAACTTGAAATGATATTAGTTGAATTTTGGAATAGTATTAGTTAATAACTATGAACGAATTTGAAGACCTAGTAATTTATAAGAAGTTTTAACTAATTGGTTTCGAAAGTTAAAAGGTTTAAGTGAATTTCGTAATTTATTTTGACTAATTGTTTTTGAAAAATTAGTGGGTTTATGAAATCTTTCTAACTTGGTAATTTCGAGAAAGAAATAATTCTTAAGGGGGGAGAATGTAACGACCTAGAATTTTAATCATTTGAATTTAGAATATTTAATTTTAAATATTGAAAAATTATTTTTATAAGTTAAATAGCTTGGATTTCAAATATAACGATTTATTTCATAATTTAGTTATTAAGTTTAATATCTAAAATTGCTTAGTTAATTGAATCTTGAAATTTATTTGAATGAAAACGATTTCAAAATTTGATTTTAATTCTATTTAAATAAGAAAGAAGATGGTAAAATTTTAAATTTGATTTAAAAGTGACTTAATTGATTTTAGAATTTGCTCGTTTTAATTAACATGTAAAAATAGCTTTTTGGGTCACTATCTCAGGTTTCAACGAAACTAGTTTCATCGGATTCATAATAATGAATTATTATATGACATCAAATTTTGTGGCGATCGGACATATCATTTGGTCGTGCGAGTTTGAAACGTGTAGAAATTTATTAAAGGAATTAAAATTAAGATAATTTGATTTGAAGAGTTAACTTCTGTATATGATGGAATTGGCTTTCGATATATATTCCATTATGTTCATAAAGGAGTATAACATATGGAATGCCAGACAACATGCTTTGTTTGGAGTTTGAAATTTTCACCGATAGATAGCGCCGCGAAATTTTCTATGTGAGGACTTGAAACTTTATTTTTGCAATCCGAAACCCTAGTTCTACCAGCCACCCTTTTTAAATTTTTAATGGCCAAAAATCGCTGGCCTTCTTCCCTCAATCCTTTCCATCCATGCACTTTCAGGCTTCGACTTCAACTAGAAAGATGGAGAGCTTGATAAGCTCTACAAGATCGACGGTGGGATCAACAAATTGTCGACGATTGGATGTGTGAAGGGGTCACGTTCTTGCAACCTAGGGTTGGTCGTGGGCATAATTTTTCGCGATCGAGTGCAACAAGGCGGGGGAAGTAGGTGCGGTAGAGAGCCAACATACATTTGGTGATGCTCGATCGTCCTCTGGCGACGTGTGGGTGGGGCGGCCAAGCATGGAAGATGGCGTTGATGGATTTGGTCGTGGCCTGTAGATGCTTATGTTTGTTTGGAGAAGAAGTTTAAAGTTTATACTTAATTAAAATTGTGTTAGTTAAAAATTTAAATAATTTCAAAAGTTCATTAATCCATATCTAATTCGTACGAGGTCCGTTTTGAGCGCGACAAGTTGCGTTGTGTTCATACCAGCGAGCACTACGCTATGGAGTTGGATTGGACGAATTTGGAGCTAGTTAGAATGTTGTGTTAAATTGAATGATCACTCGATTTTAATCCAAACTGGAACATTTAGCGACTATTAGAAACCAAAATGAGTTAATCTCACCTTTTTGGGTTAATCGAAAAAAATTGGTCGATAAAAATATCTAATAGATGTTTGGAAATTTACTATTGATAGTTATTGATTATTCGGATAAATTTCTAGTTTATATTATTGGTTTGGATATCTTCCCGCCTATCGGAGCGGATGAGAACATATTGTTTTCTCGTGTAAGAGTGGATGTTCTTTGTATACAATTCTCTCCTCGACGTGGTTGATTTATATTTTTATAATTATATATTGTAGGTTACGCAAGGGGAAGGGTTGGAGGGATCCAACTGGATTCCTCACACTACTGATTTTATTTTTCATATATATTGTGATATATGATATGTTAGATGTTATATTGGATGACATGAACATTATTTTGCTTATTACTGCTTTAGTAGCATTGGCCTTATATTTTGGTATTTTAAGATACCATAACATAGTGATTAATTAAAAAAGGGATTTCCAAGTGATTTTGAAAATTATATATGTTTTTAGTAATTAGTCTTAAACTATTTGAAGGGGTAACTTATTTTAAATCAAAGGTAAGATTTTAGATATTACAATTTAATAGTTTTATGAAATATACTAAAAAGATATTTTGAATAATGAATAAAGATTTTTAAGATCTTGGAGAATATGTCAGTCTTTTATAATGAAGGTATATGGTTTTAAAAGAAAATAGAAATATTTTGATGTAATATTTATTAACCATATCTAAATAAAGTGATACATATGTATATAGGTACATATATTATAAATTATTCATAAATGTGATGATTTTTAAGAGTTGTATTTTTACAAAGGAAGTGAAGATTTGTAAAATCATATTTTGTTGATAAAAGTATGGATTTATAAATGGTGTTTATAAATTAAAGGAAACTATTATCGTTTAACAAATTGGAGAATAAATTAAACGGTGGATTTATTATAACATAGGGAATGATATTTTAGAAATAGTTCTGGAAATTGAAGGTAGGGATGTATTTGGAATGTTAAGTGATATTTTATAAATAGAAAGGAATTTATAAAAAGGAATTTATCCTATGGAAGTAACGTTAAAACAGATGGTGATTGAAGTTTTAAATGAGATTTATGAATAATTGAGATTCATAAAGAAAATAAAGTTATAAAGGGAATTCATAAATAAATGGGTTGTATGAAAGGAAGTTTTATAAAATGGAAAGTGATTCTTAAATATAGTTTTATAAATATGGAAATGATTGGGCGGGAGATTTAAGTATAGATTATTATCAAGGAAATATTATATGTTTCAAAAGTTGGTCACTTATATTAATACTATTTAAAGTGTTTGTAAATATGTAAATAATTTTGAAAGGTTAATTATTTAAATTATCAATATGGATGGGAATTTATAATAATGATTGTTAATAATAATTTGTTTGAATTTATTGTTATTTACATTAACGGTAAAAATTAATGATTGTTTTATTCATAATGCTTGAGTTGTTAATTATTATTTTGAAGGCACTACACAAGAAAAGACTTTTGGTAGCGTTGAGAAAACGCTACCATAACTTATGGTAGCGTTTTAGAGAACGCTGCTATACGACATGCAACTAAAAGTCTAAAACTTTTTGTTGCGTTGTAGTAAACGCTACAAAAAGTCACTTTTAAATGCAACTATAGGTATTTTCTGTAGGATTTAAAAAACGCTACCAAAAGACTTTTAAATGCAGCTATAGGTTTTTTCTGTAGGGTTAAAAAAACGCTACCATAAGTCTTCATTTTTTGATTATTAGTTGTTTGGTAGCATATGTTAAATGCTACTATTTACGGTTGATGGTTTATACCATTTCCAGCAATCGCTTATATACTATTCATATTAAAACGAACGATCAATCACATAATTTTCGTATATTCAAACAAACAATTAAATCACATAATTAGCATATACAAACAATCAATCATATGATCATCATATTCAAATAATTTCAAAAACATGCTAATCTCACAATCAAATATAATATCCATAATCAATTCGATAGTAGTTTTTCAACAAAATAAGTCACATACTACAAGCATTCACAGACAAGTTTCCACAAATGGTACTAACAAAATACGATAACATATATAACAATTAAATTCATCTTCGTTGCTTGATTACCAATAGCTCTTTGTTATCGACAGTCTTTGCTTCGAAATAGCTAATTACCTGCAAACGAGTTTAACAATCAACAATATATATATATGTATATATATGTATATATATGTGTGTGTATATGTATATATGTGTATATATATATGTATATATGTGTATATATATATGTGTGTGTATATATATGCATATATGAAAATCATGTAATCTATAACTCGATATTCTATTTTTATATACATCCTATATAGTTCTCCAACGAATACACAATTTTCAATTTACACAGATATTCAGATCAAAACTGGGTAAGAAGTCTGACTGGATTTCATTCTATGTGCAGATTGTGTATTCAGTACTATGGGCAGATTATGTATTCAGTACTATGGTCAAGTTATACATATTAATTCTATGTACGATACACCCTGCAAAAGGCTCAGTGCAAATGTGCAATAATAGTTATACATATTTATTAATAACTTTAAGAATTATTGTATAAATCTTAATTTCAAGCAAAAGATATTTCTTTATAGGACTATAATAATAATACATGCAGAGTAACGCCGGCCGACATCTTGATGGTTGGAATATAAACCAGACTGGGAAAATGCATCAGTCCTCTATATAAAAATTCAGTAAAAAAATGTTTCATCATTGGTCTATCTTAATATTCAATTTTTTGTATGTCATGATATTAGCAATCTCATTGATGTACATATCAACTCACCTGGCAGCATGCCATGCATAATACATCTATTGCAGGAGAGCTAACAAGATTCAGTTGCATTAGAAAGAAAGCTGGCCCAAGAAATCCTATTGATTTCATTATCTATAACGAAAATATTTCAAAAATCTTAAATATTCATCTAATAATAAACTATGGGAACACATGGTAAAATTTCCAAATAAGGTATGCACATATTTCTACAATGAACTCATATGATTATAATGTTAATTTTTAACTTGAAGAAAATACTGTAGTAGTCAACTTATATACCTTTCTGACTGCAGTGACTAATATCCCTCTACTACCAAATGTGTCATCTATCCAACCTTCGATATTTGTAGAGATTGCCGTTCTAAGCCAAGGAAGAACATAGAATAACCCTGATTCTATAAGGTTGATTCTCAATGCGTAGTTTGGACATGTCAATATAGAAGTAAAAAAATGTTATTCAGAATTCAGATATAAGGTTATGCCTTAAGAATCTTTATTTGGAAGGCAACATCAATATAAAATATATATTCAAAGAGTTACCAGATTTTAATACACGGAACCTACACAATCTAAAACAAGATGACTGCAATAACTAACTAAATAGTTATAAACAACCATACATTCCCTTATTACTACCTTCTACCTACCTCTAACCATACATCCTGACCATTGCCTAAAACTAACATCACCTACATCCCATACTTCATCGTCACTAACTTCTGCAATGCCCTGCTCCATTTCCTTCCCCTGCATTACACCTCCAACTCCCCTACCCATTACTGTCAGCAACAAACCAAAACATTCGCACACTCTCTTGCAACCCCCGTGCTACCAAACTGCTTTCATACACTACTGCCGGACTTCACCACATTGGAAAACATTTAAGCAACTCATATCACATATCCTCATACTGCCATATCTCAATTCATATATCCTCTGCCATACACTTCACATACATCACAGCACATTCACCAACGTATCCCTGTCAGCTACAACACTTCTGGCTTCAGGCATTATCACTTCAGCCCTCATCATCTAACATCACAACACTCCATAACCACCTTCTTGCTATACCACCACTCACTGTTTCATCTACTGCTCTCACAACTTCTGACAACAACTACCCAGTTATTGCACATCCTCAAACCATGGAACCACCATTCACTATCGGCTCCTTTAACCAGTCCTCCATAAACTTTTTCCTTTTCTCCTTGCATACAACAACCATACAATTGACGCAAATCAACCTGCACACTACAGCCTGCACCATCACAAACCATCATCCCCTACAGCTACACATACCTCCTCATTCTCATCCAACCACAACTGCAACGTCACTCCCCATAACTACCGTGCTTCCTCATACCCCTCTCTGCCACTCTTTTAAAAAACCATCCCCATACATTACTATAGCTTGAAATCCACCTGCATATCTCCTCCATATATCCACTACTATCACCATAGACTCAACTGCTACCATCATCGACTCAACTGCACCCACCATCCACCACTGCATCTTGCCTCAACACAAACAAACTCACCAAACTCCTCAATTCTACAATACACATCCTTTACACCATCCCCTTATCTGCGAATTGTGTAACCACCTCCACCTTATAGCAGAATTGGCACATTAAACGATCACATGTACCTCACGCATTCTCTATGTCCTTTGATCGAAAGATTAAAACAACCCAACCGATCTCCAGATAATGAGTCGGTGCCGCATTGGAGTACAATAGCTCCAGACTTAAAAACTTCCATCGCTTTACCCATTATTGGTTTAAAAAGAGAATGAGAAAAAGATATTAAAAAAGAAAAAGCATTAACAATTTTTCATAAGATAAAAAGAATTTATTTTTTGATAAAAATATTAAAAAAAGGTTTTTAAAAAAAAATTATATGTAGCATTTTGTCAAAAGGCAAATGTATATAATTTGTTAAAAAATAATAATAATGCATTTAGCATTTCCTAAAAATGATAATAAGTTTTGTTTTGCATGATAAGTTACACTTTTGCATCATGACAGTTAACAGAACACAAGCTTAAACTTGTTTTGGAAATAAACTAACATATGGTACAATACTTGGATATTATTGTAGCTAATTTATTTATGAAATACAGTAAGTATATCCACACATAAAAAACTAACAAACCTACATAACTATGATTTTGGAGTGTTCACCATCATTATCACAAGCATTCAGACCTCTTTCGGTTCATAGATTAGGAATAGATTGCTATTATATTTAAATAGAATAAAAGTTATCATACCATTAATTTCCACTGTTGTCCCTATCTGAAATCTCTGACATCGATATCTGTTATTCATGATTGAACTCTCTTATAAAAGTTGTCACCTCGTCTCTTAAGAGCAAATCCATCAGGATTCATTGTAGGAAGAATATGAAGATGGATGCTTTTAACAATCAATGCTACCTACATGCACATAGGATGTATAAGACATCAAATAAAGATTGGCTATAAGAGAGTTCATAGAACATGCAACTTCCTCTGAATACATCAGTATTTTTTGCTACAATGTGCAAGTAGATATAGATTCTAATTAAATTCACTAAAATACATAATCTAGCACACTAGATCACCTCTTCTTTTAGAAAGAAAAAAATGTAGATTGAATCAACTATCAAGAAAAGTGGAAATCCACTATCAATTGTACTAAAAAGAAGTTAATATAACTTTTTTTCCACACCTCCGAAGAATGTGCTTTACGCATACTAACATTCATATATGAATGTTTTTCAGTTCCATCTGCATATATTTGAATTTTAGACTGCATATTTTTTTTTGAAAACTTCACCTTTATGTTTTGTCAAACTTGTTTTTTTTATTGGGTTTTTTATGAATTTAAGTTTGAAATAAAAAGGTCGTATGCTAGTTATAATTAGCATTATACTCAACTTTTACACTATACAAAATACTAGTTATATCTGGTATTATATTCAGTTTTACATTATTTTTCTAACTTTGTCCTTATGCCTACTTTCATGCAAATTTTGATTAGTCATTTTGAATTTGCATGCAATATTAAGCTCACATTTTACTTTAATAAAATGCAGCCGATACAATTTTCCAGTTGATTAAACTAGGAAAGTTTTTAATCTTCAACCATAAATGAGTAATGGATTTCATTTCAGCATAAACCTGATAAAGAAATCATATTAAATAGTCGATTATTTGGTTTTAGAATATCCATAGATTTGGTTATTCTCAAATCAGCAAGATTCAGGCGTGCATACTGCAAAGTGTTGCTGTCCAGAGCGGATTCCATCTGACAGAGTAGTTGATTACTTAAAAGTTCTAACATTTGTAATTTTGTATAGAACTTTATTCGCAACTTAAAATCATCTTGTACCTCCATCAGTTAAATACAAAGTTATTTTTCCCAAGTTTATTAGAATCTACAAAAAGGAAACAGAAGAAAAACTTGCATGTAACAACGAACATATTTAACGGTACCAGTAATGTTTAGTGGTAAATCGAAATGGGAGTTCTTTAAAATGGAATTTTAAATTTGAGCACAGGACATAGGCGAATGGCCAGTAATAGACCCGCTACCGTCATATAGAAGAGGAAGAGATGGACCAGGAGGAGGATACGGCAACCTCCTCAGCGGCACCAATCTCACTGATGTCATCATTACAGGTACATTCAGCATTCATCAGTGTAACGTATAAACGTACACTCGATAAAAATTCAATTTCTCAGGTAACAATGGTACAGTTGACGGACAAGGAGCATTCTGGTGGTCAAAATTCAAAAGCAATAAACTAAAATACACTCGAGGATACCTAGTCGAACTGATGTACTCCGACCAGATCACCATATCCAACCTCACGTTCCTCAACTCTCCAAACTGGAACATCCATCCTGTTTACACCAGCAACATACTAGTATCAGGAATCACAATCTTAGCATCCATACGTTCTCCAAACACATATGGAATCAACCCAGGTACGGAAAAAACTATATCTTAATTATAATTTGTTGAGCTTACGATCATAATATATATTATCATATTTTCCTCAACCAGATTCGTGTACGAACGCAAGGATCGAGGACTGCTACATAGTGTCAGGGGACGACTGCGTGGCCATCAAAAGCGGGTGGGACGGGTACGGCATCGTAGTGAACATCCCAAGTTCACAAATAATCATCCATCGCTTGACCTGCATATCCCCCTACATTGATATTGGAAAAACCGTTCGAATAAATGAAGAACATGATTATTAACTTATATATTTCATTATCATAGTAGCATAAAATAGTACATTGATAATAAACCGATGGAATTAATACCAATAAGCACTTAGAAAACATATCAACATACAGTTACTTTCCTTTTTATAATTCCAATCTCTTGTAGTTTAGTGTTATGGTTTCAAATAAAAATAATCAAAAACCAATTCAACATGCGTTTCAATTGAGATGAACAATGATCATGGAAGTGAGATATAGGTTATTGGAACTGTAAAATAATCAAACATATAAATAAATTATAAAAATGTTTACCTTTTTTTGATACAATCGCTACCACCGAGGCCGATATTCCAGCCCAACCACCAGACCGCAACAAATTTCGAATAAAAACAAACTCCTTCATCGAAACCCAATCAAACAAGTCAAATGCCTCGAACCCTCATCGCAACCCCATTGGCCACCTCACAACCAAATCTCCAGTTCACCAACCACTCCAATCACCTAAAAATGCGCGCCTCCAATCCGTTACCAACACGCAAAATCAATTGCCCGTCTTCCACAACCGCTACTCCAGTCCGAACTCACAGAACCATCATCACGTCTTCGAATAACCTCCTCTTGTATTTCGATCACCACCACAACCAAGTCGCCACGACCCCCACAGCCTCGACCGTGACTTCACTGCATTCCACCAACCACCGCAACTCCAAATCCCTAATCACCTCGACTTAAACTTTTTTTAGGATCGAGGGATTGTGTGTTTTGGGAAATTTGATTTGTTTTGAGAAATTCGAGTTGTTTCTGGGGAATTAAATTTGTGTTTGGAGAATTTTCATCTATGTTTTATTTTTTATTTTGGGTAGCCGGTTTATATTTGGGTCGGGTTTAGGGTGTTGTAGAAGGAGAAGTAAATGGAGACGCGATATGGAAGGAAACGAAAATGGATTTAGGGTTTTGCGGGAGGAGAAGTAAGTGGGGAAACACGATAGGGAGGGAAATGAAAATTGATTTTGGGTTTTGCAGGTGGAGAAGTAAATGGAGAAATGTGATATGGAGGGAAACGAAAATAGATCGAAAAAATTGGAATTTTTCCCCACCGAATACAGACGTAGCATGTTAATCAAATAAAATAGTGAAAATAAAAAGAGCCAAATACCATTAGTTTCACTCAGCTCACAAAAGCTACTAATATATGCCACTAAAAGTAGTTTTTGTTGTAGTGAGGGGATAAAAGTTAATCATAATTATTTATTTATTATGTTTTCGAGATTCATAAATAGAGTTTTGTAAACGGACTTGGATTTTTAGAAAAGGAGCTTATAAAATGGTTTGAAGATTTAAAGGAAGATTATTTACAAGATAAAGAGGTTTATTAATAGATGGATATTTATAAATGAATTTTAGCAATGAGTTTATAGATTTACAAAAAGAGTTTACAAATAATTGCATGGTTTTATAAAGGGTTTATAAATGACTTGAGAAGTAATTTATAAACGGTTTATAAAATGTTTTAGTAATTTATAATGGAATTTATAAATGATTTCAGAATTTGGGAGAAAGGAGATCTTCCTCGGTGTTTGGTAAATATACATATAGCGTTGAGATAAGTAAATGAATATTTTCTAAGTACGGAAAATATAACGGTTGTGAATATGTCTTTGTAAAAGTATTTTTATACAAGCATTTACAAGATGATTTTAATAAATTAAATGGATTAATTAAGAGACTAATGGTTGTCTATATGCTTAACTAATGTTGGTTTTCCTTTAGAAATAAAACCTGATTTTGGACGTGTGTTTACTGATAGTTAAATAACTGACTTTCAAATAGGGACCCAAATGTAACTTTGGAAATATCTAGGAGAAACATGTGAGTTATGTGACACAGTCCCCTTCGATGATGTTGTATTGTGCGTATAAATCATGTTTCATTCTTTTGGGACAAATGATAAGGAAAATTAGTCCACCAATGGTTAGAAGGTGATCTCCATTCTTATCTTTGATTGTTTACTTCTTAAAGAACTAAGGTTAAGTCTACCGAAAACTATCGAATGTTGTTTCGAAGAGACCAGGATCAGACATGTTATCTTAAAACCACTTTAATCCAACTCAAGCGTTAGAAATAAAGACATCCTGAAGATGATGGAATTGGATAGGGAGCTCTCGATCATTTCATTCGGTTCCAGAACGAACTTGTAATGGATGAATGCTGATATTGCATTGTTGCCTAGAGGGAAGTGTTAGCATTCCAATTGAGAAGTTCTATATAAATGGTAAGAGCGTGGCCTCTTTGAGCCTCACACACGAAAAATGAATAAAGTAGGGACATGCGGTAGAGCTAATTGGGTCGCACCCAAGTAGGATATGATCATCCCAAGTCTAGAGCGATGTTCATGTATGTTTCGGGAACCCATTGTGTGGTTGATGATTTCAACCAAAGGGTGATCTTATTCGGTGCTACTCGAGAAGGGGGTAGCGCCGATCCTGAATAGCAGAGGTTCAACGTGTTGTAGCCTCTCGTACATTTGATCTAGATGTGTATGGATTTGGTAGGTATACTCTTACCCTTTCATAGTTGCAATTCAATCTCCAATACAAACCTTTACGATTTTTGGTTGTAGAACCTAGAATGTTGAATTAAAATGTAACAATTTTGGCTAAGATTTATAAGTATTTATATATTAGACACCATTATAATATCAGACAATCTCATATGAAATGTTTTGGTTATCGGAAGATAGAAACCCATCTGTGTTTATGTGCGACGCGGTCTTACTAGATACTTTGATTTTTGAAAGGTTTTCTATAACTTTTAAAGTCTAGTTGGGTGTGTTTTCCCACGTTAGTTTTCTAGATTGACTCAGTGTTATTTTATTATAATGCTTGGATCAGGCCGATCATATTTACAGATTGCTTTGGATTCATTGGAACTAAGGAGATGATTTGGAAGTCTTCAAGTCGTATTCTTGTATATGTTTATTTTCCACTACTTTGCTATTAAAATTATTAGCAATTGTGAGGACGGGATTTTATAATTGTCCAGGCTGATGATTGTGATTGTTGGTATACTCTGATGGATGTATGTATATAACAGTTTCTCTTTTGTAAATATCATTGATATCATATTATATGTTGTCCTACTACGATTGTGACATTCTGTGTTGTTTTTAATTTCTTTTCTCTTCTTTTTCTCTTCTTTTATTCTTTCTTCTTTCTTTCCCTTAACTACCCGTTTTTTTGCACGATTTTGGGCTTGACATGTTTGGTTTATTGTTAGCTTGAATTAAATAGAAAAGCGGGTGGTTACATTAGGGTAGTGCGACTTATTACTATTGTAGAGGAGTGCTTCTGTCACATTTTTCTAGGGGCGTTTGAGCTGGCTTTGGTTAGGTCAGGGGTGAAGCTCGTGCGAAGAGGAGATCGATGCAAGCGACGATTCGTTAATAATGGAATAGAGGCCTGTATGAGTGCATGCATATCTGTGCGTGCATAATGTGGAAAGGGAAAGAAGGATTTGGATTAGGTAATTAAGTTATTAGAGTTAATTAAGTTAAGTAGTTAAGTTTTAAAATCCAAAATATTATAAAATCCATAACTTTTGCATACGAAATCCAATCGAGACGCGATCTTTTGTGTTGCACTGGTAGGAGCGTTACCTACGCATTGGAGTTGATTTTGCTAAGTTCGTAGCAAGTAGGATTTTAAGCTAAAATCAAATGCCGTTCAATTTTAGATTAAGCGGGAACGCACAAGCATCGTTGGAATTTTGATGAGTTAACTCACCTTTAGCTTAACACTATATGATATATGGTAGATATAAATTATTTTTTGCATGCTTGAGTTATTTATTTATTAGTTTGGTTAAATTTCCGCTCTGGAAAGCGGATGACGTATGAAATGAAATACAGGGAATTTTGTAATGGGATCTGTATTTCTCGCCACTGTTGATGTTAGTTTCATTTATATACTTATCATATAAATTGTTGAATAGCAAAGCTTGGTAGTTTGACTTATTTGATGTCACTTTGATATGTTTAAAAGTTGAACTCTTTTAGTTAAAAATCTATAGAAGCACTTGTTAAGTGCTTTGGTAGCTCTGGGTCTTAATATAGTATTTGGAAAATATATTAATGTTGTTTTGATTTGGAATTGGTTTTAATTTGGAGAATGATTTTAAATCTTATTTTTGGAATTTTTTATGGAATTTTATCAGGAATAGGTTTTGAACTTCTCTATTTTACTCCAACATTTTTGTTGGTTTATTCTATATTATATGGAAATGTTTTAACATTATTTCGGGAAGTATATTATGCGGGGAAGTTAAATAATAACGGATGGTTATTTTCAAGGAAAAAAGAGAATTTATCATTTACTACAAAGTGATTCTTTTATTATAAATTAATTTTTTAAAGATAGAAATATTTATTTATGAAACACTTTATATAAAATGTTTCACTAAAAGATAGATTTATATAAATAAAAAGATTTATAAGTGGTATTTTATAAACGAAAGAATAGATTTGTAACTGATATTCCATAAAAGGAAAATGATATCGTTTTGATAAATTGGAATAATAAATCACATTTGTGAATTTATAGTGATATATGGAATGGTCATTTTATGGAAAGTATTTAGTTCGATTTTGGAATCGAAGATTTTTAATAAGTATATGAGAGTTAAAATCAAGAGATTTATAAAAGAAATTTTATAAATATAGAATGGAGATTTATAAAAGGAGTTTTATAAAATAAGGAGATTATAAAAGAAGTTCTATAAATATAAAAGAGATCTATAAAAATAAGGTTTTATAAAAGGAAACAAATTTGATTTCAAAAATGTCTTTCTAACTAATGGTGGTATAGAAAGTATTCTTTTCATGCTTAACACCAAATTACAAGGTATGGAAACTCATCTCTATTGGTGAGAATTGGAATGTATGTCAAGGCAAGGATAGTTTTCTGACTTGTTCGACTTCACTGTTAATCGATGGATAGTGCAAGATCGAAATCGAAAAGTGGTGATAAGTATATTGATCTAATTTCTATACGACCCTATTACTTACACTAAAAGTGAATTCTTCCTTAAGATTTGTGAATATACTTATACCATGATATAAGTACGGAAATATTTTCTATATATTGAAAAGTATATGTTTTGTGAAAATAATTATACCGTTAAGATAAGCATATGTATGCGCTTTTTAAGTACGTAAGTGTAGTGTTTTGTGAATATGCTAATACCGATGAGATAAGTATATGGATATTTTCCAAGCATGAAAAGAGTATGAAAGAATAGTGAATGGGTAGTATACATATCTATATTTTTGTAAAAAGAGCATTTTGATACAAGTATTCACAAAGTGATTTTTAATTAATGAAAGGATTAACTAAAGAAGTTTAGTAGTTGCTTATGTGTTAATCAGGCTTGGTTTCTATATGAAGTTAAATCTCTGGTTTGATTGTTTGTTTGATAGTTAAATAACCGACCATCAAACCTTGGCCAGTTTTGAAACTATGATTGTTGGCTTGAAAAGATCGGGATCGGATATGTTATCCGAAAATCACTTCGAATCGGCATAAGCATTCGAATTAGAGACATCATAAAGATGATGAAATTGAAGACACGATTTGTTGAAGTGCAAGGGCTACTTGCTACAAATCCTGAGGGTGATTCCAAAACAGATGAAGTAGAAGTAGTAGCTTCGGTTTGTTTATATCGTGAACAACTTGTGTGGATGAATGATGGCATTGCATTGTTGCTCGAAGGACAATATTAGCATTTCAAGTGGGATTTGCTAAAAAAAGGAAATCGTTGCCTCACGAGCCTCACACTCGGTAATGACAAAAATAAGAGATATGCTTCAAGGCTATGTGGTTCGCTACCATTAGAAGCATCATTCATCAATCTACATCGATATTTATGAATTTTGGTACACGTGCACATGGAAAAAGGTGGGGTCGGGTGCAATATTTGCAGCTTCGTTACACAAGAAATGACGTAATTCGACTATGTCATGTTTAAGGGGCAGGTCGGCTCTGATTTGCAAGGGTTGCAAGGTTTGTAACCTTGGTACATTTTTTCAAAGGTTTACTATAGCAGGTGGTACCCTGATGCCTTATAATTGTATGGAATCCATTTTCCAATACATGCCTTATGGTTTTAGTTGCAGAATCGAACACCGTTGAACACAATTGTCGGTAACCATTTTAGATAAGCTGTATATTTATTTTAAACCTAAGAAATCATTAGATTTTCTATTGAAATGGTTTGGTTAAGTAAAATCCCGTCGATGTTTACCTTTGGCGTGGTCTTACGAGATACCTTTATCTTTTAAAGTTTTTATAACATTAAAAAACCATATGATTTGTGTTTATCACGCTGGTTTACGTGACTGATCTAGGCATTATTTTCTTATACTTCCAAATTTAGTTGTGGATGTTCTAGAGCTTCAGAAGACGAGATGGATGCCTCCAAGACATATTCATGTATCTTTTACTTTCGCTGCATTTCTTGTTTTGAATTTATCAAATTTGTAAGGACGTGCTGTTATAACTATACGGATTGATGATAGGTTACGTCACTCTGATTGATGTCTGTATAATACAATTTTCTTTTTTAGCAAAGCTAGCCGGCTTTATGGTAGGCCGTGCCACTGTATATATAATGGGAAAGCAGGTGTTCTACACATGCATGGAATAGCTAAATAGGAGAAAGAGCCCATACCACAAAGAAAAATAAAGCATGGAAGCTAGGCAAAAGAAGCCTAAACTACTAAACAAATATGACTACGTGCCCTCCAAAGAGGGACTGCCACTGCAGCATTAGAAGACGAGTCAATAACATGAACAAACCCAGAGAAAGGAGCAACCAGATTCAGATCATAACCTTCGTATGAAGGAGAGTAAATAAATTTCTCATCCCAAGTGACATCATAAAACTTACTTTTATTCTCCTCGCCTATCTCACCAACCCTAGTAAGGGATAGACCTTCACCCTTAATGTCATATATAATGCAATGACTCTCACCCTTAAAATTACTGATATAGGCACAAAAAGTGTCAATCTTAGGCGAGAACCGCATATCTGATGGAACATGAATCCAGGCTCGCTCCTAAGAATTCCAAATAATAGAATCGGTTAAAATGGAAGTAGCAAGCTCAGCCTGGGCTATGCCAACAGGAGTAATAACAGAAAGAGCAACAACAGTAGAAGCGACAACAGAAAGGGGAACAAAGAGGGTGGAGCAATCTTCGGGACCCACTTCCTAATAGGAAGATGAAGAAGCGAAACCCAAGCAGATAGAGGAACAAGGACAGGAGGCGGATCTAGTAAAAGAATCCGATAGGTGCCCAAAGAACTGACAAGACGAACAGATCTCAGGTTTCTAATTATAGCGAACTCTGACCTCAGAAAAATGGCTCTAATCGAGTTTGACTTTCACAACAGAAGGAAATGGTTTGGCAGGTGTTATTTCAATCAGACCTTTGGCATAAACTAATCTCTTTCAGGCTATGTGTTAGTGTCATAACATATCACCTTACCAACAAGGTCTGCTAGCCAATCAATCCCAATCAGGGGTTGAAAAACAGATGGAATGTGAGAAAAGTGTTTCCAGAAAGGAATAGATAATACTTGATCCTTAGCTGACTCAAGGTTTTCTTTTATAAAGATCTTGTATGTTGGACGAAGTCCCACCGGACCGAGACTACCGAACCAACCCCTTCGGCACCAATTAATCCTCTGCTACCGGACCAACTCCACTCACCACCGAATCAATCCACACCCCTCTCATCACCGAACCACACTACCGAATCAATGCTAAGAAGGCACTACCGAACCAGCCATCTCCAACCATCACCGAACCAATCAACGCCTCCATCCACTGCCGAGCCAAAGCACCACCGGACCAGAACTCAACGCTCCACCCACCACCGGACCAATCCATGCTCCACTCACTACCGAGCTAGGGCGTTACCG
This sequence comes from Allium cepa, assembly GCA_030765085.1. Lineage (NCBI taxonomy): Eukaryota > Viridiplantae > Streptophyta > Magnoliopsida > Asparagales > Amaryllidaceae > Allium > Allium cepa. The sequence continues at coordinate 958,497,601 of CM060939.1, read as the reverse complement.
AATCAACAATGCCAGGTCAGATCACGTCAGCCCAGGCCCAACAACGACTATATACATCCAAGACCTCTACTCCTAACCTCACTCTATAAATAGAAGGGTAGGGGTACAACAATGGCAGACAAGTTTGAGAGCTCAAGCATGGACAAAACTTTCAAACAACTTTCATACACTTATAATCAAAGCTTTGTACTTGTAATCCGAACAATAAAGGAGAATAACATATAAAGTGGACGTAGGCACATTCTGGCCGAACCACTATAAATCTGTGTGTCTTTTACAGTTTAGTCCCTGCATTCCACATATTTGCATAAATCACCCAAATCACTAAGAACAACATAAAGCCGACTAAATCATACGACTTGGAGGTGTTTGCCCATTTTTTGTGCAAACATTTTTGGTGCTTTCACTGAGAGCTCGAGCTAGAAGCTTCAGCTTCCCCTACTTAAAATTCTTCCTGACAGCATTGCTCATTGCTTGGAAGACATGCCCCCTAGGCAGAAGAAAGATGTTAACAAAGGAAAGAACATCGCAACTAGCATCGTTCCAGATCCAGTGATCACAGATCAAGAGAACCGTCCCATTTCAGCAGTAGCACGAAATGGAAATCAGGCAAATCCGATAGCCCTTGCTACGGAACAACCGACAGCAATTACTGGGGAAGATCTAGACAGGGTTGTGGATGAAGTAACTAACTGATTCACATCCCAACAAGAAGGCTTGGTGGACCGACTCATGCCATGCTTAAGGGATGCTGAAGAATCCAACCGCAACACTGAATCATGGGATGAGTCCCAGTCTGGAAGATCTGTGAGGCGACAAAGATCTTTCTTCTTCGAAGAAACTAGCAATAGAAACAGTAATGATAGGAGCCGAGTCCGAACTCAGCCCGAACTCCGACCCGAGGAAACATTTGGAACCAAACCCGACGGGGGAGGTACCAGGCGAGGGTCGGCTATGGCTGAGCCGGTCATGCTACCTAGCCATTGAAACACCAATGAATGGGGCCGAGCTAGAGTCCAGCCCGAAGTTGGACCCGAGGAAGTGCCCAGAACAGATGCCAGCAGGGGAAGATCAAGGCAAGGGCCAACTGTAGCTGACCCTAGCATGCTCCCGGAAGACCAGAGACAGCCAATGGAAAATATTAGGAGTGATAGACGATACCATCCTTACAGATCATCCGGACGGAATCAATCCCACAGAGAAGAACCAAACTGATTACTATCTGCCACAAATTCTGATGAAAGGATGGCGCGATTGTTCAGAGAGTGCGTCCAACAGGATCAAAGAGATCGAGGGATAGGCGCTAGGGTAACCAGCCCTTTCACCCACAATATCGAAATTGCCATCACCCCCCCGAGAATGGAAAATGCCAACGATGGAACCATATAAGGGAATCTCTGACCCCGTTGTACACTTGCAGAGATACATGCAGCATATGCTCATGAGCGGAGCCACAGAAGGAGTATTGTGCAAATGCTTTCCACTATTCTTGGCAGATCTAGCTACCTCCTGGTTCTTCCAACTACCCCAAGGATCCATCAGCTCATGGGAAATGTTGAAAGAAAAGTTCATCAGCCAGTTCCGCATTCATGTGGAACAACCCAAGGACGCTTATTCCCTATCTAATATCAAACAGAAGCCTGGAGAGACAGTACAACAATATCTAACCCGATTCAATGCTGCAGCGGCCGCAGTCCAAGATGCCGATGAGAAACTTATCTTAATGGCCCTCTGTAGTGGTGTGCATCTGGATACTAAGTTTGCAAGAAGATTAACGAAAGAAAAACCAGCTACCTTACCCGATTTCTTCTATGAAGCTGGAAGATATATGAAACTTGAAGACGCTGCCACTGAAAGATAGACAGGGCAACAAACCAAGGCAGCTCATGGCGACACACCCGCTGTATCCAAGGACGTTCGAAGAAATGACTCCAGAGACAATGCTGGGGGCAAGAAGGAAGAAAAACGTCTATATCGGCCAGGACCGAGATTTGACACTTACACTCCTTTGAATGAGACAATCAAAAACATCTTCTTGGCTACCCAAGACGAAGTTAAATACAGACGCCCCCGTACAAGAAAGAATCAGATAACGCAATTAAGTCTGGAAAGTTCTGCCTCTTCCACGAATCTCATAGGCATGATACCAATGAATGCCGTCATCTTCGGGACTTAATTGAAGAGCACATCAGACGGAAGAGATTGGAACGCTATGTAAATGGTCAGAACAGAACCCCAGCTCCGGCCAATGAAAACCCAAGGCCACCCCTCCCAGAAATAGGAGGGGGAAATCGCAACACCAGCAGCTCCAGTCAAGAGAAGATAGTGGTCCATACCATATCGGGAGGACCACACATCGCCGACAGAAGCTGGGCAGAGATGGAAAGATACGTAAAGTCACTTAGAAACAATGAAGGCTACGTTAATTCTGTTACGGAAGAACGCCGCCCGAAGCGAAAAGAGAACAATGACATTGCATTCAATAGGCGTGACCTAGAAGGAAGGTAGTACCCTCACATGGATCCTATGGTCACCTCTGCCCGGTTTGGCCCAGCCGAAGTTTTTCGAATTCTAGTAGACACTGGAAGCTCAGTAAATATCCTATTCAAGCATGCTTTTGACAGAATGAAGCTGTCAATGAAGGATGTGTCTCCCTGCAACAAACCACCACAAGGTTTCACTGGAGACGCGAAGATGGCACTCGGGCAATTAGACCTTTTTGTTGAGATAGGAAGTCACCCCCGCTCCGTTGTGCGGAAACAAACATTTGTGCTAATAGATAACCACTCGGCCTACAACGCCTTTTTGGAGAGACCAGCCTTATCTGACTTCCAGATTGTCCTGGCCCCGTGGTGCCTAAAGATGAAATTTCCAATAGACAATGGAATAAGGGAGGTAGAAGGAGATCAAGTCGCCGCTCGAGATTGCTATGTAACTGAACTTCACAATAATCTCAGGACGGATAGAGGGAAGAATGCGGAGACTACTCTCTGCATGAAAAACTCGGAAGCATAGCAACTAAAGAAAGCCCCTCCTCTTCGATATACCAGTGATCCTTTCAATGAATTAGACCCCAGGGACGAAGAGGGGGAGGCCACCGTCGAGCCTGTAGAGGCTATGGAGTTTGTATCTGTAGACAAACATGACTCGAGTAGACTTTTGAAAATCGGATCTCAGCTAAGAGCAGAATTGAGGGACCAACTCATTGATTTTCTCTGCCACAACTTGGATGTATTTGCATGGACGCACACTGACATGACTGGAATCTCCCCAGACGTGGCATGCCACGTATTAAACATCGATCCTACCAAGGCGCCAGTAAAGCAGAAAAAGAGAAGTATGGGGGCAGAACAATTAGCAGCCCTCGATGAAGAAGTAAAGAACCTACTTGCCGATAACTTCATACGAGAAGCCATCTACCCAGAGTGGATCGCTAATCCGGTACTAGTAAAGAAGGCTAATGGGAAGTGGCGAACGTGCATTGACTTCTCCAACTTAAATGACGCTTGCCCGAAGGATTGTATCCCACTCCCCTGAATCGATCAGCTGGTTGACAGCACAGCCGGACATGAACTCTTATCTTTTATGGACGCATACTCAGGATATAACCAAATTCCTATGCACGCCCCCGATCAAGACCACACTAGTTTCATCACTGACCGGGGATTGTACTGCTATAGAGTAATGCCTTTTGGACTTAAGAACGCCGGAGCTACCTATCAGCGCCTCGTCAACAAGATGTTTGCAGAACTGATAGGACGAACTATGGAGGTTTATGTGGATGACATGCTAGTAAAATCGAGGAAAGCCAACGATCACGTAAGCCACCTAGGCGAGATGTTTCAAGTACTTCGCCAATATGGAATGAAGCTGAATCCTCTGAAGTGCTCATTCGGAGTATCGTCAGGAAAGTTCTTGGGATTCATCGTCCATGCTAGAGGAATTGAAGCAAACGCCGAACAAGTTCGAGCCTTGAAAGATATCAAGATACCTTCCACTCGAAAAGAAATGCAAAGCCTAAATGGGAAGGTGGCCGCCCTAAGCAGATTCATCTCTAAAGCGATTGACAAGCGCGTCCCCTTCTTCGAGACTCTAAAGAAAGACAAAGGAAAGTTCGAATGGACTGACGAATGCTTAACAGCCTTCCTTAACCTAATCGAACACCTCCAGAGACCACCAGTACTCTCAACTCCAAACGAAGGCGAAGAGCTGTACCTATACCTTGTTGTGTCATATCATGCTCTAAGCGCCGCTTTGGTGAGAGAAGACAACCACGTGCAACGGCCAGTATACTTTATAAGCAAGAGGTTAACGGGGGCAGAAGCCAGATATCCTAAACTTGAGAAGCTAGCATACTGTTTACTAATCAAGTCACAGAAAATGCGACACTATTTCCAATCTCATTCCATTAGAGTTCTGACCGATCAACCGCTAAGGCAGGTACTCCATCGTCCCGACACTTCTGGACGACTACTTAAATGGTGCATTGAACTGAGTCAATATGATATCCCCTACCATCCTCGCACCGCCATCAAGGGACAAGCAATGGCCGATTTCATTGCCGAGTTCACTACCAACAAAAGTAAGGAGCAATCTGAAATAACAAAAGACATTAAGTGGAATCTCTTTGTAGATGGAGCATCAAACCAACAAGGCTCGGGGGCAGGTGTCATAATAATCACTCCTAGGGGAAGGAAGCTACACTATGCTCTAAGGTTGGAATTCGCCACCACCAACAACGATGCAGAATACGAAGCAGTAATAGTTGGATTAGAACTTGCCTTAGAGATTGGAGTCAGTTCTTTATGTCTTCATAGTGATTCGCAACTTATTATAAACCAAATACTAAGAGAATTTCAGACTCGAGGAGAACGACTCACAGCATATCTAAAGAAGACCAAGCTGCTACTCGGACAATTGGATCACTATTTAATCGAACACATTCCTCGGGAAGAGAACCAAGAGGTTGACGAATTGGCAAAGCAAGCTAGCATGAAAGACGGCACCATTTCCGGAACAGTAGCCATCTCAAGGCAACTAACCCTGAATTTCGGACAAGTGAATCTGATAGCCGCAATTAAAGAGGAAACTTGGAGACTCCCATCCAAAAATACTTACAAGATGGCACACTGCCCGACGAGCGTAACGAAGTCAAGAAAGTCTTGAGGAAAGCTTCCCGCTACGCAGTACAAGAAGGCATCCTTTTTCGGCGCAGCATCTCTAACCCCTTATTAAGGTGTGTCGCTGGAAGGAAAGCCAAGGAAATCTTATACAACATCCATCAAGGAAGCCGTGAAGATCACACTGGAGGGCAGACTATGGAAAAGAAGATACCCCGATACGGATATTTCTGGCCCATCTTAAACAAAGACGCCTTAGACTTCGTCAAAAAAAATGACAGATGTCAGAAATTTGCAAAGATTCCTCGACCACCGACAAGTGAGATTACTCAAATGACCAGCCCTTGGCCCTTTGCAGTATGGGGAATTGACTTGATTGGCGAACTGCCAGTGGGCCGAGGCGGAGCCAAATATGCTATAGTGGCAGTCGACTATTTCACCAAATGGGTGGAAGCGGAACCTCTAAATAAAATATCTTTGGCAAAAGTTATTAACTTCTTGATCAAAAATGTTCTATGCAGGTACGGGGTTCCACTCAAAATCATATCGGACAATGGACTTCAGTTTGACAGCGAAGAGTTTGCTGACCGGTGCCAAAAGCACGGAATTCACAAAAGCTTCTCATCTGTGGCTTACCCTCAGGAAAACGGACAAGTCGTAGCTGTCAACAAAATTCTCAAAACTCTAATAAAAAAGAAGCTTGAAAAATCGAAAGGCGCTTGGGTGGTTGGACTTCCTACGACACTTTGGGCCTATCGCGCATCTTTCAGAACATCAACGGGGCATACTCCTTTCTCTTTGGCATACGGATCGGAGGCCATGCTCCCAGTCGAAACTGTAGTACCTTCCCACCGTAGGATCCACTATGATCCAGAAGAGAACGAAGAACTCCTTCACATGTCTTTGGATCTAATTGAAGAGAGAAGAAACGATGTAGCACTCAAAGCAACAGCTCACAAACAGAAAGTGGCGGCACAATACAACTCCAAAGTCAAGCATCGTAGCTTACAAGAAGGAGATCTTGTCCTCAAGCGAATTTTCCCACGCCCCGGTGCACTAGATCCAATCTGGGATGGACCGTATGTAATTCATAAAGATCTCCACAATGGAGCTTATATTTTGTCAACAGTGGACGGAGAGGTGCTCCAGAGGGCATGGAACATCCAACACCTTTGTTGATACTTTTCTTAACTTGTGCTGCCCATATGAAGTGAATTAACAAAGAGAATCAGTGGACATATGCATTTTCGTGCCGAACCACTTTAAAAACTTGTCTCTTTTCTAACTTGTTCCTTTATATCTTGGCTGCTTGTCGAGCTTTATCCTTTTCTATTGAAAAAAATCTTGCGTAAACGACATTTCCATTCAAGACACATCACAGCGCGACTTCACCTGGACAAGACCTAACAGGTACTATACGAATCTATGCCTTCGCCAATGAGACACTTTTCCTCTAGCATCCCTCTACTGCGGGTTAACTCATTGCTCGCAACAGCCCTTAAAGCCAACTGTAATGAGCCGATTATAAGCTACCGAGTAGGCCAACCATAACCTAGGCAGCTCATTACGGCGTTCGGCGCGCCGGCAACCGTGAACCTACTTTAAGCCCCAACATAAGGTGTGGCCAGCAGGGGTAGTTCACAGTTGACGATCGGCACCCACGCTAGCCAGCCACGGTAAATCGAATAATACCCACGATTACGGGCCATAATGGCCTGGGTAGTTATCATGCGCGATCTCGGCTCCAAGTGTCTTAAGTACGGCTGTGGTAAAAGAAAAGAAAACTCCCCGCAGAGGCGTAAGATGGGTGACAAATGTCTCCAAGACTCACAGCTAGCGAAAGTAACTACGAAACCCGTTTGCCACGAACTTAAGCACATCGAAGGCCTTTCGTGATTAGAAGTTTTACTGTTTCTTATATTTCTATTTTGTTTAAAAACTTTCCTCCTATCCTCTATAACGAACCCTAATGTACATGACACAAAATAGGAGACGCTCGCTAAAGGGAATAGGAACTCACAACTGGGTGATAGGTCACTCAGCTGCGTTCCTACAAGACGTTCGAAGCAACCATCTACGACTAAAACATAAAGGGCGGTACATTCTTCTTTGCATATGAATACGTAGCTATAATTTATTCGCACATCACACTAACATTGCAAGATATGAAATTATATTTTAGGCAAGAACTTGACATCAAACACAATTGAATCACAGGAATATGCACAACTATATTTCTTATGCAACACACCAACATAACGATAGCATCCAAATTTGACAGAATCAGCTTAAGTTAAAAGTTACATGCCAAAAATAAAGTCATTCGTTACGAATAACATAGTTACAGCCAAAAAGTTACATTAATGCTTTGAGACTACCATAGACAGCGATGTAAAGTAAACCAAAAGATGCCCAAATCAAGTCAAGGAGTCGGCTGCATCGGAGCTTCACCTCTATCCTACTGGCCCTCCGAGATATTCTTAACCGCAGGATCGGAACTCTCAGCATGTTGACCGGAGGTAGTTGGTGCTTCAGAGGTCCCGCCTATCCAATTCAGGAGAAGAATCCGTTAAATAAACAATAATCAATCAAGTTACGAAAAGCTGAAAAGGAAGACTTACCAGCATCTGCTCCTTGATCATCATCCTCTAATTGCACACCTACCTCCTCAACGGTAAGCAGCCGCATACCCTCCTTCGCCGCCACTTTCTCCTCCTTGGTGAATTGAGCTGTAACCACATCCATTCTAAAGGCCATGCCACCCTTCTTATCTGCATCGGCCTTAGCCTCCTCCAGGGCCCTGAGATAAATCCTGGCCATGACTCGGGGATAATCATCCATCCAAGATAAGTTACCCTGTTTCCAAGTGCGAAAGTGTATATCTTGAAGCATCTCATCCATTATCCCCTCATTCTCCTCGAACTCCCATATTCGGTCCTCAGAAGCCAACAGCTTTGCAGGGCGACATCCCTCTCCGATTGGTATCGCGAGCAGTCAGCCTGAAAAGATTTCCTAATAGCCTCCATCTCCTCCTTCAGCTTGGTTTGCGCAAGCTCTGCGGCTTCGAGTTTTCCGGATAACTCCTGTACCCGCTCAAGATCCGCTTTCCGAAACTCATCCACCGTTGCAATAGCCATGTCAATCCATTCCTTACAAACAGCCTCCATTTTTCGTAACTCTGCCCTACTGGTCTCTTCCATGGTTTTCTTTAATTGCCTAGAAGCGGCCTCATGTTGAGAGATCTGAATGGCTTGATCAGCGAGTTGTTTGGCCTGGTCGGAAACCATTAACCGCAATCGGATATTAGCACTCCCGATTTCTTCCCCAGCTTGACCAATCGGGCATGATGCTCCATTAGCTTCCTGGTTTCCTTAGCAACCCGGTCAATGTTTGCCTTTGCTTCGTCCCCCAAAGTTACGACCCGAGTGGTAAGCAAATCAAGGTCCAGCGACTTAGCTTCATCCAATACTCCTACCATAGGATTAACGTGAAGAAGGTGCTCACCGGTAGCCTCATCAAAGGTAATATCACAAGAACCCGGATCCAGATCCGGATGACCTGAAAACGGATTACGAGCCAAGCCGGGATGGCCTATTCGGGTAATGGTAGGATTTTCAGACGGGTGCGGAGGAGGTATAAATTCAGTATTCTTCTTCGTGGTATCCCGAAGAGGCTGAGTTGGGGATTGAGGACCAGGTGAGGGTTCAAACAAGGAACGACTCCTCTTCTTCCTTTGGATATCCTCTTCGATAACTCCAGGAAGAGGACGGTAGCCGACTACGTCTCCAGGGCGGGTAGTCGGAGGCTTTGGTTTGGTAGATGCCTTGAGAAGTTTGTATTGTTCAAGAAGGTGCCGAACAATAGACGTCTTGGCCACCTTACCCGCTTCTGTGATAAAAACCAAGTGTTACAAGCATACATTGAGCTATAATTCAAGAAATATATCAAGCTAAGAAGAGTAAAGAGACGCTTTTGTTATACAAACCCTGGGAAGGAGTAGGATATTGCAATAAGTCCAAGATCTCATTCCAGGACGGGAGCTGACCATAAAATATTCCTAAATCCTTATCATAAATGGAGTCGGCAGGAGTCAAAATTCACCTTGAATCGCAGGAATTGCCTTAGCTGGAGCGCTCTTAGAAGATGAATCGGCGCCGGCCTTGTCAGCTTTTTTGGGCTTCTCCACTAAAGCCGATCCTTCCTCCAACCCTTCAAAAGCTAGGCAGAAGGCGTCATCTGTCCACTCCTGGATCACACCTGCTTGCTCAGAAGACAAAGCCCCAGTGCCATCACCGCTCTGTCCGTTGCCACCATCTCCGCTATGACCATCACCATCACCTTCTCCACCACTTCCACTCTCCGCCTCACCTCCTTCATCCTCTCCTCCTTCCTCCTCCACATCTTCCTCCTCCGGGACATCTGGGCATGTGCTGGGGGAGGGCCCATCGGACTTCTTAAGTTTCTTCCCCCGGCAATTGGATGTTTCGAGAAGGGTCTCCTTTTGCCACTCCTCGCCGAAGCCCCTCCTTTAGCTTTGGCGGCCCTCTCCTCGGCTGTGCCTCTTTGCTTGACCACAGACTGGCATGGCAGAATCAAGTTATGCTCCAAAAGAGTGGCATTCCTGATCAAATAAGAAGCTGCCCTCTCCTTTTCCGGGATGGCTTCTATTTCCCCAGCCATCAGAACCAAACGATCATTCTCTACAACCGGAAAGTCACCTGTTGCTAGCAAGAAATAAAGCACATAAGGAGGAGCATTGCAGTCCGAACGGAAATTAAAAATAAGAGTCAACTTACAGCCAGAGGTGAAGCGGTGGAAAGAGACGGAGTCATCTCTGACAAAGAACCATTCCTTCTTGAACATGCTAAATTTTGAATATAAGTCCAGGACCGGCTTGAAAAACACGTCCGATTCTAAGCTAATATATGGGGACCCCTTCTTGTAGCCTCTCAAGTTGTACAGGTACCGAGTTTCCCGGTTGGAGGGGGGACGTCCGTACTTTCTGTGGAAAATAATAAATAGGCTCACCAAGATGGCATAGGAGTTGGGCTGAAGTTGGAAAAGGGCCACCTTCAAGTATGTGATGAAGATGACGATCCAAGCGTTGATGGGAGGAATGGCCCCGCACATGCAGTGATACCTACCATAAGCAAAATATCCTTCAGGGGGGTTATACGGCATCACCCCTTTCCCTGGCAACATCATACGCGCTCTGTCAATCCCAAAGGATCTAGATATAGCGTCAAGCTGCTCGTCTTTGAGGGAGCTGGGAAAGCAGTCAGGCGGTGAGTTCAAAAGCTCTTGGGGGCCGTACCCATCTACTAATGATCGCGGGGATGGTCCATGTCATTCTGGCTCTGACTGAACTGGGGGCATTATGGAGGACTCCTCTTTGTCCTTGGATTTCTTCTTGTCAGAACAAGTTTCTACTTTATGAGACATTATCTGCAACACGAGAAAATGCATCGTCAGAACAAGAGATATAAACAAGCGAGTACGTGCAGCTTGGAATCTCATTCATAATTCAAAACACAAAATTTCATTCGGTAGTACGAGTTTGAGAATCCATTCGGAACTCACACCCTCAAAATTTGATTCGATAGTGTGAGTCTAAGGATCCATTTGGCCCTCGTACTCCCAAAGTCCCATTCGGTAGTTCGAGTCTAGGAGTCCATTCGGTACTCATCCTCCATAAGTTTCATTCGGTAATCCAAACATAAAGTTTATTCGGCAAGAGAACGCCTCACCTGGTCCGGCAGTAAAACCTGATTCGGCACTATGATTGATTCGGCAGTTAAGAATTTGGATCGGCTCTTTCAAACGGTAAGGAATAACGGAGGCGTGGAGCCCATATTTATAGGCAAGAGGAGGATAGCTGGACCAACCGGTTCGGCACTCGGGCCGAATGAGGGTGTCCAAATAAACAAAGCGCGGCATATGCAGGCATATGCCCCACTTTGGGGGGCAAACATTGGACGAAGTCCCACCGGACCGAGACCACCGAACCAACCCCTTCGGTACCAATCCTCTACCACCGGACCAACTCCACTCACCACCGAATCAATCCACACCCCTCTCATCACCGAACCACACTATCGAATCAAGGTAAGAAGGCACTACCGAACCAGCCACCTCCAACCATCACCGAACCAATCAACGCCTCCATCCACTGCCGAGCCAAAGCACCACCGGACCAGAACTCAATGCTCCACCCACCACCGGACCAATCCATGCTCTACTCACTACCGAGCCAGGGCGTTACCGAATCAACAATGCCAGGCCAGATCACGTCTGCCCAGGCCTACCATCATCTATATACATCCAAGACCCCTACTTCTAACCTCATTCTTTAAATAGAGGGGCAGGGGTACAACAATGGCAGACAAGTTTGAGAGCTCAAGCACGGACAGAACTTTAAAACAACTTTCATACACTTGTAATCAAAGCTTTGTACTTGTAATCCGAACAATAAAGGAGAATAACATATAAAGTGGACGTAGGCACATTCTGGACGAACCACTATAAATCTGTGTGTCTTTTACAGTTTAGTCCCTGCATTCCATATATTTGCATAAATCACCCAAATGACTAAGAACAACATAAAACCGACTAAATCATACGACTTGGAGGTGTTTGCCCATTTTTTGTGCAAACATTGTATACATTATATATTGCTCTTCACGATGTGAGATTATGTTCTGCCTTTTCTTTTCTTTCACCATAACAAACTGTTGTTCCCGCACTTGGATGCTCGACACATGAATACCATGATGTATTAGTGTCAACTTTTAAGAATTGAAAAGGTGGGTCATTACATAATGTACATATATTAATAATCGAAAAATAATAAAATATTAATAAAAGATACTTTTGAAACTAACTATGCGAATTTTAAATTTTCAAAAAATCTAACATGATGTTTTAACAATTAGAGAATTTTTCCATAATTTTACTAGGTCAAAATTTATTTTTTATAATTAATTTTTTTTTTAGCCATACATTATAATAATTTTAAAAAGTAGTAAAGTTGATTTTAAATTCTAAATTTTTGGAAAGAGCTTATTTCTTGAGAAAATAATTTACAAAATTTAAAATTAATTTTAGAAACATATTTTAATTTATATAAATTATTTAAATAGTATATTGATCTAAATAATTATAAAAAATAATCGAAGGCTACCAAAAATTATAATTAATATAAATATACACATATAAAATATATATTCAATTACTAAAATGATATGCTGAATAATTAGATACTAACCATATAATTATAACTAAATGACATATTGATTTATGTATATTTATTAATAAAATAATAATTATTTTAACTAGATTGTTCGACTATGCATATCAGATCTTATGGGAAACAATTGGCTTTTTTAATGAATACATACATATAACCAATCTAGTATGTGGTAACATCAAAACATATAAGAATCACCTCCTAACTAACAATATAATATATATATATATATATATATATATATATATATATATATATATGAATAATAAAGTATTATTCAGAAATAAATCATATAACACAGTAAAAACATACCTTAAACTAATGCCTTGAAGCACACCTTGTAATGATGAACTCTCTCTCCTTTGAAAGCTTTTTGATTTGGCAGACTCCTAATCCTTGAACTTCAGACCTTTGACTATCCAATAGTCGTCTTTTGAATTGATTTGAGTTGAATTTGTTAGAGTTCCATAAAAATAAATTCCACCCGCAATAGAAGCGATAGTGGCAGCCAAAAATTTCTAAAACAATTAGGGTTAGAGGTCCTTTTATAACAGATGAAAGTGAGAATGATATAGATCATATCTCATACCAATTCACATTAAATCTAAACCATCCATCTCAAAACACCTTTAACCTATTTAGCTGCTCCCTCTAAACCTTATTGCTACCAAAATTATCATCTCATCGTCATTGTTTAATATCCCATTTGAACCCACATAAATATTATTATCTAAATCTAATTTAATTTCTTATCGATATCTTGATATATTTATTACTATTATAAATATATACAATGATATTTATTCCTCAAATCATATGAAAATTATATAGTTAATATTTCATAAACACTAATTAATTTCATTAGTTTAACAAAATTATAAACTAATAAATCATTTGTTCTAAAGAGAATTCATTATTTTGGTTTTATGACTCGTCAGGTATAAATTTTGTCAGCAATTAACATCGAATTATTTTAATGTTCACACGTCACATAGTGAGTGTTGTGATATTTTAACCAAATTTATAATTTACTTAGTTTCAGTAAGATCCAATTTTATATTATTAAGCGTTATCTGGATGTGACATTTATTTTTACCAATTCTCTTAGTCAAAACCATGTCACTTTGGACTTTTGAAATTTGGTAATGGTCAAAATTCCAATATCGTCCATATTTAACTCTATAATCCAAGCACAAAGTCCTTAGTTTGACAATAACAATTATTATTAACCGAAATTCTATGGCTAGAGATTTTGACTATGGGTTGACCTGAATTTACCATGATACTAACCCCATATAATTGAGGAGGCGAAATCTCTCTTAAATTATGCTTCACTTCTAATAATTCCACTCGACCCAACTATAGTCACTCGATAGACGCCATGTCATGGTTTGACTATAATCAAAGCAGAGCTTTCATATTGAAGATCCACGGTGTTCTCAATTCGAAAGAACTATGTAAATAAGTCACTTGATTAATCATAGGAAGCTATCTAGTGAGTTGTTCCATAGTTATCCAATAACTATTAGTACGTAACTCCTAATTACCCCTAGCAGTCATGATTAATCCATTACGCAACATTTGGAGAGCATTCCATAGTTTAGTCTCAACGGATACATCGATATCCAGTCCCGATGCATCTTGACTAGGAACATTTAAAATGATGTGTTTTATAATATTGTGATAAAATACTCATGATTACAACTATTTATAATTATTATCACAAACACACCATTTATGGATGTTCTGTTAAATATATCTTAACTAAGCATTTAAATATTTAAAAAATCTTAAAACAAATACATAACAGAAAGAAAACACGTTTATTAAGAACGAGAATTGATTGCAGAGTTAATTAATATACAATAAATTACAGAATTCCCTATACGGCATACCCCTAACTCTTTGTACTTAGGGCCAATTATGGAATCTCTATCTTATCCCTTTAATCAACTTCTCAAGAGATGATCAAGTTAGACCCTTATTAAATGGATTTTCTATGTTGTCCTTGGTATCTTCTCATTGTATCATGACCTTTTACTTCTTAACAAATTCTCTAATGAGGTGGAACTTCTGAAGAATATGTCATCGCATCTTTTGTACTCTAGGACCCTTTATGCTTTGTATCCCCGCATTGTTATCACAGAACAATGCCATAGGATTCTCGGTATCAAAAATAACTCCAAACTCACTTAAAACCTTATGGATCCCAACTACCTCTTTGGCTGCTTCATTGAGGACGATGTCCTCATCCTTCATCGTGGAATCAACTACTGTTTCTTCTTTAGAATTTTTCCAAATAACGGCTCTGTTGTTAAGTGTAAAGACATAACTGGACATCAATTTACTATCATGTATATCACTTTGAAGTTGAATCTGTGTACCCCTTCATATGAAGGTCTACAATCCTATATATAAGGAATAAGTCTATAATATTTTGTAAATTACTTAAGTATACATTTCACAGTTGTCCGATGTTTTTATCCAGGAATGGACTGATATTAGCTTAAGCATCCTAATGCATATGCCACATCCAGTCTAGTACATAACATAACATACACTATGGATCCTATGGTTGAAACATAGGGAATCCTCTTCATATGCTCCTTCTCTTCATCGTCTGAGGAACGTCCTTCTTAGAAATGACAATTCTAGATTGCGTTAGAACATTTCCATGTTTAGAATTCTTCATGCTAAAGCATTTCAGTATCGTGTCTATGTACAAGGATTGAGATAATCCCAATAGCCTCCTAGACCTATCTCTATAGATCTTTACACCAGGTAAATATGATGCTTCTTCTAAATCCTTCATGGAGAAGTTCATGGGAAGCCAAGCTTTCACTGACTGCAACAACGAAGTGTCATTTCCAATCAATAATAGATCATCCACGTAAAGTACTAACAATACAACAATGTTGTCTTGTTCCTTTCTCTATACGCGTGCTTCCTCTGTGATCTGATAAAAGCTGAATAGTTTGTTACTTTATCAAAACAATAGTTTCCATTCCTTGAAGCTTGTTTAAGTCTATAAATGGACTTTAACAACTTGCAAGCCTTGCCTACACTTCCATTGACCACAAAACCCTCTGGCTATGACATATTAATGGTTTCTTCCAAACCATCATTTAGAAAAGCTGTCTTTATATCCATTTACCATTTTTTGTAGTTATAAAATGCAGTGATGGCTAGCATAATCCGAATGGACTTAAGCTTACCTTAACTATTTGGTACTACACTAACTTCCTTAACTTGAGGAAATCCAAAAACTAAAGAGTATGCAAGTAATCTATTAATATATAAATGGTAGAGAATGACATTATACTGAAGATTCATAATATTCAATATATTATATTGAGTGATATGAACTTATGGAATGATATAATTCTTATGAATTACCCTCGTGATTCAAGTTTCGAACACATCGGAAATCATGGTACATGAATGTTTACATATGTATTTATTCCTCAATTCTATTTTGGGTTTCATCGATTTTCTACCTTTAGTTTACACATTCATATTATATAAATTTTATTATTGTATAACTTTTGGATTTCATATTACTTATGCTATAGTCTTATTTATAAAATATATTAATTAAATCTTATTTAAAATATATTAATTAAATCTTATTTAATTAATTAATTTTATATTAATATAACGTTTATATTAATATTTATTATATATTTCAACCTTTATAGTATAAAACATATATCATATACATGTGTATATTATTTGATTAATTAACCTTTTAATTAATTTATTTAATTATACTATTTTATTTAAATTATTTTATTTTGAAAACTTTATTTATACATAATTGTACATTTATGATACCTTAAAATACCATAATATATATCATAATATATAATCTATGCATATACATTTTATTATTTGACTTATTAATTAATTTTATTAATCTTATTAGTAAATTTATATTTTTCGAAAATATTTGATTTACTTTTTCAAACATTTTGAAAGACTTTATTATATTATAACTTTTATAGTATTTTATATCTTATTTTAAATTTAACTTTTAAATTTTAATATCTTCCATGTTAAATTTTCAAACAATTTTGAAAATTGCCGAAGACCCGATTCAAATTTGAGCCTTTTCTATTAGAGACAACCTTTGGGCTATGGACTTAATAGTTGACCCTAATATGACTAATTTAGTCCGCATAGGCGATCGAGCTCTGATACCATTACTGAAACTGGGACAGCCTCCAACAAAAGTTATGGGCGAATTTCGAAAAAAATCCCTTATTACATCCATACTGGGCCAATAAATTCTAATTTATTTAAAACATTTCAAAATTTTATTTAAATAAGAAATTTATATTACTTAAATTTGTAAATTATATATAGTTATATTTGATTTCGGTCTTATAAATATAATTGTACATACATAGATAAATATATATATATATATATGTATATGTATGTATGTATGTATGTATGTATGTATGTATGTATGAATGTGTAAGATGATAATCCGTGCTAGGTATAACATGCCTATGTGTAAATGTTTGCATTTACATCAAAACGTACATGCTAGCTTATCTGATATGTATCGTATGTTATCTAAATATATATGTATTTAAACTTATTATTTATATAAATATTACAGCTCAAATTATATATATATGTGTGTGTGTGTGTGTGTGTGTAAAATATTAATAATTTATGAATATGTGCGTTATTGAAATAAATATTACAATAACACACACGTAATAAATATATATATATATAGACACACAAGCAAACATAATATATATATAAGGTTTCCTTTTTTAGTTATGAACTAATATATATATATATATATATATATATAAGTTACAATAATAAAATAATAATTTTTTGTGTATATTTATATACATAAGAAAATTTATAATATATATATATACATACATATATTTACATATATATATTCAAATAATTATTCAGTTTCATGCATTATCACAATAATGGAAAAGAAGAAAAAGTACAAATCCGTAGCTTCTTCAAATGTAGAATTTGATGTTTCGTTCACCAGATCCGGTCGACACTTCTACATACCTACTCAAGCTTGTGTATCTACTTCGTCTCCAATTCCTATAGCGTTGATCTCCTCTGGTCTTCCTGCTCATGTCGAAAGTCAAATCTCTGAGATTGAAATCCCCAATTCTATTATAACAGCCTTTGAAAATGCTCCGGTCTCTCTTGTTGGCAGCGTTGATGAAGTCTCGGTAATATCGGCCCTTGTCTTTGATATAGAAGTTGTTGCCACCTTTCCAATTTAGGCATGCGAATTGGTATGAATCCTCTATCTCCTATGTTTGTTAAAGCTAGTAGTCATTCCAAATAGGTAAATATTGACGTGTATTTGAGAAATGAGGTTGGGTTGGGAAATGTTAATAGGTTAGAGGCCCTCATTAGCTCTATAAAACCACTTGTTATTGTTCCCTTGAAAACTGGTACATTCACAGCAACATATAATCTTATTGCTTGTGCTCCTATGTCTATTACGCCTTTATCTGCTCGGGTTCCTTTCAATGATAATCTAGTTAGCAAGTGGTCCTCGTTGTTTAAATCAATACCTAGTCATGCTGAAAATTACGTTCCACGATCTTTTGATGATAGTGGCAAATGGTGTAAAGTACCCTCCTCCTGAAGTCATCTAGGTAGGAGTGGATTTCTAGGTGAATATCTTGTTGGTTTATCCTAACTATCATATTGTGTCACTATAAGAACCGTCGGTAACTTAAAAGGGGATTGCAAGTCTAGTTTGATAACTCTATATATTACTTTAAGTTCTCTCGGAAGGAGGAAAGACCACGAGTGCTTAAACCTTTCATTATTACTACTTGGAGCAAAATTATAGACAGTGCTTGAGAACATGTGTTATCTATTCCTATATGGGCCCATTTTACTCATATTCAATTTGTATTGCAATCTTTAATTGGTTTAAGTTGGATTGCTAATTTAGTTTGTAATCTTAAGTGCTTTGATGCGAACATCATAGCTAGAGGTAGGATTGTATATGTCAAAGACTTCATTCAAATCGCTTCAGATAAATCTCTTCCATCCAAGCTTAGAGTATGCCTTGTTGATGGCAGGTGACTATAGTTGATGTTCGATATAGCTGAAAACCTGAGATATACAAGTCCTGTAAGTTTTTTGGTCATTAGGCATCTGCTTGTAAGCATATTTCTTTTGACTTTTTCCAGACTAAGATTTCCCTTTATAGGCCTCCTTTATGGAAATGGGTTTCATAATCTAATCCCTCCATGTTAGTTGTTCCAAAGGTTGTATCTACATCCACTGCTTCTCCTGATGCTGCTAATGATGTCGTTGTTGATGCTCTTTCTGATGATATTGATTTTTCTCTACCTCTTGTGATCTTGTCCCCTGATATTGTTGCTACTTCTAATGTGGTCATAGATCCTTCAGTGATTAAGTGGAACTCTATGGAGGAGTCATGGGAACATATGAAATTTAAAATGAGATATTGCCCTGAGTCTTAATGTTATTATATATTTGTAGGTAGAGATGGAGAAAGTCGGAGGTTATACTATCATGTTGTGGAAAATCTTCTTGTTCTTTTTTTTTTACGAAGAGGATGGGGATGACAATAGAACTATTTTGGCGGATAAAACTTGGGATTGGAAATTTTTATATTCCTCTAATTCGAACATTTATGATCCAGACATTGTGGCTCATTATTTTGGTTTCATTAACGTCATGGGGCCTATGTCATTTGATGATGGTAGTGCGTTATCCTTTTAGGAGGACGTCTAGGTTTCTTATTAGCAGCAAAAGCATTATTGCTTCTCATCTGTATTGTAAATTAAGCGTATGGCCACTATAAATCCATATATATATGTTGTGTGCATGTGTAGTACACCTGTTTCTATATATATATATATATATATATATATATATATAGAGAGAGAGAGAGAGAGAGAAACAGTGGCACGACCTACTATAAAGCCGGCTGGCTTTGCCAAAAAAATTAAATGCATACATACATACATACATATATATATATTAATAAAATGTAATTTATATTTTTATCGTAAACAATTCCAGATAGTATACGCAGCACAATAAATTTTAGTATATATTTTATTATATTAATACATATATATATTAATTAATCGAAAAATATTAAAATACTAATAAAAGATAATTCATAACTAATTATTCAAATTTTAACTTTTTAGAAGATCTAACACGACAGATTGGATATTTTTTCCACAATTTTAGAAGGTCAAATTTTATTTTTAATAATTAATTATTTTTCCATCCGTGTATTATAATAATTTTAAAAAATAGTAGAAGTGATTTTAAAATTTTTATTTTTTGTTTGAGAGCTTATTTCATGATAAAATAATTTTATAAAATTTAAAAGTTAATTTTTAAAGCATGTTTTATTTTATATAAATTAGTTACATAGTATGTTTATTTAAATAATAATAGAAGATAGTAAATAATTATAAAAAATAATTTATAGCTTTCAAGAATTATAACTACTGTAAATGTACATTTATAAAATATATGTTTAATTATTAACATGATATGGTTATACAATTAAATACAAACCATATAATTATAATTAAATGACATATTAATATATATATGTATGTGTGTGTGTGTGTGTGTGTATGTATATTTATTAATAAAACGATAATTATTGTAACTTGATTATTTGGATTTTCATATCTGATCTACATTGGAAAATTTGGTTTTGTTTAATGAATATAAACGTACAATCAATCTAGTATGTAACAACATCAATACATATAGGAATCATCTCCTAACTAGAAATATAATAATAAAATATATGAATAATAAAGTATTGTTCAAAATTATAAATCATATAACATGGTAAAAATTTAGAACTAATGTCTTGAAGCATACCTAGTAATGATGAACTCTCTCTCATTTGAAAGTTTTCGGTTTGACAAACTTCTAATCCTTGAACCGTAAACCTTTGACTATCCAATAGTTGTCATCCTTTGAGTTGATTTGAATTGAATTTGTTAGAGATCCTTGAAGATGAATTCAGCAAGCAATGGAGCGGATAGTTGCAGCCAAAATATTTTAAAACAATTAGGATTAGAGGTCCTTTTATAGCGGATAAAAGGTAGAAAGATTATGGAAAGAGAGAATGATATGGATTATATCTCATATTAATTCTCACTAAATTTAAGCCATCCATCTCAAAACACACGAACATTTTTAGCCACCCCCTATAAACCTTATTGGGGCTAAAATTATCATCTTATTGTCATGGGTTAACATTCCACTTAAGCCCAAATAAATATTATTAATTAAATCTAATTTAATTTCTTATCAATATCGCATATTGACTAATATATTTATAACTATTATAAATATATATATATATATATATAATATTTATTCCTCAAAGCATATTCAAAATTTTATAATTCATATTTCATAAATATTAATTAATTTATACCAATTATAAACTAATTAAATCGTTTAGTCTAAAGAGAATTCATCATTTTGATTGTATGACTCATCATGTGTAAATTTGGTTAGCGGTTAGCATCGAATGATTCGAATGTTAATTTTCACACATCACTTGGAAGGTGGTGTGCCATTTTAATCAAATTTATTTGTTACTTAGTTACCAATTTTTTTGGTCAAAACTATAACATTTGGATTTATGGAATTTGGTAATGATCAAAATACTAATATCGTCCATATTTAACTCAATAATCCAAACACAAATTCCTTAGTTCAATAATAATAATTGTTATTAATTGAACTACTCTAGCCAGAAATTTTGACTTTGAGTTAACTTGAGTAGACCTTCATATTAACCCTATATAACTAAGGAGATAAATCCTCTCTAGAATACTTCTTCACTTTCAATACTTCCACTCGATTAAACTATAGTCACTCGATGGACGTTGTTCCATGATTTGACTATAATTAAAGTGGAGCTTTGTAACATCCAGCCTTTTCGCACGCTTTAAATCGACACAAATGTCGATTCAAACCATATGGAATGGCGGATTGTTATGGGGTAAATAAGAAAAAGAAGGAAGAAATAAAAAAAATATTATCTTGCAGCGGAACGATAAAGTATAATAATCAAATAACAGTTCATGAAGCGGTTTTACAAAACATTTGATTATATTTATACAATACATATCAGAGTACACATACCAACAAATTATAGCAGATGCAGCGGAATACATTGTAGTGGAACACTATAATATATAATAATGACGATGATGAAATCTTCATCTTCGTCCTTCATAACTAAATTCTTCGATTCCTGAAATGCTCGGACTGACCCGGGCGAACTGAAAAGACAAAACACTCGAGTCAGAACTAAAAGATCTTATGTGAGTAAAATTAACAGCAATAAATATGAGTGCAGTAGCTTAAGAGATGCTCGGTATTCACATCTCCTAAGGATCCGTTAAACTATATACTATGTAGTAATATTACGCTATTTTAATAATGTCTACAGTAAAATAAACTTACTTTTAATTAGCATGAAGGGGTTATCCATATAGCCCTTAACACAAATAATGCCAATAGTCTATACAGTGCCTGCATATCTCCTGATCGGGAGAGTACGGGAAGACACTCCATAGGTACGACACAAATAGAAACTCGTAATAAAGGCTTGGTATGGTAGGTGACACGGCACAACTAGGCAATGCTAGGGTAGATATACCAATTACGCTTTCGATTCGGTGGTAAAGCGTAGCCGCAGGTACCGCCCACCTCGAGCCACACCCCCAAATCAAAGAAATCAAACGTGGCCACCGAATAATCCAAAAGTCAGAGTATAATATCGAAGGGATGTGTCCGATCAAAGGTGCTACCTCATTAACCCGTCGATCGCTCCTGTTTTAGCCACCTTATGCCAACTCACGGTAGTTGGGTCCACGTTTTTACCTCAAAGAAACCGTCGTCGCCATCCTACTTCATTCTGGAATCTCCACCGCGCAGACGGTTGTTGAAGTGGTTTTCGGGGTTAGCAGAGAGTATGACAACTTCCGATCCCCGTCTCTTCAACAATCAACCGTTATTATAACACTGCGGTCTCTTTAAAATAGTTTATACTTTAAAAAGCAGAATAAAATATCCATTTCAATACCATATAATTACGATATCATTTCTATTCTAAAACCCAAATCAATATGATATCATTTTATTTCACATACATCCTTTTTAAGAAATCTATGTACCCTGAAATCTATGGCTTTGAAACGTAACTTGATATACTTCAATGGTTCAAATATTTAATTACTTTATATAATAAAATTGTTCTTTAATTTTACAAATAAATTCCAAATACCAATTTGAATCTCTCAATAAACTATTTCAATTCATATATTTCGAAGCATTAAATATTCCACCATTTCAAAACTAATTCTTTGATAGATCCATATATATCAATCTTAATTACTATTATTTAGATTTAAAATGTTTACTAAATAAATCTAATATCATTTCAGCAAAGCCTTAAACTTCAAACAACAGGATACACTTTCCATTTAAATTAACTTGATAATATTCATTTAAAGTGGTTGATATTCATTTAAATCCTCTAAACCAGAATCAAGTTATACAAGTCATGCCTGTTAAAATTTCAAATTTCTTTAAATTTCAAATCAATCTTATTCGAGGATAATTCTTAAATACTTTAATTCAAATCAAATTCATATTTATCTTCCAACCTTAAATTTATTTAAGTCATTATAAAACTTTAAATAAATTTAACAAATTTTTAACAGATTATATCTTAATAGATTCAAGCATTTATTTAACTCCTTTTATACTTAAACAAGTTTATACATAGCTTAAACCAAGAAATATTATATATATATATATACATATTTAATATTTATAAAATATTAGAAATTAGTGTTTATTAAACCGTATATTTCTTTCCAAACCATAGAAAAATCATTTCAAAATATATTTATATATATATATACCGACGGTGTCTGTATAAAATTTTCTATCCTATGGTCAAGTGATATGGATATTTATCATTTCAATCCGCAATTTAAAAATTAAATTTTACGGTTATATATCATTTCAAACCGCAATCCCGAATGCAATAAAATGCATAACAACTTGCACTTTATGATGATATAAATAAACATCCATTCATCCATCTTTAAATCATACATCCATTAATCAAAATCATCATCCAATTAAAACAAAACATCAATATATAATGAATAATGAACAACAAGTATCAACTAGCAGTTTATATTCAACAATAATTTAATTAACTATTTAACTGGCAGTTTATATGCAATAAATAAATAAATAACAATTTAACTGGCAGTTTATATGCATTAAATAAATAACAAATTTAATTTAATTAATTTAATTTAACTTGGATGATGATTGAAAATATTCCAAACAGATATAAATTAATTTCTAAACACATCATAAATCAATTTAACAAGCATAAGAAATTTTAGAAGTTGTGAGTGGATTAAAACACTCACCTTTTGAATTTAAATGGAATTCAAATCCAATTTAAACCCAAAAAAACTGACGATCTCCGAATCCATCCAAACAAACGCCAAAATGTCTGGAATCCCAATACGGACCTAGCGGAGAAAACCGTGTGTGAAACGAAATCCGTATGTAAGAGTTATGCACGTTTGAAGTTATATGATTTAAATTTTGAAACAAATGAAATGAAATAAAATAAATAAAGTGCCACGTCACCGTTAGCATAACGCGACTACAGGAACCATAATTTCAAACGAACCAGAAGAAGCCACCCCTGGAAAACTTTGAACAACGCACGCACACGAGAACCGGCCGCCTCCAGATCAACGTCGACCAGATCCGATGCTACCAGTGACCACGCCTCGCCACCACTCGTAGCCACGCCCCATCTCAAAAATCGCGACGCGACCGATCATTCCCAGGCAGAGGCGAAATCCGGCTATTCCCCTCCACTTTGCGGCGAATTCGTTGACCATCTCGATGCTCTAGCCGTACAAATGTGTGCTGCTCGACGCCACCTTCGTAACGGCACAAGCCGATCGTCGATTATCTTCAGATCCACCGTTGGATCAATCAAATTCCAATGCGAATGATAAGAAATGATTCGTGATTTCTGGGTAAAAGGTGAACCAATTCGAAAAACGAACAGCACCAGAAGATTACGCTCATTGAGAGCTTCAATATAAATTTTTTGTGAATTTTTCTGGAAAGTTTGAAATTTTTGTTTTGGATTTGTGTTGGGATCTCGAACTTGTTTGTCTGCCATTGAGGAAGAAGGAGAATAGAATGACTTGTACATATAGACAAATGAGAAGTAGGGAGGCTAGGGTTTATAACGACATATTTATAGAAAAATTTGAAATAGAATGGATCATATAAGATTGGATATATGCGCTAACTACAACGTGGCCCAAAAAGCCCGTTTCGACTCCAGAATGAGATTGGGTCAATCCATATATCAAAATAGATGTTTTTAAATATTTTAAATGCAATGGAAAAAGTTTCATATCCAAATTCCATCATATGAAGAAGTTATGCAAAAACCAATATTTTTCAAATTGATTTCAAGGCGTTTCAAGTCTGTACGATCAAACGACAAGCCCGATCGATATGAAACTTGAAATTCGACAATAATTCACTGTTACGGATCCGATGAAACTAGTTTTGTTGAAATCCGAGTCAGTGGCCAAAATGGCTATTATTACACTAATTAATTAATTGAATCAAATTTAAAATTTCAATCTTAAAATTGACAAATTTTATCACTTTTATATTTCTCAATCAATTTCAATGTTTTAAACAAATTAGAGGTCAATTTAAAGTTGATTATCTTATCGATTTCAGTAATTTCCTCAGTTCCCTTCAAATTCAAAAATTATAAATTTAATTTCCAAAATTTCTATTAAATTAAATTAACAAATCATTTTTCCATTCGTTATTGTCAAATAGATGGATTTAACATTGGATTCAAAACTATTTACATTAATATTCTCACATTTCATCTAAATTCCCATTTTAAATATTAAATCCATTTAATTGCAACTAAATCCTTTTATTAAATTTTAAATTCCAATAAATTATTAAAGCTTTATTCCATTTCTATTTTCATGTTTATTTCAATTGCATAACATTTTATTCCAATTTTACCGTATTTGCCAAATACGTACATTAATTATTATTTACGTTCTCCATTAATTATTTACTTGGTTTTATACTTTAAATTCATTCAAATAAATTAACAAATCTTGATTTACAACCTCAACAATAGTCATATATAAATGGAATTGTCATTATTTTCAAAATTTTCTTAAATTAATGTTAACGTAAAAATTTGTTTATATTTATTGCAATTGATTACGGGTTATAATTTAATATACAAGTCTAAAAGGTCAACTTACAATAATTGTTACCCTTTAACGTTTATTTCACTCATCAACTATTATTAACAACCAAATGTTGAAATTTGATTTAGACTAAATTCAATGCATTACATGAATGGGTAAATGATTAAAGTTTTACACTATTGTCCCTTTTTCTTTATTTGTATTAATGGCTATGTTTCAAATGTGAAATCTTATTAATTACACACATAAATTAAGGTTTTAAAACCAAACCTTAGTTCCATTCTTTTTTTTCCAATTTATTATTTCCCGTTTCTATTTATTTATTACATACCTACCTTCTGCCCTCGCATAAATTCTCATAAACATTACATTATTAATATCCAAATTTTGATTTAGTAAACCAATTTGTTACAACTTTACTTACATTAACACTATTTCCCTTATTTTGGTTATTATTTCATATGTAGATCACAAGTTTACATTTCTTTATACTATCTTATGAAACCATATACATTTCTAATACTTTATTACATTTATTGGAATTAAATTTCCAAATTTACTAGATATAACAAACTATAACCTTACAGTTATTTCAATTAATTGGGATTGTGCTAAATTAATTATTTATAAACTTATATTACCA
The DNA here is from genome assembly GCA_030765085.1 of Allium cepa. Lineage (NCBI taxonomy): Eukaryota > Viridiplantae > Streptophyta > Magnoliopsida > Asparagales > Amaryllidaceae > Allium > Allium cepa. The sequence goes on along the minus strand of CM060939.1, from coordinate 958,471,243 downwards.
TAATTGCATAAATTTACATTCGGTTATAAATAAATCGATATATTATTTCACCCATAAATAAAATAATTGCATTTGTTCTTATTATATTCCATTTATAGCTAAGTCGTAATATTTGAATTTTAATTAAATTGTAACGTTCATTCAAGTTCATTAAATATTAACTCGCATTAACACTTTTCCTTAATTTATAATCAAATACCGTTAACAATGTTTTATTACATTAATCAATTTAATACTTACTTTATTTCTCATATACAATTACATCCGGGTATAAGCTTTTCACTACTTTCTTTCATTAGAATTCTATTCAAATTTCAATTTCTTGCAATAACTCATTTATTATAAATTTGCACACCAATAAATTAGGTTCCACTAAATCGGATTTATTCAATTCAACCTTTTAAATTAAGTCTATTTTAATTAATATAATATTTCATAGGTTAATTCTTATCATTTACTTAATTACAAATTATAAAAATTATATTTCTTTATAAATTCAATTCCAAAATCTTGTAAATATGACAAATTTAATTAACGAAATTCACTGGTCATTACACTCTCCCCTACTCAAAACTTTTCGTCCCCGAAAAGGAAAATGAAGGGAAAAAAAGAGTTAAGAAATCAATATATCTTACTTAAATATTATATTTATACACAAATAAAATCACAAAATTTAATAATTTAAATAAAATATCAATTTATAACTATTAAATCCCTTTATACTCAAATTAGTAAATTTTGGAAAACATTTTCAAAAAAATTTCTAAGTCCAAAATTTTCGATAATTTTCGGCAGAGTCTCCTTTATACGGGGAGGCTCGGGAGAAAATATAATATCGAAAATACAATATACAACATATATTTTTCAAAATAATATATATCCCAACTCGGAAAAATAATATAATAATGCTACAAACCGAAATCCGAAAACGTACCTAATAGTCGAGCAATTAACGCTTATTTTATGGAACCAAAAGTAGTAGCTATTGCTTCCATAACCTGTATTTTACTTATATAATCCAAAAGAGTTAATAACTATTCAAGGTTGTTTCAATCATAACAAACAAATCAATACAAATAACAATCACTTGCAATAGGGCATACAACTATCACAAAGAGTCATCCCAAATCAATCATTCATTCATATCAAACAAAACAAATAGTTGTTCGGGCTTAAAACTTTAAATTTTCCGGAATGGAAAATAAACTACTAAGCGACCATTTACTCAACAGTCTTAGATGAAGCTAAATAGATTATTCATACATCTAAACAATTTTTAACGCATCTTTGCCCAAACAACCATAAACTAAACAACCACAATTTCAAACAATGGATCAAATTAATTTATATTAAAACCAATTTCATACAATTTTGTTTGATTTCCCTTTTTTTTCATGTAATAATTTATCCTTTCAATTTACATTTTATTTATTATAGTTTCATTTACTTTTATTCATTTCTAACAAAATCTCATTTCCACTTATTCATATCATGGAAATTTCCATTTTATTAAATTACATTCATTTGTTCACTGCTTAATTTATTTATTTACGGTGTTCATCTTTCTGTTTATTTTCAAAATAAATGCCTTCAACACTTACTTAAGTTTATTATCATTTCTTTATAACCTTTCTATTATTTTAATTAATGGCCTTTCAGTCATAACTTAAGTATATAATAGGTATAACTTTAAATCCTTATTTATAAAAGCATTTCATTAATGTAACGACCCCGAATTTCTGTCATTTGAAATTCGTATATTTAATTGATTTTAAATATTAACAAGTAAAATTTGTAAGTCGAATAAATTATATTTCGAATATCCAGATTTAATTGGATAATTAAATCGATAATTTAATATTTGAAATTACAGAAATAATTAGAAATTGGGTTTAATGTGATTAAAATTGATTTGTAAAGTTGTATTAGATCATATTGGAGTTAGAATGATGTTATAGAACCTTTAAAATAGAATTAAAAGTTAATTTGTGGAAATTGAATATTTTAATATTTAATTGGCGAGTAAAAATATTCATTTTTCAAACAGTCTCGGATTTCGATGAAAATAGTTTTATTGGATCTGTAATGTTAAATTATTGTAAGATTTCAAATTTTGTGTCCATCGGATTTACGGTTTGTCCGAGGCAAGCCAAAACGCATAGGAATTAGTTTAACCGTTTTAATTTAAATTTGATCGTTTATTTTCGTAACTCGCACATATGATTGAATTGGCTCTCGATACCTATTCCATTATGTCCGGAACGCGGGTTAAACCCTAGAATTGTCAGCCGGCACGCTTCGTATGGAGTCCCAAAAAAATTGAAAGTGAATAGTGTTTTCGCAATTTTCCATATAAGGACCTCATTTTCTTTGTTTTGCTCAAACCCTAGGGTTTCAAGCTTCAGCCTCCACCAATAGTTTCAATGGCCGAAAACTTCCTCTTTTCTTCCCTCAAAATCTCTCAATCTGTAAACATTTATGAAAAGTGTTCAACTACAACATCGAAGAAGGCGACGAGATGTCTCAGATCAACGGTGACGATCGAAAATAATAGGATGGATGGTTGGCAAATTGCGTACGAACGTCCGATGTTTGCGCGCGTTTATCCACGCGAGGGGACGACTGTGCCTGCCATGCTCGTGGCCCTGGGTGAGGCATAGTTAGGCGCACGCCTCGTTGGGTTTTGATCGTGTTCTCGACGATCAACGTGGTCGCGTTAATTGACGAAGGAAGGTGGCTTCGTGGGTTATGTTGCATACGTGATTTTCATGATAAGGGGAAGAAGAAGATTCACGTCCCTAATGTGCTGCAGTGAAATTAATGGCCGAGATCAAAGGTTGAGAAATAAAATAAATTTGTGATTTATTTATGTATTATAAATTCGTTCAAACTTCAAAAAATTATAACTTTTTCAAATGAGGTCCGTTTCGCACGAAACGAATTGCGTCGGGTTCGTATGGACGAGCACTATGCAATGGAGATGGATTGGGATTTATTTGAGCTAGTGGAATTTTGGGTAAAAATTAAACGCGTTGAAATCGCTATTGGAAGCAAGGTGAGAACTTCTCACTCGATCGAATTTGTTTCGATTTAAATTTTAAATAGCTAGATTTAAAATTGCTTGATTGTGTTTGTTGTAAGCTTGGATGATAAATTGCCAAATGTTGTATTGAAATAGACCTTATACGCCGCATATTAAGCGGAGGTTATTTTATTAAGCACATATACCGCGATATTCCACCTCGAAGTGGAATTGGTATTATATATGTACTTAGAGTTGATTTCTCGCATTATATATCGGATGAGGCCCTATTGCGCCGCATAATAGCGGATGATATTTTATATAAACCCATATACCGCGATATTCCATCTTGAAACGAGACTGGTATTGTGCTAATATCTGTGGATGCAGGGAAACAGGTTGGAGGGATCCAACTGGATTCCTCAAATAATTGAATTTGTTTCAATGTTATGTGTTGATTTTTTATAATCTCTATGTGATTTCCTTTGTGATTGAAATCGTTGAAGGCTAAAATATAGCTGAATATAATTTTGGTATCGTTGGATACAGGAAATAAATAAAAATTTGATTTTTGAAAAATTCAAGTTGAAAGTTTATATTAACATTTATTTTTGAGGATTGGATAAATTTACAAGAAGGAATTCTAAAATAATAAAGTTTTTTTTTAATCTTATTGAATAAAATTTCAAAATATGGGAAAAGCTTTAATAAATGGATTTCGGGTAATATGATTCAAAGGTTGAAGAATTTATTCAGAATACAGATTTTCAAGAGTTTGAAAAATAAAAGAATTTGTTTTCTTTAAAAGGAATTTATATTTAAAGAGGAAAAAAAGTTGAAATCCATTTGGGAATTGATTTTTGGTGATTGAATTTAAATCTTTTGAAAATCCATTTGGAAATTTATTTGGTGTTTTGAAAAGAAATTGAAAAATTGAATTGTTGTTGAAAATGAATATTTGAAATCGATTTGAAAATCGTATATCAGTGGATATTTGGAAATTTAAATTTGCCATGGAATTTATAAATGAAAGGGAAATTTGTTTAAAAATAAACATTGATTTATTTTTCAAGTGTAGAAATAAATTTACGAATTTTGGACGTAAATTTAAAGTAAATCGGTAAGGATTTATTTAATTGGTTTAAATGAACCATTTTGAAATGAAAGTGTATTCTCCCTGAAAAGCCGAATAAAATTTCTTAATAGCTTTGAAAGATACACACACACGCACACACACACACATATATATATAATTCTAGAATTGGTTTTGAAAAGGGTACTTTGGGGAAATTAACTTCTTAAATTGTTTTAAATCCTTTAAGTAATGATTTACTAAGTTGATATAGAAATGATTATTTCTAAGATTTAATCAATAATTGTTTTAGAAAATAGTTATTTAACAGTTATACTCTATCTACTAATTTTATTTTGAAAACTAGTTTGGACTTAAGTTATATGTAGTATTGGTATAATATTTTTATAACTAGTATTTTAAGAAAAGTGTTTAAAAAAAATAGTTTTATTTCAAAGTGTTTTCCCGATATATTTTGGATAAGTATTATAAATTATTTTAAAGGATTTGAACTCGGCAGAATTCCAGTGAAAATGAATAAATATTTGGAAGTGTTTCCGCGTAAGGAAAATGATTTGAAATTTGTTTTCAAAAGTTGTGAAGGTGAAAACTGATTTGAAATTTGTTTTCAAATGGTTGAAGTATGGAAAAATATATCTTGTAAAGATATTTTTTTTTGGAAAATAAATAATTTGGGAAATTATTTGGAATCTGGTGATGTTTTGCATATCTATTGATAGTTAAATAACCGACTATCAATATTTACCTTTAAATGGGCATTGGTTGTGATTTGCTTGAATTTGAATGCTACACTTATTTTAAAATAAGCACTTGTTATTCGGTTTAGCCGAAAGAGGACCTTTGGGTCATAAATCTAATTATGAATAGTGATACATCATAATGGATAGCATTTGAAGACCGGTGTTGAAGACCGGATATATTCGAAAACGGAAGGATCACCATCGAATGTCTTTGCATCGGCTGATCCCCGATATAGAGATTTTATCACCCTTTGTGATGGGATGTCCGGACGTGATTAGTAAATATCCGGATTGTAAGGTCTTCTTTGGAAGTGCCTTCGGTTCTGTTCGATTCTGGAACGGACTTATGTGGATGTGTGTCTGACGTTACACTTTGAGATGTAAAGCTGGTTTCTATCAAATACATTTCTATTGGTGGCGGAGAATTTATTCTCTTAGCTTAACACCCTTCTCTGAGACGTATAAGCTCAGAGGTTATGTAGTTGATTATTACAAGTGATACATTCCCAATTTGGTAATGTGGCATACGAAGTGCTGCCGATCATTTGTTGATCGAAGCATGGCTTTTGTGAAAAATATAGCTTTGTGAACGAACTTCGTTGGACCTCACACCCCGGAATGGACAAAACAGGAAGAATGCAGCAAGGTTTAGAGGGTAGCGACCTTTAGGGTATGTTCATTTCCTTCTGGATAGAGGTGGTATCATGGTATGGAGCCTAGATACTTGACCTATGTTGTTGCTGCAAATTTATTACTTTGTGGTTCTTGGTATTGAGGATCCTCGGATAAAGGTTGTTTACAACTGGGGGATGACATACTCATGTCAGTAGTTACTTATGTTTGCAGAGGTAACCCGTCTTGTGTTGGCAGAGATCCGGATAGGTTCTCGGGGTGTCCCCCTGCCAGAGGCGTTCCCATGTGGCAATAGGAAGTTCCTAGCCTGACCATTTGTTGGAAAATCCAAAGAAACAATACGAGCCTTGTACGGTTTTAGTTGTATAACCTGCCATCTACTTATGGTGGCGCCCCACTGTTTGGGTGATAGCTGTAGTAGGCATACAATAATGGTTGTATGCTGGCTAAGATTTATATTATACTTCCGAAATGTTTTCTGCACTTTGCACTTATAGTAATAATATCAAAGAAATTTGCATATCAAGCATGTTTGCCTATCATAAGGAGAAATCTCCTCCAATTCTGCGTTTGCATGGTGTGTGCGGCGGGAGGCCTTATGGTAGTTACATTTTCTAAAAGCATTGCAGATCTATTTTAAAATACTTCTTTGTTTGTTTTTTTTGAAAAATAAACTGTTTTAAGTTCTCACACCAATCCCATGACTGACCTAGAGTTCATTGTTCCCTTCCTAAACTTTAGGTGCCCATCATTTTCCACTCGGGCAGCCTTGGGTCAGGTTATCAGGATATTATGGAATTCAGGAGGTGCTCTGGAGCTCAAGAGGCAAGCTGGATGGCGAAACGTATCACTCGTATATGATATTATCTTTTTCGCTATGTATCCATTTGTAAGGACAAGTTCATATAATTATCCATTTGTGTTGTGTTGTAAGTTGACTCTGATGATATAATGTATAAAATGTACAGTTCTTTTGATTTAAAGATTATTCATTTATTTATTATATATTGTTCCGCTGCGATTGTGAGATTCTAATATTGTTTATGTTGCTTCTTCTTTCTTTCTTCTTCTACCTCTTCTTCTTTAACCCTAACAATTCAGTTTTCCGGCCTTAGATTGCTCGGCAGTTGATACAGTGGACGTATTAATGTCGACTTTCGTAAGTCGAAAAAGCGGGTCGTGCCAATTTGGTATCAGAGCATTTGGTTAAGTGACAACCTTGGCTCTGTTGAGAATTACTCATTAGAGATAGAGTCAGTAGTACTCTAGAATGAGTGTGAGTGTAATCATATATACGAGCGCGTATTTGTTAGTGAATATAAAAATGTTTTATATTGTTTTTGCTTATCCGTTGAGCTATTTGTGAATTCTGGTCGGTATGTGGGACGCCATATTATCGATAGGGATTTCTAAACACTTAAACGAGGCAAGTCGACATAGTATCATTTTAAAATGGGTAAATGAAATAATTTTACCTTGATTATATTTTACATATAAAGGAAATAATTTTTCAGAAATTATTAAAGTGTATATAAATTCATTGTTTGGTTGTTGAAAATGTAAGAATATATATAAGTTAATTAAAAGATGTTTGAATAATCTAAATAAAAACAACAATTGTAAAAGAATAATTGTAGAAGCAAATGAATTATTTAGTATGGAATTATAATTAATGTGATTTACAATCGAGAAATAATCTTATACATAAGAAGTGAAACAATATGAATATATTTATAAATATGAGTTGTAAATAAAAATGATTTTGGACTATGAATTTGAAAGTTTGGAATCTCGTCTATTTTGAAAGTTGTTTTTCAAAGTTAAAGATGTTATTAAGTAAGATAAATCAATTTGGAATAATCTTATGTAAGTGAAGTGGAATAGTGAAATTCTATAAGAAAAAAAATTATAAATGTGAGTTATAAGTAAAAGGAATTTTTTTTGAAAGAATTTAAAGCACTGGATTCGCTACTGTTGCTGGGAAATAATAAGGGTGATGACTGCAGCATCATTAGTATCATTTTCGAGTTTCTGTGTGATGGATTTGCTACTATAGTAAATTGAAAATTGAAGTTTTGTTGTGATAAACAAATTTGAAAATTTAAAAATCCAAGTTGTAATTGTTGAATATAAGTAATCAAGTTTTGGACTTATAATATGAAATAATAAAGATTTTACTTTGGTAAAGTTGAAATAAATTTGAGTTGGCATAATAAAACATATGATTTGAAATTTAACTAAATGAAGGTTAAATAAATTGATTTGGATTAGGCAAGCTATCGAAATGGAAATTAAACTGAAGTGGTTATATAAAATAACTTTGAAGTTTAAATAAGTTGTATAACTTGTAAAGTGAGAAAATGTAAGTGAAACCAAATCATAAAATGGTTAAACAATTATGTTAAGAAAAACGAGATATGAATTTGAATAAGTGACGAAATTTGACTTTGGTAAAAGTAAACAGAATTTACTTTAGAATTGGAATCTGAATTGGATTTATAAGTGGAAATTTAAGTTAAGTTAAACAAATGATGTTTGAAATGGAATATAAATTAAGTAATGTTGAAAGAAGTTGATTTTGGTATCGAAGTAAATTAATAAAATGAAGCGATGAATATGAACTTGAGTTATGTAATGAAATTCAACCTTATTTGTTAATTGAGCAATCGAATTAATAAATGGATTGAATATTAATCAATCGAATGTAAAAGAATTGATATAGAATAATGAATGTAAGTGTTAATTCATTAGAAGCTAATGAGTTGAAAAAAAATTGAATAATTGAAAGAAAAGTCAATTAGATATTAAACCAATTGGAAATTAAAAGTGTTAAACCAAATTGAATGTAAATTTAATAATTTGGTTATGTTGGTTATGATTTGGTTGTTATATGATTGTTAGTTGATTGTATATAATTCGTTAAGTGTTAATGAAATTGAATTGATAAATGGAAAGCTATGTAATTGAATTTGAATTGAAAGTGAACTAATGTGAATTGGTTGTAAGCAATTAAAATTTGTATGGAAACCTTATAAAATGCTTATGGGAATTATTTTGATTGCATTGCTTATAAAAACTATGTGTTTTCTATTGAAAATTAGTGAAATGTAAACGAATTTCCAATATATGTCACTTACATGTTTAAATTGAGTAAGTACAGGTACTGGGGTTGTAGTTGGCTGGATTTGGTCACGCTAAAATGCTAATAAATAATTGCTTTGCTTAAAAATGCTAAAAAGGTACGCCTACGCAATAAAAATAGGAAATATGAACTGTTTTTCTTCTTTCCGACTGTGTGGGTCGATGTATATATATTTATATCTATTGTGATATTGCAAAAGCTCCTCTGTACAATGGAGACTCTGCCAAAAAAATTCGTAAATTTTGGGAGTTCGAATTTTTTTTGAAAATATTTGTTAACGAAAAGTCAATTTCTAAATTGAAATGAAAATGTAGGAATTGAACTAGAAAAGTGTAACCATCGGATTTTGGAAAAGTTAAGAAATTAAAATGAATCTGAAATCGAGTTGGAACGGTTTTTTTTGAAAAAAAACAAGAAGTTAATGGATTTCAAGGCTTTTTCTGACTTGGCAATTTCGAGGACGAAATTCTTTTAAGGAGGGAAGTTTGTAACGATCCAGAATTTCTGTCATTTGAAATTCGTATATTTAATTGATTTTAAATATTAACAAGTAAAATTTGTACGTCGAATAAATTATATTTCGAATATCTAGATTTAATTGGATAATTAAATCGATAATTTAATATTTAATGTTAACCTCGTTTTGAAATAACCTCATGACCTAAGGTATGGGACGACTTAACTTCTTAAGTGAGTAGGCGACCTAACACATGAAGCGGCTTACGAGAAGTGGACGACCTAACAACTTAGAGAAGTGAAAGACCTAACGACTTAATGAAGTAAACGACCTAACAACTTAGAGAAGTGGACGACCTAACTGCTTACAGGAAGCCACGACTCGGCGACCTAAAGTATGAAGCGAGTTAGCGACCTAACAGGCAGCGACTTACTGACCTAAGAGATGGAACGACTTAACTGCTTAAGGGAGTAAGCAACCTAACGACTTAGAGAAGTAAGTGACTTAATGACCTAAAGGTGGCACGACCTAAAAGTTGTAACGACTTAAGAGGCGGAACAGTAGAACGACCTAACGGATGACCGAGCTAGGAAACACAGCGACCTAACAAACAAGTACCCTACGACCTAAGAGTGAAGCAGTCCAAGCGACCCAAGAAGATCAACGGTCCACGAGTTAAGACATAGAATGATTTAGAGCGGCCCCGACCTAACTACCCAAATGGGCTAAGCGACTTACTGGTCCAGCGACTTAATGAGTCAGCGATCTATGACCTAACGGGTTAAGGCAGTACAAGACCGCGTGACTCTTCATAAGGTCGCGCACGACCTAAACAAGGCCGAGGCAACTCCATAAGTCGCTGCATCTTATGACATTCTTCTAGGTCGCTCCATTCACCCAGAAGAGATCAGCGACCCATCCTAGGTCACGTGCAACTTGCTAACCCACTCAGGAGGTGCCAAGTGCAACTAGAATGGGTTGTAGCTCGTTTCCTTTAGGTCGCGACCTTCGACCTACGACCTACTTTAAGTCGCGACCTTCAACCAACGACATACTCTAAGTCGCAGCTTTCGACCTACGACTTATGACCTGGAAACTCCTATAAATACAGCGTGAGCTCCAACGTTCGAGGGATCTTTTGGCTCATTCTCGAAGCGCCGATACTCTTCCATTTTCTCAACTCGAACAACACTTCAAGCACTCCAAACACCAAGGACACTACGACCAACTTCAAGAGAAAATCTACATCATTCAGCATGGATTCGAAAGATTATTCTCCATCAAAATTTGAACTACTAGTCTAAAGTGTGTTGTAATTGAAGAAAGTTGTATAAGTTGTACTTGAGTCAGCAATAAAGAGATATAAAGTGGACATAGGCTTGACTATTGGCCGAACTACTATAAAAACTGTGTCTTTTACTGTGTTTTTGATATTTTCCTGCTTATTTCTGATTCCCGTATCATCGGGTGGTGCTTTCACACTTGCTTTACTTGCACTGGCTTGTTAGCGTCAGATTTTTACATTAACATTTTTGGTGCTTTCACTGGGAACCAAACTCAGGATACTGTCATCATAGCTTCGCAGAAATTCGTAGAAAGAATCTCTCTAAAAACCAGGAGTTTATCAGAAATAATGGCCCCCGAAAGAAAGTGCAAGTCTATTAGATCCGACGATGTTCGCGAGACTACCGCCACTTCTCCTCCTTTAAGTCAAACAACTCCAACTGTTGGAGTAACATGAGCAGAATTGGATGCTGCAGTTTCTGGGCTATATCAGCAGATGGAAGCCAAAAACAATCTGATGTTGGAAAGGTTGAACACTTTGCTTGGGGCTAACCGTCAACTGGTGAATAACGAACCAAACTTTGTTGATAATGTTCATGATGTGAAGAAAGAGATGTTCCTCAAAGGGCAGTTGGCCCGGTTAAAGACACACCTCCCTAAGTTGGAGGATCGGGACAACAGCCAACTATCCGTGAACGCCTGTCAAGGCAAACTTCTGAGAAGATGGCCGATGCCTGCTTTGCTGAGCCCCTTAATGATGAGGAATATTTCTCAGGGATGGTCCGACAAATCATGAAGGAAAGTATGCAAAGGGAGGAAGACGAAAAAGAATGGGGGTTCACTCCGAGCAAGAGTCCATTCACTGAAAGGATTTTGAAAGCAGAATTTCCTAGGAAGTTTGTTCCTCCTACCATACCGGCTTATAAGGGGACAAGTGACCCTAATGAATTTCTGTACAAGTATGATTGGCACATGACTGGTGCCAGGGCTTCAGATGAGATCAAATGCCGATATTTTCCGGTATACCTAGAAGGAGTTGCTCTACTCTGGTTCACAAAACTGTCGGTCCAGTCAATAGACCAGTTTTCTGATTTGACTCGAAAGTTTAAGGAACAGTTCAGATTGTACGCTTCGAAGGCGAAAGATATAATGTCGTTATCCAGCTTGGAGAGGAATCCTGGAGAATCCATTAGAGCTTTCTTGAATCGCTTCAATATAGCTCTGGCTGAAGTAGACGACGCAGAGCCGAGAATGATTTTCGACGTACCTAATGAAGGCTATTGATAAGAAAAGTGAGTTTGGGAGGTGGTTGAAAATGAAAGAACCGAATTCGCTTGACAAGTTTTATAAGAAAGCCGATGAATTCATGCGCTTGGAAAGCCTCCAAGCACCGGCTAAGGAAGTATCAATAGGGGCTGGAAATAGTAATGTTGTTCCAAATAGGAAGGAATCTGGCAATCAGAAGAGGGGAAATGATGGTCAAAGGAAGCAAGGAGATACAAAGAAAAGTCGTCCCTTCAACTTCACCCCTCTGACAGATACCCCGGAAAACATCTACTTTGCAAACAAAGACACAGTCGAGTTCCCCGCACCAGCTAAGCAAAGGGTTAATAAGAAAGCCGAGAAGAATGGAAGATTTTGCCGGTTCCACAACCAACCCGGGCATGATACCGATGAGTGCCGTCACTTGAAGGAGTTGATTGAGGAACTATTGAAAGAAAACAAGCTCCAGCAATATGTAACGAGGAACAAGAATGGCCCAACTTCGCCAACTCAAGGACAACAGGCTCCTGTTCATCACCCTAGCTCAAGTGAAAAGGCAGCAGATCATGAATCTGGGAGGCCCGTTATTATTGTGATTACAGGAGGACCTCACCCAGCTGGCAGAAGCTGGGGTGAGATGGAACGGTACGCTCGTGCATTGAAGTATACGTCAGCAGAGGAGAATGTTTTTGTGTTGGAAGATGCTGCACCTCTGAAGCAGCATAAAACTTTTAATGATGACATTATCTTCAGAGTCAGGGATTCTATGGGTGCTGAAGCCCCTACCATAGATCCCTTGGTTATTTCTGCTGGCATTGGGCCAGCTATTGTAAGAAGAGTACTTGTTGATTGTGGTGCTTCTTGCAATATTCTTTTCAAGAAGACTTTTGTTCAGATGAAGATCCCAATGACTGATGTTCAAGCTTCATCGCAAAAGATCGTTGGGTTTATTAGGGAACCCAGGCAGCCGGTTGGGACTATTGATCTGTTCGTGGAACTTGGCGAGGGGCAGAAGAAGGTCGTTCGAAGGCAGACTTTTGTAATTGTTGATGAATTTTCTGCTTACAACGCCTTCCTGGGCCGTCCAACTCTAGCAACCTCTAAAGCAATCCTCGCCCCATGGTGCCTTACCATGAAATTCCCCACAGATAATGGAGTTGGTGTTGTTAAAGGGGATCAAAATACGGGGCGGGAATGTTAACTGATAGAACTACGTGAAGCAAGAAAGAGAGAGATGGGAAAGGATGCGGCAGCCCCAGTCCGCATCAAAGAATTAACCTTGTAGCAATTACACGGCGGACCCTGTATTGGCGAATGTAGCGAAGCACGAAGGAAAATGGATCCCAGAAAAGCCAGTGCAAGGGAGAATCGAGTGGTTCCAGTGGAAGTAACGGTACCAGTACCTGTTGACCCAAAAGACCCAAACAAGGTGCTGAATGTGGGTTCACAACTTAGTGCGGCAGTTCAGAATATTTTAATATCATTCCTAAAAGCAAATCTGGATGTATTCGCTTGGACCCATGCAGATATGTGTGGAATATCACCTGAAGTTGCAGTACATACTTTGAATATTGATCCAAAGTTTACACCTGTGAAGCAGAAAAGAAGAACCCAGGGTCCCGAGAGGTCAGCAGGATTGAAAGAAAGGTGGATCGGCTCATGGAGAATGACTTTATCAGAGAATCAACTTATCCGAATTGGGTTTCAAATCCAGTACTGGTTAAGAAAGCTATTGGAAAATGGAGAGTATGCATCGACTTTTCAGATTTAAACAAAGCATGCCCCAAAGACTGTTTTCCGCTTCCCCGGATCGACCAGTTGGTTGACGGAACAACGGAACATGAATTGTTATCTTTTATGGATGCTTACTCTGGATATAACCAGATCATGATGCATGAGCCTGATCAGGAGGACACGAGTTTCATAACCGATGTTGGTCTATACTGCTACAAAGTCATGCCTTTCGGACTGAAGAATGCAGGGGCAACTTACCAAAGACTTGTTAATGCAATGTTCAAGCCACAGATTGGAAAGACCATGGAAGTTTATGTTGACGATATATTGGTTAAATCAAAGAGAGCAGTAGACCATATGGACCACTTAGCGGAAATGTTCACTGTCCTACAAAAATATGGAATGAAGCTTAATCCCTTGAAGTGTTCATTCGGGGTGGAGTCCGGAAAGTTCTTGGGTTTCATTGTGAGCGCTAGGGGCATTGAGGCTAATCCTGCTCAAATCACCGCCTTAAGAGAAGTCAAAGCTCCTAGAACGAAGAAGGAACTGCAAAGTCTAAATGGAAAAGTCGCTGCCTTAAGTTGATTCATTTCCAAAGCTACTGATAAATGCATTCCATTCTTTGATGCTCTCAAGAAAGGAAGGAAAAACTTTGACTGGACTCCAGAGTGCTAGAAAGCTTTCGATGAGTTAATTCGTCATATGGAAACTCCTCCGATACTTTCTAAGCCCGACGATGGTGAAGATCTCTTTGTATACTTGGCGATCTCAGCTCATGCTCTTAGTGCGGCACTGGTGCGAGAAGGCGCCAAAATTCAGCACCCAGTCTACTATATTAGCAAAAGGTTTACTGGGGCAGAAATGAATTATTCAAAGTTGGAGAAGCTTGCCTATTGTCTACTGATCGCATCAAGAAAATTGAGGCCATATTTTCAAGCTCATCCAATCAAAGTCCTCACTGATCAGCCACTGAAGCAAGTCCTCTTTCGCCCTGAGACTTCGTGTCGCCTTTTGAAGTGGAATATTGAACTCAGTCAATATGACATCACTTATCATCCCCGGAGAGCAATCAATGACAAACTTTGGCAGATTTCATCGCAGAATGTACAGACAAAGGTGATAGTGAGGAAATAGTGACTAGTAATTCCCCAATTCGATGGAAATTGTATGTTGATGGCGCAAGAAACGATTGCTGTTCCGGGGCTGGGGTAGTGCTTGAAACCCCTGAAGGGCGGTCATTGTGCTATGCTTTAAGATTGGAATTCCCTTCGACAAACAATGAAGCAGAGTATGAAGCTCTTATTGCTGATTTGAGAATTGCTAAGGAGTTGAATGTCAAAATGTTGCAGATCTTCAGTGATTCACAGCTTATTGTGTGTCAAGTCAGGAAAGAGTTTCAAACCAAAGGAGGAAATCTTCCCGCTTACTTGTCAAGAGCCTGGGAGCTTCTCGATGACCTAGACCATTATACAATAAACCATATACCTCGGGAAAAAAACATGAAGGCAGATTCCCTCGCAAAGTATGCAAGCACAGATGAAGCTAAATTATTGGGATTAGTTCCTGTGGAAGTCCTGTCAACTCCAAGCATTGATGAAATGGATATTGACTGGATCATGACTATATCACAGGAGCGAGAATCATGGATGACTCCGATATTGGAATATCTGCGCGACGGTTCTCTACCAGAAAACTCAAAAGAACGGCAGAAGTTGTTAAGAAAAGCATCCAGATAGGTAATTCAAGATGGCCGATTGTATAGGCGGGGATTCTCAATGCCGTTACTCCGATGTGTGACCAAGAAAGAAGCTGAGACAATTCTAACTGAGGTACACGGAGGAGAGTGTGGAGATCATACAGGTGGTCAAACTTTAGCAAAGAAAATTCTCCGTTATGGATATTTTTGGCCAGATATTAATCGTGATGCCACAAGTTACTCCCGAAAATGTGACCGATGCCAGAGATTTACAAAAATCCCAAGAGCACCTTCCACTAAGATAACATAGATGGTCAGTCCATGGCAATTTGCTATTTGGGGAATAGATCTCATCGGGCCTTTGCCAACTGCAAAATCCGGAATCAGATATGTTATTGTTGCTGTTGATTATTTTACTAAATCGGCTGAATCTGAACCCTTAGCTACTATTACCTCTAAGAAAATGGTAAACTTTGTAACTAAGAATATCATTTGCAGGTATGGTGTGCCTCAAAGATAATCACAGACAATGGAACCCAATTTGAAAGTGAAGAGTTCCAAGATTTTTGCAAGAAATTCAAGATCCAGAAAAGTTTCTCAGCAGTGGCTCATCCGTAGGCAAACGGGCAAGTGGAAGCAGTAAACAAAATTATCAAATCGACCATCAAAAAACAGCTGGAAAAAGCGAAAAGTGGTTGGGTCGATGAGCTTCCACTAGTACTATGGGCATATAGAACTACACATAAAACTACGACGGGGCACTCTCCATTTTCATTGGCATATGGATCAGAGGCAATGATTCTGGTGGAAATAGAGGTCTCTTCACATAGAAGAATCCATTTCAATCAAGCCGAAAATGAAAAGCTGCAACTTGAAGCCCTTGACTTCCTTGATGAAAAAAGAGAAGAAGCCGAGCTCAGAATTGCGGCTCATCAGCAAAGAATAGCCAGGCACTTCAATTCCAAAGTTCGCCAACGCAGCTTTGAAGTTGGAGATCTAATCTTAAAAAGAATTATGACACCTACAGGCGTGTTTGGGCCAAACTGGGAAGGGCCGTATGTCATAGGCCAAAAACTTCTTGATGGCACATTCAAACTCATAATTGTCGAAGGAGACCCAATTCCAAGAGCTTGGAACAGCAATCATTTGCGCCCATATTTTACTTAAAGTCTTTAATGAAATATTGTAAAAGAATGATGAATGTACGATTCTTGTATTGAAAGCCGTTGTAAAGCCAGTGCAAGTGAATAATAAGAACTATAAAGTGGATGTAAGCCCAATTCATGGTCGAACCACTATAAATCTTGTGTTCTTTACTATTATAAACTGCTTTGTTTTATTTTGATATATAAAATACGTCAATTGTATTACTGAAATGTCGATTTAATAATGCAGGCCATAAAAACAAAGCTTGCCCATCACAGGTTCAAGCAATCCCTGACATCACCCAACTAGCAAACGCCAAGCCGTTCAAAATTTCCATACTCAAATCCTACGAAAGGAGTGCTTCAAACAAAAAGTTAGTGATTCTGCTGGAAGTGGGCCCTTGCTAACTAATTGTGGTTGTTTGTACAAACGAGCATCCAGTTAAATAGCCTATGTCTGCCCCCACCAACTCGCTTAACTATGAAGTATACTTCTTTAGATAAAGGAAATTGTTGGCAATTAAAAGAGAAGTGTACTTGGGAAAGATAACGGGGATCGCCGATATGAATAGATGGCAAAGAGACATGGGCGAGCAAGCATCAAACAGCCAAAGACCTCTTCGGAGGCACAACTCTTCGGAGGATAAAGACCTCAAACGGGGCATGCCAGAGAACTTTCTCAACAAAAAAGATTGGTATGGAATGATCGGGAGCACCTTCCCAAATGGAAGGCAAGGTGCTTGTTCACTAGCTTAGACAATCTGTGCAAATAAGCATCCAAGTAACTTGCGTCCGCCCCGTGAATCCACCTAACCATGAGGAAGAAACTTCCAGGCATACCCGGAGGCACGCATTCCACCGAGATTTGAAATAAAACTTCACAAGTGCTGGAATGTGAAAAGCCCTCTTCGGAGGCCCATTTCACCATAGTTGAAATGCTAAAAGACCTCTGGCAAGCCTCGCCAGAAAAAGAGATTTCTTTCTCGACAGAAAGTTGCGGACTGATCGGTGGCACAGAACACTCGTGTCTGCCCCGTGAATCCATCCAATTAAGAGAAGGAAACTCCAAACTTCCAGGCAAAAGCCCTACTCAGAGGCACACATTTCACTGTGATCTGAAATAAAACTTCACACGAGTCGGAATGTGAAAAGCCCTCTTCGGAGGCCCGCTTCCCAGCGAACAGGGAAAAGATAAAAGCCTCTCCCAAGAGGCAGAAACAAGAAAAAAAGACCTCTTCCCAGAGGCACAATCAAACAAAAAGACCTCTTCCCAGAGGCACAACCAAACAAAAAGACCTCTTCCCAGAGGTACAATCAAACAAAAAACTCTCTTCGGAGGCTCAAGCAGGATGAAGCCCTTTTTCGGAAGGCCTACTATACTATGAAGTAAAATTCACTTGCCAAAGCAAAAGTGCCTTTTTCCAAAACTGAAGTGTAAAAACTTCACAACAAAAAAAAGAAAGAAAAGAGAAGACTCCTCCAATATGAAGTGCATTCTACTAAATTAGAAAAATATTTTCTTGAAACGGAAATATTATCCTATAAAGTACAAATGCAAACTTCCTTCAAATGAAAGAGTTGTTCTCTAAAGGAAGAGTACAAGTCTTCTCAAAACAGAAGAGTTGTTCTCCGAAACTTTGCTAATGTGAAAGAGATTGCAATAAACCATGGTATGGGGGCAATACAATATAGTCATCACAAAAATGAAAACAATGCTCAAGAAACATACCATAGCTTTACTGCAACTTCACATAAAGAGGATAAAGAAACTTGCATGAAAACAGAAAATAAAAGCGTTCTTCAATACAGACAGACAGAAACAAAAATTTGTATAAGTAAAAGAACCATTTTATTCCATACTATGAGAATTTTATATATATCCAGGTTTCAAAGTAAAAGAAAGCGGGGATTGGTACCCGCACAATCTCCAGTCAACACAAGCTTATATACAAGCAAAAAGCAAAGAGCGAGATAAAAAGCACAGGACCAAAGCCATCATTTCTTCTTCCCTCCACCTTTTGAGCCTGCACCTGGACGGACGACCAACTTCTTGCGCCGGCTTGAAAGAGTAGGGGAAGAGGGAGAAAAGGGAACAATCAGACTTGCTTTCGCCTTTTCCTCGTCGGCTGAAGCTTCCTTCTTCTTTGAGACTCCACTTTTCCCCCTTTTCTTAGAAGAAGGCCCGCTTCCTGGAGTAAAAAGTGTGGCTAACGGCGTGTCATCGGAGCCATTTAGTTCCGGAGTCTTTTCGCCCTCCTCAGTTTCTTCTCCCCTATGTTCTTGAGAAGCAATAGGATCGTCCAAGTCTTGGAGAGCTTCTATTTGCTCCTCTTGTGACCCCGGTTGAGAGGCAGAAGGAGGAGTCACCTGAAGAGACGGAGGAGGAATAACTGGTGGAGGGGAAGTCTGAACAATGCTCAGTACTTTCTCTACAGAAGAAAAGATGTTAAAATCAGTAAAGAGAGGAGATAAAGGCTCGTTGATATTTAGGAAATAATCAAGAAGTTCATCAAACTCATGTGAAGCAAATGAGTAGTCTACTTGAGCAAGATCAGCATTAAAGTTACCTGGAGAAGTTGGATTTCTAACGTCAATTTCATAAGCTTGTGCTTCAGTGCTTTCTTCGCCTTCGTCTCCACCCTGTGCACTTGTAATCTCAGTTACGACTTTAGCCGTGAGCGGAGAATGGGAACTGGAACCTATGATATCAATGTTGGCTGAAGTCGAAGGAGGGACAGGGGCAATTAAAGGTGCTTCTTTCTCTGGATGCTGCCCTCCCATCGTTTCGGCTCGT
Source organism: Allium cepa (assembly GCA_030765085.1). NCBI lineage: Eukaryota > Viridiplantae > Streptophyta > Magnoliopsida > Asparagales > Amaryllidaceae > Allium > Allium cepa. The sequence continues at coordinate 958,452,240 of CM060939.1, read as the reverse complement.
ACTTTAACAAGCTGCTCCTTTCCTCTGGCAAGAGCAGCACAAGTTTCGTCATCAAAGTAATGCGCCTCAAGTTCATCTTTGGAATAACCGACACCTTTGAGCATATCCATTACAGCCTCCCACACTTCAGCCAAAGTGATTTCATATTTAGGCCCCAAAAATGCAAGGTTGTCATGCCCCAAAACGCTTTGGACGTAAAAATCAAACAGAGTAAAGCTGATGTTGGCTTTTGTCTCTTCATGAGATGGTTCAGCGGCCCTCCTTCCTGCCATGGCATCATCACGTTCGTTCTCAGTCTTTAATAGTTGAGCTTTCGGCCTCATGATTTCAAAGTCCTGAGAGTTAGCTTTCTCCCGTAGCTCTGCAAAGTCAGCACGATATTTTTCCACCGTCTTCTGTGTAGCTTCAAGCTGGGTTTCGACGTACCGTTGAGCGGCATGAGCCCCTCGAACTTGCTTCTGAAGCACTTCTTCCTTTTGAGTATAAGAGGTGGAAGAAGTAGCAAGCTCGTGCTTAAGTTTCTCGACCTCCGCCTCAAGCTTTTCGTTGTACTCAGCGATGTTTTTCATTTCGGTGTTGTGCTGATCAAGAATTTTCTGCCATTCAGACTTGTCGTTCTCCATTGTCAGCATAGCTTCAAGGTTGGCCCGGTTCACCCTCTGAAGCTCATCGACGAGCTCTTGCCACCCTGACATTCTCTCAATATCAAGTTTAACAGTGTCAAGATTTCGTAGCATGGCCTCTTTGTCGATGGGAACCAAGTCAAGGTCGAAGCAAACTCCCATTAAGCACCAATGCGGGAACCGACTTTGAAGGGTTGGCGGACCACTCTCAACTTGGTACGAGGGTCTGCCGAGAAGTGTCTGAATGTCGGCTCCTTCAAGGGCAGGAAACTTTGAAGGAATTTTTATAGAAGTGAGAGCAGCGGCCGTTTCTAAAGTTGTAGATACAGTCTTTTCATCAAGCCTGGCCCTCTTGCTTGGGTCTCTGATGTCATGGCTCTTTCCTCTATCGTCATAAGTTTTTCTTTTATGAGAGTCGTCGCCTCTACGAAAAGAGTCATGCTGCTCATCCCTTCTTCCGTACCTTTCTTCATACGCTCTTCTTTCTTGAGCTTTTCGAGCAGCTCTCTCTTCATCAGTTTCCCTGTGGGCGGGAAGATAGCGCCTATAATCATACTGACCACGCCTTCCATACTGTTGAAAGTCGTCATAATAGGAACCGCTACGCCCCATTGGAGAACCTGAAAATGAGAAAGAGGCAAAACTTGAAAATCCTGGAAGTAAAGTGCATGAGAGTACATATAAGTGCTAAAAATTCTAAGTGTGTGTAACATGCAGACTACACGCGTCAGACTACGAACCACTCCTCGGTTGCGGGGAAATGATGGGTGTAGTAGCTAACGTCAACCCTTGAGTCGACGGAATCTGTTGCAAAATAGAAGTTGCTTCAACTACTGAAGAGGAAACCCTAGTGGTAACAGGATCATCTTTAAAGAGCTCCTGTGAGGTGATTAATAGGTCGCTCGACCTTTTAAAAGTGTCATCCCCGCTCTGCTTGGCAGGACTTGTTTTCTCGGCTCCTCCATCACCAGACTTCCCTGAATGTTGGGCAGATTCTCGAGGCTCTTCTTCTTCAATGACCGGGGAAAGTGTGCCAGATGACCCCGCAACATCAGTAGAAATAGAGCACTTCACCAGAGAAGCCTCAGGAGCAGGTTCTTTCAGTGTAGGCTCCTCAACAGAAACTGGGGCATTCAGTGCCTCGACCGGAGAATCAGGAACTTCATAAGGCTGAGTAGAGCGGGAAGGGTGTAAGAGTCCGAACTGATGAAGGAACTCGTCTCTTAGCAAAAACTTGATGCTTCTCTCCTCAGCCGCCACAGCGATAAGCCTATCAAAAGTTGACTTGTGGCTAAAGTCTCTACAAGGAGGAGGGAGAACTGCAAAAGTAGAGAATGAAGTTAACATTTAGCAATTCAGATATCGCAAAGCTCAGAAAAGGAAAGAATGGGGATAAGTAAGCCTACCCCCTACTCTCCAGATAGCGTAAAATCCTTGGGGGCGGCGGAAAAAGAAGAACTGGTTCAGAAAACCATGAGCGCTATCAGAGAGATCAGTGATAAGCTTGCGATTTCTGGTGCTTCTCACATATATATTGGAAGGATGGTCTTTATTTCTCGCAAATGTGCATAAATAGCAGATTTCTTCAAAGCTTGGGAGGCGGTCAAGCGTTCTTCTGAAGAGAACGCATAATCCCATCAAAATGGCATAGCCATTGGGGTGCAATTGAAAAGGAGAAATAGCCAATCGGAGAAAAAGCTGTTGGAGAAAATTGTTGAAAGGAGGAATGGTACCACAAAGGCACTTTTGGCGGTTAACGAAAACAAAGCCGAAGGGAGGACTATCAGCAAAATCATTTGGCCCAGGGAGAATAGCATCTGCTTCTACAATCCCAAACTGGGCGCGTAACTGGTTGAACACCCGGTGACTCAGAGTAGTTGGAGTTCTTTCTGGTGGGTGGACCAGTGGATCAGCTATCGGGAAGGCCTCTCCAGTTTGTTCTACTTCCTCCTCTTGATGAGAGACATTCTACACAAGGAACTGGATATTCAAATATGAAGGTGCACGTTTCCTAAATGTCTGAAGTGTTGTGTAAAACTAATAAAGTGAAAAGTAAATATAACTGAAGTTAAACTAATGAACATATATCAATTGTAAAATTTCAAGACTTGTCGCTCTAAGTCCAAGTACAAGTGCAGTATTAATGCAAACAAATCAGCTTTAGTTGATTAACATTGCTTTACTACTTCACTTGAATTTGTTAACTCACAGCATTTCATATAATTTCCTTAAGTTGAGTTAATTATTCTTTATCGACTAATCTGCCATCTGATGTGGACATTCAATGGCAGTATATTCGTCCTGGTTCTCTATGAATATTATAGTCAACAGGTTGTTAGCTTGTAAGCTAGTGTGATCTATGAAAGAGTAAAGCAAAGTTCAGACAATTCAAAAATTTGGGCAATTTATTCCGGCAGTTCAAATTGAGAATTCAAGTCAAAATTATGCTTCAAGTCGGTCCAAACATTTTTTAGCAAAGTGTAAGCTCGTCTACGACCTAAAGAATGTGCCGCGGGTTAAGTTAAGTCCTTTGCTCTTTAGGTCGTAATGTATATTGAAGGAAAAAGGTGGCTCGGGTGAAGTTGTTCAAGTCCTAGGTCGTTCACGACCTAATAGGAAAGTCAGGGCGGATCTAGGTCGCAAGAAGCAGTTTGACAATTGTTTAAGTCCTAAGACGTCTACACGACCTAAAGCCTAGGTCGCTAACACGGCCTAAAGAGTTAAGTCGTAATAAGTCTTAGCTCGGGGACGACCTAATCCTTATGCCGTTGACAGATAGGTCGTTGTCAAATAAGGTCGTTCTACTTTAAAGCCTAAGTCGTCCAAGTATGGTAAGTTGCGAGAAAGAAAGATCGCAGGCACCCTAAGTCGTGAGCCAGTGGGTCGTTCATTTTTCCCTGGGTTCCAAGAATCTTTAACTCGCTTGATCCACTAGATTGTCCCAGGGGTAGCTCAGCAGTCTCAGGCCATTTCCCCTTGGAGAAACCCTAAGTCTCACCCCTCATAACTTGCTAACCGTAGATAATCTCCTTGCTCCTTCCAGAATCACGAATCAGTTAACCTAACACACTATAACCCATCATCCTCTCAATACGAATCATCTAAAGCTAAATCGAACTACATCCGGTCCACCAACAACCGATGAAACAGGATTCATAGTAAAAGGCAGCGTACGTAGGTAGGTCGAAAACGGAAAATAATATTCGTGGTCCGATGATGACCGAAGATTGAACAGAAAGAAAATTCACTTACGTGATGGAGTATTAAGGATAATCGGTGATTGATTGGTTCGAAATTATCTTTGGGGAGCTCGAGAAATCGCTAATGGTGGAATGGATGATGGAAACAGCTAAAGGGAAAGACACGAGCTAACGGTTATATAAGTCAGAGGCAAATGGATGTGCGTGTTAAGCTATCTCTTAGGTCGGTCATGATCTGAGCATGTTAAGTCGAAGCACACGACCTACGACCTAGGCGTGCACTTCGAGGGGCAAGTGTCAACCTCGTTTTGAAATAACCTCACGACCTAAGGTATGGGACGACTTAACTTCTTAAGGGAGTAGGCGACCTAACACATGAAGCGGCTTACGAGAAGTGGACGACCTAACAACTTAGAGAAGTGAATGACCTAACGACTTAATGAAGTAAACGACCTAACAACTTAGAGAAGTGGACGACCTAACTGCTTACAAGAAGCCATGACTCGGCGACCTAAAGTATGAAGCGAGTTAGCGACCTAACAGGCAGCGACTTACCGACCTAAGAGATGGGACGACTTAACTGCTTGAGGGAGTAAGCAACCTAATGACTTAGAGAAGTAAGCGACTTAACGACCTAAAGGTGGCACGACCTAAAAGGTGTAACGACTTAAGTGGTGGAACGGTAGAACGACCTAACGGATGACCGAGCTAGGAAACACAGCGACCTAACAAACAAGTACCCTGCGACCTAAGAGTGAAGCAGTCCAAGCGACCCATGAAGATCAACGGTCCACGAGTTAAGACACAGAATGATTTAGAGCGGCCCTGACCTAACTACCTAAATTGGCTAAGCGACTTACTGGTCCAGCGACTTAACGAGTCAGCGATCTAGGACCTAACGGGTCAAGGCAGTACAAGACCGCATGACTCTTCATAAGGTCGCACATGACCTAAACAAGGCCGAGGCAACTCCATAAGTCACTGCATCTTATGACATTCTTCTAGGTCGCTCCATTCACCCAGAAGAGATCAGCGGCCCATCCTAGGTCGCGTGCAACCTGCTAACCCGCTCAGGAGGAGCCAAGTGCAACTAGAATGGGCTGTAGCTCGTTTCCTTTAGGTCGTGACCTTCGACCTACGACCTACTTTAAGTCGCGACCTTCGACCCACGACTTACTTTAAGTCGCAGCTTTCGACCTACGACTTATGACCAGGAAACTCCTATAAATATAGCGTGAGCTCCAACGTTCGAGGGATCTTTTGGCTCATTCTTGAAGCGCCGATACTCTGCCATTTTCTCAACTCGAACAACACTTCAAGCACTCCAAACACCAAGGACACTACGACAAACTTCAAGAGAAAATCTACATCATTCAACATGGATTCGAAAGATTATTCTCCATCAAAGTTTGAACTACTAGTCTAAAGTGTGTTGTAATTGAAGAAAGTTGTATAAGTTGTACTTGAGTCAGCAATAAAGAGATATAAAGTGGACGTAGGCTTGACTATTGGCCGAACCACTATAAAAACTGTGTCTTTTACTGTCTTTCTGATAATTTCCTGCTTATTTCTGATTCCCGTATTATCGGGTGGTGCTTTCACACTTGCTTTACTTGCATCGGGGTGTTAGCGTCAGATTTTTACGTTAACATTTGAAATTACAGAAATAATTGGAAATTGGGTTTAATGTGATTAAAATTGATTTGTAAAGTTGTATTAAATCATATTGGAGTTAGAATGATGTTATAGAACTTTTAAAATTGAATTAAAAGTTAGTTTGTGGAAATTGAATATTTTAATATTTAGTTCACGAGTAAAAATAGTCATTTTTCAAACAATCTCGGATTTCGACGAAACTAGTTTCATTGGATCTGTAATGTTAAATTATTATAAGATTACAAACTTCGTGTCAATCGGATTTACGGTTTGTCCAAGGCAAGCCAAAACGCATAGGACTTAGTTTAACCGATTTAATTTAAATTTGATCGTTTATTTCCATAACTCGCACATATGATCGAATTGGCTCTCGATACCTATTCCATTGTGTTTGGAACATGGGTTAAACCCTAAAAACGTCAGCCGGTACGCTTCGTTTGGAGTCAAAAAAAATTGGAAATGAATAGTGTTTTGACAATTTTCTATATAAGGACCTCATTTTCTTTGTTTTGCTCAAACCCTCGGGTTTCAAGCTTCAGCCGCCACTAATAGTTTTAATGGTCGAAATCTTCCTCTTTTCTTCCCTCAAAATCTCTCAATCCATAAACATTTACGAAAAGTTTTCAACTACAACATCGAAGAGGGCGACGAGATCTCTCAAATCAACGGTGATGTTCGAAAATAACTGGATGGATGGTTGGCAAATCGCGTTCGAATGTCCGATGTTTGCGCGCGTTTATCCATGCGAGGGGATGACCGAGCCTACCGTGCTCGTAGCCATGGGTGAGGCATAGGGAGGCGCACGCCTCGTTGGGTTTTGATCGTGTTCTCGACGATCGACGTGGTCGCGTTAATTAAGGAAGCAAGGCGGCTTCATGGGTTATGTTGCGTACGTGATTTTCACGATAAGGGGAAGAAGAAGATTCACGGCCCTGATGAGCTGCAGTAAAATTAACGGCCGAGATCAAAGGTTGAAAAATAAAATAAATTTGTGATTTACTTATGTATTATAAATTCGTTCAAACATTAAAAAGCTATAACTTTTTCATACGAGGTCGTTTCGCACGAAACGAATTGCGTCGGGTTCGTATTGACGAGCACTACGTAATGGATCTGGATTGGGATTTATTAGAGCTAGTGGAATTTTGGGTAAAAATTATACGCGCGTTTAATTTTATTTGGAATAAACGCTGAAACCGCTATTGGAAGCAAGGTGAGAACTTCTCACTTAATCGAATTTGTTTCGATTTAAATTTTAAATAGTTAGATTTAAAATTGCTTGATTGTGTTGATTGTATGCTTGGATGATAAATTGCTATCTGTTGTATTGAAATAGACCTTATACGCCGCATATTAAGCGGAGGTTATTTTATTAAACACATATACCGCGATATTCCACCTCAAAGTGGAATTGGTATTATATATGTACTTGGAGTTGATTTCCCGCATTATATAGCGGATGAGACCTTATTGCGCCACATAATAGAGAATGATATTTTATATAAATCCATGTACCTCGATATTCCATCTTGAAATGGGATTGGTATTGTGCTAGCATCTGTGGATGCAAGGAAATAGGTTGGAGGGATCCAACTGGATTCCTTAAATAATTGAATTTGTTTCAATGTTGTGTGTTGATTTTTTATAATATCTGTGTGATTTCCTTTGTGATTGAAATCGTTGAAGGCTAAAATTTAGCCGAATATAATTTTCGTATCGTTGGACACCGAAAATAAATAAAAATTTTGATTTTTGAAAAATTCAGGTTGAAAGTTCATATTAACATTTATTTTGGAGGATTGGATAAATTTAAAAGAAGGAATTCTAAAATAGTAAAGTTTTATTTTTAATCTTATTGAATAAAATTTCAAAATATGGGAAAAGCTTTAATAAATGGATTTCGGGTAATATGATTCAAAGGTTGAAGAATTTGTTCAAAATACGAATTTTTAGGAGTTTGAAAAATAAAAGAATTTTTTTGGTTAAAAGGAATTTATTTTCAAAAAGAAATAAAAGTTGAAATCCATTTGGGAATTGATTTGTGGTGACTGAATTTAAATCTTTTGAAAATCCATTTGGAAATCCATTTGGTGTTTTGAAAAGATTTTGAAAAATTGAATTGTTGTTGAAAGTGAATATTTGATATCGATTTGAAAATCATATATTAGTGGATATTTAGAAATTTAAATTTTCCATGGAATTTATAAAGGAAGGGGAAATTTTTCAAAAAATAAACATTGATTTATTTTTGAAGTGTAGAAATAAATTTATGGATTTGGGACGTAAATATAAAATAAATCGGTGAGGATTTATTTAATTGGTTTAAATGAACCATTTTGAAATGAAAGTGTATTCTCGCTGGAAAGCCGAATAAAATTTATGAATAGCTTTGAAAGATACATACACACATACACACATACATATATATAATTCTAGAATTCGTTTTGAAAAGGGTACTTTGGAGAAATTAACTTCTTAAATTGTTTTAAATCCTTTAAGTAAAGATTTATTAAGTTGATATAGAAATGATTATTTATAAGATTTAATCAATAATTATTTTAGAAAATAGTTATTTAAATAGTTATACTCTATCTACTAATTTTATTTTAGTTTGGACTTAAGTTATATGTAATATTGGTATAATATTTTTATAACTAATATTTTAAGTAAAGTTTTAAAGAAAAATAGTTTTATTTCAAAGTGTTTTCCCGATATATTTTGGATAAGTGTTATAAATTATTTTAAAGGATTTGAACTCGGCAGATTTCCAGTGAAAATGAATAAATATTTGGAAGTGTTTCCGCGTAAGGAAAATGATTTGAAATTTGTTTTCAAAAGTTGTAAAGGAAAAAAGTGATTTGAAATTTGTTTTCAAATGGTTGAAGTGTGGAAAAATATATCTTTTAAAGATATATTTTTTTGGAAAATAAATAATTTGGGAAATTATATGGAATCTGGTGATGTTGTGCATATCTATTGATAGTTAAATAACCGGCTACAATATTTACCTTTAAATGGGCATCAGTTGTGATTTGCTTGAATTTGAATGCTACACTTATTTTAAAATAAGCGCTCGTTATTCAGTTTAGCCGGGAGAGGACCTTTGGGTCATAAATCCCATTCTGAATAGTGATATGTTGAAATGGATAGCATTTGGAGACCGGTGTTGAAGACTGGATATATTCGAAAACGGAAGGATTACCGTCGAATGTCTCTGCATCGGCTGATCCCCGATATAGAGATTTTATCACCCTTTGTGATGGGAAGTCCGGACGTGATTAGTGGATATCCAGATTGTAAGGGCTTCTTTGGAAGTGCCTTCGGTTCCGTTCGATCCCGGAACGGACTTGTATGGATGTGTGTTTGACATTACACTTTGAGAAATAAAGCTGGTTTCTGTCAAATACATTTATGTTGGTGGCGGAGAATTTATTCTCTTAGCTTAACACCCTTCTCTGAGACGTATAAGCTCAGAGGTTATGTAGTTGATGGTTACTAGTGATACAATCCCAATTTGGTAATGTGACGTACGAAGTGCTGCTGATCATTCGTTGAACGAAGCATGGCTTTTGTGAAAGGCATAGCTTTGTGGACGAGACTTCGTCGGACCTCACACCCAAGGAATGGTCAAAACAGGAAGAATGCAGCAATGTTTTAGGGGGTAGAGCCCCTTAGGGTATGTTCATTTCCTTCTGGATAGAGGTGGTATCATGGTATGGAGCCCAGATACTTAACCTATGCTGTTGCTGCAAATTTATTACTTTGTGGTTGTTGGTATTGAGGATCCTAGGATAAATGTTGTTTACAAACGGAGGATGACATACTCGTGTCAGTAGTTACCTATTTTTGCAGAGGTAACCGGGCCTTGTGTTGGCAGAGATCCGGTAAGGTTCTCGGGGCGTCCCGCCAGAGGCATTCCCATGTGGCAATAGGAAGTTCCTTAGCCTGACCATTTGTTGGAAAATCCAAAAAAACAATACGAGCCTTGTATGGTTTTAGTAGTATAACATTCCATCTACTTATAGTGGCGCCCCACTGTTTGGATGGTAGCTATAGTAGGCATACAATAAAGGTTGTATGCTGGCTAAGATTTATATTATACTTTCGAAATGTTTTCTACACTTTGCACTTATAGTAATATATCAAATAAATTTGCGTATCAATCATGTTTGGCTATCATAAGGAGAAATCTCCTCTAATTCTGCGTTTGCATGGTGTGTGTGGCGGGAGGCCTTATTGTTGTTACATTTTCTAAAAGCATTGCGGATCTATTTTAAAATATTTCTTTGTTTGTTTTCTGAAAAATAAACTGTTTTAAGTTCTCACACCAGTCCTATGTCTGACCTGGAGTTTACTGTTCCCTTCCTACACTCTAGGTGCCCATCATTTTGCACACGGGCAGCCTAGAGTCAGGTTATCAGGATATTATGGAATTCAGGAGGTGCTGTGGAGCTCAAGAGGCGAGCTGGATGGTGAAATGTATCACTTGTATATGATATTATCTTTTCCGCCGTCTATCCACTTGTAAGGACAAGTTCATATAATTGACCAGTTCTGTTGTGTTGTAAGTTGACTCTGGTGATGTAATGTATAAAATGTACGGTTCTTTTGATTTAAAGATTATTCATTTATCTATTATATGTTGTTCCGCTGCGATTGTGAGATTCTGATATTGTTTCTGTTGCTTCTTCTTTCTTTCTTCTTCTACCTCTTCTTCTTTAACCCTAACAATTCGGTTTTCCGACCTTCGATTGCTTGGTAGTTGATACAGTGGATGTATTATTGTCGACTTTCGTAAGTCGAAAAAGCGGGTCGTGACAATCAATTACTTTCATTGCCTTAAATTTCTTACTTGTATAATATCTATTACATCTTCTTATTAATATTTCAACTTTTACATCTTTTGGTAAGTTATATATATGCCTTTAAGGATGTAATAGAAAGTTACCCAAGTTTATTTCTATTTCTTTTAATTAACTAAACGTTCAACAATATTATTCTTTGTTTCATAGGTTACAGTTTCAAATTACCTTTAATTTCATTCATAACCTAGCATTAAATTACTTATTTTAATTAAAGGCTCCAGTTATTGATTAACTTCCATTTTACCATACTAATTGAAACTGTAAAATAATGGAAACTTAAGAATTTAAATACCGGGTTTAATTTCAAATCATTTTAAAGATAATAGATAAAGGTTTATACTTAAACTTATATATCCAATTACAATTTAAAACAATTTTTTTTTCAAAACAAAATTGCAGTAAACTACTATATTGGCCTTCCCACTTCGAAACTCGAAAATGAATGTCGATGATGCATGCACTCATCACCGAGATTATTTTCCAGGGACAGAGAGGGGAGTACAACTTCATCTTTCCAAAATTTCTTTTAAAAACATTTCTTTCAAATTATATTGAAATACTTATATCAGAAAATACTTCTTTTAATAATATTATTATTATATTTCAAAATCATTCAAAAGAAATTTCAAAACCCCGAAACTTAAGTTCTAAATTTCCAATTTTATTTATTTATTTTAAATCTTATTTCATCTATTATTTATAAATTTCATTACCTAACAACCAATATATAGCAACCAAGTATATATCTTATTTTTGTTTTATATATAGAAAATATAATAGGCAAAATTATTTCATTCACCTATATTAAAAACAAATATTATGTCAGTCTGTCCTATTAAGTGTTTAGAAATCCATATTGATGTCATAGAGTCCCATGCACCAACCAGAATTTATAAATACAAAGCGGAATAGATTAACACAATATTAAAATATTTTTATAACACTAATAAATAGGCTCTCTCATATGTACGCTCAATGAATCTTCATAGGGTATTACTACCCTATTAATAAAGAGTCAAACCCCACAAAGCTAAGGTTTATCGCTAAACCAAAGCTCTGATACCAGATGCGACATCCAGCCTTTTCGCACACTTTAAATCGACACACATGTCGATCCAAACCATACGGAAGGGCGAATTGTTATGGGGTAAATAAGAAAAATAAGGAAGAAATAAAACAAAATAGAATCTTGCAGCGGAAAGATAAAGTATAATAATCAAATAACAGTTCATGAAGCGGTTTTACAAAACATTTGATTATATTTATACAATACATATCAGAGTACACATACCAACGAATTATAATCGATGCAGCGGAATACAGTGTAGTGGAACACTATAATATATAATAATAATAATGATGATCATAATAATAATAATAATAATAATAATAATGAAATCTTCGTCTTCGTCCTCCAGAAATAAAGTCTTCGATTCCTGAAATGCTCGGACTGACCCGAGTGAATTGAAAAGACAAAATACTCGAGTCCGAACTAAAAGATCTTATGTGAGTTAAATTAACAGCAATGAATATGAGTACAGTAACTTAAGAGATGCTCGGGATTCACATCTCCTAAGGATCCGTTAAACTATTTACTATGTAGTAATATTTCGCCATTATAATAATGCCTACAGTAAAATAAACTTACTTTTAAATAGCGTTAAGGGGTTACCCATATAGCCCTTAACACAAATAATGCCAGTAGTCTATACAGTGTCAGCATATCTCCTGATCTGGAGACTACGAGAAGACACTCCATAGGTATGACACAAATAGAAACTCGTAGTAAAGGCTCGGTATGGTAGGTGACACGGCACAACTAGGCAATGCCAGGGTAGATATACCAATTACGCTTCCGGGTCGGTGGTAACGCGTAGCCGCGGCTACCACCCACCTCGAGCCACACCCCCAAATCGAAGAAATCAAAAGTGGCCGCCGAATAATCCAAAAGTCAGAGTATAATATTAAAGGGATGTGTCTGATCAAAGGTGCTACCTCATTAACCCATCTATCGCTCCTGTTTTAGCCACCTTATGCCAACTCACAGGAGTTGGGTCCACGTATTTACCTCAAAGGAACCGCCGCCACCATCCTACTTCATTCTGGAATCTCCACCGCGTACACGGTTGTTGAAGTGGTTTTCGGTGTTGGTAGAGAATATGACAACTTCCGATCCCGGTCTCTTCAACAATCAATCGTTATTATAACAACGCGGTTTCTTTAAAATAGTTTATACATTAAAACCAGAATAAAATATCCATTTCAAAACCATATGACTACGATATCATTTCTATTTTAAAACCCAAATCAATATGATATCATTTTATTTCACATACATCCATTTCAAGAAATCTATATACCTTGAAATCTATAGCTTTGAGACATAACTTAATATACTTCAATGGTTTAATTATTTAATTACTTTATATAATAAAATCACTTCTTTAATTTTACAAATAAATTCCAAATACCAATTTGAATCTCTCAATAAACCATTTCAATTCATATATTTCGAATCTTTAAATATTCCACCATTTCAAAACTAATTCTTTGATAATTCCATATATATCAATTTTAATTGCTATTATTTAGATTTGAAATGTTTACTAAATAAATCTAATATCATTTAAGCAAAGCCTTAAACTTCAAACAACAGAATATACTTTCTATTTAAATTAACTTGATAATATTTTATTTAAAGTGGTTGATATTCATTTAAATCCTCTAAACCAGAATCAAGTTATACAAGTCATACCTGTTAAAATCTCAAATTTCTTTAAATTTCAAATCAATCTTATTCGAGGATAATTCTTAAATTCTTTAATTCAAATCAAATTCATATTTATCTTCCAACCTTAAATTTATTTAAGTAATTATAAAACTTTAAATAAATTTAATAAATGCTTAACAGTATTATATCTTAATAGACTCAAACATTTATTTTAACTCCTTTTATAATTAAACAAGATTATACATAGCTTAAACCAAGAAATAAATTATATATGTGTATATATATATAATATTTATAAAATATTAGAAATTAGTATTTATTAAACCGTATATTTCTTTCCAAACCATAGAAAAATCATTTCAAAATATTTATATATATATAGACACACACACACCGACGGTGTCTGTATAAAATTTTCTATCCTATGGTCAAGTGATACGGATATTTATCATTTCAATCCGCAATTTAAAAACAAAAATTTTCAGTTATATATCATTTCAAACCGCAATCCCAAACACAAGAAAATACATAACAACTTGCAGTTTATGATGATATAAATAAACATCCATTCATCCATCATAAAATCATCCATTCATCAAAATCATCATCCAATTCAAAAAAAACTTCAATATATAACGAATAATAAACAACAGGCATCAACTAGCAGTTTATATTCAACAATAATTTAATTAACTGTTTAACTGGCAGTTTATATGCAATAAATAAATAAATAACAATTTAACTGGCAGTTTATATGCAATAAATAAATATATAAATAAATAAATAACAAATTTAATTAAATTAATTTAATTTAACTGGTATGATGATTGAAAATATGCCAAACATATATAAATTAATTTCTAAACACATCATTAATCAATTTAACAAACATAAGAAATTTTAGAAGTTGTAAGTGGGTTAATGCACTCATCTTTTGAATTTAAATTGAATTCAAATCCAATATAAACCCAAAAAATTGACGATCTCCAAATCCATCCAAACCAGTGCCAAAATGTTCGGAATCCCAATACGAACCTAGCGGAGAAAACCGGGCGTGAAACGAAATCTGTATGTAAGAGTTATGCACGTTTGAAGTTATATGATTTAAATTTTGAAACAAATGAAATAAAATAGAATAAATAAAGTACCACGTCACCGTTAGCTTAACGCGGCTACATGAACCCTAATTTCATACGAACCAGAAGAAGCCGTCCCTGGAAACAACGCACGCACACGAGAACCGGCCGCCTCCAGATCAACGTCGACCAGATCCGATGCTACCAGTGACCACATCTCGCCACCACTCGCCGCCACGCCCCATCTCAAAATCTCGACGCGACCGATCGTTCCCAGGCCGAGGCGAAATCCGGCTATTCCCCTCCACTTTGTGGCGAATTCGATGATCATCTCGATACTCCAGCCATACAGATGCATGCTGCTCGACGCCACCTTCGCAATGGCACAAGCCGATCGTCGATTATCTTTAGATCTGCCGTTGGATCAATCAAATTCCAATACGAACGGCCAGAAATGATTCACGATTTCTGGGCAAATGGTGAACCGATTTGAAAAATGAATAGTACCAAAAGATTACGCTCATTGAGAGCTTCAATATATATTTTTTGTGAATTTTTCTAGGAAGTTTGAAATTTTTGTTTTGGATTTGAATTTGATTTGTGTTTGAATCTTGAACTTGTTTGTCTGCCATTGAGGAAGAAGGAGAATAGAATGACTTGTACATACAGAAAAATGAGAAGTAGGGAGGCTAGGGTTTATAATGGCATATTTATAGACAAATTTGAAATAGAACGGATCGGATAAGATTGGATATATGCGCTAACTCCAAAGTGGCCCAAAAAGCCCGTTTCGACTCTGGAATGAAATTGGGTCAATACATATATCAAAATAGATGTTTTTAAATATTTTAAACGCAATGGAAAAAGTTTCACGTCCAAATTCCATCGTATGAAGAATTTATGCTAAAACCAATATTTTTCAAATTGATTTCAATTGATTTTAATTTAATTGATTTCAAGGCGTTTCAAGCCTGTACGATCAAACGACAAGCCCGATCAATATAAAACTTAAAATCCTAAAATAATTCACTGTTACGGATCCGATGAAACTGGTTTCGTGGAAATCCGAGTCAGTGGCCAAAATGGCCATTATTACACTAATTAAATAAGTTAACAATTAATTAAATCAAATTTTAAATTTCAATCTTAAAATTGACAAATTTTATCAATTTTATATTTATCAATCAATTTCAATGTTTTAAACAAATTAGAAGTCAATTTAAAGTTGATTATCTTATCGATTTCAGTAATTTCCTTAGCTCTATTCAAATTCAGAAATTATAAATTTAATTTCCAAAATTTCTATTAAATTAAATTAACAAATCATTTTTTCGTTATTGTCAAATAGATGGATTTAACATTGGATTCCAAACTATTTACATTAATATCCTCACATTTCATCTAAATTCCCATTTTAAAAATTAAATTCATTTAATTACAATTAAATCCTTTTATTAAACTTTAAATTCCATAAATTAATAAAGCTTTATTCCATTTCTATTTTCATCTTTATTTCAATTGCATAACATTTTATCCAGTTTTACTGTTTTTGTCAAATACGTACATTAATTATTATTTTGTTCTCCATTAATTATTTACTTGGTTTTATACTTTAAGTTCATTCAAATAAATCAACAAATCTTGATTTAAAACCTCAACCAATAGTCATATATAAATGGAATTGTCATTATTTTCAAAAATTTATTAAAGTAACGTTACGTAAAAATTTGTTTATATTTATTGCAATTGATTACGAGTTATAATTTAATATACTAGTCTAAAAGGTCAACTTACAATAATTGTTACCCTTTAACGTTTATTTCACTTATAAGCTATTGTTAACAACCAAATGTTGAAATTTGATTTAGACCAAGTTCAATGCATTACATGAATGGGTAAATGATTAATGTTTTACACTATTGCCCCTTTTTCTTTATTTGTATTAATGGCTATGTTTCAAATGTGAAATCTTATTAATTACATGCATAAACTAAGTATTTAAAACCAAATCTTAGCTCCATTCTTTTTTTTCCAATTTATTACTTATGAAAAATTTCTCGTTCCTATTTATTTATTACATACCTACCTTCAGCCCTCGCATAATTTCTCATAAACATTACATTATTGATATCCAAATTTTGATTTAGTAAACCAATTTGTTACAACTTTACTTACATTAACACTATTTCCCTTATGTTGGTTATTATTTCATAAGTAGATCACAAGTTTACATTTCTTTATACTATCTTATGAAACCATATACATTTCTAATACTTTATTACATTTATTGGAATTAAATTTCCAAATTTACTAGATAAAACAAACTATAACCTTACAGTTATTTCAATTAATTGGGATTGTGCTAAATTAATAATTTATAAACTTACATTACCATAATTGCATAAATTTACATTCGGTTACAAATAAATCAATATATTATTTCACCCATAAATACAACAATTGCATTTGTTCTTATTATATCCATTTATAGCTAAGTCATAGTATTTGAATTTTAATTAAATTGTAACGTTCATTCAAGTTCATTAAATATTAACTCGCATTAACACGTTTCCTTAATTTACTATCAAATACCGTTAACAATGTTTTATTACATTAATCAATTTAATACTTTCCTTTATTTCTCATATACAATTACATCCGGGTATAAGCTTTTCACTACTTTCATTCATTAGAATTCTATTCAAATTTCAATTTCTTGCAATAACTCATTTATTGTAAATTTGCATACCAATAAATTAGGTTCCACTAAATAGGATTTATTCAATTCAACCTTTTTTAATTAAGTCTATTTTAATCAATATAATATTTCATAGGTTAATTCTTAACATTTAATTCATTACAAATTATAACAATTATATTTTTTATAAATTCAATTCCAAAATCTTATAAATATGACAAATTTAATTAATGAAATTCACGGGTCGCTACAAACTTAACGACCCGGAAATTCGAACACTTTATCTTCGAATATCATAACGTTTTGAAATTTGATTAAGTGTTATAGATGTGATTTTATAACCTTGTTAAACATATATTAGTTAATGAATAACAATGAGAAACTTGGTTTTAAAATTTGTTTACAAAAATATTTTCTTCGCAGAAAAATCGATAATTTGACAGAAAATCGGTTTATCGTAAAAAAAATTGATCGAATTGAGTTCTTCAAATTCTTTTGCCCTAAGCTAATGAATATATGAACATATTAGGAGCTAAACACATTTCTCTTCTTAAGGCAAATTGAAGGTTCAGAGATTTCTAAGTTGATAAGAGATTTTTGTATGTAAGGAGTATTAAAGTAATTAGCTAATACAAGAGGTGTAGAGGAGAAGTGATGGGCATGTGGAAGATGAGCCTTTCATGGAATGGTGGTAGGCTGAGAGCAAGATTAGGAAACACCATATGAAGCTTAGAAAAAGAGGTGCATATCATTGAAATCATTACATAAATTTTTACAATAAATTTATAAACTCTTTCATGTCTCCTCCTTCACAAATTTCCTGAGCAAAATATTTTCAAATCAACTTAAACTTGGATTGGAGCTTTAAGACAACATCAGGACACATCCTACCAAGTTAGATCTTGAAGAAATGACACCAATCTCCCTCTATAAGAGGAGGTCGTGAGCAAATAAGGGTGTTTTTGGGTAGGCAAGTGCAAAGCAAAGCAGAGTAGTGGGATGTTAGGTCGTTGCAAGGTTGGGGAGGGACTTGGTTGCTTGGATCTTGCTTGTTTCTTTAGTTAAGGGTGAGCTAATCACAACCTTAAATGAAAATATATTGTTTATATTTTCTTGTGGCTGAATAATTCATTGTGATGGTTAAATATTGACACATGTTGTAATACTGGTTTTGATTCTTTCTTTTAAAGCAAATGGCATATGTAATCCATATGGACTTGGAAGGGCATGCACGACTAGTAGCAAGGCCTTAAAACTAAGAATATAGGTTGTAGATGGGCTTTGGTTTAGATTGGACTCTGATTTAAAAGTGCTCTTATAGCGATAGTCACTATGGATGCACTTAGGAATTTTCTTGTATTTGACAATTTGTATAGAACTTGGTAGGAAGATCCTTAGGACTTTCTCACCATATTTGTGATTTTTATATATATATATGCTAGATTTCTTAAAAATTTTGGATGATAAAAGGTTGAGTAACATATTGAAAAGTGACTGTACTTCCACTTGTGTAAAAATACCCGTTTTAGCCTTCGTTTTGTACTTTAATGCTTTGAAAAGATATACAAATTTAAGTATTTTGTTTCATTATTTTCTATTAGTGTTTTCTAACTCTTATTAGAGTATTCTAAAAGTGGTTTGAGATTTTTATGAATTTTTAATTATTAGTTATGAATTTCTAAAGAAGAAGGTTTATTTTAAATACAAGGAAAACACGGTTTTTCCAAGTTTTGAATAAATTATAAACTTGTTATTTTTATGTAATATTTTGAGTAAATGTTTTAAAACCTATTATAAATATTCTAATAGCATTTTTAAGTATATATAGCTTTTAGAAAATTAGTTGACTATTTTGATAAAGTATATAAATCTTATGTAATATTATCTTTTAAATTGTTTTATTGAATATCTAGTTTTATAAATAAATTACTATACGTATCTATATCATTTCTAAAAAGGGTTTTAAAAGCATAAAAAATGATTTCAAAAGGTATTAGGAAATTCTTAATGGCTAAATGGTTAATTGTTTAATTACTTATTTGAAAAGTAACAAACTATGCTTAATGCTAAAATTCGATGAAGTAGGCTTATCTATTTGTGAGAGTTAATATTGATGTTCGAGTAGGGATAGAAGAAATTGAGCTCTAACCTACCAGCTTCCCTCCTGATTGAGGAAAATCAAGCTTGGAAGAGTCGAAAACGTATTAATCGTGTTAATTACTTACTTTCTTATGGAAATCATTAATATTATATTTAACACTAAATGCCGACGAGGGTGACTTATCTATCTATGGGAGTCAAAAATGAAGTGTCTAATTAAGCAAGCCTTTAATATGAAACAGGCACTCTAACTTATTTGGCTTTACTCTTAAATGAGGAATAGTATAAGTTGGGATAACGATGTTAAGTATACAAACACATGTTTGTATGAGAAATTGTTTTTGGCGAAGTAGTACGTTAGTCGACTGTCAAACTTGACCAATTATTAACTTGGGAAATATCTAAATGCTTCATGACTTCATACGTTTTGAGACCCCCCAATAAGGAGAATTTGTTATGCAACATCTCTAGGTCTAAGAAGTTATATACATGAGATCCCTCAAGAACTCCTCTTTATATATTATTATATATAAAAAGAACCGAAATTGAGTTTGTGATAAATTTATCGAATTAGTCATGAAGGGGCAGGGATCAACAAGTGTTTTACGTACCGAATGCCACTTCAGAACTAGTATACACGATCTATGGTTTGGAAGGGGCTGTGAAGTGAAATGTTATAGAGTTAAACTATCTATCCTAAGGTTAAGTCCAAGAGAGAGGTCAGCGTTAACATTTCGAATGATTCTATCATGTGAGACTATCTATATTGTGGAGTACTCCAGGAGAAACAACGATTCGTGATCTGTTTGAGATGATGGAATCCAATTGGAGATTCATGTTTTGCTCGAGTGATGAAGACTTGAGTGAGAGATGTCAAACGTGACTTCGACCTTAAAAGTGGAAGAAAACATAGTAGGATGCACAATCTTGGGTTTTTCTAACCTGCGTCAGAGTATTATCAACTCCAAATCTAGAGACACTTATCGATTGTTGACCAGCGGGAATTGATGATATTAAATTCCATACTGCTTATGTTTATGTTTATACAATGGGCCACTTACGTTTACCTTAATGTTATATTTTATCTAAAGATATATGACTTTCGAAAGATACTTTCTGACCCTTGTGTAGGAAATGGGATTCAGCGTCGACCGAAGTGATCTCCATGGAAAAATCCAATATGCCAACGAACCGTAGCGGTTTTGATTGTACCATAAATATGATGTGGTGCGATTAATGAAAGCATCATATCTATTTGATATGATTTATATTCAATACTCTAGACATTGTTTATTGTATCACTATATTAACCTTAATGAATGGTTGTTTCTTTTGATGGGAAAATTGTTGTTGTAACCCGTACGGTTTTAGTTGTTACTGTTACAGTTACATGTTGTTAGCACCAAAATTGGTCACTAACACCCTTAGAAACATTGTGTAGAGGGATTAATGGAGAAAGTAAATTAAAGCAGAGAATAGAGTGTAAATTTAAATGTAGAGAACAAGAACACCAAATTTATAGTGGTTCGGCGTAACTGCCTACGTCCACTTTGAAGTTAATTTCCATTGATTTCCTTGATGGGTGATTACAGATACAATCCATTTTTAGTTACTAGAATACAATTGCAAATTAAAAGAAATAAGCCTACAATGAGTCCTGAAAATGGAAGAGTCTCCCCAGTGTTCTCTCTAATCTCCCCTTTTTCCTGTGCCCTTGCCCCTCTATTTATAGGAGGAGGTGGGTTGGACTTCCCTGATGGGCCTGGTAGCTGAATAACTCGGTTCAAATAGTTCTAGCTCTGCGCATAGAACCATGGAGGTCGAACGGTGAGATGCTGAGACAAGGCATCTATGTTGAATAATGTTCTTATGCCGAACCAGGTTAGGATGCCGAACGATCGAGGTTCGTCGAACGTACTCTGCTAAACTGAGCCAGGATGCCGAACCATCAGGCTCGCCGAACATACTCGGCCGAACTGAGCTAGGATGCCGAACCATCTAGGCTCGCCGAACGTACTCGGTTGAACTGAGGTGGGATGCCGAACCATCTAGGCTCCCCGAACGTACTTGGCCGAACTGAGCTGGGATGCCGAACCATCTAGGCTCGCCGAACGTACTCGGCCGAACTGAGCTGGGATGCCAAACCATCTAGGCTCGCCGAACGATGGCTTTGGCCGAGCGTACCAGGAGGCCGAGCGTACCAGGAGGCCGAGCGATCTTTGATCTCTGAATGATCTTATGTCGAGCGTCTCCCTTTGGCCGAATGGTATTCAATACCGAACGTACCTCGATGCCGAGTGCACCTCTGAAATACCGAGCGCTATCGCTCCCCGAACGATACGACGCCGAACGCTCATAACATGCCGAATGTCCATCTGATGTCGAACGTCCTTCTACGCCCAGCATCCTGGTGTTTTCTGTCTAGTTGCCCGGTCAAACTTTCAGGTAACATTTTGCCCCCCAAAGTACATCGTGTAGTCGAACAAGATGTGCTTTGAACTATGAGTTGGCGTAATGCCGAGGCCGAATGACACTCAAATGCCGAACAAGATGACCCATGTCGAACGTTCCTCCGTGCCGAGCGTATTTCGTGCTTTGACCGGTTTTACCGTATAGAGTCATTTTGACTTCCTCTCCTTTTCCTATAAAACTTGGTGCTCTACTTCTTCTTCTTTTTCTCACTTCTTACTTTTCGAGAGCAAGCAACTTATGTCTTTTAAGTTTTACACTTCCGTTCCCCGAATCGAGCGCGTCCCTCCGACAATTCCTTCCGAAGCTCCCATCATTCCTCTTGGTAAGAGCTTTCATAAATCTTCACTTAAAGCCACAATCTGTATTTAGACCTTAGGCGATTCCACGACGGGTGGAATGGAGAGGAGAGAAATAGATGGTAGAGGCGCTCGGAGGTGGGAGTTAGCTGGAGATGCGTGGCGATGAAAGTGAGACGCAGTGGTATGGTTCGGGCTTGCAATGGTTAGCTAACTCCCCATGCCGAACGTTGGCGCTTAAAATCGAACGCTAACACCCCGGTGTGTGAAATGTGACTGTGAAAGCACCACCCGACGGTTCGGGAACAGAATATCAACTAAAATAACAGAAAATACAGTAAGAGACAGCGATTTTATAGTGGTTCGGCTTAAGGAGTAGCCTACGTCCACTTTAAGTATCTTTATTACTGATCTCGTTACAAGATGATACAATGCTCTTCAAGTACAAATCTCTTTAGTTACAAAACACTTTGAGCAAGTAGCTTAAGCTTCGATGTGGATGAAAGTCTTCGAATCCACGTCGGACGTGTGAAAGTCTTTCAAAGTGGCTTGTAGTGTTGTTCGAAACTTCAAGTATAGAGTCGGTTTAGAAACTGGCAGAGTATCGGCGCTTGAAGAGATTGTCCAAAAGTCCCCCCACACGTTGGAGTTAGTGCCGTATTTATAGAGGAGCTAGAGGAGCTCCCGTGCTAAGTTGTAAGTGGTGACCGACTTAAGGTAAGTCTTGGAGCGTGACCGACTCAGGATAAGTCGTAGGTCGCGTTCTATCTTTTAAGCATGGCTCACGGCTTAACTGGGATAAACATGTTCTCTTGAGTACAAGTCCTGAGTCGCGAACAAGTTAACCGACTCTGGTTCAAGTAACGCGGTATTTGATTTGCTTTCGTGCTTAGGTCGTGTGCGACCAAGCATGGGTCGTGAGTCGGTCGTGGCTTAAGTGAAGTTGCTTTTGAGCCTTTCTTGTCTCGAGTCGTTAGGCCGGCCATTTCTTGAGTCGTTTGCCCCCTTAAACCATTGAGTCGTTGTCCCCCTTGAGTCGTTGGATCGGCAACCTCTTAAGGAATTAGGTCGGTAACCCTTCTAGGCCGTTGAGTCGGTGATCCTTCAAGGCCGTTGAGTCGGTCCATTCTCTTAACCCGCCAAGTCATGGCTTCCTTAAGTCGGTAGGTCGTACCATTCCTTGAGCCGTTAAGTCGTGGCTTCCCTTAACTCATTAAACCGTTTAGTCGTACTACTCTTAACTCGTTAAACCGTTAAGTCGTGCTACTCTTAACTCGTTAAACCGTTAAGTCGTACTACTCTTTATGCAGCTAAGTCGTCATTTCTTTAAGTCGTTAACTCATGTTGTTATCTCCTGGGTCGCTAGCAGAGTGGAGTTAACATTTGCCCCTCGAAGTTCACGCCTAAGAATTAGGTCGTGTGCTTCGATGTCTCCTAACCTGTATTTGCTTAGATCGTTAAGTCGTGGATGACTCATGGAAGAGTTAAGTCGTTTGTGCCGATCCATGTTCCTTTCTCTTCCCTATATAAGTCCTTAGGTCGTCTCTTCCTCCTTCACCCTATTGCATTCTGTGCCGCTATTAACAATCTTTCAAGCCTCCAAGAGTGAATTCAATCAGTTCGTCAATCCATCCTTATCATCAAATTTCGTAAGTAATCTTAGTCAAGGCTCAATCACAACCATCTCGGAAACGCGTTTCTCCCTTTTTTCCAATCCTAATCCAATTTAATGTGTTACGCCTTACTGTGAATCACATCATAACCAGTCTTTAGGAGTTATCAGATACGCTGGCATCCTAATTCACGAGAACGCGGTGATGTGTTGGATCCATGATGGATCTGGGATAGTTTGAATCGACTTTTGGTGATTCAATGATGTTGAAGGATGATGGGTTATTGGGTCACAGATCAACTGGTTGTCGAACTTGTGGGTGAAGCAGAGTTTTCCGAAAACTTGGAGGAGATGACGGAGTTTTTAGGTGTTTGGGGAAGACGGGCAGATACTAGGTTGATGGTGTTAACGGGTATCGGGTTGGATAGGAGTTAACTTGTTTTTCGAATCAACCGACTTAGGAGCCTTTGCAGATTTAATTATGCGCGACTTAATTTTTAGGCCATGTTAAATTCCTGACGACTTAGGACTTAGGACTTAGCAGGATTCTTATTGCCTTGGTTAGAAACTTTGCGGCTTATCCTTTAGGTCGTGTAAACGACTTAACCTCTGAGTCCTGTTAACGACTTAACTCTTAGGTTACATGAGCAGCTTAGCCTTTAACTCTTGTGAACGACTTAACTAGATACGACATAAGCTTCGAGTCGCGGCCGAGCTAAGACTTAGAGAAATTCTCATCACTTTGAACCGAAGCCTTTTCTCCTCAACACGCTTTGCGGCTTATAGGACCAACGATTTAAGGAGCCAACGACTTAACTTGCAGGAAATCTTTTAAGTTGTGGACGACTTAACTTTTAGGTCGTGGACGACTCAACCTTTAGGTCGTTGATGACTCATCACTTGAACAATCTTTTACTTGCCGAATTGTTTCCTTTAGCCTAAGACAATTGCATCCCACCCTTTGAATTGCCGAGATAATTTTCATTATTTTATTATGCTTTGTTTCCAGATTATGCTGACTTTAATGCTAATGACATGTCAAACACAACATTTGCAAAGAACTAGGGCGAATATACTAGCACTGATTGCCCACATCAAATGACAGATTAGTCGATAAAACATAATCAACTTAAAGAAACTATATGAAATGCTGTGAACCAATCAACTAAAGCGAAGTATTAATGCAAAGCATCGTTAACTTGAGCTGATTTGTTTGCATCAACATTAAACTTGCGTATCTGGACTTAAAACAACAAGCCCTGAAACTTCATTACTGACAAACGCTTGCTAGTCTTAATTCCAGTTATATTTGCTTGTTGCTTTGTTAATTTTACACAGCACTTCACACATTTAGGAAACGTGCACCTTTTCGTTTGAATATCCAGTTGTTTATGTAGAATGGCCTCACATCAAGAAGAAGTAACAGAACAAACTGGAGGGGCTCTTCCAATAACTACTCCGCTGACCACTCCACCGGAAAGAGTCTCAACTTCCTTGAGTCAACGAGCGTTTAATCTATTACGCGCCCAATTTGGCATTGTTGAAACGGATGCTATATTGCCCGGGCCAAATGATTTTGCTGATAGACCTCCTCGCGGCTTCGTTGCTGTCAACCGCCAAATGTGCTTGTGCGGTGCTATTCCTCCCTTCAATGACTTTCTTCAACAGTTTCTACTTCGATTGACCATCTCTCCGTTCCAACTACACCCCAATGGTTATGCCATTCTGATAGGGTTGTGTGTTTTATTCATGAGAACTCTGGATCGACTGCCGAGTTTCGAGGAAATTTGTTATTTATGTTCTTTCACAAAGACTAAAGATCATCCCTCCATTGTTGTTATAAGAAGCGCTAGGAACCACAAACTCATTACTGATCTTTCCGAAAGCGTTCATGGCTTCTTAAATCAGTTTTTCTTTGTTCGCTGCCCCCTAGGATTTTACGCCATCTGGAGAGTAGGAAGTAAGATTACTTGTTTCCATTTTTCCATTCCTGAGCTTTTCGAGATCTGAGTTGTTAAGTGCTAATTTCACTCTTTCCTTTTTCAGCGCTTCCTTCCCCCTCTAAAGATCCAGGCCACAAGCAAATTTTTGAAAGACTGAATGCCATGACCGTAGAAGAGAGAAGTATAAAGTTTTTATTGAGGGACGAATTCTTACATCGGTTTGGACTTCTGCATTCTTCTCGCTCTACACACCCCCATGATGTTCCAGACTCCCCATCTAAAGCATTAGATGCCCCAGTTTCTACTGACGAACCCATACCAAAAGAACCTGCCTCCGAGGCTTCTCTGGTGAAGTGCTCTACTACTGCCGACGTTGCGGGGTCGTCTGGCAAATTCACACTTTCCCCAGTCATTGAGGAAGAAGAGCCTCAGGGATCTCCTCAACATTCACAGAAGTCTGGTGATGAAGAAGCCGGGAAAACAAGCTTTGTCAAGCAGAGCGGGGACAACACTTTCGAAGGGTTGAGCGACCTGTTTGTCACCTCACAAGAGCTCTTTAAAGACGACCCTGTCACTACTAGGGTTTCTTCTTCAGTAGTTGAAGCAACTTCTACTTTGTAACAAACTCCGTCGACCCAAGAGTTGACGTTAACTACTACCCCCACAATTCCTCCACGATCGAAGAGTGGTTCGTAGTTTGACGCGCGTAGTTTGCACATAACACACACTTAAAACTTCTCGGCACTTTCATACACTTAACTCTTTGTACTTTGAAGATTCTAAAGTTATGCTCCTTTTTCATTTTCAGGTTCTCCAATGAGGCGAAGTGGTTCATATTACGACGACTTCAAGCAATACGAAAAGCGTGGTCAGTATGACTATAGGCGCTATCTTCCCACTTATAGGGAAACTGATGAAGAGAGGGCTGCTCGAAAGGCTCAGGAGAGACGTTCTTATGAAGAACGCTATGGAAGAGGGGATGAGCGGTACGATTCTTCCCATAGAGAGGGTGATTCCCATAAACGTAAATCCCATGATGACAGAGGGAAGAGCCACATGGCTGATGACCCAAGCAAACGGGCTAAAGTTAGTGAGCAATCAGTGCCTGCAATTTCTGAGAAGACCACTGCTCCCATTCCTTCTCAATCTCCTGCACCTTCCCGTACCGATATCCAGACAATCATCAACAGGCCTTCATATCAAGTTGGGCCAGGTCCATCTACTCTCCAAAGTCGGTTTCCACAATGGTGCTTGAAGGGGGTTCGCTTTGATCATGACTTAGTTCCAACTGACAAGCTTGTCATGTTGCGAAATCTTGATACCGTCAGACTTGATATTGAGAGAATGTCGAGCTGGCAAAAACTTGTTGACGAACTCCAGAGAGTGAACCGTGTGAACCTTGAAGCTATGTTGACCATGGAGAATGATAAATCTGATTGGCAAAAAATTCTCAATGAACATGACGCAGAGATGAGGAGCATCACTGCCTACAACGAAAAACTTGAAGCAGATGTTGAGAAACTAAAAGAAGAGCTCGCCACATCTTCTACTTCTTACACTCAAAAAGAAGAAGTGCTTCAGAAACAAGTAAGAGATGCTCATGCCGGCCAAAGAGATGCCGAAGACAGGCTCAATGTGCAAAAAAGAATCAATGAGGGCTATATCGCTGATATTGCAGAGCTTCGGAAGAAAACCGTCTCTCAAGAGGCGGAGATCGAAATGCTAAAGCTTCAACTTTCCAAAGATGAAAGAGAGCGCGAGGAGGCCGTTGCCGGTAAAATTGCAGCTGTAGAATCTCATGAGGCAACGAAGACCAGCATCAGCTCGACATTATTTGACTTTTATCTACACAGCGTCTTGGGGCGTGGTAGTCTCGCCTTTCTAGGCCCCAAATATGAAGTTGCTCTGGCTGAAGTGTGGGAGGCCGCACTTGACATGCTTGGCGGTAAAGGTGCTGGCTATGTCGAATCAGCTCTTGAGAAGCATTACTTGGATGACGAAGCTCGCGCCGCTCTTGTCAGGGGAAAAGAACAACTTGCCAAGTTAAGAGCCGAAATGGCAGAAGGGGAACATTTAAGAAAAACTACTTCAACTGATCCAATTCAGCCTTCACCTTCGGCCGAAATCGACATTGTCGGCTCCCGTTCTCATTCTCCACCCCTACCGAAGCTATCACAGAAGGTGCAACTGTCCATAATGGAGACGAAAGCCAACAAAGCGGTGAAGCGCTGGGTTTTGAGATTGACGTAGAAAAGCCTACTTTGCCAGGTAATCCTAATGCTGATCTTGCTCAAATAGACTGCTCATTTGCTTCTTATGAGTTTGATGAGCTTCTTGACTACTTCTTGAATCTCACCGAGCCTTTATCTCCTCTCTTTACTGACTTTAACTTCTTTTCTTATGTAGAGAAAGTGCCGAGCTTCATTCAGACTCCCCCTCCTTCAGTTATTCCTCCCCCGCCTCTCCAGGTCACTCCCCCTTCAGTCTTTCAACCAGGGTCACAAGAGGAGCAAATAGAAGCTCTCCGAGACTTAGATGATCCTAATGCTTCACAGGAACACGGGGAGAAGGGCTTGGAGAAGGCAATGAGTCCTCGGAGCGAACCATTTCCGATGATATAAAATTGTCTGCTCTTTTTACTCCGGGAAGCGAGTCTTCTTCGAAGAGGAGGAGAAAGAGTACTACTTCTAAGAAGAAAAGAAAAAGCATTTCCGTTACTGAAAAGGAAGCGGAGGGTGATCCGGCAGTATCCCTCTCTCCTTCTTCCCCAACTCTCCCAAGCGGTCCTGAAAAACTACCTATTAGGTCAGGTGAAGGCTCCTAAGGTGGTGGTAAGAAGAAGAAGTGATGAGCCCTGCTTCTCCTTCCTTATTTTTACTTTTTGCTTTTAGATTTTTGTTTGTACTGACCGGACGTTGTGCGGGTACCGGCCCCCGCTTTTCTTTTATTTTAAAACCTACACCTGTACAAAATTTTGACAGTATTGAATAAAATGATTCTTTTGGTTTGTAAAAACTTCTGTCCGTATTTGAGAATGCATTTACTCTTCGTTTTTGTACAAGTTTCTTTATATGATATTGCAGTGAGCTTGTGGTATGTTGTTCGAGCGTTATTTTTACCAATGTAGCTATACTATGTTGCCCCTATACCATAAGCTCATTGCAATATTTTCAACTTTGAGGGGACTTGTACTCTTATTTTCTGGAGAATAATTATTCCATATTTGCGGAAATATCATTTCGCCCTAAACAGAGTACACCTCGTTTCATATGAGTTTTCACGCTCCACCCTTCGGAGATATCACTTTTTCTTTTGCATATATACATTCTTACAAAATGAATTCTTCTATGTGGTAAAGCGGGCCTCCGAAGGGCATTTTAACTTTTTTTTTTTGAAGAAGAGTATTTTCAAGAATAGATGAACCAATCTTCCTTTGAAAGCTAAAGTGTGCCTTTAAAGAGGGCTTCCTTTTAGAGAACAACTCATCCGTTTGAAAGAAGTTTGCATTTATACTTTATAGGATAATATTTCCGTTTCAAGAAAGTATTTCTCTAGCTTAGTAAAATGCACTTCATATTGGAGGAGTCTTCTCTTTCTTTCTTCTTTTTTTTTATTGCAAAGTCTTTGCACTCCTCTTTTTCTTTTTCTTTTCTTTTTTTTTTTTTAAAAAAAAGTCACTTTTGCTTTGGTTAGTGAGTTTCACTTCATAGTGCAGTGGGCCTTTCGAAAAGAAAAAGGGGTTTCAACCTGCTTGAGCCTCTGATGAGAGTTTTTGATTGTGCCTCTGGGAAGATGTCTTTTTGTTTGATTGTGCCTCTGGGAAGAGGTCTTTTTGTTTCTGCCTCTTGGGAGAGGCTTTTATCTTTTCCCTGTTCGTTGGGAAGCGGGCCTCCGAAGAGGGCTTTTCACATTTCGACTCATGTGAAGTTTTATTTCAGATCACAGTGAAATGTGTGCCTCTGAGTAAGGCTTTTGCCTGGAAGTTTGGAGCTTCTTTCTCTTAGTTGGATGGATTCACGGGAGTGTATCACCGATCAGTCCACAACTTTATGTCGAGAAAGAACTCTCTTTTTCTGGCGAGGCCCGCTCGAGGTCTTTTAGCATTTCAACTATGGTGAAATGGGCCTCCGAAGAGGGCTTTTCACATTCCAGCGCTTGTGAAGTTTTATTTCAGATCTCGGTGGAATGCGTGCCTCCGAGTCTACCTGGAAGTTTCTTTCTCATTGTTGGCCGGATTCACGGGGCGAGCGCAAGTTACTTGGACGTTTGTTTACGTAGATTGTCTCAACTAGTGAACGAGCGCCTTGCCTTCCACTTGGGAAGGTGCCTCCGGTCGTTTCATGGACTCATGGGGCGGACGCAAGTTACTTGGATGCTTGTCTACGCAAAATGTCTCAACTAGAAAACAAGCGCTTTGCCTTCCTGTTGGGAAGGTGCTTCTGATCATTCCATACCATGTTGAA
Organism: Allium cepa; assembly: GCA_030765085.1. NCBI lineage: Eukaryota > Viridiplantae > Streptophyta > Magnoliopsida > Asparagales > Amaryllidaceae > Allium > Allium cepa. The sequence continues at coordinate 958,422,505 of CM060939.1, read as the reverse complement.
AAAGTATTCTGGCATGCCCCGTTTGAGGTCTTTATCCTCCGAAGAGTTGTGCCTCTTAAGAGGGATTGTGCCTCCGAAGAGGTCTTTTGCTGTTTGATGCTTGCTCGCCCATGTCTCTTTGTCATCTATTCATGTCGGCGATCCCCGTTATCTTTTCCAAATATAATCCCTTTTTAGTTGCCAATAATTTTCCTTATCCAAAGGAATATGCTTCAAAGTTAAGCGAGTTGGTGGTGGTAGACACAGGCTATTTAACTGGATGCTTGTTTGTACAAACATTCGCAGTTAGTTAGAAATGGTCCACTTCCATCCACATCGCTAACTTTTGTTCGAAGCACTTCTTTCGTAGGATTTGAGTATGGAAATTTTGAATGGTTTAGCGTTTGCTTGCTTGGTGATGTCGGAGATCGCTTGGTCTTGTGATGGGTAAGCTTTGTTTTTATGGCCTGCATTATTAAATCGACATTTTAGTAACACAATTAACGTATTTTGTATGTCGAAATAAAACAAAGCAGTTTATAGTAGTAGAGAACACAAGATTTATAGTGGTTCGGCCAAAAGCTGGGCCAACATCCACTTTATAGCTTTTCATTATTCACTTGCTTTACAATTGCTTTCAATACAAGAATCATATATTCGTAATTCTTTTACAACATTTCAGCAAAGCTTTTAAGTAAAATATGGACGCAAATGATTGTTGTTCCAAGCTCTTGGGATTGGTTCTCCTTCGACAGTTGTGAGTTTGAATATTCCTTCAAAAAGTTTCGTGCCTATGACATATAGCCCCTCCCAGTTTAGCCCAAACACACCTGTGGCTGTCCTAATTCTCTTCAGGACTAGGTCCCCAACTTCAAAGCCGCGCTGACGAACTTTGGAATCGAAGTGCTTGGCTATCCTTTGCTGATGGGCTGCAATTCTAAGCTTAGCCTCTACTCTTCTTTCATCAAGGAGGTCAAGCGCTTCCAATTGCAGTTTTTCATTCTCATCTTGATCAAAATGGATCCTTCTGTGTGAGGGAACTTCCGTTTCCACTAGAATCATTGCTTCTGATCCATATGCCAATGAAAATGGAGTATGGCCAGTCGTAGTTTTGTGGGTAGTTCTGTATGCCCATAGTGCAAGTGGTAACTTATCGACCCAACCACCTTTTGCTTTTTCTAGCTGCTTTTTGATGGTTGATTTGATGATTTTGTTTACTGCTTCCACTTGCCCGTTTGCCTGCGGATGAGCCACTGCTAAGAAGCTTTTTCGGATCTTGAATCATTTGTAGAAATCTTGGAATTCCTCACTTTCGAACTGCATACCATTGTCTGCGATTATCTTCTGAGGCACATCATACCTGCAAATGATATTTTTAGTCACAAAACTTATCATTTTCTTAGAGGTAACGGTAGCCAATGGTTCAGCTTCAGCCCATTTAGTGAAATAATCAACAGCAACGATAGCATACTTAATCCCCGATTTGGCAGTCGGCAAAGGCCCAATGAGATCTATTCCCCAGATGGCAAACGGCCATGGAATGACCATTTGTGTTAGCTCAATGGAAGGTGCTCTAGGAATTTTGGCAAATCTTTGGCATTTATCACACTTTCGGGAATAGTCAGCAGCATCTCGATTAATCTCTGGCCAAAAATATCCATAACGGAGAATTTTCTTTGCTAAAGTTTGACCTCCTGTATGATCTCCACACTCCCCTCCGTGTACTTCAATTAGAATTTTCTTGGCTTCTTCTTTAGTTACACAGCAGAGTAGTGGCATTGAAAATCCCCGTCTGTACAATCAGCCATCCTGGATCATATATCTAGAGGCTTTCCATAGCAGCTTCTGTCGTTCTTTTGAACTTTCTGGCAAAGAACCATTGAGCAAATATTCAAATATCGGAGTCATCCATGATTCTTGCTCTTGGGATACATTCATAATCCAATCAACATCCATTTCATCTGTGCTCAGAGCTGACAAGACTTCGACGAGAACTAATCCCAATAGTTGAGCTTCACCAGTACTTGAATACTTTGCGAGAGAATCCGCCTTCATGTTCTCTTCTCGGGTATATGGCTTATTGAATAATGGTCAAAATCTTCAAGAAGCTCCCAGGCTTTTGATAAATAGGCGGGTAGATTCCCTCCTTTAGCTTGAAATTCCTTCTTGACTTGGCAGACAATAAGCTGAGAATCACTGAAGATCTGAAATGCCTTGATGCTTAGTTCTTTAGCGATCCATAAACCAGCGATGAGAGCTTCATATTCTGCTTCATTATTTGTCGAAGGAAATTCTATTCTCAGTGCATAACATAGCGATCGCCCTTCTGGGGTTTCAAGGACAACCCTTGCTCCGGACAGTAATCATTCCTTGCGCCATCGACATACAATTTCCATTGGATTGGGATGTTATCAATGGCTTCTTCCTCACTATCACCTTTATCCGTACATTCTGCGATGAAATCTGCTAAAGCTGGTCCATTGATTGCTTTCCGGGGATGATAAGTGATGTCATATTGGCTGAGTTCAATATCCATTTCAAAAGACGGCCTGAAGTCTCAGGACGGAATAGGACTTGCTTTAGAGGTTGATCAGTGAGGACTTTGATGGGATGAGCTTGGAAATACGTCCTCAATTTTCTTGATGCGATCAACAAACAATAGGCGAGCTTTTCCAACCTTGAATAGTTCATCTCTGCCCTAGTGAATCTTTTGCTGATATAATAGACTGGGCGTTGAACCCTTGCGTCTTCCCGTACCAACACTGCACTGAGAGCATGAGATGAAATTGCCAAATATATGAAGAGATCTTCACCATTGTCAGGCTTTGAAAGTATCTGAGGCACTTCCATATGACGAACCAACTCATCAAATGCTTTCTGACATTCAGGAGTCCACTCAAATTTTTTTATTCCTTTCTTCAGAGCATCAAAGAATGGAATGCATTTGTCAGTAGCTTTTGAAATGAACCGACTCAAGGTACCAACCTTTCAATTGAGACTTTGCAATTCCCTCTTCGTTCTAGGAGCTTTGACCTCTCTCAGGGCAGTGATCTGAGCAGGATTAGCTTCAATGCCCCTAGCGCTCACAATGAAACCCAAAAACTTTCCGGACTCCACTCCAAATGAACATTTCAAGGGATTAAGCTTCATTTTGTACTTTTGGAGTACTACGAACATCTCTGCCAAGTGATCCATGTGGTCCACTACTTTCTTAGACTTCACTAGCATATCATCAACATAAACTTCAATTGTCTTGCCAATCTGCGGTTTAAACATGGCATTAACAAGACTTTGGTAAGTTGCCCCCGCATTCTTAAGTCCGAAAGGCATCACTTTGTAGCAGTAGAGACCAACATCGATGATAAAGCTCGTGTCCTCCTGAACCGGCTCATGCATCATGATCTGGTTATATCCGGAGTAGGCATCCATAAAGATAGTAATTCATGTCCCGCTGTTCCATCCACCAACTGGTCAATTCTGGGTAATGGGAAGCAGTCTTTGGGGCAAGCTTTGTTTAGATCTGAAAAGTCAATGCACGCTCTCCACTTTTTATTAGCCTTTTTAACTAGTACTGGATTTGAGACCCAATTTGGATAAGTAGACTCCCTGATAAAACCATTCTCCATGAGCCGGTCGACTTCTTCTTTCAATGCTGCTGACCTTTCTGGACCCTGAGTTCTTCTTTTCTGTTTCACGGGTGTAAACTTTGGATCAATGTTCAGAGTGTGTACTGTAATCTCTGGGGATATTTCACACATGTCAGCATGAGTCCAAGCGAATACATCCAAATTTGCCTTCAAAAATGAAATCAGAACATTCTGAACTGTTGTGTTGAGTTGTGAACCCACATTCAGCACTTTGTTTGGGTCCTTTGGGTCAACGGGTACCGGCACTGTTACCTCTACCGGTACTACCCTATTCTCCCCTGCACTGGCTTTCCTTGGATCCATCTCTCTTCGTGCACCACTAATTCACCAGTGCAGGGTCCACCGTGTAATTGCTACAAGGTTGGTTCTTTGATGCAGACTGGAGTCGCCGCACCTTTTCCCGTTTCTCTTTTCCTTGATTCACGCAACTCTGTAAGATAACATTCTCGCCCCACATCTTGGCCTCCTTTAATCACACCAACTCCATTATCTGTGGGGAATTTTATAGTCAGACACCATGGGGCAAGAACGGCTTTGAATGTAGCAAGAGTTGGTCGGCCTAAAACGGCATTGTAGGCAGAGAATTCTTCAAAAATTATAAAGGTTTGCTTTCGAGCCACCTTCCTCAGCCCTTTTCTAAGTTCTACAGACAAACCTATGGTCCCAATCGGCTGTTTGGGTTCCCCAGCAAGCCCAACAATCTTAAGTGATGAAGCTTGAACGTCAGCCATTGGAATTTTCATTCTATCAAAAGTCTACTTGAAGAGAATGTTGCATGAAGCTCCACAATCAACTAGAACTCTTCTCACAGTAGCCGGCCCAATACCAGCGGATATGACTAAAGGATCTATGGTAGGAGCCTCGATACCCAAAGAATCTCTAGCACTGAATACAATATCATCAGTGGAAGTCTTTTGTTGCTTTAAAGGTGCATCATTTTCTAATACAAAAACATTCTCTTCAACCGGTACATGCCTCAAGGCCCGGGCATACCTTTCCATCTCGCCCCAGCTTTTGTCTGCTGGGTGAGGCCCTCCAGTTATTATATTGATGACAGGTCTTTCCGACTCATGTTCTACGGCCTTCTCACTTGAGCCAGGATGGTGAGCGGGAACTTGTTGTCCATGAGTCGACGAGGCTGGGGCATTTCTTTTCCTTTTCACATACTGTTGGAGCTTGTTCTCTTTCAAGAGTTGTTCAATTACCTCTTTCAAATGACGGCATTCGTTGGTGTCATGGCCGAGTTGGTTGTGGAACCGGCAGAACCTTCCACTTTTTTCCATCTTACTTCCAACTCTCATTTTAGGTGGTGTCGGATAATTGACATCATCCTTGGTCGCAAAGAAGATGTTCTCAGGGGTATCGGTCAAGGGTGTGAAATTGAAAGGACGGCCTTTCTTAGCATCTCCTTGTTTCTTTCCACCATCATTTCCCCTTTTCTGAGTGTTAGGTTCTTTCTTGTTCGAAGCAGCACCATTGTTCCCGGCTTCTACTGATACCACCTTAGCCGGTGTTTGGAGGCTCTCCAAGCGCATGAATTCATCCGCTTTCTTGCAGAATTTGTCAAGCGAGTTTGGTTCTTTCATTTTCAACCATTTTCCAAATTCGCTTGATTTGTCAATCGCCCTCATCAAGTATGTTAGGACCATGCGTGGCTCAGCATTATCTACCTCAGCCAATGCTATGTTAAAACGATTTAAAAATGATCTGATGGATTCTTCTGGATTTTGCTCTAGACTTGACAGCGACATTATATCCTTTGCTTTTGAAGCATACAATCGAAATTGCTCCTTGAATTTCCTGGTCAAATTGGAGAACTGATCAATGGACCTGACCGGCAGCTTTGTAAACCACAATAGAGCCACACCTTCCAGATATACCGGGAAATATCGACATTTGATTTCATCAGATGCTCTGGCACCCGTCATATGCCAATCGTACTTATACAGAAACTCATTAGGATCACTCGTCCCCTTGTAAGCCGGAATAGTATGGGAACGAAATTCCTTGGGAACTCTGCCTTCAAGATCTTTTCAGTAAATGGAGTTTTGCTTGAAGCAAAACCCCATTCTTTCTCATCTTCATCTCTTCGCATGCTTTCCTTCATAATCTGACGAACCATGCTTGAGAAATACTCTTCATCATTTAGAGGCTCTGGAGGGCAAACAACAGCCATTCTTTCTGAATTCTGTCTTGACAGTCGTTCATGGAAGGTCGGCTGCGGTCCTGATCCTCCAGCCTGGAGAGGTGTCTTTTCCACAGGGTCTGCGGTTCTTCGAGAAACGTTCCCTCCTTCAACATCTTGAACTCCCGCAGTAGGATTTCCATCATTATTAACCGGTTGACGGGTAGCCCCAAGTAGATCATTCAACTTACTTAAGATCAGTGCGTTCTGGGCATTCTGAGCCTCCAACTGTGCATTCTGGGTATTCAATTGTTGATTCAACCACAAAACTACGGCGTCCAATTTTGCTCGCGTAACTCCAACAGTTGGAGCTGCTTGACTTGAAGGAGGAGAGGTAGCGGTATTCTCTTGAACATTGTCGGATCTTACAGAACTTCGTTTTCTCCCAGGAGCCATTATTTCCAATAAACTTCTGGTTTTAAAAGAAATCCTTTCAACAACTTTTTGAGAAGCAATGGTGAGAACAACCTGAGTTCGATCTTCTCAGTGAAAGCACCAAAAATGTTGACGCTTAAAATCGAATGCTAACACCCCGGTTTGTGAAATGTGAATGTGAAAGCACCACCCGACGGTCCGAGAACAGAATATCAGCTAAAATAACAGAAAATACAGTAAGAGACAGCGATTTTATAGTGGTTCGGCTTAAGGAGTATCCTACGTCCATTTTAAGTATCTTTATTACTGATCTTGTTACAAGACGATACAATGCTCTTCAAGTACAAATCTCTTTAGTTACAAAACACTTTGAGCAAGTAGCTTAAGCTTCGATGTGGATGAAAGTCTTTGAATCCATGTCGGACGTGTGAAAGTCTTTTAAAGTGGCTTGTAGTGTTCTTCGAAACTTCAAGTATAGAGTCGGTTTAGAAACTGGCAGAGTATCGGCGCTTGAAGAGATTGTCCAAAAGTCCCCCCACACGTTGGAGTTAGTGCCATATTTATAGAGGAGCTAGAGGAGCTCCCGTGCTAAGTTGTAAGTGGTGACCGACTTAAGGTAAGTCTTGGATCGTGACCGACTCAGGATAAGTCGTAGGTCGCGTTCTATCTTTTAAGCATGGCTCACGGCTTAACTAGGATAAGCATGTTCTCCTGAGTACAAGTCCTGAGTCGCGAACGAGTTAACAGACTCTGGTTCAAGTAACATGGTATTGGATTTTCTTTCGTGCTTAGGTCGTGTGCGACCTAGCATGGGTCGTGAGTCGGTCGTGGCTTAAGTGAAGTTTCTTTTGAGCCTTTCTTATCTCGAGTCGTTAGGTCGGCCATTTCTTGAGTCGTTTGCCCCCTTAAACCATTGAGTCGCTGTCCCCCTTGAGCCGTTGGATCGGCAACCTCTTAAGGAATTAGGTCGGTAATCCTTCTAGCCCGTTGAGTCGGTAACCCTTCAAGGCCGTTGAGTCGGTCCATTCTCTTAACCCGCCAAGTCATGGCTTCCTTAAGTTGGTAGGTCGTACCATTCCTTGAGCCGTTAAGTCGTGGCTTCCCTTAACTCGTTAAACCGTTAAGTCGTACAACTCTTAACTCGTTAAACCGTTAAGTCGTACTACTCTTAACTCGTTAAACCGTTAAGTCGTACTACTCTTTATGCAGCTAAGTCGTCATTTCTTTAAGTCGTTAACTCATGTTGTTATCTCCTGGGTCGCTAGTAGAGTGGAGTTAACACCGAACGAGACTGAAGAGGGAAAATCAAAGGGAAGTGGGGAAAGTACAGGAGGTCGTTCGATATTGTAGTCGAACAGTATTTTAGCCGAACGCTATCCTGGCCGGTCAGTATTTAACCGGTCGACATCTTGGCCGAGCGATCATGAATACCGATCCATACCCTATTGGCCGAACATGACATAAGCCGAACGAACATAAATGGCGACCGTATTCTATTGGCCGAACATAACTTAAACCGACCAAACAATTGCCTTGCCCAACTTCAAAACTAAATAAGGACAGAAACTCTAGCATACTTGTACATCGAACTAATTTTGATTGATAACCTTCCCAGCAGATATAAACCTGAACTTAATTTGATGTAATCGGATAACTTCCTCTAACGTTTTCTGAACCTGAAACTGTAATCGCCATAAAGAATGCTCTTGGGGACGGTCAGCGATGACGATCTTCGAAGGCGATGATTTTAAGCTTAGTTTTATATCAGTAATCTTGCGACTTTCAAATTTTCAATGCTTATACACGATTGATTGCACTAGTTCACACACCACGTGGGGCGAATATTTGTGTTGTTATTCTAACGTCGATCACTTTTCCAGTATAGTTCACACTGGTGTTTTTTCAGATCCGCTATTTATTGAAGATGTCTAAAAGATCCAGCTCCGCCACTATCTCAGATAGGCCCGGGCCAAGGGGACGTAGACATTTCTAATCCGTCGACCTCCCCCACTCATGATTTTGCTCCTCATACCCTGGAGTCAACGATTCTTTTGGATAATCCGATCGATTCACAGGTTCAAAGATTAACGAAGCCGCTCTCCGGCGAATAAGTTCGATTCACGGAATCCCTTTCATCGACGTGTTGGTTCCGTCGTGCCATGATCGTCCACACCTTCCCCCAGTCGGATACACCGCCTGCAATAAGTTTATGTGCTAGGTGGGCAGCGTGCCTCCGTTCAATTTATTTCTTCGGGATGTGTTGCAATACATAGAGGTCGCCCCGTCGCAGCTGCACCCAAACGGTCATGCATTCATTTATGGGACCTACCTCCTTTTTATGGCTGTCTTCTCTAGGCCTCCAAATCCCCGCGACATCAGATATATTTATATGATCAAGAAGCGGAGAGATAGCCCCTCGTTCGTGTTTCTCGAGCTGCACCACAAGTGCCAAATTCTGACCGGAGCATGAAGCAAGTTTTCCCTATACAAACAGGAATGGTTCTACGTGCTCTGACCTCCCGGTTTCGCAAGGAGACGGGTTGAAGGAAGTAAGTCTTCTTTTTAGAGCAATGCTCATATTTCGGTTGAGGCGATGCTTTTTCTAACTCTTGTTTCATTTTTTAAGATATCAATCCACATCATGAGGGCCGCGGCTATTCAGAGGCTGTTGAAGATATTAGGGCTCTTCCAACTGAGGAACGAGACATCCGAACCCTCATTTCAAATGAGTCACTGTCAAGGTTCGGGCTGTTAGCAGAAGGTCGTCGGGTGAGCCTTCCTGAGGGCCTCTCCTTCCCCAAGCCCGCGTCCAGTAAAGGGAAGAAGTTGGCTGAATCGTCATCATGCCATATCCACGGTGCACAAGAGGAGTGGAAATCAAAGAGGGTGAAACACCTGAAACTCAAGGTGAGAATGCGGGTCCTACTCAGGATCCGCTGGTCGAAGTGAACGATATTGAAATGTCATCTTCCCCTTCGAAAGGAAAAAATACGTTGACATATAAGATTAGAGAGAAGAAGGTCGGCGGAACTTCCAAAGTTACGCTCATCCCGGTGGAGAAGGAGGCTTCTTCACAGCACGTTGAAAGTCGCTAAAGGGCCTTTCGAATCTCTCCATTCCGGAGGATCTGCTCAACTATGATTTTGGCGATCCGGAGGCATTCAAGTTCCATTCGCCTATTAGAGGCGATGTGGGCATTCCAATCCAAAGTCAGGGAGAGAAAACCCATGTTAGCAAGGCTACTAGTCCGTCGGGGAAACACTAGGACACACACGAATATTTGCACTTCAATTCGCACTTAAATTTTTGTTGTCACATCTCTCCTTGCTAACTCTTTATTATTTTAATTTCGTGCAGGTGACATGGGGCGCTCACACGGATTCGATCATCTCCGTTGTTCTTCTATTTTTCGTCCCTTCGGACGGGACTCGGGTCTCGAGAGACGTCGAGATAGAGGCGGTGATGGTGATAGGGACCATCATTCTCGGGACTCATCATCTCAGAAGAAACCGTATTACCAGCCCAAGCATAATCGAAACCCCTCTTCTCATTCGGGCCAAAGAAAGGATAAGCCTGGTTTCAAGGGGTCGCAATCTGATATCCCCCGAGATCAACGCTCTGATTCTTCTTCCACTTGACAGTCCCGAGATTCTCATAGGAGGGGCGAACTTTCAAAGCCGTCTCCTCCTGCTCCTGCATCAGATACCATAGTATCAAGAGACCGAGTGGGCTCAAGGCTACATTTCCTAAGATTTTCTTCAATGGGATGAAGTTCCTTCCGGCGATTCATCCTATACCTGGAGATGTTAAGCAGAACGCCATTGCCTGTACCAATGACATATATGTTCAACATGACGCGTTCGTTCACCTAGCTGAGAAACTTTCCGAAGTCTCTGTGGAGCGCCAGCATGAAATAGACCGTTTGAAGCTTGAGGCCACCCACGACAAATACATCATTAAGGCCCAGGACGAAGAGATCGCCACTTATAAGTCTAAACTCGAGGTCGCTCATCGGAGTGCTAGGGATACTCTTAAGGCCGTCACTCGCTTGGAATCAACTCATAAGAAAGAGCTTGACGAGGCGGTTCAACGATGTGGGGCCTTGGCCTTAGAAAAAGGACTCCGTTCAAAAGGAGAGGGATGCGTTCAACACCCGAGTCAAGGTACTTGAAGAGCTTCTCCGCAGAGATAGAGAGGAGAAAACGGCTGCCCAAGAAGAGTCACAGCGATACTGTGATGAGATTGTCTCCACCCGACTTTTAAAAGAACAACTCAAGGGCGAGCTTTCTAGGTTTGAGATGTTAAAGAGCGAGGCCCGCGAAGAGGGCAAGAAAAGGGCGTTGATGGACATCGACCACCGTCTTGAGGCAGCTAGAGAGTAAGGTAGAGAAGAGATCAAAACCGTGTTCGACCCACTCATTGCCGAATTCAACACCCGCGTGCTCATGCACCGTGACTTAACTTTTTTGGGCGATGGCTATCTTGAATCGTTGTCCAAGGCGTAGGAAACCATAATTCAGATTAGGAAGGTCGAGCGCGGTGTCGAGGAGGTTGACGAGGAGGATTTGATAAAGGAATTTCTGAAGGGAAATGAGCCTTCAGATCTATCAATGGCCAAGGCCCTTTACTACAAAGGCTCCCCCTCGAGGAAAGGGAAAGAAGTTTTCGCCAGTCCATCCGCGGCCGGGTCTCATGTTCACGTGCCTTCCCTGCCGGCCGGTCGGCCGATACGTGATCCCTTTGAACAGTACATTGGCTATGATCCGGAAGCTACCGGCCTGGGCGTTCATGTTTTGTCTCATATCCCGAAAGGCGAAACTCCTTTGACGGCGGAGAGTTTACCAGGGCCTGGTAGATAACCTTTCACTTTGAGATTTTGAAATTCGTTACTCTTTGTGAATTACTATTGCATTCTATTGCTCATCTTCTCTGATTTTGTGCAGGTTGTTCTGATCTCGATCCCACTCCGAGGAACGATGTCGCCAAGGAGGTGGAAAAGATTGGTGGGGCCGCTCATGCAGGTGAAATTCCTGGGCCAGATGCTCAAGTGATTGGGGCGCTTAACGAAGGCAAGTCCGCCTCCTCCTCTGAGAGTTATGAAATAGAAGTCATTGGTGCCTCTGGGCACACATCAAACCTGAGCATGGAGGAGCTACTCGAGAAAGGGAAGGAGAAAGCGGTCGGAATCAAAGCTGAGCCCCGAACGGTGGACCTGGACGACCTTTTGAACCAACCGTTGAAGGTCATCCTGCCTAGCAGGTCCAAGCCCATGGGTGTTCCCCCTACTTCTTCGTTGGTTACCCCTCCATCAAGGAAGTATTTCATGGGTAAACGCTCTGTGGAGGAGTCGTCTAGGAAGAAGTCGAAGAAGCACAAGAAGTGATTACTGTCCTCGTACAACGAGGGTTAGTCTAAGTCACGTAATAATTTTTGTAGATTGACTCCTAATTTTGGAGTGCTTGTAGCAGAAAACTTTTCCTGAATAAAGTTTAGTTCCCTTTTTTGTCTATTCAAAAGATTCTTATTATTCAGTTTTCCTTGTGATTGTGAGTCGAATCCATACTGTTGTGCGTAACATAGACTTCTAGGTTTGTCTTCACATAGCCCGTTGATTCTCTGGGAGTTATTCGTTTTCCTCCCATGCTTCATGCACATAGAACATTTTTTAATCTGTACAACGAGAGCTTAGAATATTCCAGTCCGTACTCTGGGGACTTGAAATTTTTTTACTGTTCATAGTCGAGTTCACACTCCGGGGACTTAGAGTATTCCAGTCCGCACTCCAGGGACTTGAAGATTTTGAAGTTGTTTATACCTGAGTTCGCGCTCCGGGGACATAGGGTACTCCAGTCCGCACTTCGGGGACTTGGGGATTTTGAAGTCGTTTATGCTCGAATCCGCGCTCCAGGGACATAGTACTCCAGTCCGCACTCCGGGGACTTGGAGATTTTGGAGTCGTTTATCCTCAAGTCCGCGCTTCGGGGACATAGAGTACTCCAGTCCGCACTCCAGGGACTTGGAGATTTTGAAGTCGTTTATACTCGAGTCTGCGCTCCGGGGACATAGAGTACTCCAGTCCACACTCCGGGGACTTGGAGAATTTGAAGTTGTTTATACTCGAGTCCGCGCTCCGGGGACATAGAGTACTCCAGTCCGCACTCCGGGGACTTGGGGATTTTGAAGTCGTTTATACTCGAGTCCACGCTCCGGGGACATAGAGTACCCCAGCCCACACTCCGGGGACTTGGAGATTGTGAGGTTGTTTATACTCGAGTTCGCGCTCCGGGAACATAGACTACTCCAGTCCGCACTCCAAGGACTTCGAGATTTTGAAGTCGTTTATACTCGAGTCCATGCTCCGGGGACATAGAATACTCCAGTCTGCACTACGGGGACTTGGAGATTTTTAAATCGTTTATACTCGAGTCCGCGCTCTGTGGTCTTAGAGTACTCCAGTCCGTACTCCGGGGACTTGGTGATTTTGAAGTCATTTATACTCGAGTCGGCACTCCGGGGACATAGAGTACTCCAGTCCAAACTCCGGGAACTTGGAGATTTTTAAGTCGTTTATACTCGAGTCCGCACTCCGGGGACATAGAGTACTCCAGTCCTCACTCCGGGGAATTGGAGATTTTCAATTCGTTTATACTCATGTCCGTGCTCCGGGGACTTAGAGTGCTCCAGTCCGCAGTTCGGGGACTTGGAGATTTTGAAGTCGTTTATACTTGAGTCTGCGCTCCGAGGACATAGTGCTCCAATCTGCACTTCGGGGACTTGGAGATTTTGAAGTCGTTGATACTCGAGTCCGCGCTACGGAGACATAGAGTACTCCAGTCCGCACTCCGTGTACTTGGCGTTTTTGAAGTCATTTATAATCGAGTCCACGCTCCGGGGACATAGAGTACTCTAGTCCGCACTCCCGGGATTTGGTGATTTTAAAGTTGTTTATACACGAGTCCGCGCTCAGGGGACATAGAGTACTCCAGTCCACACTTCGGGGACTTGGAGATTTTGAAGTCATTTATACTCGAGTCCGCACTCCGGGGACATAGAGTACTCCAGTCCGCACTCCGGGGACTTGGAGATTTTGAAGTTGTTTATACTCGAGTCCGCACTCCGAGGACTTAGAGTACTCCAGTCCACACTGCGAGGACTTAGAGATTTTTATTATCCGTGTGCGTTCACATGTTAGCCGGGATAACATAATTTTATTTGCCCGTTAGAGGATCATAATTCATAGAGGCATTAGTAATTTATGGGAAAGATGGCTTCAAGCCTTTATTAACGAGAGCAAGCTAAATCGCTTTATTACATGCCCAGAATTAGAAATAAAAGCATACTGGAAATAAGTGCGATTAATACATGAAAGAAATAGACTAAAATAATAACGCCGCAAGTGCTCGCTGTTCCATGCTCGGTGGAGTGTCGCACCAACGACGGTCGCTAGCTCGAAAGTTCCTTCTCCAAGCTTCCGTTCGATGATGTATGGACCTTACCATGTGCGATTCATATGAGACAGGATCGAGAAAACTCGTTTCAACACGAGGTCTCCCACACTAAACATTCTTGGTCGGACCTTCTCGTTATAATATTTAGCGACTCTGTGTCTGTATGAGGTCGCTCTCAAATCGGCTTCTTCACATTTTTCATCAATAAAGTCCAATGATTTCAATAAGAGACCCCGGTTCGACGCAGGGTCGTAATGAGTTACCCGATGAGATGGAACTTCAAGTTCCACGGGTGTGACAGCTTCCTTGCCATATGCCAATGCGAATGGAGTGGGCCAGTCGCGGTCTTGTGGGTTGTTCTATAGGCCCAAAGCGTCGTCGGGAGTTCATCTACCCACTTCCCTCTAGCCTTTTCCAAACGCTTTTTCAATATGGACTTGATTATTTTGTTTACGGCTTCTACCTTTCCATTCGCCTTCGGGTGAGCAACTTCTGCAAACCTTTTTCAATGCCATATTTCTGACAAATTTTTTTGAACTACTTGCTTTCGAATTGAGTTCCATTGTCTGGTATGATGCTCCAAGGAAGGCCAAAACGGCATATGATATTTCGTACAACGAAGTTGATGACTTTCTTGGTGGTGATCAAGGCCATAGGCTCTGCCTCTGCCCATTTGGTGAAGTAATCGACCGCAACTATTGCATATTTTGCGCCTCCTTTGGCTATGGGTAAAGAGCCGATCTGGTCAATCCCCCACACCGAAGATGGCCAGGGACTAACCATTTGTGTGAGCTCCATCGGCGTAGCTCTAGGGATTTTTGCATATATCTAGCATTTATCACATCTTATCACATAGTTTGTAGCATCCCGATTCACCGTTGGCCAGTAGTATCCATAGCGAAGGATCTTCTTTGCTAATGTCTGCACCCCAGTATGGTCGCCGCACTCTCCTTCATGGACTTCCTCCAGGACTCGTTTTATCTCATCATGGGCAATGAATTGGAGTAGTGGGGTCGAGAATCCCCTCCGATAAATTATCCCATCCTGTATTACATAACGTGAAGCTTTATGGAGGACTTGGCGTGTTTTGCTCCTCTTTTCAAGCAAATCCCTTTGTAGCAGGTACTGCTTGATAGGGATCAACCACGATTCCTTCTCAAGTTTGATCTCTAACGCGAAATCTATCTCCATCACATCTATACTTGGAGCATAGATGGTCTCAACAGGGAACAATCCCATTTTCTGTGCATCGCCAGTGCTTGCAAATTTTCCAATGAATGGCTTCTCTATTTTGTTCGCGTGGGACATGTGAGATGTCGTAGTATTCCAGATTCGCCAGCAGCTCTTGAACCTGAGCAAGGTAAGGAGCAAGTCTCTGTCCCTTCACTTGATAATCTCCCCGCACCTGATATACCACCAGTTGAGAGTCATAGAAGATTTTGAGTGACTTCACTCCTAGTTCAATAACAAGTCTCAAGCCAGCAATCAATGCTTCACATTTGGCTTCGTTATTTGTTGTTGCAAACTCGAACTTCAAAGCATAGCAAATTGATCAGTCTTCAGGAGTTATGAGGATTATACCTGACCCCGAGCAACGGTCGTTAGATGCTCCATCGGTGTACATCTTCCATCGAATGAGGGGTATGATTCTGTGACTGCTCGGTTCATCTAGCATAGTGAATTCAGCAATGAAGTCGGCTATTGCTTGTCCTTGTATGGCCCTCCACGGTAAATAGGTAATTGTTCGTCGAAGGAAGTTCTATCGGTTTAGAAAACCGTCGAACGAATTTTGAATTAAAATAACCGCAAGCGCACGGTGTACGAATGTAGCACGCGGCGAATACGGGTCGATCCGTAGGGAATTGATGATTTTAAAATTCTATTCAATCAAATTGACCGAAAGTTTGAGAATATTCAATCTAGAAAAAGAGAAAAACAAACAAAAGAAAATTGATAAAAATATGAGTGTTAAGACAATTTAGAGGCAACTTCCACTTTCTAGATCATATAAATCAACAAAATGAAGTTATGATCTCTCTTTTCTTTGTCGTTAGTGAATTAGTTGATGTGTTTATCATAAGTATGGTATATTTGTGCTATTAATTAGCTCAATATAAACCATCAAACTACAACACAACCACTAATACACTTTTAAATTTCATAAAATATGACAACAAAGTTGAAAGCAAAATCTATTTTAAGCATGGCCTATTAACTATTAATTAGAAATATAAGCCATCAAATTTTAATTTCAACAATCACTTCTTTGCCATAATCATATGTAAATGAAGAGGCAATTTGTGTTTTGTTTGTTTAAGCATAGCCTATTTGTTATGAACAACATAGACTATCAAATTCGAAGCTAAACAACATCATTAAACCACTTCAATCATTCTCATTAAGCACAAAAAGAGAGCATAAACATCAAATTAAGTTGAAGCTACATGATTTGAGAGCTTCATTACCCCTAAATTGAAGAGGTTTAGCCTCTCATATTTGTTATCATATGAACAAATGTAGCTTGCAACATGAGAGAAAAAGAAAAGAAAGCAAGATAAAGAACAACTATACTACTTGCATAAAAAATAAATCTACACTACAACATGAAAGTAAATAAGCATGAAAAGAAAAAGAACATATATTGAAGTTGCATAAAAAAAATACATAAAAGAGAAATGGCTAAGTAGCCATGAAAAGAGAAAGAGAGCTTTCTTTTATTTGATCTAAACTAAACTAAAGAGAAGGAGGCCTAAGAGAGACTAACTAAGAGAGGAGAATTAAGAGAGATGTTACATGAAACATAAGGGGTATTTATACAAGTGCTAAAACCCTAATTCATTTTTTGGGAAATGCCCAAAATGCCCATGAGATAGTGTGGAGGACAAGTTATCATTAGCATGTTTTAATCCCCACTTAAATATACATGAAGCCATTAAATCCATAAGCATGTGCATTAGCCTTTAGTTGTACATTAAGGTAGTTGGGTAGGTGGGGTCCTCCATGATCTTCACTTTGAATTATTTCCATCTTCATTCCTTTGTATTGATTTTGTGCATGCATATCATCATGAAACCACTTGTAAAAGTCACCAAATTTCCAACAAAAAACATAGAAAATTCTAAGTAAATTTTCACACTTTAATAAATGCACAAAAATGACCATTTCACCCTTGTATGACGATGATTATGTGACAATTTGGAATTAATGTGAATTTTGGTTAAAACAATTTAAAATACCCAATATGATCATTTATTTAATTTAAATAGATTAAATATGGCGATAAAAACGTGCACATTTACGTGCACATCAAATACCCAACACTTATCTTTTTATTCGTCCTCGAATAAAGAAAAAACTAAGATAAATCCGTTTTCGTAGGGAGCACGATTGCATTGAGCGTATGCAACAAGCCTTTAAACCTCTGGGTGTCCCCAGTAGGACGAGTGTTGTCTCGTGAGGGTTTTCAGCGGATACTACCCACAAAATCCAAGTGCGGGATGAAAATATTTACAAAATGCAAGATTTATTTACAAAGAGATGAATGCAAATTTTTGAAAATATTTACAAATGAAGGATTTATTTTTAAGTTGACACGAATAAGTTAAATATAGGTTTTGGTTATTAACTTGAAAATTTATGTCATTTGCTCATCAAAATTTCCAACAAAAATCAAGTTATCATATCAAATAGACTATAGATTAACTCGTTGTTTTGGTTAATAACATAGTGTAACTATGAAATGCATCCTTAGTTGATTATCAAAGTTTATCAAAGTGGTATTTTCATTTCTTTTCAATAACAAATCAAATCAACTAAGTAAAAATAGTGCTAGGATTTCAATTGCTTGCTCTCTCATTATTTGCAAGAAAAATTACTCACGTAGCTCAGATAAACTGAGGCCAGATATACCACCCATGCACTACCTTTCGGGCTTATGTGAGGGGAGTACAGAGCATGGTGAGTGAACACACTTTCATGCATACACTATCGACCGTAGGTGGTTTTTATTAAGTCTTTTTTTTACATGTGTTCCATACATCATAACCGTGAGGACTTTTAAATGAGTATGAAATCACATAATCAAAAATTCCAAGTAATCACCCATGCATAACCGTGAGGACTTTTAAATGAGAGTGAATACTTGGATGTTATTATTTTTTATTTTTACATTTTTTGAGAGGGAGTTTTGCAAAATCATCTTAGC
Organism: Allium cepa; assembly: GCA_030765085.1. Classification (NCBI taxonomy): domain Eukaryota; kingdom Viridiplantae; phylum Streptophyta; class Magnoliopsida; order Asparagales; family Amaryllidaceae; genus Allium; species Allium cepa. The sequence continues at coordinate 958,404,667 of CM060939.1, read as the reverse complement.
ACCATTTAACTTAGAAGACAAAAAAAATGTTATATCCTTTACTTTAAATCAACCACTTTTTAAAACAAAGATTTTCAATTAGGATGTACTTCATAATTAACACATATGAATCTTTCTAGGTACTAGTTAAACCACTATTATTTGTAATCAAACTTCATTTTTATTTTTGTTAAGACCAATAAATTTTCAAAAAATTCAATTTAATAAACCAAAGCCATATATTTATCTTATCGTGTTTCTTTTAAAAATAAATCAAAAGAAAATTTGTTTTTGGGTTTTTTTATTTTTATTTTTTGATTTTAAAGCAAAACTAAACCATGAAGAAAAAAAATAAAGATGAGCCCCCCCCCCCCCACACTTGATTTTGATTGTGTCCCCACAGTCAACCCAAATGGAAGGAGAAAAATAAAATAAAAATCCTATATTTACATGAAAGATTACTATTTACAAGAGATGAGAAAGTATATAGTCAAAAAGTAAATGAAACGGTCTTCCAAAGACCAATTCATTTGTCTCATCAAATGTGTGAGACAAGGCTTAAGCACGAAAAACCAAATCGTAAAAGAATTTGAAGTTGATTGTCGATTTGGAAAAACAAATGTCGTTTTATTAAAAATCGTACGAGTTGTTTTATTTTCAATGATTTTCAGGGTCGACAAAACAATTGATTGAAGTTCAAGTTTATTTTCACCAATTTAAAATTCAAGCTTATTATTGAAAACATTTTCACAATTATTGATTTCAAAATCAAAATGGTGATTTTCATCTTCCCCTTCGGAATTTAACAACTCGTCATCCAAAAGTCCAAAAAATTCATGTTCATTAAACTCATCTTCCTTTATTGGATTATCAACAACTTTATTACATATCTCAAGTTCAAAATCCGAAGTTATTGTATTCAAATTTTCGAAATCGAGAAAAGGAAGATCGAATTTTAAATTTGGTTCCATACCCTCAAAAGAATTGAAATCCAACTCAATTACCATGTTTTCAACAACTTCGTTAAGATTTTCATTTTCAATTTCGAAAGTTGTTATTTGAAAATCATCGATTTGGGTAAAAGGTGGATTATCACTTGAATTGTCACATGTTAAAATTTGAGTACGTTTATCACGTTGATTCAAATATGTTTCGAACACCAAATCCATGTAATCATTGTACATTTCATTCATTTGCTCAACAAAGTCAAATTTGTAATTATTAACTTGAAAATTTTTGATTTGGACTTGTTGAGAACAAGAATTGTCAATTTCGACAAACGGTAGATTATTATTTGATTCTTTGAAAGTTGAGATTTGATTATGATTTTCACGAAAAGTTTGGTATTTTTCAAGTAATAAATCCCCGTTATCATTTTCCATTTGTTCAACAAAATCAATTTCACGATTATTAATTTGAAAATTTTCATTTTGAGTTTGTTGATAACCAAATTTTTCATTCGTATTGTTGTCGAGATTACTCCCATTGCCAAAATTATTTGAAAAGTTGATCACATTTTGATTTTGATTTTGAAATTCATTTTGGAGTTCAAAATCGAATTGGCATGGGTTATACTCGAAATCGTTTGAATTTTGAAGTGAATTCAAAATTTGATTATTTTGAAAACTTTGATTCGAGTTATCGCACAAATATGAATTACACAACTCATTTATCATTTGATTTTGTTGTATAGAGATTTCAAGTAGAGATGAAATGCTATTTTCGAGATTCAAGGGTTGGTCATCGTTTTGAAACTTTGTTGTTCAAAATTCGAATTGTTTAAAGAATAGTTGTCGTTAAAATATCCATACAAATTCGGAGTGAAATCATATGGATTATATTGATTTTCACAACTATTATAAAATTCAAGTGAATATGAAAATTCGGACATTTTCAAGAATGATTTTGGTTTTTTTTTTATAAAGGAAAATTATTTACAAATAGGATTTATTTTTCAAAATGGAAAATTGATTTTTGTTTTGTTTTTTTTTCAGTTTTTTTTGTTTTTGAAAAGGTTTTATATTTTTTTGGATTTTGGTTTTTCTAAATTTTTTTGGATTTTTGAAATTTCAAAGAAAAAGGATTTGAAAATTTCAAAGGAAAAGGAATATTTACAAATTTTTTTAGTTTTGGATTTTGAATTTTTTTTTGTTTTTTTAAATATGCATGAACTAATGCAACTAAATGAATGCATGGGTTAATTACAAATGATTTATCCTAAGTTAACCCAAAATTGTATAATTATAAATTGTCTTAAATCGACAAGATAGTTCTCAGCCAGGTAACGGACAGGATTTATCGGTGCACCAGAATCACCGTAGCAATGCAGCCGAAGGTTTAAGTACCTTCAGAGGAACAACCACTATAATATTTACGAATCAATGTAATATTTATAAATGGTTATTACTCTGCCGTAGCCTAGACACCAAGAAATTAAATTGTCCAAAGAAGACAAATTGTCAATATACAATTAAGTGTGTTCTAACCGTTATTATTAATAAAAATCTAGGATGAAATGCAAAACAGAAATTAAAGTTTATTAACATTGCAATTAGGAATGGATTTTTGTTTTTTTTTTTTTGAATTTTTGATTTTTGTTGTTTAAAATGCATGCAAACAACAATGCAGAGCAAATTAAAAAAACAAGAGATAGAGCAAGCAAGCAGTTTCCGTTCAAATGCAAAATATCCCGGCCCAGTTAGAAAAATAAAATAAAACGATTTACCCTTCTCAATCAACAGAACAGAACAGACCAAAACAACGAATAATCCCGAATTATGAAATTTCCAAAATCTCCAATCGAGTTGAGAATTGCCAAGCGAATACTCTTTATTTTTATTTTTATTTTTTTGTTCACAAATCGAGTTGGTTCAAAGATTGAAAAACTTGTTCGCGGTTGTTCGATTAACTATGGTGGGACGAAGTGGTCGCATGTGGATGAGTTTGTTCGCTTCGGGCACGGCGTCTTGGTCGAGTGAGTTCGAATAGGAGTTTTTTGGTGATGATAGTGGTTCGGGTTAGAAGATGGAGGCGATTGCGTTGCGTGCTCGCGGTTCAAGGAGGTGATGCGAACTGTGATTTCTGGTTGTGGTGAGGATCGCTGTGGTTCGATTTGAGGATTGGTAGATGGTCTTCGCGATTTCGATTGATTGTTGATTTCTTTGGATGGGGGTTGCTTAGGTGATTGGCTGAAGGTTGGTGGTTTGCTTTGACTGCTACGTGGTGAGGTCGAAGGAAGGGAATGGTTGCGGTAGTTCACGGTGAGGTCAAAGGAGATGGCAGAGGTTGATGTATTGGCAGAGACAGTGGTGAGGCAAGCAATTTGCAATGCTTATGGCGAATATGCTTGTGGTTGCAGTTTTTTGAAGTGGATGAAGTATTGGTTATGTGGTGAATGAAGGGTGAGACAGATATAGTGCTAGTGGAGGTGAAGTAGAATGTAGTGGAGGTGAAGTAGAATGTAAGCTTGCAAGTTGACAGTTGAATGTTGTAGAGGGTTATGAAGGGGTGGCTGCAGTGGTTTCTAGGCACTGTTGTATATTGGAGGAGTAGAAGTGCGGTCTGTGCACTATGGTGTTGCACAATTCTGCCCCTTTTTTTTGGTTGCTGAAGTGTTTGATGTCGTGGGTAGATGATGTAGTAAGAATCAGAGTTGTGAGCAGTGCAGATGAAGGAGAAACAGTTGTATGCAGTAGAAGGCAGTATGTACACTTGAGGTATGGAGTGTTTGAATGGTATGAGTGTTATGTGCAGTGGAGTTGAACTTATGCAGTGGTTTGAAAGAGAATGGCAGAAGTGAATGTAATAGAAGTAACAGAGGGCAGTGATAGTTGAGTTACAGTTTTGTGGTGGAGCACTGAAGTAAATTGGAATTTTTTGACAGAAGTGATGGTTGTGGTGATCGGTGGGTAGAGGGTTGGAGTTGTAGTTTAGATGAGGAGGCAAGTGCAAGGTTGCAGAAGCGTATGATGGTGGAAAATGGTTGTACTGTGGTGAGGAGCAGGTTGTAATGACAGGTGGTACAACAGTTAGAAGTAATGAAATAAATGGATTTGGTGATGATGGAAAGGTGGCTGTTGGCACTGTGATTTTGGTTTGGTAAGAATGTTGAGTTGATTGAAGTGGTGGAAGCTGGAGTTGGTGGTTGAAGTGCAGTCTTGTGCAGGCAGTAGGAGTTGTTGAGAAGTAAGGCAAGGCTGCTAATGTTGCAGTGGATGGTTTGGGATTGTACGAAGTGGATGGACAGTGGGTTGAGGGGTGGAGGAACAGAAGCAATAGTTTGTAACAGAGAATGGAATGTGCACAATGCACAGAGTGGAAATGCACAATGAACAGTGACAGAAGAAATGAACAGAAAACCAAAAACAAATGTTTTTTTTATATGTGAAATGCAAACTGATGTAAAAAAAGAAAAAGGAAATGAAATATAATTTTGTAAATGAAGTTGTTCATTTTATTTTTTTTTGTTTTTGTTTTTTTTATTTATGCAAATGCAACTAAGAAAAACACGAATACACAAATCAAAACGAAAGCACAAACCACACAACAAACACAATTTTTTTTAATTCAAACACACACAAATTCAAACAAAAATAATCCGAAGAAAAGAAAATCAAAATCAAAACAACTCCCCGGCAACGGCGCCAAAAACTTGTTCGTCGACGAAAGTTCTATCGGTTTAGAAAACCGTCGAACGAATTTTGAATTAAAATAACCGCAAGCGCACGGTGTACGAATGTAGCACGCGGCGAATACGGGTCGATCCGCAGGGAATTGATGATTTTAAAATTCTATTCAATCAAATTGACCGAAAGTTTGAGAATATTCAAGCTAGAAAAAGAAAAAACAAACAAAAGAAAATTGATAAAAATATGAGTGTTAAGACAATTTAGAGGCAACTTCCACTTTCTAGATCATATAAATCAACAAAATGAAGTTATGATCTCTCTTTTCTTTGTCATTAGTGAATTAGTTGATATGTTTATCATAAGTATGGTGTATTTGTGCTATTAATTAGCTCAATATAAACCATCAAACTATAACACAACCACTAATACACTTCTAAATTTCATAAAATATGACAACAAAGTTGAAAGCAAAATCTATTTTAAGCATGGCCTATTAACTATTAATTAGAAATATAAGCCATCAAATTTTAATTTCAACAATCACTTCTTTGCCATAATCATATGTAAATGAAGAGGCAATTTGTGTTTTGTTTGTTTAAGCATAGCCTATTTGTTATGAACAACATAGACTATCAAATTCAAAGCTAAACAACATCATTAAACCACTTCAATCATTCTCATTAAGCACAAAAAGGGAGCATAAACATCAAATTAAGTTGAAGCTACATGATTTGAGAGCTTCATTACCCCTAAATTGAAGAGGTTTAGCCTCTCATATTTGTTATCATATGAACAAATGTAGCTTGCAACATGAGAGAAAAAGAAAAAGAAAACGAAAGCAAGATAAAGAAAAACTATACTACTTGCATGAAAAATAAATCTATACTACAACATGAAAGTAAATAAGCATGAAAAGAAAAAGAACATATATTGAAGTTGCATAAAAAAAATACATAAAAGAGAAATGGCTAAGTAGCCATGAAAAGAGAAAGAGAGCTTTCTTTTATTTGATCTAAACTAAACTAAAGAGGAGGCCTAAGAGAGACTAACTAAGAGAGGAGAATTAAGAGAGATGTTACATGAAACATAAGGTGTATTTATACAAGTGCTAAAACCCTAATTCATTTTTTGGGAAATGCCCAAAATGCCCATGAGAAAGTGTGGAGGCCAAGTTATCATTAGCATGTTTTAATCCCCACTTAAATGTACATGAAGCCATTAAATCCATAAGCATGTGCATTAGCCTTTAGTTGTACATTAAGGTAGTTGGGTAGGTGGGGTCCTCCATGATCTTCACTTTGAATTATTTCCATCTTCATTCCTTTGTATTGATTTTGTGCATGCATATCATCATGAAACCACTTGTAAAAGTCACCAAATTTCCTACAAAAAACATAGAAAATTCTAAGTAAATTTTCACAATTTAATAAATGCACAAAAATGACCATTTCACCCTTGTATGAAGATGAATGTGTGACAATTTGGAATTAATGTGAGTTTTGGTTAAAACAATTTAAAATACCCAATATGATCATTTATTTAATTTAAATAGATTAAATATGGCGATAAAAACGTGCACATTTACGTGCACATCAGTAATATCGAACTGACTTAGCTCAATATTCCATTTCAGCATCCTTCCGGAAGTTTCCAGTCGTTGGAGTACCTGTCGCAAGGGTTGGTCAGTGTAGACACCGATTGAGTGTGCCTAAAAGTAGGGGCGAAGCTAGCGTGATGCGATCACTAAGCAATAGGCTAGTTTTTCAATCTTTGGATAATTTCTTTCCGCCTCTGTCAAGCGTTTACAGACATAGTAAACCGGCTTTTGAATCTAGTCTTCCTCGCGGACCAAGGTTGTACTGATAGCGCTGGGATACCGCCAAGTATACAGACAACATTTCGTGATTTATCAGCTTGGACAGTACAGGGGGACTTTCCAAGTGCCTTACCAGAGCTCGGAATGCTTCCTCACAGTCGGATGTCCATTCGAAGTTTTTCTTTTCTTTTTTTATAATGTCGAAGAAGGGAATACACTTGACTGTTTCTCTAGATATGAATCGACTTAGCGCAGCCACTTTTTCATTCAAGCTTTGCACCTGCCTTATGGTTCTGGATACTTGTATATCTCGGATAGCCTGGATCTTCTCTAGGTTAGCCACGATTCCACGGGCATTCACAATAAATCCCAAAAACTTTCCTGACGCTACGCTGAATGAACATTTCAACAGATTGATCTTCATTCCATAATGCCTGAGTATGTCAAACATCTCCGATAGGTCTCGGATGTGGTCGTTTGACAGCCGTGACTTCACTAGCATGTCATCCAGATAGACTTCCATCGTTTTTCCAATCTGATCTTTGAACATTCGATTCACCAGGCATTGATTAAGTCGCTCCTGCATTCTTCAATCCAAATGGCATTACTACATAGCAATACGTTTGTGACAAAGCTGGTGTGTTCTCGGTCCGGGTTGTGCATCGGAATTTGATTGTAACTAGAGTACGCGTCCATAAATGATAGTAACTCATGCCTGGCAATTGAGTCGACGAGTTGGTCAATCCTTGGCAGCGGGAAACTATCCTTCGGGCATGCCTTGTTTAAATCGGAGTAATCAACACAAGTCCTCCATTTTCCATTCGCTTTCTTTACTAACACCGGGTTGGATACCATCCGGGGTAGAGGGCGTCACGGACGAACCCGTTGGTTTTGAGCTTGTCCACCTCCTCTTTGATAGCCGCGGACCTCTCCGGGTCCATGCCTCTCCTTTTTTATTTCACAGGAACATATCTCGGGTCTATGTTCAACATATAACTCGCGATTGCAGGAGAAATCCCACACATATCAGAATGCGTCCAAGCAAAAACATAATGGTTCGCTCGGAGGAAGTCAATAAGGTTCTCAGCTGCCACGGGGTCGAGCTGTGATCCTATTTTGAGAACTCGTGATGGGTCGCTACGGCTAACTGAATGTCAATGGTTAGTTCAGCCGGTGCCGCATTTGTTTCCCTGGGTTCCCCATCATCGTCTCTCGGATCTATGTCTCTATGGATCCGAGAATGCCGCCCGAGCCAGGGCTCGGGCGCTAGTTGTCAATCGTCCGAACTTTGGATGCAGACATAGCTGTCCGCATCCTTTGCTTTCTCCCTACGTTGTGCCTCTCTGAGCTCAGCTACATAGCATGCACGACCGGTTGCCTGGTCACCGTGTAGCACTCCAACCCCTTTGTCTGTTGGAAATTTTAACATCAAACGCCAAAGGTCTAAAGCTACCTTAATTCTGCCAGGGCTGGATGACCCAGAAATGCGTTGTACGGGGAATCAACGTCCAGTACTATGAATGGTAGGATTTGCACCCTTCTGCGTTCACCTTATCCCAGTTCAAGTGGTAACTCCACATATCCCATTGCATCAGTTGTTGCGCCATTAAAGCCATGGATTCTGGCCTTAGATGGTTTCAAATCCTTGGTCTCCAGCTTCATTTAGTCGTATGCCTTCCAGAAGATGATGTTAACGGAACTTCCACAATCAACTAGAATTCTCTTTACGAATGCCGGCCCGATTGTCACAGATATGACCATTGGGTCAATGGTAGGAGCCTCTACCTTATCTGCATCTCTGTTCTTGAATACGATATCATCATTCATCATGCGCTGCAGCTTTACAGGAGTTCCATCTTCCACGTTCGAACAACATTCGTACTCCGCATGTCTTAAGGAGTTAGTATATCGCTCCATCTCCTGCCAATTCTTGTCTGTAGGGTGAGGTCCGCCAGCAATCGTGTTAATAACCAATCTACCCACAGTCCGAGTAGGTTGTTCCAATTGGTCTGGGGCTGGCTTGCGTCCAGGGTCTGATGGGTCTTGCCTCCCATCCTTTGGGTCTTTGACAAATTCCTGCAGCTTCTTCTGTCTAATTAGCTTTTCTATAGCATCATGGAGGTGTCTGCACTCCTCCGTGTTGTGCACATAAGACTCGTGGAAATGGCAATACTTCCTGGTCCGTTTCTGTTCTTCCGTCGATTCCTTTGGACGCGGCTTTCTATATTGGAAAGTGTTGCAAGTTGATAGATAGATGTTTTCAAGAGAAGCGTTCAACAGGGTGTATTCATTATATGTTGGGATCCTTGATTTCCAGTTCCCTGTTTCTTTTTTCTTTCCGGGATTTCCACCTCCGGATCCTTTAGACTGCCCGGGCTTGTTCTGGATGTCAACTTGAGTTTTTCCAGGGTTATTTCCGGTTTGCTTCACGACGGCGTTACTTTTCACAGACTCTTGAACAGGCCCTGATGCCTTGTCTCGCCTTGTCCACCAAGCTTACTCCATTCTTATGAACTGATGAGCTTTTGAATAAAAACATTCTAGCGTAGCTGGGGGCTTCCCTGCCAACCAATCTCTGAATTCAGAATCCGGATCCACTCCACGCATTACTGCAATCAAAATCGCGTGGTCGTTAGGATTGCTCACCTCGTAGCAGCAACATGAAACCTTTGCAAGTATGCTTTCAATGACTCTCCTTGAGTTTGAGTTACACTTGATAAGGACATCATGTCCTTTGGATGAGTGGTGTGTATCTTGTATTGTTCTATGAATTTCATTGCTAATTCATCGAAGCTGGATATAGATCATGGCAGGAGTCGAGTGAACCACATGGTGGCAATCCTGGACAAGGTGATTGGGAAACACCTACACTTGGTTGCGTCATTAGCCCTTGCGGAATCCATCATCCATCCGTACCTCATCACATGCTGCCTGGGGTCAGTCTTCCCTTCGTAGGCGGAAATGGCGGGCATGCTGAACTTTCCTGGGTATTCGGCATGTAGAATGGTATCCGTGAAATGAGTATGACTCTTAGACACTCCCTAATCTTCATTAGTTTGACCTTGGTTTTCTTCCATCAACTGCCTGACCATAGCCGTCAAATCCGAGGTTTGTGTGGAAGATGGGAGGTTGGGTCTCGTTCCACGGGACCGTGTAGGTTGATATCCTGTCTGATTTGGGTCTTGGTTTCTAGTAGATCGATCAGTAGCACCTGGATGTGCATCTTCATCCTTATGGTGTCTACGCCTAGGAGGTTAATCAGCAGAGGTCGAGCTATCATCTTCAGAGTAAGGGATAGGGCTTCCTCCGGCATTCTAATGCTGCTGCTGAGTAAGCTAAGTCATGATGTAAGCATTGGCTTCCATTTGCTCAGCAAGTTTCTTTCTACTTTCCTTAAGTTCTCTTATCAAGTCATTGAATCCTGCTCGGGAAACAACTTCTTCTTGGTTTCGGTGGGAGGGCCCTACACCTCGAATCGCTTGCTGATTGCTAGTTCCCAGCTGTTGCACACTAGCGGTTTTGTGGACACCTGCATTTTGAGAAGCTGATCTTGTTCGTGGTCTTCCCATGGTAGAGTTGTTGGTTGTAACTCTGAGTAGAATCAACAAATGCCTTATAGATGATTATGGATCTCCTTCGGGGGATTTATGCAATCCAGTAGCTGAAAGTAGATCCTAATAGCCTGAGAATTCAAATTCTCAGTGAAAGAACCAAAATGTTAGCACCAAAATTGGTCACTAACACCCTTAGAAAGATTGTCTAGAGGGATTAATGAAGAAAGTAAATTAAAACAGAGAATAGAGTGTAAATTTAAATGCAGAGAACAAGAACACCAAATTTATAGTGGTTCGGCATAACTGCCTACGTCCACTTTGAAGTTGATTTCCACTAATATTCTTGATGGGTGATTACAGATACAATCCGTTTTTAGTTACTAGAATACAATTGCAAAGTAAAAGAAATAAGCCTGGAATGAGTCTTGAAAATGGCAGAGTCTCCCCGGTGTTCTCTCTAATCTTCCTTTTTTTCTGTGTCCTTGCCCCTCTATTTATAGGCGGAGGTTGGTTGGACTTCCCTGGTGGGCCTGGTAGCTGAATAACTTGGTCCAAATAGTGCTAGCTCTGCACGTCGAACCAGGGAGGCCGAACGGTGAGATGTCGAGCCAAGGCATCTATGTCGAACAATGTTCTTATGCCGAACCAGGTTGGGATGCCGAACGATCGAGGTTCGCCGAACGTACTCTGCCGAACTGAGCCGGGATGCCGAACCATCTAGGCTTGCCGAACGTACTCGGCCAAACTGAGCTGGGATGCCGAACCATCTAGGCTCGCTGAACGTACTCGGCCGAACTGAGCTGGGATGCCGAACCATCTAGGTTCGCCGAACGATGGCTTTGACCGAGCGTACTAGGAGGCCGAGCGATCTTTGATCTCTGAGTGATCTTATGTCGAGCGTCTCCCTTTGGCCGAACGGTATTCAATACCAAATGTACCTCGATGCCGAGTGCACCTCTGAAATGCCGAGCTCTATCGCTTCCCGAACGATACGATGCCGAACGCTCATAACATGCCGAATGTCCATCTGATTTCGAACGTCCTTCTACGCCGAGCGTCCTGGTGTTGTCTGTCTAGTTGCGCGGTCAAACTTTCGGGTAACACATATTACATGTATCTTTAGTTTTCTCGTACCAGACTTACGTATAACGCTTGATTTTTTTCCCTAAATACCTTGAATACTCTTTCAGTAGGTTGGGTAAAGCGATTTTTACTTTGGATGCTTCAGAGTTTAAGAGACGAGCTTGATGCTTCCGTTATCTATCTATTTCTTTTCCGTTGCATTGTATTATGCATGAATGTATCAGCATAGTGAGGAAAAACAGTTATAACTGTCCAGGCAGACAATGGTACTTAGATTTTATAACTTTGATATTTTTGTATTTGGAGTAACCTTTTGTACTGTTCTTTTGATATTTTATATTATAGGTCCACTGTGAGATTCTGAGGTTTTGTTCCTCCTTTCTTTTTCCATTCTTTTTTTATTTCACCTTAATTATTTGTCTTTCCGGCACTTGAGTGATCGGCACATGAATACCGTGTATGTATTTCTTGTCGACATTCAAGGGTCGGAAAGTCGAGTATTTACATGTCGTTCCGCATCTGGAGGCCAAAATCCAAGCGCTATAGATGTTGCTGCCATCTACATTACTAACTTCTGGTGACGACATACGGCAATGCTAATGGTATCTATAATATCAAAAGTACTTGAATATAAACAAAATCACAAATTTTCGAAAACAATAATTTAGTAATGACATTTCATATAATATCATATCCAAGTTACAAAAATCACAACGTATTCCCAGGAAATGATCAAACATAATTACAACAATACGCCAAGAGCGACATATGAAGATGGCCCATTGGATGATCGAAGCAATATAGACATAACTGTCATAATACACAGTGGAAACAATTTTAAAACAGAATTCCTAATTTAGCTATCCATCAGCTACCTGCTTGTCTTTGGATGTTTTATTTGCCAAAATCTGCTAAAACCTGAAAACCTAAACTCTCATCCTAATCAAATCAAATTTTGAGCACCCGAGAGTTTAAAGGGAAATAAAACTTCGAGTCAGATATAAAGTGTGGTATGAATAAGTCCTATTACATCTCCGTTTACTGATAAATAGTGAGACCACGCCGCTTAGCAGAACGGGTTTCCCCTCACTAATATCTCTTTTCTAAACATATATTTTGCAAATTCTTTCGAGAAACCAAACCATTAATGAGATAAGATAGACAATCTTTCAAAAACCCTTCGAAAGCATTGAAGGTAACTCCTTCATATCTTCTAATAAATCATTTGAAATCATTGAAGGTAACTCCTTCAAAATCTTTTTCAAAAAAGTCTTCCTTTTACAAGATTTAAAACATATCACATCCACCTTTTAAATCTTTTAAACCTTTTCCGTTTGAAAACATTGAAAAACTATACCTTTCGACCTTTTCGGAAGATTTCTTTTTGACTACTTTGTCGAAAGCCTGGGGTACCTCTCTTATAAACCATTGGTAAACCTTTCGAAAGCAATGAAACTCAAAACCTTTCAAAGACAGTGGGTTCAATTTAAAATGGGTGAAAACCTTTCGAAACCATTCAAAGTTAACTACTTTGAAACCTTTAAAATGTTTCGACTTAAAACATTTGGATTATGCCTTCAAGTAGAGCAAAAGGATCAGAAAAAACATTGGAGTCGAAAGCAACTGCTTCGAAACCAAAAAAAATTCGAAACCATTCGAAAACAATGATGTGTTGCCATTGAAACCAACGCTTCGAAATCAATGGAGATGTGGCAAATTTTAGAAAATAAAATATTACATTCGAAAGCAACTGAATCGAAAGGTATGAAGCGGCTCTAAAGTCTTGTCGATCTAGTCGAAAGGTTTCAAACCTTTTAACCTTGTCGAAAGCTTTACCTTTCGACTTTGTCGAGAGGTTTCCATTAAAACAAGAAAGCAAACCAATGGAAACCTTTTTCTTTTAAACCTTTTGAGATTTGAATGAGTTTTATTTGAATATGCTTTCTTAAGCTTTTCTTTTGTTTCCTCTTCTTCTTTCCTTGTTAATGGTGGCCGGCCTTACTTTCGAAAATTTTGAAATGAAATGAGTGTGTATAGAGATACACAGCCTAAGAAAGACAATATAGGATTAGCCACTTTCCCATAGTACCCCTCCTATAATTCATTTTAAACCCTTCATTTAATTTAGTAGTGAAAAAGGTACGGCTACCTTAATTAAATCAAATCTCAATCCCCTTATCAAAGCATTATTTTATTTAGTTCATCTAACTAAATCTTCTAAATAATGTTATCAAAAAATCTGAGGTGTTATAGACTTCCCTTCTTAGAGAATTTCATCCTCGAAATTACAATAAGGCTTAAATAAAACATACAATCAAAAGAAGTCAGGATAAGTATCTCTAATCTTTCTCTCAACCTTCCAAGTACAGTCTTTGTCATCGTCACACTACTGGACTTTGACTAATCTGACCGTCTTGGTTCTAAGCCTCTTCTCATCTCTAGCAACAATGCGACATGTTCTTCCTTACTATGGTCAAGTCCGTTTCTACCACTAAATTATCTAGCACTGTTGGTGTAATAACAGTTTACGTGTCTCTAACATGAAAAACATCGTGGATACCTGCCAAACTGCTCGGTAACTAGTGTCTATAAGAGATTTTCTCGATCCTCTCAAGAATAGGAAAAGGACCAATGAACCTAGGAGATAACTTCCCGACTTCCCAAATCTAAGCACACCCTTCATCAGTGATACTTTGACGAAAACCTGGTCCCCAACAGAGAACTCCAAATCTTTCTATCTCTTATCCACATAACTCTTCTGCCTAAACTAATCCTCCTTCATTCTAGCCCGAATGACCTCAATCTTTTCTGCAGCTTCTCTAACTAGATTTGAACCAAGAGTCAACATATCCTTGGCCTCCAACCAACAAACTAAAAATCTGCATGGCTTTGAATACAAAGCTTCAAATAGCTCAATCCCATACTAGTCTGATAATTGTTGCTTTATGAAAATTCGACTAGATGCTGATGGCCCTCCCATGATCCCCAAAAATCTAGAACATAAGCTCTTAACAGATCTTCCAAGGTCTTGTTAACTCTTTCTGTTTACCCATCTGTCTAAGGATGGTAAGCGGTACTCATCTTAAGCTTGGTTTTCAAAACTTCCTTCAGACTCTTCCAAAACTCACAAGTGAACAAGGAATCTCTATCACTAACTATGCCGCTAGGAACTCCATGTTGTCTATCACATTCTTCATGAACAACCTCACTAAAACAGGTGCGTCCTGGTTGACTTAATTCGAATGAAATGGGCACTCTTGGTCAATCTGTCCACTATGACCCATATACTTTCATACCTCTGTTTGACCTAGGTAAACCATCTATAAAGTCCATACAAATAGAATACCACTTCCATACTGGAATGTCTATCGGCTGAAGCAAACCACTTGGCTTTTGCCTGCTGGCAAATCAAGCACAGCCTTACACAAAAACCAATATCTCGCTTCATTCCTTCCCAGAAGAAACTCCTCTTCATATCCTGATACATCTTGTTACCTCCTGGATATATAGTGAACTTCGAATGATGACATTCATCCAAGACTTCCTTTCTTATGTTTCCTACACTCGGAACACATAATCTACATTTCTTTCTCAACCACCACTTTTGGTCAAGACTAAAATCTTTCAAGCCATCGCTCTTGGTTCCTTCCTTTAGCTTCCTGATCCGCTCAGCTAACACCGGATCCTCTATCTACTTAGAAGAAATCTGTTTGAACAACACTGGTCGAACATGCAAACAAGACAATACAACTGTATTACCACTAGACCCAACCTCGGATATCCAATGCACCTTGCAATCTGCAAATGCTTCCAAATCTTTCCACTCAGCCATCATTCTGATGCTTCCTGCTAAGTGCATCTACAACCTTGTTGCCTTTCCCTGTTGTGTACTCAGTCCCAAAATCATAAGCGGCTATGAACTTTGACCACCATTGATGTCTCATGTTCAACTCTTTTTGGGAGAACAAATAATTCAGCTACTTATGATCTCTATACAACTCAAACCTTTCTCCCAAAAGGTAATGTCTCCACACCTTCAAAGCAAAAACCACTGCTGCCAATTCCAAATCATGCATTGGATATCTGACCTCATGTGGTCTAAGCTGTCTAGAAGCATAGGAAATCACTTTACCTCTGTGCATTACCATAGGTCCTAATCATGTTCCACATGCATCGGCATAAACTACCAAATCTCGATTCCCTTCTGGAACTACCAACATAGGTGCATGGATCAATAAGTGTTTCAAACTCTAGAACGCTTCCTCACACTTATCGGCCCACACAAGTCTTACATCCGTCCGGGCCAGCCTGGTCACCGATGCTGCAATCTGCGAGCAATCCTTAATGAACCTCCAATAATAACCTGACAACCCAAAGAAACTCTTGATCTCGGTAACCGTCTAAGGGTCTCTTCCAACTATTCACTACCTCGATCATAGTCGGATCCACCGATAACCTTTCCTCTGAAACTACATAACCAAGAAACTTCACCTCTTTCTTCAAGAAGTGACACTTTGAAAACTTCGCTCTCAGCTGATGCTGCCTTAGCGTCTCAAGCACCACTCTAGGATGAACTTCATGCTCCGTTTCATCCCCAGAGTAAATCAAGATATCATCTACGAAAACCAACACGAACCTATCCAAATTCTCTTGGAAAATCCAGTTCATAAAATCCACAAAGAATGTTGAAGCATTTATCAGTCGGAATGGCATAACTAACCATTCATACGACCCATATTTGGTTCCGAATGTGGTTAAAGGTATATTATCATCTGCTACTTTGAGCTGATGGAAACCCATTGCCAAATTCAACTGAGAAAATACCTTTGCTCCGCTTAGATGGTCGAACAAATCATCAATCTTGGCAATGGATATCAATTCTTTATCGTCTGCTCATTCAACTTACGATAATTGATACATGGCCTCAACGATCCATCTAGTTTCTTAGCAAACACTACTATTGCCCCTCACGGCAAACTTCTTGCCCTGGAAAAATTCTTGCCTTCCAGATCCACCAACTGCACCTTTAACTCCCTCATTTCTTAAGGGATGATCCTGCTCGGCGGCCTACTCACTGGTTCTGCTTCTGGAACCAAATCTATCTGAAACTAAATGGCTCGCTTCAATAGCAATCCGACTACAGGCTCAAACACATCTGCGAATTCTCTAACCATGAAACTTCGGCTCAACTCATCATTTGAATCTAAAGCACCAACAAAGTAAACACTGCACCGCTAGAGCCTCCTACCGTGAAAACAATCTGATCGCTATTATCTGGGTGTCTAAGAGATATCTTCCTACAATGGAAAAATATCTTAGCATCGTACTCACTTAACCAATCCATACCAAGGATAATCCCAAATCCCATAAAATCAAACACATGCAAGCTGCACTAAAAAGTATGACCTAACAGGTCAAACATAAGCTGGTCACACCTCAACCCTAGAGTTGCATACCCTTCTATTGGATTCGCAACCAGTAAGGAAGTAACTAAATATGTAGGTTCAAGGTTAATCTTATCTATCAAACATCTAGATATAAAAGAATTCGATGCACCAGTATCAAATAAAACACTAACAGACATACCATGAATCTGAAGCATTCCTCCAAGAACTGCCTTCCCCTTCTCCTGGGCTGTTGGCTTGGAAGCAATAGGCTCACAATGCATACACTTTGCCCTTACCATCTCTAATGGAATCCTTGCACTGGTTCTTATAATGGCCTATCCGATCACAATTATAACACCTTACAATCTTCCCCTTAGCCACATCCTTCGTTTCCCCTGAGCGACACTCATTAGCTAAGTGCCCTTTCTTATCGCATTTATAGCAAACAACCTCAGACTTCGCTTTCTTGGCTGCTCCTCCCTTCTGAGCAGCTTTCTTGGGAAAGAACTTTCTCTTTTGGCCCTGTCCAACTTGGGCCCCTTTTTCCTTGCTCTTCTCTAGAGCTCAAGGTCTTCTTCCAGCCTCAAAGCCATCCCCACAACAATATCGGAGGAATCTCTAAGATGAGACAAAGTAACACTAGCAAACTTCGGCTTCAATCCACTGATGAACTTCTAATTCCGCTTCAACACTATATCCACAGAAGCATACCCATACCGGGTCAACTCTTCAAACTTCCTAACATACTCAACAACAGACTCTTACCCTGCACCAGCTTAGTAAACTGCCTAATCAAAGCTGACTGTGCCATCACAGACATAAACCTCTCCTGGAATCTCTTCTAGAAATATTTCTAAGTTACTGTCCCCTTATCCACTGTTGTTGTTACACTGTTCCACCAAAACAATGCAGCTCCCTGAAGCTGTCTAAACGCAAACCTTCTCTTATGCTCATCATTGAGCCCCAGATCTGCACAAATCCTTTCGTAGTGCAACAACCAGTTCTCAACTTCAATGGAATCCTTTATTCCTATAAATGGCTTCTTTCCTAGCTTCACAAAATCACCGCTCATCTTGGCGAAATGATCAACTACTGGAACTTCTGGAACGCTTGCTCCTACAGCATTTTTTCCTAACATTCCGGCTGCAACTCCTGCCTGCGTCATATTCCTAAGAAACTGATACATGTCTTCCATTCCGACTTGCGAGACCTCTGCACCAACATTCTCCACCTGACCTTGGTTTCTTCCAGCACTAGGTCTGGCACTCCTTTCAATGCTTCCTCCTCCTAGATAAACTCTGCTTCTTCTATCATCCATATCCGTATTCAAAACTTATGAGATATAGAAAGATAACTTAATCAAAGATAGATGAATGGAGATAAAGTGGATACTTGTATATAGGAAATACAAGTACGTTGCTATAGCTAGCGTTAACCCAACCCCAAATCTTACTCTAATTTCTTTGGATTTTTGTTTTAAAAAAAAAAATTTTAGTTAAATTTTTCATAAACCTATGCTCTGATACCATGTTGTAACATCCCTATCTGGAGGCCAAAAGTTAAGCACTATGGATGCTACAGTCATCCACAATATTAACGTCTAGTGACGAAATACGACAATGTTAATGGTATTCATAATATCATAAGCACTTGAATATGAACAAAATCCCAAGTTTTAAAAAACAATAATTTAGTGATAATATATCAAATAATCTCATATCTATGTTACAAAAATTCCAACGTATTCCTAAGCAATGATCAAATATAATTACAAAAATACGCCAAGAGCGACATATGAAGATGCCCCCTTAGATAATCGAAGAAAAATAGACATAACTGTCATAATATATAGTGGAAACAATTTTAAAATAGAATTCCTAATTTACCTTCCGTCAGCCAACTGCTCATATTCGGATGCTTTGTTCGTAAAAATCTACTAAAATCTGAAAATCTAAACTCTTAGCCTACTCAAATCATATTTGGAGCACCCAGGAGTTTAAGGGGAAATGAAAAATTCGAGGCAGACATAAAGCCTGGTATGAATAATTTCTATTATACCTCAGTCTACTAAAAAATAGTGAGACAACACCGCTTAGCAGAACGGGTTTGCTCTCACTAATATCTTTTCAAAACTTTGCAAATCCTTTACTCCAACCAAACTAGTTAATCAAATGATAATAATAATAATAATAATAATAATAATAATAATAATAATAATATAGCAATATCCATTATGCTAAAATAGGAGATAAGATAGACTATCTGTCTAAAATCTAAGCTATCATCTTTATACTGGACTATTTGTCCTAAATTCAGCTAATTGCTCTTTTCTACACTATCTGTCCTAAAACTGATTATACCAAAAGAGCAATATCTTTTACGCTAGATAATGGGCTCTCTGCCCAAAATAGGTAAATAGGGTGGACAAACTGTCCTTAAAAAGTAGCAAGGCCCGTTATGCTAATAAATAAACTATTTGTTCATATCAGAGCTACTTGCTCTTTTCTGGACTGGCTGTCCTCTTAACTAACTGTCATCTGGGCTGACTTCCTGCAAAATGGACTAACTGTCCAAATTTAAAATGAGCTGATTGCCTGAATTTTCTTTTGGGCTAACTACCCTTCATAACATCTGGGCTAACCGTCCTTCAAAATATCTAGGCTAACTGCCCTACAAAATATCTAGGCTAGCTATCCTTTAAAATATCTGGGCTAACTGCCCTTCAAATTTTACTTGAAAATCTTTTCAAAATGATTCAATCCATCAAATCATATATACATATGGAAAATATGTCTTTAGGTTTACTCTATGCTATTTTTGTCATGTTATATATACTTTACTCAAAATAATGTTGATGATGTTCAATAAGGATTATCTATCCTTTTAAAACAAGTTAAAGTCCTTTATAACTTAAAACACTTAGGTTATTTTCCTAGTCATTATATTCAAGACCTTTGTTTAAAATTTAAACAACCTTTCGAAAACATAGAAGGTAACTCCTTCTAAACCATTAATAAAACCCTTTGAAAGCATTGAAGGTAACTCCTTCGTACCTTTTATTAAACCTTTCGAAATTGTTAATGGTAACTCCTTCAAAACCTTTTAAAAAAAGCCTTCCTTTTACAAGCTCTAAAACATATGACATCTTCCTTTTAAATCTTTTAAACCTTAGTCTTTTGAAAACAATGAAAACTATACCTTTCGACCTAGTCAAAAGGTTTCACCTTTCGACTTTGTCGAAAGCCTCGAGCACCTCCCATATAAAATCATTGGTAAACCTTTCGAAAGCAATGAAACTCAAAACCTTTCGAAGACATTGGGTTCAATTTAAAACAAGTGGAAACCATTCTAAACCATTCAAAGTTAACTACTTTGAAACCTTTAAAATGTTTCGACTTAAAACATTTGGATTATGCCATCAAATAGAGCAAAATGATCTGAAAAACATTGGAGTCGAAAGCAACTGCTTCGAAACCCAAAACCTTTCGAAACCATTCGAAAATACTGAAGTGTTGGTGTTGAAACCAACCCTTCAAAATCAATGGAGAGGCGGCAAATTTTAGAAAACAAAATATGACATTCAAAAGCAACTAAATCGAATGGTGGAAGCGGCTCTAAAATCTTGTCGATCTAGTCGGAAGGTTTCATACCTTTTGACATTGTCGAAAGCTTTACCTTTCAACTTTGTCAAAAGTTTTCAATTAAAACAAGAAAGCAAACCAATCGAAACCTTTCTCATTTAAACCTTTTGACATTATCGAAATCTCTTTGTTGAAAGCTAGCATGTGTATTTTATTTAAAATCAAAACAAAGTTTCATCTCCTTCAGAAGCTCTAACCTTTCGACTCTAAACCTTTCGACTCCTTTCAATTCACTTGGCATCAGAGCTAAAGGTTAAGCGAGAACCTTGGCTTTGGTGGGTAGACTCATTAAGAGATATGGTAATGGAATGCCCCAGCATAAGTTGAGAGTATTGTACATATGAGGGCGTATTTGTCAGCACTATATAAACATATTACATTATGTTAATTAGTCCGTTGAGTAGTTTATGAATTTTGGTCGATATGCTTGATCAACATTATCGAATGAGGTTTCTAAACACTTGAACAATACCAATCGATACAGTATTGTTTTTGAAATTGGTAAATGAAATAATTTTACCTAGAATTATATTTTATATAAAAATATATAATTCATAAATTGATATAGTTATTTATGATATGGTTATTTGTTAGGATATGATAATATTCAATTATTATCATTTATCGTTTAATTAGTTACGCTCGGCCAGTTTATGAGCATTTACTATAGTTTGTTGATTTATGAGAGATTTATCTTTTACAAAAATGGTTAGGTAGATAGTAATTTATGAGCACATTAAATACGAACACCTTGTGAATTTAGTTTTATGGTTTGACTATAAGGCGTTCAACGATAATGTTGGGTTAAAATTCAATTTTAACAAGAGTTGTTTATTATAATCTACACAAAGGTATATTTGTTAAATGGTTTAGATAAAGAAGCAACTTTATATAAAAAAGTGATCTTATATAAGTAGGGTTTTTAAAACATAGTTTATAAACGAAAAAGGATTTAAATAGAGAATTTGAGGACTTAAATCCTAGTAACGTTTGAAAATGCTTTTCAGGATTTTGTAGAAAATAATGGTAGTATTATTTGAAAATAAGTATTTAGGAAATAGAGATCATGATACTTAGTATTATTGTATGAAGTATATCATACCGTTTTGAAATCATTTTGGTTAATTCTAAAAGGCATCAATTGGATGTACTGAACTTACTTCTGTTGCTTGAAAATAATTCAGATGATGACATTGACATCATCGGCATTCATTTTTGGGTTTCTAAGTGTAGGATGCTACAAAGTTGTTTTGGTTAAACAGATTTTGATTTAATCCCTAAGTATGATTTGGTATTCAAAAGTTATATGTGTATATTATTTCAAAATGATTTGAAAAAAAAACGATGTTTAGTTTAAGTTTTTGTTATTGAGTTATTTCATGGACACATATAGCTTATGCATTAGAAAAGTATAGATGCGCATCATGATATGATATATTGTTCGGTAGTTTCATTTGTAAAAATGACATGGAATTTTTAAAAAATTTTGGGTAGTTGGGTACTTCCAAATGATTATAGAACTTATAGTCAAGTGTTTTCTGAGAATATAAATTTGAGTTTATATAACACTTGAATTGAGAAGATAGCAAGTTCAAACAAGTTTTAAATTTGATGTTTTTTGTATATACTCTTAGGAGGTAATTAGCTGTTATATGAGTATGGAACTTAAGTTGTAAAAATGTTTATAAACTTGAAGTTATGATTTATGAAATGATTCATAAATGATCTTAGTATTAATGACATACTATTTGTATAAATGAATGTGAATAAAAAGATATTGGTATAGCTAAGAAACCTATAGGATGAATACGTAAGTTGTTTGTAGATTATTTTAGTCGCATGACTATTCTTGATCCAGTATTTGAGTACATGTTTTCGAGGAGTTTACACCAGTTCGGACAAGGATTTTTCGCTCAATTCTTAATGATGAACACTTGATACAGATTCTTGATATGATCTTGAAGTTTTCCATCATAATATATGGCTATGTTAGGAGAACGAAGGTTTCTAATCAAGAAACAAGATCGGAGTCCACATGTAACAAACCAAGATTTTCGACCTTCGAAAATCGACATTAATATGTCCAGTGTATTACATGCCGAGCAATCGAATTCCATAAATACTAGATCATTAGGGAAAAAGAAGGAAGAGGTAGGAGAAGAAAATAGAAATTACAACGCAGAATCTCATAATCGCGGCGGAACAATATATAATAGATAACAACTGGTCTTTATACAAAAGAACTATAACTATTTTTATACATTACATCATCAGAGTACAAAACATACATAATAATACAAGACAGTCATAATAACTTGTCTTCACAAGCACTGAATATACATCCTACAATAAACAGCAGAATATAAATCAGATACGTGTAATACGTCTTCGCCATCCAGCTCATCTCCTGAGCTCCATAGCATCCTATCATATATCTGTAATACTCGGTCTGACCCAAGCATTATAATAAAATAACACTAATTTGAATTATTAAAGTTATCAAAATCCTTTGAAAAGCAAAAGTACCTCGTAAGACCACGCCATAAATAAACACGACGGGTTTTACCTTACGATAACCAAAACATTTTATATCAAATCCTCCGATATTACGATAGTGCCTAAGTACAAATACTTATTCAAATAGCTCAAATTGTTACATTAATCAAATTCCAGCATACTATGCTCTACAACCAAAACCGTAAAGGCACGTATTGGAGAATGGATTCCAGACGAATGATTGGGCACTGGGGTGGTACCTGTCATAGTACACGTCTGCAAACAGTGTACCGAGGACCACACCGGGATCCCCTACAACACAAGACAGGATTATCCCTAACTTGGATAGAATGAATATGCTATCACTTGGATAGAATGAATATGTTATCTAGAAAGGTGATAAGCATACCCTAATTGGGTGTGACCCACTTAGCCTTTCTGCATCTCCTATGCTTTTCAGTCATTGTCGGTTGATGAGGCTAGAGGCTACGATTACCTTTTAAGGAATTTTCATATAGAATGTCATTGTTCTCCAATGACAATATACTGATAGAATTATCCATACAAGTCCGTTCTGGGGAAGGCACTATTCCCACTACATCCATTGGAATAATCCTCAGGATTAGTGGCGATTAGCCCTTGAACTTCACTGCTCCATCTTCGACTCCACGCTCTTGTTTTCCTTTCGAAAATGTACTCGTGGATTGAAGTGGTTTTCGGATAATATATCAGATCCCGGTCTCTTCAAAACAACGTTTGATATTTTTCAGTAAACTCAACCCCAGTTCTTTAGGAAGTAATCATACGAAAATAAGATCGGAGATCACCTCCTAACAGTTAGAGGATGGATTTCCTTATCAACGTCCTAGAAGAATGAAACGAGTTTATACGTACAATATAACACCTCGAAGGGTAACTATACTGAAATTCCCGTATTTCTCCTAGATATCCCCAAAGTTATATTTTGGGTCCAAATTTGATAGTTGGTTATTTAATTATCCAATAAAACAATCATTTAACTAAATATTTCATTTTCCACTAAAAAAAACCAAATCTCTTTTAATTTAAGTTTTAATAGATTAAATCTCTTTATCCAAAATATATATTTATCTTGCCGAATTTGGTACATTCTTAAACTATTCTTTTCAAAAATATTTGAAAACCTTTGAAATAATCTGGAAAGTACCATTGCGGTATCAAATCATGGATTCACAGCTCAATGCTTACGTCTTTATCCCAGAGAAATCCAAAACTTAACTACATGCACCACTGCCTCCGATTTCGCCATGCGAGTATACTATTACTTCACGAAAACTTTATTTCAAAATTTTCAAAATAATACTGATGAAACCTCTATAATAATTTTTCCAAGTTAAACTTAGGAAAACTACTTTTAAATAAAAAGTTATTATATAAAATGTTAATATTTAATAGTTTATCTTTTTAAAATAATAATACTGATTAATTCTGATTAATAATTATCTTAATATAAACTTACTTAATTCATAATTAAATATACTTTAAACAAAATCAAAATAGCTAAATAATTAATTTTCTGAAATATTCTTTAAACACCTTTTTGAAATAACCAGTTAATCATTAAGAATTCTTCTTTTTAAATAAAATACAATTTCTCGATAAAATATATTTTCCAATTCTGACCATTCTAATGTTCATAAATCTCTCTTGATTTATTTCCAATTTGATTTACGTTCCAATTTCGTAAATTCCCTTTTCACTTTTCTAAAAAAAATCTGCTAATTATTTTTTAACTGATTTACCCATTTCCTTATACATCCTTACCGTGAATTTATATCTTAATTTTATCCATGGATAATCGCTTCACTTTATTTATAAACCTTATTTATAAATTCCATATTCTCATTTCCCGTTCATAACGGTTTTACAACACTTAATCGATTTTAAATCGATTTCTAAATTAAATTGCATTCTTACATTAATTTCTTAAACAACCTAAATATATCCCCAAACCCAACTAAATCCAGATTTCACTTTCTTTTCATAATCTTATTAGAAATCTAGTATAACAATTTCATATTTTTCCAACTATTTTAAATCTCGATTTTAAAAATAAATCCCTTTTTACACTTAAACAATATCGCTTAAGTTCTATTTTTTTAAAACCATTTATTTACATTATTCAAAACCTATATTTTTTTCCATGTTTCAAAATTATTAAATACAAATTTAAAAGTCAAGCTATTTATTCTCCCAAATTCATTTCCTTTAATAAATCCAAATTTCACTATAGATATTTTACTTTTAATTTCTCTTTTTATTTTCTTTCAAAAATTCAATATTTATTTTTATGGTATTTTAAAATGCCAAAATCTAAAATAGTAATACCATAGCATCCAACCAATTCAAATTCCACTATAATCCATCACAAATTATTCAAACAATCATATATCACTATATATATATATATATATATATATATATATATATATATATATATGTGCGAAAATTAAATTCAATATTTTTGAGGAATCCAGTTGGATCCCTCCAACCTATTTTCCTACATCCTTAGATGTTAGCACAATATAAAAAATGCCAATCCTACTTCGAGGCGAATATCGCGGTATATAGGGTCATCCCCTATTACGTGGGGCACATAGGGTCTCATACACTATATATATGAGGGAATATCAATCACTCCAATATATATGCTACTATATATAACATCGCATTCAACTAATAAAAATACATAAATTAAACCAATCAATCAATAACTAATTTTAACTATTTAAAATTGTTTGCAGTAATCTAAAATTAAGTGAGATTAACACACCTTCATTTTTTGAATCTGTTTATCGTTCCAAATTTTAAATTAGATTGAACAACGTTCAATTGAATCTAAAATTCCAACTATTTCTACTCGACTCCAAATTGATTCCATATTGCAGAAATTACAGCTACTAATCAAAAGCGATATACTCCCATGATTTTGGGGACTCGTAGTTATACCCTTTTATAAGCATTCAAATTTGATAATATAATTATTTACCTTAATTAAAATCATCGACAGTCAACTAACCTCAAATTTAAAACCAAAAAGCATCTCGAAACATCTCCATATTAGGCTGCTTAACTCTAGGCCATCCATGAACCAAGGCATGCAAGTCAAACCCCTTAGAGTGCCACTCCATTCGACCCACCAATCATCTGCCCCCGCTTCCAGCATCGCACATAACAAAATCGAGTTGAAACCTTAAGTCGTGCCCCCTCCCCTTTGTTCGACGCCATCGACTGAATCGCCTCCACCACAACTGCAGCACATCGTCGCCACAACTTCTAGTACGAGCGTAGGCGACAGTCTCTATTTCATTTCGTGTGCTCCTCCCTACAGTCGCGCCTCAAGCGCTTCCTTCAAATCCGCACCCGATTCGAACCTTCCTTTGCCTGCGCGCCTCCATCGTGCGCACGATATATATAATTTTTTTTCAACGATGAATTTTAAACACGAAATACCATCTTTTCTACTTTGAAACAAATCTGGAGATGAATGGGAAAGATAATGAATTTTACTTCTATTTTTCCCTTTGTCTGTTCGGCCGTGCTTTTTGAAAGAAGAGGAAATGTGTTTTTTGAGGCAAAGGAAACGTATATGGAATGCAATAGGTCAATGAAGCAATGGAATATGCGGCTAAAAAGTAGGTTGACAAGGCAATATTTTTATTTAAATTCCAAACGTCTCGATTTACGCAACCCAAAATCTCGAGACCCTATCGAGGCATGCCACTAGACATTTGTATTGTTATGCCCCTATTCGGAATGCAATGGAAAATGTTTAGAGACCTAATTCGATCGTATGGAGAAAATAGCTTTTTTGAACCAATTATTATATTGAATTTTTTATATAAATTTTAAGTGCATTTCTATCCCGTACGGCCAAACGATAACTCCAAACGTTATGAAATTTGAAATTCGATAACAATACACTATCATGGATTCAATTGAACTTTTTTTGTCAAATTCCGAGACTTTGCCCTAGAAGGTTATTTATATATGTTAATTCAAATGATATATTTCTAAAACTGAACAAATCACTTTTAAATTCATTTTAAAAAGTTTTATTCTCTTCATTATTATTAATATAAATTTTATAAGCCTTTAAATTATTTTTAACCAGCTTAGAAACTAAGAACAATATTTTACCCAATTTCAATTATTAAATTCAATAATTAAATTATCAAATAAATACTTATATTTGAAATTCAAGTTAAAATTTTACTTTTAAATACTTAAAATCAATTAAATATTCCAATTTCGAATAGCCAAAATACTGGGTCGTTACATTCCTCCCCCTTTATCTTCCATTCCTAACTAAAAATCCTTTTGATTCAGTTGCGACACAAAAATCAACTTTTAGTTAACAAAAAAATTTCAAATTTTTTCTAATATCCTAAATTTCTGAAAATTTTTGGCAAAATCTCCCTTGTACGGAGAGCCTTTTGCAATAGGACAAGAGCGATAAAAATGTATACATCGACCACACGGTCGGAAAAAAAATATATCAATATTTATATACTTTACTATATTTAATCTGAAAATGTACCTTATATTAGCGTTTTTAAGCAAGCAGCTTATTTTATATGTAATTACGCAATCCAACTCTAGCCTAATGGCCTCCGTGTACCTCTGCTTACTTAATTTTAAACAAGTAAGTACCAAAATATGAAATTTACCAACATTTCACTTATTTAAATAGTTAAAACGCAGAATCTTCATAACTCAACTATGTCAAACATAGGTCATGAGTAATTTAAGGTTCGATACTAATTTAATTACTTTCCATCGATCCATATATCGCTTCATTCAATTCAAATGATTTACAACTCAATTTCCTTGCATTCACTTCATAACTGCACATTGCATTTATATCCATTCCAAATCAATTCTAAACCAATTTATTCACTTTATATTAATTCACAAAATTTTATTTTCTACCATTATGCCATATGACAATTTTTCTATGCGAATTTGGCGATATTCATTTAATAAAATTACCATTTCAGTTTATAAATATTTTAAATTGATTCCAAATCAGTTTATATTTAATTCTATTCCATTACAAATTTATTTTCAGTCAATTCAATTGCATTCCATCCACCTATACTCTTATTACATTCATATCCATTTTATTTCAATTTACTAATTAATTATCTAATTAGTTCACCTCCATTTTAATTTACTTGAGTTCAGATTCATTTTAAAATTCAAGTTTCTATTTTATTTCTTTACTTCGCGTTAAAATGCCATTCCTTTTTATTTTGGTTGTTCTATTCTACTATAAATTTTTCAACTTATTGTTTTTCTCATTTTGTCACTTCCTTACTTGAATATACTTACATTTTACTTTTAACTCAATATTATACATTTATTTATAGCCTAAGTGTATATATTTATTCCAATCAACATTTTATAACTTATAGATATTTAGTCACTTTACAATCCGAGTTTATATATTCTATTCAAATTAAATCTAACTTGTACGAGTTAAATTTTTATTCCACACAATTTATTTAAATTTAATCAAGTAAGAATTCAATTTCAAAATTTTCCACTTCCTTACTTATATTTATTTCAATTCACATTATAAGTTCTTTCCATTTATACATATCCAGTTTATTTTAATTCAATTAATTCACATCTCAATTTAATCCATTTAATTAGTCCACTTCAATAATTTATTCCATTCAAATCGCAATCAATTAAATTTCTAAAATTTATTTTGTTCAACTCACCTAAGTTGAATTCCATTTATTTTACACCTTGTAACAAACTTGATTTTTGGATTACCAATGAAATAAAAAATTTAAATAGAAACTTTAAATTGAGATTTGAAAAAAAAGTGCAAATCATTTACAAGTCAGTTGAACACTTTTATGTGGTAGCACATTTGAAATGAATTGCAAAGTGTTGAAAATAACAAAGTTGTGTTATACTTTCTTTTTGCCTTCACGTCTAAGTGAAAATTCGACCAATTAAAGCAAAGTTTGAACACACTTTTACTGCCATCATCATTTTTTTGCAAGTTGCGTCCTTTCCTTCAGTAATGCATGCTTTCTTTAAATACATGCGTACCAAATTCTTGCCAGAACTTCATTCTTTGACTTGTACAAAAATTTGAAAACAAAAGTAAGCCTTCATTCTTTCGTTTCATTTTTCCAGTAGCTCCGCAAAAATATTAATGGCGGTTCAAAATTTTGCTCAATTTGGATCCTAGTTGCTAACTGGTTCTGAAATAAATTAGAGGTGAGTGCAAAATCACACATCTAATTAAAACTATACTAACTGTTTTCATTTCATTCTTGCGTACAATTTTCTTTACCTACCAATGTGTTCACGTGTGCAAATATGCATTCAAATATGCCTGAGTCATCTTATTTGGTAACGTGCTTGCATGGTTATTTTCATTATTTGAGTGAAGCATGTTTTGCAAGAAATTATAGTCTAGGTATTTTGTTTCCTACATGCGTACAAAGAGTGTATTTCCCAGGTATTACTTTTTGTTTATTTCATTGTGACCGGCAAAGTTGTAGCATATGAAATCAAGTTTCAGGTCATTTTATAATTCTATCCATTTGTTACATGAGTGCGAAAAGTGTGTGCAAAAACTATGCCCAGACCATATTTTTTTATTAAGTATGTGGGTAAGTTTGTATTGCATAGAAACTGTGTCTGCATGAGTATAAGTTTAGGCCTTTTCATTTTATTATGTATGGAGGGGGTTAAGTTGCATTTCACTAAATCTAGGTCCAGGTTGGTTTACATTTTATTTTACTTCATTATGCGTGCATACTTTAGTATGCGTGCATATATAGCTTTGCCCGGGTATGTTTCATTCCATGCACGAAAATGTGAAGTATACGAAATATGGCAAAGATATTTATATTTTTCTCTTTTTTCACTTGTGTGCAAGTCGTAATGCAAGAAACTAGGTCTAGGCATTGCATTTTTGGTTATGTGTGTGTGCATATAATGCACAAAAGTAAGTCGAATATACTTTTTATTATTTCATTATTTGCGTGAAGTTTGAATTGCAAAGAAAAGCGAAGTCCAGACCAAATTTTTTCGTGCGAGTTGTATAGCACTAAAGTAAGTCCAGGTTTCTTTAAATTTCGTCTATTTCATTTTTCGTGAAAGAATGTTTTAAATTATTATAGAACGTGCCTGCATGTTGTAGCGTGAGTGCACTTGTAGATTACCCAGGCATTATATGCATTTCATTTCGTGTGTACACGAGTACATTGCGTGCATGTAGTTAGTGCCCAGGCAGTGCTATATTTGATGCATATACAAGTAGTGTAGACCAATGTTTAATTTATTTTGAACCGGTGTTTTGTTTTGGAACGTATTTTTTTGCGTTAATTTTATAACGGATTTTTACCCTGGTGTTTATATTTGAAGCGTGTTATTTTGATGAGATTTTTAATGAAAAAGATTACTTTTGTTTTGACTTCAGTAACCGTCAATTTAAAGTGAAATTTCAAGCGGCTATCTTGCAACCAAGAAAACTCGTAACGCGGATTTTTATATCCGTTTTTAAGGTGTTTTGTGAAGTGCAATTTCCTTGTCGAAATTGCTATAAAAGTTGTTGCTTTAATCACGTGTTTTTAAATCGTTTTAAAAGATAACTGTTTTCAAAAATTTCACAGTTTGCGCTTTCAAAAAAATGAGGAAGCGATTTAAATGCCTCAGTAAAATTGAAGACTATGAACCCTTACTTTTACTGATTCGACTAATTCCGGACTTTTCCATTTGAGAACCTAAAAATTATTTATATAAAATACACAATTTTGCACCTTCAAGAAAACGATGATGAGATTTAAACGACTTAGCAAAAGTGCGGAATACAAAACCATGCTTTTACTAATTCGATTAATTTCAGACACGTTAATTGAAATGTTTATCGTGGAGTTGTTGTTTGAAAATTTTGATGATTTTTTTGGGCTTTTGAGCCACTATGCTGGACCTTTGGGTCAATTACCAGTATTAGGCCTTTGGGTCATTTGTTAGACCTTCGGGTCATTCGTTGGGCATCAAATATTATGCTGACAGTACTTGGTAGATTTCGGCCATTTGAGATGCACGTGCGGCGTAGCTTAGACTCGCCATATGCTGGGATCGATCCATTTTATGCTGATTTTTCCAGTTATCTTAATTTGATTTCTAGATTTTTGTGTATTGCTGTTTTGAATTCAATTATGAATTTGGAGTTGATTTTGATGGTATTTAATGAGATTTCTTCATTTAAAATATGCTGATTAATTATGTTGAATAGTCTCACTCGAGATTATGATTAACTTTCTTTAGTGTTGTTTATAATGCATTCATTTCTAAGTTTAAATTAGACTGATTCGTTTATTATTTTCTTTTAAATAATACTCTGGTCAAATCGAGCTATTTTAGAATAATCGTTATCTCTGATTCAGTTGCTAATTCAGCTTTTGGGATATCACCTCATCTTTTGTTTAGGCTTCGGGGTGTTACTTTTGGTGTATTAACCCTCATCTCATGTATGTTATGATGACTATGTATATGTACATTTGGTTCATGTGAACCATTGAGTGTTGTAGCATGTATCCAGACTTACCTTCCGTTATACATGATATTTCTGTTCTGATGTTATTATACTTATCTATGTTGTTGCTATTATGAGTTGTTCTGAATTTTTCATAAGCCACCGTTGTTTCGTTTTAGATTTGGATTGAATATATATCGTCGGGAGAAATTTACACAACTCCTATTGATGTAATCAATACTCGACTAAGGCATAACTTACGGATGGTCGCTTCAAACAAGCCTTATTCTTCGCAATAGCAGACGTTATTACCTTATAATAACCTTTGTTATTGTGAGCATAGAGGTGGGGCGTCACGGCTTGGTATCAGAGCTGAGATTCAGAACAAATTATAATAAACACGGAACAGAAGCAGAATGGAACATGCGTTACAACTATTCGAGGGTTTATTCATGCCTTTCTAATCTGTTGCTTCGTTGTTCTCAAACTTTTATCCACTCTAACATGTTGGAATATGTCTAGGAATGAATCTCATTTTTTTCGTAGTATTCCATTTGTTAAATTCCTTATCAATCTTGTGTTGTTTTAACTAATCCTTATCTTATCTTAGCCTTTGGCTGGAAGAGGTGGAGGGAAGCGTTCTACTACAGGTCCGTCTAGTGATTCTCATTCGGACGGAGTCTATATGTCAGTTGATCAGTTTATGGAGCTATTTCGGGGTATTCAGCCTTCTGTTGCTACTCCCACAGCTCCCACTCACAAGTCTGTCTTCGCTCGCATGTGTAGTGACTATTCCCACCTTGGAGGCAAGCCTTTCAAGGGATCAGAAAGTGTATTGGAGGTTCAGACTTGGTTGCACGCTAGTGAGCGCATATTTTCCCGGATGGATCTTTCTGATCATCATCGTGTTCTCGTGGCATCTAGCATGTTGCAAGAACGTGGTCTTGATTGGTATGAGCTTTTGATTGCGGAAGTTGATGAGTCCTCTCTCTCGTGGAATCAGTTTAAGGACGATTCGAACTTAAGTTCGTTCCTGAATCAAAAAAGCCCAATCTTGCTCGTAGTTTCCTTGAGTTAAAACAAGGAAAATCCTCTGCTTCTGATTATGTTGCATCTTTCGAGGCCTTGTCCAAATACGGAGTTGAGTTCATTAACACTCCGCGTAAGAAGAATCTTAGATTTGCAGAAGGTTTGAAGAAGTATTTGAAGAAAGTCCTTTTGCTTTAGCTTAAGCTTCCTTTAAGGAACTTGTTGATTCGGCACTTTGCCTTGAAGCTATCGAAAAGGAACGTGATAGTAGTGATGAGGTTGAGGTTTGTAAGAACCCCAACAAGAAGAGGTTTCCATTTCATAAGTCTAATCCTTCTTCCAACAAGAAGAAGAAGAAGCAAGCTACCACTAGTTCTCAGCTTAGTAGTGCACCTTCTATTCAGAGGGGGTGCTATAATTGTGGTTCGTTGGATCATCTTCTCCGTAGTTGTCCTAAGCCTCGCATTTGCCGCTATTGCAAGAAAGA
This sequence comes from Allium cepa, assembly GCA_030765085.1. Lineage (NCBI taxonomy): Eukaryota > Viridiplantae > Streptophyta > Magnoliopsida > Asparagales > Amaryllidaceae > Allium > Allium cepa. The sequence goes on along the minus strand of CM060939.1, from coordinate 958,372,019 downwards.
AGGTCATTGGGTTTCTTATTGTCTTACCGCTCCAAAGGGTTTCAAATCTGGGAAGCTCAATGTTGCTAAATCTTCTAGCAATTCTTCTCAGCCCAAAGGTATTCCTCCTTCTGTTTTGGAAAGGTTTATTTTATTTCATGGATGTTATATTAGAGTCCTTTTCGATACGGGTGCATCACATTCATTCGTGTCAAAGGAACTTGTTGATGTTATTCCTTTGGATGTTGTTAGTCTTTGCGACCCTTTGAGGATTGTGAATCCTATTGGTGGATCCGCCGCTCTTGGTTTGTTATGTGTTGATGTTGAGATTATTCTATGTGGTTTTTCCTTTCATGCGAATCTACGGTTATTTATCACTTGGTTTTGACATGATTTTGGGGATGGATTGGCTCGTCCATTATGAAGTTAAAATCCTATGTCCCGAAAGAACTTTATATCTCAGGCATCCCAATGCTATGAAGCAGTTATCTATTACATTTCGAGACATGGACCATGCTTCGAATGCTCTCATTTCTTCCTTCGAATCGGAGGATGTCATGGCTAATATTTCGGCTGTTTGTGATTTTTCAAATGTCTTCGAGCCTATTTCGAGTTTGCCGTCGAAGAGGGCATTTGAGTTCCATATTGATCTTATCGCTAGTGCTCATCCTGTCAGTCGTCCTACCACGAGGATGTCGGCTAAGGAAAATGAGGAACTCAAGGAATAATTATCTGAATTAGAAGCCAAACAATTTATTCGATCTAGCTCATCTCCTTGGGGCGCCGCCGTGGTCTTTTCTAAGAAGCTAGATGGTACTCTTAAGCTTTGCATTGATTATCGCAAGCTTAATGAGCTCACTATCAAAAATAGGTATCCATTATCTAGGATCGACAACATGTTCGATCACTTAACTGGAGCTAAGCTTTTCTCCCAACTTGATCTTGCTACAGGTTTTCATCAGTTACGAATTGCGGAAGATAGCATCCCTCTTACCGCATTCCGCACTCGTTATGGTTCTTACGAATGGCTTGTTATGCCGTTCGGTTTGACGAACGCTCCAGCGCATTTTGTTGATCTTATGAATCGGATATTTCGGGAATATCTCGATAAGTTCATCTTGGTTTTCATAGATGATATTCTTATTTATTCCAAATTTGAAGCCGATCATATTCAGCATTTGGAGATTATTTTGAGCACTCTTCGTTAGCATTGGCTTTATGCCAAATTCTCCAAGTGTCACTTCAGGGAGAATATGGTGAATTTTCTCAGTCATATTGTTTCTTTCGATGGTACCGTCCAAGATCGAATCTATTCAGAATTGGAAGAGGCTCGAGACCGTTACTGAGATCCGTAGTTTCCTTGGATTGGCGAGATATTATCGCCGGTTCATTAAGGACTTTTCTCGTATTGCTTTACCGCTTACCACTCTCACGAGAAAAGCTGTTCCTTTAATTTGGTCGGTTAAGTGTGAGTTTTATTTCATGAAGTTAAAAGATCTCCTTACTCATGCTCCTATCTTAGTGGTTGCCGAAGGGAATCATGATCTTGTTGTTTATACCAATACCAGTGGTTATGGGCTCGGTGTTGTTCTCATGTAAAAGGATAGAGTAGTTGCCTATGCTTCTAGGCAATTAAAGCCTAACGAGATTCGTTATGCTACCCATGATTTGGAGCTAGCCGCTATAGTCTTTGCTCTAAAGATTTGGCGACACTATTTATTGGGCGCGCATTTTGTTCCCTTCACTGACCACAAATCTCTGAAATACCTCTTCACTCAGAAGGAACTTAATATAAGGCAACAACGTTGGCTCGAATTTCTCGCTTCATATGATTTTGATATTCAGTATACCCCTGGTAAGGGTAATCGAGTTGCTGATGCTCATAGTTGCAAGCAGCAAGTTGTTGTTTCCATGATGCTAGCAGAGTGGAATATATTGCAAGTTTTATCTCATTGTGATATTAAAGACCGTCCTTCAGTTTTTGATTCTTCCATACTTTTATTTAGCATGGGAGCTCGTCCCCGTTTGTTGGATCATATTGCCGATGCCCAGAAGCAAGATCCAAATCTCGCTTATCTTATTCAGAGTTGTAAATCGGAACCCCGAAGTGATAATCTAAAGGATTTCGATATTGATATTCATGGTTGTATTCGGAAGAAGGAAAGTTTGATCGTGCCTAATGTTCCTAATCTTAGAAATGACATTCTTGAGGACTGTCATCGTTCTAAGTATACTATCCATCCGGGTAGTAGTAAAATGTATGCCGATATGAAACGCTTATACTTTTGGGAGGGTATGAAGCGTGATATTGCAAGTTATGTGAGTCGTTGCATGACTTATCAATTTATTAAAGCGGAACACCAACTCCTAGTGGTCTTTTGCAACCTCTTGAGATTCCATTATGGAAATGAGATCAAATTTCTATGGACTTCATTGATGGTCTACCTCGTTCGAGGTCGGGCCATACTAGTGTTTGGGTGATTCTTGACCGATTGACCAAATCAGCCCATTTTATTCCTATCCAGTCCAATCAGACTGCTCCTTTGTTGGCTAAGCTTTTTATTAAAGAAGTCATTCGACTTCATGGAGTTCCTAATTCCATTTTTAGTGACAGAGATCCGCTTTGCACTAGTGTATTTCTGGCAGAGCCTTAAGAAAGCTTTGGGTACAAAGCTAAGTCTCAGTACAGCTTATCATCCATGGTCTGATGGTCAGACCGAAAGGGTGATCAAGTCTTAGAAGGTCTCCTTCGCACTTGTATACTCGACTTTGGAGGTAGTAGGGAGGACCACTTATCTCTTGTTGAATTTTCTTATAACAATAGTTTCCAATCCAGTATCGGTATTGCTCCTTTCGAAGCCCTTTATGGAAGGCCGTGTCGATCACCATCTTGGCTGTTGGAATCCGAGGAAAAGTTAGTTCTCGGTCCCGATTATATTCATGAATCATCTGAGAAGATTGATATTATTAGACAGAGAATGAAAGCGGCTCAGAATAGGTAGAAATCTTATGTCGATCATCGTAGGAAGCCTTTGGAATTTTCTGTATGCGATCGTGTGTTTATTCGTGTTTCTCGGATTAAAGGGGTGGTGCGTTTTAGTAGCTCTGGGAAATTGGCTCCTCGATATGTTGGACCATTTCCTATCACGGAATGCATTGGTCCTGTTGCTTATCGTATATTGCTACCTATTCAGTTTTTGGGAATTCATAACGTATTTCATGTTTCCCAGCTTCGTCGATGCCTTCAAGATTCGGATTCTATTATTGATCCTCATGTGTTGCATGATCTTGAGATCTCACCCAACTTGTCTATGGTGAAAAATACTATTCATGTGCTAGCTTCGGAGGTTAAACTCATTCGGAATAAAGAAGTCCCACTTGTGAAAATTCAATGGTCCGCTAACCCCAAAGATTGCACCTGGGAAACCAAAGAATTCATCAAGCGTTCTTATCCCGGTTTTCTCTCCTCTTCTGGTGGGGTGAGCATTCTTAATTCATCTTTTCTTTTTAAATCTTTGTTGTAATGAATAATTTGTGTTATAAACAACTTCTAGTATGAAAATTGTGGAGGCACAATTTTTATAAGGGGGAGTTTGTAACAAACTTGATTTTTGGATTACCGACGAAATAAAATTTTAAAATAGAAAATTTAAATTGAGATTTGAAAAAAAAAGTGCAAATCATTTACAAGCCAGTTGAACACTTTTATGTGGTAGCACATTTGAAATGAATTGCAAAGTGTTGAAAATAACAAAGTTATGTTATACTTTCCTTTTGCCTTCACGTCTAAGTGAAAATTGGACCAACTAAAGCAAAGGTTGAACACACTTTTACTGCCATCATCATTTTTTTTGCAAGTTGTGTCCTTTCCTTCAGTAGTGCACGCTTTCTTTAAATGCATTTGTACCAAATTCTTTCAAGCACTTCATTCTTTGACTTGTACACAAATTTGAAAAGAAAAGTAAGCCTTTATTCTTTCGTTTCATTTTCCAGTAGCTCAACAAAAATATTAATGGCGGTTCAAAATTTTGCTCCATTTGGATCCTAGTTGCTAACTGGTTCTGAAATAAATTAGAGGTGAGTGCAAACTCACACATCTAATTAAAACTATGCTACCTGTTTTTATTTGATTCTTGTGTACAATTGTTTTTACCTACCAATGTGTTCACATGTGCAAATATGCGTGCAAATATGCCTGAGTCATCTTATTTAGTTAAGTGCCTGCATGGTTATTTTCATTATTTGCGTGAAGCATGTTTTGCAAGAAATTATAGTCCAGGTATTTTGTTTCCTTCATGCGTACAAAGAGTATATTGCCCAGGTATTACTTTTTGTTATTTCATTTTGACCGGCAAAGTTGTAGCGTACGAAATCAAGTTTCAGGTCATTTTTTAATTCTATCCATTTGTTACGTGAGTGCGAAAAGTGTGTGCAAAAACTATGCCCAGACCATATTTTTTGTTTAAGTATGTGGGTAAGTTTGTATTGCATAGAAACTGTGCGTGCATGGGTATAAGTTTAGGCCTTTTCATTTTGTTACGTATGGGGGGGAGGTAGGTTGCATTTCACTAAATCTAGGTCCAGGTTGGTTTACATTTTATTTTATTTCAAGATGAGTGCACACTTTAGTATGCGTGCATATATAGCTTTGCCCGGGTATGTTTCATTCCATGCATGAAAATGTGAAGTACATGAAAATATGGCCAAGATATTTATATTTTTGTCTATTTTCACTTGTGCGCAAGTTGTAACGCACGAAACTAGGTCCAAGCATTGCATTTTTGGTTACGTGTGTGTGCATGTAATGCACGAAAGTAAGTCATATATACTTTTTATTATTTCATTATTTGCATGAAGTTTGAATTGCAAAGAAAAGCCAAGTCCAGACCAAATTTTTTCGTGCAAGTTGTATAGCACTAAAGTAAGTCCAGGTTTCTTTAAATTTTTGTCAATTTAATTTTTTGTGAAATAATGTTTTAAATTATTATAGAACGTGCCTGCATGTTGTAGTGTGAGTGCACTTGTAGATTACCCAGGCATCATATGCATTTCATTTCGTGTGTTAGTTAGTGCCTAGGCAGTGCTATATTTGATGCACATACAAGTCGTGTAGACCAATGTTTAATTTATTTTGAACTGGTGTTTTGTTTTGGAACGTATTTTGTTGTCGTTATTTTTTTAACGGATTTTTACCCCAGTGTTTATATTGGAAGCGTGTTATTTTGATGAGATTTTTAATGAAAAAAATTACTATTGTTTTGACTTCAGTAACCGTCAATTTAAAGTGAAATTTCAAGCGGCTATCTTGCAACCAAGAAAACTCGTAACGCGGATTTTTATATCCGTTTTTAAGGTGTTTTGTGAAGTGCAATTTCCTTATCGAAATTGCTATAGAAGTTGTTGCTTTAATCACGTGTTTTTAAATCGTTTTAAAAGATAATTGTTTTCAAAAATTTCACAGTTTGCGCTTTCAAAAAAATGAGGAAGCGATTTAAATGCTTCACTAAAATTGAGGACTATGAACCCTTACTTTTACTGATTCGACTAATTCCGGACTTATCCATTTGAGAACCTAAAAATTATTTATATAAAATACACAATTTTGTACCTTCAAGAAAATGATGATGAGATTTAAACGACTTAGCAAAAGTGCGGAATACGGAACCACGCTTTTACTAATTCGGTTAATTTCAGACACGTTAATTGAAATATTTTCCGTGGAGTTGTTGTTTGAAAATTTTGATGATTTTGTTGGGCTTTCGAGCCACTATGCTAGACCTTTGGGACAATTACCAGTAGCAGGCCTTCGGTTCATTTGTTGGACCTTCGGGTCATTCGTTGGGCGCCAAATATTATGCTAACAGTACTTGGTAGGCTTCGGCCGTTTGAGATGCACGTGCGGCGTAGCTTAGACTCGCCATATGCCGGGATCGATCCATTTTATGCTGATTTTTATAGTTATCTTATTTTGATTTCTAGATTTTTGTGTATTGCTGTTTTGAATTCAATTATGAATTTGGAGTTGATTTTGATGGTGTTTAACGAAATGTCTTCATTTAAAATATGTTGATTAATTATGCTGAATAGTCTCATTCGAGATTATGATTAACTTTCTTTAGTGATGTTTATAATGCATTCATTTCTAAGTTTAAATTAGACTGGTCCGTTTATTATTTTCTTTTTAATAATACTCAGGTCAGACTGAGCTATTTCAGGATAATCGCTATCTCTGGTTCAGTTGCTACTTTAGCTTTTGGGATTTCACCTCATCTTTTGTTTAGGCTTCATGGTGTTACTTTTGGTGTATTGACTCTCATCTCATGTATGTTATAATGACTGTGTATATGTACATTTGGTTTATGTGAACCATCGAGTGTTGTAGCATGTACCCAGACTTACCTTCCGCTACATATGATATTTCTGTTCTGATGTGATTATACTTATTAGTGTTGTTGCTCTTATGAGTTGTTCTGAATTTTTCATAAGCCACCGTGGTTTCGTTTTAGATTTGGATTGAATATATATCGTTGGGAGAAATTTACACAACTCCTATCGATTTAATCAATACTCGTCTAAGGCATAACTTACGAATGGTCACTTCTAACAAGCCTTATTCTTCACAATAGTAGACGTTATTACCTTGTAATAACCTTTGTTATTGTGAGCATAGAGGTGGGGCATCACACCTCAACAATCAATAACATTTCTAATCTAATTTTACTAAACTTAGCCCAAGATAAATTTCATTCATTTTAACTTACACAAGTTAAAATTTATTTCAAAAATTCAATTGCAATTTTTTTCTTTACAATTATTCACCACTTATAAGTTCATGCCTTTTTTTCTAAAATTTCTTAAAACATTTAAAAAAGGATTTCAGAATTTTTAAACACCCGGTATTTATTTCAAATCATTTTGAAATCAAATATATAGCTTTTCCTTGGTTTTAACAAACCGTTCTTTGAAACTTCCGAAACCAATTTGGTTTTATCCAACACAAATTCCCTTTCCAAAACATTTTCAACAAAATCCTCATATTAAATTTCTACAGTAGCAACCCATCACTTTGAAACTCGAAAATGAACATCGATGATGTCATGATCATCATCGGGATTATTTTCCAACGACTATAGTGAGTTCAGTGCTATATCTCTTCCAAAATCCATTTTTAAACATTTACTATTTAAAAATATCTCCAATCTCATTCCATAATCTTCTTAAAATATTTTCTAAACCTTCCAGGGTTTAAATTCCTTGATTCGATTTCGAATCCATCCCGATTATAATTCATTTGTATAATTCCCACTTATACAATTTCATTTTGTTTTTATAAACTATTTCAAATTTTATAGTCTTTTTAGATTAAAATATTATCAACCAAACACTCCAATATGCTATAATAATTTTTAGAAAATTATCTCTTTTATATAAAAAATGGTTTGGGTTAAATTATTTCATTTACCCACTTTTTAAAACAATAATGTGTCGGTTTGCTTAGTTTAGGAGTTTAGAAATCCCTATCGAGACAGTTGTCCAGACTGTACCGACCAGAATTTATAAACACTCAACTTATAAGTCAACACAATATGAAACAATTTATATTCACTAACAAATAGGCACTCATATCTATTAATATCCTCAAACTCATTCTACGGTGCTACTGACCCTATCTCTAATGAGTAACCCCCACTAGAGCTAAGGTTCTCGCTGAACCTTCATCTCTGATACCAAGTGTGAAGAATTGAGATTTTCGACCTTTGAAAATCAACAATCAACATCAATACGTCCAATGTATTACATGTTAAGCAAACGAATACCGGAAATACCAAATCGTTAGGTAAAAAGAAGGAAGAGGTAGAAGAAGAAAATAGAAATAATAACACAGAATCTCAAAATCGCAAGGAACAATATATAATAGATAACAACCGGTCTTTATACAAAAGAACTATGACTGTTTTTATACATTACATCATTAGAGTACAACACATCCATAACACAATACTGGACATTTATAATAACTCATCTTCACAAGTGCTGAATATACAACCTACAATACACATCGGTATATAAATCAGATGCATGTAATACGTCTTCGCCATCCAGCTCGTCTCCTGAGCTCCATAGCATCTTACCCAGTATCTGTAATACTCGGTCTGACTCGAGTATTATAATAAAATAACTACCGAGTTAGTCTGGAAAACCAGTGTGAGAAAACACACTCGATTTGAATTATTAAAGTTATCAAAATCCTTTAAAAAACAAAAGTATCTCGTAAGACCATGCCACAAATAAACACGATGGGTTTTTACCTTACGATAACCAGAACATTTTTTATTTTATCCACTGATATTATAATAGTGTCTAAGTACAAACACTTATTCAAATAGCTTAAATTGTTACATTAATTAAATTCCAGCATACTAGGCTCTACAACCAAAACCGTAAAGGAACGTATTAGCGAATGGATTCCCTATGAATGACTGGGCACTGGGGTACCACATGTCACAGTACACGTCTAGAAACAATGTACCGAGGACCACGTCGGAATCCCATGCAACACAAGACCGGATTATCCCTAACCTGGATAGACCGAATATGCTATCACCCTAAGGGTGTTCCCATCCTTTCCGAGCTCCTTTCATCTATCGTAGTAATAATATCCGAGGTTATCTAGCAAGGTGATAAACATGCCCTAATTGGGTGCGAACCACTTAGCCTTGCTGCATCTCCCCTTCATTTCAGTCATTCCCGGTTGATGAGGCTAGAGGCTACGATTACCTTTTAAGGAATTTTCACTTAGAATGCTCATTGTCCTCCAATGACAATGTACTCATAGCATTCATCCGTATAAGCCGGTTCTGGGTCCGAACGAAACCAAAGGCTCTATTCCCACTACGTCCATTTTGGATTAATCCTCAGGATTAGTGGCGATTAGCCCTTCAACTTCACTGCTCCATCTTCGACTGCATGCTCTTGTTTTCCATTCGAAAATGTACTTGTTGGATCGAAGTGGTTTTCGGATAATTTATCTGATCCTGGTCTCTTCGAAACAACGTTCGATATTTCCTTGTGAACTTAACCCCGGTTCTTTAGGAAATAATCAGACGAAAATAAGATCAGAGATCACCTCTTAACCGTTAGTGGATGGATTTCCTTATCAACATCCTAGAAGAATGAAACGAGTTTATACGTATATTATAGCACCTCGAACGGTAATTGTAACGAAATAATTTCCGTATTTCTCCAAGATATCCCCAAAGTTATATTTTGGGGCCAAATTTGATAGTCAGTTATTTAACTATCCAATAGAATAACCACTTAACCAAATATTTCATTTTCCACTAAAAACACTATATCTCTTTTAATTTAACTTTTAATATATTATATCTCTTTATCCAAAATATATACATATCTTGCCGAATTTGGTATATTCACAATATAATCTTTTCAAAAAATATTTGAAACCTTCAAAATAATCTGGAAAGTACCATTGCGGTATCAACCCATGGATTCACGGCTCAATGGTTACGTCTCTACCCTAGAGAAATCCAAAACTCAATTACATGTACTCACTGCCTCCGATTTCGCCATGCGAGTATACCATTATTTCCCAAAAACATCATTTAAAAAATTTCAAAATAATACTTATAAAATCTCTATAATAATTTTTACAAGTTAAACTTTAGGCAAACTCTTTTAAATAAAAAGTTATTATATAAAATGTTAATATTTAATAGTTTATCCATTTAAAATAATAATACTGATTAATTCTAATTAATAATTATCTTAATATAAACTGACTTAATTAATAATTAAATATACTTTGAACAAATTTACAATAGCTAAATAATTAATTTTTTGAAATATTCTTTAAACACTTTTTTGAATGAACCAGTTAATTATTAAATATTCTTCTTTTTAAAACAAACCCATTTCTCGATAAAATATATTTTCCAATTCCAACCAATCTAAATTTATAAATCTCTCTCGATTTATTTCCAATTTCATTTACATCCCAATTTCGTAAATTCACTTTTAACTTTCCTAAAAAAATCTGCCATTTATTTTTAAACCGATTTACCCATTTCCTTATAAATCCACACCGTGAATTTATATCTTAATTTTATCCACGGATAATCACTTCACTTTATTTATAGACCTTGTTTATAAATTCATTTGTCTCATTTCCCGTTTATAACGTTTCACGACACTAAATCGATTTCTAAATTAAATTGCATTCTCAAATTAATTTCTTAAATAACCCAAATATATCCCTAAACCCAATTGAATCCAGATTCCACTTTCTTTTCATAATCTTATTAAAAATATGGTATAATAATTTCATATCTTCACAACTATTTTAAATCTCGATTTTAAAAATAAATCCCTTTTTACAGTTAAACAATACCGCTTAAGTTCTTTTTTCAAAATAACCCTTCTATTTACATTATTCAAAATCTTTATTTTTTTTCATGTTCTGAAATTATTAAATACAAATTTAAAAATCAAGCTATTTATTTTTCTAAATTCATTTCCTTTAATAAATCCAAATTTCACTATAATTATATTACTTTCAATTTCCCTTTTTATTTTCTTTCAAAAATTCAATATTTATTTTTATGGTATTTTAAAATGCGAAAATATAAACCAGCAAAAACAACAGCATCCAACCAATTCAAATTCCACTATAATCCATCACTGATTATTCCAACAATCGTATATCACTATATGTTTGTGTGTGTGTGTGTGTGTGTGTGTGTGTGTGAAAATTAAATTCAACATTTCTAAGGAATCCAATTGGATCCCTCCAACCTATTTCCCTATATCCACAGGTGTTAGCATAATATAAACAATACCAATCCCACGTCGAGGGTGATATCGCGGTATATAGGGACATCCACTATTATGCGGGACGCATAGGTCTTATCCGCTATATATATGCGGGAATATCAATCACTCCAGTATATATATACATATGCTACTATATATAACATCACATTCAATTGATAAAATACATTAATTCAACGAATCAATAAAAATTAATTTTAACTATTTAAAATTGTTTACAGTAATCCAAAATTGAATGAGATTAACTCACCTTGATTTTTCGAAACTGTTTATCATTCCAAATTTTAAATTAAATTGAACAACGTTCAATTGAATCTAAAATTCCAACTATTTCCGCTTGACTCCAAATTGATTCCACATTGCAGATTTTGTAGTTACTAATCAAAAGTGATATACTCCCATGAGTATGGGACCTCGTATAAAATAGTTATACCCTTTTATAAGCATTCAAATTCAATTATATAATTATTTACTTTAATTAAAATCATCAATAGCCAACTAACCTCAAATTTAAAACCAAAAACCATCTCGAAACATCTCCATGTTAGGCTGCATATCCCCAGGCCATCCACGAACCGAAACATGCAACTCAAATCCCTTTGAGTGCCACTCCATTCGACCCACCAATCGTCTGCCACCATTTGTTGTGTCTACATCACACATGGCAAATTCGAGTCGAAACCCTAAGTCGTGCCCCTTTCGTTCGACGCCATCGCCTAACTTACCTCCACCACAACTCTAGCTCATAATCGCCACTACTTCTAATTCGAGCGTAAGCGACAGTCTCCATTTCTTGTCACGCGCTCCTCCCTACAGTCGCGCCTCGAGTGCTTCCTTCCATTCTGCACACGATTCGAACTTGCCTTTGCCTGAGCGCCTCAATCGCCCATCACGTACACGCGAGCGCACACGATATATATAATATATATTTTTCAACGATAAATTTTGAACTCGCGGCCTTTCTTTTCTGCTTTGAAATGAATCTGGAGATGAATGGGAAAGATAACGAATTTTCTTTCTATTGTTTTTTCCTTTGTCTGTTTGGCTATGCTTTTTGAAAGAAGAGGAAACGTGTTTTGGAGGCAAAGGAAACTTATATGGAACGCAATAGGACAATAACGCGATGGAATATGTGGCTAAAAAGTAGGTTGACTAGGCAATATTTTTATTTAAATTCCAAATATCTTGATTTACGCAACTCAAAATCTCAAGACCTTATCGAGGCGTGCTGCTAGGCGTTAATAATGTCGTACCCTTATTCCGAGTGAAATGGAAAGGTTTTCAAGTCCTAATTCGATCATATGAAGAAGATAACTTTCTGGACCCAATTATTATATTGAATTTTCGATATAAATTTTCAATGTGTTTCTATCCCATACAGCCAAACGATAACTTCAAACGTTACGAAATTTAAAATCTGATAATGATACACTATTATGAATCCCATGGAACTGGTTCCGTCGAATCCCGAGACTGTGCCTCGTAAGGCAATTTATATACGTTAATTCAAATGATATATTTTTAAAACTGAACCAATCACTTTTAAATTCATTTTAAAAAGTTTTGTTCTCTTCATTATTATTAATATAAATTTTATAAGCCTTTAAATTATTTTTAACTATCTTAAAAACCAAGATTCAAAATTTTACCTAATTTCCAATTATTAAATTATCAAATAAATAGTTATATTTGAAATTCAAGTTAAAATTTTACTTTTAAATATTTAAAATCAATTAAATATTCCAATTTCAAATAACCAAAATTTTGGGTCGTTACACCGCATTAGAGAGGTCAAGTGATATAGACTAGTTGGAAAGGGAAATCTATGTAATCGAGCAAGTGATCAGAATTGATATTGCATACGTATGATATATGTGTATCTTACGAGCTTTAGTATGTTTGTATACTATGTTTGTTGGCTTAGGAAGAGTTTAAGAAACGAATCTTCAATTTGTTCTAGAGTGGTATGAATAATCGTCAAAGTAATAGCCTGAGGATGTTGAGTAGAAGGTACGCATAGTTGATTGATTATCATCCTTGTGTGATGAGAGGGTTTGTACTTGAGCAAGCTGTGAGCTTTGTTTGCTAATGGTTGTGATACTACTAAGTGATACTATATGATTATTGATTCTTTGGTTGCTCATGTTGGAATTTCGAGGACGAAATTTTCTAAGTGTGGGAGAATATAACAACCCGAAAATTCGGACACTTCGTATTTAAATATATGAACTTAAATATTTGTATCATAGAGTAAATGTTATTAAAATGATTTAATAAGCTTTTTAACACCCTTTTGAATTATATGTAATTATGGTAAACTTGTTTTGGAAAAAATTTTAAAAAATATTTTTTTTTTGGAAAAATATCGATAAAGTGACTGAAAATCGTTTTGTCGATAAATAGATTTTTAACTGTCAGAAGTTTTAAGCATGTTTTTTACATACACTATTTACTTAAGGTAACCTTCACTTGAGATAAAAATATTTATGCCATTCATGGTAAGTAAAGTTTTGATTATGTCATGGGTGATGTTATCGGGGAATAATTAATTCTTAAGCTAATGATCAAGTGAACACATTAGCCACTAATTAAACACATTCCTCTTCATACAAGCTTGGAAGGTTATAGAAGTTTCCTATAGGATAAGAGATATTATAAAAAGGTTATAATAGTATCTAGCCTAAAAGGATATGGTGACATAAAGTAAAATAAGCAAAAATGGTAATAACTCAAAATGAAGCTATATGGTGTAAAGTGTAAAGTGTGAAATGATAGAAGCAATTATGACATTAGGCTTTTCAAGGGTCCCATCATCATTCCTAAGCCTGTAGAAGGAGGGGCATACCCTTAGGAAATAATCACAAAATTCCTAAGCAAAACCAAGCTTCTTTAATGGCTCACCATCTCCTTCTCTCCCTCTCTAACTTTATCAAACTATATTCAAACCAACTCCAAACTCAACCAAAATTTTTCACAAGACTTAGTAATTTATTAGGACACCTTCCACCAAGCCAAAGTTGAAGAAGAAAATCCAAACTCCCAAAACTTCACATGGCCATGAGCAATTTATGATGGAGGAAGGCAATGGAACAAGTGGAAGCAAGGAAGGAGGAAGGATAAGGTGTTGCGAGGTTGAGGCATGAATTTGGTTCATAGATCTTGGTTTTTTGATTGGTTCAAGGTGAGTTAATACCTCACTTTGGATGAAAAATATAGCGTATATATGTTGTATTTGAGTATGTTAATGTTGTTTGAATTGTTGTCAACTTATTTTAAAACAATGGTTGTAACTTCTTACTTTAAAAGTAAGTTACATTTGTGATCCATGTATATGGACTTGAACAAACTTGGAATGAACCTGAATGGACTTGTATGATATGTAACTACACCTTGAACAAAGCACGTAGGTTATAGACGGACTTTGGTTTAGAGTGGACTCGGATTTTAAAGTGCACTTATAGTGATAGTCGTTATAGAAGCAGTTGTAAGTTGCCTTATTTTTACAATTGTTATGGTACTTTATAGAGAGATCCTTATGGGTTTATCAGCTTATTTATATCGTTGTATATGTAATTTTATTGCTATTAAAAGCTTGGATAGTAAAAAGTTAAGTAACATCTCAAAAATGGCCAAAATATCACTAGTGCAAAACTGCCCCATTTAACCTTGATTTTTGGACTTCAAATGTTTTAAAAAGGACTTTAAATTTGAGCGATTTATTTCATTCATTTTAAAAGTAGTTTGAGATTTATATGAAATTTTAAGAATTACTTGTGAATTTTCAAAGAAGAGATATTTTGCTAAAATCTTGTCGTTTTCATGTTTCTAATGATTTTTCAAACTTGTTGTTTTCAAGTGATATTTTAAAGGAATGTTTTAAAATATATTATAAGTATTATGATGTATAAATATCTTATAAAAATATCATGGAAAATATCTTATATAAATATTTTGCAAATATCTTATATAAGTATATTGGAAAATTTCTTATATAAATATCTTGTTTTAGATCATAAAACAAAAGGTTTAAAAAGGGGTTAGTAATTTCTTAATGGCCAAAAGGTTGAATTGTTTAATTGCTTATTAGGAAAGTAATTAACTGCATTTAACACTAATAAGTCAATGAAGTAATTTTATCTATTTGTGAGAGTTAAGATTGATGTCGAGTATGGAAGGAGCAGTAGAGCTCTAACCAACCGGGCTTCCCTCTTAATAGAGGAATAAATAAGCGGAAAATGTTTGAAACAAGGTAATCGAGGTAATTTCTCATTGCTTATGGAAATCATTAATACTATACTTAACATTTAAAGCCGACGAGGTAGAATTATCTATTTAGTAGATTCAAAACTGAAGTGTCTCAGCAACGTTTGAAGCAACAAATGTTTAAACTTACCCGGCTTTACTCTTGGGCAATGAATATTTAAGTTGGAATGTCGAAAACGAGTTAAGTGTATGAATCATGACATATATAAGCAATCATCTTTAGAACTTGATAGTTCACTAGTCAATACTGAACTTGACTGGATATGAACATAGATTATTAAAACAAAAGTTTGTAAAGAAAGTAACAAGTATGGAAATGGTTTGGGTTTGTTGTGATAATGTGTTAATCACATTCCTCTTCAATCCTTTTTTATTACACTTCAAGGTATAAATAGATCTTTAAAAGAATGATTTAAAGAAAAGCAAAGGCTAAATGGTTTGGGTTTGTAGTGACAATGTTTTTAAGTGACATTAGCCTTAAACCTTTTGAATGTATTGTGGAAGTACTTAGATCCTTAAAATGGATATTTTGAAGGAAATAATAAGTAATTGAATCTTTTGAAAAAAGATAGAAAAAATACAAGTTTATTTCATTGTTGGTCGATGGAGTTGATGGTACTTGGTTCCACATGGTTCGGGATCGCTCGTTTGTATGTGCGCTAGTTGTGTTTACCTTAATGGTATGTTTCATCTAGAGATGTATGATGCTCCAAAGGTACTTTTGAACCCTTGTTAGGAAGCTGGCCTCAGTTTATCTATTGATATCTCCAATGGAAAATCCATATGCAAACGTACCTTATCGATTTTGATTGTACCCTCAATATGTTGTGGTGTGACCAATGTAAGCATTACAGTTATTTGATATGATTTATATTCTACATCTTAGTCATTATTTATCATATCACTATATTAAACTTAATGATGGTTGGTTTCCTTGAGGGAAAAACCATTTCGGAAATTCGTATGATCTCAATGGTTACTATTACTTATCATTAATGATTTGAGTTTCTCACCCTGGTTTACCAGACATATTCGGGTGTTATTTTCTTATAATAGCTGGGTCAACCCCCTTTATGTTTTTATATTTAACTTTGGATGCATTGAAGCTTTTGGAGAAGAGTTGGATTTCTACCTTCGCAGTATTTATTTTCGCTGCATTACTTTGTGTATATCATCAGCATTTGTTAGAACAGGTTGATATAGCTGTTAGGGTTGATTACCTTAACTCTGAAAAACTTTATATCTTAGGACGATAGTTTACAGTGTCTTTTGACATTATATATGATCGTTCCGTTATGAGATTCTGATATGCTTTTCCTTCTTACTTATTCTATTTCTTTTATTTCACCATAATAATTCGTCTTTCCGGCACTTGGATGCTCGTCACGTGAGTACCACGGATTTACTAGTGTCAACATTTTAGGGTTCAAAAGGCAAGTTGTTACAAGTCCAAATCTAATAAAAAGGTTGAATTTTGATTTAAATGGATTTGGTTAATAATTAGCAAAGGTATTGATATTTACTTGTTTAATTAAACCACTTTCAATTTTTTAGATATAATATAATATATAATACGTTGACTTATTCAAATAAACTTCCATCCCAAACCGATCACGTGTCCGCGTTACTGGACAAGTCATTTCTCTCTTTAAAGAAAAAGCAAAAAAGATCTAATGACATTACAAAATTCATCAAAGTTTATTTGCTATCAAGCTACATATAGTTATACTTTGAAAAAAAAATTCCCTTACTTGATACTCTATGATTATATATGTAACTTCACTTTTATGTATCATGATTTTTCATGAACTATTATATTTAGTACCTATACATGTCATCTAATAGTCCTAGCAAATTTGCATGACATTTTCATTTTCACTAGAGTAATATCTCAAGCATACTCAATATATATATATATATATATATATTTCTTTTATTAGTTTATATTATTATTCTTTTCATTGAATAAATGTTTAATAAGTTTATGTCCAAATCAAACTATATAATTTGATAATGGAAGCATACAAGTTTAGTAAAGTGTAGAACCCGAAGTTGTGATATTCTCAAACAAAGCTTTTCTTTTATGAAAAATTGGAATGTGAAGTTCATATGGATGTTAGCACTGAAGACTTGGTGGTTTCTTAACACGAAGTTAAATATTTTACTAAATTTGAGGTCCAAGTGATCGAGAATATGTAATGGGAAAGATATATATTATTTACATTAATTTATACAATTGTTTCACATATAGATAATAATCTCATGAAGACAACACGAGATGAAAACATGCATACTTAAAGAAGAACTTATATCAATTCGAGGTTAATAACTAATTTATATCAGTTTGTATAATTGAGTGTAATAAATGGAAATTAGATCAAACTCGAAGTTTGATAGTCAGAAATGTTTTCATTTTAAGTTGGTCGAGTTATAAACCAAATGTGTACGACCTAAAGCTCAAGAGTTCCAATCGCATTAGCCAGAAGTTTCATATATACCTAAAGCTCTAAAATTCACATGAAATATTATGATGTCGTCTTTCTTATTGATATGCATTGCACGTTCTAAAAGAATTGCAAAACACAATCTACTTTGTTGCTTCTTACAACAATCTAATGTATGAAAGCAAGGTATGGGGAATTAATATTTGAGTAAATATGTGTACCGAGTAAACATTACAACTAGTCATGCAATTTGGAAGATCCAGAAGTTTTCACTGGTGATTAATATTTACGCTAATGTTTCCAGTATAATTGGATCCGCTATGTATTTTTGACTTGATTTCAACTTAAAGTTTGAGCATTGTGTAATGTGTATCATATATTTAATTATAAGTATATTGAACCTCCCAAATAGATAAGAAATCGAACTATTTGTAGTACACATTATATTTGTTCACATGTCTAATTATATCATAAAGGTAGTGTTCTTAATTATTTCCTAAGAAATATTATATGCATAATCATTTCTTGAAGAAATATCTTTAGATATTATCTTGAAGAAAAAATCTATTTGTCATATTGTACTTTTCTCAAAAGCTATAAGTATAGTCTTGAAGAGGTCTATATATGTAACTAATATGATTGCGTATTTTTATAGCATTTCAAATGTCCGGTAGATACTCTTATTTTTTGTAAATATATCTCTTTTACTGAACTCTCCAGAACAGATGTCTATATGTAATTCGAAATAAGTATTATTCTATGATAAATAATTATAAATAGTACCCAAAAGCTATATTTGAAATATAATTGAAGAATAAACTTTAACGGCTTGAAATTGTGCATAAAATTTATTGAACCAAAATTTTAACATATTTTGGATTGAAAACCTTTAAGGTATATTTGTAGTCGTAGTCCACCAGACATTGTTCTTAAGCATATTTGAACAAAATATGCAGAAATTTTCAATTATATATCCGTGTAATGTTAAGTGAAACAAAATGAAGGATAAGGTTCAAAATATCCAAAATCATACTCAAGTTTGATCCTGGAAATAAACAAGAGGTTTATAGCTTAAAGTCCTTAAGTATTAACAAAGGATTTTCATTAATCAAAACATAAAACTTCAAGTTATATAACCTAACGACCCGGAAATTTTCGATCTCGAAAATTCCAGATATTTAGGGAAAGAAGAAAGAGATAGAAGAAGAAGAAGAAACAGAAAGCCAAATACAGAGTCTCACATTCGCAGCCGATAAAATATAATATCAAATAATATTCTTTACACAAAGGAAACTATATCAGTCAATTACATTTTATTACATCAGAGTTACAGCATTTCACAATAACTGGACAGTTAAAATAACCTATCCTTGATAAATAACAATATATCACAGCGGAATACTCTCTATACGTTCCTGCCATCCAGCTCGCCTCTTGAGCTCCAAAACGTCCTAACCTGAAAATCTGTAATACTCGGTCTGACCCGAGCATTACATCAAAGTAACACCCGGGTCAGGCTGGAAACCAGCATGAGTAAACCCATCTAACATGGAATATTAATGCATAACTTAATTAAAACCCGGGGTAACTCATACTTTACTATGAGTTCTCAACCTATTATAGTCAACACTTATTTTGCACATCAATACATCTCTACATAGTTAAAATGTTCCACTTACTTAAATCATTCCATTCAAGCCTATTTATTTCACATAACAACTCTATAAGGAATTTACAGAAGATTTACAAATTGTAGTGGTTTTGGGTAATTACTAATACCCGACCCCGGTCTCTTCGAATTCAATGTTATCTATAAACCAAGTTATTCAAGTGAAACACAATTCAAACTTTAAATACAGGGTGTCACTTTTTCATTGTAACTTATCATCAATATATAACCACATTATCAAAGTCCCAACAACATATCATATCACAAACATTTCATATCAGAATTACCAACCATTCATACATAGGCAAGATTTATTAGTCGTACTATTTCCAATTAAATCAAATTGATTACTTTAATCACTTTTAATCCTGCTTACTTAATAGGAATTAATTACAACCCTTCAGTTAACCATCCATTAATTATCCTCTCTAATTACATTAAGTAATTAGCCGTTTTAAGTTAATTTAATTAATTAGTTAAGAATTAATCACTTAAACCCTTCTTAATGAACCCTTAATTAATTACAACCCTTTTTATTAATTAATCATCCTTTAATATCCATCTTAATTAATTATCCTTGATGAGTTAATCTTTTATTACATAAAGTAATTATCTTCTAATTAATTGTACAAATTAATTATCCTCAACCATTTACAGTAATTCCTTTAATTACTTCCATTAATTAATTTTAATTAATCATAAATAATTACCATCCTATAATTACTTACCCTAATTAATTAACCCCTTGATTAATTATATTAATCTCTTAATTAATTATACCAAGTAACTAATCCTTAATTACTTCTACTAAGTAATTATCCTTTAATTACTTCCCATTAAGTAATTTCTCGTTTATTAACTACATCTAGTAATTATTAATTACTAACACTAAGTAATTACACTCATTTCTCATTAAGTAATCATACTTAATAAACCACCAAGAGATTTTCTTTAATTTATTAACAAATTAACTAAAATTGGGTAATTCATCCGTTAGTTACCCTCATAAATAAATTAATTAATCTTTAATTACAGATTAATTATTCTTTAATTATTAATTAATGTTAACTCCGCCCCGGCCATGGCTCAACGACCTAAAAGATTGCCGACCTAACATGGATGCCGATCTAACTGCCTAAGCCCTAAGAGTGATTCCGACCTACGTTACTTGAGAGGATGCCGACCTAATGCTTTAACAAGGTTACCGACCTAAGACTTAACAAGAACGCCGACCCAACTGTCTAAAGCAGGATGCCGACCTAAGATAGCTACCGACCTAAGATAGCTACCGACCTAACACAGGTGCTAGCCTGAGATAGAAGTCGATCTAATTATCCAGGGAGTTTGCCGCCCTGACTGCTCAGGAAAGGAACAAGATCATACTTGAGTCGCAACCGACCTACGGCCTATGTTAAGTCGTACACAACCCAGGCAAAGGAAGGAAAGTTCGATGCAGCTACTTAGCACGCGGCCTCTTAACTCATACACGGTTCAGGACTTGTAGAGTTCAACAAGGATGCCGTTCTTAAGTGTCGACCCAGCATTTGAATCGCGACTGTACCACGACCTAATTTAAGTCGTCCACGACTCAACTTAGGTCGGTGGCGATTTAGGACTTGGCAATATTTTCTGCTCAGAATTCCCTATAAATAGATGGCCATCTCCAACTTTCAAAGGACTTTTGGCCGATCTCTTTAAGCACCGATACTCTGCTGAACTCTCGACTGACTCGACACTTCAAATACGAAAGGCATCTCAACAAACTTCGAAAGGGAATCTAACGCAATCAACATGGATTCAAAGAATTCTTCTACATCGAAGTTCTAGTTGTTTGTCTCATCCGTATTGTAATTGGAGATTGTTGTAAAGTTGTAATTGATTCAGTAATAAAGAGGATTAAAGTGGACGTAGGCTTACTTGAAGCCGAACCACTATAAAAACTGTTGACTTTTCTGCTTTCTCTGTGACTTTTCTACTTGTTTGTAGTTCCCGTGTTCACGGGTGGTGCTTTCACTCAATCTCTATATACACCGGGGTGTTAGCTTTCGATTTTAAACGTTAACATTTTTGGTGCTTTCACTGAGAATCGAACTAGGATACTTCCATCATTGCTCCGCAAAGGTCTGTTGAAAGGATTTCTTTTAAAACCATAAGTTTATTGGAAATAATGGCTCATGGGAGAAAACGAAGTTCTGTAAGATCCGACAATGTTCAAGGGAAAACTACTACCTCTCCTCCTTCAAGTCAAGCAGCTCCAACTGTTGGAGTTACGCGAGCAGAGTTGGACGTCGTAGTTTTGGGGTGGAATCAACAATTGAATGCTCAGAATGCGCAGTTGGAAGCCCAGAATGCCCAGAATGCCCTGATCTAAAGTAAGTTGAATGATCTGCTGGGAGCAAATCGTCAACCAGTTAATAATGATGGGAACCCTACTGTGGGAGTTCAGGATGTTGAAGGGAACATTTCTCAACGAGCCGCAGACCCTGTAGAAAGGACTCCTCCTCAAGCGGGAGGATCAGGGCCGTAGCCGACCCTCCGTGAACGATTGTCAAGACAGAATTCAGAGAGAGCGGCTGATGTTTGCCCTCCAGAGCCTCTAAATGATGAAGAATATTTTTCGGGTATGGTTCGCCAAATCATGAAGGAAAATATGCGGGGAGATGAAGATGAGAATGAGTGGGGTTTTGCTCCAAGCAAAACTCCATTTACTAAAAGGATCTTGAAGGCAGAGTTCCCAAGGAAATTCGTTCCCCCTACTATTCCGGCCTACAAGGGAACGAGTGATCCTAACGAGTTTCTATACAAGTACGACTGGCATATGATGGGTGCCAGAGCGTCTGATGAGATCAAGCGTCGATATTTCCTGGTTTATCTTGAAGGTGTGGCTCTATTGTGGTTTACAAAGCTGCCAGTCAGGTCCATTGATCAATTCTTCGATTTGACCAGGAAATTCAAGGAGCAATTTCGATTGTATGCTTCTAAAGCAAAGGATATAATGTCGCTGTCAAGTCTAGAGCAAAATCCGGGAGAATCTATCAGATCATTTTTAAATCGTTTTAACATTGCATTGGCCGAGGTAGATAATGCTGAGCCGCGCATGGTCCTAACATACTTGATGAGGGCGATTGACAAATCGAGTGAATTTGGAAAATGGTTGAAAATGAAAGAACCAAACTCACTTGACAAATTCTACAAGAAAGGGGATGAATTCATGCGCTTGGAGAGCCTCCAAACTCCGGCTAAGGCGGTATCAGTGGAAGCCGGGAACAATGGTGCTGCTTCGAACAAGAAAGAACCTAACACTCAGAAAAGGGGAAATGATGGTGGAAAGAAACAGGGAGATGCTAAGAAAAGCCGTCCTTTCAATTTCTCACCCTTGACCGATACCCCTGAGAACATCTTCTTTGCGACCAAGGATGATGTCAACTATCCGACACCGCCTAAAATGAGAGTAGGGATTAAGATGGAAAAAAGTGGAAGGTTCTGCCGCTTCCACAACCAACCCGGCCATGACACCAACGAATGCCGTCAGTTGAAAGAGGTAATTGAACAACTCTTGAAGGAAAACAAACTCCAGCAGTATGTGAAAAGAAATAGAAATGCCCCAGCCTCGTCGACTCAAGGACAACAAGTTCCCGCTCATCGTCCTAGCTCAAGTGAGAAGGCCGTAGAACATGAATCGGAAAGACCTGTCATCAATATAATAACTGGAGGGCCTCACCCAGCAGGCAAAAGATGGGGCGAGATGGAAAGGTATGCCCAGGCCTTAAGGCATGTACCAGCTGAAGAGAATGTTTTTGTTTTAGAGAATGATGCGCCTTTAAAGCAACAAAAGACTTCCACGGACGATATTGTATTCAGTGCCAGAGATTCTTTGGGTATGAAGGCTCCTACCATAGATCCTTTGGTCATATCCGCAGGTATTGGGTCGGCTACTGTGAGAAGGGTTCTAGTTGATTGTGGAGCTTCATGCAACATTCTCTTCAAGAAGACCTTTGATCAAATGAAAATTCCAATGGCTGACGTTCAAGCTTCATCACTTAAGATTGCGGGGTTTGCTGGAGAACCCAAACAGCCGATTGGGACCATAGATTTGTTTGTAGAACTTGGAAAGGGACCGAGGAAGGTGGCTCGAAAGCAAACCTTTATAATTGTTGAGGAATTCTCTACCTACAATGCCTTTTTAGGCCGACCAACTCTTGCTGCATTTGAAGCTGTTCTTGCCCCGTGGTGTCTAACTATAAAATTCCCCACAGATAATGGAGTTGACGTGATCAAAGAAGACCAAGATGCGGGGCGAGAATGTTATCTTACAGAGCTGCGTGAATCAAGGAAAAGAGAGATGGGAAAAGGTGCGGCGGCTCCAGTCCGCACCAAAGAACCACCCTTGTAGCAAGTACAGGGTGGACCCTGCACTGGTGAATGTAGTGCCGCACGAAGAGAGATGGATCCAAGGAAAGCCAGTGCAGGGGAGAATAGGGTAGTACCGATAGAGGTAACAGTGTCGGTATCCTTTGACCCAAAGGACCCGAACAAAGTGCTGAATGTGGGTTCACAACTCAACACAACGGTTCAGAATGTTCTGATTTCGTTTTTCAAGGCTAATTTGGATGTATTCCCTTGGACTCATGCTGACATGTGTGGAATATCCCCAGAGATTGCAGTACACACTCTGAACATTGATCCAAAGTTTACACCCGTGAAACAGAAAAGAAGAACTCAGGGTCCTGAGAGGTCGGCAGCGTTAAAAGAAGAGGTGGATCGGCTTATGGAGAACGGTTTCATTAAAGAATCTACTTATCCAAATTGGGTATCAAATCCAATGCTGGTTAAAAAAGCTAACGGAAAGTGGAGAGTATGCATTGACTTTTCAGATCTGAACAAAGCCTGCCCCAAAGACTGTTTCCCGCTGCCCAGGATCGATCAGTTAGTGGATGGGACGGCAGGGCATGAATTGTTATCTTTTATGGATGCATACTCCGGGTATAACCAGATTATGATGCATGAACCAGATCAAGAGGATACAAGCTTCATCACAGGTGTTGGACTCTACTGCTACAAGGTCATGCCTTTCGGACTCAAGAATGTAGGGGCAACTTACCAAAGGCTTGTTAATGTCATGTTTAAACCACAGATTGGCAGGACAATGGAAGTTTATGTTGATGATATGCTAGTGAAGTCTAAGAAAGCAGTGGACCACATGGATCACTTGGCAGAGATGTTCGCAGTACTCCGAAAGTACAGAATGAAGCTCAATCCTTTGAAATGTTCATTTGGGGTGGAATCCGGAAAGTTTTTGGGTTTCATTGTGAGCGCTAGGGGCATTGAAGCTAATCCAGCTCAGATCACTGCCCTGAGATAGGTCAAGGCTTCTAGAACGAAGAAGGAATTGCAAAGTCTCAATGGAAAGGTTGCTGCCTTGAGTCGGTTCATTTCCAAAGCTGCTGACGAATGCATTCCATTCCTTGATGCTCTGAAGAAAGGAAGAAAAAACTTTGAGTGGGCTCTTGAATGTCAGAAAGCATTTGATGAGTTGGTTCGTCGTATGGAAGTGCCTCCGATACTTTCAAAGCCTGACAGTGGTGAAGATCTCTTCATATATTTGGCAATTTCGTCTCATGCTCTCAGTGCAGTGTTGGTACGGGAAGACGCAAGGATTCAACACCCAGTCTATTATATCAGCAAAAGATTCACTGGGGCAGAAATGAACTATTCAAGGTTGGAAAAGATTGCCTATTATTTGTTGATCGCATCAAGAAAATTGAGGCCGTATTTCCAAGCTCATCCCATCAAAGTCCTCACTGATCAACCTCTAAAGCAAGTCCTATTCCGTCCTAAGACTTCGGGCCGTCCTAAGACTTCGGGCCGTCTTTTGAAATGGAATATTGAACTCAGTCAATATGACATCACTTATCATCCCCGAAAAGCAATCAATGGACAAGCTTTAGCAGATTTCATCGCAGAACGTACGGATAAAGGTGATGGTGAAGAAGAAGTTACTGATGACGTCCCAATCCAATGGAAATAGTATGTCAATGGCGCAAGAAATGATTACTGTTCCGGAGCAGGGGTTGTGCTTGAAACCCCAGAAGGGCGATCGCTATGTTATGCGCTGAGACTAGAATTCCCTTCCACAAACAATGAAGCAGAATACGAAGCCCTCATTGCTAGTTTGAGGATCGCTAAAGAGCTAAACATTAAGGCATTGCAGATCTGCAGTGATTCTCAACTTATTGTCTGCCAAGTCAAGAAGGAATTTCAAGCTAAAGGAGGGAATCTACCCGCCTATTTATCAAAAGCCTGAGAGCTTCTTCAAAATTTTGACCGTTATTCAATAAACCATATACCCCGAGAAGAGAACACGAAGGCGGATTCTCTCGCAAAGTATTCGAGTACTGGTGAAGCTCAACTATTGGGATTAGTTCCCGTCGAAGTCTTGTCAGCTCCAAGCACAGATGAAATGGATGTTGATTGGATTATGAATGTATCCCAAGAGCAAGAATCATGGATGACTCCGATACTTGAATATTTACTCAATGGTTCTTTGCCAGAAAGTTCAAAAGAACGACAGAAGCTAATGACGAAAGCCTCCAGATATATAGTTCAAGATGATCGTTTGTACAGACGAGGATTTTCAATGCCATTACTCCGATGCGTGACGAAGAAAGAAGCTAAGACAATTCTGACTGAAGTACGCGGAGGGGAATGTGGGGATCATACAGGTGGTCAAACTTTAGCAAAGAAAATCCTCCGTTATGGATACTTTTGGCCATAAATTAATCAGGATGCTGCTGACTATTTCGGAAAGTGTGATAAATGCCAGAGATTCGCTAAAATTCCTAGAGCACCTTCCACTTAGCTAACTCAAATGGTCGGTCCATGGCCGTTTGCCATCTGGGGAATAGATCTCTTTGGGCCTTTGCCGACTGCCAAATCGGGGATTAAATATGCTATCGTTGCTGTTGATTACTTCACTAAATGGGCTGAAGCCGAACCATTGGCTACTATTACCTCTAAGAAAATGATAAGTTTTGTGACTAAAAATATCATTTGCAGGTATGGTGTGCCTCAGAAGATAATCACAGACAACGGTACTCAGTTTGAAAGTGAGGAGTTCCAAGATTTCTGCAAACGATTCCAGATCCGAAAAAGCTTCTCAGCAGTGGCTCATCCGCAGGCAAACGGGCAAGTGGAAGCAGTAAACAAAATCATCAAATCAACCATCAAAAAGCAGCTAGAAAAAGCGAAAGGTGGTTGGGTCGATAAGTTACCGCTTGCACTATGGGCATACAGAACCACCCACAAAACTACGACTGGGCATACTCCATTTTCATTGGCTTACGGATCAGAAGCAATGATTCCAGTAGAAACTGAAGTCCCCTCACACAGAAGGATCCATTTTGATCAAGATGAGAATGAAAAATTGCAATTGGAAGCGCTTGACCTCCTTGATGAAAGAAGAGAAGAAGCTAGGCTTAGAATTGCAGCTCACCAGCAAAGAATAGCCAGGCACTTCAATTCCAAAGTTCGTCAGCGCAGCTTTGAAGTTGGGGACTTAGTCCTGAAGAGAATTATGACAGCCATAGGTGTGTTTGGGCCAAACTGGGAAGGGCAATATGTTATAGGCACGAAACTTCTTGACGGCACATTCAAACACACAACTGTCGAAGGAGAACCAATCCCAAGAGCTTGGAACAGCAACCATTTGCGTCCATATTTTACGTAAAAGCTTTGCTGAAATGTTGTAAAAGAATTACGAATATATGATTCTTGTATTGAAAGCAATTGTAAAGCAAGTGAATAATGAAAATCTATAAAGTGGATGTAGGCCCAGCTTTTGGCCGAACCACTATAAATCTTGTGTTCTCTACTATTATAAACTGCTTTGTTTTATTTCGACATATAAAATACGTTAATTGTGTTACTAAAATGTCGATTTAATATTGCAGGCCATAAAAACAAAGCTTACCCATCGCGAGACCAAGCGATCTCCGACATCATCCAGCAAGAAAACGCTAAACCATTCAAAATTTCCATACTCAAATCCTACAAAAGAAGTGCTTCGAACAAAAGTTAGCGATGTGGATGGAAGTGGACCATTTCTAACTAATTGCAAATGTTTGTACAAACAAACAACTAGTTAAATAGCCTGTGTCTACCACCACCAACTCGCTTAACTATGAAGTATATTTCTCTGGATAAGGAAAATTATTGGCAACTAAAAAGGAAGGACACTTGCAAAAGATAACGGGGATCGCCGACATGAATAGATGGCAAAGAGACATGGGCGAGCAAGCATCAAACAGCAAAAGACCTCTTCGGAGGCACAAGCCCTCTTCAGAGGCACAACTCTTCGGAGGATAAAGACCTCGAGCGGGCTAAAACAGAAAAAGAGAGATCTTTCTCGACATAAAGTTGCGGACTGATCGGTTGATACACTCCCGTGAATCCGTCCAACTGAGAGAAAGAAAGTCCAAACTTCCAGGCAGAAGCCCTACTCAGAGGCACACGTTTCACCGAGATTGAAATAAAACTTCCAAGTGTTGAAACGTGAAAAGCCCTTCTCGGAGGCCCATTTCACCACAGTTGAAATGCTAAAAGACCTCGAGCGGGCCTAACCAGAAAAGGAGAGTTCTTTCTCGACATAAAGATGCGGACTGATCGGTTGATACACTCCCGTGAAAGCGTCCAACTGAGAGAAAGAAACTCCAAACTTCCAGGCACAAACCCTACTCAGAGGCACACATTTCACCGTGATCGGTGATACGCTCCCATGAGACGAAATGTGAAAAGCCCTCTTCGGAGGCCCGCTTCCCAGCGAACAGGGAAAAACAAAAGCCTCTCCTAAGGGGCAGAAACAAAAGACCTCTTCCCAGAGGCACAATCAAACCAAAAGACCCCTTCTCGGGGCATAATCAAACAAAAAACCTCTTCCCAGAGGTGCAATCAAACAGAAAGACCTCTTCGAAGGCACAACTCTTCGGAGGCACACGTTTCACCGAGATTGAAATAAAACTTCCAAGTGTTGAAACGTGAAAAAGCCCTCCTCAGAGGTACAACTTTTCAAAGAAGCATTTCGTCAGAAATGCAAAGCAAAAATCAGAAAGCCCTCCACTGAGGTGCAATAATAAAAAAAAAACCCTCTTCAAAGGCACACTTTAGCTTTCAAAGGAAGACTGGTTCTTCTATTCTTGAAAATACTCTTCCTCAAAAAGAAGTTAAAGTGCCCTTCAGAGGCCCGCTTTACCACATAGGAGAATTCACTTGGTAAAAATGTGTGTATGCACAGAAGAAAAAGTGATATCTTCCGAAGATGAAGCGTAGAAACTCATATGGAGTGAGCTGTACTCTATTTTAAGCAGAATAGTATTCCTCCAAGTATGGAATAGTTATTCTCTAGAAAATAAGAGTACAAGTTCCCTCAAAATATAAAATATTGCAACGAGCTTATGGTATAGGGACAACATGGTATAACTACATCGGTGAAATTACGCTCGAACAACATACCACAAGCTCACTGCAATATCGTATAAAGAAACTTGTACAAAAATGAATAGTAAAAGCATTCTCAAATACAGACAGAATTTTGTACAAACAAAAAGAATCATTTTATTCAATACTGTCAAAATTTTGTACAGGTACAGGTTTCAAAATAAAAAGAAAAAGAAAAGCGGAGGCCGGTACCCGCACAATCTCCGGTCAGTACATGCAAAAAGCAAAAAGCGATATAAAAAGCACAGAACCAAAGCCATCATTTCTTCTTCCTTCCACCTTTTGAGCCTGCGCCCGGCTGGATGGTCAACTTCTTAGGCCGGCTTGTAAGAGTAGGGGACGAAGGAGAAAGAGGCATAATTAGACTTTCTTCTGCTTTTTCCTTGCCGGCTGAAGATTCCTTCTTCTTTGAAACTCCACTTTTCCCCCTCTTCTTAGAAGAAGACCCGCTTCCTGGAGTGAAAAGTGTGGTTAACGGTATATCGTCGGAACCAGTTGGTTCCGGAGTCTTTTCGCCCTATTCAGTTTCTTCTCCCCTGTGTTCTTGTGAAGCAATGGGATCGTCCAAGTCTTGGAGAGCTTCTATTTGCTCCTCTTGTGATCCCGGTTGCGAGGCAGAAGGAGGAGTGACCTAAAGAGACGGAGGAGGAATAACTGGAGGAGGGTAAGTCTGAACGATGCTCGACACTTTCTCTACAGAAGAAAAGAAGTTAAATTCAGTAAAGAGAGGAGATAAAGGCTCGTTGAGGTTCAGGAAATAGTCAAGAAGCTCATCAAACTCATGAGAAGCAAATGAGCAGTCTACTTGGGCAAGATTAACAGTAGAGTTACCTGGAGAAGTTGGCTTCCTGATATCAACCTCATAAGCCTGTGCTTCAGCGCTCTCTTCGCCTTCATCTCCACCCTGTATGCTTGTGATTTCAGTTGTAACTTCAACCAGGGATGGAGAATGAGAACTGGAGCCGACAATGTCGATTTCAGCCGAAGTTGAAGGCTGAACTGGATCAGTCGAAGTAGTTTTTCCTAAACATTCTCCTTCTACCATTTCAGCTCTTAATTTTGCAAGTTGTTCTTTTCCCTTGGCGAGAGCGGCGCGAGCTTCGTCATCCAAGTAATGCTCCTCAAGAGCTGATTCGACGTAGCCAGCACCTATAGCACCAAGCATATCAAGTGCGGCCTCCCACACCTCAGCCAGAGTAATTTCATATTTGGGACCTAGAAAGGCGAGACTACCGCGCCCCAAGACGCTATGCTGGTAGAAGTCAAATAATGTCGAGCTGATGTTGGTCTTCGTTGCCTTATGAGATTCTTCAGCTGCAATTTTACCGGCAACGGCCTCACCACGCTCTCTTTCAGCTTTGGAGAGTTGAAGCTTAAGCATTTCGATCTCTGCCTCTTGAGAGTCGGTTTTCTTCCGAAGCTCTGGAATATCAGCAATATAGCCCTCATTGATTCTTTTTTGCACTTCGAGCCTGTCTTCGGCGTCTCTTTGGCCGGCATGAGCATCTCTCACTTGTTTCTGAAGCACTTCTTCTTTTTGAGTGTAGGAAGTAGAAGAAACGGCGAGCTCTTCTTTAAGCTTTTTGATTTTTGCTTCAAGCTCTTCATTATAAGTAGTGATGCTCCTCATCTCGGTATCATGCTGCTCAAGAACCTTCTGCCATTCAGCTTTGTCATTCTCCATAGTAAGCATGGCCTCGAGATTCGCACGGTTTACCCTTTGGAGCTCGTCAACAAGCTTTTGCCAGCCCGACATTCTTTCAATATCAAGCCTGACGGCATCGAGATTTCGACGCATGGCAGGCTTGTCAATTGGAACTAAGTCGAGATCGAGGCGAACCCCCTTTAAGCACCATTGTGGAAAACGGCTTTGTAGAGTGTCTGGGCCTGGTCCAATTTGAAATTTAGGCCTGTTAACTATTGCATGAATGTCTGTCTTCCCGAGAGCAGGGGAGCCAGAAGGGATGTCGAATGAAACGGGGGCAGTGGCCTTTTCAGGAGTTTTAGATGCATGCTTTTCACCGTGTCGGGCACGCTTGCTTGGGTCCTCAACCATATGGCTTTTTCCCCGATCATCATGCGACTTTCTTTTGTGAGAGTCGTCATCTCTCTGGGAAGAATCATGGTGCTCCTCCCTTTCTTTTCTCTCATAACGCTCTTCTTGAGACCTCCTCTCTTGAGCCTTCCGAGCGGCTTCTCTTCGTCGGTTTCTCTATGAACGGGAAGGTAGCGCCTATAATCATATTGACTACGCCTCCCGTAGCGCTAAAAGTCGTCATAGTAAGAGCCGCTGCGTCCCATCGGAGAATCTGAAATTTAAAAAAAAAACAAGTCTTAAAAGTCTTCAGAGAAAAGAAGCGTAACTGTAGAATCTTCAAAGTACAAAGAATTAGGTGCATGAAAGTACCGAAAGATTCTAAGTGTGTGTGATGTGCAAACTACGTGCATCAAACTACGAACCACTCTTCGATTGCGGAGTAATCGTGGGGGTAGTAGTTAACGTCAACTCTTGAGTTGACGGAGCTTGTTGAAAAGAAGAAGTCGCTTCCACCACTGAAGAAGAAACCCTAGTAGTGACAGGGTCGTCTTTAAAGAGCTCCTGTGAGGTGACAAAGAGGTCGCTCAACCCTTCGAAATTGTCGTCCCCGCTATGCTTGACAGGGCTTGTTTTTCCGACTTCTTCACCAGACTTCTGTGAATGTCGGGGAGATCCCTGAGGCTCTTCTTCCTCAATGACTGGGGCAAGTGCGAATTTTCCAGACGACCCCGCAACATCGACAGTAGTAGAGTACTTCACCAGAGAAGCCTCGGAGGCAGGTTCTTTTGGTATGGGATCGTCAGTGGAAACTGGGACATCTAATGCTTTAGGCGGGGATTCTGGAACCTCATGGGGGTGTGTAGAGCGAGAAGCGTGCAAAACTCTATACTGATGCAAAATTCGTCCCTCAACAAAAACTTTATACTTATCTCTCTAGCAGTCACAGCACTTAATCTTTCAAAAACTTGCTTATGGCTTGGATCTCTAGAAGGGAGAGGAAGTGCTGAAAAGGGAAAAGAACGAAATTAGCAATCGGTAATTCGGATCTTGAAAAGTTTGAAAAATGGAGAAAATAGAAACAAGTAATCTTACTTCCTACTCTCTAGATGGCATAAAACCCTGGAGGGCAGCGAGCAAAGAAAAACTAGTTCAAAAATCCATGAACACTTTCGGTAAGATCAGAAATAAGCTTGCGGTTTCTAGCGCTTCTCACAATAATAAGGGAAGGATGGTCTTTACTCTTTGCAAACGAGCATAAGTAGCGAATTTCTTCAAAACTTGGCAAGCGATCAAAAGTTCTCCTAAACAAAACACACAACCCCATCAAGATGGCGTAGCCATTAGGATGGAGTTGGAACGGAGAGATTGTCAACCGAAGGAGAAGGGTTCGAAGGAAGTCGTTAAAGGGAGGAATCACCCCGCTTAGGCACATTTGACAGTTGACTGCGACAAAACCAGGGGGAGGACTGTCAGCAGTATCATTTGGCCCGGGAAGCAGGGCATCGCTTTCAGCAAAACCAAATTGAGTACGTAGCTGAATAAACGCTCTCGGAGTTAGGATAGTCGAAGTTCTCTCTAGAGGATTCTCTATGGGAACAGCTGTCTGAAAGATCTCTCCCGCTGGAGCTACCATTTCTTCTTCTTGGTGGGAAGTCATTCTACAC
Organism: Allium cepa; assembly: GCA_030765085.1. NCBI lineage: Eukaryota > Viridiplantae > Streptophyta > Magnoliopsida > Asparagales > Amaryllidaceae > Allium > Allium cepa. Next base: position 958,339,622 of record CM060939.1, on the reverse strand, counting down.
AAACAACTGGATATTCAAACATGAAGGTGCACGTTTCCTAAAATGTGTGAAGTGTTGTGTAAAATCAACAAAGCAATAAGCGAATATAACTGGAATAAAAACTAGCAAGTATTTGTCAGTTATAAAGCCCAGGGTTCGTTGTTTTAATATGCAAGTGTAATGTTGATGCAAACAAATCTGTTCAAATTAGCGATGCTTTGCATTAATACTTCACTTTAGTTGATTGGTTCACAGCATTTCATACAGTGTATTTAAGTTGATTACTCTATGTCGACTAATCTGTCATTTGATGTGGGCGATCAGTGACAAGTATATTTGTCCCATTTTTCTGCAAGTGTTGTGTTTAACAGGTTGATAGCAATAAAGCTGGTGTAATCTGTAAAGAAACGCAACAGAGTTCAAGCAGTTTATCCTGGCAATTCAAATTGGAAATACAATCAAGTTCTATCAACATCTCTAAGTTTTCAAATTTTGTTCAGGTCATTGATTCACAGTCCAAAATCTCTCTAAGTCATGAGTCGTCCACGACCTAAAGGTTGAGTCGTCCAAGACCTAAAAGTTAAGTCGTCCACGACTTAAAAGATTTCCTGAAAGTTAAGTGGTTGGCTCCTTAAATTGTTGGTCCTATAAGCCGCAAAGCGTGATGACGAGATAGATCTTAGCTCGACCGCGACTCAAAGCTTATGTCGTATCTAGTTAAGTCATGAAGGGTTATAGGTCGCCCAAAGTTACTGAGTCGTGTCCAAGTCAACATTTCACTCCATCGACAAACCCCCATCTAATCAGAAACCCTTCACCTTCTTAACCCGCTAACCCGTTAGCCTCTCCACCAACACAAGCCCTAATTTTCACCTGATGACGAATCATCCAAAAACTAAATCACCGCAAATTCAATGCCTGTCACTCCAACGCAACTAGAAAATCGATTAGCTTGAAGCATTGAAGCCCACCAATCAAACGCTTAAACCTAAATCAAGCCAACTAGAGTTCGTCAACTATCGAAATTTCACGATGACGCATTGCGTGGAGAGGTAGTTTAGGATGGAGAAAAATGGAATTCACGAATCAGAAATGGTAAAGGATCAGGAGAAGAAAACAAGATCACTTACACGATGTAATCTCAAGATTAATCGGTGACTGATTAATTCGAAATCGCCTTTGGAAGCTCGGGAAAGAGTTAACAGCAAAAACAAATGAAGAGGCAGGTAATGAAAAGAAAGGAGGGGATATACGACTTATAGTAGAGAGGCCTGAAGCGGCTCATACGACCTAACTTTTAGGTCGTACACGACCTACCGACTTAGAGAGTGGACGGGTTAGAGGATGTCAAAGCATACGACCTAACCATTAGGCGTATACTTCGAGGGGCAATTGTTAACTCCGCCCCAGCCATGGCTCAGCGACCTAAAAGATTGCGGACCTAACATGGATGACGATCTAACTGCCTAACCCTAAGAGGAATTCCGACCTAAGTTACTTGAGAGGATGCCGACCTAATGCTTTAACAAGGTTACCGACCTAAGACTTAACAAGAACGCCGACCCATCTGTCTAAAGCAGGATGCCGACCTAAGATAGCTACCGACCTAAGATAGCTACCGACCTAACACAGGTGCTGGCCTGAGATAGAAGCCGATCTAATTATCCAGGAAGTTTGCCGCCCTGACTGCTCAGGACAGGAACAAGATCATACTTGAGTCGCAACCGACCTACGGCCTATGTTAAGTCGTACATGACCCAGGCAAAGGAAGGAAAGTTCGATACAGCTACTTAGCACGCGGCCTCTTAACTCGTACACGGTTCAGGACTTGTAGAGTTCAACAAGGATGTCGTTCTTAAGTGTCGACCCAGCATTTGAATCGCGACCGTACCACGACCTAATTTAAGTCGTCCACGACTCAACTTAGGTCGGTGGCGATTTAGGACTTGGCAATATTTTCTGCTCAGAATTCCCTATAAATAGATGGCCATCTCCAACTTTCAAAGGACTTTTGGCCGATCTCTTTAAGCACCGATACTCTGCTGAACTCTCGACTGACTCGACACTTCAAATACGAAAGGCATCTCAACAAACTTCGAAAGGGAATCTAACGCAATCAACATGGATTCAAAGAATTCTTCTACATCGAAGTTCTAGTTGTTTGTCTCATCCGTATTGTAATTGGAGATTGTTGTAAAGTTGTAATTGATTCAGTAATAAAGAGGATTAAAGTGGACGTAGGCTTACTTGAAGCCGAACCACTATAAAAACTGTTGTCTTTTCTGCTTTCTCTGTGACTTTTCTACTTGTTTGTAGTTCCCGTGTTCACGGGTGGTGCTTTCACTCAATCTCTATATACACCGGGGTGTTAGCGTTCGATTTTAAACGTTAACAATTAATAAACCTTAATTATCAATTAATAAAACTTCATAACAAATTAATTAATCCTTAATTACCGGTTAATCAATTCTTTATGATAGTTAATTAACCTTTAATTAATTAATTATACTTAAATTTCTTAATCAACTTAATTAATATCAAATCGTTAAAGCCCTAAATAACCTTAAGATAAAATATTATCCTTGTTAATGACTTAATTACCATTTACACAATTTAAACACTTCATTTTAATAATTAACTAACATAATTAAATCATTTAATTAAGTTTAGAAAAAATAACATTTTTACTTGACAAATTTAAGTTAAACAAATTTTGTAACTTCTTAATTCAAATGTTAAAGAAACATTTATTTTACATGAAGAAGTTTATTTAAGAGAAAACATTTAAAACTAAATTTATTGTAAATTTCAAAACCTTGTTTTAGTTTAAAACATTCCCAAAACTTGGATTAAACTTTGCTTCGGGTTCAACCGACCTTTACCCGTGTCCTACTCCAAGTAAAACACATCCTCTATTTTTTTAAACAAAACTCAATAAAGAAAAATCGAAATTTAAAAACATGAATTAACACCCTCATTTTTAACCCGTAGACGAACTCGAGCATCCCCTTCCCAATCCCGAGCTTCTCTTCGAGTCATCCACAAAACCAATCACCAGACCCACTCGACATCGCCATGCACGTGTACAGACATTCGCCATCACCCCGGCGAATCTCTCCGACTCCGACGAGTCACAAATTGATTCAATAGTCGATCCAAGCCATCAAAACGAAAGCACTAAATCCAAAGACGAAACGAGCATTCAGCTCGAAACTGGAGATCGATATCGCTAGAAGAAACGCCTCGCACCCACGCCTCCGATCACCGGAGTTTGCGCAACCCCACTCCCAGCCTCACCAGATAACCGCGCTTCCATCGCACTCAGTCCGACGCCACTCGATTTTCCAGAGACTTTGCGGTGCCATATCTCTGACCTCGACCAATTCTTTATGTTAAACCCTACTCCATCCAAATTTCAACTCCACAACGATCGATCACCTTTTCCACCATTTTTCCCGGCCTCGCCAATAGCCCCGCAAGCTTCGACAGAAACCCCATCATCCAATATATCGTCGATCGCTAGAAAATGATCAAAACCCATTTCCTGTTCAACTGCGATCTGTTCCTAAGATACTAAACTAAAAATCACCATTTTCATCTTAAAATCCTACTTTATAAAGATTATTCAAGTTATATAATTGAATTAATTATTTATAACATACAAATTTAATATATATTTAAATTTTGCTCTGTAAAACTAAATTTACAGAGGGAATACATCACCTTCATGCTTAAAACAATTTTTAGACCATAATTTATGTTTAAACAAACTTGATTTTTGAAACTCTGAGCCTAACAATGGCTAGATGAAGATATATTGAATCCTTTGTTGTTTTCCACTCTGTAACCAAAACAGAGAAGAAACAAGCACATTCCAAATACACAGAACAATCACATATATATACATAGGGTTACATATCTATACATAAGCATGCAGCACCATCATCATCAAAAATTTCACATGCATTAACACTTATTACCCTAAGCAATTTAGTTAAGTGTTTACTCACCTGGAAAGAAATTTGAACAGAGAAAACAACATCTTGATTCAAAAAAACTGCTAGCTTGCTTGTTTTGTTGATGATCCCTGTTGAGTTGAGTTGTTTTAGTGGCAGTGTTGTTTATCTTTTTGTTATACTTAGTTTGAGTGAAAGAATTTGAAAACAATGGAGATATATATACAAGAGGGTATACTTCTTTGTACATAGCAAATTGTTTTTCTTTTACTTTTTTTTTCATGCGTGAATATGAACTATAGAACCATTTATATAAGAGATGGTAAAGAGTACAGTGTAAGCTATAGGGGTTGATACATTTTGTACAGGCAGAGAACTTTTCTTTTTGAAAAGTTTTGATTTTTTTTTATAAAAAAGTTTTGACTTGATTCTGATAAGTTGTTTGTGTGCCTAGATTTGATGTTTTATGTGCTTGCATTAAATGCTTGCCTCCCTTCTTGTCTACAAATGTTTTCATGTGAGTTGATATATGTATGTATTCTTTGTTTGTATGTATGCCTATATACATATAGTTATGTATTATTATTTGTCATGCTTATCTATATATTGCTTTATTATATATACATTCACATTCATACTTTTACAAACTCTCCTATACTTACTCTATATTTCATACAACAATGTATAACCACTTATATTCTTTTACTTCAATTTCTTCATCATAAATTTATTTTTATTTTTATTTTAAGCTTAAGTATCATCACTATTCATACACACACACACACACACACTTATATTTAGTGTTCAAAGGTAGAGTTTTATTTTTAATTATCAGAAATTCAGTGGTTAGACCCATTAAAATTAATATTATGATAAATTTAAATCAGTTAATCACCCGATTATCCGACATTAAAAACCCGGGTGGCCACATTCCTTCCCCTTTGAATCTTTTCGTCTTCGAAAAGGAGTGAAGCCAAAATTATTAAAATGATTAAAATCAGATAAATTTTCTTTGATCATTTTTAAAATACTTTAAAAATCTATATGATATTACTAAAATAGATTTTATAAAAATACTTTTATAACTCAATGTTTCGACAAGCCCATCCTTGTTCTCATAAAAATTCAGTCATACCTTGATCAGGCATAGGACCGAAAATCTATAAGTACTTGGTAAACTCGTTTCAACATCCAGTGAAAATACTTGGGAAAATAATTTTATTGAAAATATAGAAAACAGTTTTTGAAAATAGTGGAAATATCTTTGGTGAGAATGCTCTGGAAATCATCATCCCCATCCATGGTCGCAGTTACATCCTGGGTTACGTTGCCATCGCAGCAAAAGTCGATGTAACTGTAGGCACTCCGCACCCCTTGATTACGCTATGGAACCCACAACAGATCGCAGTTACATTACAGGGTTACGTTGCCATCACAACAAAAGTCCATGTAACTGTAGGCATCAGCCCCCTGATTTTCGCTGCCAAAATGAAACTTCTCCACTCTTACATAGGTCGTAGTCTACCGATGTAAAATCAAACGTAGACCGTTGGCTCTCAGTGGCACACACGACTTTCGCTATGTTACCATAGGTCGCAGTCTACCGATATAAAATCAAACGTAGACTGTTGGCTCTCAGCAGCACACACGAGTTAAGCTATGGTATGCAGTAGATCGCAGTGACATCGAGTTATAGTGTCGTCACAGCATAACCCAAATGCCTCTGTAATCATTAGCGCCCTCGACTTTCGCTACACACTACACAAAATCCTCAGGAACTAGTTTTTTCCAGACTCCTCACAGGATCAACTTTAGAACCCCCTCTTAGGGTTCAAGGCAGTACCAACATATGGCACTCCTGAGAAGTTCATTTCAAGGGAGCGCCTTTTACCCCAGAGCCATTTTCAAAACACTTTATACTATACACATATAGTATCTTCCAAATCATACACCTAATATGAATCTCAAACAAATCTCCCTTCTCAAAATCGATTTTCCCAAAATCAATAATTCTCAAATTAGGCTTTTCCAAATTCCAATAATAGATTTTACCCAAAAATCAAAAGCCTTTCCAAATCCAAAGATTCCAAAACCTTTCCAAAATCATCCTCATGAAATCCTTTATATACATACATACATACATACATACATACATACATACATACATATATATATATATATATATATATATATATATATATATATAATTTTGAAAATCTTTGGATTACTTCAAACTTGTATAAATTCCTTTTTTATACTTCAAATATTTTTTTCAAAACCCTTTTCTTCTGACAATAGATTCAACAAGGGGAGATTTATCTTATATAACAAAGATATATAACTTTATTTATTCCAAATCAAATACTCAAATTTGATTACTCTTTTTATAAAGTCGTTTCCATCTTACTTACCATCATAAAGATACCCAACTTTCACTTTTATCCATTGTATATTTCACAAAATATACTTTCATTTTAAAAGAAATCATTTCACATTTCTTATTCACAAATTTCAATATCAATTTCATTCAAATCCGTACGATGTACACATATCGTCCATACACTATACCAATCTGACCGCTCACTCGATCACACAATTTCACTTCCGAACTAGTATCGTCCACCCGACTTCCTAGGCGGACTCAGATCTGGTTTCTTGATCAGAAACCATCATTCTTCTTACATAGTCATAATTATGATAGAGAATATCCAAAACCAATCAACAATCCATATCCAGGTTCGCCGTCGAAAATCAAGTGAAAAATCCCAACTCGAATCGATATAACTATCTCGAAATTCTATGCTCGAATCTGGATCAAATCACTATGCGAATAGAATAATATACGTACATCCTATGTACCTATCTTTATTGATTATTAGCCAAATCAATTTCTCTTTTCTATTCACATTTACTTTGATTTTCATTCACTTTCTCTCAGTTGCTAAAATCCTCATTTGGATTGTCACCTCAATTTTTATCTCAGTTGGATATGTAATCGGAATTAGTTTGAACTCTGTCCAGTTTAAATTTAAAAAATAGCTTGTAAAATTTAAAAATAGATAAGTAGTTGAAAAATAATTATCAGTTTGTAAAATAGTTAAGTAATTGATAAATTAGTTGGAAAGTAGTTAAATAGTTATAAAATAGTTAGATAACTGCAAAATAGATGTAAAATAGTAATTAGTTATAAAGTAGTTGAAAAACAGTAATTAGTTTATAAAATAGTTGAAAAATCGTTAAATAGTTCCAAAAATAATTGTAAAATAAGTGTAAGAAAATTTGGCTTTAAAAAGAAAGGTTGTATAGTAAATAGTTTAGGAAAATAGATTTATATCAAAACAATTTATTTTGAAAATAGTCCAGAGCCAAACTGTTAAATTCCCAATCTCCATTCCCATCCAAATTCCAGTTAATTCAAATAAATTTCAAATTGAACCCGTTTCAATTTTTAATTCACTTCAACCCCGGTTTGAATTTCATACCAATTCTAGTTGAATTATCCTTGATTCTTTCCAAATTCAAATCAAATTCCATTTTGAATTTAAAACTATACAACTTTAATCACAAATCCAAATTATTTAAATCAAATTCAATTTGAACTAATTTCAAATTCAATCTCACTTTAAATCATTTAGAATTATATAGATTCGAGTTAAACTTTCAAATGTTGACTTAATTCCCTTAAATCAATTTAACCTTTTCTTCTTCATAAACCTATTTCTAGATTCAAATAATAATTCAAATCCAATTCATAGTTTAAAGATTATTAAAAGGATAATATTATCCAAATTATTTTAAAACACCCATACATTTCCCATTTACAGATCTCAAACCCATTTTAAGATCACACAAATTCCCAATTCAAATTAACCATTTAACTTCCCAGGTTAAATCCCAATTTCATCTTGAAATTTCCAAATCAGGTTGTCCATTCAAACTTATTTAACTTCCTCTAAGTTAAATTCAATTTAAATCCTGTTAATCCTACTCAAATTTGAATTCCCATTTCAAATTTAAACTTCACATTAATAATCTTTCCACTTATTAAGTTCAAAGACTTATCACTTTGGGTATCACATCTCATTCCAAATTTAAAACTCAACATTTAGAGTTTATTTCAAACCATCTTTGATATTGTGTATATTCCTCGTATGTAATCATATTATTTCCTTTACACACCAAGTTATACTTAAATTTTAAACCACTTTTGGTTTTTTTTAATTCAAAACAAATTTTCCTTAAAATTTCCAAATAAATTCTTATTTTAAAATAAGATTACATTGAAAAATAGTCTGAATAATATCATTTATTCTTTTCTTTCAACACTTTGAAACAATTTTCAAATTCTGGACCCAGATTTAAAATTTCACAATTTAGATCATCTTCAATTCCAATTTATAAGTCATACTTAATCAAATGTTTTACTTCCTTAAAACATTTCATTTTGCTTACTCATTAATACACACATTATTATTAAACACAACAATGATAATAACCATGGAAATCAATCCATTATTATCTTATTTTGGAACTTTTTCCCCATATTCAAGATTTTAATTTCAGTTTGAATCCATTTCAAACTTGCCTTTATCTAATATACACTGAACTCATTCTAGGGTACCATTGACCCTATCCTTAACGAGTAATCCCACCAGAGCCAAGGTTCTTGCTTAACCATCGGCTCTGACACCAAATGTAACGACCCGATAATTTTCGATCCCGAAAATTCCAGATAGTTAGGGAAAGAAGAAAGAGATAGAAGAAGAAGAAACAGAAAGACAAATACAGAGTCTCACGTTCGCAGCAGATAGAATATAATATCAAATAATACTCTTTACACGAAGGAAACTATATCAGTCAACTACATTTTATTACATCAGAGTTACAGCATTTCACAATAACTGGACAACTAAAATAACCTGTCCCAAGTAAATAACAATATATAACAGAACTTATCTGTTTATACTGATGCGTGTGGTGATGGGATAGGTGCAGTATTAATGTAGAATGGGAAGGTAATTGCCTACGTGAGTGGACAATAACGTTCGCTCGAGAGAAACAACCCAACACATGATTTGGAGCTTTTGGCTGTCGTTTTCGCCTTAAAAATCTGGCGACATTATCTTCTGGGTGAAAATTTCGAATTATTCACCGACCACAAGTCTTTAAAGTATCTCTTCACCCAGAAGGATTTGAATCTACGACAACAATGTTGGTTGGAATTTCTGGCATCCTATGACCTAGATATTTATATACGCCGAGAAAAGCCAATGTAGTTGCCGATGCTTTGAGTAGAAAACATGACATTCTCGCTCATCTTGTTAGTGCTCCTACTCTTCTCAAAAGCATTGCGAGTCAGCAGAAAGAAGATGAGTTTCTTCGGGGAATTTATAAAATAATATACCAAGGCGAAGATACTAGTTTTGAGATGGATAGTAGAGAAGTTATAAAGTTGAAAGGAAGAATTTGTGTCCTTGATATTCCGGAGCTGAAACGTGAAGTTTTGGACGAACGCCACAAGTCCAAACTTTGCATCCCTCCAGGATTCAATAAAATGTATCATGATGTTAAAAGAACGTTTTGGTGGAAGACAATGAAAAGGGACATATCGATTTATGTGAGTCATTGTGCTACCTGTCAACAAATTAAAAGCGATCAAAGGAAAGTGGCCGGTTTACTTCAGCCTTTGGAAGTACCAAAGTGGAAATGGGATCAGGTATCGATGGATTTCATCGACGAATTACCACGAACTAAGAAAGAAAATGAAGCAATTTGGGTTATAGTGGACCGTCTAACCAAAACTGCTCACTTCATCCCAGTGAAATCCACTCGAACAGCAGCAAGCTTAGCAGAGCTATATATAAAGGAAATTGTTCGTCTCCACGGTATTTCGAGCAGCATAGTGAGTGATCGTGATCTGATCTTCACTAGTAGATTTTAGGAGGCATTCCAAGCCGCATTGGGAACAAAGCTGAACTTCAGTACTGCTTATCATCCACAATCCGATGGGCAGACAGAAAGGATAAATCGAATTCTACAAGACCTATTGCGTGCTTGCATTCTCGACTTTGGTGGTTCTTGGGAGGGTCATTTACATCTGGTAGAATTTTCTTATAACAATAGCTATCAAGCCAGTATTGGAATGGCTCCTTGTGAGGCTTTGTACGGTCGTCCGTGTCGATCATCTGCATGCTGGATCGAATCTGGTGATAGACTCGTCCTTGGACCAGACATGATCAAAGAAGCCATGGAGAAGGTAGATTTTATTCGAAAGAAATTAATAACCGCTCAGAGTCTCCAGAAGAGCTATTATGAACGCCGAAGAAGAGATTTGGAATTTCAAATTGGGGATTCTGTATTTCTGAAAGTATCTCCGACGCAGGGTGTATTGAGGTTTGGGAAAACTAGAAAGATAGCACCGCGTCATATTGGTCCTTTTCCTATTCTGGAGAGGATCGGTCCTCTAGCATATCGAGTGCAGTTACCCAGCTGGTTATCTGGCATGCATAACGTGTTCCGCATTTCTAATCTTTGAAAATCTGTGCACGACCCACATAGTATTATTGAGGAGGCAGCTCAGCAGGATCTTGAGATCACTCCTAACTTGGCAATGAAGAGGGAGCCGATAAAGATTGTGGATCGTGATAAAAAGCGATTGAGGAAAAAAACTGTGAAACTGGTTAAAGTGCAATGGAGTAGTGATCCAAAGGACTACACTTGGTAAACTGAAGATAGTCTGCAGAAATCATATCCCAGTTGCCGAGTGGATATCTCGGCTTAAACTGGTAAGCCATTTCTCTATTCTTTTTTGAATTCGTATATTCTTTGTTTGCTTTTCTCTCTCTTTCAAATTTCGAGCACGAAATTTTCTTAAGGAGGATATTTGTAACATCCCAAAATTTTGAATTTTGAATTCGGTAAATTGTATGAACTTTTGAAATTTAATTTGAGAGTTTTCAAAAAAATAAAGTATTACAAATATTAATATTACAAAGATATATGGATAAATAAATATTTGGTAGTTTAAGGTTTAAATAAATAATAATAATAATGAATAAAATATTTAACAAACAAGAAATTGTATTAAACAATAAAATAAAATATATATAATGAATAAAATATATGTGATGAATAAAATATATGTGATGAATTAAATATATGTGATGAATTAAATATTGATTGTTAAAACTTCAAAATGAAAGAAAAAAATATATATATTCAAAAATGTAAAATCAATTGGATGTGAATGATAGTACGTATAAACAAACAAAGGATAAATATGAAAGTGTGCATGAAGATTTTATATAAGCCAGGAGATAATGCAAGAAAGAAAGAAAATCTGTAAGATAAAACAAAATTTGTACTTATAAAAATCAAATTAAGATTGTATGTAAACAAAGAAGGAAGCACTAGCATTTAATGCTATCTTCTCAAGCCGAAATCAAAGTTGCTTAGCTACCAAAAAGAATATATTCTGGTCAAAGATTGTAGGCAATGGAAGAAAAATCTGAGCAAATAAAAAAAAGGAAAAACAGAAAAATTGCTTCACCAGATAAGCCTCCCTTGTAATATCTTCTTTTATTTATGCAATACAATCCAGGTTTATTCGTTAAAACCAAAACTTAGAAAACCTGGAAAAGAAAAAAAAATCATTATCTTACGAAACTCAAATACCACTCAAGATCAAAACAGGAAAAAAAAGAATCAATACTGCAGTTTCAAATAGTAGTCTCGGTTCAAAACCCAAAAGTTATTCTTTGTTCAGTTTTCAGGTGAGTAAATGTTTTTAAGCTCTGATGTTTGATGCGAATTTGAACATTGTTGTATGCACAGAATCCATGGATTTGTACACATGCTTGTGCCTGTTAATTCAAGTCTGAATCATCTTATTTCTAGGTTATAAAAACTTATAATCTTGTATAAAATCCAGCTCACCTGAATCTGATTCTTGTTTAATCTCAGAATTCAAACAAAAGCTGTTTGTTTTGACATGTCTTAAATTGTAAAAATGAATTTAAGCATAATAAACTAAAGTTTCTCTGAAAAAATTTAAGAATGCAGTCACAATGCAAACCCTATAGAAATTAAAATGTTATAAATCTTAGTTTCGAGTATATTATTTGAAAGCTTATCAAATTTAATGATTTTTGAAAACAAATTCATAATTTTTAATTCAGTATTCACTGAGATAAGCTGAAATGGTCAACTTTGGGCTTTATGGCCATTGCCCATCATCGATGCGATGGTTAGGGTCGGGTTACTTGTGAAGGTGGAGGAAGACTCAGGGATTAATGGAAAAATACCCATCGATTTTATAATCAGTTGAGGGCGGTTGTCGAGATCAAACTAGGGTTTTAGCTTATGCTTATGCAGTAATCGAAATTTGACCAATTGCATGGTCTGGGCTGCATCGGACTGGGCGAGGTCATTTGGAGGAGGTGCATGGTCGACAAGAGAAGCTCGTGACGTAGGCGCGTTACCTCCGGTGACCTCTGGCATCGAAGCAATGTGGGTTTGTGGGTCGAGCATCAACCTAGTTTTGAGTCAAATGACTCTTTTGCAAAATTACTAACGCTATGGATTTCTGGGTGGTGTGAATGTTTGGTGAGATGATCGTCGACTCGATGGAAGCTGGAGTTATGACCGGAGGTGGCAATTCCAGTTGTGCATGTGCATGGCAAGTTGATGGTGTCAGTAGTTGGAAAAATAAAGAAGCTAGGTATGACTCGAAGAAGGCTTCGGGATAATCATGTAGTGATCCGAGTTTAGTCTCGAGTAAATTCTGTACTACGCCGGGTTGAAAATGCTTAGAAATTTCTTTTAAGTTGAAATAGGGGCACTCGGGTTGAATTCCTGATAAACCCGAAGCAAATGAGTAAAGCTCTCGGGTGTGACTCGAAGCAAGTCACGTGATTAATATGTGAAACGGTTTTTTTTTTTGCTTTTAAACAATTTAAACCATATTTCAAATTTATACCTTTGACTCAAGTTGAATAAATCAAGGATTTAAGTTAGATGTTTTTTTAAAAGTAATTAAATTTTAATTTATTTAATTTTTGGCACATCATTTTATAAAGTCATTCATAATGTAATTTAAAAGAAAATAAAAATAAAATGATGTTTAAAACTAAATCATAACCTTTTAAGGTATCTAATGTGATAAAACTAATTTATTGAATAAGGTTCAAAAAAAGATAATCAAAACAATTTAATTATCTTTTGGTTTATTTAAACGACTAATGGTTTGTTAGTATAATTTCTTTAGAAATAATTATTTAGTTAATTAAAATTGAAGTTTAAATTAATTGATAATTAAGATTTAAATTAATTAATAATTAAGATTAATTAATTTGAAATTAATTAAGATAATTAATTAAGTGGTGATAAATTAATGGGAATGATTAAGATATAATCAATTGTAATTAATGATAATTAATCATGGATTAAAGATTTCAAATAAGAGTAACTATGTGATTAATAAATTTAAACCACATGATTTATTTATCTGAATTAAAGGTGTTTTGGTCGTTCTTGAATACTGTGTGTTGGACTGATATTCCTGTTATGTGATATGATGCTATGTAATAATGCTTTGTGCTGAGCTGTCATATTGGTATTGAATATACTGCTGTGTGATTGTGAAAACTTATTAGCCCGTAAAACGGTATTTGAATTTCGATGCGACAGGGAGTCGGATTTCAGTTAGTTATCCGAAACCCACATCGAATCCCCAATATGAATCTTTGTGATTGATACCTCCACATGTTTTTAAAATTGACGCTCACTATTCGATTTAGTCAGGAGAGGACCTTTGTGTCATATAACCCATTCCAAATATGTGATACGACGTTATGGATAACATTTGAAGACCGGTGGTGAAGCCGGGTATTTCCGAGAACGATAGGATAACCTATCGATTGTCTCTGCACTGAGTTGCTGCAGTATAGAGATTTCCTAAGTGATGGAAAGTCTGATCGGGATTGTGGATGCCTGGATTGCAAGGACTTCTTTAGAAGTGCCATCGGTTCTGTTCGATCCCGGAACAGACGTGTATGGTTGTATGTCCGACCTTACAAATTGAGATATAAAGCTGATTTCTTTCAAATACATATCTATTGGTGGGGGAAAATTTATTCTCTTAGCTTTACACCCTTCTCTGAGACGTACGAGCTCAGAGGTTATGTAGTTGAAGGTTATTAGTAATATACTCCCAATTTGGTATTGTGGCATGCTGAGTGCTGCTGATCATTTGTTTATCAAAGCATGGCTTTGTGAAAAAGCGTAGCTTTGTGGACGAAACTTCGTCGAACCTCACAACCCGGTTATGGTCAAAACAGGAATCGTCTCAGTAAGGTTATTTGAGGGTAGCTCCCCCTTAGGGTATGTCCATTTCCTTCTAGATTATGGATGGTATCATGGTATAGAGCCCAAATACTTACTGTGTGGTTGCTGCAAACTAATTGCTTTGTGTTTGTCGGTTGTGAAGTGCTTCGGATAAAGGTTGGTAACAACTGGGAGATGGCTTACTCGTGTCAGTTGTTACCTAGTTACGGAGGTAACCCGTCCTAATGTAGCAGAGATCCGGTTAGGTTCTCGGGGACGTCCCTCCAGAGGCGTTCCATTTTACATGGGAAGTTCCTTTGCCCGACCATTTGTTGGAAATCCAATCATCCAATACGAGCTCTTTACGGTTTTAGTTGTATAACCTGTCATCTACTTATGTTGGTCACCACTGTTTAGATGGTAGCTATAGTAGGCATAGTACAAAATGTCTATGCTGGCTAAGATTAATATTATACTTTCGAAATGGTTTTCTACACTATGCACTAATAATAATATTTAAAAGAGTTTTCTCATATCAAGCATTTTTGACTATCATAAGAAGAAATCTCCTCCAAGTCTACATTTGCATTGTGTGTGTGGTGTGAGGTCTTATAGTAGTTTCATTTTCCAAAAGCATAACAAATTTTCTCTACAAACCTTGTTTTATTTAAAAGCAACTGTTTTGTTTACTCATACCAGTCCCATGACTGACCTGGAGTTTATTGTTCCTTTCCTAAACTCTGGGTGCCCATAATTTTCCACACGGGCAGCCTAGAAGCAGGTTATCCATGTTTTGGAGCTAGATTGGTTTTGAAGTCTTATGGAAGCTTTGGATTTGGAAATTTTTGAAGTGTTGGAGTTTTGAAGACCTTGTCGAAGTTGAAATATGTTGGAAATTTATGGCAGTTTCTGTTTTCGTATTATTGTTGTATTATATTTGTATCACTCTGATAGCTGGGATAAATATTGTATTGGATATTGTATCATGTTGTATCTTCTTTGATATAAGATATTCATTTTGTTTCCGCTGTTTTATATTCATCAGATGTTGTTCTAAGCTCCATCCGACTGGAGTTCGATGTTTGAACCTTTGGCAGTCAAATACAAGTGAGGTATTTAGTGTCAATTTTTGAACATTGGATCTCGGATCGTGACAAAGTGGTATCAGAGCTGAAGGTTGAGTAAGAACTTTAGCTATGGAGTATAACACATAGATGGCTCATTAGAGATAGGGTGAAGCATACCCTAGAATGAGTGTAAACCGTAAGACCAAAATCCCTAATTTCTTAGTCTATTTCTTTTATACTGTTAATGTTTCCTATGATATCTTGTCCGTATACCTAAATCAAGTTTTCTTGCTATTTACAGATAGTGAGAATGAGCGGAAGAGGAGGACAAGGTAGGGAACGGGGAAATACCACCGCAACTGGTCAAATTCCCACAACTGCAACTGTGCCTACTCAATCTCAGCCGAATCTGGCTGATCTATATTAAAAAAATTCGAGACTTGGTGGAAAGTCGTTTACTGGCAAGGAATATGTTGTAGAAGCCCAAGCCTGGATCCGATCCTGTGAAAGAATTTTTGAAGGATTGAAGTTGGAAGATGATCTAAAGCAAATAATAGCTTCTTGGCAATTCCAGGAGGAAGCATCAGCTTGGTGGGAGACAGTTACTGTGGATGAGTCTGAAGATAAGTTTACTTGGAGACGATTTAAAGAAGTGTTTGAGCAGCGGTACGTTCCATCTGCTGGTATCTCTCGAATGTACCATGAGCTCCTAGATTTGAAGCAAGGAAGTCTATCATTTGAGGAGTACTTGAATAAATTCAATGAATTATCTCGATTTGGTCCAGAGTTAGTGAGTACACCCTTGAAGAAAAATGAAAGATTCATTCGGGGAATGAATAAGGAGTATCACGAGAGGATGACAGCCCACGTTAAAGAATCTTTTTCAGACTTGATTGATATGGGTTGTCGATATGCTACCCTAGATATGCAGAAAGTTCCGGAAGAGAAGGGGAGTTCAAGTTGTTCGAATTGGAAGAAAAGAAAATTCGAAGGAAAGGGACTGGTTCAAGGCAAGGAGAAGAAGAAGAGTAATCAAGAGAATTCAGCCCGAAATGTTGTTTTTGATAACTGTCAGGAGAAAGGTCATTTAGTAAATGATTGTGAGAAGACAAAGAAACAAATTAAGAAAATCAACTTGTAAAGACAAGTCGAAGATCCAAGGAATGCTATCGTTGTTACCAGCCAGCTCATGGAGTTAAGAATTGCTCGAAAAAGAAACAAGCACAAATAGCGAAAGTGTGCGCAATAAATGATAACCCCTCAACTTCTAAGGTGAATGAAGAAAAGGGAGTTTTGGAGGGTAATCTTACTATTGGTAAAAGAATGGTTAGAGCTTTATTCGACACGGGAGCTTCACATAACTTTATCTCCCAACAGATTGTGGACGAATTAAAACTTAAAGAAAGTTTGTCGATGAACCTATTTGTGTGAAGAATCCAGTGGGTGGTTCTGCAAATATTTGTCTATATTGTATGAGAGTGCCTATTTCTTATTCTGACCATAAATTTCCTATTAACCTTTATGTTCTCGACTTCAATGAATTTGAAATCCTACTTGGGATGAATTGGTTATCGAGATACGAAGCCAAGTTAGATTGCAGCAATCGAACGATTCTAGTCAAAAAAAAACTTGGGGATCTCATTGAAATTTCTTATGAAGACCCTAGTCCGAAAAGGGATAAACTGATGTATACGTTGGGATATCCGAAACCTAGTTTGGAGTCCATTCCTATTGTCTAGCATTTTCCCAATGTATTCAAAGAAGTAGAATATTTACCCCCACATAAAGAAATTGATTCAGAATTGACTTAATTCCGAATGCTCGCCCCTGTCGTTCAAGCTAGTCGTAGGATGGCACCGCGGGAAAAAATTTGAATTAGTCAAGCAAACCAGTGATTTGCTTAAAAAGGGATTTATTTGTCCTAATGTCTCTGAATGGGGTTCAGCGGTAGTATTTGTGGCTAAATCAGATGGGACTTTGAGATTATGTGTCGACTATCACGACCTCAATAAGCAAACTCTCAAGAATAAGTTTCCTTTACCCAGGATCAATGATTTATTCGATCAACTTCATGGTGCGTGATTCTTTTCTAAGATGGATCTAGCCTAGGGATTCCATCAATTGCGAATTGCTGAAGATTGTGTTCACCTAACTGCATTTAGGGGTCCGGAGTTTTCTACGAGTGGTTAGTAATGCCTTTCGCACTAACTAACGCTCCCACTTACTTCGTAGATTTGATGACCCATGTGTTTCGGGAGGTGTTGAATAAATTTGTTCTTGTATTTATCGATGATATCCTAATCTATTCCAAAACCGAAGAGGAGCATGCTGAACATCTCAGAATAGTTTTGGAAATTTTGAGAAGGAACATCTTATTCGCTAAATTTTCTAAATGTCACTTTTGGGTCAAAGAAGTCAGATTTCTTGGCCATGTTGTTAATGAAGAAGGGATTTCTTTTGATCCGAGCAAAATTTCCGCTATTCTTGATTGGAAGCGACCCCGACACCGAAAGAAGTTCGAAGTTTTCTAGGTTTAGCAGGAAATTACCGGAAGTTTGTTCAGGACTTTTCTAAAATTGCTAGCCTATTAACCAAGCTAACAATGAAGAATGCCAAGTTCAATTGGACTTCAAAATGTGATGAAGCTTTTCAAGAGTTGAAAAAGAGATTAACTACTGCACCTGTTCTCGCTACCGTTAGCGGGAACCAAGGCTTATCTGTCTATACTGATGCATGTGGTGATGGGATAGGTGCAGTATTAATGTAGAATGGGAAGGTAATTGCCTATGAAAGTAGACAATTACGTACGCACGAGAGAAACTACCCAACACATGATTTGGAGCTTTTGGCTGTCGTTTTTGCCTTAAAAATCTGGCGACATTATCTTCTAGGTGAAAAATTCGAATTATTCACCGACCACAAATCTTTAAATTATCTCTTCACCCAGAAGGATTTGAATCTGCGATAACAACGTTGGTTGGAATTTCTGGCATCCTATGACCTAGATATTCCATATACGCCGTGAAAAGCCAATGTAGTTGCCGATGCTTTGAGCAGAAAACATGCCATTCTCACTCATCTTGTTATTTCTCCTACTCTTCTTTTAAGGAATGTGAGTCAGCAGAAAGAAGATGAGTTTCTTCGGGGAATTTATAAAATAAAATGCCAAGGTGAAGATACTAGTTTTGAGATGGATAGTAGAGAAGTTATAAAGTTGAAAGGAAGAATTTGTGTCCCTGATATTCCGGAGCTGAAATGTGAAGTTTTGGACGAACGCCATAAGTCCAAACTTTGCATCCATCCAGGAGTCAATAAAATGTATCGTGATGTTAAAAGAACATTTTGGTGGAAGACAATGAAAAGGGACATATCGATTTATGTGAGTCATTGTGCTACCTTTCAACAAATTAAAAGCGATCAAAGGAAAGTGGCTGGTTTACTTCAGCCTTTGGAAGTACCAAGTGGAAATGGGATCAGGTATCGATGGATTTCATCGACGGATTGCCAGGAACTAAGAAAGAAAATGAAGTAATTTGGGTTATAGTGGACCATCTAACCAAAACTGCTCACTTCATCCCAGTGAAATCCACTCGGACAGCAGCAATCTTAGCAGAGCTATATATAAAGGAAATTGTTCGTCTCCACGGTATTTCGAGCAGCATAGTGAGTGATCGTGATCCGATCTTCACTAGTAGATTTTAGGAGGCATTCCAAGCCGCATTGGGAACAAAGCTGAACTTCAGTACTTCATCATCCACAATCCGATGGGCAGACATAAAGGATAAATCGAATTCTAGAAGACCAATTGCGTGCTTGCATTCTCGACTTTGGTGGTTCTTAAGAGGATCATTTACATCTGGAAGAATTTTTTTATAACAATAGCAATCAAGCCAGTATTGGAATGGCTCCTTATGAGGCTTTATACAGTCGTCTGTGTCAATCACCTGCATGATGGATCGAATCAGGTGATAGACTCGTCCTTGGACCAGACATGATCAAAGAAGCCATGGAGAATGTAGATTTTATTCGAAAGTAATTAATAACTGCTCAGAGTCGCCAGAAGAGCTATTATGACCGCCGAAGAAGAGATTTGGAATTTCAAATTGGGGATTCTGTATTTCTGAAAGCATCTCCGATGCGGGGTGTATTGAGGTTTGGGAAAACTGGAAAGCTAGCACCGCGTTATATTGGTCCTTTTCCTATTCTGGAGAGGATCGGTCCTCTAGCATATCGAGTGCAGTTACCCAGCTGGTTATCTGGCATGCATAACGTGTTCCGCAATTCTAATCTTCGAAAATCTGTGCATGACCCAGATAGTATTATTGAGGAGGCAGCTCAGTAGGATCTTGAGATCACTCCTAACTTGGCAATGAAGAGGGAGCCGATAAAGGTTGTGGATCGTGATGAAAATCGATTGAGGAAAAAAATTGTGAAACTGGTTAAAGTGTAATGGAGTAGTGATCCAAAGGACTACACTTGGGAAACTGAAGATAGTATGCAGAAATCATATCCCAATTGCAGAGTGGATATCTCGGCTTAAACTAGTAAGCCATTTCTCTATTCTTTTTTGAATTCATATATTCTTTGTTTGCTTTTCCCTCTCTTTCAAATTTCGAGGACGAAATTTTCTTAAGGGGGATATTTGTAACATCCCAAAATTTTGAATTTTAAATTCGGTAAATTGTATGAACTTTTGAAATTTAATTTGAGAGGTTTCAAAAAAATAAAGTATTACTAATATTAATATTACGAAGATATATGGATAAATAAATATTTGGTAGTTTAAGGTTTAAATAAATAATAATAATAATAATGAATAAAATATTTAACCAACAAGAAATTGTATTAAACAATAAAATAAAATATATATGATGAATAAAATATATGTGATGAATAAAATATATGTGATGAATTAAATATATGTGATGAATTAAATATTGATAGTTAAAACTTCAAATAAAAAGGAAAAAAATATATATTCAAAAATGTAAAATCAATTGGATGTGAATGATAGTATGTACAGACAAACAAAGGATAAATATGAAAGTGTGTATGAAGATTTTATATAAGCCAGGAGATAATGCAAGAAAGAAAGAAAATCTGCAAGATAAAACAAAATTTGTACTTATAAAAATCAAATTAAGATTGTATGTAAACAAAGAAGGAAGCATAAGCATTTAATGCTATCTTCTCAAGCCGAAATCAAAGTTGCTTAGCCACCAAAAAGAAAATATTATGGTCAAAGATTGTAGGCAATGGAAGAAAAATCTGAGAAAATAAAAAAAAGGAAAAAAACAGAAAAATAGCTTAACCAGATAAGCCTCCCCTGTAAAATCTTCTTTTATATATGCAATACAATCTTGGTTTATTCGTTAAAACCAAAACTTTGCAAACCTGGAAAAGACAACAAAATCATTATCTTACAAAACTCAAATACCACTCCAGATCAAAACAGGAAAAATTTAAAAATGCAGTCACAATGCAAACCCTGTAGAAATTCAAATGTTATAAATCTTAGTTTCGAGTATACGATATGAAAGCTTATCAAATTTAATGATTTTGGAAAACAAAGTCATAATTTTTAATTTGGTATTCACTAAGATAAGCTGAAATGGTCAATTTTGGGGTTTATGGCCATTGCCGATCATCGATGCGATGGTTAGGGTCGAGGTTGCCCGTGAAGGTGGAGGAAGACTCAGGGATTAATGGAAAAATACCCATCGATTTTATAATCAGTTGAGGGTGGTTGTCGAGATCAAACTAGGGTTTTAGCTTATGCTTATGCAGTAATCGAAATTTGACCAATTGCGTGGTCTGGGCTGCATCGGACTGGACGAGGTCATTTGGAGGAGGTGCATGGTCAACAAGGGAAGCTCATGACGGAGGCGCATTACCTCCGGTGATCTCTGGCGTCGAGCAAGGTAGGTTTGTTGGTCGAGCTTCAACCCAGTTTTGAGTCAAATGACTCTTTTGCATAATAACTGACGCTACGGATTTCTAGGTGGTGTGAATGTTTGGTGAGATGATCTCGACTCGATGGAGGCCGGAGGTGGCAATTCCAGTTGTACATGTGCACGACGAGTTGATGGTGTAGGTAGCTGGAAAAATAAAGAAGCTGGGTTTGCCTTGAAGAAGGCTTCGGGATAATCATGTGGTGACCCGAGTTTAGTCTCGAGTAAATTTTGTACTGCGCTGGGTTGAAAATGCTTAGAATTTTCTTTTAAGTTGAAACAGGGGCACTCGGGCTGAATTCCTGATAAACCCGAAGCAAACGAGCAAAGCTCTCGGGTGTGACTTGAAGCAAGTCCCGTGACTAATATGTGAAACAGTTTTTTTTTACTTTTAAACAATTTTAACCATATTTCAAATTTATACCTTTGACTTAAGTTGAATAAATCAAGGATTTGAGTGAGATGTTTTTTAAAAGTAATTAAATTTTAATTTATTTAATTTTTGGTACATCATTTTATAAAGTCATTCATAATGTAATTTAAAAGAAAATTAAAATAAAATGTTGTTTAAAACTAAATCTTAACCTTTTAAGGTATCTAATGTGATAAAAGTAATTTATTGAATAAGATTCAAAACAAGATAATCAAAACAATTCAATTATCTTTAGGTCTATTTAAACGATTAATGGTTTGTTAGTATAATTTCTTAATAAATAATTATTTAGTTAATTAAAATTGAAGTTTAAATTAATTGATAATTAAGATTTAAATTAATTAATAATTAAGATTAATTAATTTGAAATTAGTTAAGATAATTAATTGAGAGGTGATTAATTAATGGGAATGATTAAGGTCTAATCAATCGTAATTAATGATAATTAATCATGGATTAAGGATTTCAAATGAGAGTAACTATGTGATTAATAAATTTAAACCATATGATTTATTTATCTGAATTAAAGGTGTTTTGATCGTTCTCGAATACTGTGTGTTGGACTGATATTCCTATTATGCGATGTGATGCTATGTAATAATGCTTTGTGCTGAGCTGTGATATTGGTATTGAATATATTGCTGTGTGATTGTGAAAACCTATTAGCCCGTAAAACGGTATTTGAATTTCGATGCGACGGGGAGTCAGATTTCAGTTAGTTATCTGAAACCCAGATCGAATCCTGAATATGAATCTTTGTGATTGATACCTCCACATGTTTTTAAAATTGATGCTCGCTATTCGATTTAGCCAAGAGAGGACCTTTGTGTCGTATAACCCATTCTGGATATGTGATACGACGTTATGGATAGTATTTGAAGACCGGTGGTGAAGACCGGGTATTTGCGAAAATGATAGGATGACCTATCAATTGTCTCTACATTGAGTTGCTCCGGTATAGAGATTTCCTAAGTGATGGGAAGTCCGATCGGGATTGTGGATGCCCGGATTGCAAGGACTTCTTTGGAAATGCCTTCGGTTCTGTTCGAACCCGGAACAGACGTGTATGGTTGTATGTCTGACATTACAAATTGAGATATAAAGTTGATTTCTTTCAAATACATATCTGTTGGTGGCGGAGAATTTATTCTCTTAGCTTAACACCCTTCTTTGAGACGTACGAGCTCAGAGGTTATGTAGTTGAAGGTTATTATTAATATACTCCCAATTTGGTACTGTGGCATGCTGAGTGCTGCTGATCATTTGTTGATCAAAGCATGTCTTTGTGAAAAAGCATAGCTTTGTGGACGAAACTTCGTCGAACCTCACAACCCGGTTATGGTCAAAGCAGGAATCGTGGCAGCAATGTTATTTGGGGGTAGCTCCCCTAGAGGGTATGTCCATTTCCTTCTGGATTATGGGTGGTATCATGGTATGGAGCCCAGATACTTACTGTGTGGTTGCTGCAAACTTATTGCTTTGTGGTTGACGGTTGTTAAGCACTTCAGATAAAGGTTGTTAACGACCGGGAGATGGCATACTCGTGTCAGTTGTTACCTAGTTACCGAGGTAACCCGCCCTTGTGTAGCAGAGATCTGGTTAGGTTCTCGGGGATGTCCCTCCAAAGGCGTTCCATTTTACATGGGAAGTTCCTTTGCCCGACCATTTGTTGGAAACCAATCATCCAATACGTGCTCTTTATGGTTTTAGTTGTATAACCTGTCATTTATTTATGGTGGTCACCACTGTTTAGATGGTAGCTATAGTGGGCATAGTATGAAATGTCTATGCTGGCTAAGATTAATATTATACTTTCGAAATGGTTTTCTACACTATGCACTAATAATAATGTTTAAAAGAGTTTTCTCTTATCAAGCATTTTTGACTATCATAAGAAGAAATCTCCTCCAAGTCTGCGTTTGCATTATGTATGTGGTGGGAGGTCTTATGGTAGTTTCATTTTCCAAAAGCATAACGAATTTTCTCTACAAACCTTGTTTTATTTAAAAGCAACTTTTTTGTTTACTCATACCAGTCCCATGACTAACCTGAAGTTTATTGTTCCTTTCCTAAATTCTGGGTGCCCTTATTTTTCCACACGGGCATCCTAGAAGCAGGTTATCCATATTTTGGAGCTAGCTTGGTTCTGAAGTCTTCTGGAAGCTTTGGATTTAGAAATTTTTGAAGTCTTGGAGTTTTGAAGACCATGTCGAAGTTGAAGTATGTTGGAAATTTGTGGAAATTTCTGTTGTCGTATTATAGTTGTATCATATTTGTATCACTCTGATAGCTGGGATAGATATTGTATTAGATATTGTATCATGTTGTATCTGTGTTGTTATACAATATTCATTTTGTTTCCACAATTTATATTCATCTGATGTTGTTATAAGCTCAATCTGATTGGAGTTCGATGTTTGAATCTTTGGTAGTCGAATACAAGTGAGGTATTTAGTGTCAATTTTTGAACATTGGATTTCGGATTGTGACATATCTCTACATAGTTAAAATGGTCCAATTACTTAAATCATTCCATTCGAGCCTATTTATTTCACATACAACTCTATAAGGAATTTATAGAAGATTTACAAATTGAAGTGGTTTTGGGTATTTTCTGATACCCGACCCCGGTCTCTTCGAATTCAATGTTATCTATAAACCAAGTTATTCAAGTGAAATACAATTCAAATTTTAAATACAGGGTGCCACTTTTTCAAAGTAACTTATCATCGATAGATAACCACATTATCAAAGTCCCAACAACATATCATATCACAAACATTTCGTATCAGAATTACCAACCATTCGCACATGGGCAAGATTTATTAGTTGTACTATTTCCAATTAAATCAAATTGATTACTTTAATCACTTTTAATTTTGCTTACTTAATTGGAATTAATTACAACCCATTAATTAACCATCTGCTAATTATCCTCTCTAATTACATTGTGTAATTAGCCCTTTTAAGTTAATTTAATTAATTACTTAAGAATTAATCACTTAACCCTTCTTAACGAACCCTTAATTAATTACAGCCCTTTTTATTAATTAATCATCCTTTAATATCCATCTTGATTAATTATCCTTGATGAGTTAATATTTTATTACATAAAGTAATTATCTTCTAACTAATTGTAACAATTAATTATCCTCAACCATTTACAGTAATTCCTTTAATTACTTCCATTAATCAATTTTAGTTAATCATAAATAATTACCATACTATAATTACTTACCTTAATTAATTAAATCCTTGATTAATTATATTAATCTCTTAATTAATTATACCAAGTAATTAATCCTTAATTACTTCTACTAAGTACTTATCCTTTAATTACTTCCCATTAAGTAATTTCCTTTTTATTAACTACATCTAGTAACTATTAATTACTAACACTAAATAATTACACTCATTTCTCATTAAGTAATCATACTTAATCAATCACCAAGAGATTTTCGTTAATTTATTAACAAATTAACTGAAATTGGATAATTCATCCCATAATTACCCTTATAAATAAATAAATTAATATTTAATTACAGATTAATTATTCTTTAATTATTAATTAATAAACCTTAATTATCAATTAATAACACTTCATAACAAATTAATTAATCCATAATTACTGGTTAATCAATTCTTAATGACAGTTAATTAACCGTTAATTAATTAATTATGACCCTTAACCATTAGTTAATTTAAATCAATTAATTATACTTAAATTTTCTTAATCAACTTAATTAATCTCAAATTGTTAAAGCCTTAAATAACCTTAAGATAAAATATTATCCTTGCTAATGACATAATTACCATTTACATAATTTAAACACTTCATTTTAATAATTAACTTTCATAATTAAATCATCCAATTAAGTTTAGAAAAATAACATTTTTACTTAACAAATTTAAGTTAAACAAATTTTATAACTTCTTAATTCAAATGTTAAAGAAACATTTATTTTACATGAAGAAGTTTATTTAAGAGAAAAAAATTAAAACTAAATTTATTTTAAATTTCAAAACCTTGTTTTAGTTTAAAACATTTCCAAAACTTGGATTAAACTTTGCTCCGGGTTCAACCGACCTTTACCCGTGTCCTACTTCGAGTAAAACCCATCCTCTGTACTTTTTTGAAAACAAAACTCAGTAAAGAAAAATCAAAATTTAAAAACATGAATTAACACCCCCGTTTAAACACGTAGACGAACTCAAGCATCTCCCACCCAATCCCGAGATTCTCTTCGAGTCATCCACAAAACCATCACCAGACCCACTCGACATTGCCGTGCATGTGCATAGACGTTCGCCATCACTCCGGCGAATCTC
Source organism: Allium cepa (assembly GCA_030765085.1). Taxonomy (NCBI): domain Eukaryota; kingdom Viridiplantae; phylum Streptophyta; class Magnoliopsida; order Asparagales; family Amaryllidaceae; genus Allium; species Allium cepa. The sequence goes on along the minus strand of CM060939.1, from coordinate 958,313,584 downwards.
TTCGACTCCGACGAGTCACAAATAGATTCAACAATCAATCCAAGCCACCAAAACGATAGCACTCAACCCAAAGACGAAAACGAGCATTCAGCTTGAAACTGGAGATCAACATCACTAGAAGAAACGCCTCGCACCCACATCTCCTATCACCGGAGCTCACGCACATCGCTCCAGCCTCGCTAGACAACCACGCTTCCATCACACTCAGTCTGACGCCACTCGATTCGTCAAAGACTCCGCGGTGGCCATATCTATGACCTCGACCAATTTTTTGTGTTAAACCCTACCCTATCCAAATTTCAACTCCACAATGATCGCTTTTCCACCATTTTTCCCGGCCTCGCCAGTAGCCCAGCAAGCTTCGACAAAAACCCCATCATCCAATATATCGTCGATTACCAGGAAATGATCAAAACCCATTTCTTGTTTAACTGCGATCTTCTCCTAAAATACTAAACTAAAAATCACCATTTTCATCTTAAAAATTCTACTTTATAAAGATGATTCAAATTATATAATTGAATTAATTATTTATAACATTCGAATTTAACATATATTTAAATTTTGCTCTGTAAAACTAAATTTACAAATGCAATACATCACCATCATGCTTAAAACAATTTTTAGATCATAGTTTATGTTTAAACAAACTTGTTTGTTTGAAATTCTAAGCCTAACAATGGCTAGATGAAGATATATTGAATTCTTTGTTTGTTTTCCACTCTATAACCAAAACAGAGAAGAAACAAGCACATTCCAAATACACAGAACAATCACATATACACACACACAAGGTTACATATCTATAGATAAGCATGCAGCACCATCGTCATCAAAATTTCACATGTGTTAACACTTATTACCCTAAGCAATTTAGTTCAGTGTTTACTCGCCTGGAAAGAAATTTGAACAGAGGAAACAATATCCTAATTTAAAAAAACAGCTAGCTTGCTTGTTTTGTTGATGATCCCTGTTGAGTTGAGTAGTTTTAGTGGCAGTGTTGTTTATTATTTTGTTATACTTAGTTTGAGTGAAAGAATTTGAAAACAATGGGGATATATATATATAAGAGGGCATACTTCTCTGTACATAGCAACTTGTTTTTCTTTTACTCTTTTTTTTCATGTGTGAATATGAACTATAGAACCATCTATATTAGAGATGGTAAAGAGTACGGTGTAAGCTATAAGGGCTGAAACATTTTGTATAGGCTGAGATCTTTTCTTTCTGAAAAGTTTTGATTTTTTTTTTATAAAAAAGTTTTGACTTGATTTTGATAAAAAAAATTGTGTGCCTAGATTTGATGTTTTATGTTCTTGCATTAAATGCTTGTCCCTCCTTCTTGTCTACAAATGTTTTCATGTGAGTTGGTATATGTATATATTCTATGTTTGTATGTATGCTTTTATATATGTATATATATGCATGTATTTATGTATGTATGTATGTATGTATGTATGTATGTATATAGTTATGTATTATTATTATTTTCATGCTTATTTATACATCGCTTTATTATATATACATTCACATTCATACTTTTACAAACTCTCCTATACTTACTTCATATTTCATACAACAATGTATAACCACTTATATTCTTTTACTCCTATTTCTTAGTCATATATTTATTTTTATTTTTACTTTAAGCTTAAGTATCATCACTATTCATATATATATATACACACACTTATATTTAGTGTTCCAAGGTAGAGTTTTATTTTTAATTATCAGAAATTCAGTGGTTAGACCCAGTAAAATTAATATTACGATCAATTTAAATCAGTTACTCACCCGATTATCCGACACCAAAAACCCAGGTCGTCACATATAAAATATTGCAAATTTTATTATCAAATTTATTATCAAACTAGAAGTTTGATAGCTATTACATAGAAATGTTTGACTTCAATATTAAACTATGAAATTCCGACAAACTATAAGGTTAGATCTTGAAGATTTTTACTATTGATAAGTCAAAGCTAATGACAAGTTATAATATATCCAATAACTTGAAGTTATTACAGATAAGTCAAAATAGATGCATATGAATTTTCAAACCAAATGTTTTCAACATTATCATGTGGTATCTATAAATTCACATTGACATCATTTGATAAGAAAATCAATAGTTTGGATTCTTGTAATAGCTTGTTCTTAAATCACTAATTCAAATGGAAAAGAATATGCAAATCTATAATATGCATATATATATAATATATGGACGTACATACATATCCATATATGTTGATATTTAACAAATAACCTCAAGGTTATTTAACTAAATAGATATGAGCTCATCTTATAGATTATGCATTAATATTATTCAATGATTTAAAAATCAACGTAAATGTTAAATGACTTGAAGTAGCGTATGTATTCAGATGACGTATGTAGTAATTAAATTCCTCTAATTGGTTACATCAATTACAACTCTAGAAGTAGGCAATATATCTTGAATGCATCTTATCAACTGATAAAAGAATTATCCTCTTATAATTGATATATGTGACGTATTTGCTAGAAGAAATATCATAATAGATCAAAATAAGTATCCAAAGAAGATTTTTATTTAATATGGCAATGTTCTTCAACATTGAGGCGGGTTAAAAGGAATACATGTTCATTTTGATTATCGGGATTAAATATTTGTTAACATTTACAATGAAGTAAATTGAATAAATTATCGATAATATCCCTAGTAAAATTACCCCAATGTAAACTTGAATCCCTAAAGGATCAAAAAGGTATAGACCACATTTGAAAGGTGGTAAGGAAGTTGGCTCGATATATTTTTGAAGTAATAAACATGCCAAATAAAGGAGATGAGTGGTCTTGAAGAAACACAAAGGGTGCTCTGGAAGAGATCTCAATGAATTATGTTTGGAAATGACAAGAAATAATCATCGATGTAAATTTTGTAATTAATAAAGTGCTTTTGTTCATGAATAGATTGAAGATCTTGAATTGAAGAAAATCATGATTTTCCATCATGAATCCTTTCCTAAATGAGAAAAGTGGACAGGTGGTTCGCAAAGTATAATTAGAAACATATATATAAAGTGGAAAAAGCACATTGAAATTACTGAAGCACATATAGTATCAGGAATATGTTAAGTGCACTCAGCATGATAATTTAAGAAATAATTCAATTATTTAAATTGTGAAAGTGCTAGAAACACTTAAAATACCCAAAGGTATAAATATTTGTTAAATCATAATAAATAATGAAAATATACAAGTTCTTGAAGAATATATATAACTTTGCTGGTTATAAGGAATGAAAATAACAAGGAGCGTAGATTGCAACCTTCTTTTAAGTATTGTTGTAATGAAAATCTTGTTATAATTCATGATGAATAGATTACTTCTTGCTTTTAAGTATTATCGTAACAAAACTCTTAATATCCATTGCCGATGTGGTTGCAATATGCAAAAATGATTTGAAACATCAAAATGAAAGCGCGTGAAGTGTTTTTCATAAAAGTAGCATATGTAGTGCGTAAAACGCTAATCATATTTAGATGAGACAATTTTGGAAAAATCAACTATATCAAAGGAAAATAGTTGTAAATTGTGAGCATCTAAATGAGAGAAAATAGAATTATTGTCTTTTGATTTCAATTTTCTTAACGCTTGTCAAAGATATGTTACACATATATGGATCTGAAGTATTTGTAGCTGATTTGAATTATCAAGACATGTATTCAAAACTTAAAGGAAAAAATATAACATCAAGGGGAGCATACATAAGTGTAACGCCCCGCAAATCCGTACCCCTTGAGTCAACACTATTCTACAACAATTAACTCAAGTTGTGCAGAAATACGAACCATTTGGGTTAAAGAAGAAAAGGTAGAAGAAGAAAATAGAAAACAACATCAGAATCTAACCATCGGAGCGGACTAAAATATAATAGATATTAACAGATCTTTACACAAAATCAAATATATCTATTTATATATTACATCATCAGAGTACATCAATCATAGTTCAACAACAACAACATACAAATGGTTACACAGCAACTCAACACAGCGGAATATATATATAAACAAGTATGGAAGTATGTATCGTCATCCAGCTCGTCTCCTGAGCTCCACAGCATCATATCATGTATCCTATAATACTCGGTCTGACCCGAGCATTATAATTAAATAACACCCGAGTCAGTCTGGAATATCAGCTTGAGAAAATTACACACAATTGATTATTAAAGATTCAAAAATCCTTTTGTTAACAAAAGCATTTCGTAAGACCACGCCACAAATAAACATGTCGGGTTTTTACCTTACGATAGCTAAAACACTTTTTGTATAGAAATCCTCTGATATTATAATAGGGACTATATACAAATACTTATAAAATAGCCGAAATTGTTACATTCATTAAATTCCAGCTACTAGCCACAGAGTGGGTAATACAAACAAAACTTGTGCAAGACTCGTAGGGAGAATGGATTTCCAAATGACTAGGCACTAGGGTACTACTTGTCACAGTACGTGGCCTAGATCACAGTACCGAGGAGTACGCCCGCTCCACTGCAACACAAGACCGAGACTACCCCTTACTGGATAATCCCGAGTGAGATCACACCATGGTTGGGACCAGCAACCGCACCACTAAGCCGAAATAAAAAGGGACATCTAGACAGGGATGACCTCACCCTGCTTGGGTGCTACCCACCTAGCCTTGCTGCATAACCCCTGATTTTCAGTCATTCCTGGTTGATGAGGCTTGAGGCTAAGCGTTACCTTTTTAGAACATATCCCTTAGAATGCCCATCGTCCACCTGACGATGTTCCAAGAGCATTCATCCATACAAGTCCGTCCTAGGTTCGAACGGAACCGAAGGCACTATTCCTACTACATCCATTTTGGAAATATCCTCAGGATTAGTAGCGACTATCCCTTGCACTTCACTGCTCCATCTTCGAATCCAAACTCGTTTCCCATGAAACGTACAAACCGGATCGAAGTGGTTTTCGAGAAATAAATCTCGATCTCGGTCTCTTCGAAACGATCAACTTATTTGTCCAATATTGATAGTCGGTGATTTAATTATCAATTAATATTCACAACATCCATCACACAATAAATAATTTCCCAAATTATTTATTAACCTCAAAAATATCTTTACAAGATATATTTCTATTTTCAACCCTTTGGAAAACAGTTTCAAATCATCTTTCTTTTCAGAATAAACTTTCCCAAATATTTTCTATCTCCACTGAAATCACCAAGCACAAAACTAGATTTTTAAAATAATTTAAAACACTTTACTTTGAAATATACTTTAAAACATTTAAGGTAAAACTACTTCAAGAATTTGTTAAAAATACATACTATATGAATATTTGAAAACAAGGTTACTTAATAAAATTTAAAACTAGACTTTTACATTTAAAAACAAAATACTAAGTCACTTTTTAAATAATTACTACCATAATAGATTAAAAGGAAATACTTACTTTAGAATTTAAATATTAGAAATAATAATTTTTCCAAAACTCGCTTTTTTAAAACAACTTTAAAACTTTTAGCTTATATCTGAAAATTCTCTTCGAAAAAACGTACTTGGTTATTCAAGGAGAATTTCCAATCTCAATCATTTAAATCAATTTTCCAAATTGATTTCCAATTTATCCCATTTGAAATAAATTTCTTCACTTACTCAGTTCATTTCAAAATTAATTAATTATGGACCTTATTATTATTGTTATTATTTTTCGTTTGATTTCAAACCTTTTAACTGAAATATACAAATTTCAGATTTTCCCATTTTCTTCTTAATTCCTTTCAAAATTTAAATCTTAAATTTAAAATAAAGGCTTTTTTATTTAAATAATAACAATGAAGTTTAAAATTCATTATCTTTTGTTTATTCAAGAATTTCCTTTCTATACTCAAGATTTATTTATTAGAATTTTAAAGTCACTCTATTTCTTTTCCAATTCATTCTTAAATTTATTCAAATTTTCTATAATTATTTCGCTTACAAATTCACTTCTTTTATTTCCTTTCCAAAATCCAATTTATATACTTTTGGTAATTCATTATACACAATTATATCCAATCGAACCATAGCATTCAATATTCCAATATAATTCATCATAGAATATCAAATAATCACAACAGAGGGTATTGAATAATTTAAATAAATGTTGAGGGTCCTGTTGGATCCCTCCAACCTGTTTTTACCTGCATCCACAGACATTAGCGCAACATAAAATACCAATTCCAAAATATACCATACTATAGCACATCAATCAATTCAACCATACAATCAATTATTTAAATTTAATCATTTGAATTTAAATTTAAATTCAACTGAGTGAGATTAACTCACCTTTAATTTTAGCATGCAGTTCCACCCTAACCTGGCTTGATTCCTTCATTGTATTGACCTTGTATAAACAATTTATGATTTATTAATTTATTAACATTCGAACTAACTGAATGATCAATTATCATTAATAAATTTAATTAACCAACTATTCCATTTAAACTAATCTTTCCCGTAATAAATTTTGATTTAAAAATATGTTCTTATATAAACTTTTAATCCTTCTAAAATTCCTATCCTTCTCAAATACCATCTACATATGCTTATAAGAAATAATCTATAGTATTAAAAACTTATCTTTATACAATTCCTGTAACATCCCGCCTTTTCGCACGCTTTAAATCGACACACGTGCCAATTCAAACCATACGGAAGGGCGGATTGATATGGGGTAAATAAAAAAATAGAAAAGAGAAAAAGAAAACAAAACAGAATCTCACATAGGAAGGATAAAATATAATAATAAATATAAAGTTCATAAAACAATTTACAAAACATTTGATTCTTCTTCATACAATAAATATCAGAGTTCACATACCAATAAATACCAATGCAGCGGAATTAAATAGTGTAGTGGAATAATATAGTAGATAGCAATACTACAAATCTTCATCTTCGTCCTCTAGAATAAAATCTTCAAATCCTGAAACGCTCGGACTGAACCGAGCGAATTGAAAAGACAAAACACTCGAGTCAGAACTTAAAGATGTTATGTAAGTTAAATCAACAGGGATAAATATGAGTGCAGTAACTTAAAAGATGCTCGGGATTCACATCTGTTAAGGATATGTTAAACTATTTACTATGTAGTATATTTCGCTATTATAATAGTGTCTAATTGTAAAATAAACTTACTTTTAAATAGCATTAAGGAGTTACCCATTCTCCCCCTTAACACAATAATAGTCCCAGTAGTCCATCCAATATCATAGTCCCTCCTGATCGGGAAGCCACCAGAAGATACCACACGGGCTAAGGGTGAAATCCAAACTCGTACAAGGCGCGATAGGGTAGGTGACACGGCATAACTAGGCAATGCCAGGGTAGATATATCAATTACGCTTCCGGGTCGGTGGTAACGCGTAGCGCGCAACTACCGCCAACCTCGAACAAACTCCCCCAAATCAAAGAAATCAAAAGTAAAGGTGGCCACCGAATCAATCCAAAGTCAGAGTATAGTATCGAAGGGAAGTGTCCGATCAAAGGTGCTACCTTATTAATCCGTCGATCGCTCCTGTTTTAGCCACCTTATGCCAACTCATGGGAGTCGGATCCACGTATTTACCTTGCAGGAAACGTCGCCACAACCTACTTCATTCTGGAATCTCCACCGCGTACACGGTTGTTAAAGTGGTTTTCGGAGTTGGTAGAGAGTATGACAACTTCCGATCCCGGTCTCTTTAACAACCAACCGTTATTATAACACCGAGGTCTTTAAAAATAGTTTGTACTTTAAAAACCAGAATAAAATTTACCATTTCAAACCCATAAATACGATATCTTTTCCATTTCCAAACAAATTCATATTGATATTATTCTTATAAAACCCAAATCAATGATATCATTTATTTCAAATATATTTCTCTTACAAAATCATACTGCTTTAAAAAATTTAATATCTGGAAACCAAACATTTGAATTATAGCTTTTCGAAACATAATACTGCGAAATTCATAGCTTTAAAACCATAACTTCTGAAACTTGAATGGTTTGGATATTCAATGTATATAGAATAAAATAGGTGATTTTATATTACTTTATAAAATAATTTCTGCAACTTCACAATTTTCCATTTAAAATTTTAGGTCTAAACCCCATAAATTTAGATTCACCTTTAGTTTCAATAAAACATTTCGATTTCAATATATTCAGACTTCGAGTATTTAATAATTTAAAAACTAAGGTTGGAATTTATATTCAATAATTTATTATCCTATTATTTAGTTTTGAACAGTCACAAAATAAATCCATAAAATAAAACTCAAATTTCTAACAATTTAATATTTCCTTCAATTTAATTATACCAGAAATATTCATTTAATTTATCTTAAATAAAAATCCAGTTATAAATATCATACCTTTTTTTTAAATTTCCAAGCTTTGATAAGTTTTACATCAACTTATGGAATGAATTTTTTTTTAAAAGTTCTGTTCAAATAAATTTCAAATTTTACCTTCCAATCTTAATTGATTTAAATCATTAAACTCCATTATTCAACTTATTTATTTTATTTAACAATTTCGTAGCTTAAATTCAATAATTTAACTATGTATGTATATAACATAAGATTTTATATAAGTTCAAAATTTAATATTTATTAAACCATATCCTATCCAACCATAAAATCATTTCAAAAATAATTATATATATATATATATATATATATATATATATACCGTGGTGCCTATATAAAATTTTCTATCCAATGGTCAAGTGATACGGATATTTATCATTTCAATCCGCAATTTAAAAATTTAAATGCGGTTGTATATCATTTCAAACTGCGATCTCGAATGAAATGAAATGCATGATAACTTGCAGTTTATGTAAATAAACATCCATTCATCCAAATATCAATCATCAACCATTTATTATAATCATCATCCAATTTGAACAAAACATCAATATACAGCATATAAAATATAACAGGTAATAAATAACAGGTATTAACTAACAGTTTATATTCAATAATAAATTTAATAGCTGTTTAACTAGCAGTTTATACGCAAATAAATAAATTTTAACTGTAAATTTTTATGCAATAATAAAATTAAATAACAATTAAATTTAAATAAATGCAATCTAACTGAGATGATGAATAAAATATGCCAAACAGTCATAAATGAATTTCTACTCATATCATAAATCAATTTAACAAACATAAGAAAACTTAGAAGTTGTGAGTGGGTTAAAACACTCACCTTTTTAATTTAAATCGAATTTAAATCCGATTTAAACCCAAAAGTTTGACAGTCTCCAAATCTGTCCAAGCCAGCGTCAAAGTGTCCGGAATTTCGATATGAACCCAACGGCGAAAACCGCGCGTCAATCCGAGCTTGTATGCAAAAGTTATTCGAGTTAAAAGATTTAAATTTTAATATAACATAATTAATTAATACATAAATATATACATATATAATGTACCATTATCTTCTTCCTTATCCACGAACCTACTAACCCATCACGCAGGCGCCACTTCCTTCCGTGCACACGTAACCCGAGACATATAGAGTTCGATCAGCAACTACCAGTTGTGCGCCACCTTGAGAGCCACCTACGGACCAAGTTTCATATCACCACTCGCTACCGTTTGCACGCAATCCTAGAAAATACGTTCATGCTTCCAAGCCAGATTCTGGCGAATCCGTGGTCCTATAGCATAGATCAACTGTATGGATTTGAAGAGCTCGCCGAGATCTACAACTTTGCTTTTGGAATTTTTCAATTTCGTTTAACGGATTGAAAGATGTTGAGGAAAGAAGATAAGCAATTTCTAGCCATTGAATAAGTGGCGGCCATGGTGTAGAATTAGGATTTCTGAAAAAAAATAGTAATAAAACTGTCTCGGTTTGCGTGCTTATTTATAAAGTTTAACGTCAAAAATGGGCCAGAGTCCAATTTAAGCGTGCTGACAGGCGATCCTAACATAAAAAGGCCTTCTGAACGCAATGGTACTGGTTTCGAAGCCCAGTTCCATCATTTTCGTAGGTTATTGATCGAGTCAATTTGTTTGAATGACAAAAATGCCCCTGTAAAGTCCGTTTCGGCTCCGGAACGAAAATGAATCATCCCATATATCAAAATAGATCTTTTTAAATATTTTAAATGCGATGGAACAAGTTTCAAGCCCAAATTCCATCGTATGAAGAAGTTATGTTAAAAAAATATTTTCAAATTGATTTCATTTAAATCGGTTTCAAGGCGTTTCGCGTTCGTACGATCAAACGACAAGTCTGATCCCTATGAAACTTGAAACCCTACAATAATTCACTGTTACGGATCCAATGAAACTGGTTTCGTCGAAATCCGAGTTTGTGACCAAAATGGCTATTTTCATATTAGTTAAATAAATTTAAAACAAATTAATTAAATCAAATTTCGCATTAAAAATTCTGAACTTTGCAATCTTTATCACTTTATAATTTTCAAACATTTACAATGATTTAACATTTTTTTTAAAAGTCAATTTATTAAAGATTAATCAATAGAAATCTTCGATTTCATAAAATTCAAAATTATAGATAAATTTCCAAAATTTCCATTAAATTGAATTTACCCATAATTATTCCATTCATAATTTCAAATAGAAGGGTTTACCATTGGATTTAAAAATTATCGCATAAATATTTTCCGTTTTCAACTTAATTTTTAAATTAACATAATAATTAAATATTTGATTTCAATTTTTGGCAATAAATCCAACTATTATAAATTTAATAAATTAACTCACTATTAAAGATTCAAATTCTATAAATCATAAATTCCATCATCTTCATTTACTTATTAATTTATAATTCTTTAAACCAATTCCCATCTCTATTTAAAGTAACCAAATTCACCAATTATAGAATTTATTTCAATTTCTTAAAATAACCTATTTATTATACATTGGATCCAATTTATTTTGATAAGTTTCCAATTGAATGGATTAGATTCAATTTCAACCTTTAACTTACACTTAAGTTTAGGTCATAATCAATTTATAATGTATTACCTTTCTTAGTTATTACTTTACATACTTCTCGTATTAATTTCACCATTGATCATAATTATTAAAGTAACGCTTATAATAAATACGACCCTATAATTTCTCAACATTTAAATGAACGTTATTTCATTTTCCATTAGTGTGATATTCGTTCATTTTATTATCACTTATTACAACTTCTAATTCAAATAAGCAGGTAATTTATAATATATGTTACAAATTTTGAATTAATCACTATTCATTATTATTGACTTTACTTTAGCATTACTTACCTTGCATTAAAATTGTTACTTAAAATCCCTATCCAATTGCAATTAATATTCTAGTGAATACATTTACTCTTTTCCGTTATGTTATTAATTATCAACAAGGCACATCTAATTATCTTTATTGGTAAATGAGTGAATTTACTAGTAACCCACTATTATAATCTTTAATATATTTGTATATTTATTCATCAATCAATATTTACATTCTTTTTTTTCATTCAAATTGATTTATAACCTAATATACATTTATATTAGTCCCATTTCATTCCATTCATTAATGGGTATTGCACTAACCTTATTACTTTATATTACATTCAGCTTCCAAATTTTATAGGATTAAATTCTAATTACTTACCATTGAATCCATCAATTATTTATTCTATCCAAACATGTAAATTATAATAACTGCTTACAAAAATGGAATTATCATTTATTCCAATATATTCTAACTTTACATTAACATATTAAATAAATTCCCTTTAAATGAATTTATATCCAGGTATATTACTTACCCCATTTCGTTTATTGAAATTTATTCAAAATGCTAGTAAATAGGTTTTAAGTCACCATTTATATATTTTAATTTAGCGTTCATTTCAATATTCGTTTGTAAAATTTTTTCTTTCTACTAAATTTAATTACAAAGCTCATTAATTTAACCAAATTAAATGCACGAAATTTATGGGTGTTATGCTCTCCCCTACTCAAAATTTTTCGTCCCCGAAAAGAAAAAAGAAGGGAGAAGGAAGAATTAAATAAACAATACATCTTATTCAAAATATTAACTTATAAACAATAATTTACAAAATTTATTACTTTAAATAAAATATACCCATTTTATAATTATTATATCTTTTTATACTTGAATAAATAAAGTTCGGAAAAATATTTCAAAAATTTCTATGTCCAAAAATTAATGAAAAATTTTGGGAGAGTCTCCCTTGTATGGAGAGGCTTGGGAGAAACTACAATATCCAAATGTAACAATTATATTACATATATTATGCAAAATGTAATATTCCAAACCCGGGAAAATATATAAACTAGCGCTATAACTGTAATCCAAAACGTACCTATTTGTCGGGCAATTTACGCTTAATTTATAGAACCAAAAGCAGTAGCAATTACTTCCATAACCTGCATTTCACTTGTAAAATCCAAAGGGTTAACAATTTATGTAAAGTGAGATATTTAAGTGGTTTCAATCACTAACAACAAATCAATACAACAACCATCAATTTCACAAACAGCATACACAATAAATACAAAACAACCATTCAATCAAACAAACAAATAGTTGTTCGGGTTTAAAGCTTTTAAATTGTACGGAATGAAGAATAAACCATCAAGTGCATCATTTACTCAACAGCCTTTGTAACAACCCGCATATTTATCGATTTTATATTTAAATATTTTATTTAAATATTTTATCGATACTCGGAATTTAGTCCGAAAAGCTACTTTTTGCATACGGTCGAATTAGGACTCGGGACCACTTCCATTGAGTTCAAAATGACGTTTGCGATCTTTTTAAGTGTAAACTTTGATATGTTTGGAGTTAGTGGAATTTTGCCACTTTTTACTTAGGGCTTTGGTTTGGGCTGAGCCCAATAACCCCACTTATGTATTCAGTCCCAACTCCACTCCAACTCTTCATTTCTTCATTTCTAATTCCTAGTACTCAAGCTTTAGCAACAATGGTGAGTGGAATGGGAAATTAAAACTCCAAACCCTAGTTTTCTTTTGCAAATCAAACTCTAGCTCCAAACTAGTAGAAGAACCCATTGGTAAACCTTCTCTTCTTCTTCTCCAACTCATTCTCTTATCAATTTCAGAAATTCCTAAACCTAACTTTGGGAATTGTTCTTCTTTTAAAGCTTATAATCAAGCTTCTTGAGTTGGATTTGAAGAGTGGTTGATTCTCCTTTGCTTTCAAGCTTCTTCTTCGTTTGTTTGGGTTCAAAGGTGAGATTTTTATCTCACATCTTTGTCTATAATTATCTTCGATTGTTAGGTATGAATTCCTAACACTTATTCTTGTGTAATTGATTTTGGTTTGGATTGATTTGGTGTATATTCCAATTTTTAATGTTTTGAAATCAAAATCTATGAAAATCCTTTTATGGATATTTGGACATTGATATTTGAGGCGTATCGAAGAGCCGTTAAGGCTGGGTTGTTGCTAGACGTAAATCCTTAACCGTCGTTTGCACGTTCGGATCGCTTCCGATATTTGTTTGGCCATTTTTGGCCTAGGTTCAGGGAATGCCCTGAACCCAGGTTTCAGACGTCTGAAACGTAGTATTCAGACGTCTGAATATTATACTGGGAATTTTTATTCCCCAGTATTCAGACGTCTGAATCTATATTTCAGACGTCTAAATTGGTTCATTTGGAACCAGAAAGGAAATAGGCTAAAATGTGCCTATTTCAGACGTCTGAAATCAAAGATTCAGACGTTTGAATTCTGTTTTAGAAAATATTTTATTTTCCAGATTCAGACGTCTGAATCCTTGATTTCAGACGTCTGAATCTACACTCTTTTGCCTATTTGCCTATTTATTTGAGAATTCCAACTTTAATCGATTCGTGTTGATTCCCTTTTGTTATTATCACTTATTATCGACTTTGATGACATTTTCTTAGTGATTTTTGGGAATATCTATTTTGATGGATTCGAGATCGTTTTCTTTGGATTTTATTCACGTCTTCGAATGTGAATTTTGATGGTTGGTTGTTTCTACAATCATTTCTGTGATTTGTCACTTTAAAAATATAAAGGTTTTCTATACTAGTAGTAAATATCAAAACTCTTTCATCAAAATGTTTTTCAACACTATTTTATTACAAAGCTCGCTCTCTTAAACCGTTTTCCAATCTACTACTATATACAAATCTTTACCTCACTCGGATGAGAAATCTAATTAAACGGCTTAGTAAAACAAGTGGTATGAAACGCTTGCGTTAACTTCGCTGGTTAATTCTTGGACTTGTTCGATTGAAACTCTTGTGACAATTTTCTAGTGGAGATCTATAATTTGTTCGTAAATATTTAAGTTAAGCTAGTGGTTATGGGACATGAAGCTAAGCTCATATATTTACTAGCTTACTGTAATTGACACTTCTCTTTGATCATGACGATCATTTTGTGATTTAGACTAGCAATTATGCGATGTCTCTTTGTCTGCGAGGGAGACTAAACCCCGTTTCTGTGTGATTTCGACTCACGCATGTGGGGCAGCGCCCCATGGTCTTCGGGCCGTTCGTGTGTCCAAAAAATTAATGGCTAGCTACCATGAGATAGCGTCTTGTTCGTGTGATACATATGTTGGTGAGTTTTCATTCTCCCGTTCGTGTGATAGGCCTCCCCCCTTTTTTATGATTTCTGGATTTCGTGTGTTGAATTCTGGAATTTATGCTTCACCAATTTTAGTGATTTTCATTGATATGATTTGTCAATTTTTGGTGCATTGGTGAATTCGTGTGTCATTGACTTGTTGTGAATACAAGTTTTGGGTATGAAACCCTTTTTGGATCTTTGTGAAGATTCTTGTGATATTGATTAATCTCATGTTGATTTTCAATTACATACTTATTGTAGTATGCCATTATGGTTATTATATGTTTATGTCATATCTCTTATTCTATATCATGTCACCTGATATTTATAGCTAGACTGATCCGTTTATTATTTTCTTATTAAATAATACTCGGGTCAGACTGAGATGTTACAGGTGCTTCTGCTTGACTTCTCCCCAAGGATTCATTACTCTGACTTTTGGCTAACCATATAGATTAGCAGTTTTTGTTGTATACACTTGAAATATAGACTCATAGTTGTATTCTTTTGTATAGCACGTGTTGCTATTCTTTTTGTATTATTGTGGATCCTTTTGACCACTACTCTGATGTACACTTTCTTGTGTTAGTTATATATCCATATCTTCTTCCGCCTTTGTGATATGGATGTCTGTGACTGATTTGTGTTATGTTTATTTCTATATTTGTTTCTGAAGATTATATATAGCCATTGTGTGATAGCTTTGAGTTTGTATGGTATGTCGGATTCCTTAATTGATATATACTCTACTACCTGACATATCGGTGCTCGCACAAAGATATTACACAGATGGTTGCTCCTGAACAACCTTATTCTCCGTGCTAGTTGACAGCATTACTCCGTAGTGTTCTTGGCTAGCGTGGGTATAGAGGTGGGGCGTCACAGCCTTAGATAAACTAAATAGGTTATATTTTTCATCCAAACAATTTTGAATCTCCTTACCCAAACAACCATAACCAACAACAACAATTCCAACTAGCAAATCAAATTAACTTATTATTAATTTTATTTCATACATCATTTGTTTAATTCCTTCTTTCATTCATTCATTGATTCTTTTCATTCACGTGACGGTTTATCTTTTTATTTTCATTTATTTCTTTCAATTTTATTTGGAATTAACTTCAACCCTTTTTTTAAGTTTACAATTTCTCTTTATTATGTTACATTCATTTATAATTGCATGACCTCATCTTTTTACACTTTAGTTACTTAAGTTTAAAATCATCTATTTGTCATACTTACCTTTAATTATATTTACTTGGTAAAATTTCAATTATAACTTAAGTTATAACATTTAATTCTAATTTAACAGCACTTTCATTGAATACTTTGATTATTCAGATTTCTACTTGTATAATATTCTATTACAATCGCTTATTAAACATTTCAACTTTTAATATTTGGTAAGTTATATATGTTATTTAAGGGTGTAATTGAAAGTTATACAAGTTTCTCATTTCTTTTAATTAATTCATTGTTCAATAAATTTTTACCTTTTGTCTTATAAGTTACCATTTCAACTTCCTTTTATTTTCTTTATAACTTGGCATTAAATCTCTTACCTAAATTAGATGTTTCGATTATTAATTACTGACCTTTCATTTCACTACAACAATTGAAACAATTAATTAATGGAAATTTAAGAATTTAATACCGGGTTAAATTTTCAATTTATTTTAAAATAATAGATAAATATATTCTTACAACTTATATATCTCTAATTATATTTAAAGCAATTCAAAATTCGTACATTTTCAAAATTGAATCTGTAGCAGAACTACTACAGTGGCCTTCCCCCTTGGAAACTCGAAAATGAAAGTCGATGATGCGGCCGCCATCACCGAAATTATTTTCCAGCGACAGAGAGGAAAGTATAAAACTTATTTTCTCCAAAATCTTCTTTAAAACAATTCTTCCGAATTATGTTGAAATATTTAAATCAGAAAATACTTATTAACAATATTATTATATTCCAAAATTTATTCGGAAAAATTTCAAAACCTCGGAACTTAAGTTCTAAATTTCCAAATTTCATTTATCTTATTTTTCAATCTTATTTCAATTATTATTTATACACTTTATTACCTAACAACCAATCTATTTCAGCCAAATATAGATATCATTTGAATTTTTTTTATTTTATATATAGAAAATATAATAGGCAAAAATATTTCATTCACCTATATTAAAACAAATATTATGTTGGTCTGTCCTATTAAGTGTTTAGAAATCCCTATCGATGCCATAGCGTCCCATGCACCAACCAGAATTTATAAATACAAAACGGAACAGAATAACACAATATTAAAACCTTTTTATAACACTAACAAATACGCTCTCTCATATATATACACTCAGCGACTCCCATAGGGTATTACTACCCATTAGTAAAGAGTCAAACCCCACAAAGCTAAGGTTTATCGCTAAACCTGGCTCTGATACCACGTTGTAACATCCCGCCTTTTCGCACGCTTTAAATGGACACACGTGCTAATTCAAACCATACGGAAGGGCGGATTGATATGGGGTAAATAAGAAAAATAGAAAAGAGAAAAAAAACTAAACAGAATGTCACATCGGAAGGATAAAATATAATAATAAATATACAGTTCATGAAACTATTTACAAAACATTTGATTCTTCTTCATACAATAAATATCAGAGTTCACATACCAATAAATACCAATGTTGCGGAATTAAATAGTGTAGTGGAACAATATAGTAGATAGTAATACTACAAATTTTCGTCTTCGTCCTCCAGAATAAAATCTTCAAATCCTGAAATGCTCGGACTGACCCGAGAGAATTGAAAAGACAAAACACTCGATTCAGAACTAAAAGATCTTATGTAAGTTCAATCAACAGGGATAAATATGAGTGCAGTAACTTAAAAGATGCTCGGGATTCACATCTCTTAAGGATCCGTTAAACTATTTACTATGTAGTATATTTCGCTATTACAATAGTGTCTAATTGTAAAATAAACTTACTTTTAAATAGCATTAAGGAGTTACCCAATCTCCCCCTTAACACAATAATAGTCCCAGTAGTCCATCCAATATCATATTCCCTCCCGATCGGCAAGCCACCGAGCATACCACACGGGCTACGGGAGAAATCCAAACTCGTACAAGGCGCGATAGGGTAGGTGACACGACACAACTAGGAAATGCCAGGGTAGATATATCAATTACGCTTCCGGGTCGGTGGTAACGCGTAGCGCGCAACTACCGCCAACCTCGAACAAACTCCCCCAAATCAAAGAAATAAAAAGTAAAGGTGGCCACCGAATCAATCCAAAGTCAGAGTATAGTTTCGAAGGGAAGTGTCCGATCAAAGGTGCTACCTTATTAATCCGTCAATCGCTCTTGTTTTAGCCACCTTATGCCAACTCACGGGAGTTGGGTCCACGTATTTACCTTACAGGAAACACCGCCGCCAACCTACTTCATTCTGGAATCTCCACCGCGTACATGGTTGTTAAAGTGGTTTTCGGAGTTGGTAGAGAGTATGACAACTTCCGAACCCGGGCTCTTTAACAACCAACCGTTATTATAACACCGCGGTCTTTAAAAATAGTTTGTACTTTAAAAACCAGAATAAAATTTACCATTTCAAACCAATAAATATGATATCATTTCCATTTCCAAACAAATTCGTATTGATATTATTCTCATAAAACCCAAATCAATGATATCATTTATTTCAAATATATTTCTCTTCCAAAATCATGTGCTTTAAAAATTTTAATATTTGGAAACCAAACATTTGAATTACAGCTTTTCAAAACATAATACTGCGAAATTCATAGCTTTAAAACCATAACTTCTGAAACTTGAATGGTTTGGATATTCAACAGTATATAGAATAAAATAGTTGATTTTATATTACTTTATAAAATAATTTCTGCACCTTCATAATTTATCCATTTAAAATTTTAGGTCTAAACCCCATAAATTTAGATTCACCTTTAGTTTCAATAAAACACTTCGATTTCAATATATTCAAACTTCGAGTATTTAATGATTTCAAAACTAAGGTTGGAATTTATATTCAACAATTTATTATCCTATTATTTAGTTTTGAACAGTCACAAAATAAATCCATAAAATAAAACTCAAATTTTTAACAATTTAATATCTCCTTCAATTTAATTATACCAGAAATATTCATTTAATTTATCTTAAATAAAAATCCAGTTACAAATATCATACCTTTTTTTTAAATTTCCAAGCTTTGATAAGTTTTACATCAACTTAGGGAGTGAATTTTTTTTATAAGTTCTGTTCAAATAAATTTCAAATTTTACCTTCCAATCTTAATTGATTTAAATCATTAAACTTCATTATTCAACTTATTTATTTTATTTAACAATTTTATAGCTTAAATTCAATAATTTAACTATGTATGTATATAAAATAAGATTTTATATAAGATCAAAATTTAATATTTATTAAACCGTATCCTATCCAACCATAAAACCATTTTAAAAATAATTATATATATATCGCAGTGCATATATAAAATTTTCTATCCTATCTTCAAGTGATATGGATATTTATCATTTCAATCCGCAATTTAAAAATAAAAAATGCGGTTGTATATCATTTCAAACCGCAATCCCGAATGAAATGAAATGTATGATAACTTGTAGTTTATGTAAATAAACATCCATTCATCCAAATATCAATCATCAACAATTTATTATAATCATCATCCAATTTGAACAAAACATCAATATATAGCATATAAAATATAACAGGTAATAAATAACAGGTATTAACTAACAGTTTATATTCAACAATAAATTTAATAGCTGTTTAACTAGCAGTTTATATGCAAATAAATAAATTTTAACTGTAAATTTTTATGCAATAATAAAATAAAATAACAATTAAATTTAAATAAATGCAATCTAACTGAGATGATGAATAAAATACGCCAAACAGTCATAAATGAATTTCTACTCATATCATAAATCAATTTAACAAACATAAGAAAACTTAGAAGTTGTGAGTGGGTTAAAACACCCACCTTTTGAATTTAAATCGAATTTAAATCCGATTTAAACCCAAAAATTTGACAGTCTCCAAATCCATCCAAGCCAGCGTCAAAGTGTCCGGAATTTCGATACGAACGCAACGGAGAAAACCGCGCGTCAATCCGAGCTCGTATGCAAAAGTTATTCGAGTTGAAAGATTTAAATTTTAATGTAACATAATTAATTAATACATAAAAAAAATATAACGTACCATCCTCTTCTTCCTTATCCACGAACCTACTAATCCATCACGCACGCGCCACTTTCTTTCGTGCGCATGCAACCCGAGACATATAGAGTTCGATCAGCGACTACCAGTGTGTGCGCCACCTTGAGAGCCACCTACGGACCAAGTTTCACATCACCACTCGCTACCGTTTGCACGCAATCCAAGAAAATACGTCCATGCTTCCAAGCCAGATTATGGCGAATTCGTGGTCCAATAGCATAGATCAACCATATGGATTTGAAGAGATCGCCGAGATCTACAACTTTGCTTTTGGAATTTTTCAATTTCGTTGAACGGATTGAAAGATATTGAGGAAAGAAGATAAGAAATTTCTGGCCATTGAATAAGTGGCGGCCATGGTATAGAATTAGGGTTTCTGAAATAAAATAATAATAAAACTGCCTCGGTTTGCATGCGTATTTATAGAGTTTAACGTCAAAAACGGGACAGAGTCCAATTTAAGCGTGCTGACAGGCGATCCTAACATAAAAAGGCCTTCTGAACACAATGGTACTGGTTTCGAAGCCCAGTTCCATCATTTTCGTAGGTTAATGTTCAAGTCAATTTGTTTGAATGACAAAAATGCCCCTGAAAAGTCTGTTTCAGCTCCAGAATGAAAATGAATCATCCCATGTATCAAAATAGATGTTTTTAAATATTTTAAACGCGATGGAACATGATTCAAGCCCAAATTCCATCGTATGAAGAAGTTATGTCAAATACAATTGTAACAACCCTAGATTTTGACTATATATTTAAATTTGACTTTATTTAATTTTGAAATTATTTTAAATTTGTTTTTTGTGTGATATCATTTCTCAACATTTTTAAAATGATAATATAATTTTTCCAAAATTTACTGTATTTATTTCCTATTTTTAAAGGCTGTTTTCTAATTTTCTGCCATTTTCTTCATTTTAAATTTTTTTTATTTTATTTTAAATTTTTTTTTATTTGTGAAAATTCATCTCTAAATATTTTTAAAATAATAATAGAATTTTTTCAAAAATTACCGTGTTGATTTCCTATTTTTAAGGGCTGTTTTCCCATTTTCTACTATTTTCTACATTAAAATTTTATATTTAAATTAAATTTTAAATATTTATTTTGTGAATATATTTGTATTTTATGTTATTATTTATGTTTAAAAATACTTTACAAGCTTATATGAATTTTCTAAAAATTATTTCATTTAACTTCAAATTTTGCTAGTCTAGTTCACTGTTTTAACTATTTTCCTTAATTTTACTTTACATAATTGATAAATATTATATATATTTGTATATTTGTTAAAAATTTCGAAATCTTATCTGATATTATTATTATTTCAGCTACATAAATTTATATAAATAATAAAAGGTAAATTGAAAGGGTTTGTGACCATTTGTTTCCTATGGCTTTTGATTTTCCCACATTTTCACATTTTAACTTACTTTTGCCATCAATTAGCCATAACTATTCACATAATTCAGCTGCCTACCTCCATTCTTCATTCACGTACATCTTTTTCCTCCTTCCTGAAAAAAATTTCGGCCTCCTCTTGATTGAGAAGTTTGGTAAAATTCTATTTCCTTTTATCTTCTTTTGTTCACTTATGTTGATTTTTCCAGTTTGATTTTGCACTTGCTTCACCTCATGTAGGTTCAACCATGCCACCTTGCTGCCTAGCCGCCTCCACCACCTGATCACACACCACCAGCACCTCCTCCTCACCAGCCACCCAAGCCATGAACCCCATTGGTGATGCATATCCGCAAAAGTTTCAAAACACCCTTCATATTGACCTAGCCGAGAACTAGCTTCCACATCCACCACTTCCACCAACCATGGCATCCCCTACTCCACCACCACCACCACCTCTAGCGCCCACGGCCACACCACCACAGTGGACCCCACTCCTATGGCCGTGACACCTAGGGCCTTGGCTGAGCCCAATTCATGGCCCAAAACCCATGTGTGTGCATGATTTTGTGTTCTTGCCTTCACCCACCTTTACACCATCACTCAAACTCATGTTAGGCCGAACTTAGCAACCCAGACCTGACCCTAAATCATTGTTTTTAGACCTGTACTCTACCTCTGGCCGAGCCTATGAGGTGTCGGAAGCAAGTGCAAAGCATTTCAGCTTTGTTTTATGAAGTTATTTCTAGCATCGTTTATCGTATTTTTGGTCTGAAACCTTATAATTGTTATATTGTTTGTTTGATTTGTATACAAGGGAATTAATCCTTGGCTCCTCCATTTCGTATCTGTATCGTGCTTCTGTGCTTGTGTAGATCCCGTTGTGCAATTCGTCGTTGTGTCATCAGCTCAAAACATTGAGTAAATCTCACCAGACTAATATGTACTTATGTAGTGATAAACTGACATCACCTGAATCTGTAAATGCATACCATCCTGTTATAACTGCAATATCATATTCATATGATGTTAACACCTATATTTACACCTGTTATATCATATATTACTGTTATTTCATGCTATTCTATTACTTTCATCGGTTTATCACACTGCAAGTTCCCTGTAGACTAGAATCACTATGGATTGAAATGATACATACCCGAACGAACTTTAGAATAGGAAAAAATCGTTATGGGCTGAAATGGTAGGCCTGAATGATTTTCAATTATTTCTTTTACTTGGGATTGCGGGTTTGAAATGATCAAACCCAGTTTTTCTTTGTAAATTACGGGTTGAAATGATATATTACCCGTATCACTTTACCTAGGCTAGAAAATGAAATACATACCCGTTGTTAAAATATTATTTTCTAAAAAATTTAAAATATTTTAGAAATGTAAATATCATAATATTTTGATTATATTTGATTAAAAATGATTTTTGAAAAGTATTATTGATTTTCTGAAAATTTATAAGTGAAATAAATAAAGGGTAAAGTTAGAAATCTGAAATGTAAGTTATTTTGGAAATTATAATTTGGTGATAAATGGAATTTAAATTAAATATGAAAATATGATAAATTTATGATATTTTGAATCAAATAAATTTAAAATTATTTTGTAATACATTAATGATTTTTGAATGAAGTTAAATGTGAAATGAATGAATATTTATGTTGAAATTTTGAAATATAACTAAAACTGGAAATTTGTGAATTTGGATTAAAAATGAATTTTAAGTTAAGTAAATTAAAATGAAATTAAGTTATTTTTGAAAATTTTAAACTTAAGTGTTAAGTTAAATTTAATTTAATGAATTTGAAATTTTATGTTGGAATTTAATAAGTGAATTATTATTAAATTTTGATTTTTGAATGGAGATTTAACTTTATAAAATCATGAATATAAGAGTATTTAAATGATTGTTTAAAAGTGAAATTATATGATCTTATAAGTTAAAAATGATTTAAATAAAAATATAATTATTTGTGAAATTACACTGAATATTTGAAGTTAATTAACTGCATTTCAGAAATGCTATTAATTCTAATGTAAATGATAACACAGCATTTGTAAATGCTGTAGTTAATAATAATGTACTAAATGGCTAAGTTTAATTAAAGGCTACCATAGCATTTTTGTAAATGTTATAATTTTTGAATTTAACTAAGTTTTATTTGAAACTAATGTAACCCTATCACAACATTTTTTTATGCTATCTTTTGTTAAATTGAACTGTTTTGAATGTAACTTTCTGTAGCAATTTCTGAATGTTGCGAAAGTTGAATTTTCATCTGTTTTAATAAATTAAGTGGATAAATGAATTTTGAAAGACTAAAATTTTGTAAATTTAATAATTTAATTATTAAATATAATAACTTCATTTTATGATTTAAAATGAAGTAATTTGTTTTGAAATATAAACTATTTTGAAATCTGTTTTGTAATGGTATTTAAATTAAATAACAATGAATGTGGTTTGGAAGATATTATATTTTTGATATTTTGGAATGGATTTTGAATGATATTGAATTTTGAAATGATATTTGATTTTGAAGTATAAAATACCATTTTGAAAATTTAACCACGGGATGTATTTAATTTATAGTTTAACTGATTCTTAAAGGATGGGCGATCCCAAGCATCCTTTAAGTTATTGTGCACTTCTACTACAGTTCACTTGAGTTGGTTTACATTATATAAGTATATATTGTCGTGACTCGTGTGTTTTGTGTTTTACTTTACGCTCGGGTCAGCCAGAGTATTCACAGCTTTGGATTCTCTTTCTGGAGCTGGTCTTTGCTGGAGTTTCTGCTTATCTGCATTTATATCTACTCTCCGTTTCAGCTGTTCTAGTTTATCTCATGTATTAGTGAACTTCTATGTATTTGGGATTTCTATTATGTTGTTTTCAGACTGTATTATGTATTTGGTTTGAGACTCTGCCGTCGTAGCTTCATGAACTACTATGTATTTTATTTCCGCTGCGAGTTATTCTGATATTTCTGTGTCTGTGATTCTGTGATTGTATTTCATTTGCTCCAAATTTATTTACAACGCGGTATTTTGAGTAATTCAAGTCCGACATGTGCGGATGCGAATGGCTGAAAATATCGGGTTGTTACAGTTGGTATCAGAGCTTTGGTTTTAGGCAAACCTTAGCCTGCGGAGCCAAAACTCATTAGAGATAGGGTAGAAATACCCTAGAACGAGTGAAATCAATCTCAAAATCCTTTCCTTGTGAGAGAACGTATTTTCGAAGTATAAAATGATTTCCAAATGATTTTTAAAGGATTTTCAAAGATTATTTTGGTATAGAAATTTTCTTATTTTGGAGTCAAGATTTTTTTGAACTTCATTACTTCTGTATCCACCTTGTTAGAAATCTCTTGGTTAGGATTCTTATTGATTAAGATTCCTTGAACTATGGAACGCTCCCACTTGTTCTGAAATCCAGTCTTGTCTTCCCTATTTTACCCTTTTGATTTTGGCATTCCATAACCCCACTTTGGAATGACCTCTCTACAGAGCGGTGATTCCGTAAATTTTTGAATGATTTATAAAGGGGTGAAATTCCTTTATAATTGGCATTGATTCACCGGAGATTTCTGTATCCTCGGATGCCGATGCTATCTATCTCCTCCTCTATTTGGTAATTAAATTATCTCATCTTCGTTTGAGTTTATCTTCGAACTAGAATTCTATTTGATTAGAGTCCCCCTAATTTTGAATCTTTGTTTGTTTGAAATCCTTCCTTGAATCATCCTTTGGAAGTTTGTGTTTGGTTGTATTTTGAAATTGTGCATACATTAAAATTATTAAGGATGACCATATTTTGTATATAAAAAGTGAAATGTTTCCGATAAGGATTATATACCTTATAAAATGAAAATTGGAAGCTTTGAAAGGATATGAAATTTTGAAATTTATAAGAAACGTGATTTATACAAAAATGATTTATTACTGAAGGGTTTTGAATTTGAATTTCGAGGAATCGAATTCCGGTGTTTTGAAATTGGTTTTAAGATTTTGGAAAATATATAATAATAATATGATTTAAAGATATTTTTTTCAAATAAGAAATGTTTCAAATGTATTCGAATGAATTTCAATGATTTCTAAGGAATTTCAAAGAAGTTTTTCAAAGTTAATTGAAGTCCAGAACTCACTTATGTCGCTGGAAAATAATTTCGGTGATGAATGCATGCATCATCGACATTGATTTTCGAGTTTCTGAGTGAGGGAGAGGCCACTCTAGTAGCTTTGTTATGCGAGTGATTTTGTGAAACCAAATTTGATTTCAGATTTCGAAGTGTGGTTTGATATTCGAAAGATAGATCCGTACATATATATATTTGAAATGATTTAAAGTAAGTCGGTGTTCAGTCCTCGAGATTCAGATTTGTTTTGTTATAACCTTATCTATTGGAATTGATTTACTGATTTGTTAGTGATTTCCCACTCTTGGATTTGAAAATATGATTTCTTCGACTATTTTGAAGGTTCGAGCACTTCCAAATCAACTTTAACTTTTCAAAGCTAAGAAATTTCGAAAGGTATAAGGTATTTGATAAAGAATATAAGTTTAGTTTGTATGTTTCAAGTATGAAATAATATGATTTTTATAAGTTGAAACTGTTTTGTTAAGTAAATAAATAAGACTATTTTGAATTATACTAATACGAAATTTAGTTTTGAAATGTTTTGTATAAAAAAAATTAGTCTTCAAATGTTTGAGAAAATTTTGGTTTTAAATGTTTTAACTTAGTAACATCTTTCTAAAACTATTTATTTAACAAGTTGGTATAGATACATAAGTTGTACGTATGTTGTTTTATTCGCATAATTAATTTGATCCAAGTTTGAGTACACAAGTTCGAGGTGAATTACACCATTTCGTGTTAGGATTTTTCATTCGATTCTTGATGGCGAATATTTGATATGGATTTTGGGCTTGATTCTATAATTCTCTATCATAGTATATAGCTATGCAAGGAGACTGATGGCTTCTAGTCGAGAAACCATATCGAAGTCCGCATTAGGAAAGTTGAATGGACAATACTAGTTCAAAAGCGAACTTGTGTGATCGAGCGAGCGATCGAATGTAATGTTGTGAAATGATGACATATGTACATCTTATATCCTAATATCATTGGTGTACTTGACGCTGAAATTGAAAGTTGTTGGGTTGGATATCTTTGTAATTTAATTAGAATTTTCCTTTTATGAAAAACCACTATCAAATTTAAAACCATTTTTCAAAACTATTTTTCTTTTCCTTAAACTAACTGTTTTATTCTATTTTTCATAAAAACTATTTTATATACAAAACTATTCTTAATTAAAAATCTTTTAGTAAGCAAAGATGTTCAATCTTATATGGCTTTTCATGCAGCGAATTTTATTTTATTTTTTGAAAATTTTGATCCTTATATAAGATAAACTTTATGTAAGTATGAAATGATTTTGAAAACCATTGATTTTGATAAATCAATAATTGAAGCTTATATTAGTATGAAAGGATATTTGGTTTACCTATAATTTGAGTTTATTTAAAAATAATGGATTTATGAAATAAATATCTCAACACTAAGTAATAATGAAGTAAAATTTGAGATATATGAAATTATGAAATTTAGTTTTGAAATATGGTATATTTAAGCCTTGAAACATATTTAAGATTTAATAGTTTATTTTGTAAATCAAATCTATATTTGAAATTTGATAATATTTGAAATGGTTTTGTTGGAAAACTAAATTGAAACTGATGGTTTGAATTGAATTAAAATTGAAAATTTTAGATTTTGGTTTAATTGAATAAATTTTTGAAATGTAAAGAATTAAGGGCATGTTTTATGATTTCAAATGTATGATTTCAAAATGTTATGATTTTCAAAGTGAAATGATTTCAAGTATTTGGTTTCGAAAGATTTATAACTTTGAAAGTATTATGATTTTTGAAGTGAATACATGTTTGAAATGAAAATGAATTTATTTGACCTAAATTTTGTTGATTTGGAAATTTGGATTATTTTCTAAACCTATTGTTTTAAGAAATTTTGAAACTGAATATGTATAACTTGAAAGAAATGATTTGGTGACATCATATATGATTTTAAAATTTAATTGATATCGAAATGGTTTGAAATTTAGAACCTTGTTTTATTAAATACTTGATTTGGGAGCTATCGAACTTACATAAAAATGATTTGTATAAGTAAACTATTGATTTGAGAACTGTTGATTTGAAAAGGTACTCAATTTTGAAAAATGAAATCTTATATAATCGAAATTTATATAAGTGTGATTTGATATACTATTATTTTGGAAAGTATTTGATTTGAAATGAAATCTTATATATAATGGACTTTATATAAGTATGATATTTGAAAGTGATTTTGAAAGGTACCATATGATGCATATTTTCAAAGTAAAGATATGGAAAGTGCCTTCTTCTTGATATATGCTTTGTGGCCACACTGTGGATTCATTCTATCGATATTATTCTCTCTCTTTGATTTGATTTTTCCGGATATGATACTCGAGTGTCCATCGAATTCCACGGCGATCCCCGTGGTCTTATGATCGCGACTACATAGCGCAACTGCCTGGCTGAGCTGGCCTGGGGGTACGGATTGTTTCCTGGGGGATCCAGGCGTAACCAATGTGTATCCTGCACTCTATGTACGTCGCATTAGTAGCTCAAATGCCTGGCTGAGCTGGCCTAGGGGTACGGATTGTTTCCTGGGGGATCCAGCGTAACCATTGTATATCCTGCATTCTACTCGTCATCATGGCGTAACTCGCAGGGCTGAGAAAGCTTATGGATACGGATTGTTTCCTAGGGGATCCAGGCGTAACCATTGTGTATCTACGATCCATGGTTAGACAACTGTTTTGGTTTGGTTGATTTGTTTGGATTGTACTTTCCATATCTTTTTTTAAAAAGAGTTTTCTAGTATTTTCACTGGGTGTTGAAACAAGTCTACTAAGTACCTGGAGAAGTCTAGCTTTGCGCCTGATCAACGCACTGCCAGAATCTACAGGAACGAGGATAAACTTGTTAAGACATCGAGTTATAAAAGTATTTTGATGAAGTATTATATAAAGAATATTTTGATCAGTTATTTTCCCTTCTAAAAATTTAAAATGTTTTAAATATTGTTTACTTTGAACCATCAGATTTGAATCAAATGACTATTCATCATACTAAAAAAAAATTATTAAATTGAAATGTATAATGGTTCATCCTTGTCTTTCAACCTGCTTTACCTCCTAGCTATCTTTTTTTTCCCTACCTTCTTTCGGGGATGTATTCTAACCTATTGCTCTTTCTTGTTGTTTCTCCGCTTCCTTCCTTTTCGAGGACGAAAAGATTTTAGTGGGGGAGAGTGTAACAACCCTAGATTTTGACTATATATTTAAATTTGAATTTATTTCATTTTGAAATTATTTTAAATTTTTTTTATTTGTGTGATATCATTTCTAAACATTTTTAAAATGATAATATAATTTTTCCAAAATTTACTGTATTTATTTCCTATTTTTAAAGGCTGTTTTCTAATTTTCTACCATTTTCTTCATTTTAAATTTTTTATTTTATTTTAAATTTGTTTTATTTGTGAAAATTCATCTCTAAATATTTTTAAAATAATAATAGAATTTCTTCAAAAATTACCGTGTTGATTTCCTATTTTTAAGGGCTGTTTTCCCATTTTCTGCTATTTTCTGCATTAAAATTTTATATTTAAATTAAATTTTAAATATTTATTTTGTGAATATATTATTATTTTATGTTATTATTTATGTTTAAAAATACTTTGCAAGCTTATATGAACTTTCTAAAAATTATTTCATTTAACTTCAAATTTTGCTAGTCTAGTTCACTGTTTTAACTATTTTCCTTAATTTTACTTTACATAATTGATAAATATTATATATATTTGTATATTTGTTAAAAATTTCGAAATCTTATCTGATATTATTATTATTTCAGCTACATAAATTTATATAAATAATAAAAGGTAAATTGAAAGGGTTTGTGACCTTTTGTTTCCTATGGCTTTTGATTTTCCCACCTTTTCACATTTTAACTTACTTTTGCCATCAATTAGCCATAACTACTCACATAATTCAGCTGCCTACCTCCATTCTTCATTCACGCACATCTTTTTCCTCCTTTTTGAAAATTTTTTTGGCTTCCTCTTGATTGAGAAGTTTGGTAAAATTCTATTTCCTTTTATCTTCTTTTGTTCACTTATGTTGATTTTTCTAGTTTGAGTTTGCACTTGCTTCACCTCATGTAGGTTCAACCATGCGACCTTGCTGCCTAGCCGCCTCCACCACCTGATGACACACCACCAGCACCTCCTCCTCACCAGCCACCCAAGCCATGAACCCCCTTGGTGATGCATATCCGCAAAAGTTTCAAAACACCCTTCATATTGACCTAGCCGAGCACTAGCTTCCACATCCACCACTTCCACCAACCATGGCATCCCCTACTCCACCACCACCACCACCTCTAGCACCCACAGCCACACCACCACAGTGGACCTCACTCCTCTGGCCGTGACACCTAGGGCCTTGGCTGAGCCCAATTCATGGCCCAAAACCTATGTGTATGCATGATTTTGTGTTCTTGCATTCACCCACCTTTACACCATCACTCCAACTCATGTTAGGCCGACCTTAGCAACCCAGACCTGACCCTAAATCATTGTCTTAGACTTGTACTCTACCTCTGGCCGAGCCTATGAGGTGTCGGAAGCAAGTGCAAAGCATTTCAGCTTTGTTTTATGAAGTTATTTCTGGCATTGTTTATCGCATTTTTGGTCTGAAACCTTATAATTGTTATATTGTTTGTTTGATTTGTATTCAAGGGAATTAATCCTTGGCTCCTCCATTTCGTATATGTATCGTGCTTTTGTGCTTGTGTAGATCCCGTTATGCAATTCGTCGTTGTGTCATCAGCTCAAAACAGTGAGTAAATCTCACCAGACTAATATGTACTTATGTAGTGATAAACTGACATCACCTGAATCGGTAAATGCATATCATCTTGTTATAACTGCAATATCATATTCATATGATGTTCACACCTATATTTACACCTGTTATATCATATGTTACTGTTATTTCATGCTATTCTGTTACTTTCGTCGGTTTATCACACTGCAAGTTCCCTGTAGACTAGAATCACTATGGGTTGAAATGATACATACCCGAACGAACTTTAGAATAGGAGAAAATCGTTATGGGCTGAAATGATAGGCCTGAATGATTTTCAATTATTTTCCTTTACTTGAGATTGCGGGTTTGAAATGATCGAACCCGGGTTTTCTTTGTAAATTACGGGTTGAAATGATATATTACCCGTATCACTTTACCTAGGCTAGAAAATGAAATACAGACCCGTTGTTAAAATATTATTTTCTAAAAATTTTAAAATATTTTAGAATTGTAAATATTATAATATTTTGATTAGATTTGATTAAAAATTATTTTTGTAAAGCATTATTGATTTTCTAAAAATTTATAAGTGAAATAAATAAAGGGTAAAGTTAGAAATCTGAAATGTAAGTTATTTTGGAAATTATAATTTGGTGATAAATGGAATTTAAATTAAATATGAAAATATGATAAATTTATGATATTTTGAATCAAATGAATTTAAAATGATTTTGTAATACATTAATGATTTTTGAATAAAGTTAAATGTGAAATGAATGAATATTTATGTTGAAATTTTGAAATATAACTAAAATTGAAAATTTGTGAATTTGGCTTAAAAGTGAATTTTAAGTTAAGTAAATTAAAATGAAATTAAGTTATATTTGAAAATTTTAAACTTAAGTGTTAAGTTAAATTTAATTTAATGAATTTGAAATTTTATGTTGGAATTTAATAAGTGAATTATTATTAAATTTTGATTTTTGATTGGAGATTTAACTTTATAAAATCATGAATATAATAGTATTTGAATGATTGTTTTAAAAGTGAAATTATATGATCTTATAAGTTAAAAAATGATTTAAATAAAAATATAACTATTTATGAAATTATACTGAATATTTGAAGTTAATTAACTACATTTCAGAAATGCTATTAATTCTAATGTAAGTGATAACACAGCATTTGTAAATGCTGTAGTTGATAATAATTAACTAAATGGCTAAGTTTAATTAAAGGCTATCATAGAATTTTTGTAAATGTTATAATTATTGAATTTAACTAAGTTTTATTTGAAACTAATGTAACCCTATCACAGCATTTTTTTATGCTATCTTTTGTTAAATTGAACTGTTTTGAATGTAACTTTCTGTAGCAATTTTTAAATGCCGCGAAAGTTGAATTTTCAACTGTTTTAATAAATTAAGTGGATAAATGAATTTTGAAAGACTAAAATTTTTTAAATTTAATAATTTAATAATTTAATTATTAAATATAATAACTTCATTTAATGATTTAAAATGAAGTAATTTGCTTTGAAATATAAACTATTTTGAAATGTGTTTTGTAATGGTATTTAAATTAAATAAAAATGAATGTGGTTTGGAAGATATTATATTTTTGATATTTTGAAATGGATTTTGAATGATATTGAATTTTGAAATGATATTTGATTTTGAAGTATAAAATACCATTTTGAAATTTTAACCACGGGATGTATTTAATTTATAGTTTAACTGATTCTTAAAGGATGGGCGATCCCAAGCATCCTTTAAGTTATTGTGTACTTCTACTACAGTTCACTTGAGTTGGTTTACATTATATAAGTATATATTGTCTTGACTCGAGTGTTTTGTGTTTTACTTTACGCTCGGGTCAGCCTGAGTATTCACAACTTTGGATTCCCTTTCTGGAGCTGGTCTTTGCTGGAGTTTCTGCTTATTTACATTTATATCTACTCTCTATTTCAGCTGTTCTAGTTTATCTCATGTATTAGTGAACTTCTATGTATTTGGGATTTCTATTATGTTGTTTTCAGATTGTATTATGTATTTGGTTTGAGACTCTGCCGTAGTAGCTTCATGAACTACTATGTATTTTATTTCCGTTGCGAGTTATTCTGATATTTCTGTGTCTGTGATTCTGTGATTGTATTTCATTTGCTCCAAATTTATTTACAACGCGGTATTTTGAGAAATTCAAGTCCGACATGTGTGGATGCGAATGGCTGAAATTATCGGGTTGTTACAACAATATTTTCAAATTGATTTCAAATTGATTTCAATTAAATCGGTTTCAAGGCGTTTCACGTTCGTACGATCAAACGACAAGTCCGATCGCTATGAAACTTGAAACCCTACAATAATTCACTGTTACGGTTCCGATGAAACTGGTTTCGTCGAAATCCGAGTCCGTGACCAAAATGGCTATTTTTATATTAATTAATTAATTTAAAACAATTAATTAAATCAAATTTTGCGTTAAAAATTCTAAACTTTGCAATCTTTATCACTTTATAATTTTCAAACATTTACAATGATTTAACAATTTTTTTTAAAAGTCAATTTACTAAAGATTAATCAATAGAAATCTTCAATTTCATAAAATTCAAAATTATAGGTAAATTTCCAAAATTTCCATTAAATTGAATTTACCCATAATTATTCCATTCATAATTTCAAATAGAAGGGTTTACCATTGGATTTAAACATTATCGCATAAATATTTTCCGTTTTCAACTAAATTTTTAAATTAACGTAATAATTAAATATTTGATTTCAATTATTGGCAATAAATCCAACTATTATAAATTTAATAAATTAACACACTATTAAAGATTCAAATTCTATAATTCATAAATTCCATCATCTTCATTTACTTATTAATTTATAATTCTTTAAACCAATTCCCATCTCTGTTTAAAGTAACTTAATTCACCAATTATAGAATTTATTTCAATTTCTTAAAATAACCTACTTATTATACATTGAATCCAATTTATTTTGATAAGTTTCCAATTGAATGGATTAGATTCAATTTCAACCTTTAACTTACACTTAAGTTTAGGTCAAAATCAATTTATAACGTATTACCTTTCTTAGTTATTACTTTACATACTTCTCGTATTAATTTCACCATTCATCATAATTATTAAAGTAACGCTTATAATAAATACGACCCTACAATTTCTCAACATTTAAACGAACGTTATATCGTTTTCCATTAGTCTGACATTCATTCATTTTATTATCACTTATTACAACTTCTAATTCAAATAAGCCGGTAATTTATAATATATGTTACAAATTTTGAATTAATCACTATTCATTATTATTGACTTTAATTTAGCATTACTTACCTTGCATTAACATTGTTACTTAAAATCCCTATCCAATTGCAATTAATATTCTAATGAATACATTTACTCATTTCCGTTATGTTATTAATTATCATCAAGGCACATCTAATTATCTTTATTGGTAAATGAGTGAATTTACTAGTAACCCACTATTATAACCTTTAATATACTTGTATATTTATTCATCAATCAATATTTACGTTCTTTTTTTTCATTCAAATTGATTTATAACCTAATATACATTTATATTAGTCCCATTTCATTCCGTTCATTAATGGGTATTGCACTAACCTTATTACTTTACATTACATTCAGTTTCCAAATTTTATAGGCTTAAATTCTAATTACTTACCATTTAGTCCATCAATTATTGATTCTATCCAAAATGTAACTTACAATAACTGCTTTCAAAAATGGAATTATCATTTATTCCAATATTTTCTAACTTTACATTAACATATTAAATAAATTCCCTTTAAATGAATTTATGTCTAGGTATATTACTTACCCAATTTCGTTTATTGAAATTTATTCAAATTGCTAGTAAATAGGTTTTAAGTCACCATTTATATATTTTAATTTAGAGTTCATTTCAATATTCGTTTATAAAGTTTATTTTTTCTTTATACTAAATTTGATTACAAAGCTCATTAATTCAACCAAATTAAATGCACGAAATTTACGGGTCGTTACACTCTCCCCCACTCAAAACTTTTCGTCCCCGAAAAGGAAAAATAAGGGAGAAGGAAGAATTAAATAAACAATACATCTTATTCAAAATATTAGCTTATAAACAATAATTTACAAAATTTATTACTTTAAATAAAATATACCCATTTTATAATTATTATATCTTTTTATACTTGAATAAATAAAGTTTGGAAAAATATTTCAAAAATTTCTAGGCCCAAAAATTTATGAAAAATTTCGGCAGAGTCTCCCTTGTACGGAGAGGCTCGGGAGAAAATATAATATCCAAATATAACAATTATATTATATATATTATCCAAAATATAATATTCCAAACCCGGGAAAATATATAAAATAGCGCTATAACCGTAATCCGAAACGTACCTATTTGTCGGGCAATTTACACATAATTTATAGAATCAAAAGTAGTAGCAATTGCTTCCATAACCTGCATTTCACTTATAAAATCCAAAGGGTTAACAATTTATGTGGAGTGAAATATTTAAGTGGTTTCAATCACTAACGACAAATCAGTACAACAACTATCAATTTCGCAAACAGCATACACAACAAATACAAAACAACCATTCAATCAGACAAACAAATAGTTGTTCGGGTTTAAAACTTTTAAGTTGTACGGAATGAAGAATAAACCATCAAGTGCATCATTTACTCAACAGCCTTAGATAAACTAAATAGGTTATATTTTTCATCCAAACAATTTTGAATCTCCTTACCCAAACAACCATAACCAACAACAACAATTCCAACTAACAAATCAAATTAACTTATTATTAATTTTATTTCATACATTAGTTGTTTAATTCCTTCTTTCATTCATTCAGTGATTCTTTTCATTCATATAACGGTTTATCTTTTTATTTTCATTTATTTCTTTCAATTTTATTTCGAAATAACTTTAACCCTTTTCTTAAGTTTACAATTCCTCTTTATTATATTACATTCATTTATAATCGCATGACCTCATCTTTTTACACTTTAATTACTTAAGTTTAAAATCATCTATTTGTCATACTTACCTTTAATTATATTTACTTGGTAAAATTTCAATTGTAACTTATGTTATAACATTTAATTCTCATTTAATAGCAATTTCATTGAATACTTTCATTATTTCAAATTTCTACTTGTATAATATTCTATTACAATCTCTTATTAAACATTTCAAATTTTAATATTTGGTAAGTTATATATGTTATTTAAGGGTGTAATTGAAAGTTATACAAGTTTCTCATTTCTTTTAATTAATTCATTGTTCAATAAATTTTTACCTTTTGTCTTATAAGTTACCATTTCAACTTCCTTTTATTTCCTTTATAACTTGGCATTAAATCTCTTACCTAAATTAGAGGTTTCGATTATTAATTACTAACCTTTCATTTCACAACAATAATTGAAACAATTATTAATGGAAATTTAAGAATTTAATACCGTGTTAAATTTTCAATTTATTTTAAAACAATAGATAAATATATTCTTACAACTTATATATCTCTAATTATATTTAAAACAATTCAAAATTTGTATATTTTTCAAAAATGAATCTGTAGCAGAACTACTACAGTGGCCTTCCCCCTTGGAAACTCAAAAATGAAAGTCGATGATGCGGCCGCCATCACCGAAATTATTTTCCAGCGACAGAGAGGAAAGTATAAAACTTATTTTCTCCAAAATCTTCTTTAAAACAATTCTTCCGAATTATATTGAAATATTTATATCAGAAAATACTTACAAACAATATTATTATATTCCAAAATTTATTCGAAAAGATTTCAAAACCCCGGATCTTAAGTTCTAAATTTCCAAATTTCATTTATCTTATTTTTCAATCTTATTTCAATTATTATTTACACACTTTATTACCTAACAACCAATCTATTTCAGCCATATATAAATATCATTTGAATTTTTTATTTATTTATTTTATATATAGAAAATATAATAAGAAAAATTATTTCATTCACCTATATTAAAACAAATATTATGTCGGTCTGTCCTATTAAGTGTTTAGAAATCCCTATTGATGTCATAGCGTCCCATGCACTAACCAGAATTTATAAATACAAAACGGAACAGATTAACACAATATTAAACCTTTTTATAACACTAACAAATACGCTGTCTCATATATATACACTCAACGACTCCCATAGGGTATTACTACCCTATTAGTAAAGAGTCAAACCCCACGAAGCTAAGGTTTATCGCTAAACCTGGCACTGATACCACGTTGTAACATCCCGCCTTTTCGCACGCTTTAAATCGACACATGTTCCAATTCAAACCATGCAGAAGGGTGGATTGATATGGGGTAAATAAGAAAAATAGAAAAGAGAAAAAAACTAAACAGAATCTCACATCGGAAGGATAAATTATAATAATAAATATACAATTCATAAAACTGTTTACAAAACATTTGATTCTTCTTCATACAATAAATATCAGAGTTCACATACCAATAAATACCAATGCAGCGGAATTAAATAGTGTAGTGGAATAATATAGTAGATAGTAATACTAAAAATCTTCGTCTTCGTCCTACAGAATAGAATCTTCAAATCCTGAAACGCTTGGACTGACCCGAGCGAATTGAAAAGACAAAACACTCGAGTCAGAGCTAAAAGATCTTATGTAAGTTAAATCAACAGGGATAAATATGAGTGTAGTAACTTAAAAGATGCTCGGGATTCACATCTCTTAAGGATCCGTTAAACTATTTACTATGTAGTATATTTCGCTATTATAATAGTGTCTAATTGTAAAATAAACTTACTTTTAAATAGCATTAAGGAGTTACCCAATCTCCCCCTTAACACAATAAAAGTGCCAGTAGTCCATCCAATATCATAGTCCCTCCTCATCGGGAAGACACCAGAGGATACCACACGGGCTACGGGAGAAATCCAAACTCGTACAAGGCGCGATAGGGTAGGTGACACGGCACAACTAGGCAATGCCAGGGTAGATATACCAATTACGCTTCCGGGTCGGTGGTAACACATAGCTCGCAGCTACCGCCCACCTCGAACAAACTCCCCCAAATCAAAGAAATCAAAAGTAAAGGTGGCCACCGAATCAATCCAAAGTCAGAGTATAGTATCGAAAGGAAGTGTCCGATCAAAGGTTCTACCTTATTAACCCGTCAATCACTTCTGTTTTAGCCACCTTATGCCAACTCACTAGAGTTGGGTCCACGTATTTACCTTACTGGAAACGCCGCCACCAACCTACTTCATTCTGCAATCTCCACCGCGTACATGGTTGTTAACGTGTTTTCGGAGTTGGCAGAGAGTATGACAACTTCCGATCCCGGTCTCTTTAACAACCAACCGTTATTATAACACCGCGGTCTTTAAAGATAGTTTTACTTTAAAAACTAGAATAAAATTTACCATTTCAAACCCATAAATACGATATCATTTCCATTTCCAAACAAATTCATATTGATATTATTCTTATAAAACCCAAATCAATTATATCATTTATTTCAAATATATTTCTCTTCCAAAATCATACTGCTTTAAAAACTTTAATATCTGGAAACCAAACATTTGAATTATAGATTTCCAAAACATAATACTGCGAAATTCATAGCTTTAAAACCATAACTTCTGAAACTTGAATGGTTTGGATATTCAACAGTATATAGAATGAAATAGTTGATTTTATATTACTTTATAAAATAATTTCTACAACTTCACAATTTATCCATTTAAATTTTTAGGTCTAAACCCCATAAATTTAGATTCACCTTTAGTTTCAATAAAACACTTCGATTTCAATATATTCAAACTTCGAGTATTTAATAATTTCAAAACTAAGGTTGGAATTTATATTCAACAATTTATTACCATATTATTTGGTTTTGAACAGTCACAAAATAAATCCATAAAATAAAACTCAAATTTCTAACAATTTAATATTTCCTTCGATTTAATTATACCAGAAATATTCATTTAATTTATCTTAAATAAAAATCCAGTTATAATTATCAAGCCTTTTTTTAAAATTTCCAAGCTTTGGTAAGTTTTACATCAACTTATGGAGTGAATTTTTTTTATAAGTTCTATTCAAATAAATTTCAAATTTTACCTTCCAATCTTAATTGATTTAAATTATTAAACCCCATTATTCAACTTATTTATTTTATTTAACAATTTCATAGTTTAAATTCAATAATTTAACTATGTATGTATATAAAATAAGATTTGATATAAGATCAAAATTTAATATTTATTAAACCATATCTTATCCAACCATAAAATCATTTCAAAAATAATTATATATATATATATACACACCGCGGTGCCTATATAAAATTTTCTATCCTATGGTCAAGTAATACGGATATTTATCATTTCCATCCGCAATTTAAAAATAAAAAAATGCGGTTGTATATCATTTCAAACCGCAATCCCAAATGAAATGAAATGCATGATAACTTGGAGTTTATGTAAATAAACATCCATTCATCCAAATATCAATCATCAACCATTTATTATAACCATCGTCCAATTTGAACAAAACATCAATATATAGCATATAAAATATAACAGGTAATAAATAATAGGTATTAACTAACAGTTTATATTCAATAATAAATTTAATAACTGTTTAACTAGCAGTTTATATTCAAATAAATAAATTTTAACTGTAAATTTTTATGCAATAATAAAATTAAATAACAATTAAATTTAAATAAATGCAATCTAACTGAGATGATGAATAAAATATGTCAAACAATCATATATGAATTTCTACTCGTATCATAAATCAATTTAACAAGCATAAGAAAACTTAGAACTTGTGAGTGGGTTAAAACACTCACCTTTTGAATTTAAATCGAATTTAAATCCGATTTAAACCCAAAAATTTGACAGTCTCCAAATCCGTCCAAGCCAGCGTCAAAGTGTCCGGAATTTCGATACGAACGCAACGAAGAAAACTGCGCGTCAATCCGAGCTCCTATGCAAAAGTTATTCGAGTTAAAAGATTTAAATTTTAATGTAACATAATTGATTAATGCATAAAAAAAATAACGTACCATCCTCTTCTTCCTTATCCACGAACCTACTAACCCATCACGCACGCGCCACTTTCTTCTTTGTGTACACGACCCGAGGCATATAGAGTTCGATCAGCGACTACCAGTTTGTGCGCCATCTTGAGGGCCACCTACAGACCAAGTTTCACATCACCACTCGCTACCGTTTGCACGCAATCTAAGAAAATACGTCCATGCTTCCAAGCCAGATTCTGGCGGATCTGTGGTCCAATAGCATAGATCAACCTTATGGATTTGAAGGGCTCGCCAAGATCTACAACTTTGCTTTTGGAATTTTTCGATTTCGTTGAACGGATTGAAAGATATTGAGGAAAGAAGATAAGCAATTTCTGGCCATTGAATAAGTGGCGGCCATGGTATAGAATTAGGGTTTCTGAAATAAAATAATAATAAAACTGTCTTGGTTTGCGTGAGTATTTATAGAATTTAACGTCAAAAACGGGCCAAAGTCTAATTTAAGCGTGCTGACAGGCGGTCCTAACATAAAAAGGCCTTTTGAACGCTATGGTACTGGTTTTGAAGCCCAGTTCCATCATTTTCGTAGGTTACTGCTCAAGTCAATTTGTTTGAATGACAAAAATGCCCCTGAAAAGTCCGTTTCGGCTCCGGAACGAAAATGAATCATCCCATATATCAAAATAGATGTATTTAAATATTTTAAACGCGATGGAACAAGTTTCAAGCCCAAATTACATCGTATGAAGAAGTTATGTTAAAAGCAATATTTTCAAATTGATATCAAATTGATTTCAATTAAATCGGTTTCAAGGCGTTTCGCGTTCGTACGACCAAACGACAAGTCCGATTGCTAAGAAACTTGAAACCCTACAATAACTCACTGTTACGGATCCGCTGAAACTGGTTTCGTCGAAATCAGAGTCCGTGACCAAGGCTATTTTATATTAATTAAATATATCTAAAACAAATTAATTAAATCAAATTTCGCGTTAAATATTCTGAACTTTGCAATCTTTATCACTTTATAATTTTCAAACATTTACAATGATTTAACAATTTTTTCTAAAAGTCAATTTATTAAAGATTAATTAATAGAAATCTTCAATTTCATAAAATTCAAAATTATAGATAAATTTCCAAAATTTCCATTAATTGAATTTACCCATAATTATTCCATTCATAATTTCAAATAGAAGGGTTTACAATTGGATTTAAAAATTATCACATAAATATTTTCCGTTTTCAACTTAATTTTTAAATTAACGTAATAATTAAATATTTGATTTCATTTATTGGCAATAAATCCAACTATTATAAATTTAATACATTAACTCACTATTAAAGATTCAAATTCTATAATTCATAAATTCCATCATCTTGATTTACTTATTAATTTATAATTCTTTAAACCAATTCCCATCTCTATTTAAAGTAACTTAATTCACCACTTATAGAATTTATTTCAATTTCTTAAAATAACCTATTTATTATACATTGATCCAATTTATTTTGATAAGTTTCCAATTGAATGGATTAGATTCAATTTTGACCTTTAACTTACACTTAAGTTTAGGTCATAACCAATTTATAACGTATTATCTTTCTTAGTTATTACTTTGCAAACTTCTCGTATTAATTTCACCATTAATCATAATTATTAAAGTAACGCTTATAATAAATACGACCCTATAATTTCTCAACATTTAAACGAACGTTATTTCATTTTCCGTTAGTGTGACATTCATTCATTTTATTATCACTTATTACAACTTCTAATTCAAATAAGCAGGTAATTTATAATATATGTTATAAATTTTGAATTAATCATTATTCATTATTATTGACTTTACTTTAGCATTACTTACCTTGCATTAACATTGTTACTTAAAATCCCTATCCAGTTGCAATTAATATTCTAATGAATACATTTACTCTTTTCTGTTATGTTATTAATTATCATCGAGGCACATCTAATTATCTTTATTGGTAAATGAGTGAATTTACTAGTAACCCACTTGTAATATACTTGTATATTTATTCATCAATCAATATTTACGTTCTTTTTTTTCATTCAAATTGATTTATAACCAAATATACATTTATATTAGTCCCGTTTCATTCCATTCATTAATGGGTATTGCACTAACCTTATTACTTTACATTACATTTAGTTTCCAAATTTTATAGGCTTAAATTCTAATTACTTACCATTTAGTCCATCAATTATTGATTCTATCCAAACATGTAACTTATAATAACTGCTTACAAAAATGGAATTATCATTTATTCCAATATTTTCTAACTTTACATTAACATATTAAATAAATTCCCTTTAAATGAATTTATATCCAGGTATATTACTTACCCCATTTCGTTTATTGAAATTTATTCAAATTGCTAGTAAATAGGTTTTAAGTCACCATTTATATATTTTAATTTAGCGTTCATTTCAATATTCGTTTGTAAAGTTTTTTTGTCTTTCTACTAAATTTAATTACAAAGCTCATTAATTCAACCAATTAAATGCACGAAATTTACGGGTCGTTACAATTCCATATGTCGTTCCAAAGTTCTAAAAAAAATTCTGTTTAACTTAATATATTAAAATAGGTGGGTATTTATATATGTATTATTAGGTTTAATTTGAAATGAGTAAATTGGTATATATATATACCTTACTTCCCAAGCCAAGGCTAGCGAAACCCTACCCAAATGCTTTGCTCCTCCTCGTGCTCTTCGTATCTGCTACCAGACATCATCGCACCACACAAAGTCAACTGCGTCACCTTCTTTCTCAAATCGAACGCGCCAAACAGCTCAACCAGGCGACCCGGTTGCAAATTCACGACCACCCAAATACCAAGCACCGATGGATCGCCACCATTTCCACTCGAGATTGCTACTTCGATCGCGACTACACTTCCCCTGCCCTAGCGCCCTTCGATCTACCTCCAACGAACGAGAAGCCCTAGTCGATCGCCCCGAGCCATGTCGCTGCCATGCGTTGAAGTCGTCAGTAGTCGCGACACTGTCGCTCGCGACTTCGATCGGTCTAAGCTAAAATTGGAAAGGAGAATTTGTGCCGATTCGAGGAGGGTTTGAGCAATTTGAAGAGAATAGAGGATCGTGATTTAAATCAGCCATTTTTTTTTATTTTAAATCTCGTTTGGTTTTTGCAAAAGAAAGGGAAAGGGTATGTTAATTATAGTGAGGGGTGTCGTGCTTCAGAAGACGAAAGGAAATCATGATTTGATTTCTGCACGTTGAAAATATTAGCGTGCTTGACATTGCTTGCCACAGAGAAGGCAGAAAGTTTTGATGGAGGACAGAAGCAGGCTGATGGGAAAAATTTACCGCTGAGGCTGATTATTATTATTATTATATATACATATATTATTTAAATTCAATTCGTATCAATATCAATTTCAAATGTAGTTATATATCGTATGCGCACACAACAACTCCAATCACTACGAAATTTGAAACCCAATAACGAAACAATATTACGGATCAAATGGAACTGGTTTCGTCGAACTTCGAGACTGTGCCTCGGAAGGCTATTTTTAAATTCAATGTAAAACGATAAAATTTCAAAACTGAACAAATCACTGTTAAATTTAATTTTAACACTTCTATTATCTTCAATGTTATCAATATAAATTTTATAAGCCTTCAAATTATATTTTAACTGGCTTAAAACTCCAGATTCAACATTTTTTCCAACTTCAACTTGTTTAATTCGATAATTTAATTATCAAATAAATAGTGATATTTGAATTCAAGTTAAAATTAACTTTTAAATATTTAAAATCAATTGAATAATCCGATTTAAATGCTCAAAAATTCTGGGTCATCACAATAAGTATATCATAATGTACTCTTTTTAATTCGCTAAGATTTTTGTTAACGAACTAGGATTTTCGACCCTTGAAAATCGACATCTATATGTTCACTATATAATGTGCCGAATATTCTAGTGCCATAAATACCGATTGTTAGGGGTGAAGAAGAAAAAGGTAGAAGAAAATAGAAAGAACACAGAATCTCACAATCGCAGCGGAACAAAATATAATATACAATAACATATTTTTATACAAAATAATCCATAATAGTTTTATACTTACAATCATCAGAGTAAACAATCAATATATCAATCTGGACAGTTATACTAACTTGTCCTCATAAAGCGGAAATATGAATCAAGTACGGAAGTCTCTGTCATCCACCTCATCTTCTGATCTCCATAGCATCCTATCCTAAATCTGTAATACTAGGTCTGACCCAAGCATTATAATAAAATTACAACCGAGTCAGTCTGGAAAACCAGCGTGAGAAAACACACTCGATTTGAATTATTAAAGTTATCAAAATCCTTGAAAAACAAAGGTATCTCGTAAGACCACGTCACACATAAACACGACAGGTTTTTACATTACGAACCAAAACATTTTTTGTCAAAAACATCTAATATTATAAGAGTTTCTAAGCAAAGTAAATAGAAAATAGTTGAAATGCTTGCATCTCACGTTTCAGCATATTTGGGCAGAATCAACCCGTACGACGCTTATTAGAGAATGGATTCCACACAAGACTGGGCTACTGTGGTACCGCCCATCACGGTACACTTCTAGAAAAATGTATCGAGGACCTCGTCGGGATACCCTACAACACAAGACCGGCCCTATCCCTAACTTGGATAGAAACGAATATGTTATCACCCCGGGTGTTCCCACCCTTAACTTGAGCGCTCACTTTCCATGCATAACCATATCCATAATTTAAAATATCCGAGGCCATTTAGAAAGGTGATAACATACCCTAATTGGATGCGACCCACTTAGCCTTGCCGCATCTCCCATGTTTTAGTCATTTTCGGTTGATGAGGCTTAAGGCTAACAATTACCTTTCAAGAACAATTCCACTTAGAATGCTCATCGTCCTCCAATAACGATGTTCTGATAGCACTCGTCCATATAAGTTGTCCTAGGTCTGGACAAACTGAATCACTATCGTCACTATCTTCGCAATATACATTCGTAACGTTCAAAGCAGATCGTAGTGGCTTTCGAATAATTAAATCCAATCCCGGTCTCTTCGAAAGGATTAACGAAATTGGCCAATATCGATAGTCGGTTATTTAACTATCAAATAACATCCATAAGTAGTCACTAGGCCATTGTTTATAATTCTTTCACACATTCATTTCAAAATATCTTTACAAAGATATATATTAAAATCTCTTTCAAATTTATTAATATCGAAAACATTCCCGAATACTTGTTTCCATAATACGATATTCCTACCCGTACCTCACTTCAACACTTAGTGAAATATTCCCAACTTCAATTTATAATCCATTACTTGGAGAATATCTCGATATAAATCCTTCGACTCTAAATATTTAAAAAACCTTTATTTCCTCACATAGGAAAATATTCTAAGTCCATTTTCCGAAATCATTTCTAATATCAATACTTACGAGTTTTCTTACCTTATCTCTTATGTTTTTATGGAATTTATTAA
The DNA here is from genome assembly GCA_030765085.1 of Allium cepa. Taxonomy (NCBI): domain Eukaryota; kingdom Viridiplantae; phylum Streptophyta; class Magnoliopsida; order Asparagales; family Amaryllidaceae; genus Allium; species Allium cepa. The sequence goes on along the minus strand of CM060939.1, from coordinate 958,268,680 downwards.
TTCCTTTTACATTTTCCAAAATTGATTATACTCACTTATAATCTCATCTATTCATTTACAATTTCTAAAAATCATATCTGTTTCCATATCTTGAGAGAGTTTATAAATAAATCAAAGTCATTTCCAAAACTCTATATATGTATAATAAGTATTTTAAAGAATGATAATTTATTTTTAAAACATGTTTAAGTAATTCTTTAAAATATCAAAAACATTTTTAATAAAACATCAATAAATCAATTCCAACTCATTTCTAAATAAAACTAATCAATTTCCGAAGCTGATTATGAAATTTAGAATTTATTTCAATTAATTTTAAATATTTGAAAATTTTCGTTTCTGAAGTATTTCAATACTAACTAACTTTAAATTACATAGTTGAATAAATAAAAATTTCCTTTCTAAAATAAAACTTAACTTCTCAATAAAAAATTATTTTTAAATCTCAATAACCAAATTTCAATTTATAAATCCCTCTCAATTCACAACACATCGATTTCCTTTCCAATTCCTTGGCTATTTCACTTTCTAAAAATAGACTCTACTATTTTTTTCCCAAAAACTATTTTCATATCTCGATATAAATTCACACTATGAAATTTTATTCCAATTTATCAACTAATATCATTTCCCTTGTTTATAAACATCGTTTATAAATTTTATAAACTCATTTCCAAATCTATAACAGATTTACATCAATCATTCCATTTTCAAATTTCTATTAAAATCCAATTTACAAATATATTACTCAATAAACTCCAATTATTTCTTGAACTCGTTTGAAATTCCAGTTTCAACTTCTTTGCCATATTTTCAAAGATATCATTTGAAAATCCATTATTAAAAATTCTTTATATAAATTATTTTAAATTTCTACTTTAAACATTTTACGAATAGTTAATTACAACTCCAAATCAATTATTATTATTTTCTCAAATAAATTTCTTCAAAAATAAATCCAATCTTGATAAAAATATTTTTATATCCAAAATCTCCTTATAAATTCCTTAAAATTCAAAAATAATATTTATGGAATTTAAAATAACAAATCTAAGGCCAGTGCTACTATAGCATCCAATAATTCAAATTAATCTATAGCTGACTGTTCTAACACATCACATATTACTATATATGGAAAACAATCAATATAGATTTGAGGAATCTAGATGGATCCCTCCAACCTATTTCCCTGCATCCACAAATGCTAATGCATCATAAAAATACCAATCCCACTTCAAGGGGGATATCGCAGTATATAGGGTCATCCGCTATTATGCGGGGAGCTTAGAGTCTCATCCGCTCCAGTAGGCAAGAATATATCCAACTACTAATATATATCATACTACATATGTACAAATATATATATATATATATATAATATAACACTCAACTTATAATAATAATTTTCAATTCATCCAATCATTTAATAAATTCAATTATTTTAAAACAACACTAATTATCTAAATGAGTGAGATTTACTCACCTTGATTTTAAATTTGTCGAACATCCAGATTTTAATTTTTTTTCTAAAATCCCAACTGATTCTGAAAAATCCCAAAACAATTTAATTGTGAAGCTCTCGTCATCACGATCATAACTCAACTTGGTTTATTCGATTTCGACCTCGAATGAATTTAATATGGATGAATAAACTGTGAAATAACCTAATTGACAATCAATTTAGATTTATACTGGTTTAAATAATTTACCCTCTGCTCTGAACACAGATGTCGCCCTTCCACCCTCGTCAAACCACTCCACCCAACCCCAAATCGAGACATGGAACTCTCTTCCTCAACCTCAAACAATTTGCGTCCACCCTCTTCCTGGTCAATAGCCCACGCGCGCTGTCAAACGCGCCGCTCTGGCCTTTGCCTCGTGCGAAAGCTCTACTTCGCACGTGAATGCGATGGTCGCGAATCCCCCTGAAACCCTAAACTCGATCGATGTGGAGCCTTCCCCTAGTCGCGACTCGTCCTCGCTTTTCCTGCCGCTGCCAATCGAGTACTCCCGTGATCAAAACCACGCAACACTCCATCGCCCATCGCGAGCCACGAATCATGACTGCCTAGCATAAATCGCAAACCCAAGACAACCTGCCTCCCCTATCGCAAGCATGCCCTCTATTGAACAAGACACGCTGCTGCCCTCCTTCCTCCGCCTCGACTATTTGCGACGAAGCTCGCATAATTCTATTATTATTATATTATTTTTGGAACTTCGATCAAATTTGAGGTTTTATCTCTGGCCTTTTCGTATTGAAGGAAATGAAAAGGGGAAAGCTCGTGTTTTAAAAAGGAAAGGGGAAAGATGAAGGACGGTTCGTAAGGGCTTGCTTCATAATATGGGGTGGCTGGAAGTTTAGAGTAGATCGACTGTGGTTGACCTTGATTTGATGATTTAAATATATATAAAACATCTCATTTTGGTAACTCGATTCCTAAACCCCTTTTGAGGCATGCCTCCGGCGTTTCTAATGTTATACCGCTATTCCGGACCCAATGGAACAAGCCTCGAGCTCTAATCCGATTGTATGGAGAAGATAGCTTTTTAAATCGACTATTTAAATTAAATCTAATCAATTTATTTCTAGGCGTTTTCAGATCGTACAACCAAACGGTGAATCTGAACGCTACGAAATTAGAAATCTGATAATAATACACTATCATGGATCCAATTGAACTAGTTTCATCGAATTCCAAGACTGTGCTCCGAATCAATATTTAAAACGTCGGTTAAATTGACACTTATCAAATTTACGAAATCGCTTGAAATTCAATTTTAAATCTTACTAACAAATTATAATTCCAAATCCAATATTTAAACCATTTAAATATTCAAAATTAAACGACGAAAAATCTGAATCATTACATTCCTCCCCCCTTAAAAGAATTTCATCCTCGAAATTGCCAAGGTGGGTAAAATGCTCCAAATCCAATACTTATTCAAGACCCGCTTAGTTAAACTCAACATTCACTTTTTAAATCTTTTACTTTCTACCAAAACCATTAACTTCCATTTCTAGTTCAAAATCATTTTATTTCAATTGCAATTCAAAAATCAACCTTTTTAGTTTACAAAAATTTTCAAAAAAATTCAAAATTTATCTAACATCCTAAATTTTCGAAATTTTTTGGCAGAGTCTCCCTTGTACGGAGAAGCTTTTGCAATATGACAAGAGAGATAAAAATGTATACATAGACCCACACGATCGAAAAACAAAATATATATCAATATTTTATATTTTTGTTGTATTTAATCCGAAAACGTACCTTATATTAGCGTTTTTAAGCAAGCGACTCATTTAATATGCAATTTCACAACCCAAGTCTAGCCCAATAGCCTCGAAGAACCTGTATTACTCAATTTAACCATCTAACTACCACAATATGAAATTCACTAACATTTCATTCATTTAACTAATTAAACACATGAATTTCGTAAACCACATGCCAACATAGATTTATAAGTAATTTAAGGTTCCGATACTAATTTAATTACTTTCAATCGTTCCATATACCATTTCATTCAATCTGAATGATTTACAACAAAATTATTTGCATTCAATTCATATTTATGCCAAACAAACTCATATCCATTTCAAATTGATTTAAAAATTAGTTTATTCACTTTCTATTAACTTACAGAATTTCATTTACTTCCATTTGCGTCAAATGACAATTTTTTATGCAAATTCGACGAATTCATTTAATAAAATAACCAATTAAGCTAATAGCTATTTTAAGTTGATTCCAAATCAATTTATATTCAATTGTATACCATTTCAAATTGATTTTCTATCATTTCAGTTGCATTCCATTCACATCCATCTTCATTACATTCGTATCCATTTTATTTAAATTGATTCATATTCAATCAAATTCCATTCCATTTACTAATTTATTTAATTAGTCCATTTCCTTGGTCCACTTTAAACTTTAATTTCATACTCAAATTCATTCTCAAATTCATTTAAATAATATCCACGGCCATATTCAATTTTATTTTCACTTATATTGAATTTATTTATAGCTCAAGTCATCACCATTTCAATCCAATTCTATTTTATTTGATCACAATCAACATATATTTAATCAGCTTATGTATAAGCTGAATTTTATTTATTACTCAAGTTCCATATTCAACTTCAGTTCCAGTCCACAATCCATTCTATTTAATCAAGTTAAATTCCAATCCCATATTCAATTAACTAATTAATTTATCTAATTAGTTCACTTCCATTTTAAAAATCATCATCTTATTTTTATTTCAAAAATCGGTTCACTTAATTTACTTGAGCTCGAAATCATCTTAAAATTAAAGTTTGGATTTTTATCTCTTTAATAGAACATCACTCCATTTTTATTTTTGGTTTTCTATTTCACTTTTCAATTTTACAAGTTATACAGATTATTTTCTCACATTCCCCTCAATTTTATACTTGAGTATATCCACTTTTTATTTTTAACTCGAGATTATACATCATTTATAGCCTAAGTATATTTTTATTCCATTAATTTCAAATTTTATAAGCTATTCAAATTTTTTTTCACAATTTCAAATTTCCACTTAAATTTTATTTCATTCAAAATTTATACCTTATGGTTATATAATATTTCACAACTCAAAATTTATATTTACTTCAATTCGATATTATTTATAATCCAATCCAATTTTATAGCTTATGGTTATATAGTCGCTTTATAATTCACATTTACATATTTAATTCAATTCAATATGACTTTAATCCAATTTACTTTTTATTTAAATTCAATTCCTCTTAACCAACATTTCAAATCCATATTTGAGTTATTCTGTGACACCCCACCTCTATACTCACACTAGCCAAGGACACTACTAGGTAATGTCGTCAACTAGCACGAAGAATAAGGCTGTTGAGGAGCGACCATCTGTGTAATTGCTTTGTGCGAGTACCATATGTCAGATAGTATGTCATGCATTTCATTTCAATAGGAAATCCGACATATCAAATACAAACTCAAAACTACTACACAATGGCTATGTGGCCATCGGAAACAAATATAGAAATAAACATAAAACAAATCAGTCACAAATACTCATATTACTAAGGAGGAAACATATGTGAATATAACACACAAAAGTATACATCAAAGTAATGACTATACTAGATCCAGTACATCACAAAAGAATAGATACAAGTGCTAGACAAAAATTATGTATACATCAAGGAGTCTCCATCTCGAATGTATAACAACAAAAACTACTAATTTAAAACAGTTAGACAAAAGTCAAATGACGGTCCCAGATAAGGAGTCAAGCAGAAGCACCTGAAACATCTCAGTCTGACCCGAGTATTATTTAGTAAGAAAATAATAAACGGATCAGTCTAGCTATAAATATCAGATAAAATGAGATAGGATAAGAGATATAAAAAAAGTATGATAACAATAATGTCATACCGTGACAAGTATGCATTAAATAACAACAAAAGTCATACAATATCTCAAACATTCTCAAACACCAAAAAGAATGATTATATTCTTCACATTATTCACCAAAATACAAATATTGATAAAACTTATCATTGCAAACCACGAAAATTGGTGAAACGCAAATTCTAGAAATCATCGACTGGAAATCCAGAAAACACATAAGGGAAGGCCTATCATAAATGGGAGCATGAAAACTCACCAAGATGTGTATCACAAACGGAACGCTATTCCATGGTCGCTAACCATCAAATTTGTGCCGAGGCCCCACAAATGGCCCAAAGACCATGGGTCGCTATCCCACCAAATTTTGAGCCGAAACTCCATAAAACAGGGTTTAATCCCTCATAGAAATAAAAAGACATCGCGCATCGCTAGTCTAAATCACAAAACGATCATCAATGATCGATAAGTGTAAATTACACTAAGCTAGCAAATAAATGAGTTTAGTTTCATGTCCCATAACCGCTAGCTTAACTTAAATATTTACGAACAGATTGTAGATATCCACTCGAAAGTTGTCACAAGGGTTTCAATCGAACAAGTCTAAGAATTAACCGACGAAGTAAACGCAAGCGTTTCATACAACTTTTTTTAATAAGCCGTTTAATTAGATTTCTTATACGAATGAGGTAAAGTTTTTGTATACTAATAGGTTGGAAAACGATTTTATAAACAAGCTTTGTATTAAAAATAGTATTGAAATCATCTTTATGAAAGAATCTAAATATTTACTAATAGTGTAGAAACCTTTGTATTTTAAGGTGACAAATCACAAAAATGATTGTAAAAACAATCAATCACCAAAAATTCACATACGAAGATGTGAATCAAATCCATAGAAATCGATACCAATCCATCAAAATGAATATTCCCAAAAACCCCGAAAAAGAAATTATCAAAGTCAAAAAAAATGATAACAACTAATCGGATCAACGAGAATCGATTTAAAATTATAAATCCACACAAAAACGGCAAAATTGGCCGAGGTAAGCTGATTCAGTTGACTGAACTCAATGGTCGGTCGACTTATTCAATACCTAGAAACTTTTAATTTCCAGATTCAGTCGAATGAACACAGAAGTCAGTTGACTGATACATGGACAGGAATTTTCTGTCCCCATGTTCAGTCGACCTAATCTACAGTTCAGTTGACTGAACTGCGATTTGCAGTATTCTCAGCCTAGCCCTAAGAAGGGCAAAAATATCCTACTGAAAGCGATCGGACTAGCAACGGAGACTAGTGGTTTATGCCAAGCGACAACCCAGCCATATATGCTCTACGATACACCCCAAAAACATGTTCAAACATTAAAGCTAGGATTTTTAAAGATTTAACTTCAAAACACCAAAAATTGGAATATTCATCAAATCAATTCAATTCAAAGGCAAATGGATAAGAAATAGATGTAAGGAATTACTACCTAACAACTATCAAAGATATAGACATAGTTGTGAGTTCAAAAACTCGCCTTTAAACCCAAAAACAATGAAGGAGAAGCTTTTAAAACAAGGCAAGATCAATTCCTCTTCACTACACCTCTAGAATCTTCAATCTATTATCAAAGGTGAAGCTTTTCCTAAGTTAGGTTATAGGAATTTCTGAAAATTGAAGAGGGATTGAGATGGAGAAGATGAAGAGGATGCTTACCTAAGCTTCTCTTGGATTTTGGACTTGAATTTGTGTTTTCTAATCAAAACTAGGGTTTAGGAATTTCTAATTTCCAATCTTTTCCCCCATTTTTCTCTTGAGCTAGAGAGTGTTAGGAAATGAGGAGTGGAATGAATGAAGAAGAGTGGAGTTTGGTTTTTTGTTTGGTTAGTGGGCTGAAACCGAAACCTAAATCCCTAAGTGAAAACGTCAAAATTCTACTCAACTCCAAACATATTAATGTTTATACTCAAAAAGGCCGCAAATGCCATTTCGGACTCAATGGAAGGGGTCTTGAGTCCTAATTCGACTGTTTTCTGAAAGTGACATTTCGGACTTAAATCCGACTAACGATACTCTATTTAAATAAAATATTCAAATATACGATCATAAAATATGCAGGTTGTTACAGATTCTCCTCCTTAAAGAAATTGTGTCCTCGCAATACTTAAGAAAGATAAAAAGTAACAACCATAAAAGAATATCAACACAAAAGAAAATTTGAAAAAAGAAATTCACCTTAAAGAGCACGAGAGAGTAAGTCCGGATGTGTTCGCTCGATGAATTCTCTAGATTCCGAAGAAAAATCCTTGGGATTTAAGGACCATTGAACTTTCACAAGTGGGACATCTTTATTTCGAAGGAGTTTAACCACCGAAGCGATGATATAGGATGTTGCTCATAAGTCAAATTAGGTGAAACTTCAAATTCTTCAACAACACTGGGCTCAAGAATAGAATCAGAATCTTAAAGGCACTTCCGTAATTGAGAGACGTGGAATACGTTATGAATAGCAGAAAACTGAGCCGGTAATAAAAGGTGATAAGCCACGGAACCAATGCGTTCGATGATGGAAAATGGACCAATATATCGAGGTGCTAATTTTTCCGATCGACTGGAACGTACAACAGTCTTCATAGGTGAAACACGAATAAACACAAAATCTCCCATAGAAAATTCTAATTTCCTTCTTCGATTATCGACATTGGATTTTTGTCTACTTTGAGCTTCTTTCATCCTATGACGAATAAGGTCAATCTTTTTTGTGGAACCATGAATAAAATCTGGACCTAAAGCCAGCTTCTCAACGGCCTCAAGCCAATAAGAAGGAGATCAGCATGGCCTTCCGTAGAGTGCCTCAAAAGGTGCCATACCAATACTAGATTGGAAGCTATTTTTATAGGAAAACTCAACAAGAGAAATATGATCTTCCCCACTTCCACCAAAATGAAGAACACAAGCACGAAGAAGATCTTCAAGAGTTTGATTCACACGCTCGGTTTGTCCATCGGACTGAGGACGATAGGCGGTGCTAAAACTAAGCTTCGTTCCTAAAGCTTTTTGAAGACTCTTCCAAAAACCACGAGTAAACAATGGATCACGATCCCAATCAATAGAAGTAGAGACTCCATGTAATCTAACAATTTCTTTAACATAGAGTTTGGCCACAAGAGATACGGTCCGATTGGACTGAACGGGAATAAATGGACGGATTTTGTAAGTCTATCAACTATCACCCATAGGTTATCATGACCCGAATGAGAACGTGGAAGATCGTCATAAAGTCCATGGAGACTAGATCCCACTTCCAAACTGGAATGTCCAAAGGTTGCAATAACCCACCGGGTCCTTTTATGCTCGGCCTTAACGAGTTGACAAGTTATGCAACGCTTAATGAAGTTAGCAATATCGAATTTTATTCCATCCCAATAATAAAGTCGCTTCATATCCGCGTACATTTTACTGCTACCGGGATGAATGGTAAATTTAGAACGATGCGAATCTTCTAAAATATCTTTACGAAGATTATCAATTTTCGGCACGATAAGTCTACCAAATTTTCGAATATCGCAACGAGCATCAATATCAAAGTCTTTCAAACCTTCAGTATCAATTTTATCCCTATAATTTTGGCTAAGAAGAGCCAATTCAAGATCTAGCTTTTGAGTTTCAAGGATGCGATCTAAATGAGTTGAATGGGCCTCATGGCTACATAAAACAAGAGATGAACATAAATCGGATTCACGATCTCAAATCTCACAAATGGACAAAGTCTCGAGATCATTCCATTCGGATATTCATCATTGAAACAACTGCTTGTTGCTTACAACTCAGTGCATCGGCAGCACGATTCCCCTTTCTGGGAGTATAAAGAATATCAAGATCATAAGATGCAAGGAACTCGAGCCAATGTTGTTGATGCAAATTAAATTCCCTTTGAGAAAATAAATACTTCAAAGATTTATGATCGGTGTAAAGAACAAATTTCTCTCCCAAAAGATAATGTAGTCAAATTCTAAGGGCGAAAACAATAGCCGCGGGATCTAAATCATGAGAGGCATATCTAGTATCGGTAGGCTTTAATTGCCTAGAAGCATAAGCGATAACACATTCCATTGCATAAGAACGGCGCCCAGCGTAACACGACTAGCATCGGAATAAACAATAAAGTCTTGGTTCCCTTCGAGAATCACAAGAATAGGAGCATCGGAGAGAAGTTCTTTTAATTTCTGAAAAGAAACTTCACATTTTTCTGACAAAATGTACTTAACTCCCTTCTTTTCCAAACTAGTAAGAGGCATGGAAATTTTAGAAAAGTCTTTTATGAACAGACGGTAATAACCTGCCAATCGAAGAACGCTACAAATTTCCATCACACTCTTCAGTCTCTTCCAATTAAGAATCGCTTCATTCTTCGAAGGATCTACGGAAACTCCGGATTCAGAAATGACATGTCCAAGAAATTTCACACGAGATTGCCAAAATTGGCACTTAGAAAATTTTTCTTTCAATTGATTGCTCCTAAGAGTTTCCAACACAATCCGAAGATGATTTTCATGCACTTCCTCGATTTTAGAATAAACAAGAATATCATCTATAAAGATGAGAATGAATCGATCGAGGAAGTCTTTGAAAACTCGGTTCATAAGGTCAATGAAATAAGCTGGAGCATTTGTTAAACCAACAAGTCATTCATAAGATCCATAATGAGTACGGAATGATGTCAATGGAATCTATCCTTTGCAATACGAAGCTGATGAAATCCAGTTGCTAAGTTTAACTGTGAAATGACTCTAGCACCACTAAGTTGATTGAATAGATCATCAATCGGAGGTAAGGGATATTTATTCCTGATGGTGAGATCATTAAGGTTGCGGTAGTCAACGCAAAGCCTAATGTACCATCGGATTTCTTCATAAAAATAGCTGAAGCTCCCCAAGGAGAGGAACTAGAACGAATAAACTTCTTTATTTCCAATTGGGATAATTGTTTACGCTTCTTCTCATTTTCCTTATTGGACATACGATAAGGAGGACGAGTGATAGGTAGAGCTTCAGGGATTAGATTAATTTTGAACTCAATTGCACGCTTAGGTGGTAATCCTAAAACGGGCTCAAATATATTGAGAAATTCACGAACAACGTGAATGAGGAAAATAACATCTTCCTCATCATCATCATGAGGATTTAAAGAATACAAGGATGCTACCAAACTGGAATCTGAAACTTTAAGAACAATAGAAATTATGATGACCCGAAATTTTCAAGTATTTAAAATCAAAATATTTAATTGATTTTAAATATTCAATAGAGTAATTTAACTTGAATTACGAATATCACAATTTATTTGATAATTTAACTACTGAATTTATGGAATTAAATAATTTGAAGTTGAGCTATATGTTGAATCTGGAGTTTTAAACATGTTGAATATAATTTGAAGGCTTGTAAAATTTATATTGATAACACTGAAGATAATAGAAGTTGTAAAATTGAATTTAGCAGTGGTTTGTTCGGTTTTGAAATTTTATCGTTTTAAATTGAATTTAAAAATAGCTTTCCGAGGCACAGTCTCGGAATTCAATGAAACCTGTTCCATTGGGTCCATAATATTTTATTATTATCGGATTCCAAATTTCGTAGCTTTCAGAGCTATCGTGGGATCGTACGGAATATGAACGGTTAAACAAAAATAAATCGATTTAAATTGAATATAGATTTTCATACCAAGTCAACTTCAGTTTACCTTCCTCTACCCGCCTCTTCTCTTCAATATGTAGCCAAGCTTTTTCTTTCTTTCGAAATCAAAAATCAAAGCCGGCTAGAGAGAGAGAAAAAAGGGGAGAACGAGTGTAAATAAGAATTGGGAGGACCGAATTGAGTTGCGATCTTTGAGCAAGGGTGGAGGCCGTCTCTGGCGAGGGGGAATGCGATTTGTCTAGGGTTTGGAGGTGGTTCGATTGGGGTTTTGGGTCGCGTCAGCAGAGGGGTCGCGGTAGCAAAAGGATCAACGACGTCGTAAGGAGCAGTGAATGGTCGCGTTCACGGTCGTGGAGTTTGGGTGTCGGCGATGTCGACGGCAAGGAGAGAGGGAGAGCGTCGCAACCGCGTTTTGATTTGTAGGCCGGTGCAGGGTGGTCGGCGACGTTGCAAATTAGGGCGTGTGAGGCTTTGGGATGGCCGCGTCATTGAAGGCTCGTCGTCATTCAATGTCGGAGGGGGGTGACCTGAGGTCACAAGTATGGTTTGGGGAGGTTATGTATTCATCTTTACTGTTAGTTTTAAAATTTATAGGTTTGTATAAAAAAAAGGAGGTTTTGTGAAAGAAAAATATATATAAGTACACATACCGTTTTATATAGACCAGAAAATAAAATATATATGCATACATTTACACATTTTTAATTTTTATATTAGGCAGAAATTTTTGTATATAGCTTTTGAAATTATAGGATTTGTATAAAACTTGATTTTTAATCGAGATAATTTATTTTTATAAGTGTAAGTGATTTTGAAATAGAAATAAACATATATGTACGCATATTAATTTACTAGCTTGTTTTAAAAAAAAATGTATTATAGTTAATTAACTTGTTTAATAAACTGATTTATTTATTTTAGTCACCAAAAGTAAATTTATCTTTCTATTTAAATTTGAGATAGGGTAGAAACAACGAAAATAATTACAGTAAGTATATAAAAACAAGTCCTATTTTTAATTTAACAAAATTGTAAGGTATATAGGTTTATGGAATTTTTGTTTGTTAAATACAGAAAAAAAAATTTAAATATATACATACATGTTTAATCTTGCTGTTTAAATTTTTAAAGAAGTATTAAAGTGATTTATATATTATAATATCATATTACAATGAATATTTACAAATTAATAAATTGTGATGAAGTGGTAAATTAGTTTGGGAATTTCTAAATTGATATTACTCAAGTTTAAACCTGAGTTTAATCTGTTGATTTTTAGTCCATTAAATTTTCTTAGTTAAAGTACAAATTATTAAATTGAATTAAAATATATATAAAGGAAAACTAGTTTAAAATTTACTACTTCGGTTGAATTAAATCTAAGGTTAAAATTTAATCATTTGTAAAGAAAACAAATAAATGGTGAATAATTGTTTGATTGGGTCAAATAATAATAAACCGTGAATTATGATACAAGGTGTAAAAATCAAGGAAACAAGTCGGTTGAGAAAGGATTGAGAACAGCAAAGCAAAGGTGAGTTAATCTCACTCAGTTAAATTTTAATTTAAATGATTGAATTTAAATAATGGTTGAATTGATTGATGTGCTATTGTATGATATATTTTGAAATTGATGCATTATATTGTGCTAACGTCTGTGAATGCAGGAAAACAGGTTGGAGGGATCCAACTGGATCCCTCAACATTTATTTAAATTATTAAATATCCACTGCTATGATTAATTGATATTCCGTGATGAGTTATATTAGAATATTGAATGTTATAGTCTGCTAGAATATTTCGGTACTCTGTTTTACCCAAATATTTAGAATTTGACTTTGGAAGGAAATAAAAGAGGTGAACTCTTAAGAAATAGTTATAAAGAATGTATATAAATTAAAGTTCATTGGATAAGAATATTAGTGGTTTCAAAATATTAACTAATAAAATTCTGTATATAGAAAGGGATTTTTGAAAAAACAGAAAGTTAATGAAGTTTGAAACTTCAGCAATATTATTTAATAGAACAAGCATTTATTAAGATTTAAAATTATTGAAAGGAATAAAGAAGAAATTGGGAAAAGCCTGAAATTTGTATATTTCAGTTAAAAGGTTTAAAATCAAACGGAAAATAATAACATTAATAATAAGTTCATAACTAATGAATTTTGAAATGAATTGAGGAATTAAAGAAACTTATTTTCGAATAAAATAAATAGAAAATCAATTTGGGGAAATTGATTTAATTGATTGAAATTGGAATTTCCTCTGGATAGCCAGGTACATGTTTTAAAAAAAGTAAATTTTTATATATATATTAATTGTTTTAAAGTTGTTTTTTTAAAAGAAATCAAGTTTTGGAAAATTTATCATTTCTAAATATTTAAATTCTAAAGTAAGTATTTCTTATAATCTATTATAGCAGTAATTAATAAGAAGTAACTTAGTATTTTGTTTTTAAAAGAAGAAATCTAGTTTTATATTTTGTTAAGTAACATCATCTTCAAATGTGTATATAGTGTGTATTTTTAACAAATTATTGAAGTAGTTTAACATAAATGTTTTAAAGTATATTTTAAAGTAAAGTGTTTCAAATTAATTTAAAATCCAGTTTGTGCATGGCAATTTCAGAGGAGATAGAAAATATTTGGGAAAGTTTATTCTGAAAAGAAAGATGGTTTTGAAACTGTTTTCAAAGGATTGAAAATAGAAATATATCTTGTGAGGATATTTTTGGGATTAATAAATAATTTGGAAAATTATTGGTTGATGGTTGTTTATGAATATTAGTTGATAGTTAAATAACCGACTATCAATATTGGACAAATACGTTGATCGTTCCGAAGAGAGCGAGATCGAGATAAATTTCTCGAAAACCACTTCGATCCGGTTTGTACGTTTTCGTGAAAACGATTTTGAATTTGAAGATGGAGTAGTGAAGTGCAAGGGCTAGTCGCTACTAATCCTGAGGATATTTCAGAAATGGATGTAGTAGGAATAGTGCCTTCGGTTCCGTTCGAACCCGGGACGGACTTGTATGGTTGAATGCTTGCGAAACATCGTCAAGTGGAGGATGGGCATTCTGAGAGATATGTTCTTTAAAGGTAACACTTAGCCTCAAGCCTCATCAAATGGGAATGACTGAAAATCAGGGGTTATGCAGCAAGGCTTGGTGGGTAGCACCCAAGCAGGGTGAGGTCATTTCAGTCTAGATGTCCCTTTTTATTTCGGCTTAGTGGGCGGTTGCTGATCCCAACCGCGGAGTGATCTCACTTGGGATTATCCAGTAAGGGGTAGTCCCGGCCTTGTGTTGCAGGGGAGCGGGCGTACTCCTCGGTACGGTGATCTAGGCCCCGTACTGTGACAGGTGGTGCCCCAGTGCCTAGTCATTAGTTGGAAATCCATTCTCCCTACGAGCCTTGTACGAGTTTTGTTTGTATTACCCACTTTGTGGCTAGTAGCTGGAATTTAATCATGTAACAATTTCGGCTATTTTATAAGTATTTGTATATAGACCCTATTATAATATCAGAGGCTTTCTATAAAAATTGTTTTAGCTATCGTAAGGTAAAAACCCGACATGTTTATTTGTGGCGTGGTCTTACGAGATGCTTTTGTTTTTCAAAGGATTTTTGAAACTTTAATAATCAATTAGGTGTGATTTTTCTCACGCGGGTATTCCAGACTGACTCGGGTATTATTTAACTGTAATGCTCGGGTCAGACCGAGTATTATAGGATACAGGATATGGTGCTGTGGAGCTCAGGAGACGAGCAGGATGACGATACGTACATTCGTACTTGTTTATATATATGTTCCGCTGTTTGAGTTGTTGTGTATCCATTGTATGTTATTGATGTGAGCTGTGGCTGATGTACTCTGATGATGTAATATATGTAAACAGATATATTTGATTTTGAGTAAAGATTATTTGCTATTTGTTATATTTTATTCCGCTTCGATGGTTAGATTCTGATGTTGATTTTGTTTCCTCTTCTTCTACCTCTTTTTCTTAAACCCATATGGTTCGTATTTCTGTGCAACTTGAGTTGATTGTTGTAGAATAGTGTTGACTCAAGGGGTACGGATTTGCGGGTTGTTACAGTTGGTATCAGTGCATAGGTTGGTGATAACCTTGGCTCTGGTGGGAATTACTCATTTAAATTAGAGTCCATAGTACTCTGGAATGAGTTTGAGCATATTAATAGATATGAGCGCGTATTTGTTAGTGAATAAATTTTTTTTTAATATTGTGTTGATTGATTTATTGAGTGGCATATGAACCTTCGTCGACACAGTCTGCGCAACTGTATTGAAGGGGTTTCTAAACACTTGAACAGAACAGTCGACACGGTATTGTTTTAAATGTGGGTAAATGAAATAATTTTACCCAATATATATATATATATATATATATATATATATATATATATATGTATGTATATTGATATAAAGAAAGCTTTTGAAAACTATTTAGCTAATATAAGGTTGCTTGGATATTAGGAACGATGATATTAAAGTATTATCATCGTTAAAAGAAAATTTAACTAGAAATTGAAATATAACTTGAATTTAAGGGAATAAATTCATTATAGAATGAAATTTATAACTATGAATTATAAATGTAAATTATAAATTGAAATATAATCAAATGAGAATTTGTACGAGCATAAGCTATACAAATGAATTATAGTTAAAATTGATTTAAGCAGAATTTGAATTAAAATAGAATTTGAAACTTTAAAACCCCGGAGATTTTGGAAGTATTTTGGAGGTAAATAGTGTTATTGTTGAGTTATTTCTAAAAGGAAATGTGTTTAAAAATGAATTTTGGAAGTGAGATAGCATTAAATTCACTTCAGTCACTGGAAAATAACTTCGGTGATGACTGCAGCATCATCGATGCTCATTTTCGAGTTTCTAAGTGATGAATTGCTGCCAAATTATTTGTTCAGGAAAACCTGTTTGTTTTTGAAATTTCAAAAGGAAATTTGTGGAAAATAAAAGCCAGGATTGGTTTAAAATTTTTGAGAGATGAGATTTGAGATGTTGGGGATTTCAAAATGATTTGAAACCAAAAGTCAGGTGTTTGAAAATCCTGATGAGATAGGTTGTAAGCTTATAAATTGAGATGATTTTTAAATCAGAAAGGAAATATAAGCTTTAAATGTTGGAATTTAAATATAAAGGGAAAAGTTAATATTGGAATAAACATTAGATTGGGGAAAATAAAAATTTGACTGGATTGACATTAATTGGATAGTCTGAAAAAATATCCTGCTTTATTCGAGTCAAGTTGGAATCGAATTGAGTTATATATAAAACCGAGTTAAAATAAGATTGGATTGAAATAAGAATTCAATTGAATTAATGAATGGAATTAAATTCTTACCTGAACAAATGGAAAATAAATTGGATAAGGATTGGAATTGAAATAAATAATAAGAATAACGAGTAAAAGAATTAAAATTCCATAGAAATAAAATATGCTTGGGCTATAAATAAATAGAAGGCTTGAGTTAAAAATAAAAGATGAACATATTTAAGCCTAGAATGAATGGAAATGTGTGAAAACAATAAGTTGTGACTTATAAAATTGAAAATGGAATACAAAGCCCAAAATTAATATTTTGATGAATTTGAAAATGAAAAGAAAATTCAAACTTGAATTATATAATGAAATTGAACTAAGATAATAAAATGAAGTGGTATTTGGAATTAAAAATCAAGTATTGAACTATGAATAGGGAAGAACTAATTTGTTAATAAATTAGTTAATGAAATGAGTAAATGGAACCTATTATAGTTAAATGAGCTGAATCTATAAAGTTAAAATGTATAATAACTAATCAAATAAATTTGTAGTTTGAAATGGGATTGGATTAAAATAGAATCAAGTTAAATTGAAAAGAGAAATTTATTCGCAAAATGAAATGAGCTTAAGTATAGAGAATTTTTTTTTGAATAAATCAAAATAAGTTGACTTAGGCTGAATATAAGGGGAGAGTTAAATTGAATTCAACTTAAAACCAAGTTTAATGATATTGGATTGAATTTGAATCAAGTAAAAATAAATTCGGATCCAAATAGAATTTGGTGTAAATAATATTTATGAAAATGAAAATTCATAATGGATTGAGTGGATAAACTAATTATATTGAATAAACAAATGGAATGAAATTCTAGAATAAATAATTGTAAACCATTTAAAATTATTAAGGAATTGAAATAACTTGAGACGAACATAGAATGGTTCAAGTTTAATAGAATGGATTTAAATGAATGTGGATAAGAAATGAAGTATAAATGTGTGGACTGAGAATAAAATTTAGTAGGTAATGAAAATGAACCTAAGTTGTTAGTGGTTTTGAATAAACTAGTTTGGTTAATAAAATGAAATGCAAGTGAATGGATTCAAATCTGAAATGCAATGAAAATGAGAATATATGGATTGTGAATAAATTGAAAATGGAATAGAATTAAGTATAAATTGAGTTGAAATCAATTTAAATTGGTTATAAAACATAAGATTTATTTATTCACATAAATCTCGTCAAATTGCATAGAATTAATTGTCATTTGATGTAAATGGAAGTAATTAAGATGCTATGAATTGATAAGAGTAAAATAAATTGATTTTGAAAGCAATTGAATTAAATATGAGTTCAGTTTGCTTAAGAATAAATTAGATATAAGCAATTGAGTTTTAAATTATTCAAATTGATGAAGTTGTGTACGAATGGATTGAAAACCATTCAAATTGAATGAAAATGGTTTGTAAATAAGTTGAAACAGTTGAATTAGCTTGGAAACTATATAAATTGCTTACGGAAAATGTTTGGTATGAGTTTCTTTTAGAATTCATATGTTTTAACTATTGCAAATAAGTGATATGCTGTAAAACTTCATATATTTGGCACTTACATGTTTAAATTGAGTAAGTACAGGTACCTAGAAGCCGTGTGGCTGGATTTGGTTGTGTTATTTGCTAAAATAATAAGCTGCTTGCTTAAAATGCTAAATAAGGTACGCCTACGCAATAAAAATAGGAAATATGAACTGTTTTTGGTTTTTCCGACCGTGTGGGTCGATGTATATGTACTTATCTCTTTTGTCAAATTGCAAAAGCTCCTCCGTACAAAGGAAACTCTGCCAAAAAATTTCAGAAATTTTGGGAGTTAGAAAATTTTTGAAAATTTTTGAAGAATTTTTATTAACGACAAAACAATTTCAAACTGGAAATTGAAATATAAGTTAGTAAATGAAACTAATTTAACATAATCATATGAATTAGTTATAAATGGAAAATACAATTCAATATTTAGAGTTAAAGATAAATTGAATTCGTATGGAAATGAAAGAATCAATGTGAATAGAAATAGGTATAAACTAAAGTGGTAAGATGGAAATAAGTATAAGGAATATATTTCATACTTATACTAACTTAAGAGGGAATGGTGAATTCTTAAATGAAAATTGATATTACTAATATAATTTAAGACAATATTGGAATGAATAGATATTGGCATTTTGTGAGGAAGTCGATAAAATGTATTGGAATATTGTGATTGGATATTAGTGCTAAGCAGGATATGCAGGTATTATATAAAGGGAAAGAGAATTGATTTTAATTTCAAAAGATGAAGTTGAAATGCTCGACAAAAAGGTATGTATTTAAGTTTGGTATGGAATTTGATTAGGTTTTTGGATATAGCCACTTGGCTTTTTGTTTTCTTTTTGGATTTGGGAGGCCGTAGAGCCATTTTGTAGTTGTACCGAGCCAGCCGCGCAAAGGAGACGCTGGCAAAAAATTTCGAAAATTTAGGGAGTTAGAAAAATTTTGAGAAAATTTTGATAATTCAAAATTTGTTTTTAAATTGAAACTTGAATGGTTAAACAAACGGTATGGTTTGGAACTAGGGAAAGGTTTGGAAGTTAATAAGAATGATAATTGATCTTTTATAAAAGATAGTTGGTAAGTTGTTGAATTGTTAGAAACTGTTTGGTTTTGGGAAAAGTAACGGGTTTTGGGCCATTCTTCCTAGTTAGTAATTTTGGGGATGAAATTCTTTTAAGGGGGGGAGGAGTGTGATGACCTGAAATTTTCAAGTATTTAAAATCGGAATATTTAATTGATTTTAAATATTCAATAGAGTAATTTTAACTTGAATTACGAATATCACAATTTATTTGATAATTTAACTATTGAATTTATGGAATTAAATAATTTGAAGTTGAGCTATATGTTGAATCTGGAGGTTTAAACCTGTTGAATATAATTTGAAGGCTTGTAAAATTTATATTGATAACACTGAAGATAATAGAAGTTGTAAAATTGAAATTAGCAGTGGTTTGTTCGGTTTTGAAATTTTATCGTTTTAAATTGAATTTAAATATAGCTTTCCGAGGCACAGTCTCGGAATTCAATGAAACCTGTTCCATTGGGTCCGTAATATCTTATTATTATCGGATTCCAAATTTCGTAGCTTTCGGAGCTACCGTGGGATCGTACGGAATATGAACGGTCAAACAAAAATAAATCGATTTAAATTGAATATAGATTTTTATACCAAGTCAACTTCAGTTTACCTTCCTCTACACGCCTCTTCTCTTCAATATGTAGCCAAGCTTTTTCTTTCTTTCGAAATAAAAAACCAAAGCCGGCTAGAGAGAAAAAAAAAGGGGCGAACGAGTGTAAATAAGAATTGGGAGGACCGAATAGAGTCGCGATCTCTGAGCAAGGGTGGAGGCTGTCTCTGGCAAGGGGGGATGCGATTTGTCTAGGGTTTGGAGGTGGTTCGATTGGGGTTTTGGGTCGTGTCAGCAGAGGGGTCGCGGTAGCAAAAGGATCAGCGACGTCGTGAGGAGCAGGAAATGGTCGCGTTCACGGTCGTGGAGTTTGGGTGTCGGAGATGTCGACGGCAAGGAGAGAGGGAGAGCGTCGCAACTGTGATTTTGATTTGTAGGCCGGTGCAGGGTGGTCGGCGACGTTGCAAATTAGGGCGTGTGAGGCTTTGGGATGGCCACGTCATTGAAGGCTCGTCGTCATTCAATGTCGGAGGGGGGTGACCTGAGCTCGCAAGTAAGGTTTGGGGAGGTGAGGTATTCATCTTCACTGTTAATTTTAAAATTTATAGGTTTGTATAAAAAAAGGGGGTTTGTTTGAAAGAAAAATATATATAAGTACACATACCTTTTTATATAGACCAGAAAATAAAATATATATGTATACATTTACACATTTGTAATTTTTATAGTAGGCAGAAATTTTTGTATATAGCTTTTGAAATTATAGGATTTGTATAAAACTTGATTTTTAATCAAGATAATTTATTTTTATAAGTATAAGTGATTTCGAAATAGAAATACACATATATGTACGCATTTTAATTTACTAGCTTGTTTTAAAAAAAAATGTATTATAGGTAATTAACTTGTTTAATAAACTGATTTATTTATTTTAGTCCCAAAAAGTAAATTTATCTTTCTATTTAAATTTGAGATAGGGTAGAAACAATGAAAATAATTACAGTATGTATATAAAAATAATTCCTATTTTTAATTTAACAGAATTGTAAGGTATATAGGTTTATGGAATTTTTGTTTGTTAGATACAGGAAAAAAAATTAAATATATACGTACGTGTTTAATCTTGCTGTTTAAATTTTTAATGAAGTATTAAAGTGATTTATATATTATAATACCATATTACAACGAATATTTGCAAATTAATAAATTGTGATGAAGTGGTAAATTAGTTTGGGAATTTCTAAATTGATATTACTCAAGTTTAAACCTGAGTTTAATCTGTTGATTTTTAGTCCACTAAATTTATCTTAGTTAAAGTACAAATTATTAAATTGAATTAAAATATATATAAAGGAAAACTAGTTTAAAATTTACTACTTCGGTTAAATTAATTCTAAGGTTAAAATTTAATCATTTGTAAACAAAATAAATAAATGGTGAATAATTGCTTGATTGGGTCAAATAATAATAAACCGTGAATTATGATACAAGGTGTAAAAATCAAGGAAACAAGTCGGTTGAGAAAGGATTGAGAACAGCAAAGCAAAGGTGAGTTAATCTCACTCGGTTAAATTTTAATTTAAATGATTGAATTTAAATAATGGTTGAATTGATTGATGTGCTATTGTATGATATATTTTGAAATTGATGCATTATATTGTGCTAACATCTATGGATGCAGAAAAACAGGTTGGATGGATCCAACTGGATCCCTCAACATTTATTTAAATTATTAAATATCCACTACTATGATTAATTGATATTCCGTGATGAGTTATATTAGAATATTGAATGTTATAGTCTGCTAGAATATTTCGGTACTCTGTTTTACCCAAATATTTAGAATTTGACTTTGGAAGGAAATAAAAGAGGTGAGCTTTTAAGAAATAATTATAAAGAATGTATATAAATTAAAGTGCATTGGATAAGAATATTAGTGGTTTCAAAATACTAACTAATAAAATTCTACATATAGAAAGGAATTTTTGAATAAACAGAAAGTTAATGAAGTTTGAAACTTCAGCAATATTATTTAATAGAACAAACATTTATTAAGATTTAAAATTATTGAAAGGAATAAAGAAGAAATTGGGAAAAGCCTGAAATTTGTATATTTCAGTTAAAAGGTTTAAAATCAAACGGAAAATAATAACATTAATAATAGGTTCATAACTAATGAATTTTGAAATGAATTGAGGAATTAAAGAAACTTATTTTCGAATAAAATAAATTGGAAATCAATTTGGGGAAATTGATTTAATTGATTGAAATTGGAATTTCCTCTGGATAGCCAAGTACATGTTTTTAAAAAAAGTAAATTTATATATATATATATATATTAAATGTTTTAAAGTTGTTTTTTTTAAAAGAAATCAAGTTTTGGAAAATTTATCATTTCTAAATATTTAAATTCTAAAGTAAGTATTTCTTTTAATCTATTATAGCAGTAATTAATAAGAAGTAACTTAGTATTTTGTTTTTAAAAGAAGAAATCTAGTTTTATATTTTGTTAAGTAACTTCATTTTCAAATGTGTATATAGTATGTATTTTTAACAAATTATTGTAGTTTAACTTAAATGTTTTAAAGTATATTTTAAAGTAAAGTGTTTCAAATTAATTTAAAATCTAGTTTGTGCTTGGCAATTTCAGAGGAGATAGAAAATATTTGGGAAAGTTTATTCTGAAAAGAAAGATGGTTTTGAAACATTTTCAAAGGGTTGAAAATAGAAATATATCTTGTGAAGATATTTTTGGGATTAATAAATAATTTGGAAAATTATTGGTTGATGGTTGTTTGTGAATATTAATCGATAGTTAAATAACGGACTATCAATATTGGACTAATACGTTGATCGTTTCGAAGAGACCGGGATCGAGATAAATTTCTCGAAAACCACTTCGATATGGTTTGTACGTTTTCGTGAAAACGATTTTGAATTTGAAGATGGAGCAGTGAAGTGCAAGGGCTAGTCGCTACTAATCCTGATGATATTTCCAAAATGGATGTAGTAGGAATAGTGCCTTCGATTCCGTTCGAACCCAGGACGGACTTGTATGTTTGAATGCTTGCGAAACATCGTCAGGTGGACGATGGGCATTCTGAGAGATATGTTCTTTAAAGGTAACGCTTAGCCTCAAGCCTCATCAAATGGGAATGACTGAAAATCAGGGGTTATGCAGCAAGGCTTGGTGGGTAGCACCCAAGCAGGGTGAGGTCATTTTAGTCTAGATGTCCCTTTTTATTTCGGCTTAGTGGGCGGTTGCTGATCCCAACCGTGGAGTGATCTCACTTGGGATTATCCAGTAAGGGGTAGTCCCGGCCTTGTGTTGCAGGGGAGCGGGCGTACTCCTCGGTACGGTGATCTAGACCCCGTACTGTGACAGGTGGTACCCCAGTGCCTAGTCATTAGTTGGAAATCCATTCTCCCTACGAGCCTTGTACGAGCTTTGTTTGTATTACCCACTTTGTGGCTAGTAGCTGGAATTTAATCATGTAACAATTTCGGCTATTTTATAAGTATTTGTATATAGACCCTATTATAATATCAGAGGATTTCTATAAAAATTGTTTTAGCTATCGTAAGGTAGAACCTGACATGTTTATTTGTGGCGTGGTCTTACGAGATGCTTTTGTTTTTCAAAGTATTTTTGAAACTTTAATAATCAATTGGGTGTGATTTTTCTCACGCTGGAATTCCAGACTGACTCGGGTATTATTTAACTGTAATGCTCGGGTCAGACCGAGTATTATAGGATACAGGATATGGTGCTGTAGAGCTCAGGAGACGAGCAGGATGACGATACGTACATTCGTACTTGTTTATATATATTCCGCTGTTTGAGTTGTTGTGTATCCATTGTATGTTATTGATGTGAGCTGTGACTGATGTACTCTGATGATGTAATATATGTAAACATATATATATTTGATTTTGAGTAAAGATTATTTGTTATCTATTATATTTTATTCCGCTGCGATGGTTAGATTCTGATGTTGATTTTGTTTCCTCTTCTTCTACCTCTTCTTCTTAAACCCAAATGGTTCGTATTTCTATGCAACTTGAGTTGATTGTTATAGAATACTGCTGACTCAAGGGGTACGGATTTGCGGGTTGTTACAGAAATCTACTTAACAGATTGAGGATGTCGAAGATATATAGTCCGCTCAGGACATAGGATATGGGCTTCATAACGGTTAAGCCAATCAATTCCCAAAATCATTCCGAAGCCTAAGTGATGCATGACATGCAAATTGGCTTGGAAAGAAAAATCACATAAAATAATCTCGACATCTTTACAAAGCAAGCTGAGTGTTGCGGATCCACTAACCAGATTCGCATTTATCAAAGAAGTCATCAAAGCCATAACACTTAAAGAAAAAGTATCAACAAGTTCTTTTGATATAAAAGAATGGGATGCACCCGTATCAAAAAGAACTTAAATAGGATGATCATGAAACATAATAATGCCATCAAGGATAGAATGAGAAATACCTTGACCATGAGAAGTGTTACTAGGGGTTTGCACAACATTTAGCTTTCCCTCTTTCTTGCTTTGATGTTTGGGACATGAAGATATATAATGACCCGAACTTTTGTAACAGCGACAAGTAAGGGGCTTCGAATACTTGTTTGCATAATGGTCCTTAGAACCACAATTGCAGCATTGTCCATGGCTAGGGGTAGGAGTCTTTGCTACCGAAGTTGCTTCTTCCGTTTCTTGTTAGGATAAGGACTTTTGAACTTATTAGGCCTCTTCTTGTTGTTGTTGAAGTTCGGTTTGGCACTCCCAACTTCAACATCACTCTCTTTATCTGCCTCTTCAAGTCGAAGAGAGATATCAACAAGTTGATCAAAAGAAACTTCCAGTTTCAGAAGTAAAGGCTTTTTGAGATTCTTATTCAAGCCATAGATAAACCTCTGATTTTTCATCAATGGGGTATTTATATACTCAACCTCATATTTAGAGAGGGATTCAAAAGATGCGACATAATCTGCCACAGAAGATTCAACTTGAACGAGGTCAATAAAACACCGAGCTAAAGTTATTTTTTCAGCCTTCGGCACAAACTGTAATTCGAATCGTTTCTGAAATTGCTCCCAACTAAGATCCGCTTCATTAATTTCATAAATCAGAAGCTCATACCAATCTAATGCTCTTTCTTCGAGCATGCTAGAAGCCACTTGGACACGATGTAAATCAACAAGATTCATGCGAGAAAAGATGCGATTGCATGTTCTAAGCCAAGCTTGGACTTCGATAACGCTTTCGGAACCCTTGAATGGCTTTCCATCCAAAATTGGTATAATCACTAAATAAGCATGCAAACCCAAATTTAGGGTGAGTAGGCTCTGGAATGGGTCCAACAGCTTGAGTGTTCTTTACGAGATCCAAGAGCTGTTGGGCAGGCATAAATACTCCATCCTGAGGAGTAGCACTGGATTGACCGGCCCTGGGATGGTTTGGTCAAACCATTTCTCTTCTTTAAGAAAGAAAGAAAGAAGAAGAAAAAGGTTATTCTCAGAATGAATATCAAACAATCATGATTGATAAAACAAGACATCATAAGAGAAAATAGGATAGAACGGGTCCAACGACTCGGATAAATCCTAAGGCACGATTCCTAAGAAAAACTTAGGACAATGATCCTTGCTATAATATTCCATATTGTTTCGAAGTTTGGCTCTGATTACAAGCGGCGACGCCCCACCTCAATACTCACACTAGCCAAGGACACTACTAGGTAATGCCGTCAACTAAAACGAAGAATAAGGCTGTTGAGGAGCGACCATTTGTGTAATTGCTTTGTGCGAGTACTGATATGTCAGATAGTATGTCACGCATTTCATTTCAAGAGGAAATCCGACATATCAAATACAAACTCAAAGCTACTATACTGTAGCTAGCAGCCATCGGATACAAATATAGAAATAAACGTAATACAAATATGTCACAGATATTCATATCACTAAGGCAGAAATAGATATGAATATAACACATAAAAGTATACATCAAAGTAGCGGTCATACTAGATTCACTACATCATAAAAGAATAGATACAAATGCCAGACAAAGATTATGTATATGTCAAGGAGTCTCTATCTCGATTGTATAACAACAAAAACTACCAATCTAAAACAGTTAGATAAAAGTCAGATGATGGTCCCAGATAAGGAGTCAAGCAGAAGCACCTATAACATCTCGGTCTGACACGAGTATTATTTAATAAGAAAACAATTAATGGATCAGTCTAGCTATAAATATCAGATAAAATGAGATAGGATAAGAGATATGACAAAAACGTATGATAACAATAATGCCATACTGTGACAGGTATACATTAAATAACAACAAAAGTCATACAATATCTCAAACATTCTCAAACACCAAATAGGATGATTATATTGTTCACATTATTCACCAAAACACAAATATTGATAAAACTTATCAATGCAAACCACGAAAATTGGTGAAACACATATTCTAGAAATCATCGACAGGAAATCCAGAAAACACAAAAGGGGGAGGCCTATCACAGACGGGAGCATGAAAATCACCAACACGTGTATCACAAACGGAACGCTATTCCATGGTCGCTAACTATCAAATTTGAGCTACGGCTCCACAAACAGCCCGAAGACCATGGGTCGCTACCCCACCAAATTTTGAGCCGAAACTCCACAAAACAGGGTTTAATCCCTCACACAAACAAAAAGACATCGCGGATCGCTAGTCTAAATCACAAAACGATCATCAATGATCGCTAAGTGTAAATTACACTAAGCTAGCAAATAAATGAGTTTAGCTTCATGTCCCACAACCAGTAGCTTAACTTAAATATTTACGAACAGATTGTAGATTTCCACTCGAAAGTTGTCATAAGGGTTTCAATCGAACAAGTCTAAGAATTAACCGACGAAGTAAACGCAAGCATTTCATACCACTTGTTTTACTAAACCATTTAATTAAATTTCTCATACGAATGAGGTAAAGGTTTGTATATACTAGTAGGTTGGAAAACGGTTTTATAAACGAGCTTTGTATTAAAAATAGAGTTGAAATCATCTTTATGAAAGAATTTGAATATTTACTACTAGTATGGAAACCTTTGTATTTAAAGTGACAAATCACAAAAATTATTGTAAAAACAATCAATCACCAAAAATTCACATACGAAGACGTGAATCAAATCCATAGAAAGCGATACCAAATCCATCAAAATGGATATTCCCAAAAGCCCCAAAAAGAAATTATCAAAGTCAACAAAAATGATAAAAACTAATCGAATCAATGAGAATCGATTTAAAATTGGAAATCCACACAAAAATGGCAAAATTGGCTGAGATAAACAGATTCAGTCGACTGAACTCAGTGATCAGCCGACTGATTCTATACCTGAAAACTTTTGGTTTCCAGGTTTAGTGAACTGAACACAGAGGTCAGTCGACTCATACAGGGACAGGAATTTTCTGTCCCAAGGTTCAGTCGACTGAACCTATAGTTCAGTCGACTGAACTGCGATTTGCAGTATTCTCGGCCTAGCCCTAAGAAGGGCAAAAAGAATCCTACCGGAAGCGATCGGACGAGCAACGAAGACTAGTGGTTTATGCCAAGCGACAACTCAGCCTTATAGATTCTTCGATACACCCCAAAAACATGTTCAAACATTAAAGCTAGGATTTTTAAAGATATGACCTCACCACCAAAAATTGGAATATTCATCAAACCAATTCAATTCAAAGGCAAATGGATAAGAAATAGATGTTAGAAATTATTACCTAACAACTATCAAAGATATAGACATAGATGTGAGTTTAAAAACTCACCTTTAAACCAAAAAACAATAAAGGAGAAGCTTTTAAAACAAGGCAAGATCAATTCCTCTTCCCTACACTTCTAGAAACTTCAATCTATTATCAAAGGTGAAGTTTTTCCAAAGTTAGGTTATAGGAATTTCTGAAAATTAAAGAGGGATTGAGATGGGGAAGATGAAGAGGATGCCTACCTAAGCTTCTCTTGGATTTTGGACTTGAATTTGTGTTTCCTAATAAAAGCTAGGGTTTAGGAACTTCTCTTTTCCAATCTTTTCCTCGATTTTTCTCTTGAGCTTGAGAGTGTTAGGAAATGAGGAGTGGAATGAATGAAGAAGAGTGGAGTTGGGTTATTTTTTTGGTTAGTGGGCAGAAACCCAAACCCAAAGCCCTAAGTGGAAATGTCAAAATTATACTCAACTCCAAACATATCATTGTTTATACTCAAAAAGGTCGCAAATGCCATTTTGGACTCAATGGAAGGGGTCTCGAGTCCTAATTCGACAGTTTGCTAAAAGTGACATTTCAGACTTAAATCCGACAAAGGATGTTATATTTAAATAAAATACTCAAATATACAACCGTAAAATAAGCGGGTTGTTACATATTCATACTTAAACTAATTTCACTCCAACAAATTTATTTTCATTTCATTCAATTCTAATTTCAAATTTTTCCATACTTCTTTAATTATATTTATTTGTTCCATTCACTTATTCATATTCATACGCTTTTATAGTAAGTTAACCTCATTATATTCTATTAATTTCATTCCATTTATTATAATCACTTTATTTATTGCTTTACATTACTTTGCTTAATTTAAAATTCCAATTCCTATACACAAAAAAGTTACAAATCCAATTTATTTAACTTACATGAGTTAAATATTAATTTCATCTTAAAGTTCACTTTTTCCAAGTTTAATTTCAAAAACTTATTCTCTTCTTATTTCACTTCTCATTTAATTAGAAATTTCAAAATTCAAACGCCCGGTTCTTATTTCAAATCATTTGAAATAATACACACACACATAAATATATAACTCCGTTATAACAAACCATTTTCTTCAACTTTCAAAAATCAACTTGATTTTTATCCAAAACAATTCCCTCGGAATTTCCAAACAACACCTGTTTACCAAACACAAATCTTCGTATAAAATTACTATGGTAGAAATCTGTCACCTGCAAACTCAGAAATGAATATTGATGATGCTGTAGTCATCGTCGAAATTATTTTCCAACGACTGAAGTGAGTTCAGTGCTATTCCTTCCAAATTCATTTAAAACCATTTTTCTATTGAAAAATGTCCCCAAAATAATAATACTATTATTTACTTTGAAACACTTTGGAAAATATTTCCAAAAATCTTCGGGATTTAATTCTTTTCAATTTCCGGTTTGAATAGATTTTCAGTTTTAACTCAGTTGTATAATCCATTCTTATACAATCTAATTTGGTTTTAATAAACCATTTCCAATTTTATAACTTTGTTATGATTATATAATAATAACCAAACACACCAATATACTATAATCATTTCAAAAAATTATTTCTTTTATATCCAAAAATATAATTTGGGTAAAATTATTTCATTTACCCGCTTCAAAACAATATTATGTCGAATTGCTCTATCCAACTGTTTAGAAACCCCTATTGATACAATTGTACGGACTGTGCCGACTAGAGTTCATAACCTACTCAATAAATCAACAAACACAATATAAAACAATTTATATTCGCTAAAAAATACACGTTCATATCTATTAATACACTCAAACTCATTCTAGGGTACTACTGACCCTATTTCTAATGAGTAATCCCCACCAAAGCCAAGGTTCTCACTTAACCTTCAGCTTTGATACCAACTGAACCGAGATTTTTGACCCTTGAAAATTGACATTTATATGTTCACTATATAACATGCCGAATATTCAATTGTCGAAAATCTCGATTGTTAGGGATGAAGAAGAAGAAGGTAGAAGAAAATAGAAACAACAACACAGAATCTCACAATCGCGGCGGAGAAAAATATAATATATAACGACGGAATTTTATACAAAAAAATTTGTAACTGTTTATAATTACAATCATCAGAGTACAACAATCAATACATCAATCGGATAGTTATAATAACTTGTTCTCACACAGTGGAAATATGAATCAAGTATGGAAATACGTCTCTGTCATCTAGCTCGTCTCCTGAGCTCCATAGCATCCTATCCTAAATCTGTAATATTCGATCTGACTCGGGCATTATAATAAAATATCTCATAAGACCACGTCGCACATAAACACGACGGTTTTTTACCTTACGATAACCGAAACAATTTTTATCAAAAACGTCTGATATTATAATAGTGTCTAAACAAAGTAAATAGAAAATAGCTGAAATGCTTGCATCTCACATTTCAGCATAGTTGGGCACAATCAAAACCATACGGTGCTTATTCGAGAATGGATTTCATAAATGGCTGGGCTACTGGGGTACCGCCCGTCATAGTTACCTCTAGAAAAACATACCAAGGACCTCGCCGGGATCCCGTACAACACAAAACCGGCCATATTCCTAACTTGGATAGAACCGAATATGTTATCACCCCGGGTGTTCCAATCCTTAAATCGAGCGCTCATTTTCCATGCACTGCCATATACATAATTTAATATATCCAATGGCATCTAGAATGGTGATAACCTACCCTAATTGGGTGCGACCCACTTAGCCTTGCTGCGTCTCCTCTATTTTAGTCATTCCCGGTTGATGAGGCTTAAGGCTAACGATTACCTTTAAAGAACAATTCCATTTAGAATGCTCATCATTTTCCAATGACGATGTTCTGATAGCATTCGTACATACAAGTTGTCCTGGGTCTGGACAAAATGAATCGCAGTCTTCACAATCTTTGCCATACCCATTCATAACATTCAAACGGACTCGAAGTGGTTTCAAATAATTAAATCCAATCCTGGTCTCTTCGAAATGATTAACGAAATTGGCCAATATCGATAATCGGTTATTTAACTATGAAATAACATCTATAAGTAGTCACTCGGCCATTCTTTGTAATTCTTTAAAACATTCATTTCAAAATATCTTTACAAAGATATATGTTAAAATCTCTTTCAAATTTATCAATATTTGAAAACATTCCCGAATACTTATTTCCATAATAGGATATTCCCACCCATAACTTACTTCAACACTTAGTGAAATATTCCCAACTTCGATTACAATCCATTACTTGGAAAATATCTCGATATAAATCCTTCGTCTCTAAATATTTAAAAAAACCTTTATTTCCTCAATTTGGAAAAAAATTTAAGTCCATTTTTCGAAATCGTTTCTTATATCAATACTTACGAGTTTTCTTACCTTATCTCCTACATTTTTTGGAATTTATATTAGTTCCTTTTACATTTTCCAAAATTGATTATACTCACTTATAATCTCATCTATTCATTTACAGTTACTATAAAATCATATCCGTTTCGACATCTCGAGAGAGTTTATAAATAAAATAAAATCATTTTCAAAACTCTATATTTGTATATTAAGTATTTTAAAGAATGATAATTTATTTTTAAAACACGTTTAAGTAATTATTTAAAATATCAGAAACATTTTTAATAAAACATTAATAAATCAATTCCAACTCATTATTAAAATAAAACAAATCAACTTCCAAAGCTGATTATAAAATTTAGAATTTATTTCAATTAATATTAAATATTTGAAAAATTCACTTATGAAGTATTTCAATACTAAGTAACTTTAAATTACATAGTTCAATAAATAAAATTTTCCTTTCTAAACTAAAACTTAACTTCTTAATAAAAATATATTTTTAAATCTCAATAACCAAATTTCAATTTATAAATCTCTCTCAATTCACAACACACCGATTTCCTTTCCAATTCCCTGGCTATTTCACTTTCCAAAAATAGACTACTATTTTTTCCCAAAATCTATTTTCATATCTCGATATAAATTCACACAATGAATTTTATTCCAATTTATCAACTAATATCATTTCCCTTATTTATAAACATCATTTATAAATTTTATAAACTCATTTCCAAATCTATAACAGGTTTACATTAAACTCCATCAAATTCAACTCATTAAACTCCATCAAAATCATTTTCAAATTCAAAATTGAATTCAAAACTGCAAATCACGAAATCTAGAAATCAAAAATAGATAACTAGAAAAATCAGCATAAAAGTGGATCGATCCTATCATATGGTGAGTTTAAGCTACGCCGCACGTGCATCAACATATGGCCGAAGCCTACCAAGTACTGTCAACATAATTTTTGGCTCCCAACAAATGACCCGAAGGTCCAACATATGACCCGAAGGTCTAGTAGGTATTTGACCAGAATGTCCATCATATGACCCGAAGGTCCAGCATAGTGGCTCGAAAGCCTAACAAAATCATCAAAATCATCAAACCACGGCAAATATTTCAATTAATGAGTCCGGAATTAACCGAATTAGTAAAAGCGTGGTTCGATACTCCGCACTTTTGCCAAATCGTTTAATTCTCTTCATCAATTCCTTGAAAGTGCAAAATTATGTATTTTATAAATAACATTTTAAGTTAAGCGAATCAATAAAAGTAAGGGTTCATAGTCTTCAATTTTGCTGAAGCGTTTAAATCGATTCCTCATTCTTTTGAAAGTGTAAACTGCGAAATTTTTGGAAACAATTTTATTTTAAAAGGATTTGAAAACACGGGATTAAACAGCAACATCTGTAGCAATTTCGAAAAAGAAATTACGCTTCACAAAACACCGTAAAACGGATATCAAATCAGCGTTGCGGAATAAACCGCTTAAAAATTTACTTTAATTTCATTGCGATTCTATTCCAATTTGTTTATGAAGTTTATTCCAATTTATCAACTAATATCATTTCCCTTATTTATAAACATCATTTATAAATTTTATAAACTCATTTCCAAATCTATAACAGATTTACATTAATCACTCCATTTTTAAATCGATTTCTACTAAAATCCAATTTACAAATATATTACTCAATAAACTCTAATTATTTCTTAAACTCGTTTAAAATTACAATTTCAACTTCTTTGCCATATTTTCATAGATATCATTTGAAAATCCATTATTAAAAATCTTTATATACATTATTTTAATTTCTACTTTAAACATTTTACGAATAGTTAAGTACAACTCCAAATCAATTATTATTATTTTTTCAAATCAATTTCTTTAAAAAATAAATCCAATTTCGACATAAATATTTTAATATCCAAAATCTCCTTTTAAATTTCTTCAAATTCAAAAATAATATTTATGGTATTTAAAATAACAAAATCTATGGCCGGTGCTACTATAGCATTCAATAATTCAAATTACAATAATAATCTATAACAGATTATTCTAACACATCACATATTTCTATATATGGATAACAATCAATGTAAATTTGAGGAATCCAGTTGGATCCCTCCAACCTAATTCCCTGCATCTATAGATGTTAATGCATCATAAAAATACCAATCCCACTTCGAGGGGGATATCGCAGTATATATGGTCATCCGCTATTGTGTCGGACGCATAGGGTCTCATACGTTCCAATAGTCGGGAATATATCCCACTCCTAATATATATACTACTATATATATATGTATTATAACATTCAACTGATAATAATAATTATCAATTCATCCAATAATTTAATAAATAAATTCAATTATTTTAAAATTACATTAATTATCCAAATGAGTGAGATTTACTTCCTTGATTTTAAATTTTCCAAACATCCAGAATTTTAATTTTTTTCCAAAATCCCAGCTGAATCCGAACAATCCCAAACCAATTTCATTGTGATTCTCTCATCATCACGTTCATAACGCAACTTAGTTTATTCAATTTCGACCTCAAATGAATTTAATATGGATAAATGAACTACAAAAATAACTTAATTAATAATCAATTTAGATTTACACTGGTTTTAAATAATTTACCCTCTGCTCTGAACACAGATGTCACCCTTCCACCCTCGTCGAACCACTCCACCCAACCCCAATTCATGACCTGGAACTTTCTTCCTCAGTCTCGAACAATTTGCATTCACCCTCTGCCTCGTCTACAGCCCAAGCGCGCTGTCAAAGGTGCCGCTATGGCATTCACCTCATGCACTTCCTCCACATCGCACGGGAACGCGATAGTCGCGAGTCCCCCTTGAAACCCTAAGCTCGATCGACGTCGAGCCTTCCCCCAGTCACGACTCGTCCTCGCTTCGCCTACCACCGCCAATTGAGTATTCCCATAATCAAAACCACGCAACACTCCATTGCCCATCGTGAGCCACGAATCATGACCACCTGGCATAAATCGCAAACCCAAGACAACCTTCCCTATCGCGAGCGTGACTTATGTTGAACAAGACACGATGCCACCCTCCTTCCTCCACCTCGACTACGAGCGGCGTCGCCTGCATAATGTTATTATTATTATTATTATTTGGAGCTTCGATCGAATTTGATTTTTTTCTCTGGCCTTTTCGAATTGAAGAAAACGACAGAGGGAAAGCTCGTGTTTTAAAAAGGAAGGGGAAAGATAAAGGACGGTGCGTACGAGCTTGCTTCAGAAAATAGGGTGGCTGGACGTTCAGAGTAGGTCGGTTGTGATTAACTGATTTGATTATTTAAATGTATATAAAACTTCTCATTTTGGTAACTCGAAATATTAAACCCCAATCAAGGTGTTCCACCCGGCGTTCTTAAAGTTATACCACTATTTCGGACTCAATGGAACAAGCCTCGAGCTTCAATTCAATCGTATGGAGAAGATAGCCTTTTAAATCGACTATTTAAATTAAGTGTAATCAAATTATTTCTACGCATTTTCAAATCGTACGACCAAATGGTGAATCCGAATGCTACAAAATTTGAAATTCGACAATAATACACTATTATGGATTTAATGGAACTGCTTTCGTCGAATTCCAAGACTATGCTTCGAATCGCTATTTTAACGCGTCGGTTAAATCGACGCTTATCAAGTTTACGAAATCGCTTGAAATTCATTTTTAAAATCTTACTAACTAAATTATAATCTCAAATCCAATATTTAAACCATTTAAATATTCAAAATTAAACGACGAAAAATTCGGGTCGTTGCATTTTTCCCATTAGGTTTTTCTTAGTAAGATTTAACAAGGCATGTCCCGATCGGAAAGTATCAAAACTTTTTTGATGAAATAAGACATTAAAATATGTCATTGTACCTTTTTTTCTTCACTGAGATTTTTTTCCATTGCATTTTTCTTAGTAAGTTTTAATAAAGCATTATCAGATCAAGAAGTATCAAACTTCTTTTAATGAATAAGATATAAAATATGTCATTATACCTCTTTTTCTTTCACTAAATTTTTTCCCACTTGGTTTTTCTTAGTATAATGAATCATTATTGATCGTAAAGTATCAAACACTTTCAAAGGAATATCATTTTTAATATGTATCTATGACTTTGCAAGTTGCACTGATTTAATCGTTCAAGGTTTTTCCAACCGAGTTTTTCTAGTAGTGATTTTTAATAAGGCAATAAACAACCTCTATATCGACCGAATACATGTATGTAGGAAAGATAATAATAAAGAAGAGCAATCATCGCTTGCGGTTTCTACCCTTGTATATTTATCTCTAAATGGCTTTAACTCTTATTTATTTATAACAAAATATACTATTTTTTGTAGATCCTTGATTCATTTAATTTTCGAACTTCATATGGATCATCAAAAATGCACTTCTATCAATTTTGTATTTGCAAAAAAGTAAGTTAGAATAGACACTGTTAAACTTGGTAAAATAAGTGTTTCGTTCTATTTATTGTGGACAGCCACTACTGAGCAAGAAAACATGACTTTACAATCCTTTAATTTTGAATTCGAATCGAACAACAAGTTTCATTTTATATGTTCGACTAATATATTTATGTACTGAGTATGTGTATGTGCGCACTTGCGTTTGTGATAAAGGAAAACAATATTTTCGATAACGTACATGTAACGACCAGGAAATTTCGATCCCGAAACTTCCAGACAGTTAGTGAAAAGAAGAAAGAGAAAGAAGAAGAAAAGAGAAAGAAGAATAAAAGAGAAAGAAGAAGAAACAGAAACCAGTCACAGAAACCTCACATTCGCAGCGGATTAATATATAATATATAATAAATAACGGTTTTTCAAAGAAGAATCATCATCAGTACAATTATATTTTTATACATCAGAGTTACAACCTTTAAAATACACCGGACAGTTTAAAACAACATGTCCAAGCCAATTATACTATACACAGCAGTAAACACTCCATACGTTCCAGCCATCCAGCTCGCCTCCTGAGCTCTAGAATTCCTTACTTGAAAATCTGTAATACTCGGTCTGACCCGAGCTGACGTAGCGGATTATAACGATTGACGACGAAATGAAGATTTCATGTCAAACTAATCGAAGAAACGATTAGATGAAACAAGATAAATCGATGGATTGAAAAATACCGAATGCCCAAATTCGTTGATCTCGCAAGATATCAATTCTAGCTATCTCCAACACGTTGATCGCGCACGATACCGTGTTAAAAGATTTACGATTCTTCTACGTTGATCTCGCGCATGAGATTCCGTAAATCGGCTTCAAATCCATTGATTCGAGCGCACTTGAATACCGCAAATGGAGAAAGGAGCTCACACTCAACTTCCAGTTCCAAGAAGCACAAAGCACTCAAACAAAGTTTATTTCAAAATCAGTTACTTACAAATGACACAACCCCATATTTATAGACAGTTTACAACTCACACAGAACTCAACCGACCTAACATAGGTCTTTAACGACCTAATAGACGCGAGTTAACAAACGCAACATACGACCTAGTATGTATAAGTTACAATTCAACACATAACGACTCAATGACCTATGACTCAACATAGGTCAATAATGACCTAACACATAGGCTCCTTAACGACCTATGTACAGCGAGTTACAACATATAATAAAATACAACATCATTCGACTTTACATTATCACACTGGAGCGACCTAGTACTGGTACGCGACATAAGAGATCAGCGACCTATCACACCGGAGCGACCTATCAGCAATCACCATAACAACTTGAGCGACCTAGGCTTAACTCGTTAGGTCGTTGCAAATAACTTGTAGGCGAGTGACCAAAGGAAAAATCTGCTTTCACTATGCGTTGTGAGTTGGGCCGCAACTTGTTAGGTTGTTCGCGACTTAAGGCCTCGCGTTTTAATGAATGCGACCTATCCTGATGCGCTGAAAGGCTTAACTCGCTTGGTTGCTTGAATGCCTTAACGCTTAATCCGTTAACTCGCGAGCGACCTTCACTAGGTCATGAGTGACCTAAGGCCCCTGAATGACCCAAATCCATTGAGTTGGTAGATTGCACTGCATCATCCTCCCCCGGTTGATAAGAATTCGACCTCGAATTTGCACCTTCCTCTTCCTCAACAAGCTCCTCCCCATGATACGGAATCAAGTATTTAACGTTGAAAACGTCTGCAGTGTGAATATGATCTGGCAACCTTAACTGATAAGCATTATCATTGATCTTCTTCAAGATTTCTACTGGACCAATCTTTCGAGCTTTCAATTTATTGTAAGTTCCAATTGGAAAACGATCTTTCGCCAATACTGCGTAAACCAAATCACCTTCTTTAAATTTCACACTCCTTCGCTTCTTATCTGCCAATTGTTTATACTTCTCATTTGATGCAAGCAATCGTTCATGAACAGTTCTGTGATACTCCTGTAACTCATTTACGAAATCACAAGCCCGCTTAACAACTCCCTTATGATATGGCACTGTCGTCAAATCCAATGGTCCCTCCGGAACTGCCGAATTTACAACTTGAAATGGACTGAATGCAGTACTTCGATTAACAGCATAATTATGTGCAAATTCCGCCTGACATAATTTCATATCCCAGCTCTTCAAATTATCTTTCACAAGACATCTCAACAAGTTTCCCAATGATCTATTCACCACCTCCATTTTCTCATCTGTTTGCGGAAGATAAGCGCTACTAAAATTCAGTTTCGTTCCAACCATCTTCCACAAACTCATCAAAAAATGGCTTAGAAATCGCGTATCCCTGTCAGAAACAATGGTCTCAGGTAACCCATGTAATCGATAAATCTCTTTAAAGAATAACTGAGCAACCCAGACTGCATCAGCGGTCTTCCTACAGGCTATAAAATGTGCCATTTTCAAAAATCTATCTACCACCACATATATGGAATCATTTCCTTGCTGAGTTCTTGGCAAACACAAAACAAAATCCATGCTGATATCAACCCATGGTCTGGTAGACACAGGTAATGGCATATATAATCCCGCATTCGTAGCTGTTCCCTTGGAAACTTTACATATGTGACATCTCTCCACAAATCTTTCAACTTCTTTTATCATGGAAGGCCAAAAATAAGATTGAGAAATCAACTGCAATGTACGATCTCTACCAACATGGCCTTCTTCGTGTAACCTTTACAATCTTCATTCGCAAACTTCCCTCGGGTATACATAATTGATTTCCCTTGAACAAAAAACCATCCATAAAAATATACTCATCCATCTTCCCCTTTGTGACTTCATCCATAACCTTAGCAAAGTAGGGATCATCCACAAGTAATTCTGGCAACACATCAAACCCAGTCACTTCAAATTTCATTGTAGTCAATAAATGATTTCTTCTGCTCAATGCATCTGCCACACGATTTGTAATTCCCGACTTATGTTTCACAACAAATGTAAATTGCTGCAAGTATGCAATCCACGATGCATGCCTAGCTGTTATCTTGTCCTGCCCTTGCAAGTGCTTTAACGCCTCATGATCAGTATAAAGAACAAACTCCTTCTGAAACAGATAATGCCTCTAGTGCTTCACAGCTTGAACAATCGCGTAAAATTCCACATCATATGTATTATATCTCATCTTTTCCCCAGAAAGTTTCTCACTGGAATATGCAATTGGACGCCCCCTCTGACTCAACACCCCTCCAATCCCAACCTTCGATGCATCAGTATCTAACTCAAACAACAACTAAAAATCCGGCAAAACTAGAATTGGTGTTGTCGTCAAAAGTTCATTGATTCGCTCAAAAGCAACTCCTGCTTTCTCCGACCATGAAAACTGTTTTCCCTTCATACAATCAGTAACTGGTGCCATCACGCTACTGAAATGTGGAATAAACCTTCGATAGAATGATGCTAGCCCATGAAAACTTCTCACTTCAGTTATGGTCCTGGGCTGTGGCCAATTTCTGATTGCTTCAACTTTGCTTTCATCCACTTGAATACCCTCCTTCGACAGAAAATATTCCAGAAACAAAACACTATGCGTCATGAACACGAACTTCTTCGCTGCTGCATAGAATTGCTCATGTCATAGAATAAACAGCACTTCTCGTAAATGCTGGATATGCTCTTCCATACTCCCGCTATAGATCAAAATATCGTCAAAGTAAACTACTATGAACTTCCCAATAAAGGGTTTGAAAATCTGGTTCATCACTCTCATAAAAGTACTAGGAGCATTTGACAAGCCAAATGGCATAACCAGCCATTCGTATAGACCTTCCCTAGTTTTAAAAGCAGTCTTCCACTCATCACCCGGTCTAATACGAATCTGATGGTATCCACTCTTTAAGTCAATCTTTGAGAACACAACAGCCCCACTCAACTGATCGATCAAATAATCAAACCACGGCATAGGAAACCTGTATCTCACAGTGATCTTGTTTAGAGCACGACTGTCCGTACACATCCTCCACGAACCATCCTTCTTCGGTACCAATAAGGCTGGCACTGCACAAGGACTCAAGCTCTCCTGAACACGCCCTTGTTCTAACAACTCCTCCACCTGCCTTCTCAGTTCCTCATGCTCCTTAGGACTCATCCTATAATGTGGTCTATGTGGTAACACAGCTTCCGGAACAAGATCAATTTGATATTGTATGTCCCTCAACGGTGGTAACTCCTTTGGCAATTCTTCAGGAAATACATCTTCAAATTCTTCCAATACTGGTTTGACTTGCTTTGGAATTTCAACCTCCTCACTACTTTCACGTCCGATCAACAAAAACACCTCAGGCTCGTCCTCCACTTCTTTGACAAACTCCTTCAAAGATAACAAAGTCTTCAGTTCTTCAATCTCCTCCAACTTGCTTTCTTCTTGTTGTCGTTTCTTAGGAACCAAAGTGATTTTAGTGCCCTCGAACATGAAACTGTAGCTATTGGTATGACCATCATGTTGCACAGCTCTATCATACTGCCACGGTCTCCCCAATAATAGATGACATACATCCATGTCAACCACATCACAACAAATTTCATCTTTGTATTTCTTCCCAATCGAAAAAATTACACGAGCTCTTCGACTAACCTTCACTTCTCCACCTTTCCTCAACCAAGCTAACTTGTATGGTTTAGGATGCTTCTCCGTCTTTAGCTCTAATTTCTTCACAGCTTCTGTAGAGATGATATTGTCACAACTTCCCACATCAATAACAAACTTGCACACCCTTCCCAAGATAGTACACGTTGACTGAAAGATGTTACTCCTCAACCAACTTGAATCATCCTCTTGCTTTGGTGTCAAACAAGATCTCCTCATCATCAAATTACGTCCCTCGTCTCCTGACAATAATTCTTCCTCCTCAGCTTGTGGCGAATTGGAACATTCTACTTCTATATCCTCATCCTCAACCTCAGTAACCATCCCTCGCTTCTTTGGCTTCGGACATTCATTGCTCTTGTGACCAAACTCCTGACAATTAAAGCATTTTATGCCACTATTGACCTTGGTCTTAGCAACTTCATTGACAACTGGTTTCGCAACAGCCTTGGAAACATTCCCATTGCTACTAGCCCCTTTCACTTGATTGTTGGAATGTATAAACACGCCACCTCCTCTTCTGCCTTGCTTCTCCCAAGCTAATGCCTTCTGGTGTGCTTCTGCAACAAACCTCGGATCAAACATATTCACCATGTCCTGAATTTGCATTCTCAATCCTCCAACAAATCTAATGGTCAATTGTTCCTTTGTCTCCATGATATCATTCCTTGCATTCAGTTGATAAAATTCATCTGCATAATCATTCACTGACTTTGTTCCCTGTCTCAAGTTCTGCAATCGTTGATACATAAGAGATTGATAATTATACGGTAAAAAGTAGCTCTCGTCAACTTTTTCATCTTCTCCCATGATTCAATCTTTGACTTCCCCATTCTCTCCCGTGTAAGTTTAGTTTGCTGCCACCATGACATAGCTCTCCCCCTCAACCTTGTAGCAACTAACTTAACTCTTCGATGCTCAGGAACTTCTTTGAAGTCAAAAACCTCTTCAACATTAGATAACCAATCCAGAAATTCTTCCGCAATCATTCCACCTTTGAATTCTGGAATTTATATCTTCATTCCTGACTCCCATTTACGATCATCTTCTACCTCCCGATAGTGATTTCGTACTTGGTCTCGATCTCAATAATGAACACTATATATATCACCATCTTCATCAAATCAAATGTACCTCGATATCGATCTTGTCCATCAACATCTCTATGATCACGCATATCTCTTCTACTATGTCTTTCAGCATTACGATATGGCTCATCTCCAAACTCACGTGCAGTTATTCTCTCTTCGTTTCTGTACTCATGGTGTTCTCATCTCAATGAAACTGATGATTCTCTTCTTTCTAGATAAGATTACGGCGACACTCTCCTCGCTTCCATAACTGATGGCGAAACTCTGTTTCCTCCATGGTTCGAGACTGGCGACCTTCTCCTTTGACTTTGATTTATATCAATCATCAACTTCTCTAACTTCCCAATACCTTCATCAAACTTTTTATTAATACGTTGTCCCATTTGCTCAGCTTCTTCTCTTCTATACAACGCTTCAACATTTTGATGACGATTAGCTCTCCTCGGTGGCATGATTGAATCAAATAATCTTCAACAACTCGGCTTTAATTTCTTCAACTGAACTGATACCAACTGACTTTCGGCCTTGATCTACACAAGTGATACACGCCTCCACTTATAGCTCGGATCTACCTTCTCTACTTGCTCTCGGCTTGAAGAAATATCTCACAAACTTGAACAAGCTCGGCTCTACTCTTCAAACTTTTCTCTTTGGCTCCAAGGACTCGGCTTAGCTATGATTGGCTAAGCCAAGCTCTGATACCAAAACTGATGCAGCGGATTATAACGATTGATGACGAAATGAAGATTTCGTGTCAAACTAATTGAAGAAACGATTAAATGAAACAAAATAAATCGATGGATTGAAAAATACCGAATGCCCAAATTCGTTGATCTCGCTAGATACCGAATTCTAGCTATCTCCAAAACGTTGATTGCGCACGATACCGTGTTAAAAGATCTACGAGTCTTCTACGTTGATCTCGCGCATGAGATTCCGTGAATCGGCTTCAAATCCGTTGATTCGAGCGCACTCGAATACCGCAAATGGAGAAAGGATCTCACACTCAACTTCCAATTTCAAGAGGCACAAAGCACTCAAACAAAGTTTATTTCAAAATCAACTACTTACAAATGACACAACCCCCATATTTATAGACAGGTTACAACTCACACAGAACTCAGCCGACCTAACATAGGTCGTTAACGACCTAATAGACGCGAGTTAACAAACACGACATACGACCTAGTATGTACAAGTTACAATTCAACACATAACGACTCAACGACCTATGACTCAACATAGGTCAATAACGACCTAACACACAGGCGCCTTAACGACCTAAGACAACGAGTTACAACATATAACAAAATACAACATCATTCGACTTTACATTATCACACTGGAGCGACCTAGTACTGGTACGCGGCCTAAGAGATCAGCGACCTATCACACTGGAGCGACCTATCAGCAATCACCATAACAACTTGAGCGACCTAGCCTTAACTCGTTAGGTCGTTGCAAATAATTGTAGGCGAGTGACCTAAGGAAAAATCTGCTTTTGTTATGCATTGTGAGTTGGGCCGCAACTTGTTAGGTCGTTCGCGACTTAAGGCCTCACGTTTTAATGAATGCGACCTATCCTGATGCGCTGAAAGG
Source organism: Allium cepa (assembly GCA_030765085.1). Lineage (NCBI taxonomy): Eukaryota > Viridiplantae > Streptophyta > Magnoliopsida > Asparagales > Amaryllidaceae > Allium > Allium cepa. The sequence goes on along the minus strand of CM060939.1, from coordinate 958,226,101 downwards.
CTTAACCCGCTTGGTTGCTTGAATGCCTTAACGCTTAATCCGTTAACTCGTGAGCGACCTTCACTAGGTCGTTAGCGACCTAAGGCCCCTGAGTAACCCAAATCCATTGAGTTGGTAGATTGCGGTGCATCACGAGCATTACATCAAAGTAACAGCTGGGTTAGGCTGGAACCAACGTGAGTAAACCCATCTAACAAGGAATACAAAAGTATACAGCTTATATGAACCCGGGTAACTTGCGTCAATATACAATTTTACAAATTGTCATAGTCATCACTTATTTTTCACATTAATTTCTAAATACCCAAACTTAAATTAAATGGTGCAATTCACTTAAATCATTCCTCTTCAGACTATTGATTTCACATAACAATTTAAAAAGAATCGAAGTGGTTTCGGGTATTTACTAATACCCGACTCCAGTCTCTTCGAATTCAATACCATCTTAAGGCAAAGCTGTTTAATCCTCAAACATTTCCATGTATACCCATAGTAACAGATTCACAAAGCAATTCTTTTTCAGATAGATAAACCATATCTAACACCATAGCATCACAATCACCTGCCAAGTATAACAACAATCCAAACATCCAATAACATTCAGTCATTCACAAGCAAAGACTTTAATCACACTATCTTTAATTAATTTTAAAATAAATTAAATTAATTCCTTCCATTACTATAATCCTGCGTGTTTAATCCTAATTATTTACAGCAAATTAATTAATTATTCCCCATTTACCCATCTTAATTAATCACCCTCGATTAATTATTCTTTAAGTACATTAAGTAATTAACTCTTAATTAATTACACAAATTAATTACCCTCAAACAATTTCGTTCATTAATCAATCCTGAATAGTCGCATTAGTAATTAACTTCCCTTAATTACTTATGTTCATTAAATCAATCCCTTAATTAATCTCATAAATAAATCCTTTTTATTTACACTGAGTAATCACTACTTAATTACTTCCCTCAAGTAATTATCCTTAATTAATTACATCCAGTAATTATTCACTAATTACTTCACTAATTAATTATACCTCATTAATTATCTTGAGCAATTACATTTAACTCAACATCAAATGATTACTTTTAATTAATTAAACTGAATTAATTAAAATTTTCCACATCAACTTAATTATACCGAGTAATTAATTCCTTCAATTACTTCATTAAGTAATTATTCATAATAATTCTTTTACAATATGTAATAAACCTCTTAATTACTTATCACTTAATTACTCCTTAATTGGTTAACCTTGATTTATCAATTCTTAATTGTCACTTTTAAGTACAATAAATAATTAGCCTTTAAGTAATTATTCTTCAGTTGCTTACATTAATAATCTTTAATCCAGTTGATTAATTACCAATCTCCAATTAATTAATCTTTAATTAATTAAAGACATTAAACACTTCTCTTTTAACTAAGTAATTACATTAAGCAATTCGTACTATTTTTTATTACTATTTATAATTCACTTAAAACACATAGGATAAATTTAAAACGCTATATCCTTTTTAAACATATTACCCTCCTAATTAAGTTTTAAAAACACCTTAAGGATTAACTAAATTAATTAAAACTTAAAACAAATTATCTCAACTTTAATTAACAACATTTAATAATCAATTATTGCTTCAAATAGTTTTTAAAGATAATTAGTTTAAAACCTAACTTTGTTCACTGAAAAACTTCGGGAATATAAAACATTTTACCGAAGAAAAACCAGAATTACTCGTACAGGTACCGGGTTTCACCTCCAAATTTTAAGTTTCTTTCTTCCTCTTCTTTTTCATTTCTTCAAAGTTTTGCCTAAATCCTAAAACCTGATATGTTAATAACACTCACGAACCCGAAACAAACTTCGAGCCCAACATCCCTCTTCCCGTGCTTCGACCCGAGTGATTAGCGAGACATGACTACCACCAGTCACCGCGTGCACGTGTACACCGGAGACTCGCCTCTCTGATCATCGATGACTCTCCTTGCATCACGATGATCATCAACGCATCCAATTTTGACCTCTCAAACCCCCAAACAATCACAAAATCAAAATTTAGGTATCTCGTACAATTCCAGTAAACACCATCCCACCAGAAATTCCCTTGAACTCATATCGCCGGCCACCAGTAGTCATAGAATTCCGACCTCAACCTCATCAGACCTCCATGCCTCCATCGCACTAAGTCCGGAGCTGCTCGATGCGTCAGGGATGATACCGACATCCCAAATTCGACCCTAACCCAAAATTAGGGTTTAAAACAAATTCAATCGATTACCGATGCCACTGATGAAAAGAAACGCACTTGGCATTTTTCTCAAGCTCTCCTATATCTCAACCTTCTCCGTGAAGTTCCTAGTAACCAGAAATCGCCTAGTCACTAGTTTTTAACCAAAAACGCTCCTCTGGTGATCACCAAAATGCCATCTCATAACCTAGCTAAAGTTTGAGATTTTTGTTTTCAAAATCATAGTTTGGAATGGAGATTCAGATTATATATAAGAATTAACAAATCATTTTATTTGATTTTTTTCCTATACTTAAACTCCTCTGTTCCTTTTTACTTTCCAGATCATATCTCCATTCATTTTTCTTAAACATACTTTTAGATCTTATTTTAGTTTTAAACAAACATATTTTCTTAAGTACATAAGCCAAATAAAGTTTTGAATGAGAGGAATTGAAATTTTACCTGAATTTGAACTCTGTACTTTTAAACAGATAACACTGTTGTTTCATTGCTTTCACCCAGGCACGTTTATATATATTCAATACATCATGCAACAACTTTCATCAAAACTTCCAAATTTCATTCGCGCATCCAGAACTAAATGGAACCAAGTTGAGTTTACTCACCAACAAGCAGAGGACAAAGACCTATGCTTGTTTCTAGGCTCTTGAATTCCAGACATGTAGAGAACGGTTCTGTTGTCTTCTTCTTTTCTGTAACTTTGCTTCTAGATTTGTTAATCTTCTTTTGCTTGTTGATTTATTAAACTTGAAGAATTTGAACTGTTGCTGCTTTCTTGCCTCTGATTTCTTGCTCCAGATTTGGTTTCCAGATTTAAATTTCCAGCTTTTATGTTATTTTGATTTTTGAATTTAGTTTCAATTGAAAGAGGAGAAAAATTTAGAGCTAATGAAAGAAAATACCAAATCTTTTTTTTGATATTTTTAAATTTTAAAGTTTTAATTATCAAAAGAAAAAAAAGCCACTTGTCCTTAGGTTAATTATTTAGCTTACACATATACATTCCAATTTACAAATGTCTTTAAATTACTTAATATGCTAAAAAGAGTTTTAATGTTTTATTATTGATTTACAAGTGTTATCTTTCTTATCTATGATTTTATTTAAGTTAGGTATAAGTAAATATGTAATATTCACAAGATTATAAAAAAAATGTTTTTATCTTTTATAAGTAAGTTTTTAGATTTTAATAAATATACAAAAGTGAATTTAAGTAAACATTTATTTATAAATAACTTATATTTTGATCAAATTAAATGCATAATATGTTTATATGTTTTGGAAATTTATTTTAACTCTCTCTATATTTTTTTTTCAAATATATGTATGTATTAAGCAACACAAATTAAATTTGAAATCAGTAAATTTTATTTATAATCTATGTATATATATACACAACACAATTACAAATATAAATATTTATCTGATCAAATTCATTTGTTTAATCTAAAATTCAGTATTTTTATTAATTAACCCAATTGTTTTATTAATTACAATGCGCAGAAATCAAGGTTATTACATTCCTCCCCCCTTTGAATCTTTTCGTCCTCGAAAAGGAACGAAGCCAGATTTTTTTTATATTTTAAAACCAGTTAAAATATTCTTTGATTATTTTAAAATACTTTTAAAATCTACATAGTATTATAAAATAGTTTTTATAAAAATACTTTTTATAACTCGATGTTTCAATAAGTCCGTCCTCGTTCTCACAGAAATTTGGTCATACGTTGATCAGGCGTAAGACTGAAAGTCTACAAGTGCTTGGCAGACCGGTTTTCAACATCCAGTGAAAATATTTTGAAAAATGATTTTATTGTAAATATAGAAAACATTTTTGAAAATAGAGGATATATTTTTGGTGAGAATGCTCTGGAAATCATCACCCCCATCCATGGTCGCAGTTACATTCCAGGGTTACGTTGCCATCACAGCAAAAGTCCATGTAACTGCAGGCTCTCTACGGCCTCTCGATTACGCCATGGAACCCACAACAGACCATAGTTACATCCCAGGGTTACGTTGCCATCACAGCAAAAGTCCATGTAACTGCAGGCTCTCCGCGGCCTCTGATTTTCATTGCGAAATGAAACTTCTCCACTCCTACAAAGGTCGCAGTCTATCGATATAAAATCAAACGCAGACTGTTGGCTCTCAACGGCACACACGACTTTCGCTATGTTATACCATAAGTCGCAGTCTACCGATTTTATATCAAACGCAGACTGTTGGCTCTCAACGGCACACACGACTTCCACTATGGTATACTCTACTCATAATCCCCAGGAACTAGTTTTATCTGGACTCCTCACACGATCAACTTTAGAACCCCCCTTGGAGCTCAAGGCAGCACCACCCGGTGGTACTCCTAAGAAGTTCATTTCAAGGGAGCGCCTTTTTCCCCAGAGCCATCATCAAAACATTTTATACTATACACATATAGTATCTTCAAATCATATACCTAGTATGATCTCATACAAAGCTCCTTTACACAAAATCTATTATTCCAAAAATCGATAATTCTTAAACTAGGCTTTCCAAATTCTCATATCGATTTTACCCAAAAATCAAAAGCCTTTCCAAATCCAAAGGTTCCCAAAACCTTTTTTCCAAAATCCTCATATGATCCTTTATATATATATATATATATATATATATATATATATATATATATATATATATATATATAAAATCCTTGATAAAAATCTTTGGATCATTTTAAACTTGTATAAAATCCTTTTATACTTCAAACACCTTCAAAATCCCATTTCTTCTGGTAAAGGATTCAACAAGGGAAGTTTCATTTTATAAAACAAAGATATTTACTTTGTTTACTCAAAATCAGATATTCAAATTTGGTTACTCCTTTCAATATCAATTTCATTCAAATCCATATGATGTACACATATCGTCCGTACGCTATACCAATCTGATCGCTCACTCTATCACACGATTTCATTTCCGAACTAGTATCGTCCACCCGACTTCCTAGTGCGGACACAGATCTGGTTTCTTGATCAGAAACCGTCATTCTTCTTGCATAGTCATAACTATGATGGAGAATATCCAGAACCAATCAACAATCCATATCCAGGTTCGCCGTCGAAAATCGAGTGAAAAATCCCACTTGGATCGATATATCTATCTCGAAATTCTGTGCTCGAATCTAGATCAAATCACTATGCGAATAGAATAACATACGTACACCCTACGTATTTATCTTTATTGGTTATTAGCCAAATCAATTCCATTTCTATTCACATTTACTTTGATTTCATTCACTTACTTACAATTGCTTTAATCCATTTGGAGTATCACCTCTATTCTTATCTCGATTGGGTATTTAACCAATAACAGTTTGAACTCTGACCAGTTTATTTAGAAAATAGCTTGAAAAATTTAAAAATAGATAAGTAGTTGGAAAATAATTACTAGTTTTTAAAATAGGTGTAAAATAATTAGAAAATAGTTAAAATAATTATAGAAATTTTAGATAATTGCAAAATAATTGTAAGATAGTAATTAGTTTATAAAACAGTTGGAAAATTGTTAAACAGTTCAAAAATAATTGTAAAACAAGTATAAGATAATTTGGCTTTTAAAAGAAAGGTTGTATATATAATGAATAGCTTGGAAAAAAAGGTTTATATTAAAACAATTTATATTAAAAATAGTCCAGAGTCAAAACTGTCCATCCCAATCTCCATTCTCATCAATTCGATATAAATTTCCTCTGCCATTCAAATCGACCCAATTCCAATTTAAATAACTTCAATTTCCATTGAAATTGATTCAACCCCAAGTCAAGTTGAATTAACCTCAGTTTCTTTCCAAATTTAACTTTATTCAACCTTGATCTCAAATTCTACTAATTCAATCAATCCAATTCAAATTTTCCATCTGAATCTTATACCCATACATCTTTAATCACCATTCAATTAATTCAATTCAAATTCAATTTGAACTAATTCAAGTTTCAAATTTAAACCAACTCGAATTATATAATGTTTGCACAAAAAATGTGCAAACACCTCCGAGTCGTATGAATTAGTTGATTTTATGTTGATCTGGATGGTTTGGGTGATTTACGCAAATATATAAAATAGATGGACTAAACTGTAAAAGACACACAGATTTATAGTGGTCCGGCCAGAACGTGCCTACGTCCACTTTATATGTTATTCCCCTTTTTCTTTCAGATTACAAGTACAAAGCTTTGTATACAAGTATATGAAAGTTGTTTGAAAGTTCCTTCCGTGCTTGAGCTCTCAAACTTGTCTGCCATTGTTGTGCCCCTGCCCCTCTATTTATAGAGTGAGGCTGGGGGCAGCGGTCATGGATGTATATAGCTGCTGGTGGGCCTGGGCTGATGCTATCTGGCCTGACTAGGTTGATCTGGAACGTCTTGGTTCGGTGGAGAGTGGTATGTTGTCCGGTGGTGCCTTGGATCGGTGGTCTGGTGGCAGTTGGTCCGGTGATGCTTGGGAGGTAGGTTGGTTCGGCATTGGTTTGGGGTGGCTCTGGTTCGGTGAGATCCTGGTTCGGCGAGGCTTTGGACCGGTGGCAGGTGGTCCGGTGGTGAAGTGGTTCGGCAGGCATGGGAGAGGTGGTTGGTTCGGTGGTGCGTAGGAATGAGGTTGGAGTCTTTGGTTCGGTAGTGCTTGTGGTTCGGCAAGGAGTAGACTGGTTCGGCAAGGTGTGGAAATGCACCCAACATTTGCCCCCCAAAGTAGAGCATATGTTTAACATATGTCGTGCTTTGTTTTTCCTGCAGTTGGAGTAGCTTCGTTCGGTCCTAGGTGCGCCGAACCAGTTGGTCCGGTCGATATGTTTCGCCTATAAATAGGGGCTTCAGGTTACTGTTATCCTTTATCGTTTTGAGATAGACGAATCAACCTGAGTACCAAATCAATCTGAGTACCGAATCAACCGAGTACCGAACCAGGTATGTTTTCTTTCACCGAATGAGCTGGTGCTCCACACCAATGCCGAACCAACCTACCTCCCAAGCATCACCGGACCAACGTGCCACCAGACCACCGATCCAAGGCACCACCGGACAACATACCACTCTCCACCGAACCAAGACGTTCCAGATCAACCTAGTCAGGCGAGATAGCATCAGCCCAGGCCCACCAACAGCTATATACATCCATGACCCCTGCCCCCAGCCTCACTCTATAAATAGAGGGGCAGGGGTACAACAATGGCAGACAAGTTTGAGAGCTCAAGCACGGAAGGAACTTACAAACAACTTTCATATACTTGTATACAAAGCTTGGTACTTGTAATCTGAAAGAAAAAGGGTAATAACATATAAAGTGGACGTAGGCACGTTCTGGCCGAACCACTATAAATCTGTGTGTCTTTTACAGTTTAGTCCATCTATTTTATATATTTGCGTAAATCACCCAAACCATCCAGATCAACATAAAATCAACTAATTCATACGACTCGGAGGTGTTTGCCCATTTTTTGTGCAAACATTTTTGGTGCTTTCACTGAGAATTAAAGGAGCTCGAAGCTTCAGCTTCTCCAACTCAACCCTTTTCCTATCAACACCGTTCATTGCTTGGAAAATATAGCTCCCAGACGGAAGAAAGATACTAACAAAGGAAAGAACGTTGCGACTGGCAGTATCCCAGATCCAGTGATCAGGGACCAAGACAATCGTCAGGTTCCAACGGCAAATTTAAATCAGGAAAATCTGACAGCCCCCGCTACGGAACAACCAATTACAAGGACGGATCTGGACAGGATTGTGGCTAAAGTAACTAACCGCTTCGCATCTCAACAAGAAGCCTTGGTAGACCAACTCATGTCAGGCTTAAGGGATGCTGAAGAATCTAACCGCAACACTGAATCATGGGGTGAGTCCCGGTCTGGAGGATCCGGGAGGCGACAAAGGTCTTTCTTCTTCGAAGAGGCTAACAACAGAAACAGCCATGGTAGGAGCCGAGCCCGGACTCAGCCCGAATTCCGATCCGAGGAAACACTTGGAACCGAACCCAACGGGGGAGGTGCCAGGCAGGGGTCGGATGTAGCCGAGCCTGTCATGCTACCTAACCATGAAAACACCAGTAGACGGGGCCGAGCTGGTGTCCGGCCCGAAGTTGGACCCGAGGAAGTGCTGAGAACAGAACCCAGCAGGGGAAGTTCAAGGCAAGGGCCAACTGTGGCTGACCCCAGCATTCCCCCGGAAGACCAGAGGCAGCCATTGGAGAATGTCAGGAGTGATAAACGATACCATCCTTACAGGTCATCTGGACGGAATCGATCCCGCAGGGAAGAACCAAACTCATTTCTGTCCGCTCCAAGTTCCGATGAAAGGATGGCGCGATTGTTCAGAGAGTGCATCCAATGGGAACAAAGGTATCGGGGGATAGGTGCTAGGGTAACCAGCCCCTTCACCCGCAATATCGAAACTGCTATCACCCCCCGGGAATGGAAAATCCCAACGATGGAACCTTAAAAGGGAACCTCTGACCCCATCGTACATTTACAGAGATACACCCAGCATATGCTCATGAGCGGAGCAACGGAGGGAGTATTGTGTAAATACTTCCCACTTTTCTTGGCAGACCTAGCTACCTCCTGGTTCTACCACCTACCCCAAGGGTCCATCAGCTCATGGGAAATGTTGAAAGAAAAGTTCATCAGCCAGTTCCGCATTCATGTGGAACAACCCAAGGAAGCTTATTCCTTATCTAATATCAAGCAGAAACCCAGAGAGACAGTGCAACAATATCTAACCCGATTCAACGCCGCGGCGGCCGCAGTCCAAGATGCCGACGAGAAACTTATCCTAATGGCTCTCTGCAGTGGTGTACATCCGGATACTAAATTTGCTAGAAGACTAACCAAGGAAAAGCCAGCTACTTTACCTGACTTCTTCCATGAAGCTGGAAAGTATATGAGACTTGAAGACGCTGCCACTGAGAGGCGGTCAGGGCAACAGGCTAAAATAGCTACAGACATGATTCCCGCTGCAACAAAGGATGTTCGGAGAAATGACTCTAGAGACAATGCTGGGGCAAGAAGGGGGAAAAGCGCCTATATCGACCAGGACCAAGATTTGACTCTTACACTCCTTTGAATGAAACAATCGAAAACATCTTCCTAGCTACTCAAGACGAAGTTTGGTACAAGCGCCCCCGCACAAGAAGGAGTCAGATAACGCACTCAAGACTGGAAAGTTCTGCCGCTTCCATGGATCCCATGGACATGACACCAATGAATGCCACCATCTCTGGGACTTGATTGAAGAACACATCAGAAGGAAGAAACTGGAATGCTATGTAAAAAGCCAGAATAGGACTTCGACTCCTGCCAATGAGAATCCTGGGCTACCCCTCCCAGAAGTAGGCGGAGGAAATCGCAACACCAGCGGCTATAGTCAAGAGAAGATAGTGGTCCATACCGTATCAGGAGGACCACACATCGCCGACAGAAGCTGGCCAGAGATGGAAAGATAAGGTAAGTCACTTAGAGACGGTGAAGGCTACGTTAACTCTGTTATGGAAGAACACCACCCGAAACCGAAAGAGAACGACGACATCACGTTCAGTAGGCGTGATCTAGAGGGAAGACAGTACCCACACATGGATTCTATGGTCATCTCTGCCTAGTTCGGTCCAGCCAAAGTTTTTCGAATTTTAGTAGACACTGGAAGCTTGGTAAATATCCTATTCAAGCATGCTTTCAACAAAATGAAGCTGTCAATAAAGGATGTGCCTCCCTGCAACAAACCACTACATGGTTTCACTGGAGATGCGAAGATGCCCCTCGGGCAACTGGACCTTTTTGTTGAAATAGGAAGTCATCCCCGCTCCGTTGTGCGAAAACAAACATTTGTGCTAATAGAAAGCCACTCGGCCTACAACGCCTTTTTGGGAAGACCAGCCTTGTCTGACTTCCAAATTGTCCTAGCCCTATGGTGCCTGAAAATGAAATTCCCAATAGATAACGGAGTAAGAGAAATGGAGGGGGATCAAGACGCTGCTCGAGACTGCTATGTAACTGAACTTCGCAATAACCGCAGAAAAAATAAAGGGAAAAATGCAGAGACTACTCTCTGCATGAAAAACTTGGAAGCATAGCAACTAAAGAAAGCCCCTCCTCTTCGATATACCAGTGACCCTTTCAATGAATTAGACCCCAGGGACAAAGAGGAGGAGGCCACCGCCGAGCCTGTAGAGGCTATGGAATTCGTAGCTGTAGACAAACATGACTCAAGTAGACTATTGAAAATCGGATCTCAACTAAAAGAAGTATTAAAGGAACAACTCATTGATTTTCTTTGCCACAATATGGATGTATTTGCATGGACGCACGCTAATATGACAGGAATCTCCCCAGATGTAGCATGCCACGTACTGAACATCGATCCCACCAAGGCGCCAGTAAAGCAAAAAAAGAGAAGCATGGGGGCAGAACGGTCAGCAGCCCTAGAGGAAGAAGTAAAGAACTTACTTGCCAATGACTTCATACGAGAAGCCATCTACCCAAAATGGATCGCCAACCCGGTACTAGTAAAGAAAGCTAATGGGAAGTGGCGAACATGCATCGATTTCTCCAACTTAAATGACGCTTACCCGAAAGACTGCTTCCCACTCCCCCGAATCGACCAACTCGTGGACAGTATAGCCGGACACGAACTCTTATCCTTTATGGACGCATACTTAGGATATAACCAGATCCCTATGCACGCCCCCGATCAAGACCACACTAGTTTCATCACTGACCGGGGATTGTACAGCTACAAAGTAATGCCTTTTGGACTTAAAAACGCCGGAGCTACTTATCAGTGCCTCGTCAACAAGATGTTGGCGAAATTAATAGGGCGAACTATGGAAGTTTATGTGGATGACATGCTGGTAAAATCAAGAAAAGCCAACGATCGTATAAACCACCTGAACGAGATGTTTCAAGTACTTCGCCAATATGGAATGAAACTGAATCCTCTAAAGTGCTCCTTCGGAGTATCGTCGGGAAAGTTCTTGGGATTCATCGTCCATGCCAGGGGGATTGAAGCGAACCCCGAACAAGTCCGGGCCTTGAAAGATATCAAGATACCATCCACTCGAAGAGAGATGCAAAGCCTAAACGGGAAGGTGGCTGCCCTAAGCAGGTTCATCTCTAAAGCAACCGACAAATGCATCCCTTTCTTCGAAGCTCTTAAGAAAGACAAAGGAAAGTTCGAATGGACTGACGAATGCTCGACAGCCTTCCTTAACTTAATTGAACACCTCCAAAGACCACCAGTACTCTCAACTCCAAATGAAGGCGAGGAACTATACCTATACCTTGATGTATCATCCCATGCTTTAAGCGCCGCTTTGGTGAGGGCGACAACCACGTACAGCGACCCGTATACTTTGTAAGCAAGAGATTCACAGGGGTAGAAGCCTGATACCCTAAACTTGAAAAGCTAGCATACTGTTTGCTAATCACGTCACGGAAACTGCGACACTACTTACAATCTCATTCCATCAGAGTTTTAACCGATCAACCGCTAAGACAAGTACTCCATCGCCCCGACACTTCCAGGCGACTACTTAAGTGGTGCATTGAACTGAGTCAGTATGATATTACCTACCATCCTCGCACCGCTATCAAGGGACAAGCCATAGCTGATTTCATTGTCGAATTCACTACTAACGAAGGTAAGGAGCAATATGAAGTAGCAGAATATATCAAATGGAACCTCTTCGTTGATGGAGCATCAAATGAACAAGGCTCGGGGGCAGGCGTTGTGATAATCACCCCTAGGGGAAGGAAGCTGCACTACACCCTAAGGTTGGAGTTCACTGCCACTACCAATGACGCGGAATACGAAGCAGTGATAGCCGGATTAGAACTTGCCTTGGAGATTGGAGTCGGTTCTTTATGTCTCCATGGTGATTCTCAACTTATTGTAAATCAAATACTAGGAGAATTCCAGACTCGAGAAGAACGACTAACAGCATATCTAAAGAAGACCAAGCTGCTGCTCAATCAGTTGGATCACTATTTAATCAAACACATTCCTCGAGAAGAGAATCAGGAGGCCGACGAACTGGCTAAGCAAGCTAGCATGAAGGACGGCGCCGCTTCCCGAACAATAACCATCTCACAGCTACTAGCCTCGAATTACGAGACAATGAACATGATAGCTGTAATCAAAGAGGAAACTTGGATCACTTCTATCCGGAAATATTTACAAGATGGCACACTGCCCGACGGGCGTAATGAAGTCAAGAAAATCTTGAGGAAAGCTTCCCGCTACACGATACAAGAAGGCATCCTCTATCGACGCGGCTTCTCTAATCCCTTGTTAAGGTGTGACGCTGGAAGGGAAGCCAAGGAGATCTTATCCAACATACATCGAGGACGTTGTGAAGATCACACTAGGGGGCAAACTCGGGCAAAGAAGATACTCCGATATGGATATTACTGGCCCACCTTAAACAAAGACTCCCTAAAGTTCGTCAAAAGATGTGACAGATGTCAGAAATTTGCTAAGATTCCTCGACTACCAACAAATGAAATTACTCAAATGACCAGCCCTTGGCCCTTCGCAATATGGGGAATTGACTTGATTGGCGAACTGCCAGTGGGCCGAGGCGGAGCCAAATATGCCATAGTAGCAGTTGACTATTTCACCAAATGGGTGGAAGCGGAGCTTCTAAATAAAATATCTTCGGCAAAATTCATTAACTTCTTGATCAAAAATACTTTATGCAGGCACGGGGTTCCACTCGAAATCATATCGGACAATGGGCTTCAATTTGACAGCGAGGAATTCGCCGACTGGTGCCAAGAACACGGAATTCACAAAAGCTTATCATCTGTGGCTTACCCCCAGGCAAACGGACAAGTCGAAGCTGTCAAAAAAATCCTCAAAACCCTAATCAAGAAGAAACTAGAAAAGTCAAAAGGCGCTAGGGTGGATGAACTTCCTACGGCACTTTGGGCCTACCGCACATCTTACAGAGCATCAACAGGGCATACTCCTTTCTCTTTGGCATATGGATCGGAGGCCATGCTCCCAGTTGAAACTGTAGTGCCTTCCCACCGTAGGATCCACTACAACCCAGAAGAGAATGAAGAACTCCTCCACATGTCTTTGGATCTAATTGAGGAGAGAAGAAATGATGCAGCACTCAAAGCAGCAGCTCACAAGCGAAAAGTGGCAGCACAATACAACTCCAAAGTTAAGCACTGCAGCTTACAAGAAGGAGATCTTGTCCCCAAGCGGATCTTCCCGCGCCCCGGAGCGCTAGATCCAATCTGGGACGGACCCTATGTAATTCATAAAGATCTCCGCAACGGAGCCTATATTTTGTCAACAGTGGACGGAGAGGTGTTCCAGAGGGCATGGAACACCCGAAACCCCCGTCGATACTTTTCTTAACTTGTACTGCCCATATGAAGTGACTTAACAAAGAGAATCAGTGGACGTAGGCATTTTCGTGCCGAACCACTTTAAAAATCTTGTCTCTTTTTAACTTGTTCCTTTATATCTTGGCTGCTTGTCAAGCTTTATCCTTTTCTGTTGAACAAAATCATGTATAATGACGTTTCCATATTGGAACTTCACGGCGCAACCTCACCTGGACAAGACCCAACAGGTACTATGCGATTCTATGCACTCACCAACGAGACACTTTTGTTCCAGCATCCCTCTGATGCGGGTTAACTCATTGCTCGGATTTCCCTCAAAGCCAACTGTAATGAGCCGAGTATAAGCCATCAAGAAGGCCGACTATAGCCTATGGCAGCTCATTACGGCGTTCGGCTTGCCAGCAAATATGAACCTACTTTAAGCCCCAACATAAGGTGTGGCCAGCCAGGGGTAGTTCACGGTTGACGATCGGCACCCACGCTAGCCGGCCACAGTAAATCGAATAATACCCACGATTACGGGTCATAACGGCTCGGGTAGTTACTGTGCGCGATCTCGGCTCCGATATGTCTTAAGTCCGGCTGTGGTAAAAAAGATAAACTCCCCGTGGAGGCGTAAAATGGGTGACAAATGTCTCCAAGACCCACAGCTAGGGAAAGTGACTACAAAACCCGTTTGCCACGAACTTAAGCATATCGACGGCCTTCCGTGATTGGAAGTTTTACTGTTTCTCATATTTCCATTTCATTCAAAAACTTTCCTCCTATCCTATATAACAATCCTTAAAGTACAGGTCACAAAATAGGGGAACTCTCGCTTGTGGAAATATGAGCTCACATCCGGATGACGGAACACTCGGCTACATTCCATACTCAGTCACGTAAGACATTCAAAGCAACCCTCTACAACTAAAACACGAAGGGCGGTACTATCTTCTCTTTTATACAAATATATAGCTTTAATTTATTCACACATCATATTGGCATTACAAGATATGAGATAATATTTTAAGCAGAAACTTAGCATTAAATACGATTAAGTCACATGCATAAACACGCAGCTGTATTTCTTATGCAACATATCAAAATGACAACAGCATTCAAACATGACAGAATCAGCTTATGTTATAAAATTACATAAAGTCATTCTTTACAAATAATATAATTACAAGTTACATTAATGTTTCAGACTAACATAGACAGCAACCAAAATATGTACAAGTCTATTCAAAGAATCAGGGCTTCGCCTCCATCCCGCTAGCCCTCAGGATCTACTTAACCGTAGGATCGGAACTCCCAGCATGTGCTACCGAGGTCCCGCCTGCATAATTCAGAAAAGAATCCATCAATAATCATGAAAGATAAGCAATCAAATCATGAAAAGGTTAAAAGGAAAGACTTACCATCACCTGCTCCCTGACCATCATCGTCTAGCTGCACGCCTACCTCATCCGCGGCAAGCAGTCGTATGCCCTCCTTAACCGCCACCTTCTCTTCCTTAGTGAATTAGGCCGTAACCACATCCATCCTGAAAGCCGCACCACCATCCTTATCCGCATCGGCCTTAGCTTCCTCCAAAGCCTGGAGATATATCCTAGCCATAACCCGAGGATAATCGTCCATCCAGGACAGGTTGCCCTGCCTCCAAGTACGGAAATACATGTCCTGGAGCATCTCGTCCATCATCCCCTCGTTCTCCTCAAACTCTTTCATCCGGACCTCAGAAGCCGACAGTCGTGCGACAGCAGCATCTCTCTCCAATCGGTATCACGAGCAGTCAGCCTGAAGGGACTTCCGCATCACTTCCATCTCCTCCTTCAGCTTGGCCTGAGCAAGCTCTGCGGCCTCAATCCTCCCAGACAACTCTCCTGCCTGCTCAAGATCCGCTCTCCGAACCTTGTCCACCGTTGCGATGGACATGTCAATCCGTTCCTTGCAGGCAGCCTCCATCTTTCGTAGTTCTGCCTTACTAGCCTCTTCCATAATCTTCTTCAACCGTCTGGAGGTTGCCTCATGCTGAGAAATCTGAATGGCTTGATCGGCAAGCTGTTTGGCCTGATCAGCAACCTTCAGTCGCAACCAAATATTAGCACTTCCGATTTCCTCCCCAGCCTTGGCCATTCGAGCGTGATGCTCCATTAGCCTCTTGGTCTCCTCAGCCACCCGATCGATGTTTGCCTTGGCCTCATTCCCCATGGTCACAATCCGAGTAGTAAGCAAATCGAGGTCTAAGGACTTAGCCTCATCAAGCACCCGTACCATGGGATTGCGGGGAAGAAGATGCTCACCCGTGGCCTCGTCAAAAGAGATGTCCTGAAAACTCGGGTCCAGATCCGGGTGGCCGGCAAATGGGTTGCGAACCAAACCAGGATGGTCTATCGGGGTGACGGTTGGATTTTCGGACGGATGTGGGGAAGGCATAAGCTCAGTATCCTCCTCAGTAGTATCATGGATAGGCTGGACTGGAGGCTGAGGGCCAGGTAAAGGTTCAAACGAAGATCGGCCCCTCTTTCTCTTTTGCATATCTTCTTCAATAACTCCGAGAAGAGGGCGATATCTAACCGCATCTCCAGAATGGCTAGCTGACGGCTTTGGTTTGGCGGAAGCTTTGAGTAACTTATACTGTTCAAGGCGGTGCCGAATATCTGATGTCTTGGCCACCTTACCCATTCCTGGAATAAAAACCAAGTGTTACAAGCATGCATGAAACTATGATTCAAGAAACATGTGAAGTTAAAAGGAGTTAAGAATTCACCTTTAACCGCCAGAGTTGCCTTAGCTGAAATACTCTCAGAAGATAGACTGGCACCAGTCCCGGCCTTATCAGACTTCTTCGACTTCTCCACCAAGGCTGATCCTTCCTCCAACCCCTCAAAAGCCTGGCGGAAGGCATCATCCGTCCACTCTTGAATCTCGCATGCTTGCCCAGGAGGCGAAGCCCCGGCACCATCACCACCACCATCACCTTCTCTGTCGTCTCCACTCTCTGCCTCTCCTCCTACATCGCCTCCTTCGCCTTCACCTCTATCCTACTCCACGTCTTCCTCCCCCGGAGTAATTGGAAACGTGCTAGGGGAAGGGCCGTCTGACTTCTTGATTTTCTTACCTCCGACAACTGGAGGTTTTGTGAAAGGCTTCCTCTTGCCGCTCTTCGCCGTGGCTCCTCCTTTAGCTTGAGCAGCCCTCTCTTCCGCTGTATCCCTCTGCTTGACCACGGACTGATGTGGCAGGATCAGGTTGAGCCCCAAAAGTGTAGCATTCCTGATAAAATAAGTAGCCGAACTATCTCTTCCCGAAATAGCTTCTATTTCCGTTGCCGTCTGAACCAGGCGATCATTCTCCACGATCGCAAAACCACCTGTCGCTAGCAAGAAATAAAAACACATAAGTAGAAGCATTGCAACCAGAACGGAAATTATAAATAAATCCTTGACTTACATCCGGAGGTGAAGCGACGGATAGAAACTGAGTCGTCCCTGATGAAAAACCATTCCTTCTTAAACATGATGTACTTCGAATACAAGTCCAGGACGGGCTTGAAGGATACGGCCGATTCCAAGCTGATATATGGAGACCCCTTCTTGTAGCCCCTCAGATTATACAGATACCGGATCTCCCGGTTGGAAGGAGGACGCCCGTATCTCCTCTGAAAGATGACGAAAAGACTCACCAGAATGGCGTAGGAGTTAGGCTGAAGTTGGAATGGAGCCACCTTCAGATATGTGATGAAGCTAACTATCCAGGCGTTGAGAGGCGGGATAGCACCACACATGCAATGGTATCTGCTGTAAGCAAAGTAGCCTTCAGGAGGGTCATACGGCATCACTCCTTCCCCCGGCAATAGCATGCGCGCTCTATCGATCCCAAAGGAACGGGATATAACATCAAGATGCTCCTCTTTGAGGGAGCTAGGAAAACAGTTGGGCGGGGAATTCAAGAGCTCCCGAGGGCCATACCCATCCACTAATGACCTCGGGGCAGGTCCATGTCGCGCAGGTCCCGGCTGGACTGGAGGCACGGCGGAAGACTCACTCCTGTCCGAAGATTTTTTCTTTTCTGATCGGGTTTCCACTTTGTGAGACATTTATCTGCAAACACAAAAGCAAAAGTATGTTGTTAGAGCAAGGAGTATAAAAATATAAAAAAGCAAGTATGAACAATCTAGAGTATCGTTCGTAGGTCGAACATAGGGACCATTCGGCATTTAAACACTACCGAATTCATTCGGTGTTAAAAGTTTTCAAGTTCATTCGGTATCGATGGTCTTTGAGTTCATTCGGTATCGATGGTCTTTGAGTTCATTCGGTATTGATGGTCTTTTAGTTCATTCGGTTTTGAAGGTTCTCAAGTTCATTCGGTACTGCTAGCACCAGCTCATTCGGCGAAAGAAAACATACCTGGTTCGGTACTCGGTTGATTCAGTACTCAGGTTGATTCGGTACTCAGGATGATTCGGCTATCTCAAAACGATAAAGGATAACAGTAACCTGAAGCCCCTATTTATAGGCGAAACATATCGACCGGACCAACTGGTTCGGCGCATTCAGGACCGAACGAAGCTACCACAACTGCGGGAAAAACAAAGCACGACATATGTTAAACATATGCCCTACTTTGGGGGGCAAATGTTGGGTGCATTTCCACACCTTGCCGAACCAGTCCACTCCTTGCCGAACCACAAGCACTACTGAACCAAAGACTCGAACCTCGTTCCTACGCACTACCGAACCAACCAACTCTCCCATGCCTGCCGAACCACTTCACCACCGGACCACCTGCCACCGGTCCAAAGCCTCGCCGAACCAGGATCTCACCAAACCAGAGCCACCCCACACCAATGCCGAACCAACCTATCTCCCAAGCATCACCGGACCAACGTGCCACCAGACCACCGATCCAAGGCACCGTCGGACAACATACTACTCTCCACCGAACCAAGACATTCCAGATCAACCTAGTCAGGCCAGATAGCATCAGCCCAGGCCCACCAGCAGATACATACATCCATGACCCCTGGCCCCAGCCTCACTCTATAAATAGAGGGGCAGTGGTACAAAAATGGCAGACAAGTTTGAGAGCTCAAGCACGGAAGGAACTTTCAAACAACTTTCATATACTTGTATACAAAGCTTTGTACTTGTAATCTGAAAGAAAAAGGGGAATAACATATAAAGTGGACGTAGGCACGTTCTGGCCGAACCACTATAAATCTCTGTGTCATTTACAGTTTAGTCCATCTATTTTATATATTTGCGTAAATCACCCAAACCATCCAGATCAACGTAAAATCAACTAATTCATACGACTCGGAAGTGTTTGCCCATTTTTTGTGCAAATATATAAATTCGAGTTAATACTTCAAATGTTGATTAAATTCCTTTAAATCAATTTACCTTTAAAATTTTTAAACAATTCAATTCAAAGTTCAGACCTAACATATTATACCACAAATCAAATTAACCTTTAAACAATTTAATTTTGAGTCAAATTCTCAAAATTCCATTTTGAATTATCTTTTACTTAACTTTTTTTTCAAAGTTCAAATAAGAATTCAAAACAATTTAATTTATTACTCAATTTTATCTTCCAGTTTAAAACTAGTTTCTTAAACAATTTTAATTTACAAGTGTAATTATTCAAATTTTCAGTTCAAAGTAATTTCTTATCCTTAATTTCAAAATAAAGTGTGATTTTTCTTTTATCCCAATAATGAATATATTACCATACTTCATTTTCATTTATTTAAACAAATCCAATTTCAGCTTAAAGATTATTAATAATAACGGGATGGTATCATTCAAATTATTTTAAAACATCCATCCATTTCCAATTTTCGGATCTCAAACCCAATTTGAGATCACTCAAACTCTCAGTTCCAATCAACCATTTAACTTCCTAAGTTAAATCTTAATTCCATCTTAAAATTTCCAAATCAGGTTGATCATTCAAACTTATTTAACTTTTCCAAGTTAAATTCAATTCAGTCAAATTTACACAATTTGAACTCCCATTCAAATTTCAAAATACTTTCTCATCTATAAGTTCAAAAACTTATCACTTGGGTTTTCACATCTCATTCCAAACTTAAAACTCAACATTAGAGTTCATTTCAAACCATCTTTGACATTATGTATATTCCTCATATATACATATCATTTCCTTTGCACACCAAGTTATCCATAAATTTTAAACCACGTTTGGATTTAATTCAAAACAAATTCCTATATATTTCAAATTCTTGTTTGAAATAGGACCCCTTCATTCAATAATACTATTTATCATTTCCATATCACTTTGAAACAATTTTCAAATTCTGGACCCAGATTTAAACCTTTACAATTTAGATCATTTTCAATTCCAATTTATAATTCATACTTACCTAAATGTTTTATTTCCTTAAAACATTTCATTTTGCTTGCTCATTAATACACACTCTATTATTAAATACAACAACCATTTATGATAATACCCAAGGTTATCATATCTAGAAACCATTTCATTATTATCTTATTCTGAAATTCATTCCCAAATTCACGATTTAAATTTTAGGTTGAATTTATTTCAAACTTATCTTTATTTAATTTTAATTCAGTTGTAATTCTATTACACTTAATTTAATTCCAATATTTAACATCCAGTTACCTTAATATTTATTAGAAAGATATATTGCTTTATATATCAAAATATATTCTTATATAAAATCATTTAAAATCTTTATATAAGAAAATAAAAAGTATGCTCTCTCATATATATACACTCACTTCATTCTAGGGTACCACTTACCCTATCCTTAATGAGTAATCCCACCAGAGCCAACGTTCTCGCTTAATCTTCTGCTCTGATACCAAATGTAACGACCCGTAAATTTCGATCCCGAAACTTCCAGATAGTTAGTGAAAAGAAGAAAGAGAAAAAGAAGAAAAGAGAAAGAAGAAGAAAAGAGAAAGAAGAAGAAACAGAAACCAGTTACAGAAACCTCACATTCGCAGCAGATTAAAATATAATATATCATAAATAACGGTTTTTCAAAGAAGAATCATCATCAGTACAATTATATTTTTATACATCAGAGTTACAACCTTTAAAATACACCAGACAGTTTAAAACAACATGTCCAAGCCAACTATACTATACACAGCAGTAAACACTCCATACGTTCCAGCCATCCAGCTCGCCTATTGAGCTCCAGAACGTCCTTACCTAAAAATCTGTAATACTCGGTCTGACCCGAGCATTACATCAAAGTAACACCCGGGTCAGGCTGAAACCAGCGTGAGTAAACCCATCTAACAAGGAATACAAAAGTATACAGATTATATGAACCCGGGTAACCTACATCAATATACAATTTTACAAATTGTCATAGTCATCACTTATTTCTCACATCAATTTCTAAGTACCCAAACTTAAATTAAATGGTGCAATTCACTTAAATCATTCCTCTTCAGCCTATTGATTTCACATAACAATTTATAAAGAATCGAAGTGGTTTCGGGTATTTACTAATACCCGACTCCGGTCTCTTCGAATTAAATACCATCTTAAGACAAAGTTGTTTAAGCCTCAAACATTTCCATGTATACCCATAGTAACAGATTCACATAGCAATTCTTTTTTAGAAAGATAATCCATATCTAACACCCTAGCATCACAATCACCTACCATGTGTAAGAACAATCCAAACATCCAATAACATTCAGTCATTCACAAGAAAAGACTTTAATCACACTATCTTTAATTAATTTTAAAATAAATTAAATTAATTCCTTCCATTACTATAATCCTGTGTGTTTAATCCTTAATTATTTACAGCAAATTAATTAATTATTCACCAATTACCCATCTTAACTAATCGCCCTCGATTAATTATTCTTTAATTACATTAAGTAATTAACTCTTAATTAATTACATAAATTAGTTACCCTCAAATAATTTCATTCATTAATCAATCCTGAATAGTCACATTAGTAATTAACTTCCCTTAATTACTTATGTTCATTAAATCAATCCCTTGATTAATCTCATAATTAAATCCTTTTTATTTACACTGAGTAATCACTACTTAATTACTTCCCTCAAGTAATTATCCTTAATTAATTACATCCAGTAATTATTCACTAATTACTTCACTAATTAATTATACCTCATTAATTATCTTGAGTAATTATATTTAACTCAACAACAAATGATTACTTTTAATTAATTAAACTAAATTAATTAAAATTTTCCACATCAACTTAATTATACTGAGTAATTAATTCCTTCAATTACTTCATTAAGTAATTATTCATAATAATTCTTTTACATTATGTAATAAACCTCTTAATTACTTATCACTTAATTACTCCTTAATTGGTTAACCTTGATTTATCAATCCTTAATTGTCACTTTTAAGTACAATAAATAATTAGCCTTTAAGTAGTTATTCTTCAGTTGCTTACATTAATAATCTTTAATCCAACACTTCTCTTTTAACAAAGTAATTACATTAAGCAATTCGTACTATGTTTTATTACAATTTATAATTCACTTAAAACACATAGGATAAAATTTAAAACACTATATCTTTTTAAACATATTACCCTCCTAATTAAGTTTTAGAAACACCTTAAGGATTAGCTAAATTAATTAAAACTTAAAACAAATTATCTCAACTTTAATTAACAACATTTAATAATCGATTATTGTTTCAAATAGTTTTTAAAGATAATTAGTTTAAAACCTAACTTTGTTGACTGAAAAACTTCGGGAATATAGAACATTTTAGTGAAGAAAAACCAGAATTACTCGTACAAGTACCGGGTTTCATTTACAAATTTCAAGTTTCCTTCTTCCTCTTCTTTTTCATTTATTCAAAGTTTTGCTTAAATCCTAAAATCTGATATGTTAATACACTCACGAACCTAAAACAAACTTCGAGCCCAATATCCCTCTTCTCATGCTTTGACCCGAGTGATTAGCGAGACATGACTACCACCAGTCACCGCGTGCACGTGTACACCGGAGACTCGCCTCTCTGATCATCGATGACTCTCCTTGCATCACGATGATCATCAACGCATCCAATTTTGACCTCTCAAACCCCCAATCTCAAAATCAAAATTTAGGTATCTCGTACAATTCCAGTAAACACCATCCCACTAGAAATTCCCTTGAACTCATATCACCGACCACCAAAATGCCATCTCATAACCTAACTAAAGTTCGAGATCTTTGTTTTAAAAATCATAGTTTGGAATGGAGATTTAGATTATATATAAGAATTAACAAATCATTTTATTTGATTTTTTTTCCTATACTTAAATTCCTCTGTTCCTTTTTACTTTCCAGATCGTATCTCCATTCAATTTTCTTAAACATACTTTTAGATCTTATTTTAGTTTTAAACAAACTTATTTGTTTAAGTACTTAAGCCAAATAAAGTTTTGAATGAGAGGAATTGAAATTTTACCTGAATTTGAACTCTGTACTTTTAAACAGATAACACTGTTGTTTCATTGCTTTCACCCAGACACATTTATATATATTCAATACATCATGCAACAACTTTCGTCAAAACTTCCAAATTTCATTCACGCATCCAAAACTAAATGGAACCAAGTTGAGTTTACTCACCAACAAGCAGAGGACAAAGAGCTATGCTTGTTTCCAGGCTCATGAATTTCCAGACATGCAGAGAACAGTTCTGTTGTCTTCTTTTTTTCTGTAACTTTGCTTCCAGGTTTGTTAAATCTTATTTTGCTTGTTGATTTATTTAACTTGAAGAATTTGAACTGTTGCTGCTTTCTTGCCTCTGATTTCAGGCTTCAGATTTGGTTTCCAGATTTAAATTTCCAGCTTTTATGTTCTTTTGGTTTTTGAATTTAGTTTCAGTTGAAAGAGGAGAAAAATTTAGAGATATTGAAAGAAAATACCAAAACTTTTTTTTCATATTTTTAAATTTTAAAGTTTTAATTATCAAAAGAAAAAAAAACAAATAAAGCCACTTGTCCTTAGGTTAATTATTTAGCTTACACATATACATTCCAATTTACAAATGTCTTTAAATTACTTAATTTGCTTATAAGTGTTTTAATGTTTTATTATTGATTTACAAGTGTTATCTTTGTTATCTATGATTTTATTTAAGTTAGGTATAAGTAAATATGTAATATTCACAAGATTATAAAAAAAATGTTTTTATCTTATATAAATACTTTTTAGATTTTAATAAATATACAAAAGTGAATTTAAGTGAACATTTAATTATAAATAACTTATATTTTGATCAAATTAAATGCATCATATGTTTATATGTTTAGGTAATTTATTTTAACTCTATATACATATACATATATATATATATATATATATATATATATATAGTTCATATATATGTATGTATTAAGCAACACAAATTAAATTTGAAATCAATAAATTATATTTATAATCTATATATATATATATACAACACAATTACAAATATAAATATTTATCTGATCAGATTTATTTGTTTAATCTAAAATTCAGTATTTTTATTAATTAACCCAATTGTTTTATTTATTACAATGCCCAAAAATCCGGGTTATTACAATACACAATACTTTTACCACTTTTACCACTTTGATTTCTATAATAATTTCCAACATGATTCCATCAACAACAATATTTTATTACTTACAATTAGGCACAACCTATTCCATAATTTTCGTACTGAATAATAGATTTGGAAACTAATCTATGTTAGAGATCCTTGCACGGATGAATGAAGATATAGTCCCACATCGCCAAAAACAAAGAAGTTTTCATGTTTATATACTCCTTTCCATTAACCTATATTGGCCGTTGGGCCCAAGTAATTTTGTGCGATGGGGAGGACCTATATGGCCATAGTTCAAACACACATGAGTGCTGCCCATCCAACCTCCCGGCTGGGTTCGGGTTCGGTTCTAATGTGTTTCTATCTTTTCGTTAGAAATAACAAAGCCTGTTTTGAACATTAGTTTTTTCAAATAGACGCAAACAATGATGAACAGACATGTCTGTTTCAAATAATACGACTATTGGTGATGAACGGATGCGACTGTTGGCACAAAATAGAAAAGACTATCAGATGTTGCAAATGACCGACGAATAAAAACGGCTGCTAGTCGTTGCAAATGACCGACGAATAGAAACTGCTGCTAGGCGTTGCAAATGACCGACAAATAGAAACAACTGTTAGGAGTTGCAAACGACGGACGAACAGAAATGACTATTAGGTATTGCAAATGACAAACAAACAAAAACAATTGTTGGGCGTTGTATATGACTCTTTGATTCGAAAGAACAGACGCAACCGTCTGAGCGGACACAACCGTAAAAGGCTATAAAAGGAGAGGGATACTGATCACATTCCTTATCCCCTTTTCTTCGCCTTCTTCATCTTCATTCTGTTCTCAAATCAAAGCATCATCAAATCAAAGAGTAGACATACTCGTCACAATCTTGTATGGATTATTCTGTTATACCTTAGGAAACTTTGCAAATAAAGTTCTAAGGAGATTTCAAAGGCAAGCCTCATAATTCCTTCCTGTTTTATATCAGTATATAATTATTATGCATTCGTGTGCACATTTTCATACAATTTTACATTTTTTTTTGTTACTTACTGTCTTGGTAATACGACCATATACAGCTTAAAACTTTACAGCTTTTAATGAAACAGAAATGGCAGCAATTGAGTTATCAGCAAAAACTACTACTCATAACAGATCTGATCCGTTCAAAAGAGATGGCGATGATTTCCATACTTGGAAAAATCAGATGTTGTTCTAACTATGTTGTGTCATCAAATATATCTCGAAGAGGAGGAACCTGTGCCAAAATTAGACAAAACTAGAGAAACAATATGTTTCAAGCTGTTGATGCATGGAAACATTCATATTTTCTATGTAAGAATTACATTCCAAAACTCTCTAGAAAAGATGTTGTACAATGTCTATCAGCCTCATCAGACAGCAAAGGCTCTCTGAAATACACTTGCCGCAAAATACAAAACACAAAATGTCAGTCTGAAGAAATTCATCGTAGACAAATTCATGGACTACCAGATGATAGACTTTAATCTGTGATTACTTAACTGCTTGAACTACAAATTTTCATTTATGAACTTGAATCATAAGGCCATAAAGTTGGAGAATCTTTCTTGGTTGAAGCAATAACAAGAAAGCTGCCTCCATTATGGAGAGACTGTCGTAACTATTTGAAGCATAAAAAAGGAGATTTCTTTACAAGACCTCATTTTTAGACTGAAGATAGAGGCAGATAACCGTGGGATTACACAATATAAAAGTGAGAAGGCATTTGTTACAAAAGGGTCAAAGAAGAAACTTCAGCAAAAACAAAAAGAAGAATTTCTTGCAAAAGAGGAAAGCGTCAGAAAATAAATATGATGATAATAAACTGTCCAAGAAGTTTAATGACAACTATTGAGTTTGTGGGAAGACGGGACACGCCGCTAAAGGTTGCAGAAACGAAAAGGAGAACAATTCAGAGGCAAATATACTGGAAAACATGAAAGTGGATGAGTCTAACTTTTCTGGAGTTGTGTCAGTGTTGTGTCAAAATGCAACTTAGTTTAGAATCCTACACAATGGTTGCTTGACACAGGTTCAACTCGACATATATGTTCTGATAAATTCCACTTACAACAAACTCGATCAGGGAGAAAAATCTACATGGGTAATTTTACAGTTTTCATGATTGAGGGCAATGGCACAGTCATACTCAAGTTCACCTCTAGAAAAACTATTACATTAAATGGCGTGCTTCATGTTTCAAACATTTGCAAAAACCTAATCTCTAGATCTGTGCTGTCAAAGAAGGGATTCCGAATGGTCTTCGAGTCAAACAAGATGGTTCTGTCCATGGTTGGAATTTATATAGGAAGGGGATATTTATGTGATGGTATGTTTAAGGAAAATTTGGTCGTAGTCGAAAAAAATACTATTTATTCTAATGAATAAAAATGAAGTTTTTTATTTAGATGTACATGAAACTCTATTATGGCATGATCTATTAGGACACATAAATTTCTGAAAAACGGAAAAACTTGCAAACCTAGGATTAACTCCAAAGTTTCAAGTAGATAAAAAAATACAAATGTGAGACATGTGTAGAAGCGTAAATGGTTAAAAAAAACCATTTCATACTATTGATAGGAGTACTGAACTATTGAGAACGGTTCATACTGCCTTATGTGCTTTCAAGTCATTACCTATAAGAGGTGGTAAAAATTACTTTATCACATTCAATGATGATTATACACAATAGTGCTATGTATGCCTTTTAAATAGTAAAGATGAAGCAATTATATCGTTTATGAAATACAAGGCTGAAGTAGAAAATCAACTTAACAAAAAGATCAAGTATTGAGATCAGATCGAGGTGGATAATATGAATCACAATTTGAACAATTCTATGCCGAAAATGGAATGATTCATCAAAGAACGGCCCCATATTCACCATAACGAAATGGTATTGTCGAGAGAAAGAATAGAACACTAAAAGACATGGTGAACGCTATGCTATTAACTTCTGCCTACTAACGAACTTGTGGAGGAAGCCCTAAATATGTCTACTCACATACTAAATAGGGTTCCACGCAGCAAAACAGGAACAATTCCACATGTAACAACCCATATCTCAATGGGCTTAAATTTCGACAAAAATCGAAACCCAAGTCCATCAAAGCACAGATTGCTGAATTTAGTACATGCAAATAAGCATGAGCATTACCAGAGATTGACAGAAATCTAAACACATAGGAAAACAATAATATGATAAGAATACTAATTATGACTACCCCTTCCCAAGGTACAAAATACTGACGAACCCTTATCAACCACGCAATACTTCCAAACCTATTTAGCACTTAATACTTCTAATTATGAAAGTTTTGATAACGTTGTTTTATCGGAACAATAGATATTATTTAAGTATTTAAGTAGTGTAAACTAATTGGTGTTATTGGGTCAGTTCATAAATATGATTCATTATAACACCTTAATGTGAAAAGGTATGAAAGTTTTAATAGACATATGTTTTATTAAACCGTAGCTTTTGTTTAAGACATGTAAATAGTGCAAATTATTTGTTATTTTGAGTCAACCCATAAACATTGTCCATCTAAACCTCTATGTTAAAGTGGTCGAGAGGTTGACTTAGTTTTAAAAGGCCTAAATCTTGATATGATTTTCACCTAAATTGTGAAAAGCAAAATAAATTTTGTGTTTTGTATGTACTCTTAGGATTCAGAAGGGTATTATACAAATAAATAAAGTGGAAATAAATTATTATTTGGTGATAAATAAATGAATGACTTTATGAAATATTTTTAAACTTTGATGAAAATTTATGAAATAATACATAAACCATTTCGATATTGCATAAAATATTAAATGAAAATTTATGTGATTTAGAAAGATTGGTGTAGTCAACAAACCAATAACTTTAGAGTATAACTTTCAATTTTTCCCAAGTAAGTTTGGATAATCTTTTAAGCAATAACCAAAGGCTAATGAGCAAAGAATGTTACGCTTAGATAATTATCTATTTTTAGGAAATCAAGAAAGCTTTGAACCTAATTTAGGAGTTCGTTGTTAATCTTTTGACATTTTAAATAATGTTGAGTGTTAGATTTTTTTTCCTTATGGAATTTGAATGATTAATAATGTTAGTGTATTCCTTTATAGAATTTGATTGATTGATTGTGTGGTCTTATATACCAAAGTTTATAATGTTAAAAAAAATTATAAACCAAGGTTTTTGAATTACTATTTATTATTCCTACTTAAATCCCGATGCTTTTGAAAATGTGACTTCGGAAATTTTATTGGAAAAGAAATAATAATTGTTCACTCTTGTTGTTGTATTTGGAGGAACCGAAATACCCCTGGATGCGCCATGTTGTTTTGATTCTAGAGTTTTACATGTTTTGCTAGGAGGACCTCCTCCTAGTTATTTATTTTTGGTTTTAATACATTTCTTTTTGAAGAAATATGAAAATAAATTTTGAATATAAGAGCCTGGGCATTTAGATCTAAATTTACTTTTTGATATGACTGGAGGCAAAGTATTTTATTTCAGGGTATTCTCTGAATTTGGTTGCATATAGATTTATATCATACTAGTTTTTGTTGGATAAGTTACGTCTGATTAATGTGTTGGTATTTCTAGGATAGCTTTATTTAGGATAGGACTGTGGTAAATTCCGGGGACGAAATTCTTTTAAGGGAGAAGAGTGTAACGACTCGAAATTTAACAACATTAACTTCCAAATATTTAATTAATTTTAAATATTCAAATAATAGGTTTTATAATTAATATTAAATTATTTTAAATAATAAATATTGAAGATAAAATAGATTTCAAAATTAGTTTACAAAAATATTTAGTTCGAAGAAAAATCGAAAATATGACTGGAAACTGTTTTCCAAATTTTCGATGTTTCATCTTATAAAATTGTTTGAAATGTTGTCAGACTTGTTTATATTTGAAACAACATTTAAATGGTTAATAATGTAGATTAGTTGGCTTATATTGGTATATACATAGGTATATATACTTAAGTATATACATGTATATACTAAAAGATGCCTTAAGGGACATGATTTGACACTTTGGCGACTAGAGTACAAAACATGTTTAAACGTGTTTTCTTTGACATGATGGGGGGAGACAAGGTGGAGGCTGAAATGGCATGTGTGGTGGAGGGTGTGATGGCAAAACAATGTGGAGGGTAAAGGACAAGGGGTGTTTAGGTAATTTACATTTCACTTGCTTAGCCTTTCATCTCTCAAATTTTCCTCTTCTTCCACCGATCAGATCTCTCTCATATCTTATCCAAATGAATTTTTTCCTTTTTTTCAAATCATGTCAAATTCCAGTGACTACAACTTTTATCTTGATCACTTCTTCAAATTTCAACCATAGCTATGTCAAAATATCATTTGTTTACAGAGTGTTTTTGCATCCAGAATTTCAAGTCCAAAAAGGGTCCTTCTTCTTTTGACCATATCTTCTTCAAAACTAATTATAATTGAGTGATTTTTATTTTGAAGTTGTAGAGAAAAAAATTTATAAAACTTTTCTCTTTGCTAAATTTACAAAATTCGAGAGTAAGTAGTCTAAAAACCAGTTGTAAAATGACCTGTTTTCATGTTCATTTTTGAGAGTCTGATGATTATCCAAATTCACTCCACCTTACCTAAAACAGTTTCACTTCCTTCTTCTTTCAAGGCTGAGTCTACCTGGTGTATTAAGGGTTCAAGACTTCATCTTTTGCTTAGGAATGGAAGTACTAGGTCATACTCTAAGTTAGCGAGAGTTTGGATAGATTTCGGTGAGTGAAACTACGCTTTCTTAAACCAAGTTTATACTATGTTAATGTTCAGGTGAATAGCCTATGAATGCTTGTTGTATATGTGAAGTGATGGTTTGGTTGTTTGCTTGGTGTATATGAATGCTTGTTGTATATGTGTTGTGCTTAAACCATGGCTATGTGATGTTTGGTTGTATGGCTAATGTCATAAGTTTGTTTTCGAACTGCCCGTATAGCGATAGTCGCTATATTGGCACTTTCGAAAAATTACCTTTTATCGAAACTGTTTTGTTTAATCTTCATGCTTGGAATAGTTTTACAAGTTAAGCAAAATTATGATTAGCGACGTTTCAAAAGTAATTAACCATTTTAATATTGATTATTCAATTTAATTAATTAATTAGTTAATAAGGATTAAGGTTAATTAATTACTAAGTAAATGATGTGTTTTAAATTTAACTAATTACTTGGTTAATAATTGTTTAAATTAATTAATTAATTTTATTTAATAATGTTTAAATTTAATTAATCAATTATTTAATGATGTTTAAGGACAATTAATCATTCAATAATGATGGACTAAAGATAATTAATAAATTTGCTACTGATGCATTTAAATTAATATAAAAAAATTAATAAATGATTTTTAAAATTTATCAGCTTGTTTTAACTCTAATTAATCTTTCTCTTATTGATGCATATAACTAATAAATCAATTTAATTATATTTAATTTTATTAAAAAATTGAATTAATGATGTTTTAAAGGTGATTTATCCTTTTTAATTAAAGGTTATTGGAGTTAATTAATCAAATTAATTTATGAAGTTTCAAAGTGAATTTATCAAAGTAACCAAGATGTTTTGTCTTTATTATTCATTTTAAAAAATGATAATTATTTATTCATAATTTACTTAATTATATTTTACTAATTAATTGGATTAATAACATTTAAAGTGGTTTATCATTTTTATTATTCAAAGACATTTGAAGTTGAAAAATGAAATTGCGTGATGAAAGTTTAAAGTTAATTAGTCAATGTAATAAAAATGTTTTAAGTTACTAAATCCTTTTTAAATTGATATTTTTAAGTTAGTAAACTCTTTTAATAAAATGTTTCAAAGCTAATACTTGTAATGTAAGGCTAAGCACGAATCCAGGCTTTTAAAAGAAAAAAATGTTTGATTCATTTATGCAAATGGATTAATTTCCATAAAGCGATTCACTTATATGGGAACGATTTATTTGTGTACTTAGCACTAAATGTCGAAGAAGTAGACTTGTCGCTATTTCGAAAGTTAAGAATAATCATGAGACATGAATTTGAGGTAGCACTTCCTTGATGTGACGACCCGGAATTTTTGAATGTTTGAAATCGGAATATTTAATTGATTTTAAATATTTAAAAGTTCGCTTTTAACTTGAGTTCAAACATCGCTATTTATTTGATAATTAAATTATTGAATTAAATAATTAGAAGTTGGATAAAATGTTGAATCTGGAATTTTAAGCCTGTTAAAAATAATTTGAAGGCTTGTGAAATTTATATTGATAGTTCTGAAGATAATAAAAGCTTTTAAAATTGAATTTGGAAGTGCTTTGTTAAGTTTTGAAATTTTATCGTTTAAATTGAATTTAAATAAAAATAATAATATATACATAAATAAATTGACCAGTCAACCCTTCCATTCAGCTGTTTTTCTATCCCGTCGGTCATTACTCCTTTCACTTAAATCATTTTGCTTATCCTTCTCAAGCACGCTTCCCCTTCAAATTCGTTTCCCTGGTCCCTTTTTATAAACAGCGAAAGCTTTCCATCAAAAAAATTAAAAAAATTAAAAAAGAAGGTTCGTTCGAAATGGCGAAAATGTGAAATTTATCAAATCGAATTCGTCGAAATCAACAGGGTCGGTTCCTCATTCCAAAGGGGGGAAGCATCGTTCGCTTATCCATCGCGTCGACTGGGGGAAGAGGGTTAGACTGGGACGGCATCGCGTTTGAATAATCTCGATTTCAAGCATCGTGTTTACGCTCTGCAGCATCAATAGGTTGGGGAGAAGCGATCGAGGCGAGGTACTCGATGTAAGGAGAGCACATGAAGTGGGAGGAGAGGTAGTAGGGTTGTGGTGGTTACTGAGAAGTCGCGGCTTGTTCATCGTGAGCCTGGTATCGTGCGAGGCTCGTCGATTTTGTCCCAGATTCGTATTAAGGTAATTGGATTTTCTGAATTTTTAAATTTAAATGCTTACTTAAGTCTATATTTGTAATCTAATGATGATTAGTATTAATTCAATTACCAGAAATTTTTACAGCAATGTCAAGTTTTACTTAAAAAAATGTTACAGTAAAGAAGAATTTTGTTTTAATTTATAGATATGTATATCTACGTGCAATAATTTTTGTTTTCAGTAAAGTTTAAAATAAAGATCTGTTTTAATAAGTTTTACAGTAAGATAAAAGATTTTTGAAAAAAAAAATTGGATGATTTTTGGAATGCTATGGTTACACCTTATTTATGGAATGTTAATTAATTTATTAAATCTATAGATTTATATAATGTATATACATATAAAGGTAAACAAAAGTTATTATAGGTGGGAAAATATAAGGATTTAAATAAAAATTTGATTTTTAAAATCTATATGGATTATTGTTACAAATATATATATGTGTGTGGTTTCAAAAGAAATATATATATATATATATATATTTCACTTACTAGCTTAAACTTTAAATAATGTATTTTAAAAATTCAAGTTTGTCTAATAAACTTATTTAATTATTTTAGTTACTAAAATTAATCTATTAAAGGAAAAATTAGGTTAAGTTAAATTTTTAGTTTAAAAATTTAAAATCATTTGTTAAGTAAATTAAATGAGATTAATTGTTCGATTCCTTCGAATATTAATAAAATCATATAAATGTTTATACAAGGTCAAGTACTATGAAGAAAACAAGTCGAATGGATATGGGTTGCAAACAAAAATCAAAGGTGAGTTAATCTCACTTATCTAAGTTCAATTTAAATTCAAATGGTTTAATTTAAATATTTGGTTGAATGATTGAATTGATTGGATGTGGTATACTATATAGTGATATATAGTATATATTGGAGTGATTGATTTCCCGCATTATATAGCGGATGAGACCCTATGCGCCGCATAATAGCGGATGATATTATATAAACCCATATACCGCGATATTCCACCTCGAAGTGGAATTGGTATTTTATATTATGCTAACATCTGTAGATGCAGGGAAACAGGTTGGAGGGATCCAACTGGATTCCTCAAAATTATTTAGATTGTTTTAATACTTCTATGCATGATTATTGAATATTTTCGGATGGATTATACTGATAATTGGAATATTGGATGTTGTGTTTGATTTATTATATTTGGGTATACTATGTTATCAAAAATATATAAATTGGATTTTTGATGTGGAAAATAAAAAGAGAGAATTCTTAAGTAAAAATAATTTTTGAAAGTTGGTTAAATAAAAAAAGGGAAATAATGAATTGTAAAACTTAAGTGATATTATTTAAAGGAATAAAGAATTTATTTTAAAAATTCGAGTTTTAAATTTATTGAAGTAGATAAAGAATTTAGAAAAGGGTATGAAATTGGTATTTTCAATTAAAAAGATTTTTAAATCATAATTAAGGAATAAAGTCTGGAATTAATGGATTTTGAAATAAATTGAGTAAGTAAAGAAATTTATTTCAAAATGGAGTAATTGGGAAATCAATTTTGGAATTGATCTAAGTGTTTGGAATCGGAATTTTTTTAAGGGAAGTTGTGTCTATGAAACTTATAAGCTGGGTTTATAAAAGTAAGCAATATATTAGTGGATATTTGGAAGAATAAATTCACGGTGGGAATTTTTTTAAAGGAATGTGTAAATTTGTTTAAAAATAAACAGTGGTTTATTTTTAAGATGTGTAAGAGAAGCGTATTTCCTTGGATAGCCAAATGCGTTTTCAAAGAAAAAATTTAAGTACAAGTAAAAAGTTTTAAGTTGTTTAAAAGTATGTTTTAGAAAACTTATTATTTCTAAATGTTTAAATTATAAAGTAAATATATTTTTCAAATTTAGTATAATAGTAATTATTTAAAGGTGACTTGGTATTATGTTTTAAAAAGAGAAAATTTAGTTTATGTTTTATAAAGTAGCTTTATTCTAAATATTCTTAAAGTATATATTTTTAATAAAGTATTAAAGTAGTTTTTTTCTTAATTTAGATGTTAAAGTATATTTTACAATATTGTGTTTCAAATCATTTTAAAATCTAAGGTGTTTGTACTTGGTGATTTCAGTGGAAATAGAAATATTTGGGAATGTACTCCGTGAGAGGAAGATGGTTTGAGAACTGTTTTCAAAAAGGTTTGAAAGTGGAAATATATCTTGCAAAGATATTTTAAGGCTAATAAATAATTTGGTGAAATTATTTATGTTTGATGGTTGTTTATGAATGCTAATTGATAGTTAAATAACCGACTATCAATACTGGCCAATTCGCTGATCGTTTCAAAAAGACCGGGATCAGGATTAAATTCTCGAAAACCGCTTCGATCCGGTTTGTACATTTTCGTGGAAAAACAAGTTCAGATTCGAAGATGGAGCAGTGAAGTGCAAGTGCTAGTCGCTATTAATCCTGAGGATGATTCTAAAATGGATGTAGTAGGAGTAGTGCCTTCGATTCCGTTTGAACCCGAAACGGACTTGTATGGATGAATGCTTTCGGAACATCGTCAAGTGGACGATGGGCATTCTAAGTAAAACGTTCTAAAAGGAAACGCTTAGCCTCGAGCCTCATCAACCGTGAATGACCGAAAATCAGGGGTTATGCAGCAAGGCTAAGTGGGTGGCACCAATTAGGATAAGGTCATCCCTGTCTAGATGTTTCCTTTTATTCGTCTTAGTGAGCGGTTGCTGATCCCAACCGTGGGGTGATCTTACTCGGGATTATCCAGTAAGGGGTAGTCCTGGTCTTGTGTTGCAGGGGATTAGGAGTAATCCTCGGTATGGTGATCTAGGCCACGTACTGTGACAGGTGGTACTCAGTGCCTATTCATTAGTTGGAAATCCATTCTCGCTACGTGCCTTTTACGGTTTTGTTTGTATTACCCACGACTGTGGCTGTAACATCCCGCCTTTTCGCACGCTCTAAATCGACACACATGCCAATTCAATCCATATGGAAGGGCGGATTGTTATGGGGTAAATAGGAAAAAACAAGAAAGAAATAAAACAAAACAGAATCTCACAGCGGAAGGATAAAATATAATAATCAAATATACAGTTTATAAAGCTGTTTACAAAAACATTTGATTATATTTAAATAACACATATCAGAGTTACACATACCAATAATAATGCAGCGGAACAGTATGAGTGTAGTGCAATAATAAATAATAATAATAGAAATCTCCGTCTTCGTCCTCCAGAGCTAAAGTCTTCGGTCCTGAAACGCTCGGACTGACCTGAGCGAATTGAAAAGACAAAACACTCGAGTCGGAACTAAAAGATCTTATGTAAGTTAAATTAACTTAAATAAATATGAGTGCAGTAACTCAAAAGATGCTCGGGATTTACATCTCTTAAGGATCCGTTAAACTATTTACTATGTAGTATATTTCGGTATTATAATAGTGTCTAATTGTAAAATAAACTTACTTTTTAATAGCGTTAAGGGGTTACCCATATAGCCCTTAACAAAAATAATGCCAATAGTCTGTACAGTACCGTAATACCTCCTGATCGGGAGGCTACCAGAGGATACTCCATAGGTACGACACAAATAGAAACTCGTAGTAAAGGCTCGGTATGGTAGGTGACACGGCACAACTAGGCAATGCCAGGGTAGATATACCAATTACGCATCCGGGCTGGTGGAAACGCGCAGCGCGCAGCTACCGCCCACCTCGAACAAACTCCCCCAAAATCAAAAATAAAGGTGGCCACCGAATCAATCCAAAGTCAAAGTATAGTATCGAAGAGGAGTGATGACCTCATTGGCCCGAGAATCGCTCCTATTTTAGCCACCTTATGACAACTCACGGGAGTCGGGTCCACGTATTTACCTCAAAGAAACGCCGCCAGTATCCTACTACATTCTGGAATCTCCACCGCGTACACGGTTGTTAAAGTTGTTTTCGGAGTTGGCAGAGAGTATGACAACTTCCGATCCCGGTCTCTTCAACAACCAAACGTTATTACAACACCATGGTCTTTAAAAATAGTTTGTACTTTAAAAACCAGAATATAATTTACCATTTCAAACCCATAAATACGATATCATTTCCATTTCCAAAACAAACTCGTATTGATATTATTCTTATCAAACCCAAATCAATGATATCATTTTATTTCAAATATATTTCTTTTCCAAATCATACTGGTTTAAATTTTATAGTATCTGGAAACCAAACATTTAAATTATAACTTTCAAAACACAATACTTCGAAATTCATAGCTTTAAAACCATAATTTCTAAAAACTTGAATGGTTTGGATATTCAACGGTATATAGAATAAAATAGCTTAATTTTAGATTTACTTTGTAAAGTAAAATAATTTCCATGACTTTACAAAAATATTTTCTTTAGATAAAGTATAAACCATAAATTTAAATTTCACCTTCAGTTTCCAAAACCACTTCAATTTCAATATATATCAAATTTGAGTATTAATAAATTTCAAAACTAAGGTTGGAATTTTATTCTTTCAACAAACTCATCGTTCTATTATTTAGTCTTGAACATTTGCATGATAAATCCATAATCATTGATATAAAACTCAAATTTCCTATAACTAAATATTTCCTTCCATTTATTTATACTAGAAATATTCATTTAATTTGTCATGAATAAAAATCCAGTTATAATTATCATACCTTTAAATTTCCAAATTTAATTAAGTTTACAACAACTTATGGAGTTTAATTTTTAAATAAGCTCAATTCCAAATAAATTTCCAATTTATCTCCAATCTTAATTGATTTAAATCATTTACAACTCTATATATATACAAAATTTAAACCTGTACTTAAACAAAAATATAAATTATTAAACTTCATTTTCCAACTTATTCATTTTTGTTTAACAGATTTATACATAGCTTAAATTCAAAAATTTAACTATATACGTATATATAAATAAGATTTTATATAAGATCAAAATTTAATATTTATTAAACCGTATCCTATCCAAACCATAGAAATCATTTCAAAATATTTTTATATGTAGACCGCGGTGCCTGTATATGATTTTCTATCCTATGGTCAAGTGATACGGATATTTATCATTTCAATCCGTAATTAAAATAAAATTTTACGGTTATATATCATTTCAAACCGCAATCTCGAATGAAAAGAAATGCATAACATCTTGACGTTAATACAAATAAACATCCATTCATCCACCAAAATCATACATCCATTTATCACAATCATCATCAAAATTCAAACAATACATCAGGTGATAAATAACTGGTATCAATTATCAGTTTATATTAAAAAAAATTAATAACTGTAAATTGGCAGTTTATATGCAAAATAAATATAAATTTAACTGGCAGTTAATATGCAATAAAATTAAATAACCATTTAATTTAAATGAATGCAATCTAACTGAAATGATGATTAAATATGTGCCAAACAGTTGAAAGCAAATTCCACACATATCATAAATAAATTTAACAAACATAAGAACTTTTAAAAATTGTGAGTGGGTTAAAACACTCACCTTTTGAATTTAAATTGAATCTAAATCCAATTTAAACCCAAAATTTGAACGGTCTCCAAATTTGTCCAAACCAGCATCAAAGTGTCCGGAATTTTATTACGATCCTAACAAAAAAAGTCGCGCGTGAAACGGAGCTCGTATGAAAAGGTAAGGAAAATTAGAAGATTGGAAAATTCTGGCCCTGAGCCGACTTGGGGTTCAACTTCGGTCCACCGCCTCAATTCCCCGATGCTTGCTTGGATTTTTTTCCAAAATGACCCGGAGCGACCCGAGTAACTTTCTTCCTAACCCGAAGTAGATGCAGCGTTTTTGCCTCTGAAACTTGAAGAGCGACCAGAAGTTGCTGCAGATCCGCAAATTTTTTTTTTTTTTTGAAATTGAAGTTGAAATTGGATTGGGAAGATTAGGGTTTGAGGTGGAATGAGGAAGAGCATACGTTCAGAATGAGGAATAAGCAATGACCTAGGGTTTATAACCACATATATATTGGCAAACAGAATAGAAAGAATGGGCTAGGTTGGATTTGGGTTTTGAACGATAATTGACCCGAAAAGCCCGTTTCGATTCCGAAACGGAAAAGGGTCAACCCATATATCAAAACATATGTTTAAAAATATTTTAAAAGCGATGGAAAAAGTTTCACGTCCAAATTCCATCGCACGAAGAAGTTATGCTAAATTCAAATTTTCCAAATTTATTTCAGTGGATCTAAATTGCATAAATTTCAAGGCGTTTCGAGTCCATACGATCAAACGACAAGTCCGATCGCTACGAAACTTGAAACACTATTATAATTCACCGTTACGGATCCGATGAAAATTGTTTCGTCCAAATCCGAGTCAGTGGCCAAAATGGCAATTTTTCCATTACTTAAATAAATTAAAAATTAAATTTATTAAATCCAAATTTAAATTCCAATCTTAAAATTTCCAATTTCAACATTTTAAAATTCTTAACCATTTACAAGTCTTCGAACAAAATTTAAATGTCAATAATAGTTGGTTTATTTATCATTTCCAATGTAAATCTACATTTCAATATTAAATTTCAATTTCATTAAATTTAGAAATTAAAAAAATAAAACTCCAAAATCAACTATTTAAATTCTTACCCTTGTTATTCGAGTCTTATTAAATTTAATATTTCAAATAAATTAACAAAGCTTGGTTTTCACTCCTTAAATCCACCAATTTCCATTTTATAATTAAAATTAACATTTATTACATCTTATAGAATTAATCATTTCAAATGACCATCACATCTACCATAACTGCACAAATTTATAAACTAGTAGGTTTTTATCATTTTTAATCCCTTAGATATTTATAATAACTAAAGCAAATTCACATATCAATTTAGTGTCAATTATTCCAGTAAATACAGTGTTCAAATGTCAACCGCAATTAATCCAACTAATTGCAAATTAATTCCAATAAATTTGGTTTTATTCAATTACAACTAAATATTCAATCAATTATTACTCAACTAACATAGTTAACATTGTTTTATATTTCATTACATTAATATTTATATATACATCTTAGATTTGTATCAACGGTTGTACTTAAAAATGTGAATCTTGTCAATTACGCGTATTAATTAAAGTTTTAAACTCAATTAACAAAATTTCCTAAGTTAAATCCCTTTTTACCAAATTTGACAATCCCTAACCATTTGTACTACACCCCATATTAGTGTAATGTTTATTAGATTTTACTTCAAATATACGTACAACTTAATTTCCCTTAATTGAGATCTGACTTCCAAAAAAAAAATTTAACATACTAAATGAATAAATAACCTATAGATTGTTACCTATTTCCTTTACATGTCTTTATAGGTTTATTACTTAACAATCACCGTTAAAAATCCCATGTATACACAAATTTTATATTTCGTAATCATATTCAATCAATTACGTATTACTTTCCAGCAAGTAATATGATTACTTAGAGAACGTTGACTTTTATTCAATTACCATTTATTGAAATCCACATTAATTAATTTTATTAAATGCTTACATTTATTTCTCTATATCCAATTTGTTTCAACTTTATTTACATTAATACTATTCCCTTAATTTGGCTATTATTTATCAACTTGTTCAGAACTTATTACCTAAATTTCTGTTATTATAAACCTTTATGTGTTCATTTAAATTAAATTTTAAATTCCCAATTCAATTAACCATTTCAACATGCAACTTATAATAACTGCTTACAAGTATGACTGAAATCATCATTTATTCCAATATTATCTTAATTTACATTAACATATTAATTGATTTTCTTTTAGTGAATTTTATATCCAGGTATAATATTTTCCCCATTTCATTTATTGAAATTTATTCAAATTGCTAGTAATAGGTTTTAATCGTCATTTATATATTTTATTTTAGCGTTCATTTCAATATTTGTTTATAAAGTTTTTTTCTTACTAAATTTAAGTACGAAACTCATTAATTCAACCGATTTTAAATCCATGAAATTTACGGGTCGTTGCAGTGGCTAGTAGCTGAAATTTAATTAATGTAACAATTTCGGCTATTTGAATAAGTATTTGTATATAGACACTATTATAATATCAGAGGATTTTATAATAAATATTTTAGCTATCGTAAGGTAAAAACCCAACATGTTTATTTGTGGCATGGTCTTACGAGATGCTTTTGAATTCCAAAGAATTTTGAAACTTTAATAATCAATTTGAGTGTGGTTTTCTCACGTTGGTATTCCGGACTGACTCGGGTGTTATTTCACTATAATGCTCGACTCAGACCGAGTATTAAAGAGTACATGATATGATGCTGTGAAGCTCAGGAGACGAGCTGGATGGTGATACGTACTTCCGTACTTGATTATTATTCCGCAGTGTATTCAGTTTTGAGGACAGGTTTACATGACTATCCAGTTGTATGTTATTGATGTTGTTGAACTCCGATGATGTATTCTGATGATCTATGTATAAAACAAATATAGTTTTCTTTTGTGTAAAGATCTGTTATCATCTATTATATTTTATTCCGCTGCGATGGTAAGATTCTGTTGTTGTTTCTATTTCCTTCTTCTACCTCTTTCTTCTTTAACCCTAATGGTTTGGTTTTTCGAGTGTCGAAAACTCGGGTAGTTACACTTGACTTATCGGGTATTATTGTTAACCAAAAAATGGTACAAGTTGGAATTCGTTGAGTGGTGATAAGCATAAAAGACTTAGTTTCCATATATGATCATTTTATATGCTCGATGGTTGTTTTCTCAGCTATCGGTTACTTCAACTTCTTTATTATCGTCATTCTAAGATGATGTGTTGCTCTATACTGAACTTTGATATCCTTTGTCAGAGATGACTAAAACCAAAGAGCGAGTAGGACCAAGCTATGTGAGGTTGCTCCCATTAGGTTATTTTAACATCCACTCTAGATTGGATTCGGTGTTACGCATTGAGATACGAAATACTCGGATACTCGGTAATAGTTGGTGGGGCTCGGCTTGAAGGTTTCCGAGAGCCATCGGCTATCGAAGTTCTCAAGGATATTTCTAGAGGTATACCTTCGGTAAGGAGGGCACACCCTCCAGTCATTTTTGGAAAATTTTCATTTTTTTATTTGATTCGAACCCTTAAATCTGTTTTCTTTCATTACAACGGGAAGAGTCAACCACTCTTCATGGTGTCTAATTATTGGTTTTACCCATTTTATCGAGTTTGGATAGTTATCTTGTTTAGTCAATTCTATCGAGTTTGGACTGTTGTCTTGTTTCACCCATCCTATCCAGTTTTGATTTTTATTCGGACTATTTTTTCTCAAGTCTGAATGTTATATTAATTATGCCCATCAGTGTTTGGATTTGTTCCCTATTGTTCATTTCCATTTTGTTATGTTTAGTTGTTTTTTATGTGGAATAAAGCCCGTTCCACGTTAGCGGCATGGCCACGCATGTTATTGTTTGAATACACTTCCTTTTGTTTCGGAGTTTTACTCATATCATATATTTTGTCTAACCCGAGTTGTTTATTATCCCTAAATTCTCGGGTACTCAATTATATTTGGATAGTCCAAGAATAGCATGTTTTCTTTGGAGCTCTTTGAAGATGGTGATCGAGCACGCGGCTCCTTAGTTCTCTAGTTAATTATTTCCATTGTATATTTATGTACATGTGTTTTATATATAAAAATGAAAAGTCAAAATGTGTAGCTGCAAATTTTTTAGATGTAGTACTTTTTTTATAACTCTGATAACTCCTTATAAGGAGTAACCTTTTGTACTATATCATTTTATATTATATGTAACCATTCCATTGTGAGGTTTATCTATTCTGTCTTGTTCTATTCTTTATTTTACCCCAAAAAACTTATCTTTTGAACGCTTGGGCAACAACACACGAGTATCGAGCATGTATTAAGTGTCGTTCTCGGGGATCAAAAAGGTGGGTCGTTACAGGTTTAGCTCCTAATTACCCTAAACTACACAGCCAATGAGTGTACAACCAAACATGCATAAGTGCATAGTATATTACTGTCTCATCATAAAGAAAATATGTATGCAAAATGATTCTAAATCGGGTCCACCTATATGAATGCATTTCTTTTGAAAACCTTTCTGGAAAAATACGATGCAAACAACCTATATATATATAGGCAATTCTACATGTATGTAGCAATTTGAAAAATCTTTTCAAGCAAAACCACCATAATTCTACGAGTAGAAGTATGAAGCAATTAATTTTTGCATCCATTTCCTACCATCCAATAATCTAACGCGTTGAAAAATTGCTTCCAAAGTTTTACTCCTATGCCAAAAAAGGAATTTAGGAGGAGAATTTAACATTCTTAATCACTCTATAATTTTCCAATTCCCATATTATAGTGGAAATTTCCTCACTGTCCCGGATTTACTCTAAATTTTCCACGTACAAAACGCATAAGGAGGATTATGTCAAGCTCTAAAATGGAATTAAGTCTAATATTTGAATCGCACACGTCATCACAAGGTATAGAATAGAAATGTCTAGGTTAAAATACCTTTCCCCTTATTACTGCTTACATTGTTCGGATCATCGATCCTAATACACCACTAAATCCATAAATTCTAACTCTATTTGCCTTCCCTACGTATGAAATATGACCTTTAAAATCAAATATTTCATAAAAATGCTTCTCACTTTTCAAATTCATACGTCAAAATAAGATTCCAAAATAATTAAACGCACATTTCCCTTGAAATCAAACATTTGGAAAAAACTCTAAGAGTAATTTAAGAGTGAAAAATAACTAAAACAAAAAACTTTCTTTTCGAAATAGAAACTTCTCAAATCAAGGGGAAGCTTTTTAAATATTTTCCTTCCCAAAATATTTGATAAATCAAGGTAGAATTCAACATAGTCGGAAGTTGGTAATGCGCCAAACGCATAAATTAAATTCCAAAATTCTACAACTAATCTTTACCCATAAAAATTGACATTTATTTAAAAATGTCATCACATATATTATTCAAAAAATTTAGCTTTTAAGGAACATGAGTAATGCCCCATGATACCAAAACAAATTTATCATGCCCCTCCCTAAAACATTCATACTATTCTAAACTTCCAGCCTTATATTGTATTTACTGTTAGCGAAACGTCTTTATGAATTTCCCGTATTAATACTATTTCTTTAATATGCATACATAGGAGCGGTTCGAATGTCCAGAAAGAATAACACGGTAATAAATAGAAACTCATAATATCGTATGTGCCTTTTGCAAGAAACAACTAACAATTACAACCCAAACAACCTAAAGGAAAAGGACAATTGCTAGAAGGGAAAAGAAAACAACACCATAAGTCCTAAAATAATGCCTACATACTACGAGATGCCTTACTCCACGGCTGGAGCTTGATCCAATGATGCGACCCTTGAATGGTCGTA
Source organism: Allium cepa (assembly GCA_030765085.1). NCBI lineage: Eukaryota > Viridiplantae > Streptophyta > Magnoliopsida > Asparagales > Amaryllidaceae > Allium > Allium cepa. The sequence goes on along the minus strand of CM060939.1, from coordinate 958,182,462 downwards.
GCATGGCAGCTATACACTCAATCTCATGCTGCTGGCGCTACTGATATTGCTGATGGTTTCAGAATTACAATCTTTCTAAGGAAGGGTCTAACATTGGCAGAAGGAACTTTCTACTAAACTGTCTCTCCATGGAGGTTTAGTCATAATATCTAAAAACGGAAGTAGATGGGTGAAAATACGGAAAGTGACTCTGTGGAGTGCTAATCCTTAATCAACAAATTGCATCATAACAGTTTGGGTCCAACTGATGACGAAGACGTCAATACTAGCATAGGTGGTCTTTCGCACCATGGGATAAATCCAATCGTATATCCCTACCTTAGGGATGACGTTGTGCCGAGTGATGCACATAATCATAAGGGCAGTCCGATGTAGATTATACATCTTCTAAACATCGACATCCTGGGAAAAGATCTACTGCAAAATCTTTGAGTCAGTCACTTCAAAATCATCCAAATTCGCATCTTTTGCGGATGCCTCCAAAATCTCAGCAAGATCATCATTAGCAGCTCAATCAAGACACCCTTCACCTTTGAACGAGTCAAACTATTGCTTCCATCGAAATTCTACGCCAATAGGACATCGAAAAGGCAAATGCAGCACGGGTAACATTCCCGCTCAAAAGTCTCGAAGCAGAGGATTGGTGCAAATCTTACCACGACGAGTAGCTCTTCCAACCCAAAAGGGGAGAAACCTTCTTCTTTTACGGGTCCACTCAAGTGGCCTCTTGAGGGTTGAGACCATAATGGTGCGATAAAAAAACGACGGTGCGAAAAGGTATCTTGGGCTAAGAAGTAGTCGAAGGGAAGGAATAGGGTTTAGATCTGGAGCAGTAATGGTGTAAGATCTAACGTGCAAAACCAGCACAAGGGGAAAGCGAGGCTGCTGCTCCTAGGGAGAAACGGCATCGCTTAGGGAAGGAACGGAAGAAAGAGGCTGCTACTTGAAGGAGGAGGAGGATGGAGAATGGGTTTGGTTGATTGAGGAAGGAGGAACGAAAGAATTAAATTGGAAAAATTCAGATGCGACTTTTATAGTCCATTCCAAGTTCAAGTTGTGCCAAAACTCGTTAACTGGTAGATCACTCTAGGTTTACCACTAAGTGGTCAACCGCTAGATAGAATTTGGGCGTTAATTGAACCTAGACCCAATTAGGGTTGGATTAAATAATAATAATCGTTTCATGTCGTCTTCTTCGATTTGACACGATCCGAAAATTCATGTCCTCATCCCGGCAGTGTCAAAGCCTACCGCCTTGTCCCGAACCATGCTCCAATAATTCATAGTAGTCCCAACAAAACTGTTGCGATCAACAACGATTCCAAAAGCCCAAAATATTCCAGCTGTTATTTCCTGCCTATTTTGCATGGAATTATTTCTTCCTATAGCTGGTGGTACAATAGCATTTCAAACTACATACCCCAATAAAATTGGACGTCATTCCTAATTTTTTCATACCTTGAAAGGAGAAAATCTAAAAATCTTTATTTTGTAAACCGAAAAATCACCGAGCTAACTATATACACATTTATACTTCTTTATAATAATAGAAACCATTTCATATCAAAACTTCTCTTAATAATCAAACTTATATTTGCAAAAATCAAAATCAAGCCTTACTTATATATATAAAAATTTAAGAATTTTTTCAAAATCTAAGACATTTCCAAAATATACTTTAAAAAATTCTCTCGCTTGTTTCATACTAAGGAATTCACATTAATTATCCAAATAAAAATCCAATTTGCTATCAAAGAGGTGATCAATGAATGCACCCTATCAAAAACTTGCTTCTAGACAATTATGACATATAGAGTCTAATTTTCCGTCCATCTGAAATAAATGTGTCTCCGAATGGAACTCATCATCAAAATCCAAAATCAGAAGGTAGCTAGAATCTTAACATCAAGTCGAACACCTCCAGTCTCCGGATTCTGCTACATGTCGCACGCATGCTCTTTATTAATAGTTACTTATGCATCGCCAACACTTCGTGGGGTACATTGTAGTCGACGTGAAAATCTTAACTTTAAGTTTCAACCAATGGTTGCTTTTTCCATTCCCTTGGAGTGGAACTACAACTCTTCTACAGTCGGAACTCTTAGAATCTAGCGTAAAAACATAATATTACTAGATAGGAAAGAACGAATACGTTCCTCCAATTTATCGTAATTCCTCTGATCTACTAACCCAGGCTCTGATAATAATTGTAACAACTCATATCTCAATGGGCCTAAATTTCGAAAAAAATTGAAACTCAAGTCCATCAAAGCACATATCGTTGGATTTGGTACATGCAAATAAGCATGAGCATTATCAGAGGTTGACAGAAATCTATACTCACAGCGAAAACAATAATAGAATAAGAATACTGATTATGATTACTACTTTGAAGTCAATGGTATTCCCTGGATAACAGATTGTCATATCAACATCGAGCACGAGATAAAAAAGACTTCTCCAACAACTAAATAGATCCAGATCCAGTGACATGTTCATCTAAATCTATCATTATAATAGCCCGCAAATCCGTACCCCTTCAGTCAACATTATTCTACTAAAATCAACTCAAGTTGTATAGAAATACGAACCATTTGGGTTAAAGAAGAAGAGGTAGAACAAGAGAATAGAAAACAACATAAGAATCTAACCATCGCAGAGGAATAAAATATAATAGATAATAATGATCTTTGTTCAAAAATCATATATCTCAGTTTACATATTACATCATCAGAGTACATCAATCACAGCTCAACATCAACATCGATAACTTACAAATGTATACACAGCAACTTAACACAGCGGGATATATATATATATATAAACAAGTACGAGAGTACGTATCGTCATCCAGCTCGTCTCTTGAGCTCCACAGCATCATAACCTGTATTCTATAATACTCGGTCTGACTCGAGCATTACAGTTAAATAACACCCGAGACAGTTTGGATTACCAGCGTGAGAAAATCACACCTAATTGATTATTAAAGTTTCAAAATTCTTTGAAAACAAAAGCATCTCGTAAGACCACGCCACAAATAAACATGTCGGGTTTTTACCTTACGCTAGCTAAAACAATTTTTATAGAAATCCTCTGCTATTATAATAGGGTCTATATACAAATACTTATAAAATAGCCGAAATTGTTACATGATTAAATTCCAGCTACTAGCCACAGAGTGGGTAATACAAACAAAACTCGTACAAGGCTCGTAGGGAGAATGGATTTCCAACTAATGACTAGGCAATAGGGTACCACCTGTCATAGTACGGGGCCTAGATCACCGTACCGAGGAGTACGCCCGCTCCCCTGCAACACAAGACCGAGACTACCCTTACTGGATAATCCGGAGTGAGATCACCCCGCGGTTGGGGTCAGCAACCGTCCACTAAGCCGAAATAAAAAGGGACATCTAGACAGGGATGACCTCACCCTGCTTGGGTGCTACCCACCTAGCCTTACTGCATAACCCCTGATTTTCAGTCATTCCCATTTGATGAGGCTTGAGGCTAAGCGTTACCTTTTTAGAATATATCCCTTAGAATGCCCATCGTCCACCTGACAATGTTTCACAAGCATTCATCCATACAAGTCCGTCCCGGATTCGAATGGAACCGAAGGCACTATTCCTACTACATCCATTTTGGAAATATCCTCAGGATTAGTAGCGACTAGCCCTTGCACTTCACTGCTCCAACTTCAAATCCACACTCGTTTCCACGAAACGTACAAACCAGATCGAAGTGGTTTTCGAGAAATAAATCTCGATCCCGGTCTCTTCGAAACGATCAACGTATTTGGCGAATATTGATAGTTGGTGATTTAACTATCAATTAACATTCACAAACAACCATCCAACAATGAATAAATTTCCCAATTATTTATTTATCTCAAAATATCTTTACAAGATATATTTTCACATTCAAATCCTTTTGAAAACAGTTTTCAAACTATCTTCCTTTTCTCAGAATAAATTCCGAGTATTTCCATTTCCACTGGAATCACCAAGCACAAAACTTAAGATTTTTAAAATAATTTAAAAACACTTTATTGTAAGATATATTTAACATTTAATTTAGAAAAATTTACTTTAATACCTAACTTATAATAATACTTTAGAAATAACTAAAATAAGGTTACCTTATAACTATACATTAGATTTTCTTCTTTAAACAAATACCAAATCATTCTTTAAATAATTATTATGATAATAGATTAAACAAAATACTTACTTTGGAATTTACTTTTAAACATTTAAGTTATAACTACTTCAATAATTTACCAAAAATACATACTATATAAACATTTGAAAATGAAGTTACTTAATAAAATATAAAACTAGATTTCTTCTTTTAAAAATAAAATACTAAGTTACTTCTTAATAATTACTACTAAAATAGATTAAAGAAAATACTTGCTTTAGACTTTAAATATCAGAAATAATAAATTTTACAAAACTTGCTTTCTTTAAAACAACTTTAGAACATTTAATTTATATTTAAAAATTTACTTTTTAAAAACATGTACTTGGCTATCCAGAGAAAATTCCAACTTCAATCACTTAAATCAATTTCCCTAAATCGATTTCCAATTTATTTTATTTGAAATAAATTTCTTTAATTACTCAATTCATTTCAAAATTCATTAGTTATGGACTTATTATTAATGTTATTATTTTCCGTTTGATTTTAAAATCTTTTAACTGAAATATACGGATTTTAGCTTTTCCCAACTTCTTCTTTATTCCTTTCAATAATTTAAATCTCGAATTTTAAATAAATGTTTTATTCTTTTAATTAGTATCACTGAAGACTAAAATTCATTAACTTTCTGTTTATTCAAATTTCCTTTTTATACTCAAGATTTATTTATTAGAATTTTAAAGCCACTTTATTTCTTTCCAATTCAATAAAAAATTATTCAAATTTCTATAATTATTTTACTTACAATTTCACTTCTTTTATTATCTTACCAAAACCCAATTTATATATTTTTGGTAATTCATCATACCCAATTATATCCAATCGAACCATAGCATTCAATATTCCAATAAAGATCATCATAGGATATCAAATAAATCACAACAGAGGGTATTAAATAATTTAAATAAATTTTGAGGGATGCAGTTGGATCCCTCCAAACTGTTTTTCCCTGCATCCACAATGTTAGCACAATATAATATGCCAATTCCAAAATGTCATACTATATCACATCAATCAATTCAACCATTCAAACAATTATTTAAATTTAATCATTTAAATTTAAATTTAAATTCACTGAGTGAGATTAACTCACCTTTGATTTTGTTTGCAATCCATTACCATCACGCCTTGTCTTCTTCACAATTTTACCTTGAATAAATATTGGATGATTTTATTAATATTCGAACAACTTGAACAATTAATTAAATTCCAAACTAACAAATTTTATTTTACGCAAATAATGTAAATTTAACCCAATTCTTCTTATAATTACTTTAAGTAACTAAAAATTAAATGAGCAAATTAAACAAGCAAAGCACTTTAATACATTAGTTTAAATTCAACTGGTAAGTTTAAAATGTGCATGTGCATACTTATGGTTATTATCATTATTATTATTACTATTATATTTTTTTTTTGAAAACACACATACGTATATAAATGACCTGTATAGATTTAAATCCAATCTTTATGTTAATTTTATAGTACCATTATTATTCCCAATATTATTATTCTGTTTTACCTTTATAAATTAAAACCCGACCTCGCTGCAAATAAATTAATCTTAAAACAGTAGGTGAATATATATAAATTTAAACTTATATAATCCATACCCAAAACTAGCTCTGCTCAGAAGGCTTCTTCCCCAAATTGCTCGAACTTCCCTCTGACAGCTCCGAGAACAACACCGAATACGCTCTGACCACCCAAAATCGTGACTGCAAGTACTTGTATCCACCTTATCAGGGCACCATCGCGCCTCACCCGTGCATCCACTCCCCTCCCATCGACGCCGCTCTCAAACATGATGCCTTTTCTTCAAGTCAAAGTCGCGTCTTCCTCACCCAGCAACATCTCATCGGAGCTACAACGCCCTCCCTCCTCACGCGCGATGCCTAAGCAGCCACAAACGATTCGACTGCACGATTCTATTCTTCCTCTTATTGTTTTCGAGTTTCGAAATTTGATTTCGAAACAAATCTAAAGGTGTTCGAACCGGATAAGGAAGCGTATGACACCCCACCTCTATACCCACGCTAGCCAAGGACACTACGGTGTAATGCCGTCAACTAGCACGGAGAATAAGGCTGTTGTGGAGCGACCATCTGTATAATTGCTTTGTGCGAGTACCAGTATGCCAGATAAAATATAACTTGCATTCTTTTCTGGAGGAAATCCGACATACCGACACAAACTCAAAGCTACTATACAATGGCTATAATGTCTTCGGAAATAAATATAGAAATAAAAATAACACAAATTAGTCACAGATAATTCATATCACAAAGGCGGAAATAGACATGAATAAATATAACACATAAAAGTGTTCATCAGAGTAGTGGTCTAAAAGATCCACAATGACACAAAAGAATAGCAACATGTGTTATACAAAAGAATAAGTACACAACTATGAGTCTATATCTCAAAGGTATACAACAAAAAAACTACTAATCTAAGTAGTTAGCCAAAAGTCAGGATGATAATCCAAGAAGTGAAGTCAAGCAGAAGCACCTGTAACATCTCGGTTTGACCCGAGTATTATTTAATAAGAAAATAATAAACGGATCAGTCTAGCTATAAATATCAGATGAAATGATATAGAATAAGAGATATGATTAAACGTATAATAATCACAATGCCAAGCTGTGATAAATAAGTAATTGAAAATCAACAAGAGATTAATCAATATTACAAGAATCTTCTCAAAGATCAAAAGGAATCTCATACTCCTTATTTCATTCACCAAGCCACAAGTATTGACAACATATAAATGCCAATCATAAAATTAGTGAAACGCAAATTCTAGAAATCATCAATAGAAATCCAGAAATCACCAAAAGGGGGAGGCCTATCATAGAACGAGAGCATGAAAACTCATCAACACGTGTATAACAAACGGGACGCTATCCCATGGTCGCTAACTATAGAGCCGGTCCAACGACGTAGTACAATATCGGTACGCCCGAGGAACTTGAAACTCGAATAGATCGGAACATCGACGTAGTACAACGGTACGTCCAATGATCCGAACTCCATAAAAGAATATAGGTCGCTAGCCCACAAGAATTGAGTCGAAACTCCAAAATAAATAGGTCGTTAGCCGTAATAAAAATGAGACGAAACTCAATAAAACGAGGTATTGTCCCCTACATGGAAAAAGAAACATAGCATATTGCTAGTCATAATCACAAAAATGATCATTATCGATCATCAAGAAGTGTCAATTACACTAAGCTAGTAAATGTATGAGCTTAGCATCATGTCCCATAACCACTAGCTTAACTTAAATATTTACGAACAATTTGTAGATCTCCACTAGAAAATTGTCACAAGAGATTCAATCGAACAAGTCCAAGAATTAACCAACGAAGTAAATGCAAGCGTTTCATACCACTCGTTTTACTAAGCCGTTTAATTAGATTTCTCATACGAGTGAGGAAAAGGTTTGTATATACAAATAGATTGGAAAACGGTTTTAATAAATGAGCTTTTTATTGAAATAGTGTTGAAATCGTTTTGATGAAAGAGTTTTGATATTTACTACTAGTATAGAAACCTTTATATTTTTAAAGTGGCAAATCACAAAAATGATTGTAAAACAATCAATCATCGAAATTCACATTCAAAGACGTGAATAAAATCCAAAGAAATCGATATCAAATCCATCAAAATGGATATTTCGAAAATTCCCAAAGAAAATGTCATCAAAGTCGATAATAAATGATAACAACAAAAAAGGAAACAACACGAATCGATTAAAGTTGGAAATTCAACAAAATAGACAATATATGCAAAATTGAGAAATAGGAGCAGGTCGGTCAACCAGACTCCCTGAGTCAGTTGACTGAACCAAAGGTGGAAGTGCTCGGGTAGCAGGTCGGTCGATCGGACCCTGAGCTCGGTCGGCCGGAGCCTGTAACCTGCACTTCCAAAACAGAGGCAGGAAGTGCTCGGGTAGCAGGTCGATCGGCCGGCTATAGAGCTCGGTCGGCCGGACCCTGTTGCCAGCACTCCCATGCCTATCTAATGAACGCCAATCCCTTCCGAATTGCAATCGGTCAAGCAACGACACTAAGGATTTACGTCGTCGATTACCCGGCCATATAAGCTCTTCGATTCATCACCAAAAACATGATCAAAACATCAAAGCTATGATTTTTAAAGAATTGAACTCAAAACACTAAAAATTGGGATATTCACCAAATCAATCCAAACCAAAAGCAATTGCACAAGAATAAGTGTTAGGAATTCATACCTAACAATCGAAGATAAATATAGGCTTAGATGTGAGATAAAAATCTCACCTTTTTACAAAAACAAATGTAGAAGAAGCTTGAAAGCAAAGGGAGAATCAACCACTCTTCAACACAACCCAAATGAGCTTGAATCTATGCTCAAAAAGAAGAAAATTCCCAAAGTTAGGTTTAGGAATTTTTGAAATTGATAAAAGAATGAGTTGGAGAAGAAGAAGGGAGGCTTACCGAAGTTTCTTCTATTAGTTGGAGCTAGAGCTTGATTTGCAAAAGAAAACTAGGGTTTGGAGTTTTAATTTCCCATTCCACTCACCATTAATCTCTTTAGAACTGAAAAGTAGAGGAAGAGGGGGTTTCAGTGTGGAGTATTAAGTTAGAACATTGGGCTGAACCCAAACCCAAAGTGAAAAAGTGGCAAAAATCAACTTACTCCAAACATATCGAAGCTTATACTCAAAAAGGTTGCAAACGGCATTTTGAACTCAATGGAAGGGGTCTCGAGTCCCAATTCGACTATTTGCAAAAAGTAGCTTTTCAGACTAAATTCCGAGTATCGATAAAATATTTAAATATAAAATCGATAAATATGCAGGTTATTACAGACTCCCCTCCTTAAAGAAATTGCGTCCTCGCAATACTTAAGAAGAAGATATATAGTAACAACCATGAGAGCATATTCATCACAACATAAATTTGAAATAAAAGGTTCACCTTAAAGAGCACGGGAAAGTAAGTCCGGATGTGTTCGCTCGATGAACTCTCTAGATTCCCAAGAGCAATCTTTAGGATTTGAGGACCATTGAACTTTAACAAGCGGAACATCTTTATTTCGAAGTCGTTTGACTTCCGAAGCAATAATACGAATAGGATGTTGCTCAAAAGTTAGATTAGGCGAAACTTCGATTTCTTCCACAACACCAGGCTCAAGAATAGAATCGAAATCTCGAAGACATTTCCGTAATTGAGAAACGTGAAACACGTCATGAATAGCAGAAAATTGAGCTGGTAATAAAAGGCGATAAGCCATGGAACCAATACGTTCGGTGATGGGAAATGGACCAATATATCGAGGTGCTAACTTTCCCGATCGACTGAAACGCACAACACCTTTCTTAGGTGAAACACGAACAAACACCAAATCTCCCACAGAAAATTCTAACCTCCTTCTTCGGTTATCGGCATAGAATTTTTGTCTACTCTGGGCTTCTTTCATCCTATGACAAATAAGATCAATCTTTTCTGTGAAATCACGAATAAAATCTGGACCTAAAACCAGCTTCTCACCGGCCTCAAGCCAACAAGAAGGAGAACGGCATGGACTACCGTAAAGTGCCTCGAAAGGTGCCATACCAATACTAGATTGGAAGCTATTATTATAGGAAAACTCAACAAGAGAAATGTGAACTTCCCAACTTCCACCAAAATCAAAAACACATGTACGAAGAAGATCTTCAAGGGTTTGATTCACACGCTCGGTTTGTCCATCGGACTGGGGATGATAAGCGGTGCTAAAATTAAGCTTCGTTCCCAAAGCTTTTTGAAGACTCTTCTAAAATCCACTAGTAAACAATGGATCACGATCACTAACAATAGAAGTAGGAACTCCATGTAATTTAACAATTTCTTTGATAAAGAGTTTGGCCAAGAGAGGAACGGTTCGATTAGACCGAACATGAATAAAATGGGCGGATTTAGTGAGTCTATCAACTATTACCCATAAGCTATCATGACCCGAACAAGAACAGTGAAGGCCGTCTACAAAATCCATGGAAATTTGATCCCACTTCCAAATTGGAATTTTTAAAGGTTGCAATAACCCACTGGGCCTTTGATGTTCGGCTTTGACAAGTTGGCAAGTCATGCAACTCTTAACAAAGTTAGCAATATCAGATTTCATTCCATCCCAATAATAAAGTCGCTTCATATCCGCGTACATTTTACTACTACCGGGATGAATGGTAAATTTCGAACAATGAGAATCTTCTAAAATATCTCTACGAAGATCACTAATATGTGGTACGATAAGTCTACCAAATTTTTGAATGCCGCCATGAGAATCAATATCAAAGTCTTTCATACTTTCAATATCAATTTTATCCTTAATATTATGGCCAATAAGAGCCAATTCGGGATCTAGCCTTTGAGCTTCAAGAATGCGGTCTAAAAGAGAAAGATGAGCCTCAAGGCTACATAAAACAAGAGATGAACATAAATCGGAAACACGGTCTCGAATTTCACAAGTGGATAAAACCTCGAGATCATTCCATTCGGATATCATCATGGAAACAACCACTTGTTGCTTGCGACTAAGTGCATCGGCAGCTCGATTTCCCTTTCCGGGAGTATATAGAATATCAAGATCATAAGCTGCAAGAAATTCGAGCCAACGTTGTTGATGCAAATTAAGTTCCTTTTGAGAAAATAGATACTTCAAGGATTTATGATCAGTGTAAAGAATAAATTTTTCTCCCAAAAGATAATGACGCCAAATACGAAGGGCGAAAACAATAGCCGCGAGCTCTAAATTATGAGTGGCATATCTAGTCTCAGCAGGCTTCAATTGCCTAGAAGCATAAGCAATAACACGTTCTTTTCGCATAAGAACGGCACCCAAACCAACGCGATTAGCATCAGTATAAACAATAATATCTTGATTCCCCTCAGGAATAACAAGAATACGAGCATCGGAAAGGAGTTCTTTTACTTTCTGAAAAGAAGTTTGACATTTGTCCGACCAAATGTATTTAACACCTTTCTTCGTTAAGCTATTGAGAGGCACGACAATCTTGGAAAAGTCCTTGATAAATCGATGTAATAACCCGCCAATCCAAGAAAACTACGAATCTCCGTCACACTCTCTGGTCTCTTCCAATCTTGAATCGCTTCAATCTTTGAAGGATCCACGGAAATTCCGGATTCGAAAATAATATGACCGAGAAACTTCACATGAGATTGCCAAAAGTGGCATTTAGAAAACTTTGCCTTTAATTGATTACTCCTAAGAGTTTCCAACACAATCCGAAGATGCATTTCATGCTCCTCCTCGGTTTTAGAATACACAAGAATATCATCAATAAAGATGAGAACAAATCGATCAAGGAAGTCTTTGAAAACTCTATTCATAAGGTCAACGAAATAAGCCGGAGCATTCGTTAAACCAAATAGCATAACAAGCCATTCATAAGATCCATATCGAGTACGGAATGATGTCAAAGGAATGCTATCCTCTGCAATACGAAGCTGATGAAAACCGGTTGTCAAGTCCAATTGTGAAAAGAATCTAGCACCACTAAGTTGATCGAATAGGTCATCAATCCGAGGTAAAGGTTATTTATTTTTGATAGTAAGATCATTAAGCTTGCGGTAGTCAACGCAAAGCCTAAGTGTGCCATCGGATTTCTTCACAAAAATAGTCGAAGCTCCCCAAGGCGAGGAACTAGAGCGAATAAATTGCTTTGTTTCCAAATCGGATAATTGTATGCGCATCTCCTCATTTTCTCTATTGGACAAACGATAAGGAGGACGAATAATAGGTTGAGCGGTAAGATTAATTTTGAACTCAATTGCTCGCTTAGGTGGTAATCCTAAAACGGGCTCAAATATGTCGGAAAATTCACGAACAACGTGAATAAGAGAAATGACGTCTTCTTCAACATCACGAGGATTAAAAGAATATAAAGATGCAGATGAAGTGGAATCCAAATCTTTGAGAATGATAGAAATCGGCTTAACAGACTGAGGATGTCGAAGATGAATAGTCCACTCAGGACATAGGATATGAGCTTCATAATAGTTAAGCTAATCCATTCCCAAAATCATTCCAAAGCCTAAGTAATGCATAACATGCAAATCTGCTAGGAAGCACAAAATAATCTCCACGTCTTTGCAAAGCAAACTAAGAGTTGCGGATCCACCAACCAGATTCGCAATTCTCAAAGAAGTCATTAAAGCAACAACACTTAAAGAAAAAGTATCAACAAGCTCTTTTGATATAAAAGAATGGGATGCTCCCGTATCAAAAAGAACTCGAATAGGTTGATCACGAAATATAATGATGCCATCAAGGATAGAATGAGACATACCTTGACCGTGAGATGTGTTGCCAGAGGCTTGAGCAACATTTAACTTTCCCTCCTTCTTGCCTTGAAGTTTGGAGCATGAAGATAAAAGATGACTCGAACTTTTGCAATAGCGACAAAAGAGAGGTTTCGGACATCTATTGGCATAATGATCTTTAGAACCACAGTTATAGCACTGCCCACTACTAGGGGTAGGGGTCTTTGCTACAAGAGTTGCTTATTTTCCTTTCTTGTTGGGATTAGGCCCTTTGAATTTAATAGGCCTTTTCTTGTTGTCATTGAAGTTTGGTTTGGCACCCATAATTTCAACATCGCTTTCCCTATCCGCCTCTTCAAGACGAAGAGCGATATCAATGAGTTGATCAAAAGAAACTTCTAATTTTAGAAGTAATGGCTTCTTGAGACTCTTGTTCAAGCCATAAACAAATCTCTGATTTTTCTTCAATGGGGTGTTAATGTATTCAACCCCGTATTTGGAAAGAGTTTCGAAAGATGCGACATAGTCTGTCACAGAAGATTCACCTTGAACAAGGTTAATAAAGCGGCGAGCCAATGTCACCTTCTCTTCTTCTAGTATGAATTCTAACTCGAAGCGCTCTCGGAATTTCTCCCAAGTAAGATCCGCTTCAATAATTTCAGAAATCAGAAGCTCGTACCAGTCTAATGCCCTTTCTTGGAGCATACTAGAAGCCACCTGAACACGGTGAAGATCCATAAGATTCATGCGAGAAAAGATTTGATCGCATGATCTCAGCCAAGCCTGGACTTCAATAATAGTTTCAGAACCCTTGAATGGTTTCCCACCCAAGTTGGTATAATCGTTGCACAAGCGTGCAAATCCAGACTTTGGATGAGTTGGTTCCGAATTAGAACCGGCTGCTTGAGCATTCTTTACTAGATCAAGAAGCTGCTGGGGAGACATAAAAACTCCATCTTGTGGAGTAGAACTAGATTGACCGACGCCGGGACGACCAGGTCTAACCATTTCTCTTCCTTTAGAAAGAAAGAAAGAAGAAGAAAAAGGTTATTCACCAAATGAATATCAAGCAATCTTGATAGATAAAATAAGGAATCATAGAGAAAATAGGATGAATCGATACGAAGACTCGAATTAAATCCTAAAGCACAATTCCGAAGATGGACTTAGGATGATGATCCTTGCTAGATTATTCTACATTGTTCCAAAGTTTGGCTCTGATACCAAGCTGTGACGCCCCACCTCTATACCCACGCTAGCAAAGGACACTACGGTGTAATGCCGTCAACTAGCATGGAGAATAAGGCTGTTGAGGAGCGACCATCTGTATAATTGCTTTGTGTGAGTACTGGTATGCCAGATAAAATATAACTTTCATTCTTTTCAAGAGGAAATCCGACATACCAACACAAACTCAAAGCTACTACACAGTGGCTATAATGTCTTCGGAAACAAATATAGAAATAAACATAACACAAATCAATCACAGATAATTCATATCACAAAGGCGGAAATAGACATGAATAAATATAACACATAAAAGTGTTCATCAGAGTAGTGGTCTAAAAGATCCACAATGACACAAAAGAATAGCAACATGTGCTATACAAAAGAATAAGTACACAACTATGAGTCTATATCTCAAAGGTATACAACAAAAAAACTACTAATCTAAGTAGTTAGCCAAAAGTCAGGATGATAATCCAAGAGGTGAAGTCAAGCAGAAGCACCTGTAACATCTCGGTCTGACCCGAGTATTATTTGATAACAAAATAATAAATGGATCAGTCTAGCCATAAATATCAGATGAAATGATACAAAATAAGAGATAGGACTAAACGTATAATAATCACAATGCTAAGCTGTGATAAATAAGTAATTGAAAATCAACAAGATATTAATCAATATCACAAAAATCTTCTCAAAGATCAAAAGGAATGTCATACTCCTTATTTCATTCACCAAGCCACAAGTATTGACAACATATAAATGTCAATCATAAAATTGGTGAAACACAAATTCTAGAAATCATCAATAGAAATCCGGAAATCACAAAAAGGGGGAGGCCTATCATAGAACGGGAGCATGAAAACTCACCAACACGTGTATCACAAACGGGACGCTATCCCATGGTCGCTAACCATAGAGCCGGTCCAACGACGAAGTACAATATCGGTACACCCGAGGACCCTGAAACTCGAATAGATCGGAACATCGACGTAGTACAACGGTACGTCCAATGAACCGAACTCCATAAAAGAATATGGGTCGCTAGCCCACAAGAATTGATTCGAAACTCCAAAATAAATAGGTCGTTAGGCTATAATAAAAATGAGACAAAACTCAATAAAACGAGGTACTGTCCCCTACGTGGACAAAGAAACATAGCATATTGCTAGTCATAATCACAAAAATGATCATCATCGATCATCAAGAAGTGTCAATTACACTAACCTAGTAAATATATGAGCTTAGCATCATGTCCCATAACCACTAGCTTAACTTGAATATTTACGAACAATTTGTAGATCTCCACTAGAAAATTGTCACAAGAGATTCAATCGAACAAGTCCAAGAATTAACCAATGAAGTAAACGCAAGCGCTTCATACCACTCGTTTTACTAAGCCGTTTAATTAGATTTCTCATACGAGTGAGGAAAAGGTTTGTATATACTAATAGATTGGAAAACGGTTTTAATAAATGAGCTTTTTATTGAAATAGTGTTGAAATCGTTTTGATGAAAGAGTTTTGATATTTACTACTAGTATAGAAACCTTTATATTTTTAAAGTGGCAAATCACAAAAATGATTGTAAAACAATCAATCATCAAAATTCACATTCGAAGACGTGAATAAAATCCAAAGAAATCGATATCAAATCCATCAAAATGGATATTTCGAAAATTCCCAAAGAAAATGTCATCAAAGTCGATAATAAATGATAACAACAAAAAAGGAAACAACACGAATCGATTAAAGTTGGAAATTCAACAAAATAGACAATATATGCAAATTGGCAAATAGGAGCAGGTCGGTTAACCGGACTCCCTGAGTCGGTTGACTGAACCAAAGGTGGAAGTGCTCGGGTAGCAGGTCGGTCGACCGGACCCTGAGCTCGGTCGGCCGGAGCCTGTAACCTGCACTTCCAAAACAGAGGCAGGAAGTGCTCGGGTAGCAGGTTGATCGGCCGGCTATAGAGCTCGATCGGCCAGACCCTATTGCCAGCACTCCCATGCCTATCTAATGAACGCCGATCCCTTCCGAATTCCAATCGGTCAAGCAACGGCACTAAGTATTTACGCCGTCGATTACTCGGCCATATAAGCTCTTCGATTCATCACCAAAAACATGATCAAAACATCAAAGCTATGATTTTTAAAGAATTGAACTCAAAACACTAAAAATTAGGATATCCACCAAATCAATCCAAACCAAAGCAATTGCACAAGAATAAGTGTTAGGAATTCATACCTAACAATCGAAGATAAATATAGGCTTAGATGTGAGATAAAAATCTCACTTTTTTACAAAAACAAATGAAGAAGAAGCTTGAAAGCAAAGGGAGAATCAACCACTCTTCAACACAACCCAAATGAGCTTGAATCTATGCTCAAAAAGAATAACATTCCCAAAGTTAGGTTTAGGAATTTATGAAATTGATAAAAGAATGAGTTGGAGAAGAAGAAGAGAGGCTTACCAAAGTATCTTCTATTAGTTTGGAGCTAGAGCTTGATTTGCAAAAGAAAACTAGGGTTTGGAGTTTTAATTTCCCATTCCACTCACCATTAATCTCTTTAGAACTGAAAAGTAGAGGAAGAGGGAGTGAATGAAGAGGGGGTTTCAGTGTGGAGTATTAAGTTAGAACATTGGGCTGAACCCAAACCCAAAGTGAAAAAGTGGCAAAAATCAACTTACTCCAAACATATCGAAGCTTATACTCAAAAAGGTTGCAAACGGCATTTTGAACTCAATGGAAGGGGTCTCGAGTCCCAATTCGACTGTTTGCAAAAAGTAGCTTTTCAAACTAAATTCCGAGTATCGATAAAATATTTAAATATAAAATCTATAAATATGCGGGTTGTTACAAAGCGGACTCGATTGTCTAAAATAGAGGAAGCGGACCCTTTTGATTTTCAAACGAAAAGAATGAAAATTTTTTTCTCTGTTGATTTTCGGCCATGATTCCTTTTTTTTAATTGTTTGAAGCGAAATTGATCTTCCGATGTACAAGAGAAGGATGCGATTTATAAAAATAGAGTATAGGCTTTCTTTAGAAGATAAGCAACAATGAAAAGATATTAGTGTGCCTAAGACGATTTACTACAGTCACTTTGAAAAGAGAGGAAAAAGTTGTGATGTGATCAGAATTCAGCTGGTTTTTGATTGGAATGTGCACGTGTGTGTATATATATTTTAATTTAAATTCAAACTGTCTCGATACAATTCCAACGTGTTTATATAATGTACGCTCACACAACAACTCCAAAAGTTACGAAATTTGAAATTCGGCAATAAAACAATATTACGGATCCAACGGAACTGATTTCTTCGAATTCCGAGACTATGCCTCGGAAGGCTATTTTTAAATTCAATTATAAAACGATAAAAAAAATTAAAACTGAACAAACCACTGTTAATTTCAATTTTACAACTTCTATTACCCTCAGTTTTATCAATATAAATTTTATAAGCCTTCAAATTATATTTTAGCAGGCTTGAAATTCCTGATTCAGCATTTTACTCAACTTCAAATTATTCATTTCAATAATTTAATTATCAAATAAATTGTGATATTTGTAATTCAGGTTAAAATTACTCCATTTAATATTTAGAACCAAATAAATATTCCAATTTTAAATGCTGAAAAATTTCGGGTCGTCACATTCCTCCCCCCTTAAAAGAATTTCGTCCTCGAAATTACTAGTTAGGAAGAATGGTCCAATACCCGTTTACTTTTTCCCCGAAACCAAACGGTTTCTAACAATTCAACATCTTACCAACTATCTTTTATAAAAGACCCATTATTATTCTTATTAACTTTCCAAACTTTTCCAAAACCTTCCATAGTTTTCAAATAACTTACTTGTTCAGCTATTCAAATTATAATTCAAAACTAAAATTTGAATTATCAAAATTTTCTCAAAAATTCTCTAACTCTCTAAATTTTCGAACAATTTCGCCAGCGTCTCCTTTGCATGGCTAGCTCGGTACAACTACAAAAGGCCTCTACGGGCTCTCAAATTCCAAAAGAAAACAAAAGGCCAAGTAGCTCGATCCAAAAACCCAATCAAACTTCACAGAAATTTAAATACATACCCTTTTTGGTCGGGCAATTCAAACTTATCTTTTGAAATCAAAATCAATTCTCTTTTCCCTTTATATTACCTGCATATCCTGCTTAACACTAATATCCAATCACAATATTCCCAAAACATCATATCAGCTTTATTACAAAATGTCAGTATTTATTCATTCAAATATTAACTTAGATTATATTTGTAGTATCAATTCCCAATCAAGAATTCACCATTCCCTTCTTAAGTTAGTATAAGCATTTATGTGTTTCTTATATTTATTTTCATCCCGCAGTTTAGTTTATATCTATTCCTATTCAAATTGATTCTTTCATTTCCATACGAATTCAATTTATCTTTAACTTTAAATATTGAATTTTATTTTCCATTTATAACTAATTCATGTCATTATTTTAGTTAGTTTCGTTTACCAACTTATTTCAATTTCCAGTTTGAAATCGTTTTGGCGTTAATAAAAATTTTTCCAAAAATTTCAAAAAATTTCTAACTCCCAAAATTTCCGGAAAATTTTGGCAGAGTCTCCTTTGCACGAAGGAGCTTTTGCAATTTGACAAAAGATATAAATATATATACATCGACCCACACGGTCGGAAAAACCAAAAACAGTTCATATTTCCTATTTTTATTGCGTAGGCGTACCTTATTTAGCATTTTTAAGCAATCAGCTTATTATTTTAGCAATTAGCACAACCATATCAAGCCACACGGCTTCCAGGTACCTGTACTTACTCAATTTAAACATGTAATTGCCACATAAATGAAGTTTAACAACATTTCACTTATTTGCAATAGTTAAACATATGAATTCTAAAAGAAATTCACACCAAATATTTTTCCGTAAGCAACTTATACAGTTTTCATACTAATTCCACTGTTCCAATTAATATATAACCATTTTCGTTCAATTTGAATGGTTTTCAATCCATTCGTATACAACTTCATCAATTTGAATGGTTTAAAACTCAATCTCTTACATTTAATTTATTTTTAAGCAAACCGAACTCATATTTTGTGACGACCCGCCTTTCTCAACCCCAGAAAGACGTTTCATCGTAAAGAAAGAAAGGGATGGAAATAGAAAAGAATAGAAAGAAAAATAACAACATCAGAATCTCACAGCGGAATGGAAAAAAATATAATACATCACATAACTATTACATAGTTATACATACATCAGAGTCATACAATATCATATAATAGGACTGTCATATACATATATGTCCATACATACATCCAAAATACAGCATCACTAACTACACAGCGGAACTACATATATAGATACGTACGTCTGGTCTTCTCCCAAAATAGCTCCTCTAGAAAATCAATACTCCCAAATACCTATCACTTGGCTACTCATAAAAATTTGAGTACCCAAGAGTTTATAAAAAAACAAAATATAAACTCCGGGTCAGACATGGGTCTGGTATGAGTAAACAGGTTAAAATTGCTTAACTTTGAAAATCATTTGAAAATAAGGTATCACGTAAGGCTCCCCACACATAAATACAGGTAAGTTTTTACCTTACGCTAACCAAAACATTTTATAGGAAATTCTGTGATATTATAATAGTGTCTAGGGTTTTCAAGTAAAATAGAAAATAGCCGAAATTGTTACATGATTAAATTCCAGCTACTAGCCACGAAAGTGGGTAATACAAATCAAAACCGTAGGATCTCGTAGGGAAAATAGATTTCCAACAATGGCATGGCTACTGGGGTACCGCCCGTCACAGTACGGGGCCTAGATCACCGTACCGAGGATCACTTCCAACCCCCTACAACACAAGGCCGGAACCATTCCTTACTAAACAGTCCCGAACAAGATAACCCCGCAGTTGTGGCCAACAACTTCTTACACAGCCGAAATAAAAAGGGACATCTAGACAGGGGAATATCTTGTCCTGCTTGGGCATGACCCACCTAACCTTGATGCATCTCCCCTGTTTTAGCCATTCCCGGTTGATGAGGCTGAGGCTACGATTACCTTTATTGAACATTATTCTTAGAATTCTCATCGTCCACCTGACGATGTGTTGAAAGCATTCAATCCATACAAGTTCGTTCCGGGTTCGAACGAAACCGAAGGCATTATCTCGTTGCACTCATTTTGGAATCACCCTCAGAGTCAACGACGATAACCCTTGCATTCTGAAACACCATCTCGATTCATCCTTTTCATAAGTCACGACCTATCGTTTAATTTGGATCGATGTGGTTTTCGAAGAATCAAAATTGATTCTTCCGATCCCGGTCTCATCGGAATCCAAACGCCATTTTAAGGGCCAAGTTGTCTATTTAACTTAACAGTTCAATTTAATATCAAGAATTAACATAACAGATATAATAGATAGATCATACACAGTTATCACAGATATCCATAATATATCACAACATATCACAGAAATATCATGAACAGATATCAAGGTCAATCATACAGAATTATCAATGCATACCAATAGTTTGGTTTTACTTAACTAAATTATTTGCTTAAGAATAAACTACTTTATTCTATTTAATTAATTACTGTTTAATTAACTTATTAATGATCAATTAATCAATTGGTTAATCATTAATTGTTAATTTATTAGTTATCTATTCTTTAATTACTTATTTAATTAATTAACTTGTATTCATTAACTGTTACTCAATTACTCAGTTAATTAATTGATTTTTGATTATTACTTAATACTTACTTATTAAAAATTAATTACTTATTTACTAATCACAAATTACTTTAATTAATCAATTATTATTAATTTAATTAAATAAATTAATCTTTAATTAATCACTTAAGTTAATTATCATTTGTTAATTAACTTTTAAGTGATATGCTAACATTCTTAAGATTTAAATTGATTTAACATGTGATTAAATTTTAATTTCAAAATCAATTTAAAGTTATCAATTTAAAATTCAAGTATAAATTTAATCAACATTCTAACTACTTACTGATAATCTCCTACCTTTACATATTTACCTAAATCAACCTCTAATTAAAATACTAAATTAACTAATTAACAATTGTTTAATTAACTTAGTTACACACTTGTACAAAAATCAGTATACACGTCCACTTGGGAAAGCACCGAGACCGCATCACTCTTTACTCGAGAAAACTCGAGTTTTCCCTCATGTCTCTCCCGTGTCCCTCTCTCTCACCCCCTCCCTATTCTTCTTTTCCCAGTTCTTCTTCTTCCAGTTATATTTTTTTTAGTTTAAGTTGAAGTTATAAAAGAACAGCAGAAACCAATCACGGGAACGACTCAGAGTCAACCCGAAGTCAAGCTCGAGGCAAACACCAAAAAATCATGGTACGCGACGACTCACTGACCATCACCTCGCCACCGTGCACGTGCACGGTGGCTCGCCTCCCCTACGGCGACTCGCGACAATCACCACAAACCACAAATCACCCCTAGAATCGAAAACTAAACCCAGATTTCAATTTCAAGTTGAAACAAAAAAAACGACCAGCGGCATGAACATGTGACAGCTACGCCCACTGTCAAATCAATCGTGCGGCCACCACACATCACCGGAGGTGATGAAACTCCACCAGAACATCACTCACATCTCCCCCTAACTCCTCCTGAAATCGCGGCCAACTCGATTGACATAAGATACAGAAACTCAATTTTTACAGAGCATGAAAATTTTAAGCACTCAAACCCTATTTTTGATTCAAACTCAAAATTTATGCATTTGAAAAATAATTTTACATTTTTCTAGTGTTAATACAACTTCAACCTTGCTTCATTCCAAATTCCATAAATCAACCTTGGTTCATTCCAAATTCCAGAAATTAAAATGTACTCAATCTTCCAAATTTGACAAAAATTCAGTAAAACTTCTTTTTAAAACTGCTCTAAAAATCTTTGCTTTCAAATCAAAATTTTGATGTTAAAAATCATAATTATGTTTATGAAATCTAAATATGCTATTGAATTTACAAATTTAAACATTTGAAATTTAAACCTTGATTTCTTTTTTACCTGTAGTTTGAAAATACAGTATTAATATCATGTTGTTAAACTTTAAACATGTTTGCAGGCCTTGTTTAAGCTAAACAAACTCGAATTAGCACAATACAAAGTCCAAATGGTTATATGAAAAAGTAATATAGATTTCTTGGCTTAACTTTTATCAGATTTCAAAAGTTTGGAAGAACAGCTACCTGTACCATTCAAACAACAGGAAATACCAAGGCTATTTATATAAACAATATCGAAGCACTTACCATTTACAACTAAAAATACAAGTTTAGATTTAAAATGGATAAGTTTACTCACCAAAAACAATTTGAACAGAAGGTAATGTTGAAGAAACTACAGTTGAACTACCCTGAAACGTCTTAATTTTCATGTCTTCTGTTTCTTTTTTTCTTTGTTTGATTTTCTGTTTTTAAGTAAATATATATTTGCAAAGCAAATAAATGTTTCTCAGGTTTGTTTTTAAGCTAAAGTTTGTATAAATGAACTAACGATATATAGGTGTGTATATATATATAAAGAAGCTACTGATCAGGTTATAACTGGACAGCCACCATGTTTGACCAACAAGAATTTTGGTATTAAATTTACTGCAATATGAAATGATATTGTGATCTCGGCTGCATGTACTTGTTAAACAAGAAGTTATGCTATTAAATGTTTATGCTTTTAATTATGATAACAAGTAATTAATGTTTTACTGATAGTTGCTGTTTGTACAAAGATATTTATTATTTTCGGCCAAACATGTTTTGCAAGATACAGACTTTGTTTTTTTTATTTTTTTTAAAGTGAAAACTTTGTTTTATTATATTGTAGTGGAAGCTTTTGTTTTATTATGCATAAATGTTTTCCAGCAGCTCTTAAATTTTAGTACTGGTTTACATGTCTTGTTTATATATTTTTGTTTCTGGACAAAGCACTTAATTGCTGTATATATGTGTACATAGGCACTACATAAGGATATCTTTGTTATGAATATATTTAAACTTTTGTTATTCAATACTTCATTTATTTTTTCATTTATACTTAGCATCATTTCTTGTTTTTTGAACACACATATATATATATATATATATATCTGTGTGTGTGTGCGTGTGTATGGCTTGTCTTATTTTCTTTGACAAGTAGTTGTATTTTATTTGTTAATTTGATTTACAACATACTTGTATTTATATATTTCAAGTTATAATTTATATTTGTATATTTATATTACTTTGATTACATCTTATAATTTATGATTACGTTTTATACTAGTTTTGAATGTTTATGTTTATGTTTATAATTAACTATATTGTTTTTAAACTTATGTGTTAGATTTCCATGTTTATGTTTAATAATACCATGTTTGTTAATTTTAAAACTTAACATTTTAAAAACTAAAATTGTATTCATATAAATTATCAAATAATAAAATATTGAATCTTTGATTTGATTTTATTGAATAAGACAGATTTTGTTTTAATGGGTTAAAGCATTCTATTTAAAATTTTCAAATCAAAACTTTCTTTTATAAAACATATAACTATTAAATATCCAAGATCTCATCAATTTAAACATTGACAAGCTTATATTTAATTTAAATTAGATTAAATATTTATTAAAATATACCGTCAAAATTCCGGGTCGTTACATTCCTCCCCCCTTAAAAGAATTTCGTCCCCGAAATTTATACAACAGTAAATTCAAAAGCTTGTATATTAACCATCCAAACATACATATCATTCATACAATAGCAAACAAACAAACAGCCTACTCTAACAAACATCACTAGTTATCCGAACATAAATCCGGATAAGCATTCCTAAAACTATCGATAGTTTCCCAGGTACAATCTCTAGGATCCTCACTCCATTGCACCTTGACGAGTTTCACCACTCTGTTACTGAGTTGCTTCTCATCTCGATCCACAATCTGAACTGGATTTCTGACCATGGTTAAATTTGGTTCAACTTCCAAATCTTCTTGAATTACCGGTTCTACGACCAATGACGGATCATGAACAAATCTCCTCAAATGTGATACATGAAACACATAGTGAATCCCAGACATCCGCTCTGGCAATTCAATCCTGTAGGCTACAGCTCCAATTCTTTCCAATACTCGAAATGGTCCAATGTATCTCGGAGCAAGTTTTCTCGTCTTTCCGAATCTTATAGCACCTTTAATTGGGGAAACTTTAACAAAAACCAAGTCTCCAATCTCAAATTCCAATGGCCTTCGTCTTCTATCCGCATATTTCTTCTGACGATCTTGAGCAGCTTTCATCCTTTTCTTGATAAGCTCAACCTTCCAGAAGCTTCACGAATAAGATCGGGTCCGAGCATAAGACGATCGTTCGATTCAATCCAACAAGATGGAGATCTACACGGTCTTCCGTATAAAGCTTCATAAGGAACCATCTTAATACTCGCTTGATAACTGTTATTATAAGAAAATTCCACTAAATGAAGATGGTCCTTCCAAGATCCTCCAAAATCTAAAACACAAGCCTGTAGCATATCCTCAAGAATATGATTCAGCCTCTCTATTTGTCCGTCCGTTTGAGGATGATAGGCTGTACTCAATCTCAAATCTGTACCCATTGCTGATTGCAGAGCTTCCCAAAATTTGCTAGTGAATATAGGATCACGGTCACTTACTATGCTGACTGGGACACCATGCAATCAAACTATCTCCTTCAAGAAAATTTCTGCCAAAGAAACTGCAGTACGGGTTGCCTTAACTGGTATAAAATGGGCACTCTTAGTTAAACGATCTACAATAACCCATATACCGTCATTCCCTTTCCTGGTTCTAGGCAAACCTTCGATAAAATCCATCGAGATCATTTCCCATTTCCAATTTGGAATTTCCAAAGGTTGCAATAACCCGGCAGATTTCTGTTGATCACCTTTAACTTGTTGGCAGATGGCACAGCTGTTCACAAATTTTGCAACATCCTTTTTCATATTCGGCCACCAGAAAGCTCTCCTCATGTCTTTGTACATCTTCGAGATTCCAGGATGAATATTCAGTTTGGAGCGATGACTCTCAGATAAGACTTCCTGCTTCAACTCCTTGAAATTCGGAACACAGATTCTCCCGTTAATCCTTAGTGTTCCTTGGCCATCAATTTCAAAACTAGGACACTGACCTTTCCTAACTCTCTTAATGATCCTCCTCAACTTCTTATCAGACTCTTGGTTGCTTGAGATCCTTTCAATAAGAGATGGAACCACTTCCAGAAGAGAAAGAACTGCATTCCTACTGAGAGCATCTGCTATGACATTCGCTTTCCCCGGAGTGTACAGAATGTCCAAATCATAGGATGCAAGAAAGTCAACCCACCGTTGCTGTCTCAGATTAAGGTCTTTTTGTGAGAATAAATATTTCAACGGTTCGTGATCCGTGAACAATTCGAATTTCTCTCCTAAAAGATAATGTCTCCAAATTTTTAGAGCAAAAACAATGGCTAGCAATTCAAGATCATGCGTAGCATAGTTTTTCTCATGAGGTTTCACTGTCGACTAGCATACGCAATAACCCTTCCGTTCTGCATCAGAACTGCCCCCAAACCAACAATACAAGCATCAGTGTAAACCTCAAATTTGCTTTTCCCTTCCGGAATAGCAATTACTGGTGCACTAGTAAGCCTTATCTTCAATTCCTGAAAAGCTTCTTCACACTGAGGTGTCCATTTGAATTTAGCTCCTTTTCTGGTCAGCTTAGTCACATGCGAAGAAATCTTGGAATAATCTCTGATAAATTTCCTGTAGTAGCCAGCCAATCCTAGAAAACTGCGAACTTCCGTCGGTGTCTCTGGCTATTTCCATTCCAGAATAGTTTCAACTTTCGCTGGGTCTACAGAAATGCCTTCACCCGAAACAATGTGCCCTAAAAATTTAACTTCCGATTTCCAGAAATGGCACTTCGAAAACTTCGCCTTCAACACATGCTTCCTCAGAGTCTCCAATACAATCCTCAAATGCTCCCTGTGCTCTTCTTCGGATTTGGAATAGACCAAGATATCATCAATGAATACCAGCACAAACTTATTCAACACATCCCTAAAGACTCGATTCATGAGGTCAACGAAATAAGCAGGAGCGTTGGTTAATCCGAACGGCATAACCAACCACTCATAGAAACAATTCGGTCCCCTAAATGCAGTTAAGGGAATACTGTCTTCAGCTACCCTCAACTGATGGAAACCTGAAGCTAGATCCAATTGAGAAAAGATAGAAGCACCATGCAACTAGTCAAAAAGATCATCGATGCGAGGAAGAGGATATTTATTACGGATAGTCACTTTGTTCAATTCTCTATAATCCACACAGAACCTTAGTGATCCATCCGATTTAGTTACAAACACTGCCGCTGAACCCCAACAAGAAAAACTGGGTCTAATCAATCCCTTCTCTAAAAGATCCTGAGTCTGCTTAATCAACTCTTCTCTTTCCCTAGGAGCCATTCTCCTACTGGGCTGAATCACTGGTACAGCTCCTAGAATCAAATCAATACGGAATTGTTTTTCCCGATGTGGTGGCAGACACTTAACTTCTTCAAAAACATCAGCAAATCTTGAACCACATCGATATCTTCAACTCTCTGTTCAGAAGTCTCCATTCCATGCAAAAGACTGCTCAAGTGAATTCCAGAATTATCAGACGACACTCTGGCAATTCTACCCAGATCAGTTTCCAACGAAACTGTTCTTTCATCACAATTCAAAACGGCTTTATACTTATCCAGCCAATCCATACCCAAAATAAGATCAAATCCCTTAAAATTTAACACATACGGGTCACAAGAAAAACTATGGGATAGATAAGAGATCTTCAAGTCCTTATAGATAGTGTCTAATTTGGTCACCCCTCCTATAGGATTTGATACCAAGATAGGACTATCTACAGAACTAGGGGTAAGAGAAAACTTTTCAACAGAGTCCAAGGAAATAAAACTCAAGGAAGCACCCGAATCAAACAAAACTCTAATATATTTCCCATCTAAAAGTAAAGTACCTTCTAATACTCCTTTACTCATCGAAGAAGAAGACGGTCCGGCTTCCAAAGCAAAAACTTTATTCTGAGGTGCCCTCTGCAGAAGTGGACAGTTCTTGATCATGTGTCCTGGCTGATGACAATTAAAGCACAATGATTTCTGAACCATGGCTGATCCTGGACCACTCTGGTGTGGTTGCTGCTGGAATCCTATCCTAGGACACTTATTTGCCAAATGCCCTTCCTGATGACAAATGTAGCACTTTCGGGGTCCGTTGTTATTCCCAGGTTTCTTCTTATTCGGCTTCCTCCATTTAGGATCGAACTTTTGCTTATTCGGATTAGTGGAATTCCCACCTGAAGCTGCAACTGGAGCCACCGGTTTCTTGCTCATCAAACTTTCATACCTCAATGCCATATCAACCAAATCAACAAAAGATCCCTTCTGAAGCATGTCAATTTTCCATGGAATTCAGGCCTCAACCCTTGCACAATTTCTCATTCTTTTTCGGAGGAGTATCGATGAGTCCTGGTCCAAAACAAGAGAGTTCATTGAATCTAGTTTCATACTCCGAAATGGACATGCTACCTTGCTTAAAATACAGAAAATCCTGATACAATTGGGTTCTCCCTGCCGTTGGCATAAACTTCTCTTCAAACAACTCCTTGAATCTGTCCCATGAAATGTCATCCTCAGAAATATTTGCAATTGTTGAATCCCACCATGATGCTGCACCACCTTGCAGTTGCCACGATGCCATATGCCTCTTACGCTCATCAGTTAATCTCATGCTCTTGAAAATACGTTCGCAAGAGCGTAGCCAGTCCTGAACTTCAATTATTGACTCCGAACCTTTGAATGGTTGACCTCCAAGATGTTTGAAATCCTTGCATAAGGCTGCAAAGCTAACTTGAAACGGTACTGGATTGACAGCCTCACTAACATTTTGACTCCGTCCATTATCTGTAGAAGTACTGGCCCTAACTCTACCTCTTCTTCCTGAACTCATGTCGGTCACCTGAACAGGTAACTCAACAAATTTAGACAGGTATATATAATATTATATGAAAATACAAATACGCACTCTTAAGATAAATATAACACAAGAGCCTAGGTACTCGCTCTACCTAGCGCTCTGATACCAACTGTGACGACCCGCCTTTCTCAACCCAAGAAAGACGTTTCATCATAAAGAAAGGAAGGGATGGAAATAGAAAAGAATAGAAAGAAAGAATAACAACATCAGAATCTCACAGCGGAATGGAACAAAATATAATACATCACATAACTATTACATAGTTATACATACATCAGAGTCATACAATATCATATAACAGGACTGTCATATACATATATGTCCATACATACATCCAAAATACAGCATCACTAACTACACAGCGGAACTATATATATAGATACGTACGTCTGGTCTTCTCCCAAAATAGCTCCTACAGAAAATCAACACTCCCAAATACCTATCACTTGGCTACTCATAAAAATTTGAGTACCCAAGTGTTTATGAAAAAAACAAAATATAAACTCCGGGTCAGACATGGGTCTGGTATGAGTAAACAGGTTAAAATTGCTTAACTTTGAAAATCATTTGAAAATAAGGTATCACGTAAGATTCCCCACACATAAATACAGGTAAGTTTTCACCTTACGCTAACCAAAACATTTTATAGGAAATTCTGTGATATTATAATAGTGTCTAGGGTTTTCAAGTAAAATAGAAAATAGCCGAAATTGTTACATGATTAAATTCCAGCTACTAGCCACGAAAGTGGGTAATACAAATCAAAACCGTAGGGTCTCGTAGGGAAAATGGATTTCCAACAATGGCAGGGCTACTGGGGTACCGCCCGTCACAGTACGGGGCCTAGATCACCGTACCGAGGATCACTCCCGACCCCCTACAACACAAGGCCGGAACCATTCCTTACTGAACAGTCCCGAACAAGATAACCCTGCAGTTGTGGCCAACAACAGCTCACACAGCCGAAATAAAAAGGGACATCTAGACAGGGGAATATCTTGTCCTGCTTGGGCATGACCCACCTAACCTTGCTGCATCTCCCCTGTTTTAGCCATTCCCGGTTGATGAGGCTTGAGGCTGCGATTACCTTTATTGAACATTATTCTTAGAATGCTCATCGTCCGCCTGACGTTGTGTTGAAAGCATTCAATCCATACAAGTTCGTTCCGGGTTCGAACGAAACCGAAGGCATTATCTCGTTGCACTCATTTTGGAATCACCCTCAGAGTCAACGACGATAACCCTTGCATTCTGAAACACCATCTCGATTCATCCTTTTCATAAGTCACGACCTATCATTTAATTTGGATCGATGTGGTTTTCGGAGAATGAAAATTGATTCTTCCGATCCCGGTCTCATCGGAATCCAAACGCCATTTTAAGGGCCAAGTTGTCTATTTAACTTAACAGTTCAATTTAATATCAAGAATTAACATAACAGATATAATAGATAGATCATACACAGTTATCATAGATATCCATAATATATCACAACATATCATAGAAATATCATCAACAGATATCAAGGTCAATCAAACAGAATTATCAATGCATACCAACAGTTTGGTTTTACTTAACTAAATTATTTGCTTAAGAATAAACTACTTTATTCTGTTTAATTAATTACCGTTTAATTAACTTATTAATGATCAATTAATCAATTGGTTAATCATTAATTGTTAATTTATTAGTTATCTATTCTTTAATTACTTATTTAATTAATTAACTTTTATTCATTAACTGTTACTCAATTACTCAGTTAATTAATTGATTTTTGATTATTACTTAATACTTACTTATTAAAAATTAATTACTTATTTACTAATCACAAATTACTTTAATTAATCAATTATTATTAATTTAATTAAATAAATTAATCTTTAATTAATCACTTAAGTTAATTATAATTTGTTAATTAACTTTTAAGTGATATGCTAACATTCTTAAGATTTAAATTGATTTAACATGTGATTAAATTTTAATTTCAAAATCAATTTAAAGTTATCAATTTAAAATTCAAGTACAAATTTAATCAACATTCTAACTACTTACTGATAATCTCCTACCTTTACATATTTACCTAAATCAACCTTTAATTAAAATACTAACTTAACTAATTAACAATTGTTTAATTAACTTAGTTACACACTTGTACAAAAATCAGTATACACGTCCATTTGGGAAAGCACCGAGACCGCATCACTCCTTACTCGAGAAAACTCGAGTTTTCCCTCGTGTCTCTCCCGTGTCCCTCTCTCTCACCCCCTCCTTGTTCTTCTTTTCCCAGTTCTTCTTCTTCCAGTTATATTTTTTTTAGTTTAAGTTGAAGTTATAAAAGAACAGCAGAAACAAATCACGGGAACGACTCAGAGTCAACCTGAAGTCAAGCTCGAGGCAAACACCAAAAAATCATGGTACGTGACGACTCACTGACCATTGACCATCACCTCGCCACCGTGCACGTGCACGGTGGCTCGCCTCCCCTGCGGCGACTTGCGACAATCACCACAAACCACAAATCACCCCTAGAATTGAAAACTAAACCCAGATTTCAATTTCAAGTTGAAACAAAAAAAACGACCCACGGCATGAACATGTGACAGCTACGCCCACTGTCAAATCAATCGTGCGGCCACCACACATCACCGGAGGTGATCAAACTCCACCAGAACGTCACTCACATCTCCCCCTAACTCCTCCTGAAGTCGCGGCCAACTCGATTGACATAAGATGCAAAAACTCTATTTTTACAGAGCATGAAAATTTTAAGCACTCAAACCTTATTTTTGATTCAAACTCAAAATTTATGCATTTGAAAAATAATTTTACATTTTTCTAGTGTTAATACAACTTCAACCTTGCTTCATTCCAAATTCCAGAAATTAAAATGTACTCAATCTTCCAAATTTGACAAAAATTCAGTAAAAATTCTTTTTAAAACTGCTCTGAAAATCTTTGCTTTCAAATCAAAATTTTTATGTTAAAAATCATAATTATGTTTATGAAATCTAAATATGCTATTGAATTTACAAATTTAAACATTTGAAATTTAAACTTTGATTTCTTTTTTACCTGTAGTTTGAAAATACAGTATTAATATCATGTTGTTAAACTTTAAACATGTTTGCAGGCCTTGTTTAAGCTAAACAAACTCGAATTAGCACAATACAAAGTCCAAATGGTTATATGAATAAGTAATATAGATTTCTTGGCTTAACTCTTATCAGATTTCAAAAGTTTGGAAGAACAGCTACATGTACCATTCAAACAACAGGAAATACCAAGGCTATTTATATAAACAATATCCAAGCACTTACCATTTACAACTAAAAATACAAGTTTAGATTTAAAATGGATAAGTTTACTCACCAAAAACAATTTGAACAGAAGGTAATGTTGAAGAAACTGCAGTTGAACTACCCTGAAACCTTCATAAGTTTCCTATCTTCTGTTTCTTTTTTTCTTTGTTTGATTTTCTGTTTTAATTTAATATATATTTGCAAAGAAAATAAATGTTTCTCAGGTTTGTTTTTAAGCTAAAGTTTGTATAAATGAACTAATGATATATAGGTGTATATATATAAAGAAGCTACTGATCAGGTTATAACTGGACAGCCACCATGTTTGACCAACAAGAATTTTGGTATTAAATTTACTGCAATATGAAATGATATTGTGATCTTGGCTGCATGTACTTGTTAAACAAGAAGTTATGCTATTAAATGTTTATGCTTTTAATTATGATAACAAGTAATTAATGTTTTACTGATAGTTTCTATTTGTACAAAGATATTTATTATTTTCGGCCAAACATGTTTTGCAAGATACAGACTTTGTTTTTTAAATTTTTTTTTTAAAGTGAAAACTTTGTTTTATTATATTGTAGTGGAAGCTTTTGTTTTCTTATGCATAAATGTTTTCCAGCAGCTCTTAAATTTTAGTACTAGTTTACATGTCTAGTTTATATATTTTTGTTTCTGGACAAAGCACTTAATTGCTGTATATATGTGTACATAGGCACTACATAAGGATATCTTTGTTATGAATATATTTAAACATTTATTATTCATTACTTCATTTATTTGTTCATTTATAATTAGCATCATTTCTTGTTTTGTGAACATATATGTATGTATGTATGTATGTATGTATGTATGTATGTATGTATGTATGTATGTATGTATGTATGTATGTATGTATGTATGTATGTATGGCTTGTCTTATTTTTGTTGGGTACGTACCTACCACCCACCGAATCAAAGCGAACCAACTCGAAATAACATGCCAACCATCCAGAAGTAGCATGCCGAACCAACTCGAAGTAGCCACCACCGAATCAACCTACCGAACCAAGCCACGCCTTCACCACCGAACCATCCGGTCCACCGAACCACCCTACTCTCCAAACACTACCGGTCCAAAACTCTACTTCCAACCATCACCGAACCAACCGAGGCACCAAACCAACCCATATCTCCACGTACCACCGAACCACTCACCATCGGACCACCTACCACCGGTTCAATCCCTCTCTCCACTGAACCAAGCCTTGCCGAACCACCGCCAGGCCAAATTGCTTCGACCCAGGCCCACCAGCAGCTATATACATCCAGGACCCCTGCCTCCAGCCTCACTCTATAAATAGAGGGGCAGGGGTACAACAATGGCGGACAAGTTTGAGAGCTCAAGCACGGAAGGAACTTTCAAACAACTTTCATATACTTGTATACAAAGCTTTGTACTTGTACTTGTAATCTGAAAGAAAAAGGAGAATAACATATAAAGTGGACGTAGGCACGTTCTGTCCAAACCACTATAAATCTGTGTGTCTTTTACAGTTTAGTCCATCTATTTTATATATTTGCGTAAATCACCCAAATCGTTAGAAACAACATAAAATAAACTAATTCTTACAACTTGGAGGTGTTTGCCCATTTTTTGTGCAAACATTTTTGGTGCATTCACTGAGAGGCAGTCGGGGAAACAGGCTAAAACAGCTACAGACAGGGTTTCCGCTGCAACAAAGGATGTTCGGAGAAATGACTCTAGAGACAATGCTGGGGGCAAGAAGGGGGAAAAGCGCCTATATCGACCTAGACCAAGATTTGACTCTTACACTCCTTTGAATGAAACAATCGAAAACATCTTCCTAGCTACTCAAGACGAAGTTAGATACAAGCGCCCCCCGCACAAGAAGGAGTCAGATAACGCACTCAAGACTGGAAAGTTCTGCCGCTTCCACGAATCCCATGGACATGACACCAATGAATGCCACCATCTCCGGGACTTGATTGAAGAACACATCAGAAGGAAGAAACTGGAACGCTATGTAAAAAAACAGAATAGGACTTCGACACCTGCCAACGAGAATCCTGGGCTACCCCTCCCAGAAGTAGGCGGAGGAAATCGCAACACCAGCGGCTCTAGTCAAGAGAAGATAGTGGTCCATACCGTATCAGGAGGACCACACATCGCCGACAGAAGTTGGGCAGAGATGGAAAGATACGGTAAGTCACTTAGAAATGATGAAGGCTACGTTAACTCTGTTATGGAAGAACGCCCCCCCGAAACGGAAAGAGAATGACGACATCACATTCAGTAGGCGTGATTTAGAGGGAAGACAGTACCCACACATGAATCCTATGGTCATCTCTGCCTAGTTCGGTCCAGCCAAAGTTTTCCGAATTTTAGTAGACACTGGAAGCTCGGTAAATATCCTATTCAAGCATGCTTTCGACAAAATGAAGTTGTCAATGAAGGATGTGTCTCCTTGCAACAAACCACTACATGGTTTCATTGGAGATGCGAAGATGCCCCTCGGGCAACTGGACCTTTTTGTTGAAATAGGAAGTCATCCCCTCTCCGTTGTGCGAAAACAAACATTTGTGCTAATAGAAAGCCACTCGGCCTACAACGCCTTTTTGGGAAGACCAGCCTTGTTTGACTTCCAAATTGTCTTAGCCCCATGGTGCCTGAAAATAAAATTCCCAACAGATAACGGAGTAGGAGAAATGGAGGGGGATCAAGACGCTGCTTGAGACTGCTATGTAACTGAACTTCGCAATAACCACAGAAAAGATAAAGGGAAAAATGCAGAGACTACTCTCTGCATGAAAAACTTGGAAGCATAGCAACTAAAGAAAGCCCCTCCTCTTCGATATACCAGCGATCCTTTCAATGAATTAGACCCCAGGGACAAAGAGGAAGAGGCCACCACCGAGCCTACAGAGGCTATGGAATTTGTATCTGTAGACAAACACGACCCAAATAGACTGCTGAGAATCGGGTCTCAGTTAAAAGCGGAGTTGAAAGTTCAACTCGTCGATTTTCTTCGCCACAACATGGATGTATTTGCATAGACGCACGCCGACATGACAGGAATCTCTCCAGACGTAGCATGCCAGATACTGAACATCGATCCCACCAAGGTGCCAGTGAAGCAGAAAAAGAGGAGCATGGGGGCAGAACGATCAGCAGCCCTCGAGGAAGAAGTAAAGAACTTACTTGCCAATGACTTCATACGAGAAGCCATCTACCCAGAATGGATCGCCAACCCGGTACTGGTAAAGAAAGCTAATGGGAAGTGGCGAACATGCATCGATTTCTCCAACTTAAATGACGCTTGCCCGAAGGACTGCTTCCCACTCCCCCGAATCGACCAACTCGTGGACAGCACAGCCGGACACGAACTCTTATCCTTTATGGACGCATACTCAGGATATAACCAGATCCCTATGCACGCCCCCGATCAAGACCATACTAGTATCATCACTGACCAGGGATTGTACTGCTACAAAGTAATGCCTTTTGGACTTAAAAACGCTGGAGCTACTTATCAGCGCCTTGTCAACAAGATGTTTGCGGAACTAATAGGACGAACTATGGAAGCTTATGTGGATGACATGCTGGTAAATCAAGGAAAGCCAACGATCATATAAACCACCTGGATGAGATGTTTCAAGTACTTCGCCAATATGGAATGAAGCTGAACCCTCTAAAGTGCTCCTTCGGAGTATCATTGGGAAAGTTCTTAGGATTCATCGTCCATGCCAGGGGGATTGAAGCAAACCCCGAACAGGTTCAAGCTTTGCAAGATATCAAGATACCATCCACTCGAAGAGAGATGCAAAGCCTAAACGGAAAAGTGGCCGCCCTAAGCAGGTTCATCTCTAAAGCAACCGACAAATGCATACCTTTCTTTGAAGCTTTAAAGAAAGACAAAGGAAAGTTCAAATGGACTGACGAATGTTCGACGGCCTTCTTTAACTTAATCGAGCACCTCCAGAGCCCACCAGTACTCTCAACTCCAAATGAAGGCGAAGAACTATACCTATACCTTATTGTATCGTCCCATGCTTTAAGAGCCACTTTGGTGAAAGAAGACAACCACGCACAGCGACCCATATACTTTGTAAGCAAGAGAATTACAGGGGCAGAAGCCAGATACCCTAAACTTGAAAAGCTAGCATACTGTTTGCTAATCACGTCATGGAAACTGCGACACTATTTCCAATCTCATTCCATCAGAGTTTTAACCAATCAACCGCTAAGGCAAGTACTCCATCGTCTCGACACTTCTGGGCGACTACTTAAATGGTGCATTGAACTAAGTCAATATGATATCACCTACCATCCTCGCACCGCTATCAAGGGGCAAGCCATAGCTGATTTCATTGCCGAATTCACTACTAACGAAAGTAAGGAGCAATCTGAAATAGCAGAAGATATCAAGTGGAATCTCTTCGTAGATGGAGCATCAAATGAACAAGGCTCGGGGGCAGGTGTTGTGATAATCACCCCCAGGGGAAGGAAGCTACACTACGCCCTAAGGTTGGAATTCGCTGCCACCAACAATGACACAGAATACGAAGCAATGATAGCCGGATTAGAACTTGCCTTGGAGATTGGAGTCGGTTCTTTATGTCTCCGTAGTGATTCTCAACTTATTGTAAATCAAATACTGGAGGAATTCCAGGCTCGAGGAGAACGACTCACAGCATATCTAAAGAAGACCAAGCTGCTGCTCAATCAATTGGATCACTATCTAATCAAACACATTCCTCGGGAAGAAAATCAGGAGGCCGACGAACTGGCAAAGCAAGCTAGCATGAAGGACGACACTGCTTCCTGAACGATAACCATCTCAAAGCAACTGGCCTCGAGTTACGAGCCAATGAATATGATAGCTGCAACTGAAGAGGAAACTTGGATGACTCCCATCCAGAAGTACTTACAAAGTGGCACACTGCCCGACGGGCGTAACGAAGTCAAGAAAATCTTGAGGAAAGCTTCCCGCTACACGATACAAGAAGGCATCCTCTATCGACGCGGCTTCTCTAATCCCTTATTAAGGTGTGTCGCTGGAAGGGAAGCCAAGGAAATCTTATCCAACATACATCGAGGAAGTTGCGGAGATCACACTGGTGGGCAGACTCTGGCAAAGAAGATGCTCCGATATGGATATTACTGGCCCACCTTAAATAAAGACGCCCTAGACTTCGTCAAAAGATGTGACAGATGTCAGAAATTTGCTAAAATTCCTCGACTACCAACAAACAAGATTACTCAAATGACCAGCCCTTGGCCCTTTGCAATATGGGAATTGACTTGATTGGCGAACTGCCAGTGGGCCGAGGCGGAGCCAAATATGCCGTAGTAGCAGTTGACTATTTCACCAAATGGGTGGAAGCGGAGCCTCTAAATAAAATATCTTCGGCAAAAGTTATTAACTTCTTGATCAAAAATGTTTTATGCAGGTACGGGGTTCCACTCAAAATCATATCGGACAATGGACTTCAATTTGACAGCGAGGAATTCGCCAACTGGTGCCAAGAGCACGAAATACACAAAAGCTTCTCATCTGTGGCTTACCCCCAGGCAAACGGACAAGTCGAAGCTGTCAACAAAATCCTCAAAACCCTAATCAAGAAGAAACTTGAAAAGTCAAAAGGCGCTTGGGTGGATGAACTTCCTACGGCACTTTGGGCCTATCGCACATCTTACAGAACATCAACAGGGCATACTCCTTTCTCTTTGGCATACGGATCGGAGGCCATGCTCCCAGTTGAAACTGTAGTGCCTTCCCACCGCAGGATCCACTACAACCCAGAAGAGAACGAAGAACTCCTCCACATGTCTTTGGATCTAATTGAAGAGAGAAGAAACGATGCAGCACTCAAAGCAGCAGCTCATAAGCAAAAAGTTGCAGCACAATACTCCAAAGTCAAGCACCGAAGCTTACAAGAAGGAGATCTTGTCCTCAAGAGGATCTTCCCGCACCCCGGAGCGCTAGATCCAATCTGGGACGGACCCTATGTAATTCATAAAGATCTCCGCAACGGAGCCTATATTTTGTCAACAGTGGACGGAGAGGTGTTCCAGAGGGCATGGAACATCCGATACCTCCGTCGATACTTTTCTTAACTTGTACTGCCCATATGAAGTGAATTAACAAAGAGAATCAGTGGACGTAGGCATTTTCGTGCCGAACCACTTTAAAAATCTTGTCTCTTTTTAACTTGTTCCTTTATATCTTGGCTGCTTGTCAAGCTTTATCCTTTTCTGTTGAACAAAATCATGTATAACGACGTTTCCATACTGGAACTTCACGGCGCAACCTCACCCGGACAAGACCCAACAGGTACTATGCGATTCTATGCACTCGCCAATGAGACACTTTTGCTCCAGCATCCCTCTGCTGCGGGTTAACTCATTGCTCGCGACTGCCCTCAAAGCCAACTGTAATGAGCCGATTATAAGCCATCAAGAAGGCCGACTATAGCCGATGGCAGGTCAT
The DNA here is from genome assembly GCA_030765085.1 of Allium cepa. Lineage (NCBI taxonomy): Eukaryota > Viridiplantae > Streptophyta > Magnoliopsida > Asparagales > Amaryllidaceae > Allium > Allium cepa. Next base: position 958,144,830 of record CM060939.1, on the reverse strand, counting down.
TACGGCGTTCGGCTCGCCGGCAACTGTGAACCTACTTTAAGCCCCAACATAATGTGTGGCCAGCCAGGGGTAGTTCACGGTTGACGATCGGCACCCACGCTAGCCGGCCACAGTAAATCGAATAATACCCACGATTACGGGCCATAATGGCTCGGGTAGTTACTGTGTGCGATCTCGGCTCCGATATGTCTTAAGTGCAGCTGTGGTAAAAAAGATAAACTCCCCGCGGAGGCGTAAGATGGGTGACAAATGTCTCCAAGACCCACAGCTATGGAAAGTGACTACAAAACCCGTTTGCCACGAACTTAAGCATATCGATGGCCTTCTGTGATTGGAAGTTTTACTGTTTCTCATATTTCCATTTCATTCAAAAACTTTTCTCGTATCCTATATTACAATCCTTAAAGTATAGGTCACAAAATAGGGGAACTCTCGCTTGTGGAAATATCAACTCCCATCCGGATGACGGAACACTCAGCTACATTCCATACTCAGTCACGCAAGACATTCAAAGCAACCCTCTACAACTAAAACACGAAGGGCGGTACTATCTTCTCTTGTATACAAATATGTAGCTTTAATTTATTCACACATCATATTGGCATTACAAGACATGAAACAATATTTCGAGCAGAAACTTAGCATCAAATGCGATTAAGTCACCTGCATAAACACGTAGCTATATTTCTTATGCAACATATCAAAATAACAACCACATTCGAACATAACAGAATCAGCTTATGTTATAAAATTACAGAAAGTCATTCTTTGCAAATAATATAATTACAAGTTACATTAATGTTTCGGACTAACATAGACGGCAACCAAAATATGTACAAGTCAAGTCATGGAATCGGAGCTTCGCCTCCATCCCGCTAGCCCTCCGGATCTACTTAACTACAGGGTCAGAACTCCCCGCATGTATTCCAGTGGTTCCGCCTGCCCAATTCAAAAGAGAATCCATCAATAATCGCGAAAGATAAGCAATCAAATCATGAAAATGTTAAAAGTAAAGACTTACCAGCGTCTGCTCCCTGATCATCATCATCTAGCTGCATGCCTACCTCATCCGCAGCAAGCAGCCGCATGCGCTCCATAACCGCCACCTTCTCTTCCTTAGTGAATTGGGCCGTAACCACATCCATCCTGAAAGCCGCACCACCTTCTTTATCCGCATCGGCATTAGCTTCTTCCAAAGCCCGGAGATATATCCTAGCCATAACCCGGGGATAATCGTCGATCCAGGACAAGTTGCCCTGCCTCCAAGTACGGAACTACATGTCCTGGAGCATCTCGTCCATCATCCCCTCTTTCTCCTCAAATTCTTTCATCCGGGCCTCAGAAGCCGACAATCGTGCGACAGCAGCATCTCTCTCCAATCGGTATCTCGAGCAGTCAGCCTGAAGGGACTTCCGCATCACTTCCATCTCCTCCTTCAGCTTGGCCTGAGCAAGCTCTGCGGCCTCAAGCCTCCCAGATAACTCTTCTACCTTCTCAAGATCCGCTCTCCGAACCTCGTACACCATTGCGATGGCCATGTCAATACGTTCCTTGCAGGCAGCCTCTATCTTTCGTAGTTCTGCCTTACTAGCCTCTTCCATAGTCTTCTTCAACCGCCTGGAGGCTGCCTCATGCTGAGAAATCTGAATGGCTTGATCGGCAAGCTGTTTGGCCTGATCAGCAACCGAATGTTAGCACTTCTGATTTCCTCCCCAGCCTTGGCCAGTCGAGCGTGATGCTCCATTAGCCTCTTGGTCCCTTCAGCCACCCGATCGATGTTTGCCTTGGCCTCATTCCCCATGGTCACAATCCGAGTAGTAAGAAAATCGAGGTCTAAGGACTTAGCCTCATCAAGCACCCATACCATGGGATTGCGGGGAAGAAGATGCTCACCCGTGGCCTCGTCAAAAGAGATGTCCTGAAAACTCGGGTCCAGATCCGGGTGGCCGGCAAATGGGTTGCGAACCAAACCAGGATGGTCTATCGGAGTGACGGTTGGATTTTCGGACGGATGTGGGGAAGGCATAAGCTCAGTATCCTCCTCAGTAATATCATGGATAGGCTGGACTGGAAGCTGAGGGCCAGGTGAAGGTTCAAACGAAGATCGGCCCCTCTTTATCTTTTGCATATCTTCTTCAATAACTCCGAGAAGAGGGCGATATCTAACCGCATCTCCAGGACGGCTAGATGACGGCTTTGGTTTGGCAGAAGCTTTGAGTAGCTTTTACTGTTCAAGGCGGTGCCGAATATCTGATGTCTTGGCCACCTTACCTGTTCTTGGAATAAAAACCAGGTGTTACAAGCATGCATGAAACTATGATCCAAGAAATATGTTAAGTAGGAAAATGCGCTTATTTTACAAACCCTGAGGGGGAGAGGGATACTGCAATAAGTCCTGAATTCCTTTCCAGGACGGGAGCTGGCCGTAAAATATTCCTAAGTCCTTATCATAAAGGGAGTCTGCAGAAATCAAGAATTCACCTTGAGTTACCCTAGCTGGAGGACCCTTAGAAGATGAATCGGCACCAGTCCCAGCCTTGTCAGCCTTCTTCACCATCTCCACCAAGGCTGATCCTTCCTCCAACCCCTCAAAAGCCTGGCGGAAGGCATCATCCATCCACTCTTGGATCTCCCCCGCCTGCTTTGAAGACAAAGCCCCGGCACCACTACCACCATGTCCTTCACCTTCTCCATCTCCTCCGCTCTCCTCCTCGCCTCTTTCCTCCTCTCTGCCTTCCTCCTCCGTAATATCTGGGCATGTGATAGGGGAGGGTCCGTCAGACTTCTTAAGCTTCTTCCCCCCGACGATTGGAGGTACCGAGATAGGTCTCCTCTTGCTACTCTTCGCAGTGGCCCCATCTTTAGCTTTAGCAGCCCTCTCCTCGGCTGTATCTCTCTGCTTAACCACAGATTGACGTGGAAGAATCAGGTTGTGCTCCAAGAGAGTGGCATTCCTGATCAGGTAAGAAGCCGACCTATCCCTTCCAGAGATAGCCTCTATCTCCGCAGCCATCTGTACCAGGCGATCATTCTCCACGACCGCGAAGCCACCTGTCGCTAGCAAGAAATAAAAGCATATAAGAAGAAGCATTGCAGTCTGGACAAAGAAGTTACAAATGGAATTCAACGTACAGCCAGAAGTGAAAAGGTGAAAAGAAACGGAGTCGTCCTTAACGAAGAACCATTCCTTCTTAAACATGGTGAATTTCGAGTATAAGTCCATGACCGGCTTGAAGGACACAACTGACTCTAAACTAATGTACGGAGACCACTTCTTGTAGCCCCTCAAATTATACAAATATCGGATTCCCGATTAGAAGGGGGGCGCCCATACCTCCTCTGGAAGATAACGAATAGACACACTAAGATGGCAAAGGAGTTGGGTTGAAGCTGGAATGGAGCCACCTTTAAGTAAGTAAGGAAGCTGACTACCCAGGCATTGATCGGAGGAATGGCCCCACACATGAAATGGTATCGGCTATAGGCAAAATATCCTTCAGGAGGATCATACGGCATCGCACCATCTCCCGGCAGCAGCATGCTCGTCCTGTCAATCCCGAAGGAGCGAGCGATGACATCAAGTTGTCCCTCTCTAAGAGAGCTCGGAAAGCAATCAGGAGGAGAGTTCAGAAGCTCTTGGGGACCATACCCATCTACTAGCGATCTCGGGGTGGGTCCACGACGTTTTGGTCCTGGCTGGGATGGGGGCACAACAGGGGACTCTCGTCTATCCGTAGATTTTCTCTTTTCTGATCGAGTTTCCACTTTGCGAGACATTTATCTGTAACACCGGAAAAACATATTATTAGAACAAGGAGTATGGAAATACAAACAAACAGGTACATGCAACCTAGAGTCTCATTCGCAATCCGAAATGTAACGACCCAGAATTTTTATTAATCAAAATTCGTGTATTTAATTAATTTTAAATATTAATAAGTGAAATTTATAAGTCGAATAAATATTATTTCGAATAATTAGATTTAATTGGATAATTAAATCGATAATTTAATAGTTGGAAATACAGAAATAATTGAAATTGGGTTAAATATGATTGAAAATGATTTTTAAAGTTTTATTTTATCATATTGGAGTTAGAATGATGTTATGGAACTTTTAAAATCAAATTAAAAGTTTATTTGTGAAAATTGAATATTTTCATATTTAATCGACTAGTGAAATTAGCCATTTTTCAAACAGTCTCAGAATTGGACGAAACTAGTTCCATTGGATCCGTAATAGTTTGTTATTACCGGATTTCAATTTTCGTAGCAATCAGAGTTGTCGTTTGATCGTGGTAGCTCGAAACGCATCGAAATTGTTTTAATATTAATTTGGCGAGTTAAAAGTCATTTTTCAAAAAGTCTCGGATTTCGACGAAACCAGTTTCCTCGGATCCGTAATATGATATTATTGTAAGGTTTCAAATTTCATGTCAATCGGATTTACCGTTTGTCCGGTGCAAGCTAAAACGCCTAGAAAATCGTTTAATCGGTTTAATTTTAAATTGAACGTTTATTGCCGTAACTCGCACAGATGATCGAATTAGCTTCCGAAACCTATTCCATTCCGAAACGCGGGATAAACCCTAGAAACGCCGGTTACCGCGCGTAAATCGGAGTTTGGACAACCCGGGATGAATAGTGTTCGATATTTTCTATAAATAGACAAATTTTATCACAAAATTAAAAAAAAATAGAGCTAGGGTTTAATGGCCGGCCGCCTCTTATACGATGAATGGCCAGAAAACAATGATCTTCTTCCCAATTTTTCTTCAAATCCATGCATTGATTCAAAAGAGTGTCAACTAGTAAATTGTACATCTCCTCGAGCTCGAGAAATCCAACGGTGGAGATCGTGTTTGAGTCGACGTGGTGGCCAGAATCGAGGCCGAGATGATGGCCGTTCGTGCTCGTTTTTACGGCAACAAGGATGACCGAGCTCCTTGAATCTCGGGCCGAAGGTGGAGCTTGCTAGTGGCTTCAATTTAGTGGTCGCCGATCGATCTCCGGTTGAGCAAAAAGGGGTGCGGCTATGGAGGAGTCGAACGTGAGGTGGGTTTCGGTCGTGATGTGTAAACTGGGGGAAGAAAGGAAGCTACGCGTGCGGCCTGGATCTCGTCTGCGTGATCAATGGCCCAGAATCTTTTAGGTTTAGAAAATAATTTAAGTTGTAAATTAATTATGTTTTAAAATTCGTGTAACTTTAAAATAATGTATCTTTTTCAAACGAGGTCGAAAACGCGCGAAACAAGTTGCGTTGCGTTCGTATGGACGAACACTACGCTATGGAACTGGATTGGAGTCATTTGGAGCTAGCGAGAATTTCGGGTAAAATTAAACGTCCGTTTAATTTTATTCAAAATTAAAGCTGAAACGAAATTGAAATCAAGGTGAGAACTTCTCACTCAATCGAATCGGTTTCGATTTTTATTTTAAATAGTTAGATTTAAAATTCTTAAATGCATGTTTGAATGATGATTGTTATCTATTGATTGTTAAAATAGACATTATGCGCCGTTAGTAAGCGGATGTTATTTATTAAAAACATATACCGCGAATATTTCACAGTACAGTGAAATTGGTATTATTTATGTACTTGGAATTGATTTCCTGCATTATATAGCGGATGAGACCCTATTGCGCCGTTTATTAAGCGGATAATATTTTAAATCCCATATACCGCGATAATTCCGTACTGGAACGGAATTGGTATTGTGCTAACATCTTTGGATGCAGGGAAACAGGTTGGAGGGATCCAACTGGATTCCTCAACTGTATTGATTTATTTACAGATATTTTTATATTTGTTGATTATCATATCGATATATGATATTTGGATGTCGTGATTGACTATTTGGTGCTGCTGCATCATTGGATCCATTTCTGAAGTTTTAAAATAATGATTTTTGGTTTTAAAAGAATTTTTAAAGTGATTTTGATAGTATACGTTTTATTAAATTTTGAATTGTTAAAAATAAATAAACGTTAAAATTTTAATGTTGTAAAAGTATGATTTTTATGAAATGAAAGCGAAAAGTGATTTTTGAAATAAATAGTTAATAAAATTATGAAATGGTTTAATTTGGAATTTTGAATCATTATAAAAGATTTTTAAATTTATTTTTTTTTTTAGTTAAAAATATTGGAATTATAAAACGAGCTTTCATAAGTGTTAAAGATGAAATAAAGATGGATTTCATAAGTGAACAGAATTTATAGATTTATAAATTGTGAAGTTATAAAATGAATAGATTTTGTAAAATAGAAGATTTATAAGTAATTATCTTATAAATCGGATTTTGGCATTTAAATGAGATATAAATGGAATTTGTTAATAATGAGATTTATAAATCGAAGCTTATAAATAGAAATGGAATTTATAAACATTGTTTATAAATTCAAAATCAATTGAATTTGATAAATTGAATATTGAAGTTTATTAAAGGAAGTATATTCACGATTTTGGACAGTGAATATATTATTATAAATAAAATGGATATGCTTGGGAAAATGAATATTATAAATTGAAGTTAATCGTTTTAACGATGTCGTAAAAGGTGTAAACATCGAAAACATAGATTTCAACATTCATTGTTGAAATAGATGTTTTCGAGAAATAGAAGGAAATGGTGGACTATAACACTGTTGTTATAGTAAATGGTTTTCGAAAGGAAATATTTTGTATAGTATTGGGATTTATATATCTATTTTAATTTTGAATCCCTATACTAGTGATTTTGGGTCGTCGTAACGATGTTTTACGCCACATTCGTTTTGGCCCAAACAAATGTGTTTAAGAGAATGATTTCTTAAAGAATGAAATATATACTTAATTTTTGATTTAAGTATATTGAATATTTTCCAAGTGTTGAAATTGAATGAATTTGTGAATTACTTATTATTAAATAAGTATGGAAATTTTTTCCAATATGAACTGAATATTTAGAGATTTCATCTTTTAAAGATAAATTGAAAATGAATAATTGAAAGCGTATATTCATAAATACTTTGGAAAGTAAATTCACTATTGAATTTATAAATAAAAAGGGGAATTTGTTTAAAAATAAACGTTGATTTATTTTTGAAGTGTGGGATTAAATTTACGGATTTGGAACGTAAATATAAAGTAAATCGATAAGGATTTATTTAAGTGGTTTAAATGAACCATTTTGAAATGAAAGTATTTCCGAGTAAGGAAAATGATTGAAATTTGTTTTCAAAAGTGATAAAGGATTGAAAAGTGATTTGAAAATTAGTTTTCAAATGTTTGAAGTGTGGGAAATTTTATATCTGGTAAAGATATTTTGGAAAGTAAATAATTTAGGAAATTATTTGGAATTTGGTGATGTTGAGCATGCCTATTGATAGTTAAATAATCCGACTATCAATATTTACCTATAAATAGGTATTTGTTGTGATTTGTTTGAATTTGAATGCCACACTTATTTTTGAATAAGCGCTCACTATTCGGGTTAGCCGGAAAAGGACCTTGGGGTCGTATAACCCATTCCGAATATGTGATACGTCGTTATGGATTGCATTTGATGGCCGGTGTTGAAGACCAGATATTTGTGAAAACGGAAGGATTACCGTCGAGTTACTCTACATCGGCTGATCTCCGATATAGAGGTTTTATCACCCTTAGTGACGGGAAGTCCGATCGTGATTAGTGAATATCCGGATTGCAAGGACTTCTTTGGAAGTGCCTTCGGTTCTGTTCGAGCCCGGAACAGACTTGTATGGATTGTATGTCTGACATTACAAGTTGATATATAAAGCTGATTTCTTTCAAATATATTTCTGTTGGTGGCGGAGAATTTATTCTCTTAGCTTAACATCCTTCTCTGAGACGTACGAGCTCAGAGGTTATATAGTTGAAGGTTATTAGTGATATACTCCCAATTTGGTAGTGTGGCATGCTGAGTGTTGCTGTGAAATGATCATTGATTGATCATTTGTAATAGGATCATTTATTTGATCATTTATCTTGGTGATCATTTCTATGATCATTTGATTGACCCAAAGCACGGCTTTTGTATAAAGCGTGGCTTTGTGGACGAGACTTCGTCGGACCTCACACCCCGGAAATGGTCAAAACAGGAAGGATGCAGCAAGGTTATTAGGGGGTAGCACCCCTTTAGTGTATGTCATTCCTTCTGGATAGAGGTGGTATCATGGAATGGAGCCCAGAAACTTAGCCTATGTAGTTACTGCATTATTATTCTTATGTGGTTGTTGGAAATCGAGGATCCTCGGATAGATCGGTTACGATCGGGGGATGACATATTCGTGTCAGTAGTTACCCAGTTAGGGGTAACCCGGCCTTGTGTTGGCAGAGATCCGGTTTGGTTCTCGGGGACGTCCTTCCAGAGGCATTCTCATATGGCAACGGGAAGTTCCTTGGCCTAACCATTTGTTGGAAATCCAAAGAAACAATACGATCTTGTACGGTTTTAGTTGTAGAACCTATCATTCACTTATGGTGGCGCCCCACTGTTTGGATGATAGCTATAGTAGGCATACGATAATGGTCGTATGTTGGCTAAGATTTATATTCTACTTTCGAAATTGTTTTATACACTATGCACTAGTAATAATATCAAATGTTCTTTTTAATGTGTATCAAGCATCTTTGACTATCATAAGGAGAAATCTCCTCCGATTCTGCGTTTGCATTGTGTGTGTGTGCGGGAGGCCTTATGGTAGTCTCATTTTTAAAAGCATTGCGAATTGACTTTAGAAATATTCCTCTATTTTGATTTTAAAGATAAATAAACTGTTTTGAGTTCTCACACCAGTCTCATGACTGACTCGGAGTTTATTGTTTTCCTTCCTAAACTCTGGGTGCCCACCAATTTCCACACGGGCAGCCAAGAGTTAGGTTTATCAGGATATTCTGGAATTCAGGAGTTACAGGAGGCAAGCTGGATGCATGGCGTATTATTAGTATATAGTATTTCTTTTCCGCTGTTTGTTGTTGTTGATGTTGTACACTCTGATGCTATGATGTAATGTAATGAAATGAAATGTAATGTAATGTAATAACTGATATAGTTCTTTGTTTAAAGATTAGTCATTTACTATTATATGTTGTTCCGCTGCGATTGTGAGATTCTGATATTGTTCTGTTATTTCTTTCTGTTCCGTTCTATTTTCTTTTCTCTCTTCTTCTGTTTTTTTCTTTTTCTTAAACATTGAGAATTCGTATTTCTGTTCATCTTGAGCTAATCTATGGAGATTAGTGTATATTCAAGGAGTATGGATTTGCGGGTCCCTCACACGAAACATAAAAACTCAGGACCAAAGACCATTCGGCCTCACACTTCCCACACCCATTCGGTAGTTCAAACCCACAAGGTTCATACGGTAAATCAAAGCTTTCATGTTCATTCGGTACACGAAGTCCCCAAGTCCATCCGGTAATACAAGAACATAAAGTCATTCGGCGGGAAAGAATCTCACCTGGTTCGGCTAGCTCTTTGATTCGGCGAAACTGAGAGCTTGATTCGGCAAAAGGTTCGGCTCGGTTGGTAAGGAATAACGAAGGCACGTAACCCCTATTTATAAACAAACCTCAATGACCGGACCAGATGGCTCGGCGCTTATAACCGAACGAGGCTATCCCATTAAAACAAAGCACGACATATGTTAAACATATGCCTAACTTGGGGGGCAAATGTTGGGTACGTACCTACCACCCACCGAATCAAAGCGAACCAACTCGAAATAACATGCCAACCATCCAGAAGTAGCATGCCGAACTAACTCGAAGTAGAAACCACCGAATCAACCTACCGAACCAAGCCACGCCTTCACCACCGAACCATCCGGTCCACCAACCACCCTACTCTCCAAACACTATCGGTCCAAAACTCTACTTCCAACCATCACCGAACCAACCGAGGCACCAAACCAACCCATATATCCACGTACCACCGAACCACTCGCCACCGAACCACCTACCACCGGTTCAATCCCTCTCTCCACCGAACCAAGCCTTGCCGAACCAACACTGCCAAGCCAAATTGCTTCGGCCCAGGCCCACCTGCAGCTATATACATCCAGGACCCCTGCCTCCAGCCTCACTCTATAAATAAAGGGGCAGGGGTACAACAATGGCGGACAAGTTTGAGAGCTCAAGCACGGAAGGAACTTTCAAACAACTTTCATATGCTTGTATACAAAGCCTTGTACTTGTACTTGTAATCTGAAAGAAAAAGGAGAATAACATATAAAGTGGACGTAGGCACGTTCTGGCCGAACCACTATAAATCTGTGTGTCTTTTATAGTTTAGTCCATCTATTTTATATATTTGCGTAAATCACCCAAATCATTAGAAACAACATAAAATCAACTAATTCATACGACTTGGAGGTGTTTGCCCATTGTTTGTGCAAACAATTTTCTTTGACAAGTAGTTGTATTTTATTTGTTAATTAAATTTTCAAACATTTGGTTTACAACATACTTGTATTTATATATTTCAAGTTATAATTTATATTTGTATATTTATATTACTTTGATTACATCTTATAATTTATGATTACGTTTTATACTAGTTTTGAATGTTTATGTTTATAATTAATTATATTGTTTTTAAACTTATGTGTTAGATTTCCATGTTTATGTTTAATAATACCATGTTTGTTAATTTTAAAACTTATCATTTTAAAAACTAAAATTGTATTCATATAAATTATCAAATAATAAAATATTGAATCTTTGATTTGATTTTATTGAATAAGACAGATTTTGTTTTAATGGGTTAAAGCATTCTATTTAAAATTTTCAAATCCAAACTTTCTTTTATAAAACATATAACTATTAAATATCCAAGATCTCATCAATTTAAACATTGGCAAGCTTATATTTAATTTAAATTAGATTAAATATTTATTAAAATATACCGTCAAAATTCCGGGTCGTTGCATATTTAATTCAATTGCTCTCAAAATCAATTTATTTTACTCCTATCAATTCATAGAATTTTACTTACTTCCATTTACATCAAATGACAATTTATTTTATGCAATTTGACGAGATCTATGTGCATAAATAAGTACTTATGTTTTATAACCAATTTAAATTGTTTTCAACTCAATTTATACTTAATTCTATTCCATTTTAAAATTTATGCACAATCCATATATTCTCATTTTCATTGCATTCCAAATTTGAATCCATTCACTTACATTTCATATCATTAACCAAACTAGTTTCATTATTCAAAACAATTAACAGCTTAGGTTCATCTTTATTACAAATTAAATTTCCTTTTTATTTTAATTCATTCACGACCATTTATTTAGCTCGACACATTCCAAGCTTGCATATTATTAACCATTCCCCAAATTAATTCAACCCAAGTTTTAGTTACTTTACTCAATTTATTCCATATTTGTTTATTCCAAACTATTTTATTTAGCCTGAATCCGATCCTGGCTAATCCATTCAATAATCATTTCAATTCTATTTCGATTCAAATTTATTTTCACTTGATTTAAATCCAATCCAATTTTATTAAACTTAGTTTAAGTTGATTTCAATTCAACTCTCCTCTATCTATTAGCTTGAGTTAATTTACTTCAATTTTATACTTAAGCTCATTTCAATTGATTACAAGGTCATTTCTAATTTATTTCCACTTATTTGGATTTTACTTGCAATTCACACCATTATTATTTTAATCTATTTCATTTTCCTTTATTCGACACATTTCCAATTATATTTAATTTGTTAACACTTCTAGTTAAATTTTTATTTATAATTCAAGTTCTAAATCCACTATCCATTTTCAATTTACCATCCTATTTCATTACTCACAATTCAACATCATTCTCAATTACATTTACTTCATCAACAATTTAAGTTGAATTTACTTTATAACTTGAGTTTATTTCCAAACTTCATCATAAACTCACAATTCAATTTCATTAACTAATTTATCATCTAATTAGTTCTTCCCTTAGTTAAAATTCAACACTTGATTTTTAATTCCAAACATCACTTCATTTAATCTTCTTAGTTCAATTTATTTAATAATTCAAGTTTGGATTTTCTTTTAATTTTCCAATTCATCAAAATATTAATTTTGGGCTTTGTATTCCATTTTCAATTTTATAAGTCACAACTTATTATTTTATACTATCTCATTCATTCTAGGCTTGAATATATTCATCTTTTACTTTTAATTCGAGTATTACACTTATTTATAATCCAAGCATATTTTATTCTATGGGTTTTTAATTCTGGTTCTTTTATAAGTTATTCTAATTTATTTACTTCAATCCAATCCTTAACCAATTTATTTTCCATTTATTCAGGTAAGAATCTGATTCCATTCAATAACTCAATTGAATTTTTATTCCAATTCAATTTTATTTTAAACTCAGATTTATTAAATCTCAATTCGATTTTAACTTAATTCGAAAAAACAACTGGATATTATTTTTCAGCTTATTTAATTAATTTTAATCCAGTTAAATTTTTTTTCCTAACCCAAGTTAATTTCATTTTTAACCTTCACTTTAAATTTAACTTCCGACATTCAAAGCTTATATGATCTCAATTTATAAGCTTACAACCTATCTTATTAGGATTTTTAAACACCCGGCTTTTGTTTCAAATCATTTTGAAATCTCCAACATCTCAAATCTCACTTCTCAAATATTTAAACGAATCCTGGTTTTTATTCCTAACAAATTTTCTTTGAATTTTCAAAAATAAACAGGTTTTCCTGAACAAATCAATTTGGCAGTAATCCATCACTTAGAAACTCGAAAATGAACATCGATGATGCTGCAGTCTTCCGGAAGTTATTTTCCAGCGACTGAAGTGAATTCAATGCTATATCCCTTACCAAAATTTATTTGAAACAATTTCCTTTCAGAAATACCCCAAAAATAACAATGCTACTGTAACGACCTAGAATTTTTATTAATTAAAATTTGAATATTTAATTAATTTTAAATATTAATAAGTGAAATTTATAAGTCGAATAAATTTTATTTTGAATAATTGGATTTAATTGAATAATTAAATCGATAATTTGATATGTGAAAATATAGAAATAATTGAAAATTAGGTTAAATATGATTAAAAATGATTTGTAAAATTTTATTTTATCATATTGGAGTTAGAACGATATTTTAGAACTTTTAAAATCGAATTAAGAGTTTATTTGTGAAAATTGAATATTTTGATATTTAATCGACTGGTGAAAATAGCCAATTTTCGAACAGTCTCAGAATTGGATGAAACTAGTTCCATTGGATCCGTAATAGTTTGTTATTATCGGATTTAAATTTTCGTGTCAATCGGAGTTATCGTTTGACCGTGGCAGCTCGAAACGCATCGAAATTGTTTTAATATTAATTTGGCGAGTTAAAATTGCCATTTTTCAAACATTCTCGGATTTCGACGAAACTAGTTTCATCGGATCTGTAATGTGATTTTATTGTAAGGTTTCAAATTTCGTGTTAATCGGATTTACCGTTTGTCCGGTACAAGCTAAAACGCCTAGAAAATCGTTTAATCGGTTTAATTTTAAATTGAACGTTTATTGCCATAACTCGCACAGATGACCGAATTAGCTCCCGGAACACGTTCCATTGTGTTCGGAACGCGGGGTAAACCTTAGAAACGCCAACCGGCACGCTTCGTTTGGAGTTCGGAAAATCCGCGATGAATAGTGTCGCGCGAATTTTCTATAAAAGCCCCTAGAATCTTCATTTTTGCAAAATATTAGAAACCCTAGGGTTTCATCTGCAGGCCGCCATCCCCCTATCATCAATGGACAGAATTTTCTTCTCTTCTCCTCTTAATCTCTCTCAATCCATAAGGAATTAGCAAATAATTTCAACTACAAACTTGAAGAGCATCTTGAGAGCTTCGAATCTATACGGAGTTGATCGAAAACGGCGCGACGTGGAGGGAGCTAGGGGGGTGCGTTCGTGGCCGTTCATCATCGACGTGCATGCCATAGAGGAGGCCGAGCTCTCTGATGTTTGGGCCATGGGTAGATCTTGTCACGAGCTTGCTAATGGCAGTAGTTGATCATCGTAGAGTTCAACGTGGAGGTCGTATAATTTAACCCTAGTTTCAAGCTTATGGGTTCGGTCCTTGCGTGTGTTGCCTGTAGATGGAACGTGGAAGATGAAGAAAGCAGGGACGGCCTGGATTCAATGGAGCAAGGATCATGTGGCTGTGATTAGGTTGAGGGTTAAAATTAAAATAAAATGTTGTAATTTATGTTTATAAAAATCGTGTAACTTCTAAAATCATAACTTTTTCATACGAGGTCGAAAACACACGAAACCAGTTGGGTTGAAATCATATAGACGAGCACTATGCTATGGAATTGGATTGGAGTCGTTTGGAGTTAGTGAGAATTTCGGGTAAAATTAAACGCGCGTTTAATTTTATTCGAAATAAATCGCTAAAATGAAATTGAAATCAAGGTGAGAACTTCTCACTCAATCGAATCTGTTTCGATTTTAATTTTAAATGGTTAGATTTAAAATTCTTGAATGCATGTTTGAATGATGATTGTTATCTATTGATTGTTAAAATAGACATTATGCGTCGTTAGTAAGCTGATGTTATTTATTAAAAACATATACCGCGAATATTTCATAAACAGTGAAATTGGTATTATTTATGTACTTGGAATTGATTTCCCGCAGTATATAGCGGATGAGACCCTATTGCGCCGCCTATTAAGCGGATAATATTTTAAATCCCATATACCGCGATAGTTTCGTACTGGAACGGAATTGGTATTGTGCTAACATCTTTGGATGCAGGAAAACAGGTTGGAGGGATCCAACTGGATTCCTCAACGGTATTTATTTGATTTCAGATATTTTGATATTTGATTGATTATCATATCGATATATGATGTCGTTGTTGTCGTGGTTGACTATTTGGTGTGTAGCATCATTGGGCCAAATTTTGGAATTTTAAAATGATTTTTAAAGTGATTTTTGAAAGTATATGTTTATAAAATATTTTTGGAATTGATTCGTTTTAAATAAATATAAGTTAAAATTTTAATGTTATAAAAATTATGATTTCTGAGAAATATAGTTAAAAGTTGATTTTTGAAAATATGGGGTTAATGTTTTTATAAAATAGTTAAATTGGGATTTTTGAATTTATTGGAAAAAGTTTAAAATATAGTATTTATAAAATTTGATTATTTTATAAATCAAAATGGTGAAATTATAAAGGATATTAAAGATGTTTTAAAATAATAGTATAAATTGATTTATATAAAAGATTTATAAAACTGATATTTAAAATATTGGAATTATAAAACGAGCTTTTATAAGTGTTAGAATGAATTGCAAATGAATTTTATAAATAAATGAAATTTATAGGATTATAAACGGTGAAATTATAAATGGAATTTTATAAGCAGCAGGTTTATAAATTTTATAAAGTTATAAAAAGAATGGTTTTGGATAAATAATTGAATCTTATAAGTTATAAGATTTATAATTATGAAGTTTAAAAAGAAGGATTTTGCAAACAAATAAATTATAAGTATTTAACTTAAATTACGGACTTTTGGTTTATAATTGAGTTATAAATTGAATAGGTTAATAAAGGAGATTTATAGAAGGAAATTGTTATAAAACAAATAGAAATGGAATTTATAAACATTGTTTTATAAATTCGCAAACGACTTATTTTGATAAGTAAATTGTTGTAACTTATTAATGGAGTTATATTCACGTTTTAGACGATGAATAATCCTTTAAAATAAAATGTATAGAAATGATGAAATTGGTTAACGTAGTATATTCACGTTTTTGAATAGTGAATAATATGTTAAAAAAATGTTTTGGATGTGATGTTTTAAATAGAATTAAAACGATCTAACGATGTTTTAAAATATGTTAAGATTCGAAACCATACATTTCAACATTCATTGTTGAAATAGACGTTTTCGAGAAATAGAAGGAAATGGTGGACTATAACACTGTTGTTATAGTAAATGATTTCCAAAAGGAAATGTTTTGTATAGTATTGGGATTTATATATCTATTTGAATTTCGAATCCCTATACTAGTGATTTTGGGTTGTCGTGACGATGTTTTACACAACATTCGTTTTGGCCCAAATAAATATGTTTAAGAGAATGCTTTCCTTAAAGAATGAAATATATACTTAATTTCGATTTAAGTATATTGAATATTTTCCAAGTGTTGAAAATAAAAAGATTTGTGAATTACTTATTAATAAATAGGTATGGAAATGTTTTTCCAATGTGAAATGAAACGTTTTGAGAATTTATCTTTTTGAAGATAAATTGAAAATGAATAATTGAAATCGTTTATTCATAAATATTTTGGAATGTAAATTCACTATGGAATTATAAATGAAAAGGGGAATTTGTTTAAAAATAAACGGTGATTTATTTTTGAAGTATGGGAATAAATTTACGGATTTGGAACGTAAATATAAAGTAAATCGTTAAGGATCTATTTAATTGGTTTAAATGAACCATGTTGAAATGAAAGTATTTTCGCATAGGGAAATGTTTGAAATTGGTTATCAAAATGGTTGAACTGTGAAATTATATATCTTGTAAAGATATCTTTGGGAAATAAATAATTTGGAAAATTCTTTGGAATCTGCTGATGTTGTGCATATCCATTAATAGTTCAATAACCGACTATCAATATTTACCTTTGAATAGGTATTTGTTGTGATTTGCTTGAAATTGAATGCCACACTTATTTTTTAATTATTGCGCTCGTTATTCGGGTTGCCCATTCGAATAGTGATACGACGTAATGGATAGCATTGATGACCGGTGTGGAAGACCGGATATTTTTGAAAGCGAATGGACAACTCGTCGAATGTCTTTGCATCGACTGGTCCACGGTATAGAGACTCCATATGTGATGGGAAGTCCGGTCGTGATTAGTGAATATCCGGATTGCAAGGACTTCTTTGTAAGTGCCTTCGGTTCTGTTCGATCCCGGAACAGACTTGTATGGATTGTATGTCTGACATTACAATTGAGATATAAAGCTGATTTCTTTCAAATATATTTCTGTTGGTGGCGGAGAATTTATTCTCTTAGCTTAACACCCTTCTCTGAGACGTACGAGCTCAGAGGTTATGTAGTTCAAGGTTATCAGCAATATATTCCCAATTTGGTAATGTGACATGCTGAGTGTTACTGTGAAATGATCATTGTTTGATCATTTGTGATAGGATCATTTGTTTGATCGTTTATCGTTGTGATCATTTCTATGATCATTTGTTGACCCAAAGCACGGCTTTTGTATAAAGCGTAGCTTTGTGGATGAGACTTCGTCGAGCGTCACACCCCGGAATGGTCAAAATAGGAAATATGCGGCAAGGTTATGAGGGGTAGCTCCCTTCAGGGTATGTGCATTTCCTTCTGGAAAAGGATGGTATCATGGTATGGAGCCCAGATACTTACTCATGTTGAAACACTTTATTTATTATGGTGTGATGTTGATTACGAGCGCTCGGATAAAGGTCCCAAAGGACCGGGGGATGGCATACTCGTGTCAGTAGTTACCCAGTTAGGGGTAACCCGGCCTTGTGTTGGCAGAGATCCGGTTTGGTTCTCGGGGACGTCCTTCCAGAGGCGTTCTCATGTGGCAATGGAAAGTTCCTTGGCCTGACCATTAGTTGGAAATCCAAAGAAACAATACGATCTTGTACGGTTTTAGTTGTATAACCTGCCATGGTATGTGGCGGTAACCTGCTATTGAACATGGTAGCTATAGTAGGCATAAGTGCGAAATGTCTATGATGGCTAAGATTTGTATCTTTATTTTCGAAATGATTTTTCCCTACACTATGCACTAGTAATAATATCAAATGTTCTTTTAAATGCGTATCAAGCATCTTTGACTATCATAAGGAGAAATCTCCTCCGATTCTACGTTTGCATTGTGTGTGTGTGCGGGAGGCCTTATGGTAGTCTCATTTTTAAAAGCATTGCGAATTGACTTTAAAAATATTCCTCTATTTTGATTTTAAAGATAAATAAACTGTTTTGAGTTCTCACACCAGTCACATGACTGACTCGGAGTTTATTGTTTTCCTTCCTAAACTCTGGGTGCCCATCAATTTCCACACGGGCAGTCAAGAGACAAGTTTATCAGGATATTCTGGAATTCAGGAGTTGCTGGAGGCAAGCTGGATGGCATGGCGTATTACTAGTATATAGTATTTATTTTCCGCTGTTTGTTGTTGTTTGATGTTGTACACTCTGATGTAATGAAATGTAATGTAATGTAATAACTTATATAGTTCTTTGTTTAAAGATTATTCATTTATTTATTATATGTTGTTCCGCTACGAATTGTGAGATTCTCTTATTGTTCTGTTGTTGTTTTCATTCTGTTCCGTTCTATTTTCTGTTCTATTCTATCTTTTTCTCTCTTCTTCTACCTCTTTCTTTTCTTAAAACCCTAATGGTTCCGTTCATCTTGAGTTAATCGATGGAGATTAGTGTCGCTTCAAGGGGTACGGAAAAGCGGATTATTACATTTGGTATCAGAGCATATGGTTAAGCGACAACCATGGCTCTGTTGGGTATTACTCATTAGAGATAGAGTCAGTAGTACTCTAGAATGAGTTTGAGTGTAATAATAGATATGGGAGCGTATTTGTTAGTTAATATAAAAATTGTTTTATATTGTGATGATTGGTTTATTGAGTGGCATATGAACCTTCGTCAGCACGGTATGCACAACTATGCCGAAGGGGTTTATAAACACTTCAATAGAACAATTCGACATAATATTGTTTTAAATTGGGTAAATGAAATAATTTTACCTTGATTATATTTTTATATATAAAGGAATAATTTCTTCAGAATTATTAAAGTGTATATAAGTTGATTGTTTAGTTGTTTGAATAATCTAAATTAAAGAATAATTGTATAAGCAAAAGAATTATAAGAATTGAATTATAATTAAAGTGATTTACAATTGCGAAATAAACTTATATATATAAGAAGTGAAACTATATGAATATATTTATGAATATGAGTTGTAACTAAAAATGAATTTAAAGTTAAATGGAAATTTACTTTAGAATTGGAATCTGAATTGATTTATAAGTGGGAATTTAAGTTATATAAAACCAAGTGATGCTTGTAAAATGAAATATAACTTAAGAGATGTTGAATGAAGTTGATATTGATATCAAAGTAAATTAATAAAGTTAAGTGATAAATGTCAACTTGAGTTATGTAAATGGAACTCAACTTTAGTAATTGAATTGAATTAATGGATTGAATGTAAATCAATTAAATGTAAATAATTGATATGAAATAATGAATGTAAGTGTTAATTCATTAAAATCTTATGTTATTGGAAGTTGAATAGTTGAATGAAAATCAATTTAATTAAACCAATTGAAAGCAAAGGAATATGGTTGTAATTAATATACATTGGTTGTTATATGATTGTTAGTTGATTGTATATAATTCATTAAGTATTAATGAAATTGTATTAATGAAAACTGAAAGCTAAAGTAATTGAAATTCAATTGGAAGATAAGTGAATCTTAAATAAATTTGAATTTGATTTGGAAGTGAACCAACTTGAATATGAATTAGTGAATATAAACTAATTGAGAATGAATGTTAGTAAGAACATCCACTGTTAATGAATCAAATGTGATTAAATTGAAAACCCAATTCATTGAATATTAATGAGAATATGAATGAATATTTATTGGTTATGAATGCTAGTTGAATGATAGTTGGTTGATGGTTGAATATATTGCTTTTATTGCTTTTGCTATGCTGGCATATATAGTTATTAAGTTGCTATATGTTGTATATCGATACTATTGTCTATATACATGTTTCTCATGTTGTTTGTTGAGTGTTTAGTAGGTGTGGATCGCGTTTGCTTCGCATTTGGAGCTTGCTTTCGCGCTATATTAGCCGTATATGCTCACTAATAAAATATAAGGTACATATCTCGGATTAAATATCGTACTTTTACACTTTTTTCCCTGCGGGATGCCTCATCACTTGATGAGATGTATATTTGTGATATATATACTGTCATTTTTTTTCGGATCGAGCCGCGCAAAGGAGACTATGGCGAATTTTTCCGAAAATTTAAGGCGTTAGAATATTTTTGAGAAAAATTGGAAAATTTTAAAAACTTTAACTTTGATTTTGGAGTTGAAAGTTAAACAATAGTAGTTGTTTTTGAAAATATAACTAAGTGTGATTTGAAAACTTAGTAAAGTATTATAGGAAGTTTAACTATGGATTTTGGGAAAGTTAATAGATTCTGTAACTTTTCTTACTTGATAATTTTGAGGACGAAATTCTTTTAAGGGGGGAAGTATGTAACGACCTAGAATTTTTATTAATTAAAATTTGAATATTTAATTAATTTTAAATATTAATAAGTGAAATTTATAAGTCGAATAAATTTTATTTTGAATAATTGGATTTAATTGAATAATTAAATCGGTAATTTGATATGTGAAAATATAGAAATAATTGAAAATTGGGTTAAATATGATTGAAAATAATTTGTAAAATTTTATTTTATCATATTGGAGTTAGAACGATATTTTAGAACTTTTAAAATCGAATTAAGAGTTTATTTGTGAAAATTGAATATTTTAATATTTAATCGACAAGTGAAAATAGCCAATTTTCGAACAGTCTCAGAATTGGACGAAACTAGTTCCATTAGATCCGTAATAGTTTGTTATTATCGGATTTAAATTTTCGTGTCAATCGGAGTTATCGTTTGACCGTAGCAGCTCGAAACGCATCGAAATTGTTTTAATATTAATTTGGCGAGTTAAAATAGCCATTTTTCAAACAGTCTCGGATTTCGACGAAACTAGTTTCATCGGATCCGTAATGTGATTTTATTGTAAGGTTTCAAATTTCATGTCAATCGGATTTACCGTTTGTCTGGTACAAGCTAAAACGCCTAGAAAATCGTTTACTCGGTTTAATTTTAAATTGAACGTTTATTGCCATAACTCGCACAGATGACCGAATTAGCTCCCGAAACACGTTCCATTGTGTTCGGAACGCGGGGTAAACCTTAGAAACGCCAACCGGCACGCTTCGTTTGGAGTTCGGAAAATCCGGGATGAATAGTGTCGCGCGAATTTTCTATAAAAGCCCCTAGAATCTTCATTTTTGCAAAATATTAGAAACCCTAGGGTTTCATCTGCAGGCTGCCAACCCCCTATCGTCAATGGCCAGAATTTTCTTCTCTTCTCCTCTTAATCTCTCTCAATCCGTAAGGAATTAGCAAATAATTTCAACTACAAACTTGAAGAGCATCCTGAGAGCTTCGAATCTATGCGGAGTTGATCGAAAACGGCGCGACGTGGAGGGAGCTAGGCGGTGCGTTCGTGGCCGTTCATCATCGACGTGCGTGCCATAGAGGAGGCCGAGCTCTCTGATGTTTGGGCGGTGGGTAGCTCTTGTCACGAGCTTGCTAATGGCAGTAGTTGATCGTCGTAGAGTTCAACGTGGAGGTCGTATAATTTAACCCTAGTTTCAAGCTTATGGGTTCGATCCTTGCGTGTGTTGCCTGTAGATGGAACGTGGAAGATGAAGAAAGAAGGGACGGCCTGGATTCAATGGAGCAAGGATCATGTGGCTGTGATTAGGTTGAGGGTTAAAATTAAAATAAAATGTTGTAATTTATGTTTATAAAAATCGTGTAACTTCTAAAAATCATAACTTTTTCATACAAGGTCGAAAACGCACGAAACCAGTTGCGTTGGAATCGTATGGACGAGCACTACGTTATGGAATTAGATTGGAGTCATTTGGAGTTAGTGAGAATTTCAGGTAAAATTAAACGCGCGTTTAATTTTATTCGAAATAAATCGCTAAAACGAAATTGAAATCAAGGTGAGAACTTCTCACTCAATCGAATCGGTTTCGATTTTAATTTTAAATAGTTAGATTTAAAATTCTTGAATGCATGTTTGAATGATGATTGTTATCTATTGATTGTTAAAATAGACATTATGCGCCGTTAGTAAGCGGATGTTATTTATTAAAAACATATACCGCGAATATTTCATAAACAGTGAAATTGGTATTATTTATGTACTTGGAATTGATTTCCCGCAGTATATAGCGGATGAGACCCTATTGCGCCGCCTATTAAGCGGATAATATTTTAAATCCCATGTACCGCGATAATTTCGTACTGGAACGGAATTGGTATTGTGCTAACATCTTTGGATGCAGGAAAACAGGTTGGAGGGATCCAACTGGATTCCTCAACAGTACATATTTGATTTCAGATATTTTGATATTTGATTGATTATCATATCGATATATGATGTCGTTGTTGTCGTGGTTGACTATTTGGTGTGTAGCATCATTGGGCCAAATTTTGGAATTTTAAAATGATGTTTAAAGTGATTTTTGAAAGTATATGTTTATAAAATATTTTTGGAATTGATTCGTTTTAAATAAATAAACGTTAAAGTTTTAATGTTATAAAAATTATGATTTCTGAGAAATATAGTTAAAAGTTGATTTTTGAAAATATGGGGTTAATGATTTTATAAAATAGTTAAATTGGGATTTTTGAATTTATTGGAAAAAGTTTAAAATATAGGATTTATAAAATTTGATTATTTTGTAAATCAAAATGGTGAAATTATAAAGGAGATTAAAAATGTTTTAAAATAATAGTATAAATTGATTTATATAAAAGATTTATAAAACTGATATTTATAATAAAATATTGGAATTATAAAACGAGTTTTTATAAGTGTTAGAATGAATTGTAAATGAATTTCATAAATAAATGAAATTTATAGGATTATAAACGGTGAAATTATAAATGGAATTTTATAAGCAGCAGGTTTATAAATTTTATAAAGTTATAAAAAGAATGATTTTGGATAAATAATTGAATCTTATAAGTTATAAGATTTATAATTATGAAGTTTAAAAAGAAGGATTTTGCAAACAAATAAATTATAAGTATTTAACTTAAATTATGGACTTTTGGTTTATAATTGAGTTATAAATTGAATAGGTTAATAAAGGAGATTTATAGAAGGAAATTGTTATAAAACAAATAGAAATGGAATTTATAAACATTGTTTTATAAATTCGCAAACGACTTAGTTTGATAAGTAAATTGTTGTAACTTATTAATGGAGTTATATTCACGTTTTAGACGATGAATAATCCTTTAAAATAAAATGTATAGAAATGATGAAATTGGTTAACGTAGTATATTCACGTTTTTGAATAGTGAATAATATGTTAAAAAAATGTTTTGGATGTGATGTTTTAAATAGAATTAATACGATCTAACGATGTTTTAAAATGTGTTAAGATTTGAAACCATAGATTTCAACATTCATTGTTGAAATAGACGTTTTCGAGAAATAGAAAGAAATGGTGGACTATAACACTGTTGTTATAGTAAATGATTTCCGAAAGGAAATGTTTTGTATAGTATTGGGATTTATATATCTATTTTAATTTCGAATCCCTATACTAGTGATTTTGGGTTGTCGTGACGATGTTTTACGCAACATTCGTTTTGGCCCAAATAAATATGTTTAAGAGAATGCTTTCCTTAAAGAATGAAATATATACTTAATTTCGATTTAAGTATATTGAATATTTTCCAAGTGTTGAAAATAAAAAGATTTGTGAATTACTTATTAATAAATAGGTATGGAAATGTTTTTCCAATGTGAAATGAAACGTTTTGAGAATTTATCTTTTTGAAGATAAATTGAAAATGAATAATTGAAATCGTTTATTCATAAATATTTTGGAATGTAAATTCACTATGGAATTTATAAATGAAAAGGGGAATTTGTTTAAAAATAAACGTTGATTTATTTTTGAAGTATGGGAATAAATTTACGGATTTGGAACGTAAATATAAAGTAAATCGTTAAGGATCTATTTAATTGGTTTAAATGAAGCATGTTGAAATGAAAGTATTTTCGCATAAGGAAATGTTTGAAATTGGTTTTCAAAATGGTTGAACTGTGAAATTATATATCTTGTAAAGATATCTTTGGGAAATAAATAATTTGGAAAATTCTTTGGAATCTGCTGATGTTGTGCATATCCATTGATAGTTCAATAACCGACTATCAATATTTACCTTTGAATAGGTATTTGTTGTGATTTGCTTGAAATTGAATGCCACAATTATTTTTAAATTATTGCGCTCGTTATTCGGATTACCTATTCGAATAGTGATACGACGTAATGGATAGCATTGATGACCGGTGTTGCAGACCGGATATTTTTGAAAGCGAATGGACAACTCGTCGAATGTCTTTGCATCGACTGGTCCCGGTATAGAGACTCCATATGTGATGGGAAGTCCGGTCATGATTAGTGAATATCCGGATTGCAAGGAATTCTTTGTAAGTGCCTTCAGTTCTGTTCGATCCCGGAATAGACTTGTATGGATTGTATGTCTGACATTACAACTGAGATATAACGCTGATTTCTTTCAAATATATTTATGTTGGTGGCGGAGAATTTATTCTCTTAGCTTAACACCCTTCTCTGAGACGTACGAGCTCAGAGGTTATGTAGTTGAAGGTTATCAGCAATATATTCCCAATTTGGTAATGTGACATGCTGAGTGCTACTGTGAAATGATCATTGTTTGATCATTTGTGATAGGATCATTTGTTTGATCGTTTATCATTGTGATCATTTCTATGATCATTTGTTGACCCAAAGCACGGCTTTCGTATAAAGCGTAGCTTTGTGGACGAGACTTCGTCGAGCGTCACACCCCGGAATGGTCAAAACAGGAAAGATGCGGCAAGGTTATGAGGGGTAGCTCCCTTCAGGGTATGTGCATTTCCTTCTGGAAAAGGGTGATATCATGGTATGGAGCCCAGATACTTACTCATGTTGAAACACTTTATTTATTATGGTGTGATGTTAATTACGAGCGCTCGGATAAAGGTCCCAAAGGACCGGGGGATGGCATACTCGTGTCAGTAGTTACCCAGTTAGGGGTAACCCGGCCTTGTGTTGGCAGAGATCCGGTTTGGTTCTCGGGGACGTCCTTCCAGAGGCGTTCTCATGTGGCAATGGAAAGTTCCTTGGCCTGACCATTAGTTGGAAATCCAAAGAAACAATACGATCTTGTACGGTTTTAGTTGTATAACCTGCCATGGAATGTGGCGGTAACCTGCTATTGAACATGGTAGCTATAGTAGGCATAAGTGCGAAATGTCTATGATGGCTAAGATTTATATCTTTATTTTCGAAATGATTTTTCCCTACACTATGCACTAGTAATAATATCAAATGTTCTTTTAAATGTGTATCAAGCATCTTTGACTATCATAAGGAGAAATCTCCTCCGATTCTACGTTTGCATTGTGTGTGTGTGTGCGGGAGGCCTTATGGTAGTCTCATTTTTAAAAGCATTGCGAATTGACTTTAAAAATATTCCTCTATTTTGATTTTAAAGATAAATAAACTGTTTTGAGTTCTCACACCAGTCACATGACTGACTCGGAGTTTATTGTTTTCCTTCCTAAACTCTGGGTGCCCATCAATTTCCACACGGGCAGTCAAGAGACAGGTTTATCAGGATATTCTGGAATTCATGAGTTGCTGGAGGCAAGCTTGATGGCATGGCGTATTACTAGTATATAGTATTTCTTTTCCGCTGTTTGTTGTTGTTTGATGTTGTACACTCTGATGTAATGAAATGTAATGTAATGTGATAACTGATATAGTTCTTTGTTTAAAGATTATTCATTTATTTATTATATGTTGTTCCGCTGCGAATTGTGAGATTCTGTTATTGTTCTGTTGTTGTTTTCAATCTGTTCCGTTCTATTTTCTGTTCTATTCTATCTTTTTCTCTCTTCTTCTACCTCTTTCTTTTCTTAAAACCCTAATGGTTCGTATTTCCGTTCATCTTGAGTTAATCGATTGAGATTAGTGTCACTTCAAGGGGTACGGAAAAGCGGATTATTACAGCTACTATGTATCTTCAAAATACTCCTAAAATCTCCGGGGTTTTAAAGCTTCAAATTCTGTTTTAATTCAAATTTTAACTATAATGCATTTGTATAGTTCATGCTTATACAAATTCCCATTTAATTATATTTCAATTTATAATTTACATTTATAATTCATATTTATAAATTTCATTTTATAATGAATTCATTCCCGTAAACTTTGGTTATATTTTCAATTTCTTGTTAAATTTTTTCACAACAATGATAATAATTTAATATTATCATTTCTAACATCCAAGCAACCATGTATTAGCTAGAATAGTTTACAAAAACCTTTCTTTATATCAGAATATATTTTGGGTAAAATTATTTCATTCATCCACATTTAAAACAATACCGTGTCAATTGTTCTATTCAAATGTTTAGAAACCCCTTCGATACAGTTGTCCAGACTGTGTCGACGAAGGTTCGTATGTCACTCAATAAATCAATCAACACAATATTAAAACAATTTATATTTACTGACAAATACACACTCATACCTATTGATACGCTCAAACTCATTCTAGAGTACTACGTACTCTAATTTAAATGAGTAATTCCCACCAGAGCCAAGGTTATCACCAACCTAAGCTCTGATACCAAGTGTAATAGCCTGCAAATCCGTACCCCTTGAGTCAACACTATTCTACTAAAATCAACTCAAGTTGTACAGAAATACGAACCATTTGGGTTAAAGAAGAAGAGGTAGAAGAAGAGAATAGAAAACAACATCAGAATCTAACCATCACAGCGGAATAAAATATAATAGATAATAATGATCTTTGTTCAAAAATCATATATCTTGGTTTATATATTACATCATCAGAGTACATCAATCACAGCTCAACATCGATAACTTACAAATGTATACACGGTAACTTAACACAGCGGAATATATATATATATATATATAAACAAGTACGAGAGTACGTATCGTCATCCAGCTTGTCTCCTGAGCTCCACAGCATCATATCCTGTATTCTATAATACTCGGTCTGACCCGAGCATTACAGTTAAATAACACGCGAGTCAGTCTGGATTACCAGCGTGGGAAAATCACACCCAATTAATTATTAAAGTTTCAAAATTCTTTGAAAACAAAAGCATCTCGTAAGACCACGCCACAAATAAACATGTCGGGTTTTTACCTTACGATAGCTAAAACAATTTTCATAGAAATCCTCTGCTATTATAATAGGGTCTATATACAAATACTTATAAAATAGCCGAAATTGTTACATGATTAAATTCCAGCTACTAGCCACAGAGTGGGTAATACAAACAAAACTCGTACAAGGCTCGTAGGGAGAATGGATTTCCAACTAATGACTAGGCACTGGGGTACCACCTGTCACAATACGGGGCCTAGATCACCGTACCGAGGAGTACGCCTACTCCCTGCAACACAAGACCGAGACTACCCCTTACTGGATAATCCCGAGTGAGATCATCCCGCGGTTGGGATCAGCAACCACCCACTAAGCCGAAATAAAAAGGGACATCTAGACTGAGGTGACCTCACCCTGCTTGGGTGCTACCCACCTAGCCTTGCTGCATAACCCCTGATTTTCAGTCATTCCCATTTGATGAGGCTTGAGGTTAAGCGTTACCTTTTTAGAATATATCCCTTAGAATGCCCATCATCCACCTGATGATGTTTCGCAAGCATTCATCCATACAAGTCCGTCTCGGGTTCGAACGGAACCGAAGGCACTATTCCTACTACATCCATTTTGGAAATATCCTTAGGATTAGTAGCGACTAGCCCTTGCACTTCACTGCTCCAACTTCGAATTCACACTCGTTTCCATGAAACGTACAAAGCAGATCGAAGTGGTATTCGAGAAATAAATCTCGATCCCGGTCTCTTCAAAACAATCAACGTATTTGGCCAATATTGATAGTCGGTGATTTAACTGTCAATTAACATTCACAAACAACCATCCAACAATGAATAAATTTCCAAATTATTTATTTATCTCAAAATATCTTTACAAGATATATTTTCACTTTCAAATCCTTTTGAAAACAGTTTTCAAACTATCTTCCTTTTCTCAGAATAAATTCCGAGTATTTCCATTTCCACTGGAATCACCAAGCACAAAACTTAAGATTTTTAAAATAATTTGAAAACACTTTATTGTAAGATAGATTTAACATTTAATTTAGAAAATTTTACTTTAATACCTAATTCATAATAATACTTTAGAAATAACTAAAATAAGGTTACCTTATAACTATACATTAGATTTTCTTCTTTAAACAAATACCAAATCATTCTTTAAATAATTATTACCATAATAAATTAAACAAAATACTTACTTTGGAATTTACTTTTAAACATTTAAGTTAAAACTACTTCAATAATTTACTAAAAATACATACTATATAAACATTTGAAAATGAAGTTACTTAATAAAATATAAAACTAGATTTCTTATTTTAAAAACAAAATACTAAGTTACTCCTTAATAATTACTACTAAAATAGATTAAAGAAAATACTTGCTTTAGACTTTAAATATTAGAAATAATAAATTTTACAAAACTTGCTTTCTTTGAAACAACTTTAAAACATTTAATTTATATTTAAAAATTTACTTTTTAAAATCATGTACTTGGCTATCCAGAGAAAATTCCAACTTCAATCACTTAAATCAATTTCCCCAAATCGATTTCCAATTTATTTTATTTGAAATAAATTTCTTTGATTACTCAATTCATCTCAAAATTCATTAGTTATGGACTTATTATTAATGTTATTATTTTCCGTTTTATTTTAAAATCTTTTAACTAAAATATACGGATTTCAGCTTTTCCCAACTTCTTCTTTATTCCTTTCAGTAATTTAAATCTCAAATTTTAAATAAATGTTTTATTCTTTTAATTAGTATCATTGAAGATTAAAATTCATTAACTTTCTGTTTATTCAAATTTCCTTTTTATACTCAAGATTTATTTATTAGAATTTTAAAGTCACTTTATTTCTTTCCAACTCAAATAAAAATTTATTCAAATTTCTATAATTATTTTACTTAAAATTTCACTTCTTTTATTTTCTTACCAAAATCCAATTTATATATTTTTGGTAATTCATCATACCCAATTATATCCAACGAACCATAGCATTCAATATTCCAATAAAGATCATCATAGGATATCAAATAAATCACAACAAAGGGTATTAAATAATTTAAATGAATATTGAGGGATCCAGTTGGATCCCTCCAACCTGTTTTTCCCTGCATCCACAACGTTAGCACAATATAATATACCAATTCCAAAATGTCATACTATGTCACATCAATCAATTCAACCATTCAAACAATTATTTAAATTTAATCATTTAAATTTAATCATTTAAATTTAAATTTAAATTCACTGAGTGAGATTAACTCACCTTTGATTTTGTTTGTAATCCATTACCATCACGCCTTGTTTTCTTCACAATTTTACCTTGAATAAATATTGGATGATTTTATTAATATTCGAACAACTTGAACAATTAATTAAATTCCAAACTAACAAAATTTCTTTTACGCAAATAATGTAAATTTAACCCAATTCTTCTTATAATTACTTTAAGTAACTAAAAATAAAATGAGCAAATTAAACAAGCAAAGCACTTTAATACATTAATTTAAATTCAACTGGTAAGTTTAAAATGTGCATATGCATACTTATGGTTATTATCATTATTATTATTACTATTATATTTATTTTTTTGAAAACACACATACGTATATAAATAACCTGTATAGATTTAAATCCAATCTTTATGTAAATTTTATAGTACCATTATTATTATTACCAATATTATTATTCTGTTTTACCTTTATAAATTAAAACCTGACATCATTGCAGATAAATTATTTTTAAAACAGTAGGTGAATATATATAAATTTAAACTTATATAATCCATACCCAAAACCAGCTCTGCTCAGAAGGCTTCTTCCCCAGATTGCTCGAACTTCCCTCTGTCTGCTCCGAGAACAACACCGAACACACTCTGACCACCCAAAATCGTGACTACAAGTACTCGTATCCACCTTATCGGGGCACCATCGCGCCTCACCGGTGCATTTACTCCCCTCGCATTGACGCCGCTCTCAAACATGATGCCTTTCCTTCAAGTCAAAGTCGCGTCTTCCTCACCCAGCAACATCCCATCGGAGCTACAACGCCCTCCCTCCTCACGCGTGATGCCTAAGCAGCCATAAACAATTCGACTGCACGATGCTATTCTTCCTCTTCTTTTTCTCGAGTTTCGAAATTTGATTTCGAAACAAATCTGAAGGCGTTCAAACTGGATAAGGAAGCAAGATCGACTCAATTGTCTAAAATAGAGGAAGCGGCCCCTTTTGATTTTCGAACGAAAAGAATGAAATTTTTTCTCTGTTGATTTTCGGCCATGATTCCTTTTTTTTTAATTGTTTGAAGCGAAATTAATCTTCCGATGTACAAGAGAAGGATGTGATTTATAAAAATAGAGTATAGGATTTCTTTAGAAGATAAGCGACAATGAAAAGATATTAGCGTGCCTAAGACGATTTACTACAGTCACTTTGAAAAGAGAGGAAAAAGTTGTGATGTGATAATAATTCAGCTGGTTTTTGATTGGAATGGGCGCGTGTGTGTATATATATTTTAATTTAAATTAAAACTATCTTGATACAATTCCAACGTGTTTATATAACGTACGCTCACACAACAACTCCAAAAATTACGAAATTTAAAATTCGGCAATAAAACAATATTACGGATCTAACGGAACTGATTTCGTCGAATTCCGGGACTGTGCCTCGGAAGGCTATTTTTAAATTCAATTTTAAAACGATAAAAAAAATTTAAAACTGAACAAACCATTGTTAATTTCAATTTTACAACTTCTATTACCCTCAGTGTTATCAATATAAATTTTATAAGCCTTCAAATTATATTTTAGCAGGCTTGAAATTCCATATTCAGCATTTTACTCAACTTCAAATTATTCAATTCAATAATTTAATTATCAAATAAATTGTGATATTCGTAATTCAGGTTAAAATTACTCTATTTAATATTTAAAACCAATTAAATATTCCAATTTTAAATGCTCAAAAATTCCGGGTCGTCACAATCATGTTGGTTATAATGAGGAGGGGTTCAGAACAACGTTCTGGTGATTGAACAATTAATAAACTTCCATAATATAAATTTATACCGATTCATTTCCATTTAATTAAAATGTCTATAATTCTAATCTAACCGTGCATTGCACACACGATTACTTACCTTCCCTTCCCTAAGGTACAAAATACCGACGAAGCCTTCCCAACCATGCAATACTTTCAAACCTATTAGTCAATTAATACTTCTAAATATGAAGCGGACTTCTATAATTACGACATAATGCTTTCAAAAGAGAAGTAGACAGACTTTGTCATTTAAGACCTCAATCAAGGTAGACTCCATCATTTAAGACCTATTTCCAATGTGCTTTTTTAACAATGTTGTCAATGGTCGGTGGGTCCTAGCTACAAAGACATATAACCATAATTTAACGCTTCCAACATTTATTGTCCAACTATAACCGCATATATCACCAGTAAAATAGTAGCCATGTAAGAGACGGTATCTAAGACACTTAATACTTTAAAAGAACTGGGTGGGCTTCTAACTATTTAATACCTATATTCTAGGTAGGTCCTACATCACTTAATATTTATACCAGGCGGACTCCTCACGGGTACTATCATTATTACGGCATTAACAATATGAGAGACTATACCCAAGCCACTTAATAATTCATTAATTAGGACTACGCTTACCTCTAGACATTTAACACTTATTTATAGGTATGTCTTTGTCATTTAATACCTAACCCCAAGGCAGACTCATCACTGATACTATATAGCCGACATTACTTGGAATCTCACTAGGCTACTTAATACTTCTTTTTAGGAGAAAGACGAATCCAAGATCAGTCACTTAACCTCAAAC
Source organism: Allium cepa (assembly GCA_030765085.1). NCBI lineage: Eukaryota > Viridiplantae > Streptophyta > Magnoliopsida > Asparagales > Amaryllidaceae > Allium > Allium cepa. Next base: position 958,112,815 of record CM060939.1, on the reverse strand, counting down.
CCAAAGCAAACCCTTCATGAGATATCCACTACACCCTTAATTATTAATTTGTAACAACACTAGGTTACTTCTTTCGGTTGGAAGGCGGACCCTAAAATAGTCCATTAATACATCAACATTGGAGTAAACCCTTTTAGAGACATCCTTATTTATTTGGAACCTTACTAGGTTACTTAATACTTCATGGAAAAACAAGTTCGGAGTCGAAGATGGAGCAGTGAATTGCAAGGGCTAGTCGCTACTAATCCTGAGGATGATTCCAAAATGGATGTAGTAGGAGTTATGCCTTCGGTTCCGTTCGAACCCGGAACGGACTTGTACGGATGAATGCTTTCGGAACATCGTCAGGTGGACAATGGGCATTCTAAGTGAAACGTTCTAAAAGGTAACGCTTAGCCTCGAGCCTCATCAACCGAGAATGACTGAAAATCAGGGGTTATGCAGCAAGGATAAGTGGGTACCACCCGTTAGGATAAGGTCATCCCTGTCTAGATGTTCCCTTTTATCCGGCTTAGTAGGCGGTTGCTGATCCCAACCGCGGGGTGATCTTACTCAGGATTATCCAATAAGGGATAGTGTCGGTCTTGTGATGCAGGGGACTGGGAGTAATCCTCGGTACGGTGATCTAGGCCACGTACTATGACAGGTGGTACCCCAATGCCTATTCATTAGTTGGAAATCCATTCTCCCTACGTGCCTTTTACGGTTTTGTTTGTATTACCCACGACTGTGGCTAGTAGCTAGAATTTAATTAATGTAACAATTTCGGCTATTGGAATAAGTATTTGTATATAGACACTATTATAATATCAGAGGATTTTATAATAAATGTTTTAGCTATCGTAAGGTAAAAACCCCACATGTTTTTTTGTGGCGTGGTCTTACTAGATGCTTTTGATTTTCAAAGAATTTTGAAGCTTTAATAATCAATTTGAGTGTGGTTTTATCACACTGGTATTCCGGACTGACTCGGGTGTTATTTCACTATAATGCTCGGGTCAGACCGAGTATTATAGAATACAGGATATAATGCTGTGGAGCTCAGGAGACGAGCTGGATGGCGATAAGTACTTCCATACTTGATTATTATTCCGCTGTGTATTCAGTTTTGAGGACAGGTTTATATGATTGTCCAGTCGTATGTTATTGATGTTGTTGAACTCTAATGATGTATTCTGATGATGTATGTGTAAAGCGGATATAGTTTTCTTTTGTGTAAAGATCTGTTATTATCTATAATATTTTATTCCGCTACGATGGTAAGATTATGTTGTTTCTATTTTCTTCTTCTACCTCTTTCTTCTTTAACCCCAATGGTTCAGTTTTTCGAGTGTCGAAAAATCGGGTCGTTACAACTGGTATCAGTGCTTAGGTTGGTCATAACCTTGGCTCTGGTGGGGATTACTCATTAGAGATAGAGTCTGTAGTACTCTAGAATGAGTTTGAGCATAATAATATATATCAGCGCGTATTTGTTAGTGAATATAAAATTGTTTTTATATTTTGTTGATTTATCGATTGGGTGTTTATGGATTCTGGTCGATATGTGGGATGCCATGTTATCGATAGGAATTTCTAAACTTTTAAACAAGATAAACCGACACGGTATTGTTTTAAATAGGCTAAATGAAATAATTTTACCTAAATTATTCTTGTATATAAAGGAAATAATTTTTCCTAAATTATTATAGTGTTTGCGCAAAAAATGGGCAAACACCCCAAAGTCGTATGATTTAGTTGATTATATGTTGTTCTTAGTGATTTGGGTGATTTATGCAAATATATAAAAAGCAAGGACTAAACTGTAAAAGACACACAGATTTATAGTGGTTCGGCCAGAATGTGCCTACGTCCACTTTATATGTTATTCTCCTTTTTTTCTTAAGATTACAAGTACAAAGCTTTGATTAAAAGTATCTAAAGTTGTTTGAGAGTTCCTTCCAGGCTTGAGCTCTCCCACCCATCCCCATTATTGTACCCCTGCCCCTCTATTTATAGAGTGAGGCTGGGGGCAGAGGTCTTGGATGTTTATAGCTGCTGGTGGGTTTGGGCTGAAGCAATCTGATCTGGTAGCGTTCTGGTTCGGCGAGACTTCATTCGGCATGGAGCTTGGAGAAGTTGGAGCTTGGTCCGGCTATGCATGGTTCGGTGATGGACGAAGTGACTTGGTTCGGTGGTATGTGGTTCGATGGAGCATGGAAGTGGAGCTTGGTTCGGCTATGCATGGTTCGGCATGGAGGTGGAGAGGTCCGGTTCGGCTGTGATATGGGGGGAAGGTTGGATTTGGATCGGTACTACCGAATGGATTGGGAAAGCCGAATGAACTCTTGTACTGGGAACGCCGGAAGAACTTATGTGCTCTGAGTGCCGAGTGAGGCCTTGCTTCTTATTGCCGAATGGGCTATGCCGAATGGAACTTTTATATTTGATTCTTGAGCGAAACCCCTGACTTATGTACGCTTGCTGGCTTCTTCCTGTTTCGGTCGTGGTGGAAACGCACACAACATTGATATTCCAGTTTTGTCCAAAAAATGGGATAACACTTTACCCCAAAATATGCTTTGCGGTAGGAAGGCGTGTTTTGTAATGCCATGAGCTGGATGTTCGTATCCTGTTGAAAACCTGTAAAGAGCTTGATATTTTATATGGCCCCAAATGACGACCGTTCGGAATCGAGCTATTTGGGATGAAGCGCGGCCGTTCATGGTCAAGCGCCTAACTTCAAATGACGTTCGTTCGTGATCAAGTCATTTGAGGTGAAGTGCGACCGTGCGCGGTCAAGCGCATAAATCCGTGCGTCGATCGTTCGGGATCAAGTCATCTGCAGTGAAATGTGACCGTTCAAGGTCAAGCGCTTTACTTCAAATGACGACCGTTCGGGATCGAGTCATTCGAGGTAAAGTGCGACAGTGCGCGGTCGAGTGGGGACCGTTCAAGGTCAAGCGCTTAACTTCAAATGACGATCGTTCGTGATCGAGTCATTCGAGGTAAAGTGCGACAGTGCGCGGTCAAGTGGTGGTCCTCAAATGACGACCGTACGCGATCAAGTCATTTGAGGTAAGGTGTAACAGTCAGTGATCAGGTGGCGGACCTCAAATGACGACCGTTCGCGATCGAGCCATTTGAGGTAAGGTGAGTTGTGTCGTTCGAGGCGAGTTGTGCCGTTCGAGGCGAGTTTGTGACCATTCGCGGTCGGGTGCCGTTCGAGGCGAGTTGTGACTGTTCGAAGTCGGGTGCCGTTCGAGGCGAATTGTGACTGTTCGAAGTCGAGTGCCGTTCGAGGCGAATTGTGACTGTTCGAAGTCGAGTGCCGTTCCAGGCGAATGAGTGTGCCCGGGGGGGACTTAATATTATCAGTGTTGGAGTCATTGTTTGGGGGAATTTTTCGAATCAAAGACTTCGGCAGTTCATTGCCATGCAATAGGTGCTCGCGGACCGTTCGCGATCCAACGGGCATACAAGTAAATAATTTTTTCATAGAATTGTAGATGTTAAAGCAATAGTACATTACAGCAGAAATGTCCAAACAGGAAAAATTCAAATGTTCAAATCGAAACAAAAGCAAAGCAAGGATGTCAAAGTGCAAGTTCACACTCCGAAGCAGTCAATGATCATTCAGAGCATACCTGGAGATCGTTCGCGATCTCATACATGTGTAAACGATTTAATTACGTTAGTGGAAGCTTACGACCTGTTCATCGTTATTTTAATCAAGCAATCAAGGGATAATCAAATGGTGCCCCGATCTAGGGTCACCTCTAACCGAGGTAGACGGTGGTCGCTCTGGCTCCACTGCTGGAGTTCGCCTCCTCACATACTGAAGGAGCATACCGTTCCTGATATGCCCTTCTACCTCGTCCTTCAAATGCCTACAATCATTAGTGTTATGACCATTCAGTTCATGAAATACACAAAACTTATCTGATTTTCTTTCGTCAGAGGTTGGATCCCTTCGCATTGGTCTACGATACGGAACCTGCCCCTTGGTATCCTGATAAATCTGTTCCAAACTCTCATTCAGCTCTGAATAGGTGGTGAAGCGTGGTTCTCTTCGTAGCCACTTTGTCCTGTCATCATTATCCTCAGCCTTTCTTTTTCCTTTGCTAGTCTCCGCACCCTTTCCAGGTGGGTTTCCGCTCTTGATTGCGTAAACGTCATCTTCTTCCTCTCTTTCTGCACTAGCATCTTCCAAACGCAGAAATTTTTCAGCCTCATGATAGAACTCTCCCAGATTCATAGGCGGGTCCTTGGTTAATGAATTCTTGAACTCTGTATTACCAGCTATTCCAGATACAGCTGCCATCATGACCATAGATGGATCTGGTCGATACCATAGATGGATCTGGTCGATCCACTGATGCTGCCGCCGTATTAAATCGCGTTAGAAAGCTCCTCAAAGTCTCTCCAGTTTTCTGTTTCAAGGTTGCCAAAGTCATCACATTCTTGGGTCTCGCAATATGAACCCTGAATTGCCTCATGAATCTCTCAGTTAAGTCTGCCCATGTTCCTATGGAGCCGCTCTCCAGTTGCCTAAACCATAACGCTGCAATGTCCGTCAAATACAGTGGAAAGCACCGGGCCATAACCTCCTCTGATGCCCCCAGCACTTCCATATGTCTCATATACTTCGTTAGGTGGACCGTGGGGTCCGTTTTCCCGTTGTACATGTCCAATGATGGTAGCTTGAATTCTGGTGGGTTCCTAGCCATCCTAATCGCAGAAGAAAAAGGACTCATGTTTACATCTTCCAAGTCTCTGTTTACTAAACCGCCTCTCATAGCTCTTCTAACCATCTCTGCTAATCTGTCATTGTCTCCAAGCTGTAGTTCTCGTTCACTGTCTTCGACCTGCCCCCCAAGTCCGCGGGAGTTTTCATGTGTATGCCTCCCTGGCTGAACGTTCATTCCTCTATTGCTACCAGGTGGTTCGGATGCCCCCATCTCACTTCCCGGGGTCGGATCAACATGCTCTGCGTGAGCGCCCCTAGCTATGGTGCTGCGCCAGATGGTCCTGCCCCGTTCTGAACCCCAGTTGCTCCTTAGATTTGTGCTCCAATTTGCCCAATTTGTTGAAGTAAGTTCTGGATCATCTCTTCTTGTCTTCTCATCATGGCCTCCATCTCATCCCTAGTGATGAAGATTGACGCTTGATTCCCTCCTGAGGAAGCCTCTTGACTTCCTTGGTGTTCACTTCTCTCTGGCCTTTGCCTTCTACATGTTTATCTCGTCATAACTCTTAGATCTGAACTCCTAGATTTTCAAATTCAACTTCTATCCGATGTAGCGGGAGCTGGTTGTTCTCAGTGAACGCACCAAAATGTTTGCGCAAAAAATGGGCAAACACCCCAAAGTCGTATGATTTAGTTGATTATATGTTGTTCTTAGTGATTTGGGTGATTTATGCAAATATATAAAAAGCAGGGACTAAACTGTAAAAGACACACAGATTTATAGTGGTTCGGCCAGAACGTGCCTACGTCCACTTTATATGTTATTCTCCTTTTTTTCTTAAGATTACAAGTACAAAGCTTTGATTAAAAGTATATAAAGTTGTTTGAGAGTTCCTTCCAGGCTTGAGCTCTCCCACCCATCCCCATTATTGTACCCCTGCCCCTCTATTTATAGAGTGAGGCTGGGGGCAGAGGCCTTGGATGTTTATAGCTGCTGGTGGGTTTGGGCTGAAGCAATCTGATCTGGTAGCGTTCTGGTTCGGCGAGACTTCATTCGGCATGGAGCTTGGAGAAGTTGGAGCTTGGTCCGGCTATGCATGGTTCGGTGATGGACGAAGTGACTTGGTTCGGTGGTATGTGGTTCGATGGAGCATGGAAGTGGAGCTTGGTTCGGCTATGCATGGTTCGGCATGGAGGTGGAGAGGTCCGGTTCGGCTGTGATATGGGGGGAAGGTTGGATTTGGATCGGTACTACCGAATGGATTGGGAAAGCCGAATGAACTCTTGTACTGGGAACGCCGGAAGAACTTATGTGCTCTGAGTGCCGAGTGAGGCCTTGCTTCTTATTGCCGAATGGGCTATGCCGAATGGAACTTTTATATTTGATTCTTGAGCGAAACCCCTGACTTATGTACGCTTGCTGGCTTCTTCCTGTTTCGGTCGTGGTGGAAACGCACACAACATTGATATTCCAGTTTTGTCCAAAAAATGGGATAACACTTTGCCCCCCAAAATATGCTTTGCGGTAGGAAGGCGTGTTTTGTAATGCCATGAGCTGGATGTTCGTATCCTGTTGAAAACCTGTAAAGAGCTTGATATTTTATATGGCCCCAAATGACGACCGTTCGGAATCGAGCTATTTGGGATGAAGCGCGGCCGTTCATGGTCAAGCGCCTAACTTCAAATGACGATCGTTCGTGATCAAGTCATTTGAGGTGAAGTGCGACCGTGCGCGGTCAAGCGCATAAATCCGTGCGTCGATCGTTCGGGATCAAGTCATCTGCAGTGAAATGTGACCGTTCAAGGTCAAGCGCTTTACTTCAAATGACGACCGTTCGGGATCGAGTCATTCGAGGTAAAGTGCGACAGTGCGCGGTCGAGTGGGGACCGTTCAAGGTCAAGCGCTTAACTTCAAATGACGATCGTTCGTGATCGAGTCATTCGAGGTAAAGTGCGACAGTGCGCGGTCAAGTGGTGGTCCTCAAATGACGACCGTACGCGATCAAGTCATTTGAGGTAAGGTGTAACAGTCAGTGATCAGGTGGCGGACCTCAAATGACGACCGTTCGCGATCGAGCCATTTGAGGTAAGGTGAGTTGTGTCGTTCGAGGCGAGTTGTGCCGTTCGAGGCGAGTTTGTGACCATTCGCGGTCGGGTGCCGTTCGAGGCGAGTTGTGACTGTTCGAAGTCGGGTGCCGTTCGAGGCGAATTGTGACTGTTCGAAGTCGAGTGCCGTTCGAGGCGAATTGTGACTGTTCGAAGTCGAGTGCCGTTCCAGGCGAATGAGTGTGCCCGGGGGGGACTTAATATTATCAGTGTTGGAGTCATTGTTTGGGGGAATTTTTCGAATCAAAGACTTCGGCAGTTCATTGCCATGCAATAGGTGCTCGCGGACCGTTCGCGATCCAACGGGCATACAAGTAAATAATTTTTTCATAGAATTGTAGATGTTAAAGCAATAGTACATTACAGCAGAAATGTCCAAACAGGAAAAATTCAAATGTTCAAATCGAAACAAAAGCAAAGCAAGGATGTCAAAGTGCAAGTTCACACTCCGAAGCAGTCAATGATCATTCAGAGCATACCTGGAGATCGTTCGCGATCTCATACATGTGTAAACGATTTAATTACGTTAGTGGAAGCTTACGACCTGTTCATCGTTATTTTAATCAAGCAATCAAGGGATAATCAAATGGTGCCCCGATCTAGGGTCACCTCTAACCGAGGTAGACGGTGGTCGCTCTGGCTCCACTGCTGGAGTTCGCCTCCTCACATACTGAAGGAGCATACCGTTCCTGATATGCCCTTCTACCTCGTCCTTCAAATGCCTACAATCATTAGTGTTATGACCATTCAGTTCATGAAATACACAAAACTTATCTGATTTTCTTTCGTCAGAGGTTGGATCCCTTCGCATTGGTCTACGATACGGAACCTGCCCCTTGGTATCCTGATAAATCTGTTCCAAACTCTCATTCAGCTCTGAATAGGTGGTGAAGCGTGGTTCTCTTCGTAGCCACTTTGTCCTGTCATCATTATCCTCAGCCTTTCTTTTTCCTTTGCTAGTCTCCGCACCCTTTCCAGGTGGGTTTCCGCTCTTGATTGCGTAAACGTCATCTTCTTCCTCTCTTTCTGCACTAGCATCTTCCAAACGCAGAAATTTTTCAGCCTCATGATAGAACTCTCCCAGATTCATAGGCGGGTCCTTGGTTAATGAATTCTTGAACTCTGTATTACCAGCTATTCCAGATACAGCTGCCATCATGACCATAGATGGATCTGGTCGATACCATAGATGGATCTGGTCGATCCACTGATGCTGCCGCCGTATTAAATCGCGTTAGAAAGCTCCTCAAAGTCTCTCCAGTTTTCTGTTTCAAGGTTGCCAAAGTCATCACATTCTTGGGTCTCGCAATATGAACCCTGAATTGCCTCATGAATCTCTCAGTTAAGTCTGCCCATGTTCCTATGGAGCCGCTCTCCAGTTGCCTAAACCATAACGCTGCAATGTCCGTCAAATACAGTGGAAAGCACCGGGCCATAACCTCCTCTGATGCCCCCAGCACTTCCATATGTCTCATATACTTCGTTAGGTGGACCGTGGGGTCCGTTTTCCCGTTGTACATGTCCAATGATGGTAGCTTGAATTCTGGTGGGTTCCTAGCCATCCTAATCGCAGAAGAAAAAGGACTCATGTTTACATCTTCCAAGTCTCTGTTTACTAAACCGCCTCTCATAGCTCTTCTAACCATCTCTGCTAATCTGTCATTGTCTCCAAGCTGTAGTTCTCGTTCACTGTCTTCGACCTGCCCCCCAAGTCCGCGGGAGTTTTCATGTGTATGCCTCCCTGGCTGAACGTTCATTCCTCTATTGCTACCAGGTGGTTCGGATGCCCCCATCTCACTTCCCGGGGTCGGATCAACATGCTCTGCGTGAGCGCCCCTAGCTATGGTGCTGCGCCAGATGGTCCTGCCCCGTTCTGAACCCCAGTTGCTCCTTAGATTTGTGCTCCAATTTGCCCAATTTGTTGAAGTAAGTTCTGGATCATCTCTTCTTGTCTTCTCATCATGGCCTCCATCTCATCCCTAGTGATGAAGATTGACGCTTGATTCCCTCCTGAGGAAGCCTCTTGACTTCCTTGGTGTTCACTTCTCTCTGGCCTTTGCCTTCTACATGTTTGTCTCGTCATAACTCTTAGATCTGAACTCCTAGATTTTCAAATTCAACTTCTATCCGATGTAGCGGGAGCTGGTTGTTCTCAGTGAACGCACCAAAATGTTTGCGCAAAAAATGGGCAAACACCCCAAAGTCGTATGATTTAGTTGATTATATGTTGTTCTTAGTGATTTGGGTGATTTATGCAAATATATAAAAAGCAGGGACTAAACTGTAAAAGACACACAGATTTATAGTGGTTCGGCCAGAACGTGCCTACGTCCACTTTATATGTTATTCTCCTTTTTTTCTTCAGATTACAAGTACAAAGCTTTGATTAAAAGTATCTAAAGTTGTTTGAGAGTTCCTTCCAGGCTTGAGCTCTCCCACCCATCCCCATTATTGTACCCCTGCCCCTCTATTTATAGAGTGAGGCTGGGGGCAGAGGTCTTGGATGTTTATAGCTGCTGGTGGGTTTGGGCTGAAGCAATCTGATCTGGTAGCGTTCTGGTTCGGCGAGACTTCATTCGGCATGGAGCTTGGAGAAGTTGGAGCTTGGTCCGGCTATGCATGGTTCGGTGATGGACGAAGTGACTTGGTTCGGTGGTATGTGGTTCGATGGAGCATGGAAGTGGAGCTTGGTTCGGCTATGCATGGTTCGGCATGGAGGTGGAGAGGTCCGGTTCGGCTGTGATATGGGGGGAAGGTTGGATTTGGATCGGTACTACCGAATGGATTGGGAAAGCCGAATGAACTCTTGTACTGGGAACGCCGGAAGAACTTATGTGCTCTGAGTGCCGAGTGAGGCCTTGCTTCTTATTGACGAATGGGCTATGCCGAATGGAACTTTTATATTTGATTCTTGAGCGAAACCCCTGACTTATGTACGCTTGCTGGCTTCTTCCTGTTTCGGTCGTGGTGGAAACGCACACAACATTGATATTCCAGTTTTGTCCAAAAAATGGGATAACATATAGTTTTATATGGATGCTTGGTTGTTAGGAATGATAATATTAAATTATTATCATTGTTGTGTAAAATTGAATAAGACATTGAAATTATAACAAAAGCTAAGGAATGAATTCATATACAAAGGAAATTTGTAAATGTAAACTGTAAAGGTGATTTATAAATTTAAATAAGATTTCAGAATAATATTTGAATATGAATTGAAAGAATTTAGAACTTGAAATTTTGGAAAAGTTTAATTCCTTCGGGTTGAAAATGATTTTCAAAGGTTTTGGGGAGGAGTAATAGGGATATTATTCAGAAATATTTTGAATTAGATCTGGTATGACTTGAAATTAAGAATATTTGAAATGTTTTTGAAGAGATAAAAGCATTCAACTCCTTCGGCCGCTAGAAAATAACTTCGATGATGACTGCAGCATCATCGATGTTCATTTTCGAGTTTCCAAGAGAGAAATTGCTAGCAAATTGTTTTAAATGGGAGATGTTTGCGAAAACTGGGTCTGGTTTTGAAATTCAAAGAGATAATTGAATTTACCAAGGGATTTTGGATATAATTAATGTCAAATGATTTTTGAAATACTTAAGTGATTATTGAAGGCTCTGGAATTGGTTTAAAATGTTTCGAGTGTCTAAGTAATCGTTTAAACTCTAGAGGTTTAACTAAAAATGTTTATGGATTATAAAAAGATTTGGAAATTTAAAAAGTTCGAAAATTTCCTGGATTGAAATTAACTTGTAAAAAGTTAATAAGTTACAAGAGTAAGTTGAATTAAATGAACTTAAGCTAAGTCTAATAATATTGTGATTAGATTTGAATTAAAGATTGAAATATCATTGAAATGGAACTGCATCACGTGGTGGATACATTAAATGAAATTAAGTTCTTACTTAATGAAATTTAAATGGATGGTGAAGTCAAAAGAATTGTATGCGGTAAGATTTAACTGGAGTTTAGTCAAATAAGATTGAATGGAAATAAATAGATTTCGATGGCTTATAAAAGAATTGAAAACCCATTGAATAAGAATATATACTTGGCTAAATAAAATGTATAAGCCTGAGTTAAAAATTAAAATGTGAACGGTGTTGATGGTAAATGGATGAAAGTATGGATATAAATAAGTTGCGACTTATAAAACTTAGAAGTGGAATAAAGAAGCCAAAATAAAATTGTTTGTATCTTGAGAAATGACTAAAAAAATCCAGAAACTTGAATTATGAAATAGGTGGAACTCAAGAAATTAAGTGAAGTGATTTTTGGAAGGTAAAAATCAAATTAAATAGAAGTGAACTTAAGTTATGAAGTTGAAAAAGTTTGAAGAAAACAAACTAACTTAAGTTTAAAAATAATAGAAGCTTGGCCTCGAGTAGGGGTGAAAGCCCATTAAATAAAAGTTTGGATTAAATTAATTTGGAAAATGGTTATTAATATTAGCATGGAATGTTGTCAAGCTTAATGGAATGGGTTTAAATGAAACCAATGCGGGAATGAATGAAATGCAAGTGAATGGTTTGTAAATAAGTTAGAAAGGAATAAAATTTAATATAAATTGTATTGGAATCAATTTAAAATGATTATAAGCTTAAATAATTGTTTATTAACATAAATTTCACCGAATTTGCATAGAAATAATTGTCGTTTGACGAAAATGAGATTAAATAAAATTCTATGAATTAATAGAAGTAAATAAAATTGATTTTTGAATCAATTGAAATGAATATAAGTTCGTTTGGTTTAAAAATGAATCGTATGCAAGTAAATGAGTTGTAAATCACTTAAATTGAATAGTATGGGTTGAGAGTTGATTGAAGCAATTGAAATAAGTGTCGAAACCTTACATATGTGCTTATGAAAGTATATAGCATGCATTGCTATAAAATCCATGTTTTAGCTATTTAAATATAAATGAAATGATATAAACTTCTTATATATAGTGCTTATATGTTTAAATTGAGTAAGTACAGGTACCTGAAGGCCGTTTGGCTGGATTTGATTGCGTAAGTTCCTAATTAAATAAGCCGCTTGCTTAAAAATGCTAAATAGAGGTACGCCTAAGCAATAAAAGTTAGGAAATATGAACTATTGTTCGTTTTTTTTGTTTTCCGACCGTGTGGGTCGATGTATATATATTTTGAGATGACCCGACTTTCAACGACCAGAAGTCGTATCATCTTTAAGAAAGAAAGGGATAGAAAAGAGAAAAGAAAGAAGAGAAAGAAGAAACGACATCAGAATCTTAACAGCAGAACCAATAAATTGTATTAATAACATAAGTATTACATAGTATACAACAATTATCAAAGTTACACAGACAATACATCACATAACTAGACGGACTCGGGTCAGACCGAGTATTACAGCTTTTCAGGTAAGGACGTTCTGGAGTTCAGGAGGCGAGCTTGACGGCAGGAACATATGGAGCGCTTTCCGCTGTGTGTATTATTGCTGATTATTTGGGACATGTGGTTTTAAACAGTCCAATGTTGTGTAAGTGTGGTAACTCTGATGTATAAAAATATAAGAGTACTAATACAGTTCTTCTTTGTAAAACTGTTATTTATGTGATATTATATTTTGATCCGCTGCGAATGTGAGGTTTCTGTCTTGAACCGTTTTCTTCTTCTTTCTCTTTTCTTCTTTTCCTAACTATCTGGAATTTTTTGGATGAAAATTTCCGGGTTGTTACATATTTATATCTCTTGTCAAATTGCAAAAGCTCCTCCACACAAAGGAGACTCTGCCAAAAAAATTCGAAAATTTTGGGAGTTACAAAAATTTTTGGGAAAAAATTTATTAGCGACAAAACGATTTCAAATTGAAAATTGAAATAAATTAGTGGATGAAACAAATTTAAGATAATGATATGAATCAGTTATAAATGGAAGACAGTCAATAAAATTCAATATTCAAAGTTAAAGATAAACCGAATCTATATGGAACTGGAATCCAAATTGATTAAATGTAGATGAAAACTAAGTGGTGAAGTGAAAATAAATATAAGAAGCGTATAAAATACTTATATTGAACTTAAGAAGAAAAGGTAGAATGCTTAAGTAATATGGGTGTCGGAAAAATATATTGAATAAGCATTTGAGCGAAGATTTAATAAAAATATGTGAAATGATAAGCATTGATAAGTGAATAGAAATCAAAATGAATGTGAATAAAAGAGAATGGGTATAAGTACGTAAGATGTACGTATATTAATTTTATTCACATAGCAATTTCACATAGTAATTTGATCCAGATTCGAGCACAGAATTTCGAGATATTATATCAATCCAAGTTAGGATTTTCACTCGATTTTCGACGGCGAACCCTGGATATGGATTTTGATTGATTCTGGAAATTCTCTATCATAGTTATGACTATGCAAGGAGAATGTAACGACCCGTATAAATTCGATGTTTAAAATGAATTAAATTAATAAGATTTTAATTTAAGTTTAGAAAGAAATAAAAATCTTATTTATTTATATGAAAGCGAATGTTGAAATTAGATGTATCAAGGGTAATTAAAATTTACAAATTAAATTATATATTGCAAGCAATTGTAATAGTGGAAATTGTCGCATTTTGATATAAAGTTAAAAATAAGTAAAAAGGGGCAAGTATTGAGTTCATCAATGGAATTAAATATTGATTTATGGAAAGTAAATGTAAATGGAGGTAATAAAGTAATGCAGGACAATAAATAATTTATTTATTTTTAGTACAATCCCTTTTTTATTTGTAAAGTATTGTAAGATGTTAATTAATTGAAATGTGAAGATTAGGAGGTAGATTCAAAATTTATGTTAGACAATAAATTGCAATAATTAGTGTTAATAATTAATGGATTAAATGGAATACCAATTTGCTCATAAACGTGAATATAAGAGAACTAATAAATATTGAATAAATTTTGGAATAGTTGCAATAAATGTTAATTGAGTAAAACAAGTGTATGTAAGTAATTACAATGTTGGGGTGTAAATAATGAACCTCTAAAAGTGTAATTAAGAGTTAAGGACTATATTTATTGTACGTTACTTATTTTATTAGGTTGTTAAGTTAATTTGTAATCAATTTCAATTAATTCACTAAATTGTGGCAGTTAATGTGGAATAAATTGGTAAGTAAAGAATGTTGAATTCAAATAAGATGTAAGCAAAGTAAAATTCCATTCATATTAGCATAATAAATGTGATAAAAAGAAATGAGACCAAAATAAAATTTGGAAAATATAAATGTAATGAAATCTAAAATAATATTAACTATGTTGGTTAAGTAATAAATTGATTCAATATTAAGTTGTAACCGAATAGAAATCAAATTCGGAATTAATTTGCAATCAATTGGATTAATTGCAGCTGATATTTGAACACTATATTTACTGGAATAATTGACACTAAATTGGTATGTGAATTTGCTTTTAGTTATTGTATATATCAAAGGGATTGATTGCAATTAAATGGATTTAGTATTTAAAGATTTTGTAGATATTTATTTAGATGAAATTGAAGCCATTATATGAGTATGAATATAATGTAAATTTTTACTTATAGAATGGACAGTTGATATTAAATGAAAGGAATAAAATTTACGTGGGTCAATAAATTGAAATTTAATGAAATCAAACATCTAAATCTTATGTTAATAGAAATTTAAAATGGAATTTAAGAATATTTGTATAATAGATTTTGAGTCAAATGTTGATTTCATCCGGTGTAATATTGAATTTAATAATAAATGAAGTTTTAACTTATATTTTCTAAATTTAATGAAATTTGGAAATTAACACTGAAATGGATAGATTTATCAACTTCCAATGTACATCTAAACTTGTTTAAACTTCTGCAAATGTTTAAGAAATACAAAAGGGAATTTCTGAAATCGATAAATTTAGCAACTTTCAATTGTTAAACTATAGTAATTGATTTAGAAACATAAAGAGTTGCTTATTTATTTGAAGTTAAATTTTGGAAATTGGGTTATTTCAATTTAATGGGAATAAAATGTTAAATGTTACGTTAATGGAGTTTAAGTTGAAAATCTAGAAAAACAATATATTAGACCATTAACCAATGCTAATTTATCTACTTGGTGATAATGAAGTGAATAAAAGAATTTAAAAACCAAATAAATGAAATTTAACACTAAGTTTTTACGTTAATAGAAAGTTAGATGGAATGTAAGAATATTATGATAGTTAGCAAATTCAATGAAAAATTTTATCCGTTTAAGAATAGTGAATTGAATAATAGATATGAAACAAAATAATTATACCATAAGAAGAATGTATTGAAAATAATGGAAAGCTAATTTCATTGAAAATTTTGGACGATTTAATGTATAATCTATAAACAATCGAAATAGAAGTTAAAGCTTTGAAAGTGTGGAATTTGCAACATCTAATCCATATGAGGAATCTTTGAATTAAAAGGAAAGAGAATTTAATTGAAATTTATGGCAATTAATATAAGAAACGTACATTTTCGGGTTAAATAGAAAGAGCATTTTTAATGAAAATAAAAGAACAGTTTGAGAAAAAGAAATGAACGTTTCATTTTAAAGATAAGTAAAATTTTATAAAAAAGGAAAAATTTGAATTTTGAAACAACATTTTACATTCATTTTATAACAATCAGAGGCAGTATAGAAGTTATTTTAATGCTAACCTTATATTTTAAAGTAAATTTAATATTTTGAATCGTGATTGCGCGCTGAGAAAAACGCCGTTTTTAAATTTGAACTTACAGTCTCGGTTCATCTTTTATTGTGTGCAGCGACGGTCCCCAGTGGCATTAATTGGAGTGTTACATTTTATATAATGTGTGTTAATAAAATTTAATTGGGTGTTAATAAGGTCTATAATTAGGGTTAATAGAAATTAATTTAGCGGAGTAGACGTTTTGAAATTGGATCTCAAAGTTTTAGTACAACTAGTCCATTTGTTACTTTATATTTATTCTCACCACCTATTTGTTTGAAATGTATAAATTTTCATTTTTGCTACCTGAAGCATTCATTTCATTGGTTCCATCCTCCATTAGCCTCATTTTAATTTTCCAATCTCACTGAACTTCATTATGCAAACATGACCCTATTTCATTTTCTCCCTCACCTGCTTGCAACACTTTTTCCTAATCCTTCTTGAAGCTTTGAGTTGCGTGAAAGCCTCTCCACCTCACCCAATCCTTGCCACCGCCTTGTTAGCAGGTACCCTAGTCGCCTTATCCCAAAACGTGAAATTTGGTATTTTTTTTTATTTTAATATCACTATATATACTCTTTATTATGGCAATGGTCATCTTATAACTTGAATAACTTTCGCATACAATGTCCGATTTATGCATGATTTTTTTTTTTGAAGGATCGTATTGAGATTTATGACATTTTGACGCTAGTTTGAGCAGATTCTGAGGCTGTTTAATTTTTGGGTTTAAATTGGATTTCAATTCGGTTTAAATCCAAAAGGTGAGTGTTTTAACCCACTCACAACTTCTAAAATTTCTTATGTTTGTTAAATTTATTTGAGATATGAGTAGAAATTTATTTATGACTGTTTTGCATATTTTATTCATCATCTTAGTTAAATCGCATTTATTTAATATAACTGTTAATTAATTTTATTATTGCATATATATTGACAGTTAAAAATTATTTATTTTGCATATAACTGATAGTTAAACAGTTAAATAAATTTATTGTTGCATATAAACTGTTAGTTAATAACTGTCACTTTACCTGTTATATTTCATACGCTCTATATTGATGTTTGTTTAAATTGGATAATGATTGTAATAAATGGTTGATTATTGATATTTGGATGAATGGATGCTATATTTTATATTGTATAAACTGCAAATTATTATGCACTTTCATTCATTCGGGATTGCGGCTTGAAATGATATACAACCGCAAATTTTTATTTTAAATTGCGGATTGAAATGATAAATATCTGTATCACTTGACCATAGGATAGAAAATTTTATACAGGCACCGCGGCATATATATAAAATTATTTTTGAAATGATTTTTATGGTTTGGATATGATACGGTTTAATAAATATTAAATTTGGATATGATATAAAAATATTTTATACATATATAGTTAAATTGTTGAATTTAAGCTATGCATAAATCTGTTAAATAAAAATGAACAAGTTGAAAAATGGCATTTGATAATTTATATTATACGAGTAAGTACAAGTTTTAGATCTTGTATATATATAGAGTTTTAAACGATTCAAATCAATCAAGATTGAAAGATAAATTCGAAATTTGATTGAAATTGAGCTTATTTGAAAAATTAACTTGCTAAAATTGGAAATTTTAAGGTATGATATTTATAACTGGATTTAATGAATAATTCTAGTATAAATAAATGGAAGGAAAAAAAATTTAGTGTTAATAAATTTAGTTTATTTTAAATGGTTATGGATTTATCATGTAAACCTTTCAAACTAAATAATAGGAAAATGAATTGTTGATTTGAAATTCCCAACCTCAGTTTTGAAATTCATTTAATACTCAAAGTTTGAAAATATTGAAATCAAAGTGTTTTATTCAAACTGAAACTGAATCTAAAAGTTATGCGTTTAGACTGAATTTAAAGTGAATAAAATTACGAAGGCGTGGAAATTATGTACTTTTAAAGAAATTTTAAATTCAACTGTTTTATTTTATATACGGTTGAATATCCAAACCATTTAAGTTTGAAAGTTATGGTTAAAACTATGGATTTCGTAGTATTATGTTGAAAGTTTCAAATATTTGGTTTTGAGGTATTATAAATTTAAAAGTGGCATGATTTTGGAAAAGAATTATATTTGAAATAAAATGATATCATATTTATTTGGGTTTTAAAAGAAAATGATATCGTATTTATGGGTTTTGAAAGGGATAATTATATTCTGGTTTTGAAAGTATAATTATTTTTAAATGACCGCGGTGTTATAATAACGTTTGGTTGTTGAAGAGACCGGGATCGGAAGTTGTCATACTCTCTGCCAACCCCGAAAACCACTTTAACAACCGTGTACGCGGTGGAGATTCCAGAATGAAGTAGGTTGGTGGCGGCGTTTCCTGTAAGGTAAATACGTGGGCCCAACTCCCGTGAGTTGGCATAAGGTGGCTAAAACAGGAGCGATTGACGGGTTAATAAGGTAGCATCTTTGATCGGACACATCCCTTCGATATTATACTTTGACTCTTGGATTGATTCGGTGGCCACTTTTGATTTTTATTTGGGGGTGTGGCTCGAGGTGGGCGGTAACTGCGGCTATGCGTTACCACCAACCCGGAAGCGTAATTGGTATATCTACCCTGGCATTGCCTAGTTGTGCCGTGTCACCTACCCTAGCGCGCCTTATAAGATTTTGGTTTTGTACCATACCTATGGAGTGCCCTCTGACAACGCCCAGTACGGGGGAGATTACGGTACTGTATAGACTATGGGAATATATAACTGCGTTAAGGTGGAAAATGTAAAGCTTTAACGTTATTTAAAAGTAAGTTTATTTTACAATTAAACACTATATTAATAGCAAAATATACTACATAGTAAATAGTTTAACGGATCCTTAGGATATGTAAATCCCGAGCATCTCTTGAGTTACTGCACTCATTTATTTCTGTTAATTTAACTCACATAAGATATTTTAGTTCTGACTCGAGTGTTTTTGTCTTTTCAAATTCGCTCGGTCAGTCCGAGCGTTTCAGGATCGAAGACTTTAGATCTGGAGGACGAAAACGGGGATTTCTACTATTATTATTAACTATATTCCACTACACTATTTAATTCCGCTGCATTGATTATGATTGGTATGTGAACTCTGATATTTATTGTACAAAGAAGAATCAAATGTTTGTAAACAGTTTATGAACTGTACATTTATTATTATATTTTATCCTTCCGTTGTGAGATTCTATTTTGTTTTTCTTTTCCTGTTTTTTCCTTATTTACCCCATAACAATCCGCCCTTCCGTATGGTTTGAATTGGCACATGTGTCAATTTAAAGCGTGCGAAAAGGTGGGACGTTACAGAGAATGACGGTTTCTGATGAAAACCAGATCTAAGTCTTTACTAGGAAGTCGGGTTGATGATACTAGTTTGGAAGTGAGTATGATCGAGCGAGTGATCGAATTTGATATTGCGTACGGATGATATAGGTACATCGTACGGGCTTAAATGGAATGAATATTGAAAATTTTGTAAAGAAATGTATAAAATGATTTTGAAATTTGTAGCTAGATATTATTACTATCTAGGATATACAGGTGTTATAAAGAAAAAGGAAATTGGGATTTTTGATTTCAGAAGATAAATTTGAATTGCTCGGCAAAAAGGTATGTTTTTAAAATTGTGTATGAAATTTGATTGGGTTTTTGATCTTGCCGCTTGGCTTTTTGTTTTCTTTTGGAATTTGGGGGTCCGTAGAGGCATCTTGTAGTTGTATCGAACTAGCCGCGCAAAGGAGACGCTGGCGAAATTTTTCGAAAATTTAGGCAGTTAGAAAAATTTTGGGAAAATTTTGATCATTTGAATTTGGTTTTAAATTTAAATTTGAAGTGATTGAGTAAGTAATATTGTTTGGAGGTTATGGGGGAGATTAGGAAATTAATAAGAGTGTGGTGTCTTTAATGACAAGGTCGTTTGGGTTGATGTTAAAACTGTTTGGTTTTGGAAAAACAGAAAACGGATATTGGACCATTCTTCTTAACTAGTAATTTCGAGGACGAAATTATTTTATGGAGGGAGGAATGTGACAACCCAGAATTTTTGGATGTTTGAAATCAGAATATTTAATTGATTTTAAATATTTAAAAGTTAATTTTAACTTGAGTTCAAACATCACTATCTACTTGATAATTAAATTATTGAATTACATAATTAGAAGTTGGATAAAATGTTGAATCTGGAGTTTTAAGCCTGTTAAAAATAATTTGAAGACTTGTGAAATTTATATTGATAGTTCTGAAGATAATAAAAGCTTTTAAAATTGAATTTGAAAGTGCTTTGTTAAGTTTAGAAATTTTATCATTTAAATTGAATTTAAATAAAAATAATATATATATATATATATATAAATTGACCGGTCGACACTTCCATTCAGCTGTTTTTCTATCCCATCGGTCATTACTTCTTTCACTCAAATCACTGTGCTTTTCCTTCTCAAGCACGCTTCCCCTTCAATTTTGTTTCCCTCATCCCTTTTTATAAACAGCCGAAAGCTTTCCATTAAAAAAAAAGTTCGTTTGAAATGGCAAAACTGTGAATTTATCAAATCGAATTCCTCGAAATCAATAGGGTCGGTTCCTCATTCCAAAGGGGGAAGCATCGTTCGTTTATCCATCACGTTGACTGGGGGAAGAGGGTTAGACTGCGGTGGCATCGCGTTCGAGTAATCTCGATTTCGAGCAACTGTTTACACTCTGCAGCATCGCTAGGTTGGGGAGGAGGGATCGAGGCGAGGTGCTCAATGTCAGGGGAGTACGCGAAGTGGGAGGAGAGGCGGTAGGGTTATGGTGGTTGCTGGGAAGTTGTGGCTTGTTCATCGTGTGCCTGGTATCGTGCGAGGCTCGTCGATTTTGTCCCCGAGTCGTATTAAGGTAATTTGATTTTCTGAATTTTTAAATTTAAATGCTTACTTAAGTCTATATTTGTAATCTAATGATGATTAGTATTAATTCTAATTACCAAAAATTTTACAGCAATGTCAAGTTTTACTTTAAAAAAATGTTACAGTAAAGATGAATTTTGTTTTAATTTATAGATATGTATATCTACGTGCAAGAATTTTTATTTTCAGTAAAGTTTAAAATAAAGATCTGTTTTAATAAGTTTTACAGTAAATGTGACGCCCCACCTCTGTGCTCACAATAACAAAGGTTATTATAAGGAATAATGTCTATTATTGCGAAGAATAAGGCTTGTTAGAAGCAACCATCCGTAAGTTATGCCCTACATGAGTATTGATTACATCGATAGGAGTTATGTAAATTACTCCCAAAAGATACAAAATTCAACCCAAATCTAAAACGAAACTACGTTGGCTAAAGAAAAATTCAGAACAACTCATAATAAAAACACTGATAAGTATAATCACATCATAACAGAAATATCATATATATAGCGGAAGACAAGTCTGGATACATGCTACAACAGTCGATGGTTAACATGAACGGAATATACATATCAAAGACACCAACATACATGAGATGTAGTCAATATACCAAAAGTACTCCTCGAAGACTAGACAAAAGATGATGTGAAATCCCAAAAGCTAAAGCTGCAACTGAATCAGAGATAGCGACTGTCCGAAATAACTCGGTTTGATCCGAGTATTATTTCAAAGAAAGTAATAAACGGATCAGTCTAATTTAAACTTAGAAGTGAATGTATCATAAACAACATTAAACAAAATAACAATAATAGTCTCGAATGAGACTATTCAACATAAGAAATCAACATAGTTTAAATGTAGAAATCACATTCAACTCCATCAAATTCAACACATTAAACTCCATCAAAATCATTTTCAAATTCAAAATTGAATTCAAAACTGCAAATCACAAAATCTAGAAATCAAAAATAGATAACTAGAAAAATCAGCATAAAAGTGGATCGATCTCACCTTATGGCGAGTTTAAGCTATGCCACACGTGCATCAACATATGGCCGAAGCCTACCAAGTACTGTCACCATAATTTTTGGCGCCCAACAAATGACCCGAAGGTCCAATATATGACCCGAAGGTCTAGTAGGTATTTGACGAGAAGGTCCATCATATGACCCGAAGGTCCAGCATAGTGGCTCGAAAGCTGAACAAAATCATTAAAATCATCAAACCACGGCAAATAATTCAATTAATGAATCCAGAATTAACCGAATTGGTAAAGGCATGGTTCCATACTCCGCAGTTTTGCTAAATCGTTTAATTCTCTTCATCGTTTCCTTGAAAGTGCAAAATTGTCTATTTTATATAAATAACATTTTACATTAAGCGAATCAGTAAAAGTAAGGGTTCATAGTCTTCAATTTTGCTGAAGCGTTTAAATCGATTCCTCATTCTTTTGAAAGCGTAAACTGCAAAAATTTTGAAAACAATTTTATTTTAAAATGATTTGAAAACGCGGGATTAAACAGCAACATCTGTAGCAATTTCGACAAAGCAATTGCGCTTCACAAAACACCGTAAAACGGATATCAAATCAGCGTTGCGGAATAACCGCTTAAAAATTTACTTTAATTTGACGGTTACTGAAATCAAAATGACAGTAATTTTTATTCGTCGAAAATCTCATCAAAACAACACGCTTCAAAAATATATCACCAGAGTAAAAACTCCGTTATAAAAATAACGGTAATAAAATACGTTTCAAAAAAAACGCCGGTTCAAAATAAATTAATCAGTAGATTATACTGCTACATATTCATCAAAATATATTGCACGAAAAAGTGACGTTTACATGCACGCGAAAAGTAAAATCTAGACATAGCAACTAAATGCACACATATATGAAGTTTTGCAATATACTTAGTGAATGCACATGTGCAATTTGTATGATACAGTGACCTGGAATTTGAATGTAGCCTCTGTGTGCTACACTTGCACTAAATCATGCATGCACGAGCCAAAATATATGGGCTAACGCACGCGATGAAGTTTGAACAATATATGATGACCTGGGCAGTTTCGTATATAGCAACACACATGCACAATAAATCTAGGAACTTAATGCACTCTTATACGAAGTTTTGCAATATACTTAGACAAAAATATTGTGGACACATTTATATATACTTTAAGTAAAAAAAATATAAAATGAGCTACCTGGGCACATATATAAGTGTGCACACCATATATTCATGCAAGCTAAAATGTGAAGTAAAGCTACCCTACAACTTATAAATATGTGCACGAAGAAATGCACTTAACTTGGCCAAGAATGAGTAAGCAAAACATATAACCCGTAACTCATTTATATGCAAGCAATAATGAAAAGAACTCGACTTTATTTCATGTTTTATTTGTAAAAAAAAGATGGCCCAAGTTTCACAAGCAAATGCACTAGACCCAAAAATTGCCCGACTTTGACTTACGTATAATGCATGAATAATAAAATAAGTTACAGAAAAATTTTGGCAATCAGGAAACGCGCAATATGCTAAATCAATTACTTGGACCTGCTAAACTTTAATGCATGAAGATAAAGAAAAAATAACAAGCAGCAACGTACGCATGCATTACAACATCAGGTATACTCAAAAAAAAACAACGCAAGTTTAAGAAACCTGGAACTTGTTTTCATATACATACTCACGTTAAAAAAATTATGCAACTGGCCTGGATATTTCAAAATCATGAGTATAAAACTCTCCTAAATTTACCTCAAATCAGTTAGCACCAAAAACAATCCAAAAGAGAGCTATAAACCAACTGCCATTAATGCATTTCTCATAGCTACTGGAAATAAATGAAAATGAACAGAATGTTGCAGCTATTTCTTCTTTTCTTTCTTTTAATATTATGAACAAGTCAAAAATAAAGAGTGCTAAAAAGAATTTTGTACATATGCATTTAATGTAGACATGCATAAGGGAGGAAAAGGACACACTGCTAGCATATAAAATGATGATGGTGAATAATGTGTTCAATTCTTGCTTTGAATTAACTGACAGCAAGGCAAAATATGTTCCACGTTGCTTTAATAAAATTTTGTTTTAAATGGACCACTTCAAACTTTAGTTTGTGACAGAAAATAATCAACATTTGCTTTAGACTTGGACTTGTTCCTTATACTTAGTGAATGCAACATTTCCACTTCATTTCCAACGTGCACCACTTTGAAGCATTTACTGACTTTGCAAATGAATTTCATTTATATTTTACTTTTCAATTTTAATTTTAAATTACTATTTTAAATTTTAATTTCGACGGTAATAAAATCACGGTCGTTACAAACTCCCCTTTATAAAAATTGTGTCCCCGTAATTTTCAAACTAGAAGTCGTTTATAACACAATATATTCATCACAACAAAGATTTAAAATAGAAAAGATAGAATAAGAATTCTCAACCCCACCAGAAGAGGAGCGAAAACCCGGATAAGAATGCTCGATGAATTCTCTGGTTTTCCAAGTGCAATCTTTGGAGTTAGTGGACCATTGAATTTTCACAAGCAGGACTTCTTTATTCCGAAGGCGTTTAACCTCCGAAGCTAGCACACGAATAGGATTTTGCACAATAGACAAGTCGGGTGAGATCTCAAGGTCTTGCAACATATGGGGATCAATAAAAGAATCCGAATCTCAAAGGCATCGACGAAGCTTCGATACATGAAATACATCATGAATTCTCGAAAACTGAACAGGTAGTGATACACGATAAGCAACAGGGCCAATGCGTTCCATAATAGGAAACGGTCCAATATAACGAGGAGCCAATTTCCCGGAGCTACTAAAACGCACAATACCCTTCATCGGGGAAACACGAATGAATACAAGATCGCCAAGAAAATTCCAAAGGCTTCCAACGATGATCGGCGTAAGATTTCTGCCTATTCTGAGCCTCCTTCATTCTCTGTCTAATGATATCAATCTTCTCAGAAAATCCACGAATATAATCGGGGCCGAGAACTAACTTTTCCTTCGATTCAAACCAACAAGATGGTGATCGACGCGGTGTTCCGTAAAGAGCTTCGAAAGGAGTCATACCGACACTGGATTGAAAACTATTGTTATAAGAGAACTCAATAAGAGGTAAGTGGTCTTCCCAACTACCACCAAAATCAAGAATATAAGCGCGAAGGAGATCTTCTAAGACTTGATTCACCCTTTCAATCTGACCATCAGACTGTGGATAATAAGCTGTACTGAGATTGAGCTTAGTGCCCATAGCTTTCTGAAGGCTCTGCCAGAAACCACTAGTAAAAAGCGGATCTCTGTCACTAACAATAGAACTAGGCACCCCATGAAGTCGAACGACTTCCTTAATAAACAGCTTAGCCAACAAAGGAGCAGTCCGATTGGACTTGATAGGAATAAAATGGGCCGATTTAGTCAATCGGTCAACAATCACCCAAGTACTAGTATGGCTCGACCTCGGACGAGGTAGACCATCAATGAAGCCCATAGAAATCTGATCCCATTTCCATAATGTAATCTCAAGAGGCTGCAAAAGACCACTAGGATGTTGGTCTTCTGCTTTAACAAGTTGACAAGTCATGCAACGACTTACATAACTTGCAATATCACGCTTCATACCTTTCCAAAAGTATAAGTGTTCCATATCAGCATACATCTTACTACTACCCGGATGAATAGTATACTTAGAATGATTACAGTCCTCAAGAATGTCATCTCTAAGATTAGAAACATTAGGCACGATCAACATTCCCTTCTTTCGAATACAACCATGAACATCAATATCGAAATCCTTTAGATCGTCACTTCGAGATTCCGATTTACAACTCTGAATAAGATAAGAATATCTGGATCTTGTTTCTGGGCATCGGCAATCCAATCCAATATATTAGGACGAGCTTCCATGCTAAATAAAAGCACGGGAGAATTAGAAACTGAAGGACGGTCTCTAATATCACAAAGACATAAATCTTCCAACATATTCCACTCTGCTAGCATCATGGAAACAACAACCTGCTGCTTGCGACTAAGCGCATCAGCAACTCGATTACCCTTACCAAGGGTATACTGAATATCGAAATCATATAAAGCAAGAAATTCGAGCCAATGCTATTGCCTCATATTAAGCTCTTTCTGAGTGAATAGATACTTCATAGATTTGTGATCAGTGAAGAGAATAAAACGCTCGCCCAATAAATAATGTCGCCAAATCTTTAGAGCAAAGACTATGGCGGCCAACTCCAAATCATGGGTAACATAACGAATCTCGTTAGGCTTTAGTTGCCTAGAAGAATAGGCAACTACTCTATCCTTTTGCATGAGAACAGCACCGAGTCCATAACCACTAGCATCGGTATAAACAACAAGATCATAATTCCCATCGGGAACCACTAAGATAGGAGCATGGGTAAGGAGATCTTTTAACTTCATGAAAGAAGTCTCACACTTATCAGACCAAATAAAAGGAAAATCTTTTCTCGTAAGAGTGGTAAGAGGTAAAGAAACATGAGAAAAGTCCTTAATAAATCGGCGATAATAACCCGCCAATCCAAGATAACTACGGATCTCAGTAATGGTCTCGGGCCTCTTCCAATTCTGAATAGATTCGATCTTGGAATGATCGATAGAAATACCATCGGAAGAAATAATATGACCGAGAACTTCACCCTATTCTCCCAGAAGTGACACTTGGAGAATTTGGCATAAAGCTGATGCTAACGAAGTGTGCTCAAAACAATCTTCAAATGCTGAATATGATCGGCTTCAGATTTGGAATAAATAAGAATATCGTCAATGAAAACCAAAACGAACTTATCGAGATACTCCCTGAATATCTGATTCATAAGATCAACAAAATACGCCGAAGCGTTCGTCAAACCGAACGGCATAACAAGCCATTCGTTTAACGAGTACGGATTGTTGTAAGAGGAATGCTATCTACCGCAACTCGTAACTGATGAAAACCGATAGCAAGATCGAGTTGGGAGAAGAGCTTAGCGCCACTTAATTGATTGAACACGTCGTCGATCCTAGGTAATGGATACCTATTTTTGATAGTGAGCTCGTTGAGCTTGCGATAATCAATGCAAAGCCTAAGAGTACCATCTGGCTTCTTAACGAAGACAACGGCGGCGCCCCAAGGAGATGAGCTAGAACAAATAAAATGCTTGACTTCCAACTCAGATAATTATTGCTTGAGTTCCTCATTTTCCTTAGCAGACATCCTCGTGGGAGGACGACTAATAGGATGAGCACCAGAGATAAGATCAATACGGAACTCAATTTCCCTCTTCGGCGGCAATCTCGAAATAGGCTCAAAAACATCATAAAAATCACAAACAACCGGAATATTATCTATGACATCCTCCGATTCGAATTAAGAAATAAGAGCATTCTATGTATGATCCATGCTCCGAAATATAATAGATAACTGCTTGCTAGCATCGGGATGCTTGAGGTATAAAGTTCTTTCGGGACATAGAATTTGAACTTCATAACTAACGAGCCAATCCATACCCAATATCATACCAAAATCAAGAGGATCCATAACATGCAGATTTGCATGAAAGGAAAAACCACAAAGAATAATCTCAACATCAACACATAACAAACCAAGAGTAGCGGATCCACCAATAGGATTCACAATCCTCAAAGGGTCGCAAAGAGTAATAACATCCAAAGGAATAGTATCAACAAGCTCCTTTGACACGAATGAATGTGATGCACCCGTATCGGAAAGAACTCTAATAGAACGGGCATGTAATAAAAGAAAACCTTCCAAAACAGAAGAAGTAATACCTTTGGGGTTAAAAGAATCACCAGATGCTTTAGCAACATTAATCTTTCTAGATTTGAAACCCTTAGGAGCAGTCGGACAATCAGAAACCCAATGACCCTCTTTCTTGCAATAACGACATATGCGAGGCTTAGGACAGCTATGGAGAAAATGATACAAAGAACCACAATTGTAGCACGCCCTCTGAATAGAAGGTGCGCTACTAGGCTGAGAACTAGAGGTAGCTTGCTTCTTCTTTGTTAACTCCACTTTTTCAGCAAGGCCGTGATATCAAAAATCGACCGAGAAGCTAATGATAGTTCATTTCGAAGGATGGTCAACTCAACCCCCCAACAAAGCAAGTTCTGTTGAATGTATTTTCAGATAAGATCCCCTATGGAGGGGGGGTCCAGGGGGGGTACCAACCCCCCAAGGTGGGGGTGCGGGGGCAACGCCACCGCTTACGGTGTTCGACCTGACCGGTCAGGTCGCAGGGGTCCAGGGGGCAGCGCCCCCGGCGGGGTGCGGGGCAGCGCCCCGACCAAAACGGTATACGACTTAAAGAATGAAGCGACCTATCTTCTATTCAAGGCCAGCAACCTAACTGCTCAAGAAGTGGGCGACTCAATAAGTGGCGACTCAAGAGGTGGCACCGACTTAAGGAGTTAAAGGGTCAACCGACTTAACGAGATAAGCGGGTGCCGACCTAGTAACATAGCATGGAATGCCGACCTAAGGCTAAAAGGGATGCTGACCTAAGGCTAAAAGGGATGCCGACCTAAGGCCTGATGGAATGCCGACCTAAGGCTAAAAGGGATGCCGACCTAAGGCTAAAAGGGATGCCGACCTAAGGCCTGATGGGATGCCGACCTAAAGGTGCTACCGACCTAAGGCATGAAGGGATGCCGGTCTAACGAGGCTATGCCGACCTAAGGAGAATTCCGACCTAGTATGGAAGCCGACCTATTTACTCGAACTAATGGCCGACCTAAATGCTAAAAGTAAAGTGGTTCATACTTATCTCGGCAACGACCCAGAGCTTAACCTATCTCAGCCCCGACCTAGGACTTCAACCTAAAACCGGAGACCTCGCATTAGAAAAGGAAAATAACCTGCGACCTAGCCTAACCCGGAGCTGACCTACGACCCAACTTTAGACCGGTCTAAAGTTGCGACCTAACTCCGAGCAGAGCCTATAAATACGCAACCACCTATAACATTGAGGGGACTTTTTGGCCATCACTTTCTTGAAGAAAACTACACCCTGCCACTTCTGAATTCAAGCAATACAATGAACTCCGAGAAAGGATCTACATCATTCATCATGGATTCAAGAGATTGCTTTTCATCGAAGTTTGAGCTATTCGTCAAAATGTGTTGTAATCGAAGTGTTTTGTAAAGAATTGTAATCGAATCAGTAATAAAGGAGATAAAGTGGATGTAGGCTTGATTATAAGCTGAACCACTATAAATATCGTGTCTTTTACTGCTTTTCTGCTAGTTTTCTACTTGTTTCTAATTCCCGTACAAACGGGTGGTGCTTTCACAATTACATCCTATACACCAGGGTGTTAGCGTTTAAATTTTAGCGTTAACATTCTTCTTGTTGTTGGAAGAAGAATTAGGCCTATGAAATGGAAACCTCTTCTTGTTGGGGTTCTTAGAAACCTCAACTTCATCATAACTATCAAGTTCCTTTTCAACAGCTTCCTGGCAAAGAGCCGAATCAACAGGCTCCTTAAAAGAGAGCTTAAGCTGAAGCGAAAGAACTTTCTTCAAATACTTCTTCAAACCATCAACAAAACGAAGATTCTTCTTACCGGTGTGTTAATGAACTCAACTCCGTATTTGGACAAGGCCTCGAAAGATGCAACATAATCAGAAACAGAGGACTTTCCTTGCTTCAACTCAAGGAAACTACGAGCAAGATTAGCCTTTTCTGATTCAGGAACGAACTTAAGTTTGAAAAGTTCCTTAAACTGAATCCATGAGAGAGAGGAGTCATCAACTTCCGCAATAAAAAGCTCATACCAATCAAGCGCACGCTCTTGCAACATGCTAGATGCCACGAGAACGCGATGATGATCCGAAAGATCCATACGAGAAAATATGTGCTCACAAGCGCGCAACCAAGTCTGAACCTCCAATACACTTTCCGATCCCTTGAAAGGCTTGCCTCCAAGGTGGGAATAGTCACTACACATGCGGGCGAAGGCAGATTTATGGGAGGGAGCTGCGGGAGTAGCAACAGAAGGCTGAGAACCCCGAAATAGCTCCATAAACTGATCAACTGACATATAGACTCCGTTCGGATGAGAACCACTAGACAGGCCTACAGAGCCTACAGAAGAACGCTTCCCTCTACCTCTTCCAGCCATGGGCTGAGAGAATAAGAGAAGATAAGGATTAGTTAAAACGATACGAGATTGATAAGAAATTTAACAAATGGAATACAACGGAAGATGAAATTTATTCCTAGACATACTCCAACATGTTAAAGTGGAAAAAATAGATTAGAAAGGCACGAATAAAACCCTCGAATAGTCATAACACATGTTTCATTATGCTTCTGTTCTGTGTTTTATTATAATTTATTCTGAATTTCAGCTCTGATACCACGCTGTGACGCCCCACCTCTATGCTCACAATAACAAAGGTTATTATAAGGAATAACGTCTGCTATTGCGAAGAATAAGGCTTGTTAGAAGCAACCATCTGTAAGTTATGCCTTAGACGAGTATTGATTACATCGATAGGAGTTGTGTAAATTACTCTCAAAAGATATAAATTCAATCCAAATCTAAAACGAAACTATGGTGGCTAAAGAAAAATTCAGAACAACTCATAATAACAACAACACTGATAAGTATAATCACATCAGAACAGAAATATCAGATATATAGCGGAAGACAAGTCTGGATACATGCTACAACAGTCGATGGTTCCCATGAACCGAATATACATATACAAATACACCAACATACATGAGACGATAGTCAATATACCAAAAGTACTCCTCGAAGACTAGACAAAAGATGATGTGAAATCCCAAAAGCTGAAGCTGCAGCTGAATCAGAGATAGCGACTATCCTGAAATAGCTCGGTTTGACCAGAGTATTATTTAAAAGAAAATAATAAACAGATCAGTCTAATTTAAACTTAAAAGTGAATGTATCATAAACAAAATTAAGCAAAATAATAATAGTCTCGAATGAGACTATTCAACATAAGAAATCAACATAGTTTAAATGAAGAAATCACATTCAACTCCATCAAATTCAACTCATTAAACTCCATCAAAATCATTTTCAAATTCAAAATTGAATTCAAAACTGCAAATCACAAAATTTAGAAATCAAAAATAGATAACTAGAAAAATTAGCATAAAAGTGGATTGATCCCATCATATGGCGAGTCTAAACTACGTCGCACATGCATCAACATATGGCTGAAGCCTACCAAGTACTGTCATCATAATTTTTGACGCCCAACAAATGACCCGAGGGTCCAACATATAACCCGAAGTTCTAGTACTAATATTTGACCCGAAGGTCCATCATATGACCCGAAGGTCCAGCATAGTGGCTCGAAAGCCCAACAAAATCATCAAAATCATCAAACCACAGCAAATATTTCAATTAACGAGTCCGGAATTAACCGAATTAGTAAAAGCGTGGTTCCATACTCCGTACTTTTCTGAATCGTTTAGTTATCTTCATCGTTTCCTTGAAAGTGCAAGATTGTGTATTTTATATAAATAACATTTTACGTTCTCAAATGGACAAGTCCGGAATTAAGCGAATCAGTAAAAGTAAGGGTTCATAGTCCTCAATTTTGCTGATGCATTTAAATCGATTCATCATTCTTTTGAAAGCGTAAACTGTGAAATTTTTGGAAACAATTTTATTTTAAAACAATTTGAAAACACGGGATTAAACAGCAACATCTGTAGCAATTTCGACAAAGAAATTGCGCTTCACAGAACATCGTAAAAAGGATATCAAATCAGCATTGCGGAATAACCGCTTAAAAATTTACTTTAATTTGACGGTTACTGAAGTCAAAACGACGGTAATTTTTATTCGTCAAAAATCTCATCAAAACAACACGCTTCAAAAATATATCACCAGAGTAAAAATTCCGTTATAAAAATAACGGTAATAGAATACGTTTCAAAACAAAACGCGTGTTCAAAATAAATTAATCAGTAGATTATACTGCTACATATTCATCAAAATATATTGCACGAAAAAAGGACGTTTACATGCACGCGAGAAGTAAAATCTGGACATAGCAACTAAATGCACGCATATATGAAGTTTTACAATATACTTAGTGAATGCACATGTGCAATTTGTATGATACAGTGACCTGGAATTTGAATGTAGCCTCTGTGCTACAATTGCACTAAATCATGCATGCACGAGCCAAAATATATGGGCTAACGCATGCGATGAAGTTTGAACAATATATGATGACCTGGGCTATTTCGTATATAGCAACGCACATGCACAATAAATCTGGGAAGTTAATGCACTCTTATACGAAGTTTTGCAATATACTTAGGCAAAAATATTGTGGACACACTTATATATACTTAAGTGTAAAAAAATGAGCTACCTGGGCACATATACAAGTGCGCACACCATATATTCACGCAAGCTAAAATGTGAAGTAAAGCTACCCTACAACTTATAAATATGTGCACGAAGAAATGCACTTAACTTGGCCTAAAATGAGTAAGCAAAATATACAACACATAACTCATTTATATGCAAGCAATAACGAAAAGAACCTGACTTAATTTCGTGTTTTATTTGTAAAAAAATGATGGCCCAAGTTCCACAAGCAAATGCACTAGACCCAAAAATTGCCCGACTTTGACTTACGTATAATTCATGAATAAAAAAAAATGAGTTACAGAAAAATTTTGGCAACCAGGGATAAAGAAAAAATAATAAGCAGCAACGTACGTATGCATTACAACTTCAGGTATACTCAAAAAAAAACAATGCAAGTTTAAGCAACTTGGAACTTGTTTTCATGTTCATACTCACGTTAATAAAATTATGCAACTGACATGGATATTTTAGAATCGTGAGTATAAAACTCACCTAAATTTTCCTCAAATCAGTCAGCACCAAAATCAATCCAAAAGAGAGCTATAAACCAACTGCCATTAATGCATTTCTCATAGCTACTGAAATAAATGAAAATGAACAGAATGTTGCAACTATTTCTTCTTTTCTTTCTTTCATTATTATGAACAAGTCAAAAATGAAGATTGTTGAAAAGAATTTTGTACAAATGCATTTAATGTAGACGTGCATAAGGGAGGAAAAGGACACACTACTAGCATATAAAATGATGATGGTGAATAATGTGTTCAATTCTTGCTTCATATTAACTGACAGCAAGGCAAAATATGTTCCACTTTGCTTTAATAAAACTTTGTTTTAAATGGACCACTTCAAACTTTAGTTTGTGACAGCAAATAATCAACATTTGCTTTGGACTTGGACTTGTTCCTTATACTTACGTGAATGCAACATTTCCACTTCATTTCCAAAGTGCACCACTTTGAAGCATTTACTGACTTTGCAAATGAATTTCATTTATATTTTATTTTTCAATTTTAATTTAAAATTACTATTTTAAATTTTAATTTCGACGGTAATAAAATCACGGTCGTTACAGTAAGATAAAAGATTTTTGAATAAAATTTATTGGATGATTTTTGGAATGCTATGGTTACACCTTATTTATGTTATGTTAATTAATTTATTAAATCTATGGATTTATATAATGTATATACGTATATAGGTAAATAGAAGTTATTATAGATGGGAAAATATAAGGATTTAAATAAAAATTTGATTTTTAAAATCGATATGGATTATCGTTACAAGTATATATATATGTGTAGTTTCAAAAGAAATATATATATATATATATATCACTTACTAGCTTAAACTTTAAATAATGTATTTTAAAAATTCAAATTTGTTTAATAAACTCATTTAATTATTTTAGTTGCTAAAATTAATCTATTAAAGGAAAAATTAGGTTAAGTTAAATTTTTAGTTTAAAAATTTAAAATCATTTGTTAAGTAAATTATTAAATGAGATTAATTGTTAGATTCGTTCGAATATTAATGAAATCATATAAATGTTTATACAAGGTCAAGTACTGTGAAGAAAACAAGCCGGAATGGAGATGGTTGCAAACAAAAATCAAAGGCGAGTTAATCTCACTCATTTGGGTTTAATTTAAATTTAAATGGTTGAATTTAAATATTTGGTTGAATTGATTGGATGTGGTATATTATATAGTGATATATAGTATATATTAGAGTGATTGATTTCCCGCATTATATAGCAGATGAGACCCTATGCGCCGTATAATAGCGGATGATATTATATAAACTCATATACCGCGATATTCCACCTCGAAGTGGAATTGGTATTTTATATTGTGCTAACGCTTGTGGATGTAGCGAAACAGGTTGGAGGGATCCAACTGGATTCCTCAAAATTATTTACATTGTTCTAATACTTCTGTGCATGATTATTGAATATTCTGTGATGGATTATATTGATAATTGGAATATTGGATGATGTGTTTGATTTATTATATTTGGGTATACTGTGTTATCAAAAATATATAGATTGGATTTTGGATGTGGAAAATAAAAGGAGAGAAATCATAAGTAAATATAATTTTAGAAAGTTGGATAAATTAAAAAAAAAGGGAAATAATGAATTGTATAACTTAAGTGATATTATTTAAAGGAATAAAGAATTTATTTTAAAAATTCAAGTTTTAAATTTATTGAAGTAGATAAAGAATTTGGAAAAGGGTATGAAATTGGTATTTTCAATTAAAAATATTTTTAAATCATAATTAAGGAATAAAGTCTGGAATTAATGGATTTTGAAATAAATTGAGTAAGTAAAGAAATTTATTTCAAAATGGAGTAATTGGGAAATCAATTTGGGAATTGATCTAACTGTTTGGAATTGGAATTTTTTTAAGGGAAGTTGAGTCTATGAAACTTATAAATTGGGTTTATAAAAGTAAAGCAATATATCAGTGGATATTTGGAAAAATAAATTCACGGTGGGAATTTATTAAAAGAATGGGTAAATTTGTTTAAAAATAAATAGTTGTTTGTCTTTAAGATGTGTAAGAGAAGCGTATTTCCCTGGATAGCCAAATACGTTTTCAAAGAAAAATTTTAAGTACAAGTAAAAAGTTTTAAGTTGTTTAAAAGTATGTTTTAGAAAACTTATTATTTCTAAATGTTTAAATTTTAAAATAAGTATATTTTTCAAATTTATTATAATAGTAATTATTTAATGGTGACTTGGTATTATGTTTTAAAAAGAGAAAATTTAGTTTATATTTTATAAAGTAGCTTTATTCTAAATATTCTTAAAGTATATATTTTTGATAAAGTATTAAAGTAGTTTTTTTTCTTAATTTAGATGTTAAAGTATATTTTATAATATAGTGTTTTAAATTATTTTAAAATCTAAGGTGTTTGTGCTTGGTGATTTCAGTGGAAATAGAAAATATTTGGGAATGTATTCCGTTAGAGGAAGATGGTTTGAGAACTGTTTTCAAAAAGGTTTGAAAGTGGAAATATATCTTGCAAGATATTTTGAGGCTAATAAATATTTGGTGAAATTATTTATGTTTGATGGTTGTTTATGAATGTTAATTGATAGTTAAATAACCGACTATCAATACTGGCCAATGTGTTGATCGTTTCAAAGAGACCGGAATCGGGATTAAATTCTCGAAAACCGCTTCGATCCAGTTAGTACGTTTTCGTGGAAAAACAAGTTCGGAGTCGAAGATGGAGCAGTGAAGTGCAAGGGCTAGTCATTACTAATCCTGAGGATGGTTCCAAAATGGATGTAGTAGGAGTAGTGCCTTCGGTTCCGTTTGAAACCGGAACGGACTTGTATGGATGAATGCTTTCGGAACATCGTCAGGTGGACGATTGGCATTCCAAGTAAAACGTTCTAAAAGGTAACACTTAGCCTCAAGCCTCATCAACCGGGAATGACTGAAAATCAGGGGTTATGCAGCAAGGCTAAGTGGGTAGCACCAATTAGGGTAAGGTCATCCCTGTCTAGATGTTCCCTTTTATTCGGCTTAGTGGGCAGTTGTTGATCCCAAACGCGGGTGATTTTACTCGGGATTATCCAGTAAGAGGTAGTCCTGGTCTTGTGTGGAAGGGGATTGGGGGTAATCCTCGGTACGGTGATCTAGGCCACGTAATGTGACAGGTGGTACCCCAGTGCCTATTCATTAGTTGGAAATCCATTCTCCCTACTTGCCTTTTACGGTTTTGTTTGTATTACCACGACTGTGGCTAGTAGCTGAAATTTAATTAATGCAACAATATCGGCTATTTGAATAAGTATTTGTATATAGACACTATTATAATATCAAAGGATTTTATAATAAATGTTTTAGCTATCGTAAGATAAAAACCCCACATGTTTTTTTGGCATGGTCTTACGAGATGCTTTTGATTTTCAAAGAATTAAAAACTTTAATAATCAATTTGAATGTGGTTTTCTCACGTTGGTATTCCGGACTGACTCGGTCGTTATTTCACTATAATGCTCGGGTCAGACCGAGTATTATAAAATACAGGATAAGATGCTGTGGAGCTCAGGAGATGAGCTGGATGGCGATACATACTTCCGTACTTGATTATTATTCTGCTGTGTATTCAGTTTTGAGGACAGGTTTATATGACTGCCCAGTTGTATGTTATTGATGTTGTTGAAATCTGATGATTTATTTTGATGATGTATGTTTAAAACAGATATAGTTTTCTTTTGTGTAAAGATCTATTATTATCTATTATATTTTATTCCGCTGCGATGGTAAGATTTTGTTGTTGTTTCTATTTTTTTCTTCTACCTCTTTCTTCTTTAACCCTAATGGTTCGATTTTTCGAGCGTCGAAAAATCGGGTCGTTACACTTGACTTATCGGGCATTATTGTTAACCAAAAAATAGTACAAGTTGGAATTCGTTGAGTGGTGATAAGCATAAAAGACTTAGTTTCCATATATGATCATTTTATATCCTCGATAGTTGGTTTCTCAGCTATCGGTTACTTCAACTTCTTTATTATCATCATTCTAAGACGATGTGTTGCTCTATATTGAACTTTGATATCCATTGTCGGAGATGACTAAAACCAAAGAGCGAGTGGGACCGAGCTAGGTAAGGTTGCTCCCATAGGTTATTTTAACATCCACTCTATATTGGATTCGGTGTTGCGCATTGAGATATGAAATACTCGGATACTCGGTAATAGTTGGTGGGGTCCGGCTTGAAGGTTTCCGAGAGCCATCGGCTATCGGAGTTCTCAAGGATATTTCTAGAGGTACACCTTCGGTAAGGAGGGCACACCCTCCTGTCATTGTTGGAAATTTTTCATTTTCTTATTTGGTTCGAACCATTAAATCTGTTTTCTTCAATTACAACGGGGAGAGTCAACCACTCTTCACGGTGTCCAATTATTGGTTTTACCCATTCTATCGAGTTTGGATAGTTATCTTGTTTATTCAATTCTATCGAGTTTGGACTGTTGTCTTGTTTGACCCATCCCGTCCAGTTTGGATTTTTATTCGGACTATTTTTATTCTTTCAAGTCTGAATGTTATATTAATTATGCCCATCAGTGTTTGGATTTGTTATCAATTGTTCATCGTCTGAATGTTACATTAATTATGCCCATCAGTGTTTGGATTTGTTATCAATTGTTCATTTCCATTATTTTATGTTTAGTTGTTGATTATGTGGAAGAAAGATCGTTCCACGTTAGCGGCATGGTCCCACATGTTATTGTTTGAATACACTTCCTTTTGTTTCGGAGTTTTACTCGTACCAGATATTTTGTCTAACCCGAGTTGTTTATTTTCCCTAAATTCTCAGGTACTCAATTATATTTGGATAGTCCAAGAATAGCATGTTTTCTTTGGAGCTGTTTGAAGACGGTGATCGAGAAGGCGGCTCCTTAGTTATCTAGTTAATTATTTCCGTTGTATATTTATGTACGTGTGTTTTATATATAAAAATGAAAAGTCAAAATGTATAGCTGCAAATTTTTTAGATGTCGTACTTTTTTTATAACTCTGATAACTCCTTATAAGGAGTAACCTTTTGTACTATATCATTTCATATTATATGTAACCATTTCGTTATGAGGTTTATCTATTCTGTCTTGTTCTATTCTTTATTTTACCCAAAAACAACTTATCTTTTGAACACTTGGGCAACGGCACACGAGTATCGAGTATGTATTAATGTTGTTCTCAGGGATCAAAAAGGTGGGTCGTTACAGGTTTAGCTCCTAATTACCCTAAACTACACAGCCAATGAGTGTACAACCAAACATGCATAAGTGCATAGTATATTACTGTCTCATCATAAAGAAAATATGTATGCAAAATGATTCTAAATCGGATCCACCTATATGAATGCATTTCTTTTGAAAACCTTTCTGGAAAAGTACGCTGCAAACAACCTATATATATTTATATTGGCAATTCTACATGTATGTAGCAATTTGAAAAATCTTTTCAAGCAAAACCACCATAATTCTACGAGTAGAAGTATGAAGCAATTAATTTTTGCATCCATTTCCTACATCCAATAATCAAATGCATTGAAAAATCGCTTCCAAAGTTTTACTCTTATGCCAAAAAAGGAATTTAGGAGGAGAATTTAACATTCTTAATCATTCTATAATTTTCCAATTCCTATATTACAGTAGAAATTTCCTTACTGTCCCGGATTCACTCTAAATTTCCCATGTACAAAACGCATAAGGAGGCTTATTTCAAGCTCTAAAATGGAATTAAGTCTAATAATAGAATCGCACACGTCATCGACAAGGTATAGAAAAAGATATTTCAAGGTTAAAATACCTTTTCCCTTATTATGCTTACCTTTTTCGGATCATCGATCCTAATACACCACTGAATCCATAAATTCTAACTCTATTCGCCTTCCCTACGTATGAAATATGGCCTTCAAAATCAAATATTTCATAAAAATTCTTCTCACTTTTCAAATTCATACGTCAAAATAAGAGTCCAAAATAATTAAACGCACATTTCCCTTGAAATCAAACATTTGGAAAAAAACTCTAAGAATAATTTAAGAGTCAAAAATAACTAAAACACAAAACTTTCTTTTCGAAATAGAAACTTCTCAAATCAAGGGGAAGCTTTTTAAATATTTTCCTTCTCAAAATATTTGATAAATCAAGGTAGAATTCAGCATAGTCGAAAGTTGGTTATGCGCCAAACGCATAAACTAAATTCCAAAATTCTACAACTAATCTTTACCCATAAAAATTGACATTTATTTAAAAGTGTCATCACATATATTATTCAAAAAAATTAGCTTTTAAGGAACATGAGTAATGCCCCATGATACCAAAACAAATTTATCATGCCCCTTCCTAAAACTGTCATACTATTCTGAACTTCCAGCCTTATATTGTATTTACAGTTAGCGAAACGTCTTTATGAATTTCCCGTATTAATGCTATTTCTTTACTATGAATACATAGGAACGGTTCGAATGTCCAGAAAGAATAACACAATAATAAATAGAAACTCATAATATCGTATGTGCCTTTTACAAGAAACAACTAAGAATTACAATCCAAACAACCTAAAAGAAAAGGACAATTGCTAGAAGGGAAAAGAAAACAGCACCATAAATTCTAAAATGATGCCTACATACTACGAGATTCCTTGCTCCACGACTGGAGCTCGATCCAATGATGCGACCCTTGAATGGTCGTAGCATGGCAGCTATACACTCAATCTCATGCTGCTGGCGCTGCTGGTATTACTGATGGTTTCAGAATTACCATCTTTATATGGAAGGGTCTAACAATGGCAGAAGGAACTTTCTACTAAACTGTGTCTCCACGGAGGTTTGGTCGTAATACCTAAAAATGGAAGTAGATAGGTGAAAATACGAAAAGTGACTCTGTGGAGTGCTAATCGTTAATCAACAAATTGCATCATAACAGTTTGGGTCCAATTGATGATGAAGCCGTCAATACTAGCATAGGTGGTCTTTCGCACCATGGGATAAATCCAGTCGTATCATCCCTATCTTAGGGATGACGTTGTGCCGAGTGATGCACATAATCAGAAGGGCGGTCAGATGTAGATTATCCATCTTCCAAACATCGACATCCTGGGAAAAGATCTACTACAAAATATTGGAGTCAATCACTTCAAAATCATCCAAGTTCGCATCCTTTGCGGATGCCTCCATCGAAATTTGAGTCAAACTATTGCTTCCATCGAAATTCTACGCCAATAGGACATCGAAAAGGCAGATGCAGCACGGGTAACATTCCCACTCAAAAGTCTCGAAGCAATGGATTGGTGCAAATCTTACCACGACGAGTAGCTCTTCCAACCCAAAAGGGGCGAAACCTTCTGCTTGTTCGGGTGCACTCAAGTGGCCTCTTGAGGGTTGAGACCATAATGGTGCGATAAAAAAACGACGGTGCGAAAAGGTGTCTTGGGCTAAGAAGTAGTCGAAGGGAAGGAATAGGGTTTAGATCTGGAGCGGCAATGGTGTAAGATCTAACGTGCAAAACCAGCACAAGGGGAAAGCGAGGCTACTGCTCCTAGGGAGAAACGACATCGCCTAGGGAAGGAATGGAAGAAAGAGGCTGCTACTTGAAGGAGGAGGAGGATGGAGAATGGGTTTGGTTGATTGAGCAAGGAGGAACGAAAGAATTAAATAGGAAAAATTCAGATGTGACTTTTATAGTTCGTTCCAAGTTCAAGTTGTGCCAAAACTCGTTAACTGGTAGATCACTCTAGGTTTACCGCTAAGTGGTCAACCGCTAGATAGACTTTGGGCGTTAATTAAATCTAGACCCAATTAGGTTTGGATTAAATAAATAATCATTTCATGCCGTCTTCTTCGATTTGACACGATCCGAAAAATTCATGTCCTCATCCCGGTAGTGTCAAAGCCTACCGCCTTGTCCCGAACCATGCTCCAGCAATTCATAGTAGTCCCAACAAAACTGTTGCGATCAACAACAATTCCAAGAACCCAAAATATTCCAGCTGCTATTTCC
Organism: Allium cepa; assembly: GCA_030765085.1. Lineage (NCBI taxonomy): Eukaryota > Viridiplantae > Streptophyta > Magnoliopsida > Asparagales > Amaryllidaceae > Allium > Allium cepa. Next base: position 958,072,455 of record CM060939.1, on the reverse strand, counting down.
TGCCTATTTGCACGGAATTATTTCTTCCAATAGCTGGTGGTACAACAGCATTTCAAACTACATACCCCAATAAAATTGGACGTCATTCCTATTTTTTTTCATACCTTAAAAGGAGAAAATCTAAAAATCTTGATTTTGTAAACCGAAAAATCACCGAGCTAACTATATACACATTTATACTTCTTTAGAATAATAGAAATCATTTCATATCAACACTTCTCTTAAAACTCAAACTTATATTTGCAAAAATCAAAATCAAGCCTTTACTAATATATATAAAAATTTAAGAATTTTTCCAAAATCTAAGGCATTTCCAAAATATACTTTAAAAATTTCTCTCACATGTTTTATACTAAGGAATTGACATTAATTATCCAAATAAAAATCCAATTTGCTATCAAAGAGGTGATCAATGAATGCACCCTATCAAAAAATTACCACTAGACAATTATGACATACAGAGTCTAATTGTGACGAGACGGATTTTGCCCGCTCGAAAATCGACATCCATACTTCATATCGTATTCGAATGCCATAGATTCGACCGTTCAAATCCGATTCGCCGGAGCTTATAACAACATTAAGTAAACAACACAGCGGAATAAAAGAATAATACATTGATATACAACTTTGATACAATATCTGATACAACAGATGATCCGATAGATATCAATATACATCAGAGATATGATACAATAAATATAGCAACGGAAAAGAAACAGATATCATCTAGCAGCGGGACAATATAACTCTGAGATAGTCTTCAAAAGAGAACTCCGATAACTGCAACTCCATTTCCAAGAATCAATCCAACAATAGCTCGAACCCCCAATAACGATGCACCAAGCATAAGCAAGACTGGTGTGATCCAAAGGCTGAACTAACTCTAGATAATCTGCTAAACCTGACTATTTGAAAAACCCAACTCTAGACTGCTCGTGTACAAAATAATGAGCAACCAGAGTTTAGGAAAGAAACAATAAACTCCGGATCAGTTGTGGGACTGGTGTGAGCAACAAAAACAGTTTATCCTTTAAAACATTCAACAAAAGATTTTCAAATTCAATTCGCAATGCTTTTTTTTAAAATGAGACTACCATAAGACCTCCCGCCACACACACAATGCAAACGCAGACTTGGAGGAGATTTCTTCTTATGTTAGTCAAAGATGCTTGATACGCATTAAAAAGAAATCAATTTTGATATTATTATTAGTGCATAGTGTAGAAGATATTTCGAAAGTAGAATATAAATCTTAGCCAGCATAGGTACCATTATATTATGCCTACTATAGCTACCATATTAGATGGCAGGTTCTACAACTAAAACCGTACAAGTCTCGTATTGTTTCTTTGGATTTCCAACGAATGATCAGGCCAAGGAACTTCCCATTGCCACATGAGAATGCCTCTGGATGGACATCCCCGAGAACCAAACCGGATCTCTACCAACACAAGGCCGGGTTACCCCTAACTGAGTAACAACTGACCGAATATGCCATCCCCCGGTCCTTTGGGACCTTTCACCCGAGCGCTCGTAATCAATTCACACAATCATAAAGTGTTTTCAACATGAGTAAGCATCTGGGCTCCATACCATGATACCACCCATTTCCAGAAGGAAATGCACATATCCTAAAGGGCGCTAACCCTTATAACCTTGCTGCATCTTTCCTGTTTTGATCATTCCCGAGGTGTGAGGCTCGACGAAGTCACGTCCACAAAACATACTTTATACAAAAGCCGTGCTTTGGGTCAACAAATGATCATAGAAATGATCACCAAGATAGACGATCAAATAAATGATCCTATCACAAATAATCAACACAATGATCATTTCACAGCAACACTCAGCATGTCACATTACCAAATTGGGAATATATTGATGATAACATTCAACTACATAACCTCTGAGCTCGTACGTCTCAGAGAAAGGTGTTAAGCTAAAAGAATAAATTCTCCGCCACCAACAGAAATATATTTGAAAGAAATCTGCTTTATATCTCAATTTGTAATGTCAGACATACAATCCATACAAGTCTGTTCCGGGTTCGAACAGAACCGAAGGCACTTACAAAGAAGTCCTTGCAATCCGGATATTCACAATCCCGATCGGATTTCCCATCACTTAGGGAGTTTCTATACCGGCGCGACTCGGTGCAGAAACAATCGATAGGTCATCCTATCGCTTTCGCAAATACCCGGTCTTCACCACCGGTCTTCAAATGCTATCCATAACGTCGAATCACATATTCGGAATGGGTTATACGACACAAAGGTCCTTTCCCGGCTAAACCGAATAGTGAGCGAAAATATTCTTAAAACATATGGATATGGGATTTCAATGAAGTCACAACTTATTACCCAAAACTTTTCTTCAAATGGCTTAACAAATTACCATTTTCAATCTTTAAACCAAAAAGATTCATTTTCACAACCTTTAACGGTTTAAACAATGTTCACATTTTAATCTTTTAAACAAAAGATTCATTCACAGATTTTCCAAATCAATTTTCATTTCAATTTGATTAACTCGTTAAATCTTTAAATCAAAGATTTAACTTATAGCCTTCAAAACAATTTCATTTCAATTTGATTTAAACAAATCATCAATTTAAATCTGTTAAAAATAAACAGATTTAATTCATAGCTTTCAAAAAGAATTCATTCATAACTTAGGAAAATCATTTCTCTATTCAATCTTGAAATTCCCCTAATTAACTGGAATCTCAGTTCTTATCTAAAAGTGTTTATCATTTGAAAACAACAGTTTTCATTTTGGAAATCTGATTCATTTATACGAGTTGAAATCCTTGGGTTAAATTCCCAAAACCATACCTTTAAAATGGTTTAAATTCATACAAACCTGTTTATAATATCTTTAACCATAATTTCCAATCATCGAATTCAATTCCAAATATCGAATTCAAATTCAAATTTGAATTATTTAAATTGGAGATTTTACCGAGTTATTCAAAATAGCTTTTATCTGTGAAAACCTTTTTCAAAAGCTTTACCGTTTAACCCAAATCCATTTTCAAAACATTTGAATTTAAAAATTCAAATACAAAACTATTTTCAAAAATCTGTGACTTAACTGATTTCCTCGTGAAATCCATAATTGTGTGTGTATGGTGTGGTCCAGGGTTTTAACACAATAGTGCAACATCATTCAATCATCATAGATCAAAACACAGAAATGTAGTTGATAAGCGATATAAATTATAACGCTCATCGCCCATTCAAAGATTCCCAGATAATATACAGATGCAAATAAATACACACAGTTCAATCTACAGAACAAAATATCACAAATCAGATAGGATAATCAATTCAAGGCATCACATATAATACGATCATTCATAAGTAATTCAAGCATCCAATAATCATTTATAAACATGATTTATTAATCGTTTAATCCTATGTAATTCAATTTATCTCCAATTAATTACTTATGAATTTATTATCCAATTCTGATTAGATTATTTTCATTAAGTAATTACATTTAAATCATTTATAATTGATTATCTAATTTATTTAATCCAATAAATCATTAACATTAATCACTTTAAATCAATTACTTAATAATCCTTAGTTAATTATCCTTATTAACTAATAATATTTCTTAATCGCTTTCTTAAGAATTATCTTAGGTTATTTCATTATTAATCATTTCTAATTATAAATTAATCTAAATTATTTATTTATAAATTAAATAAATCATTCTTTAATTACCATATTAATTTATTCATTTTATTACCTTAATTATCTCTAAGATAACAAATTTCTTTATTAATGATTTCATTAATCATTTAAGTGTAATTTAAACATTACACTTTTAAATTTAAATTTAAATTCCATTTTGAATTTAAGATTCAAAATGAACATATATTTAAACATTAACCAATCTAAATATTGATTTATAAACCTTAAAATAAATGTAAAGAATATTTATTATTTACATAGGAAACCTATATAAGAAAAGCCTTTGAATTAATTTACTTAAATTTTAAGCTTTTAAATCACATTACATTTTAACTTGCAATTTCAAGTTTAAAACCAAACATTTAACCTTCCATTAGAAATTCTTTTATAAAATAACTTTATCAAAAGTCAAGTTTAAACATTTTTTTGGAACAAATTTACTTTCTTTTAAAAAACTATTTTAATTTGAACTTGTTTAAAAACACATTCATGTTTAAACAAATTTAAAAACCAACTTTTTTTTTCAGAAAACTGTCAGGTTTTAAACAAGAACCTGAAACAAACATTGACCCAAAGCAATTCTCATCTGCTTCGAGTCAAACTCGAACGTGCTTCGAGAAAACCCTCGCGTTTACTCGAGTCAAACTCGAGAACGTCCTGAAACCACTCACCATCAAAATTCCCAGATCTCTCACAAATGCACGTGCACGTGCACCGCTCCACCGCCTCCCTCCGGCCATCACCACTAGGTCGAGCAAGTCGCCGATCACCCACACACCATCCCCCAACCATCTGAAGGTCGCCATCTGTTCGAATTTGAAAAATGAATACGAAATCGAAACCTGTAAACGCGAGAGCCACCATCACTTCAAACCTGTCAACACGTCGCGCTCAATGCTCCGACCACCGTTCGCCACCAAACTCCAGCCGCGGCTTCACCTACGACCCATCCACCATCCCTCAAAACCGCGTCGAACTCGATGCATTCAATAGGGTGAACGAATCAAAAGAACTTGACCCTCCAAAACTAGGGTTATAAATAAGAATTCATCACAACAGCCACCACAGTGAAATTCATTACTACCAGATAATTTTCCTATCAACTACAATCACTTCTCCATCAATACTGAGGTTCCCGACCCTCCAGATCATTTAGATCATCAGCATCTTCCCAAAAACTAATTTCTGGATAGACCAGAAATACACATTCAAACCCAAACTAGAAATTATGGTTACACTTCCAAAAATCATGATTTAGAGTATAGTTTCAGATTATAAACCTGGAACAAGAAATTATGATGTTTGAATTTTTCAAGTTACAAGGTTTTTCCTGTATTTCTTATACCCCAGATAAACTTCAACCCTTTATTACTTAATTTTATATGTTTTTGAACTTCATTTATGTTTAATCAAATCTCTTTTGAATTCCTAAGTCTATCCAAATTTGAAGATGAGATATAGGGATTTTAATCAGATTTTCTTTTTTTTCTTTTTTCCAAGCTCTGTAACTACACAGAGTTTAAACTGTATTCACAAACATACTTGTTTCCAGAGTTGAACATGCAACACAATTATATACTTAAAATTTTAAAGAGTGATGTTACTCACTTCTAAACATATACAGGCTTTCACAAGTATATGTGTATGTATTCTTTTACCATACATTAAAGAAATCATCTTCATAATATCACTTCATAGATTTTCACAGGCATCAAAAAAAAGTTTATCCAGATTTAAAGCTTTTTAGAGGAGAACTAATATTACTCACAGGATATTGAAACAAAGAAGCCTGTTAACATGCAAACCTATATATAAACAGATTAAGTTTAAAGATGGAAGTTTGCTCCCCTTGAATTAATTAACAGAGAGTCTTCTCCTGGATTTGAAATGGACAAAGTTTGATGTTTTGCTTTCCAGTATTTTTCTATTTGCCAAACTATTTTGATTTATACTGCCTTCAGATTTCTTTTCTTAGTTTTTTTTTTTTTTTAGTGAAAGAACTGAGGTGGGAGGTTGATATATAGGGAATGAGAAGTTAACAGGGTGTTGAATTGTTTAAATTAGGCTGAGGTAACTTGTTTGGGGCTGCATTTATGAGCTTGTACACATACATATTTTTGCATTTATTAGCTTGTACTTAGAACTATTTCCTCTATCTCGGCTGTACAATATGGAGATAGTATATAAAAGAAAAAGCATGTTCAGGGTGTTGTATTTCTTTTTGCTTTTCTTTGTTTCTCTTTCTTGCCTTGCTTTACTTATCTCGACTGATATGAACATTTTGGGGGCTGATAGTTTTCTTGTGTACAAAAGGCATGTTAAGGGTGCTTGCATTAAATGCTAGAAGTATGTTGCATTTATTACCTTAGTCCTTTATGTCTTCAGCCATGACTTATTTTTTTCTTGTTTACACTCTTATGCTATGTATTGTTATGTATGTATTTTATTTGTTTTGAATCTTAACAAGTTTGTTAAATGTATATTAAATGTTTTTTTTATACATTATATTCTTACTTTGTTTTGTCTTTGTTTATTGTCATTTTTTTTCTTAGATTTATATCTATTATAAATGCTTACTTTAATTTCTTTGTTTGCCTATACATTTAATCCCATTATTTACATTGCTTTACAATATATTTTATTTATCTTTCTTTTGTCTGCATAATTGTTTATGTACTTTATGTTTTATTCTTATTTCTTTTACTTGTTCTTTTTACTTCTATTTTTAGTTTAAATATTTATCATAAATTTTACTTTAAAAATTATTGTTTTACATTTCTCTATGTACACGTATATTTTATATAACTCAAATTATCATCATTTATAAAAAAATTAAATCAATTTATTTATTTATTTTTATACTTGTGTCCAAAGTATATTATTTATTTATTTTAAAATCATTTATTTAAGAATTTATTTAAAATCCAATATATACATATATATTCACATATATACAAATTTTTCAAATCCATATGACTTTACATATCTTCTATTTGAATCGAGGAAACTCGCTTCCATTTACAATTAATTCTACAAATTTTTATTCAAAAATTCATTTAATTATCAATTCAAAATAAATTAAAATTCAGGATCGTTACAGACTTCCCCTCTTAAAAGAATTTCGTCCTCGAAATTCGCAGGCACGAAGACAACAAAGATAGATGAATTCGATCTTCTATAATTCCTCAAACTTAAGATATGCATTCCAAACTCAAGTCGGAATATCTCAGAATACATACCAATTTGTCCCTCTTCGGACTTCAATATTTACAATAAATTACAATAGAATTTCTAATTTGGTTTTAAACGAAATTGTTTTATCGATACCATTCTAATCATTCTTCATATTCTATTAATCAAGTTAACTCAATTTAAAATTTCTAATTCATTTAAAATTTCCAATTTACTCAAATTTCAAATTTATTCATTAAAGTTTAACATCAAAACTGATAGGAAACCGATGAAGATACGAAATAAGGATTTTCTACAACGATTCGTATGGCTATCACCGCACCGAAACTTCTTCTGGAGCTGTCACGAAGAAATCAAAAGAATTTAGAAACGAATCAAAGAAATTTGATAAGAAAGATTGTTTCCACTGTTGTTACAGAGTATCGACCATTTATAGCCGTATTTCCCTGTCCCCTATCTCGTTCTGTTCTTGCACTCATACTTACTATCAGTGGATAGTAAGAGAATTTACTGAGGCGTTCAAACGGATATCTTAGGGATTACTCATTCTAGGGTTTACTTCACCCTATCTCTAACGAGCTACTTAATGTGTTATACTCCTGAGCTAAAGTTCAACCCTTAGCTCTGATACCAAATGTGACGAGACGGATTTTGCCCGCTCGAAAATCGACATCCATACTTCATATCGTATTCGAATGCCATAGATTCGACCGTTCAAATTCGATTCGCCGGAGCTTATAACAACATTAAGTAAACAACACAGCGGAATAAAAGAATAATACATTGATATACAACTTTGATACAATATCTGATACAACAGATGATCCAATAGATATCAATATACATCAGAGATATGATACAATAAATATAGCAGCGGAAAAGAAACAGATATCATCTAGCAGCGGGACAATATAACTCTGAGATAGTCTTCAAAAGAGAACTCCGATAACTGCAACTCCATTTCCAAGAATCAATCCAACAATAGCTCGAACCCCCAATAACGATGCACCAAGCATAAGCAAGACTGGTGTGATCCAAAGACTGAACTAACTCTAGATAATCTGCTAAACCTGACTATCTGAAAAACCCAACTCTAGACTGCTCGTGTACAAAATAATGAGCAACCAGAGTTTAGGAAAGAAACAATAAACTCCGGATCAGTTGTGGGACTGGTGTGAGCAACAAAAACAGTTTATCCTTTAAAACATTCAACAAAAGATTTTCAAATTCAATTCGCAATGCTTTTTTTTAAAATGAGACTACCATAAGACCTCCCGCCACACGCACAATGCAAACGCAGACTTGGAGGAGATTTCTTCTTATGTTAGTCAAAGATGCTTGATACGCATTAAAAAGAAATCAATTTTGATATTATTATTAGTGCATAGTGTAGAAGATATTTCGAAAGTAGAATATAAATCTTAGCCAGCATAGGTACCATTATATTATGCCTACTATAGCTACCATATTAGATGGCAGGTTATACAACTAAAACCGTACAAGTCTCGTATTGTTTCTTTGGATTTCCAACGAATGATCAGGCCAAGGAACTTCCCATTGCCACATGAGAATGCCTCTGGATGGACGTCCCCGAGAACCAAACCGGATCTCTACCAACACAAGGCCGGGTTACCTCTAACTGAGTAATAACTGACCGAATATGCCATCCCCCGGTCCTTTGGGACCTTTCACCCGAGCGCTCGTAATCAATTCACACAATCATAAAGTGTTTTCAACATGAGTAAGCATCTGGGCTCCATACCATGATACCACCCTTTTCCAGAAGGAAATGCACATATCCTAAAGGGCGCTACCCCTCATAACCTTGCTGCATCTTTCCTGTTTTGATCATTCCCGAGGTGTGAGGCTCGACGAAGTCACGTCCACAAAACATACTTTATACAAAAGCCGTGCTTTGGGTCAACAAATGATCATAGAAATGATCACCAAGATAGACGATCAAATAAATGATCCTATCACAAATAATCAACACAATGATCATTTCACAGCAACACTCAGCATGTCACATTACCAAATTGGGAATATATTGCTGATAACATTCAACTACATAACCTCTGAGCTCGTACGTCTCAGAGAAGGGTGTTAAGCTAAAAGAATAAATTCTCCGCCACCAACAGAAATATATTTGAAAGAAATCTTCTTTATATCTCAATTTGTAATGTCAGACATACAATCCATACAAGTCTGTTCCGGGTTCGAACAGAACCGAAGGCACTTACAAAGAAGTCCTTGCAATCCGGATATTCACAATCCCGATCGGATTTCCCATCACTTAGGGAGTTTCTATACCGGCGCGACTCGGTGCAGAAACAATCGATAGGTCATCCTATCGCTTTCGCAAATACCCGGTCTTCACCACCGGTCTTCAAATGCTATCCATAACGTCGAATCACATATTCGGAATGGGTTATACGACACAAAGGTCCTTTCCCGGCTAAGCCGAATAGTGAGCGAAAATATTCTTAAAACATATGGATATGGGATTTCAATTAAGTCACAACTTATTACCCAAAACTTTTCTTCAAATGGCTTAACAAATTACCATTTTCAATCTTTAAACCAAAAAGATTCATTTTCACAACCTTTAACGGTTTAAACAATGTTCACATTTTAATCTTTTAAACAAAAGATTCATTCACAGATTTTCCAAATCAATTTTCATTTCAATTTGATTAACTCGTTAAATCTTTAAATCAAAGATTTAACTTATAGCCTTCAAAACAATTTCATTTCAATTTGATTTAAACAAATCATCAATTTAAATCTGTTAAAAATAAACAGACTTAATTCATAGCTTTCAAAAAGAATTCATTCATAACTTAGGAAAATCATTTCTCTATTCAATCTTGAAATTCCCTTAATTAACTGGAATCTCAGTTCTTATCTAAAAATGTTTATCATTTGAAAACAACAGTTTTCATTTTGGAAATCTGATTCATTTATACGAGTTGAAATCCTTGGGTTAAATTCCCAAAACCATACCTTTAAAATGGTTTAAATTCATACAAACCTGTTTATAATATCTTTAACCATAATTTCCAATCATCGAATTCAATTCCAAATATCGAATTCAAATTCAAATTTGAATTATTTAAATTGGAGATTTTACCGAGTTATTCAAAATAGCTTTTATCTGTGAAAACCCTTTTCAAAAGCTTTACCGTTTAACCCAAATCCATTTTCAAAACATTTGAATTTAAAAATTCAAATACAAAACTATTTTCAAAAATCTGTGACTTAACTGATTTCCTCGTGAAATCCATAATTGTGTGTGTATGGTGTGGTCCAGGGTTTTAACACAATAGTGCAACATCATTCAATCATCATAGATCAAAACACAGAAATGTAGTTGATAAGCGATATAAATTATAACGCTCATTGCCCATTCAAAGATTCACAGATAATATACAGATGCAAATAAATACACACAGTTCAATCTACAGAACAAAATATCACAAATCAGATAGGATAATCAATTCAAGGCATCACATATAATACGATCATTCATAAGTAATTCAATTATCCAATAATCATTTATAAACATGATTTATTAATCGTTTAATCCTATGTAATTCAATTTATCTCCAATTAATTACTTATGAATTAATTATCCAATTCTGATTAGATTATTTTCACTAAGTAATTACATTTAAATTATTTATAATTGATTATCTAATTTATTTAATCCAATAAATCATTAACATTAATCACTTTAAATCAATTACTTAATAATCCTTAGTTAATTATCCTTATTAACTAATAATATTTCTTAATCACTTTCTTAAGAATTATCTTAGATTAATTCATTATTAATCATTTCTAATTATAAATTAATCTAAATTATTTATTTATAAATTAAATAAATCATTCTTTAATTACCATATTAATTTATTCATTTTATTACCTTAATTATCTCTAAGATAACAAATTTCTTTATTAATGATTTCATTAATCATTTAAGTGTAATTTAAACATTACACTTTTAAATTTAAATTTAAATTCCATTTTGAATTTAAGATTCAAAATGAACATATATTTAAACATTAACCAATCTAAATATTGATTTATAAACCTTAAAATAAATGTAAAGAATATTTATTATTTACGTAGGAAACCTATACAAGAAAAGCCTTTGAATTAATTTACTTAAATTTTAAGCTTTTAAATCACATTACATTTTAACTTGCAATTTCAAGTTTAAAACCAAGCATTTAACCTTCCATTAGAAATTCTTTTGCAAAATAACTTTATCAAAAGTCAAGTTTAAACATTTGTTTGGAACAAATTTACTTTCTTTTAAAAAACTATTTTAATTTTAACTTGTTTAAAAACACATTCATGTTTAAACAAATTTAAAAACCAACTTTTTTTTTTTAGAAAACTGTCAGGTTTTAAACAAGAACCTGAAACAAACATTGACCCAAAGCAATTCTCATCTGCTTCGAGTCAAACTCGAACGTGCTTCGAGAAAACCCTCGCGTTTACTCGAGTCAAACTCGAGAACGTCCTGAAACCACTCACCATCAAAATTCCCAGATCTCTCACAAATGCACGTGCACGTGCACCGCTCCACCGCCTCCCTCAGGCCATCGCCACTAGGTCGAGCAAGTCGCCGATCACCCACACACCATCCCCCAACCATCTGAAGGTCGCCATCTGTTCGAATTTGAAAAATGAATACGAAATCGAAACCTGTAAACGCGAGAGCCACCATCACTTCAAACCTGTCAACACGTCGCGCTCAATGCTCCGACCACCGTTCGCCACCAAACTCCAGCCGCGGCTTCACCTACGACCCATCCACCATCCCTCAAAACCGCGTCGAACTCGATGCATTCAATAGGGTGAACGAATCAAAAGAACTTGACCCTCCAAAACTAGGGTTATAAATAAGAATTCATCACAACAGCCACCACAGTGAAATTCATTACTACCAGATAATTTTCCTATCAACTACAATCACTTCTCCATCAATACTGAGGTTCCCGACCCTCCAGATCATTTAGATCATCAGCATCTTCCCAAAAACTAATTTCTGGATAGACCAGAAATACACATTCAAACCCAAACTAGAAATTATGGTTACACTTCCAAAAATCATGATTTAGAGTATAGTTTCAGATTATAAACCTGGAACAAGAAATTATGATGTTTGAATTTTTCAAGTTACAAGGTTTTTCCTGTATTTCTTATACCCCAGATAAACTTCAACCCTTTAATACTTAATTTTATATGTTTTTGAACTTCATTTATGTTTAATCAAATCTCTTTTGAATTCCTAAATCTATCCAAATTTGAAGATGAGATATAGGGATTTTAATCAGATTTTCTTTTTTTTTCTTTTTTCCAAGCTCTGTAACTAAACAGAGTTTAAACTGTATTCACAAACATACGTGTTTCCAGAGTTGAACATGCAACACAATTATATACTTAAAATTTTAAAGAGTGATGTTACTCACTTCTAAACATATACAGGCTTTCACAAGTATATGTGTATGTATTCTTTTACCATACATTAAAGAAATCATCTTCATAATATCACTTCATAGATTTTCACAGGCATCAAAAAAAAAGTTTATCCAGATTTAAAGCTTTTTAGAGGAGAATTAAAATTACTCACAGGATATTGAAACAAAGAAGCCTGTTAACATGCAAACCTATATATAAACAGATTAAGTTTAAAGATGGAAGTTTGCTCACCTTGAATTAATTAACAGAGAGTCTTCTCCTGGATTTGAAATGGACAAAGTTTGATGTTTTGCTTTCCAGTATTTTTCTATTTGCCAAACTGTTTTGATTTATATTGCCTTCAGATTTCTTTTCTTAGTTTTTTTTTTCTTTTTGATGAAAGAACTGAGGTGGGAGGTTGATATATAGGGAATGAGAAGTTAACAGGGTGTTGAATTGTTTAAATTAGGCTGAGGTAACTTGTTTGGGGCTGCATTTATGAGCTTGTACACATACATATTTTTGCATTTATTAGCTTGTACTTATAACTATTTCCTCTATCTCGGCTGTACAATATGGAGATAGTATATAAAAGAAAAAGCATGTTCAGGGTGTTGTATTTCTTTTTGCTTTTCTTTGTTTCTCTTTCTTGCCTTGCTTTACTTATCTCGACTGATATGAACATTTTAGGGGCTGATAGTTTTCTTGTGTACAAAAGGCATGTTAAGGGTGCTTGCATTAAATGCTAGAAGTATGTTGCATTTATTACCTTAGTCCTTTATGTCTTCAGCCATGACTTATTTTTTTCTTGTTTACACTCTTATGCTATGTATTGTTATGTATGTATTTTATTTGTTTTGAATCTTAACAAGTTTGTTAAATGTATATTTAATGTTTTTTTTATACATTATATTCTTACTTTGTTTTGTCTTTGTTTATTGTCATTTTTTTTTCTTAGATTTATATCTATTATAAATGCTTACTTTAATTTCTTTGTTTGCCTATACATTTAATCCCATTATTTACATTGCTTTACAATATATTTTATTTATCTTTCTTTTGTCTGCATAATTGTTTATGTACTTTATGTTTTATTCTTATTTCTTTTACTTGTTCTTTTTACTTCTATTTTTAGTTTAAATATTTATCATAAATTTTACTTTAAAAATTATTGTTTTACATTTCTCTATGTACACGTATATTTTATATAACTCAAATTATCATTATTTATAAAAAAAATTAAATCAATTTATTTATTTATTTTTATACTTGTGCCCAAAGTATATTATTTATTTTTTTAAAAATCATTTATTTAAGAATTTATTAAAAATCCAATATATACATATATATTCACATATATACAAATTTTTCAAATCCATATGACTTTACATATCTTCTATTTGAATCGAGGAAACTCGCTTCCATTTATAATTAATTCTACAAATTTTTATTCAAAAATTCATTTAATTATCAATTTAAAATAAATTAAAATTCAGGATCGTTACACTAATTTTCCGTCCATCTGAAATAAATGTGTCTCCGATTGGAACTCGTCATCAAAATCCAAAATCAGAAGATAGCTAGAATCTCAACACCAATGCAAATTTCACGATATGTTCAATTCAAGATAAAGTGGCAATATGTGTATACAATATTTCTGTTTCAACACAAATGCAAATTATATGTATATAAACTTTCAGATCTAAAAAATGAAATCTGTTTAAGAGTTTAAAACATGGATCTATAATTAAACATTCTTTTAATATATAAAAAAATTGTTTTGATTTATCAAATTAAAAGTCAAATTAATTCATTCAAAAAAAATCAAATAAATAAATAAATGTTGATTCCCATTCTTATTATTAAAACAATCATTATCCCATAAGCATACTTAACATTTGTTTACATTTCATTACACTGATACTTCTATATACATCTTAGATTTGTATCAACGGTTATATTTAAAAATGTGAATCTTGTCAATTACGCGTATTAATTAAGGTTTTGAACTCAATTAACAAAATTTCCTAAGTCCAATCCCTTTTTACCAAATTTGACAATCCCCAACCATTTGTACTACATTCCATAGTAATGTAATATTTATTAGATTTTATTTCAAATTAACGTACATCTTAACTTCCCTTAATTGAGATCTGAGTTCCAAATTTTTATTTATCATACTAAATGAAATAAACAACGTATAGATTGTTACCTATTTTCTTTACTTGCCTTTATAGGTTTATTACTTAACAATTACCGTTTAAAATCCCGTGTATACACAAATTTTATATTTCGTAATCATATTCAATCAATTACGTATTACTTTCCAGCAAGTAATATGATTACTTAGAGAACGTTGACTTTTATTCAATTACCATTTATTGAAATCCACATTAATTAATTTTATTAAATGCTTACATTTATTTCTCTATATCCAATTTGTTTCAACTTTATTTATATTAATACTATTCCTTTAATTTGGTTATTATTTATCAACTTGTTCAAAACTTATTACCTAAATTTCCGTTATTATAAACCTTTATTTGTTCATTTAAATTCCCAATTCAATCAACCATTTCAACATGCAACTTATAATAACTGCTTACAAGTATGAATGGAATCATCATTTATTCCAATATTATCTTAATTTACATTAACATATTAATTGATTTCCTTTTAATGAATTTTATATCCAGGTATAATATTTGCCCCATTTCATTTATAGAAATTTATTCAAATTGCTAGTAATAGGTTTTAATCATCATTTATATATTTTATTTTAGCGTTCATTTCAATATTAGTTTATAAAGTTTTTATTTCTACTAAATTTAATTACAAAAACTCATTAATTCACCCAAACTAAATCAACGAAATTTACGGGTCGTTACAAAACGTTAAAAGCCTTAAATTATGGTTATAGGTCTTTGTAGCTAGGACCCACCGACCATTGACAACGTTGTTAAAAAAGCACATTGGAAATAGGTCTTAAATGATGGAGTCTACCTTGATTGAGGTCTTAAATGACAGAGTCTGTCTATTTCTCTTTTAAAAGCATCATGTCGTAATTATAGAAGTCCGCTTCATGTTTAGAAGTATTAATTGACTAATAGGTTTGAAAGTATTGCATGGTTGGTAAGGCTTCGTCGGTATTTTGTACCTCAGGAAAGGGAAGGTAAGTAATGGTGTGTGCAATGCACGGTTAGATTAGAATTATAGACATTTTAATTAAATGGAAATGAATCGGTATAAATTTATACTATGGAAGTTTATTAATTTTTCAATCATCAGAACGTTATTTTGACCCCCTCCTCATTATAACCAACATGATAGATTTAGATGAACATGTCACTAGAGCTGGATCTATTTAATTGTTGGAGAAGTCCTTTTTATCTCGTGCTCGATGTTGATGTGACAATCTGTTATCCAAGGAATACCATTGATTTCAAAGTAGTAATCATAATCAGTATTCTTATTCTATTATTGTTTTCGCTGTGAGTTTAGATTTCTGTCAACCTCTGATAATGCTCATGCTTATTTGCATGTACCAAATCCAATGATATGTGCTTTGATGGACTTGAGTTTCGATTTTTGACGAACTTTAGGACCATTGATATATGAGTTGTTACAATTATTATAAGAGCCTGGGTTAGTAGAAAACATAATATTACTAGATAGGAAAGTACGAATACGTTCCTCCAATTTATCGTAATTCCTCTGATCTACTGACCTAGGCTCTGATAATAATTGTAACAACTCATATCTCAATGGGCCTAAATTTCGACAAAAATCGAACCTCAAGTCCATCAAAGCACATATCATTGGATTTGCTACATGCAAATAAGCATGAGCATTATCAGAGGTTGACAGAAATCTAAACTCACAGCGAAAACAATAATAGAATAAGAATACTGATTATGATTACTACTTTGAAATCAATGGTATTCCCTGATAACAGATTGTCACATCAACATCGAGCACAAGATAAAAAGGACTTCTCCAACAACTAAATAGATCCAGCTCCAGCGACATGTTCATCTAAATCTATCGTGTTGGTTATAATGAGGAGGGGGTCAAAATAACGTTCCGGTGATTGAAAAACTAATAAACTTCCATAATATAAATTTATACCGATTCATTTCCATTTAATTAAAATGTCTATAATTCTAATCTAAACGTGCATTGCACACACCATTACTTACCTTCCCTTTCCTGAGGTACAAAATACCGACGAAGCCTTACCAACCATGCAATACTTTCAAACCTATTAGTCAATTAATACTTCTAAACATGAAGCGGACTTCTATAATTACGACATGATGCTTTTAAAAGAGAAATAGACAGACTCTGTCATTTAAGACCTCAATCAAGGTAGACTCCATCATTTAAGACCTATTTCCAATGTGCTTTTTTAACAATGTTGTCAATGGTCGGTGGATCCTAGCTACAAAGACCTATAACCATAATTTAAGGCTTCTAACATTTTGTAACGACCCGTAAATTTCGTTGATTTAGTTTGGGTGAATTTATGAGTTGTTGTAATTAAATTTAGTAGAAATGAAAACTTTATAAACTAATACTGAAATGAACGCTAAAATAAAATATATAAATGATGATTAAAACCTATTACTAGCAATTTGAATAAATTTCAATAAGTGAAATGGGGTAAATATTATACCTGGATATAAAATTCATTAAAAGGAAATCAATTAATATGTTAATGTAAATTAAGATAATATTGGAATAAATGATGATTCCATTCATACTTGTAAGCTGTTATTATAAGTTGCATTTTGAAATGGTTGATTGATTGGGAATTCAAAATTTAATTTAAATGAACAAATAAAGGTTTATAATAACGGAAATTTAGGTAATAAGTTTTGAACAAGTTGATAAATAATAACCAAATTAAGGGAATAGTACTAATGTAAATAAAGTTGAAACAAATTGGATATAGAGAAATAAATGTAAGCATTTAATAAAATTAATTAATGTGGATTTCAATAAATGGTAATTGAATAAAAGTCAACGTTCTCTAAGTAATCATATTACTTGCTGGAAAGTAATACGTAATTGATTAAATATGATTACGAAATATAAAATTTGTGTATACACGTGATTTTAAACGGTAATTGTTAAGTAATAAACCTATAAAGGCTAGTAAAGAAAATAGGTAACAATCTATACGTTGTTTATTTCATTTAGTACGATAAATAAAAATTTGGGAATCAGATCTCAATTAAGGGAAGTTAAGATGTATGTTAATTTGAAATAAAATCTAATAAATATTACATTACTATGGAATGTAGTACAAATGGTTGGGGATTGTCAAATTTGGTAAAAAGGGATTGGACTTAGGAAATTTTGTTAATTGAGTTTAAAACCTTAATTAATACACGTAATTGACAAGATTCACATTTTTAAATATAACCGTTGATACAAATCTAAGATGTATATAGAAGTATCAGTGTAATGAAATGTAAACAAATGTTAAGTATGCTTATGGGATAATGATTATTTTAATAATAAGAATGGGAATCAACATTTATTTATTTATTTGATTTTTTTTTGAATGAATTAATTTGACTTTTAATTTGATAAATCAAAACAATTTTTTTATATATTAAAAGAATGTTTAATTAAAGATCCATGTTTTAAACTCTTAAACCAAATTGCATTTTTTTTAAATCTAAAAGTTTATATACATATAGTTTGCATTTGTGTTGAAACAGAAATATTGTATACACGTATTGTCACTTTATCTTGAATTGAATATATCGTGAAATTTGAATACTTTGTTGAATAAATTATTTGTTCTTAATCTAATAAATTATAATAGAAGTTTACATATGCTTAACAATTTTCAATAATAAATCTAAGCTTTGATTTTGATTACAACAATATTTAAATTTGTTACCTAATTTATTACCTCAAATGTCCTTATTTAAGGATCTTAAAGGTTTGTTACTATATTGCTTAATTTGTCGTGTTCCACTTTTGTTTTGTTAAAAATTTAAATAAATTTCATTAAGGTAAAAAGGTTTAATTTATATGTATTTTTTACTTCAAGTATACATAAGTTTACAAATGCATTAGACAATTTAATGTGGCATGGAAGTATGCTTTGAATTAATTAATAAGCTTTGGTTTAATCTTTATACACACATGTATGTGTGTTTGTGTGCATGTGTATACATATAAACATTTAATGTGTTAATTTCAAATTGCTAAAGCATGATTTAATTTTTATTATTATTATTATCAAACAATTTAAAAGTGAGGTAATATTATATACATATTAATTTATTATTTGTTGTTTATGCTTTCTAGTCATAATACAACTTGCATGATAATTAAATGTCGTATTAATAAAATTGGCTAAAGTGGGAAAGTGGAATTAATCAATGTCGTCACCTTTTATCTCCTTCCCTATTAGATCCTTATGTGATTGCATCTACATTTATTCTTGTTTATTCCTATATATTGTCACCAATTAATCGTACTTGATATATGTTTAGCAATTCTGACACGCAGTTAAAGTTTAATATATATGATGTATTCAAACTTTTCTGTATCTAGCACTTAATTAATTTAGAATCAAACTAATAAAATGTGACATTTATTTTTGTCTCTCTACATTCATTCCCTTTATAATTAATAATTACCTCTTTTTAATACCTGCTACTTTTAAAAAAAGGCTGTTCATATTTACTATATTTCAATACCAAGTTTGTTCATATTTACTTTATTTCTAATTAATAGCAACCTCTCTTTTCAAATCTCTTTGTCTCTAAACCTAACTCTAACCTTATAAATATGATATGATGCAAATGAAACCCTAGCCTCCATTCAAACCTTCTTCTTCTTCTTTTTGTCAAATCTCCTTATTGTATCTCACTTTAATTTTTCTTCCTCTTCAAATATTCTTCTTCTCAAGTTTTATTCTATTTCAAAATTTCTTCTTTCTTTTCGAATCTTGATCTTCTCTGCAATTTTCAGTTCTTCTTATTTTAATCCTTTTTTTTTCAAATTCTTCTTTTTCAAATCTTTTCCAAACCTTTTAAAAGTACATACATAAATGCATATATATATATGTATATATATATATATATATATTAATATAATAAGGAGGGAAATTAAAGTAAATCAAAATAAAAGAAAAATTGTGGAACAAAGCTAGCAATCAAGAAGAAGACTAAGGAAACGTAGAGCGAAGCTATTGATTAGAAGTCTATTATTTTCAGATTCGTATAAAGGTGAGTGTTTTAACCCACTCACAATTTCTAGAAATTCTTATGTTGGTTAAATTGATTTATGATGCGTTTAAAATTTTACTTATAGCTGTTGGGCATATATTTCATCATTTTCTCAGTTAAATTGCATTCATTTAATTTACACGTTATTTAATTCATTATTGCATTTAAAACTGCCAGTTAATTGTTAATTAATTTATTCATTGCATTTAAAACTGTCAGTTAAAAGTTTAGTTAAATTTATTATTTCGTATAACCTGCTAGTTAATTTATTTATTTTTTGGCATGGCCGACGGTTTTATAGTGGACCGACCACTTTTATTACAGAAGTAATAAAGTTGAAGTACAGGAGTAAGGCAAAGACACCTTAACTACAATATGTAAAACAAATACAGAACAGGAGCATGACAGATACGTCACATCTACTATAAATATATATCACCGCTAGTTCTCCTCAGCTGAGGAAGAATCAGACACACCCTCATCATCCTTGGAAGAAATCATAGGACCACCATCCAGACGTCCAATAAAGGGGCGGAAAAGAACAGCAAGGGTAGGGTCATAACAGTCACTGCATGAAGAGTAGACAAAAGATCGTTCCCAGGTAGGGTCAGCAAGAATCTCAGAATTCGACTTAGCATATGCACCATCCGCGTCTAGAACCAAGGAATCACCAGAAATGCAATAGAAAAGACATCGAAGATCCAATAAGTCATCAGATATATATCGAAAATATGTGTTATCCACTGGATTGTATCTCATATCAGTACGACAATCAACCCAAGAGAACTCAGATTTGGCCCAAACAACGTGAGACGGATAGAGGACTGGAGCCAAAGGGGGAGCGGAAGGATCGGTACCAGGATCCGGGGAAGGAGGCTCTAAGGAAGGGGGAGAATTAGAGACAGCAGCTACAAGAGAGGCCTTGGGAACCCATTTCCTAAGGGGAGGACGGGGCAGTGGAATTTTTGGAGCAGCAGCAGGAACCTCAGAGCGCACGCATACAGCATCAGTATGACCGAAGGAATGACAAGAGGAACAAATATCAGGGACCCATCCATAACGAACACGAACATTGGCCACATGACCAACAGCTAGCTGAACAGGAATAGAGGTGGGAAGAGGCTTGTCGGGAGTAATCTCAATCAAGGCTTTGGCGAAAACAAGCTTGTCACGTGCAACCGTATTAGTATCAAAGCATTTTAATTTTCCAATATTGCACGCAAGCCAATTCAAGCCAAGCAACGGCTGCAAAGCAGAAGGAATTTGGGAAAAATAAACCCAAACAGGGACCGAAAAAACTTGCTCACGAACACTTGCTATCGTCGGCGACCAGGGGGTAAGTATAAAAGGTTGGCCGTCAAAAAAGGAGGGTTCAGACTCTAGAACACGTCTACGATCCTCAGGGGAGGAGAACAAAAGATAGTACAATGAATCGACCAACTTAACTCTAAGACCTCCTTGCAATCTCCAGGCCCTACGACAAACAGCAGCTACATCACGGAATCGATGCTTTGGGTCCAAAAAGAATCCTACAACGTATTCAGACCAAAAATCCATTCCTGCTTGCATAACACAGGGGGGCGGGATCATTACTCCGTCTACCTCAACAATCTCGAAGTCAACCGGTTCATATACGCCCGCATTTCGGGGCAAGGATGTAAAGAGGGAAGACCAAGATCTAGGAACCGCAGAGCTAGGGGGGCAAGGGGCATTAGGAAGGCTCTCCACAACACCAGATGTAGCAACAGGAATGGGGGTGGGATTCACACTGTGAGAAGCAAACGTGTGCATATTGACACCAGGAGATGAAACAGTGAGCGCAGTGCCAACATCGTCAATGGCATTTAATCGAACAGCTTGACTGCCACAAACTGCACCACTTATGTCACAAGCATCTAAAGCCGACGGTCCCTTAGGGCTTGCCAAACGGTCCATAACCAAAGTATCCATATCATGGAGACCCAATTCGCAACAGGGAATAACATCAACATTTACATTGGATCCATGATAAGGGAGAGAGTTTGATTCACCTGGTTTAATAGAAGCAAGACAGTTTGCATCCGCGTTCACGTCAGTCGAACAAGGCTGGGAGATGGAGCGGTTTGCTGAGAGGGGAGGGAAATCTCTGGACGAAAAGAGGACAGGGCGAGCGAGATCTACATCTGACATGGAATTAAAGCATCGGCCAGAGCGAGTAGAAGAGGGGGATGGAGGACGCTGAGGGGAGAAGGACATGAATGAAGACGGGAAGAGCACTAGACAGGGAGAGCGAGAAGAAAAAACGCCAGGACCGCTACTAATCGCCAGGAGCCATTAATGATAAGGCATGAGAAGAATGGCATTTAGTTAATTTATTTATTATTGCATATTAACTACAGTTAAACAATTATTTAATTCATTATTGAAAATTTAACAATCAGTAATTAATTATTATTTATTGTTGTGATTGTTTGAATTGAATGATAAATTTATGAAAGTTTGATGATTGATATTGGATGAATGAATGTTGTATTTTATATTGTATAAACTGCAAGTTATTATGCATTTTCATTTCATTCGAGATTGCGGTTTGAAATGATATACAACCGCATTTTTATTTTTAAATTGCGGATTGAAATGATAGATATCCGTATCACTCGACCATAGGGTAGAAAATTATATACAGACATCGTCGGTCTATATATATATATAAATATTTTGAAAATGATTTCTATGGTTTGGATAGGATACGGTTTAATAAATATTAAATTTTGATCTTATAAAGAATCTTATTTTATATATACATATATAGTTAAATTATTGAATTTATGCTATGTATGAATTTGTTAAATAAAAATAAATAAGTTAAATAATGGAGTTGATAATTTAGATTATATGATTAAGTACAGGTTTAAGATATTGTATATATATAGAGTTTTAAATGGTTCAAATCAATTAAGATTGGAAGATAAATTTGAAATTTATTTGGAATTGAGCTTATTTAAGAAAAAATACTCCACAAATTGGTGTAAACTTATTAAACTTGGAAATTTTAAAGGTATGATATTTATAACTGTATTTTTATTCAAGATAAATTAAATGAATATTCCTAGTATAAATAAATTGAAGGAAATATTTAGAAATTTGAGTTTTATTTTGTGAATATTTCAAAACTAAATAATAGGACAATAAATTATTGAATAGAATTTCGAACCTGAGTTTTGAAATTGTTAAATACTCAAAGTTTGAATATATTGAAATCGAAGTGTTCTATTTAAACTAAAAGTGAATCTAAATTTATGGGGTTTAGACCTAAAAATTTAAATGAATAAAAATTGTGAAGTCGCGGAAATTATTTTATAAAGTAATTTTAAATTCAAACTATTTTATTCTATATATTGTTGAATATTCAAACCATTCAAGTTTGAGAAGTTATGGTTTTAAAGCTATGAATTTCGAAGTATTATGTTTTGAAAGTTATAATTCAAATGTTTGGTTTCCAGATATTATAAATTTTAAAGCAGTATGATTTTGGAAAAGGAATATATTTGAAATAAAAATGATAATATTGATTTGGGTTTTTATAAAAGTAATATCAAAATGAGTTGTTTTGGAAATGGAAATGATATCGTATTTATGGGTTTTGAAATGGATATTATATTCTGGTTTAAAGTATAAACTATTTTTGAAAAGACCGCGGTGTTATAATAACGTTTGGTTGTTGAAGAGACCGGGACCGGAAGTTGTCATACTCTCTGCCAACTCTGAAAACCACTTTAACAACCATGTACGCGCTGGAGATTTCAGAATGAAGTAGGATGGTGGCGGCGTTTCCTTTAAGGTAAATACGTGGACCCAACTCCCGTGAGTTGGCATAAGGTGGCTAAAACAGGAGCGATTCTCGGGCCAAGGAGGTTAGCGCCCTTTATCGGATACTCCTCTTCGATACTATACTCTGACTTTGGATTGATTCGGCGGCCACTTTTGATTTCTTTGATTTTTGGGGGAGTTTGTCCAAGATGGGCTGTAGCTGCGGCTACGCGTTACCACTAGCCCGGATAGCAATTGGTATATCTACCCTGGCATTGCCTAGTTGTGCCGTGTCACCTACCCTAGCGCGCCTTATACGTTTTGGTTTTATACCATACCTATGGAGTGCCCTCTGACGACGCCCAGTACGGGGGAGATTACGGTACTGTATAGACTATGGGAATGTATTTTGTGTTAAGGGCTATATGGGTAACCCCTTAACGCTATTTAAAAGTAAGTTTATTTTACAATTAGACACTATTATAATAGCGCAATATACTACATAGTAAATAGTTTAACGGATCCTTAAGAGATGTAAATCTCGAGCATCTTTTAAGTTACTGCACTCATATTTATTCCTGTTGATTTAACCTACATAAGATCTTTTAGTTCTGACTCGAGTGTTTTGTCTTTTCAATTCGCTCGGGTCAGTCCGGGCGTTTCAGGATTTGAAGATTAGCTCTGGAGGACGAAGACGAAAATTTGTATTATTATTATTTATATCATTGCACTACACTCATACTGTTTCGCTGCATTATTATTGGTATGTGTAATTCTGATATGTATTATATAAATATAATCAAATGTTTTGTAAACGGCTTTATAAACTATATATTTGATTATTATATTTTATCCTTCCGCTGAGATTCTGTTTTGTTTTTATTTTTTCTTGTTTTTCTGATTTACCCCATAACAATCCGCCCTTCCGTATGGTTTGAATTGGCACGTGTGTGATTTAAAGCGTGCGAAAAGACGGGACGTTACATCTGGTATCAGAGCTTTGGTTTAGCGGTAAACCTTAGCTTTGGGGGGTTTGACTCTTTATTAATATGGTAGTAATACCCTATGGGAGTCGCTGAGTGTATATATATGAGAGAGCATATTTGTTAGTGTTATAAAAAGGTTTTAACATTGTGTTAATCTATTCTGTTTTGTATTTATAAATTCTGGTTGATGCATGGGACGCTATGACATCAATAGGGATTTCTAAACACTTAATAGGACAGACCGACAAAATATGTTTTTAATATAGGTGAATGAAATAATTTTGCCTATTGTATTTTCTATATATAAAATAAAATTTTCAAATAATGTTTGTATTTGGCTGCAATAGATTGGTTGTTAGGTAATAAAGTGTATCAATAATAATAGAAATAAGATAGAAAAATAAAATAAATGAAATTTGGAAATTTAGAACTTAAGTTCCGTGGTTTTGAAATTTCTTTCGAATAAATTTTGGAATATAATAATATTGTTTATAAGTATTTTCTGATATAAATATTTTAATATAATTCGGAAGAATTGTTTTAAAGAAGATTTTGGAGAAAATAAGTTTTGTACTTTCCTCTCTGTCGTTGGAAAATAATTTCGGTGATGGTGGCCGCATCATCAACTTTCATTTTCGAGTTTCGAAGGGGAAGGCCACTGTAGTAGTTTTACTGCAGATTCATTTTTGATAAAAAAATATATAAAATTTTGAATTGTTTTCAATATAATTAGAGATATATAAGTTGTTAGAATATATTTATCTATTATTTTAAAATAATTTGAAATTTAACCCGGTATTAATTTCTTAAATTTCCGTTAATTAATTATTTCAATTATTGTAGTGAAAAAAAGGTGAAAATTTATTGAACAATGAATCAATTAAAAGAAATGAGAAAACTTGTATAACCTTCAATTACATTCTTTAAAAGCATATATATAACTTACCAAATATTAAAAGTTGAAATGTTTAATAAGAAATGTAATGGAAATTTGTAAAGTAAAGTATGTAATGAAAGGGTTCAATAAAATTGCTTTTATTTATTAGAATTGGTGGTATAGAGTTATAAACTTAAGCTTAAATTGAAAAGACTACAAATTAAAATAGAAAAGTGAGTATTGTAAATGGAATTTAGTAATAAAAAATGATAAATAAAATTAGTAGGAAAATGGATACTGTAATAAATAAATGAGGACATGCAATAATAAATAAATGAATAATTGTAAGTAATAAGTAAAAATAAATGAAGCAAACATTTAATGAGAAAATGTAAATTTAAAAGATAAATCACTGTATAAATAAAAAGAAAATCAAACAACAAAGGTATGAAAGGAAATTAATAATAAGTTAAGTTGATTGTTGTTTGGATTTGTTGTTATTTAGTTGATGGTTGTTTGGGCAAGGATACTTTAAAATTGGATTAGGATAAATGAATAATCTATTTAGTTTTATCTAAGACTGTTGAGTAAATGATGCGCTAGTAGTTTATTCTTCATTCCGTACAATTTAAAAGTTTTGAACCCGAACAACTATTTGTTTGTTTGATTGAATGGTTGCTTTGTATTAGTTGTGTATGTTGTTTGTTGAAATTGATGGTTGTTGTATTGATTTGTTGTTAGTGATTGAAACCACTTAAATATTTCACTTTATATAAATTGTTAACCCTTTTGATTTTATAAGTGAAATGCAGGTTATGGAAGCAATTGCTACTGCTTTTGGTTCCATAAATTAAGCGTAAATTGCCCGACAAATAGGTACGTTTCGGGCGGTTTATAGCGCTATTTTATAAATTTTCCCGTGTTGGTATATTATATTTTGGATAATATATGTAATATAATTGTTATATTTGACATTATATTTTCTCTCGAGCCTCTCCGTACAAAGGAGACTCTGCCAAAATTTTCCATAAATTTTTGGACTTAGAAATTATTTTGAAAATGTTTTTCCAAACTTTATTTATTTAAGTATAAAAAGATATAATGATTATAAAATGGGTATATTTTATTTAAAGTAATAAATTTTGTAAATTATTGTTTATAAGTTAATATTTTGAATAAGATGTATTGTTTATTTAAATTCTTCCTTCCCCCTTCTTTTTCCTTTTCGGGGACGAATAGTTTTGAGTGGGGGAGAGTGTAACGACCCGTAAATTTCGTTGATTTAGTTTGGATGAATTAATGAGTTTTTGTAATTAAATTTAGTAGAAATGAAAACTTTATAAACTAATATTGAAATGAACGCTAAAATAAAATATATAAATGATGATTAAAACCTATTACTAGCAATTTGAATAAATTTCAATAAATGAAATGGGGTAAATATTATACCTGGATATAAAATTCATTAAAAGGAAATCAATTAATATGTTAATGTAAATTAAGATAATATTGGAATTGTAACGATCCCGAATTTTAATCAATTTTAAATTGATAATTAAATGAATTTTTGAATAAAATTGTGAGATAAACTGATTTAAATGGAAGCGAGTTTCCCCGATTCGACTAGAAAATATATAAAATCATATGGATTTGACAAATTGTATATATGTGAATATATATATATTTAAATTGGATTTGAAATAAAATCTTAAATAATTGGTTTTAAAAATAAATATCGAAATATATATGTATATACATTAGATATGAATTGTAAATGAATGGTTTAATAATAATTGATAATAATAAGTATTACAATTGATGGTTAAAAATAATTTGAATTTATAAATTTAATATAAGACAATAAATATTAAAGTAAAATAAACAATTTAAGTTAAAATAAAAAAAAAGAAATAAAACATAGAATAAAATACATTAAACAAATTAGAAACAAACATAACTAGAACAACTTTTATTATATATACATTTAGTTTTGAAAATAATCTGGAAAAATAAAATAAAATAAAAATAGCACTTGTACAAATATAAAGTAAGTATAAAAATAAATTATATAAAGGCTTGTATGAGTAAGTATGCAGCAAAGTAGTCAAATAAAGTACTCAAGTAAATAAACATTCAAAGTAAAGAAATACAATACAAAGTAACTAAATATTAAATATGTAGCCTGTAAGTAGCTGCAGCCACCATCCAATCTGCAGTAAAACAAGCATGTAATGCCTTCATCTCAGCCGAGTAATGTAGGCAAGCATAAACAAATCAAAATATAAATATACATAAACAAGTACAAGCAAACATCCTAAGTACATACAACAACTTCAACCATGCCTAAGGTACAAATAATATTCTATACCCAGTAAACTTTTTTTTTTTATATATTTCAACACATCACCAAAATAACTTCATTTCAGTTTTCATTCATTTTAAACTGAAGCATCATCTTTTAAAAACTTAAACAAACAAAATACCAGTAACAAGCAAAGAAAATACACTTGCAAAAGAAGACAATGATAAGTATGTAGTCTGTAAGTAGCATGTAAAGCAAGGCAAGTAAGATAATGCCTGTAAAACAAAACTTCAAGTTTAAACAATCAATCAATGCAAGCCAGAGAATCAAGGAAGAAGAAGTTCCAGCTTGCATCTCCGGAACCCTGTTTCAAACAACACATGTGAGTAAACCCCCTTAACTCTGCTTATATTCTTGATATTGTGATTGATCTTTGAAGTGTTCTATGAGTTGTGATGGCATGTTGATTTTATATATGGGGATGATGATGTCTGTATGTACATATATCTGGGAACAGGCAAAAGAACATGCCTCTATTCTTTTATTACAGAAGTTTAAACCCTGTTTAAAAAAAAATGATTTTCTTCCTCCCTGTAGCTTATTAGGCTTTGAAAATTTAGACAAAGTTTGTGAGTAACTTTTTAAAATCTAAAATAAAATTTGGTTGCTGTTTGTATAGTTGGATAATAAAATGTGTATTGCATGTATATAAAAGTGAATGTCTGATGTAAACATGTATTTGTGTGTATGCTGTATAACTACTCTGTTCTGTTTTGTTTCCCAAGCTCAAATTTCCAATTAAATCCATTTTTCACTTAATTTAGTTTTAGTTAGGATGTAATTTACAAATCAAATTTGTTTGATTTAACATGGATTATGTTTAACAAAATTTTAAGTAAGTCGAAATGAAGCCAGTTGTCTCTGGAAGTATAAAAACAACTGTATATGTTAAATAACATCAAAACTCAAACTTTTGAATTTACAAATTCAGTATTATAAACTGAATACATAAACAAAAATATGATTTTTAACACAAAAATCAGGATTTCTAGTTTGGGATTAAAGGTGGGGTTTGGGTTTAAACTGGAAATATATTTCTGTGTCTTCCTCGTGATCAAGTTGACCGGAAGGGCCGTGGTTGTTCCTGGAGGTGGAGGAGCCTACGGTGGTTAGGGGAAAAATGGGTGGTGGCGTCAGTGATGACGGTGGTGGCGATGGCCGTGGTTCAAAGTTTCTAAACCTAATTTGGACGTGGGGACCTGATTTGATTCGTTCGACCTTTGTGGTCGACCGAGTGCAACCGAACGTGGGTGGTTGATAGAGGGGAGATAGTCGAGTTCGTGGCCGGTGGTGGAGGTTTTCTGGTGGTCGGTGGAGGGAGCAGTTGCCATTGACAGGTTTGGAGGTGGGAAGGCATTCGTGTTCCAGGTTTAGGAGTATATACTCGAATTTGATTTCGCGTAAGTAATGGGGACTGTTACGATCTAGGGTTGATACGTGGACGAATTTCGACTTGCTCGAGGTGGTGGTGGCGTCTGGAGCTCACCGCCGGCGACGTGCACGTGCACGTGGCGCATTCGTATCAGTGAGTTTGGGAAGTCTGAGGTAATGGGGATGAAGCAGGGGAAAGACTCGAGATTTGTCTTGAGCAACTCGGGTATTCACTCGAAGTAGTTAAGAGTTGGACTCGAAGAAAAATGACAAAGGACCGGGTAAATTTCTAACACTTAAAAAAAAAATTGAAATTTAGAAGGCTCGGGTAAGTTTGGGGAAAAACTCGAAGTTGTCTTCGGGTAGAACGAAGTTTGACTCGAAGCAGGGCCCGGGTGGTATAAAAACAGTTTTCAAAATTTTAAAACAAAATTCAAGTTTTAAACAATTTTAACTTATTCTTTTAAATAATTGTTTTATTTAAGTATGGGATCGGTTTAAGGTTTAAAAGTAAATTATTTCAATTAAATTAAGTTTTAATTAAAGATTTAATTAAAAGGGTTAATTTATTAAAGATTTAATTTATGTAATTAAATAAATTAATGTGATAAATTAAAAGATTCTTTAATAATTAAAGGTTAATTAAGTACTGATAAAAAAATTAATTAATTTGTTGAGAGCTAATTTATTAATGATGGATAATTAAAGGATAATTATTTAATTAAATATTAATAAATGATGAAAATTGATTTAAATCAAGTGATTTATCAATATTTAATACAAAGTATAATGTGATTAATTCAAAAATGGTAATTAAAGAAATGTATTAGTTAATAAAGATAATTAACTAAGGATTATTAAGTATTGATTAAAGTGATTAATGTTAATAATTAATTGGATTAATTAATTTAGATAATTAGTTATAAATTGTTTAAATGTAATTACTAAATGAAAGTAATTGAGAATTAATCACTTATTGTAATTAATTTTTGGATATTTTGATTTATTAAGGTTAATTAATTAAGTAATTAGTTTAAAGGTTGATTTAAATTAATATGATTAATTAGGTATAATTTAATTAATTAAAGTGTTTGATAAATTTATTTATATCAAATGATTTGTAATTTATAAATAAGATTGAATAATTTATTCATAAGTAATTAATTTAATTGGAAATGAATTGAATTACTTAGCATTAAATAATTTATTAATCCTGCTTATAAATGATTATTAAATGCTTGACCTTACTTATGAATGATTATTTTGTATGAAATGCCCTGATTGATTGTCCTATCTGATCTGTGATATTTTGATCTGTTGATTGTGCTATGTATAATTTTATTCATTTATTGATGATACATCTGTATATATATCTGTGATCTGTGAATGAAGATAAGCGTTATAGTTTATATCGCTTATCGGATATATTGTTATGTTTGATTTGTGATGATTGAATGATGTTGCACTATTGTGTTAAACCCCTGGACCACACTTATACACACACAAATATGGATTTCACGAGGAAATCGATTGAGTCACAGATTTTTGGAATAGTTTTAAATTTGAATATTTGAATTCAAATGTTTTGGAAATGGATTGGGTTTAAAGTGAAAAGCTTTTTGAAATGGAATTTCATAGATGAAATTTATTTTGAATAACTCGATAAAATATGAAGTTGAATAATTTTGATTTGAACTTAAATTCAAGATTTGAAATTGAATTCTATGATTTAAAACTAGGGATTAAAAATGTTATACCAGTTATATACGGGTTAAACTATTTTAAAAGTATTGATTTAGGAATGTGAATATAATTCAAGAACTTTAACTCGTGTAAATTAATTGGATTTTTCTGAAACGAAAACTGTTTGTTTTCAAATAATAAAAGCTTTCACATAAGAAATGAACTTCCAATTTGTGTTAAAAAGATTTCTAGTTTAAAATGAAAATGATTTCCAAGTTATAGAAACGATTTGAAAGCTATAAGTTAAATCTTTGATTTAAAGATTTAACGGGTTAATCCTATCGAAATGAAATTGTTTTGGAAATCTATGAATGGATCTTTTTGAAATAAATCTTTTTGTTTAAAGATTTGAAATGGTAATTGATTTAAACCATTTGGAAGAAAGTTTTGGGTAATAAGTTGTGACTTAATTGAAATCCCAATATCCATATATTTCTTGAAAATATTGCGCTCACTATTCGGTTTAGCCGGGAGAGGACCTTTGTGTCATATATCCCATTCCGAATATGTGATATGTCGTTATGGATAGCATTTGAAGACCGGTGTTGAAGACCAGATATTTTTGAAAGCGAAAGGACAACTCGTCGAATGTCTTTGCATCGACTGGTCCCCGGTATAGAGACTCCATCTGTGATGGGAAGTCCGAACGTGATTAGTGAATATTCGGATTGCAAGGACTTCTTTGTAAGTGCCTTCGGTTCTGTTCGAGCCCGGAACAGACTTGTATGGATTGTATGTCTGACGTTACAAATTGAGATATAAAGCAGATTTCTTTCAAATATATTTCTGTTGGTGGAGGAGAATTTATTCTTTTAGCTTAACACCCTTCTCTGAGACGTACGAGCTCAGAGGTTATATAGTTGATGGTTATCAGCGATATATTCCCAATTTGGTAATGTGACATGCTGAGTGTTGCTGTGAAATGATCATTGTGTTGATTATTTGTGATAGGATCATTTATTTGATCGTCTATCCTGGTGATCATTTCTATGATCATTTGTTGACCCAAAGCATGGCTTTTGTATAAAGTATGTTTTTGTGGACGTGACTTCGTCGAGCCTCACACCTCGGGAATGGTCAAAACAGGAAAGATGCGGCAAGGTTATGAGGGGTAGCGCCCTTTAGGATATGTGCATTTCCTTCTGGAAAAGGGTGGTATCATGGTATGGAGCCCAGATACTTACTCATGTTGAAAACACTCTATGATTGTGTGAATTGATTGCGAGCGCTCGGGGAAAGGTCCCAAAGGACCGGGGGATGGCATATTCGGTCAGTTGTTACTCAGTTAGGGGTAACCCGGCCTTGTGTTGGTAGAGATCCGGTTTGGTTCTCGGGGATGTCCATCCAGAGGCATTCTCATGTGGCAATGGGAAGTTCCTTGGCCTGATCATTCGTTGGAAATCCAAAGAAACAATACGAGACTTGTACGGTTTTAGTTGTATAACCTGCCATGGAATGTGGCGGTAACCTGCTATTGAACATGGTTAGCTATAGTAGGCATACGATAATGGTCGTATGCTGGCTAAGATTTATATTCTACTTTCGAAATGAATTTTTCTTACACTATGCACTAGTAATAATATCAAATGTTTCTTTTAATGCGTATCAAGCATCTTTGACTATCATAAGGAGAAATCTCCTCCGATTCTGCGTTTGCATTGTGTGTGTGTGCGGGAGGCCTTATGGTAGTCTCATTTTTAAAAAGCATTGCGAATTGACTTTGAAAATCTTTTGTTGAATGTTTTAAAAGATAAACTGTTTTTGTTGCTCACACCAGTCTCAGGACTGATTCGGAGTTTATTGTTTCTTTCCTAAACTCTGGATGCTCATTATTTTCTACACGAGTAGTCTAGAGTTGGGTTTTTCAGATAGTTAGATATAGTGGATTATCTGGAGTTAGTTCAGTCTTTGGTTCGCACCAGTCTTGCCTAGCTTGGTGCATTGTTATTGGGAGTTCGAGCTATTGCTGGATTGATTATTGGAGATGGAGTTGCAGTTCTCGGAGTTCTCTTTTGAAGACTATCTAAGAGTTATATTGTTCCGCTGCTAGATGTCATCTATTTTCTTTTCCGCTGCTATTTTATTGTATCATATCTCTGATGTATATTGATATCTATTGGATCATCTGTTGTATCAGATATTGTATCAAAGCTGTATATCAATGTATTATTCTTTTATTCCGCTGTGTTATTTACTTAATGTTGTTATAAGCTCCGGCGAATCGGATTTGAACTGTAACAACCCGCATATTTATCGAGTTTGTATTTAAATATTTTATTTAAATATTAACTCGTTAATCGGATTTTGGTCCGAAAAGCTACTTTTTGCAAACGGTCAAATTAGGACTCGAGACCACTTCCATTGAGTTCGAAATGTCGTTTACAACTTTTTAAGTATAAACATCGATAGGTTTGGAGTTAGTGAAATTTCACTAACTTTTCCCGCTTTGGACTTTGGGTTAGTTTAGCCTATTAAGCCCAAGTTCCAACCCTCTTCTCCTCACTCTTCATAAATTTCCTAACTAATCAAGCTTTGGCATTAATGGTGGAGGGAATGGGAAATTAAAACTCCAAGCACAAATTCAATTGCAAATCCAACATTCAACTCCAAATTCAAGTAGAAGATATTGGATTCAAGCTTTGGATTGCTTCTCCTTGCTTTCAAGCTTCATCTTCATAAACTTTAGTGCAAAGGTGAGATTTTTGTCTCACAAATCTAGTCTATAACTATATTGGACTGTTGGGAATGATTCCCTATCACTTTTGCATGCACATTTGCATTTGGTTTGGATTGGATTGGCGAAAAACTCCAATTTTTAGCATTTTAGTGAATTTTCTGCACTTAGGTCGTTCTGGCCATTTTTAGGTCGTTCGGAGTTAAGTCGTTCGTCCATGGGTCGTGAGTCGTTCACGAGTTAACTTTAGGTCGTTCTGGAAGAATTGGCACTTCGGAGTTAGGTCGCTCGCGAGTTAAGCCTTAAGTCGTAGGTCGCCCACGAGTTTGGCCTTAAGCCGTAGGTCGCTCGCGAGTTAAGCTTTAAGTCTTAGGTCGTTTCCGACCTATAATCTCTAGGCAAACCTTAGGTCGCTCGTCCACTAAGTCGGCCTGGTTTATCTCGTAGGTCGTCTCCGACCTAAGCTCCAGATAAGTCGTTCGAGTTAGGTCGTTGGACCATTTACCTTAGGTCGCTCGTCCACTAAGTCGGTCTGGTTTATCTCGTAGGTCGTCTCCGACCTAAGCTCCAGATAAGTCGTTCGAGTTAGGTCGTTGGACCATTTACCTTAGGTCGCTCGTCCACTAAGTCGGCCTGGTTTATCTCGTAGGTCGTCTCCGACCTAAGCTCCAGATAAGTCGTTCGAGTTAGGTCGTTGGACCATTTACCTTAGGTCGCTCGTCCACTAAGTCGGCCTGGTTTATCTCGTAGGTCGTCTCCGACCTAAGCTCCAGATAAGTCGTTCGAGTTAGGTCGTTGGACCATTTACCTTAGGTCGCTCGTCCACTAAGTCGGCCTGGTTTATCTCGTAGGTCGTCTCCGACCTAAGCTCCAGATAAGTCGTTCGAGTTAGGTCGTTGGACCATTTACCTTAGGTCGCTCGACTCTGTTAAGTCGGCCATGTTGGGTCGTGAGTCATCGTTAGGTCGCGAACACCTCTAGGTCGCAACCACTAAGTCACTTGACCTCTTAGACCCCTAGGTCGCAGCCGTTAGGTCGTATGACCCTTGAGTCGTTAGGTCGTTAGACCTCATTTTGTCGTCACTAGGTCGTACCGTTTTGGTCGGGGCGCTGCCCCGCACCCCGCCGGGGGCGCTGCCCCCTGGACCCCCGCGACCTGACCGGGCAGGTCGAACCCCGTAAGCGGTGGCGTTGCCCCCGCACCCCCACCTTGGGGGGTTGCCACCCCCCCCGGACCCCCCCTCCGTAGGGGATCTTATCTGAAAAACATTGAACTGATTTCCTTGGATTTTATTCGCATCTCCGTATGCGATCTTTGTGACTGGTTGTTTCTACACTTGCTTATGTGTTTTGTCACTTTATAATACAAAGGTTTCAATACTAGTAGTAAATATCAAAACTCTTTTAACAAACAATTTCAACTCTATTTTTAATAACAAAGCTCTTTTCTTAAACCGTTTTCCAATCTATTAGTATATACAAGCCTTTACCTCACTCGGATGAGAAATCTAATTAAACGACTTAGTAAAACAAGTGGTATGAAACGCTTGCGTTCACTTCGTCGGTTAATTCTTGGACTTGTTCGATTGAACCTCTTGTGACAATTTTATTAGTGAAGATTTACAGTTTGTTCGTAAATATTTAAGTTAAGCAAGTGGTTATGGGACATGAAGCTAAACTTCTATATTTACTAGCTTAGTGTAATTGACACTTCTCGTTGATCTTGATGATCGCTTTATGAATTAGACTAGCAATTGCGCGATGTCTCTTTCATTGCAAGGTTAGACTAGACACCACTTGTGTGATTCCATTCACACATACCTTTCTGCTTTTTGGTTAGTCTTGACCTCAATCTGTGTGATTCCACTCACACATGTGGGGTAGCTCCCCATGGTCTTCGGACCGTCATGTGATAGGCCTCTTTCCCTTTTTATGATTTCTGGATTTCTCGTGTTGATTTCTGGAATTTATGTCATTGACTTGTTATGAGTACAAGTTTAGGGTATGATGCCCTCTTCGAATCTTTGAGAAGATTCTTGTGATATTGATTATCTCTTATTGATTGATCTTCTGTTGATCATTATTTACATACTTATAGTGGTATGTCGTTATGGATATTTATGTTTATGCCATATCTTTTATGTTATATCATGTCATCTGATATTTATAGCTAGACTGATCCGTTTATTATTTTCTTAAATAATACTCGGGTCAGACCGAGATGTTACAGGTGCTTCTGCTTGACTTCTTCCCAGGGATTCATCACTCTGACTTTTGGCTAACTGTTTAGATTAGCAGTTTTTGTTGTATACACTTGAGATATAGACTCATAGTTGTATTCTTTTGTATAGCACGTGTTGCTATTCTTTTGTATTATCGTGGATCTTACTGACCACTACTCTGATGTACACTTTCATGTGTTAGTTATATATTCATATCTTCTTCCGCCTTTGTGATATGGATATCTGTGACTGATTTGTGATATGATTATTTCTATGTTTGTTTCCGAAGATTATTTATAGCCACCGTGTGATAAGCAATTACATGGATGGTCGCTCCTCAACAGCCTTATTCTCCGTGCTAGTTGACAGCACTACTCCGGAGTGTTCTTGGCTAGCGTGGGTATAGAGGTGGGGCGTCACAGCTTGGTATCGGAGCCAAACTTCGGAACAATGTAGAATAACTTAACAAGGATCATCGTCCTAGGTCTATCTTAGGAGTCATACCATAGGATTAATTCGAGTCTTCGCACCGATTCATCCTATTTCCTTTATGATTCCTTGTTTTATCTATCAAGATTACTTGATGTTCATTGGTAAATAACCTTCTTACTTCTCTTCTTTCTTTCTTTAAGGAAGAGAATGTCTAGACCAGGCCGTCCCAGAACTGGATCATCTGGTGCTGCTCCTCCGGATGGAGTTTTTATGACTGCTCAACAGCTTCTTGATTTAGTAACTAATGCTCAAGCAGCTGGAGCTAGCCCAGAACCCACTCACCCAAAGTCGGGATTTGCACGCTTGTGCAGCGATTACACCGACTTGGGTGGGAAGCCCTTCAAAGGTTCGGAAAATATCATCGAGGTCCAGGCTTGGTTAAAATCATGTGATCGAATCTTCTCTCGCATGAACCTTATCGATCTCCACCGCGTTCAGGTGGCTTCCAGCATGCTCCAGGAGAGAGCATTGGACTGGTACGAACTCCTTATTTCAGAAATTAATGAAGCAGATCTCACCTGGGAGCAATTTCAGGGACGCTTCGAGTTAAAGTTTGTACCAGAAGCTGGGAAAGTAACCTTGGCTCGACGTTTTATAGACCTTGTTCAAGGTCAATCCTCTGTGACTGATTACGTCGCAGCCTTCGAGTCGCTTTCCAAATATGGGGTTGAATACATCAACACCCCATTGAAGAAGAACCAGAGGTTCGTTTATGGCTTAAATAAGAGTCTTAAGAAGCCACTGCTCCTGAAACTAGAAGTCGCATTTGATCAACTCGTCGATATCGCTCTTCGTCTTGAAGAGGCTGATAGAGAGAGTGATGTTGAAGTGGAAGGCGCTAAACCAAACTTCAACAACAAGAAGAGGCCAAACAAATTCAAGGGTCCTTATCCCAACAAAAAGGGTAAGCAGGCAATCCCTGCGGCAAAGTCTCCTTCTCCTAGTGGTGCGAGTTGCTTCAACTGTGGGTCTGGGGATCATTATGCGAATAAGTGCTCTAAGCCCAAATCTTGTCGCTATTGTAAGAGCCCAGATCACTTTATACATCAATGCCTCAAACGTAAAAGCAGGAATGAGGGAAAGTTAAATGTGGCTCAAGCCCCTGGCAACACATCTCGTGGCCAAGGTATTTCTCATTCCATTCTTGATGGTATTATTTCATTTCATGATCAACCTATTAGAGTTCTCTTTGATACGGGTGCATCCCATTCTTTTATATCAAAGGAACTGGTAGACACTTTTTCCTTAAGTGTTACTGCATTGATGACTTCTTTAAAAATTGCGAATCCTGTTGGTGGATCCGCAACTCTTAGTTTGCTTTGTAAAGATGTGGAGATTATTTTATGTGATTTTTCTTTCCTAGCCGATTTGCATGTCATGCGTTACTTAGGCTTTGGAATAATTTTGGGAATGGATTGGCTTAACCGTTATCAAGCCCATATCCTATGTCCTGAGCGGACTATTCATCTCCGACATCCACAATCTGTTAAACAGATTTCTGTTAATCTTAAAGATTCAGAATCATGTTTGGTGGCATCTTTATATTCTTTAAATCCTCGTGATGACGATGATGATGATGAAGATGATATTATTGAAAGTGCGGTGTGTATACAATTATATGTGCTAATATAGTATACACGGATCGTTTAATATGGATTACAATACAAATGCAGAAATAGATGATAATAGCATTGTAAATAAAAAAATAGAAAAATCACACCAGAGATTTTTATACTGGTTCGGAGCACCGTCCTACGTCCAGTCCCAGACTACTATCTGGATTTTCACTAATTACAACCTCGCTTCACCCGGAGGAACAGGTTTACAATTACCCGAACAGCCGAACGGGATTTCATGCCTCTACAACACTGAGGGCTTCAACAAAAAACAATTACAATTGTTGTTGACAACTTGTGCTCTTGTAAACACGGATTTGTCACTTGTAGTACACTCTTCCTATAATCTTATCCTCAAATTGTGAATGATGTTTGTGAAGATTATGGAATTTATATTGCTTATTGAATCAAAATATATGAGATAGTGTCAATGATTCAATAAGGAATGAAAGTAGTTTAGAGCTTTTTTGAATGCAAGTGAATTCAAAGAATAGATAGAGAGCATATATAATCTTAATAAAACTTCTTTTTTAATCAATGATATTGATGTGTATTTATAGAGAGAAAATAGTTATAACCCTTGGTGAAAAGTTGCAGTCAAAAGTTATGATCATTGATGAAGAAGAAGAGACGCAACTATTGAAGAAAGATGTGTCTTTTGGAAGAAGTTGTTCTCTGTTTAAAAACGGTCGACAGGTCAAAAACTAACCGGTAGACAGGTTTTTAAAAATATAGTCGTTATGTACATGTGTGCACGTTTATTGTGCACATTCAACAGGAACGGTCGACCGTTCATTTTTGGACCGGTCGACCGGTCTCTGTTAAGTTGCACAATAAAGTGCACAACCTATATAAATGTGTATATATATATATTATATTTTGTGCATGATTATTTGAGGATAGATTTTGACAATTTTATTACTATTATAACATCAAATAATCAACGTATAATCTAGAGTACCATATGTACGTCTTGATTTGTCGATCGCTTTAATATTGTTGTCAGCAATCAAAATCTTCATAGAAGCTGTGACTCAACATTCTCCCCCTTTTTGATTGATGACAATATAAAAACTCAAGTATAGGATCTCCCCCTGAATATGTGATTTCCTGCAGACAATTATTAGCTTCTTTCATCCTGCAAACAATTATTAGCACCTTTCTCCCCCTTTGTCATCGACAAAAAGGAGTAAACAATAGAAAATATAAACCAAAGAGAACAATGCATACATTCAAACACAGGATGTTTTGATGAAGTACAATGCAAGTCATAGTCTACTACGAATAAAAAGATGGACACTATTTAGTACAAGTGCCATATATGTTTTTAAAGAAATGAAAAGAAAAAAAACAAACTAACTTCATTCCGACTGAATCTCTTCCTCATCATCATCATCATCATCGTCGTCGTCGTCATCGTCATCGTCATCATCATCGTCATTGTCCCCACGACCTTGTCCGCTTGTACCACCGGATTCCTCGGATGTCGACCAAGTAAAAGTTGGAGGAGCCGGACGTTTTCCGG
Organism: Allium cepa; assembly: GCA_030765085.1. Lineage (NCBI taxonomy): Eukaryota > Viridiplantae > Streptophyta > Magnoliopsida > Asparagales > Amaryllidaceae > Allium > Allium cepa. Next base: position 958,033,180 of record CM060939.1, on the reverse strand, counting down.
GGTCTTGATGTTGGGTCGAGACGGATGTGCTACATGATATAGCATCCCATATAGCGCCGAAGAATGACTTTACCTTATTGAATCGTCTATCAATTTTCGAATCCATTCGTTTTAGTCTTGATTCAAGTAAAAATTGATTCCGAGCGATGGTTTCAAGAGATTCTCTTGTAGATGATTTAGATTTCAATAATCTAACATCTTCAGAACGACGACGAGATGGTGGAGCTTGTTGTTCTTGAGTATCGCGTTGTTGCCATTGTTCGAATGGCATAATATGAACATATGGAGGAGGAAGCTTCATCCGTTTGATAGTAGTGGAGTCAATACACTTTGGTGTAGAATATGCCAAATCCGGGGGTGTGACTCCACATGCAAGCAACATACGCATAATATACTCGTTATAGAAGAAATGTGGACGAGTAGAGTTATTTACCTTAAGAATTTCATCGAAAATCATGTGAACCCAATTTATTTCGATATCATCGTAGATAGCATAAAGAGCCTTGAAATTCTCTTTGTAAACGGCATCATAGTTTCCTAATCGAGGAAATAGAGAGTGCATTAGGACATGGTGTAACAACCTTGCAGTCGGTCGTAGCCCAATCGATTTGGTGCCGTTACTATCATCTTCTATAAATTTATGACTCGTACTATTCCGGGTGAAAACTTCACAAAATGTCGATGAAAACTCTTCACCCCTATTCGGTATTCCCAAAATAGAAGCAATTCTATCATAAGTGAGATAGATTCGTTTGCCACATACTACTGACCAAATAACTCCATTTGGATTTTCCGGAGTATATTCCTCTAAATTCATATTCGCATAAAATAGCTTAATCATCAAATGATTAATTTGTACGCTATTTACAGAAAAATCAATAAGAGGAGAGATACGAGATCTATTTGCTAATCTTTGAATACCGTATGCAGTGAAATCGTCGAATTTGATGAATGAGCCTGGATGGAATTTGTAATTTGTCATTTGATTCCATCTAGTTACTGCAACCGGAGATTCTAACCATTTTCTAGCAGAGAGAGTAAGAGAAGAAGTTTCTGATGTTGCTCTTTTCTTTGATTTTTTCTGAGGAGGAGCCATTGAAGAGAATTTGAGAGTTTGTGAAGCTTGAGAATATGAACTAGGGTTTGGAAATGGGAAAATTTTCAGTAGAGAGTAGAAAGTAAAGAGGGTTGGTGGCAAAAATATATACGTGAAGTATATAAAAAAAATAATAACTGCCGACCGGTCGACCGCCTGCGTATTGCCGGTCGACCGTTTTCAACCAGAGAGCAAAACGGTCGACCGGTCATATTTCAGGCTGTCGACCGGTTTGGCTCTGTGTGCAAAAATGCAGAATTTGGCAAAAATTTTGAAAACGAGTCGAATGAATATATTATATATTATGTTATTATTGCAAAAATATACTGTATTACAAGAATTATATATGAAAGCAAAATAATATACATTATGGAATTCTAATGAGAAGGTGAGTTGTTATTAGAATTCTTGTCGTTTTCAATGCGTTTAGCCCACGGACTCCACTTATATCGAGCTCCTTCATTCTCGTTATAGTTTTTATCCCAAGAGTTTGGAGTTGTTGAAGTCGATGGTCTTGACGGCATTGGTTCATGAACATCGTGTTTGTTTGAACCGCAGAAGAATGAAGCCATTCGTTCTAAAGCGGATAAACGAGTTGAAGTACGTTGTTGTTCATGGTATAGTAGGTTTTGACCATAATGTAGTTGTCGTTGAAGATCAATTTGATGCTTTTGGTAGTGATGAATTTCATCGATTTGCGCCTTCGTGCGCGGAGAGCAGAATAGTGCTTTCTTTGCACGCTTGGATGTTGGAGTATGGCCAGGTGTGCGAAAACAATGGTGAGGGCATTCCGGCCTTTGTTTCGGTGTAATCGGAGAATATTGTTCCTCCGACTCCGAGCTAGTGATAGAAATATGAGATTCCTCTGCGCATTTGCCGCAAATGTGTGCCATGGTAGCTTGTTTAAGGTGATTTATAATTTTCAGCAAGAAGGTGAATGAATGAAAGTGTATTTTTCAAACGTTTATATAGAAAAAAGTTTGCCAATGAACTTGAGGATAGGATTTGTTAGAGATAATTAGCCGTAAACAAAAACAATGATAGAAAAAAAAGTTATAAAAATAGGTATAGTTTGTTATAGGCTGAAATTTAAGAATTATTTGAAAAAAATATATAGCCTAAGTTTGAAGGTTACTTATTCTATTCTAGATCTTTCCGAGATACTAAGCCAAGCTCTCTTCGTAGTTTAATAAAACTAGATTCAAGTAATGGTTTAGTGAAAATATCGGCTATTTGATTGTCAGTGTGAACATATTCAAGATGTATATTACCTTTTTCAATATTATCTCTAAGGAAATGATGACGGATATCAATATGTTTGGTTCTAGAATGATTTACTGGATTTTTAGAGAGATTTATTGCACTCGTGTTATCACAGTATATAATAGAATTTGATAAATGTATATCGAAATCTTGAAGTGTTTGTTGCATATATAGTACTTGAGTACAAGCGAGAGCCGCTGATATATATTCAGCTTCACATGTTGATAGTGAAACACAATTCTGTTTCTTACTAAACCAAGAGACAAGTGATTTTCCAATAAAATGGCACGTACCACTTGTACTTTTTCTATCCGTCCGTGAGCCACCAAAATCAGCATCACTATATGATACTAATTCAAATGGACATTCTTTTGGATAGAAAAGACCAAAATCTTTGGTATTATTTAGATAACGAATTATACGTTTCACTGCTCGTAAATGTGATTCCTTTGGATCGGCTTGAAAACGAGCACATAAACAAACACTCATTAATATATCTGGACGACTAGCTGTAAGATAAAGAAGAGAACCAATCATGCTTCGATATAATTTCTGGTCAACATTCTTACCACTTTCATCTTTTTCAAGATGTGTAGTTGTACTCATAGGAGTTGGTTTACCAGATGTATTTTGTAATCCGAAGCGTTTGATAAGATTTTCACAGTATTTTTCTTGATTGATAAAAATACCGTTTGAAAGTTGTTTGATTTGAAGTCCAAGAAAATAAGATAGTTCTCCCATATGAGACATTTCGAATTCTTTGGTCATAATACTTGCAAATTCCTTGCAGAGTTTATCGTTTGTTGAACCAAAGATGATATCGTCTACATATATTTGGATAACCAGAATATCATTTCGAGAATGTTTAATAAACAAAGTTTGATCGACTTTGCCTATTTCAAACCCTGAATTAATAAGATAGCTACGTAAACGTTCATACCAAGCACGAGGTGCTTGTTTTAAACCATACAGAGCTTTCTTAAGTTTGAACACATGGTCAGGATATTTTTCATGTACGAATAAAGGTGGTTGTTCGACATAGACATTCTCTTTGATAAATCCATTGAGAAAAGCACTTTTGACATCCATCTGATAAAGTTTGAAATTATGATAACAAGCAAAAGATAATAGAATTCTAATAGCTTCTAGTCGAGCAACTGGTGCAAAAGTTTCTTCATAATCGATACCTTCTTCCTGATTGTATCCTTGTGCTACTAATCTTGCTTTATTTTTGGTGATATTTCCTTGTTCGTCAGCCTTATTTTTATAGACCCATTTAGTACCAATTACTGACTGATCAGTTGGTCTCGGAACAAGTTCCCAAACGTCATTGCGCTCAAACTGATTTAGTTCTTCCTGCATGGCAATGATCCAGTAATCATCTGTAGCAGCTTCTTTTGAATTCTTGGGCTCGATATTTGAGAGAAAAGCGACATGACCCATTTGATTGAGTTGACTCCTTGTTCTGACATGTGATGTTATTTCACCTATTATATTTTGGGCCGGATGGTCTCTTAATATTCTTGGTGGTGATTGTAATTCACATATTTGAGGAGTATTCTCAATAATTACTTCTGAGTCAGAATCAGTATTTGAGATGATTGGATTATTAATGACTATTGATTCGTCATCATCTGATATTGTGTGAGGATGCTGATAGATTTCATCAAAAGATACATGAAGTGATTCTTCAATAGTTTTGGTTCGTTTATTAAATATTCGATAGGCCTTACTTCGTTCCGAATAACCGACAAATATTCCTTCATCGGCTTTTGGATCGAATTTTCCAAGCTGGTCTTTCGTATTTAAAATAAAGCACTTAGAACCAAAAACTTTGAAGTATGAGATTTTGGGCTTTCTTTTGTTAAACAATTCATAAGGAGTATTCTTGGTAAGAGGTCTTATGGACACACGATTTAAAACATAACAGGCAGTTGCAACAGCTTCTGCCCAGAAGTGTTTTGGTAAGGTGGTTCCATTTAATAATGTTCTTGCACATTCTTGTAAAGTTCGGTTCTTTCGTTCTACTACTCCGTTCTGTTGTGGAGTTCTGGGAAACGAAAAATTATGATATATACCTTTCTTTGTACAAAAATGTTCAAATTCATTATTTTCAAACTCTCCGCCATGATCACTTCTTATATTTTTAACTTTAATCCCTTTTGATTTTTGAATTCTTTTGACGAAAGATTTGAAATGATCGAAAGTATCACTTTTATTTTTTAGGAAAATTGTCCATGTATAACGAGAGAAATCATCAACAATTACAAGCACATATTGACTGTGATTTATTGATTGAACTCTAGTAGGTCCAAATAAATCCATGTGCAGTAACTCAAGCGGTTGTAATGTTGATATGACTTTCTTGGATTTAAATGATGATTTGGTCAATTTTCCTAATTGACATGCATCACAAATGTTGTTAACTTTAAAACTCATTTTGGGTAGTCCTCTAACTAGATTGTTTTTGGCTAGCTTGTCAATAGTTCTGAAGTTTATATGACAGAAACGTTTGTGCCATAGCCATGGATCATTGTCATTAGCCATAAGACACATATCTGAATTATGATTAATATTCATATTTAGAATATATATATTTCTGTCTCTATAACCTTCAAAAACCAAATTATGGTCTTTATCTAAAATACTACACTTATTATTTGAAAAGGAAATTATAAAACCCTTGTCACATAACTGACTAATACTAAGTAAATTGTGTTTTAAATTTCTAACTAGCATGACATTAGTAATAAGAGGTAAGTTAGATGTACCACAATTGCTCACATCGCCTTTGCCGATGATATAACCTTTTGAATTGTCTCCAAAAGTGACTGAGCCACCATCTGAGTATTTAATATTTGTTAGTAAGCTCTTGTCTCCCGTCATATGCTTTGAGCAACCACTGTCCAATATCCACTTTCCTCTTTTCTTCAGTGGGACCTGCAAACATAGAATTAAGTTCATGGTACCCACTTTTTATAGGGTCCTAAGAGTTAGGTCTTAGGAGTCCAAACCCATTTGGGTCCGGTATCCCCTTTATATATATAATTGTTATTAAAATGTACATTATTCATGAATTGCTGAATGTATTTGTTCCTAATCAAGTTATTATTTGTTTTAGGAACCCATATTTTGATAGTCTTGACATTTCTCTTTTGAAATTTCACAACTGGTTTTGGTTTGAAATATAATAAACTAAGATTTTTCTTAGCTTCAGTTTTTTGTACTTTCTTCTTCCTTTTATTTCTAAGATGTTTGTTATATCCCAAACCTTGTTTATCTGAAATAGATTGTGAACTTTTAATGATTTTAGTCAAATTTTCTCGACCTTTGTTAAAGTTAGAAACATTTTGAGTAATGTCATCAAATTTTGTTTGTAAACTAGCTTTTTCTAGGTCTAGAATTTTGACTTTTGCTTTAAGTTCATGATTTTCAGTAGTGAGAGCGTTATTTTTCTTTTTTGAGCTTCTATTTCTTGACTCAAAAGAAATATTTGAGAGTCAACATTAGATGATGATTCTTGAATATTTTCAAGTTCTTCTTCTAATATTTTCTTCTCATCTTTTAACAAATCTCGTTCAAACTCTGCTTTACTTAAATCTGCTTTGACTACTTTTAATTGACGTTTTAAGTCTTTATATTTGACTATCAATTCAGCATTAATATCAAGTAATTCATCAAATGTAGGAATTTGTACCTCATCTTCTGTTGCCATAAAACAAACATTAGCTTGTTCATTCTCCGAATCACTTTCACTTTCTGATGAAGATGACTCTGAATCATCCCATGTTACTGAGAAGGCTCGTTTCTTTGATTTGTCCTTCTTATATTTGAATTTGTCATTTTCTGACTTTTTCTTTTGTTCTGGACAATCCTTCTGCATGTGTCCCTTTTTATGGCAGTTGAAACATTCTATAGCAGATGAAGATGGTTTATTTGATCCAGGTTTCCTTTTATTGTAGCGACTGGCTTTTCGATATTTTAGGAATTTTTTGAAACCTTTAGCAATGAACGCCAAATCTTCATCTTCAGAATCTGATTCATTTTCATCTTTCACAACATGAAATGCTACATTTTTCTTTTCTTCTTTCTGTTCTTTTCTAACCTGCAAATTTGCTTCATAGGACATTAAATTTCCTATCAATTCATCTGGCTTCATGACGGAAAGATCATTAGCTTCTTCAATTGCTAATACTTTTCCTTCCCATTCATTAGTCAGAGAATGTAGGACTGTTGAAACAACATCAAAATCAGAATACTTTTGTCCTAACCCAATAAGTGCATGGTGAATAGTTTGAAACCGTGAATACATTTCATTGATTGTCTCATTTGGTTTCATTTTGAAATTTTGAAATTGACTTTTCAGCATGGCTATTTTGGCTTGTTTAACCTTGTTAGTACCTTCATGAGTGATTTTTAGCGTTTGCCAAATTTGATATGCAGTAGTGCAGATACTAACACGGTTATATTCATTTTGGTCTAATGCACAGAACAACATATTTATTGCTCTTGCATTTACGGCTGCTGCCGTTTTCTCAGCCACAGTCCATTCTGAATAATCAGTTGTTGGATTCACTATTTCTCTTTGAGTAGCATTCCAAGCATCATAGCTACTTGATTGCATAAAGAATGACATACGTGTTGCCCAATAACTATAGTTAAGACCATTGAAAAATGGAGGTCTTTGTGTCGATTGCCCTTCTGTGTAAGTGGTGTTTTGAGTGCTAGTACTTGCGTTATTTGCCATATTACAAGAATATATCAAATAACTGTGTTACGGTTATATGATGACCGTGCTCTGATACCAAATGAAAGTGCGGTGTGTATACAATTATATGTGCTAATATAGTATACACGGATCGTTTAATATGGATTACAATACAAATGCAGAAATAGATGATAATAGCATTGTAAATAAAAAATAGAAAAATCACACCAGAGATTTTTATACTGGTTCGGAGCACCGTCCTACGTCCAGTCCCAGACTACTATCTGGATTTTCACTAATTACAACCTCGCTTCACCCGGAGGAACAGGTTTACAATTACCCGAACAGCCGAACGGGATTTCACGCCTCTACAACACTGAGGGCTTCAACAAAAAACAATTACAATTGTTGTTGACAACTTGTGCTCTTGTAAACACGGATTTGTCACTTGTAGTACACTCTTCCTATAATCTTATCCTCAAATTGTGAATGATGTTTGTGAAGATTATGGAATTTATATTGCTTATTGAATCAAAATATATGAGATAGTGTCAATGATTCAATAAGGAATGAAAGTAGTTTAGAGCTTTTTTGAATGCAAGTGAATTCAAAGAATAGATAGAGAGCATATATAATCTTAATAAAACTTCTTTTTTAATCAATGATATTGATGTGTATTTATAGAGAGAAAATAGTTATAACCCTTGGTGAAAAGTTGCAGTCAAAAGTTATGATCATTGATGAAGAAGAAGAGACGCAACTATTGAAGAAAGATGTGTCTTTTGGAAGAAGTTGTTCTCTGTTTAAAAACGGTCGACAGGTCAAAAACTAACCGGTAGACAGGTTTTTAAAAATATAGTCGTTATGTACATGTGTGCACGTTTATTGTGCACATTCAACAGGAACGGTCGACCGTTCATTTTTGGACCGGTCGACCGGTCTCTGTTAAGTTGCACAATAAAGTGCACAACCTATATAAATGTGTATATATATATATATTATATTTTGTGCATGATTATTTGAGGATAGATTTTGACAATTTTATTACTATTATAACATCAAATAATCAACGTATAATCTAGAGTACCATATGTACGTCTTGATTTGTCGATCGCTTTAATATTGTTGTCAGCAATCAAAATCTTCATAGAAGCTGTGACTCAACAATTATTTCTCGTATTCATGTTGTTCGTGAATTTTCCGACATATTCGAGCCCGTTTTAGGTTTGCCACCTAAACGAGCAATTGAGTTCAGAATTAATCTTGTTTCTGGAGCTCAACCTATTACTCGTCCTCCTTATCGCATGTCCAATAAGGAAAATGAGGAGATGCGTAAATAATTATCTGAGTTGGAGACGAGGCAATTTATTCGCTCTAGTTCCTCGCCTTGGGGAGCTTCGGCTATTTTCGTAAAGAAATCCGATGGTACTCTGAGGCTCTGCGTTGATTATCGCAAGCTTAACGATCTTACTATTAAAAATAAATATCCTTTACCTCGGATTGATGACCTATTCGATCAGCTTAGTGGTGCTAAGGTCTTTTCACAATTGGACTTGGCTACCGGTTTCCATCAGCTTCGTATCGCTGAGGATAGCATTCCTTTGACATCATTCCGTACTCGATATGGATCTTATGAATGGCTTGTTATGCCATTTGGGTTAACGAATGCTCCAGCTTATTTCGTTGACCTCATGAATCGAGTTTTCAAAGATTTCCTCGATCGGTTTGTTCTCATATTCATTGATGATATTCTAGTGTATTCAAAAACCGAGGAGGAACATGAGAAACATCTTAGGATTGTATTGGAAACACTTAGGAGTAATCAATTAAAGGCGAAATTTTCTAAATGCCACTTTTGGCAATCTCGTGTGAAGTTTCTCGGTCATATTATTTCCGAATCCGGGATATCCGTGGATCCTTCAAAGATCGAAGCGATTCAAGATTGGAAGAGACCGGAGAGTGTGACAGAGATTCGTAGTTTTCTCGGATTGGCGGGCTATTACCGCCGTTTTATTAGAGACTTTTCTAAGATTGTCGTGCCTCTTACTGGCTTGACTAAGAAGGGAGTTAAATACATTTGGTCGGACAAATGTGAAGCCTCTTTTCAGAAATTGAAAGAACTCCTTTCCGATGCTCCTATTCTTGTGATTCCCGAGGGGAATCAAGATTTTGTTGTTTATACCGATGCTAGTCACGTTGGTTTGGGTGCCGTTCTTATGCAAAAAGAACGTGTTGTTGCTTATGCTTCTAGGCAATTGAAGCCGGCCGAGACTAGATATGCCACTCATGATCTAGAGCTCGCGGCTATTGTTTTCGCCCTTCGAATGTGGCGTCATTATCTATTGGGAGAGAAATTTATTCTTTACACGGATCATAAGTCTTTGAAATATTTATTTTCTCAAAAAGAACTTAATTTACGTCAACAGCGTTGGCTCGAGTTCCTTGCACCTTATGATCTTGATATTCTTTATACCCGCGGTAAGGGTAATCGTGTCGCCGATGCTCTTAGCCGTAAGCAACAAGCAGTTGTTTCTATGATGATATCCGAATGGAACGATCTCCAGATCTTATCCACTTGTGAGATTCGAGAGCGCGTATCCGATTTATGCTCATCGCTTGTTTTATGTAGCCTTGAGGCTCATCCTTCTCTTTTAGACCGCATTCTTGAAGCTCAAGGGCTAGATTCTGAATTGGCTCTTCTTGGCAAAAATGTTAAGGATAAAATTGATATTGAAGGTTTGAAAGACTTTGATATTGATTCTCGTGGCGGCATTCGAAAATTTGGTAGACTTATCGTACCAAATATTAGAGATCTTCGTAAAGATATTTTAGAAGATTCCCATCGTTCTAGATTCACCATTCATCCTGGTAGTAGTAAAATGTACGCTGATATGAAGCGACTTTATTATTGGGAGGGAATGAAATCTGATATTGCTAACTTTGTTAAGTGTTGCATGACTTGCCAACTTGTCAAGGCCGAACATCAAAGGCCTGGTGGGTTATTGCAACCTTTAGAAATTCCAATTTGGAAGTGGGATCAAATTTCCATGGACTTTATAGATGGCCTTCCCCGTTCTCGTTTGGGTCATGATAGCTTATGGGTGATTGTTGATAGACTTACTAAATCCGCCCATTTTATTCCGGTTCGGTCTAGCCGAACCGTTCCGCTTTTGGCCAAACTATTTGTCAAGGAAATTGTAAAATTGCATGGAGTTCCTACTTCTATTGTTAGCGATCGTGATCCATTGTTTACTAGTGGATTTTGGAAGAGTCTTCAAAAAGCTTTAGGAACGAAGCTTAATTTTAGCACCGCTTATCACCCCCAGTCCGATGGACAAACCGAGCGTGTGAATCAAACTCTTGAAGATCTTCTTCGTGCTTGTGTGCTTGATTTTGGAGGAAGTTGGGAAGATCATATTTCACTTGTTGAATTTTCCTATAATAATAGCTTCCAATCTAGTATTGGTATGGCACCTTTCGAGGCACTCTACGGAAGGCCATGCCGATCTCCTTCTTGTTGGCTTGAGGCCGGTGAGAAGCTGGTTTTAGGTCCAGACTTTATTCGTGATTCCATGGAAAAGATTGAACTTATTCGACATAGGATGAAAGAAGCCCAGAGTAGACAAAAATCCTATGCCGATAATCGAAGAAGGAAATTAGAATTTTCTGTTGGGGATCCTGTTTTTATTCGTGTTTCACCTATGAAGGGTGTTGTACGTTTCAGTCGATCGGGGAAGTTAGCGCCTCGATATATTGGGCCATTTCCTATCACTGAACGGATTGGTTCCATGGCTTATCACCTTGCATTGCCGGCTCAGTTTTCTGCTATGCATGATGTATTTCACGTTTCTCAATTACGGAAATGCCTTCGGGATTCCGATTCTATTCTTGAGCCTGCTGTTGTGGAAGAAATTGAAGTTTCGCCGAATTTAACTTATGAGCAGCATCCTATTCGAGTTATAGCTTCTGAGGTTAAACGACTTCGAAATAAAGATGTTCCGCTTGTGAAGGTTCAATGGTCCTCAAATCCTAAGGATTGTTCCCAAGAATCCAGAGAATTCATCAAGCGTACACATCCGGACTTGCTTACTCCTTCTCCTTGAGGTGAACTTCTTCTTTCAAAATTCCTCTTGTGTTAATATGCTTTTATGGTTGTTACTTTTTATTTCCATCTTATATATATTGCGAGGACGCAATTTCTTTAAGGAGGGGAGTCTGTAACAACCCGCATATTTATCGAGTTTGTATTTAAATATTTTATTTAAATATTAACTCGTTAATCGGATTTTGGTCCGAAAAGCTACTTTTTGCAAACGGTCAAATTAGGACTCGAGACCACTTCCATTGAGTTCGAAATGTCGTTTACAACTTTTTAAGTATAAACATCGATAGGTTTGGAGTTAGTGAAATTTCACTAACTTTTCCCGCTTTGGACTTTGGGTTAGTTTAGCCTATTAAGCCCAAGTTCCAACCCTCTTCTCCTCACTCTTCATAAATTTCCTAACTAATCAAGCTTTGGCATTAATGGTGGAGGGAATGGGAAATTAAAACTCCAAGCACAAATTCAATTGCAAATCCAACATTCAACTCCAAATTCAAGTAGAAGATATTGGATTCAAGCTTTGGATTGCTTCTCCTTGCTTTCAAGCTTCATCTTCATAAACTTTAGTGCAAAGGTGAGATTTTTGTCTCACAAATCTAGTCTATAACTATATTGGACTGTTGGGAATGATTCCCTATCACTTTTGCATGCACATTTGCATTTGGTTTGGATTGGATTGGCGAAAAACTCCAATTTTTAGCATTTTAGTGAATTTTCTGCACTTAGGTCGTTCTGGCCATTTTTAGGTCGTTCGGAGTTAAGTCGTTCGTCCATGGGTCGTGAGTCGTTCACGAGTTAACTTTAGGTCGTTCTGGAAGAATTGGCACTTCGGAGTTAGGTCGCTCGCGAGTTAAGCCTTAAGTCGTAGGTCGCCCACGAGTTTGGCCTTAAGCCGTAGGTCGCTCGCGAGTTAAGCTTTAAGTCTTAGGTCGTTTCCGACCTATAATCTCTAGGCAAACCTTAGGTCGCTCGTCCACTAAGTCGGCCTGGTTTATCTCGTAGGTCGTCTCCGACCTAAGCTCCAGATAAGTCGTTCGAGTTAGGTCGTTGGACCATTTACCTTAGGTCGCTCGTCCACTAAGTCGGTCTGGTTTATCTCGTAGGTCGTCTCCGACCTAAGCTCCAGATAAGTCGTTCGAGTTAGGTCGTTGGACCATTTACCTTAGGTCGCTCGTCCACTAAGTCGGCCTGGTTTATCTCGTAGGTCGTCTCCGACCTAAGCTCCAGATAAGTCGTTCGAGTTAGGTCGTTGGACCATTTACCTTAGGTCGCTCGTCCACTAAGTCGGCCTGGTTTATCTCGTAGGTCGTCTCCGACCTAAGCTCCAGATAAGTCGTTCGAGTTAGGTCGTTGGACCATTTACCTTAGGTCGCTCGTCCACTAAGTCGGCCTGGTTTATCTCGTAGGTCGTCTCCGACCTAAGCTCCAGATAAGTCGTTCGAGTTAGGTCGTTGGACCATTTACCTTAGGTCGCTCGACTCTGTTAAGTCGGCCATGTTGGGTCGTGAGTCATCGTTAGGTCGCGAACACCCTGTTAGCAATTGCGCGATGTCTCTTTCATTGCAAGGTTAGACTAGACACCACTTGTGTGATTCCATTCACACATACCTTTCTGCTTTTTGGTTAGTCTTGACCTCAATCTGTGTGATTCCACTCACACATGTGGGGTAGCTCCCCATGGTCTTCGGACCGTCATGTGATAGGCCTCTTTCCCTTTTTATGATTTCTGGATTTCTCGTGTTGATTTCTGGAATTTATGTCATTGACTTGTTATGAGTACAAGTTTAGGGTATGATGCCCTCTTCGAATCTTTGAGAAGATTCTTGTGATATTGATTATCTCTTATTGATTGATCTTCTGTTGATCATTATTTACATACTTATAGTGGTATGTCGTTATGGATATTTATGTTTATGCCATATCTTTTATGTTATATCATGTCATCTGATATTTATAGCTAGACTGATCCGTTTATTATTTTCTTAAATAATACTCGGGTCAGACCGAGATGTTACAGGTGCTTCTGCTTGACTTCTTCCCAGGGATTCATCACTCTGACTTTTGGCTAACTATTTAGATTAGCAGTTTTTGTTGTATACACTTGAGATATAGACTCATAGTTGTATTCTTTTGTATAGCACGTGTTGCTATTCTTTTGTATTATCGTGGATCTTACTGACCACTACTCTGATGTACACTTTCATGTGTTAGTTATATATTCATATCTTCTTCCGCCTTTGTGATATGGATATCTGTGACTGATTTGTGATATGATTATTTCTATGTTTGTTTCCGAAGATTATTTATAGCCACCGTGTGATAAGCAATTACATGGATGGTCGCTCCTCAACAGCCTTATTCTCCGTGCTAGTTGACAGCACTACTCCGGAGTGTTCTTAGCTAGCGTGGGTATAGAGGTGGGGCGTCACATGAACGGTCGAATCTATGGCATTCGAATACGATATGAAGTATGGATGTCGATTTTCGAGCGGGCAAAATCCTAAACGTTACAGGAATAAATGATGATTCCATTCATACTTGTAAGCGGTTATTATAAGTTGCATGTTGAAATGGTTGATTGAATTGGGAATTCAAAATTTAATTTAAATGAACAAATAAAGGTTTATAATAACGAAAATTTAGGTAATAAGTTTTGAACAAGTTGATAAATAATAACCAAATTAAGGGAATAGTATTAATGTAAATAAAGTTGAAACAAATTGGATATAGAGAAATAAATGTAAGCATTTAATAAACTTAATTAATGTGGATTTCAATAAATGGTAATTGAATAAAAGTCAACATTCTCTAAGTAATCATATTACTTGCTTGAAAGTAATACGTAATTGATTGAATATGATTACGAAATTTAAAATTTGTGTGTACACGGGATTTTAAACGGTAATTGTCTAGTAATAAACCTATAAAGGCAAGTAAAGAAAATAGGTAACAATCTATACGTTGTTTATTTCATTTAGTATGATAAATAAAAATTTGGGAATCAGATCTCAATTAAGGGAAGTTAAGATGTACGTTAATTTGAAATAAAATCTAATAAATATTACATTACTATGGAATGTAGTACAAATGGTTGAGGATTGTCAAATTTGGTAAAAAGGGATTGGACTTAGGAAATTTTGTTAATTGAGTTTAAAACCTTAATTAATACACGTAATTGACAAGATTCACATTTTTAAATATAACCGTTGATACAAATCTAAGATGTATATAGAAGTATCAGTGTAATGAAATGTAAACAAATGTTAAGTATGCTTATGGGATAATGATTGTTTTAATAATAAGAATGGGAATCAACATTTATTTATTTATTTGAATTTTTTTGAATGAATTAATTTGACTTTTAATTTGATAAATCAAAGCAAATTTTTTTTATATATTAAAAGAATGTTTAATTATAGATCCATGTTTTAAACTCTTAAACCAAATTGCATTTTTTAGATCTGAAAGTTTATATACATATAATTTGCATTTGTGTTGAAATAGAAATATTGTATACACATATTGTCACTTTATCTTGAATTGAATATATCGTGAAATTTGAATACTTTGTTGAATAAATTATTTGTTCTTAATCTAATAAATTATAATAGAAGTTTACATATGCTTAACAATTTTTCAATAATAAATCTAAGCATTGATTTTGATTACAACAATATTTAAATTTGTTACCTAATTTATTACCTCAAATGTCCTTATTTAAGGATCTTAAAGGTTTGTTACTATATTGCTTAATTTGTCGTGTTCCACTTTTGTTTTGTTAAAAAATTAAATAAATTTCATTAAGGTAAAAAGGTTTAATTTATATGTATTTTGGACTTCAAGTATACATAAGTTTACAAATGCATTAGACAATTTAATGTGGCATGGAAGTATGCTTTGAATTAATTAATAAGCTTTGGTTAGTCTTTATACACACATGTATGTGTGTTTGTGTGCATGTGTATACATATAAACATTTAATGTATTAATTTCAAATTGCTAAAGCATGATTTAATTTTTTTTTTTATTATTATCAAACAATTTAAAAGTGAGGTAATATTATATACATATTAATTTATTGTTTGTTGTTTATGCTTTCTAGTCATAATACAACTTGCATGATAATTAAATGTCGTATTAATAAAATTGGGTAAAGTGGGAAAAAATGGAATTAATCAATGTCATACCTTTTATCTCCTTCCCTATTAGATCCTTATGTGATTGCATCTACATTTATTCTTGTTTATTCAAATATATTGTCACCAATTAATCGTACTTGATATATGTTTAGCAATTATGACAGGCAGTTAAAGTATGAATATATATGATGTATTCAAACTTTTCTGTATCTAGCACTTAATTAATTTAGAATCAAACTAATAAAAAGTGACATTTATTTTGTCCCTCCACATTCATTCCCTTTCTAATTAATAATTACCTCTTTTTAATACCTGCTACTTTTAAAAAAAGGCTGTTCATATTTACTATATTTCAATACCAAGTTTGTTCATATTTACTTTATTTCTATTTAATAGCAGCCTCTCTTTTCAAATCTCTTTGTCTCTAAACCTAACTCTAGCCTTATAAATACGATATGATGCAAATGAAACCCTAGCCTCCATTCAAACCTTCTTCTTCTTTTTCTTTTTCTTTTTCAAATCTCCTTATTGTATCTTACTTTAATTTTTCTTCCTCTTCATATATTCTTCTTCTGAAGTTTTATTCTATTTCAAACTTTCTTCTTTCTTTTCAAATCTTGATCTTCTCTACAATTTTCAGTTCTTCTTATTTCAATCCTTTTCTTTTTCAAATTCTTCTTTGCAAATCTTTTCCAAACCTTTTAAAAATACATACATAAATACACACACACACATATATATATATATATATTAATATAATAAGGAGGGAAATTAAAGTAAATCAAAATAACAGAAAAATTATGGAATAAAGCTAGCAATCAAGAAGAAGACTAAGGAAACGTAGAGCGAAGCTATTGATTAGAAGTCAATTCTTTTCAGATTCGTATAAAGGTGAGTATTTTAACCCACTCACAATTTTTAAAAAATTTTATGTTGGTTAAATTGATTTGTGATGTGTTTAAAATTTTATTTATAGCTGTTGGGCATATATTTCATCATTTTCTCAGTTAAATTGCATTCATTTAATTTACGCGTTACTTAATTCATTATTGCATTTAAAACTGCCAGTTAATTGTTAATTAATTTATTCATTGCATTTAAAACTGTTAGTTAAAAGTTTAGTTAGATTTATCATTTCGTATAACCTGCTGGTTAATTTATTTATTATTGCATATTAACTACAGTTAAACAATTATTTAAATCATTGTTGAAAATTTAACAATCAGTAATTAATTATTATTTATTGTTGTGATTGTTTGAATTGGATGATAAATTTATGAATGTTTCATGATTGATATTGGATGAATGAATGTTGTAATTTATATTGTATAAACTGCAAGTTATTATGCATTTTCATTTCATTCGGGATTGCGGTTTGAAATGATATACCACCGCATTTTTGTTTTTAAATTGCGGATTGAAATGACAGATATCCGTATCACTCGACCATAGGGTAGAAAATTATATACAGACACCGTCGGTCTATATACAAATAAATGTTTTGAAAATGATCTTTATGGTTTGGATAGAATACGGTTTAATAAATATTAAATTTTGATCTTATAAAGATTCTTATTTTATATACACATATATAGTTAAATTATTGAACTTAAGCTATGTATGAATTTGTTAAATAAAAATAAATAAGTTGAATAATGGAGTTGATAATTTAGATTATATGATTAAGTACAGGTTTAAGATATTGTATATATATAGAGTTTTAAATGGTTCAAATCAATTAAGATTGGAAGATAAATTGGAAATTTATTTGGAATTGAGCTTATTTAAGAAAAAACTCCACAAATTGGTGTAAACTTATTAAACTTGTAAACTTTAAAGGTATGATATTTATAACTGGATTTTATTCAAGATAAATTAAATGAATATTCCTAGTATAAATAAATTGAAGGAAATATTTAGAAATTTGAGTTTTATTTTATGGATTTATTTTGTGAATATTTCGAAACTAAATAATAGGACAATAAATTGTTGAACAGAATTTCCAACCTGAGTTTTGAAATTTTTAAATACTCAAAGTTTGAATATACTGAAATCGAATTGTTCTAGTGAAACTAAAAGTGAATCTAAATTTATGGGGTTTAGACCTAAAAATTTAAATGAATAAAAATTGTGAAGTCGTAGAAATTATTTTACAAAGTAATTTTAAATTCAAACTATTTTATTCTATATACTGTTGAATATCCAAACCATTCAAGTTTGAGAAGTTATAGTTTAAAAGCTATGAATTTCGAAGTATTATGTTTTGAAAGTTATAATTCAAATGTTTGGTTTCCAGATATTATAAATTTTAAAGCAGTATGATTTTGGAAAAGGAATATATTTGAAATAAAAATGATATTACTGATTTGGGTTTTTATAAAAATAATATCAAAATGAGTTGTTTTGGAAATGGAAATGATATCGTATTTATGGGTTTTGAAATGGATATTATATTCTGGTTTAAAGTATAAACTATTTTTGAAAAGACCGCGGTGTTATAATAACGTTTGGTTGTTGAAGAGACCGGGACCGAAAGTTGTCATACTCTCTGCCAACTCCGAAAACCACTTTAACAACCATGTACGCGGTGGAGATTCCAGAATGAAGTAGGATGGTGGCGGTGTTTCCTTTAAGGTAAATACGTGGACCCAACTCCCGTGAGTTGGCATAAGGTGGCTAAAACAGGAGCAATTCTCGGGCCAAGGGGGTTAGCGCCCTTTACCGGATACTCCTCTTCGATATTATACTCTGACTTTGGATTGATTCGGTAGCCACTTTTGATTTCTTTGATTTTTGGGGGAGTTTGTCCGAGGTGGGCGGTAGCTGCGGCTACGCGTTACCACCAGCCCGAATAGCAATTGCTATAACTACCCTGGCATTGCCTAGTTGTGCCGTGTCACCTACTCTAGCGCGCCTTATACGATTTTGGTTTTGTACCATACCTATGGAGTGCCCTCGGACGACGCCCAGTACGGAGGAGATTACGGTACTGTATAGACTATGGGAATATATTTTGTGTTAAGGACTATATGGGTAACCCATTAACGCTATTTAAAAGTAAGTTTATTTTACAATTAGACACTATTATAATAGCGCAATATACTACATAGTAAATAGTTTAATGGATCCTTAAGAGATGTAAATCCCGAGCATCTTTTAAGTTACTGCACTCATATTTATTCCTGTTGATTTAACTTACATAAGATTTTTTAGTTCTAACTCGAGTGTTTTGTCTTTTCAATTCGCTCGGGTCAGTTCGAGCGTTTCAGGATTTGAAGATTAGCTCTGGAGGATGAAGATGAAGATTTGTATTATTATTATTTATATCATTGCACTACACTCATATTGTTCCACTACATTATTATTGGTATGTATAATTCTGATATGTATTATATAAATATAATCAAATGTTTTGTAAACAGCTTTATAAACTAAATATTTGATTATTATATTTTATCCTTCCGCTGTGAGATTCTGTTTTGTTTTTATTTCTTTCTTGTTTTTCTGATTTACCCCATAATAATACGCCCTTCCGTATGGTTTGAATTGGCACATGTGTCGATTTAAAGCGTGCGAAAAGGCGGGACGTTACGCATTTAATGTCCAACTATTACCGCATCTATCACCAGTAAAATAGTAGCCATGTAAGAGACGGTACCCAAGCCACTTAATACCTTAAAAGAACTGGGTGGGCTTCTAACTATTTACTACCTATATTCTAGGTAGGTCCTACATCACTTAATATTTATACCAGGCGGACGCCTCACGGGTACTATCATTATTACGGCATTAACAATGTGAGAGACTGTACCCTAGCCACTTAATAGTTCATTAATTAGGAAATTATTAGGACTAGGCTTACCTCTAGCCATTTAACACCTATTTATAGGTACGTCTTTGTCATTTAATACATAACCCCAAGGCAGACTTATCACTGATACTATATAGCCGACATTACTTGGAATCTCACTAGGCTACTGAATACTTCCTTTTAGGAGAAAGACGAATCCAAGATCAGTCACTTAAACCTCAAACCCAAAGCGAACCCTTCATGAGATATCCACTACACCCTTAATTATTAATTTGTAACATCACTAGGTTACTTCTTTCGGTAGGAAGGCGGACCCTAAAATAGCCCATTAATACTTCCTTTTAAAAGAGAGGCGGATCATATAGCCACTTAATACCTCAAACCAGAAGCGTATCCCTATAGTGATATCCTTCATCGCTCCTAATTCCAAATTTGGACCATTTAATATATTTTTAATCGGGAAAGAGGCGGGTCCTTAAACAACCACTTAACACTTCTGATCCTAAAGCGGGTTCTATCTCCCGCAAAGTCATGGGTCCTCAGATTAGTAATATCTCACATATGTAGTAAGTGCACCCGACTGCTGGTAGCCTCAAAGTGAAGGGCAATCTTCCGTCGAGTGACTATACTAACCTCGCATCACTGACCTACTAAATCCAATTAACTGTCCTACATCTTTACTTATATTATCTTAAGTTGACATTGGACCCAGCTTACTATTCCCCTTTTTATTCAAGGTAATAAAATTTACCTTAAATACTTGTCTACCCATAAATCTCCTTTTAATGTTCACAAATGTCAATTTGTCCATAAAATCCTAATGGACATTTCTTAAGACATTTAGTATGATTACTAATTCAAAATTAGTAACCATTTTATATCCATTCCATTTTTATTAGTCCCACTAATCCACTTATCCTCATGAATTCTAACTCCTAATTCGTTTCCATTAATTGCACATTAATTGGAGTTCAGTCTTTAATTTCCATACTAACTAATTATAACCCCTAATTCAATCGTATCCATTATTTCTCATTAATTGTCCATTGATTGGGGTTAGAATATTTTATTTCCTGTTAATTATTAGCAATTACTAATCTATTGCCCATTAATAGGAGTTACTACATTTCTTATTTCTACCAATTCACTTTCCTAAATATAACAATAACTAACGAAAGTTACATATAAATAACGCAAGAATAAACGCATTTCTTCTTTATTAACACAATAAATACATAGAAACTGCCTAATAAAACTACACATTCATAATCAAATATATTCTAGTCATAAATATGTAACTAGAATATACTTTCCATATTTAATTTGCTGGAATTAAATTTCTTAAGAAGATTTCCCACTATGATTTCCATAAATTAGTTTAACACACAAAAAAAGATTTATTATGTTTAAAATTACAAAGAATGGATAATTTTTTTATTTGGAATAAACAGCGCAAATTAAAGAAGAATAAATATGTAATTTACTCATCTTTTCCTTTTATTTTATTTCTTGTTAAATCAAGTGTCTCCTTTTTGAATCAAAAGTGGAAAAGTAAAAAAGATTATAAAAATCAAACATATGTTCTTCTCACAAATTAAACTATGGAAAATCTACAACTTAGTACAAATTTGGGCAATAATCTTAAAATCTTATTTTACATCCAAGTACAAATCTAGAATAGAAATATAAAACATTCATATTCTAAAATCTTTAGGACTGATTTACAAATCTAGGTGTAAACATATTTCAAATTATATCTAAAATAAGAATATGTATGCAATAGTTTTCTACACTAATTTAAGCCTACAGTTCACAAATAAAATTGATTTAGGCATAAAAATCAAACGTATGTAAACGGGGTAGATTTAAAATCTTAAATAATATATAAAATTTCTCACTCACAGTTTAAAAGCGATCCAAATATCCAAATCTGAAGTAGAATCTTAAATTCATCTCCAAATCCTTTTTAATCCCAGAAATATGTATAAAATGGTATATACATACATTAGAATTACAGATTTGAGAAGAGATTTGGGATTGGGAGATAAAATAGATACAAATATATAAACTACCTCAAATACGTGTATAGTTGATTCTCTTCTCCTTATCAGATTTCTATTCTTCCATGTTTTGTATGAATATAGATATAAATATCTTATTTCTATAATTTAGAAAGAAAATAGGAAAGAAGAAATGACAAAGCTTCGCTTCCTTCTTCATAAAAATATGAGAAGAGAAGAAAGGATTAGGCCTGAATTTGTAAGCGTAAGAATCAACCTCAACCGTAAGATCGAAATATATTAAATCCGGACTGTTAGGCCTAGGTTAACCCTAGCTTCCACACATGAAGCGGTCGACCACCCCTTCCTAGGGGTCAACCTCCCCTAGTCGACCGCTCCAATATGCAGGCTAACCTGTGGGCCTTAGATAATAAATATATAAACGTTAATTTTCTTATTAGAATTATCTTTGTTTCGAATTCGTTTTTCGTCCGTAACTTCTTCGTTTGGACTCTGGTCATAAAAATCCAAACATGAAAGTTGCTCAGAATTTCACCACAAATGCAATTGTGTAAGTTTCGTGGTCAAATTCCATCATTTACGCAAATTTCATTTTTGAAGTCTAATTAATTAACTAACTAGTTAAATAACTAACGTTAAATTAAGGGTGTTATAATATGAGTTATGGAAAGGACACCTATCAAGTTACAAATACCTCAAAGTGTGAGGATGATTGGTAAAAGTTCCAGGTCCCTTCCAAGAAAGTCAAACTTGGACCAAAAACAATATTCTGTTACTACTATTTGGGACCCACCGAAAATTGTAGCGATACGGATTTTTAATCGTCAAGTCTGATATAAATGACATCAGTATAAATACACTTAGGGAGTCACGAGATGCCTCATTCTTTGAAAATGTGTTTCCACACAAAAAGAATGATCGAACTTTTGTCACTAAAAGAACAGGAGAAGAAAGGAATGAATCACATGAAAATGAAACTCATCGTGAAAAGGATGAAATTAAACCAAGAAGAAGCGTTAGTGCAATTGGTTCAAAATTCTTGATCTACATGTTAGAACATGAACCTCAAACTTATAAAGATGCAATGTTGTCTTCAGAATCTTCATGTTAGACAGAAGTAATCAAAAGTGAGATTGATTCAATTCTAAGTAATAAAACTTGGAAATTAGTTGACATTCCACCTGAAATAAAACAATTGGTTGTAAATGGATCTTCAAGAAGAAGATAAAATTAGATGGCTCTATTGACAAATATAAAGCCAGATTCGTAGCCAAATGATATCGTCAAAAAGAAGGTGTAGACTTCTTTGATACTTATTCACCGATTACACGAATAACCTATATAAGAATGTTAATAGCAATTGCATCCATCTATAATTTAGAAATTCATCAAACTGATGTAAAGACAGCGTTCTTAAATGGAGATCTCGATGATGAGATTTACATGGAGCAACCTGGAAGTTTTATTTCTAAGGAAAATGAGATTAAAATCTGTAGATCAGTCAAATCATTATACGGACTTAAACAAGCTCTGAAGCAATGGGTCTTAACACTAAAATTGAACGCTAACACCCCGGTGTAAGTAGTAAAAATGTGAAAGCACCACCCGTTGGTTCGGGAACTAGAGATATGCAGAAGATAACAGAAAATCAAGTAGAGACACAGTTTTTATAGTGGTTCGGCTTAATGTTAAGCCTACGTCCACTTTAATCCTCTTTATTGCTGATTCGATTACAACTTTTACAATGATCTTCGATTATAATACAACTAAGACAAGTAGCTAGAACTTTAATGTATAAGAGCTCTTCGAATTCATGTCGAATGTATTAGATCTCTCTTGAAGTTCGTAGAGGTGTCTTCGGTGTTTGAAGTGTCAGATGAGTTGAGAAAACAACAGAGTATAGGCGTTCCAGAAATGAGCCAAAAGGTCCTGTCTTTGGTGGAGTAGGCAAGGTATTTATAGGGAAATTCTGTAGTTAGGTCGTAGGTCGTGAGCGACCAAGCCCTAGGTCGTAGGTCGTCAGCGACCTAAGGTACACAGGCTACGGCTTAAAATAGTCGCACTTGATCACTTGAACATGCTGGTAGGTCGTAACGACTTATGGAAGTGGAAAGCAACTTATGTGAAGCGACTTAGAAGGGATAGCGACTTCAGGTTGAGAGCGACCTATATGCAAGCGGCCTTATTCTGTGATAACTCTCTAGGTCGTTGGATCTTTTAGGTCGGTAGGTCGCTGCCCTCTTTAGGTTGTTAGGTCGTTGCTTCATTGAGTTACTAGGTCGTTAACTCGTTGAGTAGCTTAGGTCATTAGCTCATTAGGTCGCAAGACCTCTTAACTTTTTAGGTCGCTGAGCTCTTCAACTGATTAGGTCGCTAGTCTCTTCAACTGGTACCATGTTAACTCGTTAGGTCGCAAGACCTCTTAACTCTTTAGGTCACTGGGTCCTTTAATCCATTAGGTCGCCAAGTCATGAAAAAGTAGGGTTAACACTTGCCCCTTGAAGTATACGCCTATGTCATAGGTCGTGTGCTTCGATACTTCTTAACTCGTGCATTGCTAAGTCGTTGAGTCGTGAGCGACTTAATGAGGGAGTTAGGTCGTGCGCACCGAATCAGATCCATCTGCCCCTGTATATAGGTCGCATTCCCTTCTTCTTCTCTTTACTTGCTCCAACTCTCAAACCTCCATTGAAGAACCTTCTGAGCTTTCAAAGGCGAACTTGAACTAACTGGTCACCGCTCATCGTCATCATCACATCACGTAAGTGGATTTGCTCATTATCCAATCCACGATCACCATCGAATCACGAATTCCCCATTTGTCGTCCCTAATCCAATTTCGTATGCCGCGTTTCACCATGAATCGTGTTACAATCGATCTTTGATTGCCTTTGGTCACGATGTCATTGTAATTCTCGAAAACACGGCAGCATATTGGATCCATGATGGATCTGAGGTGATTTGAATCAGTTATGGGTGGTTTGATGGTGTGGTGAGACGGTGGATTTCACGGCAGAGGTGATAATGGGTTATCGGGTTTGTGAGATAGGCGATTTGCAAAGTGGAGAGGAGCGAACGGGTTAAAGAGAGTTAGGAAATGATCGGTTTAGGAGCTTCGGACGACCTTAGGCTTATCGGTTTGAATGTGAATCACATGACCTAACTTACTTGCGATCTAACTTGCTCGCGACCTATCTTGCTCGCGACTTAACTTGCTGGAATAACATAAGGCTTAAAGCAGAGCGACCTAAGGAAGCCCGACCTACGTTAGGCCGTTTGGGCATGATCTGGACGACCTAAGGAACCCCGAGTTAACTTAAGTCATTCTTGCGACCTAAGAAATGAACAGGACTTGAACACTTGTGAAATTTGACATAACTTGATTAAATTTCCAAATTGAACAGCCAGAATGAACTGCTTGAACTTGTTGCACTTTGTCATAGATTATATTAACTTTTGAAGCTAATAACCTGTTAAATACAACATTTGCAGAAAACTAGGGCGAATATACTGCCACTGACTGCCCACATCGAATGACAGATTAGTCGATAAAGAATAATCAACTTAAAAAATTTATACGAATGAAGTGCTATGAATCAACAAATTCAAGTGAAGTATTAAAGAAAAGCAAAATTAATCAACTAAAGCTGATATGTTTGCATCAACGCTGCACTTCTATTTGGACTTAAAATAACAAACCCTGAAATTTTATAATCGACAAATGCCTATTAGTTTAATTCCAGTTATATTTGCTTGTCATTTTATTAGTTTTTCACAACACTCCACACATTTAGGAAACGTGCACCTTCATATTTGAATAACCAGTTCCTTGTGTAGAATGACTTCTCAACAAGAAGAGATAATAGGACAAGCTGAAGAAGTCTTCCCAATAGCTAGTCCCTTGGATAATCCCCCGAAAAGAACTCCAACTACTCTGAATCAACGGGTGTTCAATCAATTATGTATTCAGTTTGGTATTGCTGAGGTTGATGCTTTGCTTCCTGGGGTAAACGATACTGCTGACAGGCCACCTCTTGGTTTCATCGCAGTTAATCGTCAGATGTGCTTGAGTGGAGTCATTCCTCCCTTTAACGATTTTCTTTGACAGCTCCTTTTACGATTGACTATCTATCCCTTCCAGTTGCACCCCAATGGCTACGCCATCTTGATGGGACTGTGTGTACTGTTCAGGAGGACACTCGGCCATCTTCCGAGCTTTGAAGAAATTTGTTACTTATGCACATTTGCGAACAAAAAAGATCATCCTTCTATAATACTCGTGAGAAGCGCAAGGAACCGTAAATTGATCGCTGATCTTCTTGAAAGCGCCCACGGGTTTTTGAACCAAATTTTCTTCGTCCGTTGCCCCCCAGGATTCTACAGCATTTAGAGAGTAGGAAGTAAGCTTTCCTATCTCCGATCTTTCTGTTTACGAACTTTTTAAATTCCGAGTTGTTAAGTGCTAACTTCATTCTTTACTTTTACAGCACTTCCTCCTCTTTCTAGAGATTCCAGCCATAAGCCGAATTTTGAAAGACTAAGTGCTGTGGAGGTTGAGGAGAGAAGCGTTAAATTTTTGCTGAAGGATGAATTTTTGCATCAATTCGGACTTTTGCATTCTTCCCGATCTACCCAGCTTCATGATGCCCCTGGTTCTCAAGCAAAGACTCCAGATGCCCCAGTTTCCGCCGAAGAACTTACACCGAAGGAACCTACTGCTGAGGCTTCATTAGTGAGATGTTCTGCTTCCGTTGACGTTGCGGGGTCATCCGACAAATTCGCACTTCCCCTGGTTATCGAAGAAGAGGAAGCTCCTCAACATTCCGGGAAGGCTGGTGATGCAGGAGATGAGAGAAAGAGTCCCGCTAGGCATGACGGTGACGACACTTTTGAGGGATTGAGCGACTTGATGGTTACTTCACATGAACTTTTCAAGGATGATTCCACCGCTTCTAAACTTGCTTCTCCAGCAGTTGAAGTGACATCAGTTTTGCAAACAACTCCATCAACTCAAGAGATAACTCTTAAGCCGAAGAGTGGTTTGTAGCTTGACGCGCGTAGTTCACACGTCACACACACTTAGGATTTCAGCAACTTTGTGCACTTAACTTTTTTTTTTACTTTGAAGATTTCTGAACTTGTCTCCTCTTTATTTTCAGGTTCTCCAATGGGACATAGCGGCTCATACTTTGATGATTTTCAGCGCTATGGAAGGCGTGACTCTTATGATCCCAAGTGGTATCTTCCTGCCCCGAGGGAAACTGATGAAGAAAGAGCCGCAAGAAAAGCTCGCGAGAGGCGGGCTTATGAGGAGCGCTATGGGAGAAGGGATGAAGGACATGATTCTTCCCAGAGAGGTAATGATTCCCACAAAAGAAAATCTCATGATGACAAAGGGAAAGGTCACATCGCTGAAGATCCGAGCAAGCGGGCCAAGCTTAGTGAAAGGCCGGCGCCTGCAATTTCTGAAAAGCCCGCTGCTCCCATCTCTTTGGAAATCCCTTCCAGATCTCCTGCCCTTCAAGGAGCTGATATTCAAACGATCATCAACAGGCCTCCGTACCACATTGAGAATGCCCCACCTGCACTCCAAAGTCGGTTTCCACACTAGTGTTTAAAAGGAGTGCGCTTCCACATGGACTTGATTCCTATTGACAAGAAAGCCATGCTAAGGAATCTGGACGCTGTTAAACTTGACATTGAAAGAATATTAGGATGGCAAAAGCTAGTTGACGAGCTTTAAAGGGTGAATCGCTTGAATCTTGAGGCTATGTTAACCATGGAGAGCGATAAGTCCGAGTGGAAGAAAACTCTCGACCAGCACGATGCAGAGATGGAAAACATCACCGCTTACAATGAGAAGCTTGAAGCGGAAATTGAAAAACTCAAAGAAGATCTTGTCACTTCTTCCACTTCCTACACTCACAAGGAAGAAGTGCTTCAAAAACAAGTGAAAGACGCACATGCCAGTCAAAGATATGCCGAAGCTAGATTTGAAGCACAGCAGCAAATTGTAGAAGGCTATCGAACTAAGTTGCTTAGTTGCGAGAAAAAACCAGCTCCCAGAACGTGGAGATTGAAATGTTAAGAGCTGGACTTTCTGAAGTTGAAAAAGAGCGTGATGAATCTATCGCCGGCAAAGCAGTAGCCGAAGAATCTCATGAAGAAACCAAGGCCAACATCAGCTCTACCTTATTCGAGTTTTATATACATAGTGTCTTGGGGCATGGCAGCCTTTCGTTTTTAGGCCCGAAGTATGAGATTACCTTGGCCGAAGTGTGGGAGGCCGCACTTGATATGCTTGGAGGCGCTGGCTATGTTGAGGCAGATCTTGAGGCGCACTATCTGGATGATGATGCACGTGCCGCCCTTGCCGGGGGAATGAGCAACTTGCTAAAGAGCGAGCCGGGACGGTGGAAGGAGAACATTTAGGAAAGGCACATTTGACCGACCCGACTCTTCGGTTTCGGCCGACACTGATATCGTTGGCTCCAGTTCCCATTCTCCGCCTACTGCCAAAGCTGACATTGAAGTTGTAACTGCTCATACTGGAGATGAGGCTCAAGAAAGCGCTGAAGCACAAGGCTTTGAAGTTGACGTAATAAAGCCAACTTCTTCAGGTAACTTCAACATTGATTTAGCTCAAGTGGACTACTTGTTCACTTCACATGAACTTGACGAACTTTTCGATTATTACTTAAGCCTTGACGCGCCACTATCTCCTCTCTTTGCGAGAAATACTGACTTTAACTTCTCTTCTTCTGTAGTGAAAACGCCAAGTGCCGCACAGACTTCTCCTCTTCCAGCAGTTCCACCTCCATCTCTTCAAATTACTCCACCTTCTGCTTCTCAATCGGGGTGGCAAGAAGAATTAATAGAAGCTCTTCAAGGCTTGGATGACCCGGCCGCTTCGCAAGAGCATAAGGCTGAGGAACTTGAAGAAGGTGAAAAGACTCCGGAGCAATTTCATGATGACACAAAGCTGTCTGCACTTATCACTCCGGGCAGCGACTCTTCTTCAAGGAAATGGGAAGCATGTAACTTCGAAGAAGAGAAGGAAAAGCACTTCTGCTAGCGAAGAGAAGGCAGAAGTAGACCCAGCTGCACCTCTATCTCCTTCTTCCCCGACCCATTCAAGCCGGCTCCCAAAGTTAACCATCAGGCCAGGCGAGGGCTCTAAAGGTGGCGGGAAGAAGAAATAGTGAATCTCGCTTTACCCTTCTTGTTTTGCTTTTCGCTTGTATACAAACGCTTGTATTGACCAGAGATTGTGCGGGTACCGGTCCCCGCTCTTTTGTAACCTGCACATGTATAAAATTTTATAGTATGAAATAAAATGATTCTTCTTACTTGTACAATCTTTTGACTGTTACTTGTGAATGCATTTATCCTTATTTTCGCACAAGTTTCTTCATTTTCTTTGTGTGATATTGCAATAAGTTTGTGGTATGTTGCTTGAGCGTTGCTTTTATTAATGTAGCTATATTGTATTGTATTGCCCCCATACCACGGCTTATTGCAATTTCTTTCATTTGGTAAAACTATGGAGAACAATTCTTCTGTTTCGAGAAGACTTGTACCCTTAAGTTGGAGAACAACTCTTCTATTTCGAGAAGACTTGTACTCTTAAGTTGGAGAGCAGTTCTTTTGTTTCTAGAAGACTTGTACGCTTAAGTTGGAGAACAATTCTTCCATTTTGAGAAGGCTTGCACTCTTACTTTAGAGAATAATTCTTTCCATTTTTTGAGGAAATATTACTATGCTTTTGTAACGACCCATGAAATTTTATAAATTTTTAATTGGTTTTATAACATATTTAATTGAATATGTGTGAAATTTTATAATAAGTGAATTTTTAAAATAAAATGTTTATATATTTAGAATAAGTATATTTGAATATAGCAGATTTGTAAATTTTCAATTAATTTTATGAAAGTTTAATTAATTGTGAAATTCTATTAAATTCAAGCTAGCTAAAAATTGCTGTTAATAAAATATTTTCTAAATCTGAATATTTTTACATAGGAAAATTCTAAATCATCTTCTGACCGAGACGTCGTTTTTCGTTTTTCCAAATTCGGACTTTTTTAACTCCGTCGATCTTATTTTCTACCTTTTTGCTGCACTTTTCGCCAGTAGAAAATTCGAATTTTTTATACTTCAATCGTACCACTGATATCTGTATACCGTTTTAATCGTCTCATCACGCTGATCTCTATGGTGTATTCGTTTCTGTATTTTGAAATCCAGTACGCGACGGAAGCGATATTACGGTTCGTCGTAATGATACCAATGTATGACTCTATAATTTCCTTTGGTTTCAAATTTGAAGTCATACTGTCCAATCAGGCAATAAATTGCTTTAATTATCTGCCCGTCAGTCTAGTGTCCTGCTGTTACTTTTGAAATAAATTCCAATCTTCATTATTCCAAACGTTCAAATTTATTTTAGCGTAATCTGGACACGCTATTATTAATTGCTTTGAATTTTGCAGCTGTTGCAATCCATCGTTTCAATTTATTTTATGGTCTGTTACTCTAACTTTTCAAACTTCAACGTGCAGGCCACGCAGTATTAAAAATTGCATTGATAGCACTTGAATTTACGTTACTTTTATTCTTTTCGGAATTTAAGGGCAACTCTTACCATTCCTGACTGTTTCTTTCCTTTCCTTCGGTCCACTGATTCCTTTCCTTTTTGTTTTAACCCTTCATTTGCAATTTTGCCAATAGTCGTTACTTTTATTTATGGTCTGAAATCATGCGTAACATCCCTTCTATTTATTCTTCTTCCTCTCTCTTCTTTTTATTTTTATTTTTATTTATTTTGGTCTGAGAATCCAGTCGCAACCTTCCATCAACAACAAAAAATTATTGCTTTAAATGTAGCTAAATCAACTCATGACCGTTGCCATTTCAAAGTTTAAACGTATAAAATTCTATACGTTATTTCGCATTCACCTATCTTTAATTTCCTTACGTTTCTTTCCATCTGCTTTATAACCTTCTTTATATTTTTCTTCCTTCATTTTCGTTTACACTATAACTCTGACCCATCTGCCTTCACCTCAACGACCATCACAAGCACCGCCTCCTACTCCTATCCAACCTCTGCCTTAGCCACGTCAGCCCCAACCACTCACCAATCCGATCTCATCAGCCACTTCCTCCTCCCTTTTCCCTCCTATCGCCTAGCAGCCTTGCTCCGTTCCCCTCCTTCTTGATGCAAGCCGAGCATCTTGGGCCTTCTTCTTTTATGAAGCAAAGTTTTTTTCTATATTGAGGTAAAGATATATTATTTTATATATTTGTTTAGAGAGTATGAATATTTGATTGTACCAATATTGCAACTGTACAGAGTTGCTAAAAAAATGGTTTACATAGTTTTGGTTTCATATATGATTTTAAACATACCTTTGTAGTATTATTTTCTATACGCTGTGTTTTTAAGGTGGCCATATACATTCACTTTCATACATGTTATTTGCAATGGGTTGTGCATATATGCGTTGCATGTATCTATGGAAATCTGCACCTTTTAGTTCGTCTTAAGTGTGTCTGCATACATTACAAGGTTGTTTTTCTGTTGCATTTGAAATTTGGTGTGTATATATATACACGTATTGAAAGCACTATGCTTTTGTCTTGTTTATAAAATATTTTACATTCCGTAAGCATATTTTAATATATAAGTATTTATAAAAATTGTTTACAGCAATTATATGTTGTTAACGATAAAAATGGCTTTAACGCTAACACCCGGTGTATATCGTGATGAAGTGAAAGCACCACCCGCTTGCATGGGAATCTAAGTAAACAAAAAATAGCAGAGAAGTAAAAGAGACAGAGATTTTTATAGTGGTTCGGCTTCTAGCAAGCCTACATCCACTTTACATCCTCCATTATGTTTTTCGAGCACACTTTACAAGATTACAACACTTTTACAACACGATCTCTTGATTACAACACGATTAGAGAAAGGAAATTAGAATTTTGATGATGGATTGCTCCTTGGATTCATGTTGAATGAAGTAGATTACTTGATGAAGATTCTTTGGTGTTTGAAGTGTTTGGGGAGTCGAGAAATCAGCAGAGTCTCGGTGCTTTGGAATCCAGAAAAGTCCCTTCCTAGTTGGAGTTCATGCCGTATTTATAGGAGTTTTTGGGCATAAGTCGTGAACGACCTAAGGTAGGTCGTAGGTCGCGTGAACGACCTAAGGTAGGTCATAGGTCGTGGATAGCTGAGTTACGACCTAAAGGGATGGGTTGAAGGTTGTTGGTGACCTAACTAAGTATAAAAGGAAGAAGTCACGACCTAAGGAATCACAATCTCAAGGAGTTGTGACCTAAGGATGCTGAGGAATGGCTTTATAGGTCGTGAGCGACCTAAATGGTAACGGTGTAAGGTGGGACGAGTTAAAGGAATTGCGACCTAACTGAATAGTCGTTAGGTCGTTAGGAACTGCTTTAGGTCGTTATGGTATCAGGTCGCGGAGTTAGGTCGCGGAGTTAGGTCACGGAGTTAGGTTGCGGAGTTAGGTCGCGGTAAGTTAGATCGTGAACTAGTTAGGTCGCTCGAGTTTCTGGGTGCTCTTCTTGTTAGATCGCTAGGTGTTAGGTCGCTAGGTCGTTACTTGATAGGTCGCTTCCCATGCTAAGTCGCTCCAATCTTTAAGTCGTAGGTCGCTAACTTGTTAGGTCGGGTATAATGTTTTCTGCACTAACTCGCTGAGTTGCTTTAGCTCGTTGGATACTCCATGCCCTAGGTCGCATACCGTTTTGGACGGGGCGCTGCCCCGCACCCCGCCGGGGGTGCTGCCCCCTGGACCCCTGCGACCTGACCGGGCAGGTCGAACACCGTAGCGGTGGCGTTGCCCCCGCACCCCCACCTTGGGGGGTTGGCACCCCCTCTGGACCCCTCCTCTGTAGGGGATTTTAGATGAGAAATCTTTCAACAGAACTTGCCTTATTGAGATGCTAAGTTGACCAATCTTTGAGACGAGCTATCTTTGGTTTTCTCGGTCGATCTTTTGATATCACGGCCTTGCTGAAAAAGGCGGGATAACACTTGCCCCCCAAAATTTGTCTTGTGGTAGGAAGGTGTGTTTTGTAATGCCAGAATCTGGACATTCACATCCTGTTGATAACCTGTAAAGGAATTGACAGTTTCATATGGCCCCAAATGATGACCGTTTGGGATTTATCTATTTGGGATGAAGCGCGGCCGTTCATGGTCAAGCGCTTTGCTTCAAATGACGACCTCTCGTGGTCGAGTCATTTGAGGTGAAGTGCGGCCCTATGCGGTCAAGCGTCTAAATCCATGCAACGATCATTTAGGATCAGGTCATTTGTGGTGAAATGCGATCATTCATGGTCAAGCGCTTTACTTCGAATGACGACCATTCGGGGTCGAGCCACTCGTGATAAAGTGCGGCCCTGCACGATCAAAATGACAGCCGTTCATGGTCAAGCGCTTTACTTCAAATGACGACCATTCGGGGTTGAGCCATTTGTGGTAAAGTGCGGCCCTGCACGGCCTAATAGTAGAGCTCAACCGTTCATGGTCAAGCGCCTTACTTCAAATGATGACCATTCGAGGTCGAGCCATTTGTAGTAAAGTGCGGCCTTGAGCGATCAAGTGGTAAAGCGCAGCCGCTCGCAGTCAAGCGCTTAACTTCAAATGACGATCGTCCGGGATCGAGCCATTCGAGGTGAAGCACGGCCGTTCATGGTCAAGCACTCAACTTTGTATGATGATCAGTATCAGGTGAAGTGAGTTGAAATGCAATCGTCCATAGTCAAGCGCTTTACTTCAAGTGACGATCGTTCGGGATCGAGCCATTTGAGGTGAAAGTGCGACTTTTGGAGGTGTGAAGCGCGGCCGTTCATGGTCAAGCGCTTAACTTCAAACGACGACCATTCGTGATCGAGTCATTTGAAGTCAAGTGCGGCCCTGCGCGGTCAAGCACTTAAATCTATGCGACGATTGCTTAGGATCGAGTTATGAATTAAAGCGCGACTGTTGGCAGTCAAGCGACTGTTGGCAGTCAAGCACTTAAATCCATGAGTTTTTGACTATTCAAAGTCGGGTGCCTGTTCATAAGACTTAATCATTGAGACTGTTCGAAGTCGGGTGCCTATTCATAGGACTTAATCATTGAGACTATTCGAAGTCAGGTGCCTGTTCGTAGGGCTTGATGATGTCTGTTCGTAGGGCTTACACATTTCAAAATCATGAAAAATCAAATATTCAACTGAAAAGTTGTCAAGTAGAAATGTCTAAAAAAGTCAAATCCAAACATTTGAAGCAAATCGTGAAAGCAATGTGGAATCAAATCCAAACATCGGAAGCAAATCATGAAAGCACAGTGGAATTAAATCCAAACATCAGAGGCAAAACATGAAAGCAAAGTAGAGTCAAACTCAAACATCAGAAGCAAAACATGAAAGCCATATAGAGTCAAAATCAATCATCGGAAACAAATCATGAAAGCAATGTCAAGCCTAGTCCAAACACAGAAGGCAAAGTAATCAGTCATCAGAAGTAAAATACAAAAGTAAAGTAGTCAACCATCAGAAGTAAAATTCAAAAGCAAAGAATTGATGTCCGAGTGCAAACATCTACATCAGTATGATTTATAGTTGTATCAGAGCATGCCTGGGGATCGATCGTGGTCCCATACATGTGTGAACAACTTAGTTGTGTTGATGTAGATTTTCCACTCATTCGTCATAACCTCAATTATTCGATGATAGGTCGACGCTTTGATCCTGAGGCGTCTCCAGTTGGTGCAGGTGGTCGTTCTTGTTCCACCGTTGCAGCCTTCTTTTTCACATATTAAGATAGCAAACCATTCCAGATATGCCCCTCAATTTCATCTTTCAAGTGTCTGCAGTCATTCGTGCTATGGCCATTTAGCTCTTGGAACAAGCAATACTTGTCCGACTTTTTCTCGTTGTTAGTTGGATCTCTCTTAATTGGCTTTCGATAAGGAACATGTCCCTTGGTGTCTTGATAGATTCGCTCCAAGGCCTCATTCAACTCTGCGTACGAGGTGAATCTCAACCTCCGCTATTGGAGTGCTGATTTATCATTGTTATCCTCAGCCTTTCGTTTGCCTTTGCTGGTTTCTGCACATTTCCCAGGAGGATTCCCGCTTTTAACCACAAAAACATCGGTTCCTTCTCCTTCTTCTATATCAGCATTTGCGTCCTCTAATCGTAAGAACCCTATGGCCTCATGGAAAAATTCTCCCAAATCCATAGGAGGATCTTTGGTCAATGAATTCTTGAACTCTGTGCCATCAGCTATGCCCGACACAGCTGCCATTAGAACCATGGATGGATCTGGTCGATCCACCGATGCCGCGGCTGCGTTGAATCGCGTTAAAAAACTTCTCAAAGATTCTCCGGTTCTTTGCTTTAGTACTGTCAAACTCATAACATTCTTGGGCCTCGAGATGTGGACCCTGAATTGCCTCATGAACCTCTCAATCAAATCATTCCACGTTTCAATCGATCCATTTTCCAATTCTATGAACCATGGTGCCGCAATATCTGTCAAGTACAGCGGAAAGCACCGGGCCATAACTTCCTCTGATGCCCCCAGCACTTCCATATGCCTCATATATTTTGTCAGATGAACTATAGGGTCTATCCTTCCATTGTACATATCCAATGATGGTAGCTTAAAGTCTGGTGGGTTCTTAGCTCGCCTGATTGCTGTGGTAAAAGGTCTCCTATTCACGTCCTCCATGTCCTTGTTTACCAAACCACCTCTCATAGCCTTTTTGACCATCTCCACTAATCTGTCGTTGTCTCTTAGTGACAGTCCTAGCCCTCGGCTTTCGCCTTGCCCCCCGAGTTCACGAGGGGATGGTGGAATTTGTTCTTCTGGTTGGGCTTCTGTTCCTCTTTTATTCTGCGCTCCAAGTTGCCCAATCTGATGAAACAAATTCTGGATCAAATCCTCTTGCCTCTTCATCATTGCCTCCATCTCGTCTCTTGTAACGAAGGCTGAAGTGTGGCTCGCTCTCGAAGAAGCCTCTTGACTTCCTTCGTGCTCACTATTCTCCTGTCTTTGCAATCTACTGGATCGCCTTACCATGATTCTTCAGATTTCAGTCTCAATCTCCCGGATTCAAGTCTTGATTAATAGGATTCCTGAGTTCGTTTCTCAGTGAAAGCACCAAAATGTTAACGATAAAAATGGCTTTAACGCTAACACCCGGTGTATATCGTGATGAAATGAAAGCACCACCCGCTTGCATGGGAATCTAAGTAAACAAAAAATAGCTGAAAAGTAAAAGAGACAGAGATTTTTATAGTGGTTCGGCTTCTAGCAAGCCTACATCCACTTTACATCCTCCATTATGTTTTTCGAGCACACTTTACAAGATTACAACACTTTTACAACACGATCTCTTGATTACAACACGATTAGAGAAAGGAAATTAGAATTTTGATGATGGATTGCTCCTTGGATTCATGTTGAATGAAGTAGATTACTTGATGAAGATTCTTCGGTGTTTGAAGTGTTTGGAGAGTCGAGAAATCAGCAGAGTCTCGGTGCTTTGGAATCCGGAAAAGTCCCTTCCTAGTTAGAGTTCATGCCGTATTTATAGGAGTTTCTGGGCATAAGTCGTGAACGACCTAAGGTAGGGCGTAGGTCGTGTGAACGGCCTAAGGTAGGTCGTAGGTCGTGGATAGCTGAGTTACGACCTAAAGGGATGGGTTGAAGGTTGTTGGCGACCTAATTGAGTAGCAAAGGAAGAAGTCACGACCTAAGGGATCACGATCTCAAGGAGTTGCGACCAAAGGATGCTGAGGAATGGCTTTATAGGTCGTGAGCGACCTACGGTGTAAGGTGGGACGAGTTAAAAGAATTGCGACCTAACTGAATAGTTGTTAGGTCGTTAGGAACTGCTTTAGGTCGTTATGGTATTAGGTCGCGGAGTTAGGTCGCGGGTTAGGTCGCGGAGTTAGGTTGCGGAGTTAGGTCGCGGGAAGTTAGATCGCGAACTAGTTAGGTCGCACGAGTTTCTGGGTGCTCTTCTTGTTAGATCGCTAGGTGTTAGGTCGCTAGGTCGTTACTTGATAGGTCGCTTCCCATGCTAAGTCGCTCCAATCTTTAAGTCGTAGGTCGCTAACTTGTTAGGTCAGGTATAATGTTTGCCGCACAAACTCGCTAAGTTGCTTTAGCTCGTTGGATACTCCATGCCCTAGGTCGCATACCATTTTGGACGGGACGCTGCCCCGCACCCCGCCGGGGGCGCTGCCCCCTGGACCCATGCAACCTGACCGGGCAGGTCGAACACCGTAGCGGTGGCGTTGCTCCCGCACCCCCACCTTGGGGGGTTGGCACCCCCTCTGGACCCCCCCCCCCTCCGTAGGGGATCTTAGATGAGAAATCTTTCAACAGAACTTGCCTTATTGAGATGCTGAGTTGATCAATCTTTGAGACGAGCTATCTTTGGTTTTCTCGGTCGATCTTTTGATATCATGGCCTTGCTGAAAAAGGCGGGATAACATATGTATCAGCAGCTTATGAATTTAGTTGAAAAAAAAGAGAAATGAGAGTATGTTATAGTTTTTTTTTTAATATTAGTTGGTATGCAGTTTGTATAGGATAGGCGGTCTGCATCTTTTATTTTACATCCATTTGGGTCATATATAAACAAGCCTGCATATGTTTTTATATACTTACATTTATTTTAGTATAGGTTATAGTTGTTTTGTAGTAAACTAGTTATACAGATGTATTAGTATACACATAGATTATAATATGATGCTCCGTTCACTGTATATGATATAACAGTTGAATGTGTAAGTGCAATTGTTAGTTACTATTAGGTTGCGTATAGTTAGTATATAAGTCCTAGCTTGCTTGTTTTAAAATGGTATGGTTTCGGTTATTGTTTAGTATGTGTTAAAATAAATGTAAATTGCAAATGGCGATTGTTGTTTGTTTATGTATATTGGTTTTATAAAAAAAATGTGGTACATTTGGGATTTACTATTTATTTGAAGATAAATTAATATTATTTTACATTATTTTAAATGTATGTTTGATTTTGATATATGATTTTGAAATGCCTATATATTTTAAATTTAAAATGTATTAGGATTTAGAATATGATTTATATATTTATAGTATATAGTGATATTTAAGTTCTCGTATACCAATTATCTCCATCGTCTCAGTCCTGATTTCTTTCATCTATTCATTTTATCAGCCTTGTTCGTCCAATTCGTGCCAATCTTGTTCGTTTTGGAAATTCGTGCTTAGATTCGTAACCTATTTCAAATCTCTCTAGCCTCGAAAGGTGAGCAATCACTCACGATTAACGTTCTTTTATTTATTAAATTTGATTTCAATTAAAATGGCAACTGAAATATGAAGTTGTAGTTATTTAAATTGTTATATATGTTATTATCTATAACTGTTCGCTTATGGGATATGACACCATATCCTATTGTTTATATTTATTTTGATGATATATGTCTGTTGTTGTTATTATTTTCATATTTGTTATCACTCTGCAAGTCCCCTGTTAGTATAGAAATCATTATGGGTTGAAATGATACATACCCAAACGGACTTTTGAATAGGAGAAAATCGTTATGGGTTGAAATGATAAACCCAAGCGATTTTCATTTAATTGAATTTGGGATTACGGGTTGAAATGATATCCACCCGTATATATTTAGTGTACGGGTTGAAATGATAAATATCCATGGCACTTGACTATATGATAGGAAATATATACAGACGTCGTTGGTCCATATAAATATTTTGAAAATAAATTTCTACAGTTGAAAAGAAATATATGGGATTTAATAAATAATGGTTCTTAAAATATTATATATATAAATGGAAATTTTATATATAGATTTAATAATAATATTATTGAGATTGATTTCATCCATATAATATGTTTGAGTATTATTTAAGATTTATATTTCAAAATTTACCGTTGTAAAAAGTTGAATAATTAAGATTGGGAGATAAATTTGGGTTTGTTAAAAATGGTATTTTAAATAAGGATTTATTTAATTAAATCGATTAGAAATTATTGAATGGAAAATTTAAAGGTATGATTTTGTAACTGGATTTTTGATTTAAGTGATTTAATGAATATTTCACGTTAAATAAAATTAAAGAAAATATTGAGTAAAATGTAATTTAAGGTTACTTAAATGATATTGAATCTAATAAGGGAGTATTTCAAGACTAAATAATAATGAGGTTAAATCGAGATCTATATGAAACTGTTATATAGAACATTTAAATATTAAAGCCTTGAACTATATTGGAATTTAAATGGTTTATGTTGAGATTCGGATCTGTATTTGAAATCAACGTAGTTGAATTCGTTATTTAGCAACTAAATTGAATTAAAGTAAAATTTAGGTTGAACCAAATTTGAATTTATTATTTAGAAAACTAAGTTGAATAAAAATTTAGTTGAAATGTTGAATACTTAAAGTTTTGAAATATATTGAAATATAAAAGGGTATTTTTATGATTACAAATCCGAATTTGAGATCGATAAATTGAAGTGTTTATTTTAGGAATTGAGTTGAATTTAAATTGATAAACTGAGATTGAATTTAATTTAAATGGGAAGGTCGGGTTGATGTTGAAACGATTTGTTAAGTTGAGGGAATTGAAAATACTTTATTGTATAAATTATTTAATATATATAAATACTATTTTGGGAAATATAGAGATATTTGAAGTGAAATGATATTTGGTTTTGAAGTATAAATTTAGCTGAAATGACCACGGTGTTGTAGTGTTTATTTCTACCTTGTAGATAGTTCCATGGATCCTTAGAGGATGGTTATCCCAAACATCCTTTAAGTTATTTATATTTCAGTTGATATTTCACTGGAGTTGGATTTATTGATATAAGAATGTTAATCCTGACTCGAGTGTTTTGTGTTTTGCTTTACGCTCGGGTCAGACTGAGTGATATAGAATTAGAGACTCACATTTGGAGTTTCATTTGGAGATCCAACTATCGATTCAGATTCCAGTCTTTCCAGTTGATTGGTTCAGAGAAGTCATCTGGTGCATTGGAGACTTCACTGCATTTGAACTATCCGGTTGTATTTTATTTCTAACTCTGATGTGTATAGTAGCTTCATGAACTACTATTCTTTATCTATTCCGCTGCATTATATTACTCTGTGATCTGTGCTTGATTTATTTATTGTATATTTTAAGTTTTGCCAAATTTTAATTAACAATTAGGTATTTTGAATTATTCAAGTCGGATATGTATGGTTTTATTATCGATTTGAATGGTCCAAAATAGCAGGTCGTTACAGCTTTAGTACAGTGTGCCTTGTATTGGAGAATTCTTCTCTCTCTTTTGTCTGAAAAAATTTTACACTTCACTTTCGGAGATAGTCACTTTCATTTTTTGACAAGTGGATTCTCCTACGCGGTGAAGCGAGTTTCCAAAGAAGGCTTTGAATTGGCACTACAACTTCTGGGGAAGAATATTTTCAAGATGGGGAAATTGATCCTCCCTTCAGAGCTGTAGTGTGCCTCCGAAGAGGGCTTTCTTCTTCTTCTTTTTTGTTCGCTTGAGAGTGTTTTCTCACAGTTAAATGGTTCCACGGGGCGGACGCAAGTTACTTAGTTGGATGTCCGTTTGCACAAACGATCGCAACCAGTTAACAAGGGCCCTGTGCCTTCTATCTTAGGAAGGTGCCCCTCCGGTGGTTCCATCAACTTTTTGGTTGAGAAAAGCATTTCTTCTTGGGACGTGCCTCCGAAGAGGTCTTGTGCCTCCGAAGAGGTCTTGTGCCTCCGAAGAGGTCTTGTGGTGCCTCGGGAGAGGTCTTCTGCCTCCGAAGAGGGAAGGTGTGCCTTTGGTGAAGGCTAGTGCCTCAAAAGAGGGGTTGTGGTGCCTCGGAAGAGGTCTTCTGCCTCCGAAGAGGGCGGGTGTGCCTTTGGTGAAGGCTTGTGCCTCCGAAGAGGGCTTGTGCCTCCGAGGAGGTCTTTATTTGATTGCCTGGAAGTTACTTTCTCATGGTTGAATGGATTCACGGGGCAGACGCAAGTTACTTAATTGGATGTTTGTTTGCACAAATGACCGCAACTAGTTAACAAGGGCCCTCGGTGATTCCACCAATCTTTTTTGGTTGAGAAGGGAACTTTCTTTTTTCGGCGTGCCTCGTTAGGTCTTTATCCTCCGAAGAGTTGTGCCTCTGAAGAGGGCTTGTGCCTCCGAAGAGGTCTTTGGGTGGTTGGCTTGCCAAGAAGGTTGCGTCTCACGGTCAAGTGGATCCACGGGGAGACGCAAGCTATCCAACCGGATGTTCGTTTGCACAAACGATCGCAATCAGCTAGCAAGGGCCTGGTGCCTTCGCTTTGGGAAGGTGCCCCTCCGGTGGTTCCACCAACCTTTTTGTTGAGATGCAGGACTCCTTTTTGGTTGTTTTCTGTCTGCTCGCCCTTGTATGTTCGTCATTTGCTCATTAGCGATTCCCTGTTATCATTTCCAAACACATGTTCCTTTCTTTTGCAAGTAGTTTGTTTTATCCAAAGAAGTGTACTTCATTGTTAAGCGAGTCCACGGAGCAGACGCAAGCTATCTAACCGGATGTTCGTTTGCACAAACAATCGCAATCAGTTAGCAAGGGCCTGGAACCTTCACGTTAGGAGGTGCCCCTCCGGCGGAATCACTAACTGTTTGCATGAAGAACTTCTTATATAGGATTTGAATCTGGAATCTTTACGGCTTGACATTTGTTTATTGAGTGATTTCAGGGATCGCCTGGCCTTGTGATGGGTAAGCTTTGTTTTAATGGCCTGCAATATTAAATCGACATTTTAGCAATACATTTAGGGTATTTACAAATCGAAATAAAACATGCATTTTATAATAGCAGAGAACACAAGATTTATAGTGGTTCGGCCAAGAACTGGGCCTACATCCACTTTATAGTTTTTATTATTCATTTGCACTAGTTTTACAATAGCTTGCAATACAAGAATCATACATCCGTAATCATTTTACAAATTTAAGCAAAGCTTTTAAGTAAAATATGGACGCAAGTGATTGTTGTTCCAAGCTCTTGGAATTGGATCTCTTTCGACAGTTATCAGTTTGAAAGTGCCATCAAGAAGTTTTTTGCCTATGACATACGGCCCTTCCCAGTTTGGCGCAAACACTCCTGTTGCTGTCATGATCCTTTTCAAGACTAAATCCCCAATCTCAAAGCTGCGTTGGCGAACTTTGGAATTGAATTGCCTGGCAATCCTTTGCTGATGAGATGCAATTCTGAGCTGGGCCTCTTCCCTTCTTTCATCAAGGAAGTCAAGTGCTTCAAGTTGCAACTCTTCATTTTCAGCTTGGTTGAAATGAATTCTTCTGTGTGAAGGGACTTCTATTTCCATCGGAATCATTGCTTTTGATCCATATGCTAATGATAATGGAGTGTGCCCAGTCGCAGTTTTGTGGGTAGTTCTGCATGCCCATAGTGCTAGTGGCAGCTTATCGACCCAACCACCTTTTGTTTTTTCCAGCTGTTTTTTGATGGTTGACTTGATAATTTTGTTTACTGCTTCCACTTGCCCGTTTGCCTGCGGATGAGCCACTGCTGAGAAGCTTTTTTGGATCTTGAATCGCTTGCAAAAATCCTGGAACTCTTCGCTTTCGAATTGGGTACCATTGTCTGTGATTATCTTTTGAGGCACACCATACCTACAAATGATATTCTTAGTCACAAAGTTTATCATCTTTTTAGAGGTAATAGTAGCTAATGGTTCAGATTCAGCCCGTTTAGTGAAATAATCAACAGCAACAATAGCATATCTGATTCCGGACTTGGCAGTTGGCAAAGGCCCGATGAGATCTATTCCCCAAATAGCAAATGGCCATGGACTGACCATCTGCGTTAGCTCGGTGGAAGGTGCTCTTGGGATTTTTGCAAATCTCTGGCATCGGTCACATTTTCGGGCGTAGCTAGCAGCATCACGATTAATGTCTGGCCAAAAATACCCATAGCGGAGAATTTTCTTTACTAGAGTTTGACCACCTGAATAATCCCCACACTCTCCTCCGTGCACTTCAGCTAAAATTGTCTTGGCCTCTTCCTTGGTTACACATCGGAGTAATGGCATTGAGAATCCCCGTCTGAACAACCGACCGTCTTGAATTACATGAGGCTTTCCTTAACAGATTCTGACGCTCCTTTGAATTTTCAGGAAGGGAGTCGTTAAGTAGATATTCCTTGATTGGAGTCATCCACGATCCTGCTCTTGAGAAACAGTCATGATCCAGTCAATCTCCATTTCATCAATACTTGGGGCTGACAAGACTTCTACAGGAACCAATCCCAGTAATTGAGCTTCGCCAGTGCTTGAATACTTTGCGAGAGAATCTGCCTTCATGTTCTCTTCCCGGGGTATATGACTTATCGTATAATGATCGAAATCATCGAGAAGTTTCCAGGCCCTTGACAAGTAAGCCGGCAGATTTCCTCCTTTAGTTTGAAACTCTTTCTTGACTTGGCATACAATAAGCTGGGAATCACTGAAGATCTGCAAAACTCTGATATTCAGCTCTTTAGCAATCTTCAAGCCGGCAATAAGAGCTTCATATTCTGCTTCATTATTTGTCGAAGGAAATTCAAATCTCAATGCGTAGCACAATGATCGTCCTTTGGGGGTTCAAGCACGACCCCAGCTCCAGAACAATAGTCGTTTCTTGCGCCATCAACATATAACTTCCATCGGGTCGGGATGTCATTAGTAACTTCTTCCTCGCTGTCACCTTTATCTGTGAATTCTGCAATGAAATATTCTAAAGCTTATCCATTGATTGCTCTTCGGGGATGGTAAGTGATATCATATTGGCTGAGTTCAATATTCCACTTCAGAAGACGACCCGAAGTCTCAGGGCGAAATAGGACTTGCTTTAGAGGCTGATCAGTGAGGACTTTGATAGGATGATCTTGAAAATATGGCCTAAACTTTCTAGAAGCTATCAGTAGGCAATAAGCGAGCTTTTCTAGCTTCGAATAATTCATCTCTGCCCCAGTGAATCTCTTGCTGATGTAATAGACCGGGAGATGGACTTTTGCATCTTCCCGTACTAATGCTGCAATGTGAGCATGAGACGAAATTGCTAAATATATGAAAAGATCTTCACTGTTGCCGGCCTTAGAAAGTATTGGAGGCGCTTCCATGTGACAAATTAATTCATCGAAAGCTTTCTGACATTCCGGAGTCCATTCTATGTTTTTCTTTCCTTTCTTCAGAGCGTCAAAGAATGGAATGCATTTATCCGTGGCCTTGGAAATAAACCCACTCAAAGCAGCAACTTTCCTATTGAAGCTCTGCAATTCCTTCTTTGTCCTAGGGTCTTTGACTTCTCTCAGAGCAGTAATTTGAGCAGGATTATCTTCAATGCCCCTAGCACTCACAATGAAACCCAAGAATTTCCCGGACTCTACCCCGAATGAACATTTCAAAGGATTAAGCTTCATTCCATACTTTCGGAGGACTGCGAACATTTCTGCCAAATGATCCATATGGTCCACTGCCTTCTTTGACTTCACCAACATATCATCAACGTAAGCTTCCATAGTTTTGCCAATCTGTGGCTTGAACATAGCATTAACAAGTCTTGGTAAGTTGCCCCCGCATTCTTCAGTCCAAAGGGCATGACTCGGTAGCATTAAAGACCGACATCGGTGATGAAGCTCGTGTCCTCCTGATATGGCTCATGCATCATGATTTGGTTATATCCGGAGTATGCATCCATGAAAGACAACAATTCATGCCCGGCTGTTCCATCCACCAACTGATCAATCCTAGGTAACGGGAAGCAGTCTTTGGGGCAGGCTTTGTTTAAATCTGAAAAGTCGATGCATACTCTCCACTTTCCATTTGCTTTTTTAACCAGCACCGGATTAGAAACCCAATTCGGATAAGTGGACTCTCTGATGAAGCCATTCTCCATGAGCTGGTCTACTTCTTCCTTTAATGCTGCTGACCTCTCCGGACCCAGACTTCTTCTTTTCTGCTCACAGGTGTAAATTTCGGATCAATATTCAGAGTGTGTACTGCGATTTCTGGAGATATTCCACACATATCGGCATGACTCCAAGCGAATACATCCAGATTTGCTTTCAAGAATGATATCAAAGTATTTTGAACCGTCACACTAAGTTGAGAACCCACATTCAGCACCTTGTTTGGATCTTTCGAGTCAACAGGTACTGCATCGTTACTTCCACTGGCACCACTCTATTCTCCCATGTACTGGCTTTTCTGGGATCTATTTCTTTTCGTGCACCACTATGCTCGCCAGTGTAGGGTCCACCCTATAATTGCTACAAGGTTGGTTTTTTGATGCGGAGTGGAGCTGCCGCATCCTTTCCCATCTCTCTCTTCCTTGCTTCCCGCAACTCTATCAAATAACATTCTCGCCCAGCATTATGATCCCCTTTAATAACACCGACGCCATTATCCATGGGGAACTTCATAGTAAGGCACCACGGAGCGAGAATTGCCTTGAATGCTGCAAGATTTGGCCGGCCTAGGAAGGCATTGTAAGCAGAAAATCCATCAACAATCACAAAAGTCTGCTTTCGAACCACCTTTTTCTGCCCCTCTCCAAGCTCCACAAATAAATCAATAGTTCCAATCAGCTGCTTTGGTTCCCCA
Organism: Allium cepa; assembly: GCA_030765085.1. Taxonomy (NCBI): domain Eukaryota; kingdom Viridiplantae; phylum Streptophyta; class Magnoliopsida; order Asparagales; family Amaryllidaceae; genus Allium; species Allium cepa. The sequence goes on along the minus strand of CM060939.1, from coordinate 957,988,348 downwards.
GTGAACCCAGCAATCTTCTGCGATGAAGCTTGAACATCAGTCATAGGAATCTTCATTTGATCGAATGTCTTTTTGAAGAGGATATTGCAAGAGGCGCCGCAGTCAACAAACACCTTTCTTACAATAGCAGGTCTGATACCAACAGAGATGACCAAGGGATCCATGGTAGGAGCTTCAACTTCCATAGAGTCCCTGGCCCTAAACACAATGTCATCATTAAAATTTCTTTGCTGCTTCAAAGGTGCGGCGTCTTCCAACACAAAAACATTTTCTTCTACTAGGGCATATCTCAAAGCACGAGCATATCTTTCCATCTCGCCCCAGCTTCTGTCTGTCGGGTGAGGACCTCCTGTGATTACATTAATAACGGGCCTCTTTGATTCATGCGTGGTAGTCCTCTCACCCGAGCCAGATGGATGAGCAGGAAGTTGCTGGCCCTCAGTAGATGAAGTTGGGTTGTTCCTATTTCTCTTTACATATTGCTGCAGCTTGTTCTCTCTCAGCGGTTCTTCAATCAAACTTTTCAAATGGCGACATTCGTTAGTATCATGACCGGGTTGATTATGAAACCGACAAAATCTCCCACTTTGAACAGCCTTTTTCCTAAGTTTCTACACAGGGGGTTTTGGATATTCAACGGCGTATTTGGTAGCGAAAAAGATATTCTCCGGAGTATCAGTTAAAGGCGTGAAATCTGAAGGTTTTAAGAAGCGAGGTTTCTTCACATCCTTCTGCTTCTTCCCACCGTTATTCTCCCTCTTTTGACTTCCGGATTCCTTTTTGGTAGGAGCAGCAGTGTTATTCTTAACCTTCGTCAATGCCACTTTCGCCGGCGCAGGAAGGCTTTCCAAGCGCATGAACTCATCAGCTTTCTTGTAGAATTTCTCAAGCGAATTTGGTTCCTTCATCTTCAACCATTTCCCAAACTCACTCGATTTGTCGATACCCTCATTAAGTAGGTCAAAACCATTCGTGGCTCTGCATTGTCGACTTTAGCTAAGGCTATGTTGAAGTGGTTTAAGAAAGATCTAATAGACTCTCCGGGATTCTGTTCCAGGCTGGACCATGACATTATGTCCTTCGCCTTTGAAGCATACAATCTGAATTGTTCTTTAACTTCCGATTTAAATCGAAGAACTGGTCTACAGACCGGACTGGTAGCTTTGTAAACCAAAGTAGAGCCATTCCTTCCAAGTACACCAGAAAGTATCGGCATTTGATCTCATCCGATGCTCTAGCACCAGTCATGTGCCAGTCATGCTTATATAGGAATTGGTTAGGGTCGCTTGTTCCCTTATAAGACGGAATGGTGGAGGAACAAACTTCCTTGGGAATTCTGCTTTCAGAATCCTTTCGGTGAACGGAGTTTTGCTTGGAGCCAACCCCCACTGTATTTCATCTTCTTCCCTTTGCATACTTTCTTTCATAATTTGTCGAACCATACCCGAGAGGTATTCCTCATCGTTTAAAGGCTCTGCAGGACAAACTTCAGCCATTTTCTCGGAAGTTTGAACAAATGTTCGCGGAGAGTCGGCTGCGGCCTTGATCCTCCAACTTGGGGAGGTGCCTCTTCGGCGGGGCTAGCTGCCTTTTGAGGAATATTCCTCTCTTCAGGACTATGAATATCATCAGCAAAGTTTTCTTCATTGTTCACTAGTTGCGGTTAGCTCCGAGCAAAGCATTCAACCTATCAAGCATTAAAGTGTTGTGGGCTTCCATTTACTGATATAACCCAGACACTGCAGCATCTAACTCTTCCTGTGTAATTCCAACACTTGGAGCTGCTTGACTTGACGAAGGAGAAGTGGCAGTATTTTCATGAGTATCACCGGGTCTAGTAGATCTGCGCTTTCTTCCAGGAGCCATAATCTCTGATAGACTTCTGATTTTGAGAGAGATTCTTTCAACGAACTTTTGCGAAGCAATGATGAAAACACCCTGAGTTCAATTCTCAGTGAAAGCACCAAAAATGTTAACGCTAAAATTGAACGCTAACACCCCGGTGTAAGTAGTAAAATTGTGAAAGCACCACCCGTTGGTTCGGGAACTAGAGATATGCAGAAGATAACAGAAAATCAAGTAAAGAGACACAGGAAAAGTGAACGTAGGCTTAACATTAAGCCGAACCACTATAAAAACTGTATCTCTTTACTTGATTTTCTGTTATCTTCTGCATATCTCTAGTTCCCGAACCAACGGGTGGTGCTTTCACATTTTTACTACTTACATCGGGGTGTTAGCGTTCAATTTTAGCGTTAACAATGGGCACGAAAAATTAGATAATGTCATGATGAAAAGTGGTTTTCGTATAAGTGAATGTGATAAGTGTGTTTACTACAAACGAGTTAGTCAATCATATGCGATGATACATGTGGATGATATGCTAATCTTTGGTCTCAACATTAAGGTTATAGAAACCATGAAGAAAATGTTAATCAGCAATTTCGAAATGAAAGACATAGAAGTTGCAGACGTTATTTTGAAAAACAAAATAATAAAAACATCTATTGGAACTGAATTATCATAGTCACACTATGTAGACAAAGTGACTGAAAAATTCCAAGATTATGGAATCAAAGGAGTAAGAACACCTTTTAATCCATCAGAAGTACAGCCCAAAAACACTAATGAGAGTGTAATGCGACTGGAATACTCTCGTGTAATTGGATGTTTAATGTATCTCATAAATTGCACAAGACCAGATATTGCTTGTGCAGTAAATCATATAAGTAACCCAGGGAAGGAATACTGGAAAGCACTAACGAGAGTGTTGGTTATTTAAAGCATACCACAAATTTTCGTTACATTATGGAAAATATCCTGCCGTCTTGGAAGAAAATAGTAATGCAAACTAGATTTCAGGTTCAAAGGAATCTAAATCAACAAAGGGTTATGTCTTTACCCTAGCAAGAGTGGCAGTGTCATGAAAATCTACTAAACAAACATGCATAGCTCGATCCACTATGAAATCTGAGTTCATCGCATTAGATAAAACAAGCGAAGAAGCAAAATGGCTTCGTCAATTTTTAGAATATATTCTGTTTTGGCCCAAACCTGCAACAGCCATATGTATTCGCCGCGATAATCAAGTAGTGTTAAGTCGAGCTTAAAACTTTGTGTATAATGGAAAACCATGAAACATTCGTCGACGCCACAACACAGTTAGGCAGTTACTCTCTAAGGGAACTATTTCCATTGACAATGTAAGAACTGATGGTAACCTAGCAGATTCATTTACTAAAGATTTATCAAGAGAGAAAATTGAATGTGCATCGAGGGGAATGGGTTTGAAAACCTAAACCAAAATGAGTTATCATATACGGAAACCTATCATAGTGACTGGAAATGTGACAACCCGGAATTTTCTAGCAATATCAATTTAATAATCTGCATTAAATATTAAATTGATTTGATATATTTTTATTAATTAAATCTGAATTGATACTTTTCTTTTAATGAATACTAATTGGTAAATTTTATCTGTTAAAAATTAATTGTTTGTTTTCTATTTATAAATGTATATATTTGTATACATTGTAAATAGATGAGATGTTTTTTAAAGGTTTAACTAATAAATTATGTTTTAAAATTCTAATATACATTCTAGTGAATTGGAAATTATGTTTTATTTAATATAAACTTTTCAAAGCTAATAAATAAATAAATACAGGGTTTTAAATACATAAGATAAATGTTTAAATAGTTTAAAACTTATTTTAACTTAAGTTTAAATTTTAATTTATTAACAAAAGATTTGTTTTCTTTTCTTTTTAGTATAGCTTGATAAAAATATGAATTTAAGATTTTATATGAGTTTTAATATAATTTTGTAAAACAATACATTAACATACATTAATAAAATATGTAGTTTATAATAAAAAGATAATTTATTCTATCTATCATTTCAAATTGATAAATGTGTTTTTATAAAGTAAATAAAATAAAAATGTACATATAAAAATACAAGCAAGATAAATTAGGTAAAATGTAAAGTAGTACATAAGTTAAATTACAATAACATAACAACTATAAAGTTTATTTAGTTTTCAAACAACAAAACACAAATAATAACAAGTCAACAATTAATCTAGAAACAAATAATTTTCAAGTTTGTAAACTAGACAAATAAAAATGCCTGTAAAGTTAAGAATAAAAGTCAAGTGACATATGTTTTAACATGTAAGAAGTTAGAAAGCAAGAACAAAGAAAAATAAAATAATAATGCTAGTAGCTTGTAAATAAAGATTCAGACAAGTATCAAGTATAAAACAAAATAAAGTAAGGAAATCATATGCAGGCATAGGAAAGGATAGTCAACCTGTAAGAAATGACAAAGCAAAGTATAATTAGAGAAATACAAGATGAAGCTAAAGATCGTAACAAAAATAAATAAATAAATATGTATATATGAAGCTTGCTAAGGAAGACATTGTTAAGTATCCTTAAGAAAACAAACAAAAGTAATTAATGAGAAATCTTTTTAGCACACCATTATATTTCATATCAGCTTCCATCTAAACAAATATCTCTGATTTAAAATCTGTACAAACTAGATATGTATGCCATATTGTGCAAATATTGTTACAGTTTCATGAAACATAATTATAACCCTGTCTTCTTTCTTTCTATAAATCTGCATATTCAGTTCGAGCTGAGCTAAAACTAAAATAACTTCATTAAAAACCTATTTCAAACTCAACAAAGTTTCTACTTGAACATCAACCAAGATTCAATACCACTGAGAATCAAAGAATAGTGTAGCCTGTAAATTTCAAGCCTGCTTCAACAAAAAAGTGCCTCTGTTATTTCACATATTTGGTGAGTAACTTCTTTTATAAATACTTAAGTATATTCATTTATGGTTGTATGTCAGTTTATCTGAGATGAAGTTTGAAGTATGTGTGTATATATTTGAGAATGCATGTGTATATATGGATGGATAGATGGATTGATGTAGTTAAACTTGTTCTGCCTGTTTTTAGTTTTCAGGTTTGGCTTCTAAACAAAAGAATCCAATTCCTTTGGATCTGATGGTTGTTTGTATATAGAATTCAAACAAGACTTGTTTGTTTAACTTTAAAATTTAAGTTTAAAATTTATTTAACTAAAAATACAAGAGAAATTTATCTGGAAACCAAAATATAACTGGAAGTGTTTGTATATGTTTGCTCTCTGTTACTCTGTAAACAAAACTTTACTTTCAAAAATCATTTGCTCTTTCTCTGATTGATGAATGAACTTAAGATTTGAACAAAAGATGTTTGTAACATTATGAACTAAGTTTAAAATTTTAGTTAAGATAAAAACATCTTAAAACTTTTTCTCTGGAACACAAATTTCTGAGCAAACTTAAGGTTGACAAAATTTCAACTTCTACCGATCATTGATTCAGGTACATGGATCGAATCGTTGAACCAAACTATGATTTTTAAAATTAATATGGTGATTTTTAGTGGAGGGGGTAAGTTGCAGTTCGAGTTCGACCGTTTTATGCATTTTGAGTCGTCGTGGGCGATCAAGTGGATCTGGGGGGTCGAGCCTCTGACTGGGGGTGGAGGAGGCTGCCGTGGAGCTAGGAAAAATAGGGGATGGCGGCGCAATGGATCGTGGAAGCGTCGGCAATGGAATTAAGTTTATAAACCTAATTTTACTGTGTTTTGAGTTTTGGATCACCGCGTTTTGTACAAGGGTGCGAGTGGCACGTGGCTTTGAGGGGAGGTAGAGGGGAGATGAACGATGTCTCGGCCGGAGTTTGGTGGCCTCTGGGGGTCGAAGCACCGCGTGCGTGGCGTTGATAGGCATGGAGGGGTGAGTGGTGTTGTGTTTTCCAGGTTTTGTGTTTTTTCCATTTTCATTCGCGCGCGCCTGGGAAATACCCGAAGTAGGTGGATGTTTTTCATGGGGAACTTCGTGGGTTTACTCGAAGTAAACAACAGGGGGGCTCGGGTTATTGATTTTCAGGTTTTTAAAACCTGTAACAGGTTTTTGACAGTTTTTTTGAACTTTTGTTTTAAAATTTAAAATCAAAGTTAAAACCTAGTTCTAATTCAAAGTTTAACTGTGAATTTAAGTTAGTTTTGAAATAAAGTTGAAAATAATGAAGTTCCATAATTTAAATTATTTTAATAACTTAAAAGTGATTAATAATTAAAGTATTTTCAAACGAGAGTGAGTTCGAATGAAATTTGAACTGTTAAGAAACGATTGAATCAAGTTAACTCGAAAATTGGAAATCAGGATTTAGATTTGAAATTCTAGATTTGGAACTAAAGTAAGTTTTATAATTTAAATTGATTCAAATAAGTTTAATGCTATTAAATATGTAAGTTTAAAAGGGGTTTTGAAAATAAATTAGTGTTAAAAATTTTATTAAGGATAAAATTGGAATTTATTGAAATAAATGTTTTAAACATATTGGAATTGAAAACATAATCAATAATAAGAATGGTTTACTTTAATTCATGAAGTTATATACATAAACCTTTAAGTTAATTAAGTAAGAATAATTAATGATTGACATTAATTAAATAAGTAATTCAAGTTAATTAATAAATTAATTAACTAATATGTGATTAAGAACCATAGATTAGATTTTGATTTGAATTAATAAATTCTAATGGTTAATCAAACTTATAATTAATAATGATTATATAAGTTAATTATTTTAGAAGATAGTAATTAAATAAGTGTTAATGAAGATCATAACTAGCTTATTTTATAATTAATTAATGTAATTGATTTTTAATAAATTAATTTGATTAATTAATTCAATAATAATCATTGTGATAGTTTAAATGTAAATTATTTATTTGAGAAGTAATTAAGAAATTAATTACTTATTAATTGAGTAAATTGATTTGATTTGAGTTAATTAATTTAGTTTAATTAACTGATATTTCGGGATTAAATTACTTAGAGAAGTAATTGATGGATAGTTACTGGAGGTAATTAACTGGATGACGATTGTTAATGGAAGTAATTGGAATATAATTACTTGAAATTAATCAAAGGATTAATTTAGAGTGTTATTGAGAAGTAATTAATTATGAACGATTAATTACTGTTTGTTATTAATCAAGAGGATTAATATTTGTAATTTGAAGATTTGTATTCTTAATATAATTAACAAATGAAAATCTAATTAGAAATCATTAATTAAAATAATAAATGATGGAATTAGAAATTGATTTATTTGAGAATAATAAATCAACAAGATAATTAAATGGTAATAAATGTAATTAATTAATGGATTTATTCAAGATTAATTTCTGTAAATGAATTAAGGGAATTACTGGAATGTAGCAAAGGATATTTAAATCAAAGATGATTAATTTGAATATATAAGTAATGGATAATAAGATTAAATTAAGTTAATTAATAAATTTTAGAAATCATTTGATGATTTGGTATGAGTAATTACATAGTGTATTTAATGGAGAATAATTACTTAGAATAGTAATTAGATGTTAACTGCTTGATGAAATTCGTACAAGATGATTTGTAAGTGAAGTAATTTGGGTAATTTCTTTTGTAATTAATCAAGGGATTAATTTATGGGAATAATTAATCATGGACTGATTAATAAGTAATTAAGGATAGTTACTGGCTGGTTTGTTATTAATCAAGAGGTGATTGATAATTGTGTTTAAGTACAGATTAATCACTTAAAGTAATTTAATATAAGTTGATAGTTATAATTAATGATGTAATTAAGAATTGTTAATTAAGAAATAACTAATGGGAAATAATAAAATGTTAATTGCTATGAATGATTGAGAATAATACAAATTTAGAAATTAATTAAAGACTAAATTATTCTTGTAGTTAGAGAATGATTAATTAATTAATTTGATTTATAATTAATTAATGATTGTGAGAGCAGGATTTATGGAATGAGTAATTAATTTAATTTAAATTAATTAAAAATGGAAGTAGTTAATTTAATTCATTTTAAATTAATTATAGATTGTGATTCATAAATCATTGCTTATGGATGATATTGATATTTCATTGTTTGATTGTGATCTCAGATATGAGATGGATAATATCTATGTGATATGGATGTATGCTTTAAGTATGATAATATTTAATTATCTATTTGGATGATGATATTAGTTATCTGTTTATGATGATGTGATTATCTATTATGAGATGTGATTTATCTATCTATGCATATTGATAATATTGAATTGACTGTTAAGACTAAATAGACAACTTGGCCTTAAAAGACACGTTTTGGATTTTGATGAGACCGGGATCGGTTTTCCTTATTTGGAATATCCGAAAACCACATCGTTTCCAAATTAACGATAGGTCGTGAATCTGAAGTGAAGATGAAGATTCAGAATGCAAGGGTTAACGTCGTTAGCTCTGAGGGTGATTCCAAAACGAGTGTAACGAGATAATGCCTTCGGTTTCGTTCGAACCCGGAACGAACTTGTATGGATTGAATGCTTTCAACACATCGTCAGGCGGACGATGAGCATTCTAAGGAATATGTTCTATAAAGGTAATCGTAACCTCAAGCCTCATCAACTGGGAATGGCTAAAACAGGGGAGGTGCAGCAAGGTTAGGTGGGTCATGCCCAAGCAGGACAAGGATATTCCCCTGTCTAGATGTCCCTTTTTATTCGGTTGTGTGGGCAGTTGGTCTGCAGCCAACTGCGGGGTTTATCTTGTTCAGGACTGTTCAGTAAAGAATGGTTCCGGCCTTGTGTTTCAGGGAGTCGGGAGTGATCCTCGGTGCGTTGATCTAGGCCACGTACTGTGACGGGCGGTACCCCAGTAGCCCTTCCATTGTATGGAATCCAAAATCCAATAAGTGCCAACGGTTTTGATTGTGTTACCCACTTTTGTGGCTAGTAGCTGGAATTTAATAAATGTAACAATTTCGGCTAGTTTCTATTTACTTGAAAACCCAAGACCTATTATAATATCACTGGATTTCCTATCAAATGTTTTGGTTAGCGTAAGGTAAAAACTTTTCCATGTTTATGTGTGGGAAGTCTTACGTGATGCCTTTTATTTTCAAAGGATTTTCAAAATTAAGCAACTTTAACCTGTTACTCATACCAGACCCATGTCTGACCCGAAGTTTATTTTTGTTTTTCATAAACTCTCGGGTACCCAAATTTTTACGGGTAGCCAAGGGATTCAGGTTTAGCTTTGACGAATTCTGGAGGAGCAATGGAGCAGGAGGCTTCAGCGTTGTAGATATATATATAGTTCCGCTGTGTGGTATCTCTGTGATATATTGTATTGTGTTGTATTAACTAGACAGGTGTTTATAACTGTCTAGTATGTGATGTATTATCTGTATAACTCTGATTTATGTTATATATTATGTAAATACTTATGTGATTAATATAATTTATTCGTTCCGCCGTGAGATTCTGATGTTGTTGTTCTTTCTTCTCTATCTTTTCTATTTTCTCACCCTTTTCTTTCTTAATAACGATACTTCTTCCTGGGCATAGGAAGTAGGGTCGTTACAGTGGTATCAGAGCGCTAGGTTGAGTGAATACCTAGGCTCTTGGGTGATTTCTTTCCTGAGAGAGCGTATTTGTAATTTTGATATATATATATATATATATATATATATATATATATCTATTTGTTGGGTTACCTGTTCGGGTTTTCCAATATAAGCATAAGGGTAGATTGAGTAGTAGTGTGTGTAACACGACTACCTGTGGTCGGAAGTATATTTGATGAGACTGTAGACCAAATACCGTCTCGAGTAAATTTGTGGTGTAAGGATTTCACCTAATCTCTGGAGGAAAACTGTTAAGATTTGGAGTCCATTTTGTAGTACAAGTGGATGAGTAGAATTTGGATTTTTGTGTGTTGAGCAGAAGCTAGAATATTATCTGGGTAACTCAAGAAGTAGTAGTTGTGTGTTGAGATGCAGTAGCGATGGTTTGTTTCCGAAGAAGTTCTCAAAGATCTTTGGATAAGAAAGTGTGTCTGCATTAGTTTTGAGTTTTAGTTCAGCGGAATGTTGTGTTTGGCTTTGAGGCCCGAGTATTCCGAGGAATTTTGGATTAAGAAATTTTTGGGCGTCAGTAGCAGTGTTGCAACTCAGATTGTTCTACCGGCACGCGAGGAGGTCATCTGTCAGCAGTTCTTTAGAGGTGAAGTTAAGAGGCAGTTTTGTGAATCCATTTCTTCAATGGATTGGCTGGATTAGTTTAAGCTGTTCAGATTGGTAAGGAGAGAGCAGTTTTCTTGGGATATTAGCCTGGGTTGATCGCAAAAGTGACTTGCGATAGTTAAGTATTCTCTGGGATGGCAGAGATTTTTCTGAATATCTTTGAAGAGGTCGGTGGTTTGCCTTAGCATCTGAGGGGTTGAGTTTGGTATCGACTGGATTTCAGAAGTAGTACAGATGGTTCAGCTTAGTAATAGAATAGTTTCTAGAGAGAGAAATTGGTAAAGCAGCTCAGATTTTGGAGAAACTTCTGAGTTTTATTTTGTATCTGTTGAATCATATTTTTATAATGTGTTGTCCAGTTTGTGCTTATGTGTATCATCAGCATTTTCATCTGCCCCAGATCAGAGTTGTACAGCGGAAGCAGTTGGAAGTGCATTTGTTTTTCTTCTTTTCTGGAAAGAAGAGGTTGTTTTCTATTGATGATAGTAGATGTTGTGTTCTTGATTTTGGTTGGTCTTGAGAAGATCATTCTACTGGATTGTTTTTGGATTCAGATTATTTTAGGAGTTATCAGCAAAGGTTGAGCTGATCAGTAGGTCGAAGGCAGCTCTGAATTGTCAGAAGTATTTGGTGGATAAGAGACGAAGGAATTAGGATTTCGGAGTCAGAGATTTGATTCTGGATGAATTTTCTTTGGTTCAAAGGAACTCTATCCAGAATTTTGTATGGATAGTTTGCTTGTTGATTGAGTAGATTGGTTGTGATGGTTGTTAGCATGTGATTGATATATGCTTATGGTTTAAAATTAATTTAAAATCTAAAATATATTATTAAATTACCTTTGCTTTTAAATTTCGGGGACGAAATTCTTTTAAGGGGGAAGGAATGTGACAACCCGGAATTTTCTAACAATATCAATTTAATAATCTGCATTAAATATTAAATTGATTTGATATATTTTTATTAATTAAATCTGAATTGATACTTTTCTTTTAATAAATATTTAATTGGTAAATTTTATCTGTTAAAAATTAATTGTTTGTTTTCTATTTATAAATGTATATATTTGTATACATTGTAAATAGATGAGATTTGTTTTAAAGGTTTAACTAATAAATTATGTTTTAAAATTCTAATATACATTCTAGTGAATTGGAAATTATGTTTTATTTAATATAAACTTTTCAAAGCTAATAAATAAATAAATACAGGGTTTTAAATACATAAGATAAATGTTTAAATAGTTTAAAACTTATTTTAACTTAAGTTTAAATTTTAATTTATTAACAAAAGATTTGTTTTCTTTTCTTTTTAGTTAGCTTGATAAAAATATGAATTTAAGATTTTATATGAGTTTTAATATAATTTTGTAAAACAATACATTAACATACATTAATAAAATATGTAGTTTATAATAAAAAGATAATTTATTCTATCTATCATTTCAAATTGATAAATGTGTTTTTATAAAGTAAATAAAATAAAAATGTACATATAAAAATACAAGCCTATAAGATAAATTAGGTAAAATGTAAAGTAGTACATAAGTTAAATTACAATAACATAACAACTATAAAGTTTATTTAGTTTTCAAACAACAAAACAAAAATAATAACAAGTCACATACATTTCAAAAATATAATAACAAGTCAACAATTAATCTAGAAACAAATAATTTTCAAGTTTGTAAACTAGACAAATAAAAATGCCTGTAAAGTTAAGAATAAAAGTCAAGTGACATATGTTTTAACATGTAAGAAGTTAGAAAGCAAGAACAAAGAAAAATAAAATAATAATGCTAGTAGCTTGTAAATAAAGATTCAGACAAGTATCAAGTATAAAACAAAATAAAGTAAGAAAATCATATGCAAGCATAGGAAAGGATAGTCAACCTGTAAGAAATGACAAAGCAAAGTATAATTAGAGAAATACAAGATGAAGCTAAAGATCGTAACAAAAATAAATAAATAAATATGTATATATGAAGCTTGCTAAGGAAGACATTGTTAAGTATCCTTAAGAAAACAAACAAAAGTAATTAATGAGAAATCTTTTTAGCACACCATTATATTTCATATCAGCTTCCATCTAAACAAATATCTCTGATTTAAAATCTGTACAAACTAGATATGTATGCCATATTGTGCAAATATTGTTACAGTTTCATGAAACATAATTATAACCCTGTCTTCTTTCTTTCTATAAATCTGCATATTCAGTTCGAGCTGAGCTAAAACTAAAATAACTTCATTAAAAACCTATTTCAAACTCAACAAAGTTTCTACTTGAACATCAACCAAGATTCAATACCACTGAGAATCAAAGAATAGTGTAGCCTGTAAATTTCAAGCCTGCTTCAACAAAAAAGTGCCTCTGTTCTTTCACATATTTGGTGAGTAACTTCTTTTATAAATACTTAAGTATATTCATTTATGGTTGTATGTCAGTTTATCTGAGATGAAGTTTGAAGTATGTGTGTATATATTTGAGAATGCATGTGTATATATGGATGGATAGATGGATTGATGTAGTTAAACTTGTTCTGCCTGTTTTTAGTTTTCAGGTTTGGCTTCTAAACAAAAGAATCCAATTCCTTTGGATCTGATGGTTGTTAGTATATAGAATTCAAACAAGACTTGTTTGTTTAACTTTAAAATTTAAGTTTAAAATTTATTTAACTAAAAATACAAGAGAAATTTATCTGGAAACCAAAATATAACTGGAAGTGTTTGTATATGTTTGCTCTCTGTTACTCTGTAAACAAAACTTTACTTTCAAAAATCATTTGCTCTTTCTCTGATTGATGAATGAACTTAAGATTTGAACAAAAGATGTTTGTAACATTATGAACTAAGTTTAAAAATTTAGTTAAGATAAAAACATCTTAAAACTTTTTCTATGGAACAAAAATCTCTGAGCAAACTTAAGGTTGACAAAATTTCAACTTCCACCGATCATTGATTCAGGTACATGGATCGAATCGTTGAACCAAACTATGATTTTTAAAATTAATATGGTGATTTTTAGTGGAGGGGGTAAGTTGCAGTTCGAGTTCGACCGTTTTATGCATTTTGAGTCGCCGTGGGCGATCAAGTGGATCTGGGGGGTCGAGCCTCTGACTGAGGGTGGAGGAGGCTGCCGTGGAGCTAGGAAAAATAGGGGATGGCGGCGCAATGGATCATGGAAGTGTCGGCAATGGAATTAAGTTTATAAACCTAATTTTACTGTGTTTTGAGTTTTGGATCACTGCGTTTTGTACAAGGGTGCGAGTGGCACGTGGCTTTGAGGGGAGGTAGAGGGGAGATGAACGATGTCTCGGCCGGAGTTTGGTGGCCTCTGGGGGTCGGAGCACCGCGTGTGTGGCGTTGACAGGCATGGAGGGGTGAGTGGTGTTGTGTTTTCCAGGTTTTGTGTTTTTTCCATTTTCATTCGCGCACACCTGGGAAAAACCCAAGTATGTGGATGTTTTTCACGGGGAACTTCGTGGGTTTACTCGAAGTAAACAACAGGGGGGCTCGGGTAATTGATTTTCAGGTTTTTAAAACCTGTAACAGGTTTTTGACAATTTTTTTGAACTTTTGTTTTAAAATTTAAAATCAAAGTTAAAACCTAGTTCTAAATCAAAGTTTAACTGTGAATTTAAGTTAGTTTTGAAATAAAGTTGAAAATAATGAAGTTCCGTAATTTAAATTATTTTAATAACTTAAAAGTGATTAATAATTAAAGTATTTTCAAACGAGAGTGAGTTCGAATGAAATTTGAACTGTTAAGAAACGATTGAATCAAGTTAACTCGAAAATTGGAAATCAGGATTTAGATTTGAAATTCTAGATTTGGAACTAAAGTAAGTTTTATAATTTAAATTGATTCAAATAAGTTTAATGCTATTAAATATGTAAGTTTAAAAGGGGTTTTGAAAATAAATTAGTGTTAAAAATTTTATTAAGGATAAAATTGGAATTTATTGAAATAAATGTTTTAAACATATTGGAATTGAAAACATAATCAATAATAAGAATGGTTTACTTTAATTCATGAAGTTTTAGAATTTTATTTACATAAACCTTTAAGTTAATTAAGTAAGAATAATTAATGATTGACATTAATTAAATTAGTAATTCAAGTTAATTGATAAATTAATTAACTAATATGTGATTAAGAACCATAGATTAGATTTTGATTTGAATTAATAAATTCTAATGGTTAATCAAACTTATAATTAATAATGATTATATAAGTTAATTATTTTAGAAGATAATAATTAAATAAGTGTTAATGAAGATCATTAACTAGCTTATTTTATAATTAATTAATGTAATTGATTTTTAATAAATTAATTTGATTAATTAATTCAATAATAATCATTGTGATAGTTTAAATGTAAATTATTTATTTGAGAAGTAATTAAGAAATTAATTACTTATTAATTGAGTAAATTGATTTGATTTGAGTTAATTAATTTAGTTTAATTAACTGATATTTCGGGATTAAATTACTTAGAGAAGTAATTGATGGATAGTTACTGGAGGTAATTAACTGGATGACGATTGTTAATGGAAGTAATTGGAATATAATTACTTGAAATTAATCAAAGGATTAATTTAGAGTGTTATTGAGAAGTAATTAATTATGAATGATTAATTACTGTTTGTTATTAATCAAGAGGATTAATATTTGTAATTTGAAGATTTGTATTCTTAATATAATTAACAAATGAAAATCTAATTAGAAATCATTAATTAAAATAATAAATGATGGAATTAGAAATTGATTTATTTGAGAATAATAAATCAACAAGATAATTAAATGGTAATAAATGTAATTAATTAATGGATTTATTCAAGAATAATTTCTGTAAATGAATTAAGGAAATTACTGGAATGTAGCAAAGGATATGTAAATCAAAGATGATTAATTTGAATATATAAGTAATGGGTAATAAGATTAAATTAAGTTAATTAATAAATTTTAGAAATCATTTGATGATTTGGTATGAGTAATTACATAGTGTAATTAATGGAGAATAATTACTTAGAATAGTAATTAGATGTTAATTGCTTGATGAAATTCATACAAGATGATTTGTAAGTGAAGTAATTTGGGTAATTTCTTTTGTAATTAATCAAGGGATTAATTTATGGGAATAATTAATCATGGAATGATTAATAAGTAATTAAGGGTAGTTACTGGCTGGTTTGTTATTAATCAAGGGGTGATTAATAATTGTGTTTAAGTAAAGATTAATCACTTAAAGTAATTTAATATAAATTGATAGATATAATTAATGATATAATTAAGAAATTGTTAAATAAGAAATAACAAATGGGAAATAATAAAATGTTAATTGCTATGAATGACTGAGAATAATACAAATTTAGAAATTAATTAAAGACTAAATTATTCTTGTAGTTAGAGAATGATTAATTAATTTGATTTATAATTAATTAATGATTGTGAGAGCATGATTTATGGAATGAGTAATTAATTTAATTTAAATTAATTAAAAATGGAAGTAGTTAATTTAATTCATTTTAAATTAATTATAGATTGTGATTCATAAATCATTGCTTATGGATGATATTGATATTTCATTGTTTGATTGTGATCTCAGATATGAGATGGATAATATCTATGTGATATGGATGTATGCTTTAAGTATGATAATATTTAATTATCTGTTTGGATGATGATATTAGTTATCTGTTTATGATGATGTGATTATCTATTATGAGATGTGAATTATCTATCTGTGCATATTGATAATATTGAATTGACTGTTAAGACTAAATAGACAACTTGGCCTTAAAAGACACGTTTTGGATTTCGATGAGACCGGGATCGGTTTTCCTTATTTGGAATATCCGAAAACCACATCGTTTCCAAATTAACGATAGGTCGTGAATCTGAAGTGAAGATGAAGATTCAGAATGCAAGGGTTACCGTCGTTAACTCTGAGGGTGATTCCAAAACGAGTGTAACGAGATAATGCCTTCGGTTTCGTTCAAACCCGGAACGAACTTGTATGGATTGAATGCTTTCAACACATCGTCAGGCGGACGATGAGCATTCTAAGGAATATGTTCTATAAAGGTAATCGTAACCTCAAGCCTCATCAACCGGGAATGGCTAAAACAGGGGAGGTGCAGCAAGGATAGGTGGGTCATGCCCAAGCAGGACAAGGATATTCCCCTGTCTAGATGTCCCTTTTTATTCGGTTGTGTGGGCAGTTGGTCTGCAGCCAACTGCGGGGTTTATCTTGTTCAGGACTGTTCAGTAAGGAATGGTTCCGGCCTTGTGTTGCAGGGGGTCGGGAGTGATCCTCGGTGCGTTGATCTAGGCCACGTACTGTGACGGGCGGTACCCCAGTAGCCCTGCCATTGTATGGAATCCAAAATCCAATAAGTGCCAACGGTTTTGATTGTATTACCCACTTTTGTGGCTAGTAGCTGGAATTTAATGAATGTAACAATTTCGGCTATTTTCTATTTACTTGAAAACCCTAGACCTATTATAATATCACTGGATTTTCTATCAAATGTTTTGGTTAGCGTAAGGTAAAAACTTTTCCATGTTTATGTGTGGGAAGTCTTACGTGATGCCTTTTATTTTCAAAGGATTTTCAAAATTAAGCAACTTTAACCTGTTACTCATACCAGACCCATGTCTGACCCGAAGTTTATTTTTGTTTTTCATAAACTCTCGGGTACCCAAATTTTTACGGGTAGCCAAGGGATTCAGGTTTAGCTTTGACGAATTCTGGAGGAGCAATGGAGCAGGAGGCTTCAGCGTTGTAGATATATATATAGTTCCGCTGTGTGGTATCTCTGTGATGTATTGTATTGTGTTGTATTAACTAGACAGGTGTTTATAACTGTCTAGTATGTGATGTATTATCTGTATAACTCTGATTTATGTTATATATTATGTAAATACTTATGTGATTAATATAATTTATTCGTTCCGCTGTGAGATTCTGATGTTGTTGTTCTTTCTTCTCTATCTTTTCTATTTTCTCACCCTTTTCTTTCTTAATAACGATACTTCTTCCTGGGCGTAGGAAGTGGGGTCGTTACAGGAAATCCCACGAACTAGGATCAACGGGCAAAGCAGTTCTGAGTAACTCAAGAAGTAATGCATTTATTTAAACTTAGTCCTACTTCATTCCTATGATGTACAATAGAGCCTGCAGAAGTATTAAAAAGGTTAAGGTATACTTTTAATGATAAACATCAAGTGGAGTAAACGTAGGATACTCTTTATGGATGCGATCACCTATGTAATTTTGAGCTAGCTCGGCTCTACGAGAATATTAAGGCTTAAATTTTGTAATCAAAATGAACACAAACAAAAGATTGGACGTGAAGGGAAACAATATTTTGTAAAGCTTGTTGTATGGTTATATACTAACAACTAATGATTCAAGATGAAATATCCACATATAGCCAAGTATATCCAATAAGTTTTAAGTAGGGAATGTTCAAAGTGAAATATCTACTTATTCTCGATATAGTATTTTTCCATACGTGCTCTGTGATATTCCCCTATATGTGAAGAAGACATATATTGTCATTCATGTGACAGATTGTTAGAGATCTTTGCATAGGTGAATGAAAATATAATCCCACATCTCAAAAACAAAGAAGTTTTCGTATTTATATAATCCTTCCCATCAACCTATATGACCCTTAGGGTGAGGTAATTTCGTACGAGGAGGAGAACCTATATGCCCAAAGTTTAAAAATACGCCCGCCGCCCGCCCATCCGACCAACCGAGTTCGCGTCTAATGTGTTACTATCTTTTTGCTTGAAAAAAACAAAGTCTGCTTTAAACAGTGCTTTTTTCAAACAAACGCAAACAATGATGAACGACCACAACTGTTTCACATAATGCGACTACTGATGATGGACGGATGCGACTGTTTGCTCAAAATAGAAACGACTGTTAGGCGTCGCAAAATGACCAACGAATAGAAACTACTGTTAGGCATTGCAAATGATCGATGGATAAAAACGACTGTACGGCGTTGCAAACGAAGGACGAACAGAAACGACTATTGGACGTTGCAAATGACTGACGAACAGAAACAACTATTGGACATTGCAGATGACTTTTTAATTCGAAAGAAAAGACAACCTTCTAAGCGGACGCAACTGTTGAAGGCTATAAAAGGAGAGGACTACCGATCTCATTCCCCATCCCCTTTTCTTCGTCTTCGTCTTCCTTCTGTTCTCAAATCAAAGCATTATCAAATCACGGAGTAGACATACCCGTCACAATCACGTCCAAATTATTCTGTTGTATCTTGAAAAACTTTGCAAATAAAATTTTAAGGAGATTACTAAGGCTACCTTGTAATTCCTTTCTGTTTTATATCGGTATCATATTATTATGCATCCGTCTGCACGTTTTCGTACAGTTCCTACAGCTTGTTTTCGTTGTTACTTACTGTTTTGGTAAAACGACCATCTACAATCTATATATCAAATACAACAAATCATAAAATGCATTATGCACTTCATTTGACTAGAACATGTACCTAATTGCCCGTAAGATCGGTTCATGTCATCTTTTAAATGTATATTTTCTAGCTTCTTTGTTTGTTGTGTGTATTTGCATCTTGCCTTAGATGTACTCTTTGGTACCCGTTACTTTTCAAAAATTTCTTTACTTTGTTCATTTCTCTGTTTGGATTTGTATGTCATTCATGCTTCCAAAATGAGGTGTAAATTTCGACCATTCCAAATCCTAGTGAGGAAAGGAATTCAGCCAAATTTGATTGAAATTGAGAAAACAGTTGGCTGATTTGAATTTACCAATGATACGATTGGATCAACTTAAACAAGTTATTTTTTCGTTATATGAAAGTCAAAACCAATTCATTTTGAATTTTGAAAAATCAAAGGCTACTTGTTTAAAAGAGTATTTGGTTGGACTTAAATAAACTATTTTTAGAACAAAAAAAAGAAACCAAAATAAATTGGCTTTTTTACCTTTAAATAGCAAAAAAAATAGACTTGTTTAAATGCTGCCAAACGGACATGAAGCCCATTCAAACAGATCACAAGTTTTATGTTTGTTAAAGTAAATTGAATTGACTGATTATTCAATTTCATGACGGCCTGTTTTGTCTTTGTCGATTTCGTTGATTTTTTAATATCCATCTTTTGCACAACCCCATAACCCAAAATCCATAGTAACGCCATAATTTTTGTCGTTTACAATTATTGCTCAATTAAGAACAGCCACAGTAGTTGCTATTGAATTTTCTGTAAAGAAAATTAATTTTTGTTAACGGACGGGAATGAGATGAGTTGGGTGGGTTTTTTTTTTCCCCCTCACTCACCTCGGGAATTTTAAACCCTACCCCAAATCCTTTTTTCGAACCGATGCGGGTCTGAATTTTGTCCCGTATCATACAAGTCAGAATAAATCCGCTTCTAAATCGGGTGAGGTTTTACGTATTCATTCAAAAGAATGAATGTACAATGTTTATTTTATTTGTAAAAGCGATTATCACTAAATGATATAATATAATATATATATATATATATATATATATATATATATATATATATATATCAATGCATTTACATTTATAAGTAAAATAATGAAAACGAACTATGATAACGATTCAAGAAGAATATGTACATGTTATTATATAATTAGTAGTAATGCAACTTAATACCATAAACCTCATATAACTTATTGAATGGAAGATTGAAATATCTATGTTATAACCATCCATATATAAAAGAACAACAAATCATCGTTACAGTAATAATATGATTTTATGAGATCTCAGAAGTGCAGGTCGAGTTGGGACGGATTACTCAAGCCTTGACCCGACCTTAGATTCGAGCTTTTAAAAACTGATCATGGGTCTACCCGTCATGATAATTCAATGGAGCGGGTTTGGATGGATCAAAACAAGGACGGATGTATCGGGTTTAGACCCTGGACTTACCTCACCACATCGTTGGCAGGATTATGTCCCAGTTTGTACCACTCTTATATTTTCAGTCAGGCTTATAAAAAATTTGCCATTAGTATAGCTTTTGGTAAACCGTGACTTATTTTATTTTTGAAATTGCAGTTGAGCATAGCCCCCTTGTCTTTAATCTGCAGTTTTCCTTCGCATGTTCAGTTGTTGCCATAGTTCCGTGTCCAGACCCGGCCCATTCTGTGTGCTGCCTCAGCTTGGAGTTTTAACCCAATGTAGAAAATTTATATGCAAAAAATTGTTGCCCTTGAGGGTTTTGAACCCAGAACACTTCACCACAGACTGAACGGTTCACCAATAAACCTAATATAAAAGTGCTCAGAATTTGTAACCTTTTTTTTTATGTAAATAAACTACAGCTCAACTTTAATTATATTTTACCCTGACCCAATGGGCTACCTCAATCGATGGGCTTGATGGGCTGCCCTTTAGGCCGGACCTGTCCGCGTTTGTAAATCATAGTTATTAGATATACCTCGGTTGTTTTTTCATATGCAATTTTGCATTTCTTAACAAGTATGTATTTATCAACGATGCATATATTATTATAATTTTGGAATTAATATGACGATTTTCTTTGCGCAAACAGGTAATGGAAACAGATAACTAATTATATTGGTATAATTTCCCAAATCAACACAAATATACATATTTTCCAACGCTCGTCCATCAAAAATGCCTTGGTCTTTGTGTGTGTGGTCTTTGTGTGTGTGCATACACACGTGTACATGTTAATCATGTGTAATACCTGATTACTAACTATTTTTTACCATGTATTTTATTGAATATTTCTGTTTTTAGTTTGTAATAATACAAATAATTTTATTTTGAATATATTATCATTATATGTGGACGAATTGGAAGAAAACTGCAATTGATGGGTTTTTTTTCTTTTAAAATTATACATATACATATATATATATAGACACACGCACGCTCGCGCGCGCGCACGCTCGCGCGCGCACACACATATAACTGTACGGTCGTATTAGTTCAATTTCAAAATGGGTTGTCCGGACTTTGTCAATTTTGTTACTTTTTTATTTTCAATCTTTCGCATTACCCTCCAAAAACGGATAAATATCCGATATCCCAAAAACGAATGCGGATATAAAGACATCCGCATGCAAAAATTATATGTCCGATTTTTGTCAAGATTATAATTTAAATTACATGTATTTTAGTACAATGGAAGATATTTATTATTTTGTTAAGTTAATAGTTTATATTATATACACATAATGCCTATTAACTACTTAGAACTATTTACTATTACCATATTTATTTATTTTTAATGCTTTTATATAAAAAATTATATTAAACTAAAATTTTCTATTTATATTTCTTGATTTACCCATCATTAACGGTCCACGGATGAGATAATTATCCAACAGTCGTCTGCATCTATGAATGCGGATATTCGATATTCGAAAATGATTTCGAGTAATGATGCGAATATGATACCATCTGCATCCAAAAATATCCGTCGTTGACAGGCCTAAGCACTGGCATCATTTGTCAAAGCAAATGTAAATTGCCAAAGCTTATAATTATTTTAGAACTCTAAAGTTAACTTTGACGGCAAAATATTTTATTACCAAACGTGGGATAACTGTACGTAAGAAGTGAACAACTGAGCATTAGATTACACAAGCACAAATCATACAAATAAAGCAGTTGGAAACTGCACAGGGAAAACATGCTTACAAATTATGGCACTGATCAAAATTTACTCTACACTAGCATTTTACATGAACCCTGAGATCATGATCAGCCAAGAGGCTTTTACAGCAATAGACTATTTATATTTATATGAGGAAAGTACTCTTTTCATGTTAAGATTACTGAAATAAACTAGCAACGCAAATTGGATTTCATTTGATTTAACCTGTAAGCAACACAGCATATTTAGATACCTATTGTTAAAGAAGTTAAGGATTGCAATGTCAGCAGAATTAAAATCATTAAATGACAACATAATAAATCATGGGTACTTAACATCTGATATAGTATGTGAGAACAAATGATAACATGCTGAGTAGGCTGAAAAATGAAACATTTGACTCGGTATTAAGCTCAGAAAAATGCACAAATTTACGAAGAAAATAGTAGTACAGGTGTACAGTCATATTATACATAAAACATAATTCTCTACGTTGTAAACATATGGTATTTCACCCAAATATGAATTCAAATTGAACTACATGTTTGGGTATGAATCATCGTTGTAACACATGATGAGTTTCTCAGGGTAATAATAAAATAGCTGAATATTTGAAGCTGATAACCGAAATGATAACATGGTTGACTCCGATAGGAAAAACTCAAGATGTAAAAAATACATGCTAACTAGTTGAACATACCTTTCATAAATTTCATGGAAACTCTTCGAATAGTTTTTTCCAAAACAAAACAATAGATAGGCTTATAAACGGATACTTTAAGATACGAATAGTGTCATATCCGCATCCGGTATCCGAAATCATTTTCGGATATCGGATATCTGCATCCGCAAATACGAACGATATCGAATAATTATTTTATCTGCTAACGATCGATAAATTAAGAAATATGAATAGAAAATTTTGGTTTTCAATCCCACTAATTATAAAAGTGTGAAATACATATAAATAGAATTATAATGAATAGCTCTGAGCAATTAAAATGCATTAAATTCATATAATACAAACTATTAGCTTGATAAAAAATAAACACATGTATATTGCTGTACTAAAATACATAAAATATTAAGTATAATCTTGACAAAAACTGAACGGATAATTTTCACGACGGAGGCCTTGGTATTCGCATTTGTATCCGTTTTTCTAGATATCAGATATTTATCTGCTTTTCGGATACGGATACGGACAGATTTTAGATATTTCGGATATCCATTGACAGGCCTAATAATAGAACTGTTAAAAAAAGGATTAAATATGGTAAATTCCAGCTGCTTCTTTGTAAAATAACATATTAATAGTCATTGTATGCAAAGAAACTCCACATTCCTTTTCTCCACTAGAAAATAATAGTTGCTTCCAGCAGGCTTTTAAAAACAAATCCCAATTCGCGGTGGTTTTCTAAATGGAAGAAAAAGAAGCGCTCCTATTTTTGACGTGGCAGTAACAATATGTAAGTGAGGTCCCTATTGTTTTTAAAAAACAAAAAGTGCAAAGTAACTTGCATTTTTCGGAAAAGAGTTCAAAATTCATATCAAATTTGATAATGATTAAAAAAAGTTATCGAAGAAATTTTAAAAAAAAAAAAAAATACCAACTATGCATACTTACGAAACCGCAAATCAATATTTTACTTTATGGAAAACCTTCTGAAAAACATAAGTTAGCTGTGTTTTCTATTTTCTATATAATAGAATCTAATTTACATATTTATTAGCACACGGACTTTTCTTTTCTTAGTCTCACTGAAAGTAGCGACCTAAAAATCAAAAGCCCATTTCTGAAAACAGCCACAAGAACAATACACTTCTCCCCTGAACAAGTTACATAGCTGTCCAATCTGAAAAAAATGCATGCTTTGTTTACTACTATGAACACAGTTCACATCTTTTTGTCACGAAATCCGTAGCAGTCGAATTTAGTTCTTCCCTGATCCATTTAGCACACCAACTTGCACGACTGTTTGTTTCTATAAATACAGCTCACTTTATACATTTTTATTATAGCTCTACTAACATCGCAATTTTATTTTCTGTGTGAATTACATACTCTTAAACCCACCACTATTGAAGTGGTTTAGTCAACCTGCTGCAGCAATGAAAATTTCAAATTGTTGCATTCAATTGTATTGTTCACCGCTTCCCTTGTTTTTGAACTTTTTATATTTTATTCAACCGTATTGTCCACCGCTTCCCCTGTTTTCAAACTTTTTATATTTAATTCGATTGCGGTGTCCACTGCTTTTACTGTTTTTAAGCTGGCTGTATTTTAAAAAAAGTGATAGAGATGCTCTAAGTTGATTGAATAACATGTTGCAATTGCATAAAATTATCCCACAAACAGTTCGTGTTTGCTCTTGATCATAGCTATGAAATACGCATCATGGCACAAGGCAGCAATGCGCGGCGACTGTAGCTATTAGCTTCATGGCGCAGCCCACATTAAACGCACTAACTGGCGCAAAGGCGCACATGACAAACAACATTAAAAAGCCACACTTCTTAAATTTTTGTTGTTTTTTCTTTTTGGTTTTTTTTTTTTAAAATTCTTTTTTCATGATCCAAAAATTCATAAAAGTCAAAATTTAGTATTCATTGTATGGTTGCATTTACAAATTAATTTGTACATTTAGGTTCTAAAAGATGGTTGTTAACCTTTTTCTTCTTCAAAACAAAAACATGTGGTTATTGATATAGAAAAAATAATTCTTTTATTTAATATTATTAAAGCAAGTTGAAATATAATATCGATCGTGTATACACATGCTAGTATTGATGTTTGAATGTATTACATATTTATTCATACGATGATATGATAAATCAAAGTAAGATTTCGATTATAAACTTTTGTAGTTTGATGTGATCGAAATAGACAAAATAACTGTTAAAAAGTAAAAACTAAAAATGCAACATAAATCAAACATATCAAATAACACAAAACAAAATTAATTTACCAAAATAACAGAACTAATTTACCATACAAAGCAAAATATAACGAAGTTGTATTTTCTTAAGTCACACAAAATCAGCTAAAAGCATATACTTGAACTTTAATTGGTAGACAATAACTATAAGTTTTTGATTCAAAATTCTACTTCTAAACAATGAATAAACATTGAACAACTTAGTTTGAAATGATACTACATGTTTTTTGACATTATGTCTGACGATATTTTTCCAAAATAATCAAAAAAAATGTATATCTATTTGTAAAAAAGTTATAAATTATGTCTTGTTTAATTAATTATGACGCATAATTGAATACAGGAAATTATTGTCAAGGACAAAATTTCACAGCTTTTTAGCCTCAAGGACAAACCTTCAATATTTTATCCTGAAGAACAACTTTCTGTAGGTATCAGTTTTTAGTTATTGATAGCAGTTTTTAGGTATCAGTTTGTAGTTATCAGTAGCAGTTTTTAGGTATCAGTTTTTAGCTCGGCGGCAGTTCTGTTGTCCTTATGAATAATTTTGGAAAATGTTTGTCCTTATGAATAATTTTTAGAAGAATGTTTGTCCTTATGATAAAAATATTGAGGTCGTGTCCTTAAGGCAAAAAATATACAAATCTTTGTCCTTTAAAATTAATTCCCCCTAATGAATATATAAATTATCTATAATACATGCATAGTAAGTTCAAACAAAGAAGATGCGCATCATTTGCCGTGGCATGTGCCAAGGCTCTAAGAAGGTTTTGTGCCTATAGGCATTGAGCGCCATTAATAACTTGGCCCTTAACTATCATCGATGTTTATTCTGCAGACAAATTACCATATTTGATATACCTAACGATAAATTATCTATGAATTTTTTTTAAGGTTTGTTTCAAATTAAATGAAAAACCATGTTTGTCAGTGTACCTGAATAGTTAATAGCCTTTGTTCTTTCACTCACAAGAGCTCTTCTGCTTCCAGAAACATTAGCAGCATGTGCAATAAAAACCCCATCAACCTACAAAACCACTAGTTAGTTTTTGTCCAGAGACCTTGGATAAATCATCCAGAATAAAGAGTTATAATAAGAGAGGGATGATACCCGAAAGAAATGTGTTAACTACTATTGGGGCCACATCAGGGTAGAAATTAAATTCTGCATCACTGAAATTTTGTTCTGCCTTTGTTGTACAAAAGAGCTTCCAGAAACATGTTAAGTTTTAGATTTCAATGACAAAGAAGAAAAGACAATGTGAACAGCTTTCTGTGCTCTTTAGAGTCGAAATTCAACCTCGTGGAAAGATAGATAAACAGAAAATAAGAGCTGTAGAGAACCGAATGACATCCATATTCAAAAATGAATTTATGCATGCATCATATTAGTTAACGTGCAAGTAAGAAAAGGGCACTACTCAATCAATTATAGCATCCAACTATTGTAATGTATGTAATGAAACTTCAGCCTAAAGCTCAGTTGTGGAAGAAAAAAAGTCGGTCAAAACTTGTAAATATACTTCGTCTTCATGAATAATACAATGTTTAAATTACAAAATGAAGCTAAACATTACATAATTTTCTCTATGGTCATTGACAGCTCAGTATAGTTATGAGGTTCCATAAACTGCCTATCTCTGTAAAATAAATAAAATCGTTTTAAAGAAATACCTCAGAAAATCTAAGGTGTGATTTTATTCCATATCAAACCACTGCCAACATTGATCATACCATAGACTGATCGTGTTTTTTCCTGTTTGAGAAAAATAAGTATTAGAATATGTTGGTGAGAACTCACACTGGAAAAGGAAATGGACAATACGCTAACAAAAAATGTACTCCACAAAAACATTTGACCCAATATTCGAAGTTTCAAGAACAAATGTGATACAGTTGAGACATGATTCGATATACTAGTCACATTTAAGTGTAATAATACTGTGCATAAGTTATTCAACAAATAACATTCATAGATGCATTGGAGTTGGAAGTTCAAGTTATACTGTTGATTTTTTCATACCAAAATGCATTTTTGCATATCATTTAAAGTATATGTATCCATTCAATTATATTGTAATTCAGGTACATCAATTCTCGTAGGTTTTGTGTGCCATCTAAATTCTGAAGTACCACCGTGCAAATATGAAATCCATAGCCTTACAAAAAATGGGTTATATGATAAATGTTTGTTACAGTATTTTTATTTCAAAAAAATATAACACTATCAAAATACACTAATTCCTTTTAACGCTGTGTCCATCAAGTTAATTATATTCACGTTTGCATTTCTGAAGGATTATACAGTGATTTTAAGAATCCTATGAAAAACACCAATTGTCAAATGACAATGGAATTAGAACAAGTTTGATGGGTATAATCCAAATTTTAAAAATAAAAAATAAAAGAGACTCTCAAGTATCCCCCTTACAGAATAATATAATCCAATGAAAAAGTCAAGTAATATGAAATACTCACGTTTTATTCCTCTTTATAAGTGATGTAGGCCTTTCATAAGTATTCTTTTGATACCTGCTCTCCTTTTGAACAGATTGAACCTCCATTTGCTCACCACTTTCTTCAGTTGAACCACATTGCTTCTCATCCTCCTCATCGTCCTCTTTTTTCATTTTACCTTGATTTCTCGAAGCTGGTTTCCAACAAGCTTTCGCAAGAGACTTATTTAGCAAATCTGCAATATCAACCGCCATGGTTTCAGCCTTCTCCACATAAGGAAATGTATCCTGCTTAAAATGATATGACAGCCACAAATACATGGAAACAACTTGATGCTTCGACTCCAAGTCCAACAATTCTTCATCATTTTTGGCCGACCCCTTGGGCATTCCCATGGCTATACCAACCGGGCGCTTCTCACAATATTGCATCGCAAAATTCAACAAGTGAAACATGGCTTTCGGGTCCCTAATGTTCACAGGTGCAAACACAAAATTGAATCTTTCCTCTAGAGACAAGCCTTGCACTTTCTCCAACATGTTTGCCACTTTCCTCACATTGTCATGTTGGCACAAAAAGTATGACCCATCTAGTCGACAATTTTCTCTAAATTTATCCAACAATTCACAAAATGTAGCATTTGGAAACTGTGCAGCAAATAACTCTACTTGTTCAAAAAATGGAAACAATCCGACTTTCTTAACTTCTTCGAAAGGTTGTTGCAAGCATTCGATCAAATACTCCAAATCATCTAAACAAAAAGTCGTCACAAGTCCATCTGGGTAAACACTTCCTCTGCGCCCCGCCCGACCCGCGATCTGCTTCACTTGAGTAGATGCAACGGGAACAATCTTATCACCATTATACTTGGATAAAGAGTAAAAAACAACCCTTCTAATATTAAGATTCAATCCCATGCCAACAGCATCACTCGCCACAAGAACATCATACTCGTTGTCTTGATCATTAAACAAGCTAGCTTGCTGCCTACGTGTCTCAGGTGGCAATGCACCATAAATAACACAGCACTTGTGTTTTGTAAACCTCTCAATCGCTAACCTAACTTCAAATATCTCCCTTCTAGAAAATGCAACTATACAATCACCCGACCTCACATTCTTCAAATCGCTCATAAGCGTTTTCGCCTCAACAACCAAGGGCTTGAACCTTTGATAATGATGAACCTCGAGCTCATCGCCCGTGTTATTACAAATTTTCTTAATAATCTTTAACACGCTAGGATCGCCACACAAATGAATTTCATCGGCTTTCAACCCTAATAAAGCTCGGGTCCAAGCGTACCCTCTAGTGGGATCTGTGACCATTTGTATTTCATCAATGACAGCAACTTCATACATCTCTTCTGTACTTACCATTTCAATTGTACATGCAATATGATTCGAAAAGGGGAAGACTTTTTTTTCTTGGCCAGTTAACAAACTACAATAAACACCTAAGGAGTTTATCTTGTCGAATACTTCCATAGCCAGAAGTCTTAAAGGACTGCAATAAACTCCATTTTTGGCTTCCATGAACCGCTGTAATGCATTGTAAGTCTTTCCACTGTTGGTAGGCCCACAATGATAAACAATCTTCCGTTTCATTGCACGGGCAAATGGAAACCATGTCTCTGGTTTTGTCAAATCTGCGCTCTCCATCAGAGTCTTAAACATTTTAAGCTCCTCTCTATACTCAACAAGACAATAATCAAAGAATATAGGAAGCAGAAACTCATTGACATCCTCTCTGCCCACAATGTCATTGTACAATTTCTCATCACACCTCTGCAAAACGAATCTTCTGAAACTTTTGGCAGCAGTAGGAAGAAAGGAAGCCGGAATATAGATAGCCAGAGACTGATCAGCAGTGTAGGGAGATCTGGCAAAAGATCGCAGGATCGAAGAGAGGTTTTTCCACTGAATTTTGGGGAGAATGGTGTGGGAATCTTCATCGACTTTAGCTAACTGCGAGTAGATTGAGTTCGAATTGCGAGGTAAGGAGTTTGAATATGTGGAGTAAAACAGGGGCTTCGAGTGAGGAAGCGGCAACCCTAAATTTGAAATTGGGTGTGAGTGAAAATGGGTCTCGCAATGATTGGATAGGAGTTGAGAATAAAGAGAGAAGAGAGGACGGAATTTGAAGAGGGGGCGAGAGCGTAGTATTAGGAAGGAAGCCATTGACCAGGGTGAAATTTGAAAAAGTTGATATCAGTGGATATCGAATTAGGGCTTGGCTTGATAGAGGAGGAGAAGAAGTGACGGGAGAGGAAAAAGGGGAAATCGGGAGGGACTGTACCGCGGATAGGGTTGCCTGGCGCACGACTTCGACGGATTGATTTGGGGCGCGTTGGGAAGGAATGAAGTGAAACCGATGAGGTTTGAGTTTGAAGGCCGTATTTGAAAAGGATTTTTTTGATTGTTTTGTTTTTAATAATTATATTTTTTTTATTTTTTATTAATTGCTATTAAATAATGTAGTTAAATGAATTTGAAGTATTCGTAAATTATGGAATACTAGAAAAATTACAATAAAAAAACAACTTTTAGTGTATACCGTACCGCTACTTCGGAATTCAAATACATCAGAATATAACGTTACGGCTGAATAAAAATATAACATACATGCAAAGATATTAACACTGAAACCATATGGGAACACAAGTAGGTGGCAGAGTCATGGGTCATCGTAAATTGCTGATATTTGGTTGTGTGTTGCGAATGTTTGATCTCCAACTGCGACCAATTTCAGACATCGTTATCTGAATATTTCTATGTGTTTTTGTATCTTAGAAAGTGATAATGCTTCAGAAAATTGAATTTCTTCAAACTTCTGCACATGACAGCTACAGCAATAAAATTTCCAAACGAGCCAGTAGAATCTACACCATTTACCGTTGAGTTTGGACTTCAGTAGTGGTGGGACTATCTGCTTTAGAACGAGATTTCTTTGAATCCTTTGATATCTTATCTCGCTTAGCTTCTCATCGGTCTCAATTCGACGTCTTTGGCTAGCCTTACCATGGCCTTAGATGCAGAAGCTTAGCCACAATCCTGTCATGGCGGTTGGAAGTACCTTGAAACTGTGCCATTGTGTTGGTAGTGTAACGACCCAGAATTTTAAACAATTTAATTTGTGAATATTTAATTTATTTTAAATATTTAAATGATGATTTGACTTGAATTTCAAATTATCAGAATAAATTGGCGATTAAATATTAGAATTTAATCTGTTTAAAGTTGAATAAAATTTAAATTTGACTTTGAAGTTTAAATTGAATATTGAAATTTGTATTTTAAATTCGAACTAATGACTTAGGAAAATAATTTGAATTTACGAATTATTATTGATGTAAATTTATAAATCGATGTTTAGTTATAAATAACATTTTTCTTTAACTAAAATAAAATAGAATAAAATTTTTGTCAATAACGAAATAAATAAATATACATAGTAAAAATTCAAAGAACATATATATAAACTTTGAAAAAAAATATATAATGTAATTACACTTAGATAAAGTTTTAACAACAAAAAAATTAAACAAAACAAAAACAAAGTAAAGAAAACAATTAACAAAAACTAATTGAATTTAAAATTGGACAAAAAAAAATAAATAAATAAATATAAAAAGAAGTATGCACTACCTTACCTTCATCAGCGGTAAACATGCCTAAATCACGTTCCTTCTTCTATTTTATACCCGACCTCCTTTCCCCCTTTTCCCATTCGAAACCTAATCTAAAAAAAAGAAAATTAATGGCGGCCGCATTCTTCTCTCGTCTCGATTCCTCTTCGTTCGCCTTCAGAAATTAGGGCTTCGACTTCAATCTCGCTCGCGTGCCCCAATTCGACTCGCGTGCTCTTCACTTCGTTTGCAAAAGGTGAGTTCTTGGCTCACGATTGATTTTAATGCAAGTTTTTGAATTTGTTCGAATTGGGTTTTGGTTGCATGCTATGTTTTGGGGGTTATTGGTTATCAATTGCTCGGTTAATTTAATTAAACTGATAGGAACAGATAAGTTGCTTGGTTGCATGCTATGATTTGGTGTTATTTGCTATCACTTGCTCGATTGCTTGAATTTTAAACTGTTAAGAACAGATGCTGTTAAATTTATTATAAACTGTTAAGAACAGATGCTACTTAAATGTTGTTTTAAATTGATAAGAACAGATGCTATCTATTTTGAATTTAAATTGATAAGAACAGATGCTACTTAAATGTTGTTTTAAATTGATAAGAACAGATGCAAGATAATATCGAAGTAATTTGTTTGTATCTATATGAGTTTCTGGAAATTAGTATATACATTAATGTATATATATGTGATTCAGGATTTTATATATCTGTTCTTGGCCTTGAACTAAGTTTTTTTAAAAAGAAATCCATCATAAACTAGTTGATATCAGTTTAGATTTGTCATAGAAATAGAAAATCTGTAGCCTTTGAACAAGTACAGCAGTCAACAAGTTCTAATACGTAAATAAGAAACTGCTCTGTGTTCTTTGTTTAACCTCAAAATGTTTAAGTTTGTTAGCTGTGCATGTGAATATATATAGGAATAAGTATGTTGTGTGATTGTTTGTTGATGAATGTTTTTGTGTGAACATCCTATAATCTGAAAATAACAAAATTGACAAGTTTAAACCAATTGTTTGATGAAAATGATGCATGCTAAAGTTCTTGGAACCATTATGTGAATATGCTTTTATGCATATGCATGTCACTGTGAGTAAACACTTACAAATTAAAGCTAAGTAGATAATTATATGGTTGATTTTAAAATCTGTGATGATAACTGTTATGTATGTATGCATGTGAGTAAACTTTTTACTAAAGTTTAATTAGTTATTAGCTGTTGCTATGAGATTGTGATGATGTTACATACATATAAGTTTGCCTTTGAAGTAGATAAGTATGAGAACTCGAAGTGAAAGAGTGGGTGTCTCGGGTTTATGGGTTGCAGGTTTTAAAGGTCTGTAATTTTACAGTTTTTTTTAAGTCTTGAATGAAACTCTTATTTTAAAGATTTAAAATTTAATCAAAAGTAAGATTAAACTGAATTGATTTTGCAGTTTTTAAAAATCAAATGTAAGATTTAAATTCTGTGTGAATCAAGACTTGAAAACAGTTCAGGTTTAAGCCTGAGAAGCTTTGCAGTTTTAAATTTTAGAATAAATTCATATTTTAAGTTGAAACTTGATTCAGGTAATATTTGAATCTGAATTCAAATATAGTTTTGAGTTCAAAATTTTTTAAAAGTGAAATCTTAAAATTAAATTCAGTTTTAAATAAAAATTAAAACAGTTTGCAGGGTTTTATAACAGAGAAGTTGCAGTTTTCATGTTTAATGAAATTCATGTTTAAGTTGAAGACTTAATTCAAGGTTTTGAAAATGAAATTTTTTGTCTGCACTTTGGTTTATTGATGTTGATCTCTTGAGTTGTTTCACTGCCATACTTGTAGCTTGGTCATTTGATGCACTGCCCTGATTTACATTGTCTCTATTATTGATTCTTGATCATTTCATGTTGGCATTTACTCCACTTTGCATTTGTGCATTGCTGTCAATTAAGTTGGTCACTGCTGCATACAGTGGCAGTTCCATATATATATGTCCATGTACTTGAAACTACTTGAGGTTACACTCTTGTGCTTTGCCTTGATCACTTCTGCTGTTGTCACTTCTGCAGTTGGTCTTGCATTTGATGTTATTTATGTCTTCATGTTCATTGGAGTTCTGTTGCACTTGTACCATTTTGTTGCATCTGGACTTGATGTTTCGGGCCTGCATACTTTTCAGTGCTTCATTGTTGCACTATGTTGGTATAACTGTTGTATTTGGGTTATTTTGTTGCACTAAATTGTAGTCTGCACTACCATATATGTCATCATTAAGATTGCCATTAAGGGCTTTTGAATTTTGTGCATTGGTGCATTCGGTGGTACCACTGCACTTTGTAGATGCTGATCATTTTATACATACATTTATGTATGCTTGTCTTTGGTCTCTGTGGTATGCACTATTGTAGTGCTACTGCACTGTGTCATTGTTTGCTACTGCACTGTGTCATTGTTTGCTGCTGCACGTGTTGTTTTCTACTGTGTCGTCTCTGATGTTGTTTCATTTGTGCACTAATTCAATGCTTAGTGCATTGTGCATCTGTTTTGGACTTGCAGTTTGAATTGCGTTGAGTTGAGTCGAGTTTGCAGTGATGTGTCCGATTTGCGCTTGCACACGTGTTGGCGAGGCAGTGCACATGTGTGCAAAGTATACGTGTGTACTGCAGCCACACGGGATTGACAGATTTTAAAATTTTAAGTTGTTAATAATGAAAATCCATAATAGATTTAAATTGATTCATTTGTTTCGTCATCTCTGTCACCATTTTATTCAGTTCATTACAAATTTATTTACTTGAGTTAAGATTAATCCTGACTCGAGTGTTTTGTGTTTGGCAATTAACGCTCGGGTCAGACCGAGTATTTTTACAGCTTGAAGATTTTCAGGCCGCGAAGTTAGAGAGAGGGGATTTCGGCATTCACTAAAGTTTTAAAGAGATTTTTCTTGTATTTAATAAAAATTATTTCCGCTGTATAAAAACTTAATGCATTGTACAAACTCTGATATATGTAAAAGAAAAATTCACTTATGAATAATATTATGATTATTCTGTGATTCTGTGGCTGATTCTGTTTAAACTTTATAAACTGAACAACAATCCGTCATTTTGAACGTTTCGAGTTGGTTTAATTACCGACTAGAGGCGGTCAGAGCGTCGGGTCATTACAGGTAGTGTGTTGAAGTTTTCTAGTGAAGTATGAAATGCATCTCAATTTACTCGTCTGCAGCACTAGGCATGAATTCATCGCTCCAGTTGCGATGGCACCCACAAATATAGTTTGCAAGAACTTCAAATTGGCTATCGATTCTTTCATGCATAACAGCAACGATCCGGAATTTTCGATCCCGAAAATTCCAGATAGTTAGGAAAAGAAAAAAAGAGGTAGAAGAAGAAACAGAAATGAAACACAAAATCTCACATTCGCAGCGGATCAAAGTATAATATCAAATAAAATAACTGTAACAACCTAGTATTTATGATTATTTTAATTGTTTATTTTAATTATCTAAATTGAAACTCCTGATTTAAAAGCTTTATTTATTAAAATGAATAAATTTTTTTATTTTAAAAGTATATTTTGATTTTGTGTGAATTATAATTTCAAACCTGAATAAGTAGGATATTTCTAGAAAAGTGGATTTTTGGTCAATCTGGACAAACTTTGACTTTAAAATTTAAATATTTGAATATTTGAATTTTATCTTTTATTATGAAAATATATTAAATTTCAAGAATACTGCTTTTTGTTTCGTTGAAATCCGATTTATATTGTGAAAGTTATGTTTTTTACAATATTGTATGTAAATTGATTTATTTAATAAAATTGTCTATTTTAATTTATATAAATAATATTTTTATTTTTCATATTATGTTCTAATATGTGTTATATGACATGTTAGGTATATATTTTTATTTTAAAATATTTTAAAGTAATGTTACAATTTTTCTAAAGCTTAGTGTATTTATTTTCAATTTTTATAACCTAGTTTCTATTTTAAGCTATTTTCTTTATTTAATTATATTTAATTAAAATTTATTTATTTATTTATTTTGCATTTATCATATTTTCGTGTTTTATCTGTATTTATAATTATTTTACATGTATTTAAAAATTTAAAAATAAATTATGGAAATATGAAAAGTTTGTGACTCTTTTTATTCCTAGTCTTTTCATATTCACCACCTTTTCAAACCAATCAACACCACTTCAATTTATTGCCTTATTCACTTTGTTTTAGCCGATTCCTTAATCGTTTCTAACGTGAAAAAAACTTCTCAACCCTAAAAAAACAATCGGCCTACACCTGAAGCAAAATTTTGGTAAAAATCTTTCACTCTTTTTCATTTTTTCCATTGTTTGTTTGATTTTTGTACTTGCATTCACCTTCGTGTAGTTCGGCCCTCCATCTCCAGCACTTTAGCCGCCTCACCACCACCTACTCCAGCCACCATCCCCTCCACTCCATTGACCTTCCATGGCCGAGATCATCTATGTGAAGATCCACCAAGAAAATGATGCAAACTCCATTTTAACTACCATAGCCGAACTCCCCCTTGTCTCCAACCACCACTTTGGCCGACCATCCACCACCACCACCACCACCAGGAACAACTTGAGCCTTGGACCTATGTAACACCTGTAGTTGATCTTTCCAAATCAGGTCGTGCCCAATCATCCCTTGGCCGAAGCCATTTAGGCCTCGAAATCCATGGTGTTGCTTGTAGTTGCCTTGTTTTGTGAATTCAAACACACATACCTTCATCTCCTTTACACTGCTTTGGGCCGACCCTATATGACCTCAACCTGACCTTTACCTGATCCAAAACCATCCGATTACAGTGCCTTTCCAGCCCATAGCTGAAGCATATGATGTTGAATGCAAGTGCAAAAGCGTTAGCTTTGAGTTGTGTATTTATTCCTAGCATTGTTTTGTAATATTTTGGTTTGTAATCCATATTGTACTTTGTTTTGTTTGAACTTTCACAAGGCAATTAGCTTTGGCTCTCCCACTCTTGAATCATAGTCATGCTTTCGTGCCTTTGTGGATCTTAGTTTGTGTGTTTGGTTGTTATCTCCAGCTTGTAGAGGTGAGTATTTCTCACCAGACATTCCGTACTTATATAAGTAGTAAATTGACACCCTGGAATCTGTAGATATTATTATTATGTTGTAACTGCTTATGCTATGATCATATGATGATCACCTTATTTATACACCTGTCATATCATCTGTTACTGTTATATGATGTTATTCTGTTTATTTATATCAGTTTATCACACTGCAAGTTCCCTGTAGATTAGAATCACTATGGGTTGAATTGATACATACCCGAACGGACTTCAGAATAGGAAAAAATCGTTATGGGCTGAAATGATAGGCCTGAGCGATTTTATTTATTTATTTGCATTTACTTGGGATTGCGGGTTTGAAATGATAGAACCCGGATTTTTCCTTTGTAAATTATGGATTGAAATGATATATTATCCGTATCATTGGACTTAGGTTAGAAATTTTATACAGACTATGGCTAAAATACGTTTTCTAAAAATTTTAATGTATTTTAGAAATGAAAATATTATAATTTTTTGATTTAAACTTAATTAAAAAATGATTTTTGTAAAGTATTATTGATTTTCTAAAAATTTATAAGTGGAATAAATTAATGGTAAGGTTAGAAAAATTAAAATGTAAGTTATTTTGGAAATTTTAATTTGGGTATAGATGGAATTTGAATTAAGTAGGAAAATATGATAAATAAATATAAAATTTGAATTAAATGATTTCATAAAGTGTTAATGATTTTTGAATAAGTTAAAGGGTTAAATAAATGAATATTTAAGTTGAATTTTAAAATATAACTTAGATTGGGAATTTGTGAATTTTGTTTAAAAATGAATTTTAAGTTAAGTAAATAAAATGAAAAATAAGTTATATTTGGAAATTTAAACTTAAGTGTTAAGTTAAAATTTTAATTATAAAGAATTGGAATTGAATGTGTGAATTTAACATGTGATTTATTATTAAATATTGATTTTTGAATGAAAATTTAACTTCATAAAATCATAAATATAAGGGTATTTAAATGATTGTTTTAAAAGTGAAAATATATGATTTTATAAGTTTAAAATGATTTAAATAAAAATTTAATTATTTGTGAAATTATATTAAATATTTGGAATTTAATTAACAGCATTTTTGAAATGTTATTATTTCTAATGTAAAGAATATTACAACATTTGTAAGTGCTATAGTTGATAGAAATGAACTATATGGCTAAATTGAATTAAGGGCTATTATAGCACTTTGTAAGTGTTGTAGTTGCTGAAATTAACTAAGGTTTTATTTGAACTAAATTAAGCCTATTACAGCATTTTAAATGCTGTCTTTTGTTAAATGAATTGTTTTAAAACATAACTTTCCGTACATCTTCTAAGTGCTGCGATAGTTGAATTTGTACCGTTTTAATAAATTTAAAAGAATAAATGAACTTTGAAAAGGCTAAATTTATGAGAATTTGATATTTGATTATTAAATATAATAACTTAACTTTTAAATGATTTAAATTGAATATTTAAATGATTTAAATGGAATATTTAATTGTTTATTTGGAATATTTAATTGGTTTAAATGGAGTATTTTGATTTGAAATATAAACCATTTTGAATTATGATTTGAAATGGTATTTTAATTAAATAAAACTGAATGAGATTTTGAAAGATATGATATTTTGATATTTAGAAATGGATTTCTGAATGATATTGAATTTTGAAATGATATTTGATTTCGAAGTATAAATTACTATTTTGAAATTTTAACCATGGGATGTATTTAATTTATAGTTAACTGATCCTTAAAGGATGGGTCATTCCAAGCATCCTTTAAGTTATTGTACATTACTACTACAGTTCACTTGAGTTGGTTTACATTATATAAGTATATATGTCCTGACTCGAGTGTTTTGTGTTTTACTTTACGATCGGGTCAGCCTGAGTATTTACAGCTTAGCTTTGGATTTCTTTTCTGGAGCTAGGAATCGTTGGAGATTCTGCTTGTCTAGTTATCTGTTCCCTTTCAGTTTCAGTTGTTCTATTTCAGCTCTGGTATTTATAAACTGCTATGTATTTGAGATTTCTATTGTATATGTTTTTCAGACTGATATTATGTATCATGTTTTGATAGTTTGTTATAGCAGCTTCATGAACTACTATGGCATTTTAATTTCCGCTGCGAGTTATTCTGATATTTCTGTGTCTGTGATCATGTGATTGTATTTCATTTGCTCCAAATTTATTTATAATGCGGTATTTTGAGCAATTAAGTCCGGCATGTGTGGATGCGAATGGCTGAAAATATCGGGTTGTTACAATAACAGTTATACAAGGGAAAAAAACTGTATTAGTTAATTTACATTAATACATCAGAGTTACAACATTTCACAATCACTGGACAGTTAAAATAACATGTCCTAGATAAGTAACAATATAACACAATAGAATATACTTCATACATTCCTGCCATCCAGCTCGCCTCCTGAGCTCCAGAACGTCCTTACTTGGAAAGCTGTAATACTCAGTCTGATCCTGAGCATTACATCAAAGTAACACCCGGGTCAGGCTGGAAACCAGCGTGACTAAACCCAAATAATATGACATACTCAGAATAAAACTTTTTTAAAACCCCGGGTATTTTGTTCATCACCACAAGTTCACAACTTGCTATAGTCAGCACTTATATTCACAATTAATCCCTAAGTACCTTTACTTAGTTTTAAATGGTCCAGTCATTAAAATTATTCCATTTCGGCCTATTGATTTCACATATCAATCTATAAAGAATCATTGTAGGTTACAAATCGAAGTGGGTTTGGGTATTTACTGATACCCGACCCCGGTCTCTTCGAATTCAATACCATCTTAACCCAAGTTATTCAAGAGAAATACAATTCAAAAATACAGGATGTCACATTTTACACAGCAATTCATCATCGATATATAACCATATTATCACTGTCCACCCAAACATATCATATCACAAAACATTTCATATCAGAGATATCAACCAATTCAAGGCATTTAACATCATTCAATCATTCATAAGCAATATCGGTCACTTCCAAAATTAATTTAATTTATCTCTAATTAAATTAATTACTAATCTTTAATCACTTAAATTACCTTTACTTAACATTAATTAATTACAAACTAATTAATTAATCCTATTTTAATTATCCATCTTAATTAATCACCCTTGACTAATTATCCTTTAATTACAATAAGCAATTAACTCTTAATTAATTACACAAATTAATTAACCTTTACTCATCCGTATTAATTACATTGATCTTAATTAATTACTCGAATTAATTATCTTATAATCACTTACATTGATTAATTATCCTTTAATTAATCACACTTATTAATTTACTAACCCTTAATTAATTTCCTTAATTAATAAATCCTTAATTAATCGATCTTTTAATTAATTACACTAAGTAATTAATCCTTAATTACTTCCTGTAACGACCCGTAAATTTTCGATAATTAAAATAGCTAATTTAATAAGATTTCGTGATTTAGTGTTAGAAAAAAATTTGTAAGTCGTTTGGAATAATAATAACTAGAATGAAATTCAACAAGATTCTATCTAAGTTAATTATTTATGAATTGAATAAAATCCCAAATCAATCGAAATGATATGTAGTCAAAGGTAATTGTATTGTATAGGTAATTGTGACGCTTGTTTGTAAATAATAAACTTATAAGTAATTAACAGTTAACGGTGATAATTATTTAAGTTACCTATTCATTTAGTTAGTCGAATTGAATTTGTGAACAAATTGAAATTGAAATGAAAGTTCATATATTAGTTGAGTGCATTATCTCTAACTGTTGATTAATAATAATGTAGAGTTCATTTGATGTAATATAGTAAATCGACTGATAATGAAATTTTTATTTAAAAATCCAATATTGAAATCAATCAAATATTGAACAATTAAATTGTTTAAATTTAATATTTGGAATTTATTGAATAAATTGAATAACGGGAATTAAATAACTGTTTAATGAAAATGGTTGTTCTATAATTTGAAGTTGTTAAATTTTACAAGTTCGTTTGAATATTTCAAAAGATAGTGATTTAAGAATAATCAAATTTGTTTAAATTTAATATTACAAATGTTTGAATAATTAAATTCTGAATTTGATACGATTAATTTGATATTGAAATTTAATATATGAAAATAGAGTGAATAATTGAAATTTGGTTTAATATGATTCAAATTGGTTTCCAAAGGGAATGTAAGTTATATTGGGTTATAGTAGAGTTAATAAGATTTTAAAATTGGAATTATTGGATAATTGAATAACGGGTTTAATATGATTAAGAAATGATTTGTAAAATTTTATTTTGTCATATTAAAGTTAGAATGATGTTGTAGAACTTTTAAAATCGAATTAAAAGTAAATTTGTGAAAATTGAATATTTTAATATTTAATTATCGATTGAAAAATAGCCAATTTTCGAACAGTCTTAGAATTGGACGAAACTAGTTCCATTGGATCCATAATAGTTTTTTATTATCGGATTCAATTTTCGTAGCAATCGGAGTTTTCGTTTGACCGTGGCAGCTCGAAACACATCGAAATTGTTTTAATATTAATTTGGCGATTTAAAATAGTCATTTTTCAAACGGTCTCGGATTTCGACGAAACCAGTCTCATCGGATCCGTAATGTCATATTATTTTAAGGTTTCAAATTTCAAGTCAATCGGATTTACCGTTTGTCCGAGGCGAGCCCAAAAGCACAGAAATTTGATTAACCGATTTAATTTCAAATCGATCGTTTATTGCTGTAACTCACACATACGATTGAATTAGCTTCCGAAACCTGTTCCATTGTGTCCGGAACGTGGGGTAAACCCTAGAAACGCCAGTCGGCACGCTTCGTTTGGAGTTCGGAAATTTTTTGATGAATAGTGTTTTGGCGATTTTCTATAAAAGGACCCCCACTTTCTTTGTTTTGCAAAAACCCTAGGGTTTCAACCCTTAGCCGCCACTTTCATTTCAATGGCCAGAAAATTTTGAAACTTCTTCCTCCTTTTCCTCTCAATCCATCAACAATTAGCAAAAACTCTCAACTACAAAGTTGTAGAGGGCATCAAGATCTAGCTATCCAACGGTGGAGATCGAAAACGGAGCCACGGATTGACGGCAAAACGCGATGGAAGCAGCTGCGTTTTTCACGCATTTCGAGGGTCTAGGGGAGGCCGAGCTGCACTTGGTTCTGTCCGAGCATGGAGTAGGAGATGCTCTTCGAAGTGGTATATGTTGATCGTCCTGGAAGTCGATGGATTGGGGGCGGCCAATTAGGGTTTTGGGGCGTGTATGGGTTGCGTGTTTTATTATCTGGAAAGGAACGCATGAAGAAGAAGGGGAAAGGAGGAGGTGCGCCTCAGATCTAGGGGGCATGAATCAACGGCTATGATGTTGTAGGGTAAAATTAAAAATTAAAGTTTATATTAATTTATATAAAAATTTGTGTAAACTTATAAATGTCATAACTTGTTCGTATGAGGTCGGAATTCGACGAAACTTTTTGTGTTGGAATCGTTTTGTCGAGCACTACGCAATGGAACTGGATTTGAATCATTTGGAGCTAGAGAAAATTTTGAGTTAAATCGAAAGTCGTTCGATTTGATTTAAAATCGTAAAATCAAGGTGAATGTTTTATAACGCTCACAACGTACTAAATATCATTATGCTAGTTAAATTTGACATTATGAAGTGTTATGATTTTATTTGTCGTTGTTTGATAGAATTTAATTGTCATATAGATTGTCATTTGAATTAACCGTTGAAAATTAAATTGACAGTTAAATTGAAATTGAAATTGGATTGCGATTAAATTACCTGACATTGATAACTATGAAATTGCCATGAATTGTATTGCCTATTGGATAATTTATTTCGATGGATGCTATTGGTTGATATTTAAATGTTTGGATGTTTATTTGCTTATATATAACCTGTTATGCATACATATGATACTGTGATTTAATTTAAGAAATATATACTCGTCCCTGACATTTAATTGAAATAAATAATTACTTGGCCATAGGATAGAAAATTATATACGGACACCGAATTGGCTAAATTAATAATTTTAAAAATCGTCGATTTGAAATTTGTTTAAATGTTTTGATTTAAAAATTATAAATAGAAATCAATTTATAAAAATTGAATTTGTCGAAATTTGAGTTTGGAATGTTGAAATAAATTTTGGTTAAAAGAAATTGTTAAAAAAAATTAAGTGGAGACTTTGGAATTTAAAATCAGGATATGATTGAATTTCGAAATTGATTTGTTTAAAGATTTAACCTTAATTCGAGCTTTGAATATTACTATGTAAAACTGATATTAAAATGATATTTTGAAACCGAGCTTGGAATTGAACCATATTTGAAATTTGGATTTAAACTTGAATATTGATGGAAAATTTGTTAAGTGTTATAAATGGATATTTTGAAATCAAGCTCCAAATCGGTAAAAATTGAAATTGAATAAATTGAAGGTGAATGTAGAATTGAATTTATTTGAAGTTAAAGTTGACGTTGTTTTAAATTGAAATTGAAATTGAATCGGTAGAATGGAAATTGAAAGTGATTTGAATTGGGAAGTTATAAATTGAAATGGATTGGTTTTGAAGCTGTTTTATTTGTTTTCCAAATTACTCGGTTATATAAACCATTTTGGATACTTAAACTGTTTTAATCTATTTTAAATCTACTTAACCCGATTAAATTATTTTAAACTAATTTATCTATTTCACATCCATTTTAAGAGTTTAAGTATTTAAAGTATTTTAATTATTTAAACTACTTTTAAACTACTTAAAACTATTTTTCTAAGATTCCAAACTGGTTAATAAGGTGAAATGTTTATGTTTAAATCTTGAATTTAAATACGAATTGAGTTAAATGAAGTTGCAACCTAAAATGAAATTCGAAATGATTTTGAAATCGAAATGAGATATTGATGCGAAAAATGATTTTTGAAACGGAATCTTACATTTGAATAGATACGATGATTTTGAAATGGACTTGATTTTTGAAGCGAATATGATAATTTGATATCAATTATGAATCGATTTGAAATATAAAAGAGCCAACGGTGTAATAATACGTAGTTATTAAAGAGACCGGGATCGGATATGGACATACTCTCTGTCGATACCGAACACCACTTTAATAACTATTATACGCGGAGTGTTGATCCAGAATGAAGTGGATGATTTGGTGAACGCGTTGACTGAAGAAAGAGAACGATATTGGATGACCCCTGACATGACTAAAACAGGAACCGCGCCGGGCCATTGAGGTTCGCCACCTCTAGCGGACACGCTTCTTCGATACCATTTCTATTACATTTGTGATTCGATTTGGGTGCACCCCTTGATTTGGGAGTGTTGTTTCGCGGTGTTGGGATAGCTGCTGGCTATGCTCAACATCAGTCCGGATCACGCAACTACTAGTACCCTAGTTGGTATCGCCTCATGTACCTTGTCATACTGATTATCCTATTCGCGACCACTACGTTATGTTTTGTGTCATACCTATGGGGTACCCTCTGATAACCACCAGTTTACGGTGGGGCTTACGGTGCTGTATAGACTATGGCATTATAAAATGTGTTAAGGGGGATTATGGTAACGCCTTAACGCTATTTTGATACTTTATATTACTGATAGGCATTATCTACTTAGCGTATATTACTACATAGTAGATAGTTTAACGGATCCTTAAGAGATGGAAAATCCCGTAACATCTCTTGAGTTATTGCACACACGTTGACACTGGATAGGAGATGTGAAACCTCGTAAACATCTCTGACGTCGTTACACTCATATATTTACAATTGATTTAACTTACATGAGGATATTTTAGTCCTGACCCGGGTGTTTTGTCTTTTCATTATGCTCGGGTCAGACCTGAGTTTTTCAGTTTTTTGAAGATCTATTCTGGAGGACGAAGACGAAGATTTGGTACACTATTACTATTATTATATGTGCATCATGCTGACTGCTGCATTATTTAATTGTTCTGTTATATATGTATAACTCTGATAAATGTTGTATAAATAATTGTCAAAGTATAGTAAACAGCTTCATGAACTGTTTTTTGACTATTATATTTTATCGTTCCGCTGCAAGATTCTGTGTTGTTTCATTTCCTTTATTTCTTTTCTTTTCTTTTCTTATTTACCCCAATAACTATCTGCTCTTTTGAATGGTTTGGAATCGACATGTGTATTTGATAGTCGGTTTAAATTGTCCAAAAAGGCGGGTCGTTATAGTTGGTATCAGAGCTTTGGTTTAGCGATAAACCTTGGCTCTAGTGGGGAATAACTCATTGAAATAGAGGTAAACTATATGAATGAGTTGAGTGTATATGAGGGAGCGTACTTGTTATTTGATATAAAATGGTTTTATATTGTGTTACCTTTGTTCCGTTGAGTATTTATGAATTCTGGTCGATACTTGGGACGCCAAGGCGTCGATAGGAATTTCTAAACACTCGAATAGGACAAACCAACACAATATCGTTTTGGAATATATTTTATATAAAAGAATTATTTGAATATTTATTCATTTTGATTTAATTGATTGTTAGGAGATGATAATATTAGATTATTATCGTTATTGTTTGATCAGTCAGTATTTACAAAAATTGATTAAATAATAATGGATTTAGAAAAATGAAATCTTGTAAACACAATTGATGATGAATATAAATGAATTTTAACTTGGATTTGGGAATTTAAATTCCGGTGTTTGAAATTGACATACAAAAATTTGAAAAATATAATATGAGTATTATATGATAGTATAATTGAGTTGAAATTGTTTTCGAAGGATTTTTTTTGTGATAAGTGTTATATTCCCTTCTCTTGACGCTAGAAAATGATTTCGGTAATGAGTGCACGCATCATCGGCGTTTATTTTCGAGAGTCCGAGTGGGGGAGACCACTTAATAGCTTGTCTAAACCTTGTTTTGATTCAAATTTTATTTTATTTTGTATTCTCTATAGTATGATTTGATATATAAATTATATAAGTG
Organism: Allium cepa; assembly: GCA_030765085.1. Lineage (NCBI taxonomy): Eukaryota > Viridiplantae > Streptophyta > Magnoliopsida > Asparagales > Amaryllidaceae > Allium > Allium cepa. Next base: position 957,943,393 of record CM060939.1, on the reverse strand, counting down.
TATATTATTTCAAAACTTGATTTGAAATGAAACCGGGATTGGAATTCTTAAGTCCTTTAATAATTAATGATTTTTTTTATGATTGAAATGAATTTAGACTTGAATCATTAAGGAACTTCTGAATTGTGAAATGAGAAATGAACCTAAGAGCTAAGTGAAAATATCAATTGAAGTAGAAATCCTTAGAATTAGGAAATTAGGAACTTAAAATAAAATTGAAACTGTAAAACTCGCATAGTATTAAATTTCATTCTATAACATATATATAACTTACCAAAATATTTAAGAAGTTCAAAAATGTTATATGAATTGTTAATTGGATAATATACAAGCATAGGTTTGAACAATGAAATATGCATTTAATTAATGGTTTGCAAATATAAATAAAAATTGTTAGTAAACAATTGGAATTTAAATTAACATTTAAGGGTGATTCACAATTATGTTAATATAAAATGGAAATACTATATGTGAATGTAAATGTGAAATTAAATTATAGTGAAATTTAAGTAATGACTTAAGTATTAATTAGTTGAAAATTCAACTTTAAATGAAAAGAAGTTGTATGTTGTTTAACTACATTCTATCTGCATAACTATAACTTACCAAATACTTAAAAGGTTTAAAATGCTAATAAGGATAAGTAGAGAAATAATATACCAGTGTGAGAATGAATAATAAAATGTGAAGATCTATTGATAGTTGTAAATATAAAAGAAATTTAAGCGGCAAAATGAATGATATATATAAGTGAATGAATAAAATTTAAAATTAATGAAAAATAAAATTGGTAAATGGAAACTAATTAAATTTGAATATAACTAAATGTCAATAAACTTGGAAGTGTATGAAATTAAAATTGACTTGGAAATGTATAATTGATTTAGTGTAGATTTTGGGATGGATGTTAATGTTTGATATGCATTGGTTGTTAGATGGATGAAAATTGATTAAGTAGAATTCATTAGTGTTAATGGAATTGAATAAAAGGAATAAAAAATTTTAAAAAAAAAAAATTAAATTCAAATTTGAAGCAAAGTGAAATTAAATATAATTGAATTCAATTTAAATTGAAGCAAATTGACTTGAATTTAAAATGTGAATGAAACAAACTTGAATAAATCGGAAACAAATTAAATGTAAACCTATTGCATGGATGAATAAGAAAATAAATGACTTTGTGTTTATGATTGTTCTTTAGAAAATTTGAAGTTTTGATGGTTTGTACTTTGAAATAACAAAAGCAAATTTTGAGAAAAATCCAAAATTGTCCAATATATACTGAAACGAAAACAACCATAACTTTTAAATGGCTGAACGGAATTCGACGATTTTGGACTTTTCAGAAATCTTAGAAACTATAGCACAACTTTTGTTTAGATAACTTGAGAAAATTCTTTCGTCTACTAGGTTAAAAACTTGAATGTACTCGCTGTCCTGCGTAAAAATAAGTAAAATCAGTTGTATACACCCTTAGTATTTTCGCCATACCTTTTGACTGGTTTATCAGATTTTGATGATCTTGCACTTTCTGGAAAGATAAGAACTTAAGATAAAACTTTTGTTTTAAGCGTTTTGTGTTTTGATGTCGTTTAGAAGGTCGAAAACGTGGGTGAACGTCGCCGACCTGCGCAATTCATTACCCAGGCTGAGGCGTATCCTCTAAGTAAAACGGCCATAATTTTTGAAAGTATGGTCCGAATTCAATGATTTTGGACATTCCGGAAAGCTTGAAATGAATGCAACAACTTTTGTTTAGATTCTGTTGCCGAATTTTATCGTTTAGGTGTCCTAAAACTAAGATTTGTTTGCTGTCCTGAAATTGGAATCTCAGTTTTGAAGCTAAATATGTTATATATATGTTGTGTAGGCTAAGTATATCGATCTACCTTTATATGCATGGTTCTAACTTAGTTATTGAGTGTTTAGTAGGTGCGAATTTCGCTTGCTTCGCATGTGGAGCTCGCTTTCGCGCTATATTAGCCGTATATGCTCGCTAACAATATATAAGGTACATATCTCGGATTACATATCGTATTTTACACTTTTTCCATGCGGGATGCCTCATCACTTGATGAGATGTATATTTGTGATATATATACTGTTATATATATATATATATATATATATTTTCCCGATCGAGCCGCGCAAAGGAGACTCTGCCGAAATTTTCCGTAAAATCCGGGTGTTAGAAAATTTTTCAAGTTTTAAATTTTTTTTATAACTTATTTTGATAACTAACTTTTAGAGTTAGGAAGCCGTTTGGAGTAACTTAGTGGAAGTGTAGTTATGACTTTATAAATGGAATTTCATTGTTTATAAGTGGATAATTTTTAATAAAATATATCAAATGTTGAATTCTTTACTTAGTTCATTTTCCCTTCTTTTTCCTTTTCGGGGACGAAAAGTTTTGAGTGGGGGAGAGTGTAACGACCCGTAAATTTTCGATAATTAAAATAGCTAATTTAATAAGATTTCGTGATTTAGTGTTAGAAAAAATTTGTAAGTCGTTTGGAATAATAATAACTAGAATGAAATGCAACAAGATTCTATCTAAGTTAATTATTTATGAATTGAATAAAATCCCAAATCAATCGAAATGATATGTAGTCAAAGGTAATTGAATGAATTTGTATTGTATAGGTAATTGTGACGCTTGTTTGTAAATAATAAACTTATAAGTAATTAACAGCTAACGGTGATAATTATTTAAGTTACCTATTCATTTAGTTAGTCGAATTGAATTTGTGAACAAATTGAAATTGAAATGAAAGTTCATATATTAGTTGAGTGCATTATCTCTAACTGTTGATTAATAATAATGTAGAGTTCATTTGATGTAATATAGTAAATCGACTGATAATGAAATTTTTATTAAAAATCCAATGTTGAAATCCGTCAAATATTGAACAATTAAATTGTTTAAATTTAATATTTGAAATTTATTGAATAAATTGAATAACGGGAATTGAATAACTGTTTAATGAAAATGGTTGTTCTATAATTTGAAGTTGTTAAATTTTACAAGTTCGTTTGAATATTTCAAAAGACAGTGATTTAAGAATAATCAAATTTGTTTAAATTTAATATTACAAATGTTTGAATAATTAAATTCTGAATTTGATATGATTAATTTGATATTGAAATTTAATATATGAAAATAGAGTGAATAACTGAAATTTTGTTTAATATGATTCAAATTGGTTTCCAAAGGGAATGTAAGTTATATTGGGATTATAATAGAGTTAATAAGATTTTAAAATTGGAATTATTGGATAAATGAATAACGGATTTAATATGATTAAGAAATGATTTGTAAAATTTTAGTTTGTCATATTAAAGTTAGAATGATGTTGTAGAACTTTGAAAATCGAATTAAAAGTAAATTTGTGAAAATTGAATATTTTAATATTTAATTATCGACTGAAAAATAGCCAATTTTCGAACAGTCTCGGAATTGGACGAAACTAGTTCCATTGGATCCATAATAGTTTGTTATTATCGGATTTCAATTTTCGTAGCAATCGGAGTTTTCGTTTGACCGTGGCAGCTCGAAACGCATCAAAATTGTTTTAATATTAATTTGGCGAGTTAAAATAGTCATTTTTCAAACGGTCTCGGATTTCGACGAAACTAGTTTCATCGGATCCGTAATGTCATATTTTTGTAAGGTTTCAAATTTCGAGTCAATCGGATTTACCGTTTGTCCGGGGCGAGCCCAAACGCACAGAAATTTGATTAACCGATTTAATTTCAAATCGATCATTTATTGCCGTAACTCACACATACGATCTAATTAGCTTCCGAAACATGTTTCATTGTGTCCGGAACGTGGGGTAAACCCTAGAAACGCCAGCCGGCACGCTTCATTTGGAGTTCGGAAAATTTTCGATGAATAGTGTTTTGGCGATTTTCTATAAAAGGACCCCCACTTTCTTTGTTTTGCAAAAACCCTAGGGTTTCAGCCCTTAGCCGCCACTTTCATTTCAATGGCCAGAAAATTTCAAAACTTCTTCCTCTTTTTCCTCTCAATTCATCAACAATTAGCAAAAACTCTCAACTACAAAGTTGTAGAGGGCATCAAGATCTAGCTATCCAACGGTGGAGATCGGAAACGGAGCCACGGATTGACGGCAAAACGCGATGGAAGCAGCTGCGTTTTTCACGCATTTCGAGGGTCTAGGGGAGGCCGAGCTTCACTTGGTTCTGGCCGAGCATGGAGTAGGAGATGCTCTTCGAAGTGGTATATGTTGATCGTCCTGGAAGTCGATGGATTGGGGGCGGCCAATTAGGGTTTTGGGGCGTGTATGGGTTGCGTGTTTTATTATCTGGAAAGGAACGCATGAAGAAGAGGGGGAAAGGAGGAGGTGCGGCTCAGATCTAGGGGGCATGAATCAACGGCTATGATGTTGTAGGGTAAAATTAAAAATTAAAGTTTATATTAATTTATATAAAAATTTGTGTAAACTTATAAATGTCATAACTTGTTCGTACGAGGTCGGAATTCGACGAAACTTTTTGCGTTGGAATCGTTTTGTCGAGCACTATGCAATGAAACTGGATTGGAATCATTTGGAGCTAGATAAAATTTTGATTTAAATCGAACGTCGTTCGATTTGATTTAAAATCGTAAAATCAAGGTGAGTGTTTTATAACGCTCACAACGTACTAAATATCATTATGCTAGTTAAATTTGACATTATGAAGTGTTATGATTTTATTTGTCGTTGTTTGATAGAATTTAATTGTCATATAGATTGTCATTTGAATTAACCGTTGAAAATTAAATTGACAGTTAAATTGAAATTGAAATTGGATTGCGATTAAATTACCTGACATTGATAACTATGAAATTGCCATGAATTGTATTGTCTATTGGATGATTTATTTCGATGGATGCTATTGGTTGATATTTAAATGTTTGGATGTTTATTTGCTTATATATAACCTGTTATGCATACATATGATACTGTGATTTAATTTAAGAAATATATACTCGTCCCTGACATTTAATTGAAATAAATAATTACTTGGCCATAGGATAGAAAATTATATACGGACACCGAATTGGCTAAATTAATAATTTTAAAAATCATCGATTTGAAATTTGTTTAAATGTTTTGATTTAAAAATTATAAATAGAAATCAATTTATAAAAATCGAATTTATCGAAATTTGAGTTTGGAATGTTGAAATAAATTTTGGTTAAAAGAAATTGTTAAAAAAATTAAGTGGAGACTTTGGAATTTAAAATCAGGATATGATTGAATTTCGAAATTGATTTGTTTAAAGATTTAACCTTAATTCGAGCTTTGAATATTACTAAGTAAAACTGATATAAAAATGATATTTTGAAACCGAGCTTGGAATTGAACCATATTTGAAATTTGGATTTAAACTTGAATATTGATGGAAAATTTGTTAAGTGTTATAAATGGATATTTTGAAATCAAGCTCCAAATCGATAAAAATTGAAATTGAATAAATTGAAGGTGAATGTAGAATTGAATTGATTTGAAGTTAAAGTTGACGTTGTTTTGAATTGAAATCGAAATTGAATCGGTAGAATGGAAATTGAAAGTGATTTGAATTGGGAAGTTATAAATTGAAATGGATTGATTTTGAAGCTGTTTTATTTGTTTTCCAAATTACTCGGTTATATAAACCATTTTGGATACTTAAACTGTTTTAATCTATTTTAAATCTACTTAACCCGATTTAAATTATTTTAAGCTAATTTATCTATTTCACATCCATTTTAAGAGTTTAAGTATTTTAAGTATTTTAATTATTTAAACTACTTTTAAACTACTTAAAACTATTTTTATAAGATTCCAAACTGGTTAATAAGGTGAAATGTTTATGTTTAAATCTTGAATTTAAATACGAATTGAGTTAAATGAAGTTGCAACCTAAATTGAAATTCGAAATGATTTTGAAATCGAAATGAGATATTGATGCGAAAAATGAATTTTGAAACGGAATCTTACATTTGAATAGATACGATGATTTTGAAATGGACTTGATTTTTGAAGCGAATATGATAATTTGATATCAATTATGAATCGATTTGAAATATAAAAGAGCCAACGGTGTAATAATACGTAGTTATTAAAGAGACCGGGATCGGATATGGACATACTCTCTGTCGATACCGAACACCACTTTAATTACTATTATACGCGGAGTGTTGATCCAGAATGAAGGGGATGATTTGGTGAACGCGTTGACCGAAGAAAGAGAACGATATTGGATGACCCCTGACATGACTAAAACATGAGCCGCGCCGGACCATTGAGGTTCGCCACCTCTAGCGGACACGCTTCTTCGATACCATTTCTATTACATTTTTGATTAGATTTGGGTGCACCCCTTGATTTGGGAGTGTTGTTTCGTGGTGTTGGGGTAGCTGCTGGCTATGCTCAACATCAGTCCGGATCACACAACTACTAGTATCCTAGTTGGTATCGCCTCATGTACCTTGTCATACTGATTATCCTATTCGCGACCACTATGTTATGTTTTGTGTCATACCTATGGGGTACCCTCTGATAACCACCAGTTTACGGTGGGGCTTACGGTGCTGTATAGACTATGGCATTATAAAATGTGTTAAGGGGGATTATGGTAACACCTTAACGCTATTTTGATACTTTATATCACTGATAGGCATTATCTACTTAGCGTATATTACTACATAGCAGATAGTTTAACGGATCCTTAAGAGATGGAAAATCCCGTAACATCTCTTGAGTTATTGCACACACGTTGACACTGGATAGGAGATGTGAAACCCCGTAAACATCTCTGACGTCGTTACACTCATATATTTACGATTGATTTAACTTACATGAGGATATTTTAGTCTTGACCCGGCTGTTTTGTCTTTTCATTACGCTCGGGTCAGACCTGAGTTTTTCAGTTTTTTGAAGATCTATTCTGGAGGACGAAGACGAAGATTTGGTACACTATTACTATTATTATCTGTGCATCATGCTGACTGCTGCATTATTTAATTGTTCTGTTATATATGTATAACTCTGATAAATGTTGTATAAATAATTGTCAAAGTATAGTAAACAGCTTCATGAACTGTTTATTTGACTATTATATTTTATCGTTCCGCTGCGAGATTCTGTGTTGTTTCATTTCCTTTATTTCTTTTCTTTTCTTTTCTTATTTACCCCAATAACTATTCACTCTTTTGAATGGTTTGGAATCGACATGTGTATTTGATAGTCGGTTTAAATTGTCCAAAAAGGCGGGTCGTTACACTTCCATTAAGTAATCCCCTTTAATTACTTCCTTCAAGTAATTATCATTTAGTAATTACCCATTAATTACCTTCCTTAATTAATGATATTATGTAATTATTCTTTAATTACCTTCATCAAGTAATTAACCTTAATTAATTTCCATTAAGTAGTTAACTTAAAGTGAATTAATCATCTTTTAAATTAATTACCTTAATTAATTATTCATCTTAATAAATCAATCCTTTAAATCATTTACACAAATTGATTAACCCTTTATTAATTATCTTAATAGTTAAATTGATATTTATTCCCTTAACTGATTTCATTAATTGATTAACCCCCCCTTTGATGCACTAAATAATCTATACTTTATTAAATAAAATCACCTTGACTAATATAGGAATTTTCCTGTGATAATAATTAACTTTAAACAACAATTTAAAAGCATTTTAAAACTTTGGGAATTCGCTTAAAACTTGCTAATACTTTGTTTTAAAAACTTAATTTCCATTTTCCTTGAAATTTACACATTTTGATAACTTTTAAACCTAATTACAACAACTTAAAAATAACCGAGTCAAACCAATAAAATCTCCGAGGTAACCCTGTGAATCTCACGCATCGTCCCAACTTCGAGTAAAACTTCGCTTAACTTTGGGTCTAACTTGAGAAAACCACCCTCTTCCACCAATATCCACAGCAATCCCAAAACACTGATATTCCGATCGATATCGTGCACATGCACCAACGATCGGAAGCATCTTCGATCAACATCGTCGTCGCCAAACAGTCGACCCTGACCTGCCTACACGATTACGACCACCGATGCTTTAGTTCGAACACAGAAACCCGATCGAGCCCGTGAACCCAAACCTGAATCGCACCATTACCCAAAAACCTTCCTGCGGTGCCACCATCGATCACCAGAAATCCCGATACCTTGTCCAAAGATTTATCGTCGACCGATGCTCCTATTCCACCAACCTTGACCACGACCGATGCATCGACGAACTCGGAATTGCCTCGCAAAACCCTCGACCATTCCAAACCTAATACCCTAAATCTCAACCATCACACCACCACGACATCGGAGAATTTGAGCCACCATTTTTGCCGACCTCGACGAACACGCGGCTCACTTCAGCCGAGACCCCGTCCCACCCAAGTGTCGCCGATCACCTGAATTTTCTCGAAACCCATTTTCCCTTTAACACTCGAATTCTCTCGAATTACACACTTAAAATTCATGATTCCTATCTTAAAAATCCTAATTTAAGAAGATAATTCAGATCATAATCATGAATTTACCAATTATTCAAGTCGAGATTATGACATTTTTAAGTTTCACTGTAATATTTACATTTTGGTTAAAATTATGTCCAGTTCCTATTTAAAAATATTTTTAACATTTAAATCTTGTTATAATAAACCATTTTTATTTAGACATCATACCATATAACAGATCAAGGAATGAAAAATTGATTTTTGAAATTTTATTTAGAACCTGCAAAATGGACATGCATACGTACATCCATATACATATAAACAGGAAATCTCATTTATACAGCCATGCAAAGCATATTATATATCATACATTTCAGGATATTCCCATGCATCATATTTTCATTAATTTACATTTTTAAGAAAGATGTTTACTCACGTTGCTAAAAGAACAGAGGTAGTTTTCTTCCTGAAACCTGGAAATTGCTTGTATATGAACTACTGCTTTGTTGTTAAGATGATCAGTGCTTGATAATTATTGAGTTGATCTTGATATCGAGATGTATTTGAACTTGAATTTTCTGCCAGACTATACTGTATGCTTTTGTTTTCATCTCCAGGTTTGATCTTCTTTTGATTTATAAATTTTTTCTTTTCAGTTTATAGGTTTATGAGAAAATAAAAAAAATTAGAAGTGAAGCCTAGTTTCTTAATTCATTCTTATTCATATAATTAAATCTTGAAAGAGAACAAGCATGCCACTTGTAACATTAAATTATACCATGTTAACACTTGTTAATTATGTTGCAAATTTGCCTCCTCTTGTAATTTGTGTGTGTAATTAGCTTACACATGTATTTATATGTTTTCAAATGTTTAAATATGATTTTATAAAATTATAAATTAAATTTTATCTCTTGTAATTTTAAAAAGAAAATGTATAAAACCCTTTGATAAATTTAAAATTTGTATATGTAGAAATTATACTTTATAAATTAAATTTTATCTCTTGTAATTTTAAAAAGAAAATGTATAAAACCCTTTGATAAATTTAAAATTTGTATATGTACAAATTATACTTACATAACTTTTTAAAAGTAAATGATTTAAAATATGATTATATATAAAAAAAATCATATATACATATACTTTTTAAATCCAATTATTTCTAAGATATTTATCTCTTGAATTTCAAGTTCAAATTATATTTACAATCATATCTATTTAATTAAACAATCATATTTTATATTAGAATATTATCAAACTTAATATTTATCTCTATAATTTTTATTTTTATTTTTAGCTAACTAAAATAAGTATCTCAAAGGGTAAAAATCAGTAAATTACCCAATTACTAGATGTCCCAAAAATTTGGGTTATCACAATAACAGAGCAGTCGAACTCCTAAAAAATTGAAACAAAAATTACAACTAAAACTCGAAGGTAAAAAAGCTTAAATACAATATAATAATTACATTCACGCCATCATCCCACAATTGCTCGCTACCACTAACTGTGCCGTTTATCAGATCCTAAATAAAGCCTGTTTTGTTGCATAGATTTTGTCATTGTGACCGTTGTTTCTTAAGTCTTTTGTATTTGCAGCGGGCTTGATCATCTGTTATTGGTACTTCTCTCGAGTTGTCAGACTCTTTAAGCGCCCTTGTGATGCCCTTTTTGTTCGGTCCAGTTGTTTGATATGCATTAATCGTGCAACATAAAAATTCAGTTGTGGCTCTTTCAGAAAAAAATTAGGACTTTTGCGAGGGTTTTGTGCGAGCTGCCTAAAAAACTCTTACAAAATTTTGTACAAATAAAGGTAGAGGGAAATGAGATAGATACGAATGTGACAAAAAGTACCTTAAAATTTGACTAGTTAAAGTGAAATTTTTTGTTGGATTTTCGAGTTTGTGATTTGTTATACTGATTAAGAAGAAGAAGGAAAGGGGGTTTATAGAGGATTTTTTATCATTAGGAAAATGGCCATTGAAAATCTACCGTTGACGTCTTATGCCTCTGACATTAACGATAGATATTAAATGGATCGATGGTATGATGCATCGGACGTGTCCGACACGTCGCTGTTGTGAATAGAACATTTTATCTACGAACGCACCCTTATAGTGCTAATTTACATTGCACATGTCAAGAAGTATTTTTTGTCTTACAGCATATCCAAAGCTGGAGAAAATCACGTGGACCCAAATTCTATGTCTCTTCCTTAGAAAAATGATTTACACGATGACATGTATTTTGGAATAAATTCGTTGATATAAAGTATATTGAACTTTTATACAAAAAATCAAATGTTTTGATTGGACTGACATACCTTAGGAGAAAACATTTGGTCCAAGTGACGCATCATTAATTTCTAGTTATATTCGACATTTTATTTTGAATGGAAATGTGGTGATGTATGTTGAGGTCTTCTAGTGGAGTATAAAATGCATCTCGACTTATTCGCTAGAAGCACTGGGTGTGATAGTCCCCACAAATATAGTTTGCAAGGATGTAACGACTCTCAAATTTGAACTATTTTAAATTATGTATTTTTGCCAAATCGCTTAATTCTCATTCTTATATGCAGAAAATCATCTAAATAGGCTATAATATATTTAGAATAATTTTAGAGAAAACGGGATTTTTAAACAATTTTTTTAGAGATTTTTAAATAAGTTATACAAGGAAAAATCCATTTATCAAATAGATTATCTATTTATAAAATACTTTAGAAAAAATAATTGCTTAAAAACCCTTTAAAATATCTTAAAAATATTTACTAATCAACCATAATTTATAAAGAATTTTCATAAACTTATTCGAAACCAAAATCAATTAAAACCATCGAATTCTTCAAATATCGACATTTGTCGATATTTAGATTGAAATAGAATTTAAATAATATTTAAATTGAAATAGAATTTAAACTTTTAAAATTTCCAAAACCAAGCTAATCCATTGTCAGATAAAAATACTTAAACATTCATCATCAAACTTATTCAATAATATTTAAAATTCAGCGAAATTTGCAGTGAAACAGCTAACGAAAGCGCAAATAGAAGCAAAAGAACAATCTACCAAACAACTTAGTTTTTGGCTAACTTTGGACAGTAATTTGGGGTGCCAAACCAACCCAAATTTCAGCCAAATTTTTCTGTACTATACTATGACATGAGGACTATAACATATCCAAAATTTGGAGCAATTCGCTGCAAAATGAAAGAGTTATGATTTTCCAAACATAGCTCTTTTCAGCAAGCATAAAAAAACAAGATTTTTGGCTGTTTTGAACCAACGATTTTCTATAGCATAACAATCCATAATTCCATGAAAATTTCCAAAAACATTGTGCCATCCAACTATTACAACATATCAAAATTTTGGGGCAATTAGCTGTAAATTGAAGAAGGTATAATTTTTCTAATGTGATGTATTTTCGGCCAATACACGGAGATCAGTTTTTGGCCAATTTCAAGCATAAAGTTTGCAGATCAAAACAACTGCAATTTCATTGAAAATTTTCATAAGCAATGAACCGTCCAAGTATTGCAACATATCAAAAATTGAGGTTTATTGACTCTAAATTGAAGAAGATATGATTTTTTTAAGATGATGTATTTTCAGCCAGTAATCAAAGATAAGTTTTTGGCCAAGTTCAAGCATAAATTTTGCATATCAAAACAACTGCAAATTCATTGAAAATTTTCAGAAGCAATGAACCATCCAAGTATTGCAATATATCAAAAATTGAGGTTCATTGACTATGAATTGAGGAAGATATGATTATTCACAGGGTAAATAGATATATTAGCAATTCAAGTGCAGAAGTTAAGGAATACTACGGAATATAATTAACATTCCTAGACATATTCCTTTCTTGAGTTTAAGTTAAATTTTAAAAATTGAATTTAAATAACGAATTTAAAATGCTGAGTAGTATATTTTTCCAAATTCAATAAAAAGGAAAATTTTACGAAATTTAAATTTTTGGTCAAATTTAGTAAATATTTGAATTTGAGTTGAAAATTTAAATTTTAAAATTTTAAAATTTTTTCTTTTTTTATGATACTAGACTGAATTTTAATTTCCACTCCACTTTTCGTTTCGTTAAAATCCGTGTAACGACCCACATTTTTGGACAGTTTAAGTCAATAATAAACCTCACATGTCAAACTCAAACCATTCAAAAGGGAAGATTGTTATGGGGTAAATAAGAAAAGGCAGGGAAAGAAAAAACAAACACAGAATCTCGCAGCGGAATGATAAGATATAACAATCAAATAAACAGTTCATGAAGCTGTTTATATATAACATCGATTATACTTTTATAATACAGATCAAAGTTACATACAACAGGGATAAATAAATAAATGCAGCGGAACAAAATGATGCAGTGGAATAAATATAATAAATAGTAAAAGTGTTTAATCTTTGTCTTTGTCCTTCAGAAAGCAGTCTTCGATAAACTGAAAAGCTCAGACTGACCCGTGTGAATTGAAAAGACAAAACACTCGAGTCAGAACTAAAAGATCTTATGTAAGTTAAATCAACAGTAAATAAATACGAGATTAACGGAGTCAGAGATGTTTATGGAGCTGGACATCTCATATCCAGTGTCTAACATGAGTTCATTAACTTAAGATATGTTCGGGATTTCCATCTCCTAAGAATCCGTTAAACTATCTACATACATAGTGCAATACGCTGTTATAATAGTGTCTACAGTAAAGTATTAAAATAGCGTTGAGGCATTACTCATATCCCCCTTAATACATTTTATATATTCGCATAGTCTATACAGTACCGTAAGCTCCTCCGTAAACTGGAGGTTTACCCAGAGGGCACTCCATAGGTATGCTACAAAACAAACTCGTAGAAGGCGCGATAGAGCATGTAAACACAACACGCGAGGCAATGCCAGGGCATGATTCTACCGTTTGCAGAACCGGGCTGGTGGTAACGCATAGCAGCAACTACAGCCTACCTCGGCACACACTCCCATAATCAAATCGAGGGGTGGCCACCAAATCAATCACAAAGTCATAATATGGTATCGAAGAAGCATGCCCGATCGGAGGTGCGACCTCACTTGGCCCAGTATAGCTCCTATTTTAGTCATATCTAAGCCGACTTACGTAAGTCAGGGCTATGTAAATACCTCATATAGAATCATTCACCAAACCTTCCTACTTCATTCTGGAATCTCCACCACGTACATAGTTGTTAAAGTGGTTTTCGGTATTGACAGAGAGTATGACAATATCTGATCTCGGTCTCATTAACAACCAAATGCTTATTTCACACCGGATGGTTTTTATATACTTCCAAAACCGTTTCACATATCAAAATATCATATTCTCAAAACTATATCATTTTCGAAATCATATTTACTTTCGAAATTATATCACATTTGAAATCATATCGCTTTCGAATTCATATTTCCAAAAATAGATTAAATCCTCGTTTAAAATCATCATATTCCTCAAATATGTCATTTAAATTCCTACTTATGTTATAACATCATTTAATCGTATTCTACTTAAAATCAAGGATTTAAATATAAAGCTTCCACTTTACAAAACCTAAAATTCAAAAATTAGTTTAGATAGTTTGAAAATAGTTTTAAAATAGTTCATGATAGTTTAAAATAGATTGAAACATATTAATATAGTTTAAAATAGATTAAAATGGATTAATATAGTTTAAATAGATTAATATAATTTAAAATAGATTAAAATAGTTTAGCATAGTTTAAAATAGATTAAAATGGATTAATATAGCTTAAAATGGATTACAATGGACTAATATAGTTTAAATAGATTAATATAATTTAAAATAGATTAAAATTTTTAAAATAGTTTAAAATAGATTAAAATGGATTAATATAGTTTAAATAGATTAATATAATTTAAAATAGATTAAAATAGTTTAATATGGTTTAAAATAGATTAAATAGATTTAAAATAGATTAAAAGGGGATAGAATACTTTAAAGATTTAAAATAGATTAAAATACTTTAGAATTTCGATTTAACCAATTTCCAATTCCAACCTTCAAACTTGATTTTCAAAGTAATTCAATTTATATAAATCAATTTCCTTCAAATTATCATTTAATCCAATTCAATATTTAAGCGTTTTAAAATCGTTTAATTTTACCAATCTGCTGTCCGTATATAATTTTCTACCCTATGTCCAAGTGATACGAATATTTTTCATTTCAATCCACAAAAATTTAAATTTACGGGTATATATTATTTCAACCCGCAATCCCAAATTCCAAATCAATGAAAATCGCTTGGTTTATCATTTCAACCCACAACGATTTTCTCCTATTCTATATATGACTATGCGGGTATGTATCATTTCAACCCGTTGGGATTTTGTAACAATAACCAAGGGAATTTGCACTGTTATAACAATATAAATATAACATCAAATCATCTAGTATCAACAATTAAACATACATCACAATCATCACCCAAATCAACCAATAAACATCAATAGATAGCCGATTATTATTAGCAGGTATTGACAATAAAATTCAGTATTAAATTAAACGATGATTAAATGCAATAAAAGTTAAATTTAACTAGAATGACAATTTAAATATACCAAACATCAACCAACCAATTCCAAATCACATCATAAATTCTATTTAACTAACATAAGATAATTAGTAGTTGTGAGTGAGTTAAAACACACATTTTTGATTTTCAATCGATCTGAAATCCAAAGTAAGGTCCAAATTTGAACAGTCTGAGAATTAGTCCGAACTAGTTCCAAAATGTCCGAAATTTCGATACATTCCCAACAGAACAAACCGCGTGTAACAACCCGGTATTTAGCATCAATTAATAATCGACATTTTAACGATGAATATTGTTGCAAATTGCCAATTGAAGTTTTAAAATTTGAGTTAAAACTCTTTTAAAAATTGTTAAAAAGGATTGTGGACTTTGATAATTAAATAGTGGTCTATGTTGTTTCAATTGGGTCGTGACAAATAACCAGCCCCCTTTTTGTTGTTTTCGTTCAAAAACCTAAAACAAACTTACCCCTCATTATTATTTCGAACCGTCCCCTTCTACCATTTTTCTCAACCCTAACAAAATCACGAAAAGAATAAAAATGGAGGCAGTCTTGTTCGTTCCCCCCTTTTTTCAAAATTAGGGTTTTCGTAATTCTTCGAGTCGTGCTGGGTACTCTCGAGTAGCGTCGATCGTTCGTGCTTCTAATTGCTTCGAAAACACAGGTGAGTAATTTCTATTGCTCACATCTAATTCAAAGCTTAAGTTTTAGAGTTTGAATCATTGTTTGAGTTGGTCGATTCATTTTGCTCGCTGTTCGACTTCGGTTGTTTGCTTGGGATTCTGACTTTGATCGTGGTTACACTTTACTTCGTTCACTGCAACTTTGGCACAGTTTGATTTATGTTGTTTTGTATTGACTTTGAACTGTTTGATTTTTGTGATTGTCATGGCTTCGATATTGAGCTGTTCGATCGCGTTCCTTGCTACATTGGTCACCACGATGTCGCTCCTCTGGTATTTAACCTGAATTTTTGGCGACTTCGGTCTTGATTTGATTTGGTTATTAAATTTCACTGCTGTGTTTTCGGCCATCATCGTTTCATTGATATTGGTGGTTGTGCTGTATTTTGTGATAGTTGAGTCAGTGAGCATTTTTGTTTCAAGAATGCTTGCTGCTTGATCCTTTGTTGTTTTGTTGTCGAATTTCTGGTGTATTTACTCATTCGAATTCATATTTTCTCTTTATTTTGTCGTCTGGTTGTACACATGAGTATTTTTGAAGCTTGGCATTTGAATAAAGTTTTTTTTTAAATTTGCAGTAGTTTGCTAATTATTTCTTATGAAATGTTTGCTGGTTATCACTACGTATATACATACATATATGTATGTATATATGTGTGTGTGAATGGCATTACTGCAGCTCCAATGTGTTCATTGCTGTGTTGTTTTCATGCCTTCATTTTGTTGCGTATACATGCTCCAATGTGAGTTACACTGCTCTGGTCTGAGCTGATGCTTGACTACTCGTACATTTATATTGAGCCACTGTCTCACTGTTTTATGTACCTTGTTCATATTATGTTGTTCTTTGGTTAGAACTGCCACTTGATGTTGTTGTTTGGGTTTCATCTCTGGTGCATGTATGCATTCCTGTCATACTTGTTGTCCTTCGTAGCTGGACCTGTTTATCTTTGCAGTCCTACAGGAACCATGTTGTTTAGTCTTCTTTGTTGTGTCTGTTGCACGGTAGCTTGCTTCATTATGTGGTAGCTTGGTTCACTGGTGCATGCCTTTGACTGTCGGCATGTGCATTTCCTGTGTACTTCATACTTGAACTTGATGGTTGGACCTGTTGTGTTGTGAACTGTCTATTCAGTTGCTGTTTCATTTCATTGTTGCATATAGGTGATTATCCATCCATGTTGCAAGACCTGTAGCATTCTTTGTTCATGCATTTTGATGTTACTGTCCAGTTTCACTAGGGTATACCTGTCGTATCTGTTGCAGTGTAACCTTCATGCGAGCTTTTGTGCTTTGTAATCGAGTTGAGTTGCTTTGCAGTTGTGTTGAGTCACTGACTTGACCTCTGCTTTTCGTAAGTGACTTAGCTTTGTAGTTACGACATGTTTCTCTGACATGTTCTTATGTTTGTGCATGCCACTATTCAATTTTTATTGCACCTGAGTTTCATATTGATTTTGGAATTTCACCTGTGTTGAACCTGTCCTTTTACTTTGGGTTTGACCTTGTGCCCGATTGTGTACACTGTTACTGTTATGGCAAGGCAGTGCACGCAAGCGTGAACTGCAGCCACACGGAATTGATTTTTTGGGTACATTATCACTATAGTGGCAAGGCAGTGCACGCAAGCGTGAACTGCAGCCACACGGCATGGCTTTTATGTTATTCTATCTTGCTATGATTTATTGATCTTTTGCATATTCTATATGCTGTAGTGGCGAGGCAGTGCACGCGTACGTGTACTGCAACCCTACTCGACTTAATATTTTAATTGATATTTCATTGGTTTGAACTATTTCGTTTATTCAATTCAATATTCTGAATTTCATTCTGATTTGGTTGAATTTGCTGATTTGTTGTTTAACACTGCTACGTGTTATATTTATCGTTATTCGATTTCTTTATTTAAGGATCGGATAGACGAAATTTATTGTGACTATCGTCTATTCATTATTTAATTATTATTGCTTCTGTGCACTAATAACTGAGTTTGAATTAGACTGACCCGAGTATTATTTTCTTTTGAATTTAATACTCGGGTCAGACCGATTATTTCAGGTTGTAGATATTCTGCTTTGGGTTGCTGCTAGAGCTATGAAGTTCTTTCATATCTTTTGGAGTAGTCGTCGTCATTTGTAGTAGTCTGTATAATTGTATAGGAAGATATGTATTCATGTATATTATATACGTTAATGTACTTGTATATGTAACTTCCTGAGTCGACTGTGGTAGTTGTATCATATGTACCGTGTCAAATGTATTGTAACCGACATCAGTTATTGTATATATACGAGATTTTCTGTTTTATCTGTGTTCCGCATTTATATTAATCTATGTTATTAGTTTATATTTCGTTCTAAACTATTATGAACCATCGTAGTTCGTTTTATACTGGAATTGGGGTATGTCGATGGGAGAAAATAAATCAGAGATGAAAAATGAAAGAATATATATATATATATATATATATATATATATATACCACTCCTATCGAGATAACCAATACTAGTGTAAGGCCTAACTATTGATGGCCGCTCCTCAACAGCCTTATTCTCCGTGCTAGTTGACAGCACTACACCGTAGTGTTCTTGGCTAGCGTGGGTATAGAGGTGGGGCGTCACAGCTTGGTATCAGAGCCTGGGGTTTAGAACAAATATCAAACATAACTTAGATAGTACATGTGTTACAACTATTTGTCGACGTTTTATCTCTCATATTTGCATATGATTATCTTTGATTGTTAGGTATGAATTCCTAACGCTTATTCATGTGCATTTGATTTTGATTTCGTGAAAGTATTTTGGCTTCGGCCTCCGTTTGCTTTACGAACTCAAGTTGGATTTTTGATGATGAGGATTTTATTCTTGTGTTTTCGGCTTTGAATTGATTTAGCCGACGTTGATTTTGTTTGAATTTGGCCATTACTTGTTGACTTCGGCATTGACTTGATTTTCATTTTTGTTGAAGTCATTTATGCATTTATGCTTGTTTTGTTTCGTTATTCCATTTGTTAATCGATTCTTCTTTTCCGATTAGTTGTTGTCATCTTTGTCGACTTTGAAAAACTTCTATTTCTGGAATTTTTGGATATTCCTACTTTGATGGATTTAGAATCGAATTCTTTGGATTTTATTCACGTCTTCGAATGTGAATTTTAGTGAATTGATTTGGTTTCCAAATTTAATCGATTCTTGTTAATTCCCCGATTTGTTGCTATCATTTATTAGCAACTTTGATAACATTTTCTTCGGGATTTTCGTGAACATACTTTTTGATGGATACAGTATCAATTTTTTTGGATTCTATTCACATCTTTGTATGTGAATTCTTGTGCTTGGTTATTCCTACAATCATTTTTATGATTTGTCACTTTAAAAGTATAAAGGTTTTCTATACTAGTAGTAAATATCAAAACCCTTTTCTCCAAACGATTTCAAAACTATTTTACTACAAAACTCTTTTCCTAAACCGTTTTCCAATCTGTTAGTATATACTAACATTTACCTCACTCGTATGAGAAATCTAATTAAACGACTTAGTAAAATGAGTGGTATATAACGCTTGCGTTTACTTCGCCGGTTAATTCTTGGACTTATTCGATTGAATCTCTTGTGACAATTTTCTAGTGAAGATTTACAGTTGGTTTGTAAATATTTAAGTTAAGCAAGTGGTTATGGGACATGAAGCTAAACTTTTATATTTACTAGCTTAGTGTAATTGACACTTCTCGTTGATCTTGATGATCGCTTTATGAATTAGACTAGCAATTGTGCGATGTCTCTTTCATTGCAAGGTTAGGCTAGACACCACTTGTGTGATTTCATTCACACATACCTTTATGCTTTTTGGTTAGCCTAGACACCATTTGTGTGATTTCATTCACACATACCTTTTTGTTTGCGAGGTTAGGCTAGACACCATTTGTGTGATTTCATTCACACATACCTTTTGTGAAATATGCGCTTTGCGCTTATATGATTTTTGTTTGATGATAATAAACACATATATATAGTTCGTTTAAATGTATTTGTTAATGTACTATTTTAATTTTCATATATTAAATAAATATTTGTTGAATAAAATAAATTACACAGAATTTTAATTTGAATTCAAACAGAACAAGTTACACAGATTTTGAATTCAAACAGAAATTTTATTCAAACAAATATTTATTACAAATCTTGAAAAGTACAAATTCATGCTCTCACTATATACAATTTTGAACTACATCACATTTCATATTTACATCATTATCCTCACTACATATCACTCACTCTCGTATTTGGTCTTCAACTGCATTTCAGTTTGTACCTAGCATCTGAGCAAATCTGCAAAAATATTCACTAAAGCAGTAAAATTGATCGAGAAATATTTTTGAAATTTAAAATAAACGATGTTTTTGAAAATATGATTTGCCTCAGATATATGGGTTGTTCGTCATCATTCACACTTGAATTTATCACAAAGTCGTGCAAATAGATATTACAGGGACATGTAATCACAAGTGGCTGCAATACACACGTGTATATTCATACACGTGTGCACTGCCTCGCCAACTCGTGTGCGCAGCCAACAAGAGCAAGTGTACAAGTGCAGACACCAGTGATACAATCCAACATGTACAACAAGTCCAAATACAACAATGTACAGAAGCAAGATCAACACAAAGCATAGGAACATTTCAAACTACAGCAAGCATGCAACAAGGTGCACGGTCCAGTGCCAACAGCAACTATACATGAAGACAACAAGTTTACATGACAGTAAAGTATGAATGCCACGACCCCAGATGAACAAGTGAACCACAAAGTGAAAGTTCATCACTGCCTCAAAAATGAATTCAACATGAAGCACTGCTACTCAAGGCAGCTAGGAATGAACAAATGCAAAGATCAGAAGTGCACTAGAACAAATGCACATGCAAAGATCAGAAGTGCACTAGAACAATGCACATACAAAGATACAAAGACCAGCTGCAAAATGAATACATATGCAACATGCTTGAAGATGGTCACCAACGCAAGACTACACGAGAGGCAAGCTACAAAATGCAATAGGATGCACCAGGTAACAAGATGATCAAGGTCAGACTATATCAACGAAAACAACAGCAGTATGCAAATGCATACATAATAGAGGCAGTCAAAAACAAGCACAATATGGTCTGCAGGCAAACAAAAGCATGATACAAAGTGAACCAGTGCCAGGTCCAAAAAAAAAAAAAAAGTATACAACATCAACTAAAAATCAAATGCAAGCAGTGGCAAGCTACAGGCCAAACAATCCCAAACTGACCAAAACAACAGAGACCGGGTTACACAACATCAAGATGGAAACCAAGTATGCAAGTGATCAAATGCAACACAGTATCAAACTGGAACGAAGTGATGAACCAAATGCAAATCAAAACAGAAAGGATGATGATGCAGTTAACAAGACAACTGACTCAAATGAACATACCAAATGCAAACTCAGGTGGTACATGAACAAGTGAAGAATACACATAGCAAGCTACATGTAACCAAGACAGTACAACTACAAGAGAACAAAGTCCAAGTGAAGTATCAATGATCCTCACAAGAATGAACAACAAAATGGACTAAAGGATCAACTGTCAAGTCAAAATGGGAGCATAAGTCACATGAACAATTTCGAGCATCATAAAGAAACAAAGTACAAGTGAAATGGAGTTCACTCAGAAATGCATACAAGTGACAACAGCAAATTATGACCAAATACAGTGTGGCAAATCCAAAGCATGATACAGATACAGGCCGAGAAATAATGTAAACAAGTGTACACAGTAGAATGAACAAGTTGTGCACATGAAAAGGCAATGCAGTTTACAACAATGAATAAACCAACAGACTACAGTTGTTCAACATTGCCAATCAGAAGATGGCCAGAGATCAAAACAGCAATGAGATGAACAAAGTTGAAAAAAAAAGTGCGTGTGCAATTTGAAAAAAAAATCAAGCAATTTAAAAGAGGAAAGGTTGAAGACGAAATTAATTGCAAAAATTCAAATTCGTGTCTTTGAAATAGTCAAAGCATCAAAAAGAGAAAAGTTTTAATGCCGCATGAATCAAACTATCAAAAAGAGAAACGAACGCATCAAAATCAAAGCAGTGAACATCACGGTAGAAATTTCTGCATAAAATTTCTCAAATTTCTCAAATACATGTATGGAAAGAGTTAATTCAAATAGGGGGCCGAGACAAAAATAAAGGAAGAAGTTTTCGAATTAATTAATTCGAATACAAATATGGAAAGCAATAATTCGTAATTGAATCAAGAAAGGAATACTCCAATTCCAGAACAAATTGGGAAAGTGATGAAGTCGCAAGTGAATACATCAAGTGATTCAAATTCATATAAATACCACACCCAAGTTATCGTCACTGGCATCGAGTAATCAAGTAAAAGCAAGCATTAAACCAGCAACGAAAGAATACATACCATAATCCAGTGAACTCGATCAAATAGGAGCGGTCAACATCATTGTAAGAGACGATCAAATAAAGCATCAGAGAACAAGCGTGAGAAAGAGCAAGAGCAACGCAAATCTGAATTGATCATCAGAGGGCCGCAAACAAGTCAGAAAACCCTAATTTCAGAAAGAGGATCGGCCCGCAATCTCTCCATAACCAAAGCCCTAATTCGACAAAGAGGAACGGCCGCCATTTTCCACTAGCCAAAAGAGGAACGGGATAAAAGAAAAAGAATGGGCCGGCCTACTTTATTAAAAAGGGGGTTTTAGTTTTTTTTAGGGTTTAATTTTAAATTAAAGGGGTTTTTCTTTGTTTTTATTTTGAGCAAAAAAAAATTGTAGAGTCAAAGTTCGTATTTTATTTTTTTTGCTCCAGGCTTTAATTTTGAAATTGTTTTTTATTTTCGAGTCAACAAATTTGTAAATCACCACCTAGGGTTTAGGTAGTGTCAGATTGTCTGGTTAGAATTAGTTCAGTGAGCAGGGTGTGCGAGTTTGCGAAGCTCTATAGGCGGAGCAGGGTGTGCGAGTCTAGTAGAGTGTTTGTAAGCGGGATACTGTTTAATTCTAATAGAAATCTGAGAATGCAGCAGTAGGCAGGGGTTGCCGAAGCTGGGTAAATTTTGTGTGTGATTTACTTTTCAGCATATTTATTTCTGCAGTTTATTTCTTTGATTAATTCGAGAAAATTTGCTATAACCCTATTCACCCCCCCCCTCTAGGGTTAATCTAGATCCTACAAGTGGTATCAAAGCCTGGTATTTTTAACTCTAGAGTCATGAATTCATCAAATAATGCTTTTTCTGAGGGGCAATCTATCGTTAGGCCACCCATGTTTAACGGGAATGATTATGCTTATTGGAAGGTTAGGATGGGTATTTATCTTAGTTCTGTTGATTATGACGTTTGGGATATTATTGAAACTGGTTATAAATCCCCCACTATAACTATTGGTGATACTGAGATTCCTAAACCTAAGGATAGGTGGGATGCTAACGATAAGAAATTAAAAACTACAAATGCCAAAGCAATGAACGCTTTGATCTGTGCTCTTGATAAAAATGAATTTAATAGAATTTCTCATTGTACAACAGCACAGGAAATTTGGCACACTCTGGAGGTGACACACGAAGGAACTTCTCAAGTCAAGGAGTCACGACTAGCTCTATTCAGCAATGAATACGAAAACTTTGTGATGGAAAAGGGCGAGGGCATAAAGGATATGTTTGGACGGTTTTCAACCTTGGTGTACAATGCTAGAGCGCTTGGGAAGGTCTTCACTGAAGTAGAGCTTGTACGGAAGATACTGCGAGTCTTACCAATGAACTTTGAGGCAAAAGTCACTGCAATACAAGAATCGAAAGATCTGAGTAAACTAAGCATGGAAGAGTTGATCGGAAACTTGATGACATATGAACTTGAGCTAAAGGCAAAAGAGGAACGTAACAACTCCGAATCAAAAAAGAAGACGATTGCCTTAAAAATCAAACAAGAGAGCGATGAAGAAGGAGAAGATCCAATTGAAGAGCTTGCAATGGCTGTTAATAATCTTAGAAGATGGTCAAGATTCAAGCCACGCAAGAAGAAAACAAAGGGCAATTCGTCAAAAGATTCTGAAAATTCCGATAATGAGCTGACGTGTTATAATTGCAACAAACCTGGCCACATCAAACCAGAATGCCCACTTCTCAAATATAGCAAAGGAAAGAAAAAGGAAAAGAAGGTTTTCGCAGCAACTTGGGATGATGAAGAAGGAGTGGAAGTTTCGGATAGCAGCTCAGAGGAGGCTAACTTGTGTCTTATGGCAAAATCAGATTCAGAAGCAAGCTCGGAGGAATCAAGTGAGGAAGGTGAATATACCTATAGAGATCTTGTTTTTATGTGTTCTGATCTTACTAAAGTAGTTGATGCTCTTGAATCTAAAATTGAAAAACTGAACTCTAATAAGAGAGAACTTGCTCGTGAAAATCTTAGGTTAGAAACTGAATTTGAAAATATTCATGACCAAGAATGTGAAAAATGTAGAATTTTAGATTCGGAATTGTCAAGACTCAAGAATAGCTTTGAGAATCTTGAAAAAGAAAACTTGAGTCTTATGAAAACCATTGACACTAGGAAAAAGGATTTCATAAATAGATGCGCCTCACTTGTAACTGAAAACACGACGCTAAAAACCAAAGTCCAAAACCTTGAGAAATCATTGAATAACTTTTCAATAGGAGAAAAATCATTCAACATGTTATTGGGAAATCAAATTTTTGCTAACAACAGAAAAGGACTAGGTTTTGGGAAAACACAAGTTGAGGATAGTGCAAAAGGTAGGAGTGTCTTTGGTAGATGTGAAATAATTGGACATCATGTTGAAAATTGTAGACATAGGAACAAAAACACAAAATTTATACAAGTTTGGGTTCCTAAGAATTCTACAAACAGATTTCATGTCTATTGGAACAAGAATGAAAGAACAAAACAAGTTTGGGTTCCAAAGGGTTTGTTTATTCATAATGCTTCTGCCACTAACAATCATGGACCTATAAATAGGTCACATAATTCTTTCATCGTGTAGGTATGGTGGCAGGCTAAGGAACATCAACGGTGTTCTCTGGATTTTGGCTGTTCCAGAAACACAATGAGCGTCAAAGCAAAGTTCCTTAGCCTAGTATAAAGGTGACAGAATCACAATGGGCAATCACGTAAAATCATCGTAAAGGTAAAACAGGTGAAGATATTCTTATGTGATAATCTGTACCATTTTCTGAATGAAATCAGCCAAGATTGAGATGATGATTTATTCTGACTTGTTCACTGTTCAAAATTGAGTGTAAGTTTCTTATGCATATTTTCATGGTCTTGTTTATCAAGTTAGTGATATTTTGAAGTGAAAAAGAAATTCAGATGCAGTTCATTCTGGTAATCTAGTTGATAGAAAATTTACGAGTTGAACGTGATTTATGGTGAAACATACATTTGCTGCATCGTTTTTTTAAAGAAAATATCTGCATATTTTTCACTTGAAATAATTTTCATTTAGCAGATTTTTTTTCTCATATAACCCCTTCGTAAAAATAATTGTTTGACCATACTTTCAGATTAGTCATGTTTATTTGATTTTAAATGACAAATTTTGACTAATCCGACTCCCTGCTGATTATCGAAGAGATAAATTGTGATTCAAAAAGTGATTAGTGTTGATAATTAACATACATTACTCAAAAGAGTATATTTGGAAAATTTCTTTAGGAATTTAATCAAGAGTTATAAAACTTTTTGTTGGGTAAAAATTCCATGACCATTTCTATATCTACCATTATTTCTATCGACCATGATTTATCAAATATTCAAGATAGTTTGTCAATAGGTGGTACTATAATCAGGGATCATTTGCTTTTCATTTCACATTTTTTTTGTAAAAATAAATAAATATCCAAAGTATCCACTCTCATTTAAAAGTCCTCACGGTTATGCATGGGTGAATTACTTGGATTTTTGATTATGTGCTTCCATGCTCATTTAAAAGTCCTTATGGTTATGCATGTATGAAACGCATATCAAAATTAATTGATTTAATAGACAAGTTGATTTTAATCCCATTTAAAAGTCCTCACGGTCATGCGTGGTTAGAAGATACTTGATTTCATTTTTAAAAAAAATTAAATTGGAATACTACTAATCTCATTTAAAAGTCCTAACGGTTATGCATGATTAGTAGATATTCAAATTCCTGATATAAATGTACCACAAGAAGATTTAACTGTATGATATTGTATGAGAATTTTATTTCCGTCATTTCTAAAAGTGGAATATGCGCCTAACAAGGGTCGTTATGATTTTTGTTTGATTCTTATTTGAGTTTAATATTTATATTCAATTTGAGTTTAATGTTGGATTAATATTGATCACTTCATCTCTATTTTCTCTCACACTATTATTCTTTTGCTGATAACAAAAGGGGGAGAGAAAAGTTAAGATTTTGTCAAATAGAATCAAGCAAAGGTCAAATAATTTTCCATATGCATCTAAGCTCATTTGTATATATTTTTATTTGTATGCATATATGTAGGGGGAGCATCATGTAGAGAGAAAGCATTTAAATAGGGGGAGCAAATTAGAGTATACCATGGATCAAATACATTTAACACGGTCAAAATCTTAAATATATGTTTGTTATCATCAAAAGGGGGAGATTGTGAAATATGCGCTTTGCGCTTATATGATTTTTGTTTGATGATAATAAACACATATATATAGTTCGTTTAAATGTATTTGTTAATGTACTATTTTAATTTTCATATATTAAATAAATATTTGTTGAATAAAATAAATTACACAGAATTTTAATTTGAATTCAAACAGAACAAGTTACACAGATTTTGAATTCAAACAGAAATTTTATTCAAACAAATATTTATTACAAATCTTGAAAAGTACAAATTCATGCTCTCACTATATACAATTTTGAACTACATCACATTTCATATTTACATCATTATCCTCACTACATATCACTCACTCTCGTATTTGGTCTTCAACTGCATTTCAGTTTGTACCTAGCATCTGAGCAAATCTGCAAAAATATTCACTAAAGCAGTAAAATTGATCGAGAAATATTTTTGAAATTTAAAATAAACGATGTTTTTGAAAATATGATTTGCCTCAGATATATGGGTTGTTCGTCATCATTCACACTTGAATTTATCACAAAGTCGTGCAAATAGATATTACAGGGACATGTAATCACAAGTGGCTGCAATACACACGTGTATATTCATACACGTGTGCACTGCCTCGCCAACTCGTGTGCGCAGCCAACAAGAGCAAGTGTACAAGTGCAGACACCAGTGATACAATCCAACATGTACAACAAGTCCAAATACAACAATGTACAGAAGCAAGATCAACACAAAGCATAGGAACATTTCAAACTACAGCAAGCATGCAACAAGGTGCACGGTCCAGTGCCAACAGCAACTATACATGAAGACAACAAGTTTACATGACAGTAAAGTATGAATGCCACGACCCCAGATGAACAAGTGAACCACAAAGTGAAAGTTCATCACTGCCTCAAAAATGAATTCAACATGAAGCACTGCTACTCAAGGCAGCTAGGAATGAACAAATGCAAAGATCAGAAGTGCACTAGAACAAATGCACATGCAAAGATCAGAAGTGCACTAGAACAATGCACATACAAAGATACAAAGACCAGCTGCAAAATGAATACATATGCAACATGCTTGAAGATGGTCACCAACGCAAGACTACACGAGAGGCAAGCTACAAAATGCAATAGGATGCACCAGGTAACAAGATGATCAAGGTCAGACTATATCAACGAAAACAACAGCAGTATGCAAATGCATACATAATAGAGGCAGTCAAAAACAAGCACAATATGGTCTGCAGGCAAACAAAAGCATGATACAAAGTGAACCAGTGCCAGGTCAAAAAAAAAAAAAAAGTATACAACATCAACTAAAAATCAAATGCAAGCAGTGGCAAGCTACAGGCCAAACAATCCCAAACTGACCAAAACAACAGAGACCGGGTTACACAACATCAAGATGGAAACCAAGTATGCAAGTGATCAAATGCAACACAGTATCAAACTGGAACGAAGTGATGAACCAAATGCAAATCAAAACAGAAAGGATGATGATGCAGTTAACAAGACAACTGACTCAAATGAACATACCAAATGCAAACTCAGGTGGTACATGAACAAGTGAAGAATACACATAGCAAGCTACATGTAACCAAGACAGTACAACTACAAGAGAACAAAGTCCAAGTGAAGTATCAATGATCCTCACAAGAATGAACAACAAAATGGACTAAAGGATCAACTGTCAAGTCAAAATGGGAGCATAAGTCACATGAACAATTTCGAGCATCATAAAGAAACAAAGTACAAGTGAAATGGAGTTCACTCAGAAATGCATACAAGTGACAACAGCAAATTATGACCAAATACAGTGTGGCAAATCCAAAGCATGATACAGATACAGGCCGAGAAATAATGTAAACAAGTGTACACAGTAGAACGAACAAGTTGTGCACATGAAAAGGCAATGCAGTTTACAACAATGAATAAACCAACAGACTACAGTTGTTCAACAGTGCCAATCAGAAGATGGCCAGAGATCAAAACAGCAATGAGATGAACAAAGTTGAAAAAAAAAGTGCGTGTGCAATTTGAAAAAAAAATCAAGCAATTTAAAAGAGGAAAGGTTGAAGACGAAATTAATTGCAAAAATTCAAATTCGTTTCTTTGAAATAGTCAAAGCATCAAAAAGAGAAAAGTTTTAATGCCGCATGAATCAAACTATCAAAAAGAGAAACGAACGCATCAAAATCAAAGCAGTGAACATCACGGTAGAAATTTCTGCATAAAATTTCTCAAATTTCTCAAATACATGTATGGAAAGAGTTAATTCAAATAGGGGGCCGAGACAAAAATAAAGGAAGAAGTTTTCGAATTAATTAATTCGAATACAAATATGGAAAGCAATAATTCGTAATTGAATCAAGAAAGGAATACTCCAATTCCAGAACAAATTGGGAAAGTGATGAAGTCGCAAGTGAATACATCAAGTGATTCAAATTCATATAAATACCACACCCAAGTTATCGTCACTGGCATCGAGTAATCAAGTAAAAGCAAGCATTAAACCAGCAACGAAAGAATACATACCATAATCCAGTGAACTCGATCAAATAGGAGCGGTCAACATCATTGTAAGAGACGATCAAATAAAGCATCAGAGAACAAGCGTGAGAAAGAGCAAGAGCAACGCAAATCTGAATTGATCATCAGAGGGCCGCAAACAAGTCAGAAAACCCTAATTTCAGAAAGAGGATCGGCCCGCAATCTCTCCATAACCAAAGCCCTAATTCGACAAAGAGGAACGACCGCCATTTTCCACTAGCCAAAAGAGGAACGGGATAAAAGAAAAAGAATGGGCCGGCCTACTTTATTAAAAAGGGGGTTTTAGTTTTTTTTAGGGTTTAATTTTAAATTAAAGGGGTTTTTCTTTGTTTTTATTTTGAGCAAAAAAAAAATTGTAGAGTCAAAGTTCGTATTTTATTTTTTTTGCTCCAGGCTTTAATTTTGAAATTGTTTTTTATTTTCGAGTCAACAAATTTGTAAATCACCACCTAGGGTTTAGGTAGTGTCAGATTGTCTGGTTAGAATTAGTTCAGTGAGCAGGGTGTGCGAGTTTGCGAAGCTCTATAGGCGGAGCAGGGTGTGCGAGTTTGCGAAGCTCTATAGGCGGAGCAGGGTGTGCGAGTCTAGTAGAGTGTTTGTAAGCGGGATACTGTTTAATTCTAATAGAAATCTGGGAATGCAGCAGTAGGCAGGGGTTGCCGAAGCTGGGTAAATTTTGTGTGTGATTTACTTTTCAGCATATTTATTTCTGCAGTTTATTTCTTTGATTAATTCGAGAAAATTTGCTATAACCCTATTCACCCCCCCCTCTAGGGTTAATCTAGATCCTACACCTTTTTGCTTTTTGGTTAGCCTTGACCTCATTCGGGTGACTCAGACTCATCCATATGGGGTAGCTCCCCATGGTCTTCGGACCGTCATGTGATAGGCCTCTTTCCCTTTTTCTATGATATTGATTGATCTCTGGATGATTATGACGATCATCTTTGTGATTTAGACTAGCAATTGTGCGATGTCTCTTTGTTTGCTTTCTGGTTAGGCTAGACACCACTTGTGTGATTCCATTCACACCTAACTTTATGCTTTTTGGTTAGCCTAGACACCATTTGTGTGATTCCATTCACACATATCTTATTGCTTTCTGGATAGGCTAGATACCATTTGTGTGATTCCATTCACACATGCCTTTTTGCTTTTTGGTTAGCCACCATGAGATAGCGTCTCGATTTGCGTTGCACGTGTTGGTGAGTTTTCATGCTCACGTGTAGGTGAGTTTTCATGCTCCCGTTCTCGCTTTGCGTTACACGTGCTGATGAGTTTTCATGCTCACGTGTAGGTGAGTTTTCATGCTCCCGTTCTCGCTTTGCGTTACACGTGCTGATGAGTTTTCATGCTCATGTGTAGGTGGGTTTTCATGCTCCCGTTCTCGCTTTGTGTTACACGTGTTGGTGAGTTTTCATGCTCACGTGTAGGTGAGTTTTCATGCTCCCGCTTGCATTACACGTGTAGGTGAGTCTTCATGCTCACGGGTAGGTGAGTTTTCATGCTCCCGCTCTTGCTTTGCGTTACACGTGTTGGTGAACTTTCATGCTCACGTGTAGGTGAGTTTTCATACTCCCATTTGAGTTTCCATACTCCCATTCGAGTTTCCATACTCCCATTCGAGTTTTCATACTCCCATTCGAGTTTTTATACTCCCATTCGAGTTTTCATGCTCCCATTCGAGTTTTCATGCTCTCATTTTGTGATATCTGTATTTCTTGTGTAGATTTCTAGAATTTGTGTTTTTTGGATTTCTTGTGATGATTTCTAGAATTTGTGCTTCATCAATTTTCGTAATTTCTATTGATAAGTTTTATCAGTTTTTGTGCATTGGTGAATTCGCGTGTTATTGACTTGTTATGAATACAAGTTTAGGGTATGATACCCCTTTCTGTCTTTGAGAAGATTCTTGTGACATTTTTTATGAATGAAAATTCATTGCTATTATATTTTGATGCCAATTATTTCGATGAAATTTTGACGTATGTCGAAGTTGCTACCGACGTTGCTATTTTATATCACGTGTTTTAAAAATTTGTTATTCTTCAAAATTGTTTCAAAATAAAAATAAAAATTGATTTCAAATTTTTTACAGTTTACGCTTTCAAAAGAATGAGGAAGCAAATTAAACGTTTCAGAAAAATCAAGGACTGTGACCCCTTTTCTTTTACTGATTCGCTTAATTCCGGACTTGTCCATTTGAGAATGTGAAATGTTATTTTTAAAATACACCATTATGCACTTTCAAGAAAACGATGAAGTGAATTAAACGATTTAGTAAAACTCGTGGTTATAGGTCATGTGCGTTTGCTATTTCGGTTAATTCCGGACTCGTTAATTGAATAATTTGTGATTTCTGATTATCGTTTTGATAATCGGATGTTTGTAATTTCTGATTATCGTTTTGATAATCGGATGTTGGTGATTTCTGATTTATCGTTTTTGATAATAAGATATTTATTGTTTCTAATTATCGTTTGTGATAATTAGATATTTGTGATTTGATTATCGTTTGTGATAATTAAATATTTGTGATTTGAGATTTGATTATCAATTGTGATAATTAAATAATCGTTGATTTGTGATTTCCGATTATCGTTTTTGATAATCAGATATTTGTTGTTTCTGATTATCGCTTGTGATAATTAGATATTTGAGATTTAATTATCGTTTGTGATAATTAAATATTTGTGATTTAAGATTTGATTATCGTTTTGATAATTGAATATTTGCTGATTTGAAATTTGATTGTCGTTGTGGTAATTCCTGATTATCGTTTTTGATAGTTAGATATTTGTGTTTTCTAATTATCTTTGTCGATAATTAGATTTGCTGATTTTGCTGTTTTCTAATTATCGAATCGGTGATTAGATATTGCTGTTTTGTGATTTCTGTATTCTGATTATCTATTTGATAATCTAATTTTGTTGAGAATTTGGTAATTTCTTTTATGAAATTAAAAGATTTCTTTGGTGTTTATATAGTACTACGCCAGTGTACCGGCTCAATTTTCTGCTATTCATGACGTTTCCTACGTCTTCCAATTACGGAAATGCCTTAGGGATTTCCGATCCTTATTCTTGAGCAACCTTCTATTCACATCATTGCTTCGGAGGTTCAGCACCCTCGAAATAAAGATGTTTTTTCTCGTGAAAGCTCAGTGGTTCTCAAATCCTATGGATTTCATTTAGGAATCCTGAGAATCATCGAGCAAACACGTTCAGGCTTACTCTTTCATGCTCTTTGTGGTGAACTTCCTATTTCAAATTTCTTCATCTTGTGGTGATGTTCTTTATGGTTGTTACCATTTGTCCATTTATTCCTAATGATTGTGAGGACGCAATTTCTTTAAGGAGGGGAGTCTGTAACAACCCGGTATTTAGCATCAATTAATAATCGACATTTTAACGATGAATATTGTCCCAAATTGCCAATTGAAGTTTTAAAATTTGAGTTAAAACTCATTTAAAAATTGTTAAAAAGGATTGTGGACTTTGATAATTAAATAGTGGTCCATGTTGTTTCAATTGGGCCGTGACAAATAACCGGCCCCCTTTTTGTTGTTTTCGTTCAAATACCTAAAACAAACTTACCCCTCATTATTATTTCGACCCGTCCCCTTCTACCATTTTTCTCAACCCTAACAAAATCACGAAAAGAATAAAAATGGAGGCGGTCTTGTTCGTTCCCCCCCTTTTTTCAAAATTAGGGTTTTCGTAATTCTTCGAGTCGCGCTGGGTACTCTCGAGTAGCGTCGATCATTCGTGCTTCTAATTGCTTCGAAAACACAGGTGAGTAATTTCTATTGCTCACATCTAATTCAAAGCTTAAGTTTTAGAGTTTGAATCATTGTTTGAGTTGGTCGATTCATTTTGCTCGCTGTTCGACTTCGGTTGTTTGCTTGAGATTTCTGACTTTGATCATGGTTACACTTTACTTCGTTCACTGCAACTTTGGCACAGTTTGATTTATGTTGTTTTGTATTGACTTTGAACTGCTTGATTTTCGTGATTGTCACGTCTTCGATGTTGAGCTGTCCGATCGCGTTCCTTGCTACATTGGTCACCACGATGTCGCTCCTCTGGTATTTAACTTGAATTTTTGGCGACTTCGGTCTTGATTTGATTTGGTTATTAAATTTCACTGCTGTGTTTTCGGCCATCATCGTTGCATTGATATTGGTGGTTGTGCTGTATTTTGTGATAGTTGAGTCGGTGAGCATTTTTGTTTCAAGAATGCTTGCTGCTTGATCCTTTGTTGTTTTGTTGTCGAATTTCTGGTGTATTTACTCATTCGAATTCATATTTGCTCTTTATTTTGTCGTCTGGTTGTACACATGAGTATTTTTGAAGCTTGGCATTTGAATAAAGTTTTTTTAAAATTTGCAGTAGTTTGCTAATTATTTCTTATGAAATGTTTGATGGTTATCACTACGTATATACATACATATATGTATGTATATGTGTGTGTGTGAATGGCATTACTGCAGCTCCAATGTGTTCATTGCTGTGTTGTTTTCATGCCTTCATTTTGTTGCGTATACATGCTCCAATGTGAGTTACACTGCTCTGGTCTGAGCTGATGCTTGACTACTCGTACATTTATATTGAGCCACTGTCTCACTGTTTTATGTACCGTGTTCATATTATGTTGTTCTATGGTTAGAACTGCCACTTGATGTTGTTGTTTGGGTTTCATCTCTGGTGCATGTATGCATTCCTGTCGTACTTGTTGTCCTTCGTAGCTGCACCTGTTTATCTTTGCAGTCCTACAGGAACCATGTTGTTTAGTCTTCTTTGTTGTGTCTGCTGCACGGTAGCTTGCTTCATTATGTGGTAGCTTGGTTCACTGGTGCATGCCTTTGACTGTCGGCACGTGCATTTCATGTGTACTTCATACTTGAACTTGATGGTTGGACCTGTTGTGTTGTGAACTGTCTATTCAGTTGCTTTTTCATTTCATTGTTGCATATAGGTGATTATCCATTCATGTTGCAAGACCTGTAGCATGCTTTGTTCATGCATTTTGATGTTACTGTCTAGTTTCACTAGGGTGTACCTGTCGTATCTGTTGCAGTGTAACCTTCATGCGAGCTTTTGTGCTTTGTAATCGAGTTAAGTTGCTTTGCAGTTGTGTTGAGTCACTGACTTGACCTCTGCATTTCGTAAGTGACTTAGCTTTGTAGTTACGACATGTTTCTCTGACATGTTCTTATGTTTGTGCTTGTCACTATTCAATTTTTATTGCACCTGAGTTTCATATTGATTTTGGAATTTCACCTGTGTTGAACCCGTCTTTTTACAATGGGTTTGACCTTGTGCCCGGTTGTGTACACTGTTACTGTTATGGCAAGGCAGTGCACGCAAGCGTGAACTGCAACCACACGGAATTGAGTTTTTTGGTACATTATCACTATAGTGGCAAGGCAGTGCACGCAAGCGTGAACTGCAGCCACACGGCATGGCTTTTATGTTATTCTATCTTGCTTTGATTTATTGATCTTTTGCATATTCTATATGCTGTAGTGGCGAGGCAGTGCACGCGTTCGTGTACTGCAGCCCTACTCGACTTAATATTTTAATTGATATTTCAATGGTTTGAACTATTTCGTTTATTCAATTCAATATTCTGAATTTCATTCTGATTTGGTTGAATTTGCTGATTTGTTGTTTAACACTGCTACGTGTTATATTTATCGTTATCCGATTTCTTTATTTAAGGATCGGATAGACGAAATTTATTGTGACTATCGTCTATTCATTATTTAATTATTATTGCTTCTGTGCACTAATAACTGAGTTTGAATTAGACTGACCCGAGTATTATTTTGTTTTGAATTTAATACTCGGGTCAGACCGTGTATTTCAGGTTGTAGATATTCTGCTTTAGGTTGCTGCTAGAGCTATGAAGTTCTTTCATATCTTTTGGAGTAGTCGTCGTCATTTGTAGGAGTCTGTATAATTGTATAGGAAGATATGTATTCATGTATATTATATACGTTAATGTACTTGTATATGTAACTTCCTGAGTCGACTGTGGTAGTTGTATCATATGAACCGTGTCAAATGTATTGTAACTGAAATCAGTTATTGTATATATATGAGATTTTCTGTTTTATCTGTGTTCCGCATTTATATTAATTTGTGTTATTAGTTTATATTTCGTTCTAAACTATTATGAACCATCGTAGTTCGTTTTATACTGGAATTGGGGTATGTCGATGGGAGAAAATAAATCAGAGATGTAAAATGAAAGAATATATATATATATATATATATATATATACCACTCCTATCGAAATAACCAATACTAGTGTAAGTCCTAACTATTGATGGCCGCTCCTCAACAGCCTTTTTCTCCGTGCTAGTTGACAGCACTACACCGTAGTGTTCTTGGCTAGCGTGGGTATAGAGGTGGGGCGTCACACCGCGCGTGAATCTAACCTCGTATGTGCAAGTTATGATAATTAGAATATTCGAAATTAAAATAAAAATAAAAGAAAAAAAAGAAATGTACACATAACTAAGCCACATCATCCCTTCATCATGCGTTTCTGTGTACCAAGCTTAGCTCCTCATGCCTCAATCTCGCACGCCTGGGGTTCCAGCCGCCACTGTATACGTTTGCCCATAGCCAGAGACAGTCGACCACGCCGCCACGCCCCAAGCTCGCTCCACCTCACCACGTGCTTGACCTCCGAGCACCAATCATCAATCAAAACCCCTCCATACACGAGCAACCGCCACCCCATTTTCGAACACTAATCCAATTTTCCAAGGCTGTAACTACCCGTGATTTTTGATAATTACAAATAGTTAATTTAACGAGATTTGATGATTTAATGTTGGAAGAAATAAAAAATTGATTTAATAATAAGAATATAATCAGAATGAAATGTAACAGCATTAATTTAAGATAATTCATAACCGCTTTAAATGTAATTCCAATTAGTTGAAATGATTAAAAAGTTATAGTTGGTTATAGATCGTAAATTAATTGTAATAATGTGCGTATTAATTGATAACTGGATTAAAAGAGTAATTGATAATTTAAATGTTTTTTTAATTAATGAAATAGTAAGTAATAAACCGCTATTGAATAAAACTGGTGCTGTGTAAATAACTATAACATTTGTGTGTAGATAACAAACATACAAATGTGATTAAATACACAAATGGTGACAATTGTTATTTGTTACTAATTTATTTAATCAATTAAAATTAAATGAAATTAAGTATTACATAAAATGGTTAAGGCGATAACTGCAAAAAGGTGATTGCAATAAGATGTACAGAAATGTCGGTTACATTCATAAGGTAATAATTGATTTACTAAAAGGGAGTGAAACCAAGACAAATTAGTTTATTGGGACTTAAACTATAATTAATGTGAAAATCAACAAAAATTCAATATAATTTAAATATTACAAGTAATATGGTAAAAGATGAAATTTAGGTATATTAGTGTAATAAGATGTAACCCAATGTTAATTTTATTCATAATATGGTAATTGATTGAATAAAAAGATTTAATAAATCAATTTACTGCAATTAAATATATACTTAATTGGATTTTTATTACAGTTGAAATTGAACACTGCAATTAGTGTAATATTTAACGCTGAACCGACATGTAAATTTGTTTTAAATTAATATAAACGTCTAAGTAATCAAAAATGATAAAATCTGTTAATTATAAGATTTGAAATTAAAAAGTGATTTATCCATTTTAATAATAATTTATTTAATTAATGTGAAAATAGCCATTTTGGCCACTGCCTCGGATTTCGACAAAACCAGTTTCATCGGATCCGAAACGGTGAATTATTGTAGGATTTCTAGTTTCATAGCGATGGACTTGTTGTTTGATCATACAAACTCGAAATGCCTAGAAATAAATTTAATCAATTTAATTGAAATTTATTTGAAATAAGTTGATTTTAAGCTAACTTTTTTATACGATGGAATTAGGACTTGAAACCTATTCCATTGAATTTAGAATTATTGGAAACATCTATTTTGATATATGGGATGACCCGCTTTCGTTCCTAAAGCAGAACAGGCTTTTCGGGTCGTATTTGTCGTTTCAAATCAATTCGGGTATTATTCATTTCTTATCAGGCTTCTTTAGTATGTATTATTATGTTCTAACCCTAGCTGTCATATTCATATTTCTGTACGTACAGTTCTATCTTACTGTTCTATCTCTCTTCCTCAATGGCAGAAACCCAATTTATATTCAAACACAAAATTCAATCTTTAAATCAATTTCAAATCATCCAAACCATACCAAATTATATACTGTTTCGAAGCCCTCGACAAGTGTAACCCAAATCAATTTTTTTTTTTGCGATCGAATCACCGTTTGTCCAAAAATTGAAGATGAACCTCAGCCGTCCATTCTTGGTTTTGGACGATCCAACAGTGGATCGTTGCCCGATCGACGATCGGGAAGTGGCGATGGGAAGCTGACGTCGAACAGCATCCATCGGTACCATTTGCTCATCTCCAAGTGGTCGGAATTCACTAGGAACGGCGACAATATGGTGGCGACGGTGCTTGGAGCAGGAGACACCTGTGGTGGTCACACCACCTTCATTGGACGCGGCTCGACCTGAGCAAGGTGGAGACGAGGCTTGATCGTGGTGAATGGCAGCGAGATGATGACGAAAATTTGATTTTGGTGGCGACCATGGGTACGAATGGCGGGGGTTAGGGTTCTGAGAGATGCATGTGAACGTTAGTGAGCTAGCTGACGCGGCGAGGTAAAGTGTTTTCTTCTATTTTATTTTATTTATTTTACAATTTAAATCGCAATCATTCTAACTTCAATAACTGTTCATACAAGCTCGGATTCATGCACGGTTTTCTTCATTGGGATGGTATCAAAAATCCAGACATTTTGGAACTGGTTTGGACGAATTCTGAGACTGTTGAAATTTAGACCCCATTTTGGATTTCAAATTGATTTAAAATCAAAGGTGAGTGTTTTAACCCACTCACAATTACTAAACTATCATCTATTAGTTAAACAAAATTTATGATGTGTTTAGAAATTAATCGATCGATTCTGGTATGTTTAAATCGCCATCTAGTTAAAATTGACTTTTATTGCAATTAATCGTCGTTTAATTCAATATTGAATTTAATATCTGTTAACGATAATCGGTTATCTACTGATGTTTATTGGTTGATTTGGATGATGATTGTGATGGATGTTTGATTGTTGATATTAGATGACTAGATGTTATATTTTATATTGTTATAAAACTACAAGTTCCCTATGGGTTGAAATGGTACATGCCCGAACGATCTATAGATTAGGGAAAAGTGTTATGGTGGAAATGATAGACTCAAGTGATTTTACGGATTTAATTTAACTCAGGATTACAGGTTGAAATGATATATACCTGTAAATATGAATATTTGCTGATTGAAATGATAAATATCCGTATCACTTGACCATAGGGTAGAAAATTATATACGGACACTGGATTGGTTAAATTAAATGATCTTAAATCTTTAACCTTGAACCCAGTTAAATGATGTTCGAAATAGAATTTGATTTATATAAATTGAATTGTTTTAAGTAATTATTTAAAGGATATACATTGAAATTCTAAAGTTGATTTTGAAGTATAAATGAAATTATCGAAATTGATTTATTGAAACATTGAAATTTGGTAACTTTGAAATTTATTGGAATTGGAATAGCTAAAATTGATATTTCAAGACATAAATTTGGATTTGATTGAAATTTGGATATGGTTCAGATTGGTTGAAATGGAAGAAATGGTTAAATTTGATGTTAATTTCAAATTTATTTTCTTAATATAAGCTATAAATGTTCTTTAAAATTCTGAATTATCAAGATTTTCAACTTTTAAACTAAATTTATCTATTCTAATTATTTTAAACCATTATAAATCTATTTAAAGTATTTTAATTTATTTTTTTATCTATTTTAAATCTATTTAAAGTATTTTAATCAATTTTAAATCTATTTAAAGTATTTTAATCTATTTTAAATCAAATTAAGGTATTTTAACCTATTTTTAATCTATTTTAATCTATTTAAACAATATTAATCCATTTTAACCTATATTAATCTATTCTAATCTATTTTAATCTATTTTAACTATCTTAAACTATTTTTAAAACTAATTTAAACTATCTAAACTACTTTCTGAATTTCAGGTTTGTAAAATGGAAGTTTATATTTAAATCCTTGATTTTTAAGTAGAATATGACTAAATGATATAATAACCTAAGTTGGGATTTAATAACATATTTTGAGTAAATATGATGATTTTAAATGAGGGTTTACCCTATTTTGAAAAATATGATTTTGAAAGTGAATATGATTTCGAAAGTGATATGGTTTTAAGAATATGATATTTTGATATAAATTGTGAATTAACTTTTGAAATGTAAAAAAACCATCCGTTGTGAAATAAGCGTTTGGTTGATAAAGAGATCGGGATCGGATATTGTCATACTCTCTGCCAATACCAAAACCACTTTAACAACTATGTAAGTGGTGGAGATTCCAGAAATGAAGTAGGATGGTTTGGCGAACGCTTCTATATGAGGTATTTACTTGACCCCGACTCCCGTGAGTCGGCTTAGATGTGACTAAAACAGGAGCCATGTCAGGCCAAGTGAGGTTGCACCTCCGATCAGACACATTTCTTCGATACCACATTATGTGTAATGACTTGATTTTTCGACGCTCGAAAATCGACATCAATACGTCCAGTATATCGAATGCCGCACAGTCGAATGCTGGAAAACCAACCGTTAGAAGAAAAGAAAACAACAACAGAATCTCGCATTTCGCAGCGGATAACATATAATACATAAATGAATATCTTTACAACAAAGAACCATATCAGTTATTACATTTTATCACATTACATTATTAGAGTGTTACAACAACAACATCAGAAAAGAAATATGACATATACTAGTGATACGCTTCGCCGTACAGCTTGCTTTCGATCTCCACAACATCTCTTTATGACTTCGCTCTCGAATAACTGATAACCTGACTCTAGGCTGCCCGTGTGGAAAATTATGGGCACCCAGAGATTAGGAAAGAAACAATAAACTCCGGGTCAGTCATGAGATTGGTATGAGTAAACAAAAACAGTTGCTTTTAAATAATTAGATTTATAAAAGAAAAGTCGATATGATTTTGAAAAATGAGACTACCATAAGACCACCCGCCACACACACAATGCAATCGTAGAATTGGAGGAGATTTCTTCTTATGATAGTCAAACATGCTTGATACGAGAAAAATTCTTTGATATTATTATTAGTGGATAGTGTAGGAAGCATTTCGAAGGTATAATATTAAACTTAGCCAGCATACAACCATTATTGTATGCCTACTATAGCTACCATGTTTTGTGGCAGGTTACCGCCACGCTGCATGGCAGGTTATACAACTAAAACAGTACAGGGCTCATATTATTTCTTTGGATTTCCATCAAATGGTCAGGCTAAGGAACTTCCTACTGCCACATGGGTACGCCTCTGGCGGGACGTCCCGAGAACTTAATCAGCTCTCTGCCAACACAAGGCAGGGTTACCTCTATAACTAGGTAACTACTACACGAATATTCCACTCCTCGGTCCTTTGGGCCTTTATCCAAGGGCCCTCTATCACAAAGCAACAAGCACACAGTAAATGAGACCGGAGC
Source organism: Allium cepa (assembly GCA_030765085.1). NCBI lineage: Eukaryota > Viridiplantae > Streptophyta > Magnoliopsida > Asparagales > Amaryllidaceae > Allium > Allium cepa. The sequence goes on along the minus strand of CM060939.1, from coordinate 957,902,734 downwards.
TACCACACAGGTAAATATCTGGGCTCCATACCATGACATCACCTTTTTCCAGAAGGAAATGACATACCCTAAAGGGCGCGACCCCATAACCTTGCCGCATCTTTCCTGTTTCGACCATTTCCGGGTTGTGAGGTCCGATGAGGTCTCGTCCACAAAGCTACGCTTTACACGAAAGACATGCTTTGATCATAAATGATCAACAAATGATCAACAACACACAACAACACTTAGCATGCCATACTACCAAATTGGAAATATAATGCTGATAACCTTCAATTACATAACCTCTGAGCTCGTACGTCTCAGAGAAGGGTGTTAAGCTAAGAGAATAAATTCTCCGCCACCAATAGATATGTATTTGAAAGAAATCTGCTTTATATCTCAAAGTATAATGTCAGCCACATGACCATACGAGTCTGTTCTGGGTTCGAATAGAATCGAAGGCACTTCGTCCAATAAAGGAAGAAGCCCTTACAAATCCGGGTATCCACAATCCCGATCGGACTTCCCATCACTTAGGGAATCTCTATACCAGAGCAACTCAGTGAAGAGACAATCGATAAGTTATCCTATCGTTCTCGAAAATACCCGGTCTTCACCGCCGGTCTTCAAATGCTATCCATATCGACGTATCATAATTCGCAATGGGTTATATGACACAAAGGCCCTCTCTCGGCTAAACCGAATAATGAGCGTAATATTTAAAACATATGGATATGGGTTTCCAGTTAAGTTCACAACTTATTACCCAAAACCTTTCTTTTAAATGGTTAAACAAATTACCATTTCAAATCTTTTAAACAAAAAGATTCACTTCACAAAGTTCACTAATCTTTTACCAATATTTATTTACAATATTTAAACAAAAGATCTAACTTGAGATCCTGTTTTGTTTGGAAACAACATTTCACAAAAATTTCACAAAGATTTCTTTATAGGTTTCGAAACAATTTCTTTTCAAATCTTTCATGTAAAAGATACCCCGTTAATTTCAAATAAGGTTCAACTATCTTCCACAAAGATTAATCCCCAGCTTTCAAAACTATTTCAATTCCATTTCACACCTGAAATCTTTTAACACAAATTTTAAATATTTTCCTTATATGAAAGCTTTTATTATTAGAAAACAAATAGTTTCCGTTTTGGAAAAAAACTGATTACATTTACATAAGTTAGAGCCATTCAAGTATAAACTTGGGTTTAAATTTAAATTCCCAAAACACTACTTTTTAAAATGGTTTAAAACTATATAACCACATTTATAACTTTGAATAATATTTTTTTAAACCATAATTTTACAAATTATTGAATCCAATTTCGAATATTGAAATCAAATTTAAATCAAATTATTTAAATTTTCATAACTCAGTCAAGTTACTCAAAATAACTTCTATTATTTTGAAACCCATTTTAAAAAGCTTTCAATCCCAATCCAAAAACTATTTTGGATTCAGAATTCAATTTTTTTAAAACCATTTCAAAAATCTGCGACTTAACAAATTTCCAAGTGCAATCATAATTGTGTGTGTATAGTGTGGTCCAGGGTTTAACACAATAGTGTACAACATCAACCATCACAAATTCAATTATATCAACATTGATAAGCGTTATAACCCATAACGCTTATCCATATACATAGATTCATAGATAAACAAATTTATCAATGAGATATACCACAGAATATAAATAAAATTACTATTTGTAAGGAATCCAGTTGGATCCCTCCAACCTGTTTCCCTGCATCAACAAATATTAGCACAACCAATAAATATCAATTCAATCTGATAATAGTCATCATATTCAGCTAAACAACCAATCAAACATTTAAATATTGGCTATTTAAATTAACTGGTATCCAGATTTGAGTGAGATTACTCACCTTAAATTTTCGATGAGCGTTTTAAATTTTAATTAAACCGAACGACGTTCGATTTAACCTAAATTTTTCACGAACTCCAATCGATCCCAGTTCTGAACTGTAGCGTAGAGCTCCTCGCTGTGATTCCGACGCTTTTTGTTTCATCCGTTTTCGACATCGTACGGAGATAATATGCATTTTATAAGTTAGAATGTTTATTATATAAATTAATTTTCAATTTTCTTTTACTATTTACCATCTGCCATTCGTACCAAGTGAAGAAAAAAAAATCAGGCCGCTCGTTCAAAATCGTGACCGATGTTCCCATCTTCCTCACGCACGCGTCCAGGTACATGAAGAATCCAACTTGCCGCAACTAGGGTTAGACACCGCAGCCACCACGACGATTGCTAGCTCGATCGGAGACTCCTACGTCGAAGACCTTAGCGCCAACATCACTCGACCAGAATCCCATCAAGCTCAACACCCTCTAGTGCTCGAAAACTAGGACGGAAACGACCACTAACGCGGCCCCGCTGCCCCCCTCTGGTGAACGATAGACGATGCTACCGTTGATTATGTAGAGCTCCTCGGGCTCTTCGATCTTCTAGTTAGAAGTTTTTGAAATCATGGCGTGGATGAGGAGAAAATTGAGGATGAAAATCGATGCTCTTCGGCCATTGAATGTTTTGGTGGCGGCTACCGAAGAATATGCTAGGGTTAGGCATAAACGTGAATAGATATATATACGTATATAACAATATTTTAATATTAAATTCATTTAAAGCAACTTTTCCACACGATCTCCAAACGACGCGTGCCGACAGGCGTTTCTAGGGTTTTACCCACCTTGAAAATACAATGGAACATGTTTCGGAGGCTAATTTGGTCGTATGCGTGAGTTACGGAAATAAACGATCAATTTTAAATTAAATCGATTAAAATAGTTTCTATGCGTTTTGAGCTGCCAGGGTCAAACGACAAGTCCAATTGCTATGAAAATTGAAATCCGATAATAACTAACTATTACGGATCCAATGGAACTGGTTTCGTCGAATTCGGAGACTGTGCCCCGGAAGGCTACTTTAACTTGTCAATTAATTCGAGCGATTTTTAAAATCATCGAAATCATCTAAAATTTCACTTTTAAAATCTTTACTAACTCTATTATAAATCATATAGACTTTGTAATTACATTAGAAGCTATTCTGATTCACTTCGAACCAAAATCTGATTATTTACCATTATTATATTATTAAATTCCATTATTAAAAATATAAAATCCTAAATTTTTACTTATCAACTTTTGATTCCATCCAAAAGTCCAACATCATTATTTAAATCCAAAGAAACTTAAAATAAATTTTAGAAACCAATTTCGTATCTATTTATATCCAGATTCATCAATTATCCCAATTCCAAATATTTAATTATTATCATTCAAATCAAATTAAATTTCCATATTGAAAATTACAACTAAATTCTATTGATTTAACAAAATTCTTATTTCAAAATCAATTCAAAATCCACATTTAACATTTAAAATAAATTAAATGGTCAAAATTTACAACAAGAAATCTTAGGTCGTTACATCCTTCCCCCCTTAAAAGTTGTCCCCGGAATTTGCTAATGTAGAAAGAATGCTCCAAACTCAATAGCAAAACTCACTTAGTGAAAATCTCAAATTCACCTTGCCTACATTCTTAAGTTCCAATCAAAACCACTAGTTTCGATTCCTATTCCAAAATCCTTTTTTATTTAAATTTTAATTTGAAATCAATTTGTCGTTAATGAAACGTTTCAAAATTTTCAAAATTTTCTAACTCCTAAAATTTTCGGAAAATTTTGGCAGAGTCTCCTTTGTACGGAGGAGCTTTTGCAATATCACAATAGATATAAATATATATACATTGACCCACACAGTCGGAAAACCAAAAAACAGTTCATATTTCCTATTTTTATTGCATAGGCGTACCTTTTATTAGCATTTTAAAAGTATGCAGCTAATTTATATTGCATATACGCGCTCCAACTCTATCGATTTCTTCCCGTACCTGTACTTACTTAACAAACACATCAGTTTTCAATAATATGAGAATTTATTAACATTCTATTCATTAAATTAAACCAAACACATCAATTGCAAAGCCCAATCCACACATTTCTATAATCCTACATGTAAACCATATTTTATAAGTAATTACAAGGTTTCAATTACCACTTTAATCCTCTTTACAAACCTAAATTTTACTTTGTTTCACACTAGTAATTTACATATAAGCTTACTACATATAAGTCATATTCAACACGACCAATTCATATTTGTCCTAGTTAAGCTCATATTCACATCAAATTGGTTTATAAGTCTCATTTACATAGATTTACTCCTATTCCATTTCCAACTGATGGGAAATCAATTTTTATTTTGAATTTGACTCATTTGCATTTATATACAAGTCCATTAAAGGGGATTTCAATCCATTTCAAATTGATTTAAAAACCAATTTCATTTGCTTCTTTAAACCAATTCAATTTCGTTTACAACAAAATAATCAACTTCTATGCAAATTTCCATGTCATACAAGCAAATAACCATCACTTCCATTTCAATCTATGTCAATTTTATTTTATTTTAATTTGATTTTCATCCAATCAAATTCCTTTTCATTTACAAATTTTAACTCAATTTGTTTATTTATTCAATCCACTTTAAATTTTAATTCATCCCCTCGATTCATTTTTGAATTTATTTATAACATAACCATTCCAATGCAATTTCTATTTAATTTAGCTTACTCTAAATTCGTTTCTAAACAATACTTTTTGAATTCAGTTGAGTGAGAATTCAATTCATTCAATATCATTCTTACTTAGTTTAAATTCCATTTAATTCAAGTTCAACTAAATTTTATTTAGCCAATTTAAATTCATTTCACTTCATTTACTACTTAAACAAGAATCGAATTTCATTCAATATTATTTATAACACAAATAAATTTTAATTTCAATTCAATCCAAATTTAACTCAATTCCCTTTATTTTACTTTACATTTCCTTTAGGATCAAGTTTGAATTCACCATACCATTCAACTATTTTCCATTTGTGATTATAATTCCATTTTCTATTTATATGTTCACCAACTTATTTACTTAAAAGCTTATATTGCTCATTTTGAATTATTTTCATCTTATAATCACAATTCCATATTATCTATATAACACTTAACAACTTATGGGTACAATCTATTACGCAATGACCCACAATTACAAAATCATTTTACGTCTCAATTCAACCCAAATCAATTTAATTCCAAGTCCAATTTATTTAACTTATCTTAAGTTAAATTCAAATATATTTTATTCACTTCCATTCATTCAAGTTAAACTTTAATTCCAGGATTAAATTTTCATTTTTTTCTTATTAATATCAACTTCACTTAATAGGTTCAATTGTTGATTTTCTGTGCTTCCTTACTTCCACAAATTTCATTTTCAAAACAATTCTCCTCCAAAAATACTTCCCAAAATAATACTCTATTATTTCCTTCAAACACTTTGGAAAACATTCCAAACATTCCCAAGATTTTAAATCCCCAAACGTTTTGTTTTAAATTCATTTTAAACACCTTTCAAAATTCTCAGGATTCAAATTCTGGTTTAAATCAAATTTACTTATTCTTCTTTTGGATAAATCATACTTATAGAATTTATTTGGTTATAAACCTTTTCAAACTCTAGATTCTTATATTTGATTTTAATATTAACAACCAAACATCCAAAGATATATAATATATTCAGAAAATTATTCCTTTTATATCAAAATATAATTTTGGGTAAAATTATTTCATTTACCCGCCTTTAAAATAATATTATGTCAGTTATCTTATTTAAGAGTTTAGAAACCCCTATCGACACAGTTAGCTAGACTGCATCAACCAGAATCTATAAACACTCAACCGATAAATCAATACAATATAAAAAAAATTATATTCACTAACAAGTACGCTCTCATAGCTATTAGTGCACTCAAACTCATTCTAGAGTATTACTGACTCTATCTCTAATGAGTAACACCCAACAGAGCCAAGGTTGTCGCTTAACCAAATGCTTTGATACCACATCTAATGACTCGATTTTTCGACGATCGAAAATTGACATCAATACGTCCACTGTATCGAATGCCACACAGTCGAATGCCGGAAAACCGAACCATTAGGGTTAAAGAAGAAGAGGTAGAAGATAGAAGAAAAGAAAACAACAACAGAATCTCACATTTCACAGCGGACAACATATAATACATAAATGAATATCTTTACAACAAAGAACCATATCACTTATTACATTTTATCACATTACATTATCAGAGTCTTACAACAACAACGGAAAAGAAATATGACATATACTAGTGATACGCTTCGCAGTCCAGCTTGCTCTCGATCTCCGCAACATCTCTTTATGACTTCGCTCCCGAATAAATGATAACCTGACTCTAGGTTGCCCGTGTGGAAAATTATGGGCACCCAAAGTTTAGGAAAGAAACAATAAACTCCAGGTCAGTCATGGGACTGGTATGAGTTAACAAAAATAGCTGCTTTTAAATAATTAGGTTTATAAAAGAAAAGTCGACATGCTTTTGAAAAATGAGACTACCATAAGTCCTCCCGCCACACACACAATGCAATCGCAGAATTGGAGGAGATTTCTTCTTATGATAGTCAACATGCTTGATACGAGAAAAATTCTTTGATATTATTATTAATGGAATGTAGGAAGCATTTCGAAGGTATAATATTAATCTTAGCCAGCATATAACCATTATTGTATGCCTACTATAGCTACCGTGTTTTGTGGCAGGTTACCGCCACGCTGCATGGCAGGTTATACAACTAAAACCTGGCTCGTATTGTTTCTTTGGATTTCCAACAAATGGTCAGGCTAAGGAACTTCCTACTGCCACATGGGCACGCCTCTGGCAGGACGTCTCGAGAACTTAGCCAGCTCTCTGCCAACACAAGGCCGGGTTACCTCTATAACTAGGTAACTATTACACGAATATGCCACACCCCGATCCTTTGGGACCTTTGTCCAAGGGTCCTCTATCACAAAGCAACAACCACACAGTAAATGAGACTGGAGCTACCACACAGGTAAATATCTGCGCTCCATACTATGACATCACCTTTTTCCAGAAGGAAGTGACATACCCTAAAGTGCGCAACCCTCATAACCTTGCCGCATCTTTTCTGTTTCGACCATTTTCGAGTTGTGAGGTCCGATGAGGTCTCGTCCACAAAGCTATGCTTTACACGAAAGCCATGCTTTAATCACAAATGATCAACAAATGATCATCAACACACAGCAGCACTTAGCATGCCACACTACCAAATTGGGAATATAACGCTGTTAACCTTCAATTACATAACCTCTAAGCTCGTACGTCTCAGAGAAGGGTGTTAAGTTAAGAGAATAAATTCTCCGCCACCAACAGATACGTATTTGAAAGAAATCTTCTTTATATCTCAAAGTATAGTGTCAGACACAGGACTATACGAGTCTGTTCCGGGTTCGAACAGAACCGAAGGCACTTCGTCCAATAAAGGAAGAATCCCTTGCAAACCCGGGTATCCACAATCCCGATCGGGGTTCCCATCACTTAGGGAATCTCTATACCAGAGCAACTCAGTGCAGAGACAATCGATAAGTTATCCTATCGTTCTCGAAAATACCCGGTCTTCACCACCGGTCTTCAAATGCTATCCATATCGTCTATCATTATTCGGAATGGGTTATATGGCACAAAGGCCCTCTCCCGGCTAAACCGAATAATGAGCGTAATATTTAAAACATATGGATATGGTGTATCCAGTTAAGTCACAACTTATTACCCAAAACCTTTCTTTTAAATGGTTAAACAAATTACCATTTCATATCTTTTAAACAAAAAGATTCACTTCACAAAGTTCACTAACCTTTTACTAAGATTCATTTACAATATTTAAACAAAATATCTATGTTGAGATCCTATTTTGTTTGGAAACAACGTTTCACAAAAATTTCACAAAGATTTCTTTGTAGGTTTCGAAACAATTTCTTTTCAAATCTTTCATGTAAAAGATACACCGTTAATTTCAAATAAGGTTCAACTATCTTCAACAAAGATTAATCCCTAGCTTTCAAAACTTTTTCAATTCCATTTCACACCTGAAATCTTTTAACACAAATTTGAAATCTTTTCCTTATATGAAATCTTTTATTATTAGAAAACAAATAGTTTCCGTTTTGTAAAAAAACCGATTACCATTTACATAAGTTAGAGCCATTCAAGTATAAACTTGGGTTTAAATTTAAATTCCCAAAACACTACTTTTTAAAATGGTTTAAAACCATATAACCACATTTATAACTTTGTATAATCTTTTTTTTTAAACCATAATTTTCCAAATTATTGAATCCAATTTCAAATATTGAAATCAAATTAAAATCAAATTATTTAAATTTTCACAACTCAATCAAGTTACTCAAAATAACTTTTATTATTTTGAAACCCATTTTCAAAAGCTTTCAATCCCAATCCAAAAACTATTTTTGATTCAGAATTCAATTTTTTTTAAACTATTTCAAAAATCTGCGACTTAACCAATTTCCAAGTGCAATCCGTAATTGTGTGCGTATAGTGTGGTCCAGGGTTTAACACAATAGTGCACAACATCAACCATCACAAGTTCAATCATATCAACATCGATAAGCGGTATAACCCATAATGCTTCTCCCTATACATAGATTCATAGATAAACAAATTTGTCAATGAGATATATCACATAATATAAATAAAATTACTATTTGTGAGGATCCAGTTGGATCCCTCCAACCTGTTTCCCTGCATCCACAAATATTAGCACAACCAATAAATATCGATTCAATCTGATAATAATCATCATATTCAGCTAAACAACTAATCAAACATTTAAATATTGGCTATTTAAATTAACTGGTGTCCAGATTTGAGCGAGATTACTCACCTTAAATTTTCGATGAGCGTTTAAAATTTAAATTAAACCGAACGTCGTTCGATTTAACCTAAATTTTCACGAACTCCAATCGATCCCAGATCTGAACTGCGGCATAGAGCTCCTCGCTGCGATTCCGAAGCTTTTTGTTTCATCTGTTTTCGACCTCGTACGGAGATAATATGCATTTTATAAGTTAGAATATTTACTATATAAATTAATTTTCAATTTTCTTTTACTATTTACCATCTGCCGTTCGTACCATGTGAAGAAAAAAAATCATGCCGCTCATTCAAAATCATAACCGATGTTTCCATCTTCCTTACGTGCGTGTCCAGGTACATGAAGAACCCAACTTGCCGCAACTAGGGTTAAACACCGCGGCCACAACGACGATTGCTTGCTCGATTGGAGACTCCTACGTCGAAGACCTCAGCGCCAACATCACTCGACCAGAATCCCATCAAGCTCGACCCCCTCTAGTGCTCGAAAACTGGGCCGGAAACGACCACAAACACGGCCCAGCTGCCCTCCCTCTGGTGAACGATAGACGATCGCCACCGTTGATTATGTAGAGCTCCTCGAGCTCTTCGATCTTCTAGTTAGAAGTTTTCGAAATCATGGCGTGGATGAGGAGAAAATTGAGGACGAAAATCGATGCTCTTTGGCCATTGAATGTTTTGGTGGCGGCTACTGAAGAATATGCTAGGGTTAGGCGTAAACGTGAATATATATATATATATATATATATGTATGTATGTATGTATGTATGTATATAAACAATATTTTAATATTAAATTCATTTAAAGCAACTTTTCCACACGATTGACAGGCGTTTCTAGGGTTTTACCCACCTTCCGAACATAATGGAATGTGTTTCAGAGGCTAATTTGGTCGTATGTGTGAGTTACGGAAATAAACGATTAATTTTAAATTAAATCGATTAAAATAGTTTCTTTGCGTTTTGAGCTGCCAGGGTCAAACGACAACTCCAATTGCTACGAAAATTGAAATTCGATAATAACTAACTATTATGGATCCATTGGAACTGGTTTCGTCGAATTCCGAGACTGTGCCCCAGAAGGTTACTTTAACTTGTCAATTAATTCGAGCGATTTTCGAAATCGTCGAAATCATCTAAAATTTCACTTTTAAAAACTTTACTAACTCTATTATAAATCATATAAACTTTATAATTACATTAGAAGCTATTCTGATTCACTTCGAACCAAAATCTGATTATTTACCATTATTATATTATTAAACTCCATTATTAAACTAATATAAAAACCTAAATTTTTACTTATCGACTTTTGATTCCATCCAAAAGTCCAACATCATTATTTAAATCCAAATAAAATTAAAATAAATTTTAGAAACTAATTTCGTATCTATTTATATCCAGATTCATCAACTATCCCAATTCCAAATATTTAATTATTATCATTCAAATCAAATTAAATTTCCATATCGAAAATTACAACAAATTCTATTGATTTAACAAAATTCTTATTTCAAAATCAATTCAAAATCCACATTTAACATTTAAAATAAATTAAATGTTCAAAATTTACGACTAGAAATCCTGGGTCGTTACATTATGACTTTGTGATGAGTTGGTGGCCATCCCTCGATTTTGATTATGGGAGTGTGTTCCGAGGTGAGCGTTAGTAGCTGCTATGCGTTACCATTAGTCCGGATCCGCAATTGATATATCTACCCTGGCATTGCCTCGAGTGCTGTGTTCACATGCTCTATCGCGCCTTCTACGAGTTTGTTTTGTACTATACCTATGGAGTGCCCTCTGGGCAAACCTCATGGAGGAGCATACGGTACTGTATAGACCATGGCAATATATAAAATGTGTTAAGGGGGATATGGGTAATGCCAATGCTATTTTAATACTTTACTTTACTGTAGACGCTATTATAATAGCGTATTGTACTACATAGTAGATAGTTTAATGAATCATTAGGAGGTGGAAATCCTGAACATCTCTTAAGTTATTGTGCTCACGTTTGACACTGGATAGGAGATGTCAAATCCCGTAAACATCTCTGACGCCATTACAGTCATATTTATTTACTGTTGATTCAACTTACATAGGATCTTTTAGTTCCGACTCGAGTGTTTTATCTTTTCAATTCGATTGGGTCAGCCTGAGCTTTTCAGTTTATCGAAGGCTGCTTTCTGGAGGACGAAGACGAAGATTTTGTACTATTATTATTTACTGTATTTATTACACCGCATCATGTTGTTCCACTGCATTTATTTATTATTTATTTTTGTTTTATGTAACTCTGATATGCATCATAAAGGTTAATCAATGTTATTTGTAAACAGGTTCATGAACTGCTTATTTGATTATTATATTTTGTCATTCTGCTGTGAGATTCTGTATTTTTTTCTTTCTTTCTCTACTTTTCCTTATGTACCCCATAACAATCTTCCCTTTTGAATGGTTTGAGTTTGACATGTGTGGTTTATCGTCGGTTTAAAACGTCCAAAAAGTTAGGTCGTTACAAAGGCGATCTGACCGTCACTTCAACAAACGAACCACACGGATGAACTCCCCTCGACGATCTCCACAAACCAATACCATCAATTTGACGATCGGTCGAAGTTGATCAAAGCGCGATGAATGACCGAGAACTAATCACCCATTTTTGGCCAAACTATGATCCAAATCGAAAAACAAAGCCGCAGATCTATAATGCACTCGTCGAGAGCTTCGAATTGGTATATGATATGATAAGGTTTAGAAGAGTTCGATTTTGAATTTGAATTTGAATTTGGAATAGGGTTTGTAATCTTAATTGGTTTCTGCCTTTGAGAAGAGAGAAACAGATGGAATTGTTCGTACTGTAACCAGAAAATGAAAAGGCTGCTAGGGTTTAAAAGAACTATTTATATTAACAAAGCCCGATAAGAAAAATAAACACATATTGAATTGGTACGAACGACAATAGCGACCCGAAAAGCCCGTTCTACCTCCGAAGCGAAAGTGGGTCATCCCATATATCCAAATAAATGTTTTTGATATTTTAAACTCAATGGAATAGGTTTCAAGTCCTGATTCCATTGTATGCAGAAGTTAGCTTTTAAAATCAGCTTATTTCAAATTGATTTCTACGCGTTTCAAACCCTTATGATCAAACGACAAGTCCGATCGCTACGAAACCTGAAATCCTACAATAATTCATCGTTACGGATCTGATGAAACTGGTTTCGTGGAAATCCGAGTCGGTGGCCTAAATGGCTATTTTCACGTTAATTAAATAAATTAATATTAAATTTATTAAATCACTTTTTCAATTCAATTTTATAATTAGCAAATTTCATCATTTTTGATTACTTAGACATTTAAAATAATTTAAAACAAATTGTCATATCAAATTTATTGTTAAATATTACACTAATTACAGTGTTCAATTTCAACTGTAATTAAATCTAATTAATTATAATTTAATTTCAATAAATTGATTTAATTTGATTTCAATCTTTTATTCAATCAATCATTACTTTATGGTTATAGTTAACATTGGTTTATATCTTATTACATTAATATTCTTCAATTTCATCTTAATTTCCATTAACCTAGTATTTAATTACATCTAATTGCGATTGATTTCCAATTTAATTCAACGGATTAAATAAATAGGTAACATATCACAGTTGTCACCTTTTACTTAATTTAATCATATTTATGGTTTTATTATTTACAAACAAATGTTATAAATACTTGCACAACACTGATTTTATCCAACTACAATTAATTACATATTTTCTTACCAATTAATATACCATTTAAATTATTTCTTTGATTACAATCTATAACCAATTACAACTTTTCAATCACTTCAATTAATTGGAGTTACATTAAATAATTAGCAATTAGCTTAAATTAACATTGTTACATTTCATTCTAATTATTTATTTACATTAAATTACATTATTAAACTAAATTCTAGTTAGTTTTATCACTCTTACGTCATAAATTTTATTTCCTTCCAACATTAAGTTACAAAATATCATGAAAATCAATATTTTAATTATCGAAAAATTACAGGTCGTTACAATCCGACTTCTGTAGCTTTTATTCTGTAATTTACAGTGTAAAAATACGTGTTTTGACGATGTTTTTATGTGTATTTTACCTGTATTTTACCTTATTTATACCTATATTTTTCTATGTATTTTCTATAGTATTATATAGTATTTTGGTGAATGGTTACATGGGTTTTTGAGTGGATTTATTAGTCTGGTTGAACCAAAACCTTTTTGTGAAAGAACACCTTGCTTTCTGATAAGTTTCTACATACAGAAACTTGTATGTACTTTCGTTTTCTCTTCCTCATCTTCTCCAGAAAGCGTCTGACCCATCTCCTTCTTCCTCCTCCAAACCAAACCCTTATTTCCTCCAGCTCCTTCTCTACCTTGACATCTCCCTAGCTTTCTCCTCCTTCCTCTTCCTTGCTCCACCTCTCTCCACCGTCCCCCAGCCTTGCCGCCGCCACCCCTAGCTGCCCCAAACCCTGGCCGAACCCTTTCCTCACCATCCTTCCCCCTAGCCGCCACCTAGCATAGCGCCACCTACCCCTTTTAGGTCATGCACACCTCACCCTCTATCCGAGCCAACTCCACATCCTTCCCTTAGCCGAGCATTCCCTCTCCTCACCCATTCATTCCATAGTCGCACCCTTCCCTCTCTCCCTTTAGCCACCACCACACACACCATAGGCCATGCACCACCACCATAGGTTGAGCCCAAGCCTAGGTCGAACCCCTTTCTCCCCTCTTCTATTTTATAAAAAAATCAAAGTTCTATTGATCGTCGTGTTCGTGTCATCGCTTGGATCTTGGATCGGTATTGCTTGTGGTCTCCATCTGTGCATCGTTTCCAGTAGTGTCCGTTCATGTAGTTGTCACCTTCGTCAACCACGAAATGTGAAAACCACTCAAGACTAACCTTCTTGTGATTAAGTGAATAGATTCCTTTTGAAATGTCTTTTGAAATGTTTTATATTTCGTATTGTTTAGCTTATACTATATGATTCTGGTATGGTATGTTGCTCACCCGTGACATGATATGATACATTATATGATATACTCTGTTATATGACTTGTACTGTAATGTTATGTTATTTATTTATATCACACTGCAAGTTCCCTGATATGTTAGATAGGAAAATCACTATGGGCTGAAATGATACATACTTGAACGAAAATGGTAAACCCGAGCGATTTTATTGATTTAGATTTGGGATGCGGGTTGAAATGATATGTACCTAGAAATTTATTTATAATTTTGGTTTGACATGATACATACCCAATCACTTGACCATAGGATAGAAAATTATATACGGACACCGTTGGTCAGTTTTTAAATTATTTTCTAAAATTGTAAAGTATGTTTGATTTAATAAATTTAATTTTAAATACAATTTCACAATTTTATCTAAAAACTTATATTTGGAAAATAAATTATTTTATATGCTTTAAAGTTTAAATTATAAGCTAATATATGGTCTTAAATGTAATTTTAAGATTTTAACTTATAATCTTGCTAGTTTTAAATGTATAATTTAAATAATTCAAAATTTTAATTTAATAAAATATTTAATATAGTTTTATAATATATTTTTTGAAATTTAATTTAATATAATAAATATAGTTTTAATTTAATATAATATATATATTTAATTTAATATAATAAATACAGTTTTTGTTTAATATAATAAATATAGATTTTTATATAATAACTTTAATAAATAAATTTAAAAGGTAAAGTGAAGAATGATTTGTAATTAAATCCGGTTTAAAGGATTTAAATTTAAATAAGATTTATTTAAGTTTAAAAGATGTGATTTTTGGAATGTAATAATTTGATTTAATATGAATTGTAAAGTGAATGTTTTAAATCTAAAATATAATTAAAGTTAAATATTTTAGTATTGGCTTAAATTATAATTTAAGATTTATTATTTAAATGTTTTATAAAATGACCATGGTGTGAAATAAATGTTTGGTTGTTAAAAGACCGGCCTCGGATATTGTCATACTCTCTACCAATTCCAAAACTAATTTAACAACTGTGTACGTGGTGGAGAATCCAGAACGAAGCAAGATGGTCTGGTGAACGCTACTGGTATGAGGTAAGAATGCAGCCTTGACCTTCGGGTCAGCTTGATATGACTAAAACACGAGTTTTACCGGGCCAAGTTAGGTCGCTCCTCCTACCGGACACGCTTCTTCAAAATCATATCTTTTACTTTGTGATTGATTGGTGCGCACCTTTAATTATGGCAGTGTGTCTCGAGGTGGATGGTATAGTAGCTGCTATGCGTTACCACCACTCCGGGAGTGCAAAACGATAGAATCCTACCCTAGGCATTTCCTTGCATGCCTTGTCATATACCTTATCGAACCCACTATGATTTTGGTTTGTATCGTACCTATGGAGTGCTCCCTGATAGCCCACCTGGTTCGGTGGAGTTTACAGTACTGTATAGACTACGATACTTATATAAAATGTGTTAAGGGGGATATGGGTAACGCTTTAATGCTGTTTTCAACACTATACTTCACTGATAGACATTACATATATATCGTATATTACTACATATGTAAATAGTTTAACGGATCCTTAAAGGATGGGAATCCTAAACATCCTTTGAGCTAATATTGCATTTCCCTTGTTACATTTCACTTGATTTGATTTACTTACATAAGAATGTTAGTCCAGACTCGAGCGTTTTGTTTTACTTTATATTCGAGTCAGTCTGAGTATCACAACATTCAGGACTCACTTTTGGAGGCCGAGACTTTGTTGGAGATTTAGCTATCAATCTATATTTCCTATTTAGTTATTTCCCTTTTAGTCATTTTCTTATATTAGTGGACTTGTGTATCTCGAAATCCGGTTATATTTGCTTTCGGACTTTGATATTATGTATTTGCTTCGAGACTATGTATTTAGTAGCTTCAGTACTACAAAACAGGCCATTTGCATCGCCTCATTTGAATCGGTTTAAGTAAAAACTGATGCAAATAGAACTATTTGCATCAGTTCTATCTTAATAACCGATGCAATTGGTGCGTGGAAAGCAATAGGCAATAAAAAATCAAATTTGCATCAGTTGTCACCAACAACTGATGCAAATACGTCGATGCAAATAGTTTTAGTCGCATCGGTTTTAAAGTCAACCGATGCAACTACGTCTAAAATAATAATTTTCGCATCAGTTCCCTAGCGAAAGCAACGCAATTTCAAATTATTCACGTTATTCATTGCTCACCTGTTACATCCCGCCTTTCCAAAAAATTTCGCCGCTTCCATTCTTTTCCCCAAATATTTCGCCTGCTTCAAAAAAAACCCTAAAATTGATTGTCACCGTACATTATTTCATGGATTAGATTTGGCTATTGCATGAGTTTTGCTTTCGAAATAGCTAATTGAGCTACCGCAGGGGATAATTTGCTTTCGCGGTGATAGATTTGGTTGCCGCAGTGATAGTTTTGCTTTTGAAATAGCTGATTGAGCTGCCGTAGGGATAATTTTCTTTTGCAATGATAGATTTTGCTACCGCAACGATAGTTTAGCTTCCGTAGTGGTTGAATCCCTTTTGCAAATGACAATCAAGTGCTGCCGTAAGCATTGATTAGTGATGTAGCAGTTAAGTTTCACTAAGCATGCTATCAGATTTTGAGAGATTTAAGGTATGTCATACTTTCGGAAATATACAAGTTTCGTTTATATGAGGTTTAAATCGAGTATGGTTTAGGCTAATTTGGATTTCAACTGTGTTTGGTTTAAAACATAAGTAGCTTCAAGCATATGTAACTTTGATTTAGACATGAAACATTTTGGGTGGTCGACAATTTTAAAAAGGTTTGTTATGCTTTGTTCTCAAATATAAACGTTTCCCAGAACACGTAATGTTTATGATGCTGAAATCATACTTATGCTTCCATGGTCCAAGTTATCAAACAATGAACAACACAAATTAGCCTTCTACTTTAGCTCCATCCATGCATGTAAGATAATATCACTATAAGTAATTCTTTTTAGTTATTTTTTTCCACACTGTAATCATAGTAAAAAACCATTATTGGTTATGTTAATCAGAAAAAATTTAGTAGTGATACTCCATACAAGCAGGCTAGTAGTCATCATTTGCTATGATGTGTAAAATGAATTTTGGGTATACTTTCACACCATTAAATTTACCATGCCTTCATAATTGTGTTTCCATACGTGTGTCTATGCAATTGTTTGAGTGTGCTCTTGCTAACCATCATCATTACCTTCTATGCATAATAAGTGGTTATACTTTACCTCAACATTTTTATGCACATTGATATATTTGAATCTAACTACTATAAACTTTGGTCTATGTGGTTTAATGTTTGGACTTGATATATGTGGTACACAAACAAAGAGGCTTTATCAGATTGTTTCATACTAAGGACGAAATTATCCTAGAAAGAAAGATCTGCAATGTGAGATAGACAAATTAACACATGTCTACACATTTATATTTAGGCCTGATGCCACATAGAGTTTGCTTGTCCATAACCAGGAAAGAGAATCTGGAAGCTTGTACACTAACTGGGACATTCTTTCACCATGAAAAATTAAAGATGTCTGGCTAAAAATATGAATGATTAAGTTGTTGACGACAATTATCTTTTTTTTATATTGATAGCCTAAAGATTGGGATGACAAATAGTGCATCAATGATCCAGATACTGTTAAACCTGAGGTAATTTGATGCACAAATTGATAATTAAGTTGTTTATAAATCATATGCTAATTCTCGGCTGCTGCAGGGGTATGACTCGATTCCATCTGAAATTCCTGATACAAATGCCAAAAAGGTGGGCCTATATTTTATTTTATATTTGTAGATGGAAGGATGTTATAATAATGATTTTATCGTAGATGATACCTTAATATAAGAACTTTTTGTAGCCTGCTTCATGGGATGAGGATGAAGATGGCATGTGGAAAGCACTAGAGGTGCCAAATCCAGCATATAAAGGACCATGGAAGCATAAGGTATGATTTTAGGGACTCCAGACATAAGATCTCTAAACTATTATGTTATTAAAAAATCAATCTAATTAATCCTTAATATTAATTTTGAATTATTGATTATTCAGTTTAAATCATTATTAACTATTCTCAGTTAAATACAAATATATTATATATTTAAATTAGGTATTTATAACACAATTTTAATTATGGGAAGGATAGTGAAAGTTGAATGTATTCCATGTTTCTTGCAGCTTCATTATTTAGCTCTATTATTTCAAATAGCAGTAGTTAAGTTAAAATGTTAATTCCGTATATCATCATACTATAACTACATTGACTTTTGATTACAATTTGGCATTTTAGTATTTTTCTAACTGTACAAAATGATGTGTATCATTCTGAGGTGGTTCTTGCTAAACATAATATCAATTATTTAGATGCTCATGTAAACTTATCGACGAGCCACATAGCTGTAGAACTAATGAGACTGGTTGATGTTTAAACATTTGCACTCCAAGTAAAACTAACAAGTGTTTCCACTGCAAATATTTCCAAGACATATTATATATTTACACAACAAATAAAATTTAGTTTTACTGTTGTTCTTTAGGTAGAAAAGGCTGCAACATTAAATTTGTATTATAAATGAATGAATAAAATATACTTAGGGAAAAAACAGAAGTCTTCTATGCGCTATCATTAATTTTTAACTAATCTTATATCCACCTTAAAAAAATAGAGATGCTGTCAGTTAAGAACCTATTGAATCAACTGAGGCATCATTCTAGTTAACTTCAGTGGACTCTTTTTGTGAACTAGTAGTAATATTAGCAAGAAGCGACCATTGATCTAGAACTACAGGAAAATATTCAGCCATCACCTTTAGTTGATTATAGTTATTCACTATAATCAAGATAAAAGTAATATATGTACAAATAATTTATGAATATGAGCTCTCTAGTAGATAAATGAAGTTGTTATGGGAAATGAAGTTGTTGTGCAAGGAAGTTGAAATTGAAGTATGTGTATGGGAATGTGGCAGAATTGTTGACATAAGTGCAAAGAAGTGCAGTTTTTGTTTTTGGCAGAGGCAATTGGTTTGTGGTGGAATGATGGTGTGATGGCAATATTAATGAGATGGGATTGTGGAAGTAGACGTATAGTGTGTGGAAGTAGGGGGTGGGTAGCAGTTTTGTAACAGAGAATGAATGTAGAAGAGGATGGGTAGATGTACTTTGTGTGGAAGTAGATAAGCACTAATGGGTTGTAGCAGCTGTGAATGATGTTTAGTGGTTGTAGGTGAAATTTTATAGAGGCAGTGTAAGGAAGTGAAAATAGCAAGTATGTGCATAGAGAATGTGCAAGTATGTGAAACAACATGTATGGATTGAGTATATGGAGTGGAAGAAAGCGGAAGGAATTAGGAATTGTAGAGGAGGAGTTTTACAATGGCAGTGTAGTTGATAGTAGTTTGAAGGGGAATGGAAGTTTTCAGAGGTGAATGGCAGAGGTTTGCAACAGTGGATGGGATTGACTGGTGGTTTTTGCAGAAGTGTGCATAGTTTTGATGTGCACGGTTGGGTTGATAGTGGCAATGGAGGGATTTAGTAATCACAGGATATAGTTCAAGTAAAATAACAATACTTTTTTAAATGTAGGGTCATAATCATATATTTAACAGAATGCTAGATAATGGTTTCATTAACCGATGGGTTTGGGTGAGAAGTAGGTGAAGGCGATTTGGTTGTTAGCGGTGATTGCGTGGTGGAGGGTGTTGAAATGTTACTGTTTGCTGTCGATATTGAGGCCGATGATGAAATGGGTGAACTTGTTATTGTAGTGGGAGGTTAGGCAAACAGTCGACAATAGTTTGTGGTTGTGTTGCTTGGGATTCACAGTGATGTTTTTATGGTAGAGGAAGGTGACTTTTGGTTTAAAATGGTTAAGGAAGTCAGCTGTGCCAGAGTTTGGCTGAGTTTGCAGGTTGAGGTGGAGTATGCTAGAGGAAGATTGGGTGGTGTGTTTGTTTGTGTGCACTGTGCAGGGAGGGTATTTGCAAAGATATTGCAATGATTGGTTGGTGGTTGATGATTATGTGCATGAAGCAGTGAAGGTGATGGGTGGTATGTTGCAAAGTTAGTAGGTGATGGATGAAGGCAAGGAATGGTCGAGTATATGTGAGAGGATGAAGAAGATGGTTCAAGTTGGCAGATTATAGTGCGATAAGGTGTGGTGTTTGCTGAAAGGTGATGTTCGGCAGTGGGTGGATATTGGGAGGAGTTACTAATTGAAGATTGTAACAGTGTAAAGTGATGGTGGGCTGAACAGTGTGGTGTTTTTTTGGTATGGTTAATGAGTTGCAGGCAGATGTGTTTAGTTTTTCAGGTGAGGACAGTGGTGCATATACTTGCAGTGGTGTGCTTATTTGTATATCTCAGTTGCTTTTATTAAAATGCTCAAAGCTTTGAGTGAGTTGCTGAAAGGATCATTTCAATTCATGCTTTTGTTATGTTATTAATAATAGCCTATTATCTTAATACTTGTTTCTTCTGCAGTGCCTGTAGCAACATTTGTTATCGCTGTTATTTGTGGCATGGATATATAGAGATGTGATGTGTTTTTGAATATGCTTCTAGTTAGCATTGGAGTTGTAATTTCGTCTTATGGAGAAATTTACTTCAACACATAGGGACCATTTACCAGGTTACCGGTATTTTTGCTGAAGCACTTAGACTGGTTTTGAAGCTAGCAGGTATGAAATCACCTATTTTCCTGGAAGTGCAGCCTGAACATATTTTCCTTTCCGTCATACGTAGGTTGAAGATCTTGGTGTGTTAGTTGAGGATGTTGAACAAACAAACTACAAAAGGACATTCTTGTATCCGGTTAATTCATTCAGGTTAGGTTCTATTAAAGATTTTTTCCGAATATTACGATTTTTTAAACCTTTGTGCTGGCTTATTGGATGAAATAACATGTGTAAAATTTTGGTAGTAACAATCAGCTTATTTGATGTAGCTAAGACTATAATATTTTTTTTTAATACTTAGTGCAAATTGGTCGTGCTTAAAGAATAGAATACAAGCTACGACTCCAAGTAGTGGTCTGAAATTGGAGTTATATGCAAAGTTGAGTAATTACAGTACCAGCTTATTATTTAAAGTCATGGCATGGTATAAATTCTATATTTACTCTTTTGTTTGCTTAGTCGTATTTCCAAAAAATATTCAATTTTAATTTATTCAATTAAATAGAAAGAAGATTATTACTAAAAAATACACTACTTCTAGTATTGTCTACTAAATAAAAATAAACAACTACTGACTCAACTGTCATATCCTAAATGAATTATAATAGGTGATTACTAAGTTCTGTTCAGAGAGGATTTCCAAATATGAATTTGAGCATGCTTACCTAAACAACAGAAATACAATAACTGTTGTGCACAAGGCCAACATTATGAAATTGGCAGACGGTCTCTTTCTAGAATCATGCCGTGAGATTGCAACAAAATACCTTGGTATCAAGTATAATGAGATCATTGTGGACAACTGCCGCATGCAACTTGTTTCAAAGCCTGAGCAGTTTGATGTTATGGTATAAAAAAATTTCTACATAGTGATTTATGTTTTACTATTGTATTTTTTTTATTAACTTAGGTTCTCTTTTAATTGATTTGTACGAACTCTTCTATTCTCCTCAATTCACACCTAAATTGTATGGAAATCTAGTAGCAAATACTGCTACAGGTATTGCTGGAGGTATTTCCTGATCTCATGCAACATAACTTGCAGATTTATCTAGTTCCCTTTTTTTCATCTGTGGAAGTGTAGAACCATCTTTACTGCAATTAAATGAGCAATTTATTTTGCTGGTCCTAAGGGAGTCTATGGGAAATATTTTAGCTTTATAAATTCAAGGCAGAAAAAAAATCACATTTGTACTTTATACTGAAATTAGGGGAAATAAGTGAAAAAATTTCATGGATAATGTACATGAATGTGGTGAATTGGAGATATTAGAATAGAAAATCGTTAACCTGTAATTTACATCCAATTTGTAGCCATAGGTATGCCAGAAACCACATAATCCCTGTGATACTAGTAATTACAGCCTGCTTATACCTTATGAAGACTGTAATTACTCTTATAGACACATATTATAGCCAATGCTAGAACCTCATAAGCATTACAAGCTTAACCGTTATAGCATTTTGTATTCACATGTAGCTAGCTTTCCCATTTGTGTTCACCTGTAGCCAACTACTGGTTTCAAAATATTATACTGTGAGTTCCTTCATGTCTCATTTTTTGTTCACTTTTAGCTAACTTTCCAGTTTTGCTAAATTTTGCTATGGTTTGGTTTTAATGTTATATACCATGTGATTTTAATATAGCAGCTGTGATTTAATTTTAATTCTGTTTAAGGATTCTATTGATTGTTCTTAGTATGTAGTGTGTTAACTTATTACATCAAAAAACTTATTTACATCGTTGCTGGATACGACTTTGTAGAATAAATCAAAATACCTCAAACATACCTTTTTAGTATATATTCCATCGATATAACACATATTGACCCATAAAAATAAAATCAAATTAAGTTCTTTACCACCTCCGTTGTATCTGATGCAAATATGGTCTAGATGATGACATGATGTACTTCTCAAAAAAGAATCGGCTTAACTCATATTTGCATTATTAGTTCAAAAGTTGTATAAAAATAAACTAGCATAGGTTACATCCCATGCTAATCTAGCTTAACTAAGCAAAACAAATTTGCAACGATTCATTTTTGAATAAAAACAGTAAAAATTTTAGGACCAAAGAAAAATATGATTTGACCTTAAGGTAATTAAAAGTCTATATAAATAGTTTTTTTAGACCAACTTAATAGTCACATAGGAACATTATAGCTGATCCTGTTGTTTGGGTGCCTACAGGTAGCAGTGTGCGATGCACAGAAGGGATGCCCATGCATGTTGAGGAATTTGCACTTGAGAGACAAAGACCAGATATTTTCTACAGCAAAAATGACGAACATGCAGCAGAGACATGATGATCAGGAGGTATAGTTGAAGTCGCCGGGATTTAAAGAATCCGACAAGAGCATTGAACAGAGGCTGAAACGGCAATGAAGAGTGTTGTAGACTGAGGCAGCTAATGAAGTGAGCAAAAACGCAGAGAAGTTTGGATAACATGGAAGGACGGAATTGCAATGCAAATAACAAGAGCATAAATACTGAGAGGGAGCTGAAGCTTGAAACCCAGTTAGACACTTATGCATACATTTTGATCATCTGAAGATTCTGAATTCAACAGGTTAGTGACTTAATAATCAATTTACATTTCAAGCAGTTCACTACAAATGTACTATTTGGAATACAAGTGCTGTCGTATTATACTGCAACCTCACTGGAATTCTACCGCATTGCTTCTATGTTGCTTGCTAACTTTTGCTTAACTTGTATTATCATGATCAAAAATTGGTCAATACCACTTTTATAAGGTATTGGACATGATTAAACAATACGAAGACTTGGGAGAGAATATTGTTTGACATTTGTTCTATTCGTTGATACAATAAAGCAATGTTTGAGAAGGAGGTGTTGTTTGAAGCGATTGAGCGTGATTTAATTTGTAAAATTTGTAAACCAAAGCAGAATTTGTAAATGATAATGAAATAATCCTTTTTTTTAATTTTTTATGTATGTTTTTTCTTTTATATATATATATATATATAAAGATTATCAATAATATATATATATATATATATACATACAGTCTATTTGAGTACTGTAATAACGGTTTCTGAGGGATTAGTTTGCATCGGTTGTTATAAAAAACCTATGCAATAGAGGGATTAGTGTGCATCGGTTTTCAACAACAACCGATGCAACAAGTTCCTTTGTTGCATCGGTTTTCATTACAACCGATGCAACATGGGGGCTGTGTTCAAGCAACCAACCATGATATTTTGTATCAGTTGTTAGTAACAACTGATGCAAAAAGGACCTTTTTGCATCGGTTTCAGAACTGATACAAAAGTGTTAAGCCTGTTGCATCGGTTGCATATGCATCGGTTGTTGAACTGATGCAAAAGGGGGGTAAACAACCGATGCAAATGGCCTGTTTTGTAGTAGTGCTTCATGAATTACTATGTTTTACTTATTCCGCTGCAAGATATTCTACTGTTCTGTGTTTTTGATTCTGTGATTGATTTTATTTACCCCAAATTAATTAGCAATCTATTGTTTTGAAAAATTCAAGTTTGACATGTGTGGTTTTATTATCGATTTGAATGATTCAAAAAAGAGGGTCGTTACGGTTGGTATCAGAGCTTTGGTTTTAGGCACACCTTAGCCCATGGGGTAAAAACTCATTAGAGATAGAGTAGCGATACCTTAAAATGAGTAGAATCAGTCTCAGAATCATTCTTGAAGGGAGCGTATTTTGAAAAGTATAAAATGGTTTTAAACGATTTTAAAGGACTTTTGAATATAAAAATTCATTTTAAAATTTAATCCTTTTCCTAGAATTTCCTTCCTTTCGAATCCATCTTGTTAGTTAGAATTCTTTGATTAGGATTTTCTTTAAGTCTGAACCTTTAACCTTGTCCTAAAAATTCATTCTTGAATTTCCAAGGTGAATCATAGGAATGCCAGAGGTAGGGGTCGAGGAATTTCCCTAGCACTAGAACCCGTTGCACCAGTCTGATTCACCACTCTCTGTAAGGAGTTCACTCAGCTTGATGCACCAAGTTTACTAAAGCAGAGAGCATCATTGAGGCTCAATAGTGGCTGAGGAGTTTAGAGAGGATTTTCATAGGTCTTGAGATCACCGACACTCAGAAGCGTCAGTTAGCCGCTTGTCAGTTGCATGAGGTAGCCCAGGATTGGTGGGAGTATGTTACAGCCCACACTATTAAGACAAATATCACTTGGGAGCAGTTTAGGTATAAATCCTAAGTTGGATTCAAGTTTGGTTAGGTTATCTCTTTGGAATCTGCCTTAAGTCTTGAATACCATATTTTAGGGATGCTTTTATAGCTAAGTAGATGCCCAAAGCCGGGAAGTCTCAGTTATATAGGGAATTTATAGATCTTAAGCAGGGGAGTATGACATTTTCTGAGTATGAAAGGAAGTTCAACGAACTGTCAAGTTTGGTCCTAGCTTGATTGATACCCCACTTAAGAAGAATGAGAAGTTTATAGCTGGAGCTCACCTAGAGTATTTTAATCGTTTGATTGCTCATTTGCACAGTCCTTTTACTGGATTGATGGATATGGCTATTATATATGAGAACCCCACTTCTAGGGAAGCATATGTTGCTCGTACACCTCCATCTCAGCCTTCTTCCAGTAGCTCCTAGAAGAGGAAGTTCAACTTCCAACAGCATAAGAAGAATTGGCAGAAGACTCAAGGTTTAGGATCTTCTTCTCAGAGGCAGCCTATTGATCTATCTTCTATTACTTGCTTTAAGTATGATCAGAAGGGACACTAATGCCAACAGCTGCCCTAGTTCAGTCGGAGCTTCCGTCTCACCAGTTCAGATGACTATGCATGATCTATGCCATATTTGCTTGCAGCCAGGCCACTTCAAGAAGGATGCCCCACTCAGAAGAAGGGCAAGGCATCCAGAGTCTTTGTTATGACCTCTTCCACTCCTCTACTCCTAGTGATACCTAAGGTACTCTCCAGGGCACCTTTTCTTTACTTAGTTTTCATGTTCATATTTTATTTGACACTGGAGCCTCTCATAGCTTCATTTCTATTGATCTTTGTAATAAGTTTGAACACATCTTGCAACCTCAGTGTGCATCGGAATCCTTATGTGTATCTAATCCCATCGGTTGTCCTGCTAACCTTAGTATGATTTGTAAGGGGGTGAAACTCCTTTACGATGAGCATCAATCCACAGAAAATTTCTATGCTCTTGATTTTGATGCTTTCGACATTTTGCTTGGAGGTGATTGGCTGAAGAAATTTGAAACTGTTATCTCTTGCAAAGCCCAAACTATTTCTTTAGTTGACAGTTAGGGTGATTCTTTGGTGATTGCATGCCGAATGCCTTAGGATTATGCTGGCATTTTTATCTTTTCTCTTGATTCTCATCCTAGTGACCTTGACTCCACTCCTATTGTCAAATTCTTTCCTGATGTTTTTGGTGAAGTCTCTTCTCTTCCTCCTAGGTGGGAAATTAAGTTCCGCATTGATCTTATTCCTAGAGTCCGGCCAGTAGTTCTTACTCCCAGAAGGATTGCACCTAGGGAGAAAGTCGAGTTGAGGAAGAAGATAGAAGACTTGTTTTCCAAGGGTTTGATTAGGAAGAGTCATTCGGAATGGGGAGCAGCTGCGGTATTTTTCACTGAGTCTGATGGTTCTTTGAGGATGTGTGTTGATTATAGGGCGATGAATAAGCTTACTCTGAAGAATGGATATCTTATGCCTTGTATCAATGGCATGTTCGATCAGCTCCATGGAGCTAAAGGTTCTCTCTGCTTGATCTTCCCACCAGTTTCCACCAACTTAGAGTGATTGATGAAAGCATTATCAAAACCGATTTCCGCACTCAGAATGATTTCTATGAATGGTTAGTTATGCCATTTGGCTTAACTAATGCCCTAGCTTTCTTCGACGATCTTATGAATCATGTCTTTCGAGATGTTCTCAACAGTTTTGTTCTGATTTTCGCTGATGATATTCTGGTCTTTTCAAAGTCAAAGAAGGAGCATAAATCACATTTGAGTTTTGTTCTTGAAACCCTAAGGAGCCATTAATTGAAAGCTAAATTCTCGTAATGCCATTTCTGGAAGGATGAAATCTGATTTCTTGGACATATTATTTCTGAAAATGAAGTTTCGGTTGATCCAATTAAGATCGTTGCGATCAATGTTAGTCTATCCTCTTTCTTATTTTGTAACTTAATTATCTTATCTTTCTTTGTAATTCAAATTCCCTATTCTATTTCAGGATTGGGGAAAAACTAAGACTCCTTTGGATATTCGTAGCTTCTTAGGCCTTGCTGGTTATTATTAGAGGTTTATAGAGAATTTGTGACGATCCTGACTCGACTTTCGAAAATCGGCACCGAATATGACACTCATATTCAAATGCTGTAGATCCAAACGTCGAATCTGGTGCGCCGGAGCTTATAACACCATTAAGTACAACACAGTGGAAGAATAGAATATCAATGTATATAACATTGATACAATGACAGATACAACAGAATGATACAATGAATATCAAAACTATCAGATATAAGATACAGGACACATTGGAAAGAGAAAGATAACACCAACAGCGGAACAAAATCTTCAAAAGAATGCATCTCTAAATCCAATGCTCCAATCCAAAGCTAGCTCAAACCGACATCACGTGGCACTTAGATAAGCAAGTCTCGTCCTGATCCAAAGACTGAACTAACTCCAGATAATCTACTAAACCTGACTATCTGAAAAACCCAACTCTAGACTGCCCGTGTGGAAAATTGTGGGCGCCTAGAGTTTAGGAAAGGAACAATATACTCCGTGTCAGTCATGGGTCTAGTATGAGTAACAAAAACAGTTGGTCTTTAAAACAGACAATAAAGAATTTAAAATAAATCCGCAATGCTTTTTAGAAAATGCAACTACCATAAGGCCTCCTGCCGCACACACCATGCAAATGCAGAATTGGAGGAGATTTCTCCTTATGATAGTCAAACATGCTTGATACGAGAAAATTTCTTTGACATTATTATTATTATAAGTGCACAGTGGAAAACATTTCGAAAGTATAATATAAATCTTAGCCAGCATAGGCATTTCGCAATTATGCCTACTATAGCTACCATGTTCAATAGCCGTTTACCACCACATTCCATGGCAGGTTATACAACTAAAACCGTGCAGGGCACGTATTGTTTCGTTTGGATTTTCCAACAAATGGTCGGGTGAAGGAACTTCCCACTGTCCATGGGATCGCCTCTGGCGGGACGTCCCGGGAACCTAACCGGATCTCTGCTAACACAAGGCCGGGTTACCTCTATAACTAGGTAACTACTTCTCGAGCATGCCACCCCCGGTCCTTTGGGACCTTTATCCGAGGCGCCTCTAAACCACAAAGCAATAACCACACAGAAAATGAGATTGAAGCCCACCACATAGGTAAATATCTGGGCTCCATACCATGATTGCACCCTTTACCAGAAGGGAATGACACACCCTAAAGGGCGCGACCCTCATAACCTTGCCGCATCTTTCCTGTTTCGACCATTTTTGGTTTGTGAGGTCCTGATGCAGTCTCGTCCACAAAGCTACACTTTATACCAAAGCCATGCTCTGATCACAAATGATCAACAAATAATCATCAACGCACAGTAGCACTCAGCATGCCACGCTACCAAATTAGGAATATATCGCTGATAACCTTCAACTACATAACATCTGAGCTCGTACGTCTTAGAGAAGGGTGTTAAGATAAGAGAATAAATTCTCCGCCACCAACAGAGATGTATTTGAAAGAAATCTGCTTTATATCTCAAAGCATAGTGTCAGACATACAACCATACAAGTCTGTACCGAGTTCGAACAGAACCGAAGGCACTTCGTAAGGAGCCCTTGCAAATCCGGGTATTCACAATCCCGATCGGACTTCCCATCACTTAGGGAGAACTCTATACCGGAGCAACTCAGTGCAGAGTCAATCGGTAGGTCATCCTATCGTTCTCACAAATACACGGTCTTCACCACCGGTTTTCAAATGCTATCCATAACGTCGTATCACTATTCGGAATGGGTTATATGACACAAGGTCCTCTCCCGGCTAAACCGAATATTGAGCGCATTATTTAAAACATATGGATATGGGATTTTGGTTAAGTCACAACTGATAAAATCCAAAACTTTCTTTCAAATGGTTAAACAAATTACCATTTCAAATCTTTTAAACAAAAAGATTCGTTTCACAAAGTTCACACGGTTTCACAAAGATCCATTTACAGGTTTTCAAAACAATTTCCATTTCAATTGGATTCACTCATTAAATCTTTAAATTAAAGATTTAACTTATAGCTTTCAAACCATAACTTGGAAAACCATTTTCATTTTAGACTTGAAATCCTTTTAACTCAAATTGGACGTTCATTTCTTATGTAAAAGCTATTACTATTTGAAAACAAACAGTTTTCGTTTCAGAAGAATCCAATTATATCTGCACGAGTTAAAGCCTTTGAATTTAAATTCAAATTCTCAATTTAATGCATTTAAAATGGTTTAACCTATATATAACTATGGTAACATCTTTTGTCCCTAGATTCAAATCATAGAATTCAGTTTCAAATATTGAATTCAAATTTGAATCAAATTATTTAAATTTTAAAACTTTATCAAGTTATTCAAAAATAAATTTTATCTTTGAAATTTCATTTCGAAAGCTTTCCACATTTAACCCGATTCCGTTTCCAAACCCTTTGAATTCAAATTGTCTATTTTGAAATCATTTCAAAAATCTATGACTTAATCGATTTCCTCATGAAATCCATATTTGTGTGTGTATGGTGTGGTCTAGGGGTTTAACACAATAGTGCAACATCATTTAATCATCACAGATCAAAACACAGAAATATAATTGATAAGCGGTATAAACTATAACGCTTATCGTTCATTCACAGATCACGGGTTAAGAACAAATGTATCACAAATAAATGAATAAATTACACACAGCTCAATCCACAGAACAAAATATCACAGATCAGATAGGACAATCAATTCAAGGCATCTCATACAATACAATCATTCATAAGTAAGGTCAAGCATTCAATAATTATTTATAAGTAGAATTAATTAATTGTTCAATCCTAATTAATTCAATTTATTTTCGATTAAATTAATTACTTATGAATTAATTATCCAATCTTGATTAATTAATTACAAATCATTTTATATAGATTAATTAATCAATCGCCTTAATTAATTAAATTATTCTTAATTAATCATATTAATTAATTTAACCTTTAAACCATTTACATAATTAATTAGCGCCTTAATTAACTATTTTAAGAAATTAACCCTTTAATTGCTTACCATTAAGCAATCATCTCATAACAATTAATCATTAATTACCAATTAATCTTAATCATTAAATTAATCAAAATATCCAAAATTAATTACAATCAGTAACTAACCCCTTAATTACTTTCATTAAGTAATTAACAATTAACAATTGATTATCTTAATTAATTTATCTAATTAATTCTTAAAATTAATCACATTAATTAATACTTAATAATCCTTAGTTAACTATCTTCATTAACTAATAACATTTCTTTAGTTACTTTCTTAAGAATTATCTTAGATTAAATCATTATTAATTATTTCTAATTATAAATTAATCTAAATTATTAATTTATAAATTAAATAAATTATTCCTTAATTATCTTATTAATTAAATCAATTAATTACCTTAATTAATAAAAGTTAATTACTTCTTTAATTATCACAAATTATTTAATTAATCATTTAATCCTTAATTAATCACTTAATTAGTTAACTATTATTTATTTATTAATTAACTTTAACAAATTAAATTGAAATCTTAAGTTTAAATTGAATAAACACGAGATTATAATTATCAATTTGTAATTACAAATTTATTTAACCTTAAGTTATTTATTTAATTACAAGTATAAATTAATTATATTCTTAATTTACTTACTTAAATTAATTAAACACTTTACATTAACCAACCTTTCTTTATAAGTTTTAAATCAAAACTTAACTAAAGACCGGTCAACATAGTTAGCTTTATTATTACTAATGCTTACATAGCAAAATAACTTAAAAGTTTATTAAGTTGATTTACAAAGAAAACCAACACGAGGTAAACACTTGGTTTACCTGAGTGAAACCCGTGTCTCACCCTTGTTTCCCCCGCGTCCCATTCTTTCCCCAACCTTCCTTCTTCTTCTCCCTATACTTATCTTCTTCTTTTTCTTATTTATTGGCTTAAGCAAATACTGAATTACTTTAAACATACTCACGCGTGCAGAAAAAAAAACCTGAAGCACTTCCCCTGTTTCTGCTTCGAGACCAACACCTATCGTCTTCAAGTAACCACTCGAGTCACACACGCGAAAAACCCTGCTTTCACCCCGACTAACCAAAATACCCAGACCCAAGAAATTCATGCACGGTGCACGTGCACATCGCCGATGATCGCCTCCGGTCATCACCACGTCATCGAGCAAGTCGACAACCCCCCACGTACCAACTCCAGATCGCTAGAATCCCCATCATCTTCTTCAAACAAAATCGAGCAGAAAAGTGAAACCTGGAAACACAGACGAAAAACTTCCACCAATCCTGGCAACGCATCGCTCTCGATGCCTCGACCATCGAAGGACCTGAAACTCCAATCGACATTTCGTCGATACCTCCTCCATCATTCTCCAAAACCTCGCAACGCTCGATCGTTCATAGGTGTCGAACGAATCCAATTTCTTAGCCGCGACAAAATTAGGTTTACAAACTTCAAACGAATGTTGCCGCCACCACGACCAATTGCACCACCCTCCACTATTTTTCCTCGACCCTCCGATCACTCCTCCTTCACCACAGAGAACCCCGGCCTTCTCAGATACTTAGATCACCAGGATTGACCAAAACAATGAAATTTGAATAAATTCGAACTGCTCTTTAGTCTTAACTCTAAAAATTATGGTTCTTTCTTTAAAAATCATATTAGAGTATAAGAATTCCATTTATACACCTGAATTCATATTTTAAAAAGTTTGAATTTTTTACTTATTTGAAGTTGGTTCTGATTTCTTGATTTCCAGAGTCATTTATAATATATTTTAACTTAAGTAGAATCCTAAACTAAAGTTTGAAATGAAACAAACAAGTTTCATTTAAACTTAAGTCTAAATAAAGACTAAATTAAAAGGTTTTGAATTTAAATCAAAACATGAACAAAAAAAATTAGAAACAGAGAAGTCACAATTATTCAAATGCCTGCATACATCATACTTCAGAAATTCGCAAACATACTTTACAATACAATATTGATCACAGCAATAACATTCAAACTAATTTATACTTTAAATTTTTAAAGGTGGAGTTACTCACAGTGGTTTTCCAACAAAAAGAACAGATCTTCTTCTATGTTGACACAGCTTTGAAATTGCTTATTGAAGTTCTCATCTTTAATTCTCTGGTTGATCTGAATTTTATTTGTTGTTTTTATTGAAGTTTTGTTCAAGTTAAAGATGATGTTTACTCAGTGGTGCTTAGTTTAAAATGGACAAACTAAAATGAGGATTGATATATAAGAAAGCAAGTTACAGGATGATTATTTTGCTTGTACAATAGATGACATATTTTTTTTTCTTTTTTTTAGTATAAATAGGATCAGAGATTTTTCTATGCTTATGGAGGCTGAAAATATTTTCAAATTAACTTTGTTTGAGCTAGCATTAAATGCTTAAGTCCTTTATGTCTTCATACTTATCTTATTTGTACAAAGATATTTTTATTTTTTATTTTTTGGGTGGCTGATGGATATATTTTGCGTACTAAGGACATTTGCATTTATTTCTTAAGTCCTTTATGTTCAAGTGTTCATACATATCCTATTTGTTTCTACTTGAATATATCTTTGCTTGTACATGAATATACTTTACTGTCTTCACTTGCATGCTGATACATATATATATGTTTACTTGTTTCATTCCAAACTTGTTTCATACTTGAGTATATTTCTTTTGCTTTATCTTCTTACTTTATAATATAAATGAAATTCTATAGTTAATATGTTGTTTAAATTTAGCAAACTTGTTTATTTTATATTTTACATACATGAGTGTATTTCAAACTTAAATTTTATTATCATGTATTTCTACATATATATTTATTTTTATTATTTTTGTAGTATATTTTGATCTTTACATTATTTATAAATCCCAATTCAATTTCAAATTCTATTTTATATACATATTTACTTTCAAATATCCAGATTAATTCTCAATTAATCCATAATTTAACTAGAATCTTATATCGATTACCAATTAATTTCACCATTTTTATTCAACAATTAAATTAATTAGCAATTTAAACTCAGTAAAAATCCGGGATCGTTACAGAATTTTGCTCGGATTGCTGCACCTTTCACTTCTTTGACTCGTAAGAATGCCAAGTTTGTTTGGAATGATAAGTGTGAAGTTGCATTTAATGAGTTAAAGTGAAAGCTTACTTCCGCACCAGTTCTTACCGTTCCAAATGGAATTGAAGGATTAACGGTTTACACTGATGCTAGTCGAGAAAGTTTGGGAGCTGTTTTGGTGTAGAATGGGAAGGTTATTGCTTATGCCAATCATCAGTTGAAGACCCATGAAGCCAATTATGCAGCTCATGATTTGGAATTGCTTGCCGTAGTATTTGCTTTGAAGTTACGGAGACATCATCTTTTAGGTACTAAGTTTGAGCTCTTTAAGGATCACCGGCCGTTGAAGTATTATTTCACCTAGAAGGATTTGAACCAGAAGCAAGTTAGATGGCTCGAGTTTCTAGCTTCTTATGACCTCAGCATCAATTATAATCACGGGAAAGCTAATGTAGTAGCCGATGCCTTGAGCCGAAAGAAAGCGATGTTATGTCAGATTGTGGTTTCTTCGTCCCTTTTGGATCGTATTGCGGCTAAGCAAGACGAAGACAGGATTCGTAAGCTCATGGAGGATGATGTTCATAGCAGGGAAGGTGTAACCAAGGTCAAATGGGAGCACAAATGGATCAAAATGGGATTCTAAGGATAAATAATTGAATTAGTGTTCCGAATGTCGATGGATTAAGGAAAGAATTGCTTACGGAAAATCATCAATCCAGACTCTCTATCCATCCAGGAGTTACAAAGATGTACCAAAATATGAAGAAGTTGTACTGATGGAGTGGTATGAGGTGAGACATCTCCCTTTATGTTAGTAGATGTGTCACTTGCCAAGAAGTTAAAGCCGATCACCAAAAGGCCGTTGGATTATTACAACCTCTTGAGATTCCCAATTAGAAGTGGAAACAGGTTTCTATGAATTTTATTGATGGATTACCGAGGACTAAAAGGGGGTAATGAGAGTATATGGGTGGTTGTCGATGGACTAACCAAGTCGGCTCATTTCATTCCGGTCAGGTCGAATCACATTGCTTCGAGTTTAACTGAGATTTATATGAGAGAAAATTTTCAACTTCATGGTGTTCCGATCAGTATAGTTTGTGATAGAGATCCTATCTTTACCAGTAACATTTGGAGAGAATTTCAGGAAGCTATGGGTAATCGGTTGAATCTTAGCACAGATTACCATCCACAGAGCAACGATCAGACGGATAGAGTAAATCAGATTTTGGAAGATCTTCTTCATGCATGTGTTCTCGATTATGGAGGATCTTGGGAAGATCATCTCCACCTCATTGAATTCACTTATAATAACAGTTATCGAGTATAATCTTAATTTTAAATTAAGGTCACCATAAGCGTAAATCAATTAATCCCATCTTTGAGTTCAGGCTAGCATCAAGATGTCCCCGTTCGCTGCTCTTTATGGACGATCTTGTAATTCTCCATCTTGTTGGACTGAATCCAGTAATCGTTTGGTTCTTGGTCCTGATACGATTTTGGATGCTTCCGAGAAGGTTGAGGAGCTCAGGAGGAAGATGAAGATTACTCAGGATAGGCAAAAGAAGTATGCTAATATGCGAAGGATGAATTTTAGGTTTGCAGTGGGTTACCAGGTTTTTCTTGTTGGACTGAATCCAGTAATCGTTTGGTTCTTGGTCCTGATATGATTTTGGATGCTTCTGAGAAGGTTGAGGAGCTCAGGAGGAAGATGAGGATTGCTCAAGATAGGCAAAGAAGTATGCTAATATGCGAAGGAGAAATTTTAGGTTCTTGGTCCTGATATTATTTTGGATGCTTCTGAAAAGGTTGAGGAGCTCAGGAGGAAGACGAGGATTGCTCAGGATAGGCAAAAGAAGTATGCTAATATGCGAAGGAGGAATTTTAGGTTTGCAGCGGGTGACCAGGTTTTTCTTAAGATCTCGCCATTGAAGAATGTGATTCGTTTTGGACAGAAACGAAAGTTAACTCCAATATTCATTGGTCCTTTCCGTATATTATAGAGAGTTGATCCTTTAACTTTGCGAGTGGATTTTCCAGAGAAGCTACCTGGAGTGCATAATGTGTTCCATGTTTCGCATATTCGCAAGTATCTTAATGACACATCTTTGATTTATCAGTCTCCTTTACTTGAGATTTGGATGTTGAGCCGAATCTCACCATTTAGAGAAAGTTGCTTCGTATTATTAATCAAGGTACGAAGCAGTTGAGGAGGAAGTCAATCAACCTGATCAAGGTGCAGTGGAGTGCTGATGATCGAGATTGTACCTGGGAGACAGAGGACAACCTGTATGCTTCGAATCCGGAGTTTTTGTTCCAGATACTATTCGTTGAATCTATCTTACCTCTCTTTGTTTTTATTCCTGTGTCTCGTTCCTTTTCGGGAACGAAAAGTTTTGAGTGCGGGAGAGTGGT
Organism: Allium cepa; assembly: GCA_030765085.1. NCBI lineage: Eukaryota > Viridiplantae > Streptophyta > Magnoliopsida > Asparagales > Amaryllidaceae > Allium > Allium cepa. The sequence continues at coordinate 957,867,272 of CM060939.1, read as the reverse complement.
ACGACTCTCAAATTTGAACTATTTTAAATTAAGCATTATTTGAATTTAAGTTAAATTTTAAAATTTGAATTTAAATAACGAATTTAAAATGTTGAGTAATATATTATTCCAAATTCAATAAAAAGGAAAATTTCGTGAAATTTCAATTTTTCGTCAAATTTAGTAAAAATTTGAATTTGAGTTGAAAATTTAAATTTTGAAATTTTAAAATTTATTCCTTTTTATGATACTGGACTGAATTCCAATCTCCACTCCACTTTTCATTTCGTTAAAATCCGAGTTTTGTAGCTTTTATTATGCAATTTACAGTGTGAAAATTCGAGCTTTGACGGTGTTTGTATGTGTATTTTGCCTGTATTCTTCCCGTATTTATACCTGCATTTTTCTAAATATTTTCTATAGCATTATAATAGTATTTGGTGAATGGTTACATGGGTTTTTGAGTGGATTTATTAGTTTGGTTGAACCAACACCTTTTTGTGAACGAACGCCTTGCTTTCTGATAAGTTTCTGCATATAGAAACTTGAACATACTTTCATTTCTCTTCCCCATCTTCTCTAGAAAGCTTCTGGCCCATCTCTTTCTTCCTCCTCCAAATCAAACCCTAATCCCTATTTCCTCCACCTCCTTCTCTACCCTAACATCTCCCTAGCTTTCTCCTCCTTCCTCTTCCTTGCTCCACCTCTCTCGACCGTCCCTTAGTCTTGCCACCGCCACCCCTAGCTGCCCCAAACCATGGCCAAACCCTTGCCCCACCATCCTTCTCCCTAGCCTAGCGCCACCTACCCCCTTTAGACCGTGCACCCCTAACCCTCTAGCCAAGCCAACTCCATATCCTTCCCTTAGACGAGCCTTCCCCTTCTCCTCACACATCCATTCCACAGCCGCACCCTCTCCTCTCTCTCCCCTTAGCCACCACCACACACACCATAGGCCATGCACCACCACCATAGACCAAGCCCAAGCCTAGGACAAACCTCTTTTTCCACTCTTTTATTTTATAAAAAAATTCAAAGTTCTAGTGATCGTCGTGTTCGTGTTATCGCTTGGATCTTGGATCGGTGTTGCTTGTGGTCTCCATCTCCGCATCGTTTCCAGTAGTGTCTGTTCGTGTAGTTTTCACCTTCGTTAGCCACGAAAGGTGAGAACCACTCACGACTAACATTCTTGTGATTAATTGAATGGACCCCTTTTGAAATGTTGTTATAGTTCGTATTGTTTAGCTTATACTATATGATTCTGATATGATATATTGCTCACCTGTGATAGATATAACATATTATATGATATACTTTGTTATATGACATGTACTATTATGTTATTTATTTATTTATATCACACTGCAAGTTCCCTGATAAGTTAGCTAGGAAAATCACTATGGGTTGCAATGATACATACCCGAACGATTTTATAGATTAGGGAAAATCGTTATGGGTTAAAATGATAAACCCAAGCGATTTTATTGATTTGGATTTAAGATGCGGGTTGAAATGATATATACCCAGAATTTAATTATAATTTTGAGTTGAAATGATACATAACCAATCACTTGACCATAGGGTAGAAAATTATATTCGGACACCGTTGGTCGGTTTTAAAATATTTTTTAAAATTATAATGTATGTTTGATTTAATAAATTTGATTTTAAATTTAATTCAATAATTTTATTTAAAACTTATATTTGGAAAATAAATTATTTTATATGTTTTAAAGTTCATATTATAAGCTAATATATGGTCTTAAATGTAATTTTAAGATTTTAAGATATAATGTTATTTAGTTTTAAATATATAACTTAAATAATTTAAAATTTTAATTTAATAAAATATTTAATATAGTCTAAAATATATATTTTAAACTTTTATTTAATATAATAAATGTAGTTTTAATTTAATATAATAGTTATAGTTTTAATTTAATATAAAAAATATAGTTTTAATTTAATATAATAAATATAGATTTTTATATAATAACTTTAATAAATAAATTTAGGAAGTTAAATGGAGAATGATTTGTAATTAAATATGATTTAAAGGATTTGAATTTAAATAAGATTTTATTTAAGTTTAGAAGATGTGATTTTTCGAATGTAATAATTTGATTTAATATGAGTTATAAAATAAATGCTTTAAATCTAAAATATAATTGAAGTTAAATATTTTAGTATTGACTTAAATTATAATTTTAGATTTATTATTTAAATGTTTTAAAAAATGACCACGGTGTGAAATAAGCATCTATTTGTTAAAGAGACCAGAGTCAGATATTGTCATACTTTCTGCCAATTCTGAAACCACTTTAACAACTGTGCACGTGGTGGAGAATCTAGAACGAAGCAGGATGGTTTTGCTAACGCTACTGGTATGAGGTAAGAACGCAGCCTTGACTTTCGGCTCAACTTGATATGACTAAAACAGGAGCTATACCGTGCCAGGTGAGATCGATCCTATTATCAGACATGCTTCTTCGAAATCATATCTTTTGCTTTGTGATTGATTGGTGCATACCTTTGATTATGGGAGTGTGTCTCGAGGTGGGCGGTAGTAGCTGCTATGCATTACCACCAGTCTGGGAGTGCAAAACGGTAGAATCCTACCCTGAGCATTGCCTCGCGTGCCTTGTCATATGTCTTATCGAGCCCACTACGATTTTGGTTTGTGTCGTACCTATGGAGTGCTCCCTGATAGCCCACCTGGTTCGGTGGAGTTTACAGTACTGTATAGACTACAATGTTTATATAAAACGTGTTAAGGGGATATTGGTAACGCCTTAACGCTATTTTTAATATTATACTTTACTGATAGACATTACATATGTAGCGTATATTATTACATATATAAATAGTTTAATGGATCCTTACGATGGGAATCCCAAACATCCTTTGAGTTATTGTTGCATATCCCTTTTTAAATTTCACTTGAGTTGATTTACATCCATGAGAATGTTAGTCCTGACTCGAGTGCTTTGTTTTACTTTATGCACGGGTCAGTCTGAGTATCATAACGTTCAGGACTCACCTTTTAGAGCTGGAGACTTTGCTGGAGATTTAGCTATCTATCTATTATTTTATATTTCAATTATTCCCTTTCAGTCATTTGCTTATATATTAGTGAACTTTTGTATTTGGATTTCCAGTTGTATTTGCTTTCAGACTCCGATATTATGTGTTTGCTTTGAGACTATGTATTTAGCAGCTTCATGAACCACTATGTTTTACTTATTCCACCATGAGATATTCTATTATTCTATGTTTGTAATTCTGTGATTCATTTTTTTTACTCCAAATTAATTAACAATATGTTGTTTTGAACAATTTAAGTCTGACATGTGTGGTTTTATTGTCGATTTGAATGGTTCTAAATAGCGGGTCGTTACAAAGGACTCTAAATTGGCAATCGGTTATCTCATATATTCATATTAGAGCCATCGAGCTCCTAAAAAAGGAACAAAAATTACTACTAAAACTCGAAAGTAAAAATCTTAAATAGGATACAATAATTACCTTCACACCATCGGTCTACCATTGCTTACTACGCTAACCGTTTCGTTCACCAGACCCCAAGCACGCTCGTTTTGTTGCATAGATTTTGTCGTTGTATGAATTATAAAACTCTGGTTAATTTTTATTATATCTTCGTAGTTCAATTCCAATATGAATTACAAAACTAATTGTATTTCAATTAAGATTTAATAGTCTTCCTAATTAAATGAATTATTTACCACTAATGGGCATATTCATTATATAAAAATTAATTGACTCAACTTTAGAGATGGAAAAATATGATATTATTCATTTATAATATCATCACCAACCAAACCAAGAAATAAAAATGTTATTTAATTTTAAATTAACTGAATTACATATTTCCTTATTATGTTTATGCAAAGTATTTTAATAACATAAGAATTTTAATTTAAACTAAAGCATAAAATGAGTCAAACTTTAAATTATTTTCGAAACTGAAACCATAGAAGTGAAAGTTTTGCCACTTCGCCTTCAAACATGGCGCCAGTTCATCGTTTAAATTTTATATTGTGCATGACTTATGTGTGTTACTAAAGGCAGTATAACGATCCACATTTCGGAAGTTTTAAATTGACAATAATCCACACATGTCCAATCCAAACAATCTGGAATATAGATAATCATTGGGGTTAAATAAGAAAAATACGAAAAGAAGAAGAAATAAACACAGAATCTCACAGCGAAACAATAAAATATAATAATCAAATAAACAGTTCATGATGCTGTTTGTACTATAGATTTGATTATAATCTATACAACATTTATCAGAGTTATGTATATACATCAAAGATAAATAAATAATGCAGCAGATAACATGATGCATGACTAATAATAATATTAGTATACCAAATCTCCATCTTCGTTCTCCAGAGAATAATCTTCGATAAGCTGAAAAACTCAGGACAGACTCGAGCATAATGAAAAGACAAAACACTCGAGTTAGGACTAATATATCCTTATGTAAGACAAGTGCCATGATGATCCATCATCATTCTCTTTCTTCAAATTGAGCAAACGATGCCAAATACAACCACTTCGTTCTGGATCATCACTCCACGTACACAATTGTTAAAGTGGTTCCGGTATCGATAGAAAGCATGCCCATATCCAGCTCTGGTCTCTTTAACAACCAAACGTCATTTGGCACACTGGTTGGTACTCAAAATATCATATTTTCTTTAAAATTAAATCCATTTCAAAATCATCATATTTACTCAAAATATACCATTTCAATTCAAAATCATGTTCACCTTCATATCTTGATCGCTATTCCAAAATTGTTTCAAATTTTAGTTCAGGTTATAACTTCAATTTAACCGAATTCATATTTAAATCCATGATTTAAAAATAAACATTCCTCTCCTGGCCAGTTTGAATTTTTGAAAAATAGTTTGTATAGTTTAAAATAGTTTAAATAATTAAAATAGTTTAAATTGTCAAAATAGTTAAAAATGATTTAAATGATTAAATTAGTTTAATATGAAATAGTTTGAGTATTAAAATGCTTTATATAGTAAATAATTTGGAAAATCAAAATAATTTGAATATTTTAAAGAATATAGATTTAAAACAGTTTATACTAAAATAATTTATTGGAAAATAGTTTCAAAGTCAAACAGATTCGACTTCCAAAACTCCTCAATTCAGATCAATTAAATTTTCCTTTTCGATTCAAATTTTATTCAATTCCGATTTCAGTTCTTCGATTCCAATTTATTCCAATTGAATTACGATTTCGAGTTAAATCAATTTAAAATTCCAAATCGATTTCCATTTCAACTTCAACTATTTGATTCAATTTAAAATTGAAACCATTTTAATTCAATCCATAATTTCAAAGCATTTCGATTTACATCAATTCCTAGTTTGATTACCAAAATATCAATTTTAAACACTTAATCTAATTTACCTTCAATATTCAATTCAAAATCAAATTTTCGAATAAAAATCAACCCTGAGCTCAATTTCAAAATATCGTTTTATAACACTTTTATTTGGAAATAATCCAAAATCCGAACAAAAGTCCAATCGTTTAAAACAAATTAATTTATGTAATTCAATCGTATTCTGATTTTAACTTCAAAATCTCAACTTCAATTATTTAACAATTTCTTTTAACCAAAATTTATTTCAACATTTCAAACTCGAATTCGAGATTAATTTGATTTCTATGAATTTGATTTTTATTTCCTTTAAATCAAAACCATTTATATAATTTCAAATCAAAGATTTTAAAATCATTAAATTTAACCAACCCGATGTCTGTATATAATTTTCTATCCTATGGCCAAGTGATAAGTTATTTCGATCTAATTTCAGGGATGGATATATATCATTTCAACCCAACACTATGTCATAGGTATATATCATTTCAAATAATTCAATTTACAGTTTTATACACTATAAATAATATACACGGTGACAATACCATTTATATATAAACAAATAAACATCCAAAACAATTTACATTTATCACAATCAATCATACAAACAGACAATACAATTCACAACAGTTTCATAGTTATTGATTTTGGGTAATTTATTGGCAATTCAATTTCGATTTCAAATTTAACTGTCAATTTTAATTTATAACGGTTAATTCAAATGGCAATCAAATTTATCAAACAATGACCAATAAATTCATATCACTTCATAAATTCAAATTTAACTAGCATAAAAATATTCTAGTACGTGTGAGCGTTATAAAACACTCACCTTGAGTTTTAAATTTTAAATCAAATCGAACGACGCTTGATTTAACCTAAAATTTTAACTAGCTCCAAACGACTCCAAATCAGCTCCAAAATGCAGTACTCATCGCCATGATTCCGTCACCGCTTGTTTCCTCCAATTCCAACCTCGTACGAAAGATTTGTACAATTTTAAATATTCGGATTCATTAATTCACAAATTCCTTTTATTTATTTATTTACATAACCTGCTAAAAAAAATAATGGGCGTAGATCTAGCTTCTAGGATAATCAAAGCCGCACCTATCTCCTTCTTCCAATACGTGTGCTCCAGGCATCACGCTCCCGTTCGAACCCATCACTATTACCTTCAACGACCAATCACGACCTCCACATGCCCTAGAAGATGATTGAACTCCGGCACATCGTAGCCCATCTCCACGTACGCCCATGGCCAGAACGAGGTTGAGCTCGGCTGCACCTAGACCTTAGAATTTGCGCACGAACGGAGGATGAATACGGGCGTGTTTCACCTCCAGACGACAACGATAACAAAGATCCACCATTGGATCAGTAGATCTTTCCATGCTCTACAATACTGTAGTTGAGTGTTTTCTCTAATTTCGCATGAATAAGGAAAAATTTGAGGTAGAAGACCAGAAATTTTCGACCATCGGTTTAGATTGGAGGTGCGGCTGCTAATCTTGGGCTAGGGTTTACTGTGCGGGTGTATTTATACACAAGAAACCTATTATTTTATTATTATTTTCAACTTTTACAGGACGAATCCAAACAAAACATGCCACCAGACATTTATAATATTTTAATCCTATTCTAAACACAATAGAACATGTTTTGGGGCCTAATTCGATCGTATGTGGAAGATAATTTTTTGAATCGAATTAAAATATTAAATTTTCGATATTAAATTCAACGCTTTTATATTGCGTACGACCAAACGATAACTCCAAACGCTGTAAAATTTGAAATACGATAAAAATAACTATTACGGATCCAATGAAGCTAGTTTCACCAAAATCCGAGACTGTGCCCGGAAGACCCTTTTCTAACGTCTCAATTATAATATAAAATTTCCAATTTCTAATTGTTCACCTTTAAATCCAGTTTTAAATACTAACAATCTTCATTGTTGTTTAAATAAAATTTACATCAACTTATGATATCGTTATCAATTATATTAAACTCAGAATTTAATTATTCAAATAATTTCCCCTTTTAAATTTTAACAGTTTAATTGCTCAATCTTCAACAAATTGCAATATTAGATTTTAAGTGAATTTTAGTTATCAATCAATTTCTTTATTTACATCTAATGGACTAAACATTATTATCCAATCGAACTATTGATTTTAAACACATTCAATACATAGCATTACTTTTCAATACCTGTTATTACTAACATCTTCGAAATTAGTTTATTTCAAAATTTTATTCAAGTTCATATCCAATAACTTCATTCAAAATCATTAAATTTTTATTTTTGACCATTTTTATTTAATAATTACATTAAATTTAATAATTTAAAACAGCTAAAAAAATACGGGTCATTATAATCTCCCCCACTCAAAAAATTTCATCCCTGTAAGGACGTTAAGTAAAGAATTTAACATTTAACATATTTAGAAAATAATCAACTTATAAAACATAAAATCCATTAGAAAACTTTTACTTCGCTACTCCGATCGGCTTACGGAAAATGCAAATTAGCTATCAAATCAAGTTAAAACGATTTTAGAACTTCAAAAAATTTCTAACACCCGGATTTACGGAAAATTTCGGCAGAGTATCCTTTGCGCGGCTCGATTGGAACTACTACAAAATGATAGTACGAGCCCCAAACCAACAAAAGAAAACAAAAGCCAAGTGTCTCCATCATAAAACCATCAAATCAAATGACAAAATAAACATGTACCTTTTGGTCGGGCAATCCAATTTTTTCTTGATTTTAAATACCTGCATCTTATTTGCCAATGATATCCAGTCACATAATTTAAAATCATTTTATATTTTGCATTTTCAATTTCCAATATTTGCTTTACTTAAGCCCGTACGATGTACATATATCATCCATACGCAATATCAAGTCTGATCGCTTACTCAACCACACAAATTCACTTCCGAACTAGTATCTTCACATGACTCTCTAATGCGGACTCGGATCTGCTTCCCTGATTAGAAACTGTCATTCTCCTTGCATAACCATATACTATGATAGAGAATTCCAAAATCAAGCCAAAAATCCATATCCAGGATTCACCATCGAGAATCGAGTGAAAAATCCTAACTCGGATCGATATAATTATCTCGAAATTATGTGCTCGAATTTAGGTCAAATCATTATGCAAATAAAATAATATACGTACAACTTACCTATTTATTCCAGTTGATTCTTAGTTACACCAAATCCTTTTTATTCACATTCGTTTTCATAATTTCCTTTAATAACAGATTTATTTGTGGAACATTTTATTAATCATTACTTTAGTTTATAATCTTTCTATAAAAGTCCGACTTCTTATATATGACTTTTTCTAAGTTTCTCAAAAGTTACAAATTTAATTTTCAAATTTCTTTGCAAATTTATATTTAATTCCATAACCAATTTACAAAGGTATTCTTTGATTCATTTGTCTACTTTCTCAAGTTCACTTACTTATTCCATTTAGTCATTAATCATTTCATAATATACTAATTAAGTAAACATTTATTGTTACAACTAAATTTCCATTTATATACATCTTAATTACTTTTAAGTTTTGTTTACTTGTATAATATCCCATTACATATCCAAATCATTATTTTAACTTCTTAACATTTGTTAAGTCTTATTATCTGTTAGTAGAATGCAATTTAGTATTATACAAATTAATTGATTCGTTTTACTTAATTAGAATGTTCACTATTTTAACTTGCTTAAATTTTCTTTACTTTCAATTTAAGATTTGCAAACTTCAGCTCTAAAGTTCCTCAAACATTTAGCTTAGATTTCTTCTGGTTTTTCAAATATTTCATTTCATTCGATTAATTTGAAGATTATTAATTAACAGAACTTAAAAATTCTAAATACCCAGTTTGTTTCAAATCATTTGAAATAAGTATATATACTTAAATTTTATATATATCAAATCAAACTTTTGGAGTTTAGAGAAAAATTCATTTGTCAATACAATTTCGAAGCAAAGCAATGCAAGGCTTCTCAAAAGTCTCTCCCATATCGAGACTTGAAAATGAACGTTGATGACGCTGCGCGTTCATCACCGAAATTATTTTCCAACGATAGAAGAAGGGAGTACCAAATTCATTTCTTTTAAAATATTTTTGAAAATAATTTGTATTTGCATATACTTTTAAACAATACTAATAAAAAATTTCAAACCTTGAAAACCTTTTCAGAATCACCGGAATTTAAATTTATCAAATTCTCAACTTTATATTCATTTTACTTGCAATTTATATTTTATAAATCACACGTATACAATTTCATTATTTATATAATCGTATATTAGCTAATAGTTTAGGAATATTTACTATTCAAACAATAAATGATAATTTTCTAACAACCAATTCACACAATATATACCTTAATAATTTCTGAAAAATATTTCTTTATATATAAAATATAATCAGGGTAAAATTATTTCGTTTATCCAATTTCAAAACTGTTTCGTGTCTGTTTACCATGTTTAAGAGTTTAGAAACCCCTATCGATAAGGTTGTACTTTCTGTACCGACTAGAATTCATAAACACTCAACCGACAAGTCAACATAATATAAAACATTTCATATTCACTAAGAAATACACGCTCATATATATTAATACACTCAAACTCATTCTAGAGTACTACTAACCCTATCTCTAATGAATTGTTCCACAAAGCTAAGGTTATCGCTAACCAAAGCTCTAATACCAACAGTGAAGACCCACATTTCGGAAGGTTTAAATTGACAATGGTCCACACATGTCCAATCCAAACAATCCGAAACATAGATAATCATTGGGGTTAAATAAGAAAAATAAGAAAAGAAGAAGAAACAAACACAGAATCTCGCAACAGAACCATAAATATAATAATCAAATAAACAGTTCATGAAGCTGTTTTTAATATTCATTTGATTATAATCTATAAAACATTTATCACGGTTATATATATATATATATATATATATATATACACACACACACATCGGAGATAAATAAATAATGCAGCAGAAACATGACATATGACTAATAATAATAGTAATATACCAAATTTTCATCTTCGTTCTCCAGAGAATAATCTTCGATAAGCTGAAAAACTCAAGACTGAACCGAGCTTAATGAAAAGGCAAAACACTCGAGTCAAGACTAAAATATCCTTATGTAAGTGTAACGCTCCACCCCGAGACCCACATTAGCAAAAAGAATTAAAAGTGATTCCGTCTACTAAAGCGGAGAATATGGCTGGTTAAGGGCGACCATCTATAATTTCGTCTTAAACATCTACCGAATACGTCGATAAATGCAATATTTTTTTTTTCAACTCAAGTGGATCGACATACCCAACAAATGCTTAATCTAAAACTATAGGTGGCTAACTGATTTATCAGAACAAAATACAATAACTGAATGTAAATCACATCACAGAATAGTAATCAACATCATATATATACATATACACTGATACACATTTAGTACAATACAATATGAATACAATAAAGGCGGTACACGGCCACACCATGTACATCAAATCTAATGTAAAAACATCAGAGTATGCGGAAGAAATAAACTACTCAAGCAAAAGAAGAGCTGATATCCAACATCAACTTCAAGCTAAGTCCATTAGATGATACCTAAAACAACTCGGTCTGATCCGAGTGAAAAGACACAGGTCAGGCTAGCTAAAATCATCAGTTAAACAGAATAATCGATAAAGATAAGTAGGTGAAAGCTATGGTATCCTTTTTCTTAAAGGATGCCATGCCCTATATAGGGTTTTAACATCGTAAGAAAGGACAACATCTCTTCTTGGCAAGTAGAAGAGATAATGATGATAAAGTCATATTCAAGTGGCATAACTGACACTTAAGCTATTGGAACATCGGCAAGCAAAGTTTTAAAGATAAGACTCAATAAACATTGCTTTCTCCACATATCATCGACGGCATAAAGGAATATGGATAATGACTTCAAATGATTCAACTATCTTCTTAGAAGTGGTTGTCAATATAAAAATACATCAAAGGTACATATTCTTCATACATAGAATAAAACGCATATGGATGTGCTTCATCTCGTTGGAACATCCCAAAGATCATTCAAGAAAATATAAAACCCAATCATAAAAGAAGCATTATACTTATTCATACCTCATCTCATCGGTATGAATATAGATACATCTCAAATCCATCACTAAAACTCATCATAAAAGGTACTTTATAATCATTTATACCTCATCTCATTGGTATAAATTTATAAATACATCTCAACTCCATCTTAACATCAAGTAGTCTATAAAATCATCAAATCATCGATCCATAATGCAAATAACTCAATCAAAGAGTAACATCATAAATGATTTCACCATATATGTATACATCTCATCTGGCACTAGGCTATCAATGTAATAATCATCTAAAGACGGTGAAGTCTGAAACAACAAAACTCAAAGAAATCTCGGATTGGCTAGATCCTCGATTGCATGCCGAAGCAATGCTACGCGCGCTACATCGTGACTAGTACTACTATTTGGTACCATAAATAACGTGATGACTGGAGTCAAATAACATCTTAACATCGTGAACATCGTGAATGACTATAATCTATAACATCATAATGGCTCCCAGTCACAAAGACCTGAGTTAATAACATCGTGATGATCGGAGTAGCAACTACATCGTGATGACTCCAATCGAGTACTCGTGTCTGTAGTACAAATAAACATTGTGAATGTGTCTCAACTTCTCGGATAGGAACCCAATAGGCGTTAACGTACAACCCATACCATGCGTTCGCACCTAATGGTTTACTAGCCGTAAGTTGGTACCACACTAGTAAAACATCATAAAAATATACTTAGCCTCATCTCATTGGCGAGTAAATACAATAACATGCTGGTCTCATCTTATTGACGAGTTCTAGTGGCATCGTGACTTGTCTCATCTCATCGACAAGTACAAGTTATCATAATACATTTCAACATTGTAAAATCATCATAAAGAAGCTTACCTCATCTCATGGGCAAGTCAAAATGACATCTAGAAGGTTATTTATAACCATAATCCCAATTAGGAATTTCTAGCTCTTAATTCACCTCATTTCAGCGGCGATTAAAAAACACATATTAAAATGATCCTTCATCGAATGTACTCCTAAACTGGAGTTCTCAGACCATATAATCTACCCAAAATTTAATAACATATTAAATCATCTCAAACAGTTCATCGAAAGGGTTTCGATCGTATAAGTCCGATATTAAGCAATAAAGCAAATCCATGTGTCACATACCATATGTTTTACTCTACATTTTAATTGTCTTTCTTATACATCCAAAATTCATAAAAATAAGTAATTTTATTTATAAATAATTTTATTAGAGAAAAAAGAAATTTAAAACGATTTTCTGAAAATGATTATTAAAACCAATATTTGAAATTCCTCTATTCTAGGAAATAAATCTATCTTTATTTACAAAAATAATTTAAAAAAATAATATGTAATAATAATTTGAAATGAACATGTATTTCAAAAATGGTTTAGTGAAAACCGTTCTCGAAAGAAATGAAAACTAAGAGGGATATCGCAAAACCGATAACTTGAATTTAATACAATTCAATTCAAATTTAACCCAAAATCAATTCAAATTTCATTTAAATTTGAATTTCAAATTCTCAAAATATAGTTAGCCTACTGATAGACATCATAGCTCTCAAAATATCTCAAAAACATCATCAAAACCGAAGAGAATGAGTGCAAAAACGAGTTAATACAATTCTAAGATCAATGATTGTTGTTGCTGTCATTTTGCTCTCAGGACAGCAACATACAACCATAATTATGACCAAGCAAACTTCAAAATTCTAGAAAATACAATGAATAAAACATGTAGCACATGACCTAAGCTTTTTGAAACATCCAAAATTATCAAATTTGGTTAAGAAATAAATAAGCTATGCTCAAATTCGTTTCAATTTCAAACACAGAGCAAATATTGATTTTGCTCTCGGGTTAGTAGTAGAAAAATTAGATTTTGACATAGCTAACTTCGAAATCACAGAAAACTCAAAACACAAAAGTTGTAGCAAATGAATTATTCTTTATGGAAAATCCAAAAATATCAAAATCGGTTAAGATACGAAGAAGTTATAGCCAAATTCGTTTCAATTTCAATGACAGAGCAAATATTGGTTTTGCTCTCGGTTTTGCAGTAGAAAAAATAGATTTTTACATAGCTAACCTCAAAATCATAGAAAAAACAAAACATGAAAGTTGCAGCACATGAATTATGCTTTCCGGAACATCTAAAAATATCAAAATCGGTTAAGAAATGAAGAAGTTATAGTCAAATTCGTTTCTACTTCAATGACAGAGCAAATACTGGTTTTGCTCTCGGGTTTGCAGTAGAAAAATTAGACTTTGACATAGCTAACATCAAAATCACATAAAACTCAAAATATGAAAGTTGTAGCACATGAATTAATCTTTCCGAAACATCAAAAAATATTAAAATCGATTGAGAAACGAAGAAGTTATAGTTAAATTCGTTTCGGCTTCAATGACAGAGCAAATATTGATTTTGCTATCGGGTTTGCTGTAGAAAAATTAGATTTTGACATAGCTAACATCAAAATCACAGAAAAATCAAAGCATAAAAGTTGTAGAACATGAATAATACACTCCGTAACATCCAAAATTATCAAAATCGGATCAAAAACGAGAAAGTTATGCCTAAATTTGTTTCAGCTTCAGTGATTCATTGATTATAACATTTTCATCACACAAAGAGCTAGGGTTTATGAGTTTTACACTCACCTTACCTTCATGAAGATTGAATTATGATTTAGATGCCAAAAATTGATGCTTTTAGCCAAGAACAAAGCATCCAAACCAGTAAAACCAAGAACAGGTACATGCAAACAAGGAGAAAAGCAAATCAACAATTATCACTACAAAAATGGATTTTTGATGAAGAGAAGGGTTTTAAATGGATTATAAGATAGAATAGGTTGGAGATTACCTTCTTTTATGATTCTAACTTGAATTAGGCTTTTAAATTTGCAAAGATTGAGCTTGGAAGATTAAATTTTGGTGAGGGAAGCCATTGTTTTGTACTTTGAAGCTTTTTCTTTTCTGATTTAGGTTTTACTGTGACGAGTTTTGGAAGAAAAAAAACACGCTTCATCAGAAAACTCTAGAATTTGGGTTATTGGTTGTTTACTATACCCAATTAGTCCACTCTCATACTTAGAAAATTATTTAGGCTAATATACATAGGTTGTGAACCATTTTTAACATAAGTTTCTCATGTTAACTTCTTTTTACATGAGACAAAATGCATTCTTCATATTTTAACAAGGTGAACATGATTAACACAATAATATTTCTTTTCACACTTAAAAATATTATTTTCCCAATAAACTATTAATTCATACAATATTTGACGATATTGTTATTTTCAGACCAAAAAACCACAATTTTAAACAATCTGAGTCAAATAAAATTATTTCTTAAATCAAATAAGTGTATTAAATATTTTAACACTTTTTTAAAATATTACAACACTATTTTCAATCATTAATACACTTCGAAAAATTCATTTTCTTCTCATTTGCCCTTTTTATTCACTATAAAAGGCTATTATTGGAATAAAATTCCAATACTTCCCATTTTGACTTAATAAATAACTAACGTCATTTATTTTCAACCCAATTTCACAAATAAAATATTCTAAGCTTATTTTCACTCATTTATATTTATTTCAACCATCAATATGTTGAAGTAATATCTTATGAGATAAATTAGCTTACATAAATTAAAAATCCAAGTTTTATTCATCAAAACATTGTTTATATAAAATAAACAATATTAACTCACATTTCATTCCTCCAGTTCATTTATAATCACAATATTAAATTATTATTTGCATTATAATTTAGTATTAACGGTAATCTCCAAAATCCGAGTTGTTACAGACTCCCCTCCTTAACAAAATTGCATCCTCGTAATTTCTAGAGGAAAAGGCTGTAAACAACACTAAAGATACAATCATCGAAGGATAAAGACAAGCTTGAATTCCAAACCATTCATACTCTCAATATAGAATGGTAGAAAGGAACAAGGAAAACTCACTTGGTTAATTCAATGGCCTATCATATGCTAATATAATGATTAGCAAACCATCGAATTTTCCAAGCAACTCGAAAGAATTTCGAAGATCTTCCATCTTGAATCAAAACTCAATAAGATGCTCAACAAATAATCAATCGAAAATGATTGATTGCTCAAAACTCCATGAATAGAGTCGGGATCAAACTCACTCAACCCGAACTCTAAACAATAAAGACGATCATCAACAAGATTTTCCGCATAATAATACGGAAAGAACATCCTCACAACAAGATAAGCACAATAGACAAGGTTGATAAATCGCAAAATGGCTTCTCACAAGGCCACCAACTCGAAGGACCGCAAAAAATGCACGTCGTTAATGATAGCTCAAAGATAGAATATACTCAAGAATAAGTATATAAACTCGAATTATCTTTTAATCCAAGATATTTAGAATTTTTAAATCTCAACATCTTTTAAAATTTAAATCTCAATTTTCAACATTTGAAAATTTTCGAACTTTTTACTATATTACTTAGTAAGTTATTTAAAACTCAAATTAAAAGTCCAAATTTCTTCTCTTACTTCAAAATTAATTTCCACAAAAATTTGTAAATCCATAATAATATTCCTCAAAATAAATTAAGGGTTTAAATTCTCATTACTCTTTTTGTTAAATCACTTAATAGTTTAAAAAAATCTTCAAATTCTCTTATAAATCGTCTCTTAAACATCTATTGTATATAATTAGATTCTAAAATATCAAAATATACTTCCAATAAAGCACAGCTCAAAATAATCTCATTTATATTCTCATCTTTATAATTTAAAAATAAATAAATGGCTTTGCCTCGCCATTGAGTCTCTAATAAATAAATATATCTGCTGGCTGTAGAGTGAGCGAACGATCAAAACTGCCTCGCCACTCTATTACTCATCTCTAAAATCAACGGCTGCAATTACCATTCAAAAATAAATTTAATATTTAATCTCAAAATATTATTTTCAAAATTTCAATTTTTAAAACACAAACCATCGTGTCTGATTGCCTTGTCATAGCATTTAGGAGATTTCTATCGATAATGTTGATCAGGCGTATCGACCAGAACTCTTAACTACTCGATGGACATCCCAACACTCTCAAATTATTTCTATAAAAGAAATACTACTCATGTAATTATATTCTCAAAATATTCTTTGATTTTTTTTTAAAATATCTCCAAGCACAAATTTATCTTTAAAACTCATATTTATATAACTTCAAAACTTAAACCGAAGAACATTAAGAGAATGCATCGAGATATTCCTAGAATACTCGATTCTAAAAATCAACAGAAGGAGATAGAGTGTTTGTCAATCTTACGATATCATGAGCAACTTCCAAAAATCATCAAGATACATGATAAGCAGGATATTCTTCTCGAAGAGAAGAAGCACACAATCCACAAATCACTACTTTAAACGGAGTAATGCTACAAAGGATAAAATTGATAGAGTATCTGAAAAGAACACTCAAACGAAGCTGAATAATAAACTCAACCAAACTCGAACAATTTAGAAACTCACCTCCTTCCTCAGTGGATATCGTCGTGGAAGGATAACAGAAGAGCTAAGAGCCAGGAATAAGGTTACCTCAACAGTCGATTGCTCGATTGGATGTCAAATCCAAACGGAATCAAAAAACTCAACAAAGTTACTATGACTGGAATTTGAGATATATCATCAACATATCTATACTCAATAGTGAATACAAAACTTTAGAATCATCACTAACATTCCAAAGTAATAGAAATAATAAACCAATCAAAATAGGAAACCAAAATATACAATAGGATCCTATAAAAAAAAAGGATTGGACTTAATATCAAATAAGTCAATCCATCTCAAACCAAATGAATCTCAAGATTGTGAGTAACAAACAAATACTCAAAAAATCAACATCAAATAAAAAATCTCAGAATGCTCACAACGAGCCAATCGTTGTGTATTCCTTCACTAGGATTCACAACTCTCAAAGGAAGGCAACAAGAATGCTCAATGAAATCAATTAGCTCCATCGATACGAACTCACTAGTATCGAAAAAAATAAGAATAGAATAATCCCAAATAAGATTTTATATAAGATAAGATGACATCAAACTCTATTATGGAATACTACGAAATACAATATATCAATATTCCAAGACATATTCCATCTCAGCATATCCCAAAACTCGAAAAAGAATCAAGCACAATTCGAAAACAAGCTCGAATAAAGGACAATGATTCACATATATTGTACTTCAACGAATCGTGATATATGTACTGTTCTATGTTTATTCTACTTTGTTCTGACCACAGCTCTGATACCAAGCTGTAAAGCCCCACCCCGAGACCTACCTTAGCAAAGAGAATAAAAAAGTGATTCCATCTACTAAAGCGGAGAATAGGGCTGATTAAGGGCGACCATCTATAATTTTGTCTTAAACATCTACCGAATACGTCGATAAATGCAATATAATTTTTTTCAACACAGGTGGATCGACATATCCAATAAATGCTTAATCCAAAACAATATGTGGCTAACGAATTTATCAGAACAAAACACAATAACTGAATGTAAATCACATCATAGAATAGTAATCAACATCATATATATACACACTGATACACGTTCAGTACAATACAATATGATTACAATAAAGGTGGTACACGACCACACCGTATACATCAAATTAAATGTAAAAACATCAGAGTATGTGGAAGAAATAAACTACTCAAGCGAAAGAAGAGCTGATATCCAACATCAACTTCAAGCTATGTCCAATAGATGATACCTGAAACAATTCGATCTGACCCGAGTGAAAACACACGGGTCAGGCTAGCTAAAATCATCAGTTAAACAGAATAATCGATAAGGATAAGTAGGTGAAAGCTATGGTATCCTTTTTCTTAAAGGATGTCATGCCCTATACAGGGTTTTAACATCATAAGAAAGGACAACATCTCTTCTTGGCAAGTAGAAGAGATAATGATGATAAAGTCATATTTAAGTGGCATAACTGACACTTAAGCAAATGGAACATCGACAAGCAAAGTTTTAAAGATAAGACTCAATAAACATCTCTTTCTCCACGTATCATCGACGGTATAAAGGAATATGGATAATGACTTCAAATGATTCAACTATCTTCTTAGAAGTGGTTGTCAATATAAAAATACATCAAATGTACTTATCCTTCATACATAGAATAAAACGCATATGGATGTGCCTCATCTTGGCACATCCCAAGGATCATTCAAGAAAATATAAAACCCAATCATAAAAGAAGCATTATACTTATTTATACCTCATCTCATCGGTATGAATGTAGATACATCTCAAATCCATCACTAAAACTCATCATAAAAGATTCTTCATAATCATTTATACCTCATCTCATTGGTATAAATTTATAAATACATCTCAACTCCAACTTAACATCAAGTAGTTTATAAAATCATCAAATCGTCGATTCATAATGCAAATAACTCAATCAAAGAGTAACATCATAAATGATTTCACCATATATGTATACATCTCATCTGGCACTAGGCTATCAATGTAATAATCATCTAAAGACGGTGAAGTCTGAAACATCAAAACTCAAAGAAATCTCGGATTGGCCAGATCCTCGATTGCATGGCGAAGCAATGCTATGCGTGCTACATCGTGACTAGTACTACTATTTTGTACCATAAACACCGTGATGACTAGAGTCAAATAACATGTTAAAATCGTGAATGACTATAGTCTATAACATCATAATGACTCCCAGTCACAAAGACCTGAGTTAATAACATCGTGATGATCGGAGTAGCAACTACATCGTGATGACTCCAATCGAGTACTCGTGGTCTGTAGTACTAGTAAACATCGTGAATATGTCTCAACTTCTTGGATAGGATCCCAACAGGCGTTAACATACGTCCCATACCATGCATTCGCACCTAATGGTTTACTAGCCGCTAGTTGGTACCACACTAGTAAAACATCATAAACATCATGAAAATATACTCAGCCTCATCTCATTGGCGAGTAAATACAATAACATGCTCGTCTCATCTTATTAACGAGTACTAGTAGCATCGTGACTTGTCTCATCTCATCGACAAGTAAAAGTTATCATAATACATCTCAACATCGTAAAATCATCATAAAGAAGCTTACCTCATCTCATCGGCAAGTCAAAATAACATCTAGATGGTTATTTATAACCATAATCCCAATTAGGAATTTCTAACTCATAATTCACCTCATTTCAGGGACGATTAAGAAACACATCTTAAAATGATCCTTCATCGAATGTACTCCTGAACTGGATTTCTCGGACCATATAATCTACCCAAAATTTAATAACATCCTAAATCATCTCAAATAGTTCATCGAAAGGGTTTCGATCGTATAAGTCCGATATTAAGCAATAAAGCAAATCCATGTGTCACATAGCACATGTTTTACTCTACATTTTAATTGTCTTTCTTATACATCGGAAATTCATAAAAATAAGTAATTTTATTTATAAATAATTTTATTAGAGAAAACAGAAATTTAAAACGATTTTCTGAAAACGGTTATTAAAACCAAGATTTAAAATTTCTTGATTATAGGAAATTAATCTATCTTTATTTACAAAAATAATTTTAAAAAATAATAAGTAATAATAATTTGAAATGAACATGTATTTGAAAAATGGTTTAGTGAAAACCGTTCTCGAAAGAAATGAAAACTAAGAGGGATATCGCAAAACCGATAACTTAAATTCAATACAATTCAATTCCAATTTAACCCAAAATCAATTCAAATTTCATTTAAATTTGAATTTCAAATTCTCAAAATATAGCTAGCCTACTGATAGGCATCATAGCTCTCAAAGTATCTCAAAAACATCATCAAAACTGAAGAGAATGAGAACAAAAACGAGTTAATACAATTATAAGGTCAACAATTGTTGTTGCTGTCATTTTGCTCTCAGGACAGCAACATACAACCATAATTATGACCAATCAAACTTCAAAATTATAGAAAATACAATGAATAAGACATGTAGCACATGACCTAAGATTTCTGAAACATCCAAAATTATCAAATTTGGGTAAGAAACGAAGAAGTTATGGTCAAATTCGTTTTTATTTCAAACACAAAGCAAATATTGATTTTGCTCTTGGGTTAGTAGTAGAAAAATTAGATTTTGACACACCTAACATCAAAATCATGGAAAACTCAAAACATAAAAGTTGTAGAACATGAATTACGGTTTTCGAAACATCCAAAAATATCAAAATCGGTTAAGAAACAAAGAAGTTATAGTCAAATTCGTTTCAGTTTCAATGACAGAGCAAATATTGGTTTTGCTCTCGAGTTTACAGTGGAAAAATTATATTTTGACATAACAAACATCAAAATCACAGAAAAATCAAAACATAAAAGTTGTAGCACATGAATAATTCTTTCCGGGACATCTAAAAATATCAAAATCGGTTAAGAATCGAAGAAGTTATAGTCAAATTCGTTTTAGCTTCAATGACAGAGCAAATATTGGTTTTGCGCTCGGGTTTGCAGTAGAAAAATTTGACTTTGACAAAGCTAACTTGAAAATCATAGAAAACTCAAAATAAGGAAGTTGTAGCACATGAATTAAGCTTTTCGGAGCATCCAAAAATATCAATATCAGTTGAGAAACGAAGAAGTTATAGTCAAATACGTTTCGGCTTCAATGACAGAGCAAATATTGATTTTGCTCTCGGGTTTGCTGTAGAAAAATTAGATTTTAACATAGCTAACATCAAAATAACAGGAAACTCAAAACATAAAAGCTGTAGTACATGAATTAAGCTTTCGAAAACATCGATGATTATCGAAATCGGATCAAAAACTTGAAAGTTATGCCTAAATTTTTTTCAGCTTCAGTAATTCACTGATTATAACATTTTGATCATATAAAAAACTAGGGTTTGTGAGTTTTGCACTCACCTTGCCTTCGTGAAGATTGAATTATGATTTAGATTCCAAAGATTGATGCTTTTAGCCAAGAACAGAGCATCCAAACCAGTAAAACTAAGAACAGGTACATGCAAACAAGGAGAGAAGCAAATCAACAATTATCACTACAAAAATAGATTTTTGATGAAGAGAAGGGTTTTAGATGGATTCTAAGATAGAATAGATTGGAGATTACCTTCTTTTATGATTCTAACTTGAATTAGGCTTTTAAATTTGCAAACATTGAGCTTGGAAGATTAAATTTTGGTGAGGGAAGCCATTGTTTTGTACTTTGAAGCTTTTTCTTTTCTGATTTAGGTTTTACTGTAACGAGTTTTGAGAGACAAAAAACACGATTCATCAAAAACTCTAGAATTTGGGTTATTGGATGTTTACTATACCCAATTAGTCCATTCTTATACTTAGAAAATTATTTAGGCTAATATACATAGGTTTTAAACCATTTTTAACATAACTTTCTCATATTAACTTCTTTTTACATGAGACAAAATGCATTCTTCATATTTTAACAAGGTGAACATGATTAACACAATAATATTTTTTTCACACTTAAAAATATTATTTTCCCAATAAACTATTAATCCACACAATATTTGACAATATTGTTATTTTTAGACCAAAAACCCATAATTTTAAATAATCTGAGTCAAATAAAAATTATTTCTTAACTCAAATAAGTGCATTAAATGTTTTAACACTTTTTTAAAATATTACAACACTATTTTCAATCATTAATACACTTCGAAAATTTTATTTTCTTCTCATTTGCCCTTTTATTCACTATAAAAGGCTATTATTGAAATAAAATTCCAATACTTCCCATTTTGACTCAATAAATAACCAACGTCATTTATTTTCAACTCAATTTCACAAATAAAATATTCTATGCTTATTTTCGCTTATTTATATTTATTCCAACCATCAGTATGTTGAAATAACATCTTATGAGATAAATTAACTTACATAAATTAAAAACCCAAGTTTTATTCATCAAAGCATTGTTTATATAAAATAAACAATATTAACTCACATTTCATTCCTCCAATTCATTTATAATCACAATATTAAATTATTATTTGCATTATAATTTAATATTAATGGTAATCTCCAAAATCCGAGTTGTTACAGTAAGTCAAATAAATATCGCATATAATATGAGTGTAACAGTGTCAGAGATGTTTATGGGATTTCACATCTCTTATCTAGTGTATAACGTGCGTGAAATAACTCAAAAGATGTTATGGGATTTTCCATCTCTTGAGGATCCGTCAAAATATTTATATGTAATAGAATACGCTATATATAATGTCAAATCGATAAAATAAATATTTTTCTTTGCGTTAAGGCTTTACATTGATCCCCCTTAATGCGTTTTTAAGCATTGTCGTACAATTTGCACATAAAACACCAGTTAAAAAATCGATGGATAGGGATGCGCTGTGATACGACAACACTAAACCAAAATCATATAGGTCTCGTATATGAATAAAAGTATGACAAGGCACGTTAGGCAATGCCCAAGGTAGGATACTACTAGTTTACCCTTCCCAGCTGGTGGTAACGCATCATAGCTATGACCGTCCACCATGTCCAACATTCCCATAATCTGGAAGGATACACACCAATCAATCACAATGTAAATGATGGTAATACGAATAAGTACGTCCGCTTGGGGTAGCTAACCAACTTGGCCAGTACGTCTCATGTTTTAGTCATTTCATATAGGCACAAGTGCCAGGCTAATCCATCATCATTCTCTTTCTTCAAATCCAACAAATGGAACAAAATCTAACCACTTCGTTCTAGTTCATCACTCCAGGTGCACAGTTGTTAAAGTGGTTCCGGTATCGACAGAGAGTATGCCCATATCCGGCTTTGGTCTCTTTAAGAACCAAATGTCGTTTTACACACCGATTGGTACTTTTACATTTTGAAAACAATTCATATTTGATACCAAAATATCATATTCGCTTCAAAATCAATCCATTTCAAAATCATCATATTTACTCAAAATATACCATTTCAATTCAAAATCATGTTCATCTTCATATCTCAATCGCTATTCCGAAATTGTTTCGAATTTCAGTTTAGGATATAACTTCAGTTTCGCCCAATTTGTATCTAAATCGATTATTTAAAAATAAACATTTCACTCCCGACCAGTTTGAATAGTTTAGAATAGTTTAAATAATTAAAATAGTTAAAAATAGTTTAAATTGTTAAAATAGTTAAAAATAGTTTAAATGGTTAAATTAGTTTAATATTAAACAGTTTGTGTATTCAAATGGTTTATATAGTAAATAATTTGGAAAATCAAAATAATTTGAATATTTTAAAGAATATAGATTTAAAACATTTTATACTAAAATAATTTATTTGAACATAGTTTCAAAGTCAAACTGATTCAATTTCCAAATATCCTTTTCGATTCAAATTTGATTCGATTTCGATTTCAATTCTTCGATTCCAATTTATTCCAATTCGAGTTCGATTTCAATCAATTTAAAATTCCAAATCGATTTCCATTTCAACTTCAACTATTTGACTCAATTCCAAATTGAAACCATTTCAATTCAAATCTTAATTATAAAGCATTTCAATTTACATCAATTTCCAGTTCGATTTCCAAAATATCGATTTTAAACACTTAATCGAATTTACCTTCAATATTCAATGAAAATCAAATTTTCACATAAAATTCAACTCTGAGCTCAATTTCGAAATATCGTTTTATAACACTTTTATTTGGCAATAATCCAAAATCCGAACAAAACTTCCAATCTTTTAAAACAAATTAATTTATGGAATTCAATCGTATTCTGATTTTAACTTCAAAATCTCAAATTCAATTATTCAACAATTTCTTTTAACCAAAATTTATTTCAACATTCCGAACTCGAATTCGAGATTAATTTGATTTCTATAAATTTGATTTTTATTTCCTTTAAATCAAAACCATTTATATAATTTCAAATCAAAGATTTTAAAATCATTAAATGTAACCAATCTTGTAACGACCCATCAATTTTTAATAATTAAAATTGTTAAATTGATAAAATTTTGGTAATTTAGTATGAAGAAAAATAAACTTCGTAATAAAATAAGGAAGGAATGTTAAAGTGGAAATGCATATTTTATTCATAAGGTAATATAAAAGAATGAAACTTATCTGAATAAATTTATTTGAGGATTCAATCATAATAAATGTACACGTTTAACAAATTCAATATAACTAAGTATAACTGTTAATACAAAAGAAATTAATTAAATCCATCAGGTCATTGCTTGATTTCTTGCCTTTTTCTACATGGCCTCTTTATTTCTTGCTTTAGCCATACAAACTCTTTTCCTAACCGTGTATTTCTCATTTACAAATCATGTACAAGAAGATTTATTTCTCATTTCAAAACTCCTCATTTTCATTTGCATTTAAGAATAAAATATATATACGTTTCTTTCTCCTTAACTTATGCCTTTTCTGTTTCTTAGCATTTACTCTCACTTTGCTTGCCATCTAAACCATCTATGTATCAACCTAAAAATTTTAATAAATGTTTTATTTATTTAATTTAGATAATTTTGCTATTTAAAATATAAATTTAGGTGTGGATTAGAATTCCACACATGAATTAATAGAATATTTTTCAAAAATGTGAATTTTGTCAATATGGTCAAACTTTGACTTTTAAATTTAAAATTTTAGAAGTTTGAAAATTTGAATTTTATCTTTAATTTTGAAAGTAGATAAAATTTTAAGAATACTGCTTTCATTTCGTTGAAATCTGATTTATAGTGTGGAAGTTATGTCTTTTTAACTATTGTGTGTAATTTGCTGTATTTAACAAAATTGTTTACTTTAAATTATATAAATAATATTTTATTTGGTCATGTAATGTTCTAATTTATGTTTTCAGGGGTAAAATAACTTGTCTTATATATATTTTGGTTTTAAAACATTTTAAAAGTGTAATTGACATTTTCCAGTGTCAGTTGTATTTTGTTTACAATTTCTAATTTCCAACTTCAATTCATTTAAGAAATTCTTTATTTATTTTTATATTTTTTCTTAAGAACTTATTTTATTCTCATTATCACTTTATTTTGTTTCTCAATGATTTATTTTAAACAATTTTTAAGAAGAGTTGTAATTTCCCAAAGTTAAGTGAATTGCGTTTGCAATTTTCTTAAGCTAGTTTCAATAAATTAAGCTATTTTCTTTATTTATCTTTCTATTTTCCTAAAATATAATTATTTATTTTCTTTTTTAATTTATTTTAGTTTGTTTTATTTTATTCACTGATTTTATTTGTTTTAAAGTGTGGTAGAAATTTTTCCAAAGTTAGTGGTATTGTGTATAAATTTTTAAGCCTTGTTTCAATTTAATAAACTATTTCTTTAATTCTTTTCCATTTTTTTTTGAAATCATTGCCCAAAATTTTAATAAATATAGGCAATTTCTGTAATTTTGATTTTGGTTTAAGTTTAACCCTAATTGAAATTTTAAATTCTAAGTTCTAAGTTCAAATCTTTCATATAATGTATATATATGTACAATATTTATTTCGCGATTGTTTTATTTAATATGGTTATATACTTTTTAAATTAGGGAATAAATATTGTGTAAAAGGGGAATAAAATTTTACGTTTCTTTATACGTATATACATCAGTTTCTTAGTTAAATGATAAATAAATCAAACAAATGTAAGCAAATCAAATTTTGAATTAAGTAATAAATAGTGTGTAAATAAGCTATATAAATTCACGTTTTAATTTGGTAAGTTTATATCCGTTTTGTTTAATTTAGTTGGTATGTAAATGGTACGCTATTTGATGATATATCCATTAGCTTATACTTTACTAAATATATTTACTAAATGAATAAGAAACGTATAAATAAAATACGTTACTTTTGTTATAAATTTGGGCATAATTTGGACGTACAATTCGTTTATTTATTGCGTCCATAGTACGCACTCCTAAATTTCTTACCTTAGCTATAAATAAATCAATAAATCAGTAGCCATGCATTTCCAAGCGGGAAAGAAATAAATCCCCTAGCCATTCAATTTCATTTAAAAGCTTGCTTTGATAATTCATGTATAAACTTCTACACTTTCCTTTGTTTCAATTGTTTTAAATTGGTATAAAATCTTTAGACGACTGTAACGTTCAAATCTAATATTTCTTGCCGTTTCTTTTCTCTTAAATCACTCAACATCACTGATAAATTCAAAACCCACGTACAAATTTCTATTGCATCTCATTTTTGGTTTCAATCTTCTTGCCTCCTTTATTTACGCCTTCCCACTTTATCATTATTTCTTGCGTTTTAAAATTTATCAACGCAATTACTTCTTTATAAATACAAAACCACGCACAATATTCCCTCACCACATCAGTTGCCTTCATTCCTTATCTTGCGTGAGCTCTCTGCTTCAGGTAATGGCTACAAAAATTTTCTTCCTTCTTTTATTTATTTTCTTTCCTTTTATTTTTCTTGTGTTTCTTTTGACCATTGTTTTCCTACACCAAGTACTCGGCCCTCCACCGCCTTTGAATTTTAACCCCAGCCTAAATTTTCCAATCTCCCACTGCTTGCGTGTTTCAGGCTATAAATAAAAGAAATTATATATTAATGCGCCACCTATGCATAATTAAATCTCAGCCTATATACCTCAGCATCCCTCTGCGTATGTGCTTCTCTAGCCTTGAATATGGTAAATAACCGAGACTTGAGGTGTGGGTTAAATCGTGTGGTGAAGGGACCGAGTTATTGGTTAGTCATATCATTTTATTCAATCTAGCTTTTAAGTTTTGCTTTATTAAATTTGATATGATCGTAACTGAATTCGCGTAATTAGTTTTATTCGTTTTTTTTCAAGATTTGAATCTGATCATCGCCTCCGCTAAAATTTGATCGTGCCTTCTGTACGTTTTTCCGGTGTGGATATCGTTTTTGGAATCTAATTTTCAGCGTCGTAGAGGTGAGTATTCACGCCTGACAAACATACTTATAGATCTGTAAATTAATAATAAGTGGAATTGTAGAATGAATAATTTTATTTTACTTACCTGTGATATAAAATTTATGATGTTAGAACCCTGCTATAAAATTATCACATCACCCGTTATATTATCTGCTGTTATATTTTATGATGTTTTACTGTTTATTTATTACTGATCATCACTGCAAGTCCCATGTAGAGTAGAATCATTTTAGGCTGAATTGATAGGCCCGAATGCTTTTTATTTATTTAATTATTCTATGTATTTAATTACTTGGGATTGTGGGTTTGAAATGATAGAACCCGGGTTTTTCTTTGTAAATTACGGATTGAAATGATATATTATCCGTATCACTTGACCTAGGTTAGAAAATATTATACAGACCCGTGGTTATTATATATATATATATATTTGGAAATATTAAATATTTTTAAATTAGTATATTATAATATTTTGTTTAAAAATCGAATTAAGAATGATTTTATAAAGTATAGTGGTTTTGTACAAGTTAAATATGTAAATAAATGAATGGTTAAGTTGGAATTTGAAGCATAAGTTTATTTTGTAAATTTTGATTTTTGTAAAATAAAATGGAATCCAAGTTAAGAAATAAAATATGATAATTTGGTATAAATTTGAATATAAAGTGAATTGATAAAGGGTTAAGTTTTTCTATGAATTAAATGGTTAAATAAGTGAATACTTAAAAATGGAAGTTGAAGTATAACTAAATTTAGAAATGTGAAGTTGGTTTTAGAATAAAAGGTAAGTTAAGAAATAAATTGGAAATTAAGTTTATTTTTGAAATGGCAATTAAACTTAATTGTTAAGTAAAATTTTATAGAATATTTTGCACTTGATTTTAATAAGTAAAGCATAGAGAAGTTCGATATTTATTTGCGAAATTTACTTTATAAAAATCATGAATTATTGAGTAACTTAAATGACTATTTCAAAGTGGAAAATATGATTTTATAAGTTAAATTGGTTTAAATTAAGGGTTAATTATTGATGAAATTTTATTGAAGTCTGAAATTTAATTTACTTAAATATGTTGCAAAGGATATTACCGCACTTTGCAAGTGCTGTAGTTGATGCAAGTGAATTAAGGCTAAACCTTTGGGATTGATATTGAATTTTGTAAGAATAATAACTTCACCTTTAAATAGTTTAGAATGAAGTATTTTGATTGAAATATAAACTATTTTTGGAATTTATAACCACGGGTAATAATAACGTTGGTTGTTAAAGAGACCGGTATCAGATATGGGCATACTCTCTATCGATACGGAAAACCACTTTGACAACCGTGTACGCGGTGGAGATTCCAGAATGAAGTAGGATGGCAGGGACGTTCTATTAAGGTGTGCACGTGGATCCGGCTCCCATGAGTTGGCATAAGGTGGCTAAAACAGGAGCGATCGACGGACTAATGAGGTAGCACCTTTGATCGGACACACTTCTTCGTATGACATTCTATTACTTCGTGATTGTTTGGTGCGCACCTTTGATTTTGGGAGTGTTGTTCGAGGTGGGCGGTAGTAGCAGCTATGCGTTACCACCGGTCCGGAAGCGTAATTGGTATATCTACCCTGACATTGCCTAGTTGTGCCGTGTCACCTACCCTAGCGCCCTGTACGAGTTTGATTTGTGTCGTACCTGTGGAGTATCCTCTGGTAGCCTCCCGATCAGGAGGTATTACTGTACTGTATAGACTATTAGTACTATTACGTGTTAAGGGGAATATTAGGTCGCTCCTTACGCTATTTTAAAGTAAGTTTATTTGACTAATAGACACTATTATAATAGCGAAGTATTACTACATAGTAAATAGTTTAACGGATCCTTAGAGGATGGGCGGTCCCAAGCATCCTTTAAGTTACTTGCCTTTATATTACAGTTCACTTGAATTAGCTTACACTGTATAAGTATGTATGTTCCGACTCTAGTGTTTGTGTTTATTTCTTACGCTCGGGTTAGCCTGAGTATCATTTCGGACTTCATTTCCTGGAGCTAGGACTGTTGAAGATCATCACTTTCAAGCTGCTGTCTACTTTCTATTCAGTCTTTTATCTTAGCTTATGTAATTGAGACAAATAAATTTGGGATTTTCTGTGGTTGATTCAAACTATATTGGATTTTAAGACTATGTAATTCGTACTTATTTTGAGACTATGTAATAGTGGCTTCAAGAACTACTATTTCTCTACTTCCGCTGCATTTCTTACTCTGTGTCTGTGACCTGTGATTATTTATTTACTGTATATTCCGAGATTTGCCAAATTTTATACAACGCGGTATTTTGAACAATTCAAGTCCGACATGTGCGGATGCGAATGGTTGAAAATACAGGGTCGTTACAAATCCGAATGTCCGTATATAATTTTCTATCCAATGCCAAGTGATTAGTTATTTCAATTTAATTTTAGGGATGGATATATATCATTTCAATCCAAATCACTATGTCATAGGTATATATATTTCAACCTATCTCTTAATTTATTCGAAATAATTCAATTTACAGTTTTATACACTGTAAATAATATACAGGTGACAATGGGATATATATATATATATATATATATATATATATATATATATAACAAATAAACATCCAAACATCCAAATATCAACCAATTTGCATCCATCACAATTATTCGTACAAATAGACAATACAATTCATAACAGTTTCGTAGTTATTGATTTTGGAAATTTTATTGGCAATTCAATTTCAATTTCAAATTTAACTATCAACTTTAATTAACAACGGTTAATTCAAATGGCAATCAAATTTATCACACAATGACCAATTAAATTCATATTACTTCATAAATTCAAATTTAACTAGCATAAAAATATTATAGTACGTGTGAACGTTATAAAACAGTCACCTTGAGTTTTAAATTTTAAATCAAATCGAAGGACGCTCGATTTAACCTAAAATTCTAACTATCTTCAAATGACTTCAAATCAGCTCCAGAATGCAGTACTCATCACCACGATTCCATGTCGCTTGTTTCGTCCAAATCCGACCTCATATGAAAGGGTTATAAAATTTTAAACATTCAGATTCATTAATTCACAAATTCCTTTTATTTATTGGTTTACAAAACCTGCTAAAAAATCATGGCCGTAGATCTAGCTTCCAAGACAATCAGAGCTGCACCAATCTCCTTCTTCCATTACGCGTGCTCTAGGCATCACGCTCTCGTTCGAACCCATCGCCATTACCTTCAACGACAAATCGAGACCGCCACACGCCCTAGAAGATGATCGAACTCCCACACAGCGTAGCCCATCTCCTTGAGCGCCCATGGCCCAAAAGAGGTCAGCTCGGCTGCACCTAGAGCTTAGAATTTATGCACGAACTGAGGATGAACGCGGGCATGTTTCGCCTCCGGACGACAACGATAATAAAGATCCACCGTTGGACCAGTAGATCTTTCCATGCTCTACAATATTGTAGTTGAGAGTTTTCCCTAATTTCGCATGGATAAGGAGAAATTTGAGGTAGAAGACTAGAAATTTTCGGCCATTGGTTTAGATTGGAGGCATGGCTGCTAATGTTGGGCTAGGGTTTACTGTGCGGGTGTATTTATACGCGACAAACCTATTATTTTATTACTGTTTTCAACTTTTACCGGACGACTCCAAACGAAGCGTGTTGCCATGCGTTTATAATGTTTTACCCATATTCCAAACATAGTGAAACATATTTCGGGGCCTAATTCAATCGTATGTGAAAGATAGCTTTTTGAATCGAATTAAAATGTTAAATTTTCGATATTAAATTCAACGTGTTTATATCCTGTACGACCAAACGATAACTCCAAACGCTAAAAAATTTGAAATCCAATAATAATACACTATTACAGATCCAATGAAACTGATTTCATAAAAATTTGAGACTGATCCTCGGAAGACTATTTTTTAACGTCTCGATTATAATATAAAATTTCCAAATTCTAATTATTCACCTTTAAATCCAATTTTAAATGTTAACAATCTTCATTATCATTTAAATAAAATTTACATCAACTTCCGATATCGTTTTCAATCATATTAAACTCAGAATTCAATTATTCAAATAATTTCCCCTATTAAATGTAAACAGTTTAATTGCTCAATCTTCAACAAATTGCAATTTTAAGTGAATTTTTGTTATCAATCAATTACTTTATTTACTTCTAATGAATTCAAATTATTATCCAATCCAACTATTGATTGTAAACACATTCAATACATAACATTACTTTTCAATACCTGTTATTACTTACATCTTCGAACTTAGTTTATTTCAAAATTTTATTAAAATTCATATCCAACAACTTACATTCAAAATCATTAATTTTTATTTTTGACCATTTATATTTAATAATTACATTAAATTTAATATTTAAAATAGCTAAACAATATAGGTCGTTGCAGGTAGTGTAACGACCGGCCTTTTCAATCCTCAAAAGTTGACACATATATATTCACGATATTCACGTGCCGAGCATCCAAGTGTTAGAAAGACAGATTGTTGGGGTCCAAGAAAGAAAAGACAGAACATGATCTCACATCATAACAGGTAATATATAATATAAAAATAATATTTACAAAAGTAAAGATTTTTATACATACAATGATCAGAGTAATAATAACCTATCCTCAGCCTGGACTATTATAACAACTTGTCCTCATAAATGCTGATAAATACAATACAACAAATGCAGCAGAAATAAAGTTACGTGAATATGTCTTGTGTAATAATCTGGCATTTATCATTTTGATTTTGAATATTTAATTAATTTATAATATTTAAATAATTGATTTTATAATTTAATAACTTAGACTCAAATATAGGATTATTTAAATATTTGAATTGTGAATTAAATATTAATTGAATAGATTTAATAACCTTATTTAACTCATTTTAATTAATAAATAATAAGGGTGGACTCATTTTGTAGATTTATTTACAATAATGAATAGTTCGAATAAATAACAAGAAAATCAATGGTTGATAAAATGACTTGATTTTTATTGTAGTATTTTTAATTTAGTTTATAGGATTTTCCCATAATTTTTAATTTGAAAAATATTTAAATTTATTTGACATATTTTTCGACAAGTGAGGTTATTTTTGAAAATTTACAAAATAAGGTAACTTGAATACTTTATTATTTTTTTGTGATAATATTGCATCTCTATACACGATGGTATTTTTGTTTGTCATTTGTAGTTCGTACGCGAATGGAATTCTATGGAGCGAGATGCTGGAAATTGTGAAATAAACTAGTTCATAGAGTATTGAAACACTTCACTTTCCACTTTTCTCTCTCTCTGGTTCATTTTCAAACTCATGTGACCAAAGAAAGTAAGCAACTTGAATTTCAAAAATCCAAATCAAACAAAACATCAACGAAAAATTATAAAACAAGGATCTTTGCATTCGTACAGACTGGATCTACAATTCCATATATGTTTGGAGGGTTGCGACATTGATTGGTTGGGTTCGACCATTTATAATGGAACCAAGGTTTATGTTTGAGATAGATTTTGATGGAGTTAGGTCGCGTCATTGGTTGCATCACGTTTGCCGTGCCGAGGAGCTTTAGTTGCATTTTGGTGTAGCTCAATGCTTATCTGGAGACACAAATCTGGAGATCACAACTTCTATGGCAGTCGCGCATAGACTTTAGGGTTGCGTTTTCTTTAGCTTGACCGAGGTTAATCTAGGTAATCTAGAGATCACAACTTCTATCGATAGCCGTCGCTATCCAACTGAGTATTATGACCAGATAGCCGTCGCTATCCGTCAGTAATCTGGGTGTTTTTTTTCTTCCCAGCAGCCATTCGATTCCCATACAATCCATATACATCAATATATATATCACAGCTCCATTTCACACATATATATCATATATATAAAATCTAAACTCACAAATTATACCAACAATAATATTAACAATAAATCAAGCTCAAATAATCCAACAAACATAAAATCAAACATTCGACATCTCCACAAAATGCATTAAGCATATCCAATCAACATCCAACATCTTCATAAAATGTATCAACATAAAACATCCAATCTTTCATCAATGTATATCAAACATAACAAAATACATCATACTCGCCATCTCCAAGTGCATATATACAATGTCCAAACACATACACAAAATAGCGTACCTACCAAGATTCATCCTCGCCTTTGAAAGCACCCGATGACGAAGGTAACGTCCCATGCTGCTATGCATACTCCGGCAAGTGCTAATTCAGCTACGCCATCTCCGCAACATGAAGGCGATCTTGCTCCTGTAGTTGTGCAACCATGGCTCTCAGCTTTGTCCTGAGTTTTTGGTACGCTTTCTGGAAGGTCCCAGCTTGTGAACAGAAAAAAGTTGTTATAGAACTTACGTAATTTTTATAAAAATTATGCAACTTTATAAGGTAGTTTATTTTTATAAATTATCGCTTGGTTCCCAAAGCCAAAATGCCTACATCGCAACGTAGGTTCCATGACAGAGTCAAAAATAGCATCCTCCTCATCACGCGTCAACTCATCCCATCCCGTTTCCTCCAGCATCTGTGCTCATACTTCCTGAAAGTTTTCTGACAATGCAAAAGAAAATACAATTGAATTTTACACAACATTATTTTAATTCTTTATAACTAATTACTTAAACTGATCAATATTAATAATTTAAAATTTAAAATATTCTTACATAGGAAGCGGTTGCTTTATCATCATCCTTCCATGTGTACATGAGGTTGCCAGCTTCGTATGTCTGCTTGATGGCATGAGTATGAGCAAATACATCCATATATGAGATGGGACCTCCATGCGCTCTTTCCTGAAATAATTGGTTTATATGTATTACTGTTGTAATAACTGTTTATTGATAACTTATAACTTAAAATATCCAAATGTAATAACTGTTTATAATTGCAATTAATAAATTTACCAGATCCTCACGATGATGTTGGAATGACTTGGAACCACCGCGATGTGTGGCCATGTTCTTATTTCTATTCGCGAAGTTCCTCTCTGACTCTGCTTGCAAATTTAAATTGGATATTATGTTTTACAGCCATAAAACAAATTTAAGTGATATATGATAGACTTGCATTAAATTCATCGTTGTTCCACCAAGAAACCCTAGGATCCCACACACTAGCGCCAATCCATTTAGGCTTCTTCCCCGCTTTCTTAAGGCCTGACATTGTGTCCTGGTAATTCTTAGCACTTTTTAAACTCTAATGGCACTGGCAAAGGGGATTGTCAGCTTCCTATAAGTCTACCGCCTGTTGCACATTGAGAAAATATAAGCTATATATTTATACTTAGTCGGCAAATTGTAAAGAGATAATATATAATGATATATAAATTTACACTAACAAGGAACTCTTGCTAGATACTCTACTTGATGGGGTCTGGGATCTTACTCCATGTAGGCCAGCATGAAGTCATCTTGCTCATGTAAACCTGCTTCGCGAACAATCCATGATGGCTCCAGCTCAAATCCCCATGTTAACATACCTTTAATAAATCATGACTAATATATCATACAAAAAATATTTTTAATGCTAATAGTCTTAAAACTTATGACCCATCCGCTTTAGGCTAAAAAATCATTATGGTACACGGTGCCTGCTCTGATGGGCTGCTGCCATCACCCCCAATGGTGGTCCCTCTTTGAGAAGAACATGGGGAACCTGAATAGGAAGAACCGCGGTGTTGGAAAAAGGCATAATACATGTCACAAACATATCATTTTATTATAGAAGAACATATCATTTAATTATGAGAAAACTGTAACATAAATAATCATATAAATTATCTTCTATTAAAATGTACATTATTAATCAGTTCTTGTCATTTTCTGATTTAGATTCGGTCTCGTACTCTATATTGTTTTCTTTTGGAGTTTCAAATGCATTTACTAATACATTTGATTCATCATTTAGAGGTCCAAAATCGATTTGATCATTAGTTATTGTTATTTTGCCTTCGCCATTTTCCTCGATATCGGCTTGATAAGCTTGTTTGTTTGGAATATTTTTTCCATCAAACGTAAATCTTGCCATCGTTTTAAAAACTGCCGACCAATCTTCTTTATCTCTTTTTAGAGATAAGGATTGTAATTATTACCCGGCATTTTGGCCCAACTATATGGCGATAATCACAGAGCCTATGGTTAACCCTGGATGGGATTGAGCTAAGAATGGGTTGGAAGTACAAGAGGCTGGTGTAATCTAAGTTTGGTTCGGCCTATGCATGGGTCGGTATGTTTGATGTTGGTCAGCATGATTGTAAGGTACAAGGATACAAGGGGAATCGACATTGGAATGTAAATATGGCGGACCAGCCTAGGGTGGATCAACCAAGGTCGTTTGGTCAAGGTGGTTCGACCCCTCATCACTTGGCCTTGAAGAGAAGGTCATCGCTCGGCCAAGATAAGCAAGACAAAGCAGTTCGGCCGAGAAGGGACCGTCCCTAGTCGCTCTGTGAGGGTGAGATTGAACTTGATGGTTCGGCCGATCGTGGTTCGACCTCGGATGTACTAAGTCATGTGTCGCTCGTTCAAAGGAGCATAGTCAAGACAGGTCGGTCGGTTGTGTTTCAGTGTTCGTGGTTCGGCCTTGGTGGTTCGGCATGCGTAGGTCGACAGACCTGGGTTGGTGAACCTTATGGAGGTTAATCAATTCTTCGACCTAAAACAGAGTGGCTCGGCTAACATTTCTTTGCTTTGAGTCATACTACCGCTTGCTCCGAGTTCCTTAAGGGATCGCTTCGAGTCAGTAACAGGACAACCTATGTGTCGACATAGGTGGTTCGGTGGAAGTAGGTCGGCATGACTTGGTCGGTCAAGTTGACTTACAACTATAGGACGAACTACCTTAGTCTTGGGCCTGCATAGGGAGTCCATCCTATCTTCTTCTATAAATACAGAGGCAGGGGTACAGTTGAGAGGACCATTTTCCGAGAACTCTAGGGAGACTCTGCCATTGTTTATGCACTCCTCTTTCTGACTCAAAATTGTATCCAAGTAGTTTGTTTATGGATTGTATCTATATTCAAGTATATGAAAAAGGCAATAAAGATTAAATTAAAAGTAGACGTAGGCAGTTACGCCGAACCACTATAATTCTGGTGTTCTTATTTCTGTTTTTAGTTTTGCATATATTCCTCAGTTCTAATTTACTGTCTTCATTAATCTCTCTAAAGAAATCTATTCTTGGGTGTCAATGACCAATTTGGTGCTAACATTTTGGTGCGTTCACTGAGAAAAAGCATTCTCAGGCTGTCAGGATCTACTTCGTCGCTACTGGATTGAAGAAATCCCCCGAAGGAGATCCAAGTTTATTCTCGAGATTTCATATATTCTATTCAGAGTTCAGACGTATAACTCTATTATGGGAAGACTACGTACTAGATCAGCCTCCCACAATGCGGATGTCAACGAGACCGCAGTGTCCAGCAAGTGGGACCTAGAAACCAACAACCTAATCCAGGAGCAGGTGTCGCCCGCGTCCTAAACCAATCAAAAGCTGTCACTAATGTCGAGCTCAATGAGATGATGAGAGAACTCGTGGAAAGCAGGAGATAGCTTAACGAGCAAATTCAAGCCAACACCAATCTCATGACCCAGATTACTCAACAACAACATCAAAATGCTAGAGGAAGCCCTGCTTTCTACTCATCATCCGACAGCTTCGTTTCGTTTGATGGACATCATAGGCGTAGACACCGTAGAATTGAAACAGGGCAAACCGGTGTAGTAAATCAATCTAAGAGGAATGTTCCAGGTTCCTTACCTGGAACCATGGACCTCGCTTGCACCTGGGAAACCACACTTAAGTTGGAATGGAAAACTTAGGATCTAGAACATGAGTGGAAGCTAATCGACTGGCTCACCAGGGTCGCAATGAAGCAGGTCCCCACGGCACTCAATTGGGAGATCACTAATCAAGGAGGCACCAGCCGGAACGATCACGTGGGGCGGATTCCAACTTACCACCTCTCATCCACACCCTAGATTTATCAGCTATGGTCAAACAACTGATGCGGGAAAATCCAGGCTTATCCAATAATGATTGGGGTGCATCTAGAAGCCACATTTCATTCACTGATGCTATCCTACATGCTAAGTACCCTCGGAAGTTTAGTATGCCGACTATTTGAGTCTATGAAGGGAAGACTGATCCCCGACAACATGTAATGAGATACGAGTGGAAGATGGACTCGGTTAGGCAAATGACGCAACTAAATGCAGATATCTCCCAATAACTGTATCTGGAATCGCAACAATGTGGTTCACCAGACTTCCCCAACGATAGATCTGCAAGTTTGACGAGTTAGCGACAAAATTTATGGAGCAGTTCAGGATCCATACCACTCCCCCAAAGGACGTGATGTCTCTATCCAGTGTGATCCAGGCCCAGAGGAATCGTTAAAGGAATATTTGCAAAGATTTCATGTTGTTGCTACCGAAGTTAGCAACCTGATTGACTACACTATTCTTATGGCCATGATGCGAGGAGTAGAGCTAGACTCGGAGTTTGGCGATAGGCTGGAAGGAAAACCTCCAGCTACCCTAGAGCATTTTTATTCAAAGGCGAACCAATTCATAAGAAGGGAGGAAGCCAGGTGGAAAAGGTGAAGCAGTGCACACGGGCCTAGCAAGGAGGCGGTGCAAAGTAACATTGCAGTAAAGCAGTCTCGCGATAACTCTGGCAAGGTCCGGGTCAATGTTCAAAATAACTCGGGGGAATCAAAAGGATCTGGAGGATGAAATCCCGTAAGGGAAAGGGAAGCACGAAAGTGGAAACCAAGGATCCCGACCTTTAATGAATACATTCCTTTGAACACATCTCTGGTGAATATTTATTTATCAACCTGTAATGCATTCCAATACCGAAAGCCACGCCCAAAGGAATCCACCGAGGAACAAAAGCAGACAGGGAAGTACTATCATTTCCATGAGACTTACGGGCATAATATCGAAGAACATGCTATAGAAAAGCTAATTCGACAGAAGAAGTTGCAGCAATTGGTTAAGAATCCAGAGGAAGTCGGACATGGGACCTTCGACCCTAATCGTGAGCAAACTCTACACAGACCTGAGGAATCCGCTCGGACTGGGGGTAGATTGGTTATAAACACGATAGTCGGTGGGCCTCACCCGACAGATAAGAGTTGGCAAGAAATGGAAAGCTACGCTAGTTCCCTAACATGTAGATTTTGAATGCTGCTCGAACATAGAAGACGGGACCCCAGCGAAACAACATCGAATGATGACGGATGATAGTGTGTTCAGAAGTAGAGATGCCGACCGGTGGAGGCACCTACCATCATCGATCCGATGGTCATTTCGGCCACGATTGGACCATCTTTTATGAGAAGGATACTGATTGATTATGGCATTTCTATAAAATTATTTTCAAAAAGGCGTATGACCAAACGAAGATGGAGGCGTAGGATATAAAACCATCTAAAGCACGTATTCACGGTTTTAATGGTGCAGCCACCGATGCGATAGGTTTTGTAGAATTGTCAGTTGAGTTAGGAAAAGGTGAACGTAGGAGGGTACAGATCCTACCGTTCATTGTTTTGGATGTTGATTCCTCGTATAATGTGTTTTTGGGCCGACCAGCCTTGGCCAAATTTAGGCCAGCTTTGGCCCCGTGGTGTTTAACCTTGAAATTTTCGATAGATAGAGGAGTTGGTGTAGTGCATGGCGATCAAGAGACTGGTCAAACATTCTATTTGGCTGAGTTGAGAGATGCCCAACGAAGAGAGAAGGGAAAGGTTGTTGAAAACTCTATCCGCATCCATGTTGCTCAAAATTGACAAGTAATGCCCGAGCCTTGGCTCGGGCAACAGGGTCGGATTTGCAGAGACATAGATCCGAGAGACGATGATGAAGAACCTAAGGAGTATAAAGTAGCGTTGGCTGAACTGACGATTGACATTCCAGTCAGCCGTGATGACGCATCACGGGTGCTTAAGATTGGATCGCAACTCACCCCCTCGATGACTGAGGATCTTACTGATTTCTTTCAAGCAAATCTGGATGTTTTCGCCTCGACCCACTCTGATATGTGTGGGATTTATCCCGCCATCGTAAGTCATATGTTAAACATTGACCCAAAGTATGTGCCAGTGAAACAAAAAAAGGAAAGGTATGGACCCGTAGAGGTATGCTGCTTGGTAGACAGACTAAAAGCTAATGGGTTCGTCCGCAACGCCCACTACCCTGAATTGGTATCTAACCTCGTACTAGTGAGAAAAGTGAATCGAAAATGGAGGACCTATGTTGATTACTCAGACTTGAACAAGGCGTGCCCTAAGGATAGTTTCCCTTTACCCAGAATTGATCGGTTGGTCGATTCAACAGAAGGACACGAATTATTGTCATCCATGGATGCGTATTCGGGATACAATCAAATCCCGATGCACATTCCAGATCAGGAACACACTATTTTTGTCACAGATATTGGACTGTACTATTATGTAGTGATGCCCTTTGGATTGAAGAATGCAGGAGTGACTTATCAACATTTGGTAAATCAAATGTTTAAAGACCAAATTGGTAGAACAATGAAAGTTTATGTGGATGACATGCTTGTGAAGTCACGGTTGTCAAATGACCACATTGGAGACTTAGCGGAGATGTTTGATATACTCATATACTACGGATTGAAAATCAATCCACTGAAGTGTTCCTTTGGTGTTGCATCGGAAAAGTTTTTGGGTTTTATTATCAATGCACGAGGAATCGAAGCAAACCCAAAAAAGATTCAGGCTATCCGAGACATACAAGTCCCCAGAACTATAAAGCAGGTGCAAAGCCTGAATGGAAAAGTCACCGCATTTAGTCGATTCATATCCAGAGCAATCGATAAATGCATTCCTTTCTTCGATATGATAAGGAAAGGGAAGAGATATTTTGAATGGACGCAAGACTATGAGGATGCACTCTGAGCTCTAGTGAGACACTCGGAGAGTCCCTCGGTTCTGTCAAAGCCTGTAGACCATGAAGAGTTATATGTTTACTTGGTCGTGTCCTAGCATGCCATCAGTAAAACCTTGGTTCATGAGGAGGATCAAATTCAAAAGCCAGTGTACAATGTCAGTAAACGTTTAACGGGGGTAGAAATAAATTATCCTCAAACTGAGAAGCTAGCTTACTGCTTGGTGATTGCATCATGCAAGTTTCGTCCGAACTTTCAAGCACACCCGATCAGTGTTTATACCTATCAACCTTTGCGAGAGGTGCTCCAATGACCAGAAACATCTGAGAGGTTACT
Source organism: Allium cepa (assembly GCA_030765085.1). NCBI lineage: Eukaryota > Viridiplantae > Streptophyta > Magnoliopsida > Asparagales > Amaryllidaceae > Allium > Allium cepa. The sequence goes on along the minus strand of CM060939.1, from coordinate 957,826,398 downwards.
CAAGTGGAACATTGAGTTAAGTTAATTCAATATCACTTACCTACCACGAAGAGCTATCCAAGGGCAAGCGCTAGCAGACTTCATTGCAGAATTCACCATATCAGACGAGCCAAGTGGTAGTAATGTAATTCCTCGCACTCAATGGAAGCTATACACCGATGGGGAATCTAACGACCGTTGTTTTAGGGCTGGTGTTATTCGTGTAACTCCTGAAAACCGATCGACTTGTTATGCTTTGAAACTCGTCTTCCCAGCTACAAATAACGAAGCCGAATATGAACATTGATTGCTTGCTTAAGACTTACCAGGGAACTCGGAGTGAAATCTATTGAAATCTTTTGTGACTCACAATTGGTGGTGTACCAAGTACGGGGAGACTGTCAAGCAAAGGGGAAAAGACTTGCCACATAACCTGATCGGGTTCAAGAACTGTTGGAAGACTTTGAATATTATGATATTTCGCATATCCCGCTTGAGCGAAATGGAAAAGCCGATTCATTGGCAAAATTCGCAAGTACAGGCAATGCACAACGAATGGGCATAGTTCCCGTCGAAACCTTACATACCCCATGTGTAAACGAAATGGAAATAGATTCTATATTAGGGACATAAACTGAAAGGGAGTCATGGATGACCCCATTCAAAGAATATTTGTTACATGAAACTTTGCTTAAGAGAAAGAACGAAAGATGACAAGTCGTCCGCAAAGCCTCGCGGTATATAATGCAGGATGGAGTAATGTATTAGAAAGGATTCTAAGTTCCTTACTTCTGTGCACTGCCCACGATGAGATAAAGCGGGTCTTGAAAGAAGTTCATGAAGGAGAAAGTAGCGACCATACTGAGGGAAGACATTTGCCAAAAAGATCCATGGATACTATTGGCTAACCGTGAATCGAGATGCCGCAGAATATGTAAGAAGATGCGACAAGCGTCGAAAGTATGCGAAAATCCCGAGAGCTCCGTCGACGGAAATCACACTAATGGTTAGTCTCTGGCCATTTTCAATATAGAGGATTGATATAATCGGCTCACAATTATTGCGGTCGATTACTTTACCAAGTGGGTGGAAGCAGATCCCTTAGCTACAATCACCACCAAAAAGGTCATTAGTTTCATTGTGTGAAACATCATATGCCATTTTGGCCTCCCACGAACTATTATTACGGACAATGGAATTCAATTTGAGAGTAGAGAGTTCAAAGAATTCTGCCAAAAATATTGCATTGAGAAAAGGTTTGCGGCAGTTGCACCCCTAAAGCCAATGGAAAAGTTGAATCCGTAAATAAAATACTCAAGTCCATATTAAAAAAACGTTTGGAGAAGGCCAGAGGCAAGTGGGTAGATGAGCTTCCGATAACACTCTGGGCTTACAGAACCACTCATAAGTAGCGACTGACCACACTCTATTCACCTTACAATTTGGCACTGAAGCTGTTATACCGGTGGAACTTGAAGTTCCCTCTCATTGGGTTACTCATTATGATTCTAAGACGAATCAAGATCTTTTATTGGAATCATTGGGCTTTGTCGATGAGAAACGTGAAGAAGTTGATTTAAGGGCGGCTGCGTATCGACACCGAGTCGCTCGATATTATAATAAAAAAGTTCGACCGAGAATCTTTGATGTGGGTGATCTTGTTTTGAAGCGAGTTTTTCGAATCCCGTCACATATGAATCCTATATGGGAAGGTCCTTATGTCATCAAATGGAAGCTTGGGGAAGGAACCTTCAAGCTAGCGACTGTTGATGGCCTGACACTCCCCAGAGCATGGAATAGCGAGCATTTGCGTCGTTATTACACTTAGTCTATTCCTTTTGCATTTTAGTAGCATTTGTTTCCATTGTATGTTTCTTTTTGTTGTTCTTTGTTTCCAACATGTAACAAGACAATTTAGCTTGTCCCTATTTTTTATAATCAATAAAGGCTTAAAGCCGTTTTTTCTGTGAACTATTGTCGTCTTATATGTTACAATTCCATGATAAAAAATTAAATTGCATTATTCTGTCTAGCATATAAACGCATATACAAAATTATAAATTAAATGATTCAAAAAATCTCTAAGTTCCTGGAGCGCGGACTAGTCCCCAGAGTTCGGACTAGAGTATAAATGATTCAAAAATTCTCTAAGTCCCCAGAGCGCGGACTAGAGTACTCTGAGTCCCCGGAGTGTGGACAAGAGTATAAACGATTTAAAAAATCTAGAAGTCCCCGGAGCGCAGACTAGAGTACTCTGAGTCCCCAGAGTTCGGACTAGAGTATAAAAGATTCAAAAAATCTTTAAGTCCCCGAAGCGTGGACTAGAGTACTCTGAGTCCTCGGAGTGCGGACTAGAGTATAAATGATTCAAAAAATTTCTAAGTCCCTGGAGCATGGACCAGAGTACTCTGAGTACTTGGAGTTTGGACTAGAGCATAAACGATTCAAAAAATCTCTAAGTCCTCAGAGCGCGGACTAGAGTACTCTGAGTCCCCGGAGTGCAGACTAGAGTATAAACGATTCAAAAAATCTCTAAGTCCCCGGAGCGCGAACTAGTGTACTCTGAGTCTCCGGAGTTTGGACTAGAGTATAAATGATTCAAAAAATCTCTAAGTCCTCGGAGCATGGACTAGAGTACTTTGAGTCCTCGAAGTTTGGACTAGAGTATAAACGATTCAAAAAATCTCTAAGCCCTCGTAGCGGACTAGAGTACTCTGAGTCTCTGGAGTGTGGACTAGAGTATAAACGATTCAAAAAATCTCTAAGTCCCAGGAGCATGGACTAGAGTACTCAGAGTCATCGAAGTGAGGACTAGAGTATAAATAATTCAAAATTTCCAAGTCATGTTGAAGCCGACCGGAGCTTATGTAACCCACAAGATTTTGAATTTAAACTACAAGGTAGACAATAAGCTAAACAATGAAAATCATAGAAGACGAAGAAACAAAATTTTATTTGATAATCCAAAAGTTAAGTTCCATTACAACTTTTTCGGAGTTTGGAGCAAAAGTCCATTCACAATGACTATAAAGGTAAATGGAAACAACCACATGATTCAGGTTTATTCGGACTGAACGAGGCACAGCTGAATAGCTACCTTTTTGATTTTTCTCCTTCTTTGGTTTCTCTGAAGGCTCCTCACCCGAGCGTTTTCTCTTAGACACCTTGCTTCCTAGTGAGATGGTGCCGGGGAAGGAAAAGAGACCTCCAGAGGTGTGGTCCCACCAGGGAGAATCACCTTCAGGAGCCTATTTAGAGGATCATCAAGTTCCACCACCTGAGGTTCAATCTTAATTTCGGCTTTCTTTTTCTCCTCTTCCACGATTCACCCCCATGCTAAGTTTCGAAGTAGGTTCAAAGGAGCCTGTGATTTCAACCTCGTCGTGTTCGTCCGCAGGCGAGGGACTCTTGGGTTTGTCCTCATCGAGCACTCCGATCACTTGAGCATCGGGCCTAGGAGTATCTCTAGTGTGAAGTTCTTCCACTATTTTCTCTTCCCTCTCCATGGCGAGCTAGGGTTGGTTTTTTTTTAAGTTTGAGGTCATTCATTGGACGAACGAAGCTCGAATTTGAACTCTTTGAGGGGTTTGTGATATCCCATGCACGATTATTTTGAGATAGGGAAGAAGATGAGTTGAAGGGTAATGTTGTAATCATAGTAAATTAGTTCTTTATTAATTTAAATTAATCGACAACATGTAAAAGCTATAACTTTAGCATAAGAGGTCGAATTCGAACCTCGTTGTGATGCCCCACCTATATACTCACACTAGCCAAGGACATTACGGGGTAATGTCGTCAACTAGCACGAAGAATAAGGCTGTTGAGGAGCGGTCATCTGTGTAATTGCTTTGTGTGAGTACCGATATGTCAGATAGTATTATGTGCATTTCATTTCAAGAGGAAATCTGACACATCAATAACAAACTCAAACTACTACACATTGACTATGTGATCTTCGGAAACAACTATAAAATAAGCATAATATAAATCAGTCATGGATATTCATATCACAAAGGCGGAAACAGATATGAATATAACACATAGAAGTGTACAACAAAATAGTGGTCAAACAAGATCCACTACATCACAAAAGAATAGGTACAAGTGCTAGACAAAAGAATAAGTATGCATCAAGGAGTCTCTATCTCAAATGTATAAAATCAAAAACTACTAAGCTAAAATAGTTAGACAAAAGTCAGATGACAGTCCCAGATTAAGTCAAGTGGAAGCACCTGAAACACCTAAGTCTGACCTGAGTATTATTTAAGAAGAAAAATAATAAACGGATTAGTCTAGCTATAAACATCATAAAAAATGAGAGAGGAAAGTGATACAACAAAAATATATGATAACAATAATGTCATACTTTGACAAACATACATTTGATAACAACAAAAATCATACAATATCTCAAATCATCTCAAATATCCAAAAAGAATACCACATTCTTTAACTTATTCACCAAACCTCAGATATTGATAAAGCTTATCAATACAAACCACAAAAATATGTGAAACACAAATTCCAGAAATCACAATGTGGGAAGGCCTATAACAAACGGGAGCATGAAAACTCACAAACACGTGTATCACAAACGAGACGTTTTCCCATAAACCGAACATCGATGCACCTAAAAAGACATGCCCAATGCACAGCCAAACATCGACGCATCTAAAAAGATACATCTCATGCATAGTCGAACATCAACACACCTAAAAAGATACGCCCCATGCATAGCCGAACATCGACGCACCTAAAAAGATACGCCCCATGCATAGTCGAACATCGACAACTAAAAAGATACGCCCCATGCATAGTCGTACATCGACGCACCTAAAAAGTTATGCCCTATGCACATACTTATTCAGCCAAACATCGACGCATCTAGAAAGATTCGCCTCATGCATAAACTCATTGAGCCGATTTCTCCATGAACGGTCAGAAGACCATGGGTCGTTAGCCTACAAAATGAGACGAAGCTCCATAAAATCGGGGTATAGTCCCTCACGTGGACAAAGAGACATCGCATATCGCTAGTCTAAACTATAAAATGATCACCATTGATCAATAAAAGTGTGAATTACACTAAGTGGTAAATAAATGAGTTTAGCTTCATGTCCCATAACCACTGGCTTAACTTAAATATTTACGAACAAATTGTAGATTTCCACTCGAGAATTGTCACAAGAGTTCAATCGAACAAGTCCAAGAATTAACGGACAAAGTAAACACAAGCTTTTCATACCACTTATTTTTCTAAGTCGTATAATTAGATTTCTCATACGAATGAGGTAAAGGTTTGTATAGACTAATAAATTGGAAAACGGGTTTAAAAACGAGCTTTGCATTAAAAGTACCGTTGAAATTATTTTTGTGAAAGAGTTTAAATATTTACTACTAGTATAGAAACCTTTGTATTTTAAAGTGACAAATCACAGAAATGATTGTAAAAACAATCAATCACCAAAAATCCACATTTGACAATGTGAATTAAAACTATAAAAATCGATATCAAATTCGTCAAATGGATATTTCCAAATATCCATAAAAGAAGTCATCAAAGTCGATAATAAATGACAACAACTATCTGGAACAAAAAAAATCGATAAAAATTGAAAATCCACTCAAAAACAGCCAAAATAGGAAAAATTGAACCGTTCCAAACGTCTGGTAGGTTTAGCCAGACGTCTGGCCCTAGGTTCTAGAAATATTTATGTTTTTCTCCTTTCTCTTTTTAATTCCAAAACCCTTCCAGACGTCTAACCGGTTGAACTAGATGTCTGACCGGTTGAACCATACGTCTAACCGGTTGAACCAGACGTCTAGTTCTTTTGTCCGCCATTTCATTTTATGTGTTCGTTATATAACTTTTTCCAAGGACCCCTTCCAGATGTCAGTATTTTTCAACCAGACGTCGGGATTTTTCTTCTAGGCAAAAATCAGCCTAGCCTAAAGAGGGCAAAAAATCCAAACCGAAAGCAATCGAACGAGCGATGGATGCTAGGGGCTTATGCCAATCGACAACCCAGCCCTATAGGCTCTTCGATACACCACCAAAAACATGTCCAAACACCCAAGACAGGATCTTTAAAGATTTTGACTTCAAAATACCAAAATTGAAAAATTCACCAAACGAATTCAAATCAAAAGCAATTGAACATGAAATAGATGTTAGGAATTCATACCTAACAATAATGAAAGCTATAGACATAGATGTGAGTTCAAGAACTCACCTTTAAATCCAAAACAACAAGTGAGAAGCTAAGAAAAGATCAACCACTCTACGACTTCAACGTAAAAAGCTCCAATCTAAGCTCATAAGCAAATATTTCCTAAGTTAGGGTTTAGGAATTTCTGAAAATTGAAGAGAGATTGAGATGGAGAAGATGAAGAGGATGCTTACCTAAGCTTCTCTTTGATTTTGCAGCTTAAATCTTGAATTTTCTAGCAATCTAGGGTTAGGAATCTTAATTTCCTATTCTTTCTCCCATTTTCCTTTAGCTTGAGAGAGTTAGGAAAATGTTATGAATGAATGAAGAGGAGTGGAGGGAGAGTTAGGGTGTTGGATGAGTTGGGATCCCTTGTTAGGTTATTGGGCTGAAACCCAAACCCAAAGCCCCAAATAAAAATACCAAAATTCTAGTCAACTCCAAACATATCGATATTTATACTCAAAAAGGTCGCAAATGCCGTTTTGGACTCAATGGAAGTGGTCTTGAGTCCTAATTCGACTGTTTACAAGAAGTAGCATTTCTGACTTTAATCCGACTAACGATGTTATATTTAAGTAAAATATTTAAATATATAATCGTAGAATATGCGGGTTATTACAGACTCACCTCCTTAAAGAAATTGCGTCCTTGCAATACTTAAGAAGAAAATAAAGAGTAACAACCACAAAAGCATATCAACACAAAAGAAAATTTGAAGTAAGAAGTTCACCTTAAAGAGCTCGAGAGAGTAAATCCAGTGTGTTAGATCGATGAATTCTCTGGATTCCCAAGAGAAATCCTTAGGATTTGAGGACCACTGAATTTCACAAGTGGAACATCTTTATTTCGAAGGCGTTTAACCTCCATAGAAATGATACGAATATGATGTTGCTTATGAGTCAAATTAGGTGAAAATTCAATTTCTTCAATAACACCGGGCTCAAGAATAAAATCGGAATCCCTAAGGCATTTCCGCAGTTGAGAGACGTGGAAAACGTCCTGAATAGTAGAAAATTGAGCAGGTAATAAAAGGCGATAAGCCATGGAACCAATGCGTTTGGTGATGGGAAATGGACCAATATATCGAGGTGCTAATTTTCTCGATCGACAGAAATGCACAACACCTTTCATAGGTGAAACACAAATGAACACCAAATTCTAAGAGCAAAAACAATGGCTGCGAGCACTAGATCATAAGTGGTATATCCGGTCTCGGTAGGCTTTAATTGTATAGAAGTATAAGTGATAATGTGTTCCCTTTTTTCATGAGAACGACACCCAAACCAATACGACTAGCATCGATACAAACAGTGAAGTCTTGTTTCCCTTCGGGAATCATAAGAATAGGAGCATCGAAAAGGAGTTCTTTTAAATTATCCTTTTTTCGAAAAAGCTTAAAATATTCAAAATTATAATTAACCTTATATAACCATCTTTTTAGAAAATTTAACTTATTACAAGTCAATTTACTGTATCTGACTATCTCATCATAGCGTTTAGGAGATTCCTATCGATAACGTTGATCGGGCGCATCAACCAGAATTCTTAAACCAATCAATGGCCAATGCAACAAAAAACCATCTTCTATATGAAAAAAATGTCTCTTTAAAAATTTACGAATATTCTTTGCTCGTTTTAAGAACAAAATCCATTTATACTTATAAATATTTTATTAAAAAGATTGGCAAATCTTAAATTGCTGTTTTCACCCATAATCAATGAATACAAGGGCGGACTCATTGAGATATTCGTCGAATATTCGATTCATAAGATGGATGAAATAAGCTGGAAGGTTCGTCAAACCAAATGACATAAAGAACCATTCATAAGAATCATAACGAGTGCGGAATGCGGTAAGTGGAATGCTACCCTCCGCAGCTCGTAGTTGATGAAAACTGTTGGCAAAGTCGAGCTAAAAAGACCTTAGCACCGCTCAATAGATCGCTTAGGTGGTAATCCTAAGACAAGCTCAAAAATATCAAAAAATTCACAAACTACTTGAATGAGAGAAATAACATTTTCCTCATCATGTGGGTTTAAAGAATACAATGATGCCACCAAATTGGAATCTAAATCATTAAGAAAAATTAAAAACCTGCTTAACAGATTGAGAATGTCGAAGATGGATAGTCCTCTCGGGACATAGGACATGGGCTTCATAATGATTAAGCCAATCCTTTCCAAAAAATCAATTCCAAAGCCTAAGTAGCACATAATATGCAAATCGGATCGGAAAGCACAACTACATAAAATAATCTCGACATCTTTACAAAGTAAACCGAGTGTTGCAGATCCACTAACTAGATTCGCAATTCTCAGTGAAGTCATCAAGCCCATAATATTTAAAGAAAAGTAATCAACAAGTTCTTTTGATATAAAATAATGAGATGAACCCGTATCAAAAAGAACTCGAATAGGATAATCACAAAACAAATTAATGCCATTAAGGACCGAATGAGGAATACCTTGACCAAGAGAAGGGTCATTAGGAGTTTGCACAACATTTAGCTTTCCCTCCTTTTTGCTTTGAAGTAGGGGACACGCAGATATATGATGGCTCAAACTTTTGCAATAGCGACAATAAATGGGTTTCGGACACTCATTTGCATAGTGGTCCGTAGAACCACAATTGTAGCATTATCCACGACTAGAGGTAGGAGTCTTTGCTACCAAAGTTTCTTGCTTCCCTTTCTTGTTGGAATTGAGGCCTTTGAACTTAATAGACCTCTTTATATTATTTTTGAAGTTCCGTTTGGCACCCACAACTTCAACATCACTTTCTTTATCGGCCTCTTCAAGTCGGAGAGCGGTATCTACAAGCTGATCGAAAGAAACTTCTAGTTTCAGAAGTAAAGGCGTTTTAGGTTCTTATTCAACCGATAGATAAACCTCTGATTTTTCTTTAATGGGGTATTAATATACTTGACCCCATATTTAGAGAGAGATTCAAAAGATGCGACATAACCCGTCACAAAAGATTCACTTTGAACAAGGTCAATAAAGCGTCGGGAAAAAGTTACATTTTCAGCTTCCGGCACAAAATTTAACTCGAACCTTTCCCGGAATTGCTTCCAAGTAAGATCCGTTTCAACAATTTCTAAGATCAAAAGCTCATACCAATCTAATGCTCTCTCCTGGAGCATGCTAGAAGCCACTTGGACTCGATGTAGATTCATAAGATTCATGCGAGAAAAGATGTAATCTCATGTTCTAAGCCAAGCTTGGATTTCTATTACGCTTTCGAAAACCTTGAATGGCCTTCCACCCAAATTTGTATAATCTCTGCACAAGCGTGCAAACTTGGATTTAGGGCGAGTAGGCTCTGGAATGGGTCCGGCGGCTTGAGCATTCTTTACAAGATCCAAAAGCCGTTGGGCTGACATAAATACACCATCCTGAGGAGTAGCACTGGATTGACCGGTGCTGGGACGGCCTGGTCTAACCATTTCTCTTCTTTAAGAAAGAAAGAAAGAAGAGGAAAATGGTTATTCTTAGAATGAATATCAAACAAACTTGATTGATAAAACAAGGCATCACAAAAGAAAATAGGATAGAACGGGTCCAATGACTCGAATTAAATCCTAAGGCATGATTCCTAAGAAAGACTTGGGACAATAGTCCTTGCTAGATTATTCTATATTGTTCTGAAGTTTGGCTTTTGATACCAAGCTGTGACGCCCTACTCTATACTCATACTAGCCAAGGGCACTACGGGGCAATGTCATCGACTAGCACGAAGAATAAGGTTGTTAAGGAGCGGCCATCTGTGTAATTACTTTTGTGTGAGTATCGATATGTCAGATAGTATTATGTGCATTTCGTTTCAAGAGGAAATCTGACACATCAATAACAAACTCAAAACTACTACACATTGGCTATGTGATCTTCGAAAACAAGTATAAAATAAGCATAACATAAATCAGTCATAGATATTCATATCACAAAGGTGGAAATAGATATGAATATAACGCATAGAAGTGTACATCAGAATAGTGGTCAAACAAGATCCACTACATCACCAAAGAATAGGTACATGTGCTAGACAAAAGAATAAGTATACATCAAGGAGTCTCTATCTCGAATGTATAAAAGCAAAAACTACTAAGATAAAGTAGTTAGCCAAAAGTCAGATGACAGTCCTGAAAGTGAGCTATGGATCGTGTAATATAGATATATGATAATACAAAGTATAGTGATGATAGCAATATAGTAAATAGTGCGGAATATAAAAGCAGTGTAATAAAATGACACCAGAGATTTTTATACTGGTTCGGAGTACCGTCCTACGTCCAGTCCCAGACTCCTTCTGGAATTTCACTAAAACAACAACCCTCACTTAACCCGGAGGAACAGGTCTATACAACCCCTGAGCAACCGAACAGGGATCTAAGCAGCAGAACAGGATTTCGCCTCAGCAGCCAAAGAGTACTTTGCACGCCTGAGCAGTAGAACAGGACTTCAACAAATACAAAAGATTGTTTGACTTTATGTGTTCCAATAACACTGATATGTCACTTGTAGTACACCTTTTCTATAATATTTTCCTCAATTATGATGTGTGTAGTTGTGTGTATATGAAGTTTAGGAAGTTTCAAATTGCTTGAAGAATATGGAAATGAATACGTAAGCAATGAATGTATGAATTCAAGAGAGTAGTTAATTCAGAAAATATGATTCAAGTATAAGCAAGTAAGTGAAGTGATTTGATCTTGAAATTCATGCATATATATAGTAGTTAAGGAGTTGCAACTGCTGGTGAAGAGATCTCTGCGAATAGCAATGGTTGCAATCCTTCGCGAGGAAGAAGGCTATACAAAAAGGAAGTGTCTTTTCACAAAAAATGACTATTGCAAAATTCAGTCGACTTACTCAGGTCATTCAGTCGACTGAATTTAAGAGCATGCACATATATGTTAAAATGCACAGATTCAATCGATTGACTGACTGTATTTAGTCGACTGAATTCTATTGTTAAGCAAAAATTACAGTAGCTCATTTGGTTAGAGTACTTGCCTTCTAAACTAGTGACCCAGATTCAAATCCCGCTTCATGCATTTTTTGAAAACTTGATTTTGATTAAAATATGAATGCATGTTTATTTGAATGTGAATGATGATTCTTGAGGAAAGATTTTAACAAAGCACTAAACTAGACTTTATATACACATTTGATGCCTCTTGTTAAAATATATAACTATATAAACCATATATTGAGCCGAAAAGTCTAGACGTTATCATAATCGTAGATTCGTGAATTGTTGTGTATTATCAGCAATCAAAACTTATGATCCAACATTCTCCCCCTTTTTGATGATGACAACTTCATTTGCTACGAACGAATCTTTGACAAGCTTTGTTGATCTTATCTCTCTTACTGAGTATATTCCTGTAATTGCGCTATAGATTTCTCCCGCTGAATCTATGCTATATATTCCTGTAAATAATTAATCTTTTCTCCCCCTTATTTTGTGCTTGCATGGTTTATTACTGCAAATAGTGTTAGAGCAATATCTTTCTCCCGCTTTATCATCGACAAAAAGGAGAGTTTATATGATGATATAAATAATATTTCACATAAGTGTTAACGTAGAACACTATAAAACAAAATAACTACTACTTATAATGTAAGGTATCAAAAAAATTAACATTTAAATCATGCGATACCCAAGGTTCTTATAATTTCCTAATTTTTAGGAAACCATACCCATTTGGATGTGGTTGAATTTTTATAAATATAATTTTCATTATTAACTACCATATCAAAATAACCATCAATGTATTTTTCCCATTTTTTCCAATTAACGGGTACCCAAATAATTAGACAATTTTTATTCATATTTTTCGTCAATGATTTTGTAGTTCTAAAGAAATTATAAACATTTTTGGTCATAGAAGTATTTGAATTTTTATAAAAATTGTATTTAGACTATTCTCGTAATCTAGTACTAGCACTAGCACTAGCATATTTATTATATATGAAAGCATTTCTAGTGCTATTTCTACGATCTGTTTTATTATATCCTAAACCACTTTTATCATGTAAAGGTCTAGAAGTAGATAAAATCATGTTTAAATTGTTTTGACCTTCATTACAGTTTGTGACTTCAGTGTTAAGTTTATCAAATTTAGCTTTAAAGTCACAATTATTATTTTCAAAAGAAATATTACCTTTTCCAAAATATCAATTTGCTTGTTTAATTCAGGATTCTCCTTTTTTAACGTACAGTTTTCATTTTCGAGAAGAAAAATTCGAGACTCTGAATTATCTAAAGATGATTGTAATAAATCATTTTGTCTTTCGTAATTTCTTTTGAAATTTTTTTTTTCTTTGTCAAACATAGTATTTTGTTCGTCTAGAAAATCTTTAAGAGCCTCAAAATTATTTTTCAACACCCTATTGATTTTCTAAATCTAATTTCTCATTTTTCAATTTCTCATTTTCAAGTTTGATTGATTTCATCTTTTCTAAAATAAGAAAATCAAGCTTTGAGATCTTCACGCTTATACTAACTAATTCATTGTTCTCATTTACTGAAATTTGTAAATCAGAAAGTACCTTTTTGTAGTCCTCACTGGTGGCTTTGACAGAGATTTTTCCTATTGTATTTTGACTGGATCATTTTCTGGCCATTATTCTATGATGTTGTGACGATCTATAGAATTCCAGGCTCTGATACCAAATGAAAGTGTGCTATGGATTGTGTAATATAGATATATGATAATACATCGTATAGTGATGATAGCAATATAGTAAATAGTGCGGAATATAAAAGCCGTATAATAAAATGACACCATAGATTTTTATACTGGTTCGGAGCACCGTCCTATGTCCAGTCTCAGACTCCTTTTGGAATTTCACTAAAACAACAACCCTCAACTAACCCGAAGGAACAGGTCTATACAACCCTTGAGAAGCCGAACAGGGACCTGAGCAGCAGAACAGGATTTCGCCTCAGCAGTTGAAGAGGACTTTACACGCCTAAGCAGCAGAACATGACTTCAACAAATTCAAAAGATTGTTTTAACCTTGTGTGTTCTAATAACATGGATTTGTCACTTGTAGTACATCCTTTCTATAATCTTTTCCTCAAGTATAATGTGTATAGTTGTGTGTATATAAAGATTAGGAAGTTTCAAATTACTTGAAGAATATGGAAATGAATACGTAAGCAATGAATGTATGAACTCAAGAGAGTAGTTAATTCAGAAAATATGATTCAAGTATAAGCAAGTAAGTGAAGTGATTTGATCTTGAAATTCATGCATATATATAGTAGTTAAGGAGTTGCAACTGCTGGTGAAGAGATCTCTGCGAATAGCAATGGTTGCAACCCTTCGCGAGGAAGAAGGGTATTCAAAAAGGAAGTGCCTTTTCACAAAAAATAACAATTGCAGAATTCAGTCGACTGACTCAGGTCATTCAGTCGACTGAATTTAAGAACATGCACTTAGATTTTAAAATGCACAGATTCAGTCGATTGATTGACTGTATTCAGTCGACTGAATTTTATTATTAAGTAAAAACTACCGTAGCTTATTTGATTAGAGTACTTGCCTTCTAAACTAGTGACCCAGGTTAAAACCCCACTCTATGCATTTTTTGAAAACTTGATATTGATTAAAATATGAATGCAAGTTTATTTGAATGTGAATGATGATTATTGAGGAAAGATTTTAACAAAGCACTAAACTAGACTTTATATACACATTTGATGACTCTTGTTAAAATATATAACTATACAAACCACATATTGAGCCGATAAGTCTTGATGTTATCGTAGTCGTAGATTCGTGAATTGTTGTGCCTTGTCAGCAATCAAAACTTATGATCCAACATTCTCTCCCTTTTTGATGATGACAACTTCATTTGCTACGAACGAATCTTTGACAAGCTTTATTGATCTTATCTCTCTTATTGAATATATTCCTGTAATTGTGCTATAGATTTCTCCTCTTCAATCTATGCTATATATTCCTGTAAATAATTAATCTTTTCTCCCATTTAATCTATGGTTTATTCCTACAAATAGTGTCGGAGCAATATATTTCTTCCCTTTTGTGTGCTATGGATCGTGTAATATAGATATAAGGTAATACAGAGTATAGTGATGATAGCAATATAGTAAATAGTGCAGAATACAAAAGCAATATAATAAAATGACACCAGAGATTTTTATGCTGGTTCGGAGCACCGTCCTACGTCCAGTCCCAAACTCCTTCTGAAATTTCACTAAAACAAAAACCCTCACTTAACCCGGAGGAACAGGTCTATACAACTCCTGAGCAGCCGAACAGGGACCTAAGCAGCAGAACAGGATTTTGCCTCAGCAGCCGAAGAGGAATTTACATGCCTGAGCAGCAGAACAGGACTTCAACAAATACAAAAAAAAATTGACCTTATGTGTTCTAATAACATGGATTTGTCATTTGTAGTGCACCCTTCCTATAATCTTTTCCTCAAGTATAATGTGTTTAGTTGTGTGTATATGAAGATTAGGAAATTTCAAATTGCTTGAAGAGTATGGAAATGAATACGTAAGCAATGGATGTATGAATTCAAGAGAGTAGTTAATTCAGAAAATATGATTCAAGTATAAGCAAGTAAGTGAAGTGATTTGATCTTGAAATACATGCATATGTATAGTATTTAAGGAGTTGCAACTGCTGGTGAAGAGATCTCTACGAATAACAATTGTTGCAACCCTTCGCAAGGAAGAAGGCTATTCTAAAAGGAAGTGTCTTTTCACAAAAAATGGCTGTTGTAGAATTCAGTCTCGACTGGCATAGGTCATTCATTCGACTGAATTTAAGAACATGCACATATATGTTAAAATGCATAGATTCAGTCGACTGACTGACTGTATTCTATTGTTAAGCAAAAATTACAGTAGCTCATTTGATTAGAGTACTTGCCTTTTAAACTAGTGGCCCGGGTTCGAACCCCGCTCCATGCAATTTTTGAAAACTTGATTTTGATTAAAATATGAATGCAAATTTATTTAAATGTGAATGATGATTCTTGAGGAAAGATTTTAACAAAGCACAAAACTAGACTTTATATACACATTTGATGACTCTTGTTAAATATATAACTATACAAACCATATATTGAGCCAATAAGTCTTGGTGTTATCGTAGTCTTAGGTTCGTGAATTGTTGTGTCTTGTCAGCAATCAAAACTTATGATCCAACAAGTCCCATATAATAAGTCAAGTGGAAGCACCTGAAACACCTCGGTCTAACCCGAATATTATTTAATAAGAAAACAATAAACGGATTAGTCTAGCTACAAACATCATAAAAAATGAGATAGGATAAGAGATACAACAAAAATATATTATAACAATAATGCCATACTTTGACAAGCATACATTTGATAACAACAAAAATAATACAATTTCTCAAATCATCTCAAATATCCAAAAAGAATATCACATTCTTTAGCTTATTCACCAAACCTTAAATATTGATAAAGCTTATCAATACAAACCAAAAAAATAGGTGAAACACAAATTTCAGAAATCATCAATTAGAAATCCAGAAATCACAAAGAGGGAAGGCCTATAACAAACGAGAGCATGAAAACTCACCAACACGCATATCACAAACGAGACGCTTTCCCATAAACCGAACATTGACGCACCAAAAAAAATATGCCCCATGCATAGTCAAACATCGACGCACCAAAAAGATATGTCCCATGCATAGTCGAACATCGACGCACCTAAAAAGATACGCCCCATGCATAGTCGTACATCGACGCACCTAAAAAGTTACGCCGCATGCACATACTTATTGAGCTGAACATCGACACACCTAGAAAGATTCGCCTCATGCATGGACTCGTTGAGCCGATTTCTCCACAAACAGTCAGAAGACCATGGGTCATTAGCCCAAAAAATGAGACGAAGCTCCAAAAAATCGGGGTATAGTCCGCCACGTGGATAAAGAGACATCGCATATCGCTAGTCTAAACCATAAAATGATCAACATTGATCAATAAGAAGTGTGAATTACACTAAGCTAGTAAATAAATGAGTTTAGCTTCATGTCCCATAACCACTGGCTTAACTTAAATATATAGGAACAAATTATAGATTTCCACTCGAGAATTGTCACAAGAGTTCAATCGAACAAGTCCAAGAATTAACCGATAAAGCAAACACAAGCGTTTCATACTACTTGTTTTGTTAAGTTGTTTAATTAGATTTCCCATATGAAGGAGGTAAAGGTTTGTATTTACTAATAGACTGGAAAACGAGTTTAAAAACGAGCTTTGTATTAAAAGTACCGTTGAAATCATTTTTGTGAAAGTGTTTGAATATTTACTACTAGTATAGAAACCTTTGTATTTTAAAGTGACAAATCACAGAAATGATTGTAAAAACAATCAATCGCCAAAAATCTACATTCGACAATGTGAATTAAAACCATAAAAATCGATATCAAATCCATCAAATGGATATTCCCAAAAATCCATAAAAGAAGTCATCAAAGTCGATAATAAATGACAACAACTATCCGAAACAACAAAAATCAATAAAAGTTGGAAATCCACTAAAAAAGGCTAAAATAGGCAAAATTGAATAGATCCAAACGTCTGGTAGGTTAAGCCAGACGTCTGGCTCGGGTTCTGAAAATATTTATGTTTTTTCTCTTTCTCTTTTTAATTCCAGAACCCTTCCAGAGATTTGACTGGTTGAACCAGACGTCTGACTGGTTGAACCAAACATCTGGTTCTTTTGTCTGCCATTTTATTTTCTACGTTCATTATATAATTTTTTCCAGGGACCACATCCAGATGTCTAGATTTTTCAACCAAACGTTTGGATTTTTCTGCTAGGCAAAAATCAGCCCAGCCCGAAAGGGCAAAAAATCCAAGCCGGAAGCAATCGAACGAGCGATTGATGCTTGGGATTTATGCCAATCGACAACTCAGCCATATAGGCTCTTCGATACACCACCAAAAACATGTCCAAACACCCAAGATAGGATCTTTAAGGATTTTGACTTTAAAATACCAAAATTGGAAAATTCAACAAACCGATTCAAATCAAAAGCAATTGAACATGAAATAGATGTTAGGAATTCATACCTAACAACAATAAAAGCTATAGACATAGATGTGAGTTCAAGAACTCACTTTTAAACCCAAAACAACAAGTGAGAAGCTTTAAAACAAAAGAAAGATCAACCACTCTTCAACTTCAACTCAAGAAGCTCCAATCTAAGCTCATAAGCAAATATTTCCTAAGTTAGATTTTAGGAATTTCTGAAAATTGAAGAGAGATTGAGATGGAGAAGATGAAGAGGATGCTTACCTTAACTTCTCTTTGATTTTGGAACTTAAATCCTGAATTTCCTAGCAACCTAGGGTTTAGGAATTTTAATTTCCTGTTCTTTTCCCCATTTTCCTTTAGCTTGAGAGTGTAAGGAAAAGGTTATGAATGAATGAAGAGAAGTGGATGGGGAGTTAGGGTATTAGATGAGTTGGGTTCTCTTGTCAGGTTATGGCTGAAATCCAAACCCAAAGCCCTAAATAAAAGTATCCAAATTCTAGTCAACTCCAATCATATCGATATTTATACTCAAAAAGGGCGCAAACGCCGTTTTGGACTCAATGGAAGTTTCCCGAGTCCTAATTCGACTGTTTACAAAAAGTAGCGTTTCGGACTTTAATCCGACTAACGATGCTATATTTAAATAAAATATTTAAATATATAATCGTACAATATGTGGGTTGTTACACTCGTTCATTGCCTTCCGCTCGTATGGACATTATGTTCGCCATAGGTTTAGTTTGGTTGGATTTGGAGCTTGTTGGAATCTATGCTATAATCGAACAGCCGTTCAGTTTTAGTCCAAAATTTGAACGTTTTGGATAAAACGAAAACCGATGTGAGTTCAACTCACAATAAATTTTTTATATCATATCTATGATGTTATAAAGTATTATTGATTGCTTGGTATTGGTTAGATTGCTTGATTATTTGTTTGGTTGAATTTCAATTTGGAAAATGGATGGCATATGGATTTAATCGTTATGAACTCATATGATTATATATTTATTATCCGTAACCATTGTTTTGCAGGGAAAAATTATAGAGAGATCCAGAGGGGTTTCTCACCAATAATTATTTATTCACATCCTTAGGTTGTTATATCGATGGTTAATTGAAATAAATCATGATATTCCATTTAATTTGTTAAGCGTCGTTATAGCGATTTCCCTATATCGTCATTTATTAATTTTCTCCCCCAAAACCCAATCGTATGTTTTTGAACTTGAGCTTGTGTTTTCACTAAACAGAAGGTTAAAATTCATTAATTACTTTGATTAATCATAATTTAAAATAATTAATCATCATAACTAATGCTTTTGAAATTAATTAACCGATTTAATTAATGATATTTAAATTGGTTTAACTCGGCTTTAAATGAGATAAAATTTAATTAGTTATTTTAACTAATTATTACTTAAGCTTAATCAATTATTTTAATTAATGATAATTGGAATTAACAATCATTGTAATTAATGAAATTTAAAAGTAATTAAGCATTTTAAATAATGATATTTGAATTTAACTTATTGTTTTAGTTAATGATGTTTTGAAATCTATTAATCTATTTGATTAATGAGATTTGAATATAATTAAATCATTTTAATTGATGATTTTCAACTTTTATTAATCATTTTAGTTAATGATTGTTTTAAATTTTAATAATTATGTTAACTAATGACATTTGGAATTTAGTTAAATTATTTTAATTAATGATGTTTGAGATTAATTATTTATTTTAATTAATGGTTATTTGAATTTATAAATCCTTTTAATTAATGATATTTAAAGTTAATTAATTGACTTAATAAAAGTTTTTAAAGTAAACTAACTAGTATAGTAAAATTATTTAAGTTAATTTACCGATGATATGAAAGTGCTTGGGAATAATTAACTAATTTATGTAAAATAATTTATTTATTTATTTATTTATTTATTTATTTATTTATTCAAAAGGGATTAAATGTGATTAATTATCTTTCGAGATAATTAATTTTGTCATATTTTATTATCTTTTGGGATAATAAACATTGTTTAAATTTATAAATAATGGTTTATAAATGATAAAATCCTTTAAAAGGAATTATTTATAAACAAAGCCAAGTGTAAATTGGTTTAGGTTTACAGTAAATAATGTTTTAACAACAGTTGTTTTTTACCCTTGTTTTTAATACGCTTAGTATTATAAATTTTGTCTTATAAAATTTTGGAAGTATATTTCAAAAAGGGTTTTACCAATGCCGTAATATGGAAATCAAGCATGAGTTCAGTTTTTAAAAGTTAAAGTTCAATTTTGGTTATGGAAAAATAGTTCTGTGATTGATATTGCTTATATGTAAAGGATCTGGTCATACCTTTAATGCTAACGGTTAAGCTTGGACTCGTTTCTATCTCAAAGGTTAAAAATGTCATCAAGGCGATGCCTAGAGGTAACACTACATCAACTTGCCTGGCTTCAACTTCAACCGAGAGATAACACTTGTTTGAAATCAATGAGTAGCAGCAAATATATGATGTTTTATTTCCATATACGATCATTTTATTTATCCTCGATAGTTGATTTATTAAGTATCGGATTCGGCTTTCTTTATGGTGTATCGCTACCTTAAAATCGATTTGTTGTTCTTTGAGCTTTGTTATCCTTTGTCGGTAAATGATCGAACCTAAAGCATGAAAGGACATCCAGCTATGTAGGATTGCTCCTATTAGGGTATTTTCACATCTCATCTATATTTTTGTGAACCATTGCATGAAAAACAGTTAAGATTTAGACGTGAAATATTAGATTCTCGGTAAAATTTGGTGGGGTCCGCACATTTTCGAAAAGTGTCACGCAACATGTGACCGAGCTCAGAAGTATATTACTAGTGGTATACTTCCAGGGGAGTGCACCTTCCTAGTCATTTGTTGGAAATTTTCCTTTCCTTATTGATTCGAATCCTTGAATCTGTTCAGCTTTAAATTGCCACAAGAGGAGTCAACCACTCGATGCGGTGTTTAAGTATTGATTTAGTCCATTCTATCAAGTTTGGACCATTACCTTATTTTGTCCATTCTATCAAGTATGGAATGTTACCTTGTTTTATCCATTCTATTCAGTTTGGATTTGACTCGGGTTAATGAAGGAACTGAGCCAACCCGTAGCGTAAGAAATGAGTGAAGTTTAAAAAACATTAGCCATTTTGAATCCTTAATTGGCCTATGAAGTCTAAATATATTTAGAACTTTTCTACGTATCTTTTAAATAAAATCACTATTTTATTTAATTTTATAAATAAAGTTTTACTTTAATTTAATGTGTATGCAAACTAGAGTATATCGAATTTACTCTTATGTACTATTTGTGTGTAACAGTGAATTATTATATTTATTTAGAGAAGGAACTTTTCATTTCTTATCTCTTAAATTATTCAATTAATGATGGGTCATAAATTTATTTAGAGAATAAAAATTTTCATTTCCTTCCCCTTAACTTATTTAATTAATGACGGGGTATAAATTTGTTTAGGGAAGAAAAATTTTCATTTCCTTTCTCTTAAGTTATTCCATTAATGAGGGATCATAAATTTAGTCAGAGAAAGAAACTTTTCATTTCCTTCTCTTAATTAAATTAAATAATTGATTAATAAAATAACATTAATGACTAATCTAAATATGACATTAATTGTAAATATATTCACACTAAATATTATGCAAGTGCAACATACATAGAGTGTGCATAGTCAGTGCTAATTGATATGTATACATAAAAAAATCAAGAACAATTTGAACGATTATTGTATAGGAATTGGAATGGAAATAAGCAAGGGATGACAAGGGTGATTGATATGTTTTCTCTTTTATAAACTTAATTAATGCAATATATTAATGGCAATCAATAGGTATCATAATATAAGAATATGGAAGGAAATTAATGAATTGTATATATACATTATTGTCTTAATTAAAAGAGAGAAATGATTTCATACTATGATAATATATGTAAAGAAAAATAAATTTTATATGAACACATACAAGTAAATCTAAATATGTATATATGGAAATCAATCAAAGCTTTCTAATAATATAAATTAGATAGTTATTATAGTTAATTTCAAAATTTTGATTTGTTGTTAAAATTCCTTTTATTCATATATAGATATCTAAGGCAATAAAAAGTGCAAGTAATACATGCAAAAATACATACATACATGTATTAATATTAAAAACTAAAATTACACTTGGTTATGAAAGATTAAAACATAGATCTACAATTAAACATTGTATTGATTCCATATAAATTTCATTTTAAACTTTAAATATAATTCAATCAATATGAAAATGTAAATTTCCAGATTTAAAGAAATTGAATTTCAATTACATGTTGAAACATAGAACTAAAATAAAATATTGTATTTTAAAATATATAGATTTAGTTTCAACAAAATAAAGTAAAGAAAAATAGCTAATCAATTCGAACATGTAAACATTCAAATTTGAAGAACTACAATTTAATTAGAATGTTTAAAAACATAGATCTACACTAAATGCAGTTTAAAACATAAACAAATTTAATTTTGATCTATCAAATGAAAACTCAGTCATATCATTCAACAAATAATTTTGATCTTCATACATAATTTTTTAATTAAGCAAGACAGTAATACATCATACAAGTTATGAAAGTTAAACTAAATTTCCATCAAACATTGCAAAATCACTATCTATATATAGAAAATGACATACCTTGTTATCCAATCCTTAAAAAACACCTTGTTGATGTTGCTTTTGATTTGCACCTACGAACAATGCTTCTAGACCTGACTGAATCACCTTAAGATGTTGCCTACAAAATACACCTTGAATGATGATATCTCCTCATATCTTCAAGATCCATATGCTATCCTTGCAAGAGATGGATAAATCACTTTTGTTTTATTTTAGTTGATCTTTTTATTTGGAGTTGCAAGATTTTGGAAATTTGTTTTTTTTTGTTTTGTTTTTGCCATGACAAGTTAGGAGTAGAGAAAGAGAAGGAATGAATGAGAAGGAAAATGAATTGTATGTACAGAATGAATTAGAGAGTGTTTTATTTGAAAGAATGAAAATTTTCCATTCTTTAATTAAAACTTCCCTAATTAATTCCCTTGATGTTCCTCTCTCTCCAATTCTTTCATTACATGTATGCCATCGAATGACATAAAATTTCCACAAATCATGTCGTTAAATGACATAAATTTTCCATGAATCATGTCATCAAATGACATAAAATTTTCATAAATCATTTCATGCAATTATCTTTAAATTGCATCGATATCGCATATCAATGCGCACAAATATAACTTTCGTAAATGCATTAAACTAATTACGAAAATACTTCCAAACATCAAATAAATAATAATTAGTATTTCTCAAATATCAATTTATTTAATCAATTTACAATATTTTGTAAATTAATTAAATTATGTGGTTTTTCAAAGAATTCATCATTACGGTTGTGCAACTCATAGGTGTAAATTCAGTTAGCGGTTAATATCGAACTATTTAAATATTCACGTTCACATGTCGCTTAGCATGTGGTGTGACATTTTGGCCAAATTTATCGCTTACATATCTATTGGTAAAAATTCAATTTTACTTATTATAAGCGGTACCTAATAGTGACAATTATTTACACCAATTCTGTTCGTCAAAACTATATCACTTTGGAATTATGGAATTTGGTAATGTTCGAAATTCCAATATCATCTACATTAATTTTATAGTCCAAACACAAAGCCTTTGGTCAATAATAACAATTATTATAACCGAAATACTATGGCCAGAGACTTTGACTTTGAGTTGACTGTGATACTAACCTCATATAACCGAGGAGACGAATCCTCTCTTAAATAGTGTTTCACTTCCAATGCTTCTACTCGAGCCAACTATAGTCGTTCAATGGACGCCGTGCCACAATTTAACTATAATCAAAGCGGACCTTCCACATTGAAGATCGATAGTATTCTCAAGTCAAAAGAACTATGTAAATTAATCACATCTATATTCTCTGCTTGGCCTTAGTTATATTAACCAACATAAAACTATCTAGTGAGTCGTTCCATAGTTATCCTATAACTATCAGTATGTAACCTCTTGGTGCACCCAATAGTCACGAGTAATACACTACCCAACATTTTGAGAGTGTTACGTACTCTAGTCTTAACAGATACATCGATATCCAGTCTCGATGCATCTTGGCTAGGAATGTTTAAAACGGTATATTTGTTTCATTGTGATAAATTACTCACCGTTATAACACTTTGTAACTACTATCACAAACATACCATTTTTGATTTTCTATTAAATATACTTTTAATTAAATTGGTTAATTAACATAACCACATTATATCAAGTATGTAATAGAAAGAAAGTACCTTTTTTCAAATAAGCTTGGTCAACGAGTTAGATATATGTAACAAACTACGTAATTGCCTCTAGGGCATACCCCAAACTCTATTAGTTATTTCAATCTTTCAAATCTAGTTTTTAATATCATGTATGCACATTTTAATTTGGATTTGTTTCCAAATGTTTATTTCTACTCTTTTCTATATGGATGTTATTCTTGTAAGGTAAAAACTCGTTCTGCGTTAGCGGTGTGGTCTTACAAGACTTTTATACGTTCTCCATTATATGAGTTGTCTCACGTTGGTATTTCTAGACTGATTCAGGTGTTATATATTTATAATGCTCGGGTCAGACCGAGTATCTTCCTAGGTTGTCCTTGGTGTTATGGAGATCTTGGTGGGAAGCTGGAGATTTACCTATTATAGCGTTTTATTTTCCGTTGTATTATATAGTACTCCTATCAGCAATTATAAAGTCGGCATTTTATAACTGTCCAACTGATAAGGTTTGTTTTTAACTCTAATGTACTTTGTATTTTATAGTGGTAGCTTTTACCGACCTTGTTATATTATATGTTGTCGATTTTGTTGTGAGCTTCTGTTTCTCCTCTATTCTATGTTCTTTTCCTTTTATTTACCCTAACAATCTGCCCTTTTGTCGATTGGATGCGCGACATCTAAACACAGTGATAATGTTCGGTGTCGACTTTCGATGATAAAAAAGGTGGGTCATTACACGTATTCTAAGCCCAAATCACTTTTTCTTCGATGTTAAGTATGGAAAGAATGTTTCCACACCACAATAATTAATAAGGATTATTTATCAAAATTGAATCTCATTCCTTTTATAAAATTCCCTTTATATATACCCATTCCATATTTACAAATCCTTTTATAAATCTTAAAATTAGTTTATAAAACTTCTATTGTAAATCTCTAAAATTATTAGTAAAATTCCTTTCTATTTATAAAACTCTTTGCCATTAATAAAACTCTTCCCTATTTATATATAAATCTTCCTTATGAAACCACTTTACAAAAATCTTTTCGTAAATCCAAACTTATTTTTATAAACCTTATATAACTAAAATTCCTTTTACAAAACAATTTATTATTTATAAATACCTTTATTAAATTGATTAATTACAAAAATAAATAAATAATTAACTTTCAACATCACTAATAAAATAATTAATTAACTTTAAAATCATTAATAAAATAATTAATTAACTTAAATATAATTTATAAAATAATTAACTAACATAAACGTCATTTATAAAATAATTGATCAACTTAACATCATTTATGAAATAATTAATTAACTTAAACATCATAAATAAAATAAGTAATTAACTTAAACATTATTAATTAAATAATTAACTAACTTAAACATCTTTAATAAAATAACTAATTAAAATCATTTATAATTATATAAATACTTAACCTCAAATTATTATAAAATCGAAGTTAATTAAAATCCATAACCCTTCAGATTCGGAAAGTGGCTTAGCGAATCACGATGGTACTTGAACAAGCTACCCTTTACTTAATTTAACTTTCCGACTATAACACTGGTATTTACATAACCAAGCATGCATGTAAAACAAATCCATGGCCAATAATCCATAGTTAACACATCATTTATCCCAAGACATATAATTAAATACCAAATTAATATGATAGTAGAATGAGGGTTTATTCTACTAAATAGTTATCCAAAATAATCCAGTCTATTTAAATATAGCAGAATGAGGTTTTATTATGCAAAATAGATGTCCAAAATAATCTATTCAATATAATTTGATAGAACAATATTTTAGTTGACCAAATAGATATCACCAATAAAGTATATTAATTTAACCACGTTATTATTTAAAATTACGTAACTATATTCAATCACTACGATTATATCATAAATTTATACTACATTAAAACTAATAGCAAGTTATGCCAAAATGTTGTACTTGTCAATATGATTCTAACACAAAAATCCATGGGTTGATCGAATTTAAACGAGTGAGATATGACATTTAAAATCTAACATGATTATTTAATATAATATAACCAAGCAAATATGATATTATCCTCACCCAACATCTCACTGTCCAAGCCAAACATCCATCAATCCCACCATATCTACAGTACTCTCCCTAAATAATTCGCTCGCCTCCTAAGTATTCAAATTGGCCACGCTCAACGCCTCTACGCCATCACATCAACCACCCATCATCGCCGCCGCCTATGCCATCGTGCTCGCCACACTCTCCCTTGGCCTACTCCATGCCGAGCTCGATTCTCCGCCGCCATTGTTGGAATCGAAAAGTTGAACCCAATATTAACATAAGGTCGAAACTCTACCTCTTCGACCATCGAATTTGATGCCGCCACCTCATTTGCGACCGCCACACCCAAGTGCACCTTCCTTTGCCTCCACAGCTGGCTCGGTGGTCACCAATGCCGCTGGCAATAAAAAACAAACAAACCCAAACACCATGAAACTGAAACCCTAATCCGAGCTCGCTAGAGCTCCTACGGCTACCCACCACCTTCAATCGCTCCCACAACTAGGTCATGCCTCAATGCTACTCCCAGCACTTCCTGCTTATCCTCTCCACCACCACATCATCGGAAAACATTAAATGAGTGAAAAATGGTCACCAAGGGAAATCTCTCTCATCTCTTGATGAAATCTTGAGCAATAAATTTCTACAAAAAAACTATGGACAAAACCTTACAACTTTTCAAATTGAAGCCTTTGGAAAATTTTGAGTATATGGAGAGATGTAGATTTTTGAAAGGAAGGTGGAGTTTTCTTTTTGTTTTACAGGAGATGAAAAATAAAAGAAGAGAAGGAGAAAGAGAGATGAATTGAAGAAGTGAAGTGAAGTGAAAAATGAGTGGAAGTGAATGATGACGTATACTTATTTTCAAAACAACATTACTTTAAATTCAAGTAAATCAAAACCCACACTCCAACATCCCATCAATATCAAATCGTATTTAATGGCTAAATTTGAAAATTTTGAATTTGATTTGATTTGAAAAGAAATCTTTACGGTACTCCACTATACAATATCTTGTTCGTGTGTAGACCATGAACGACAGAAATAAAAGTACGATTGCATCCAACAATGTGACACGATTCCAAAATAATAGTAAAATACACGGGTTATCTAATTCTGTGAAGTTTCAAAAATATCAATGTTTGCCATAAAATACATCAAACGATGATTTAAATAACTTTCAAATTAAAAATTATGGAAAAATCCTATAAATCCATTTAAAAATTATGTTATTAAAAATCAAGTCATTTTATCAAAAATTTATTTTCTTATTACTTATTATATTCGAACGAAATTTGAATATTTATATAAATTCAATATTCTCATTTTAAACCTTAAAAATTCCGGGTCGTTACAGGCAATCCTTTTGTCATTATTATTGCATTTTGTTCTTATTAGCACCACTGTAATTCTAATATATCCACTTAAATTTTTACTCTTTTCAATACCATAACTACATTCCATCAATTAATAATTAATCAAAAGATGGTAAGATATAATTTTACCAACTGAAATCCACGGATAATTTTTCCATTGACCATTATGACTTTGATGGTGAAATTCAACATCCGATAAAACATTGCCACCACTCACCAATTTTCGACAAAGTTTCTAAAAATGATTTGCTAACAATTATTTTATCTGAATATTCACTAATAACAACCTTTTTGAAAATAACATTTTGTAAAGGGTATAAAAATTTAAAATGCATAATTGAAATTAGAAACATAATTAAATATTCTATTTTATTTTTATAAGATTGCGTATACCAATATACAGATTCTTTAAAGCATGTTCTCAAGCATATTGGCAATTGAATGAATAGATTGTTAATGCATTCGATATTACTTCTAAAATTAGGAAGGACGATAAATTTAGTTTACTTAACTGTTTATGTAACGATCCAGAATTTGACCACCTAAAAATAAATTTTTTTAAGTGATTTTAAATATAAAATATAAAAGTTTTATGATTTAAATAATATTAGGTAGGATTTGGAAATAAAAATATACATAAAAATAGTAACATTTGCTAATAGCGACAAAAGTGACAAAATCCTAATTTTAGAAAAGTAAGTTCAAATGGTTTAATAAATTATTTTAATTTCTTTATGAGCGTTTATATTTTTAAATAATATTATACAAATTTATTTTTAAATTTGGTGTAAATAGTTTAACTAAAACGCCAAAATATGACTGTAAAACATTTTGTCAAAAATCAATATTTTATCGATTTAAAGTTGTCGCAACGTTGTTGCACCTTTATTTTCTTATATATGAACATATATTCAAATAGTATAAGTATTAATTAATTTACTAATCAAGTTTACTTTTACTAAGCATACCTAGAAAATTCTAGAAAGTAATTAATAAAAAGTAAGCATAAAAAAACAAAACGTGTTATAAAAGTCAAAAAGTAAGCATCAAATCATACAAACATAATTTTTATACTCTTTACTTAATATTTAAGTGTAAATGACATAAAACAATGATTTGAAATGTGATGTTAAGTGTTAATTTGCTTAAAGTATAAGGAAAGCGTATTTTGGTCTTTTTACAAAATATTATTTTAATCCAAAACTTTGTCTATAAATAGCCATCCACTTTCTTCACTTTTTACATAACTTCTTCTTCCTTTCTTAAGCTTTTCTTCCACTCTTTAATGGCTTTTTCCATAATTAAATGCCAAAATATTTTCAAAAATAAAATAAAGAAAAATATCAACAAAACTCCGTCCGAACAATCACAAAACTCCTCTTTTCCCCTCTTATTGCTCACGCCTCCTTTCTCCACTTGGTCGAGCACATCTTCCCCTTCATGCTTGGCCGTGGCCTTCTAAGGCAAGTACGAGGAAGTTTAGCAAGTTCTAAGAGCTTAAGGCAAAGTTTAGCAAGGTAAGAAAAGTTTAAAACTAGATTGAAAGCAACAAAAGGTGAGAACTCTAAATTGTTAAGTAGGAAATGTTTATTTGCTATTTTGCAAGTTGTAAATGTTGTTTGGATGTTAATAATGATGTTCGATTGGTGTTTGAAAAAGAAAGCAACCACCTTTAAGTCATTTGCAAAAGTTAGTTAGAAGATATGTACAAAAATGACAATCATGTGACATTGTAATAAAAAAGTTGTTAAATTGATTTGCAAGTTCAGATGACATATTATGATATATTAAATGGTTATAAACATTGTTTTGTATGTTTATTGGTTGTATATTGAATATATATGTTGAAACAAGTCATAGATTTACACGACATATAATCACATGGAAATCACTTTCCAAAAGAAATGAAATGTGATATGGAATCATTTATACCTTTGAAAAATGTTTGAATATGATTTAGAATGATTCCTAAGTGTTTAAACTTGTCTCGGTAAAGTTTGGATGTGAATCTCAAAATACGCCTAAAATTTGACGCGTCACGTAATGGTAGTTCGTGTTTTCGTGTCTCGTATAATATGGATCTAAGTAGTGGGGAAATGTACAAACTGATAAAAGATAGTAGTAAAGTAATTGTGTAAAATAAGAATAATCACACCAGGAATTTTACACTGGTCCGAACTTCCCGTTCTACGTCCAGTCCCAGAATACACTCTGAATTTAACTCTGACTATAAAACCCACACCTAAACCGAAGGAATAGGTACACAAACACCTGAGCACCCGAACAGGATTTTCGCCTCAGCAGCCGAAGATGACTTTTTGCCTGAGCAACCGAACAAGACTTCTACTTGATACAGAAAAACTTTGTTGACAAGTATGTTCTTGATACCAAAGATATGTCTTGCAGTACACCATTCTTATAATCAAATCTTCAAGTATTTGAAATGTTTGTGAGAATAAGAAAGGAAGATATTGCTTAGAATCAAGGAATATGTAAGTAATTCAGAGATTCAAAGCAATTATATATAGAATGCTGTTAGAATGCAAGAATATGAGAGTACAAGAGTAATAGAGAGTAGTTAGAATGATTTTGATGATTGTAGAATGTTTGGAAACAAATGTATATAGAAAACAGAGAATTGTTGCCATTGATGAGGAGTTTTGACGAAGAGAAGCAACTATTCCCATTTAGAAATTGATTGCGATCCTTCGTAGATAAAACATGTCTTTTGAAAATATGACAGATAAATTCATGTCAGTCGACTGGTCGAAAATGGTCAGTCGGCTGAAAAGTAAAATCATGTAAAAAATTGTGCACAGATGTGCATGTATGTGCAGCATATATAGAACCAGTCGACTGGGCAAAACTGCCAGCCGACTGGCTGTATCTTTGCAGCACATATAAGCCATTTTTCAAAGAATCGAGATGTGTTTGTGTTGTGTTTTCTTGAGGATAGTCTTTACAAAATTTCTAAGATTCAAAAACAAATAAACACACATAGAAATGAGGAGTTTAATATCACCATTGTTCTTGTCTCTCTTTTTGTCGCATGATGCCATACTTGAGTGTTGTCTTGCATATGTGAGTGTCGCCTTGTCATGAATCAAAACTATGTGATTTAACAAAACGTTCAAATGAACATATGAAGTGGAAATGGTTCAGAATTCTTTGAAGTAAGAATTTTCTAAATCCTTATATCTATATCTTTCAAATGAAACAAGAAAATCAAGATATCATCTTGTATATTTTAAAATATGGCAAAATCAATTTTCAAGAAAAATTCAATTTTTGCACTAAATGACCAAAGAAGGAAATGGATAAAATAACCATTTTGAAAATATGAAATAAATTCTAAAAATCTTTAAAGATGTTTTAAAAGTGATTTAAGCTAAAAATATGGATTTCTAAATGATATAAAAGCCGTTTCAAAAAAATATAGTTTTTAAAACACTATTTGCAACACTTTTTCGCAACGCTTTTCAATTACTTTTGAAATAAAGGTTGGAACTAAATAATTCTTTCCCAATGTAAACATTTTTAAGTAAATGATAAAGTATTTTAAAAGGAGATTTGAACAATTCAAAATTATTTCAAAGGTGGTTAAACAAATAGTTAAGTGATTTAAAAGGGAAAATGAGTATGCGAAATGACTATTACATTTGTCCTACCTATGAGATCTATAACTGAAAACAAGATATGTAACTAAGGTTAGGAGTGAAGCAACTAGTTCCCTGAACTTACCTGGTCTCATTTTTTTCTTTTAGGCGAGGGGTGGAACATATCGAAGGGAAAGCTCGGATACTCAACTTGGATCTTATAAAAATAATCTTCCTATACTCATTATTAAAATCCGAAGAGGGACTTGTCCTATTCATGGAATTTAAAAGGTGATCTTACTGTTATTCCGTCCACAACACTTGTTGAATACGGAAGTTGATATTGAATAAAAGTAGAATGATTTCTATAATCCTATTTTCTCAAAAGATACTCCTTAAAAATGATTGGAGAAATATTCAAAAAGAGGTTTAAATGATTCCGTATTCACTAAAATAATATTTTGAAAATATATATCTTGAAGATATTTTGGTAAAGGAAAATGAATGAATCGAAAAACAATCACCTAATTACATCATTTTTATCAATGATTGGATTTCGAAGGAACCGATGTTGGATTTGGATGATTCCTATCCGAAAACCACTTCGAACCAATTTACGTGTTCGAGGATTGAAGATGTTTGAAGACGGAGATATTGAGATGAATAATAATGAGGGACTACTTGTTGATTAATTATGGATAAACTCCCGATTCATTATATTGTAGCAATGGTCTCTTTGTATGAAAAATCTCAGAACCACAAGGATAGTAATGACCGAGGAAAGTTTCTTCGGTTTCGTTCGGTCCTAGAATGAACTTGTATGGAAGAATGTCTGACCTTGCATTCCAAATCATAATGAGTGATCTCTATAAAAGTATATTAGTCGGTGGCAGAGAAGACACCTTCTCTTAGCTTAACACCCTTTCTCGAGACCTATGAGCTTAGAAAGTTATACGTTTGTAGAAGTCAGTCGTGTGAATGTGGAATGACAATGTGGTATTCAAAGTGAAAGAAGATGTGCTATGTGAAAAGGTAGTCGTTGCCTCGAGCCTCATCAACCGAAAATGACCGAAATAGGATTAGATGCGGTATGGCTAAGTGGGTCATTCCTAATTAGGGTATGATAATTCCCTTCTAGATATATTTCTTCCCGCTATGATGTTTGGGATGTAAATTAACATGGATGTATTTGAAGAGAGCTCTCGGATAAAGGTCGGTAACGACTAGGGGATGACATACTTAGTACTATCTAGTCGTAGAAATAGGTCGGTCTTGTGTTGGTAGAGGGCAGATGTTCTGTGCCTCGGGACATCCATCGAAAGGTAGTCCCTTCATCTGGTCATTTGTATGGAAACCCACTCTCCAATAAGAACTTGCGGTTTTATTTGTATTAGCGTAATGAATAGCCCCGAAATGCTATATGGGTAATTATTTCGGCTAAGATTAATAAGTTTATTTGCAAATGTTTTTAAAGAATGTCATTAAAATAATATCCCTAAATTTTACGTGATAAAGAGTTCTGGTTATCATAAGGTAAAAACTCGTTCTGTGTTTATGTGCGGCGTGGTCTTATGAGGTACCTTTTTGTTTTCAAAACATCGTACTTTGAGTTCTCATACCAGTCTTATGACTGACCTAGAGTTTGTTTTTCCCTTAAACTCTGGGTGCCCTATTTTTCGGACAGTCGAGTAGTCAAGATTAGGAGTATTTTGGAGCATGTTGGGGAACATTTGGAGAAGTCTTTTGGAGCTATGAGATGAAGTACCTTATGTAGATATCTACCCATTTTCCACCGTGTCATATAGTATGTATTTTCCAGCAAATGTACGGATAGACAGTTATAACTATCACGCTGGATTTATATTTGACTCTGATCATTTATGTATAATTAAAATGTTGAATGAGATGTGAGATTCTACTATTGTATTATCTTCTATCTTTATTTTCTTTTACACCCCTAATAATCTGCCTCCCCGGCACTTGGATTTATGGTACGTGAATACCGTGGATGTATTAGTGTCGATTTATGAGGGTCGAGGATACGGGTCGTCACAGTTTGTTTAAGGAATATTAGTAAATTTTAAATAATAAATATATGTAACTTTGGTCCAATGTAACGGTCCGCCTTTTCGAGCCGCGAACGTCGACAATAATACATCCATGGTATTCATGTGCCGAGCACAAAAGTGCCAGAAAGACGGAACGTTAGGGTAAAAGAAAATGGAAAAGAAACAGAACAAGAAAGAAGAACACGGTATCATAATCTCACATGTGGAACGATAATATATAATATCTCAAAAGGCCTTTAAAAAAAACTTTGATATACATTCATCATAGCAAACTAACTATCATTAGTCTGGATGGTTATAACAGCCTTTCCTCATAAGAGCTGATAAATTAAAAAAAAGTACTGCAGCGGAAAATAAATACGGTAAGAAATCGTCCAGCTCCTCTTCAAGAGCTCCAATGAACCACCGCTAAATCTAGAAATATACACAGACTGACCCGAGTATTATAAGAAAATAACATCCAAGTTAGTCTGGTAAACCAACTTGGGAAACTCAAATCATATGGGTTATCACATTTATAAAACCCTTTAAATGTAAAGGTGTCTCATAAAACCACGCCATAAATAAACAACGACAAGCTTTTGCCTTATGATAACCAAACCATTTCCATTTGAAATCCAGCTATACTATAATAAAAATGTCCAGGGTGTGAAATATAGGTAATCAAGTAGCCACGATGCATGTGAGTGTATATTACAACAGTAAAAAATATTCAATCACAACTGCTAAGACGCGTTCGCTAATTGTGTAGAATTCCATGGAGGTGCTCTTAGTAGTTTAAGAACGGTCCTCCTGTACAAGGATCATAGATATCCTTTCGAAGCATCGTATATCTCTAGATAAAATATAATACAGTAAAAACATAGCCGTTCCATGCCCGAGCATGTGGCACCGGGTCACATCTCTTCCGCATGCATATTCGTAAGTAACACTAGAATGGAGTGCCTGCACCCTTTAAGTTAGCTAAACCCCATAGGCTATGCCTCTTATCTCTGATTTCTTTCATTACCGACGGTGAAGTCACGCACAGTATCTCAACAAATGAGCCACAGGTTGAACAAATCTCGACACACGAGTCCCCAATTCGAATAGATCTCGAAACCACACATGGACTCACATACCTCAGCAGATCTCGGAACACACATAGATTCTCATATCCTGAATAGATCATGATCAACTACATGTATTCAAGCATTTCAAACAGATCTCGATCCTCCATATGGATTCCAGCATCTTAAACCAATCGCGAACCATTTTCGAAGCATAGAACACATATATGGTTTGGAATGGTTACGGTTTCAAGTCATCTCATATAAGTGCACTCCCAGCTTACCGGGCGCTCCAAAACCAATCGAGGATTTTCGGTAAACTCAACTCTAGTTCTGTGCGAAACAAATAGACAACACATAAGAGCGAAGATCGCCTCCTAATAGTTTAAGCAGACAGATTTCCTTATCCTTTGTCATAGAAGAGCGAAACCAGTTTATATATATATGTATGTATGTATGTATGTATGTATGTATGTATGTATGTATGTATGTATGTTGTCATCGTCGAAGATAATTGTACCATAGAATTTTCGTGTTTCTTCTATATATTTCAAAATTTATATTTTGGTAAATTTCAATAATAATGAGAATGATCACATAAGGGAAACTAAGTCCAATGTACCATCCATAAGAAAGTACCGAATAAAACATGATCAACACACAAGCAAGATCAAGTCATATAAATGACTTCTAATCTCTTTAATTAATCTTCCTTTATTAATTAGAAACCTCTTTTCTTAGTGAAACTCATTTATCTAATAAAACATCATTTATCTATCACTACTATTCACTTGTACTCTTTCAATGCTTCAAAAAGTATTTATATACTTATCTCAATTGATGTAAGTATATTCAAAAATCATTAACATGCTTTCTTACTTTAAACCTTTACTTTTTCTTTCCTTTTCAAAAGATTGCATGCTTATAATTTCCTTTAAAATATTCATTTTAAGGGTCTAAGTACTTTCAAAAATCCATTTAAAAGGGTTTAAGAATAATGTTAGTTAAACATTATCACTACAAATTCAAAACCATTTCATTTATGCTTACCTTCAAAACATCGTTCTAAAGATCTATTTACATTTATAAGTATAATCAAAAAGGGTTAAAGACAAGTATTATTAACACATTGTCTCAACAAACCCAAAACCATTTTATACTTATATCATCTTTAAAACCATTTTTTAAAGATCTAAGATAATATTTAGTTATGTTTGATAGTCGACTAATCGATTATCCAGTTAAAAACGATTGCTTATAGAAATCAAAATTCGTACAATTGACTCATTTTCGACATTCCAACTTAACTATTGCTCATCCAACAGTGAAATCAGGTAAGTTAGAGTACTGGTTGCATCAAAGCCTTGCCTAGACACTTCATTCTTGAATCTCACAAATAGATAAATCCACCTGTTGGTTTTTACTGTTAAGCATAGTTAATTTCCTTTTCCAAAACTTATATATATATAAATACTTCATAAATTCTTGTAAATAGGCAAAGGAGGAGATTTTCAAAACCTAGGATTGAAATTCCGCTTGATAACGAAGCGAAACTAAAATATATTTCAGGCTTACCTAGATGAGACTTTGGGTAGTGATTGACGAGACTTATGAACTTTCGATGGTAATTTAATACCAGAATCTATTGACTTCCGAAAGGTAGAGTTAGTATTAAAACTTAAGATGGCCAAAACAAGTACTTATAATATTATGAATGTGATGTATAACAGAGATGATTATGGGCTTAGAAGACCACAAGAACCGAAAGCACAGGTGTAAGATCTAGAGTGGCAACCAAAACTAAAAAGCGTATGTGTAAGGCTTGGAGTAACAACCGAGAAGAATAGTATAACTAGTTAGAATTGCAAAAATAGTGAATGCATAAGGCCTTAGTTGTAGCCGAAGGCATTAGTACCTTAGGTTTTGTGAAAAAAGGTTGTCTGGGACAGAATGACATACTAAGTGAATTGGTTATTGATTCTAGTCACGTTATCATACCATGTATAAGACCCTTATGAATGAAGCAATGATTTATGTTTATGTTTCAAGTTGTTAAGTAAACGTTGTAATATAATAGAGGAAAAATCCGTTCCGTGTTTTAGCGGCATAGTCTCACCATGTTTTATGTTTAGGCTAATATATTGCTTGTACTAGACTTTATGTCTGACTCGTGTTTTAGCGGCGTAGTCTCACTATGTTTTATGTTTAGACTAATATATTGCTCATACCAGACTTTACGTCTAACTCGTGTTTTTATTATAGTTTTCCTACTCGTTTAAGTAAGCCGAGTTTTATAAATTTAGACATGTAGCTTTTGGATGATGAACGAAGGGTTGAGAAGACGAAACAAACGACTTAGATAGTATAAATGTTTTTTTTATTCCACTGTATGAAGTGTTCATGTCGGCATCTTTATTTGTTAGATATGACAACATTATCATGTTGTGACTCGTTAATGTGAACAAATCTAAAATGTAAGAATAATTATGTATGACATTTATTCTCCGCTCTATTTACTTAAACTTTTGATATATATAAACTTGATCTGATCTCATCATTGAAAGATAATTTTAAAGTGACTGCAACATATTAAAGTTTTATTTTTGAGTTTCGAAAGGAAATATATTAAATGAACAAACGGATAACCTGTTATTTTCTAATTGCACATGCATACAACGATACAATTACTTTAAAATTGGTGCTACGATTGAAAAATCGCATCAACAAGTTGATAAAAATGAAAAATTGAAACTTATACCCACCTAGTGCATTGTCTACCATAAAAGGATATGAACCTAGTGCACTGAGAGTTTGCAAATGCGTTACGCACTAGGAAATGATGAGAAACTCATTTATATTAAACGAGGTATGATATGTAAGAATGTGTGATTTTCTTATTATTGTATACATGCCTGGCCTAAATGATTTGCTGCCTAGCCCAAAAACCAAATTTTATATTCTGTTCGAAGTAACATTCAAGCAAGGAAAATATTGACAAGGTGCAGAATGGAATACTAGACCTCAAACATGCAATGCATATGACATACCACTTGACCATACTCTTCTAAAAGAAGCATATTGTTCAACATTATATATATATTGTATTTATATTATAAATATTTTAAAATTTTGCCCTTGACTGGGGGTTGCCCAGCCCATGGACTTGGTGTGCTTCGCCGGGTCGGCTCAGAGAGTAATCCGCTAGAAATCCATCACTTTTTGTTTTTTTCCATAAAGTATAGCCTACCTCTTACCTATTACTCGCTTAATGTTATTTCAACTCCCTCACTTCACTTCGGCTCTTCAATTTCACAAACCCTAGAGATTGTGCGCGACTTTAAGGTTCGATTCAATTTTATTTCTCTTTTTTTGGGAATTTTCTTTGCTTTTGCAGTTTATCTAGATTTTAACTGATGTGAAATTATTGGTATTGAAAAATTGGCGGTTTGTACCCTGTTCAGTTTGAAATGGTTTTCTATTTGAAAGGGGAGGTAGCATGACATTTTGGACAAAATTTTTATCTATGGAATAGCATGCGACTTAGCCAAACATTGTGATCCTATATTCCCATTAGAGTGGTGTTAGATGCACTCCAGTTTGCATACGATATTCTTCCATCTTCATTTTACCCCCATTATTTTCATTGCCTTCATATGGTCTAACTTAGAAGATACATGTTCAATTTAGCCGACATAACGTGGCTACCAAATGCATTGATTTTCAATGTTATATTGCCTTAGGTGTTTTATGTTTTTGCAATATACTGCGGTCCGGTTTTATATTGTCAAACGACCGGGTGAAATGAAGCGGCGTGCTACTTTTTTCCTTTTCTTATTTTAAAAGGTCAAATATGAGGTTGCATTTGGCACGAGTTATTTCGTAATATCAATTTACTAGACCAGACTGTCCTTTCAAGATAGAAGCTAAAGATTTTTGTATTCTCCAAATGTTTATTTTTTCTAATTGGTAAAATCTTGTAAAAAAATAATAATATACAATTTTGTTTAGAGGGAATTAGGAAAAATGACAAACTTTGAAGAAAAAATTTAGGATGAAGGACGTCGAGTTTTACTTGTACGATGAAAGACAAATGCTAGTTATAATTAGTATTATATTCAACTTTTACAATATACAAAATGCTTGTTATATATAGCATTATATTCAGCTTTGCACTATACAAAATGCTAGTTATAACTAACATTGTCCTTCAGCCTAAAAAACAAACTTGTTGTCCTTCAGTCTAATTTTTTTCCCTATGTTTGTCCTTGTACTTATTTTCCTGTTTTGTTTATATGGTCGAAAATTCATTTATCTTAGCTATTCAACAAGACTGAGAAATAAGAACCGTGGATCTGTTGGAAGTATTTAGTTACCAGTGTCGGCCCTAGCATATTGGTTGCCCTAGACAAAATTTTAGTAAAAATAAAATAGGAAAAAATTAACAGTCGTTGCTAGGAATTGAACCCAGGTCGTTGAGAGCACAAGCAAAGGCTTAGACCACTGCACTACAAGTGATTTATAAAATATGTTGCCCTACTACACAACTAATTCAATTTTTATAAAAGCATCTGGAACATTTTGTTACCCCTTCCGCCCTCTCCGGCGGTGTTGCCCTAGGCGAAGGTCTCGCTTGCCTTGCCTTTGGGCCGGGCCTGTCAGTTACGCTGATAAGATACAAAGACTTCACATTTAAAATTACGTAAAAGTGAGTTCACCTTTACCTCTGATTACTAAATATTAGCAATAAATAAAAATTTCATTTGATTATGACTTTTTAGAGTAATGGATCATTTTGGGAGACTGGCCAAAAAGATGGAAGAAATTCGGAGGACTTGAGGTGTAAATTTCGGATGGGAAGCAATGGAGATGCAGTGCTTTGTCAGTGCCAGACAAAACAGTGTGCGAGAAGCACTATATTCAAGCTAAAAAAACGTGCAGCTAATTCTGCGCTTAGAGCTAGTTTGAAGAAAGGAAAAAAGAGTTCTTTGATTAATGCTGATATTAACACCGATATGCCGAGGTCAATGTCTCCAATGAATGCTGATGTCAAGGAGAATATTGGGAGAAGTCAAGTGCTGCTTTGTTCAGATGCAATAGGGGCGAGGGATCCAGTGATTCTTGATGGTCCAGTTAGATTGAATGAGCAGGATCGGATTCGATTGGCTTATAATATTTGTTTGAGTAAGGATGCAAATCTTCCCGCTGCTGATTCTCATGTGGTGAGTTTTTATTTGAGGCTGAGAAGCTATCTTGTTAGTACCATTTGTATAACCCTCAAATAATATTAGAGCTGTTTGATGGCTTATTTATGTCATATTATCTTAATCACTTATGTAAGATAAATACTCCAACTTCTTACATTTGCAGATACAAACCATATGTTGTTACTATTGACCGTGTTTATTTTGATTCACGGTGTCAATACTGGATTTATGTTTATAATTTAGCAAAGTCAAAAGTTGTCCATAGAGTGAGTTTGGCATAAGTTTCTTAATGAGATCGTGGTAGATAATGTGGTAGTCCAGTACTTATTTAGTGTTCTTTATCTGATTATAAGTGCAAATTGCCTTTTCGTCTATGTTAGTGAGATAGTTCTTTACATTGTTTCCCAATATTTGCGTAAATTACGACAATCCCCTCATGCTCTTTTACTTCACCCAATTCATTTCCATGACTGAAATTTGTGCCATCCAGTGAGGCAAATATGTTTGGCCTAGGGGATAGGCAAATACAAAGACAAAGGGGTAAGTGGTTTACAAAGAATATGCTAATTAAGTGCCAAGAACAATCTATTGATTTAGTGATCATTAATAACGGAGGGAGAAGAATGATTTATTCCCTTGTACAAAATGCACGTCTAATTTTTATCTAGGGGATTGATAACTACTCTCTGCTTTACCATTTACAATCCATTTTGTTGGAAATTTGTTTGAAGTGAATTGTTAAAAAATGGCTAAGTGGAAATTGGCTCCTATATTTGAATAGTCCCACATTGTGAGATTATATGTAAGAATCAAGTATTTATACTTGATTCTTAGAGGCTAAGTTGGGCCCTTTGGGCACCCAATGATGTTTTTTTGTGAGGAAGGAGGCCATGCTTGACCACCACAAGCGCGCGCCGACCGACCGACCCGGGCTCGGGCTTGTAGTGGTGTACCACTTATATTTTTGCTACAAATTTATTAACAGTTTTTTGACCAGGCTGCAACGGTTATTTAAGCCTGTATTGAAGAACGTTGAGCAACGTTCATTGTTTGACCTATTATTCTCAGATCCGTTTTTGTTACCCACGTCCCCCAACCAGTAACGTTCTTTTTCACTGCTCCGTCTTCTTAACTAATAGAGAGACGGACGAAAAGAAGAACAACATCTCAGTTTTCATTTTTAAAAAACCGCAAACACAAAAGAAAAAAATTCGAGCAATAATTTTAAAAGTGCAAACAGAATCGCTTCGTCGGTGCAACGAATCGATAACGTAAATCTTTAAGAGGCTGTTTATCCTAGAGGCGGCGATGATAGTTACGAACTGCTAGCACCAACCAGCAGATCGCCGAAACGTCTTCAAGAAAGTGACGTAGTCCACGACTCAGCCGAAGTTAGCCATTGTTTCCAACAATTTGAAGACGTTCGACAACAATGACTTCTGCTGCAGATCTAGATGCCGCCGCTCCCACTTCCTTCTTCCAACTCCCGATGGTCTCTGCTGCTCCCTTCAGATTCGAGGGCCTCCACTTCAAACGCTGGAGACAGAAGATGGAATTCTTCCTGACCACCAGAAAAGTGGTGGCTGTGCTGACAACCGACAAACCGCAGCTACCCAGTAGACCAGACGACGAAGCAGATGCAGATCAGATGCGAGCCTGGACAGAAA
Source organism: Allium cepa (assembly GCA_030765085.1). Lineage (NCBI taxonomy): Eukaryota > Viridiplantae > Streptophyta > Magnoliopsida > Asparagales > Amaryllidaceae > Allium > Allium cepa. The sequence goes on along the minus strand of CM060939.1, from coordinate 957,785,753 downwards.
AATCAAAGGAGTTGCAGAACTGGACAGAGCAAGATTACATGTGCCGAAACTTCATATTCAACGGCCTCAGCGATGACCTGTACGACTACTACAATTCTGACAAGTCGGCCAAAGAGATCTGGGAAGCACTGCAAAAGAAGTACGATACCGAAGAGGCTGGAGCGAAGAAATATGCAGTCAGTCGCTACCTTAAATACCAGATGACGGATGACTGGTCAGTAGAGATGCAGTCTCATGAGCTTCAGAAAATTGCTCATGAGATCATCTCCGAAGGTATGAGTTTAGATGAACAGTTTCAAATTGCTATTATTATTGATAAAACTGCCCCCAGGTTGGAAAGACTTTAAGAATGTGCTTAGGCACAAGACTAAGAAATTCTCCTTGGAGAGCTTGATCACTCGCCTCCGTATTGAGGAGAAGGCTCGAAATCAGGACCAGAAAGAGGAAGTGCTTGTTGTCGCCAACAACAACACTAAAAAGTCCAAGCCAGCAGTTCTGAAACCAAATCCGAAAAGCTTTAAGAATCAGAACCTCAACCGCGACAAACAGAATTGGAACCCGCAAGAGAACTTCGTAGTGATAGAGGAACAGAATATGAATCTAGTTCATTTCTTGATTTCTATAAATTGAATGGTATAATTCAAGAGAGAACTGCACCTTATTCACCTGAAATGAACGGTAAAGCTGAAAGAAAGAATATGACCTTTACCGAATTAGTTGTAGCTATTTTGTTAAATTCAAGTGCAGCAAAACATTGGTGGGGGGATATTTTGTTGACTGTATGCTATGTATTGAATAGAATCCCTAAATCAAAAAGTAAGATTTCACCTTTTGAAATTTTAAGAAATTATAAACCGAATGTATCTTACTTTAGAACTTGGGGATGTTTGGCATATGTTCGTATACCCGACCCTAAGAGAATAAAATTAGCAAGTAGAACATACGAATGTGTGCTATGCTATTAATAGCAAAGCATATAGATTTTATGACCTGAATACACATAATATAGTAGAATCTATTGATGCTGATTTTTATGAAAGTAAATTTCCTTTTAAATTGAGGAATACTGGGGGCACGTCAAATAACACCGTGCCTATTAGAACAGAACTTAATGAATCTTCTGAAACTGAACCTAAAAGAAGTAAAAGAGCAAGAGTTGATAAAGATTTTGGCTCGGATTTTTGCACTTTTACTATAGAGGAGGATCCAACAAACCTCCAAGAAGCCTTATCTTCTTTAGATGCCGATTTTTGGCAAGAGGCTATAAATGATGAGATGGATTCCTTGGAATCCAATAAGACTTGGCACTTAGTAGATTTACCACCTGGTTGTAAGTCTATAGGTTGTAAATGGGTACTTAAAAAGAAATTAAAACCTGATGGAACAGTTGAAAAATATAAAGCTCGTTTGGTAGCTAAAGGTTTTAGGCAAAGAGAAAATATAGACTTTTTTGACACTTTTTCACCTGTAACTAGAATCAGATCCATTCGAGTACTAATTTCATTAGGATCTATCCATAATTCAATTATACACCAAATGGATGTTAAAACTGCCTTTTTAAATGGTGAATTAGAAGAGGAAATTTATATGGACCAACCTGAAGGCTTTGTGATTCCTGGTCAAGAACATAAAGTTTGCAAATTAGATAAATCATTATATGGTTTAAAACAAGCACCTAAACAATGGTATGAAAAATTTGATAATTTAATAATCTCAAATGGTTTCAAAATTAATGAAAGTGACAAATGCATTTATTATAAATCTGAAAATGACATTTGCACTATAATATGTTTGTATGTAGATGATCTACTTATTTTTGGATCAAACATTCATGCCATAAACACTGTTAAATCTTTGTTAAGTGCCAGTTTTGATATGAAAGATCTAGGTGAAGCGAGTGTAATTGTTGGTATTAAGATTACTAGGTCCGAAAAGGGACTTTCTTTGGATCAATCTCATTATATTGAGAAGATCTTAAAGAAATACAATTACTTTGACTGTAAACCTGCATGTACACCATATGATCCTAGTGTAAAACTTTTCAAGAACACTGGTGAAGGTGTAAGACAGTCTGATTATGCGAGCATCATTGGCAGCCTTCGGTATGCAACTGATTGTACTAGACCCGACATTGCCTATGTCGTGGGATTATTATGCAGGTTTACTAGTAGACCTAGTATAGAGCATTGGCACGCTATTGAGAGGGTCATGAGATACCTAAAACGAACCATGAACCTTGGATTACATTATGAAAAGTTTCCAGCTGTTCTTGAAGGTTACACCGATGCAGACTGGAATACTTTATCTGATGACTCAAAGGCAACCAACGGCTATATCTTTAACATTGCTGGAGGAGCTGTTTCTTGGAAATCCAAGAAACAGACTATTTTGGCTCAGTCTACTATGGAGTCTGAGATGATAGCACTAGCCACAACTAGTGAAGAAGCAGAGTACTTAAGAAATCTGCTAGCTGAGATTCCTTTATGGAAAAAACCGATACCAACTGTGTTGATCCATTGCGATAGTACCGCGGCTATTGCAAAAGTTCAGAACCGTTATTACAATGGTAAGAGACGACAGATACGTCGTAAGCACAGCACTGTTAGAGAGCTACTCTCCTCAGGAGCTGTTAGAGTGGATCACATACGCAGTGACGAGAATTTGGCAGATCCTTTGACGAAAGGATTGGCCAGAGAGAAAGTCCTTACGACTTCTAGAAAAATGGGACTATTGCCCTTAGATTGTTGAGTCACGCATAATGGTAACCCGACCTAATGACTGGAGATCCCAAGAACTAGGTTCAATGGGTAAGAATAAGTTGTGAAGTGATATGAGTTAAACATGTCATTTTCCTATATATAGAAGCATGTATTCCTGAAGTGATTAGAGGATGAGTTAATAGAAACTCTTAATGAGATCTATACTCTATTTGGAGTGGAGTACCTACCTTCAGGAGTACTCTTGATAGACTCACCTGTGTGAATGTAGAAATTTGGCCGTTTTCGATGGAGTTTTGGGCAAAACTCCTAGAGCATTCACTAAACTGGACAGACGTACATGGCCATAAATGCACGGGCTTATTTGATTGCACTCTAGAAGGATTGTATGTGGTCTGATGTCAGGAATAGAGTTCAAGACTACGTGTCACTCTAGTAAAAACTGAATCTTATTCACTATGCAAAGGTTCAAGTCTAACGACACTTTTGTTTATGCACAATCTTATGTTTTCAGAAATTGCTCGAAAAAATATTTTTTTAAAATTCAAGTGGGGGATTGTTGGAAATTTGTTTAAAGTGAATTGTTAAAAAATGGCTAAGTGGAAATTGGCTCCTATATTTGAATAGTCCCACATTGTGAGATTATATGCAAAAATCAAGTATTTATACTTGATTCTTAGAGGCTAAGTTGGGCCCTTTGGGCACCCAATGATGCTCTTTTGTGAGGAGGGAGGTCATGCTTGACCACCACACACGCGCGCGCCGACCGACCGACTCGACCCGGGCTTGGGCTTGGGCTTGGGGTGGTGTACCACTTATATTTTTGCTACAAATTTATCAACAGTTTTTTGACCGGGCTGGAACGGTTATTTAAGCCCGTATTGAAGAACGTTGAGCAACGTTCATTGTTTGACCCATTATTCTCAGATTCGTTTTTATTGCCCACGTCCCCCAACCAGTAACGTTCTTTTTCACTGCTCCGTCTTCTTAACTAATAGAGAGACGGACGAAAAGAAGAACAACATCTCAGTTTTCATTTTTAAAAAACCGCAAACACAAAAGAAAAAAATTCGAGCAATAATTTTAAAAGTGCAAACAGAATCGCTTCGTCGGTGCAACGAATTGATACCGTAAATCTTTGAGAGGCTGTTTTATCCTAGAGACGGCGGTGATAGTTACGAACTGCTAGCACCAACCAGCAGATCGCCGAAATGTCTTCAAGAAAGTGACGTAGTCCACGACTCAGCCGAAGTTAGCCATTATTTCCAACACATTTGAAACAAATAGGGTTGGATAACGTACAAATAGATCATTGTGTTTCGTACTTCCCAAATTCAGACGCTTTCTTATTTGCAGAATGAACATTTTACTACACCGATTCAGATGTTATGTCTAATATTAATTGTAGATATACAAATTTGTAAACATACATTATGATGGTTTTTATGCATATCATCTTGTAACCAGAACAAAAATGGGAAGAATCCAGAATTTACTGACAGAGAAGGCATAACAAGTCATCAATGTGGAGCAAATGAATGTGTAAATGCACTGTGGTGTACAAACTGTGATCAGAATGGATATTGCGCTAATTGCATTTCACAGTGGTAAGTACCTCATATTCCAGTCAAACTTTGAAAACAATGGCAGCTTTTTTATGCTGGCTTCAATATTCTTACAAAGGTATGCTGACATTCCCGTGGACGAGTTTAGGAAAAGGTGTCCTGCTTATCAGAACATATGCAGTTGCAAAACTTGTTTGAGTTGTGATAATTTAATTAAGGTACATCGCTTCTCAATCTAAATTTGAATAACTGTCTTCTACATATATTAGCAGTTCAATTTAACTCCAGAACAAGGTGCATGAGATAGCTGCAATAGACAAGCTTTGGTACTTTCATAGCCTTTTGTCCTATGCACTTCCTTTTCTGAAGCAGATTTATTCAGGGCAATGCTTTGAAGTAGCATAATACACACACATACACACACACACACACACATGTGTGTGTGTGTGTTTGTGTGTGTGTGTGTAAATTATGGTTTTTATGTCGTCTTGTTTTATTGCATATGCTTTGGATAACTGTAGGCACCATATTCTCTATCAGGAGTGAAAACTGATATTCCCCGAGCAAATATTAACGCAGATGAGCAGATGAGCTGGTATTAGTTATCTGAACATTGTCTAGTCACTCTTTTTAAGCAAGAACATTAACATTACCAAACCATCTATTTTCTATGCAGTAACTTGTGCAAGCTACCAATACTTGATTTTCATAGGCACTGTCCTGAATGTTTTTTTGATCTTTGTCTCACATGTTGTCGTGACATTAGAAGGGTATCATTAATCATTACAAATGGGGATTCTTCTTCTGCTGAAGTTGGCAAACATATAGCAGACTCTAAAGATGAATTCTTTATTGATTTCGGACAGTTATATCCCAAATTGAAAGCCAGCTCAGATGGAAGTATTCCCTGTCCTCCTAAAGAAGTTGGTCGGTGTGGGTATTCAAAATTAACACTCAGATGAATCTTAAAAATAAACTGGGTTGCGAAGCTCGTGAAAAATGCAGAGGAAATTGTTACCGGTTGTAAAGTTACTAATATGACCGATTCAGACAAATGTAATTCTGAAAAGATCGACCTTCACCATTGTTATTGTGGAAACGATAACCTTGATAACATGGTGTATTGTCCAACATCTGAAAATTTGAAAAAGGAAGGAATAAATCATTTCCGTAAACACTGGCTAAAAAGGCCAGCCAGTTATGATTAGGAACGTGTTTGACCATTCATTAGCATCCAGTTGGGATCCAATGAGTATATGGAGAGGTATTAATGAAACTAATGACAAAAGGATGCCCGAAGATAATGCTCTTGTTAAAGTCACCGACCATATAAATAAATCAGAGGTAATTTTGTACTTACAGTTTAACCGACATTTTAGCTTTATTTGTAACTTTTGTCATGTTTATCTGGAGCATGTTAATAATGAGAGGAAATAAACGTAAACTTGCTTAAAACAAAACCATTATTCTGTGCACATGGTAGCACATTGGTCATCAAGATTATAATGTTTGGGTAAGAACAGCTGGAACATGATGGGTGACCTGGAAATTTGCTGAGTCGCCTTGTTGGTCTATATGCCCTTTCCATAGCAAAATAATAACATAGCATTTTCCAGTCAGTTCAGTTAGATTCTCATGCTATCTTTATATGCTGCTTTATTTATCTGGCTATCCAACCCTGGAAAAAAACCTATGAACAAGGAAAGAATTAAGATTACATGTGTAGGAAAAAAGCTGCATCACTGTAAATATATTGAAATCTGTAAATCGAATACCTGATGTTATTATATACTATCATTTAGGTTTTAACTTATGCCTGCAGTTTTTATCTTTTTCCTACTCCTCACGATGATCTTAACTAAAGTGTCATTAAATGGTGTACTAAATGGCATGACCCTCTTCGCTTGTTCACAAATCTTATAATCATCCATGGAATGAATATTTGCAGATAGATATTGATTTAACTCAATTCATCAAAGGATATTCAGAGGGCCTTATGAACGAAGATGGTAGCCAGAAATTGTTGATGCTAAAAGATTGGCCACATCCTAGTGCATGGGAGGAGTTCATACATTGCCAGAAACCTGAATTTTTTACTAATCTTCCTTTAGTTGAATTTATTCAGTCAAAATGGGGTCTACTTAATCTTGCTGCGAAGATACCACATGACAATACGCAGATTGATGTAGAACCTAAGATATATATCTCATATGGGGAATATAGTGAGAATCATAGTGACGTTTCTGCGACTAATCTTCGTATAAACATGGGAGATACCGTAAGTATTTGGTTTTTGTAGGATTTAGGTTTTTTCAACTCTAAACCAAAGTACAGTATGGAATGATTCATGGTTTGTTGTTATTTTTAACGGGTTAATGGTAATCCTAATTAACATGCTATTTTAGACGCCGTTGTAAAAGGCGCTTCATGACACGTCATGGTACATGATGCGGCATGGCGATAGTATCTTTTTATCTGATGTTGCGATGCGTACGAAAAAGCACATAATGTGGCACATGATGCGCAAAAAGCATTCCTTCTAGTTTTTTGACCTTTTTTTTTATAATTTTGTTTTTTCATTCGTTTTTCAAAATCCAATGGGCATAAAAAGTAGTATTTATTATGTAATTGCATTTTATACTTGAAAACTTGTCATACTTGCAAGTGTTTTGTATTATCATCTAATCAATTGTTGCACATATGCAAGTGTTTTGTATTAGCATCTAATCAGTTGTTACATATTTGCAAGTGTTTTGTATTATTATTATTTCTAGGACTAGGATTAGGTCGTGCAAGTGAAATGTGCATAATTTATTTATTTGATAAAAAAGAAATAGGGATTCGAACCCAAGACTTCTATAATCCAAGCTCGGAACGTCTTACCTTTTGCCACTTGATCCCTGACGTTATTTTTGCTTTTAGAATGACTTATCCTTAAATGTCTATGTTTACAACATTATATCTGATAATACTTCTGTCGAGTAATCTGTTAATTTTTTTTGTGTATCTTTCACTAAGAGAAATTTTATTTTTGTTGCCCGCATTACTAGAGAGATTGTTTTCGAAACTTGGTTATTTAACTAAGCACCTGCAAAATCCGAATCCAACAATACATGAATAAAACCTACTTTAGGTTTACATATTTAAAGCAAATTGTACCTTATATAATATATCTTTTACCAGCTTCTTATAAAATGAGATGTTCAACTAATTAATGTTGATTATATCAAACATCGATGCATAATGCATAACAAAAGGGTAACACAAGGGTGTTATCCCATTTTGTTTGAGTAAATGCACATTATTCAAGAAGGTAACACCGACCATAGGTTGGCCAATGCTTTTGTGAGCTTTTACCTCCTTGAGCCTTATGTATGGTAAATAAATTTGATTTGGGAATCTAGTGCATTTCTTCTTCTTCCAAGTTTACCTATTTCTTTTTTGGACGCATGTAGCTCAATAAATATCTAGACCATTAGCATGTTGATAAGATTTTTGGATTTTGGATCCAAAGGTTGCTTGGGTTGAAATCTACATCAATTACCCTTCTCTGGAAAACAATAGATATTGTAGTGCTATTAATTAATGCTGAGGGAATGTGACTGGGCAATACCACTAATCCTACCGTTGCTAGAGATCTTGGGTCCGAACCCCTCGACAAACATATTAATCAAATTAACTAAAAAAAAAGAATGTGATTATAAGTGAATGTATTGACACAAATCTAATTGCTAAACGTTCACTTTCTTTGTCGTTTGGTGTGTCAAGAGAGTTGGACAAATTTGAGTAGGTGCGAACCACTTTGTGCTCTGTTTGGGGTCCAAGACGTGCAACGTTTCATATTTGCGAGAGTAATTTTTTCTATTAATTGGAGCAAGTGATTAGTGAATTTGACTTTAGCCTTGTGCCTTTGTTGCGTATACATAGGTTTGATACACTGGATCTAGATCATCTTGTTAAGGTGTATTTCTATCTCTTTCTTGATCATATATATAAGCTTTGTTAATTCATTGTGTACTAATCAAACGGATCGATGAAGTCGTTTTTGCTGTAGTGATGAAAATACTTGACGAAGCCAATAAATTTATGAAGAAATATTAGTGAAAAACACGAAGTACTTAAAGAAGTAATAAAATTATGAATAACGTTGGAGAAAAATTGGATAGAAGATGCTTTTGAGTAACAAAGTTTTTAAAGAATACACTGTAATTCATGTTTTCATGTTTTGTTGAAATTGCTAAATTATTTCAATAAAATACTAAAAAAATAAAATAGATATGCCAGGTAACTCAAAATATTTCAATGCAAAGTTTTAAAAAAAAGCTTAAGATTTTCAATGGAAATAACGAAATAAAAAATGTTTTGGTAGTTCCAAAATTAATAAATAAAATAAATAATATCTAGAAAAATACATGATTAAAAAAAATAAAAATTAAAGTATGGATAAATTTGGAGATTTGATGGATAAATTTTAATTTAGATTGTTAGTGCATCCATACTCTTGAACATTAAAGTGATCTCCTAGGGATTTAAACATTGTTTTTACCATCATAAAAATTGAATTTGATAATTTAATGTTAGTAAATCGTGGTAATGTATAGTAAGTCGATCGATAAAAAGTTTTGTTAATAGTGACGCAAATCAAAACTTTTAAAAGCCAAACATGTGTTAAAATATTTCCTCGATTCTCTTTTGAGCATCTCAAACTAACCTTTTAATGTTTATTTTGAAAAATAAATAAATATGAGATAACTTTAAAAGCTTTTTTAAAGTATGAGATACCTTTAAAAAGTTAAATATTCCAAAAATAAAATCGTTGAAATAATTAGTTTTTTAAAAAAATGTTATTAATTTTTAATTTTTTTATCAATTCTTAAAAAACATGAAATATTCAAATATCTTTTTTTAAGGAAATTTAATTTTTGTTGATTGGTTAATTTTTTAAAGTTGAAGCTTGTTTGAAAGTTCAATTTTTCAAAAAAAAAGTTTAAAATATTCTAAATTGAGAAATGTTCAAAAGAATCCTAAATTTCTTTTATTATTGAATTTTTTTTTCTAAATTCAAAACCTTTAAAAAATAATTTCTCAAAAAAATGAATATTATTATGTATGCATTTATCAAAAAAATTTATAATGATAATCTAAAAGTTTCAAGTAATACGAACTCCAAATTAGACTTCTAATCAAGGTTTGGGAAAACGGTTTTAGTACCTGTTTCGGTCTTTCGTTTTATTTAAAAAATTTGGTTAAGTCGTTAGTTTCGGCTTTTTAGTTTCAGTACCATTTCATTAAATAACGCATTTTATCATATTTTCCTAATACAATAAATTGTTAGCTTTAGCAAAATAATTTATTACAGTGTTCATTACAATACTATCAACCAAGGTTCGAGATCTCGATTTCGATCTCGGTTTTGATTTTTAGCAATTTTAGAAATTTCAATCTAATTCGTTAATTTCGGAAATTGCGCTTCAGTTTTTAGTTTCGGATTTCATTATTTATTTTTAATATAATTACACGTATATTTGTTTAATTAATTGAAACAAGATGTATAATTTATTTTTAATTGAAAAGTAAGATATAAATGAACAATGTTGATTAATTATAAATATTTATAACACTAACAAATATTTATCTATTACTTCACACTTAACTTTTTTAGCTATAATATTCATATTTGTGATATTGCATGTTTCTGAAGTTAACATTTAAACTCAAATAATTGTTTTTTAACTTTTATTCTATAAAATTTGAATTCCAGTAGTTTTCATTATAGAATCGGAGTTTTGTCCCTACTGAAACCGAAACGAAATGACCAGAATTTCGGTGTTTAGGTTGAACTTTCTTCCTTTTTGTAAAGCAAAAATTATACGAAGTCATCTTAATTAAACATGGTGCGGTATTTTAATTAATGTTTCATTTCTTTCTCTCTTGCTTTCATTTCTCTCTCTCTCTTGTTATCACTCTCTTTTCCCATTAGCTTTCAAAGACTGTATAAAAAGATTAATGGAAGCTCGAAAACCACAATGTGATCTTTGTATTCTCACAATCTGTTCACATGATTCTTCATCTTTTCTTTTATTTATCTTCACTTCATCTAAAAGAAGGGGCGGAGCCCCGTTGTAAATGGGGGTAGGCACGTGCCTACTCTAGTCTTGAAATTTTTTTTTGGAAAAAACGGAAGAAAAAGAGAGCACAATAGCTTCTTTGTCTAAAGAAAATAAAAGAATGAGTCCAGTCTTTTTTGGTTTTCCGGTCTTTCGAGACGTCCGCATTTTTTTTCCTTCTCCATGAGACAACACACTCTTCATCAAACAATCTAGTGCGGTACCATTTTCCTTTTGAAAACTTCAATTGAGTTATCTCTCATGAAATTCAAAACTCAGAAAATTTGTAAAATGCGTAATTATTTCGGTTTTCTTTATGTTTTTTATGATGCACATATTTTGAAAAATCAATTATTGATCATTATTGCAATAAACTCAAAGTCTATTAAATGCTCAAGGTATTATTTATCTTAATTTAGTCAACAAGTTTCTTGTGTAAATTTTGTTAAATATCAATGTCATTAAAAAAACACAACGAAGCTTGTCGCAGTCGAAACCTATTTTACTTTGTGCCCATGCCAACGTTACATCCTGCCTACGCCACTGTTTAAAAGGCAACTTTTTTCTTCAGTTTTCATCGAAGTTGAATTATTCCCTTAATCTCAGATCGGTGTTGGCCGGAACCGGTCCAAGACGATTGGAATTTCGCCACTCTGACCATAACCTCACACTTTGCTTCTTAGCAAGGTTTACAGTTTTGATTTTCAGTTCCATTTCATCATTTGAAAATTTTGAAAGCTCGATTTCGTTATGAAATTCCATAAATTTCAATCCCATTTTGATTTAAATTTTGGTACTTTTAGGTATATTTTTTCCGATATACACATGTCAATGAATATTAAGAAAATGTATAGTGTGTTTACCTAGAAATTATGAATGGGGCGATTACATAACGAAGGTGAATGCTTTTATTTTGAGGTTCGTTTTTTTAATGTAATTTTATGGTATGAAAGGTATATTTTTGACAATATACTGAGTGTGTTTTATTAGTTGTTATATATATATACATAACATACATATACATATACATATACACATACACATACACACACACACACACACACACACATATATATATATAATATCTAATGCGCACGCGTGCACACATGCATACATGCACACATGCACACATGAAAAACAAAACAGAATCTCACAACGTAATGATAAAATATAATAATCAAATAACAGTTCATTAAGCTGTTTACAAAACATTTGATTATACTTATACAACGGTATCAGAGTTACACATAACAGAGGTAAATAAATAATAATGCAGCAGAACAGTATGATATGATGGAATAATATAGTAAATAGTAGTAGTACAAATCTTCGTCTTCGTCCTCCAGAATAAGTATTCAAATCCTGAAATGCTCAGGTTGACCCAAGCGAATTGAAAAGGCAAAACACTTGAGTCAGAAATAAAAGATCTTATATAAGTTAAATCGATGGTAAATATGCGTGTGACGGCATCAGAGATGTTTACGGGGTTTTACATCTCCTATCCAGTGTCTAACGTGAGTGCAGTAACTCAAGAGATGTCCGAGATTCACATTTTCTAAGGATCCGTTAAACTATGAAATATGTAGTATAATACGCTATTATAATAGTGTCTACACTAAAGTGTTAAAATAGCGTTAAGGCGTTACCCATATTCCCCTTAACACATTTTTATATTTCCATAGTCTATACAGTACCGTAATCTCCTTCGTACCGGGCGTCGTCAGAGGGCACTCCATAGGTATGGTACAAAACAAACTCATAGAAGACGCGCTAGGGCATGTGAACACGACACAACTAGGCAATGCCAGGGTAGATATACCAATTACACTTCCGGACTGGTGGTAACGTATATCAGCTACTACCGCCCACCTTGTTAGCCCGTGAGATGATGCTTTTGATGACAACAACCTTATAATAGATTATAAAATATAAATACTAACATTATAAGTTTAGATAAATATGTATATGCAGGATTTAACCATGCAGGTACCAAGAATGAAGATTGTACAGTATAGAGATTCAAGATATCAAGATTGAAGACTCATGAGTATCAAGATTATCAAGAGTTCAAGAATTGAAGTAATTTATTCTTTAATTAGAAATTTTGATAAAACTCGTAGAAAAGCACTGGCATCTTAAAATCCAATTTATTCGTGGAATGGAATCCACTTCGAGCCTGTTAAAGGGATGGAACCCTAAGTAGGATGGAACCTACGAAAAATCTAGTGGAACATTGTTTTGTATCCGCTAACTTTTTATTCAAAATGATTTTTCAAAATTATATCCTGTTTTCAAAACCTTTCTTCTAGAAGCATCAAAAACCTCCATCCTGATTTTAAATAATTTTAGCCTCAAAATTATCTTTAATTTCAAAGTCAAATTACTCCTGATTTTAAACTATCTTTTAAAATAAATATATTTAACTTTTAAATATTTATACTTAAGATTTAAATATAAAATTATAGTTAAATTTTATATATATTATTCTCTATATATTTACTTATGTATTTTAACTATAGTCAAGTATATTAGAAAATTTTAAAATAGTTTTAATATAAGATAAAGTTTATTTTCAAAGAAAATCAAATCATTAAAAATTGCTTTGGGATGTCGACATGCCTATGGTGATCATGTCGACATGGTGTCAGTTGAGTTCAAAATTTAAATTTTAAAAGAAGTGTCTATTCGCCATAACTCTTCATTCGTGGACATGGCTGTTGTTCTTCTATAAATAGGGGTTAGTTTCAACGAATTTTATATCAGATTTTCTGGTTTTTCACTCCTCTTCTTCTTCCACATTTCTTAATACATATTCTTACCATTACTCTGCCGAAATCAACATTGAATCAAACTCGATCTTTTCTAGTTTGATTCTCTATCACTATCTCAACAAGGTTCTCAGTGCTATTCAGAGTTATAGGCTTCTTTGTAATCTATTAAGTGAGAAAAGGTGTGATTGTGGCCTTGAAAATCAATCAAGCAAGATAAGGTGTGATTGTAGCCTTGGTAAATCAATTGGGTAAACTTGTGGCCCAAAAATCAACTATCTCTACCTAAAGGATTGTGATTCTGGAGGGTGTACCTCGTAGCCCTGAAATCGAGGGTGTAATTGTACAATTGCTTTTGAAAGGAAATCTATACTTGTGTTGCGGGACTGGATGTAGGGTAACTCCGAACCAGTATAAAATCTGGTGTGTTCTTTCCTTTATTGCTTTTACTTTATTTCTGCATTTGTGTTTGTCTCTGTGATCATATCTATGTCTGTATATTGCATACATCCGTGTTCAACTCAACATAAATTAAAAAAGATTTAGTAATTCTTTATAAGCACTATTCACCCCCTAGTGTTAATCCTAGCATTAAGATCCGTAATCCGCATTTCTTTCAATTGGTATCGGAGCAAGGTTTTCAAAGTTTCATAATTTGATTTTTGAAAAGTTTTCAAAATGGCTATCAACACTGGTACTTTTACTAACACTAGTATTCATGTCACTAGTTCATTTGTGGAAGGTCAGTCTACTATCAGACTGCCACTTTTTAATGGCGATAACTATGCATATTGGGCATGTAGGATGAAAATATACTTACAATCTATAGGATTAGACACTTGCAATATTACACAAACTGAATATTCTGAACCCACAACTGATTTTGCATAGTGGACTGCTGAGCAAAAGACTGTTGCACAAAATAATTCTAAGGCAATGAATAATTTGTTTTGTTCACTAGATAGAAATGAATTCAATAGAGTGTCAGTTTGTAAGTCTGCATATGAAATCTGGAAAACTTTGCAAGTTACTCATAAAGGAACAAGCAAAGTTAAACAGACCAAAATTTCCATGCTCACAAATCAGTTCCATTTACTTAAAATGAATCCTAATGAGTCTATTTCAGATATGTATAGTATATTTCAGGATATTGTGCACTCTCTAATATCTTTGGGAAAGGAATTTTCTGAAGAAGATCAAGTCAGATAAATTTTAAATTCTCTTACTCCATAATGGGATCAAAAGACACTTGCTATCGAAGAGGCAAATGACATCAGTACTTTAAAGATAGAAGAATTAATTGGAAATCTAATGTCGTATGAAGTTCAAATGATCGGGAGAAGAGAAAACAAAGCATCTGAAAAGAAATCAGTGGTATTCAATGCATTGACCGATGGATCAGACTCAAACAGCGATAATGATGAAGAGATAGCATTTATGACCAAAAAATTTGGAAAATTCCTGAAATAAAGAAAGATGAATAATCTCAAGAAAAACAACTATAAGAACTCTGGAAATCAGAATGTAGTGCCAAATAATATCAAATGTTACAACTATGATGAACCAGGCCATTTCAAAAGAGACCGTCCGTATCCAGATATGCAAAATCCTCCTATGAACAATGATCCAGCAAAGAAACGGAAGCGTGCATTTACTGCTACTCTAGATGACTCAGACTCGTCCTCAAGTGATGATGATCAGAAGACATATAATTCGAATTTATGTTTCACAGCTGTTCACGACTTCGACGAATTCAAAGAAACGGTCTCAGAAAAAGGTACACGTTTACAATACAATTGGTTGAAATTGCTTGCTTAGAATTAGTTGCTTGATTGCTTGATTGATTGATTCTGAATCGGTGTGTTGTTTGAATTTTAAAATTTTTTTATTTTTTTATTATTATCTTATTGTTTTATTATTATTTTTATTAGTATAATTTTCTAAAGTATACTATAAATATTTCGAATATATATAGACATTAAAAATAACAAGTATATTTAATATATATTTATATATATATATTAGAGAACTTAGGAAAAATAAATTATCAAAATTCACTGGCACATGTCGACATGGTCCCTACCATGATGTCAACATGGGCACCAGAATTTGAATTTCAAAATTTCAATTCAAATGTTTGAATTTCCCTCCATCTTTTCACTTCATTCAGTTCTCTGAAAAGCTACCTTTTGACTAGAGAATATGTCCTTTGAGAACCTATTTATTCACTATCTTTTATCATATCTTTTCACTCTCATTTTCAAATTCAAACTCTCTCTTCAAAACTTCAAGCTCTCTGCTCTCTACTTTAATGGCTTCTTCAAGCAACCCCTCCACCATGAGAATTTCCAAAAAAATAAAAGAGAAATTATTCAATGATCCGGAGGCAATAAAAACATACATCAATTATGCTAATTATGCCAAAGTACATCCCGGAAAGTTTGCTATTTTTAAGATTTCTCTTCTTATGAACTTGATTCTCTTTTTGCAAACAATTGAGTTCTTAGTCTTATTGATCCTTCTCAAAATAATTTTGTTTGCTATCCAAATCTTGTCAAAATTTTCTATGAAAATTTTAAACCGTGGATTTTATCATGGAAATGAGGATGAAATTTGGAGTAGTGTCAAAGGCACTAGAATTTTTTTGAATTGTGACCTTTTGGGTACCATTCTCAATTGCAAGTGTACGGGAATGGATCTTTCTAATTTTAAAATCGATGAAAAAGATCGTGAGACATTTCATCACATTTTCGAAGGGAATGACAATTTTGAATTCAAAAATCAAAATTTTTGACCAAAGGCATGAATTGTCAATCTTCTTTTGCAACATACTTTGACCCCAAGATCGGGGAATTTTAACAATCCTACTTCAAAAGTTTGCAAAACTCTTTTTGCTATTTTTGAAAATTATGACATAAATTGGACGCAAGTTATTTTGGATGAACTTCGTCCTAAAATTTTTGAAATGGGTGACTTTATATCATGGAATTTATCTCACTCGGATTTTTGACTATTTTGGAGTGGATTTCAAAGGCGAAGAATTTATTTCTAGAAAAGTTTCAATCATTCCAACATTTCGCTTATGAAAATTCCATTTGTTTTTCAACCTTATGAGACCCTTGCCGAAAAGGAAGAGAATTTGGCACATGGGGAAATGGAAGAAGAGGAAGAGGAAGAAGAAGAAGGGGATGAAATGGAAATTGAAGAAGAAGAAGGTGAAACTTCTTTGGAAAGCATTGACTATCCTCCTAATCCATCCACCAAAACCCTTTTCAAAAACAAAAAGACGATTGTTGAGAATCAACGGATTCTTAAATGATCCGTTAGTAAGAAGTTGGACAAAATTTCATCCAAGATGAACAAGTTCATTTCCAAAGTCAGCAAGAAACTTGGACTTTCTTCATCATCATCATCCTCTAACTAGTTTTATCTTTTCGTACCTTGTTGTATGTGTTTTAGCTTGTTTAAATTCGAAAGTTCATGTAGTTTCGTATGTTTAATCATTGTATCATCTTAGTATGCAATGAAATGAAATTTTCTTTCTGTTATCTAGCTTATCTTATCTCCAGAATAAATGTTAGTATATTATATAAATATATATATATATATATACACACACAATTATTCACAAAATCTAAATAGTCATTTTTTTTCACTAACCCATGTCGACATACCCCCTACGACCATGTCGACATGTACTGGTCAGAAATGAAAATTCATTTTGAATTTGAAATTTGAATAACAACCATATGTCTATTCATTTCAAATGAATTTCTACACTATATATACCTATTTCTTCCAGAATTCTTCATTGAAAATTATTTCCTATCTTCTAATTCTTCATTTCATTCACAAATTCAATTATGGCTAATCCAATTCACAGTTTATCCGAAAATCTTGAAGAAACTCTTAATTCGTTCAAGAGTATTCTCTCGTTCATTCTTCGTAACCAAGGACGTTTAGAATTGAGTCAAATGCAGATGATCAAGGAGCAAGAAAGGCATTTCGATGCAATACGATGGATGATTTCCTCCCTATACAAGGATGATAATGAAGCACATCCTCCAGTCTCTCTCACCAACGACAATGATAATTGGGATGCTATTTAGGCAGATCCAATCTTTAAAAAAGAAGGGTGGGTGGAAGTTCCATGTAACGTTTGATTTTTATTTATTTGCTTTGTTTGAATTGTTTGTTTGAATTAATTTGATTTGGTTTGGATTGATACTCGGTGTGGATTGATTTCTTAAATTGGTTTGATGGTTGCTACATAAAACATGTATATATATATATACATTGAAATGTATATAATCCTTGATTAATTATCATGTTCATAAGGATAATTATTGCTTAATCTTTCTAGTTTGATTCTCTATCACTATCTCAACAAGGTTCTCAGTGCTATTCAGAGTTATAGACTTCTTTGTAATCTATTAAGCGAGAAAAGGTGTGATTGTAGCCTTGGTAAATCAATTGGGTAAACTTATGGCCCGGAAATCAAGAATCTCTACTCAAAGGATTGTGATTCTGAAAGGTGTACCTCATAGCCTTGAAATCGAGGGTGTAATTGTACAATTGCTTTTGAAAGGAAATCCGTACTTGTGTTGCGGGACTGGATGTAAGGTAACTCCGAACAAGTATAAAATCCGGTGTGTTCTTTCCTTTATTACTTTTATTTTATTTCTGCATTTGTGTTTGTTTCTGTGATCATATCTGTGTCTGTATATTGTATACATCCGTGTTCAATTCAACATAGATTCAAAAAGATTTAGTAATTATTTATAAACACTATTCACCCCCCTCTAGTGTTAATCCTAGCCTTAAGATCCGTAATCCGCATTTCTTGCACACCTCGAAACGCACTCCCAAATAAAAAATCAAGGGTGGCCACCAAAATCACAAAATCAGAATATAGTGTCGAAGGAATGTGCCCGATTGGAGGAACGACCTCACTTGGCCCGTCGATTGTTCCTGTTTTAGTCACATCAAGCTGACTCGCGGGAGTCAGGTCAACGTATATACCTCATATAGGATTGTCGTCCACCATCCTACTTCATTCTAGAATCTCTACCACGTACACAGTTGTTAAAGTGGTTTTCGGTATTGGCAGAAAGTATGACAATATCCGACTTCGGTCTCTTCAACAACCAATCGCTTATTACACACCGGATGGTCTTTTACATTTCAAAAATTCAATTCACAATTGATATCAATATATCATATTCTCAAAACCATATCACTTTCAAGATCATATTCACTTTGAAATCATGTTCACTTTCAAGTCATATCGTCTTCGAAATCACAACTCTTTCAAAAATCATATTTTCAAATTTACTTAAATCCTTACTTCAAAATCATCATATTCCATTAATTATAACATTTAAATTCCAACTTAAGCTATAACCTCATTTATCCATATTTTCTTTTAACCAATGATTAGAATATAAACACTTCTACTTTACTTAGCCTGGAATTTAGAAAATAGTTTAAATAGTTATAAATAGAAAAACTCTAAAATAGTTAAATATAGATAAAAAAAATCTTACTTTAAGATAATTAGATAGATTTAAAATAGATTAAATATAATTAAAATAGATTAAATAGCTTTAAAATAGATTAATTAGATTTAAATTAAGTTAAATGGTGTAATTAGTTTGAAAGTTTGGAAATCTTAAAATTTAAAGTCTTTTAAAATAATATATTTTAAAACAGTTTACATTAAAAACATGAATTTGACATTTATATCAATTTAAACTGTTTATTTCATTCCAATACATTTTGACCATTTCAACGTCCCAAAACCCAATTTCAAATTTTCCGATTCAGAATTCTCAATAAATTAAATTCAATATCGCTTAAATCCATGTTGAAACATCGATTTAATTACTCCAATTTCAATATATTTCAAAGTTATACTTCAACGATTTTAATAACTCAATTTCGATAAACTTCACTTATATTCCAAATTCACTATAAAAAAAATTCAATTTTTATTCCTTTAACCATTCCTTTAAAACAATTCAATTTTTATATAAAACTCAAAATTCGATAAAAATTCAATTTATATAAATCAAATTTATTTCAAAAATATCATTTAACTCAATTCAAAACTTAAGGATTCAAAATCATTTAAATTTAACCGATCCGGTGTCCGTATATAATCTCTACTCAAGGGTCAAGTGATACGGATATTTACCATTTCAATCCGAAATTTAAAATTTTATATTTACGGATATATATCATTTCAATCTGCAACCCGAAAATATTCAAAATCCATAAAATCGCTCGAGTCTATCATTTCAACCCATAACGATTTCTTCCTAATCTATACATCATTCGGGTATGTATCATTTCAACCCATAGGAAACTTGCAATATTATAACAGTATAAATTACAATATCCAATCAGCCAATATCAACAATCAAACATCCATCACAATCATCATTCCAATCCATCAATAAATATTGACAAATAACAGATACACTCACCTTTGAATTTAAATCGAATTTAAATTCAAATTAAGCCCAAAATTTGAACGGTCTTAGGATTCGTCCAAACAATCATCAAAATGTCCGGAATTTTGATACGATCCTAATGGAGAAAACCGCGTGTGAATTGGATCTCGTATGTGAAAATTATGATAATTAGAACATTGAATAATTTGAATTTAACTAGATGAAAACGGAAGAATAAATAACCGCCACGTCACCTGGCTACCACGTTCGACATCATCTTCTCAATTTCACACGTCAGCTAGGGTTTACGGTCGCCATTCGCAACCTCCAAAAAGGGCCACCTCCTTCACCTACGTCCAAATCAGAAGTCCCCATCGGCTCCTCCATCAACGGTTGATCCTCTAGGCTACTCGCGGCCCCCACATCATCGCCAGAGGTGGCTCGCCGTCGCTGCTCTTCCACGCTAGTTCTGGCGAACTCGTGCGCCTAGGAGATGATGCAAACCGATGGATCGGCTTTCCTAAGCCCTCTATACACTGCAGCAACCTCCGATCGCATTATCGACGAAGATCAACCGTTAAACAAGACGGTGAACTATGGATGGCCGAGAACATATCACCCAGTTTCGGCTCCACTGAAACTTGAATCTAAAAACTAATTACAGAATTGAGATGCGCTTGTCGAGAGCTTCAAAACGGTATATAATTTGATAGGGTTTGGAGGAGTTAAATTTTTGGATTTGGTTTTAAAATTGAAATTGCTATTTGGGAATTAGGGTTTTGATTTGTCTGCCATTGGAAAGAGGAGCTGAGAAAGAGATGTACGTATAGAAGAATAGAAATAAGAAGGAGCTAGGGTTTATAACTGGATATATATTGGTAGGGCTGAAAATAGAAAGAACGGACAAGATTGATTGAACGATAAATGACCCGAAAAGCCCGTTTCGTTCCCGAAACGAAAATGTGTCAACCCATATATCAAAATAAATGTTTTGGATAGTTTTAAACTGAATGGAACAGGTTTCAAGTCCAAATTCCATCGTATGAAGAAGTTACATTAAAATCAGCTTATTTCAAATTGATTTTAATTAAATTGATTTTTAGGCGTTTCGAGTCCATACGATCAAACGACAAGTCTGATTGCTACGAAACTTGAAATCCTACAATAATTCACTGTTACAGATCCGATGAGACTGCTTTGTCGAAATCTGAGACATTTACAAAATGACTATTTTCACGTTAATTAAATAAATTAATAATTAATTAATTAAATCACTTTTCAGTTTAATTTTAGTAATTTACAACTTCTATCCTTTTTGATTTTTTTTTTCATTTACAATAATTTAAACAAATTTAGATGTCAGTTTAAAGCTGGTTAATTTATCAATTTCAGTGTTTAATTTCAACTTCATTAAATTCAGAAATTATAAATTAAAATTCCAAAATCCATTTATTAAAAATTTAAACCTTGTTATTCAAGTCTTTTATTACAATAAGGATATAACTGACATTGGTTTGTATCCTAGTATATTATTATTTCCCAATTTCATCTTAATTTCCATTTACGAAATATTTAAATATTTAATATTATTTAATTACAATTAATTCAATTATTATAATTTAAATTCCAATAAATTGATAAATCTTGGTTTCCATTCTTTTTATCCAACCAATTGTCATATTATGAAATAAATTAACATTATTTCTAATCGTTACCTTAATTTTCATTCACGTAATACTCAATTAATTTTATTGCAGTTGGTTTCAAATTTAATTTAATAGACTAAATAAATAGGTAGCATAAATAATTGTTACCGTTTACTTTTTAATTACACTTATAAGTTATTTTATTTCTAACAAAGGTTATAAATACTTACGTAACACCAATTTTTATTCAATTACCATTTAATATGTATTTTTTTTTCATTGGCTAATTCAATATTTCCAATCGGTTTCCTCTTATTCAATTTATAGCCAAGTATAACTTTTATACATTGTTATTTCAATTAATTGGAATTCATTCAATTTATTAATAATTAACTTAAATTGACATTGTTACCGTTCATTCTAGATATTGTTTCATTCCTAACTCATAATTTTTTATTTATTTCAACATTAAATTGCAAAACTTAACTAAATTAACAATTTTTAATTATCGAAAATCACGGGCCTTTATACATGCTCACACACTCTAACGACACACTGGTAGTTGTGGTTGAATCGTAGTCGAATTTGGTATTGAAAATACTGATTTGAACAGTTTAGATGCATGCTAATTAACGATTGACGAATATGTTTGTATGTGTGTGTGTGTTTGTGTATGTTTTTTTTTTGTGTGTGTATAGGTGTATGTTTTGTATTTTCCCAGTTTATCATATATTCATGTTTTCAATATCTTTTTAATAATGTGTATACGTTCTCATTATTTCATTATTATACTATTATTAATCAAATATTTCATAAAACCAGACTTATGCTGAAGTCTTTTGTAATTAGAAAATTTTACAGATTTTCAACTTTATAATTCGTGAAATATTATACTTAAAAAATTTAGAAGTTACTTCATATTATATATTTCTTTTGTCGGTAATGAAAAATAAAAGAAAGATCAATTTTGTATGTTTTAGCTTAATATGTATATTTTAGTTTAAGGAATGAAAAGTGATTTCGACTTTATTATTTGAAAATAGTTATCTCTCTAATATTTAATTATTTGGAGTATATTTTAATCAGATTAATTTCATGAAAGATAATTTTTCAACCTTTTCTTTTAATATTAAGAAATTTCCCCGTAGTGTCTTGTGCAAATGTAAATTATTGTTATTTACATATTATTTTTTTACATTTTCTAGTACTTATTAGGAATACAATATTTCCAATTTCACCTTTAAATTGATCTTGAACTAATAATAGTAGATATTATATGCAAAACTTGTTAGAAAATTTCAATATGTGGGTCACTTACGTAAAAGAAATGTGTCGTGCTATTTTAACATAAAGCCTAATTAAAGTGATCGATTATAAATTAAAGTTAAATGGCTTACATGTATAATTGTTATGGTATTAATGTGTAGATACTGAGGCAATTCTACTTTGTTGAAGGGTCAAATTAGAAAATGCCAACATTAAAAATAAGAGGTTAAGGTTCTCAAATTACATAAGCTCTAGTTATTCTCCTAATATCTTCTGTGGAAATAATTCAGATCTAGGGTTTATGTCAATTTGTAAGATCAGATCTAACTCTTATCTTTTAGATTTATCTCTTTCTCTTAATTAGTTTATGAAAGCAGAAACTATGAATTCAGATCTAACATAAGGTCTAGAGTTTATGTCAATATGGAAAACCAACAACTATGAATTCGGTATGGCTTCCGCTAGTTTGTTTACTTTCCACTGATTTCTTCTCAATCAAATCAATATGGGTCACCTATTCAGATTAAGGGTTTCATGATTAATCGGTCTTAAAATATACTAAAATTCTAACGAGTGGTATCAGGGCTGTAATAACCCGCATGTTTTACGATTGTATATTTAAATATAGCATCGTTAGTCGGATTTAAGTCCGAAATGTCACTTTTAGGAAACAGTCGAATTAGGACTCAGGACCACTTCCATTAAGTCCAAAATGGTGTTTGCGACCTTTTTGAGTATAAACATCGATATGTTTGGAGTTGGCTGGAATTTTGCTATTTTTCTATTGGGATTTGGGTTTGGGTTTCAGCCCTTTGACTCATCTAATAACCTATCCCTTCATCCATCTCCTCTTCACTCGCTCTATTATTTCCTAACACTCAAGCAAAAAGAAAAAAATGGGGGAAAAGAATTGAAAATTAGAATTCCAAACCCTAGTTTGATTAGGAAACTCAAGTTCTTGTCCCCAAAACCAAGGAGAAAGCTTAGGTAAGCACTCTCCTCTTCTTCTCCATCTCAATCCCTCTCCAATTTCAGAAATTTCCTATAACCTAACTTAGGAAATATTTTTCTTATGAGCTTAGATTGGAGCTTCTTGAGTTGTTGTTGAAGATGAAGTGATCTTTCCTTTGTTTTAGAGCTTCTCATTTGTGTTTGGGTTTAAAAGGTGAGCTTTTGAACTCACATCTATGTCTATATCTTTGATAGTTGTTAGGTAGTAATTCCTAACACCCATTGCTTGTGCATTTGCCTTTGAATTGAATTAGTTTGATGAATATTCCAATTTTTGGTGTTTTGAAGTCAAATCTTTAAAAATCCTAACTTTGATGTTTGGACATGTTTTTGGGGTGGATCGAAGAGTCTATAAGGCTGGGTTGTCGCTTGGCATAAGTCCCTGGTCTCCATTGCTTGTCTGATCGCTTCCGGTAGGATCTTGCCCCTCTTGGGGGCTAGGCTGATATTGCTTCAGAAGCGGGTTCAGTCGATTGAACTGTAAGGTCAGTCGACTGAGCCAGGGGATAGAAAACAATCTGTGCATGCGTCAGTCGACTGACTATGCAGTTCAGTCGACTGACCTCGACTAACCTGGAAATTGAAAGTTTCCAGGCATTGAGTCGGTCGACTGACTATCTGGCTCAGTCGACTGGCCTGCTTGCCTCGGCCCAATTGCCTATGGTGTGTGAATTTCCAATTTTTAATCGATTCATGTTGATCCGATTTGTTGTTATCATTTATTGACTTTGAGGACTTCTTTTTCGGGGTTTTTGGGAATATCCATTTTGATGGATTCGATATCGATTTATATGGATTTGATTCACGTCTTCGTACGTGAATTTTTGGTGATTGATTATTTCTACAATCAATTTTTGTGATTTGTCACTTTAAAATACAAATGTTTCTATACTAGTAGTAAATATTCAAACTCTTCCACAAAGATGATTTCAACTCTATTTTAATACAAAGCTCGTTTGTAAAATCGTTTTCCAATCTATTAGTATATTCAGACCTTTACCTCATTCGTATGAGAAATCTAATTAAACGACTTAGCAAAACAAGTGGTATGAAACGCTTGTGTTTACTTCGTCGGTTAATTTTTGGACTTGTACGATTGAAAATCTTGTGACAATTTTCGAGTGGAAATCTACAATTTGTTCGTAAATATTTAAGTTAAACCAGTGGTTATGGGACATAAAGCTAAACTCATATATTTACTATCTTGGTGTAATTGACACTTTTTATTTATCGATGATGATCATTTTATGATTCAGACTAGCGATGTGCGAAGTCTCTTTGTTTGCGTAGGGGATTAAACCCTATTTGTCATCGTGTTTGGGATTAGGTGAATTGATGCTGGCGTAATTCGTGGGGCGTGATGCCTACAGTTACAAGCGATTCCACTGGGATAGTGGCGCAACCGCCGTGTAAACTGCGATCTAGAAAACCGAAGCGAAATTCGAGGGGCGTGATGCCTACGGCCACGAGCGATTCTACTGGGATAGTAGCGTAACCGCCGTGTGGACCGCGATCTAAGGCGACAACCATGGCGAAATTCAAGAGAGATGAGAAATCTAAGGTTACAAGCGATTCTACTGGGATAGTAGCGTAACCGTCGGGTAAACTGTGATCCATGGGGGAACGTGCTTTCCATATCCATTTTTAAAAGAATTTTTAAAAAAGTATTTTCACTGGAAGTTGAAGCAAGTATATTTAGTACTTGGAGATTTTTAGTCTTACGCCTGGCCAGCGTATGCCTAATGTCTGTGAGAATGACGATGGACTTGTTAAACTTCGAGTTATCAAGTATTTTCAAACTTTGAATAGAAAATCAATAGTCTGAAATTAGAATTACATAATTCTAACTTAATGAATTAAGGAAGAAGATTTTTTAAAATATCTTGAAAGCACACAGCTTTGGAAAGGATGTAATATGCAAATATTTAGCATGAAAGATTTCAAGTTTAAAAAATCTGAGTTTTGTAAGTCAAAAAAAAAATTGGTAAAAGACTTTTGTGTATTGATTATTGAAATCGATGAACAAAACTAGTGAGATAAAATAAATGGAATGAATCCTATAATTATTTGTGAGTTTGAAACTTGATAAAATTGTGTAGGGTATAAATATCGGTGAGATTTTAGCAATCATTTTTCCTAACTTATAATTTCGGGATGAAATTCTTTTAAGTAGGGGAGATTGTAACGATCCTGAATATTGAACAATTTAATTTGTAAATATTTAATTTATTTTAAATATTTAAATGATGATTTGACTTGAATTTCGAATTATCAGAATAAATTGGCGATTAAATATTAGAATTTAATCTATTTAAAGTTGAATAGAATTTGAATTTGACTTTGGAGTTGAATTTGAATATTGAATTTGTATTTAAAATTTGAACAAATACACATAGTAAAAATTCAAAGAACATATTTATAAACTTTGAAAAAAAAATATAATGTAACTACACTTAGTTAAAGTTTTAACAACAAAAATAATACAAAACAATTGGATTTAAAATAAGAAAGAAAATATAATATAAAAATAAACATAAAATAAATAAATATAAAAAAATAAAATAAAATAATAAGTGTACACTACCTTACCTATCAGTAGAAAACATGCCTTGTTCCACGCCGCAACCAATGCTTAAAACACGAAGCCCCCCCCCCCCCCTTTTCATTCGAAACCCTAATCAAACCGAAGAAAAAAATTAATGGCGTCTTCGTCTTCGTCTCCCCCTTCGTTCCAAAATTAGGGCTTCAATTCGATTCGTCCTCCTGTTCGTTCGTCTTCTAGCTCGCGTGCTCCTCTTTAAAGCAAAGGTGAGTACGATTAAGCTACTCACATCTATTTCATACTCCTTAAGTCGTTCGTTTTTTTTTTGCTTTGATGATTGTTTGTCTCTGCCTTTTGTTTCCATTCGATTTTGTAAGTTTGCTATGATGAATTTTTTCTGGGTTCATTGTTCGAATTTCTGGAAATTAAATTTTGTGATTTTGTCCTTGCTTTGACTTCGGTCTTGATTCTTTTTACTTGAAATTTATTTGTGAATCCATGTGCTTGCTCAATAGCCCACGGTTTTGCACTGCAGTTGTTTTCGACAGTAAAACTTGATTTTTGATGATGTGCTTATTCCAGTTTGTGTAGTTCCTTTTTGATGGACGAGGATCTTGTCTTTGGCAAGTGAGTTGAATTGTTTTGTTGGCATCGGCATTGACCTTTAACCGTTGAGTGCTGCGGTGCCATATCTATGGTGCCCTCACTCCATACTGCCGGTTCTGTTACCTCCCAGGTTGCATTTGTGGTTTCTATGGAAGTAATTATGTGATTTCCTGGGTAATTGATGCATGTCTGTATAGGTATATATATATTCACCTCTGTTCTCTGTTAAAACCCAAAACTATGAGTAAACATCTAAATTTAAATCTTAAGTAGGTTAAGCTGGTTGCTTAAGTAATTGATGTGATAATGATGCTTGTTGTGATATTACTGCATACATATATATGAATGAGTTAGTATGTGTGCATGTTAGTTTCTTTCTAGTTTGAAACTACGGGGTATAAAATAGATTCAAAATCAGTTAGTTGCTTTCCTGGTTGGTTTAATGTTGAGATGTTTAACAAAATTTGTTTAAAAACAGCAAGATTTAAATTGCGAGTAACTTCACTTTCTAAAAACTTAACATAAAAATTTGTTTGCTTGCCAGTATGTTAAAGTGAATAAATATTCACAGAGGTATATATGTGAAAATCAGGTGTGAATATTAAATGGATCTGTTGCAAGTTAAAAGTTTAGATAAGTATGTTTATATACATTTACGTTTAAACTCTCTGTGTACTCTTGAATACTGGAAGTAATTATACAGGCTGTTGATCATATGCTCTCTGTTCTATGATCTTTAACATAAGCTTTGATCTCAAAATCATTTCCTTTATAAAACTTATGATTTCTATACAGGTGCATTTGATAAACGGCATACGTTTTCTGATATGAAATATATGTTACAAGAATATTTTTACTAGGATAAAATAAAAGAAAAAAATAAAAACCTGTGAGTAACATCACTGTTAAAAGTTTAGATATATGATTATGTTGCATGTTTATCTCTGAAATAAGTTTGTTGATGAGTATATTTTTAAGGAAATCCTGTGTGTGTACTGCATGTCATTATACTTTAAAGGTTTTATATCCATACTAATTGCACAAGATATTGTTTCCTTGATGTATATGAACCTGTTCATTTGTATTGTGTGTTTCTCTTGTTACCCCTACTTGAACCCAGATGCTTTTGTCTTGTGTCATATTGTTTGGGGTTTATGTTTAAATACCTGTTTGAGTGTTGCTATATTTCTGTGTACCTGTCTTGGTTCACTATTGTACTTAACTGCACTTGATTGTGATGTTGTTACCAGACTTGAGTTGTATCCTTTTTCATGTTTTCTGGCCTACCTGCCTGTGCAGTTGCATTCTAGGCATGATAGCATTATGCATTCTTAATGCTGTTTTGATTTGCTAAAGTTTTGCATATGAGATCTTTTTAATGCAGTCTTGTGTACTTGTGGTGGCTGTGTTATTGTTGCAGTTTGCCCTTGCATACTTGTGTTGGTGCAGTTTGTATTTGTTGTGCCCCTCTTGTATATATGCCTTTGATTGGTTCTGATGTTTTGTTACTTAAATATTGGTGTTATGGTGCCATATTTTGGTGCCCTCGCCTCATTTTGCTGTTTCCATGTAATTTGTACCCCTGTCTTTGCGCATTAGGTCATTCGAGCCTTCATGCCTTGTGTACTTGTGGTGGCTGCGTTTTGATTGCAGATTTGCCCTTGTGTCCAAGTAATGGCTGCAGTTTCATTTTTATGAAAATTTTGCACTTGTTGAAATGTGCAGTAATAAGTTGTTTGGAAACTTGTTTTATTTCACAAGTTGTTGTGGCGAGGCAGCGCACGCGTGCGTGCACTGCAGCCACATAGTATCGACATTTTGAATCGATATTTGAACCTTCATTAATTTTGGTTCGTTGATCTTTTGAGTATATCATCACGATAGTGGCGAGGCAGTGCACGTAAGCGTGAACTGCAGCCACACGATATTGATTTTTTATTGATATCCTATTTTGTTTTGATTTATGATCTTTTGCATATTTCCTTACGGTAGTGGCGAGGCAGTGCACGCAAGCGTGAACTGCATCCACGGAGTTGACATTTTAAATGTGGCGAGGCCGTACGCGAGTGCGTGTACTGCAGCCCTACCAAATTTAATGTTTAAATTAATGTTTTCTTTGATGAAAATTATTTTATGTTGCAAATTCAATATATTTTGAATCGATTTTGATGATTTTGTTGTTAATTGCCGTTTAGGCAAAAATCTTGATTGTTTTCTAAATTATCTTCATCAATAATCCCTTCATCTATCTCATTGATAATCTGAATCTGTTGAATTGTTGTTTAACACTGTTAAGTGTTATATTTACCGTTATCCGATTTCTTGTTAAAGGGTCGGATAGGTAAATTATATTTGACTGTCATCTAATTGTTGATTATTATTGCCTCTATGCACTAATAACTGAGTTTGAATTAGACTGACATGTGTATTATTTTCTTTTGAATATAATACACGGGTCAGACCGAGTATTTTTACAGCTTGAAGATTTTCAGGCCGCGAAGTTAGAGAGAGAGGGGAAAGCACTTCACTAAAGCTTTTCAAGAAATTTTCTTGTACTTAATAAAATAAATTGTTTCTGCTGTATAAAAATTTAAATGCATTGTACAAACTCTGATATATGTATGTAAGAAAAATTCATTTATGAATAATATTATGATTATTCTGTGATTCTGTGGCTGATTCTGTTTAAACTTTATAAACTGAACAACAATCCGTCATTTTGAACGTTTCGAGTTGGTTTAATTACCGACTAGAGGCAGTCAGGACGGCGGGTCGTTACACCCTATTTGTGGAGTTTCAACTCAAAATTGGTGGGGTAGCGACCCATGGTCTTCGGGATGTTTATGGAGCCTCAGCTCAAAATGGATGGTAAGCGACTATGGAATAGTGTTCCGTTTGTTGTACACGTGTTGGTGAGTTTTCATGCTCACGTTTATGATAGGCCTCCCCCTTTGTGTTTTCTGGATTTCTATTTGTTGATTTCTGGAATTTGTGTTTCACCTATTTTTGTGATTGACATCAATATGGTTTGTCAATAATTGAGGTTTGGTGAATAATTTGAAGAATGTGATTCATTTTGGAAGTTTGAGATGTATTGAGATATTGTATGATTTCGTTGTTATTCAATGTATACTTTTCACAATATGACATTCTATTGTTATCATACATTTTTGTGATATCTCTTATCCTATCTCGTTTTTATATGATATTTATAGCTAGACTGATCCGTTTATTATTTCTCTTCTTAGATAATACTCGGGTCAGATCGAGATGTTACAGGTGCTTCCACTTGACTATTTAGCAGGGACTAGCCTTTGACTTTTGGCTAACTACTTTAGCTTAGTAGTTTTTGTTGTTATACATTAGATATAGAGACTCCTTGATGTATACCTATTCTTTTGTCTGGCACTTGTACCTATTTTTTGTGATGTAGTGGGTCTTGTATGACCACACTTTGATGTACACTTTTATGTGATATATTCATGTCTGTTTTCGCCTTTGTGATATGAATATCTATGACTGATTTGTGTTATGCTTATTTATATATTTGTTTCCGAAGGCCTTATAGCCACTGTGTAGCTGCTTTGAGTTTTATTTGATATGTCGGATTTCCTCTTGAAATGATATGCATGTTGTACTATCTGACATATCGGTACTCGCACAAAGCAATTATACAGATGGTCGCTCCTCAACAGCCTCATTTTTCGTGCTAGTTGATGACATTACCCCGTAGTGTCTTTTGCTAGCATGAGTATAGAGGTGGGGTATCATAGCTTGGTATCAGAGCCAAACTTCGGAACAATATAGAATAATCTAGCAATGATCATTGTCCGAAGTATTTCTTAGGAGTCGTGCCTTAGTATTTAATTCGAGTCACTGGACCCGTTCTATCCTATTTTCTTTGTGATGCCTTGTTTTATCAATCAAGTTTGTTTGATATTTATTCGAAGAATAACTTTTTTCCTCTTCTTTCTTTCTTTCTTAAAGAAGAGAAATGGTTAGACCAGGTCGTCCCAGCGTCGGTCAATCCAGTGCCACTCCTCAGGATGGAGTATTTATGTCTTCTCAACAACTTCTAGAGCTTGTAAAGAACGCCCAAGCGACCGGACCTATTCCAGAGCCTACGCATCCTAAATCTGGATTTGCATGCTTGTGCAGTGATTATACCAATTTGGGTACAAGGTCATTCAAAGGTTCCAAAAGTGATATAGAATCCGAGCTTGGCTTAGAACATGCGACCGCGTCTTTTCTCGCATGAATCTTATTGATCTACATCGAGTCCAAGTGGCTTCTTGTATGCTCCAACAAAGAGCATTAGATTGGTATGAGCTTCTGATTTCTGAAATTCTTGAAGTGGATCTTACTTGGGAGCAATTCTAGGAAAGGTTCGAGTTAAAATTTGTGCCAGAAGATGAAAAAGTGACTTTGGCCCGTTTGCTTTTATTGACCTTGTTTAAGGTGAATCTTCTATGACGGATTACAATGCATCTTTCGAATCTCTCTCTAAATATGGGGTCGAGTATATTAATATCCCATTGAAAAAAAATCAGAGATTTGTATATGGGTTGAATAAGAACCTCAAAAGCCATTACTTCTGAAACTAGAAGTTTCTTTCGATTAGCTTGTTGATATCGCTCTTCGATTTGAAGAGGCCGATAAAGAAAGTTATGTTGACGTTGTAGGAGCCAAACCGAACTTCAAAAATAACAAGAAGAGGCCTATTAAGTTCAATCCTTATCCCGACAAGAAAGAGAAGAAAGAAACTTCGGTAGCAAAGACTCCTACCTCTAGTCGTGGAGAATGCTACAATTGTGGTTCTAAGGACCATTATGCAAACAAGTGTCCATAGGCCCTTGCTTGTCGTTATTGTAAAGGTTCGGGTCATACTATTTCTTTATGTCCCAAACTTCAAAGCAAGAAAGATGGAAAGCTAAATGTTGTGCAAGCCCCTAGTAATGCTTCTCATGGTTAAGGCATTTCTCATTCTATCCTTGATGGCATTATTATATTTCGTGATCTTCCTATTCGAGTTCTCTTTGATACAGGTGCATCTCACTCATTTATTCAAAGGAACTTCTCTATGTTTCATCTTTAAATGTTATGGGCTTGATGACTTCTTTGAGAATTGCGAATCCGGTTGGTGGATCCACAACACTCGGTTTACTTTGTAAAAATGTCGAGATTATTTTATGTGATTATTCTTTCCCAGCTGATTTGCATGTTATGTGATACTTAGGTTTCGGAATGATTTTGGAAATGGATTGGCTTAACCGTTATGTAGCCCATATCCTATGTCCTGAGCGGACTATATATCTTCGACATCCCCAATCTGTTAAGCAGTTTCTATTGTTCTTAAAGATTAGGAATCTAATTCGGCAGCATCCTTATATTCTATAAATCCGCGTGATGAAGATAATGATGATGAGGAAGATGTCATTTCCCTCATTCACATTGTTCATGAATTTTTTGATATATTTGAGCCCGTTTTAGGATTATCACCTAAGCGACCAATCGAGTTCGAATTAATCTAATCCTTGGAGCTCTACCTATCACTCGTCCTCCTTATCTTATGTCCAATAAGGAAATTGAGGAGATGCGTAAACAATTATCCAAATTGGAGGCCAAACAATTTATTCAATCTAGTTCCTCTCCTTGGGGAGCTTCAGCTATCTTTGTGAAGAAATCCAATGGTACACTTAGGCTTTGCGTTGACTACCGCAAGCTTAATGATCTCACCATCAAGAATAAGTACCCCTTACCTCAGATTGATGATCTATTCGATCAACTTAGTGTTGCTAGAGTCTTTTCACAGTTAGAGTTAGCTATCGGTTTTCATCAACTTCGTATTGCAGAGGATAGCATTCCTTTGACGTCGTTCCATACCCATTATGGATCTTATGAATAGCTTGTTATGCCATTTGGTTTAACGAACGCTCCTGCTTATTTCGTTGACCTTATGAACCGAGTTTTCAAAGACTTCCTCGATCGATTTGTTCTCATCATTATAGATGATATTCTTGTTTATTCTAAAACCGAGGAAGAGCATGAAAAACATCTTCGAATTGTGTTGGAAACTCTTAGGAGTAATCAATGGAAAGCAAAATTTTCCAAGTGCCACTTTTGGCAATCTTGTGTGAAATTTTTAGGACACATCATTTTTGAATCCAGAATTTCGGTGGATTCTTTCAATGATTGAAGTGATTCAAAATTGGAAGAGACCGGAGAGTGTGACCGAAATTCGTACCTTCATTGGATTGGCGGGCTATTACCGTCAGTTCATAAAAGACTTTTCTAAAATTTTTGTGCCTCTTACTAGTTTGACGAAGAAGGGAATTAAGTACATTTGGTCAGACAAATGTGAAGCTTCTTTTCAGAAATTAAAAGAACTCCTTTTTGATGCTCCTATTTTTGTGATTTCCGAAAGGAACTAAGATTTATTGTTTACACCGATGCTAGTCGTGTTGGTTTGGGAGCCATTCTCATGTAAAGGGAACGTAGGCAATTAAAGCCTGCAGAAACTAGATATGCCATCCATGATTTAGAGCTCGCGGCTATTGTTTTCGCCCTTAGAATTTGGCATCTTTTCTTTTAGGAGAGAAATTTGTTCTCTACACGGATCATAAATCTTTGAAGTATTTATTTTCTCAAAAGGAACTTAATTTGCGTCAATAATGTTGGCTCGAGTTCCTTGCATCTTATGATCTTGATATTCTCTATACTCCTAGAAAGGGAAATCGTGTTGCCGATGCCCTTAGTCGTAAGCAACAAGCGGTAGTTTCCAAGATGATATCCAAATGGAATAATCTCGAGACTTTGTCCACTTGCGAGATTCGAGATCGTGAATCCGATTCATGTTCATCTCTTGTTTTGCATAGCCTTGAGGCTCATCCATCTCTTTTAGACCGCATCCTTGAAGCTCAAAAGCTAGATCCCGAATTGGTTCTTCTTAGCCAAAATTATAGGAATAAAATTGATATTGAAGGTTTGAAAGACTTTGATATTGATGCTCTTTGCGGTATTTGAAAAATTGGTAGACTTATTATGCCAAACATTTATGATCTTCATAAAGACATTTTAGAAGATTCTCATCATTCTAAATTTACCATTCATCCCGGTAGTGGTAAAATGTCGCGGACATGAAGCGACTCTATTATTGGGATGGAATCAAATCTAATATTGCTAACTTTATAAAGTGTTGCATGACTTGCCAACTCGTTAAGGCCGGGCTTCAAAGGCCCGGTGGGTTATTGCAAACTTTGGACATTCCAATTTGGAAGTGGGATCAAATTTCCATGGATTTTATTGACGGTCTTCCCCGTTCTCGTTCGGGTCATGATAGCCTATGGGTGATAGTTGATAGACTTACAAAATCCGCCCATTTTATTCTCGTTCGGTCCAATCGAAACATACCTCTTTTGGCCAAACTCTATGTTAAAGAGATTGTTAAATTGCATGTAGTTCCTACTTCTATTGTTAGTGATCGTAATCCATTGTTTACTAGTGGATTTTGGAAAGGTCTTCAAAAAGATTTGGGAACGAAGCTTAATTTTAGCACCGCTTATCATCCTCAGTCCGATGGACAAACCGCGTGTGTGAATCAATCTCTTGAAGACTCCTTCATGCATGTGTTCTTGATTTTGGTGGAGGTTGGGAGGATCATATCTCTCTTGTTGAGTTTTCCTACAATAATAGCTTCCAATCTTGTATTGGTATGGAACCTTTCGAAGCACTCTATGGAAGGCCATGCTGATCTCCTTCGTGTTGGCTTGAAGCCGGTGAGAAGATGGTTTTAGGCCTAGATTTTGTTTGTGATGCCACAGAAAAGATTGACCTTATTCGTTATAGGAGAAAGAAGCTCAAAGTAGACAAAAATCCTATACCGATAATTGAAGAAGGAAATTAAAATTTTCTTTGGAAATTTTTTATTTATTTGTGTTTCATCTATGAAGGGTGTTGTGTTTCAGTCGATCGGGAAAATTAGCACCTCGATATATTGGTCCATTTCTCATTACCGAACGCATTGGTTCCGTGCCTTATCGTCTTTTGTTACCGGCTCAGTTTTCTGCTATTCATGACGTATTCCACGTCTCTCAATTACGGAAATGCCTTCAAGATTCCGATTCTATTCTTGAGCCCGGTGTTTTTGAAGAAATTAAAGTTTCACCTAATTTGACTTATGAGCAACATCCTATTCGAATCATTGCTTCGATGGTTAAACACCTTCGAAATAAAGAGGTTCCTCTTGTGAAAGTTCAATGATCCTCAAATCCTAAGGATTGTTCTTGGGAATCCAGAGAATTCATCGAGCGAACACATCCGGACTAACTCTCTCATGCTCCTTAAGGTGAACTTCTTATTTCGAATTTCTTCTTTTGTGTTGATATGCTTTTATGGTTGTTACTTTTTATTTATTTCTTAAGGTTGCGAGGACGCAATTTCTTTAAGAAGGGGAGTTTGTAACAATCCACAAATTTTACGATTGTATATTCAAATATTTTATTTAAATATAGCATCATTAGTCGGATTTAAGTCCGAAATGTCACGTTTTGCAAACAGTCGAATTAGGACTCGAGACCACTTCCGTTGAGTCCAAAATGGTGTTTGCGTATGTTTGGAGTTGGTTAGAATTTTGCTATTTCTCTATTGGGCTTTGGGTTTGGGTTTCAGCCCTTTGACTCATCTAATAACCTATCCCTTCATCCAACTCCTCTTCACTCACTCTATTATTTCCTAACATTCAAGCTAAAAGAAAAACATGGGGGACAAGAATTGGAAATTAGAATTCCAAACCCTAGTTTGATTAGGAAACT
This sequence comes from Allium cepa, assembly GCA_030765085.1. Classification (NCBI taxonomy): domain Eukaryota; kingdom Viridiplantae; phylum Streptophyta; class Magnoliopsida; order Asparagales; family Amaryllidaceae; genus Allium; species Allium cepa. Next base: position 957,750,260 of record CM060939.1, on the reverse strand, counting down.
CAAGTTCTTGCTCCAAAACCAAGGAGAAAGCTTAGGTAAGCACTCTCCTCTTCTTCTGCATCCCAATCCCTCTCCAATTTCAGAAATTTCCTGTGACCTAACTTAGGAAATATTTTTCTTATGAGCTTAGATTGAAGCTTCTTGAGTTGTTGCTGAAGAGGAAGTGATCTTTCCTTTGTTTTAGAGCTTCTCATTTGTGTTTGGGTTTAAAAAGTGAGATTTTGAACTCACATCTATGTCTATATCTTTGATAGTTGTTAGATAGCAATTCCTAACACCTATTGCTTGTGCATTTGCCTGTGAATTGAATTGGTTTGATGAATATTCCAATTTTTGGTGTTTTGAAGTCAAAACATTAAAAATCCGAAGTTTGATGTTTGGAGATGTTTTTCGGGTGTATCGAAGAGCCTATAAGGCTGGGTTGTCGCTTGGCATAAGTCTCTAGTCTCTATTGCTTGTCTGATCGCTTCCAGTAGGATTTTGCCCCTCTTGGGGGCTAGGCATATATTGCTTCAGAAGCAGGTTCAATCGACTGAACTGTAAGGTCAGTCGACTGAGCCAGGGGACAGAAAATAATCTGTGCCTGCGTCAGTCGACTGACTATGTAGTTCAGTCGACTGACCTCGACTAACCTGGAAACCAAAAGTTTCCAGGCATTGAGTCAGTCGACTAACCATCTGGCTCAGCCGACTGACCTGCTTGCCTCAGCCCAATTTGCCTATGGTGTGTGAATTTCCGATATTTAATCGATTCGTGTTGATCCAATTTGTTGTTATCATTTATGGACTTTGAGGACTTCTTTTTCAGGATTTTTGGAAATATCCATTTTGATAGATTCGGTATTGATTTATATGGATTTGATTCACGTCTTCATACTTGAATTTTTGGTGATTGATTGTTTCTACAATCAATTTTTAAGATTTGTCACTTTAAAATATAAAGGTTTCTATACTAGTAGTAAATATTCAAACTCTTCCACAAAGATGATTTCAACTTTATTTTAATACAAAGCTCGTTTATAAAACCGTTTTTCAATCTGTTAGTATATTCAAACCTTTACCTCATTCGTATGAGAAATATAAATAAACGGTTTAGCAAAACAAGTGGTCTGAAACGTTTGTGTTTACTTCGTCGGTTAATTTTTGGACTTGTTCGATTGAAAATCTTATGACAATTTTCGAGTGGAAATCTACAATTTGTTCGTAAATATTTAAGTTAAGCCGGTGGTTATGGGACATGAAGCTAAACCCATTTATTTACTAGCTTAGTGTAATTGACACTTTTTATTGATCGATGATGATCATTTTGTGATTCAGACCAGCGATGTGCGATGTCTCTTTGTTTGCGTGGGGGATTAAACCCCGTTTGTGGAGTTTCAACTCAAAATTGGTGGGGTAGCGACCCATGGTCTTCGGGTCGTTTGTGGATCCTTGGCTCAAAATTGATGGTTAGAGACCCTGGAATAGCGTTCCGTTTGTGGTACACGTGTTGGTAAATTTTCATGCTCACGTTTGTGATAGGCCTCCCCCTTTGTGTTTTCTGGATTTCTATTTGTTGATTTCTGGAATTTGTGTTTCACCTATTTTTGTGATTGACATCAATATGGTTTGTTAATAATTGAGGTTTGGTGAATAATTTGAAGAATGTGATTCATTTTGGAAGTTTGAGATGTATTGAGATATTGTTTGATTTTCGTTGTTATTCAATGTATACTTTTCACAGTATGACATTTTATTGTTATCATACATTTTTGTGATATCTCTTATCCTATCTCATTTTTATATGATATTTATAGCTAGACTAATCCGTTTATTATTTCTTTTCAAATAATACTCGGATCAGACCGAGGTGTTACAGGTGCTTCAACTTGACTATTTAGCAGGGACTAGCCTCTGACTTTTGGCTAACTACTTTAGCTTAGTAGTTTTTGTTGTTATACATTCAAGATAGAGACTCCTTGATGTATACCTGAAACGACCCGCAAATCCGTACCCCTTGAGTCAACACTATTCCATCTAAATTAACTCAAGTTGTACAGAAATACGAACCATTTGGGTTAAAGAAGAAGAGGTCGAAGAAGAAAATAGAAAACAACAACAGAATCTAACCATCGCAGCGGAATAAAATATAATAGATAATAAATAATTTTACTCAAAAATCAAATATCTTTGTTTATATATTACATCATCAGAGTACATCAATTACAGCTCAACATCAATATCATACAATGGATACACAACAACTCAAGGTACACAACAACACAAACAGCGGAATACATAAATATAAAACAAGTACGAATGTACGTATCGTCATCCCGCTCATCTTCTGAGCTCCACAGCATCATATCCTATATCCTATAATACTCGGTCTGACCCGAGCATTATAGTTATATAACACCCGAGTCAGTTTGGAATACAAGCGTGAGAAAATCACACCCAATTGATTATTAAAGTTTCAAAAATCCTTTGAAAACAAAAGCATCTCGTAAGGCCACGCCACAAATAAACATGTCGGGTTTTTACCTTACGGTAGCTAAAACAATTTTTATAGAAATCCTCTGATATTATAATAGGGTCTATATACAAATACTTATAAAATAGCCGAAATTGTTACATCTATTAAATTCCAGCTACTAGCCACAGAGTGGGTAATACAAACAAAACTCGTACAAGGCACGTAGGGAGAATGGATTTCCAACTAATGACTAGGCACTGGGGTACCACCTGTCACAGTACGAGGCCTAGATCACCGTACCGAGGAGTACGCATGCTCCCCTGCAACATAAGGCCGGGACTACCCCTTACTGGGTAATCCCGAGTGAGATCACCTCACGGTTGGGATCAGCAACCGCCCACTAAGCCGAAATAAGAAGGGACATCTAGACAGGGATGACCTCACCCAGCTTGGGTGCTACCCACCTAGCCTTGCTGCATAACCCCTGATTTTCAGTCATTCCCAGTTGATGAGGCTTGAGGCTAAGCGTTACCTTTTAGAAAAATATCCCTTAGAATGCCCATCGTCCACCTGACGATGTTTCACAAGCATTCATCCATACAAGTCCGTCCCGGGTTCGAACGGAACCGAAGGCACTATTCCTACTACACCCATTTTGGAAATATCCTCAGGATTAGTAGCGACTAGCCCTTGCACTTCACTGCTCCATCTTCGAATCCAAAATCGTTTTCCGCGAAACGTACAAACCGGATCGAAGTGGTTTTCGAGAAATAAATCTTGATCCCGGTCTCTTCGAAACGATCAACGCATTTGTCCAATATTGATAGTCGGTTATTTAACTATCAATTAATATTCACAAACATCCATCAAACAATAAATAATTTCCCAAATTATTTATTTATCTCAAAATATCTTCATAAGACATAATTTCACTTTTCAAATTCCTTTGAAAACAGTTTTAAAAACTATCTGCTTTCTCAGAATAAATTCCAAGTATTTCTATTTTCACTGGAATCACCAAGCACAAAACTAGATTTTTTTCTCAATTAATTTAAAACACTTTACTTTTAAAAATATACTTTAGAACATTCAAGTTAAAATTACTTTAATAATTTGTTAAAAATACATACTATATGAATATTTGAAAATAAGGTTACTTTATAAAATATAAAACCAGGTTTTCACTTTAAAAACAAATACTAAGTCACTTTTAAATAATTACTGCTATAATAGATTAAAAGAAAAATACTTACTTTAGAATTTAAATATTTAGAAATAATAAATTTCCCAAAACTTGCTTTTTAAAACAACTTTAAAACTTTTAACTTATATTTTTAAAAAATTGCTTTGAAAACGTACTTGGTTATTCTGGGAGAAATTTCCAATCTTAATTACTTAAATCAATTCTCCAAATTGATTCCCAAATTGTTCCATTTGAAATAAATATCTTTACTTTCTTAATTCATTTTAAATTCATTTATTATGGACTTTATTGCTATTATTATTTCCCTTTTGATTTTAAATCTTTTTACTGAAATATACAAATTTCAGCTTTTCCCAATTTCTTCTTTATTCTTTTCAATAACTTAAATCTTAAATTTAAAATAAAAGCTTTGTTCTATTAATTAATAACACTGAAGTTTAAAATTCACTAACTTTCTGTTTATTCAAATTTCCTTTCCAATTCATTCTTAAGTATATTCAACTTTTCTATAATTATTTTACTTACAAATTCACTTCTTTTATTTCCTTTCCAAAATCCAATTTATATATTTTTGGTAATTCATTATACCCAATTATATCTGATCGAACCATAACATTCAATATTCCAATATAATTCATCATAGAATATCAAATAATCACAACAGGGAATGATAAATAATTTAAATAAATGTTGAGGGATCCAGTTGGATCCCTCCAACTTGTTTTCCCTGTATCCACAGACGTTAGCACAATATAATACACCAATTCCAAAATATCATACTATATCACATCAATCAATCCAACCATCCAACACTTATTTAAATTTAATCATTTAAATTTAAATTCAAATTCAGCTGAGTGAGATTAACTCACCTTTTATTTTGCTGTATGCAATCCATTCCAAACTTGCTTGTATCCTTGATTTTAATCCTTGTATAACAATTATATAATTTATTAATATCCGAAACAATCGAATTATCAATTTTCATTGACCATTATAAATTCCCCAATGATTTATGTTGAACAATTGTCCTGTTAATAAATTCATTTAACTAAAAATTTAATTTTAAACAAATGACTTCCCGTTTAATACAATATTTTTACCAAATAAATCAATTAAATATGCTTATTAAACAAAATAATTACCGTATATATTTATACATATTAGAAAATAAGTTAGTAAAATTTTAAACGTATATGTATAGTTATTAAATCTAAAACAAAATTATTTTACACTTTATTCTAATATAATTTCCTCTGTACCTGATTATATACATAAATTGGAAAACTGCATTTGCTCTTTGTATCTAAAACTAAATTCCTAATCTATATATAAACTTAAAATAAAGATAAATTTGTAAATACCTCACTGCCTTCTCGCAAACGCGATCCACCTGCGACCCCTCGCCCCCAAAATCATGATGCTTCCAACCCTAGCCCACCGCACACGAACTCGAACACCCAACTTCTTTCTGCAGCTCGCGCGAACGTCACGACACCGAAAGCATTGAATCCGACTCGAAGTGATCAGGGGAAAAAGGAAGGAATACGGGTTCGATCTGATTAACTCGGCCCCTCTGTATTTTGATTTTTATTTGATTATAACTTCCCTTTTGTTCCGCCGTTCGATTTGAATAATTTAGGCTTCGGCTGTTGTTTAACTTTTTTTTTTAAAACGAGGCAGACATCGAATTGAAAGGAGAAGGAGGTTTCGGCTTTGATTCAATTGGAAAGGAAAAGCGCCCATTTTTTTTCTGATCGAATTTGACATTGAAATTTTATAAAACTGTCTTGATTTTTTTTTTCTTAAACAAGAAGAAGGGCTTTTGTTGAAAGGAAACAGGTGTTCGATTTCTGTAGAAGAAAAAGGCGTATACGAGAAGATAATGGAAAACGTTGGCGTATAAGGGAAGACTCAATTATTAATTTAAATTCAATTTGATTATTCTAGGCATTGACCAATCGTATGACCCAACGGTAACTCCAAACAATGCGAAAATTGAAATCCGATAATAATAAAACATTACGGATCCAATGGCGCTAGTTTCGTCGAATTCCGAGACTGTGCCTCGGAAGGCTATTTTTAAATCCAATTTAAATGATGAAATTTCAAAACTGAACAACCACTGCTAATTTCAATTTTACAACTTCTATTATCTCCAGTGTTATCAATATAAATTTTACAAGCCTTCAAATTATATTCAACAGGTTTAAAACTTCAGATTCAACATTTAGTTCAACTTCCAATTATTTAATTCAAAATTTTAATTATCAAATAATTTGTGATATTCGTGATTCAAGTTAAAATTACTCTATTGAATATTTAAAATCAATTAAATATCCCAATTTTAAATGCTCGAAAATTCCGGGTCGTCACATTCCTCCCCCCTTAAAAGAATTTCGTCCCCAAAATTACTAGTTAGGAAGAATGGTCCAATACCCGTTTACCTTTTTTTTCCTGAAACCAAACAGTTTCTAACAGTTCAACATCTTACCAACTATCTTTTATAAAAGACCCATTTATTCTTATTAACTTTCCAAACTTTTCCAAAACCTTCTAAAGTTTTCAAATAACTTACTTGTTCAGCTATTCAAATTATAATTCAAAACTAAATTTTGAATTATCAAAATTTTCTCAAAAATTTTCTTACTCTCTAGATATCCGAAATTTTTGCCAGCGTCTCTTTTGCGCGGCTAGCTCGGTACAACTACAAAATGGCTCTACGGCCTCCCAAATCCAAAAAAAAACAAAAATCCAAATGGCTCGATCCAAACCAAATTTAAATACATACCTTTTTGTCGAGCATTTCAAATTTTTATCATTTGAAATCAATCCAATTCTCTTTTCCCTTTATATTACCTGCACATCTTACACAGCAATATGTCCAATCACAATATTCAAAAACATTTTATCGACTTTCTTACAAAATGTGAGTATCTATTCATTTCAATATTATCTTAGATTATATTTGTAATATCAATTCTCAATCTAGAATTTACCATTCCTCTCTTAAGTTAGTATAAACATTCTATATGCTTCTTTGTTTGTTTTCACTTTACCACTTAAGTTAATATCTATTTCTATTCAAATTGATTTCCACAATACATATGAATTTTATTTATTTTCAACTTTGAACATTTAATTTTATTTTTCATTTATAACTAATTTATGTCATTACTTTAAATTGGTTTCATTTACTAATTATATTTCAATTTCCAGTTTGAAATCGTTTTGTCGTTAACAAAAATTCTCCAAAATTTTCAAAAATTTTCTAACTCCCAAAATTTTGGCAGAGTCTCCTTTGTACGGAGGAGCTTTTGCAATTTGACAAAAGAGATAAATATATATACATCGACCCACACGGTCGGAAAAACCAAAAACAGTTCATATTTCCTATTTTAATTGCGTAGGTGTACCTTATTTAGCATTTTAAGTGTTAACGCTAAAATTTGAACGCTAACACCCCGGTATATGAAGTGTAATTGTGAAAGCACCACCCGATAGCTCGGGAACAGATTATAAGCAGATCATAGTGGAAAAGCAGTAAACAACAGCAATTTTATAGTGGTTCGGCTTAAGAGAGAGCCTACGTCCACTTTGAATATCTTTATTGACAATTTCGTTAAAAGATGATACAATTCTTCCCAAGTACAATACACTTTGAATTACAAGACACTTTGAACGAGTAGCTCAAACTTCAATGGAGATGAGAGTCTTCCAATCCATGTTGGATGTATGTGATCTCTTCTTGAAGTTGTTTGTAGCGTTCTTCGTGTCTTGAGAGCTTCGAGTGTTGGATTGGTTCGGAATGCAGCAGAGTATCAGCGCTTGAAGAGAATGAGCCAAAAGTCCTCTTTCTGTTGGAGTTATGGGCGTATTTATAGGCATCTTCGGAGTTAGGTCGTAACTCGTATACGACTCACGATGAGTCGTAACTCGTGTACGACTCACGATGAGTCGTAACTCGTGTACGACTCACGATGAGTCGTAACTCGTATACGACTCTTGGTAGGTCGCGGCTGATTTACTGGGATCATGGCTTGGCCCAGAGTTATGCACCCATCTGAATGAATGATACAAGTTCTAAGTCGTTCATGAGTTAACCAAATGCAGTTTCCTTTATGCTAGCATGAGTCGTACACGACTCATCATAGGTCGTAAGTCGTCGGCGATTCTTCTTACTACAGCGTGGTATTGAACTTGTCTCCAAGTCTTAGGTCGTGAACAACTTATCTTTTGAGCCGTAGACTTCCTGTCGCGCCATCTTCTAACTCGTAAGATTGTTATCTCGTAGACTCTTTAACTCGTAGAGGCCTTAAGCCGTAGATCCTTATCTCGTAGACCTTTAACTCGTAGGTCGTTCAGCCCTTGAATTGTTAGGTCGTGAAGACCTTGAGTCGCACAGTTCTTGAGTCGTTGATCCACTGAGTCGGCCTGTCTCATGAACCGTTAACCCTCTTGAGTCGTTCCATTCCTCTAAGTCGCCTTGAACCTTAACTCGTTAAGTCGTGGCACTTCTTAGGTCGTCCAATCCTTGAGTCGTTAAGCTTATTGAGTCGGCAACCTTATTAAGTCGGTAAGTCGTGCCACTTGTTAACTCGTTAACCCGCTTCATCAGTTAGGTCGTTGACTTCGAGTAGAAGATAGGTCGCTCCATTCTCTAAGTCGTATACCGTTTTGGACGGGGCGCTGCCCCCTGGACCCCTGCGACCTGACCGGGCAGGTCGATCACCGTAGCGGTGGCGTTGCCCCCGCACCCCCACCTAGGGGGGTTGGCACCCCCCTGGACCCCCCCCCTCCGTAGGGGATCTTATCTGAAAAGCCATTCAACAGAACTTGCTTTGTTGGGATGCTGAGTTGACTATTCTTCGAGACGAACTATCATTGGTTTCTCGGTCGATTTTTGATATCACGGCCATGCTGAAAAAGTGGAGTTAACATTAAGCAAGCGGCTTATTATTTTTAGCAAATAGCACAACCAAATCCAGCCACACGGCTTCCAGGTACCTGTACTTACTCAACGTAAACATGTAAGTGCCAAATATATGCAGTTTAACTTTATTTCACTTGTTTGCAATAGTTAAAACATATGAATTCTAAAGAAATGCACATCTAACATTTTCCGTAAGCAATTTTTACAACTTTCATACTAATTCAACTGTTTCAATTAATTTATAAACCATTTTCATTCAATTTGAATGGTTTTCAATCCATTCGTATTCCACTTCATCAATTTGAATGGTTTAAAACTCAATCGCTTACATTTAATTTATTCTTAAGCAAACTGAACTCATATTTCATTCAATTGCTTTCAAAATCAATTTATTTTACCCTTATCAACACATAGAATTTTAATTACTTCCATTTACATCCAACGACAATTTATTCCATGCAATTCGACGAGATTTATGTGAATAAATAAGTATTTATGTTTATAACCAATTTAAATTGATTTCAACTCAATTTATACTTAATTCTATTCCATTTTCAATTTATTCACAATCCATATATTCTCATTTTATTGCATTTCAGATTTGAATCCATTCACTTGCATTTCATTTTATTAACCAAACTAGTTAATTCAAAACCATTAACAACTTAGGTTCATCTTCATTACCTATTAAATTTTATTCACGGTCCACTCATTTATACTTCATTCCTTATCCACATTCATTTAAATCCATTCTATTAAACTTGAAACATTCTATTTTCTTATTGTCTCAAGTTATTTCAATTCCTTAATAATTTTAAATGGTTTACAATTATTTATTCTAGAATTTCATTCCATTAATATTATTTATAACTCACCGAATTTTATTTCGATTAAAAATTTATTTTCACTTGATTTAAAACCAATCCAATATTATTAAACTTTGTTTAAGTTGAATTAAATTCAACTCTCCTTCATTCATTTAGCTTAAGTCAATTTATTCAAATTTTATACTTAAGCTCATTCTCATTTGCAAACAAAGTTCTCTTTTCAATTTAACTTGATTCTGTTTCAATCCAATCTCCTTTCAAAATACAAATTTATTTGATTAGTTATTATAAATTTCAAATTTCCAAGTTCGATTCATTCTCAGTTCACTTAAATAAATTACAAGGTCATTTCAATTTATTTCTACGTATTTGGATTTTATTTGCAAACCATACCATTACTATTTTAATCCAATCACATTTTTATTCGATACATTCCCAATTATATTTAATTTGTTAACACTTCAAGTTAAATTTTAATTTATAACTCAAGTTCTGGGTCCATTATCCATTTCAATTTACCATTCACTAACAATTTAAGTCGAATCTTATTTATAACTTGAGTTTTATTTCCAAACTTCACCATACATTCACAATTCAGCTTCTATTAAACAACATACGTTCCTATTTACACATTTTATTAACTGATTTATTATAAAATTAGTTCTCTCCTATTTATAGTTCAATATTTGATTTTTAAATTTTAAATATCACTTCATTTAATTTTCTTAGTTCAAATTATTTTATAATTCAAGTTTGGATTTTCTTTCGTTTTATTATCCAAAACATCAAACAATAGTTATTTTGCATTTTGCATTCCATTCTCAATTTTATAAGTCATCACTTATAATTTACACAATTCCATTCATCATAGGCTTGAATATATTCTTCTTTTATTTTATCTCAAGCCTTATGCTTATTGATAACCCAAGCATATTTTATTTTATGGATTTTAATTCTTTTATAAGTTATTTTGATTTATTCATTCCAATCCAATTCTTATCCAACTTATTTCCATTTATTCAGGTAAGAATCTAATTCCATTTGATAACTCGATTGAAATTTTATTCCAATTCAATTTTATTTTAACTCGGATTTATTTAACTCAACTCGATTTTAACTTAATTCGAATACAACTGGATAATATTTTCATCTTATTCAATTAATTTTCAATCCAGTCAAATTTTATTCCCCAATCCAAGTTAACTTCATTTTCATTTTAAATATACATTCCATTATTCAAAGCTTATGTCTCTTTCATGATTTAAAAATCATCTCAATTTATAAGCCTACAATTATCTCATCAGGAGTTTTAAACCCTCGGCTTTGGTTTTCAAATCATTTTGAAATCTTCAACATCTCAAATCACATTTCTCAAAAAATTTAAACCAATCCTGGTTTTATTCCCAGGAAATTTTACTTTGAGGTTTTCAAAAACAAATAGGTTTCCCTGAACAAATCAATTTGATAGCAATCCATCACTTAGAAATTCGAAAATGAATACTGACGATGCGGCCGTCATCATCAGAATTATTTCCCAATAATCCAAGTGATTTCAATGCAATAACTCTTCCAAAATCCATTTAAAACACATTTCCTTTCAGAAATACCTCTAAAACAATAATGTTATTAATTATCTTCAAATACTTCGACCAATACTTCCAAAATCTCTGAGATTTTAAATTTCCAAATCCTGCTTAAATCAATTTTAACTATAATTCATTTGCATAGTTTCCCATTTGATTATAATTCAATTTATAATTTACATTTATAATTCATATTTATAAATTTCATTTCATAATTGAATTTATCTTCTCAATCTTTGATTATATTTACAATTTCTAGTTAAATTTTTCACTTAACAATGATAATACTTTAATATCATCATTTCTAACATCCAAGCAACCATATATTAGCTAAATAGTTTTCAAAAGCAATTCTTTATATCAAAATATGTTTTTGGGTAAAATTATTTCATTTATCCATATTTAAAACAATACCGTGTCGATTGCTCTATTCAAATGTTTAGAAACCCTTTGGATACAGTTGCGCAGACTGTGTCGACGAAGGTTCATATGCCACTCAATAAATCAATCAACACAATATTAAAACAATTTATATTCACTAACAAATACGCGCTCATATTTATTAATACGCTCAAACTCATTATAGAGTACTACGGACTCTATTTTAAATGAGTAATTTCCCACCAGAGCCAAGGTTATCACCAACCTAAGCTCTGATACCAAGTGAAACGACCCGCAAATCCGTACCTCTTGAGTCAACACTATTATATCTAAATCAACTCAAGTTGTACAGAAATACGAACCATTTGGGTTAAAGAAGAAGAGGTAGAAGAAGAAAATAGAAAACAACAACATAATCTAACCATCGCAGCGGAATAAAATATAATAGATAATAAATAATTTTACTCAAAAATCAAATATTTCTGTGTATATATTACATCATAAGAGTACATCAATTACAGCTCAACATCAATATCATACGAGGGATACACAAAAACTCAAGATACACAACAACTGAAACAGCGGAATATATAAATATAAAACAAGTACGAATGTACGTATCGTCATCCCGCTCGTCTCCTGAGCTCCACAGCATCATATCCTGTATCCGATAATACTCGGTCTGACCCGAGCATTACAGTTATATAACACCCGAGTCAGTCTGGAATACCAGCGTGAGAAAATCACACCCAATTGATTATTAAAGTTTCAAAAATCCTTTGAAAACAAAAGCATCTCTTAAGACCACGCCATAAATAAACATGTCGGGTTTTTACCTTATGATAGCTAAAACAATTTTTATAGAAATCCTCTGATATTATAACAGGGTCTATATACAAATACTTATAAAATAGCCGAAATTGTTACATCTATTAAATTCCAGCTACTAGCCACAGAGTGGGTAATACAAACAAAACTCGTACAAGGCACGTAGGGAGAATGGATTTCCAACTAATGACTAGGCACTGGGGTACCACCTATCACAGTACGGGGTCTAGATCACCGTACTGAGGAGTACGCCCGCTCCCCTGCAACACAAGGCCGGGACTACCCCTTACTGGGTAATCCCGAGTGAGATCACCGCACGGTTGGGATCAGCAACCGCCCACTAAGCCGAAATAAGAAGGGACATCTAGACAGGGATGACCTCACCCTGCTTGGGTACTACCCACCTAGCCTTGCTGCATAACCCCTGATTTTCAGTCATTCCCGGTTGATGAGGCTTGAGGCTAAGCGTTACCTTTTAGAACAATATCCCTTAGAATGCCCATCATCCACCTGACGATGTTTCGCAAGCATTCATCCATACAAGTCCGTCCCGGGTTCGAACGGAACCGAAGTCACTATTCCTACTACACCCATTTTGAAAATATCCTCAGGATTAGTAGCGACTAGCCCTTGCACTTCACTGCTCCATCTTCAAATCCAAAATCGTTTTCCGCGAAACATACAAACCGGATCGAAGTGGTTTTCGAGAAATAAATCTCGATCCCGGTCTCTTCGAAACGATCAACGCATTTGTCCAATATTGATAGTCGGTTATTTAACTATCAATTAATATTCACAAACATCCATCAAACAATAAATAATTTTCCAAATTATTTATTTATCTCAAAATATCTTCACAAGACATAATTTCACTTTTCAAATTCCTTTGAAAACAGTTTTCAAAACTATCTGCTTTCTCAAAATAAATTCCAAGTATTTCTATTTCCACTGGAATCACCGAGCACAAAACTAGATTTTTTTCTCAATTAATTTAAAACACTTTACTTTTTAAAAATATACTTTAGAACATTCAAGTTAAAATTACTTTACTAATTTGTTAAAAATACATACTATATGAATATTTGAAAATAATGTTATTTTATAAAATATAAAACCAGGTTTTCACTTTAAAAACAAATACTAAGTCACTTTTAAATAATTACTGCTATAATAGATTAAAAGAAAATACTTACTTTAGAATTTAAATATTTAGAAATAATAAATTTCCCAAAACTTGCTTTTTAAAACAACTTTAAAACTTTTAACTTATATTTTAAAAAAATTACTTTGAAAACGTAGTTGGTTATTCAGGGAGAAATTTCCAATCTTAATTACTTAAATCAATTCTCCAAATTGATTCCCAATTTATTCCATTTGAAATAAATATCTTTACTTTCTTAATTCATTTTAAAATTTATTTAGTATGGACTTTATTGCTATTATTATTTCCCTTTTGATTTTAAATCTTTTTACTGAAATATACAAATTTCAGCTTTTCCCAATTTCTTCTTTATTCTTTTCAATAATTTAAATCTTAAATTTAAAATAAAAGCTTTGTTCTATTAATTAATAACACTGAAGTTTAAAATTCACTAACTTTCTGTTTATTCAAATTTCCTTTCCAATTCATTCTTAAATATATTCAACTTTTCTATAATTATTTTACTTACAAATTCACTTCTTTTATTTCCTTTCCAAAATCCAATTTATATATTTATGGTAATTCATTATACCCAATTATATCCGATCGAACTATAACATTCAATATTCCAATATAATTCATCATAGAATATCAAATAATCACAACAGAGAATGATAAATAATTTAAATAAATGTTGAGGGATCCAGTTGGATCCCTCCAACCTGTTTTCCCTGTATCCACAGACGTTAGCACAATATAATACACCAATTCCAAAATATCATACTATATCACATCAATCAATCCAACCATCCTTTAATCATTTAAATTTAAATTCAAATTCAGCTAAGTGAGATTAACTCACCTTTTATTTTGCTGTATGCAATCCATTCCAAACTTGCTTGTGTCCTTGATTTTAATCCTTGTATAACAATTATATAATTTATTAATATCCGAAACAATCGAATTATCAATTTTCATTGACCAATATAAATTCCCCAATGATTTATGTTGAACAATTGTCCTGTTAATAAATTCATTTAACTAAAAATTTAATTTTAAACAAATGACTTCCCGTTTAATACAATATTTTTACCAAATAAATTAATTAAGTATGCTTACTAAACAAATTAATCACCGTATATATTTATACATATTAAAAAATAAGTTAGTAAAATTTTAAACGTATATGTATAGTTATTAAATCTGAAAAAAATTATTTTACACTTTACTCTATTATAATTTCCTCTGTACCTGATTATATACATAAATTGGAAAACTGCATTTCCTCTTTGTATCTAAAACAAAATTTCTAATCTATATATAAACTTAAATTAGAGATAAATCTGTAAATACCTCACTGCCTCCTCGCAAACGCGATCCACCTGCGAACCCTCACCCCCAAAATCATGATGCTTCCAACCCTAGCCCACCGCACACGAACTCGAACACCCAACTTCTCTCTGCAGCTCGCGCGAACGTCACTACACCGAAAGCATTGAATCGCGATTCGAAGTGATCAGGGGATAAAGGAAGGAATACGGGTTCGATCTGATTAGCTCGGCCCCTCTGTATTTTGATTTTTATTTGATTATAACTTCCCTTTTGTTGTGCCGTTCGATTTGAATAATTTAGGCTTCGGCCATTGTTTAACTTTTTTTTTTAAAACGAGGCGGACATCGAATTGAAAGGAGAAGGAGGTTTCGGCTTTGATTCAATTGGAAAGGAAAAGCGCCCATTTTTTTTCTGATCGAATTTGACATTGAAATTTTATAAAACTGTCTTGATTTTTTTTTCTTAAACAAGAAGAAGGGCTTTTGTTGAAAGGAAACGGGTGTTCGATTTCTGTAGAAGAAAAAGGCGTATACGAGAAGATAACAGAAAACGTTGGCGTATAAGGGAAGACTCAATTATTAATTTAAATTCAATTTGATTATTCTAGGCATTGACCAATCGTACGACCCAACGGTAACTCCAAACAATGCGAAAATTGAAATCCGATAATAATAAAACATTACGGATCCAATTGCGCTGGTTTCGTCGAATTCTGAGACTGTGCCTCGGAAGGCTATTTTTAAATCCAATTTAAACGATGAAATTTCAAAACTGAACAACCACTGCTAATTTCAATTTTACAACTTCTATTATCTCCAGTGTTATCAATATAAATTTTACAAGACTTCAAATTATATTCAATAGGTTTAAAACTTCAGATTCAACATTTAGTTCAACTTTCAATTATTTAATTCAAAATTTTAATTATCAAATAATTTGTGATATTCGTGATTCAAGTTAAAATTACTCTATTGAATATTTAAAATCAATTAAATATCCCGATTTTAAATGCTCAAAAATTCCGGGTTGTCACAATACCTATTCTTTTGTCTAGTACTTGTACCTATTCTTTTGTGATGTAGTGGATCTTGTATGACCACTACTTTGATGTACACTTTTATGTGATATATTCATATCTATTTCTGCCTTTGTGATATGGATATCTGTGACTGATTTGTGTTATGCTTATTTCTATATTTATTTCCGAAGGGCTTATAGCCACTGTGCAGCTGCTTTGAGTTTGTATTTGGTATGTCGGATTTCCTCTTGAAATGAAATGCATGTCGTACTATCTGACATATCGGTAGTCGCACAAAGCAATTGTATAGATGGTTGCTCCTCAACAGCCTCATTCTTCGTGCTAGTTGGCGGCATTACCCAGTGTGTCCTTGGCTAGCGTGGGCATAGAGGTGAGGCGTCACAAGGGCCATCCATCATTGATTTCATTGGGAATTTTTTTTCTTTTAATAATGAGTAAGTTTTGAATTGAACATTTTTTTAGAAGTCCTGTAATAATCTTACTTAAGTTTCAGATCTGCTTGATCTATGTATCGAGAATTTTTTGATGATGATTTTGGATTTGGTTTATATCAATTTTTATTGTAAATTGAAAGGATAATTTATGACATTTTTTTATTTTAGAAAGATAGATCTAAATGATCCGTATGTTATTTATGAAATATGATAGAATTTTGAAATCATTAAATTATGAGAAATAATCTAACTTCCTCTAAATTTTGAAAAATAATCTATATTGGTTAAAGCATTCACATTTTTATTTTTGTATATTTTATAAATAAGTTGTGAATTTTAAGGTAATGAATGATTTGGATCTGATTTGTTTAGTCATTTTTTTTAATGTTTATAAATGGTATAAACAAATATATATAATTTAGAACCATTTATGCAAGAAATATAAATCTGGTTCTATGGTTATTTTACCTTACTTAACTTTGGATTAGGTAATTTGGATATTTATATAAGATATTTGGGTTATTTCAGAAATTTTGGTTAATTAGAAATAAAGTATGCTCCTTTGATGCGTCTATGTTTATTTTTTTATTGAAATAAATTTTAACGTGACTCTAATTTATATTTTGGACCACATAACGAGTCAATTGCATTTATTTTTATCATAATTGCATTAAATGTGGTTGTTATAGTAATAAATTAATTAATTAATTAATATCATAAATGCAGTAAATGCGTCAGTTGCAATAAGTCTAATTATGTGTTTGGAATAAAAAATACGTATGGTTTATTATTTGATGCATTTATGTTTAATAGTTACATATATTTTATATGTTTGAACTATGCTTATTGAAAACATGTTTCACTTTCGTGTTTGGTTAGCACAAAATAAAAGGAGCATCAGTTTTCAAATTTTACCAAAACGCATGGTTACTAACCTTAACTAAGTATTCAAATAATAAACTAAAGATAAAGTGACATAGTAGTATAACTATATTATGGTTCAGATGTACATTATAACTACTACATGTTATTTAGTATGACAGTGACTATGTCATTTATGCATAATTTTATATGGCATCTAATTCTGACATTCATCTGTGACATTTGTTATGTGATTTATTTATGATATCTTGTATCATGCTTATTTAAAGTCATGAATGTAACCACATACTTAAATTAAAAGACTATAACAGCTATGATTAAAACACGTTGTGCCAGAGTTACAATTTTGAGATTTTCAAATGTCACATCCACTTATGCTAAATACCTTTTATAATGAAGTCTCAAATTTTGATTCGGTGATTAATATGACTATTTGTTTCAACTTACTAAATAAGTGTAGATTGAGGCACTAAAAATAGCAAATACTTTATTAGTATTCTAAGCGACTTAAAAGCTACAAGTATTATAAATTCACACTAAGAAAAAATTATAAGATGAGAAATGCTACAATTTTTTAGGATGTTGAGTTTGGGGGGAGAAATAAAGTACGGATCATTGTCTTTAAGGAGAATCATTATCTTCCATTCAACTACAGTTACTTCTTTAAATAATGTATAAGATTTGTTTCCTTTCATTAACAAGTAGTAAATTACAAACCATAATAAGACCATGTTAAACAAAATTTTAAGTTATGTATCATTGTCTTTAAGGAGAATCATTACCTTTGATTCAAAATGTGACGACCCGGGATTTTGGCAATATTATTTAATTAAGTATTTAATCTAATTTAAATAAAATACAAGCCTATCATTCCAAAATAAATAAGATTTTTGGACATTTACCATTTATATATATATATATATATATATATATCTACGTGTGCGTGTATTGTGAAGGAAACTCTGATTTGGAAATTCAAAATAAAGTCTTTCAAAAATATTTAAAATAAAATCTACCTTATTCACAGTGAATTAAAAATTAAAAAGCTCTACATTATCAATATTTAATCTAAATATATGTATATGAATGTAATATAGATAATAATGCTTAAAATAAAATTTATCTTATCAATATTAAATATAAGTATAAAATATATGAATATAAATTAAATGTTTGATAGTTAAACTTTAAATAAAAATAAAAACAAAGGATTTATGTTAGTAATAAATTATATGGTTATATGGAAACATGAGATAATTCTAGAAATATATAACCAATGAAATACATGTACACTCAAGGCAAAAGAAAAAAAAAGAGAAACAAAATCTCTACATGCAAAGTATCTATGTACAAATAAAATAAAAATAAAAATAAAAATAAGGCTATAAGCTTATAGGGAAACATGGCATTTAATACTACCATCTCAACACCAAAACAAGGTCATTCGAATTTTAAAAATCATTCAATTTTCAGAAAAATCTTTGACCAAAGTATTAGAAAAAAGAGAAAGCTTGTACCAGAAGCTCCTACCCCTGTAAAACTGTTTCTATATATACATCCTCTTGTTCTAGTTCGTTCATAACTTAGCAAGCCTGAAAGAAAAAAAGAGTAAACATCACTATATTTACAAACTCAAATTCATTCAACAACAAAACAGGAAGGTTTAAAGGAAGATCAAAACTGCAGCTTTTAAAACAAAAGTTGTTCTCTGTTCAAATATATTTCAGGTGAGTAAACACACTATTTTAAAATTTTAAATATGGGTATTTGATTCATGAATAACTTGTGCTTTGCTGTATAATTTTAAGTAATAAATTCTGTACATATATGATTGTATTGGGAATTCTTGTATGGTCTGTTCTTCCTTGTCCTTAGTTATAGAGTTGAATATGTAATCAAAATCCAAAATATTATCATCCAACCTTTATTAGGCTTAAGGTATCAAACAAAACAAGTTTGTTTAAACTTAAATCATGGCTTAAAATTTGTTTTAAGCTTGATAGTGAAATATTGACTCTGTGCGTTCAATTTTACAATGAAAAGACAATCATATGATTAATTCGAATATTTTAAATTATTGATTCGATTATATAACTTGAATCAACATTTCGTCACCTCTGATGCATCGAGTTGCACGAGCTTCAGGGAAATGGTAGTATGGAGACTCGGTGAGGAAAGGCCGGAGATGTTGCGCCTCAGGTGGGCGGCGTGGGAGGGGCGAAGCAAATTGATAGGTGAGGTCGAGTTCGAGTTTTCGAACTGAAGGCTTGATTTCGATTTAGGACTTGTGGAGTCGAATCATGCTTTGGTTTCGTATGAGACGTTAGTTTGCGACTTGCTGGAGTACCATGGTTCGCCAGAACGCCGGCAAGGTGTCGTGCACGTGCACGACCTTGAGATGGGGTCAGGGAGTTTGATCGTGAGCAACTCGAGTTGATGCTCGAGCAAACGAATGGGCTGCTTCGGGTTGAACCTGAGGGCATGAGTGTTTGCTATTACTGACGTTTAAAACTTAAACTTAAAAAAATATGTGGTGAAGAAGAAGAAGAGGGGGACTCAGGGGAATTGGTGGAAAACTCGGGTGCAAACTCGAGTAAACTTAGTATTTACTCGAGTTGGGTTTTCAAAGGCTGAGTGAAATTAAAATTTGAAATTAATCATCCTTGAACAAGTTGAGCATTAATGAATTAATTAATGTCTGAAAGTTGAAGTTAAGAATTGATTCTAAGACATCATTAATTAAGTTAATACTTAACAATGTTTTCTAAAATCTTAATTAATATCTTAATTAAGTAGTTAATGTAAGATAAGTTTTAAATTTAATTAAATTTAAAGTTTTTAAGTTAGTAATAATTTGATTTCAAAGTTATTAAGGAAGATCTTAAAATGTTAATTAACATAAATAATTATTATTAATTAATTATTTGAAAAGGTAATTAAGAATGATTAATTAATTTATAATTGAAATTAACTAAGTGATTAAAGATTTATCAATTTATAACTAAAGATTGGTTAATTAATAATTAAGTGTTTAATTAATCTGTAATTGAGAAATGTAAATTAGCTAATTAAAGTTAATTAATAGATAATTAGTAGTTAATTAATTAAGTAATTAATTAAGGATTAATGATTAATTAAGTAATAACTAAGGAGTAATTAATTAAGTAATTAAGGTTTAAATAAATTTATTAAAAAGTAATTAATTAATTAAATGGTTTGAAATGGAACAATAAATTAATTAATGATTTATCAAGCAGAATTAAAAATGTTTGCTTATGGATGATTGTATAAGTAGAATATCTGAATTTGTGATATCTATTTGGTGATATTCTATGATACTCTGTGATATGCCTTGATATATCTGTGATGTTTGAGTATGATTTATCTGTGATAAATGCTATGTGAATTCAAAGTGTTGAATTAAATTGTTTAAACTATTAAAAAACTTGGCCTTTAAATGGGTGTTTGGATTTCGATGAGACCGGGATCGGGTGTCAGTTATGATTATCCGAAAACCACGTCCATCCAAATTAAACGTTAGGTCGTGGCATCTCAAGTGAAGATCGAGATGGTGTTTCAGAATGCAAGGGTTATCGTCGTTAACTCTGAGGGTGATTCCAAAATGAGTGTAACGAGATAATGCCTTCGATTTCGTTCGTACCCGGAACGAACTTGTATGGATTGAATGCTTTCAGAACATCGTCAGGCGGACGATGAGCATTCTAAGAGATGTGTTCTACAAAGGTAATCGCAGCCTCAAGCCTCATCAACCGGGAATGGCTAAAACAGGGGAGGTGCAGCAAGGTTAGGTGGGTAGCACCCAAGCAGGACGAGATACACCCCTGTCTAGATGTCCCTTTATTTAGGCCGTGTGGGCAGTTATTGGCCACAATTGCGGGGTTATCTTGTTCGAAACCGTTCAGTAAGGAATGGTTCCGGCCTTGTGTTCTAGGGGTCGGGAGTGATCCTTGGTATGATGATCTAGGCCCCGTACTGTGACGGGCAGTAGCCCTGCCATTGATGGAAACCCATTTTCCCTACGAAACCCTACGGTTTTGATTTGTATTAACCACTTTTGTGGCTAGTAGCTGGAATTTAATAGATGTAACAATTTCAGCTATTTTCTATTTACTTGAAAACCCTAGACACTATTATAATAACACTGGATTTCCTATAAAATGTTTTGGTTAGCGTAAGGTAAAAACTTACCCGTGTTTATGTGTGGGAAGTCTTACTTGATACCTTTGTATTCAAATGCTTTTCAAAGTTAAACAACTTTAACCCGTTTACTCACATCAGACCCATGTCTGACCCGGAGTTTATTTTTATTTTTCATAAACTCTTGGTACTCAAATTTTTATGAGTAGCCAAGTGATAGGTTTTGGATTGTTAGTGTCAGGAGGAGCTTGGAGCAGAAGTCCAGACGTATCTATCTATCTAGTTCCGCTGAGTTAGTTGATGTATATTGTATTTTGGGATGCATGTAAATGACAGATATATATATGACTGTCTTTTTGTATGATGTTGTGTAACTCTGATATATGTAAAACTATGTATTAATTATGTGATGTGTTATATTTTATTCTGTTTCCTCTATGAGATTTTGATGTTGATATTCTTGCTTTCTATCTTTTCTAGTTCTATCTCTTTCTTTTCTTATTGATGATACGTCTTTCTGTGGTTTGAAAGGCGGGTCGTCACAGTTGGTATCGGAGCATAGGTTGAGATAATACCTAGGCTCTGGAGTAATATCTATCTTGAGAATGTGTATTTGTATTTTTATATAACTATATACCTATCTAAATTTGTTGAGTTACCTGTCCAGGTTACCAACATGAGTTCTGGAAGGAGAGGAAGAGGTAGGGGCAGTACCTCGACTGATAATGGACGAAGTCAAACTGCTAGTGAGGCTGTAGATCCAGTACCGCCTTAGGTTAGTTTTGCAGCTTTATGCAAAGACTTCACCAACCTTGGAGGTAAACCATTTAAAGGGTCAGAATCGATAATTGAAGTCCAAGCTTGGCTACGCTCGTGTGAGCAGATCTCTAAGACTATGAAGTTGTCTGATGAGCGGAAAAGGGAAATGGCTTCATGGCAGTTACAGGAAGGCGCTACAGCCTGGTGGGATGCAGCGGTAGAAAATATCTCTGAAGACGACATTTCTTGGGAAAGATTTAAAGAGTTGTTTGAGGAGAAATTCATGCCAACAGCAGGGAAAACTCGTCTGTACCAGGATTTTCTGAATTTGAAGCAGGGAAGCATGACTATAAGTAGAGTATGAGACCAAATTCAATGAACTTTCTTTCTATGGACCAGGGCTCATTGATATTCCCCTCAAAAAGAATGAAATGTTCACTACAACAAAACAGTCTTTTTACAACGGGCAATGCCCGTTGTAATATCGTTTTCGTAACGGGCATGTGCCCGTTGTAATAGGCCTCGTTGTAATAGATCCACCACATTTTACAATGGGCAAAGCACGTTGTAAAAACCATTGCAGTATACCTTTATACAGCGGGTTATGACCGTTGTAATAGACTATAATACAACGACCATAACCCGTTGCAGTATATCTGTTTACAATGGGTTATGACCGTTGTAATAGACTATAATACAACGGCCATAACCCGTTGCAGTATATCTTTTGTGCCATATACCCATATTCTAGCTCCAATTTCCTAATTGACAAATTTAGCACAATTTCAGGCAAATATATAATATCTTCATACGCCAAGTTTCACAATATAGATAAATGCAGCAGAAATAATACCATCACATTCATCAATCCAATAACTTGCATGTTCAAAAGATACAAAAGGTATATATTCAACATTGTTTAAATGAGTCAAGTCATAGGAACATGCATACAAAAGGGCAGAACCCATTGCACAAGGCTCTCCTCTATGCAAAGGTTTAGATAGCTTATCTTTGAGAACAAGCCCGTCCTTAGAAAGTGCCGCTAAGTTTCCCAAGAATGAAATTTATTGCTTTTAGGTCCCAGTAATAAACCAATAAAATTGTATCCAGGATATGCTTTTATCTGCAAATTTGTCAGCAAAACGGGCTAAGATATAGCTAAAGAAAAATTATAGGAAGAATATAACATGTTTTTTTTCAATCAATTTTCCCCATAAAAGTGAATGAAAGATGAAGTAATAAGGAATGAATTTGTCAAAAGATAAATGCCACAAACAGGACTTCTGCAATATAATAGTAATATAATCAACAATTATGCGAACATAAATTTGTTGTTGAACATCTATGGAAAATGCATACAGATGTGTATATTATAATATTATCAAATAGTTGCTAAAATTACTTAACACGGCTAGAGAAATAAAGCGATGAAGAAACTAGCTAGAAATGTCGCTTTGTTAGTGTGAACTTACTTGAATTGAAACTCTCTCTTCCTTTAGCAATGGTTTGTGATCAGGTGGTTCCTTGAAACTAGGATTCAAACGTAAAATTTCACCTAGTAGAATACACATAAATAGAGGAATTAAAGAAACTTCAAAATAAAAATCATATCACGAAAAAATTAGGAGATTGATAAAAGTTAGGAGATTGATAAATAAACTTTTTGTTCTATTTCCTCTGACCACTCACGCTAACCTTTTACAATAAATACCTGTATTTAAAAATATGGAAAGGAGAGCGGGAGTGGCAAAGAGGAGAAAATTTATCATCATCAAAACTGTACTAACCAATCAACTCCCTTTTTCCAAGCTCTAGAAGCTGAAGTTTCTTGGCCTGCAAATTTTGTGGAAAGATATTAGAATCGCATGAGGCTTGTTTATGATCAATGTTGTACAAGAAACATTACTGTTCTACAATGCTTGCAGAACTACTACACGGAGTATCCCAGTAAAAAAAATAAGAAGCTGTAATCATCAGTAGATATTTTATTCAAAATAAATCTTCAAACAAACAAAAGGACTTTTATCAAAATAAACTTTCATTTGATTGCAAACCCTGACATGTCCTTCTAGAGGCAAAAGAATGGCAGCCAAATCTTATAAATATGATATAGTTGAAAGTGAATATCCACCTTTTCTTCAGCAGCATCACTAGCTAATTGTTGGCTAGAAACTTGCATCTGTGAGCAAGAATCATGATCATCTTCAAACTCCAGAGATCCAGAGTTCAGTTGTTGAGTTATTTATTCTAAACGAACCTGACACCATATTTAGCAAATAATGTCACCTACTCTTCTTTCATCACTAGAATATATGAGTTTGTTTCTTTCTTTCCAACCATATTTTGTTCCATCTATTTCATAGTGTTGGCCAACCTCGTTAGTTCCAATATTACTCCAACTTCCAAATGTAGTTGTTCTTTTTTTTTATATCGAACAAATAAGAATTAGTCGTTTTTCTTCATTCTTTCTTGTATATCATGTCACTGATGTCTTCTTGACTTGAACTAGCCCTCTCTGTTATTCTGGGACTAACCATACTTCTTTCAAATTGTCTGATAATATTATAGAAGTATATTAAGATATACATTCCAAATGTTTAGGATGTATATAGATTAAATAAGTTTATGAGCCAATTTAATTATAAACTGATCGAATAGGTCCATGGATACGTTAGCATAGGCAATATAAAATGTGTGTATGAGAAGAAATAGAAGTCTTCCTACACCAAAAACATTATTTTATGAAATAAAACTCGTGGTGCTATATTTGCCAATCATTGTATCAACTATCAAGATAAACTCTTTCTTCTTCTTCTTTAAAAGAGAGAAAGAAAGAAAAAGCAGCAATGGTACATGCAGCTCAAACCAACATGAGATAGCCTGAAAATGATTAGCATACCAAAACAAAATATAAAACTTTAATTTAGTTCTATCTTTACTAATAGACTAACAACATATAGACTCCGATAGTTTGATTCTCTAATCAAGAAATAATAGTTATATTCATGTGGTTTTACATGTGATCAATTAACCGCAGTATGCTCCTACTTATAATAGAAACATGTACATATGTATAAAAGTACAAATGTTTAATTGCAATATTAAAAGAGGAAATGCCGGGATCAACAAGTTAGATACCAACTTTTATTTTGATTATATAACTGAACCATGAAACATATATAAAACTCATCAGTTACAGGTTCTTACATCACTTTTCTCTACTTTAATTGTTTTCTCTGAGACAAAACTGGAAACCTGTCTATGGTACATATAACTTATAAGTTTTAAAAGATGATCTAAACACGGCCCTATTTAGATTTATGCTGGACAAGTGCTAATCATGTACAGATAATATAATATATAATCACAAACATTCAAGTAAGGTATAGATAACAGGGTGTGTATATGTATTGAATACCTTATACTGTTGTTTTGGGTAAGAGGTAGTTGAGGAGGATACATTAATCTGCCAAGTAAATTTTGTATTCTTGAGTGCTGCAGATAGTACAGGCTATTCCTTTCCTGGGTGAAGGTCTTTGAAACCGTATTTGCTCTTCTAAAATAATTATCCAGGGAAGAGAATGCTGTAAATGTAAAAATAATTTTGGAATAAAATTAAATTCATTGTTGAAACGTTTCCATGCATAAAAAAAATATGCTAAGCAAAAAGTATCAGCTATTTTCTGAGTTGACTGTAACATAGAGTATATATAGTTATATACATAGTTAAATTATTCGTTGTCTATATTTTAGTACTTAGGATATAACTGTTTAGGAGATTATATTGTGAAACAAATTCAGGCAGTATTCGTTATACTGTATAGTCTGTATTTATGGTATCATGCACTATTTTAAAGTACTTATCTTTATTTCACATATTCTACTAACCGAACTATTAATAAACATTAATAGTTTCAGTGTATACACTAAAACTGTATAGCCATAAATAAGAATACAATTGCAAATAAATATAACTGCGTAATAAAAATAAAAAATCAAGATCACAGCTGTATATATCAACGGACAATTAATTAACTTCTGGCTCTTTTGATAATAAGATTCAGATCAATTTTGTTAATGTCATCTTTATATATAAAAAGATGTATAAAAAGAAGCTTAGAAGAGGTGACACTCCAAGGGCATAAATAAAACCTAAAGAGGAAACGGTGCGAGACTTCACTTGCCTAAGTCGTCTAGTTTTTTGTTTCTGTACATCTGATTTACAAAACAGAATATCAATTTATGTCCAGGATAAAAAATTAAGAAAAGTCACAATTTCATGATATACATATGAGATATCTAAATTACCTGCAAGTGACTCTTGACATGAGAAATACCAAGTCCCCTCACATTCATCATCTCAAGTACTAACTTTGGAGTTGCTTCTACATGCATCATTCATAATTTGTACCTTTTAGTTACTTGTCATTACAAATTAATCAGAAAATGTAAAATATTCTTGGGTACAAGAATGAGAAATAAAGAAATGCATACTTTCATGACCACCAATCTCACCGTGAGTACAAACATCATTTTGATAAAGCAAACATACCTGATATGCCATAGCCCGTTCTTTTCTAACAGAAGAATCTTGTGTGAGATCAACCCCCCATTTTATGTTTCTCAGAACTTGTTTTGTGCTTTCTTCATTAGTATTCTTGTCAGCTTTACTACCACCTCTATTGGTAGGAACTAATGAACCTGACAGTTTGTTTTTTGGAATAACAAACCCGATTTTTTCCCCAAACTTTGAGACTTTAGAGCTACTTGATGTCGTGGTCGTACGAGATGAAGGCGAGTCAACCTTACAGCCATTACTCCAAGTATTTGTGCTAATTATCTATTTGCAGATACATGCCGTGTAACTTATAATTAAATCTTACCAGGAAAATAGTTGATATCTATGACGTAAAATCGATCCTTTGTCCCATGCTCTCTGATCATATCTATGTTGAACAAGCAGAGGCCCTAAAATGACAAATATCACCTGAGTTGAGGTGATACCGAAAATTTAGAATTTAAAAATATAATGAAATGGATTAAAGAAGGAATGTGCCTATTATTTTCTTTTTGAACATTTTGAGGTGAAAATGAAAATTATGTGGTAAAATGAAAAGTTGTTGTAAAATGTTGTTGAAAAGTTAGTTTGACTTAAAACCCACAAAATCACAGTATGAGCATTGTGACAACGACCATTCTATTAATGAAGCCTTCATAACCAACAGTCTATTATTATATCTATAAAAGAAACAAAAATAGGGGTATATCCCACTACTTGGGGGAAGCAAATGCATAGATTTTCTAAAACACCAACATCTTATAATGACCTTTCCAAGAGCTCTAATAATTTTTTTAGAGAAAAATACATTTGAAGGAGATAAAAGTAAATATAAAAAGATATCGAGTGTAAGAAAATATCGCTATTTGAGTCAAAATCATCATTGAATATCATACAGTAATGAATAATCCAAGTATGAATACCTTTACATCTTTATTGCCAAATTGCAAAGACCCATGGCTCTCAGCTATATTCTTTTTTCCGTTGACTCATTGCTCTCATTTGTCCACAGTAAAAGCTAATTAACTAATATGAGTTAGTATCCCAAAAAACTGCTATAAGGTATCGATCAAGAATATTTTAACATATTACTTGTATAAAACTACTAAGTGATGAGCAAAAAATTAATACTAAAGCTTCATATAATTTGACATGGAATATTTTCTAATTTTGTATGTATGTACCATTTATATTCCATGCTTAAGTTTATAAGAATGAGCTGCATTTTATTCCACTTTGTATTCATGGTCATTGACATGAAAATAAAATTATGTGTATATACACATTTACGGTCCAGTTTCTTCTATGAAAAATTGAGATAAAGGGATAATATAAGGAGATGTGACTTTTGCGTGTGCTTCATACTGTAACGACCCGCAAATCCGTACCCCTTGAGTCAACCCTATTCTACAACGATCAACTCAAGTTGTACAGAAATACGAATCACTTGGGTTAAAGAAGAAGAGGTAGAAGAAGAAAGTAGAGAAGACAACATCAGAATCTAACCATCGCAGCAGAACAAAATATAATAGATAGTAAATAATATTTACTCAAAATCAAATATATCTGTTTACATTTATTACATCATCAAAGTACATCAATCACAGCTCGCATCAATAACATACAATGGATACACAACAACTCAAACAACGGAATTTATATATAAACAAGTACGAGAGTACGTATCGACATCTAGCTCGTCTCCTGAGCCCTACAGCATCAAATCCTGTATCCTATAATACTCGGTCTGA
This sequence comes from Allium cepa, assembly GCA_030765085.1. Classification (NCBI taxonomy): domain Eukaryota; kingdom Viridiplantae; phylum Streptophyta; class Magnoliopsida; order Asparagales; family Amaryllidaceae; genus Allium; species Allium cepa. The sequence goes on along the minus strand of CM060939.1, from coordinate 957,721,996 downwards.
CCCGAGCATTACAGTTAAATAACACCCGAGTCAATCTGGAATACTAGCGTGAGAAAATCACACTCAATTGATTATTAAAGTTTCAAAGATCCTTTGAAAAACAAAAGCATCTCGTAAGACTACGCCACAAATAAACATGTCGGGTTTTTACCTTACGATGGAAAAAACAATTTTTTTATAGAAATCCTCTGATATTATAATAGGGTCTATAGAAAGTAAATAGAATCTAGCTGAAATGTTTGCATCTCACGTTTCAGCAATAGTTGGGCACAATCAAAACCGTACGGGCGCGTAGGGAAAATGGATTCCAACTAATGGCTAGGCACTGGGGTACCACCTGTCACAGTACCTGGTCTAGATCAGTGTACCGAGGAGCCAACCTAACTCCCCTGCAACACAAGACCGGAACCATCCCTTACTGGACAGTCCCGAGCAAGATCACCCCGCGGTTGGGATCAGCAACCGCCCACTAAGCCGAAATAAAGGGACATCTAGACAGGGATGACCTCACCCTCCAGTGGGGGCTACCCACGAAGCCTTGCTGCATATCCCCTGATTTTCAGCCATTCCCATTTGATGAGGCTTGAGGCTAAGCGTTACCTTTAAAGAATATATCCCTTAGAATGCCCATCGTCCACCTGACGATGTTTCGCAAGCATTCATCCATACAAGTCCGTCCCGGGTTCGAACGGAACCGAAGGCACTATTCCTACTACATCCATATTGGAAATATCCTCAGGATTAGTAGCGACTAGCCCTCGCACTCCACTGCTCCATCTTCGAATTCAAAATCGTTTCCACGAAACGTACAAACCGGATCGAAGTGGTTTTCGAGAAATAAATCTCGATCCCGGTCTCTTCGAAACGATCAGCGCATTTGTCCAATATTGATAGTCGGTGATTTAACTATCAATTAATATTCACAAAACAACCATCAACCAATAAATAATTTCCCAAATTATTTATTTATCCAAAATATCTTTCAAGATATATTTCTATTTTCAATCCTTTGAAAACAGTTTCAAAACCATTCCTCTATTCAGGATAAACTTTTCCAAATATTTTCTATCTCCTCTGAAATCACCAAGCACAAAACTATATTTTTAAAATAATTTAAAACACTTTACTTTGAAATATATACTTTAAACATTTATTTTAAAAAGCACTTCAATAATTTAATAAAATACATACCATATGAGTATTTGGAAATAAGGTTACTTAATAAAATATACAACTAGATTTACACTCTTAAATCAAATACTAAATCACTCTTTTAATAATTATTGCTATAATAGATTAAAAGGAAATACTTACTTTAGAAAATTAAATATTAGAAATAATAAATTTTACAAAATTTGCTTTCTATAAAAACAACTTGAAACCGTCAAATTAAATTTTAAAGATTTTCTTTTTAAAAACATGTACTTGGCTATCCAGAGAAAATTTCAACTTCAATCACTTAAATCAATTTTTCCAAATTGATATCCAATTTATTTTATTTGAAATGAGTTCCTTAATTCCTCAATTCATTTCAAAATTCATTAGTTATGGACTTATTATTTATGTTATTATTTTCCGTTTGATTTTAAACCTTTTAACTGAATATAAAATTTTCAGATTTTCCAATTCCTTCTTTATTCCTTCCAATAATTTAAATCTTAAATTTTTTAATCAATGTTTGTTCTTTGAATTAATATCACTAAAGATTTAAAATTCATTAACTTCCTGTTTATTCAAAACTTCCTTTCTGTTCCCAAGATCTATTTATTTGAATTTTAAAGTCACTTATTCCTTTTTGAATTCATTCTTTGAATTTATTTATATATATCTTACTTACAATCCACTTCTTTTATTTTCTTTCCAAAAATTCAATTTATATATATTTCATGGTAATTCATTATACCAAATTACATCCAACCTAACCATAACATTCAATATTCCAACATGAATCATCACAGAACATCAAATCATCATAATCGGGGGATTTACATAATTTAATTAAATGTTGAGGGATCCAGTTGGATCCCTCCAACCTGTTTCCCTACATCCACAGACGTTAGCACCACATGATATTGCCAACTTCAAATTATAATATACTATATCACATCAATCAATTCAATCACACAATCAATTATTTAAATTTAATCATTTAAATTTAAATTTAAACTGAGTGAGATTAACTCACCTTTGGCCTATGATTGCCACCATATCCATCTCGACTCGTTTCATTTCAGATTTCAACCTTTGAATAAACATCATATGATTTTATTAATTTTTGAATTCATCGATCAATTAATTCTTAATACTTCGGTTTTAACTATTTAATTAGTTATATATAAATTTCTTTTTAAATAAAATATTTAAACTAATTGAAAACAAATCTCTTCCCAGTAAATAACTCAATTTACATTCGCCACGATTTTAAACTCCAAAAATATTCACTTTAAATTTTAAATCTATTAGGTAAGTAAAATTATAAATTTTACTCTACTGTTCAAAGTTTCTAGCCGATACATACATATATACAAATATCCTGAAATCTGTATATATTTTTACATATAAGTTTTTAATCAACAGAGGATACTCACCCCAAGAAGCAACCCAAAACCCAGCATCATCCACGCGTTCTCAGGCCGAGATCACCCCCCTTCATCGAGTCGACGCTACCCCCTAAACAACCGCGAGCTTCCCAGGCCCCGCTGTCCTCCATCTTCACGCGCCTCGTCCCGTGTTTGCCACCATGTCTGTTCTCGCCTTCAATCTTCGCGAGACCCAAGTCGATCGCCCCCAACTTCACGCGAAACCTTAAACGCCTACGCCAGCTCGAACGAGCCCTCCTCCCCTCCCCCGCGACTTGCGATTCAATCGCGAGTCACATTATTTTTTTATTTTTTTATATACAAATGAATTGATTTGGGGTTTTGGAAAGAAGAGGTTCGGTTCGGCCATGAGTTTCGAATTTTCGAAAGAACGAGAAAAAATGGGTTTCGAGATTTTTTTTTTTGTTTTTCGGCTGTTTGGTATAAATTTTGTTTTTTTTTTCCTTTGGCTTCCAAGGCAAGACTTGGCCAAAAAAATATAAAAGAAAGCTTCTACATTTAATTTTATTACTTAAACACGACTTTGAACTGATTGAACGATGGAAAGAAATATTGCATGTCGGCTGAGACTGGTACAGTGAGTCGAATTGAACTCCAAAAGTTCTGATGTGAGATGTATTTGACTAGTTGAAGTATTATATTTAAATTCTGAATCGGCTATTATCAATTAAATTTTCAACGCATTCATCTATCGTATGATCACACGACAACTCCAAACACTATCAAATTTGAAATCCGCTAATAATTCAATATTATGAATCCAATAAGACTAGTTTCGTCAAATTCCGAGACTGCGTCTCGGAAGGCTATTTTTAAATTCAATTTAAACAATAAAATTTTCAAAACTGAACAATTCACTGTTAAATTCAATTTTACAACTTTTATTATCCTCTGTACTATCAATATAAATTTTACAACCCTTCAAATTATTTTTAACCGGCTTAAAATCTCAGTTTTCATATTTTATACCACTCCAAATTATTTAATTCACAATTTACTTGTCAAATAAATTATGATATTCGTAATTCAAATTAAAATTATTATCTTGGATATTTAAAATCAATTAAATATTCTGATTTTAAGTGCTCGAAAATTACGGGTCATCACATTCCTCCCCCCTTAAAAGAATTTCGTCCCCGAAATTATTAATTAGGACAAATGGTCCAATATCCGTTTATTATTTCCCTAATCCAAACAGTTTCTAACAATTCAGCATCGCACCAACTATCATCTTATAAAAGACTCATTATTATTCTTATTAACCTTCCAAACTTCTCCATAGTTTCAAACTATACTATTGGTTTAACCATTTAAGTTTCAATTTAAAACCAAATTTTGAATTATCAAAAATTTTCCCAAAATTTTTCTAACTCCCTAAATTCCCGAAAAATTTCGCCAGCGTCTCCTTTGCGCGGCTAGCTCAGTACAACTACAAAATGGCTCTACGGCCTCCCAAATCCAAAAAGAAAACAAAAGGCCAAGTGGCTCAATCCAAATCCCAATCAAATTCCGTACCGAATTTAAATACATACCTTTTTTATCGAGCATTTCAAATTTATATCCTTTGAAATCAATCCAATCCTCTTTTCCCTTTATATTACCTGCATATCCTGTTTAGCACTAATATCCAAACACAATATTCCCAAAACAGTTTATCAACTTTCTCACAAAATGCCAATATCTATTCATTCCAATATTGACTTAAATTATATTAGTAGTATCAATTTTCATTTAAGAATTCACCATTCCCTCTTAAGTTAGTATAAGCATTCTATATACTTCTTTATTTGTTTTCACTTTACCACTTTAGTTAATATCTATTTTTTTTATTTAAATCGATTCTTTCATTTCCATATGAATTCCATTTATTTTCAACTCTAAACTTTAAATTTTTATTTTTCATTTATATTGATACATGTTATGATTTTAATTAACTCCATTTACTAATTTATTTCAATTGTCCAGTTTGAAATTGTTTTGTCGTTAACCAAAATTTTCCAAATATTTTCTAACTCCCAAAATTTCTGAAAATTTTTGGCAGAGTCTCCTTTGTACGGAGGAGCTTTTGCAATTTGACAAAAGAGATAAATATATATACATCGACCCACACGGTCGGAAAAACCAAAAACAGTTCATATTTCCTATTTTTATTGCGTAGGCGTACCTTATTTAGCATTTTAAGCAAACAGCTTATAATTTTTAGCAACTAGCACAAACAAATACAGCCACACGGCTCCCAGGTACCTGTATTTACTCAATTTAAACATGTAAGTGCCAAATATATGCAGTTTAACTATATTTCACTTAGTTGCAATGGTTAAAACATATGAATTCTAAAGAAATGCACATCCAACATTTTTCGTAAGCAATTTTTACAACTTCCATACTAATTCCACTGTTTCAATTAACTTATAAACCATTTTCATCCAATTTGTTGGTTTTCAATCCATTCGTATATCACTTCGTCAATTTGAATGGTTAAAACTCAATGAAAACTCAATCGCTTGCATTAAATTTATTTTTAAGCAAAACGAACTCATTTTTATTTCAATTGCTCTCAAAATCAATTTATTTTATTTCTATCAATACATAGAATTTTAATTTCTTCTATTTACATCCAATGACAATTTATTCTATGCAATTTGATGAGATCTATGTGAATAAATAAGTACTTATGGTTTATAATCAATTGAAATGGATTTTCAACTCAATTTATACTAAATTTTATTCCATTTGAAAATTTATTCACAATTCATGTATTCTGGGTTTCATTGCATTTCAATTTTATTAACCAAATTAGTTCATTCAAAACCATTAACAACTTAGGTGCCAACTCCATTACCAATTAAATTTCCTTTTTATTTTAGTCCATTCACAATCATTTATTTAGCTCGACACATTCCATTAAAGTTCATTTACAATCCATTTATTTACATTTCATTCCATGTTAGTTTATTCCAAACTATTTTATTTAGCTCGAAGACAATCCGAGCTATTCCATTCAATAACCATTTCTCAACTCATTTAAACCAACACTTCATTTGATACTTGTTTATTCCATCATTTATTTAAACCATTCTAATAAACTTGAAACATTCTATTTTCCTTATTGCCTCAAGTTATTTCAATTCCTTAATAACTTTAAATGGTTTACAATTATTTATTCTAGAATTTCATTCCACTAATATTATTTATAACTCACCGAATTTTATTTCAATTAAGATTTATTTTTACTTGATTTAAATCCATAATCTAAATTTTAAATTGAATTCAATCTAACTCCTTCCATCCTCTAGCTTAAGTTTATTCACTCCAATTTTATACTTAAGCTCATTTCATTTTGCAAATAAATTTCTCTTTCAATTTAACTTGATTCTATTTCAATCCAATCCCATTTCAAACTACAAATTTATTTGATCAATCATTATACATTTTAACTTTCTAGATTCAGCTCATTCAATTTATTACCTAGCTATTTTCCAAGTTATCTTCACTTATTTGGATTTTATTTGCACCTTCAAACCATTGCTATTTTAATCCATTTACATTTTTATTTGATACATTCCCACTTATATTTAATTTGTTAACACTTCAAGTTAAATTTTCAATTTATAACTCAAGTTTTAAATCCACTATCCATTTTCAATTTACCACCCAATTTATTAACCATAATTTTAATTACATTTTCCTCACTATCGATTCAGGTCGAATTTGATTTATAACTTGAGTTTTATTTCCAAACTTCAATATTAACTCACCAGTTCAGCTTTTATTAACTACATACATTCCCCTTTACACATTCTATTAACTAATTTATTATAAAATTAATTCTCTCCTGTTTATGGTTCAATACTTGATTTTATTTCCAAATATCACTTCATTTAATTTTCTTAGTTCAAATTATTTTATAATTCAAGTTTTGATTTTATTTATATTCTCCAATTCATCAATACTATTTATTTTGGATTTTCTATCCCATTTCCAATTTATAAGTCACAACTTATATTTCATACAATCACACGCATTCCAGGCTTGAATATATTCATCTTTTATTTTTAATCCAAGCCTTATGCTTATTTATAACCCAAGCATATTTTTATTTCATGGATTTCTAATTCTTTTACAAGTTATTCTGATTTATTTAACTCAATCTAATTCTTATCCAACTTATTACCCAGTTATCCAGGTAAAAATTTAATTTCATTTAATAACTTAATTGAATTCTAATTCCAATTCAATTTCATTTTAACCCAGATTTATTTAACCCAATTCGATTTCAACTAAATTCGAATACAACTGGATATTATTTTCAGCTTATTCAATTTATTTTAATCCAGTTAAAAAAAAAATTATTCTCCAATCCAAGTTAATTTCATTTTTAACTTTTCACCCTTTTTAAATTTAAATTCTCGACATCCATAGCTTATATTCCCTTCCTCATATAAAAAATCATTTCCATTTGTAAGCTTACAACAATCTCATCAAGATTTTTAAACACCCGGCTTTTGGTTTCAAATCATTTAAAAATCTCGAGCATCACAAATCACATTTCTCAAAGGCCAAACCAATCCTGGTTTTATTCCCAATAAATTTCCTGTGAAATTTCAAAAACAACAGGTTTTCCTGAACAAATCAATTTGGTAGCAATTCATCACTTAGAAACTCGAAAATGAACATCGATGATGCTGCAGTCATCACCGAAGTTATTTTCCAGTGACTGAAGTGAATTCAATGCTATCTCCCTTCCCAAAATCCATTTTTAAACAAATTACCTTTCAGAAATAACCAAAAACAACAATGCTACTATTTAATTTCAAAATACTTTCAAAATCTCCGGGTTTTAAAGTTTCAAATCTTGTTTTAATTCAAATTTTAACTATAATGCATTTATACAGTTTATGCTTATACAAACTTCTTTTTAATTGCATTTCAATTCACAAATTACATTTATAATTCATATTTACAAATTTCATTTTATAATGAATTATTCCCTCAAACTTTGGTTATATTTCAATTTCTAGTTAAATTTTTTGCTTAACAACAATAATACTTAAATATTATCATTTCCAACATCCAAGTAATCATATGTCAACTAAAATAGTTTACAAAAACTATTCTTTATATCAAAATATATTTTTGGGTAAAATTATTTCATTTACCCATATTTAAAACAATACCGCGTCGATTTCTCTATTCAAATGTTTAGAAACCCCTTCGATACAGTTGCGCAGACTGTGTCGACGAAGGTTCATATGCCACTCAATAAATCAATCAACACAATATTAAAACAATTTATATTCACTGACAAATACGCGCTCATATCTATTAATACGCTCAAACTCATTATACAGTACTTCAGACTCTAATTTAAATGAGTAATTCCCACCAGATCCAAGGTTATCACCAACCTCTGCTCTGATACCAAGTGTAACGACCCGCAAATCCGTACCCCTTGAGTCAACCCTATTCTACAACAATCAACTCAAGTTGTACAGAAATACGAATCACTTGGGTTAAAGAAGTAGAGGTAGAAGAAGAAAGTAGAGAAGACAACATCAGAATCTAACCATCGCAGCGGAACAAAATATAATAGATAGTAAATAATCTTTACTCAAAATCAAATATATCTGTTTACATATATTACATCATCAGAGTACATCAATCACAGCTCGCATCAATAACATACAATGGATACACAACAACTCAAACAGCGGAATATATATATAAACAAGTACGAGAGTACGTATCGACATCCAGCTCGTCTCCTGAGCCCCACAGCATCAAATCCTGTATCCTATAATACTCGGTCTGACCCGAGCATTACAGTTAAATAACACCCGAGTCAGTCTGGAATACCAGCATGAGAAAATCACACCCAATTGATTATTAAAGTTTCAAAGATCCTTTGAAAAACAAAAGCATCTCGTAAGACCAGCCACAAATAAACATGTCGGGTTTTTACCTTACGATAGCTAAAACAATTTTTTTATAGAAACCCTCTGATATTATAATAGGGTCTATAGAAAGTAAATAGAATCTAGCTGAAATGCTTGCATCTCACGTTTCAGCAATAGTTGGGCACAATCAAAACCGTACGGGCGCGTAGGGAAAATGGATTCCAACTAATGGCTAGGCACTGGGGTACCACCTGTCACAGTACCTGGTCTAGATCAGTGTACCGAGGAGCCACCCTAACTCCCCTGCAACACAAGACCGGAACCATCCCTTACTGGACAGTCCCGAGCAAGATCACCCCACGGTTGGGATCAGCAACCGCCCACTAAGCCGAAATAAAGGGACATCTAGACAGGGATGACCTCACCCTCCAGTGGGGGCTACCCACGAAGCCTTGCTGCATATCCCCTGATTTTCAGCCATTCCCATTTGATGAGGCTTAAGGCTAAGCGTTACCTTTAAAGAATATATCCCTTAGAATGCCCATCATCCACCTGACGATGTTTCGCAAGCATTCATCCATACAAGTCCATCCCGGGTTCGAACGGAACCGAAGGCACTATTCCTACTACATCCATATTGGAAATATCCTCAGGATTAGTAGTGACTAGCCCTCGCACTCCACTACTCCATCTTCGAATTCAAAATCGTTTCCACAAAACGTACAAACCGGATCGAAGTGGTTTTCGAGAAATAAATATCGATTCCGGTCTCTTCGAAACGATCAGCGCATTTGTCCAATATTGATAGTCGGTGATTTAACTATCAATTAATATTCACAAAACAACCATCAACCAATAAATAATTTCCCAAATTATTTATTTATCCAAAATATCTTTCAATATATATTTCTATTTTCAATCCTTTGAAAACAGTTTCAAAACCATTCCTCTATTCAGGATAAACTTTCCCAAATATTTTCTGTCTCCTCTGAAATCACCAAGCACAAAACTATATTTTTAAAATAATTTAAAACACTTTACTTTGAAATATATACTTTAAACATTTATTTTAAAAAGCACTTCAATAATTTAATAAAATACATACCATATGAGTATTTGGAAATAAGGTTACTTAATAAAATATACAACTAGATTTACACTCTTAAATCAAATACTAAATCACTCTTTTAATAATTATTGCTATAATAGATTAAAAGGAAATACTTACTTTAGAAAATTAAATATTAGAAATAATAAATTTTACAAAATTTGCTTTCTATAAAAACAACTTGAAACCGTCAAATTAATTTTTAAAGATTTTCTTTTTAAAAACATGTACTTGGCTATCCAGAGAAATTTTCAACTTCAATCACTTAAATCAATTTTTCCAAATTGATATCCAATTTATTTTATTTGAAATGAGTTCCTTAATTCCTCAATTCATTTCAAAATTCATTAGTTATGGACTTATTATTTATGTTATTATTTTCCGTTTGATTTTAAACCTTTTAACTGAATATAAAATTTTCAGATTTTCCAATTCCTTCTTTATTCCTTCCAATAATTTAAATCTTAAATTTTTTAATCAATGTTTGTTCTTTGAATTAATATCACTAAAGATTTAAAATTCATTAACTTCCTGTTTATTCAAAACTTCCTTTCTGTTCCCAAGACTTATTTATTTGAATTTTAAAGTCACTTATTCCTTTTTGAATTCATTCTTTGAATTTGTTTATAAATATCTTACTTACAATCCACTTCTTTTATTTTCTTTCCAAAAATTCAATTTATATATATTTCATGGTAATTCATTATACCAAATTACATCCAACCTAACCATAACATTCAATATTCCAACATGAATCATCACAGAACATCAAATCATCATAATCGGGGGATTTACATAATTTAATTAAATGTTGAGGGATCCAGTTGGATCCCTCCAACCTGTTTCCCTACATCCACATACGTTAGCACCACATGATATTGCCAACTTCAAATTATAATATACTATATCACATCAATCAATTCAATCACACAATCAATTATTTAAATTTAATCATTTAAATTTAAATTTAAACTGAGTGAGATTAACTCACCTTTGGCCTATGATTGCCACCATATCCATCTCGACTCGTTTCATTTCAGATTTCAACCTTTGAATAAACATCATACGATTTTATTAATTTTTGAATTCATCGATCAATTAATTCTTAATACTTCGGTTTTAACTATTTAATTAGTTATATATAAATTTCTTTTTAAATAAAATATTTAAACTAATTGAAAACAAATCTCTTCCCAGTAAATAACTCAATTTACATTCGCCACGATTTTAAACTCCAAAAATATTCACTTTAAATTTTAAATCTATTAGGTAAGTAAAATTATAAATTTTACTCTACTGTTCAAAGTTTCTAGCCGATACATACATATATACAAATATCCTGAAATCTGTATATATTTTTACATATAAGTTTTTAATCAAAACAGAGGATACTCACCCCAAGAAGCAACCCAAAACCCAGCATCATCCACGCGTTCTCAGGCCGAGATCACCCCCCCTTCATCGAGTCGACGCTACCCCCTAAACAACCGCGAGCTTCCCAGGCCCCGCTGTCCTCCATCTTCACGCGCCTCGTCCCGTGTTTGCCACCATGTCTGTTCTCGCCTTCAATCTTCGCGAGACCCAAGTCGATCGCCCCCAACTTCACGCGAAACCTTAAACGCCTACGCCAGCTCGAACGAGCCCTCCTCCCCTCCCCCGCGACTTGCGATTCAATCGCGAGTCACGTTATTTTTTTATTTTTTTATATACAAATGAATTGATTTGGGGTTTTGGAAAGAAGAGGTTCGGTTCGGCCATGAGTTTCGAATTTTCGAAAGAACGAGAAAAAATGGGTTTCGAGATATTTTTTTTTGTTTTTCGGCTGTTTGGTATAAATTTTGTTTTTTTTTCCTTTGGCTTCCAAGGCAAGACTTGGCCAAAAATATATAAAAGAAAGCTTCTACATTTAATTTTATTACTTAAACACGACTTTGAACTGATTGAACGATGGAAAGAAATATTGCATGGCGGCTGAGACTGGTACAGTGAGTCGAATTGAACTCCAAAAGTTCTGATGTGAGATGTATTTGACTAGTTGAAGTATTATATTTAAATTCCGAATCGGCTATTATCAATTAAATTTTCAACGCGTTCATCTATAGTATGATCACACGACAACTCCAAACACTACCAAATTTGAAATCCGTTAATAATTCAATATTATGAATCCAATAAGACTAGTTTCGTCAAATTCCGAGACTGCGCCTCGGAATGCTATTTTTAAATTCAATTTAAACAATAAAATTTTCAAAACCGAACAATTCACAGTTAAATTCAATTTTACAACTTTTATTATCCTCTGTACTATCAATATAAATTTTACAAGCCTTTAAATTATTTTTAACCGGCTTAAAATCTCAGTTTTCATATTTTGTACCACTTCAAATTATTTAATTCACAATTTACTTGTCAAATAAATTATGATATTTGTAATTCAAGTTAAAATTATTATCTTGGATATTTAAAATCAATTAAATATTTCGATTTTAAGTGCTCGAAAATTACGGGTCATCACACATACAGTAATAACTATAGACTATTTTGACAACAAATACAAACATATGTTAGCCAACAATGGGGCAAAAGTCAGAGTTCCAGTACAGTACTTAAAAAAACGAAAATAGTTTAAAACTTACCAACCGATGGCGAAGCTCTCTTGCAAGTTTCTCGAGAAAAGGGCTTGGTGGTAGCTCTATAAAAACCATATTAAATAAAATAATTTTTAGCAATTCATCATTTATACAAAGCGCAACTGCATTCTGCACAGTTCTTAAAATTATTGAAATTGGGTATTTTTAAGCATAAATTTTGTAGCAAATATTCTAGCTATATATTGCTATGTTTAGGTGACTTTTTGTATTAGCCAAATAGTTGTTCAGGCAATATAGGCTGCCTCAATATATTCACAAATTTGCCGATGTCAACAAAAGAGAAGTTTGTCAGGTGAAAGGTGTGACCTTGTGTAAAAATTCATATTAGAAAGTCGAAAGTTTTTCTATCCAAAAAAAAACCTCATATAAACTGGACACTGTTTGTAAACTCCTAAGAAAGGAGTACACAACCAACAACACATACTTTACACAACCAACAACGCATGCTTTACACAACCAACAACACATACTTTACACAACCAACAGTACATACTTTTTAGGTTATTTTAACAGAATTATGTGGCCATTAAGATTCAACTCTTGCACCTCTTATTGAGCTTCTAAATGTTTTGGCTGATAGATTAATGTACTACCCTTTGGAGTATAACTCACTGGATTATTGAATGGTGAATATAAAATTCTATTTTCTAACTTATAGGATGAATATACACGTGGCATATCCAATCTAAGCTTATCAAACAAAAGCAATATGAGAACTGGGTTTTGTTATGTCAATACACACAGAGATATTTTATATACATACATATATATATATATATATCATAATAAAATATAGTAAAAAGGGTGACGTTACCATTTTATCATCTTATCTACTTTTCCAATCTGCTCCATTAACTCATAATTCAATATAGTATCAAACATTAAATATCTTTATAGCTTCAGTAAGCAGTGACCATTGTGAACATATTTAAGTTTTTATTTTGTACGTAGGAATGTGAGTTTAAAATATGGAAATCCAAGTAAATCAAAGCTCAAAACTTTTAATCATTAGATGAACATGAGAGTCATACTATTAACACAAGCCAAGATATATTAAATATGTGATCAGAACCAAATACTTTGCAATATTTACTAAAGAAAATCCCCAAATATACTCAACAAAAATTGATTGGAGGGCATAGCCCTTAATCAAACCAGACTGCACTGGATCGCGCTTCTAATACCAAACCATACCAAATCGTTTAGCCTTACTTCGGTCTCGCTCCAGGTTGCGCAACTTCTCCTCGTGTTCTAAGCTCTCGCCTCGCCTTCCGTCCGCCTCAGCTCCGACCTAATGTGCTTCTCCCATTGTCAGCCGTGTCGTTCTCCCTTACTCTACTTTTTTTAAGATGCGGTGAATTGATTTAGATTAAAAAAATAATGGGCTAGGGTTATGGATTTGAGGGAAATCGGGATCTAACGAAAAATGAACCGATCATATTTAGAAGCTTGGATCTACCAAATTTCCGATAATTATAAAAAGTGCGTTACTGTCAGCACATGAATTCTTGCTTCAGGCCACCCGCGATTTATTTTTTCCACCATGGTCGGCGAACAACCGTAGCTAGCAGGACTCTTACGGTGATTGGCTGCTGACCATGGTGACCGCTACACAGAGATTTGTGGTAACAGAAGATTTAAGGGATGCATGGAAGGTAGTTGAAGTTCGATTAGCTGAAAAATTGGAATTAGGTTTGGATGTCGAATTGGGAGCGATTTTATTTTAAGTTGGATTTGGAATCAAGGAGGATGGTACAAAAAAGAACAATGGTTAAAATTTGGGAAGGGTGGAGAATAAATTTGCCTGGAGCTAAATTTTTTAGTTTGGAGCCAAAATTTTGAGTTTGGAGCTTAAATAAAACTTGTAATACTTTGTGTCATACAAAGTTGTAATACATTTGCAATAAATTTTGATTTCATTTAATGAAAATATTAATTATTCAATAGTTTGATTATTTAATATTAATTATAATTGAATATCAATCAGTAATTATTAAATATTACTTCTTATTTATTAGTTATTAATTATTAATTCTTAATTATAATTGAATATTAATTATTTATTATTTAATATTAGTTATTTCTAAATTTTATAGATCTTTTTTAATTTTAGAAAAATTTTATTTCTAAATTATTAAACCATAGTAAATTATTTAATATTAATTATTAAAATTGTAAATTACTTAAATATTAAATATTAAACATAAATTACAAAATATCAATTATTAAAAGTTTATTATTAATTATTTAATATTAATATGCATGTATTATTAATTTTTAATTTTTAATAGTAGCTATTAATCATAAATTATTAATATTTATTATTAATTATAAATTATAATATATTTAATATTAATTACTCGATATTACTTACTAATAATTGTAAAGTAAAATTAAGCCCGTTGGAATATTGATTAATATAATATTATAAGTTATAAATGATTAATATAATATTATTAATGATTTATTATTAAATATTAATAAATAATATAATATTATTAATGGTTAGTAATTAGTAATATAATATTATAATTAGTAATTAGTAACATATGATTAATGTAATATTATTAATGAATAATTATTAAATATTAATCAATAATAAATATTAATTTTAAGAAAGCATTGTAATTATTAATTATTGGTTGTCAAAAATTGGCAACAAACATTTATTACAACGGGCATTTTATGCCCGTTGTAAAATTGGCACCTATTACAACGGGCATTTTTAGCCCGTTGTAAAACTGGCACCACGGGCATTTTGTGTAACGAACCGAAATTTTCACACTCGAAAATTTCGAATAGTTATGAAAAAGAAGAAAGAGATAAAAGAAGAAGAACAGAAACACCAAACATCTCACATTCGTAGCGGATAAAATATAATAATAAATAATAACAGTTTACAAAAGAATACCATATTTGTCGATCATATTTAATATACATCAGAGTTTCACATTATGTACAGTCACTGAATATTTACAATTATCATGTCTCAGATTAAAAATAATATAAATACAGAGGAAATACTCTATACGATATTACCATCCAGCTCGCCTCCTGAGCTCCAGAATGTACCTACCTGAAAATCTGTAATACTCGGTCTGACACGAGCATTACAACAAAGTAACACCCGAGTCATGCTGGAAACCAGCGTGAGTAAACCCAACTAACATGGAATACCAAGCAATCAACTTATACAAACCCATGTAATATATATCAATTTAACAAATTAACAATTCGCTATAGACGACACTTAATCCACACATCAATTGTCTAAGTACCAAACTTAGACAAAATAACCCAACTCACTTAAAACATTTCATTCCTGCCTATTGATTTCCCAAATCAATTTATAAAAAATCGAAGTGGTTTCGGGTATCTCCCAATACCCGATGTCGGCCTCTCCGAGTCTCATACCATCCTATCCTAAGTTATCCGAAATGATAAACACCACATTACATATCAGAGATATCAACTCATTCAAAGCGTCCAATACCAATCAATCATTCATGAGTAAATTTTATCGCTTCCAAATTAATTCAATTGACTCTTATTGAATTTCTAACCTCAATCTCTTAGATTTCTTCATTTAACATAATTAATTCCAAATAAATTAATTAGTCAACTTTCATTATTCATCTTAATTTATCCCTTGGATTAATTATTTTCCCATTTGTATTGAAGTTGTTATCTTTAATTAATTTCACGATATAAATTACCCTTAACCAAAATCAATAAATAATCTTAATTACTTCATGAATTAATTAACTATATTATTTACATTATTCCTTAACTACTTATATTAATAAGTTCCTCACAAGTCACTTATGATTGATTAATCATATTTTAAATTATCAATGTCTAATTACACCATAAATTACATAAAATTAATGATTTCCAATTATATTCAATTTATCCTAAACTAAATTAATTATATTAAATAACTAATCATTAATTAACCCGCAAACATTAATCATTCTTGATTTATTTCAACCTATGATTATCACCCTCTTCATTTCCCTCATTAAATATGTTGAATATGCGCTTTGCGCTATATGATTTTTGTTTGATGATAATAAACATATATACATTCATTTAAATGTATTTGGTAATGTACTATTTTGTTTTTTCATAGATTAAATAAATATTTGTTGAATAAAATTAAATTACACAGAATTCGAATTTGAATTCAAACAGAACAAAGTAAACAAATTTTGAATTCAAATAGAAATTTTTATTCAAACAAATATTTATTACAATTTTTGAATAGTACAATTTCAATCTCTCACTATACATATACATTTTTGATTACATCACAATTACATCACAAATATTTTTGATTTTAATCTAGATCCTACAAAATAAATTAATTCTCCTTAATTAATTATCTTAATTTATCTCTTGATTAATTACACAAAGTAATTTTATTAATTTCATTAAGTAATTATTTATTAAACCATCCATGGATTATTTTGAAATACCTACACTTAATTAATTAACTTAAACTTAATTAATTAATCCAAACTCTTAATTACTAAATTAATCAATCCAAACCATTGATTAATTGAATTAATTAGTTATCTACTTAAATTACCCTTCTAATCTAATGAATCACAAATCGTTAAGCCTTTACTAACTTTTGGAAATATTTTCTAATTTATGATTGAAGTTTAAAACAGTTTAAAACTCGAATACTTCGAGTCAAACAACAATTTACACAAGAATCAACCAAAACAACGTCACTAGATCATCACTCTACAGTGTGTATCAATCAATTCGATCATGCAACCAATATTTAAATTTAATCATTTTAAATTTTAAATACAAATCCAAAAGAGTGAGATTTACTCACCTTTGATTTTATTAGCATCCCTTCCCAAATTCAGCTTGCTTCTTCTCAAATTTTGACCTTGTACAAATATTCGATGTTTTATTAATATTCAAACTTATTGAATAATTGCTTTCCTTTGAAAATTTTACTTAACTAATTTTATTTTTATTTTTAACCTATGTATAAATCAAATTAGATTCAAACAGCACTGCAAAATCTATCATTAACCTTAAATTGACACTAAAACAGAAATCACCTTACTGCTTGATACATGGGGACTGACCAACGCTGATCTCCGAAAGCTGTCGACATCGGCGAAACGCAGCAAACACCATCCTATGCTAGCTCCGAGACCCTATATCCAAGATCGCCAATCGAGGCCACCAGGCGCTCGAAGTAACAGTGCCCCCTTCCTTAGCCTCTCGATCGCTCATGCATCGCCTTGCCGAGCTCCACGCCATGGCCACGCGAACTCATAGCGATCTGAAATCGCGACCTCGACTCGAACAGCGGTGTGAGGAAGTGAGTTGATTTTGAGCAGAACCCACGAGGCTGCGGCCATGATTTAATTTTGTTTATATATATACATATATATTTTAAGATCGGTCTTCTGTTTTGAAGATTAGAGATGGCAAGGATAAATTAGAGGTTGGGGAAACTTCCTGATTACGCTAGTTTTACAAATATCTCTGACATGTTGATTTTTAAATTTTTATTATATTATAAGACTTACGAAACGTCTCGTTAAGCATAACGCGGAATTCCGAAACCCAAAACAAACATGCCGATAGGTGATTATAAGGTTTTACCGCGTTTCGAATACAATGGAACGTGTTTCGGAGGCTAGTTTGGTCGTATGCGCGAGTTACGAAATTAAACGATCGATTTTAAATTAAATCGATTAAAATAGTTCTAAGCGTTTTGAGCTGCCAGGGTCAAACGACAACTCCGATTGCTACGAAAATTGAAAACCGATAATAACTAACTATTACAGATCCAATGGAACTGGTTTCGTCGAATTCCGAGACTGTGCCTCGGAAGGCTATTTTTAAATTCCAATTTAAACGATATATTATTAAAATTAAACAGATTACCTTTAAATTAAATTTCAACACTTTCACTACCATCAGTGCTATCAATATAAATTTTATAAGCCTTCAAATTATTTTAAAGAGGCTTAGAAATATCAGATTCAATAATTTACCCAATTTCACTTATTAAATTCAATATTTAAACTATATAATTCAATAATTTAATTATCAAGTAAATATTGATATCTTGAATTCAAGTTAAAATTACCTTTTAAATATTTTAAAATCAATTAACTGTTCAAATTTAAATTGTTAGAAATTCCGGGTCGTCACATTCTTCCCCCCTTAAAAGAATTTTGTCCCCGAAATTACTAGTTATGAAGAATGGTTCAATACCCAATTACCCCAAAATCCACAGTTCAACATCTTACTGACTATTTTCTATAAAAGCCCCCTTATCATTCTTACTGACTTCCCTAACTCTTCCACGGTTTTCAAACAGTACCCTTTTGCTGAAACATTCAAATTTCAATTTAAAACCAATTTTAAATTATCAAAATTTCCTCAAAAATTTTCTAACTCTCTAAATTCCCGAAAAGTTTTGCCAGCGTCTCCTTTGCGCGGCTAGCTCGATACTACTACAAAAGGCCTCTACGGGCTCTCAAATTCCAAAAAGAAAACAAAAGCCAAGTTGCTACATCAAAAACCCAATCTAATTTCATCTAGAAATTTAAATACGTACCTTTTTGTCGGGCAATACAAATTTATCTTTTGGAATCAAATCCTATTCCTTTTCCTTTTAATACCTGCATATCTTGTTTAGCAACAATATTCAATCGAAACTTTACAAATCAATTTATACATTCTCTTATATAGGTTTCATACCTATTTCAAACTAGTCTTTCCCATTTTCATATGAATTCAACTTATTTCAATTTTGAATATTAAATTTTTATTTTCCATTTATAACTGAGTCTTATTAGTTCCATCTACTAATCTATTTCAGTTTCAAATTTAAAATCGTTTAATTGCTTAACAAAATTTTCTAACTTCCAAAATTTTCAAAAAAATTTGGTAGAGACTCCTTTGTATGGAGGAGCTTTTGCAATTTGACAAGAGATATTAATATATATACATCAACCCACCTGGTCGGAAAAAGCAAAAACAGTTCATATTTCCTATTTGTATTGCGTAGGCGTACCTTATTTAGCATTTTAAGCAAGCAGCTTATTAATTTAAGCAATTAGCACAATCCAAATCAGCCAAACGGCCTTCAGGTACCTGTACTTACTCAAATATGTAAGTGCCATATATGGAGAATTCATTAGCATTCCACTTACTTTCAATAGCTAAACATATACATTACTAACCATCAAGCACCAAACACAAAACAATTTATATGCTTTAAAGCTAATTCATATGTCGTTTCATTTAAGTTTTAATGGTTCATAACTCAATTTCTGACATTCCATTGATTTATAATCCAAACAAGCTCATATTCACTTCAAATGATTCAGAATCAAATTTATTTAATCTCTATTAACTCATAGAATTTAATTACTTTGGTTTACGCCAAACAACAATTATTGTTATGCAATCTCGACGATATTCGGTTAATAAAGTATCTATTTTAGTTTATAACTATTTCAAATTAATTTCAACTCATTTTAAATTTTTAATTTACTTACTTACTTCATTTTCGAATTTATTTTATTAATACAAAGTCATTCTCAATTTATTTCTATTCATTTGGGTTTTGTTTGCAACCCAACCATTTCTATTATTATTCACTTCCATATCATATGGCAACACTTCTCTTATATCCAATTCACTTGCAAATTTCATTAAATATTATTCAAATCACACTTGGATTTTATTTGAAATTCAAACCATCACTTTTTCAATCTAATTCTATTTTTTTTATTTTACAACATCAATTCATTATCAATCTAAGTCGAATTCTATTTAAAATTCGAATTCATTTTCAAACCCATTATCACTTACAACCCATTTATTTACCCAAGTTAAATTATATTAATATACACAACCAAATAATTATTTAGCCAATTAGTTTATTTTCGACTTCTAAATCAATGTTCGATTTTAATTACAAATTCATTTCATTAAAATTCCAGTTTGGATTTCCTTTTATTTTCTCAAAATTCCAACATCTTTATTTACAAAAAAAATTAGAAATGCTTTTAAATTCACATCATACTTAATAAAATAACTCTTTATAAAAATATTCTTTTATAACTCGATGTCTCAACCAGTCTATCCTTGTTGTCATAGGGATTTAGTCATATGTTGATCAGGCGTAGGACTGAAAATCTATAAGTACTTAGCAGACTCATTTTCAACATCCAGTGAAAATACTTGGAAAATAATTTTATTGAAAATATTGAAAGCGTTTTGAAAGAGAGGAAATGTCTTTGGTGAGAATGCTCTGGAAATCATCACCCCCATCCATGGTCGCAGTTACATCCCAGGGTTACGTTGCCATCGCAGCAAAAGTCCATGCAACTGCAGGCTCTCCGCGGCCTCTCAATTACGCCATGGATCCCACACAACAGATCACAGTTACATCGAGGGTTACGTTGCCGTCACAGCAAAAGTCCATGTAACTGCAGCCTCTCCGCGGCCTCTGATTTTCGCTGTCGAAATGAAACCTCTCTACTCCTACATAGATCGCAGTCTGCCGATATAAAATCAAACGCAGACTGTTGGCTCTCAGCGGCACACACGACTTTCGCTATGTTATACCATAGGTCGCAGTCTACCGATACAAAATCAAACACAGACTGTTGGCTCTCAGCGGCACACACGACTTCCGCTATGGTATACATTACTCATAATCCCCAGGAACTAGTTTTGTCCGGACTCCTCACGGGATCAACTTTAGAATCCCCCTTGGGCTCAAGGCAGCACCACCCGGTGGCACTCCTGAGAAGTTCATTTCAAGGGAGCGCCTTTTTCCCCAGAGCCATCGTCAAAATATTTTATACTATACACATGTAGTATCTTCAAATCATACACCTAGTATGATATCATACAAATCTCTTTTACACAAAATCGATTATCCCAAAATCGATAATTCTCAAACTAGGCTTTCCAAATTCAATATTGATTTTACCCAAAAATCAAAAGCCTTTCCAATCCAAAGGTTCCCAAACCTTTTTCCAAATTCCTCATAAGATCCTTTATATATATATTCAGATATATAAAATTTAAAAAAACTTGGGATCTCTTCAAACTTATATAAAACTCCTTTTATACTTCAAACACTTTCAAAAATATTGCTTCTGGCTATAGATTTATCAAGGGAAGATTTATCTTATATAACAAAGATATACAACTTTGTTTATTCAAAACCAAATATCCCAATTTGATTACTCTTTTCGATATTAAATTCATTCAAATTCGTATGATGTACACATATCATCCGTACGCTATACCAATCTGATCGCTCACTCGATCACACAATTTCAGTTCCGAACTAGTATCGTCCACCCGACTTCCTAGTGCGGACTCAGATCTGGTTTCTTGATTAGAAACCGTCATTCTCCTTGCATAGCCATAACTATGATAGAGAATATCCAGAACCAATCAACAATCCATATCCAGGTTCGCCATCGAAAATCAAGTGAAAAATCCCAACTCGGATCGATAAACTATCTTGAAATTCTGTGCTCGAATCTGGATCAAATCACCATGCGAATAGAATAACATACGTACATCCTATGTATTTATTTCCATTGATTATCAGCCAAATCAATTTCCTTTCTATTCACATTTCCTTAAATTCCCCTTCACTTATTTACAATTGCCTTAATCCCCATTTAGATTATCACTTCAATTCTTATCTCAGTTGGGTATTTAAATCAATAACAGTTTGAACTTCGACCAGTTTATATTTGGAAAATAGCTTGAAAATTTTAAAAATAGATAGGTAGTTGAAAATTAATTATTAGTTTGCAAAATAGCTATAAAATAGTTAACTAATTGTAAAATAGTTAGAAAATAGTTGAATAGTTTCAGGAATTTTAAATAATTGCAAAATAGTTGTAAAATAGAAATTAGTTTGTGAAATAGTTGAAAAATAGTAATTAGTTTAGAAAATAGTTGAAAAATGGTTAAATAGCTCCAAAAATAATGGTAAACAATTATAAAATAAGATAGCTTTAAAAAGAAAGGTTGTATATATTTAATAGCTTAAAAAATAAGTTTGTATTAAACAATTTATTTAAAATAGTCAAGAGCCAATTGTTCACTTCCCCAACAATTCAATTTAAATTTTCATTTAAATCAACCCAATTCCAATAAAAATAACTCCAAATTCCCTTGGACTTGATTTATTCCCAATTCAAGTTGAATCAATCTTGATTCCTTCCCAATTTAAATCAAATTCCATTTGATTTTAATCCTGTTCAACCTTAATTATAATTTCATATTATTCCAATCAATGTGAATTATTATCAATTGAACCCATTTCAAATTCAAATTATTTCAACATAATCCAATCCAATTCCCTATTTAAATTTTTATCTTCCAGTTTGAAGCCAGCTCTTAAACAAGTTTAACTTACAATTTAATTATTCAAATTTGATTCGACTGCTTCTTTGAGTTTTATTTCTTTGGAATCTGTAGATAAGTTCTTTCTTACCCCTAGTACTGTAGTGTATCTAATCCTATAGGAGGGGTAACCAAATTAGACATGATCTATAAGGACTTGAGGATTTCCTATCTGTCCCAAAGTTTTTCTTGTGACTTTTATGTGTTGGATTTTAAGGGGTTTGACCTTACATTGGGAATGGATTGGCTTAATAGGTATAAAGTTGTCCTGAATTGTGATGAGAGAACAGTTTCTTTGGAAACCGATCTGGGTAGAAATGCCAGGGTGACGTGTGATAATTCTGGAATTCACTTAGTAGTCTTTTACATGGAGTTGAGACTTCGTAGGAGAAGGTTGAAGATATCGATGTGGTCCAAGATTTCCCTGATGTATTCGAGGAAGTCGAATGTTTACCTCCGCATCGAGAGATAGAGTTTCGTATTGATTTGGTTCCAGGAGCAGTACCCATGGTTCAGCCTAGTAAGAGGATGGCTCCAAGAGAGAGGGAGGAGTTAGTTAAGCAGACTCGGGATCTTTTGGAGAAGAGATTGACTAGGCCCAGTTTTTCTTGTTGGAGTCTGCTGCGGTGTTTGTCACTAAATCGGATGGCTCGCTAAGGTTCTATGTAGATTATAGAGAATTGAACAAAGTGACCATTCGAAATAAATATCCTCTTCCCCGTATTGATGAACTCTTTGACCAGCTGCATAGAGCTTCTATCTTTTCTCAACTGGATTTAGCATCAGGTTTCAATCAGTTAAGGGTAGCTGAGGATAGTATCCCCTTAACTGCATTAAGGGGACCAAATTGTTTCTATGAGTGGTTGGTTGTGCCTTTCGGGTTAACCAACGCTCCTACCTACTTTGTTGACCTGATGAATCGAGTCTTTCTAGATGTTTTGAATAAGTTTGTTCTGGTGTTCATCGATGATATTTTAGTCTACTCTAAGTTTGAAGAAAAGCACAAGCAGCATTTGAGAATTGTGTTGGAGACACTAAGGAGGCATGTTTTGAAGGCCAAATTCTCTAAGTGCCATTTTTGGAAATCGGAAGTCAAATTTTTGGGGCACATTGTTTCTGGAGAAGGTATTTCTGTAGATCCAGCAAAGGTTGAGACTATTCTGGAGTGCAAGCAACCGCAGACACCGATTAAAATTCGTAGTTTTCTGGGATTAGCTGGTTACTACAGGAAGTTTATCAAGGATTATTCCATGGTTTCTTCACATCTGACCAAGTTGACAAGGAAAGGAGCTAAACTCAAGTGGACACCCCAGTGTGAAGAAGCTTTCCAAGAGTTGAAGACGAGGCTAACCAGTGCACCTATGCTAGCTATTCTGGATGGAAAAAGAAAATTTAAGGTTTATACAGATGCCTGTATAGTTGGACTGGGAGCAGTTTTGATGCAGAATGGAAGGGTAATTGCGTATGCGAGTCAGCAATTAAAGCCACATGAAAGAAACTATGCTACGCACGATCTTGAGTTGTTAGCCATTGTTTTTGCTTTAAAGATCTGGAGGCACTATCTTTTGGGAGAAAAGTTCGAGTTATTCACGGATCACAAACCGTTGAAATATCTTTTCTCTCAAAAGGATCTTAATCTGAGGCAGCAGCGATGGGTCGAGTTTCTGGCATCATATGATTTGGATATTCTGTATACCCTGGGAAAGGCGAATATTGTGGCTGATGCTCTTAGCAGGAATGCAGTTCTGTCTCTTTTGGTGGTGGTTCCATCTCTTCTGGAGAGGATAGCGAGCAAGAAAGAATCGGATAATAGATTAAGAGGAATCGTCGGGAGAGCTAAGAAGGGTCAGTGTTCCAGTTTTGAGATTGATGACCAAGGAACATTGAGGATTAATGGGAGGATTTGTGTTCCGAATGATAGGGATCCGAGACAGGAGGTGTTGTCAGAGAGTCATCGCTCCAAACTGAATATTCACCTAGGAATATCTAAGATGCATAAAGATATGAGAAGATTTTTCTGGTGGTCGAATATGAAGAGGGATGTAGCTGCTTTCGTTAACAGTTATGCTATCTGCCAACAAGTTAAAGGAGATCAGCAGAAGTCGGCCGGATTATTACAACATTTAGAAATCCCGATGTGGAAGTGGGAGATGATTTCGATGGATTTCATCGACGGTTTTCCTAGAACCAATAAAGGAAACGAAGGAATATGAGTTATTGTGGATTGTCTAACTAAAAGTTCCCATTTTATACCGGTTAAGGCAACTCATACGGCAGCTTCTCTAGCAGAGATTTTCTTGAGGGAGATAGTCAAATTGTATGGAGTTCCAGTCAGCATAGTAAGTGACCATGATCCTATCTTCACCAGCAAATTCTGGAAGGCTCTAAAATCAGCTATGGGAACGAGTTTTAGATTGAGTACAGCCTATCATCCTCAGACAGACGAACAGACGAAGAGGCTTAACCATATTCTAAAAGGTATGCCGCGAGCTTGTGTTTTGGATTTTGGTGGATCATGGGAAGACCATCTTCATCTAGTAGAATTCTCATATAATAATTGTTATCAGGCGAGTATTAAGATGGCTCCTTATGAAGCTTTATATGGAAGACCGTGTAGATTGCCATCCTGTTGGATAGAGTCGAGAGATCGTCTTGTACTTGGACCAGATTTGATTCGTGAAGCTTCTGCGAAAGTTGAGCTTATTAAGAGGAGAATGAAAGCTGCTCAGGACCGTCAAAAGATGTATGCGGATAAAAGGCGAAGACAATTGGAATTTGAGATCGGAGATTTAGTCTTTATTAAAGTTTCCCCGATAAAAGGAGCTATTAGATTCGAAAAGATGGGAAAACTTGCCTCGAGATATATTGGACCATTCCGAGTGCTGGAAAGGATTGGTGCTATAGCTTACAGAATTGAATTGCCAGAACGGATGTCTGGAATTCACAATGTATTTCATGTATCCCATCTAAGGAAGTTTGTCCATGATCATCACAGGTTGTAGAACTAGTAATCCAGGAAGATTTAGAGGTCGAGCCAAACTTGACTATGGTCAGGAATCCAATTGGGATTGTTGATCAAGATGAGAGGCAACTTAGGAGCAAGGTAGTGAAGCTCGTCAAAGTGCAATGGAGCGAGGATCCTAGATATTGTACCTGGGAAACTCGGGATAGTTTTAGAAAAGCTTATCCAGATTTGTGTCCGGATAACTAGTGATGTGACGACCCGGAATTTTTAAGCCTTTAAAAATCGGAATATTTAATTGATTTTAATATTTAAAAGTAAATTTTTAACTTGAATTCAAATATCACTAATTATTGATAATTAGATTATTGAATTAAATAATTGGAAGTTGAGCTAAATGTTGAATCTGAAGTTTTAAGCCTGTTGAAAATAATTTGAAGGCTTATAAAATTTATATTGGTAACACTGAAGATAACAGAAGTTGGAAAAATTGAAATTAACAGTGGTTTGTTCAGTTTAAAATTCTATAGTTTAAATTGAATTTAAAAATAGCCTTCCGAGGCATAGTCTCGGAATTTGACGAAACTAGTTCCATAGGGTCCATAATATTGAATTATTATCGGATTTCAAATTTCATATTGATCGGATTTGTTGTGTGAGCGTACGATAAGTAAACGTGTTGAAAATTAAATAAAACCTTAATTGATCAAATCAATGTCATCGGTGCCTTCTTAAACACGCTTCCCTTTATATTATTCAGCCGTTCATATCCGTGTCCCATCTTTTAACAACAGCATGCAAACATCTCCTGCATCAACTTTATATCAATCAAACCATTCTTTTCAAATCTAAAAAAAGAAGGAGAAATCACTTCGTTCAAAATCAATAATGGCCGATCCTCAGTGAAAATAAAAAGCATAAAAATAGGCAAACGGCAAGCAAATTGAAAATCGAATCAATCGAACCAAGCCTCCTTTTCCCTTCTTTTCGAATTCGAACGAATCTATTTCCTTCGCCTGAAAAAAAGGTGACGAGGCCTAAATCGAAGTCGAATTCGATTTGGCTCTCGAGTTCGGCTAGTAGAGGGGGTTCGTTCTATCTAGGGATGTTCGCGAGCGACGTCGCGAGGCGAGGACGGCGATAGGAGGCAGGGTTCGCTGTGGCTTTGGGAGTTCAATCGGCGGAGGGGATGGCGATTGGGATGGGAAGGCAAAGTCGCGAGAGAGGCGCGCTCGTTCATGCGAAGGAAAAATCGAAGTTCGGGTGACGCGGTGGTGATTGAGGCTTGGGCGGAGGCGTGTGAGGCTCGAGCGGGGTAGAAAGAGTGATGGAGAGTGCACGTGTGGCCAAGAGCAAGCTAGGGATGTTTGAACTAGGGTTGGTTTTGGATGTAGGGCAGACGATGGTGACGGCAACATCGAGCAGTAAGGTACTGTTTTATAAATTCAAAGTAAATTTCAAAATATTTCAAGAATAAAACTATTTCTGTTTTAAATATATACATGAAAGAGATTTTTATTTGGAATTGAATGAATATATGTTTATGCAGAAATACATATGCAGATTGAATTTTCAATAAAAGGAAATAATAATAATATTGATATATATATATACATTTTTAACTTTCTAATTATTTTAAATAATGAATTAGGGTAGATTGTAGTTTAATTCTAAAGGAAATGAACTTGTTTAAAAATATATATATGATTTTAAAATGTTATAGAATTTTATAAAAATAGATTTAAAATCTGTATGGGTTATGTTATCGGTATTTTTGTAATTTCAAAAGGAAACTAAAGAAATTTGTAAAATTTAATTATTAGTTTATTTATTAATTTAATGGTAATAAATTGTTTGATAAGTTAAAATATTAATAAATACACATATATACCTATTTCCATTTACTAGTGAAATTTTTAAATAATGAATTATGGAAATTAATTTGTTCTTAGTCACTTAAAGAAAAATTATAAAATGGAAATAAATTGTTCAAGTTTGATGTATGGTTGTTATACAAGGTCAAAATCTGATAGAAGCAAGCCGGGTTGGGTCGGATTGCAAAACAAGAATCAAAGGTGAGTTAATCTCACTCATTTGAATTTAAATTTAAATTTAAATGATTAAATTTAAATAATTGTTTGAATGATTGAATTGATTGATGTGCTATAGTATGGTATATTTTGGGATTGGTATTTATGTTGTGCTAACGTCTGTGGATGCTGGGAAAACTGGTTGGAGGGATCCAACTGGACCCCTCAACATTTATTTAAATCATTTAATATCCTCTGTTGTGATTATTTAGTATTCTATGATGAATTTTATTGGAATATTGAATGTTATGGTTTGATTGATTATACTTGGGTATAATAAGCTACCAAAAATATGTAAATTGGATTTTAGAAAGAAAATAAAAGAAGTGAAATTGTAAGCGAAATAATCTTAGAAAATTTGAATAAATTAAGAATGAATTGAAAAGAAATGGAAGTGATATTAAAATACTAATAAATAACGACGAGTATGAAAAGAAAAGGATTTGAATAAACAGTAATTAATGAATTGTAAAATCAAGTGATATTATTCAAAGGAATAAAGAATTATTTTAAAATTTAAAGTTCAAATTTATTTAAAAGAATAAAGAAGTAATTTGAGAAATCTAAATTGGTATTTCAGTTAAAAATATTTTAAATCATAATTAAGGATTTAAATCTGAAGTTAATGGAATTTGGAATAAATGGGGTTAATTGGAAATCAATTTGGAAATTGATTCAAGTGTTTGGAATTGGAAATTTCATGAAGAATGTGAAGAGAAGTATATTTCTCTGGATAGCCAAGTACGTATTCAAAGTAAGTTTTTAAAATAAGATAAAGGTTTTAGTGTTGTTTTAAAAAGTATGTTCTTGGAAATTTATTATTTCTAAATGTTTAAATTCTAAAGTAAATATTTTTTTTAAATCAATTATCGTGGTAATTATTTAAAAGGTAACTTACTGTTTTGTTTTAAAGAGTGAGAACCTACTTTATATTTTATAAAGTAATCTTATTTTCAACTATTCATATAGTATGTATTTTTAACCAATTATTGAAGTAGTTTTAACTTAAATGTTTCAAAGTAAATTCCAAAGTAAATATTTTGTTTAATCTATTATCGTAATAATTATTTAAAGAATGATTTGGTATTTTGTTTAAAGAAGAAAATCTAATGTATAGTTATAAGGTAACCTTATTTTTGTTATTTCTAAAGTATTATTACAAATTAAGTATTAAAGTATTTTTTTTCCTAAATTAAATGTTTAACATATTTTTCAATAAAGTGTTTTAAATTATTTTTAAATCTAAAGTTTTGTGCTTGGTGATTCCAGTGGAAATAGAAAATACTTGGAATTTAATCTGAGAAAGGAAGATAGTTTGAAAACTGTTTTCAAAAAGGTTTGAAAAGTGGAATATATCTTGTGAAGATATTTTTGAGGTTAATAAATAATTTGGAAAATTATTTTTTGTTTGATGGTTGTTTGTGAATATTAATTGAGAGTTAAATCACCGACTATCAATATTTGGCCAAATGCGCTGATCGTTTCGAAGAGACAGGGATCGAGATTTATTTCTCGAAAACCACTTCGATCTGGTTTGCACGTTTCGTGGAAACGAGTTTGGATTCAAAGATGGAGCAGTGAAGTGCAAAGGCTAGTCGCTACTAATCCTGAGGATATTTCCGAAATGGATGTGGTAGGAATAGTGCCTTCGGTTCCATTCGAACCCCTCGGAACATCGTCAGGTGGACGATGGGCATTCTAAGGATATGTTCTAAAAGGTAATACTTAGCCTCAAGCCTCATCAACCGGGAATGAATGAAAATCAGGGGTTATGCAGCAAGGCTTCGTGGGTAGCCCCCACTTGAGAGTAAGGTCATCCCTGTCTAGATGTCCCTTTTTATTTCGACTTAGTGGTGCGGTTGCTGATCCCAACCGTGGGGTGATCTTATTTGGAACTGTCCAGTAAGGGATGGTTCCGGTCTTGTGTTGCAGGGGAGCAGGCGTACTCCTCGGTACTGTGATCTAGGCCACGTACTGTGACACGTGGTACCCCAATGCCTAGTCATTAGTTGGAAATCCATTCTCTCTACGAGTCTTGTACGAGTTTTGTTTGTATTACCCACTCTGTGGCTAGTAGCTGGAATTTAATAATGTAACAATTTCGACTATTTTATAAGTATTTGTATATAGACCCTATTATAATATCAGAGGATTTCTATAAAAATGTTTTAGCTATCGTAAGGTAAAAACCCGACATGTTTACTTGTGGCGTGTCTTACGAGATGCTTTTGTTTTCAAAGGATTTTTGAAACTTTAATAATCAATTGAGTGTGATTTTCTCACGCTGGTATTCCAGACCGACTCGGGTGTTATTTAACTGTAATGCTCGGGTCAGACCGAGTATTATAGGATTCAGGATTTGATGATGTGGAGCTCAGGAGACGAGCTGGACGACGATGCGTATTCCTGTACTTGTTTATATATGTATTCCGCTGTGTTGAGTAGTTATGTATCCGGTTGTATGTTATTGATGTTGAGTTGTGATTGATGTACTCTGATGTAATATGTAAACAGATATATTTGCTTTTTGAGTAAAGATTATTTATTATATATTATATTTTATTCCGCTGCGATGATAAGATTCTGATGTTGTTTTCTATTTCTTCTTCTACCTCTTCTTCTTCAGCCTAAATGGTTCGTATTTCTGTACATCTTGAGTTGATTGACGTAGAATAGTGTTGACTCAGGGGGTACGGATTTGCGGGTCATTACAAGTGATGTTCATTAGGATAGACTGTTTGGTTGATTGTTATTGTATGGATGATATGTATGTTTGGATTGTTGTTATAAAAGCTTTTGAATTAACTTTTGTTTTAAATTTCGGGGACGAAATTCTTTTAAGGGGGAAGGAATGTGACGACCGGGATTTTGGCAATATTATTTTAATAAGTATTTAATCTAATTTAAATAAAATACAAGCCTATCACTTAAAAATAAATAAGATTTTTGGACATTTACCATTTATATATATGTGTGTGTGTATTGTGAAGGAAACTCTGATTTGGAAATTTAAAATAAAGTCTTTCAAAAATATTTAAAATAAAACCTATCTTATTCACATTGAATTAAAAATTGAAAAGCTCTACAGTATCAACATTTAATCAAAATATATGTATCTGAATGTAATATAGATAATAATGCTTAAAATAAAATTTATCTTATCTATATTAAATATAAGTATAAAATATATGACTATAAATTAAATGTTTGATAGTTAAACTTTAAATAAAAATAAAAACTAAGATTTATGTTAGTAATAAATTATATGGTTATATGGAAACATGAGATAATTCTAGAAATATATAACCTATGAAATACATGTACAAGCAAGGAAAAAGAAAAAAAGAAACAAAATATCAACATGCAAAGTATCTATGTACATATAAAATAATAATAATAATAATAATAATAAGGCTATAAGCTATCATCTCAGCACCAAAATAAGGTCATTCGAATGTTAAAAATCATTCAATTTTCACAAAAATCTTTGACCAAAGTATTAGAAAACAGAGAAAGCTTGTACTAGAAGCTCCTACCCCTGTAAAACTGTTTCTATATATAAATCCTCTTGTTCTAGTTCGTTCATAACTTAGCAAGCCTGAAAGAAAAAAAAAGTAAACATCGCTATATTTACAAACTCAAATTCATTCAACAACAAAACAGGAAGGTTTAAAGGAAGATCAAAACTGCAGCTTTAAAAACAAAAGTTGTTCTCTGTTCAACTATATTTCAGGTGAGTAAACATACTATTTCAAAAATTTAAATCTGGGTATTTGATTCATGAATAACTTGTGCTTTGCTGTATATTTTTAAGTAAGAAATTCTATACATATATGATTGTACTGGGAATTCTTGTATGGTTTGTTCTTCCTTGTCCTTAGTTACAGAGTTGAATATGTAATCAAAATCCAAAATATTATCATCCAACCTTTATTAGGCTTAAGGTATCAAACAAAACAAGTTTGTTTAAACTTAAATCATGGCTTAAAATTTATTTTAAGCTTGATAGTGAAATATTAACTCTGTACATTCAATTTTACAGTGAAAAGACAAACATATGATTAATTCGAATATTTTAAATTATTGATTCGATTATATAACTTGAATCAACATTCAAAGATAGGATTTTTAAAAATAATATGGTGATTTTTAGTTGAGCGTGCAAAGAGCAGTTCTTAGTTGAACCAAAAATGTTTTTTATCAATTTCTGGCGATCGAACAAATTTTGGATGTTGAATTTTTTTTTGAAGCTAGCTTGTTGATTAATGACATCAGGAAAATTGCTAAATAATTTTTCTATTGTAAACAATGACGGAATGAGGCGAAGTTTGGGTTTAATGCTTGGGTTTGTCGTGGGCTGGAAACGAGGTGATTTTGTCACCTCTGATGCATCGAGTTGCACGAGCTTCAGGGAAATGGCAGTATGGAGACTTGGTGAGGAAAGGCCGGAGTTGTTTCGCTTCAGGTGGACGGCGTGGGCAGGGCGAAGCAAATTGATAGGTGAGGTCGAGTTCAAGTTTTCAAACTGAAGGCTTGATTTCGATTTAGACTTGTGGATTCGAATCATGCTTTGGTTTCGTATGAGACGTTAGTTTGTGACTTGCTGGAGGTACCGTAGTTCGCCAGAACGCCGGCGAGGTGTCGTGTACGTGCACGACCTTGAGATGGTGTCAGGGAGTTTAGTCGTGAGCAACTCGAGTTGATGCTCGAGCAAACGAATGGGTTGCTTCAGGTTGAACCTGAGGGCGTGAGTGTTTGCTATTACTGATGTTTAAAACTAAAAGTTAAAAAAAATACATGGTGAAGAAGAAGAGGGGGGCTCGGGGGAAATGGTGGAATACTCGGGTGGAAACTCGAGTAAACTGAGTATTTACTCGGGTTGGGTTTTCAAAGGCTGCGTGAAATTAAAATTTGAAGTTAATCATCCTTGAACAAGTTGAGCATTAACGAATTAATTAATGTTTGAAAGTTGAAGTTAAGAATTGATTCTAAGACATCATTGATTAAGTTAATACTTAACAATGTTTTCTAAAATCCTAATTAATATCTTAATTAAGTAGTTAATGTAAGATAAGTTTTAAATTTGATTAACATTTAAAGTTTTTAAGTTAGCAATAATTTGATTTCAAAGTTATTAGGGAAGATTTTAAAATGTTAATTAAGATAAATAATTATTATTAATTAATTGTTTGAAAGGGTAATTAAGAAGGATTAATTAATTTATAATTGAAATTAACCAAGTGATTAAAAATTTATCAATTTGCAATTAAAGATTGGTTAATTAATAATTAAGTGTTTAATTAATTTGTAATTGAGAATTGCAAGTTAGCTAATTAATAAATAATTAGTAGTTAATTAATTAAGTAACTAATTAAGGATTAATGATTAATTAAGTAATAACTAAGGAGTAATTAATTAAGTAATTAAGGTTTAAATAAATTGATTAAAAAGTAATTAATTAATTAAATGGTTTAAAATGGAATAATAAATTAATTAATGATTTATCAAGCAGAATTAAAAATGTTTGCTTATGGATGATTGTATAAGTAGAATATATGAATTTGTGATATCTATTTGGTGATATTCTGTGATACTCTGTGATATGCCTTGATATATGTGATGTTTGAGTATGATTTATCTGTGATAAATGTTATGTGAATTCAAAGTGTTGAATTAAATTGTTTAAACTATTAAATAACTTGGCCTTTAAAATGGCGTTTGGATTTCGATGAGACCGGGATCGGGTGTCAGTTATGATTATCCGAAAACCACATCTATCCAAATTAAACGTTAGGTCGTGGCATCTCAAGTGAAGATCGAGATGGTGTTTCAAAATGCAAGGGTTATCGTCGTTAACGTTGAGGGTGATTCCAAAATGAGTGTAACGAGATAATGCCTTCGATTTCGTTCGAACCCGTAACGAACTTGTATGGATTGAATGCTTTCAGAACATCGTCAGGCGGACGATGAGAATTCTAAGAGATGTGTTCTATAAAGGTAATCGCAGCCTCAAGCCTCATCAATCGGGAATGGCTAAAACAGGGGAGGTGTAGCATGGTTAGGTGGGTAGCACCCAAGTAGGACGAGATATACCCCTGTCTAGATGTCCCTTTATTTCGGCTGTGTGGGCAGTTGTTGGCCACAACTGCGGGGTTATCTTGTTCGAAACTGTTCAGTAAAGAATGGTTCCGGCCTTGTGTTGTAGGGGGTCGGGGGTGATCCTCGGTACGGTGATTTAGGCCCCGTACTGTGACGGGCGGTACCCCAGTAGCCCTACCATTGATGGAAACCCATTTTCCCTACGAGACCCTACGGTTTTGATTTGTATTACCCACTTTTGTGGCTAGTAGCTGAAATTTAATAGATGTAACAATTTTCGCTATTTTCTATTTACTTGAAAACCCTTGACACTATTATAATATCACTGGATTTCCTATAAAATGTTTTGGTTAGCGTAGGGTAAAAACTTACCCGTATTTATTTGTGGGAAGTCTTACGTGATACCTTTGTTTTCAAATGATTTTCAAAGTTAAACAACTTTAACCCGTTTACTCACACTAGACCCATGTTTGACCTGGAGTTTATTTTTGTTTTTCATAAACTCTTGGGTACTCAAATTTTTATGAGTAGCCAAGTGATAGTATTGGATTGTTGGAGTCTGGAGGAGCAGAAGTCCAGACGTATCTATCTATC
Organism: Allium cepa; assembly: GCA_030765085.1. NCBI lineage: Eukaryota > Viridiplantae > Streptophyta > Magnoliopsida > Asparagales > Amaryllidaceae > Allium > Allium cepa. The sequence continues at coordinate 957,687,564 of CM060939.1, read as the reverse complement.
TAGTTCCGCTGAGTTAGTTGATGTATGTTGTATTTTGGGAAGTATATAAATGGCAGATATATATGACTGTCTTGTTGCATAATGTTGTGTAACTCTGATATATGTAAAACTATGTAATAATTATTTGATGTATTATATTTTGTTCCATTTCCACTGTGAGATTCTGATGTTGTTATTCTTTCTTTCTATCTTTTCTAGTTCTATCTCTTTCTTTTCTTATTGATGATACGTCTTTATGTGGTTTGAAAGACGGGACGTCACACAACTACAGTTACTTCTTCGAATAATATATAGGACTTGTTTCCTTTATTAACAAAAACTAGATTAAGAACCATAATAAGACAATGTCAAACTAAATTTTCTTCAAATTAAGGTTATTATTTCAAGAAAAAAACTCAACAACCTCAAAGTGCAAGGTCACTAAGAAAATCCACTTGAAAAGAAGAAAAACTATTCCGATGACTACGCAGTATTTTTTCATAAGAATAAATATTGGATTGGTGAAGATGATTCTTTGGACTTGCATCAATCCATATAAGGTACTAATTTGAAATGTGGATTTAAGATATGAATATATAATCTAAATCTATAAATATAATAAAGTTTGTGATCTTTTCCACTACCTTGAGGTAACAAGATCATTGGTTATGAATAATTATTCAAAACAAAAATGGATCAAGTGAGTAATGTGGAAAGGTACAAGGCTCATTATAGAAAAGATTATAGTCAAAAGGAAAACAATGTTTTATTTTTAATAAAACTTTCTCTTCAGTTTTAGTGAAAGATTCTTTAGAATTACTTTAGGGCATGTTGCATATTGTCATTTTGAGCAATATCCAATGGATATTAAAGTCATGTTTATTATTGGTGACATTGATGAAACATCTTAAGGAACTCACTTATGGATTACTCATTTGTATTAGGGATTCAAATACACCATTATTAATTATGAGGTGGTATTTGGATTATCCCAAAAGGGCTATGCAAATAAGGCTTTAAAAAAAGGTATCGATATGCAAATTGCAAATCAATTGAATTTTTTGCTAAAATAGACAAATGTTGTCTTATATAGTAACATAAGAACATCCTTGAAGCTAAAGAAATGCAAAAGGTTCCACATGCATTTGCGGTGTGGAGTCTAATATATACTAAGGCATATACACATATGGAGATTGCATGTATTTTTTGGCAGATATCTTACTGATGTTGAAATATATTAATGGTTAGTAATCAAAATGGTTACAAGATATCTTTAAGGAACAAAAATATTATATGCTCATAGATAAAAGATTGGATTGGTTGGAGATCATAAAGCATTATAATCTGAATATTTTGGATGCTAAGAGTATAAAAAATCCACTTCAGGTAACAATATTTTTTTAGTGGAGCTATATAAAGAAAGTTGCCATACAGACATTTATAGCCTCCTCTATTTTGGAACTAACATTTATTTTCTGTTATAGGACATCCAACGATGGAAAATAATTGCAAAACTTTGTCACAAAGTTAAGGAATATTAAAAAAGAAATTGAAAGACCACTAAATAATATTGTGACAATAAACAACATATTATTTTCCAATAAGGGAAGAGTGCAAAATAGATTGTAATTCATAAAGCATACTGTGACAAACTCCACTATGGCAAATCCGCTTGCAAAAGGATTATCATCCAAGGTCTTTCATGAGAATGTCGCTCAATTGGTGTAATTTTTATGTAAGAATATTTTATTTTAGAGAGAGTTTGTATTTGGTACTGTCATATGACACATTGCTCTATGCTTTGGTTACAGATACATATCAAGTTCTTTTTTCTTATCAGAAATAAAGTAATAAAGTTTTGTTTGCACTCTAGGTTGTCCAAATGTTGAATGTTTTTATCTCACTAAAGTAGGACTAGTTGGAAATAGACATGTAAAGATCACATCTCATGTAATTTCCATGCTATGCATCTATGATTGATCTATATCGTTTGAATGTGTTGGTATATGTGACCATTGATTGGTCTAGTTATACTGAAGATAACGAAAGCCACTTTGATCCTTTGTCAGCATAGTTAATGGACAAGATTGTTTTACAAACACCTTATGTTATAAATAGCAAATTTTGAAGCTCATAAAGTTAAACATATCTATAAGGTTATTACATATATGACCCATGAGGAAATTGTTAGAAAATTTCAATATGTGGGCCACATATGTAAAATAAATGTGTCATGCTATTATGGTGTAAATCCTAATTAAAGTGACCAAATTATGAATTAAAGTTAAAAGGCTTACAGGTACAATTGTCATGGTATTAATGTATAGATACTGGGGCAATTCTATTTTGTTGAAGTGGAAAAGTAAATTTGGTTTGAATTATCTCTTTCTCTTAATCAGTTTATGAAAGCAGCAACTATGAATTCAGATCTAACATAAAGTCTAAGGTTTGTGTCAATATGGAAAATCAAACCAAATTTACTTTTCCAACAGCAATTATGAATTCAATTATAGCTTTCGCTAATTTGTTTACTTTCCTCTGATTTCTTCTCAATCAAATTAATATGGATCACCTATTTACGTTAAGTGTTTCATGATTAATCAATCTTAAAATATACCGAAATCCTAACAAAATGAACTTTGCTAGGAACACTCGTCGGACAAGCAAGTGTGGGAATACTTGCTTTTCTATTGGTACATTATTTAAGTTCGGGATCCGTTAACCGTTTGACATGGCAAGTAAAAGTAAATTTCAATTGATCATAGCTCTAGTGGAAACCAATCTTGGATTCTAGTAGCCATGTTGTAGATCGGCATAACACTGTTAAAAAGAACCAATCTTGGTGCCCCTTTAAGTGCAAAACGTGAAACATTGGAAAATACATGCCTAGAAATTTGACTCGGGCTGCGGTAATGAAACCTTGACTCAAGCATAAACTGAAATACTCGGTCTGACCCAAACATAAAGTAAAACAAAAACACTCAAGTCAGGACTAACATTCTTGTATAAGTCTCAAGTGAAATGTACATATACCTCAATAAGTGAAATGCTTAGGTTTTATATTGGGTATATATCATTTCAACCCAAAGTGATTTTCCTAATTATCAGGGAACTTGGAGCGTGAGAATAATAATAACATAAATAACATAACATATCAATGAACAACATGCGTGCATAATTAACAATTTAATATATACACATGCATAACTAACATATCACATGTGTCACATATCATAAACAACATAAGTGAATATTTCAAATTCTAACATGTCGTACACTAGCATATCATATAAATATATAACACGACATATATACAAGGAATTTGCAAGGTGATTTACAATAAAATTACATGGCATATCATTTTTTTTCCAAACATAACACATTATTTCCACATAGCATGGGTGACACGTTGTCAACATAGCATATGCAACATATGATTTTATTAACATAACACTTTTTTTCAATATAGCATATGTCACATATTTCAACATGGCATATATACTTTTTTCTAACATAACACATTTTCTTACATATCATATATGACATATTTAACATACATATGTGACAATTAATCAAACCAACATAACATACTATTTGTGACATATAAAACAACATGTGCATGTGAATATTTTAACACAAATTCAAGGGAACATAACATCATGTATCACATATTCCTATCTAAAGCAAACATTTCTCATAACATTTCAATGGATGTTTATTTACCTAACAATAAAAATGTTAATCATGAGTGATTGCTCATCTTTCGAGTTTAGAAAATTTGACAACACAATTAGCTACGAATTTGAATTCACGAACCCTACAAACTACAAATCCAAACAACCAAAGCAAAGCAAGCACGAATCAACACGAATCTAAATATAACAAAGTATATTTATTTTTCTCTTTTTTTAAAAAAAGAGGAGGGAAGGAGATCAGGGGGCTCGACCTTGGTGTTGGTGGATGATGGTCGAGAGGAGGAGGGAAGAAGATGGTCATGGATGGCGGTGGAGGGCGGCGGCAAGAGGAGAAGAGTGGAAGGGTTTTGAAGGAGGAAGGATGAAATTTGATTTGGGAATTTTGGAGTTTTGAGTTTCTATAGATTTGAGGAAGAGGAAGAAGAGTACAGAAAGTTTCTCAAATGAGGAATTTCTATACGTACTTGGTTTTAGTCAGGTAGGAAATAGAAGGTCAATGGGTGGGAAAAGGAAAGGTCCAAAGTCTCTTAGATGTAGCAACCCGTAGTTCTGTACCCTTTGAGTTGTAATAATTCCCCTTGTTCATCCCAAATTGTACGAAAGAGCAAATAACTAGGGTAAAGAAGAAGAAAAAAGTAGAAGAAAATAGAACAACAACTATAGAATCTCACAATCGTAGCGATACAAATATAATATATAATAACAGATTTTAAATACAAGAACTATGTTGTTAATATACATACCATTATCAGAGTACAATATACAACAATCAATCTGGACAGTTTGATAACTTGCCCTCACATACGTAGCTAATACAGCGGAAATATAAACCAAATACGTGGATACGTCTCTGTCATCCAACCCCTGTTCTGAGCTCCATAACATTCTATCCTGAATCTGTAATACTCAGTCTGATCCGAGCATTATAATCAAATAACACCGAAGTCAGTCTGGAAAACCAGCTTAAGAAAACACACTCAATTTGAATTATTAACTTTTCTCAAATCCTTTGAAAATAAAGGTATCTCGTAAGACCACGTCACACATAAACACGATGAGTTTTACCTTACGATAACCAAAATAATTTTTATCAAAATCGTTTGATATTATAATAGCGTCTATAAAAAGTAAATAGAAAATAGCTGAAATGCTTGCATCTCACATTTCAACATAGTTGGGCACAATCAAAACCGTACGACACTTATTGGAGAATGGATTCCATATGAATGACTGGGCCATTGGGGTAGCGCCCATCACAGTACATCTCTTGAACAATATATCGAGGACCTCGTCGGGATCCCCTGCTACACCAGACCGGCCTACCCCTAACCTGAATTGTAACGACCCACATTTTTCTGATAATTAAAATTTTTGAATTAAATAAGATTTTTGTAATTTAATGTTGGAAGAAATTAAAATTTGTGGTTTATTAATAAAAAATGACTAGAATGTAATGTTAAAAATGTTAATTCAAGACAATTGATAACTACTTTAGTGTATGTCCAATTAATTGAAATGATTGTAAATTTAAAATTGGTTACAGGTGGTAAATAAAGAAATAGGGTTTAACAATGTAAATTTAATATAATAATGACTAATTGAATGAAATCTCAAATAACTGTAATAAATTGTAAAGTTACCTTGCTTAGAAATTGTAACAAGAAGATAAAATCAATATGAAGTTATTTGTTTTGTTAGTTAACAATAAACTTGGAAACGTGTTTGAATTAGAAAATTATAACAATGGTTAATTAATCCATTGAAATTTAATTAATTATAAACGGTAAATAAGGGAATAAATTAAATGTTACAATTAATTGGTGAAACAATATGTAATTCATTGTAATTGGGAAAAATCAGGGTAGTGTAAGTAGTTATAACATTTATCTGAGATAATAAACTTATAAGTGTGATTAAAGTAAAAAAAGGTGACAATTCTTATATGTTACCTATTTGATCAATCTGTTGAATTTAATTTGGAATAAATTGCAGTTAAATATAATTAAATATTATGTTAATATGAGTTAAAATAATAACTGAAAAATGTGAAGGTAATAAAATGTACAGAAATGCCAGTTATATTCTTAAGGCAATAATTTATTTAATAAAAAGAGTGAAACTAAGATAAATTAATTTATTGGGACTTTAAATTTTAATTAATGCGAAAATCGATAAAAATTCAACATAATTGGAATATTGCAATTAATAAGGTAAAAGATGACAATTGTAGAATTCAAATGCAATAAGATGTAAACAAATGTTAACTATGTCCATAGAGTAATGTTTGATTGAACAAAAAGATTGAAATCTAATTAAATCAATTTATTGGAATTAGAATATAATTAATTGGAATTAAATGTAATTAAATATTGTGGTTAATGTAAGAAAAGGCATCAATTGTAGAAAATGAGGATAACAAGATAGAAACCTATGTTAATAATTTCATAAGGTATTGGTTGATTTAATAGGAGTAGTGTAAATCAAAATAAAAGAATAAAAATAAATGTTTAGTAAAGGAGCAAACATATGTTTATTTAGTTAAAATGTTTGGTACCTGAAAGATTGATTGTAGAGACGAGAAACTATTACTTAGTAAGAAATGTATAATTACTGTTTTTACCCAATAGTGTGTAAATATGTTTAAATTACTATTAGATAGAAAATAATTGCTCTACTTCTCATTACATTCATTTAGTCTATTTTGAAACTTAATCAACTGAAATTAATGTAATTGGAAATTTTCAATTAATAGGAGAGAGAATACTAAATTGTAAATTAATAAGTGTAATTAAAAGTAGCTTATGTTTTGTGAATTATAAGGAAAGTTTGATTTAATGAAAAGAAAATTTACATCAAATAAAATGAATGTTTCATTTGTGAATGTAGGTTTAATTTCATTAAAATAAAGAACAGAATGATTGATTTTAAAGGAAGAAATATATGTTTATTTGAACTGTTATTTATTGATTTTAAAGGAAGAAAAATAATCTATTTCAGTAAGTTATTTATTACTCTTGTGTATAAATAAATTCATAAACGTGTTTAAATAAATAATTGTTCTATTTTTCATCCATTTTAGCTGTCTATTTTGAAATTTAACTTTGTAAGTAATTGCAATTAATGTAATTCAAATATTTCAATTAAAAGGAAAGAAAATGTTGATTGCAATTAATAGATTTAATATAAGAAACGCACGTTTTGTGTTAAACAAAAACGGTGTTTTGATGGAAATAAAAGATCATTTTGGGACGTTTTCATTTTTAAGATAAGTAGAATTTTTTTACTATGCGTAGATAAAAACCTAAATACATACAAATTTGAATATTATTTAAGTTAATGAAATTAATTTGGTTGCGTTTCAAAAAATTAAATTTAAAAGGTTGTGCGATGTACATGGTCCCTTCATTTCTTTGGTATTAATTGTTGCATGAACGTTTTAAAATAGTTACCTTATTATTAACACTTGATCCGTTCATTTCTCCTTCTATTTAATACATGAGCATAGACTTTTAGGTGTATTAAATTCTTGCCACCTCATTTTCATGTATACAAAATTTTACTTTACTTTGGTTTGTAAACTTTTCCATTCCACATACATTTCCTTATGCATAATTAATGCCTGAGGCTTTCAAAATAAAAAGTGACATTTATTTTTGTCCCTCCACCTTCATTTCCTAATTATAAGTAACCTGCAGCTTATTTCTTAGTTTGAGTTTTGTTTCTCCTAACACCTCGTATTCAAAAGCTCTTATTCTTGAAAATCCATAAGCTCTCTTTTATGAAACATGATTTTTTTTCAATTTTCGTACACGTCCTTTACTCATCTTAGTTGTTCTTCAATCTTTTCCTTAATCCTCATCTTGAGAAAAACGTAAGTGTTAAAATTTGTTTAATTATTTATTTTTTATGCATACTAATTTTTATTTTAATAATATTTCTTATAACATGAATATCTTTTGCATATAAACTTTGATTCATGTGCGATTTCTTCTATTGGATTCATATTTAATTCCGGACAACATGAAATTGATTTAGTTGAATTTGGAGACTGTTGAGTTTTTGCGCTTCTGTTTGGATTTTTAATGGCTAAAAATTAAAGGTGAGTGTTTTAACTCACTCACAATTACTAGATTATCTTATGTTAGTTAAATTGAATTTATGATATGATTTGGAATTGATTGGTTGATGTTTGGTATATTTAAATTGTCATTCTAGTTAAATTTAACTTTTATTGCATTTAATCATCGTTCAATAAAATATTGAATTTAATTGTCAGTTTAATACCTATTAATGATAATCATTATCTATTGATGTTTCTTAGTTGATATGGATGATGATTGTTAATATTGGATTATCGTTATAACATTGCAAGTTCCCCTGAACGATCTATAGATTAGGTAAAAATTGTTTTGGGTTGAAATGATAGACTCGAGCGATTTTATGGATTTTATTTAATTCAGAACTACAGGTTGAAATGATATACCTGTAAAATTTTAAATTGCGGATTAAAATTATAAATATCCATATCACTTGAATAGGGTAGAAAATTATACACGGACACCGGATTGGTTAAATTAAATGATTTTTAATTCCTTAATTTTTGAATTCACTTAACTGGCAATTTTGAAATAGAAATTGATATATATATATATATATATATTAAATTATTTTCGATAATCCAAGCGTTAGACATTCTTAAGTTACGGATCCTTAGGAGATGGTAATCCTGAACATCTCTTAAGTTACTGCACTCACGTTAGACATTGGATAGGAGATGTCAAACTCCTTAAACTTCTCTAACACCGTTACACTCATATTTATTTTACTGTTGATTTAACTTGCATAATATTTTTTAGTTCCGGCTCGAGTGTTTTGTCTTTTCAATTCGCTCAGGTCAGCCCGAGCTTTTCAGTTTATCCAAGACTGCTTTCTTGGGGGAGAAGACGAAGATTTTGTACTATTATTATCTACTATATTTATTCCACTGCATCATGTTGTTCTGCTACATTTATTTGTTATTCATTCTTGTTTTAGGTAACTCTGATATGTATTATAAAGGTTAATCAATGTAATTTGTTAACAGCTTCATGAACTGTTTATTTGATTATTTTATTTTTGTCATTTCGCTGCGAGATTCTGTATTTGTTTTTTTCTATCTGCTTTTCTTATTTTCCCATAACAATCTGCCCTTTTGAATGGTTTGAGTTTGACGTATGTGGTTTATCGCCGATTTAAACCGTCCAAAAAGTCAGGTCATTACAGTTGGTATTGGTGCTTTGGTTTAGCGATAACCTTAGCTTTGTGAGGTCTAACTCGTTAGAAACAGGGTAGTAATACCCTAGAATGAGTCGCTGAGTGTATATATGAGAGAGCGTATTTGTTAATGTTGTAAAGGGTTTTTGTATTGTGTTAATTTGTTCCGTTTTGTATTTATAAATTCTGGTCAGTGCATAGGATGTTATGACATCGGTAGGGATTTCTAAACACTTAACAGGGCAGACCGACGCAATATTTATTTTGATATATAGGTAAATGAAATAATTTTGCCTATTATATATTTTTGTATATAAAAGAGTAATTTTATAAATGATATAGTTGGTTGTAATATATTTGGTTGTTAGGCAGTGAAATTTATAAATATTGGTTGAAAAATGAGATTGTAAATAAAATTAATCGAAAATTTTAGAATTTAAGTTCCGGGATTTTGCAATTTCTTTTTGGTATATAATATTAGTAGTATTTAGAAGTATTTTCTGATATGAATATTTCAAGATGATTTGAAAGAAATGTTTTAAAGGAATTTTAGAAGAAAATAAGTTCTGTACTTCCCTCCCTGTCGCTGGAAAACAATTTTGGTGATGAGTGCACGCATCATCGACGTTTATTTTCGAGTTTCAATGTGGAAAGACCGCTATAGTAATTTTACTGCTCATTTGTTTTGATTACGAATCTTAAAATTTTCTAAATATGATTTGGATATATAAAAGATATTATTATAGATATTATTTTAAATGGATTGAAAAGGGAACCCAGTACATAGTTTTTAAGTTTTCTGCAACTTGGAAATTTCAATTATTGTAATGAAATGAAATCTTGACTGTCTTAAAAATTAGAAACTTTTAATATGTGTAATTAGAAACTAGATGCTAAGCGATAAATGAAAATATAAGAAATTGAAAATTTGTAAACCGTAAATAAAAAGAAAATGAAAATAAGAAATGGTAACTATTGAACATTTTATTAACTAAATAACTAAGAGGAACTTGTGTAACATTTTATTGCATCCTAAAAGACATATATAACTTACTGTAATGTTAAAAGTTGAATTGTTAATAAGAATATATAACAGAATATTATACAAGTAAAACTTAATTAACGAAAATGTTCTGATGGAATTCTTTCTGTAAAAAGAAGTAAGATGTATAAGATTGTTATAAACTTAAGTTAATGAATTGATATGCTAAGTAATTGAATTGAACATGAATACTGTAAGTAAAAACTTAAGTAATGTTTGAAGCCAATTATAGTTGAAATAAATAGTAAATGTGAATACTACATTAATGGAATGATTATAACCTCATAAAACATTGAAATGATTTAAAAATGGATTTAATATTCAATAATACTACATACGGAAGAATGGATGTGAAAGGTAAATTAAATTGTAAAGAGATTTACATAATAATGGATAATCAAATAGTTGAATGGAAAGAACATATGTAAGCAAATGAATATAAAGTAATGGATGAATGAAACCGATGAACAGTAAATGGTATGAAAAGAAATTAGTAAGAATGAACATGAATAATATTTGAAACTATCGTTTTTTTTTGGCTTATGGATGTTTGAGAAGTGATGCTTTAAATCGTTTAGGATGTATAAATAACCTATTAAGCTTTATCTAAGACTGTTGAGTGTATGATATACTTAGTAGTTGTTTATAATTCTATACAATTAAAAGTGTCTAAACCTAAACAAATAATTTGTTTGGATGCTATGGATGTATGATTGATTTCATGTGATGATTGTATGTTTTTGGTTGCAAGTGATTGTTGTTATGTTATATTGATTTGTTTTGTTATTAATTGAGACAACTTAAATATTTCACTTTTATGTAATTATTAACCTCTTTGGATTATATAAGTGAAATACAGGTTTATGGAAGCAATAGATAATGCTTTTGGTTTCATAAAATAAGCGTTGTTTGCCCGACAAATAGGTACGTTCTCGGATTACGGTTTTCTAGTGATATTATATTGTTTTTCCATGGTTTGGGATATATTATTTTGAAAAATATTCTATATATTGTTATTATTGATATTATTATTTCTTCTAGATCTCTTCGTACAAAGGAGACTCTGCTGAAATTTTCCGTAAATTATGGACATAGAAAATTTTTGCGAAAAATAGAAATGTTTTCCAATTTTATTGAACTTGAATATAAAAGGATTTAATTATTTATAAATTGATATATTTTATTTAAATTATTTAATTATGTAAATTAATTATTTATAAATTTAATATTTTGAATAAGATATATTGATTACTTAATTCCTCCTTTTCCTTCTTTTCCAATGCGTTACGCACTAGGAAATGATGAGAAACTCATTTATATTAAACTAGTGCAACTCGCACGTATGTGCATCTAATAGCTAAAAATATTTACTTTTTATTTAATAATAAATGTATGTACGGACGTGTGCTATAAGTGCAAAAACTTTGGTGATCATCTCACTTTTATTTCAAGCAAAGTCGTAGTGACTTCCGTTGTGGTGGTTGAAAAGTGGATGGTGGTGAAGGTTGCAAACAATGGTGAGATTATGTTGATGGATGTAGGGTATTTTCAAAATTTCAAAAAGACACCATGGAAATCTATTCATTGAATTCTCTTTATTAATAGTAGAGATAGAGATAGAGATAAGTATAATATATAAGAATGTATGATTTGCTTATTATTATGTATATATGTGTGTCTGTGTGTGTGTGTGTTATTAGAGGAAATTAGTTTTAAGTAAAAACTTTATGCCAATTTTCAAATCTAGGACGGAACTCTTAAAATTTAGGCCTAAGGACAGTAGCGCGTTCTATTCAACCAACTTCAACTATTTCCTCCATCGTCTGAAGCCTGCCATATCCGCCACCGCCCTAACCCTAACCTGCCGTAGCCGCCGCCGTCCTATCCCTAACCCGCCGTAGCCGCAACCACCTAAACCGTCGTCATCCAAGCCACCACCATCGTCGAAGCTCCCGTCGTCCATTTCAAAATTGAAAGAAAACCTAATTCGACACTCCAACCCAAACGTAAATCAGAAATTCCATGGAAATTGAAGTCGAGTGCCACTAAATATAGAGGTAAGAAACAATGGACAAGCAGAACACAGAAGATGTAGAAAGTCAAAAAGTTTTAGTCACAGGTTGAATGATATTTAGATATAGCATTTCTACATTTGAAACACGATAGATTGTATTTAATATGCTAAATGATAGACTAATATAGCATTTATACTTTTAAAATATAGTACCATTATCTGACTATGCAAAATGATATTTGGATACAACATAAGTATATTTCAATTGAACAAGGATGAAAAAATATGCAAAATGAACTTGAATTTAGCATAAGTATATTAAAAGTGAAGTGGTATGAATAGAATATACAAAATGAAATAGATGTTCCTAAGGAGAACTACCAAATACAAAATGATAATTGCATATATCATATGTATTTTTAATGTAACATTTTAATCACAAAGTTCACCACTATGTTTATGATATGCAAAATGATAGTTTAATGTAGCATTTGAGTTGTGAAGTCCACTGTCATGTTTAAAATATGCAAAATGATAGTTTGATATAGCATTTTAGTTGTAAAGTCCAATACCAAAGTTACAATCTACAAAATGAGATTTAACGTATCATTTTAAGTACAAAATCCATTGGCATGTTTAAGTTATACAAAATGATAGTTAACATACTATTTCAATTAATGAAGCCCAATATCATGTCTATAATATGCAAATGATAGTTTAATGTAGCATTTCAATTACAAAGTCCATAAACATGTTTAGGATATGAAAAATGATAGTTTAATGTAGTATTATAGTTATGAAGTTCTCTATCATGTGTACGTATGAATGCAAAAGATAATCGAATGCCAAACCTAATCGGGTACTTATGGATGTAAAAGCTAACTGAATACCAAGCCTAATCGAGTGCATATGGATTCGATCTATACCCATGATATGTTGTTTAACCGAGCGTACCATCGAATGCAAAAGCACACCAAACGCCAAGCCTAATCGGGTACGTATGGATGCAAAAGCTAACCGGATACTAAGCCTAATCGAGTATGTACGGATGCAAGAGCTAATCGAATGCCAAGCATAATCGGATAAGTATTGATCTAAGGCTAACCGGATACCAAGCCTAATCGGATACATATTGATTCAAAGGCTAACCGGATGCCAAGCCTAATCAAATACGTATGAAACCAATTTATACCCGAGATATATTGTTTAACCGATCATACATATAGATGCAAAAGCTAACCGGATGCCAAGCCTAATCGGGTATATATGGAACAATCTATACACGAGATATATTGTTTAACCAAGCGTATCATCGAATGTAAAAACTAACTGGATGCTAAGCCTAATCGGGTACGTTTGGATGTAAAAGCTAACCGGATGCCAAGCCTAATCGGGTACGTATGAATGTAAAAGCTAACCGGATTCCAAGCCTAATCGTATATGTATGAAACCAATATATACTCGAGATATATTATTTAACTAAGTGTACCATCGAGTGAAAAAGTTAATCGAACGCCTAGCCTAATCGAACACATATGGAAGCAAAAGCTAACAGGATGCCAATCCTAATCGGGTACGTATGGATGCAAAAGTTAACCGGGTGCCAAACCTAATCGAGTACGTATGGATGTAAAAGCTAACCGGATGTCAATCCTAATCGGATACATTTAAAATTAATCTATCATTTGTATTTTTAAATTAGTGCATTACAATGTATCAAATTGAATGGAATGCGTCGAATGATAGTTAAGAATATCATTTGTATTTTTAAAGTGCATTACAGTATATCGAATGTGCCGAATGATAAGTTAAAATATCATTTCTAGTTTTAGAATGCATTAGAACGTATTGAATGTGGCGAATGGTGGTTAAAATAGTTTAATGTGACATTTTAGCTATGAAGTTCACTATCATGTTTAAAATATTCAAAATGATAATTTAATATAGCATTTTAATTATCAAGTCCATTATCATGTTTATAATATGCAAATCTATAGTTTAATATAACATTTTAGTTATGAAGTTGACTATCATATTTGTGATATTAAAAAATAGTTTAGTGCAACATTTTAATTATAAAGTCCACTAGTATTTTTAGAATATTTAAAATGATAGTTTAATATAGCATTTTAGTTGTGAAGTGCACTAGCATTTTATTTATGACATCTGTAACATTCAAAATAAAGCAACTCAATAAACAAGTAAACAAACAACTGATTCATTATCTTTTATGCATATTTTATCATCTTGTGAAACATATAAGTAATTTTATCCAATCAAAATCACATCTTTTGTAGATTTTTAAACAAAACTTACTTCACCTCCTTGAAAATTAGGAACATTCAATCATGCTATTACAAATACATAACTTATAACAACAACAATACAGAATATAACGTTCAGTTATGCATTATACATATAGAATTAGAATGATAAGTTCATATAGCAATTTTTTATTAGTTCATTTCAACACATTTAATCGCCATCATTACCTTTAGCACCACCAGCAACCTTAACCTCCACTCCACCGCCGCTCATCTGAAATCGGCCATAAAAATTGTAACAACTCACATATTTTTATGATAATATATTTAAATGATTTATTTAAATATATCATCGTTAGTTGAATTTAAAATTCCAAATTGAGACTTTCTGTAACGGGCCGAATTCGGACTCGAGACCACTTCCATTGAGTCCAAAATGGCATTTACGACCTTTTTGAATATAAACATCGATATGTTTGGAGTTGAGTAAAATTTTGCTATTTTTCTATGGGGCTTTGGGTTTGGGTTTCAGCCTAATAACCTAATAAGAGAACCCAACTCATCTAATACCCTAACTCCCTCTCTACCCCTCTTTATTCATTCATAACTTCTCCTAACACTCTCAAGCTAAAGGAAAATGGAAAAAAAAAGGAAATTAGAAATTCCTAAGTCCTAGTTCTCTTAGGAAATTCAAGTTCTTGCTCTAAAATCAAGGAGAAGCTTTGGTGAGCATCCTCTTCATCTTCTCCATCTCAATCTCTTCAATTTTTCAGAAATTCCTATAACCTAACTTAGGAAAAACTTCATCTTTGATAATAGATTGAAGATTCTAGAGGTGTATTGAAGAGGAATTGATCTTGCCTTGTTTTAAAGCTTCTTATTCGTTTTTTTTGGTTTAAAGGTGAGTTCTTAAACTCACATCTATGTTTATAGCTTTCATTGTTGTTAGGTATGAATTCCTAACATCTATTCATGTTCATTTGCTTTTGATTTGAATTGATTTGGTGAATTTTTCAATTTTGGTGTTTTGAAGTCAAAATCTTTAAAAATCCTATCTTGGATGTTTGGACATGTTATTGGTGGTGTATCGAAGATTCTATAGGGCTGAGTTGTCGCTTAGCAGAAATCTTTAGCAACCATCGCTCGTTCGATCGCTTTCGGTTTGGATTTGCCCTCTTTGGGCTAGGCTGATATTTGCCTAGCAGGAAAATCCAAACGTCTGGATTGAAAATACAAACGTCTGGTTGAAAATCCAAACGTTTGGAAGAGGTCCTTGGAAAAATATATATTTCCAGAACCCAAATCCAGACGTCTGGTTGAAAATCCAGACGTTTGGAGCTGTTCGATTTTGCCTATTTTTGGCTGTTTTTGAGTGGATTTCCAATTTTTATCGATTTTTGTTGATCCGATTAGTTGTTATCACTATTTATCAACTTTGATGACTTCATTTATGGATTTTTGGGAATATCCATTTGATTGGATTTGATATCGATTTTTATGGTTTGAATTCACGTCGTCGAATATGGATTTTTAGTGATAGATTGTTTTTACAATCATTTCTGTGATTTGTCACTTATAAATACAAAGGTTGTTATACTAGCAGTAAATATTCAAACTCATTCACAAAAACGATTCCAACATTATTTTAATACAAAGCTTGTTTATAAAACTGTTTTCCAATCTATTAGTATCCACAAATCTTCACCTCATTCATATGAGAAATCCAATTAAACGGCTTAACAAACCAAGTGGTATGAAACGCTTCCGTTTACTTCATCGGTTCATTCTTGGACTTGTTCGATTGAACTCGTGACAATCTTCGAGTGAAAATCTACAATCTGTTCGTAAATATTTAAGTTAAGTCAATGGTTATGGGACATGAAGCTAAACTCATATATTTACTAGCATAGTGTAACTTACACTTCTTTTTTATCAATGATGATTATTTTGTATTTTTGAGTGGAAATCTACAATTTGTTCGTAAATATCTAAGTTAAGCCAGTGGTTATGGGACATGAAGCTAAACTCATTTATTTACTAGCTTGGTGTAATTTTCACTTGTTTGTGGAGCTTCGGCTCAAATTGGTGGGGTAGCGACCCATGGTCTTCGGACTGTTTGTGGAGCTTCGGCTCATTTTTGTGGGATAACGACCCATGGTCTTCGGGCTGTTTGTGGAGCTTCGGCTCAAATTTGATGGTTAGCGACCATGGAACAACGTTCCGTTTGTGATGCATGTGTTGGTGAGTTTTCATGCTCCCGTTTGTGATAGGCCTCCCCTTTTGTATTTTCTGGATTTCTAATTGTTGATTTCTGAAATTTGTGTTTCACCAATTTTTGCGATTGACATTGATATGTTTTGTCAATATTTGGGTTTTGGTGAATAAGCTAAAGAATGTGATATTATTTTTGGATATTTGTGAGATTTGAGATATTGATGATTTTTATTATTATCGAATGTATACTTGTCGCAGTATGACATTTTTGTTATCATAATTTTTGTGGTATCTCTTATCCTTTCTCATCTCATATGATATTTATTGCTAGACTGATATGTTTATTATTTTTCTTCTTTAATAATACTCGGGTCAGACCAAGGTGTTACAGATGCTTCCACTTGACTTATTATCTGGGATTGTCATCTGACTTTTGGCTGACTACTTTAGCTTAGTAGTTTTTGTTTTTATACATTTGAGATAGAGACTCATTGATGTATACTTATTCTTTTGTCTAGCACTTGTACCTATTCTTTTGTGATATAGTGGATCTTGTTTGACCACTACTTTGATGTACACTCTTATGTTTATATTCATATATGTTTCCGCATTTGTGATATGAATATCTTTGAATGATTTGTATTATGTTTATTTCTATATTTATTTCCGAATATCACATAGTCACTGTGTAGTAGCTTTGAGTTTGTATTTGATATGTCTGATTTCCTCTTGAAATGAAATGCAATTCATACTATCTGACATATCGGTACTTGCACAAAGCAAGTACACAAATGGTTGCTTCTCAATAGCCTTATTTTTCGCTCTAGTCGACGGCATTACCCCGTAGTGTCCTTGACTAGTGTGACTATAGAGGTGGGGCGTCACAGTTTGGTATCAGAGCCAAACTTCGGAACAATGTAGAATGATCTGGCAAGGATCATTGTCCTAAGTCCTTCTTAGGAGTCATGCCTTAGGATTTAATTCGAGTCTTAAGATTCGTTCTATCCCATTTTCTTTTGTGATGCCTTGTTTTATCAATTAAGTTTGTTTGGTATTCGTTCTAAGAATAACCTTTTTTCCTCTTCGTTCTTTCTTTCTTTCTTAAAGAAGAAGAGATGGTTAGATCCGGTCAATCCAGTAGTCCACCTTTGGATGGCATATTCATGTCTGCTCAACAACTTTTGGATCTTGTAAAGAATCAAAGGTTTATCTGTGATTTGAGTAAGAACCCCAAAAAGGTTTTACCTCTGAAACTTAAAGTTCCTTTCGATCAGCTTGTAGATATCACTCTTCGACTTGAAGAAGCTGACAAAGGAAGTGATAGTGATGTTATAGGTTCCAAAAAGAACCTCAATAACAACAAGAAGAGGCATATTAAGTTCAAAAGTCCTAATCCCAACAAGAAAGGAAGGCAAGAAACTTCCATAGCAAAGACTCATACCTCTAGTCGTGGGCAATGCTACAATTATGGTTCTAAGGACTATTATGCAAATAGGTGTCCGAAACCCCTTTTTTGTCGCTATTGCAAAGGTTTGGGTCATCTTTTGTCTTCATGTTCCAAATTTCGAAGCGAGAAAAAGGGTAAGCTAAATGTTGTGCAAGGCCCTAGTAACACTTCCCGTGGTCAAGGTATTTCTCATTCTGTCTTTAATGGCGTTGTTTTGTTTTACGATTATCCTATTTGACTTTCTTTTGATACTGATGTATCTCATTCTTTTATATCAAAAGAACTTGTTGATTCTTTTTCTTTAAATATTATGTGATGATTCACTGAGAATTGTGAATTCGATGGGTGGATCCGCAACACTCAGTTTACTCTGTAAAGATGTCGAGATTATTTTATGTAATTTGCTTTCTGATCTGATTTGGCATATTGTTTTATTTATTACTTAACACATGTTAGAATTAAGCTTTATATACATACACTTGTCATTTAAGTAATTCTATTTATTTTAATGTTAATAAAAAGCTTTTTTATTAAATTACTAATTTATAAATACTTGTCATACATATATATATATATATATATATATATATATATATATATTCTTTTAAAGAAAATATAAATAAAACAAATTATATGCAAATAAATTCTTATTTATATATTTTAAAATCCAAAGCAATTTAAAATATCCATCTTTTGAATTTTCAAATTTAAATTAAACAAAATCAATTTAAAATCAACTTGTATATATACATATATAACTACACATTAACTTTGAAAATAACAATTTTATGTTCTTTAAAAATCTATTTATATATATATATATAAAATACATTAATATATAGTTTAGAAATAATAATTTGTCAAATTTAAATAATTTACAAAAGAGATTATCACATTATTAATAAATTACATACATTAAATTTTATAACTTCAAATCACAATATATACTTGCATATATATTATAAGTTTGAAAACATTTCCTTATTAAATTAAAAAAATTTGTTTTCTATTTATAATGTATATATTGGTATATAAATTTAAATATAAAGCCTTTGTTATGTGCTACTGAGGTTTTAGAATTGATTTTGGAAAAGGATTGGCTTAATCATTATGAAGCCTATATTCTATATCCCGATAGGACTATCCATCTTTGACATCCTCAATCTATTAGTCAGATTTCTATTTTCTTAATGATTTCGATTCCAATTCGGTGACATCATTTTATTCTTTAAACCTACATGACGAGGAAGATGTTATTTCTCTCATTAAAGTAATTCGTGAATTTTCCGGTATCTTTGAGTTTGTCTTAGGATTACCACCTAAGCGATCTATTGAGTGGTGCTAAGGTCTTTTTAGCTTAACCTTGCCACCGGTTTTCATCAGCTACGAGTTGCGGAAGATAGCATTCCACTTACCCATTCCGCACTCGTTAGGATTCTTATGAGTGGTTCGTTATGTCATTCAGTTTGACGAACCCTCCAGCTTATTTCATCCATCTTATGAATCAAGTATTCTATGAATATCTCGATGAGTCCGTTTTTGTATTTATTGATTATGGGTGAAAACAACAATTTAAAATTGTAAATCTTTCTAATGAGATATTTATAAGTATAATTGGATTTTGTTCTTAAAACGAGCTAAGGTTTATTCATAAATTTTTTAAGAGGCATGTTTATCATATAAAAGATGATTTTGTGTTGTATTGCCCATTAAGTGCTTTGAGAATTTTGGTTGATGCGCTTGATCAACGTTGTCGATAGGAATCTCCTAAACGCTTTGATGAGACAGTCAGACACAGTAAGTTGACTTGTAATAAGTTAATTTTTCTAAAAAGATGAATACATAAAGTTAATTATAATTTCGAATGTTTTAAGCTTTTCGGGAACGAGGATCATTTAAAAGAACTCCTTTCCGATGTATTCTTATGATTTCTGAAGAAAACCAAGACTTTATTGTTTATACCGATGCTAGTCGTGTTGGTTTAGGAACCATTCTCATGGAAAGGAACTTAATTTATGTCAACTACATTGGCTCGAATTCCTTGCATCTTATGATCTTGATATTTTCTATACTCCCGGAAAGGAAAATCGTGTTGCCGATACCCTTAGTCGTAAGTAACAAGTGGTTGTTTCCATGATGATACCCGAACGAAATGATCTCGAGACTTTGTCCACTTATGAGATTCGAGATCGAATCCGATTCATGTTCATCTCTTGTTTCATGTTGCCTTGAAGCTCATCCTTCTCTTTTAGACCGCATCCTTGAAGCTCAAAAGCAAAATCCCGAATTGGCCCTTCTTAGCCAAAGTTGTAGGGATAAAAATAAGGTTATTGGTTTGACAGACTTTGATATTGATGCTCGTGGAGGCATTCGAAATTTGGTAGACTTACCGTGCCAAATATTAGTGAATTTCGTAAAGACATTTTAGAAGATTCTCATCGCTCTAGATTTATCATTTGTCCCGGTAGTAGTAAAACGTATGCAAACATGAAGTGACTTTATTATTGTGATGGAATGAAATCTAATATTGCTAACTTTATTAAGCGTTGCATGACATGCTAACTCATAAAGGTCGAGCATTAAAGGCCCGGTGGGTTATTGCAACCTATAGACATTCCCGTTTGGAAATAGGATCAAGTCTCCATGGTCATTATCGACGGTCTTCCCCGTTCTCGTTCGGGTCATGGCAGTTTGTGGATGATAGTTGATAGACTTACAAAATCCGCCCATTTTCTTCCGTTCGGTCCAACCAGACCGTACCACTTTTGGCTAAACTCTATGTTAAAGAAATTGTTAAATTGCATGGAGTTCCAACTTCTATTGTTAGTGATCGAGATCCATTATTTACCAGTGTATTTTGGAAAGGTCTTCAAAAAAGCTTTGGGAACAAAGCTTAATTTTAGCACCGCTTGTCATCCTCAGTCCGATGGACAAACAGAGCTGTGAATCAAACTCTTGAAGATTTCCTTCATGCATGTGTTCTTGATTTTGGTGAAAGTTGGAAGGATCATATTTCTTTTATTGAGTTTTCTTATAATAATAGCTTCCAATCTAGTATTGGTATGGCACCTTTCGAGGCACTTTATGGAAGGCCATGCCGATCTCCTTCGTGTTGGCTTGAATTCGGTGAGAAGCTGGTTTTAGGTCCAGATTTTATTCGTGATTTCACAGAAAAGATTGACCTTATTCGTCATAGGATGAAGGAAGCTGAAAATAGACAAAAATCCTATGTCGATAACCGAAGAAGGAATTTAGAATTTTCTGTGGGAGATTTAGTGTTCATTCGTGTTTCACATATGAAGGGTGTTGTGCATTTCATTCGATCGGGAAAATTAGCACCTTGATATATTGGTCCATTTTCCATCACCGAACGCATTGGTTCCGTGGCTTATCACTTTTTATTACCGGCTCAATTTTCTATGATTCATGATGTATTCCACATCTCTCAACTATGGAAATGCCTTAGACATTCCGATTCTATTCTTGAGCTCGGTGTTATTGAACAAACTGAAGTTTCGTCTAATTTGACTTATGAGCAACATCCTATTCGTATCATTGCTACGGAGGTTAAACGCCTTCGAAATAAAGATGTTCAGCTTGTGAAAGTTCAATAGTCCTCAAATCCTAAAGATTGCTCTTGGAAATCCAAAGAATTCATCGAGCGAAACATTCAAACTTACTCTCTCGTGCTCTTTAAGGTGAACTTCTCATTTCAAACTTTCTTCTTTTGTGTTGTGATGCCTTAGTAAGGTTGTTACTTTTTATTTTCTTCTTAAGTATTGAGACAACGCAATTTCTTTACGGAGGGGAGTCTGTAACAACTCGCATATTTTTACGATAATATATTTAAATGATTTATTTAAATATATCGTCATTAGTTGAATTTAAAAGTCCAAATTATGACTTTCCGTAAACGGCCGAATTCGGACTCAAGACCACTTCCATGGAGTCCAAAATGGCGTTTGTGGCCTTTTTGAGTATAAACATCGATATATTTGGAGTTGAGTAGAATTTTGCTATTTTTCTATGGGGCTTTGGGTTTGGGTTTCAGCCCAATAACTTAACAAGAGAATCCAACTCATCTAATACCCTAACTCCTCTTCATTCATTCATAAATTTTCCTAACACTCTTAAGCTAAAGGAAAATGGGGAAAAAGAAAGGAAATTAGAAATTCCTAAGCCATAGTTCTCTTAGGAAATTCAAGTTCTTGCTCTAAAATAAGGAGAAGCTTAGGTAAGCATCCTCTTCATCTTTTCCATCTCAATCTCTCATTAATTTTTCAGAAATTTCTATAACCTAACTTAGAAAAAACTTCAACTTTGATAATAGATTGAAGACTCTAGAGGTGTATTGAAGAGGAATTGATCTTGCCTTGTTTTAAAGCTTCTCATTCGTTGTTTTTGAGTTTAAAGGTGGTTTCTTGAACTCACATATATGTCTATAGCTTTCATTGTTGTTAGGTATGAATTCCTAACATCTATTCATTTTCATTTGCTTTTGATTTGAATTGATTTGGTGAATTTTTCAATTTTGGTGTTTTGAAGTCAAACTCTTTAAAAATCCTATCTTGGATGTTTGGACATGTTATTTGTGGTGTATCAAAGAGCCTATAGGGATGGATTGTCGCTTGGCATAAATGCCTAGCAACAATCGCTCGTTCGATCAGTTTCGATTTGGATTTGCCCTCTTTGGGCTAGGCTGATATTTGCCTAGCAGGAAAATTCAGACGTCTGGGTTGAAAATCCAGACGTCTAGTTGAAAATCCAGACGTTTGGAAGAGGTCCCTGGAAAAATATATACTTTCACCCAAATCCAAACGTCTGAAACTGTTCAGTTTTGCCTATTTTGACTGTTGTTGAGTGGATTTCCAATTTTTAAGAATTTTTGTTGATCTGATTAGTTGTTATCACTATTTATCGACTTTGATGACTTCATTTATGGATTTTTGGAAATATCCATTTGATTGGATTTGATATTGATTTTTATGGTTTGAATTCACGTCGTCGAATGTGGATTTTTAGTGATAAATTGTTTTTACAATCATTTCTGTGATTTGTCACTTTTAAATACAAAGGTTTTTATACTAGCAGTAAATATTCAAACTCTTTCACAAAAACAATTCCAACGATATTTTAATACGGAGCTTGTTTATAAACCATTTTCCAATCTATTAGTATCCACAAACCTTTACCTCGTTCGTATAAGAAATCTAATTAAACGGCTTAGCAAAACAAGTAGTATGAAACGCTTGCGTTTACTTCATCGGTTAATTCTTGAACTTGTTCGACTGAACTCTCGTGACAATCTTCGAGTGGAAATCTACAATCTGTTCGTAAATATTTAAGTTAAGCCAGTGGTTATGGGACATGAAGCTAAACTCATATATTTACTAGCTTAGTGTAATTTACACTTCTTTTTGATCAATGTTGATCATTTCGTATTTTTGAGCGGAAATCTACGATTTGTTCGTAAATATTTAAGTTAAGCCAGTGGTTATGGGACATGAAGCTAAACTCATTTATTTACTAACTTGGTGTAATTTACACTTGTTTGTGGAGCTTCGGCTCAAATTGGTGGGGTAGCGACCCATGGTCTTCGGGCCGTTTGTGGAGTTGGGGCTCATTTTTGTGCGATAACGACCCATGGTCTTCGGGCCGTTTGTGGAGTTTCGGCTCAAATTTGATGGTTAGTGACCATGTTCTGTTTGTGATGCACGTGTTGGTGAGTTTTCATGCTTCCGTTTGTGATAGGCCTCCCAAATTGTGTTTTCTGAATTTCTAATTGTTGATTTCTGCAATTTGTGTTTCACCAATTTTTGCGATCGACATTGATATGTTTTGTCAATATTTGGGGTTTGGTGGATAAACTAAAGAACATGATATTCTTTTTGGATATATGGCGAGATTTGAGATATTGTATGATTTTTATTGTTATCGAATGTATACTTGTCATAGTATGACATTTTTGTTATCATGATTTTTGTGGTATCTCTTATCCTTTCTCATCTTATATGATATTTATAGCTAGACTAATCTGTTTATTATTTTTCTTCTTAAATAATATTCGGGTCAGACCAAGGTGTTACATGTGCTTCCACTTGACTTATTATCTGGGACTGTCATCTGACTTTTGGCTAACTACTTTAGTGTAGTAGTTTTTGTTTTTATACATTTGAGATAGAGACTCCTTGATGTATACTTATTCTTTTGTCTAGCTCTTGTGTCTATTCTTTTGTGATGTAGTGGATCTTGTTGGACCGCTACTTTGATGTACACTCTTATGTGTTGTATTCATATATGTTTCCGCCTTTGTGGTGTGGATATCTATTACCGATTTGTGTTATGTTTATTTCTATATTTGTTTCCGAAGGCCAAACAACCACTGTGTAGTAGCTTTGAGTTTGTATTTGATATGTTGGATTTTCTCTTGAAATGAAATGCAAGTCATACTATCTGACATATCGGTACTTGCACAAAGCAATTACACAGACGGTCGCTTCTCAATAGCCTTATTTTTCGCGCTAGTCGACGGCGTTACCCCGTAGTGTTCTTAGTTAGTGCGGGTATAGAGGTGAGGCGTCACAAAAATCATGGCTCAAGTCACCGCAGACCTTCAAAGTAGTCGTCACTACCTATAGTCCACCGCCTTCACCTGACGAACGAGCTCCGCCTTCGCATGAACGAGCTCCGCTTTCGCCTGCGGTTGCGCCGCCGTCGCCTGTTTTTGTGATGTAGCGCCGTCTATTCTTGTGATGCCGCCGCTTGTAATAGTGATTTGAGAACGAGATTTGAGAATAGTCTAATTCTTTTGTGAAGACCTTCGGGCGAAAGAAAAAAATTTGCGTCCTTAAAATGTAAATATAATTACCACGTCCTTCATTCCAAAAAGAATGCTAAGTTTTTCCTTCCGTCGATTTTTCTGTTATTATTATTATAAATGGAAAACTAAAGGTAGAAAATGGGGTGTTAAAAAAGAAAATTGCGGGTACTAACGCTTTTCAGCTTGCGTCTATGGACTCTCAATCAGCATTTTACTCTTTTGTGGACACGAGTTGCAAATCCAATTTTCTCCGCACGGAGTAATCCGCTAGAAATCCATGTTTTTTTGCTATAAAGTAGAACCAACCTCTTACCTATTACTCCCTTAATGTTATTCAGCTCACTCACTTCACTTCGACTCTTCAATTTCACAAACCCTAGAGATTGTGCGCGACTTTAAGGTTCAATTCGATTTTATTCCTTTTTTTTTAGGGCATTTTTTTAGTTTTGCGGTTTGTCTAGATTTTAACGGATGTGGAATTATTGGTATTGCGAAATTGGTGGTTTGTACCCTGGTCAGTTTGAAATGGTTTTCCATTTGAAAGGGGACATTTTGGATGAAATTCTTATCTACGAATAGTATGCGACCTAGCCAAACATTGTGATCCTATATTCCCATTAGAGTGGTGCTGGATGCAGGGCCGGCCGAGTGGCAAGCCCACAAACCGTGGGAAGAGAGGAAAAATCTGTTTTACTTCAAGTTACAGCTCAATAGCAAACTCCATGTTGGCGATGCTTGAACCCAAAAAAACTAGGGTTTCAAAAATCAACGCCTTCTAACTAATCGTCGCTGCATACTCGGCTATTCCATCAGCAATCGTTGGCTCATCCTTGCCTCCTACGCGATATTTTCTACTGCTGATTTGAAGTCCTGCTACAGTGTCTTTATACTGCCACTGCTAATTAAGTATGCGAATTTCTTGTTTTAAGTTGTCTAATTTTCTAAAATTGAGTCGCCTTTTACTGCTTTATATCTCGTTAACATTGAAAACGCTTGAAGCTAATAACTTATTAGTATTTAGTTATAAACAACTAGTTTTCTGTAAATAATCGTTTACGAATTGAAATTTGAAAGCCGAAGCTAAAAAACTAATAATTATTTAGGAACTGATACGTACGTTGATGTACTATTTTTCCTGCAGTGTGTGTATGTCTACCCGCAAACATTTAGGCAGAACTCAATATGATTTGCCTGTACACTTAACTAGATACACTAGTTTGTAAACTTGATACATTTAGTTAAAAATTAAATACACTGTTTTGTAAACTATTTGAGACTAAGTATTGCAGCCCACTTAACGTGGCAACTTTTGTATAAAAAGTTGGTACTTTGTTATGTTATAGTTTTATATGTGATTTTATGCTTATATATAAAAAAGAAAAATTAAAAAAATTGACATGTTATATAGTAAGGGGCAAAAAAATTCACATTGGGCTTGGGCAACCGATTCTTTGGGCCGCCCCTGGCTAGATGCACTCCAGTTTGCACTCGATATTCTTCCATCTTCATTTTACCCCCATTATTTCTATTGCCTACTTCATATGGTCTAACTTAGAAGATACATGTTCAATTTAGCTGGTGTTGTACTACAGATGGACATAACGTGGCTGACCAAATGCATTGATTTTCAATGTTATATTGCCTAAGGTGTTTTATGTTTTTGCAATATATTGCGTTCCGGTTTTATATTGTCAAACGACTGGGTGAAATGAAGCAGCGTGCTACCTATTTCCTTTTCTTATTTTAAGAGGTAAAATAAAGTTCATATGAGGTTGCGTTTGGCACGAGTTATTCCGTAATATCAATTTACTAGACCTGACTGTCTTTTTCTGGATAGAAGCTAAAGATTTTTGTATCCTCCAAATGTTTATTTTTTCCTAATGGTAAAATCGTGTAAAAAAAAAAAAATTTAATATAAAATTTTGTTTATATGGTCGAAAATTCATTTTTTTCAGCTATTCAACAAGAAAAAGAAATAAGAACCGTGGATCTGTTGGAAATCAAGTATTTAGTTACACTGATAAGATACAGAGACTTCACATTTAAAATTACATAAAAACAAGTTCACCTTTACCTCTGATTACTAAATCTTAGCAATAAATAACAATTTCATTTGATTATGACCTTATAGAGTAATGGATCATTTTGGGAGACCGGCCAAAAAGGTGGAAGAAATTCCGGAGGACTTGAGGTGCAAAAGGTCGGATGGGAAGCAATGGAGGTGCAGTGCTTTGTCAATGCCAGACAAAACAGTGTGCGAGAAGCACTATATTCAAGCTAAAAAACGTGCAGCTAATTCTGCGCTTAGAGCTAGTTTGAAGAAAGGAAAAAAGAGTTCTTTGATTAATGCTGATATTAACACCGATATGCCGAGGTCAATGTCTCCAATGAATGCTGATGTCAAGGAGAATATTGGGAGAAGTCAAGTGCTGCTTTCTTCAGATGCAATAGGGGCGAGGGATCCAGT
The DNA here is from genome assembly GCA_030765085.1 of Allium cepa. Classification (NCBI taxonomy): domain Eukaryota; kingdom Viridiplantae; phylum Streptophyta; class Magnoliopsida; order Asparagales; family Amaryllidaceae; genus Allium; species Allium cepa. The sequence continues at coordinate 957,660,369 of CM060939.1, read as the reverse complement.
GATTCTTGATGGTCCAGTTAGATTGAATGAGCAGGATCGGATTCGATTGGCTTATAATATTTGTTGTTTGAGCAAGGATGCGAATCTTCCCGCTGCTGATTGTCATGTGGTTAGTTTTTATTTGAGGCTGAGAAGCTATCGAGTTGGTACCATTTATATAACCCTCAAATAATAGTAGAGATGTTAGATGGTTTATTTATGTCATATTATATTAAACACTTATGTAAGATAAATACTCCAACTTCTTACATTTGCAGGTACTTACCATATGTTATTATTGAGCTTGTTTATTTTGATTCACAATGTCAACACTGGATTTGTGTTTATAATTTAGCAAAGTCAAAAGTTGTCCATAGAGTGGGTTTGGCATAAGTTTCTTAATGAGATTGTGGCAGATAATGTGGTAGTCCAGTACTTATTTAGTGTTCTTTATCTGATTATAAGTGCAAATCGCCTTTTCGTCCATGTTAGTGAGATAGTTCTTTACGTTTTTCCCCAATATTTGCGTAAATTATGACAATCCCCTTATGCTCTTTTACTTCACCCAATTCATTTCCATGACTGAAATTTGTGCCATCCAGTGAGGCAAATATGTTTGGCCTGGGGGATAGGCAATTACAAAAACAAAGGGGTAAGTGGTTTACAAAGAGTATGCTAATTAAGTGCCAACAACAATCTATTGATTTAGTGATCATTAATAACGGAGGGAGAAGAATGATTTATTCCCTTGTAAACAATGCACCTCTAATTTTTTTTTAGGGGATTGATAACTACTCTCTGCTTTACCATTTACAATCCATTTGAAACAAATGGGGTTGGATAACGTACAAATAGATCATTGTATTTCATACTCCCCAAATTCAGATGCTTTCTTATTTGCAGAATGAACATTTTACTACACCGATTCAGATGTTATGTCTAATATTAATCGTAGATATACAAATTTGTAAACATACACTATGATGGTTTTTATGCATATCATCTTGTAAATAGAACAAAAATGGGAAGAATCCAGAATTTACTGACAGAGAAGGCATAACATGTCATCAATGTGGAGCAAATGAATGTGTAAATGCACTGTGGTGTACAAACTGTGATCAGAATGGATATTGCGCTAATTGCATTTCACAGTGGTAAGTACCTCATATTCCAGTCAAACTTTGAAAACAATGGCAGCTTTTTTATGCTGGCTTTAATATTCTTACAACAGGTATGCTGACATTCCCGTGGACGAGTTTAGGAAAAGGTGTCCTGCTTGTCAGAACATATGCAGTTGCAAAACTTGTTTGAGTTGTGATAATTTAATTAAGGTACATCGCTTCTCAATTTAAATTTGAATCACTGTCTTCTACATATATTAGCAGTTCAATTTAATTCCAGAACAAGGTACATGAGATAGCTGCAATAGACAAGCTTTGGTACTTTCATAGCCTTTTGTCCTATGCACTTCCTTTTCTGAAGCAGATTTATTCAGGGCAATGCTTTGAAATAGCAATGGAAACAAAAATTCATGGTATATATGTGTATATTATGGTTTTTATGTCGTCTTGTTTTATTGCATATACTTTGGATAACTGTAGGCACCATATTCTTTATCAGGAGTGAAAACTGATATTCCCCGAGCAAATATTAACACAGATGAGCAGATGAGCTGGTATTAGTTATCTGAACATTGTTTAGTCACTCTTTTTTAAGCAAGAACATTAAAATTACCAAACCATTTGTTTTCTATGCAGTAACTTGTGCAAGCTACCAATACTTGATTTTCATAGGCACTGTCCTGAATGTTTTTTTGATCTTTGTCTCACATGTTGTCGTGACATTAGAAGGGTATCATTAGTCATTACAAATGGGGATTCTTCTTCTGCTGAAGTTGGCAAACATATAGCAGACTCTAAAGATGAAATCTTTATTGATTTCGGACAGTTATACCCCAAATGGAAAGCCAGCTCAGATGGAAGTATTCCCTGTCTTCCTAAAGAAGTTGGTGGGTGTGGGTATTCAAAATTAACACTCAGAAGAATCTTAAAAATAAACTGGGTTGCGAAGTTAGTGAAAAATGCAGAGGAAATAGTTACCGGGTGTAAAGTTACTAATATGACCGATTCAGACAAATGTAATTCTGAAAAGATCGACCTTCATCATTGTTATTATGGAAACGATAACCTTGATAACATGGTGTATTGTCCAACCTCTGAAAATTTGAAAAAGGAAGGAATAAATCATTTCCGTAAACACTGGGTAAAAGGCCAGCCAGTTATGATTAGGAACGTGTTTGACCATTCATTAGCATCCAGTTGGGATCCAATGAGTATATGGAGAGGTATTAATGAAACTAGTTACAAAAGGATGCCCGAAGATAATGCTCTTGTTAAAGTCACCGACCATATAAATAAATCAGAGGTAATTTTATACTTAAAATTTACAGTTTAACGACATTTTAGCTTTATTTGTAACTTTTGTCATGTTTCTCTGGAGCATGTGTTAATAATGAGAGGAAATAAACGTAAACTTGCTTAAAACAAAACCATTATTTTGTGCACATGGTAGCACATTGGTCATCAAGATTATAATGTTTGGGTAAGAACAGCTGGAACATGATGGGTGACCTGGAAATTTGCCGATTCACCTTGTTGGTCTATATGCCCTTTCCATAGCAAAATAATAACATAGCATTTTCCAGTCAGTTCAGTTAGATTCTCATGCTATCTTTATGCACTGCTTTATTTATTTGGCTATCCAACCCTGGAAAAAAACCTATGAACAAGGAAAGAATTAAGATTACATGTGTAGGAAAAAAGCTGCATTACTGTAAATATATTGAAATCTGTAAATCGAATACCTGACGTTATTATATACTATCATTTAAGTTTTAACTTATTATGCCTGCAGTTTTTATATTTTTCCTACTCCTCACGATGATCTTAACTAAAGTGTCATTAAATGGTGTACTAAATCGCATGATCCTCTTAGCATGTTCACAAATCTTATAATTATCCATGGAATGAATATTTGCAGATAGATATTGATTTAACTCAATTCATCAAAGGATATTCGGAGGGCCTTATGAACGAAGATGGTAGCCATAAATTGTTTATGCTAAAAGATTGGCCACATCCTAGTGCATGGGAGGAGTTCATATATTGCCAGAGACCTGAATTTCTTACTAATCTTCCTTTTGTTGAATTTATTCATTCAAAATGGGGTCTACTTAATCTTGCTGCGAAGATACCACATGACAATATGCAGATTGATGTAGAACCTAAGATATATATCTCATATGGGGCATATAGTGAGAATCATAGTGACGTTCCTGCGACTAATCTTCGTATAAACATGGGAGATACCGTAAGTATTTGGTTTTTGTAGGATTTAGGTTTTTTCAACTCTAAACCAAGGTACAGTATGGAATGATTCATGGTTTGTTGTTATTTTTAATGGGTTAATGGTAATCCTAATTAACATGCTATTTTAGACGCCGTTGTGAAAGGCGCTTCATGACACGTCATGGTACATGATGCGGCGTGGCGATAGTATCCTTTTCTCTTATGTTGCGATGCGTACGAAAAAGCACATAACGTGGCACATGATGCGCAAAAAGCATTCCTTCTAGTTTTTTCATGGTCATTTAACTAAGCACCTACAAAATCCAAATCCAACAATACATGAATAAAAACCCACTGTAGATTTACATATTTAAAGCAAATTGTACCTTATATAATATATCTTTTACCAGCTTCTTATAAAATGAGATGTTCAACTAATTAATGTTGATTATATCAAACATCGATGCATAATGCATAACAAAAGGGTGTTATCCCATTTTGTTTGAATAAATGCACATTATTCAAGAAGGTAACACCGACCATAGGTTGGCCAATGCTTTTGTGAGCTTTTACCTCCTTGAGCCTTATGTATGGTAAATAAATTTGATTTGGGAAACTAGTGCATTTCTTCTTCTTCCAAGTTTACCTATTTCTTTTTTGGATGCATGCAGCTCAATAAATATCTAGACCATTAGCATGTTGATAAGATTTTTGGATTTTGGATCCAAAGGTTGCTTGGGTTGAAATCTACATCAATTACCCTTCTCTGGAAAACAGTAGATATTGTAGTGCTATTAATTAATGCCGAGGGAATGTGATTGGGCAATACCACTAATCCTACCGTTGCTAGAGATCGATCTTGGGTTCGAACCCCTCGACAAACATATTAATCAAATTAACTATAAAAAGAAGAACGTGATTATAAGTGAATTTGTTGACACAAATCTAATTGCTAAACGTTTACTTTCTTTGTCGTTTGGTGTGTCAAGTGAGTTGGACAAATTTGAGTAGGTGCGAACCACTTTGTGCTCTGTTTGGGGTCCAAGACGTGCAACGTTTTATATTTGCAAGAGTAATTTTTCCTATTAATTGGAGCAATTGATTAGTGAATTTGACTTTAGGCTTGTGCCTTTGTTGCGTATACATAGGTTTGATACACTGGATCTAGATCACCTTGTTAAGGTGTATTTCTATCTCTTTCTTGATCATATATACTAGCTTTGTTAATTCATTGTGTACTAATCAAACGGATTGATGAAGTCGTTTTTGCTGTAGTGGTGAAAATACTTGACGAAGCCAATAAATTTATGAAGAAATATTAGTGAAAAACATGAAGTACTTAAAGAAGTAATAAAATTATGAATAACGTTGGAGAAAAATTGGATAGAAGATGCTTTTGAGTAACAAAGTTTTTAAAGAATACACTGTAATTCATGTTTTGTTGAAATTGCTAAATTATTTCAATAAAATGCTAAAAAAATAAAATAGATATGCCAGGTAACTCAAAATATTTCAGTGCAAAGTTTTTTTTAAAAAAAGTTTAAGATTTTCAATGGAAATAATGAAATAAAAAATGTTTTGGAAGTTCCAAAATTAATAAATAAAATAAATGATATCTAGAACAATACATGATTGAAAAAAATAAAATTAAAGTATGGATAAATTTGGAGATTTGATGGATAAATTTTAATTTGGATTGTTAGTGCATCCACACTCTTGAACATTAAAGTGATCTGCTAGGGATTTAAACATTGTTTTTACCGTCATAAAAATTGAATTTGATAATTTAATGTACCTTAGTAAATCGTGGTAATGTATAGTTAGTCGATCGATAAAAAGTTTTGTTAATAGTGACGCAAATTGAAACTTTTAAAAGCCAAACATGCGTTAAAATATTTCCTCGATTCTCTTTTGAGCATCTCAAACTAACCTTTTAATGTTTATTTTGAAAAATAAATAAATATAAATTTTAAACATTTGTAGTTTTAAGATAAAGTTTGAGATACCTTTAAAAAGTCAAATATTCCAAAAATAAATCGTTCAAATAATTAGTTTTTTCAGAAAATGTTATTAATTTTTAATTTTTTTTTATCAATTCTTAAAAAACAGGAAATATTCAAATATCTTTTTTTAAGGAAATTTAATTTTTGTTGATTGGTTATTTTTTTAAAGTTGAAGCTTGTTTGAAATTTCAATTTTTTTTAAAAAAACTTCAAAATATTCTAAATTGAGAAATATTCAAAAGAATCTTAATTTCTTTTTAATATTGAAAAAAAAATTCTAAATTCGAAACCTTTACAAAATAATTTCTCAAAAAAATGAATATTATTATGTATGCATGTATCACAAATTTTTATAAAGATAATCTAAAAGTTTCAAGTAATACGAACTCCAAATTAGACTTCTAATCAAGGTTTGGGAAAACGGTTTTAGTACCTGTTTCGGTCTTTCGTTTTATTTAAAAATTTCGGTTAAGTTCATTAGTTTCGGCTTTTGAGTTTCAGTACCATTTCATTAAATGACGCCTTTTATTATATTTTCCTAATACAATAAATTGTTAGCTTTAGCAAAATAATTTATTACAGTGTTAATTACAATACTATCAACCAAGGTTCGAGACCTCGATTTCGATCTCGGTTTTGATTTTTTGCAATTTTAGGAATTTCAATCTAATTCGTTAATTTCGGGAATTGCGCTTTAGTTTTTAGTTTCGGATTTCATTATTTATTTCTAATATAATTACACGTATATTTGTTTAATTAATTAAAACAAGATGTATAATTTATTTTTAATTGAAAAGTAAGATATAAATGAACAATGTTGATTAATTATAAATATTTATAACACTAACAAATATTTATCTATTACTTCAGACTTAACTTTTTTAGTTATAATATTCGTATGTGTGATTTTGCATGTTTATGAAGTTAACATTTAAACTCAAATAATTGTTTACTTAACTTTCATTCTATAAAATTTGAATTCCAGTAGTTTTCATTATTGAACCGGAGTTTCGGTCCCTACTGGAACCGAAACGAAATGACCGGAATTTCTGTGTTTTGGTGGAACTTTCTTCCTTTTTGTAAAGCAAAAGTTATACGAAGTCAGCTTCATTAAACATGGTGCAGTATTTTAATTAATGTTTCATCTCTTTCTCTCTTGCTTTCATTTCTCTCTCTCGTTATCACTCTCTTTTCCCATTAGCTTTCAAAGACTGTATAAAAAGATTAATGGAAGCTCGAAAACCACAATGTGATCTTCGTATTCTCACAATCTGTTCACGTGATTCTTCGTCTTTTCTTTTATTTATCTTCACTTCATTTAAAAGGCAATTTTTTTCTTCAGTTTTCATCGAAGTCGAATTATTCCATTAATCTCGGATCGGTGTTCGCGGGAACCGGTCCAAGATGGTTGGAATTTCGCCATCCTGACCGTAACCTCACACCTTGCTTCTTAGCAAGGTTTACAGTTCTGATTTTCAGTTCCATTTAATCATTTGAAAAATTTGAAAGCTCGATTTCGTTATGAAATTCCGGAAATTTCAATCCCATTTTGATTTAAATTTTGGTACTTTTAGGTATATTTTTTTTCCGATATACACATGTTAATGAATATTAAGAAAATGTATAGTGTGTTTACATAGAAATTATGAATGGGGCGATTACATAACAAAGGTGAATGCTTTTATTTTGAGGTTCGTTTTTTTTGATGTAGTTTTATGGTATGAAAGGTATAGTTTTAACAATATACTGAGTGTGTTTTATTAGTTGTTATATACACACACACATAACATACATATATGTATACAGACACACACACATAATATCTAATGCGTGCGCGTGCACACATGTATACATACATATATAATGTTTTTAATTTTCTGTGGATCTTTCTTCTTTTATAGACGTTACATAGTGGATTCAATCATCCGATTTAATTGTTTGAGCACGTATTTTTATAAAAGTTAAATTTGAGTTGAATGAATTGACAAAAAGATTCGATTTGCATTTGTTATCCATATCTAAAATACTCAATTATTGCGTAAAATTCAATACCAATTATCTTTTAATTGATTTTTGTTTGAAAAAACATGAATTTTACTGATCATTTAAACTGTTGTGCTGAATAATCTGCTCGTACCAGATATTGAATTGAAAGAAAGATTCAATTTAAACATGATTTTTAGTGTCCTTTCTAACCGTTGAACTATAATAAAAAATCTTTCAAAGTTCCAACACCAAGACGGGAAATTTTAAACCATGCTTTTAAGAATTACACTTCTTATATTTTTAATGAAGGATATTGAACAGTAAGTAATATCCGTTGGTTCTCATCATTATGCAGTAGTGCTAATTATATGCTAGAATCCATGAAAGAACAAAAATACCGTGGGTTTCGTTGTAAAATAATTAATTATTAATTCTGTTTGGTTTGTGAATAATTTTTTTTTATTGTTTGATGTTTTGACTCATCGATGTCAGAATTGTGATGTATTTTAATTTTCAACATTGATTACTACTTGGATGCCTGGAGTGAAGCATTAAAAAAAGGCCAAAAATGCAGTTGATGCTTTACAGCGTGGATGATAAAGTTGTCCAAATACTCGGTACATTTTAAAAATGTCAATTTTTTAAATAAAAAGAACAATCAAAATAAAAGGCAAAAAGACGGTTCTAAAAATCTATGTATTAAAAAAAGTAAAATTTAAGGGGAAAAAAACTAGAAAATCATTGAAGCTCTGAAGCATTCATGTAAAGTTCATAGGTTCAAAATAAAATTAAAATATCAAAAAAAATAATTAAGAAATTTATTAAAAAAATGTATAAAAAAGGCAAATTAAAAAAAAACATTTTCAGGAATTTCTTTTCTTGAAATTGCAAAAAATAAATAAATAAAATTCAAATTCAAATTAAATAAATTCAAAAAAAATGGAAGTTAAAAGAACAAAAAATCTGAAAACAAATCAGCCAAAAAAATTGAATTTTCTAGATAAATCGAAGTTTATTCAAAAAGTTGTAATTTTTCAATCAAATAAAGAAGTTCAAAAGGTTAAATAACATAATTCCCCAAATAATTCAAAAGTTTTGTTTAAATTTAGCACAGATTCTGATGAAAATTCAAAGAAATTAAAAAATATTCAAGAAGTTCAAAATTTCTCACAAAATTGACATAAGCCGGCAACTTTTCATTTAATTCAATTTTATCAAACTAATTTTTTTTTTTGCAAAACCACAAAAATAACCGTGGGAATTTTAAAAATTCACCAAAATTCAAAGATTTGACAATTAAAATTCATTCACAAGAATTCAAAACTTAAAAACAAATTGTGTGTTTTGGTAAAATTTTAAAACTTACAGTAATATTTCATCTTTTCATTAATGTTAGAAGTTTTCAACAATTTTTCATACGATTCAAACATTTCAGACAGTTTTCAATTTTTTTTTTATATTTTTAATATAGAAATCCATCTTAAAATTTCAAACAGTTTATATCGGGTTTTAAAGGTAACATTTGTTTATTTTAAATTCATTAGATTAATTAATTAAGAGAGAATATCAATCGGTTTCCATCGTATAGTGGTAGTACTATTAAGTAGTATAAACTGGTAAACATTGTGCGCGCGTACTGGTGAAGATGTTTGAATTATTCATATATATGTTCTTTATATATATTACTTGCTTTCATATATACATCACAAGAGAAATTAGTTTAAAACAATTTCTTACGATCATTTAAGGTATACCTATTAATGCACTCGACATGTACCAATAACGATGATAAGAACGGGCCCAATGCTGAAAAGATGGAAGGAATAAAGACAAAATCTATCGAAGAAAAACCTCAGTCTGATGTATGTCTGTCAAATTCTGAACTGGATATGGAAGGATGCAATGGAAATGGTGGTCAACCAAAGATTCCTGCTGGTGCTATCTGGGATATTTTCCGAAGGCAAGATGTTCCAAAACTGAACGAGTTTTTTAGAGTTCACTCGGAGGAATTAACCAATTCTTGCCAGGCGGTAAAAAATTTCTGCCTTATTCTATCATTGTCTGTGATGTAGTAGTAACTGAAACATGCTATATATAACGTTGATTTATGCGATATTTTTGCTTTCAGGTGGCACATCCTGTTTATGAGCAAACTTGGTATGTCAACGAATATCATAAACAAAAATTGAAGGAGGAATATGGTACATTTTCTCACCTTCAGCTATTCCTTATTTACTTCTCCTGTTTGATCTCTTCATTCCTGCCTTTTGTTCTAATGTCAAAAAATGTTGAGCAACCACTATGTTTACCAGTCACATTTGGGAAATATTTCTGTCTTTTTGTTGAAACAAACATTGCATCTTGTTCACTTTTTCAGGCATAGAGCCTTGGACATTAGAACAACATGTAGGTGAGGCTATTTTTATTCCTGCTGGATGTCCTTTTCAAGTTCAAAATCTTCAGGTGAACTAATTTATTAATCAACTCCTTGCTAAACCCATGAATGTATATGTAAAAAGTTCAACATAGCAGCAAAAAAGCTTGTGCGAATATGTGTTAACCTTGGTGAATGGGTGCTGCATAGTTTCTCGTTATTTGTGCATGTCTTCAAGTCATTATATACCTTCTACTATATAATGCAAATACTTCACTTTGGTGAGCTTTTTTGCATGCCAAAAATTTTCTTGCATAAATCATTTATAAAAATTAATTGTTTTTAATTGATTCCAAAAGAAAAGGTCATGATCCTAGTCATACTCAGTTTCCTTTCTCATTCTCTATTGAATATTTATTCAATTTCGACACTAAATTTTTATCCTAATCCCTAATTAACATTTATTTTTATATACACATAGATTGCATGTGCCAAAATATTGGTTTACCACTAATTTGTATGTATTTATATGCTTTTGGAATGTTTTATCTAGTCCACGGTTCAGTTGGGACTTGACTTGCATGTGCCAAAATATTGGTTTACCACTAATTCGTATGTATTTATATGCTTTTGGAATGTTTTATCTAGTCCACGGTTCAGTTGGGACTTGACTTTTTGTTACCTGAAAGCTTGGGAGAAGCTATTAAAATCACCCAGGAGATACGTGGTCTCTCAGACGATCAAAGTGCGAAGCTAGCCATGTGGGAGGTAGTCATTTGATTGCTGCACATCCATTTAAGTAATTTGTCCGGTTAATTTTATACGTCTACTAACATGCTTGGTTGCAGGTAGGAAAGATGACACTCTATGCTGCCAGTTTTGCCATCAGAGAGATCCATAAAATAGTACTTGATCCAAGGTATGTATGCTTTATCATATATTTCTTGCAACTTTTTATGCTCTAGTCACAACATGTGTTTTCTTGCTTTACTTGGCTCTTTCAGATAAAAGATAGATAGGGCAACAACTGACAAATGCACCACGATTTCCAACTCTCCAATAATCGAGTGTTTTTCGTATCGAGCATAACTTTGATACATGTGTACAAAGTGCCAAAGTAGTACATCTACAAAAAATGGCAAATGTAAGAATGTTTGATATTTAGTACACATGTCAAAAATCGAAGTTTTTGTTCGAAAAGTTAGGTATTTTTATTTTTTTTAAAACTTTTTTTTTATGTTGAAGTAGTGAATATAACAGGAATTTTGCTTCTTCATTTGAACTAGCAAGAACCTTAAACAATAATTTTTTTGTGTAAACCAAGGTTTAAGGTTTCGACCGAGACACTGAGGCTCCGGTCATTTCGTTTCGATTTTCGAAGGGACCGAAATGAAACCAAACCGTTACTTTGGTTTTTAGTAAAAAATAATATTAATTCAAATTTTATAGAAGAAAACCAGAAAAAGAATTAATTTAAGTTTCAAATATATGAGCATTAAAAATATAGAATCTTAACTTTGGAAACATGCAAAACCACAAAATATATGGATAGTATTACTAAAATGTTAAATACAAAATAATGAATAGATATTTGTGAGTATTATAATATTTACAATTAATCAGAGTTGTTTATTCATATCATGAATTTCAGTTAAAGATAAACGTTATTTCAGTAAATTAAATAATTATGTGTAATTATATAAAAATAAATAAACAATGCAATCCAAATCGAATCTTGAACCAAAGTTCCCAAAAATTTACGAATTAAATCGAAATTCCTGAAATTGCAAAACATTGAAACGGACGCCGAAACCTAGATCTCGAACCTTGGTCTAAATAATTTAATATATATTCGCGTTTTTGTATATTATTACTTTTGTCATTTGAATCTTTATCCAATTGATATTGCTTCCAAAATATTAAACCCATCAAAGCAGTCGTTTAAGTAAACAGTTAACCAAAAACTACTCAACCAGTTCATATGAAATTGTATTTTTCCGAGAATTCAGAAATTTTTAGGCAACCTCGTCTTTATTAAGCTGATATATAAATGATAAGAATAGCATGTATTTATAAAAAGTTTGAACATTTTAAGTCATGTAAATATAAAATTTCATTGTTGGATAAGAAACTCAGTAATGTATTATGTCATTTCCATACACTTTGTAAACTTACTGATGTTTTCTTTGCTTCTAGTTCAAATTTGGAATCAAAGTTTGAAGATAAGAAACTTACTGCAATGGTTGCAGAGAATTTGACGAAGTTGACAAAAAGGAGACAAATTGCCTGCACATGAACGTTTTGTTGAAAATAATCCTGATAATAAAGTTGTCAATTGGTTAAATGTGTGAAACTAAAAGCAATACCCAGAGTTTATTTTAACAGAAAAGGATAATAATTAATATATCCATCTATGCATTGTGTGCCGACTTGCATCTATGGATGATATCAAGGGGTTAGGGGTTAAAAAAGCAGGTACCGTAGATATTTACATATATACAACTATACATACACGTTTGTATGTTCACATATATTGTATCGTCCCAATTACCAATAGTTGTGTTAAATGGTTATCTTTTTTTCCTTGCATTATTTATGTCATCATCTTCTCTCAAGTATATAGGTATATATTCCGAAATAATCAACTTCATTGAATATTTAGTCTAATTTAGTCTACCGCACAATTTTCATGCCTTTTTTGGTTGGCTTTTGTTTGTGTGATTCCAGATTATTAGTAATCTATTTCACTTTTCTTCTTCTGTTCAATTTGGTAATTTGTACTGTGGATTTAGAAATAGGGGCATTTCACTAGAATGACAAATTTTGCAGTCTAATTAGTTTCTAGGACACATATCCACAAAAATTAATTTCAACGCTAAAGTCAGCAAAATAATTACTTTTAAGCTTAGCTTTTCTTATGTCGATTTTAAGCTTACTAATATGAACACAATATTTGCTAGTTTCAATTCATTTGGATATTTAAATGATTTAAAAAGTTCGTGCTCCATAGAAGAATTTGGATGCTTCTCCTAATGAGTGATATTTAGTAGGAACTGTGAGTTTATACCTTTTTTGTGGCTTTTTTACATAATAAAGTTGTGGAAGTTTTTAAGGTAAACATTAAATTGAATGGTATTCTAATGATGGTTTTTAAATCTGGCTGTGGCAGTCCACAATGGAAGTTTCAACTGTTGATTGATCTCGATTCCTGACCAACGTGAATTTTAATTTTAAGATAAACGCTCTTGAATTTTTCATCAATTTTATATCATTTTTGGTTTGGTTATTGTTGGTTTGATCGCAATACAGCGCTAATTGCAGCTTTTCCCACTATTAGTCGTCGCTAATGGCATACTGTTAGTTGTGGCCGAATCATAGTCGAATTTGATATTGGAAATACTGATTTGAACAGTTTAGATGCACGCTAATTAACGATTGATGAATATGTGTGTATATACATGTATGCGTACACACACAACATGCTGTAACGTTTTGCTTTTTTGGACGCTTTAAGCAGATACACACGTCTAACTCAAACCGTTCAAAACGACAGATTGTTATGGGATAAATAAGAAATAGCAGAGAAAAGAAAAACAAAACAGAATCTCACAGCGGAATGATAAAATATATAATCAAATAACAGTTCATGAAGCTGTTTATTATACTTATAAACACAGTATCAGAGTTACACATAACAGAGGTAAATAAATAATAATGCAGCGGAACAATATGATACAATGAAATAATATAGTAAATAGTTGTACAAATCTTCGTCTTCGTCCTTCGGAATAAGTCTTCAAATCCTGAAATGCTCAGGTTGACCCAAGCGAATGGAAAAGGCAAAACACCCGAGTCAGAACTAAAAGATCTTATGTAAGTTAAATCAACGGTAAATATGCGTGTGACGGCGTCAGAGATGTTTATGGGGTTTGACATCTCCTATCCAGTGTCTAACGTGAGTGCATTAACTCAAGAGATGTTCGGGATTCATACCTCCTAAGGATCCGTTAAACCATCTAATATGTAGTACAATACGCTATTATAATAGTGTCTACAGTAAAGTATTAAAATAGTGTAAAGGCGTTATCCATATTTCTCTTAACACATTTTTATATTTCTATAGTCTATACAGTACCGTAATCTCTCCTGTACCGGACGTCGTCAGAGGGCGCTCCATAAGTATGGTACAAAACAAACTCGTAGAAGGCGCGCTAGGGCATGTGAACACGACACAACTAGGCCCAGGGTAGATATACCAATTACACTTCCGGACCGGTGGAAACGTATAGCAGCTACTACCGCCCACCTCGGAACACACTTCCAAATCAAAAATCAAGGGTGGCCACCAAAATCACAAAATGAGAATATAGTGTCGAAGGAATGTGCCTGATCGGAGGAACGACCTCACTTGACCCATCGATTGCTTCTGTTTTAGTCACATCAAGTTGACTCACGGGAGTCAGGTCCACGTATATACCTCATATAAGATCGTTGTCCACCATTTTACTTCATTCTGGAATCTCCACCGCGCACATAGTTGTTAAAGTGGTTTTTGGTATTAGCAGAAAGTATGACTCCCCCGATCTCTTTAACAACCAATTTATTACACACCGGATGGTTCTTTTACATTTCAAAAAGTCAATTCACAATTGATATCGAAATATCATATTCTCAAAACCATATCACTTTCAAAATCATATTCACTTTGAAATCATGTTCACTTTCAAGTCATATCGTCTTCGAAATCACAACTGTTTCAAAAATCATATTTTGAAATTTAGTTAAATCCTTACTTCAAAATCATCATATTCGATTAATTATAACATTTAAATCCCAACTTAAGCTATAACCTCATTTATCCATATTTTCTTTTAAACCAATGATTAGAATATAAACACTTCTACTTTACTTAGCATGGAATTTAGAAAATAGTTAAAATAGTTATAAATAGAAAAACTCTAAAATAGTTAAATATAGATAAAATGTTTTCTTGCTTTAAGATAGTTAGATAGATTTAAAATAGATTAAATATAATTAAAATAGATTAAATAGCTTTAAAATAGATTAATTAGATTTAAAATAAGTTAAATAGTGTAATTAGTTTGAAAGTTTGGAAATCTTAAAATTTAAAGTCTTTTAAAATAATATATTTTAAAACATTTTATATTAAAAATATGAATTTGACATTTATATCAATTTAAACTATTTATTTCATTTCAACACATTTTGACCATTTCAATGTCCCAAAACCCAATTTCAAATTTTCCGATTCAGAATTCTCAATGAATATTAAATTCAATATCGCTTAAATCCATGTTGAAGCATCAATTTAATTACTCCAATTTCAATGTATTTTAAAGTTATACTTAAACGATTTTAATAACTCAATTTCGATAAACTTCACTTATATTCCAAATTCAGCATAAAAATTTCAATTTTTATTCCTTTAACCGTTCTTTTAAAACAATTCAATTTTTATATAAAACTCGAAATTCGATAAAAATTCAATTTATATAAATCAAATTTATTTCAAAAATATCATTTAACTCAGTTCAAAATTTAAGGATTCAAAATCATTTAAATTTAACCAATCCGGTGTCCGTATATAATTCTCTACCCTAGGGTCAAGTGATACAGATATTTATCATTTCAATCCGAAATTTAAAATTTTATATTTATGGATATATATCATTTCAATCTACAATCCTGAAAATATTCAAAATCCATAAAATCGCTCGAGTCTATCATTTCAACCCGTAACGATTTTTCCCTAATTTATACATCATTCGGGTATGTATCATTTCAACCCATATGGAATTTGGAATATTTTAACAGCATAAATTACAATATCCAATCAGCCAATATCAACAATCAAACATCCATCACAATTATCATTCCAATCAATCAATAAATATTGACAAATAACAGATTATCAATTATAGGTGATTAACTGGCAATTTAAATTCAAAAATAAATTAAATGACAATTTAATTCAAATTAATTCAAATTAACAGGAATAACAATTTAAATATCTCAAACAACTATAAATAAATTTCTAATCACATCAAAAATTAATTTAACTAACATAAGAAATTTTAGAAGTTGTCAGTGGGTTAAAACACCCACCTTTGAATTTAAATCGAATTTAAATTCAAATTAAGCCCAAAATTTGAACGGTCTTAGAATTCGTCCAAACCGGCATCAAAATGTCCGGAATTTTGATATGATCATAGCGGAGAAAACTACGCGTGAATTGAACCTCGTATGTGAAAATTATGATAATTAGAACATAGAATAATTTGAATTTAACTAAAAGAAAACGGAAGAATAAATAACCGCCACGTCACCTGGCTATCACATTCGGCATCATCTTCTCAATTTCGCACGTCAGCTAGGGTTTACGGCCGCCATCCACAACCTCCAAAACACGGCCACCCCTTCACCTACGTCCAAATCAGAAGTCTCCATCGGCTCCTCCATCAACGACCGATCCTCTAGGCTGCTCGCGGCCCCCACATCATCGCCAGAGGTGGCTCGTCGTCGCTGCTCTTCCACGCCGGTTCTGGCGAACTTACACGCCTAGGTGATGATGCAAACCGATGGATCGGCTTCCCTAAGCCCCTTCTACACTGCAGCAACCCTCGATCGCATTATCGATGAAGATCCACCGTTAAACGAGACGGTGAACTATGGACGGCTGAGAACAAATCACCCAGTTCCGGCTCCACTGAAACTTGAATCGAAAAACGAATTACAGAATTGAGATGCACTTGTCGAGAGCTTCAAAACGGTATATAATTTGATATGGTTTGGAGGAGTTAAATTTTTGGATTTGGTTTTGAAATTGAAAATGCCATTAGGGAATTAGGGTTTTGATTTGTCTTCCATTGGAAAGAGGAGCTGAGAAAGAGATGTACGTACAGACAAATAGAAATAAGAAGGAGTTAGGGTTTATAACTGGTTATACATAGGTAGGGCTGAAAATAGAAAGAACGGACAAGATTGATTGAACGATAAATGACCCAAAATGCCCGTTACGTTTCCGAAACGAAAGTATGTCAACCCATATATCAAAATAGATGTTTTGGATAGTTTTAAACTCAATGGAACATGTTTCAAGTTCAAATTCCATCGTATGAAGAAGTTACGTTAAATTCAGCTTACTTCAAATTGATTTTAATTAAATTGATTTCTAAGCGTTTCGAGTTCGTACTATCAAACGACAACTCCGATTGCTACGAAACTTGGAATCCTACAATAATTCACTGTTACGGATCCGAGGAAATTGGTTCCGTCGAAATCCGAGACAGTTGCCAAAATGACTATGTGCACGTTAATTAAATTAATAATTAATTAATTAAATCACTTTTCAGTTTAAATTTAATAATTTACCACTTTTATCCTTTTTGATTTTTTTTTTCATTTACAATAATTTAAACAAATTTAGATGTCATTTTAAAGTTGATTAATTTATCAATTTTAGTGTTTAATTTCAATTTATTTAAATTCAGAAATTATAAATTAAAATTCCAAAATCCATTTGTTAAAATTTTAAACCTTGTTATTCAAGTCTTTTATTACAATAAAGATATAACTGACATTGGTTTGTATCCTAGTACATTATTATTTTTCAATTTCATCTTAATTTCCACGTACGAAATATTTAAATATTTAATTTTATTTAACTGCAATTAATTCAATTATTATAATTTAAATTCCAATAAAATGATAAATCTTGGCTTCCATTCTTTTTATCCAACCAATTGTCATATTATGAAATAAATTAACATTATTTCTAATTGTGACCTTAATTTTCATTCACGTAATATTCAATTAATTTTATTGCAGTTGATTTCAAATTTAATTTAATAGACTAAATAAATATGTAGCATAAATAATTGTTACCATTTACTTTTTAATTACACTTATAAGTTATTTTCTTTCAAACAAAGGTTATAAATACTTACATAACACCAATTTTTATTCAAATACCATTTAATATGTATTTTTTTCATTGGCTAATTCAATATTTCCTATTGGTTTTCTCTTATTCAATTTATAGCCAAGTATAACTTTTATATATTATTTCAATTAATTGGAATTCATTCAATTTATTAATAATTAATTTAAATTGACACTGTTACCATTCATTCTAGATATTGTTTCATTCGTAACTCCTAATTTTTTATTTATTTCAATATTAAATTGCAAAACTTAACTAAATTAACAATTTTTAATTATCAAAAATCACGGGCCGTTACACATGCTCACACACTCTAACGACACACTGGTAGTTGTGGTTGAATCGTAGTCGAATTTGATATTGAAAATACTGATTTGAACATTTTAGATGCATCATAATCAATGATTGACGAATATGTTTGTATGTGTGTGTGTTTGTGTATGTTTTTGTGTGTGTGTATAGGTGTATGTTTTGTATTTTCCCAGTTTATCATATATTCATGTTTTTAATATCTTTTTAATAATGTATCTATTTCTTGTTTTGTTTTTCCACATTCATACGTTTAGTATCTACTTACCTCTCTATCTTCATTAGTTCTAATATTGAGTACTTACTATGGCTAATCAATATTTTTATGTTCTAATTTTCCAAGTAATTTTTTTTTTAAATTTTAATATTACGCATGGTTTTTTGTTTTGTTTTTTTCCTTCTCATTTTGATTAAAAGGGTGTGCAAATATCCCGCACAACCGCATACTTCAAATGCTAAAGAGTTGCAAGGTCAGAGTGAGTGGTCCACTTACCGTGCATGGTCAATGGCAACAAAACAATAGTTTAAGGCTTTAATGTTTTAAGATAGTAGTTATACTACACTTTATTTATATAAATAGAAATTCAAAAGTCAGTTCGATGTGTGTACGTTCTCATTATTTCATTATTATACTATTATTAATCAAATATTTCTTAAAACCAGACTTGTGCTTAAGTCTTTTGTAATTGGAAAATTTTACAGATTTTCAACTGTATAATTCGTGAAAGATTGTACTTAAAAAATTTAGAAGTTACTTCATATTATATTTGTTTTTTGTCGATAATGAAAAATAAAAGAAAGATCAATTTTGTATGTTTTAGCTTAATATGTATATTTTAGTTTAAGGAATGCAAATTGATTTCGACTTTATTATTTGAAAATAGTTATCTCTTTAATATTTAATTATTTGGAGTATATTTTAATCAGATTACTTTCATAAAAGATAATTTTTCAACCTTTTCTTTTAATATTAAGAAATTTCCCTGTAGTGTTTTGTGCAAATGTAAATTGATTTTATTTACATATTTTTGTTTTACATTTTCTAGTACTTATTAGGAATACAATATTTCCACGTTCACCTTTAAATTGATCTTGAACTAATAATAGTAGATATTATATACAAAATGGGTTGAAAAATTTCAATATGCGGGTCATATGTGTTAAAGAAATGTGTCAAGCTATTTTGATGTAAAGCCTAATTAAAGTGATCATTTATAAATTAAAGTTAAAAGGCTTACAGATATAATTGTTATGGTATTAATGTGTAGATACTGAGGTAATTCTATTTTGTTGAAGGGTCAAATTAGAAAATGCCAACATTATAAATAAGTGGTTATGGTTCCCAAATTACATAAGCTCTAGTTATTCTCCTAATCTCTTCTATGGAAATAATTCAGATCTAGGGTTTATGTCAATGTGTAAGATCAGATCTAACTCTTATCTTTTAGATTTATCTATTTCTCTTAATCAGTTTATAAAAGCAGCAACTATGAATTCAAATCTAAAATAAGGTCTAGAGTTTGTGTCAATATGGAAAACCAGCAACTATGAACTCGGGTATGGCTTCCGCTACTTTGTTTACTTTCCTCTGATTTCTTCTCAATCAAATCAATATAGGTCACCTATTCAGATTAAGGGTTTCATGAATAATCAGTCTTAAAATATACTGAAATCCTAACAAGTGGTATCAGGGCTGTAACAACCAGCACATTTTACCATTGTATATTTAAATATTTTATTTAAATATAACATCGTTAGTCGAATTTAAGTCCGAAATGTCACTTTTTGCAAACAACCGAATGAGGACTTGAGACCACTTCCATTGAGTCCAAAATGATGTTTGCGATCTTTTTGAGTATAAACATCGATATGTTTGGAGTTGGCTAGAATTTTGCTATATTTCTATTGGGCTTTGGGTTTGAGTTTCAGCCCTTTGACTCATATAATAACCTAACCCTTCATCCAACTCCTCTTCACTCACTCTATTATTTTCTAACACTCAAGCTAAAAGAAAAAAAATGAAAAAAAATGGAGGAAAAGAATTGGAAATTAGAATTCCAAACCTTAGTTTGATTAGGAAACTCAAGTTCTTACTCCAAAACCAAGGACAAAGCTTAGGTAAGCACTCTCCTCTTCTTCTCCATCTCAATCCCTCTTCAATTTCAGAAATTTCCTATAACCTTTGCTTCAGAATTTTTTTTCTTATGAGCTTAGATTGAAGCTTCTTGAGTTGTTGTTGAAGAGGAAGTGATCTTTCCTTTGTTTTAGAGCTTCTCATTTGTGTTTGGGCTTAAAAGGTGAGTTTTTGAACTCACATCTATGTCTATATCTTTGATAGTTGGTAGGTAGTAATTCCTAACACCTATTGCTTGTGCATTTGCTTTTGAATTGAATTGGTTTGATCAATGTTCCAATTTTTGGTGTTTTGAAGTCAAATCTTTAAAAATCTTAACTTTGATGTTTGGACATATTTTTGGGGTGAATCGAAGAGCCTATAAGGCTGGGTTGTCGCTTGGCATAAGTCCCTAGTCTCCGTTGCTCGTCCGATCGCTTCCGGTAGGATTTTGCCCCTCTTGGGGGCTAGGGTGATATTGCTTCAGAAGCCGGTTCAGTCAACTGAACTGTAAGGTCAGTCGACTGAGCCAGGGGACAGAAAACAATCTGTGCCTGTGTCAGTCGACTGACCATGCAGTTCAGTCGACTGACCTTGACTAACCTGAATATCGAAAGTTTCCAGTCATTGAGTCAGTCGATTGACCATCTGGCTCAGTCGACTGACCTGCTTGCCTCAGTCCAATTTGCCTATGGTGTGCGAATTTTCAATTTTTAACCGATTCGTGTTGATCCGATTTGTTGTTATCATTTATCGACATTGAGGATTTCTTTTTCGGGATTTTTGGGAATATCCATTTTGATGGATTCAATATCGATTTATATGGATTTGATTCACGTCTTCGTACTGTTAGGAAATCAATTCTATGGTTTCGATGATAACAACTATACAATGGAAATCGAATATGCATATATATTTATATTTACAGGTAATTGATAATGTAAAGAGACAAGAACAAGACTTAAAAGAAATACTAAGAGGCTACGAGTCGATAGAATTGGAAGAGGAATGACACAGACACAGAAAAAGCAACATGCATAAATCCAGACGTCTGTGTGCACTAGCCAGACGTCTGATTGATTACTCTGGTTCGAAATTCAGAAAGAATCAGACGTCTGGTTAATGAACTCAGACGTCCGAAATGCAACCGTACACAAAAAATATATGAAGGCCAGAATTCTGTAATATTTTCCAGACGTCTGATTTTGAACTCGGCTGTATAAATTCAAAGACCAACTGTCACATTTAAAAAGACACGTTCGCTCCTCTTCACTGCAACTCTTTATCACCATGAGAAGCAAACTTAGAGCATTTACTAACAAATGCGACTATACAAAGGGTCTCTCTACCACTATAAATAGAATCAGGAATTCAAGAGAAGATTCAACCTTACTCTCTTACGCTCTTAACTCTTATACTCTGATTTATATCTGATCTCTAGCAATCAAATACCTGTATTTAACACTTCCATATATTCAGAACTCCTCATTCAATATTCTCTCTCTCTCTCTCTCTCTCTCTCTCTATATATATATATATATATATATATATATATATATATATTGGAAGCATTTGTACTTAATAGTCAACATCCGTGTTATGGAACACATTCTTGACAAAGAAACTTTGCTATTGTAAACCTGTTCCTCCAGGTCAAGTGAGGGTTAGTTGAAAGGAAATTTCGAAGAGGAGCTTCGGGACTAGACGTAGGACGGGAGGTCCGAACCAGTATAAAATCCCGGTGTGATTATTTTCATTTACTTTGCTATTATCATCTATCAAGTTATAATAGATATATCATATAGTTAGTTGCTTATACTTGCATATATATTCTACACGATCCACTCACGCAGACTTTCAATTGGTATCAGAGCAAGGTTTTGATCAAAGAACAGTAACACGTTTTTGAATCACTTTAATATGGCAAGTATCTTTCAAGAAGGACAATCCACAGCACGACCCTCAATTTTTAATGGATCTAACTATGCATATTGGTCAGCACGTATGAGAATTTTTATGAAAGCTAATGGTCTAGAAATTTGGTCAGCCACACAAGATAAATATGAAGCACCTACTACTGCTATGAACACATGTACCGATGCACAAAAGACCTTAGCTTTAAACAATGCTAAAGCTATGAATGTTTTATTTTGCTCTCTAGACAAAAATGAATTTTCACGTGTCATGTTATGCACTACTGCATTTGACATTTGGCGTACTTTACAAATTACAAACGAAGGTACAACAAAGGTCAAACAAACTAAGATTCCAATTTTGCAAAACCAATTTTCGCCATTCAAAATGAAGCAAAATGAAACTATTGTTGACATGTATTCTAAATTTCAAACTATCCAACATGATCTTATGGCATTAGGAGTCAAATTTACCGATTTTGATTTAGTTTCTCGAATACTCAACTCTTTAACATCAGATTGGGGAAGGAAGATATTAGCTATTGAAGAAGCTAATGATCTCTCCACTCTCAAAGTTGAAAAGTTGATAGGAAATTTAATGTCCTATGAAGCTAATTTGCAGACACGAAAAGAACTAAATTTAGAGAAAAAGAACATAACATTCCCAGCAACAAAGAATGATGACTCTGATTTAGATGAAGAAGAAATAGTCTTTGTTGCCAAGAATTATAACAGATTCAAGAAATTTAGAAAGATGACCAAATTCCAAAAAGAAGGGTAGACCAACACAACAAACCTATCTCAAATCAAGTGTTATGAATGTGATCAATACAGACATATGAAGAAGAATTGCCCAAAACTCAACAATGATAAAAAGAAGAACAAATTTGAAAAATTCAAAAGGAAAAAGGCTTTCAAAGTAACATGAGATGACTCGGATTCATCATCGTCTGAAAGTGACAGCGATAGTGACGGAGAACAAGCTAATGTATGTTTTATGGCAAAAATCGAAGAGGTATGTCCTGAACTTAGCTACGACGAACTATTAGAACTTGACATGGAATTAGATGATAAATTTAGACAAATTAAAAAATTGAACAAAGAATATTTAGTCAAAATAAATAGATTAGAACTTGAAGTAGGAATGTTAAAAGATGAAAAAATTATTCTAGAAGAAGAACTTGAATTATCTCAAGAAAAAAATCAAAAATAATTTGATAGAAAATGAAGCTATTACTATTGATTTTGAAAACACTAAAATAGTGAATGATAATTTGTTAAAAGAAAATGTTGACTTTAAAAATAGTACTGAATTATTGAAAATTGAAAATATAGAATTAAAAGAAAAATTAGATAAAATTACAAATGATGTGTCAAAATTTAATAAAGGAAAACAAGATTTGGAAAATCTTATCAAAACTTCAAAACCATCAGGCAATAGAAATGGAAAGGATTTAAATTCATCTAAACAAAAAGGAAATGATGCTAAAAATGCTAGTTATATAAAAACTAAAAATTTACATAAGTCTAAATTGAATGCCAAAAATATGAAGATTTGGATTCCTAAAACAAATAATAATTCGATTAGACAAAAGTTTATTAATAATTACTTAGAGAATGTAGTTTATAATAAAAATTAAATTTATAAAGGTACCAATCCATCTTGGGTGTGGCTACCTTCTTCTAACAATTAGGACCATAACAAAATATATGGATACCAATTAAAACATCTTTTATTTTGCAGGTACCCAAAATAAAAAATAAGAAGAAATGGATACTAGATAGCGGTTGCTCCAAGCATATGACCGGAAATTCAAAAATGTTATCAAATATAACATACATTGATGGTGGAACGGTAACCTTTGGAGATAATTCAAAAGGATATGTCGTGGGCATTGGAGAAGTCATCAATTCTAGTATATCTAACTCTCATATTATTACAAATGTTTTATTAGTAGAAAATCCAAAACACAACTTACTAAATATTAGTCAATTATGTGATAAAGGCTTTCAAATAAAATTTGAAAAGGATAGATGTAATATTTTAGATAATAACTGTAACGACCCGCTATTTTGGACCATTCAAATCGACAATAAAACCATACATGTCCGACTTAAATAATTCAAAATACCGAATTGTTAATTAAAATTTGGCAAAACTCAGCATATACAGTAAATAAATCAACCACAGAATCACAGACACAGAGTAATATAAAATAATGCAGCGGAATAGATAAATAGTAGTCCATGAAGCTACTATATAAATACCAGAGTTAGAAATAAAAATACAACAGAATATCTCAAATATAGTGAAGTCTCCAGCACAAACAGACGACCTCTCCGAACTAATCAACTGAAAGAGCTGAAAGCTGAATCAATAGTTGGATCCTCAAATGAAGAACCAAACTCCAAAGGCGAGTCTCAAATGCTGTATCGCTTAGTCTGACCCGAGCGTAAAGCAAAAACACAAAACACTTGAGTCAGGATTAACATTCTTATATCAATAAATCCAACTCAAGTGAAATATCAACAGAAATACAAATAATGTAACAACCAGGTATTTTCAACCATTCGCATCCATTATAAGTGTATAGGTAGACACTAATGCCGAAATTGGATTGCTCAATATACCGCGTTGTAAATATTTTTTTTGGCAAATATCAGAATATACAGTAAATAAAAATCACAGATCACAGACACAGCGTAATAATAGTGCAGCGGAAGTAAAAGAAATAGTAGTTCATGAAGCTACTGTGTAAATATATCAGAGTTAAATAAAATACAACAGAAGAAATAAAGTACAAAGGAAGTCTCACTGCATAGAAGTCTACTAATACAAGAGCTGAAAGGAACAACAGACTGCAAAAGATGAAACTTGACAAGTAGATAATCTCCAGCGATTTTCAATCTCCAGAAAGTGAAAATCCAAATCTGTGAATACTCAGGCTGACCCGAGCGTAAATAAAAATACAAACACTCGAGTCAGTACATACATACTTATACAATGTAAACCAACTCAAGTGAACTGTAGTAAATGTACAAGTAACTTAGAAGATGCTTGGGACCGTCCATCCTCTAAGAATCCGTTCAACTATTTACTATGTAGTAATATACGCTATATACAGTAGTGTCTATCAGTAAAGTATAATCATATAGAAAATAGCGTTAAGGGGATGGTGAACCTTAACGCGGTCGGATCTTTAAAACCAAAATCGTAGTGGGCTCGATATAAGGAGATGACACGGCACGCGAGGCAATGCCAGGGTGGATACACCGTTTTGCACTCCCGGACCGGTGGTGACGGCAAGCCAGCAGCTTCCGCCCACCTCGAACAATACCCCCGAATCAAAGTGGCGCCACATATCGAATCACAAAAGTAATATAATGGTTTCCGATGGAGCATGCTCGATGAAAGGGTGCGACCCTTTGTGTAGCCCGGTATAGCTCCTGTTTTAGTCATTTATGCCAACTCACGGGAGTTGGGTCCACGTGATATACCTCGAGAACGTCGTCACCATCCTACTTCATTCTGGAACCTCCACCGCGTACACAGTTGTTAAAGTGGTTTTCGGTATTGGCCGGCTATAAAACAATATCCGATCCCGGTCTCTTTAACAACCAATCGTTATTATAACCCGTGGTTATAACTTTAAAACAATATTTTCATACTTCAAAATAAAATATCATTTCAATCCAAATCTTTATCAAAATAAAGATTAATCATTTCTAAACCATTTCAATATATCAACATACCATATCTTTCAAATTCAAATATTTATCAAAAAAATATGTCAAGTCATTTCAAATCATTTTAATACACAAACATCATATCTTTCAAACTTCATTTTCAAATCGTTTTAATTTCAAAATGTCATAACTTTCAAAACTTCATCTTCGAATCATTTAATATATATCAAAATATCATATCTTTCAAATTCAAATATTTATAAAAAAAAATATCAAGTCATTTCAAATCATTTTAATACATAAACATCATATCTTTCAAACTTCATTTTCAAATCGTTTTAATTTCAAAATGTCATAACTTTCAAAACTTCATCTTCAAATCATTTAATATATATCAAAATATCATATCTTTCAAACTTCATTTTCAAATCGTTTTAATTTCAAAATATCATAACTTTTAAAAACTTCATTTCAAAACGTTTTAAATATATCATATCCTAAACATCTTTAAATCATTAAATATATATCAAAATATCATATCTTTCAAACTCATTTCAAATCATTTTAATTTCAAAATATCATAACTTAAACATTTTTAAATTCAAAGATAACATTCATTTATTATCATCTCAAATCACCTTTTTAAAAAAATTTATATTCCATCAATTTAATTCAATTGAAATCATTTTAAAATGTAATTATTATACTTTCAAATCAAGTATTCAATTTTCAAAGTTTTAAACCATTATGAGTTTATTTACTAAGTTAAAAACCATAAACATTGAAAATTTCAACCTTTTACAGCATTCAGAAAAAGGTGCTGAAAGTTATACTTGAAAACATTTCAATTTAAACCATTTAAATATTTTAAAAATCATATTTTAACATTCAAATATGTTCATTAAATACTCTTTTAATTAATGATTTTTATAAAGCAATATTTTATAATTAAATCAAATTTCACAAATCCACTTAATAAATTCAAGTGTAAACTTCCTATTTTTGCATTTAACACTTTATTAACATTTACATTTTCAAATTATCATTTCACAAATTAAACTAAATTCTCAATTTATTTGAATTACTTAAACTTTAAACAAAACCAAATTCCACATTTCCAAATCAAGTTGTATCTTCAAATTTCACTTTTTAAGCATTCATTTATTTAACCATATTAATTCATAGAAAATCAATAATACTTTAATAAATCACATAAATTCAAATTTAAATCAATTTATCATATTTACCATTTTCCAAATAAAAATTTAAATTTCCATTTTATTTATATAACTTAAATATCATTATTTCTTTATTTAAAACATTTCAAAATCTATTTAAATCAAATTTCATAAATTTATATTTTTAAAATACTTAAATATATCCAGAAACACTTTATAAAATAACCACGGGTCTGTATATAGTTTTCTAACTTAGGTCAAGTGATACGGATATGTATCATTTCAATCCGCAGTTTAAAAGAAAAATCCGGGTTTTATCATTTCAAACCCGCAATCCCAAGTTCAATAAATTAAATAAAAACCGTTTAGGCCTACCATTTCAGCCCATAACGATTTTTCCATATTCTAAAGTCCGTTCGGGTATGTATCATTTCAACCCATAGTGTTTTCTAATCTACATGGAACTTGCAGTGTGATAAACAGATATAAATGAACAGTAACAGCATATATATAATAACAGATGATATGACATGAAATTTAACTGGTTTAACATCATATATAATTAATCACAGGCAGTTATAACATCACATAATAGTTCTACCCATTCAAATGGTGTCAATTCACATTTGTATAAGTATAAACGTCTGGTGAGATTTACTCACATGTTTGAGCTGAAGACACAACGACGAATTGCACAAATGAGATCTACACAAGCACAAAAACATGACCCAGATTCGAATGGAGGAGCCAAATGTCAAATTCCTTGGATACACATCCAAAAATAATAATATATAACAACGATGAGTTTCAAAACCAAAATACGATAAACTGCGCTAGAATAAACTGCACAGACTAGACGGTGAACAGATAACTACTAAGTTAATGGATTCCGACTGCGACAAACGTAATAAAATCATATATTAACATTTACGTCGTTATGTATTCACGTTAAAAATTATTTAAAAATTTGGTTGTCATTACAATTTCAGTTTATATATATACATACATACATACATACATACATACATACATACATACATACATATATATATATATATATATATATATATAACAAGCAAACATGAATTCCTTAATTCATTATAAAAATCGAACTAACTTGATATATAAAATTATACACGCGGACAAACTTACAAGTTTACAGCTCAACGTTCAAATCCTATATTTACTGTTACCTTTTCTTCTCTTTTTCTTATATAATAATTTTTTTTTATAATAACGCACGCAACTTCGGGAAAAGAATCCAAAACCAACACAAACCCTTCATTCATTATGCATATGCTCACTGTACCAAATATATTCAATTTGTGGCATGCAGGCTTGTACCACTTCCATTTTATTTATTGCACGCAACTAGGCAGTGGAGAAAACAAAACAAAAAAAAATGTTCATCCATAACTTTACCATTTAGTATATATATAGGTGTAACATATATGTATGCAGTGCCAAGTTATTACCTTCACTTTATTTTTATTTTTTTTATATAAATGACGCACGCGACTTCCAGAGAAAGAAAAAAAGAAGAATATATATATATATATATATATATATTCACTATATCCAAAACCATTCAATGTTTGCATGCAGGGCCATTCGCATGCAAGCTTGTATCCCTTCATTTTTTTTTTATATTTGACACACGAAGCAAGAAGAAGAGAGAAAAGAGAAAAAAAAACAAAAGAACTCACCGCACAGGGCTGAGGTGGCAGTGGCGTAGGGGGATGATCGGTGGCGTGGCTGCAGTGGAAGGGGAGTTGCGGTGGTCAGGAAAGTGGTGCGGTGCTTGGTACAGGGGAGAGGGGGTTTGTTTTGTAAGTTGGATCGGCTGTTGCCTTCTTCCCTTTTTTTTTATTTTGGTGCGAAAAGATGCTGAAGAAGGAAGTTGAACACGAGAGAAAAGTGATAAAGCCTCTTATTTTTATACTAGTTTAGATTGCATGAGTGATTCCGGGGAGGGGAAATCTAAGTTTAAGGTAACCGGTTGATATCTTAAAACGTACCATAAATTTGTGTAACGTACCAATAAATTGTGTAACGTACCAATTAATTGTGTAACGTACCAATTAATTTTGTAACGTAACAATTAATTGTGTAACGTACCAATTAATTGTGTAACGTACAATTTTAATTGTGTAACGTACTAATTAATTTTTAGGCTACAGCTGTTAAACACGTTCAGGAATTTAAATTTTGAATTCTAATCAATTAATTTCAATTTATAACGGCAACTAATAAATTTATATACGGACCTATTATATACACACAAAACAGCGCGTAACTTCCACATCGGACCTCCAAATTCAGCAAATAAGGTATCGTTGCGCTCGCCTTGTCAGCACGAGTCTAATAATATAAAGAAAAATCACATTTGTTCGTTCAAATAAATATTCATTTTCCGAAATTTGCGGTCGCTGATACCGCTAATTGGACCATATAAAACTAATTTAATGCGTTAACGTTACCGGAAGTCTTCAATAGACGTTATTATATTTTCATTATAAATCTCTCTTAAATATTACAATATAAAATAATGACATTCCAAAAAAAAAATTATGCAAATTAATTGCCAAAATACGTTACCCACAAATTTTATAGGTTATTTTATTTAAAAGTTCTTTTATTCAAAAAAGATCTAGATAGTTACAACAAATTCTTACGTTATTAAAATTTTAGTTTCAAATTTGTCGCTAACTTCCGCAGGATTCCAATTTATTAGCAGTAAATTTCTCAGGTTGTTACACTCTCCCCCACTCAAAACTTTTCGTTCTCGAAAAGGAATGAGGTACGGAAAAGCAGGACAAAGATAGAGTGAAATAGAATTAAGATAAGATGGCAAGGAGATTGAAATTATACCTGATAACTATTGTTATAGGTTAGTTTTACAAGGTGGAGATGATCTTTCCAAGATTCTCCAAAATTAAGAACACAAGCACGAAAAGGTGGATTCAGAATGATTACCAAAGATCTATCAAAGATTATAGAAAGATGCCTATACCAATCTATAGCAAGATAAGGATGATAAGGACAACCAAAAGATAGTTTGAAAAACAAAATAAGGAACTAGATTTGAAAGCATGGAAATTTTAACTTAAATAGAGAATAAATCTTTACACAAGTTAAATAAATCTTAACTATCTCAAATTTCATTATCTTATTATCCAATTATCTAAAATTAACAATTTTTAAAACCATGGGTTTGAAAAATAATCATTTATTACACTCACAATGTACTTAATAAATTTAATTCTCTTTATTCCTAATAAAAATTAGATTTATTCCTCTCAATACATTTATCACTTATGTTAAACATACTTACACTTATTATAACTGCTTTATTTTATTCTTAGTTCTTTTAACATTATTTTATTGTAAGTTATTCAATTACCCTTTATTATATTTACCCCTGTTAATCATTAAAATTTAAGTGTATAACATTTATTATAACCACTCAAATTTTATTTATAAAATCTTTTTATATTGTATATTATCCAATTGCATTGTTAACTTCTGAAATTAAGGTAAGTTATATTTGAATGCAATTGTATTATACAAATAAAACTTTCCAATTCAATCATTTCAAGCTTAAATCATTTATTCAAAAATTTTGATTTTCTTTTTATAATTGAAATTATTCTTTAAAAATAAAATTTAAGAATTAAATTTCCGATTTCTTCAAACCATTTAGAGATAACTAGATGTATGTACATAGTTTATCAAATAAAATTTAAATCATATGTCTATATATATTATAAATCAAGTCATATTTTAGAAATTCAAATAAATTTGATTTCCCAAAAAAAAGCTGTAGCAAGACTACAGAACAGTCTCTTCACATCGAAACTCGAAAATGAACGTCGATGGTGCTGCAGTCATCACCGAAGTTATTTTCCAGCGACAATGAGAAGAGCACTAATTTTAAACTTAAAATTCTTTGGAAACAAATTTCTATTTGAAAATACTTTAAATAATATAACCTTTTAAAACATTAAACACAAGGTTCGAAACCATTGGAAATTAAATTCTAAAATTTCTTGTTTTAAATTCATTTCAGTTCCCAAATCAATTTATAAACAACTATTTATAAATTCATTTATAGAACAATAAATGATAAATCAAGGATTATCTTTTCAAATGATTAATTTAAATCAATTTATTAAGTTCCATAAATTTACTTATATCAAAATTTATTTCATTAACCAAATTTTTAAAAATAATATTGTGTCAGTTTGTTCTGTCAAAGTGTTTTGGAAATCTTATCTATAGCGTTGATCAAACGAATCGATCGGAAACCCAAATCAACATCAATAACTCAAACAACACAATATATAAACAAACTATAGATTTACAAGTACAATTCAAAATGTTTGAAAATAGGTTGGAAGCAAAAGACAAGATGATTAAATAACAAAATAGGGAGGTGGATAAGCTTAAATAAATCACGGGCAACATTTACCGGGTCAACCGTGGCTTAAAGAATAAGATCAATGTGGATTTTTCTGGGGTAAATCTACATTCAATCCCAAGAGTTAGAGTTTGGAATAACAAAAGATATTAGCATCTAAACAAAGGATAGATATAAATCTATGGTGAATCGATGCTAATTGTAAAAGAGTTTTCCCCTTTTTTTCAATTCAATTTGAAATTGGCATGACCGCCGACTCACTAGAAAGATCATTCGAAGCGGAGTTCTGGAATACTCTAGAGTCAAAAGAAGATGAATGGTGAGTGATACGAATGGATTTTGGAACCGTAGGGAACGCTCCAAAATTCAAAGGAATCGAGTTAAAAGGGAGAGATTCAAACTCGAATGAAAGTGATTCTGTAAATACATTCACTCCATATGCTGAGTTTGCCTAGAGCTACCAAAGCTCTGATACCAACTGTAACAACCAGGTATTTTCAACCATTCGCATCCATTATAAGTGTATAGGTAGACACTCATGCCGAAATTGGATTGCTCAAAATACCGCGTTGTAAATAATTTTTTTGGCAAATCTCAGAATATACAGTAAATAAAAATCACAGATCACAGACACAGAGTAATAATAGTGCAGCTGAAGTAAAAGAAATAGTAGTTCATGAAGCTACTATGTAAATATATCAGAGTTAAATAAAATACAACAGAAGAAATAAAGTACAAATGAAGTCTCACTACATAGAAGTCTACTAATACAAGAGCTGAAAGGAACAACAGACTGCAAAAGATGAAACTTGACAAGTAGATAATCTCCAGCGATTTTCAATCTCCAGAAAGTGGAAATCCAAATCTGTGAATACTCAGGCTGACCCGAGCGTAAATAAAAATACAAACACTCGAGTCAGGACATACATACTTATACAATGTAAACCAACTCAAGTGAACTGTAGTAAAGGTACAAGTAACTTAAAAGATGCTTGGGACCGTCCATCCTCTAAGGATCCGTTCAACTATTTACTATGTAGTAACATACGCTATATACAGTAGTGTCTATCAGTAAAGTATAATCATATAAAAAATAGCGTTAAGGGGATGGTGAACCTTAACGCGGTCGGATCTTTAAAACCAAAATCGTAGTGGGCTCGATATAAGGAGATGACACGGCACGCGAGGCAATGCTAGGGTGGATACACCGTTTTGCACTCCCGGACCGGTGGTGACGGCAAGCCAGCAGCTTCCGTGTAACGACCCAAAATTTTTAGAATTTAAAATTTGAATATTTAATTAATTTTAAATATTAATAAGTGAATTTTTAAGTCAAATAAATTTTTATTTGAATTATTGGATTTAATTGAATAATTAAATCGATAATTTAATATGTTAAATTATGGAAATAATTGAAAATTGAGTTAAATATGATTGAAAATGATTTGTAAAATTTTATTTTATCATATTGAAGTTAGAAGGATATTTTAGAACTTTTAAAATCGAATTAAAAGTTAATTTGTGAAAATTGAATATTTTAATATTAAAATCGACTAGTGAAAATAGTCAATTTTTGAACAGTCTCAGAATTGAACGAAACCAGTTCCATTGGATCCGTAGTAGTTAGTTATTACCGGATTTCAAATTTCGTGTCAATCGGAGTTATCGTTTGACCGTGGCAGCTCGAAACGCATCGATTTATTTTTAATATTAATTTGGCGAGTTAAAATAGCCATTTTTCAAAAAGTCTCGGATTTCGACGAAACTAGTTTCATCGGATCCGTAATGTGATATTATTGTAAGGTTTCAAATTTCAAGTCAATTGGATTTACCGTTTGTCCGGTACGAATTAAAACGCCTAGAAATCGATTTAAATCGGTTTAATTTAAATTGAGCGTTTATAGCCATAACTCGCACAGATGTTCGAATTAGCTTCCGAAACCTATTCCATTGTGTCCGGAACGCGGGATAAACCCTAGAAACGCTGGTTACGGCGCGTAAATCGGAGTTCGGAATTTCCGGATTGAATAGTGTTTGAGAATTTCCTTATAAATAGCCCTTAACCCTTTAGAAAAATAAAATAAAAAGAGAAACCCTAATATATTGTTGCAGCCACCACTCACGTATACACGGCCGAAAATCAATGAACTTCCTCCCTCCAAATCTTCAAATCCGTGCAACGATTCAAGAATCTTTCAACTAGAGTATTGTAGAGCACATCGAGTTCCACGAGATCAACGGTGGAGATTGAATATGGTGGCTGGACGAGGGAGATAGGGGCTTCCTTTCGTGGACGCTTGTCTTCGTTTTTCGCATGGTGGTGATGGCCGAGCTGCACGTGGTCCAGGGTGGAGGTGATATTCGTCGAGGCCTTCGTAGTGGCGTAGGCCGATCGTCTTCAAAGTCGACAGGGGAGGAGATTAATTCAACGAAAGGGGGCGGCCGAGTTGGGTTGTTTGATCGTGAACACCTGATGCTGAAGGAAGAAAGCATGGTCGGCCTAGATGCTAGGGCTTGGGGATGGATGGTCCAGATTTTCTTAGGTTATAAATTTAATTAAAAGTTGTAAGATATATATAGTTTAAATACGTGTAACTTCAAAAATTCATAACTTTTTCATACGAGGTCGAAAAAATGCAAACTCAGTTGCGTTGGAATCGTATCGTCGAGCACTACGCGATGGAGTTGGTTTGGAGTCGTTTGGAGTTAGTGAGAATTTCGGGTAAAATTAAACGCGCGTTTAATTTTATTCGAAATAAATCGCTAAAACGAAATATAAAACCAAGGTGAGAACTTCTCACTCAATCGAATCAGTTTCGATTTTATTTTAAATAGTTAGATTTAAATTATTTGAATGCATGTTTGAATGCTGATTGATATCTATTGATTGTTAAAATAGACATTATACGCCGTTAGTAAGCGGATGTTATTTATTAAAAACATATACCGCGAATATTTCATAAACAGTGAAATTGGTATTATATATAATATCAATATATATATATATTGGCATATGTATATATTGCAGTTGATTGATTTCCCGTATTTTTTAGCGGATGAGACCCTATTACGCCGTTATTAAACGGATAATATTTATTAAAAACATATACCGCGATAATTTCGTACTGGAGCGAAATTGGTATTGTGCTAATGTTTTTGGATGCAGGAAAACAGGTTGGAGGGATCCAACTGGATTCCTCAACAGTATTTATTTGATTATGGATATTTTGATATTCATTGATTTTCATATCGATATATGATATCGTTGTAGTCGTGATTGACTATTTGGTGTGTAGCATCATTGGACCCAGATTTTGGGATTTTAAAATGATTCTTAAAGTGATTTTTTGAAAATATACTATATTTTTAGAATTGATCCATTATAAATGAATGAACGATATAATTTTTAAAGTTATAAAAATTATGATTTTTCAGAATATAGTTAAAAGCAGATTTTTGAGAAATATGGATTAATGATTTTTTAAAAATAGTTTAAATTGAGATTTTGGAATTTATTATAAAAGAGTTTAAATATAGGATTTATAAAATTTGATTATTTTATAAATCAGGATGATGAAGTTTTTAAAGGAATTTAAAGACGTTTTAAAGAATAATATAAATTGATTTATATTAAGAGATTTATAAATGGATATTTATAAATTGAAATATAGACATTATAAAACGAGTTTTTATAAGTGTTTGAATGAAGTGAAAATGAATTTCATAAATGAATGAAATTTATAGAATTATAAACTGTGAAGTTATAAATGGAATTTTATAAACAGTAGGTTTATAAAATTTGTAAAGTTATTAAAAGAATAGACTTGGGTAAATAATTGAATCTTATAAGTTATAAGGTTTATAATTATGAAATTCAAAGGAACGATTTTTGTAAAATAATCGTTTTATAAGTATTTAACTTATAATATGAACTTTTAGTTTATAATTGAGTTATGAACTGGAATAGATTAATAAAGGAATTTATAAAAAGGAAGTTTTTATAAATAAATAGAAATGGAATTTATAAACGTTGTTTTATAAATTCGAAATGACTTATTTTGATAAGTAAATTATTATAACTTATGTATGGAGTTATATTCACGTTTTTAGACAGTGAATAATCCTTCGAAATAAAATGCATAGAATTGATGAAATTTGTTAACGTAGTATATTCACGTTTTTGAATAGTGAATAATACGTTAAAGAAATTGTTTTGAATGCGAATGTTTTAAATAGAATTAAAACGATCTAACGATGTTTTAAAATGTGTTGAGATTCGAAACCATAGATCTCAACATTTATTGTTTAAATAGACGTTTTCGAGAAATAGAAGGAAATAATGGACTATAACACTGTTGTTATAGTAAATGATTTCCGAAAGGAAATGTTTTGCATAGTATTGGGATTTATATATCTATTTTAATTCCGAATCCCTATACTAGTGATTTTGGGTTGTCGTAACGATGTTTTACGCAACATTCGTTTTGGCCCAAATAAATATGTTAAAGAGAATGATTTCCTTAATAGAATGAAATATATACTTAATCTCGATTTAAGTATATTGAATATTTTCTAAGTGTTGAAAATAAAAAGATTTGTGAATTACTTATTTTTAATAAGTATGGAATTGTTTTCCAATATGAAGTGAATAATTAGAATTTATCTTTTTGAAGATAAATTGAAAATGGATTATTGAAATCATATGCATGGATATTTTGAAATATAAATTCATTATGGAATTTATATGTGAAAGTGGAATCTGTTTAAAAATAAATATTGATTTATTTTTGAAGTGTTGAAATTTTATATCTTGTAAAGATATTTTGGAAGATAAATAATTTGGAAAATTATTTGGAATCTGGTGATGTGTGCATATCCATTGATAGTTCAATAACCGACTATCAATATTTCCCTTTGAATGGGTATTTGATGTGATTTGTTTGAATGTGAATGCTACACTTATTTTTTGAATAAGCGCTCACTATTCGGGTTAACCGGGAAAGGACCATGGGGTCGTATAACCCATTCCGAATATGTGATACGTCGTTGTGAATTGCATTTGAAGATCGGTGTTGAAGACCGAGTATTTGTGAAAGCGATAGGATGACCTATCGATTGTCTCTGCACTGGGTAGCTCCTGGTATAGAGATTCCTTAAGTGATGGGAAATTCGATCGGGATTGTAAATACCCGGATTGCAAGGGCTTCGTAAGAAGTGCCTTCGGTTTTGTTCGAGCCCGGAACAGACTTGTATGGATTGTATGTCTGACATTACAAGTTGAGATATAAAGCCGATTTCTTTCAAATATATTTCTGTTGGTGGCGGAGAATTTATTCTTTTAGCTTAACACCCTTCTCTGAGACGTACGAGCTCAGAGGTTATGTAGTTGAATGTTATCAGCGATATATTCCCAATTTGGTAATGTGACATGCTGAGTGATGCTGAAATGATCATTGTGTTGATTATTTGTGATAGGATCGTTTATTTGATCGTCTATCCTTGTGATCATTGTGTTGATCATTTGTTGACCCAAAGCATGGCTTTTGTATAAAGTATGTTTTTGTGGACGTGACTTCGTCAAGCCTCACACCCCGTGAATGGTCAAAACAGGAAAGATGCGGCAAGGTTATGAGGGGTAGCACCCTTTAGGATGTGTCCATTTCCTTCTGGAAAAGGGTGGTATCATGGTATGGAGCCCAGATACTTACTCATGTTGAAAACACTTTGTTATGATTGTGTGAATTGATTACGAGCGCTCGGTGAAAGGTCCCAAAGGACCGGGGGATGGCATATTCGGTCAGTTGTTACTCAGTTAGGGGTAACCCGGCCTTGTGTTGGTAGAGATCCGGTTTGGTTCTCGGGGATGTCCATCCAGAGGCATTCTCATGTGGCAGTGAGAAGTTCCTTGGCCTGATCATTCGTTGGAAATCCAATTCCCAATACGAAACCCTGTACGGTATTAGTTGTAGAACCTGCCATTCACTTATGGTGGTCACCACTGTTTGGATGGTAGCTATAGTAGGCATAGTTCGAAATGTCTATGTTGGCTAAGATTTATATTCTACTTTCAAAATGAATTTTTCCCCTACACTATGCACTAGTAATAATATCAAATGTTATTTTAAATGCGTATCAAGCATCTTTGACTATCATAAGGAGAAATCTCCTACGATTCTGCGTTTGCATGTGTGTGTGTGCGGGAGGCCTTATGGTAGTCTCATTTTTAAAAGCATTGCGAATTGAATTTAAAATATTCTTCGATTTTGATTTTAAAGTAAATAAACTGTTTTGAGTTCTCACACCAGTCACATGACTGACTTGGAGTTTATTGTTTTCCTTCCTAAACTCTGGGTGCCCACCAATTTCCACACGGGCAGTGAAGAGTTAGGTTTATCAGGATATTCTGGATATTCTGGAGTTGCTGGAGGCAAGCTGGATGGCATGGCATATTACTTATATAGTATTTCTTTTTCCGCTGCACTGTTTGTTGTTGTTGTACACTCTGATGATATGATGTAATGAAATGAAATGAAATGTAACGACCCGTATTTTACGTGTTTATATATTGTAGAATTTACAGGTCGAAGGATTGGTTATGCTGTCTCTAGCCTGAGTCTTGTTCGAGCCATGGGATGAGTTGTGTACGAATTAAGGGTTAGCTCGTATGACCAACCTAAGGAAGTGGCCGAGCTATAGGAGTTAACAGGTTAAGGATTGGACCGACCTAAGGGGAGTGACCGACCTAAGAGCTAATGGTTTAGAGTTATGGCCGAGTTATGGGGTTGACCGACTTAGTGGTGATCGGCTTAGTGGAGATGCCGAGCTAGCAAAGTCACCGGGATAACACGTTAAGGGGGGATACCGGCTTAAGGAGCTGCGAGTTATATTGATAGGTCGAGGGATTAGGTCGTATGCGACCTAAGTTGGTTCTGTGCTAAGAGTTAGGTCGGCACCTGGTTATAACGATAGGTCGGAGACCTGTTTAAGTCTTTAGGTCGGCACTAGGGATAAGCCGTTAGGTCGGTGGGATGGTTAAGGCACGTGTGTTTTAGGCCGTAGAAGGGCATAGGTCGGCAGCGACCTATGTTAGGTCGGAGTCTTTTTAGGTCGGTAACGACCTAATAGCGAACTCCGAGTTAAGACCTTGGGCGATCTAAGGTTGATTCAGCCTATAAATAGGGGGGGTTTGGCTCACTTCTTGGCACCGGTTTTTGAAGCGACGAAGTGCTGCCATTTTGGGAACTCGACTACAACATTTCTTCATCTTCTTTTCTCTATTCCAATCTAATTCTAACATCCATCCAAGATCGAAGATAGAGATTGAATATCCAAGAGACAAAGTTGAAGATCTTCATCCAACGAAGCTAGATTTCATCGTTTTAAGCGAGATTTCGCCGGATCAAGCCTTGATCTTCGCTGTCCAGATCTGAAGTGTTTAGTTTTTGAGGTGTTTAGGTGATTTGGTGAGTGGTAGTTATCTCTCACGCGGATCCAAAGGAGTATATTGGGTTGGTGGTTTGTTGGAGTGTTGTAGATAGTGATTTTGTGCATTTTCCTTAGATCCAAGTATAGATCCATGGTTGTGAAGATGTTTATCTATGCAAGTTCATTTATTAAGTTATAGAAACAAAACCCATGTTTTATATTTGATAGATCTATGCTTAAAACTATGATTTCATGTATGTTAGACTTATGCTCATTCATTTACGAAATTGCCACTATAGTTAATATTGCTTATTAGATCTTGTTTGAATGCTTGAATGTTTGGATGTATGATTGATTAGATTGTTTCAAGTTAGCAAATGGTTGATTTGGAACAAGATGGTTGGAGATGATTCAAAAGCTAAGTGGAAAGGCTCTTGAATGGTGAAAGCTGCCGGTGACATATGAAGCGGATGTGGAAGCTCATATGGATGGATTCGATGATGATGGTCTTTGCTATGATGCGATGAAGCAAAGTGTGATGTTGAGATGGGACGGGTCATGATGATGTTCCAAGCACGTGCTGCGACGACGTGCAAAGTTATGTTGATAACTCGGTGATGCGATCCGGGTTGGTGATAATGGTTAGCTTGAGAGGTGCTTGAGCTATTATGGAAATAGTCGTCGAGGAGGATGACTAGGAGGCTAAGATCTTATCGTTGTTGAAGGTTCTAGCATGCTCAAAGCAAGAGTACGTTGGAACGGGCTGCGACGACGTTCCAAGCACGGGCTGCGACGACGTGCTAGTACTCTGGGTAGTTGCGAAAATTCCTAGGCACGGGCTGCGACGACGTGCGGAGTTATGTTTAGAACCAGGGTTACCATTAGCCCTTGACAGGTGGTCATTCAATTAACGGTGAAATCATGGCAAAGATAACAGTGATAGCCAGAGTCATGGATGTTTGGTTGTATTATCATTCGGTCTCAAGAGCGGTATTTTCTGGGTGCTTATCTGATCTTGGTTTAGGCCTTGGGGGTTTGTATTTGGAAAGCATCGCCCTTGACTCGAGTGATTACTGCTTTGCTTTAATTATCTGCTATATTATGCTTGCTTTTTCCTTAGTGTGTGTCTGGGGGCTATCACTATAGAAAGAGGTGGAGTGGGATGGTTTGGTTCCTATTCCTTTTATCCCTTATGCTCTTTTGGTATGTTTGATAGTTGATTTACTACTCACTAAGACTTTGTCTGACTCAAGGTTTTATGTCTCCTCTTATTACCTTGGGCTGTTCATCCATGATGGGATGGGAAGACTAGGTAGCAGGTGACAGGTGCTGCTCTTAGAGATCTACGCTGAGGATGACGAAGACGAGCAGGAGACTTTGCATATTAGTTTTCTTACTATATGTACTGGGTGTTCCGTTGTTGTATCTGATTGAGAGTTATGTAGTGAGGCTTGGATGTATGGATGATTCATACGTTTGTGTAAAACTACTATGATGCTTATATGATGATTTTCTGCTATGGAGCTTCACTATATATTTCTCTATTGTATTTTATCCATGCGCTGTGAGATGTACGATAGAGTTTGCTGTTTTATTTTATCCTGACTACTGTCCATGGCTACCTAGCACGCCCTACAACGCTCTTTTCTCTTGTTTTGGTGCGGGAGTCATGGGCGGTCGTCACATTTGGTATCAGAGCTTTGGTTAATCGATTTTAGCCAACGCTCGCTGACGCAACTACGTATGAGAGACGTAATTGTATTTTGATGGATGATTACTATATATAATATAGTAGCTTAGAAGGATTTGAACTCCTTATGCAGTTGTTTCTTAAGGTGTTCTAATCATTCTTATTACAGATATTAAGGATGAGTCGAAGAGGGAGACCAGCTGCAAGGGAAGGCCGTGCTACTGAAGGGGATGTTGATTATGGAACTATGTTCGAAGCGATGATGACTTCGATCATGAGAAGGATACCAGCTCCAGGACCATCTGTAGATGTTGGAGTTCAAGTCCAAGCTCCAAGACCGGTGGATTTTGCTAAGCTTTGTAAGGATTATACTTCTCTTGGAGGAAAAGCTTTCTTGGGGACGGAGTCGACTATTGAGGTGCAGAGATGGATTGATGCATGTCGAAGGATCTTTGGTGACTTAGGGATTGAGGATGCAACCAAGAGAAAGCTCGCATCAAGGCAACTTCAAGGGAGAGCTTCGGATTGGTGGAATTCTATCACCATTGATACTCCGGAGGAGGAGATTACTTGGGAGCAATTCCAAGCTAGATTTGAAGCTAAGTTCATCTCTACGGCTCAGAAATCTGTTTTGTTCAAGAAGTTTGTAGAGCTCAAGCAAGGTGGGAGATCGGTCCTTGAGTATGTTTCTGAGTTTGAGGCTTTGTCCAAGTATGCCAGATCGTATATTGATTCTCCCTATCAGAAGAATGAGAAGTTTGTGACTGGTCTGGATGCTTATCTTGGGAGGCAGTTGGTGGATCACTTGGATGATCCGTTTGAGAAGCTTGTGGAGAAAGCTCTCAGGCATGAGAGTTTGTTTCCTAAGGAAAGTTCTGTTGTTGCTGTAACCAGGGAAGGATCTAAACCACAGCGGGGTGAAAATAGGAAGAGGAAGCAGCAGCAACAGAAGGGTAGGGATGGCCAGAAGAAGCCGAAGGGCGAAATGACTTGTTATAATTGCCAGCAGAAGGGCCATCTCTCCAAGGATTGTAGGAATCCAAAGGCGCCGGCGAAATGCCACAACTGTGATAAACCAGGGCATTTCAGGAAGGACTGTCCAGAACCGAGGAAGGACAGGCAGGTTGTGCAAGCTTATGCTTTGGGAGCTGTGCCGTCATCTTCAAAAGCTCCTACTGCTGAAGAGAAGGGGAAGAGTGTGGTGGTTCAAGGTACTCTTTCTATCTGTGGTGTTCCAGTTAGAGTGTTGTTTGATACTGGAGCGTCGCATTCTTTTGTTTGTAATGATTTGGTAGACCGGTTAGGTTTGAGACCGGATATTGTTGATAGGCCATTGGTTGTGACTAATCCAGTTGGGGGTTCGTCATGTTTGTGTATGATATGCCGTGGTCTAGTTGTGTCGAGTCATGATTGCTCGTTTGTTTGTGATTGTTTTGTTCTGAACTTTGCGGGGTTCGGAATTATTTTGGGTATGGACTGGCTTAGGAAATATGCGACAAGGATTGATTGCGAAAGGCTTGAGGTGACAGTCGGGAATGTGGAAGGGCGAAAGGTTGTGATACAATGTAAGCATGAGGAAGACGTCTTCATGAGCTTCATGTATTCGCTGGTTGTTCCACGGGATGGACTGTCATCGGTGCCTATTGTGAATGGATTTGAGGATGTCTTTGACGAAGTCAAAGGGTTGCCGCCACATAGGGAGATCGAGTTTCGTATCGATCTAGTTGAGGGAGCCAGACCTGTTGTGATGCCTCTTAGGCGGATGGCGCCTAGGGAGCAGCTAGAGTTGAGGGTGCAGGTTGAAGACCTTTTGCAGAAAGGATTCATTCGGAGAAGTGTGTCCGAATGGGGTGCACCAGTTGTGTTCGCAACCAAAGCGGATGGATCGTTGAGGTTGTGTGTGGATTATCGTGAGCTGAATAAGTTGACTAGGAAGAACAAGTATCCATTGCCGAGAATAGATGACTTGTTTAATCAGCTTCACGAGGCTAAGGTGTTTTCTCAGATGGATTTGGCAACGGGATTTCACCAGTTGAGAGTGGCAAAGGATAGTGTGCCAAAGACTGCTTTTAGGACACCATCCGGTTTTTATGAGTGGCTGGTAATGCTGTTTGGATTGACTAACGCGCCAGCATATTTTGTGGATCTTATGAATAGGGTGTTCAGAGATCAGTTGAATAAGTTCGTGCTTGTGTTCGTGGATGATATTTTGGTTTACTCCAGAACTGAGGAAGAGCACAAGACGCACTTGAGAATTGTTTTGGAAATCTTGCGGAAACATCAGCTGAAGGCTAAGTTTTCGAAATGTCACTTCTGGAAGAGTGAAGTGAGGTTCTTAGGCCATGTTATTTCTGGAAATGGAATAGCGGTTGATCCCGTTAAGGTGGCAGCAATCCAGGATTGGGTTAGACCTAAGAATGCATCTGATGTGAGGAGTTTTCTTGGATTAGCAGGATATTATCGTCGGTTTATCAAAGACTTTTCCAAGATAGCTGCACCGTTGACAGGATTGACGAAGAAGAACCAAGTGTTCAGATGGGATGACAAGTGTGAGCAAGCTTTCGTAACCCTGAAAGAGCGACTGACAAGTGCTCCTGTTTTGACTATTCCAAGTGGGAATGAAGAGATGGTGGTTTACACCGATGCATGTGGCACTGGACTTGGAGCAGTGCTAATGCAGAAGGATAAAGTTGTTGCGTATGCTAGTCGACAACTGAAGCCGCATGAAAGGAATTATCCGACTCATGATTTGGAGTTAGCGGCGATTGTGTTTGCTTTGAAGATATGGAGACACTATCTATTGGGAGTTAGATTTGAGTTATTTACAGATCATAAGTCGTTGAAGTATCTGTTCTCCCAAAAGGATTTGAATCTTCGACAGCAAAGATGGCTAGAGTTCCTAGCATCATATGATTTTGGTATAGACTATACTCCGGGAAAAGGAAACGCAGTGGCAGATGCGTTAAGTCGAAGACATGCAGGATTGGGAGTCATGTTTTCGGAGTGGAAGAGTCTCGAGTATTTGGCTGAGTTTGACTTCAGGCCTAGATGTGAATTGGAACCTGAGATGTTGGCAAACTTATCGATAAGACCTACTCTTGTGGAAAGGATTGGCGAGAGTCAAAAGCAAGACGATAAGCTTGTCAGGATTATCCGTGGTTTGGAATCTGGATTGGAACCAGAGAAGGATAAAGGATTCGAGATCGATCGAGAGGGTCGGCTTCGAAAGCAAGGACGACTGGTTGTTCCCGATATAGATGGATTGAGAGATGAAGTTCTAAGGGAAAGTCATCACTCGAAGTTGACGATTCATCCAGGTGGAAATAAGATGTATCGAGATATGAAGAGAACTTACTACTGGGAAGGCATGAAGAAGGATGTTGGAAGTTTTATTTCCAAGTGTATGAACTGCCAGTTGGTGAAAGCTGAGCAGAAGAAGCCCAGTGGATTGCTTCAGCCATTAGAGGTTCCTACATGGAAGTGGGAGCAAGTGTCGATGGATTTTATCGATGGTCTACCTAGGACAAGGGCGGGAAATGAAGGGATTTGGGTCATAGTAGATCGTTTGACCAAGAGTGCAAGGTTCATTCCTGTTCGATCAACTAGGACTGCATCGAAGTTGGCTGAGTTGTATGTTAAGTGGATAGTTCGATTCCATGGCGTTCCGAAG
Source organism: Allium cepa (assembly GCA_030765085.1). Taxonomy (NCBI): domain Eukaryota; kingdom Viridiplantae; phylum Streptophyta; class Magnoliopsida; order Asparagales; family Amaryllidaceae; genus Allium; species Allium cepa. The sequence continues at coordinate 957,616,312 of CM060939.1, read as the reverse complement.
TGTATAGTGAGCGATCGAGACCCATTGTTCACTAGTGGATTTTGGAAGAGCTTCCAGGAAGTTTTGGGAACCAAGTTGTGTTTGAGTACAACTTATCACCCTCAAACAGATGGTCAAACTGAGAGAGTTAACCGAGTTTTGGAAGATCTTCTCAGAGCTTGTGTTTTGGACTTCGGAGGATCATGGGAAGATCATCTTCATTTGGTGGAGTTTGCATATAATAACAGTTATCAGTCGAGTATTGGTATGGCACCATATGAGGCATTATATGGAAGACCGTGTAACTCTCCGACATGTTGGTTGGAAACTGGAGAAAAGCTGATACTTGGGCCAGAGATGATTCGACAGACTTCGGATTGTATAGAGATCATTCGGCAACGAATGAAAGCAGCCCAAGATCGTCAGAAGAGTTATGCCGATAATCGTCGAAAGGATTTGGAATTCGACGTAGGTAATATGGTTTTTGTGAGGATTTCTCCTTTGAAGAGTGTTATTAGATTCGGGAAGAAAGGGAAATTGACTCCGAGATTTGTTGGACCATTCCCGATTATCGAGCGGATTGGAGAGCTCGCTTATCGATTGGAGTTACCAGAAAAGATGGCGGGTGTGCACAATGTTTTTCATGTATCTTATCTACGGAAGTATGTGCATGACCCAACTACGGTGGTTTCTGCTGATAGCTGTGAAGACTTGAAGGTTGATCCAGTGGTTACGAGACCTCGTAAGCCGCTTCGTGTTGTTGAAACTGACACGAAACAGCTTAGGAGGAAGACGATTACGTTGCTCAAGGTACAATGGAGTGATGATGTTAACGACTGTACGTGGGAAGAGGAAGAGAGGATGAAGGCAGCTCATCCCGGACTCTTCGAGGTATGGCCCTAAAGTGTCGTGACATCTCATGAATTTGTAGCTTGTTCTAAGCCTTAGAATTCTGCATGCTAGGCTAGAATTGGATGCATGGTTTGTTGATTGCTATGGATGGTAGGCATGCGGATTATCTTTGATTGCTGTTGTTTGCTTGGAATTTCGGGGGCGAAATTCCTAAGGGGGAGAGAATGTAACGACCCGTATTTTACGTGTTTATATATTGTAGAATTTACAGGTCGAAGGATTGGTTATGCTGTCTCTAGCCTGAGTCTTGTTCGAGCCATGGGATGAGTTGTGTACGAATTAAGGGTTAGCTCGTATGACCAACCTAAGGAAGTGGCCGAGCTATAGGAGTTAACAGGTTAAGGATTGGACCGACCTAAGGGGAGTGACCGACCTAAGAGCTAATGGTTTAGAGTTATGGCCGAGTTAAGGGGTTGACCGACTTAGTGGTGATCGGCTTAGTGGAGATGCCGAGCTAGCAAAGTCACCGGGATAACACGTTAAGGGGGGATACCGGCTTAAGGAGCTGCGAGTTATATTGATAGGTCGAGGGATTAGGTCGTATGCGACCTAAGTTGGTTCTGTGCTAAGAGTTAGGTCGGCACCTGGTTATAACGATAGGTCGGAGACCTGTTTAAGTCTTTAGGTCGGCACTAGGGATAAGCCGTTAGGTCGGTGGGATGGTTAAGGCACGTGTGTTTTAGGCCGTAGAAGGGCATAGGTCGGCAGCGACCTATGTTAGGTCGGAGTCTTTTTAGGTCGGTAACGACCTAATAGCGAACTCCGAGTTAAGACCTTGGGCGATCTAAGGTTGATTCAGCCTATAAATAGGGGGGGTTTGGCTCACTTCTTGGCACCGGTTTTTGAAGCGACGAAGTGCTGCCATTTTGGGAACTCGACTACAACATTTCTTCATCTTCTTTTCTCTATTCCAATCTAATTCTAACATCCATCCAAGATCGAAGATAGAGATTGAATATCCAAGAGACAAAGTTGAAGATCTTCATCCAACGAAGCTAGATTTCATCGTTTTAAGCGAGATTTCGCCGGATCAAGCCTTGATCTTCGCTGTCCAGATCTGAAGTGTTTAGTTTTTGAGGTGTTTAGGTGATTTGGTGAGTGGTAGTTATCTCTCACGCGGACCCAAAGGAGTATATTGGGTTGGTGGTTTGTTGGAGTGTTGTAGATAGTGATTTTGTGCATTTTCCTTAGATCCAAGTATAGATCCATGGTTGTGAAGATGTTTATCTATGCAAGTTCATTTATTAAGTTATAGAAACAAAACCCATGTTTTATATTTGATAGATCTATGCTTAAAACTATGATTTCATGTATGTTAGACTTATGCTCATTCATTTACGAAATTGCCACTATAGTTAATATTGCTTATTAGATCTTGTTTGAATGCTTGAATGTTTGGATGTATGATTGATTAGATTGTTTCAAGTTAGCAAATGGTTGATTTGGAACAAGATGGTTGGAGATGATTCAAAAGCTAAGTGGAAAGGCTCTTGAATGGTGAAAGCTGCCGGTGACATATGAAGCGGATGTGGAAGCTCATATGGATGGATTCGATGATGATGGTCTTTGCTATGATGCGATGAAGCAAAGTGTGATGTTGAGATGGGACGGGTCATGATGATGTTCCAAGCACGTGCTGCGACGACGTGCAAAGTTATGTTGATAACTCGGTGATGCGATCCGGGTTGGTGATAATGGTTAGCTTGAGAGGTGCTTGAGCTATTATGGAAATAGTCGTCGAGGAGGATGACTAGGAGGCTAAGATCTTATCGTTGTTGAAGGTTCTAGCATGCTCAAAGCAAGAGTACGTTGGAACGGGCTGCGACGACGTTCCAAGCACGGGCTGCGACGACGTGCTAGTACTCTGGGTAGTTGCGAAAATTCCTAGGCACGGGCTGCGACGACGTGCGGAGTTATGTTTAGAACCAGGGTTACCATTAGCCCTTGACAGGTGGTCATTCAATTAACGGTGAAATCATGGCAAAGATAACAGTGATAGCCAGAGTCATGGATGTTTGGTTGTATTATCATTCGGTCTCAAGAGCGGTATTTTCTGGGTGCTTATCTGATCTTGGTTTAGGCCTTGGGGGTTTGTATTTGGAAAGCATCGCCCTTGACTCGAGTGATTACTGCTTTGCTTTAATTATCTGCTATATTATGCTTGCTTTTTCCTTAGTGTGTGTCTGGGGGCTATCACTATAGAAAGAGGTGGAGTGGGATGGTTTGGTTCCTATTCCTTTTATCCCTTATGCTCTTTTGGTATGTTTGATAGTTGATTTACTACTCACTAAGACTTTGTCTGACTCAAGGTTTTATGTCTCCTCTTATTACCTTGGGCTGTTCATCCATGATGGGATGGGCAGACTAGGTAGCAGGTGACAGGTGCTGCTCTTAGAGATCTACGCTGAGGATGACGAAGACGAGCAGGAGGCTTTGCATATTAGTTTTCTTACTATATGTACTGGGTGTTCCGTTGTTGTATCTGATTGAGAGTTATGTAGTGAGGCTTGGATGTATGGATGATTCATACGTTTGTGTAAAACTACTATGATGCTTATATGATGATTTTCTGCTATGGAGCTTCACTATATATTTCTCTATTGTATTTTATCCATGCGCTGTGAGATGTACGATACTGTTTTATTTTATCCTGACTACTGTCCATGGCTACCTGGCACGCCCTACAGCGCTCTTTTCTCTTGTTTTGGTGCGGGAGTCATGGGCGGTCGTCACATGAAATGTAATAACTGATATAGTTCTTTGTTTAAAGATTATTCATTTATTATTATATGTTGTTCCGCTGCGAATTGTGAAATTCTGTTGTTATGTTGTTTTCTGTTCCGTTCTATTTCTCTTCCGTTTTATTTTCTTTTCTCTCTATTTTCTTATCTTCTCTTTCTATCTTTTTCTTTTCTTTTTAAAACCCATAACATTTCGGTTTTTCGGCAACGAAAATCCACAAACGTTACATTTGGTATCGGAGCTAATGGTTAAGCGACAACCATGGTTCTGTTGGGTATTACTCATTAGAGATAGAGTCAGTAGTACTCTAGATTGAGTTTGAGTGTAATAATAGCTATGAGAGCGTATTTGTTAGTGAACATAAAATTGTTTTATATTGTGATGATTGGTTTATTGAGTGGCATATGAACTTTCGTCAGCGTGGTCCGCAAGACTATGCCGTAGGGGTTTCTAAACACTTGAATAGAACAATTCGGCACAATATTGTTTTAAATTTGGGTAAATGAAATAATTTTACCTTGAGTATATTTTATATATAAAGGAATAATTTTTCAGAATTATAAAAGTGTATATAAGTTGATTGTTTAGTTGTTTGAATAATCTAAATAAAGGAATAATTGTATAAGCAAAAGAATTATAAGAATTGAATTATAATTAAAGTGATTTACAATTGTGAAATAAACTTATATATATATAAGAAGTGAAACTATATGAATATATTTATAAATGTGAGTTGTGAATAAAAATGAGTTTAAAGTTAAAGGGAAGTATAACTTAAGAGTTATTGAATGAAATTGATATTGGTATCAAACTAAATTGTTAAAGTTAAGTGATAAATATGAACTTAAGTTATATAAAGGAAATTCAACTCTTGTAATTGAATTGAATGAATGAATTGGATGATAATCAATTAAATGTAAATTAAGTTGATATGGAATAATGAATATAAGTATTAATTCATTAAAATCTAATGCTATTGGAAGTTGTATAATTGAATGAAAGTCAATTTAATATGATCCAATTGAAAGTAAAAGGTGTTAAACCAAATTTGAAAGAATATAAGCAAAGGAAATTTGGTTGTATTATATAAACATTGGTTGTTATATGATTGTTAGTTGATTATATATAATTCATTAAGTGTTAATGAAATTGAAAGCTATGTAAGTGAATTCAAATTAAAGGTAAATAAATTTGAATAGAATTGAACGTGAATTGGATTTAATTAGTGAATGCAAACTAAATAAAAAATTGAGAATGAATGTTGATAAAATCCAATGTAAATAAATCAAATATGATTTAGAGTGAAAACCAATTCATTGAATATGAATGAGAATATGAATGAATATTATTGGTTATGAATGATAATTGGTTGATGGTTAAATATATGTTGTTTTACTACATGTGCTATGTTGACATATAAGTTGTTATGTTGCTATATGTTGTATATTGAGATTATTATCTATATGCATGATTCTCATGTTGTTTGTTGAGTGTTTAGTAGGTGTGGATCGCGTTTGCTTCGCATTTGGAGCTCGCTTTCGCGCTATATTAGCCGTATATGCTTGCTAATAAAATATAAGGTACATATCTCGGATTACATACCGTACTTTTACATTTTTTCCCTTCGGGATGCCTCATTACTTGATGAGATGTATATTTGTGATATATATATTGTCATTTTTTTTTTCGGATCGAGCCGCGCAAAGGAGACTATGGCGAATTTTTCCGAAAATTTAAGGCGTTAGAAAATTTTTGAGAAAATTGGAAAATTTTGAAAACTTAAACTTTGATTTGGGAATTGAAAGTTAAACAATAGTAGTTGTTTTTGAAAAGATAACTAAGTATGATTTCAAAACTTAGTAAAGTATTGTAAGAAGTTTAACTATGGATTTTTGGAAAATTAATAAATTCTGTAACTTTTCTTACTTGTAATTTCGAGGACGAAATTCTTTTAAGTGGGGAAGATTGTAACGACCCAGAATTTTTAGAATTTAAAATTTGAATATTTAATTAATTTTAAATATTAATAAGTGAATTTTTAAGTCAAATAAATTTTTATTTGAATTATTGGATTTAATTGAATAATTAAATCGATAATTTAATATGTTAAATTATGGAAATAATTGAAAATTGAGTTAAATAAGATTGAAAATGATTTGTAAAATTTTATTTTATCATATTGAAGTTAGAAGGATATTTTAGAACTTTTAAAATCGAATTAAAAGTTAATTTGTGAAAATTGAATATTTTAATATTAAAATCGACTAGTGAAAATAGTCAATTTTTGAACAGTCTCAGAATTGAACGAAACCAGTTCCATTGGATCCGTAGTAGTTAGTTATTACCGGATTTCAAATTTCGTGTCAATCGGAGTTATCGTTTGACCATGGCAGCTCGAAACGCATCGATTTATTTTTAATATTAATTTGGCGAGTTAAAATAGCCATTTTTCAAAAAGTCTCGGATTTCGGCGAAACTAGTTTCATCGGATCCGTAATGTGATATTATTGTAAGGTTTCAAATTTCAAGTCAATTGGATTTACCGTTTGTCCGGTACGAATTAAAACGCCTAGAAATCGATTTAAATCGGTTTAATTTAAATTGAGCGTTTATAGCCATAACTCGCACAGATGTTCGAATTAGCTTCCGAAACCTGTTCCATTGTGTCCGGAACGCGGGATAAACCCTAGAAACGCTGGTTACGGCGCGTAAATCGGAGTTCGGAATTTCCGGATTGAATAGTGTTTGAGAATTTCCTTATAAATAGCCCTTAACCCTTTAGAAAAATAAAATAAAAAGAGAAACCCTAATATATTGTTGCAGCCTCCACTCACGTATACACAGCCGAAAATCAATGAACTTCCTCCCTCCAAATCTTCAAATCCGTGCAACGATTCAAGAATCTTTCAACTAGAGTATTGTAGAGCACATCGAGTTCCACGAGATCAACGGTGGAGATTGAATATGGTGGCTGGACGAGGGAGATAGGGGCTTCCTTTCGTGGCCGCTTGTCTTCGTTTTTCGCATGGTGGTGATGGCCGAGCTGCACATGGTCCAGGGTGGAGGTGATATTCGTCGAGGCCTTCGTAGTGGCGTAGGCCGATCGTCTTCAAAGTCGACAGGGGAGGAGATTAATTCAACGAAAGGGGGCGGCCGAGTTGGGTTGTTTGATCGTGAACACCTGATGCTGAAGGAAGAAAGCATGGTCGGCCTAGATGCTAGGGCTTGGGGATGGATGGTCCAGATTTTCTTAGGTTATAAATTTAATTAAAAGTTGTAATATATATATATATATATATATAGTTTAAATACGTGTAACTTCAAAAATTCATAACTTTTTCATACGAGGTCGAAAAAATGCAAACTCAGTTGCGTTGGAATCGTATCGTCGAGCACTACGCGATGGAGTTGGTTTGGAGTCGTTTGGAGTTAGTGAGAATTTCGGGTAAAATTAAACGCGCGTTTAATTTTATTCGAAATAAATCGCTAAAACGAAATATAAAACCAAGGTGAGAACTTCTCACTCAATCGAATCAGTTTCGATTTTATTTTAAATAGTTAGATTTAAATTATTTGAATGCATGTTTGAATGTTGATTGATATCTATTGATTGTTAAAATAGACATTATACGCCGTTAGTAAGCAGATGTTATTTATTAAAAACATATACCGCGAATATTTCATAAACAGTGAAATTGGTATTATATATAATATCAATATATATATATATTGGCATATGTATATATTGCAGTTGATTGATTTCCCGTATTTTTTAGCGGATGAGACCCTATTACGCCGTTATTAAACGGATAATATTTATTAAAAACATATACCGCGATAATTTCGTACTGGAGCGAAATTGGTATTGTGCTAATGTTTTTGGATGCAGGAAAACAGGTTGGAGGGATCCAACTGGATTCCTCAACAGTATTTATTTGATTATGGATATTTTGATATTCATTGATTTTCATATCGATATATGATATCGTTGTAGTCGTGATTGACTATTTGGTGTGTAGCATCATTGGACCCAGATTTTGGGATTTTAAAATGATTCTTAAAGTGATTTTTTGAAAATATACTATATTTTTAGAATTGATCCATTATAAATGAATGAACGATATAATTTTTAAAGTTATAAAAATTATGATTTTTAAGAATATAGTTAAAAGCAGATTTTTGAGAAATATGGATTAATGATTTTTTAAAAATAGTTTAAATTGAGATTTTGGAATTTATTATAAAAGAGTTTAAATATAGGATTTATAAAATTTGATTATTTTATAAATCAGGATGATGAAGTTTTTAAAGGAATTTAAAGACGTTTTAAAGAATAATATAAATTGATTTATATTAAGAGATTTATAAATGGATATTTATAAATTGAAATATAGACATTATAAAACGAGTTTTTATAAGTGTTTGAATGAAGTGAAAATGAATTTCATAAATGAATGAAATTTATAGAATTATAAACTGTGAAGTTATAAATGGAATTTTATAAACAGTAGGTTTATAAAATTTGTAAAGTTATTAAAAGAATAGACTTGGGTAAATAATTGAATCTTATAAGTTATAAGATTTATAATTATGAAATTCAAAGGAACGATTTTTGTAAAATAATCGTTTTATAAGTATTTAACTTATAATATGAACTTTTAGTTTATAATTGAGTTATGAACTGGAATAGATTAATAAAGGAATTTATAAAAAGGAAGTTTTTATAAATAAATAGAAATGGAATTTATAAACGTTGTTTTATAAATTCGAAATGACTTATTTTGATAAGTAAATTATTATAACTTATGTATGGAGTTATATTCACGTTTTTAGACAGTGAATAATCCTTCGAAATAAAATGCATAGAATTGATGAAATTTGTTAACGTAGTATATTCACGTTTTTGAATAGTGAATAATACGTTAAAGAAATTGTTTTGAATGCGAATGTTTTAAATAGAATTAAAACGATCTAACGATGTTTTAAAATGTGTTGAGATTCGAAACCATAGATCTCAACATTTATTGTTTAAATAGACGTTTTCGAGAAATAGAAGGAAATAATGGACTATAACACTGTTGTTATAGTAAATGATTTCCGAAAGGAAATGTTTTGCATAGTATTGGGATTTATATATCTATTTTAATTCCGAATCCCTATACTAGTGATTTTGGGTTGTCGTAACGATGTTTTACGCAACATTCGTTTTGGCCCAAATAAATATGTTAAAGAGAATGATTTCCTTAATAGAATGAAATATATACTTAATCTCGATTTAAGTATATTGAATATTTTCTAAGTGTTGAAAATAAAAAGATTTGTGAATTACTTATTTTTAATAAGTATGGAATTGTTTTCCAATATGAAGTGAATAATTAGAATTTATCTTTTTGAAGATAAATTGAAAATGGATTATTGAAATCATATGCATGGATATTTTGAAATATAAATTCATTATGGAATTTATATGTGAAAGTGGAATCTGTTTAAAAATAAATATTGATTTATTTTTGAAGTGTTGAAATTTTATATCTTGTAAAGATATTTTGGAAGATAAATAATTTGGAAAATTATTTGGAATCTGGTGATGTGTGCATATCCATTGATAGTTCAATAACCGACTATCAATATTTCCCTTTGAATGGGTATTTGATGTGATTTGTTTGAATGTGAATGCTACACTTATTTTTTGAATAAGCGCTCACTATTCGGGTTAACCGGGAAAGGACCATGGGGTCGTATAACCCATTCCGAATATGTGATACGTCGTTGTGAATTGCATTTGAAGATCGGTGTTGAAGACCGAGTATTTGTGAAAGCGATAGGATGACCTATCGATTGTCTCTGCACTGGGTAGCTCCTGGTATAGAGATTCCTTAAGTGATGGGAAATTCGATCGGGATTGTAAATACCCGGATTGCAAGGGCTTCGTAAGAAGTGCCTTCGGTTTTGTTCGAGCCCGGAACAGACTTGTATGGATTGTATGTCTGACATTACAAGTTGAGATATAAAGCCGATTTCTTTCAAATATATTTCTGTTGGTGGCGGAGAATTTATTCTTTTAGCTTAACACCCTTCTCTGAGACGTACGAGCTCAGAGGTTATGTAGTTGAATGTTATCAGCGATATATTCCCAATTTGGTAATGTGACATGCTGAGTGATGCTGAAATGATCATTGTGTTGATTATTTGTGATAGGATCGTTTATTTGATCGTCTATCCTTGTGATCATTGTGTTGATCATTTGTTGACCCAAAGCATGGCTTTTGTATAAAGTATGTTTTTGTGGACGTGACTTCGTCAAGCCTCACACCCCGTGAATGGTCAAAACAGGAAAGATGCGGCAAGGTTATGAGGGGTAGCACCCTTTAGGATGTGTCCATTTCCTTCTGGAAAAGGGTGGTATCATGGTATGGAGCCCAGATACTTACTCATGTTGAAAACACTTTGTTATGATTGTGTGAATTGATTACGAGCGCTCGGTGAAAGGTCCCAAAGGACCGGGGGATGGTATATTCGGTCAGTTGTTACTCAGTTAGGGGTAACCCGGCCTTGTGTTGGTAGAGATCCGGTTTGGTTCTCGGGGATGTCCATCCAGAGGCATTCTCATGTGGCAGTGAGAAGTTCCTTGGCCTGATCATTCGTTGGAAATCCAATTCCCAATACGAAACCCTGTACGGTATTAGTTGTAGAACCTGCCATTCACTTATGGTGGTCACCACTGTTTGGATGGTAGCTATAGTAGGCATAGTTCGAAATGTCTATGTTGGCTAAGATTTATATTCTACTTTCAAAATGAATTTTTCCCCTACACTATGCACTAGTAATAATATAAAATGTTATTTTAAATGCGTATCAAGCATCTTTGACTATCATAAGGAGAAATCTCCTACGATTCTGCGTTTGCATGTGTGTGTGTGCGGGAGGCCTTATGGTAGTCTCATTTTTAAAAGCATTGCGAATTGAATTTAAAATATTCTTCGATTTTGATTTTAAAGTAAATAAACTGTTTTGAGTTCTCACACCAGTCACATGACTGACTTGGAGTTTATTGTTTTCCTTCCTAAACTCTGGGTGCCCACCAATTTCCACACGGGCAGTGAAGAGTTAGGTTTATCAGGATATTCTGGATATTCTGGAGTTGCTGGAGGCAAGCTGGATGGCATGGCATATTACTTATATAGTATTTCTTTTTCCGCTGCACTGTTTGTTGTTGTTGTACACTCTGATGATATGATGTAATGAAATGAAATGAAATGTAATAACTGATATAGTTCTTTGTTTAAAGATTATTCATTTATTATTATATGTTGTTCCGCTGCGAATTGTGAAATTCTGTTGTTCTGTTGTTTTCTGTTCCGTTCTATTTCTCTTCCGTTTTATTTTCTTTTCTCTCTATTTTCTTATCTTCTCTTTCTATCCTTTTCTTTTCTTTTTAAAACCAATAACATTTCGGTTTTTCGGCAACGAAAATCCGCAAACGTTACATTCCGCCCACCTCGAACAATACCCCCGAATCAAAGTGGCGCCACATATCGAATCACAAAAGTAATATAATGGTTTCCGATGGAGCATGCTCGATGAAAGGGTGCGACCCTTTGTGTAGCCCGGTATAGCTCCTGTTTTAGTCATTTATGCCAACTCACGGGAGTTGGGTCCACGTGATATACCTCGAGAACGTCGTCACCATCCTACTTCATTCTGGAACCTCCACCGCGTACACAGTTGTTAAAGTGGTTTTCGGTATTGGCCGGCTATAAGACAATATCCGATCCCGGTCTCTTTAACAACCAATCGTTATTATAACCCGTGGTTATAACTTTAAAACAATATTTTCATACTTCAAAATAAAATATCATTTCAATCCAAATCTTTATCAAAATAAAGATTAAATCATTTCTAAACCATTTCAATATATCAACATACCATATCTTTCAAATTCAAATATTTATCAAAAAAAATATCAAGTCATTTCAAATCATTTTAATACATAAACATCATATCTTTCAAACTTCATTTTCAAATCGTTTTAATTTCAAAATGTCATAACTTTCAAAACTTCATCTTCGAATCATTTAATATATATCAAAATATCATATCTTTCAAATTCAAATATTTATCAAAAAAAAATATCAAGTCATTTCAAATCATTTTAATACATAAACATCATATCTTTCAAACTTCATTTTCAAATCGTTTTAATTTCAAAATGTCATAACTTTCAAAACTTCATCTTCGAATCATTTAATATATATCAAAATATCATATCTTTCAAACTTCATTTTCAAATCGTTTTAATTTCAAAATATCATAACTTTTTAAAAACTTCATTTCAAAACGTTTTAAATATATCATATCCTAAACATCTTTAAATCATTAAATATATATCAAAATATCATATCTTTCAAACTCATTTCAAATCATTTTAATTTCAAAATATCATAACTTAAACATTTTTAAATTCAAAGATAACATTCATTTATTATCATCTCAAATCACCTTTTAAAAAATTTATATTCCATCAATTTAATTCAATTGAAATCATTTTAAAATGTAATTATTATACTTTCAAATCAAGTATTCAATTTTCAAAGTTTTAAACCATTATGAGTTCATTTACTAAGTTAAAAACCATAAACATTGAAAATTTCAACCTTTTACAGCATTCAGAAAAAGGTGTTGAAAGTTATACTTGAAAACATTTCAATTTAAACCATTTAAACATTTTAAAAATCATATTTTAACATTCAAAGATGTTCATTAAATACTCTTTTAATTAATGATTTTTATAAAGCAACATTTTATAATTAAATCAAATTTCACAAATCCACTTAATAAATTCAAGTGTAAACTTCCTATTTTTGCATTTAACACTTTATTAACATTTACATTTTCAAATTATCATTTCACAAATTAAACTAAATTCTCAATTTATTTAAATTACTTAAACTTTAAACAAAACCAAATTCCACATTTCCAAATCAAGTTGTATCTTCAAATTTCACTTTTTAAGCATTCATTTATTTAACCACATAAATTCATAGAAAATCAATAATACTTTAATAAATCACTTAAATTCAAATTTAAATCAATTTATCATATTTACCATTTTCCAAATAAAAATTTAAATTTCCATTTTATTTATATAACTTAAATATCATTTTTTAACTAAAATTCCAAATTTCCAAATTTAAGTTATATTTCAATAATCCAATTTAACCATTCATTAATTACATTTTTAACTCATAGAAAAATCATTATTTCTTTATTTAAAACATTTCAAAATCTATTTAAATCAAATTTCATAAATTTATATTTTTAAAATACTCAAAAATATCCAAAAACACTTTATAAAATAACCATGGGTCTGTATATAGTTTTCTAACTTAGGTCAAGTGATACGGATATGTATCATTTCAATCCGCAGTTTAAAAGAAAAATCCGGGTTTTATCATTTCAAACCCGCAATTCCAAGTTCAATAAATTAAATAAAAACCGTTTAGGCCTACCATTTCAGCCCATAACGATTTTTCCCTATTCTAAAGTCCGTTCGGGTATGTATCATTTCAACCCATAGTGTTTTCTAATCTACAGGGAACTTGCAGTGTGATAAACAGATATAAATGAACAGTAACAACATATATATAATAACAGATGATATGACATGAAATTTAACTGGTTTAACATCATATATAATTAATCACAGGCAGTTATAACATCACATAATAGTTCTACCCATTCAAATGGTGTCAATTCACATTTGTATAAGTATAAACGTCTGGTGAGATTTACTCACAGGTTTGAGCTGAAGACACAACGACGAATTGCACAAATGGGATCTACACAAGCACAAAAGCATGACCCAGATTCGAATGGAGGAGCCAAATGTCAAATTCCTTGGATACACATCAAATATATATATATATATATATATATATATATATATAACAACGATGAGTTTCAAAACCAAAATACGATAAACTGCGCTAGAATAAACTGCACAGACTAGACGGTGAACAGATAACTCCTAAGTTAATGGATTCCGACTGCGACAAACGTAATAAAATCATATATTAACATTTACGTCGTTATGTATTCACGTTAAAAATTATTTAAAAATTTGGTTGTCATTACAATTTCAGTTTATATATATATATATATATATATACTTACATATATATATATATATAACAAGCAAACATGAATTCCTTAATTCATTATAAAAATTGAACTAACTTGATATATAAAATATACACGCGGACAAACTTACAAGTTTACAGCTCAACGTTCAAATCCTATGTTTACTGTTACCTTTTTTTTTATATAATAATTTTTTTTATAATAACGCACGCAACTTCGGGAAAAGAATCCAAAACCAACACAAACCCTTCATTCATTATGCATATGCTCACTGTGCCAAATATATTCAATTTGTGGCATGCAGGCTTGTACCACTTCCATTTTATTTATTGCACGCAACTAGGCAGTGGAGAAAAAAAAATGTTCATCCATAACTTTACCATTTAGTATATATATAGGTGTAACATATATGTATGCAGTGCCAAGTTATTACCTTCACTTTATTTTTTTTATTTATTTTTATATAAATGACGCACGCGACTTCCAGAGAAAGAAAAAAAGAAGAATATATATATATATATATATATATATATATATATATATATTCACTGTATCCAAAACCATTCAATGTTTGCATGCAGGGCCATTCGCATGCAAGCTTGTATCCCTTCAATTTTTTTTATATTTGACACACGAAGCAAGAAGAAGAGAGAAAAGAGAAAACAAAAAACAAAAGAACTCACCGCACAGGGCTGAGGTGGCAGTGGCGTAGGTGGCGTCGGGGGATGATCGGTGGCGTGGCTGCAGTGGAAGGGGAGTTGCGGTGGTCAGGAAGGTGGTGCGGTGCTTGGTACAGGGGAGAGGGGGTTTGTTTTGTAAGTTGGATCGGCTGTTGCCTTCTGTAACAACCCGCATATTTATCGATTTTATATTTAAATATTTTATTTAAATATTTTGTCGTTAATCGGATATTGGTCCGAAAAGCTACTTTTTGCAAACGGTCAAATTAGGACTCGAGACCACTTCCATTGAGTTCGAAATGCCTTTTACAACTTTTTTAAGTATAAACATCGATAGGTTTGGAGTTAGTGAAATTTCACTAACTTTTCCCGCCTTGGACTTTGGGTTAGTTTAGCCTATTAAGCCCAAGTTCCAACCCCCTTCTCCTCACTCTTCATAAATTTCCTAACTAACTCAAGTTTTGGCATTAATGGTGAAGTGAATGGGAAATTAAAACTCCAAGCACAAATTCAATTGCAAATCCAACATTCAACTCCAAATTCAAGTAGAAGATATTGGATTCAAGCTTTGGATTGCTTCTCCTTGCTTTCAAGCTTCATCTTCATAAATTTTAATGCAAAGGTGAGATTTTTATCTCACAATTCTAGCCTATAACTATATTGGACCGTTGGGAATGATTCCTTATCACTTTTGCATGCACATTTGCATTTGGTTTGGATTGGATTGGCGTCAAACTCCAATTTTTAGCGTTTTGGTGAATTTTATGCATTTAGGTCGTTCTGGCCATTTTCGTGTGTTCGGAGTTAGGTCGTTCGCGACATAACCCTTAGGTCGCTCGCGTGTTAACGCGCTAGGTCGCACTGCACGTATTGTCATCTCGGAATTAGGTCGTTGGGCTTTAAGTCGTAGGTCGTTTGGCCCATAGGTCGTTAGGTCGCTAACACTTAGGTCATTTCTGGCCTTAAACCCCCTCTGCAGTGTTAGGTCGCTCGCGAGTTGAGTCTTAAGCCGTAGGTCGTTCGCGAGTTAAGCTTTCAGGTCGTTTGGCCTTTATAACGTTAGGTCGCTCGCTTGTTAAAACGTTAGGTCGCGTGATCTATATCCCGTAGGTCGTTGACCCCTTGTGTCATAGAACTGATAGGTCGCTCGCGAGTTAAAATCGATAGGTCGCTCGACCACTAGATCGTATGACCTGTTAGGTCGTTAGGTCGCGTGGGTTTTAAGCCGCGTATCAGTTAGGTCGTTCCACCTTATAACCCTTAAGTCGCTCACCTCTGTTAGGTCGCGAGTCCCTTAAGTCGCTCACCTCTGTTAGGTCGCGAGTCCCTTAAGTCGCTCGCCTCCGTTAGGTCGTGCATCCCCCTAACTCGTTCGGCCTTGCCTTCGTTAAGTCGCGTGACACATTAGGTCGCGCATCACCTTAACTTGCTCTACCTTGTTTAGGTCGTTAGGTCACGAAGACCCTTAGGTCGCAACCATTAGGTCGCTCGACCCAATTCCCCTTAGGTCGTTAGACCTCATTTTGTCTTCACTAGGTCGTACCGTTTTGGACGGGGCGCTGCCCCCTGGACCCCCGCGACCTGACTGGGCAGGTCGAACCCCGTAAGCGGTGGCGTTGCCCCCGCACCCCCACCTTGGGGGGTTGCCACCCCCCTGGACCCCCCCTCCGTAGGGGCTCTTTGATGAAAGATGCATTTTGAGTTGATTTCCTTGGATTTCATTCACGTCTTTGAACGCGAAGTTTTTGTGATTTGTCACTTTAATAAAATAAAGGTTTCAATACTAGTAGTAAATATCAAAACTCTTTCAGCAAAGCGATTTCAACTCTATTTTTAATAACAAAGCTTTTTCCTTAAACCGTTTTCCAATCTATTAGTATATACAAACCTTTACCTCACTCGTATGAGAAATCTAATTAAACGACTTAGTAAAACAAGTGGTATGAAACGCTTGCGTTTACTTCGTCGGTTAATTCTTGGACTTGTTCGATTGAATCTCTTGTGACAATTTTCTAGTGGAGATCTACAATTTGTTAGTAAATATTTGAGTTACGCAAGTGGTTATGGGACATGAAGTTAAACTTTTATATTTACTAACTTAGTGTAATTGACACTTCTTGATGATCATGACGATCATTTTTGTGTTTTAGACTAGCAACTGTGCGATGTCTCTTTGTCTGCGAGGGAGACTAGACCCCGCTCTTGTGATGTTTCGCCATCTCATTTGTGTGATGTTTCGCCATCACATATGTGGGGTAGCGCCCCATGGTCTTCGGGCCATTCGTGTGTCAAAATTAATGGCTTGCAACCATGAGATAGCTTCTCGCTTTGTGTTACACGTGTAGGTGAGTTTCATGCTCCCATTTTGTGAGTTTTCATGCTCCTATATTGTAATTTCTGGATTTCTTGTGTAGTCTTCTGGAATTTGTGCTTCACCTATTTTCATGACTTTCATTGTTATGATTTCCAACTTTTATGTTTAGGTGAATTTGGATCTTTTAGAAGATTCTTTTATATTGTTTGATCTCTTGATGATCTTCATTTACATGCTTATCATAGTATGTCTTTATGGTTACTATATGTTCTTGCCATATCTATTGTTTATATCATGTTATCTGATATTTATAGCTTGACTGATCCGTTTATTATTTTCTTATAAATAATATTCGGGTCAGACCGAGATGTTACAGGTGCTTCTGCTTGACTTCTCCCCCAGGGATTTACTACTCTGACTTTTGGCTGACCTTTTAGATTAGCAGTTTTTGTCGTTTACACTTGAGATACAGACTCATAGATGTATTCTTTTGCATAGCACGTGTTGCTATTCTTTTGTATTATTGTGGATATTTTTGACCACTACTCTGATGTACACATTCATGTGTTAGTTATATATTCATATCTTCTTCCGTCTTTGTGATATGGATGTCTGTGACTGATTTGTGTTATGCATATTTGTATGTTTGTTTCCGAAGATTATTATAGCCACCGCGTGATAAGAAATCACGAGGATGGTCGCTCCTCAACAGCCTTATTCTCCGTGCTAGTTGACAACTCTACACCATAGTGTTCTTGGCTAGCGTGGGTATAGAGGTGGGGCGTCACACCTTCTTCCCTTTTTTTTTATTTGGGAGCGAAAAGATGCTGAAGAAGGAAATTGAACACGAGAGAAAAGTGATAAAGCCTCTTATTTTTATACTAGTTTAGATTGCATGAGTGATTCCAGGGAGGGGAAATCTAAGTTTAAGGCAACCGGTTGATATCTTAAAACGTACCATAAATTTGTGTAACGTACCAATAAATTGTGTAACGTACCAATTAATTGTGTAACGTACCAATTAATTTTGTAACGTAACAATTAATTGTGTAACGTACCAATTAATTGTGTAACGTACAATTTTAATTGTGTAACGTACTAATTAATTTTTAGGCTACAGCTGTTAAACACGTTCAGGAATTTAAATTTTGAATTCTAATCAATTAATTTCAGTTTATAACGGCAACTAATAAATTTATATACGGACCTATTATATACACACAAAACAGCGCGTAACTTCCACATCGGACCTCCAAATTCAGCAAATAAGGTATCGTTGCGCTCGCCTTGTCAGCACGAGTCTAATAATATAAAGAAAAATCACATTTGTTCGTTCAAATAAATATTCATTTTCCGAAATTTGCGGTCGCTGATACCGCTAATTGGACCATATAAAACTAATTTAATGCGTTAACGTTACCGGAAGTCTTCAATAGACGTTATTATATTTTCATTATAAATCTCTCTTAAATATTACAATATAAAATAATGACATTCCAAAAAAAAAATTATGCAAATT
The DNA here is from genome assembly GCA_030765085.1 of Allium cepa. Taxonomy (NCBI): domain Eukaryota; kingdom Viridiplantae; phylum Streptophyta; class Magnoliopsida; order Asparagales; family Amaryllidaceae; genus Allium; species Allium cepa. Next base: position 957,598,026 of record CM060939.1, on the reverse strand, counting down.
AATTTTCAAAATACGTTACCCACAAATTTTATAGGTTATTTTATTTAAAAGTTCTTTTATTCAAAAAAGATCTAGATAGTTACAACAAATTCTTACGTTATTAAAATTTTAGTTTCAAATTTGTCGCTAACTTCCGCAGGAATCCAATTTATTAGCAGTAAATTTCTCAGGTTGTTACAAATAACTTAAGGATGTTTGGGATAACCATACTCTAAGGGTCCATGGAACTATCTACAAGGTAGAAATATACACTATAACACCGTGGTCATTCAACTTTATTTAGACTTCAAAATCAAAACATCATTTCCCTTTCAAATATATCTATTTTCCTACATAGTGTGTGTGTGTGTGTGTATATATATATATATTAAATAATTTATAAAGTAAAGTATTTGAAATTTCCTCAACTACACAAATTGATTCTAATCAACTCAAGTTTCAAATTCCCGTTTATTCAAAGCTCAATTCATTAATTCAATTCAACTCCCAATAACCATTTAAACTTTCATTATATTCAAAGCTTTAATATTCGATATTTTAAAGTTAAATCTAACAGTTTCATATAGATCTTGATTTAGCTTCATCATTATTTTTTAGTCAGGAACTATCCACTTAACAAGTTCAAGATCATTTATATAGCCTTAGATTTCATTTTACAGAATATTTCCTTAAATTTATTTAAACTTAAAATATCCATTTAATCCCTTTTTACCAAAACCAAGTTATAAAATCATATCTTAAATCCCGAATTCAATAGTTTCAAATCGATTTAATTGAATATAATTCTTAATTAAATACCATTTCCAATTAATTCAACCCTATCTTCTCAACTCTAGCTTATTCAAAATTTTACCAATTCTAACTTGAAATATAAATTTAGACGAATCCTTAAACATATTATATGTATTAAAGCAATCTCAATTAGATTAAATATTATTATTAGGTCTATACATAAAATTTTAATTTTTATACATATAATATTCTAAGAATCAGTCTTTATTAAAACCATATTTTTCTTCCCCAAACGATAGAAATTATTTTCAAAACATTTATATATGGACCAACGGCGTCTATATATAATTTCCTACGCTATGGTCAAGGGATACAGATATTTATCATTTCAATCCGAAATTTGAATATACGGATAGATATCACTTCGACCCGCAATCCCAAATTCAATTTAATTGAAAATCGCTTGGGTTTATCATTTCAACCCATAACGAAATTCTCCTATCCAAAAGTCCGTTCGGGTATGTATCATTTCAAGCCATAGTGAATTCTAAAGTACTGGTAACTTGCAGAGTGATAACAGATAATACAATAAAATAACAGGCATATATCATCAATAAAAATATAATATAAATAATAGGATATGGTGTCATATCCCACAGGTGAACAGTTACAGAAAATAACATATATATAACAATTTAAATGACTACAACATCATATTTCAATTGTCGTTTCAATTGAAACCAAATTTAATAAAATACAAGAACGTTAATCGTGAGTGATTGCTCACCTTTCGAGGCTAGAGAAGAACGATAATGAGGTCAGTTATGGATCCCAATACGAACTTTGAAGCAAAGCAAAATTGGCACGAATTTGATGACAAAGCTGATAGATAGAAATCGATGAAAAAAAAATCAATCGGTTTGATATAAACAGAGTATATATTATATGTGTTATTTAAATTTTCTTAAAATCTCAATAAATTTAATTTAAGACGGATATTCAATTAAAATATTAACATTGTTTGAAACTGATATTAAATTTAAAATACATATTAAAACAAAACATCATCATATTATTGAAAAATCAATACTTAAATTTAAACACATAAACGTTTTTCCTCTTAAATCAATATTACATTTAAACACACACACAAAATAAAATATAGGCATAATATATATAAAAATCATCAGTTATTTAAAACACGCATTTTAAAATAACACACACACACACATATATACATATATATAGTTTACTCAAAATTCAAAGCATATACTGAGAAAATCAATATATATATATATATATATATATATATATATATATATATATATATATATATAGACCATACATTATGAAAGCATTACAGAAAAGAGAAAAAAACAAAACATACTTTATATATATACACTAGAATCGAGATGAAAATTGTACATTTAAATTTTTAATTTTACAACATAAATCACTAATGCTTTTACAACACTCAGCTGCCATACTAATATATGTTATATTCGAACAGTAATAAAAACCTAATTATATTTTCCAAATATGTATATTACTAATATTTTATAATAACAAATAAGATATAAGACTAACGTATATATACGTCTCTGAAAAGCTTGGTTTAAAATTCACATAAGCATTAAACATAAAAAAAATATGTAGATACAGTTTTATGCTAAAATATCAATTAAATGGAGACTGTTATAATGTGAAAATTTGTGAACGCGAGTTGAAATATAAAGGTGGATTTGTCAAATATATTGGAAGCAAAGGACAGGGAGGGGAGAAGCAAAGCATGGAAAAAAAAATATATAAAATAAAACGAAGAAAATAGAGGCCATACCTTCAGAGCTCACGCATGCAAGAAGAAATGGAGAAAATGTTGAGATGCAATTGAAAACTATTTGTGTACAAGGCTTATATATATACACGATTACATTGATTGAGGTGAGAGAATATAGGCAAGAAATAAATTTAAATCAATTATACACGATTGCATTGATTGAGGTGAGAGAATATAGGCAAGAAAGATTTGAGCGAATATTTACAGTGGTATTGATTGCGTGAATTTAGCAAAAGGAAATTACAAGAAATCTTTGGCAAACATTTTGTACACGTTTAAAATTTATTAGGAAGTAAATGCGTTGATTAAAACGCAAGAAATATTTATGAAATGGGAAGGTGGTGAAAATTATTTGCGTACAAGGTTGAGTATTTAAATGAAACTAGTATTGATTGCTTGGAGAAACGATAGGAAATAATTCCTGTCAGGAGGAATTTGCGCGTGATGTTTGATTTAGGAGATAATTGCGTTGGATAGATTAAATAAAGAAACGTGCTAATTAATGGTATAGGAACATTAATGAAATAAAAGAATTTCATTTGAATGGTAAGGAAAATCAAAGACTTTTTTCCTATTAATTGCAAAGGAGTAAATAGAAAAGAAGAGACACTTATACACGTGAATTTCAAACAATCTTGAAACAGATTCTGAACTTCTAAAGAGAAATAAATTTGTTTGAAACTGCTACGCGAATTTTTATTCCTATTATAAAAATGAGGAAAAAGGGAAGCATAAAAATTTACACGTAACTTATCAAAACTAGATTTAAAAGAAATTGAACGTCTAGGGAAATGATTTCTTTCCCACTTGGAATGCAAGGCTACAGATAAATTTCTTATTTAATGTCAAAATAAATATTATTTCCAATTGAAACCATATTGACTTTTAAATCATTAAATTAACATATAAAATAATAACAACCATCTATTGCTTTATAGTAAATAAGAAAAATTGTAAATTCACAGAATACAACCTGTTACTTTTATTTCAAAATATCTTTCTTATAATAATTATTATATTTGGAAAACATTTTGAATTTTTTTCTCTTTTATAACTTATAAATAAAATATTATTATGTTAACTACCAAACTAAATGTTCATTTTAATACATTCTCTTTCCTTAGTGGAAAGATTTCAACAAATACAAATATTAATTCCGTATTAAAATCAAATAAAAATCTAATTAAACTACTTTTTATTAACAATAAATCAAACATTATTTGATAATTTCACATAACTCAACATATCCATTAGTTATCAATTTTAGTTCATTTGTTAGAGGTTAACTTATTTGAATTACAACAATACAATTAAACTATTGTTTCCTCTTTAATTTTATTCAATATATCAATATTTACAATTAACAATTATTATTAAATTCTTAACATTTGTTGTTTTTAATTCAAATTGTAATCTCATATAAACTATTATTATTCCCATCATTTTTGTTTCTACCAAATTTTATTCAATATTTTAAAAAAAATTAGAATTTTAAATTGGTCTAAAATTTCGGATCGGTACCCATTACCCTTTTTCTTCTTCAGATCTGAACTGTGTTGCAAAAAATGAAGATGTGAGGAGATTTTGAAACGGTCAGGAAATCAAAGATTTTTATTCCTATTAAATACGGAGACGCAAATGAAAGTGGAAAGTTTTACACGTGAACTAGAGGCAGGGTTTTTATTCTTTTTTTTAAAATGCAGGTGCTGATTGGATTTTTAACAGCTAAGATATGAAATCAAAGAGTGCGTACAATAGATGCAATAATTAAAACGAACGTACGCCCAAATTAATTAACAAGTAACGTAATCTAAATTTATACGTTTTCTTATTTATTCACTACTTATATTTAGTTATACGTAATCCAAACATTAAATTTTTATTTCCAAATATTATTATTTAAAATTTCTCAAAAATTCAATTAAATACGTTATTAAAAACCGTTAAAATTTTTATGGGTTGTTACACTCTCCCCTACTCAAAACTTTTCGTCCCCGAAAAGGAAGGAGGTAGGGGAATAGCAACAAATAGAAAGAAAAAATAGATTGAAGTATATGATAAACAATTAATTTAAAACTATACAAATTTTACTTGAAATATTCATTTAAAAACTTCATTTGAAATTTAATTTTCTTTAATACTTTAATACTTTTCAAAACTCCTTTGAAAATAATTATTTACATTATCACTTATATTTACAAAGAAGCTATTGAAAATATTAAATCCAAAATTTATAATTTTTTTTTATTGTTTCAAGATACTTCCAATATTATAGATAAATTAATAATCATTCTCTTTAAATATGTTATAATTAATTAATAACTTCTGAAACACTAAAAATTTTATATTATACCATGTAGTATATAAATAAACAATATTTAAAAAGGATATATCCAAAAGGAAAGAAGGTAGATTCGGAAAATAGAATTAAGGTGAATAAGTAAAGCTGAGCAGATAAGGTAGATTTAAAAGAATAGTATCGGGCATGAATAGTTAATTTCAAACCAAAAGAATTTAAATTTCAAAGATTAATACAAAATTTCTTGTTGGAAATACTTTTATAATAAAATACCTTTTCAAAAAAAATACATTTATGCCGAAACAATTTTCCTTTCGAAAATACTTCTATAACTCGATGTTTCAACAAGTTTATCCTCGGCCATGCGTTGATCAGGCGCAAAGCTAGAATTCTTCAAGTATTTAGTAGACCTATTTCAACAACCAATGAAAATACTTGAAAAACCTTTAAAAACAGATATGGAAAGTAAAATCCAAACAAAATAACCAAACCAAAACCTTAATTTGTCTAACCATGGTTCGCCGATACACAATGGTTACGCCTGTATCCCCCAGGAAACAATCCGTATCCGTAAGCTTTCTCAACCCTGCGAGTTACGCCATGAAGACTAGTCAGGTGCATGATACACAATGGTTACGCCTGGATCCCCCAGGAAATAATCCGTACCTCTAGGCTGTCTCAACCAGGCAGTTTTGCTACTAATGCGACCTACATAGATTGTAGGATACACAATGGTTACGCCTGGATCCCCCAGAAAACAATCCGTACCCCTAGGCCGTCTCAGCCAGGCAGTTGCGCTATGCAGTCGCGAGAAAAAAACCATGGGTTACGCCACGTTGGGACACTCGAGTATCACATCCGGAAAACCAAAAATCAGCGAGAAAGTATCGATAGAATGAATCCACAATGTGGCCACAAAGCGGATATCAAGCAGAATGCACTTTCCATATCTTTACTTCGAAAATATGTATCATATAGTACCTTTTCAAATCACTTTCAAATATCATACTTATATAAAGTCCATTATATATAGGATTCCATTTTCAATCGAATACTTTCCCAATCAATAGTATATCAAATCACACTTATATAAACTTCGATTATATAAAATTTCTCTTTTCAAATTGAGTACCTTTCAAATCAATAGGTTTCAAATCAATTTCGTACTATACAAATCAGTTTTATATAAGTTCGATAACTCCCAAATCAAGTATTTAGTAAATCAAGGTTCTCAAATTTTTTCTCGTTTCAATAACATTTCAGTTTCAAGATCATATATGATTTCACCAAATTTTCTTCCAAATTAAATATATTCAGTTTCAAAGTTTCTTAAACAATAGGTCTAGAAAATAATCCAAATTTCCAAATCAACTAAATTTAGGTCAAACAAATTCATTTCCAAAATCACCGTATAAGTACTGGTTTTAATTCCAATCTAATTTCAAACCCAAATATTCTTCTCAAAATCAATTATACTCAAAATAGTTTCTAAATTTATAATTATCCCTTTAAAACCTTTAAACTATTTATTTCTATACGAAAAATCCAATTTTCCTTTCTCAAATTATTTATTTAACAAAAGTTTATAATTTACTTAAGTCATACTCTTCATACTTTAAACATACAAAACTAAACTTATATTCTTTATCAAATATTTTATACTCTTCGAAATTTCTTAGGTTTAAAATTTTAAACCTTGATTTGGAAGTGCTCGAACCTTCAAAATAGTAGGTGAAATCAAATTTCAAATCCAAGAGTTGGAAATCAGCAACAAATCAGTAAATCATTTTTTTTTATAAATAGAGTTATACTAAATCAAATCGAAAACTCGACGATTGAATACCGACTTACTTTAAATTATTTCAAATATATATACCTATATCTTTCAAATATCAAATCATACTTCGGAATTTGAAATCAAAATTGGTTTCACAAAGTCACTCGCATAGCAAAGCTATTAAAGTGGCATCTCCCCACTCTAAAACTCGAAAATCAATGTCGAAGATGCGTGCACTCATCACCGAGATTATATTCCAGCGACATAAGTGAGTTCTGGACTTCTATTTTCTTGAAAACTTCTTTGAATTTTTTTTTGAAATCCTTGGAACTCATTTGAAGTCATTTGAAACATTTGTTATTCAGAAAATACTTTCAAATCTTATTATTATAGATTTCAAAATCTTGAACCAATTTTCAAAAATACCGGAGTCCAATCTCTCGAATTTCAAATTTGAAACCTTTTAGTTATAAATCATTTTTATATAAATAAATTTTCTTATAATATTTTAAAAATTTCAAATCTTTTCGAAACTTCAAATTGTCATTTTTTTAAAGGTATATAATCCTTATCGAAAACATTTTCTCTTTTATATATAGAATAAAATCATAGTTACCCAAATAAAATTTCGGCATATAAAACAATTTTAAAACACAAACAAAACCCGATTTTCAAAGGATGATTCAAGAATGGATTTTAAAACAAAGATAGAGATTTAATTTAGAGGAACTCCAATCAATAGAATCTTGATTCGAAGATAGACTCGATCGAAGATGAGATAATTGAATTACAAAATAGAAGATGGATATACTTCTATAAATCGCGGACGATCTTTACCGGTCAACCGTGATTCCAAAATTAGATCGATGCAGAATTCTAAGGCAATTCGACATTCGATCGCCAGAGATATAATTTGGAATAACAAGAGATAGTAGCATCTAAACCGAGGGATACATAAATCTCCGGTGAATCAATGCCAATTTTGATGGAGTTTCACATCCTTTACAAATCATTCAGTATAGTCATTGGATACTTCAGAATCAAAAGAATATAAATAGAGAGAGAGACAAGAATGAATTTTTGACCACAGGGAACGTTCCAAAGTTCAAAGGAAATCGAGTCAAAAGGAAGAGATTCAACTCGAACGAAAGTGATTCGGTAAATAAATTACCATATATGCTAAGTTTTGCCTAGAGCCAAAGCTCTGATACAAACTGTAACGACCCGCTATTTTGGACCATTGAAATCGGCAATAAAACCATACATGTCCTACTTGAATAATTCAAAATATCGAATTGTTAATTAAAATTTGGCAAAACTCAGCATATACAGTAAATAAATCAACCACAGAATCACAGACACAAAGTAATATAAAATAATGCAGCGGAATAGATAAATAGTAGTCCATGAAGCTACTATATAAATACCAGAGTTAGAAATAAAAATACAACAGATATCTCAAATACAGTGAAGTCTCCAGTACGAACAGATGACCACTCCGAACGAATCAACTGAAAGAGCTGAAAGCTGAATCAATTGTGTAACGACCTGGAATTTTGGGCAATAACAATTTAATAATCTGTATTAATAATTTAACTGGTTTGATAATTTTCTTTATAATTTTAATTTTAATTTGGCTAAATTATTCTTTTTAAGGTTAATAAATATTTAATCTGTTAATAGTAATCAATATCTTTCTGACAATTTGAATATTGATAAGATTTGTTTTTCAAAACTAATAAATTTTTTATTCTGTTTATAATATATATAATTGATATATATATTGTGAATAGGAGATCTTTTGTTTTAAATAAAGTTGAATTTTCAAATTGTAACATATATGTATGTATATGTTATAGCTTGATATTGTTTTGAAATTTAATTTTAAACTATTGATAATTTGAATATGTTTGAGATTATAACTTAAAGCTTTGTTTAATTTATATTTTCAAAAGTTAATTAAAGATTAATTCATTTGTTTAAAAATATAGGATAATCAGTTGTTTTTAAATATGATAATTTATAAAGGAAATTAATCAATGTTTAATTCTGTTTTCTTTAAAGTGTTTAATTTTAAATGGTTAAAATGTATATGTATAAGTTTTAGATTTTAAATATATGTATAAGAATTGTTTGCATTTTTATTAGTATTAGAATATTTCTTTTAAAGGAAAACTTATATTTTAAATATGTGAATAAATATTTATCTAAGAGAATTAAATTATGTAAGTTATATTCACATTTACATAAATATAAGATATAATTATCTTTGTAATAGGGTTTTTAATACAATTATGCAAGAGTTTAACACATGTAAAGCTATTAAATAAATTAAATGACATTTGTAAAGCAATTAAACATTAATGTGACAAATGTAAGTATATGGAACAAGTGGCCTTCATATTTCTTTTACTTGAAATATATTCATACAAAGAAATTTGGGTCTTCTTTAAGGGAAAAAGCAAAATTTAAATTCTACAAAGCAAAAATTAAATCAGCAACTTCAAATCTGAAAATAAAATCCAAATCTGAGATAAGAAAAATCAAACCTGTAATGCAAAGATTCAAGTCCATATGTAATTCCAATCTGCAATATCTACTTCGACCTGAAAATTCAATGTAGAAACAACCTGCAATTCAAACCAAGCTGTAATTTAAACATGCAATTGAAGGTCTGCATGCAAAAGAATTATCAACCTGCAAACCAAAGATATTCAACTCAGCAATTTCATCAGCAAGCAATTGAAGTTTTTCTACAAATTTTAAGATACAAGCCTGGAAGTTTAAGACAAATCTGCTCTGCATATATTACAGAGGTGAGTAAATGTTTTTAAAAAACAGCTTTAGTTTAATCTATGGTCAAATAATGATGCATGCAAGTGAGTTATTGCTCTGATAATAAATATTTGTTTTTATGAATGCATGATTTTCTTTTTATAAGTACTTACTGCCTGTATATTTATTCACCCTGTACTTGGTTCAGTAATTTAAAATTTTGATCAAAACCCCAACTTATTCAACTGGTCTTATTTAAGATCAGAGATTCAACATATTATGTTTGATTATCCTCAAGTTAAAACTAAAATTTGCTTCCAAAAAGTATAGGTTAGGATTATTCCTGGAAACAAGAATGCAGTGGCAAAATCTTAAAATACATGATCAATCAACTTGTTTAAATTTGGATTTGAATTTCATGATTGAAATCATGTTAGTAAATAATGAATTTAGGAGTAAATATCAAAAATTTTAGTTGAGGAATCAAGATGAGATTGGTATTTGTTTGTAAATTGGGTTTAGGGCAATTGCCGAAGTTTTACTTGATTAATTGAGTTCATATTTGAATTAAAGCTTGCTTGCAAGCTATTGATCATGGGAAAAATACAGATTAATTTTTCAAAGTTGTGGACTGATGGGAATTTAAGAAAATAGGGTTTTTGAGTTAAGTGGTTTCGGTCGAACGGTAATGGGTTTTGCGACATGGATGTTGAATCGAGCTCGATCGCGTTTTGGAATTTTAGGAGCTTGAGGTCTTGGTTCACGATGATAGCGACGGCGAGTTCAACGGCGGCGAGTTCGTCGGCCGAGGGTGGGTTTTTGGACTGTGACTTGCAGTTGCTTTCGAGCGTGATGACCATATTTTGATACGATCGAATTTTCATGTTTTTGGGTTCGATTCTTGGCTCGCGAGTGGTTTTGGGATTATGGAGGATCATCGCGATGGACGATGGAGGTCGGCGGCATGGGTGCAGGTGCACCATGTCTTACGTGCACGGTTGGGAACGGGGGAATCATTTTGGGGAAAGATGAATACTGGGGAAGACAAGTTGAACTCGAAGGACAGCTCGCGTTTGCATCGTGTATAACTCGAAGTAAATTCGGCTGAGTGATGCCTCAGAGCAAGGTCGGGGGAAGCTTAGGGTTAGACTCGGGTTTATAGTTTGGAACTGTAATAAATAAGTGCAGGAATTAAAGAACAAGTTCAAACTTGTTTGTTTTAAATTAATCAAACTTTAAATTATAAATTGAATTTACTTTCAAATTTTAAATGGTTGAGATGATTTCTTTGAAAGTAAATTTACTTAATTAAAGTTCGAATTTTAGTGTTTGAATTTAAGGTTTTAAAGTAAATTTCAAAAAAAAAAGTTATGTTTAAAAAAAAAAAACAAGATTTCAAATTTATATTGTAAAGGTAAGTTTAACTTGATAATTTAAAGTGTTTTCAAATTTGGAAATGATTTACAAAATACTTTTATTTCAAGGAAGGCTATTGTTAGGATTTTGTAAACCAAGTTTAATAATGTGTCTTTGAATTAATAAGATTTAAATAATTCAAATAATTTATTTATAGAAATAAATAAGGTAAAATTATTTGAATAATTAACTTAAGAATACTTATTTGTTAATAAGTTAAGTTTGATTAAGATTTATTGTTTTCTTAATTTATTAAAGATTTTTCTTTAATATTCGATTTTAATTAATTAATTGTTTAATTAATTTTAAATAATTAGTTAATTACTTATTTAATTTTAAATAATTACTTAATTATGAATTAATTAAGTGTAATTACTTAATAAAGTAATTAATGGTTAATAATTGTATGTAATTAAGAAGGTAATTACTACTGGAAGTAATTAGAGTAAATTACTCTTGAGAGTAAGTAAGTAGAAGTGATTAATGGATAATCACATAATGTTATTAATTAAGAAATTAATTAATTATAATTAATTTGAAGTTAATTGGTTATGGAATAATAATTAATTAAAGAATTAAGAATTAAGAATTATTTAATCATGTGATTAATTATTTGTTAGATAATTAATTAAGAGATTAATTAAGGTTTATTAATGAAAGTAATTAGAGATAATTACTTATGTAAGTAATTAAGAGTTAATTACTTAATTTATTTTAGTTAATTAATTAATGTTATTAGTTAATGAATGGGATTATTTTAAGATTAATCACCAAGAGTAATTAATTAAAATGTAATTAATTAATTAAGTAATTAAATAAGGATTAATTGTTAATTTAAATTGGTTAATAATTACTTAATGAAGTAATTAAGGATTAATTAATTGAATTAATTAATAAAGGATTAAAATAATTAAATTAGAAGTTAATTAATTTAGTTAAGAAATTACAAATTGTTAATTACTGTTTAAGATTTATGAGATGATTAATTATAAGTTAATTATTGAATTAATTAAAGTAGTTATTAATCTATAAGGATCATTAGTTAATGTAATTAATGATATTAATCAAGGTTGATTAATATAAGTGATTAATTTAAATGTGATTAATTAATTGTAATTAATTAAGGGTTAATGTAATTAATTACGATTGATTAATAATGAAGTAAATGTATGATCATTAATTATTGTAATTAATGATAGTAATTAAAGGTTAATTACTGGATATGGTTAAGGATAATTGCTTGAATGTAATTAAATATAATTAATCAAGGAAGATTAATTAAGGAAAATCATTAGAGATGATTAATTTACTCTATTTGGAATATTAATTAATGAAGAAGGATTATGGTAATTCAATTGATTAAGAAATAATCAATTCTGTTTTGATATGGATGATGGATATTACATGATTGATTGATATTGGATGTTGAATGATATTGGGTGATTGGTTGATATTGAATATTGATTGATATTGGTTGATTTGGATATCTATGATATGTGAGATGCTGCTTATGAAGATGAATGTTGTTATGAATTATAGCTTGTGATAATATGATTCATCTATCTATTTATGTATCACCCTGAATATAAGTTAAACTGTTTAAAACCCTTAAGTACAACTTGGACATTAAAATGGCGTTTGGTTTCGATGAGACCGGGATCGGATTTCCATATTTGGAATCCGAAAACCACATCGATTCCAATTAAAAGTTAGGTCGTTAATCCAAGTGGAGCAATTGAAGACTCGAGGTGTAAGGGCTATACGTCAGTATAACTCTGCGGGTGATTCCGTAATGAGTTTGACGGAATAGTACTTATAGATTCGAGATTGAGATTTAGAGTGCAAGGGCTATGGTCGTTGACTCTGAGGGTGATTCCAATAATGAGTGCAACGAGATAGTGCCTTCGGTTTCGTTCGAACCCGGAACGAACTTGTATGGATTGAATGCTTTCAGCACATCGTCAGGTGGACGATGAGCATTCTAAGATAAAGTTCTTCTTTAAAGGTAATCGTAACCTCAAGCCTCATCAACCGGGAATGGCTAAAACAGGGGAGGTGCAACAAGTCTTCGTGGGTAGCTCCCACTGGAGAGCAAGATTTCCCCCTGTCTAGAAGTCCCTTTTATTCGGCTGTGTGGGCAGTTGGGTCGCAGCCAACTGCGGGGTTGTCTTGTTCGGGACTGTCCAGTAAGGGATGGTTTCGGCCTTGTGTTGCAGGGGAGTGGGAGTACTCCTCGTGTAACGACTAGTTAAATTCGATGATTTTAAATGTGATAATTTAATAGGATTTATAATTTAATTTAGAATGAAATCCAAATGAATTAAGTAGAAAAGGATTCTCACCTGGATATGGAATTTAATATGAGAAATTTATGAAAATGTTAAATGTTTTGAATGCAATGAAAGATTTAAATGGTAAATGGGAATAAATTAAGGAATCATATTAGTTCCAGTTAATAGATTACGACCTGAATGAGATTCCAATTTAATAAAATCATTCAAATGTTATGATTTGATTTTTATGGAATATGAGAAATACAAATGTAGGGATTTGATTAATATATATGTTATTTGTTCAGGGTATTGAATAAAATTGGGAATCCAATTTAAATTAATGATAATAACGTTGATATTAGTTAATAAATAAATTTCAATGCAATGCCCATAAATGAATGAAATGAAATGAATATATGTAAAATGTATACTAGGTTATTTATCAAATAGAAGGATAGAAAGTAAATATCGGATTTGATTGATGGATAAATATATATATAAATTAGTAATGAAATGTAAAGTAAATGGCGATTGTATAAAACCAATGCAATAAGATTTTCAAATAGTAACTGAATGTAGATGTGTGAAATAGAGTTAATGACTATAATTATTGTACTTTACTTATTTTATTAGTTGTCAATGTTAATCTGGAATCAAATTCAATTTATCCCCAAAATTTCTGCAGTTAAAGTAGAATAAATTGGTAAATGAAGAATGTTGGATCCAAATAAGTTGTAACCAAGGAAAAATCCCATTTTTAATAAACTATGCGGGAAAAGAAATGAAACCAAAATGAAATGTGAAAATATAAAATGTAATGAAATTCTAAGTAATAATGACTTTGTTAAGTAAAGTGAAAACTGATTTGATATTAAGTTGTAACTGGATAAAAATCAAATTTATTTGGAATTGATTTGCAATCAATTGAATTTATTGCAATTAAATGGATTCAATATTTAAAATAATTATGTAAATATTATTTGGAAGAAATTGAAGTTATTTGGGTAATAAGTATTGTAATTGGCTAATTTAGATACTTTAAAGTGAAACTGAAATTATTAACGCAAATAGTTGATTGCAATATTTAATTCATCTAATTGATGATAAAGATTTGTTAGATTTATTTAATAGGAATTTTGGGGCATTCAATAGGTAATTGCTAATTTTGAATCGAATTAAAGGGATTACTGAAATCAAAATTTAGCAACTTTTAAACCATTGCAATTGATTTAGAATATAAAGAGTTGTCTATTTAATTGAGTTAAATTTTTGAAATTGCGTTGTTGCAATTAAATGGGAAATAAAACGTTAAGGATAACCAGTATTCAAGATTTACCATCTATTTAGTATATTAATTGTAACTGATAATCAACTGCAATAAATAATAAATAATTATTACGTTAACGTTAATTGAAGTGATATTTGAAATTTAATATTTAGGAATTATGTAAATATAAGTTCAGATGAAATTGGAAATATTTACATATTGAAATATGAATCCAATGATAAATTCTTCTATTTGACAATAATAATGGAAAGTAAATTTAATTAAAATTTTGGAAATTTAATTTATAATTTGGTGAAATTAATGAAATTTGGGGATTTCTAAAATTTTAAATTCGACAAGTTAAATTTTGTTTAAATTTGTATAGGTGATTGAAAAATTTATAATAATAAGAATCGTCAATTATCAAAAAGAAATGGGAAATTTGATTTAATTGACTAAATTTTAATTTATTTAATTAATATAAAAATAGCCATTTTGGCCACGGACTCGGATTTCGACGAAACCAGTTTCATCGGATCCGTATCGGTGAATTATTGTAGGGTTTCAAATTTCGTATCGATCGGACCCGTCGTTTGATCGTACGGACGCGAAACGCCTTGAAATCGATTTAATTAAAATCAATTTGAAATCAATTTGGAAATTTTGTTTTCAGCATAACTTCTTCATACGATCGAATTTGGACGTGAAACTTTTTCCATCGCGTTCAGAATATTTTGAAATACCTATTTTGATATATGGGTTTAATATATTTCGTTCCGGGGTTAGAACGGGCTTTTTGGGCCAACTATCGTTTAGCACGTTCGTAATTCGTGCCCACCTAGCCTACTACTTTGTGTCTATATATATGTTGTGATAAACCCTAGCCTCCATCTTTTATCATTTGTCTGTACGTTCATTTTCTTCATCTCTTTCTCTTCCTCAATGGTTGCAAAACCTAGATCTACTTCAATTCAAAAATCAAATGAAAATTCAAACCCTCCAGAAAAATTCCACAAAAATATATGTCATAGTTCTCGAGATACGTAATCTGCCGGTGTGATTTGTTTTGCGATTGGAGCTATCGTTCGTCCAGTAAAATTCAAACCATTTTTGGCCACTCATCATCGTCGCAACAAAACTCGCCCGATCGGAAAACCGTTTCTGGGTATTGTGGAGATAACCGAGGGGAGTCCATCTGTGGAGTTCGTTTGGGGAGTTAACGGTCAGATCTATGGGAATTTTGGTTTTAGGGTTTGGCATGCTCATTTTTGGACGGCGGCGGCGGCGACCTGGGGTGTCGTGGAGGGTGTCGGTCTGTAGAGGGGAGAATGGGCGGCTCGTTGATGGAGGCAGCTCGTTGATTTGTGGTCGGAGGTGCGTTGAAATCTCGGTCAAAGCGGTAGAAGGCGTTGCTTTTGGGTTCGTTTTTTTCACCTAGGCTCGGCTGAAAAGGAGGGACGTGCGTATATTAGTGATGACGTGGCAGGAGTGTAAGTGAAAGTGGTCCATCTTTGTTTATTTTTAATTTGAAATTCAAGTGCAATTTTTGACATAACTTTTACATACGAATTCGGTTTCACGCACGTTTTTTTGTTAGGATCGTATTTAAATTCCAGATCTGATGACGCAGGTTTGGACAGATTTGGAGACCGTCGAATTTTTGGGTTTAAATCGGATTTAAATTCGATTTAAATTCAAAAGGTGAGTGTCTTAACCCACTCACAACTTCTAAAAGTTTTTATGTTTGTTAAATTTATTTTAGATATGAGTAGAAATTCATTTATAACTGTTTGGCATGTTTTGTTCGTCATATTTGCTAAATCGCGTTATTTAATTTAACTGTTAATTTATTTTATTTATTGCATATTAATTGACAGTTAGAATTTATTTATTTGCATAGGAACTGCTAGTAAACAGTTATAAAATTTATTACTAAATATAAACTGTTAGTTTAATAGTTATTAAATTTATTTTTGAATATAACCGCCAGTTATTACCTGATATATATTATCAGATATATATGGATATTGAATTATTATTGGATGATGATTGTGATTTGGATGATGGATGATGTTGATGAATGGATGTTTTATTTTATATCATTAAACTGCAAGTTATCATGCATTTTTCGTTTCATTCGGGATTGTGGTTTGAAATGATATACAACCGCAAAATTTTATTTTTAAATTGCGGATTGAAATGATAAATATCCGTATCACTTGACCATAGGATAGAAAATTATATACGGGCACCGTGGTCTATATATAAATTATTTTAAAGTGATTTCTATGGTTTGGATGGGATACGGTTTATAAAAATTTGATTTTGATATTTTATAAAATATTATTCTTCGATATATATACATACGAAGTTAAAAATTTGAAAATTAAGTTGTGTATAAACCTGTTGAATAAAAATGAAAAATTGAGAAAATGGAATTTGGAAATTTATCTTATATGTTTAAGTTTGGAAATTTTAAGGTATGATATTTATAACTGGATTTTCCAAGATGAATTAAAAATGAAAATTCTAGTATAAAGTAAATTTGAGTAAATATTTAATTGCTAGAAATTGGAGTTTTATTTATGGAATTTATATGAATATTCAAGACTAAATAATAGAATATTAATTGTTGAAAGAAGAAAATCCAACTTTAGTTTTGAAATATTAATACTCCAAATAGATATATATATATATATATATACATATTTATTTATATATAGAAATTGAAGGGGTTTTTGGAATTTGAAGTGATATTTAAATTATGGTTTAAACTTTAAATAAAGGAATATATTTGAAAAGCCATGGAAATTATTTTTCTTTACAAAGTAACTTTAAAGTTAAACCATTTATTTTACATTCGTTGAATATCCAAACCATTCAAGTTTTAGAAGTTATGGTTTTAAAATTTTGAATTTCGAAATATTATGCTTTGAAAGTATATTTCAAATATTTGGTTTCCAGATATTTAAATTTTAAACCAACATGATTTTGGAAAAGAATTATATTTGAGATAAAATGATATCATATTGTGTTGGGTTTTAAATTGATATCGTATTCATAGTTTTGAAATGGAAATTTTATTCTGGTTTTAAAGTATAAACTCTTTTTAAATGACCGCGGTGTTATAATAACGATGGGTTGGCAAAGAGACCGGGATCGGATATGGACATACTCTCTGTCGATACCGAAAACCACTTTGACTAACCGTGTACGCGGTGGAGATTTCAGAATGAAGTAGGTGGTGGCGACGTTGCCTG
The DNA here is from genome assembly GCA_030765085.1 of Allium cepa. NCBI lineage: Eukaryota > Viridiplantae > Streptophyta > Magnoliopsida > Asparagales > Amaryllidaceae > Allium > Allium cepa. The sequence continues at coordinate 957,580,390 of CM060939.1, read as the reverse complement.
TAAGGTAAATACGTGGACCCGACTCCCATGAGTTGGCATAAGGTGGCTAAAACAGGAGTGATTCTCGGGCCAATGAGGTCATACCTCTGATCGGACGCTCCTCTTCGATATTATACTTTGACTTTGGATTGATTCAGTGGCCACTTCTATTTTTGATTTTGGGGGAGTTTGTTCGAGGTGGGCGGTAACTGCGGCTACGTGTTTCCACCAGCCCGGATAGCAATTGGTATATCTACCCTGGCACTGCCTAGTTGTGCCGTGTCACCTACCCTATCGCGCCTTGTACGAGTTTGGATTTCTCCCGTAGCCCGTGTGGTATCCTCTGGTGGCTTCCCGATCAGGAGGGACTATGATATTGGATGTACTACTGGGACTATTACGTGTTAAGGTGGAAAATGTAAAGCCTTAACGCTATTTAAAAGTAAGTTTATTTTATAAATAGACACTATTATAATAGCGCAATATACTACATAGTAAATAGTTTAACGGATCCTTAGGAGATGTAAATCCCGAGCATCTCTTGAGTTACTGCACTCATATTTATTTCTGTTAATTTAACTTACATAAGATCTTTTAGTTCTGACTCGAGTGTTTTGTCTTTTCAAATTCGGTCGGGTCAGTCCGAGCGTTTCAGGATTTGAAGATTTAGCTCTGGAGGACGAAGACGAAGATTTGTATTACTATTATCTAGTATATTATTCAACTACACCATTTAATTCCGCTGCATTGTTATTGGTATGTGTAACTCTGATATGTGTTATATAAATATAATAAATGTTTTTTTAAAAACAGATTTATGAACTGTATGTTTGATTATTATATTTTATCCTTCCGCTGTGAGATTCTGTTTTCTTTCTTGTTTTTTTGATTTACCCCATAACAATCCGCCCTTCCGTATGATTTGAATTGGCACGTGTGTCGATTTAAAATCGTGCGAAAAGGCGGGATGTTACACCTCGGTACGTTGATCTAGGCCACGTAATGTGACGGGCGGTACCCCAGTAGCCCTGCCATTGATGGAAACACATTCTTCCTACGAGACCTTACAGTTTTGTTTGTATTACGCACTTTTGTGGCTAGTAGCTGGAATTTAATGAATGTAACAATTTCGGCTATTTCTTATTATTTGAAAACCCTAGACACTATTATAATATCACTGGATTTCCTATCAAATGTTTTGGTTAGCGTAAGGTAAAAACTTTTCCATGTTTATGTGTGGGAAGTCTTACGTGATACCTTTTCTTTTCGAAGGATTTTCTAAAGTTAAACAATTTTAACCTGTTTACTCACACCAGACCACTGTCTGACCCGAGTGTTTATTTTCTATTTTATTAAACTCTTGGGTACTCATATTATGTATGAGTAGTCAAGTGGATCAGGTTAGCTTGACGAATTCTGAAGGAGATATGGAGCAGGAGGCTTCGACGTGTAAATATATAATATGGTTCCGCTGTGTATGTTGTGTCTGTATCTTGTGTTCTTGAGTTGTATAGTTAGATAAAAGTTTATAACTGTCTAATATGTATTGTATAGTTGTGTACTCTGATGTAATGAGATACTATGTAATATTTTATGTTAATTATTATATTTTATTCGTTCCGCTGTGAGTTCTCTGCTGTTGTTTGTGTTCTTCTTTCTCTTTCTTTTCTTCTTCTATCCGTTTCTTTCTTCAAGATGATGCGATTTTCTGGGAGTAGAAAGTCGGGTCGTCTCACTTGGTATCAGAGCATTAGGCTGAGTGAATACCTAGGCTCTGAAGTGTGTCTTTCTTTAGGGAGTAGTAGGTTGAGTGAATACCTAGGCTCTGTAGTAGTGTCTTTCTTGAGAGAGCGTTCTTGTAATTTTTATATATAACTATATATTTATATATATATGTCTACCTAATAGGTTGGGTAATCTGTACGGATTTTCCAACATAAGTTTTTAAATGGAGTAGTGGTTTGTGTGTGTAACACGACTACCACAGATAGAAGAGGTTCCATTTGTTTGAGGTTGGAAGTATTTGTCGAGACTGTAGACCTAATACCGTCTTGAGTAAGATTTGTAGTTTGGAGTAAGGATTTCTCTGATATCCGAAGGAAATCTTTTGAAGATTCGGAGTTTATCTTTGAAGTGTAAGTTTGGATTTCGCTCGGGTAAGCGAATTATTCTAGTATTTGGATTTGTTGGTAGTGCAGAAGAAAGTGATGATATCTTGGTAACTGCGTGATGAGATGCAGTATCCTGGATTTTTCTGAAGATGTTTTCTCTTGAAGCAGTTTTAATAGTAGTTGAGAAGCAGTCTTTACCTGCTGCAGGGAAGGCTCGTTTGTGTAGAAGCTATTTGGATCTTTAACATGGAGATTGGCTGTTTTGGGATATGAGACTAAGGTCTATGAGTTGTTTCTCTCCAGGCATGGTCTCATTGTTATTCCTTAAGGTAAGCGAGATATAGATGCTTGGCTTGGAGCCCGAGTTTCTTGAAGAGATGTTTTCCATCTCGGAAGTCAGCTGTGTGGTTTGTTGAAGGTTTTGGTTTTGGAGAAGCATTTGGATTTGAAGTCTTTGGTTAGTTGTGGTAGCAGTTTCAGCTCGAAGTGTTCGGTGTGCTGACGAGGAGATCTTTTAGCTTCGTAGTATCATCGAGGTGGAGTTTAGAAGCAGCAGCGTGGTCTGTTTCTCCGATGGTTCAGGAATCTTTGTGGTTCTCTTTCAACAGTCCGGGCTGAAGATGGTGATGTTTCCTTGAAAGATTAACCTTGTTTGGGAAAGCTTAAAACTGTTCTAATTGGTAAAGTGAGGACAGTTTCTTTGGAATCCGAACTAGGTAAGATCGCAAAAGTGACTTGCGATTAGTTGGAAATTTTTCTTGAGCATTCTTTTTTTTGAGGCTGAGGGTTCTCATGTGGATAGGAGCTGCTGGAGTATTCTGAAGTTTGTCTACATCTAGAATTGAGTTCCATTTGTTTTGGTTTCAGAGGCAATTTTGGTAGTTAGCCTGATATTTGGATGGTTCTTGGAGAAAGGAGAGTTGGTATAGCAGCTCAGAATTATTTTTGGGATTTGGATTGGTCTGATCTAGCTTTTGAATTGGATTCTGTTATAAGGTTGTGTGACTGGATTAGAGGAGTCACTCAGACTTTTATGGATTTGATGAACAAGGTTTCCCGAAGATAGTGGATAAGTTTGTATTCGTGTTCATCAACAATACTCTTATCTATTTTAGAATCAGAGTTGTGCAGCGGAAGCAAGGTAGCTGCTGTGCAAGGAAGGAAGTAAGTTCTGTTTGTTATTGTTTGGAGTAGTAGAGCTTGAGTTTTGGATTTCGACGGATTTTGGAAGACTTTTCCGTTGGATAGGATTTATTCTGATTTGTGTCAGAATAATTAGTTAGAATTGTTTGTTTGTTTGATTGATTGCTATGGATGCTAGTAAATGGTTGTTAAGTATGCTTTGCTATTTAAAATTAAAATCTGTATTGGATTATTAAATTACCTTTGCTTTTAAATTTCGGTGACGGAATTCTTTTAAGGGGGAAGGATTGTAACGACCCGGAATTTTGGGCAATAACAATTTAATAATCTGTATTAATAATTTAACTGGTTTGATAATTTTCTTTATAATTTTAATTTTAATTTGGCTAATTTATTCTTTTTAAGGTTAATAAATATTTAATCTGTTAATAGTAATCAATATCTTTCTGACAATTTGAATATTGATAAGATTTGTTTTTCAAAACTAATAAATTTTTTATTCTGTTTATAATATATATAATTGATATATATTGTGAATAGGAGATCTTTTGTTTTAAATAAAGTTGAATTTTCAAATTGTAACATATATGTATGTATATGTTATAGCTTGATATTGTTTTGAAATTTAATTTTAAACTATTGATAATTTGAATATGTTTGAGATTATAACTTAAAGCTTTGTTTAATTTATATTTTCAAAAGTTAATTAAAGATTAATTCATTTGTTTAAAAATATAGGATAATCAGTTGTTTTTAAATATGATAATTTATAAAGGAAATTAATCAATGTTTAATTCTGTTTTCTTTAAAGTGTTTAATTTTAAATGGTTAAAATGTATATGTATAAGTTTTAGATTTTAAATATATGTATAAGAATTGTTTGCATTTTTATTAGTATTAGAATATTTCTTTTAAAGGAAAACTTATATTCTAAATATGTGAATAAATATTTATCTAAGAGAATTAAATTATGTAAGTTATATTCACATTTACATAAATATAAGATATAATTATCTTTGTAATAGGGTTTTTAATACAATTATGCAAAAGTTTAACACATGTAAAGCTATTAAATAAATTAAATGACATTTGTAAAGCAATTAAACATTAATGTGACAAATGTAAGTATATGGAACAAGTGGCCTTCATATTTCTTTTACTTGAAATATATTCATACAAAGAAATTTGGGTCTTCTTTAAGGGAAAAAGCAAAATTTAAATTCTACAAAGCAAAAATTAAATCAGCAACTTCAAATCTGAAAATAAAATCCAAATCTGAGATAAGAAAAATCAAACCTGTAATGCAAAGATTCAAGTCCATATGTAATTCCAATCTGCAATATCTACTTCGACCTGAAAATTCAATGTAGAAACAACCTGCAATTCAAACCAAGCTGTAATTTAAACATGCAATTGAAGGTCTGCATGCAAAAGAATTATCAACCTGCAAACCAAAGATATTCAACTCAGCAATTTCATCAGCAAGCAATTGAAGTTTTTCTAAAAATTTTAAGATACAAGCCTGGAAGTTTAAGACAAATCTGCTCTGCATATATTACAGAGGTGAGTAAATGTTTTTAAAAAACAGCTTTAGTTTAATCTATAGTCAAATAATGATGCATGCAAGTGAGTTATTGCTCTGATAATAAATATTTGTTTTTATGAATGCATGATTTTCTTTTTATAAGTACTTACTGCCTGTATATTTATTCACCCTGTACTTGGTTCAGTAATTTAAAATTTTGATCAAAACCCCAACTTATTCAACTGGTCTTATTTAAGATCAGAGATTCAACATATTATGTTTGATTATCCTCAAGTTAAAACTAAAATTTGCTTCCAAAAAGTATAGGTTAGGATTATTCCTGGAAACAAGAATGCAGTGGCAAAATCTTAAAATACATGATCAATCAACTTGTTTAAATTTGGATTTGAATTACATGATTGAAATCATGTTAGTAAATAATGAATTTAGGAGTAAATATCAAAAATTTTAGTTGAGGAATCAAGATGAGATTGGTATTTGTTTGTAAATTGGGTTTAGGGCAATTGCCGAAGTTTTACTTGATTAATTGAGTTCATATTTGAATTAAAGCTTGCTTGCAAGCTATTGATCATGGGAAAAATACAGATTAATTTTTCAAAGTTGTGGACTGATGGGAATTTAAGAAAATAGGGTTTTTGAGTTAAGTGGTTTCGGTCGAACGGTAATGGGTTTTGCGACATGGATGTTGAATCGAGCTCGATCGCGTTTTGGAATTTTAGGAGCTTGAGGTCTTGGTTCACGATGATAGCGACGGCGAGTTCAACGGCGGCGAGTTCGTCGGCCGAGGGTGGGTTTTTGGACTGTGACTTGCAGTTGCTTTCGAGCGTGATGACCATATTTTGATACGATCGAATTTTCATGTTTTTGGGTTCGATTCTTGGCTCGCGAGTGGTTTTGGGATTATGGAGGATCATCGCGATGGACGATGGAGGTCGGCGGCATGGGTGCAGGTGCACCATGTCTTACGTGCACGGTTGGGAACGGGGGAATCATTTTGGGGAAAGATGAATACTGGGGAAGACAAGTTGAACTCGAAGGACAGCTCGCGTTTGCATCGTGTATAACTCGAAGTAAATTCGGCTGAGTGATGCCTCAGAGCAAGGTCGGGGGAAGCTTAGGGTTAGACTCGGGTTTATAGTTTGGAACTGTAATAAATAAGTGCAGGAATTAAAGAACAAGTTCAAACTTGTTTGTTTTAAATTAATCAAACTTTAAATTATAAATTGAATTTACTTTCAAATTTTAAATGGTTGAGATGATTTCTTTGAAAGTAAATTTACTTAATTAAAGTTCGAATTTTAGTGTTTGAATTTAAGGTTTTAAAGTAAATTTCAAAAAAAAAAAGTTATGTTTAAAAAAAAAAACAAGATTTCAAATTTATGTTGTAAAGGTAAGTTTAACTTGATAATTTAAACTGTTTTCAAATTTGGAAATGATTTACAAAATACTTTTATTTCAAGGAAGGCTATTGTTAAGATTTTGTAAACCAAGTTTAATAATGTGTCTTTGAATTAATAAGATTTAAATAATTCAAATAATTTATTTATAGAAATAAATAAGGTAAAATTATTTGAATAATTAACTTAAGAATACTTATTTGTTAATAAGTTAAGTTTGATTAAGATTTATTGTTTTCTTAATTTATTAAAGATTTTTCTTTAATATTCGATTTTAATTAATTAATTGTTTAATTAATTTTAAATAATTAGTTAATTACTTATTTAATTTTAAATAATTACTTAATTATGAATTAATTAAGTGTAATTACTTAATAAAGTAATTAATGGTTAATAATTGTATGTAATTAAGAAGGTAATTACTACTGGAAGTAATTAGAGTAAATTACTCTTGAGAGTAAGTAAGTAGAAGTGATTAATGGATAATCACATAATGTTATTAATTAAGAAATTAATTAATTATAATTAATTTGAAGTTAATTGGTTATGGAATAATAATTAATTAAAGAATTAAGAATTATTTAATGATGTGATTAATTATTTGTTAAATAATTAATTAAGAGATAAATTAAGGTTTATTAATGAAAGTAATTAGAGATAATTACTTATGTAAGTAATTAAGAGTTAATTACTTAATTTATTTTAGTTAACTAATTAATGTGATTAGTTAATGAATGGGATTAATTTAAGATTAATCACCAAGAGTAATTAATTAAAATGTAATTAATTAATTAAGTAATTAAATAAGGATTAATTGTTAATTTAAATTGGTTAATAATTACTTAATGAAGTAATTAAGGATTAATTAATTGAATTAATTAATCAAGGATTAAAATAATTAAATTAGAAGTTAATTAATTTAGTTAAGAAATTACAAATTGTTAGTTACTGTTTAAGATTTATGAGATGATTAATTATAAGTTAATTATTCAATTAATTAAAGTAGTTATTAATCTATAAGGATCATTAGTTAATGTAATTAATGATATTAATCAAGGTTGATTAATATAAGTAATTAATTTAAATGTGATTAATTAATTGTAATTAATTAAGGGTTAATGTAATTAATTACGACTGATTAATAATGAAGTAAATGTATGATCATTAATTATTGTAATTAATGATAGTAATTAAAGGTTAATTACTGGATATGGTTAAGGATAATTACTTGAATGTAATTAAATATAATTAATCAAGGAAGATTAATTAAGGAAAATCATTAGAGATGATTAATTTACTCTATTTGGAATATTAATTAATGAAGAAGGATTATGGTAATTCAATTGATTAAGAAATAATCAATTCTGTTTTGATATGGATGATGGATATTAGATGATTGATTGATATTGGATGTTGAATGATATTGGGTGATTGGTTGATATTGAATATTGATTGATATTGGTTGATATTGTTTGATATTGGTTGATTTGGATATCTATGATATGTGAGATGCTGCTTATGAAGATGAATGTTGTTATGAATTATTTCTTGTGATAATATGATTCATCTATCTATTTATATATCACCCTGAATATAAGTTAAACTGTTTAAAATCCTTAAGTACAACTTGGACATTAAAATGGCGTTTGGTTTCGATGAGACCGGGATCGGATTTCCATATTTGGAATCCGAAAGCCACATCGATTCCAATTAAAAGTTAGGTCGTTAATCCAAGTGGAGCAAGTGAAGACTCGAGGTGTAAGGGCTATACGTCAGTATTACTCTGTGGGTGATTCCGTAATGAGTTTGACGGAATAGTACTTATAGATTCGAGATGGAGATTTAGAGTGCAAGGGCTATGGTCGTTGACTCTGAGGGTGATTCCAATAATGAGTGCAACGAGATAGTGCCTTCGGTTTCGTTCGAACCCGGAACGAACTTGTATGGATTGAATGCTTTCAGCACATCATCAGGTGGACGATGAGCATTCTAAGATAAAGGTGTTCTTTAAAGGTAATCGTAACCTCAAGCCTCATCAACCGAGAATGGCTAAAACAGGGGAGGTGCAGCAAGGCTTCGTGGGTAGCTCCCACTGGAGAGCAAGATTTTCCCCTGTCTAGAAGTCCCTTTTATTCGGCTGTGTGGGCAGTTGGGTCGCGGCCAACTGCGGGGTTGTCTTGTTCGGGACTGTCCAGTAAGGGATGGTTCCGGCCTTGTGTTGCAGGGGAGTGGGAGTACTCTTCGGTACGTTGATCTAGGCCACGTACTGTGACGGGCGGTACCCCAGTAGCCCTACCATTGATAGAAACCCATTCTTCCTACGAGACCCTGCGGTTTTGTTTGTATTACCCACTTTTGTGGCTAGTAGCTGGAATTTAATGAATGTAACAATTTCGGCTATTTCTTATTTATTTGAAAACCCTAGACACTATTATAATATCACTGGATTTCCTATCAAATGTTTTGGTTAGCGTAAGGTAAAAACTTTTCCATGTTTATGTGTGGGAATTCTTACGTGATACCTTTTCTTTTAAAAGGATTTTCTAAAGTTAAACAATTTTAACCCGTTTACTCACACCAGACCTCTGTCTGACCCGAGTGTTTATTTTCTGTTTTATTAAACTCTTGGGTACTCATATTATGTATGAGTAGTCAAGTGGATCAGGTTAGCTTGACGAATTCTGGAGGAGATATGGAGCAGGAGGCTTCGACGTGTAGATATATAATATGGTTCCGCTGTGTATGTTGTGTCTGTATCTTGTGTTCTTGAGTTGTATAGTTAGACAGAAGTTTATAACTGTCTAATATGTGTTGTATAGTTGTGTACTCTGATGTAATGAGATACTATGTAATATTTTATGCTAATTATTATATTTTATTCGTTCCGCTGTGAGTTCTCTGCTGTTGTTTGTGTTATTCTTTCTCTTTCTTTTCTTCTTCTATCCCTTTCTTTCTTCAAGATGATGCGATTTTCTGGGAGTAGAAAGTCGGGTCGTCTCAAATTGTTGGATCCTCAAATGAAGCTCCAAACTCCAAAGGCGAGTCTCAAATGCTGTATCACTTAGTCTGACCCGAGCGTAAAGCAAAAACACAAAACACTCGAGTCAGGATTAACATTCTTATATCAATAAATCCAACTCAAGTGAAATATCAACCGAAATACAAATAACTTGAGGATGTTTGGGATAACCATACTCTAAGGGTCTATGGAACTATCTACAAGGTAGAAATATACACTATAACACCGTGGTCATTCAATTTTATTTAGACTTCAAAAGCAAAACATCATTTCCCTTTAATATATATATATATATATTTTCCAAGATAGTATATATTTATATATATTAAATAATTTATAAAGTAAAGTATTTGAAATTTCCTCAGCTACACAAATTGATTCTAATCAACTCAAGTTCCAAATTCTCATTTATTCAAAGCTCAATTCATTAATTCAATTTAGCTCCCAATAACCATTTAAACTTTCGTTATATTCAAAGCTTTAATATTCAGTATTTTAAAGTTAAATCTAACAGTTTCATATAGATCTTGATTTAGCTTCATCATTATTATTTAGTGAGGAAATATCCACTTAACAAGTTCAATATCATTTAAATAGCCTTAGATTTCATTTTACAGAATATTTCCTTAAATTTATTTAAACTTAAAATATCCATTTAATCCCTTTTTACCAAAACCAAGTTATAAAATCATATCTTAAATCCCGAATTCAATAGTTTCAAATCGATTTATTTGAATATAATTATTAATTAAATACCATTTCCAATTAATTCAACTTTATCTTCTCAACTCTAGCTTATTCAAAATTTTACCAAATCTAATTTGAAATATAAATTTAAACGAATCCTTAAACATATTATATATATTAAATCAATCTCAATTAGATTAAATATTATTATTAGGTCTATACATAAAATTTTCATTTTTATACATATAATATTCTAAGAATCAGTCTTTATTAAAACTATATTTTTCTTTCCCAAACCATAGAAATTATTTTCAAGACATTTATATATATATGGACCAACGATGTCTGTATATAATTTCCTACGCTATGTTCAAGGGATACAGATATTTATCATTTCAATCCGAAATTTAAATATACGGGTAGATATCACTTCGACCCGCAATCCCAAATTCAATTTAATTGAAAATCGCTTGGGTTTATCATTTCATCCCTTAACGAAATTCTCCTATCCAAAAGTCCGTTCGGGTATGTATCATTTGAACCCATAGTGAATTCTAAACTACAGGGAACTTGCAGAGTGATAACAGATAATACGATAAAATAACAAGCATATATCATCAATAAAAATATAATATAAACAACAGGATATGGTGTTGTAACGAGTGGGATTTTTTCGCGCTCGAAAATCGACATTCATACTTCATATCGTATTCGAATGCCATAGATTCGACCGTTCAGATCTGATTCGCCGGAGCTTATAACAACATTAAGTAAACAACATAGCGTAAGAAAAGAATAATACATTGATATACCGCTTTGATACAATATCTGATACAACAGATGATCCAATAGATATCAATATACATCAGAGATATGATACAATAAAATAGCAGCGGAAAAGAAAACGATAACACCAGCAGCGGAACAAATAACTCTAAGAAAGTCTTCAAGGAAGAACTCCAAAAACTGCAACTCCATTTCCAACAACCAAGCAACAATATCTCAAACTCCCAATAACGATGCACAAAGATAAGCAAGTGCAATTTGATCCAAAGACTGAACTAACTCCAGATAATCCACTACATCTGACTATCTGAAAAACCAAACTCTAGATTGCTCGTGTGGAAAAATTTTGAGCACCCAGAGTTTAGGAAAGAAACAATAAACTCCAGATCAGTCATGGGACTGGTGTGAGCAACAAAAATAGTTTATCTTTAAAAGCAAACAAAGAAGTATTTTAAAATCAATTCGCAATGTTTTTGAAAATGTAACTACCATAAGACCTCCCGCCACACACACAATGCAAACGCAGACTTGGAGGAGATTTCTTCTTATGTTAGTCAAAGATGCTTACTACGCAAAACCAAATCATTTGATTATTATTATTAGTGCATAGTGTAGAAAACATTTCGAAAGTAGAATATAAATCTTAGCCAGCATAGGTACCATTATATTATGCCTACTGTAGCTACCATATTAGATGGCAGGTTCTACAACTAATACCGTACAAGGCTCGTATCGTTTCTTTGGATTTCCAACAAATTGTCAGGCCAAAGGAACTTCCCATTGCCACATGAGAACGCCTCTGGAAGGACATCCCCGAGAACCTAACCGGATCTCTGCCAACACAAGGCCGGGTTACCCTTCAAACTGGGTAACTACTGACAAGAGTATGCCATCACCCCGGTCGTAACCAACCTTTATCCGGGGTCCCAACAACAATCACAAAGTAAGATATATATATATATATATATATATATATATATATATATATATATATATTTGCGATATCCACATAAGTTAAGTATCTGGGCTCCATACCATGATACCACTTCTATCTAGAAGGAGATGTACATACCCTAAGGGGCACTACCCCCAATAACCTTGCTGCATCTTTCCTGTTTTGACCATTTCGGGGTGTGAGGTCCGACGAAGTCTCGTCGACAAAGCTACGCTTTTGACAAAAGCCACGCTTTGATCAACAAATGATCAGCATCACTCAGCATGCCACATTACCAAATTAGGAATATATTGCTGATAACCTTCAACTACATAACATCTGAGCTCATATGTCTCAGAGAAGGGTGTTAAGCTAAGAGAATAAATTCTCCGCCACCAACGGAAATATATTTGAAAGAAATCTACTTTATATCTCAATTTGTAATGTCAGACACACAATCCATACAAGTCTGTTTTGGGTTCGAACTGAACCGAAGGCACTTCCAAAGAAGTCCTTACAATCCGGATATTCACAATCCCGATCGGACTTCCCATCACTTAGGGAGTCTCTATACCGGCGCGACTCGGTGCAGAGACAATCGATAGGTCATCCTATCGCTCTTGCAAATACCCGGTCTTCACCACCGGTCTTCAAATGCTATCCATAACGTCTAATCACATATTCAGAATGGTTTATACGACACAAAGGTCTTCTCCCGGCTAAACCGAATAGTGAGCACAATATTTAAAACATATGGATATGGGATTTCAATTAAGTCACAACTTAATAATTCAAAACTTACTTTCAAATGGTTTAAACCCATTACCATTTCAAATCTTTTAAACAAAATATTCATTTCACAAAGTTCACCCAGTTTCACAAAGACCCATTTACAGATTTCAAAACAATTTCCATTTCAATTGGATTAACTCATTTAAAATCTTTAAATTAAAGATTTACTTATAGTTTTCAAACCGTTTCCATAACCTGGAAAATCATTTTCATCTTTAACTTGAAATCCCTTTTAACACAATTTGGAAGTTCACTTCTTATATGAAAGCTTTTATTATTTGAAAACAATAGTTTCATTTTCAGAAAGATCCAGTTTTATTTACACGAGTTAAAGCCTTTGAATTTAAATTTAAATTCCCAAATCAAACCGTTAAAATAGTTTAACCTATATAAATTGGTATAACATCCTTAGTCCCTAGTTTCCAGATCATAGGATTCAATTTCAAATATTGAATTCAAATTTAAATCAAAATATTTAAATTCCAAAACTTAATCAAGTTAAAATAAAATTCCATCTTTGAAATTCCATTTCAATAGCTTTTCACTTTAAACCCAATCCATTCCCAAAACATTTGAATTTGAATATTCAACTTTAAAAAAAAAAAATCATTTCCAAGTCTGTGACTTAATCGATTTCCTCGTGAAATCTATATTTGTGTGTGTGGTCCAGGGGTTTAACACACAATAGTGCAACATCATTCAATCATCACAGATCAAATACAACAATATATTTGATAAGCGGTATAAACTATAATCCTTATCATTCATTCATAGCTCACAGATAATATACAAATGTATCACAAATAAATGAATAAATTATACACAGCTCAATCCACAGAACAAAATATCACAGATCAGATAGGACAATCGATTCAAGGCATCTCATACAATACAATCATTCATAAGTAAGGTCAAACATTCAATGATCATTTGAAAGAAGGATTAATTAATTGTTTATTCCTAATTTATTCAATTTATTTCCAATTTAATTAATTACTTATGAATTGGTTATCCAATCATGATGAATTAATTTCAAATCATTTGATATAAATTAATTAATCAATTACCTTAATTAATTAAATTATTCTTAATTAATCATATTTATTAATTAATCTTTAATTTATCTCCTTTTGATTAATTACCCTTAATTAATCATAATAAGTAATTATCCCCAATTACTTAATTAACTCTAACCATTAATTAATTTCTTTTTAACTAAGTAATTTATCTTTAATCGTTTTCATTAGTTAATTAACCTTTAACTACATTAATTAGTCTCAAATTAATTACCCTAATTTATTTATCACATTATTCTTGAATTAATTATTGCTTAATCACTTGATTAATCAACTTTAATCATTAATTAATATTTAATTAAAAATCCTTAGTTGCTAATTAATTAATCTTTAAACCTTCATATATTACTTTATCCTTTAATTACTTATTTAATTAATCCAAATCATTAATTAATTAATTAAATAAATTATCCATTTTTAATTAAATTAATAATTAATGAATTATAAATCATTAAATCTTCATTACTTAAAGTAAAACTTATTCATACTTATGATTTAATTATTAATTACAATATGTTTGGAAACATTGATTTCAAATTTCAAACTAAATTCCAAATTAAGTTTCAAGCTTTAGAATAAATACAAATTTATCTTTAATAAAGTTTAAAAATCCAAATAAGATTTTCTAACTTTTCATTTCTCATGTTAAAGTATTTTTGTCATAAAAGAAATTTAAAGAGTTAAAATCAAATTCTTTTTAAATCCACATATTAAAAGTATATTTTAACATTTGAATTCATTTTTTAAACACTTAAATTTTATAAAACTTTATTTCCCAAACTAAAATTTTCAAACTGAACTTAAATTTATAGTTATACTTTGACTTAAAATTCAGGTTAGACCTTAGTTTATAAAATTTAAATTTAGTTTTAAATTTCAAAACAAAACATGTTAAAACCTGAAACTAAGACCTACCCGAGCCTCACCAGCCTCTGCTACGGGTCCAACCAACAAAGCTCCGAGTAAAACTTCGATTCAACCCACACGAGAACAAACCTGAAACACTTCAGGCTATCAAACTTCCAGAACATCAACTCGTGCACGTATACGTGCACAACGCCGTTGATCATTTTCAGGCATCGCTGCATCGACGAGTAATTCGATAATCATTCCTAATCCAATTCTCGACCACCTAAATTTCTCCATCATCTTGAATTCGAAACCGAGTTCGAGCTCGAAACCTGGAACATAAACTGGATCCACCACCACCTGTCCCTGTCAACGCCTCGTCCTCCCACCTCTGGCCATTAGGGGTCGCCAGACTTTGACCCAAGCTCCGCTATCGTGTGACGCGACGAATGGCACCTATGACGTGAAGTCTGATCACCCATGGACGGCGCAATATCGATTTTTCCAAACGCGAGTAGAAATGGGTTTTAAACCCTACTTTGACTTTGAATCATAGATTCACTGATTTATAATTTTACCTAGTATTTTTCTAGTGATCTGTAATGCACCAACTATCAGCAACATCGAACTCAAAGGACACGACCACCCTGGTCGCTAGAAATGGGCGTATGTTCGATTTTCCGATCATCCCTAAAATCTCGAAAATTTTAAATCTTTGTTTCTAAAATTATCATTTTTGATGGAATTAAAATAATATTACTGGAATCAAAATCCATGATGTTCGAATCTCTTGCTTAAATAAAATGATGGCTGTGTTCCTATAACTTCCATGAAGAAACTGCATTGGGCTTGCTTTAATTCATTACTGAAACAGGGTATAGGTTTAAACAATATCTTTAACTCATTTAAAAATCATTTCAGCAGCAAAGAGGGAAAAGACTTTGGATTTTGATATAAAATTTACTCTGTGAACCAGAATTTGGGTGTACTGTGTTTCATAGTTGCCAGAAAAACAAATTTCAAATCTTGTTTGATTTATTACTGAAGCATAGTGCAAGTTAAACCACACTTTAACTTGCTTTGCGATTCAATTTTCTTTCCAAAAGAAATGGGAGGGAGGAATTTCAGGTTTACCTGTAACTAAGATGTTACAGGAACAGAGAGCAGGAAGCAATATTTCCAAGAAAATCAAAACATAAGCATAGCCATTCATCCCTATGCAAAGGCTATCCACATCCATACAAGCATTCAACACAAAAGGAATTGAGTGAAGTATAAGTTTACTCACCTTCCAAACCATGGTTTAAAGCTTTCAGATTGGAGTTGAAGTTGATATCAGGTTTTGAACTTGATAACTGAAGCTTGTTTTTAAATCTTCAAGTTTTTTTGATAAATATCTCTGATGTTTGGTTTGAGTTGTGTGATGATGCTGCTTTATTTTTTTTCTTTCCTCAGTTTCGAATGAATTATATGAAGATGTTGATATATAAAAGATGTGTACAGCAGTGTATGTTTATTTGTACAATAGTAGGCATGACTGAAAATAGTTTGCATTATGGGCTGCCTTGTACAATCTACACTTGTGCCATACTTGAATACATTTTTGTTTTGTAATATTCCATACATATGTTTACTTTGTTTTGTTTGTCTATGCAAACCTCGGCTGAGATATTGTAAATGTGCTGGCATTTATTATACTTGAATGTATTTTATGTTGATATCACTTGCCTTGCTTATTTTCTTTTATTTCAGTTGTACATGCTGGGTGTCTTCTTTCTCAAGCCTATACTTACTTATATATATATATTTGTTTAACTTTAAATATCATTTGCTGTCTTGTTTGTTTTATTTACTTTGTACTTCTCATTTTTTTTGATGCATGCCTGCATACCTACTTTACATACATACATATACTTTGTTTTCTATCTTTTGTCATCTTACTTTATACTATGAATAAACTTTTATTTTAATGTGTTATTAAAATTTTCTTATTATTATCATATACATATTGTTTTTAAGAGAAAACGTTGTTAATAAAAAAATTATTTTGCATGATGATATTTTGTCTTAAAGTTTTAACTATCTACATTTTGTAAGCCAATTATTTAAATATTAAATACAAATTCATATTCTAAGGCCAAAATTAAATTAATTCAAAAAAATTCATTCCAAAATTTTCATTAAGTAAAAAAAAAATTTCAAAATTGTGGTCGTTACAGACTTCCCCCCTTAAAAGAATTTCGTCCTCGAAATTACACAGCTCGTTTCACGAATTATACACACACAGAATAGACTAATGCCAAATCAAACTATACTAGTAAACACATGGATTCTTTCGAGTAATTCATAATATATCTTATATTAAATACTACCCATAATATTCATACTTACGTTATAGTCATACATTACCCGATCAACATCCAACATTCACTACAATTCTAAACCCAAAATACATACTTAGATACACCTTATCCAAAAGGAAGTCAATCCAACCAACTACAGATCTTCACTATCAGATCTCCCCTTCTCAAGCCCTGACAGTTCCCTAACCTCAGCCTCATCGTCTGTCTCAAAAACATCCTCTGGGTCAGACTCTACCGGAATGAAATCTCCACCATCTATCTCCTCGTCTTCTATGGCATCATCATCCTCTATGGCATCATCTAAATCCCAATAAATTGCTTCATCACCTTCAGACTCTACATAATACTCCTCAATTTCAGATTCTTCTTCCACCTCAAACTCTTCCTCAAATTCCTCTTCAAACTCTTCTTCAAATTCCTCCTCGAATTCTTCTTCAAATTCTTCTTCAAATTCCTCTTCAAATTCTTCTTCGAATTCTTCTTCATTTCCGGACTCCTCCTTGGGTTCTTCAACTTGAGGTTGTGGCTGCACCACAGGCTCTTCTGGCACCTCCTCACGTATTGATGGTTCACCCAAATCATCCCGAATCCTACTAGATGAACCAGAATCACCAACCCTTCTGGCCTTTCCGCCCCGGCTGATGCTATTTGTCCTCTATAATTAAAATCAAAATCTAAGATCCTAATGGTTTTAGAATTTTATAGGTTGAGAAATACAACAAAGTTTATATTTCAGATTTTATTCTACCCAAGAAGTTATAACAGAAATTCAAAATTTGGTTTTAAAAAAAATCGTTTTATCGCTATAATTCAAATCTATCCTTATATTTCATTAACCAATTTAACTCAATTTAAAATTTCAAATTTATTCAAAATTTCCAATTTATTCAAATTTCAAATTCATTAAAGTCTAAATCAAAAACTGAAAAGAAATCGATGAAGATACGAAATAAGAATTTTCTACAACGATTCATAGGGCCATCATCACACCGAACTTCCTTCTAGAGCTGTCACGAAGCAATCAAAAGAATTTGAAAAGATGAATTAAAGGAAATTGATAAGAAAGATTGTTTCCGTTGTTGTTACAGAGTATCGACCATTTATAGTCATATCCCCTATCCCCTATCTCGTTTTCTTCTTGCACTCATACTTACTATCGGTGGATAGTAAGAGAATTTACTGAGGCATATGAATGGATATCTTAGGGATACTCATTCTAGGGATACTTCACCCTATCTCTAATGAGCTACTTAATGTGTTATACTCCTGAGCTAAAGTTTAACCTTAGCTCTGATACCAAATGTAACGAGTGGAATTTTTTCGCGCTCGAAAATCGACATCCATACTTCATACCGTATTCGAATGCCATAGATTCGACCGTTCAAATCCGATTCGTGGGAGCTTATAACAACATTAAGTAAACAACACAGCGGAAGAAAAGAATAATACATTGATATACAGCTTTGATACAATATCTGATACAACAGATGATCCAATAGAGATCAATATACATCAGAGATATGATACAATAAAATAGCAGCGGAAAAGAAAACGATAACACCAGCAACGGAACAAATAACTCTAAGATAGTCTTCAAGGAAGAACTCCAAAAACTGCAACTCCATTTCCAAGAACCAATCCAAAATAGCTCGAACTCCCAATAACGATGCACAAAGACAAGCAAGTGCAGTTTGATCCAAAGACTGAACTAATCTAGATAATCCACTACATCTGACTATCTGAAAAACCCAACTCTAGACTGCTCGTGTGGAAAATTTTTGGGCACCCAGAGTTTAGGAAAGAAACAATAAACTCCGGATCAGTCATTAGACTGGTGTGAGCAACAAAAATAGTTTATCTTTAAAAACAAAAAAGAAGTATTTTAAAATCAATTCGCAATGTTTTTGAAAATGTAACTACGATAAGACCTCCCGCCACACACACAATGCAAACGCAGATTTGGAGGAGATTTCTTCTTATGTTAGTCAAAGATGCTTACTACGCAAAACCAAATCATTTGATTATTATTATTAGTACATAGTGTGGAAAACATTTCGAAAGTAGAAAATAAATCTTAGCCAGCATAGGTACCATTATATTATGCCTACTGTAGCTACCATATTAGATGGCAGGTTCTACAACTAATACCGTACAAGGCTCGTATTGTTTCTTTGGATTTTAAAGAAATGGTCAGGCCAAGAAACTTCCCATTGCCACATGAGAACGCCTCTGGAAGGACATCCCCGAGAACCTAACCGGATCTCTGCCAACACAAGGCCGGGTTACCCTTCAAATCGGGTAACTACTGACACAAGTATGCCATCACCCCGGTCGTAACCAACCTTTATCCGAGGCCCCAACAACAATCACAAAGTAAGATATATATATATATATATATATATATTTGCGATATCCACATAAGTTAAGTATCTGGGCTCCATACCATGATACCACTTCTATCTAGAAGGAGATGTACATACCCTAAGGGGCGCTACCCCCCAATAACCTTGCTGCATCTTTCCTGTTTTGACCATTTCGGGGTGTGAGGTCCGACGAAGTCTCGTCCACAAAGCTACGCTTTTGACAAAAGCCACGCTTTGATCAACAAATGATCAGCATCACTCAGCATGCCACATTACCAAATTGGGAATATATTGCTGATAACCTTCAACTACATAACATCTGGGCTCATATGTCTCAGAGAAGGGTGTTAAGCTAAGAGAATAAATTCTCCGCCACCAACGGAAATATATTTGAAAGAAATCTGCTTTATATCTCAATTTGTAATGTCAGACACACAATCCATACAAGTCTGTTTTGGGTTCGAACTGAACCGGAGGCACTTCCAAAGAAGTCCTTGCAATCCGGATATTCACAATCCCGATCGGACTTCCCATCACTTAGGGAGTCTCTATACCGGCGCGACTCGGTGCAGAGACAATCGATAGGTCATCCTATCGCTCTTGCAAATACCCGGTCTTCACCACCGGTCTTCAAATGCTATCCATAACGTCGAATCACATATTCGGAATGGTTTATACGACACAAAGGTCTTCTCCCGGCTAAACCGAATAGTGAGCACAATATTTAAAACATATGGATATGGGATTTCAATTAAGTCACAACTTAATAATTCAAAACTTACTTTCAAATGGTTTAAACCCATTACCATTTCAAATCTTTTAAACAAAAGATTCATTTCACAAAGTTCACCCAGTTTCATAAAGATCCATTTACAGATTTCAAAACAATTTCCATTTCAATTGGATTAACTCATTTAAAATCTTTAAATTAAAGATTTACTTATAGTTTTCAAACTGTTTCCATAACCTGGAAAATCATTTTCATCTTTAACTTGAAATCCCTTTTAACACAATTTGGAAGTTCACTTCTTATATGAAAGCTTTTATTATTTGAAAACAATAGTTTCATTTTCAGAAAGATCCAATTTTATTTACACGAGTTAAAGCCTTTGAATTTAAATTTAAATTCCCAAATCAAACCGTTAAAATAGTTTAACCCATATAAACTGGTATAATATCCTTAGTCCCTAGTTTCCAGATCATAGGATTCAATTTCAAATATTGAATTCAAATTTAAATCAAAATATTTAAATTCCAAAACTCAATCAAGTTACAAATAAATTTCATGTTTGAAATTCCATTTCAATAGCTTTTCACTTTAAACCCAATCCATTCCCTAAACATTTGAATTTAAATATTCAACATTTAAAAAAAAATTCATTTCCAAGTCTGTGACTTAATCAATTTCCTCGTGAAATCCATATTTGTGTGTGTATAAGTATGGTCCAGGGGTTTAACACACAATAGTGCAACATCATTCAATCATCACAGATCAAATACAACAATATATTTGATAAGCGGTATAAACTATAATGCTTATCATTCATTCACAGATCACAGATAATATACAAATGTATCACAAATAAATGAATAAATTATACACAGCTCAATCTACAGAACAAAATATCACAGATCAGATAGGACAATCGATTCAAGGCATCTCATACAATACAATCATTCATAAGTAAGGTCAAACATTCAATGATCATTTGAAAGAAGGATTAATTAATTGTTTATTCCTAATTAATTCAATTTATTTCCAATTTAATTAATTACTTATGAATTGGTTATCCAATTATGATGAATTAATTTCAAATCATTTGATATAAATTAATTAATCAATTACTTAATTAATTAAATCATTCTTAATTAATCATATTTATTAATTAATCTTTAATTTATCTCCTTTTGATTAATTACCCTTAATTAATCATAATAAGTAATTATCCCCAATTACTTAATTAACTCTAACCATTAATTAATTTCTTTTTAACTAAGTAATTTATCTTTAATCGTTTTTATTAGTTAATTAACCTTTAACTACATTAATTAGTCTCAAATTAATTACCCTAATTTATTTATCACATTATTCTTGAATTAATTATTGCTTAATCACTTGATTAATCAACTTTAATCATTAATTAATATTTAATTAAAAATCCTTAGTTGCTAATTAATTAATCTTTAAACCTTCATATATTACTTTATCCTCTAATTACTTATTTAATTAATCCAAATCATTAATTAATTAAATAAATTATCCATTTTTAATTAAATTAATAAGTAATGAATTATAAATCATTAAATCTTCATTACTTAAAGTAAAACTTATTCATACTTATGATTTAATTATTAATTACAATATGTTTGGAAACATTGATTTTAAATTTCAAATTAAATTCCAAATTAAATTTCAAGCATTAGAATAAATACAAATTTATCTTTAATAAAGTTTAAAAATCCAAATTAGATTTTCTAACTTTTAATTTCTCGTGCTAAAGTAATATTTTTGTCATAAAAGAAATTTAAAGAGTTAAAATCAAATTCTTTTTAAATCCACATATTAAAAGTATATTTTAACATTTGAATTCATTTTTTAAACATTTAAATTTTATAAAACCTTATTTCCAAAACTAAAATTTTCAAACTGAACTTAAATTTATAGTTATACTTTGACTTAAAATTCAGTTTAGACCTTAGTTTATAAAATTTAAATTTAGTTTTAAATTTCAAAACAAAACAGGTTAAAACCTGAAACTAAGACCTACCCGAGCCTCACCAGCCTCTGCTTCGGGTCCAACCCACAAAGCTCCGAGTAAAACTTCGACTCAACCAGTAACGACCCGCTATTTTGGACCATTCAAATCGATAATAAAACAATACATATCCGACTTGAATAATTCAAAATACCGAATTGTTAATTAAAATTTGGCAAAACTTAAAATATACAGTAAATAAATCAATCACAGATCACAGAGTAATATAATGCAGCGGAATAGATAAAGAATAGTAGTTCATGAAGCTACTCTATACATCAGAGTTAGAAAAATACAATCGAATAGTTCAAATGCAGTGAAGTCTCCAATGCAACAGATGACTTCTCTGAACCAATCAACTGGAAAGGCTGGAATCTGAATCGATAGTTGGATTTCCAAATGAAGCTCCGAACTCCAAAGGTGAGTCTCAAATGCTGTATCACTCAGTCTGACCCGAGCGTAAAGAAAAACATAAAACACTCGAGTCAGGATTAACATTCTTATATCAATAAATCCAACTCAAGTGAAATATCAACGGAAATACAATTAACTTAAAGGATGTTTGGGATAACCATCCTCTAAGGGTCAATGGAACTTTCTACAAGGTAGAAATATACACTATAAAACCATGGTCATTTCAGCTTAATTTATACTTCAAAACCAAATCTCATTTTCACTTCAAATATCTCTATATTTCCCAAAATAGTATTTATATATATTAAATAATTTACACAGTAAAGTATTTTCAATTTCCTCAACTTAACAAAACGTTCCAACATCAACGCGACCTTCCCATTCAAATTAAATTCAATCTCGATTTATCAATTTAAATTAAACTCAATTTCTAAAATCACCACTTAAATATTATCGATCTCAAATTCGAATTTATAATCACAAATACCCCTTTTATAATTCCATATATTTCAAAACTTTAAGTATTTAGCGTTTCATCTAAATTTTCATTCAATTTAGTTTTCTAAATAATAAATTCAAATTTAGTTCAACCTAAATTTTCATTTCAATTCAATTTAGTTGCTAAATAACAAATTCAACTACGTTGATTTCAAATACAGATCCGAATCTCAACATAACCATTTAAATTCCAATATGGTTCAAGGCTTTAATATTTAAATGTTCTATATAACAGTTTCATATAGATCTCGATTTAACCTCATTGTTATTTAGTCTTGAAATACTCCCTTATTAGATTCAATATCATTTAAGTAACCTTAAATTATATTTTACTCAATATTTTCTTTAATATTATTAAACGTGAAATATTTATTAAATCACTTAAATAAAAAATCCAGTTACAAAATCATACCTTTAAATTTTCCATTCAATAATTTCAAATCGATTTAATTAAATAAATCCTTATTTAAAATACCATTCTTAATAAACCCAAATTTATCTCCCAATCTTAATTATTCAACTTTTTACAATGGTAAATTTTGAAATATAAATCTTAAATAATCCTCAAACATATTATATGGATGAAATCAATCTCAATAATATTATTATTAAATATATATATAAAATTTCCATTTATATATATAATATTTTAAGAACCAATATTTATTAAATCCCATATATTCTTTTCAACTGTAGAAATTTATTTTCAAAATATTTATATGGACCAACGGTGTCTGTATATATTTCCTATCATATAGTCAAGTGCTACGGATATTTATCATTTCAATCCATATACTAAATATATACGGGTGGATATCATTTCAACCCGTAATCCCAAATTCAATTAAATAAAAATCGCTTGGGTTTATCATTTCAACCCATAACGATATTCTCCTATTCTAAAGTCTGTTCGGGTATGTATCATTTCAACCCTTAGTGAATTTCTAAACTACAGGGAACTTGCAGAGTGATAACAGAAAATACAATAAAATAACAGTCATATATCATCAACAACAATATAATATAAACAACAGGATATGGTGTCATATCCCGCAGGTGAACAGTTACAGATAATAGCATATATAACAAATTTAAATAACTACAGCAGCATATTTCAATTGTCGTTTCAATTGACATCAAATTTAATGAATAAAAGAATGTTAATCGTGAGTGATTACTCACCTCTCGAGCCTAGAGAATACAGAAGATGACACGGATATGCATATTGCTACAGACACTGAAATTTGAATTATGAATTGAAGCAAAGCAAAATCGGCACGAATTCAACGATCAAAGCTGATAACAAGAATTGATGGAACAAGTCAGAACGGGATCGACGAAGATAATGGTATGAGTGGACTCATATATATATAACTATACATAACTATATATATAAAGTCATATTCTAAATCCAACACATATTAAATTAAATTAAATATATATGTTTTTATATTTTCCAAAATCATTGTTTTTTTATTTAAAACACATAAATTAGAATCAAGCATATATACAATATGAAATTTGAAATAAATACTTATATAAACAAACTAATATTAATCATGTGCTAGGTTACAATACTGACATATTTTAGCTGTAAGAAAGAGTGTAATGAAAGAAGTCAACATCAGTTACAATATATTTATATAAACCAAATGTAACATATATTTAGTTGACATAACAAATGAATTCTTTTATAAAATAATATACATTGGGCGCTATTTCATAAAAATGCACATACAATACCATTTGCATACGAACAACAAAAGCAGATTATATATATAGATATACTATTTAAAAATCAATATTTACATTTCAACTAACATCAGAAAACAAATATAAACTTTATACTTTATATATGTTTTATGGAAAAAGAGAAAAAAAAACAGAACGCAAAGTGGATCCAACGTTTGGAATTCAGGGATTAGTCCTGAAGGCTAATACCGTCGGATCATTTTTATTAAATTTTTGGATAAATTTCAGTAGAAGAGTAGCAATTTATTTAAAATAACGTGGTGTGAAATGAATTGATGGAATGAATAAAGTAACGTATTATTAGTACCCAAATAATCAAATGACACATTACGTTGGTTTCTTAATAACGACAGTAACGTTCAATTTGCTAAAAGGTTAATTTAGGACGTTATCTTTGTCTTATTTGTAAGCGATTGATATATCATACCTCTTTTAAATTTAAGATCAGCTCATGGCATGGCGTATGAAAATTCAAATTCCATCGCATCATATATTTATTATTTTCAGTTTAGAAATGTATGAACTTATCAAAATTTTTTTTGGCTATAAATGACGTAAAACACCACTGCTTATTAAATTTGTCGTGTACTGTGTTTAAATACTTCCAAAGCATTTGTTGATTTATTTAAAAGCTATAAAATGAAAGGAGTGAAAAGAGAAAAAAAGAAATAAAGAATATACATACATATATATATATATATATATATATATAATAAAACATGGGGAGAGAGACGAAGATACAGATGGTGGTACGTATCTTGTTCTATTCATAAGTAAATATCACCATAAATTCCTTTGCATATTTTTAATTGCTATAACCAATGCTTTCATATATAACAAGTCCAATCTTATATACATAGCTACATATTATAATGGGTTATGAAAACTTATATATACACCTTATAGTATAATATATATAATTAGATAAAGTGTATATATTAGATAATAGAATACAATAATATAGATGGAAAGAGAATTGCAGCAAGCTAAAATTTATAATAAAAAACAAAGTGTTGCAGGAAGTTGAAAACAACAACTAATGCAATAATATTTATTATAAGTTTCGAAATCCATTAGACAAAAGAAAACACAGCTTGTATAACAATCCATTAAACAAAATAGACTATATATAGTACTAGTACATATTCATGCTATATGTAAACATTTAAAAACGAAACATATATTGCAATATGATACGCATACCATTTATAAAAATATGGATGACGAGGGGAGGAGGCATGGAGTGGGTTGTGGCTCTTGACAGGTGGTTCGAGCTATGGTGGTGGAGACTTGACGAAGCTATAGGAAGGAGAACTGGTCCTTTTTCATTTTTCCATCATATGTGTTTTAGCATTGTAATGGGAAAAATCTGTTTTTTTTCAAGAAGCAACACAGAGGAAGAAAAAATGAAGCTAAATAGGCTCAGAGACTACATGTTATAAATATTTAATATAGTTGAACGGTAGGAATGAGTAATCCAGCAACTAAAATTGGAACCATGGAAATAGAGGGGTCAATCGCTAGAATTTAGGAGGTATGAATGGTAACGGTTGTTTGAATTGTATACCAAATATATAACTTTATATTTCATTATTAATTGAATAGGAGAAATGAATTGGTGGAGAATGAGCTGTCCATTTATGATATACTGTTACATGTAATTTGTTAACGAAGAAACGGTAGAATAATGATAGATTTGAATTATATACCGGTGTGATGCAATAACAACGGTCAAGTTGATAAGGTGGATATTTAAACAATTTATTGCTTGATTGGATAGCACGTAAGTATGGAAAGGCAAGGATATTAAAATGGAAAAAGGAATGGACAGAGAAATTTAAGCGAAGATAAAACGTACAGGAATAAATATAGAGTAGTGGGATGGTCACGATAATTCAGTGGATAATTAAAGCAACTTTTTAATGCCACCAGCTGCACGTTCAAATTTTTATACGTTTTCTTGTATGTTTATATATACATTATTTATTCCATCAAATAACGCGCCTTTTAAACGCCAAATTAAACAGTTTATTTATACACAAAGTTTTGAAAATTTATTACTTATATAAAAATATGATTTGTTTACACATTTACTAAGAAATTTATTTCAAAAATGTATATAAGTAAAATATAAAATATTAAATTTTTAAAAGTATAAAATCAATTTTTTTAAAGAACAAAAGGTGAAATAAACGTGGTTACGAATATATTAAATTAAACCAAAAGATTAAAAATTAAAAATTTAAAGATTTATAACTTCAAAAAAATGTTAAGTTTTAACCAAAATAAGAATTTTAGAATTTTCACACTAATAAAAATCTTGGGTGATTATTTATAATTAAATTTAGACAATCAAATTTTCGAAAAATAAAGCCCTAGAGTTCTAAATAAAGAATAAAATATTGCTAAAATTTGGGCTGTTACATTCTCCCCTACTCAAAACTTTTCGTCCTCGAAAAGGAAGGAGGTAGGAGAATTAAAACAACCAGAAAGAAAACAGATTGAAAGACAAGATAAACAATAAATTTAAATTTTTTATAAATTGTACTTGAAA
Source organism: Allium cepa (assembly GCA_030765085.1). Taxonomy (NCBI): domain Eukaryota; kingdom Viridiplantae; phylum Streptophyta; class Magnoliopsida; order Asparagales; family Amaryllidaceae; genus Allium; species Allium cepa. The sequence continues at coordinate 957,553,371 of CM060939.1, read as the reverse complement.
TATTCATTTGAAAACTTCACTTGGAAATCAATTTTCTTTAATACTTTTTTTTACTACTTTATCTTAAGATACTTTCAACATTATAGATACATCAATAATCATTTTATTTAAACACGTGTTATTCAATTAATAACTTCAAAATATTTATAACACTAAAATTTTCTATTAAACAATGTAGTATACAAATAAGCAATATTTAAAAAGGATATATCCAACAAGGAAGGAAGGTAGATTTGGAAAACAGAATCAAGGTGAATAACTAAACTGAGCAGATAAGGTAGATGCAAGGAATAGTATCGGGCACGAATAATTGATCTAGAACCATAAGAACTTAAATTTCTAATATTAATTCAAAATTTCTTTGTTGGGAAAAATACTTTTATAATAAATACCTTTATAATAATACTTTTATAATAAAATACTATTATATTGAAATAAATTTTCCTTTCGAAAATACTTTTATAACTCGATGTTTCAACAAGTTTATCCTCGTTCTTGCGGACTCTGGCCATGCGTTGATCAGGCGCAAAGCTAGAATTCTTCAAGTACTTAGTAGACTTGTTTCAACACCCAGTGAAAATACTTGAAAAACCTTTAAAACAGATATGGAAAGTACAATCCAAACAAAACAACCAAACCAAAACCTTTGTCCGACCATGGTTCGCAGATACACAATGGTTACGCCTGGATCCCCCAGGAAACAATCCGTATCCGTAAGCTTTCTCAGCCCTGCGAGTTACGCCATGATGACTAGTAGAGTGCAGGATACACAATGGTTACGCCTGGGTCCCCCAGGAAACCATCCGTACCCCTAGGCTATCTCAGCCAGGTAGTTTCGCTACTATTCGCGACCTACACAGATTACAGGATACACAATGGTTACGCCTGGGTCCCCCAGGAAACAATCCGTACCCCTCGGCCAGACTCAGCCAGGCAATTGCGCTATGCAGTCGCGAGAGAAAAAACCATGGGTTACGCCACGGTGAGAACACTCGAGTATTACATCCGAAAAACCAAAAATCGGAGAGAATAATATCGATAGAATGAATCCACGATGTGGCCACAAAGCGGATATCAAGCAGAAGGCACTTTCCATATCTTTACTTCAAAAATATATATCATATAGTACCTTTTCAAATCACTTTCAAATATCATACTTATATAAAGTCCATATATATAGGATTCCATTTTCCCAAATCGAATACTTTCCAAAATCAATAGTAGATCAAATCATACTTATATAGGCTTCGATTATATAAAATCTCTTTCCAAATTGAGTACCTTTCAAATCAATAGATTTCAAATCAACTTCATACTTATACAATCCATTTTATTTAAGTTCGATCACTCCCAAATCAAGTGCTTAATAATATAAGGTTCTCAAATTTCAAATCATTTCAATATCAATTCAGTTTCAAAACCCTATATGATTTCACCCAATTTTCTTCCAAATTAAATATCGAAATTTCAAAGTTCCCAAAATAATAGGTTTAGAAAATTATCCCATTTTCCAAATTAAAATAATTCAAGTCAAACAAATTCATTTCCAAATCACCATATAAGCACTGGTTTTTAATTCCAATTTAATTTCAAAACCAAATATTTTCCCAAAATCAATTATACTCAAAATGGTTTCCAAATTTATAATTATCCCTTTTATTTTTAAAAACTTTTAAACTATCTATTTCTATGTGAAATATCCAATTTACCTTTCTGAAAACCATTATTCAACTATTTTTTTTCAAAACATTTCAAAACTAAATTTATATTCTTTGTCAAACATTTTATGCTCTTCGAAATTTCTTAGCTTTGAAAAATTAATCTCGATTTGGAAGTGTTCGAATATTCAAAATAGTTAGGGAAATCAAATTTCCAATTCAAGACTTGAAAATCAACAATAAATAGATAGGATTATACCAAATCAAATTCGAAACTCGAGTACTGAATACCGGTTTCCTTTAAATCATTTTAAATATATATACATATATCTTTCGAATATCGAATTATTCTTCGGAATTTGAAATCAAAAATTGTTTCACAATATCACTCGCATAGCAAAGCTACTAGAGTGCCTCTCCCCCAATCTGAAAATCGAAAATCAATGTCGATGATGCATGCACTCATCACCGAAATTATTTTCCAACGACAAAGTGAGTTTGGACTTCTATTTTCTTAAAACTTCCTTGAAATTTCATTGAAAACATTGGAACTCATTTGAGTCATTTGAAACACCTCTTATTCAGAAAATACTTTCAAATCGCATTATTGTATAATTTCAAAAATCTTAAAACCAATTTCAAAACACCGGAATTCAATTCTCGAATTTCAAATTTAAATCTACAGTTACAAATCATTTTTATATAAATCTATTTCTTATAATTTTTCAAAATTTCAAATCCTTTCAAAACCTTTTTATATAGAATAACATTTCTTATTTGCTTAATATATATATATATTTATATATATAGGTATATAATCCTTATCGAAAACATTTTCACTTTTATATATGTAAAAAAATCATAGTTATCAAAATAAAATTTCGGTATAAACAATTTCAAAAATACAAACAAAACCCGATTTTCAAAGGATGATTCGAGAATGGATTTCAAAACAAAGATAGCGATTTAATTTAGAGGATCTCCAATCAATAGAATCCTGATTCGAAGATAGACTCAATCGAAGATGAGATAATTAAATTACAAAATAAAAGATGGATATACTTCTATAAATCGCGGGCGACCTTTACCGGTCAACCGTGATTCCAAAATTAGATCGGTGTAGAATTCTGAGGCAATTTGACATTCAATCGCCAGAGATATAGAATTCGGCATAACAAGATATAGCAGCATCGTAAACCGAGGATACAGAAATCTTCGGTGAGTCAATGCCAATTGAAAAGGAGTTTTCACCCCCGTTACAAATCATTCATTGGAGTTATGGGATACTCCAGAATCAAACGAATATAAATAGGGAGGGACAGAATGAATTTCGGAACCGAGGGACATTCCAAAATTCAAAGGAAATCGAGTCAAAAGGAAGAGATTCAACTCGAGTGGAAGTGATTCTGTAAATAAATTTACTATATATGCTAAGTTTTGCCTAGAGCCAAAGCTCTGATACCAACTGCACGACCCGCTATTTTGGACCATTCAAATTGAAAATAAAACCATACATATCCGACTTGAATAATTCAAAATACCGAATTGTTAATTAAAATTTGGCAAAACTTAAAATATACAGTAAATAAATCAATCATAGATCACAGAGTAATATAATGCAGCGGAATAGATAAAGAATAGTAGTTCATGAAGCTACTATATACATCAGAGTTAGAAAAATACAACCGAATAGTTCAAATGCAGTGAAGTCTCCAATGCAACAGATGACTTCTCTGAACCAATCAACCGGAAAGGCTGGAATCTGAATCGATAGTTGGATTTCCAAATGAAGCTCCGAACTCCAAAGGTGAATCTTAAATGCTGTATCACTCAGTCTAACCCGAGCGTAAAGAAAAACATAAAACACTCGAGTTAGGATTACTATTCTTATATCAATAAATCCAACTCAAGTGAAATATCAACTGAAATACAATTAACTTAAAGGATGTTTGGGATAACCATCCTCTAAGGGTCCATGGAACTTTCTACAAGGTAGAAATATACACTATAACACCGTGGTCATTTCAGCTTAATTATACTTCAAAACCAAATCTCATTTTCACTTCAAATATCTCTATATTTCCCAAAATAGTTGTAACGACCCAGAATTTATATTAATTAAAATTTGAATATTTAATTAAATTTAAATATTAATAAGTGAAATTTATAAGTCGAATAATTTATTTTTCGAATATTGGATTTAATTTGATGATTAAATCGATAATTTAATAGTTGAAAATACAGAAATAATTGAAAATTGGGTTAAATATGATTGAAATCGATTTGTAAAATTTTATTTTATCATGTTGATATTTTAGAACTTTTAAAATCGAATTAAAAGTTAAATTGTGAAAATTGAATATTTTAATATTTAATCGACTAGTGAAATTAGCCATTTTTCGAACAGTCTCAGAATTGGACGAAACTAGTTCCATTGGATCCGTAATAGTTTGTTCTTATCGGATTTCAATTTTCGTAGCAATCGGAGTTACCGTTTGACCGTGGCAGCTCGAAACGCATCGAATTGTTTTTAATTTTTAAATCGGCGAGTTAAAATAGCCATTTTTCAAAAAGTCTCGTATTTCGACGAAACCAGTTTCATCGGATCCGTAATGTGATATTATTGTAAGATTTCAAATTTCAAGTCGATTGGATTTACCCTTTGTCCGGTACAAATTAAAACGCATCGAAATCGGTTTAAATCGGTTTAATTTAATTTGATCGTTTAATTCCATATCTCGCACAGATGATCGAATTAGCTTCCGAAACCTGTTCCATTGTGTCCGGAACACGGGATAAACCCTAGGAACATCGGTTACCATGCGTAAATCGGAGTTTTGAAAACCCGGATTAATATTGTTCGTTTTATTTCTATAAATAGCCCCCTTTATTCACAAAATTGAGAAAAATAAAACCCTAAACCTATCATCAGCCAGCCGCCACTAATGGAATCAATGGCCAGCAATCTCCAATCTTCATTCCTTAATCTCTTCCAATCCATTCAATATTTTTGAATACTTTCTAAATGAAAAACGTAGAGCACAAGGCAATTTAGAGATCCATACGGGAATGATGAAAGATGGAGCACCATGGCATCGCCAAAGTACTTGCGTTCGTGATGAGTTGCGCACGGTTTTCTGAGCCAAGGGGAGCGCCGAGCTTTTCAAGGTGGTAGCCGAAGGCGTGTGGGGCCATGGCCGTTCGAATGAAGTCACCTGATCATGCTAGAAATCGACGTGGTGATGGCGAAATCGAGCCCTAGGTCGGCCTTCATGGGTTCGTGCTCATGTATCTAACTGGGAGGGAAGAAGCAATTTCAAGTGGCCACGATTTGATCTTGGAAATCTACGGCCTGGAATCGAGATTAGGGTTTAAATAAATTAAATAATTTGTAAATTGTTATATTAGAAATTGTATAAACTTTAAAATGGTATATCTCTTTGCTGCGAGGTCGTAAATTCCCGAAACGAAAAGCGTTGGCTTCATATTAACGAGCACTACGCGATGGAGTTGGATTGGAGACGATTGGAATCGGTGAGAATTTCGGGTAAAATTAAACGCCCGTTTAATTTTATTCGAAATAAAAGCTGAAAACGAAATTGAAAGCGAGGTGAGAACTTCTCACTCAATCGAACAGTTTCGATGTTTATTTTAAATAGTTAGATTTAAAATTGTTGATTGTATGCCTGAATGATGATTGTTATCTATTGATTGTTAAATAGACATTATACGCCGTTAGTAAGGAGAGGTTATTTATTAAAAACATATACCGCGAATATTTCATAAACAGTGAAATTGGTATTATATATAATAGCAATATATATATATATATATATATATATATATTGGCATATGTATATATTGCAGTTGTTGATTTCCCGCATTGTATAGTGGATGAGACCCTATTGCGCCGTCTATTAAGCGGATAATATTTTAAATCCCATATACCGCGATAATTCCGTACTGGAGCGGAATTGGTATTGTGCTAATGTTTGTGGATGCAAGGAAGCAGGTTGGAGGGATCCAACTGGATTCCTCAACTGTATTGATTTATTTACAGATATTTTGATATTTGTTGATTATCATATCAATATATGATATTTGGATGTCGTGATTGACTATTTGGTGCTGCTGCATCATCGGATCCATTTTTGAAGTTTTAAAATAATGATTTTTGGCTTTTAAAGGAATTTTTTTAAGTGATTTTCAAAAGTATACGTTTTATTAAATTTTGAATTGATTCATTTTAAATAATTAAAACGTTATAAATTTTTATGTTATAAAAATTAAGATTTTTGAGAAATATAGCCGCAATGAGATTTTTGGAAATAAATAGTTAATTAATTTATAAAATGGTTTAATTGGGAATTTTGAGTTATTATAAACGGTTTATATAAGAGATTTATAAAATTGATATTTATAAATTAAAAATACTAGAATTATAAAACAAGTTTTTATAAGTAATAAAGTGAAATAAAAAATGGATTTCATAAGTGAATTGAAATTTATAAATTTATGAAATATGAAGATATAAAATGGATAAATTTTGTAAAATATAAGATTTATAAGTAATCAACTTATAAATCGGATTTTGGCATTTAAAATGAGATATAAAACGGATTTTTTATAAATAAAAGTTTATAAAAATATAAATGGAGTTTATAAACGTTGTTTATAAATCCGAAATAAATTGAATTTGATAGGTTGGATATAGGAATATATGAAAGGAATTATATTCACGATTTTGGACAGTGAATATATTATTAAATGAAATGGATATGTTTTGGGGAAGGAATATTGTAAAATGAAGTTGATGATTTTAAAGACGTTTTAAAATGCATTAAGTATCGAATACATAGATTTCAACATTCATTGTTGAAATAGACGTTTCGAGAAATAGAAAGAAATGGTGGATTATAACACTGTTGTTATAGTAAATGGTTTCCGAAAGGAAATGTTTTATATGGTATTGGGATTTATATATCTATCTAAATTTCGAATCCCTATACTAGCGATTTTGGGTCGTAGTAACGATGTTTTACGCAACATTCGTTTTAGCCCAAATAAATGTGTTAAGTGAATGATTTCCTTAAGGAATGAAATATATACTAAATTTTGATTTAAGTATATCGAATATTTTCAAATGTTGAAAATAAATAGATTTGTGATGTACTTATTATTAAATAAGTATGGAAATATTTTTCGAACGTGAAATGAACGTTTTAAAATTTATCCTTGTAAGATAAATTGAAAGTGAATATTGAAAATCGATTGAAAATCGTACATCATAGATACTTTGGGATTATAAATTCACTATGGAATTTATAAAAGAAAGGGGAATTAGTTTAAAAATAAACGTTGATTTATTTTTAAAGTGTGGGAATAAATTTACGAATTTGAAACGTAAATATATAAAATAAATCGGTAAGGATTTATTTAATTGGTTTAAATGAACCATGTTGAAATGAAAGAAATTCCGCGTAAGGAAAAGTGATTTGAAAATTTGTTTTCAAATGGTTGAAGTGTGGAAAATTATATATCTAGTAAAGATATTTTGGAAAGTAAATAATTTGGAAAATTATTTGGATTTGGTGATGTTGAGCATGCCTATTGATAGTTAAATAATCCGACAATCAATATTTACCTTTAAATAGGTATTTGTTGTGAATTGCTTGAATTTGAATGCCACACTTATTTTTGAATAAGCGCTCACTATTCGGGTTAGCCGGGAAAGGACCTTGGGGTCGTATAACACATTCTGAGTATGTGAATACGTCGTTATGGATTGCATTTGATGACCGGTGTTGAAGACCGGATATTTGTGAAAATGGAAGGATTACCATCGAGTTACTCTACATCGGCTGATCTCCGATATAGAGGTTTTATCACCCTTAGTGACGGGAAGTCCGGTCGTGATTAGTGAATATCCGGATTGCAAGGACTTCTTTGTAAGTGCCTTCGGTTCTGTTCGATCCCGGAACAGACTTGTATGGATTGTATGTCTGACATTACAAATTGAGATATAAAGCTGATTTCTTTCAAATATATTTCTGTTGGTGGCGGAGAATTTATTCTCTTAGCTTAACACCCTTCTCTGAGACGTACGAGCTCAGAGGTTATATAGTTGAAGGTTATTAGTGATATACTCCCAATTTGGTAGTGTGGCATGTTGAGTGTTGTGTGGAATGATCATTGTGTTGATCATTTGTGATAGGATCATTTATTTGATCATTTATCTTGGTGATCATTTCTATGATCATTTGTTGACCCAAAGCACGACTTTTGTATAAAGTGTGGCTTTGTGGACGAGACTTCGTCGGACCTCACACCCCGGAAATGGTCAAAACAGGAAGGATGCGGCAAGGTTATTAGGGGTAGCGCCCTTTAGTGTATGTCATTCCTTCTGGATAGAGGTGGTATCATGGTATGGAGCCCAGATATTTAACCTATGTTGTTGCTGCATATTTTGTGGTTGTTGGAAATCGAGGATCCTCGGATAGATCGGTTACGATCGGGGGATGACATATTCGTGTCAGTAGTTACCCAGTTAGGGGTAACCCGGCCTTGTGTTGGCAGAGATCCGGTTTGGTTCTCGGGGACGTCCTTCCAGAGGCGTTCTCATGTGGCAATGGGAAGTTCCTTGGCCTGACCATTTGTTGGAAATCCAAAGAAACAATACGATCTTGTACGGTTTTAGTTGTATAACCTGCTATGGAATGTGGCGGTAACCTGGTATTGAACATAGTAGCTATAGTAGGCATAAGTTCGAAATGTCTATGTTGGCTAAGATTTATATTCTATTTTCGAAATGAATTTTGCCTACACTATGCACTAGTAATAATATCAAATGTTCTTTTTAATGCGTATCAAGCATCTTTGACTATCATAAGGAGAAATCTCCTTCGATTCTGCGTTTGCATTGTGTGTGTGTGCGGGAGGCCTTATGGTAGTCTCATTTTTAAAAAGCATTGCGAATTGACTTTAAAGCTATTCCTCTATTTTGTTTTCAAAGATAAATAAACTGTTTTGAGTTCTCACACCAGTCTCATGACTGACTCGGATTTTATTGTTTTCCTTCCTAAACTCTGGGTGCCCACCAATTTCGACACGGGCAGTCAAGAGTTAGGTTTATCAGGATATTCTGGAATTCAGGAGTTGCAGGAGGCAAGCTGGAGGGCATGGCGTATACTAGTATATAGTATTTCTTTTCCGCTGTTGATGTTGTTTGTTGTTGTACACTCTGATGATGTAATGAAATGTAATGTATAAAATGTAATAACTGATATAGTTCTTGTTTAAAGATTATTCATTTATTTATTATATGTTGTTCCACTGCGAATTGTGAGATTCTGATGTTGTTCTGTTATTTCTTTCTGTTCCGTTCTTTTCTCTTTAGTTTCTATCTTTTTCTCTCTTCTTCTACCTCTTTCTTCTTCTTAAACCATAATGGTTCGTTCTTCCGTGCATCTTGAATATATAAATGGAGATTAGTGTCTATTCAAGGAGTACGAAAAAGCGGACTATTACATTTGGTATCAGAGCTTATGGTTAAGCGACAACCATGGTTCTGTTGGGAATTACTCATTAATGATAGAGTCAGTAGTACTCTTGAATGAGTTTGAGTGTAATAATAGATACGAGCGCGTATTTGTTAGTGAATATAAATTGTTTTATATTGTGTTTGCTTATCCGTTGAGCTGTTTGTGAATTTTGGTCGGTATGTGGGATGCCATATTATCGATAGGGATTTCTAAACTCTTAAACGAGGCAAGTCGACATAGTATCGTTTTGAATTGGGTAAATGAAATAATTTTACCTCGATTATATTTTATATATATAAAGGAATAATTTTTCAGGATTATAAAGTGTATATATAATTGATTGCTTGGTTGTTGAAATATAAATATAAGCAAGTCAATCAAAGTTGTTTGAATAAAATAAATAAAAAACAACACTTGTGAAAGAATAATTGTATAAGCTAAAGAATTATAAGTATGAAGTTATGATTAAAATAATTTACAAGTGTGAAATAATGTTATATGTAAGAAGTGAAATTATATAAGTAAAAGATTAGTAAATGTGATTTATAATCTGAAATAAAATTCCAGAGAAGTGTTTTGAAAAGATTTAATATTTTGAAAAATTGTTTTAGAGAGATGAAAGCTCTAAACTCTTTTCGGTCGCTGGAAAATAATTCCGATGATGATCATGACATCATCGGTGTTCATTTTCGGGTTTCCAAAAGAGGTATTGCTTCCAGATTATTTTAAATGAAGTTGTTTGGAAAATTTTAAGTTTGGTTTTGGGAATTAAAAAGATAATTTTAATTGATAACTTATACAGATTGAATTTTGATAGGATAAATTTAACTTAAAGGATGGAGTTAAAATAAAGGAAGTGTAAGTAAATCAATAAAATCCAAGTTGAGATAAATTTGAGTTGTCATCAAAGACATGTAATTTGAAATTTAACAAAAGGAAAGTTAAATAAATTAATAAGTGAATTAATGAAATGAAGTCATTAAGAATTTGAACTTGAGTTATATAAATGAAATTCAACTTTATATTGTTAAAGGAATTAGCAATTGAATTGATAAATGGATTGAATCTTAATCCATTAAATGTAAAGTGAATAAATTTGGTTGTATTGAATAAACATTGGTTGTTATTTGATTGTTGATTGATTGTATATAATTCATTAAGTGTTAATGAAATTGAATTGGCAAAATTGAAAACTATGAAATTGAATTCAAATTGGAAGTAAATAAATTTGAATAGAATTGAATGTGAATTGGATTTAATTGGTGAATGTAAACTAACTGAAAATTGGACATGAATTAATGTTAGTAAATCCAATGTTAATGAATCAAATGTGATTTAAATTGAAAACCAGTTCATTGAATATTAATGAGAATATGAAAGAATATTGATTTGGTTATGGATGATAGTTGGTTGATGTTTGCATTTGTTGCTTTAGTTGCATTTGCTATATTATGCAGTTTTTATGTTGCTATATGTTGTATATTGATACTATTTTCATATATGCATGATTCTCATGTTGTTGTTGAGTGTTTAGTAGGTGCGGATCGCGTTTGCTTCGCATTTGGAGCTCGCTTTCGCGCTATATTAGCCGTATATGCTCGCTAATAAAATATAAGGTACATATCTCGGATTAAATATCGTACTTTTACACTTTTTCCCTACGGGATGCCTCATCACTTGATGAGATGTATATTTGTGATATATATACTATCATTTTTTTCGGATCGAGCCGCACAAAGGAGACTCTGGCGAATTTTTTCGAAAATTTAAGGCGTTAGAATATTTTTGAGAAAATTGGGAAAATTTTGAAAACTATTACTTTGGTTTTGGAATTGGAAGTTAAACGATATAGTTGGTTTTGAAAAGATAACTAAGTATGATTTGAAAACTTAGTAAAGTTATTGTAAGAAGTTTAATTATGAATTTTGGAAAAGTTAATGAATTCTGTAACTTTTCTTACTTTGTAATTTCGAGGACGAAATTCTTTTAAGGGGGGAAGTATGTAACGACCCAGAATTTATATTAATTAAAATTCGAATATTTAATTAAATTTAAATATTAATAAGTGAAATTTATAAGTCGAATAATTTACTTTTCGAATATTGGATTTAATTTGATAATTAAATCGATAATTTAATAGTTGAAAATACAGAAATAATTGAAAATTGGGTTAAATATGATTGAAATCGATTTGTAAAATTTTATTTTATCATGTTGAAGTTAGAACGATATTTTAGAACTTTTAAAATCGAATTAAAAGTTAAATTGTGAAAATTGAATATTTTTATATTTAATCGACTAGTGAAATTAGCCATTTTTCGAACAGTCTCAGAATTGGACGAAACTAGTTCCATTAGATCCGTAATAGTTTGTTATTATCGGATTTCAATTTTCGTAGCAATCGGAGTTACCGTTTGACCGTGGCAGCTCGAAACGCATCGAATTGTTTTTAATTTTTAAATCGGCAGTTAAAATAGCCATTTTTCAAAAAGTCTCGGATTTCGACGAAACTAGTTTCATCGGATCCGTAATGTGATATTATTGTAAGATTTCAAATTTCAAGTCGATTGGATTTACCGTTTGTCCGGTACAAATTAAAACGCATCGAAATCGGTTTAAATCAGTTTAATTTAATTTGATCGTTTAATTCCATATCTCGCACAGATGATCGAATTAGCTTCCGAAACCTATTCCATTGTGTCCGGAACGCGGGATAAACCCTACGAATGTCGGTTACCATGCGTAAATCGGAGTTTTGAAAACCCGGATGAATAGTGTTCGTTTTATTTCTATAAATAGCCCCCTTTATTCACAAAATTGAGAAAAATAAAACCCTAAACCTATCATCAGCCAGCCGCCACTAATGGAATTAATGGCCAGCAATCTCCAATCTTCATTCCTTAATCTCTTCCAATCCATTCAATATTTTTGAATACTTTCTAAATGAAAAACGTAGAGCACAAGGCAATCTAGAGATCCATACCGGAATGATGAAAGATGGAGCACCATGGCATCGCCAAAGTACCTGCGTTCGTGATGAGTTGCGCACAGTTTTCTGAGCCAAGATGAGGGCCGAGCTTTGCAAGGTGGTAGCCGAAGGCGTGTGGGGCCATGGCCGTTCGAATGAAGTCACCTGATCATGCTAGAAATCGACATGGTGATGGCGAAATCGAGCCCTAGGTCGGCCTTCATGGGTTCGTGCTCACGTATCTAACTGGGAGGGAAGAAGCAATTTCAAGCGGCCATGATTTGATCTTGGAAATCTACGGCCTGGAATCGAGATTAGGGTTTAAATAAATTAAATAATTTGTAAAATGTTATATTAGAAATTGTATAAACTTTAAAATGGTATATCTCTTTGCTGCGAGGTCGAAAATTCCCGAAACGAAAAGCGTTGGCTTCGTATTAACGAGCACTACGCGATGGAGTTGGATTGGAGACGATTGGAATCGGTGAGAATTTCGGGTAAAATTAAATGCCCATTTAATTTTATTCGAAATAAAAGCTGAAAACGAAATTGAAAGCGAGGTGAGAACTTCTCACTCAATCGAACAGTTTCGATGTTTATTTTAAATAGTTAGATTTAAAATTGTTGATTGTATGCCTGAATGATGATTGTTATCCATTGATTTTTAAATAGACATTATACGCCGTTAGTAAGCGGAGGTTATTTATTAAATACATATACCGCGAATATTTCATAAACAGTGAAATTGGTATTATATATAATAGCAATATATATATATATATATATATATATATATATATATTGTAACGTCCCGGAAATTTTCGACTTTCGAAAATTCAACATCGATACTCACTTTATCGACAGCCGAGCAATCGAACGACGGAAACCCGAAATGTTATGGTTTAAGAAAAGAAAGAGAGAGAAGAAGAGAGGAGAAGATAGAAAAGATAGAAAATAGACGGAAAAGAAAATAGAAAATAGAACGGAACAGAACACAACAGAACAACATCAGAATCTCACAATTCGCAGCGGAACAACATATAATAATAAATGAATAATCTTTAAACAAAGAACTATATCAGTTATTACATTTCATCATATTACATTACATCATATCATCAGAGTGTACAACAACAACAACAAACAGCGGAAAAGAAATACTATATACTAGAAATACGCCATGCCATCCAGCTTGCCTCCAGCAATTCCTGAATTCCAGAATATCCTGATAAACCTAACTCTTAACTGCCCGTGTGGAAATTGGTGGGCACCCAGAGTTTAGGAAGGAAAAAAATAAACTCCGAGTCAGTCATGTGACTGGTGTGGGAACTCAAAACAGTTTATTTATCTTTAAAATCAAAATAGAGGGATATTTTTAAAGTCAATTCGCAATGCTTTTAAAAATGAGACTACCATAAGGCCTCCCGCACACACACACAATGCAAACGCAGAATCGGAGGAGATTTCTCCTTATGATAGTCAAAGATGCTTGATACGCATTTAAAAGAACATTTTATATTATTACTAGTGCATAGTGTAGAGGAAAAAAAATTCATTTCGAAAGTAGAATATAAATCTTAGCCAACATAGACATTCCGAACTATGCCTACTATAGCTAACTATGTTCAATAGCAGGTCACCGCCACATTCCATAGAAGGTTATACAACTAAAACCGTACAAGATCGTATTGTTTCTTTGGATTTCCAACGAATGATCAGGCCAAGGAACTTCCCATTGCCACATGAGAATGCCTCTGGATGGACATCCCCGAGAACCAAACCGGATCTCTACCAACACAAGGCCGGGTTACCCCTAACTGAGTAACAACTGACCGAATATGCCATCCCCCGGTCCTTTGGGACCTTTCACCGAGCGCTCGCAATCAATTCACACAATCATAAAGTGTTTTCAACATGAGTAAGTATCTGGGCTCCATACCATGACACCACCCTTTTCCAGAAGGAAATGCACATATCCTAAAGGGAGCTACCCCTCATAACCTTGCCGCATCTTTCCTGTTTTGACCATTCACGGGGTGTGAGGCTCGACGAAGTCACGTCCACAAAAACATACTTTATACAAAAGCCATGCTTTGGGTCAACAAATGATCATAGAAATGATCACCAAGATAGACGATCAAATAAACGATCCTATCACAAATAATCAACACAATGATCATTTACAGCAACACTCAACATGTCACATTACCAAATTGGGAATATATCGCTGATAACCTTCAACTACATAACCTCAAAGCTCGTACGTCTCAGAGAAGGGTGTTAAGCTAAAAGAATAAATTCTCCGCCACCAACAGAAATATATTTGAAAGAAATCTGCTTTATATCTCAATTTGTAACGTCAGACATACAATCCATACAAGTCTGTTCCGGGCTCGAACAAAACCGAAGGCACTTCTCACGAAGCCCTTGCAAATCCGGGTATTCACAATCCCGATCGAATTTCCCATCACTTAGGAAATCTCTATACCAGGAGCTACCCAGTGCAGAGACAATCGATAGGTCATCCTATCGCTTTCACAAATACCCGGTCTTCAACACCGGCCATCAATGCTATCCATTACGTCGTATCACTATTCGGAATGGGTTATACGACCCCATGGTCCTTTCCCGGTTAACCCGAATAGTGAGTGCTTATTCAAAAATAAGCGTGGCATTCAAATTCAAACAAATCACATCAATTACCCATTCAAAGGGAAATATTGATAGTCGGTTATTGAACTATCAATGGATATGCACACATCACTAGTTTCCAAATAATTTTCCAAATTATTTATTTTCCAAAATATCTTTACAAGATATATTATTTTCAATACTTCAAAAATAAATCAATATTTATTTTTAAACAAGTTCCCCTTTCTTTTATAAATTCCATAGTGAATTTATATTTCACAATATCTATGCATATACGATTTCAATTATTCATTTCAATTTATCTTCAAAAAGATAAATTCTCTAATATTCACTTTATATTGGAAAAACTTTTCCATACTTTTTTATTCATAAGTAATTTCACAAATTTTATTTATTTTCAACACTTGGAAAATATTCAATATACTTAAATCGAGATTAAGTATATATTTCATTCTTTAAGGAAATCATTCTCTTAAATATATTTCTTTGGGCCAAAACGAATGTTACGTAAAATATCGTTACGACAACCCAAAATCACTAGTATAGGGATTCGAAATTAAAATAGATATATAAATCCCAATACTATACAAAACATTTCCTTTCGGAAATCATTTACTATAACAACAGTGTTATAGTCCACCATTTCCTTTTATTTCTCGAAAACGTCTATTTCAACAATAAATGTTGAAATCTATGGTTTCGAATCTCAACACATTTAAAACATCGTTAGATCGTTTTAATTCTGTTTAAAACCTCACATCTAAAACAATTTCTTTAACATGTTATTCACTATTCAAAAACGTGAATATACTACGTTAACAAATTTTCATCCTTTTATACATTTCATTTTAAAGGATTATTCACAGTCAAAAATATGAATATAACTCCATTAATAGGTTTCAACAATTTACTTATCAAAATAAGTCGTTTGCGAATTTATAAAACAACGTTTATAAACTCCATTTCTATTTATTTTATAACAACTTCCTTTTATAATATCCTTTATTAACCTATTCCAGTTTATAACTCAATTATAAACCAAAGATTCATATTATAAGTTAAATGCTTATAAAACGATTATTTTACAAAATCGTTCCTTTGAACTTCATAATTATAAATCTCATAACTTATAAGATTCAATTATTCACCCAAATCTATTCTTTTAATAACTTTATAAATTTTATAAACCTACTGTTTATAAAATTCCATTTATAACTTCACCGTTTATAATTCTATAAATTTCATTCATTTATGGAATTCATTTTCACTTCATTCAGAAACTTATAAAAACTCGTTTTATAATTCAAATGTTTTAAGTTATAAATATCAATTTTATAAATCTCTTAATATAAATCAATTTGTATTATTATTCTAAAACATCTTTAATCTCCTTTATAATTTCATCATTCTGATTTATAAAATAATTAAATTTCATAAATCCTATATTTAAACTTTTCACAATAATTTCAAAAATCCCGATTAAACTATTTTATAAAATCATTAACCTCATATTTTCAAAAATCAACCTTTAACTATATTTCTCAAAAATCATAATTTTTATAACATTAAAATTTATACGTTTATTTATTTAAAATGAATCAATTCCAAAATTATTTTATAAACGTATACTTTCAAAAATCACTTTAAAATCATTTTAAAATCCCAAAATTTGGTCCAATGATGCTACACACCAAATAGTCAATCACGACTACAACGATATCATATATCGATATGATAATCCATCAAATATCAAAATATCTGAAATCAAATAAATACTGTTGAGGAATCCAGTTGGATCCCTCCAACCTGTTTTCCTGCATCCACAAACATTAGCACAATACCAATTTCGCTCCAGTACGAAATTTTCGCAGTATATGGGATTTAAATATTATCCGCTTAATAGACGGCGCAATAGGGTCTCATCCGCTATACAAAAATGTGGGAAATCAATAACTCCAATATATACATATGCCAATATATATATATTGTTATTATATATAATACCAATTTCACTGTTTATGAAATATTCGCGGTATATGTTTTTAATAAATAACATCCGCTTACTAACGGCGCATAATGTCTATTTTAACAATCAATAGATATCAATCATCATTCAAACATGCATTCAAATATTTTAAATCTAACTATTTAAAATAAAATCGAAACTGATTCGATTGAGTGAGAAGTTCTCACCTTGATTTCAATTTCTTTTTAGCGATTTATTTCGAATAAAATTAAACGGACGTTTAATTTTACCCAAAATTCTCACTAACTCCAAATAACTCCAATCCATTTCCATCGCGTAGTGCTCGTCAATACGGTTCCAACGCAACTGGTTTCGCGCATTTTCGACCTCGTATGAAAAAGTTATGAATTTTTGAAGTTTGTACACGATTTAAACTAAAATTTACAACATAAATTTAAAATCTTATAAACCTACAACCTCTAGACCGTTGGATTCCCATCCCTTCATCACAGCCGTGCGTGCTCCCCCCTTACTCCATCTTCTCATTCACGTTAATTCCCAGCAAAGAACACGCGCAACAAACCCATTAAGCTCCATATTAGGTTTAAATTTTGCAACCAAATCACTAGCTTCCACCTCGATCAAGTACCACCATTTCGACCCCCTTCTCAAGAGCCACGTTCAGCCTCAAGCTCATAGAGCTCGGCCATCTCTCAACCTCAAAAAACGTGAACCATCGTGTGCGTTCAAATGAAGATTGCCGACAATCCACGAGCTCGTTTCCGATCATAGCCGTTGATCTTGTAACTCTCGCTACGATCTACAATATTGTAGTTAACAACTTTTGCAAATAACTGATGGATTGAAAGGAATTTGAGGAAGAAAGAAATGAATTTCTGGCCATCCATTATAAAAGAGGCAGCTGCAGTTTTCATTAGGGTTTAGTTTCTTTTTTTATTTATTTTTGAGAATTATGAGCTATTTATAGAGAAAAAAACGAACACTATTCATCAGGGTTTTCCAAACTCCGATTTACGCGCCGAAACTGACGTTCCTAAGGTTTACCCCGCGTTCCGGACACAATGGAATAGGTTTCGAAAGCTAATTCGGACATCTATGCGAGATATGGTAACAAACGATCGATTTAAATTAAACCGATTTAAACGATTTCCTAGGCGTTTTAATTTGTACCGGACAAACGGTAAATCCAATTAACACGAAATTTGAAACCTTACAATAATATCACATTACGGATCCGATGAAACTGGTTTCGTCGAAATCCGAGACTTTTTGAAAAATGGCTATTTTAACTCGCCAAATTAATATTAAAAATAAATCGATGCGTTTCGAGCTGCCACGATCAAACGATAGCTCCGATTGACACGAAAATTGAAATCCGGTAATAACTAACTATTACGGATCCAATGGAACTAGTTTCGTTCAATTCTGAGACTGTTCAAAAATTGACTATTTTCACTAGTCGATTTAAATATTAAAATATTCAATTTTCACAAATAAACTTTTAATTCGATTTTAAAAGTTCTAAAATATCATTCTAACTTCAACATGATAAAATAAAATTTTACAAATCATTTTCAATCATATTTAACCCAATTTTCAATTATTTCCATAATTTAACATATTAAATTATTGATTTAATTATCCAATTAAATCCAATAATTCAAAATAAAATTTATTTGACTTATAAATTCACTTATTAATATTTAAAATTAATTAAATATTAAAATTTTAATTAATAAAAATTCTGGGTCGTTACATATATATATATATATATATATATATATTGGCATATGTATATATTGCAGTTGTTGATTTCCCGCATTGTATAGCGGATGAGACCCTATTGCGCCGTCTATTAAGCGGATAATATTTTAAATCCCATATACCGCGATAATTCCGTACTGGAGCGGAATTGGTATTGTGCTAATGTTTGTGGATGCAGGGAAGCAGGTTGGAGGGATCCAACTGGATTCCTCAACTGTCTTGATTTATTTAGAGATATTTTGATATTTGTTGATTATCATATCAATATATGATATTTGGATGTCGTAATTGACTATTTGGTGCTGCTGCATCATCGGATCCATTTTTGAAGTTTTAAAATAATGATTTTTGGTTTTTAAAGGAATTTTTTTAAGTGATTTTCAAAAGTATATGTTTTATTAAATTTTGAATTGATTCATTTTAAATAATTAAAACGTTATAAATTTTTATGTCATAAAAATTAAGATTTTTGAGAAATATAACCGCAATGAGATTTTTGGAAATAAATAGTTAATTAATTTATAAAATGGTTTAATTGGGAATTTTGAGTTATTATAAACGGTTTATATAAGAGATTTATAAAATTGATATTTATAAATTAAAAATACTAGAATTATAAAACGAGTTTTTATAAGTAATAAAGTGAAATAAAAAATGGATTTCATAAGTGAATTGAAATTTATAAATTTATGAAATATGAAGATATAAAATGGATAAATTTTGTAAAATATAAGATTTATAAGTAATCAACTTATAAATCGGATTTTGGCATTTAAAATGAGATATAAAAAGGATTTTTTATAAATAAAAGTTTATAAAAATAAAAATGGAGTTTATAAACGTTGTTTATAAATCCAAAATAAATTGAATTTGATAGGTTGGATATAGGAATATATGAAAGGAATTATATTCACGATTTTGGACAGTGAATATATTATTAAATGAAATGGATATGTTTTGGGGAAGGAATATTGTAAAATGAAGTTGATGATTTTAAAGACGTTTTAAAATGCATTAAGTATCGAATACATAGATTTCAACATTCATTGTTGAAATAGACGTTTCGAGAAATAGAAAGAAATGGTGGACTATAACACTGTTGTTATAGTAAATGGTTTCCGAAAGGAAATGTTTTATATGGTATTGGGATTTATATATCTATCTAAATTTCGAATCCCTATACTAGCGATTTTGGGTCGTAGTAACGATGTTTTACGCAACATTCGTTTTAGCCCAAATAAATGTGTTAAGTGAATGATTTCCTTAAGGAATGAAATATATACTAAATTTTGATTTAAGTATATCGAATATTTTCAAATGTTGAAAATAAATAGATTTGTGATGTACTTATTATTAAATAAGTATGGAAATATTTTTCCAATGTGAAATGAACGTTTTAAAATTTATCCTTATAAGATAAATTGAAAGTGAATATTGAAAATCGATTGAAAATCGTACATCATAGATACTTTGGGATTATAAATTCACTATGGAATTTATAAAAGAAAGGGGAATTAGTTTAAAAATAAACGTTGATTTATTTTTAAAGTGTGGGAATAAATTTACAAATTTGAAACGTAAATATATAAAATAAATCGGTAAAGATTTATTTAATTCGTTTAAATGAACCATGTTGAAATGAAAGAAATTCCGCGTAAGGAAAAGTGATTTGAATTTTTTTTTTCAAATGGTTGAAGTGTGGAAAATTATATATCTAGTAAAGATATTTTGGAAAGTAAATAATTTGGAAAATTATTTGGATTTGGTGATGTTGAGCATGCCTATTGATAGTTAAATAATCCGACTATCAATATTTACCTATAAATAGGTATTTGTTGTGAATTGCTTGAATTTGAATGCCACACTTATTTTTGAATAAGCGCTCACTATTCGGGTTAGCCGGGAAAGGACCTTGGGGTCGTATAACCCATTCTGAGTATGTGAATACGTCGTTATGGATTGCATTTGATGACCGGTGTTGAAGACCGAATATTTGTGAAAACGGAAGGATTACCGTCGAGTTACTCTACATCGGCTGATCTCCGATATAGAGGTTTTATCACCCTTAGTGACGGGAAGTCAAGTCGTGATTAGTGAATATCCGGATTGCAAGGACTTCTTTGTAAGTGCCTTCGGTTCTGTTCGATCCCGGAACAGACTTGTATGGATTGTATGTCTGACATTACAAATTGAGATATAAAGCTGATTTCTTTCAAATATATTTCTTTTGGTGGCGGAGAATTTATTCTCTTAGCTTAACACCCTTCTCTGAGACGTACGAGCTCAGAGGTTATATAGTTGAAGGTTATTAGTGATATACTCCCAATTTGGTAGTGTGGCATGTTGAGTGTTGCTGTGGAATGATCATTGTGTTGATCATTTGTGATAGGATCATTTATTTGATCATTTATCTTGGTTATCATTTCTATGATCATTTGTTGACCCAAAGCACGGCTTTTGTATAAAGCGTGGCTTTGTGGACGAGACTTCGTCGGACCTCACACCCCGGAAATGGTCAAAACAGGAAGGATGCGGCAAGGTTATTAGGGGTAGCGCCCTTTAGTGTATGTCATTCCTTCTGGATAGAGGTGGTATCATGGTATGGAGCCCAGATATTTAACCTATGTTGTTGCTGCATATTTTGTGGTTGTTGGAAATCAAGGATCCTCGGATAGATCGGTTACGATCGGGGGATGACATATTCGTGTCAGTAGTTACCCAGTTAGGGGTAACCCGGCCTTGTGTTGGCAGAGATCCGGTTTGGTTCTCGGGGACGTCCTTCCAGAGGCGTTCTCATGTGGCAATGGGAAGTTCGTTGGCCCGACCATTTGTTGGAAATCCAAAGAAACAATACGATCTTGTACGGTTTTAGTTGTATAACCTGCTATGGAATGTGGCGGTAACCTGCTATTGAACATAGTAGCTATAGTAGGCATAAGTTCGAAATGTCTATGTTGGCTAAGATTTATATTCTATTTTCGAAATGAATTTTGCCTACACTATGCACTAGTAATAATATCAAATGTTCTTTTTAATGCGTATCAAGCATCATTGACTATCATAAGGAGAAATCTCCTCCGATTCTGCGTTTGCATTGTGTGTGTGTGCGGGAGGCCTTATGGTAGTCTCATTTTTAAAAAGCATTGCGAATTGACTTTAAAGGTATTCCTCTATTTTGTTTTCAAAGATAAATAAACTGTTTTGAGTTCTCACACCAGTCTCATGACTGACTCGGAGTTTATTGTTTTCCTTCCTAAACTCTGGGTGCCCACCAATTTCCACACGGGCAGTCAAGAGTTAGGTTTATCAGGATATTCTGGAATTCAGGAGTTGCAGGAGGCAAGCTGGAGGGCATGGTGTATACTAGTATATAGTATTTCTTTTCCGCTGTTGATGTTGTTTGTTGTTGTACACTCTGATGATGTAATGAAATGTAATGTATAAAATGTAATAACTGATATAGTTCTTTGTTTAAACATTATTCATTTATTTATTATATGTTGTTCCGCTGCGAATTGTGAGATTCTGATGTTGTTCTGTTATTTCTTTCTGTTCCATTCTTTTCTCTTTAGTTTCTATCTTTTTCTCTCTTCTTCTACCTCTTTCTTCTTCTTAAACCATAATGGTTCATTCTTCCGTGCATCTTGATTATATAAATGGAGATTAGTGTCTATTCAAGGAGTACGAAAAAGCGGACTATTACAATAGTATTTATGTATATTAAATAATTTACACAGTAAAGTATTTTCAATTTCCTCAACTTAACAAAACATTCCAACATCAACGCGACCTTCCCATTCCAATTAAATTCAATCTCAATTTATCAATTTAAATTCAACACAATTTCTAAAATAACCACTTAAATTTTATCGATCTTAAATGTAACGACCCGTAAATATAGTGGATTAAATTTGGTTAAAATTAATAAGTTTTGTAATTTAATTTAGTAGAAACTTTAAATTATAAACAAATATTGAAATAAACGCTAAATTAAATTATATAAGCGGTGACTTAAAACCTATTTATAGAAATTCGAATTTAATGCAAATGAATTGAAGTAGTGAAAAGATTTTACCTGTATATAAATTTAATATGAGAAATTAATGGAAATATTTTATTGATTTAAGGTAATAAAACATTGTTAAACAGTAATTGGAATAAATTAAGGAATTTTGTTAACGCAAGTAATGATCTATAAACTTGAATGATAATTTAAATTTGATAAATTACTTTAAATGATATGACTTAGTATAAATGAAATAATTGGGTCAATTGGTATTTGATGAAATATTACATTGATTCTAATAGACTTAACTTAAATGGAGTGAATTGAATAAATCCTATTTATTGGAACCTTGTTTATTTATATGAAAAGTATGGTATATGAGTTATTGCAAGAAATGGAAAGTTGAATAGAATTCTAATGAATGATCATAATGGAAAACATACACAATCAATGTAGGTAATTAGTAATTACAATGTTGTTAAAATTAATAAACATTTCTTTGTCGATAATTAATAACATAACGGAAAGAGTAAATATACTTAATAGAATATTAATTGCAATTGGATAGGGATTTTAAGAAACAATGTTAATGCTAGGTAATTTATGCTAAATTTAAAGTCAATAATAATGAATAGTGATTAATTCCAAATTTGTAAGATATTATAAATTACCTGCTTATTTGTTAATGGAATTAGAAATTGTAATAAGTGATAATAAACTGAATGAATGTTACGCTAATGGAAAATGAAATAACCTTCGTTTAAATGTTGAGTAATTATAGGATCGTATTTATTATAAGCGTTACTTTAAGAATTATGATTAATTGAGAAATTAATATGGGTAGTTTGTAAAGTAATAACTAGGGAAGTAACACGTTATAAATTAATTATGACCTAAACTTAAGTGTTAGTTACAGGTTGAAATTGAATCTAATCTGTTTAATTTGAAACTTATTAAAATAAATGGGATTAAATTTATAATAAAGGGTTATTTTAAGAAATTGAAAAAAAATTCTATAATGTGGGAATTAAGATTTGTTTATTTAATTAGATTTAAATTTGGAAAATTTGGTCATTGCAATTTATTGAGATTAAATGTTAAATACTACGTTAATTTAAGGGTTAGGTTAAATTTTGAGAATATTAAGGTAATAACTTTGAACCCAATGTTAGTCTCATCCATTCGACCATGATAAATTGAATAAAAAAGGTGAATGGTGAATTCAGTGTAATTATTAAAAATATAATTTATAATTGATGAATATAATGAAAATTGAATTTTCGCTGAAACATATGATTGAATCAACATTTAATTTGACATCTAACTTTGTTTAAAATCATTGTAAATATTTGAGTAATATAAAGATGATAGAATTGTCAATTTTAGAATTTAAAATATAAAGTTGGATTTAATCAATTTATTTAATTAATATAAAAATAGCCATTTCTCGGATTTCGACGAAACCGATTTCATCATATCCGTAACGGTGAATTATAATAATGTTTCAAGTTTCGTAGCGATCGGACTTGTCGTTTGATCGTACGGACTCGAAACGCCTTGAAATTTATGCAATTGAAATCAACTGAAATCAATTTGAAAAGATTAATTTTGGCATAACTTCTTCATACGATATAATTTGGACGTGAAACTTTTTCCATCGCGTTCAGAATATTTAAAAACACCTATTTTGATATATGGGTTTACCCAATTTCGTTCCGGGGTCAGAACGGGCTTTTTGGGCCACGTTAGCGGTAGCACGTATATCCAACCCGATCCATCTATTCAAATCTCTAACCTACCTATATAAACCCAATTATAAACCCTAGCCTCCATCTATCCTCATTTCTTTGTGCGTTCATTTTTTCCCAACTCCTCCTTTCCAATGGCTGCAAACCCTAGATCCAATTTCAATCCAAATCAAAAGTCAAAAATTCAAAGTCCTCAGAAAAATCTCAAAAAAATATATGTTGATGATCTCGACGAGCAAAATTCAATGGTGTAATTCGTTTTGCGATTCGGGTTGTGGTTTGACCAGAAATTGGGCGTTTAGTTTCGGCCGTTCATCATCGCCGCGATAAATTTCGTCGGATCGGGAAACGGTTTTTGGGATTTGTGGAGATTGGCGAGCGTAGTCCATCGGTGGTATTCGCAAGGTGTTTCGATGGTCAGATCGTCGTAAAATTGCAATCTAGGGTTTCAATTGGATGGCGGCTACTGTTTGTTTGGGGGGTCGCGACTGGTGGCTTGGGTTCGGCGTGCTTAGGGGAGGTCACGGGAGTCTATGGCGCGACAATTGGTGGCGAGATGAACGAGCTAATTGCAGTCAAAGTTGGGCGTTTGGTGGCTTCGTCGTTCGTGCTGTAGCCTTTCCATGCGCGTGCAAATTTGAGATGTGGGTTGCGTACAGGAAACGACGATGAGGTGGCAAGTAATTGTGTTCCATTTTCCTTTTTTATATAATAAATTCAATCGCATTTATCATCATAAATTTTGCATACGATATCCGATTTACGCGCGGTTTCTTTTGTTAGGATCGTATTGAAATTCTGGACTTGATGAAGCTGGTTTGGTCGAATTATGAGACAGTCAAATTTTTGGATTTAAATTGGATTTAAATTCAATTTAAATTCAAAAGATGAGTGTTTTAACTCACTCACAATTTTTAAAATTCTTATGTTTGTTAAATTGATGTATGATGTGTTTAAAATTTTATTTATAGTTGTTTGGCATATATTTCATCATTTTCTCAGTTAAATTGCATTCAGTTAATTTACGCATTATTTAATTCATTTTTGCATTTAAAACTGCCAGTTAATTGTTAATTTATTTATTTATTGCATTTAAACTGCCATTAAAAATGCAAGTCAAATTTATTTATTATTGCATATAAACTACAGTTGAACAGTTATTTAATTCATTTTTGAAAAATTAACTGTTAGTAATTAATTATTATTTATTGATGTGATTGTTTGAATTGGATGATAAATTGATAAATGTTGATGATTGATATGATGGATGAATGGATGCTGTATTTACATTGTATAAACTGCAAGTTATTATGCATTCTCATTTCATTCGGGATTGTGGTTTGAAATGATATACAACCGCATTTTTTATTTTTAAATTGCGGATTGAAATGATAAATATCCGTATCACTTGACCATAGGATAGAAAATTATATACAGGCACCGCGATATATATATAATTATTTTTGAAATGATTTCTATGGTTTGGATAGGATGCAGTTAAATAAATATTAATTTTGATCTTATATAAAATCTTATTTTATATATACATATATTGTTAAATTATTGAATTTAAGCTATGTATGAATTGGTTGAATGGAAATAAATAAGTTGAAAAATGGAGTTTGATAATTCATATTTATGATTAAGTACAGGTTTAAGATATTGTGTATATATAGAGTCTTAAATAGTTCAAATCAATTAAGATTGGAAATTTAATTGGAAATTTATTTGGAATTGGGCTTACTTAAAAATTAAACTCCACAAGTTGGTGTAAACTTATTAATCTTGGAAATTTTAAAGGTATGATATTTATGACTGGATTTTTATTCAAGATAAATTAAATGAATAACTCGAGTATAAATAAATGGAAGAAAATATTTAGTGTTAATAAATTGGGTTTTATTTTAAATGGTTATGGATCTATTATGTAAACGTTTCAAAACTAAATAATAGGACAATGAATTGTTGAATAGAAATTCCCAACCCTAGTTTTGAAAGTTATTAAATACTCAAAGTTTGAAAATATTGAAATCGAAGTGTTTTTATTCAAACTGAAAGTGAATTTAAAGGTTATGGGTTTAGACTGAATATAAAGTAAATAAAATTGTAAAGGCGTGGAAATTATTTACTTTATAAAGAAATTTTAAATTCAACTGTTTTATTTTATATACTGTCGAATATCCAAACCATTTAAGTTTTGAAAGTTATGGTTTTAAAACTATGGATTTCGAAGTATTATGTTGAAAGTTAAATTTCAAATATTTGGTTTCGAGGTATTATAAATCTTAAAAGTGGCATGATTTTGGAAAAGAAATATATTTGAAATAAAACGATATCATATTTATTTGGGTTTTAAAAGGAAATGATATCGTATTTATAGGTTTTGAAATGGATAATTATATTCTGATTTTAAAAGTAATTATTTTTAAATGACCGCGGTGTTATAATAATGTTTGGTTGCTGAAGAGATCGGGATCGGAAGTTGTCATACTCTCTGCGAACTCCGAAAACCACTTTAACAACTGTGTACGCGGTGGGGATTCCAGAATGAAGTAGGTTAGTGGCGGCGTTTCCTTTAAGGTAAATACGTGGACCCGACTCCCGTGAGTTGGCATAAGGTGGCTAAAACATGAGCGATTCTCGGGCCAAGGGGATTAGCGCCCTTTATCGGACACTCCTCTTCGATACTATATTCTGACTTTGGATTGATTCGGTGGCCACCTTTACTTTTGATTTTAGGGGGAGTTTGTTCGAGGTGGGCGGTAGCTGCGGCTATGCGTTACTACCAGCCCGGATGCGTAATTGGTATATCTACCCTGGCATTGCCTAGTTGTGCCGTGCCACCTACCCTATCATGCCTTATACGATTTTGGTTTTGTACCATACCTATGGAGTGCCCTCTGACGACGCCCAGTACGGGGGAGATTACGGTACTGTATAGACTATGGGAATATATTATGTGTTAAGGTGGAAAATGTAAATCCTTAATGCTATTTAAAAGTAAGTTTATTTTACAATTAGACACTATTATAATAGCGCAATATACTACATAGTAAATAGTTTAACGGATCCTTAGGAGATGTAAATCCCGAGCATCTCTTGAGTTACTGCACTCATATTTATTTCTGTTAATTTAACTCACATAAGATCTTTTAGTTCTGACTCGAATGTTTTTGTCTTTTCAAATTCGCTCGGGTCAGTCCGAGCGTTTCAGGATTGGAAGATTTAGCTCTGGAGGATGAAGACGAAGATTTGTAGTATGTCTATCTAATATGTTAACTACACCATTAAATTCCGCTGCATAAATTATTATTCTCTGGTATGTGTACTCTGATATGTATTGTATGTATAAAATCAAAATTTTGTGAAACAACTTCATGAACTGTATATTTGATTATTATATTTTATCCTTCCGCTGTGAGATTCTATTTTGTTTTATTTCTTCTCTGTTTTTCTTATTTACCCCATAACAATCCGCCCTTCCGGATGGTTTGAATCGGCATGTGTGTCGATTTGAAGCGTGCGAAAAGGCGGGACGTTACATTTGGTATCAGAACTTTGGTTTAACGATAAACCTTTGGTTTGTGGGGTTTGACTCTTTACTAATTGGGTAGTAATACCCTATGGGTGTCGCTAAGTGTATATATACGAGAGAGCGTACTTGTTAGTGTTATAAAAAGGTTTTAATATTGTGTTAATCCGTTCCGTTTTGTATTTATAAATTCTGGTTGATGCATGGGACGCTATGACATCAATAGGGATTTCTAAACACTTAATAGGACAGACCGACATAATATTTGTTTTCATATAGGTGAATGAAATAATTTTGCCTATTATATTTTCTATATAAAATAAAAAATTTCAAATGATATCTATATTTGGCTGCAATAGATTGGTTGTTAGGTATTAAAGTGTACAAATATTAATAGAAATAAGATTGAAAAATAAAATAAATGAAATTTGGAAATTTAGAACTTAAGATCCGGGGTTTTGAAATTTTTTCGAATAAATTTTGGAATATAATAATATTGTTTATAAGTATTTTCTGATATAAATATTTAATATAATTCGGAAGAATTGTTTTAAAGAAGATTTTGGAGAAAATAAGTTTTGTACTTTCCTCTCTGTCGTTGGAAAATAATTTCGGTGATGCCGGCCGCATCATCGACTTTCATTTTCGAGTTTCGAAGGGGGAAGGCCACTGTAGTAGTTTTACTGCAGATTCCTTTTATAAAATATATATTTTGAATTGTTTTAAATATAATTAGAGATATATAAGTTGAAAGAATACATTTATCTATTATTTTAAAATAATTTGAAATTTAACCCGGTATTAAATTCTTAAATTTCCATTAATTAATTGTTTCAATTATGGTAGGGAAATGAAAGGTAAGTAATTAATAAATGGAAACCTCTAATTTAGGTAAGAGATTTAATGCCAAGTTATAAAGGAAATAAAAGGAAGTTGAAATTGTAACTTATAAGGAAAAGGTATTTTTTTTTATTGAACAATGAATTAATTGAAAGAAATGGGAAAACTTATATAATTTTCAATTACATTCTTTAAAAGCATATATATAACTTACCAAATATTAAAAGTTGAAATGTTTAATAGGAAATGTAATGGAAATTGTACAGTAAAAGTATGTAATCAAAGTGTTCAATAAATTGCTTTTATTTATTTGAATTGGTGGTATAGAGTTATAAACTTAAGTTTAAATTGATAAATAAATGAAATGAAGTAGTATAAATGAATGATAATGAACTTAAGTAAACAGTTGAAGATATTTATAAATAAAATTAGTAGAAAAATGAATACTGTAATAAATGAAATTAAATAATAAATAAATGACGACATGCAATAATAAATGAATGAATGGTTATAACGAAATAAAAGGAACTAACATTGACCTGAGTTAATGGGATTGAATAATTGTAAGTAATAAAAAAATAGTGAAGCAAACATTTAATGAGTAAATGTAAATTAAAAAGATAAATCACTGTATAAATAAAAAGAAAATCAAACAACTAAAGTATGAAATAAATTGATAATAAGTTAATTTGATTTGTTGGTTTGAACTGTTGTTGTTTAAATTATGGTTGTTCGGGTAAGATACTTTAAAATTGGGATTGGATGAAAGAATAATCTATTTAGTTTTATCTAAGGCTGTTGAGTAAATGATGCGCTAGTAGTTGATTCTTCTTTCCGTACAATTTAAAATTTTTGAACCCGAACAACTATTTGTTTGTTTGATTGAATGGTTGTTTTGTATTTGTTGAGTATGCTGTTTGTTGAAATTGATGGTTGTTGTATTGATTGGTTGTTAATGGTTGAAACCACTTAATTATTTCACTTTATATAAATTGTTAACCTTTTAGATTTTATAAGTAAAATACAGGTTATGAAAGCAATTGCTATTGCTTTTGGTTCCATAAATTAAGCGTAAATTGCCCGACTAATAGGTACGTTTCAGATTTCGGTTTTATAGCGCTATTTTATATTTTTTCCGGGTTGGGATATATATTATTTTGGTAAATTTATGTTATATATTATTATATTTATATTATATTTTCTCCCGAGCCTCTCCATACAAGGGGGACTCTGCCGAAGTTTTTGTAAATTTTTGGACTTAGAAATTATTTTGAAAATGTTTTTCCAAACTTTATTTATTTAAGTATAAAAAGATATAATGATTATAAAATGGATATATTTATTTAAAGTAATAAATTTTGTAAATTATTGTTTATAAGTTAATATTTTCAATAGGATGTATTGTTTATTCAATTCTTCCTTCTCCCTTCTTTTTCCTTTTCGGGGACGAAAAGTTTTGAGTGGGGGAGAGTGTAACGACCCGTAAATATAGTGGATTAAATTTGGTTAAAATTAATAAGTTTTGTAATTTAATTTAGTAGAAACTTTAAATTATAAACAAATATTGAAATAAACGCTAAATTAAATTATATAAGCGGTGACTTAAAACCTATTTATAGAAATTCGAATTTAATGCAAATGAATTGAAGTAGTGAAAAGATTTTACCTGTATATAAATTTAATATGAGAAATTAAAGGAAATATTTTATTGATTTAAGGTAATAAAACATTGTTAAACAGTAATTGGAATAAATTAAGGAATTTTGTTAACGCAAGTAATGATCTATAAACTTGAATGAACATTTCAATTTGATAAATTACTTTAAATGATATGACTTATTATAAATGAAACAATAGGGTCAATTGGCATTTGATGAAATATTACATTAATTGTAATAAACTTAATTTAAAGGGAGTGAATTGAATAAATCCTATTTATTGGAACCTTGTTTATTTATATGAAAAGTATGGTATATGAGTTATTGCAAGAAATGAAAAGTTGAATAGAATTCTAATGAATGATAATAATGGAAAACGTATACAATCAATGTAGGTAATTAGTAATTACAATGTTGTTGAAATTAATAAACGTTTCTTTGTTGATAATTAATAACATATATACTTAATAGAATATTAATTACAATTGGATAGGGATTTTAAGTAACAATGTTAATGCAAGGTAATTTATGCTAAATTTAAAGTCAATAATAATGAATAGTGATTAATTCCAAATTTGTAAGATATTATAAATTATCTGCTTATTTGTTAATGGAATTAGAAATTGTAATAAGTGATAATAAAATGAATGAATGTTACGCTAATGGAAAATGAAATAACCTTCGTTTAAATGTTGAGTAATTATAGGATCGTATTTATTATAAGCGTTACTTTAAGAACTATGATTAATTGAGAAATTAATACGGGAAGTATGTAAAGTAATAACTAAGGAAGTAACATGTTATAAATTAATTATGACCTAAACTTAAGTGTTAGTTACAGGTTGAAATTGAATCTAGTCTGTTTAATTTGAAACTTATTAAAATGAATGGGATTAAATTTATAATAAAGGGGTTATTTTAAGAAATTGAAAAAATTCTATAATGTGGGAATTAAGATTTGTTTATTTAATTAGATTTAAATTTGGAAAATTTGGTCATTGCAATTTATTGAGATTAAATGTTAAATACTACGTTAATTTAAGGGTTAGGTTAAATTTTGAGAATATTAAGGTAATAACTTTGAACCCAATGTTAGTCTCATCCATTCGACCATGAAAAATTGAATAAAAAAGGTGAATGGTGAATTCGGTGTAATTATTGAAAATATAATTTATAATTGATGAATATAATGAAAATTAAATTTTCGCTGAAACATATGATTGAATCAACATTTAATTTGACATCTAACTTTGTTTAAAATCATTGTAAATATTTGAGTAATATAAAGATGATAGAATTGTCAATTTTAGAATTTAAAATATAAAGTTGGATTTAATCAATTTATTTAATTAATATAAAAATAGCCATTTTGGCCACTGACTCGGATTTCAACGAAACTAGTTTCATCAGATCCGTAACGGTGAATTATAATAATGTTTCAAGTTTCGTAGCGATCGGACTTGTCGTTTGATCGTACGGACTCGAAACGCCTTGAAATTTATGCCATTGAAATCAACTGAAATCAATTTGAAAATATTAATTTTAGCATAACTTCTTCATACGATGGAATTTCGACGTGAAACTTTTTCCATCGCGTTCAGAATATTTCAAAACACCTATTTTGATATATGGGTTTACCAAATTTCGTTCTGGGTCAGAACGGGCTTTTTGGGCCACGTTAGCGGTAGCACGTATATCCAACCCGATCCATCTATTCAAATCTCTAACCTACCTATATAAACCCAATTATAAACCCTAGCCTCCATCTATCCTCATTTCTTTGTGCGTTCATTTTTCCCCAACTCCTCCTTTCCAATGGCTGCAAACCCTAGATCCAATTTCAAATCAAATCAAAAGTCAAAAATTCAAAGTCCTCAGAAAAATCTCAAAAAAAATATATGTTGATGCTCTCGACGAGCAAAATTCAATGGTGTAATTCGTTTTTCAATTCGGATTGTGGTTCGACCAGAAATTGGACGTTTAGTTTCGGCCGTTCATCATCGCCGCGATAAATTTCGTCGGATCGGGAAACGGTTTTTGAGTTTTGTGGAGATTGGTGAGCGTAGTCCATCGATGGTATTCGCAAGGTGTTTCGATGGTTAGTTCGTCGCAAAATTGCGATCTAGGGTTTCAATTGGATGGCGGCTGCTGTTTGTTTGGGTGGTCGCGACTGGTGGCTTGGGGTCGGCATGCTTAGGGGAGGTCACGGGAGTCTCTGGCGCGGCAATTGGTGGCGAGATGAACAAGCTAAGGGCGGTCAAAGTTGGGCGTTTGGTGGCTTCGTCGTTCGTGCTATAGCCTTTCCATGCATGTGCAAATTTGAGATGTGGGTTGCGTACAGGAAACGATGATGAGGTGGCAAGTAATTGTGTTCCATTTTTCTTTTTTTATAATAAATTCAATCGCATCATCATAAATTTTGCATACGATATCTGATTTACGCGCGGTTTCTTTTGTTAGGATCGTATTGAAATTCCAAACTTGATGACGCTGGTCTGGTCGAATTCTATGACGGTCAAATTTTTGGGTTTAAATTGGATTTAAATTCAATTTAAATTCAAAAGGTGAGTGTTTTAACCCACTCACAATTTCTAAAATTTCTTATGTTTGTTAAATTGATGTATGATGTGTTTAAAATTTTATTTATAGTTGTTTGGCATATATTTCATCATTTTCTCAGTTAAATTGCATTCAGTTAATTTACGCGTTATTTAATTCATTTTTGCATTTAAAACTGCCAGTTAATTGTTAATTTATTTATTTATTGCATTTAAACTGCCACTAAAAATGCTAGTAAAATTTATTTATTATTGCATATAAACTACAGTTGAACAGTTATTTAATTCATTTTTGAAAAATTAACTGTTAGCAATTAATTATTATTTATTGATGTGATTGTTTGAATTGGATGATAAATTGATAAATGTTGATGATTGATATGATGGATGAATGGATGCTGTACTTACATTGTATAAACTGCAAGTTATTATGCATTCTCATTTCATTCGAGATTGCGGTTTGAAATGATATACAACCGTATTTTTTATTTTTAAATTGCGGATTGAAATGATAAATATCCGTATCACTTAACCATATGATAGAAAATTATATACAGGCACCGCGATATATATATATTTATAATTATTTTTGAAATGATTTCTATGGTCTGGATAGGATGTAGTTAAATAAATATTAATTTTGATCTTATATAAAATCTTATTTTATATATACATATATTGTTAAATTATTGAATTTAAGCTATGTATGAATTGGTTGAATGGGAATAAATAAGTTGAAAAATGGAGTTTGATAATTTATATTTATGATTAAGTACAGGTATAAGATATTGTGTATATATAGAGTTTTAAATAGTTCAAATCAATTAAGATTGGAAATTTAATTGGAAATTTATTTGGAATTGGGATTATTTAAAAATTAAACTCCACAAGTTGGTGTAAACTTATTAATCTTGGAAATTTTAAAGGTATGATATTTATGACTGGATTTTTATTCAAGATAAATTAAATGAATAATTCTAGTATAAATAAATGGAAGAAAATATTTAGTGTTAATAAATTGGGTTTTATTTTAAATGGTTATGGATCTATTATGTAAACGTTTCAAAACTAAATAATAGGACAATGAATTGTTGAATAGAAATTCCCAACCTTAGTTTTGAAAGTTATTAAATACTCAAAGTTTGAAAATATTGAAATCGAAGTGTTTTTATTCAAACTGAAAGTGAATTTAAAGGTTATGGGTTTAGACTGAATATAAAGTAAATAAAATTGTAAAGGCGTGGAAATTATTTACTTTAACAAGAAATTTTATATTCAACTGTTTTATTTTATATACTGTCGAATATCCAAACCATTTAAGTTTTGAAAGTTATGGTTTTAAAACTATGGATTTCGAAGTATTATGCTGAAAGTTAAATTTCAAATATTTGGTTTCGAGGTATTAATCTTAAAAGTGGCATGATTTTGGAAAAGAAATATATTTGAAATAAAACGATATCATATTTATTTGGGTTTTAAAAGGAAATGATATCGTATTTATAGGTTTTGAAATGGATAATTATATTCTGATTTTAAAAGTAATTATTTTTAAATGACCGCGGTGTTATAATAACGTTTGGTTGCTGAAGAGACCGGGATCGAAAGTTGTCATACTCTCTGCGAACTCCGAAAACCACTTTAACAACTGTGTACGCGGTGGGGATTCCAGAATGAAGTAGGTTAGTGGCGGCGTTTCCTTTAAGGTAAATACGTGGACCCGACTCCCGTGAGTTGGCATAAGGTGGCTAAAACAGGAGCGATTCTCGGGCCAAGGGGGTTAGCGCCCTTTATCGGACACTCCTCTTCGATACTATATTCTGACTTTGGATTGATTCGGTGGCCACCTTTACTTTTGATTTTAGGGGGAGTTTGTTCGAGGTGGGCGGTAGCTGCGGCTATGCGTTACTACCAGCCCGGATGCGTAATTGGTATATCTACCCTGGCATTGCCTAGTTGTGCCGTGTCACTTACCCTATCGCGCCTTATACGATTTTGGTTTTGTACCATACCTATGGAGTGCCCTCTGACGACGCCCAGTACGGGGGAGATTACGGTACTGTATAGACTATGGGAATATATTATGTGTTAAGGTGGAAAATGTAAAGCCTTAACGCTAATTAAATGTAAGTTTATTTTACACTTAGACACTATTATAATAGCACAATATACTACATAGTAAATAGTTTAACGGATCCTTAGGAGATGTAAATCCCGAGCATCTCTTAAGTTACTGCACTCATATTTATTTTTGTTAATTTAACTCACATAAGATCTTTTAGTTCTGACTTGAGTGTTTTTGTCTTTTCAAATTCGCTCGGGTCAGTCCGAGCGTTTCAGGATTGGAAGATTTAGCTCTGGAGGACGAAGACGAAGATTTGTCGTATTTCTATCTACTATATTAACTACACCATTAAATTCCGCTGCATAAATTATTATTCTCTGGTATGTGTACTCTGATATGTATTGTATGAATAAAATCAAAATTTTGTGAAACAACTTCATGAACTGTATATTTGATTATTATATTTTATCCTTCCGCTGTGAGATTCTATTTTGTTTTATTTCTTCTCTGTTTTTCTTATTTACCCATAACAATCCGCCCTTCCGGATAGTTTGAATCGGCATGTGTGTCGATTTGAAGCGTGCGAAAAGGCGGGACGTTACATCAAATTCGGATTTATAATCACAAATACCCCTTTTATAATTCCATATATTTCAAAACTTTAAGTATTCAGCGTTTCATCTAAATTTTCATTCAATTTAGTTTTCTAAATAATAAATTCAAATTTAGTTAAACCTAAATTTTCATTTCAATTCAATTTAGTTGCTAAATAACAAATTCAACTACGTTGATTTCAAATACAGATCCGAATCTCAACGTAAACCATTTAAATTCCAATATGGTTCAAGGCTTTAATATTTAAATGTTCTATTTAATAGTTTCATATAGATCTCGATTTAACCTCATTATTATTTATTCTTGAAATACTCCCTTATTAGATTCAATATCATTTAAGTAACATTAAATTACATTTTACTCAATATTTTCTTTAATTTTATTAAACGTGAAATATTTATCAAATCACTTATATCAAAAATCTAGTTACAAAATCATACCTTTATATTTTCCATTCAATAATTTCAAATCGATTTAATTAAATAAATCCTTATTTAAAATACCATTCTTAATAAATCCAAATTTATCTCCCAATCTTAATTATTCAACTTTTTACAACGGTAAATTTTGAAATATAAATCTTAAATAATCCTCAAACATATTATACGAATGAAATCAATCTCAATAATATTATTATTAAATATATATATAAAATTTCCATTTATATATATAATATTTTAAGAACCAATATTTATTAAATCCCATATATTCTTTTCAACTGTAGAAATTTATTTTCAAAATATTTATATGGACCAACGGTGTCTGTATATATTTCCTATCATATAGTCAAGTGCTACTGATATTTATTATTTCAATCCGTATACTAAATATATACGAGTGGATATCATTTCAACCCATAATCCTAAGTTCAATTAAATAAAAATCGCTTGGGTTTATCATTTCAACCCATAATGATTTTCTCCTATTCTAAAGTCCGTTCGGGTATTATCATTTCAACCCATAGTGAATTTCTAAACTACAGGGAACTTGCAGAGTGATAACAGAAAATACAATAAAATAACAGTCATATATCATCAATAACAATACAATATAAACAACAGGTTATGGTGTCATATCTCGTAGGTGAACAGTTACAGATAATAGCATATATAACAAATTTAAATAACTATAGCAACATATTTCAATTGTCGTTCCAATTGACATCAAATTTAATGAATAAAAGAATGTTAATCGTGAGTGATTACTCACCTCTTGAGCCTAGAGAATACAGAAGATGACATGGATATGCATATTGCTACAGACACTGAAATTTGAATTATGAATCGAAGCAAAGCAAAATCGACACGAATTCAACGATCAAAGCTGATAACAAGAATTGATGGAACAAGTCAGAACGGGATCGGCGAAGATAATGGTATGAGTGGACTCATATATATATAACTATATATAACTATATATATAAAGTCATATTCTAAACCCAACACATATTAAATTAAATTAAATATATATGTATTTATATTTTCCAAAATCATTGTTTTTTATTTAAAACACATAAATTAGAATCAAGCATATATACAATATGAAATTTGAAATAAATACTTATATAAACAGACAAATATTAATCATGTGCTAGGTTACAATACTGACATATTTTAGCTGTAAGAAAGAGTATAATGAAAGAAGTCAACATCAGTTATAATATATTTATATAAACCAAATGTAACATATATTTAGTTGACATAACAAATGAATTCTTTTATAAAATAATATACATTGGGCACTATTTCATAAAAAAGCACATACAATACCATTTATATATGAACAACAAAAGTAGCTTATATATATGATATACTATTTAAAAATCAATATTTACATTTCAACTAACATCAGGAAACAAATATAAACTTTATACTTTATATATGTTTTATGGAAAAAGAGAAAAAAAACAGAACGCAAAGTGGATCCAACGTTTGGAATTCAGGGATTAGTCCTGAAGGCTAATACACCGTCGGATCATTTTTATTAAATTTTTGGATAAATTTCAGTAAAAGAGTAGCAATTTATTTAAAATAACATGGTGTGAAATGAATTGATGGAATGAATAAAGTAACGTATTATTAGTACGCAAATAAACAAATGACACAATACGTTGGTTTCTTAATAATGACAGTAACGTTCAATTTGCTAAAAGTTAATTTAGGACGTTATCTTTGTCTTATTTGTAAGCGATTAATTAATCATACCTCTTTTAAATTTAAGATCAGCTCATGGCACGCGTGTGAAAATTCAAATTCCATCGCATCATATATTTATTATTTTCAGTTTAGAAATGTATGAACTTATCAATTTTTTTGGCTATAAATGACGTAAAACACCACTGCTTATTAAATTTGTCATGTACTGCGTTTAAATACTTCCAAAGCTTTTGTTAATTTATTTAAAAGCTATAAAATGAAAGGAGTGAAAAGAGAAAAAAAGAAAGAATATATATATATATATATATATATATATATATATATATATATATATATATATATATATATATATATATATATATATATATAATAAAACATGGGGAGAGATACGAAGATACAGATGGTGGTACGTATCTTGTTCTATTCATAAGTAAATATCACCATAAATTCCTTTGCATATTTTTAATTGCTATAACCAATGCTTTCATATATAATAGGTCCAATCTTATATACATAGCTACATATTATAAAGGGTTATGAAAACTTATATATATACACCTTATAGTATAATATATATAATTAGATAAAATGTATATATATTAGATAATAGAATACAATAATATAGATGAAAAGAGAATTGCAGCAAGCTAATATTTATAATAAAAAAACAAAGTGTTGCAGGAAGTTGAAAACAACAACTAATGTAATAATATTTATTATAAGTTTCGAAATCCATTAGACAAAAGAAAACAAAGCTTGTATAACATATCCATTAAACAAAATAGACTATATATAGTACTAGTACATATTCATGCTATATGTAAACATTTAAAAACGAAACATATATTGCAATATGATATGCATACCGTTTATAAAAATATGGATGACGAGGGGAGGATGCATGGAGTGGTTTGTGGCTCTTGACAGGTGGTTCGAGCTATGGTGGCGGAGTCTTGACGAAGCTATAGGAAGGAGAACTGGTCCTTTTTCATTTTTCCATCATATGTGTTTTAGCATTGTAATGGGAAAAATCTATTTTTTTTTCAAGAAGCAACACAGAGGAAGAAAAAATGAAGCTAAATAGGCTCAGAGACTACACGTTATAAATATTTAATATAGTTGAACGGTAGGAATGAGTAATCCAGCAACTAAAATTGGAACCATGGAAATAGAGGGATCAATCGCTAGAATTTAGGAGGTATGAATGGTAACGGTTGTTTGAATTGTATACCAAATATATAACTTTATATTCCATTATTAATTGAATAGGAGAAATGAATGGGTGGAGAATGAGCTGTCCATTTATGATATACTGTTACATATAATTTATTAAAGAAGAAACGGTAGAATAATGATAGATTTGAATTATATATTGGCGTGATGCAATAACAACGGTCAAGTTGATAAGGTGGATATTTAAACAATTTATTGCTTGATTGGAAAGCACGTGAGTATGGAAAGGCAAGGATATTAAAATGGAAAAAGGAATGGATAGAGAAATTTAAGTGAAGATAAAACGTACAGGAATAAATATGGAGTAGTGGGATGGTCACAATAATTCAGTGGATAATTAAAGCAACTTTTTAATGCCACCAGTTGCACATTAAATTTTTTATACGGTTTCTTGTATGTATATATACATTATTTATTCCATCAAATAACGCTCCTTTTAAACACGAAATTGAACAATTTATTTATACACAAAGTTTTGGAAATTTATTACTTATATAAAAATATGATTTGTTTACACATTTACTAAGAAATTTATTTCAAAAATGTATATAAGTAAAATATAAAATATTAAAATTTTAAAAGTGTAAAATCAATTTTTTTAAAGAACAAAAGGTGAAATAAACGTTGTTACGAATATATTAAATTAAACCAAAAGATTAAAAATTAAAAATTTAAAGATTTATAACTTCAAAAAAAATGTTAAGTTTTAACCAATATAAGAATTTTAGAATTTTCACACTAATAAAAATCTTGGATGATTATTTATAATTAAATTTAGACAATCAAATTTTCGAAAAATTAAACCCCAGAGTTATAAAAAAACAATAAAATATTGCTAAAATTTAGGCTGTTACACAACCCACACGAGAACAAACCTGAAACACTTCAGGCTGTCAAACTTCCAGATCTTCAACTCGTGCATGTATACGTGCACAACGCCGTTGATCATTTTCAGGCGTCGCTGCATCGACGAGTAAGTCGATAATCATTCCTAATCCAATTCCCGACCACCTAAATTTCTCCATCATCTCAAATTCGAAATCGAGTTCGAGCTCGAAACCTGGATCATAAACTGGAACCACCACCACCTGTCCCTGTCAATGCCTCGTCCTCCCACCTCTGCCATTAGGGGTCGCCAGACTTTGACCCAAACTCCTTTATCGTGTGATGCGACGAATGGCACCAGTGACGTGAAGTCTGATCACCCATGGACGACGCAATATCGATTTTTCCAAATGCGAGTTGAAATGGGTTTTAAACCCTACTTTGACTTTGAATCACAGATTCACTGATTTATAATTTTACCTAGTATTTTTCTAGTGATCTGTAATGCACCAACTATCAGCAACATCGAACTCGAAGGCTACGACCACCCTGGTCGTCGGAAATGGGCGTATGTTCGATTTTCCGATCATCCCAAAAATCTCCGTGGAAACTTCATGAAAATTTTAAATCTTTGTTTCTAAAATCATCATTTTTGATGGGAATTAAAATAATATTACTGGAATCAAAATCCATGATGTTCGAATCTCTTCCTTAAATAAAATGATGGCTGTGTTCCTATAACTTCCATGAAGAAAATGCAGTGGGCTTGCTTTAATTCATTACTGAAACAGAGTATAGGTTTAAACAATATCTTTAACTCATTTAAAAATCATTTTAGCAGCAAAGAGGGAAAATACTATGGATTTTGATATAAAATTTACTCTATGAACCAGAATTTGGGTGTACTGTGTTTCATAGTTGCCAGAAAAACAAATTTCAAATCTTGTTTGATTTATTACTGAAGCATAGTGCAAGTTAAACCACACTTTAACTTGCTTTGCGATTCAATTTTCTTTCCAAAATAAATGGGAGGGAGGAATTTCAAGTTTACCTGTAACTAAGATGTTACAGGAACAGAGAGCAGGAAGCAATATTTCCAAGAAAATCAAAACATAAGCACAGCCATGCATCCCTATGCAAAGGCTATCCACATCCATACAAGCATTCAACACAAAAGGAATTGAGTGAAGTATAAGTTTACTCACCTTCCAAACCATGGTTTAAAGCTTTCAGATTGGAGTTGAAGTTGATATCAGGTTTTGAACTTGATAACTGAAGCTTGTTTTTAAATCTTCAAGTTTTTTTGATAAATATCTCTGATGTTTGGTTTGAGTTGTGTGATGATGCTGCTTTATTTTTTTTTTCTTTCCTCAGTTTCGAATGAATTATATGAAGATGTTGATATATAAAAGATGTGTACAACAGTGTATGTTTATTTGTACAATAGTAGGCATGGCTGAAAATAGTTTGCATTATGGGCTGCCTTGTACAATCTACACTTGTACCATACTTGAATATATTTTTGTTTTGTAATATTCCATACATATGTTTACTTTGTTTTGTTTGTCTATGCAAACCTCGGCTGAGATGATGTAAATGTGCTGGTATTTATTATACTTGAATGTATTTTATGTTTGTGACGACCCGTAATTTTAGAGCATTTGAAATGGGGATATTTAATTGATTTTAAATATTTAAAAGTTAATTTTAATTTGAATTCAAATATCACAATTTATTTGATAATTGAATTATTAAATTAAATAAGTAAAGTTGGGTAAAATATTGAATCTAGAGTTTTAAGCTTATTAAAAATAATTTGAAGGCTTGAAAAATTTATATTAATAGTACTGAGGATAATAGAAGTTGTAAAATTAAATTTAAACAGTGATTTGTTCAGTTTTAAAATTTCATCGTTTAAATTGAATTTAAAAACAACCTTCCGAGACACAGTCTCGGAATTCAATGAAACCAGTTCCATGGGTCCGTAATATTGAATTATTATCGGATTTCAAATTTCGTAGAAATCGGAGTTGTTGTGTGAGCGTACGATAAGTAAACGGGTTGAAAATTAAATAAAGCCTTAATTGATCAAATCAATGTTATCGGTGCCTTCTTAAACACGCTTCTCTTTTTATTACTCAGCCGACATTCCTTCGCCTCAGTTTTTTTTTCTTTTCAAAACCTAGCCGACATGCTGAAGATATTTTGCACGCAAGCGTCAAATCTTATCTCCGTCCTCTCCTTTATTTTGATACCCTAAGCAGTTATCTAAAAAAAAAAATCAACAATGGCCGAAGCCATTAGTCTTCAAATCAGTAAACCGAATGCATATAAAAAAAAACAAACAATGGAGGCAGAGAGCATGAGGCTGGGGAGGGGCGACGGCGAAGCATTGGGTTTGTAGGAGTGGGAGCACGCGTTCGCGTTCACGCACGCGATTTGGGGTTCAGTTCGATTTAGGGTACTTGCGATTTCTGACAAGGGGTTCTCGCGTCGCATGGAGGGGGCGCGACCGGGGAAGGCGCTCTCGACGTTAGGGTCGCGGCTCGTGATCAGACCGATTGAGTCTTTTGGGTCAGCACAGCGACAACGTAGGGGCCGCGATGTTGAGTTGTTCTGATAGGCGAGACAGATCGCGATTGTGGGTGGGTTTGGCCTCGATTGTTCACGCGTGGGTAGCTTGGAGGGGAAAAGATTCGATAGTGAGGTATAATTTAAAATTTTGCTTTAATTTAAAATTAACTTATACATATGTATTCAATCCAGTAATCGATGAATCTAACAGAGGAAAAAATAGATTGTAGGTAAGGTTTAGGTAGTAGAAAACCTTTAAAACTGGTAATATAAATTATTCTTATAAGTGTGTATATATAGGCAGTCTTCAAAATTTTATAAATTTATGCTTGGAGAAATTATTTTCAGCGAGAATTAA
Organism: Allium cepa; assembly: GCA_030765085.1. Taxonomy (NCBI): domain Eukaryota; kingdom Viridiplantae; phylum Streptophyta; class Magnoliopsida; order Asparagales; family Amaryllidaceae; genus Allium; species Allium cepa. The sequence continues at coordinate 957,510,636 of CM060939.1, read as the reverse complement.
AGTAATAATAAAAATACATACTAGAACTCACTGTTTTATTTAAATATATGAACGAAGTAATTTGTTTAATTGGATAATCAATTATTTGAGTTACTGATGGAAGTTCGTTAGGGGAAATCAATTTTAAACCAAATCAATTGTCAATTAATTTTTTTAATTGGAAGTAAAATTGTTTGATTTATTTTGAATATTGATAAACTGTATAAATTATTTATTCAAGGTCAAAAGTATGGAAACGAATCGAGATTGGGAAGAATTGCAAAATAAATGCTAGGTGAGTTAATCTCACTCAGTTAAATTTAAATTTAAATTTAAATTCAAATGATTAAATTTATATAATTGTTTGAATGCTTGAATTGATTGATGTGATATAGTATGGTATAATTTGAAAGTGGTATATTTTGTTGTGCTAACGTCTGTGGATGCAGGGAAACAGGTTGGAGGGATCCAAATGGACCCCTCAACATTATTTAATTATTTAATATTCTCTGTTCTGAATATTTGATATTCTGTAATGAATTATGTGGAAATATTGAATGCTATGGCTTGATTGTTATAATCGGGCAATAATGAATTACCAAATATACATAATTTGAGTTTGGGAATGACAATGAAGAAGAGAAATTGTAAGTAAAATAATTATAGAAAAGTTGAATAAATTTAAGAATGAACTGGAAAGGAAATAAAGCGACTTTAAAATTTTAATAAATAAATCTTGAGTATAGGAAGGAAAGTTGGAATAAACAGAAAGTTAACGAATTTTAAACTTCAGGGTTATTATTTAAAAGAACAAAACATTTATTTAGAATTTAAGTTTTAAATTATTTACGAAGTATAAAGAAGAAATTGGGAATAACCTAAAATTTGTATATTTCAGCTAAGGATTTAAAAATCAAACTGAAAATAATAACAGAGTCCATAATTAATGAATGTTGAAATGAACTGATAAGTAAAGAAATTTATTTCAAATGGAATAAATTGGGAATCAATTTGGAAAATTGATTTAAGTGATTGAGATTGGAAATTTCTCTCTGAATAACCAAGTACGTTTTCAAAGTAAATTTTTAAATATAAACTAAAGGTTTAAAGTGGTTTTAAGAAGTATGTTTTGAAAAATTTATTATTTCTAAATATTTAAATTCTAAAGGTGAGTATTTCCTTTAATCTATTATAGTAATAGTTATTTAAGGAGTGATTTAGTATCTTGTTTTTTTAAAATAAAAATAAAAATTTATGTTGGGTGTGTTTCGACTGGTCCTATACCGCCGAACCAACCATCTTCCCTCCTACACCGAACCAACCATCTTCCCTCCTACCACCGAACCAACCATCTTTCCTCCTACCACCGAACCAACCATCTTCCCTCCTACCACCGAACCAACCATCTTCTCTCCTCCATCACCGGACCAAACTCCACCTAGCCACTACCAGACCAACCTACTTCCACGCATCACCGAACCAAGGCCCTGCCGAATCAACGTTGCCAGGCCAGATTACATCAGCCTAGGCCCACCAGCAGCTATATTCGTCTAGGAACCCTGCCCCCAGCCTCACTCTATAAATAGAGGGGCGGGGGTACAACAATGGTAGACAAGTTTGAGAACTCAGGCACAGATAGAACTTTCAAACAACTTTCAGTTACTTGTAATCAAAGCTTTGTACTTGTAATCTGAATAGAAAAGGAGAATAACATATAAAGTGGACGTAGGCACATTCTGGCCGAACCACTATAAATCCGTGTGTCTTTTACAGTTTAGTCCATCTATTTTATATATTTGCATAAATCACCCAAATAGCTAAAAACCATATATAATCAACTAAATCATACGACTTGGAGGTGTTTGCCCATTTTTTGTGCAAACATTTTTGGTGCTTTCACCGAGAACAGGAGCTCGAAGCTTCAGCTTCTCCCACTTAACCCTTTTCCTATCAGCATCATGCATTACTTGGAGAACATGCCTCCCGGACGGAAGAAAGATACTAACAAAGGAAAGAACATCGCAACTGGCAGTATCCCAGATCCGATGATCAGATATCAAGACAATCGTCCGGTTCCAACATCAAATGGAAATCAGGCAAATCCGACACCCCCTGCTAAGGAACAACTGATTACAAGGGCGGATCTGGATAGGGTTGTGGTTGAAGTAACTAACCGCTTCGCATCTCAACAAGATGCCTTGGTGGATCAACTCATGTCACGCTTAAGGGATGTTGAAGAATCCAACCGCAACACTGAATCATGGGGTGAGTCCCGGTCTGGAGGATCTGGGAGACGACAAAGGTCTTTCTTCTTCGAAGAGGCTAACAACAGAAACGACTATGGTAGGAGCCAAGCCCGGATTCAGCCCGAATTCTGACCCGAGGAAACACTTGGAACTGAACCCAACAGGGGAGGTACCAGGCAGGGGTCGGATGTAGCTGAGCCTGCCATGCTACCTAACATGGAAACACCAATGGACGGGGCCGAGCTGGAGTCCAGTCCAAAGTTGGACCCGAGGAAGTGCTGAGAACAGAACCCAGCAGGGGAAGATCAAGCAAGGGCCAACTGTGGCTGACCCCAGCGTGCCCCCGGAAGACCAGAGGCAGCCATTGGAGAATGTTAGGAGTGATAGACGATACCATCCCTACAGGTCATCTGGACGGAATCAATCCCGTAGGGAAGAACCAAACTCATTTCTATCCGCTCCAAGTTCTGATGAAAGGATGGCGCGATTGTTCAGAGAGTGCGTCCAACGGTACCAAAGGGATCGGGGGATAGGCGCTAGGGTAACCAGCCCTTTCACCCGCAATATCGAAACTGCCATCACCCCCCGAGAATGGAAAATGCCAACAATGGAACCTTACAAGGGAACCTCTGACCCCGTTGTACACTTGTAGAGATACACACTGCATATGCTCATGAGCGGAGCAACATAGGGAGTGTTGTGTAAATGCTTACCACTATTCTGGCAGATCTAGCTACCTCCTGGTCCTGCCATCTACCCCAAGGGTCCATCAGCTTATAGGAAATGTTGAAAGAAAAGTTCATCAGCCAGTTCCGCATCCATGTGGAACAACCCAAGGACGCTTATTCCCTATCTAATATCAAACAGAAACCCGGAGAGAAAGTGCAACAATATCTAACCCGATTCAACGCCGCAGCGGCCGCAGTCCAAGATGCCGACGAGAAACTTATCCTAATGGCCCTCTGCAGTGGTGTACACCCGGATACTAAATTTGCTAGGAGATTAACGAAAGGAAAGCCAGCCACCTTACCCGATTTCTTCCATGAAGCCGGTAAATATATGAGACTTGAAGACGCCGCCATTGAAAGGCAGACAGGGCAACAAACCAAGGCAGCTCATGGCAACACACCCACGGTAGCAAAGGACGTTCGAAGATATGAATCCAAAGACAGTGCTGGGGGCAAGAAGGGGGAAAAGCGCTTATATAGGCCAGGACCGAGATTTGACTCTTAAGCTTCTTTAAATGAAACAATCGAAAACATCTTCTTGGCCACCCAAGACGAAGTTAGATACAAGCGCCCCCCGCACAAGAAGGAATCAGATAATGCAATTAAGTCTGTAAAGTTCTGCCGCTTCCACGAATCTCATGGGCATGACACCAATGAATGCCATCATCTCCGGGACTTGATTGAAGAACACATCAGAAGGAAGAGACTAGAGCGCTACGTGAAAGGTCAGAACAGGATTTCAACTCCTGCCAATGAGAACCCAGGGCTATCCCTCCCGGAAGTAGGCGGAGGAAATCGCAACACCAGCGGCTCCAGTCAAGAGAAGATAGTGGTCCTTACCATATCAGGAGGACCACACATCGCCGACGGAAGCTGGGCAGAGATGGAAAGATACGGTAAGTCACTTAGAAACAATGAAGGCTACGTTAATTCTGTTACAGAAGAACGCCACCCGAAACGGAAAGAGAATGATGACATCACATTCAGTAGGCGTGATCTAGAGGGAAGGCAGTACCCTCACATGGATCCTATGGTCATCTCTGCTTGGTTCGGTCCAGCCAAGGTTTTTCGAATTCTAGTAGACACTGGAAGCTCAGTAAATATCCTATTCAAGCATGCTTTCGACAAAATGAAGCTGTCAATGAAGGATGTGTCTCCCCGCTTCGTTGTGCGAAAACAAACATTTGTGCTAATAGAGAACCACTCGGCCTACAACGCCTTTTTGGGAAGGCCAGCCTTGTCTGACTTCCAAATTGTCCTAGCCCCGTGGTGCCTGAAGATGAAATTTCCAACAGATAACGGAATAAGAGAAATAGAGGGAGATCAAGACGCCGTTCGAGATTGCTATGTGACTGAACTTCGCAATAACCGCAGGAAGGATAAAGGGAAGGATGCAGAGACTTCTCTCTACAAGAAAAACTTGGAAGCATAGCAATTAAAGAAAGCCCCTCCTCTTCGATATACCAGCGATCCTTTCAACGAATTAGACCCCAGAGACAAGGAGGAGGAGGCCACCACCGAGCCTGCAGAGGCTATGGAATTTGTATCTGTAGACAAACACGACCCAAGTAGACTGCTGAGAGTCGGGTCTTAGTTAAGAGCGGAATTGAAGGATCAACTCGTTGACTTTTTTCGCCACAATATGGATGTATTTGCATGGACGCACGCTGACATGACTGGAATCTCCCCAGACGTAGCATGCCACGTACTGAACATCGATCCCACCAAGGTGCCAGTAAAGCAGAAAAAGAGAAGCATGGAGGCAGAACGATCAGCAGCCCTCGAGGAAGAAGTAAAGAGCCTACTTGCCAATAACTTCATACGAGAAGCCATCTACCCAGAATGGATCGCCAACCCGGTACTGGTAAAGAAGGCTAATGGGAAGTGGCGAACATGCATCGACTTCTCCAACTTAAATGACGCTTGCCCGAAGGACTGCTTCCCACTCCCCCGAATCGATCAACACGTGGACAACACAGCCGGACACGAACTCTTATCCTTTATGGACGCATACTCAGGATATAACCAGATCCCTATGCATGCCCCCGATCAAGACCACACTAGTTTCATCACTGACCGGGGATTGTACTGCAACAGAGTAATGCCTTTTGGACTTAAAAACGCCGGAGCTACTTATCAGCGCCTCGTCAACAAGATGTTTGCGGAATTAATAGGACGAACTATGGAAGTTTATGTGGATGGCATGCTCGTAAAATTGAGGAAAGCCAACGATCATATAAACCACCTAGACGAGATGTTTCAAGTACTTCGCCAATATGGAATGAAGCTGAATCCTCTAAAGTGCTCCTTCGGAGTATCGTCGGGAAAGTTCTTGGGATTCATCGTCCATGCCAGGGGGATTGAAGCAAACCCCGAACAAGTCCGGGCTTTGCAAGATATCAAGATACCATCCACTTGAAGAGAGATGCAAAGCCTAAATGGGAAAGTGGCCGCCCTAAGCAGGTTCATCTCTAAAGCAACCGACAAATGCATCCCTTTCTTCGAAGCTCTAAAGAAAGACAAAGGAAAGTTTGAATGGACTGATGAATGCTCGATAGCCTTCCTTAACCTAATCGAACACCTTCAGAGACCACCAGTACTCTCGACTCCAAATGAAGGCGAAGAACTATACCTATACCTTGCTGTATCGTCCCATGCTTTAAGCGCCGCTTTGGTGAGAGAGGACAACCTCGTGCAGCGGCCCATATACTTTGTAAGCAAGAGATTTACAGGGGCAGAAGCCAGATAACCTAATCTTGAAAAGCTAGCATACTGTTTGCTAATCACGTCACGAAAACTGCGACACTATTTCCAATCTCATTCCATCAGAGTTTTAACCGATCAACCGCTAAGGCAGGTACTCCATCGCCCCGACACTTCTGGGCGACTACTTAAATGGTGCATTGAACTGAGTCAATATGATATCACCTACCACCCTCGCACCGCCGTCAAGGGACAAGCCATGGCCGATTTCATTGTCGAATTCACTACCAACGAAGGTAAAGATCGATCTGAAATAACAAAAGATATCAAGTGGAATTTCTTTGTAGATGGAGCATCAAACGAACAAGGCTCGAGGGCAGGTATTGTGATAATCACCCCCAGGGGAAGGAAGCTGCACTATGCCTTAAAGTTGGAATTCGCTGCCACCAACAATGATGTAGAATATGAAGCAGTAATAGCCGGATTAGAACTTGCCCTAGAGATTGGAGTCGGTTCTTTATGTCTCCATAGTGATTCTCAACTTATTGTAAATCAAATACTGGGAGAATTCCAGACTCGAGGAGAACGACTCACAACATATCTAAAGACGACCAAGCTGCTGCTCAATCAATTGGATCACTATTTAATCAAACACATTCCTCGAGGAGAGAATCAGGAGGCCGGCGAACTGGCAAAGCAAGCTAGCATGAAGGACGACACCACTTCTGGAACAATAACCATCTCAAAGCAACTAGCCCCGAGTTTCGAGCAAGTGAATCTGATAGCTGCAATCGAAAAGGAAACTTGGATGACTCCCATCCGGAAGTACTTACAAAGTGGTACACTGCCCGACGGGTGTAGCGAAGTTAAGAAAATCTTGAGGAAAGCTTCTCGCTACACAATACAAGAAGGCATCCTCTATCGGCGCGGCTTCTCTAACCCCTTATTAAGGAGTATCACTGGAAGGGAAGCCAAAGAGGTCCTGTCCAACACCCATCAAGGAAGTTGCGGAGATCACACTGGAGGGCAGACTCTAGCAAAGAAAATACTCCGATATGGGTATTACTGGCCCACTTTAAACAAAGACGCCTTAGACTTCGTCAAGAGATGTGACAGATGTCAGAAATTTGCTAAGATTCCTCGACTACCAACAAACGAAATTACTCAAATGACCAGCCCTTGGCCCTTTGCAGTATTGGGAATTGACTTGATTGGCGAACTGCCGATGGGCCGAGGCGGGGCCAAATATGCTATAGTGGCAGTTGACTATTTCACCAAATGGGTGGAAGCAGAACCTTTAAATAAAATATCTTTGGCAAAAGTTATTAACTTCTAGATCAAAAATGTTCTATGCAGGTACGGGGTTCCGCTCAAAATCATACCGGACAATGGACTTCAGTTTGACAGCAAGGAGTTCACCGACTGGTGCCAAGAGCACGGAATTCACAAAAGCTTCTCATCTGTGGCTTATTCCTAGGAAAATGGACAAGTCGAAGCTGTCAACAAAATTCTCAAAATTATAATCAAGAAGAAGCTTGAAAAGTCAAAAGGCGCTTGGGTGGATGAACTTCCTACGGAACTTTGGGCCTACCGCACGTCTTTTAGAACATCAACAGGGCATACTCCTTTCTCTTTGGCATACGGATCAGAGGCCATGCTCCCAGTTGAAACTGTAGTGCCCTCCCACCGTAGGATCCACTACAACCCAGAAGAGAATGAAGAACTCCTACACATGTCTTTGGACCTAATTGAAGAAAGAAAAAATGATGCAGCACTTAAAGCGGCAGCTCACAAGCAAAAAGTGGCAGCACGATACAACTCCAAAGTCAAGCATCGCGGCTTACGAGAAGGAGATCTTGTTCTCAAACGGATCTTCCCGCGACCCGGAGCGCTAGATCCAATCTGGGACGGACCCTATGTAATTCATAAAGATTTCCACAACGGAGCTTATATTTTGTCAACAGTGGACGAAGAGGTGTTCCAGAGGGCATGGAACATCCAACACCTTCGTCGATACTTTTCTTAACTTGTACTGCCCATATGAAGTGAATTAACCTAGAGAATCAGTGGACGTAGGCATTTTCGTGCCGAACCACTTTAAAAATCTTGTCTCTTTTTAACTTGTTCCTTTATATCTTGGCTGCTTGTTGAGCTTTATCCTTTTCTTTTGAACAAAATCCTGTATAACGGCATTTCCATTCTGGACACTTCACGGCACAACCTCACCTGGACAAGGCCTAACAGTACTATACGAATCTATGCCCTAGTCAATGAGACACTTTTTCTCCTGCATCCCTCTGCTGCGGGTTAACTCATTGCCCGCGACGGCCCTCAAAGCCAACTGTAATGAGCCGATCATAAGCCACCGAGAAGGCCAACTATAGCCGAGGTAGCTCATTACGACGTTCGGCTCGCCGGCGACTGTGAACCGATTATAAGCCCCAACATAAGGTGTGGCCAGCCAGGGGTAGTTCACAGTTGACGATCGGCACCCACGCTAGCCGGCCACGGTAAATCGAATAATACCCACGATTACGGGCCATAATGGCCCGGGTAGTTACTGTGCGCGATCTCGACTCCGATGTGTCTTAAGTACGGCTGTGGTAAAAAAGAAAATTCCCCGTGGAGGCGTAAGATGGGTGACGAATGTCTCCAAGACCCACAGCTAGAGAAAGTGACTACAAAACCCGTTTGCCACGAACTTAAGCACATCGAAGGCCTTCCATGATTGGAAGTTTTACTATTCCTTATATTTCCATTTTATTTATAAAAACTTTTCACCTATCCTCTGTAACAACCCTTAAAGTACAGGACACCAAATAGGATGCACTCGCTAATGGGAATGAGAACTCTCAGCTGGATGACGGGTCACTCAACCCGTATTCGATAACACAAGGCATTCAAAGCTACCATCTATGACTAAAAATCGAAAGGGCGGTACTTTCTTCTCTTGTATACAAATAAGTAGCTCTGATATATTCACACATCACATTAACATTGCAAGACATGATATTATACTTTAAGCAAGAACTTGACATCAAACACAGTTGAATCACTAGCACATGCACAACTATATTTCTTATGCAACACATCAAAATAATGATAGCACCCAAATATGACAGAATCAGCTTATGTTATAAAATTACATGTAAAAAATAAAGTCGTTCGTTGCAATGACATAATTACAACCTGAAAGTACATTAATGTTTTGGAACTAGTATATACAGGAATGTCAAGTAAAACCAAAAATATCCGGATCAAGCCAAAATAGTCAGCAGCATCAGAACTTCATCTCTATCCTTCCAACCCCCCAAGATCTACTTGACCGCAGGGTCAGAGCTCCCAGCATGCTGACCAGAGGTCCCGCCTGTCCAATTCAGAAAAAGAATCTATTAGATAAACGATAAGCAGCCAAGCTATGAAAAGGCTTAAAGGGAAGACTTACCAACATCCGTCCCTTGATCTTCGTCTTCCAACTGCACGCCTACCTCCTCGACAGCAAGCAGCCGCATGCCCTCCTTCACCGCCACTTTCTCTTCCTTAGTAAACTGGGCCGTAACCACATCCATCCTAAAGGCCATACCACCCTCCTTATCCGCCTCAGCCTTAGCCTCTTCCAGAGCCCGAAGATAAATCCTGGCCATGATCTGGGGATAGTCATCCATCTAGGATATGCCCTGCTTCCAAGTTCGAAAATACATATCCTGGAGCATCTCGTCCATCATCCCCTCGTTTTCCTCGAACTCCCTCGTCCGGACATCAGAAGCCAACAGCTTTGCAACGGCAGCATCCCTCTCCGATCGGTATCGCGAGCGGTCAGCCTGAAGGGATTTCCTCATCGCCTCCATCTCCTCCTTTCGCTTGGCTTGAGCAAGCTCCGCAGCTTCAAGCTTCCTAGAAAACTCCTCTACCCGCTCGAGGTCCGCCTTCCGAACATCGTCTACCGTTGCAATGGATATATCGATCCGTTCCTTGCAGATGGCCCCCATTTTTCACAGCTCGGCTCTGCTAGCCTCTTCCATAGTTTTCTTTAGCCGTCTGGAGGCAGCCTCGTGCTAAGAGATCTGGATGGCTTGATCGGCAAGTTGCTTAGCCTGGTCGGCAATCACTAGCCGTAATCTTATGTTGGCACTCCCAATTTCCTCCCCAGCCTTGACCAGTCGGGCGTGATGCCCCATCAACTTTTTGGTCTTCTCAGCCACCCGATCGATGTTTGCCTTGGCCTCATCCACCATAGTCACAATCCGAGTGGTCAACAAGTCGAGATCCAAAGACTTAGCCTCATCAAGCACCCTTACCATAGGATTGCGGGGTAGGAGGTGCTCACCGGTAACCTCATCGAAGGAAATATCATGAGAACTCGGGTCCATATCTGGATGACCCGCAAATGGGTCACGAGCCAAGCCGGGACGATCAACATGAGTAACGGTACGATTCTCTGATGGATGTGGAGATGGTATGGACTCAGTATCCTCCCCCGTAATATCATGAATAGGCTGGGTTGGGGGCTGAGGTCCAAGTGAAGGTTCGAACATGGAACGCCTCCTCTTTCTCTTTTGAATATCCTCTTCAATGACTTCGAGAAGAGGACGGTAGCCGACTACGCCCCCAGAACGGTCAGTCGAGGGCTTCGGTTTAGCAGAAGCTTTGAGGAGTTTGAACTGCTCGAGGCGGTGCCGAATGTCTGATGTCTTGGCTGCCTTACCCGTTCTTGGAATAAAAACCAAGTGTTACAAACATGCATGAGACTATAATCCAAGAAACATGTGAAGTTAAAAGTGGAGTCAAAAATTCAGCTTGAACCGCCGGAGTTGCCCTAGCTGAAATGCTCTCAGAAGATGGACTGGCACCAGTCCCGGCCTTATCAGATTTCTTCGGTTTCTCCACCAAGGCCGACCCTTCCTCCAACCCCTCAAAGGCTTGACGGAAAGCATCATCCGTCCACTCTTGAATCTCACCTGCTTGCCCAAAGGTCAAGGCACCAACGCCACTACCACTCTGTCCTTCGCCACCATTACCACCATCGCCTTCTCCATCACCTCCGCTCTCCTCCTCGCCTCTTTCCTCCTCTCCACTTTCCTCCTCCGGAACGTCTGGGCATGTGCTAGGAGAGGGTCCATCAGATTTCTTGAGCTTCTTTCCCCCGACGACTGGAGGTATCGAGAAGGGTTTCCTCTTGCTGCTCTTTGTCGTGGCCCATACTTTGGCTTTGGCAGCTCTTTCCTCAGCCATATCCCTCTGCTTGACCACAGACTGATGTGGTAGAATCGAGTTGTGTCCCAGGAGAGTGGCATTCCTAATTAGGTAAGAAGCTGACCTATCCCTTCCCGAAATGGCCTCTATCTCCGCGGCCATCTGAACCAGGTGATCATTCTCCACGACCGCAAAGCCACCTGTCGCTAGCAAGGAATGAAAACACATAAGAAGAAGCATCTCAGTCAGAACGGAAATTATAAATAAGCTTCAACTTACAGCCAGAGGTGAAGCGCTGGATCGAAACGGTGTCATCCTGGACGAAGAACCATTCCTTCTTAAACATGGTGAACTTTGAATACAAGTTCAAGACCGACTTGAAGGACACGACCGATTCCAAGCTGATGTATGGAGACCCCTTCTTGTAACCTCTCAAGTTATATAGATACCGAACGTCCCAGTTAGAAGGGGGCGCCCGTACTTTCTCTGGAAAATCACGAATAGGCACACCAAGATGGCGTAGGAGTTGGGCTGGAGCTGGAAAGCGGCCACCTTCAAATAGGTGACGAAGCTAACTATCCAAGCATTGATTGGAGGAATGGCCCCACACATGCAGTGGTACCTACTATAAGCGAAGTATCCTTCAGGGGGGTTATATGGCATGACCCCCTTCCCTGGCAACAACATGCGTGCTCTATCAATCCCAAAGGAGCGGGAGATAACATCAAGCTGCTCCTCTCTGAGAGAGCTAGGAAAGTAGTCAGGCGGAGAAATCAGAAGCTCTTGGGGACCATACCCATCTACTAGCGATCTCAGGGTGGGTCCACGACGTTCCGGTCCTGGATGAGCTAGGGGCAGTAAAGAGGACTCTCCTTCGTCCTTGGATTTCCTCTTATCTGATTGAGTTTCCACTTTATGAGACATTTATCTACAACACAAGAAAGTATATCGTTAAAACGGAAGGTATAAACATGCAAGTGTATGTAGTCCGGAATTTCACTCGTAATTTAAAACATAAAAGTTCAAGTATATAAGGTTCATTCGGCGCTCAAACCCCCAAGTCTCGTTCGGCAATCCAAAAATGAAAATTCATTCGGTATTCGAACCCCATGTTTCATTCGGTAGCCCATCATAAGAACTCATTCGGCAGAAGAAAACTCACCTGGTCCGGCAGTTAGGTTTGATTCGGCACTTGGTCGATTCGGTATTTGATTGATTCAACACTTGGTTGATTCGGCACTTGGTTGATCCGGTACTCGATTGATTCGGCTATCTCAAAACGATAAAGGAATAACGAAGGCCTAACACCCCTATTTATAGACGAACGCAGGATGACCGGACCGGGTGATTCGGCACATATGACCGGATGGAAACATCCAAGTTAAAACAAAGTACGCCATCTGCATGCACATGCCCTACTTTGGGGGGCAAGTGTTGGGTGTGTTTCGACCGGTCCTATACCACCGAACCAACCATCTTCCCTCCTACCACCGAACCAACCATCTTCTCTCCTCCATCACCGGACCAAACTCCACCTAGCCACTACCGGACCAACCTCTACCGGACCAACCCACTTCCACGCATCACCGAACCAAGGCCCTGCCGAACAACGTTGCCAGGCCAGATTACATCAGCCCAGGCCCACCAGCAGCTATATACGTCCAGGACCCCTGCCCCCAGCCTCACTTTATAAATAGAGGGGCAGGGGTACAACAATGGTAGACAAGTTTGAGAGCTCAGGCACGGATAGAACTTTGAAACAACTTTCAGTTACTTGTAATCAAAGCTTTGTACTTGTAATCTGAATAGAAAAGGAGAATAACATATAAAGTGGACGCAGGCACATTCTGGCCGAACCACTATAAATCCGTGTGTCTTTCACAGTTTATTCCATCTGTTTTATATATTTGCATAAATCACCCAAATCGCTAAAAACCATATATAATCAACTAAATCATACGACTTGGAGGTGTTTGCCCATTTTTTGTGCAAACAATTTAGTTTTATATTTTAGTAAGTAACCTTATTTTCAAATATTTATATAGTATGTATTTTCAACAAATTATTGAAGTAGTCTTATCTTAAATATTTTAGAGTATATTTCAAAGTAAAGTGTTTTAAATTATTTTAATAATCTAGTTTTGTTGCTTGGTGATTTCAGTGGAGATAGAAAATATTTGGGAAAGTTATTTTGGGTAAAACAAAGAATGGTTAGAAACTGTTTTTCAAAGGGTTTCTGAAAATGGAAAATATATCTCGTGAAGATATTTTAAAGTTAATAAATAATTTGGGAAATTATTTATTGTGTGATGGATGTTATGAATATTAATTGATAGTTAAATCACCGACTATCGATATTGGACAAATACGTTGATCGTTTCGAAGAGACCGGGATCGAGATTTATTTCTCGAAAACCACTTCGATCTGGTTTGTACCTTTTGTGAAAAACGATTTTGGATTCGAAGATGGAGTAGTGAAGTGCAAGGGCTAGTCGCTACTAATCCTGAGGATATTTCCAAAATGGATGTAGTAGGAATAGTGCCTTCGGTTCCGTTCGAACCCGGGACGGACTTGTATGGATGAATGCTTGTGAAACATCGTCAGGTGGACGATGGACATTCTAAGGGATATGTTCTAAAAATGTATCGCTTAGCCTCAAGCCTCATCAAATGGGAATGACTGAAAATCAGGGGTTATGCAGCAAGGCTAGGTGGGTAGCACCCAAGCAGGGTGAGGTCATTCCAGTCTAGATGTCCCTTTTTATTTCGGCTTAGTGGGCGGTTGCTGATCCCAACCACGGGGTGATTTCACTCGAGCTTATCCAATAAGGGGTAGTCCCGGCCTTGTGTTGCAGGGGAGCGGGTGTACTCCTCGGTACGGTGATCTAGGCCCCGTACCGTGACAGGTGGTACCCCAGTGCCTAGTCATTAGTTGGAAATCCATACTCCCTACGAGCCTTGTACGAGTTTTGTTTTGTATTACCCACTCTCTGGCTAGTAGCTGGAATTTAATAATGTAACAATTTAGGCTATTTTATAAGTATTTGTATATAGACCCTATTATAATATCAGAGGATTTCTATAAAAATTGTTTTAGCTATCGTAAGGTAAAATCCCGACATGTTTATTTGAGGCGTGGTCTTACGAGATGCTTTTGTTTTCAAAGGGTTTTTGAAACTTTAATAATCAATTGAGTGTGATTTTCTCATGCTGGTATTCCAGACTGACTCGGGTATTATGTAACTGTAATGCTCGGGTCAGACCGAGTATTATAGGATACATGATGTGATGCTGTGGAGCTCAGGAGATGAGCTGGATGACGATACGTACTACCGTACTTGTTTATATATATTTGCTGCTGTATTGAGTTGCTGTGTATCCATTTGTATGTTGTTGTTGAACTATGATTGATGTACTCTAATGATGATGTAATATATAAACAGAGATATTTGATTTGAGTAAAGATCAATTATTGTCTATTATATTTTATTCCGCTGCGATGGTTAGATACTGCTGTTGTTTTCTATTTTCTTCTTCTACCTCTTCTTCTTTAACAAAAATGGTTCGTATTTCTGTACAACTTGAGTTGATTTAAGTAAATTATTGTTGACTCAAGGGGTACGGATTTGCGGGCTGTTACACTTGGTATCAAAGCCGGTTGGAAATAACCTTGGCTCTGGTGGGAACTACTCATTTAAATTAGAGTCCGTAGTACTCTAGAATGAGTTTGAGCGTATTAATAAATATGAGCGCGTATCTGTTAGTGAATATAAATTATTTTAATACTGCGTTGATTGATTTATTCAGTGGCATATGAACCTTCATCGACACAGTCTGCGCAACTGTATTGAAGGGGTTTCTAAACACTTGAATAGAACAATCGATACGGTATTATTTTAAATGTGGGTAAATGAAATAATTTTACCCAAAAACATATTTTGATATAAAGAAAAGTTTTTGTAAACTATTTTAGCTAATATATGGTTGCTTGGATGTTAGAAATAATGATATTTAAATTATTATCCTTATTGTATAGGAATTTAACTAGAAATTGAAAATATAACCAAAGTTTAAGGAAATAAATTCATTATAAAATGAAATTTATAAATATGAATTATAAATTGAAATATAATCCAATGAGAATTTGTATGAGCATAAGCTGTGCAAATGAACTATAGTTAAAAGTGATTTAAGCAGGATTTGGAAATTTAAAATCCCGGAAATTTGGAAGTATTTTAAGATAAATAATAGCATTATGGTTTTGGAGATATTTCTGAAAGAAAATGTGTTTTGAATGGATTTTGAAAGCGATATAGCACTGAAATCACTTGGATTATTGGAAAATAATTCTGATGATGACGGCCGCATCATCAGTATTCATTTTCGAATTACTAAGTGATGGATTTGCTGCCAAAAAATTGATTTGCTCAAAAGAGCTAGTTGCTTTTGAAAATTTCAAAAGAAATTTGTTGGGAATAAAACCAGGATTGGTTTGATTTTTGAGAGATGTGATTTGTTATGTTGAAGATTTCAAAATAATTTGAAAACCAAAAGTCGGGTGTATAAAAATCCTGATGAGATAGTTGTAAGCTTATAAATGGAAATATTTTTAAATCAGGAAGGAAATATAAGCTTTGAATGTTGGAATTTAAATTTGAAGTGAAAAGTTAAAAATGAAATTAACTTGGATTGGGAAATAAAAATTTAACTGGATTGAAATAAATTGAATTAGCTGAAAATAATATCCAGTTGTATTCGAATTAAGTTAAAATCGAATTGAGTTAAATAAAAACGAGTTAAAATAAAATTGAATTGGAATAAGAATTCAATTGAATTATTGAATGGAATTAGATTCTTACCTGAATGAATGGAAAATAAATTGGTTAAGGATTGTATTGAAGTAAATAAATTAGAATAACTTATAAAAGGATCAGAATTAAAAATCCATAGAATAAAATATGCTTGGATTATAAATAAGTATATAACTCGAATTAAAAATAAAAGATGAATACATTCAAGCCTAGAATGAATGTGATTGTGTAAAATAATAAGCGTGACTTATAAAATTTGAAAAAGTGGGATAGAAATCCAAAATAAATATTGTTTGATGAATTGAAAAATAAAATGAAGATCAAAACTTGAATTATAAAGTAAATTGAACTTAAGAAAATTAAATGAAGTGATATTTGAAATTAAAATTCAAGTATTGAATTATAAATTAAGGAAAAACTTAGTAGATAATAAATTAGATAACGAAATATATAATGATAACCAATGTAGCTAAATAAAGGCTGAATTGGTGAGTTAATATTGAAGTTTGGAAATAAAACTCAAGTTATAAATCAAATTCGACCTGGATCGATAGTGAAGTAAATGAAATTGAATTGTGAGCTCATGAAATTGGGTGGTAAATTGAAAATGGATAGTGGATTCAGAACTTGAGTTTTAATTTAAAATTTAACTTGAAGTGTTAACATATTAAATATAATTGGAATGTATCGAATAAAAATGTAAATGGATTAAAATAGCAATGGTTTGAATGTGCAAATAAAATCCAAATAAGTGGAAATAAATTGGAAATGGCCATGTAATCAATTAGATGGGTTGAGTATGAAAGTAAAATTTTATAACAACTAATCAAAGGAAATTGTAGATTTAAAACGAGATTTAATTGAGATAGAATCAAGTTGAATAAAAGAGAAAAATATTTATTTGTGAAATGAAAATGAGCTTAAGTATAAAGTTTGAATAAATCAAAATAAATTGACTTAAGCTGAATATAAGGGGAAGTGTTGAATTGAATTCAACTTAAAACCAAGTTTAATGATATTGGATTGAATTTGAATCAAGCAAAAAATAAAAAATAAAAAAATAAATTTGGATCGAAATAGAATTTGGTGGGTTGTAAATAATATTTAAGGAAGTGAAAAATTCATAATGGATTGAGTGGATAAACTAATTGTATTGAATTAATAAATGGATAAAATAAATAAGAATCAAATGGATGATGGAAATAGAATTTGTCGTAAAAAGAAATGGAAATGAACTTAGGTTATCGACTTAAGTGTTGAATAAAAAAAAAACCGAACTCAAAATGAAGTGTGGTTTAAATGAGTTGGGAATGGTTATTAAATGAAATAGCCTCGTTTGTTTTCGAGCTAAATAAAATAGTTTGGAATAAATAAATATGGAATGAAATGTAAATGAATGGATTGTGAATGAAATTTAAATGGAATGTGTCGAGCTAAATTAATAATTGTGAATGAATTAAAATAAAAAGGAAATTTAATTGGTAATGAAGATGAACCTAAGTTGTTAATGGTTTTGTATGGAACTTGTTTGAATAATGGAACTAGTTGGTTAATAAAATGAAATGCAAGTGAATGGATTTAAATTTCAAATGCAATGAAAATGAGAATATATGGATTGTGAATAAATTGAAAATGGAATAGAATTAAGTATAAATTGAGTTAAAATCAATTTAAATTGGTTATAAACATAAATACTTATTTATTCACATAAATCTCGTCGAATTGCATGGAATAAATTGTCGTTGGATGTAAATCGAAGTAATTAAAATTCTTTGTGTTGATAAGGGTAAAGTAAATTGATTTTGAGAGCAATTGGATTAAATATGAGTTCAGTTTGCTTAAAAATAAATTAAATGTAAGTTTGTGAGTTGTTAACCATTCGGATTAAGTGAAACGATATGTGATTGGTTGTAAGCAATTAAAATTAATGTTGGAATATTTAAATTGCTTATAAAAAGTGTTTAATGGGCATTTCTTTTAGAATTCATATGTTTTAACTATTGCAAATAAGTGAAATATAGTTAAACTGTATATATTTGGCACTTACATGTTTAAATTGAGTAAGTACAGGTACCGGGAAGCCGTGTGGTTGGATTTTGGGCACGCTATCTGCTAAATTAATAAGCTATTTGCTTAAAATGCTAAATAAGGTACGTCTACGCAATAAAAATAGGAAATATGAACTGTTTTTGGGTTTTTCCGACCATGTGGGTCGATGTAAACATATTTATCTCTTTTGTCAAATTGCAAAAGCACCTCCGTACAAAGGGGACTCTGCCAAAATTTTTCAGAAAATTTGGGAGTTAGAATTTTTTTTGAAAATTTTGTTAACGACAAAACGGTTTAAACTGGAAAATTGAAATAATTTAGTAAATGAAACTAATTAAAGTAATGACGTAAATTAGTCATAAATGAAAGATAAAATTAAATGTTCAAAGTTGAAAATAAATAAACTTCATATGTAATGTGGAAATCAATTTGAATAGAAATAGATAACTAAAGTGGTAAAGTGAAAACAAACAAAGAAGCATATAAAATGCTTATACTAACTTAAGAGGGAATGGTAAATTCTTAAATGAAAAATTGATATTACTAATATAATCTAAGATAATATTGAAATGAATAGATACTGATATTTGTAAGGAAATCGATAAAATGTTTTTGAAAATTGTGATTGGATATTGGTGCTAAACAGGATATGCAGGTAATATAAAAAGGAAAAGGAAAATTGGTTTTGATTTCAGATGATAAATTTGAATTGCGCGACAAAAAGGTATATATTTAAATTTGGTATGAAATTGATTGGGATTTTGGATTGAATTACTTGGCTTTTTGTTTCTTTTGAGATTTGGGAGCCCGTAGAGGCCTTTTGTAGTGTTACCGAGCTAGCCGCGCAAAGGAGACGCTGGCGAAATTTTTTGGAAATTTAAAGAGTTAGAAATTTTTTGAGAAATTTTGAAAATTTTTGTAACGACCCATAAAATTTTAGCAATTTTTAATTGGTATTTAACGTATTGAATTGGATTTTGAGAAATTATTAATAATAAAATTTTGAAAAAGAAAAGAAAATATGTTATGTATATTAATGATTTGTAGTGCGAGCTGTGTACATATGTTTTAAAGTTTGGTTGTGGTTATACCTATAAGATCTAGTACAAAAACTATATAAACTATTATTCATACTTTACTATAATATAAGTTAAGTTTGATGCAAATTGGATATCATAGTTCATTTCTGTTGGGTATAAATATCAATAGCGTGGGTAATAAATTTACGGTCTCTTTTGCTTTTCAGCAAGGTGTGTAAATTTTAAGTATATTGAGTATGTTCCATATATATTTATTTTGGAAAACCACTGTATATGTATGATGGTCTATTTGAAGTGTATATATAGTAAAGCATATTTATACCGAGTTTTATTTTATTTATATGTGTTATAATAGCTATATACATATTAGTCTTGATACTAGTATATAGTTTTAGTGAAGTTTGATTTCTAGTCATGTTAAATAGATATATATTTGATTTTGGGTTTTTGTGTCACCATTTCCAGTTTAGTTTAGTGCATATTTAGTATATCTATACATATGTCGTCAGCTATAAATACGATAGTTAAGGGTTTCATATATCATATGAACCAAAGAAGAAGAGAAGTATATACTATATTTAACTACATATATGAAGTATATGTTTTAAGGGTTGATTTAAGGCCTGCATTAAAATTGGTAGTCTGCATGTTTGTTATGTACAAAGATAAGCATATATGAATTCATTCATACGTAGCCTTTACATTTTGAAAGAATATACATAATATTAAATGAATATTGATTTTTTTTATATACTATATATAAGGTTACCTTCATATTCATTTGTCTCATTTTCATTTGTGTATGTTTTCGTTTTAATTATTGTACACGTCATGGTTCCTTTTATAAATTCATCGCCCATAAATAGTTTATTTCTTTCCCCCTTCATCTTCATTTGTCTCATATTCATTTATTTATGTACGTTTTCGTTTCAATTATTGTACACATCATGGTTCCTTTTATAAATCCATCGTTTCAATTTATTTTATGGTCCGTTACTCTGCCTTTTCAAATTTGAACGTGCAGCTGGTGGCATTAAAAAGTTGCTTTAATTATCCACCGAATTATCGTGACCATCCCAATACTCTATATTTATTCCTGTAGTTTTATCTTCGCTTAAATTTCTCTGTCCATTCCTTTTTCCATTTTAATATCCTTGCCTTTCCGTACTCACATGATTTCCAATCAAGCAATAAATTGTTTAAATATCCACCTTATCAACTTGACCGTTATCAAACCAGTATATAATTCAAATCTATCATTATTCTACCGTTTCTTCTTTAATAGATTATATGTAACAGTATATCATAAATGGACAGCTCATTCTCCACCCATTCATTTCTCCTATTCAATTAATAATGGAATATAAAGTTATATATTTGGTATACAATTCAAACAACCGTTACCATTCATACCTCCTAAATTCTAGCGATTGACCCCTCTATTTCCATGGTTCTAATTTTAGTTGCTGGATTACTCATTCCTACTGTTCAACTATATTAAATATTTATAACGTGTAGTCTCTGAGCCTATTTAGCTTCATTTTTTCTTCCTCTCTGTTGCTTCTTGAAAAAAAAGAAGAAGAGATTTTTCCCATTACAATGCTAAAACACATATGATGGAAAAATGAAAAAGGACCAGTTCTCCTTCCTATAGCTTCGTCAAGCCTCCGCCACCACAGCTCGAACCACCTGTCAAGAGTCACAACCCACTCCATGCCTCCTTCCCTCGTCATCCATATTTTTATAAACGGTATGCGTATCATATTGCAATATATGTTTCGTTTTTAAATGTTTACATATAGCAAAATAAGTTCTTATATTTTGGGTTAGTAATCTATATCTATATAATACGTTAATATATGTATTATGTAAAGTATAAATTTTAAATTATAATGAAAAGGTTTACATATACATATTTCGGTTATAATATAAGAAGTTGTACCTGTATAATATATTATGCCTATATAATATGGGTTGCGTTAGTTATATATAGTATTTCATGCCTGTTAGTTTATTTGTATTTGTTGAATATGTATATATAAGTAATACATGTTGTACATATTATATCATGTTATGTATATAAGCGTGTTGCGTGAAAAGAAAAAAAAATACTGTTTTACTTTTGGTTGCGTGAGTTTATAAATATATGAATGTTTGCTTAATTAAGTTTATACAATCTTTTATATATATTCAAAGCTGGTGATATATGTAAACACGTTACAGCAACTTTTGTTAAACTAGTATATAATATAGGTAATACATAAGAGGTCTACTGCTGGATTCCTTGGTGCTGAAGTGTAACGACCCGATATTTTCAACCATTCGCATCCGCACATGTCGTAATTGAATTGTTCAAAATACTGCGTTGTAAATAAAATTTGGCGAATCTCAAAATATACAGTAAATAATTAATCACAGAATCACAGACACAGAATCAGAATACTCGCAGCGGAATTTAAAAATACTTAGTCATGAAGCCACTATAAATAGTCTCAATCAAATAAAAATTACATAGTCTTTAATCCAAATATAGTTTTAAATCATCAGTAGAACAATCCAAATGTCCACTAGTCTTGATTTCATAAATTTAGATAAAGAACTGGAAGGGAAGTTTGCCAGCAGCTTGAAAGTGATCTACGTAAATCCTAGCTCCGGGATGAAAACTGAACTGCAACTCAGGCTGACTCGAGCGTAAAATAAAACATAAACACTCGAGTCAGGACATACATACTTATATAGTGTAAGCTAATTCAAGTGTACTATAATATAGAGCAAGTAACTTAAAGGATGCTTGGGACCGCCCATCCTCTAAGGATCCGTTAAACTATTTACTATGTAGTAATACTTCGCTATTATAATAGTGTCTATTAGTAAAATAAACTTACTTTTAAATAGCGTTAAGGCTTTACATTTTCCACCTTAACACATAATATATTCCCATAGTCTATACAGTACCGTAATCTCCCCCGGAATGGGCGTCGTCAGAGGGCACTCCATAGGTATGGTACAAAACCAAAATCGTATAAGGCTCGCTATGGTAGGTGACACGGCACAACTAGGCAATGCCAGGGTAGATATACCAATTACGCATCCGGACCGATGGAAACGCGTAGCGCGCAGCTACCGCCCACCTCGAACAACACTCCCAAATCAAAGGTGCGCACCAAACAATCACAAAAGTAATAGAATGGCATACGAAGAAGTGCGTCCGATCAGAGGTGCTACCTCATTAATCCGTCAATCGCTCCTGTTTTAGCCACCTTATGCCAACTCACGGGAGTCGGGTCCACGTATTTACCTTAAAGGAAACGTCACCACCATCCTACTTCATTCTGGAATCTCCACCGCGTACACGGTTGTTAAAGTGGTTTTCGGTATCGACAGAGAGTATGCCAGACATCCGATCCCGGTCTCTTTAACAACCAAACGTTATTATAACCCGTGGTTACAACTTTTAGAAATGGTATTTATACTTTAAAAATCAAAATAAGTTTCAAATATATTTCAATACCATAATATCATTTCAACCATCATTTATTTAAACATCAGCCATTTTATTTAATATAAAATACCATTTAAATCTATTCAATTTATTTAGGAATTAATTTGCCTTTCAACTCACATTTAAAAGTTAAATTCTTCCATTTAAAACCATTTAAAGTCAATTTCTTATTTTTATTAATTCATATTATATTCCAAAATTTAAGCCTTTTTTTCCAAAGATTATTTCCATAAATTTTATTAAAACAATAAGTATTCAACTTCCGTAGCACTTATAAAATGCTACCTAAAGTTATAGGTTAAAACAGTCTATTTACAAAAGACAGCATTTAAGTGCTGTACTTTATTAACTTAACCATTAAGTTTTAAATTCCCAAAATAAAAATTAATATCAATTATTTTACTTAATTAAAATCTCACTCTTAACAAAAATTCCGAATTTTCCAAAATAAGTTATACTCCAAAATTTTACATAAACATTTATTTATTTAACATTTGACTCATTCAAAAATCATTATAAATAAATAAAAAAATCCTTCAAATACATTTAAACCAGAAAATTATAAACTTTCTATTTAAAAGTATTTTTTTAAAACATTTCATAAAAATATTATATAAACCACGGGTCTGTATATAGTTTTCTAGCCTAGGTCAAGTGATACGGATATATATCATTTCAATCCGCAATTTACAAAAACCCCGGGTTCTATCATTTCAAACCCGCAATCCCAAGTTAAATATTTAAAATTAAACAATTAAATAAATAAATGAATAAATAATTATCGTACAGGCCTATCATTTCAGCCTATAACGATCTCAAATTTACAGGGAACTTGCAGTGATGATTTAACAGTAAATAAGCATTAAATAGTATAACTGCAATAATATAAAATAAATAAACAACTGATGATGTGTCAATTAATAATGGGGTTTAACATCATACGCTTATAACACAGGCAGATAAAATTTAAATAAAAGTTTACAATTACACTTGTGATAAATTCATAGATATATAGGTATGTTTGTCTGGTGAGAAACACTCACCTGAATGCTGCAGAAAGTTTGATTTCCAACGATGGTAACACTTGGAAAAAAAGAAAACGCATAGAAGCACGATCAAACTGATGCAGAGGCTGCGACCAGATTTATATTTTGAAAAGGGAACGAATCAAAACTAAGAAAATTTTTAACCCGAAATTCTCAAAACAAAAGGGAACGAATGGAAATAAATTCGCCCCATAGGCTCGACTACTCCACCACACGGTTAGACTACGTTCTCAAAGCTCGGTTCAAAAATTTTGCCCGTTACTTACTTTCACCCCTTTTTATTTCTACAAGTGGCGGAAACACTAATAATTTAAATCTAATTCTCGTCATCATAAAAGAATTTTATGCACATAACGTTGATAATACATATACACTCACAATACTAATTATATGAACACTTCTTCACTAGTACAAAAACCCTCCTACAGCCGATTCTTATATTTGCTTATTCAATTATTATTATTAATTATTTTCCTTCTCTAACTACTGTTGCAACCTAGTTTGGACACTTATGACCCACACACACACTTTCTCCTCCATTCATTTTTTTTATTCTACTCTATTATATTTTGGGTAAAGTTTAAATTTTATTTCTAAAATAAATCGGTCAAATTCACTACTGAAAATCTTGAAAGATGGCTAGATGACATAAAACCTTAGTTATCAGTTTATGAAAAATTTTCCTGCAATTTTATTTGGAGGAGAGGCTGACATCAGTGATAAAGGAGGAGGGCAGGGATATAGTGGTGAAGGAGGAGTCATAGCCTAAGGTGGTGGAGTTTTAAGCCTTTGCGTGAACAAAAAAAAAGGAGAAAAAAATGGAAATAAAGAAGAAGAAAGCAAAGGAGGAAGAAGGAAAAATATAAACATAGGCCATACCTGATGCTGCATGCGAGAAGAAGCTGAGATGAAATGAAAAATTATGTGAGGCTTGAATTTATAGGAGAATATTGGGTTGCTTTGTATGCCAGGAAATGGTGAATGAGATCAGGGAACAAATATATGTAGAGGTTATTGATTTTTCCAGAGGAGATTTTTTTTTCGTGAATTAAGTGTAGATAAATGGTAAGGTAGGATAAATTTCGAAGCTAAAATGCACATTCTTTTTTACTTCTCTCAGAGGATATTTGCGTGATTTAAGGTGAAAAAAAATAGGAAGGAAATAAAATTTTAAATTAACTGCACGGTGGCTTGGATTTACACAAAGAAACAGACAAGACTATTAGGCAACATTTGTACACGTTTCTTTTCTCCTTTAAAATTTTTGGAAATAATTACGTTTATTAAAAAGAAGAAACGGTAAAGTTTTGGCAAAGATTTTATGACAAATTTAAACGGATATTGAATGCGTTGATAAATTTTTGGCAAAGATAAAATTTGATTTGAACGTGTAAAAGAAGGAAGCTGCATGATTTTCCTATGATTTTTCAGAAATCTCGTTCTACAGGTGAGGAAATAAATTTCTTTTATTGATTGCAAACGTTTCCAGTGGCAAGCGTTTTATTTTGTAAATGCATTCTTACGTGCACGAATTTAGGAAGAGGAAAAACAAAATATCTAGGAAATATTTGCTCTTGCTTTAAATAAGAAGTAAATGTGACTGGGGTGGAGAAACAACAAGAATTTATTGCTGAGAATGGTAAAAGGAAATCACAGATTATATACCTATTAACCAAATGAAGTTGTACAAGGATTTGAAATTTTTATAATCAGCATTGATTTATAAAGAAACGGCAAAGTTTTACTAGACAAAGATTTATAGCAAATTTAAAGCAAATTGAATGCGTTGGTTTTTATTATCAATACGTTTTCCTATATACGTTATTTATACCATTAAATATCGTACCCTCTTAAATGCGAAATTATCAGTTTATTAATAAGCTATAAATTCTTAACATTTATTACTAAATTAAAAAGATAAAACTTCGGTTACATCTCTCTCTGATTCATATTACCATTAAAAGGCGATTTATTATCCAAATGGACCAAATATTACAATTTTTTAAAGCAAGTACATAATCAATTTTTTTATATTAAAATTCCCATTTAGATTATCCTTAAACATAGTGAAACGTTCATTTATTATTTAGCATTTTGGAAATGATTTGATCAAATTAAAATATATATAAATTGGGAATCAAATTTTACTGGAAAGAGAAAAATAACGTAAGAAATATGGGTCAAGAGAAAAACGCATATGAAATAGGCAAGCAGATAGGAGAATGGATACTGCGCATGACTGAGATTTAGGAGAAAATTGTGTTTTGAAAAAATGCAAGAAATAAATTTTTTTGAATAGCAAAAAATCTATGGAAATCAACTTTTTAAAGCAATGCATTGAATTAGAGGCAACATACTTGATTTGAACGCTAGACAATTCCTTCCCTCTAAAACACATGCCACTGATAAATTTACTCATTTACAACTAAGGTCATATTTTTAAGAATGTGTACCATAGCCATAATATTTTATGCCTAGAAAATACGGAAATAACATATTAAAATTCTATACGTTTTCTTATATATATATATATACGGTATTTATTCCCTCAATTTACGCGCCCTTTAAACGCGTAATTACCCAGTTCATTTATACACTATAAAAATTTAAAATTTACTACTTAAATGGAATAAAATTTGTTTACATTTTTTTCTTCTGATCTATTTACCATTGACAAAGAAATGTATTATTCAAAATATTACTTAACTTTAAAAGGTAGATAATCCATTTTATAGCTAAGGTAAAAATTATTGTGTTGTTTTAACAGTCCAGAAAAATAGAAAATTGGCGAACGTTTATAAAATTGAACAAAGAAAAGTGTTGATTCTTAGAGTAAAGAAACGGAAAAGAATATTTGATTTGAACGTTATTGAAAAATCAATGGATTTTATTTATTAAATAAGTGGAGTCAACGGAAAGAAAATTTATTCCTTTCCCACTTAAAATGCATGTATACTGATTTATTTGATTATTTATATTCAAGGTAATAAATTTAGACGCGTGAAAAACCGATGCAAAACACGTGCCCAGTTTCATAATAAAAGTGATGCTTTTTAAATTTACGCGTTCTCTTATGTAGTAAATATACGTTAAAAATATTCCATCAATAACACGCATTTTAAACGCGTAATTAAATAGTTTATTTATACACTAATTTTTTTTCAAATCTTATTTCTTAATCGAAACTTGTTTTTTTGCTAGAAATTAAGTTATTTACCATCTTGACAAAAAACCCAAATTTCCAATTAAAGGTAATTCTTAACCACGTCAAAATTTCAGAGATCTTATTATTTAATTAAAAATTTGGTCAATTGTTTTTTTTTAATCGCTTTAAAATTTAGATTTTTATATAATAAACCCCAAAGTTTTAAAAATACAAGTGAAAAATAATTGTTAAAAATTTGGGCTGTTACATGAAGTTTTCTTATTTATAGGATTATATAAATATACTAGTTTATAAAAGTTATAAAATATCAGTTAATATATATTTGTATTTTAATATAGCGTGTGTTTTGATTTGTTGTAGAGTATATAAAGATGCATATGCTGCTACAGTATGCTATATTTTAGGCGTACTATATATATATGATATTTTGGATGAATATTTACGTATAGTACTGTTTACAGTTTTGGTATAAGTTATATTATTTATACATAGTGGTTAGGTCAGGGAAGGTTTTAGGCTCTGTTTAGTCTTGTAGCCGTATGCATAGTAGTGTATACTTAGTCTGTATATTTTAGGCTATGTCTGCATGCTTCCCTGTTTAGCGCATGTATTTTATAGTATATAGCATATTTTGGGAAAGATTTTTTTATTAGTTTTATAATGGTCAAGGTTATTAAAGAATATTTATGTTAGATATAAAGTTACAGTGTGAAGTACATAGAAAATTTGTCTTATCCATAGGCGTTATTTTATATTAAAGATAAATTTTTGACTTGAAAATAATTATGTATGTTTTAATTTAAAATACATTTAAATTTAGAATACGGTTTTATAAATATAGTTATATATATTTACAAGTTTACCTATATCAATTTTCTTCATCAAATCCAGCCTGATTTGATTTCATCTATTTCTATTGATCAGCTTTGTTCGTCAATTCGTGCCCATTTCGCTATATTTTGGAATTCGTGCTTGGATTTGTAATTCAACTCTTGATCGTTCCTCTCTTGACTCGAAAGGTGAGCAATCACTCACGATTAACATTTTTTTATCCATTAAATTTGATTTCAATTGAAACGACAATTGAAATATGCTGCTGTAATTATTTAAATTTGTTATATATGCTATTATCCGTAACTGTTCACCTGCGGGATGTGACACCATATCCTATTGTTTATATTATATTGTTATAAATGATATATGCCTGTTATTTTATTGTATTTTCTGTTATCACTCTGCAAGTTCCCTGTAGTTTAGAAGTCACTATGGGTTGAAATGATACATACCCGAACATACTTTAGAATAGGAGAAAATCGTTATGGGTTGAAATGATAAACCCAAGCGATTTTCATTTAATTGAATTTGGGATTACGGGTTGAAATGATATCCACTCGTATATATTTAGTATAGGGATTGAAAAGATAAATATCCGTAGCACTTGACTATATGATAGGAAATATATACAGACACCGTTGGTCCATATAAATATTTTGAAAATAATTTCTATAATTTGGAAAGAAATATGTGGTTTAATAAATTTGATTCTTAAGATATTATATAAATGAAAATTATATACATAGATTTAGTAGTAATATTTGATTTAAATTAGATTGATTTAATACATATAATATGGTTAAGTATTTATGTAAATCTATATTTCAAATAGATACTCTTGTAATAAATTGAATAATTAAGATTGGGGGATAAATTTGGGTTTATAAAAATGGTACCTTAATAAGGATTTATTTAATTAAATCGATTTGAAATTTTTGAATGGGAAATTTAAAGGGTATGATTTTATAACTGGATTTTTGATTTAAGTGATTTAATGAATATTTCACGTTTAAATAAATTAAAGAAAATATTGAGTAAAATGTAATTTAAGGTTACTTAAATGATATTGAATCTAATAAGGGAGTATTTCAAGACTAAATAATAATGAGGTTAAATCGAGATCTATATGAAACTGTTATATAGAACATTTAAATAATAAAGCCTTGAACTATATTGGAATTTAAATGGTTTATGTTGAGATTCGGATCTGTATTTGAAATCAACGCAGTTGAATTTGTTATTTAGCGACTAAATTGAATTAAAATGAAAATTTAGGTTGAACTAAATTTGAATTTATTATTTAGAAAACTAAATTGAATGAAACTTTAGATGAAACGTTGAATACTTAAAGTTTTGAAATATATGGAAATATAAAGGGGTATTTGTGATTATAAATCCGAATTTGCGATCGATAAAATTTAAGTGGTTATTTTAGAAATTGAGTTGAATTTAAATTGAAAAGTTGAGATTGAATTTAATTTGAATGGGAAGGTTGGGTGGATGTTGGAACGTTTTGTTAAGTTGAGGAAATTGAAAATACTTTACTCTATAAATTATTTAATATATATAAATACTATTTTGGGAAATATAGAGATATTTGAAGTGAAAATGAGATTTGGTTTTGAAGTATAAATTAAGCTGAAATGACCACGGTGTTATAATGTATATTTCTACCTTGTAGAAAGTTCCATGGACCCTTGGAGGATGGTTATCCCAAACATCCTTTAAGTTATTTGTATTTCAGTTGATATTTCATTTGAGTTGGATTTATCGATATAAGAATGCTAATCCTGACTCGAGTGTTTTGTGTTTTGCTTTACGCTCAGGTCAGACTGATTGATACAGCATTTGAGACTCACCTTTGGAGTTCGAAGCTTCATTGGAAATCCAACTATCGATTCAGATTCCAGCCTTTCCAGTTGATTGGTTCAGAGAAGTCATCTGTTGCATTGGAGACTTTACTGCATTTGAACTATTCGGTTGTATTTTTCTAACTCTGATGTATATAGTAGCTTCATGAACTACTATTCTTTATCTATTCCGCTGCATTATATTACTTTGTGATCTGTGATTGATTTATTTACTGTATATTTTAAGTTTTTGCCAAATTTTAATTAACAATTCGGTATTTTGAATTATTCAAGTCGCATATGCATGGTTTTATTGTCGATTTGAATGGTCCAAAATAGCGGGTCGTTACAGTTGGTATTAGAGCTTTGGCTCTAGGCAAAACTTAGCATATATGGTAAATTTATTTATAGAATCACTTTCGCTCGAGTTGAATCTCTTCCTTTTGACTCGATTTCCTTTGAATTTTGGAATGTCCCTCGGTTCCGAAATTCATTCTGTCTCTCCCTATTTATATTCGTTTGATTCCGAAGTATCCCTAACTCCACTGAATGATTTGTAAAGGGGGGTGAAAACTCCTTTTCAATTGGGATTGACCCACCGAAGATTTCTGTATCCTCGGTTTACGATGCTGCTATATCTTGTTATGCCGAATTCTATATCTCCGGTGATCGAATGTCGAATTGCCTCAGAATTCTACACCGATCTAATTTTGGAATCACGGTTGACCGGTAAAAGTCGCCCGCGATTTATAGAAGTATATCCATCTTCTATTTTGTAATTTAATTATCGCATTCAATTGAGTCTATCTTCGAATTAGAATTCTATTGATTTGAGTTCCTCTAATTCAAATCTTTATCTTTGTTTAAAATCCATTCTTAAAATTATCCTCTGAAAATCGGGTATGTTTGCATTTTTGAAATTGTTTTATATATCGAGATTATTATTTTGATAACTATGATTTTATTCTATATATAAAAGTGAAAATGTTTTCGATAAGGATTATATACCTATATATAAAACAAATAAGAAATGTTATTCTATATAAAAGGGTTTTGAAAGGATTTGAAATTTTGAAAAAATATAAGAAATTGATTTATATAAAAATGATTTATAACTGAAGTGTTAAATTTGAAATTCGAGAATTGAATTCCGATGTTTTGAAATTGGTTTTAAGATTTTTGAAATTATATAATAATACGATTTGAAAGTATTTTCTGAATAAGAAGTGTTTCGAATGACTCAAAAGAGTTCCAATGATTTCAATGAAATTTCAAGGAAGTTTTAAGAAAATAGAAGTCCGGAACTCACTTTGTCCCTGGAAAATAATTTCAGTGATGATTGCATGCATCATCGACATTGATTTTCGACTTTCAGAGTAGGGGAAAGGCCACTCTAGTAGCTTTCCTATGCGAGTGATATTGTGAAACAAATTTTGATTTCAAATTCCGAAGAATAATTCGATATTCGAAAGATATATGTATATATATTTAAAATGATTTAAAGGAAACCGATATTCTGTCCTCGAGTTTCAGATTTGATTTGGTATAATCCTATCTATTTATTGTTGATTTTCAAGTCTTGAATTTGGAAATTTGATTTCCCTAACTATTTTGAATGTTCGTACACTTCCAAATCGAGATTAAATTTTCAAAGCTAAGAAATTTCGAAGAGTATAAAATGTTTGATAAAGAATATAAATTTGGTTTTGAAATGTTTTGAAAAAAAATAGTTTTGAATAATGGTTTTCAGAAAGGTAAATTGGATATTTCAAATAGAAATAGATAGTTTAAAAGTTTAAAAAAAAAGGATAATTATAAATTTGGAAACCATTTTGAGTATAATTGATTTTGGGAAAATATTTCGTTTTGAAATTAAATTGGAACCAGTACTTATATGGTGATTTTGGAAATGAATTCGTTTGACTTGAATTATTTTAATTTGGAAAATGGGATAATTTTCTAAACCTATTATTTTGGGAACTTTGAAATTTAGATATTTAATTTGGAATTTTTTTTTGGTGAAATCATATATGATTTTGAGACTGAATTGATATTGAAATGATTTGAAATTTGAGAACCTTATATTATTAAGCACTTGATTTGGGAGTGGTCGAACTTATATAAAATGGATTGTATAAGTACGAAGCTGATTTGAAATCTATTGATTTGAAAGGTACTCAATTTGGAAAGAGATTTTATATAATCGAAGTCTATATAAGTATGATTTGATCTACTATTGATTTTGGAAAGTATTCGATTTGGGAAAAATGGAATCCTATATATATGGACTTTATATAAGTACGATATTTGAAAGTGATTTGAAAAGGTACTATATGATATATATTTTCGAAGTAAAGATATGGAAAGTGCCTTCTGCTTGATTTCTGCTTTGTGGCCACATCGTGGATTCATTCTATCGATATTATTCTCTCTGATTTTTGGTTTTCCGGATGTAATACTCGAGTGTTCCCACCGTGGCGTAACACATGGTTTTTTTTCTCTCGCGACTGCATAGCGCAATTGCCTGGCTGAGTCTGGCCTAGGGGTACGGATTGTTTCCTGGGGGATCCAGGCGTAACCATTGTGTATCCTGCAATCTGTGTAGGTCGCGAATAGTAGCGAAATTGCCTGGCTGAGATAGGCTAGGGGTACGGATTGTTTCATGGGGGACCCAGGCATAACCATTGTGTATCCTGCTCTCTACTAGTCATCATGGCGTAACTCGCAGGGCTGAGAAAGCTTACGGATACAGATTGTTTCCTGGGGGATCCAGGCGTAACCATTGTGTATCTGCGAACCATGGTCGGACAAAGGTTTTGGTTTGGTTGTTTTGTTTGGATTGTACTTTCCATATCTGTTTTAAAGGTTTTTTCAAGTATTTTCACTGGGTGTTGAAACAAGTCTACTAAGTACTTGAAGAATTCTAGCTTTGCGCCTGATCAACACATGGCCAGAGTCTGCAAGAACGAGGATAAACTTGTTGAAACATCGAGTTACAAAAGTATTTTCGAAAAGAAAATTGGTTTCGATATAAAAGTATTTTATTATAAAGGTATTTCCAACAAATAAAATTCTTAATTTAATACCATTTCAACTAAATCCCAATTTATCTTCCTAACATCAGTGTATCCAAATTATTTGAAATATAAATTTTGTATTAATATTTGAAATTGATTTTTTTTTGATTTGAAATTAACTATTCGAGCCCGATACTATTATTTTGAATCTACCTTACCTGCCCTGCTTTATTTATTCACCTATATTCTCTTTTCCGAATCTATCTTCTTTCCTTCTTTTGAATATATCCTTTAAAATATTGTTTATTTATATTCTACCTGGTTTAATAGAAAAAAAAAATAGTGTTTTATAAATAATTGATCTCATAATTAATTGAATGGATTTAATAAAATGAGTAATCTATTAAATATTAATTAATTTAAATAATAAAAAAAAGTATATGGTTTTAAATAAATTATTTAATTTGTTTTTCAAAGTCTAAATTTTTCATCTGGTTGTTTCTATTCTCCTACTTTATTCCTTTTCGGGGACGAAAAGTTTTGAGTGGGGGAGAGTGTAACAACCCATAAAATTTTAGCAATTTCTAATTGGTATTTAACGTATTGAATTGGATTTTGAGAAATTATTAATAATAAAATTTTGAAAAAAAAAAGAAAATATGTTATGTATATTAATGATTTGTAGTGCGAGCTGTGTACATATATTTTAAAGTTTGGTTGTGGTTATACCTATAAGATCTAGTACAAAAACTTTATAAACTATTATTTATACTATAATATAAGTTAAGTTTGATGTAAATTAGATAGCATAGTTCATTTCTGTTGGGTATAAATATCAATAGCGTGGGTAATAAATTCACGGTCTCCTTTTGCTTTTCAGCAAGGTGTGTAAATTTTAAGTATATTGAGTATGTTCCATATATATTTATTTTGGAAAACCACTGTATATGTATGATGGTCTATTTGAAGTGTATATATAGTAAAGCATATTTATACCGAGTTTTATTTTATTTATATGTGTTATAATAGCTATATATATATTAGTCATGATACTAGTATATAGTTTTACTGAAGTTTGATTTCTAGTCATGTTAAATATATATATATATATATATATATTTGATTTTGGGTTTTTGTGTCACCATTTCCAGTTTATTTTAGTGCATATTTAGTATATCTATACATATGTCGTCAGCTGTAAATACGATAGTTAAGGGTTTCATATATCATATGAACCAAAGAAGAAGAGAAGTATATACTATATTTAACTACATATATGAAGTATATGTTTTAAGGGTTGATTTAAGGCCTGCATTAAAATTGGTAGTCTGCATGTTTGTTATGTACAAAGATAAGCATATATGAATTCATTCATATGTAGCCTTTACATTTTGAAAGAATATACATAATATTAAATGAATATTGATTTTTTTTATATACTATATATAAGGTTACCTTCATCTTCATTTGTCTCATTTTCATTTATTTGTGTACGTTTTCGTTTTAATTATTGTACACATCATGGTTCCTTTTATAAATTCATCGCCCATAAATAGTTTATTTCTTTCCCCCTTCATCTTCATTTGTCTCATATTCATTTATTTATGTACATTTTCGTTTCAATTATTGTACACATCATGGTTCCTTTTATAAATCCATCGTTTCAATTTATTTTATGGTCCGTTACTCTGCCTTTTCAAATTTGAACGTGCAGCTAGTGGCATTAAAAAGTTGCTTTAATTATCCACTGAATTATCGTGACCATCCCACTACTCTATATTTATTTCTGTACGTTTTATCTTCGCTTAAATTTCTCTGTCCATTCCTTTTTCCATTTTAATATCCTTGCCTTTCCATACTCACATGATTTCCAATCAAGCAATAAATTGTTTAAATATCCACCTTATCAACTTGACCGTTATCAAACCAGTATATAATTCAAATCTATCATTATTCTACCGTTTCTTCTTTAATAGATTATATGTAACAGTATATCATAAATGGACAGCTCATTCTCCACCCATTCATTTCTCCTATTCAATTAATAATGGAATATAAAGTTATATATTTGGTATACAATTCAAACAACCGTTACCATTCATACCTCCTAAATTCTAGCGATTGACCCTCTATTTCCATGGTTCCAATTTTAGTTGCTGGATTACTCATTCCTACTGTTCAACTATATTAAATATTTATAACGTGTAGTCTCTGAGCCTATTTAGCTTCATTTTTTCTTCCTCTCTGTTGCTTCTTGAAAAAAAGAAGAGATTTTTCCCATTACAATGCTAAAACACATATGATGGAAAAATGAAAAAGGACCAGTTTTCCTTCCTATAGCTTCGTCAAGGCTCCGCCACCACAGCATGAACCACCTGTCAAGAGCCACAACCCACTCCATGCCTCCTCCCCTCGTCATCCATATTTTTATAAACGGTATGCGTATCATATTGCAATATATGTTTCGTTTTTAAATGTTTACATATAGCAAAATAAGTTCTTATATTTTGGGTTAGTAATCTATATCTATACAATACGTTAATATATGTATTAGTTTCTATGTATTTTTTATGCAAAGTATAAATTTTAAATTATAATCAAAAGGTTCACATATACATATTTCGGTTATAATATAAGAAGTGGTACCTGTATAATATATTATGCATATATAGTATGGGTTGCGTTAGTTATATATAGTATTTCATGCCTGTTAGTTTATTTGTATTTGTTGAATATGTATATATAAGTAATACATGTTGTACATATTATATTCATGGTATGTATATAAGTGTGTTGCGTGAAAAGAAAAAAATACTGTTTTACTTTTGGTTGCCTGAGTTTATAAATATATGAATGTTTGCTTAATTAAGTTTATATCATCTTTTATATATATATTCAAAGCTGGTGATAGATGTAAACACGTTACAACAACTTTTGTTAAACTAGTATATAATATAGGTAATACATAAGAGGTCTACTGCTGGATTCCTTCGTGCTGAAGTTTTCTTATTTATAGGATTATATAAATATACTAGTTTATAAAAGTTATAAAATATCAGTTAATATATATTTGTATTTTAGTATAGCGTGTGTTTTGATTTGTTGTAGCGTAAATAAGATGCATATGCAGCTACAGTATGCTATATTTTAGGCGTACTGTATATATATGATATTTGGATGAATATTTACATATAGTACTTTTTACAGTTTTGGTATAAGTTATATTATTTATACATAGTGGTTTGGTCGGGGAAGGTTTTAGGCTCTGTTTAGTCTTGTAGCCGTATGCATACTAGTGTATATTTAGTCTGTATATTTTAGGCTATGTCTGCATGCTTCCCTGTTTAGCGCATGTATTTTATAGCATATAGCATATTTTGGGAAAGATTTTTTTATTAGTTTTATAATGGTTAAGGTAATTAAAGCATATTTATGTTAGATATAAAGTTACAGTGTGAAGTACATAGGAAATTTGTCTTATCCATAGGCGTTATTTTATATTAAAGATAAAATTTTGACTTGAAAATAATTATGTATGCTTTAATTTAAAATACATTTAAATTTAGAATACGGTTTTATAAATATAGTTATATATATTTACAAGTTTACCTATATCAATTTTCTTCGTCAAATCCAGCCTGATTTGATTTCATCTATTTCTATTGATCAGCTTTGTTCGTCAATTCGTGCCCATTTCGCTCTGTTTTGGAATTCGTGCTTGGATTTGTAATTCAACTCTTGATCGTTCGTCTCTTGACTCGAAAGGTGAGCAATCACTCACGATTTAAATTTTTTTTATCCATTAAATTTTATTTCAATTGAAACGGCAATTGAAATATGCTGCTGTAATTATTTAAATTTGTTATATATGCTATTATCCGTAACTGTTCACCTGCGGGATATGACACCATATCCTGTTGTTTATATTATATTGTTATTAATGATATATGCCTGTTATTTTATTGTATTTTCTGTTATCACTCTGCAAGTTCCCTGTAGTTTAGAAGTCACTATGGGTTGAAATGATACATACCCGAACAGACTTTAGAATAGGAGAAAATCGTTATGGGTTGAAATGATAAACCCAAGCGATTTTCATTTAATTGAATTTGGGATTACGGGTTGAAATGATATCCACCCGTATATATTTAGTATACGGATTGAAATGATAAATATCCGTAGCACTTGACTATATGATAGGAAATATATACAGACACCGTTGGTCCATATAAATATTTTGAAAATAATTTCTATAATTTGGAAAGAAATATATGGTTTAATAAATTTGATTCTTAAGATATTATCTAAATGAAAATTATATACATAGATTTAGTAGTAATATTTGATTTAAATTAGATTGATTTAATACATATAATTTGTTTAAGTATTTATGTAAATCTATATTTCAAATAGATTCTCTTGTGATAAATTAAATAATTAATATTGGGAGATAAATTTGGGTTTATAAAAATGGTATTTAAATAAGGATTTATTTAATTAAATCGATTTGAAATTTTTGAATGGGAAATTTAAAGGGTATGATTTTATAACTGGATTTTTGATTTAAGTGATTTAATGAATATTTCACGTTTAAATAAATTAAAGAAAATATTGAGTAAAATGTAATTTAAGGTTACTTAAATGATATTGAATCTAATAAGGGAGTATTTCAAGACTAAATAACAATGAGGTTAAATCGAGATCTATATGAAACTGTTATATAGAACATTTAAATAATAAAGCCTTGAACTATATTGGAATTTAAATGGTTTATGTTGAGATTCGGATCTGTATTTAAAATCAACGTAGTTGAATTTGTTATTTAGCGACCAAATTGAATTAAAATGAAAATTTAGGTTGAACTAAATTTGAATTTATTATTTAGAAAACTAAATTGAATGAAAATTTAGATGAAAGTTGAATACTTAAAGTTTTGAAATATATGGAAATATAAAGGGGTATTTGTGATTATAAATCTGAATTTGAGATCGATAAAAATTAAGTGGTTATTTTAGAAATTGAGTTGAATTTAAATTGATAAATTGAGATTGAATTTAATTTGAATGGGAAGGTTGGGTGGATGTTGGAACGTTTTGTTAAGTTGTGGAAATTGAAAATACTTTACTGTATAAATTATTTAATATATATAAATACTATTTTGGGAAATATAGAGATATTTGAAGTGAAAATGAGATTTGGTTTTGAAGTATAAATTAAGCTGAAATGACCACGATGTTATAGTGTATATTTCTACCTTGTAGAAAGTTCCATGGACCCTTGGAGGATGGTTATCCCAAACATCCTTTAAGTTATTTGTATTTCAGTTGATATTTCATTTGAGTTGGATTTATCGATATAAGAATGCTAATCCTGACTCGAGTGTTTTGTGTTTTGCTTTACGCTCAGGTCAGACTGAGTGATACAACATTTGAGACTCACCTTTGGAGTTCGAAGCTTCATTTGGAAATCCAACTATCGATTCAGATTCCAGCCTTTCCAGTTGATTGGTTCAGAGAAGTCATCTGTTGCATTGGAGACTTCACTGCATTTGAACTATTCGGTTGTATTTTTCTAGCTCTGATGTATATAGTAGCTTCATGAACTACTATTCTTTATCTATTCCGCTGCATTATATTACTCTGTGATCTGTGATTGATTTATTTACTGTATATTTTAAGTTTTTGCCAAATTTTAATTAACAATTCGGTATTTTGAATTATTCAAGTCGGATATGTATGGTTTTATTGTTGATTTGAATGGTCCAAAATAGCGGGTCGTTACAATTTTAAACTTGGTTTTGAATTATAATTTGAATAGGTAAAGTTGTTTGTGAACTAAGGAAAGGTTTGGGAAGTTAGTAAGAATGATATTAGGTCTTTAATAAAAGATATGTATGGCAAGTTGATAAAACTGTTTGGATTTGGGAAAAGAATAAACGGGTTTTGGACCATTCTTCCTAATTAGTAATTTCGGGGACGAAATTCTTTTAAGGGGGGAGGAATGTGACGACCCGGAATTTTAGAGCATTTGAAATGGGGATATTTAATTGATTTTAAATATTTAAAATTTAATTTTAATTTGAATTCAAATATCATAATTTATTTGATAATTGAATTATTAAATTAAATAAGTAAAGTTGGGTAAAATATTGAATCTGGAGTATTAAGCTTATTAAAAATAATTTGAAGGCCTGAAAAATTTATATTAGTAGTACTGAGTGTGTGACGACCCGGAATTTTTGAGCATTTAAAATCGAAATATTTAATCGATTGTAAATATTCAAAGGAGTAATTTTAACTTGTATTACAAATATCACAATTTATTTGATAATTAAATTATTGAATTAAATAATTTGAAGTAGGGAAAATGTTGAATCTGGAATTTTAAGCTTGTTAAAAATAATTTGAAGGCTCATAAAATTTATATTGATAATACTAAAGATAATAGAAGTTGTAAAATTGAAATTAGCAGTGGTTTGTTCAGTTTTGAAATTTTATCTTGTTTAAATTGAATTTAAAAATAGCCTTCCGAGGTACCGTCTCGGAATTTGACGAAACCAGTTCCATTGGATCCGTAATAGTGTATTATTATCGGATTTCAAATTTCATATTAATCGGAGCTAGTGTGTGAGTATACGATTTACAAACGCACTGAGATTTTATATCGAAATTTCTTTTTATTCTGGGTTTTCCTAATCGAATCGAATAAGATTTATAACTTCGTCCCTTCCTTTACAAGCCTAAAATAAAAAAAAAAGTATTACTCGCGGCTTCTTCTGAAAGCTAAGCCGAAATGTTTTTTTTGTTTATATATAATCATGCAAAACCTTTTCTTTAAAAGACAGAACCGAGCCCCCCTTCCATCAAATCAAAATCAAAATTCATCGCAAAAAAATGGCCGAGTAAAATTCTCTTCTCGTTCGATTTTGGGTTCGAGTTTCTCGGGGGAGGGCGTAGTGTGGTGTCGATGGTGGCGAGTCGCGATGAGTTCGGGGGAGCGCGAGTTCGTGGCCGCGGAGTAGGGTTTGCGACGTCGACATAAGGAAGGACGTGCGCGCTCGCGAGATGGGTAAGGGAGGTGATAGCGGCGAGCACGACATGGAGGTGGTCGGTAGGTTCACGTCGCAATGGTGGCAACTTTGAAGCAAGGGCAGTGCTCATCCAGGTCGCGTCGTGGACTCTGGTGAGAGCATCGATGAGGTATTGCTGCGTATTTTTTTATTAATTTAATTTAATTTAAATGTGTATATATATAAAATTGCAGATTCGAAACAGATAATAACTGAGAATATTATATATACGGATTAAGAATGGAAAATATATACATATACAGTAAAAAGAAAGGTCAGGTGGGAAATTATTTTAACTTTGGGAAAATAAAAATACATATTTTCACTTTCTAGAATTTAAATAATAAATAGATATACACATGCATGTTAAATATTCTGAGAAAACCGAAAATTTATTCCGGTAAGATTTTTGTACAGAAGTTTTTAAAGATGCATACCTATATGGAAATTTTAAGTATTTAAAAGTTTATATTAAGACCGAATTTTTTCTTTATAATATAGTTAGGGTGATTAAATTGTTTAACAAACTGACTTAATTATTTTGTCATTATAAACATTATTAGTAAAAAAAGGGAAACTAGATTAAAATTTAATTATTAATTTAAAATAGAATCATTGGTTAATTAAAGTTATAAAATGGAAATAAATGGTTCAAGTTACTTCAAAGTGTTAATAAATCATATGGTTGTTATACAAGGTCAAAATCTGATAGAAGCAAGCCAGATTGGGTCGGATTGCAAAACAAAAATCAAAGGTGAGTTAATCTCACTCAGTTGAATTTAAATTCAAATTTAAATTGATAAATTTAAGTAATTGTTTGAATGGTTGAATTGACTGATGTGTTATAGTATGATATATTTTGGAATTGGTATTATGTATTGTGCTAACGTCTGTGGATGCAGGGGAAACATGTTGGAGGGATCCAACTGGACCCCTCACATTTATTTAAGTTATTCAGTATTCTCTGTTGTGATTATTTCATATCCTATGTTGAGTTATATTGGAATATTGAATATTATGGTTTGACCGGATATTCGGGTATAATGAATTACCAAAATATATGAATTGGATTGTTGAAAAGAAATTAAAAGGAAGTAAATTTATAAGCGAAATAATTATAGAAAGTTTGAATAAATTAAGAATGAATAGGAAAGAAATAGAAGTAATATGAAAATAATAATAAATGACTTCGAGAATGATGAGAAAAGAATTTTGAATAAAATGAAATTGATGAATCGTAAACTTAAGTTATATCAATAAAAGAAATAAAGAATTATTTTAAAATTCAAAGTTTAAATTTATTTAAAAGGATAAGGAAGTAATTGAGAAATCTAAAAATTGGAATTTTTAGTTAAAGTATTTTTAAACCATAATTAAGAAATGAAATCTGAAATTAATAAATTCTGAATTAAAAGGGGAATAAATAGGAAATCAATTTGGAAATTGATTCGAGTGTTTGAAACTGAAATTTAAAAGAAGATTGTGAAGAGAAGTATATTTCTCTAGATAGCCAAGTACGTTCAAAGTTAATTTTTAAATATAAGTAAAGGCTTTAATGTTGTTTTAAAAAGCATGTTTTAGGAAATTTATTATCTCCAATCTTTTACATTCTAAAGTAAATATTTTCAAACCTATTATCGTAGTAATTGTTTAAAATGGTAACTTAGTGTTTTGTTTTAAAGAGTGAGAACCTAGTTTACATTCCATAAAGTAACCTTATTTTTAGCTATTCATATATTATATACTTTTAACCAATTATTGAAGTGGTCTTAGCTTAAATGTTTTAAAGTAAATTCCAAAGTAAGAGTTTTGTTAAATCTATTATTGTAATAATTATTTAAAGAATGATTTGATATTGTTTTTAAAGAAGAAAATCTAGTTATATTTATAAAGTAAACTTATTTTAGTTGTTTCTAGGGTATTATTTAAAAATTAAGTATTAAAGTAAAATTTCCTATAAAAAAATGTTAAATATATCTTACAATAAAAGTGTTGTAAATTAATTTAAAAATCTAGTTTTGTGCTTGGTGATTCTAGAGGAGATAGAAAATATTTGGGAAAGTTTATTCTGGAAAAGAAAGCATGGTTTGGAACTGTTATCAAAGGGATTTGAAATTGGAAATATATCTTGTAAATATATTTGAGATAAATAAATAATTTGGAAAATTATTTATTGTTTTATGGATGTTTGTGAATAGAAATTGATAGTAGGAAACGATTTTGGATTCGAAGATGGAGCAGTGAAGTGCAAGGGCTAGTCGCTACTAATCCTGAGGATATTTCCTAAATGGATGTAGTAGGAATAGTGCCTTCGGTTCCGTTCGAACCCGGGACGGACTTGTATGGATGAATGCTTGCGAAACAACATCAGGTGGATGATGGGCATTCTAAAGAATATGTTCTAAAAAGGTAACGCTTAGCCTCAAGCCTCATCAAATGGGAATGGTTGAAAATCAGGGGATATGCAGCAAGGCTTCGTGGGTAGCCCCCACTGGAGGGTGAGGTCATCCTTGTCTAAATGTCCCTTTTATTTCGGCTTAGTGGGTGGTTGCTGATCCCAACCGCGGGGTGATCTTGGTCGGGACTGTCCAGTAAGGGTTGGTTTCGGTCTTGTGTTGCAGGGGAGTTAGGGTGGCTCCTCAGTACGCTGATCTAGACCAGGTATTGTGACAGGTGGTACCCCAGTGCCTAGCCATTAGTTGGAATCCATTTTCCATACGCGCCCGTACGGTTTTGATTGTGCCCAACTATTGCTGAAATGTGAGATGCAAGCATTTCAGCTAGATTCTATTTTACTTTCTATAGACACTATTATAATATCAGAGGACTTTAATAAAAATGTTTTAGCTATCGTAAGGTAAAAACCCGACATGTTTATTTGTGGCGTGGTCTTACGAGATGCTTTTATTATCAAAGAATTTTTGAGACTTTAATAATCAATTGGGTGTGATTTTCTCACGTTGGTATTCCAGACCGAATCGGGTGTTATTTAACTGTAATGCTCGGGTCAGACCGAGTATTATAGAATAAAGGATATGATGCTGTGGAGCTCAGGAGGCGAGCTAGATGTCGATACGTACTTCCGTACTTGTTTATATATGTATATTCCGCTGTGTTGAGTTGTTGTGTAACCATTTGTATGATATTGATGTTGAGCCGTGATTGATGTACTCTGATGATGTAATATATAAACAGATATATTTGATTTTGAGTAAAGATCATTTATTATCTATTATATTTTATTTCGCTGCGATGGTTAGATTCTGTTGTTGTTTTCTATTTTCTCCTTCTACCTCTTCTTCTTTAATCCAAATGATTCGTATTTCTGTACAACTTAAGTTGATTGTTGTAGAATAGTGTTAACTCAAGGGGTATGGATTTGCGGGTCGTTACACTTGGTATCAGAGCTTGGGTTGGTGATAACCTTGGCTCTGGTGGGAATTACTTATT
This sequence comes from Allium cepa, assembly GCA_030765085.1. Classification (NCBI taxonomy): domain Eukaryota; kingdom Viridiplantae; phylum Streptophyta; class Magnoliopsida; order Asparagales; family Amaryllidaceae; genus Allium; species Allium cepa. The sequence goes on along the minus strand of CM060939.1, from coordinate 957,467,953 downwards.
TAAAATAGAGTCTGTAGTACTCTATAATGAGTTTGAGCGTATTAATAGATATGAACGCGTATTTGTTAGTGAATATAAATTGTTTTAGTATTGTGTTGATTGGTTTATTGAGTGGCATATGAACCTTCGTCGATACAGTATGCGCAACTGTATTGAAGGGGTTTCTAAACACTTGAATAGAACAATTGACACGGTATTGTTTTAAATATGGGTAAATGAAATAATTTTACCCAAAAATATATTTTGATATAAAGTAAGTTTTTGAAAACTATTTAGCTAATATATGGTTGCTTGGATGTTAATTGAATGATAGGAATGATGATATTTAAAGTATTATCATTGTTAAGTGAAAATTTAACCAGAAATGGAAATATAACTAAAATTTAGGGGAATAAATTTATTATAAAATGAAATTTATAAATATGAATTATAAATGTAATTTATGAGTTGAAATAAAATTAAACGGAAATTTGTATAAGCATAAACTGTACAAATGAATTATAGTTAAAATTTGTTTAAGCAGGCTTTTGGAACTTTAAAACCCCGGAGATTTTGGAAGTATTTTGAAGATAAATAGTAGCATTGTTGTTTTTGGGGTATTTCTGAAAGGAAAATTGTTTCAAATAAATTTTGGGAAGAGATTTAGCATTGAATTCACTTCGGTCGCTGGAAAATAATTTCGGTGATGACTGCAACATCATCGATGTTCATTTTCGAGTTTCTAAGTGATAGATTGCTGCCAAAATTGAATTGTTCAGGAAAATCTGTTTATTTTTGAAATTCCAGAGGAAATTTGTTGGGATAAAACCAGGATTGGATTAAATTTTGAGAAATGTTATTTGAGATGTTGAAGATTTCAAAATGTTTTGAAACCAATAACCGGGTGTTTGAAAATCCTGATGAGATAGGTTGTAAGCTTATAAATTGAGATGATTTTTAAATCAGGAAGGAAATATAAGCTTTGAATGTTGGGAATTTAATTTTAAGTGAAATATTAAAAATGAAATTAACTTGGATTGGAGAATAAAATTTAACTGGATTGAAGTTGATTGAATAGGCTGAAAATAATATCCACTTGTATTCGAATCAAGTTGAAATCGAATTGAGTTAAATGAAACTGAGTTAAAGTAAAACTGAATTGAGATGAGAATTCAATTGAATTAATGAATGGAATTAAATTCTTACCTAAACGAATGGGAAATAAATTGAATAAGGATTGGTATTGAAGTAAACAAATTAGAATAACTTATAAAAGAATCAGAATTAAATTGCATGGAATAAAAATATGCTTGGGATATAAATAAGCATAATGCTTGAGTTAAAATAAAAGAATAACATATTCAAGCCTATAATGAATGGAAATGTGTAAAATAATAAGTTGTGATTTATAAAATTTGAAAAAGGGGGATAGAAACCCAAAATAAATATTTTTGATGAATTGAAAAATAAAATGAAGATCAAAACTTGAATTATAAAATAAATTTGAACTTAAGAAAATTTAAATGAAGAGATTTTGGGATTAAAATCAAGTTCTGAATTATAAGTTGGGGAAAAGACAAATTAGATGATAAATTAGCTAATGAAATTGAATTGTGAGTTTATGATGAAGTTTGAAAATAAAACTCAAGTTATAAATCAAATTCGACCTGGCTTGTTAGTGAAGTAAATGAGATTGGATTATGGGTTCATAAAAGTGAATGGTAAATTGAAATGGTATGGTTTGCAAATAAAATCCAAATACGTAGAAATAAATTGAAATTACCTTGTAATTTATTTAAGTGAACTGAGAATGAATCGAACTTGGAAATTTGAAATTTATAATAACTAATCAAATAAATTTGTAGTTTGAAAGGAGATTGGATTGAAATAGAATCAAGTTAAATTGAAAAGAGAACTTTGTTTGCAAAATGGGAATGAGCTTAAGTATAAAATTTGAATAAATTGAAGTAAATTGACTTAAGCTAAATGAATGAACGAGAGTTGAATTGAATTCAACTTAAACAAAGTTTAATAATTTTGGATTGGTTTTAAATCAAGTGAAAATAAATTTTTAATCGAAATAAAATTCGGCGAGTTATAAATAGTATTAATGGAATGAAATTCTAGAATAAATAATTGTAAACCATTTAAAATTATTAAGAAATTGAAATAACTTGAGATAATAAGAAAATAGAATGTTTCAAGTTTAATAGAATGGATTTAAATGAATGTGGATAAGAAATAAAGTATAAATGAGTGGACTGTGAATAAAATTTAATAGGTAATGAAGATGAACCTAAGTTGTTAATGGTTTTGAATAAACTAGTTTGGTTAATAAAATGAAATGCAAGTGAATGGATTCAAATTTGAAATGCAATGAAAATGAGAATATATGGATTGTGAATAAATTGAAAATGGAATAGAATTAAGTACAAATTGAGTTGAAATCAATTGAAATTGGTTATAAACATAAATACTTATTTACTCACATAGATCTCGGCAAATTGCATAGAATAAATTGTCATTTGATGTAAATGGAAGTAATTAAAAATTCTATGAATTGATAGGAGTAAAATAAAATTGACTTTGAGAGCAATTGAACTAAATATGAGTTCAGATTGCTTAATAATAAATTAAATGTAAGTTTGTGTGTTGTTAACCATTCAGATTAAGTGGAACGATATATGAATTGGTTGTCAACAATTAAGAATTATGTTGGAACATTGGAAATGAAACAGAATAAAGTACAAATTGAATTGGTATCAATTTTAAGTAGTTATAAAATAGAATGGATATTCTATTAAGTGAACATCATTGAATTTGCATAAAAATGGTCGTCGTTGACGCAAATGAGATTGTATAAAAATGCATGAGTTCAATTTGCTTAAGAATAAATTGAAAGTAAGCGATTGAGTTTTTAAACCATTCAAATTGAATGAAAATGGTTTGTAAATTAATTGAAACAGTTGAATTAGTATTAAAATTGTATAAATTGCTTACGGTAAATGTTTGATGTGCATTTCTTTAGAATTCATATGTTTTAACCATTGCAACTAAGTGAAATATAGTTAAACTGCATATATTTGGCACTTATATATTTAAATTGAGTAAGTACAGGTACCTGGAAGCCATGTGGCTGGATTTGGTTGTGCTATATGCTAAAAATAATAAGCCGCATGCTTAAAATGCTAAATAAGGTACGCCTATGCAATAAAAATAGGAAACATGAACTGTTTTTGGTTTTTCCGACCGTGTGGGTCTATGTATATATATTTATATCTTTTGTCAAATTGCAAAAGCTCCTCCGTACAAAGGGGACTCTGCCAAAAATTTTCAGAAATTTTGGGAGTTAGAATTTTTTTGAAAATTTTGGAAAATTTTGTTAACGACAAACGTATTCAAACTGAAAATTGAATTTTTTTTTTTTAAATGAAACTAATTTAAAGTAATGACATGAATTAGTTATAAATGGAAAATAAAATTCAATATTTAAAGTTAAGGATAAATTGAATTTGTATGGAAATGAAAGAATCAATGTGAATAGAAATGGATATAAACTAAAGTGGTAAGATGAAAATAAATATAAGAAATACATAAATGCTTATACTTGCTTAAGTAAGGAATGAGGCATTCTCAATTGGAAATTGATATTTCAAATATAATCTAAGTTAGTATTTGAGTTAATAGATATTGACATCTGTAAGTGAGTCGATAAAATGTTTTGGGATATTGTGATTGGATATTAGTGCTAAGCACGATATGCAGGTAATATAAAGGGAAAAGAGAATTGGATTGATTTCAAAGGATATAAATTTGAAATGCTCGACAAAAAGGTACGTATTTAAATTTGGTATGAAATTGATTGGGATTTGGATTGAGCCACTTGGCCTTTTGTTTTCTTTTGAGATTTGGGAGCCAGTAGAGGCCATTTTGTAGTTGTACCGAGTTAGCCGCGCAAAGGAGACGCTGGCGAAATTTTTCGAAAATTTAGGGAGTTAGAAAAATTTTGAGAAAATTTTGATAATTCAAAATTTTAGTTTTGAATTATAATTTGAGTAATTGAACAAGTAAGTTATTTGAAAACTATAAAAGGTTTAGGAAAATTTTGGAAAGTTAATAAGAATAATAATGGATCTTTTATAAAAAGATAGTTGGTTAGATGTTGAATTGTTAGAAACTGTTTGATTTTAGGGAAATAATAAACGGGTATTGGACCATTCTTCCAAATTAGTAATTTCGGGGACGAAATTCTTTTAAGGGGGGAGGAATGTGACGACCCGGAATTTTTGAGCATTTAAAATCGAAATATTTAATCGATTGTAAATATTCAAAGGAGTAATTTTAACTTGTATTACAAATATCACAATTTATTTGATAATTAAATTATTGGATTAAATAATTTGAAGTAGGAAAAATGTTGAATCTGGAATTTTAAGCTTGTTAAAAATAATTTGAAGGCTCATAAAATTTATATTGATAATACTAAAGATAATAGAAGTTGTAAAATTGAAATTAGCAGTGGTTTGTTAAGTTTTGAAATTTTATCTTGTTTTAATTGAATTTAAAAATAGCCTTCCGAGGTACAGTCTCGGAATTTGACGAAACCAGTTCCATTGGATCCATAATAGTGTACTATTATCGTATTTCAAATTTCGTATTAATCGAAGCTAGTGTATGAGTATACGATTTACAAACGCGCTGAGATTTTATATCGTAATTTCTTTTTATTCCGAGTTTCCCTAATCAAATCGAATAAGATTTATAACTTCGTCCCTTCCTTTGCAAGCCTAAAACAAAAAAATAAATAAGCATTACTCGTGGCTTCTTCTGAAAGCCAAACCGAAATGTTTTTTTATGTATAATCACGCAAACCCTTTTCTTTAAAAGACAAAACCGAGCCCCCCTTCTCTCAAATCAAAATCAAAATTCACCGAAAAAAATGGCCGAGTAAAATTCTCTTCTCGTTCGATTTTGGGTTCGAGTTTCTCGGGGGAGGGCGTAGTGTGGTGTCGATTGTGGCGAGTCGCGACGAGTTCTGGGGAGCGCGAGTTCGTGGCCGCGGAGTAGGGTTTGCGACGTCGACATAAGGAAGGACGCGCGCGCTCGTGAGATGGGTAAGGGAGGTCATAGCGGCGAGCACGACATGGAGGTGGACGGTAGGTTCACGTCGCGATGGTGGCAACTCTGAAGCAAGGGCAGTGCTCGTCGAGGTCGCGTTGTGGACTCTGGTGAGAGCATCGGTGAGGTATTGCTGCGTATTTTTTTATTAATTTAATTTAATTTAAATGTGTATGTATATAAAAATTGTAGATTTGAAACAGATAATAACTGAGAATATTATATATACGGATTAAGAATGGAAAATATATACATATACAGTAAAAAGAAAGGTTAGCAAGGAAATTATTTTAACTTTGGGAAAATAAAAATACATATTTTCACTTTCTAGAATTTAAATAATAAATAGATGTACACATGCATGTTAAATATTCTGAGAAAACCGAAAATTTATTCAGGTAAGAATTTTATACAGAGAGTTTTTAAAGATGCATACCTATATGGAAAGTTTAAGTATTTAAAAGTTTATATTAAGACCGAAATTTTTCTTTATAATATAGTTAGGGTGATTAAATTGTTTAACAAACTTACTTAATTATTTTGTCATTATAAACATTATTTGTAAAAAAATGGAAATTATATTAAAATTTAATTATTAATTTAAAATAGAATCATTGGTTAATTAAAGTTATAAAATGGAAATAAATGGTTCAAGTTACTTCAAAGTGTTAATAAATCGTATGATTGTTATACAAGGTCAAAATCTGATAGAAGCAAGACGGATTGGGTCGGATTGCAAAACAAAAATCAAAGGTGAGTTAATCTCACTCAGTTGAATTTAAATTCAAATTTAAATTGATAAATTTAAATAATTTTTTGAATGGTTGAATTGATTGAGGTGTTATAGTATGATATATTTTGGAATTGGTATTATGTATTGTGCTAACGTCTGTGGTTGCAGGGGAAACAGGTTGGAGGGATCCAACTGGACCCCTCACATTTATTTAAGTTATTCAGTATTCTCTGTTGTGATTATTTGATATCCTATGTTGAGTTATATTGGAATATTGAATATTATAGTTTGATCGGATATTCGGGTATAATGAATTACTAAAATATATGAATTGGATTGTTGAAAAGAAAATAAAAGGAAGTAAATTGGTAAACGAAATAATCATAGAAAGTTTGAATAAATTAAGAATGAATTGGAAAGAAATAGAAGTAATATGAAAATAATAATAAATGACTTCGAGAATAAAGAGAAAAGAATTTTGAATAAAATGAAATTGATGAATCGTAAACATAAGTTATATCAATAAAAGAAATAAAGAATTATTTTAAAATTCAAAGTTTAAATTTATTTAAAAGGATAAGGAAGTAATTGAGAAATCTAAAAATTGGAATTTTTAGTTAAAGTATTTTTAAATCATAATTAAGAAATGAAATCTGAAATTAATAAATTCTGAATTAAAAGGGGAATAAATAGGAAATCAATTTGGAAATTGATTCGAGTGTTTGAAACTGAAACTTAAAAGAAGATTGTGAAGAGAAGTATATTTCTCTAGATAGCCAAGTACGTTCAAAGTTAATTTTTAAATATAAGTAAAGGCTTTAATGTTGTTTTAAAAAGCATGTTTTAGGAAATTTATTATCTCCAATCTTTTACATTCTAAAGTAAATATTTTCAAACCTATTATCGTAGTAATTGTTTAAAATGGTAACTTAGTGTTTTGTTTTAAAGAGTGAGAACCTAGTTTACATTTCATAAAGTAACCTTATTTTTAACTATTCATATAGTATATACTTTTAACCAATTATTGAAGTGGTCTTAGCTTAAATGTTTTAAAGTAAATTCCAAAGTAAGAGTTTTGTTAAATCTATTATTGTAATAATTATTTAAAGAATGATTTGATATTGTGTTTAAAGAAGAAAATCTAGTTATATTTATAAAGTAAACTTATTTTAGTTGTTTCTAGGGTATTATTTAAAAATTAAGAATGAAAGTAAAATTTCCTATAAAAAAATGTTAAATATATCTTACAATAAAAGTGTTGTAAATTAATTTAAAAATCTAGTTTTGTGCTTGGTGATTCTAGAGGAGATAGAAAATATTTGAGAAAGTTTATTCTGGAAAAGAAAGCATGGTTTGAAACTGTTATCAAAGGGATTTCAAATTGGAAATATATCTTGTAAAGATATTTGAGATAAATAAATAATTTGGAAAATTATTTATTGTTTTATGGATGTTTGTGAATAGAAATTGATAGTTAAATAACCGACTATCAATATTTGACAATGCGTTGATGGTTTTGAAGAGACCGGGATCGAGATTTATTTCTCGAAAACCACTTCGATCCGGTTTGTACGTTTCGTGGAAACGATTTTGGATTCGAAGATGGAGCAGTGAAGTGCAAGGGCTAGTCGCTACTAATCCTGAGGATATTTCCAAAATGGATGTAGTAGGAATAGTGCCTTCGGTTCCGTTCGAACCCGGGACGGACTTGTATGGATGAATGCTTGCGAAACAACATCAGGTGGATGATGGGCATTCTAAGGAATATGTTCTAAAAAGGTAACGCTTAGCCTCAAGCCTCATCAAATGGGAATGGCTGAAAATCAGGGGATATGCAGCAAGGCTTCGTGGGTAGCCCCCACTGGAGGGTGAGGTCATCCCTGTCTAGGTGTCCCTTTTATTTCGGCTCAGTGGGCGGTTGCTGATCCCAACCGCGGGGTGATCTTGCTCAAAACTATCCAGTAAGGGATGGTTCCGGTTTTGTGTTGCAGGGGAGTTAGGGTGGCTCCTCGGTACGCTGATCTAGACCAGGTACTGTGACAGGTGGTACCCCAGTGCCTAGCCATTAGTTGAAATCCATTTTCCATATGCGCCTGTACGGTTTTGATTGTGCCCAACTATTGCTGAAACGTGAGATGCAAGAATTTCAGCTAGATTCTATTTTACTTTCTATAGACACTATTATAATATCAGAGGACTTTAATAAAAATGTTTTAGCTATCGTAAGGTAGTGGCGTGGTCTTACGAGATGCTTTTATTATCAAAGAATTTTTGAAACTTTAATAATCAATTGGGTGTGATTTTCTCACGTTGGTATTCCAGACCGACTCGGGTGTTATTTAACTGTAATGCTCGGGTCAGACCGAGTATTATAGAATAAAGGATATGATGATGTGGAGCTCAGGAGGCGAGCTAGATGTCGATACGTACTTCCGTACTTGTTTATATATGTATATTCCGTTGTGTTGAGTTGTTGTGTAACCATTTGTATGATATTGATGTTGAGCCGTGATTGATGTACTCTGATGATGTAATATATAAACAGATATATTTGATTTTGAGTAAAGATCATTTATTATCTATTATATTTTATTTCGCTGCGATGGTTAGATTCTGTTGTTGTTTTCTATTTTCTCCTTCTACCTCTTCTTCTTTAATCCAAATGATTCGTATTTCTGTACAACTTGAGTTGATTGTTGTAGAATAGTGTTAACTCAAGGGGTACGGATTTGCGGGCTATTACAGTGGGTAATAGAAGTTGTAAAATTAAATTTAAACAGTGATTTGTTCAGTTTTAAAATTTTATCGTTTAAATTGAATTTAAAAATAGCCTTCCGAGACACAGTCTCGGAATTCAACGAAAACAGTTCCATTGGGTCCGTAATTTTGAATTATTATTGGATTTCAAATTTCGTAGCAATCGGAGTTGTTGTGTGAGCGTACAATAAGTAAACGGGTTGAAAATTAAATAAAACCTTAATTGATCAATTCAATGTTATCGGTGCCTTCTTAAACACGCTTCTCTTTTTATTACTCAGCCGACATTCCTTCGCATCAGCGTTTTTTTTCAAAACCTAGCCGACATGCTGAAGATATTTTGCACGCAAGCGTCAAATCTTGTCTCCGTCCTCTCCTTTATTTTGATGCCCTAAGCAGATAACTAAAAAATAATAATCAACAATGGCCGAAGCCATTAATCTTCAAATCAGTAAACCGAATGCGCATAAAAAAAACAAACAATGGAGGCGGAGAGCACGAGGCTGGGGAGGGGCGATGGCGAAGCATTGGGTTTGTAGGAGGGGGAGCACGCGTTTGCGTTCGCGCACGCGATTTGGGGGTCAGTTCGATTTAGGGTACTTGCGATTTCTGGTAAGGGGTTCTCGCATCGCATGGAGGGGGCGCGACCGAGGAAGGCACTGTCAACGTTAGGGTCGTGGCTCGTGATCAGACCGATCGAGTCTTTTGGGTTAGCACAGCGACAACGTAGGGGAGGCGATGTCGAGTTGTTCTGATAGGCGAGACAGATCGCGATTGTGGGTGGGTTTGGCCTCGATTGTTCACGCGTGGGTAGCTTGGAGGGGCAAAGATTCGACAGTAAGGTATAATTTAAAATTAACTTATACATATGTATTCAATCCAGTAATCGATGAATCTAACAGAGTAAAAAATAGATTGTAGGTAAGGTTTAGGTAGTAGAAAACCTTTAAAACTGGTAATATAAATTATTCTTATAAGTGTGTATGTATAGGAAGTCTTCAAAATTTTATAAATTTATGCTTGCAGAAATTATTTTCAGCGAGAATTAAAATAATAATAAAAATACATACTAGAACTCACTGTTTTATTTAAATATGTGAAGGAAGTAATTTGTTTAATTGGATAATCAATTATTTGAGTTACTGATGGAAGTTCATTAGGGGAAATGTAATATCCCGGAATTTTGGACAATATAAATTTAATAATCTGTGTTTAAATTTATATTGAATTGATAATTTTTATTGATAAATTTGACTTGATTTAATAATCTTCTTTAATTAAATATTTAATTTGTGAATTTATTTTTAATAAACTAATAAATCTATTTTCTATTTAATAATGTATATATTTATGTATATTTTAAATAAACAAGTTGTTAAATTAGTATAGCATAATTATAATATTTTGAAATTAGGAATTTTGATTTATTTTTGGATTTAAGCATTTCAAAAAAATATTTAATAAAATACTAAATGATTTTAAATATAAGATAAATGTTTTATTAATTTAAAATTCATTTTAACTTAAGTTTGTATATTTAAACAGGGCATAAAGATGTTTGTTTTATTTCTTTTTAAAATATTGATAAATAAATATGATTTGTAAATTAAATATGAGAATTTAAATACAACTTATAAATGAATCATGTATTCATTTAAATAACAAATAAGTTATAATCTCTTTATAAATTTATTTTAAGTGATCAAAATATTATTTTCAAATAATTAATATGTGTATTATTTTTATTTATAATTATATTGGTTTTATTTCTTTAAAAATTATTATCTATACATAACTAAGTAATAAAACTTACTAATTAAGTTTAAACTTTCATTAACTTTAATTAAAAATGCTAATTAATTTAAAAGGACATGTGTAATTTATTAAGGCATAAGTTAACATGTGTTGAGTATTTAAATAAGAATATTTACAAGTGTTAACAATATAAGTCAAGTGTCAAGTTTAATTTTTATTTTCTTTGATTTCTAATTTATCATAAAATAAGTTATATAAACTCATACTTCTTCCTTTCCTATTCTTTTCCTCATTTTCATTTCATAAGTAAAGAATTTTTTTTTTCAGCTGAAACATCTCACTCTAAAACAATCTTAATTTCATAATACAAATGTTCATTTCTTCAAGAAAAATCAGAAATCACTCCTTATACAAAACTGAAACCATCTTCAATCAAATCTGCGTTCCCTAAAATACAAACCTGCATGTTCTTGTTTACTGAAACAAGGGGGCCTGCATACATAAAATTTTCAAAGTTGATAGCATTTGAAATCAAGGTAGCCTGCATGTTTTCAAAAACAATTTGGGATCTGAAACTGCAATTTCCAGTTGCATCTGCATTCAAGCAACCTGCATTTCATCTAGAAGCAAATTTTTAAAAGCATTCAAGCATGTTGCAAGGAATATTCCGCATATTTAAAAGTCTGGGTTCTCTCTGCACAATTTCCGGTGAGTAACACCTAATTTTAAATAAATTAAGTAGGGTTGCATGCTTGTTTATCTGATGAGTTTAATTTTTGTATATGTTTTTTTTTAAAACTGCCTGTGAATATATGAAATGTAATGCATGTCGGATTTCCAAGGTTCTGATTGTTACTGTTTAAGTTCAAAATTGATAAATAGTTTTTTTTACTTGATCTGGTTGCTACTATGGTTTAGCATTTGAATGGAATTTGTTTATTACATGATAAAATAAAAATTTAAAAGTTTTTATAAGTTGTATAGTTTTGTGTTGTCTGGAACATAACAACACAGCTAAATTCTATAAAATTGAGAAAAATTAAGTATCATAAATCAATGGTTCAGGATTAGGAATCAAAACTACTTCCAACATTCTGATTTTTAAATATAATATTACAATTTTTAATGATTGAATAAAAGGGCAGTTTGAATGTACTGTATTTTACATTTTGTTTAAGTACACTTGATACTTGCATTGGTTTTGGATGAATTTGATTCTGGAGATAGTTTAGCTACCAAATATTATAGGAAAAATATTGAATTGGATTAAAATTCAATCTTGCTGTTGCAATTTGGGTTTCCAGGTTTAGAACCCTAGTTTTACTGAGTATAAGAAAATTTAGTGCTGCGGTCTCATCAATTGATCGAGTTCAACTTGGTTTGGCATGTTGGTAGCAGATGTATTGATGAAGTCTTCACCGGAGTTTCAAGATTTATGGTGGCCGGAGTGGTGAGTTATTGCCGTTGACATGCTAGGCACTGAAAGGGGAAGGCTATTCCAGGTTCTGGAAATTGAGTCTCAAACTAGAATTGAGCACATGATGTAGAAGTGGGTGTTGAGTTGGCCTGAGGGAAGGTTTGATGATCGTGGAATGGTCGTGGATTTGGCCAATGATGGCCGGAGTGGATGGGCAGGTGTACAGTGCAGAAGTGTGCATGGTTGTGATGTTTCTTTGTTGCAGGGTTTTAAAACCCGTGATGGTCTCGAGTTATTTGTGAAATGACTCGAAGCAGGGAAGCTATTGTCTTGATGCATTTGAAGGGTTGCTCGAGTTAGGACTTTGTTTCAGGTTTATAACTAAAACAGAAAAACCTGATTCTGTTTTAATAAAAACTTAAGTAGATTTTGAATATAAACTGGAAATTGAACTTAGGATTTAAACCTGAATCTAAAGATGAATTCAAATAGTTTGAATTCTAGTTTTGAAATAATTTGAATTTAGAAAATTCAAGTTTGGCTTAAAATAAAAAAAGGAAAGAACATGAAACCTGTTTCCAGTTTTTTAAAATTTGAAATAAAAAGTAAATGCAAACTAAAATTTGAAACCAAGTTTGAAAACCTGAATTTAGACATAAATTCAAATAATTTAAATCTTGGTCTTTGTAATTATTGAGTTTTTAAAATTTAGTTTGGGTTTTAAATAAAACAGAAACTGTTTTCTGATTTCAGATTTAAAAGTAAATTTAAAATTTGTAAGATGAAGTTCAATCTAGAATTTTTAAACCTGGAACTTAATTATGAATTCAGTAATTTAAATTTTGGTTTTTGAAACATGTTTGAATTCAAAATTTAAGATGCTATACCAAAATCGGAAACTGTTTTCTATTTGAATTTTAAAAGTAAAATTTTTAAAATTGCAACTGAAATTTAAATATTTTTTTAATCTGGAAACTCAAATTTTGAATAGATGAATCTAAGTTGAATTTAAATCTGGAATTTAAATTTAGTTTTTAAACTTTTAAAGTATACAGGAACTTTGGTTTTGAATTTAAAACTATAAGTTTTAATTTATGAAATAAAATTTAAAATAAGTTTAAATTTAGTTTAAAACCTGAGATTTGACTTTAAATGTCAGTTTTAAAATAAAATAAGTTTTTAACTTTAAATTTGTTTTAACCATTTTTGGAAAAGGTTAATAACTTGAATTTAAAAATGAAGATGAAAGAGTAAGTAATGTTTTAAATTTTTAAGATTTAAATCTGGAATGTAAATTTAAATTGTGTTTCAGTTTGAAATTTAAAAGAAATTTTAAATTGAATTTTGTTTGAAATAAAGTGTTTAAAATACTTTGTATAAAGAAGAATGTTTCTTAATTTTGAACTTAAGAAAATTGGTTTCATTTGAATTATTAAATTAATTTAAATGGAATATTAATTATTAATGTGGATGATTAATTAGGTAATTAATAGTTTTTAAATTGATTTATTAAGATTTGAGATTAATTAATTAAGGTTAATTAATCTATAATTAAGGATGGTTAATTAAGTTTTAATTAATGATTAAGATTTACTTAATCGAGTGATTAATGATAATTAAGATTTTAATTAACACTTAATTAATTTATAATTAGAGATTAATTAAATTGTGATTAAATATTAATTAATTGATAATTAATAATAATTTAAATAAGTAAATTATTAATTAAGTAATTAAGAAATGTTAATGAAGGTCATTAACTTAAGATTATTTAACAATTAATTAATGTGATTAATTTTAATAATTAATTAGATTAATTAATTAATAATAATCAATTGTTTAATTACTTAATGAAAGTAATTAATGAATTAAATACTTGGTGTAATTAATTTGATTAATGTGATTAGTTTAGATTAATTAAGTTAAATTAATTTAAACATTTGTTGATTTTTGATAATTACTTTATGTAATTTATGGATGGTAATTACTTAGAGAAGTAATTAATCAATAATTACTGAATATAATTAGGGATATTTATTATAGAAGTAATTTAAATTTAAATTACTTTGAAATTAATCAAGTAATTAATGGAGATAATTAATTAAGAGTAATTAATTTATGGGATGAATAATTAAAGTTGTAAATTACTGAATGGCTATTAATCAAGGGTGATTAATATATATGTTGTTTAAATTGAAGATTAATTACTTATGTAATTAATTTATATTTAGAGATTGATTAAATGTAATCAGAAATCATAAATTAATTAATTAATGATGTAATTTGAATTGATTAATTAAGGTATAATTAATAATGAATAAATGATTAATTAATTAAGCAATTACAAGTTAATTATTTGCAAAAAGATTTAATATAATTAACTTGTGTAATTAATATTAAAGGCTAATTACTTATTGTAATTAGAGATGGTTAATCAATAATGATTAATTGAAATGAATATTGAGATGATGATTTATAAATTGATTTGTAATCGATTGATGGTTAAGTTAAGCAGGATTTTAATGATGAAGTAATTAATTTAATTCATTTTAAATTAATTAGAGTTTAGGTAATTAATTTAATTCATTTTAAATTAATTATAAATGGTGTGATCATTAAATAGTTGCTTATGTTTGATGAATGGTATTGATTGCCTGGTATGGTTTGTAATCTCAGTTATGAGATGAGTAGTATGTGATATGGATGCATTGGTTGCTTTTGGATGTTAATATGGATTATCTGATGATATGAATTATCTGTTGATAATGATAAGGTTGATTATCTATTGTGTTGTGAATTATCTATTTGTGTATATTTAGATAATGAACTGAATTGTTTTAAACTCTAAAACAACTTGGACCTTAAAAGACACGCTTTGGATTTCGATGAGACCGGGATCGGGTTTCCATATTTGGGATTCGAAAACCACATCGATTCCAATTAACGTTAGGTCATTAATCCAAGTGGAGCGAGTGAAGACTCGAGGTGTAAGGGCTATACGTCAGTATAACTCTGTGGGTGATTTCGGAATGAGTTGACGGAATAGTACTTATAGATTCAAGATGAAGATTCAGAGTGTAAGGGTTATTGTCGTTAACTCTGAGGGTGATTCCAATACGAGTGTAACGAGATAATGCCTTCGGTTTCGTTCGAACCCGGAACGAACTTGTATGGATCGAATGCTTTCAGAACATCGTCAGGTGGACGATGAGCATTCTAAGTGATATGTCCTATAAAGGTAATCGTAGCCTCAAGCCTCATCAACCGGGAATGGCTAAAACAGGGGAGGTGCAGCAAAGCTTCGTGGGTAGCCCCCACTTGAGAGCAAGATTTATCCCTATCTAGAGGTCCCTTTATTTCGGCTTAGTGGTGCGGTTGATGATCACAACTGCGGGGTTGTCTTGTTTGGAACTGTTCAGTAAGGAACGGGTCTGGCTTTGTGTTGCAGGGGATTGGGAGTAATCCTCGGTACGGTGATCTAGGCCATGTACTATGACGGGCGGTACCCCAGTAGCCCAACCATTGTATGGAATCCAAAATCCAATAAGTTCCAACGGTTTTGATTGTATTACCCACTTTTGTGGCTAGTAGCTAGAATTTAATCATGTAACAATTTCGGCTATTTCTTATTTACTTGAAAACCCTAGACACTATTATAATATCATCGGATTTCCTATCAAATGTTTTGGTTAGCGTAAGGTAAAAACTTTTCCATGTTTATGTGTGGGAAGTCTTACGTGATACCTTTTCTTTTCAAAGGTTTTTCAAATTAAGCAACTTTAACCTGTTACTCACACCAGACCCATGTCTGACCCGGAGTTATTTCTGTTTTTCTTTAACTCTTGGGTACTCAAATTTTTACGAGTAGCCAAGGGAATTCAGGTTAGGATTCAGGTTAGCTTTGACGAATTATGGAGGAGCATATGGAGCAGGAGGCTTCTGCGTATAGTTATATAGTTTTCCGCTGTGTTGGTATCTCTGAGTGTTTCTGTATTGTGATTGAGTTGTAATAACTAGACATGTGCTTATAACTGTCTAGTATGTGTTGAAATGTCTGTGTAACTCTGATATTTGATGTATACTATGTAATACTTGTGTTATTAATATAATTTATTCGTTCCGCTGTTGAGATTCTTGTGTTATTTCTTCTTTCTCTCCTTTCTTTTCTCTTTTCTATCCCTTTCTTTCTTAAGGATGATACGACTTTTTGTGGAGAAAAAGTCAGGTCGTCTCATTTGGTATCAGAGCATTAGGTTGAGTGAATACCTAGGCTCTGTAGTGGTGTCTATCTTGAGAGAGCGTATTTGTATTTTTAATATATATATATATATATATATATATATATATATAATTGTCTCTACCTATTTGTTGGTTTACCTGTTCGGGTTTTTCCAATATAAGTTATAAAGGTAGATGAGGTAGAAGTGTGTGTAACACGACTACGATTGGTTGGAGTTTGAATGGATAAGGTTGGAAGTGTATTTGTTGAGACTGTAAACCTAATACCGTCTCGAGTGAGTTCTCTAATGATGAAGTACTTCATAGATCTCTGAAGGTAACCTGTAAAGGTTTAGAGTTCATCTTTGAAGTGCAGAATTGAGTTGGATCTGTCATTTGGGCAGAAGCAAACAAGTGATGATATTTTGATATCTCAGGAAGTTGTAGCTGCGTGATGAGATGCAGTGACTATGGATATGTCCGAAGATGTTTCTTTGGAACAAGAATATGAAGTGAGTCTACTCGGTGATGTGGCTAAGTTTAGCAGAATGTTTTGAGTTGGTAAGGAGTCTTCTGGTTGAGTAGTTTTTCTGAAGTGGAGTTCAGAAGCGATAGAGTGGAGTCATTACTCTGGTAAGTTGGCTAGGCCAGCATAAGCTGTTCTGTTTGGTAAAGAGAGAGCAGTTTTCATTGGATTTAGGCTGAGTTGATCGCAAAAGTGACTTGCGATGGTATGCTCTTTTGGATTGTTGGAGAATGTACGGATTTCTTCCAGGAAGTCATAGGTTTGTCTGCATCTGGAGATCGAGTTTCCTTTCCAGGAGTGGAACAGGTGGTTCAGTTAGTAGATGGATGGTTCCTTGAGATAGAAGTTGGTGAAGCAACTCAAGTTTGGGAGGAACATCTGAGTTTTCTTATGGATATGTGGAACTATATTTCTGTGCTAGGTTGTCTAGCCTGTGCTTGTGCTATTCTTCAGCATTTTCTTCTGCTTCGGATCAAAGTTGTGCAGCGGAAGCAGTTTGGGGATGTTTCTGTTTTCTTTTCCAGATAAGAAGAAGTTTGTTCTGTCTTCTGTTGTTGAGAAGCAGGGTTTGTGTTCTTGGTTTTTGAATGATCTTGAGGAGATCATTATATTATTTTGATCTAGTTTGTTTCTAGTGGAATCAGCAAGAGTTAAGCTGCTCTGGATGGATGTTGGTAGCCCAGGATCGTCCGAAGAGTTTTTATGGATAAGAGACGGAGAAATTTGGATTATGGAATCGGAGATTTGATTTGGGATAAGTTTTTCTCTAATCTAAGGAGCTATAAGTTGGGAAGCTAGCTCCGAAGTGTTTTTGGTTTCTTCTGTGTTTTTGGTAAGATCAGGGTTTGGTTTTCTTGAGTTGAATTGCTGGTTTGGATAACTGGGATTCAGTATGTTTCACGTATCTCTAAGGGAGTACGTGTTTGATATTTCTGGTTGTAGAACCAGTAGTTTAGGATGGTTTGGTTGTTGAGTCAGACTCGTTTGTAGTCTGATATTCTGTATAGAAATGTTGTTAGGAGCTCTATAGCTTAGTAGTATTGATTGATTGGATTCTATAGAGCGAGTATCCCGATATATATATACCGGGGAAACTCGTGAAAGTTTTATCCAAAATTCTTTTGGATAGTTAGATTTGTTCTGTTTGTGTGAATTGGTTGCTATGGTTGTTGGCATATGATTAACATATGCTGTATTTTAAAATGAAATCTGTAAAGAGATTATTAAATTACCTTTGTTTTAAATTTCGGGGACGAAATTCTTTTAAGGAGGAAGGATTGTAATATCCCGGAATTTTGGACAATATAAATTTAATAATCTGTGTTAAATTTATATTGAATTGATAATTTTTATTGATAAATTTGATTTGATTTAATAATCTTCTTTAATTAAATATTTAATTTGTGAATTTATTTTTAATAAACTAATAAATCTATTTTCTATTTAATAATGTATATATTTATGTATATTTTAAATAAACAAGCTGTTAAATCAGTATAGCATAATTTTAATATTTTGAAATTAGGAATTTTGATTTATTTTTGGATTTAAGCTTTTCAAAAAAATATTTAATAAAATACTAAATGATTTTAAATATAAGATAAATGTTTTATTGATTTAAAATTCATTTTAACTTAAGTTTGTATATTAAAACAGGGCATAAAGATGTTTGTTTTATTTCTTTTTAAAATATTGATAAATAAATATGATTTGTAAATTAAATATGAGAATTTAAATACAACTTATAAATGAATCATGCATTCATTTAAATAACAAGTAAGTTATAATCTCTTTATAAATTTATTTTAAGTGATCAAAATATTATTTTTAAATAATTAATATGTGTATTGTTTTTATTTATAATTATATTGGTTTTATTTCTTTAAAAATTATTATCTATACATAACTAAGTAATAAAACTTACTAATTAAGTTTAAACTTTCATTACCTTTAATTAAAAATGCTAATTAATTTAAAAGGACTTGTGTAATTTATTAAGGCATAAGTTAACATATGTTGAGTATTTAAATAAGAATATTTACAAGTGTTAACAATATAAGCCAAGTGTCAAGTTTAATTTTTATTTACTTTGATTTCTAATTTATCATAAAATAAGTTATATAAACTCATACTTCTTCCTTTCCTATTCTTTTCCTCATTTTCATTTCATAAGTAAAGAAATTTTTTTTTCAGCTGAAACATCTCACTCTAAAACAATCTTCATTTCATAATACAAATGTTCATTTCTTCAAGAAAAATCAGAAATCACTCCTCATACAAAACTGAAACCATCTTCAATCAAATCTGCATTCCCTAAAATACAAACCTGCATGTTCTTGTTTACTGAAACAAGGGGGCCTGCATACATAAATTTTTCAAAGTTGATAGCATTTGAAATCAAGGAAGCCTGCATGTTTTCAAAAACAATTTGGGATCTGAAACTGCAATTTCAAGTTGCATCTGCATTCAAGCAACCTGCATTTCATCTGGAAGCAAATTTTTAAAAGCATTCAAGCATGTTGCAAGGAATATTCCGCATATTTAAAAGTCTGGGTTCTCTCTGCACAATTTCGGGTGAGTAACACCTAATTTTAAATAAATTAAGTAGGGTTGCATGCTTGTTTATCTGATGAGTTTAATTTTTGTATATGTTTTTTTTTAAACTGCCTGTGAATATATGAAATGTAATGCATATCTGATTTCCAAGGTTCTGATTGTTACTGTTTTAGTTCAAAATTGATAAATAGTTTTTTTTTACTTGATCTGGTTGCTATTATGGTTTAGCATTTGAATGGAATTTTTTTATTACATGATAAAATAAAAATTTAAAAGTTTTTATAAGTTGTATAGTTCTGTGTTGTCTGGAACATAACAACACTGCTAAATTCTATAAAATTGAGAAAAATTAAGTATCATAAATCAATGGTTCAGGATGAGGAATCAAAACTACTTCCAACATTCTGATTTTTAAATATAATATTACAATTTTTAATGATTGAATAAAAGGGCAGTTTAAATGTACTGTATTTTACATTTTGATTAAGTACACTTGATACTTGCATTGGTTTTGGATGAATTTGATTCTGGAGATAGTTTAGCTACCAAATATTATAGGAAAAATATTGAATTGTAAAGTAAAAACCCGACATGTTTATTTGTGGCGTGGTCTTACGAGATGCTTTTATTTTCAAAGGGTTTTTGAAACTTTAATAATCAATTGAGTGTGATTTTCTCACGCTGGTATTCTAGACTGACTCGGGTATTATTTAACTGTAATGCTCGGGTCAGACCGAGTATTATAGGATACAGGATGTGATGCCGTGGAGCTCAGGGGACGAGCTGGATGATGATACGTACTACCGTACTTGTTTATATATATTTGCTGCTGTATTGAGTTGTTGTGTATCCATTTGTATGTCGTTGTTGAACTGTGATTGATGTACTCTGATGATGATGTAATATATGAACAGAGATATTTGATTTGAGTAAAGATCAATTATTGTCTATTATATTTTATTCCGCTGCGATGGTTAGATTCTGCTGTTGTTTTCTATTTTCTTCTTCTACCTCTTCTTCTTTAACCCAAATGGTTCGTATTTCTGTACAACTTGAGTTAATTTAAGTAAATTATTGTTGACTCAAGGGGTACGGATTTGCGGGCTGTTACAATGTTGATATCACTTGCCTTGCTTATTTTCTTTTATTTTAGTTCTACATGCTGGGTGACTTCTTTCTCAAGCCTATACTTACTTATATATATATTTGTTTAATTTTAAATATCATTTGCTGTCTTGTTTGTTTTATTTACTTTGTACTTTTCATTTTTTTTAAAGCATGCCTACTTACCTACTTTACATACATATATATACTTTGTTTTCTATCTTTTGTCATCTTACTTTATACTATAAATAAACTTCTATTTTAATGTGTTATTAAAATTTTCTTATTATTATCATATACATATTGTTTTTAAGAGAAAATGATGTTAATAAAAAATTTATTTTGCATGATGATATTTTGTTTTAAAGTTTTAACTATCTACATTTTGTAAGCCAATTATTTAAATATTAAATACAAATTCAAATTCTAAGGCCAAAATTAAATTAATTCAAAAAAATTTATTCCAAAATTTTCATTAACTAATTTTTTTTTTAAAATTGGGGTCGTTACAGGTGTCATATCCCACAGGTGAACAGTTACAGAAAATAACATATATATAATAATTTAAATGACTACAGCATTATATTTCAATTGTCGTTTCAATTGAAATCAAATTTAATAAAATACAAGAACATTAATCGTGAGTGATTGCTCACCTTTCGAGGCTAGAGAAGAACGATAATGAGGTCAGTTATGGGTCCCAGTACGAACTTTGAAGCAAAGCAAAATTGGCACGAATTTGAAGACAAAGCTGATAGATAGAAATCGATGGAAAAAATATCAATCGGTTTGATATAAACAGAGTATATATTATATGTGTTATTTAAATTTCCTTAAAATCTAAATAAATTTAATTTAAGACGGATATTCAAATAAAATATTCACATTGTTTGAAACTGATATTAAATTTAAAATACATATTAAAACAAAACATCATCATATTATTGAAAAATCAATACTTAAATTTAAACACATAAACGTTTTTCCTCTTAAATAAATATTACATTTAAACACACACACAAAATAAAATATAGGCATAGTATATATAAAAATCATCACTTATTTAAAACATGCATTTTAAAATAACATATTCATATATAGTTTACTCAAAATTCAAAGCATACACTGAGAAAATCAATCTATATATATATATATATATATATATATATATATATATATATATAGACCATACATTATGAAAGCACTACAGAAAAGAGAAAAAAAACATACTTTTATATATATACACTAGAATCGAGATGAAAATTATACATTTAAATTTTTAGTTTTACAACATAAATCACTAATTCTTTTACAACACTCAACTGCCATACTAATATATGTTATATTCGAACAGGAATAAAAATCTAATTATATTTTCAAAATATTCATATTACTAATATTTTATAATAACAAATAAGTTATAAGACTAACGTATATATACGACTTTGAAAAGCTTGGCTTAAAATTCACATAAGCATTAAACATAAAAAAAATATGTAGATGTAGTTTTATGCTAAAATATCAATTAAATGGAGACTGTTATAATGTGAAAATTTGTGAACGCGAGTTGAAATATAAAGATGGATTTGTCAAATATATTGGAAGCAGAGGACAGGGAGGGGAGAAGCAAAGCATGGAAAAAAATATATAAAATAAAAAGAAGAAAATGGAGGCCATACCTTTAGAGTTCACGCACGCAAGAAGAAATGGAGAAAATGTTGAGATGCAATTGAAAACTATTTGTGTACGAGGATTATATTTATACACGATTGCATTGATTGGGGTGATAGAATATATGCAAGAATTAAATTTAAATCAATTATACACTATTGCAATGATTGAGGTGGGAGAATATAGGCAAGAAAGATTTGAGCGAATATTTACAGTGGTATTGATTGCGTGAATTTAGCGAAAGGAAACTGCAAGAAATCTTTGGCAAACATTTTATACACGTTTAAAATTTATTAAGAAGTAAATGCGTTGATTAAAACGTAAGAAATATTTATGAAATGGGAAGGTGGTGAAAATTATTTGCGTACAAGGTTGAGTATTTAAATGAAACTAGTATTGATTGCTTGGAGAAACGATAGGAAATAATTCCTGTCAGGAGGAATTTGTGCGTGATATTTGATTTAGGAGATAAATGCGTTGGATAGATTAAATAAAGAAACATACTAATTAATGGTATAGGAACATTAAGGAAATAAAAGAATTTCGTTTGAATGGTAAGGAAAATCAAAGATTTTGTTCCTATTAATTGCAAAGGAGTAAATGGAAAAGAAGAGACACTTATACACGTGAATTTCAAACAATCTTGAAACAGATTTTGAACTTCTAAAGAGAAATAAATTTGCTTGAAACTGCTACATGAATTTTTATTCCTATTATAAAAATGAGGAAATGGGAAGCGTAGAAATTTACACGTAACTTATCAAAACTAGATTTAAAAGAAACTGAACGTCTAGGGAAATGATTTCTTTCCCACTTGGAATGCAAGGCTACAGATAAATTTATTATATAACGTCAAAATAAATATTATTCCCAATTGAAACCATATTAACTTTTAAATCATTAAATTAACATATAAAATAATAACAACTATCTATTGCTTTATAGTAAATAAAAAAAATTGTAAATTCACAGAATGCAACCTGTTACTTTTATTTCAAAATATCTTTCTTATAATAATTATTATATTTGGAAAACATTCTGAAAATTTCTCTTTTAAAACTTATAAATAAAACATTATTATGTTAACTACCAAATTAAATGTTCATTTAATACATTCTCTTTCCTTAATGGAAAGATTTCAACAAATACAAATATTAATTCCGTATTAAAATCAAATAAAAATCTAATTCAACCACTTCTTTTTATTAACAATAAATCTAACTTTATTTAATGATTTCACACAACTCAACATATCCATTAGTTACCAATTTTAGTTCATTTGTTAGAGGTTAACTTATTTGGATTACAACAATACAATTAAACTATTGTTTCCTCTTTAATTTTATTCAATAGATCAATATTTACAATTAACAATTATTATTAAATTCTTAACATTTGTTGTTTTTAATTGAAATTTTAAATCTCATATAAACTATTATCATTCCCATCATTTTTGTTTCTATCAAATTTTATTCAATATTTTTTAAAAAATTAGAATTTTAAATTGGTCTAAAATTTCGGATCGTTACCCATTACCCTTTTTTTTCCAGATCTGAACCGCGTTGCAAAAAATGAAGATGGGAAGAGATTTTGAAACGGTCAGGAAATCAAAGATTTTTATTCCTATTAAATACGGAGACGCAAATGAAAGTGGAAAGTTTTACACGTGAATTGGAGGCAGGGTTTTAATTCTTTTTTTTTAAATGCACGTGCTGATTTGATTTTAACAGCTAAGATATGAAATCAAAGAGTGCGTACAATAGATGCAATAATTAAAACGAACGTATGCCCAAATTAATTAACAAGTAACGCAATCTAAATTTATATGTTTTCTTATTTATTCACTATTTATATTTAATTATACGTAATCCAAACATTAAATTTTTATTTCAAAATATTATTATTTAAAATTTCTCAAAAATTCAATTAAATACGTTATTAAAAACCGCTAAAAATTTATAGGTTGTTACAAGAACAAACAACTTATTTTTGAAGGTTTTAGAAACAAAAATATTTATGTATTAAACATGAATATAAATAAAAAATCAAATTTATTTTTAACCGCCAAACATGATGATCCATGGTATGGCATAAACGATTTTGTCATATCAATTTTAAGAATATTAATAAATTGGGAAAATATGAACTAGTTAGAGGTTTACCTAAAATAAATTATAAAGTAGAAAATTTATGTGATGAATGTCAAATTGGAAAACTAAAGAAAGCTCTTTTAAATCTAAAAATAATATTTCTACAAAACAACCATTAGAATTATTACATTTAGATTTATTTGGACGAACACAAATACGATCTATAAATCACAACAAATATGTTTTCGTCATAGTTGATGATTTCTCAAGATATACATGGACTTTGTTTTTAAAACATAAAAGTGACACTTTTGGTATGTTTTTGAATTTGCTAAAAGGATTAAAACACAAATGAACTTAAAAATTAAAAATATACGAAGTGATCACGGTGGAGAATTCGAAAACGATCTTTTTACTAATTTTTGTAATAAGAAAGGAATAACTCATAAATTTTTTTTTACTCGCACACCTCAACAGAGCAGTGTTATGGAAAGGAAAAATCGTACATTACAAGAATGTGCACGAACATTACTAAATAGTAGTGGTCTACCAAAACACTTTTGGGCTGAAGCTATTGTCACAGCTTGTTATGTATTAAATCGAGTAACCATACGCCCTATGATAAAACTAACTTATTTTGAATTTTTTTTAATGTATTATCATAAAACATTAAAATAAGCACACACTCAGGGGGAGATTTATAATCTATATATAATTACATTGAATAGTTGTCATCATCAAAAAAGGGGAGATTCTTAGGAAATCAAATCTATGGTTTCGATGATAACAACTATATAATGAAAATCGAATATGCATATATATATATATATATTTATATTTACAGGTAACTGATGAAGTAAAGAGACAAGAATAAGACTCAAAAGAAATATCAAGAGGCTACGAGTCGATAGAATTGGAAGAGGAATGACACAGGCACAGAAAAAGCAACATGCACAAATCCAGATGTCTGGGTGCACTAGCCAGATGTCTGATTTATTACTCTGGTTCGAAATTCAGAAAGAATCAGACGTCTGTTTAATGAACTCAGACGTCTAAAATGCAACCGTATACAAAAAATATATGAAGGCCAGACGTCTGAAACATTTTCCAGACGTCTGATTTTGAACTCAGTCGTGTAAATTCAAAGACCAACTGTCACATTTAAAAAGACATGTTCGCTCCTCTTCACTGCAACCCTTCATCACCATGAGAAGAAACCTTAGAGCACTTACTAACAGATGCAACTACATAAAGAATCTCTCTACCACTATAAATAGAATAGGGAATTCAAGAGAAGATTCAACCTTACTCTCTTACGCTCTTAACTCTTATACTCTGATTTATATCTGATCTCTAGCAATTAAATACATATATTTAACACTTCCATATATTCAGAACTCCTCATTCAATATTCTCTCTCTCTCTCTCTCTCTCTCTCTCTCTCTCTCTCTATATATATATATATATATATATATATATATATTGGAAGCATCAGTACTTAAGAGTCAACATCCATATTATAGAACACATTCTTGACAATGAAACTCTGCTATTGTAAACCCGTTCCTCCAGGTCAAGTGAGGGTTAATTGAAAGGAAATTTCGAAGAGGAGCTTCGGGACTGGACGTAGGACGGGAGCTCTAAACCAGTATAAAATTCTAGTGTGATTATTTTCATTTACTTTGCTATTATCATCTATCAAGTTATAATAGATATATCGTAGAGTTAGTTGCTTATACTTGCATATATATTCTATACGATCCACTCTCATAGACTTTCACGTACGTTATTTTTTAATGATTGATTATTTCTACAATCAATTTTTGTGATTTGTCACTTTAAAATACTAAGGTTTCTATACTAGTAGTAAATATTCAAACTCTTCCACAAAGATGATTTCAACTCTATTTTAATACAAAGCTCGTTTTGGTATGAAACTCTTCTGTTTACTTCGTCGGTTAATTTTTGGACTTGTTCGATTGAAAACCGTGTGACAATTTTCGAGTGGAAATCTACAATTTGTTCATAATATTTTAGTTAAGCCAGTGGTTATTGGACATGAAGCTAAACTCATTTATTTACTAGCTTGGTGTAATTTACACTTTTTATTGATCGACAATGATCATTTTGTGATTCAGACTAGCGATTTGCGATGTCTCTTTGTTTGCATAGGGGATTAAACCCCGTTTATGGAGTTTAACCTAAAAATTGGTGGGGGTAGCGACCCATGGTCTTCGGGCCGTTTGTGAAGCCTCGGTTCAAAATTGATGGTTAGCGACCATGGAATAGCATTCCGTTTGTGGTACACGTGTTGGTGAGTTTTCAAGTTCACGTTTGTGATAAGCCTGCCCCTTTGTGTTTTCTGGATTTCTATTTGTTGATTTCTTGAATTTGTGTTTCACCTATTTTTGTGATTGACATCAATATGGTTTGTCAATAATTGAGGTTTGGTAAATAATTTGAAGAATGTGATTCATTTTGGAAGTTTGAGATGTATTGAGATATTGTATGATTTTCGTTGTTATTCAATGTACTTTTCACAGTATGACATTTTATTGTTATCATACATTTTTGTGATATCTCTTATCCTATCTCATTTTTATATGATATTTATAGCTAGACCGATCCGTTTATTATTTCTCTTCTTAAATAATACTCGGGTCAGACCGAGGTGTTACAAGTGCTTCCACTTGACTATTTAACAGGGACTAGCCTCTGACTTTTGGCTAACTACTTTAGCTTAGTAGTTTTTGTTGTTATACATTCGAGATAGAGACTCCTTGATGTATACCTATTCTTTTGTCTAGCACTTGTACCTATTCTTTTGTGATGTAGTAGATCTTGTATGACCACTACTTTGATGTACACTTTTATGTGATATATTTATATCTGTTTCCGCCTTTGTGATATGGATATCTATGACTGATTTGTGTTATACTTATTTCTATATTTGTTTCCGAAGGCCTTATAGACACTGTGTAACTGCTTTGAGTTTGTATTTGATATGTCGGATTCCCTCTTGAAATGAAATGCATGTCGTACTATCTGACATATCGGTACTCGCACAAAGCAATTATACAGATGGTCGCTCCTCAACAGCTTCTTTCTTCGTGCTAGTTGACGGCATTATCCCGTAGTGTCCTTGGCTAGCGTGAGTATAGAGGTGGGGCGTCACAGCTTGGTATCAGAGCCAAACTTCGGAACAATGTAAAATAATCTAGCAAGGATCATTGTCCTAATTCTTTCTTAGGAGTCGTGCCTTAGGATTTAGTTCGAGTCATTCGACTTGTTCTATCTATTTTCTTTGTGATGCCTTGTTTTATCAATCAAGTTTGTTTGATATTTATTCTGAGAATAACCTTTTTCCTCTTCTTTCTTTTTAATGAAGAGAAATGGTTAGACCAGGCCGTCCCAGCGCCGGTCAATCCAGTGCCACTCCTCAGGATGGAGTATTTATGTCTGCTCAACAACTTCTAGATCTTGTAAAGAACGCCTAAGCAGCTGGACCCACTCCAGAGCTACGCATCCTAAATCTGGGTTTGCACGCTTGTGCAGTGATTATAGAAATTTGGATGGAAGGCCATTCAAAGGTTCCGAAAGTGTTATAGAAGTCCAAGCTTGGCTTAGAACATGCGATCGCATCTTTTCTCGCATGAATCTTATTGATCTACGTCGAGTCCAAGTGGCTTCTAGTATGCTCCAAGAAAGAGCATTAGATTGGTATGAGCTTCTGATTTCTGAAATTCTTGAAGCGGATCTTATTTAGGAGCAATTTCGGGAAAGGTTCGAGTTAAAATTTGTGCCAGAAGCTGAAAAAGTGACTTTGGCCTGTCGCTTTATTGACCTTTTTTAAGGTGAATCTTCTGTGACGGATTACATCGCATCTTTTGAATCTCTCTCTAAATAAGTGGTCGAGTATATTAATACCCCATTGAAGAAAAATCAGAGATTTGTATATGGGTTGAATAAGAACCTCAAAAAGCCATTACTTCTAAAAGTAGAAGTTTCTTTCGATCATCTTGTTGATATCGCTCTTCGGCTTGAAGCGGCCGATAAAGAAAGTGATGTTGAAGTTGTGGGAGCCAAACCGAACTTCAACAATAACAAGAAGAGGCCTATTAAGTTCAAGCCTTATCCCAATAAGAAAGGAAAGAAAGCAACTTCGGTAGCAAAGACTTCTACCTCTATTCGTTGATAATGCTACAATTGTGGTTCTAAGGACCATTATGCAAACAAGTGTCCGAAGCCCCTTGCTTGTCGTTATTGCAAAGGTTCAGGTCATACTATTTCTTCATGTCCCAAACTTCAAAGCAAGAATGAGGAAAAGCTAAATATTGTGCAAGCCCTAGTAATGCTTCTCGTGGTCAAGTATTTCTCATTCTATCCTTGATGGCATTTTTATATTTCGTGATCTTTCTATTCGAGTTCTCTTTGATACGGGTGCATCTCACTCATTTATATCGAAGGAACTTCTCGATGTTTTATCTTTAAATGTATGGGATTGATGACTTCTTTGAGAATTGCTAATCCGGTTGTTGGATCCGCAACACTCAGTTTACTTTGTAAAGATGTCGAGATTATTTTATGTGATTATTCTTTCCGAGCCGATTTGCATGTTATGCGCTACTTAGGTTTCAGAATGATTTTGGAAATGGATTGGCTTAACCATTATGAAGCCATATCTTATGTCCTGAGCGGACTATAAATCTTCGACATCCCAAATCTGCTAAGCAGCTTTCTATTGTTCTTAAAGATTCGGATTCCAATTCGGCGGCACCTTTATATTCTCTAAATCCGCATGATGACGATAATGATGATGAAGAAGATGTCATTTCCCTCATTCACGTTGTTCGTGAATTTTTCGATATATTTGATCCCGTTTTAGGATTACCACCTAAGCGAGCAATCGAGTTCAAAATTAATCTAATCCCTGAAGCTCTACCTATCACTCGTCCTCCCTATCGTATGTCCAATAAGGAAAATGAGGAGACGCGTAAACAATTATCCGAATTGGAGGCCAAACAATTTATTCAATCTAGTTCCTCTCCTTGGGGAGCTTCAGCTATCTTTGTGAAGAAATCCGATGGCACATTTAGGCTTTGCATTGACTTCCGCAAGCTTAATGAGCTCACCATTAAGAATAACTACCCCTTACCTCGGATTGATGATCTATTCGATCAACCTAGTGGTGTTAGAGTCTTTTCACAGTCAGACTTAGCTACCGGTTTTCATCAACTTCGTATTGTAGAGGATATCATTCCTTTGACTTCGTTCCGTACCGACTATGGATCTTATGAATGGCTTGTTATTCCATTTGGTTCAATAAGCGCTCCTGCTTATTTCGTTGACCTTATGAACAGAGTTTTCAAAGACTTCCTCGATCGATTTGTTCTCATCTTTATAGATGATATTCTTGTTTATTCTAAAACCGAGGAAGAGCATGGAAAACATCCTCGGATTGTGTTGGAAACTCTTGGGAGCAATCAATTGAAAGTAAAATTTTCTAAATGCCATTTTTGACAATCTCATGTGAAATTTTTAGGACACATCATTTCTAAATTCGGAATTTCCGTGGATCCTTAAAAGATTGAAGCGATTCAAAATTGGAAGAGACCGAAGTGTATGATGGAAATTCGTAGCTTCCTTGGATTGGCGGGTTATTACCATCGGTTCATAAAAGACTTCTCTAAAATTTTCATGCCTCTTACTAGTTTGACGAAGAAGGGAATTAAGTACATTTGGTCAGACAAATGTGAAGCTTCTTTTCAGAAATTAAAAGAACTCTTTTCTGATGCTCCTATTCTTGTGATTCCCGAACAGAACCAAGACTTTATTGTTTACATCGATTCTAGTTGTGTTGGTTTGGGAGCCCTTCTCATGCAAAGGGAACGTGTTATTGCTTATGCTTCTAAGCAATTAAAGCCTGCCGAGACTAGATATGCCACCCATGATTTAGAGCTCGCGGCTATTGTTTTAGCCCTTAGAATTTGGCGTCATTATCTTTTGGGAGAGAAATTTGTTCTCTACATGGATTATACATTTTTGAAGTATTTATTTTCACCAAAGGAACTTAATTTGCGTGAACAACGTTGGCTCGAGTTCCTTGTTTCTTATATCATGATATTCTCTATACTCCCGGAAAGGGAAATCATGTCGCCGATGCCCTTAGTCGCAAGCAACAAGCAGTTGTTTCCATGATGATACTCGAATGGAATGATCTCGAAACTTTGTCCACTAGTGAGATTCGAGATCATGAATCCGATTCATGTTCATCTCTTGTTTTGTGTAGCCCTAAAGCTCATCCATATCTTTTAGACCGCATCCTTGAAGCTCAAAAGCTAGATCCCGAATTGGCTCTTCTTGGCCAAAATTGTAGGAATAAAATTGATATTGAAGGTTTGAAAGACTTTGATATTGATGCTCGTTGTGGTATTCGAAAATTTGGTAGACTTATTGTGCCAAACATTTGCGATTTTCATAAAGACATTTTAGAAGATTCTCATCGCTCTAAATTTGCCATTAAAACCCGGTAGTACTAAAATGTACGCGGACATGAAGCGACTATATTATTGGGATGGAATGAAATCTAATATTGCTAACTTTATAAAGTGTTGCATGACTTGCCAACTCATTAAGGCCGATCATAAAATGCCCAGTGGGTTATTGAAACCTTTGGACATTCCAATTTGGAAGTGGGTTCAAATTTCCATGGATTTTTTTGACGGTCTTCCCCATTCTCGTTCGGGTCATGATAGCCTATGGATGATAGTTGATAGACTTACAAAATCCGTCCATTTTATACTCGTTCGGTCCAATCGGACCGTACCTCTTTTGGCCAAACTCTATGTTAAAGATATTGTTAAATTGCATGGAGTTCATACTTCTATTGTTAGTGATCATGATCCATTGTTTACTAGTGTATTTTGGAAAGGTCTTCAAAAAGCTTTGGGAACGAAGCTTAATTTTAGCACCGCTTATTATCCACAGTCCGATGGACAAATCGAGCGTGTGAATCAATATCTTGAAGATCTCCTTCGTGCATGTGTTCTTGATTTTGGTGGAAGTTGGGAGGATCATATCTCTTTTGTTGAGTTTTTCTACAATAATAGCTTCCAATCTAGTATTGGTATGACACCTTTCGAGGTACTCTACGGAAGGCCATGTCGATCTCCTTCGTGTTGGTTTGAAGCCAGTGAGAAGCTGGTTTTAGATCCAGATTTTGTTCGTTATGCCACAGAAAAGATTGACCTTATTCGTCATGGGATCAAAGAAGCTCAAAGTAGACAAAAATCCTATGCCGATAATCGAAGAAGGAAATTAGAATTTTCTGTGGGAGATTTTGTGTTTATTCGTGTTTCACCTATGAAGGGTGTTGTGCGTTTCAGTCAATCGGGAAAATTAGCACCTCGATATATTGGTCCATTTCCCATTACCGAACGCATTGGTTCCGTGGCTTATCGTCTTTTATTAACGGCTCAGTTTTCACCTATTCATGACGTATTCCACGTCTCTCAATTACGGAAATGCCTTTGAGATTCTGATTCTATTCTTGAGCCCGGTGTTATTGAAGAAATTGAAGTTTCATTTAATTTGACTTATGTGCAACATCCTATTCGAATCATTGCTTCGGTGGTTAAACGCCTTCGAAATAAAGATGTTCCTCTTGTGAAAGTTCAGTGGTCCTCAAATCGTAAGGATTGTTCTTGGGAATCTAGAGTATTCATCGAGCGAACACATCCGGACTAACTCTCTCATGCTCCTTAAGGTGAACATCTTATTTCAAATTTCTTCTTTTGTGTTGATATGCTTTTATGCTGGTTACTTTTTATTTATTTCTTAAGATTGCTAGCACGCAATTTGTTTAAGGGGATTCTGTAACAACCCGCATATTTTACGATTGTATATTTAAATATAGCATCATTAGTCAGATTTAAGTCCGAAATGTCACTTTTTGCAAATAGTCGATGTGACGACCCGAACTCGATGTCCGACCAACAACATCAAATTCGTATCACAGGAGCTTGCAACAATATTAGATGATAAATAACATAGCGGAAATAAAACATGATATCACTGATACAATATGAATACGATATCTGATACGTCAATTTGATACAATGATAATCATCAACATCAGAGAATATATACCACACAAAATACAGCGGAACACGATACGATATGAGATAAGTCTTCAACAGAATCAAATATTGCAACTCCAATCCAAAACTCCAAGGCCAAAGCTCTAAAACTTCAAGCTCGATCCACCACCAAGATTGCACAAAGCAAAGCAAGGTCAGTCGTGGATTTCGAAGACTCCAAAAGGTATCAAACAGAAAGCTGAAGGCTACCAAAACGATATCTAATATCTGACTATCTGAAAAACCAAACTCTAGACTGCCCGTGTGAAAATTTATGGGAACCCAGAATTTAGGAATGGAACAATAAAATCCAAGTCAGTCGTGGGACAGGTGTGAGCAAACAAAAACATTTGGTCTTTAAAAACAATTAAAAGATTTTAAATTTGAAATCCGCAATGCTTTTTGAAAAATGAAACTACCATAAGGCCTCTTAGCGCACACACACCATGCAATCACACATTTGGGGGAGATTTCTCCTTATGATAGTCAAATATGCTTACTACGCAAAATCCATTTTGATATTATTATTAGTGCATAGTGGAAAACATTCCAAAAGTATAATATTAATCTTATCCAGCATAGGTACCATTATACTATGCCTACTATAGCTACCACCTGAGGTGGCAGGTAATACAACTGCAATCGTAAAGGGCTTATATTGGATGATCGGATTTCCAACAAATGGTCAGGCTAACGAACTTCCTGTTGCCACATAGGAACGCCTCTGGAGGGACGCCTCGAGAACCTATCCGGCTCTCTGCCAACACAAGGCCGGTTACACCCTTCCCGGGAAGTAAAATCTAAGATATGCCACCCCCGGTCGTTTGCGACCTTTATCCGAGGATTCTCTACACCAACAACATCATAGAGTAATAAATATACTACAGTGTCCACATGAGTAAGTATCTGGGCTCCATACCATGATACACCCTTTCGAAGGAATGGACATACCCTAGGGGAGCTACCCCTGAAACCTTGCCGCATCTTTCCTGTTTCGACCATTACCGGTTTGTGAGGCTCGATGAGGTCTCGTCCACAAAGCTACGCTTTTTCACAAAGCCATGCTTTGGTTAACAAATGATCAGCAGCACTTCGTATGCCACATTACCAAATTGGGAATGTATCACTAGTAATCATCAACTACATAACCTCTAAGCTCGTGCGTCTCAGAGAAGGGTGTTAAGCTAAGAGAATAAATCTCCACCACTGAACAGAAATGTATTTGATAGAAACCAGCTTTACATCTCAAAGTGTAACGTCAGACACACATCCATACAAGTTTGTTCTGGGTTCGAACAGAACCGAAGGCACTTCCGAAGAAGCCCTTGCAATCCGGGTATCCACAATCCCGATCGGACTCCCCATCACTTAGGAAATCTCTATACCGTAGCTACTCACTGCATAGACAATTGATAGGTCATCCTATCGTTCTCGCAAATACCCTGTCTTCACCACCGGTCTTCAAATGCTCCATAACGACGTATCATTATTCGGAATGGGTTATATGACACAAAGTCCTCTCTCGGCTAAACCAAATAATGAGCGTAAATTTAAAAACATATGGATATGGGATTTCAATTAAGTCACAACTTTAAAATTCACAACTTTCTTTCAAATGGTTTGAACAAATTACCATTTCAAATCTTTAAGCAAAAAGATTTATTTCACAAAGTTCACCCAGTTTCACCAAGATCCATTCACGGATTTCAAAACAATTTCCATTTCAATTGGATTAGCTCATTTAATCTTTAAATCAAAGATTTAATTTATAGCTTTAAAAACTGTTTCCAAGGATTCATTCATAACTTGGAAAGCCGTTTTCAATTTAAACTTGAGATTCCTTTAATACAAATTGGAAAGTCATTTCTTATATGAAAGCTTTTATCATTTGAAAACAAATAGTTTTTATTTCGAAAAATCCGATCTCATTTATACAAGTTAAAATCTTTGGGTTAATCCAAATTCCCAAAACAACATTTTAGAAATGGTTTAAACCCCATATAAACTTGTATACCGTTTTTAAATCATAAATTCTCAACGTAGAATTCAATTTCAAATTTTGAATTCAAATTTAAATCAAATTTCAAAACTAAATCAAGTTATCCAAAAATAACTTTAATCTTTGAAATTCCCTTTCCAAAAGCTTTTCACTTTAAATCTGATCTATTTTCAAAACTGGATTCAAAAATTCAATTTTAAAACTATTTCAAAAATCTGCGACTTAACCAATTTCCACGTGCAATCCATATTTGCGTATGTATAGTCTATGGGTTTTACCCAATAGAAGTGCAACATCATCAATCGGTACATAGTCAAATACTGCAATATATTTGATAAGCGGTATAAACTATAACGCTTATCTTTCATTCACAGATCACCGATATATATCACAGATAATAAGTTACATTAAACACAGCTCAAATCAAAACAGAGCATCACAATCAGGGATATCAAACAATTCAACCATCCAATAGAATCCAAAAATTCATAAGTAAGATCAGTTAATTGTCTGATTAATTCAAATCAGGTTAATTACTTGTGAATACTAATCCTGGTTAATTAATATTAATAAATTACAAAACATTTGGATTTTTTATTCTTTAATCATTTATTAATTAACTACTAATAATAAGTTAATTAACCTTTAATAATAATTCATCAACTTTTAGTTATTAAATAATTAACCTTAAATTATTTAACTCACCATTTAATTAATTATCTTCGATAAATTAATTAACCCTCAATTAATTAATTACCATTAAATTAATTAATTACAAATTTTTTATTAATCCTTAATTAATTTATCTTAATTAACTACTAATTATAAATTAATTAACTTTAATCATCTAATTAACTGTGACGCCCCACCTCTATACCCACGCTAGCCAAGAACATTATGGTGAATGCTGTCAACTAGCACGGAGAATAAGGCTGTTGAGGAGCGACCATCTGTATAATTGCTTTTTGCGAGTACCGATATGCCAGATAAAAATATAACTTTTCATCTCAAGAGGAAATCCGACATACCGACACAAACTCAAAGCTACTACACAGTGGCTATAAAGGTCTTCAGAAACAAATATAGAAATAAACATAACATAAATCAGTCACAGACAATTCATATCACAAAGGCGGAAATAGATATGAATATAACACTAACACATGAAAGTGTATATCAGAGTAGTGGTCAAAAAGATCCACGATAATACAAAAGAATAGCAACACGTGCTATACAAAGGAATACAACAATGAGTCTATATCTCAAGTGTATACAACAAAATAAACTACTAATCTAAGTAGTTTGCCAAAAGTCAGAGTAATGATCCTGGATGAGAAGTCAAGCAGAAGCACCTGTAACATCTCGGTCTAACCCGAGTATTATTTAAGAAGAAAATAATAAACGGATCAGTCTAGCTATAAATATCAGAAGAAATGATATAGAATAGGAGATATGACATAAACATATAATAATCACAATGCCAAGCTGTGATAAATAAGTAATTGAAAATCAACAAGAGATTAATCAATATCACAATAATCTACTCAAGATAAAAAGGAATGTCATACTCCTGATTTCATTCACCAAGCCACAATAAATGACATATATATATATATCCGTGCCAATCGTAAAAGTTGGTGAAACACAAATTCCAGAAATCAACACACGAAATCCAGAAATCACAATAAAAAGGAACAACGACGTCGTACAGCGGGACATCCGATGAGCCAAATCACAATAAAAAGGATGGCCAATCCCACAAACTGGACATCGACGTACCTAGAAAGACACGCCCCATGAACAGTCGAACATCGACGCACCTAGAAAGATACGCCCCATGCTCTAGCATCGACGCACCTAGAAAGATACGCCCCATGCACAAATAAACATCGATGCACCTAGAAAGATACACCCCATGCACAAATAAACATCGATGCTCCTAGAAAGATACACCCCATGCACAAATAAACATCGATGCACCTAGAAAGATACACCCCATGTAATGTCTAACATCGGTGCACCTAGAAAGATACACCCCATGCAAAGTCGAACATCGACGCACCTAGAAAGATACGCCCCATGCATAGACGAACATCGACGCACCTAGAAAGATACGCCCCATGTCCCGACTTATTGAGCCGATTGCTCCACGAAGTAAATAAACATCGATGCACCTAGAAAGGTACACCCCATGCATAAATAAACATCGACGCACCTAGAAAGGTACGACCCATGTATAAAATGAGACGAAACTCAATAAAATGAGGAACAGTCCTCCACATAGACAAAGAGACATCGCACATTGCTAGTCTAAACCACAAAGATGATCGTCATGATCAAAGAGAAGTGTCAATTACACTAAGCTAGTAAATATAAAAGTTTAGCTTCATGTCCCATAACCACTTGCTTAACTTAAACATTTACGAACAAACTGTAAATCTCCACTAGAAGAATGTCACAAGAGATTCAATCGAGCAAGTCCAAGAATTAACCGGCGAAGTAAACGCAAGCGTTTCATACCACTCGTTTTACTAAGTCGTTTAATTAGATTTCTCATACGAGTGAGGTAAAGGCTTGTATATACTAATAGATTGGAAAACGGTTTAAGAAAACGAGCTTTGTTATTGAAAATAGAGTTGAAATCATTTTGTTGAAAGAGTTTTGATATTTACTACTAGTATTGAAACCTTTATATTTTTAAGTGACAAATCATAGAATTGATTGTAGAAACAATCAATCATAAAAATTCACATTCGAAGACGTGAATAAAATCCAAAGAAATCGATATCAAATCCATCAAAGTGGATATATCTAAAATTCACAAAGAAAAGGTCATCAAGTCATAATAGATGATAACAACAAATAGGAAACAACACGAATCGATTTAAATTGGAAATTCAATCCAAAAAGGCAAAATGGACTCAACAGCAGGTTCAGTCGACTGAACAGAGTTTTCAGTCGACTGACCCTGTACCTGGAAATTTTCCAGGTTCAGGAAACTTTCTGTTTGCAGGTTCAATCGACTGT
This sequence comes from Allium cepa, assembly GCA_030765085.1. NCBI lineage: Eukaryota > Viridiplantae > Streptophyta > Magnoliopsida > Asparagales > Amaryllidaceae > Allium > Allium cepa. Next base: position 957,430,865 of record CM060939.1, on the reverse strand, counting down.
ACAGAAGATTAGTCGACCGAATCATGCCTGGGAACTTTCGGGTTCCAGGTTCAGTCGACTGAACAGAAGATTCAGTCGACTGAATCATGCCTGGGCTGTTTTTCAGCCTATTCAAATGAAGAGCAAATTCTTCCAAAATGCGACCGGACGAACATTGGCTATAAGGGTTTATACCAATCGACAACCCGGCCCTATATGCTCCTCGGTGCATCGCTAAAAGCATGATCAAACATCCATAAAAGGATTTTCACACAAATTTGACTTAAAAAACCCAAAAATTGGAATATTCACAAAAGCAATCCAAATCAAGAGCAAATACTCATGAAGAAGTGTTAGGAATTCAAACCTAACAACCAAAGATAATTATAGTCATAGATGTGAGATAAAAATCTCACCTTTGAACTAAATTTATGAAGATGAAGCTTGAAAGCAAAGGGGAATCAACCACTCTTCAAAACCAACTCTAGAAGCTTGAATCTAAGCTCAAAAACAAGAACATTCCCAAAATTAGGTTTAGGAATTTCTGAAATTGGTAAGAGAATAAGTTGGAGAAGAAGAAGAGAAGCTTACCAATGGGTTCTTCTTGAGTTTGGAGCTAGGAATTTGATTTGCAAAGGAAGTTAGGGCTTGGAGTTTTAATTTCCTCTTCCACCCTCCATTAACATAAAAGCTTGAGTATTAGGAAAATAGAAGAGAAGTGAATGAAGAGGAGAGGGTTGGAACTGAGTTAGTAAGTGGTTAATTGGCTCAGCCCAACCAAAGCCCTAAGCGGGAAAAAGTGGCAAAAATCAACTTTCTCCAAACATATCGAAGCTTATACTCAAAAAGGTCGCAAACGTCATTTTGAACTCGATGGAGGTGGTCTCGAGTGCTAATTCGACCGTATGCAAAAAGAAGGTTTTCGGACTAAAATCCGACGAATGATAAAATATTTAAATAAAATATTTAAATACAAAATCGATAAATATGCGGGTTGTTACAGACTCCCCTCCTTAAAGAAATTGCGTCCTCGCAATAATTAAGAAGGAAATATAAGAAGTAACAACCATAGAAGCATATCAACACAAAAGAAAATTTGAATCAAGAAGTCCACCATAAAGAGCACGAAGGAGTAAATCCAAAAGTTTTCGTTCGATGAATTCTCAAGATTTCACATGAGCAATCCTTAGGGTTTGAGAACCATTGAACCTCTATCAAAAAGAATATCTTTATATCGAAGGCGCTCAACCTCCAAAGCAATGATGCGAATAGAATGTTGCTCAAAAGTCAAATTTGGTGAAACTTCAATCCCTCAATAACACTGGGCTCAAGAATAAAACCGGAAACATAAAAGCATTTCCATAGTTAAAAGACGTGGAAAACGTCAAGAATAGCAGAAAGTTGAGCCGGTGCAACGGCGTAGTACAATCATGGTACGTCCGAGAAATTAGAAACTCAAATAATTTGGAACACCGACGTAGTACAAAGACGGTACGTCCAGTGACCCAAAAAGCCAAGTCATTATGTAGTGCAAATGGTACATCCAATGAACCAAAAAGCGAAGACATTGATGTAGTACAAACGGTACATCCAATGAATCTAACAGCAAAGACATTGATGTAGTACAAACGGTACATCCAATGAATCAAAGACACTGATGTAGTACAAACGGTACATCCAATGTATCCTAAAAGAAAAGACATCCATGTAGTACAAACGGTACATCCGATGAATCAAAAGCAAAGACATCGATGTAGTACAAACGGTACATCCGATGAATCAAAAGAAAATAATTCGGAACACCGACGCAGTACAAAAACGGTACGTCCAATGAACCGAAGCCCGAATGATTTCGGAACACCGACGTAGTACAAAAATGGTACGTCCAATGAACCGAACACAATAAAAGAACATCGGACGTAAGTTCATAAAAGAAATGATATGAAACTCAATAAAACGAAGTACATCAAAACGCCCGATGAACTTTATAAAAAGATAATTTTATTTGGTCATCAACAAAGAAACAATCCCTTGTTGCTTACGACTAAACGCATTGGCAACACGATTTCCCCTTCGGGAATAAAAAGAATATCAAGATCATAGGAAGCTAGGAACTCGAGTCAACATGCAGTTCCTTAAGAGAACATAAATATTCCAAAGATTTATGATCGAGGTAGAGAACAAATTTCTCATCCAAATATGATGATGCCAAATTCCAAAAGCAAAAACAATAGCAGAGACCACTAGATCATAAGTGGCATATCTAGTCTCGATAAACTATAATGATTTAGAAGCACAAGTGATAGCACGTTCTCTATGGCAAGAGAATGACATCCAAACCAATACGACTAGTATCGGTACAAATAGAAAAGTCTTGGTTCCCCTTCATGAATCACAAGAAAGAATAAGAGTATCGAAAAGAAAGAACTTCTTTTAAAATAATTCTCTTCCCCGAAAAGTTAAAACTTTCAAAATTACATTTTTACTTTTATGTAATAATCTTTCTACAAAAATTTACATTTTTGCAAGTCAATATATCGTGTCTGATTGTCACATCAAAGCGTTTAGGAAATTCCTATCGATAACGTTGATCAAGCGCATCGACCAAAATTCTTAAAGCACTCAACGGGCAATACAATCACAAAATCATCTTTTATAGGATAAATAAATCTCTTAAAAAGTTTTAAGAATATTCTTTGTTCGTTTCAAGAACAAAATCCAGTTTTTCTTATAAATAAATCTTATGAAAAAGATTTGCAAAATTTTAAATTACTACTTTCATCCAAAATCAATAAATACAAGAATGGTCTCATCAAAATATTCATAGAATATTCGATTTATAAAATGGATGAAATGAGCTGGACAAATTGAATGACAAAATAAGTCACTCATAAGAATCATAACGAGTACGGAATGCGGTAAGTGGTGCTAACTTCCGCAACTCATAGCAAACGAAAATCGGTGGTAAAGTCAAACTGAAAAGACCTTAACACCACTCAAAAGATTGCTTAGGTGACAGTCCTAAGACAAATTCAAAAATACCGGAAAAGTTTCACAAATTATTTAGATAAGAGAAACAACACTTTCCTTAAAAGTGGGCTTAAGGAATAAAATGATGCCATCAAGTTGGAATCAAAATCACAAAGGAAAAATAGAAATCTGCTTAACAGATTGAAAATGTCGAGGATGAATAGTCCACACGGGACAAAGGATATGGCCTTATAATAATTAAGCCAATCCGTACGAAAGTAAATTCCGAAGCCAAAGTAAATATCGGCTCGGAAAGAAAAGTCACATAAAACAATCTCGACATCTAAACAAAAGCAAATTGAGTGTTGCGGATCTACCATCCGGATTCACAATCCTCAAAAAAGTCAACAAACCCAAAATATTTTCAAAGAAAAAGAATCGACAAGTTCTTTTGATATAAAAATAATGAGATGAAACCCATATCAAAAAGAACTTGAATAAGAAGATCACAAAATAAATGTAATCAAGGATTAATTGAGAAATACCTTGACCACAAGAAGTGTTTCCAGGAGCTTGCACTACATTGAGCTCTCCCTCCTTCTTACTTTGAAGTACGGGACATGCAGTAATATGGTGACCCGAATTTTTGCAATAGCGACAAAAGAGAGTTTTCGGACACTCCCTTGTATAGTGGTTCGTGGAACCACAGTTGTAGCATTGTCCACGACTAGAGGTAGGTGTTTTTGCTACCGGGGTTTCTTGCCTCCCTTTCTTGTTGGGATTGGGGCCTTTGACTTTGATAGGCCTCTTCATGTTGTTGTTGAAGTTCTGTTAGGCACGCACAACTTCAACATCACCTTCATTATCGGCCTCTTCAAGACGAAGAGCGATATCAATAAGCTGATCAAATGAAACCTCAAGTTTCAGAAGTAATGGCTTTTTAAGATTCTTATTCAAGCCATAGACAAATCTCTGATTTTTCTTCAATGGGGTATTGATGTATTCAACCCCATATTTGGAAAGCGACTCGAATGATGCGACATAATCGGTCACAGAGGATTGACCTTGAACAAGGTCTATAAAACGCCGTGCTAAAGTTACTTTTTCAACCTTCGGCACAAACTTTAGTTCGAATCGTTCCCGGAATCATTCCCAAGTAAGATCCGCTTCAACGATTTCAGAAATTTAAAGCTCATACCAATCTAACGCTCTTTCTTGGAGCATGCTAGAAGCCACTTGGACTCGATAAGGTCAATAAGATTCATGCGAGAAAAGATGCGATCGCATGATTTGAGCCAAGCTTGAATTTCTACAAAACTCTCGGATCCCGTGAATGGCCTTCCACCCAAATCGGTATAGTCTCGGCACAAGCGTGCAAAACCGGATCTAGGATGAGTAGGCTCCGGATTGCGAACCGCTGTTTGAGCGTTCTTGACAAGATCTAAAAGCTGCTGGGCAGACACAAAAACTCCATCCTGGGGAGTAGCACTAGATTGACCGGCGCTGGGGCGGCCTGGTCTAACCATTTCTCTTCTTTAAGAAAGAAAGACAGAAGAGGAAAAAGTTATTCTCAAAATAAATATCAAGCAATCTTGATAGATAAAACAAGGAATCATAAAAGAAAATAGGATAGGACGGTACGAAGACCCGAATAAAATCCTAAAGCACGACTCCTAAGATGGACTTAGGACGATGATCCTTGTTATAATATTCCATATTGTTCCGAAGTTTGGCTCTGATACCAAGCTGTGACGCCCCACCTCTATACCCACGCTAGCCAAGAACATTACGGTGAATGCTGTCAAATAGCACGGAGAATAAGGCTGTTGAGGAGCGACATCTGTATAATTGCTTTGTGCGAGTACCGATATGCCAGATAAAAATATAACTTTTCATCTCAAGAGGAAATTCGACATACCGACACAAACTCAAAGCTACTACACAGTGGCTATAAAGGTCTTCGGAAACAAATATAGAAATAAACATAACATAAATCAGTCACAGACAATTCATATCACAAAGGCGGAAATAGATATGAATATAACACTAACACATGAAAGTGTATATCAGAGTAGTGGTCAAAAAGATCCACGATAATACAAAAGAATAGCAACACGTGCTATACAAAGGAATACAACAATGAGTCTATATCTCAAGTGTATACAACAAAATAAACCACTAATCTAAGTAGTTTGCCAAAAGTCAGAGTAATGATCCTGGATGAGAAGTCAAGCAGAAGCACCTGTAACATCTCGGTCTGACCCGAGTATTATTTAAGAAGAAAATAATAAACAGATTAGTCAAGCTATAAATATCAGAAGAAATGATATAGAATAGGAGATATGACATAAACATATAATAATCACAATGCCAAGCTGTGATAAATAAGTAATTGAAAATCAACAAGAGATTAATCAATATCACAATAATCTACTCAAGATAAAAAGGAATGTCATACTCCTGATTTCGTTCACCAAGCCACAATAAATGACATATATATATATATATATCCGTGCCAATCGTAAAAGTTGGTGAAACACAAATTCCAGAAATCAACATACGAAATCCAGAAATCACAATAAAAAGGAACAACGACGTCGTACAGCGGGACATCCGATGAACCAAATCACAATAAAAAGGATGGCCAATCCCACAAACTGGACATCGACGTACCTAGAAAGACACGCCCCATGAACAGTCGAACATCGACGCACCTAGAAAGATACGCCCCATGCTCTAGCATCGACGCACCTAGAAAGATAAGCCCCATGCACAAATAAACATCGATGCACCTAGAAAGATACACCCCATGCACAAATAAACATCGATGCACCTAGAAAGATACACCCCATGCACAAATAAACATCGATGCACCTAGAAAGATACACCCCATGTAATGTCTAACATCGGTGCACCTAGAAAGATACACCCCATGCAAAGTCGAACATCGACGCACCTAGGAAGATACGCCCCATGCATAGACGAACATCGACGCACCTAGAAAGATACGCCCCATGTCCCGACTTATTGAGCCGATTGCTCCACGAAGTAAATAAACATCGATGCACCTAGAAAGGTACACCCCATGCATAAATAAACATCGACGCACCTAGAAAGGTATGACCCATGTATAAAATGAGACAAAACTCAATAAAATGAGGAACAGTCCTCCACATAGACAAAGAGACATCGCACATTGCTAGTCTAAACCACAAAGATGATCGTCATGATCAAAGAGAAGTGTCAATTACACTAAGCTAGTAAATATAAAAGTTTAGCTTCATGTCCCATAACCACTTGCTTAACTTAAACATTTACGAACAAACTGTAAATCTCCACTAGAAGAATGTCACAAGAGATTCAATCGAACAAGTCCAAGAATTAACCGGCGAAGTAAACGCAAACGTTTCATACCACTCGTTTTACTAAGTCGTTTAATTAGATTTCTCATACGAGTGATGTAAAGGCTTGTATATACTAATAGATTGGAAAACGGTTTAAGAAAACGAGCTTTGTTATTGAAAATAGAGTTGAAATCATTTTGTTGAAAGAGTTTTGATATTTACTACTAGTATTGAAACCTTTATATTTTTAAGTGACAAATCATAGAATTGATTGTAGAAACAATCAATCATAAAAATTCACATTCGAAGACGTGAATAAAATCCAAAGAAATCGATATCAAATCCATCAAAGTGGATATATCTAAAATTCCCAAAGAAAAGGTCATCAAGTCATAATAGATGATAACAACAAATAGGAAACAACACGAATCGATTTAACTTGGAAATTCAATCCAAAAAGGCAAAATGGACTCAACAGCAGGTTCAGTCGACTGAACAGAGTTTTCAGTCGACTGACCCTGTACCTGGAAATTTTCCAGGTTCAGGAAACTTTCTGTTTCCAGGTTCAGTCGACTGTACAGAAGATTCAGTCGACTGAATCATGCCTGGGAACTTTCGGGTTCCAGGTTCAGTCGACTGAACAGAAGATTCAGTCGACTGAATCATGCCTGGGCTGTTTTTCAGCCTATTCAAATGAAGAGCAAATTCTTCCAAAATGCGACCGGACGAACATTGGCTCTAAGGGTTTATGCCAATCGACAACCCGGCCCTATATGCTCCTCGGTGCATCGCTAAAAGCATGATCAAACATCCATAAAAGGATTTTCACACAAATTTGACTTAAAAAACCCAAAAATTGGAATATTCACAAAACCAATCCAAATCAAGAGAAAATACTCATGAAGAAGTGTTAGAAATTCAAACCTAACAACCAAAAGATAATTATAGTCATAGATGTGAGATAAAAATCTCACCTTTGAACTAAATTTATGAAGATGAAGCTTGAAAGCAAAGGGGAATCAACCACTCTTTAAAACCAACTCTAGAAGCTTGAATCTAAGCTCAAAAATAAGAACATTCCCAAAATTAGGTTTAGGAATTTATGAAATTGGTAAGAGAATAATTTGGAGAAGAAGAAGAGAAGCTTACCAATGGGTTCTTCTTGAGTTTGGAGCTAGGAATTTGATTTGCAAGGGAAGTTAGGGCTTGGAGTTTTAATTTCCTCTTCCACCCTCCATTAACACAAAAGCTTGAGTATTAGGAAAATAGAAGAGAAGTGAATGAAGAGGAGAGGGTTGGAACTGAGTTAGTAAGTGGTTAATTGGCTCAGCCCAACCAAAGCCCTAAGCATGAAAAAGTGGCAAAAATCAACTTTCTCCAAACATATCGAAGCTTATACTCAAAAAGGTCGCAAACGTCATTTTGAACTCGATGGAGGTGGTCTCGAGTCCTAATTCGACCGTATGCAAAAAGTAGGTTTTCGGACTAAAATCCGACGAATGATAAAATATTTAAATAAAATATTTAAATACAAAATCGATAAATATGCGGGTTGTTACAGACTCCCCTCCTTAAAGAAATTGCGTCCTCGCAATAATTAAGAAGGAAATATAAGAAGTAACAACCATAGAAGCATATCAACACAAAAGAAAATTTGAATCAAGAAGTCCACTATAAAGAGCACGAAGGAGTAGATCCGAAAGTTTTCGTTCGATGAATTCTCAAGATTTCATATGAGCAATCCTTAGGGTTTGAGAACCATTGAACCTCTATCAAAAAGAATATCTTTATATCGAAGGCGCTCAACCTCCAAAGCAATGATGCGAATAGAATGTTGCTCAAAAGTCAAATTTTGTGAAACTTCAATCCCTCAATAACACCGGGCTTAAGAATAAAACCGGAAACATAAAAGCATTTCCATAGTTAAAAGACGTGGAAAACGTCAAGAATAGCAGAAAGTTGAGCCGGTGCAACGGCGTAGTACAATAACGGTACGCCCGAGAAACTAGAAACTCGAATAATTTGGAACACCGACGTAGTACAAAGACGGTACGTCCAGTGACCCAAAAAGCCAAGTCATTAATGTAGTGCAAACGGTACATCCAATGAACCAAAAAGCGAAGACATTGATGTTGTACAAACGGTACATCCAATGAATCTAACAGCAAAGACATTGATGTAGTACAAATGGTACATCCAATGAATCAAAGACACTGATGTAGTACAAACGGTACATCCAATGTTTCCAAAAAGAAAAGACATCGATGTAGTACAAACGGTACATCCGATGAATCAAAAGCAAAGACATCGATGTAGTACAAACGGTACATCCGATGAATCAAAAGCAAATAATTCGGAACACCGACGCAGTACAAAAACGGTACGTCCAATGAACCAAAGCCCGAATGATTTCGAAACACCGACGTAGTACAAAAATGGTACGTCCAATGAACCGAACACAATAAAAGAACATCGGACGCAAGTTCATAAAAGAAATGAGATGAAACTCAATAAAACGAAGTACATCAAAACGCCCGATGAACTTGATAAAAAGATAATTTCATTCGGTCATCAACAAAGAAACAACCCCTTGTTGCTTACGACTAAACGCATTGACAACACGATTTCCCCTTCGGGAATAAAAAGAATATCAAGATCATAGGAAGCTAGGAACTCGAGTCAACATGCAGTTCCTTAAGAGAACATAAATATTCCAAAGATTTATGATCGAGGTAGAGAACAAATTTCTCATCCAAATATGATGATGCCAAATTCCAAAAGCAAAAACAATAGCCGAGAGCACTAGATCATAAGTGGCATATCTAGTCTCGATAAACTATAATGATTTAGAAGCACAAGCGATAGCACGTTCTCTATGGCAAGAGAATGACATCCAAACCAATACGACTAGTATCGGTACAAATAGCAAAGTCTTGGTTCCCCTTCAGGAATCACAAGAAAGAATAAGAGTATCGAAAAGAAAGAACTTCTTTTAAAATAATTCTCTTCCCCGAAAAGTTAAAACTTTCAAAATTACATTTTTACTTTTATGTAATAATCTTTCTACAAAAATTTACATTTTTGCAAGTCAATATATCGTGTCTGATTGCCACATCAAAGCGTTTAGGAAATTCCTATCGATAACGTTGATCAAGCGCATCGACCAAAATTCTTAAAGCACTCAACGGGCAATACAATCACAAAATCATCTTTTATAGGATAAATAAATCTCTTAAAAAGTTTTAAGAATATTCTTTGTTCGTTTCAAGAACAAAATCCAGTTTTTCTTATAAATAAATCTTATGAAAAAGATTTGCAAAATTTTAAATTAATATTTTCATCCAAAATCAATAAATACAAGAATGGTCTCATCGAAATATTCATAGAATATTCGATTTATAAAATGGATGAAATGAGCTGGACAAATTGAATGACAAAATAAGTCACTCATAAGAATCATAACGAGTATGGAATGCGGTAAGTGGTGCTAACTTCCGCAACTCGTAGCAAACGAAAACCGGTGGTAAAGTCAAACTGAAAAGACCTTAACACCACTCAAAAGATTGCTTAGGTGACAGTCCTAAGACAAATTCAAAAATACCGGAAAAGTTTCACAAATTATTTAGATAAGAGAAACAACACTTTCCTTAAAAGTGGGCTTAAGGAATAAAATGATGCCATCAAGTTGGAATCAAAATCACAAAGGAAAAATAGAAATATGCTTAACAGATTTAAAATGTCGAGGATGAATAGTCCACACGGGACAAAGGATATGGCCTTATAATAATTAAGCCAATCCGTATGAAAGTAAATTCCGAAGCCAAAGTAAATATCGGCTCGGAAAGAAAAGTCACATAAAACAATCTCGACATCTAAACAAAAGCAAATTGAGTGTTGCGGATCTACCATCCGGATTCACAATCCTCAAAGAAGTCAACAAACCCAAAATATTTTCAAAGAAAAAGAATCGACAAGTTCTTTTGATATAAAAATAATGAGATGAAACCCATATCAAAAAGAACTTGAATAAGAAGATCACAAAATAAATGTAATCAAGGATTAATTGAGAAATACCTTGACCACGAGAAGTGTTTCCAGGAGCTTGCACTACATTGAGCTCTCCCTCCTTCTTACTTTGAAGTACGGGACATGCAGTAATATGGTGACCCAAATTTTTGCAATAGCGACAAAAGAGGGGTTTCGGACACTCCCTTGCATAGTGGTTCGTGGAACCACAGTTGTAGCATTGTCCACGACTAGAGGTAGGTGTTTTTGCTACCGGGGTTTCTTACCTCCCTTTCTTGTTGGGATTGGGGCCTTTGACTTTGATAGGCCTCTTCATGTTGTTGTTGAAGTTCTGTTGGGCACGCACAACTTCAACATCACCTTCATTATCGGCCTCTTCAAGACGAAGAGCGATATCAATAAGCTGATCAAATGAAACCTCAAGTTTCAAAAGTAATGGCTTTTTAAGATTCCTATTCAAGCCATAGAAAAATCTCTGATTTTTCTTCAATGGGGTATTGATGTATTCAACCCCATATTTGGAAAGCGACTCGAAGGATGCGACATAATCAGTCACAGAGGATTGACCTTGAACAAGGTCTATAAAACGCCGTGCTAAAGTTACTTTTTCAGCCTCCGGCACGAACTTTAGTTCGAATCGTTCCCGGAATCGTTCCCAAGTAAGATCCGCTTCAACGATTTCGGAAATTAAAAGCTCATACCAATCTAACGCTCTTTCTTGGAGCATGCTAGAAGCCACTTGGGCTCGATGAAGGTCAATAAGATTCATGCGAGAAAAGATGCGATCGCACGATTTGAGCCAAGCTTGAATTTCTACAACACTCTCGGATCCCGTGAATGGCCTTCCACCCAAATCGGTATAGTCTCGGCACAAGCGTGCAAAACCGGATCTAGGATGAGTAGGCTCCTGATTGCGACCCGCTGTTTGAGCGTTCTTGACAAGATCTAGAAGCTGCTGGGCAGACACAAAAACTCCATCCTGGGGAGTAGCACTAGATTGACCGGCGCTGGGGCTGCCTGGTCTAACCATTTCTCTTCTTTAAGAAAGAACGAAAGAAGAGGAAAAAGTTATTCTCAAAATAAATATCAAGCAATCTTGATAGATAAAACAAGGAATCATAAAAGCAAATAGGATAGGACGGTACAAAGACCCGAATAAAATCCTAAAGCACGACTCCTAAGATGGACTTAGGACGATGATCCTTGTTATAATATTCCATATTGTTCCGAAGTTTGGCTCTGATACCAAGCTGTGATGCCCCACCTCTATACCCACGCTAGCCAAGAACATTACGGTGAATGCTGTCAACTAGCACGGAGAATAAAGCTGTTGAGGAGCGACCATCTGTATAATTGCTTTGTGCGAGTACCGATATGCCAGATAAAAATATAACTTTTCATCTCAAGAGGAAATCCGACATACCGACACAAACTCAAAGCTACTACACAGTGGCTATAAAGGTCTTCGGAAACAAATATAGAAATAAACATAACATAAATCAGTCACAGACAATTCATATCACAAAGGCGGAAATAGATATGAATATAACACTAACACATGAAAGTGTATATCAGAGTAGTGGTCAAAAAGATCCACGATAATACAAAAGAATAGCAACATGTGCTATACAAAGGAATACAACAATGAGTCTATATCTCAAGTGTATACAACAAAATAAACTACTAATTTAAGTAGTTTGCCAAAAGTCAGAGTAATGATCCTGGATGAGAAGTCAAGCAGAAGCACCTGTAACATCTCGGTCTGACCCGAGTATTATTTAAGAAGAAAATAATAAACGGATCAGTCTAGCTATAAATATCAGAAGAAATGATATAGAATAGGAGATATGACATAAACATATAATAATCACAATGCCAAGCTGTGATAAATAAGTAATTGAAAATCAACAAGAGATTAATCAATATCACAACAATCTACTCAAGATAAAAAGGAATGTCATACTCCTAATTTCATTCACCAAGCTACAGTAAATGACACATATATATATATATATCCGTGCCAATCGTAAAAGTTGGTGAAACACAAATTCCAGAAATCAACACACGAAATCCAGAAATCACAATAAAAAGGAACAACGACGTCGTACAGCGGGACATCCGATGAACCAAATCACAATAAAAAGGATGGCCAATCCCACAAACTGGACATCGACGTACCTAGAAAGACATGCCCCATGAACAGTCGAACATTGACGCACCTAGAAAGATACGCCCCATGCTCTAGCATCGACGCACCTAGAAAGATACGCCCTATGCACAAATAAACATCGCTGCACCTAGAAAGATACACCCCATGCACAAATAAACATCGATGCACCTAGAAAGATACACCCTATGCACAAATAAACATCGATGCACCTAGAAAGATACACCCCATGTAATGTCTAACATCGGTGCACCTAGAAAGATACACCCCATGCAAAGTCGAACATCGACGCACCTAGAAAGATACGCCCCATGCATAGACGAACATCGACGCACCTAGAAAGATACGCCCTATGCATAGACGAACATCGACGCACCTAGAAAGATACGCCCCATGTCCCGACTTATTGAGCCTATTGCTCCACGAAGTAAATAAACATCGATGCACCTAGAAAGGTACACCCCATGCATAAATAAACATCGACACACCTAGAAAGGTACGACCCATGTATAAAATGAGACGAAACTCAATAAAATGAGGAACAGTCCTCCACATAGACAAAGAGACATCGCACATTGCTAGTCTAAACCACAAAGATGATCGTCATGATCAAAGAGAAGTGTCAATTACACTAAGCTAGTAAATATAAAAGTTTAGCTTCATGTCCCATAACCACTTGCTTAACTTAAACATTTACGAACAAACTGTAAATCTCCACTAGAAGAATGTCACAAGAGATTCAATCGAACAAGTCCAAGAATTAACCGGCGAAGTAAACGCAAGCGTTTCATACCACTCGTTTTACTAAGTCGTTTAATTAGATTTCTCATACGAGTGAGGTAAAGGCTTGTATATACTAATAGATTGGAAAACGGTTTAAGAAAACGAGCTTTGTTATTGAAAATAGAGTTGAAATCATTTTGTTGAAAGAGTTTTGATATTTACTACTAGTATTGAAACCTTTATATTTTTAAGTGACAAATCATAGAATTGATTGTAGAAACAATCAATCATAAAAATTCACATTCGAAGACGTAAATAAAATCCAAAGAAATCGATATCAAATCCATCAAAGTGGATATATCTAAAATTCCCAAAGAAAAGGTCATCAAGTCATAATAGATGATAACAACAAATAGGAAACAACACGAATCGATTTAAATTGGAAATTCAATCCAAAAAGGCAAAATGGACTCAACAGCAGGTTCAGTCGACTGAACAGAGTTTTCAGACGACTGACCCTGTACCTGGAAATTTTCCAGGTTCAGGAAACTTTCTGTTTCCAGGTTCAGTCGACTGTACAGAAGATTCATTCGACTGAATCATGCCTGGAAACTTTCGGGTTCCAGGTTCAGTCGACTGAACAGAAGATTCGGTCGACTGAATCATGCCTGGGCTGTTTTTCAGCCTATTCAAATGAAGAGCAAATTCTTCCAAAATGCGTCCGGACGAACATTGGCTCTAAGGTTTATGCCAATTGACAACCCGGCCCTATATGCTCCTCGGTGCATCACTAAAAGCATGATCAAACATCCATAAAAGGATTTTCACACAAATTTGACTTAAAAAACCCAAAAATTGTAATATTCACAAAACCAATCCAAATCAAGAGCAAATACTCATGAAGAAGTGTTAGGAATTCAAACCTAACAACCAAAGATAATTATAGTCATAGATGTGAGATAAAAATCTCACCTTTGAACTAAATTTATGAAGATGAAGCTTGAAAGCAAAGGGGAATCAACCACTCTTCAAAACCAACTCTAGAAGCTTGAATTTAAGCTCAAAAACAAGAACATTCCCAAAATTAGGTTTAGGAATTTCTGAAATTGGTAAGAGAATAAGTTGGAGAAGAAGAAGAGAAGTTTACCAATGGGTTCTTTTTGAGTTTGGAGCTAGGAATTTGATTTGCAAGGGAAGTTAGGGCTTGGAGTTTTAATTTCCTCTTCCACCCTCCATTAACATAAAAGCTTGAGTATTAGGAAAATAGAAGAGAAGTGAATGAAGAGGAGAGGGTTGGAACTGAGTTAGTAAGTGGTTAATTGGCTCAGCCCAACCAAAGCCCTAAGCAGGAAAAAGTGGCAAAAATCAACTTTCTCCAAACATATCGAAGCTTATACTCAAAAAGGTCGCAAACGTCATTTTGAACTCGATGGAGGTGGTCTCGAGACCTAATTCGACCGTATGCAAAAAGTAGGTTTTCGGACTAAAATCCGACGAATGATAAAATATTTAAATAAAATATTTAAATATAAAATCGATAAATATGCGGGTTGTTACATTAACAATTCTTAATTACAAATTAGTTAAACACTTAATTATTAATTAACCAATCTTTAATTACAAATTGATTATCTCTAGTCACTTAGTTAATTACGATTATAAATTAACTAACCATTCTTAATTACCCTTTTAAAACAATCACTTAATAATAATTCTTCGTCCTAATTAACATTTTAAAACTCTTCCTTAAACTTTGAAATCAATTTATTACTAACTAAAAAAAAACTTTCAATGTTAATTAAATTTCAACATTTGTTTTACACTAACTACTTAATTAAAGTATTAACTAGATTTTAAAACTTCGTTAAGTTTTTACTTCATTCATTAATTTGTAATAAAGTCTTGACTTAAAATTGTCATACATTAATTAGTCATCACCACTTAAATTTGTTTAAATAGTTTACTTAACTTACTATTATTATTTTGCAGGTTTGGGAATCAAACCCGAGTAAGATTCCGCTTTACTCGAGTAAACACTCGAGTCTTTTCACTAACTTTCCTGAGTTCTTCTTCTCTTCCTCGCGTTCGTTTCTTCTTCTTCCTTTTTTTTCCAGTTAAAGTTTACGTTAAACTTAAGTTTAAACAAAATAACAAGTAAGTATGCTCATGTACTCGCGTTCCCACTTGAAGCAACGCATTCGTTTCCTCGAGTCGCCCATCATCAACGACACTGACACCACCCACGCCGTACGCATGCACGTCGTTGCGCCGCCGCTCCGGCGAACCCTACGATCTCAGGCAAGTCACAAATCACTCCAAAATACGAAATTCAAACTCGATTCGACTCTAAATTTTCCAAATCGAAATTAAGCATATCGTTTCGAAACTTGGAACTCGAACACACCCACAAAAATGCTTCACCTCGGTCGCTCCGACTACCTGAAACGCCATGACTTCGGCCTCACCACGTCAACCCCTTGCACTACACTTTCCCAGAGTTTCGAGAAACTCGATCAATCAGAGGAGATGAAATCAACTCGTGTCCAGACACCTCAAAAAATCGATCACGAACCCTAATTTTGCTTCGTTTCATCAACTCGTACAATGGAAAAATTATTCAACAATTTTCCCATTACTATCGATTTCCAAGCTTGCTTCAAGCAAGACCTCAACATTCAAAATTGGTTCGATCATCAGAAATTGATCAAAATGCAAATTTTGTTCAAATATGAACTGCACTTGGAATACTTAATTAAAAATCATCATATTAATTTTAAAAATCCTATCTTTGTATGTTTATTCCAGTTATATAATCAAATCGATAATTTAAATACTCGAATAAATCATATGATTTTTTATTTAATTGTAAAACCGAGTTTACAGAGTTAAGTTCTTCATTTTCAAGCTTAAACAATTTTTGGATCATGGTTTAAGTTTAAACAAACTTATTTTGTTTAAAATTCCTAAGTTTAGAATGTTTGTATGAAAATTTATTAGATTTTTCTTGTTTATGTTCACTCTGTAACCAGAAACAAGAAGAACAGATCCATCAAAGAACAGTACCACATATACTTATACATAACTAATTATTTAAAAATATACAGCCAAGCACAAGGTTATTCATGAATCAAATATACAGATTTAAATTTTTTAAAGTAGTATGTTTACTCACCTGGAAACAAGTTTGAACAGAGAACACTTTTGTATTGAAAACTGCAGTTTGATTTTCCTGAATCACTTTTCTGTTTTTGTTGTTGAATGAATTGTTCAGGTATGTAAGATAATGATGTTTAATTTTTTTCTCTTTCAGGCATGCTAAGTTGTTTTCTTAAACGAACTAGAATAAGATGCATTGCATATATTGAAATAGTTTTACAGGATAGGCTTCTGGTACAACAGATTGGGTCAGAGATTTTTTTCTTTTTGGAGGCTGAAATGATTTTATTTATGCTTGCGAAGATGTTATTTAATGCAATGTTTCCTTTTATGTCTACCTGTAATCCTATTTGAATTTTTGTAGGTACATCTTTGTTTTGTTGATATTTTTTTTTCTTCTCTATATGTACATAAACGCTTTGTTTTATTATCTTCTTGCATACACAATCTAGTCATGTTTTGCTTTGCTTAATACAAAATTGCCATAGTTATTTTTAAAAAATTTACTTAAAATTTATATTCAAATTGTTTTGTAAATTTTGTTTTAAACCTTTATGTAAATGTAATTCCATATGTATCATATGCCTCCATTTCAAAATTGTTTATATCTTCTTTAATATTTATATTTACATAAATAAAATTTCCATTGTTTTTCACATTCAATTTTTTTATTAGCTCAACATGTTTATATACATATTTTTCATACTTTTTACATTCTTGCATTCTTTATTATTTATTTTTGTACAACATTATAAAAAGAAAAGAATGATTTAAATATTTTGATTTCAGATTAACAAAAGATCACTTTAATTTATATAAGTATATATATAAGAAGATTAAATCTTAAAAATAATGTTTTGAAAATTAGTACATTAATTCTTTTGAAAATTAATACACCTTCCAAATAAATTAATATAGTTAAAAACATTAAGAAACAAACTATCATTAACTTTTTAAAGCTTTTAAATTCTATTTATTTCCAATACATTTATTTTTAAACTCAATATTTGTTTATAAAATACTCATTCTTATTATTTCAAATCAAATTGCTACTTTTAATCTAAATTTTATTTATTTATTCTAGAAATTTTCTAATTAATTCATAAGTAAATTCACAATTTAATTCCAAAATCAAATTAATTATCAAATTAAACGAGGTTAATTTTCAGTAATGTTACAGGTGAATTAGGACTCGAGACCACTTTCATTGAGTCCAAAATGGTGTTTGCGACCTTTTTGAGTATAAACATTGATATGTTTGGAGTTGGCTAGAATTTTGCTAATTTTCTATTGGGCTTTGGGTTTGGGTTTCAGCGCTCTGACTCATCTAATAACCTATCCCTTCATCCAACTCCTCTTCACTCACTCTATTATTTCCTAACACTCAAGCATAAAAAAATGGAGGAAAAGAATTGGAAATTAGAATTCCAAACCCTAATTTGATTAGGAAACTCAAGTTCTTGCACCAAAACCAAGGAGAAAGCTTAGATAAGCACTCTCCTCTTCTTCTCCATCTCAATCCCTCTCCAATTTCAGAAATTTCCTATAACCTAACATAGGAAATATTTTTCTTATAAGCTTAGATTGAAGCTTGTTGAGTTGTTGTCGAAGAGGAAGTGATCTTTCCTTCGTTTTAGAGCTTCTCATTTGTGTTTGGGTTTAAAAGGTGAGTTTTTGAACCCACATCTATGGCTATATCTTTGATAGTTGTTAGGTAGTAATTCCTAACAACTATTGCTTGTACATTTGCCTTTGAATTGAATTAGTTTGATGAATATTCCAATTTTTGGTGTTTTGAAGTCAAATCTTTAAAAATCCTAACTTTGATGTTTGAACATGGTTTTGGGGTGTATCGAAGAGCCTATAAGGCTGGGTTGTCGCTTGGCCTAAGTCTCTAGTCTTCGTTGCTCGTCCGATCGCTTCCGGTTGGATTTTTCCCCTCTTGGGGGCTAGGCTGATATTGCTTCAGAAGTAGGTTCAGTCGACTGAACTGTAAGGTTAGTCGACTGAGCCAGGAGACAGAAAAAAATCTGTGCCTGTGTCAGTCAACTTACTATGCAGTTCAGTCGACTGACCTCAACTAACTTGAAAACCAAAAGTTTCCAAGCATTGATTCAGTCAACTGACCATCTGGCTCAATCGACTGAACTGCTTGCCCCAGCCTAATTTGCCTATGGTGTGTGAATTTCCAATTTTTAATCGATTCGTGTTGATCCGATTTGTTGTTTTAATTTATCAACTTTGAGGACTTCTTTTCGGGGATTTTTGGGAATATCCATTTTGATGGATTTGGTATCGATTTACATGGATTTGATTCACGTCTTCATACGTGAATTTTTGGTGATTGATTGTTTCTACAATCGATTTTTGTGATTTGTCACTTTAAAATATAAAGGCTTCTATACTAGCAGTAAATATTCAAAATCTTCCACAAAGATGATTTCAACTCTATTTTAATATTAAACTCGTTTATAAAACCGTTTTCCAATCTATTAGTATATTCAAACCTTTACCTCATTCGTATGAGAAATCTAATTAAACGGCTTAGCAAAACAAGTGGTATGAAACAATTGCGTTTACTTCGTCGGTTAATTTTTGGACTTGTTCGATTAAAAATATTGTGACAATTTTCGAATAGAAATCAACAATTTGTTCGTAAATAATTTAGTTAAGCCAATGGTTATGGGACATGAAGCTAAACTCATTTATTTACTAGCTTGGTGTAATTGACACTTTCTATTGATCGACGATGATTCAGACTTGCGATGTGCGATATCTCTTTGTTTGCATGGGGGATAAAACCCTATTTGTGGAGTTTCTACTCAAAATTGGTGGGGTAGCGACCCATGGTCTTCGGGCTATTTGTGGAGCCTCGGCTCAAAATCGATGGTTAGCGACCATGGAATAGTTTCGTTTGTGGTACACGTGTTGGTGAGTTTTCATGGTCACGTTTGTGATAGGCCTCCCCCTTTGTGTTTTCTGGATTTCTATTTGTTGATTTCTGGAATTTGTAGTTTCACCTATTTTTGTGATTGACATTAATATGGTTTGTCAATAATTGAGGTTTGGTGAATAATTTGAAGAATGTGATTCATTTTGGAAGTTTGAGATGTATTGAGATATTGTATGATTTTCATTGTTATTCAATGTACACTTTTCACAGTACGAGATTTTATGTTATCATAATTTTTTGTGATATCTCTTATTCTATCTCATTTTTATATGATATTTATAGCTAGACCGATCCCTTTATTATTTCTTTTCTTAAATAACACTCGGGTCAGACCGAGGTGTTACAGGTGCTTCCACTTGACTATTTAGCAGGGACTAGCCTCTGACTTTGGCTAACTACTTTAGCTTAGTAGTTTTTGTTGTTATACATTCGAGATAGAGACTCCTTGATGTATACCTATTCTTTTGTCTAGCACTTGTACCTATTCTTTTGTGATGTAATGGATCTTGTATTACCACTATTTTGATGTACACTTTTACGTGACATATTCATATCTGTTTCCGCCTTTGTGATATGGATATCTTGAGAAGAGACTTACCAATTATATGAATTTACTATGGCTGATATTTGAATATGGGTATATACGATCAATCCTTAATTTTTATTCAATTTTCAACTAATTTGACTAAAGTCTCTGCCAATTATAATGTTCTCATCTTGTTTGGGACGAACTCTAAGGATTATTAAGAGAATAGATTGTTTGTTCTTAACTTCATGTATCTAGCTCTTGTAATTAAGAGGGTCACACTTACTCACATTATGGTTGATGCTCTTATAAAGTCATGAAGAACATTCAAAGGTGAGACAATTCAAAAAGAAAGAGTCAAAAGATCATAAAGTAAAATATTTCAAAAGCTTTCAAGGATGTGGTATCTGTAGGGATAACCAATTTTATGGAATTCTTTATTGAGAATGAAAAGCGTTTTATTAAAATGGTAAGGAGAAACAAGCACGCTTTATATTGCTTGATTCCAAAAGTCAAAATAAAGGAAACATAAATAAGTACTATATGGAAAATATTGCTTCAAAGTTAAAGACACTCAATTTATTGTTATTTTTTCTTACACTCTCTTTATTCACAGTATAAGCATTTTAAGATTTTTTTTTTAAGAATAAAATGCCTTTATTGAGCTCATTTCACATTGTGGTAAGAAGAAGAGAGATTGAAGCATGATAAGGTAGAAAGTAACTATTTATCGTACATTGTAAATAAATGTATAAATAAGGGTAAAGAAGTCGCTAAGGATCTAGAAGAAAAGAAATAACATATAAATATATTTATAGTTGTTTCTTTAATAAGATATAAATATATAAAGTAAAGTTTATAAATATTTTCTAATATATTATTGAGATTTCAGTAATATTGTTTGGATTTTTTGATATTTTTGCTATGCTGTCATTTAGATTTAGATTTCTATTTCTAATATGAACAAATTGGGTTATTACTGTTCATTTAGAAGTAATAAGATTGATTTACGAATAAATTCAAACATTGTTGGAATTAAATTGTTGGAATTAAAGATTTTAATGTTTAAAATATAGCTTATATATATCCACTTATGCTAAACACCTTTTATAATGAAGTCTTAAATTTTGGTTTGGTGATTAATATGCCTATTTGTTTCAACTTACTAAATAATTGTAGATTGAGGCACTAAAGATAACAAATATTTTATTAGTATTCTAAGCGACTTAAAAGCTATAAGTATTATAAACTCACACTAAGAAAAAAATTATAAGATGAGAAATGCTACAATTTTTGAGGATGTTGAGTTTAGGGGGAGAAATAAAGTACGGATCATTGTCTTTATGGAGAATCATTATCTTCCATTCAACTATAATTACTTCTTTAAACAATGTATAAGATTTGTTTCCTTTCATTAACAAGTAGTAAATTACGAACCATAATAAGGCAATGTTAAACCAAATTTTAAGGTATGTATCACTGTCTTTAAGGAGAATCATTATCTTTGATTCAACTACAGTTACTTCTTCGAATAATATATAGGACTTGTTTCCTTTATTAAAAAAAGTAGATTAAGAACCATAATAAGACAATGTTAAGCTAAATTTTCTTCAAATTAAGGTAATTGTTTCAAGAAAACAAACTCGACAACCTCAAAGTGCAAGGTCACTAAGGAAATCCACTTAAAAAGAAGAAACACTATTCCGGTGACTATATAGTATTTTTTCAAAAAATTAATTATTGGATTGGTGAAGATGATTCTTTGGACTTGCATCAATCCATTTAAGTACTAATTTGAAATATGGATATAAGGTATGAATATATAGTCTAAATCTATAAGGATAATAAAGTTTGAGATCTTTCCCACTACCTTGAGGTAACATGATCATTGGTTATTAATAATTATTCAAAACAAAAATGGATCAAGCGAGTAATGTGGAAAGGCACAAGGCTCATTACAGAAAAGATTATAGTCAAAAGGAAAACAATGTCTTATTTTTAATGAAACTTTCTCTTCAGTTTTAGTGAAAGATTCTTTAGAATCACTTTAGGGCATGTTGCATATTGTCATTTTGAGCAATATCCAATGGATATTAAAGTCATGTTTATTAATGGTAACATTGATGAAACATCTAAAGGAACTCACTTATGGATTACTCTTTTGCATTAGGGATTCAAATACACCATTATTATTTATGAGGTGGTATTTGGATTATCTCAAAAGGGCTATGCAAATAAGGCTTTAAAAAAAAGGTATTGATATGCAAATTGCAAATCAATTGATTTTTTTTGTTGCTAAAATAGACAAATGTTGTCTTATATAGTAATATAAGAACATCCTTAAAGCTAAAGAAATGCAAAAGATTCCTCATGCATTTGCGGTGTGGAGTCTAATATATACTAAGGCATATACACATATGGAGATTGCATGTATTTTTTGGCAGATATCTTACTGATATTGAAACTGTATTAATGGTTAGTAACCAAAATGGTTACAAGATATCTTTAAGGAACAAAAATATTATATGCTTATAGATAAAAGATTGGATTGGTTGGAGATCATAAAGCATTACAATCTGAATATTTTGGATGCTAAGAGTATAAAAAATCCACTTTAGATAGTAATATTTTTTTGATGGAGCTATATAAAGAAAGTTGTCATACAGACATTTATCGCCTCTTTTGTTTTGGAACTAACATTTATTTTCTGTTATAGGACATCTAGCGATGAAAATAATTGCAAAACTTTGTCACAAAGTTAAGGAATATTAAAAAAGATATCGAAAGACCACTGAATAATATTATGACAATAAACGACGTATTATTTTCCAATAAGGGAAGAGTGCAAAATAGATTGTAATTCATAGGCATACTGTGACAAACTCCACTATGGAGGATCCGCTTACAAAAGAATTTTCACCCAAGGTCTTTCATGAGCATCTCGTTCAATTGGTGTAACTCTTATGTAAGAATATTTTAGTTTAGAGAGAGTTTGTATTTGGTACTGTCATATGACACATTGCTCTATACTCTGGTTACAGATACATATCAAGTTCTTTTTTCTGATCAGAAATAAAGTAATAAAGTTTTGTATGCACTCTAGGTTGTTCAAATGTTGAACGTTTTGATCTCACTAAAGTAGGACCAGTTGGAAATAGACATGTAACAATCACATCTCATGTAATTTCCATGCTATGCATCCATGATTGATCTATATCGTTTGATTTTGTTGGTATATGTGACCATTGATTGGTCTAGTTATACTGAAGGTAACGAAAGCCACTTTGATCCTTTGCCAGCGTAGTTAATGGACGAGATTGTTTCAGAAACACCTTAAGTTATAAATAGCAAATTTTGAAGCTCATAAAGTTAAACATATTTACAAGGTTATTACATATATGACCCAGGAGGAAATTGTTAGAAAATTTCAATATGTGGGCCACATATGAAAAATAAATGCGTCATGCTATTTTGGTGTAAAGCCTAAGTGACAAATTAGAAAATTCCAACATTATAAATAAGAGGTTATGGTCCCCAAATTACATAAGCTCAAGTTATTCTCCTAATCTCTTCTAGGAATATAATTCAGGTCTAGGGTTTATGTTAGTTTGGAAGATCAGATCCAACTCTTATCTTTTAGATTTATCTCTTTCTCTTAATCAGTTTATGAAAGCGACAACTATGAATTTAGATCTAATATAAAGTCTAAGGTTTGTGTCAATATGGAAAATCAAACCAAATTTACTTTTCCAACAGCAATTATGAATTCAAGCATGACTTTCGCTAATTTGTTTACTTTCTCTGATTTCTTCTCAATCAAATTAATATGGATCACCTATTCAGATTAAGTATTTCATGATTAATCAATCTTAAAGTATACCAAAATCCTAACAAAACGAACTTTGCTAGGAACACTCGTCGGACAAGCAAGTGTGGTAATACTCGCTTTTCTATTGGTACATTATTTAAGTTCGGGAATCCTTAACCATTTGACATGGCAAGTAAAAGTAAATTTCAACTGATCACAGCTCTAGTGGAAACCAATCATGGATTCTAGTAGCCATGTGTAGATCGGCATAACAACGCTAAAAAGAACCAATCTTGGTGCCTCTTCAAGTGCAAAATGTGAAACATTGGAAAATACATGCCTAGAAATTTGACTCGAGCTGCGGTAATGAAACCTTGACTCCTACTTCATAAGTATTGGAGGTTGGTACCGCCTTCTTAAAGAATCATCTTATGGGATTTTTCCTCGATGTCTATCTATTTATCGCAGGGCTGTCTGTCAATGGATATCCGACAAATTTGAAATCCATCCATATCCGTATTCGAAAAGCGGATAAATATCTGATATTTGGAAAAAGAGATGCAGATACAAGGACATCCACATTCGAAAATTATCCGTCCGGTTTATGTCAGGATTATAATTTAATTATGTGTATTTTAGTACAATAAAAGATATATTGTTTGTGACAACCCAAACTCGATGTCCGATAAACGACATCAAATTCGCATCGCCGGAGCTTATAACAACAATTAGATGAATATAAAACAGCGGAACAGAATCAATATCGTAAATATCATCACAGTTACAACATCAACATAATATCCATACTACAACAGAGTATATAATACATACATACACCACAACTCCAAATACAACATCATGATTAATATAACAGTGATCATATATCCAAAAGTCCTCAAATGAGAGAGGTGATAACGAACTCCCTAAAGCTAACACCTGAAATCTCCAAAAGCTCCCAAGTACATCTCCTAGATGAAAGCTCCAAAATACTGCTACTCCAAAATACAGAAACCTGCTACTAGGCTGCCCGTGTAGAAATAATGGGCATCCAGAGTTTAGGAAAGAAAACAATAAACTCCGGATCAGTCATGGGACTGGTATGAGTAAACAAAAAAAAAACAGTTACTTTTAAAGAACAATATTTACAAAAGAATTTTCGGTATGCTTTTAAAAATGGAACTACCATAAGACCTCCTCCCACACACATGATGCAAACACAGAATTGGAGGAGATTTCTTCTTATGATAGTTAAATATGCTTGGTACGAGAAAAGAAATTCTTTGATATTATTACTAGTGCATAGTGAAGAAAACATTTCGAAAATAAAATATTAATCTTAGCCAGCATAGACATTCCGAACTATGCCTATTATAGCTACCATGTTTTGTAGTAGGTTACCGCCACGCTGCATGATAGGTTTTACAACTAAAACCGTACAGGGTTTCGTATTGAGAATTGGATTTCCAACAAATGGTCAGGCCAAGGAACTTCCCATTGCCACATGAGAACGCCTCTGGAAGGACGTTCCTGAGAACCAAACCGGATCTCTGCAAACACAAGGCCGGGTTACCCCTAACTGGGTAACTACTGACACGAGTATGCCATCTCCCGGTTGTAACCAACCTTTAACTGGGGCCCCAGTGACGCAGCGGATTAATCAAACAAAACTTCAATCGATGAAATGTAGCAATCGGTGAGTTGAAGATACCAAAATGCCCAAGTTCGTTGATCCAAAGATACCGAACTCTAGCTATCTCAAACACGTTGATAGCGCACTATACCGTGTTCAAAGATCTACGATTCTTCGCACGTTGATCTAGCGCACTAGATTCCGTGAATCGGCTTCAACAAACGTGGATTCGAGCGCACTCGAATGACGTAAGTGGAGATAGGAGATTACACTCAACTACCAATTGGTATGAAAGCACAAAGCTAACAAAAGAGAGTTTTATTCAAAAATCAACAACCACCAAAAATGTACAACACATGCCCTATTTATAGTGTTTTCGACCCAGTTTCTTAACTCGTGACCGACTCAACATCCTTAGGTCGGCACCGACTCAACTGGTAGCAACACAAGCTCTTTACAACACACGCCGACTCGACTTAACTATATACAAGACCATCGGCCGACTCAACTGATTACAACCTCACACGCAACCGACTCAAGTATATACCGACTTAAGAAATTCACGACTTACGACTCACAACATACAACACACGACTCAAAATACAGCCGACTCAACATACGCAGTTATACGACTTATGACTCATACTAGGTCGGCAACGACCTACGACTCATGCCACAAACACTTAGTGCAACGACTCAAAGAACAACACATAACGACTCAACTTTCCAGGCGACTCAAGCCTACCCCCGGCATATCTTCTTTACGCGAGTTACCCCCAGCCGACTCAACTAGGTCGTGGTTCTTTGACTCGTCCCAGCCTCCTTCTGTTAGCCGTTTAACTCGGAAACGACTCATAACTTTCCTGACTCGTTCACGACTCAAGTTAGGACGACTCAAACCCGATGCTTCTTTTATGCAACTTAAACTGTTGTTAACTCGGAACTTGCTATCCCGTGCACTATTAAGTCGGAAACGACTTAACCCTGCCTTCCTAAGTCGCGTACGACTTAAGCTCTCTATGAGTCGTGTACGACTCCTCCTTGTTAGACATTTTGGTTGCATTTCTTCTCTGTTCTGAGCTGCATCATCCTTCCCTGGTTGAGAAAAATTCGACCTCGAATTTGTAAATTCTTCCTCAACAATCTCACTCCCATGATATGGAATTAAATGCTTGACGTTAAAAACATCAGAAGTATAAACATCATCTGGTAACTTTAATCGATAAGCATTCTCATTGATTTTCTTCAAAACTTCAACTGGACCAATTTTTCGTGCCTTCAACTTGTTATAAGCACCCACCGGAAAACGATCCTTTGTTAATATAGCATAAACCAAATCACCCTCTTTAAATTCAATATTTCGACGTTTCAAATCTGCAGACTTCTTATACTTCTCATTCGATTTCTCCAATCGTTCCTGAACGACTTTATGACATTCAGTCAGCTCATCAACAAAATCAACAGCTCGTTTAACTGTTCTCTTTGACTGTGGTACAACTGCTAAATCCAACGGTCCCCTGGGTAAATTTGAATAAACAATCTGAAACGGACTGAATCCTGTGCTTCGATTTACTGCATGATTATGAGCAAATTCTGCCTGGCATAGCTTCATGTCCCAACTTCTCAAATTATCTTGTACAAGACAACGCAACAAATTTCCCAATGACCTGTTAACAACTTCTGTCTGCCCATCAGTTTGTGGATGATAAGCACTGCTAAATTTCAGTTTCGTTCCCACCATCTTCCACAAACTCAACCAAAAATGACTCAAGAAACGAGTATCTCGATCAGAAACAATAGATTCTGGTAAACCATGAAGTCGATAAATCTCCTTGAAAAATAACTGTGCCACTCGAACTGCATCTGCTGTCTTCTTGCAAGCAACAAAATGTGCCATCTTTGAAAACCTGTCCACCACAACAAATATCGAATCATTTCCCCTTTGAGTTCTCGGCAAACCCAAAATGAAATCCATGCTAATATCAACCCATGGCTTAGATGGTACTGGTAACGGCATATACAACCCTGCATTCGTTGCTGTCCCCTTTGAAATTTGGCAAATATGACATCGCTCCACGAACCTTTCAACCTCTTTCCTCATCGACGGCCAAAAGTAAGACTGCGAAATCAACTGCAAAGTACGATCACGGCCTACATGTCCTTCCTCGTGCAACTCCTTTACAATCTTCATCCTCAAACTACAATCCGGAATACATAAACGATTTCCTTTAAACAGAAAACCATCAACCAATATGAATTCATCGGTACTCCCATCCTTCACTTTCTCAACATATTTCACAAAGTAAGGATCTCCTTCAATAATTTCTGGCAACATTTCAAACCCGGTCACTTCAACCTTCATTGTCGTTAACAAATGACTCCTCCTACTTAAAGCATCAGCTACTCGATTTGTCACCCCAGATTTGTGCTTAACGACAAAAGTAAACTGCTGTAAATAGGCAATCCACGATGCATGTCTTGCTGAAATTTTATCATGTCCCTGTAAATGTTTCAAAGCTTCGTGATCAGTGTACAGAACAAATTCCTTCTGAAATAAGTAATGTCTCCAATGCTTAACAGCCTGTACAACAGCATAAAACTCAACATCGTAGGTACTGTATCTCATCTTCGCCCCAGACAACTTCTCACTGAAATAGGCAACTGGTTTCCCATTCTGACTCAATACTCCTCCAATACCAACCTTCGAAGCATCAGTATGCAATTCAAACAACAACTGAAAATTAGGTAGAACAAGAATTGGTGCAGACGTCAACAATTCCTTGATCCTTTCAAAGGCAACCCCCGCTTCCTCTGACCACACAAACTGTTTACCCTTCATGCAATCAGTCACTGGAGCCATCACGCTACTGAAGTGTGGTATGAACCTTCGGTAGAATGACGCTAGCCCATGAAAACTTCTCACTTCTGTAATTGCCTTTGGCTGTGGCCAATTCCTGACTGCTTCAACTTTGCTCTGGTCAACTTGAATACCTTTCCCTGAAACAACATAACCCAGGAATAAAACAGTAGGTGTCATAAACACACATTTCTTTGTAGCAGCATAAAATTGTTCTTCACGAAGAATAAGCAACACTTCCCTCAGATGTAGAACATGCTCCTCCGTACTCCTGCTATAAATCAAAATATCATCGAAATACACCACGACGAACTTTCCAATGAATGGTCTAAAAATTTGATTCATCACCCGCATGAATGTACTAGGTGCATTAGACAAACCAAATGGCATAACCAACCATTCGTACAACCCCTCTCTAGTTTTGAAAGCTGTCTTCCATTCGTCTCCAGGTCTGATACGAATTTGATGATAACCACTCTTCAAATCAATTTTCGAGAATATAGTTGCCCCACTCAACTGATCCAACAAATCATCCAACCTCGGCATAGGAAATCTGTAACGAACAGTGATCTTATTCAAAGCTCTACTATCAGTGCACATTCTCCAAGTTCCGTCCTTCTTGGGTACCAACAATGCTGGCACAGCACATGGACTCAAACTTTCCTGAATACGACCCTGTTCAAGCAACTCTTCCACCTGCCTTCTCAATTCCTCATGTTCCTTCGGACTCATACGATAATGTGGTCGATGTGGTAACACTGCCCCCGGAACAAGATCAATCTGATGTTGAATGTCTCTAAGTGGTGGTAACTCCTTTGGCAACTCCTCTGGAAAGACATCTTCAAATTCTTTCAAAACTGGCTTTGCTTCTTCGGGAATCTCAACTTCTTCACTACTCCCTCTCCCAATCAACAAAAACACTTCCGGTTCTTCCTCCACTTCTTTAACAAACTCCTTCAAAGTCAACAGAGTTTTCAATTCTTCAATCTCTTCTAGCTTGCTCTCCTTCTGCTGCTGTCTCTTAGGAACTAAAGTGATTTTAGTACCCTCGAACATGAAACTGTAACTGTTGGCACGACCGTCATGCTGAACTGCTCTATCAAACTGCCATGGTCTGCCCAACAATAAGTGACAAACATCCATATCTACGACATCACACCAGATTTCATCTTTGTACTTCTTTCCGATTGAAAAATTCACACAAGCTCTTCGACACACTTTCACTTCACCACCCTTCCTTAACCATGCTAGCTTGTATGGTTTTGGATGCTTCTCGGTCTTCAAGTTCAACTTTCTAACTGCCTCTGTAGAAATAATATTATCACAACTCCCCGCATCAATAACGAACTTGCAAACTTTCCCCAGAATAGTACATGTCGATTGAAAAATATTGCTTCTCAGCCAACTACAATCCTCCTCTTGCTTAGGTGTCAAACAACTTCTCCTCATCATAAGATTACAACCTTCATCACCCGACACTTTTTCTTCCTCCTCAACATAAGGTACATTTGAATACTCTGCCTCCTCACCATCATCTGCTTCAACCTCTGCAACCATGGTTCTCTTCTTCGGCTTCGGACATTCGTTGCTTTTGTGACCCAACTCCTGACAATTATAACATTTGAAAATACTGCTAGCCCTTGCCTTCTCAGCCTCCTTCACCACTGGCTTGGTAACTGGTTTAGGAGTATTAGAACTTCCGCCAACACCCCTTGCTTGGTTATTGGAATTAGTAAACACACCACCTCCACGCCTTCCTTGTTTCTCCCAAGCTAACGCTTTCTGATGTGCCTCTACAACGGATCTAGGATCAAACATATTAACCATATCCTGGATCTGCATTCTCAATCCCCCAATGAATCTAGCTGTCAGCTGTTCTTCTGTCTCCATAATATCGTTTCTAGCAATGAGTTGGTAAAATTCATCAGCATAATCACTAACAGACTTCGTCCCTTGCCTCAGATTCTGCAACCTTTGGTACATAAGTGATTGGTAATTATAAGGTAAGAAAGTAGATCTCATCAACTTCTTCATCTTTTCCCAAGATTCTATCTTTGACTTCCCCATTCGTTCACGAGTAAGTTTAGTTTGCTGCCACCATGCCAAAGCTCTCCCCCTCAGCCTTGTAGCAACTAACTTCACCCTTCGATTCTCCGGCACCTCCTTGAAATCAAAGATTTCCTCCACATTAGACAACCAATCTAAAAACTCCTCAGCAACCATCCCGCCTTTAAACTCCGGAATTTCCATCTTCATACCCGATTCCCAACGTCGATCATCATCAATAACCCGATACGAACGTTGTCCTTGATCTCTATCTCTGTAATGAACACTGCCTCTTTCACCGTCAAACTCATCCTCAAAGTCTGATGTATATCGTTGTCGTTCTCGTCCTCCAACATCTCTAACACCACTCCTACTACCAACATCCCTTCTATCATGATCATCAACATTCCTCCTACTTCGATTGTCAACACTTCTATGCTCTTGACTTCCTCTTCTCTCCCGTTCAGAATGTGATGAAACTCTGCTATTTCCACGGTTTGATTCAGGTGAAACTCTTCTTCGATTCTGACTCATATCAATCATCAATTTCTCCAGTTTACCAATGCCTTCATCGAATTTATCATTAATACGTTGTTCCATAAGTTCAGCTTCTTCTCTACGATACAAAGCTTCAACGTTTTGATGACGGTTAGCTCTCCTCGGTGGCATGGTTGAAAAACTTCCCAAGACTTCAAAAATTCAACACAAGACTTCAAGCTTCAACAAAATAACAAGTTATGGCTCAACACTACACGGCGATGCTTGTCTCGGCTCTTACTAACTCGGCAACGAGTTAACGACTCAAGCAAGATCGGCTCCCACTTGTCTCGGCTTGGCACAAAGTATACACGGCCTCACCTTTCAAACCTTGGCGCGCAACTTCAACAAGACTAAATTCAAACACCTTTGCTCCTTTTGATCCTAAATGGAATGGATCAAACTCTTCAAACTTGATGCAACTTCAATATGAACACAATGAACAACTTCAAACTTCATAAACTTCAAAAACTTCAAAAACTTGGCTCCAAGAATCAAACTTAGCTATGATTGGCTAAGTATGGCTCTGATACCAAAACTGACGCAGCGGATTAATCAAACAAAACTTCAATCGATGAAATGTAGCAATCGGTGAGTTGAAGATACCAAAATGCCCAAGTTCGTTGATCCAAAGATACCGAACTCTAGCTATCTCAAACACGTTGATAGCGCACTATACCGTGTTCAAAGATCTACGATTCTTCGCACGTTGATCTAGCGCACTAGATTCCGTGAATCGGCTTCAACAAACGTGGATTCGAGCGCACTCGAATGACGTAAGTGGAGATAGGAGATTACACTCAACTACCAATTGGTATGAAAGCACAAAGCTAACAAAAGAGAGTTTTATTCAAAAATCAACAACCACCAAAAATGTACAACACATGCCCTATTTATAGTGTTTTCGACCCAGTTTCTTAACTCGTGACCGACTCAACATCCTTAGGTCGGCACCGACTCAACTGGTAGCAACACAAGCTCTTTACAACACACGCCGACTCGACTTAACTATATACAAGACCATCGGCCGACTCAACTGATTACAACCTCACACGCAACCGACTCAAGTATATACCGACTTAAGAAATTCACGACTTACGACTCACAACATACAACACACGACTCAAAATACAGCCGACTCAACATACGCAGTTATACGACTTATGACTCATACTAGGTCGGCAACGACCTACGACTCATGCCACAAACACTTAGTGCAACGACTCAAAGAACAACACATAACGACTCAACTTTCCAGGCGACTCAAGCCTACCCCCGGCATATCTTCTTTACGCGAGTTACCCCCAGCCGACTCAACTAGGTCGTGGTTCTTTGACTCGTCCCAGCCTCCTTCTGTTAGCCGTTTAACTCGGAAACGACTCATAACTTTCCTGACTCGTTCACGACTCAAGTTAGGACGACTCAAACCCGATGCTTCTTTTATGCAACTTAAACTGTTGTTAACTCGGAACTTGCTATCCCGTGCACTATTAAGTCGGAAACGACTTAACCCTGCCTTCCTAAGTCGCGTACGACTTAAGCTCTCTATGAGTCGTGTACGACTCCTCCTTGTTAGACATTTTGGTTGCATTTCTTCTCTGTTCTGAGCTGCATCACCCAGCAACAAATCACAAAGTAATACATATATATATCCGCGATATCAACATAAGTTAAGTATCTGGGCTCCATACCATGATACCACCTCTATCCAGAAGGAAATGCACATACCCTAAGGGGTGCTACCCCCAATAACCTTGCTGCATCTTTCCTGTTTCGACCATTCCGGGGTGTGAGGCTCGACGAAGTCTCGTTCACAAAGCTACGCTTTTCACAAAAGCCACGCTTTGATCAACAAATGATCAGCATCACTCAGCATGCCACATTACCAAATTAGGATATATTGCTGATAACCTTCAACTACATAACCTCTGAGATCGTACGTCTCAGAGAAGGGTGTTAAGCTAAGAAAATAAATTCACCGCCACCAACAGAAATGTATCTGAAAGAAATCTGCTTTATATCTCAATTTGTAATGTCAGACACACAATCCATACAAGTCTGTTCTGGGTTCGAACAGAACCGAAGGCACTTTCCAAGAAGTCCTTGCAATCCGGATATCCACAATCCCGATCGGATTCCCCATCACATATGGAGAACTCTATACCAGAGCAACTCGGTGCAGAGTCATTCGACAGCTCATCCTATCGCTCTCACAAATACCCGGTCTTCAACACCGGTCCTCAAATGCTATCCATAACGTCGTATCACATATTCGGAATGGGTTATACGACACAAAGGTCCTTTCCCGGCTAACCCGAATAGTGACTGTCAAATTTTAAAACGTGTGGATGTCATTCACAAAAATTCACAGGTTCGATGTGGGTTTCGAATAACAAACTGAAATCCGATTCCCTGTCGCATCGAAGTTTAAATGTCGTTTTACGGGCAACAGGGTTTTCACATCAATACAGAACAAATTACAATTATAGCGTATCACATGGCAATCCACATAACACGACATCACAATCAGAACAGAAATATCAATACAGTGCACAGCAATAGTTAATTAATTTTCAAATGCGGTTTAAATAAATTTACCACAAAAATTATTTTTAAACCAATGATAAGAATTTGAATAAATAATTTAAATCTAAATTAACTCGATTAATTGTTTCCAAATTAACAAATTCTTACTTACTTAAATTTATTTAAATACTTGATTGTTTATAAATCAATTTAATTAAAAGTTTGTAAATCATTCTTAATTTCTTTTCAAAATCATTGATTAATAACAATTATCTACCTTAACTATCATTTTAAATCTTCTTTATACTTTAAAAATCAACTTATTGTTACATTGGAATTTTAGATGTAAATTAGATTTATTTGTTTAACTTAAGTTAATTTCTTAATTTATTACTTAACCCATTAGTTGATATTTCTTAATTACAAACCTATTAACCATTTAATTATAAATAAAAAAATTAACTGCTAATTTATTTGGTTTCCAATTTCAAATTTTAAACTACTTTACAGATTTTCAACCATCTTGCCATTTATTCAAATCAAAGCGGGTATCTTGTATTTTGAACAAAACTATTTATATTCAAAAACGTTAACCTTTAGCATTAACTAAAACTCGAGTAAACCATGCTTCCTGCTCGAGCCAACTCGCGTCCTCTTCTCTTCCTCTCCTGTGTTCTCTTCTCTTCCCAGTTTCTTTTTTTTTCAAGTTACAAACTACTGAAGCATTTTATTTAAACATGAGCACCCTGACACGCGACCCCTTGTGCACGTGTACACCACCGCGCCTCCGCTCCAGTGGCCGCCACGACCTCCAACACATCATGATTCTTCCCCACACTCGAGTGCGATCTCCAATTCGACGCAAAATTCACGAAATAAAAAAAACCTGTAGTTCGAAATGAAACGGAACGAACCCACCTTGCAAAAATGCCTCGCCACCCCCAACGACTGCCACCTGACACCATGAAACTCCGGCCACACGTCGACCACACCCTCCCTTACCCTCACCTAGAATCGCATGCTACTCGGTCACTCGTAGGTGATGAAATCACCTTGCTTTCGACCCATTGCAAAACTCCATCTTAAACCCTACTTTGGGTTCGAACGGCAAATCCATCCATTCGAAAAATTATTGAGTATTTTTCTCGTCATTATAGAAGTTCAAACTAGCTTCGATTCAAATTTCAACATTTATCATTAACTCAATCACTGGTAATTCGAAAAATGTGATTTTTGGTTCAAAAACTAGCTACTCTGTGTATATTAAACTAAAAATCTAAGATTTTGTTTTAAAAATCATAGATTGAAGTATAGATTCAGATTATAATCTAGAATTAATATTTTACTACATTTTATTTTTATCAAATTTTTACCTGGAATCTGTAAAACAAGATTACAGTGATGCTTGATAAAGAAGATCTTAAATCAACCTTTAAAAATCTTACTTTTAAGTTTAACAACTGGTTTAGTTGAGAATCAAAGCTTACAAAATATTTTAAACAACATGGTTTGAATATTTGAACAGAAAGATGAAGTCTGTAACAACTTTTCAAAGAATAGAGCATGTTAAAATCATATGCCTACTGAAGTATATGCAAACAGTTTAAAGATGAAGTTTGAACTAGTTTAAAATAAACTTAAAATTCTTTACAAAATTATGCTTACTCACAATGAATACAAGTTTTGAGACAGAGCCTAAAACTCATATTTTCCAGATCTGTACATAACACATTCACATACAATATCTACTTATACAAGCATTTTTCTTTTCCAGACATAATTTCAAACAACAAGTTCAAAAATCCAAATCCAAAGAGGTTTACTCACCTGGCAAATATTTGAAAACAGAGAATACTTTTGTATTTAAAAGTTGTAGTTATGATCTTCCTGGATCTACTCTTGAACCCTGTTTTGTTTAGTTAAATAAATTTTGCTCCAGTTTGTTGAATAAGGTGATGTTTGCTTTTATTTCTTTTTTATTTCTGATCTTTGTTGTGTTTCTTTTTCTTGTTCGAATGGAATAAAGTAAATATGCATGTATATTTAAGGGAGATAGTTTGTACAGGGTAGGGAAAGTAGGCATCCACTGGTACAACTGTTTTTAAATAAATTTATTCTTTTTATTGACTAAACCCATACTCTTTTCGGCTGATAGGATTTTGTACATGCAAAGGAGTAAATAGCATTTAATACAAGTATTAAATGAAGCATGTTACTTTGCATACTTTCAGCATGTTATGTTTACATTGGATTATTACAAGTACATTTTATGACATCAAGTTTTTTTGTTTACGTATAAATATACTCACAGCAAGGTTTTGTTTACATTTACTTACAGCAAGTATGTTTTGTTTACTTATAATTTCTTTTATTTTTCTATTAAGGTACTTACTTTCTTATTTACTTTACAGGCTTTTGTTTTATTCTTTTAGCAAGTATTATTTTACTTTTGTTTTTCTAAATGAAAGTGTTTGTTTTAATTAACTTATTTCTTATTTTACTTTGTTGAAAAGAAAGGTTATTTTAGTTATTAATATTTAATAATTTATGTGATTTTACTACAATATCTTATTTCTTTTAAAATTCTCACAATTAAAATTTAAAAAGTTCAAATAATTTGCCGAATTTAAGCTAAGAATTTCTGGGATGTCACAATATCCCCTCCTTAAGAAAATTTCGTCCTCGAAATTGAAAGAGAGAGAAATGCAAACAAAGAATAGACGAATTTAGAAATAAGGAAATGACTTACAATTTAAGCCGAAATGTCTATTCTGCAATTGGGATATGATTTCTTCATCTTATCTTCAGTCTCCTAAGTACAGTCCTTTGGATCGCCACTCCATTGAACTTTGACCAGTTTCACAATCTTGTTTCTTAATCGCTTCTCGTCACGATCTACAATCTTTATCGGCTCTCTTTTAAATGCCAAGTTAGGAGTGATCTCTAGATCATGCTGAGCAGCTTCTTCAATAATATCTTCTGGATCGTTCACATATTTCCGAAGATTAGAAATGTGGAACACATCATGTACGCCAGATAACCAGCTGGGTAACTGCACTCGACATGCTAGAGGACCAATCCTTTCCAGAATAGGAAAAGTACCAATATAACGCGGTGCTAGTTTTCCAGTTTTCCCGAATCTCTATACTCTCTGCATCGGAGATACTTTCAGAAATACAGAATCTCCATCTTGAAATTCCAAATTTCTTCTTCGTCGGTCATAATAGCTCTTTTGACGGCTTTGGGCAGTTAATAACTTCTTTCGAATAAAGTCTACCTTCTCTGTGGCTTCTTTTATCATATCCGGTCCAAGAACAAGTCTATCACCTGATTCTATCCAGCATATAGGTGATCGACACGGACGACCATATAAAGCTTCAAAAGGAGCCATTTCTATACTGGCCTGATAACTGTTGTTATAAGAGAACTCGACCAGATGTAAATGGTCCTCCCAAGAACCACCAAAATCATGAACACAAGCACGCAGTAGGTCTTCTAAAATTCGGTTGACCCTCTCAGTCTGCACATCAGATTGAGGGTGATAAGCAGTACTGAAATTTAATTTCCTTCCCAACGCATCCTGGAATGCTTCCCAAAATCTACTAGTGAAGATCGGATCACGATCACTCACTATACTACCGGGAATACCATGGAGGCGAACAATTTCCTTTATAAAAATGCCTGCCAAGCTTGCCGCAGTCCGAGTGGATTTAACTGGAATGAAGTGAGCAGTTTTGATTAGACGATCCACAATAACCCAAATTGCTTCATTGCCTTTCTTGGTTCGTGGCAATCCGTCGATGAAATCCATCGATACCTGATCCCACTTCCATTTCGATACTTCCAAAGGTTGAAGTAAACCAGCCACTTTCT
The DNA here is from genome assembly GCA_030765085.1 of Allium cepa. Taxonomy (NCBI): domain Eukaryota; kingdom Viridiplantae; phylum Streptophyta; class Magnoliopsida; order Asparagales; family Amaryllidaceae; genus Allium; species Allium cepa. The sequence goes on along the minus strand of CM060939.1, from coordinate 957,393,744 downwards.
TTTGGTCGCTTTTGATTTGCTGACAAGTAGCACAACGACTTACATAAATAGATATGTCTCTCTTCATCGTCTTCCACCATAATGTTCTGTTAATATCTCGATACATTTTGTTGACTCCTGGATGGATGCTGAATTTGGACTTGTGGCATTCGTCCAATACTTCACGTTTCAGATCAGAGAAGTCTGGAACACAAATCCTACCTTTTAATCTTATTACTCCTCTATTATCCATCTCAAAACTAGTGTCTTCTCCTTGGCAAATTCTTTTATAAATTCCCCGAAGAAACTCATCTTCATATTCATGTCTTGCGATCTTCTCAAAGAGAGTAGGAGTGATAACAAGATATGCAAGAACAGCATGTTTCCTACTTAAAGCATCAGCAACCACATTGGCTTTTCCCGGCGTATATTGGATATCTAGGTCATATGATGCCAGAAATTCCAACCAACGTTGTTGTCGCAAATTCAGATCCTTCTGGGTGAAAATATGTTTCAAAGATTTATGGTCGGTGAATAATTCAAAATTTTCACCTAAAACAAAGAGAGTTTATTAGGTATATTTCTTTAGTTAAGCTAGTTCATAAATTGTTAGGAAAGCTGAAAAGATTCTTACCCAGAAGATAGCGTCGCCAGATTTTTAAGGCGAAAACAACAGCCAAAAGTTCCAAATCGTGCGTCGGGTAGTTTTTCTCATGCGGACGTAATTGTCTACTCGCGTAGGCAACTACTTTTCCATTTTGCATTAATACCGCACCTACCCCTTCACCACATGCATCAGTATAGACAGATAAGCCTTGGTTCCCGTTAACAATAGTGAGAACAGGAGCAGTGGTCAATCTCTTTTTCAACTCCTGAAAAACTTCTTCACATTCTGGAGCCCAAATGAACTTTGCATTTTCCATTGTTAGCTTAGTCAATGGGCTAGCCAACTTAGAAAAATCTTGAATGAATTTTCGGTAATAGCCTGTGCTAAACCCAAAAAGCTTCGAACTTCTTTTGGAGTAGTAGGTTGTTTCCAATCAAGAATAGAGGAAATTTTGCTAGGATCTACCGAAATTCCTTCTCCATTAACAATATGGCCAAGGAATTTGACTTCATTGACCCAGAAGTGGCATTTGGAAAATTTTGCATATAGAACATTTCTCCTCAATATTTCCAATACGATTTTAAGATGTTCGACATGCTCTTCTTTAGTCTTGGAATAGATCAAAATATCATCAATGAATACGAGCACAAATTTATTCAAAACTTCCCGAAACACACGAGTCATAAGATCTACGAATTATGCTGGAGCATTGGTTAGCCCGAAAGGCATAACTAACCATTCGTAGAACATATCAGGACCTCTGAAAGCGGTTAGATGTACACAATCTTTGGCGATTTGTAATTGATGGAATCCTTGGGCTAGATCCATCTTTGAAAAGAAACGAGCGCCGTGCAACAGATCAAATAAATCATCAATTCTGGGCAGTGGAAATTTATTCTTGAGAGTCTGCTTATTGAGATCGCGGTAATCTACACACAATCTCAAAGATCCGTCTGACTTGGCAACAAATACGACGGCTGATCCCCATTCAGAAACACTGGGTCGAATTAATCCTTTTGCTCGTAGTTCATTAGTTTGATGAACCAATTCAATCTTTTCCCTGGGTGCCATCCTGCGACTTGCATGAACAACAAGACGAGCATTAGGTACAAGATCAATTCAGAATTCTATTTCTCAGTGAGGAGGTAAAGATTTCACTTCTTCAAATACGTCCGAAAAATCCCGAACAACAGGTATAGATTGCAAAGTGGGTTCAAGATATCCCAAGGTATACATCAATCTATCTCTCCTTAGACATGGATCCTCACAAGAGATTTCAATAAAATTTCCAAGGTTCGTCTGAACTAAAACTATCCGATTATTACAATCTAATATAGCTTCGTATCTCGATAACCAGTTCATACCGAGTAAGATTTCAAATTCATTAAATTCGAGGACAAAAAGGTTGATAGGAAATTGATAGCTAGCATATGAAATAGGAACTCTCTTACAATATGAATAAAGATTTGTGGAACCTCCAACCGGATTTCTCACGCAAATAGGATCGTCAACAAATTTAGTTTTAACTCCTAATTCATTTACGGTTTGTTGAGAGATAAAGCTATGTGAAGCTCCTGTGTCAAATAAAACTCTAACAGTTCTATTATAAATAGTAAGGTTACCTTCCGAAACACTTTTCCCTTTATCAGCTTTTGAAGATGAGGGGTCCTTCTTTATCGTATAAACTTTTGCCACCTGCGCTGGCTTCATTACTGGGCAATCTTTAACAATATGTCCCGGCTTGTGGCAATTGTAACATTCTTTAGCTTGCTTCTTCGGTTTTGGGCAGTTATTTGAATAATGGCCCTTCTCTTTGCAGTTGTAACAAGTGACATTTTCTACCGCGCTTCCTTGAATGCTCCTCTTCTTCTCGTTGCCTTGCCAAGGTTTCTTACCTCTAAATTTTTGCTTTTTCCAATTTTGATCACCTGAATTTCCTTTCTCTTCCGGGGCTTCTTGCACATCAAGGGTAGCATATCTGTACCCCATATCAACTAAATCTGAAAAAGATTGCTTAACGTGGCCCGTCATTCTTTCATGGAATTTCTTATTCATCCCGCTAATAAATCTTTCGTTCTTCTTTAAAGGCGTATTCACCAATTTGGGACCAAAACGAGACAATTCATTAAATCTGTTCAGATACTCTTCAAATGATAAACTTCCCTGCTTCAGGTCCATGAATTCCTGATACATTCGAGAAATTCCGGCTGATGGCAAATATCGCTTCTCAAACACTTCTTTGAAATTTTCCCAAGAAAATTCGTCTTATGGCTTATCTACCGTGATTGTCTCCCACCAAGCTGAAGCTTCATCTTGCAGTTGCCAAGAAGCTATGAGTCGCTTCTGATCGTCCTCCAATTTTAGCCCTTTGAAGATTTTCTCACACGATCTTATCCAGGCTTGAGCCCCAACAATCGACTCTTTACTATCGAACGGCTTACCACCAAGTCTCGAGAAACTTTTATGTAAATCAGCCAGATTCGGCTGTTGCTGAGCTGTCGCTATTGCCGTTGAGGTACCTTGATCAGGTGCTGTGGCACCTTATTGACCCCTAACTCTTCCCCTTCGTTTGCTCATTTCTTACTATCTGTAATTAGTAAGAAAATTGATTTAAATACACGAACAAAATATCTTAAGGAATATCAGCAGTAAAAGAAATAGACTAATAAATTTAGAGTTTTAGTCTCGGTTATACTCATTCTAGGTTATACTTCACCCTATCTCTAATGAGCCATCTAATGTGTTATACTTTGTAGCTAAAGTTCTTACTCAACCAAAAGCTCTGATACCACTTGTGACGACCCAAACTCGATGTCCGATAAACGACATCAAATTCGCATCGCCAGAGTTTATAACAACAATTAGATGAATATAAAACAGCGGAACAGAATCAATATCATAAATATCATCACAGTTACAACATCAACATAATATCCATACTACAACAGAGTATATAATACATACATACACCACAACTCCAAATACAACATCATGATTAATATAACAGTGATCATATATCCAAAAGTCCTCAAATGAGAGAGGTGATAACGAGCTCCCAAAAGCTAACACCTGAAATCTTCAAAAGCTCCCAAGTACATCTCCTAGATAAGAGCTCCAAAATACTGCTACTCCAAAATACAGAAACCTGCTACTAGGCTGCCCGTGTAGAAATAATGGGCACCCAGAGTTTAGGAAAGAAAACAATAAACTCCGGATCAGTCATGGGACTGGTATGAGTAAACAAAAAAAACACAGTTACTTTTAAAGAACAAGATTTATAAAAGAATTTTCGGTATGCTTTTAAAAATGGAACTACCATAAGACCTCCCGCCACACACACAATGCAAACGCAGAATTGGAGGAGATTTCTTCTTATGATAGTTAAATATGCTTGTTACGAGAAAAGAAATTCTTTGATATTATTACTTGTGCATAGTGAAGAAAACATTTCGAAAATAGAATATTAATCTTAGCCAGCATATACATTCCGAATTACGCCTACTATAGCTACCATGTTTTGCGGCAGGTTACCGCCACGCTGCATGGTAGGTTTTACAACTAAAACCGTACAGGGTTTCGTATTGAGAATTGGATTTCCAACAAATGGTCAGGCCAAGGAACTTCCCATTGCCACATGAGAACGCCTCTGGAAGGACGTTCCTGAGAACCAAACCGGATCTCTGCCAAAACAAGGCCGGGTTACCCCTAACTGGGTAACTACTGACACGAGTATGCCATCTCCCGGTTGTAACCAACCTTTAACTGGGGCCCCAGCAACAAATCACAAAGTAATACATATATATATATCCGCGATATCAACATAAGTTAAGTATCTGGGCTCCATACCATGATACCACTTCTATCCAGAAGGAAATGCACATACCCTAAGGGGTGCTACCCCCAATAACCTTGCTGCATCTTTCCTGTTTCGACCATTCCAGGGTGTGAGGCTCGACGAAGTCTCGTTCACAAAGCTACGCTTTTCACAAAAGCCACGCTTTGATCAACAAATGATCAGCATCACTCAGCATGCCACATTACCAAATTGGGATATATTGCTGATAACCTTCAACTACATAACCTCTGAGATCGTACGTCTCAGAGAAGGGTGTTAAGCTAAGAGAATAAATTCTCCGCCACCAACAGAAATGTATTTGAAAGAAATCTTCTTTATATCTCAATTTGTAATGTCAGACACACAATCCATACAAGTCTGTTCTGGGTTCGAACAGAACCGAAGGCACTTTCAAAGAAGTCCTTGCAATCCGGATATCCACAATCCCGATTGGATTCCCCATCACATATGGGGAACTCTATACCGGAGCAACTCGGTGCAGAGTCATTCGACAGGTCATCCTATTGCTCTTGCAAATACCCAGTCTTCAATACCGGTCTTCAAATGCTATCCATAACATCGTATCACATATTCGGAATGGGTTATATGACACAAAGGTCCTTTCCCGGCTAAATCGAATAGTGAGTGTCAAATTTTAAAACGTGTGGATATCATTCACAAAAATTCACAGGTTCGATGTAGGTTTCGGATAATAAACTGAAATCCGATTCCCTGTCGCATCAAAGTTTAAATGCCGTTTTACAGGCAACAGGGTTTTCACATCAATACAGAACAAATTACAATTATAGCGCATCACATGGCAATCCACATAACACGGCATCACAATCAGAACAGAAATATCAATACAGTGCACAATAATAGTTAATTTATTTTCAAATGCGGTTTAAATAAATTTACCACAAAAATTATTTTTAAACCAATGATAAGAATTTGAATAAATAATTTAAATCTAAATTAACTCGATTAATTGTTTCCAAATTAACAAATTCTTACTTACTTAAATTTATTTAAATACTTGATTGTTTATAAATCAATTTAATTAAAAGTTTGTAAATCATTATTAATTTCTTTTCAAAATCATTGATTAATAACAATTATCTACCTTAACTATCATTTTAAATCTTCTTTATACTTTAAAAATCAATTTATTGTTACATTGGAATTTTAAATGTAAATTAGATTTATTTGTTTAACTTAAGTTAATTTCTTAATTTATTACTTAACCCATTAGTTAATATTTCTTAATTACAAACCTATTAACCATTTAATTATAATAAAAAATTTTAACTGCTAATTTATTTGGTTTCCAATTTCAAATTTTAAACAACTTTACAGATTTTCAACCATCTTGCCATTTATTCAAATCAAAGTGGGTATCTTGTATTTTGAACAAAACTGTTTATATTCAAAATAGTTAACCTTTAGCATTAACCAAAACTCGAGTAAACCATGCTTCCTGCTCGAGCCAACTCGCGTCCTCTTCTCTTCCTCCCCCGTGTTCTCTTCTATTCCCAGTTTCTTTTTTTTTCAAGTTACAAACTGCTGAAGCATTTTATTTAAACATGAGCACCCTGACACGCGACCCCCTGTGCACGTGTACACCACCGTGCCTCCGCTCCAGTGGCCGCCGCGACCTCCAACACGTCACGATTCTTCCCCACACTCGAGTGCGATCTCCAATTCGACACAAAATTCACGAAATCAAAAAAAACCTGTAGCTCGAAAAGAAATGGAACAAACCCCCTTGCAAAAACGCCTCGCCACCCCCAACGACGACCACCCGACACCATGAAACTCCGGCCACACGTCGACCACACCCTCCCCTACCCTCACCAAGAATCGCGTGCAACTCGGTCACTCGTAGGTGATGAAATCACCTTGCTTTCGACCCACTGCAAAACTCCATCTTAAACCTTTGGGTTCGAACGGCAAATCCATCCATTCGAAAAATTATTGAGTATTTTTCTCGTCATTATAGAAGTTCAAACTAGCTTCGATTCAAATTTCAACATTTATCATTAACTCAATCACTGGTAATTCGAGAAATGTGATTTTTTGTTCAAAAACTAACTACTCTGTGTATATTAAGCTAAAAATCTAAAATTTTGTTTTAAAAATCATAGATTGTAGTTGTTAACGCTAAAATTTGAACGCTAACACCCCGGTGTGTAAAGTGTAGTTGTGAAAGCACCACCCGATGATTCGGGAACAGTGTATAAGCAGAAAACCACAGAAAAAGCAGTGAGTAACAACAATTTTATAGTGGTTCGGCTCAATAGTTTGCCTACGTCCACTCTGAATATCTTTATTGATGATTTCGTTACAAGTTGATACAATTCTTCCCAAGTACAATACACTTTGAACTGCTAAACACTTTGAATGAGTAGCTTAAACTTCAATGTAAGTGAAGGTCCTCAAATCCATGTCGGATGCATGAGATTTCTTCTTGAAGTTGTTGATAGCGTTCTACGTGTCTTGAAAGCTTTGGGTGTTGAGTTAGTTTGGAATGTAGCAGAGTATCGGTGTTTGAAAAGAATGAGTCAAAAGTCCCTTCAATGTTAGAGGTGGTCGCGTATTTATAGGTGTGATTCTGGGCGGCAGTTTTTCACTCAAGTCATGAGTCGTGCACGACTCATGGAGAGTCGTAAGTCGCATTCGACTCAAGGTTCAAGAGTCAGCTGGCAGTGGAGTAAGTGAAGTGGTTCTGAGCTTTTCTTTGTTCATTTGGATACAAGTCCTAACTCGTTCGCGAGTTAAGAGGTCACGGTTTAAAGTGAGGCAGTACTAAAATCTTGGCTCTGCGGTTTTAGGTCGTGTACGACTTAAACTAGGTCGTAAGTCGTCTACAAGTCATCTTATTACGGCATGGTATTGAACTTGTTCTCTAAGTATTAGGTTGTAACGTCTTTAAGTCGTGGACTTTCTTAAGTCGTGACATTCCCTAAGTCGCTTAGGTCTTAATTCTGTTAGGTCGTTAGTTCCTTAACTCGTAAGCTTTTAACTCGCAGGCTCTTTAACTCGTGCACTTCCCCTGAGACATGACATATCTTAAGTCGCAGAGGCTTTAAGTCATAGACTTCTTGGTCCGTTGAGTTGCTGTTTCCCTTGAGTCGTTGAAACCTTAAGTCGTGGATGCCTTAAGTCGTGGATGCCTTAGGTCGTAAAGTACTCTGAGTCGGCAACTTCTTTATGGTATTGAGTTGGTCTATTTTCTTATTGAGTCGCGCAGTTTTTGAGTCGTAGGAATTTGAGGGTTAACATTTGCCCCTCGAAGTACGCACCTAAGTCGTAGGTCGTGTGCTTCGACTTATCTTAACTCGTGTGCCATTTCAAATTCCTCTGCCTTGAGATATAAAAGGTCTAGGTCGCTCCTTCTTCACCTACTTGTTTCCGTGTTTACTTCCGCCATTAACGATCTTCGAAGCTTTTCAGAGACGAATTCGATCAGTTCACCTTATCACCAATTAAGTTCCAGCCACCTTCATCATTACACTACGTAAGTAAACTCATTGCTCGCCCAATTTCACAATTACTGTTACCTTTCGAACATGGATTTCCCATTTTCCAACCTCAATCCGAATCCTCACATCAGGCTTCTTCTTGAATCGCGTTATGATCGATTGCTGACAAGCTTGAAGCAGTTTGATTGAGTTTTTTTTTAAATGACTTGCAAGGAGAAGGCGATGGGTCACCATATTTCGATTCAGTTGATTCATGAATTTAGAGGAGGCGATATTGTCCTACATGAGTTAACGGGTTAGGAGTTAGGAAGATAACGGGTTATTGGGTTGGAGAAGGATCAGTGGGTTGAGAAGAGATATCGTGAAGTTTTTTGCGACTTTGCCAATTTGCATAGTTTTCGAAGTGACTGACTTAAGATCCCCCACGACCTTAATTGCATACGACTTAACCCCTTAGGTCATGTTTGCTTCTGGACGACTCAAGACTTAGCTTCATTTGCACTTCATTTGTTCTGTCTTGATTTGAGACTTTATGACTTGGCCTCTAGGTTGTGCACGACTTAGCCTTGAGTTGCAGCCGAGCTAAGACTTTATCTTTTAATTCATGGACGACTTAACTTTTAGGTCGTGGACGACTTATGACTTAGAGAACTCTTCGGACTGTGACTCAATGATTTGAACAAAATTTGAAAACTTAGAGATGTTGATAGAACTTAATTGTATTTCCAATTTGAATTGCCAGAATATACTGCTTGAACTTTGTTGTGTTTCTTCACAGATTATTCTAACTTTGACGCTATCAACCTGTTAAACACAACACTTGCAGAAAAATGGGACAAATATACTGCCATCGACTCCCCACGTCAAATGACAGATTAGTTAATAACAGATAATTAACTCAAATAAATTGTGTGAATGAAGTGCTTTCATCAATTTCAAGTAAAATATTACAGCAACACTAAAATAGTCAACGAAACTGACCAGCCTGCACTAATATTATGCTTGAACTTTATATTAACAAGTTCTGAAATTTTGTAATCGACCAATCATCGACTAGTTTAATTCCAGTTATATTTACTTGCTATTTTTATTAGTTTTGCACGACACTTCACACTTTTTTAGGAAACGTGCACCTTCACATTTGAATATCCAGTTGCTTGTGTAGAATGACTTCTCAGGAAGAAGATACAACGGTTCAGACTGGAGAGGCAACTGTAATTCCGGCTCCTCTGGTCAATCCTCCCGAAAGAGCCTCTTCTACTTTATCGTACAGAGTTTTCCGCCAATTGTGCGCTCAGTTTGGCATTGCTGAATCAGATGCCATTCTTCCCGAGAGAAGTAACACTGCTGACATAGCACCCCCTGCCTTTGTAACGGTCAATCGACAAATGTGCCTGAGTGAGGGCGTTCCTCCTTTCAATGACTTTTTCCAACAACTTCTTCGTCAATTGGCCATTGCCCCGTCCCAATTACACCCCAATGGTTATGCCATTTTAATGGGGTTGTGTGTACTGTTTAGGAGGACGCTTGATCGATTCCCAAGCTTTGACGAGATTTGCTTCCTATGCTCTTTCACCAGGATTAAAGATCACCCCTCTATTACTGTCGTGAGAAGTGCTCGAAATCGTAAATTGATCATCGGTCTTCCTGACAATGCTCATGGGTTTTTGACTCAATTTTTCTATGTCCGTTGCCCCCAGGGGTTTTATGCTGTGTGGAGAGAAGGAAGTAAGATCATCTACCTTTACCTCCTTTATATTCTGAGTCTTTTGAAGTTCGAATTGCCAAGTGTTAACTTCGTCATCATTTCTTTTCTTTTATTTCAGTGCTTCCACCTCCTTGTAGAGATCCCAGTCATAAGCCAACCCTGGAGAGGCTTGTAGCAGTACCGGTTGAAGAACGGGATATGAAATTTTTGCTGAACGACGAATTCCTTCACCAGTTCGGACTTCTTCACCCTTCTCGCTCCACACACCCCTGCGAGGTTCCAGACTCCCCACCTAAAGCATCAGATGCTCTGGTTTCTACAGACACATCCATACCAAAAGGACCTGCTCCCGAGGCTTCGCTAGTGAAGTGCTCCACTTCGGTTGATGTTGCGGGGCCATCTGTCGAACTTTCCGCGGTTATTGAGGAAGAAGAGCCCCAGGGATCTCCCCGACTGTCACAGAAATCTGGCGAAGAAGCCGAAAAAACTAGCCTTGCCAAGCAGAGCAGGGACGATACTTTCGAAGGGTTGAGCGACCTCTTTGCCACCTCGCAAGAGATCTTTAAAGATGATCCTATCACTACCGGGGTTTCTTCTTCAGTAGTTGAAGCGACTTCTGTCCTGCAACAGACTCCGTCGACTCAAGAGTTGACGTTAACTATTACACCCACAACCACTCCTCAATCAAAGAGTGGTTCGTAGTTTGATGCGCGTAGTTTGCACGCAACACACACTTAGAATTTTTTTGGCACTTTTATGCTTCTGACTTTTTGTACTTTGAAGAATTCTAAATTCTAGCTCTTTTTATTTCAGATTCTCCGATGGGGCGCAGCGGATCCTATTATGATGATTTTCAGCGCTACGGGAGGCGTAGCCAATATGATTACAGGCGTTACTTTCCCTCTTACAGAGAATCTGATGAAGAAAGAGCCGCTCGAAAGGCTCAAGAGAAGAAGGCTCAAGAGGAGCGTTACGAAAGAAGAGAGAGGGAGGAGCGCCACGATTCTTCGCAGAGAGGCGACGATTCCCATAAAAGAAAATCCCATGATGACAGAGGAAAAAGTCATATGGTTGAAGATTCGAGCAAGCGAGCCCGACATGGTGAGAAGCACACCTCTACAACTCCTGAAAAGGTTAGTGCCCCTGCCTCGCTCGACATTCCTTCCGGCTCTCCCGCTCTCGGGAAGACAGACATCCAAAGAATAATTAGCAGGCCCAAATTCCAAGTCGGATCGGGTCCGGCCACTTTGCAAAGTCGGTTTCCACAGTGGTGCCTGAAGGGAGTAAGGTTTGACCTTGATTTGGTCCCCATTGACAAGTCTGCTATGTTACAAAACCTCGATGCCGTTAAGCTTGATATTGAGAGGATGTCGAACTGGCAAAAACTTGTTGACGAGCTCCAAAGGGTTAATCGTGCAAACATAGAGGCCATGCTAACCATGGAAAATGATAAAGCCGAATGGCAAAAGGTTCTTGAGCAACATGACACTGAGATGAGGAGCATTGCTTCTTACAATGAAGAGCTTGAAGCAAAAGTTGAAGAACTGAAACAAGAGCTTGCTGCTTCCTCTACTTCCTATTCTTAAAAAGAAGAAGTGCTCCTAAAACAAGTGAGAGATGCTCATGCCAGGCAAAGGGATGCCGAAGACAGGCTCGAAGTGCAAAAAACGATCAGTGAGGGCTATATTGCTGATGTTGCAGAGCTTCGGAAGAAAACCAGCTCCCAAGAAGCGGAGATTCAAATGCTTAAGCTTCAACTTTCTAAAGCTGAAATGGAGCGTGATGAGGCCGTTGCCGGTAAAATTGCAGCTGAAGAATCTCACGAGGCAACGAGGGCCAACATCAGCTCAACATTATTTTATTTCTATCTGCATAGCATCTTGGGGCGCGGTAGCCTCGCCTTTCTAGGCCCCAAGTATGAAATTACACTGGCTGAAGTTTGGGAGGCCGCACTCGATATGCTCGGTGGTAGCGGCGCTGGCTATGCTGAGTCAGCTCTTGAGGAGCACTATCTTGATGATGATGCTCGTGCCGCTCTCGCTAGGGGGAGAGAACAGCTTGCAAAATTAAGGGCCGAAACAGCGGCAGGAGAATATTCAGGAAAAATCATCTCAACTGCTCCAATTCAACCTTCTCCTTCAGCCGAAATTGACATTATCGGTTCTAGTTCTCATTCTCCATCTCCTACTAAAGTTACCACTGATATCACAAGCATACAAGGTGAAGATGAAGGCAGCGAGAGTGCCGAGGCACAGGCTTACGAAGTTGACGTCAGGGAACCGACTTCTACAGGTAACCCTACTGACAATCTTGCCCAAGTAGACTGCTCATCTGTTTCTTACGAACTTGATGAGCTTTCTGACTACTTCTTGAATCTCAGCGAACCTTTATCTCCGCTTTTTACCGACTTGAACTTTTTTCCTTCTGCAGAGAAAACGTCGGGCATTGTTCAGGCTTCTCCTCCTCCAATTATTCCTTCCCCGCCTCTTAAGGTCACTCCTCCTTCTGCCTCGCAACCTGGGTCACAAGAGGAGCAAATAGAAGCTCTTCACGGCTTAGATGATCCCGTTGCTTCTCAAGATCCGAAAGGAGAAGAAACTGAAGGAAGCGAGAGGACTCCAGAACCAACTGGCTCCGACGCTGAACCGTTATCCAAACTTCTTTCTCCAGGGAGTGGGTCTTCCTCCAAGAAGAGAGGAAAGCAGGGAGTTTCCAAGAAGAAGAAGAAGAAGGGATCTTTAACTGGCGAAGAAGAGACGGAAGAAAGTCCGACCGAGCCCCTTTCTCCTTCATCCCCTACCCTTACAAGCTGGCCTAAAAAGTTGGTCATTCGGCCAGGTGCGGACTCAAAAGGTGGGCGGAAGAAGAAATGATGGCTCTGGTTCTGTGGCTTTCATATCGCTTTTTGCCTTTTTTGCATGTACTGACCGGAAATTGTGCGGGTACCGGCCCCCCGCTTTTTTTTGCTTTTTACTTTGGAACCTGTACCTGTATATAAAATAGTGTTGAATAAAATGATTCTTTTTCTTTGTACAAACTTCTGTCTGTATCTGAGAATGCATCTACTATTCATTTTTGTACAAGTTTCTTTGTACGATATTGCAGTGAGCTTGTGGTATATATTGTTCGAGCGCAATTTTACCGATGTAGTTATGCCATGCTGCCCCTATACCATAAGCCTATTGTAATATTTTGTTTTATGAGGAACTTGTGCTTTTATTTTTTAGAGAATAATTATTCCACATTTGGAGGAATATTATTTCATTAAAAAATAGAGCACAAATAAGTTTCTACGCTTCATCCTTCGAAGATATCACTTTTTATTTTGTGCATATACACATTTTACTGAATGAAATCTTCTATGTGGTAAAGCGGGTATTTGCAAGGTACTTCAATTTCTTTTTGAGGAAGAGAATTTTCTAGAATAAGTAATTCATTCTTCCTTTGAAAGTTAAAGTGTGCTTTTGATGGGGATTTTTTTTTACTTGCCACAGCAAAGGGCTTCTTGATTTTTGTTTCTTTGAAAAATTGCATCTTCGGGGAAGACTTTTTCACGTTTCAACGCCTGGAAGTTTTATTTCAATCTTGGTGAAACGTGTGCCTCCGAAGAGGTCTTTCTGCTTGATTGTGCCTCCGGGAGGAGGTCTTTTCATTTCTGCCTCTGGGAAGAGGTCTTTCTGTCTTATTGTGCCTCTGGGAAGAGGTCTTTTCGAAACGGGCCTCCGAAGAGGGCTTTTATTTTGTTTAGCATTTCAACTCTGGTGAAGTGAAACTCCGAAGAGCGGCTGTTGCACTTCAACTCCTGGCGAAATGGGCCTCCGAAGAGGGCTTTTATTTTGTTTTACATTTCAACTCCAGTGAAGTGAAACTCCGAAGAGCGGCTGTTGCACTTCAACTGCTGGTGAAATGGGCCTCCGAAGAGGGCTTTTATTTTTGTTTTACATTTCAACTCTGGTGAAGTGAAACTCCGAAGAGCGGCTGTTGCACTTCAACTCCTGGTGAAATGGGCCTCCGAAGAGGGCTTTTATTTTTGTTTTACATTTCAACTCTGGTGAAGTGAAACTCCGAAGAGCGGCTGTTACACTTCAACTCCTGGTGAAATGTGCCTCGGAGGATTTCCTGGAAGTTACTCTCTCATGGTTGGAGGGTCATGACTTCTCCAATCTTGTTTGGTTGAGTAGAGAACTTTCTTTTTTGCGGCATATGCCTCGTTAGAGGTCTTTATCCTCCGAAGAATTGTGCCTCTGAAGAGGACTCGTGCCTCCGAAGAGGGCTTTAGTTGTTCCTTGTCCACTTGCTTATGCCTTTTCAGCGGTTCTCTATTTTTTCTTTTCAAGCTTGCACTCCCTTCTCTTACAAGTAGTTCGTTTAATCCAAGGAAGCGTACTTCATTGTTAGGCAAGTTCACGAAAACGGGCATAAGCTTCTTAATTGGATGTTTGTTTGTTCAAATGATCTCAATTTACGAGCAATGGCCCGTTTCCGGCGAAATCATTGGTCGTTCAATTGAAGCACTTCCTATCTAGGATTTGAATTCGGGACTTTTGTGCTTTTGTGACTCGAAATTTGTTTGCTGAATGATAACCAGAATCACTTGGTCTTGTAATGTGCAAGTTTTATTTTCGTTGTCTGCAAAAATTCAAATCGACTTTTGAGCAATACATTTAATGTACTTTTCATATCGAAAATAAAGCAAACACGTTATAATAATAAGAAACACAAGATTTATAGTGGTTCGGCCAAGAATTTGGGCCTACATCCACTTTATAGTCTTTCATTATTCACTTGCATCGGTTTTACAATCGCTTTCAATCACAGGAATCATACATTCATAATTCTTTTTACAATATTTCAACAAAGCTATCAAGTAAAGTATGGGCGCAAGTGATTGCTGTTCCAAGCTCTTGGAATTTGATCTCCTTCGACAGTAATGAGTTTGAATGTGCCGTCAAGAAGCTTCTGACCTATGACATATGGTCCTTCCCACTTTGGCCCAAACACACCTGTCGCTGTCATAATTCTCTTTAGGACTAGATCTCCAATCTCAAAGCTGCGTTGGCGAACTTTGGAATTGAAATGTCTGGCTATCCTTTGCTGATGAGATGCGATTCTGAGCTCAGCCTCTTCTCTTTTTTCATCAAGGAGATCTAGTGCCTCAAGCTGTAGTTTTTCATTCTCCGCTTGATTGAAATGGATTCTTCTATGTGAAGGGACCACTGTTTCTACCGGAATCATTGCCTCTGATCCGTATGCCAATGAAAACGGAGTATGCCCAGTCGCAGTCTTGTGGGTAGTTCTGTATGCCCATAGTGCTAGCGGTAGCTTATCGACCCAACCACCTTTTGCTCTTTCAAGTTGCTTCTTGATGGTTGACTTGATAATTTTATTTACTGCTTCCACCTGCCTGTTTGCCTACGGATGAGCTACTGCTGAGAAGCTTTTTCGGATTCTGAATCGTTTGCAAAAATCTTGGAATTCTTCACTTTCGAATTGAGTACCATTGTCTGTAATTATCTTTTGAGGCACACCATACCTGCAAATGATATTTTTAGTCACAAAACTTATCATCTTTTTAGAGGTGATAGTTGCTAGTGGTTCAGCTTCTTCCCATTTAGTAAAATAATCTACATCCACAATGGCATATTTAATTCCAGATTTGGCAGTTGGTAACGGTCCTACAAGGTCTATCCCCCATATTGCAAACGGCCATGGACTGACCATCCGTGTGAGTTCAGTAGAAGGTGCTCTAGGAATTTTGGCGAATATTTGGCATCTGTCACATTTCGGGAATAGTCTGCTGCATCTCGATTAATTTCTGGCCAAAAATATCCGTATCGGAGAGTCTTCTTTGCTAAAGTTTGACCACCTAAATGATCACCACATTCTCCCCCATGTACCTCAGCTAGGATTGTTTTGGACTCTTCCCTGGATACACACCGAAGTAATGGCATTGAGAATCCCCGTCTGTAAAATTGGCCATCCTGGACCATATAGCGAGAGGCTTTCCTCAGTAGCTTCTTTCGTTCTTTTGAATTTTCCGGTAAAGAGCCATTGAGCAGATATTCTGTTATTGGAGTCATCCATGATTCTTGCTCTTGAGACACGCTCATGATCCAATCAATATCCATCTCATCAATGCTTGGTGCCGACAGGACCTCCACTGGAGTCAACCCCAGAAATTGAGCTTCGCCTGTGCTCGAGTACTTTGCGAGAGAATCTGCTTTCGTGTTTTCTTCTCGAGGAATATGACTTATCATGTAATGATCGAAATCACCCAGGAGTTCCCAAGCCTTTAACAAGTAGGCGGGCAGATTTCCCCCTTTCGCTTGGAATTCCTTCTTGTCTTGGCACACAATAAGCTGAGAATCACTGAAGATCTGTAATGCTTGGATGTTTAGTTCTTTAGCAATTCTTAAGCCAGCGATAAGAGCCTCGTATTCTGCTTCATTGTTTGTTGAAGGAAATTCCAATCTCAGTGCATAGCATAATGACCGACCTTCAGGGGTCTCAAGTACAACTCCAGCTCCAGAACAGTAGTCATTTCTTGCGCCATCAACATATAACTTCCATTGGATTGGGGAATCATCGATCGTTTCCTCCTCACTGTTACCCTTATCTGTGAATTCTGCGATGAAATCCGCTAAAGCTTGTCCGTTGATTGCTTTTCGGGGATGATAAGTGATGTCATATTGACTGAGTTCAATGTTCCACTTTAGAAGATGACCCGAAGTCTCAGGGCGAAACAGGACTTGCTTTAAAGGTTGATCAGTGAGGACTCTGATAGGATGAGCTTGGAAATATTGCCTCAACTTCCTTGATGCAATCAGTAGGCAATATGCGAGTTTTTCCAACTTGGAGTAATTCATCTCTGCCCCAGTGAGTCTTTTGCTGATATAGTAAACTGGATGTTGAATCCTCTTGTCTTCTCGTATCAGCGCTGCACTTAAAGCATGAGATGATACTGCCAAGTATATAAGAAGATCCCCACCATCGCCAGGCCTAGAAAGTATTGGGGGCATTTCCATGTGGTGAATCAATTCATCAAAGGCTTTTTGGCATTCGGGAGTCCAATCAAAGTTTTTCTTTCCTTTCTTTAGGGCGTCAAAGAATGGGATGCATTTATCAGTGGCTTTGGAAATGAACCGACTCAAGGCGGCGACTTTTCCATTGAGACTCTACAATTCCTTCTTCGTTCTAGGAGCTTTGACTTCCTTTAAGGCGGTAATTTGAGCTGGACTAGCCTCAATGCCCCTAGCGCTCACGATGAAACCTAAGAACTTTTCGGATTCCACTCCAAATGAACATTTTAAAGGGTTAAGCTTCATTCCGTATTTTCGGAGGACTGCGAACATGTCTGCTAAGTGTTCTATGTGATCCACTGCTTTCTTAGACTTTACTAACATGTCATCGATGTAGACTTCCATAGTCTTGCCCAATTGCGGTTTGAACATAGCATTAACAAGTCTTTGGTAGGTTGCCCCCGCATTCTTCAGCCCGAAGGGCA
Organism: Allium cepa; assembly: GCA_030765085.1. NCBI lineage: Eukaryota > Viridiplantae > Streptophyta > Magnoliopsida > Asparagales > Amaryllidaceae > Allium > Allium cepa. Next base: position 957,376,629 of record CM060939.1, on the reverse strand, counting down.
TAACTCTATAGCAGTAAAGACCAACATCGGTGATAAAGCTCGTGTCCTCCTGATCTGGCTCATGCATCATGATCTGGTTATATCCGGAGTAGGCATCCATACAAGATAACAATTTGTGTCCCGCTGTTCCGTCTACCAGTTGATCGATCCTGGGTAACGGGAAGCACTCTTTGGGGCAGGCCTTGTATAGATCTGAAAAATCGATGCACACTCTCCATTTTCCGTTGGCTTTCTTAACCAGCACTGGATTTGAAACCCAATTCGGATAGGTAGATTCTTTGATAAAGTTATTCTCCATGAGCGGATCAACTTCTTCTTTTAATGCTGCTGACCTTTCTGGACCTTGAGTCCTCCTTTTCTGTTTCACAGGTGTAAATTTTGGATCAATATTCAGAGCGTGTACTGCAACTTCTGGGGATATTCTGCACATATCGGCATGAGTCCAAGAAAAAACATCCAAATTTGCCTTTAAAAAAGATATTAAGATATTCTGAATTGACACATTAAGTTGTGAACCCACATTCAACACCTTGTTTGGGTCCTTTGGGTCAACAGGTACTGGTATTGTCGTTTCCACTGGTACCACTCTATTCTCCCCTGCACTGGCTTTTCTAGGATCCATCTCTTTCCGTGCTCCGCTGTTCTCGCCAGTGCAGGGTCCGCCCTGTAATTGCTACAAGGCTGGTTCTTTGATGCGGACTGGGGTTGCCGCATCCTTTCCCATTTCTCTTTTCCTTGTTTCTCGTAGCTCTGTCAGATAACACTCCCGCCCAGCATTTTGATCCCCTTTTATAACTCCCACTCCATTATCTGTGGGGAATTTAATGGTGAGGCACCATGGGGCCAGAACAGCTTTGAATGCTGCGAGAGTTGGACGGCCAAGGAAAGCATTATAAGCAGAAAATTCGTCGACAATCACAAAAGTTTGCTTGCGGACCACTTTTCTTTCTCCCTCTCCAAGTTCTACAAGCAAATCAACGGTTCCTATCGGCTGTTTTGGCTCCCCAGTGAAGTCAGCGATTTTCTGCGATGAGGCTTGCACATCAGCCATAGGGATCTTCATTTGGTCGAATGTTTTCTTGAAGAGGATATTGCAGGATGCACCACAATCAATGAGAACTCTTCTGACAATAGCTGGCCCGATACCAGCCGAGATGACTAAGGGATCCAAGGTAGGAGCTTCAATACCTGTGGAATCCCTGGCTCTGAACACAATATCATCATTTAAAGTTCTTTGTTGCTTCAGGGGCGTAGCACATTCCAAAACAAAGACATCTTCCTCGGCCGGTACATACTTCAAAGCTCGTGTATACCTTTCCATCTCACCCCAGCTCCTGCCTGCTGGGTGAGGTCCTCCCGTAATGACATTGATAACAGGCCTTCCGGATTCATGCCCTGCAGTCTTCTCACTTGTCCTGGGTTGATGAGCAGGAGCTCGTTGCCCCTGACTAGACGAAGCGGGATTGCTGCTATTCTTTTCCACAAATTGCTGCAGCTTGTTTTCCCTTATCAATTCTTCAATCAAAATTTTCAATTGGCGGCATTCATCGGTATCATGACCGGGTTGATTATGGAAGCGGCAAAACTTCCCGCTTTGTACAGCTTTTTTCCCGATTCTCAAAATGGGAGGTTTAGGATAATCGACAGAATCTTTAGTGGCAAGGTAAATGCGCTCTGGCGTATCTGATAAAGGGGTATATTCTGATCACTTGAAGGAACGAGGCTTCTTCAGATTTTTCTGTTTCTTCCCATCGTTATTTTCCCTTTTCTGTCCTACAGATTCATTCTTGCGTGGAGCGGCAATGTTATCTTCATCTTTTTCCAATACTACCTTTACCGGTACAGGACGGCTTTCCAGGCGTATGAACTCTTCTGCTTTCTTGTAGAATTTTTCAAGGGAATTTGGTTCCTTCATGTTAAGCCATTTTCCAAATTCGCTCGTCTTGTCGATGGCCCTCATCAGATAGGTCAAGATCATCCGTGGTTCTGCATTGTCTACCTCGGCCAGCGCTATATTAAAGCGATTCAAGAAAGATCTGATAGTTTCCCCTGGATTCTGTTCTAAACTTGACAACGACATGATATCTTTGGCTTTTGAAGCATATAGTCTGAACTGCTCCTTGAATTTCCGGGTTAGGTCAGAAAACTGATCTATAGACCGAATTGGTAGCTTGGTGAACCAAATCAGAGCTACACCTTCCAAATATACAGGAAAATATCGACACTTTATTTCATCAGAAGCTTTGGCACCTGTCATGTGCCAATCATACTTATACAAGAATTCGTTCGGATCACTTGTTCCCTTGTAAGCTGGGATAGTTGGAGGGACGAACTTCCTTGGGAATTCAGCCTTTAAGATCCTTTCGGTAAACGGGGTTTTACTTGGAGCGAAACCCCATTCCTTCTCGTCTTCATTCCTTTGCATGCTTTCTTTCATGATTTGTCGAACCATTTCAGAAAGATACCCCTCATCATTTCGAGCTTTAGATCCACCAACTTCAGGAAATGTCCGCTCAAAGGGGCTGGCAGCCCTCTCAGGAATGTTTCTTTCTTCAGCTTCATGAATGTTGCCAGCAAAGTTCCTTTCATTACCCGTTGGTTGACGGTTTACCCCAAGCAAATCGTTCAACTTATTCAAAATTAGGGCATTTTGGGCATTCTGAGCCTCCAATTGTGCACTTTGGGCATTTATCTGCTGGTTCAGCCCTAAGATTACAGCATCCAACTCCGCTTTTGTAACCCCAACAGGTGGAGTGGCTTGATTAGGTACTGGGGAAGCGGAGGCTCCCTCTTGAACATTTCCAGATCTAACAGATCTACTCCTTCTCCCCGGAGCCATGATTTCAGATAAACTTCTAGTCTTCAGAGAGATACTTCAACAAACTTTCGTGGAGCAATGATGATAATTCGCTTGAGTTCAGTTCTCAGTGAAAGCACCAAAAATGTTAACGCTAAAATTTGAACGCAAACACCCCGGTGTGTAAAGTGTAGTTGAGAAAGCACCACTCGATGATTCGGGAACAGTGTATAAGCAGAAAACCACAGAAAAAGCAGTGAGTAACAACAATTTTATAGTGGTTCGGCTCAATAATTTGCCTACGTCCACTCTGATTATATTTATTGATGATTTCGTTACAAGTTGATACAATTCTTCCCAAGTACAATACACTTTGAACTGCTAAACACTTTGAATGAGTAGCTTAAACTTCAATGTAAGTGAAGGTCCTCAAATCCATGTCGGATGCATGAGATTTCTTCTTGAAGTTGTTGATAGCGTTCTACGTGTCTTGAAAGCTTTGGGTGTTGAGTTAGTTTGGAATGTAGAAGAGTATCGGTGTTTGAAAAGAATGAGCCAAAAGTCCCTTCAATGTTGGAGGTGGTCGCGTATTTATAGGTGTGATTCTGGGCGGCAGTTTTTCACTCAAGTCATGAGTCGTGCACGACTCATGGAGAGTCGTAAGTCGCATTCGACTCAAGGTTCAAGAGTCAGCAGGCAATGGAGTAAGTGAAGTTTAAAGTGAGGCAGTACTAAAATCTTGGCTCTGCGGTTTTAGGTCGTGTACGTCTTAAACTAGGTCGTAAGTCGTCTACAAGTCATCTTATTACGGCATGGTATTGAACTTGTTCTCTAAGTCTTAGGTCGTAACATCTTTAAGTCGTGGACTTTCTTAAGTCATGACATTCCCTAAGTCGCTTAGGTCTTAATTCTGTTAGGTCGTTAGTTCCTTAACTCGTAAGCTTTTAACTTGCAGGCTCTTTAACTCGTGCACTTCCCCTGAGACATGACATATCTTAAGTCGCAGAGGCTTTAAGTCGTAGACTTCTTGGTCCGTTGAGTTGCTGTTAACCTTGAGTCGTAGAAACCTTAAGTCGTGGATGCCTTAAGTCGTGGATGCCTTAGGTCCTAAAGTACTCTGAGTCGGCAACTTCTTTATGGTATTGAGTTGGTCTATTTTCTTATTGAGTCGCGCAGTTTTTGGGTCGTAGGAATTTGAGGGTTAACAGTAGTATAGATTCAGATTATAATCTTGAATTAATATTTTACAACATTTTATTTTTATCAAATTTTTACCTGGAACCTGTAAAACAAGATTACAGTGATGCTTGATAAAGAAGATCTTAAATCAACCTTTAAAAATCTTACTTTTAAGTTTAACAACTAGTTTATTTGAGAATCAAAGCTTACAAAATATTTTAAACAACATGGTTTGAATATTTGAACAGAAAGATGAAGTCTGTAACAACTTTTCAAAGAATAGAGCATGTTAAAATCATATGCCTACTGAAGTATATGCAAACAGTTTAAAGATGAAGTTTGAACTAGTTTAAAATAAACTTAAAATTCTTTACAAAATTATGCTTACTCACAATGAATACAAGTTTTCAGACAGAGCCTAAAACTCATATTTTCCAGATCTGTACATAACACATTCACATACAATATCTACTTATACAAGCATTTTTCTTTTCCAGACATAACTTCAAACAACAAGTTTAAAAATCCAAATCCAAAGAGGTTTACTCACCTGGCAAATATTTGAAAACAGAGAATACTTTTGTATTTAAAAGTTGCAGTTTTGATCTTCCTGGATATACTCTTCAACCCTGTTTTGTTTAGTTGAATAAATTTTGCTCCAGTTTGTTGAATAAGGTGATGTTTGCTTTTATTTCTTTTTTATTTCTGATCTTTGTTGTGTTTCTTTTTCTTGTTCGAATGGAATAAAGTAAATATGCATGTATATTTAAGGGAGATAGTTTGTACAGGGTAGGGAAAGTAGGCATCCACTGGTACAACTGTTTTTAAATAAATTTATTCTTTTTATTGACTAAACCCATACTCTTTTCGGCTGATAGGATTTTGTACATGCAAAGGAGTAATAGCATTTAATACAAGCATTAAATGAAGCATGTTACTTTGCATACTTTCAGCATGTTATGTTTACATTGGATTATTACAAGTACATTTTATGACATCAAGTTTTTTTGTTTACACATAAATATACTCACAGCAAGGTTTTGTTTACATTTACTTACAACAAGTATGTTTTGTTTACTTATAATTTCTTTTATTTTTCTATTAAGGTACTTACTTTCTTATTTACTTTACAGGCTTTTGTTTTATTCTTTTAGCAAGTATTATTTTACTTTTGTTTTACTAAATGAAAGTGTTTGTTTTAATTAACTTATTTCTTATTTTACTTTGTTGAAAAGAAAGGTTATTTTAGTTATTAACATTTAATAATTTATGTGATTTTACTACAATATCTTATTTCTTTTAAAATTCTCACAATTAAATTTTAAAAAGTTCAAATAATTTTCCGAATTTAAGCTAAGAATTTCTGGGATGTCACATTGTTTGTTGTTTTAATAAGTTAGTAGTTTATATTGTATGCATTTAATGCTTATTAGCTGCTCAAAACTATTATTACTATTATATTTATTTATTTTGAACACTTTTATAGTCAATGGGATTGAAAGGAATTTATGTTAAACTAAAATTTTCTATTTATATTTCTTAATTTATCGATCAATAGTAGATAAGATATATATCCGATATCCATCCGTATCCGCTGATGTAGATATCCGATGTCCGAAAATGATTTTGGATGGAATGTGACACTATCCGCATTCGAAAGTATCCATTGACGGGTCTAATCTGGTGAAATTTGACGAAGCCACCTTTTGCTTTAAGGTTAGAAACCTATGTCAATAATTTCATAAGGTATTGGTTGATTTAATAGGAGCAGTGTAAATCAAAATAAAAGAATAAAAATGTATACGTTTAGTAAAGGAGCAAACATATGTTTATTTATTTGAAATGTTTGGTAGCTGAAAGATTGATTGCAGAGACGAGAAACTATTATTTAGTAACAAATGTATAATTACTGTTTGTATCCAATAGTGTGTAAGTATATTTAAATTACTATTAGATAGAAAATAATTGCTCCACTTCTCATTACATTCATTTAGTCTATTTTGAAACTTAATCAACTGAAATTAATGTAATTGAAAATTTTCAATTAATAGGAGAGAGAATACTAAATTGCAAATTAATAGGTGTAATTAAAAGTAGCTTATGTTTTGTGAAATATATGGAAAGTTTGATTTAATGAAAAGAACGTTTACATAAAATAAAATGAATGTTTCATTTGTGAATGTAGGTTTAATTTCATTAAAATAAAGAATAGAATGATTGATTTTAAAGGAAGAAATATATGTTTATTTGAACTGTGTTTTAGCTTACAGATTGATTACAAGAATAGGAAAATAATCTATTTCAGTAAGTTATTTATTACTCCTGTGTATAAAAAAATTTATAAACGTGTTTAAATAAACAATTGTTCTATTTTTCATCCATTTTAGTTGTCTGTTTTGAAATTTAACTTTGTAAGTAATTGCAGTTAATGTAATTCAAATATTTCAATTAAAAGGAAAGAAAATGTCGATTGCAATTAATAGATTTAATAAAAGAAACGCACGTTTTGTGCTAAACAAAAAGGGCGTTTTAATGGAAATAAAAGATCATTTTGGGAAAACCAAATTGAACGTTTTCATTTTTAAGGTAAGTATAATTTTTTTACTATGCGTAGATAAAAACCTAAATATGTACAAATTTGAATATTATTTGAGTTAATGAAATTATTTTGGTTACGTTTCAAAAAATTGAATTTTAAAAGGTTATGCAATGTACATTGTCCCTTCATTTCTGTTGATATTAATTGTTGCATGAACGTGTTAAAATAGTTAACTTATTATTAATACTTGATCCATTCATTTCTCTTTCTATTTAATACCTGAGCCTAGACTTTTAGGTGTATTTAATTCTTGCCACCTCATTTTCACGTATATAAAATTTTACTTTACTTTGGTTTGCAAACTTTTCCATTCCACGTACATTTCCTTATGCATAATTAATGACTGAGGCTTTCAAAATAAAAAGTGACATTTATTTTTGTCCCTCCACCGTCATTTCATAGTTACAAGTAACCTGCAGCTTATTTCTTCATTTGAGTTTTTTCCTAACACCTCATATTCAAAAGCTCTTATTCTTGAAAATCCAAAAGCTCTCTTTTACGAAACATGATTTTTTTTCAATTTTCGTACACGTCCTTTCCTCATCTTAGTAGTTCTTTATTCTTTTCCATAAGCCTCATCTTGAGAAAAACGTAAGTGTTAAAATTTGTTTAATTATTTATTTTTTTATGCATACTAATTTTTATTTTAATAATATTTCTTATAACATGAATATCTTTTTCATATAAACTTTGAATCATGCGTAATTTCTTCTGTTGGTTTCATATTTAATGTAACGACCCAGAATTTTTGTCAATTAAAATTCATATATTTAATTGATTTTAAATATTTATAAGTGAAATTAAACAGTCGAATAATTTATTTTTTGAATAATTGGATTTAATTGAATAATTAAATCGATAATTTAATATGTTAAATTACAGAAATAATTGAAAATTGGGTTTAATATGATTAAAATTGATTTGTAAAATTTTATTTCATCATGTTGGAGTTAGAATGATGTTATAGAACTTTTAAAATCGAATTTAAAGTTAGATTGTGAAAATTGAATATTTTAATATTTAATTGACGAGTTAAAATAGCCATTTTTCAAATAGTCTCAGATTTCGACGAAACCTATTTCATCGGATCCGTAATGTGATATTATTATAAAGTTTCAAATTTCGTGTCAATCAGATTTACGGTTTGTCTGGGGCAAGCCAAAACACATAGAAATTTGGTTTAAATCGATTTAATTTAAAATCGATCGTTTATTGCCGTAACTCGCACAAATGATCGAATTGACTCCCGAAACATGTTCCATTGTGTTCGGAACGCGGGGTAAAGCTTAGAAACGCCAGCCGGCATGCTTCGTTTGGAGTTTGGAAAATTTTGAGTGAATAGTGTTTTCGTCAATTTCCTGTATAAGCACATCACAACCTCAATTTTGCAAAGAAACCAACCCTAACCCTAACATTGTCTTCAGCCGCCACTTATATAACCAATGGCTGAAAATATCCATCCTTTCTCCTCTGATTTCTTCAAATCCACACACAAATTCGAGAATCGTCCAACTGCAAAGTTAAAGAGCTCGTCGAGAGCTACAAAACAATGGTCAAGATCGTTTTTAGAGCTACGGATTGACGACAATTTGGCTGCAAAGAGCACGCATTCGTGCATGAATTCCCATGAAATGATGAGGCCGAGATTCATCATCCTTGGGCCGAGAGTCGTGCTCGCAGTGGGCTTCGAAGTGTTGTATGTTGATCGTCCTTGAAGTCGATGGATTAGGTGCGGCCATCTAGGGTTTAACGTGATATATGGGTTGTTTGGTCGCATGCAAAACTGGAAGGGATGAAGTTGCGTACTATGGCCAAGATTTGGGAAGCAAGATCCAATGGCCAGATTAGGTTGAGGTTTAAAAATATTAAGAGAAATGTAAATTTATATTATATAAATTGTGTAAATTTCTAAAATGCATATCTCTTTCATACGAGGTCCGTTTTGGATGAAACGAATTGCGTTGGCTTCATTTTGTCGAGCACTACGCTATGAAACTGGATTGGAGTCGACTGAAGCTAGTAAAAATTTTGAGTAAAATTAAATGCACGTTTAATTTTATTCGAAATAAACGTTGAACCGTTATTGGAACCAAGGTGAGAACTTCTCACTCAATCGAATAGTTTCGATTTAAATTTTAAATAGTTAGATTTAAAATTGTTGATTGTATGCCCGATGATAAATTATTATCTGTTATTGATTGAAATAAACATTATACGCCGTTATTAATCGGAGGTTATTTATTAAAAACATATACCGCGAATATTTCACTACAAAGTGAAATTGGTATTATTTATGTACTTGGAATCGATTTTCCCGCATTATATAGCGGATGAGACCCTATTGCGCCGTATAATAGCGGATAATATTTTATGAATCCTATATACCGCGATATTCCGTATTGGAACGGAATTGGTATTGTGCTAACATCTGTGGAATCAGGGAAACTGGTTGGAGGGATCCAACTGGATTCCTCAACTATATTGATTTATGTACAGATATTGTGATATTTGTTGATTATCATATTGATATATGATGTTTTGATTGTCGTGATTGACATATGGTTGATGTTGCATCATTGGGCCTATTTTTGGAGTTTTAAAAATATTAAAGTAATTATTTTGAATTTTAAAAGGGTTTTAAAGTGATTTTTGAAAATATATGTTTTATTAAATTTTGGAATTGATTTATTTTAAATAAATAAACGTTATAATTTTTAATGTTATAAAAATTATGATTTTTGGAAAATATAACAGAAATGTGATTTTTGAAATAAACAGCTGATAAATATGTAAAATAGTTTAAATTGGGATTTTTGAATTATTATAAACGATTTATATAAAAGATTTATAATATTGATATTTTATAAATTAAGAATACTAGAATTATAAAACGAGTTTTTATAAGTGTTAAAATGAAAAAAAATGGATTTCATAAGTGAATGAAATTTATAGATTTATAAATTGGGAAGTTATAGAATGAATAGATTTTGAAAAAATAAAAGATTTATAAGTAATTAACTTATAAATTTGATTTTTGGCATTTAATTGGGATATAAATAGAATTTGTTAATAAAGTGATTTTGTAAGTTGAAGTTATTATAAAATATAAATGGGATTTATAAACATTGTTTTATAAATCCGAAATCGACTTATTTTGATTAGTCAATTATTTTATATTTTAAAGGAGATAGATTCACGGTTTTGGACGGTGGATAATTTTTAAATTGAATATGTAAAATGTGTTAAGGATCGAAATCCTAGATTTCAACATTCATTGTTGAAATAGACATTTTCGAGAAAGAAGGAAAAGATGGACTATAACACTGTTGTTATAGTAAATGATTTTCGAGAGAAAATGTTTTATTTAGTATTGGGATTTATATATCTATCTTAAGTTCGAATCCCTATACTAGTGATTTTGGGTCGTCGTAACGATGTTTTACGCAACATTCGTTTTGACTCAAATAAATGTCTTTAAGAGAATGTTTTCCTTAAAGAATGAAATATATACTTAATTTCGATTTAAGTATATTGAATATTTTCCAAGTGTTGAAAATAAATGGATTTGTGAGTTACTTATTATTAAATATGTATGGAAATGTTTTCCAATATGAAGTGAATATTTTGAGATTTTATCCTTTAAAGATAAATTGAAAATGAATATTAGAAATCGATTTAGAAATCGTATATTCATAGATATTTTGGAATTGTAAATTCACTATGGAATTTATAAAGGAAAAGGGAAATTTGTTTAAAAATAAACGCTGATTTATTTTTGAAGTGTGGAAATAAGTTTACGGATTTGGAACGTAAATATAAAGTAAATCGGTATTTAATTGGTTTAAATGAACCATTTTGAAATGAAAGTATTTCCGCGTAAGGAAAACGATTTGAAATTTGTTTTCAAAAGTTGTAAGGGTGAAAAGTGATTTGGAAAATTGTTTTCAAATGGTTGAAGTGTGGAAATTATATATCTTGTAAAGATATTTTCGGAAAATAAATAATTTTGAAAATTATTTGGAATCTAGTGATCTTGAGCATACCTATTGATAGTTAAATAATCCGACTATCAATATTTACCTTTAAATAGGTATTTGTTGTGATTGCTTGAATTTGAATGCCACACTTATTTTTGAATAAGCGCTCACTATTCGGGTTAGCCGGGAAAGGACCTTGGGGTCGTATAACCCATTCCGAATATGTGATATGTCGTTATGGATTGCATTTGAAGACCAGTGTTGAAGACCGGATATTTTTGAAAACGGAAGGATTACCGTCGAATGACTCTACATCGACTGATCTCCGATATAGAGGTTTTATCACCCTTAGTGACGGGAAGTCCAGACGTGATTAGTGAATATCCGGATTGTAAAGGCTTCTTTGGAAGTGCCTTCGGTTCCATTCGATCCCGGAACGGACTTGTATGGATTGTGTGTCTGATATTACAATTTGAGATGTAAAGCTGGTTTCTATCAAATATATTTCTGTTGGTGGCGGAGAATTTATTCTCTTAGCTTAACACCCTTCTCTGAGATGTACGAGCTCAGAGGTTATGTAGTTGATGGTTACTAGTGATACATTCCCAAATTGGTAATGTGGCATACGAAGTGCTGTTGAGCATTTGTTGAACAAAGCACAACTTTTGTATAAAGCGTGGCTTTGTGGACGAGACTTTGTCGGACCTCATACTACGGAAATGGTTAAAACAGGAAGGATGCAGCAAGGTTATTAGGGTGTAGCGCCCCTTTAGTGTATGTCATTCCTTCTGGATAGAGGTGGTATCATGGTATGGAGCCTAGATATTTAACCTATGTTGTTGCTGCAAATTTATTACTTTGTGGTTGTTGGAATCGAGGATCCTCGGATATAGATCGGTTACGATCGGGGAATGACATATTCGTGTCAGTAGTTACCTAGTTTGAAAGGTAACCTGACCTTGTGTTGGCAGAGATCCGGTAAGGTTCTCGGATCGTCTTTCCAGAGGCGTACCCATATGGCAATGGGAAGTTCCTTGGCCTGACCATTTGTTGGAAATCCAAAGAAACAATACGACCTTGTACGGTTTTAGTTGTAGAACCTATCATTCACTTATGGTGGCGCCCCATTGTTTGGATGGTAGCTATAGTAGGCATAAGTGCGAAATGCCTATGCTGGCTAAGATTTATATCTTTACTTTCGAAATGTTTTCCTACACTATGCACTAGTAATAATATCAAATATTTTTTTTAATGCGTATCAAGCATCTTTGACTATCATAAGGAGAAATCTCCTCCGATTCTGCGTTTGCATTGTGTGTGTGTGCGGGAGGCCTTATGGTAGTCTCATTTTCCAAAAAGCATTGCGAATCTATTTTAAAACTCCCTGTTCTTTGTTTTAAAGATAAATAACTGTTTTAGTTCTCACACCAGTCACATGACAGACTCGCAGTTTATTCTTTTCCTTCCTAAACTCTGGGTGCCCACCAATTTCCACACGGGCAGTCTAGAGTTAGGTTATCAGGATATTCTGAAATTCAGGAGTTGCTGGAGGCAAGCTGGATGACATGGCGTATTCACTAGTATATAGTATTTCTTTTCCGCTGTTTATTGCTGTTTGTTGTTGTACACTCTAATGATGTAATGTAATGTAATATGATGTAATGTAATAATTGATATAGTTCTTTGTTTAAAGATTATTCATTTATCTATTATATATGTTGTTCCGCTGCGATTGTGAGATTTTGATATTGTTCTGTTGTTTCTTTCTGTTCTGTTCTATTTTTTTCCTCTGTTCTTCTACTTTTTCTTCTTCTTTAACCATAATGGTATGGTTTTCCGGCATTCGATTGCTCGGCAGTTGATACAGTGGACGATTGATGTCAGTTTTCGAGCGTCGAAAAGTCGCATCGTTACATTTAATTCCGGACAACATGAAATTGATTTAGTTGAATTCGGAGACTGTTGAGTTTTTGCGCTTCTGTTTGGATTTTTAAGGGCTAAAAATTAAAGGTGAGTGTTTTAACCCACTCATAACTACTAAATTATCTTATGTTAGTTAAATTGAATTTATGATATGATTTGGAATTGATTGGTTGATGTTTGGTATATTTAATTGTCATTCTAGTTAAATTTAACTTTTATTGCATTTAATCATCATTTAATTAAATATTGAATTTAATTGTTAGTTTAATACCTGTTAATGATAATATTATCTATTGATGTTTCTTGGTTGATATGGATGATGATTGTGATGGATGTTTGATTGTTAATATTGGATTATCGTTATAACACTGCAAGTTCCCCTGAACGATCTATGGATTAGGTAAAAATCATTATGGCTTGAAATGATAGACTCGAGCGATTTTATGGATTTTATTTAATTCGGGATTGCAGGTTGAAATGATATATACCTGTAAAATTTTAAATTGCGCATTAAAATGATAAATATCCATATCACTTGAACATAGGGTAGAAAATTTTCTACGGACGCCAGATTAGTTAAATTAAATGATTTTTAATTCCTTAATTTTTGAATTCACTTAACTGGAAATTTTGAAATAGAAATTGATATATATATATATATATATATATATATATATATATAAAATTATTTTCGATAATCCAAGCGTTAATGTTGAAATTGGAATTGATTTAATGAATTGTTCAAAGGATTTAAATTGGAATTTCAAAGTTGAAGTGCCAAATATAAATGAATTTATCGAAACTGAGTTACTAGAAATGTTTGGATATAACTTTGAAATCTATTTTAAACTATTCTAATTAATTTAAACTATTTTAATCAATTTAAACTATTTTAATTTATTTTAATCTATTATAACCTATTAAATCCAATTTAATCTATTTTACCTATTTTAAACTAATTAAATTTATTTAACCTATTTTAAATGCATTTAATATAATTTAAATCTATTTAATCTATTTTAAATCTATTAAAATCATTTTTAAATCTAATTAAATCAAATTTAAATCTATTTAAACTATTTTAAATACATTTTAATCTATTTTAAACCACTTAAAATATTTTAGAGTATTTAACTATTTCAAGCTATTTTTAAAGGCGTTGAAACTATTTATGACTATCTAAACTATTTCTAAATTTCAGACTATGTAAAGTTGAAGAATTTATATATAAATCCTTGATGATGATACAACCTAAGTTGGGATTTTGAAATTAATAACCTTTTTGTGAAATGATATAATCGAGTAAATATGATGATTTTGGAATGAGGATTTAATTATCTTATCTTATCAATAATTTCGAAGTGAATATGGTTTTGAAAGTGAATATGGTTTCACAAGTAATATGGTTTGAAATCGAATATGATACTTTGAATATCATTATGAATTGATTTTTATGAAATGTAAAAGAACCACCTGGTGTGTAATAAGCATTTGGTTGTTAAAGAGACCGAGATCGGATATTGTCATACTCTCTACCAATACCGAAAACCACTTTAACAACTGCGTACGTTGTGGAGATTCTAGAAATGAAGTAGGATTGTTTGGTGAACGGTTCTATATGAGGTATTTACATGACCCTGACTCCCGTGAGTTAGCTTAGATGTGATGTAACAACCCTATATTTTGTAATTATTTTATTGTATATTTTAATTATTTTAATGTAAAATTTTGGTTTAAAAAAAAACTTTTATTTTTACTTATTTGAAATGATTAAATTTATTATTTAAATATAATCTTGATTTTTATGAGTTATAATCCCAAACTTGTGTAAGTTGAAATATTTGCCTGAAATGCTGATTTTGGTCAAAATAGTCAAACTGTGACTTTCAACTTAAAATTTTAAAAGTTTAAAAATTTAAAATTTTCTTTTATTATGAAAGTACATAAAATTATAAGAACACAACTTTTCGTTTCGTTGAAATTGGATGTAAATTGTGAAAGTTATACCCTTTACAATATTGTGCGTATATAGGGTTATTTAACAATGACTATTTTAAATTGTATAAATTACTTCTTCTTTGTTTTATTTTATTTTAATATGTGATAATATGTTATATAACGTATATTTTGACTTTTAAGTATTTTTAAAATGATAATATAATTTTTCTAAAGTTCATTTGAATTTATTTCTAATTTTAAAAGCCTAGTCTACAATTTTAAGCCATTTTCTTAATTTAATTATATATAATTAAAATTTATTTATTTATTTTATGCACTCACTTTTATTTGCTGTGTTTTACTTTATTTTATTCATTTTACATATATTTAAATTAAAGTAAATTTTTCCAAAGTGTATTGAAGTTATTTCTAATTCTTAAGTCAAGTTTTCATTTTCTGTGCTATTTTTCTTATTTTAATCATATCTAATTAATATTTAATTATTAATATTTTGTTTATCTGTTATATTTTCGAATTTTAACTGATATTTTAATTATTTTCAGTTATTTAGATGTATATGAATATATATATAGGAAGTTTAAAAGGTTTGAAAGCAAAGAAACGTAAAACCGTTTTAACGTTTCTTCTTCCGTTTCTTTTCCAATTAATAGATTTAATTTCCTTTGACCGTTCTTTTCTTTATTGTAGCTGTGCATTTCTTACCTCATTTTCACATGAAAACATTCCTTTCCACTTCATAATAATTTTATAATGAAATGTATAATTTTCCAAGACTAACAGTGATTTATGCACAATTTTAGAACACTGTTTGGTATTTTTAAGGCATTTTCTTCATTATTTTATACTTTTTTTCAAATAATACTATTTGTTACCTCATATTTCTAATTGATTTCGGTTTGTAAAGCATTTTCTCCTGAAATTTTATTTATGTAAAGTTTTAAAAGGAAAAGAATATGGAAGATTGTAAATCACTTTGAAACGTAATCCCTTTTATTTGCCCAAACCCTCCATTTACTTAAACTCCTCAATTAATTGCCTTAGCCGTGTAAAACCCTAATGTAGCCGTCATCTCATTAGGTTTTCACGTGAAAAAAAAAAGATCATTTTCATTTGTTTCTCACCGCTTCAAAGATCTGGTAATGGCTTCCCTTTCTTTTTCTTACTTTTCTACTTGTTTTCCCTAAATTTTAAATTTTTTCATTTATTTAAAGACTTTGGCTTTTGTTTTCTTAAAAATCTAATTTTGGAAATTTTCTTGAAATGATTTCTGATCATTTGTCCAAATAAAAATAAACAATGTCTGAAAATTTGATTTGGATAAAAAGTGTAACTTTAATAGAAATTCTAAATTTTATAATTCTAAAGGCAAATTTTTCATCTTGAACTGTATACAATTGTGTAACATTTGTTTCACTTTTGTTTTGGTCAGATTTGTTGTATACTTTTTTAAAAAAAAAAGTTAGTAATAATTAATGTGAAACGGGAAATAAACTTTACATTTCTTTTACATATGTTTACATCTGTTTCTTAATTTTATATTTAATAATCAATTGGATGAAGCTAAATCAAATGTTATTAATTATGGTACAATAGCTATTACATTTTGGTTTAAAGTGATGGTTTATTTCCCTAATAGAAACGTTGGTATTTTAAATTTATGTAATAAGAGAAACAAAATAATTTGTACGTTATTTAATAAGAGAAACAAAATAATTTGTACGTTACTTTGGGCATATATTTAATTGTTGCTCTTGCCTTTTCGTTATCTATTTGATTTTTTTTCTTGCGTTAACGATGCAAAGTTTTCAGCCGTATATTCTCTTTTGAGAATCCAAAATCTTGCTCAAATCTTGCCTTAAATCATTTCCGTGTGTGAATTATTTCTTTCCCTCTTGCCTCCCACACGTTTCCACCTATTGGATAGAATTGAATGCCTAAATTGCCTCTACCGTTTAAGCGTTTTTCTCTTGCCTGCCCTCTACATAAATTAGTGAGCAAATATTAATATATATTTCACGTTCCAAAGTTCCATACCATAAATTATTCATTTTTCTTCCATCAAAATTTGCGTAAGCATCTCCTGAAGGTATGAACCGGCGCATGCTTTTCCTTTCATTTTTTTTTCTCTCTCTTTTTTTTCTTTTCTTTCTTTCTTCTTTTCACTCTTGTTTTATTTCATTTGTTCTCCTTTCATTGTTTTGCTTTGGGTTGTTGATACAAAATCATATCATGGCTATCTTTCAACTCAAATCAAAAGTCGTGAAATTGTGCTTGTCGTGCCTTTGGTGTCGTGCTTGTATGTTGTTTTGGTCTCTAGCTTTGAAAAAGGTGAGTCTTTCTCACTCTGACATATATACTTATGAAAAGTGGATTGATGACAAGTGTTTAGTAATGTAAAATGTTTATGCAAGTTAATGATGATCATATGATATGCTATGCCGTGTTATTACCATGTTATTACCATGTTAAAACTGTTAATTTTCACCGGACATCTGATACATGACTGTATATTGTGATATTGACATTGTTTATATTATTTCTGTATATGATCACACTGCAAGTTCCCTGTTAGGATAAAAATCATTATGGGATGAAATGATAAGCCTGAGTTATTTTATTTATTTATCTAAAATTGGGATTGCGGGTTTGAAATGATAGAACCCGGATTTTTACCTTTTAAAACCGCGGATTGAAATGATACATATCCGTATCACTTGACCTAGGTTAGAAAACTATATACAGACCCGTGGTTATTCTATAAAGTGCTTTGAATATTTTAAGTATTTTAAAAATATAAAATTATGAAATTTGATTTAAATAGATTTTGAAAGGTTTTAAAATAAATAAATTATGATTTTTCTATGTGTTAAAAATGTAATTTATGAATGGATTAACTGGATTTTGAAATATAACTTATGTTTGAAATTTGGAATTTTGACTAAAAATAATATTTAAGTTACATGAATAAAATGGACTTTAATTTTATTTGGAAAATGCTAAATATGATAAATTGATTTATATTTGAATTTAAGTGATTTATTAAAGAATTATTGATTTTTCTATAAATTTAAGTGGTTGAATAAATGACTGTTGAAAAATGAAATTTTAAAATATAACTTGACTTGAAATGTGAAATTTGAGTTTTAACTAATGATGTTAAATTAATTAAATAAACTGGAAGTTTAGTTAAATTTTTAAAATGGTAATATAAATCTGAAACGTATAGGTTTTAATTTATGAAAGAAACGTATAGGGTTTAATTTATGAAAGGAACGTATAAGTTTTAATTTATGAAAGAAACGTATAGGGTTTAATTTATGAAAGAAACGTATAGGGTTTAATTATGAAAGGAACGTATAGGGTTTAATTTATGAAAGAAACGTATAGGGTTTAATTTATGAAAGGAACGTATAGGTTTTTAATTTATGAAAGAAACGTATAGGTTTTAATTTATGAAAGAAACGTATAGGTTTTAATTAATGAAAGAACGTATGGTGTTCTAATTAATGATAGGAACATGTAAATTCCAAATTAATGAAAGAAGGTGTAAGTTTTAATTAATGAAAGAAACGTATAAGTTTTTAATTAATGAAAGAAACGTGTAAAGTCCTAATTAATGAGAGAACATGAAAGAGTTAATTAATGCAAGAACATGTGAAGTTTTAATTAAGAAAGAAACATGTAAAGTTTTAAGTTGTGTGGTATTGATTTAATTAATAAATGTTCATTATTGTAATAGGAATATAAAATTTAAAACGTACATTTGACACGTAGATTTTAATCAATGTAATGGTGTATTTTAAATTGATTAAAATGATAAATGTTACTTATTGTAATAATAATGTAAGTTAATAAGGTGCTTTTAACTTAACATAAGAATTTCGGTTTAAATTGTATATTACAGTAAGAAAGCTTATTTAACTATAAGGCTATGATAAATTGACATGTTAAAATTTTAAGCTTATCAATACTTTGATTATATACAATGTAAAGTGGAAAGTAGTACATTCCAAAAATGCTATGATTCCTTAAGGTAACATTTCCAAAATGCTATGATAATTTAAAGGAATATTTCAAGTTTAATAAATTTAAAGAAGTATTCAATGATTTGAAAATTTGGGTTTTATTTGAATGATATAATATTGAATTTTTTTTGAAATGGAAATGATACAATTGTGATATTGTTTTGAAATGAGTATGATATTTTGGTCTTGAAAGTATAAATTATTTGAAATAAATATCCATGGGTTATAATAACGATTGGTTGTTAAAGAGACCGGGATCAGATATTGTCTTATAGCCGGACAATACCGAAAACCACTTTAACAACTGTGTATGCGGTGGAGATTCCAGAATGAAGTAGGATGGTGGCGACGTTCTCGAGGTATGTTATGTGGACCCAACTCCCGTGAGTTGGCATATATGACTAAAACAGGAGCTATACCGGGCTACACAAAGGGTCGCACCCTTTCATCGAGCATGCTCCATCGGAAACTATTCTATTACTTTTGTGATTCGATTCGGTGGCGCCACTTTGATTCGAGGGTATTGTTCGAGGTGGGCGGAAGCTGCTGGCTTGCCGTCACCACCGGTCCGGGAGTGCAAACGGTGTATCCACCCTGGCATTGCCTCGCGTGCCGTGTCATATCCTTATATCGAGCCCACTACGATTTTGGTTTTAAAGATCCGACCGCGTTAAGGTTCACCATCCCCTTAACGCTATTTTCTATATGATTATACTTTACTGATTAGACACTACCGTATATAGCATATATTACTATATAGTAAATAGTTTAACGGATCCTTAGAGGATGGGCGGTCCCAAGCATCCTTTAAGTTACTAATGCATTTTGTTACTGTTCACTTGAGTTGATTTACAGTTTATAAGTATTTATGTCCTGACTCGAGAGTTTTGTGTTTTGCTTTACGCTCGGGTTAGATTGATTGAGTTAGCATTCAAGATTCACCTTCGGAGTTGGAGCTTTCCTTGAAAATCCAGCCTTCTATTTTGTTTCAGTATCCAGTGTTTCAGTGATGTATCTTGTTACTCTTCTGTTGTATCTCATTTAACTCTGATGTATCTTATATTTTTTTAGTAGCTTCATGAACTACTATCTCTTTTACTTCCGCTGCATTATTATTACTCTGTGTTTGTGATCTGTGATTTTATTTACTGTATATTCTGAGATTTGCCAAAATTTTATTAACAATGCGGTATTTCGAGCAATTCAATTCCGGCATGAGTGTCTACCTATACACTTATAATGGATGCGAACGGTTGAAAATATCGGGTCGTTACATGTGAAGTAAACAAGAGCCAAGCCGGGCCAAGTGAGGTCGCACCTCCGATCGGACACATTTCTTCGATACCATATTATGACTTTGTGATGATTTGGTGGCCACCCTCGATTTTGATTATGATAGTGTGCTCTGAGGTGGACGGTAGTTGCTGCTATGCGTTACCACCAGTCCGGATCCGCAATTGGTATATCTTCCCTGGCATTGACTCGAGTGCCGTATTCACATGCCCTATCGCGCCTTATATGAGCTTGTTTTGTGTCGTACCTATGGAGTGCTCCCTGATAGCCCGCCTGTGGGTGAAGTTTACAGTATCTGTATAGACTACAGCATTATATAAAATATGTTAAGGGGGATATGGGTAATGCCATAACGCTATTTTAATATTTTACTTTACTGTAGACACTATTATAATAGCGTACATACTACATAGTAGATAGTTTAACGGATCCTTAGGAGATGGTAATCCTGAACATCTCTTAAGTTACTGCACTCACATTAGAAACTGGATAGGAGATGTCGAACCCCGTAAACATCTCCAACGCCGTTACACTCATATTTATTTTACTGTTGATTTAACTTGCATAATATTTTTTAATTCCGACTCGAGTGTTTTGTCTTTTCAATTCGCTCAGGTCAGCCTGAGCTTTTCAGTTTATCGAAGACTGCTTTCTTGGAGGCGAAGACGAAGATTTTGTACTATTATTATTTACTCTATTTATTCCACTACATCATGTTGTTCTGCTGCATTTATTTATTATTCATTCTTGTTTCAGGTAACTCTGATCTGTATTATAAAGGTTAATCAATGTTATTTGTTAACAGTTTCATGAACTATTTATTTGATTATTATATTTTTTCATTTCATTGCGAGATTCTGTATTTGTCTTTTTCTCTCTACTTTTTCTTATTTTCCCGTAACAATCTGCCCTTTTAAATGGTTTGAGTTTGACGTGTGTGGTTTATCGCCGATTTAAACCGTCCAAAAAGTTAGGTCATTACAGTTGGTATCAGAGCTTTGGTTTAGCGATAACGTTCGCTTTGTGAGGTCTAACTCATTAGAAATAGGGTAGTAATACCCTAAAATGAGTTACTGAGTGTGTATATGAGAGGACGTATTTGTTAGTGTTCTAAAGAGTTTTTGTATCGTGTTAATTTGTTCCGCTTTGTATTTGTAAATTCTGATCGGTGCATAGGATGCTATGACATCGATAGGGATTTCTAAATACTTAATAGGGCAGACCGACGCAATATTTATTTTGAAATATAGGTAAATAAAATAATTTTGTCTATTATAATTTTTTTATATAAAAGAATAATTTTATAAATGATATAGGTGGTTGTAATATATTTGGTTGTTAGGTAGTGAAATTTATAAATATTGGTTGAAAAATGAGATTGTAAATAAAATTAATTGGAAATTTTAGAATTTAAGTTTCGGGATTTTGCAATTTATTTTTGGTATATAATATAAGTAATATTTAGAAGTATTTTCTGATACGAGTATTTCAAGATGATTTGTAAGAAACGTTTTAAAGGAATTTTGAAAGGAAAAAAGTTCTGTACTTCCCTCTCCGTCGCAGGAAAATAATTTCGATGATGAGTGCATGCATCATCGACGTTCATTTTCGAGTTTCAAAGTGGAAAGACCGCTATAGTAATTTTACTACACATTTGTTTTGATTACGAATCTTAAAATTTTCTAAATATGATTTGGATATATAAAATATATTATTATAGATATTATTTTAAATGGATTGAAAAGGGAACCGGTACTTAGTTCTTAAGTTTTCTACAACTTAGAAATTTCAATTATTGTAATGAAACGAAGTCTTGACTATCTTAAAAATTGGAAACTTTTAATATGTGTAGTTAGAAACTAGATGCTAAGCGATAAGTGAAAATATAAGAAATTGAAAATTTGTAAACTGTAAATAAAAAGAAAATGAAAATAAGAAATGGTAACTATTGAACATTTTATTAACTAAATAACCAGGAGGAACTTGAAACGTCCCGCCTTTTTGCACGCTTTAAATCGACAAACGTGCCAATTCAAACCATACGGAAGGGCGGATTGTTATGGGGTAAATAACAAAAATAGGAAAGAAATAAAACAAAACAGAATCTCACAGCGGAAGGATAAAATATAATAATAAATATACATTTCATAAAATCTTTTTACAAAACATTTGATTCTTTTTTATACAATAAATATCAGAGTTCACATACCAATAAATATCAATGCAGTGGAATACGGTGTGAGTGTAGTGCACTAGTATAAATAATAATAATATAAATCTTCGTCTTCGTCCTCCAGAGCTAAATCTTCAAATCCTGAAACGCTCGGACTGACCCGAGCGAATTTGAAAAGACAAAAACACTCGAGTCAGAACTAAAAGATCTTATGTGAGTTAAATTAAGACAAATAAATATGAGTGCAGTAACTCAAGAGATGCTCGGGATTTACATCTCCTAAGGATCCGTTAAACTATTTACTATGTAGTAAATTGCGCTATTATAATAGTGTCTATTTATAAAATAAACTTACTTTTTTCTTAGCATTAAGGGGTTACTCATATAGCTCTTAACACGTAATAGTCCCAGTAGTCCATCCAAAATCATAGTCTCTCCTGATTGGGAAGCCACCACAGGATACCACACGGGCTACGGGAGAAAACCAAACTCGTACAAGGCGCGATAGGGTAGGTGACACGACACAACTAGGTAATGCCAGGGTAGATATACCAATCACGCTTCCGGTTCGGTGGTATCGCGTAGCGCGCAGCTACCTCCCACCTCGGGCCACACCCCCAAATAAAAATCAAAAGTTGCCACCGAATCAATCCAAAAGTCAAAGTATAATATCGAAGGGATGTGTCCGATCAAAGGTGCAACCTTATTAACCTGTCAAATCGCTCCTATTTTAGCCACCTTATGCCAACTCACGGGAGTTGGGTCCATGTATTTACCTTACATGAAACGCCGCCACCATCCTACTTCATTCTGGAATCTCCACCGCGTACACGGTTGTTAAAGTGGTTTTCGGAGTTGGCAGAGAGTATGACAACTTCCGATCCCGGTCTCTTCAACAACCAAACGTTATTATAACACCGCGGTCATTTAAAAATTAATTATACTTTCAAAAACCAAAATATAATTTTCCATTTCAAAACCCATAAATACGATATCATTTCCTTTCCAAAACAAACTCATTTGATATTATTTTTATAAAAACCCAAATTAATATAATATCATTTTATTTCAAATATATATTTATTTCCAAAATCATGTTGTTTTCAAACTTATAATAATCGGAAACCAAACATTGAATTATAACTTTCAAACTATAATACTTCGAAAATTCATAGCTTTAAACCATAATTTCTAAAACTTAAATGGTTTGGATATTCAAACAGTATATAGCATCAATAGTTTGGATTCAAAAGTTCTTTATAAAATAAAATAATTTCCGCGACTTACAATTTATTTCATTTAAGATTAAGTCAAAATCCATAAATTTAAAATCGGTTTCAGTTTAAATAAACCACTTCAGTTTCAATATATTTCAAACTTTGAATATTAAACAATTGGAACTAAGGTTGGAAATTTCTAATTCACCAATTTAAAGTCCTATTATTTAGTTTGAAATAATAATTGCATAATAAACCAATAATCATTTAAGTAAAAATCAAATTACTTACAAAAGAAAATTTCCTTCAATTTTTATACTAGAAATATTCATTTAATTCACCTTGAACAGAATTCAGTTATAAATATCATACTTTTTTTTAAAATTTCAAGCTAATAAATTTCACATCAACTTATGAAGTTAACTTCTTAATTAAGTTCAATTCCAAATAAATTTTGCCAATTTAACTCCCAATCTTAATTAATTTAAATCCTTTAAAATTATATGTAATTTCGATATCTTAACATGTACTTAACCATATAATATAAAATAATCAATCTCCGTCATTCAACTTATTTATTTTATTTGACAAATCCATACATAGCTTATCTTCAATACTTTAACTATAGATGTATATATAAAAAAAGATTTTATATAATATCAAAATCTATATTTATTAACCGTATCCTATCCAAACCATAGAAAAATCATTTCAAAAATAATTTATATATATATACCGCGGTGCCTGTATATAATTTTCTATCCTATGGTCAAGTGATACGGATATTTATCATTTCAATCCGCAATTTAAAAATAAAAAAATGCGGTTGTATATCATTTCAAACCGCAATCCCGAATGAATGAAATACATGATAACTTGAAGATTTTAAAGTATAGTACACATCATCCATTCACCAAACGTCAATCATCAATCATTAATTATAATCATCATCCAATTTAAACAAACGTCAATATATAACAGGTGATAAATAACTGGTATCAATTTCAGTTTATGCTCAAATAATTTAATAACTGTTAATTGGCAGTTTATATGCAAAATAAATATAATTTAACTTGTAGTTAATATGCAATAATGAATTAAATAACGCGTAAATTAAATGAATGCAATTTAACCGAGAAATTGATGAAATATATACCAAACAGCTATAAATAAAATTTTAAACACATCAAAAATCAATTTAACAAACGTAAGAAATTTTAGAAATCGTGAGTGGGTTAAAACACTCACCTTTATACGAATCTGAAAATAATACTTCAAATCAATAGCTTGCTCTACGTTTCCTTAGTCTTCTTCTTGATTGCTAGCTTTGTTTTGTAATTTTTCTTTTATTTTGATTTACTTTAATTTCCCTCCTTATTATATTAATATATATATGTATGTATTTTTAAAAGGTTTGGAAAAGATTTTGAAAAAGAAGAATTTGAAAAAGAAGGATTGAAATAAGAAGAACCGAAAATTGTAGAGAAAATCAAGATTTGAAAAGAAAGAAGAAAGCTTGAAATAGAATAAAAACTTGAGAAGAAGAATATTTGAAGAGGAAGGAAAAATTAAAATGAGATACAATAAGGAGATTTGAAAAAAAGAAGAAGAAGATGATTTGAATGGAGGCTAGGGTTTCATTTGCATCATATCGTATTTATAAGGTTAGAGTTAGGTTTAGGGACAAAGAGAGTTGAAAAGAGAGGCTGCTATTAATTAGAAATAAAGTAAATATGAACAAACTTGGTATTGAAATATAGTAAATATGAACAGCCCTTTTTTTTTAAAGTAGCAGGTATTAAAAAGATGTAATTATTAATTAGAAAGGGAATGAATGTGGAGGGACAAAAATAAATGTCACATTTTATTAGTTTGATTCTAAATTAATTAAGTGCTCGATACAGAAAAGTTTGAATACATCTCATATATTCATACTTTAACTGTGTGTCAGAATTGCTAAACATATATCAAGTATGATTAATTGGTGACCATATATAGGAATAAACAAGAATAAATGTAGATGCAATCACATAAGGATCTAATAGGGAAGGAGATAAAAGGTGATGAAATTGATTAATTCCACTTTCCCACTTTAGCCAATTTTATTAATACGACATTTAATTATCATGCAAGTTGTATTATGACAAAAAAAAAACATAAACAACAAACAATAAATTAATATGTATATAATATTACCTCACTTTTAAATTTTGATAATAAAAAAAATTAAATCATGCTTTACCAATTTGAAATTAATACATTAAATGTTTATATGTATACACATGCACACACACACACATACATGTGTGTATAAAGATTAAATCAAAGCTTATTAATTAATTCAAAGCATACTTCCATACAACATTAAATTGTCTAATGCATTTGTAAACTTATGTATACTTAAAGTCAAAAATACATATATGCATATAAATTAAACCTTTTTATCTTAATGATTTTTTTTAACAAAACAAAAGTGGAACATGACAAATTAAGCAATATAGTAACCAACCTTTAAGATCCTTAAATAAGGACATTTGAGATAATAATTTAGGTAACAAATTTAAATATTGTTGTAAACAAAATCAAAGCTTAGATTTATCATCGAAAAATTGTTAAGCATATGTAAACTTCTATTATAGTTTATTAGATTAAGAACAAATAATTTATTCAACAAAGTATTCAAATAAATAAATAAATGTTGATTCCCGTTCTTATTATTAAAACAATCATTATCCCATAAACAATATTTGGTTACGTTTCATTACATTGATACTTCTATATACATCTTAGATTTGTATCAACGATTATATTTAAAAATGTGAATCTTGTCAATTATGCATATTAATTAAGGTTTTAAACTCAATTAACAAAGTTTCCTAACTCCAACCCTTTTTTACCAAATTTTACAATCCCAACCATTTGTACTACATTCCTTATTAATGTAATATTTATTAGATTTTATTTCAAATTAACGTACAACTTAGTTTTCCTTAATTGAGATATGATTCCCAAATTTATATTTAACATACTAAATGAATAAATAACCTAAATAAATGGTCACCTACTTACTTTCTTTCATTTATAAGTTTACTACTTACCCACCCAGGTATAAATCCCATATATAACACTAATTAATTTCCATTAACACTGCATTATCCAATTATCATAAATTTGTTCAATATATACTCTTGTTTACTTATAAATAAATTTATTTTTTCTATTAACTCTCATTCATTCTTCCGTTACTAAATTAAAGATCATTAAGTAACGTTTAGCATCAACACAACCATTATAATTACTTAAATTTTAAATGAACTTTATTTCCAATAAATTCATTACTCACTTAATTAGGTAATTTATAATACTTGTTAACATACTCTTAAATTTACACTTAGGTTTATGTTAAATTCAATTTATTTTGTTTCATAAATTGATTAAATATTTACATCCACTCATTACCAGTAACTTCCATTTGATGTAAAACCTAGTATACATTTACATGAATCCAATTTCATTCCATCCATTAATGGGTATTGCATTGAAATTAAATTTATTAGCTTATATCAACATTACTACTATTAATTGCAATAGGATTACCAAATTTATTCAATACCCTAAATAAATAACATATATTAATTCATTAAATAAATTTACTATTTACATTTGTATTCTTATATTCAAATCTTATCCTAGTATAACCATTTACATTACTTCAATTATTCGTACTTTCATTTCAACTGTTCATACTTATCTTAAATTTCATGGTTTCATTCCATGTTCAACATTCGCTTCATATTATTCCATTTATTACAATTGGTCATTTAAATTCTAACATTCACTTTATTACAAATTAAAAGATTTCCTTCTCTATCTAAACACTAATACAAAAATCATATTAAATTCCAGTTTTAAATCTTCAAAAATTTCAGTCGTTACACTCTCCCCCACTCAAAACTTTTCGTCCCCGAAAAGGAAAGAAAAAAGGGAGAAGGAAGAATCAAATAAACAATACATCTTATTCAAAATATTAACTTTACACACAATAATTTACGAAATTTATTACTTTATATAAAATATACCCATTTTATAATCATTATATCTTTTTATACTTAAATAAATAAAGTTTGGAAAAACATCTCAAAATAATTTCTAAGTCCAAAAATTTACGAAAAATTTCGGCAGAGTCTCCTTTGTAGGGAGAGGCTCGGGAGAAAATAAAATATTAAATATAATAAAATATCACATATAATACCCAAAATATTATATCCCAACACGGGAAAATATATAAAATAGCGCTATAAACCGTAATCCGAAATGTACCTATTTGTCGGGCAATTTACGCTTAATTTATGGAACCAAAAGCAGTAGCAATTGCTTCCATAACCTGCATTTCAATTATAAATTCCAAAGGGTTAACAATTTATGTAAAGTGAAATATTTAAGTAGTTTCAATTACTAGCAACAAATCAATACAACAACTATCATTTTCAACAAACAATATACCTAACAAATTCAAAGTAACCATTAAACCAAACAGACAAATAGTCGTTCGGGTTCAAAACGTTTAAATTGTACGGAATGAAGAATAAACTACTAGCTCATCATTTACTCAATAGTCTTAGATAAAACTAAATAGATTATTCATTCTCCCAAACCCAATTTTTAAAGTATCTTACCGAAACAACCATAACCAAACAACAACCAATTTGAACAACAAATTTTGTTTATCCTTATTAATTTCATTCATACATTTGTTGTTAAATTTCTCTTTTTATTCATACCACATAAATTTTCCTTTTATAATTTACATTTATTTATAACAAACTTTTAATTTCATTTACTCATTCAATGTTTGTTTCATTTAATTTCACTTATTACTTACAATTATTCATTCCCATTAACTCAGGTCATGTCAGTTCTTTTTATTTCATTATAATTATTCATTTATTGCATGCCCTCACCATTTGTTTATCAATAGTATTCATGTCCCATTTATTTCTTAGCATTTCCATTTATTTACTTAAGTTAATAATCATTTATTTGAAGTACTTACCTTTAGTTATATGCACTTATAGTAAAATTCCAATTATAACTTAAGTTTATAACATTAAATTCTCATTTAATAGAAAATTCATTGAATACTTCATTACCTACTTTTACTTGTACAATTTTCATTACATTTCTTATTAAACATTTCAACTTTTCATATTTGGTAAGTTATATATGTTAAAGAAAATGCAGATGAACTTATACAAGTTTTATCTCAATTCTTTTAATTCATTCATTGTTCAATAAATCTTTACCTTTTTCTTATAAGTTACAATTTTAACTTCCTTTTTATTTCCTTTATAACTTAGCATTAAATCTCTTACCTAAATTAGAGGTTTCAATTATTAATTACTTACTTTCATTTCACTACACTAATCCGAAACAAATTAATTAATGGAAATTTAATAATTCAATACCGGGTTAAATTTTCAATTTATTTTAAAACAATATATAAATACATTCTTACAACTTATATATCTCTAATTATATTTAAAACAATTGAAAATTTATATATATTCAAAAATGAATCTGCAGTAGAACTACCATAGTGGCCTTTCCCCTGCGAAACTCGAAAATGAAAGTCGATGATGCGGCCGCCATCACCGAAATTATTTTCCAGCGACAGAGAGGAAAGTACAAAACCTATTTTCTCCAAAATCCTCTTTAAAACAATTTTTTCCAATTATATCAAATATTTACATTAGAAAATACTTATAACAATATTATTATGTTCCAAAATTTATTCGAAAGAAATTTCAAAACCTCACATCATAAGTTCTAAATTTCCACTTTTTATTTATTTTATTTTTTTCAATCTTTATTACCTAACAACCAATCTATTGCAGCCAAATATATATATCTTTTGAAAATTTTTATTTTATGTATAGAAAATATAATAGGCAAAATTATTTCATTCACCTATATAAAACAAATATTATGTCGGTCTGTCCTATTAAGTGTTTAGAAATCCATATTGATGTCACAGCGTCCCATGCACCAACCAGAATTTATAAATACAAAACGGAACAGATTAACACAATATAAAAACCCTTTTATAACACTAACAAATACGCTCTCTCATATATATACTCTCAGCGACTCCCATAGGGTATCACTACCCTATTAATAAAGAGTCAAACCCCACAAAGCTAAGGTTTATCGCTAAACCAAAGCTCTGATACCAACTGTAACGTCCCGCCTTTTCGCATGCTTTAAATCGATAAACGTGCCAATTCAAACCATATGGAAGGGCGGATTGTTATGGGGTAAATAAGAAAAATAGGAAGGAAATAAAACAAAGTAGAATCTCACAGCGGAAGGATAAAATATAATAATAAATACACAGTTCATAAAATCTTTTTACAAAATATTTGATTCTTTTTTATACAATAAATATCAGAGTTCACATACCAATAAATATCAATGCAGCGGAATACGGTGTGAGTGTAGCGCACTAGTATAAATAATAATAATATAAATCTTCTTTTTCGTCCTCCAGAGCTAAATCTTTAAATCCTGAAACGCTCGGACTGACCCGAGCGAATTTGAAAAGACAAAAACACTCGAGTCAGAACTAAAAGATCTTATGTGAGTTAAATTAACAGAAATAAATATGAGTGCAGTAACTCAAGAGATGCTCGGGATTTACATCTCCTAAGGATCCGTTAAACTATTTACTATGTAGTAAATTGCGCTATTATAATAGTGTCTATTTAAAAAATAAACTTACTTTTTTCTTAGC
The DNA here is from genome assembly GCA_030765085.1 of Allium cepa. Lineage (NCBI taxonomy): Eukaryota > Viridiplantae > Streptophyta > Magnoliopsida > Asparagales > Amaryllidaceae > Allium > Allium cepa. The sequence goes on along the minus strand of CM060939.1, from coordinate 957,346,697 downwards.
ATTAAGGGGTTACCCATATAGCCCTTAACACGTAATAGTCCCAGTATTCCATCCAATATCATATTCCCTCCTGATCGGGAAGCCACCAAAGGATACCACACGGGCTACGAGAGAAAACCAAACTCGTACAAGGCGCAATAGGGTAGGTGACACAGCACAACTAGGCAATGCCAGGGTAGATATACCAATTACGCTTCCGGGTCAGTGGTAGCGCGCAGCTACCGCCCACCTCGAGCCACACCCCCAAATAAAAATCAAAAGTGGCCACCGAATCAATCCAAAAGTCAAAGTTTAATATCGAAGGGATGTGTCCGATCAAAGGTGCTACCTTATTAACCCATCAATCGCTCCTGTTTTAGCCACCTTATGCCAACTCTCGGGAGTTGGGTCCACGTATTTACCTTACATGAAACGCCGCCACCATCCTACTTCATTCTGGAATCTCCACCGCGTACACGGTTGTTAAAGTGGTTTTCGGAGTTGGCAGAGAGTGTGACAACTTCCGATCCCGTCTCTTCAACAACCAAATGTTATTATAACACCGTGGTCATTTAAAAATTAATTGTACTTTCAAAAACCAGAATATAATTTTCCATTTCAAAAGGGTTAAAAACGATATCATTTCATTTCCAAAACAAACTCATTTGATATTATTTTTATAAAAACCCAAATTAATATAATATCATTTTATTTCAAATATATATTTATTTTCCAAAATCATATTGTTTTCAAACTTATAATAATCGGAAACCAAACATTGAATTATAACTTTCAAACTATAATACTTCCAAAATTCATAGCTTTAAACCATAATTTCTAAAACTTAAATGGTTTGGATATTCAAACAGTATATAGCATCAATAGTTTGGATTCAAAATTTCTTTATAAAATAAAATAATTTCCACGACTTACAATTTATTTCATTTAAGATTAAGTCAAAATCCATAAATTTAAAATCGGTTTCAGTTTAAATAAACCACTTCAGTTTCAATATATTTCAAACTTTGAATATTAAACAATTGGAACTAAGGTTGGAAATTTCTATTTCACCAATTTAAAGTCCTATTATTTAGTTTGAAATAATAATTGCATAATAAACCCGTAATCATTTAAGTAAAACTCAAATTACTTATAAAAGAAAATTTCCATCAATTTTTATACTAGAAATATTCATTTAATTCACCTTGAATAGAATTCAGTTATAAATATCATACCTTTTTTTAAAATTTCAAGTTAATAAATTTCACATCAACTTATGAAGTTAACTTCTTAATTAAGTTCAATTCCAAATAAATTTTCCAATTTAACTCCCAATCTTAATTAATTTAAATCCTTTAAAATTATATGTAATTTCAATATCTTAACATGTACTTAACCATATAATATAAAATAATCAAACTCCATCATTCAACTTATTTATTTTATTTGACAAATCCACACATAGCTTATCTTCAATACTTTAACTATGGATGTATATATAAAATAAGATTTTATATAATATCAAAATCTATATTTATTAACCGTATCCTATCCAAACCATAGAAAAATCATTTCAAAAATAATTTATATATATATACCGCGGTGCCTGTATATAATTTTATATCCTATGGTCAAGTGATACAGATATTTATCATTTCAATCCGCAATTTAAAAATAAAAAAATGCGGTTGTATATCATTTCAAACCGCAATCCCGAATGAATGAAATACATGATAACTTGCAGATTTTAAAGTATAGTACACATCATCCATTCACCAAACATCAATCATCAATCATTAATGTGACGCCCCACCTCTATACCCACGCTAGCCAAGAACATTACGGTGAATGCTGTCAACTAGCACGGAGAATAAGGCCGTTGAGGAGCGACCATCCGTGTAATTGCTTTGCGCGAGCATCGATATGTCAAATAGTATACATGCATTTCTTTATCAAGAGGGAAATCCGACATACCGACACAAACTCAAAGCTACTACACAGTGGCTATAATAATCTTAGGAAACAAATATAGAAATAAACATAACATAAATCAGTCACAGATAATTCATATCACAAAGGCGGAAATAGATACGAATATTACACATGAAAGTGTACATCAGAGTAGTGGTCAAAAGGATCCACAATAATACAAAGGAATAGATGCAAGTGCTAGACAAAAATATGTATACATCAAGGAGTCTGTATCTCAAATGTATACAACAAAAACTACCAAACTAGAGTAGTTAGCCAAAAGTCAGAAGATGGTTCCAGATAGGAAGCCATGAGGAAGCACCTGTAAAATCTCAGTCTGACCCGAGTATTATTTAAGAAGAAAATAATAAACGGATCAGTCTAGCTATAAATATCAGATGAAGTGATATATAATAAGAGATATGACATAAACATATAATAATCACAATGCCAAGCTGTGATAAATAAGTAATTGAAAATCAACAAGAGATTAATCAATATCACAATAATCTACTCAAGATAAATAGGAATGTCATACTCCTAATTTCATTCACCAAGCCACAATAATTGACATATATATCAATGCCCATTGTAAAAGTTGGTGAAACATAAATTCCAGAAATCAACACACGAAATCCAGAAATCACAATAAAAAGGATGGCCAATCCATAAAAATGTCCCAGAGCTCCTCCAGACAGGGTATAGTCCCCCATTGCGGACATTGAGCCGAAGCTCCTCCTGGTGAACCGAAGTTCCTCCTGACAGGGTATAGTCCCCCATTGCGGACTATGAGCCGAAGCTCCTCCCGGTGAGCCGAAGCTCCTCGTGACAGGGTATAGTCCCCCATTGCGGACTTTGAGCCGAAGCTCCTCCTAGTGAACCGAAGTTCCTCGTGACAGGGTATAGTCCCCCATTGCGGACTTTGAGCGAAGCTCCTCCTGGTGAGTCGAAACTCCTCCTGACAGGGTATAGTCCCCCATTGCAGACATTGAGCCGAAGCTCCTCCTGGTGAACCGAAGTTCCTCGTGACAGGGTATAGTCCCCCATTGCGGACTTTGAGCCGAAGCTCCTCCTGGTGAGTCGAAACTCCTCCTGACAGGGTATAGTCCCCCATTGCAAACATTGAGCCGAAGCTCCTCCTGGTGAGCCGAAGCTCAATAAAAACGACGTACAGTCCTCTACGTGGACAAAGAGACATCGCACAATGCTAGTCTAAACCAAAAAATGATCGTCATGATCAAAGAGAAGTGTCAATTACAATAAGCTAGTAAATATATGAGCTTAGCTTCATGTCCCATAACCACTAGCTTAACTTAAATATTTACGAACAAATTGTAGATCTCCACTAGAAAATTGTCACAAGAGATTCAATCGAACAAGTCCAAGAATTAACCGACGAAGTAAACGCAAGCGTTTCATACCACTTGTTTTACTAAGTCGTTTAATTAGATTTCTCATACGAGTGAGGTAAAGTATTGTATATACTAATAGATTGGAAAACGGTTTAAGAAAAGATCTTTGTTATTGAAAATAGAGTTGAAATCGTTTGATGAAAGAGTTTTGATATTTACTACTAGTATAGAAAACCTTTATATTTTTAAAGTGACAAATCACAAAGAAGATTGTAAGAACAATCAATCAGTAAAATTCACATTCGAAGACGTGAATAAAATCCAAAGAAACCGATAAAGAATCCATCGAAATGGATATACAAAAATCCCTAAAAAGGAGTCATCAAAGTCATAATAAATGATAACAACAAATAGGATCATCACGAGTCGATTTAAATTGGAATTCTCAAGCAAAAAGGCAAGCAGGCAAAGCACTGCTGATTCAGACGTTTGAAACAAGTGGTTCAGACGTCTGAATTTGGAAATATAAAAATTTCCAGAACACAATTCAGACGTCTGAACCAAATGTTTCAGACGTCTGAAATAGGCATATTTTAGCCTATTTTCTTTTTGTTTGAAAATAAGCCAATTCAGACGTCTGAAACCATATATTTAGACGTCTGAATCTGGGAATAGAAAACTTTCCAGACAATATTCAGACGTCTGAATATTACGTTTCAGACGTCTGAATCTGGGGTTCAGGGCATTCCCTGAACCTAGGCCTAAAATGGCCAAACGAATATCGGAAACGATCGAACGAGCAAATGGCGATGACTAAGGAATTACGTCGAACGACAACCCACCCTAAACGGCTCTTCGATAAGCCTCAAATATCAATGTCCAAATATCCATAATAGGATTTTCATAAATTAGACCAAAACACCAAAAATTGGAATATACACAAAATCAATCCAAACCAAAATCAATTGCACACGAATAAACGTTAGGAATTCATACCTAACAATCGAAGATAATTATAGACAAAGATGTGAGATAAAAATCTCACCTTTGAACCCAAATCAATGAAGGAGAAGCTTTTAAAACAAGCTAAGATCAATTCCTCTTCAATAACAACTCAAGAAGCTTCAATCTAAGCTTAAAAGAGAAACATTTCCTAAATTAGGTTTAGGAATTTTTTGAAATCAAAGAGAGAAAGAGTTGGAGAAGAAGAAGGAGATGCTTACCAATGGGTTCACTTGAGTTTGGAGCAAGAAGATGGATTTGCTAATGGAAACTAGGGCTTAGGAATTTCTATTTCCCATTCTCTTCCACCATTGTCGCTAAAGCTTGAGTGTTTAAGAAAAGAGGAGAAGTTATGAAGAGAAGGGGGTTGGGCTGAGCTAATAAGGGTGCAGTCCAAACCAAAGTCATAAGCGGGAAAAAGTAGCAAAAATCAACTTTCTTCAAACATATCGAAGCTTATACTCAAAAAGGTCGTAAACGGCATTTTGAACTCAATGGGGGTGGTCTCGAGTCCCAATTCGACTGTTTGCAAAAAGTAGCTTTTCGGACCAAAATCCGACGAACGATAAAATATTTAAATAAAATATTTAAATATAAAATCGATAAATATGCGGGTTGTGACAATTAATTATAATCATCATCCAATTTAAACAAACATCAATATATAACAGGTGATAAATAACTGGTATCAATTTCAGTTTATACTCAAATAAATTGAATAACTATTAATTTGTAGTTTATATGCAAAATAAATATAATTTAACTGGCAGTTAATATGAAATAATGAATTAAATAACGCGTAAATTAAATGAATGCAATTTAACTGAGAAATTGATGAAATATATACCAAACAGCTATAAATAAAATTTTAAACACATCAAAAATCAATTTAACAAACATAAGAAATTTTAGAAATCGTGAGTGGGTTAAAACACTCACCTTTATACTAATCTGGAAATAATACTTCAAATCAATAGCTTCGCTCTACGTTTCCTTAGTCATCTTCTTGATTGCTAGCTTTGTTCCGTAATTTTTCTTTTATTTTGATTTACTTTAATTTCCCTCCTTATTATATTAATATATATATATATATGTATGTATGTATTTATGTATGTATTTTTAAAAGGTTTGGAAAAGATTTTGAAAAAGAAGAATTTGAAAAAGAAGGATTGAAATAAGAAGAATTGAAAATTGTAGAGTAAATCAAGATTTGAAAAGAAAGAAGAAAGCTTGAAATTGAATAAAACTTGAGAAGAAGAATATTTGAAGAGGAAGGAAAAATTAAAATGAGATACAATAAGGAGATTTGAAAAAAAGAAGAAGAAGAAGATTTGAATGGAGGCTAGGGTTTCATTTGCATCATATCGTATTTATAAGGTTAGAGTTAGGTTTTGGAACAAAGAGAGTTGAAAAGAGAGGCTGCTATTTATTACAAATAAAGTAAATATGAATAAACTTGGTATTGAAATATAGTAAATATGAACAGCCCTTTTTTTAAAGTAGCAGGTATTAAAAAGATGTAATTATTAATTAGAAAGGGAATGAATGTGGAGGGACAAAAATAAATGTCACATTTTATTAGTTTGATTCTAAATTAATTAAGTGCTCGATACAGAAAAGTTTGAATACATCTCATATATTCATACTTTAACTGTGTGTCGAATTGCTAAACATATATCAAGTATGATTAATTGGTGACCATATATAGGAATAAACAAAAAAAAATGTAGATGCAAGAATAAACAAGAATAAATGTAGATGCAATCACATAAGGATCTAATAGGGAAGGAGATAAAAGGTGATGACATTGATTAATTCCACTTTCCCACTTTAGAATTTTATTAATACGACATTTAATTATCATGCAAGTTGTATTATGACAAAAAAAACATAAACAACACACAATAAATTAATATGTATATAATATTACCTCACTTTTAAATTGTTTGATAATAAAAAAAATTAAATCATGTTTTAACAATTTGAAATTAATACATTAAATGTTTATATGTATACACATGCACACACACACACACATACATGTGTTTATAAAGATTAAACCAAAGCTTATTAATTAATTCAAAGCATACTTCCATACCACATTAAATTGTCTAATGCATTTGTAAACTTATGTATACTTAAAGTCAAAAATACATATATGCATATAAATTAAACCTTTTTATCTTAATGAATTTTTTTTAACAAAACAAAAGTGGAACATGACAAATTAAGCAATATAGTAACCAACCTTTAAGATCCTTAAATAAGGACATTTGGGATAATAATTTAGGTAACAAATTTAAATATTGTTGTAATCAAAATCAAAGCTTAGATTTATCATCGAAAAATTGTTAAGCATATGTAAACTTCTATTATAGTTTATTAGATTAAGAACAAATAATTTATTCAACAAAGTATTCAAATAAATAAATAAATGTTGATTCCTGTTCTTATTATTAAAACAATCATTATCCCATAAACAATATTTGGTTACGTTTCATTACATTGATACTTCTATATACATCTTAGATTTGTATCAACGGTTATATTTAAAAATGTGAATCTTGTCAATTATGCATATTAATTAAGGTTTTAAACTCAATTAACAAAGTTTCCTAAGTCCAACCCTTTTTTACCAAATTTGACAATCCCAACCATTTGTACTACATTCCTTATTAATGTATTAGAATTTATTTCAAATTAACGTACAACTTAGTTTCCCTTAATTGAGATATGATTCCCAAATTTATATTTAACATACTAAATGAATAAATAACCTAAATAAATGGTCACCTACTTACTTTCTTTCATTTATAAGTTTACTACTTACCCACCCAGGTATAAATCCCATATATAACACTAATTAATTTCCATTAACACTGCATTATCCAATTATCATAAATTTGTTCAATATATTCTCTTGTTTACTTATAAATAAATTTATGTTTTCTATCAACTCTCATTCACTCTTCCGTTACTAAATTAAATATCATTAAGTAACGTTTAGCATCAACACAATCATTATAATTACTTAACTTTTAAATGAACTTTATTTCCAATAAATTCATTACCCACTTAATTAGGTAATTTATAATACTTGTTAACATACTCTTAAATTTACACTTAGGTTTATTAAATTCAATTTATTTTATTTCATAAATTGATTAAATATTTATATCCACTCATTACCAATAACTTCCATTTGATGTAAAACCTAGTATACATTTACATGAATCCGATTTTATTCCATCCATTAATGGGCATTGCATTGAAATTAAATTTATTGGCTTATATCAACATTACTACTATTAATTGCAATAGGATTACCAAATTTATTCGATACCCTCAATAAATAACATATATTAATTCATTAAATAAATTTACTATTTACATTTGTATTCTTATATTCAAGTCTTATCCTAGTATAACCATTTACATTACTTCAATTATTCGTACTTTCATTTCAACTATTCATACTTATCTTAAATTTCATGGTTTCATTCCATTTTCAACATTCGCTTCATATTATTCCATTTATTACAATTGCTCATTTAAATTCTAACATTCACTTTATTATAAATTAAAATATTTCCTTATCTATCCAAACACTAATACAAAAATCATATTAAATTGCAGTTTTAAATCTTCAAAAATTTCAGTCGTTACAGAACTTCTGTAACATTTTATTGCATCCTAAAAGACATATATAACTTACTGTAATGTTAAAAGTTGAATTGTTAATAAGAATATATAACAGAATATTACACAAGTAAAACTTAATTAATGAAAATGTTCTGATGGAATTCTTTCTGTAAAAAGAAGTAAGATGTATAAGATTGTTATAAACTTAAGTCAATGAATTGATATGCTAAGTAATTGAATTGAACATGAATACTGTAAGTAAAAACTTAAGTACTGTTTGAAGCCAATTATAATTGAAATAAATAGTAAATGTGAATACTACATTAATGGAATGGTTATAACTTCAGAAAACTTTGAAATGATTTAAAAATGAATTTAATATTCAATAATACTACATATGGAAGAATGGATGTGAAAGGAAATAATCTATTAATGGTAAATTAAATTGTAAAGAGATTTACATAATAATGGATAATCAAATAGTTGAACGGAAAGAACATATATAAGCAAATGAATATAAAGTAATAGATGAATGAAACCGATGAACAGTAAATGGTATGAAAAGAAATTAGTAAGAATGAACTTGAATAATATTTGAAATTATTGTTTTTTTTTTGGCTTATGGATGTTTGAGAAGTGATGCTTTAAATTGTTTAGGATGTATAAATAACCTATTAAGCTTTATCTAAGACTGTTGAGTGTACGATATACTTAGTAGCTATTTATAATTCAATATGATTAAAAGGGTCTAAACCCAAATAAACAATTTGTTTGGATGTTATGGATGTATGGTTGATTACATTGATTTCATGTGATGATTGTATGCTTTTGGTTGCAAGTGATTGTTGTTATGTTATATTGATTTGTTTTGTTATTAATTGAGACAACTTAAACATTTCACCTTTATATAATTATTAACCTCTTTGGATTATATAAGTGAAATACAGGTTTATGGAGGCAATAGCTAATGTTTTTGGTTTCATAAAATAAGCGTTGTTTGCACGACAAATAGGTATGTTCTCGGATTACGGTTTTCTAGTGATATTATATTGTTTTCCTGTGGTTTGGGATATACTATTTTAAAAAATATTCTATATATTGTTATTATTGATATTATTATTTCTCCCAGATCTCACCGTACAAAGGAGACTCTGCTGAAATTTTCCGTGAATTGTGGACTTAGAAATTTTTTGTGAAAAACAGAAATATTTTCCAAATTTTATTGAACTTGAATATAAAAGAATTTAATTGTTCATAAATTTATATATTTTATTTAAATTATTTAATTATGTAAATTAATTGTTTATAAATTTAATATTTTGAATAAGATATATTGATTACTTAATTCCTCCTTTTCCTTCTTTTCCTTTTCGAGGACGAAGTTTTGAGTGGGGGAGAGTGTAACGACCCGCAATTTTCCGATGATTGAAATTTTGAATTAAATGAGATTTTTGTAATTTAGTATCGTAAGAAATTAATTTATTAATAAGAAATGATTAGAATGTAATGTTAAAAATGTTAATTCAAGACAATTGATAACCACCTTAATGTATGTCCAATTAATCGAAATGATTGTAAAGTTAAACTTGGTTACAGGTGGAAAATAAAGAAATAGGGTTTAACAATGTAAACTTAATATAATAAATGACTAATTGAATGAAATCTCAGATAATTGTAATAAATTGTAAAGTTACGTTGGTTAGAAATTGTAATTAAGAAGATAAAATCAATATGAAGTTATTTGTTTTATTAGTTAACAATAAACTTGGAAATGTGTTTGAATTGGCAAATTGTAACAATGGTTAATTAAACCATTGAAATTTAATTAGTTATAAATGGTAAATAAGGAAATAAATTAAATGTTAAAATTAATTGGTGAAATAATATGTAATTCATTGTAATTGGGAAAAATCAGGGTGGTGTAAGTAGTTATAACATTTATTTGAAGATAATAAACTTATGAGTGTGATTAAAGTAGGAAAAGGTGACAATTGTTATATGTTACCAATTTAATCAATTTGTTGAATTTAATTTGGAATAAATTGCAATTAAATGTGATTAAATACTACGTTAATATGAGTTAAGACAATAACTGAAAAATGTGAAGGTAATAAAATGTACAGAAATGTCAATTATATTCTTAAGGCAATAATTTATTTAATAAAAAGAGTGAAACTAAGATAAATGAATTTATTGGGACTTTAAATTTTAATTAATGTGAAAATCGAAAAAAATCAGTATAATTGGAAAATTGCAATTAATATGGTAAAAGATGATAATTGTAGAATACTTATGATGGCCCTGACTCGATGTAATGACCCGAAAATTCCGCACCCGAAAATTCCATATAGTTATAGAAAGAAGAAAGAGATAGAAAAAGAAGAAGAATAGAAACACCAAACATCTCACATTCGCAGCGGATAAAATATAAATAATCAATAAAGACGGTTTACAAAAGAATACTATATCTGTCGATTACATTTAGTATACATTAGAGTTTCACATATATACAGTCACTGAATATATAAAATTATCATGTCTCGGATTAACAATAATATAATACAGCGGAAATACTTTACACGATCCTGCCATCCATCTCGCTTCCTGAGCTCCAAAACGTCCTACCTAAGAATCTGTAATACTCGGTCTGACCCGAGCATTACACCAAAGTAACACCCGGGTCATGCTGGAAACCAGCGTGAGCAATCTCAACTAACATGGAATACCAAAGCAAACAACTTATATAAAACCCGGGTAACTTATATCAATTTAACCAATTCACAACTTACTATAGACAACACTTACTTCGCATATAAATTTCTAAGTACCAAACTTAGATATAATTCAGTTCACTTAAATCATTTCATTCCTACCTATTGATTCCACAAATCAATTTATAAAAATTAGAAGTGGTTTCAGGTATCTTCTAATACCCGACCCCGGTTTCTTCGAAACTCATGTTATCCTAACCCAAGTTATACAATGAAATACACGACATATCATATCAGAGATATCAACAAATTCAAAGCATTCAATACCATTCAATCGTCCATAAGAAAAGCTTAATCACATACAAATCAATTCGATTGATTCTAATTGAATTTCGAACCTCAATCACTTAGATTCCTTTATTAACATTAATTAATCCCAAATCAATAAATTAGTCAACCCATCTTTTTTCATCTTAATTAATCCCCTGGATTAATTATTTTTCAATTAAATTTATGTAATTATCTTTAATTAATTTCTCGATATTAATTGTTCTTAACCAAAAGTGAATAAGAAATCTTAATCACTTTATAAATTAATCAATTATTTCATAAATTAATTATTTGTATTAATTACATTAATTCTTAATTACTTATAGTAATTAATTTCTCATAAGTCATTATTTATTGAATTGATTTAATTAATCAATTTTATAATTTCATCAATTATTATATAAATTAATAATTTCCAATCATATTTTAATTTGTTCTAATCCAAATCAATTACTTTAATTCAACCACAATATTAATTTTTCTCGATCAATCTCAATCTATAATTATCTACCTTTTTATTTACTTCATTAAATAAATAAATTATTCCTCAATTAACTATTTTAATCAATCTCTTGATAAATTTCATAAAGTAATTATATTTTTTCTTTTCATTAAGTAATTACACATCAACCATCAATTGATTGTTCTAAATTAATTTAACTTAATCCTTAATTAATTCAAACCCTTAATTACTAAATTAATTAGCACAATCATTAATTAATTGAATTAATTCATTATCCATTCAAATTATTCTACCTATTTAATGAATCACCAATCATTAAACCCTTATTAACTCGAGAATCAAACAAAACCAAAGTCACAGATTATCAGCATACATTCAACCAACTCAATCAATCAACCAATTATTTAAATTTAACCATTTAAATTTAAATAATAGAAGACGAGTGAGATTTACTCACCTTTGGTTTTCATTAGCAATCCCTTTCCATTACGCCTTGCTTCTTCACAGTTTTCAAACCTTAAATAAACATCATACAATTTTATTAATATTTTAATCAACCAAACAATTTATTTCCCTTAAATAAATTAAAGTAACCCAAAATTTTATTTAACCAAATTTTCTTTTAATAAATAAATTTTAAGTTCCAAAAATAAATTGAATAGGTTAACCTCCCAAATACTTTTTAAAATAAACTAGTAAATAAAAATGTGTAAATGTATATTCATTTTATTTTACTTTCTTTAAAATTACATATATTTTAAAACTTAAATTATACCAATACAAAAGTCTAATTTTGTATATATTTCCGTTTATACCATACTTTGATTTACTTCAAATCCTTTTTCCTTCCTGTTACAGATTTCAAACTAAATAGGTTTAATAAATTTTCAAATGTATAAATAAATCAACAGATCTACCTATTTTTTTTTAATATACCATTAATAAAATAAATTAAAAAAAAGATTATACCAGCACTGTAGTTCGTGTCGAGGCGTCTTCACCATTGCCACAGCCTCGATCAAAAACCCTAGCGCTAAAATTGTCGCGCCGACCTGCTGCCTTCCTCCACGCTCCTTCGCATGCGCACGACTGCCACTGACACGCTAACCCAAGAATCGCGACCCCTTACTTGCTCACGTCATGTGCGACTCGTCACTCGCTCCAAATCACGAGATCTCCAGATGCGTTGTGCCTCCCAGCCGTGTCGATTCGAACTCGACTAAACTCCAAGTCGCCCCACTTCGCTCGAGAGCGCGTGCTCGCCATCCCCACGCTCGAATTCGAGCACAATTAAGGCCGCATCGCCATAAATATATATATGTATTTTTTACTGAGGACGAAAGGATTGAGAAACTAGGCAGGGTCGGCTTCATTTGTGAATGGATAAGAGGAGGGAAGGGTGCACGAGTGTCTCGAAGAACGAGATGACTTACGCGATTTTAAATTGGAATTTCATCTGGAAGAAGGAAGTGGGGTTTCGATCGGCCATTTCTTTTGAGATAAAATTCAGAATCATTCTTCAAAGAGGGAGACATGTCTAGATTTAAGGATGAAGGCTAGAGGCTTCTTGAGGGCGATTGTTGGAAAAAATATCTCTGACAATGTACTTCAAATTTTATTATATTATAATATTTCCAAAATGCCCCTTGTAATTGCTGCCATAAAATTTCGAATTCCTCTAAAGCAATGCCGCTAGGCGATTATAGGGTTTTACCCGCGTTCCGAACACAATGGAACGTGTTTCAGAGGCTAATTCAATCATATGTGGAAGTTAGCTTTATAAATTGATTTAAAATATTAAATTATCGTTTTAATTTCAACGCGTTTCTCACCCGTACGAGCAAAAGGTAAATCCAAATGCTATGAAAATTGAAATCCGATAATAACTAACTATTACGGATCCAATGGAACTGGTTTTGTCGAATTCCGAGATTGTGCCTCGGAAGGCTATTTTTAAATTTAATTTAAACGATATATTTTTAAAACTGAACAAAACACTCAAACTCAATTTCAACACTTTCACTACCTTCAGTGCTATCAGTATAAATTTTATAAGCCTTCAAATTATTTTTAACAGGCTTAAAACTCCAAATTCAGCGTTTTACCCAATTTCAAATTATATGATTCAATATTTAAACTGTATGATTTAATAAGTTAATTATAAAGTGAATATTGATATCTTGAATTCAAGTTAAAATTAATTTTTAAATATTTTAAATCCATTAACTATTCAAATTTAAATTGTTAGAAATTTCGGATCGTCACATTCCTCCCCCTTAAAAGAATTTCGTCCCAGAAATTAGTAGTTAGGAAGAATAGACCAATACCCGTTTACTTTTCCCAAAACCCACAATTCAACTTCCTACCAACTATTTTTATAAAAGACTTCTTATCCTTCTTACTAACTTCCCAAACTCTCTCACAGTTTTCAAACAATCCCTTTTTACCCAATCATTCATATTACAATTTAAAACCAAATTTGGAATTATCAAAATTTTCTCAAAATTTTTCTAGCTCTCTAAATTTCCGAATTTTTTTGCCAGCGTATCCTTTGCGCGGCTAGCTCGGTACAACTACAAAAGGCCTCTACGGGCTCCCAAATTCCAAAAAGAAAACAGAAAGCCAAGTGGCTAGATCAAAAACCCAATCCAATTCATACAGAAATTAAAATACATACCTTTTTGTCGGGCAATTCACATTATCTTTTGGAATCAAATCCAATTTTCTTTTTCCCTTTTAATACCTGCATATCTTACTTGACAATAATATCCAATCGTAACCCTTCCAAATCATTGTATACATTTTCCTACATAAGTTTCATATCTATTTCAAAATTAGTTTTCCTGTTCCATATGAATTCAATTTGTCTTCACTTCTGAGTATTAAATTTTATCTTTTATTTATAACTGATTCATATTAGTTTTATCTACTGATTTACTTTAATTTCCAATTTGAAATTGTTTTGTCGTTAACATAAATTTTCCCAAAAATTTCCAAAAATTTTCTAACTCCTAAAATTTTCGAATTTTTTTAGCAGAGTCTCCTTTGTACGTAGGAGCTTTTGCAATTCGACAAGAGATATAAATATATATACATCGACCCACACGGCAGAAAAAGCAAAAACAGTTCATATCTCCTATTTTTATTGCGTAGGCGTACCTTATTTAGCATTTTAAGCAAGCAGCTTATTTATTTTAGCAATTAGTGCATCCAAATCCAGCCAAACGGCCTTCAGGTACCTGTACTTACTCAATTTACACATATAAGCACTATATATGTGAAGTTTATAACATTTCTCTTACTTAAACAACTATAACACTTCAATTCTAAAAGAAATGTATTCAAAATAACTTCCACAAGCAATTTATATGTTTTCAAAACTGATTCGATTTCTTTCAACCAATTCATAAGCCATTTTATTCAATTTTAATGGTTTGCACCTCAATTTCTTACATGCAATTGATTTTTAATCCAAACAAGCTCATATTCACTTCAATGATTTCAAAATCAATTTAATTTAATCTCTATCGACTCATAGAATTTTAATTATTTTGTTTACGTCAAACGACAATTTATTTTATGCAAATTTGACAATATTTGTTTAATAGGGTATTCTATTTTAGTTTATAGCTACTTGAAATAAATTTTCAATTCATTTTATATTTAATTCCATTTCGTTTCTAATTTATTCACCAACCATTCATTTAGCTCGACACAATTCATTCTTGTATGCTACTAGCCATTCCCAAATTAATTCAATCCAAGATTTTATTTAATGGGCTTTCACCCTTATTCGAAGCCAAGCTTTCATAATCTTTAAACTTAAGTTAATTTACTTTAATTTATTCCAATATCAATGTAACGACCCAGAATTTGTATTAATTAAAATTCGTATATTTAATTGATTTTAAATATTAATAAGTGAAATTTATAAGTCGAATAAATTTTATTGCGAATAATTAGATTTAATTGGATAATTAAATCAATAATTTAATATGTTAAATTACAGAAAAAATTGAAAATTGGGTAAAATATGATTGAAAATGATTTGTAAAATTTTATTTTATCATATTGGAGTTAGAATGATGTTTTTGAACTTTTAAAATCAAATTAAAAGTTAAATTGTGAAAATTGAATATTTAAATATTTAATTATCGACTGAAAATTAGCCAATTTTTGAACAGTCTCAGAATTGGACGAAACTAGTTCCATTGGGTCCGTAATAGTTTGTTATTATTGGATTTCAATTTTCGTAGCAATCGGAGTTGTCGTTCGATCGTGGCAGCTCGAAACGCATCGAAATTGTTTTAATATTAATTTGGCGAATTAAAATAGTCATTTTTCAAAAAGTCTCGGATTTCGATGAAACTAGTTTCATCGGATCCGTAATATGATATTATTGTAAGGTTTTAAATTTCGTGTCAATCGGATTTACCCTTTGTCCGGTGCAAGCTAAAATGCCCAGAAATTTGATTTACCGATTTAATTTAAAATCGATCGTTTAATTCCATAACTCGCACAGATGATCGAATTGGCTCCCGAAACATGTTCCGTTGCGTTCGAAACGCGGGGTAAACCTTAGAACCGTCAGCCGGTACGCTTCGTTTGGAGTTCGGAAAATCCGGATGAATAGTAAATTGGATAATTTTCTATAAAAGCCCTTGCTTTCTTCATTTTGCAAACAATATTGAAACCCTAGGGTTTAGAAACCTTCAGCCGCCGCTTGTTTAACCAACGGCTGAAAATTACCGATCTTCTCCCTTTGATCTGTGACGCCCCACCTTTATACCCACGCTAGCCAAGAACATTACTGTGAATGCTGTCAACTAGCACGGAGAATAAGGCTGTCGAGGAGCGACCATCTGTATAATTGCTTTGGGCGAGTACCGATATACCGGATAAAAATATAACTTTTCATCTCAAGAGGAAATCCGACATACCGATACAAACTCAAAGCTACTACACAGTGGCTATAATTTCTTCGGAAACAAATATAGAAATAAACATAACATAAATCAGTCACAGACAATTCATATCACAAAGGCGGAATAAGATATGAATATTACACTAGAAAGTGTACATCAGAGTAGTGGTCTAAAAAGGATCCACAATATTACAAAAGAATAGATACAAGTGCTAGACAAAAGAATAAGTATACATTAAGGAGTCTATATCTCAAATGTATACAACAAAATAACTACTAATCTAAGTAGTTAACCCAAAAGTCAAGGAGTTAATCCCGGATGAGAAGTCAAGCAGAAGCACCTGTAACATCTCGGTCTGACCCGAGTATTATTTATAAGAAAATAATAAACGGATCAGTCTAACTATAAATATCAGATAACATGATATAGGATAGGAGATATGACTAAACACATAATAATCACAATGCCAAGCTGTGATATATATAAGTAATTGAAAATCAACAAGAGATTAATCAATATCACGATAATCTACTCAAGATAAAAAGGAATGTCATACTCCTAATTTCATTCAACAAGCCACAATAAATGACGTATAAGATATGGCATAGGCGTATAATATCCATAATGGCATACTACTATAAGTATGTAAATGATAATCAACAAACGATTAATCAATATCAAAGAATCTTCTCAAAGATCCAAAAAGGGTATCATACCCAAAACTTGTATTCACAACAAGTTAATGACACACGAAATCACCTATGCACAAGAATTGATAAATCATATCAATAGAAATCACAAAAAAATAGGTGAAGGAGAAAATTCCAGAATTCGACACACGAAATCCAGAAATCACACAAAATAAAGGGGGGGAGGCCTATCACATGAACGGGAGCATGAAAACTCACCAACAGCCGTAACACATGAACGAGAAGCTATCTCATGGTAGCTAACCATTAATTTGACACACGAATGGTCCGAAGACCTGACACACGAATGGCCCGAAGACCGTGGGTTGCTACCCCACAAATTTGACACACGAACGGGGTTTAGTCTCCCACGCAGACCAAGAGACATCGCACATTGCTAGTCTAAATCACAAAAATGATCGTCATGATCATCGAGAAGTGTCAATTACACTAAGCTAGTAAATATATGAGTTTAGCTTCATGTCCCATAACCACTTGCTTAACTTAAATATTTACAAACAAACTGTAAATCTCCACTAGAAAATTGTCATAAGAGATTCAATCGAACAAGTCCAAGAATTAACCGACAAAGTGAACGCAAGCGTTTCATACCACTTGTTTTACTAAGTCGTTTAATTAGATTTCTCATACGAGTGAGGTAAAGGTTTATATATACTAATAGATTGGAAAACGGTTTTATAAACGAATTTGGTATTAAAATAGTATTGAAATTGTTTAAGGAAAGAGTTTTGATATTTACTACTAGTATAGAAAACCTTTATATTTTTAAAGTGACAAATCACGAAGAAGATTGTAAGAACAATCAAATCACAAAAATTCACATACGAAGACGTGAATAAAATCCAACGAAATCGATAAAGGATCCATCGAAATGGATATTCAAAAATCCATAAAAAGAGTCATCAAAGTCATAATAGATGATAACAACAAATAGGATTATCACGAATCGATTTAAATTGGAATTTCAATCCAAAAAGGCAAATTGGACTCAAACAGCAGGTTCAGTCGACTGAACAGAGTTTTTCAGTCGACTGACCCTGTACATGGAAATTTTCCAGGTTCAGGAAACTTTCTGTTTCCAGTTTCAGTCGACTGTGCAGAGTTTTTCAGTCGACTGAATCATGCCTGGAAACTCTCGGGTTTCAGGTTCAGTCGATTGAACAGAGATTTTCAGTCGACTGAATCATGCCTGGGCTGTTTTTCAACCTTATTTAAATGAAGAGCAAACTCTTCCAAAATGCAATCGGACGAACATTGGCTCTAAGGGTTTATGCCAATCGGCAACCCTGCCCTATATGCTCCTCGATGGATCACCAAAAGCATGATCAAACATCCATAAAAGGATTTTACAGAAATTTGACTTAAAAACCCAAAAATTGGAATATTTACAAAACCAATCCAAGTCAAGAGCAAATTCTCATGAAGAAGTGTTAGGAATTCATACCTAACAAACAAAGATAATTATAGTCATAGATGTGAGATAAAAATCTCACCTTTGCACTAAAATTTATGAAGATGAAGCTTGAAAGCAATGGCAAGAACAAGCACTCTTCAATCTCAACACTAGAAGCTTGAATCTAAGCTTAAAAGAGAAACATTCCCTAAATTAGGTTTAGAAAATTTCTGAAATTGAATGGAGAAAGAGTTGGAGAAGATGAAGGAGATGCTTACCAATGGGTTCTTCTTGAGTTTGGAGCAAGAACTTGAGCTAGCAAAGGAAGCTAGGGCTTGGAGTTTTAATTTCCTCTTCCACCCTCCATTAACATAAAAGCTTGAGTATAAGGAAAATAGAAGAGAAGTGAATGAAGAGGAGAGGGTTGGAACTGAGTTAGTAAGTGGTTAATTGGCTCAGCCCAAACCAAAACCCTAAGCAAAAAGTAGCAAAATTCAACTTTCTCCAAACATATCGAAGCTTATACTCAAAAAGGTCGCAAACGGCATTTTGAACTCAATGAAGGTGGTCTCGAGTCCTAATTCGACCGTATGCAAAAAGTAGGTTTTCGGTCCAAAAATCCGACGAACGATAAAATATTTAAATATAAAATCGATAAATATGCGGGTTGTTACAGACTCCCGTCCTTAAAGAAATTGCGTCCTCGCAATAAGTAAGAAGGAAATATAGGAAGTAACAACCATAGAAGCATATTAACACAAAAGAAAATTTGAAATAGGAAGTTCACCCTAAAGTGCACAAAAGAGTTAGCAAGAAATCTGGTGAAACTTCAATTTCCACAATAACACCGGGCTCAAGAATAAAAAACCGGAATCCCTAAGGGATTCCCGTAGATAAAAGACGTGGGGAACGTAAAGAATAGCAGAAAATTTGAGCCAGTGCAACGGCGTAGTACAAAAACGGTACGCCCGAAAAACTAGAAACTCAAACAATTTGGGACATCAGCGTAGTACAAAAATGGTACGCCCAATGAACCAAAGTAAAGACATCGATGTAGTACAAACGGTACATCCGATGAATCAAATAGCAAATACATCGATGTAGTACAACGGTACATCCGATGAATCAAATGCAAAGACATCGATGTAGTACAAATGGTACATCCGATGAATCAAAAGCAAAGACATCGATGTAGTACAACGGTACATCCGATGAATCAAATAGCAAAGACATCGATGTAGTACAATGGTACATCCGATGAATCAAAAGCAAAGACATCGATGTAGTACAAACGGTACATCCGATGAATCAAAAGCAATGACATCGATGTAGTACAACGGTACATCCGATGAATCAAATAGCAAAGACATCGATGTAGTACAACGGTACATCCGATGAGTCAAATAGCAAAGACATCGATTTAGTACAACGGTACATCCGATGAATCAAGAGCAAAGACATCGATGTAGTACAAACGGTACATCCGATGAATCAAAAGCAAAGACATCGATGTAGTACAACGGTACATCCGATGAATCAAATAGCAAAGACATCGATGTAGTACAACGGTACATCCGATGAATCAAAAGCAAAGACATCAATGTAGTACAAACGGTACATCCGATGTATCAAAGCAAAGACATCGATGTAGTACAAACGGTACATCCGATGAATCAAATACAAAGACATCGATGTAGTACAAACGGTACATCCGATGTATCAAAAGCAAAGACATCGATGTAGTACAAACGGTACATCCGATGAATCAAATAGCAAAGACATCGATGTAGTACAATCGGTACATCCGATGAATCAAAAGCAAAGACATCGATGTAGTACAACGGTACATCCGATGAATCAAATAGCAAAGACATCGATGTAGTACAATGGTACATCCGATGAATCAAAAGCAAAGACATCGATGTAGTACAAACGGTACATCCGATGAATCAAAAGCAAAGACATCGATGTAGTACAACGGTACATCCGATGAATCAAATAGCAAATAATTCGGAACACTGACGCAGTACAAAAACGGTCAATGAACCGAACACAATAAAAGGACATCGGACGCAAGTCCTTAAAAGGAATGAGATAAAGCTCAATAAAAGAAGTATACCAAAACGTCCGATGAACTTGATAGAAAAATAATTCCATTCAGACAACATCAAAGAATCAACCACTTGTTGCCTACGACAAAGCGCATTGGCAACACGATTTCCCTTCTCGGGAATAAAAGAATATCAAGATCATAATATGCTAGGAACTCGAGTCAACATAAAGTTCCTTATGAGAAAATAATTATTCCAAAGATTTATGATCGAGGTAGAGAACAAATTTCTCATTCAAAAATGATGATGCCAAATTCCAAAAGTAAAAACAATAGCCGCGAACACTAGATCATGAGTGGCATATCTAGTCTCGATAAGCTATAATGATTTAGAAACACAAGTGATAGCACGTTCTCCCTTGCAAGAGAATGGCATTCCAAACCAATACGACTAGTATTGGTACAAATACCAAAGTCTTGGTTCCCCTTCAAGAATCACAAGAATGAATAAGAGTATCGAAAAGAAAGAACTTCTTTTAAAATAATTCTCTTCTCCGAAAAGTTAAAACTTTCAAAATTACATTTATACTTTTATGTAATAATCTTTCTACAAAAATTTAAATTTTTTACAAGTCAATATATCGTGTCTGATTGTCACATCAAAGCGTTTAGGAAATTCCTATCGATAACGTTGATCAAGCGCATCGACCAAAATTCTTAAAGCACTCAACGGGCAATACAATCACAAAATCGTATTTTATAGGATAAATAAATCTCTTAAAAAGTTTTAAGAATATTCTTTGTCCGTTTCAAGAACAAAAATCCAGTTTTACTTATAAATAAACCTTATGAAAAAGATTTGCAAAAATTTAAATTACTATTTTCATCCAAAATCAATAAATACAAGAATGGTCTCATCGAAATATTCATAGAATATTCGATTTATAAAATGGATGAAATGAGTTAGACAAATTGAATGACATAATAATTCATTCATAGGAATCATAACGAGTGCGGAATGCGGTAAGTGGAATGCTAATTTCCGCAACTCGTAGCAACGAAAACCGGTGGTAAAGTCAAACTGAAAAGACCTTAACACCACACAAAAGATTTCTTAGGTGATAATCTTAAGACAAACTCAAAAATACCGAAAAATTTCTCAAACTACATGAATGAGAGAAATAACACTTTCCTTATAAGTGGGCTTAAGGAATAAAATGATGCCATCCAGATGGAATCAAAATCACAAAGAAAAATAGAAATCTGCTTAACAGGTTGAAAATGTCGAAGATGAATAATCCACTCGGAAAAATAGGATATGGGATTCACAATGATTAAGCCAATCCTTTCAAAAAAATCAATTCCGAAGCCAAAGTAAATATCGGCTCAGAAAGAAAAGTCACATAAAACAATCTCGACATCTAAACAAAAGCAAATTGAGTGTTGCGGATCTACCATCCGGATTCACAATTCTCAATGAAGTCAATAAGCCTAAAATATTCAAAGAAAAAGAATTGACCTCGGGTTTCAGGTTCAGTCGACTGAATAGAGATTTTCAGTCGACTGAATCATGCCTGGGCTGTTTTTCAACCTTATTTAAATGAAGAGCAAACTCTTCCAAAATGCAATCGGACGAACATTGGCTCTAAAGGTTTATGCCAATCGACAACCCGGCCCTATATGCTCCTCGATGCATCACCAAAAGCATGATCAAACATCCATAAAAGGATTTTACACAAATTTGACTTAAAAACCCAAAAATTGGAATATTTACAAAACCAATCCAAGTCAAGAGCAAATTCTCATGAAGAAGTGTTAGGAATTCATACCTAACAAACAAAGATAATTATAGTCATAGATGTGAGATAAAAATCTCACCTTTGCACTAAAATTTATGAAGATGAAGCTTGAAAGCAATGGCAAGAACAAACACTCTTCAATCTCAACACTAGAAGCTTGAATCTAAGCTTAAAAGAGAAACATTCCCTAAATTAGGTTTAGAAAATTTCTGAAATTGAATGGAGAAAGAGTTGGAGAAGATGAAGGAGATGCTTACCAATGGGTTCTTCTTGAGTTTGGAGCAAGAACTTGAGCTAGCAAAGGAAGCTAGGGCTTGGAGTTTTAATTTCCTCTTCCACCCTCCATTAACATAAAAGCTTGAGTATAAGGAAAATAGAAGAGAAGTGAATGAAGAGGAGAGGGTTGGAACTGAGTTAGTAAGTGGTTAATTGGCTCAGCCCAAACCAAAACCCTAAGCAAAAAGTAGCAAAATTCAACTTTCTCCAAACATATCGAAGCTTATACTCAAAAAGGTCGCAAACGACATTTTGAACTCAATGGAGGTGGTCTCGAGTCCTAATTCGACCGTATGCAAAAAGTAGGGTTTCGGTCCAAAAATCCGACGAACGATAAAATATTTAAATATAAAATCGATAAATATGCGGGTTGTTACATGATCTCTTTAAATCCACAAACAATTTGAGAAAAGTATTAACTAAGAAAACGTGAGGCACGAAGCGATCTCCAACTTCAACGGCTATGATGGAAATCGATGCGGTAGATCGCCAGAAAATCAAGCTCAAACGGCCACGTTTCGTGCACGTTTTTCTGTGCCATGGAATGACCGAGCTCCACTCGGTTGTAGGCGCTGGTAGGTGGGGTCGATGGCTTCCAAACGATGGTCGCCGATCGTGTTTTAGTCAAGTGTGGAGGTGGTGGCTGGTAACCCTAGTACGTGCGCGTATGGGTTTGTTTCACGCGATTTCTACTGGGCAGCGAACGTGAGAGGGAAGAGGAAAGGGGTGCGGCCTGATGTGCTTGAACTTGGGATGAACGGCTGTGATTTAATGGAGGTTGAAAATTGAAAAGAAATGTTGTAAAAATTATATAAATAAATTAGTGAATGTTTAAAAATTCATATCTTTTTCATACGAGGTCGAAAATACGGAAACTTTTTGCGCTGGAATCGTATGGACGAGCACTACGCGATGCAACTGATTTGGAGTCAATTGGAGTTAATGAAGATTTCGGGTAAAATTAAACTTCCATTTAATTTTATTCGAAATAAAAGCTGAAACGGAAATAAATCAAGGTGAGAACTTCTCACTCAATCGAATCGGTTTTGATTTTTTTAATTTTAAATAGTTATATTTAAAATTCTTGAATGCATGTTTGAAGGATGATTGTTATTTATTGATTGTTAAAATAGATATTATGCACCGTTAGTAAGCGGATGTTATTTATTAAAAACATATACCGCGAATATTTCACAGTACAGTGAAATTGGTATTATTTATGTACTTGGAGTTAATTTCCCGCATTATATAGCGGATGAGACCCTATTGTGCCGTTTATTAAGCGGATAATATTGTATAAATCTCATATACCACGATAATTCCGTACTGTAACGGAATTGGTATTGTGCTAATGTTTCTGGATGCAGGGAAACAGGTTGGAGGGATCCAACTGGATTCCTCAACTGTATTGATTTATTTACAGATATTTTGATATTTGTTGATTATCATATCGATATATGATATTTGGATGTCGTGATTGACTATTTGGTGTTGTTGCATCATCGGATCCATTTTTGAAGTTTTAAAATAATGATTTTGGTTTTTAAAAGAAATTTTAAAGTGATTTTTGAAGTATACGTTTTATTTAATTTTCAATTGTTAAAATAAATAAACATTTTAATTTTATGGTTATAAAAGTTATATTTTTGGGAACATAATACTTAAGTGTAATTTTGGAGTTATATAAGTTTTAAAGAACGTTTTGTAAATTAGTAAAGAGATTGGTTTATTTAAATTGAGATTTTTGAATTTTTATAAACGGTTCATATAAAAGATTAATAAAATTTATATTTAATAAGTCAAAGATATTGGAATTATAAAACGAGCTTTTATAAGTGTTAAAATAAAGTTGTACTTAGTTTTATAAGTAAATAAGAATTTTAGATTTATAAACAAAGGATGATATAAGAGAATGGATATGTGAATAAATGGATTATAAGTAATTTACTTATAAGTTAGATTCGGCATATAAACGAAATATAAATTGGATTAATAAAGGAGATTTATAAATCGAAGCTTCTAAATAGAAATTGAATTTATTGACATTGTTTACTAAATTCGAAATCAATGGAATTTGATAAATTGAAAGTTGAAATTGGTTAAGGAAGTATATTCACGATTTTGGACAGTGAATATATTATCAAATAAATGGATATGCTTGGGAAAATGAATATTATAAAATGAAGTTAATCGTTTTAATGATGTTTTAAAATGTATTATGAATCGAATACATAGATTTCAATATTTATTGTTGAAATAGACGTTTTCGAGAAATAGAAGGAAATGATGGACTATAACACTTTTGTTATAGTAAATGATTTCCGAAAGGAAATGTTTTTGTATAGTATTGGGATTTATATATCTATTTTAATTTCGAATCCCTATACTAGTGATTTTGGGTTGTCGTAACGATGTTTTGCGCAACATTCGTTTTGGCCCAAATAAATATGTTTAAGAGAATGTTTTCCTTAAAGAATGAAATATATACTTAATTTCGGTTTAAGTATATTGAATATTTTCCAAGTGTTGAAAATAAATGTATTTGTGAATTACTTATTAGTAAATAAGTACGAAATTGGTTTTCCAATGTGAAATGAAACGTTTTGAGAATTTATCTTTTTGAAGACAAATTGAAAATGAATATTAGAAATCGATTTGGGAATCATATATTCATAAATATTTTGGACTGTAAATTCACCATGGAATTTATAAATGAAAAGGAGAATTTGCTTAAAAATAAACGTTGATTTATTTTTTTGAAGTGTGGGAATAAATTTGCGGATTTGGAACATAAATATAAAGTAAATCGGTAAGGATTTATTTAATTGGTTTAAATGAACCATGTTGAAATGAAAGTATTTCGCATAAGGAAAATGATTGAAATTTGTTTTCAAATGTGATAAACGTGAAAAGTGATTTGAAATTGTTTTCAAATGTTGAAGTGTGGAAAATATATATCTAGTAAAGGTATTTTGGAAAGTAAATAATTTGGGAAATTATTTGGAATTTGGTGATGTTGAACACACTTATTGGTAGTTAAATAATCCGACTATCAATATTTACCTTTAAATAGGTATTTGTTGTGATTGCTTGAATTTGAATGCCACACTTATTTTTGAATAAACGCTCACTATTCGGGTTAGCCGGGAAAGGACCTTGGGGTCGTATAACCCATTCCGAATATGTGATACGTCGTAATGGATTGCATTCGATGACCGGTGTTAAAGACCGGTTATTTTTGAAAACGGAAGGATTACCGTTGAGTTACTCTGCATCGGCTGATCTCCGATATAGAGGTTTTATCACCCTTAGTGACGGGAAGTCCGGACGTGATTAGAAATTATCCGGAATGCAAGGACTTCTTTGTAAGTGCCTTCGGTTCTGTTCGATCCCGGAACAGACTTGTATGGATTGTATGTCCGACGTTACAATTTGAGATGTAAAGCTGGTTTATATCAAATATATTTCTGTTGGTGGCGGAGAATTTATTCTCTTAGCTTAACACCCTTCTCTGAGACGTACGAGCTCAGAGGTTATGTAGTTGATGGTTACTAGTGATATGTTCCCAAATTGGTAATGTGGCATGCTGAGTGTTGCTGTGAGATGATCATTGTTTGGTCATTTGTGATATGATCATTTGCTTGATCATTTATCTTGGTGATCATTACTTTGATCATTTGTTGACCCGAAGCACAGCTTTTGTATAAAGCGTGGCTTTGTGGACGAGACTTCATCGGACCTCACACCCCGGAAATGGTCAAAACAGGAAGGATGCGGCAAGGTTATTAGAGGGTAGCGCCCCTTTAGTGTATGTCATTCCTTCTGGATAGAGGTGGTATCATGGTATGAAGCCCGGATACTTAACCTATGTTGTTGCTGCAAATTTATTGCTTTGTGGTTGTTGGAAATCGAGGATCCTCGGATAGATCGGTTATGATCGGGGGATGACATATTCGTGTCAGTAGTTACCCAGTTAGGGGTAACCCGGCCTTGTGTTGGCAGAGATCCGGTTTGGTTCTCGGGTCGTCTTTCCAGAGGCCAACCCATGTGGCAATGGTAAGTTCCTTGGCCTGACCATTTGTTGGAAATCCAAAGAAACAATACGATCTTGTACGGTTTTAGTTGTAGAACCTATCATTCACTTATGGTGGCGCCCCACTGTTTGGATGGCAGCTATAGTAGGCATAAGTGTGAAATGCCTATGCTGGCTAAGATTTATATCTTTATTTTCGAAATGAATTTTGCCTACACTATGCACTAGTAATAATATCAAATGTTTCTTTTTAATGCGTACCAAGCATCTTTGACTATCATAAGGAGAAATCTCCTCCGATTCTGCGTTTGCATTGTGTGTGTGTGCGGGAGGCCTTATGGTAGTCTCATTTTTTAAAAAGCATTGCGAATTGACTTTAAAAATATTCCTCTATTTTGTTTTAAAGAAAACTGTTTTGAGTTCTCACACCAGTCACATGACTAACTCGGAGTTTATTGTTTTCCTTACTAAACTCTGGGTGCCCACCAATTTCCACACGGGCAGTCTAGAGTTAGTTTATCAGGATATTCTGGAATTCAAGAGTTGCTGGAGGCAAGCTGGATAGCATGGCGTATTACTAGTATATAGTATTTCCTTTCCGCTGTTTGTTATTGTTTGTTGTTGTACACTCTGATGATGAAATGTAATGTAATATGATGTAATGTAATAACTGATACAGTTCTTTGTTTAAAGATTATTCATTTATCTATTATATGTTGTTCCGCTGCGATTGTGAGATTCTGATATTGTTCTATTGTTTCTGTTCTGTTCTATCTTTCTCTCTCTTCTTCTATCTTCTACCTCTTCTTTAACCCTAACGTTACGGTTTTCCGGCATTCGATTGCTCGGCAGTTGATACAGTGGACGTATTGATGTCGTTTTTCGAGCGTCGAAAAATCGCGAACGTTACATTTTGGTATCAGAGCACATGGTTAAGCGACAACCATGGCTCTGTTGGGTATTACTCATTAGAGATAGAGTCAGTAGTTCTCTAAAATGAGTTTGAGTGTAATAATAGATACGAGCGCGTATTTGTTAGTGAATATAAATTGTTTTATATTGTGATGATTGGTTTGTTGAGTGGTATATGGATTTTGGTCAATACGAGTAATTAACGTTGTTGATAGGGATCTCTAAACACTTGAATAGAACAATTTGACACAGTATTGTTTTAATAGGGTAAATGAAATAATTTTACCTTGATTATATTTTATATATAAAGGAAATAATTTTTCAGAATTATTAAAGTGTATATGAATTGATTGTTTGGTTGTTGAATAAAAACAACAATTTTTAAAGAATAATTGTATAAGAAAATGAATTAAAAGTATGGAACTATAATTAATGTGATTTACAATTGTGAAATAATCTTATATATAAGAAGTGAAATTATATAAGTAAAAGACTTATAAATGTGATTTATAATCTGGAAACAAAATTCCAGAGAAGTGTTTTGAAAGGATTTGATATTTTGGAAAATTATTTTAGAGAAATTATTGCTCTAAACTCTTTTTGGTCGCTGGAAAATAATTCCGATGATGATCATGACATCATCAGTGTTCATTTTCGGGTTTCCAAAAGAGGGATTGCTGCCAAATTGTTTAAAAGAAAGTTGTTTGGAAAATTTGGATTTGATTTGGATTTGATAAGATGTTTGAAATGGAATATAACTTACGTGATGTTGAATGAAGTTGATTTTTGGTGTCAAAGTAAATTAATAAGTGAATTAATGAAGTGAAGTCATTAAGAATTTGAACTTGAGTTATATGAATGAAATTCAACTTTATATTGTTAAAGTAATTAACAATTAAATTGATGAAGGGATGAAATATTAATCAATTGAATGTAAATAATTAGTATGAAATAATGAAAATAAGTGTTAATTCGTTAAAAGCTAATGTTATTGGAAATTGAATAAATTGAATGAAAGTCAATAGAATATCAAACCAATTGGAATTAAAAGTGTTGGACCAAATTGAATGTAAATTAAAAAATTTGGTTATGTTGAATATATATTGGTTGTCATGTGAATGTTAGTTGATTGTATATAATTCATTAAGTGTTAATGAAATTGAATTAGCGAAATTAAAAGCTATGTGATTGAATCCAAATTGGAAGTAAATAAATTTGAATAGAATTGGATTTGATTTGGATTGAAGGCGAATTAATGTGAATAAATTAGTGAATGTAAACTAACTGAAATCGAATGAATGAACGTTAGTAAAATTCCAATGTTAATGAATCAATTGGAAAACCAATTCAATGAATATTAATGAGAAGTGAATTTATATTGATTTTGGTGGTTGCATTTGTTGCTTTAGTTGCATTTGCTATATTATGTAGTTGTTATGTTGCTATATGATGTATATTGATATTATTTTCATATATACATGTTCTCATTTTGTTAGTTGAGTGTTTAGTAGGTGCGGATTGCGCTTGCTTCGCATTTAGAGCTCGCTTTCGCGCTATATTAGCCGTATATGCTCGCTAATAATAAATAAGGTACATATCTCGGATTAAATACCGTACTTTTACACTTTTTCCCCTGCGGGATGCCTCATCACTTGATGAGATGTATATTTGTGATATATATACTGTCATTTTTTTTCGGATCGAGCCGCGCAAAGGAGACTATGGCGAATTTTTCCAAAAATTTAAGGCGTTAGAATATTTTTGAGAAAATTGGGAAATTTTTGAAAACTAAGTTTGGAGTGGGAAACTTAGTAAAGATTTTGTAAGAAGTTTAACTATGAATTTTGGGAAAGTTAAACACTTAAGAGATTTGAAAAATCTAATTTGAACGATTTGTTTTGGAAAGTTAATGGATTCTGTAACGTTTTCTTACTTGGTAATTTCGAGGACGAAATTCTTTTAAGGGGGGAAGTTTGTAACGACCCAGAATTTTTATTAATTAAAATTCGTATATTTAATTGATTTTAAATATTAATAAGTGAAATTTATAAGTCGAATAAATTTTATTGCGAATAATTAGATTTAATTGGATAATTAAATCGATAATTTAATATGTTAAATTACAGAAAAAAATTGAAAATTGGGTAAAATATGATTGAAAGTGATTTGTAAAATTTTATTTTATCATATTGGAGTTAGAATGATGTTTTTGAACTTTTAAAATCAAATTAAAAGTTAAATTGTGAAAATTGAATATTTTAATATTTAATTATCGACTGAAAATTAGCCAATTTTTGAACAGTCTTAGAATTGGACGAAACTAGTTCCATTGGATCCGTAATAGTTTGTTATTATCGGATTTCAATTTTCGTAGCAATAGGAGTTGTCGTTCGATCGTGGCAGCTCGAAACGCATCGAAATTGTTTTGATATTAATTTGGCGAGTAAAATAGTCATTTTTCAAAAAGTCTCGGATGTCGACGAAACCAGTTTAGTCAGATCCGTAATGTGATATTATTGTAAGGTTTCAAATTTCGTGTCAATCGGATTTACCGTTTGTCCGGTGCAAGCTAAAACTCCCAGAAATTTGATTTACCGATTTAATTTAAAATCGATCGTTTAATTCCATAACTCGCACAGATGATCGAATTGGCTCCCGAAACATGTTCCGTTGCGTTTGAAACTGTAACGACCCGATATTTTAAACCATTCGCATCCATTATAAGTGTATAGGTAGACACTCATGCCGGAATTGAATTGCTCAAAATACCGCGTTGTTAATAAAATTTTGGCAAATCTCAGAATATACATTAAATAAAAATCACAGATCACAGACACAGAGTATATAACAATGCAGCGGAAGTAAAAGAGATAGTAGTTCATGAAGCTACTAAAAAAATATATAAGATACATCAGAGTTAAATGAGATACAACAGAAGAGTAACAAGATACATCACTGAAACACTGGATACTAAAACAAAATAGAAGGCTGGATCTTCAAGGAAAGCTCCAACTCCGAAGGTGAATCTTGAATGCTAACTCAATCAATTTGACCCGAGCGTAAAGCGAAACACAAAACACTCGAGTCAGGACATAAATACTTACAAACTGTAAATCAACTCCAGTGAACAGTAACAAAATGCATCAGTAACTTAAAGGATACTTGGGATTGCCCATCCTCTAAGGATCCGTTAAACTATTTACTATGTAGTAACATACGCTATATACGGTAGTGTCTAATCAGTAAAGTATAATCATATAGAAAATAGCGTTAAGGGGATGGTGAACCTTAACGCGGTCGGATCTTTAAAACCAAAATCGTAGTGGGCTCGATATAAGGATATGACACGACACGCGAGGCAATGCCAGGGTGGATACACCGTTTGCACTCTCGGACCGGTGGTGACGGCAAGCCAGCAGCTTCCGCCCACCTCGAACAATACCCCCAAATCAAAATGGCGCCTCCGAATCGAATCACAACAGTAATAAAATAGTTTTCGATGGAGCATGCTCGATGAAAGGGTGCGACCCTTTGTGTAGCCCGGTATAGCTCATGTTTTAGTCATATATACCAACTCACGGGAATTGGGTCCACGTAATATACCTCGAGAACGTCGCCACCATCCTACTTCATTCTGGAATCTCCACCATGTACACATTTGTTAAAGTGGTTTTCGGTATTGGCCGGCTATAAAACAATATCCGATCCCGTTCTCTTTAACAACCAATCGTTATTATAACCCGTAGTTATAACTTTAAAACAATATTTTATACTTCAAAATAAAATATCCCTTTCAATCCAAATCTTTATCAAAATAAAGATTAAATCATTTCCAAAACCATTTCAATATATCATCGTAAAATATCTTTCAATTCAAATATTTATCAAAATAAATACCAAGTCATTTCTAACCATTTCAATATATTAAATTTTCATACCCTTTCAACACTACCTTTCAGTTCCAAAATATCATATCTTTTCAGAACTTCTTTTTAAATCATGTTAATATCAAAATGTCCTATCTTTCAAACTCCGTTTTTCAAATCATTTAATATCAAAAATATCATATCTTTCAAAACTTCGTTTCAAATCATTTTAATATATCAAAATATCATATCCTTTCAAAACTTCATTTTCAAATCATTTTAATATATCAAAATATCGTATCTTTTCAAAACTTCATTCATTTCAAATCGTTATTCATTTTATTCAATCTAAAATACCATTTCAATTCATATTTTAAAACAGTTTATATCCCAAAAATTCCTCTTTTTTTTTCATTTCAATGAAGTTATTATGCTTAATAATTAAATAATTAAATTTCCAAAAATTTCAACTTCTAAAGTTTATTTATTCACTTAAGTTTATCAAAAACCGTGAAAATTCACTTTTCGCATCATTTAGAAAACTTCTACGGAAAGTTACATTCAAAACAGTTCAATTTAACAAAGGACAGCATTTTAAAATGTTATAATAGGTTTACTTAAATTTCGAATAACTCAGTTAAATTCAAAGATTATAGCACTTACAAAAATTGCTATAATAGCTTTAATTCAATTTAGCTTTTTAGTTCATTATCATCAACTACAGCGTTTACAAATGCTGTAATATCATTTACATTGTAATTAATAACATTTCAAAAATACAGTCAATTAACTTCAAATATTCAATAAAATTTCTCAACCAATTATATTTTTATTAGAAACATTTTTAACTTATAAAATCATACATTTTCACATTTATAAACATCATTTAATTTTCCTCAAGTTCATGATTTTATAAAGTTAAATTTCCATTCAAAAATAAAGATTTAATAATAATCCACTTATTAAAATGCAATGTTCAATTTTAAAATCCATTACATTAAATTTCAACTTAACACTTAAGTTCAAATTCTCAAATATAACTTAGTTTTATTTTTATTTGCTTAACTAAAAGTTCACTTTTACGTCAATTTCATAAATTTCCAATTCTAGTTATATTTCAAAGTTTCAACTTAAAATATTTATTCATTTCACATTTCAACTTTATTAAAAATCATAAATATGATAAAAATCATTTTAAATTCAAATTATCATAAATTTTTCATAATTTCATACTCAATTAAATTTCCAATTAAAATTAAATCAAAATTTCCAAAACAACTTACGTTCAAAATTTCTAACTTTTTCATTAATTCATGTCACTTACAATTATTCGGAAAATCAATAATATTTTACAAAAATCCTTTTTTTTATTAAATTAAAAATCAAAATATTATAATAATTAAATTTCTAAAATATTTAAAATTTTTAGAAAACATATTTTAACTACGGGCCTGTATAAAATTTTCTACGCTAGGTAAAGTGATACGGGTAATATATCATTTCAACCCGTAATTTACAAAGAAAAATCCGGGTTTTATCATTTCAAACCCGCAATCCCAAGTCAAAATGAATAATTTAAAACCATTCAGGCCTATCATTTCAGCCCATAACAATTTTTTTCTAACAGGGAACTTGCAGTGTGATCATATACAGAAATAATATAAACAAGGTCAATATCACAATATACAGTCATATATGAGATGTCCGGTGAAAATTAACAGTTTAAACATGGTAATAACATGGCATAGCATATAATATGATCATCATTAATTTGCATAAACATTTTATATTACTAAACACTTGTCATCAATTCACTTTTCATATGTATAAATGTCAGAGTGAGAAAGACTCACCTTTTTCAAACCTAGAGACCAAAACATACAAGCACGACTCCAAAGGCACGACAAGCACAATTGCACGACTTTTGATTTGAGTTGAAAGATAGCCAAGATATGATTTTGTATCAACAACCCAAAACAAAACAAACAAGACAATATATAAACATTCAACATAAAATAACATTGAAACAATTTTGAAATACAAAGCAAAATGAACAAGATAGATTGGACCTTGCTTCAACCACTTCAATGCTTGGCCTAAGGGACATTTACGCTTGGCTATGATGATGCTTTGCCTCAGGTATGACATCATATAGGTCAGGTTTAACATCATATAGGCAAGGTAACAAGTGGAGATGAAGGTGTAGTGGTGCAACATAAAGCATATATAGGGTCAAGGTTAAATAAGTTGAGTTTTTGTGACATTTTTGGCTCGGCCATGGGCATGTGGTGGCTTGGCCATGTTTGTACAGGTCTGGACAGTAGCTGGAGCAGCGGCCAAAGGTGGTGGAGTGGCTGGTGGTGGTGGCTAAGGGGTGGCCAAAGCAAGATATGGAGGGTAGGTGATGATATGTGTGGTCTAGGCAATGTTTTAAGGAGTTTTGTGGAAGTTTTGTGGTGCTAGCTTCAATGGATGGGCACGACTTGGCCATGGTCTGATTTCCAGAGGGTGGTGGGTGATGTGGCAGAGGGTGGAGGTCAGGTCAGAGGTGGTGGCCGTGGCTATGGAGGAGAGGCCAAGCAATACTCATGAGAAAACAAGGCAAAATATAAGAAAACAATGGAAAAAGAAGAGCAAAAAGAAGAGGAAAAGAGGAGCCATTACCAAACCTTTCTAGCCGTGAAAAATGAAGTGGAGAGGAATGTTTTCACGTGAAAATGAGGTAAGAAATGCAAAGCTTCAATAAAGAAAGGAACGGTCAAAGGAAATTAAATCTATTAATTGGAAAAGAAACGGAAGAAGAAACGTTAAAACGATTTTACGTTTCTTTGCTTTCAAACCTTTCAAACTTCCTATATATATTCATATACATCTTAAATAACTGAAAACACTTATAAATTTCAGTTAGAATTCGAAAATATTACAGATAAACAAAATACTAATAGTTAATTATTAATTAGATATGATTAAAATAAGAAAAATGACATAGAAAAATGAAAACTAGACTTAGGAATTAGAAATAACTTCAATACACTTTGGAAAAATTTTCTTAAATTTAAATACATGTAAAATGAATAAAATAAAGTAAAACACAACAATAAAAGTGAATGTATAAAATAAATCAATAAATTTTAATTATATATAATTAAATTAAGAAAATGGCTTAAAATTGCAGACTAGGCTTTAAAAATTAGAAATAATTTCAAATGAACTTTAGAAAATCTTCATGGACTTGTAAAAATATTTATAACAAATAAAATAAAATTCATTCACAAAAAAAAAATTAATTAACTAAAATTTATAAGAAGAAAATAGCAGAAAGTTATAAAACAGCCTTTAAAAAAATAGGAAATAAATACAGTAAATTTTGGAAAAATTCTGTTATCATTTAATAATATTTAAAAGTAAAAATATAAATAATAAAACATATTATTACATATTAAAATAAAATATAACAAAGAAGAAGTAATTTATTCAATTTAAAATAGTCATTGTTAAATAACCCTATATATGCACAATATTGTAAAGGGTATAATTTTCACAATTTACATCCAAATTCAACGAAACGAAAAGTGGTGTTCTTAGAATTTTATGTAAAAATTTAAATTTTAAACTTTTAAAATTTTAATTTGAAATTCACAGTTTGAGTATTTTGACCAAAATCAACATTTCAGGCAAATATTCAACTTACACAAGTTTGGAATTATAACTCATAAAAAAAAATCAAGATTATATTTAAATAATAAATTTAATCATTTCAAATAAGAAAAATAAGTTTTTAAATCAAAATTTTACATTAAAAATAATTAAAATATACAATAAAATAATTACAAAATACAGGGTTGTTACACTCCCCCCCACTCAAAACTTTTCGTCCCCGAAAAGGAATGAGGTATGGAAGGGCACAGAAAAGATAGAGTGAAATAGGATTAAGATAAGATGATACGAAGATTGAAGTTATACCTGATAACTGTTGTTATAGGTAAGTTTTACAAGATGGAGGTGATCTTTCCAAGATCCTCCAGAATCAAGAACACAAGCACGAAAAAGGTGGATTCAAAATGATTACCAAAGGTTTATCAAAGATTATAGAAAGATTTCTAAACAGAAAGATTATAGAAAGATGCCTATACCGGTCTATAGCAAGATAAGGATAATAAGGACAACCAAAAGATAGTTTGAAAACAAAATAAGGAAATGAATTTGAAAGCATGGAAATTTCAACTTAAACAGAGAATAAATCTTTAAACAAGTTAAATAAATCTTAACTATCTCAAATTTCATTATCTTATTATCCAATCATCTAAAATTAACCATTTTTAAAACCATGGGTTTGAAAAATAATCATTTATTACACTCACAATGTACTTAATAAATTTTATTCTTCTTTATTCCTAATCAAAATTAAATTTATTCCTCTCAATATATTTATCACTCATGTTAAACATACTTACACTTAATATAACTGCTTTCTTTTATTCTTAGTTCTTTTAATATTATTTTGTTATAAGTTATTCAATTACCCTTTATTATATTTACCTCTGTTAATCAATTTATAATTAAAATTTAAGTGTATAACATTTATTATAACCGCTCAAATTTCTTTTATAAAATCTTTTATATTGCATATTATCCAAATTACATTGTTAACTTCTGAAATTAAGGTAAGTTATATTTGAATGCACTTGTATTATGCATGTAAAACTTTCCAATTTAATTATCTCAAGTTTTAATCATTTATCCAAATTTTTGATTTTCTTTTTATAATTGAAATTATTCTTTAAGATAGAGTTTAAGAATTAAATTTCCGATTCCATTCAAACCATTTAGAGATAAGTAATAATATATACATAATATATCAAATCAAAATTCAATCATATATTTATATATATGTTATAAACCAAGTCATATTTTAGAAATTCAAATCAATTTAATTCCCAAAACAAAGCTGTAGCAAGACTACAGAACAGTCTCTTCACTCCGAAACTCGAAAATGAACGTCGATGATGCTGCAGTCATCACCGGAATTATTTTCCAGCGACAAAGAGAAGAGTACTAATTTTTAAACTTTCAAGTTCTTTGAAAACAAATTTCTATTCGAAAATACTTTAAATAATATAACCCTTTAAAACTTTAAACACAAGGTTTGAAACCATCGGAAATTAAATTCTCAAATTTCTTGTTTTAAATTCATTTCAGTTCCCAAATAAATTTATAAACAACTATCTATAAATTCATTTATAGAACAATAAATGATAAATTAAGTATTATCATTTCAAATAATCAATTTTAAATCAATTTATTAAGTTCCATAAATTTACTTGTATATCAAAATTTTATTTCATTAACCAAATTTTAAAATAATATTGTGTCAGTTTGTTCTGCCAAAGTGTTTTAGAAATCCTATCGATAGTGTTGATCAGACGAATCGATCAGAATCCCAACTCAACATCAACAACTCAAACTACACAATATATAAACAAAACATAGATTTACAAGTACAATTCAAAATGTTTGAAAATAGGTTGGAAACAAAAGGCAAGATGATTAAATAACAAAATAGGGAGGTGGATAAGCTTAAATAAATCACGGGCAACCTTAATCGGGTCAACCGTGACTTAAAGAATAAGATCAATGTGGATTTTTCTGGGGTAAATCTACATTCGATCTCAATAGATAAAGTTTGGAATAACAAAAGATATTAGCATCTAAACCAAGGATAGATAAGAATCTCTGGTGAATCGATGCTAATTGTAAAGGAGTTTCCCCTTTTTCAATTCAATTTGAAATTGGCGTGACCGCCGACTCACTAGAAAGATCATTCGAAGCGAAGTTATGGAATACTCCAGAATCAAAAGAAGATGAATAATGAAAAACACGAATGGATTTTGGAACCGCAGGGAATGTTCAAAAATTCAAAGGAATCGAGTCAAAAAGGAAGAGATTCAAACTCGAATGAAAGTGTTCTGTAAATACATTCACTCCATATGCTGAATTTTGCCTAGAGCTACCAAAGCTCTGATACCAACTGTAACGACCCGATATTTTCAACCATTTGCATCCACTATAAGTGTATAGGTAGACACTCGTGCCGGAATTGAATTGCTCAAAATACCGCGTCGTTAATAAAATTTTGGCAAATCTCACAGTAAATAAAAATCACAGATCACAGACACAGAGTATATAACAATGCAGCGGAAGTAAAAGAGATAGTAGTTCATGAAGCTACTAAAAAAATATATAAGATACATCAGAGTTAAATGAGATACAACAGAAGAGTAACAAGATACATCACTGAAACACTGGATATTAAAACAAAATAGAAGGCTGGATCTTCAAGGAAAGCTCCAACTCCGAAGGTGAATCTTGAATGCTAACTCAATCAATCTGACCCGAGCGTAAAGCAAAATACAAAACACTCGAGTCAGGACATAAATACTTATAAATTGTAAATCAATTCCAGTGAACAGTAACAAAATGCATCAGTAACTTAAAGGACACTTGGGATCGCCCATCCTCTAAGGATCCGTTAAACTATTTACTATGTAGTAATATACGCTATATACGGTAGTGTCTAATCAGTAAAGTATAATCATATAGAAAATAGCGTTAAGGGGATGGTGAACCTTAACGCGGTTGGATCTTTAAAACCAAAGTCGTAGTGGGCTCGATATAAGGATATGACACGGCACGCGAGGCAATGCCAGGGTGGATACACCGTTTGCACTCCCGGACCGGTGGTGACGGCAAGCCAGCAGCTTCCGCCCACCTCGAACAATACCCCCGAATCAAAATGGCGCCACCAAATCGAATCACAACAGTAATAGAATAGTTTCCGATGGAGCATGCTCGATGAAAGGGTGCGACCCTTTGTGTAGCCCGGTATAGCTCCTGTTTTAGTCATATATGCCAACTCACGGGAGTTGGGTCCACGTAATATACCTCGAGGACGTCGCCACCATCCTACTTCATTCTGGAATCTCCACCGCGTACACAGTTGTTGAAGTGGTTTTCGGTATTGGCCGGCTATAAGACAATATCCGATCCCGGTCTCTTTAACAACCAATCGTTATTATAACCCGTAGTTATAACTTTAAAACAATATTTTATACTTCAAAATAAAATATCCTTTTCAATCCAAATCTTTATCAAAATAAAGATTAAATCATTTCCAAAACCATTTCAATATATCATCGTAAAATATCTTTCAATTCAAATATTTATCAAAATAAATATCAAGTCATTTCTAACCATTTCAATATATTAAATTTTCATACCCTTTCAACACTACCTTTCAGTTCCAAAATATCATATCTTTTCAGAACTTCTTTTTAAATCATGTTAATATCAAAATGTCCTATCTTTCAAACTCCGTTTTTCAAATCATTTAATATCAAAAATATCATATCTTTCAAAACTTCGTTTCAAATCATTTTAATATATCAAAATATCATATCCTTTTAAAACTTCATTTTCAAATCATTTTAATATATCAAAATATCGTATCTTTTCAAAACTTCATTCATTTCAAATCATTATTCATTTTATTCAATCTAAAATACCATTTCAATTCATATTTTTAAACAGTTTATATTCCAAAAATTCCTTTTTTTTCATTTCAATGAAGTTATTATGCTTAATAATTAAATTATTAAATTTCCAAAAATTTCAACTTCCAAAGTTTATTTATTCACTTAAGTTTATCAAAAACCGTGAAAATTCACTTTTCGCATCATTTAGAAAACTTCTACGGATAGTTACATTCAAAATAGTTCAATTTAACAAAGGACAGCATTTTAAAATGTTATAATAGGTTTACTTAAATTTCGAATAACTTAGTTAAATTCAAAGATTATAGCACTTACAAAAATTGCTATAATAGCTTTAATTCGATTTAGCTTTTTAGTTCATTATCATCAACTACAGCGTTTACAAATGCTGTAATATCATTTACATTGTAATTAATAGCATTTCAAAAATACAGTCAATTAACTTCAAATATTCAATAAAATTTCTCAACCAATTATATTTTTATTAAAAACATTTTTAACTTATAAAATCATACATTTTCACATTTATAAACATCATTTAATTTTCCTCAAGTTCATGATTTTATAAAGTTAAATTTCCATTCAAAAATCAAGATTTAATAATAATCCACTTATTAAAATGCAATGTTCAATTTTAAAATCCATTACATTAAATTTCAACTTAACACTTAAGTTCAAATTCTCAAATATAACTTAGTTTTATTTTTATTTCCTTAACTAAAAGTTCACTTTTACGTCAATTTCATAAATTTCCAATTCTAGTTATATTTCAAAGTTTCAACTTAAATTATTTATTCATTTCACATTTCAACTTTATTAAAAGTCATAAATATGATAAAAATCATTTTAAATTCATTTAAATTCAAATTATCATAAATTTGTCATAATTTCATACTCAGTTAAATTTCCAATTAAAATTAAATCAAAATTTCCAAAATAACTTACATTCAAATTTTCTAACTTTTTCATTAATTCATGTCACTTACAGTTATTCAGAAAATCAATAAGATTTTACAAAAATCCTTTTTTTTATTAAATTAAAAATCAAAATATTATAATAATTAAATTTCTAAAATATTTAAAAATTTTAGAAAACATATTTTAACTACGGGCCTGTCTAAAATTTTCTACGCTAGGTAAAGTGATACGGGTAATATATCATTTCACCCCTAATTTACAAAGAAAAATCCAGGTTTTATCATTTCAAACCCGCAATCCCAAGTCAAAATGAATAATTTAAAACCATTCAGGCCTATCATTTCAGCCCATAACAATTTTTTCTAACAGGGAACTTGCAGTGTGATCATATACAGAAATAATATAAACAAGGTCAATATCACAATATACAGTCATATATGAGATGTCCGGTGAAAATTAACAGTTTAAACATGGTAATAACATGGCATAGCATATCATATGATCATCATCAATTTGCATAAACATTTTATATTACTAAACACTTGTCATCAACTCACTTTTCATAAGTATAAATGTCAGAGTGAGAAAGACTCACCTTTTTCAAAGCTAGAGACCAAAACAACATACAAGCACGACTCCAAAGGCACGACAAGCACAATTGCACGACTTTTGATTTGAGTTGAAAGATAGCCAAGATATGATTTTGTATCAACAACCCAAAACAAAACAAACAAGACAAGATATAAACATTCAACATAAAATAACATTGAAACAATTTTGAAATACAAAGCAAAATGAACAAGATAGATTGGACCTTGCTTCAACCACTTCAATGCTTGGCCTAAGGGACACTTATGCTTGGATATGATGATACTTTGCCTCAGGTATGACATCATATAGGTCAGGTTTAACATCATATAGGCAAGGCAACAAGTGGAGATGAAAGTGTAGTGGTGCAACATAAAGCATATATAGGTTCAAGGTTAAATAAGTTAAGTTTTTGTGACATTCTTGGCTCGACCACGGGCATGTGGTGGCTTGGCCATGCTTGTACAGGTCTGGACAGTAGCTGGAGCAGCGGCCAAAGGTGGTGGAGTGGCTGGTGGTGGTGGCTAAGGGGTGCCCAAAGCAAGATATGGAGGGTAGGTGATGATATGTGTGGTCTAGGCAATGTTTTAAGGAGTTTTGTGGAAGTTTTGTGGTGCTAGCTTCAATGGATGGGTACGGCTTGGTCATGGTCTGATTTCCAAAGGGTGGTGGGTGATGTGGCAGAGGGTGGAGGTCAGGTCAGAGGTGGTGGCCGTGGCTATGGAGGAGAGGCCAAGCAATACACATGAGAAAACAAGGCAAAGTATAAGAAAACAATGGAAAAAGAAGAGCAAAAAGAAGAGGAAAAGAGGAGCCATTACCAAACCTTTCTAGCCGTGAAAAATGAAGTGGAGAGGAATGTTTTCACGTGAAAATGATGTAAGAAATGCACAACTACAATAAAGAAAGGAACAGTCAAAGGAAATTAAATCTATTAATTGGAAAAGAAACGGAAGAAGAAACGTTAAAACGGTTTTACGTTTCTTTGCTTTCAAACCTTTTAAACTTCCTATATATATTTATATACATCTTAAATAACTGAAAACACTTATAAATTTCAGTTAGAATTAAAAAATATAACAGATAAACAAAATATTAATAATTAATTATTAATTAGATATGATTAAAATAAGAAAAATGACACAGAAAAATGAAAACTAGACTTAGGAATTAGAAATAACTTCAATACACTTTGGAAAAATTTTCTTAAATTTAAATACATGTAAAATGAATAAAATAAAGTAAAACAAAGCAATAAAAGTGAATGTATAAAAAAAATCAATAAATTTTAATTATATATAATTAAATTAAGAAAATGGCTTAAAATTGAAGACTAGGCTTTAAAAATTAGAAATAATTTCAAATGAACTTTAGAAAATCTTCATGGACTTGTAAAAGTATTTATAACAAATAAAATAAAATGCATTCACAAAAAAAAAAAAATCAAGTAAGTAAAATTTATATGAAGAAAATAGCAGAAAATTATAAAACAGCCTTAAAAAAAAAGGAAATAAATACAGTAAATTTTGGAAAAATTCTATTATCATTTAAAAATATTTAAACGTCAAATATACATAATAAAACATATTATTACATATTAAAATAAAATATAACAAAGAAGAAGTAATTTATTCAATTTAAAATAGTCATTGTTAAATAACCCTATATATGCACAATATTGTAAAGGGTATAACTTTCACAATTTACATCCAAATTCAACGAAACGAATAGTGGTGTTCTTAGAATTTTATGTACTTTCATAATAAAAGAAAAAAATTAAATTTTAAACTTTTAAAATTTTAAGTTGAAAGTCACAGTTTGACTATTTTGACCAAAATCAGCATTTCAGGCAAATATTCAACTTACACAAGTTTGGAATTATAACTCATAAAAAAAAATCAAGATTATATTTAAATAATAAATTTAATCATTTCAAATAAGTAAAATAAGTTTTTAAATCAAAATCTTACATTAAAAATAATTAAAATATATAATAAAATAATTACAAAATACAGGGTTGTTACAAGAACGCGGGGTGAACCTTAGAAACGTCAGCCAGTACGCTTCATTTGGAGTTCGGAAAATCTGGATGAATATAAATTGGATAATTTTCTATAAAATCCCTTGCTTTCTTCATTTTGCAAACAACATTGAAACCCTAGGGTTTAG
The DNA here is from genome assembly GCA_030765085.1 of Allium cepa. Classification (NCBI taxonomy): domain Eukaryota; kingdom Viridiplantae; phylum Streptophyta; class Magnoliopsida; order Asparagales; family Amaryllidaceae; genus Allium; species Allium cepa. The sequence goes on along the minus strand of CM060939.1, from coordinate 957,304,058 downwards.
AAACCTTCAGCCGCCGCTTGTTTAACCAATGGCCGAAAATTACTGATCTTCTCCCTTCGATCTCTTCAAATCCACAAACAATTTGAGAAAAGTATCAACTAAGAAAACGTGAGGCACGAAGCGATCTCCAACTAAAACGGTTATGATGGAAATCGATGCGGTAGATCGCCAGAAAATCAAGCTTAAACGACCATGTTTCGTGCACGTTTTTATGTGCCATGGAATGACCGAGCTCGACTCGGTTGTAGGCGCTGGTAGGTGGGGTCGATGGCTTCCAAACGATGGTCGCCGATCGTGTTTTAGTCAAGTGTGGAGATGGTGGCTTGGAACCCTAGTTCGTGTGCATATGGGTTTGTTTAACGCGATTTCTACTGGGTAGCGAACGTGAGAGGGAAGAGGAAAGGGGTGCGGCCTGATGTGCTTGAACTTGGGATGGACGGCTGTGATTTAATGGAGGTTGAAAATTGAAAAGAAATGTTGTAAAAATTATATAAATAAATTCGTGAATGTTTAAAAATTCATATCTTTTTCATACGAGGTCGAAAACGCACGAAACTTTTTGCGTTGGAATCGTATGGACGAGCGCTACGCGATGCAACTGGTTTCGAGTCGATTGGATTTAATGAAATTTTCGAATAAAATTAAACGTCTGTTTAATTTTATTCGAAATCAAAGCTGAAACGGAAATAAATCAAGGTGAGAACTTCTCACTCAATCGAATCGGTTTCGATTTTTTTAATTTTAAATAGTTATATTTAAAATTCTTGAATGCATGTTTGAATGATGATTGTTATCTATTGATTGTTAAAATAGACATTATGCACCGTTAGTAAGCGGATGTTATTTATTAAAAACATATACCGCGAATATTTCACAATACAGTGAAATTGGTATTATTTATGTACTTGGAGTTGATTTCCCGCATTATATAGCGGATGAGACCCTATTGCGCTGTCTATTAAGCGGATAATATTGTATAAATCCTATATACCGCGATAATTCCGTACTGGAACAGAATTGGTATTGTGCTAATGTTTGTGGATGCAGGGAAACAGGTTGGAGGGATCCAACTGGATTCCTCAACTGTACTGATTTATTTACAAATATTTTGATATTGATTGATTATCATATCGATATATGATATTTGGATGTCGTGATTGACTATTTGGTGCTGTTGCATCATCAGATCCATTTTTGAAGTTTTAAAATAATGATTTTGGTTTTTAAAAGAATTTTTAAAGTGATTTTTGAAAGTATACATTTTATTTAATTTGGAATTGTTAAAATAAATAAACATTTTAATTTTATGGTTATAAAAGTTATATTTTTGGGAAAATAATACTTAAGTGTAATTTTGGAGTTATATAAGTTTTAAACAACGTTTTGTGAATTAATAAAGAGATTGGTTTATTTAAATTGAGATTTTTGAATTTTATAAACGGTTTATATAAAAGATTTATAAAATTTATATTTAATAAGTCAAAGATATTAGAATTATAAAACGAGCTTTTATAAGTGTTAAAATAAAGTTGTACTTAGTTTTATAAGTAAATAAGAATTTTAGATTTATAAACAAACGATGATATAAAAGAATGGATATGTGAATAAATGGGTTATAAGTAATTTACTTATAAGTTAGATTCGGCATATAAACGAAATATAAATTAGATTAATAAAGGAGATTTATAAATCGAAGCTTATAAATAGAAATGGAATTTATAGACATTGTTTATAAATTCGAAATCAATGGAGTTTAATAAATTGAAAGTTGAAATTGGTTAAGGAAGTATATTCACGATTTTGGACAGTGAATATATTATCAGATAAAATGGATATGCTTGGGAAAATGAATATTATAAAATGAAGTTAATCGTTTTAACGATGTTTTAAAATGTATTATGAATCGAATACATAGATTTCAACATTTATTGTTGAAATAGACGTTTTCGAGAAATAGAAGGAAATGATGGACTATAACACTTTTGTTATAGTAAATGATTTCCGAAAGGAAATGTTTTTGTATAGTATTGGGATTTATATATCTATTTTAATTTCGAATCCTTATACTAGTGATTTTGGGTTGTCGTAACGTTGTTTTGCGCAACATTCGTTTTGGCCCAAATAAATATGTTTAAGAGAATGATTTCCTTAAAGAATGAAATATATACTTAATTTCGGTTTAAGTATATTGAATATTTTCCAAGTGTTGAAAATAAATGGATTTGTGAATTACTTATTAATAAATAAGTACGGAAATGTTTTTCCAATGTGAAATGAAACGTTTTGAGAATTTATTTTTTTGAAGACAAATTGAAAATGAATATTAGAAATCGATTTGGGAATTATATATTCATAAATATTTTGGAATGTAAATTCACCATGGAATTTATAAATGAAAAGGGGAATTTGTTTAAAAATAAACGTTGATTTATTTTTTTGAAGTGTGGGAATAAATTTACGGATTTGGAACGTAAATATAAAGTAAATCGGTAAGGATTTATTTAATTGGTTTAAATGAACCATGTTGAAATGAAAGTATTTCGCATAAGGAAAATGATTGAAATTTGTTTTCAAAAGTGATAAAGGTGAAAAGTGATTTGAAATTGTTTTCAAATGTTGAAGTGTGGAAATATATATCTAGTAAAGATATTTTGGAAAGTAAATAATTTGGGAAATTATTTGGAATTTGGTGATGTTGAACACACTTATTGATAGTTAAATAATCCGACTATCAATATTTACCTTTAAATAGGTATTTGTTGTGATTGCTTGAATTTGAATGCCACACTTATTTTTGAATAAACCCTCACTATTTGGGTTAGCCGGGAAAGGACCTTGGGGTCGTATAACCCATTCTGAATATGTGATACGTCGTAATGGATTGCATTTGATGACTGGTGTTGAAGACCAGATATTTTTGAATACGAAAGGATTACCGTTGAGTTACTCTACATCTGCTGATCTCCGATGTAGAGATTTTATCACCCTTAGTGACGGGAAGTCCGGACGTGATTAGAAATTATCCGGAATGCAAGGACTTCTCTGTAAGTGCCTTCGGTTCTGTCCGATCCCGGAACAGACTTGTATGGATTGTATGTCTGACGTTACAATTTGAGATGTAAAGCTGGTTTCTATCAAATATATTTCTGTTGGTGGCGGAGAATTTATTCTCTTAGCTTAACACCCTTCTCTGAGACGTACGAGCTCAGAGGTTATGTAGTTGATGGTTACTAGTGATATGTTCCCAAATTGGTAATGTGGCATGCTGAGTGTTGATGTGAGATGATCATTGTTTGATCATTTGTGATATGATCATTTGCTTGATCATTTATCTTGGTGATCATTAGTTTGATCATTTGTTGACCCGAAGCACAACTTTTGTATAAAGCGTGGCTTTGTGGACGAGACTTCGTCGGACCTCACACCCCGTAAATGGTCAAAACAGGAAGGATGCGGCAAGGTTATAAGGGGGTAGCGCCCCTTTAGTGTATGTCATTCCTTCTGGATAGAGGTGGTATCATGGTATGGAGCCCAGATACTTAACCTATGTTGTTGCTGCAAATTTATTGCTTTGTGGTTGTTGGAAATTGAGGATCCTCGGATAGATCGGTTACGATCGGGGGATGACGTATTCGTGTCAGTAGTTACCTAGTTAGGGGTAACCCGGCCTTGTGTTGGCAGAGATCCGGTTTGGTTCTCGGGTCGTCTTTCCAGAGGCGTACCCATGTGGCAATGGGAAGTTCCTTGGCCTGACAATTTGTTGGAAATCCAAAGAAACAATACGATCTTGTACGGTTTTAGTTGTAGAACCTATCATTCACTTATGGTGGCGCCCCACTGTTTGGATGGTAGCTATAGTAGGCATAAGTGCGAAATGCATATGCTGGCTAAGATTTATATATTTATTTTCGAAATGAATTTTGCCTACACTATGCACTAGTAATAATATCAAATGTTTCTTTTTAATGCGTACCAAGCATCTTTGACTATCATAAGGAGAAATCTCCTCCGATTCCGCGTTTGCATTGTGTGTGTGTGCGGGAGGCCTTATGGTTGTCTCATTTTTTAAAAAGCATTGCGAATTGACTTTAAAAATATTCCTCTATTTTGTTTTAAAGATAAACTGTTTTGAGTTCTCACACCGGTCACATGACTGACTCGGAGTTTATTGTTTTCCTTCCTAAACTCTGGGTGCCCACCAATTTCCACACGGGCAGTCTAGAGTTAGGTTATCAGGATATTCTGAAATTCAAGAGTTGCTGGAGGCAAGCTGGATAGCATGGCGTATTACTAGTATATAGTATTTCCTTTCCGCTATTTTTTATTGTTTATTGTTGTACACTCTGATGATGAAATGTAATGTAATATGATGTAATGTAATAACTGATACAGTTCTTTGTTTAAAGATTATTCATTTATCTATTATATGTTGTTCCGCTGCGATTGTGAGATTCTGATATTGTTCTGTTGTTTCTGTTCTGTTTTATCTTTCTCTCTCTTCTCTTCTTCTATCTTCTACCTCTTCTTTAACCCTAACGTTACGGTTTTCCGGCATACAATTGCTCGGCAGTTGATACAGTGGACGTATTGATGTCGTTTTTCGAGGGTCGAAAAATCGCGAACGTTACAATCAAACTTAAGTTTTCTTCTATTTGATTCTCATTTAAGCAACTTCCATTAAATTCAGTTAGCCCATCTATTTTAAATTTAAATTTCAAATTCACCTTCTCAATTTATCAAAATAATATCCAAGCATATACTTAACTCATTTATACTTCAAACTAATATACCACCAAATTTAAGTTCAGCCTGATAATCCAATTCCAATCACAACTTGATTTAGTTTTTATTCAATCAGACTTCATCCAATTATTATTTAATTCAATTAACCCATTTTAAAATTTTCATTTACTTACTTTAATTCATTTTAGAATTTATTTTATTAATACAAGGCCATTCTCAATTTATTTCTATTCACTTGGGTTTTGTTTTGCAACTCAAACCATTTCTATTATAATCACTTCTCTTATATCCAATTTACTTGCAAATTTCATTAAATATTATTCAAATCACCCTTGAATTTTATTTGTAATTCAAACCATCAAATTTTTCAATCCAACTCTATTTTATTTTTTTATTTTTTACAACATCTTCTCTTATTTAATTCATTATCAAATCTAAGTCGAATTCTATTTAAAATTCGAATTCATCCCCAAACCCATTATCAACTTACAATCTATTTATTTTTCCCAAGTTAAATTTTATTAATATACTCAATCAAATAACTATTTAGCCAATTAGCTTACTTTCAACTTCTAAATCAATATTCGATTTTAATTACAAATCCACTTCATTAAAATTCCAGTTTGGATTTCCTTGATTTTCCAAAATTCAAATATCTTTATTTAAATTTTTTAGAAATGCTTTTAAATTCACATCATACTATTATAATAACTCTTTATAAAAATACTTTTATAACTCGATGTCTCAACCAGTCCATCCTTGTTCTCACAGAAATTCAGTCATACGTTGATCAGGCGTAGGACTGAAAATCTATAAGTACTTAGCAGACTCATTCTCAACATCCAGTGAAAATACTTGAAAAATAATTTTATTGAAAATATCAAAAACAGTTTTTGAAAATAGAGGAAATATCTTGGTGAGAATGCTCTACGAATCATCACCTCCATCCATGGTCGCAGTTACATTCCAGGGTTACGTTGCCATCCCAGCAAAAGTCCATGCAACTGCAGGCTCTCGGTGGCCTCACGATTACGCATGGAACACACAACAGATCAGTTACATCCTAGGGTTACGTTGCCATCACAACAAAAATCCATGTAACTGCAGGCTCTCGGCGGCCTCTGATTTTCGCTGTCGAAATGAAACTTCTCCACTCCTACATAGGTCGCAGTCTACTGATATAAAATCAAATGCAGACCGTTGGCTCTCAGCGGCACACACGACTTTCGCTATGGTATACTCTACTCATAATCCTCAGGAACTAGTTTTGTCCGGACTCCTCACAGGATTAACTTTAGAACACCCCCTTGGGGCTCAAGGCAGTACCACCCAGTGGTACTCCTGAGAAGTTAATTCCAAGGGAAAGCCTTTTTCCCCAGAGCCATCATCAAAACAGTTTATACTATACATATAGTATCTTCCAAATCATACACCTAGCATGATCTCATACAAAGTTCCTTTGCACAAAATCGATAATTCTCAAAGTAGGCTTTTCAAATTTTTAATATTGATTTTACCCAAAAATCAAAAGCCTTTCCAAATCCAAAGGTTCCCAAAAACTTTTTAAAAACCCTCATAAGATCCTTTATATATATATATATATATTCGGATATATATATAATTTTTTTTAAAAACTTTGGATCTTTCAAACTTGTATAAAACTCCTTTTATACTTCAAACACCTTCAAAAATCCTTTTCTTTCGGCAATAGATTTAACAAATGGAGTTTCATCTTACATAAAACAAAGATATTTACTTTGTTTACTCAAAATCAGATATTAAATTTGATTACTCCTTTCAAAATCAATTTATTCAAATCCGTACGATGTACACATATCATTCGTATGCTATACCAATCTGATCGCTCACTAGATTACACAATTTCATTTCCGAACTAGTATCGTCCACTCGACTTCCTATTGCAGACACAGATCTGGTTTCCTGATTAGAAACCGTCATTCTCCTTGTATAGCCATAACTATGATAGAGAATATCCAGAACCAACCAACAATCCATATCCAGGTTCGCCGTCGAAAATCGAGTGAAAAATCCCAACTCAGATCGATATAACTATCTCGAAATTCTGTGCTCGAATCTAGATCAAATCACTATGCGAATAGAATAATATACGTATATCCTACGTATTTAACTTCATTGATTATTAGCCAAATTAATTCCCTTTCTATTCAGATTTCCTTTAATTCCCTTTCACTTATTTACAATTGCCTTAATTCTCATTGAATTATCACTTCAATTCTTATCTTAATTGGGTATTTAAATCAATAACAGTTTGAACTCCGACCAGTTTATTTTTAGAAAATAGATTGAAAATTTTAAAAATAGATAAGTAGTTGAAAAATAATTATTAGTTTGCAGAATAGCTATAACATAGTTAACTAATTGTAAAATAGTCGTAAAATAGTTGAATAGTTTCAAGAATTTTAAATAATTGCAAAATAGTCGTAAATTAGAAATCAGTTTGTGAAATAGTGGAAAAATAGTAATTAGTTTAGAAAGCAGTTGAAAAATGGTTAAATAGCTCCAAAAATAATTGTAAAACAAGTATAAAATAATTTGGCTTCAAGAAAGAAAAGTTGTTTTTATTAGATAGCTTAGAAAAATAAGTTTATATCAAAACAATTTATATTGAAAATAGTCCAGAGTCAAAACTGTTCACTTCCCCAAAAATACAATGTAAATTTACACTTCCATTTAAATTGATCCAATTCCAATTTGAATAACTCCAATTTCCATTGAAATTTATTTAACCCCAATTCAAGTTGAATCAACCCTGGTTTCTTTCCAAATTAAATCAAATTCTATTTGATTTTAATCCTTTTCAACTTCAATTATAATTTCAAATTATTCTAATCAATTTGAATTATTATCAATTGAACCCATTTCAAATTCAAATCATTTCAATATAATCTAAATCAATTTCCCAATTAAATTCTTAATCTTATACGTCTTCAATCACCAATCCAATTAATTCAAACCAAATTCAACTTTGAACTAATTCAATTTCAATCTTGAATTTAAACTATCTCGAATTATATAAATTCGAGTTAAATTCTCAAAAGTTGGTTTAACTTTTTAAACCAAATTAAATTTTATTTAAAGTTTTAAACAATTTAATTTCTGAGTCCAATTCTCTAAATTCCTTTCTATATTATCTTAACTTATGTATTTCATGGTTCAATACAATTTTATTTAAAAATTTAATATATTATTAATTTTTATCTTCCAGTTTGAAGCCAGTTCTTAAACAATTTTAATTTACAAACTCAATCCTTCAAATTTATTTTATTTATACACTACCATTCTCAATTTAAAGATTTTCATTAACAACAAGATGCTATTATCCAATTTATTTTAAAACGTCCATCCATTTTCAAATTTTTTTTTAAATCTCAAACCCGTTTTGAGATCACACAAATTCCCAAGTCAAATCAACCATTTAACTTTCCAAGTTAAATTCCAATTTCATCTTGAAATTTCCAATTCAGGTTGCTTTTTCTCCACTTATTTAACTTTCCCAAAGTTAAATTCCAATTTACTTAATCCAGTCAACCTTACTCAATTTGAATTCCCGCTTCAAACTTCAAAATTCTTTCCCTCTCATAAGTTCAAAACTTATATCACTTTGGGTTTTTACATCACACTTCAGGGAAAAATCAAAACTCAACCTTTTAGAGTTTATTTTAAATTATCTTTGATATCATGTATATCCATACATATATACATATTTATTTCTTGGCCCTCCCAGCCATGTTTTAAAATTTTAAACCACCCTTGGTTTTAAATCCAAATCAAACTTCAAACAACCCATTGTTTTTAACAAGTCCCAATTATCCAAATAATACTTATTATTTTTCATTACTTTGAAACAAAATTTTCGATTTCCGGGACCAGATTTAGAATTTCATTTTCAATCAATTAAATTTTAATTTGGATGTATTTCTATTTCTACTTAATTTAATTCCAATTCAAGACTTCAATTTTGTTGTATTATATTAATTCTTAATTTTAATTTCAATAATTAACAACCAATCACCTAAATATTTATTAGAAGGAAATATTACTTTATATATCAAAATATATATTTTATATAAAATCATTTAAGATCTTTATATAAGAAAATAACAAGTACGCTTTCGTATATATATATATATATATATATATATATATATATATATATATATATATATATATATATATTCTCAACTCATTCTAGTGTACTACTGTAAAACCCGCATATTTGATGATGTTATATTTAAATATTTTATTTAAATATTTTTTTTGATACTTAGAATTTAGTCCGAAAAGCTACTTTTTGCATACGGTCGAATTAGGACTCGGGACCACTCCCATTGAGTTTAAAATGCCGTTTGCGACCTTTTTGAGTATGAGCTTCGATATGTTTGGAGAAAGTTGATTTTTGCTACTTTTTCACTTAGGATTTTGATTTGGGCTGAGCCCACTTATGTATTCAGTCCCAACCCCTCTCCTCCTCATTTACTTCATTTCCAATTACTAATACTCAAGCTTTAGCAACTATGGTGGGTGAGATGAGAAATTAAAACTCAAGCCCTAGTTTTCTTTTGCAAATCAAGTTCTAGCTCGAAACTAATAGAAGAACTCATTGGTAAGCTTCTCTTCTTCTTCTCCAACTCAATCTCTTATCAATTTCAGAAATTCCTAAACCTAACTTTGGGAATGTTCTTCTTTTAAAGATTAGAATCAAGCTTCTTGAGTTTCATTTGAAGAGTGGTTGATTCTCCTTTGCTTTCAAGCATCTTATTCAATCGTTTGGGTTCAAAGGTGAGATTTTTAATCTCACATCTAGGTCTATGATTATCTTTGATTGTTAGGTATGAATTCCTAATACTTATTCATGTGTATTCGATTTTGATTTGGATAGGTTTTGTGAACATTCCAAATTTTAGTTTTTTGAGTTCAAATCTTCAAAAATCATAGCTTTGTTGTTTGAACTTGTTTTGGTGATGCATCGAAGAGCTTATAGGGCCGGGTAGTCGATTTGCTTAAACCCCTAGTGACCGTGCTCGCTCGATTGCATTTTGAAGAAGATTGCATCTTCATTTTATAGGCTGGAAAGCAGCCTTGATGCCAGTCAGTCGACTGGACCTTTGAGTCAGTCGACTGGCTGTAGCACATAGGCATTCCGAAGGCAACTAACAGAGGCTCGGGTCCTCTGTTTTCCCTATATTCAGTCGACTGAATTTTTAGGTCAGTCGACTGACAGCAGGAAATTATTTTTCATGCCTCTGGTCCAGTCGACTGGACCTTTTAGTCAGTCGACTGATCTGCACCTATTTGCCTAATTGTGTATATTTGTGCATATTTTTGCTTGGTTTCCAAATTCCATCGATTCGTGTTATTTCCCACTTGTTGTTGCTACGACTTTAATGACTTCTATTCTTGGAATTTTTGGGAATACTCATTTTGATGGATTCGGATCGATTTCTTTGAATTTTTATTCACGTCTTTGAATGTGAATTTTTGTGGTTGATTGTTCTACAATCATTTTCGTGTTTTGTCACTTTAAAAATATAAAGGTTTCAATACCAGTAGTAAATATCAAAACTCTTTCCTTAAACGATTTCAATTCTATTTTAATACCAAATTCGTTTATAAAACCGTTTTCTAATCTATTAGTATATACAAACCTTTACCTCACTCGTATGGGAAATCTAATTAAACGGCTTAGTAAAACAAGTGGTATGAAATGCTTGCGTTTACTTCGCCGGTTAATTCTTGTACTTGTTCGATTGAATCTCTTGTGACAATTTTCTAGTGGAGATCTACAATTTGTTTGTAAATATTTAAGTTAAGCTAGTGGTTATGGGACATGAAGCTAAGCTCATATATTTACTAGCTTACTGTAATTGACACTTCTTGATGATCATGACGATCATTTTTGTGATTTAGACTAGCAATGTGCGATGTCTCTTTGTCTACGAGGGAGACTAAACCCCGTTTGTGTGAGTTTCAACTCACATATGTGGGGTAGCGCCCCATTGTCTTTGGGCCATTCGTGTGTCAAAAAATAATGGCTAGCTACCATGAGATAGCGTCTCGTTCGTGTGATACATATGTTGGTGAGTTTTCATGCACCCGTTCGTGTGATGGGCCTCCCCCCTATTTTGTGTGATGTCTGGATTTCGTGTGTCGAATTCTGGAATTTTCTTCTTCACATATTTTTGTGATTTCTATTGGTATGATTTATCAATTTTTGTGCATAGGTGAATTCGTGTGTCATTGACTCGATTTCTTGATATGATTTCTAGAATTTATGCTTCACCAATTTTCGTGATTTCCATTGATAAGTTTTATCAATATTTGTGCATTGGTGAATTTGTGTGTCATTGACTTTTGTGATTGACATTGGTATAATCGTCAATAATTGTGGTTTGATGAACGAAATAAGGAGTATGAAATTTCTTTGATTATTGTGTAGATTTTGTGACATTGATTAATCCCTTGATGATTTTCAACTACTTATATATATATCACAGCTTGGCATTGTGATTATTATGTGTTTAGTCATATCTCTTACTCTATATCGTTTCATCTGATATTTATAGTTAGACTGATCCGTTTATTATTTTCTTATTAAATAATACTCGGGTCAGACCGAGATGTTACAGGTGCTTCTGCTTGACTTCTCCCCAGGGATTCATTACTTCGACTTTTGGCAAACTACTTAGATTAGTAGTTTATTTTGTTGCATACACTTGAGATATAGACTCATAGCTGTATTCTTTTGTATAGCACATGTTGCTATTCTTTTGTATTATTGTGGATCTTTTTGACCACTACTCTGATATACACTTCCATGTGTTAATTATATATTAATATCTTCTTCCGCCTTTGTGAGATGAATTATCTGTGACTGATTTATGTTATGTTTATTTTTGTATTTGTTTCCGAAGATATTATAGCCACTGTGTAGTAGCTTTGAGTTTGTGTCGGTATGTCGGATTTCCTCTTGATAAAGTATTATACTATCTGACATATCGATGCTCGCACAAAGAAATTACACGGATGGTCGCTCCTCAACAGCCTTATTCTCCGTGCTAGTTGACAGCATTCACCGTAATGTTCTTGGCTAGCGTGGGTATAGAGGTGGGGCGCCACAGCTTGGTATCAGAGCGAAACTTCGGAACAATATGGAATGTTATAACAAGGATCATCGTCCTAAGTCTTTCTTAGGAGTCATGCTTTAGGATTTTATTCGAGTCTTCGTACCGATTCATCCTATTTTCTTTTATGATTCCTTGTTTAATCTATCAAGAATTGCTTGATATTGAATTTGGTGAATAACCTTTTTCTTCTTCTTCTTTCTTTCTAAAGAAAGAGAAATGTCTAGACCAGGCCGCCCCAGAGCCGTACCATCTAGCACTCCACCCCATGATGGAGTTTTTATGACTGCTCAACAGCTTCTTGATTTAGTGACGAATGCTCAAGCAACTGGAGCTAACCCGGAACCTACTCACCCAAAGTTGGGATTTGCACGCTTGTGCAGCGATTACACTAATTTTGGTGGGGAGCCATTCAAAGGTTCCGAAACTATTATTGAAGTACAGGCTTGGCTAAGGTCATGCGATCGAATCTTTTCTCGCATGAATCTTATTGACCTTCACCGAGTTCAGGTGGCCTCTAGTATGCTCCGAGAAAGAGCATTGGACAGGTACAAGCTTCTTATTTCTGAGATTAATGAAGCGGATCTCACCTGGGAGCAATTCCGGGAACGCTTCGAGTTGAAATTCGTACCAGAAGCAGAGAAAGTGACATTGGCTCGACGATTTATAGACCTTGTTCAAGGTGAGTCCTCCGTGACTGATTACGTCGCCTCCTTCGAGTCGCTTTCCAAATATGGGGTTGAATACATCAACACCCCTTTAAAGAAGAACCAGAGGTTCGTCTATGGCTTAAACAAAAATCTCAAGAAGCCATTACTTCTAAAATTAGAAGTTTCTTTCGACCAACTCGTTGATATCGCTCTTCGTCTTGAAGAGGCGGATAGGGAGAACGATGTTGAAGTGGTGGGTTCCAAACCAAACTTCAACAACAAGAAGAGGCCAAACAAATTAAAAGGCCCTTATCCCAATAAGAAAGGGAGGCAAGCAACTCCTGTTGAAAAGACCTTTTCCTCTACTCAAGGGAAATGCTATAATTGTGGTTCGAAAGACCATTTTGCGAACAAGTGTTCAAAGCCTCGTACTTGTCGCTATTGCAAAAGCCCGGACCATTTTATGCATGTATGTCCCAAACTTCAAAATAGGAAGGAGGGAAAGATTAATGTTGCTCAAGCTCCTGGCAACACATCTCGTGGCCAAGGTATTTCTCATTCTATTCTGGATGGAACTATTTTATTTCGTGATCATCCTATTCGAGTTCTTTTTGATACGGGTGCGTCCCATTATTTTATATCAAAAGAACTTGTTGATACTTTTTCTTTGGATGTTTTGTGTTTAATGACTTCTTTGAGAATTGCGAATCCGGTTGGTGGATCCACGACAATCAGTTTATTGTGTAAAGATGTCGAGATTATTTTGTGTGATTTTTCTTTCCGAGCCGATTTGCATGTCATGCGTTATTTAGGCTTTGGAATGATTTTGGGAATGGATTGGCTTAACCGTTATGAAGCTCATATCCTATGTCCTAAGCGGACTATTCATCTTCGACATCCTCAATCCGTTAAGCAGATTTCTATTAATCTTAAAGATTCAGATTCCAGCTTGGTTGCATCTTTATATTCTTTAAATCCTCGTGATGACGACGATGATGATGAAGGTGATATTATTTCTCTTATTCACGTTGTTCGTGAATTTTCTGACATATTCGAGCCCGTTTTAGGATTACCACCTAAGCGAGCAATTGAGTTCAGAATTAATCTTATTCCTGGAGCTCAACCTATCACTCGTCCTCCGTATCGTATGTCCAATAAAGAAAACGAGGTGATGCGTAAACAATTATCCGAATTGGAGACGAAGCAATTTATTCGCTCTAGTTCCTCGTCTTGGGGAGCTTCAGCTATTTTTGTGAAGAAATCCGATGGAACACTTAGGCTTTGCGTTGACTACCGCAAGCTTAATGATCTTACTATCAAAAATAAATATCCTTTACCTCGGATTGATGATCTATTCGATCAACTTAGTGGTGCTAGAGTCTTTTCACAATTAGACTTAGCTACTGGATTTCATCAGCTTCGTATTGCAGAGGATAGTATTCCTTTGACATCGTTCCGTACTCGCTATGGATCTTATGAATGGCTTGTTATGCCATTTGGTCTAACGAATGCTCCTGCTTATTTCGTTGACCTTATGAATAGAGTTTTCAAAGACTTCCTCGACCGGTTTGTTCTCATCTTTATCGATGATATTCTTGTGTATTCTAAAACCGAGGAGGAGCATGAAAAACATCTTCGGATTGTGTTGGAAACTCTTAGGAGTAATCAATTAAACGCAAAATTTTCTAAATGCCACTTTTGGCAATCTCGTGTGAAGTTTCTCGGTCATATTATTTCCGAATCCGGAATTTCCATGGATCCTTCAAAGATTGAAGAGATTCAAGATTGGAAGAGACCGGAGAGTGTGACAGAGATTCGTAGTTTTCTCGGATTGGCGGGCTATTACCGTCGTTTTATCATAGACTTTTCTAAGATTGCCGTGACTCTCACTAGCTTGACGAAGAAAGGTGTTAAATACATTTGGTCGGACAAATGTGAAGCTTCTTTTCAGAAATTAAAAGAACTCCTTTCTGATGCTCCTATTCTCGTTATTCCCGAGGGGAATCAAGATTTCGTTGTTTATACCGATGCTAGTCGCGTTGGTTTGGGTGCCGTTCTTATGCAAAGAGAACGTGTTATTGCTTATGCTTCTAGGCAATTGAAGCCTGCTGAGACTAGATAAGCCACTCATGATTTAGAGCTCGCGACTATTGTTTTCGCCCTTCGTATTTGGCGTCATTATCTTTTAGGAGAAAAATTTGTTCTTTATACCGATCATAAGTCCTTGAAGTATTTATTCTCTCAAAAGGAACTTAATTTGCGTCAACAGCGTTGGCTCGAATTTCTTGCACCATATGATCTTGATATCCTTTATACTCCCAGAAAGGGAAATCGCGTTGTGGATGCACTTAGTCGAAAGCAACAAGCGGTTGTTTCTATGATGATATCCGAATGGAACGATCTCGAGATTTTATCCATTTGTGAGATTCGAGAGCGCGTATCCGATTTGTGCTCATCACTTGTTTTATGTAGCCTTGAGGCCCATCCTTCTCTTTTAGACCGCATTCTTGAAGCTCAAGGGCTAGATCCTGAATTGGCTCTTCTTGGCCAAAATGTTAAGGATAAAATTGGTATTGAAGGTTTGAAAGACTTTGATATTGATTCTCGTGGCGGCATTCGGAAATTTGGTAGACTTATCGTGCCAAATATTAGTGATCTTCGAAAAGATATTTTAGAAGATTCTCATCGTTCCAAATTCACCATTCATCCCGGTAGTAGCAAAATGTACGCGGATATGAAGCGAATTTATTATTGGGAGGGAATGAAACTTGACATCGCTAACTTCGTTAAGCGTTGCATGAATTGCCAACTCGTTAAGGCCGAACATCAAAGGCCCGTTGGGTTATTGCAACCTTTAGAAATTCCAATTTGGAAGTGGGACCAAATTTCCATGGATTTTATAGATGTCCTTCCCTGTTCTCGTTCGGGTCATGATAGCTTATGGGTGATTGTTAATAGACTTACTAAATCCGCCCATTTTATTCCCGTTCGGTCTAACCGAACCGTTCCTCTTTTGGCCAAGCTCTTTGTTAAAGAGTTTGTTAAATTACATGGAGTTCCTACTTCTATTATTAGTGATTGTGATCCATTGTTTACTAGTGGATTTTGGAAGAGTCTTCAAAAAGCTTTGGGAATGAAGCTTAATTTTAGCATCGCTTATCATCCTCAGTCCGATGGACAAACCGAGCGTGTGAATTAAACTCTTGAAGATCTTCTTCGTGCATGTGTTCTTGATTTTGGTGGAAGTTGGGAAGATAATATTTCACTTGTTGAATTTTCCTATAATAATAACTTCCAATCTAGTATTGGTATGGCACCTTTCGAGGCACTCTATGGAAGGCCATGCCGATCTCCTTCTTGTTGGCTTGAGGCCGGTGAGAAGCTGGTTTTAGGTCCAGATTTTATTCGTGATTCCACAGAAAAGATTGACCTTATTCGTCATAGGATGAAAGAAGCCTAAAGTAGACAAAGATCCTATGCCGATAACCGGAGAAGGAAGTTAGAATTTTCTGTGGGAGATTTTGTGTTTGTTCGTGTCTCACCTATGAAAGGTGTTGTACGTTTCAGTCGATCGGGAAAGTTAGCGCCTCGATATATTGGGCCATTTCCTATCGCTGAACGTATTGGTTCCATGGCATATCGCCTTTTATTACCGGCTCAATTTTCTGCTACTCATGACGTGTTTCACGTTTCTCAATTACGAAAATGCCTTCGAGATTCCGATTCTATTCTTGAGCCCAGTGTTGTGGAAGAGATTGAAGTTTCGCCTAATTTAACTTATGAGCAACATCCTATTCGTATCATTGCTTCGGAAGTCAAACGACTTCGAAATAAAGATGTTCCGCTTGTTAAAGTTCAATGGTCTTTAAATCCTAAGGATTGTTCTTGGGAATCTAAAGAGTTCATCGAGCGAACACATCCGGACTTACTTTCTCGTGCTCTTTGAGGTGAACTTCTTATTTCAAACTTCTTTTGTGTTCAATATGCTTTTATGGTTGTTACTATATATCTTCTTCTTAAATATTGCGAGGACGCAATTTCTTTAAGGAGGGGAGTCTATAACAAACCGTATATTTGTTGATGTTATATTTAAATATTTTATTAATTTTTTTTTAATACTCGGAATTTAGTCCGAAAAGCTACTTTTTGCATAAGGTCGAATTAGGACTTGGGACCACTCCCATTGAGTTTAAAATGCCATTTGCGACCTTTTTGAGTATAAGCTTCGATATGTTTGGAGAAAGTTGATTTTTGCTACTTTTTCACTTAGGGTTTTGATTTGGGCTGAGCCCACTTATGTATTCAGTCCCAACCCCTCTCCTCCTCATTTACTTCATTTCCAATTCCTAATACTCAAGCTTTAGCAAAAATGGTGGGAGAGATGAGAAATTAAAACTCAAGCCCTAGTTTTCTTTTGCAAATCAAGTTCTAGCTCCAAACTAATAAAAGAACTCATTGGTAAGCTCCTCTTCTTCTTCTCCAACTCAATCTCTTATCAATTTCAGAAATTCCTAAACCTAACTTTGGGAACGTTCTTCTTTTAAAGCTTAGAATCAAGCTTCTTGAGTTGCATTTGAAGAGTGGTTGATTCTCCTTTGCTTTCAAGCATCTTCTTCAATCGTTTGGGTTCAAAGGTGAGATTTTTAATCTCACATCTAGGTCTATGATTATCTTTGATTGTTAGGTATGAATTCCTAATACTTATTCATGTGTATTTGATTTTGATTTGGATAGGTTTTGTGAACATTCCAAATTTTAGTGTTTTGAGTTCAAATCTTCAAAAATCATAGCTTTGTTGTTTGAACTTGTTTTGGTGATGCATCGAAGAGCTTATAGGGCCGGGTAGTCGATTTGCATAAATCCCTAGTGACCGTGCTCGCTCGATTGCATTTTGAAGAAGATTGCATCTTCATTTTATAGGTTGGAAAGCAGCCTTGATGCCAGTCAGTCGACTGGACCTTTGAGTCAGTCGACTGGCTGTAGCACATAGGCATTCCGAAGGCAACTAACAGAGGCTCGGGTCCTCTGTTTCCCTGCATTCAGTCGACTGAATTTTTAGGTCAGTCGACTGACTGCAGGAAATTATTTTTCATGCCTATGGTCCAGTCGACTGGACCTTTTAGCCAGTCGACTGATCTGCACCTATTTATCTAATTGTGCATATTTGTGCATATTTTTGCTTGGTTTCCAAATTCCATCGATTCGTGTTATTTCCCACTTGTTGTTGCTACGACTTTAATGACTTCTATTCTTGGAATTTTTGGGAATACCCATTTTGATGGATTCGGATCGATTTCTTTGGATTTTTATTCACGTCTTTGAATGTGAATTTTGGTGGTTGATTGTTCTACAATCATTTTCGTGTTTTGTCACTTTAAAAATATAAAGGTTTCAATACTAGTAGTAAATATCAAAACTCTTTCCTCAAACGATTTCAATTCTATTTTAATACCAAATTCGTTTATAAAACCGTTTTCCAATCTATTAGTATATACAAACCTTTACCTCACTCGTATGAGAAATCTAATTAAACGGCTTAGTAAAACAAGTGGTATGAAACGCTTGCGTTTACTTCGCCGGTTAATTCTTGGACTTGTTCGATTGAATCTCTTGTGACAATTTTCTAGTGGAGACCTACAATTTGTTCGTAAATATTTAAGTTAAGCTAGTGGTTATGGGACATGAAGCTAAGCTCATATATTTACTAGCTTACTGTAATTGACACTTCTTGATGATCGTGACGATCATTTTTGTGATTTAGACTAGCAATGTGCGATGTCTCTTTGTCTACGAGGGAGACTAAACCCCGTTTGTGTGAGTTTCAACTCACATATGTGGGGTAGCGCCCCATGGTCTTCGGGCCGTTCGTGTGTCAAAAATTAATGGCTAGCTACCATGAGATAGCGTCTCGTTCGTGTGATACATATGTTGGTGAGTTTTCATGCTCCCGTTCGTGTGATAGGCCTCCCCCCTATTTTGTGTGATGTCTGGATTTCGTGTGTCGAATTCTGGAATTTTCTTCTTCACCTATTTTTGTGATTTCTATTGATATGATTTATCAATTTTTGTGCATAGGTGAATTCGTGTGTCATTGACTGGATTTCTTGAGATGATTTCTAGAATTTATGCTTCACCAATTTTCGTGATTTCCATTGATAAGTTTTATCAATATTTGTGCATTGGTGAATTTGTGTGTCATTGACTTTTGTGATTGACATTGGTATAATCGTCAATAATTGTGGTTTGATGACCGAAATAAGGAGTATGAAATTTCTTTGATTCTTGTGTAGATTTTGTGACATTGATTAATCCCTTGATGATTTTCAACTACTTATATATATCACAGCTTGGCATTGTGATTATTATGTGTTTAGTTATATCTCCTACTCTATATCGTTTCATCTGATATTTATAGTTAGACTGATCCACTTATTATTTTCTTATTAAATAATACTCGGGTCAGACCGAGATGTTACAGGTGCTTCTGCTTGACTTCTCCCCAGGGATTCATTACTCCGACTTTTGGCAAACTACTTAGATTAGTAGTTTATTTTGTTGTATACACTTGAGATATAGACTCATAGTTGTATTCTTTTGTATAGCACGTGTTGCTATTCTTTTGTATTATTGTGGATCTTTTTGACCACTACTCTGATATACACTTCCATGTGTTAATTATATATTCATATCTTCTTCCGCCTTTGTGATATGAATTATCTGTGACTGATTTATGTTATGTTTATTTCTGTATTTGTTTCCGAAGATATTACAGCCACTGTGTAGTAGCTTTGAGTTTGTGTCGGTATGTCGGATTTCCTCTTGATAAAGTATTATACTATCTGACATATCGATGCTCGCATAAAGCAATTACACGGATGGTCGCTCCTCAATAGCCTTATTCTCCGTGCTAGTTGACAGCATTCACCGTATTGTTCTTGGCTAGCATGGGTATAGAGGTGGGGCGTCACAGCTATAGACTCTATTTAATGAGTAATCCCCACCAGAGCCAAGGTTCTCGCTTAACCTTTCGGCTCTGATACCAAATGTAACGACCCGAAATTTCCACAGCCAAAATTCCAGATAGTTATAGAAAGAAGAAAGAGATAGAAAAAGAAGAAGAATAGAAACACCAAACATCTCACATTCGCAGCGGATAAAATATAATAATCAATAAAAATAGTTTACAAAAGAATACTATACCTGTCGATTACATTTAATATACATCAGAGTTTCACATATATACAGTCACTGAATATATAAAATTATCATGTCTTAGATTAACAATAATATATTACAGCGGAATTACTTTACACGATCCTGCCATCCATCTCGCTTCCTGAGCTCCAGAACGTCCTACCTGAAAATCTTTAATACTCGGTCTGACCCGAGCATTACACCAAAGTGACACCCTGGTCAGGCTGGAAACCAGCATGAGCAATCTCAACTAACATGGAATACCAAAGCAAACAACTTATATAAAACCCGGCTAACTTATATCAATTTAACCAATTCACAATTTACTATAGACAAAACTTACTTCACATATAAATTTCTATGTACCAAACTTAGATAATTCAATTCACTTAAATCATTTCATTCCTGCCTATTGATTCCATAAATCGATTTATAAAAATTCGAAGTGTTTTCGGGTATCTTCTAATACCCGACCCCGGTTTCATCGAAACTCATGTTATCCTAACCCAAGTTATACAATGAAATACACGACATATCATATCAGAGATATCAACACATTCAAAGCATTCAATACCATTCAATCATATAAGCAAAGCTTAATCACATACGAATCAATTCGATTAATTCTAATTGAATTTCAAACCTCAATCACTTAGATTCCTTTATTAACATTAATTAATTTTCAAATCAATTAATTAGTCAACCCATCATTTTTCATCTTAATTAATCCCCTGGATTAATTATTTTTCAATTAAATTTATGTAATTATCTTTAGTTAATTTCTCGACATTAATTGTTCTTAACCAAAAATGAATAAGAAATCTTAATCACTTTATAAATTAATCAATTATTTCACAAATTAATTATTTGTATTAATTACATTAATTCTTAATTACTTATAGTAATTAATTTCTCATAAGTCATTATTTATTGAATTGATTTAATTAATCAATTTTTAATTTCATCAATTATTATATAAATTAATAATTTCCAATCATATTTTAATTTGTTCTAATCCAAATCAATTACTTTAATTCAACCACAATATTAATTTTCTCGATCAATCTCAATCTGTAATTATCTACCTTTTTATTTACTTCATTAAATAAATAAATTATTCCTCAATTAACTATTTTAATCAATCTCTTGATAAATTTCACATAGTAATTATATTTTTTTCTTTTCATTAAGTAATTACACATCAACCATCAATTGATTGTTCTAAATTAATTTAACTTAAACCTTAATTAATTTAAACCCTTAATTACTAAATTAACTAGCACAATCATTAATTAATTGAATTAATTCATTATCCATTCAAATTATTCTACCTATTTAATGAATCACCAATCATTAAACCCTTATTAACTCGAGAATCAAACAGAACCAAAGTCACAGATTATCAGCACACATTCAATCAACTCAATCAATCAACCAATTATTTAAATTTAACCATTTTAATTTAAATAATACCAGACGAGTAAGATTTACCCACCTTTGGTTTTCATTAGCAATCCATTTCCATTACGCCTTGCTTCTTCATAGTTTTCAAACCTTAAATAAACATCATACAATTTTATTAATATTTTAATTAACCAAACAATTTATTTCCCTTAAACAAATTTAAGTAACCCAAATTTTATTTAACTAAATTTTCTTTTAATAAATAAATTTTAAGTTTCAAAAATAAATTGAATAGGTTGACCTCCTAAATACTTTTTAAAATAAACTAGTAAATAAAAATGTGTAGATGTATATTTATTTTATTTTACTTTCTTTAAAATTACATATATTTTAGAACTTAAATTATACCAATACAAAAGTCTAATTTTGTATATATTTCCGTTTATATCATACTTTGATTTACTACAAATCCTTTTTCCTTCCTGTTACAGATTTCAAACTAAATTGGTTTAATAAATTTTCAAATGTACAAATAAATCAATAGATCTACCTATTTTTTTTAATATACACCATTAGTAAAATAAATTAAGAAAAAAGCTTATACCTGCACTGTAGTTCGTGTCGAGGCGTCTTCACCATTGCCACAGCCTCGATCAAAAACCCTAGCGCTAAAATTGCCGTGCCGACCTGCTGCCGTCCTCCATGCTCCTTCGCATGTGCACGACTACCACTGACACGCTAACCCAAGAATCGCGACCCCTTACTTGCTCACGTCATGCGCGACCCGTCACTCGCTCTAAATAATGAGATGTCTAGATGCGATGTGCCTCCCAGCCGTGTCGATTCAAACTCGACTAAACTCTGAGTCGCCCCACTTCATGCGAGAGCGCGTGCTCGTCATCCCCACGCTTGAATTCGAGCATAATTAAGGCCGCATCGCCATAAATATATATATATATATATATATATATATATATATATATATTTACTGAGGACGAAAGGATTGAGAAACTAGGCAGGGTTGGCTTCGTTAGTGAATGGATAAGAGGAGGGAAGGGTGCGCAAGTGGCGCGAGTGTCTCGAAGAACGAGATGACTTACGCGATTTTAAATTGGGGTTTCATCTGGAAGAAGGAAGAGGGGTTTCGATCGGCCATTTCTTTCGAATAAAATTCAGAATCATTCTTCAAAGAGGGAGACAGGTCCAGATTTAAGGACGAAGGCTAGAGGCTTCTTGAGCACGATTGTTGGAAAAAAATATCTCTGACAAATGTACTTCAAATTTTATTATATTATAAATTTGCAAAATGCCCCTTGTAATTGCTGCCATAAAATTTCGAATTCCTCTTAAGCAATGCCGCTAGGCGATTATAGGGTTTTATCCGCGTTCCGAACACAATGGAATGTGTTTCGAAGGCTAATTCAATCATATGTGGAAGTTAGCTTTATAAATTGATGTAAAATATTAAATTACCGTTTTAATTTCAACGCGTTTCTCACCCGTACGAGCAAACGGTAAATCCAAACGCTATGAAAATTGAAATCCGATAATAACTAACTATTACGGATCCAATGGAACTAGTTTCGTCGAATTCCGAGATTGTGCCTCGGAAGGCTATTTTTAAATTTAATTTCAACGATATATATTTAAAACTGAACAAAACAATTCCAAACTCAATTTCAACACTTTCACTACCTTCAGTGCTATCAATATAAATTTTATAAGCCTTCAAATTATTTTTAACAGGCTTAAAACTCCAGATTCAACGTTTTACCCAATTATCAAGTAAATATTGATATCTTCAATTCAAGTTAAAATTAATTTTTAAATATTTTAAATCCATTAACTATTCAAATTTAAATTGTTAGAAATTCCGGGTTGTTGTCACACTCGACCTTCGAAAATCGGCATCGAATACGACGCTCATATTCGAATGCCGCAGGTCCAAACGTCGAATCTGGTTCGCCGGAGCTTATAACACCACTAAGCACAACACATTGGAAGAAAAGAATATATCAATATATGTAACATTGATACAATGACAGATACAATATTTGATATAATATTGTGACGCCCCACCTCTATACCCACGCTAGCCAAGAACATTACGGAATAATGCTGTCAACTAGCATGGAGAATAAGGCTATTGAGGAGCGACCATCCGTGTAATTGCTTTGCGCGAGCATCGATATGTTAGATAGTATAACATGCATTTCTTTATCAAGAGGGAAATCCGACATACCGACACAAACTCAAAGCTACTACACTGTAACGACCCGAAATTTCCGAATCCGAAAATTCCAGACAGTGATGAAAAAGAAGAAAGAGATAGAAGAAGAAGATCAGAAACCCCAGACATCTCACATTCGCAGCGGATAAAATATAATAATAAATAATAACAGTTTATAAAGAATATTATAACTGTCGATTACATTTAATATACATCAAAGTTTCACATAATATACAGTCACTGAATATTTGCAATTATCATGTCTCAGATTAACAATAATATAAATACAGCGGATATACTCTATACGATACTGCCATCCAGCTCGCCCTCTGAGCTCCAGAACGTGCCTACCTGAAAATCTGTAATACTCGGTCTGACCCGAGCATTACATCAAAGTAACACCCGGGTCAGGCTGGAAACCAGCGTGAGTAAACTCAACTAACAAGTAATGCCAAGCAACAACTAAATAAACCCAGGTAACCTTTATCAATTTATCCAATTCACAATTTGCTATATTCGCATATAAATTTCTAAGTACCAAACTTAGATAAGACAATCCAATTCACTTAAATCGTTTCATTTCATCGTATTGATTTCATAAATCAATTTATATAAATCGAAGTGGTTTCGGATATTTCTCAATACCCGATCCCGGCCTCTTCGAAACTCGTATTATCCCATCCCACGTTATTCCAATGAAATACACAACCTTTCATATCTGAGATATCAACACATTCAAAACATCCAATGCCATTCATTTATTCATAACAAACTTAATCACAAACAAATCAATTCAATTGATTCTAATTGAATTTCAAACCTCAATCACCTGGACTACTTCATTTAACATTAATTCATTCCAAATCAATTAACTAGTCAACCCATCATTATTCATCTTAATTAATCACCCTGGATTATTTCCAATTAAATTCAAGTGAATATCTTTAATTTATCTCACTACGTTATTTATTCTTACCAAATTAACGAGTAATCTTTAATTATTTCACAAATTGATTTACCATAATTAATTTCTATAATTCTTAATTACTTATATTAACTCATTTCTCATGGTCACTTTGATTAATTTATCTTAATTAATCAATCCTTAATTACAACGTTGATTGTATAAATTAATGATTTCCAATTATGTTTGAATTTTACTAGTCTAAATTAATTTCTTAAAATTCAACACCAAATGTTAATCATTTCCGATTAATTTCAATCTGTAATCAATTATTCTTTTAATTACTTCATTAAATAAATCCAATATTCCTTTATTAACCAACTAAATTAATCTCTTGATTAATCTCACCAAGTAATTATATTTTATTAATACCATTAAGTAATTTCTATCAAACCATCCATCAATCAATTACATTCAATAATTAACACCAATTACTTCACCAAGCGAGTATACCATTATAATACACTAGATTATTATACCCACTAATTTCACAATTTATCATTCTTAATTGCTTTGTAAATTAATTACCTTAAATTAATTTCATTTATAAAACATTAAAAACTCTCCACCATGATCCATCATTTGTATATTCATCAACCAATTCTTGAATTACTTCTCTAAGTAATTAATGTTAATTAATCACTTCGATTACAAATTAAATATATATTAATATATTTTATCTCATTTCCAATTTCATAATTAATTTCGAACTGATTAAACCAAATATTCTGATTAATATACGACCAAACATTACTGCTACTTTACACGTCAAAATCAATTCCAAATAACTCGAATTATAGATAGAGTTTAAACTTACTCACCTGCAATCTGATTATCCCTTACCGTCGACTTTGAACAGAGCCTCCCACCTCGCCTCAAGTCCTCCTTCCCATCGGCCAAACGAGAAACCACTTCGCTGTCACCCTATCGCCCAACATCAGCAGTTATCACCAACTCAAGCCACCCACGTCGTTCCAGAACGAGCAGCCTTCCACCCAACCTCGTTGCAGCCAACCACCACGGACCCCACCCCTAATCGGTTTCCACCACCGCGACATCCTCCTTCCTTCACGGCAGCACCCAAAACAACAAGACACGCCGAAACCCCTCACGTTCCTCCCTTGCGATTCGCGTCGCCATATATTTCTTCCCTCTTCTCTGAGGGCTTCGGTCATTCCCTCTTTCTTTTTTTCTTTTTATCTGGGTCGAGATGGTTGATTTCGAAACAAAAAGGGAAAGAGGGAAATTGGGAGAACACGCCATATTTTGAACGAGCTCGAGATTGGCTTCCATCTGAAAAGAAACTGCGGCCCTCTTTTTTTTTTTTTAAACAAACAGATTTTAGCTTGAGGAAGAAGACTCGTCCCTTTTGATTTTCTTTCAGTCGCCATTTATACTTATATTTTTTTTTTTGTTCGTGAGTTTCGAACTCCATTTCCTCCTGTTTAAAGACAAGATGACGGAGACAAAATATCTATTGGGTAGCTTCCTGCGTACGATTGAGATAAAATATCTTTTACTGTTTGGCTTTAATTTATTATTATTTATTTTTATTTTTTTTATATTAAAATTTTTCAAAACGACTCGTTAATCACTGCTTAAAATATTACGAACTCTCCTTATGCAACGCCGTTAGGTGATTATAAAGTTTTACCCGCATTCCGAATGAATTGGAACTTGTTTCGAAAGCTAACTCAATCATATGCGCGAGTTACATAAGAAAACGATAAATTTGAATTAAATCGATTCAAATAAATTCGAAGCGTTTTGAGCTGCCAGGGTCAAACGACAACTCCGATTGCCATGAAATTTGAAATCCGATAATAACTAACTATTACGGATCCAATGGAACTGGTTTCGTCGAATTCCGAAACCGTGTCTCGGAAGACTATTTTTAAATTCACCTTAAACGATATATTATTAAAATTGAACAAATTACTTTTAAATTAAATTTTAACCCTTCTATTATCTTCAGTATCATCATTATAGATTTTATAAGCCTTCGTATTATTTTAAACCGGCTTAGAAATTTCATATTCAACAATCTCCCCAGTTTCAATTATTAATTTTAATAACTAAACTATATAATTCAATAATTTAATTATCAAGTAAATATTGATATTTTGAAATTCAGATTAAAATTAACTTTTTAAATATTTTAATATCGATTAATTATTCCAATTTAATTTGTCAAAATTTCCGGGTCGTCACATTCCTCCCCCCTTAAAAGAATTTTGTCCTCGAAATTACTAGTTAGGAAGAATGGACCAATACCCGTTTACTTTTCCCAAACCCATAATTCAACATCCTACCAATTATCTTTTATTAAAGGCCCACTATCACCTTACCCAACTTTCCCAAAACCTTCTATAGTTTCATTCAATACTCTTCTGCTCAATCATTTAAGTTTCAATTTAAAACAAAATTTTGAATTATCAAAATTTCTCAAATTTTTTTTAATTCTCTAAATTCTCGAAAATTTTTGCCAGCGTCTCCTTTGCGCGGCTAGCTCGGTACTACTACAAAAGGCCTCTACGGGCTCCCAAATTCCAAAAGAAAACCAAAGCCAAGTGGCTACATCAAAAACCCAATCCAATTCCATACAGAAATTAAAATACATACGTTTTTGTCGGGCAATTCACATTTACCTATTGGAACCAAGTCCAATTTCCTTTCCCTTAATACCTGCATAACCTACTTAGCAATAATATCCAATCATAGCCCTTCCAAATCTTTACACGCTTTTCCTTACAGAAGTTTTCATATCCATTTCTATTCAAATTAGTTTTCCCCGTTTCATATGAATTCAATTTATTTTCGATTCCTAACATTGAATTTTATCTTTCATTAAAACCGATTCATGCTAGTTTCATTTATTAGTTTACTTTAATTTCCAATTTGAAATTGTTCTGTCGTTAACCAATTTTCCAAAAAATTTCTAACTCCCAAAATTTTCGAAAATTTTTGGCAGAGTCTCCATTGTACGGAGGAGCTTTTGCAATTTGACAATATATATAAATATGTATACATCGACCCACACGGTCGGAAAAAGCAAAAACAGTTCATATTTCCTATTTTTATTGCGTAGGCGGTACCTTATTTAGCATTTAAGCAAGCATCATATAAATTCTAGCAACTAGCATACCCAAATCTAGCCAAACGGCTTCCCTATACCTGTACTTACTCAATTTACATACGTAAGTGTCATACATAGAAAATCTATTAACATTTCACTTACTTTTAATAGCTAAACATATATATTACTAACCATCAAGCACCAAACACTTCTTATAAACAATTTATATGCTTTAAAGCTAATTCATATGTCGTTTCATTTAAGTTTTAATGGTTCACAACTCAATTTCTGACATTCCATTGATTTATAATCCACACAAGCTCATATTCACTTCAATTCATTCTAAAACCAATTTATTTAGTCTCTATCAATTCACAAAAATTTAATAACTTTATTTATGTCATACGATGCTTCAGTCTAGACAAATTCGACAATATTCGCTTAATAGAGTATTTATTAGTTTATACATATTTCAAATTACTCTTCAACCCATCCTGTAATTAATTCCACTTCAGTTTAAATTTATTCACCAACCATTCATTGCATTTAATTTCATTTCTGCAATTATTCCATTCAAACAATTTGTTAAGCTTGGCACATCCAATACTTATAAATTAATAACCATTTCCCAAATTAATTCAATCCAAGTTTTATTTAATGGGCTTCCACTCTTATTCAATGCCAAGCTCGCATAAATTTTAAACTTAAGTTAATTTACTTTGATTTATTCCAACATCAAACTTAAGCTTACTTCCATTAAATTCAGTTAGCCCATCAATTTTAAATTTAAATTAAAAATTTACCTTCTCAATTTATCAAAATAATATCCAACGATATACTTATCTCATTTATACTTCAAATTAATATACCACCAAATTTAATTTCAGTCTGATAATTTAATTCCAATCACAGTTTTGATTTAGTTTATATTCTACCAGACTTCATCCATTTATTATTTAACTTAATTAACCCGTTTTAAAATTTTAATTTTCTTACTTAATTCGTTATCGAATTTATTTTATTAGTATAAGACCATTCTCACTTTATTTCTATTCACCTGAGTTTTGTTTTGCAACTCGAACCATTTCTATTATAATCACTTCCCTAATATCCAATTTACTTGCAAATTTCATTAAATATTATTCCAATCACCTTTGAATTTTATTTGTAATTCAAACCATCCCATTTTTTTGTTTTTTTAACCCAACTCTATTTTATATTTACTTTACAATATCTCCTCTTATTCAATTCGTTACCAAATCCAAGTTGAATTCTATTTACAATTCTAATTCACTACCAAATTCCATTATTAATTTACAACCATTTGTTTACCCAAGTTAAATTTTATTAACATACCCAATCAAACAATTATTTAACCAATTAACTTATTTCCAATTTCTAAATCAATTACAAAAATCACTTCATTAATTTAATTTTTTTTTTCTGAGTTCAAATTTGGTCTTCCATATTTCTAGTTTGGAATTCCTTTTTATTTTCCTAAAATTCCAGCATCTTTATTTAATTTTTTTTTTGAAATGCCTTTAAATTCACATCATACTTAATAAAATAGCTCTTTTATAAAAATATTTCTTATAACTCGATGTCTCAACCAGTCCATCCTTGTTCTCATAGAAATTCAAACATACATTGATCAGGCGTAGGACTGAAAATCTATAAGTACTTGGTAAACCCGTTTTCAACACCTAGTGAAAATACTTGGAAAAATAATTTTTATTGAAATTATAGAAAACAATTATTTTGAAATGGAGGAAATATCTTTGCCGAAGATGCTCTGGAAATCATCACCCCCATTCCATGGTCATAGTTACATACCAGGGTTACGTTGCAGTCGCAACAAAAGTCCATGTAACTGCAGGCTCTCCGCGGCACTCTCGATTACGCCATGGAATCCACACTACAGATCACAGTTACATCCAGGGTTACGTTGCAGTCACAACAAAAGTCCATGTAACTGCAGGCTCTCCGCGGCCTCTCGTTCTCGCTATCAAAATGAAACTTCTCCACTCTTACATAGGTCGTAGTCTACCGAGATAAACTCAAACGAAGACTGTTGGCTCTCAGCGGCACACACGACTTTCGCTGTGTTATACCATAGGTCGCGGCCTACCGATATAGAATCAAACGTAAACTGTTGGCTCTCCGCGGCACACACGACTTCCGCTATGGTATACACTACTCATAATCCCCAGGAACTAGTTTTGTCCGGACTCCTCACAGGATCAGCTTTAGAACCCCCCTTGGGGCTCAAGGCAGCACCACCCGGTGGCACTCCTGAGAAGTCCATTTCAAGGGGACGCCTTTTTCCCCAGAGCCATCATCAAAATATTTTATACTATACACATATAGTATCTTCAAATCATACACCTAGTATGATATCATAAAAATCTTCTTTATACAAAATCGATTATCCCAAAATCGATAATTCTTAAAATAAGCTTTCCAAAACTCAATATTGATTTTTTTTCCAAAAATCAAAAGCCTTTCCCAAAATCCTCATAAGATCCTTTATATATATTCAGATATATATAGATTTTTAAAACTTTGGATCCTTACTTTCTTGTATAAAACACCTTTTATACTCCAAACACTTCTCAAAAACCATAGAAATATCCAATTTCCATCTTTATTCATTTCATATTTCTCAAAATATTCTTTCAGTTCAAAAGAACCATTTCACATTCCTTATTCACCTTTACATTAATCCCCATTTGGATTATTACTTCTATCCTTATATCAGTTGGGTACTTTAATTAATAACAATTTGAACTCCGACCAGTTTAGAAAAATAGCTTGAAAATTTTAAAATTAGGTAAGTAGTGGAAAAATAATTATTAGTTTGCAAAATAATTGTAAGATAGTTAACTAATTATAAAATAGTCAACTAATTATAAAATAGTTGGAAAATAATTAAATAGTTATAGAAATCTTAAATAATTGTGAAATAGTTGTAAATTATAAATTAATTCGTAACTTAGTTGAAAATTAATAATTAGTTTATAAAATAGTTGTAAAATAGTTAAGAGTTCCAAAAGTTGTGGCAAAACCAGTATAAAATAGTTTAGGTTTTAAAAAGAAAGTTGTATAGTAAATAGATAAGAAAATAGATTAAAAACTATTTATATTAAAACAATTTACATTGAAAATGGTCTAGAGTCAAAACTGTTCACTTCCCCAACAATCCAATTTAAATTTCCACTCCATTTAATTAACTCCAATTTCCATTGGACTTGATTCATTCCCAATTCAAATTGAATTGATTCTCAATTTCCTTCCAATTTCAGATCAAATTCCATTTGATCTTTAAACTTACAACCTTAAGTATAATTTAAAATTTACACCTTCTATTTATAACCAATTACATTCACATTTACTTTTAACTTAGAATTATACATTTTATTTAGCCAATATATTTTATTATTCCATAAACATTTAATCAAGATTTCAGAGTTTAAACAAATTTCCAAATTACAATATCACCTTAGAATTCAACTATATCCAAAATTCTTTGGCGAATTCAATTATCCCTTTGAATTTCAAAACCAAACCCAATTCACAAACAATCCCAATTAAAAAAAAACATTTTGGTAGCAATTTCTCTTTTAGAAACTCGAAAATAAACATCGATGATGCTGCAGTCATCACCGACGTTATTTTCCAGTGACCGAAAGAGTTTAATGCTTTTATCCCCTTTAAAATCATTTCCAAATATTTTTAATTCCAAATCTCCCAAATTTCAAATTCAACACAAAATATTTTTGAGATAATACTATTATTTCTCCAAAACCTTGAGAAACCACTTTCAAATCCAAAGGAAGTTTAAATTTCCAACCCATCCAATTCATATTAAACATTACTCTGGAATTTTCATCTTACTTTATTTTCAATTATTTTCTGGAATTCTATTTCAAATTATAATCTCACTTTTAAACCATCTCGAATTATATAAATTCGAGTTGAATTCTCAAAGGTTGGTTTAACCTTTTAAACCAAATTAACTTTGTTCATTTAAAGTTTTTAAACAATTTAATTTCTGAGTTCTAATCCCAGAATTTCATTTTTAGTTAATTTAATTTTAATTTGGTTGTATTATAGTCCTTCTTATCTTAATTCCAATAATTTAACACCCAATTACCTTAATATTTATTAGAAGGAAATATTGTTTATATATCAAAATATACTTTTATATAAAACCATTTAAAACCTTTATATAAGAAAATAACAAGTACGCGCTCATATATATACACTCAACTCATTCTAGAGTACTACAGACTCTATTTAATGAGTAATCCCCACCAGAGCCAAGGTTCTCGCTTAACCTTTCAGCTCTGATACCAAATGTAACGACCCGAAATTTCCGAATCCGAAAATTCCAGATAGTTATGAAAAAGAAGAAAGAGATAGAAGAAGAAGATCAGAAACCCCAGACATCTCACATTCGCAGCGGATAAAATATAATAATAAATAATAACAGTTTATAAAGAATATTATAACTGTCGATTACATTTAATATACATCAGAGTTTCACATAATATACAGTCACTGAATATTTGCAATTATCATGTCTCAGATTAACAATAATATAAATACAGCGGATATACTCTATACGATACTGCCATCCAGCTCACCCTCTGAGCTCCAGAACGTGCCTACCTGAAAATCTGTAATACTCGGTCTGACCCGAGCATTACATCAAAGTAACACCCGGGTCAGGTTGGAAACCAGCGTGAGTAAACTCAACTAACAAGTAATGCCAAGCAACAACTAAATAAACCCAGGTAACCTTTATCAATTTATCCAATTCACAATTTGCTATATTCGCATATAAATTTCTAAGTACCAAACTTAGATAAGACATTCCAATTCACTTAAATCGTTTCATTTCATCGGATTGATTTCATAAATCAATTTATATAAATCGAAGTGGTTTCGGATATTTCTCAATACCCGATCCCGGCCTCTTCGAAACTCGTGTTATCCCATCCCACGTTATTCCAATGAAATACACAACCTTTCATATCTGATATATCAACACATTCAAAACATCCAATGCCATTCATTTATTCATAACAAACTTAATCACAAACAAATCAATTCAATTGATTCTAATTGAATTTCAAACCTCAATCACCTGGACTACTTCATTTAACATTAATTCATTCCAAATCAATTAACTAGTCAACCCATCATTATTCATCTTAATTAATCACCCTGGATTATTTCCAATTAAATTCAAGTGAATATCTTTAATTTATCTCACTACGTTATTTGTTCTTACCAAATTAACGAGTAATTTTAATTATTTCACAAATTGATTTACCATAATTAATTTCTCTAATTCTTAATTACTTATATTAACTCATTTCTCATGGTCACTTTTATTAATTTATCTTAATTAATCAATCCTTAATTACAACGTTGATCGTATAAATTAATGATTTCCAATTATGTTTGAATTTTTCTAGTCTAAATTAATTTCTTAAAATTCAACACCAAATGTTAATCATTTCCGATTAATTTCAATCTGTAATCAATTATTCTTTTAATTACTTCATTAAATAAATCCATTATTCCTTTATTAACCAACTAAATTAATCTCTTGATTAATCTCACTAAGTAATTATATTTTATTAATACCATTAAGTAATTTCTATCAAACCATCCATCAATCAATTACATTCAATAATTAACACCAAGTACTTCACCAAGCGAGTATACCATTGTAATACACTAGATTATTATACCCACTAATTTCACAATTTATCATTCTTAATTGCTTTTTAAATTAATTACCTTAAATTAATTTCATTTATAAAACATTCAAAACTCTCCACCATGATCCATCATTTGTATTTCTTCAACCAATTCTTTAATTACTTCTCTAAGTAATTAATGTTAATTAATCACTTCGATTACAAATTAAATATATATTAATATATTTTATCTCATTTCTAATTTCATAAATAATTTCGAACTGATTAAACCAAATATTCTGATTAATATACGACCAAACATTACTGCTACTTTACACGTCAAAATCAATTCCAAATAACTCGAATTATAGATAGAGTTTAAACTTACTCACCTGCAATCTGATTATCCCTTACTGTCGACTTTGAACAGAGTCTCACACCTCGCCTCAAGTCCTCCTTCCCATCGGCCAAACGAGAAACCCCTTCGCTGTCACCCCATCGCCCAACATCAGCAGTTATCACCAACTCAAGCCACCCACGTCGTTCCAGAACGAGCAGCCTTCCACCCAACATCGTCGCAGCCAACCACCACGGACCCCAACCCTAATCGGTTTCCACCACCGCGACATCCTCCTTCCTTCACGGCAGCACCCAAAACAACAAGACACGCCGAAACCCCTCACGTTCCTCCCTTGCGATTCGCGTCGCCATATATTTCTTCCCTCTTCTCTGAGGGCTTCGGCCATTCCCTTTTTTTTTCTCTTTTTTTTTATCTGGGTCGAGATGGTTGATTTCGAAACAAAAAGGGAAAGAGGGAAATTGGGAGAACACGCCATATTTTGAACGAGCTCGAGATTGGCTTCCATCAGATAAAATATCTTTTACTGTTTGGCTTTAATTTATTATTATTTATTTTTATTTTTTTTATATTAAAATTTTTCAAAATGACTCGTTAATCACTACTTAAAATATTACGAACTCCCCCTATGCAATGCCGTTAGGTGATTATAAAGTTTTACCCGCATTCCGAACGAATTGGAACTTGTTTCGAAAGCTAACTCAATCATATGCGCGAGTTACAGAAGAAAATGATAAATTTGAATTAAATCGATTCAAATAAATTCGAAGCGTTTTGAGCTGCCAGGGTCAAATGACAACTCCGATTGCCATGAAATTTGAAATCCGATAATAACTACTATTACGGATCCAATGGAACTGGTTTCGTCGAATTACGAGACCGTGTCTCGGAAGACTATTTTTAAATTCACCTTAAACGATATACTATTAAAATTGAACAAATTACTTTTAAATTAAATTTTAACCCTTCTATTATCTTCAGTATCATCATTATAGATTTTATAAGCCTTAGTATTATTTTAAACCGGCTTAGAAATTTCATATTCAACAATCTCCCCAGTTTCAATTATTAATTTTAATAACTAAACTATATAATTCAATAATTTAATTATCAAGTAAATATTGATATTTTGAAATTCAGATTAAAATTAACTTTTTAAATATTTTAATATCGATTAATTATTCCAATTTAATTTGTCAAAATTTCCGGGTCGTCACATACACAGTGGCTATAATATCTTCGAAACCAAATACAGAAATAAACATAACATAAATCAATCACATATAATTCATATCACAAAGGCGGAAGAAGATATGAATATATAATTAACACATGGAAGTGTATATCAGAGTAGTGGTCAAAAAGATCCACAATAATACAAAAAGAATAGATACAAGTGCTAGACAAAAGAATAAGTATACATCATAGAGTCTGTGTCTCAAATGTATACAACAAAAACTACTAAACTAAAGTAGTTAGCCAAAAGTCAGAAGATGGTTCCAGATAGGAAGCCATGAGGAAGCACCTGTAATATCTCAGTCTGACCCGAGTATTATTTAAGAAGAAAATAATAAACGGATCAGTCTAGCTATAAATATCAGATGAAATAATATAGAATAAGAGATATGACTAAACGTAGAATAATCACAATACCAAGCTGTGATAAATAAGTAATTGAAAAATCAATAAGAGATTAATCAATATCGCAAAGATCTTCTCAAAGATAAAAAGGAATGTCATACTCCTAATTTCATTCACCAAGCCACAATAAATGACATACATATCCATGCCAATCGTAAAAGTTGGTGAACCATAAATTCCAGAATTCAACACACGAAATCCAGAAATCACAATCAAAGGGAACAACGATGTCGTACAGCGGGACATCCGATGAACCAAACCACAATCAAAGGTAACAACGACGTCGTACAGCGGGAAATCCGATGAACCAAATCACAAAGACATTGCACAATGCTAGTCTAAAACATAAAATGATCGTCATGATCAAAGAGAAGTGTCGATTACCGTAAGCTAGTAAATATAGGAGCTTAGCATCATGTCCCATAACCACTAGCTTAACTTAAATATTTACGAACAAATTGTAGATCTCCACTAGAAAATTGTCACAAGAGATTCAATCGAACAAGTCCAAGAATTAACCGACGAAGTAAACACAAGCGTTTCATACCACTTGTTTTACTAAGTCGTTTAATTAGATTTCTCATACGAGTGAGATAAAGGTTTGTATATACTAATAGATTGGAAAACGGTTTGAGAAAACGAGCTTTGTAATAAAATAGTGTTGAAATAATTTGAAGAAAGAGTTTTGATATTTACTACTAGTATAGAAAACCTTTATATTTTTAAAGTGACAAATCACAAAGAAGATTGTAGGAACAATCAATCACTAAGATTCACATTCGAAAACGTGAATAAAATCCAAAGATATCGATACCGAATCCATCGAAATGGATATTCCACGAATTCCCAAAGAAAATAAGTCATCAAAGTCAATAATAAATGATAACAACAAATAGGGAAACTACACAAATCGATTAGAGTTGGAAATTCAAGCAATTAGGCGAAAATAGGCAAAATTGCATAGGTCGGTCGGCCGGCTGCAGGGCTCGGTCGACCGGACCCTGTTTTGAAAATTTCTCGGGACATCAGGTCGGTCGACCGAACCAGGGGGGTCGTCGGCCGAACCAGAAACAGAGAAGTGCAACTGCACTTTTACTAGCAGGTCGGTCGACCGGACCAGGGGGTCGGTTGGCCGAACCTGATGCTTTGCAAATTGATGCCCATTTAATTGATGTGCAACCTCCAATTCGCAACCGAACGAGCACAGACGCTAGGGAATTATGCCTAACGGCTACCCGGCCCTATTGGCTCCTCGATGCACCACCAAAAACACATTTGAACATCAAAGCTATGATTTTTAAGGATTTGGCTTTCAAACACTAAAATTGGAATATTCTCAAAAAGCAATCCAAATAAAAATCAAATGCACATGAATAAGTGTTAGGAATTCATACCTAACAATCGAAGATAATTCATAGACTTAGATGTGAGATTAAAAATCTCACCTTTGAACCCACGAACAATGAATGAGAAGCTTGAAGACAAGGGGAGATCAACCACACTTCAATCTCAACACAAGAAGCTTGAATCTAAGCTTAAAAGAGAAACATTTCCTAAATTAGGTTTAGGAATTTTCTGAAATTGAATGGAGAAAGAGTTGGAGAAGATTAAGAGGAAGCTTACCAATGGGTTCTCTTGAGTTTGGAGCTAGAAGATGGATTTGCTAATGGAAACTAGGGCTTAGGATTTCCTAATTCGTTTTCTCTTCCCCCATTTTTTTGCTTGAGCTTGAGTGTTAGGAAAATAGAAAAGAAGTGAATGAAGAGGAGAGGGTTGGAACTTAGTTAAGTGGGGTTATTGGGCTCAGCCCAAACCAAAGCCCTAAGTGAAAAAGGTCAAAATTCTACTATCTCCAAACATATCGAAGTTTATACTCAAAAAGGTCGCAAATGTCATTTTGAACTCAATGGGGGTGGTCTCGAGTCCCAATTCGTCTGTTTGCAAAAAGTAGCTTTTCGGACTAAAATCCGAATAACGATAAAATATTTAAATAAAATATTTAAATATAAAATCGATAAATATGCGGGTTGTTACAAATATGATACAA
This sequence comes from Allium cepa, assembly GCA_030765085.1. Lineage (NCBI taxonomy): Eukaryota > Viridiplantae > Streptophyta > Magnoliopsida > Asparagales > Amaryllidaceae > Allium > Allium cepa. The sequence continues at coordinate 957,266,877 of CM060939.1, read as the reverse complement.
CAGAATGATACAACAAATACCAATACTGTCAGAGATACAAGACACAGCGGAAAGAACATCTTCAATAGAATGCATCCCCAAATCCAATGCTCTAATCCAAAGCTAGCTCAAACCAACATCATGTTTCAAAACGATAAGCAAGTGCAGTCATGATCCAAAGACTGGACTAACTCCAAATAATCTACTAAACCTGATTATCTAAAAAAACCTAACTCTAGACAGCCCGTGTGGAAAAATTATGCGCACCCAGAGTTTAGGAAAGGAAGAATAAACTCCGAGTCAGTCATGGGACTGGTGTGAGCAACAAAAACAGTTTATTCTTTTAAAAACAAACAAAAGAGAATTTAAATTGAAATCCACAATGCTTTTTAGAAAATGAAACTATCATAAGGCCTCCCGCCACACACACAATGAAAACGCAGAATTGGAGGAGGTTTCTCATTATGATAGTCAAATATGCTTGATACGCAAATTCTTTTCAATATTATTATTAGTTCATAGTGCAAAAAAACCATTTCGAAAGTATAATAGTAATCTTAGCCAGCATAGGCATTTCGCATTTATGCCTACTATAGCTACCATGTTCAATAGCAGGTTACCGCCACATTCCATGGAAGGTTATACAACTAAAACCGTACAGGGTGCGTATTGTTTTGTTTGGATTTCCAACAATTGGTCAGGCTAAGGAACTTCCCACTGTCCATGGGTACGCCTCTGGCGGGACGTCTTGAGAACCTAACCGGATCTCTGCCAACACAAGGCCGGGTTACCTCTGTAACTAGGTAACTACTACTCGAGCATGCCATCCCCGGTCCTTTGGGACCTTTATTCGAGGCGCCTCTAAACCACAAAGCAACAACCACATAGTAAATGAGATTGAAGCCACCACATAGGTAAATATCAGGGCTCCATACCATGATACCACCCTTTACCAGAAGGGAATGACACACCCTAAAGGACGCGACCCTCATAGCCTTGCCACATCTTTCCTGTTTCGACCATTATAGGTCCTGATGCAGTTTCGTCCACAAAGCTATGCTTTATACTAAAGCCATGCTTTGATCACAAATGATCAAAAAATGATCATCAACACACAACAGCACTCAGCATGCCACACTACCAAATTGGGAATATATCACTGATAACCTTCAACTACATAACCTCTGAGCTCATACGTCTCAGAGAAGGGTGTTAAGCTAAGGGAATAAATTCTCCGCCATCAACAGATATGTATTTGAAAGAGATCTGCTTTATATCTCAATGTGTAGCGTCAGACATACAACCATACAAGTCTGTTTCGGGTTAGAACAGAACCGAAGGCACTTCGTAAGAATCCCTTGCAAATCCGGGTATTCACAATCCTGATCGGACTACCCATCACTTAGGGAGAACTCTATACCGAAGCAACTCAGTGTAGAGTCAATCGATAGGTTATGCTATCATTCTCACAAATACCCGGTCTGCAACACTGGTCTTCAAATGCAATCCATAACGTCGTATCACTATTCAGAATGGGTTATATGACACAAGGTCCTCTCCCGGCTAAAACGAATAATGAGCGCAATATTTTAAAAATATATGGATATGTGATTACAGTTAAGTCACAACTTCTAAATACCCAAAACTTTTCTTCAAATGGTTAAACAAATTACCATTTCAAATCTTTAAACAAAAAGATTTATTTCACAAAGTTCACCCAGTTTCACAAAGATTCGTTTACGGATTTCAAAACAATTTCCATTTCGATTGGATTAACTTATGCAATCTTATAACAAGGATTTATCTCATAGCTTCCAAACCTTTTCCATAATTTGGAAATCATTTTCGTTTCAAATTAGAAACTCTTTCAACATAAATTGGAAGTTCATTTCTTATGTGAAAGCTTTAATTATTTGAAAACAAATAATTTTCGTTTCAGAAGAATCCAATTATATTTGCACGAGTTAAAGCCTTTGAATTTAAATTCAAATTTCCAAATCAATACATTTAAAATGGTTTAACCCATGTATAACTTGTATAACATCTTTAATCCCTAGTTTCAAATCACAAAATTCAGTTTCAAATTTTGAATTTAAATTTAAATCAATTTATTTAAACTTCAAGGCGTAATCAAGTTATTCAAAAATAAATTTTATCTTTGAAATTCCTTTTCAAAAACTTCTTACTTTAATCCCAATCCATTTCAAAACTATTTGGATTTAAAAATTCAATTTCAAAATTATTTCAAAAAAAACTTCGACTTAACCCATTTCCACGTGCAATCCATATTTGTGTGTGTATGGTGTAGTCCACGGGTTTCACACAGTAGTACAACATCATCAATCATCACATCAAATATTTAAGCACATCAGTATTGATAAGCGGTATAATCTATAACGCTTATCGTTCATTCACAGATTCACAGATAATATACAAATGTATTACAAATAAATGAATAAATTATACATAGCTCAATCCACAAAAAATATCGCAGATCAGCTAGGACAATCAATTCAAGGCATCTCATGCAATACAATCATTCATAATTAAGGTCAAGCATTCAATAAACATTTATAAGCAGGATTAATTAATTTTTTAATCCTAATTAATTAAATTTATTTCCAATTAAATTATTTACTTATGAATTAATTATCCAATCCGAATTTATTAATTACAAATCATTTGATATAAATTAAAACTTTAATTAATTATTATTAATTAATAAATTATTCTTAATTAGACACATTAATTAAATTAACCTCTAAACCAGTTACATAATTAATTAACCCCTTAATTAATTATTTGAAGAAATTAACCCTTTAATTACTTACCATAAAGTAATTACACTTACATAATCTCATAAATGATTATCATTATTTAATTAATCTAATTAATTGTTAAAATTAATCACATTAATTAATTATTTAAATAATCATAGTTAATGATCTTCATTAACTAATAACAATTCTTTAATTACTTTCCTAATTAATCTCTAATTATAAATTAATCTAAATCATAAATTTATAAATTAAATAAATAAGCCATTCCTTAATTATCTTATTTATTAAATCATTTTTAATACCTTAATTATCTCTAAGGTAATCCATTTCTTTATTAATGACTTCATTAATATTAAAGTGTATTTAAAACATTACACTTCTAAATTTAGATTCAAATTGAATTTTGAATGTAAGATTCAAAATGATTATATATTTAAACATTAATAAAATTTAAATATCAACTTATAAACCTATAAAAGAAAAGTTTTAACTAAATTACTTAAATTTCTATTTAAAATTTAAGCTTTAAAAATACATTATATTTTAACTTGAAAATTCAAGTTAAAACAAATTATTTAACTTTTCATTCAAAAATCTTTTTTATAAAAGAATTTTATCAAAATCCATTTTAAATATTTATTTGAAAACAAATTACTTTAAAAAGCTATTTGATTTAAACTTGTTTAAACATTCAAATTTAAAAACTGATTTAAACCACAGATTTGAATTCAAGAAACTTGAATCCATATTTAAACATTTGATTTAAACTTGGCTTTAATGTTCTGATTTAAACTTTGATTTAAACTTGCTTTTAAAACCTTGATTTTAATTCTCGATTTAAAATCCCAATCCATTTTAAAAGCTTACGATTCAAAAGTTTATTTGAAACTAAACTTAACTTTTGAATTTAAACCTAGTTTAAATTCTAGTTTCAGATTTTAAATTAAATTTTAAAATCTGAAAAGTGTCAGGTTTATTTTTAAAATCTAAAAACTTTCTTTTAAATATTTTTTAAAACTTTAAGATTTAAAAGCCATCTTAAACCTAACTTCGTTTAGATTCAAACTTATTTTTAAATTCTATCTCACCATTTAAATTTTATTTAATTTTGCTTTAATTTCAATTTACTGTCAGGTTTTGTTAAAACCTGTAGCCAAACAAACAACCCGAGGCTCACTATTTTTACTTCAAGTTCAAACCCCTATTGCTTCGAGTCAACCAACCATCTACTTCGAGTGAAACTCGAAACAAATACGCGAGCAAAACAAAACCCAGTTCACCAGAAAATAAAGAGCACCGTGCACGTGCTTGGTGCCGACGAACTCCTCCGGCCAACACTGCCATGTCGAGCAAGTCGACTACCATCAGTACATCAATCTTCGATCATCTGAACTATGCCGTTCCTCGAGAATCGAATTTGAGTTCGAATACCCAAACCTGGAAACAGCGACACCTACCTCAACCAAACCTGGAAAGCCGCCGTTCTCACAACCTCGATCACCGGGAAACTCGAAATTCCGGCCACATGCTCGCCTATGTCCCCTCTACCACCTCCCAGAATCCCATCGCACTCGATCATCTCCAGAAAACAAACGAATCAAAACACTCAACCTCGACCAAACTATGGCTACGAACTGAAATCCATCACCGCCGCTACCATAGTGAACTTGAGCGTCTCCGAGCTTTTTTCCCACCATCATCGTAGGCTCCTCCTCCTCCACCTCCATCAAATATCCAGATTAATTCTCAAATAATTCTTAATTTAACTAGAATCTTATATTAATTACCAATTAATTTCACCATTTTTATTCAAAAATTAAATTAATTAGCGATTTAAACGTAGAAAAAAATCCGGAATCGTTACAATACTAATGCAATAAGATGTAAATAAAAGTTAACAATGTCCATATAGTAACGTTTGATTGAACAAAAAGATTGAAATCTAATTAAATCAATTCATTGGAATTGTAATATAACTGATTGGAATTAAATGTAATTAAATATTATGGTTAATGTAAGAAAAGGCGTCAATTGTAGAAAATGAGGGTACAAGATAGAAATCTATGTTAATAATTTCATAAGGTATTGGTTGATTTAATAGTAGCAGTGTAAATCAAAATAAAAGAATAAAAATGAATAAGTTTAGTAAAGGAGTAAACATATGTTTATTTATTTGAAATGTTTGGTAGCTGAAAGATTGATTGTAGAGACGAGAAACTATTATTTAGTAAGAAATGTATAATTACTGTTTGTATCCAATAGTGTATAAATATGTTTAAGTTACTATTAGATAGGAAACAATTGCCCTACTTCTCATTACATTCATTTAGTCTATTTTGAAACTTAATCAACTGAGATTAATGTAATTGAAAATTTTCAATTAATAGGAGAGAGAATACTTAATTGTAAATTAATAGGTGTAATTAAAAGCACCTTATGCTTTGTGAAACATAAGGAATGTTTGATTTGATGAAAAGAACATTTACATCAAATAAAATGAATGTTTCATTTGTGAATGTAGGTTTAATTTCATTAAAATAAAGAGTAGAATGATTGGTTTTAAAGGAAGAAATATATGTTTATTTTAACTGTGTTTTAGCTTACAGATTGATTATAAGAATAGGAAAAGAATCTATTTCAATAAATTATTTATTACTCTTGTGTATAACAAATTTATGAACGTGTTTAAATAAACACTTGTTCTATTTTTCATCCATTTTAGTTGTCTGTTTTGAAATTTAACTTTGTAAGTAATTACAATTAATTTCATTCAAATATTTCAATCAAAAGGAAAGAAAACGTTGATTGCAATTAATAGATTTAATAAAAGAAACACACGTTTTGTGTTAAACAAAAAGGGTATTTTAATGGAAATAAAAGATCATTTTGGGAAAACCCAATTGAACGTTTTCATTTTTATGGTGAGTATAAATTTTTTACTATGCGTAGATAAAAACCTAAATACGTACAAAGTTGAATATTATTTGAGTTAATGAAATTAATTTGGTTACGTTTCAAAAAATTGAATTTTAAAAGGTTGTGCGATGTACACGGTCCCTTCATTTCTTTTGTTATTAATTGTTGCATGAACGTTTTAAAATAGTTACCTTATTATGAATACTTGATCCGTTCATTTCTCCTACTATTTAATACCTGAGCCTAGACTTTTAGGTTGTATTTAATTCTTGCCACCTCATTTTCACGTATACAAAATTTTACCTTCCTTTTGTTTGCAAACTTTTCCATTCCTACATACATCTCCTTATGCATTATTAATGCCTGGGCTTTCAAAATAAAAAGTGAAATTTATTTTTCTCCCTCTACCTTCATTTCCTAATTATAAATAACCTATAGCTTATTTCTTCATTTGTGTTTTGTTTCTCCTGACACCTCATGTTCAAAAGCCCTTATTCTTGCAAATCCCAAAGCTCTTATTTAAGAAACATGAGTTTTTTCAATTTTCGTACACGTCCTGTACTCATCTTAGTTGTTCTTCAATCTTTTCCTTAAGCCTCATCTTAAGAAAAATGTATGTATTAAAAATTGTTTATTTTTTATGCGTACTAATTTTTATTTTAATAATATATCTTATAACACGAATATCTTTTGCATATAAATTTTGATTCACACACGATTTCTTCTATTGGATTCATATTTAATTCCGTACAATATGAAATTGATTTAGTTGAATTTGGAGACTGTTGAATATTTGCACTTCTATTTGGATTTTTAAGGGCTAAAATCAAAGGTGAGTGTTTTAACCCACTCACAACTACTAAATTATCTTATGTTAGTTAAATTGAATTTATGATATGATTTGAAATTGATTGGTTAATGTTTGGTATATTTAATTTGCCATTCTAGTTTAATTTAACTTTTATTGCATTTAATCATTATTTAATTAAATATTGAATTTAACTGTTAGTTTAATACCTGTTAATGATAATCATTATCTATTGATGTTTCTTGGTAGATATGGATGATCATTGTGATGGATGTTTGGTTGTTGATATTGGATGATTGGATGTTATGTTTTACATTGTTATAACACTGCAACTTCCCTATGGTTGAAATGATACATACCCGAACGATCTATAGATTAGGGAAAAATCATCGTGGGTTTAAATGATAGACTCGAGCGATTTTATGCATTTTATTTATTTCGTGACTGCGTGTTGAAATGATATATACCCGTAAAATTTAAATTGCAGATTGAAATGATTAATATCCATATCACTTGACCATAGGATAGAAAATTATACATGGACACCGGATTGGTTAAATTAAATGATTTTTAATTCCTTAATTTTTAAATTCAGTTAACTGGCAATTTTGAAATAGAAATTGATTTATATGTATTGAATTATTTTTGATAATCCAAGCGTTAATGTTGAAATTGGAATTGATTTAATAAATTGTCAAAGGATTTAAATTGATATTTCATAGTTAAAGCGTCAAATATAATTGAACTTTTCGAAAAGGAGTTATTAAAAATGTTTGGATATAACTTTGAAATCTATTTTAAACTATTCCAATTAATTTAAACTATTTAATCAACCTAAACTATTTTAATTTATTTTAATCAATTATAACCTACTAAATCCAATTTAATATATTTTACCTATTTTAAACTAATTAAATTTATTTAACCTATTTTAAATCTATTTAATCTATTTTAAATATGTTTAAATCATTTTTAAATCTAGTTAAATCAAATTTAAATCTATTTAAACTTAGATACATTTTAATCTATTTTAAACCATTAAACAATTTTAGAGTATTTTAACTATTTCAAACTATTTTTAAAACCATTGAAAATATTTATGACTGTCTAAACTATTTTTCAAATTTCATACTGTGTAAAGTTGGAGTATTTATATATATCCTTGATGATGATACAACCTAAGTTGGGATTTTGAAATTAATACCCGTTTCGTGAGATGACATAATTGAGTAAATATGATGATTTTGGAATGAGGATTTAATTAACTTTTCTTATCGATATTTTTGAAGTGAATATGGTTTTGAAAGTGAATATGATTTTCGAAAGTAATATGGTTTGAAATCGAATATGATACTTTGAATATCAATTATGAATTGATTTTTATGAAATGTAAAAGAACCATCTGGTGTGTAATAAGCGTTTGATTGTTAAAGAGACCAGTATCAGATATTGTCATACTCTCTGCCAATACCGAAAACCACTTTTACAACTGTGTATGTGGTGGTGATTCTAGAAATGAAGTAGGATGGTTTGGCGAGCAGTTCAGTATGAGGTATTTACGTGACCCTGACTCCTGTGAGTCGGCTTAGATGTGACTAAAACAGGAGCCATGCAGGGCCAAGTGAGATCGCACCTCCGATCGGACACATTTGTTCGATACCATATTATGACTTTGTGATGATTTGGTGGCCAACCTCGATTTTGATTATGGGAGTGTATTCCGAGGTGGGGGGTGGTAGCTGCTATACGTTACCACCAATTCAGATCCGCAACTAGTGTGACGACCCGCCTTTCTCAACCCAGAAAGACGTTTCATCATTAAGAAAGAAAGGGATAGAAATAGAAAAGAATAGAAAGAAAGAACAACAAAATCAGAATCTCACAGCGAAATGGAACAAAATATAATACATCACATAACTAATACATAGTTATACGTACATCAGAGTCATACAATGTCATATAACAGGACTGTCATATACATATATGTCCATACATACATCCAAAATACAGCATACACTAACTACACAGCAGAACTACATATATAGATACATACGTCTGGTCTTCTTCCCAAAATAGCTCCTCCAGAAAAATCAACACTCCCAAATACCTATCACTTGGCTACTCATAAAAATTTGAGTACCCAACAGTTTATGAAAACAAAATATAAAATCCGGGTCAGACATGGGTCTGGTATGAGTAAACAGGTTAAAATTGCTTAACTTTGAAAATCATTTGAAATAAAGGTGTCACGTAAGACTTCCCACAAATAAATACTGTTAAGTTTTTACCTTACGCTAACCAAAACATTTTATAGGAAATTCAGTGATATTATAATAGTGTCTAGGGTTTTCAAGTAAATATAAAATAACCGAAATTGTTCAAAACCGTAGGGTCTTGTAGGGAAAATGGGTTTCCAACAATGGCAAGGCTACTGGGGTACTGCCCGTCACAGTACGGGGCCTAGATCACCGTACCGAGGATCACTCCCGACCCCCTACAACACAAGGCAGGAACCATTCCTTACTGAACAGTCCCGAACAAGAAAACCCCGCAGTTGTGGCCAACAACTGCCCACACAGCTGAAATAAAAAGGGACATCTAGACAGGGGAATATCTTGTCCTGCTTGGGCATGACCCACCTAACCTTGTTGCATCTCCCCTGTTTTAGCCATTCCCAGTTGATGAGGCTTGAGGCTACGATTACCTTTATTGAACATTATTCTTAGAATGCTCATCGTCCGCCTGACGATGTGTTGAAAGCATTCAATCCATACAAGTTCATTCCGGGTTCGAACGAAACCGAAGGCATTATCTCGTTACACTCATTTTGGAATTACCCTCAGAGTTAACGACGATAACCCTTGCATTCTGAAACACCATCTCGATCACCATTTGATAAGTCACGACCTATCGTTTAATTTGGATCGATATGGTTATCGGAGAATCAAAATTGATCCTTCCGATCCCGGTCTCATCGGAATCCAAACGTCATTTTAAGGGCCAAGTTGTCTATTTAACTTAACAGTTCAATTTAATATCAGAATTCACATAACAGATATAACAGATAAATCATACACAGTTATCACAAATATTCATAGTATATCCTAACATATCACAGAACTATCATCAAACAGATATCAAAGTCAATCAAACAGAATTTTCAATGCATACCAAAACAGTTTGTTTTTACTTAACTTAATTTGTTTCTTAAGAATAAACTATTAAATTCTGCTTAATTAATTACTGATTAATTAACTTATTAATGATAAATTAATTAATTAGTTCATCATTAATTATCAATTTATTAATTATTTGATCTTTAATTAATTACTAAACCTTTATTCATTAACTGTTACTTAATTACTCAGTTAATTAGTTGATTCCTAATTTTTAATTATTAATTAATAACTTACTTTTTAAAATTAATTAGTTATTTACTTATCACAAATTATTTAAATTAATTAAAGTAGAATCCCTAATTAATCACTTAAGTTAATTTCCATTAGTTAACTTTCAAGTAATTAGCTAGCGATCTTAAGATTTAAGTTTATTTAACATATGATTTATTTTAATTGCCAAAATTAATTTAAAGTTATCAATTTAAAATTTCAAGTATAAATTACTTAACATTCTAATTACTTATTTTTATCACCTATCTTTACAGGTAACCTAAACTAACACATTGCTTAATTAACTTGGTTATAACAAATGCTATACAAAATTATGCACGTCCATAAGAAAGGCACCCGAGTCTGCACCGTCCTTTGCTCGAGAAACTCTCGCATTTCCTTCGTGTCTTCCCCGCGTCTCTCTCTCTCACTCCATCTCTTCTTTTCCTATAACTTTTCTTCCTTCTTCTCATTTTTAAACTTAAGTTATAAATGAAACCACAATAGTATTTCAAATTCTCACGCGCAGAACCTATAAATTACTCGATGCAGAAGCCAGTTCGACTCGCGTAAGAGCACGCGATAACCCACAGAAAATCGACAGACACCCTTTCACCACCGTGCACGTGCACGGTGGTTCGCTTCGCCTCCGGCGACGCGCGTCAGCCTCCACAAACTCCACTTCGACCACAAACTCGAATTCAAGTGCTATCTCGAATCAAAGACCACGGAATCAAAAAATTACCCACTAGGTGAACTGAAATTCGAACAGCAAAAACGAAAACCCTTCTTCCTCCTGGCGTCGACCACCGTTTAAGTCGCGCTTCCTACCACGTGTCGCCAACGTCACCTTCCTTCATCCCTCAAAAACACTCCGAGCTCAGTCAACTCTTGATGAAGAAATCATCATACAAAAAGACCCAACAGAAACGTGAACTAAACCCTACTTTAATCAAAAACTCAAAATTTATGCACTTGAAAAATAATTTGACATTTTTCTAGCGTTAATACAACTTCAACCTTGCTTCATAGGAAATTTCAATGATTAAATTTTGTTGAATCAACCAATGTTGATAAAAATCAATTTTCGGCTTCTCTTGAAACTGCACCTCAAACTTTGATCTAAAAATTATCATTTCACTTTTAAAAATCCTAACTTTGCACGTTTGTTTAATATATGAATTTGAATTAACAATTTAAAGTCTTTGAATTTTTGCACATATTGATTGTTTACTGCAAACTTGAATATACAAAGTGTGAATTTCACTACCACCTTCAGAACTTAGCTCCAATTCATGATTTTTAGTTTTCCTACAAGTATATTCAACTTAAATTCTTATGTACAAAGTATTTGCAACAAGGAATATTACAAATTCCCTACTGTTATTGTTCTGTAATCAATGGTTAAAAAAAAGCTGTTACTAAAGTACTTGCAGTGCACTGGAATAATACAAATTCTTGTTCAAACTATATAACAACTCAAAATTTCATAGATCAATCAAAGTAATAGGTTTACTCACCAAGTAAACTTTAAAACAGAAGGTAAGGTGTGTTGAAGAAATTGCAGTTGAATTCCCTGAAACTCTCCCTGTTGTTTTGCTGTTGAATTAAATCTAAGTTTGCAAAACAAATCAATGTTTTTCTCAGGTTTGTCTTTAAGTTTAGTTCTTCAGTTTGTAAGCGAATTGGCATAGGGTAATATATAAATAGAAATGACTTTGTGAAGGTTATAACTGGACAGCCTCAATGTTTGACCAGACAAGAATTTTTTTTTTGTATTAAATTTCCTACACTATGACATGATATTGCAATTTCGGCTGTAGTACTTACATAAAAAAAATGTTGTGCTAATTAATGCTTTTGCTCTTAATTATGATAACAAGTAATTAATGTTTTGCTGATACTTGCAATTTGTACAAAGATATTTATCATATTTCGGCCAGCATATTTTTGTACAAGATACAGATTTTGTTTTTATTATATTTGAAGTAAAACTTTGTTTTCTTATGCATCAATATATTTAAACTTTTATTATTCAATACTTCATTTATTTGTTCATTTGTACTTAGCATCATTTCTTTGTTTTGTGAGCATATACATATATATATATATAAGTGTGTATGTGTATAGCTTGTCTTATTTTCTTTGACAAATAGTTGTATTTTATTTGTTAATTAAATTTTCAAACATTTGATTTACAACATACTTGTATTTATATATTTCAAGTTATAACTTATATTCGTATATTTATTACTTTAGCTACATTCTATAATTTATGATTATGTTTTATACTAGTTTTGTATATTTATATTTATAATCATTTATATTTTTTTATACTTAGGTGTTTATGTTCAATATTACTATGTTTGTTAATTTTAAAACTTATCATTTTAAAAACTAACATTGTATTAATATGTGTATTATCAAAGATCTCATCATTTTTAAAAAAAAAATTAAAAGCTTATATTTAATTTAAATTAGATTAAATATTTATTAAAATATGCTGTCAAAAATTCCGGGTTGTTACAACTAGTATATCTGCCGAAGCATTGCCTCGAGTATTATGTTCACATGCCCTGTCGCGCCTTCTACAAGTTTGTTTTGTGTTGTACCCATGGAGTGCTCCCTGATAGCCCACCTGCAGGTGGAGTTTACAGTATCTTTATAGACTACGACATTATATAAAATGTGTTAAGGGGGATATGGGTAACGCCTTAATGCTATTTTAATATTTTACTTTACTGTAGACACTATTATAATAGTGCATTTATTTTATTTTACATAGTAGATAGTTAAATGGATCCTTAGGAGATGGTAATCCTGAACATCTCTTAAGTTACCGCACTCACGTTAGACACTGGATAGGAGATGTCAAACCCCATAAACATCTCTAATGCCGTTACACTCATATTTATTTTAACGTTGATTTAACTTGCATAATATTTTTTAGTTCCGACTCGAGTGTTTTGTCTTTTCAATTCGTCCGGGTCAGCCTGAGCTATTCAGTTTATCGAAGAATGCTTTCTAGGGGGCGAAGACGAAGATTTTGTACTATTATTATTTACTATATTTATTCCACTTCATCATGTTGTTCCGCTGATTTGTTTATTATTCGTTCTTGTTTAAGGTAACTTTGATCTGTATTATAAAGGTTAATCAATGTTATTTGTAAACAGCTTCATGAACTGTTTATTTGATTATTATATTTTATCATTTCGCTGTGATATTCTGTATTATTTTTTTCTTTCTTTGCGTTTTCTTATTCAGCCCATAACAATCTGCCCTTTGAATGGTATTTTAAATACTTCCAATTCTGATATAGATGTTCTTATATCAAAAATTTTCTTTTAATTCCTTTAAACATTCAAAATAATCATTAAGGTATTTAAAATACCAAAGTTAAGGCTAGTTCTACTATAGCCTCCAAAAATTCAAATCACAACAATAATCTATGATAGATTATTCTACATAATTCATATATCACAATATATGAAATTAAATTCAACAATTTTGAGGAATCCAGTTGGATCCCTCCAACTTGTTTCTATAACAACCCACATATTTTATGATTATATACTTAAATATAACATCGTTAATTGAACTAAAGTCCGAAATGTGACTTTTTGTAAACAGTCAGATCCGAACTCGAGACCACTTCCATTGAGTTTAAAACGGCATTTGCGATCTTTTTCAGTATAAACAACGATATGTTTGGAGTTGATTAGAATTTTGGTATTGTCAATTGGGCTTTGGATTTGGGATTCATCCCACTAACCCAACAAAGAACCTAAACCTTCTACGTAATAACTCCCACTACACTCCTCTTCATTCATTCATTCCATTATTCCCAACACTATCAAGCTAAAGGAAAGAATGCAGAAAAAGATAGGAAATTAAAAGTCCTAAACCCTAGATTCTTAGGAAATTCAAATTCAAGCTCTAAGATCAAAGAGAAGCTTAGGTAAGTATCCTCTTCATCTTCTTCACCTCAATCTCTTTCCAATTTTCAAAAATTCCTAAAACCTAACTTAGAATTTTTTTGCATTTGATCATAGATTGAGGATTCTTGAAGTGAAGTTGAAGAGAGATTGGTCTTGCTTTGTTTTAGAACTTCTCATTCCTTGTTTTTGAATTTAAAGGTGAGTTCTTGAACTCACATCTATGTCTATAACTTTCATTTTTTTAGGTATGAATTCCTAACATCTATTTCATGTTCAATTGCTTTTGAATTGTAGTTTGGTGAATTTTCCAATTTTTGGTTATTGAAGTCAAAATCTATGAAAATTCTGCTATGGATGTTCAGATATGTTGTTTGGAGTGTATTGAAGAGCCTATAGGGCTGGGTTATCGCTTGGCATAAATCTCTAGCCATTGTTGCTCATTCGATTGCTTCGAAGTTGATTTGGCCATCAATGGCCTAGGCAAAATATGCCATGAGATAGAGCTCAAACGTCTGGTAAAAAGTCTCAGACGTCTGAAGCTACGGAATAAAAATTCTAGATTTACAACTCGGACGTATGAGGTTATTTCCTAGACGCCTGGGCAAACTGGAAGAAATTTCTAGACCTTCAGATCAGACGTCTGGGTAGACCACTAGACGTTTGACCCTGTTGAATTAAGCCAATTTCCCTTTGAGTGGATTTCCATTTTAATCGATGTTTGTTGATCCGATTAGTTGTTGTCATTTATTATAAACTTTGATGACTTCTTTTCTGGATTTTTGGTATTTCCATTTGATGGATTTAATATCGATTTTCATGGTTTTAATTCACGTCGTCGAATGTGAATTTTTGGTGATGGATTGATTTTACAATCATTTTTGTGATTTGTCACTTTAAAATACAAAGGTTTTTATACTAGTGGTAAATACTCAAACTCTTTCACAAAAATGCTTTCAGCATTTACTTTTAATACAAAGCTCGCTTTCAAATCCATTTTCCAATCTATTAGTACAAACAGACCTTTACTTCATTCGTATGAGAAATCCAATTAAACGACTTAGCAAAACAAGTGATATGAAACACCTGCGTTTACTTCATCTGTTAATTCTTAGACTTGTTCGATTGAAATCTTGTGACAATTTTCAAGTGGAAATCTACAATATGTTCGTAAATATTTATGTTAAGCCAGTGATTGTGGGACATGAAGCTAAACTCATTTATTTACTAGCTTGGTGTAATTTACACTTTTATTGATCTATGATGATCATTTTGTGATTTAGACTTGCGATGTGTCAGTGTCTCTTAGTCCGTGTTAGGGACAATACCCCGTTCTGTAAACTTCGTCTCATTTTTATGGGCTAATGACCCCTTATCTTTTAACGCTTCGTGGAGCATTCGGCCCAACAAATCTATTTATGGGGCGTATCTTTTTAGGTCCGTCAATGTTCGGCTGTGCATGGGGCGTATCTTTTAGCTTCGTCGATGTGCGGCTCATTCGTCCCCAGGGGGGGACTGTACCCCGTATTTTTATGGGTTAACAACCCATGGGATAGTGTCCCGTTTGTGATACATGTGTTGGTGAGTTTCATGCTCCCGTTTGTGATAGGCCTCCCCCTTTGTGTTTTCTGGATTTCTATTTATTGATTTCTATAATTTATGTTTCACCAATTTTTGCTATTGGCATTGATATGTTTTGTCAATATTTGAGGTTTGGTGAATAAGCTAAAGAATATGACATTCTTTTTGGTGTTTGAGAAAGTTTGAGATATTTTATGATTTTTGTCGTTATCATATATATATATATATATTTTTCATATCTCTTATCCTATCTCATTTTATATGATATTTGTAGCTGGACTGATCCGTTTATTAATTTTCTTCTTAAATAATACCCGGGTCAGGCTGAGGTGTTTCAGGTGCTTCCACTTGACTTCTTAGCAGAGACTAGCTTTTGAATTTTGGCTAACTACTTTAGCTTAGTAGCTTTTGCTTTTATACATTCAAGATAGAAACTCCTTGATGTATACATATTCTTTTTTCTAGCACTTGTACCTATTCTTTTGTGATGTAGTGGATCTTGTATGGCCACTATTTTGATGTACATTCTATGTGATATATTCATATCTGTTTTCGCCTTAGTGATATGAATATCTATGACTGATTTTGTGTTGTGCTTATTTTATCTTTGTTTCCAAAGGCCGCATACCCCCTGTTTAGTAGCTTTAAGTTTGTATTTGATATGTTGGATTTCCCCTTGAAATGAAATGCATGTCCTGCTATCTGACATATCGGTACTCGCACAAAGAAATTACACAGATGGTTGCTCCTCAATAGCCTTATTCTTCGGGCTAGTCAATGGCATTACGCAATAGTTCCCTTGGCTAGTGTGAGTATAGAGGTAGGGCGTCATAGCTTGGTATCAGAGCCAAACTTCGGAATAAGGTAGAATAATCTAGCATGGATCATTGTCCTAAGTCTCTCTTAGGAATCGTGCCTTGGGATTTAATTCGAGTCTTAGGACCCGTTCTATCCTTTTTTCTTTTATGATGCCTTGTTTCATCAATCAAGTTTGTTTGATATTCATTCTAACAATAACCTTTTTCCTCTTCTTTCTTTCTTTCTTTCTTAATGAATAGAAATGGTTAGACCTGGCCGTCCCAATGCCGGTAAATTCAGTGCTGCTCTTCAGGATGGTGTATTCATGTCTTCTCAACAACTTTTAGATCTTGTAAAGAATGCCCAAGCCGCCAGACCCATTCCAAAGCCTGCTCACCCTAAATCCGGGTTTTGCATGCTTGTGCAGTGATTATACCAATTTGGGTAGAAGGCCATTCAAGGGTTCCAAAAGCGTTATAGAAGTCCAAGCTTGGCTTAGAACATGCAATCACATCTTTTCTCGCGTGAATCTTGTAGATCTACATCGAGTCAAAGTGGCTTCTAGCATGCTTCAAGAGAAAGCATTAGATTGGTATGAGCTTTTGATTTCGAAAATTGGTGAAGAGGATCTTACTTGGGAGCAATTCAGGGAAAGTTTTGAGTTGAAGTTTGTGCCGGAAGTTGAAAAAGTGCTTTAGGTCGACGCTTTATTGACCTTGTTCAAGGTGAATCTTCTGTGATAGATTATGTCGCATCTTTTGATTCCCTCTCTAAATATGGGGTCGAGTATATTAATATCCCATTGAAGAAAAATCATAGGTTTATCTATGGGTTGGATAAGAACCTTAAAAAGTCTTTACTTTTGAAACTAGAAGTTTCTTTCGATCAATTTGTTCGTATCGCTCTTTGACTTGAAGAGGCCGATAAAGAAAGTGATGTTGAAGTTGTGGGTGCCAAACAGAACTTCAAAAACAATAAGAAGAGCAATATTAAGTTCAAACCTAGTCCCAACAAGAAAAGGAAGCAAGCAACTTCGGTGGCAAAGACTCCTACCACAAGTCGTGGAGAATGCTACAATTGTGGTTCTAAGGACCATTATGCGAATAGGTGTCCAAACCCCCTTTATTGATGCTATTGCAAAAGTTTGGGTCATCATATATCTTCGTGCCTCAAACTTCAAAGCAAGAAAGAAGGAAAGCTTAATGCTATGCATGCTCCTAATAACACTTCTCTTAGTCAAGATATTTTTCATTCTATCCTTGATGACATTATCATAATTCGTGAACTTCCTATTCGAGTTCTTTTTGATACGCATGCATCTCACTCTTTTATATCAAAAGAACTTGTTGATACTTCGTCTTTAAATGTTATGGGCTTTATGACTTCATTGAGAATTGCAAATCCGGTTGGTGGATCCGCAACACTCAGTTTACTTTGTGAAGATGTCGAGATTATTCTATGTGATTATACTTTCTATGCCGATTTGCATGATATGCTTACTTAGGTTTCGGAATGATTTTGGGAATGGATTGTCTTAATCATTATATAGCCCATATTCTATGTCCCGAGAGGACTACCATCTTCGACATCCCCAATCTGTTAAGCATATTTCTATCGTTCTTAAAGATTCGGATTCCAAATCGGTGGCATCCTTATATTCTCTAAATCCACATGATAACGATAATGATGATGAGGATGACGTCATTTCCCTCATCCACGTTGTTCGTGACTTTCCCGACGTATTTGAGCCCATTTCAGGAATACCCCCTAAGCGAGCAATTGAGTTCAGAATTAATATAATCCTTGAACCTCTACCTATCGCTCGTCCTCCTTATCGTATGCCCAATAAGGAAAATGAGGAGATGCGTAACCAATTATCCGAATTAGAAGCAGAACAGTTTATTCGATCTAGTTTCTCTCCTTGGGGAGCTTCAGCTATCTTTGTGAAGAAATCTGATGGTACATTTAGGCTTTGCGTTGACTATCGCAAGCTTAATGATCTCACCATCAGGAATAAATGTCCCTTACCTTGGATTGATGATCTATTCGATCAACTTAGCGGTCTTAAAGTCTTTTCATAGTTAGACTTAGCCATCGATTTTCATCAGCTTCAAATTGCAGAGGATAGTATTCCCTTGACATCGTTTCGTACTCGTTATGGATCTTATAGATGGCTTGTTATGCCATTTGGTTTAATGTATGCTCCAACTTATTTCATTGACCTTATGAATCAAGTTTTCAAAGACTTCGTCGATTGATTTGTTCTCATCTTTATAGATGATATTCTTGTTTATTCTAAAACCGAGGAAGAGCATGAAAAACATCTTTGGATTGTGTTGGAAACTCTTAAGAGAAATCAATTGAAAGCAAAATTTTCTAAGTGCCACTTTTGGAAATTTTGTGTGAAATTTTTAGTGCACATTATTTCTGAATCCAGAATTTCTATGGATCTTTTAAAGATTGAGGCGATTCAAAATTGGAAGAGACCGGAGAGTGTGAGAGAAATTCATAGCTTTCTTGGATTGGCGGGCTATTATCGTCGGTTCATAAAAGACTTTTCTAAAATTTTCGTACCTCTTACTAGTTTGACTAAGAAGGGAGTTAAGTACATTTAGTCAGACAAATGTGAAGCTGCTCTTCAGAAATCAAAATAACTCCTTCCCGATGCTCCTATTCTTGTGATTACCTAAGGGAACCAAGCCTTGATTGTTTATACCGATGCTAGTCGTGTTGGTTTGGGAGCCGTTCTCATGCAAAGGGAACGTGTTATCGCTTATGCTTCTAGGCAATTGAAGCCTGTTGAGACTAGATATGCCACTCATGTTTTAGAGATCGTGGCTATTGTTTTCTCCCTTAGAATTTGGCATCATTTTCTTTTGGGAGAGAAATTTGTTCTCTACACCGATTATAAATCTTTGAAGTATTTGTTCTCTCAAAAGGAACTTAATTTGCGTCAACAATGTTGGCTCGAATTTCTTACATCTTATGATCTTGATATCCTCTATACTCTCGGAGAGGAAAATCGGGTTGCCGATGCCCTTAGTTGTAAGCACCAAGCGGTTGTTTCCATGATGATATCCGAATGGAATGATCTCGAGGCCTTGTCCACTTGTGAGATTCGAGATCGTGAATCCGATTCGTGTTCATCTCTTGTTTTATGTAGCCTTGAGGCTCATACATCTCTTTTGGACCGCATTCTTGAAGCTCAAAAGAGTGATCTTGATTTGGCTCTTCTTAGCCAAAGTTGTAGGGATACAATTGGTGTTGATGGTTTGAAAGACTTTGACACTGAAGCTCGTGGAGGCATTCGAAAATTTGGTAGACTTATTGTGCCAAATATTAGTGATCTTCGTAAAGACATTTTAGAAGATTCTCGGTGTTCTAAATTTACCATTCATTTCGGTAGTAGTAAAATGTATGCGGACATTTAACGACTATATTATTGGGATGGAATGAAATCTAATATTGCTAACTTCATTAAGCGCTTGACTTTCCAACTCGTAAAGGCCGAGCATCAAAGGCTCGGTGGGTTACTACAACCTTTAGACATTCCCATTTGGAAGTGAGATCAAATTTCCATGGACTTTATTGATGGTCTTCCCCATTCTCGTTCGGGTCATGATAGTCTATGGGTGATAGTAGATAGGCTTACAAAATTCGCTCATTTTCTTCCCGTTCAGTCCAATCGGTCCATACCTCTTTTGGCCAAACTCTATGTTAAAGATGTTGTTAAATTACATGGGATTCCTACTTCTATTGTTAGCGATCATGATCCATTATTTACTAGTGGATTTTGGAAAGGTCTTCAAAAAGCTTTGGGAACGAAGCTTAGTTTTAGCATCGCTTATCATCCTCAATCCGATGGACAAGCCGAGCGTGTGCATCAAACTCTTAAAGATCTTCTTCATGCATGTGTTCTTGATTTTGGGGGAAGTTGTGAAAATCATATTTATCTTGTTGAGTTTTCTTAAAATAATAGCTTTCAATCTAGTATTGGCATCGCTCCTTTCGAGGCACTTTACGAAAGGCCATGCCGATCTCCTTCGTGTTGGCTTGAAGCCGGTGAGAAGCTGGTTTTAGGTCTAGATTTTATTTGTGATTCCATAGAAAAGATTGGCCTTATCCGTGATAGGATGAAAGAAACTCAAAGTAGAAAAAGATCCTATGCTGATAATCGAAGAAGGAATTTTGAATTTTCTATGGGAGATTTGGTATTCGTTCGTGTTTCACCTATGAAGGTTGTTGTGCATTTCAATCGATTGAGAAAATTAGCACCACGATACATTGACCCATTTCCCATCATCGAACGCATTGGTTCCTTAGCTTATCGCCTTTTATTACCGGCTCAATTTTCTGCTATTCATGATGTATTCCACATTTCTTAACTTCGAAAATGCCTTAGAGATTCTGATTCTATTCTTGAGCCCGGTGTTATTGAAGAAATTAAAGTTTCACCTAATTTGACTTATGAGAAACATCCCATTCGTATCATTTCTATGGAGCTTAAATGCCTTCGTAACAAAGATGTTCCGCTTGTGAAAGTTCAATGGTCCGTAATCCTTAGGATTGATCTTGAGAATCCAGAGAATTCATCAAGCAAACACATTTGGACTTACTTTCTCATGCTCCTTAAGGTGAAGTTCTCACTTCAAAATTTTCTTTTGTGTTATTATGCCTTAGTGTGGTTGTTACTCTTTATTTTCTTCTTAAGTATTGCAAGGATGCAATTTCTTTAAGGAAGGGAGCCTGTAACAATCCGCATATTTTACGATTATACATTTAAATATTTTATTTAAATATAGCATCGTTAGTTGAACAAAAGTCCGAAATGTGACTCTTTGTAAACAGCCGGATCTGGACTGGAGACCACTTACATTGAGTCCAAAATGGCATTTACGAACTTTTTGAGTATAAACATCGACGTGTTTGGAGTTGTTTAGAATTTTGGTATTTTCAATTGGGCTTTGGGTTTGGGTTTCAGTCCACTACCGAACAAAGAACCCAAATCTTCTACCTAATAACTCCCACTCCAATCGTCTTCATTAAATCATTTCATTATTTCTAACACTCTCAAGCTAAAGGAAAGAATAAGGGAAAAGATAGGAAATTAAAATTCCTAAACCCTAGATTCTTAGGAAATTCAAATTCAATCTCTAAGATCAAAGAGAAGCTTAGGTAAGCATCCTCATCATCTTCTCCACCTCAATCTCTCTCCAATTTCCAGAAATTCCTAAAACCCAACTTAGGAAATATTTGCATTTTATCATAGATTGAGGGTTCTTGAAGTGAAGTTGAAGAGAGATTGGTTTTGCTTTGGCTTAGAACTTCTCACTCCTTGCTTTTGAGTTTAAAGGTAAGTTCTTAAACTAACATCTATGTCTATAGCTTTCATTGTTGGTAGGTATAAATCCCTAACATCTATTTCATGTTCAATTGCTTTTGAATTGAATTGTTTTGGTGAATTTTCCAAATTTTGGTTTTTGAAGTCAAAATGTATGAAAATCCTACTATGGATATTTCGATATGTTGTTGGGAGTGTATTGAAGAGCCTATAGGGCTTGGTTGTCGCTTGGCATAAATCCCTGGCCACTGTCGCTCATTCGATTGCTTCGAAGTTGATTTAGTCATCAATGGCCTAGGCAAAATGTACCCTGAGCTTCAGCTCAGACGTTTGGTAAAAAGTCTCAGACGTCGAAAGCTATGGAATAAAAATTTCAGATTTACAGCTCATACATCTGAGGTTATTTCCCAGACGTCTGGGCGATCTGGAATAAAATTTTCAGACCTTCAGATCAGACATCTGGAAAGACCACCAAATGTCTGACCCTGTTAAATTAAGCCAATTTGCCTATTTTGAGTGGATTCCATTTTGATCGATTTTTGTTGATCCGATTAGTTATTGTCGTTTATTATCAACTTTGATGACTTCTTCTCTGTATTTTTTGTATTTCCATTTGATGGATTTGATATCGATTTTCATGGTTTTAATTCACGCCGTCGAATGTGAATTTTTGGTAATGGATTGATTTTATAGTCATTTATATGATTTGTCACTTTAAAATACAAAGGTTTTTATACTAGTGGTAAATACTCAAACTATTTCACAAAAATGATTTCAACATTTACTTTCAATACAAAGCTCGTTTTCAAAACCGTTTTCCAATCTATTAGTATATACAAACCTTTACTTCATTCGTATGAGAAACCCAATTAAACGTCTTAGCAAAACAAGTGGTATGAAACACTTGCGTTTACTTCGTCGGTTAATTCTTGGACTCGTTCGATTGAAATATTGCGACAATTTTCGAGCGGAAATCTACAATTTTTTCATAACTATTTAAGTTAAGCCAGTGGTTATGGGACATGAAGCTAAACTCATTTATTTACTAGCTTGCTGTAATTTATACTTTTATTGATCTATGATGATCATTTTGTGATTTAGACTTGCAATGTCAGTGTCTTTTAGTCCGCACGGGGGACTATACCCCGTATTGTAGAGCTTTGTCTTATTTTTATGGGCTAACAACCCCGGTTTGGAGTAGTCGGCACAATAAATCTTTGCATTGGGCATATCTTTTTAGGTGCGTCGATGTTCGGCTGTGCATGGGGTGTATCTTTTAGGTGCGTTGATGTTTGGCTCATTCATCCCCAAGTGGGGACTGTACCACGTATTTTTATGGGTTAGCAACCCATGGGATAGTGTCCCATTTGTGATACATGCGTTGGTGAGTATTCATGCTCCCGTTTGTGATAGGCCTACCCCTTTGTGTTTTATGGATTTCTAGTTATCGATTTTTAGAATTTACGTTTCACCAATTTTTGCAATTGGCATCGATATGTTTTGTCAATATTTGAGGTTTGGTGAACAGCTAAAGAAAATGACATTCTTTTTTATGTTTGAGAAAGTTTGAGATATTGTATGATTTTTGTCGTTATCATATATATTTGTCATATCTCTTATCCTATCTCATTTTATATGATATTTATAGCTGGACTGATCCGTTTATTATTTTTCTTCTTAAATAATACTCGGGTCGGACCGAGGTGTTTCAGGTGCTTCTACTTGACTTCTTAGCAGAGGCTTCTGATTTTTGACTAACTAATTTAGCTTAGTAGTTTTTTCTTTTATACATTCGAGATAGAGACTCCTTGATGTATACATATTCTTTTGTCTAGCACTTGTACCTATTCTTTTGTGATGTAGTGGATCTTTTACGACCATTATTTTGATGTACACTTCTATGTGTTATATTCATATCTGTTTCCGCCTTAGTGATATGAATATATATGACTGATTTAGTGTTATGCTTATTTTATATTTGTTTTCGAAGGCCACATAGCCACTGTGTAGTAGCTTTGAGTTTGTATTTGATAAGTCGGATTTCCTCTTGAAATGAAATGCATGTCATACTATCTGACATATCAGTACTCGCACAAAGCAATTACACAGATGTTTGCTCCTCATTAGCCTTATTTTACATGCTAGTCAATGGCATTACCCAGTAGTATCCTTGGCTAGTGTGAGTATAGAGGTGGGGCATCACAGCTTCCCTGCATCCATAGATGTTAATACAACATAAAAAATACCCATCCCACTTCAAGGGGGATATCGCGGTATCTAGGGCCATCCGCCATTATGTGGAGCGCAAATGGTCTCATCCGCTATAATGTGCGTGCATATCACTCCAAATACTAATATATATATATATATATATATATATATTACTATATATATTTAACCTTCAACGGATAATTTGTTTATAAATTCAACCAAACAATCAATAATATAATTTCAACATTTTTAAATTTTACTAGCTATCCAAAATGTGTGAGATTTTACTCACCTTGATTTCTATTTGTCAAATATCCAGATTTTAAACTAAATCAACCATCGTTTGATTTAATTTAAAATTCCAACGAGCTATGAAAAATTCCAAACTGCTTCGAGAATGTGAATTCTATAGCTACAAATTTCAATGATCGACTTCGTAATTTTTGGACCTCATAAGATAATATTATACATTTAAATAATTTAAACTAAAATTAACTTAAATTAAGTAATAGTTTAAAAAATAATTATACCTATCAGTAAATCATTCTCCTCTCAGTCACGTACGTAAACCACCCACTAGCCGCCTCGCATGAAACCGCCCTCCGACGCTTCACCTTCTCCAAGTTCATCGATACTTCCGCTCTGCATATGTGAAGGACCCCACGAACCATATGCCGCACCCACTCCCAAAACACGCCTCCAGGCGACCTAAGAAACAGGGCTCGACTTCCAGAACCTCGCCTGAGCACATCACCTGTGACGACCCGGAATTTTGAGCAATATCAATTTGTTAATCTTTGTTAATAATTAAATGGATTTGATCATTTTACATTATAAATTAATAAGTTAAAATTCTTTTAAAGGCTAATAATAATAATTTGTTAATATCTATCAACAATTTTCTTAACAATATAAAATTTGGCAAGTTTAATTCTTTTGAAAATTTATAATATTCAATTTGGAAATATTTATTTTGGCAATTTAATATTGGTAAGATTTATTTTCCAAAAGTTAATCAAAATATTTTCTATTTATAATATATATATTGATATATCATGTAAATAAGAAGTTTTAATGTAATAAAACTTTATATTCAAATTGTAATATATATGAATGTATATATTATGACTTGGTTTGTGTTTCAAAATTTAATATAGTAATTATCAAATATAATGTTCAAATGTTTTTCTATTTGTAATATGTATATATATATATATATATTTGTGTATATATATATATATTTGAAATAAGAATTTTATTAATTTGAATTTAATAAGTATTTGCAAACTTTCATACATATATGATTTGTAATTTTAAAATTTAATTTGATTTAATACTTTTGAAAATAATATTTGAAATTTAAATTTCTATAACAAATTTAATTTCTTATTTAATATAGATACATATATATTTTGTACTTAAGTTTTAAATAAGATTTAAATTGAAAGTTCATTTGTTTCAATATTTCTTTCATATTAATTTTAACATAAGATAAAATTGTTTTAAATTTTTTATATAAAGAGTCAAACTTAATTTCTCAAATTTATAAACACATGTTATATAGATTGAGTCAAAAGCATAAATAATTTATAAACTGTTAACATGAATTCACTTTTGTATATTTATGAAATCTAAAAGCTTATTTATAAAAGATAAAATACACATTACTTACATATACATAAACAAATTATAAAATAAGAAAATAACATTTAAAATATTAATAAAATATTTGAAAATAACATTTGCAAATATAAATTAAACATAACAACACTTGTAAACATTATAGAGTATATTAAGGAGATTTGTAAGTCAATATGTATAGGTGTAAGCTAATAAGGATGTAAGGTAGACAAATGTCATTCTTTTAATAAAATAAAATTTAAATTTTTAGTTGTAAAATTAAAAGAAGAAATTTATCTTAAGCAAAATTACTTTCTTCATTCTCAACAAAATGAATACAAATGCAAATCAAAGAATATGAAAAATTTGAAATCTGTAAAATCTGGAAAATGCAAAGCAGAGGCAAATGCAAGTTCATCTTCAAGTACAAACATGCAATTAAGAATTTACAGCAACAAAAAAAAATCAACATGCAAGGAAATTTCAGAACCTGGAAAAATGCAGTAAAACTTCAAGCCTGGAACAGTTCTGTTTTCTTCAAACAAGGTGAGTAAAAAAGAAATTTTAAAAACAGTTTAATTCCTGTTTCAACCTGTTATTGTGATAAATATTATGTTGTTGATGGAATACCTGAATTTAATTGAACTGCATGTTTGAGTATATGGTTTGAATGCCTGGATAGTGTTACTTTAGTTTCTGGGTGAAGAACAAGTTTAAAACTTTTATAATAAATTCAATAACTTGGATTTGAATTCGAATTTGACTTTGAACTATAAATAGATGTTGATTGTAATCAAGAAAGCTATCATTTGAAAATAATTACAAGTCTTTAAACTTGAATAATTTGTTATAAATATTTGAATTTACAGTAAATTCTAAATTGGGTCAAAATTTTATGATTTCAATTTTTAAATTTGACTTCATAATTGAATTGAAAGTAGTAGACCATGATTTTTAAGGCTTGCACCATGATTTTTAGATCAGTAATTAAAGAGAATTTTCGAATTCTATGTTTTAGGGTTTTTGGCTGATTCACGGTGAAAGGCGACGAACTAGGCAACTCGGTTGAGCCCGAAGGTGAAGGAAAGGACGTGGATTATGGAAAAAATAATTTGGGAATTTATAGTGGTGGGGGTTGGCCGAAATTCAATCTTGTAGGGTTTTGAAACTTGTTTTTGCCGACAGCGTTCATTTGTGAATCACGACATCGATAGGCAACTTGAGGCGATCCCAGTTGGTTTTGGGGGTGCTAGGGAGTGAGGGTGAGCTTCGAGGAGGATCGCGTGGCTTAACGATTCAGGGATCATCGGCGGTGGTCGATTTTTAATGGTGTGAGGTTTTGAACAGTTTGAGTTGAAGGGCCAAATTTCGATCCTCGATCGAAATTGATTTTCTAGGTCGCGCGATTTGTAGTAGAGGTCGTGTGCGACTTGGGGAAGGCCGGCGTGAAGTTCGCCATCGACCATCAGGGACGTGCACGATTTCGTGTCTCTGTTAGTTTTGGGTAAAAGAAGAGGGAGATGGGGAAACTCGAAGTTACCTTCGTGTACCTGTTGATATTTCTTGAAGTAGGGAAGGGGTTGGAGAGACTCATGGTAAACGTAGGTTTCGCTCGGGTTTGTGTAGGGGATAGCTCGGGTTTTGGTTGAGCTGGGTTTAGTTTGAAACAGTAATGTTTTAAAAGGTATTGAACAAAGAAAATATGATTTTTGAAGGTAACTCAAATTTTAAAAAAAATTAAACAAGTTTATATATTAAAATATGGATGTTTTAAAAATAAAATAAGTGAATTTTTGAAATAAAGTTTGTATTAAATTTTATTAAATAACTTTGAAAAGTTTAAAAATTTAAAAGCTTTAATGTAAATGTTTAAATTGTTTTAATTATATTTGATTTTTAACGTTATATTTTAAATTATGGTTTAATGACTTAGATTTAGTAATCATTTATAATAAAGATTGTCTTAAGTAATTTAGAATTTTGATTAATTAAAGATGAACAAATATATGAAGATAATTAGGATAATTAAATTATTTTTAAAAATCAAGTGTTATTGGTTAATATTAATAATTTAATTAAGATAATGGTTTACTTAATTTAGGATATTTATGATATAAGAAGTTAAAAGAATCATTTAATTAATTTAAATGATTAATTAAATAATTAATTAATTAATGAATTAGTGATCAATTTCAAGATAATCACTTCAGAGTTAATTAGGTATAATTGCTTGGTGAAATAATCAAGTGATAAATTACTAGAGGTAATTAAGTATAAGATAATTACTTTATGAAAGTAATTAAGTGGATGTGATTAAGGGTTAATCATCTGTGTTATTAATTAAAGAATTAATTAATAAAATTAATTAAAGGTTTAAATTATTTGATTAATGGATAATTAATAAAGGATTAAGAGTAATTAAATAGTGTGATTAATTACTTGTTAAAGTAATTAATTAAGGAGAAATTTAATTAATGAAAATAGTCATTAATTAATTGAAATAATTAATGAATTATTAATTAATAATTTAAGGATAATTAATTTATAATCAAGTTTAATTACAAAATGTAATTAAAGAGTAATTAATCAAGTGTGATTAGTTAAAGGTAATTAATCAAGAGTAATTAATCAAGTGTGATTAATTAAAGGTAATTAATCAAGAGTAATTAATCAAGTGTGATTAATTAAAGGTAATTAATCAAGTGTGATTAATTAAAGGTAATTAATCAAGAGTAACTAATCAAGTGTGATTAATTAAAAAGTGATTAATCAGGTGTGATTAAAGGATAAATAAGGGATAATTATCATAATAATTAAATAATAATTAAGCAAGTGTGATTAATTTAAAAGAGTATTTAAGAGATAATTACTCGGATAATTAAGAAGCAATTAATCAAGATGATTAATTAATATTGTAATTAAGGAATAATTACTTAAAGTAATTAAGAGATAATTAAGGAAGATTAATTAAGGTGAATAACTAAGTGATGTTTATTAATTAATTTGTAATTAATTAATGAATAAGTAAGTTGGATTGATGATAATCCAAGTGTTTAAGTAAGAATTAATTTAATTCAGGATTAATTAAATTAATTAAGTTGAATCAAACCTTGTTATGGATGATGAATGGTTGGTTGATAAGTATCATTGGATGAGTTAATGATATTGGATGATACTGAATGTCATTGGTTGGTATGTGATGATATGGATGTGATATATATGCTGCTTAGTGATATATATGGATGAATGTGATAATAGTGACTTATCTATCTGTGTAATGTGAATCATCCATTTATGTTAGGTGATATTTCTGAATATCTATTGTTTAAAACCCTTAAGTACAACTTGGATATTAAAATGGTGTTTGGTTTCGGTGAGACCGGGATCGGGTTTCCATATTCGGATATCCGAAAACCACACCGATCCAAAATAAACGTTAGGTCGTGAATCCAAGTGGAGTGCAAGTGAAGACTCGAGGTGTAAGAACTATACGTCAGTATAACTCTGTGGGTGATTCCATAATGAGTTTGAGGAAATAGTACTTATAAGTTTGAGATGGTGATTCAGAGTGCAAGGGCTATGGTCGTTGACTCTGAGGGTGATTCCAAAATGAGTGCAACGAGATAGTGGCTTTGGTTCCATTTGAACCCGGAACGGAATTGTACGGATTGAATGCTTCAGAACAAAGTCAGGTGGATGATGAGCATTCTAAGATAAATGTGTCCTACAAAGGTAATCGCAGCCTCAATCCTCATCAACCGGGAATAGCTAAACTAGGGTAGGTGCAGCAAAGCTTCGTGGGTAGCTCCCACTGGAGAGAGAGATTTATCCTCGTATAGAAGTCCCTTTTTATTCGGCTGTGTGGGGCGGTTGATTGCAATAACTGACGGGGTTGTCTTGTTCGGAGCTGTTCAGTAAGGAACGGTTCCGGCCTTGTGTTGCAGGGGAGTTAGAGTGGCTCCTCGGTACGGTGATCTAGGCCACGTACTGTGACAGGCGGTACCAGTTGGTTCTGGGGGTGCTAGGGAGTGAGGGTGAGCTTCGAGGAGGATCGCGTGGCTTAACGATTCAGGGATCATCGGCGGTGGTCGATTTTTAATGGTGTGAGGTTTTGAACAGTTTGGGTTGAAGGGCCAAATTTCGATCCTCGATCGAAATTGATTTTCTAGGTCGCGCGATTTGTAGTAGAGGTCATGTGCGACTTGGGGAAGGCCGGCGTGAAGTTCGCCATCGACCATCAGGGACGTGCACGTATACGTCCACGATTTCGTGTCTCTGTTAGGTTTTGGGTAAAAGAAGAGGGAGACGGGGAAACTCGAAGTTACCTTCGTGTACCTGTTGATATTTCTCGAAGTAGGGAAGGGGTTGCAGAGACTCATGGTAACGTAGGTTTCGCTCGGGTTTGTGTAGGGGATAGCTCGGGTTTTGGTTGAGCTGGGTTTAGTTTGAAACAGTAATGTTTTAAAAGGTTTTGAACAAAGAAAATATGATTTTTGAAGGTAATTCAAGTTTTAAAACAAATTAAACAAGTTTATATATTAAAATATGGATGTTTTAAAAATAAAATAAGTGAATTTTTGAAATAAAGTTTGTATTAAATTTTATTAAATAACTTTGAAAAGTTTAAAAATTTAAAAGCTTTAATGTGAATGTTTAAATTGTTTTAATTATATTTGATTTTTAAAGTTATATTTTAAATTAAGGTTTAATGACTTAGATTTAGTAATCATTTATAATAAAGATTGTCTTAAGTAATTTAGAATTTTGATTAATTAAAGATGAACAAATATATGAAGATAATTAGGATAATTAAATTATTTTTAAAAATCAAGTGTTATTGGTTAATATTAATAATTTAATTAAGATAATGGTTTACTTAATTTAGGATATTTATGATATAAGAAGTTAAAAGAATCATTTAATTAATTTAAATGATTAATTAAATAATTAATTAATTAATGAATTAGTGATCAATTTCAAGTTAATCACTTCAGAGTTAATTAGGTATAATTGCTTGGTGAAATAATCAAGTGATAAATTACTAGAGGTAATTAAGTATAAGATAATTACTTTATGAAAGTAATTAAGTGGATGTGATTAAGGGTTAATCATCTGTGTTATTAATTAAAGAATTAATTAATAAAATTAATTAAAGGTTTAAATTATTTGATTAATGGATAATTAATAAAGGATTAAGAGTAATTAAATAGTGTGATTAATTACTTGTTAAAGTAATTAATTAAGGAGAAATTTAATTAATGAAAATAGTCATTAATTAATTGAAATAATTAATGAATTATTAATTAATAATTTAAGGATAATTAATTTATAATCAAGTTTAATTACAAAATGTAATTAAAGAGTAATTAATCAAGTGTGATTAGTTAAAGGTAATTAATCAAGAGTAATTAATCAAGTGTGATTAATTAAAGGTAATTAATCAAGAGTAATTAATCAAGTGTGATTAATTAAAGGTAATTAATCAAGACTAATTAATCAAGTGTGATTAATTAAAGGTAATTAATCAAGAGTAATTAATCAAGTGTGATTAATTAAAGGTAATTAATCAAGAGTAACTAATCAAGTGTGATTAATTAAAAAGTGATTAATCAGGTGTGATTAAAGGATAAATAAGGGATAATTATCATAATAATTAAATAATAATTAATCAAGTGTGATTAATTTAAAAGAGTATTTAAGAGATAATTACTCGGATAATTAAGAAGTAATTAATCAAGATGATTAATTAATATTGTAATTAAGGAATAATTACTTAAAGTAATTAAGAGATAATTAAGGAAGATTAATTAAGGTGAATAACTAAGTGATGTTTATTAATTAATTTGTAATTAATTAATGGATATGTAAGTTGGATTGATGATAATCCAAGTGTTTAAGTAAGAATTAATTTAATTCAGGATTAATTAAATTAATTAAGTTGAATCAAACCTTGTTATGGATGATGAATGGTTGGTTGATAAGTATCATTGGATGAGTTAATGATATTGGATGATACTGAATGTCATTGGTTGATATGTGATGATATGGATGTGATATATATGCTGCTTAGTGATATATATGGATGAATGTGATAATAGTGACTTATCTATCTGTGTAACGTGAATCATCCATTTATGTTAGGTGATATTTCTGAATATCTATTGTTTAAAACCCTTAAGTACAACTTGGATATTAAAATGGCGTTTGGTTTCGGTGAGACCGGGATCGGGTTTCCATATTTGGATATCCGAAAACCACACCGATCCAAAATAAACGTTAGGTCGTGAATCCAAGTGGAGTGCAAGTGAAGACTCGAGGTGTAAGAACTATACGTCAGTATAACTCTGTGGGTGATTCCATAATGAGTTTGACGAAATAGTACTTATAAGTTCGAGATGGTGATTCAGAGTGCAAGGGCTATGGTCGTTGACTCTGAGGGTGATTCCAAAATGAGTGCCACGAGATAGTGGCTTTGGTTCCATTCGAACCCGGAACGGAATTGTATGGATTGAATGCTTCAGAACAACGTCAGGTGGATGATGAGCATTCTAAGATAAATGTGTCCTACAAAGGTAATCGCAGCCTCAAGCCTCATCAACCGGGAATAGCTAAAATAGGGGAGGTGCAGCAAAGCTTCGTGGGTAGCTCCCACTGGAGAGAGAGATTTATCCTTGTATAGAAGTCCCTTTTTATTCGGCTGTGTGGGGCGGTTGATTGCAATAACTGACGGGGCTGTCTTGTTCGGAGCTGTTCAGTAAGGAACGGTTCCGGCCTTGTGTTGCAGGGGAGTTAGGGTGGCTCCTCGGTACGGTGATCTAGGCCACGTACTGTGACAGGCGGTACCCCAGTAGCCCTGCCATTGTTGGAAACCCATTTTCCCTACGAGACCCTACGGTTTTGTTTGTATTACCCACTTTTGTGGCTAGTACCTGGAATTTAATAAATGTAATAATTTTGGCTATTTCTTATTTACTTGAAAACCCTAGACACTATTATAATATCACTGGATTTCCTATCAAATGTTTTGGTTAGCGTAAGGTAAAAACTTTTTCATGTTTATGTATGGGAAGTCTTACGTGATTCCTTTTCTTTCAAAAGGATTTTCTAAAGTTAAGCAATCTTAACCCGTTTACTCACACCAGACCCCTGTCTGACTTGAGTGTTTATTTTCTGTTTTATTAAACTCTTGGGTACTCATATTATGTATGAGTAGTCAAGTGATTTAAGTTATCCTTGATGAATTCTAGAGGAGCTTTGGAGTAGGAGGCTTCAGCGTGTGGATATATAGTTAGAGTTTCCGCTGTGTGTTATTCTGTACTATTATTCTTATCCTGTATATTAGACAGAAATGTTATAACTATCTAAATTGAGATGTATAGTTGTGAACTCTGATGTATATGATAGTATGTATATGTTATATATATATTATATTTCATTCGTTCCGCTATGAGATTTTGATGTGTTGTTGTTC
Organism: Allium cepa; assembly: GCA_030765085.1. Taxonomy (NCBI): domain Eukaryota; kingdom Viridiplantae; phylum Streptophyta; class Magnoliopsida; order Asparagales; family Amaryllidaceae; genus Allium; species Allium cepa. The sequence goes on along the minus strand of CM060939.1, from coordinate 957,234,045 downwards.
TTTCTTCCTTTTCTTTTCTTCTTCTATCTCTTTCTTTCTTAATTAGTGATGCGATTTTCTGGTGATAGAAAGTCGGGTCGCTACAGTTGGTATCAGAGCATTAGGTTGAGTGAATACCTAGGCGCTGGAGTGGTGTATATCTTGAAAGAGCGTAGTTGTAATTTTTATCTATATATATTTATATATCTACCTAATCTGTTGGGTTATCTGTTTAGATTTTCCAACATAGGTTATAAAGGTAGATAAGGTAGGAGTGTGAGTAACACAACTACCACTAATGGAAGAGGTTTATATTTTGTGGTTGGAGGTGTATATGTCGATATTGTAGACCTAATACCTCTTGAATAAGCTTTGTAGATTGATGAAAGGATTTTATTGATTCCAGGGGAAGTATTTTCAAGAATTGGAGTGTATTTTTGAAGTGTGAGGTTGATTTGCTCTCGAGTGTGCGGGGTTTCCCAGAGTTGAATTTGTCAGTTGAGCAGAAGCAGGTGATGGTATCTTGGTAGCTTCAGGAAGGAATAGCTGTGTGATGAGATGCAGTATCCATAGATAGTTCTGAAGATGTTCTTCTGGAGCAAAGATTTAGATAGTGTTAAAGGAACTGTGATGCCTTCTGCAGGGAAGATTCGGATGTTTAGGTATTTTCTAGATCTCAAGTAAGGGTGTCTTATCTATATTAAAGTATGAGGCTAAGGTCGATGAGTTACCTCATTTCGGACATGGTCTCATTTGTTTTCCGTTTAAAGGAACAAGTGGTTGGTGTTTGGTTTGGAGCCGAATTTCTTGAGAGGATGTTTACTCGTCTCAAGGATTTTTTGTGGAATTGGGTGATAGTTTTGAGTTTCAGGAAGCTTGTGGTTAAGGATGATCTTTTGGCTTAGCAGTATCTTTGAAGTGAAGTTTGGAAGCAGCAGCATGGATCCGTTTCTTCGATGGCTCAGAAATCTTTGGGATTCTACTATCAACAGACCAGACAGATAGTGAAGGTTTATTCTTTTCTTCGAGAAGCTCAGCTGAGCAGGATATCTGTTGGAAGTGATCTATCAGTTTTTCTGGTAGATAAGCCATTCTGGAAGAAATGATGTTGATTAGGAAAGCTGTTCTCGTTGGGAGATAGTTCTTTGGCATCTGAACTAAGTGAGGTCGCCAAAGTGACTTGCGATTAGTTTGGGAAATCTTTGAGTATTCTTTGGTTTGAGATCGAGGCATCTCAAGTGGAGGTGAAAGCTATGAAAGTAGTCAGAGATTTTCCAGATGTTTTTATTGAGGAAATTAGGAGTTTACCCAAATCAGAGATTGAGTTTTCTTATCAACTTGGAATTCTAGGAGTTGTATTGATGGTTCAACCAGGTAGAGGGATGACTTTTGGAGCAAGAAGAGTTGGTGAGATAGCTCAGTATTCTTGAGGAAGGATTGATCATCTTATTCTAAGTTGAGATTCTGCTGAGATGTTTTGATCAAGTGGAATGGTCACTAAGATTTTATGGATTGGATAAACAGTGCATGGGGAAAGTTTGTGCTCCAGGTCTTTGATAGCATTCTCATCTACTCAAGATCAGAGTTGTGCAGCGGAAGCGAGATAGCAGATATTCTAGAGTGGGAGCAACCGAGAATTGCAGTTTTCTGGGATTAAAGGATTTCTATAGGGAATTCAAGTATGAAGAAATTTTTTGGATTTGGAAGGTAAGGTTGTCAGGTGCAACTGTTTGGCTATTCCAGATAAGAGATGAAAGTTTGAAGTCCACTGACGTTTGTGGAGTAAAGTTGTGTATTGGATTTCAGCAAATTTTTGAGAGAGTCATTTTGTTGAGTAGGATCTGGAAATTGGTTTAATCTTAGTCTTGTTTGTTTCATGCAACAATCAGTAAGAGTTAAGCTGATCAGGAATATTGAAGGTGACTCAAAGCATCTGAAGAGTTGTGCAGTTAAGAATTGAGGAAATTTGGAATGTGAAATTTGAATTTGGATATTGGTTTAGTTTTATCCGATTAAAGGAGATATAAGACTGGGTAAAGCTGGAGAGTTAGCTCCGGAGGTATTTTGGATTTTCCTGTGTTCTCTGGAGATTAGATTTTGATCTACAGGATTGAATTGCCAGTTCGGATAACTGGAATTCATTGTATTTCACATATTTCTGAGAAATATGTGTATGATTCATCGAGTGATAGAATCAGTAGTTTAGAAGGATCTGGTAGTTGTGCTGGTTTTGAGTTTAGTCTGATATCTTGTTCAGATTTGTAGGATCAGATGAGGGAGTTCTTGGTTGTAGTAGTATAGTTACTTAAGATTCTGTAGAGCAAGTACCCCAGTATAGGTACCTAGAAAACTCTAGATAATATTGGGAAGTTCTATTCAGATTTTTCTGGATAGATAAAATTGTTTGTTTGAATTGGTTGTTATGATTGATTGTGTGATTGCTATTTGAAAATTTAAATTCTTTTTCTGGGTTATTAAATTAACTTTGCTTTTAAATTTCGGGGATGATTCTTTTAAGGGGGGAGGAATGTGACGACCCAGAATTTTGAGCAATATCAATTTAATAATCTTTGTTAATAATTAAATGGATTTGATCATTTTACATTATAAATTAGTAAGTTAAAATTCTTTTAAAGGCTAATAATAATAATTTGTTAATATCTATCAACAATTTTCTTAACAATATAAAATTTGGCAAGTTTAATTCTTTTGAAAATTTATAATATTTTAATTTGAAAATATTTATTTTGGCTATTTAATATTGGTGAGATTTATTTTCCAAAAGTTAATCAAAATATTTTCTATTTATAATATATATATTGATATATCTTGTAAGTAGGAAGTTTTAATGTAATAAAACTTTATACTCAAATTGTAATATATATGAATGTAGGTATTATGACTTGATTTGTGTTTCAAAATTTAATATAGTAATTATCAAATATAATGTTTAAATTTTTGTCTATTTGAAATATGTATATATATATATATATTTGTGTATATATATATTTGAAATATGAATTTTATTAATTTGAATTTAATAAGTATTTGCAAACTTTAATACATATATGATTTGTAATTTGAAAATTTAATTTGATTTAATACTTTTGAAAATAATATTTGAAAATTAAATTTCTATAACAAAGTTAATTTCTTATTTAATATAGATACATATATATTTTGTACTTAAGTTTTAAATAAGATTTAAATTAAAAGTACATTTGTTTTAATATTTCTTTCATATTAATTTTAACATAAGATAAAATTGTTTTAAATTTTTTGTATAAAGAGTCAAACTTAATTTCTCAAATTTATAAATATATGTTATTTAGATTGAGTCAAAAGCATAAATAATTTATAAATTGTTAACATGAATTCACTTTTGTATATTTATTAAATCTAAAAGCTTATTTATAAAAGATAAAATACACATTACTTACATATACACATTACATAAATATATGTACATAGCTTAAACAAATTATAAAATAAGAAAATAACATTTAAAATATTAACAAAACATTTGAAAATAACATTTGCAAATATAAATTAAACATAACAACACTTGTAAACATTATAGAGTATATTAAGGACATTTGTAAATCAATATGTATAGGTGTAAGCTAATAAGGATGTAAGGTAGACAAATGTCATTCTTTTAATAAAATAAAATTTAAATTTTAAGTTGTAAAATTAAAAGAAGAAATTTATCTTTAGCAAAATTACTTTATTTATTCTCAACAAAATGAATACAAATGCAAATCAAAGAACAGGAAAATTTTGAAATCTGTAAAATCTGGAAAATGCAAAGCAGAGGCAAATGCAAGTTCATCTTCAAGTACAAACATGCAATTAAGAATTTACAGCAACAAAAAAAATCAACACGTAAGGAAATTTTAGAACCTGGAAAAATGCGGTGAAACTTCAAGCCTGGAACAGTTCTGTTTTCTGCAAACAAGGTGAGTAAAATGAATTTTAAAAATAGTTTAATTCCTTTTTCAACCTGTTATTGTGATAAATATTATGTTGTTAATGGAATACTTGAATTTAATTAAACTGCATGTTTGAGCATATGGTTTGAATGCCTGGATAGTGTTATTTTAGTTTCTAGGTGAAGAACAAGTTTAAAACTTTTATAATAAATTCAATAACTTGGATTCGAATTCGAATTAGACTTTGAATTGTAAATAGATGTTGATTGTAATCAAGAAAGCTATCATTTAAAAATAATTACAAGTCTTTAAACTTGAATAATTTGTTATAAATATTTGTATTTACAGTAAATTCTAAATTGGGTCAAAATTTTATGATTTCAATTTTTAAATTTGACTTCATAATTGAATTGCAAGTAGTAGACCATGATTTTTAAGGCTTTTACCATGATTTTTAGATCAGTAATTAAAGTGAATTTTTGAATTCTATGTTTTGGGGTTTTTGACCGATTCACGGTGAACGGCGACGAACTGGGCAACTCGGTTGAGCACGAAGGTGAAGGAGAGGACGGGGATTATAGGAAAAATAATTTGGGAATTTATAGTGGTGGGGGTTGGTCGGAATTCAATCTTGTATGGTTTTGAAACTTTTTTTGCCGACAGCGTTCATTTGTGAATCACGGCATCGATAGGTAACTCGAGGCGATCGCAGTTTGTTCTGGGGGTGCCGGGGAGTGAGGCGTAGCTTCGAGGAGGATTGCGTGGCTTAACGATTCAGGGTTCATCGGCGGTTGTCGATTTTTTATGGTGTGAGGTTTCAAACAGTTTGGGTTGAAGGGCCAAATTTCGATCCTTGATCGAAATTGATTTTCTGGGTGGCGCGATTTGTAGTAGAGGTCGTGTGCGACTTGGGGAAGGCCGGCATGAAATTCGCCGTCGACCATCGGAGGCGTGCACGTATACGTGCACGATTTTGTGTCTATGTTGGGTTTTGGGTAGAAGAAGAGGGAGAGGGGAAAACTCGAAGTTACCTTCGTGTATTTGATATTTCTCGAAGCAGGGAAGGGGTTGGAGAGACTCAGGGTAAACGTGGGTTTCGCTCGGGTTTGTGCAGGGGATAGCTCGGGTTTTGGTTGAGCTGGGTTTAGTTTGAAATAGTAATGTTTTAAAAGGTTTTGAACAAAGAAAATATGATTTTTGAAGGTAATTCAAGTTTTAAAACAAATTAAACAAGTTTATATATTAAAATATGGATGTTTTAAAAATAAAATAAGTGAATTTTTGAAATAAAGTTTGTATTAAATTTCATTAAATAACTTTGAAAAGTTTAAAAATTTAAAAGCTTTAATGTGAATGTTTAAATTGTTTTAATTATATTTGATTTTTAATTTTATATTTTAAATTAAGGTTTAATGATTTAGATTTAGTAATCATTTATAATAAAGATTGTCTTAAGTAATTTAGAATTTTGATTAATTAAAGATGAACAAATACATGAATATAATTAAGATAATTAAATTATTTTTAAAAATCAAGTGTTATTGGTTAATATTAATAATTTAATTAAGATAATGGTTTACTTAATTTAGGATCTTTATAACATAAGAAGTTAAAAGAATCATTTAGTTAATTTAAATGATTAATTAAATAATTAATTAAGTAATGAATTAGTGATTAATGTCAAGATAATCACTTTAGAGTTAATTAGGTATAATTGCTTGGTGAAGTAATCAAGTGATAAATTACTAGAGGTAATTAAATATAAGATAATTACTTTATGAAAGTAAAAATCCGAGCCGTTACATTCCTTCCCCTTAAAATAATTTCGTCCCCGAAATTGCTAAGGCTGGAAAATGCTCCAAACCCGTTACTTATTAAAACCCTACTTAGTTAAAACTCGATATTCACTTTTTGAATCTTTTAGTTCCAACCAAAATAATTAGCTCCCAACTCTAATTCTAGAACCCTTTTTTCAATTTCAATTTGAAATCAATTTGTCGTTACCAAAATTTTTCCAAAATTTTTCTAACACCCTAAAATTTTGAATTTTTTGGCAGAGTTTCCTTTGTATGGTGGACTTTTTGCAATATGACAGAGAGATAAATATATATACATCGACCCACACGGTCGGAAAACAAAATATACATATCAATATTTATAATTTTATGGTATTTAATCCGAAAACGTACCTTATTTGAATGTTTTTAGGCATTATTAAGCAAGCATTTACTTCTTACGCAATTATATAACCCAAATCTAGCGCAACAGCCTCCAAGTACCTGTGCTTACTCAATTTAAACCACATAAGTACCAAAATATGAAATTTATTAACATTTCACTTATTTAAATAGTTAAAACACATAAACTTAATAACACCATCATTCCAAACATATATTATAAGCAATTGTAAGGTTTTGATACTAATTCAATCACTTTCAATCGATCCATATACTCTTTTACTCGATTCAAATGGTTTACAACTCACTTTATATGTATTCAATTTATTTTTATACCAAACAAACTCATATCCATTCAAATTGATTTAAAAAATCAATTTATTTAACTTCTATTAATTCATAGAATTTTATTTACTTCCGTTTAAGCTAAACACCAATTTTTTTCTATGCAATTTCGACGATATTCATTTTATAGAATAATCATTTAAGCTTATAACTATTATAGTTCGATTCCAAATCAAATTATATCCAATTTCATTATATATTTCAATTACTTCACTTAAGTTAACTCCCACTTCATTAATACACTATATTAATTCAATTCAAATCCAGTCAATTGAATTTCCAGAATTTAATTTATCCAACTTAACTTAAGTTGAATTTCCATTTTAACTTACTAAAGTTAAAATTTATTTCCAAAATCCAATTCCTATATCTTTCTTTGAAATCATTCACCATTTACAAGTTCATAACTCATTTTCTGATATTTTCTAAAACATTTATTAAGGATTTCAAAATTCAAATACCCGGTATTTATTTCAAATCGCTTTGAAATCAATTATATACTTACACACTCTCTTTGTTTACAAACCCTTCCTTTGGAATTTTCAAAATTACTTGGTTTTATTCCAAAGTAAATTCCTTTGGAATTTCTAACAACGTTGTTTTTTTTTTTCAACAAGAATCTCCAAACCAATTATTTCGGTAGTAACCCGTCACTTAGAAACTTGAAAATGAACACCGATGATGTCGTGATCATCATCGGAATTATTTTCCAACGACTATAGTGAGTTCAGTGCTATATCACTTCCAAAACCATTTAAAGCTATTTTTCCATTCAAAAATATCTCCAAAATAATAATATTATTATTTATCTTCGAACACTTTGTAAAATACTTCTAAAAAAAATCTTCGGGATTTAAATTTTCCAATTTCTGATTTGAATCCATTTTTACTTTTTAACTCATTTGTATAATTCATACTTATACAAAATTTCGTTTGGTTATATATAACCATCTCCAATTTTATAATCTTATTTTGATTATATAATAACAACCAACACACCACTTTAATAATTTTCAGAAAACTATTCTTTTTTATATCAAAATAGTTTGGGTAAAATTATTTCATTCACCCGCTTCAAAACCATACCGTGTTGGTTTACCATGTTAAAGTGTTTAGAAACTCCTATCGATTTAGTGGCGTCCCACTACTTGAACAGAATTTGTATGCCACCCAATAGATAAATCAACACAATGCAAAACCATTTATATCCACTAACAAATACACGCTCATAGCTATTATTATTACACTCAACTCATTCTAGAGTACTACTTACTCTATCTCAGATTTTTCCATGTAACGATCCGTAATTTTCGATAATTGAAAATAGTTAATTTAATAAGGTTTTTTGATTTAATGTTGGAAGAAATAAAAATTTATGATTTAATAATAAGAATATAACTTGAATGAAATGTAATAGTATTAACTTAAGATAATCGATAACTGCTTTGAATGTAATTCCAATTAATTGAAATGATTAAAAAGTTATAGTTGGTTATAGATTGTAAATTAATTGTAATAATGTGTGTATAAATTGATAATTGGATTAAAGGAGTAATTGATAATTTAAATGTTGTATTAATTAATGAAATACAATGTAATTAATTGTAATTGATAAAAGTAGTGTCGTGGTAGTAGTTACGACATTTGTGTGTGGATAACAAACTCACAAATGTTATTAAATTAAGAAAAGGTACCGATTGTCATTTGTTACCAATTTATTTAATCCGTTGAATCAAATTTAAAATCAATTCCAACTAAACATAGTTAGATGTTACTTTAATATGAGTTAAGACGATAACCGCAAAAGGTGAATGCAATAAAATGTACAGAAAAATCAATTATATGCATAAGGCTATAATTGATTTAACAAAAAGAGTGAAACCAAGATAAATTAACTAATTGGGATTTCAAATTATAATAAATGTGAAAATCGAAAAATTTTCAATATAATTGAAAAATTGCAGCTAATATGGTAAAGGATGCTAATTATAGAATATTAGTATAATAAAATGTAAATCAATGTTAACTATGCCTATAAAGTGATGATGACTGAACAACAAGAATTGAAATCAAGTTTAATTAATTTTTTGAGTTGAATTTATAATTAATTGGATTTGATTACAATTGAAATTGAACACTATAATTAGTGTATAGTTAAAACTGAATTGACATATAAATTTGTTTTAAATTATTGCAAATGTCCAAGTAATAAAAAATGATGAAAATTGTTAGTTATTAAATTTGAAATTAAAAAGTGATTTAATCAATTTAATAATAATTTAGTTAATTAACGTGAAAATAGCCACTTTGGCCACTGGCTCGGATTTCAACAAAACCAGTTTCATCGGATCCGTAACTGTGAATTATTATAGGGTTTCAAGTTTCGTAGCGATCAGACTTGTCATTTGATCGTATGGACTCAAAACGCATAGAAATCAATTTAATTAAATTCAATTGAAATCAATTTGAAATAAGATGATTTTGAAACTAACTTATTCATATGATGGAATTAGGACTTGAAACCTATTCCGTTGAGTGTACAAATATCGAAAACATCTATTTTGATATATGGGATGACCCACTTTTGTTTCGGAGGCAGAACGAGCTTTTCGGGTCGTCTTGGTCGTTTGTACCGTTCCGAAATGTGTTTATTTTCTTATCGGGCTTTGTTCGTATAAATAGATCTTTCTAAACCTTAGCAGCCTTTCTATTCCTTATCATATACAATTCCATCTATCTGCTTCTCCTTCTCAATGGTAGAGACATATTCCAATTTTAAAACCCTACTCCAATTTCAAATTCAATTTCAAAACCAAACTTCTCGAAACCCTATCATATTATATATCGATTCAAAGCTCTTGACGAGCGCATTCTAGATCTATAGTTTGTTTTTCGATTTGGTTCATAGTGTGGGTAGAAATTGGCCATTTATCCACGGCCCTCCATAGGTGGTTGTTGGATTTCGATGGCGGATCTTCATCGATGGGACGATCGAGTGATGCTTGAGCGTAGAGGGAGTCGAGGCAAGTTCATCCATACGGCTACATCTTGTCGAAGGTGATCGATTTCAGTAGAAATCGAGGATATATGCCTCATGTTCATCATGACGGCAGTCGAACTAGAGACGACCGAAAGCTTGTGCTCGTGTGATCGGCGGGGGGAGGGGGGGCGTGAGGAGGCGGTCTCGCTGGTGGTCGTGGATCATGTTGAACATCAACATGGTGGCGGCATAAATAGGAATAAGGTCGACGGCTGATAGGGTTGTTCGAAGCAGGCGATGTCTTAAGTTAGGGTTTCAATGTGAATCTGTAGGTGAAGTGTCTATTTGTCTATTTTTTTTATTTCCTTTGATTAAATTTTTTATTTTATATGTTCTAATATCGATAACTTTTTCATACATGCTCGGATTCACGCACGGTTTGCTCAGCTGCGATCGTATCGAAATTTCGGTCTTTACGAAACTAGTTTGGACGAATTCTGAGACTGTTTGGACCTTATTTTGGGTGTCAAATCGATTTGAAGTCAAAAGTGGGTTTTTGATCCATTCACAATTACTAAATTATCTTATGTTACTTAAATTAAATTTATGATATGATTGGGAATTAATTGATTGATGTTTGATATGTTTAAATTGTCATTCTAGTTAAATATTACTTTTATTGCAGTTAATCACCGTTTAATTTAATATTGAATTTGATTGTCAATTTAATATCTGTTAATGATAATCAGTTATCTATTGATGTATATGGGTTGATTTGGATGATGATTGTGATGGATGTTTGATTATTGATATTGGATGACTGGATGTCGTATTTTATATTGTTATAACACTTCAAGTTCCCTATGGGTTGAAATGATGCATACCCGAACGATGATATAGAATAGAGGAAAATCATTATGGGTTGAAATGATAAACCCAAGCGATTTCATCAAAATAAATTTTGGGATTACAAGTTGAAATGATATATACCCATAAAAATTTAAAATATTTGCGGATTGAAATGATAAATATCCATACCACTTGACCATATGGTAAAGAATTATATACGGACACCGGATTGGTTGAATTTAATGATTTTAAATCTTTGAACTTTGAATCTAGTTAAACGATATTTCAAATAGAAATTGATTGATATAAATTGAATTGTTTTAAGTAATTATTTAAAGGATTTAAATTGGAACTTTAAAGTTGAATTTGAAGTATAAATGACATTCATCAAAATTAAGTTATTGAAATGTTGGAAACTGTAACTTTGAAAATCTATTAAATGTGGGATAGTTAAATTTGATATTTCAAGATTTGAATTAGGTTTTGATTTGAAATCTGAATGTAGTCCAGATTTATTGGAATGGAAGAAATGGTTGAATATGATGTTAATTTCAAATTTGTTATCTCAATATAAACTGTGAATGTTCTTTTACATTCTAATTTTTAAGATTCTCAACTATTAAAATAAGTTAATCTATTTTAAACCAACTTAATCAATTTAAACCATTTAATTTATTTTAATCTAATCTAGCCTATTTTAAACCAATTAACCTATTTAATCTATCTTAATCTAATTTAATCTAATTTAATCTATATTAATCTATTTTAATATATTTTAATCTATTTTAAATCGTGTAAATTTTATTAAACTATATTAAACTATTGTTAATTTATTTTAAACTATTTTAATTTATTTTAAACTATTTAATCTATTTTAATTCTATTTAATCTATTTTAAATTCATTTAATCTATTTTAAATCAAATAAATCCGTAATAAACCTAGTTAATCTATTTTAAATTATCTAAGCTATTTTAAATCGATTTAAAGTATTTCAATCTATTTTAATCTATTTGAAATTTATTTACTCTATTTTAAATATATCTCGCCTAATTTATATCTATTAAAAGTATGTTAAACTAATTAAACTATTTATAACTATCTAAATTATTTACAAAATCTTAGATGGTGTAAAATGGAAACGTTTATAATTAAAGCCTTGATTTTTATTAAGCAAATAAGGTTTAATAATGTTATAGCACAAGTTGGGATTTGAAATGATATTTGCTAGTAAAATGACATATTTGAGTAAATATGATGATTTTGAAATGAGAATTTAACCTAATTGTGAATATAATTTTAAAAGTGATATAGCTTGAATTGAATATGATATTTTGATATCAATATGAAACGGTTTTGGAAATTTAAAAGAACCATTCGGTGTGAAATAAACGTTTGGTTGTTAAAGAGAAGAGATCAAATATTGTCATAGTCTTTGCCAATACCGAAAACCACTTTAACAATAGTGTACATGGTGGAGATTTCAGAAATAAAGTAGGATGGTTTGGCGAACGGTTCTACATAAGGTATTTATGTGACCTTGACTCCCGTAAGTCAGCTTAGATGTGACTAAAACAGGAGCCATGCCAAGTGAGATCATTCCTCCTATCAGACATACTTCTTAAATACCATATTATGACTTTATGATGATTTGGTGGGCACCCCTTGATTTTGATTATGGGAGCGTGTTCAGAGGTGGGCGGTAGTAGCTGCTATGCATTTTCACCTGTCCGAATCTGCAAACGGCGTATCTACCCTGGCATTGCCTCGAGTGTCGTGTTCACATGCCCTATCGCGCCTTTTACAAGTTTGGTTTGTGCCATACCTATGGAGTGCCTTCTGAATAAACCTCACGGTGGAGCTTACAGTATTGTATATACTATGGGAATATATAAAATATGTTAAGGGGGATATGGGTAATGCCTTAACACTTTTTTAATACTTTACTTTATTGTAGACACTATTATATTAGCGTATTGTACTATGTATGTAGATAGTTTAACGGATCCTTAGGAGATGACAATCCTGAACATCTCTTAAGTTACTTCACTCACATTGGACACTGGATAAGAGATGTCACACCCCGTAAATATCTCTGACACCGTTACACTCATATTTATTTGTCGTTGATTTAATTTACATAAGATCCTTTAGTTTTGACTCGAGTGTTTTGTCTTTTCAATTCGCTCGGGTCAGTCTGAGCTTTTCAGTTTATCGAAGACTGCTTTAAGGAGGATGAAGACGAAGACTTAGTACTATTACTATTTACTATATTATTTGTTTTAATTTTTCGCCACATCATGTAGTTCCGCTACATTTATTTATTTATTCCTGTTAAATGTAACTCTGATTTTGTGTTGCAAAAGAATAATCAAATGTATTTGTAAAACAGCTTCATGAACTGTTATTTGATTATTATATTTTATCATTCCACCATGAGATTCTGTACTTTTTTTCTTTCTTCCTTTGTTTTTCTTATTTACCCCATAACAATCCTCCCTTTGGATGGTTTGAGTATGATGTGTGGTTTATCGTCGATTTAAACCATCCAATAAGGCGGGCAGTTACATTCCATCATTTGATTTTCAATATTTAAGTGGTTTTAGATATTGATTTGGAATATAAATAGGTTTTTTAAAATGAAGATTTTGATTGAAATCGTCGAATGAATTTAAATTTCAAATATAGCGATTTATCATAATACGAAAATAGGGCGAATAACTGAAATTTGTGTTAAATATGAATTGAAACAATTTCTAATGTTGATATAAATTATATTTGAATTAGAGTAGAGTTAATAAGTTTTTAAAGTCGAAATTTCAAGTGGTTTCGTCAATCTTTGAAATCGTCGATTTAATCGACGCGTTAAAATAGCAATTTGAGACATAGTATTGGAATTCCACAAAACTAGTTCCATTGGATTTGTAATAGTGTATTATTATTGGATTTCAAATTTCGCAATGATTTGATTTACCATTTGGTCATACGTGATAGAAACGCGTTGAAAATTATTGGAAATTTAATATTATAATTGGATTCAAAAGCTATCTTCCATATACGATCGAGTCAGGGTTCAAAATTAGTTCCATTGGGTTTAGAATAGGGGGATAACATTAGGAACATCAAGAGACATGCCTCAATAGTGGTTCAGGATTTTGAGGTATGTAAACAAGATATTTTTGTATATAAAAATATAAATTTCAAATCGTAGCCACCCCTATATTCATCAACCGACCTACGAGCCCACCCCTATATGTTCAGATCGTACCTACCCCTCCTTTAAAAATCACGTTTCCCTCTTTCTCCTCTCCGTTATGAAATTAGTTCGTTAAAAAAAATTCCAATCGTGAATCGCCGAGGGAGCAAGGCCGAAGTCGAGGCCTGGAAGGAGAGCATGCATGGGCGGATACGTGAGGGCAAGTCATGATAGTTTAGGGTCGGTGATCGAACTTTGGGTGGCGTTGGTGTAGAGAAGTGGCGATGGCAAGGTCGACGATGTAGAGAAAGGGAGGCAGTGTGGGTCGAGCGCGTGCGTGAGGTTGAAGCGCGGTTGGTCAGAGGCAAGGTGCGGCGGTGGTTCCGGGGGATGGTGAGCATGGATTCTCGTTCGAAGTCGAGTGGGTAGGCTTTTACGTGTTTTCCTAAGAGCGAGATGATGGAGGTATAATACTGTAACTAAATTTAATTATATAATTAGTGTATTTAATTTAGAGTTTGAATTGAGATAGCTAATAAAATTTAGTAAATTTTGCATATGAGGTCTAAAAATAATGAAACAAGTCGAGTTTGGTTCGTGTAACGGCCCACTTTTTCGGTAGATCAAATTTGGAATATTTAATTTATTTTAAATATTAAAATTTAATTTTATAAGTTGAATAACTTATATGTCAAATATGGTGATTTATTTGGATAATTAAATTATTAATTTAATATTTGAAATTGTGTAAATAATCAAAATTTGAATATAGTGTGAATGAAAATAATTTCAAACATTGTTTTAAATTCTATTTGAATTAGAATGGAATTAGTGAACTTTGAAAATTGAATTAAAAGTTAATTTACAGAAAGTGGAAATTTTAATATTTAATTAACGTGTAAAAATAGTCATTTTTAACATGGTTTTGGATTTCGATGAAACTAGTTTCATTGGATCCGTAATAATGAATTATTATGGAATTTCAAATTTTGCGTCAATCAAAATTGCGGTTTGTTCGTACGAAGCTGAAACGCGTAGAAATTTATTTAAGTAATTTTTAATTAAAATAATTCGATTCGAAAACCTATCTTCCAAATATGATCGAATTGGCCTCCAATATATATTCCATTATGTTCGAAATAGGGGTAAAACATTATAAATGCCTGGCAGCATGCTTCGTTTGGAGTTCGGAAAGTTTTCAGATGAATAGTGCCGTTTAAATTTTCTATAAAAGGACCTCATTATTTCCTTTTTTCACAAACCTAATTAACGAGAATAACAAACACTTGATACGAACAGCCAAAAATGCTCCTCCTTCCTTCTTAATTTTCCTCTAATCCATTAATAATTAGAAGAAAATTCCAACTAAAAACTCGTAGACCACGTCGAGTACTTCAAATTTAACGGTCGATTTAGCCTGTCTCTTCACCGATCGTCGTGGATCCGGCCGTGAAGTCACAATGTTCGTGCACGTTTTTCCAAGCATAAGAGTGGCCGAGCTTGACCAGATTTAAAGCTTTGATGGAGTGGAGGTCGCGCTTTCATTTGGCAGTAGTGGATCATCGTCAAAACAATTGAGGGGGGAGAGTTTTTAATCGAAGAAACGACGACCGTGGATTTTCGTTCATCGAATGAGATGGGGAAGAAGAGAAGGGTGGCCGAAATCAGATGCTCAAGAAACCAACAACCCAGAATCGTTTTAGGTTAAAATAAAAAATTATGTAAATTACTTTGTTTTAAATAATTGTGTAAATTTTAAAAATTCATATGTTTGTCATGCGAGGTCCGCTTCGCACGAAATGAATTGCATTGGGTTAATATTCATGAACACTACACAATGGAGCTAGATTAATGGATTTGGAGCTAGGGAATATTTTGGTTAAAATTAAATGTCCGTTTAATTTTAATCGGAATAAATCGCTATGGCGACGACTACAACCAAAGTGAGTACAACGCACTTTCTCTGTCCCGCTTATACTTTTATATAAGTGAGAACAAATTTATTTATAATGATGGTTTGACTGATATATGATATATTATATATATTGATTGGTTTGGATATATTCCCGCATATTTTTGCAGATGAGACCCTGAGCGGATGACCTTTAGCACGCGCGTTTTCCTCGAAGCAGACAGTGTACATATTTTCTAATATGTATATTTATTGCAGGCGACAGGTTGGAGGGATCCAATAGGATTCCTCACTATGGTTGATGTTTGTTTATAGATATTGTTATATATGCTGTTATCATGTGATATATGATGTTTGGATGCAATGATTGATATGATTGATGTGAATGCCCTTATTTAGTACTATTGCAACATTGGGTTATATTTTGGAATTTAAAATATTAAAATGATGATTTCAATTTAAATAGAATTTCAAAGTGATTTTGAAAATATATAATTTTAAAAAAAATTATAATTTTTATGTTATAAAAATTATGGTTTTGTGAAATATATTCAAATATGACTTTTTTTGAAATATGGAGATAACTATTTTGTAAAATAAGTTAAATTGAGATTTTTGGACTTATTATAAATGATTTATATATAAGATTTATAAAATTGATACTCTATAAATAAATGTAATGGAATTATAAAAGTGTTTTAGAAATGGAATTGTAATCAAATTCGTATATGGATTTGCAATTGAAATTTAGAAATGAATTTATAACGGATTTCATAAATAATAAGATTTGAAAAGAATGAATTGTAAATAAGACATTTATAAGTAAATTAACTAAAAATTGGATTTTGACTTATAAATGAGATATAAATGGAATTTGTTAGTAAAGGAATTTTGCATATGGAAGTTTATAAAATATAAATGGAATTTATAAACATTGTTTTATAAATCTGAAATCAATTTAATTTGATAAGTTAAATGTTAAAGTTTATAAAGGAATTATATTCACAATTTTGGGCAGTGAATAATCCTTTCAAATTAAATGTGTTGAAGTAAAGAATTCGATAAGAGAATTATATTCACGAGTTTGGATAGTGAATAATCCTTTAAAATTAAATGTGTAGAAGCAATGAATTCGATGCGAGAATTATATTCACGATTTTGGACAGTGAATAATCCTTTAAATTGAATGAATGTTTTGGGAAGTGATATTTTAAAATGGAGAGTAAATGGTTTGAGGATAAAATAAATTGTGAATTTGCTTATTATTAAATAAGTATATGAAATGTTTTCCAAATATCCAATAAGTGAAATGGTTTTGAATATTACCCTTTCTAAGATATTTTTAAGTGATTAGTTGGAAAGTGATTTGACTTATAAACGATTAATAAAATCAAGCCCAGTGACTACTTATGTGCTAGATTTTGTTTGTTGCCTTGATAGTTAAATAACTAACTATCAAGTTTGGCCATTTTAGTTCCTCAACTTGATGTGGAAACAAATTGGTTGTACACTTAGTACGTAACTGACTATGTAGGCTTGATTATCGTTTGTGTTAAGAATGTTGATTCGTGTAGTGCGGAGTGATTACACCAATCTATCGAGCTTCCTTCTTGGCCAAAGGATAGAAAGTTGAAAGTTGGAGAAGTGATAAGTCTATGGGACTTAGTTTTTTTGTGAGGTTGAGAAACGCTTTTGCATTGTTGGTGCGAAGAGACCGAGATTAGATTTATCCGAAAACCACTTCGGACTAACATTTGTGCGACGATGGTGCAAGATGGTCGATGATATTGATATTTAGGATTTTCATAGTAACTATTATTCATGCCTATCATTTAGACCTCGCAACCGGACTAATTTTTTTTTCAGATGGGTATTTCCTAAATTAAATAATTTTTCTTTCTTTAGACTTATGAAAATCTGAATATACATATAGTAGCAGTTTTCTCTTCGTTATGAAATATCTAATGCAAGGACTCTTCGCTACTAATCCTAGGGATTTCCCGACAGGATCTGGTAGGAAAGTACCTTCTGTTTGTCCTGTTCATGGACAACTTATATGGATGAGTGTCTGACATTGCATTTCTAAGATTACATACATTATTTTTTTTACAAATGTACATCTGTGGTGGCGGAGAAGGTAACTTCTCTTAGCTTAACACCCTTCTTGGGACATACAAGCTCAAGTGTTGTATTTTTGTGGAAGGCATCTAGTAGTCAATGGGAATGGCAATGTGGCATTCAAAGATGATGTGATATGTGATACATGAAAGGTAATCGATACCTCTTTGGGGCCACTCATCAGAAAATGACAGAAACAACGATAGAAGCAGCAAGGCTAAAATGGGTCGTACCCAGTAGGAGATGTCATCACTCTTCTAGATATATCTTTACACACTATGATGTCGTGTATCTGATTATTGTTGATGTATGCTTGTGGCCATGGATTTTAGGTTGGTAATGATCAAAGTGATGACATATTCGGTACTATCCAGTGTGATGGGTAGGTCGGTCTTATGTTAGATTAGGCGGGCAGCATCTGCTTCCTTGGTAAATCCCTCTAGAGGTGTACTGTATTGGTTCGGAAAGGTAGTCCCTTTACCTAGTCATTTGTTTGGAAATCCAATTTTCCTATACGTGCCTGCCATTTTCTATTGTAGAAATCCTTGTATTACAAGGTGTATGCTGGAATTTAATAATGTAACAATTTCATCTATTTTAATATTATTTGTATAATAGACACAATTGTAATATAAGAGAATTTGGTATGAAATGTTTTGGTTATCGTAAGGCAAAAACTTTGTCCATATTTATTTGTGATGTGGTCTTATGAGGTACCTTTTGTATTGATAAAAGAAAATTTTTGGTAATCTTAAAACTTTAAAATTCAGTTGAGATGTGTTTTTCTCACGCTGGTTTACCAGACTGATCCGGGCGTTCTCCCCTTTCAATGCTTGAGTCGGACCGAGTATATTTATAGGTTTAGATTTGGTGCTTTTAGATCTTTAGCAGGAGAACTGGAGATATTCATATCATATACACGTATCAGTTTATTATTCCGCTGCATTGCATTGTTGTTGTTGTAAATTATTAGCATTTGTGAGGACATGTTGTTATAACTGTCTAAACTGATGTTTACTTATTGTGTACTTTGATATTGATTCATGTATATTATAGTTTCTCTTTGTAAAATTATTTAATCTATATTATATGTTATTCTGCTACGATGTGAGATTCTGCATTGTTTTGGTTCTGCTTCCTTCTTCTTCTTCTCTTCTCTTCTTCTCACCCTCTCTTTTTTCTCATCCTCTCTTTTCTTTCTCATGATCATCTGTAATCGGTGCGCTTTGGGTCTGACACTCGTGGTTTGGTGTCAGATTCAGAGGTTGCCGAGTGTAGGTTGTCACAACGTGGTATCAGAGCTTAGGTTTTGTATATTCCTAGGCTTTGATGCGTACTCAGTATAGATAGAGTCAGTAGCACCCAAGATTGAGTTTGAGTGTATTATATATATATGAGTGCGTATTTATTAGTGATATAAAAATGTTTTATACTGTGTTAATTGAGCTATTGAGTGGCTTATGGATTTTGATTGTTGTGTCTGGCTAACATTATCGATAGGGATCTCTAAACACTTGAAAATGGAGATTGGACATAGTATTGTTTTCGAAATTGGGTAAATTAAATAATTTTACCCTCATTATATTTTATATAGTAGTATATAAACTAATTTATTGTTAATGAATGGTAATAGTTGGTTATTATCATTTGTTATTTGTTGTGTTTAAATAATAAATGTTGTTATTGTTATTAATCTAAATAAGATAAATAAATTTGAAATGAACTTATATAAGAAAAGTGAAGTACTAATGAAATTATATAAGTATAAATTTATGAATATGATTTATAAATAAATGGATTTTAAAAGAATATAAAGCATTGAATTAACTACCGTTGCTGGAAAATAATAAGAGTGATGACTACAGCATCATTAGCATTATTTTCGAGTTTCTAGGTGATGGATTTGCTACCAATTGTAAATTGAAAATTTAAGTTTTGTTGCGATAAACAAATTTGATTTGAAAAATCCAAGTTTGAAATTGGTAAATATAAGAGAAATAAGTTTTGAACTTATAATTGGAATAACTCAAATAAAATTAAAATTTTAACTTAAGTGAAGTTAAATAAAATCGAGTTAGTAAAATGAATTACATAAATTGATGTTTAACTAAGCTAAGTTGAATAAAATTGAATTGAATTTGAAATGAATCGAATAGAACTAAATATGAACTTAAGCTATTAAGTGATTATATAACATGAATTGAAATTATAAGTGGTAAATGGAAGATATCATAAGCAAACATTTATGAAATCATAAGTAAATAAGTTTTATAACTTATACTTTGAGAGATAGTAAGTAAAACAAATTTCTATTTGATTGTAAGAGTGGTGAGAAATGAAATCTAAATTTGAATTGTAAGATGAGAATTAAGTAATATAAAATGAAGTTGATGGAATGAATATAAACTTGAATTGTTAAAATGAAATTCAACTTTAATTGTAAAAGTGAATTAGTGAATAAACATGGATTAGAAATGTTGTTGTTAAGAATTGAATATTAAGAAGCTAATGGAATCAATATGAACTTGAGTTATGAAATGAAATTCAACTTTAGTAGTAAAATGAATTAATGATTGAATTAAGGTAATGAATTGAATTAAACTAATGAAATAAATTAGTTAAGTGAATATGAGTTGAAATATTATTTGTTAGAATTGAATGTAACTTAAGCTATTAAGTGATAATAACAATAAGAAGTGTTGTATAAAATTGTTAAAATTGATTATGGAATTAAGTAAACAATTTTATGTATAGGCTGTTAAGTGATAATAACATTTAAGAAAATATACTAAGTGAAGAATGAATATGAATGAAATGAGTATTAATAAATGTTAACAAATTGGAGGTTATAGAATTGGATATAAATTAACTGAATGTAAACTAAGTAAATATGAATTGAATCTAAAGTGAATGTAGCTAAATTGAATTCAATCTAAATTGAATATAATCATTTGTGATTAATGAATGTGAATAAATTGAAATCCAAATCAAGTGAATGTTAATAAAATTTGGAATGAATATTGATTTGGTTACGAACCAATTCGGTTGTACATTTGTAGTTAGTTGGATGTTAGTTGTTTGATGATTTCTTATGTTGCATATGTTTCATTTCCATATGATAGTTGCATAGTATATGTTATATATGTTGATATTACTTCCATATACATGTTATTATGGTTTAATTGAGTGTTCAGTAGGTGCGGACGGTGTTGCTTTGCATTTGGAGCTCGCTTTCGTGCTATATTAGCCGTATATATGCTCATTAAATAATATATAAGGTATATATCTCCGATTACATATTGTTCTTTTACACTTTTTCCCTACATGATGCCTCACCCACGAAGGTGAGATGTATATTTTTGATATTATATATATTGTAATTTTACTACGATCGAACAGCGCAAATGAGACTTTGCTGATTTTTTTTGAAAATTTAAGGCGTTTATGAAAGTTAAACACTTAAAAGAATTGATAATCTATTCAACTAATTTGTTTTGAAAAGTTAATTGAGTTGCAGCATCTTTTCTTTCCTACTAATTTCGGAGACGAAATTCTTTTAAGTGGAGAAGAATGTAACGAACCAGTTTTTCAGTCGTTCGAATTTGGAATATTTAGTTGATTTTAAATATTAAAAGTTAATTTTATAAGTTGAATAATTTATATTTCGAATATGGTGATTTATTTAGTAATTAAATTGTTAATTTAATGTTTGAAATTTAAATAACTGAAATTTGAATTTAGTGTGAATGAAAGTAATTTCTAACATTATTTTAAATTCTATTTGAATTAGAATGGAGTTAGTAAACTTATAAAATTTAATTAAAAGTTAATTCACAGAAATTGGAAATTTTAATATTTAATTAAGGTGTAAAAATAGTCATTTTTGACACTATCTCGGATTTTGGCGAAACCAGTTTCATTGGATCTGTAATAGTAAATTAATATAGGATTTCATATTTTGTGTCAATCGGACTTACAATTTGTTTGTGCAAAGCTGAAACGCGTAGAAATTTATTGAAGTAATTTTAACTAAAAATAATTCGTTTCGAAAACCTATCTTCCAAATAGGATGGAATTGGCCTTCGATATATATTCCATTGTGTTCGAAATAGGGGTAAAACATTATAAACGCCTGGTAGCACACATCGTTTGGAGTCCAAAAAGTTTTCGGTTGAATAGTGTCTTTTAAATTTTCTATAAAAGGACCTCATTATTTGCTTTTTTCACAAACCCTAATTAACTAGTGCAGCCACCACTTGATTCGAACGGCCAAAAAATGCTCCTCCTCCCTTCTCAATTTTCTTCCAATCCATTAATAATTAGAAGAACCTTCCAATTAGAAACTCATAGAGCTCGTCGAGTACTTCAAATCCAACGGTCGATTTAACCTGTCTCTTCACCGATCGCCATGGATTTGGAAGTGAAGTTGCAGCGTTCGCGGATGTTTTTCAAAGAATAAGAGTAGCCAAGCTCGACCAGATTTCAGGCGTTAATGGAGTTGAGGTCGCGCTTTCATTTGGCAGCAGTGGATCATCATCAAAACAATCGAGGGGGAGCGTTTTTAATTGAAGAAACGAAGACCATGGGTTTTCACTGAACGAACGGGGGAGGGAGGGGAGAAGAGAAGGGCGGACGAGATCAGATGCTCTAGAAACCAACGGCCTAGATTCGTTTTAGGTTATAATAAAAAAATATAAATTACTTTGTTTTAAATAATTGTGTAAACTTTAAAAATTCACATCTTTGTCATGCGAGGTCTGTTTCGCACAAAACGAATTGCGTTGGGTTCATATTTATGAACACTACGCGGTGGAGCTAGTTTGGATGAATTTGGAGCTAGTGAAATTTTTGGTTAAAGTTAAATGCCTATTTAATTTTAATCGGAATAAATCGCTATTGTTACAACCACAACCAAAGTTAGTACAACTCACTCTCTTTGTCTTGCTTATATTTTTATATAAGTGAGAATAAATTTATTTATGACGATTGATGATTGTTTAAGTGATATATTATATATATATATATATATATATTGGTTTGGATATATTCTCGCATATTTTAGCGGATGAGACCCTATATGTTTTCGTGTATATGCGGATGACTCTTTGTACGCATGTATGCCTCGAAGCAGACATTGTACATATTTTCTAATATGTATATTTGTTGCAGACGACAAGTTGGAGGGATCCAACAGGATTCGTCACTATAGTTGATGTTTATTTACAGATATTGTTATATATGCTGTTATCATGTGTTATATGATGTTTGGATGCCATGATTGATGTGAATGCCCTTATTTAGTACTGTTGTAGCATTGGACCATATTTTAGAATTTAAAATATTAAAATGACGATTTCAATTTAAAAAGAATTTCAAAGTGCTTTTGAAAGTATATAATTTTAAAAAAAATAAAAAGTTATAATTTTTATGTTATAAAAAATGTGGAAATTAGGGAGGCATCCCTATCATACTTTCATATTGTAAAGCGGGTCCCTGTCAAAGTTTCATTGTAAATCTGGTCCCTATTTTCTAGAAACAAAGAAAAATTATTGTTGAAATGTCATCAATTTTCATAAATAAGTGCTGATATTTCAGCAACTTTCCTTGTCAAAGTTTCATTGCGAATCCGGTCCCTATTTTCTAGAAACAAAGAAAAATTATTGCTGAAATGTCAGCAACTTTTATAAATAAGTGCTGGTATTTCAGCAACTTTCATATACTATATTCACAATGTACAGAAAAATTGCGGAAATGTCAACAACTTTTATGAAAAGTTGCATCATGCTCTACAATAATCGTGAATAAAAAACAGGGACCTACTTTACATTGAAATTTAGTGAAGGACTTTTCATGTATTTTGAACCTTAATAAGGACATGCGCCAAAAGTACGCTATAAAAATTATGGTTTTGTGAAATACATTCAAATATGATTTTTTTGAAATATGGAGATAATTATTTTGTAAAATAAGTTAAATTGAGATTTTTGGAATTATTATAAATGGATTTTTATATAAGATTTATAAAATTGATATTCTATAAATAAATGTAATGGAATTATAAAAGTGTTTTAGAAATGGAATTGTAATCAAATTTGTATATGGATTTGAAATTGAAATTTAGAAATGAATTTATAATGAATTTTATAAATAATATGATTTGAAACAATGAGTTTGTAAATAATAGATTTATAAGTAAATTAACTTATAATTGGATTTTGACTTATAAATGAGATATAAATGGAATTTGTTAGTAAATTTTTTTTGTATATAGAAGTTTATAATATATAAATGGAATTTATAAACAATGTTTTATAAATCTGAAATCAATTTAATTTTATAAGTTAAATATGAATGTTTATAAAGGAATTATATTTATGACTTTGGACAGTGAATAATCCTTTTAAATTAAATGTGTAGAAGCAATGAATTCGATAAGAGAATTATATTCATCATTTTGGATAATGAATAATCCTTTAAACTCAATTAATGTTTGGGCAAGTGATATTTTAAAATGCAGAGTAAATGGTTTGAGAACAAAATAAATTATGAATTTACTTACTATTAAAATAAGTATGTTAATTTTTTTCCAAATATCCAATAAGTGAAATGGTTTTTAATTTTATCATTTTAAAGATATTTTGAAGTGAATAGTTGGAAAGTGATTTGAATTATAAATGATTAATAAAATCAAGCCCAGTGACTACTTACGTGTTAGATTTTGTTTGTTGCCTTGATAGTTAAATAACAGACTATCAAGTTTGGCCATTTTAGTTCCTCAACTTGATGTGGAAACAAATTAGTCGTAAACTTAGTACGTAACTGATTGTGTAGGATTGGTTATCATTAGTGTTTAGAATGTTTATTTGTGTAGTGCGGAGTGATTACTCCAATTTATCGAGCTTCCTTCCTTGCCAAAGGATAGCAAGTTTAAAGTTGGAGAAGTGATCAATCTATGAGACTTAGTTTCTGTTTGAGGTTGAGAAACTCTTTTGCGTTGTTGGTGCGAAGAGACCGGGATCAGATTTATTTGAAAACCACTTCGGAGCAACATTTATGCGATGATGGTGCAAGTTGGTCGATCATATTGATATTTATGTTTTCATAGTGAAGGACTGCTTGTTGATCGTTTGGGGTTAAAATCTCAATATACATATAGTAGCAGTGGTCTCTTCGTTATGAAATATCCAATGCAATGACTATTCACAACTAATCCTAGGGATTTCCCGACAGGATGTGGTAGGAAACTACCTTCGGTTTTTCCTGTTCCTGGACAATTTGTATGGACGAGTGTCTGACATTGCATTTCTAAGATTACAGACATTGTATTTTACAAACGTACATCAGTGGCGGCGGAGAAGGCAACTTATCTTTGCTTAACACTCTCCTTCGGACATACGAGCTCAAGGGTTGTATTATTGTGGAAGGCAATTAGTAGTCAATGGGAATGACAATGTGGCATTCAAAGATGATGTGATATCTGAAAGGTAATCGGTACCTCTGTGGCCTCACTCCTCGAAAAATGACTGAAACCGAGATAGAAGCAGCAAGGCTAAAATGGGTTGCTCCCATTAGGAGATGTTATCACTCTTCTAGATATATCTTTACACACTATGACACCGTGTATCTGATAATTGTTGACGTATGCTTATGGCCATGAATTTTAGGTCGGTAACGACCGGAGTGATGACATATTCGATACTGTCTAGTGTGAGGGTTAGGCTGGTTTTGTGTTGGTTTAGGCGGGTAATATCTGCTTCCTAGGTACATCCCTCTAAAGGTGTACTGTGTTGGTTCGAAAAGGTAGTCCCTTTACCTAGTCATTTTTATGGAAATCAAAAATCCAATGTGTGCCTGCCATTTTCTATTGTAGAAAGCCTTGTATTACAAGGTGTATGCTGGAATTAATAATGTAACAATTTCAGCTATTTTTATATTATTTGTATAATAGACACTATTATAATATAAGAGAATTTGATATGAATTATTTTGGTTACCATAAGGTAGAAACCTTGTCAGTATTTATTTGCGATGTGGTCTTACAAGATACCTTTTTTTTGATAAAAGAAAAGTTTTGCTAATCTTAAAACTTTAAAATTCAGTTGAGATGTGTTTTTTCTCACGCTGGTTTTCCAGGCTGATCCGAGCATTCTACCCTTTCAATGCTCGGGTCAGACCGAGTATATTTACAGGTTTAGATTTCGTGCTTTTGGAGCTTGAGCAGGAGAGCTGGAGTTATTCATATTATATACACATATCTGTTTATTATTCCGCTGCATCGCATTGTTGTTGTTGTAAATTATTAACATTTATGAGGACATGTTGTTATAACTGTCCAAGCTGGTGGTTACTTATTGTGTCTTTGATATTGATTCATGTATATTACAGTTTCTGTCTGTAAAGATTATTTAATCTATATTATACGTTATTCCGCTGCGATGTGAGATTCTGCATTGTTTTGGTTCTGCTTCTCTCTTCTTCTTCTTCTCTTCTCTTCTTCTTTCTTCTCTCTTTCTTCTCACCCTCTCTTTTCTTTCTCATGATCATCTGCATCGGTGCGCTTTGTGTCAGACACTCGTGGTTTGGTAGAGGATTTAGAGGGTGCCGAGTGTGGGTTGTCACATCACGTAGTTGTGAAATCTACGCAATAGGATGAGTTTGGGATTTTTCGGAGTCAGCCGGGATTTTAGATAATTGAAAATCTAGATGTTCTGCAAATAAAAAAATCAAGGTGAGTAAATATCACACATTTGGATTGCTGTTTTTAATTTATAATAATTAACTATTGAATGATTGGTTGAATTGATATATTATTATCTGTTGAATATTATATTATATATATTAGTGTATATATTAGTAGTTGGTTATATTTCCCGTCGATTGGAGCGAGTGAGACACTATGCGCCCCGCATAATAGCGGATGACCCTATATTACCGCAATATACTACCTCGAAGTAGGATTAGTATTTTTTGTTATCTAACATCTATGAATGCAGGGAAATAGGTTGGAGGGATCCAACTGTACTCCTTAAATATATTGATTTTTTTCCATATATAACGATATATGATGTGATTGAATAAGCTGTTATGTATTATTGTGTGATTTGATTTATTGGCTGCTATAGTAGCACTGACCTTATTTTGGTATTTTAAATACCATAAATTATATTTTTGAATTTTAAAAAGAAATTAAAGGGGGATTTGTGGAAATAAAAATATTTATATTGATTTGGAATATTTAATAAGGAATGAATGTGAATTAAATAAAAAGATTTGATTTGGAATTCACTTAACTATTTTAAAAAGTGTTTTCAAATAAGTATTTTGAAATTAATCTATACTAGGAATTTGGAATAATAGATTTGTGATTTTTCTAAAGTTTAAATGGAAGTTGAAATCGAGTTTTCGAATGGATTTGGAATAAAATTGGTTTTATTAGAAATAAATTTCTAAATGGGTTTTAAAATAGAAATTGATTTATATATGAGATTTGTTTAATATAAATCTGTTATTAACAGAAAATAACTAGAAATGAGTTTATAAATTTATAAATGATATTTATAAATAAAGTGAATGGTTATCATTTGATAAGTTGGAATTATAAATCCACCGTGGGAATTTAAAGTGAGATACGAAAATCAATTTAGGGGAAAGTAGTGGATTCTATTTTTGGAATTTCGAAATAGTCGTGAAATTAGAAATGAAAACCGATTGAAAATAAATCGAGGGGGATTTATAAATATAAGAATGGTTATGTTGAATTTTAAAAATAAATTTTTATCGAGAAATTAAAGTTGATTTAAATGGGACTTTTATTTATTAAACTATATAGTTAAAGCTGGTTTAGTATTCAAATATTTCGAAAAGTGGATTTTAAATTGATTAGTATTATTTAAAAATGAACTGGAAATGAGTTATCGATGTTTATGTAAAAATGTGTTAATATTTTAGATAATTACCTAAACTAATTTTGTATTAAATTTTTATTCTTTAAAAATACTTACTATATATATATATAGAGTTTGCAAGCGATTGAAATTTATTTATAGATACTCTCAAGATCTGTAAACCGAGTTTTATTTAACAGATGAGATTTTATAAGATAATTCTTATAGTGGAATTCTGGAAACTTAAGGAAATTTCCGAATCGTTTTAATAAAAGAACTTCGAAAATTAATTAGAATTCATAAAATAAGTTAGAAATGGGAAGTTGAAATTATAAACAAGTATAATCGATTTTGGAAAGTTTAAAAGAAGTTAATTAATGAATTCCAAAAACTTATAGAATCTGTTATAAATGAGGGAAGGAATTTACATGTAAATTGTAAAGGATTTCAGAAGTATGAAATAAAATGGAATATTTCCTAAGTATTGGAAATAAAATGATTTGGAAAAAATATACTTTTAAAAATTTCCTAAGTATTGGACTGGGAGGATTTGAAATATTTTGACTATGAGATTATTATAGAAATATTCTCAAAGTGTTGAATTATAAGTGGAACCAGAGAAAAATACTCTAAGTATAGATATGATTCGAAAATATCTTATTATGGATATAAGTATTTGAAATTGTTTTCTGTGATGACCTGGAATTTTGGGTAATATCAATTTAATAATCTGTATTAATAATTAAACTGATTTGACAATCTTTGTTAATAAAAATTTAAATTGTTTTAATAAACTTCTTTTATAAATATTTAATTGGTAAATTTTATCTTTTAAAGCTAATAAAATGTTTTCTATTTATAATGTGTGTGTATATATATATATATATATATTTGTATATATTGTAAATAGAAAAGCTTTGGTAAATTTAACAAAAAAAACATATTTTCAAATTCTAATATATTTTTAATAATCTGGAAATTATGATTAAGTTTAATATAAAGCTTTTCAAAGATTATTTAAATAGTTAACTATATAGTTTTAAAATACTTAAAGTAAATGTTCAATTGTTTAAAATTTTATTTTTAGCTTAAGTTTAAATTTAAATAAGAATAGAAAAATGCTTGTTTTATTTCTTTTTAAATATTGCTTGATAATATGATAGTATCTTTTATAAATTATTTAAATTTGACCAAATTGTTATTTCCAAACGATATTAAAAATGTATTGTTTTATTTATAGATATGAATAGATTTTAAAGAAATATAATTGTTATTTTCAAATTGAATGTGTAGTTAATATATATAAGTTGAATTTAAATAGGATTTTTAAATTTAATTTGAATTTGGATTTAATTTTGAAATTCAAAAAGATAGATATTTTGAAATGTTTGGTTTTATTTTTGTTAACGCTAAAATTTGAACGCTAACACCCCGGTGTATGAAGTGAGATTGTGAAAGCACCACCCGATAGCTCGGGAATAGATTATAAGCAGATAATAGTGAAAAAACAGTAAACAACAACAATTTTATAGTGGTTCGGCTTAAGAGAGAGCCTACGTCCACTTTGAATATCTTTATTGACGATTTGATTACAAGTCAATGCAGTTACACTTTGATTACAACACACTTTGAGTTTCAAGTGACTTAGAACAAGTAGCCTAAACTTCAATGTCGATCCAAATCTTTGAACACATGTTAGACATGTTTGATTTCTTCGTGAAGTTCCTTGAAGGTGTTGAAGTAGTTCAGAATGCAGCAGAGTAACGGCGCTTGAAATGAATGAGCCAAAAAGTCCCTTGAATGTTGGAGGTGGCCATGTATTTATAGGCAAATCTGGATAGAAATTTTTCGCCCAAGTCCTGAGTCGTGACCGACTCAGGCTAAGCCGTGGCCGAGTCAAGTTGAGTCGTGGCCGGCTTATCTGACTAAGCATTTGGTCTTCTCACTAGCTCATTCTCTTGCTGGATTCTAAGCCAAGTCCTGAGTCGTTGGCGAGTCAATTCTCACTGGGACATGCATTGTGGCAGCGGAATACGACTCAGTGGCTTTAAGTCGCGGACGTGTCATCTTGAGTTATGAGTCATTAAGTCATTTCTTAGGTCGTCAATCCTCTTGAGTCATTTCTTATGATAAGTCGTGGACTTGTTGAGTCGCTGAGGCAATACCTTTGATGAGTCGGTAATGCATTGAGTCGGTCTGTCTTGTGAGCCGTTAACTAGTTAAGCCACTCTGCTCCTTCAAGTCGTTGAGTCGTTGATCCACTGAGTCGTTGTCAACTCCGAGTCGCTGCTTACCATGAGTCGTTGAGACGATAGTCTTGATGAGTCGGTAACTTATTGAGCCGTCCTGCCTTGTGAATCGTTAACCCCTTGAGTCGTAACCCTTTAAGTCGCTTTGAGCTTTAGGTCATTAACTTATTGAGTCGGTGACTCGATGAGTCGTGAGGCTTCCTGAGTCGTAGATCCTTCCTGAGCCGTTAAACACCTTAAGTCGTGGCCCATCCCAGGCCTTAACTCGTTGACTCCTTTAACTCGTGGGCCCCTTAACTTGTAGGCTGGAACGGGGTTAACATTTGCCCCTCGAAGCACACGCTTAAGTCGTAAGTCGTGTGCTTCGACTTATCATAACTCGGGCGTGCCGATTCGAGTTCCAGCTCTTCCAGATATAAAACGCTTGACTCGTTCCTCCTATCTCCCACTTCTTATCAGCGATCCTCTAAACCGCATCCGCCATTAACGCATCTCCAAGTTCTCACAGGCGATTCCAACTTGATTCTCCTCTGATCATCTCTGACACCACATTACGTAAGCAATCTTGCTTCCCTTCCGATTGTCGATCATCATTAACCTATGCGCTCCGTCCTTACCTCCAATTTACTCCCTTGAGTTTTGCAAGTTTGGCCACTCTAATCATCAATGGATGTAGGGTTGTCTGATCTGATGATTTGCGTCTTGAGGTGATTTAGTGGCGTGATAAGACTAGGGTTGTTGATTGAGAGTTTTATTGGGTTAATGGGTTAAAAGTTGGAAGATTAACGGGTTAGGAGTGAAATGGTTTATGGGTTAGAAGGTAAACTGGTTAGGAGTTAGGTGATGAGTTGGCCAGATAGAGTCGAATACTGCCTTAGGTATGACTCGGCCATTTTTGTATGATCCAGCAACCTTTGCGATTTAACCATGATCCGACCCAACATGCTTCACGACATAAGCCTTGAGTCGTGGCCGAGATAAGACTTGGAGATTTTCTCATTACTTTGAACCAGAGCTTTTCCCTTTTCTACGACTTACGACTTAGGGCACTGCCGACTCAATACACCAACAACTCAAAATCGAAGTGACCTGACTTAACTCGCTTCCCGATCCTTAGGTCGTGGATGAGCTAGCCATAGAATCAACGATCTATCTTAACCCGTAGGAAAAAATTTCGAGCCGTTGACGAGTTAGGACTTGCGTGAATTCTGCTCGAACTTTGAACCATTGCATAAACTTTGAACTGTCGAATTTTATTGCATTCATTCACAGGTTATTTTGACTTGCAGGCTAACAATCTGTTCAATACAACTTTCACAGAAAATTGGGACGAATATACTGTCATCGACCGCCCACATCAAATGACAGATTAGTTAATAACAGATAATTAACTTAAACAAATCGTGTGAACGAAGTGCTATCGATTTCAAGTAGAATATTAGAGCAACACTGAAGTAGTCAATTGAAACTGACGAGCCTGCACTAATATTATGCTTGAACTTTAAATTAACAAGTTCTGAAATCACCGTAGTCGATCAATCGTCGACCAGTTTAATTCCAGTTATATTTACTTGTTATTTTTCATTAGTTCTGCACAACACTTCACACTTTTAGGAAACGTGCACCTTCGCATTTGAACATCCAGTTGCTTGTGTAGAATGACATCTCAACAAGAAGAACCGATGGGCCAGGCTGAAGATGTCTTCCCAGTAGCCAACCTGTTGGATAACCCTCCGGAGAGAACTTCCACAACTCTGAATCAGCGGGTGTTTAACCAATTGCTCACCCAGTTTGGCATTGCCGAAGCTGACGCCTTACTGCCGGGGCCAAATGATACTGCAGATAGGCCCCCTTCTGGCTTTATTGCTGTCAATCGCCAAATGTGCTTGAGCGGTGCCATACCACCTTTTAATGACTTCCTTCAGCAGTTCCTGCTTCGATTATCTATCTCTCCATTCCAATTGCACCCCAATGGCCATGCCATTCTGATGGGGTTATGTGTGCTATTTAGTAGAGTTCTGGACCGATTACCGAGCTTTGAGGAAATCTGTTACTTCTGCTCATTCACAAAAATTAAAGATCATCCCTCTATCGTAGTTATAAGGAGTGCTCGAAACCGCAAACTCATCACCGATCTTCCTGAAAGCGTTCATGGATTTCTAAATCAGTATTTCTTTGTTCGCTGCCCTCCAGGGTTTTATGCCATCTGGAGAGTAGGAAGTAAGATTTTCCTGTTTTTATTTCTCCATTCTTGGGCTTTTCGAAATCTGAGTTGCTAAATGCTAACTTTGCTTCTTTTTTCCTGTTTTAGCACTTCCTCCTCCCTCTAGAGATCCATGCTATAAGCAAATTTTTGAGAGATTGAACGCCGTGGCGGCAGAAGAGAGGAGTATAAAGTTTTTGTTAAATGATGGATTTTTACATCAATATGGGCTTCTTCATTCCTCTCGCTTCACTCAGCTTCGTGAAGTCCCAACTGAAATTCCCGATTCTCCGACGGAAACTCCTGATGCCCCGGTCTCTACTAAAGAGCACATGCAGGGAGGAACCTCTATAGAAACTCCACTAGTGAAGTGTTCAATTCCGAAGGATGTTGCGGGGCCGTCTGACAAGTATGTACTTGCCCCAGTTATCGAAGAGGAAAAACCTCCACGATCTTCCAGAAGATCTGCTAACGAAGGGGTTGAGAAAGCAAGTCCCAAAAAACATGATGGTGATGATGTTTTCGAGGGGTTGAGCGATTTAATTGTGACTTCTCAAGAACTTTTCAAAGATGATGTTTCCAAAACTATCTCTTCTGTAATCGAGGCGACATCTTCTCTACAACAAACGTCAACTCCTCCTACTCAAGTTATCACTACCTCTACTCCACAGAGTGGTCTGCAACTTGATGCGTGTAGTTTACACGTTACACAACACTTAGGATTTTTCAGCACTTCTACGCATTCGTCTTCTTATACTTTAAAGATTTCTAAAGCTTATTATTTTTATTCCAGATTCTCCAATGGGGCCCAGCAGCTCATACTACGATGATTTCCAGCGCTACGGGAGGCGTAGCCAATATGATTATAGGCGTTTCCTCCCTTCTTACAGAGAATCTGATGAAGAGAGCGCCATCAGGAAAGCAGACGAGAGACGAGCATATGAAGAATGTCACCGAAGAGAACAAGAAAGACATGATCCTCCCCACAGAGATGATGATATTCAAAAAAGAAAGACTCACGATGAAAGAGGTAAAGGTCACATGGACGATTCTTCTAGCAAGCGGGCTAAACTTACTGAAGAAACAATGCCGACAGTTTCTCAAAATGTTCCTGCTCAATCTCCTGCCCCCGTTCGTTCCGACATTCAAACAATCATCAACCGGCCCGCATACCAAGTTGGGCAAGGTCCTCCCACTCTTCAAAGTCGATTCCCTCAGTGGTGCCTGAGAGGGGTTCGATTTGATCTCGACTTGGTTCCTCTCGACAAATCGGCTATGCTACGAAATCTTGATACTGTCAGGACCGATATTGAAAGAATGTCGAACTGGCAAAAACTTGTCGACGAGCTTCAGAGGGTTAACCGAGCCAATCTCGAGGCCATGCTCACAATGGAGAACGATAAGGCTGAGTGGAAGAAGACTCTCGAACAGCATGACGCCGAAATGAGAAGTATTGCTTCCTATAATGAAAAGCTGGAAGCGGAAGTAGAAAAGCTTAAGGAAGAATTAGCTACTTCATCTACTTTCTATTCTCAAAAGGAGAGCATGCTTCAGCAACAAGTACGAGATGCGCATGCCAGTCAAAGGGCAGTCGAAGATAAGCTTACACACAAGGAGAAAGTCATAGAAGAATATCGCGCTGAAACTTTACAGCTGCGAGAACAGACCGGCTCTCAAAGCTTGGAGATAGAGATGTTAAAATCTCGACTTGCTATGGCCGAAAAGGAGCGTGACGAGGCTGTTGCTGGTAAACTTGCGGCCGAAGAGGCCCATCAAGCAACCAAAGCTGACATTGGCTCCACATTATTTGATTTTTATCTGCACAGCATTTTGGGGCGTGGCAGCCTTGCCTTTCTAGGCCCTAAGTATGAAATTACACTAGCTGAAGTTTGGGAGGCAGCACTCGATATGCTCGGTGGTAAAGGTGCTGGCTACGCCGAGTCAGCTCTTGAAGAGCATTACCTTGATGATGATGCCCGCGCCGCTCTTGCCAAGGGAAAAGAGCAACTCGCCAGAGTGCGGGCCGGAATGGCGGAAGGGGAACATTCTGAAAAAGAAATACCACCTACCACTTCTGAACGTCCTTTAGTTTCTTCTGAAGTTGACATCACAGGTTCCAGTGCTCATTCGCTGCCTCCTACAAGAACCGGGGTAATTACCCCTACTGATGATGAGGCTTTGGAGGATATCGGGGCTCAAAATTATGAGATTGAACTAACGAAGCAAACATCTTCAGGTAATTTTGACATTGGTCCGATTCAGGTGGATCGCCTGCTTTCTCCTCAAAAGTTTGATGAGCTTCTCGATTAGTTCTTGAATCTCGACGAACCCATATCTCCCTTCTTTTGGGGAGATACTAATATTTTTAATTTCTCTTCTTCTGCAGTTGAAACACAAAGTGCTGTGCAGACTTCACCTCCTCCGGTTATCCCTCCTCTGTCCCTTCAGGTGACTCCTCCTTCTGCTTCACAGCCCGGGTCACAAGAGGAGCAAATTGAGGCTCTTCATGGCTTGGATGACCTTATCGCTTCGCAAGAGCAGAAAGACGAGGGACTTTAAGGAGGCGAGATCTCTCCGGAGCGGACTCCTTCTGATGACGTAGTTTTGTCCGCTCTTGTTACTCCAGGGAGTGAGTCTTCTTCGAAGAGAAGAAAGAAGCACGGAACATCGAAGAGGAGGGGGAAGAAAATCATTGCTACTGAAGAAGAACCGGAAGTTGCACCGGTTGCACCTCCCTCTCCTTCTTCCCTTATGCCTATAGATAGACCTGAAAAGCTAATCATTCGGCCGGGCAAAGGGTCCAAAGGTGGTAAGAAGAAGTGAAGAGTCGGGCTTCGGGCTTTTTGATTCCTTTTTTGTGTAATGGTCGGATGTTGTGCAGGCACCGGCCCCTGCTTTTTTATTTTGAAACCTGTATCTGCAATTGAATAAAATGATCCTTTATTTGTACAGACTCTTGTTTGAATTTGAGAATGCATTTATTATTCATTTTTGCACAAGTTTATTTATATGATATTGCGGTGAACTTGTGGTATGTTGTTTGAGCATATTTTACCGATGTAGCTATACCATTTTGTATGTAACTATACCATGTTGCCCCCATACCATAAGCTTGCTGCAATATTTTATACTTTGAGGGGACTTGCACTCTTATTTTCTGAAGAATAATTACTTCATTCTTGAAGAAATTTTTCGTAGAGTACAACTTCCTTCATATAAGTTTTTACGCTTTGTCCTTCGAAGAAATCACCTTTTTTCCTTTTGCTTATGTACGCATTTTGCCAAGTGAATTCTTCTATGTGGTAAAGCGGGCCTCTGAAGGGTACTTTAACTTTTTTTTTTTAAGAAGGTTATTTTCTAGAATAGGTAAATCACTCTTCCTTTGAAAGTTAAAGTATGCCCTTGATGAGGATTTTTTTTTAATATAGAAATTTGTACTTCTGAGGAGGGATTTTTCACGTTTCAACACTTGGAAGTTTTATTTCAATCTTGGTGAAACGTGTATCTCCAAAGAGTTGTGCCTTTGAAGAAAGCCTTTTCACGTTTCAACACTTGGAAGTTTTATTTCAATCTCGGTGAAACGTGGGCTTCCGAAGAGGTCTTTCTTTTTTATTGTGTCCCCGAGAGGGGGTTGTACCTCTGAGGAGGGATTTTTCACGTTTCAACACTTGGAAGTTTTATTTCAATCTTGGTGAAACGTGTATCTCCGAAGAGTTGTGCCTTCGAAGAAAGCCTTTTCACGTTTCAACACTTGGAAGTTTTATTTCAATCTCGGTGAAACGTGGACTTCCAGAAAGGTCTTTATTTTGTTTTGCATTTCAACTTTGGTGAAGTGAAATTCCGAAGAGCGGCTGTTACACTTCAACTCCTGGTGAAATGTGCCTCCGAAGAGGTCTTTATTTTGTTTGCATTTCAACTCTGGTGAAGTGAAATTCCGAAGAGCGGTCGTAACACTTCAACTCCTGGTGAAATGGGCCTCTGAGGAGGGCTTTTATTTTGTTTGCATTTCAACTCTAGTGAAGTGAAATTCCGAAGAGCGGTCGTAACGTTTCAACTCCTGGTGAAATGGGCCTCCGAGGAGGGCTTTTATTTTGTTTGCATTTCAACTCTGGTCAAGTGAAATTCCGAAGAGCGGTCGTAACACTTCAACTCCTGGTGAAATGTGCCTCAGAGAGGGTTTTCATCGCCTGGAAGTTACTCTCTCATGGTTGGAGGGTCATGACTCCTCCAATCTTTTTTGTTGAGTAGAGAACTTTCTTTTTTGTGGCGTATGACCCATTAGAGGTCTTTATCCTCCGAAGAGTTGCGCCTCTGAAGAGGACTTGTGCTGCCGGTGATGGCTTTGGTTGTTCCCTTGTCCACTTGCTTATGCCTTTTCAGCGATCCTCTTTTTTTTTTTAAAGCTTTCCTTCCCTTTTCTTACAAGTAACTTGTTTAATCCAAGGAAGTGTACTTCATTGTCAGGCAAGTTCGTGAGAACGAGCATCAGCTTCTTAATTGGATGTTTGTTTGTTCAAACGATCTCAATTTATTAGCAAAGGCCCGTTTCTGTCGAAATCATAGGCCGTTCAATTGAAGTACTTCCTATCTAGGATTTGAATTCGGAGCTTTTGTGAATTGAAATTTGGCGAGAATCACTTGGTCTTATTATGTGCAAGTTTCACTTCCATTGTTTGCAAAAATTTAAATCGACATTTCAGCAATACATTCTATGTACTTTTTATATCAAAAATAAAGCAAACATGTAATAATAAGGAACACAAGATTTATAGTGGTTCGGCCAGGAAATTGGGCCTACATCCACTTTATATTTTTTTCATTATTTACTTGCATCAGTTTTACAATTGCCTTCAATTACAAGAATCATACATTCATAATTCTTTTTACAATATTTCAACCAAATTTTCAAGTAAAGTATGGACGCAAATGATTGCTGTTCCATGCCCTTGGAATTTGATCTCCTTCAACAGTAATGAGTTTGAATGTGCCGTCAAGAAGCTTCTGACCTATGACATATGGTCCTTCCCAATTTGGGCCAAACACACCTGTCGCTGTCATAATTCTCTTCAGGACTAGGTCTCCAATCTCAAAGTTGCGTTGGCGAACTTTGGAATTGAAATGTCTGGCTATCCTTTGCTAATGAGCTGCAATTCTAAGATTAGCCTCATCTCTTTTCTCATCAAGGAGATCTAGCGCTTCAAGCTATAGCTTTTCGTTTTCTGCTTGATTGAAATGGATTCTTCTATGTGAAGGGACCTCTATTTCTACCGGAATCATTGCCTCTGACCCGTATGCTAATGAAAACGGGGTGTGCCTAGTCGCAGTTTTGTGAGTGGTTCTGTATGCCCATAGTGCCAGTGGTAGCTTATCGACCCAACCACTTTTTGCTCTTTCAAGTTGCTTTTTGATGGTTGACTTAATAATTTTATTCACGGCTTCCACTTGCCCATTTGCCTGCGGATGAGCCACTGCTGAGAAGCTTTTTCGGATTTTGAATCGCTTGCAAAAATCTTGGAATTCTTCACTTTCAAACTGAGTACCATTGTCTGTAATTATTTTTTGAGGCACACCGTATCTGCAAATGATGTTTTTAGTCACAAAACTTATCATCTTCTTTGAGGTGATAGTAGCCAGTGGTTCAGCTTCTGCCCACTTAGTAAAATAATCTACAGCAACAATGGCATATTTAATTCCAGATTTGGCAGTTGGTAACGGTCCTACAAGGTCTATCCCCCATATTGCAAACGGCCATGGACTGACCATCTGTGTTAGTTCAGTGGAAGGATCTCTAGGAATTTTGGCGAATCTTTGGCATCTGTCACATTTTCGGGAATACTCTGCTGCATCTCGATTAATTTCTGGCCAAAAATATCCGTATCGGAGAATTTTCTTTGCTAATGTTTGGCCACCTGAATGATCACCACATTCTCCTCCGTGTACCTCCGCTAGGATTGCTTTGGACTCTTCCCTGGATACACATCGAAGTAATGGCATTGAGAATCCCCGTCTGTATAATCGGCCATCCTGGATTATATACCGAGAGGCTTTTCTCAGTAGCTTTTGTCGTTCTTTTGAGTTCCCTGGTAAGGATCCATTGAGCAGATATTCTGTTATCGGAGTCATCCATGATTCTTGCTCTTGAGACATGCTCATGATCCAATCAATGTCCATCTCATCAATGCTAGGAGTCGACAGGACCTCCACTGGAGTTAACCCCAGAAATTGAGCTTCGCCTGTGCTAGAATACTTTGCGAGAGAATCTGCTTTCATGTTTTCTTCTTGAGGAATGTGACTTATCATGTAATGATCGAAATCACCCAGGAGTTCCCAAGCCTTTGACAAGTAGGCGGCCAGATTCCCCCCTTTTGCTTGGAATTCCTTTTTGACTTGGCATACAATAAGCTGAGAATCACTGAATATCTGTAACGCTCGGATGTTTAATTCTTTAGCAATCCTTAAGCCAGCGATAAGGGCTTCGTATTCTGCTTCATTGTTTGTTGAAGGAAATTCCAATCTTAGTGCATAGCATAATGATCGGCCTTCAGGGGTCTCAAGTACAACTCCGGCTCCAGAACAGAAGTCGTTTCTCGCACCATCGACATATAACTTCCATTGGATTGGGGAATCGTCGATCGTTTCCTCCTCACTGTTACCCTTATCTGTGAATTCTGCGATGAAATCCGCTAAAGCTTGTCCATTGATTGCTTTTCGGGGATGATAAGTGATGTCATACTGACTGAGTTCAATATTCCACTTTAGAAGATGACCCGAAGTCTCAGGGCGAAACAGGACTTGCTTTAAAGGTTGATCAGTGAGGACTCTGATAGGATGAGCTTGAAAATATTGCCTCAACTTCCTAGATGCAATTAGTAGGCAATAGGCGAGTTTTTCCAACTTAGAGTAATTCATCTCTGCCCCAGTGAGTCTTTTGCTGATATAGTAAACTGGATGTTGAATCCTTTTGTCTTCTCGTATCAGCGCTGCACTTAAAGTATGATATGATACTGCCAAGTATATAAGAAGATCCTCGCCATCGCCAGGCCTAGAAAGTATTGGAGGCGTTTCCATATGGCGAATCAATTCATCAAAGGCTTTTTGGCATTCGGGAGTCCAATCGAAGTTTTTCTTTCCTTTCTTTAGGGCGTCAAAGAATGGGATGCATTCATCTGTGGCTTTGGAAATGAACCGACTCAAGGCGGCGACTTTTCCATTGAGACTTTGCAATTCCTTCTTTGTTCTAGGGGCTTTGACTTCTTTTAATGCAGTAATTTGAGCTGGACTGGCCTCAATGCCCCTAGCGCTCACGATGAAACCTAAAAACTTGCCGGATTCCACTCCAAATGAACATTTTAAAGGATTGAGCTTCATTCTGTATTTTCGGAGGACTGCAAACATGTCTGCTAAGTGTTCTATGTGATCCACTGCTTTCTTAGACTTTACTAACATGTCATCGACGTAGACTTCCATAGTCTTGCCCAGTTGCGGTTTGAACATAGCATTAACAAGTCTTTGGTATGTTGCCCCTGCATTCTTCAACCCGAAATGCATAACTCTGTAGCAGTAAAGACCAGTGTCGGTGATAAAGCTCGTGTCCTCCTGATCTGGCTCATGCATCACGATCTGGTTATATCCGGAGTAAGCATCCATAAAAGATAACAATTCGTGTCCCGCTGTTCCGTCTACCAGTTGGTCGATTCTGGGTAATGGGAAGCAGTCTTTGGGGCAGGCCTTGTTTAGATCTGAAAAATCGATGCATACTCTCCATTTTCCGTTGGCTTTCTTAACCAGCACTGGATTTGAAACCCAATTCGGATAGGTAGATTCTTTGATAAAATTATTCTCCATGAGCCGATCAACTTCTTCTTTTAATGCCGCCGACCTTTCTGGACCTTGAGTTCTCCTTTTCTGTTACACAGGTGTAAATTTTGGATCAATATTTAGAGCGTGTACTGCAATATCTGGGGATATTCCGCACATATCGGCATGAGTCCAAGCAAAAACATCCAGATTTTCCTTTAAAAAAGATATTAAGATATTCTGAATTGACGCATTAAGTTGTGAACCCACATTCAACACCTTGTTTGGGTCCTTTGGGTCAACAGGTATTGGTATTGTCGTTTCCACTGGTACCACTCTATTTTCCCCTGCACTGACTTTTCTAGGGTCCATCTCTTTCCTTGCTCCGCTGTGCTCGCCAGTGCAGGTTCCTCCCTGTAATTGCTACAAGGCTGGTTCTTTGATGCGGACCGGGGCTGTCGCATTCTTTCCCATTTCTCTTTTTCTGGTTTCTCGTAGCTCTGTCAGATAACACTCTCGCCCAGCATTTTGATCCCCTTTTATAACTCCTACTCCATTGTCTGTAGGGAATTTAATAGTGAGGCACCACGGGACAAGAACAGCTTTGAACGCTGCCAGAGTTGGACGACCAAGGATAGCATTGTAAGCAGAAAATTCGTCGACAATCACAAAAGTTTGCTTGCGGACCATTTTTCTCTCTCCTTCTCCAAGTTCCACAAACAAATCAATGGTTCCTACCGGCTTCTTTGGCTCCCCAGTGAAGCCGGCAATTTTCTGCAATGAGGCTTGCACATCAGCCATAGGGATCTTCATTTGGTCGAATGTTTTCTTGAAGAGGATATTGCAGGATGCGCCACAATCAATGAGAACTCTTCTGACAATAGCTGGCCCGATACCAGCCGAGATGACTAAGGGATCCAAGGTAGGAGCTTCAATACCTGCGGAATCCCTAGCTTTGAACACAATATCATCATCGAAAGTTCTTTGTTGCTTCAAGGGCGTAGCACCTTCCAAAACGAATACATCTTCCTCAGTCGGTACATACTTTAAAGCTCGGGTATACCTTTCCATCTCACCCCAGCTTCTGCCCGCTGGGTGAGGTCCTCATGTAATGACATTGATAATGGGCCTTCTAGATTCATGCCCTGCAGCCTTCTCACTCGTCCTAGGCTGATGAGTAGGAGCCTGTTGCCCCTGACTAGATGAAGCAAGATTGTTGCTATTCTTTTTCACAAATTGCTGCAGTTTGTTTTCCCTTAGCAACTCTTCAATCAGATTTTTCAACTGGCGGCATTCGTCGGTCTCGTGACCGGGTTGATTATGGAAGCGGCAGAACTTCCCACTCTGTATAGCCTTTTTCCCGGTCCTTAGAGGAGGAGGTTTAGGAAAGTCAATAGAATCTTTAGTGGCAAGGTAGATACGCTCCGGCGTATCTGATAAAGGAGTATATTCTGATGGCTTGAAGGATCGGGGCTTCTTCAGATTACTCTGTTTCTTCCCATTGTTATTTTCCCTTTTTTGCCCTATAGATTCATTCTTGCGTGGAGCAACAGTGTTATCTTCAGCTTTTTCCAGCACTGCCTTTACCGGTACGAGACGGCTTTCCAAGCGCATGAATTCATCTGCTTTTTTATAGAATTTTTCAAGGGAATTTGGTTCCTTCATGTTTAGCCATTTCCCAAATTCGCTCGACTTGTCGATGGCCCTCATTAGATAGGTCAAGATCATCCGTGGTTCTGCATTGTCTACCTCGGCCAGCGCTATATTAAAGCGATTCAAGAAAGATCTGATAGTTTCACCCGGATTCTGTTCTAAACTTGACAATGACATAATATCTTTGGCTTTTGAAGCGTATAGTCTGAACTGCTCCTTGAACTTCCGGGTTAAGTCAGAAAACTGATCGATAGATCGGACTGGCAGCTTGGTGAACCAAAGCAGAGCTACGCCTTCCAGGTATACGGGAAAATATCGGCACTTTATTTCATCAGAAGCCCTGGCACCTGTCATGTGCCAATCATACTTATACAAGAATTCGTTCGGATCACTTGTTCCTTTGTAAGCTGGAATGGTTGGAGGGACAAACTTCCTTGGGAATTCAGCCTTCAAGATTTTCTCAGTAAATGGAGTTTTACTTGGGGCAAAACCCCATTCATTCTCATCTTCAACCCTCTACATACTCTCTTTCATGATTTGTCGGACCATTCCAGAAAGATACTCCTCATCATGTCGAGTTCTAGATCCACCAACCTCAGGAAGTGTTTGTTCAAAGGGGCTAGCAGCCCTTTCAGGAGCATTCCTTTCTTCAGCCTCATGAATGTTGCAAGCAAAATTCCTTTCATTACCTGCCGGTTGACGGTTTGCCCCAAGCAAATCGTTCAACCTATTCAGAATTAGGGCATTCTGGGCATTCTGAGCCTCGAATTGTGCATTTTGGGCATTGATCTGTTGGTTCAGCCCTAAGATTGCAGCATCCAGCTCTGCCTTTGTAACCCCGACAGCTGGAGTGGCTTGATTCGATATAGGGGAAGCGGAGGTTCCCTCTTGAATATTCCCAGATCTGACAGATCTACTTTTCCTTCCAGGAGCCATAATCTCGGATAGACTTCTGGTTTTCAAGGAAATTCTCTCTACAAACCTCTGTGAAGCAATGATGATAGTTCTCCTGAGTTCAATTCTCAGTGAAAGCACCAAAAAATGTTAACGCTAAAATTTGAACGCTAACACCCCGGTGTATGAAGTGAGATTGTGAAAGCACCACCCGATAGCTCGGGAACAGATTATAAGCAGATAATAGTGAAAAAACAGTAAACAACAGCAATTTTATAGTGGTTCGGCTTAAGAGAAAGCCTACGTCCACTTTGAATATCTTTATCGACGATTTGATTACAAGTCAATGCAGTTACACTTTGATTACAATACACTTTGAGTTTCAAGTGACTTAGAACAAGTAGCCTAAACTTCAATGTCGATCCAAATCTTTGAACACATGTTAGACATGTTTGATTTCTTCGTGAAGTTCCTTGAAGGTGTTGAAGTAGTTCAGAATGCAGTAGAGTAACGGCGCTTGAAATGAATGAGCCAAAAAGTCCCTTGAATGTTGGGGGTGGCCATGTATTTATAGGCAAATCTGGATAGAAATTTTTCGCCCAAGTCCTGAGTCATGACCGACTCAGGCTAAGCCGTGGCCGAGTCAAGTTGAGTCGTGGCCGGCTTATCTGACTAAGCATTTGGTCTTCTCACTAGCTCATTCTCTTGCTGGATTCTAAGCCAAGTCCTGAGTCGTTGGCGAGTCAATTCTCACTGGGACATGCATTGTGGCAGCGGAATACGACTCAGTGGCTTTAAGTCGCAGACGTGTCATCCTGAGTTATGAGTCATTAAGTCATTTCTTAGGTCGTCAATCCTCTTGAGTCGTTTCTTATGATAAGTCGTGGACTTGTTGAGTCGCTGAGGTAATACCTTTGATGAGTCGGTAATGCATTGAGTCGGTCTGTCTTGTGAGCCGTTAACTAGTTAAGCCACTCTGCTCCTTCAAGTCGTTGAGTCGTTGATCCACTGAATCGTTGTCAACTCCGAGTCGCTGCTTACCATGAGTCGTTGAGACGATAGTCTTGATGAGTCGGTAACTTATTGAGCCGTCCTGCCTTGTGAATCGTTAACCCCTTGAGTCGTAACCCTTTAAGTCGCTTTGAGCTTTAGGTCATTAACTTATTGAGTCGGTGACTCGATGAGTCGTGAGGCTTCCTGAGTCGTAGATCCTTCCTGAGCCGTTAAACACCTTAAGTCGTGGCCCATCCCAGGCCTTAACTCGTTGACTCCTTTAACTCGTGGGCCCCTTAACTTGTAGACTGGAACGGGGTTAACAATTTTCTTTAAAAAAATATACATATATTAGATAAGTATTTATAAACTAATTATTTAAGTATAAAGCTTATATTAACCTTTAAAAATAAATACTAATTACTTAAGCGATAAATGTAAGTTTATAAGGCTTTGTTTTAACATGTGTAATTTAAATAATTAATGGTGTGACAAATGTTAAGATGTTAAACATGTATCCCTTATAATTTTTTTTCTTTATTTTTATTAAATCATTTTCAGCCTATATAAATGCATATGCTTTCTCACCTTCCATTCTTTTTCTATTCTCTTTTCAAAGCTAAGAATAAAATCTGAAATCAATCCTTTATAAACCAGAAACAAACATGTAATTCATTTTCAAAGATCAAAATCAAAGCCTGAACTAAATTCCTCAACCTGGAATTTTGTCCGAAGCAAGTAAACCTGCAATCAAGTTTTCAAATCAAAATTGTTGTTAAGTGCTCTGTTCATCGTTTGTTTTCAGGTGATTAACATTTTTCTAAAAAGCTTAAGTATAGATGTGGTTGCATGTGAATCTCTGAAGCAAGAATGTTTGAATTTTTTGTGAATATTTGGATGATAGATGTGTGCATGCTTGTAAAGACCTGTAACATCTCTGTTCCAGTTTCAAGACGAAGTTTTGATTCAAATATCATTATCTCATGATCTAATCTTTGTTAGGATTTAAGTTACAAA
Organism: Allium cepa; assembly: GCA_030765085.1. Taxonomy (NCBI): domain Eukaryota; kingdom Viridiplantae; phylum Streptophyta; class Magnoliopsida; order Asparagales; family Amaryllidaceae; genus Allium; species Allium cepa. The sequence continues at coordinate 957,189,868 of CM060939.1, read as the reverse complement.
AAAAATTTGTTTGTGGAATCATAGAATAAGTTTAAAAGTTTATTTAAGCTAAAAAAATTTTGTAATGTCTCTGGAAATCAAAAATAACAGAGCAAAGTTAATATAAGTGGAAATTCAAACATCTTAATTTAGCAATGCAGGGATATAAACCAAATCCTAAATCAAAATCATGGTTTTTAGAAGTGGAATTAAAAATTTTAGAATTGAATTAGAAGAGAAGTTCTGGTTTGATTAGAAAATGTGTTTTGGGTGGGTTCTAGTGATCTCAGTGATCTGGGAGATCCGGGTTCTTTCTGGAGGTAGAAGGATGGTCGGAGATTTAGGGGAAAATGCCAAGAAAGTGATCTAAGCACTGTAGCGGTAGTGGTTGATCGGAATAGGTTGTAAACCTAGTTTTGGTGATGGTCAGGAAATGATCCTCCACGGCGTCTTTGGTGGATTGAGTGCCACCAGTCTCTGGGAGATGATATCTGGTGTGTCGGCGAGGACGGGGTCGGAATCTCAGACATGCCGGTGGTTGGAGGAGCAAGATTGAGGTTGTTCCAGGTTTAGGTTATGGTTCTAAGTTTGTGCTTGGAGGCTCGATTTTGATTTCGAGTTGTAGTCGTTGTTCTGATGATCGATGGATGGTGCGAGGGCGATCGCCGATGTGAGGAGGTCATCGTAGATGACTGGAGTTGGTTGGAGCCACCGTGCATGTGCACGATGCATTTCTTTGTTTTCTGGTGAAGTTGGTGAGCAAAGGAATTGTACTCGAGTTTTTCTCGAATAGTTCGAGTGTTTTACTCGAAGACTGTGGGTTTTGGCTCGAAGATGTTAGGGTTAGGCTCGTGTAAAAATTGGGTTGTTATAGGTTTCTAAACCTGTTTGTTTTTAAATTTTAAAATTGATTTTAAAATTTTGAAAGCAGATTATTTAAACAAAGTTTTAAATCAAGTTTAAGTATGGATTAAAATTTAATTTGTATCCTAGTTTGAAATAAATAAGTATTAAATTGATAATGTTTTAACAAGTTTAAAATGTTTAAAGTATATTTTAAAATGATTTGAATTTAATTGAATTGGTTTAAAACTCTTAAAAATTTCTTTTATAAATGATCAGTTCTTTAACATTTGGATTTAATAAAGGTTTTATAAATTTGATTTAAATTTTGTTAAAGTTAAATTTGTAATTTATTTTAAATCTTTAATTTCAATTGAATTAAAAGGATGATTTAAAAGTAAAATGTTTCAAAGCCTTTTGTTAATGATAATTAAAGTAGTTATAAAGGCTAACACTTTATTTTAAAGATTAATTAAGGTTTAATGATTTAGGATAAATTAAATTAATAAGTTAATTAAAGAGGGAATAATTACTTTAATTAATTAATAGTTATGGATTAATAAATAAGTAATTAAGGGCTGTAAGTTGATTAACTTAAAGGTCAATTAATTTGAAATCAAGGATCATTAATTAGATAAGATTAGATTATAAATTAATTAATCAAGTAATTAAAGATTAATTAAGTTACAGCTAAGCACTTAATTAATTAAATAATTAGAGATTTATTAATTGGTAATTAAGAATTAATTAATTTGTAATTAATAATGGTTAATTAAAGTTTAAATTACTTAAGAAAAGTAACTAAAGAATTGTTAATAGTTAATGAAGATCATTAACTAGGGATTATTAAATAATTAATTAATGTGATTAATTTTAATAATTATGTAGATCAATTAATTAAGGATAATCATTTATGGAAGTGTTTAAGTATAATTACTTAATGAAAGTAATTAAGGGATTAATTACTCATTGTAATTAATTAAGTTTGATAAGATTAGTTTTAGTTAATTAATTAAGTTTAATTAATTTAAGATAATCACTTGATGATTTGATAAGTATAATTACTTAATGTAATTAATAAAATGTAATTACTTAATGAAGTAATTAAATGATAATTACTAGATGTAATTAATCGAGATAAATAATGGAAGTAATTTAGGTTCAACTACTTTGTGTAATTAATCAAGGGATTAATTAAAAGATAATTAATTAAGGAATAATTAATTAATGTGAGTAATTAAGGGTAGTTAATTCCTGAATGTAATTAATCAAGAGTGATTAATAAATGTGGTTTAATTAAAGATTAATTATAAAATAAAATTAATTTAAATAGAGTAATTAATTAAAGAAGTAATTTAGGATCATTAATTAATATAATTAATGATGCAATTAAGGGTTGATTAATTATGATTAATTAAATCAATGATAAGTAATTATAGAGTAATTAATTAATGAAATTAATTAAGGATTTATGTAATTAATTTTAATTAATTAATTTATGAAGTAATTAAAGGTTAATTACTGTAAATGGTTAAGGATAATTAATTTGTGAAATTAATTAAAGGCTAAATACCTGAATGTAATTAAAAGATAATTAATCAAGGGTGATTATTTAAGATGGTTAATTAGAGGATGATTAATTAATCGATTTATAATTATTTAATGGTTAAGTAAGAAGGATTGATGGAGATGAAGTAATTAATTTAATTCAATTTATATTAATTATAGATGGTGATTAATAAATCATTGCTTATGGATGTTGAATGTTACCGAATGCTTTGCATTGTTTGTGTTAGCCGGCATGTTGGGCCGACTACAAAACGACAGGTGAAGATATTATTATTAGCACTAGAAAAGATTCTGGCCAAGAAGATCCTGGAGGTACAAGGGTTTGATGCAATCGACATGTTTCAGCATCCCTGGCACGGTGCGAACTAGAGGTGTTAGCAAGTTGTCAGGCCCACAACAAAGCAAGAGAGTTTCGCCTGCCTGGCCTGGTGCACAGAAGTCACCTACTATGGGCCAAGGCACCTTGTTCCTAAGCCCATGAGGGAAGTCCAACCCATCTTCTTATATAAATAGAAGTGCAGAGGAACAGTGAAAGGGACCTTTTTGGAAAAACACTAGGGAGACCCTGCCATTTTGATACTCTCCTCTTTTTAGTTCAAACTTGTATGCAAGTGATTGGTTTACGAATTGTGTCTGTATCCAAGTGATTGAGAAAGAAAATAAATATTAAACAAAAAGTGGACGTAGGCAATTACGCCGAACCACTATAAATCTGGTGTTCTCATTTTTGTTGTTCCTTTTGCATTGAATTACACTATTCTTCAGTTCTAATTTACTCTCTTCAAACTCTCTACATAACTCTACTCAAGGGTATTAGTGGCCAATTTTGGTGCTAACAGTTTGATATCTTTGATATGTGATATGTGCTGATATGTGATATGGATGCTTTGGTTGAAATGTGATGATAATGTAAATTATCTATTTGTGATGATAATGTGGATTATTTATTATGAATATGTAAATTTTCTATCTATGTAAATATAGATAATAGAATTGAATTGTTTTAACCTTAAACAACTTGGTTTTAAATATTGAATTTGGAATATAAATAGGTTTTTTAAAATGAAGATTTTGATTGAAATCGTTGAATGAATTTAAATTTCAAATATAGCGATTTATCATAATACAAAAATAGGGTGAATAACTGAAATTTGTGTTAAATATGAATTGAAACAATTTCTAATGTTGATACAAATTCTATTTGAATTAGAGTCGAGTTAATAAGTTTTTAAAGCCGAAATTTCAAGTGATTTCGTCAATTTTTGAAATCTTCGATTTAATCGACACGTTAAAATAGCAATCCGAGACATAGTCTCAGAATTCGACAGAACTAGTTCCATTAGATTTGTAGTAGTGTATTATTATTGGATTTCAAATTTTGCAATAATATGATTTACCATTTGCTCATACGTGCTAGAAACGCGTTGAAAATTGTTGGAAATTTAATATTATAATTGGATTCAAAAGCTATCTTCCATATACGATCGAATCAGGGTTCAAAATTAGTTCCATTGGGTTTAGAATAGGGGGATAACATTAGGAACATCAAGAGACATGCCTCAATAGGGGTTCAGGATTTCATGGTATGTAAACAAGATACTTTTGAATATGAAAATATAAATTTCAAATCGTGGCCACCCCCATATTCATCAGCCGAACTACGAGCCCTCCCCTATATGTTCATATCGTACCCACCCCTCGTTTAAAAATCACGTTTCCCTTTTTCTCCTCTCCGTTGTGAAATTAGTTCGTTAAAAAAAATTGCAATCGTGAATCGCCGTGGGAGCAAGGCCGAAGTCGAGGCCTAGAAGGAGAGCGTGCATGGGCGGATATGTGAGGGCAAGTCGCGACAGTTTAGGGTTGGTGGTCGAACATTGGGTGGCGTTGGTGTGGAGAAGTTGCGATGGCAAGGTCGACGATGTAGAGCAAGGGCAACAGTGTGGGTCGAGCGCGTAAGTGAGGTTGAAGCGCGGTTGGTCAGAGGCAAGGTGCGGCGGTGGTTCAGGGGGATGGTGAGCATGGTTTCTCGTTCAAAGTCGAGTGGGTAGGCTTTTACGTGTTTTCCTGAGAGCGAGATGATGGAGGTATAATACTGTAACTAAATTTAATAATATAATTAGTGTATTTAGATTAGAGTTTAAATTGAGATAGCTAATAAAATTTAGTAAATTTTGCATATGAGGTCCAAAAATCATGAAACAAGTCGAGTTTGGTTCATGTAACGGCCCACTTTTTCAGTAGTTCAAATTTGGAATATTTAATTGATTTTAAATATTAAAATTTAATTTTATAAGTTGAATAACTTATATGTCGAATATGGTGATTTATTTGGATAATTAAATTATTAATTTAATATTTGAAATTGTGTAAATAATTAAAATTTGAATATAGTGTGAATGAAAATAATTTCAAACATTGTTTTAAATTCTATTTGAATTAGAATGGAATTAGTGAACTTTTAAAATTGAATTAAAAGTTAATTTACAGAAAGTGGAAATTTTAATATTTAATTAACGTGTAAAAATAGTCATTTTTGACATGGTTTTGGATTTCGATGAAACTAGTTTCATTGCATCCGTAATAGTGAATTATTATGGAATTTCAAATTTTATGTCAATCTGAATTACGGTTTGTTCGTACGAAGCCAAAACGCGTAGAAATTTATTTAAGTAATTTTTAATTAAAATAATTCGATTTGAAAACCTATCTTCCAAATAAGATGGAATTGGCCTCCAATATATATTCCATTATGTTCGAAATAGGGGTAAAACATTATAAACGCCTGGCAGCACGCTTCGTTTGGAGTTCGGAATGTTTTCAGATGAATAGTGCCGTTTAAATTTTCTATAAAAGGACCTCATTATTTCCTTTTTTCACAAACCTAATTAACGAGGATAACAAACACTTGATTCGAACAGCCAAAAAATGCTCCTCCTTCCTTATTAATTTTCTTCTAATCCATTAATAATTAGAAGAAAATTCCAACTAAAAACTCGTAGATCTCGTCGAGTACTTCAAATTTAACAGTCGATTTAGCCTATCTCTTCACCGATCGTCGTGGATCTGGTGGTGAAGTTGCAATGTTCGTGCACGTTTTTCCAAGCATAAGAGTGGCCTAGCTTGACCAGATTTAAAGCTTTGATGGAGTGGAGGTCGCGCTTTCATTTGGCAGTAGTGGATCATCGTCAAAACAATTGAGGAGGGAGAATTTTTAATCGAAGAAACGACGGTCGTGGATTTTCGTTCATCGAATGAGAGAGGGAAGAAGAGAAGGGTGGCCGAAATCAGATGCTCTAGAAACCAACAGCCCAGAATCATTTTAGGTTAAAATAAAAAAATATGTAATTACTTTGTTTTAAATAATTGTGTAAATTTTAAAAATTTATATCTTTGTCATGCGAGGTCCGCTTCGCACGAAATGAATTGCATTGGGTTAATATTCATGAACACAACACAATGGAGCTAGATTAATGGATTTGGAGCTAGTGAAAATTTTGGTTAAAATTAAACATCCGTTTAAAGTTAATCGGAATAAATCGCTATGGCGACGACTACAACCAAAGTGAGTACAACGCACTTTCACTGTCCCGCTTATATTTTTATATAAGTGAGAATAAATTTATTTATAATCATTGTTTGAGTAATATATGATATATTATATATATTGATTGGTTTGGATACATTCCCGCATATTTTAGCAGATGAGACCCTGAGCGGGTGACCTTTTGCACGCGCGTTTTCCTTGAAGCAGACATTGTACATATTTTCTAATATGTATATTTGTTGCAGGCGACAGGTTGGAGGGATCCAATAGGATTCCTCACTATTGTGGATGTTTGTTTATAGATATTGTTATATATGCTGTTATCATGTGATATATGATGTTTGGATGCCATGATTGATATGATTGATGTGAATGCCCTTATTTAGTACTATCAAAACATTGGGTTATATTTTGGAATTTAAAATATTAAAATGATGATTTCAATTTAAATAGAATTTCAAAGTGATTTTGAAAATATATAATTTAAAAAAAATAGAAATTTATAATTTTTATGTTATAAAAATTATGGTTTTCTGAAATATATTCAAATATGACTTTTTTTGAAATATGGAGATAACTATTTTGTAAAATAAGTTAAATTGAGATTTTTGGACTTGTTATAAATGGTTTATATATAAGATTTATAAAATTGATACTCTATAAATAAATGTAATGGAATTATAGAAGTGTTTTAGAAATGGAATTGTAATCAAATTAGTATATGGATTTGCAATTGAAATTTAGAAATGAATTTATAATGGATTTTATAAATAATAAGATTTGAAAAGAATGAATTGTAAATAAGATATTTATAAGTAAATTAACTTATAATTGGATTTTGACTTATAAATGAGATAAATGGAATTTGTTATTAAAGGAATTTTGTATATGGAAGTTTATAAAATATAAATGGAATTTATAAACATTGTTTTATAAATCTAAAATCAATTTAATTTGATAAGTTAAATATTAAAGTTTATAAAGGAATTATATTCACAATTTCGGACAGTGAATAATCCTTTAAAATTAAATGTGTTGAAGTAATGAATTCGATAAGAGAATTATATTCACGAGTTTGGATAGTGAATAATCCTTTAAAATTAGATGTGTAGAAGCAATGAATTCGATACGAGAATTATATTCACGATTTTGGACAGGAATATCCTTTAAATTGAATGAATGTTTTAGGAAGTGATATTTTAAAATGGTGAGTAAATGGTTGGAGGATAAAATAAATTGTGAATTTACTGATTATTAAATAAGTATTTGAAATGTTTTCCAAATATCCATTAAGTGAAATGGTTTTGAATATTACCCTTTTAAAGATATTTTTAAGTGATTAGTTGGAAAGTGATTTGATTTATAAATGATTAATAAAATCAAGCCCAGTGACTACTTATGTGCTAGATTTTGTTTGTTGCCTTGATAGTTAAATAACCAACTATCAAGTTTGGCCATTTTAGTTCCTCAACTTGATGTGGAAACAAATTGGTCGTACACTTAGTACGTAACTGACTATGTAGGCTTGATTATCGTTTGTGTTAAGAATGTTGATTCGTGTAGTGCGGAGTGATTACACCAATCTATCGAGCTTCCTTCTTGGCCAAAGGATAGAAAGTTGAAAGTTGGAGAAGTGATAAGTCTATGAGACTTAGTTTTTTTGTGAGGTTGAGAAATGCTTTTGCATTGTTGGTGCGAAGAGACCGAGATCAGATTTATTTGAAAACCACTTCGGACTAACATTTATTTGACGATGGTGCAAGTTGGTCGATGATATTGATATTTACGATTTTCATAGTAAATATTATTTATACCTATTATTTAGACCTCGCAACCGGACTAAAAAAATTTCAGATGGGTATTTCCTAAATTAAATAATTTTTCTTTCTTTAGACTTATGAAAATCCGAATATACATATAGTAGCAGTGTTCTCTTCGTTATGAAATATCTAATGCAAGGACTCTTCGCTACTAATCCTAGGGATTTCTCGACAGAATTTGGTAGGAAAGTACCTTCGGTTTGTCCTGTTCATTGACAACTTCTATGGATGAGTGTATGACATTGCATTTCTAAGATTACATACATTATTTTTTTTACAAATGTACATCTGTGGTGGCGGAGAAGGTAACTTCTCTTAGCTTAACACCCTTCTTGGGACATACAAGCTCAAGTGTTGTATTTTTGTGGAAGGCAATTAGTAGTCAATGGGAATGGCAATGTGGCATTCAAAGATGATGTGATATGTGACATGTGAAAGGTAATCGATACCTCTTTGGGCCCACTCATCAGAAAATGACAGAAACAGCGATAGAAGCAGCAAGGCTAAAATGGGTCGTACCCATTAGGAGATGTCATCACTCTTCTAGATATATCTTTACACGCTATGATGTCGTGTATCTGATTATTGTTGATGTATGCTTGTGGCAATGGATTTTAGGTTGGTAATGATCAAAGTGATGACATATTCGGTACTATCCAGTGTGATGCGTAGGTCGGTCTTGTGTTGGATTAGGCGGGTAGCATCTGCTTCCTTGGTAAATCCCTTGGTTGCATGTGAATCTCTGAAGCAAGAATGTTTGAATTTTTTTGTGAATATTTGGATGATAGATGTGTGCATGCTTGTGAATACCTGTAACATCTCTGTTCCAGTTTCAAGACCAAGTTTTGATTCAAAAATCATTATCTCATGATCTAATCTTTGTTAGTATTTAAGTTACAAACAAAATTTGTTTGTTGAATCATAGAATAAGTTTAAAAGTTTATTTAAGCTACAAAATTTTTGTAATGTCTCTGGAAATCAAAAAGAACAGAGCAAACTGAATATAAGTGGAAATTCAAACATCTTAATTTAGCAATCCAGGGATATAAACTAAATCCTAAATCAAAATCATGGTTTTTAGAAGTGGAATTACAAATTTTAGAATTGAATTGGAAGAGAAGTTCTGGTTTGATTAGAAAATGTGTTTTGGGTGGGTTCTAGTGATCTCAGTGGTCTGTGTAACGCCCCACCCCAAGACCTACACTAACAAAGGGTATCACGGAGTAATACTGTCTGCTAGTGTAGAGAATAGGGCCGGTTAGGAGCGACCATCCGTAAGCTTTGCCTTAAACAAGTATTGGATACGTCGATTGAGTGTGCTGATTTTTTTTTTTTTTTGTGGATCGACCTACCCAATAAATGTTTAACACAAAACTATGGTGGCTAATGGATCTATTCAGAACAAAATACAACAACACAAATATACAACATATCACAGAACAGCAAACGCACATATATACAGATACATCATCAGTACACTACATAGTGATACATAAGTGAGTGGTAACACGGACCACATATATATACATCATGTCTCAAAAGAATATACATAGATCAGAGTACACAAAAAAGATAGCTAAACGACAACACAAAAGGTGGACTAGCATCCAAAGGATAGCAAAATGGGCCATAGCGAAAGCAGCTACAAGGGAATGTACAACAGTTGGTTAACCTGAAACAACTCGGTCTGACCCGAGTACATAAAATACACGGGTCAGTCTAGCTTAAATAAACTGATTAGAGAATGATAGGTGAAGTATAAGGATAATAAATAATAATTCTTCTCAATAGAGAAGAAGCAACAACAACATATGTCATCTCATAATTCATGAGATGATAACAACTAGAATATCATACGAAATTCTCATGAAAAGGGGTAACAACAACAACATCGATTAAATCATGTATAAATGCCTCATATCATCAGCTTCAACATCGACATAATAAAAGACTTCCATCAACAACAAAACAACAAGATGCAAACAGCATCATAGCACCAAATAGGACACGTAAGTTCCCAACAACCACATAATGTATTCACCATATGAAAATCTTCAAATAGCGCATAGGCTATATATATACACATATAACTCCAAGAACAATACTATGGTGAACATATGAAAAACAACAAAAAAATCTAAAATTCAATAAGAATGAAATCTAGAAATAACAACAACAACGGTATGGGTCCATAACAACAACTGCACGTGCACATAATAAGTGGCCCCCCGGCCTTGCCAAGTACTATAATAGTGCACTTATCAACGTTGGCCCCCCGGCCTTATGTATATATGTGGCTCCACCGACCTAGCGCTAGTGGCCCCCCGGCCTAGTACTGGCAACAACAACGGAATGTGTTACTAACTACCAAATGTGTGTAGCTTCAAAGGAACAAGTCCGGAATTAACCGGTATAAAAAATCTACGTGTCCCATACCACGTGGTTTATTATACCGTTTAAGTCACTTCCTCGTTCTCTCGAAGAGTGCAAAAATATGTGTTCTTTTATATAGAAAATACTTACTTCGAGAAAACGGGTTTTTAAACGATTTTAGAAATTATTTGAAAATTGTTGCTTTGAAATTCTCTTTATTATAGAGAAAACATATATACATATATAGCTTTAAAATTAATTATACTTTTATAAAACATTTACTTTTAAAGCTTTTTCATTTTTATTTTTTAAAAACCATTTCGAAAACAGTTTAGAAAACACGTGCACAGAAACAACAAAAATCGATAAAAATTCAAAAATTAACATACGACAAAACCCAAGTGAAACCATCAATTCATAGTGCAAATCGGCATTAATGTCGGCTTTTCGATTAGTTGGAGTTATCCCTTTAGAACCATCTCTAAAAAAAAATGCTCGAAATCATCGAATTAAAAAACAATTCAACGGAAAATGCTCAAACATTGCAAAAGAACTCAGGCCTATGGCTTGTACTACCAGTTTGCACCTTTTAAACTCAAAATTTGAGAAAACATAAAACATATAAGTTGAAGATAGTTGCTATAGCTTAAAGTCACAAAAAGAATCAACCAATTTGGACATTCGAGTCAAAATTTATGGCAATTCTAATTCTCAGGTATAAAATTATAAAACTGAGAACAATATACATAACAACAGGGCTGCGGTTTAAAGAGCCATTTTGACCCTGTAGATGCTAGAATTTGTTAAATATTAAAACATGAAAGTTGAAGAGTATTGCAAAATCTAAATTACAGAAAAAGAATCTCCCAATTTGGATAAACGAGCCAAAAGTTATGACGATTTTAATTCTCAGGTCTAAAATTGCAAAACTGTGAACAATTAACATAACAACAGGGCTGCGGCTTAAAAAGCCAATTCGACCTTGTATGTCATAGAATTTGATAAATCATAAAACATGAAAGTTGTAGATCATTGTCGTAGCTAGATGTCAAAAAAAGAATCGCCTAATTTGGACTTACGAGTCAAAAGATATACTCAAAACAATTTTCAGGTCTGCATTCATTGTCACTGTCATTTGCTCTCGGGACAGCGACAAAGAAGTGCATTTTCGACCAAATTAAACTCACAAATTCATAAAGCTCAAAACATGAAACTTTTAGCTAAAAGACTAAGCTTTCCAGAACATCCAAAATCATCAATTTTGGATAAGAAACGAGAGAGATATGATTAAATTAGTTTCAGATTCAACTCTGGAAATTTTTTTCCAGCAAACAACAAAGAAGTCAACATGTAAGCTTATTTAAGTTAGAAGTGTGAGATAATACTCACCTTTGAATTTGTTTGCAGAGAATTGACAATTTTTGCAAGCAAGTATTTGAAGATTTAGCCTTGAATAAGCTCTAGAAACCTGTCACATGCAAACCGAAAAAAATAAATTACAGTAACAACCCTTTCTCAAATCAAAAGATGGATGCAATAAATTAGGGTTTTAGAGAGATTACCTGTAGGAGATTTTAATTCCTTAATCTTTTTATAATTCAATTTAGTTTGGAGGATTAGAAATTTGATTTAGAGCTTTGAAGAAGAAGCCATTTTTGGGTTTTGGTTTTTCTCAGAGAAAGAAAGGAATGAAAGGAAGGAGGAGATGAATTGTACGTACAGGCACAAGTTTCCTCTCCACTAGAAAATGGTTTTGGGCTTAGGTTAAATTTTGCTTACCCAATAAGCAATAATGTCATAATAGTATAACTTAAGGGTTCTCGCTTCGCGGTTTGGTGGCGAACGGGAGACTCTTACCCCTACACGTCCTCTCTTAGTGAATAGGGGTTGGTTAGGCGTAAGCCGAGACAGTCGAAAGGCTGGCCGTAAAAGCAAGGTCTGGGGTATCATTGTATGCCACGGTGGGTCTGGGATGGTTGCAAAGCCTACCGGTCGCCATTGCCTCGTGCCGTTACATTCTGGGAGGTCGAGGTTCTTTCTGGAGGTAGAAGGATGGTCGGAGATTTAGGGAAAAACGCGAGGAAGGTGATCTAAGCACTGTAGTGGTGGTGGTTGATCGGAATAGGTTGTAAACCTAGTTTTGGTAATGGTCGGGAAATGATCCTCCACGGCGTCTTTGGTGGATCGAGTGCCACCAGTCTATGGGAGATGATATCTGGGGTGTGGGCGAAGACGGGGTTGGAGTCTCGGACATGCTGGTAGTTGGAGGAGCAAGATTGAGGTTGTTCCAGGTTTGGGTTATGGTTCTAGGATTGTGCTTGGAGGCTCGATTTTGATTTCGAGTTGTTGTCGGTGTTTTCATGATCGAGGGATGCTGCGAGGCCGATCGCCAATGTGAGGAGGTCATCGTGGATGACTAGAGTTGGTTGGAGCCACCGTGTATGTGCACGGTGCATTTCTTTGTTTTCTGGTGAAGTTGGTGAGCAAAGGAATTGTACTCGAGTTTTTCTCGAGTAGTTCGAGTGTTTTACTCGAAGATTGTGGGTTTTGGCTCGAAGATGTTAGGGTTGGGCTCGTGTAAAAATTGGGTTGTTATAGGTTTCTTAACCTGTTTGTTTTTAAATTTTAAAATTGATTTTAAAAATTTTAAAGCAGATTATTTAAACAAAGTTTTAAATCAAGTTTAAGTATGGATTCAAATTTAATTTGTATCCTAGTTTGAAATAAATATGTTTATAAAATTGATAATGTTTTAACCAGTTTAAAATGTTTAAAGTATATCTTAAAATGATTTGAATTTAAATGAATTGGTTTTAAACTCTTATAAATTTCTTTTATAAATGATCAGTTCATTGGATTTAAAAAGGTTTTGTAAATTTGATTTAAATTTTGTTAAAGTTAAATTTGTAATTTATTTTAAATCTTTAATTTGAAATGAATTAAAAGGAAGATTTAAAAGTAAAATGTTTCAAAGCCTTTTGTTAATGATAATTAAAGTAGTTATAAAGGCTAATACTTTATTTTGAAGATTAATTAAGGTTTAATGATTTTGGATAAATTAAATTAATAAGTTAATTAAAGAGGGATTAATAACTTTAATTAATTAATAATTATGGATTAATAAGTAATTAAGGGCTGTAAGTTGATTAATTTAAAGGTTAATTAATTTGAAATCAAGGATCATTAATTAGATAAGATTAGATAAGACTGGGTTATAAATTAATGGCTAGAAATTAATTAATCAAGTAATTAAAGATTAATTAAGTTATAGCTAAGCACTTAATTAATTAAATAATTAGAGATTTATTAATTGGTAATTAAGAATTAATTAATTTGTAATTAATAATGGTTAATTAAAGTTTAAATTACTTAAGAAAAGTAATTAAAGAACTGTTAATAGTTAATAAAGATCATTAACTAGGGATTATTAAATAATTAATCAATGTGATTAATTTTAATAATTATTTATATCAATTAATTAAGGATAATCATTTGTGGAAGTGTTTAAGTATAATTACTTAATGAAAGTAATTAAGGGATTAATTACTCATTGTAATTAATTAAGTTTAATAAGATTAGTTTTAGTTAATTAATTAAGTTTAATTGATTTAAGATAATCACATGATGATTTGATAAGTATAATTACTTAATGTAATTAATAAAATGTAATTAGTTAATAAAGTAATTAAATGATAATTACTATATGTAATTAATCGAGATAAATAATGGAAGTAATTTAGGTTCAAGTACTTTGTGTAATTAATCAAGGGATTAATTAAAAGATAATTAATTAAGGAATAATTAATTAATTAATGTGAGTAATTAAGGGTAGTTAATTCCTGAATGTAATTAATCAAGAGTGATTAATAAATGTGGTTTAATTAAAGATTGAGTATAAAATGAAATTAATTTAAATAGAGTAATTAATTAAAGAAGTAATTTAGGATCATTAATTAATATAATTAATGATGCAATTAAGGGTTGATTAATTATGATTAGTTAAATCAATGATAAGTGATTATAGAGTAATTAATTAATGAAATTAATTAAGGATTTATGTAATTAATTTTAATTAATTAATTTGTGAAGTAATCAAAGGTTAATTACAATAAATGGTTAAGGATAATTAATTTGTGAAACTAGTTAAAGGCTAATACCTGAATGTAATTAAAGTATAATTAATCAAGGGTGATTATTTAAGATGGTTAATTAGAGGATGATTAATTAATTGATTTATAATTATTTATTAGTTAAGTAAGCAGGATTGATGGAGACGAAGTAATTAATTTAATTCAACTTAAATTAATTATAGATGGTGATTAATAAATTATTGCTTATGGATGTCGAATGTTACTGAATGCTTTGCATTGTTTGTGTTACCCGGCACCTTGGGCCGGCTACAAAACGACAGGTGAAGATATTATTAGCACTAGAAAAGATTCTGACCAAGAAGATCCTGGAGGTACAAGGGTTTGATGCAATCGACATGTTTCGGCATCCCTGGCACGGTGCGAACTAGAGGTGTTAGCAAGTTGTCAGGCCTACAACAAAGCAAGAGAGTTTCGCCTGCCTGGCCTGGTGCACAGAAGTCACCTACTATGGGCCAAGGCACCTTGTTCCTAAGCCCATGAGGGAAGTCCAACCCATCTTCTTCTATAAATAGAAGGGCAGAGGAACAGTGAAAGGGACCTTTTTGGAAGAACACTAGGGAGACCCTACCATTTTGGATACTCTCCTCTTTCTAATTCAAACTTTTATGCAAGTGATTAAGAAAGAAAATAAAGATTAAACAAAAAGTGGACGTAGGCAATTACACCGAACCACTATAAATCTGGTGTTCTCGTTTTTGTTATTCCTTATGCATTAAATTACACTATTCTTCAGTTCTAATTTACTCTCTTCAAACTCTCTACATAACTCTGCTCAAGGGTGATAGTGACCAATTTTGGTGTTAACAGTTTGATATCTTTGATATGTGATATGTGCTGATATGTGATATGGATGCTTTGGTTGAAATGTGATGATAATGTAAATTATCTATTTGTGATGATAATGTGGATTATCTATTGTGAATATGTGAATTTTCTATCTATGTAAATATAGATAATAGAATTGAATTGTTTTAACCTTAAACAACTTGGTCTTTAAGATATGTTTAGATTTCGGTGAGACCGGGATCGGGTTTCCAAATTTGGATATCCGAAAACCACGTTGATCCAAGTTAAACGATAGGTCGTGACATCTCAAAGTGAAGATCGAGATGGAGATTCAGAGTGCAAGGGTTATCGTCGTTAACTCCGAGGGTGATTCCAAAATGAGTGTAACGAGATAGTGCCTTCGGTTTCGTTCAAACCTAGAACGAACTTGTATGGATTGAATGCTTTCATAACATCGTCAGGTGGACGATGAGCATTCTAAGATAGATGTGTTCTATAAAGGTAATCGTAGCCTCAAGCCTCATCAACCGGGAATGGCTAAAACAGAGGAGGTGCAACAAGGAAAAGTGAGTCGCGCTCAAGTAGGACAAGATTTTCCCCTGTCTAGAGGTCCCTTGTTATTCGGCTGAGTGGGCAGTTGGAATTTCGCACCAACTGCGGGGTTGTCTTGTTCGGGACTATCCAGTAAGGGATGGTTCCAGCTTTGGGTTGCAGGGGTTCGAGAGGGATCCTCGGTACGGTGATCTAGGCCCCATACTGTGATGGGCGGTACCCTAGTAGCACTGCCATTATTTGGAATCCAAACTCCAATAAGTGGTCTCGGACTTGATTGTATACCTATGTATGTTGGAATTTAATGAATGTAACAATTTCGACTATGGGAATACTTATTTGAAAACCCTAGACCCTATTATAATATCACCGGATTTCCTATCAATATTTTAGTTATCGTAAAGTAAAAACTTTTCCATGTTTATGTGTGGGAAGTCTTACGGGATACATTTTGTTTTCAAAGTTTAGAAACTTTAACCTATTACTTATAGCAGACCCATGTCTGACCCGGAGTTTATCTTCTGTTTTCTTAAACTCTTGGGTACTCAAATTTTTACGAGTAGCCAAGGGTTTCAGGTTAGCTTTGACGAATACTGGAGGAGCAATTGAGCAGGAGGCTTCAACATTTGTAGATATGTAGGTGGTTCCGCTGTGTTGATCTCTGAGCCGTTTGTTTGAGTTGTATCTTGAGTTGTAATAACAAGAAAGATGTTTATGACTGTCTTGTATGTGTTGTATAAGCTGTGTAACTCTGATAGCTGTTGTGTAATATGTAATATCTTATGTGATTAGTATAATTTATTCGTTCCGTTGTAAGATTCTGATATTGTTTAGTTCTTTCTTTTCTATCTCTTCTCTTTTCTATCCCTTTCTTTCTTATTAATGATCCACCTTTCTGTGGAGTGAAAGACGGGCTTTTAAGTTGGTATCAGAGCGCTAGGTTAAGTGAATACCTCGGCTTTGGAGTGATTTCTTTCTTGAGAGATCATAATTGTAATATATATATATATATATATATATATATATATATATATATATTCTACCTATTTGTTGGAATTACCTGTTCGAGTTTTCCAATATAAGTTACAAACGTAGAAAGGTAGCAGTGTGTATAGCACACTACCAATGGTAGGAGTCTGAGTGTTGAGGTTGGAAGTGTACTGCCGAGGCTGTAGACCTAATGTGCCTTAGGTAAGCTTGGCAGTGGTGTAAGGATTTCACCAGTCTCTGAAGGAAACCTTTTTAAACATTCGAAGTCCATCTTTGAAGTTAAAATTTGGATGAGTAGAGTTTTGATCTGTCGGTTGAGCAGAAGCGAGTGATGGTATCTTGGCAACTTCAGGAAGTGTGTCCGTGTCAGTGATGAGACTGAGTTCAGCTGGGTGTTTGTGTTTGGCTTTGAGGCCTGAGTTTCTCGAAGAGTTTTGGATAGGAAGTCTTTGACATCTGTGTCGGCGGTGCAGCTCAGAGTGTTCTGTGTGCCGGCAAGCCAGTCATCTGGCTCAGCAGTTTTCTGGAGATGGAAGTCAGAAGCAGCTGAGTAGATCCATTTCTTGGATGGATTAGTTAGATTAGCATAAACTATTCTGATTGGTAAAGAGAGAACAGTATCTTTGGAATTAGACTGGATAGGATCGCAAAAGTGACTTGCGATAGTTTTGTGTGTTCTCTTGGATTACTAGAGAGTTTTCCGGATGTCTTTAGGGAAGTCAGAAGTTTGTCCGCATCTGGAGATTGATTTTTCGTATTGACTAGGATTCCATGAGTTTTCTCTTTATGGATTTTTTGAATCATATTTTTGGGATGTGTTGTCTAGTTTGTGCTTGTGTTCATCATCCGCATTTTCATCTACTCCAGGTCAGAGTTGTGCAGCAGAAGCTAGTTTAGCGAGTGCACCAGTTTTGTCTTTTTCGGATAGAAGTAGTAAGTTTGAATTCTTCTGATGTTTGTGGATAAGATACGGAGGAATTTGGATTTCGAAATCGGAGATTTGATTTTGGGTAAGTTTTCTCCGATCAAAGGAGCAATAAGATTGGGTAAGATTGGGAACCTAGCTCCAAAGTATTTTGGAACTTTCTATGTTCTTAAGAGGATTAGTGCTTAGATTTACAGGATTGAATTGCCAGTCTGGAAGACTGGAATTCATTGTATTTCACATATCTCTGAGGGGGTACGTGTATGATCCATCACTGGTTGTCAAACTAGCGTTGCAGGAGGATTTGGTAGTTGAACAGGACTTGACTGTAGTATGATATCCTGTTCTTTTTATTGGATCTAGATGAGTAGGAGCTCTGTAGCTTAGTAGTATGTCTAGTTTGGATTCAGTAGAACGAGTATCCCAATATTTATACCTAGGAAACTCTAAATAGTGCTTGGAAGTCTATCCTGATTTGTGTAAGGATCATTAAATTCGTTTGATTGAGTAAATTGATTGCTATGGTTGTTAGCATATGATTGAAAATATATGCTTGTGGTTTAAAATTAAAATCTTTATTCGGTTATTAAAATACCTTTGCTTTTAAATTTCGGGGACGAAATTCTTTTAAGGGGGGAGGAATGCGATGACCCGGAATTTTGGACAATATCAATTTAATAATCTATATTAATAATTAAATTGATTTGAAAATCTTTGTTAATAAAAATTTAAATTGGTTTAATAAACTTCTTTTATAAATATTTAATTGGTAAATTTTATCTTTTAAAGCTAATAAAATGTTTTCTATTTATAATGTATATATATACTTGTATATATTGTAAATAGAAAAGCTTTGGTAAGTTTAACAAACAAAAAAAAACATATTGTCAAATTCTAATATATTTTTAATAATCTGGAAATTATGATTAAATTTAATATAAAGCTTTTTAAAGATTATTTAAATACATAACTATATAGTTTTAAAATACTTAAGGTAAATGTTTAATTGTTTAAAATTTTATTTTTGGCTTGAATTTAAATTTAAATAAGATTAGAAAAAGGTTTGTTTTATTTCTTTTTAAATATTGCTTGATAATATGACAATATCTTTTATAAATTATTTAAATTTGACCAAATTGTTATTTCAAACGATATTAAAAATGTATTGTTTTATATATAGATATGAATAGATTTTAAAGAAATAGAATTGTTGTTTCCAAATTGAATGTGTAGTTATATATGTGTGTATATATATATATAAGTTGAATTTAAATAGGATTTTTAAATTTAATTTGAATTTGGATTTGGATTTAATTTTGAAATTCAAAAAGATAGATATTTTGAAATATTTGGTTTTATTTTCTTTAAAGAAATATATATATATATATATGTATATATATATATTAGATAAGTATTTATAAACTAATTAATTAAGTATAAAGCTTATATTAACCTTTAAAAATAAATACTAATTACTTAAGTGACAAATGTAAGTTTATAAGGCTTTGTTTTAACATGTGTTATTTAAATAATTAATTGTAAGATGTTAAACATGTGTCCCTTATAATTTTATTTTTCTTTATTTTTATTAAATCATTTTCGGCCTATGTAAATACATATGCTTTCTCACCTTCCATTCTTTTTCTATTCTCTTTTCAATAAGAATAAAATCTGAAATCAATTCTTCACAAACCAGAAACAAACTTGTAATTCATTTTAAAAGACCAAAATCAATTCTTGAACTAAATTCTTCAACATGGAATTTTGTCCGAAGCAAGCAAACCTGTAATCAAGTTTTGAAATCAAAATTGTTGATAAGTGCTCTGTTCATCATTTGTTTTCAGGTGAGTAACATTTTTCTAAAAAGCTTAAGTATAAATGTGTTTACATGTGAATCTCTGAAGAAAGAATATTTGAATTTTTTTGTGAATATTTGGATGATAAATGTGTGCATACTTGTGAATACCTGTAACATATCTATTCCAGTTTCAAGACCAAGTTTTGATTCAAAAATCACTATCTCATGATCTAATCTTTGTTAGGATTTAAGTTACAAACAAAATTTGTTTGCTAAATCATAGATTAAGTTTAAAAGTTTATTTAAGCTACAAATTTTTTGTAATGTATCTGGAAATCAAAAAGAACAAAGCAAACTTAATATAAGTGGAAATTCAAACAACTTAATTTAGCAATCCAGGGATATAAACCAAATCCTAAATCAAAATCATGGTTTTTAGAAGTTGAATTACAAATTTTAGAATTTAATTGGAAGATAAGTTCTAGTTTGATCAGAAAATGTGTTTTAGGTGGGTTTTGGTGATCTCAGTGGTCTGGGAGGTGGGGTTCTTTCTGGAGGTAGAAGGATGGTCGGAGACTTGGGGAAAAATGCCAGTAAGGTGATCTAAGCACTGTAGCAGTGGTGGTTGATCAGTGTAGGTTGTAAACCTAGTTTTGGTGATGGTTGATAAATGATCCTCCACGGCGTGTCTAGTGGATCGATGCCACCAGTCTCTGGGAGATGATATCTGGGGTGTCGACGAAGGCGGGGTCGGAGTCTCAGACATGCCGGTGGTCGAAGGAGCAAGATTGAGGTTGTTCTAGGTTTGGGTTATGGTTCTAGGATTGCGCTTGGAGGCTAGATTTTGATTTCGAGCTGTTATCGGTGTTCTGATGATCGAGGGATGGTGCGAGGGCGATCGCCGATGTGAGGAGGTCATCGTGGGTGACTGGAGTTGGTCGGAGCCACCGTGCATGTGCATGGTGCATTTCTTTGTTTTCTGGTGAAGTTGGTGAGCAGAGGAATTGTACTCGAGTTTTTTTCAAGTAGTTCGAGTGTTTTACTAGAAGAATGTGGGTTTTGGTTCGAAGATGTTAGGGTTGGGCTCGTGTAAAAATTGGGTTGTTACAGGTTTCGAAAACCTGTTTTTTTTTTAATTTTTTAAATTGATTTTAAAATTTTGAAAGCAGATTATCTAAACAAAGTTTTAAATCAAGTTTAAGTATGGATTCAAATTTAATTTGTATCCTAGTTTGAAATAAATAAGTTTATAAAATTTATAATGTTTTAACAAGTTTAAAATGTTTAAAGTATATTTTAAAATGATTTGAATTTAAACGAATTGGTTTGAAACTCTTATAAATTTCTTTTATAAATGATAAGTGTTTCTTTAACATTTGGATTTAAAAAGGGCTTTGTAAATTTGATTTAAATTTTGTTAAAGTTAAATTTGTAATTTATTTAAAATCTTTACTTTGAAATGAATTAAAAGGAAGATTTAAAAGTAAAATGTTTCAAAGCCTTTTGTTAGTGATAATTAAAGTAGTTATAAAGGCTAATACTTTATTTCAAAGATTACTTAAGGTTTAATGATTTAGGATAAGTTAAATTAATAAGTTAATTAAAGAGGGATTAATTACTTTAATTAATTAATAATTATGGATTAATAAATAAGTAATTAAGGGTTGTAAGTTGATTAATTTAAAGGTTAATTAATTTAAAATCAAGGATAATCAATTAGATAAGATTAGATTATAAATTAATGGCTAGAAAATAATTAATCAGGTAATTAAAGATTAATTAAGTTATAGCTAAGCACTTAATTAATTAAATAATTGAAGATTTATTAATTGGTAATTTGTTAACGCTAAAAATTGAATGCTAACACCCCGGTGTATGTAGAGATTAAGTGAAAACACCACCCGTTAACAAGGGAATTAGAAACAAGTAGAAAAGTCATAGAGAAAGCAGTAAAAGACAACAGTTTTATAGTGGTTCGGCTTCAGGTTAAGCCTACGTCCACTTTAATCTTCTTTATTGCTGAATCAATTACAACTTTACAACAATCTTTGATTACAACACTGATGGGACAAATAACTAGAACTCCAATGTAGAACAAGCCTTTGAATCCATGTTAATTGCGTTAGATTTCCTCTTGAAGTTTGTTGAGATGCCTTTTGTGTTTGAAGTGTCGAGTGAGTCGAGAATTCAACAGAGTATCAGCATTCCAGAAATGAGCCGAAAGATCCCTCTGAAGTTGGAGCTAGTGCTGTATTTATAGGAGAGTTCGGGATTAGGTCGTAGGTCGCAAGCAACCTTGGATAGGTCGTTGGTCGTCCGTGACCTAGTGGGATTCGTTTGCGGCCTTAATATGGTTCACTTGATCATTCTAGACAAACTAACAAGTCATAGGTCGTGGCCGACCTAGGTAGGAAGCGGCATAGGAAGTTCCTTTGGTATGTTTAGGTCGTGAGCGACTTAGGAATAGGTCGTTACACCTTAGCTCGCTGCAGAACTTCTTCCCTTCTAGGTCGTACAACCCTTAGGTCGCTGAGCTTCTTGGCTTGTTAGGTCGCTGTGTTGTAGGAGCACGTAAGCTCTTTAGGTCGCTTCATCCTTAGGTCACTAGGACCGTTCTATCTTTAGGTCGTTAAGACCGTTCCATCCTTAGGTCGCTAATACCTCCAGAACCTTTAGCTCGTTAAGTTGTTAGGCCGCGGAGTACGTAAGTCGTTAGGTCGCTGCCGCTTTAACTCTTTAGGTTGCAGCCTGTTATAGATTGTTAAGCCGTGGGCCTTAGGTTGCTAGATCGTTGAGCTCGGTAGGTCGCTGACTTTCTCTAGATCGCAGGGTCGTAGATAGAAGAGGGTTAACACTTGCCCCTTGAAGTATACGCCTAAGAGTTAGGCCATGTGCTTCGGTATCTTTTAACCCGTGCTAGCTTAGATCGTTAAGTCGTGGGCGACTTATGAAAGAGTTAGGTCGCTCGTGCCGATTCATATTCCTTTCTCTCCCCTATATAAGCCGTTAGGTCGTTTCTTCTTCCTTTACCTTATTGTATTCTGCTGCCGCCATTACTATCTTTGAGCTCGAGAACTTTTGAAGCGAATCTACCTGTTGCTTTGATCATCATCTCCTCAATCTCACTACGTAAGTGAATTCGACCATTATTCAACCACGACCATCATCGAATTGTGAATCCCTTAATTTTTGGCCCTATCTCGATTTTGCATGCCACATTTCGCTGTGGATCATGTTACGATTAGCTTTTGATCGTTTTTGGACATGTTGTCGCTGTGATTCACGAGAGTACAACAATACATCGGGTTTGTGATGGATCTGAGGCGATTTGCGTTAGTTTTGGATGATCTTATGGCGTGGAGATATGATGGATTTTATTGTAGAGAGGCTAGCAAGTTATTGGGTTAACGAGTTAGGTGATTTGCTGAGAGAAGAAGAGTTAGCGAGTTAAGGGGAGTTAGGTCGTGCTCGACTTAGGAGCCTTGAACGACTTAGGGCTTTAGCGGTTCAAGACGTGAATCATGATACTTAACTCGGCAAACGGCTTAAAGAATCGGCGCGACCTAAGGATCCTTATGAACCAAAAAGGGGCTGAGAGACTTAACTCATAGTGACTTAAACTTTAGATTGCGTGAGTGACCTAGTCATTAGGTCGTGTGAACGACTTAGTGCCTAGGTCGTGTGAACGACTTAGGACTTAAAAACAATTTTTCACTGCCGAGTTGCTTCTTGTGACCTAGACCAATTTCAACCCAACCTGTTGGGTCGCGAGCGACCTAGGACTTAGAGAACTTCTTGACTCGGATTGTGACTTAAGGACTTGAACAAAACTTGAAAGCTTCACAATTTTGATAGAACTTGATTGTACTTCTATCTTGAACTTCTAGAATGAACTGCTCAAACTTTGCTGCACTTCTTTGTAGATTATATTCACTTGTAAGCTAACAACCTGCTGAACACAACACTTGCAGAAAACTAGGGAGAATATACTGCCATTGATTTCCCACATCGAATGACAGATTAGTCGATAAAATATAATCAACTTAAAGAAATTTTATGAAGTGCTATGAATCAACAAATTCAAGTGAAGTATTAAAGCAAAGCAATATTAATCAATTAAAACTGATTTGTTTGCATCGACATTGCACTTGCGTTTGGACTTAAAACAACAAAACTTGAAACTTTGTAACTGACAAATGCCTGTTTGTTTAATTTCATTATATTTGCTTGTCATTTTATTAGTTCTGCACAACACTTCACACATTTAGGAAACGTGCACCTTCATATTTGAATATCCACTTCCTTGTGTAGAATATCTTCTCAAGAAGAGACAATCGAGCAATCTGAAGGAGTCTTCCCGATAGACGACCCATTGGATAATCCTCCGGAAAGAACTCCAACTACCCTGAGTCAGCGGGCATTCAACCAATTACGTATTCAATTTGGGATTGCCGAAGCGGATGCTATACTTGCTGGGCCAAATGATACTGCTGACAGGCCACCTATCGGTTTTGTCGCCGTCAACCGTCACATGTTCCTTTGTGGTGCCATTCCTCATTTCAATGAATTTCTTCATCAACTCCTTTTTCGACTAACCATCACTCCCTTTCAACTACATCCCAATGGCTACGCCATCCCGATGGGATT
Source organism: Allium cepa (assembly GCA_030765085.1). Classification (NCBI taxonomy): domain Eukaryota; kingdom Viridiplantae; phylum Streptophyta; class Magnoliopsida; order Asparagales; family Amaryllidaceae; genus Allium; species Allium cepa. Next base: position 957,165,891 of record CM060939.1, on the reverse strand, counting down.
GTGTGTTTTATTCAGGAGGACACTTAACCGCCTTCCGAGTTTCGAAGAAATCTGCTACTTATGCACATTCACAAAGAATAAAGACCACCCCTCCATCATACTCGTGAGAAGTGCCAGAAATCGTAAACTTATCACCGATCTTTCCGAAAGTTCTCACGGTTTTCTGAATCAATTCTTTTTCGTTCGTTGCCCCCCTGGGTTTTATGCCATTTGGAGAATAGGAAGTAAGATTGCTCATCCCGTTCTTTCCGTTTCTGAGTTTTTCGAGATCCAAATTGCTAAGTGCTAATTTCATTCTTTTCTTTTACAGCACTTCCTCCTCCCTCTAGAAATCCCAGTCACAAAACGACTTTTGAAAGATTAAGCGTCGTGCCGGTTGAGGAAAGAAGTATTAAGTTTCTGCTGAAAGATGAAATTCTTCACCAATACGGGCTTCTGCACCCCTCCCGTTCTACTCAACCTCATGAAGTCCCCGACTCTCCAGTAAAGACATCGAATGCCCCAGTTTCCGTCGGAGAACTTACGCCGAAAGAACATACTGTTGAGGCTTCATTGGTAAAGTGTTCTACTTCAATTGATGTTGCGGGGTCATCTGGCAAACTTGCACTTACCCCGGTTATCGAAGTAAAGGAACCTCCCCAACAATCCGGGAAATCCAGTGACGAAGGAACTGAGAAAACAAGTCCCGCCAGGCACAGCGGTGATGATACTTTTGAGGGGTTGAGCGACCTGATGATTACTTCACAGGAGCTTTTTAAATATGATCTTATCACTGCTAAAGTTACTTCTCCAGTAGTTGAAGTGACATCCGTTCTACAACAAACTCCATCAGCCTAAGAGTTGACACTAGCTGTAAAATCCATCATCACCTCCCAACCCAGGAGTGGTTCGTAGTTCGACGCGCGTAGTTTGCACGTTACACACACTTAGGACTTTTCAGCACTTATATGCCTTCAACTTCCTGGATTTGAAAATTTCTGAGTTTAATTTTCTTCATTTTTAGGTTCTCCAATGAGAAGAAGTGGCTCTTACTACGACGACTTCCAGCGTTCTGGGAAGCGTGGTTCTTATGACCCCAGGAGGTATCTTCCTGCCTCTTGGGAAACTGACGAAGAAAGGGCTGCGAGGAAGGCTCTTGAGAAGTGCGCTTATGAAGAGCGCTACGGGAGACGGGACGAACGACATGATTCTTCCCAAAGAGAGGATGACTCCCACAAGCGAAAGTCCGTGATGACAAGGGAAAAAGCCATGTTACCGAGGACCCGAGTAAACGGGCCAAACTTGGTGAAAAAATGACATCCGAACTCTCTGAAAAGCCTGCTGCTCCCGTCTCTTTGGAAATTCCTTCCGGCTCTCCTCCCCTTCCAAGAACCGATATTCAAACAATCATAAGTACGCTTCAGAGCCGATTTCCCCTATCAAGTTGGGCAGGGTCCGACTACTCTTCAGAGCCGATTTCCGCACTGGTGCTTAAAGGCGGTACGCTTCGATCTTGACTTTGTCCCGATTGATAAGCAAGCCATGTTGCGAAATCTTTATGCCGTCAAACTCGACATCGAGAGAATGTCTGGCTGGCAGAAACACGTTGACGAGCTTCAAAAAGTGAATCGCGCAAACCTTGAAGCCGTGCTGACTATGGAAAATGACAAATCTGAGTGGCAGAAAACACTCGATCAACATGATGCCGAAATGAAGAGTATTGCCGCTTATAATGAGAAGCTTGAAGCGGAAGTTGAAAAACTTAAGGAAGAGCTCGCCTCTTCTTCCACTTCCTATTCTCAGAGAGAAGAAGTGCTTCAAAAACAAATGAGAGATGCTCACGCGGCACAAAGAGATGCTGAAGCTAAATTTGAAGCACAACAACAGGTTGTGGATAGCTACCGAGCCGACGTTGCTCATCTACGAGAAAAGACCAACTCCCAGAACCTGGAAATTGAATTGTTAAAATCTCGACTTTCTAAAGCTGAAAAGTAGCATGATGAAGCTATTGCCGGCAAAGCTGCAGCCGAAGAATCTCATATGGCAACTAAAGCTGATGTCAGCTGCACTCTATTCGAGTTTTACATCCATAGTGTTTTGGGGCGCGGTAGCCTTAAATTTTTGTGACCTGAATATGAAATTACTTTGGCCAAAGTGTGGGAGGCCATACTTGATATGCCTGGAGGAGCCGGATATGCTGAAGTAGATTTAATGGCGCACTATCTAGATGATGATGCATGTGCCGCTGTTGCCAGGGGAAAGGAGCAACTCGCCAAAGAGAGAGACGAAATGACAGAAGGAGAACATTTAGGAAAGACAATCTCAACCGACCCAGTTCTACCTTCAGTTTCAGCCGATATCGATATTGCTGGCTCCAGTTCCCATTCTCCTCCTCCTGCTAAAGCTGTTATTGAAATTGCCACCGCCCGCACTGGAGATGAGACTCAAGAAAGAGCTGTAGCGCAGGACTTCGAAGTTGACATATTAAAGTCTACTTCTCCAGGTAACCTCACTGTTGATATTGCTCAAATGGACTGCTTGCTTTCTTCACATGAGATTGATGAACGTTTGATTATTACTTAAATCTTGATGCGCCACTTTCTCCTCTTTTTATGAGAGATACTGACTTTAACTTCTCTTCTCCTATAGTGAAAGTGCCGAGTGTTATTCAGCCTTCCCCTCTTCCAGCTGTTTCCTCTCCGCCTCTTCAGATAACTCCTCCTTCCGTTTCTCAACCGACGTCACAAGAGGAGTAAATAGAAGCTCTTCAAGGCTTGGATGACCCGGTCGCTTCCCAAGAACAGAAAATCGAGGAACCTGAAGAAGGCGAAAGAACCCCGGAGTAGACTATTTCTGATGACATAACATTGTCTGCACTTTTTACTCCGGGCAGGGAGTCTTCTTCTAAGAAGAGGGGGAAACGCGGAGTCTCAAAGAAAAAGAAGGAAGCTTCTGCTGGCGAAGAAAAAGCAGAAGAGTGTCCAATTACACCCCTTCCTCTTTCTTCCCCTACTCTCACAAGCCGGCCCAAAAAGTTGATCATCCGGCCAGGTGAAGGCTCGAAAGGTGGCAAGAAGAAGAAGTGATGGGTTTGGGACTTATGCTTTTCGCCTCTCTTTTTTGCTTGTATATAAAAAGACTTGTGTTGACCGGAGATTGTGCTAGTACCGGTCCCCACCTTCTTTTGTTTTGAAACCTGCACATGTATAAAAAATTTATAGCATGGGATAAAATGATTCTTTTACTTGTAGAAACCTCTGTCTGTATTTGACAATGCATTTATTCTTCTTTTTCATACAAGTTTCTTTATTTTCTCTGTGTGATGTTGTAGTAAACCTATGGTATGTTACTTGAGCATTGTTTTTATTTTTGCAACTATATTATATTGCCGCCATACCATGGTTTATTGCAATCTCTCTCACATTGGCAAAATTTTGGAGAATAACTCTTCTGTTTCGAGAAGACTTGTACTCTTTCTTTAGAGAACAACTTTTCCATTTGAAGGAGATTTGCATCTGTACTTTATACGATAATATTTCCGTTTTAAGGGAATATTTTTCTGATTTAGTAGAATGCGCCTCGTATTGGAGAAGTCTTCTCTTTTTTCTTTGTTGCGATGTTTTTACACTTCACTTTTGGAGAAAGTCACTTTTAATGTGGCAAGTGAATTTTCCTTCATGTTAAAGTGGGCCTCCGAAAAAGGGCTTCGACCTGTTTATGCCTCCGAAGAGGGCTTTTGTTTGATTGTGCCACTAGGGAGAGGGCTTTTTTGTTTGATTGTACCTCTGGGAAGAGGGCTTTTTTTTTGTTTCTGCCTCTGGGGAGAGGCTTTTATTTTTTCCCTGTCCGTTGGGAAGCGGGCCTCCGAAGAGGGCTTTTCACATTTCGACTCGTGTGAAGTTTTATTTCAGATCTCGGTGAAATGTGTGCCTCCGAAGAGGTCTTTTGGCATTTCAGCTATGGTGAAATAGGCCTCCGAAGAGGGCTTTTCACATTTCAGCAATTGTGAAGTTTTATTTCAGATCTCGGTGGAATGCATGCCTCCGAAGAGGTCTTTTCACCTTTCAACTCGTGTGAAGTTTTATTTTAAATCACGGTGAAATGTGTGCCTCCGAGTAGGGCTTTTGCCTGGAAGTTTCCTTCTCTCGGTTGGATGGATTCACGGGGCGGACACAAGTTACTTGGATTGTTTGTTTGCACAAACGTTCTCAGCTAGTTAACGAGTGTCCTGTGCCACCGGTCAGTCCACAACTTTTTGTTGAGAAAGAGAACTTTCTTTTTCTGGCAAGTCCCATTAGAGGTCTTTATCCTCCGAAGAGTTGTGCCTCCGAAGAGGGCTTGTGCCTCCGAGGAGGTCTTTTGCTATTTGCTGCCTGCTCGCCCATGTCTTTTCGCCATTTTCTCATATCAGCGGTTCCCTGTTATCATTTCCAAGCACACATTCCTTTCTTTTGCAAGTAGCTTATTCTATCCAAAGAAGTGTACTTCATTGTTAAATGAGTTCGTAGGGGCAGACACAGGCTAATTAATCGAATGTTTGTTTGCACAAACGATCACAATTAGTTAGGAAGGGTCTACCTTTGACGGAACCACTAACTGTTTGCTTGAAGCACTTCTTATATAGGATTTGAGTCTGGAATTTTTGTGGCTAAACTTTCATTTGTTGAGTGATGTCAGGGATCGCTTGGTCTTATGATGGGTAAGCTTTGTTTTAATGGCCTGCAATATTAAATCGACATTTTAGCAATACAATTGAAGTACTTTATATATCGAGATAAAACAAGCAGTTTATAACAACATAGGACACAAGATTTATAGTGGTTCGGCCAAGAACTGGGCCTACATCCACTTTATAGTTCTTATTATTCACTTGCACTGGCTTTACAATGGCTTTCAATAAAAGAATCATACATTCATAATTCTTTTTACAAATTTAAGCAAAGCTTTTAAGTAAAATATGGATGCAAGTGATTGCTGTTCCAAGCTCTTGGAATTGGATCTCCTTCGACAGTTGTCAGTTTGAAAGTGCCATCAAGAAGCTTTTTGCCTATCACATATGGCCCTTCCCAGTTTGGCGCAAACACTCCTGTTGCTGTCATGACCCTTTTCAAGACTAGATCTCCAATCTCAAAGCTGCGTTGGTGAACTTTGGAATTGAAATGCCTAGAAATTCATTGCTGATGGGCTGCAATTCTGAGTTGAGCCTCTTCCCTTTTTTCGTCAAGGAAGTCAAGTGCTTCAAGTTGCAGCTCTTCATTTTCAGCTTGGTTGAAATGAATTCTTCTATGTGAAGGGACCTCTATTTCCACCGGAATCATTGCTTCTGATCCATATGCTAATGAAAATGTAGTGTGCCCGGCCGCAGTTTTGTGGGTTGTTCTATATGCCCATAGTGCTAGTGGAAGCTTATCGACCCAACCACCTTTCGCTTTTTCCAGCTGTTTTTTGATGGTTATTTGATAATTTTGTTTACTGCTTCCACTTGCCAGTTTGCCTGCGGATGAGCCACTGCTGAGAAGCTTTTCTAGAACTTGAATCGCTTGCAAAAATCTTGGAACTCTTCACTTTCGAATTGGGTTCCATTATTTATGATTATCTTTTGAGGCACACCATACCTGCAAATGATATTCTTAGTTACAAAGTTTATCATCTTTTTAGAGGTAATAGTAGTTAATGGTTCAGATTCAGCCCATTTAGTAAAATAATCAACAGCAACAATAGCATATCTGATTCCGTATTTGGCGGTTGCACTACAAGAAAATGGTATATTTATTGCAAGAATGGACAACATTGAAACATAAATTGCTGTCTTTCTTTAATTATTAGTTGCTTAGCGTCAAATACAACGCATTATCCATGCTGTTAAAGTTTCCTGCAGCAAAACGAAAAATTAGGCGGTCCGTATTATTTCCCTCCCACCCATTTTCATTACCGTGAAATTCCATTTTCAGTGCCAAGTCCAAAACCCTAAATCACAGAAAACTCTCCATTTTCATCGCTCATCAAAATCCTAACGCGTTCGAATCTGTCTTTCAGTATTATCGCATCTTTAGAATCCTACACTCCAAAGTCGTCTCTCTGTAATATATTCCTTTAATTATCTTTCTTCTTCATATCTCTCAATGATTGATGGAACCGATTTATGTGATTTTGTTCTTACTAGGTGCATCTAAGAGGAAAAGCAGTAGGAAAGAATGTTGATTTTGAGAAAATCGCAAGGAGAACTCCAGGTTTCACTGGGGCAGACCTTCAAACTCTTATAAACGAAGCAGCAATTCACGCAACAAGATGCGACTTAAGGGGATCAACAAAGACGAGATCAGCAACGACGAGATCAGCAAAGATGAGAACTCCAGTCTAAATCCGGTTTCAATTCGAATTTATCTAATTTGATTTAATTGCTTTAATTTTACTTTCTAATTTGATTTTAAGCAGTAATCTAGGACATGCTCTAATTGCTTCTTTTTTCCTGTAGGGTATTTGACTTTTAAAGTATATATAACAGGCGATTTCATTGTTACGGATACTGGAAATTGTAGTCCACGCTTAATGAGATGTACGATGGCTCAGGTATTGTTTCAATTTTTCACATTTTAGGCTGCACAATGCCATATTATTACCAGACAAAAGATATGTCATCGCTATGTATACATATCTAAGCCTTTGTAAGAGTTCAACGCACACTAATCAGGCATTCACTAGTGAAAAACAACTATCTAAAATAGACAGTAATTTTGATCGCTGATTCTGAAAATAATAAGGTTAAAGAAAACATAGGCCAAATAGTGATAGCTATGAATATACTGAATAGTGCCAACTAACTGCAGTCCTTGCAACTGATTTGGCATCATAGTACATTGAAGCAATGTTTTTCACTCAGATGCAAGTTCGAGTCTTGAACATGACCTTGTGGAATATTCATTTTTTAAGTGAATGCTAGTTCTTGAAATGACATTTCTCAGACCCTTCTGTACCTACGAGCCTAACGATCTGGATTACACTCTTTACTGCTAAGTACTATTATCTTGTAATACCAGATACCATGTACTGGAGATCTCCTGTCGACATCTAGCATGTCGTCGGCGCTAATGATTCAACCGCTGGCACTTCCTCATCCAGAAGAAGAACCTATACAAGTAATATGAATACCCTGTCATTTTATTTAGTTACTTTTTGGCCCTGTCCTCTATATTGCAGATGCATATATGATTTGATTATTCGTGAAGTTTCATCTTTGAATCTGCGAGTGCATAAAATCTCTGTGTGATCTTTCCCTTGGCGTCTATGTTCACTATTCTTTAAATCGCACAGCGAGCACATGCGCATGCACATATATATAAATATATACATATATTCACATGTGCGTGTTCATGTGTTTGTGTGTTGAGTCTATGATATTACACCCCCAAATAAATTTTTAGATAATATAGAACCATGGCATGTATGTCATGATACTTTATTTTCCTATGTTACAGATTGCCGTGAATCGATTTTGCTTCACCTTTTTTAAAAATAATAATCAAAATACATCTTTATTGAAGACTGATACAATGACAAAAGCATGGCAATTCTTTGTTTATAAGTTCTTTCTTTACATCCTCAATCGTTATCGTATCTGCATCTTTTGGCTCTTCAATTTTGGCAATGCTAGCAGTTTTTGGTATAACCATGTAAAGAACTAGCAAAGATGACAAGATTCCTTCATGAATATAAAGCCAACGTAACCCATGCTTGCACACAACATTTTTGTAATGTTAATTTTTCTAATATATTGGACTGGAAATTAGTTTTATTCTGTTTTTTTTAAATTGAACATAAATGAAATTGTTGCTTTTGTTAAAATAAATTAGTTATAGATTGCCAACAGGATTGGCTCGGTTGGTTGCTAGTTCAGACCACGAGATTAAATGTCACGAGTTCGATCCTTGAGATTGACACTTGTTGGCATTAATGAATCATGTTAAAAAAATAAGTTATAGATTGAAATTGTTTTTTTTAAGATTTAATATTTGTTGTATGAATTAATAAATACTTAATTATGTTTATTTGGTAACAAATTTGATACTAAAAAGAACCTCGATAAATTTGAATTTGTAGATGTACCCAAAAGAAAAGCTTAGATTGATGATGGATGGATCTAAAATTGAAGGTTTGTATTTTAGTGGATGATATATTTGAAAAACTGTAGGATTGTAATAAAGTAGATGAATATCTCAATATTTTGAAGGATTTAAGTGAAAATATTAGTAATGATATATTAAATAGAGTGAGTTTTGAAAATATGGAGTGTTGTAACTTGTAGAAGTTAGTTAAATTTGTAAATATATTGTATAGCAAATTGATATTTGTTGTTTGTTTATATTTTAAAATTTTAACATAAATTAAATGGTTGTTAAGATAAACAAGTTGTAGAAGTTAATTTTTTAGGCGTATTATTTGTTACATGAAGTAATAAGTGCTTAATCACATATATTTACGTAATTAAAAAATTAAAAAGAAGAAGATACAAGCTTGCTAGATGGAAAAATTGCTTAGATAGATGAGATGAAATGAATTTAAAATTGAAAAATGTGTATTTAAGCGGTTGATAAAATTTTGAAAAAGTCGGATTTAAGTTAGTTTGTATTTGAGCGGATGATAATTTTGAAATTTTGGAGGATTCAAGTAAAAATATTGCCAATGAAACTGAACAGAGAGAATTTTGAATATATGGAGAAGTTGAATGAAAATATATATGGAAATTAACTGGAAGTAATCGAGAGTTCGAAGATACAAAAGATATAGATGAAAGTATAGCTATATCATTAAGAAGAGCGAGCAAAATTTCTGCTTTACTATTAAATAATTGATTGATTGAATTGCCAAGTTATTTTTCATTACATTTTCTATTCATCCTGCATTGATTTTTTTATTTATTTCTACTTCAATATGATATTTCCCTTCATTTTCCAGGTCGTTGATTTTGGAGAAAGTGGACCTTTAAGGTGTTCACGCTGCAAGGGGTACATTAATCCATTTATGAGATTTGTTGACCATGGAAGACAGTTCATTTGCAACTTATGTGGTGAGTGCTTGATGTGTGTGCGTGCCCGCGCGTGTGTGGGGTGCGCGCGTGCATGCGTGTGGGATTGAGGATCCACTACAATCCTCTTTTGGGTTTGTATTAAAGTGGTTGACGTGATACATAGTTTGATTAGCAATCTTGGTAGAAGGTACTAAAGGCTTCAGCAAGCCGACTCAAAAAATTGGTTATGTGGGATATAGCGTCATGCTTTTCCTGTTGCGTTTGCATAGTAATTAGACACTTTTGCTTGGTAATCAAAGTATAAGTGTGCTATTTGTAATAGCACTCTTAAAATCACCCTTTACAGCAGCAAAATCAACGAATAAGTCTTCCCTACAGGAAAACTGCTTGTTAGTACCTTTCTTATTTTTTTTTTGGAGAAAATTTAGTAGCTGATATTGCAAACTTGGACATGTTGTGCTTTTCTCCACTGTTTTCAGTCCTGTTTCTCCACCTAAAATTTCATGTTTATTATGTGGGTCTGCGATCTCAACTGTTCTGAGCTAGTCTACCTATAAGAAGAGAAGTCTATAAATCCTATTTGTATATGGAAAAAGCTATATGTAGCTTAACATGCATCGTTGTTTTTGGCAGGATTTACTGATCAGACTCCACGAGATTATTTTTGCAACATTGGTCCAGACGGTAGGCGTCGAGATGCTGATGAGAGAGCTGAGCTATAACGGTGGAGTTTGTTGCTACAAAAGAATACATGGTATGCAAGCTTGTAAAGTAATAATCTATCTTATATTTCTTTTAGTTTATTTGTCAAGACTATATCATTACGTGAACTTGCAAAATTCGCACTCGACTTTCCATTTATGTTTTGTTAATTGTTACTGTTTTAATGATGGTAACTCTTCCTGCTGTGTATTTGTAAATTGAAAGTTTATCAGACAGAAATTCTTTGGAAGTACTGACCTAGTAGGTAACACATGCTGCTTAAGTGATTATAAACTGCAGAACGAATTTCTTTTATAACCAGTTGTATTGTTTATTTTCTTTATACATTTACCTGTTTTCCCCAATAGTATCTTGTGCATTAAATATACTTGCTAGAGATGCAATCCTGAAATGCATTTGTCACGACTAAATTTCTTGTTCATGAATATCACGCTGTCATCTTAGATGTTTGCAATTTTGCTTACCCTTTCTTTTTTTACTATACTACAGGTTCGCGATCCAATGCCCGTTGTATTTTTCTTCCTAATTGACGTATCAATGAATGCGTTACAAACAAGTGCAACTGCGGCAGCTTGTAGTTCAGTTAGCCAAGCAGTTGCTGATCTCCCGGTAAATCTTCATATTATAGATCATTTACTTATTGATTTGTATGGAAGCTCTTTAAACAATAGTGACAGCCATGTCTATGGTCTTAAAATTGTATATTCATGCCCACTCAGTCATCCTGCTGCTTTAAATATCTCATATATTTCTACCTTTTTCCTTCTAGTTTCTGCTTATAAAATGAAATACAAGATATTCAAATTTGAATTGTATTCGTTATATTTGCTTACAGTCAAATGCATTACACATCAGAGTAAAAAGAGAGTAAAAAAGACTGATACAATGACAGTTAAAAACTATGCAAGTTTTATCAATTAAAAACTGAACATCTAACCGAGCATTTGCTTAGTTAAAAACCGAGTCTATGCTCAGTTAAAAACCGAGTCTATGCTCAGTTTAAAGTTGAGCAAGGTTGCTCAGTTAAAAGCTTAGTACAAGCTCGGTTAAAAATGGAATATAAGATTGGTTAAAAATTGGGTAAAAAACTGAGCATAAGCTCGGTTAAAAACTGGGTTAGAAACTGAGAGATTTCTCAGTTAAAACTATGCGAGTTTGCTCAGTTGAAAACTGAGCCCATGCTCAGTTGAAAACTGACCCCATGCTCAGTTGAAAACTGAGCTATGCTTAGTTGAAAACTGAGTATATGATCACTTGAAAACCGAGCAAACGCTCAATTGAAAACTGAGCATATGCTCTATTGAAAACTGAGCCTATGCTCAGTTGAAAACTGAGTGTTTAACTGAGCTATGCTCAGTTGAAAATTGTGCGAGTTTGCTCCGTTAAAATTGAGCGTAGTTAAAAAATGAGGCATTCTCAGTTGAAAAATGAGCAATTGAAAACTGAGCATATGCTTAGTTAAAAACTTGTTTGCTTTGCTCAGTTAAAAACTAAGCATGTTGCTTTGTTAAAAAACGAACATAATTTCCTATTTGATATTTTTCTTCATCGATAAAATGACCAAATCGGTATTCATGATAATTTATGTTTACTTTTTATGACTAATAGACGTATGTGCTTTTTGACAGGTGGTGTATGATGCTCAAGGTTTACGCTATGGTGGAAGGCATGAAAAAATATGTTGCCGCATTCATTCTCCTTCAAATGTATTTTGTGTCGATGTTCTTACATCTTTACTTTTACTATGTATCGTTTTGGTTAGCTATGGTTGTATGGATTGTTACTTTTATTATGTATTGTTTTGGTTAGCTACGATTGTATGAATTGTTACTAATATTTATATGATTAACATTGTGCATGAAATGCTTTTATTCATATTTTTTTTTAATGCTTAATTGTTAATACTGTGTGAAATACCGTATGTTACATCCTTTTTATATTAATGCTAGGAAAAAATTTGCCATGGCTATACATATTATAGCATTATGCTAGTGCAATAAAAATATTCTGCAACGATTAAATAGTTTTCATAGCAAGTAAATAATGCTATGAAAGACTAAAGTAAACATTCTATAGCGTTTTTACAGCATTTATAGTTGCTATAATAATCCGGCAATGATATTTCTATAGCATTTATAATTGCTATAATAACCAGGTAATGATATATCTATAGCGTTTACAATTGCTATAGAAAGGTACTTGTATGTCATGAATCGTCCATTTAATAGCAATTCAGAAACGCTATAAGTAACGTCATTTATAGCATGTTTTTTATAGCGATTCTGAGGTTGCTATTATAGATCCCTGACATATTACAACTTGTTGATGTACATCGTTTATAAAATCGCCATCGTATCCTTTTACAGCGTTTTTTAAACGCTATAAAAAGGTATTTTTCTTGTAGTGTTGGAAAAGGCCCGATGAGATCTATTCCCCAAATAGCAAATGGCCACGGACTGACCATCTGTGTTATCTCGGTGGAAGGTGCTCTTGGGATTTTTGCAAATCTCTAGCATCGGTCACATTTTCAGGCATAGCTTGCAGCATCACGATTAATATCTGGCTAAAAATACCCATAATGCAGAATTTTCTTCGCTAGAGTTTGACCACCTGAATGGTCTCCGCGCTCTCCTCCGTGTACTTTAGCTAGAATTGTCTTAGCTTCTTCCTTGGTCACACATCGGAGTAATGGCATTGAGAATCCTCGCCTATATAATCGGCCATCTTGAATTATGTATCTGGAGGCTTTTCTTAGCAACTTCTGTCGTTCTTTTGAACTTTCTGGTAGAGAACCGTTGAGCAGATATTCCATTATCGGAGTCATCCATGATTCTTGCTCTTGAGATATAGTCATGATCCAGTCAATATCCATCTCATTAGTGCTTGGAGCTGACAGGACTTCCACAGGAACTAATCCCAATAATTGAGCTTCACCAGTGCTTGCGTACTTTGCAAGAGAATCTGCCATCATGTTCTCTTCCCGGGGTATATGATTTATCGAATAATGGTCAAGATCCTCGAGAAGTTCCCAGGCTCTTGACAAATAAGCAGGCAGATTTCCTCCTTTAGTTTGAAACTCTTTCTTGACTTGGCATACAATAAGTTGTGAATCACTGAAGATCCGCAACACTATGACATTCAATTCTTTAGCAATTCTCAAGCCGGCAATAAGAGCTTCATATTCTGCTTCATTGTTTGTCAAAGGTAATTCCAATCTCAATGCATAGAACAATGACCGCCCTTCAGGGGTTTCAAGTACAACCCCAACCCCGGAACAGTAATCGTTTCTTGCGCCATCGACATATAATTTCCATCGAATTGGGGGATTATCAATCGCTTCTTCCTCACTATTACCTTTATCTGTACATTCTACGATGAAATCTGCCAAAGCTTGTCCATTGATTGCTCTCCGGGGATGATAAGTGATGTCGTATTGGCTGAGTTCAATATTCCGCTTCAGAAGACTACCCGAAGTCTCAGGACGAAACAGGACTTGCTTTAGAGGTTGATCAGTGAGGACTCTGATAGGATGAGCTAGGAAATACGGCCTCAACTTTCTTGATGCAATCAGTTGACAATAGGCGAGCTTCTCCAATTTTGAATAATTCATCTCTGCCCCGGTGAACCTCTTGCTGATATAATAGACCGGGCGAGAATTTTTGCATCTTCCCGTACCAACGCTGCACTAAGAGCATGAGATGAGATTGCCAAATATACGAAAAGATCCTTACCATCGTCGGGCTTAGAGAGTATTGGAGGCGTTTCTATATGACGAATCAATTCATCAAAAGCTTTCTGGCATTCAGGAGTCCAGTCAAAATTCTTCCTTCCTTTCTTCAGTGCATCAAAGAATGGAATGCATTTATCAGTAGCTTTGGAAATGAATCGACTCAAGGCAGCGACTTTTCCATTAAGACTTTGCAATTCCTTCTTCGATCTAGGGGCTTTGACTTCTTTTAAGGCAGCAATTTGAGTAGGATTAGCTTCAATGCCCCTAGCACTCACAATAAAACCCAAGAACTTTTCGGACTCCACCCCAAACGAACATTTCAAAGGATTAAGCTTCATTCCGTACTTCTGGAGGATTGCAAACAGTTCCGCCAAGTGGTCCATATGGTCTACCGCTTTCTTTGACTTCACCAGCATATCGTCAACATAGACTTCCATAATTTTGCCAATCTGCAGTTTTAACATAGCATTGACGAGTCTTTGGTAAGTTGCCCCTGCATTCTTAAGTCCGAAGGGCATGACTCTATAGCAGTAGAGGCCAACATCGGTGATGAAGCTTGTGTCTTCCTGATCCGGCTCATGCATCATAATCTGGTTGTATCCGAAGTAAGCATCCATGAAAGATAACAATTCATGCCCTGCTGTTCCATCCACCAACTGATCTATCCTAGGTAACGGGAAGCAGTCTTTGGGGCAGGCTTTATTTAAATCTGAGAAATCAATGCAAACTCTCCATTTATCATTAGCTTTCTTAACCAGTACTGGATTTGAAACCCAATTCGGATAAGTAGACTCCCTTAAGAAACCATTCTCCATAAGTCGGTCTACCTCTTCTTTCAACGCTGCTGACCTTTCAGGTCCCTGGGTTCTTCTTTTCTATTTTACCGGTGTAAACTTCGCATCAATATTCAGAGTATGTACTGCAATTTCTTGGGATATTCTGCACATATCAGCATGAGTCCAAGGGAATGCGTCCAGATTTGCCTTCAAGAATGATATTAAGGAATTTTGAACCGTCACATTAAGTTGCGAACCCACATTAACCACTTTGTTCGGATCTTTTGGGTCAACAGGTACTAGCACCGTTACTTCCACGGGCACCACTCTGTTCTCCCCTGCACTAGCTTTTCTGGAATCCATTTCTCTTCGTGCCCCGCTATGCTCGCCAGTGCAGGGGCTACCCTATAATTGCTACAAGGTTGGTTCTTTGATGCGGACTGGGGCTGCCGCATCTTTTCCCATCTCTCTCTTCCTTGCTTCATGCAACTTTATTAGATAACATTCTCGCTCAGCATTCTGATCCCCTTTAATAACTCCAACGCCATTATCCGTGGGAAATTTCATAGTGAGGCACCACGGGGCGAGAATTTCCTTAAAAGCCACAAGAGTTGGTCGGCCTAGGAAGGCGTTGTAGGCAGAAAATTCATCAACAATTACAAAAGTCTGTTTCCGAACCACCTTCTTCTGCCCCTCTCCAAGCTCCATGAACAAGTCGATAGTTCCAATGGGCTGCTTCGGTTCCCCAGTAAACCCAACGATCTTCTGAGATGAGGCTCAAACGTCAGCCATCGGAATTTTCATTTGATCAAACGTCTTTTTGAAGAGAACGTTGCAAGAAGCGCCACAATCTACAAGCACTCTTCTCACAATAGCCGGCCCAATGCCTGTAGAGATGACCAAAAAATGC
The DNA here is from genome assembly GCA_030765085.1 of Allium cepa. Taxonomy (NCBI): domain Eukaryota; kingdom Viridiplantae; phylum Streptophyta; class Magnoliopsida; order Asparagales; family Amaryllidaceae; genus Allium; species Allium cepa. Next base: position 957,150,748 of record CM060939.1, on the reverse strand, counting down.
ATGGTTGGAGCTTCAATGCCCATAGAGTCCTTGGCTCTGAACACAATATCATCATTAAAAGTTTTCTGCTACTTCAAAGGTGCAACATCTTCTAGCACAAAAACACTCTCTTCTGTTGGTGCATACTCCAAGGCACGAGCATATCTTTCCATCTCGTCCCAGCTTCTGCCTGCTGGGTGAGGACCTCCTGTAATCACATTGATAATAGGCCTTTCTGATTCATGCACGGTATTCCTCTCACCTGAGCCAGATGGATGAGCAGGAAGTTGCTGGCCCTTAGTAGATGAAGTTGGGTCATTTCTACTTCTCTTAACATATTGCTACAACTTGTTCTCTCTCAGTAGTTCTTCAATTAAACTTTTCAGATGGCGACATTCGTTGGTACCATGACCGGGTTGATTATGAAACCGGCAGAATCTCCCACTCTGAGCAGCTTTTTTGCTAACTCTCATCTAAGGCGGTTTAGGATATTCTACTGCATCTTTGGTAGCAAAAAAGATATTCTCCGGAGTGTCAGTCAAAGGAGTGAAATCTGAAGGTTTTAAGAAGCAAGGTTTCTTCATATCTTTCTGTTTCTTCCCACAATTGTTCTCCCTTTTCTAACTTCCAGATTCCATTTTGGTAGGAGCAGTAGTATTATTCTTAACCTCTGTCAATGCTACTTTAACTGGTGCTCGAAGGCTTTCCAAGCGCATGAATTCATCAGTCTTCTTATAGAATTTCTCAAGTGAATTCGGTTCTTTCATCTTCAGCCACTTCCCAAATTCGCTTGATTTGTCCATTGCCCTCATCAGGTATGTCAAGACCATCCGTGGCTCTGCATTGTCCACTTCAGCCAAAGCTATGTTGAAGCGGTTCAAGAAAGACCTGATAGATTCCCCAGGATTCTGTTCCAGGCTTGACAGTGACATAATATCCTTTGCCTTTGAAGCATACAACCTGAATTGCTCTTTAAACTTCCGAGTCAAATCGGCGAATTGGTCTATGGATCAGACTAGAAGCTTTGTGAACCAGAGCAGAGCCACTCCTTCCAAATATACTGGATAGTACCGGCATTTGATCTCATCAAACGCTCTAGCACCAGTCATGTGCCAATCATACTTATACATGAATTGATTAGGGTCGCTTGTTCCCTTATAAGCCAGGATGGTAGGAGGAACAAACTTCCTTAGGAATTCCGCATTTAGAATCCTTTCAGTGAACGGAGTTTTGCTCGGAGCGAATCCCCATTCCTTCTCATCTTCATCCTTCTGCATACTTTCTTTCATGATTTTTCGCACCATGCCCAAAAGATATTCCTCATCATTTAAAGGATCTGCAGGACAGACTTCAGCCATTTTCTTGGAAGTTTGTCTGGACAAACGCTCGCGGAGAGTTGACTGTGGTCTCGATCCTCCAGGCTAAGGAGGTGTTTCTTTGGCGGGCTAGCTGCACTTTGAGGAATATTCCTTTCTTCAGGATTATGAACATCATCTGCAAGGTTTTCATCATTACTCACCGGTTGACGGTTAGCTCCGAGCAATGCATTTAACCTTTCAAGCATCAAAGCATTCTGGGCTTCCATCTGTTGGTATAACCCAGATACTACAGCATCTAACTCTGCTCGTGCAATTCCGGCGTTTGGTGCAGCTTGACTTGACGAAGGAGAAGTGGCAGTATTCTCATGGACATTACTAGGTCTTATAGACCCGCGCTTTCTTCCAGGAGCCATTATCTCTGATAGACTTCTGGTTTTGAGAGAGATTCTTTCAACAAATTTCTAAGAAGCAATGACGAAAATAGCCTGAGTTATGTTCTCAGTGAAAGCACCAAAAATGTTAATGCTTAAAATTGAACGCTAACACCCCGGTGTATGTAGAGATTAAGTGAAAACACCACCCGTGAACACAGAATTGGAAACAAGTAGAAAAGTCACAGAGAAAGCAGTAAAAGACAAAAGTTTTATAGTGGTTCGGCTTCAGGTTAAGCCTACGTCCACTTTAATCTTCTTTATTGCTGAATCAATTACAACTTTACAACAATCTTTGATTACAACACTGATGGGACAAATAATTAGAACTCCAATGTAGAAGAAGTCTTTGAATCCATGTTGATTGCGTTAGATTTCCTCTTGAAGTTTGTTGAGATGCCTTTTTTGTTCGAAGTGTCGAGTGAGTCGAGAATTCAGCAGAGTATCGGCGTTCCAGAAATGAGCCGAAAGATCCCCCTGAAGTTGGAGCTAGTGTTGTATTTATAGGAGAGTTCGGCATTAGGTCGTAGGTCGCAAGCGACCTTGGATAGGTCGTAGGTCGTCCGCGACCTAGTGGGAGTCGTTTACGGCCTTAATATGGTTCACTTAATCATTCTGGATAAACTAACAAGTCATAGGTCGTGGCCGACCTAGGTAGGAAGCGGCATAGGAAGTTCCTTTGGTATGTTTAGGTCGTGAGTGACTTAGGAATAGGTCGTTACACCTTATCTCGCTGTACAACTTCTTCCCTGCTAGGTCGTCCAACCCTTAGGTCGCTGAGCTTCTTAGCTTGTTAGGTCTCTGTGTTGTAGGAGCCCTTAGGTTGTAAGCTCTTTAGGTCGCTTCATCCTTAGGTCGCTAGGACCATTCTATCTTTAGGTCGTTAAGACCTTTCCATCCTTAGGTCGCTAATACCTCCAGAACCTTTAGCTCGTTAAGTTGTTAGGTCGCAGAGTACTTAAGTCGTTAGGTCGCTGCCGCTTTAACTCTTTAGGTTGCAGCCTGTTATAGATTGTTAAGTCGCGTGCCTTAGGTTGCTAGATCGTTGAGCTCGGTAGGTCGCTGATTTTCTCTAGATCGCAGGGTCGTAGATAGAAGAGGGTTAGCATAATTAAGAATTAATTAATTTGTAATTAATAATGGTTAACTAAAGTTTAAATTACTTAATAAAAGTAATTAAAGAATTGTTAATAGTTAATGAAGATCATTAACTAGGAATTATTAAATAATTAATTAATGTGATTAATTTTAATAATTAATTAGATTAATCAAGGATTATCGTTTTGTGGAAGTATTTAAGTATAATTACTTAATGAAAGTAATTAAGGGATTAATTACTCATTGTAATTAATTAAGTTTAATAGGATTAGTTTAAGTTAATTAATTAAGTTTAATTAATTTAGGATAATCACTTGATTATTTGATAAGTATAATTACATAATTTAATTAATAAAATGTAATTACTTAATGAAGTAATTAAATGATAATTACTGGATGTAATTAATGGAGATAAATAATGGAAGTAATTTAGGTTTAATTACTTTGTGTAATTAATCAAGGGATTAATTAAAAGATAATTAATTAAGGCGTAATTAATTAATTAATTAATGTAAATAATTTAGGGTACTTAATCGCTGAATGTAATTAATCAAGAGTGATTAATAAATGTGGTTTAATTAGAAGATTAATTATTAAATGAAATTAATTTAAATAAAGTAATTAATTAAAGAAGTAATTAAGGATCACTAATTAATATAATTAATGTGTAATTAAGGCTTGATTAATTATGATTAATTAAATAAATGATAAGTGATTACAGAGTAATTAATTAATGAAATTAATTAAGGATTTACGTAATTAATTTTAATTAATTAATTAATTTATGTAGTAATTAAAGGTTAATTACTATAAATGGTTAAGGATAATTAATTTGTGAAATTAATTAAAGGCTAATTACCTGAATGTAATTAAAGTATAATTAATCAAGGATGATTAATTAAGATGGTTAATTAGAGGATGATTAATTAATTGATTTATAATTAATTAATGGTTAAGTAAGCAGGATTGATAGAGATGAAGTAATTAATTTAACCCATTTTAAATTAATTATAGATGGTGATTAATAAATCATTGCTTATGGATGTTGAATGTTAGTGAATGCTTTGCATTGTTTGATTCTCTGATATGAGATATGTGCTGATCTGTGATATGGATGCTTTGGTTGAATTGTGATGATAATATGAATTATCTATTTGTGATGATAATGTGGATTTTCTGTTGTAAATATGTGAATTGTCTATCTGTGTAAATATAGATAATAGAATTGAATTGTTTTAGCCTTAAAACAGCTTGGCCTTTAAGATACTTTTGGATTTCGGTGAAACCGGGATCGGGTTTCCAAATTTGGATATCTGAAAACCACATCGATCCAAGTTAAACGATAGGTCATGACATCTCAAAGTAAAGATCGAGATTTAGAGTGCAAGGGTTATCGTCGTTAACTTCGAGGGTGATTCCAAGATGAGTGTAACGAGATAATGCCTTCGGTTTCTTCCAAACCCGGAATGAACTTGTATGAATTGAATGCTTTCGGAACATCGTCAGGTGGACGATGTGCATTCTAAGATAGATGTGTTCTATAAAGGTAATCGTAGCCTCAAGCTTCATCAACCGGGAATGGCTAAAACAGGGGAGGTGCAGCAAGGTTAAGTGAGTCACGCTCAAGTAGGACAAGATTTTCCCCTGTCTAGAGGTCCCTTTTTATTCGGCTTAGTGGGCAGTAGGAATTGCGCACCAACTGCGGGTTGTTTTGTTCGGGACTATCCAGTAAGGGATGGTTCCGGCTTTGTGTTGCAGGGGATCGGGATAGATCCTCGGTACGGTGATCTAAGCCCCGTACTGTGATGGGCGGTGCCCTAGTAGCCCTTCCATTATGTGGAATCCAAACTCCAATAAGTGATCTCGGACTTGATTGTATACCTATTGTATGCTGGAATTTAATGAATGTAATAATTTTGGCTATGTGAATATTTATTTGAAAACCCTAGACCCTATTATAATATCACTGGATTTCCTATCAATATTTTGGTTACCGTAAGGTAAAAACTTTTTCATGTTTCTGTATGGGAAGTCTTACGTCATACATTTTGTTTTGAAAGGTTAGCAACTTTAAGCTGTTACTCATACTAGACCCATGTATGACCCGGAGTTTATCTTCTGTTTTCTTAAACTCTTGGGTACTCAAATTTTTACGAGTAGCCAAGGGATTCAGGTTAGCTTTAACGGATACTAGAGGAGCAATAGAGCAGGAAGCTTCAGCGTTTTTAGATATATAGGTGGTTCCACTATGTTGATCTCTGAGTCGTTTGTTTGAGTTGTATCTTGAGTTGTAATAACTAGACAGTTGTTTATGACTGTCTAGTATGTGCTGAATAAGCTGTGTAACTCTGATAGTTGTTGTATACTATGTAATATCTTATGTGATTAGTATAATTTATTCATTCCACTGTGAGATTCTGATATTGTATAGTTCTTACTTTTCTATATTTTCTCATTTCCATCCCTTTCTTTCTTATTAATGAACCGTCTTTCTGTGGAGTGAAAGACGGGCTGTTATATTTTCAATTATTGAATATAATGGAAGAGATTTGAATATATATCTTGGTAAAGATATTTTTAAGAAAATGTTTTGAAAGATTTATAAAATTGGATCTAGTGACTACTTATGTGTGAAATTTGATAGTTAAATAACCAACTATCAAATCTAGCCAAATTCATCAATCGTTTCAAAGAGATCGGGATCAGATTTAATTATCCGAAAACCACTTCGATCCGATTTATGCGTTACGAATTGTGATGTCTCAAAGATAATGGAGAAGGTGATCTTGAAGGAGATTCGGTTTGTTCAGACCCAGAACAACTTGTATGGATGAATGCTATCATTGCATTGTTGCCTAGGAGGTGATGTTAGCTTCCAAGTATGGATATTATTCTAAAGGTAAAACATAGCCTTAGGCCTCATCAACCCAGAATCACTAAAATAGGGGGAGATGCATCGAGGATGAGTGGGTCGCACCCAAGTAGGGTATGTTATCACTTTTCTAGATACCCTTAAGTATATTGTAATTGTAATAACCCGTATTTTTCGACGTTCGATTTGGAATATTTAAACGATTTTAAATATTGGATTTGGAATATAAATTGATTTTTCGATATGAAGATTCTAATTAAATATCTTAGAATGAATATAAAAATTCAAATATAGCGAATTAATGAATGAATTAAATTGTTGAATTAATAATTGAAAATCGTTTAAATAATTGGATTGGAATTGAATGTGAATCAAAAACGATTTCTAATCTTGATATAAATTGTATTTGAATTAGAATTGAGTTAGTAAGTCTTTAAAACTAGAATTTCAGGTGAATTCGTAAATTTTTGAAATCGTCGATTTAATCGACGAGTTAAAACAGCGATTCGGGGCACAGTCTCAGAATTCGATAAAACTAGTTCCATTAGATCCATAACAGTGTACTATTATCGTATTTCAAATTTCTTAACGTTTGGATCTATCATGTGGTCACACAATCTAAAAACGCCTAGAAATAATTTAACTGAATTTAATTTAAATAGCCGATTTAAAACGCTATCTTCTCCATACGACCAAATTAGGACTCGAAACTTATTTCATTGGGTTCGGATTAGTGGTATAACATTAGGAACGCCAGACGGCACGCCTCCATAGGAGTTTAAAATTTCAAGATATGCATAACGAGATATTTTATAATTAAATGATATTATAAATTGGAAAAGTCATAGCCGTTCCTTTCTTCTAAAGCAAGCCCAAATTTATAGCAAGCTCTCCCCTCTTTCATTTCAATCAGATCGTGCCTCCTTCCTCTTTTTAAAATCACGATCTCCTTCTCAAATTAAAAAAAGAACGAAATCGAATAAAAACACGTTCCTCCCTCTTCTCTCTTTCAATTGAATGAAGACAAAATCAAAATTCGTTTTAAGGAAAAAAGAAAGAAAGAGGCGATCAAAATCGATCGCGACTGCCTATTGATCGCGCGCGCGATGTCATCGTCAGAGGAGCGTCGGGAATTAGCATTGGCGACATTGTTCTGGTCGTTGATGGCGAGGTAGGGTAGTGTGGTGCGGCTGCCTGAGGGAGGATTCGACAGTATTGTTTGGGAAATTAGACATTAAAGCGACTGCTCGCATGAATCTATGGAGTTCAGCCTCGTCTTATGTCGCGTGACTCGTACGGCCTGATGATGGGAAACCAAAGTCATGGTAGAGGGAGGATGTGTGGACGCGACTTGGTGAGGTCGATAGGATGTAGATCGTGGAGAAATGGAGTTAGGCGATTACTGAGGTCAAGCAGTGAAGTTGATCACATGTAGCAGGCTGTAGGGAGTCGAGAGGTTGGGCATGGATTCACATACAAATGAAGGAAAAATATAAAAATTTATTTATTTTTAATTAAATTTAATTTAAGTGTAATAAGTTTAATTTCAGAAAAATCACTAACATATAAACGTCGTAAATTATTCGTATGACGTCGAGGAATTTTATTCGTTGGATACGGAAGAAAATTGGAATGGGTCTGCAAATTAAAATTAAGGTAGTAAAATCTCACTCATTTTTGGATTATTGGTTAAAATTTAAATAGTTAAAATTTATTATTGGGTGATTGATTGAATTTATATGTTATTATCAAATGGTTGTTATATATATATATATATATATATATATAATAGTATATATATCAGTAGTTGGATTTATATTATCGCATATTTTAGCGGATGAGACCCTATGCGCCCCAAAAAATAGCGGATGACCTTATATACCGCGATATCGCCCTCGAAGTGAGATGGGTATTTTTATGTTGTATTAACATCTGTGGATGTAGGGAAATAGGTTGGAGGGATCCAACTGGATTCCTCAAATTTATATCGACCGTTTTTCATATATAATAACGTATGATGTCTTAGGATATCTGTTATAGATTATTGTTGTGGTGTGAATTATTGGATGCTATAGTAGCACTGGCTTGAATTTTTGTATTTTAAATACAATAAATATTATATTTGAATTTGAAGAAATTAAAAAGAGATTTTAAATATAAATGTATGTATATCAAAGTTTGGATTAATAAAAGAAATGGAATTGGGTAAAATGATAAATTGATTTTTGGGCTATACTTAACTTTTCGAGAAATATATTTTAAATAAAGATTTAAAAATAATTTTATCGAAGTTTTTTTAACGATGGGTTTTTGAATGATATTTCTTAAAAATATGAAGAAGAAGTTGAAAGCGATATTTAAAATAAACTGGCAGAAAGAAATTGAATTTAAAAGGAATCGAACTTACAAAATGAAATTTTATAAATGAGATTATTTTTATAAAAAGTGAAACTCAAAGAAGTTATATATTTGTAAACGATGTTTATAAATAAAGGAATTCGATAACAGATGAAAATTTGGGAATATAAAAATTTATAAGGTGAATTTATATTAGAATATGGAAATAGGGTTGAAAAAAATAGTGGATACTATTTTTGAAAAGTGGAAATGGATAGGATGCTGGAATGGAATCGATGGGTTATAAATCGAGAGGATATATAAATTGAATCGGTTATTGAATTTTTTTAAAAATATATCTTTAATTTTAAGAATTTAAGTTTGTTTTTAAAAAAGAAAACGTATATATCGAACTATGAAATTTTGAACTAAAAAAATTAAAGTACATTGAAAAGTGAATTTTTCAAATACTTAATATTTAGTTTAAATAAATTCTAATTTTAAAAATCGGCTTTGAAATTGATTTGTTTATAAAAATAAAATGAGTTATTGATGTTTATAAAATGGGTTTCGATATTTTTAAATAACTACTTCAACTTGTTTTTAAAAATAATTATTGTTCTTTTAAATACTTATTTTATATGTACATACAGAGTTTTGAAGCGATTGAAAATTTTACTTACAAATTCTGATTAGTAAAATGAGGCTTATAAATGGATGTGATTATGAGGAGAGGAATTTTATAAGGGATTTAGAGGAAGTGGAATTTCAAAATGTTGAATATGGGAACTTCGAAAATGAAATCTGAATTCATAAAAGAAGTTATAAATTATTGAATGGGGTTATAAAAAAGTACACTGGGGTTTGGAAATTGTTAAAGGAAATTTATTAATGGTTCCATAGACTTATGAGATAAGTTATGAAATATTTCTGAAGTGTTGATATTTGAAATGATTTTGGAAAATAGGACGTATAATGTCTTCCTAAGTATTAAAATGAAAATTTGGAAATATATCTAAGTGTTGAGGTGGTCCGGGAATATCCTGTTATGGGTTTAAGTGTTTGAAATTGTTTTCAAATATTGGAATATGGAAAAGAATTTGAATATATACCTTTGTAAGGGTATTTTGAAATAAATATTTTGGAAACAAATTGTAATATGGGCCTAATGACTGCTTATGGATGTTATTTAATAGTTAAATAACCGACTGTCAATATTGGCCAATTTCATCAATCGTTTCAAAGAGACCGGGATCGGATTTAATTATCCAAAAACCACTTCGATCCGGTTTGAACATCACGAATGGACATCGTGAAGGTAGTGAAGATGGTGATTCAGTTTTGCCAGACCCAGGAAAAGTTGTATGGATGAATGCTATCAGAACATCGTCATTGGAGGACGATGAGCATTCTAAGTGGAAGTGTTCTTGAACGGTAACATTTAGCCTCAAGCCTCATCAACTGGGAATGGGTAAAATAAGGGAGATGCAGCAAGGCTAAGTGGGTCGCACCCAATTTGGGTATGTTACCACTTTTCAAGATACCCTCGGAAATATATATAGAATATGGATATGGTTATGCATGAAAAACAGAGTTATGACGCCCCACCTCTATACTCACGCTAGCCAAGGACACTACTGGGTAATGCCGTCGACTAGCACGAAAATAAGGCTGTTTAGGAGCGACCATCTATGTAATTGCTTTGTGCGAGTATCGATACGTCAGGTAGTATGACATGCATTTCATTTCAAGAGGAAATCTGATGTATCAAATACAAACTCAAAGCAACTACATAGTGGCTATGTGGTCTTCGGAAACAAATATAGAAATAAGCATAACACAAATCAGTCACAGATATTCATATCACAAAGGAGGAAATAGATATGAATATAACACATAGAAGTGTACATCAAAGTAGTGGTCATACAAGATCCACTACATCACAAAAGAATAGGTATAAGTGTTAGACAAAAGAATATGTATACATCAAGGAGTCTCTACCTCGAATGTATAACTACAAAAACTACTAAGCTAAAGTAGTTAGCCAAAAGTCAGATGTCGGACCCTGATAAGAAGTCAAGTGAAAGCACCTGTAACACCTCGGTCTGACTCGAGTATTATTTAAGAAGAAAAATAAAATATGGATCAGTCTAGCTATAAATATCACATAAGATGAGAAAGGATAAGAGATAACACAAAAATATACGATAACAATAAAGCCATACTGTGTTAAGTATTCCTTTGATAACAATAAAAATCACACAATACTCAAATTTCCTCAAATATCCAAAAAGAATATCACATTCTTTAGCTTACTCACCAAACCACAAATATTGACAAAACGTATCTATGCCAATTGAAAAAAGTGGTGAAACACAAATTCCAGAAAACAACAATTAGAAATCCAGAAAACACAAAGGGGGAGGCCTATCACAAAAGGGAGCAGGAAAACTCACCAACACGTGCATAATAAACGGAACGCTATTCCATGGTCGCTAACCATCAATTTTGAGCCGAAGCTCCACAAACGGTCCGAAGACCATAGGTCACTACCCAACCAATTTTTAGTTGAAACTCCACTAGTTTAGTCCCCCACGCAAACAAAGAGACATCGCACATCACTAGTCTAAATCAAAAAATGATCATCATCAATCAATAAGAAGTGTCAATTACACTAAGCTAGTAAATAAATGAGTTTAGCTTCATGTCCCATAACCACTGGCTTAACTTAAATATTTACAAACAATTTCCACTCAAAGATTATCACAAGAGTTCAATCGAACAAGTCCAAGAATTAACCGACAAAGTAAACACGAGCATTTCATACCACTTGTTTTGCTAAGCCGTTTAATTAGATTTCTCATGCGAATGAGGTAAAGGTTTGTATATACTAATAGATTGGAAAATGGTTTTATAAACGAGCTTTGTATTAATAATAGAGTTGGAATCATCTTTGCGAAAGAGTTTGAATATTTACTACTAGTATAGAAACCTTTGTATTTTAAAGTGAAAAATCACAAAAATGATTGTATCAATCACAAAAAATTCACATACGACAATGTGAATTAAATCCAAAAAAATCGATATCAAATCCATCAAATGGATATTCCCAAATCTAAAGAAAGAAGTCATCAAAGTCGATAATAAGTGATAACAACTAACCGGATCAACAAAATTGATTAAAATTGGAAACCCACACAAAATAGGCTAAATAGGAAAAAATGAGCAGTTCCAGACGTTTGGGGGTTATCCCAGACATCTGGATTTTTTTTCTGGCAATAGTTCAGAAAACCTCCAAGGCATCTAAACTTACAAACTAGACGTCTGAACCCAAACCAGACGTCTGAACCTATAAATCAGACGTCTGGAATTAGTCTCTACTGTTTCATTTTTTTCTACCATGTATATTTTTCTCCAGGTCTATAACCAGACGTCTGAAATTACCAACTAGATGTCTGGTTGGTTCAGTTGGGCAGAAATTACCCTAGGCTAATAATGGCCAAATCGATTCAGAAGCGATCAGACGAGCGACGGAGACTAGGGATTTGTGCCAAGCGACAACCCAGCCTTATAGGCTCTTCGATACACTCCAAATAGCATGTCCAAATATCCAAGATAGGATCTTTAAAGATTTTAACTTCATAACACCAAAATTTGGAAAAATTCACCAAATCAATTCAAATCAAAAGAAAATGAATATGAATTGATGTTAGGAATTCATACCTAACAACAATGATAGTTATAGACTTAGATGTGAGTTTGAGAACTCACCTTTGAACTCAAAACAACAAGTGAGAAGCTTTAAAACAAAGGAAAGATCAACCACACTTCAACTTCAACTCAAGAAGCTTCAATCTAAGCTCATAAGCAAATATTTCCTAAATTAGGGTTTAGGAATTTCTGAAAATTGAAGAGTGATTGAGTTGGAGAAGATGAAGAGGATGCTTACCTAAGCTTCTCCTTGATTTTAGATTAAGAACTTGAATTTCCTAAGAGAACTAGGGCTTATGAATTTGAATTTCCCATTCTTTCCCCCATTATTCTCTTGAGCTTGAGTGTTAGGTAATGAGGAATGAAATGAATGAAGAGTTGTTGGGTTAGAGTGCTTGATAAACAGTTGGGTTCTCTTATTGGGTTAGTGGGCTGAAACCCAAACCCAAAGCCCCAAATGAAAATATCAAAATTCTACTCAACTCCAAATATATCGATGTTTATACTCAAAAAGGTCGCAAATGCCATTTTTGACTCAATGGAAGTGGTCTCGAGTGCTAATTCGACTGTTTACAAAAAGTAACCTTTCGAACTTAAATCCGACTAACGATGCTATATTTAAATAAAACATTTAAATATACAATCGTAAAATGTGCAGGTTGTTTCAGACTCCCCTCCTTAAAGAAATTGCATCCTCGCAATACTTAAGGAAAAAAATAAAAAGTAACAACCATACAAAGGCATAACAACACAAAAGAAGAAATTTTGAAGCGAGAAGTCCACCTTAAGAAGCACGAAAGAGTAAGTCCGGATGTGTTCGCTTAATGAATTCTCTGTATTCCCAAGAGCAATCCTTAGGATTTGTGGACCATTGAACTTTCACAAGAGGAACATCATTATTTCAAAGGCGTTTCACCTCTATAGCAATGATACAAATAAGATGTTGCTCTATAGTCAAATTAGGCAAAACTTCAATTTCTTCAATAACATCGGGCTCAAGAACAGAATCGAAATCTCGAAGGCATTTTCGTAATTGAGTGACGTGGAATACATCATGAATAGCAGAAAATTGAGCCAGTAATAAAAGGCGATAAGCCACGGAACCAATGCGTTCGTTAATGGGAAATGGGCCAATATGTAGAGGTGCTAATTTTCCCGATCGATTGAAATGCACAACACCCTTTATAGCTGAAACACGAATAAACACAAAATCTCCCATGGAAAATTCTAATTTCCTTCTTCGATTATCGGCATAGGATTTTTGTCTATTTTGAGCTTCTTTCATCCTATGACGAATAAAGTCAATCTTTTCTGTGGCATCACGAATAAAATCTGGACCTAAAACCAGCTTCTCCCCGTCTTCAAGTCAACACGAAGGAGATCGGCATGGCCTTTCGTAGAGTGCCTCAAAAGGTGCCATACCAATACTAGATTGGAAGCTATTTTTATAAGAAAAATCAACAAGAGAAATATGATCCTCCCAGCTACCACCGAAATCAAGAACACATGCACGAAGGAGATTTTCAAGAGTTTGATTCACACGCTCGGTTTGTCCATCGGACCGAGGATGATAAGCGATGCTAAAATTAAGCTTCGTTCCCATAGCTTTTTAAAGACCTTTCCAAAATCCACTAGTAAATAATGGATCACGATCACTAACAATAGAAGTAGGAACTCCATGCAGTGTAACAATCACTTTAACATAGAGTTTGTCCAAAAGAGGTACGGTCCAATTGGACCGAACAGGAATAAAATGGGCGGATTTTGTAAGTCTATCTACTATCACTTGTAGGCTATCATGGCCCGAACGAGAACGGGGAAGACCATCAAAAAATTCCATGGAAATTTGGTCCCACTTCCAAATTGGAATGTCCAAAGGTTACAATAACCCACCGGGACTTTGATGCTCGTCCTTAATAAGTTGGCAAGTCATGCAACACTTAATAAAGTTAGCAACATCAGATTTCATTCCATCCCAATAATAAATTCGCTTCATGTCTGCGTACTTTTTACTACTACCGGGATGAATGGTAAATTTAGAACAGTGAGAATCTTCCAAAATGTCTTTACGAAGATCACAAATGTTTGGCACAAAGTATGCCAAACTTTAGAATACCTCCACGAGCATCAATATCAAAGTCCTTCGAGCCAACAATCTTATTTTCATCCCTACAACTTTGGCTTAGAAGATCCAATTTGGGATCATTCTTTTGAGCTTCAAGGATGCGGTCTAAAAGAGAAGGACGAGCCTTAACGCTACATAAAACAAGAGATGAACATGAATTGGATTCTCGATTTCCAATCTCACAAGTGCACAAAGTTTCGAGATCATTCCATTCAAAATTCATCATGGAAACACCGCTTGTTGCTTACGACTAAGGGCATCGGCAACATGATTGCCCTTTCCGGGAGTATAGAGAATATCAAGCTCATAAGATAAAAGGAATTCAAGCCAACGTTGTTGACGCAAATTAAGTTCCTTTTGAGAAAATAAATACTTCAAAGATTTATGATCGGTGTAGAGAACAAATTTATCTTCCAAGTGATAATGACGCCAAATTCTAAGGGCGAAAACAATAGCCACGAGCTTTAAATCATGAGTGGCATATCTAGTCTCGGCAGGCTTTAATTGCCTAGAAGCATAAGCAATAACACGTTCCCTTTGCATAAGAACGGCTCCCAAACCAACATGACTACCATCGGTATAAACAATAAAGTCTTGGCCCCCTTTGGGAATCACAAGAATAGGAGCATCAGAAAGAAATTCTTTTAATTTCTGAAAAGAAGTTTCATATTTGTCTGACCAAATGTACTTAACTTTTTTTTCTGTCAAACTAGTAAGAGGCACGGAAATTTTAGAAAAGTCTTCTATGAAACGACGGTAATAGCCCGCCAATCCAAGGAAGCTACAAATTTTCGTCACATTTCCAGCCTTCCACTTTTGAATCGATTCAATCTTTGAAGGATCCATGGAAATTCCGGATTTAAAAATGACGTGCCCTAAAAATTTCGTATGAGATTTCCAAAAGTGGCACTTAGAAATTTTTTCTTTCAGTTGATTGCTCCTAAGGGTTTCCAACACAATCCAAAGATGTTTTTCATGCTCTTCCTCGGTTTTAGAATAAACAAGAATATCATCTATAAAGATGAGAACAAGTCGATCGAGAAAGTCTTTGAAAACTTGATTCATAAGGTCAACGAAATAAGCAGGAGCGTTCAATAAACCAAATGGCATAACAAGCCATTCATGAGATCCATAATGAGTATGGAACGACGTCAAAGGAATGCTATCCTCTGCAATACGAAGTTGATGAAAACCGGTTGCTAATTCAAGCTATGAAAAGACTCTAGCACCACTAAGTTGATCGAATAGATCATCAATCCGAGGTAAGAGATATTTATTCTTGATGGTGAAATCATTAAGCTTGCGGTAGTCAACGCAAAGCCTAAGTATACCATAAGATTTCTTCACAAAGATAGCAGAAGCTCCCGAAGGAGAGGAGCTAGATTGAATAAACTATTTTGCTTCCAATTCGGATAATTATTTATGCATCTCCTCATTTTCCTTATTGGACATACGATAAGGAGGACGAGTGATAGGTAGAGCTCCAGGGACTAGATTAATTCTGAACTCAATTGTTCGCTTAGGTGGTAATCCTAAAACCGGCTCAAATATGTCGAGAAACTCACGAACAACATGAATTAAGGAAACGACATCTTCCTTATCACCATTATCGTCATCATGTGGACTTATAGAATATAAGGATGCCGTCGAATTGGAATCTGAATCTTTAAGAACAATAGAAATCTGCTTAACAGATTGGGGATGTCGAAGATAGGTAGTCCTCTCGGGACTTAGGATGTGGGCTTCATAACGATTAAGCCAATCCAGTCCCAAAATCATTCTGAAACCTAAGTAGCACATAACATGCAAATCGGCTCAGAAAGAATAATCACATAAAATAATCTCGACATCTTTACGAAGTAAACTGAGTGTTGCGGATCCACCAACCGGATTCGCAATTCTAAAAGAAGTCATCAAGCCCACAATATTTAAAGACAATGTATCAACAAGTTCTTTTGATATAAATGTGTGAGATGCACTCGTATCAAAAGGAGCAAGAATAGGAAGATCAAAAAATATAATAATGCCATCAAGGATAGAATGAGAAATACTTTACCACGGAAGTGTTACTAGGGGCTTGCACAACATTTAGCTTTCCCTCTTGCTTGCTTTGAAGTTTGGGACATGAAGATATAGTATGACTCGAACCTTTGCAATAGCGACAAGTAAGGGGCTTTAGGCACTTATTTCCCTAATGGTCCTTAGAACCACAATTATAGCATTCTCCATGACTAGAGGTAGGAGTCTTTGCTACCAAAGTTGCATGCTTCCCTTTCTTGTTGTGATAAGGCTTGAACTTAAAAGCATCTTCTTATTGATGTTTTGTTTGGCCCCCACAACTTCAACATCACTTTCTTTATCGGCCTCTTCAAGTCGAAGAGCGATATTAACAAGCCGATCGAAAGAAACTTCTAGTTTCAGAAGTATTGGCTTTTTGAGGTTCTTATTCAACCCATAGAAAAATCTCTGATTTTTCATCAACGGGGTTTTAATAAACTCGACCCCATATTTAGAAAGAGATTTAAAAAATGCGACATAGTCGGTCGTAGAAGATTCACCTTGAACAAGGTCTATAAAGCGACGGGCCAAAGTTACCTTTTTAGCTTTCGGCACAAATTTTAACTCGAACCTTTCCTGGAATTGCTCCCAAGTAATATCTGCTTCAACAATTTCTGAAATTAAAAGCTCATACCAATCTAATTCTCTCTCCTGGAGCATGCTAGAAGCCACTTGGACTCGATGTAAATCCGCAAGATTCTTGCGAGAAAAGATGCGACCGCATGTTCTAAGCCAAGCTTGGACTTCTATAACGCTTCTGAAACCCATGAATGGCCTTCCATCCAAATTGTTATAATCACTACACAAGCGTGCAAACCTAGATTTAGGATGAGTAGGCTCTGGAATAGGTCGGGCAGCTTGGGTGTTCTTTACAACATCTAGAAGTTGTGAGCAGACATAAATACTCTGTCCCAAGGAGTAGAACTGGATTGACCAGTGTTGGGAGGGCCTAGTCTAACCATTTCTCTTCTTTAAGAAGAAAGAAAGAAAAGGAAAAAGGTTATTCTCAGAATGAATATCATACAAACTTGATTGATAAAACAAGGCATCACAAAAGAAAATAGGATAGAACGGGTCCAATGACTCGAATTAAATCCTAAGGCATGACTCCTAAAAAGGACTTAGGACAATGATCCTTGCTAGATTATTCTACATTGTTCCAAGTTTGGCTCCAATACCACAGCGGTGACGCCCCACCTCTATACTCACGCTAGCCATGGACACTACTAGGTAATGTCGTCGACTAGCATGAAGAATAAGGCATTTGAGGAGCTATCATCTGTGTAATTGCTTTGTGCGAGTACCGATACATCAGATAGTATGACATGCATTTCATTTCAAGAGGACATCCGACGTAACAAATAAAACTCAAAGCAACTACACAGTGGCTATGTGGCCTTCGGAAACAAATATAGAAATAAGCATAAAACAAATCAGTCATAGATATTCATATCTCAAAGGCGGAAACAAATATGAATATAACACATAGAAGTGTGCATCAAAGTACAGGTCATACAAGATCCACTACATCACAAAAGAATAGGTACAAATACTAGACAAAAGAATATGTATACATCAAGGAGTCTCTATCTCGAATGTATAACAACAAAAACAACTAAGCTAAAGTAGTTAGCCAAAAGTCAGATGTCAGACCCTGATAAGAAATCAAGTGAAAGCACGTGTAACACCTCGGTCTGACCCAAGTATTGTTTAATAAGAAAAATAATAAATAGATCAGTCTAGCTATAAATATCACATAAGATGAGAAAGGATAATAGATAACACAAAAATATAAGATAACAATAATGCCATACAGTGTCAAGTATGCATTTGACAACAACAAAAATCACACAATATCTCAAATCTCCTCAAATATCCAAAAAGAATATCACATTCTTTAGCTTACTCCCCAAACCATAAATATTGACAAAACGTATCTATGCTAATTGCAAAATTTGGTGAAACATAAATTCCAGAAATCAACAATTAGAAATCCAGAAAACACAAAGGGGGAGGCCTATCACAAAAGGGAGCATGAAAACTCACCAACACGTGCATCATAAACGGAACGTTATTCCATGGTCGCTAACCATCAATTTTGAGCCAAAGCTCCACAAATGGCCCGAAGACCATGGGTTGCTACCCCACCAATTTTGAGTTGAAACTCCATAAACGGGGTTTAGTCCCCTACGCAAACAAAGAGACATCGCACATCGCTAGTCTATATCACCAAATGATCATCATCGATCAACAAGAAGTGTCAATTACACTAAGCTAGTAAATAAATGAGTTTAGCTTCATGTCCCATAACTACTGGCTTAACTTAAATATTTACGAACAAATTGTAGATTTTCACTCAAAGTTGTCGCAAGAGTTCAATCGAACAAGTCGAAGCATTAACCGACGAAGTAAATGCAAGCGTTTCATACCACTTGTTTTTCTAAGCCGTTTAATTAGATTTCTCATACGAATGAGGTAAAGGTTTGTATATACTAATAGATTGGAAATCCGTTTTATAAACGAGCTTTGTATTAAAAACAGAGTTGGAATCATCTTTGCGAAAGAGTTTGAATATTTACTACTAGTATAGAAACCTTTGTATTTTAAAGTGACAAATCACAAAAAATGATTGTAAAAACAATCAATCACCAAAAATTCACATATGACAATGTGAATTAAATCCATAAAAATCGATATCAAATCCGTCAAATGGATATTCCCAAATCCAAAGAAAGAAATCATCAAAGTCGATAGTAAGTGATAACAACTAACCGGATCAACAAAAATCGATTAAAATTGGAAACCCATACAAAACAGCCTAAATAGGAAAATATGAGCTGTTCCAGACGTCTGGGGGTTAATCCAGACGTCTGGATTTGTTTTCTGGAAATAGTTCAGAAAACCTCCAAGGCGTTTGAAATTACAAAACCAAACGTCTGACCCCAACCAGACGTCTGGACCTATAAATCAGACATCTGGAATTGGTCTCTGCCATTTTTTCTACCGCATATATTTTTCTCCAGGTCTATAAATAGATGTCTGAAATTACCAACCAGACGTCTGGTTGGTTCAGATGGGCAGAAATTACCCTACGCCAATAATGGCCAAATCGATTCGGAAGCGAACGGACAGGCGACAGAGACTAGGGATTTATGCCAAGCGACAACTCAGCCTTATAGGCTCTTCGATACACCCCAAATAACATGTCCAAATATCCAAGATAGGATCTTTAAAGATTTTAACTTCATAACACAAAAATTTGGAAAAATTCACCAAATCAATTCAAGTCAAAAGCAAATGAACATGAATAGATGTTAGGAATTCAGACCTAACAAAAATGATAGTTATAGACTTAGATGTGAGTTCAAGAATTCATCTTTGAACTCAAAACAACATGTGAGATGCTTTAAAACAAAGGAAAGATCAACCACACTTCAACTTCAACTCAAGAAGCTTCAATCTAAGCTCATAAGCAAATATTTTCTAAGTTAGGGTTTAGGAATTTCTGAAAATTAAAGAGAGATTGAGATGGAGAAGATGAAGAGGATGCTTACCTAAGCTTCTCCTTGATTTTAGAGAAAGAACTTGAATTTCCTAAGAGAACTAGGGCTTAGGAATTTTAAGTTCCCATTCATTCCCCTATTTTTCTCTTGAGCTTGAGTGTTAGTAAATAAGGAATGAAATGAATGAACGGGAGTTGGGTTTGATTGTTTGATAAAGGAGTTGGGTTCTCTTATTGGGTTAGTGGGCTGAAACCCAAACCCAAAGTCCCAAATGAAAATATCAAAATTCTACTCAACTCTAAATATATTGATATTTATACTTAAAAAGGCCGCAAACACCATTTTTGACTCAATGGAAGTGGTCTCGTGTCCTAATTCGACTGTTTACAAAAAGTGACCTTTCGGACTTAAATTTGACCAACAATGCTATATTTAAATAAAACATTTAAATATACAATCGTAAAATATGCGGGTTGTTATAGGAGCGCTCGATTTTTAAGGGTGGGAACACCCGAGGTGATAACATATTTGGTTCTATCCAGGTTAGGTGTAGGCTGGTCTTGTGTAGCAGGGGATCCCGTTGAGGTCCTTGGTACATTTTTCTAGGGGCGTACTGTGATGGGCGTTACACCAATAGCCCAGTCATTGTATGGAATCCATTCTTCAATACGATCCTTTTGTGATTTTGTTTGTAGAGCCTAGTATGCTAGAATTTAATTAATGTAATAATTTTGGCTATTTGAATAAGTATTTGTACTTAGACACTGTTATAATATCACTAGATTTTCTATAAAATGTTTTGGTTATCACAAGGGAAAAACCCATCGTGTTTATATGTGACACGGTCTTACGAGATACCTTTGTTTTTCGAAGGATTTTGATAACTCTAATAACTCAAATCGAGTGTGTTTTCTCAAGATGGTTTTCTAGACTGACTCGGGTGTTATTTTATTGTAATACTCGGGTCAGACCGAGTATTATTGATTCTTGTTAGAATGTTATGGAGCTAAGGAGATGAGCTGGAGGAGTTCAGATGTATATCACGTACTTGGCTATTTCCACTGTGTGAGTTATGTATATCAGGACAAATTATTATAACTGTTTAGATTGATGTATTGATTATTGTACTCTGATGATTGTAAGTATAAAACAATTATAGATTATTTTGTATAGAAATATGTTATTACATATTATATTGTGTTCCACTACGACTGTGAGATTCAGTATGTTGTTCGATTTTTTTCTTTTTCTATCTCTTCCTTCTTTACCCCTAGCAATCGGTATTTTCGGCACTTGAATATTCGACATGTAATATAGTGAATTTATTGATGTCGAATTTTCAAAGATCAAAAATTACGGGTCGTTACACTTGGTATCAGAGCTGAAGGTTAAGTGAGAACCTTGGCTTTGGTGGGGATTACTCATTAGAGACAGGGTCAATAGAACCCTAGAATGAGTTGAGAGTATTAATAGATATGAGCGTGTATTTGTTAGTGAATATAAAATGTTTTATATTGTGTTACTTATCTGTTGAGCGGTTTACGGATTCTGGTCGAATAGTGGGACGTTACGAATTCGACAGGATTTTTTAAACAATCGAACCAGGTAAACCGACACAATATGGTTTTGAAGCGGGTAAATGAAATAATTTTACCCAAACTATATTTTGATATGAAAGAAATAATTTTCAAAAATTATTCTAGTATACTAATGTGTTTAGATGTCATTATTACAATCAAGACATGATTATAAAATTGGAATGGTAAGATATAGCCAAATTAAGATTGTATATGTATGAATTATACAAATGAGTTATAAAAACTAAAATTGGGTTCAAACCAGAATTTGGATGAAAATAAATCCCGAAGATATTTAGAAGTATTTTCCAAAGTGTTTGAAATAAATAATAGTATTATTATTTTGGAGATATTGTTGAATAGAAAAATGGTTTTAAATGGATTTTGGAAGGAATAGCACTGAACTCACCATAATCACTGGAAAAAAATTCTGGTGATAACGGCCACATCATCAGTCTTCATTTTCAAGTTTCTAAGTGACTGGTTGCTACCGAAATAATCTGGTATGGAGATTTTTTGTGAAAACAAGTGTTGTTTTGGAAACTCCAAAGGGAAATTGTTTTGGAATGGAACCAAGTGAATTTTGAAAATTCTAATAAAATGGTGTGTTAAACTAAGGGAGCTATATATATATATATATATTTGATTTCATGAAATAAATACTAGTGTTTGAATTCTGGAATCCTTAATTAGGTCAGGAAATAAGTTTTGAATTAAAACTTAGGTAATAGAAATTTCACTATGAAATAAAAATTTAACTTAAGCAAGTTACATAAATTAAATTGGTAAAAGGAAATGGTATGGATTTGAATTTAACTTAAGCTAAGTTAAATAAAATTGAGTTGGATTTGAATTGATTTGAAAATAAAATTGGATTGAATTATAAATGATATTGAATGGAATTGACTATAGAGTTTGAATTGTAAAGTGGTTGTTTAACTATGAGTTATAAATTAGTGAATGGAATAAAATTTTAAGTGGAAAAGAAAATTCTGGAAATGTGAGAAATAAGTTGTGTAACTTGTAATTGGGAAGGTGGAATAGAAAAGCCAAAAAATAAATAAAAATGTTTTGATATTTTGGTGAAGAAATAAAAATCCAAACTTGAGTTATAAGATGAGTTGAACTCAAGTAAATTAAATGAAGTGATTTTTGATATAAAAATCTAATTGTGAATCATAAATTGGAAGTGAACTAATTGGATAAATTAATTAGTTAATTGAATATAGGAATGGAGTTTAACTTGGTTAAGTAAACTGCATTGTGGATTAAAAGTGGATATTGGAAAATGAAAACTTGAGTTATAAATGAGAATTCGACTTAAATTATAAGCGAATAAAATATAATTTGAAATAATGTCGAATGAAATGGAAATGGTATGAAATAGTGTTGATTTAAGTTATAAATAAATTCAATGTAAGCAAAAATAAATTGAATATGGCCTTGGATATTATTTAAATGATTTCGAGAATAAATTTAAGTAAGGAATTAAGTGGAGTTTGAGTGCAATGGACTTAAGTCATATAATTAAATTGATATGAAATAATGGTAACTTTAGTTAATATTTTGGATGAAAGCTAGGCTTAAATAAATTTATGGATTGAATGTTGTTGACACAAAAAAGTTTAGTAAGCAAGGTTTTTGTTGAAAAACTGATTGAGTATAATTTGAAATGAAATTTGATTTCAATGGAAATGAACTTAAGTTATATTGGAATGAATAAAATTGAACAAATTAACTTGAGTTAATATATATGCATGGAAAAATTGTTGTTTGACGTAAACAGAAGTAAATAAAATTATACAATATATGCGGGAAGTGAATAAATTGATTTAGAATTGATTTGGAATGTATATAAATATAATATGTGTGTTTAAAGTGAATGTAAGAAAAGAAGTTGTAAATCATTTGAATTGAATGAAATGGTATATGGATTGATTGAAAGTAATTAAATTGGTGTTGGAACCTTATAATTGCTTATAAATATATGTTTAGCATGCATTGCTTATGAAATTCATGTGTTAACTAGTTGAATAAATGAAACATTATTAGAATTTCATGTTTTGGTACTTACGTGTTTAAAATTGAGTAAGTACAGGTACCTGTAGGCTATTGGGCTAGATTTGGGTTGCGTAACTACATATAAAATAAGCCGCTCATTAAAAACGCTAAAATAAGGTATGTTTTCGGATTAAATACCGTAAAATTATAAATGTTGTTATATATTTTGTTTTTCGACCATGTGGGTCGATGTATATATTTTATCTCTCTTGTCATATTGCAAAAGTTCCTCCGTACAAATGAGACTCCACCAAATTTTTTTGAAAACTTTGGGTGCTAGAAAAATTTTGAAAAAATTTGTTAACCTAAAAGGGTTGATTTTTGAATTTAAATTGAAAGAAAGGATTTTGAATCAGAAGTGAAACTAAAGGGTTTAGAAAAGGGAATGTCAAGTTTCAACTAAGTGAGTTTGATAAGTTATTGGGTTTGGATCATTCGTCCTACCTTAGCAATTTCGGGGATGAAATTCTTCTAAGGGGTGAGGAATGTAACGACCCGAATTTTTTGATATTTGATTTGGAACATTTAAATGGTTTTAAGTATTGGTTTTGGAATATAAATTGATTTTTGGATATGAAGATTCTGATTGAAAATTTTAGAATGAATTTAAAAATTCAAATATAGCGAATTATTGAATGAATTAAATTGTTGAATTAATAATTGAAAATCGTTTAAATAATTGAATTGGAATTGAATGTGAATCGAAAACGATTTCTAATGTTGATATAAATTTTATTTGAATTAGAATTGAGTTAGTAAGTTTTTAAAACTGGAATTTCAAGCGAATTCATAAATTTTTGAAATCGCCGATTTAATCGACGAGTTAAAATAGCGATCCGAGGCACTATCTCGAAATTTGATGGAACCAGCTCCACTGGATCCGTAATAGTGTATTATTACTGGATTTCAAATTTCGCAGCGTTTGGATTTACCATATGGTCACACGATCTAATAATGCCTAGAAATAATTTAATTTAATTTAAATAGTCGATTTAAAAAGCTATCTTCTCCATACGACCAAATTAGAACTCCAAACTTATTCCATTAGGTTCGGAATAGGTGTATAATATTAGGAACGCGAGGAGGTACGCCTCCGTAGGATCACAATTTCAAGATATGCATAACGAGATATTTTATAATTAAATGATATTATAAATTTAAACTCATAGCCGTTCCTTTCTTTTGAAGCAAGCCCAAATTTATACACAAGATCTCCCCACTTTCATTTCAATCAGATCGTGCCTCCTTCCTCTTTAATATAACGATCTCGTTCTCAAATTAAAAAAAAGAACGAAATCGAATAAAAACACGTTCCCGCCTCTTCTCTCTTTCAGTTGAATGAAGATGAAATCAAAATTCATTGAAAAAAAGAAAGAAGCGATCGAAATCGATCGCGACTACCTATTGATTGCGCGCTCGATGTCATCGTCGAAGGAGCATCATTCTTCAATCGGGAACTGGCATTGGCGGCGTTGTTCTGGTAGTTGATGGCGAGGTAGGATAGTGTGGTGCAGCAACCTTAGGGAGGATTTGACAGTATCGTTTGGGCAATTCGACTTTAGAGCAACTGCTTGCTTGAATTAATGGAGTTCGGCCTCGTCTTAGGTCGTGTGACTCATACGTACTAAGTGTAGAACTAAATAGTTCCCACATCAAGTCGAGGAACTAATATGGCCAAACTTGATAGTCGGTTGTTTAACTATCAAAGCAACGAACAAATATTTAGCACCATACACAATCACTAGGCCCTTTTATTAATCTTTTATTAATTAATTCACCTGCCAAATATTCACTTCAAATTATGTTTAAAAGATATAATCTCAAAACCATTTCAATATCTCAATATTGAAAAACATTTCCATTTACTTATTTAATAATAAGTAATTCACAAATCGATTTATTTTCAAACACTTAGGAAATATTACATATACTTAAATTAAGATTAAGTATACATTTTATTCTTTAAGGAAAACGTTCTCTTTAATATCTTTTATTTGGGTTAAAACGAATGTTGCGTAAAACATTGTTACGACAACCCAAAATCACTAGTATAGGGATTCAAAAATATGATAGATATATAAATACCATATACTATACAAAATATTTCCTTTCGAAATCATTTACTATAACAACAGTGTTATAGTCCATCATTTTCTTATTCCTCGAAAACGTCTATTTCAACAATGAATGTTGAAATGTATGGTTTCGATACTTAGCACATTTTAAAACATCTTTAAACCATTTAACTCCATTTAAAATATCACTTTCCAAATCATTCAATTTGAAATATTATTCACTGTCCAAAATCGTGAATATACAAAATTTTCACTAACTCAAATAAATCCCAATCTAGCTCCAAAATGTAGTGCTCATCAATACAAACCCAACGCAATCCGTTTCGTGCGAAACAGACCTCGTATGAAAAAATTATGATATTTAGAAGTTTACACGATTTTAAATATAAATTAATTTCAATTTCTTTTTATATATATATTTTTAAACCTTTAATTTATCTGGGCCATTTTTTTCACCTTGGTTAACATCTTGTCGGCTATTCTTTCTTCCTTCTCCCCTAGGTTAGAATGCGAATGAAACCCACCGACTGCCGCTTTTAAACGAATTATTGCGACCACATCACGACGTTTAAAGACGATCAGCCACCGTCGTTCGACTCGCCTATGAGAACACCACTATCGGCCAGAGCCTTGTGATGCCCGACCTCCCCAATTCATTGAAAAATGTGCACAAACACTAGGTGGATGCGACCAATTTCTGCCCCTATGGTCGAGGATTCTTTGACCTATCCGTATGGATTTGAAGATCTTGTCGTTCTCTTCGATGTTGTAGTTGAGCATTTTGGCTAATTGTTTATGGATAGAGAGAGATTAAGGGATGAAAGATTGAATGGTTTCGGCCATTAAATTATAACCAGTGGCTAACCCTAGATCTATTAGGGTTATGGAAAATAAGAAAAATTCGGGTCCTTTTATAGAAAATATTCGTGCACTATTCATCCGAAAATTTTTCAAACTCGAGATGAAGCGTGCCACCTGGCGTTTTAAGGTTTACCCCTATTCCGAATGCATTAGAATATATATTGAGAGCCAATTTCGATCGTATTTGGAAGGTAGGTTTTCGACTCGACTATTTAAATTTAAATTTTACTTAAACCGATTTCTACACGTTTTAGCTTGCCCCGGACAAACCGTAAATCTGATTGACACGAAATTTGAAATCTTACAATAATATAACATTACGGATCGAATGAAACTAGTTTCGTGGAAATCCAAGACCGTATGAAAAATGTCTGTTATCCCATTTTTGGTCAAAACTGGAACATCAATGTTATGTGCGTTCCCACCACGACCGAACCAAGAAGAAGCAAGCAAGCGTATATAGGTCCGGAATTTCACTCATACTAGTTGAAGTATATAAGGGTCAGAATCCCCAAGTCTTCATTTAGCAATTCAAATACGAGAGTGTCGTTCGGTACTTGCAAGCCCTTCATATTCGTTTGGTAGACCGAAGTTATCAAGATCATTCGGTATGAGTCCATCCGATAGTACAAGGTCGAAGGGCCATTCGGCACTCAAACTACCGAACTCATTCGGTAGGACAAGGCAGGAGGCCATTCGGCGATGCACTTCTCAGCTCATTCGGTACTCATTCCTCGTGCAGCCTCTACCACCGGTCCAAACCCTTCCCAAGCAACGCCGGTCCACACCAACATGCCTCCATGCTCCATCGAACCAACATGCCTCCAAGCTCCTCCATAACCGAACCAACCCACGTCCACTCACCACCGGACCAACTACCACCGAACCACAACTCCAACAACCCACTACCGGACCACCCTACACCGAACCAGGTGACCACCGAACCAAGGAACGCCGAACCAAAGTTGCCAGTCCAGATTGCTTCAGCCCAGGCCCGCCAGCAGCTATATACATCCAAGACCTCTACCCCCAGCCTCACTCTATAAATAGAGGGGCAGGGGTACAACAATGGCGGAGAAGTTTGAGAGCTCAAGCACGGAAGGAACTTTCAAACAACTTTCAATTACTTGTAACCAAAGCTTTGTACTTGTAATCTGAAGAGAAAGAGGAGAATAACATATAAAGTGGACGTAGGCACGTTCTGGCCGAACCACTATAAATATGTGTGTCTTTTACAGTTTAGTCCCTGCTTTTTACATATTTGCATAAATCACCCAAATCGCTAAGAACAACATATAATCAACTAAATCGTACGACTTTGGGGTGTTTGCCCATTTTTTGCGCAAACATTTTGGTGCTTTCACTGAGAATTGAACTCAAGGACCTACCGCTTGGAAGTTGAATTTGAGAGTTTAGGGATTCAGATTGGAAGAGTCATGGCGAGACAATCAAGCAGAAGGCCAAGGCCAGAGCAGAGTCAACAGGAAGCGAGTCAAGAGGCTTCCTCAGGAGCAAACCAAGCTTCAGCCTTCGTCACTAGGGATGAGATGGAGGCTATGATGAGAAGATAAGTAGAGATGATCCAGAACTTGCTTCAGCAAATTGGGCAACTTGGAGCACAAAACCAAGGAGCAACTGGAGTTCAGAACGGAGCAGGACCATCTGGCATAGCACCAGAGCTAGGGGGCACTCACGTAGAGCATGTTAATCCGATCCCGGGAAGAGAGGCGGGGGCATCCGAACAACCTGATGGCAATAGAGGAGTGAACGCTCGGTCAAGGGGGTAGATCCCAGAGTTCCCTCGTGAACTCGGGGGGCAGGTTGAAACTGATGAACGAAGATTGCATCTCGGAGACGATGACAGATTGGCGGAGATGGTTAGAATAGCTATGAGAGGCGGTTTAGTAAACAAAGACTTGGAAGATGCAAACAGGAGTCCTTTTTCTTCTGCAATTAGGATGGCTAGGAACCCACCAGAATTCAAGCTACCATCAGTAGAGATGTACGATGGGAGGACAGACCCTGCGGTCCATCTTACTAAGTATATGAGGCACATGGAAGTGCTGGGGGCATCACAGGAGATCATGGCCCGGTGCTTTCCACTGTATTTGACGGACATTGCAGCGTTATGGTTTAGGCAACTGGAGAGCGGCTCCATAGGAACGTGGGCAGATTTAACTGAGAGATTCATGAGGCAATTCAGAGTTCATATTGCGAGACCCAAGAATGTGATGACTTTGGCAACCTTGAAGTAGAAAACTGGAGAGACTTTAAGGAGCTTTCTAACGCGATTTAGTGTGGCGGCAGCATCTGTGGATCGACCAGATCAATCTATGGTCATGATGGCGGCTGTATCTGGAATAGCTTATAGTACAGAGTTCAAGAATTCATTAACCAAGGACCCGCCTATGAATCTGGGAGAGTTCTATCATGAGGCTGAAAAGTTTCTGCGTTTGGAAGATGCTAGTGCAGAAAGAGAGGAAGAAGATGACGTTTACGCAATCAAGAGCGGAAACCCACCTGGAAAGGATGCGGAGACTAGCAAAGGAAAGAGAAAGGCTGAGGATAATGATGACAGGACAAAGCGGCTACGGAGAGAGCCACGATTCACCACCTACACTGAGCTGAATGAGAGTCTGGAACGAATTTATCAGGATACCAAGGGGCAGGTTCCGTATCGTAGACCAATGCGAAGGGATCCAACCTCTGAAGAAAGAAAATCAGATAAGTTTTGTGTATTCCATGAATTAAACGGTCATAACACTAATGATTGTAGGCATTTGAAGGACGAGATGGAAGGGCATATCAGGAACGGTATGCTCCTTCAGTATGTGAGGAGGTGTACTCCAGCAGTGGAGCCAGAGCGACCACCGTTTACATCGGCAAGAGGTGACCCTGGACCGGGGCACCGTTTGATTATCCATTGATTGCTTGATCAAAATAACGATGAACAAGTTGTAAACCTCTCGCTAACACGGTTAAATCATTTACACATGTGAGGGATCGCGCACGATCCATAGGCATGCTCTGAATGACTACCAGCCGCATTATAGTAAGAGTTTACGTTTTGACATCTTCATTCTGTTTTTTGCTTTGATTTTGATTTGAACATTTAAATTCTTCCTGTTTGGACATTTCTTCCGTAAGGTTTATATAATTATTGCTTTAACATTTACCATTTTATGGAAAAATTTACTTGTATGCTCGTTGGATCGTGAACGGTCCACAAGTACCTCTTGCATGGCAGCGAACTGCCGAAGTCTTTGATTCGGAAACTCCCCCAAACAATAACTCCGGCACTGATAATATTAAGTCCCCCCCGGGCACACATAATTCGCCTCGAACGGCACCCGACCTCGAACGGTCACAACTCGCCTCGAACGGCACCCGACTTCGAACAGTCACAATTCGCCTCGAACGGCACCCGATCGCGAAGGGTCACAACTCGCCTCGAACGGCACCCGACTTCGAACAGTCACAATTCGCCTCGAACGACACCCGATCGCGAACGGTCACAATTCGCCTCGAACGGCACCCGACTTCGAACAGTCACAAACTCGCCTCGAACGGCACAACTCATCTCGCCACAAATGGCTCGATCGCGAAAGGTCGCCATTTGAGGTCCACCTCCTGACCGCCAACAGTCGCACCTTACCACGAATGGCTAGATCTCAAACGATCGTCATCCGAAGTAAGGCGCTTGACCGCGAACGGTCACATTTCACCCCAAGTGGCTTGATCGCGAACGGTCGCCATTTGAGGTCCGCCCTCTGACCGGGCTCGGTCGCACTTTACCTCGAATGGCTCGATCCCAAACGGTCGTCATTTAAAGTAAAGCGCTTGACCGTGAACGGTCACATTCCACCGCAAATGACTCGATCTCGAACGATCGTCGCATGGATTTAGACGCTTGACCGCGAACGGTCGCACTTCACCTCAAATGACTCGATCGCGAACAGTCGTCATTTGAAGTTAGGCGCTTGACCATGAACGGCCGCGCTTCATCCCAAATAGCTCAATCCCGAACGGTCGTCATTTGGGGCCATATAAAATATCAGACTCTTTACAGGTTGTCAACAGGATATGAACTTCCAGCTCATGGCATTACAAAACACGCCTTCTTACCGCAAGGCATGTTTTGGGGGCAAAGTGTTATCCCATTTTTGGTCAAAATTGGAACATCAATGTTATGTGCGTTCCCACCACGACCGAACCAAGAAGAAGCAAGCAAGCGTATATAGGTCCGGAGTTTCACTCATACTAGTTGAAGTATATAAGGGTCAGAATCCCCAAGTCTTCATTTAGCAATTCAAATACGAGAGTGTCGTTCGGTACTTGCAAGCCCTTCATATTCGTTCGGTAGACCGAAGTTATCAAGATCATTCGGTATGCGTCCATCCGGTAGTACAAGGTCGAAGGGCCATTCGGCACTTAAACTACCGAACTCATTCGGTAGGACAAGGCAGGAGGCCATTCGGCGATGCACTTCTCAGCTCATTCGGTACTCATTCCTCGTGCAGCCTCTACCACCGGTCCAAACCCTTCCCAAGCAACGCCGGTCCACACCAACATGCCTCCATGCTCCGCCGAACCAACATGCCTCCAAGCTCTTCTATAACCGAACCAACCCACGTCCACTCACCACCGAACCAACTACCACCGAACCACAACTCCAACAACCCACTACCGGAACACCCTACACCGAACCAGGTGACCACCGAACCAAGGAACGCCGAACCAAAGTTGCCAGTCCAGATTGCTTCAGCCCAGGCCCGCCAGCAGCTATATACATCCAAGACCTCTACCCCCAGCCTCACTCTATAAATAGAGGGGCAGGGTTACAACAATGGCGGAGAAGTTTGAGAGCTCAAGCACGGAAGGAACTTTCAAACAACTTTCAATTACTTGTAACCAAAGCTTTGTACTTGTAATCTGAAGAGAAAGAGGAGAATAACATATAAAGTGGACGTAGGCACGTTCTGGCCGAACCACTATAAATCTGTGTGTCTTTTACAGTTTAGTCCCTGCTTTTTACATATTTGCATAAATCACCCAAATCGCTAAGAACAACATATAATCAACTAAATCGTACGACTTTGGGGTGTTTGCCCATTTTTTGTGCAAACAATGTCCATTTTCACTCGTCAATTAAATATTAAAATATTCAATTTTGACAAATTAACTTCAAATTCAGTTTTAAAAGTTTACTATCATCATTGTAATTCAAATATAATTTATTACAACTTTATAAATCATTTTTATTCACATATGATTCAATTTCCAATTATTTCTACAATTTCAAATATTAAATTATCAATTTAGTTATCCAATTAAATTCTTATATTCGAAATATAAGTTATTCAGCTTATAAAATTTACTTGTGAATATTTAAAATCAATTAAATATATGAATTTCAAATGGCTGAAATTCTAGGTCGTCACATTCTCCCTTACTTAAAAGAATTTCATCCCCGAAATTACCAAGTAAGAAAAAGTTACAGAATCCATTACTTTTCAAAACAACTCGTTCAAATTAGATTTCAAAATTATTAAAACATTTTAACTTTTCCAAATCTCTCGTTGAACTTCTTATAAAAACTTCTCTAAGTTTTCAAATTCATTTATAGTTATTCTTTTCAAAACCAACTATATCGTTTAACTTTTTATCTCAATAATCAAAATTATTAGTTATCAAAATTTTCAAAATTCCCAAAATTTTTCTAATGCCTTAAATATTCAAAAAAAACCGTCAGCGTCTCCTTTGCGTGGTTCGATCGTAGTAGGATCACAACATATATATATATATATATATCACAAATATACATCTCATCTTCGAGAATGAGGCATCCCGTAGGGAAAAAAGTATACAAGTAGGATATGTAATCCGAGATATGTACCTTATATATTATTAGCGAGCATATACGACTAATATAGCGCGAAAACGAGCTCCAAATGTAAAGCAAGCGCCATCCGTACCTACTATACACTCAACAAACAATGAGAAACATGTACATATGAAAATAATATCAATATACAACATATACCAATACAACAACTATATATGCCAATATAGCAAATGCAATCAAAAGCAACAAATCCAACTATCATCTAACTAACATCCAACAAAACAATATCTATCCAACAAATCCATAATCAAATCAATATAAATTCATTTCTCATTAATATTCATTGAATTGGTTTTCAATTTATTCACATTTGTTTCATTAACATTGAATTTTACTAACATTCATTCATTCATTCATTCATTGTCAATTAGTTTACATTCACTAATTTACATTCATTTTAGTTCACTTTCAATTTAAATCAAATTCAGTTCCTTTTAAATTTACTTCACTTCCATTTTGAATTCAATTACTTTAGCTTTCAATTTCATTAATTAAATTCCATATGAATTTCTACACAATCAACTAACATTCATTTAACAATCAATATATAACCAACATTACCAAATTTATTCAATTTACTTCAACATTTATTTTTACTTACCTTCAATTTGGTTTAATATTCAATTCGGACTGAATTCTAGTATTCACCATTTTCACATTTTTTTATACAACACTTCCAATATTATTATTAATTCACAACTTCTTAACTTAAGTTTTATTCAATTCTTAGCAACGATATTTCTAATGCTAATTTCTTTAACAATTAAAGTTGAATTTCCTTATATAACTCAAATTTATATTCATTTATTGACTTCATTTCACTTTATTAATTTACTTTAATATCAATATTAACTTCATTCAACATTCACTTTCACTATACAACTTAAGTTTATCTCTAAGTCATTTTATTAACCTTTTACTAAAGTCAAATTTCATCTTCACTTATTCAAATTCAGATTTTGTTTTTCTTAATAAAAATTGTTTAACCATCTTAGTATTTGATCTCACTTACTATTTCTCATTTTATAATTTATACAACTTAGTTTTTTATAATTCCATGAACATCTACCTAAGTTCACTTCCACTCACTAAACTCATTTTATAATTTCTATTCATCGTTATTCAATCACTTTACAACATAGGTTTATTTAAACATTCAAAGTCCTATTATATAATCACTTACCACTTATGTTTAACTTTACCAAAATTAAAAATCTTTATTTCATATTATAAGTCCAAAACTCATTTTACTTATATTCATCAATTTCAACTAGGATTTTAAATTCAAATTCGTTTATCACAAGAAAACTCAAATTTTCAATTTACTATTGGTAGCAAATCAATCACACAGAAACTCGAAAATGATACTGATGATGCTGCAATCATCACCCATATTATTTTACAACAACAGTAGTGAATTTCGTGCTTTATATTCTTTCAATTTTTTTTATAAATCACATTTACAAATCTTATACTTATATAATTTCACTGTTTCACTTTACTTATATAAGATCATTCCAAATTTATTTATCTTATTTGGATTTATAATAATATAACCTCTTTAACTTTGAAAAATAACTTTCAAAATCAACAGGATTCAAAATTTCAAATTCTTAGTTCAAATCCTTTTTCATTTACAACACATATTTATAAATATATTCAAATAGTTTCATTTCCTATATATAAGATTATTTCACAATTGTAAATCATATTAATTATAATTCCATACTTTATAATTCATTTGCTTATATAATTTATTCTTTCACAATTGTTGTCTTTATTTAGATTTTTCGAACAACTTTTATCAACTTATATATATTTACATTTTCAACAACCAAACAATACATTTATATACACTTTAATAATTTTAGAAAAACTTATTTCCATTATATATAAAATATAATAGAAGTAAAATTATCTCATTTACCAATTTAAAATGATACTATGTCGGCTTGCCTCGTTTAACTGTTTAGAAATCCCTATCGATAATATGGCGTCCCACATATCGAACAAAATTCACAAACAACTCAACATATAAGTAAACACAATATAAAACCTTTTTATAATCACTAACAAATATGTGCTCATATATATAATACACTCAACTCAATCTAGGATGCTACTGCTCCTATCTATACTGAGTACACATCAAAACTTAGGAATGTACAAAATCTAAGCTCTGATATCAAATGTAACGACCCGCAAATCCGTCCCCTTTGAATCGACAATAATCCACACATATCCGACCCAAGAAGCAAAGACTGACGGAAAGTCAAGAGAAAGAAAAGAAGAGAGAAGAAGAGAAGAGAAGAAAGAGAGAAGATAGAACCAAACAGAACAATACAGAATCTTACATCACAGCGGAAAACATATAATATCATATTAACGATCTTTACAAAACAGAAACTGTATATACATACATCAATCAGAGTTCAACAATCAATCAATAGTTATCATCCTGGACAGTTATAATAAACTGTTCTTACAAATGCCGATAATATAAACAACAACAATAAGCACAATGCATCGGATAATCAAAATAGATACGTGTATATGAAAATGAAGATCTCCAGCTCTCCTGCTAAAGCTCCAATAGCACCAATCTAAACCTGTAAATACACTCGGTCTGACTCGAGCATTGAAAGGGAAGAACGACCGGATCCATCTGGTAAACCAGCGTGAGAAACACACCCAACTAAATTTATTAGATTACCAAACTTTTCCTTAGTTTACAAAACAAAAGTATCTCGTAAGATAAGTCCACACATAAACACAGACATGTTTTTACCTTACGATAACTAAAACATTTCTTTCATATCAAATCCTCTCATATTATACTAGTGTCTAGTATATACAAATAATATTAATCATAGTCGAAATGGTTACCCATATAGCATTTCGAGGCTATTCATTACGCCTTTACAAACAAAATCGCAGCTTGTAGTGATGTAACGACCCAGAATTTTTATTAATTAAAATTTGGATATTTAATTAATTTTAAATATAAATAAGTGAAATTTATAATTCGAATAAATTTTATTTCAAATAATTGGATTTAATTGGATAATTAAATCGATAATTTAATATGTTAAATTATGGAAATAATGAAAAATTGGGTTAAATATGATTGAAAATGATTTGTGAAATTTTATTATATCATATTGAAGTTAGAAAGATGTTTGTGAACTTTTAAAATCGAATTAAAAGTTAATTTGTGAAAATTGAATGTTTTAATATTTAATCGACTAGTGAAAATAACCAATTTTCGAACAGTCTCAGAATTGGACGAAACTAGTTCCATTAGATCCATAATAGTTTGTTATTACCGAATTTCAATTTCGTAGCAATCGGAGTTATCGTTTGATCGTGGCAGCTCGAAACGCATCGAAATTGTTTTTAATATTAATTTGGCGAGTTAAAATAGTCATTTTTCAAACAGTTTCGGATTTCGACGAAACCAGTTTCATCGGATCCGTAATGTGATATTATTGTACGGTTTCAAATTTTGTGTCAATCGGATTTATCGTTTGTCCGGTACAAGCTAAAACGCCTAGAAATTCGTTTAATCGGTTTAATTTTAAATTGAACGTTTATCGCTATAACTCGCACGGATGACCGAATTAGCTCCCGAAACACGTTCCATTGTGTTCAGAACGTGGGGTAAACCTTAGAAATGCCAACCGGCACGCTTCATTTGGAGTTCGGAAATTCCGGGTGAATAGTAAATTGGAAAATTTTCTATATAAGCCCTTCACTTTGCTCATTTGCATCAAAACAAGGCTAAGGTTTCAATAAACATTCAGGCCGCCTCCAACTGATATGAATGGCCAGAAATTCATTTCTTTCTTCCTCAAATTCCTTTCAATCCATCAGTTATTTGCAAAAGTTGTTAACTACAACATTGTAGATCGTAGCGAGAGCTACGAGATCAACTATGGAGATCGCATTTGGAGCTACAGATCTTCATCAATGTGGTCGCGTTTGTCATGAAGTCGCGCACGTTTTTTCCATGCACCTGGGTGACCGAGCTCACTATGCTTCCAGCCGAGCATGGAGTACGAGACGCTCTTCAACATGGTGCTTGCTGATCGAGTTCATGTCGCTTGTAGTGGTAGCATAATTAAACCCTAATTTCTATTTGATGGGTTCGGCCTTTCGTTCGTTACCTGTAGAAGTTAGCGCGCGTGGAAGGAGATGAAGGGAGCGGATAGGATCTGGAAGCAAGAAATTTGCACGGCCCAGATTAGATTAGGTTTGAAAATAAAATTTATGTTGTAATTTTTATAATAAAAATTCGCGTAACTTTGAAAAATCATATCTTTTTCATACGAGGTCGAAAACGCGCGAAACCAGTTGCGTTGGAATCGTATGGACGAGCACTACGCTATGGAATTGATTGGAGTCGTTTGGAGTTAGTAAGAATTTTGGGTAAAATTAAACGTCCGTTTAATTTTATTCGAAATAAATCGATAAAACGAAATTGAAATCAAGGTGAGAACTTCTCACTCAATCGAATCGGTTTCGATTTTAATTTTAAATAGTTAGATTTTAAATTCTTAAATGTATGTTTGAATGATGATTGTTATCTATTGATTGTTAAAATAGACATTATGTGTCGTTAGTAAGCGGATGTTATTTTTATTAAAAACATATACCGCGAATATTTCATAAACAGTGAAATTGGTATTATTTATGTACTTGGAATTGATTTCCCGCAGTATATAGCGGATGAGACCCTATTGCGCC
Source organism: Allium cepa (assembly GCA_030765085.1). Taxonomy (NCBI): domain Eukaryota; kingdom Viridiplantae; phylum Streptophyta; class Magnoliopsida; order Asparagales; family Amaryllidaceae; genus Allium; species Allium cepa. Next base: position 957,114,090 of record CM060939.1, on the reverse strand, counting down.
GCCTATTAAGCGGATAATATTTTAAATCCCATATACCGCTATAATTTCGTACTGGAACGAAATTGGTATTGTGCTAACATCTTTGGATGCAGGAAAACAGGTTGGAGGGATCCAACTGGATTCCTCAATAGTATTTATTTGATTATGGATATTTTGATATTCGTTGATTATCATATACAGATATATGATATCGTTGTTGTCGTGATTGACTATTTGGTATGTAGCATCATTGGGCCAAATTTTGGAATTTTAAAAGGGTTTTTAAAGTGATTTTTGGAGAGTATATGTTTATAAAATATTTTTGGAATTGATTGATTTTAAATAAATAAACGTTATAATTTTAATGTTATAAAAATTATGATTTCTGAGAAATATAGTTAAAAGTTGATTTTTGAAAATATGAGGCTAATGATTTTATAAAATAGTTTAATCGGGATTTTTGAATTTATTATAAAAGGTTGAAAATATAGGATTTATAAAATTTGATTATTTTATAAATCAAAATGGTGAAATTATAAAGGGGATTAAAGATGTTTTAAAAGAATAATAGTATAAATTGATTTATATAAGAAATTTATAAATTGATATTTATAAATTAAAGTATTGGAATTATAAAACGAGTTTTTATAAGTGTTAGAATGAATTGTGAATAAATTTCGTAAATGAATGAAATTTATAAAATTATAAACAGTGAAGTTATAAATGGAATTTTATAAGCAGTAGGTTTATAAAATTTATAAAGTTATTAAAACAATAGATTTGGGTAAATAAATGAATCTTATAAGTTATAAGATTTAAAAGTTTGGAAGTTCAAAAGAACGATTTTTGCAAACAAATAAATTATAAGTATTTGACTTATAATATGAATTTCTAGTATATCATTGAGATATGAATTGAGATAGGTTAATAAAGGAATTTATAAAAAGGAAATTGTTATAAAATAAATAGAAATGGAATTTATAAACATTGTTTTTATAAATCCACAAAACGACTTATTTTGATAAGTAAATTGCTATAGCATATTAAAGGAGTTATATTCACGTTTTAGACAGTGAATAATCCTTTAAGATAAAATGTATAGAAGTGATGAAATTGGTTAACGTAGTATATTCACGTTTTTGGATAGGAATAATATGTTAAAGAAATTGTTTTGAATGTGATGTTTTAAAGAGAATTAAAACGATCTAACGATGTTATCAAAACGTGTTGAGATTCGAAACCATAGATTTCAACATTCATTGTTGAAATAGACGTTTCCGAGAAATAAAAGGAAATGGTGGACTATAACACTGTTGTTATAGTAAATGATTTCCGAAAGGAAATGTTTTGTATAGTATTGGGATTTATATATCTATTTTAATTTCGAATCCCTATACTAGTAAATTTGGGTTGTCGTAACGATGTTTTACGTAACATTCATTTTGGCCCAAATAAATATATTTAAGAGAATGATTTCCTTAAAGAATGAAATATATACTTAATCTCGATTTAAGTATGTTGAATATTTTCCAAGTGTTGAAAATAAATGGATTTGGGAATTACTTATTAAGTAAGTATGGAAATGTTTTCCAATATAAAGTGAAGATTTTGAGAATTTATCTTTTTGAAGATAAATTGAAAATGAGTAATTGAAGTCGTATATTCATAGATATTTTGGAATATAAATTCACTATGGAATTTATAAAAGAAAGGGGAATTTGTTTAAAAATAAATATTGATTTATTTTTGAAGTGTGAAAATTATATATCTTGTAAAGATATTTTTGGGAAATAAATAATTTGAAAAATTATTTGGAATCTGGTGATGTTGTGCATATCCATTGATAGTTCAATAACCGACTATCAATATTTACCTTTGAATGTGTATTTGTTGTGATTTGCTGAATTTGAATGCCACACTTATTTTTAAATTATTGCGCTCGTTATTCGGATTACCCATTCCAAATAGTGATATGACGTAATGGATAGCTTTGATGACCGGTGTTGAAGACCGGATATTTGCGAGAGCGATAGGATGACCTGTCGATTGACTCTGCACCGAGTTGCTCCGGTATAGAGTTCTCCATATGTGATGGGGAATCCGATCAGGATTGTGGATATCCGGATTGCAAGGACTTCTTTGTAAGTGCCTTCGGTTCTGTTCGAGCCCGGAACAGACTTGTATGGATAGTATGTCTGACATTACAAATTGAGATATAAAGTTGATTTCTTTCAAATATATTTCTGTTGGTGGCGGCGAATTTATTCTCTTAGCTTAACACCCTTCTATGAGACATAAGAGCTCAGAGGTTATGTAGTTGAAGGTTATCAGCAATATATTCCCAATTTGGTAATGTGACATGCTGAGTGTTGCTATGAAATGATCATTGTGTTGATCATTTGTGATATGATCATTTGTTTGATCGTTTATCTTTGTGATCATTTCTATGATCATTTGTTGACTCAAAGCATGGCTTTTGTATAAAGTGTGGCTTTGTGGACGAGACTTCGTCGGACCTCACACCCCGAAATGGTCAAAACAGGAAAGATGCGGTGAGGTTATGAGGGGTAGCTCCCTTTAGAGTATGTGCATTTCCTTCTGGAAAAGGGTGGTATCATGGTATGGAGCCCAGATACTTACTCATGTTGAAACACTTATTATTTGGTGTGATGTTGATTACGAGCGCTCGGTTAAAGGTCCCAAAGGACCGGGGGATGGCATACTCGTGTCAGTAGTTACCCAGTTAGGGGTAACCCGGCCTTGTGTTGGCAGAGATCCGGTTTGGTTCTCGGGGACGTCCTTCCAGAGACGTTCTGATGTGGCAATGGGAAGTTCCTTGGTCTGACCATTTGTTGGAAATCCAAACAAACAATACGATCTTGTACGGCTTTAGTTGTATAACCTGGCATGGAATGTGGCGGTAACCTGCTATTGAACATGGTAGATATAGTAGGAATAAGTGCGGAATGTCTATGCTGGCTAAGATTTATATCTTTATTTTCGAAATGATTTTTCCCTACACTATGCACTAGTAATAATATCAAATGTTCTTTTAAATGTGTATCAAGCATCTTTGACTATCATAAGTAGAAATCTCCTCCGATTCTGCGTTTGCGTTGTGTGTGTGTGCGGGAGGCCTTATGGTAGTCTCATTTTTAAAAGCATTGCGAATTGACTTTAAAAAAATATTTCTCTATTTTGATTTTAAAGATAAATAAACTTTTTTGAGTTCTCACACCAGTCACATGACTGACTCGGAGTTTATTGTTTTCCTTCCTAAACTCTGGGTGCCCACCAATTTCCACACGGGCAGTCAAGAGTTAAGGTTTATCAAGATATTATGGAGTTGCTGGAGGCAAGATGGATGGCATGGCGTATTACTAGTATATAGTATTTCTTTTCCGCTGTTTGTTGTTGTTTGATGTTGTACACTCTGATGATATGATGTAATGTAATGTATAAAATGTAATAACTGATATAGTTCTTTGTTTAAAAATTATTTATTTATTTATTATATGTTGTTCCGCTGCGATTGTGAGATTCTAATATTGTTCTGCTGTTTTCTTTCTGTTTCGTTCTATTTTCTTTTCTCTCTATTTGCTATCTTTTTCTCTCTTCTTCTGTCCTTTTCTTTTTCTTAAACATTGAGAATTCGTATTTCTGTTCATCTTGAGTTAATATACGGAGATTAGTGTATATTCAAGGAGTACGGATTTGCGGGTCGTCACAAGTGAGGTTTGGATTTTCATACAAATGACCAAGTGAAGGGACTACCTTTCGGTAGTACATCTTTAGAAGAATGTACCAAGGACCATCACTAAGGATCCTCTACCAACACAAGACCGGCCCACCTCTATAGCTAGATGGTACCGAACATGTCATCCTTTGGTCGTTATCGTCCTTTCTGAGGGCATCCTAAGCATACAAACCACAATAATCAGATACACGACGTCATAGCGTGTAAAGATATATCTAGAAGAGGATGATCATAACCTGATGGGAGCGACCCAAGTAGCCTTGCCGCATCTAACCCTGTTTTGGTCATTTTCGGTTGATGAGGCCTGACGAGGTAACGGTTACCTTTCACAATCACATATCACATCACTTTGAATGCTACACGGCCATTTCCGTTAATTACTAATTGCCTTCTATAAAAATACAATCCTTAAGCTCATACGTCTCAAGGATGGTGTTAAGCTAAGAGAAGTTGCCTTCTCCACCACCAACTGATGTACGTTTTTAAAAACCAATGTACGCAATCTGTAGAAATGCAAAGTCAGACAAACATCCATACAAGTTGTCCAGGAATAGGACAAACCGAAGGTACTTTCCTACCACATCCTGTTGGGAAATCCCTAGGATTAGTAGCGAATAGCCTTTGCATTGGATATTTCATAATGAAGAGACCACTGCTACTATATGTATATTGGGATTTTAACTCCAAATGATCAACAAGTAGCCCCCCTCTATGAAACTCCAAAATATCAATTTCATCACAAAGCAACCTGCATAATCATCGCATATACGTTGGTCCGAAGTGGTTTTTAGATAAATCTGATCCCTGTCTCTTTGCACCAACAACGCAAAAGCGTTTCTCAACTTTACACAGCAACTAAGTCTCATAGACTTATCAGGTCTCCAACTTTCAACTTGCTATCCTTCGGGCCAAGAAGGAAGCTCGATAGATTGGAGTAATACTCCACACTATACGAATCGACATCTCAACACAAATGATAATCAAGCCTACACAGAAGGCTATATACTAAGTGTACGACTAAATAGTTCCCACATTAAGTCAAGGAACTAAAATGGCCAAACTTGATAGTCGGTTGTTTAACTATCAAAGCAACAAACAAATATTTCGCACCATACACAATCACTAGGCCCTTTTATTAATCTTTTATAAATTAATTCACTTGCCAAATATTCACTTCAAATTATCTTTAAAAGACATAATCTCAAAATCATTTCAATATCTCAATGTTGAAAAACATTTCCATTTACTTATTTAATTATAAGTAATTCACAAATCGATTTATTTTCATACACTTAGAAAATATTACATATACTTAAATCAGGATTAAGTATACATTTTATTCTTTAAGGAAAACGTTCTCTTTAATATCATTAATTTGGATTAAAATGAATGTTGTGTAAAACATCGTTACGACAACCCAAATCACTAGTATAAGGATTCAAAAATAGGATAGATATATAAATCGCACATACTATACAAAATATTTCCTTTCGAAAATCATTTACTATAACAACAGTGTTCTAGTCCATCATTTCCTTATTCCTCGAAAACGTCTATTTTAACAATGAATGTTGAAATCTATGGTTTCGATACTTAACACATTTTAAAACGTCTTTAAACCATTTAAATCCATTTAAAATATCACTTCCCAAATCATTCAATTTAAAATATTATTCATTGTTCAAAATCGTGAATATAGTTCTCTAACCAAATTCAATAATTCTACACTTTTATTAAAGGATAATCCACTGTCCAAAATCATGAATTTATCTCCTTTAATAAAATTCCATATCTAGTTTATCAATTTAAATTGATTTCACATTTATAGAACAATGTTTATAAATTCCATTAATATATATAAAAACATCCATATATAAAATTCCTTTATTAAACAATTCCATTTATAACTCAATTACATACCAAAAATCCAATTTATAAGTTATTTACTTATAATTCATTTATTTACCAAATTCATTCATTTTATAACTTCACAAATTCATAAATTTTATTTACTTATAAGATTCATTTATAACTTCACTTTAACAATTACCAAACTTCTTTATAATTTCATCACTTTTGATTTATAAAAATTCAATTTTATAAATCTTATATATAAAACCATTTATAATAATTTCAAAAATCTCAATTTAAACCATTTTAAAAAATCATTAACTCCATATTTCAACAATCATATACTGATTTTATTTCACAAAAATCATAATTTTTGTAACAATAAAAATTATCACCTTTCATTGTTTAAAATAAATTTCTTCCTTTATAACAATTAAAATATATATTTTCAAATCACTTAAAAACACCTTTTAAATTTGAAACCATCACTTTAATATTTTTAAAATTACCAAAATAGGCCCAATGCCGCAACAACACAAATACATCAATCACGACATCCAAAACATCATATATCATACGATAACGGAATATATCACAATATCTGTAAATAAACCAATACCAGTGAGGAATCCTGTTGGATCCCCCCAACTTATCACTTGCAAAAAATATACATATTAGAATATGTGTACAATGCCCGCTTCAAGGTAGATGCGCGTATAAAGGGTCATCCGCTCATACACGGGAACGTATAGGGTCTCATCCGCTCTAATAGGTAGGAATATATCCAAATACCAATCAATATATCGTATATCATCCAAACAATTATCAATCATCATAAATATATTTATTTTCACTTATATAGAAATATCGGTGAGACAGAAAGAGTGAGTTGTACTCACATTGGTTGTAGTCGTCGCGATATCGATTTATTCTGATTAAAATTAAACAAGCATTTACTTTCAAATAAATTTTTACTAGCTCAAATAAATCCCAATCTAGCTTCATAATATAGTGCTCGTCAATACAAACACAACGCAATTCGCTTTGTGCGTAATGGACCTCGTATGAAAAAGTTATGATATTTAGAAGTTTACATGATTTTAAATATAAATTAATTTCAATTTCTTTTTTTTAATATTTTTAAACCTTTAATTTATTTGGGCCATTCGTTTCACCTTGATTAACATCTGGTCGGCCGTTCTTTCTTCCTTATCCCTTAGGCTAGCACGCGAATGAAACCCACCGGCTGCCGCTTTTTAACGAATTATTGCGACCACATCCCGACGTTTAAAGACGATCGGCCACCATCGTTCGACTCGTCTATGAAACCACCACTATCGGCCAGAGCCTTTTGAAGCTTGGCCTCCCCAATTCATGGAAAAACGTTCACAAATCTTAGGTGGATGCGGCCGATTTTCTCCCCTTATGGTCGACGATTTGTCAACCTACCCGTATGGATTTGAAGATCTCGTCGTACTCTTCAACGTTGTAGTTGAGCGTATTGGCTAATTGTTATAGATAGAGAGATTAAGGGATGACAGATTGAAAGATTTCAGCCATCAAACTATAACTGGCGGCTAACCCTAGTTCTATTAGGGTTTTGGCAAATAAGAAAAATTCGGGTCGTTTTATAGAAAATATTCGTACACTATTCATCCAAAAAATTTCCAAACTCGAAACGAAGCGTGCCACCTTGCATTTATAAGGTTTTACCCTATTCCGAATGCATTGGAATATATATCGAGAGCAAATTCGATTGTATTTGGTAGATAGGTTTTCGACTCGACTATTTAAATTTAAAATTCACTTAAACCGATTCCTACGCGTTTTAGCTTGCCCCGGACAAACCGTAAATCCAATTGGCATGAAATTTGTAATCTTACAATAATATGACATTATGGATCCAATGAAACTAGTTTTGTCAAAATTCAAGACTGTATGAAAAATGACCATTTTCACTCGTCAATTAAATATTAAAATTTTCAATTTTATAAAATTAACTTCAAATTCAATTTTAAAAGTTTACTACCATCATTCTAATTCAAATATAATTTATTACAACTTTATAAATTATTTTTATTCACATATAATTCAATTTCCAATCATTTCTATAATTTCAAATATTGAATTATCAATTTAATTATCCAATTAAATTCTTATATTCGAAATATAAGTTATTTAGCTTATAAAATTTACTTGTGAATATTTAAAATCAATTAAATATATGAATTTCAAATGACTGAAATTCTGGGTCGTTACAAACCATTTCCTTGGAATTTTCAAAATCAACTTGGTTTCATTTAAAACAAATTTCCTTCGGAATTTCTCAAACAACACTTGTTTTCCAACAAAAATCTCCATCTCAAAATTACGACGATAGTAAATCTGCCACTTAGAGACTCGAAAATGAAGATGATGATGCGGCCGTCATCACCAGAATTATTTTCCAACGACAAAAGTGAGTTTAGTGCTTCCTCACTTTCAAAATCTATTTAAAACCAATTTTCTATTCCTAAATATCCTCAAAATAACACTCCATTATTCTTTTACCACTTCAGAAAATGTAATGACCCGTAAATTTCGTGGATTTAGTTTTTGTTAAATTAATGAGTTATGTGATTAAATTTAGTAGAAAAAAAACTTTATAAACAAATATTGAAATGAACGCTAAATTAAAATAAATAAATGGTGACTTAAAACCTATTTACTAGCAATTTGAATAAATTTCAATAAATGAAATGGGGTACAAATTTCATTTAAAGGAAATTAATTTTTATGTTAATGTAAATTTAGAAAATATTAGAATAAATGATTATTCCATTCGTACTTGTAAGCAGTTATTATAAGTTGCATGTTGAAAGGGTTGATTGAATTGGAATTTATATTTAAATTAAATGAAAATCTTAAAGGTTTACAACAACGGAAATTTAGGTAATAAGATTAGAACAAGTTGATAAATAATAACCAAAATAAGGGAATAACATTAATATAAATAAAGTTGGAACAAATTGGATATACGGAAATAAATGTAAGAATTTAATATATTAATTAATGTTGGTTTGATGATAACGTTACTTAGGGATTAATTATAGAGTAACGGAAGTGTGAACGTAAAGTAATAAAAGTGTAGATTTATGTTAAGTAATAATTTGTGGATTTGGGGAATAAGTTGAAATTTTGATAATTAAGAAATTAATACGAAAAAGTATGTAAAGTAAGTTATAAAATGTAGAGTAAGTTATAGAATGTAAAGTATTTGAAGACCGTAATTTATGTGTTCAATATATAGAAATACACACTTAAAAACATATTATTCATTCAAATATAAAATGTAAATAGGTGTATATTTAGGTAATGAAATGAAATTAGCATGGAAGATGAAATTGAGTATATCAATGGAATGAAATGTGAGACAAGTGTTAATTGTGGTATAGAGTTATAATAGACTCAATTTAAGGGTTGACTTATTAAAATAAATTGGATCCAATTTATAATAAAGGGGTTATTTTAAGAAACTGAAATAAATTCTATAATGGATGAATTAAGTTACGTTAAAATGAGATGGGAATTGGTTTAAAAAATTATAAATTTATAAGTAAATCAAGATGATAAAGTTTATGAATTATGGAATTTGAATTTTAATAGGGAGTTAATTTATTAATTTATAATAGTTAGATTTATTGCAAATGAATGAAATCAAATATGTATTTATTACGTTAATTTAAAAATTAAGTTGAAAACGAGAAATATTTATGTAATAATTTTAAATCTAATGGTAAACCCTTATATTTGAAATTATGAATGGAATAATTATGGGTAAAATCAATTTAATGGAAATTTTGGAAATTATCTATAATTTTGAATTTTATGAAATTGAAGATTTATATTTAATAAATTGACATTTAAAAATTGTTAAACCATTGTAAAGGTTTGAGAAATATAAAAGTGATAAAATTTACAAATTTTAGAATTGGAATTTGAAATTTGATTTAATCAATTAATTGTAAATTTATTTAATTAATATAAGAATAGTCATTTTAGCCACTGACTCGGATTTCGACGAAATCAGTTTCATCGGATCTGTAACGATGAATTATAATAATGCTTCAAGTTTCGTAGCGATCGGACTTGTCGTTTGATCGTACAGACTCGAAACGTCTTGAAATTTATGCAATTGAAATCAATTGAAATCAATTCGAAAATATTGATTTTAGCATATCTTCTTCATACGACACAATTTGAACCTGAAACCTTTTCCATTGCGTTTAAAATATGTTAAAACACCTATTTTAATATATGGGTTTACCCAATTTCGTTCTGGAATCAGAACGGGCTTTTTGGGCCACTTTGTCGTTAGCGCGTACATCTATCTTATCTGATCCGTCTATTTTCAATCCTGTCTATAAATACCCTGCTAAACCCTAGCCTCCGACTATTCTCATTTGTCTATGCGTAAAATTTCTTCAGTTCCTTCTCTTCTTCCTATGGCTGCAAACCCTAAATCCAATTTCAAATTCCAAAAATCAAATCCAAAGCCTAAAATTCAAAGTCCTCAGAAAAATCTTAAAAAAATATATGTTGAAGCTCTCGAAGTGCGTAATCTTCTGGTGGTGTTCGTTTTTCGTTTCAGTTTGTTGTTTCACCGGTAACATTCAGAGAAGTTTCGGCCGTTCATCATCGTCGAAATCAAAGTCGTTGGATCGGCAAACCCATTCTGGGTTTTGAAGAGGGGACTGGGGGGAGCCGATCTATGTGGTTTTTTTCAAGTTTCAATGGTTAGATCACTGGAAAATCACTGTTATGGTTTCATTTTTCCATGCGGCGGTTGAGTTTTGAGCGCGACGTGGATGGCATTCGCGACCGTGGGGATGGGTGGCGGATAGTTTTGGTGGTCGCGGTTGTTAAGTTGAAGTATGCGACCGGGATTTACGTGGTGGCGGCTTCGATTTAACGCGTGAGATAGGGTTTGGCTTCAACCCAGATGCGTGAGTTTTACTGTACAATGTTTTAAGAGAAACGTGATTTAGGAGTGACGTGGCACATGAATTGGATGTAAGTAAAAGTGTTCCATTCCTTTATTTTTTTATTGAAATTCAATCGCAATTTTCGCTACATATTTCTCATACGAACTCCGTTTTAAGCGCCGTTTTTTGTTAGGATCGTATTGAAATTCTGGACTTGATGGTGCTTGTATGGAAAATTTCTTAGACGGTCAAATTTTTGGGTTTAAATTGAATTTAAATTCAATTTAGATTCAAAAGGTGAGTGTTTTAACCCACTCACAACTTCTAAGTTTTCTTATGTTTGTTAAATTGATTTAAGATATGAGTAGAAATTTATTTACGACCGTTTTGCATATTTTTTTCATCATATGAGTTAATCGCATTTATTTAATTTAACTATTAATTAATTTTATTATTGCATATAAATTGACAGTTAAAATTTATTTATTTTGCATATAAACTGTTAGTTAAACAGTTATTTATTTATTTATTTATTTTGAATATAAACTGTACGTTGATACCTATTATATTTTATATGCTTTATTGATGTTTGTTCAAATTGATGATGATTGAAATAAAATTAGTTGATGATTGATATTGGGTGAATGGATGGTGTGTTCTATATTATATAAACTACAAGGTATTATGCATTCTCATTTCATTCGGGATTGCGGTTTGAAATGATATACAACCGCATTTTTTTTATTTTTAAATTTGCGGATTGAAATGATAAATATCCGTATCACTTGACCATAGGATAGAAAATTATATACAGGCACCGCGGTATATATATAAAATTATTTTTGAAATGATTTCTATGGTTTGGATAGGATGCGGTTTAATAAATATTAATTTTGATCTTATATAAAATCTTATTTTATATATACATATATAGTTAAATTATTGAATTTAAGCTATGTATGAATGTAATAAATGGAAATAAATAAGTTGAAAAATGGAGTTTGATCATTTATATTTATGATTAAGTACAGGTTTAAGATATTTTATATATATATATATATATATATATATATATATAGTTTTAAATAGTTCAAATCAATTAAGATTGGAATTAAATTGGAAAATTAATTGGAATTGGGCTTATTTAAAAATTAAACTCCACAAGTTGGTGTAAACTTATTAATCTTGGAAATTATAAAGGTATGATATTTATAACTGGATTTTTATTCAAGATAAATTAAATGAATAATTCTAGTATAAATAAATGAAAGGAAATATTTAGTGTTAATAAAATGGGTTTTATTTTAAATGGTTATGGATCTATTATGTAAACGTTTCAAAGCTAAATAATAGGACAATGAATTGTTGAACAGAAATTCCCAACCTTAGTTTTGAAATTTATTAAATACTCAAAGTTTGAAAATATTGAAATCGAAGTGTTTTTATGCAAACTGAAAGTGAATCCAAAGGTTATGGGTTTAGAATGAATTTTAAGTAAATAAAATTATAAAGGCGTGGAAATTATTTACTTTATAAAGAAATTTCAAATTCAACTGTTTTATTTTATATACTGTTGAATATCCAAACCAATTAAGTTTTTAAAGTTATGGTTTTAAAGCTATGAATTTCAAAGTATTATGTTTTGAAAGTTATAATTCAAATGTTTGGGTTTCAGATATTATAAATTTTAAAGCAGTATGATTTTGGAAAAGATATATGTGAAATAAAGATTATATTATACTAATTTGGGTTTATAAATGATATCAAATTTATTTGGTTTTTAAAACGAAAAATGGTATCGTATTATATGTTTTTGAAATGGGTATATATTCTGGTTTTGAAAGTAAAACTATTTTGATAAGACCGCGGTGTTATAATAACGTTTGGTTGTTGAAGAGACCGGGATCGGAAGTTGTCATACTCTCTGCCAACTCCGAAAACCACTTTAACAACCGTGTACGCGGCGGAGATTCCAAAATGAAGTAGGATGGTGGCAGCGTTTGCTTTGAGGTAAATACGTGGACCCAACTCCCGTGAGTTGGCATAAGGTGGCTAAAACAGGAGCGATTCTCAGGCCAAGGGGGTTAGCGCCCTTTATCGGACACATCCCTTCGATACTATACTCTGACTTTGGATTGATTCGGTGGCCGCCTTTATTTTTTTGATTTTGGGTGTGTTTGTTCGAGGTGGGCGGTAGCTGTGGCTATGCGTTACCACCAGTCCGGATAGCAATTGGTATATCTACCCTGGAATTGCCTAGTTGTGCCGTGTCACCTACCCTAGCGCGCCTTATACGATTTTGTTTTTATACCATACCTATGGAGTGCCCTCTGACGACGCCCAGTACGGGGGAGATTACAGTACTGTATAGACTATGGAATTATATAACTGTGTTAAGGTGGAAAATGTAAAGCCTTAACGCTATTTAAAGGTAAGTTTATTTTACAATTAGACACTAGTATAATAGCAAAATATACTACATAGTAGATAATTTAATGGATCCTTAGGAGACGTAAATCCCGAGCATCTCTTAAGTTACTGCACTCATATTTATCTCTGTTGATTTAACTTACATAAGATCTTTTAGTTCCGTCTCGAGTGTTTTGTCTTTTCAATTCGCTCGGGTCAGTCCGAGCGTTTCAGGATTTGAAGATTTTATTCTGGAGGATGAAGACGAAGATTTGTAGTATTACTATCTATTATATTATTCTACTACAACATTTGATTCCGCTGCATTGATATTTATTTGTATATGAACTCTGATGTTTATTGTATAAAGAAAAATCAAATGTTTTGTAAACAGTTTTATGAACAGTATATTTATTATTATATTTTATCGTTCCGCTGCAAGATTCTATTTTGTTTTTTCTTCTTTCTTCATCTTCTCTGTGTTTATCTTATTTACCCCATAACAATCCGCCCTTCCGTATGGTTTGAATTGGCACGTGCTTCGATTTAAAGCGTGCGAAAAGGCGGGACGTTACCTCTGGTATCAGAGCTTTGGTTTAGCGATAAACCTTAGCTTTGTGGGGTCTAACTCTTTACTAATAGGGTAGTAATACCCTATGGGAGTCGCGGAGTGTATATACATGAGAGAGCATATTTGTTAGTCTTATAAAAAGATTTTAGTATTGTTTTAATCTGTTCCGTTTTGTATTATAAATTATGGTTTATGCATGGGACGCTGTGACATCAATAGAGATTTCTAAACACTTAATAGGACAGACCGACATAATATTTGTTTTTAATATAGGTGAATGAAATAATTTTGCCTATTATATTTTCTATATGAAATAAAAAATTTCAAATGATATCTATGTTTGGCTGCAATAGATTGGTTGTTAGGTAATAAAGTGTATAAATAATAATAGAAATAAGATTGAAAAATAAAATAAATGAAATTTGGGAAATTTAGAACTTAAGATCCGAGGTTTTGAAATTTCTTTCGAATAAATTTTGGAATATAATAATATTGTTTATAAGTACTTTCTGATATAAATATTTATTATAATTCGGAAGAATTGTTTTAAAGAAGATTTGGGAGAAAATAAGTTTTGTACTTTCCTCTCTGTCGCTGGAAAATAATTTCGGTGATGGCGGCCGCATCATCGACTTTCATTTTCGAGTTTCGAAGGGGGAAGGCCAATGTAGTAGTTCTCCTGCAGATTCATTTTTGAAAAATATATAAATTTTGATTTGTTTTAAATATAGTTAGAGATATATAAGTTGTAAGAATATATTTATCTATTAATTTAAAATAAATTGAAATTAACCCGGTATTAAATTCTTAAATTTCCACTAATTAATTGTTTCAATTATTGTGGTGAAATGAAAGGTAAGTAATTAATAATTGAAACCTCTAATTTAGGTAAGAGATTTAAGGCTAAGTTATAAAGCAAATGAAAAGAAAGTTGAAATTGTAACTTATAAGAAAAAGGTAAAAATTTATTGAACAATGAATTAATTAAAGGAAACAGAACAAACTTGTATAACTTTCAAATTACACCCTTAAATAACATATATATAACTTACCAAATATTAAAAGTTGAAATGTTTAATAAGAGATTGTAATAGAATATTATACAAGTAGAAATTTGAAATAATGAAGTATTCAATGAAATTGCTGTTAAATGAGAATTTAATGTTATAAACTTAAGTTATAATTGAAATTTTACCAAGTAGGACAAATAGATGATTATAAACTTATGTAATTGAAGTGTAAATAAATATGGGCAAGTAGTAAACTTATAAATGACAGAAAGTGAGCAGGTGACCATTTATTTAGGTTATTTATTCATTTAGTATGTTAAATAAAAATTTGGGAATCAAATCTCAATTAAGGGAAATTAAGTTGTACGTTAATTTGAAATAAAATCTATTAAATGTTACATTTATAGGGAATGTAGTACGAATGGTTAGGGATTGTCAAATTTGGTAAAAATGGATGTTTATTTATATTAACAGAAGTGGTTATTGAAACTTAAAGCGATTTTGAAATTTATGGATTTTGACTTAATTTTAAATAAAATAAAATTGAAAGGAATAAATGAAAATAAAAGGATTAACCGTTACATGAATGAAAAGAATCAAACAACAAATGTATGAATGGAATAAATAAGAATATACTAAATCTATTGCTGAAATTGTTGTTTGTCGTGGTTTGGGGTTGTTGGGTAAGGAAACTTTAATTTTGTTGGGATGGATGAATAATCCATTGTGTTTAATCTAAGACTGTTGAGTAAATGATGCACTTGATGGTTTATTCTTCATTCCGTACAATTTAAAAGTTTTGAACCCGAACAACTATATTGTTTGTTTGATTATATGGTTGTTTTGTATTTGTTGTGTATGCTGTTTGTTGAAATTGGTGGTTGTTGTATTGATTTGTTGTTAATGATTGAAACCACTTAAAAATTTCACTTTACATAAATTGTTAACCCTTTGGATTTTATAAGTGAAATGCACGTTATAGAAGCAATTACTTGTAACAGCCCGCAAATCCGTACCCCTTGAGTCAGCATTATTCTACAACAATCAACTTAAGTTGTACAGAAATACGAACCATTGGGTTAAAGAAGAAGAGGTAGAAGAAGAAAATTGAAAGCAACAACAGAATCTAACCATCGCAGTGGAATAAAATATAATAGATAATAAATGATCTTTACTCAAAATCAAATATATATATGTTTATATATTACATCATCAGAGTACATCAATCACAGCTCAACATCAATATCATACAAATGAATACATAGCAACTCAATGCAGCGTAATATATATATATATATATATATATATATATATATATATATATAAACAAGTACGAGAGTACGTGTCGTCATCCAGCTCGCCTCCTGAGCTCCATAGCATCAAATCCTGTATCCTATAATACTCGGTCTGACTCAAGCATTACAGTTAAATAATACCCGAGTCAGTCTGGAATACCAGCGTGAGAAAATCACACCCAATTGATTATTAAAGTTTCAAAATCCTTTGAAAACAAAAGCATCTCATAAGACCACGCCACAAATAAACATGTCGGGTTTTTACCTTACGATAGCTAAAACAATTTTTATGGAAATCCTCTGATATTATAATAGGGTCTATATACAAATACTTATAAAGTAGCCGAAATTGTTACATGATTAAATTACAGCTACTAGCCACAGAGTGGGTAATACAAACAAAACTCGTACAAGGCTCGTATGGAGAATGGATTTCCAACTAATGACTAGGAACTGGGGTACCACCTGTCACAGTACGGGGCCTAGATCACCGTACTGAGGAGTACGCCCGCTCCCCTGCAACACAAGGCCGGGACTACCCCTTACTGGATAATCCCGAGTGAGATCACCCCGCGGTTGGGATCAGCAACCGCCCACTAAGTCGAAATAATAAGGGACATCTAGGCAGGAATGACCTCACCCTGCTTGGGTGCTACCCACCTAGCCTTGCTGCATAACCCCTGATTTTCAGTCATTCCCATTTGATGAGGCTTGAGGCTAAGCGTTACCTTTATAGAACGTATCCTTTAGAATGCCCATCGTCCACCTGACGATGTTTTCACAAGCATTCATCCATACAAGTCCATCCCGGGTTCGAACGGAACCGAAGGCACTATTCCTACTACATCCATTTTGGAAAAATCCTCAGGATTAGTAGCGACTAGCCCATGCACTTCACTGCTCCATCTTCGAATCCAAACTCGTTTTCACGAAACGTACAAACCGGATCGAAGTGGTTTTTGAGAAATTAATCTCGATTCCGGTCTCTTCAAAACGATCAACGCATTGTCCAATATTGATAGTCGATGATTTAACTATCAATTCATATTCACAAACAACCATCAAACAATAAATAATTTCACCAAATTATTTATTTACCTCAAAATATCTTCGCAAGATATATTTCACTTTTCCATTTCCTTTGAAAACAGTTTTCAAAACTATCTGCCTTTCTCAGAATATGTTCCAAGTATTTCTATTTCTACCGGAATCACCAAGCACAAGACTAGATTTTTCTAAATTAATGCAGAACACTTTACTTTTAAAAATATACTTTTGAAGCATTCAAGTTAAAATTTCTTTAATAATTTGTTAAAAATACATACTATATGAATATTTGAAAATAAGGTTACTTAATAAAATATAAAACTAGATTTCTACTTTTAAAACAAAATACTAAGTTACTTCTTAATAATTACTGCTAAAATAGATTAAAGAAAATACTGACTATAGACTTTAAATAATAGAAATAATAAATTTTTACAAAACTTGCTTTCTTTAAAAACAACTTTAAACATTTAATTTATATTTAAAAATTTACTTTTAAGACATGTACTTGGCTATCCAGAGAAAATTCCAACTTCAATCCCTTAAATCAATTTCCCAAATTGATTTCCAATTTATTTTATTTGAAATAAATTTCTTTAGTTACCTAATTCATTTCACAATTCATTAAGTATGGACTTAATTATTGTTATTATTATTATTATTATTATTATTATTATTATTTTCCATTTGATTTTAAAACTTTTAACTGAAATATACAAATT
The DNA here is from genome assembly GCA_030765085.1 of Allium cepa. NCBI lineage: Eukaryota > Viridiplantae > Streptophyta > Magnoliopsida > Asparagales > Amaryllidaceae > Allium > Allium cepa. The sequence continues at coordinate 957,096,485 of CM060939.1, read as the reverse complement.
CCAGATTTTTCCCAACTTTTTCCTTTATTCTTCCAATAATTCAAATCTTAGCTTTTAAATAAATGTTTTCTTTCAAATAACAACACTGAATTTTAAAACCCATCAACTTCCTGTTTATCCAAATTTTCCTTTCCATCCTCAGGATTCATTTAGTAGAAATTTAAAGTCATTTTATTTCTTTTCCAAGTTATTCTTAAATTTATTCTATAATTATTTTACTTGCAACAAATTTATATTTTTGGTAATTCATTAATCTCAATTATATCGACCAAGCCATAACATTAAATACTTCCACACAATTCATCATAGAATATCCAATAACCAGATCAGAGAATATTAAATAATTTAAATAAAAGTTGAGGGGTCCAGTTGGATCCCTCCAACCTGTTTTCCCTGCATCCACAGACATTAGGACAATATAATACATCAATTCCAAAATATCATACTATATCACATCAGTCAATTCAGCCATTCAAACAATTATTTAAATTTAATCATTTAAATTTAAATTTAATTGAGTGAGATTAACTCACCTTTGCATTGTTGTTCGAAATCCATACCAAACTGACTCGTTTCCTTGATTTTTAAACCTTGTATAACAATTCACGGTTTATTATTATTTGAACTAATCAAACAATTATTCACCATTTATCTATTTTGATCACAAATGATTAAATTTTAACCTTAAATTTAATTTAAGCGAAGTAGTAAAATTTAAACTAATTTTCCCTTTATAAACTTTAATTCAATTTAATAATTTGTACTTAAACTAATTCCTAAAATAAATTATTTAATTTACTAACAACGTTATTCAAACTGATAAATCCCCTTTTAATAAAATTGAATTAGTTAATAGTTTAATTTTAACTAAATAATTTGAGTCCGAGTTAATAAAGTTAAGTAATATTGAATTTAGGTGTTAGAAATAGTTAACTATTCGAACAGAAAACAATTCTACATCCTAACAGTATTAACTAATTATAAGTTATATATATTTTTCAAAACTCCTAACCTGTTTTCACTTTCTGTCTACATGTGTTAAAATTTAAAAATAAGGCCAACATGAATTCCTCCTTCTTCTTAAATTAACAAAGGATTAAATGGTAAACCTATAAGCTAAACTAGATCTGCACGATAACCAAAAAAAATCTTATACCTGCAGCAAGGCTTCGATCGAACGAAGACATGACCCCTGGCTTGAAAACATCGTAACAAAGCATCTTCGTGCTCGCGAATCGAACCGCCGCCTCTGTTACAACCCCCATATTTATCGATTTTTATATTTAAATATTTTATCGATACTCGGAATTTAGTCCGAAAAGTTACTTTTTGCATGCGGTCGAATTAGAACTCGGGACCACTCCCATTGAGTTTAAAATGCCGTTTGCGACCTTTTTGAGTATAAGCTTCGATACGTTTGGAGTAAGTTGATTTTTGCTACTTTTTCACTTTGGCTTTGGGTTTGGGTTCAGCCCTATGTTTAACTTATACTCAAATCTGAGCCACTCCTCCCCATTCACCCTCACTTTCTCCTCTTTTCAGTTCTAAAGCATCAATGGTGGGAGAGATGGGAAATTAAAACTCCAAAACCCTAGTTTTCTTTTGCAAATCAAACTCTAGCTCCAAACTAATAGAAGAACCCATTGGTAAGCTTCTCTTCTTCTTCTCCAACTCTTTCTCTCTTTGATTTCAGAAAATTCCTAAACCTAATTTGGGAAATGTTTCTCTTTTTAGCTTAGAATCAAGCTTCTTGAGTTGGATTTGAAGAGTGGTTGATTCTCCTTTGCTTTCAAGCTTCATCTTCATTTGTTTGGGTTCAAAGGTGAGATTTTTATCTCACATCTATGCTTATAATTATCTTCGAATGTTAGGTATGACTTCTTAACACTTATTCGTGTGCATTAGCTTTTGGTTTGGATTGATTTGGTGAATATTCTAATTTTTGGTGTTTTGGGTTCAATTCTTTAAAAACCATGGCTTTGATGTTCAAATGTGTTTTTGGTGATGCAACGAGGAGCTCATAGGGCCGGGTAGTCGATTGGCATAAATCCTTAGTGCCGATGCTCGAGTGGTTGCAAATTGGTCGTGATTGGCCATTGTATTCGATGGGCTAGGAAGGGACTGGGAACAGGTTCGGCCGACCGAGCCCTGTGGCCGGTCGACCGACCTGCTTCCAGAGTGCATTAGCACTCCTATGTCTCAGATTCGGTCGGCCAACTACAGGGCTCGGTCGACCGACCTGCTTGCCGAGAAAATTTCTGAAACAGGGTCCGGTCGACCGAGCTCTGTAGCCGGCCGACCGACCTGATGCAATTTTGCCTATTTTGCCTAGTTGCTTGAATTTCCAACTTTAATCGATTCGTGTTGTTTCCTATTTGTTGTTATCATTTATTATGACTTTGATGACTCCTTTTTAGGAATTTTTGAATATCCATTTCGATGGATTCCTTATCGGTTTCGTTGGATTTTTATTCACATCTTCGTATGTGAATTTTAGTGATTGATTGTTCCTACAATCTTCTTTGTGATTTGTCACTTTAAAAATATAAAGGTTTTGAATACTAATAGTAAATATCAAAACTCTTTCTTCAAATGATTTAACACTATTTTAGTACAAAGCTCGTTTCTTAAATCGTTTTCCAATCTATTAGTATATATAAACCTTTACCTCACTCGTATAAGAAATCTAATTAAACGACATAGTAAAACGAGTGGTATGAAACGCTTGCGTTTACTTCGTCGGTTAATTCTTGAACTTGTTCGATTGAATCTCCTGTGACAATTTTATAGTGGAGATATACAATTTGTTCGTAAATATTTAAGTTAAGCTAGTGGTTATGGGACATGAAGCTAAACTCGTATATTTACTAGCTTAGTGCAATTGACACTTCTCTTGATCATGACGATCATCTTTGTGATTTAGACTAGCAATGTGCGATGTCTCTTTGTCTACGAGGGAGACTAAACCCCGTTTTGTGGAGTTTCGACTCAAATTGGTGGGGTAGCAACCCATGGTCTTCGGGCCGTTTGTGGAGCTTCCGCTCAATTTGTGATGGTTAGCAACCATGGAATTAGCGTTCCGTTTGTGATACACGTGTTGGTGAGCTTTATGCTCCCGTTTGTGATAGGCCTCCCCCCTTTTTGTGATTTCTGGATTTCTTGAGATGATTTCTAGAATTTGTGTTTCATCAATTTTCGTGATTTCCATTGATAAGTTTTATCAATATTTGTGCATTGGTGAATTTGTGTGTCATTGACTTTTGTGATTGACATTGATATAATCGTCAATATTTATTGGTTTGGTGAACGAAATAAGGAGTATGACATTTCTTTGATTCTTGTGTAGATTTTGTGATATTGATTAATCTCTTGTTGATTTTCAATTACTTATATATATCATAGCTTGGCATTGTGATTATTATATGTTTAGTCATATCTCTTACTCTATAGCATTTCATCTGATATTTATAGTTAGACTGATCCGTTTATTATTTTCTTATTAAATAATACTCGGGTCAGACCGAGATGTTACAGGTGCTTCTGCTTGACTTCTCACTTGGGATTGATTCCTCTGACTTTTGGCTAACTACTTAGATTAGTAGTTTTTTGTTGTATACACTTGAGATATAGACTCATAGTTGTATTCTTTTGTATAGCATGTGTTGCTATTCTTTTGTATTATTGTGGATCTTTTTGACCACTACTCTAATATACACTTTCATGTGTTAGTTATATATTCATATCTTCTTCCGCCTTTGTGATATGAATTATCTGTGACTGATTTATGTTATGCTTATTTCTATATTTGTTTCCGAAGGATTTATATAGCCACTGTGTAGTAGTTTTGAGTTTGTATCGGTATGTCAGATTTCCTCTTGAAATAAAATGCATGTTTCATTATCTGACATATCGGTACTCGCACAAAGCAATTACATGGATGGTCGCTCCTCAACAGCCTTATTCTCCGTGCTAGTCGACAGCATTACTCCGTAGTGTCCTTAGCAAGCGTGGGTATAGAGGTGGGGCGTCACAGCCTCCATCAGCGTCTTCCTCGTTGCCGCGATTCCCCAATCCTCTCATCACCGAACCCAAAGCCCACTCCATTCCTGATTCGCACGACAGCTGAAGAGAACCCAAACCCTAGCCACTAACTCGACACAACCGTTGCCAAACGAACTCGACCAAGGTTGCAGAACTTCGATTGTGATACGAGGTCGCGACACAACCCTAGCTCAATAGCTTCCAATTCGAGAGTTCGACCGCTACTCCACTCGAGAATGTCGCCACTCCTTCGTATGCTCGCCTGCGATTCACTCACATTTCCCTTTTTTTTTATTTGAACGGCAATTTGATAAGAGGAGCCGAGAAACGTAAAAGAAAAAAAAAGGGGTAATGGGATTTAACGAGGAAAAGACTCGTACGATAGTGGCGTGCTCAAGACGGCAAGGGGAAACGTACACGTTACACCAGGGAATAACGGCTGCGATTTCATTGGTATGAATATGTATATTACTTAAACTCTTGATTCAACTTTCAGCGCGTTTTAAATATCGTACGCACCCACAACAACTTCAAATGTTACGGAAATTGAAATTCGATAATAATACAATATTACGGATCCAAAGGGACAGGTTTCGTCGAATTCCGAGACCGTGCCTCGGAAGGCCATTTTTAAATATCGATTTAAATGATTTAAATTTCGAAACCGAACAAAACACTTCCAAAGTCAATTTTAACACTTTTACTATTTTCCATATTATCGATATAAATTTTATAAGCCATTAAATTATTTTTAACACGCTTAAAACTCCAGATTCAATAATTTACCCAACTTTAAATTATTTAATTCAATAATTAAGTATCAAATAAATTGTGATATTCGTAATTCAAGTTAAATGTTTAAAAAAAATTCTGGGTCGTCACATTCCTCCCCCATTAAAAGAATTTCGTCCCCGAAATTACTAATTAGGAAGAATTGTCCGATACCCGTTTATCTTTCCTCAAAACTAACAATTCAACATCTTATCAACTATCTTTTATAAAGACCCATTATTATTCTTATTAACTTTCCAAACCTTTCCCTAGTTTCAAACTATACAATTTGTTTAACCATTCAAGTTTCAATTCAAAACCAAATTTTGAATTACCAAAATTTTCTTAAATTTTTTTCTAACTCTCTAAATTTTCGAAAAATTTCGCCAGCGTCTCCTTTGCGTGCTAGCTCGGTACAACTACAAAATGGCTCTACGGCCTTCCAAATCCAAAAAGAAAACAAAATGCCAAGTGGCTCAATCCAAATTCCCAATCAAATTTCACACCAAATTTAAATACATACCTTTTTGTCGAGCATTTCAAATTTATCTTCTGAAATCAAAATCAATTCTCTTTCCCTTTATAATACCTGCATATCCTGCTTAGCACTAATATCCACTTACAACATTCCAAAACATTTATCGACCTTCTCACAAAATGCCAATATCTATTCATTCCAATATTATCTTAGATTATATTTGTATTTTCAATCTGCCATTTAAGAATTCACCATTCCTTCTTAAGTTAGTATAAGTATGAAATATGTTCCTTATACTTATTTCCATCTTACCACTTCAGTTTATATTTATTTCCGTTCAAATCGATTTTTCATTTTAATATGAATCCAATTTATCTTTAATTCTGAATATGTAAATTTTATTTGTCATTTATAACTTGTTCATGTCAATTTAAGTTAGTTTCATTTACTAACTTATTTCAATTTCCAGTTTGAAACCATTTTGTCGTTAACAAAATTTTCCAAAAATTTTCAAAAATTATCTAACTTCCAAAATTTTGGAAATTTTTTGGCAGAGTCTCCTTTGTACGGAGGAGCTTTTGCAATTTGACAAAAGAGATAAATATTTATACATCGGCCCACACGGTCGGAAAAAACCAAAAACAGTTCATATTTCCTATTTTTATTGCGTAGGCGTACCTTGTTTAGCATTTTAAGCAAGCGGCTTATTATTTTTAGCAAATAGCACAACCAAATCCAGCCACATGGCTTCCAGGTACCTGTACTTACTCAATTTAAACATGTGAGTGACAAATATACAAAGTTTATAGCATTTCACTTAATTTCAGTAGTTAAACACATGTATAATATAAACAATATACACTAAACACTTCCAAAAGCAAATTAATAAGGTTCCGATACGAATTTAGTTGTTTACAACTAAATCACCCATCAATTTCATTCCATTTAAATGGTTTACACTTCATTTCTTACATTCTATTCATTCTAATCCAAACGAACACATATTTATCTCACTTGATTCAAAAATCAATTTCATTGCTTATATTAACTCATAGAATTTTATACAATCTCATTTGCGTCATCGACGACCCTTTTTATGCAAATTCAATGATGTTCACTTAATAGAACATCCATTCTATTTTATAACTACTTAAAATTAATACCAATACAATTATACTTTATTTTGTTTCATTTCCAGTGTTCCAACATAATTCTTAATTGTTGACAACCAATTCATATATCATTCCACTTAATCCAAATGGTTAACAACTCACTAACTTACATTTAATTTATTATTAAGCAAACTGAACTCATATTTAATTCAATTGCTCTCAAAATCAATTTATTTTATTCCTAGCAATTCATAGCATCTTAATTGCTTCCATTTACATCCATTAACAATTTATCCCATGCAATTTGACGAGATCTATGTGAATAAATCAATATTTATGCTTTATAACTAATTTAAATTGATTTCAACTCAATTTATACTTAATTCTATTCCATTTTCAATTTATTCACAATACATATGTTCTCATTTTCATTGCATTTTAAATTTGAATCTATTCACTTGCATTTAATTCCTTATTTGTTTATTCCAAACTATATTCCAAACTATTTTATTTAGCTCGAAAACAATCCAGGCTATGCCATTCAATAACCTTTACTCAACTCATTTAAACCACACCTCATTTTGAGTTCGGATTTTATTCAATACCTACTTAAGTCAATAACTTAAGTTCATTTCCATTTCTTTTATAATAAGTTCTACTTCTATCTTTCATTTGATTCTTATTTATTTTATCCATTTATTTATTCATTATAATTAGTTTTTCTACATTCACTTAAACCATTCTAGTAAACTTGAAACATTTTATTTTTTCCTATTGTCTCAAGTTATTTCAATTCCCTTAATAATTTAATTGGTCTACAATTATTTATTTAAGAATACCATTCCATTAATATTATTTATTACTCACCGAATTTTATTTCGATTAAACATTTATTTTCTCTTGATTTAAAACCCATATAATATTGTTAAACTTTGTTTAAGTTGAATTCAATTCAACTCTCCTTCATTTATATAGCTTAAGTCAATTTTGCTTCAATTTGTTCAAATCTCTTTTTTTTCTATATACTTTAGCTCATTCTCATTTTGCAAACAAAGTTCTCTTTTCAATTTAACTTGATTCTATTTCAATCCAATTTCCCTACAAACTACAAATTTATTTGACTAGTTATTATTCAAATTTCCAAGTTCGATTCATTCTCAGTTCACTTAAATAAATTACAAGGTTATTTCAATTTATTTCTACGTATTTGGATTTTATTTGCAAATCATACCATTACTATTTTAATCCAATCACATTTTTATTCGACACATTCCCAATTATATTTAATTTGTTAACACTTCAAGTTAAATTTTAATTTATAACTCAAGTTCTGGATCCATTATCCATTTCAATTTACCCCCAAAGTTCATGAACTCACAATTCATTTACATTCACTATACTGACAATTCAAGTCAAATTCAATTCATAACTTGAGTTTTATTTCCAAACTTCATCATAAACTCACCATTCAATTTCATGAACTAATTTATTATCTAATTAGTCTTTTCCCCAACTTATAATCCAGAACTTGATTTTAATCTCAAAATCTCTTCATTTAAATTTTCTTAAGTTCAAATTTATTTTATAATTCAAGTTTTGATCTTCATTTTTTATTTTTATTTTTTTTCAATTCATCCAACAATACTTATTTTGGGTTTCTATCCCACTTTATCAAATTTTATAAGCCACAACTTATTATTTACACAATTCCATCCATCATAGGCTTGAATATATTCATCTTTTATTTTTAACTCAAGCCTTCTATTTATTTATAGCCCGAGCATATTTTATTTCTATAGATTTCTAATTCTTTTATAAGTTATTCTTATTTATTTATTTCAATCCAATCCTTAACCAATTTATTTCCTATCCAACTTATTTCCATTTATTCAGGAAAGAATCTAATTCCATTTGATAACTCAATTGAATTTTTATTCCAATTCAATTTTATTTTAACTCGGATTTATTTAACTCAATTCGATTTCAACTGGATTCGAATACAACTGGATATTATTTTCAACCTTCTCAATTACTTCAATCCAGTTAAATTTTATTTCCCAATCCAAGTTAATTTCATTTTTAACTTTTCCCTTTAAATTTAAATTCCAACATTCAAAGCTCATATTCTTCCTGATTTAAAAATCATCTCAATTTATAAGCTTACAACCTATCTTATCAGGATTTTAAACTCCCGGCTTTGGTTTCAAATTATTTTGAAATCTCCAACATTTCAAAATCACGCTTCTCAAAAATTAAACCAACCCTGGTTTTATTCCCAACAAATTTCCTTTGAAATTTTCAAAAACAACTAGCTTCTGAACAAATCAATTTGGTAGCAATCCGTCACTTAGAAATTCGAAAATGAATACTGATGATGCGGCCGTCATCATCAGAATTATTTTCCAATAATCCAAGTGATTTCAATGCTATTTCACTTTCAAAATCCCTTTTAAAACAAATTTCCTTTCAAAAATACCTCTAAAACAACAATGCTATCATTTATCTTCAAAATACTTCCAATTTTCCGGGATTTAAATTTCCAAATCCTGCTTAAATCAATTTTAACTATAATTCATTTGCATATCTTATGCTCATACAAATACTCATTTGATTACATTTCAAATTATAAATTACATTTATAATTCACATTTATAAATTTCATTTGATAATTGAATTTATCTCTTTAATCTTTGGTAATATTTACAATTTCTAGTTAAATTTTCACTTAACAATGATAATGCTTTTATATTATTCTTCCTAACATCCAAGCAACCATATATTAGTTAAATAGTTTTCAAAAACTTTTATTTATATCAAAATATATTTTGGGTAAAATTATTTCATTTACCCACATTTAAAACAATACTGTGTCAATTGTTCTATTCAAGTGTTTAGAAACCCCTTCGATACAGTTGCGCAGACTGTGTCGACGAAGGTTCATACGCCACTCAATAAATCAATCAACACAATATTAAAACAATTTATATTCACTAACAAATACGCACTCATATCTACTAATATGCTCAAACTCATTATAGAGTACTACAAACTCTAATTGAAATAAGTAGTTCCCACCAGAGCCAAGGTTATCACCAACCTATGCTCTGATACCAACTGTAACAGCCCGCAAATCTGTACCCCTTGAGTCAGCACTATTCTACAACAATCAACTTAAGTTGTATAGAAATACGAACAATTTGGGTTAAAGAAGAAAAGGTAGAAGAAGAAAATTGAAAGCAACAACAGAATCTAACCATCGCAGCGGAATAAAATATAATAGATAATAAGTGATCTTTACTCAAAATCAAATATACCTGTTTATATATTACATCATCAGAGTACATCAATCACAGCTCAACATCAATATCATACAAATGAATAAATAGCAACTCAATACAGCGGAATATATATATATATATATATATATATATATATATATATATATATATATATATAAACAAGTATGAGAGTACGTGTCGTCATCCAGCTCGTCTCCTGAGCTTCATAGCATCAAATCATGTATCCTATAATACTCGGTCAGACCCGAGCATTACAGTTAAATAATACCCGAGTCAGTCTGGAATACCAGCATGAGAAAATCACACCCAATTCGTTATTAAAGTTTCGAAAATCCTTTGAAAACAAAAGCATCTCGTAAGACCACGCCACAAATAAGCATGTCGGGTTTTTACCTTACGATAGCTAAAACAATTTTTATAGAAATCCTCTGATATTATAATAGGGTCTATATACAAATACTTATAAAATAGCCGAAATTGTTCCATGATTAAATTCCAGCTACTAGCCACAGAGTGGGTAATACAAACAAAACTCGTACAAGGCTCGTATGGAGAATGGATTTCCAACTAATGACTAGGAACTGGGGTACCACCTGTCACAGTACGGGGCATAGATCACTGTACCGAGGAGTACTCCCGCTCCCCTGCAACACAAGGCCGGGACTACCCCTTACTGGATAATCCCGAGTGAGATCACCCCGCGGTTGGGATCAGCAACCGCCCACTAAGCCGAAATAATAAGGGACATCTAGACAGGAATGACCTCACCCTGCTTAGGTGCTACCGACCTAGCCTTGCTGCATAACCCCTGATTTTCAGTCATTCCCATTTGATGAGGCTTGAGGCTAAGCGTTACCTTTATAGAACATATCCTTTAGAATGCCCATCGTCCACCTGACGATGTTTTCGCAAGCATCATCCACACAAGTCCATCCCGGGTTCGAACGGAACCGAAGGCACTATTCCTACTACATCCATTTTGGAAATATCCTCAGGATTAGTAGCGACTAGCCCTTGCACTTCACTGCTCCATCTTCGAATTCAAACTCGTTTTCATGAAACGTACAAACCGGATCGAAGTGGTTTTCGAGAAATTAATCTCGATTCCGGTCTCTTCGAAACGATCAACGCATTGTCCAATATTGATAGTCGATGATTTAACTATCAATTCATATTCACAAACAACCATCAAACAATAAATAATTTCACCAAACTATTTATTTACCTCAAAATATCTTCGCAAGATATATTTCACTTTTCAAATTCCTTTGAAAACAGTTTTCAAAACTATCTGCCTTTCTCAGAATATGTTTCAAGTATTTCTATTTCTACCGGAATCACCAAGCACAAGACTAGATTTTTCTAAATTAATGTAGAACACTTTACTTTTAAAAATATACTTTTGAAGCATTCAAGTTAAAATTTCTTTAATAATTTGTTAAAAATACATACTATATGAATATTTGAAAATAAGGTTACCTAATAAAATATGAAACTAGATTTCTACTTCTAAAACAAAATACTAAGTTACTTCTTAATAATTACTACTAAAATAGATTAAAGAAAATACTGACTTTAGACTTTAAATAATAGAAATAATAAATTTTTACAAAACTTGCTTTCTTTAAAAACAACTTTAAACATTTAATTTATATTTAAAAATTTACTTTTAAAACATGTACTTGGCTATCCAGAGAAAATTCCAACTTCAATCCCTTAAATCAATTTCCCAAATTGATTTCCAATTTATTTTATTTGAAATAAATTTCTTTAGTTACCTAATTCATTTCACAATTCATTAAGTATGGACTTAATTATTGTTATTATTATTATTATTATTTTCCATTTGATTTTAAAACTTTTAACTGAAATATACAAATTCCAGATTTTTCCCAACTTTTTCCTTTATTCTTCCAATAATTCAAATCTTAGCTTTTAAATAAATGTTTTCTTTCAAATAACAACACTGAATTTTAAAACCCATCAACTTCCTGTTTATCCAAATTTTCCTTTCCATCCTCAGGATTCATTTAGTAGAAATTTAAAGTCACTTTATTTCTTTTCCAAGTTATTCTTAAATTTATTCTATAATTATTTTGCTTGCAACAAATTTATATTTTTGGTAATTCATTAATCTCAATTATATCGACCAAGCCATAACATTTAATACTTCCACACAATTCATCATAGAATATCCAATAACCAGAGCAGAGAATATTAAATAATTTAAATAAAAGTTGAGGGGTCCAGTTGGATCCCTCCAACCTGTTTTCCCTGCATCCACAGACATTAGCACAATATAATACATCAATTCCAAAATATCATACTATATCACATCAATAAATTCAGCCATTCAAACAATTATTTAAATTTAATCATTTAAATTTAAATTTAACTGAGTGAGATTAACTCACCTTTGCATTGTTGTTTGAAATCCATTCCAAACTGACTCGTTTCCTTGATTTTTAAACCTTGTATAACAATTCACGGTTTATTGTTATTTGAACCAATCAAACAATTATTCACCATTTATCTATTTTGATCACAAAAGATTAAATTTTAACCTTAAATTTAATTTAAGCAAAGCAGTAAAATTTAAACTAATTTTCCCTTTATAAACTTTAATTCAATTTAATAATTCGTACTTAAACTCACTCCTAAAATAAATTATTTAATTTACTAACAACCTTATTCAAACTGATAAATCCCCTTTTAATAAAATTGAATTAGTTAATAGTTTAATTTTAACTAAATAATTTAAGTCCGAGTTAATAAAGTTAAGTAATATTGAATTTAGGTGTTAGAAATAGTGAACTATTCGAACAGAAAACAATTCTACATCCTAACAGTATTAACTAATTATAAGTTATATATATTTTTCAAAACTCCTAACCTGTTTTCACTTTCTGTCTACTTGTGTTAAAATTTAAAAACAAGGCCAACATGAATTCCACCTTCTTCTTAAATTAACAAAGGATTAAATGCTAAACCTATAAGCTAAACTAGATCTGCACGATAACCAAAAATAATCTTATACCTGCTGCAAGGCTTCGATCGAACGAAGACATGGCTCCTGGCTTGAAAACATCGTAACAAAGCATCTTCGTGCTCGCGAATCGAACCACCGCCTCCATCAGCGTCTTCCTCGTTGCCGCGATTCCCCAATCCTCTCATCACCGAACCCAAAGCCCACTCCATTCCTGATTCGCACGACAACTGAAGAGAACCCAAACCCTAGCCACTAACTCGACACAACCATCGCCAAACGAACTCGACCAAAGTTGCAAAACTTCGATTGTGATACGAGGTCGCGACACAACCCCATCTCGATAGCTTCCAATTCGAGAGTTCGACCGCTACTCCACTCGAGAATGTCGCCACTCCTTCGTATGCTCGCCTGCGATTCACTCGCGTTTCCCCCTTCTTCTTTTTATTTGAACGGCAATTTGATAAGAGGAGCCTAGAAACGAAAAACAAAAAAAAGGGGTAATGGGATTTGACGAGGAAAAGACTCATACGATAGTGGCATGCTCAAGACGGCAAGGGGAAACGTACACGTTACACCAGGGAATAACGGCTGCGATTTCATTGGTATGAATATGTATATTACTTAAACTCTCGATTCAACTTTCAGCGCGTTTTAGATATCATGCGCTCCCACGACAACTTCAAATGTTACGGAAATTGAAATTCGATAATAATACAATATTACGGATCCAAAGGAACAGGTTTTGTCGAATTCCGAGACCGTGCCTCGGAAGGCTATTTTTAAATATCGATTTAAACGATTTAAATTTTGAAACCGAACAAAACACTTCCAAAGTCAATTTTAACACTTTTACTATTTTCCATATTATTGATATAAATTTTATAAGCCATTAAATAATTACTAACAGGCTTAAAACACCAGAATCAATAATTTACCCAACTTCAAATTATTTAATTCAATAATTAAGTATCAAATAAATTGTGATATTCTAATTCAAGTTAAATGTTTAAAAAAAATTCCGGTTCGTCACATTACTACTGCTTTTGGTTCCATAAATTAAGCGTAAATTGCCCGACAAATAGGTACGTTTTAGATTACGGTTTATAGCGCTATTTTGTATATTTTCCCAGGTTGGGATATAATATTTTGAATAATATATGTAATATAATTGTTATATTTTGATATTATATTTTCTCCCGAGCTCTCCGTACAAAGGAGACTCTGTTGAAATTTTTCGTAAATTTTTGGACTTAGAAATTATTTTGAAAATGTTTTTCCAAACCTTATTTATTTAAGTATAAAAGATATAATGATTATAAAATGGGTATATTTTATTTAAAGTAATAAATTTTGTAAATTATTGTTTATAAGTTAATATTTTGAATAAGATTTATTGTTTATTTAACTCTTCCTTCTCCCTTCTTTTTCCTTTTCGGGGACGAAAAGTTTTGAGTGGGGGAGAATGTAACGACCCGTAAATTTCGTGGATTTAATTTTGTTAAAATAATGAGTTGTGTAATTAAATTTAGTAGGAAAAAAAACTTTATAAACAAATATTGAAATGAACGCTAAATTAAAATAAATAAATGGTAACTTAAAAACTATTTACTAGCAATTTGAATAAATTTCAATAAATGAAATGGGGTATAAATTTCGTTTAAAGGAAATTAATTTTATGTTAATGTAAATTTGGAAAATATTAGAATAAATGTTTACTCCATTCGTGCTTGTAAGCAATTATTATAAGTTGCATGTTGAAAGGGTTGATTGAATTGGAATTTATATTTAAATTAAATGAAAATATTAAAAGTTTACAATAACGGAAATTTAGGTAATAAGGTTAGAACAAGTTGATAAATAATAACCAAAATAAGGGAATAGCATTAATATAAATAAAGTTGGAACAAATTGGATATAGAGATATAAATGTAAGCATTTAATATATTAATTAATGTTGGTTTGATGATAACATTACTTGGGGAATAATTATAGAGTAACGGAAGTGTGAACTAAAGTAATAAAAGCGTAGATTTATGTTAAGTAATAATTTGTGGATTTGGGGAATAAGTTGAAATTTTGATAATTAAGAAATTAATACGAAAAAGTATGTAAAGTAAGTTATAAAATGTAGAGTAAGTTATAGAATGTAAAGTATTTGAAGATCGTAATTTATGTGTTCAATATATAGAAATACACATTTAAAAACATATTATTCATTCAAATATAAAATATAAATAGGTGTATTTAGGTAATGAAATGAAATTAGCATGGAAGATGAAATTGAGTATATCAATGGAATGAAATGTGAGACAAGTGTTAATTGTGGTATAGAGTTATAATAGACTCAATTTAAGGGTTGGAATTAAATCTAATTCGTTTAATTGGAAACTTATTAAAATAAATTGGATTCAATTTATAACAAAGGGGTTATTTTAAGAAACTGAAATAAATTCTATAATGGATGAATTAAGTTACGTTAAAATGAGATGTGAATTGGTTTAAAGAATTATAAATTTATAAGTAAATCAAGATGACAAAGTTTATGAATTATAGAATTTGAATTTTAATAGGGAGTTAATTTATTAAATTTATAATAGTTGGATTTATTGCAAATGAATGAAATCAAATATGTAATTATTACGTTAATTTAAAAATTAAGTTGAAAACGGGAAATATTTATGTAATAATTTTAAATCCAATGGTAAACCCTTCTATTTGAAATTATGAATGGAATAATTATGGGTAAATTCAATTTAATGGAAATTTTGGAAATTATCTATAATTTTGAATTTTATGAAATTGAAGATTTATATTTAATAAATTGACATTTAAAAATTGTTAAACCATTGTAAAGGTTTAAGAAATATAAAAGTGATAAAATTTACAAATATTAGAATTGGAATTCAAAATTTGATTTAATCAATTAATTGTAAATTTATTTAATTAATACAAGAATAGCAATTTTGGCAACTGACTCAGATTTTGACGAAACCAATTTCATCGGATCCGTAACTGTGAATTATAATAATGTTTCAAGTTTCGTAGCGATCGGACTTGTCGTCTGATCGTACGGACTCGAAACGCCTTGAAATTTATGCAATTGAAATCAATTTGAAAATATTGATTTTAACATATCTTCTTCATACGACACAATTTGAACCTGATACCTTTTCCATTGCGTTTAAAATATGTTAAAACAACTATTTTGATATATGGGTTTACCCAATTTCGTTTTGGGATCAGAACGGGCTTTTTGGGCCACTTTGTCGTTAGCGCTTACATCTATCTTATCCGATCCGTCTATTTTTAATCCTGTCTATAAATACCCTGATAAACCCTAGCCTCCGTCTATTCTCATTTGTCTACGCGTAAAATTTCATCAGTTCCTTCTCCTCTTCCAATGGCTGCAAACCCTAAATCCAATTTCAAATTCCAAAAATCAAATCCAAAGCCTAAAATTCAAATTCCTCAGAAAAATCTTAAAAAAATATATGTTGAAGCTCTCGAAGTACATAATCTTTTGGTGGTGTTCATTTTTCGTTTCAGTCTGTTGTTTGACCGGTAAAAATCCGAGAAGTTTTGGTCGTTCATCATCGTCGAAATCAAAGCCGTCGGATCGGCAAACCCTTTCTGGGTTTTGAAGAGGGGACTGGGGGGAGTCGATCTATGTGGTTTGTTTCGAGTTTCAGTGGTTAGATCACTGGCTATTCACTGTTATGGTTTCGTTTTTCCATGCGGCGGATGAGTTTTGAGCGCGACGTCAATGGCATTCGCGGCCGTGGGGATGGGTGGCAGAGAGTTTTGGTGGTCGCGGTTGTTCAGTTGACGTATGCGATCGGGATTTACGTGGTGGCGGCTTCGATTTAACACGTGAGATAGGGTTTGGCTTCAAACCAGATGCGTGAGTTTTACTGTACAATGTTGGAAGAGAAACGTGATTTAGGAGTGACGTGGCACATGAATTGGATGTAAGTGAAAGTGTTCCATTCCTTTATTTTTTTTATTGAAATTCAATCGCAATTTTCGCTACATATTTCTCATACGAACTCCGTTTTACAAGCAGTTTTTTTGTTAGGATCGTATTGAAATTTCGGACTTGATGGCGCTGGTTTGGACAAATTTTGAGACGGTCAAATTTTTGGGTTTAAATTCAATTTAAATTCAATTTAAATTCAAAAGGTGAGTGTTTTAACCCACTCATGACTTCTAAGTTTTCTTATGTTTGTTAAATTGATTTAAGATATGAGTAGAAATTTATTTATGACTGTTTTGCATATTTTTTTCATCATCTCAGTTAAATCGTGTGACGCCCCACCTCAATACCCACGCTAGCCAAGAACACTACGGTGTAGTGCTGTCAACTAGCACGGAGAATAAGGCTGTTGAGGAGCGACCATCCATGTGATTGCTTATCACACGGTGGCTATAAATAATCTTCAGAAACAAACATAGAAATAAGCATAACACAAATCAGTCACAGACATCCATATCACAAAGGCGGAAGAAGATATGAATATATAACTAACACATGAAAGTGTACATCAGAGTAGTGGTCAAAAAGATACACAATAATACAAAAGAATAGCAACACGTGCTATACAAAATAATCTAACTATGAGTCTATATCTCAAGTGTATACAACAAAAACTGCTAATCTAAATAGTTAGCCAAAAGTCAGAGTAGCAAATCCCGGAAAGAAGTCAAGCAGAAGCACTTGTAACATCTCGGTCTGACCCGAGTATTATTTAAGAAAATAATAAACGGATCAGTCTAGCTATAAATATCAGATGACATGGTATAAAATAAATGATAAAGCATAAACATAAAATATCCATACTGACATACTACTATAAGTATGCAAATGATGATCAATAGAAGATCAATCAATAAGAGATAAATCGATATCACAAGAATCTTCTCAAAGATCCAAAGAGGGCATCATACCCTAAACTTGTACTCATAACAAGTCAATGACATAAATTCCAGAAATCAACACAAGGAATCCAGAAATCACAGAAAAAGGGAAAGAGGCCTATCACATGACGATCCGAAGACCATGGGGAGCTACCCCATATGGGTGAGTCGGAATCATCCAGATGAGGTCTAGGCTAACCAAAAAGCATAAAGGTATGTGTGAGTGGAATCACACAAATGGTGTCTAGCCTAACCTCGCAACAAAATGGTATGTGTGAGTGGAATCACACAAATGGTGTCTAGACTAACCTTGCGGACAAAGAGATATGTGTGAGTCGGAATCACACCCATGATGTCTAGTCTAACCTTGCAAACAAAGAGACATCGCACAATTGCTAGTCTAAATCATAAAATGATTGTCATAATCAACGAGAAGTGTCAATTACACTAAGCTAGTAAATGTAAAAGTTTATCTTCGTGTCCCATAACCACTTGCTTAACTTAAATATTTACGAACAAACTGTAAATCTTCACTAGAAAATTGTCACAAGAGGTTCGATCGAACAAGTCCAAGAATTAACCGACGAAGTGAACGCAAGCGTTTCATACCACTTGTTTTACTAAGTCGTTTAATTAGATTTCTATGATGACTCGCAAATCCGTACCCCTTGAATCAACACTATTCTACCTCTATTAACTCAAGTGGCACAGAATTACGAACCATTAGGGTAAAGAAGAAGAGATATAAGTGGAAGAAACTAAACAATATCAGAATCTCACAGTCGCAGCGGAATAAAATATAATAATAAATATAGAACTTTACACAAAATGAAATCTATTACTGTTTTATACATCACATCATCAAAGTATCTCATACATCAAATTATACCAATCAGGCATACCATACAATCATAGCAGCGGAATATATATATGTATAGATAATACGTCTCGGCTCCAACTCCTCTCCTGCTCCATAGCATCCTGTCCTGAGCAAATAATACTTGGTCTGACCCGAGCATTATAATGAAATAACACCCGAGTCAGTCTGGAATACCAGCTGATAATAATAATGCATCCAATTTGATTATTAAAGTTTCAAAATCCTTTTGAAAACAAAAGCATCTCGTAAGACCACGCCACAAATAAAAATGTCGGGTTTTTACCTTACGATAGCTAAAACACTTTTTATAGAAATCCTCTGATATTATAATAGGGTCTATTTACAAGTACTTATAAAATAGCCGAAATTGTTACATCTATTAAATTCCAGCTACTAGCCACAAAAGTGGGTAATACAAACAAAACTCGTACAAGGCTCGTAGGGAGAATGGATTTCCATCAATTGCTTGGCTACTGGGGTACCGCCCGTCACAGTACCTGGCCTAGATCAGAGTACCGAGGAGTACGCCCGCTCCCCTGCAACACAAGGCCGGAACCATTCCTTACTGAACAGTCCCGAACAAGATAACCCCGTGGTTGGCACGACCAACCACCCACTAAGCCGAATATAAAGGGACATCTAGACAGGGGAAAATCTTGTCCTTCTTGGGCATGACCCACCTAACCTTGCTACACCTCCCCTGTTTTAGTCATTCCCGGTTGATGAGGCTTGAGGTTAAACGTTACCTTTAGAACGTTTTCACTTAGAATGCCCATCGCCCACCTGACGATGTTTCGCAAGCATTCGTCCATACAAGTCCGTCCCGGGTTCGAACAGAACCGAAGGCACTACTCCTACTACATCCATTTTGGAAATATCCTCAGGATTAGTAGCGACTAGCCCTTGCACTTCACTGCTCCATCTTCGACTCCAAATACGTTTTTCCACGAAACGTACAAACCGGATCGAAGTGGTTTTCGAGAAATAAATCTCGATCCCGGTCTCTTCGAAACGATCAACGCATTTGTCCAATATTGATAGTCGATTATTTAACTATCAATTAATATTCACAAACATCCATAAGCATCCATCACACAATAAATAATTCCTACATTATTTATTTGCCTCAATATCTTTAAAAGATATATTTTCAAATTTTCAAAACTCGTTTGAAACAATTCCCAAAGATCTTCCCTTACAAGGTAAATCCTTTACCATTTATTTCCACTGGAAATAACCAAGTTTGTAAACAATTTAGAATTTAAAACAATTAAAACATTTATACTGAAATATACTTTATAATATGAAAATTTACTACTAATTATTACTCAAAAATATAATTTCAAATATGTAAAGTAAAACCATTTATTAGGATATAAACCTTGATTGTAAATAAGGGTTTAGTTTAAACTAAACTTATAAGTAGAGTTTTAAAAAGGTTAATACTAATTTCAATAACTTAGGTCAAAACTAGCCTTTACATAAAAACCATTTATAAACATAATTACTAATGTAATCTCAAATAATCACTATTGCTATTTTATTAGTTAGTTACTTTATAATAATAATTTTTTAAACACTCCTTTAAACAAGTTTGAACTTTAAAATTTCTTTAATAAAATATATTTAAAAACTCGAACTTGGTTTTCCAGGAAACTCATTCCCACTTAAACACCCTAGAAAAATCCATCTTATAAATTCTGTCGATTTGTTTCAATTCAGATTTATGTTTTCATAACATAAATTCACTTTCCACGTTTAAATTAACTTCTTACGAAGCTTAACCACATTTCCATTCCCGGAAATTCTTTTTCAAAGTATAGGTTTAAAAGTCTCTTTATATATATATATATATATATATATATATATATATATATAAACTATTATAAATTTATTTAATGAAAATCATACTTAAGGAATTGCTCAAATAAATACCTACTTAAATTTCAATGGTTATAAATAGTATTTCTGAATCATTCTAATTTACAATTTATTGCTAATTTAATTTGAAGGGTTTCTTTTCACATCATATTTAATTTCCAGGGAACATTATTATCAAAATAACCCCAATGTTATATTAACAATTTATAATTTTCTTATTGGAATTATCACCAGAAATCCATACTTCCTCATTTATCAACTAATAATGTTCCACTTATTTTTGTTTCCAACTTTGCAAATTTTCATTCTTCACTCAACCCAGATTCCAAATTTAAATTCCCTTAAATTCTTTATTTAACAATTTCTTTTATTTCTTTAAAAATCCAATTTATTTTATTTTATGTTTTAAAATTCTGTGTTTATTCTCATCTAGCAATATCACAGTACAATTAAATTCAGAGTTACCAAATCACAACATATAACATGTTACAACATCAATTATAAAGATAATTACTATAGTGTGAGGAATCCAGTTGGATCCCTCCAACATGTTTTTCCCTGAATCCACAAATATTAGCACAACAATATATATATCAATTCATGCTGATATAATAAACATTTCAACCAATCACACAATTATTTAAATATTAACTACTTGAATCAGCTAACATTCCAGATGTGAGTGAGATTAACTCACCTTGAGCTTCGGCGAACGTTCGAAATTTAAATTAAACCGAACGACATTCGATTTAACTCAAATTTCTACTTGCCCGGAATGAATCCAGAACTGCACCACTGCGTAGTACGCGCTTCTGCGATTCCGGCGCCGTAAATTTCGTTGAAATCTGATGTCGTACGAACAAGTTATTAAATTTTAAAGTTTTGTATATAAATTTAAAGCAAATATCTTTTTTATTATTATTCATTTACCAAATAAACGCGGCCCACTCCTGTATGTCTTCTTCCTCAACAAGCATGCTACTGGCACTGCTCGAACCAAACTCACGCACTAGGGTTAAACGCCGCTCCTAACTCGATCACCAAAACCATGATCTTCCACCACCACAACGATGACCCTCGCTCCCTCTATCGGCGCCCAGAGCCGAGCGCAACTCGGCAGCCCCAACTCGCCAGAAAGCGCACACGAACGGTGGCAAACGTGGCTCCCTAACCTCCCCTCCGCTACGCTAAAATCCATCACTACCGTTGGATGGGTAGAGATCGAGGTGATCTACAACTTCTTAGTTGAAAGTTTTGGCAAATAATGAGTGGATTAGGAGATTTTGGAGGAAGAAGGATAATCGTTTTCGGCCATTAATTGAAAACGAGGCTGCCGGCTCAGGAACTAGGGTTTCTCACTTTAAATGTGTATTAATAAATATAAATAATTATTATTTTAATATTAAAACCGATATAAAGCAACTTTTCACACGATCTCCAAAACGACACGTGCCGACAGGCGTTCCAAGGGTTTTTCCGCGTTCCGGACACAATGGAACAGGTTTCGCAAGCTAATTTGATCATATGCGCGAGTTACGGAATTAAACGATCAATTTTAATTTAAACCGATTAAAACAATTTCGATGCGTTTCGAGCTGCCACGGTCAAACGACAATTCCGATTGCTACGAAAATTGAAATTCGATAATAACTAACTATTACGGATCCAATGGAACTGGTTTCGTCGAATTTCGAGACTGTGCCCCGGAAGGCTATTTTAACTCGTCTATTAAATCCGGCGATTTTCTACAATAATCGAAAACGCTTAAAATTTCACTTTTAAAATTTTATTAACTTAACAATAAATCATATGAAATATGTATCCACATTACAAATTATTCTGGCTCATTCCAGGCCCAAAATCTGATTAATTGCATTTTAATAATATTGAACTCATTTTTAAATTAACATAAATCCCAAATATTAACTTATCGACTTAAAATTTTTTATCTAAAATTCCCACCATACTATTTTCACTCAAACAACTCAAAATAAATTTTTAAAACCATTTTTATCACTATTTACATCCAGATTTACCTTTTTATCTCAATTTCGAATATTGAATTATTATTGTTCAATTTCAAATTAAATCTCCACCTTAGCAATTTTAACATGTTATTATGATTTAAACCAATCCTTTTAGTTAAAAATAAATCTTAAAACCGTCTTAAACATTTCAAATGAGCTAAACGTTCACAAATCCCGTGTTAAAAATTCCGGGATGTTACAATTTCTCATACGAGTGAGATAAAGGTTTGTATATACTAATAGATTGGAAATCGGTTTGAGAAAACGAGCTTTGTTATAAAATAGTGTTGAAATCATTTGAAGAAAGTGTTTTGATATTTATTACTAGTATAGAAAACCTTTATATTTTAAAGTAACAAATCATAGAAGTGATTGTAGAAACAATCAATCATAAAAATTCACATTCGAAGACGTGAATAAAATCCAAAGAAAACGATAAAGAATCCATCGAAATAGATATTCAAAAATCCATAAAATCGACCGAGAAGCCAAAGATAGTTTGTCTCGAAGAATGGTCAACTCAGCATCTCAACAAAGCAAGTTCTGTTGAATGTTTTTCAGATAAGATCCCCTACGGAGGGGGGGTCCGGGGGAGGGGGGGGAGGGGGGTGGCAACCTCCCAAGGTGGGGGTACGACTTAGTGAAGACCTAAGGGAGGATGGGATCGAGCGACCTACAAGTATAAGGGGTCGAGCGACCTAGGGGTGTTCGCGACCTAACGACCTAAACAAGGTCGAGCGAGTTAAGGCGATGCGCGACCTAACGTGTCACGCGACTTAACGAAGGCAAGGCTGAGCGAGTTAGGGTGATGCACGACCTAACAGAGGCGAGCGACTTAAGGGGTCATGCGACCTAACTGGAATGGCCAAGCGACCTAGCAACCCAGGCAAGGTCGAGCGACCTAACAGGGTTCGCGACATAAAGTTGTACACGACCTAACGGGTTAAAGATCATGCGACCTAACGGGTTAAAGGTATGCGACCTAACGGGCTAAAGGTCATGCGACCTAACGACTCAAGCGACTCAATGGTCGAACGACCTAATGAAGCAGGCAAGGCCGAACAAGTTAGGGGTTAACGAACTAACACATGTCATGATAAGCAGTGGGGGGAACGACCTAACGACGTTGCGACCTAGAGGCCAGCGACCTAAAGCCAAAGACGACCCAAATTGGTTGCGAGTTAAAATGGTCAAGCGACCTAAGGATTTAAAGGCCATGCGACCTAAAGGAGTGGGCATAAGGCCAAAGGTGAACGACCTAGTATCTCGCAACCTAACGATGTAGTGGCGAGCGACCTACGACCTACGACCTAGTGCCGAGCGACCTAAGGCTGTAGAACGATTTAAGGCCACAAACGAGCTATTTGAAGGCCGGGTCTTTTCCACGCTAACGACCTAGCATAGGCAGAACGACCTAAGTGCGGAATTTCACCAAAAACACTAAAAATTGGAGTTTTTGGCCAATCCAATCCAAACCAAATGCAAATATACATGCAAACATGATAGGAATTCATTCCCAACAGTCCAAGATAGTTATAGAGAAGAATGTGAGATAAAAATCTCACCTTTTCACCAAATTTATGAAGAAGAGCTTGAAAGCAATGGGGAAGTAATCACAAGCTTGAATCCAATGTCTTCATCTTGAATTTGGAATTGAATGTTGGATTTGCAAGAGAATTTGAGCTTGGAATTTTAATTTCTCATTCCACTCACCATTAATGCTAAAGCTTGGTTGTTAGAAAATTTATAAAGAGTGAGGAGAAAGAGAGAAGTGGGTTTGAGTTATAATGGCTAACCTAACCCGAAGTCCAAAGCGGGAAAAGTAAGTGAAATTCCACTTACTCCAAACCTATCAATGTTTATACTTAAAAAAGTTGTAAACGGCATTTCGAACTCAATGGAAGTGGTCTCGAGTCCTAATTTGACCATTTGCAAAAAGTAGCTTTTCGGACCAATATCCGATTAACTACAAAATATTTAAATAAAATATTTAAATATAAAATCGATAAATATGCGGGTTGTTACAAATCGCATTTATTTAATTTAACTGTTAATTAAATTTATTATTGCATATAAATTGACACTTAAAATTTATTTATTTTGCATATAAATTGTTAGTTTATTTATGTGATATCCCAGAAATTTGGGCAATATAAATTTAATAATCTGTGTTATAAATTTAATTTGATTTGATAATTTTAATAACAAATTTGGAAATTGATTTAATAATCATGTTTTAATAAATATTTAAATTAGAAGATTTTATCTTTTTGAATAAACAAATAATTTTCTGTTTATAATATATATAATTATATATATATTGTAAGTTGATAAATTTTGATTTTTGGTTTAGTAAATGGATTAATTTTCTAACTCTAATTTATATTTGATAAATTGGAAATTTGATTTAAATTTAACATATAACTTTTCAAAGCACTTCAAATAAATAATTATATGGTTTATATTAAAGGAAAATCTTATCTGTTTAAATTTATATTTTTAATTAACTTAAATATGAAGTTAAATTTGATTAACATCAAAGCTTTGTTTTATTTTCATTTTAAAAAGTATTGCGTGAAAATGTTATATAAGAATTTAAAATACAATTTACTTATGGTTTTAATATATTGAGTGATAAAGTAAATTTATAATCTCATTTATAAATTATTTAATATTGTTTAATTTGTTATTTTTAAATAAAAATTTATAATACTTAAGTTCTTATAAACATAAATAGATTTTGTAAGGAATAAAATTGTTGTTTTAAATTTTAATAGAGTTATATATGCTTCTATATGTAACTTGATTATTAAAATTTGATTTGATAAATTAATTTAATGTTTTAAAAGAATAAACACTTAAAAATATTTGAATAAGCTTTTGTTTATAACTTGTTTTGTTTTGATTTCTAAAATTAAAAGGAAATAAAACTCATTTATATATACATATGGGATAAAATAAGATTTAAAGGCTTAAAGATTTATAAACAATTTTAAATTAAAATTTAAATACTTAAAAAACATGTGTAGGCCTCTTAAGACACCTTATTAACATGTGTTTGTTATAAAATAAACTATGGTGACAAATGGTAAGAATAGAGACAAGTGTCTCATTTAAATTTCTTTTTCTTTTATTTTTAATTAAATCAAGAATTTTTTTTATATAAACATATCTTCTTAACCTCATTTTTTCTTTTCCCTATTCTTTTTCAAACTTAAGAAATCTTCAGATCTAAAATCTGAAATCAACACTAATACTTCAGTTCAAACTCTTTGATTCTCTTCCACAAAACAGAAATCTGTTCAAAACCCAAAACTGCAACTTCAAAACTCAATTCTGCAAATTCATGTACCTGAGTTTCATTTACAAAGCTAAATCAATTTGTAACTCTAAAAAGGAAAATACAAACCTGTAGTTCTTTTTCTAAATCAACCATAACCTGCATGTTCTTCCTCGAAACAACATGCTGGCAAAAATTTGTCAAAGCCTGCATTTTTCTCCTGATATAATGAAGTCTGCATTCTGTATAAAACCAACCTGAAAACAAGCATGCAAATGAAACATGGAAACAATCATGCAAATGTAAATCTGGAAAACAAAGTACTACATCATTTCAAGTTTAAAGGCAATCTGAAGTTCAAGCATTTTCCTGAAGAAAAAAATGTGCTCTGCTCCAATACCAGTGAGTAACATTTTTTTTATTCAAAACTAAATTAAGTAAATTTAGTTGCTTGCAATGAGTTACTGATATATTCCAATTATATGAAATCATAGGATAGAAGTTTTTATCTATGGTTGCTGAGTATATGCTTGCTGTAGAATATATGAATATATGTTACTGTCTGTTCCTAGAATTCCAAGTTTATTCCTGAACAAATCCCATGAGTTCATGTTCAAACCTCTGTAACAGTTTATGATTTATAAAAGTATGGTATGTATCATAAGTTTAAGTTTGAATCTTATTAAATAAATAAATAAAAATATATATGAAACTATATTGTCACTGTAAAACACACAATGCAACAGAGCAATCATTTGAAAAACAAGAATTTAATCATCGAAATTCTTTGATTTAAGAGTATTAACAGGTTACATTATACATGACTTGAATTTTAAAACTAAAATTAGAAATTTTAATTTGGAAATGGATGAGCATTACTGCTTTATCCAGAAAACATGTTTTGGATTGACTCTGACAATTCAGGAAGATTGGATTGCCAGTATTGTTTCTGATAATTAAGTGATGATCGAAGGTTAAAGGAAAATTAGAGAGAGGTGGATCTGAGTATTTAGGCAGTGATGATTTGGGTTTAAAATTTCTAACCCTAGTTTTTCTGAGTTTAAGGAATTTGATCACTGTGGTCAAATTAAGTAA
Organism: Allium cepa; assembly: GCA_030765085.1. Lineage (NCBI taxonomy): Eukaryota > Viridiplantae > Streptophyta > Magnoliopsida > Asparagales > Amaryllidaceae > Allium > Allium cepa. The sequence continues at coordinate 957,069,718 of CM060939.1, read as the reverse complement.
CCGAGCTTTACCTGATTTGAGGTGAAGGTAGCAGGGGTGTGGAGGAGTCTATAGCCGGAGGTGATGTTTCTCTGATGGTCGGAGCTTGGGGGGTGACGCAATTTCCAGGTTGCGACTTTTGTTCCAGATTCGAGTTCGAGTGCTTGATTTGGATTTAGGACTTTTGAAGTTGAATTGAGAGTTGATTTGGTGTTTGGAGGGGATTTGTGGTTTGCGTAGGGGATCGCGAGTGGCCGGAGAAGATAGTCGTGGGTGTGCATGTGTACGGTGGTAATGGCATGCCAGTTGATCTTTTTGGGAGAGGAAGAGGCTCGGGTTGTAACGGGTAGTTTTGTGATGAGATCGAAGCAATTGGATAATGGTCTCGGAGCTGAGGGGTATTGGACTCGAAGGAAGTGATGTGAGGTATCGGGTTTTTAGTTTTGTTACAGGGTTTGGTAACCTGTAGCACAGGTTTGTATAAACCTGTTTTATATTTGAGATCTAAATAGATTTTAGGATGAAATTATTATTGAGTTACTCGAGTTGCTTGAGTCAGCTCGGGCTAATGATTGAAGTTTAGAAAATTGTTATGTTTTCAACTTTTAAATTTGAATTTGAAATATAAAACAAAGATTTAAATTAAGTTTTAAATCTAGTTTAAATTATAGATTCAAGTTGAATTGAATCTTAAAATTTGAAATGATTAAGTTTTTAAATTTAAATTTGCTTTAAAATAACTTTAAAAGAGTTTATTGTTTAAAATGTTTTTAAAGAATTTGAATTTAAATTTGGAAATTGAAATAGGTAGTAATGTTTAAATAAAGTTTAAATTTGATGCAAATCTAATTTTGAATCTATGGTTTAAAATGAATTTAAGTTTATAAATTTAAGTGTTTAAACCAAATTTGAATAATAATGTGAAATTTAAATGGTTTTAATTTTAAAAGAAATTTGTTTTATCTTTTGAAAAATTTCTTTTATAATAAAGGTATTATTTAGCAATTAAAGGTTTTAAATTGAATTTAAACTTGTTAAAGTTAAGTAATAACTTAATGTTTTATATTTCATTTAATTATTAGACTAATTAAATGAATAATTAATTTATTTAATAAATTAATGGAATTAATAATTAATTAAAGTAATTAGGGTTTTAATCTTAAGGATTTAGGATTAATTATTCTTTGAATAATTAACTTGTAATTAAGAATAATTAATTAAATAAAGTTAGTTTTTAATTTATGATTAATAATTAATTAATCAAGTAATAATGGATTAATTAAGTTTTAATTAACACTTAATTATTTTAATTAGGGATTAATTAATGGGTCAATTAATGATTAATGATTAATTAATTTGTAATCAATAATAATTAAAATAAGTTTGAAAGATAATTAATGAATTGTTGATAGCTAATGAAGATCATTAACTAAGGATTATTTAATAATTAATTAATGTGATTAATTTTAATTATTAATTAGATTGATTAATGTAAGGATAATCAAATGTGTAAGTTATTAAGTATAATTACTTATGGAAGTAATTAAGGAATTAATTACTTATTGTAATTAATTGAGTTTAAATTTGATTAGTTTAAGTTAATTAATTTAGTTTAATTAATTTAAATTAATCGTTTGATGATTTGTGAAGTATAATTACTTAATGTAATTAAATGAAGAGAAGTTACTTAGGAAAGTAATTAATGAGTAATTACTATATGTAATTAATTGAAGGTGATTTGTTGATAAAAGTAATTTGAGTATAATTACTTTGTAAATTAATCAAGGGATTAATTAAGGAGTAATTAATTTATTTGGTGAAGTAATTAAGGGTAGTTGATTACTGTATGGAGTTAGTCAAGGGTGATTAACAGTTATGATTTAGATAAAGATTAATTACTTAATGTAATTAATTTAATTTAAAATGTAATTTGAAGATCATTAATTATTATAATTAATGATGTAATTAAGATTGATTAATTAAGATTAACTAATCAATAATAAGTGACTAAAGGTAATTAATTAATGTAATTAATTAAGGATTAATATAATTAATTATAGATAATTAATTAATGAAGTAATTAAAGGTTAATTACTGTATTTGGTTAAATATAATTAATTTGAGAAATTAATTAGTAAATAATTACTTGAAGTAATTAAGAGTTAATTAATCAGGGATGGTTAATTAAAATGAATAATTGGATGATGGTTAATTATTTGATTGATAATTAATTAATATTGATAAGCAAGTTGATATGGGTGAAGCCATTAATTTAATTTACTTTAAATTAATGGAATGATGTAATTAATTTAATTCATTTTAAATTAATTATATTTGGGTGTGGTTAATCATTGCTTATATGGTTGGTTAGTGTTGTTTGCTTTGGATGATTTGAATCTCAGATATGAGATAGATAATGTTGAGTGTTTTGGATGCATTGGTTGCATTGTGATGTTGATTTAGATTATCTTTTTGGATAATGATAATATGGTTTATCTGATATAATGATAATATTGATTATCTATTGTGAATCTGTGATTTATCTATTTGGATATATAGATAATTGAATTGTTTTAAACCTTGAAAACAACTTGACCTTAAAAGACACACTTTGGATTTCGATGAGACTGGGATCGGGTTTCCATATTTGGATATCCGAAAACCACATCGATTCCAATTAAACGTTAGGTCGTTAATCCAAGTGGAGCAAGTGAAGACTCGAGCTGTAAGGGCTATACGTCAGTATAACTCTGTGGGTGATTCCGTAATGAATTTGACGGAATAGTACTTATAGATTCGAGATGTTGATTTAGAGTGCAAGGGTTATCGTCGTTAACTCTGTGGGTGATTCCGTAATGAGTGTAACGAGATAATGCCTTCGGTTTCGTTCGAACCCGGAACGAACTTGTATGGATTGAATGCTTTCAGAACATCGTCAGGTGGACGATGAGCATTCTAAGAGATGTGTCCTCTAAAGGTAATCGTAGCCTCAAGCCTCATCAACCGGGAATGGCTAAAACTGAGGAGGTGCAGCAAGGCTTCGTGGGTCGCACCCACTGGAGAGCAAGATTGATCCCTGTCTAGAGGTCCCTTTTTATACGGCTTAGTGGGCAGTTGTCAGTGTACACCAACTGCGGGGTTGTCTTGTTCGGAACTGTTCAGTAAGGAATGGGTCCGGCTTTGTGTTGCAGGGGAGTGGGAGTACTCCTCGGTACGTTGATCTAGGCCACGTACTGTGACGGGCGGTACCCCAATAGCCCTGCCATTGTATGGAATCCACTATCCAATAAGTGCCAACGGTTTTGATTGTATTACCCACTTTTGTGGCTAGTAGCTGGAATTTAATGAATGTAACAATTTCGGCTATTTCTCAAATGTTTTGGTTAGCGTAAGGTAAATTTTTTTTCATGTTTATGTGTGGAAAGTCTTACGTGATACCTTTCTTTTAAAAGGTTTTTCAAAGTTAAGCAACTTTAACCTGTTACTCACACCAGACCCATGTCTGACCCGGAGTTTATTCTTTGTTTTCATAAACTCTTGGGTACTCAAATTTTTACGAGTAGCCAAGGGATTCAGGTTAGCTTTTGACGAATTGTGGAGGACTAATGGAGCAGGAGGCTTCTACGTTAGATATATAGTATTCCGCTGTGTGTTCTGTGTTTGTCTCTGAGTTGTATTATATTGTAAATACTAGACAGGTGTTTATAACTGTCTAGTATGTGTTGTATATATGTGTACTCTGATAGTGGTCGTAAACTATGTAATATGTTATGTTATTAATATAATTTATTCGTTCCGCTGTTGAGACTCTAGTTTTGTTTCTTCTTTCTCTTCTTTCTTTTCTTCTTCTATCCCTTTCTTTCTTAATTGATGATACGATTTTCTGGGAGTAGAAAGTCGGATCGTCACAGGTGGTATCAGAGCATTAGGTTGAGTGAATACCTAGGCTCTAGAGTGGTGTCTATCTTGAGAGAGTGTATTTGTAGTTTTATTATATATATATTTATATAATTACTTCTACATATTTGTTGGGTTACCTGTTCAGGTTTTCCAATATAGGCTATAAAGGTAGATAAGGTAGTGGGGTGTGTAACACAACTACTACCCTTGGTTGAAGTTTGGTGTTTGAGATTGGTAGTGTATTTGTCGAGACTGTAAACCTAATACCGTCTCAAGTGAGTTTTCTTGAAGTAGGATTTAGTAGATGTTTGAAGGTAACCTGTAAAGGTTCGGAGTCTATCTTTGAATTTGATGAGTAGAATTTGGATCTGTCGGTTAGGCAGAAGAGAATGATGGTATCTTAATATCTCAGGGAGTAGTAGCTGTGTGATGAGATGCAGTGACTATGGATGTTCTCGAAGATGTTTTCTTTGGAACAAGTTAAGGAGGTGAGTCCGCTTCGATATTGTGACTGGATTCAGCAGGATGTTTCTGTCCAGTTTAAGGCTCGAGTTTCTCGAAGAGCTTTGGTTTAGGAAGTCTTTGGCGTCGGTGTCAGCGGTGCAGTTCGGAGTGTTCTGTGTGCTGGCAAGAAGTCATCTGGTTAGCAGTTTTTCTGAAGGAGTTCAGAAGTAGCAGAGAAGATTCCATTTTTACGATGGATTGGCTAGTTAAGCGTATGCTGTTCTGATTGGTAAAGAGAGAACAGTTTCCTTTGGATATTGGACGGGTTTATCGCAAAAGTGACTTGCGATAGTTTGAGTGTTCTCTTGAGCTATGAGAAGTTTGTCCGTATTGGGAGGTTGAGTTTTCTTATCGACTGGATTCTAGGAGAGATACCGAAGGTTTAGTGAAGCAGCTTTGGTTCAGATGGGGCATCTGAGTTTTCTTTTATGGGTCTGTTGAACCATATTTCTGTGATGTGTTATCCAGTTTGTGCTCGAGTTTTCCTTCTACTTCAGATCAGAGTTGTGCAGCGGAAGCAGTTTGGAAGTGCTTTTGTTTTATCTTTTCCGAGTAGGAGAAGTAGGTTAGTCTTCTGATATTTGTGTAGTAGAGTTGGTATTCTTGGTTTGGGATTGATCTTGAGGAGATCACTTTGTTGGATTGTTTTGGTCTAGTTTGTTTCTAGAGACATCAGCGAAGGTTGAGCTGATCGGGAAAGATGAAGGCAGCCCAGGATCGTCAAGAGTGTTTGGTGAATAAGAGACGAAGGAATTTGGATTCCGGAGTCGGAGATTTAATTTGGGAAAGTTTTCTCCGATCTAAAGAGCCATAAGAGTGAGTAAGACTGGGTATGTCAGCTTCGAGATGTTTTGGATTTTTTCTGTGTTTTGTGAGGATTAGTGTTTGATTTTCAGGTTTGAATTGCCAGTTTGGATAACTGGGGTTCGATGTGTTTTACGTATCTCTGAGGGAGTACGTGTATGGTTTATCTCTGGTTGTGAAACCAGCAGTTCAGGAGGACGTGATTGTTGATTCAGACTCGTTTGTAGTCTGATATATTGTTTTATTTGGTAGATCTAGTTGGATAGGAGCTCTATAGTTTAATAGTATTGATTGTTTAGATTCTATAGAGCGAGTATTCCGATATGTATACCGGGGAAACTCGTGAAAATTGTATCCAGATTTTTCTGGATAATTAGGTTTGTTTTGTTTGAATTGGTTGCTATGGTTGTTAGCATATGTTTGATAATATATGCTTGTGTTTTAAAATAAAATCTTATGATAGATTATTAAATTACCTTTGTTTTAAATTTCGGGGACGAAATTCTTTTAAGGGGGAAGGAATGTGATATCCCGAAAATTTGGGCAATATAAATTTAATAATCTGTGTTATAAATTTAATTTGATTTGATAATTTTAATAACAAATTTGGAATTTGATTTAATAATCATGTTTTAATAAATATTTAAATTAGAAGATTTTATCTTTTTGAATAAATAAATAATTTTCTGTTTATAATATATATAATTATATATATATTGTAAGTTGAAAAATTTTGATTTTTGATTTAGTAAATGGATTAATTTTCTAACTCTAATTTATATTTGATAAATTGGAAATTTGATTTAAATTTAACATATAACTTTTCAAAGCAATTCAAATAAATAATTATATGGTTTATATTAAAGGAAAATCTTATCTGTTTAAATTTATATTTTTAATTAACTTAAATATAAAGTTAAATTTGATTAACATCAAAGCTTTGTTTTATTTTCTTTTTAAAAAGTATTGCTTGAAAATGTTATATAAGAATTTAAACTACAATTTACTTATTGTTTTAATATATTGAGTGATAAAGGAAATTTATAATCTCATTTATAAATTATTTAATATTGTTTAATTTGTTATTTTTAAATAAAAATTTATAACACTTAAGTTCTTATAAACATAAATAGATTTTGTAACGAATAAAATTGTTGTTTTAAATTTTAATAGAGTTATATATGCTTCTATATGTAACTTGATTATTAAAATTTGATTTGATAAACTAATTTAATGTTTTAAAAGAATAAACACTTAAAAATATTTGAATAAGCTTTTGTTTATAACTTGTTTTGTTTTGATTTCTAAAATTAAAAGGAAATAAAATTCATTTATATATACATATGGGATAAAATAAGATTTAAAGGCTTAAAGATTTATAAACAATTTTAAATTAAAATTTAAATACTTAAAATACATGTGTAGGCCTCTTAAGACACCTTATTAACATGTGTTTGTTATAAAATAAACTATGGTGACAAATGGTAAGAATAGAGACAAGTGTCTCATTTAAATTTCTTTTTCTTTTATTTTTAATTAAATCAAGAATTTTGTTTATATAAACATATCTTATTAACCTCATTTTTTCTTTTCCCTATTCTTTTTCAAACTTAAGAAATCTTCAGATCTAAAATCTGAAATCAACACTAATACTTCAGTTCAAACTCTTTGATTCTCTTCCCCAAAACAGAAATCTGTTCAAAACCCAAAACTGCAACTTCAAAACTCAATTCTCCAAATTCATGTACCTGAGGTTCATTTACAAAGCTAAATCAATTTGCAACTCTAAAAAGGAAAATACAAACCTGCAGTTCTTTTTCTAAATCAACCATAACCTGCATGTTCTTCCTTGAAACAACATGCTGGCAAAAATTTGTCAAAGCCTGCATTTTTTTCCTGATATAATGAAGTCTGCATTCTATGTAAAACCAACCTGAAAACAAGCATGCGAATGAAACATGGAAACAATCATGCAAATGTAAATCTGGAAAACAAAGTACTACATCATTTCAAGTTTAAAGGCAATCTGAAGTTCAAGCATTTTCCTGAAGAAAAAAATGTGCTCTGCTCCAAAACCAGTGAGTAACATTTTTTTATTCAAAACTAAATTAGGTAAATTTAGTTTCTTGCAATGAGTTACTGATATATTCCAATTATATGAAAGCATAGGATAGAAGTTTTTATCTATGGTTGCTGTAGAATGTATGAATATATGTTACTGTCTGTTCCTAGAATTCCAAGTTTATTCCTGAACAAATCCCATGAGTTCATGTTCAAACCTCTGTAACAGTTTATGATTTATACAAGTATGGTATGTATCATAAGTTTAAGTTTCAATCTTATTAAATAAATAAAAAAATATAAATGAAACTATATTGTCGCTGTAAAACACACAATGCAACAGAGCAATCATTTGAAAAACAAGAATTTAATCATCGAAATTCTTTGATTGAAGAGTATTAACAGGTTACATTATACATGACTTGAATTTTAAAACTAAAATTAGAAATTTTAATTTGGAAATGGATGAGCATTGCTGCTTTATCCAGAAAACAAGTTTTGGATTGAGTCTGTCAATTCAGGAAGATTGGATTGCCAGTATTGTTTCTGATAATTAAGTGATGATTGAAGGTTAATGGAAAATTAGAGAGAGGTGGATCTGAGTATCTAGGCAGTGGTGATTTGGTTTTAAAATTTCTAACCCTAGTTTTTCTGAGTTTAAGGAATTTGATCACTGTGACTAAATTAAGTAATCGAGCTTTACCTGATTATAGGCGAAGGTAGTGGGGGTGTGGAGGAGTCTATAGCCGGAGGTGATGTTTCTCTGATGGTCGGAGCTTGGGGGGTGACGCAACTTCCAGGTTGCGGCTTTTGTTCCAGATTCGAGTTCGAGTGCTTGATTTGGATTTAGGACTTTTGTAGTTGAATTGAGAGTTGATTTGGTGTTTGGAGGGGATTTGTGGTTTGCGTAGGGGATCGCGAGTGGCCGGAAGAGATGGTCGTGGGTGTGCATGTGTACGGTGGTAATGGCGTGTCAGTTGATCTTTTTGGGAGAAGAAGAGGCTCGGGTTGTAACGGGTAGTTTTGTGATGAGCTCGAAGCAATTGGATAATGGTCTCGGAGCTGAGGGGTATTGGACTCGAAGGAAGTGATGTGAGGTATCGGGTTATTAGTTTTGTTACAGGGTTTGGTAACCTGTAGCACAAGTTTGTATAAACCTGTTTTATATTTGAGATTTAAATAGATTTTAGGATGAAATTGTTATTAAGTTACTCGAGTTGCTTGAGTCAGCTCGGGCTAATGATTGAAGTTTAGAAAATTGTTATGTTTTCAACTTTTAAATTTGAATTTGAAATATAAAACAAAGATTTAAATTAAGTTTTAAATCTAATTTAAATTATAGATTCAAGTTGAATTGAATCTTAAAATTTGAAATGATTAAGTTTTTAAATTTAAATTTGCTTTAAACTAACTTTAAAAGAGTTTATTGTTTAAAATGTTTTTAAAGAATTTGAATTTAAATTTGGAAATTGAAATAAGTAGTAATGTTTAAATAAAGTTTAAATTTGATGCAAATCTAATTTTGAATCTTTGGTTTAAAATGAATTTAAGTTTATAAATTTAAGTGTTTAAACCAAATTTGAATAATAATGTGAAATTTAAATGGTTTTAATTTTAAAAGAAATTTCTTTTAACTTTTGAAAATTTTCTTTTATAATAAAGGTATTATTTAGCAATTAAAGGTTTTAAATTGAATTTAAACTTGTTAAAGTTAAGTAATAACTTAATGTTTTATATTTCATTTAATTATTAGAGTAATTAAATGAATAATTAATTTATTTAATAAATTAATGGAATTAATAATTAATTAAAGTAATTCGGGTTTTAATCTTAAGGATTTAGGATTAATTATTCTTTGAATAATTAACTTGTAATTAAGAATAATTAATTAAATAAAATTAGTTTTTAATTTATGATTAACAATTAATTAATCAAGTAATAATGGATTAATTAAGTTTTAATTAACACTTAATTATTTTAATTAGGGATTAATTAACGGGTTAATTAATGATTAACGATTAATTAATTTGTAATCAATAATAATTAAAATAAGTTTGAAAGATAATTAATGAATTGTTAATAGCTAATGAAGATCATTAACTAAGGATTATTTAATAATTAATTAATGTGATTAATTTTAATTATTAATTAGATTAATTAATGTAAGGATAATCAAATGTGTAAGTTATTAAGTATAATTACTTATGGAAGTAATTAAGGAATTAATTAGTTATTGTAATTAATTGAGTTTAAATTTGATTGGTTTAAGTTAATTAATTTAGTTTAATTAATTTAAATTAATCGTTTGATGATTTGTTAAGTATAATTACTTAATGTAATTAAATGAAGAGAAGTTACTTAGGAAAGTAATTAATGAGTAATTACTATATGTAATTAATTGAAGGTGATTTGTTGATAAAAGTAATTTGAGTATAATTACTTTGTAAATTAATCAAGGGATTAATTAAGGAGTAATTAATTTATTTGGTGAAGTAATTAAGGGTAGTTGATTACCGTATGGAGTTAATCAAGGGGGATTAACAGTTATGATTTAGATAAAGATTAATTACTTAATGTAATTAATTTAATTTAAAATGTAATTTGAAGATCATTAATTATTATAATTAATGATGTAATTAAGATTGATTAATTAAGATTAATTAATCAATAATAAGTGATTAAAGGTAATTAATTAATGTAATTAATTAAGGATTAATGTAATTAATTATAGATAATTAACTAATGAAGTAATTAATGGTTAATTACTTTATTTGGTTAAATATAATTAATTTGAGAAATTAATTAGTAAATAATTACTTGAAGTAATTAAGAGTTAATTAATCAGGGATGATTAATTAAAATGAATAATTGGATGACGGTTAATTATTTGATTGATAATTAATTAATATTGATAAGCAAGTTGATATGGGTGAAGTCATTAAATTAATTTACTTTAAATTAATGGAATGATGTAATTAATTTAATTCATTTTAAATTAATTATATTTGGGTGTGGTTAATCATTGCTTATATGGTTGGTTAGTGTTGTTTGCTTTGGATGATTTGAATCTCAGATATGAGATAGATAATGTTAAGTGTTTTGGATGCATTGGTTGCATTGTGATGTTGATTTAGATTATCTTTTTGGATAATGATAATATGGTTTATCTGATATGATGATAATATTGATTATCTGTTGTGAATCTGTGATTTATCTATTTGGATATATAGATAATTGAATTGTTTTAAACCTTTAAAACAACTTGACCTTAAAAGACACGCTTTGGATTTCGATGAGACCGGGATCGGGTTTCCATATTTGGATATCCGAAAACCACATCGATTCCAATTAAACGTTAGGTCGTTAATCCAAGTGGAGCAAGTGAAGACTCGAGGTGTAAGGGCTATACGTCAGTATAACTCTGTGGGTGATTCCGTAATGAGTTTGACGGAATAGTACTTATAGATTCGAGATGTTGATTTAGAGTGCAAGGGTTATCGTCGTTAACTCTGTGGGTGATTCCGTAATGAGTGTAACGAGATAATGCCTTCGGTTTCTTTCGAACCCGGAACGAACTTGTATGGATTGAATGCTTTCAGAACATCGTCAGGTGGACGATGAGCATTCTAAGAGATGTGTCCTCTAAAGGTAATCGTAGCCTCAAGCCTCATCAATCGGGAATGGCTAAAACAGGGGAGATGCAGCAAGGCTTCGTGGGTCGCACCCACTGGAGAGCAAGATTGATCCCTGTCTAGAGGTCCCTTTTTATTAGGCTTAGTGGGCAGTTGTCAGTGTACACCAACTGCGGGGTTGTCTTGTTCGAAAATGTTCAGTAAGGAATGGGTCCGGCTTTGTGTTGCAGGGGAGTGGGAGTACTCCTCGGTACGTTGATCTAGGCCACGTACTGTGACGGGCGGTACCCCAGTAGCCCTGCCATTGTATGGAATCCATAATCCAATAAGTGCCAACGGTTTTGATTGTATTACCCACTTTTGTGGCTAGTAGCTGGAATTTAATGAATGTAACAATTTCGACTATTTCTTATTTATTTGAAAACCCTAGACACTATTATAATATCACGGGATTTCCTATCAAATGTTTTGGTTAGCGTAAGGTAAAAACTTTTCCATGTTTATGTGTGGTAAGTCTTACGTGATACCTTTATTTTAAAAGGTTTTTCAAAGTTAAGCAACTTTAACCTGTTACTCACACCAGACCCATGTCTGACACGGAGTTTATTCTTTGTTTTCATAAAATCTTGGCTACTCAGATTTTTACGAGTAGCCAAGGGATTCAGGTTAGCTTTTGACGAATTGTGGAGGAGTAATGGAGCAGGAGGCTTCTGCGTTGGATATATAGTATTCTGCTGTGTGTTCTGTGTTTGTCTCTGAGTTGTATTATATTGTAAATACTAGACAGGTGTTTATAACTGTCTAGTATGTGTTGTATATCTGTGTACTCTGATAGTGGTTGTAAACTATGTAATATTTTATGTTATTAATATAATTTATTCGTTCCGTTGTTGAGACTCTAGTGTTGTTTCCTCTTTCTCTTCTTTCTTTTCTTCTTCTATCCCTTTCTTTCTTAATTGATGATACGATTTTCTGGGAGTAGAAAGTCGGGTCGTCACAATTTATTTATTTATTTATTTTGAATATAAACTGTTCATTGATACCTGTTATATTTTATATGCTCTATTGATGTTTGTTTAAATTGATGATGATTGAAATAAAATTGGTTGATGATTGATATTGGGTGAATGGATGGTGTGTTCTATATTATATAAACTACAAGGTATTATGCATTCTCATTTCATTCGGGATTGCGGTTTGAAATGATATACAACCGCATTTTTTTTATTTTTAAATTTGCGGATTGAAATGATAAATATCCGTATCACTTGACCGTAGGATGCAAAATTATATACAGGCACCGCGGTATATATATAAAATTATTTTTGAAATGATTTCTATGGTTTGGATAGGATGCGGTTTAATAAATATTAATTTTGATCTTATATAAAATCTTATTTATATATACATATATAGTTAAATTATTGAATTTAAGCTATGTATGAATTTATTAAATGGAAATAAATAAGTTGAAAATTGGAGTTTGATAATTTATATTTATGATTAAGTACAGGTTTAAGATATTGTCTATATATACAAAGTTTTAAATAGTTCAAATCAATTAAGATTAGAAATTAAATTGGAAATTTATTTGGAATTGGGCTTATTTAAAAATTAAACTCAACAAGTTGGTGTAAAATTATTAATCTTGGAAATTTTAAAGGTATGATATTTATAACTGGATTTTTATTCAAGATAAATTAAATGAATAATTCTAGTATAAATAAATTGTAACGACCCGTAAATTTCGATCATTTAATTTGTTGATTTAAATTGATTTTGTAATTTAATGAAGATAGAAAATGAAAATCTTATAGTTTATGTTGGAGCGAACGTTAGAAATTAAAATTTGAAATGACAATAAAATCAATTCTTGACAATTGGAATGAAATTCAATTAAAGAAATAGTGTAAAACATTATAGTTTGCTAATTTAATATGATTGTGTAATTCATACAGAAAGAAATAAAATTTGAAATAGTATAAATGAAATAATAACTGAATTGAATTGCAACTATATAAATGGAAGTAAATTTTATTAAGTGGATGTCAATATTGAATAAATTTATGGCAATAGAATTTTAATGAATGATAATAATGAAAAAAACGTATACAATCAATGTAGGTAAGTAATTTCAATGTTGTTGAAATTATTAAACGTTTCTTTAATGATAATTAATAACAAACGAAAATGTGAATGTAAAGTAATGTACGTATATATATTTGGCGATTTAATCAAATCAATCTATAGAAATCAATTGTAAATTGATTGGAAGGAAGTATGCAATAATTGCATTATTTGCAAGTGGATGAAATTTATTTCTATATTAATTGAATATTTGGATAATATGATAATTGTTAATGTAATAAGAGTAGGCCAATAATAACTCTTCCTTAAATTGATAATCGATTCAGTAATGTAATACTATCCATAATAGCGCAATTAGATTGATGATAGATTGGAAAGTCTATTAAGTGGAAATATTGAATAAAAAAAATTATAATTTCTAAATTTTGGAAATTTTGAAGCAAGGGTAGTAATCATTGTAATAATTAAATGGTAGTCAATCAGAACTTAATAAATCTTAATGTATATTAATGAAATTGTGGCAATAGTGCAAAACTTTTATCATTTACCCATTCATTTATGCATTGTATTAGGTCTCAATCAAATAGCAACATTTGGCTAGTTATTAATAGCTTTTAAGTGAAAATAAAACGTTAATGAGAACAAGTATTTTAAGATTAACCATCTATTTAGTACATTAAAGTATAACTGATAATCAATTGCAATAAATATAAATGATTATTATGTTAACGTTAACTGAAGTAATATTTGAAATTTATGTCAATTCCATTTATAATATAACTATTGGTTGATGTAGCATTGAAATCAAAAAATTGATTAAATTGTTTGGATGTAAATTTTAGTGTTTGGGTTTATTTCAAATAAATGAAATTAAATATTTAGATACTATGTAGATATAAATTTAGATGAAATGTGGAGATATTTACGTAATAGAGTATGAATCTAATGGTAGTCTCATCTATTGGATACTAATAGAATGAATAATTGAATGAAAGTCAAATTAAAGGGAATTATTGCAGATTTAATTTATAATTTGTGGATATAATGAAACTGAAATTCAGCGCTGAAATGAATAAATTTGTTAACTCTAAATTTACATCTAGATTTGGCTTAATTAATGTGAAGGATTAAGAAAATAAAAGTGATAAAGATTGTCAATTTCAGAATTTAAGTAGGAAATTCGATTTAATTAATTTATTTTAAATTTATTTAATTAATATAAAAATAGCTATTTTGGCCACTAACTCGGATTTCGACGAAACTAGTTTTATCAGATCCATAACGGTGATTATAATAGTGTTTCAAGTTTCGTAGTGATCGGACGTGTCGTTTGATCGTACGGACTCGAAACGCCTTGGAATTTTTCAATTGAAATCAACTGAAATCAATTTGGAAAATATTGATTTTAGCATAACTTCTTCATACGATGCAATTTAAACCTGAAACCTTTTCCATTGCATTTAAAATATTTTCAAACACCTATTTTGATATATGGGTTTACCAAATTTCGTTCCGGGAACAGAATGGGATTTTTGGGGCCACGTTGTCGCTAGCGCGTACATCTATTTGAGCCGATCCATTTTTTTTCCAACATTCTCTATAAATAGTCGGTTATAAACCATAGCCTCCGCCTATTTTCATTTGTCTGCACATAAAATTTCATCAGCTCCTCTTCTTCTTCAATGGATGCAAACCCTAGATCCAATTACAATCCAAAATCAAAGTTAAAAATTCAAAGTCCTCAGAAAAATTCAGAAAAAATATATGTTGAAGCTCTCGAAATGTGTAATCTGCTGGTGCAATTCGTTTTTCAATTCGAGTTGTCTTTTGCTCTGAAATTAAAGGTTTATCTACGACCGTTCATCATCGCCGCGATCAACTTCGTCGGATCAAGAAACCCTTTCTGGGTTTTGGAGAGTGGACGATGGGGAGTTCATCAATATGCTTGATTTCGTGATTGGACGGTTGGATCGACGTGAAAAATTCAGCTAGGGTTAAATATTGGGTGGCGGCTGCTGTGCAAATTGCTCGAGCCAGTTGGGTTTTTTTCGTGCGCAATCAAGGGCGTGGGGTCGAGCGAAGCTTCGGGGGGTCTCGCGCGTGGCCGCGGCTAGCACCGGAAGAAGCGGCGCTCGGCTCGAGGTGGCGACGTTGCGTGTGTTCGAAGGGTTAGAAGATGGGTCTGGTTCGCGTATGGGAAGGGTTGCTGGAGATGAAAGTGAGTTGACATGGCAAATTATTTGGTTAGAAATGTGTTCTTTTCCTTTTACTTTATAAATTGAATTTCAATCACAATTATCGATATACCTTTCACATACGATATCCGTTTTACGCACGGTTTCTTTTGTTAGGATCATATTGAAATTCCGGACTTAAAGACCCTGGTTTGGATGAATTCTGAGATTGTCAAATTTTTAGGTTTAAATTGAATTTATATTCAATTTAAATTCAAAAGGTGAGTGTTTTAACCCACTCACAACTTCTAAGTATTCTTATGTTTGTTAAACTGATTTAAGATATGAGTAGAAATTTATTTATGACTATTTTGCACAATTTATTCATCATCTCTGTTAAATCACATTTATTTAATTTAACTGTTAATTAATTTTATTATTGCATATAAATTGACAGTTAAGATTTATTTATTTGCATATAAATTGCTAGTTAAACAATTATTTATTTATTTATTTTGAATATAAACTGTTCATTGATACCTGTTATATTTTATATGCTCTATTGATGTTTGTTTAAATTGACGATGATTGCAATAAATTGGTTGATGATTGATATTGGGTGAATGGATGATCTGTTGTATATAAACTGCAAGTTATTATATTTTTTTTCATTTCATTCGGGATTGCGGTTTGAAATGATATACGACCACATTTTTATTTTTAAATTGCGGATTGAAATGATAAATATCTGTATCACTTGACCATAGGATAGTAAATTTTATACAGACACCGTCGGTCTATATATAATTATTTTGAAAATGATTTCTATTGTTTGGATAGGATACGGTTTAATGAATATTAAATTTTGATATTATATAAATATTATTTTATATATACATATAAAGTTAAAATTTGAATTTAAGCTACGTATAATCTGTTAAATAAAAATAAATAAGTTGGAAAAATGGAGTTTAATAATTTATATTATATGTTCAAATACAGGTTTAAGATCTATTGTATATATAGAGTTTTAAATAATTCAAATCAATTAAGATTGGAAGATAAATTGAAAATTTATTTGGAATTGAGCTTATTTAAAAATTTAACTCCATAAGTGATGTAAACTTATTAAAATTGGAAATTTTAAAGGTATGATATTTATAACTCGATTTTTATTCAAGATAAATTAAATGAATATTTCTAGTATAAATTAATTTAAGGAAATATTTAATTGTTAGAAATTGAGTTTTATTTGTGGATTTATTATGTGAATGTTTCAAACTAAATAATAAGACAATGAATTGGTGAATATAAATTTCCAACCTTAACTTTTGAAATTGTTAATTACTCAAGTTTGAAATATTGGGAAATTGAAGGGGTTTGTTTAACTAAAAGTGAATTTAAAATTTATGGATTTAGGCTAAATTTTAAATGAATAAAATTGTAAAGTCGTAGATAGTATTTTATTTTATAAACTAATTTTAAACTCAAACCATTTTACTCTATATACTGTTTGAATTTCCAAACCATTCAAGTCTTAAAAGTTATGGTTTTAAAGCTATGAATTTCGAAGTATTATGTTTTGAAAGTTATAATCCAAATGTTTGGTTTCCAGATATTATAAATTTAAAAGCAGTATGATTTTGGAAAAGAAATATATTTGAAATAAAAATGATATTATTGATTTGGGTTTTATAAAAATAATATCAAAATGAGTTTGTTTCGAAAATGGAAATGATATCGTGTTTATGGGTTTGAAATGGATAATTATATTCTGGTTTAAAGTTTAAACTATTTTTAAAGACCGCGGTGTTATAATAACGTTTAGTTGTTGAAGAGACCGGGATTGGAAGTTGTCATACTCTCTGCCAACTCCGAAAACCACTTTAACAACCGAGTATGCGGTGGAGACTCCAGAATGAAGTAGGTTGGTGGCGGCGTTTCCTGTAAGGTAAATACGTGGAGTCAACTCCCGTGAGTTGGCATAAGGTGGCTAAAACAGGAGCGATTGACGGGTCAATAAGGTAGTACCTTTGATCGGACACTTCCCTTCGATACTATACTCTGACTTTGGATTGATTCGGTGGCCACCTTCACTTTTGATTTCTTTGATTTGGGGGAATTTTTTCGAGGTGGGCGGTAGCTGCGCGCTATGCGTTACCACCGACCCGGAAGCATAATTGGTATATCTACCCTTGCATTGCCTAGATGTGCCGTGTCTCCTACCCTAGCGCGCCTTATACGATTTTGGTTTTGTACCATACCTACGGAGTGTCCTCTGACGACGTCCAGTATGGGGGATATTACGGTACTGTATAGACTATGGGAATATATTATGTGTTAAGGTAGAAAATGTAAAGCCTTAACGCTATTTTAAAGTATGTTTACTTTACTATAGACACTATTATAATAGCGAAATATACTACATAGTAAATAGTTTAACGGATCCTTAGGAGATGTAAATCATGAGCATCTCTTGAGTTACTACACTCATATTTATTTCTATTAATTTAACTCACATAAGATCTTTTATTTTTGACTCGAGTGTTTTTGTCTTTCCAAATTCACTCGGGTCAGTCTGAGCGTTTCAGGATTTGAAGATTTTATTCTGGAGGACGAAGACGAAGATTTGTGGTATTACTATCTACTATATTATTCCACTACACTATTTAATTCTGCTGCATTGATATTTATTGGTATGTGAACTCTGATATTTATTGTATAAAGAAGAATCAAATGTTTTGTAAATAGTTTTATGAACTGTATATTTATTAATATATTTTATCCTTCTGCTGTGAGATTCGGTTTAGTTTTTTTCTCTTCTCTGTTTTTTTCTTATTTACCCCAAAACAATCCACCCTTCTGTATGGTTTGAATTGGCATGTGTGCCTGCCATTGCACTTGGAGGGTGCGGCATGATAAGGGGTTCTCGCTTCCTAGTTTGGTAGCGAACGGTTGACTCTTACTCCTACATGTCCCTGTGGGGGTTGGTGGTGCAGTCGAGAGGCTGGCCGTAAAGGCAGAACACAGGTACCAATATATGCTACGGTGGATGTTACCCCACTGGCGCGGCCCGTTACAGTTGGTATTAGAGCTTTGGTTTAGCGATAAACCTTAGCTTTGTGGGGTCTGACTCTTTATTAATAGGGTAGTAATACCCTATGGGAGTCGTTGAGTGTATATATATGAGAGAGCGTACTTGTAAGTGTTACAAAAAAAGTTTTTAATATTGTGTTAATCTGTTCCGTTTTGTATTTATAAACTCTGGTTGGTGCATGGGACGATGTGACATCCATAGGGGTTTCTAAACATTTAATAGGACGGACCGACATAATATTTGTTTTATATAGGTGAAAGAAATAATTTTGCCTATTATATATTTCTATATATAAAATGAAAATTTTCAAATGCTATCTATATTTGGCTGCAATAGATTGGTTGTTAGGTAATAAAGTGTATAAATAATAATAGAAATAATATTTAAAAATAAAATAAATGAAATTTGGAAATTTAGAACTTAGGTTCTGCGGTTTTGAAACTTTCTTTTGAATGACTTTGAAATATAAATAATAATATTATTAAAAGAAGTATTTTCTGATTTAAGTATTTCAACATAATTTGAAAGAAATGTTTTAAAAGAAATTTGAAAAAGAAGTAAGTTCTATACTCCCCTCTCTGTCGCTGGAAAATAATTTCGGTGATGAGTGCATGCATCATCGACATTCATTTTCGAGTTTCGAAGTGGGAAGGCCACTGTAGTAGTTTTACTACAGTTTATTTTTGATAAACAGAAGTAAATTTTTGGATATAGATAAGTTGTAAGTATATTTATATATTATTTTAAAATAATTTGAAATTAAACCCGGTATTTAATTCTTAAGTTTCCATTTATTAATAGTTTAATTAATGTAGTAAAACGGAATTTAACTAATAATTGAAACCCTAAATGAAATAAGAGATTTAATGCTTGGTTATTAATGGTATTAAAGGAAATTTGAATTTTGTAACATAGGAAACAAAGAGTAATATTATTGAAGATTAAATTTAATTAAAGGATGAGATAAACTTGTATAAGTTCATTTGCAATTTCTTTAACATATATAACTTACCAAAAGGTATAGAAGTTGAAAATGTTAATAAGAAAATGTAATAGATATTTATACAAGTAATTAACTTGAGGTAATGAAAATAATTAATGGAATTTTTTAATAAATAAGAATTGATGTGTAGTTGTATAAACTTAAGTAAAGGATTGAAGCTATTTATTAATAAAATAAGAAGAAAAGATGAATGCAGTAAATATTTAAGTGTAGACTTAATTTAATGTATTAATGTGCTAAGAAATTGGTTTGCACATGAATGCTATAAACAAATGAAGTTATGCAATATGAAATGAAAAGAGAAAAATGAATTATATATATATATATATATATATATATTAGTATAAGTGCTAACAAGTGTAATAAACACTAAATTAATGAATGGAGATAAAAGTTGTAAGAAATAAATGTAAAGTAATAAATGAAATTTAGAAGAATGAGCTTGATTTATTATTTGGAATTGTTGCTTGTTTGGCTTATGGTTGTTTGGGGTAAGATACTTAAAATTTGGATTTGGATGAATGAATAATCTATTTAGTTTTATCTAAGACTGTTGAGTAAATGATGCACGTGATAGATTACTTTTCATGCCGTATAATTTAAAGTTTTGAACCCGAACAACTATTTGTTTGTTTGATACGAATGAATGACTGAATTGTATTGATTTTGTATGATGGTTGCATGCCTTGTTGGAATTGATGGTTGTTGTATTGATTTGTTGTTAGTGATTGAAACCACTTAAATATTTTATTTTATATAATTGTTAACCCTTTTGGATTATATAAGTGAAATGCAGGTTATGGAAGCAATTGCTACTGCTTTTGGTTCCATAAAATAAGCGTTAATTGCCCGACTAATACGTATGTTTTCGGATTGCGGGTTATAGCGTTATTATATTGTTTCCCGAGTTGGGATATATATTATATTGTAAAATATTGTTGTATATTGTTATATTTATATTATATTTTCTCCCAAGCCTTCCCGTACAAAGGAGACTCTGCGAAAATTTTCCGTAAATTTTGGACTTAGAAAAAATTTTGAAAATGTTTTCCAAACTTCAATAATTTAAGTATAAAAAGATATTATGATTGTAAATTTGTATATCCTAATGTAAGTAACAACTGTTGTAAATTTAATTGTTTATAAAGTTAATGTTGTGAATATGATATATAGATTTCTAAATCCTTCTTTCCCCTTCTTTTTCCTTTTCGGGGACGAAAAGTCTTGAGTGGGGGAGAGCGTAACGACCCGTAAATTTCGACCATTTAATTTGTTGATTTAAATTGATTTTGTAATTTAGTGAAGATAGAAAATGAAAATCTTATAATTTATATTGGAGCGAACGTTGGAAATTAAAAGTTGAAATGACAATAAAATCAATTCTTGACAATTGGAATGAAATTCAATTAAAGAAATAGTGGAAAACATTATAATTTTCTAATTTAATATGATTGTGTAATTCATACTGAAAGAAATAAAGTTTGAAATAGTATAAATGAAATAATAACTGAATTGAATTGCAACTATATAAATGGAAGTAAATTTTATTAAGTGGATGTCAATATTGAATAAATTTATGGCAATAGAATTTTAATGAATGATAATAATGAAAAAAACGTATAAAATCAATGTAGGTAAGTAATTTCAATGTTTTTGAAATTATTAAACGTTTCTTTAATGATAATTAACAACAAACGAAAATGTGAATGTAAAGTAATGTATGTATATATATTTGGCGATTTAATTAAATCAATCTATAGAAATCAATTTTAAATTGATTGGAAGGAAATATGTAATAATTGCATTTATTTGTAAGTGGATGAAAGTTATTTCTATATTAATTGAATATTGGGATAAGATGATAATTGTTAATGTAATAAGAGTAGGCCAATAATAACTCTTCCATAAATTGATAATCGATTCAGTAATGTAATACTATCCATAATATGGCAATTAGGTTCATGATAGAATGGAAAGTCTATAAATGGAAATATTGAATAAAAAAATTGTAATTTCTAAATTTTGGAAATTTTGAAGCAAGGGTAGTAATCATTGTAATAATTAAATGGGAGTCAGTCAGAACTTAATTAACCTTAATGTATATTAATGAAATTGTGGCAATAATGCAAAACTTTAATCATTTACCCATTCATTTATGCATTGTATTAGGTCTCAATCAAATAGCAACATTTGACTGGTTATTAATAGCTTTTAAGTGAAAATAAAACGTTAATGAGAACAAGTATTTTAAGATTAACCATCTATTTAGTATATTAAAGTATAACTGATAATCAATTGCAATGAATTTAAGTAATTATTACACTAACGTTAATTGAAGTAATATTTGAAATTTATGTCAATTCTATTTATAATATAACTATTGGTTGGTGTATCATTGAAATCAAAAAATTGATTAAATTGTTTGGACGTAAATTTTAGTGTTTGGGTTTATTTCAAATAAATGAAATTAAATATTTAGATACTATGTAAATATAAGTTTAGATGAAATGTGGAGATATTTACGTAATAGAGTATGAATCTAATGGTAGTCTCATATATTGGATACTAATAGATTGAATAATTGAATGAAAGTCAAATTAAAGGGAATTATTGCAGATTTAATTTATAATTTGTGGATATAATGAAATTGAAATTTAGCGCTGAAATGAATAAATTTGTTAACTCTAAATTTACATCTAGATTTGGCTTAATTAATGTGAAGGATTAAGAAAATAAAAGTGATAAAGATTGTCAACTTCAGAATTTAAATGGGAAATTCGATTTAATAAATTTATTTTAAATTTATTTAATTAATATAAAAATAGCTATTTTGGCCACTGAATTGGATTTCGACGAAACCAGTTTCATCGGATCCGTAACGTTGAATTATAATAGTGTTTCAAGTTTCGTAGTGATCGGACGTGCCGTTTGATCGTATGGACTCGAAACGCCTTGGAATTTATGTAATTGAAATCAATTGAAATCAATTTGGAAAATACTGATTTTAGCATATCTTCTTCATATGATGCAATTTGAACCTGAAACCTTTTCCATTGCGTTTAAAATATTTTAAAACACCTATTTTGATATATGGGTTTACCAAATTTCGTTCCGGGGACAGAACGGGCTTTTTGGGGCCATGTTGTCGCTAGCGCGTACATCTATTTGATCCGATCCATTTTTTTCCCAACCTTCTCTATAAATAGTCGGTTATAAACCTTAGCCTCCGCCTATTTTCATTTGTCTGCACGTAAAATTTCATCAGCTCCTCCTCTTCTTTAATGGATGCAAACCCTAGATCCAATTACAATCCAAAATCAAAGTCAAAAATTCAAAGTCCTTAGAAAAATTCATAAAAAATATATGTTGAAGCTCTCGAAATGAGCAATCCGCTGGTGCAATTCATTTTTAAATTCGAGTTATTGTTTGCTCTGAAATTAAAGGTTTATCCACGACCGTTCATCATTGCCGCGATCAACTTCGTCGGATCAAGAAACCCTTTCTGGGTTTTTGGAGAGTGGACGAAGGGGAGTTCATCGGTATGCTTGGTTTCGCGATTGGACGGTTGGATCGACGTGAAAAATTCAGCTAGGGTTAAATATTGGGTGGCGGCTGCTGAGCAAATTGCTCGAGCCAGTTGGGTTTTTTCCGTGCGCAATCAAGGGTGTGGGGTCGAGCGAAGCTTCGAGGGGTCTCGCGCGTGGCCGCGGCCAGCACTTGAAGAAGCGGCGCTCGGCTCGAGGTGGCGACGTTGTGTGTGTTCCAAGGGTTAGAAGATGTGTCTGGTTTGCGTATGGGAAGGGTTACTGGAGATGAAAGTGAGTTGACGTGGCAAATTATTTGGTGAGAAATGTGTTCTTTTCCTTTTATTTTATAAATTGAATTTCAATCACAATTATCGATATATCTTTCACATACGATATCCGTTTTACGCGTGGTTTCTTTTGTTAGGATCGTATTGAAATTCCAGACTTAATGATACTAGTTTGGATGAATTCTGAGACTGTCAAATTTTTGGTTTAAATTCAAAAGGTGAGTGTTTTAACCCACTCACAACTTCTAAGTTTTCTTATGTTTGTTAAATTGATTTAAGATATGAGTAGAAATTTATTTATGACTGTTTTGCATAATTTATTCATCATCTCAGTTAAATCGCATTTATTTAATTTAACTGTTAATTAATTTTATTATTGCATATAAATTGACAGTTAGGATTTATTTATTTGCATATAAACTGCTAGTTAAACAATTATTTATTTATTTATTTTGAATATAAACTGTTCGTTGATACCCGTTATATTTTATATGCTCTGTTGATGTTTGTTTAAATTGATGATGGTTGCAATAAATTGGTTGATGATTGATATGGGTGAATGGATGATGTGTTCTATATAAACTGCAAGTTATTATGTTTTTTTCATTTCATTCGGGATTGTGGTTTTAAATGATATACAACCGCATTTTTATTTTAAATTGCGGATTGAAATGATAAATACCCGTATCACTTGACCATAGGATAGAAAATTTTATAGAGACACCGTCGGTCTATATATAATTATTTTGAAAATGATTTCTATGGTTTGGATAGGATACGGTTTAATGAATATTAAATTTTGATATTATATAAATATTATTTTATATATACATATATAGTTAAAATTTTGAATTTAAGCTATGTATAATCTGTTAAATAAAAATGAATAAGTTAGAAAAATGGAGTTTAATAATTTATATTATATGTTTAAATATAGGTTTAAGATCTTGTGTATATATAGAGTTTTAAATGATTCAAATCAATTAAGATTGGAAGATAAATTGAAAATTTATTTGGAATTGAGCTTATTTAAAAATTTAACTCCATAAGTGATGTAAACTTATTACAATTGGAAATTTTAAAGGTATGATATTTATAACTCGATTTTTATTCAAGATAAATTAAATGAATATTTCTAGTATAAATTAATTTAAGGAAATATTTAATTGTTAAAATTTAGTTTTATTTATGGATTTATTATGTGAATGTTTCAAACTAAATAATAGGACAATGAATTGGTGAATATAAATTTCCAACCTTAAGTTTTGAAATTGTTAATTACTCAAGTTTGAAATATTGGGAAATTGAAGGGGTTTGTTTAACTAAAAGTGAATTTAAAATTTATGGATTTAGACTAAATTTTAAATGAATAAAATTGTAATGTCGCGGATAGTATTTTATTTTATAAAGTAATTTTAAACTCAAACCATTTTACTCTATATACTGTTTGAATATCCAAACCATTCAAGTCTTAAAAGTTATGGTTTTAAAGCTATGAATTTCGAAGTATTATGTTTTGAATGTTATAATCCAAATGTTTGGTTTCCAGATATTATAAATTTTAAAGCAGTATGATTTTGGAAAAGAAATATATTTAAAATAAAAATGATATTATTGATTTGGGTTTTATAAAAATAATATCAAAATGAGTTTGTTTTGAAAATGGAAATGATATCGTATTTATGGGTTTGAAATGGATAATTATATTCTGGTTTAAAGTTTAAACTATTTTTAAAGACCGCGGTGTTATAATAACGTTTGGTTGTTGAAGAGACTGGGATCGAAAGTTGTCATACTCTCTGCCAACTCCGAAAACCACTTTAACAACCGTGTACGAGGTGGAGACTCCAGAATGAAGTAGGTTGGTGGCGGCGTTACCTGTAAGGTAAATACGTGGACCCAACTCCCGTGAGTTGGCATAAGGTGGCTAAAACATGAGCGATTGACGGGTTAATAAGGTAGCACCTTTGATCGGACACTTCCCTTCGATACTATACTCTTACTTTCGATTGATTCGGTGGCCACCTTCACTTTTGATTTTTTTTATTTGGAGGAGTTTGTTCGAGGTGGGCGGTAGCTACGCGCTATGCGTTACCACGGACCCGGAAGCGTAATTGGTATATCTACCTTGGCATTGCCTAGTTGTGCCGTGTCACCTACCCTAGCGCGCCTTATACTATTTTGGTTTTGTACCATACCCGTGGAGTGCCCTCTGACGACGCCCAGTACGGGGGAGATTATGGTACTGTATAGACAATGGGAATATATTATGTGTTAAGGTGGAAAATGTAAAGCCTTAACGCTATTTTAAAGTATGTTTACTTTACTATAGATACTATTATAATAGAGAAATATACTACATAGTAAATAGTTTAACGGATCCTTAGGAGATGTAAATCCCGAGCATCTCTTGAGTTACTACACTCATATTTATTTCTATTAATTTAACTCACATAAGATCTTTTAGTTGTGACTCGAGTGTTTTTGTCTTTTCAAATTCGCTCGGGTCAGTCCGAGCGTTTCAGGAATTGAAGATTTTATTCTGGAGGACGAAGACGAAGATTTGTAGTATTACTATCTACTATATTATTCCACTACACTATTTAATTCCGCTGCATTGATATTTATTGGTATGTGAACTCTGATATTTATTGTATAAAGAAGAATCAAATGTTTTGTAAACAGTTTTATGAACTGTATATTTATTAATATATTTTATCCTTCCGTTGTGAGATTCAGTTTAGTTTTTTTCTCTTCTCTGTTTTTTTTCTTATTTACCCCAAAACAATCCGCCCTTCCGTATGGTTTGAATTGGCACGTGTGTCGATTTAAAGTGTGCGAAAAGGCGGGATGTTACATAAATGGAAGGAAATATTTAGTTTTAATAAATTGGGTTTTATTTTAAATGGTTATGGATCTATTATGTAAACGTTTCAAAGCTAAATAATAGGACAATGAATTGTTGAATAGAAATTCCCAACCTTAGTTTTGAAATTTATTAATTACTCAAAGTTTGAAAATATTGAAATCGAAGTGTTTTTATTCAAACGGAAAGTGAATCCAAAGGTTATGTGTTTAGACAGAATTTAAAGTAAATAAAATTGTAAAGGCGTGAAAATTATTTACTTTATAAAGAAATTTTAAATTCAATTGTTTTATTTTATATACTGTTGAGTATCCAAACCATTTAAGTTTTGAAAGTTATGGTTTTAAAGCTATGAATTTCAAAGTATTATGTTTTGAAAGTTATAATTCAAATGTTTGGGTTTCAGATATTATAAATTTTAAAGCAGTATGATTTTGGAAAAGATATATGTGAAATAAAGATGATATTATACTGATTTAGGTTTATAAATGATATCAAATTTATTTGGTTTTTAAAATGAAAAATGGTATCATATCATATGGTTTTGAAATGGGTATATATTCTTGTTTTGAAAGTAAAACTATTTTGATAAGACCGTGGTGTTATAATAATGTTTTGTTGTTGAAGAGACTGGGATCGGAAGTTGTCATACTCTTTGCCAACTCTGAAAACCACTTTAACAACCGTGTACGTGGTGGAGATTCCATAATGAAGTAGGATGGTGGCAGCGTTTCCTTTGAAGTGAATACGTGGACCCAACTCCCGTGAGTTGGCACAAGGTGGCTAAAACAGGAGCGATTCTCTCCCTTTATCGGACACATCCCTTCGATACTATACTCTGACTTTGGATTGATTCGGTGGCCGCCTTTTATTTATTTATTTATTTTGGGGGTGTTTGTTTGAGGTGGGCGGTAGCTGCGGCTATGCGTTACCACCAGTCCGGATAGAAATTGGTATATCTACCCTGGCATTGCCTAGTTGTGCCGTGTCACCTACCCTAGCGCGCCTTATACGATTTTGGTTTTGTACCATACCTATGGAGTGCCCTCTGATGACGCCCAGTACGGGGGAGATTACGGTACTGTATAGACTATGGGAATATATAATTGTGTTAAGGTGGAAAATGTAAAGCCTTAACGCTATTTAAAAGTAAGTTTATTTTACAATTAGACACTAGTATAATAGCGAAATATACTACATAGTAGATAGTTTAACGGATCCTTAGGAGATGTAAATCTCGAGCATCTCTTAAGTTACTGCACTCATATTTATCTCTGTTGATTTAACTTACATAAGATCTTTTAGTTCTGACTCGAATGTTTTGTCTTTTCAATTTGCTCGGGTCAGTCCGAACGTTTTAGGATTTGAAGATTTTATTCTGGAGGACGAAGACGAAGATTTGTAGTATTACTATCTATTATATTATTCCACTACACCATTTGATTCCGCTGCATTGATATTTATTGGTATGTGAACTCTGATATTTATTGTATAAAGAAAAATCAAATGTTTTGTAAACAGTTTTATGAACTGCATATTTATTATTATATTTTATCGTTCCGCTGCAAGATTCTATTTTGTTTTTTCTTCTTTCTTCATCTTCTCTGTGTTTATCTTATTTACCCCATAACAATCCGCCCTTCCGTATGGTTTGAATTGGCATGTGTGTCGATTTAAACCGTGCGAAAAGGCGCGACGTTATAGAAAACACTTTCGAAAATTCTAAGAATTCAAAATTCCCAAATTCTTAATCAAACCCATTTAAAACATTTCTCAAAGCTTTCGGGATTTTAAATTTCCAAATTCTAGTTTGAATGCATTTTAATTATAATCAATTTATATAGTTCATATTATACGATTTTCATTTGGTTATATATAACCATTTCAATTTTGTGATCTTGTTTTGATTATAATAATGTCAACTAAACACACCAATATACTATAATAGTTTCTAGAAAATTATTTTATTTATATCAAAATATAGTTTGGGTAATATTATTTAATTTACCCGCTTCAAACCCATACTGTGTCGGTTTACCGCGTTCAAGTGTTTAGAAACCCCTATCGAATTTGTAGCGTCCCGCTATTCGACCAGAATTTATAAGCCACTCAACAGATAAATCAACATAATATAAAACAATTTATATTCACTAACAAATACGCACTTTTATCTAATAATACACTCAAACTCATTCAAGTGTACTATTGACCCTATCTCTAATGAGTAATCCCCACCAAAGCTAAGGTTCTCACTTAAACTTCAGCTCCGATACCAAATGTAGCAACCTGCCGTTCCGTGCCCTTTGAGTTGACAATAATTCACACTTGTCCAACCCAAATTGTACGAAATGCCGGGCAAATAACTAGGGGCAAAGAAGAAAAAGGATAGAAGAAGAACATAAACAATAACACAGAATCTCACAATCGCAGCGGAAAAAAATTATAATATATAATAACTGATCTTTATACAAAGAAACCTTAACTGTTATATACATGCAATCATCAGAGTACAACGGTCAACAATAAATCTAGATAGTTATAATAACTTTTCCTCACATACATAACAAACACAGAAAAAATAACCAAGTACATGTGATACGCCTGAAATCCTCTAACTCGTCTCCCGAATTCCATAGCATCCTAACCTGAATATGTAATACTCGGTCTAATCCGAGCATTATAATAAAATAACACCCGAGTCAGTCTGGAAAACCAGCGTGAGAAAACACACTCAATTTGAATTATTACTATTATCAAAATCCTTTGAAAAACCAAAGGTATCTCGTAAGACCACGCCACTCATGAACATGATGGGATTTACCTTATGATAACCAAAACACTTTTATAGGAAATCTAGTGATATTGTAATAGTGTCTAAGTACAAATACTTATTTAAATAGTCGAAATTGTTACA
Organism: Allium cepa; assembly: GCA_030765085.1. Classification (NCBI taxonomy): domain Eukaryota; kingdom Viridiplantae; phylum Streptophyta; class Magnoliopsida; order Asparagales; family Amaryllidaceae; genus Allium; species Allium cepa. The sequence continues at coordinate 957,040,882 of CM060939.1, read as the reverse complement.
TTAATTAAATTCTAGCATACTAAGCTCTACAATCAAAACCATAAAAGCTCGTAGTGGATATTGGATTCCATATAATGACGGGGCTATTGGGGTACCGCCCGCCACAGTACACCTCTAGAAAAATGTACCTAGAACCTTGCTTGGATCCTATGCCAGCACAAGGTCGACCAACCCCTAATTCGGATAGTACTGAATATGTTATCACCTTGGGTGTTCCCACCCTTATAGAACGCTCTCTTTTTCATGCACAACCATACCAATAATTATAATATAATATATCCGAGGGTATCTAGGAAGGTGATAACATATCCTACTTGGGTGCGACCCACTTAGCCTTGCTGCATCTCCCCTATTTTAGCCATTCCTAGTTAGTGAGGCTTGAGGCTACGTTTTACCTTTAGAATAGCATTCACACTTGAAATACTAATATTGCCTTCCAAGCAATGATGCAGTGACAACATTCATCCATACAAGTTGTCCTGGGTCAGAGTAAACCGAATCTCCTTCAATATCACCATCCCCTTTATCTTCGAGATATCACAATTCATAATGCACAAACTGGGTCAAATTAGTTTTGGAATAATTAAATCTGATCCCGATCTCTTCGAACGATCAACGAATTTGGGTAGATTTGATAATCGGTTATTTAACTATCAAATAACATCCATAAGCAGTCACTAGGCCTTATTTAAAAATTTTCCAAAATATTTAACTCAAAATATCTTAATAAAGATATATATCCAAACCTCTTCCAATATTACCATAATTGGAAACAATTCCATTATACTTATATTCACAACATCATACATTTCAAAACATATCTATAGTTAGAAATATAATTTTCCAATTCCATTTATAATTCAACGCCTTGAAATTTTTTCTATAATAACAACCTTGTAGACAAAATATCTCAAATCCTTCTAGTTTAATACTTAGAGAACATTTTATAAGTATATTTTGCCAAAAATCATTTTATTTCCAATACTTAAGAAATATTCCATTCATTTCTTATTTTCTCAAAATCCTTTACAAATTTTATTTGTAAATTCCTCAGCTCACTTTTAATGAATTTTATAAGTTTACGGAGTTCATTAATTAACTTCCGTTTTAATTTTTCAAAGTCGGTTTCACTTATCTATAATTCCAACTACTATTTCTAACTTCTTTTATGAATTCTAATTCATTTTTTCGACGTTCTCTTAGTTCAGCGATTCGAAAATTTCCTTAAGTTTCTAGAATTTCATCACAAGATTTCTCTAATAAAATCATATCCTTCAAATAAACCTCATTTACAAATTTCAAAAGGATTTTATAAATAAATTACAATCATTTCAAAACTTTATATATAATAAGTATTGTTACCCGGCTGCTTGACCCGGCTATAGAGTGATAGTTGTAGAGGCTATGGTTGGTCCTAGACGGGATTCAAGCCAAAAGTGATGTATAAATATGAGGGTCTGGTGCAACTCAATTAGTATGATAGGCGCGTGGTTTGGCTTACATGTATGGTTCGGCGTGTTTGAGTGGCCTAGTACATTTAAGTGGATCGGCCTTAGGAGTGCTAGTTCGTGTGTCTTTCGGTCTTATAGGACGACATGTTTCGTTCAGTCCACGAAGTTATAGTGGTTCGTTGTGCATCTCTCGGTTATGGAAGGAAAGCCAAAGCTGCTTTGGTCGACTGAGGCTCGAGCTTGGTGGCTCGGCGTATGTGGGTCGGCATTCATATGCGGCCCGGACACTGTGGTTCGACTTTGGTTGTACGGTATATGGTTCGTTATGGATTTGCTTTGTCAAGGAGGACCAGCCATATATGGCTCGGCACATATAGTTTGGCCATGGTGAGAAGGCTATGGTGGGTCTGTCATGTATGGCTCGGCATGTGTCACTCAATACCTATGGTTCGATAGCTTGGGCCCAGTCCTGAAAGCGCAGCATATCTGGTTCGGAATGTATAAGAGGATCCTATAAATTACCACAGAGGGATACAATCCTTGCTTTCATGCTTTGAGTCACGTACCTAGTTGTTCCGAGTCATGAAACAACTCGCTTCGAGTCATCCGTAGGAAAATTCTGGTATGACATTGCGTGGATCGGTGAGAGAGGTTCGATGCATCGGGATCAGTCGACCTGAATCATCTCTAGTGGGCCGAATTGCCTTGTTCGTGGGCCTGCATAGGGGAACCAGCCTACCTTTGTCTATGAATAGAGGGGCAGGGTTGTAGTTGAAAGGACCTTTTTTGGGAGAATTCCAGAGAGACTCTTCCATTTTGGACACTCACTTCCTTTCTGCTACAACTTTTATTCAAACTATTTGTTTACGGATTGTATCTATATTCAAGTATTTGGAAAATCAACAAAGATTATATACAAAGTGGACGTAGGCAGTTACGCTGAACCATTATAAATCTGGTGTTCTTGTTTTTTTCTGTTGTTTTTGCATTCTACTGCGATATTCCTCTGTTTTAATTTACCATCTTGGTTATCTCTCTACAAAAATCTATTCAAAGGTGTTGGTGACCAATTTTGGTGCTAACAAGTATTTTAAAATAATAATAATTTTTTTAAAAAACATATCTATGTATTACTTAATATATTAAGCATTTTAATCAATAATTTATTTCCAATTAATTTTTGAATAAACTAATAATTTGACAAAGCTTATTATAAAAGTTAGAACTTATTACAATTAATATTAAATATTTGAATAATCAACTTTTCGAAATATTTAATTACTAAAGAAACTTTAAATTACATAGTTTGAATAAATAAAATTTCCCTTTTAAACAAACTTAACTTCTCGATAAAAATATATTTTGAAAATACCAATAACCAGTTTCAATTTATAAATCCCTCTCGATTCATAACACACTGATTTCTTTTCGATTCCCTAACCATTCTCACGTTTCCAAAAATAGAATCCACTATTTTTCCAAAAACCAATTTTCATATCTCGATATAAATTCACACTATGAAATTATATTCCCAATTTATCAACTGATACCATTTCCCTTATTTATAAACATTGCTTATAAATTTTTATAACTCATTTGGGTTTACTTATTAATAAAAAAAATCTCATTTATAAAATTCCATTTTTATAAATACATTTCTTTATGAATTTCATTTATTTTATAGATCTATTTTAAATATCGATTTCAACCCCTCCTCATTTTTTTTCAAGATATCATTTAAAAATCCATTTTATAAATTATTTAAAAATCTCTAGTTAGACAATTTACAAATAATCAAGTACAACCAAAAATCAAATTATTGTTTTATCCAACCAATTTATTTTTAAATAATACAAAATTTGATTTAATTATTTTTACATCCAAAATTTCCTCAAATTTATTCAAATTCAAAAATAATATTTATGGCATTAAATTACCAAAATTTAGTCCAGGGCTACTGTAGCATCCAAAAAATTCAAACCGCAACATAATCTATCGCAAATTTTCCACACACATCATATATCACTATATATAAAAGTAAAATCAACATTTCTGAGGAATCCAGTTGGATCCCTCCAACCTGTTTCCCTGTGTCCATAGATGTTATATAACATAAAATATATACCAATCCCGCTTTAAGGCGAGATATTGCAGTAATATGGGGTCATCCCCTATTATGCAAGGCGCATAGGGTCTCATCCGCTCCAAGCGGCGAAAAATATATCCAACTGCTAATATATATACTAATATATATATATAATATAACATTCAACTGATAATAATATATCAATTCAACAGATCATCTAATAAATAATTTTAATTGTTATAAATTTAAACTAGCTAACCAAATTGAGTGAGATTTACTCACCTTGATTTTCGAATATGTTAATCGTTCCAATTTTAAATTTATTCCATTGCGCGGTATTTGCCTCAGGGAATCTAACGTGACTTATTCCGTGATTTGGACCTCGTATGAATAAATACGATTTAATATGCAATTCGAGATTATATAAATTGATTTAATAACTTAATAAAAAATTAAATTATCCTAATTACCGTTATTAATCTTACCATGTAATTAAGAATCCCAAATTGTCTTCATCGCGACCAGGTAACATACTCGATCGTGACTTCCTCCACACGCCGCCATGCGCCTCTCCCCTCACCGCGTTCTCACCTATGTTGCTAAATCTCACACCTCCGATCCCCTTCCCCTCGTCTGCCTTACTTCAGGCCTGCGCGATTCGATTTCGATCGTGACATTGTTTGTTTGTTTTTATACGAGTTCGACTGATTTCGTTTTTAGTTTTGAAAGAGGAGAATATGAATATATGACCTTTTTTCGTTAGCATAAAAATCGAATTTAGTTTTGTCTTTGATAAGAAGAAGGGGAAGTGATTGTTTTGAAGGAAAAGAAGGCGGCTCGATTCAGAAAGGTAGGATGGCGCATATTTAGATGTAGGGTGGCTCTAAGACAATACAGGGTGGCTGTGATTTGAAATATATATTTTTCATTCCAAATATCTTGCATTAAATATCTCGAAATTTCGAATCCCTACTGAGGCATGTCGCCTGGCGTTCCTAATGTTATACCCCTATTTTGTATGCCATGGAACAAGTCTCGAGGCATAATTCGATCAAATGTGGAAGATAGCTTTTTAAATCAACAATTTAAATTAAATTCAATTAAATTTTTTCTAGGCGTTTTCAGATAGCACGACCAAACAATAAATCCAAATGCTATGAAATTTGAAATCCGATAATAATACACTACTACAGACCTAATGGAATTGGTTTCGTCGAATTCTGAGACTGTGCCCCGGATCGCTGTTTTAACGCGTCAATGAAATTGATGGTTTTAAAAATTGACGAAATTACTTAAAATTCCAGTTTTAAAGACTTACTAACTCACTTCTAATTAAAATAGAATTTACGTCGTCTTTAGAAATTGTTTCGATTCATAATCAATTCCAATTTTCAATTATTCACTATTTCCGTATTACGATAAATCGCTATATGTTGAAATTTAAATTCATTCTAAAATTTCAACCTGTAATCCCATGTTCAAAATCAACTTATATTTCAAATCCTATATCTAAAAGTATTTAAATATTCAAAATTAAAAGTAAAAATCGGGGTAGTTACAAATTTCGTCCCCGAAATTACACCTCGAACTATCCTAGAAAACACTTAACACTATACATCGGCTTGTATGATGTACATAGATCATTCTTATGCAAAATCTGATTCGGTCTCTACTTGAGTACATGTCTTTCCTTTCGAACAAGTATCGCTCACTCGATTCCCTAGTGTGGACTCTGTTCAGGCTTTTTGATTTGGAAACTCTATTCTCCTTACATAGTTGTAACTATGATAGAAAACTTTGGTCCCATACCAAGAACCCTCATCAAGTGCTCGCCGTCAAAAGTCGAGCAATAGATCCTTATTCGAAACAGTGTAAACACCTCAAATTCATGTATTCGAATCTTGGATCACTCTATATGGAAAGAGAAATGATCTACATCCAGCTTACACACTTATTTAATTGGTCCTCCCTAATACTAATTCTATTTCCACCAAATTATTCATGAAAACATTTCATAAACTGAACTGGTTCAACTTGGATGCTATTCCACTACATCCTAAGATCATATATCTCTATATGATTCCATTATTCCATTTCGAATTTATCTCTCAAAGATAACTCTAGATCCAAATAACCGGCTTTTATTTCAATTTTCTTTAAATGAAACTCTATATTTTAATCATATAATATAACATACATACAGCTCGAGCAACTCCAAAAGGATACTAAGGAACTGGATATCACCAAATAGTATCTTACATTCCCTTCCTAAGAAGGGTAATACTCAAGATAAGTGTTTACCATCTGAACACATTTCTTCCCCTATTTAAGTTATTTTCGAGCCACTCGAACTAGTTAACTTAAAAATATTCCTTTTATTTCAAAATCTCATTTTTGGAACAATACTTTACATTTTCCACAAAACATCTATTTTCAACTTACTTTAGGTTAGTTCGGGTTGAGCTTGTTTCGATTATACAATGAAAAAGAGAATAATTTACTAAGTGCACTACAACATTCGCCTAAGCAAACATCTGATTGTCACTTAGAAGACTATTCTAATCATCACAAAACAATCAGGACTTGTTCCTCATACTAATCCAAAATAACACTTCTTACTTAAACTTTTATCTCCAAAATTTATACTTAAATCAAATTAGTTTCAATTATTATTATTATTATTTTCCCAAAATATGGAAAATCATTTTTCCAAAAGCACCGGGATTTAGATTCTCAAGTTTCCAACCTAATTCCTTCTAACTTAAAATGATACATTTTTATAAACCCATTTTATAAATCACTTCTATTAAACCATTTTAAATATTTATCTCAAAATATTCTAACTTTTAAATAAAATTCAACCTCAACATTAACATCGAACGCCCTATAGTCAAACTGTGAAACTTAATTCACAAGGTGTTCATTGCCATATTTTTCTCAATCCTTATCTACCCAAACCATATCTTAAAAAGGAAACTTCCTATACACAATAACCATAGTCAATGCTCAACTAGACGAACATGACTAAACAAGCCTTAAATGATAATAGTAACATTTTATTATCTCCTAATATCTCAACCAACTATACTATACTATTTTTGAAAATCATTCTTTTTATATATAAAATATATTCTACTTAAATTTATTTCATTTAACCAATTTCAAAATAAAACCATGTCGATTAAACTTGTTTAAGTGTTTAGGAGATCCCTATCGATACCGTTGGACAAACGCATTGACCAGAATTCCTAAGCCACTCAACAGATCAAACAACATAATATAAAACATTTTTATATCACTAATAAATATGCACTCTCATACATACACGCTCAAACTCATCCAAGGGTCTTACTTACCCTATCTTTGATGAGTCAAACCCTACCAAAGCCAAGATTCTCGCTTAACGTTCAACTCTGATACCACGTTGTAACGACCCATCTTTCCAGACCTCAGAAGTCGACACTAATATATCCACAATATTAACATGTTGAACAACTAAGTGCCGAAAAGATAGATTGTTAGGGGAAAGAAAGGAGATAGAAGATAGAAGAACTAGGAACAAACACGGAATCTCACAACGCAACAGACTAATATATAATATAATCAAGTCTTTACAAAATCCAAGACCCTCTTTTTTTACACATATACATATCAGAGTTCAAGAGTTATAACACCTGTCCTTACAACAACAGACAAAGTACACATAACACATACACAACAGAAGATATCCAAAATACGAGAGTACATCTTGGGCCTACAATTCGACTCCATAGCTCCAAAGCATCTAAAGCTAACCTGGCAAACATGCTCGGTCTGACTCGAGCATTACATGGAATAATGCACGGGTCAATCTGGTAAACCAGCTTGAGTAATACTCGATAACAAGTAATAACCAAACTGATTTCTACGTTTGAAAACTTTTCAAACAAAGGGTATCACATAAGACCACACTACACATAAAAACGGATGGGCTTTTACCTTACAATAACTAAAATATTTTATATCAAAATCTAGTGATATTATCATAATGTCTAGGTTTACAGTAAATAGATAAAATAGCTGAATTGCTTGCATCTCACATTCCAACATACTAGTCTCTACAATCGAAAACATAAGGCATTTATTGGAGAATGGATTCCAACTAATGACTGGGCTACTGGGTACCGTTCGCCATAGTACACCTCTTGAAAAATGTACCGAGGTCGTACCTAACGACCCCTGCCAACACCGAACCAACCTACCCCTTGCTGGATAGTACTGAATGTATCATTACCCTAGTTGCATTGCAACCATTAACCGAGCACTCCCACATACATAAATTCATTGATGATTGTGTATATATTAAGAAGGGTAATGACATACCCTAATGAGTGCGACCTACATAGCCCTGTTGCGTATCCTCTGTTTTAGTCATTCCCAGTTGATGAGACTTGAGGCTACAATTTACCTTTCTGAATAGCAATCCCTCTTGGAATGCTAACACTACCCTCCAGGCAGTAATGAAGTGCCAACAATCATCCATACAAGTTGTCCAGGATAAGGACGAACCGAAGGCACTACTTCTACTACGTCTATTTTGGAATCACTCTCAGGATTAGTAGCAACCAACCTTTGTACTTCAATGGCTCCGTCTTCGATCCTATGCTTCAAGATGTCTTCATTTCGAAAAGCTTGAGTTCGATCGAAGTGGTTTCCAGATAACATATCCGTTCCCGGTCTCTTTGAAACAACTTTTGTTATTTTTTGAAAAACTCAACCCCGGTTCTTTAGGAAATAAGCAGACAAATGACAAGAGCGGAGTTCACCTCCTAACCGTCTGTGGATGATTTTCCTTATCATTCGTCCTAAAAGGACGAACAAGTTTATATGTATAGCATAGCACCTTTGACGGTAACTTTACCATATAATTATCATGTTTCTCCTACATATTTGCAAAGTTACATTTGGGTCCATCTTTGATGGTCGGTTATTTAACTATTAAATAAACAAGCATCCAATCATGGTTTAATTTCCATATAGGATCACTAAGCCTTTATTAACTCTCATTAATTAATAAAACCACTTTATAAAATCCGATCACAAAATCTTTTCAAAACACTATTCCTAAACCCCTTACATTTCCTTTATACTTGGAAACATTTATATACTTATCTCAATGGTATAAGTATATTACTAAAACATTTTAATTTTCATGCCTTGAAACAAAATCATATACTTATCTTATCAGTATAAGTATATTTACAAAGTTTTCAAAGTTTTCTTCTTTCCTAATCCTGTATTAAATAACTAAACAGTTCTTCCAAATAAAACATTCCGCTTATCATTTATTAAAAATTTCCTTTTTAAAAGCTCATCTCATATTTCAATTAACTTGTAACTTTCAAAATAAAGTTATAACCCACTTTTATAAATCCTTAAGTTAATTTATAAACTTCTTTCCAAATCTCTAAAATGATTTATAAACCTTTTCCCTATTTTTAAAACTCTTTATATAAACCTTTATATACTTATTTATAAAATATCCTTTATAAATATCATTTACAAAACATCATTTGTAAAATACCTTAATAATCGTTTTCGTTAGAAAAGCCCATTCCTATAAACAAGTTATCATTTATAAATACCTTTATAAGAATTATATAACTTGAAAAACCATTTATAAAACCATGGCTTCAAATTGATTAAAGAATTAAAGCACATTCAAAGCATACCATAATCCAAATAATAACATCACAAATACAACCAAACAACAACCATATATATAAATGTAAATTCTTTCCCAAAAAGTTAAGGAATTTACTAACCGAAGACTATCCAAACTTTCACTGACTTGAGTATGACCTACCACTTTCATTCCTAAGCAACATGATGGAGTCTTGAATCCTAAATTCACTAGGTATGCTCGACCTTGAAGGGAAGAGGAAGCAATACTTGTTTTGGTAAGGTGGAGCGACTTCGGATAAACATCGAATTCTCAATAATAAACCCGAAAATAGGTCATTTCGCAATTGATTTTTGGGCTAACTATTCATGGAATTTCAAAAAGGACTCAACGAGTAAGTTATTGGAATTTCTTTTCTCTATCATTCCAAAAAAAGAATCAATCATTTACGATTTGTTTTGAAGAATTTACGATCAAAAGAAGAAGGGTAATTTTTGGACTTAAAATTCATGGTGAAAAATTGCTTTGCAAAGATTGGGTATTTTGACATAGCTATGATAGAAATTTGAAAAAGTAGTAAACTAAAATGTTGTAGCCATTAAAATTTCACACCATTTTGGAAAAAGGAAACCTCCATTTGAGCTAGAAGAGGAAGAAAAGGTTGGTGGAAAGAGGATGAAAAATGGAGGAACATATGGCTATTTATAGGCCAATGTCCATGTCAACATTATATCTACTCACATCACAAATCTTTTATAATATATATATAATTATGTTTAATCATATCGCTTTTGTATATATAATTATGTTCAGTCACTTGACTTTCTTTTATATATATATATATATAATTATTATGTTTAGTCACATCACTTTCTTATATATATAAGTTTAATCAGTAATTAACTAAGATGTGACAAGAGATAATTATGGTTAATGATTACAAATCTAAGACGTGACAATACTTAATATCTATATTTATATACAATATTTATTGTTTTTAAAACTATGTCTTATCACATCACTTACTAATTCAAACTAATATAAGATAATTTATTTATATGTGTATTATTATCTAGTTAATTAAATCTTATATATATGTGCGTATAGTGCACAAAGACAAACAACATTTCCGATAACTTTCCGGTGTCGAAAGGTCAAAATTTCTAAAATCATAATTTGGTCACATTTTCTATTTTTCTACGAACTATTTAATTTGGTAAACTAATTTTGAAAACGATTTTAGTGTAAATTAGCCACAAGGGCCTTATTAGCATGTGCAATTAGTTTCTAGGACACATAACTGAAATAATCACTTTTAAGGACAAAATGCAAAAATTAGTTTCTAAGGCCTAAATGGCTATGAAATTATGTCCTTGAAAGTAATTGGACTATTGACTTTGTCCTTAAAAGTAATTATTCTGTTGACTTTGGCCTTAAAAATTAGTTCTTGTGGACGTGTGTCCTAGAAACTAATTGGACTGCAATGTTTGTCCTTCTAGTGAAATGCCCCACGATTTTACCATCATTATTAATTAATTAGAATGAGTTTATTTTCATTATAAAACCTATACACTGAATATTTAAATTAATTAAGTATTCACTAATCAAAGCAGTGAAATTCTGGATCGTTACACAAGGGGATGGAGGTTCATACATTATCTTGTGAAGAGCATGATTCTTGTATGGCCAGTTTTCTATTTTCTCTCGATGTGGCCTATGGTAACTTGTAGTCGATTTTTGTCATTTGGGAATTTTCTGATGTATTCGAAGAGATTTCTGGTTTATCTCCTCATCATGAAATCGAATTTCATATTGATCTTAGTCCTAGTGCTAAGCCTATTGTATTACCCACGCAAAAGCTATCTTCGAAGGAGAAAGTGGAATTAGCTATCCAGATTAACGATTTGTTACGGAAGGGTCGAATCCAACCTAGCCGTTCGATTTGGGGACCACTCATTGTATTTTCTACTAAAGCAGATGAATCCTTACGGCTTTGTGTCAATTGCCGTAAGCTTAATAAGTGGACTGTTCAAAAAAAGTATCATTTGCCGAGAATTGATGACATGTTTGATCGGCTTCATGGAGCTCGTGTATTCTCTTAGCTTGACCTTATTATAGGTTTTCATCAGTTGAGGGCGGCAGAGGAAAGTGTGCCCTTGACAGCTTTTATATCGACCGGTTCTATGAGTGGTTGGTTATACCATTTGGCTTAATCGATGCTCCTGCTTATTTCGTTGACTTGATAAACCATGTCTTTCATGATGTTGAAAAAGTTCGTGCTTTTTCATTAATGATATTCTAATTAACTTTAAGACTGAGGCGGAGCATTCTCGTCACTTGAGAGTTGTATTGGAGATGTTGAAAAAAACATGTTCTTGAAGATAAGTTCTCAAAATGTGATTTCTGGCGGTTGGAGGTAAGGTTTTTAGGGTATGTTATTTTGGAGACGGTATTTCAGTAGATCCGACGAAGGTTTTGGTTGTTTTGGACTGGAAGAGGCCTGAAAGCACAACATGGATTTAAAGCTCTTGGGTTTGGCTAGTTATTATAGGAGATTCATATAGGATTTCTCTAAGATTGCTTCACCACTTGCGAATTTAACAACAAAAGATGTTAAATTTGTTTCGATGGAAAAATACGAGCTAGCATTTAGAGGGTTGAAGAAGAAATTGACTAGCAACCCCATTTTGACTATTCCAGATGGAGGTAGGAGTCTTACTGTTTACACTGATGCTTGTTGAACAGATTAGGTGCTATGTTGATGCAGCATGGGAATGTTATTGCTTATGGAGGTAAGAAGATCGAGCTTTATTCGAACCATAAATCATTGAAATATCTCTTCACTAAGAAGGACTTGAACTTGAGGTAATAATCTTAGTTTGAGTTTCTTATGGCTTATGATCTTTAGATTTGTATACGCGAGGAAAGGATAATATTATAGCAGATGTGTTGAGTAGGAAGTATGTTTTATAACTAATATAGTGGTTCATCCAAATCTTATCAGTTGCATAGAAAGTAATCAGTAGAAGGACATTCGTCTTGCTCAGATAACTAAATATGCTAGTGAGAATGTTGATCCAAAAGGTTTGTAGTTTTTGAGGTAGATGACCATGGAATTTTGAGGATGAATTGTAGGTTGTGTGTTTCGAATATTGATGGTATTAGATAGAAGGTTCTTACGGAGGATCATTATTCTGGATTGATAATAAATCCAGGGGACAGTAAGATGTATCTGGATATGACAACTACTAGTAGGTTAAGGAACTAGGAGACGATCTATTTGCTTCGTCCACTAGAGGTTTTGAAGTGGTTGCAGGAGTAGATTTCCATGGATTTTACTGATGGTTTACCTAGATAGGGGAAAGGTAATAAAGGCTTTGGGGTTATCATCGATAGGTTTACCAACAGTGTGCACTTCTTAACAATTAAGGCAATGAGGACGGCGTCTTGTTTGGCTTTGTTGTATGTTAAAGAGATTGTTAGACTTCATGGCATTCCATGTGATATCATGTCGAGATTCGATCTTCACGAGTCAGCTCTGGAAGGGATTGCATGATGCACTTGGGACAAAGCTAAGTTTGAGCATAACTTATCACCCTAATATGGATGGACAGACTAAAAGATTAAATCGTGTTTTGGAGGATTGACTTCGTGCTTGTGTTTTCGACTTTGGAGGTTCATAGGAGGATCGCATTCCATTTATTGAGTTTTCTTATAACAATAGTTTCCAGGTGAGTATTGGGAGAGTGCCTTTCGAGGCATTGTATGGGAGGCCTTATAAGTCTCCTTCATTGTGGGTGGAGCTAGGAGATTGCTTAGTGCTTGGATCAGATAAGGTCCGTGAGGCCACAAATAAGGTAAAGGAGATTAGGAAGCACTTGAAGGTAGCTCAAAGTAGGCAAAAGAGCTTTTCCGATGTTAGGCTTAGAGATTTGGAAGCACTTGCATTTTTCAAAGTTTCTTTGATGAGAGGCGTAGTTTGATTCGGGAAGAGAGGGCAGTTAACTCCTCATTTTATTGGACCATTTCCAATACTTGAGAGGATAGACACTCTTGCTTATCAAGTTGAGTTGACGACTTGATTGCCAGGTGTACATGATATATTTCACGTATCCTATCTATGTAAATGTGTATATGTTCCTACTTTGTTTATTAAACCATCGTAGCAAGAGGAGTTGAAAGTTGAGCCTAACTTGACCATAGCGAGACAGCCTATTCGTATTGTTGACCATGATACAAAGAGATTAAGGACTAAGGTTGCAGAATTATTCAAGGTGCAGTGGAGTGAGGATGTTTGGGATTGCACTTAGAAGACAAAGGAGAATATTAAAGCTTCTTATCCTGATTTATGTCTTAGTTAATAGTTTTTGTTGTATCTTATCCTATCATTTGATGTGTACTCACCGCATGTGGTGGGGTCACTAAGCTTGTATCTTGGTATAAATGTAGTTCGAGAAGTATTCATATATGCACGGTTTCTTCTATTCTCTTTGTATTAATGCTGTTTGAATTTTGGGGATGAAATATTTTAATGAGGGGAGAATATAATGAATCGTAGTTCTGAACACTTCATCTTCGAATGTTTAACTTTGAAAAATTGTTAAGTATTAAAAATGTGATTTTACAAGCTTAATAAAAACTTTTTAATTAAGAACTAATGTTAGAAAACTTAATTTTGAAATATGTCTACAAAAATATATACTTTAAAGAAATATTGAAAATGTGACCGAAAACGTTCTTTTAAAAATCAACTTTGTGTTTTATAAAAGTTATTTGAATACTTGTACACTTGAATGAGAATATAAGATATAAAAACAGCAATTTAATTATTCTAACGTCCTAAGCAAAAATTAATGAAATTAAACATTTCTAGAAGGAGACATTGTAGAGAAGTTTAAGACAGGGAAAAGGCACAAAACAAGGCACTAATCTAGGTATGAATCTAGGGATGGAAGGTGGAAGGAAGTATTCGTCTTTGGCAGCCCATATAGGGTATAGGAGGTCTTTGGAACATTTTAAAGCCTATAAATAAGTGGGCAAAGGTCTCTCTTAAGGTTTACAACCCAAAAGCCAACACCCTTCACTCTTATCTCTTCATGAATTTCTTAAATCAAAGAAACTCTAAACAGGTCTAAACTTCCTCAAATTCTCGCTATCATCAATAAATAGCATTGTAAATCATTCCATCATCTTGGAAGTGAAAGTTTGGAGCATTTCCACTTTTTTCTTCTTGGGTCGTGAGCTTTTAGGCTTGATCTAACCTAGTCCGAGCCCATTTCAAGGACACTCCATCTTGGCCGTGCTTTAATAAGGCAATATTGCCTTAGTTCATATGCTTAAGGGTTGAAGGTATGAAGTTATTGTGTTATTGCATGGTTGAGGTAGGAAGAGCTAGCTTGGATTTGGTTGAAAAGTGAGTTATCTCCCTTGAATGAAAATAATAACTTGTCAATTTTACTTGCTAATAATAATAATAATAATATTAATAGACTCTAAGTAATTAGAGTTATAAATCATATTCATATGCTTTGAACAACATGTGATTTGTTTATTTGTTGTGCCTTGGAAGGCTTTTATTTGTGTTGTTTATTTGAGCATTCTTAATGACATTTGTAATTGGAAATTTAGACTTGAACTTTGGACTTGTTATTTGAGCAAATGTAATGGACATTTGGACATGGATTTGGACTTGTAATATTGTGCATATGTAATAGCATATGAGATGGAATTGGACTTGGGTATTGAAAGCGCATATGTAATAGAGTAGTTGATGTTATTGCCTTAGTATCGATAGTCGCTATAGAAGCAATTTGGTGTTGTTGCATTACTTGCTTTTATACTTGCTTTTACTTCTGTTTCTTTCTTATATATTTTGTATATATGTTATTACATGCTTCTTTGTAATGTGATATGAACTTGAGAATCATATATGTATATATGATTGAATGGCATTGAATTTGAATGGAATTATCCATATATCGACAGTCTCTATAACCGCACTTTTAATCCCTCTCTTCTATCTTACTTTTCAATCTATATTTTATGAATATTTTCAAATGGGATGTTTTCTACACTTACAGTAGTACAGGAAGTAGTTGCTCTTTGAGTTACAAAGTTACTTGCTTTTCAATCTAGTATGGTCCATATAGCGATATTTGGTATGGATGCACTTTAGAAAAACAAGTTTTTAATAAATTTTGAAATGTTATTACTTAGATGTTTTTATGAAGTCTTTTTGAAGGGGTTTTATAAAAGATATATAAGTATTTTAAAAAGGTAAGTTATATATATAACTATAAAATTAATTTAATAGTTTAGTAAAGGATGATGTGTTTTATTTCACTTTTCCCCTTTAAAGCTTATTTTCAATTCTATTAAATATTGTAGCTTTATAAGCAAACTATTGATATCATTTTTAAAACCAATCCAAACATATATACACAATTTTCAAAGATATTATGGAAGAAGGGATAAAATGTTTCACTTTTAAAATAAACGTGTAGTATAAATTTGCATATGAAATGTTAGTATTACTATGCTTAATACTAAAAGCCGAGCGAGGTAGACTTCTCGATTTGTGAGAGTCAAGCTTGATGTTCGAGTTAGATGGAGAAATAGTGCTCTAACTTACCGACTTCCTTCTTGACCAGGAATAGTTAAGTTGGAATGTCAGAAACGTGTTAAGTGTATGAATCTGGATTTCTATATTCATCGCTTTGAAACTCGATAGTCGATTATTTGAGTATCGAACTTGACCAAACATAACTTAGGAAGATATCGAAAGACCTCATGGATTTATATGATGAGAACCCTTGGGGAGGAGCATTAGTATGAAATGCCTCTACATTTGTCACTTCTAAAAGAACCGAAATCGAGTTAACCAGTAATTCATCGATTGGTTTTGGAAAGTCTGGGATCGGTAGGTGTTTTACTTACCAAATAACACTCCAAAATATGTATACAGGTTAGTTTTGGGAATGGTCATTGAAGTGAAGTGTTATAGAGTTACATTGTCATATCCTAAGGTTAAGTCCGAGGGAGAGGACAGCGTCAACATTTTAGATAAATGATATAAAGTTGTACTGTCATATCCTAAGGTTAAGTCCGAAGGAGAGGTTAGCGTTAGCATTTTTCAAATGGGCTATTCTATTTGAGTATTGAATACTCTTATGAAAGATGTCGTACGTAGCCTCGACATTGGGAAATGACTAAAGATGGAGTAGGATGCACAATCCTAGGTTTAGCTAATCTAAGGGGGCACATCAACTCCACTATCTAGAGTATGCTTATAGATGTTGCTAGTAGGAGTTGTTGATATTTGGTTCAAGTGTTAGGGTATGGGCTAGTTGTGTTTTCCTTATGGTATATTTTATCTAAAGATATACAACACCCGAAAGGTGTTTTCTAATCTTTATCATCGGAGATCCGCTTCGGTTTTCAAGCTGGAGGCGTCTCTATGGAAAATCAATATACAAACGTACCTTAGTGGTTTTAAATGTACTCTAATAAGTTGTGGTGTGATTAATGTAAACATCATAACTATTTTTTTTATTTATATTACATACCTTGGACATTGTATATAGTATCACCTGATGTAAATATCAACTGAATTAGGTCCTTTCGAAGGGAAAACCAATCCGGTGATTCGGTTGGTCTTGGAAGTACTGTTACATGTTTATCCATGTTTTTGAGTTTCTCACACCAGACTTATGTGTTACACATGATATTTATTTTCCTAAAATTCCTCATGTGCACTTTCAAGTAAATTGAGGAAAGCAGGTTTTAGTTGGATGCTCAAGCTTATAGAGATGAGCTGGACACTTCCACCTATCGATCTATCTACCTATTTTCATTTTTGTTCACTATCATGTGTGTATGTATTCAACACTATGAGGACATGCATTTATAACTACCCAGGTTGATAGTAGTACTTGATCATTTTGTAACTCTGAGATTCATGCATTTTGGAGTAACTCTTTGTACTACAATTTTGGGATATTTTACATTATCGTTCCCCATGTGAGATTCTGATATTGTGTTCTTTTTTCTTGTTCTATTTCCTTTTTTTATTTTACCCTAACTTTCTGTCATTCCAACACTTGGGTGTTCGACACACGAATACCATGGATGTATTTAGTGTCGATACTCAAGGGTCCAAAAGGTGATTGTTACAACCATCTATTGATTTAGCCATAAGAATTTCAAAGGGATTGCCTATTGTTTGGTGCCAAAAATCTTGGACTTATCCTGAAAGTGAAATTTGGTACCATACTAGATGGAATGCTTTTGCAAAATGGATATTTGTAGATGAATATGATGAAAAGAACCCGTTGCTCAAATAGTCGTAAGTATAATAAGCAAGCCAGTACGATATAGCCTAATCAAATTTAAACCGGTCCGGCATATCTAGCCCGTCTAGTTCATGCCGGCCCACCCTAAACCTGGCCTTAGCTAGTCCATATACTCGGCATTACTCCTAGTCCATGGCCGTCAGGTTCAATTCCTGGAAGCTTTTACAACCAACTCATCAAACAATGCTGACTCAGGTGCAACCCATCTTTGGTCTGACTTTTTCACAAGCCCGCCTTGGACTGGTCCTAGGTAGTCCGTCTTGTCATCCCTTAATCAGCTCGACATATCTCATAGACTTGGTCCTTAGCAATGCTCAACTTTTCTCCACAACAAGCGTTGGCAACTAGCAATCGACCATCATAGGTTGGAAGAAGCTACTCTTCCAATTGCCACCTTGACATGCAAAGGTCCACAACAAGTTGTACTAGGTGTTATAGCATGTCTTCCAAAAGCATGCCTACTCTTGTAGCATGCCGTCAGTATTAAATGCACATTAAATGCAAAGCATGTGCTTGGTACGGAGTGACAATTGGAGTACTTCTTAGCCATACATTCCACACTAACTTTACACTTGTCGACCATTAGCTCTTATGACGAGATCAATGATCAGGCATGCTTCCAACCTGTTTTACTGCATAATCTCAGTCATCCATCATCTATATCTACTACCATAAATACCCATGCCATGCAACATCAAAGGGGTTGAATTTTGGTTTTGAGGATCAGAATTCACTCCCTACAGCAAACTAAAGTTCTAAGTTCTAAAGGTTAGCAATTGTTTATTCCTAATTGTTTAACTTCTTATTATTCTCTTGTAATTCCTTGTAATTGTAGGAATGAACATAGTAAGAGTTCTTCATTGTTGAGGTAGGAAATCTTAGCCAAACCACTCTACATCTTTGTGTCATTTACTTTAATTTGCTTGTTTTCTCCTCATTTTACATTTTTAAGCCTAATATTATCAAGTAACCTTTGATTTCACAAACACATTACTCTAATTTTGAGATTGGCTAATTTTAGTCAACATCTTGATGCTAGAAGGTGGACCTACCTTTAAAGATCTTACCTTTCTTCACTTTTTCTTATTTACACACTGTATTCATGTTTGACTATGTTAAATTCTAAAGGTGAGAATGAAAAACTCTAATGACGATGAAACTAATGTTAACACGATCATCAGCACTACCTGTCCTATCCCTGGACTCGACAATGGCATATGGCAAAGTGTACTCCAAACCTTGATGAATGTGGGAAATCTAGCATGCGAGGTAAATGAATTGAGTGTGAGGTTGGATGTCCAGACAACTATGAACTTTGTTCCACCATTCCTCTAGTGGTTGAGTTAAATCCTCTCTAAACTATTCTCCCTAAAGCTTAAGACCTCATGAACATTGCTGAGCCATGAGGTAGGGTTGTTCTTGAAAATCCAATTGTGGATGTTTATGAATATCAAAGAAGACATGCTATGCACAAACCAAGGCACGTATTGACATTGACCTAGATACTATTGTGTATAAGGAACCAATACATCGTTGCTCTCCTTTAGTAAAATAGCAGTCGACTTTTGAACGTCTTCATATTGAAAACGAGCTTGAGGTTCGAGGTTTGAGCATTTTAGTGGTGGTGGCCATGCCATCGACTGAGAGCCAAGGTCCCCATCGGCGTACTCCTAACCCTACATAGGGGCGTGGTCATGCTAAATCAAAAGAGGGATGTGATGCCTAAATCAAGAGAGGGATGGTCAGTCATTAACGGTAGCCCTCTATGCATAAGGAGGGAGGTCTCGCACTCCAGCTTACCATATCACCATCACTCTCCACCATCTCATCATCATCGATCTCCTACTCCAAAAAGATGCTATCTAAGCCCATATCCGTTCATAGGTCATACAATCTCGTAGTAGGCCGATGATGGCTTCTGTGGGGAAATTAATGTCTTTTATGAGCAACTCAATAGAATACAAGCACAGAATCCTTCGGTAAAACTTTTTTTAGTGATGTAAATGTAAGCCATTTTCTTAGGAAATCTTGAGTACATACATTCACAAGTGGTATGCCTTGGCGTCCATTAACAAGTGTGATGGAAGTGCCGACCTATCTGATTACATTACTTCCTTCAACTCCATCACCTGTGCCAACCAACTTTTCGGCCTAACAAAGTGCTTATCTTCCCTTTCACTCTCATTGGGCCGATGTCCCACTGGTTCCTATATCTACAACCGGGCAACATCCATTCTTGGGCTAGTTGTATGTAGATTTTAAGACCAGGTTCTTCACTTTAAAGACCCATATTATGATGGCTAGCGAGCTAGGTAACATCAAACATCCCGATCGAGAGTCTTCGGTCATATGTTAATCGATTTAACAAAGAATCCACCCTAATGAGGGGTGGTGACATGAACAGCCTAGTCATAGCCCTTTTCTCAGGGATCAGGTACAAGTTGAGAATGTGGTAGGAGCTTCAAAAGTAGCCGACTATGTCCATGACTAACTTGTGTCAACTGAAGAACAACATAATGAGGATGGAGGACATTGATCTTTCAGGCAATGATAATGAAACCCGACGAACAACTCAAGTCAGTCCTCATGGTTATGCTGCGTGACGCAGCAGTGGCTAGCAAAACAATGCTAAGAGGTGAGCAAAGACTGACACCCAATGCAAGTTCGAGTACGCTAAATATGCTACTTTGAACATGGATATGGGGATAATATACCTTATAACTTGGGACCGGGTGCAATTCCAAAGACCAAACACCACCAAAGGTAGAAATTTTGGGCATTTTTTCCCTAGCATGGTGAATATAAAATGATGTTAAGAAGCATAGAAATTATCGGACGGTGCCTTATAAAGGCACCATTGACATGGGCAAAGCGAAGCGCTAGGGGAAAATTTGGAATAGTCGGAAAATATAATCAAAGTGTTTGTAAGATGTTCCTAAGATCAGGGCTCGCATATAGGTCGAAACCGCTTTTCAATCCGAGCTATGGATTGGAAGATATGATCATCTTGAAATTTGTCCCCCATTAGATCAACTGGGGACCACCTTAAAGAGCTACTACCTACTTCAGGCAAATTGAACATTCAGAAGCATTGGAATACTCTACTGAATGATACGAAGCTATTGGTCTAAGTTTCATTCAATTCTGAATTGAAATGAAGAAGTTATGACACAAAAACATGTGTAGCTCAAGTGGTTGCCAAGCTTCCAATGGAGAGGTCAGGAGTTCGATTCCTGGCAAGCACATTATTTTTATGGAACATGAGGAATGGCCCTGTATAGAATCTAACTGCTAATCTACCAACCATTTCCAATGTATGGAAGCCAGGACAATGCAAGAGGAAGGTAGGCAAAAGAAGGCAGGATAATAAGGAATGCACAAGGTTGAAGGAAGGAGCCGCACTCTCCATGTTCGGTATCCCATGGTACCAAGCAAAATATCCCATTCGGTACCCTAGTGTACCGAATAGAAAATCTTGTTTGGTACCAAATAATATCCCATTCGGTACCCCAAGGTATCGAATAGAAAATCTTGTTTGGTACCAAAGGGGCCGAATAGCATCATTCAAGGAGACGTCGAACCAAGGAGACTCCGGCCTGAGGAGACATCGCACCAAAAAAAAGAAGTGCAAGAACTTGGCCAACAATGTGGTCACGTGCAATCTATCGAAATGAGCGAGTTATAGACCAAAATTGCCTAATTTACCAAAGTGACCGCTATACCTCTCCATTCCTATAAATCCCAAAGCTTCCAACAATAGTGAGGGTCAATTCTGAAGAGCCAAACTTACAACAGTAACGGCGAACAAATCAGGGAAAGCAAGGATCTACAGAATATAAGCAGCCTAACAGGATAAACCTAGCCGGATCTACCTAGTAGAAGCAGCTTAGAAAGAACAACCTAGCAGGATTTACTTAACAGGAACAACAAAACAAAAATAGATAGATAGGAATAGCCAGACTGGAATAGCCAAATAGACTCCCTTGAGCTATATATTACTGTATTTCAAGCTACGGATTATTGTATTTTATATCTCAGGTATTGTATCAAAGATCTATAAAAAGAAAAATGAAAATGGATAGTGGATGTAGGCATATTCTGGCTGAATCACTATAAATCTTTGTTTTCTTTATTTTACGATTATTTACTTTCTACATAACTTATATGTGATTTGCTCACTAAAAATTAACCATAATATAAATATAATAGTCATGTTATACACCACATATTTACAGCTCTACAACGAATTGATTGGAGGTGATTGCCTATTTTTTATGCAAATAATTTTGGTACTTTCACTAAAATGATTCTCAACATGACTTTGAGATCAAATAACAAGGTTGGTGCTACCGATGGGAATACCGGAATACCCACATGCCTAATAAAACAATTGCCAATCATGATGATCACTCAACAAGCATTCCAATGCTGGTAGACGAAAATACCATAAGCAACTAGGATAGAGTTGTGGCCGAGCTTAGCGAATGTTTCACTGCCCAATATCAAGAAATGGTGTACCAACTTATGACATGCTTGGGATAACCGCAAACCATTGGTCGTAACACTTGAACACAAGTGCGATCCCAATATAAAGGATCCAAAAGGTAAAGGGGATCACAATCTGATAAGTGATCCAATCAAGAAAGTCAATGAGATAGAAGAAGGGAGCCGGAGGGATGAAACGAGTAAGATTTTAGCTTGAAGCTAGATCGGGAAATAGTTCGACGCCGAACAAGACAGGGATGATGCCGAACTCAAAAAACAACGACACACGCTTCTTATTTTCTTATTGAAATTATGGTCAATAGAGGACAAAATAACTAATGGGATCGCTGTAAGTGCCATGACCATGCCTAAAATCGAAGATAAAGTCATCATAAGGAAGATGAAAGAAATCATTCCCCTCAATGGAAAGGTCAAGCTATCATTGACAGTTACCCAAACCGGTGATGGGATGACCCGAATCATTAGACTATTCGTTCAAACTTGAACAAGTGGAGTGAGGAATTGGAGCTTAGCTTAACATATCTTCTCCCTAGAGATATCACTACCAAGGACCCTGGAGATTTCATGATTTATGAGATGGCAAAGTACATGAGGTTGGTATGCGCTTCATTAGGAAGGCAACATGGTATAACTATTAGCGAAGAGTCTAGTAGTGATTACAAATGATGATGGAAAATATGGTAGCTCCTTACTTAGCTAAGTATTCAGAGACAATGAACCATTCCTTAGACTCATAGAGCAAACCGAACCAACGTAAGTTCAGAGAAACCAAGTGTGGAATTCAGTTTGCAACCTATTAAGAATGGACGCAAGAGAGCTGGTAAGACAGGAAGGGAAATTTGGAATTTCACAAACCAAACCAGCAAGGGCCCAAACCAAATTGGATTAATGCAGAACTTATCAGCACTAGACCAATAGTACCGCCCATGCCGGACCAAGTAAGGATGTATCACCAATGGTAATGCTGATGCTGGAGCTATAGACATAGCTTCCAAAAAGGGACAGCCCAAGTTCACAACAACCGATACACAGGTGGTTGATCCATTGCATAGGCGGCTTGACATGTCCCACCATGCAACCTAAGAAAGCATCCCAATAGTGGATGAGCGAGTCACTGGGCTAATGCATCGATTGTTAGGCGAACAGAGTAGGAGACCAGAGCTTGATAAGAGAACAATGGCCACTCACTCCAAACATCGGATATACAATCAACCCTTAAATTTTAAGACACTAGTCATGGAGTAAAATGTTGTAAAAATCATATTTATAAACTATTTCGTTCAGTCATTTGGAGCATTAATCTGTTAACATATGGATTCAAGCAAAAGGGTGGATAAAACTAACAAAACAAGCTTGCATGATTCATGGCTATAGCAAACGCTGTGCATCAACTCAATAAATGGATTGTCCCTGTGGTTATTCCTTAAGGAATTAATAGGAAAACGAAGTCATACATGGAACTTAAGAAGAATCCTACTGCCCACTTTGAGGACTTATTCTACTAGGTCTATACGCCTATACTCTTGGAGGATTCTAATATCGAGGCAAGATTGACACATGTCAACCGAGTTGGAGATGAAAAGCCTTATGATAGGGGCATGCAAAAGATGGATAATAGGACTGGAGAAAGGAAACACTTTAGGAGACATGACAAGTTTACGTCTTCATAGCTTATGGAGACTCCTTAAAGAATCTATCTTGCTATTATAGAAACAGTTGATTACATCGGATCGAGAATAGAGAATCAACTACGGTAGAGATAGAAACTAACACATACCTTGTGTTCCATGAGGTTTATGGACGTGAGACCAATGTACCTAGATAGATCTCGTACATATAAACCGGGTTAAAACACTAAGGTAACTCCACCAAGAATGCCCCAAACTCTATACCATAGTCCATTGACGGAAATAAGTCATTGCAAAGAAAGGGTTTAAAGCATGCTCGGGACCAGGATGTTGGATCTCTATGGATAACTGAGCATGTCCTCCTACTAGATATCCGAAGATAGAGTGCATGCAAATTATGAAGAACAAAGTAATTAGACAGTAGAGCATAAACTTTCTAGTCCTGGAGGCAGGGTATGACTCCATCAGAGACAATGGGAGACTAGGTTCAGCTCCTCTAGAGATAGTGGAGTGTAATTCTGACCCATTCCATTCGTGATACCAGGCATTTCTAGAGACGATGTATCATAATCTTTTCAAAAAGCCATAGAGACAGAGTCAAGTTCATATAAATATGAAGCATGATACTATAGAGACCAAACAGCCCCATTGAGCACGGGGATAGTAATGCAAAGGTATGACTTACTTTAAGGAATAAATTTCAAATTATATTTAATAAAAATGCCTAGGGCATAGGTAACACCATGCCACATGACTATGCGACAGTCGTGGAAGTGAGAAAAATACTAATAGCTGGCTAATAACAAATGTTCTTGACCTTTTGGGTCGGATAGACCTAGCAGAATGGAAATAACAAAAGAATTAGGAATCTGACACTATATATCCATAGCAACTTGTAAATGGCTGTAAATCAAGCATTTTAGGACTTCTAAGTCAGGGGAGAATGGTTGGCATCCTGCTTAAAAAGAAAAAAGGCAAAGGCTTTGCTTGATGTGCAAGAATGCTATTTGGTTAAGCACATCCCATAGAAGGAAAATCGAGATGCCGACGGTTTGGGAAAAATTGGCTTTCTCAGGAAGTGGATCACATTTAGATTGGTCCTAGTAAAAAATTCACCTTTAAACAGAGGGAAGTAAGGAAGCTGATGCACTAGGCGACTGGGTACACCATATAGAATGGCAACCTATATAGAAGAGCTTTAACTAACCTACTGAAGGTGCATGGCGGTAGGAGAAGCTAAGCAAATATTGGATAATGCACAGCAAGGTAGTAGAGGAGATCACACATGGGGGAAAACCCTAGAAAAGGAAATCTCACGGGAATGAATCTGAAATGGAGAACTTCAAATAGCTATGGGTGGAGTCGAGCATGCAATACTGGTTGTAGATAACTTTATCACGTATGGAGTTCAACTCCAAATGATCTTAGACAATAGATGGTTATATGATAGTCGGTAATTCACCATCTTCTGTCGGTAACACGAAATCATGATAAGCTTTCCTATAATGCCTTACTTATAGACCAATGGATAGGTTGATAAGTCAATGAGGTTTTTAAAGCTCTCATAAAGGACATTCAGAATATTATAAGGGAGCGTGGATGGATGGGTTGCCTTGGACATTATACGCATCGCATTTCCCACGAGACTATAACAGGATATGCTCCCTTTGCTTTGGCTAACGATTTATTCCCATTAAAACTATAGTCTCTCTCATATAATAATCCTCTATAACTCAGAGGTGGATGGGGAATTGCTAAACATGTCCCTAGGTCTGATCGAGGAGAAGCCGGAACAGAATGCTTTGAAAACCACGATGCTCTAGAAGAAAGCAGCGAAACAATACAACTCTAGGATATAGAATTGCCTGCTCCAAAAAGGAAATCTACCCATGGAGTGAATTTCCCCTTGGCCTGAGGCCACCTTACCTGATATAGGAAAGATTATATTTTATCAGTAAGGATCTAGGAAATGGAGCCTATATTCTCATCACCATAGATGGAGCAGTATCTGCGAAAACATGAAGTCTTCAAAACCTTTGTATCAATTTGGAACACCCACTATTGCAACTACATAGATTATATTTATGTGCATTGCAATTCATCACGGTCTAACTAAACAATATGGATAGGGTGTGTGAAACCATGATAGATGATCAATACTATCAAATAACCGTAAGAACTACCATCCTATGCCAAACAAAGTCCTCAATTTCTAGGACTATACAGGAAAGATTGCTGCATGCTGGAGGGCACCAAACTCTGACGTATTATGGAAAGGTTTAAAAAACAACTCTGGCACATCACTGAAAGCTTGGAAAAATAGCTCTAGCCCATCATTGAAAGCTTAGACAAATTATGGTCGGAAATGGCAAGCCAGATCGGCCTATGGTTTTGGACATGACCACTAAATGTGTGTTAGCTGTTGACGATAGGCTCAACATTCTTAACCGATAGTGGTGCGCTGGATTGATCCCTATTTCGATACCCACAACTGGCGATTGGCTCAACCTTCTAAGTTGGTAGTGGTGGATAGAAGTTATCCCTATTCGGTGCCTACAGCTGATGCTCGGGTCAACCTTCTTAGTCCGTAGTGGTGGGCCAGATGATCCCTATTCGGGTGTCCACAGCTGATGATCGGGTCAAACTTCTTAATTAGTAGTGATGGACCCGAGTGATTCCTATTTGGGTATCCACGACTGACAATCGACTCAACCTTCTTAGTTGGCAGTGGTTGGTCAGAGTGCTCTTTATTTGGATATCCACAGCTGACGATCAGCTCAACCTTCTTAGCCAACAGTGGTGGACCGAAGTGATCCCTATTTGGGTGCCCACAGTAGAGATCGACTCAACCTTCTTATCAAGAATAGGGGTACCAGAGTGATCCTTATTTGGGTGTCCACAGTTGACGATTGGCTCAACATTCTTAGCTGGTAATGGTGGATCGAAGTGATCCTTAATGAGTGTCCACAACTGCGATTGGCTCAGCCATCTTAGCCAGTGGTCTTGGACCGGAGTGATCCCTATTCGAGTGTCTACAACTAACGATCGGCTTAACCTTTTTGGCACGTAATGGTGGACCGAGTGATCCCTATTATGGTGTCCATAGCTGGCAATTGGCTCAACCTTCTTAGCCAGGGTGATGGACCGGAGTGATCCCAATTCGAGCATCCACAGCCGACGATCGCCTTAACTTTCTTAGCAGGCAATGATGGACCAGTAAAATCCCTATTCGGGTGACAATCAGCTCAACCATCTTAGCTGGTAATGGTGGATTGGAGTGATCCCTATTGGGGTCTCTACAACTAATAATCGGCTTAGAATTCTCGTCCGTAGTGATGGACCTGACTGATCCTTATTCGGGTGTCTATAGCTGACGATCGGCTGAAACTTCTCATCGGTAGTGGTGGACCGGAGCGATCCCTATTCAAGTGTCACAGTTGACGATCGGATCAAACTTCTTACATGAAATGGTAGACTAGAGAGAACCCTATTCAGCCGTCCATAGTTGATGATCGACTCAAACTTCTCCTCATCGATGGCAGACCAAAGTGACCCTAATCGGTTGTTTACCATTGACGATTGGCTATAATCCTAGGATGGCTATGAAGAACTCGGCTTATTGGTGGTTAGGACAAAACATCTGCTTAGTTGGTTCATGCCCGATATTTGGCTTTGGATTTCTGTTAACAATGAGTAACTGAGCTTGCTCGTAGAAAAACATGACTATCGATCGTATGGCTTGGCGCTAGCAGTCAATACTTGAATTACCTATGAAGATTGTCAATAGGCCAACACTAGGGAAAACTTGTTTAAAGTATGCATGAAATATGTATGTGATAACAAGTAAACTAGAATTCTAAAAGTGCACGAAAACTAACAAGGACACATGAGACTTGATTACAAAGACATTCCGCCGGGGTATGTTCATCTTGACGAACTTATCAGTAATGATCCTGCATAAATATGCTAGGGAGAACGAAGAGTTGCCGGAGGAGCTAGCAAACTAACATGAAACTTCACTAATATGCTTACCATGTCAAACTTGTCAGCGATGGACCCTGTAACAAGTATGTGAGGAAGCAATAAAAGATTACTAACAGGCTAATGGTTAAGCAAGGATATTTTACAAACACAACACAATAACTAATCCTGATTAGGTACGATAATTCATTTATAATTTCTATAAGATACATATATGCTTGTGTATGCATGCATTACAGGAAATATAAAGTATGGGCTAAGGGAAGCACCAGGCAAAAAAAACTTTTTAACTTACCAATCTTGTTGATGATTAACCTTGTACAATTATGCCCGATAGCGGCAAGAAAGGTGGCTAATGGAACAAGCAACCAAGAAATCACGAGGAACAAATGTGTCATGATTACTAGCCCGGTAAAGAAGAATATGGACATGAATAAATATCAGAACATCGCATAAACATAAAAAGAAGATTAGCTTCATAGCACAAGCACATGATAAACCCACATTCAAAACTTCAGCCGAAAACAGTTATCCAACCAAACATTTTGGTCATTTACCAATACAAGTATGCATGGTAGAGATGAAGGAATCAAGAGTGGAAAGCTTGGCAATCATGTAGGAAAATTACATCGCAACCACCAGTCTTAATTGGCCAAACGATAATCAACGCACTAAAATACACATAATCAAATCCACATTCCATGGAACCACTATATATTCCTTCTCCTAGAGCATCTTGACATTCTTGGAACATTCATAAGATGACACATGGCCATCATGACATGGAGCAAGGAGGTTGAACCGAAAGGAGCAAAAGCCTATCGGACAGGGATGATAATCAGTAGGAAATCATGCTAGATGATGATACAACGGAGAAAGAATGAACTGCAAATGTCACAATAATAAAGGAAATCTTGGAACCATCAACAAATGTTCCCCGAGTAAATAAGGCTCTGCACATATTAGCAGCGAAAAACTTATTAAACGAATGGGAATGAGGAAATAGATATTTGAGGTTTGAGATAACCATCACATGAGAAAGAAAATGGGTTTGGATGAAACCAATCACATTTTGTAATCTACAAAAGTGTGCTTTAGGGGGCGACCGTTATAGACATTTTCAACCACGACATGGTAAATATGAAAAGACGTTAAGTGGTATGGGAACGATCGGAAGGTGCATTATAATGGAGCTATTGTATATTCAAAAAGGCAAGACAAAGTGCTAGAGGAAATTTTGGCATAGTTGGAAAATATACTGAAAGCACTTGTATGACATTCCTAAGGATAGGACATGCACATAGGTTGGAACCCCATCTCAATCCAAGCTATGGACCGAAAAGTATAAGAATATTCTACTCAATGATACAAGGCTATTAGTCCAAGTTTCATTCGATTCTGACTTGAAATGAAAGAATTATGACACAAAAAACATGTGTAGCTAAGTGGTTGAGCACTATGTTTCCAATAGAGAGTTCAGGAGTTCGATTCCTAGCACGCACAATATTTTTATGGAATATAAGGAATGTCCCAGCAGGGAATCTAACTGCTGAGTGGCCAACCGTTTCCAACGTAAGGAAGCGCAAATTAGGCATGGGGAAGGTAGGCAAGAGAAGGCAAACAAACAAGGAAGGCGTAAGGCTGGAGGAAGGAGCTGCACTCTCTATGTTTGGTACCCCATGGCACCGAATAGAATATCCCATTCGGTACCCTAGGGTACCGAATGGGATATCCTTTTTAGTACCTCGAGGGCCAAACAAAGTCACGCAAGGAGATGCCGAACCAAGGAGACGCCGAATCAGGGGGATGTTGTACCAAGGAGACGCCGGACCAAAGGGGTGCCAAACCAAGGAGACGCCGCACCAAGGGGACGCCGAACCAAGGAGATTCTGAACCAAAAAGAGAAGTGTAGGAACTTAGCTAGCAATATGGCCACATGAATTCTACCCTAATCGAGTGAGTTATGGATGGAAATTTCTCGATCTACTAGACTAACCACCACAACTCTTCATTCTTATAAATACCAAATTTTCCAACAACAATGTAGGACAATTATAAAGAGCCATGCTTACAATAGTAATGACAACAAGTCAGGGAAAGCTGAAATGTTTGCAAAGTAATACAGCTCATATTAGAGTAGGATTT
This sequence comes from Allium cepa, assembly GCA_030765085.1. NCBI lineage: Eukaryota > Viridiplantae > Streptophyta > Magnoliopsida > Asparagales > Amaryllidaceae > Allium > Allium cepa. The sequence continues at coordinate 957,011,072 of CM060939.1, read as the reverse complement.
CAAACATGATAGGCAACTAGTGGCCTTTTTCTCCGATCCACGCATAACAAACATAGTCCCCGCAGTGCCTTAATCGCTTTTCTCAAGAAAGTCACTTGGAACTGTACTTGCTATACTACTACTGATAATCGGTAGTTCCCTGCTTTTCTCAAGCTAATCACTTTATCAAAATGGGGCAATAAATGCCTTGAGGGATATTTTCCCCCAAAGGGTCCAATATATTGGACTCCACCATACATACTTACTCATCCTGAATTTGTATCTGTAAGACCGCATAGTATCCCATATCATCTTCAGGTGTGAGGTCAGTGAGGCTACGCTATTCTTCAAAGCCACGCTTTTCATACAAAACCACGCTTTGATCATAACAAGTTCCACTTTGATTGCCACATTTTCATTCCATGTCACATGACCGATTTCTTGAAAAGTATAACTTCCTGAGCTCGTATGTCTCGGGAAAGGGTGTTAAGCTAAAAGAAGTTGCCTTCTTCACTAACAACTGGTATACATTTATAGAAACCACTCAAGTATGATTTAGAATACAATGTCAGATAAACATCCATACAAGTTCATTTTGGGACTGAACGAAACCGAAGGCACTTTACTTCACCATTACTAGGCGAGAAGCCCTTGTAATCCAAAAGAAATCTCTTCAATAAGGAGACCATTGCTATAAATAACTCTATAATGGGAGCGACCTAGAGCATGTCACGGTTATACAAGTTATAACTTTTAACTTAGGGAAAATATTCCCAAATTATTTATTAGATCTTAATATAAGATTTCTTTCTTAACTTCAAATCATATTCTTGCAAATCGAAGATTTTCATAACAGAGCACTACTGCCACTTTAAATATGTTAAATTTCACCTCCAAGGACTAGTGGCAAGTAATCCTACATTATGAAGATCTTTGTCATTAATGATCTTTGTCTTCAATACATTTATTTTGAAAATTAGTTTGAAGGGGTTTTCGGATAGGAATCACCCAAATCCGATCCCGGTTCCTTCATACTAGTCATCGAGAAAAAATGATTATTGGAAGATTTGATGATTGATTTATGCATTTCCTTTTACCAACCATCTTCAATAGGTATAAATCTTTATAAAATATTCTTCTAGTGAATATGGAATCGTTATAGCCATTCTTTGAAATTTATCGAATCATTTGATTTATTTAAACCTTTTTGAACTTGGAATAATTCTATTTTTTCACATTTTATTTAGGAAAACCTTATAATTTTAGAATATCTGGACTTTCCCTTCGATCTGTTCCACTCCTCGACAAAAAGATAAGGCCGGATAAGTTCAGGGCACTGGTTGCTCCATCCCTAACCTTAGTTGCACACCTTGTTTTACTGTTCAGCTCTCGCAGGGGGACAAATGTACTAGTCGTTTCCGCATACTCAGTTTATTATTGTATTTAATATTCTTCAATTATTGTTTAAGTGTTATAAACAATTCCTTTTAACTGTTTATTCCAACTCTTATTAATACTTCCAAATCATCTTTAATTTCTTAGATATTCTTTTAAAATTATTCACAAAAAAATTAGGAAAGAGTTGTTAAGTTTAAAACCACATTTCAAAAGTTATTTAAAACTGCTGCAAAAAGCGTTGCGAAAAGTGTTGCAAATAGTGTTTTAAAAGCTATATTCTTCAAAATGATTTTTATATCATTTAAAAAATCCATTTTTTCAACTTAAATATCTTTTAAAACATTTGAAAATATATTTAGAATTTATTTAATATTTTTAAAACATTTAAAATATCATTTTAAAGAAATCCCTTTTTTGGATTACGAACTGTAGAACCACGATGCTTTTTAGAAAATTGTTTTGGACATAAAATCTACATAATGAAATCTTGATTTTCTTTCTTTTTTTGAAAATTATTATCATTGTGAACCAAATAATTTTTATTTTGATGAAATCCGAGTTACAAATCATTCTCTACATTAATTTGAATTTACAGGTCGAAATTTATAAACTGCCGCTACATGACGAGCTCAATTTTGATCAATTTTTTTGAATTGCTCTGAAACATGTCCGAAACACTTCGATTTTGTTTCAAACCATATTTAAACTATTTTAACTCATTTAAAACAATATTTTTATCATTTAAAACTCATTTTTTCATTTCATACCATATTTTGGTATTATATTACTATGATATCATTTTTAGTCTTTTTAGATATTTTGAAATTATTAGGAAGCAAAATAATTTCCATATACATATTTATATGAAATTATATTCTTATTAAATTAACTACGATTAATTTCTAATCATTTCTCTTATCATTTATCAAACAAGTTATCAACCACATAAACAATCATATAATCAATGAATTTTGCATCCAAGTTATCAAACATTCAAATAATTTATTCAAGAGTTTTAATGGACATATTAAATAGCTATAAGGATGGTTTTATAAACATTGAGTACTCACCTTTTAATAAAAGATTAACTTCCTACCAATATATTTTTAAACAACACTTCACTAAACCATTATTAACTTCAACTAATCATCTTCTACTCCTTTAATACATCACCTAAACAACTCCACCACACTTCCTAGTGCTCGGCCATCACTCCACTTCCACTTGCTCTCGACCACAAGTCTTTCCCTCTTCTTCGCTCTTGGCCAGACCTTCCAACAACACTAATAGGGCTCGGCCTCCCTTGATCCTTCCCTTCCTCCATCATTTCTTCACTTCGTAGATGCTAAACCATGTTTTGATGATATTCTTAGGTCTTTGACAAAGTTTAGTGGAGTTTGGACTTTGTTTGATATGGTTTTAAAAATGTTAGTAAGGAAATGGAAGAGAAGAAGCCATTATAGAGTGGAAGAAAAGCTTGGAAAAGGAAGAAGAAAAATGTGAAAAAAGTTGGTTGGCAATAGAAAAAAGATTGAAATAAAATAATATTTTGTAAAAAGACCAAAATACCCTTTACTAACTTTTTAAGAAACCTTATTTTTTCAACACTTAACATCACATTTCAAATCATTACTTTATATCATTTTCACTTAAGTATTAGGAAAGAATATGTAACCTCCTGGTATTTTCTACCATTCGCATCCGCACATGTTGGACTTGAATTGTCCAAAGGTTGAGAATGGGGAAGGCCATCAATAAAATCCATGGGAATTTGGTCCCACTTCCAAATTGGAATGTCCAAAGGTTGTTGCAATAACCCACCGGACCTTTGGTGCTTGGCTTTAACTAGTTGGCAAGTTATGCAACGCCTAACAAAGTTAGCAATATCAGATTTCATCCCATCCCAATAATAAAGTCGCTTCATATCCGCATACATTTTACCATTACCGGGATGAATGGTATATTTAGAATGATGAGAATCTTCTAAAATATCTTTACGAAGATCACTAATATTTGGCACAATGAGTCTACCAAATTTTCGAATGCCACCACGAGTATCAATATCAAAGTCTTTCAAACATTCAATATCAATTTTAAACCTACAGTTTTGGCTAAGAAGAGCCAATTCATGATCTAGCTTTTGAGCTTCAAGGATGCGGTCTAAAAGTGAAGGATGAGCCTCAAGGCTACATAAAACAAGAGATGAACTTGAATTAGATTCTCGATCTCGAATCTCACAAGTGAACAAAGTCTCGAGATCATTCAATTCAGATATCATCAAAGAAATAACCGCTTGTTGCTTACGACTAAGGGCATCGGCAACACGATTTCCCATTTTGGGAGTATACAGAGAATATCAAGATCATAAGATGCAAGGAACTCGAGCCAACGCTGTTGACGCAAATTAAGTTCCTTCTGAGAAAACAAATACTTCAAAGATTTATGATCGGTATAGAGAATAAATTTCTCTCCCAAAAGATAATGACGCCAAATTCAAAGGGCGAAAACAATAGCCGCAAGCTCTAAATCATGAGTGGCATATCTTGCCTCGGCTGGCTTCTATTTCCTAGAAGCATAAGCAATAACACGTTCTCTTTGCATGAGAATGGCACCCAAACCAACATGGCTAGCATCGGTATAAACAATATAGTCTCGGTTCCCTTCGGGAATCACAAGAATAGGAGTATCGGAAAAGCGTTCTTTTAAATGATCCTCTTTTATTAAAAGCAAAAACTTCCAAAATTATAATTAACTTTATGTAATCATTTTTCTAGAAAAATTTACATTTTGCAAGTCAATTAATTGTGTAACGTTTTCGATTTTTCGTTACCGAAAAACCGAAATGTTAGGGTTTAAGAAAGAAGAAAGAGGTAGAAGCAGAGAGAAAAAGAGAGAAGAAGAACAGAAAAACAAATACCAGAACAGGAAAGAACAACAGACAATATCAGAATCTCACAATTCGCAGCGGAACAACATATAATAGATAAATGAATAATTATTAAAACAAAGAACTATACATTTTATACATTACATCACATTCATTATCAGAGTGTACAACAACAAACAGCGGAAAAGAAATACTATATACAATAGATAATATGCTACGCCATCCAGCTCGCCTCCAGATATCTGTAGCAACACCTGAATCCAGAATGACCTGATAACCTAACTCTAGACTGCCCGTGTGGAAATTTGTGGGCACCCAGAGTTTAGGAAGGGAACAATAAACTCTAGCTCAGTCATGTGACTGGTGTGAGAACTTAAAATAGATTATTCTTAAAAACAACCAAAGAAATATTTTTCTTTAAGTAAATTCGAAATGCTTTTGGAAAATGAAACTACCATAAGGTCTCCCGCCACAAACACAATGCAAACGCAGACTTGGAGGAGGTTTCTCCTTATGATAGTCAAAGATGCTTACTACGCAAAATCAAATCTTTTTTTTTGATATTATTATTAGTGCATAGTGTAGAAAACAATTTCGAAAGTAGAATATAAACCTTAGCCAGCATAGGTACCATTATATTACGCCCGCTATAGCTACCATATTAAATGGCAGGTTCTACAACTAAAACCGTACAAGGCTCGTATTGTTTCTTTGGATTTCCAACAAATGGTCAGGCCAAGGAACTTCCCATTGCAACATGGAAACGCCTCTGGAATGACGTCCCGAGAACCTAACCGGATCTCTGCCAACACAAGGCCGGGTTACCCCTAACTGGGTAACAACTGACACGAATATGTCATTCCCCGATCGTAACCGATCTATATCCGAGGATCCCCGATTTCCAACAACCACAAAGTAATAAATTTGCAGTAACCACATAGGTTAAGTATCTGGGCTCCATACCATGATACCACCTCTATCCAGAAGGAATGACATACACTAAAGCGGCGCTGCCCCCTAATAACCTTGCTGCATCTTTCCTGTTTTGACCATTTCCGTGGTGTGAGGCTCGATGAAGTCTCGTCCACAAAGCCACGCTTTACAAAAGCAGTGCTTTGGGTCAACAAATGATCAAAGCAATGATCATCAAGATAGACGATCAAACAAATGATCCTATCACAAATGATCACTCAACGATCATTTCACAGCAACACTCAGCATATCACACTACCAAATTGGGAGTATATCACTAATGACCTTCAACTATATAACCTCTGAGCTCGTACGTCTCAGAGAAGGGTGTTAAGCTAAGAGAATAAATTCTCCGCCACCAACAGAAATATATCTGAAAGAAATCAGCTTTATATCTCAACTTGTAATGTCAGACATACAATCCATACAAGTCTGTTTCGGGATCGAACAGAACCGAAGGCACTTCCAAAGAAATCCTTGCAATCCGGATATTCATTAATCACGTCCGGACTTCCCTTCACTAAGGGTGATAAAACCTCTATACCGAAGATCAGCCGATGTAGAGTAACTCGACGGTAATCCATTCATTTTCACAAATATCCGGTCTTCAACACCGGTCTTCAAATGCAATTCATAACGACGTATCACATATTCGGAGTGGGTTATACGACCCCATGGTCCTTTCTCGGTTAACCCGAATAGTGAGCGCTTATTTAAAAATAACTGTAGCATCCAATTCAAGCAATTCACAACAATTACTCATTCAAGGGTAAATATTGATAGTCGATTATTTAACTATCAATAGAGATGAGCAACATCATCAGATTCCAAATAATTTTCCAAATTATTTATTTCTACAACAATATCTTTACAAGATATATAATTTTCCACACTTCAAAAATAAATAATGTTTATTTTGAAACCAATTTTCCCTTTCCATTTATAAATTCCATAGTGAATTTATATTTCAAATTATCTATTGATCTACAGTTTTCAATTGATTTCAAATATTCAATTCCAATTTATCTTCAAAAAGATAAATTCTTAAAAACATTCCATTTCATATTGGAAAAGCAATTCCATACTTATTTAAAAATAAGTAATTCATAAATCTCATTTATTTTCAACAATTTGAAAATATTCAATATACTTAACCCATAGTTAAGTATATATTTCATTTGTTTAAGGAAAACATTCTTTTATTCAAATTTATTTCGGTCAAAACGAATGTTGCGTAAAACATCGTTACGACAACCCAAAAACACTAGTAAAGGGATTCGAAATTAAAATAGATATATAAATCCCAATACCATATAAAATATTTCCTTTCGGAAATCATTTACTATAACCAGTGTTATATTCCATTATTTCCTTATTTTCCTCGAAAACGCCTATTTCAGCAATGAATGTTGAAATCTACGTATTCATTTCCCTCTATTTCTCGAAAAACGTCTATTTCAACAATAAATGTTGAAATCTATGTTTTCGATACTTAATGCATTTTAAAACATCTTTAAATCGTTTTAAATTCTATTTAAAACATCTTTTTCCCAAAAGATATCCATTTTATTTTTTTAATAATATATTCACTATCTAAAATAGTGAATGTACTTCTCTAACCAAATTTTCAATATTTTCTCCGCATTTTTATATAAATAATAATTCGTATTAAAAATCGCGAATATACTTCCTTTAGTAAATTTCTATATTCAGTTTGTCAAATTCCATCGATTTCCGAATTTATAACAATGTTTATAAATTCCATCTCTATTTATAAACTTCAATTTACTAATCTCTTTTATTAAATCCAATTCAATTTATATAACCCAATTATAAACCAAAATCTATATTATAAGTTGAATACTTATAATATTATTTATTTACCAAATCGTTCCTTTGAACTTCATAAATTTTTAAATCTTATTACTTATAAGATTTCTTTATATATTTTCTTTCAATTTCAACTTATAAAAAAAAAAATCTTTTATTAACTGTTTCTATCAGTATCCCATTTAAATGCCCAAAAGCCAGTTTATAAGTTAATTTCCTATAAAACTTTTATTTTCAACATCTATTCATTTGATAACTTTCACAACTTATAAATCTATAAATTTTTATGAAAACCATTTTACACATCAACTTAACACTTAATAAACTCGTTTCATAATTCCAATAAATTTAATTTATAAATATCAATTTATAAAATCTCTCATATAACTATTTATGATAATTATTCAAAACCCAAATCTAACTATTTTATAAATCTATTTATTTTAAAATTTTCCTTTTGGGTTGTATTTTATAAAAGTATCAATTTTTTATAACATAAAAACTTATACGTTTATTTATTTTAAAGTGAATCAATTCAAAAATTAAATAAAACATATACTTTGGGAAAAATCACTTTAAAATCCTTTTAAAAATAAAAATCGTTATTTTTAACTTTAAAAATGAATCCGATGATGCAACAGCATCATATAATCAATCACGGGAACAACATCATATATATCAATATGAAAGTCAACAATCATCACAATATTTATAAACAAATACATATTTGTGAGGAATCCAGTTGGATCCCTCCAACCTGTTTCCCTGCATCCACAGACGTTAGCACAATACCAATCCCGCTTCAAGACGGGATATCGCGGTATATGGGATTTTATAAAATATATATCCGCTTAATAGGCGGCGTAATAGGGTCTCATCCGCTATACAATGCGGGAAATCAATCAACTGCAATATATACATATGCCAATATATATATATTGCTATATATAGATATATCCTACTATATCTAATATCATAATCAAGCAAACAATCAATCAATCGACAAATTTTAAATCTAACTATTTAAAATTTAAATAACCCTTTTTTGAGTGAGAAGTTCTCACCTTAGCTATTATTTGCGATCCATTTCTTTTTCGGCTCGATTTCACCATTTTTTTTAGACCTTGTAACAGACAATTATATGATTGTTGTTAATATACGAAATGAATTGAATAATTCAATTTGCATTTGATAATTTTATTTAACCCGTGATTTTATTTTTAAACTAATATTCATTTATTAACTTTTTCTTTTACTGTATGTCCAGATTCAAAGTTATGTTTCATGGTATCAAATTCAAATAATTTCGTATATACCTCTCTGCAAATCTGAAAACCACGGCCACCATCGCGACCACCTTGCTCGCCTACTCGAACATCGCGATTCCAAATTCTTGTCGCACCTCCACCATCATCTCTTTACGTACGCTACCCCGAGGACCCCACTTCTTCGTCGCCACCGAGTAATAGAAACCCGAGCCCCCAAATCCCAAAATCAAGCGCGATGGCCGCACTCCCAAATCACGGCCCCATGCCTTTCAGATGCTCGTGATGGCCCTGAGGAATCGCGAATCGATCACACGCGCTACCGCTGCCGCTTGACCCTCGCGAGCTACACGTGATTGCTTCAAAGCGACACACCACCCTTAGACGAAAACCCTAGCCTGCACTGCCTCCACCTCGCTGCCCAACTTCTTGCGAGCGCAAACGCGATTTAGCCTCCTCCCCCATCATGATTTTCGATTCGAGCGATCTCTTTTTATTTTTTTTATTTTTTTTATTTTTTTTTGAAGAAAACTCGGCTGCCATTTTTTTTCTTTTTTTTTAATGAAGAACTTCGGCTGTTTGATTTAACGAAGAGAAAGGGTTTTGTTTTCGTGAATTTCTCATTTTCAATCGTGAAGGAGGAGCGGCCATTAATTTTTTGTTTTGATTTGCCTTTTGAAAACTGAAGGGGGCTTCGGTATTTTAAAAGAAAATGGGAGGCATGGTCATCACAATACTTTCGTGATTCTCGGCATGATTAAAGGAGAGGCAACGTGATTTTAGGCATAAATTCAGGAAGGAAGGTGGCTGCGTTGACAAAAATTTGAAGTTTAAATTTAAATTGAACTCGATTAATTTCAACGCGTTTATTTACCATGCTCACATAACAACTTCAAACGCTACGATATTTGAAATTCGATAATAATTCAATATTACGGACCCAATGGAACTGGTTTCGTCGAATTCCGAGACTGTGCCTCGGAAGGCTATTTTTTAAATATCGATTTAAATGATGAAATTTCAAAACTGATCAAATTACTTTCAAATTCGATTCTGAAGCTTCTATTATCTTCAATATTATCAATATAAATTTTACAATCCTTAAAAATATTTTTAATCAGCTCAAAATTGAAAATTCAATTTTTTATTCACTTTCAATAGATTAAATTTTATAATTTAATCGCCAATTTATTCTGATAATTTGAAATTCAATTCAAACCATTATTCAAATATTTAAAATTAATTAAATATTTTCAAATTTAAATTGTTAAAAATCCTGGGTCGTTACAAATTGTGTCTGACTGTCTCATTAAAGCATTTAGGAGACTCCTATCGATAACGTTGATCAGGCGCATCGACCAGAATTCTTAAAGCACTCATTGGGCAAAACAAGACAAAATCATCTTTATATGATAAAAAATCTCCCAAATTTTTTTACGAATATTCTTTACTCATTTTAAAACAAAATCCAATTATACTTATAAATAAATCTTATGGAAAAGATTTGCAAAATTTTAAATTTTGTTTTCATCCAAAATCAATAAATACAAGAATGGAGTCATCGAGATATTCGTAGGATACTCAATACATAAAATGGATGAAATAAACTGGACAAACTAAATGACATAATAAGTCATTCATAAGAATCATAACGAGTGCGGAATGCGGTTAGTGGAACGTTATCGTCCGCAATTCATAGCTAATGAAAGCGGGTGGCAAAGTCGAACTAAAATGACCTTAGCACCACTCAAAAGATTGCTTAGGGGATAATCTTAAGACAAGTTCAAAAATACTAGAAAATTCACAAACTACATGAATGAGAAAAATAACACTTTCCTCATAAAGTGGGTCTAGAGAATAAAATGGTGCCACCAAATGGGAATCGAAATCATTTAGAAAAATAGAAATCTGCTTAACAGATTGAAAGTGTTGGAGATGAGTAGTCCACTCAGGACGTAGTATATGGGCTTCATAATAATTAAGCCAGTCCTTTTACAAAAATCAATTCCGTAATCTATGTAGCAAATAACATGCAAATCGGATCGGAAAGTACAAAGCAATATCAAACCCAAAATATTTAAAGAAAAGAAACCAACAAGTTCTTTCGACATAAAAATAAGGAGGCGAACCCATATCAACAAGAACTCGAAAAGAATAATCAGAAAACAAATGTAATCAAGGATTGAATGACAAATACCTTGACCAAGAGAAGTGTCAAAAGGGGCTTGCACAACTTTCAACTTTCCCCCTCTCCTACTTTGAAGTTTAAGGCAAGAAGATAATTGATGACCCAAAATTTCGCAATAGCGACAAGTAAGGGGTTTCAGACACTTGATTACATAGTGTTCCTTAGAATTACAATTGTTGCATCCTCCACGATTAGGGATTGGAGTCTTTGCTACCAAAGTAGTTTGCTTCACTTTCTTATTGGCATTAGGGGTTTTGAACTTAATATGCCTCTTCATGGAAATCCCAATATCACCATTAATTCCTTTATCAGTCTCTTCATGTCGAAGAGTGACATCCACAAGCTGATTGAAAGAACTTCAAGTTTCAACGATAAAACCATTTTGGGGGTTCTTACTCAAATCATAGATAAACCTTTGATTCTTTACAAGATCCAAAAGTTGTCGGGCAGACATAACTACACCATCCAGAGAAGGACTTCTGGATTGACCAACGCTAGGACTGCCAGAACTAACAATTTCTTCTTCTTTAAGAAAGAAAGAAAGAAGAGGAAGAAAGGTTATTTTCAAAATGATTATCAAACAAACTTGATTGATAAAACAAGGTATCATAAAAGAAAATAGGATAGAACGGTATGAAGACTCGAATTAAATCCTAAAGTACGACTCCTAAGAAAAACTCAGGACAATGATCCTTGTTAAATTACTCTACATTATTGCGAAGTTTGGCTCCGATACCAAGCTGTGACGCCCCACCTCAATACTCACGCTATCCAAGGACACTACGAGGTAATGCCGTCAACTAGCACGAAGAATAAGGTTGTCGAGGAGCGACCATCCGTGTAATTGCTTTGTGCGAGCACCGATATGCCAGATAGTATAACATGCATTTCATTTCAAGAGGAAATCCGACATATCGATACAAACGCAAAGCTACTAGACAGTGGCTATACGATCTTCGGAAACAAATATAGAAATACGCATAACATAAATCGGTCACATATATCCATATCACAAAGGCGGAAACGTATATGAATATAACACATGTAAGTGTACATCAGAGTAGTGGTCATACAAGATCCACAACATCACAAAAGAATAGATACAAGTGCTAGACAAAGAAAAGGTATACATCAAGAAGTCTATATCTCGAATGTATAACTAGAAAAACTACCAATCTAATGTAGTTAGCCAAAAGTCAGATTATGGTCCCAGATAAGAAGTCAAGTGGAATCGCCTATAACATCTCGGTCTGACCCGAGTATTATTTAATAAGAAAATAATAAACGGATCAGTCTAGTTATAAATATCAGGTAAAATGAGATATAAGAAGAGATATGACAAAAACGTATGATAACAAAAATGTCATACTACGACAAGTATAGTTTAAATAACAACAAAAATCATACAATATCTCAAGAAATCTCGAATCACTAAAAAGAATGTCATATTCTTTGTTTTATTCACTAAACCACAAGTATTGACAAACATATCACTGCCAATCTAAAAGTGGTTGAAACAAAAATTCACCCATACACAAATATTGATAAAGCCTATCAATGTAAATCACGAAAATTGGTAAAACACAAATTCTAGAAGTCGATTAATAGAAATCCAGATATCACAAAAAGGGGCAAAAGAGGCCTATCACAAGACGGGAGCATTAAAACTCACCAACACGTGTATCACAAAACAAAATGCTATTCCATGGTCGCTAACTATTAATTTTGAGCAGAAGCTCCACTAAAATGACCCGAAGACCTTTGAGCCGAAGCTCCACTAAAACAGTCCGAAGACCATGGGTCGCTACCCCACCAAGCCGATGCTCCACTAAAAACGGTGTTTATTCTCCCTCGCATACAAAGAGACATCGCACATTGCTAGTCTAAATCACAAAATGATCATCGTCGATCGATAAGTTTAAATTACGCTAAGCTAGTAAATAAATGAGTTTAGCTTCATGTCCCATAATCACTAGCTTAACTTAATTATTCACGAACAAATTGTAGACTTCCACTCGAGGTTAAGTATCAATTACACTAAGCCAGTAAATATATGAGTTTAGCTTCATATCCCATAATCACTGCTTAACTTAAATATTTACGAACAAATTGTAGATGTCCACTTGAAAAATTGTCACAAGAAATTCAATCGAACAAGTCCAAGAATTAACCGACGAAGTAAACGCAAGCATTTCATACCACTTGTTTTACTAAGCCGCTTAATTAGATTTCTCATACGAATGAGGTAGAGGTTTGTATATACTAATAGATTGGAAAACTGTTTAAGAAACGAGATTTGTAATAAAATAGTGTTGAAATCGTTTTGATGAAAGAGTTTTGATGTTTACTACTAGTATAGAAAACCTTTATATTTTTAAAGTGAAAAATCACAAAAATGATTGTAGAAACAATCTATCATCAAAAATTCACATCCGAAGACATGAATCAAATCCATAGAAATCGATGCCGAATCCATCAAGATGGATACACCCAAAAACTCCAAAATAGAAGGCATCAAAGTCGATAATAAATGATAACAGCAAATCGGATAAATACGAATCGATTAAAATTGGAAAATCAACACAAAATATGCAAAGTGGGCCTATACATGCAGGTCAGTCGACTGACTGCAAAAGGCCAGTCGACTGATCCAGAAACTTAGAAGTTTCATTTCCTGTATTCAGTCGACTGATTATAGAGGCCAGTCGACTGATTGTAGGAAACAGAGACTTCTAGCCTCTGTAAACAGCCCAGGAACATCCGTTTGCTACAGCTAGTCGACTGATTGCAAAGGTCAGTCGACTGACTAGCACTATGGGCTTTTTTTCACCCTATTAAATGAAGATCAACTCTTCCCAAAATTGCAACCGGACGAGCAATGGGCGCTAGGGGTTTACGCCAATTGGCAACCCGGCCCTATAGGCTCTTCGATGCATCACCATAAACATGTTCAAACATCAAAGTTAGGATTTTTTTTATAAATTTGACTTTAAACACCAAAAATTGGAATACTTATAAAACCAATTCAATCCAAAGCAAATGCACATGAATAAGTGTTAGGAATTCATACCCAACAATCAAAGATAGTTATAGACATAAATGTAAGATAAAAATCTCACCTTTTTCTCAAAAACAAGGAAGAAGCTAAAGAGCAAGGCAAGAACAACCACTCTTCAATTCTAACCCTAGAAGCTTGAATCTAAGCTTAAAAGAGAAACATTATCTAAGTTAGGTTTAGGAATTTCTAAAATTAAAGAGAGAATGAGTTGGAGAAGAAGAAGAGGATGCTTACCAATAGCTTCTCTTTGGGTTTGGAGCTAAAACTTAGATTTTGCAAATGAACTAGGGCTTGGAGTTTCTATTTCCCATTCCATTACCTCATTTTTGATAAAGCTTGAGGATTGGGAAAGGTTATGAAGTAATGAAGAGGAGAGGGGGTGGAACTAGGGTCTTAAGATAGAACATTGGGCTGAAACCCAAACCCAAACCCAAATTGAAAAAGTAGCAAAATTCTACTAACTCCAAACTTATCGAAGTTTATACTCAAAAAGGTCGCAAATGACATTTTGAACTCAATGGAAGTGGTCTCGAGTTCTAATTCGAATGTTTGCAAAAAGTAGCTTTTCGGACTATAATCCGACTAACGATGCTATATTTAAATAAAATATTTAAATATACAATCGCTCAATATGCGGGTTGTTATAAATTATCACTCAAAAATCAGGGCCGCACACTGCTTCTTCTTCAAACACGTGCGCTACCAGTTGAAACCGAACCCATGGCCGCCTCTTAGGGTTAGATATCATGGCCACTTCGCTCAACAATCAATCGATAAACTACCTCCATAAGAAACGCCTAGACGAACTCCACCTTCGGCCGGAACCACACGAAGCTCGGTCTCCCTATGGCATCGAAAATTGTGCACGAACCGACCATGAATGCGTTCGATTTCCCTTCCATCCACCTCGCCATATATCATCTCGGCCGTTGAATTTAAAGCTTTCGACGAGCTCTTGATTTTCGCTGTTGAAAGTGAAGCCTAACACTGAGTAGATCACGAGATAATTGGTGGAGAAGGAGGTGAAGTCTCGGCCATTAATTAGAAACGAGGCTGTCGGCCAAAGTAAGCTAGGGTTTCACTGGAAAATGTGCTTATATAAACAATATAAACATTATTTTAATATTATTTCCACTTTAACAAGATTTTTACAAACGAACTCCAAACTATGCATGCCGACAGGCGTTTATAATGATTTACCCGCATTCCGAACACAATGGAACATTTTTCGAAGGCTAATTTGGTCGTATGTGGAAGATAGCTTTTTAAATCGAGTTTAAATATTAAATTATCGATTTAAATCTCAATGCATTTCTCACTCGTACAGACAAATGATAACTGCAAACGTTACAAAAATTGAAATCCGATAATAACTAACTATTACGGATCCAATGAAACTGGTTTCGTCGAATTCCGAGACTGTGCCCCGGAAGGCTATTTTAACTCGTCGATTAAATCAAGCGATTTTCAAAATCGTCGAAATCACTTAAAATTTCACTTTTAAAATTTTATTAACTCTATTATAAATCGTGTAGAATTTATATTCACATTAGAAATCATTCTGATTCAGTCTAAATCAAAATTTGATTATTTGCATTATTATATTATTAAATTCCATTATTAAGTTAATATAAAATTCCAAATTCAACCTATCGACTTTTAATTCCATCCAACGATCCAATATTATAATTCAAATCCAAATAGACTTAAAATAAATTTTAGAATCTATTTTCATACTTATTTACACCTAGACTCACAAATTATCCAAATTTCAATTATTTAATTATTATTATTCAAGCCCAATTAAACTGCCATATTTGAAATTTAACCAATCTTATTAATTTAACCAAACTCTTTTTACTTCAAAAATCAAATTATAATCCACATCCAACATTTAAAATGAATTAAATATTCAGAATTAACGAGTAGAAATTCTGGGTCGTTACATTCCTCCTCCTTATAAAAATTTCATCCCCGAAATTTGCTAAGGCAGAAGAATGCTCCAAACCCAATAGCAAAACTCACTTAGTGAAAATCTCATATTCACTCTGTCTAAACTCTTTAGTTTCAAATCAAAACTACTAGTATCAATTCCTATTCCAAAATCCTTTTATTTAATTTTAATTTGAATTCAATTTGTCATTAACGAAACGTTTCAAAAAATTTCTAACTCCCAAAATTTTCGAAATTTTTTGGCACAGTCTCCCTTGTACGGAGGAGCTTTTGCAATATCACAATAGATATAAATATGTGTACATCAATCCACACGGTCGGAAAACCAAATATATCACAATATATATATCATTTCATAATTTTATTGCGTAGGCGTACCTTTTGTTAGCATTTTAAAAGCAAGAGGCTAAATAATATTGCATATACGCGCTCCAACTCTATTGATTGCCTCCCGTACCTGTACTTACTTAACAAACACATGAGTTTTCATTAATATGAGAATTTATCACCATTCTTTTCATTAAACTAGCCAAACATATCAGTTACAAAGCCCAGTCCACACATTTTCATAATCCTACATGTAAACCATATTTCATAAGCAATTACAAGGTTTCAATTACCATTTTAATTTTCTAACAAATCCAACTTCATTTTATTTCACTTGAATGATTTACATTCAAGTTTACTATTCTTAATCCATATTCACATTAATATGAATAACATGTCTATTGCTTGCATCAATTTACATCAATTTTTATGCAAAACCACTTAATTATATTACACTTATTTCAGTTGAGTCAAAACCAACTTTATTTGCTTCTTCAAATCAATCCACCTTCGTTTACAACAAACGACCAACTACTATGAAAATTTAAAGTTATCCATGCAAGTAACCATCACTTAAGCTATAACCATTTAAAATTAATTCCAACTTAGATTTATATTAATTTTATTTCATTCGGAATTTTTCACAATCCCAAATATTCTTATTTCCTTGCAATTTTTAAATCAAATCCTTATTCTCACTTCAAGTTCATCATCCAACTTATGTTTATATTAATATCATCCAATTCTGTAATATTTACAACTCATACATTCTTATTTCATCACAATATTCAATTAAAACCATTTCACTTCCATTTCAACTTTATTATCTAAACAATTTTATTCAAGACCACTTATAAAGCTCGATCACGATTATTTTTTTCAATTTGCTTAAGTTCTTTCACAATATTTCCATTTCTTCTTTAATCAATTTTATTTTAATTTTATTTTCATCCAATCAAATTCCAATTCAATTAAAAATTTAATTCAATTCGTTTACTTATTCAATCAATTTTAAATTTTAATTCATCTCCTCGATTCATTCTGAATTTTATTAATAATATGACCATTTTCAATTATCTTATACCCAAACTGAATTTTACTTTCATTTTGGGCCATATTCATTTTAAATTGATTTTTTATTTATTTAATCCAAAACAATTTCCATTTAATCTAGCATACACTAAATTCCTTTCTAAACGGTCCTTTTTTAATTTAGTTGAGTGAGAATTTAATTCATTCAATATCATTCTTACTTAATTTAAATTTCATTTAATTTAATTCTTTTCCCAAATTTAATTCAAGTTTAACTAAATTTTATTTAGCTAACTTAAATTCATTCCACTTCCTTTACTACTTAAATAAGAATTGAATTTCATTCAATATTATTTGTAAAGCAACTGAACTTTGATTTCAATTCAATCTAAATTTAACTCGATTCCTTTAATTTAAGTGAAATCCAGTTCGATCCAATTTTAATTCTCCATTCAATTTAAACTTTTACTTTTTAATATATAAGTTTTAAAACTTATTTACTAACTTAAGTCCTTCACATCTTATTTTTTTTTCTTTGCCTTATCACATTTAACATCCATTTAGGATTTAGTTTGAATTCACCATATCATTCAACTATTTCCCATTTGTGATTATGATTCCATTTTCTATTTATAAGTTCACCAACTTATTTATTTAAAAGCATATATTGCTCATTTCAATCCAGTTACATCTTATAATCACAATTCCAAATTATATATATATATATATATATATATATATATATATATATATCACTAAATCCTTAAGGATACAAATTTTCTTTCAATTAATTCTTTGCACAATTTTAAAACCACAATTTTAGATTATAAGTATAACACTTAATAGCTTAAGGATACAATTCATTACACAATTACCCACAATTACAAAGTCATTTTACATTTCAATTTTATATCCAATTTAATTCAATTTCAATTTCAATTTATATTTAACTATCCTAAGTTAAATGCAAATATATTTTATTCACTACCATTTACTCAAGTTAAATTTTAAATCCAGGATTAAATTTTTTTCATTTCTTTCTTATTAATATCAACTTCACTTAATAAGTTCAATAGTTTATTCATTTTAACTTTACACATTATTTAAATAGAATTTTCTAGAATTTATTTACCCGGTTTTATTTCAAAACCATTTGGCAATAATAAATCATCACATACCCACTTGGTATATCAATTCAAATCTCCGGATTCCAAATAACTTGTTTACACCAAACCAAATTTCCCTTTGAAATTTCTAAAACACCTTGTGTATCAAACAAGTCTAAATAGATATCATACCAAATTACTATGGAAGCAATCCATCACTTTAGAAACTCGAAAATGAATTTTGATGATGTGGTCATCATCATCAGTATTATTTTCCAACGACTGAAGTGAGTTTAGTGCTTCCTTACTTTTATAAATTCATTTCAAAACAATTCTCATTCAAAAATACTTCCAAAAATAATGCTCCATCATTGCCTTCAAACACTTTGGAAAACATTTCAAACATTGCCAAGATTTTTAATTTCCAAACTTTCGTTTTCATTACATTTAAAATACTTTTCAAAATTTTTGGGATTTAAATTCTGGTTTAATTCAAATTTAGTTATTCTTCCTTTGGATAAATCATACTCATAGAATTTTATTTGATTATAACCATTTCAAATTTTAGATTCTTATATTCGATTTTTAATATTAACAACCAAACACCCAAATATATATAATAATTTCAGAAAATTATTTATGTTATATCAAAATATAATTTGGGCAAAATTATTTCATTTACCCACTTTAAAAATAATACTATGCCGGTTCATCTCGCTTAAGAGTTTAGAAACCCCTATCGATACGGTTGTAGTTTCCGTACCGACCAGAATTCATAAACACTCAACCGATAAGTCAACATAGTATAAAAACAATTTTATATTCACTAACAAGTACGCTCTCATATCTATTATTACACTCAACTCATTATAAAGTACTATTGACTCTGTTTGATGATTCGCCAACCTAAGCTCTGATACCAAATGTGACGACCCGCCCTTCTCGACCCTCGAAAATCGACACAAAATACTCCATAGTATAATATGCCGACGATCAAGTGCCGGAAAAGACAGACTGTTAAGAGAAACAAAGAAGGTACAAGAAAGAAGGAACTAAACAATAACACAGTCTCACACTCGCAGCGGAACAAAATATAATATACAATAACAGATTTTTACACAAAATGAAAACTATATCTGTTTTATACAATATATCATCAGAGTATCACAAACAAACAACAATTTCCAGCCTGACAATTCCGTACAATCACAGTAGCGGATATATACAAGTACAGATAATACGTCTCGGACTCCAGCTCCTCTCCTGCTTCATAGCATCCTATCCTGGACATATAATACTCGGTCTGACCCGAGCATTATAATGAAATAACACCCAAGTCAGTCTGGAATACCAGCTGATGAAAATACACCCAATTTGATTATTAAAGTTTCAAAAATCCTTTGAAAATCAAAAGCATCTCGTAAGACCACGCCATAAATAAACATGTCGGGTTTTACCGTACGGTAACTAAAACGCTTTTTGTAAAAATCCTCTGGTATTATAATAGGGTCTATATATAAATACTTATAAAATAGCCGAAATTGTTACATTCATTAAATTCCAGCTACTAGCCACAATCGTGGGTAATACAAACAAAACTCCTAAAAGGCTCGTAGGGAGAATGGATTTCCAACTAATGACTAGACACCGGGGTACCACCTATCGCAGTACCTGGCCCAGATCAGTGTACCGAGGACCACTCGCGATCCCCTGCAACACAGGGCTGGGACAACCCCTTACTGGATAATCTCGAGTAAGATTACCCCACGGTTGTGATCAGCAACAGCACCACTAAGCTGAAATAAAAGGGACATCTAGACAGGGATGACCTCACCCGAAATGGGTACTACCCACCAGCCTTGCTACATAACCACTGATTTTCAGACATTCCCGGTTGATGAGACTTGAGGCTAAGCGTTACCTTTTAGAACATATTCCTTAGAATGCTCATCGCCCACCTGACGATGTTCTAAAAGCATTCATCCACACAAGTCCGTCCCAGGTTCGAACGGAACCGAAGGAACTACTCCTACTACGTACATTTTGAAAATATCCTCAGGATTAGTAGCGACTAGCCCTTGCACTTCACTGCTCCATCTTTGACTCCGAACTTGTTTTTCCCACGAAAACGTAGAAATCGGATCGAAGTAGTTTTCGAGAAATTAATCTCGATCTCGGTCTCTTCGAAATGATCAACGCATTGGCCAATATTGATAGTCGGTGATTTAACTATCAATTAACATTTACAAGCATCCATCACACAACAAATAATTTTCCACATTATTTATTTTCCTCAAAAAAAAATATCTTCGTAAGATATGTTTCCATTTTGAAGTCCTTTTGAAACAGTTTTCAAACTTAACTCTCTTCTCATGGACTAATCCCTCAAATCTTCACTTCCTCTGAAAACATCCAAGTACCCATACTTAAGATTTTAAAATAATTTAAATTCTTTATTCTTGAAAATACATTAAATCATTTATATTAAAACTACTTACATACTTAATTTAAAATATTTCGAATCAAACTGCTTTATAAAATATAAACTATTATCTTCAAAATAAAAGTTAAGTCATACTAAATTTTAAAATAAAGTTATGAAAACCTGTACAAGTTTCGAATAAAACTTTAACTAATTACCTTTAAAATAAAACCATTTTATAAAGTATAAATATTAATAATATTTTTTTAAAATATAATACTAATTACCGCTTTAAAATAATTACTTCTATAACTAATTTGAAACATGTTCACTTTTAAAATCCTTACAACTTAAATAATTTCTTGAAACCATTCTTTAATACAACTTCAAAACTTCCAACCTTTTCAAAAATATGCTTTAAAAACATACTTGGCTTTTCAAGGAAACACTTCCATTTTACGATAACCCGAAGAATTCTTTTTTATAAATCCTACCCGATTTACCCCAATTCAATTTTACGTTCATCCCGTATATTCCTTTCCATACTTTAAAAATAAACTCCTTTTATTTTTAAACACATTGCAATTTCCTGGAAACCACTTTCAAAATATATGTTTGAAATATTTAAATAAAGCTTCTAGAAATTACTTAATTAAAAATAATAATTAGGAAAATGTAGAGGAGTTTCTAAGCAATTTAAACCGAAATTACCTTTTTAAAATAGAATTATTAAATCAAATATTTATATTATAATTTTCTTAAAAACATGCTAAATTTCCAGGAAAAAAATACACTTCCCATCCTTTAAAAATAAATCTCACTATTATATTTAAAACAATCCACATTTCCTTTTTAAATCACAATTTCAAACACTTAAAATTTCAACTAATTTCTTGAATTTGATTCCTTTTAAATTCTTCACTTAAGAATTTCTTTTATTTTCCTTTTAACCCACTTCATTTTATATACATTTAATTTCCCAGATTGTATTCACCCAATCATAGCACAACACAATTTAATTTTCATATTAATCTATCAAAGTATATAAACATAACGCAGCATAACAAGATCCAAATCAATTTATCATGGGATAACAATAAGATATATCATAGAATATTAAACAAAATTTCTATTTGTGAGGAATCAAGTTGGATCCCTCCAACCTATTTCCCTGCATCCACAGATATTAGCATAACCAATAAATATCGATTCAATCTGATAATAATTATCATATTCAGCTAAACAACCAATCAAACATTTAAATATTAGCTATTTAAATTAACTGGTATCCATATGTGAGGGAGATTAACTCACCTTGCATCGGCGTTTCAAATTTTAAATTAAATTGAGTTCGTTCGATCTAATCTAAAATTTCCACTTGCTCACAACGATTCCAGGCCTACATCACAGCGTGATGCTTGTCGCTGCGATTCCGGCGTCACCAATTTCGTCGAAATCTGATCACACATGCTTGAGATATTCAGTTTTAAAGATTTCGAATTGAATTTTAAACTAAACTCTAATTTATTTTCAAATGGATTACAATAGCCGTTAGATTATCACTCAAAAATCAGGGCCGCACACTATTTCTTCTTCAAACACGTGCGCTACCAGTTGAAACCGAACCCATAGCCGCCTCTTAGGGTTAGATATCATGGCCACTTCGCTCAACAATCAATCGATCAACTTCCTCCATAAGAAACGCCTAGACAAATTCCACCTTCGGCCTGAAGCACACGGAACTCGGTCTCCCTATGGCATCGGAAATCGTGCACGAACCGAACACGAACGGGTTCGATTTCCCGTCCATCCACCTCGCCATATATCTTCTCGGCCGTCGAATTTAAAGTTTTCGATGAGCTCTTGATTTTCGCTGTTGAAAGTGAAGCCTAACACTGAGTAGATCACGAGATAATTAGAGGAGAAGGAGTTGAAGTCTCAGCCATTAATTAGAAATGAGGCTGTCGACCAAAGTAAGCTAGGGTTTCACTGGAAAACGTGCTTATATAAATAATTATAAACATTATTTTAATATTATTTCCACTTTAACAAGATCTTTACGAACGAACTCCAAACAACGCATGCCGACAGGCGTTTATAATGTTTTACCCGCATTTCGAACACAATGGAACGTGTTTCGAAGGCTAATTTGGTCGCATGTGGAAGATAGCTTTTTAAATCGAGTTTAAATATTAAATTACCAATTTAAATCTCAATGCGTTTCTCACTCGTACGGACAAACGGTAACTCCAAACATTACGAAAATTGAAATCTGTTAATAACTAACTATTATAGGTCCGATGGAACTGGTTTCGTCGAATTCCGAGATTGTGCCCCGGAAGGCTATTTTAACTCGTCGATTAAATCGAGTGATTTACAAAATCGTCGAAATCACTTAAAATTTCACTTTTAAAATTTTATTAACTCTATTATAAATCGTATAGAATTTATATTCACATTAGAAATCATTCTGATTCAGTTTAAATCAAAATCTGATTATTTGCATTATTATATTATTAAATTCCATTATTAAATTAATATAAAATTCCAAATTCAACCCATCGACTTTTAATTCCATCCAACTGTCCAATATTATAATTCAAATCCAAATATTCTTAAAATAAATTTTAGAATATATTTTTATACTTATTTACCCCCAAACTCACCAATTTTCCCAATTTCAATTATTTAATTATTATTATACAAGCCCAATTAAACTGCCATATTTGAAATTTAACCGATCTTATTAATTTAACCAAACTCTTTTTACTTCAAAAATCAAATTATAATCTATATCCAACATTTAAAATGAATTAAATGTTCAGAATTAACGACTAGAAATTCTAGGTCGTTACATTCCTCTCCCCTAATAAAAATTTCGTCCCAAAATTTGCTAAGGTAGAAGAATGCTCCACACCCAATAGCAAAACTTACTTAGTGAAAATCTCGTATTCACTCTGTCTAAACTCTTTAGTTTCAAATCAAAACAACTAGTTTCGATTCCTATTCCAAAGTCCTTTTATTTAATTTAAATTTGATGTCAATTTGTCGTTAACGAAACGTTTTAAAATTTTCAAAATTTTTCTAACTCCCAAAATTTTCGAAAATTTTTGACAGAGTCTCCCTTGTACGGAGGAGCTTTTGCAATATCACAATAGATATAAATATATATACATCGACCCACACAGTCGGAAAACCAAAAATATCATTATATATATATATATCATTTCCCAATTTTATTGCATAGGCATACCTTTTATTAGTATTTTAAAAGCAAGCGACTAAATAATATTGCATATACATGCTCCAACTCTATTGATTGCCTCCCGTACCTATACTTACTTAAAAAACACATGATTTTTCAATAATATGAGAATTTATCACCATTATTTTCATTAAACTAGCCACACGTATCAGTAACAAGCCCAATCCACACATTTTCGTAATCCTACATGTAAACCATATTTTATAAGCAATTACAAGGTTTCAATTACCATTTTAATTTTCTAACAAATCCAACTTTTTATTTCACTTGAATGATTTACATTCAAGTTTACTATTCTCAATCCACATTCACATTAATATGATTAACATGTTTATCACTTGCATTAATTTACTTCAATTTTTATGCAAAACCACTTAATTATATTACACTTATTTTAATTGAGTCAAAACCAACTTTATTTGCTTCTTCAAATCAATCCACCTTCGTTTACAATAAACGACCAACTACTATGCAAAATTTAAATTTTTCCATGAAAGTAACCATCACTTAAGCCTATAACCATTTAAAATTAATTCCAACTTAGATTTATATTAATTTTATTTCATTCGGAATTTTTCACAATCCTATATATTCTTATTTCCTTGCAATTTTTAAACCAAATCCTTATTCTCACTTCACGTTCATCATCGAACTTAAGTTTATATTAATATCATCCCATTCTATAATACTTACAACTCATACTTTCTTATTTCATCACAATATTCAATTAAAACCATTTTACTTGCATTTCAACTTTATTATCTAAACAATTTTATTCAAGACCACTTATAAAGCTCGACCATAATATTTTTTTTCAATTTGCTTAGGTTCTTTCACAATATTTCCATTTCTTCTTAAATCAATTTTATTTTATTTTAATTTGATTTTCATCCAATCAAATTCCAATTCATTTACAAATTTTAATTCAATTCGTTAACTTATTCAATCCATTTTAAATTTTAATTCATCTGCTCGATTCATTCTGAATTTTATTAATAATATGACCATTTTCAATTATCTTATACCCAAACTGAATTTTACTTTCATTTTTGACCATATCCATTTTAAATTGATTTTTTTATATAATCCAAAACAAGTTCCATTTAATTTAGCTTACACTAAACTCCTTTCTAAACAATCCTTTTTGTATTTAGTTGAGTGAGAATTTAATTCATTCAATATCATTCTTACTTAATTTAAATTTCATTTAATTCAATTCTTTTCCCAAATTTAATTCAAGTTTAACTAAATTTTATTTAGCCAACTTAAATTCATTCCACTTCCTTTACTACTTAAATAAGAATTGAATTTCATTCAATATTATTTATAACACAACTGAACTTTGATTTCAATTCAATCTAAATTTAACTCGATTCTTTAATTTAAGTGAAATCCAGTTCGATCCAATTTTAATTCTCCATTCAATTTAAAATTTTACTTTCTAATATATAAGTTTTAAAACTTATTTACTAACTTAAAGTGTAACATGTCCGATTTCTCAACGCTCGAAAGTCGATATCAATACGTCCATGCATCGAATGTCGCACAGTCGAATGCCCGAAAACAGAACCATTAGGATTTAAAGAAGAAGAAGATAGAAGAAGAAACAGAAACAATAACAGAATCTCACATATCGCAGCGTAACAAGTATAATAGATAAATGAATACCTTTAAAACAAAGAACTATATCAGTTATTACATTACATTATCAGAGTGTTACAACAACAAACAATGGAAAAGAATATAACATATACAAGTTATACACTTCGCCGTCCAGCTTGCTCCTGATCTCCACAACATCTCTTTTTCGATTTTTTGGTCCCGAATAGTGCTAACCTGACTCTAGGCTGCCCGTGTGGAAAATTATGGGCACCCAGAGTTTAGAAAGGGAACAATAAATTCCAGATCAGTCGTGGGACTGGTGTAAGATCTCAAAAACAATTATTTTCACAAAGAAAAGAAAAGAAATCCACTATGATTTTTACAAAATGAAACTACCATGAGGTCTCCCGCCACACACACAATGCAAACGCAGAATTATAGGAGATTTCTCCTTATGATAGTAAAACATTCTTAATACGCAAAATCTTTTCGATATTATCATTAGTGCATAATGCAAATTTTTTTTCGAAAATATAATATTAACCTTAGCCAGCATAGACATTTCATACTATGCCTACTATAGCTACCATCTAAATAGTGGTGACCACCACAAGTAAATGGCAGGTTATACAACTAAAACCGTAAAGAGCTCGTATTGGATGATTGGATTTCCAACAAATGGTCAGGAAAAGGAACTTCCCACATAAAATGGAACGCCTCTGGAGGTACATCCCCGAGAACCTAACCGGATCTCTGTTACACAAGGCCGGATTACCTCTGTAACTAGGTAACAACTGACACAAGTATGCCATCCCCCGGTCGTTACCGACCTTTATCCGAAGGCCCTCAATCCAATA
Source organism: Allium cepa (assembly GCA_030765085.1). NCBI lineage: Eukaryota > Viridiplantae > Streptophyta > Magnoliopsida > Asparagales > Amaryllidaceae > Allium > Allium cepa. The sequence goes on along the minus strand of CM060939.1, from coordinate 956,984,931 downwards.
ACCACACAGTAAAGTATCTGGGATCCATACCATGATACCACTTTTTATAAAAAAAGTCAACATAAGTAAATAGTTGGCCTCCATACCATGATATCACTTTTTATCCAGAAGGAAATGGTCATACCCTCAGGGGGAGCTACCCCCAAATAACCTTGCTGCCATGATTCATGATTCGACCATTACTAGGTTGTGAGGTTCGACGAAGTCACGTCCACAAAGCTATGCGCTTTCACAAAGCCATGCTTCGATCACAAATGATCATCAACACGCAGCAGCACTTAGCATGCCACATTACCAAATTGGGAATGTATCACTAGTAACCATCAACTACATAACTCTGAGCTCGTACATCTCGGAGAAGGGTGTTAAGCTAGGAGAATAAATATCGTCCACCAACAGAAACGTATTTGATAGAAACCAACTTTACATCCCAAAGTGTAATGTTAGACACACATCCATACAAGTCTGTTCCGGGTTTGAACAGAACCAAAGACACTTTCAAAGAAGCCCTAGCAAATCCGGGTATTCACAATCCCGATCGGACTTCCCATCACTTAGGAAATCTCTATACCGGCGTGACTCAGTGCAGAGACAATCGACGAGTTATCCTTATGTTCTCGAAAACACCCGGTCTTCACCACCGGTCTTCAAATGCTATCCATATCGACGTATCATTACTTGGAAAGGGATATATGAAACAAAGGTCCTCTCCCGGTTAAACCGAATAATGAGCGTAATATTTAAAAACATATGGATATGAGATTTCAATTAAGTCACAACTTTAAAATTCATAACTTTCTTTCAAATGGTTTAAACAAATTACTATTTCAAATCTTTTAAACAAAAAGATTTATTCCACAAACTTCACCCAGTTTCACAAAGATCCATTCACGGATTTCAAAACAATTTCCACCTCAATTGGATTAGCTTATTTAAATCTTTAAATCAAAGATTTAGCTTATAGCTTTCAAACGCGTTTCCAAATATTCATTCATAACCTGGAAAACCATTTTCAATTCAACTTGAACCTCCTTTAATACAAATTGGAAATTCATTTCTTATATGAAAGCTTATATTGTTTGAAAACAAATAGTTCTTATTTCGGAAAAATCCGATTTCATTTATACAAGTTAAAATCTTTGGGTTAATTTAAATTCCCAAAGAAAAACTTTCTAAAATGGTTTAAATTCATGTAAACATATATAACCTTTTTAAAAGCATAAGTTCCCAACATAGAATTCAATTTCAAATTTTTACTTCAAATTTAAATCAAATTTCAAAACTAAATTAAGTTATTCAAAAATAACTTTTTATTTTGAAATTCCTTTTCAAAAGTTTTTCCCCTTTAAATCCGATTTATTTCCAAAACCATTTAGATTCAAAAATTCAATTCTAAAATTATTTCAAAAAAACTGTGACTTAACCAATTTCCATATACAATCCATATTCGTGTGTGTATAGTGTAGTCCAGGGGTTTAACATAACAGTGCACAACATCAACCATCACAGATTCAATCATATTAACATCGATAAGCGGTATAATCCATAACGCTTATCTTCATTCACAGACTCGTAGATAAAATAAATTTATCAATGAGATATATCACAGAATATAAATAAAATTACTATTTGTGAGGAATCCAGTTGGATCCCTCCAACCTGTTTTCCTGCATCCACAAATATTAGCACAACCAATAAATATCGATTTAATCTGATAATAATTATCATATTCAGCTAAACAACCAATCAAACATTTAAATATTGGCTATTTAAATTCACTGGTATCCAAATGTGAGTGAGATTAACTCACCTTGGGTTTTCGACGAGCGTTCAATTTTAAATTAAATCGAATTGGCGTTCGATTTAAACTAAATTTTTACTTGCTCGGAATGATTCCAGAATTGCTCCACTGCGTAGTACTCGTCGCTGCGATTCCGGCGTCGCCAGTTTCATCGATTTCTGATAACGTTGTAAGAGATAAACAGTTTTAAAGATTATTCAATTTTAAATATAACATATTTACATTTTACTTAATTATTTTACAAACCAATAACCGAGGCCGCTAGATCCACAAGCCAAAATCACGGCCGCTCCTCTCTCCTTCTTCCTCACGCGAACACCGAGCTAAAACAACCCATCATTACCGCAAAAACAAACCACGATTGCCTCCTCCGCGCAATCCTAGCCAATGATCAAAGACCACCGTTGCGTAGCCCTTCGTCGCCTCTTCCTCCACCACAAACCCCATGAAGCTCGGTGCACTCATCTCAATGAAAAACGCGCGCGAACGCACGGACATCGCGGTCGAGTTTCACCTCCAATCGGCGACAATAGCCGAGATCCACCATTCAACTTGAAGAGCTCGGCGAGCTCGTCATCTTTGTAGTTGGAAGATTTCGCTATAGCCTGATGGATTGCTCGATAATTTAAGATGAATATTGGTGTTTTTCGGCCATTGAATATGATAGTATCGGCCATTGAAAAGAATTAGGGTTTCGGCCCCCCTTAAACGAATATATATACGTATAACCAATTATTTAATTCACTTTAAAGCAACTTTTTTATAGGATCTTCAAACGATGCGTGCCGACAGGCGTTTCTAAGTTTTTACCCACGTTCCAAACATAATGGAACGTGTTTCGGAGGCTAATTTGGACGTATGCGTGAGTTAAGGAAATAAACTATCAAATTTAAATTAAATCGATTAAAATAGTCACTATGCGTTTTGAGCTGCCAGGGTCAAACGACAACTTCGATTGCTACGAAAATTGAAATCCGATAATAACTAACTATTACAGATCCAATGGAAATGGTTTCGTCGGATTCCAAGACTATGCGCCGGAAGGCTACATCAACTGGTGATGAATTCGAGCGATCTTCAAAAATCGTCGAAATAACCTATCAACTTTAAAATTTTATTAACTCTAATTATAAATCATATAGACTTTATAATTACATTAGAAACTATTTTGATTTACTTCGAACCAAAATCTGATTATTAACATTATTATGTTATTAAATTCCATTATTGAATTAATATAAAATCCCAAATCTTAAACCTATCGACTTTTGATTCCATCCAAAAGTCCAACATTACTATCTAAATCCAAATAAACTTAAAATAAATTTTAGAAACCAATTTTTTAATATTTATTTACACCCAGATTCACCAATTATCCCAATTCCAATATTAAATTATTATTATTCAAATTCAATTGAATTTCCATGTTGTAAATTACAAATAAATTCTATTGATTTAACAAAATCCTTATTTAAAAATCAATCCAAAATCCATATTTAACATTTAAAATGAATTACATGTTCAAAATTTACCACTAGAAATTCTGGGTCTTTACATCCTTCCCCCCTTAAAAGAATTTCGTCCCCGAAATTACTAAGGTAGAAAGAATGCTCCAAACTCAATAGCAAAACTCACTTGGTAAAAATCTCAAACTTTACATTGTCTAAATTCTTCAGTTTCAAATCAAAACTGCTAGTTTCGACTCCTATTCCAAAATCCTTTTATTTCACTTTTAATTTGAAATTAATTTATCGTTAACAAAACGTTTCAAAAAGATTTCTAACTCCCAAAATTTTCGGAAAATTTTGGCAGCGTCTCCCTTGTACGGAGGAGCTTTTGCAATATCACAATAGATATAAATATATATACATCAACCCACACGGTCGGAAAACCAAAAACAGTTCATATTTCCTATTTTTATTGCGTAGGCGTACCTTTTGATTAGCATTTTAAAAGCATGCGGCTAATTTATATTGTATATACACGCTCCAACTCTATCGATTGCCTCCCGTAACTGTACTTACTCAACAAACACATCAGTTTTCAATAATACGAGAATTTATTAACATTCTGTTCAATAAACTAGCCAAACACATCAATTACATAGTTTAAACAATTAAACCTCATAATTAACATGTTAACCATATTTTAACAGCAATCCAAAGATTTAAATTCAATTCCAAATTAATTTACAATCAAATCTTTATTTCAAATTTGATACATTTGCCTTTCTTTATGATTCACTTGCATCTATATACAAATCAACTTATTAAAATTTCAATCCATTCCAATTGATTTAAAAACCAATTTTATTCTCTTTTCAAATCAATTTACTTCCATTTATGAGAAAATGACTATTTTCTTGTGCAAGTTCTGGTGTTGTTTATACAAACAACAATTACATAAGCTTATACCAATTTCAATTAATTCATCTCAATCTAATATATTCAAACTAACTTCATTTACTTTCCTCAATTTATTAGCTTTGTTTACAACAAAACGATTAATCTCAATGCAAATTTGATATCATTTAAGCAAACAACAATTACAGAAGTTTATAACCATTTTAAATTAATTCCAAACCAAACTATATTAATTTTACTTCATTTGAAATTATTTACAACTCAGACATCCTTATTTTATTCCATTATCAAATTAAATTCTTATTCTTACGCTTCCAATTCCTTATCCATATAGGTTTATATTAATATCATTCAATTCGGGGTTATATACAACTCATACATTCTTATTTCACCACAATAAGAAATTAAAATTCTTTCACTTACATTAAAATTTTACTATCTAAATAAATTTCATTCAATACCATTTCATAAGTTAGACAACAACATTCCACAATTTCCTTAAGTTATTTCAATAAAAAAATATCTCAATTTCTTCTTGCATCATACTTATTTTTATTTTAAATTTGATTCTTATCCCATCAAATTCCAATCCATTACAAATTTTAATTCAATTTATTCACTTATTCAATCCATTTGAAACTTATTTTATTAACAATGAGACCACTTTAAATCATTTCACTCATTTGAATTTATTTATAATTCAAACCATCACTATTATAATCTTATTCCATTATTCATTCACACTCTCAACTTTTTATCGCCAAAATTAAATCCCATACCAGAACTGGGTTTTTACTTTTCTTTTCAAAATTTTCTTAACAAACTACCAAAATTTCATCCATGCCAATACAAATTCCATTTAATTTAGTTTACTATAGATCCATCTTCAAGCTTCTCTTTATTTAATTTAGCTTACATTAAATTCATTCTTAATCAATTCCTTTGGATTTGTTGAGTTAAAATCTTATTCATACAATATCCTTTCAACTAAATTAGATTTTCTTTCAATTCAATTCTTTTCCAATTTTAATTCAAGTTTAACTAAATTTTATTTTGCCAACTTACATTCATTCCACTTCATTACTACTTAAATAAGAATTGAATTTCATTTAATATTATTTATAACACAACTAAATTTTGATTTCAATTCAATCCAAATTTAACTTAATTTCTTTTTTTTAAACTTAAATCCGATTCGGTCCAATTTAATTTCTCTATTCAATTTAAATTGTTTACCTTCTAACATATAAGTTTAAAACGTATTTCCTAACTTAAGTCCATTCACATCTTATATTTTTCTTTGCCTTATCACATTCAACATTCATTTAGGTTTTAGTTTGAATTCACCATACCATTCAACTATTTCTCATTTGTGATTATAATTCCATTTTCTATTTATAAGTTCACCAACTTATTTACTTAAAAACTTGTGTTGCTCATTTGAGTTATTTTCATCTTATAATCACAATTCCAGATTACCTATAAACACTTAATAGCTTAAGGATATAAATTTTCATTACACAATTATAACCCAAACTTATATAATCATTTTACATTTCAACTTTATATCCAATTTAATTCAATTTCAATTTCAATTTATATTTAACTTATCCTGAGTTAAATGCAAATATATTTTATTCACTACCATTTACTCAGGTTAAATTTTAACTCCAGGAGTAAGATTTTCATTTTTTCTTTCTTATTAATATCAACTTCACTTTATAGGTTCAATAGCTGATTTATCTTAACTTTTCACATTATTTAAATAGTGTTTCCAGAATTCAATTACCCGGTTTCATTTGAAAACCATTTGAAATGATAATCAACTCATACCCAATTACTATGGAAGCAATCCATCACTTTAGAAACTCAAAATTCCTAGGATTTAAATCCTGGTTTAATGCAAATTTAATTAATCTTCTTTTGGATAAATCATACTTATAGAATTTTATTTGGTTATAAACCTTTTCAAACTTTAGATTCTTATATTCGATTATAATATTAACAACCATACATCCAAATATATATAATATTTTCAGAAAAATTATATTTTTAATATTTTTTTATATATTTTTATTTCATTTACCCCACTTTAAAACAATACCATGTCGGTTTATCTTGTTTAAGGGTTTAGAAACCCCTATCGATACGGTTGTACTTCCCGTACCGACTATAATTCATAAAGACTCAACCGATAAGTCAACACGGTATAAAAACAATTTTATATTCACTAACAAATACGCTCTCTTATCTACTATTACACTCAAACTCATTCTATAGTAATACTGACTCTATCTTTAATGAGTAACACCCAACAGAGCCAAGGTTGTCGCTTAACCAAATGCTCTGATACCACATGTAACATGTCCGATTTCTCGATGTCCGAAAGTCGATATCAATACGTCCAATGTATCGAATGCCGAAAAACCGAACCATTAGGGTTTAAAGAAGAAGAAGATAGAAGAAACAGAAACAATAACAGAATCTCACATATCGTAGCGGATCAAGTATAATAGATAAATGAATATATTCAAAACAAAGAATTATATCAATTATTAATTACATCACATTACATTATCAGAGTGTTACAACAACAAACAACGAAAAAGAATATAACATATACTAGTGATACGCTTCGCCGTTCAGCTTGCTCCTGATCTCCACAGCATCTCTTTTTCGATTTTTTGCTCCCGAATAATGCTAACCTAACTCTAGGCTACCCGTGTGGAAAATTGTGGGCACCCAGAGTTTAGAAAGGGAATAATAAACTCCAGGTCAGTCGTGGGACTGGTGTGAGATCTTAAAAACAAATATTTTCACAAAGAAAAGAAAAGAAATCCACTATGCTTTTTAGAAAATTAAACTACCATAAGGCCTCCCGCCACACACACAATGCAAATGCAGAATTGGAGGAGATTTCTCCTTATGATAGTCAAACATGCTTAATACGCAAAATCTTTTCGATATTATGACTAGTACATAGTGCAAAAAAACTTTTTGAAAATATAATATTAACCTTAGCCAGCATAGACATTTCGTACTATGCCTACTATAGCTACCATCTAAATAGTGGTGACCACCATAAGTAAATGGCAGGTTATACAACTAAAACCGTAAAGAGCTCGTATTGGATGATTAGATTTCCAACAAATGGTCAGGCGAAGGAACTTCCTACATAAAATGGAACGCCTCTGGAGGGACGTCCCCGAGAACCTAACCAGATCTCTGCTACACAAGGCCGGGTTACCTCTGTAACTAGGTAACAAATGACATGAGTATGCCATCCCTCGGTCGTTACCGACCTTTATCCGAGGGCCCTCAATCCAACAACCACACAGTAAAGTATCTTGGCTCCATACCATGATACCACTTTTTTATAAAAAAATAAACATAAGTAAATATCTAGGCTCCATACCATGATATCACTTTTTATCCGGAAGGAAATGGTCATACCCTCAGGGTGAGCAACCCCCAAATAACCTTGCTGCCATGATTCTTGTTTCGACCATTACCGAGTTGTGAGGTTCGACGAAGTCACGTCCACAAAGCTACGCTCTTTCACAAAGCCATGCTTCAATCATAAGTGATCAGCAAATGATCATCCACACACAGCATCACTTAGCATGCAACATTACCAAATTGGGAACGTATCACTAGTAACCATCTACTACATAACCTCTGAGCTCGTACGTCTCTGAGAAGGGTGTAAAGCTAGGAGAATAATTCTCCGCCGCCAACAAAAATGTATTTAATAGAAACCAGCTTCACATCTCAAAGTGTAATGTCAGACACACATCCATACAAGTCTGTTCCGGGTTCGAACAGAACCGAAGGCACTTCCGAAGAAGCCCTTGCAAATCTGGGTATTCACAATCCCGATTGGACTTCCCATCACTTAGGAAATCTCTATACTGGCGTGACTTAGTGCAGAGACATTCCACGGGTTATCCTTTCGTTCTCGAAAATACCCGGTCTTCACCACCGATCTTCAAATGCTATCCATATCGACGTATCATTATTCGGGATGGGTTTTATGACACAAAGTTCCTCTCTAGGCTAAACCGAATAATGAGCGTAATATTTAAAAACATATGGATATGGGATTTCAATTAAGTCACAAATTTAAAGTTCATAACTTTCTTTCAAATGGTATAAACAAATTACCATTTCAAATCTTTTAAACAAAAGGATATATTCCACAAAGTTCACCCAATTTCACAAAGATCCATTCACGGATTTCAAAACAATTTCCACCTCAATTGGATTAGCTTATTTAAATCTTTGAATCAAAGATTTAGCTTATAGCTTTCAAACCCGTTTCCAAATATTCATTCATAACTTGGAAAACCATTTTCAATTCAACTTGAACCTCCTTTAATACAAATTGGAAACTCATTTCTTATATGAAAGCTTATATCGTTTGAAAACAAGTAGTTTTTATTTCGGAAAAATCCAATTTCATTTATACAAGTTAAATCTTTGGGTTAATTTAAATTCCTAAAGCAACACTTTCTAAAATGGTTTCAATCCATGTAAACATATATAACCTTTTTAAAATCATAAGTCCCAACGTAGAATTGAATTTCAAATTTTAATTCAAATTTAAATCAAATTTAAAAACTAAATTAAGTTATTCAAAAATAACCTTTTATTTTGAAATTCCTTCCACTTTAAATCCGATTTATTTCCACAACCATTTAGATACAAAAATTCAATTCTAAAATTATTTCAAAATAACTGTGACTTTATCAATCTCCACGTGCAATCCATATTCGTATGTGTATAGTGTAGTCCAGGGGTTTAACACAAAAGTACGCAAGATCAACCATCACAGATTCAATCATATTAACATCGATAAGCGGTATAATCCATAACGCTTATCTTCATTCACAGACTCGTAGATAAAATAAATTTATCAATGAGATATATCATAGAATATAAATAAAATTACTATTTGTGAGGAATCCAGTTGGATCCCTCCAACCTCTTTCCTTGCATCCAAAAATATTAGCACAACCAATAAATATCGATTCAATCTGATAATAATTATCATATTCAGCTAAACAACCAATCAAACATTTAAATATTGGCTATTTAAATTAACCGGTATCCAAATGTGAGTGAGATTAACTCACCTTGGGTTTTCGACGAACGTTCAAATTTAAATTAAATCAAACGGCGTTCGATTTAACCTAAATTTTTACTTGCTCGGAATGATTCCAGAATTTTTCCACTACGTAGTACTCATCGCTACGATTTTGCCGTCGCCAGTTTCATCGATTTCTGATAACGTATGTAAGAGATGAGCAGTTTTAAAGATGATTCGATTTTAAATATAACATATTTACATTTTACTTAATTATTTTACAAACCAATAATCGAGGCCGCTAGATCCACAAGCCAAAATCACGGCCGCTCCTTTCCCCTTCTTCATCACGCGAATACCCAGCTAAAACAACCCATCATGACCAAAAAAACTAACCATGATCGCCTCCTCCACGCAATCCTAGCCGATGATCAAAGACCACGGTTGCATAGCCCTTCGCCGTCTCTTCCTCTACCACAACCCCCATAAAGCTCGACGCCCTCATCTTAATGAAAAACGCATGGAAACACACGGACATCGTGGTCGACTTTCATCTCCAATCGGCGACAATAGCCGAGATCCACCGTTCAACTTGAAGAGCTCGGCGAGCTCGTCATCTTCGTAGTTGGAAGATTTCGCTATAGCCTGATGGATTGCTCGATAATTTAAGATGAATATTAGTGTTTTTGGCCTTTGAATATGATAGTGTCGGCCGCTGAAAAGAATTAAGGCTTCGGCCCCCCTTAAACGAATGTATATTCGTATAACCAATTATTTAATTATTTAGTTCACTTTAAAGAAACTTTTTCACACGATATCCAAACGGCGCATGCTGACAGGCGTTTCTAAGGTTTTACCCACGTTCCGAACACAATGGAACGTGTTTCGGTGGCTAATTTGGTCGTATGCGTGAGTTATGGAAATAAACTATCAAATTTAAATTAAATCGATTAAAATAGTCTCTATGCGTTTTGAGCTGTCATGGTCAAACGACAACTCCGATTGCTACGAAAATTGAAATCCGTTACTAACTAAGTATTACGGATCCAATGGAATTAGTTTTGTCGAATTCCAAGACTATGCCTCGAAAGGCTATTTCAACTCGTCGATTATTAAATTCCAGTATTAAACTAATATAAAATCCCAAATTTTAAACCTATCGACTTTTGATTCCATCCAAAAGTCCAACATTGCTATCTAAATCCAAATAAACTTAAAATAAATTTTAGAAACCATTTTTTTATATTTATTTACACCCAGATTCACCAATTATCCCAATTCCAATATTAAATTATTATTATCAGATTCAATTGAATTTCCATGTTGAAAATTACAACTAAATTCTTTTGATTTAACAAAATCCTTATTTCAAATCAATTCAAAATCCACATTTAACATTTAAAATGAATTAAATGTTCAAAATTTATGAATAGAAATTCTGGGTCGTTACATACTTAAAGTCCATTCACATCATATATTTTTTTCTTTGCCTTATCACGTTTAACATCCATTTAGGATTTAGTTTGAATTCACCATACCATTCAACTATTTCCCATTTGTGATTATGATTCCATTTTCTATTTATAAGTTCACCAACTTATTTATTTAAAAGCTTATATTGCTCGTTTCAATCCATTTGCATCTTATAATCACAATTCCAAATTTTATATATATATATATAAATATATCACTGAATCCTTAAGGATACAAATTTTCTTTCAATTTAATTCTTTGCAAAATTTTAAATCCATAATTTCAGATTATAAGTGTGACATTTAATAGCTTAAGGATACAATTCATTACACAATGACCCACAATTACAAAGTCATTTTACATTTCAATTTTATATCCAATTTAATTCAATTTCAATTTCAATTTATATTTAACTTATCCTGAGTTAAATGTAAATATATTTTATTCGCTACCATTTACTCCAGTTAAATTTTAAATCCAGGATTAATTTTTTTTTTCATTTCTTTCTTATTAATATCAACTTCACTTAATAAGTTCAATAGTTGATTCATTTTAACTTTACACATTATTTAAATAGAATTTTCCAGAATTCAATTACCCGGTTTTATTTTAAAACCATTTTGAAATAATAAATCATCACATACCCACTAGATATATCAATTCAAATCTTCGGATTCCAAATAACTTGTTTATACCAAAACAAATTTTCCCTTTGAAATTTCTAAAAAAACCTGGTATATCAAACAAATCTAAACAGATATCATACCCAATTACTATGGAAGAAATCCATCACCTTAGAAACTCGAAAATGAATTCTGATGACGTGGCCATCATCATCAGGATTATTTTCCAACGACTAAAGTGAGTTCAGTGCTTCCTTACTTTCACAAATTCATTTCAAAACAATTCTCATTCAAAAATACTTCCCAAAATAATGCTCCATCATTGCCTTCTAACACTTTGGAAAACATTTCAAACGTTCCCAAGATTTTAAATTTCCAAACTTTTGTTTTCATTACATTTAAAACACTTTTCAAATTTTCTGGGATTTAACTTCTGGTTTAATTCAAATTTAGTTATTCTTTCTTTGGATAAATCATACTCAAAGAATTTTATTTGATCATAACCATTTCAAATTTTAGATTCTTATATTTGATTTTTAATATTAACAACCAAACATCCAAATATATATAATAATTTCAGAAAATTATTTCTATTATATCAAAATATAATTTTGGGCAAAATTATTTCATTTACCCACTTTAAAAACAATATTATATCGGTTTATCTAGTTTAAGAGTTTAGAAACCCCTATCGATACGGTTGTACTTCCCATACCGACCAGAATTCATAAACACTCAACTGATAAGTCAACACAGTATAAAAACAATTTTGTGTTCACTAGCAGGTACGCTTTCATATCAATTATTACTCTCAACTCATTATAGAGTACTATTGACTCTGTTTAATGAGTAATTTCCCCATTAAAGCCTAGGTTGTCGCCAACCTAAGCTCTGATACCAAATGTGACGACCCGCCCTTCTCGACCCTCGAAAATCGACACAAAATACTCCACAGTATAATATGCCGACGATCAAGTGCCGGAAAGACAGATTGTTAAGGGAAAGAAAGAAGGTAGAAGAAAGAAGGAACTAAATAATAACAGAAGCTCACACTCGCAGCGGAACAAAATATAATATACAATAACAGATCTTTACACAAAATGAAAACTAAATCTATTTTACACAATATATCATCAGAGTATCACAAACAAACAACAATTTCTAGCCTGACAATTCCATACAATCACAGCACTGGATATATACAAGTACGGATAATACGTCTCGGACTCCAGCTCCTCTCCTGCTTCATGGCATCCTATCCTGGACATATAATACTCGGTCTGACATGAGCATTATAATGAAATAACACCCGAGTCGGTCTGGAATATCAGCTGATAAAAATACACCCAAATTGATTATTAAATTTTCAAAAATCCTTTGAAAATCACAAGCATCTCGTAATACCATGCCACAAATAAACATGTCGGGTTTTTACCTTACGATAGCTAAAATGCTTTTTATAAAAATCCTCTGATATTATAATAGGGTCTACATACAAATACTTATAAAATAGCCAAAATTGTTACATTCATTAATTTCCAGCTATTAGCCACAATCGTGGGTAATACAAACAAAACTCGTAAAAGGCTCGTAGGGAGAATGGATTTCCAACTAACGACCAGGCACTGGGGTACCACCTGTCACAATACCTGGTCTAGATCAGTGTACCAAGGACCACTCTCGATCCCCTGCAACACAAGGTCGGGACTACCCCTTACTGGATAATCCCGAGTAAGCTCACCCCACGGTTGTGATCAGCAACCGTACCACTAAGCCGAAAAAAAGGGACATCTAGACAGCGATGACCTCACCCGAAATGGGTACTACCCACCAGCCTTATTGCATAACCCCTGATTTTCAGTCGTTCCCGATTGATGAGGCTTGAATCTAAGCGTTACCTTTTAGAGCATATCCCTTAGAATGCTCATCACACCTGACGATGTTCTGAAAGCATTCATCCATACAAGTCCGTCCCGGGTTCGAACGGAATCGAAGGCACTACTCCTACTACATCCATTTTGGAAATATCCTGAGGATTAGTGCCGACTAGCCCTTGCACTTCACTGCTCCATCTTTGACTCCGAACTTGTTTTTCCCACGAAAATGTACAAACCGGATCGAAGTGGTTTTCGAGAAATTAATCCCGATCTCGGTCTCTTCGGAACGATCAACGCATTGGCTAATATTGATAGTCGGTGATTTAACTATCAATTAACATTTACAAGCATCCATCACACAATAAATAATTTTCCACATTATCTTCGCAAGATATGTTTCCATTTTTAAGCCCTTTCGAAACAATTTTCAAACTTAACTCTCTTCTCATGGAATAAATCCCTCAAATCTTTACTTCCTCTAAAAACATCCTTAGTTTAAGATTTAAAATAATTTAAATTCTTTACTCTTGAAAATACATTAAAACATTTATATTAAAACTACTTACATACTTAATTTAAAATATTTCGAATAAAACTGCTTTATAAAATATAAACTATTATCTTCAAAATAAAAGTTAAGTCACACTAAATTTTAAAATAAAGTTATGAAAACCTATACAAGTTTCAAATAAAACTTTAACTAATTACCTTTAAAATAAAACCATTTTATAAAGTATAAATATTAATAATATTTTTTTTAAACATAATACTAATTACCCCTTTAAAATAATTACTTCTATAAGTAATTTTATACATGTTCACTTTTAAAATCCTTACAACTTAAATAATCTCTTGAAACCATTCTTTAATACAACTTCAAAACTTCCAACCTTTTCAAAAATCTGCTTTAATAACGTACTTGGCTTTTCATGGAAACACTTCCATTTTAGGATAACCCGAAGAATTCTTTTTTATAAATCCTACCCGATTTACCCCAATTCAATTTTATGTTCATCCCGTAAATTCCTTTCCATACTTTGAAAACAAACTCCTTTTATTTTTAAACACATTGCTATTTCCTAGAAACCACTTTCAAAATATATGTTTAAAATATTTAAATAAAGCTTCCACAAATTACTTAATTAAAAATAATACTTACGAAAATATAGAGGAGTTTCTAAGTAATTTAAAACGAAATTAACTTTTTGAAATAAAATTATTAAATCAAATATTTATATTATAATTTTCTTCAAAACATGCTAAATTTCCAGAAAAAAATACACTTCCCATCCTTTGAAAATAAATCTCATTATTATGTTTAGAACAATCCACATTTCCCTTTTAAATCACAATTTTAAACACATAAAATTTCAACCAATTTCTTGAATTTGATTCCTTTTAAATTCTTTACTTAAGAATTTCTTTTATTTTACTTTAAACCCACTTTATTTTATTTATATTTAATTTCCCAGATTGTATTCACCCAATCATAGCACAACACAATTTAATTTTAAAATTAATCTATCAAAGTATATAAATAGAATGCAGCATAACAGGATCCAAATCAGTTTATCACGGGATAACAATAAGATATATCATAGAATATAAACAAACTTTCTATTTGTGAGGAATCCAGTTGGATCCCTCCAACCTTTTTCCCCGCATCCATAGATATTAGCACAACCAATAAATATCGATTCAATCTGAAAATAATTATAATATGCAGCTAAACAACCAATCAAACATTTAAATATTAGCTATTTAAATTAATTGGTATCCAGATGTGAGTGAGATTAACTGACCTTGCATCGGCGTTTCAAATTTTAAATTAAATCGAGTTCGTTCGGTTTAATCTAAAATTTCCACTTGCTCACAACGATTCCTGGCCTACATCACAGCGTGCTGCTCGTCGCTGCGATTCCGACGTCACCAATTTCATCGAAATCTGATCACGCATGCTTGAGATATTCAGTTTTAAAGATTTCGAATTGAATTTTAAACTAAACTCTAATTTATTTTCAAATGGATTACTATAGCCGTTAGATTATCACTCAAAAATCAGGGCCGCACACTGCTTCTTCTTCAAACACGCGCGCTACCAGTTGAAACCGAACCCATGGCCGCCTCTTAGGGTTAGATATCGCAGCCACTTCGCTCAACAATCAATCGATCAACTACCTCCATAAGAAACGCCTAGACGAAATCCACCTTCGGCCGGAAGCACACGGAGCTCGATCTCCCTATGGCATCGAAAATCATGCATGAACCGACCATGAGCGGTTCGATTTTCCTTCCATCCACCTCGCCATTTGTAACAACCCGCATATTTATCGATTTTATATTTAAATATTTTGCCGTTAATCGGATATTGGTCCGAAAAGCTACTTTTTGCAAATGGTCAAATTAGGACTTGAGACCACTTCCATTGAGTTCGAAATGCCGTTTACAATCTTTTTAAGTATAAACTTTGATATGTTAGGGGTTAGTAGAATTTCACTAACTTTTCCCGCTTTGGACTTTGGGTTGGTTTAGCCTATTAAACCTAAGTTCCAACCCCTTCTCCTCATCTCTTCATAACTTCCTACCTAGCTCTAGTTTTAGCATTAATGGTGAGTGGAAAGGGAAATTAAAATTCCAAGCCCAAGTTCATTAGTAAATTCAACATCCAACTCCAAAATCAAAGTGAAGACATTGGATTCAAGCTTATTGTGTTGAGATTGAAGTGGATTGATTCTTGCTTTGCTTTGGTCTTCATTTTCATTGATATTTGGTGCAAAGGTGAGATTTTTATCTCACATTCTTGTCTATAACTATCTTGGACTGTTGGGAATGATTTCCCATCACTTTAGCATGTGCATTTGCATTTGGTTTGGATTGGATTGGCGAAAAACTCCAATTTTTAGTGTTTTTGGTAAAATTCTGCACTTAGGTCGTTCTGCCAATGTTAGGTCGTTCGCGTGGAAAAGTCTCAGCCTTCAAATAGCTCGTTTCTGGCCTTAAACCCGTTTGCATACGTTAGGTCGTTCGCCTCGGAATTAGGTCGTTGGGCTTTAGGTCGTAGGTCGTTGGACCCTAGGTCGCTCGCGTTTAGGTCATTCTAGGCCTTAATTCACTTGGCTGCTTAGGTCGCGAGTTCCACAAGGTCACATGAACCATAAGGTCATTGGCATGCATAGGTCGCTAGGTCGCTCGGCCTTCATTCCTTAGGTCGTTCAACGTTGCAGCTTGGCCTTCATTCCTTAAGTCGCTACTCGTTAGCTCGTTACACCATTAGGTCGTATGACCTTTAACCTGTTAGGCCGCATGACCTTTAACTCTTTAGGCCGCTTGACCTTTATCCCGTTAGGTCGTAGGTCTTCTGACCGTACTACCTTGTTAGGTCGCTTGGCCATTTCAGTTAGGTCGCATGACCACAGGGTTGCTCCAGTTAGGTCGCATGACCTCTTAACTCGCTCGGCCTTGTCATTTTTAGGTCGCGAGTTTAATTAGGTCGTTCGGCTTTAAAATGTTAGGTCGCTTGGCCTGTGCTATTGTTAGGTCGCGAGTTCCTTAGGTCGCTCGCCTCCCTTAGGTCGCTTACCTGGTTGAGTCGCACCTCACCTTAGCTTCTTTGGCTTCTCGGTCGATTTTATGGTATCGGCCTTGCTAAAAAGGCGGGATAACAACTTTATAAATATGAAGGTTTCAATACTATTAGTAAATATCAAAACTCTTTCAACCAAATGATTTCAACTCAATTTTCAACAACAAAGCTCTTTTCTTAAACCGTTTTCCAATCTACTAGTATATACAAACCTTTACCTCACTCGGATGAGAAATCTAATTAAACGACTTAGTAAAACAAGTGGTATGAAACGCTTGCGTTTGCTTCGTCGGTTAATTCTTGAACTTGTTCGATTGAACCTTTTGTGACAATTTTCTAGTGAAGATCGACAGTTTGTTCGTAAATATTTAAGTTAAGAAAGTGGTTATGGGACATGAAGCTAAACTCATATATTTACTAGCTTAATGTAATTGACACTTCTTGATGATCATGACGATCATTTTTGTGATTTAGACTAGCAATTGTGTGATGTCTCTTTGTCTGCAAGGGAGACTAGACCCCGCTCTTGTGATGTTTCGCCGTCCATTTGTGTGACGTTTCGCCATCACATATGTGGGGTAGGGCGCCACGGTCTTCGGGCCAATCGTGTGTCAAAATTAATGGCTTGCAACCATGAGATAGCGTCTCGCTTTGTGTTATACATGTAGGTGAGTTTTCATGCTCCCATTTTGTGAGTTTTCATGCTCCTATATTGTGATTTCTGGATTTCTTGTGTAGTCTTCTGGAATTTGAGCTTCACCTATTTTCATGACTTTCATTGTTATGATTTTCCAGCTTTTATGTCTTGGTGAATTTGTGTGTCATCACTTTTTTTTAGGTGAATTTGGATCTTTTAGAAGATTCTTTTGATATTGTTTGATCTCTTGATGATCTTCATTTACATGCTTATCATAGTATGTCTTTATGGTTACTATATGTTCTTGCCATATCTATTGTTTTATATCATGTTATCTAATATTTATAGCTAGACTGGTCCGTTTATTATTTTCTTATAAATAATACTCGGGTCAGACCGAGATGTTACAGGTGCTTCTTCTTGACTTCTCCCCCAGGGATTTACTACTCTGACTTTTCGCTGACCATTTAGATTAGCAGTTTTTTTCGTTTACACTTGAGATATAGACTCATAGATGTATTCTTTTGTATAGCACGTGTTGCTATTCTTTTGTGTATGTGGTCCTTTCATGACCACTACTCTGATGTTCACTTTCATGTGTTAGTTATATATTCGTATCTTTTTCCGCCTTTGTGATATGGATGTCTGTGACTGATTGTGTTATGTTTATTTCTATATTTGTTTCCAAAGATTTATTTATATCCACCATGTGATAGCTTTGAGTTTGTATCGGTATGTCGGACTTCCTCCTTAAATGAAATGCATGCTATACTATCTGACATATCGATGCTCGCACAAAGAAGTTACATGGATGGTCGCTCCTCAACAGCCTTATTCTCCGCACTAGTTGACAGCATTACTCCGTAGTGTTCTTGGCTAGCGTGGGTATTGTGGTGGGACGTCACACCATATATCATCTCGGCCGTTGAATTTAAAGCTTTCGACGAGCTCTTGATTTTCGCTGTTGAAAGTGAAGCCTAACACTGAGTAGATCACGAGATAATTGGAGGAGAAGGAGGTGAAGTCTCGGCCATTAAGTAGAAATGAGCCGTCGGCCAAAGTAAGCTAGGGTTTCACTGGAAAATGTGCTTATATAAACAATTATAAACATTATTTTAATATTATTTCCACTTTAACAAGATTTTTACAAACGAACTCCAAACAACGCATCCCGACAAGCGTTTATAATGTTTTACCCACATTTCGAACACAATGGAACGTGTTTCAGGGGCTAATTTGGTCATATGTGAAAGATAGCTTTTCAAATCGAGTTTAGATATTAAATTATCGATTTAAATCTCAATGCGTTTCTCACTCGTATGGACAAACGGTAACTCCAAACGTTGCAAAAATTGAAATCCAATAATAACTAACTATTACGGATCCAGTGGAACTAGTTTCTTTGAATTCCGAGACTGTGCCCCGGAAGGCTATTTTAACTCGTCGACTAAATCGAGCTATTTTCAAAATCGTCGAAATCACTTAAAATCTCACTTTTAAAATTTTATTTACTCTATTATAAAACGTATAGAATTTATATTCACATTAGAAATCATTCTGATTCAGTTTAAATCAAAATCTGATTATTTGCATTATTATATTATTAAATTCCATTATTAAATTAATATAAAATTCCAAATTCAACCTATCGACTTTTAATTCCATCCAACGGTCCAGTATTATAATTCAAATCCAAATAGACTTAAAATAAATTTTAGAATCTATTTTTATACCTATTTACACCCAAACTCACCAATTATCCCAATTTCAATTATTGAATTATTATTATTCAAGCCTAATTAAACTGCCATATTTGAAATTTAACCAATCTTATTAATTTAACCAACTCTTTTTACTTCAAAAATCAAATTATAATCCATATCCAACATTTAAAATGAATTAAATGTTCAGAATTAACGACTAGAAATTTTGGGTCGTTACAGTAAACTTACCTATAACAACAGTTATCAGGTATAATTTTAATCTTCTTATCATCTTGTCTTAATCCTATTTCATTCTATCTTTTTCCGTGTTTTCCATACCTCGTTCCTTTTCGAGGACGAAAAGATTTGAGTGGGGAAGAGTGTAACAACCCTGTATTTTGTGATTATTTTAATTATTTTAACTGAAATTCCTGATTTGAAAACTTTATTTTATTTATTAAAATGGATAAATTTTGTTATTTTAAAATGGATAAATTTGAAAGCAAATCCACATTGCTGACACTACATCTCTTCTTCCAAAAGAAAATATATGAGCTTACTGTCACCATATTATTTTATAAAAAGCAAACGTTTAGACTTATAGCCATCAAGTGGCCGTGTACCATAAGTGCAAGTGCACGTTTGCATTTAATAAAGGTGTGGCCGTATAAAATGTTTCAGATATCACGTTTTCATAGTAAATGCATTGTACCCTTCATCCCTCTGTCATCAATTTTCATTTTTCAAAAGTAAACTTTACTGAAGAGCAAAAAAAAGACATTAATGGCCAAGTGAAGCAAATATGGGTATTATTTGACTGTGAAATAATTTAAGGTGAGTTCAACACTCATATACTCTAATTTATTCTTGGTTTCATCTGAGCATACAAGTATGGAAAATGTCTTAATTGCTCTGAATATTTATGCGTGCTTAAAATATTCATGCATGCTTAAAAATTTTTGGTCCAGAACTTAACTCGACTTCATGCAGCCACATTTTTGTTGTGCGCATGCTATTTCTAATTTTACTTAGTTGCATTTTTTTTGCTTTTGTTGATCTACCTTCGTTTAAATGCAATTTTATTGACTGATGGAGTTTGGAGTTAGTTTATTATCAAATAATAGTTTTTAAATATATATAAGTGAAAACGCTGGAGGCTTTTAAACATTAAACTCTAAACTGATAAAGAAAAAAAACAGTAAGTTCAAATATGGGAGGGTTGCGCATCCTACACCTTGCATAAACATCTCCTACTTCATTTGGTGCATGTAAATGTCATTATACCCCACGTTAAAGGAATCTCTTTCCTTTGCATGCAAATTAAAGGTTTGAACACCTGATGCTACTTATCTATAAATAGGCATTTCTCACTTTTGCATGGTACGTGTCCTGTTATACTCCCTCTGGCAAAAGATCTTCTTGCATTTGTATAAGGTAGTTTCGGAAATAGAGTGTGCTCTTAAATGCACATATCCTTGTTTTATCATTTCATGAAGATAAGTTGTGGTTGCCTTGATATTTTAGTTACGTGTCCTTGCATATATATTCATTTGAGTGCAAAAGTGCATATATTTTAGTTACGTGTCCTTGCATATATATTCATTTGAGTGCAAAAGTGCATATATTTTAGTTACGTGTCCCACTCTCATCACCAAAGTCAAGTTATTACTTTATTACATGCATACAAAGGTAATGTACACGTTTCAGTGAGTTTCTTTTTGTACAAGAATTCATGCATGGATAAATCTAAGTCCAAGTTACTTTAATTTGTAACTCATTTTTATACGCATGTTTGGTATCTAGAATTTTTGTGCATGTAGATTATTCCCTGGCAGTGCGAATTTATTTTGTTGAATTTATAGTAGTGCCACCTACCGGTTGTTAACGCTAAAATTTGAACGCTAACACCCCAGTGTATGAGTTGTAGTTGTGAAAGCACCACCCGACGACTCGGGAACAGATTACAAGCGGATAATAGTAGAAAAGCGGTAAACAACAACAATTTTATAGTGGTTCGGCTTTAGGGTATAGCCTACGTCCACTTTAATTACTTTTATTAATAATCTCGTTACAAGCTGATACAATTCTTCCCAAATACAATACACTTTGAATTACAAGAGACTTAGAACAAGTAGCTTAAACTTCGATGAAGATGAGAGTTTTCGAATCCATGTTGGATGTATGTGATCTCTTCTTGAAGTTGTTTGTAGCGTTCTTAATATCTTGAGAGCTTCAAGTGTTGGATTGGATTAGTTTGGAATGCAGCAGAGTAACGGTGTTTGAAGGAAATCAGCCCCCAAAAGTCCTCTTCTAGTTGGAGCTAGGGTCGTATTTATAGGCAATTCTAGGCAGGAAACATTACCAAGTCTTAAGTCGTAACCGACCTAAGTTGAGTCGTGGACGACTTAAACTAAGTCGTGGGTCAGTTGTCACTTAAACGCTGGGTCCAGACTTCTTAAAGGCATCCTTGCTGAACCCTAGATATATCACAAGTCCTAAGTCGCAAATGAGTTAACCTGTCCTCTCATAAGTGATGCGGCATTGAACTGATTCTTGTGTACGACTTACCATAGTCTTAAGTCGTGTACGACTTACCATATGTCGTAGGTCGTGACCGACCCAAACTGATCCTCGGCTTGTGGCTTAACTGGAGTTAACGAGTCATGGTGCAGTATTGAATTTGCCTCTGTGGCCTTAGGTCGTGAACGACCTAGTAAAGGTCGTAAGTCGGTCACGACTTAGGCGTAGTCGTCTTAACTCCTCGTCCCTCGAGTCGTTAAGTCATAGTTCCTTTAAGTTGTTGGACCGTTACTCCCTTGGGTCATTTAGGTTGTAATGACTTAAGTCGTAAACTTCCTTAAGTCGTGTCATCCTTAACTAGTAAGATTATGCCAACCTTAGGTCGTCAGGCCGTAATGTTCTTAGGTTGTGGAGGCCTTAAGTCGTAGACCTTTTCTCGTAGACCCTTTAACCTGTGGAGGCCTTAAGTCGTAGACTCCTTAACTCGTAGATTCCTTAACCCGTGAAGGCCTTAAGTCGTAAATCCTATCTCGTAGATTCCTTAACCCGTGAAGGCCTTAAGTCGTAGACTCCTTAACTCGTAGATTCCTTAACCCGTGAAGGCCTTAAGTCGTAAACTTTAACTCGTAGAGGAAACTGGGTTAACACTTGCCCCTCGAAGCACATGCCTTGAGTCGTAAGTCGTGTGCTTCGACTCATCATAACCCTGGTGTGCCGATTCGAGTCCCACTTCCCTGAGGTATAAAATGCTTGGGTCGTTCCTCCTATTTCCTTCTTCCCATTACCTACCTCTGAGCTATTTCTGCCATTAACACGTCCTCGAGCTTTCGGAAACAAATTCAACCAGTTCATCTTACCGTTGATTCAGTCCCTACAATCCTCATCATCGCATCGCGTAAGTAGATCCGCAGTTCATTTGATTCCGCGATAGCTATTAACTTGCGAATTTAATCCAGTTCCTTATACCACGCTTCATCACAATTGTTGCCACGATCGATTGCTGGTGAGCTTGAGGTAGTTCGATTAGATTTTGGATAATTCGCGAGGAGAGGATAATGGGTTTCAATCTATTTATATTTTATTTTTATCAGGCTGTTAGGGGTTTGGAGAAGACGAGATAATAGTTAGTGGGTTCATCGGTTTAGGGGTGAGACGGTCTATGGGTTGAGGAGTGGAGATAAGGTTTTTAGGTCGTAACTGAGTTAAGACTTAGAAGAATTTGTATCTTTCTGACTTGAAGCCTTGTCTTCCTTTTATGACTCACGATTCAAAGGACTTTCGACTCAAAGCCTCAACGACTCAAAAGTGAAGCGACCTATCCTGTTTCTCCTCATAATTCTTTAGGTCGTGGACGAGTCAACCAGAGAACCAACGACTTAACTTAATCCGAAGAGAAATTCTTAACTCGTAGACGAGTTAGCACTTAAGTTGTTGTCGAGTTACCACTTGAGTCGTTTACGACTTTACTCTTGAGTTGTTTACGACTCAGCACTTGCATTTTTAAACTTTGCTTAGACCTTGAATTGTTGCATGGATTTTGATCTGTTGAACTTTGCTGCATTCTTTTACAGATTACTTTAACTTGTGGGTTAACAATCTGTTTAATATGATATTTACAGAAAATTGGGACGAATATACTGCCATCAACCGCCCACATCAAATGACAGATTAGTTAATAACAGATAATTAACTTAAGTAAATTGTGTGAACGATGTGCTATCGATTTCAAGTAGAATATTAAAGCAACACTGAAATAGTCAATTGAAACTGACCAGCCTGCACTAATATTATGCTTGAATTTCAAATTAACAAGTTCTGAAATTACCGTAGTCGATAATTCGTCGACCAGTTTAATTCCAGCTATATTTACTTGCTATTTTTATCAGTTTTGCACGACACTTCACACTTTTAGGAAACGTGCACCTTCATATTTGAATATCCAGTTGCTTGTGTAGAATGACTTCTCAGGAAGAAGATGCAACAGTTCAGACGGGAGAGGCAACTGTTCTTCCAGCTCCACTAGTTAATCCTCCCGAAAGAGTTCCTACTACACTATCATATAAAGTTTTTCGCCAGCTGTGTGCTCAGTTTGGCATTGCTGAATCAGATGCCATTCTTCCTGAGAGAAGTAACACTGCTGACATAGCACCTTCTGGCTTTGTGACAGTTAACCGGCATATGTGCCTAAGTGGGGGCGTTCCTCCTTTCAATGACTTTTTCCAACAACTTCTTCATCAATTGGCCATTGCTCCATCCCAACTACACCCCAATGGCTACGCCATTCTAATGGGGTTGTGTGTGCTATTTAGGAGAACACTTGATCGACTTCCGAGCTTTGATGAAATTTGTTACTTATGATCCTTTAGCCGGACCAAAGATCGTCCTTCTATTACTGTTGTGAGAAGCGCCCGAAATCGCAAATTAATTGTTGGCCTTCCCGACACTGCTCACGGGTTTCTAACCCAGTTCTTCTTCGTTCGTTGCCCCCCGGGGTTTTATGCTCTGTGGAGGGAAGGAAGTAAGACCACCCATCCTTGCTTCGTTTGTTATCTGGCCTTTGTGAGACTGACCTGCTAAGTGTTAACTCTGCTTCTTTTATTTTCAGCGCTGCCTCCTCCCTCTAGGAATCCCAGTCACAAGTCGACTTTCGAGAGGCTTAAGGCCGTACCGGTTGAGGAGAGAGATATTCAATTTCTGTTGAAAGATGAGTTTCTGCATCAGTACGGACTTTTGCATACTTCTCGTTCTACGCGTCCTCATGAAATTCCAGACTCCCCAGCTAGAGTGTTGGATGCCTCAGTTTCTACTAGCACATCCATATCTAAAGGACCTGCTCCTGAGACTTCGCTAGTGAAGTGTTCCTCTTCTGTTGATGCTGCAGGGCAGTCTGACAAACTTGCCCCGGTTATCGAGGAAGAAGAGCCTCAGGGATCTTCCCATCATTCACAAGAATCTGGTGAAAAAGCTGAGAAATCCAGTCCTGTCAAGTAAAGTAGGGACGATACTTTCGAAGGACTGAGCGACCTTTTTGCTACTTCACAAGAGATCTTTAAAGAAGATCCTATCACTGCCGGGATTTCTTCTTCAGTAGTTGAAGCTACTTCTACTTTGCAACAGTTGCCGTCGACTCAAGAGTTGACGCTATCTATTACACCCACAACTACTCCCCCATTAAAGAGTGGTTCGTAGACTGAAGCGCGTAGTTTGCACATCACACACACTTAGAATTCCTGGCACTTTTATGCTCTCTCTTTTCTTTTTTAAACGTTTGAAGGATTCTCAAGTTTTATTTCTTCTTTTTAAATTTTAGGTTTACCAATGAGGCGAGGCAGCTCGTACTATGATGACTTTAAGCGATATGGGAAACGCAGTCAGTATGGCTATCAATCCTATCCTCCTATTCATAGAGAGACTAATGAAGAAAGGGCAGCCCGGAAGGCTCGGGAAAGACGTGATTATGAAGAACGCTTTGGAAGACCAGATAGTCGACATGATTCCTCCTACAAAGAGAGTGACTCCCTTAAACGCAAATCTCATGATGATAGAGGGAAGAGTCACACAACTGATGACTCGAGCAAACGAGCCAAAGTTATTGAGGAGCCAATGCCTGTGCCTTCAGAGAAGATTATTGCTCCTACTTCTTCTCAATCTCCTGCCCCTTCCCCTACTGATATCCAAGCAATCATTAAATAGGCCATCTTACCAAGTTGGACCAGGTCCAGCCACTCTTCAACGCCGATTTCCTAATTGGTGTTTAAAAGGAGTTTGCTTTGACCTCGATCTGGTTCCCATAGATAAAAATGCTATGCTACGGAACCTTGATGCAGTCAGAACCGATATTGAGAGGATGTCATCTTGGCAGAAACTCGTTGATGAGCTCCAAAGGGTGAATAGGGCCAATCTTGAAGCTATGCTTACCATGGAGAACGACAAAACTGAATGGCAAAAGATCCTTAAACAGCATGATGCAGAAATGAGGAGTATCGCCGATTATAATGAGAAACTTGAGGCAGAAGTTGGGAAACTTAAAGAGGAGCTTGCTACCTCTTCCACTTCTTATTCTCAAAGGGAAAGTGTGCTTCTTCAACAGGTGCGGGATGCTCATGCCGCGCAAAGGGATGCTGAGGCCAAGGCTGATGAGTTGGAGCAGATTATAGAGGGCAACCGTACTGACATTACTCAGTTGCGAGGACAAACTGGCCTTCAGGCTGCAGAGATTCAAAACTTGAAAGCCCAGTTATCCAAAGTCGAGAGAGAGCGGGATGAGGCTGTTGCGGGCAGAATTACCGCTGAAGAGGCCCATGAAGCTACCAAAGCTGATATTGGCTCGACACTATTTGATTTCTACTTGCAATGTATATTAGGGCGTGGCAGTCTTGCATTCCTGGGCCCCAAGTATGAGATTACCCTGGCCGAAGTGTGGGAGGCCGCACTAGATATGTTTAAAGGGGCCGGGTACACTGAAGAGGAGTTGGAGGTGCACTACTTAGACTTTGAGGCTCGCGTAGCCCTTGCCAGAGGGAAAGAGCAACTCGCCAGATCGCGGGTTGAAATAGTGGGGGAAGAGCATCAAGAAAAAGAAACAAATTTGACTGTTCCTGTCCCTCCTTCAACTTCGGTCGATGCTGGCATTATTGGCTCTAGCTCTTATGTACCGATCCCTGCTCAAACTGATACCGGGGCCAAAATTATTCAAGTTACAGATGAATCGCAAGAGAGTGCTGAAGCCCCGGACTATGAAATTGATGTAATAAAGACAACTTCTGCAGGTAACTCCACTGTAAATTTCGCTCAAGTGGATTGCTCATTTACTTCACATGGGTTTAATGAGCTCCTTGACTATTTTCTCAACCTTGATGAGCCTTCATCTCCTCTCTTTACTGACTTTAACCTCTTTTCTTCTACAGAGAAAGTATCAAGCACCGCTCAGATTTCTCCTCCTCTGGTTATCCCTCCTCCGTCTCTCCAGGTGGCTCCTCCTTCTGCTTCTCAGCCCGGGTCGCAAGAGGAACAAATAGAAGCCCTCCATGGTTTAGACGATCCCATCGCTTCGCAGGAGCATAGAGACGAGGGACTTGTGGGAGGTGAGATATCCCCGGAGCGGACCCCTTCTGATGACATAACTTTGTCTAAACTTGCCACTCCGGGAAGTGAGTCTTCCTCAAAGAGGAGGAAAAAGCATGGAACGTCAAAGAGGAGGGGGAAGATAATCACTGTTACTGAAGGGGAGCCAGAACTTGGACCAGCTGCACCTACCCCTCCTTCTTCCCTTGTGCCAACTGACCGGCCTGAAAAGCTAATCATTCGGCCGGGAAAAGGGTCCAAAGGTAGTAAAAAGAAGTGAACATTTTAGCTTTTTGCCTTTTGCATGTACTGGTCGAGAATTGTGCGGGTACCGACCCCCGCTTTTCTTTATTTTGAAACCTGTACCTGCATTTCGATTGAATAAAATGATCCTTTGTTTGTACAGACTTCTGTTTGAATGCATTTATTATTCATTTTTGCACAAGTTTATTTATATGATATTGCAGCGGGCTTATGGTATGTTGTTTGAGTATTACTTTACTGATGCAGCTATACTATTATACCATGTTGCCCCCATACCTTAAGCTTGCTGCAATATCTTATACTTCGAGGGGACTTGCACTCTTATTTGCTAAAGAATAATTATTTTATTTTATTTTATTTTTAAAGAAAATTTTTGTAGAGTACAACTCCCTTCGTATAAGTTTCTACGCTTTGTTGTTCGAAGAAATCACTTTTTCCTTTTACTTATGTGCATATTTTACCAAGTGAATTCTTCTATGTGGTAAAGCAGGCCTCTGAAGGGCACTTTAACTTTTTTTTTTTTTTTTTTTTTTTTACAAAGTTGTACCTCTGAGGAGGGATTTTTCACGTTTCAACACTTGGAAGTTTTATTTCAATCTCGGTGAAACGTGTACCTCCAAAGAGTTGTGCCTTTGAAGAAAGCCTTTTCACGTTTCAACACTTGGAAGTTTTATTTCAATCTTGGTGAAACGTGGGCTTCCGAAGAGGTCTTTCTTCTTGATTGTGTCCCCGGGAGGGGGTTGTACCTCTGAGGAGGGATTTTTCACGTTTCAACACTTGGAAGTTTTATTTCAATCTTGGTGAAACGTGTACCTCCAAAGAGTTGTGCCTTCGAAGAAAGCCTTTTCACGTTTCAACACTTGGAAGTTTTATTTCAATCTCGGTGAAACGTGGGCTTTCAGGAAGGTCTTTATTTTGTTTTTGCATTTCAGCTTTGGTGAAGTGAAATTCCGAAGAGCGGTTGTTACACTTCAACTCCTGGCGAAATGTGCCTCCGAAGAGGGCTTTTATTTTGTTTACATTTCAACTCTGGTGAAGTGAAATCTCGAAGAGCGGTCTTAACACTTCAACTCCTGGTGAAATGGGCCTCTGAAGAGGGCTTTTATTTCGTTTGCATTTCAACTCTGGTGAAGTGAAATCCCGAAGAGCGGTTGTTACACTTCAACTCCTGGTGAAATGTGCCTCAGAGAGGGTTTCCATCGCCTGGAAGTTACTCTCTCAAGGTTGGAGGGTCATGACTCCTCCAATCTTTTTTGTTGAGTAGAGAACTTTCTTTTTTGTGGCGTATGACCCATTAGAGGTCTTTATCCTCCGAAGAGTTGTGTCTCCGAAGAGGACTTGTGCTGCCGATGATGGCTTTGGTTGTTCCTCTGTTGACTTGCTTATGCCTTTTCAATGATCCTCTGCCTTCTCTTTCTTTTTTTTTTTTTTTAGTAACTTGTTTAATCCAAGGAAGTGCGCTTCACTGTCAGGCCATTTCGTGAGAACGAGTACTAGCTTCTTAATTGGACGTTTGTTTGTTTAAACGATCTCAATTTATTAGCAAAGACCCGTTTTTGTCGAAATCATAGGCCGTTCAATTGAAGTACTTCCTATCTAGGATTTGAATTCGGGGCTTTTGTGACTCGAAATTTGGCGAGAATCACTTGGTCTTTTTACGTGCAAGTTTCACTTCCATTGTTTGCAAAAATTTAAATCGATATTTCAGCAATACATTCTATGTACTTTTCATATCGAAAATAAAGCAAACATGTAATAGGAATAAGGAACACAAGATTTATAGTGGTTCGGCCAGGAAATTGGGCCTACATCCACTTTATATTCTTTCATTATTTACTTGCATCAGTTTTACAATTGCTTTCAATTACAAGAATCATACATTCATAATTCTTTTTACAATATTTCAACAAAATTTTCAAGTAAAGTATGGACGCAAATGGTTGCTGTTCCATGCCCTTGGAATTTGATCTCCATCAACAGTGGTGAGTTTGAATGTGCCGTCAAGAAGCTTCTGACCTATTACATACGGTCCTTCCCAATTTGGCCCAAACACACCTGTCGCTGTCATAATTCTCTTCAGGACTAGGTCTCCAATCTCAAAGCTGCGTTGGCGAACTTTGGAATTAAAATGTCTGGCTATTCTTTGCTGATGAGCTGCAATTCTGAGATTGGCCTCATCTCTTTTTTCATCAAGGAAATCTAGCGCTTCAAGCTGTAGCCTTTCATTTTCTGCTTGGTTGAAATGGATCCTTCTGTGTGAAGGAACCTCTGTTTCTATCGGGATCATTGCTTCCGACCCGTATGCTAATGAGAAAGGAGTGTGCCCAGTCGCAGTTTTGTGAGTGGTTCTGTATGCCCATAGTGCAGTGGTAGCTTATCGACCCAACCACCTTTTGCTCTTTCGAGTTGCTTTTTGATGGTTGATTTGATGATCTTGTTTACTGCTTCCACTTGCCCGTTTGCCTGCGGATGAGCAACTGCTGAAAAGCTTTTCTGGATTTTGAATCGCGTGCAAAAATCTTGGAATTCCTCGCTTTCAAACTGAGTACCATTGTCTGTGATTATTTTCTGAGGCACACCATACCTGCAAATGATATTCTTGGTCACGAAACTTATCATCTTCTTAGAGGTGATAGTAGCCAATGGTTCAGCTTCAGCCCATTTCGTAAAATAATCAACTGCAACAATAGCATATCTAATCCCTGATTTGGCAGTCGGTAGCGGCCCAATGAGATCCATTCCCCAAATTGCAAATGGCCATGGACTGACCATTTGTGTGAGTTCAGTTGAAGGTGCTCTAGGAATTTTGGCAAATCTTTGGCATTTGTCACACTTTCGGGAATAGCTTGCAGCATCATGATTAATTTCTGGCCAAAAATATCCGTATCGGAGAATTTTCTTTGCTAATGTTTGACCACCTGAATGATCACCACATTCTCCTCCATGCACCTCAGCTAGGATTGTTTTGGACTCTTCCCAGGATACACATCGAAGCAATGGCATTGAGAATCCCCGTCTGTATAATCGGCCATCCTGAATTACATAGCGAGAGGCTTTCCTTAGTAGCTTTCGTCTTTCTATCGAATTTTCTGGCAGAGAACCTCTGAGTAGGTAGTCCAGTATTGGAGTCATCCATGACTCTTGTTCTTGAGATACATTCATAATCCAGTCAATATCCATCTCGTCTATACTTGGTGCTGAAAGGACTTCTACGGGGACCAATCCCAATAGTTGAGCTTCACCAGAACTTGAATACTTTGCGAGGGAATCTGCCTTCATATTCTCTTCCCGAGGAATGTGGCTTATTGAATAGTGATCGAGCTCACACAGAAGTTCCCAAGCCTTCGACAAGTAAGCGGGCAGGTTTCCCCCTTTCGTTTGAAATTCCTTCTTGACTTGGCATACAATAAGCTGAGAATCGCTAAAGATCTGTAATGCTCGTATGTTTAGTTCTTTAGCGATTTTCAGTCCTGCGATAAGAGCTTCATATTCGGCTTCATTGTTTGTTGAACGAAATTCCAATCTTAGTGCATAGCATAATGACCGACCTTCAGGAGTCTCAAGTACGACTCCGGCTCCAGAACAGTAATCATTTCTTGCACCATCGACATATAACCTCCACTGGATAGGGGAATTGTCGAACGTTTCTTCCTCACTGTTACCTTTATCTGTAAACTCTGCAATGAAATCTGCTAAAGCTTGTCCATTGACCGCTTTCCGGGGATGATAAGTGATGTCATACTGACTGAGTTCAATATTCCACTTTAGAAGACGACCCGAAGTTTCAGGGCGAAACAGGACTTGCTTTAAAGGTTGATCAGTGAGGACTCTGATAGGATGAGCTTGAAAATATTGCCTCAACTTCCTAGACGCAATTAGTAAGCAATAGGCGAGTTTTTCCAACTTAGAGTAATTCATCTCTGCCCCAGTGAGTCTTTTGCTGATATAGTAAACTGGATGTTGAATCCTTTTGTCTTCCCGTATCAGCGCTGCACTTAAAGCGTGTGATGATACTGCCAAGTATATAAGAAGATCCTCGCCATCGCCAGGCCTAGAAAGTATTGGAGGCGTCTCCATATGGCGAATCAACTCATCAAAGGCTTTTTGGCATTCGGGAGTCCAATTGAAGTTTTTCTTTCCTTTCTTTAGGGCGTCAAAGAATGGGATGCATTTATCTGTGGCTTTGGAAATGAACCGACTTAAGGCGGCAACTTTTCCATTGAGACTTTGCAATTCCTTCTTTGTTCTAGGAGCTTTGACTTCTTTCAAGGCAGTAATTTGAGCTGGACTAGCCTCAATGCCCCTAGCGCTGACGATAAACCCTAAGAATTTTCCGGACTCGACCCCAAACGTGCATTTCAGAGGGTTAAGCTTCATTCTGTATTTCCGGAGGACTGCGAACATTTCTGCCAAGTGTTCAATGTGATCCGCTGCTTTCTTAGACTTTACTAACATGTCATCAACGTAGACTTCCATAGTTTTGCCCAATTGCGGTTTGAACATAGCATTAACAAGTCTTTGGTAGGTTGCCCCTGCATTCTTCAAACCGAAGGGCATAACTCTGTAGCAATAAAGACCAACATCGGTGATAAAGCTCGTGTCCTCCTGATCTGGTTCATGCATCATGATCTGGTTATATCCGGAGTAGGCATCCATGAAAGATAACAATTCATGTCCCGCTGTTCCATCTACCAATTGATCGATCCTGGGTAAAGGAAAGCAATCTTTGGGGCAGGCCATGTTCAGATCTGAAAAATCGATGCACACTCTCCATTTTCCATTAGCTTTCTTAACCAACACAGGATTTGAAACCCAGTTCGGATATGTAGATTCTCCGATGAAGTTATTTTCCATGAGTCGATCAATTTCCTCTTTTAATGCTGCTGACCTTTCTGGACTTTGGGTTCTTCTTTTCTGTTTTACTGGTGTAAACTTTGGGTCAATATTCAGAGCGTGTACTGCAACTTCTGGAGATATTCCACACATATCAGCATGAGTCCAAGCGAAGACATCCAGATTTGCTTTCAGGAATGATATCAAGATATTCTGAATTGACACATTAAGTTGTGAACCCACATTCAACACCTTATTTGGGTCCTTCGGGTCAACAGGTACCGGTACCGTCGTTTCAACCGGCACTACTCTATTCTCCCCTGCACGGGCTTTTCTGGGATCCATCTCTTTCCGTGCCCCGCTATGCTCGCCAGTGCAGGGTCCGCCCCGTAATTGCTACAAGGCTGGCTCTTTGATGCGGACCGGAGTGGCCGCATCCTTTCCCATTTCCCTCTTTCTTGACTCTCGCAACTCTGTCAAATAGCACTCTCGCGCAGCATTTTGATCCCCTTTTATAACTCCTACTCCATTGTCTGTAGGGAATTTAATAGTGAGGCACCATGGGGCTAGAATAGCTTTGAATGCTGCGAGCGTTGGACGGCCAAGGAAAGCATTATAAGCAGAAAATTCATCGACAATCACAAATGTTTGCTTGCGGACCACTTTCCTTTCTCCTTCCCCAAGTTCTACTAGCAGATCGATGGTTCCTATTGGTTGCTTTGGCTCCCCGGTGAAGCCAGCGATCTTCTGCGATGAGGCTTGTACATCGACCATAGGGATTTTCATTTGGTCGAATGTCTTCTTGAAGAGGATATTACATGATGCTCCGCAGTCAATGAGAACTCTTCTGACAATGGCCGGTCCAATACCAGCAGAGATGACCAAGGGATCTAGGGTAGGAGCTTCGATACCTGAGGAATCTCTGGCTCTGAAAATAATATCATCACTGAAAGTTTTCTGTTGTTTCAGGGGCGTAGCGTCTTCTAAAACAAAGACGTCTTCTTCGGCTGGAACATATTTCAAAGCTCTGGCATATCTCTCCATCTCTCCCCAGCTCTTGCCAGCTGGGTGAGGCCCTCCTGTAATGACATTGATAATTGGCCTTCCAGATTCATGCCCCGTAGCTTTCTCACCTATCTTAGGCTGATGAACAGGAGCCTGTTGCCCCTGACTTGACGATGCAGGATTGTTGCTATTCTTTTTCACAAATTGCTGCAGCTTGTTTTCTCTTAGCAATTCTTCAATCAGATTTTTCAACTGGCGGCATTCATCAGTCTCATGACCGGGTTGATTATGGAAGCGGCAGAACTTCCCACTTTGTATAGCCTTTTTTCCGGTCCTCAAAGGGATAGGTTTAGGGAGGTCAACAGAATCTTTAATGGCAAGGAAGATATGCTTCGGCGTGTCTGATAAAGGAGTATACTCTGATGGCTTGAAGGATCGGGGCTTCTTCAGATTACTCTGCTTCTTCCCATTGTTATTTTCCCTTTTTTGCCCTACAGATTCAATCTTGCGTGGTGCAACAGTGTTATCTTCAGCTTTTTCTGACACTGCCTTCACCGGTACAGGACGGCTTTCCAGGCGTATGAATTCGTCTGCCTTTTTGTAGAACTTTTCGAGGGAGGTTGGCTCCTTCATGTTTAGCCATTTCCCAAATTCGCTCGACTTATCAATAGCCCTCATCAGATAAGTCAATATCATTCGCGGTTCAGCATTGTCCACCTCTGCCAGCGCTATATTGAAGCGGTTCAAGAAAGATCTGATAGATTCACCAGGATTCTGTTCCATACTTGACAATGACATGATGTCCTTGGCCTTTGAAGCATATAGTCTGAACTGCTCCTTGAACTTTCGGGTCAAGTCTGAAAACTGATCAATAGATCGGACTGGCAACTTGGTGAACCACAGTAGAGCCACACCCTCAAGGTACACGGGGAAATATCGGCACTTTATCTCGTCAGAGGCTCTGGCACCTGTCATGTGCCAATCGTATTTATACAAGAATTCATTCGGATCACTTGTCCCTTTGTAAGCTGGGATAGTTGGAGGGACAAATTTCCTTGGAAATTCCGCCTTTAAGATTTTCTCAGTAAATGGAGTTTTACTTGGGGCGAAACCCCATTCTTTCTCATCTTCAACCCTTTGCATACTTTCTCTCATGATTTGCCGGACCATTCCAGAAAGATACTCCTCATCATGTCGAGCTCCAGATCCACCAACCTCAGGAAGCGTTTGCTCAAAGGGACTGGCAGCCCTTTCTGGAGCATTCCTTTCATTAGCATCACGAACGTTGCCAGCATAATTCCTTCCATTACCAGCCGGTTGATTGTTTGCCCCGAGCAAATCATTCAACTTATTCAGAATTAGAGCATTTTGGGCACTCTGAGCCTCTAATTATGCATTCTGGGCGTTTATCTGCTGGTTCAGCCCTACTATTACAGCATCCAACTCCGCTTTCGTAACCCCAGCAGACGGAGTGGGTTGATTAGGTACGGGAGAAGCGGAGGTTCCCTCTTGGATATTCCCAGATCTGACAGATCTACTCTTCCTTCCAGGAGCCATTTTCTCGGATAGACTTCTGGTTTTCAGGGAAATTCTCTCTACAAACCTCTGTGAAGCAATGATGATAACTTGCCTGAGTTCAATCTTCTCAGTGAAAGCACCAAAAATGTTAACGCTAAAATTTGAACGCTAACACCCCGGTGTATGAGTTGTAGTTGTGAAAGCACCACCCGACGACTCGGGAACAGATTACAAGCGGATAATAGTAGAAAAGCGGCAAACAACAACAATTTTATAGTGGTTCGGCTTTAGGGTATAGCCTACGTCCACTTTAAGTACTTTTATTAATAATCTCGTTACAAGCTGATACAATTCTTCCCAAATACAATACACTTTGAATTACAAGAGACTTAGAACAAGTAGCTTAAACTTCGATGAAGATGAGAGTTTTCGAATCCATGTTGGATGTATGCGATCTCTTCTTGAAGTTGTTTGTAGCGTTCTTAATATCTTGAGAGCTTCAAGTGTTGGATTGGATTAGTTTGGAATGCAGCAGAGTAACGGTGTTTGAAGGAAATCAGCCCCCAAAAGTCCTCTTCTAGTTGGAGCTAGGGTCGTATTTATAGGCAATTCTAGGCAGGAAACATTACCAAGTCCTAAGTCGTAACCGACCTAAGTTGAGTCGTGGACGACTTAAACTAAGTCCTGGGTCAGTTGTCACTTAAACGCTGGGTCCAGACTTCTTAAAGGCATCCTTGCTGAACCCTAGATATATCACAAGTCCTAAGTCGCAAATGAGTTAACCTGTCCTCTCATAAGTGATGCGGCATTGAACTGATTCTTGTGTACGACTTACCATAGTCTTAAGTCGTGTACGACTTACCATATGTCGTAGGTCGTGACCGACCCAAACTGATCCTCGGCTTGTGGCTTAACTGGAGTTAACGAGTCATGGTGCAGTATTGAATTTGCCTCTGTGGCCTTAGGTCGTGAACGACCTAGTAAAGGTCGTAAGTCGGTCACGACTTAGGCGTAGTCGTCTTAACTCCTCGTCCCTCGAGTCGTTAAGTCATAGTTCCTTTAAGTTGTTGGACCGTTACTCCCTTGGGTCATTTAGGTTGTAATGACTTAAGTCGTAAACTTCCTTAAGTCGTGTCATCCTTAACTAGTAAGATTATGCCAACCTTAGGTCGTCAGGCCGTAATGTTCTTAGGTTGTGGAGGCCTTAAGTCGTAGACCTTTTCTCGTAGACCCTTTAACCTGTGGAGGCCTTAAGTCGTAGACTCCTTAACTCGTAGATTCCTTAACCCGTGAAGGCCTTAAGTCGTAAATCCTATCTCGTAGATTCCTTAACCCGTGAAGGCCTTAAGTCGTAGACTCCTTAACTCGTAGATTCCTTAACCCGTGAAGGCCTTAAGTCGTAAACTTTAACTCGTAGAGGAAACTGGGTTAACACCGGTTAATTTACGTTGAACCAATGTTTTGTTTTTAACGTAATTTGTTGCCGTTATTTTTTACGGAATTTCCACACCGGCGCTATATTTTTGGAACGCGGTGTTTTGTTGACATTTTTTATGAATGAAAATTCACTGTTATTTTAACGTCAGTAAGCGTTAATTTAAAATGACTTTTCAAGCGGTTATCCCGCAACACTAATTTGGTATCCGTTTTTACGGTGTTTTGCGAAGCATAATTTCCTCGTCGAAATTGCTACAGATGTCATTGTTTAATCACGTGTTTTAAAAATCGTTTTAAAATAAATCTGTTTTCAAATTTTTTACAGTTTACGCTTTTAAAAGAATGAGGAAGCGATTTAAACGCTTCAGCAAAATTGGGGACTATGAACCCTCACTTTTACTGATTCGCTTAGTTCCGAACTTGTCTGTTTGAGAACGTAAAATGTTTATTATTTAAAATACACAATTTTGCACTTTCAAGGAAACGATGAAGCGATTTAAAAGATTTAGCAAGAACCATACTTTTACTATTTCGGTTAATTCCGGAGTCGTTAATTGAAACATCTGCTGTTTGATGATTTTGAAGATTTAGTTGGGCTTTTGAGCCACTCTGTGGACCTACGGGTCATCTGATGGGCGCCAAAATTTATAGTACTTGGTAGGCTTCGGCCATCTGAGATGCACGTGCGGTGTAGCTAAAACTCGCCATCTACTGGGATCGATCCACTTTTATGCTAATTTTCTAGTTATCTTATTTTGATTTCTAGATTTTGCGACTGATGATTTTGTGACTGCTGATTTTCTAGTTATCTTATTTTGATTTCTAGATTTTGCGACTGCTGATTTTCTAGTTATCTATTTTGATTTCTAGATTTTGTAAATTGCTGCTTTGAATTCAATTATGAATTTGGAAGTTGAGTTTGTGTATAATCTCATCTGAGATTATAAATTTGTGTATTGCTGTTAAAAATTCAATTGTGAATTTGAAAATTGATTTTGATGGAGTTTAAATTATGATTTCTTCATTTAAACTATGCTGATTATTTATGTTGTATAGTGTATAGTCTCATTCGAGGCTATAATTATTTATTTAAGTGTTTTTTATCATTCACTTATTTCTGAGAATAAATTAGACTGATCCGTTTATTATTTTCTTTTAAATAATACTCGGGTCAGACCGTGTTATTTCAGGGTGATCTCTGTCTTTGATTCTGTAGCAGCTTCGGCTTTTGGGATTTGCATCACCTTTTGTCTAGTCCTCGAGGAGTACTTTTGGTTTATTGACTCCTATCTTATGTATGTTGATGTATATGTATATGTACATTTGGTTCATGTGAACTAGTGATGTTTGTAGCATGTATTCTAGACTTGTCTTCCGCTATATATCTGATATTTCTATTCTGATGTGATCATACTATTAGTGTTGTTATTATTATGAGTTGTTCTGGATTTTTCTTTAGCCACTGTAGTTTCATTTTAGATTTGGATTGAATATATATCTTTGGGAGTAATTTATACAACTCCTATCGATGTAATCAATACTCGTCTAAGGCATAACTTACGGATGGTCGCTCCTAACAAGCCTTATTCTTCGTAATAGCAGATGTTATTCCTTATAATAACCTTTGTTATTGTGAGCATAGAGGTGGGGCGTCACAGCTTGGTAATAGAGCTGAAATTCAGAACAAATTATAATAAACACAGAACAGAAGTAGAATGGAACATGTGTTACAACTATTTGAGGGTTTTATTCGTGCCTTTCTAATCTATTCTTTCCACTTTAACATGTAGAGTATATCTAGGAATAAATTATATATTCCGTAGTATTCCATTTGTTAAACTTCTTATAAATTGTGTATTGTTTTAACTAAACATTACCTTCTCTTATCTCTCAGCCTATGGCTGGAAGAGGTAGAGGGAAGCGTTCTTCGGCAGGCCCGTCTAGTTGTTCTCATCCGGACGGTGTCTATATGTCAGCTGATCAGTTTATGGAGCTATTTCGGGGTACTCAGCCTCCTGTAGCTACTCCCGCGGCTCCTAATCACAAGTCTTCCTTCGCCCGCATATGTAGTGACTATTCCCACCTTGGAGGTCAGCCTTTCAAGGGTTCGAAAAGTGTTATGGAGGTTCATACTTGATTGCGCACTTGTGAGCGCATATTTTCTCGGATGGATCTTTCTGATCATCATCGCGTTCTCGTGGCATCTAGCATGTTGCAAGAGCATGCGCTTGATTGGTATGAGCTTTTTATTTTGAAATTTA
Organism: Allium cepa; assembly: GCA_030765085.1. Lineage (NCBI taxonomy): Eukaryota > Viridiplantae > Streptophyta > Magnoliopsida > Asparagales > Amaryllidaceae > Allium > Allium cepa. The sequence goes on along the minus strand of CM060939.1, from coordinate 956,946,883 downwards.
ATGATTCCTCCCTCTCTTGGTTTCAGTTTAAGGAACGACTCGAACTTAAGTTCGTTCCTGAATCAGAAAAAGATAATCTTGCTCGTAGTTTCCTTGAGTTGAAGCAAGGAGAGTCATCTATTTCTGATTATGTTGCATCTTTTGTGGCCTTATCCAAATACAGAGTTGAGTTCATTAACACTCCGTGTAAGAAGAACCTCCGTTTTGTTGATGGTTTGAAGAAGTATTGGAAGAAAGTTCTTTTGCTTCATCTTAAGCTCTCTTTTGAGGAGCTTGTTGATTCGGCTCTTTGTCTTGAAGCTGTTGAAAAGGAACGTGATAGTTGTGATGATGTTGAGGTTTCTAAGAACCCCAACAAGAAGAGGTTTCCATTTCGTAAGCCTAATTCTTCCAACCAGAAGAAAAAGAAGCAAGCTACATCTAGTTCTCAGCCTAGTAGTGCACCTTCTGTTCAGAGGGCATGCTATAATTGTGGTTCGTTGGATCTCTTTCATTGTAATGGTCCCAAGCCTCACATTTGCCGCTATTGTAAGAAAGAGGGTCATCGGATTTCTGATTTCCCTCCTGCTTCTAGGGGTCTCAAATCAGGGAAGCTTAATGTTGCTAAAGCTTTTGGTGTTTCTTCTCAGCCCAAAGGTATTACTCCTTCTGTTTTGGAAGGTTTTATTTTATTTCATGGCCGTTCTATTAGAGTTCTTTTCGACACGGGTGCATCACATTCATTCGTGTTAAAGGAGCTTGTTGATGTTATTCATTTGGATGTTGTTACTCTTTTGCGAAACTTTGAGGATCGTAAATCCTATTGGTGGATCCTCTACTCTTTGCTTGTTGTGTGTTGATGTTGAGATTATTCTTTGTGATTTTACCTTTCATGTGAATCTGCATGTTGTGGATCATCTTGGTTTTGATGTGATATTGGGTATGGATTGGCTCGTTCGTTATGAAGTTCAAATTCTATGTCCCGAAAGGACTTTGTATCTCAAGCATCCCGATGTTAGCGAGCAGTTATCTATTGTATTTCGAGACATGGATCATGCTTCTAGTGCTCTCATTTCTTCCTTCGAGTCGGAGGATATGATTGCTAATATTCCAGTTGTTTGTAATTTTTCTGATGTCTTCGAGCCTATTTCGAGATTGCCGTCGAAAAGAGAAATAGAGTTCCGTATTGATCTTATATCTGGTGCACATCCTGTCAGTCGTCCTCCCACGAGGATGTTTACTAAGGAAAATGAGGAACTCAAGCAATAATTATATGAGTTGGAAGCAAAGCATTTTATCCATTCTAGCTCGTCTCCTTGGGGCACCACCATTGTCTTCGTTAAGAAGCTAGATGGTACTCTTAGTCTTTGCATTGATTATCGCAAGCTTAACGAGCTTACTATCAAAAATAGGTATCCATTACCTAGGATCGATGGCATGTTCGATCAATTAAGTGGCGCTAAGCTGTTCTCCCAACTCGATCTTGCTACCGGTTTTCATTTGGTTACGAGTTGCGGAAGTTAGCATTCCACTTATTGCACTCCGCACTCGTTATGATTCTTATGAATGACTTATTACGTCATTCAGGTTGCCCGGCTTATTTATTCCATTTTGTGAATCGAGTATTCTACAAATATCTCGACGACTCCATTTTGTGTATTTATTGATTTTGGATGAAAACAACAATTTAAAATATTACAAGTATAATTGGATTTACGTTATCATATAGAAAATGATTTTGTGATTGTATTGCCCATTGAGTGCTTTAAGAGTTCTCGTCGATGCGCTTGATCAATGTTATTGATAGGAACCTCCTAAATGCTTTGATGAGACAATTCGACACAATAAATTTATAAAAAGTAAATTTTCTAGAAAATGATTTCGTAAAGACAATTAAGATTTTTGGAAGTTTTATCTTTTCAGGAAAGAAGACTATTTGAAAGAACTCCTTTCTGATACTCTTATCCTTGTGATTCATAAAGGGTGATCATGCCTAATGTTCCTAATCTTATTAATGACATTCTTGAGGACTGTCATCGTCTAAGTATACTATCCATCCGGATAGTAGTATGATGTATGCTGATATGAAATGCTTATACTTTTGAGAGGGTATGACACGTGATGTTGCAAGTTATGTGAGTCGTTGCATGACTTATCAACTTGTTAAAGCAGAACACCGTCGTCCTAGTGGTCTTTTGCGACCTCTCGAGATTCCATTATGGAAATGGGATCAAATTTCTATAGACTTCATTGATGGTCTGCCTCGTTCGAGGTCGGGCCATCCTGGTATTTGGGTGATTGTGATCAATTGACCAAATCATCCCATTTTATTCCTATCAAGTCCAATCGAACCGCTTCTTGACTTTGGTGGTAGTTAGAAAGACCACCTATCTCTTGTTGAATTCTCTTATAACAATAGCTTTCAATCCAGTATCGGTATGGCTCCTTTCGAAGCTCTTTACGGAAGACCGTATCGATCACCATCTTGTTGGTTGCAATCGGGGGAAAAGTTATTTCTCGGCCCCGATTATGTTCGTGATTGTTATGAGAGGATTGATATTATCAGACAGAGGATGAAAGAGGCTCCGAATAGGCAGAAATCTTATGTCGATCACCGTAGGAAGCCTTTGGAATTTTCTGTTGGCGATCTTGTATTCATTCGTGTTTCCCCGATGAAGGGTGTGGTGCGTTTTAGTAGCTCCGGGAAATTGGTTCCTCGTTATATTGGACCGTTTCCTATTACGGAACGCATTGGCCTAGTTGCTTAGCGCGTATCGTTACCTGTTCAGTTTTCGGGAATTCACGACGTATTTCATATATCTCAGCTTCGTCGATGTCTTCGAGATTCAGATATTATTATCGATCCTCCTATGTTGCAAGTTCTTGAGATCTCACCCGACTTGTCTATTGTGCAAAATCCTATTCGTGTGCTAGCTACGGAGGTGAAACGCCTTCGGAACAAAGAAGTTCCGCTCGTAAAGATTCAATGGTCCGCAAACCCCAAGGATTGCACTTGTGAAACCAGAGAATTCAACGAGCGTTCTTATCCCGATTTTCTCTTCTCTTCGGGTGGAGGTGAGCATTCTTATTCATCTTATCCATTTTGAATGTTTGTTGTGATGAATTATGTATGTTATTGACTACTTGTAGTATGAAAATTGCGGGGACGCAATTTTTATAAGGGGGAGTCTGTAACGACCGTGATTTTATTACCGTCGTATAAATATTCTACAAATCTTTATCGAACGTAATTTTTGAGTTACGGTCGGAGTAAATATATTAAATAGAAATTTTTAATTTAAATTTGGAAAGAAAAATATTAAAATAAATTTCTGCTTGCCGTAAGCCAAGTTGACAATTTTATAAAAAAACATTTTTTATTACCAATGGTCTAAAATGCAAAGTGAAACTTCAACACATTTTTCTTTTTACATTTAGCGTTGTTGTCACTATATTTTTGCAAGTAGGAACAAATTTCACTCAGCTGCAACAAAGATTGATAAAGTAAATAATGTGAACACTTTACATTTTCTTACTTCATATATTTGTATTGCTGTGAATTTAGGTGTGAAAGAAAATCCACATTGCTGAAACTACATCTCTTTTTCCAAAATAAAATATATGAGCTTACTGTCACCACATTATTTTATAAAAAGCAAACGTTTAGACTTATAGCCATCAAGTGGTCGTGTACCATAAGTGCAAATGCACATCTGCATTTAATGAAGGTGTGGCCGTATAAAATGTTTCAGATAGCACGTTTTCAAAGTAAATGCATTGTACCCTTCATCCCTCTGTCATCAGTTTTCATTTTTCAAAAGTAAACTTTACTGAAGAGCAAAAAAGGGACATTAATGGCCGAGTGAAGCAGATATGGGGTATTATTTGACGGTGGAACAATTTAAGGTGAGTTCAACACTCATATACTCTAATTTATTCTTGGTTTCATCTGAGCATACAAGTATGGACAATGTCTTAATTGCTCTGAATATTTATGCGTGCTTAAAAAATTTTGGTCCAAAACTAACTCAACTTCATGCAGCCACATATTTGTTGTGCGCATGCTATTTCTCATTTTACTTAGTTGCATTTTTTTGCTTTTGTTGATCTACCTTCGTTTAAATGCAATTTTATTAACTGATGGAGTTTGGAGTTAGTTTATTATCAAAGAACAGTTTATATATATATATATATAAGTGAAAACACTAGAGGCTTTTAAACATTAAACTCTAAACTGAAAAAGAAAAAAAAACAGTAAGTTCAAACATGGGAGGGTTACGCATCCTATACCTTGAATAAACATCTCCTACTTAATTTGGTACATGTAAATGTCATTAATTATACCCCATGTTAAAGGCATCTCTTTCCTTTGCATGCAAATTAAAGGTTTGAACACCTGATGCTACTTATCTATAAATAAGCATTTCTCACTTTTGCATGGTACGTTTCCTGTTATACTCCCTCTGGCAAAAGATCTTCTTGTATTTGTATAAGGTAGTTTCGAAAATAGAGTGTGCTCTTAAATGCACGTATCCTTGTTTTATCATTTCATGAAGATAAGTTGTGGTTACCTTGATATTTTAGTTACGTGTCCCTACATATATATTCATTTGAGTGCAAAAGTGCATATATTTTAGTTACGTGTCCTTGCATATATATTCATTTGAGTGCAAAAGTGTATATATTTTAGTTACGTGTCCCACTCTCATCACCAAAGTCAAGTTATTACTTTATTACATGCATACAAAGGTAATGTACACGTTTCAGTGAGTTTCTTTTTGTACAAGAATTCATGCGTGGATAAATCTAAGTCCAAGTTACTTTAATTTGTAACTCATTTTTATATGTGTGTTTGGTATCTAGAATTTTTGTGCATGTAGATTATTCCCTGGCAGTGCAAATTTATTTTGATGAATTTATAGTAGTGCCACCTACTGGTTAGTTTACATTGAACCGATGTTTGGTTTTTAACATAATTTGTTGCCGTTATTTTTACGGAATTTCCACACCGGCGCTATATTTTTGGAACGCGGTGTTTTGTTGACATTTTTGATGAATGAAAATTCATTGTTATTTTAATGCCAGTAACCGTTAATTTAAAATGACTTTTCAAGCGGTTATCCCGCAACACTGATTTGGTATCCGTTTTTACGGCGTTGTGCGAAGCACAATTTCCTCGTCGAAATTGCTACAGATGTCATTGTTTAATCACGTGTTTTAAAAATCATTTTAAAATAAAATTGTTTTCAAAAATTTTACAGTTTACACTTTCAAAAGAATGAGGAAGCGATTTAAACGCTTCAGCAAAATTGGGGACTATGAACCCTCACTTCTACTGATTCTCTTAATTCTGGACTTGTCCGTTTGAGAACGTAAAATGTTATTTATTTAAAATACACGATTTTGCACTTTCAAGGAAACGATGAAGCGATTTAAACGATATAGCAAAAGTACGGAGTATGGAACCATACTTTTGCTATTTTGGTTAATTCCGGACACGTTAATTGAAACATCTGCTGTTTGATGATTTTTAAGATTTAGTTGGGCTTTTGAGCCTCTCTGTTGGACCTTCGGGTCATTTGTTGGACCTTCGGGTCATCTGATGGACCTTCGGGTCATTTGATGGACCTTCGGGTCAATTACCAGTACTAGACCTTCGGGTCACTCTACGGACCTACGGGTCATCTGATGGGCGCCAAAATTTATAGTACTTGGTAGGCTTCGGCCATCTGAGATGCACGTGCGGCGTAGCTACAACTCACCATCTGCTAGGATCGATCCACTTTTATGTTGATTTTCTAGTTATCTTATTTTGATTTCTAGATTTTGCGACTGATGATTTTGCGACTGATGATTTTCTAGTTATCTTATTTTGATTTCTAGATTTTGCGACTGATGATTTTCTAGTTATCTATTTATCTATTTTGATTTCTAGATTTTGTGAATTGCTGCTTTGAATTCAATTATGAATTTGGAAGTTGAGTTTGTGTATAATCTCATCTGAGATTATAAATTTGCGTATTGCTGTTATAAATTCAATTGTGAATTTGAAAATTGGTTTTGATGGAGTTTAAATTGAGATTTCTTCATTTAAACTATGCTAATTATTTATGTTGTACAGTCTCATTCGAGACTATAATTATTTATTTAAGTGTTGTTTATCATTCACTTATTTCTGAGAATAAATTAGACTGATCCGTTTACTATTTTCTTTTAAATAATACTCGGGTCAGACCGAGTTATTTCAGGGTGATCTCTATCTTTGATTCTGTAGCAGCTTCGGCTTTTGGGATTCGCATCATCTTTTGTCTAGTCCTCGAGGAGTACTTTTGGTTTATTGACTCCTATCTTATGTATGTTAATGTATATGTATATGTACATTTGGTTCATGTGAACTAGTGATGTTTGTAGCATGTATTCCAGACTTGTCTTCCGCTATATATATGATATTTCTGTTCTGATGTGATTATACTATCAGTGTTGTTGTTATTATGAGTTATTCTGGATTTTTCTTTAGCCACTGTAGTTTCGTTTTAGATTTGGATTGAATATATATCTTTGGGAGTACTTTATAAAACTCCTATCAATGTAATCAATACTCGTCTAAGGCATAACTTACGGATGGTCGTTCCTAACAAGCCTTATTCTTCGCAATAGCAGACGTTATTCCTTATAATAACCTTTGTTATTGTGAGCATAGAGGTGGGGAGTCACAGTAAAATCATGTTCTAATTTGTGTAACATGATATGTTTTGCATATATTTTAATTTTAAAACATTTTTAATGTATAGTTATAATGTTCAAATATTGATTATATATTGTTTTCAATCTTTAATTCTAGTTTCCATTAAATAAAGTATTTTCTTTATTTATTTCCTACTTTTCATAAAACCATTTATTTATTCTTCATAATATCTATCTCTACCTTATTTTTCTTAGTTATACATTCATTTAGTAATTAAATGAATAAGTATTTAGATACCTATTTATTTCTTGGAAATAAATCTCAAATATATATATACCTTATTGTTTTAAAAGGCATACCTTTAAAGGTTTATTTTAATTAATATAAGTAATATTTTTGGTTGATATATCATGTTATAATTGTGTATATATATGTAACATTACATGTTATGTATATGTCTACAACATTTGTCCATTTTTGTTTCATTTAATTTGGATATATACTTTGTAAATTAAGTAACATATAAAGATGTAAATAGCAATTAATTTATACGTTTCTATAACTGTTTTCTTATTTATTTATTTATTTAATGTTTATATAAATGGTATGTATTTATCGAATTATTTCTTTAGCATATATTTTATTAAATAGATGGGAAACAAATCAAATACGTTACCTAATTTTAATTAAAGGTATGTGTATGTTTGATTTATTGCCTCTTTATCTTTCCATCCATTAATTTCATACCATAACTCCTCCATATGTTCCTGTTTATTTCCTTGATCCCTAGCCATGTATTTTGTATGTTACGTGAAAGAAAACATCTCTTTTTCATTCATCATACACGCCATTTTCAGATCTGAAGAGAAAGGTAATGGCTTCCTTCTCTTTTCTCCATTTTTCTTCTTCGTTTTGCCTTGTTTTTCACTTGATTTTGCTTGATCTTCACATACGGTTCTCGGCCTAACCCCTTCACCATCACCTCCACCGACCACCACCACTTCTTCCCCACCTAATCCATGGCCTAACCACCATACTCCTCTGACCTGAAAGTGCCATGGCCTCCCCTTGAACAAAACTTCACAAAAACTATGAAAAATTCCACAAAACCATGCTAACCGAGCCCTATATGCAACACCGCCTTCATTGCTTGCCACGACCACCTCCTTAGCCACCGCCACCATCAAGAACCACCATTGAACACCATTACTAACCTCTGACCTGACCTGTAGTAGCCACTGGCTGAGCCCAAATATGCCTTTGATCGAGCCTAAGTTGAACCAAAACCCTTTCTAGCCTTCCCTTTTGACCTTCCACACTTTGTAACTTCCAAACCCTTCCTATCCTTGACCAAGCCTTTTTATTTTCAGTCCAAACCTGATCCTTTACCACCTAAAACATGTCATGGCTGAACCAATTTAGCCTTAAGGCCGAGCACATGTTGTGTCAAGAGCAAGCAAAACTTGTTTGAAACTTCGTGATGTCTTTGTTTACCTCTATTTCAATTTGTTTCAATAATTTTGGTATTGTATTTATATTTATGTATGGTCTTGTTTTATTGTTATATACAAGATATACGTCTTGGTTCTCTTCCCACTTGAATCGAATCGTGCTATCGTGCTTTGCGGATTCTCTTTTGTGTGTGTTGTTTGCGAACTCCAGCTTTAAAGAGGTGAGTAATTCACACATGACATATATGCCTATATAATTGTGAAGTGACACCAAGTGAACGTGTAGAAACTTTGATATTATTTATACCTTCCTGTGATATCATTTATATGATATTAAACCCTTTTATAAAGTTGTCACGTCATCTGTTATATTCTATTCTGTTATATTGTTTATTTATTTCTATTTCTCACACTGCAAGTTCCATGTAGAATAGAATCACTATGGGTTGAAATGATACATACCCGAACGGACTTCAGAATAGGGAAAATAATTATGGGCTGAAATGATAGGCCTGAGTGATTTTTATTTATTTTTATTTGTCTTGGGATTTCGGGTTTAAAATAATCAAAACCCGGAAATTTTACTGATTACGGATTTAAATGATAATTTCCATATCTCTTGATTTAGGTGTGAAATATTTTCCGGACCCATGGTTGATTTCAAAATATGATTACTTATAAATTTCATGTTTTGTAAATGAAAGAAAAAAATGAAATTTGACTTATATTGGATTTAAATGGTTAAGCGGTGATTTTCTAAAAGGTTAAATGTTATAAGTTAATAGATGGTTTAAGTTGTAGTGTGAAAGTTGATTTAACTTAATAATGGGAATTTAAGTAAAAAACAAAAGGAATTATAAGCTTAACTTGGTAATTAATATAATTGATGTATGAATTGGATAAATATAAAATAAAAGAAAATATCAAGTTATTTGTAAAATAAAGTTAAGCAACTTAAAGTGTATTTTGAATTTATGTGATTAGCTTAAAATGTTAAATAAATGGATAGTTAAATGGAAATTTTGGAATTTAAGTTAACTTGGAAATGTGAAATTTAGTTTGAAATTAAATGTTAAGTTAAGAAATTAAAAAAGGAATTTAAGTTATATAAATAAAATGGAAATTAAGTTATATTTGAAAAATGGTAATAAAAATTTAAGTGTTAAGTAATTTGTTAAAATGTGAAGAATAGGAAATTGTACACTTGAATTTATTAAGTGAATTATTGAAAATTTGATTTTATTTATAGGAAATTTACTTTATAAAAATCATAAGTCAAAGATATTTTAATGAACATTTTTGAGTGTTAAAATATGATTTTTATAATGTTTAAAGGGTTAAAATCAAAGTTTATTTGTGGTTGAAATTTCAATATTTGAAGTGTTTAACTGAATAAATGAACTCAGAAAAGGCTAAAGTTTTTGGAATTGAATATTTGATTTGAAGGAATAATGACTTCACCTTTTAATGGTTTAAATGAATCATTTTAATTCAGAATTATAAATCATTTTGAAATTTATAACCACGGGTACTCTGCTTTGTGTGTCATGTGATTTCCTTGTGATTGTTTGATGCACACCTTTGATTTTAAGAGTGTGGCTAGAGGTGAGCGGTTACTGCAGCTCTACATTACCCTAGTCATAATAACACTGTTATTTGCATTATTTACATTAATATGGATATTTCTACGATAGTGGTTATTACTACTTAATTGATTGTTTGACTGATCCTTAAAGGATGTGCGATCCCAAGCATCCTTTAAGTTATTGTGCATTGCTATTACATTTCACTTGATTTTGTTTACATTGTATAAGTATGTATGTCCTAACTCGAGTGTTTGTGTTTTACTTTATGCTCGGGTCAGCATGAGAATGACATCTTTGGATTCACTTTCTGGAGCTAGAGTTTAGCTGGAGCTTATCTGTCTATCTATCCGTCTACTTCTTCCAGTTAGTTCCTATTCGGTATCTGTCTCTGTATTATTCATTTATGTATCTAGACTTCTATTGTATCCATTTTTAAACTATGATATTTTGTATATGTTTTGAGAGTTTGTATATAGTAGCTTCATGAACTACTATGGTATTTTATTTCCGTTGCGAGTATTCTGATATTTCTATGTCTATGATTCTGTGAATGATTTTATTTGCTCCAAATTTTATTACAATCTGTTATTTTGAATTATTCAAGTCGTACATGTGTGGATTATTGTCTATTTGAATGGTCCAAAATAGTGGGTTGTTACATCATCTAAAAGATAAAACGAAGGCCATATAAGTTCGGGGCACTGGTTGCTCTATCCCTAACCTTAGTTACACGCCTTGTTTTACCGTTTTGCTCTTACATGCGGGACAAATGTACTAGTCATTTCCACATACTCAATTTGTTATTATATTCAATATTCTTCAATTATTGTTTATGTTATAAACAATTTCTCTTAACCGTTTATTCAAACTCATATTAAAACATCCAAATCATCTTTAAATTAGTTAATTATTCTTTTAAAATTATTCACATAATATTTAGGAAAGAATTGTTAAGTTCAAACTTGTAACAACCCTAGATTTTTGCCTATATATTTTAAATTTGACTTTATTTTATTTTAATTATTTTAAATTTATTTTTATTTCAAATATTTCATTTTAAATATAAATGATGATCTATAGTTCAAAATAGTATAAATTGGACATTTTACTAAAAAAAGTGAATTTCTACTCAAACTATTTGAACTTTGACTTTTAAAATTAAAATTCAAATCATTTTAAATCTTAAAATTTATCTTTTATTATGAAAATAGATGTAATAACTTGAACACTGCTTTTCGTTTCGTTGAAAACGGAGTTAAATTGTGAAAGTTATGTATATTTCAATATTGAGTGCAATTTATTTATTCTGCAATTTTGTTATTTTTAAATTGTGTAAATTATATTTTTTTTCATATTTCATTTTAATCTGGGTCAATATGTTATTGTATGTATATTTTTGTATTATAATAATTTTAAAATAAAGTAAACAATTTTCCAAAGTCAATGGTGATTTATTTGTAATTTCTGGACACCGTTTTGGATTTTTAAGCAATTTCTTTAAATCTTTTCCTATTTTCTTTAAATATAATTTTTTTTATGTGTTAATATTTTATTTTAAGTATATTTTGTCTTTTAATATTTTTAAAGTGATGTTTGAATTTTTCCAAAGCATATTGAATTAAGTTCCAAATTTTAAGCCTAGTTTCCATTTTTCTGCTATTTTCTTTATTTAAATTATATTTAAATTTAAATTTATATATTTATTTGTGAATGCAACTTTACTTTTATTTTGTTATCTTTGTTATAAATATTTTTACAAGTCCATATAAATTTTTCAAAGTTCATTCTGTTTATTTTCCATTTTTCTAGACTAGTTTGCAATCTTGTGCTATTTTCTTATTTTAACTTATATCATTAATAAATATTTATATATATATCTTACATTTTGTTATATTTTCTAATTTGTGACTGAAATCATTATTATTTTCAGTAATGTAAACTTATATGAATAAATAAAGGAAACACCAAAGGTTTTAAAAGCTTTTGAAACGTAAGTCGTTTCTTTTACTGTTTCCTCATTTACTCTTTGGTGGTTTTTATTTATTTATTAACCTTTACTTCTTTTGGCTATATATTACTTTTTTTGGCCATGTATTCCAATCTTCATTCACTAAAAAATAAATTCTACTTCTCATTCATTCACGGCTAGGAGAAAAAATTGGGTAATGGCCTCCTCTTTTTGCACTTTTTCTTCCATTTTTTCCATACTTTTGTCTTGTTTCCTTCTTCTATTTGCATGGCCTCCTCACTATTTCCATGGCCACCACTCTCTACATCTATTCCCTGTCATCATCACCACCTACACTCTAGGTCATGACCATATCCGAGCCAACCATGGGGACAAAACCCCTCAAAATCCAACTTATGCCTTGAAAACATGCTAGTTTGAGCCTTGTTGCTTCACCACTTCATTTTCCACCACCACCACCACCTCTAGCCGCCACCACCACCTCTGACCAGACCACCACACACCACTCCAAAATCATTCTAGATCTAAACTTGAACGGCCAAGCCAAACCGCTGCAAGGCCGAGCCCTTTTGTTGACCAAAAACATGTTATTTTTCCTTAAACCCTTCACCTACCCTAAGTGTAACTTCCTCCACTTGTTTAGCCTTGTAGCCCCACCTTTTCCATACCCATACCTGATCCAAACCATGCTCAAACCTGACCTTATTGATCCCCTAGGCCATTCAAACAAGCATAGAGAGCAAGTGCAAAGTCTCTAGTTTTGTTTTATACATCTATTTCTAACATTGTTTAAGTATATCTTGTTTTTGAAACTTATGTTTCATATATTTGTTTGTCTCATGTATCCAAGGAGATTTATCTTTGGCTCTCCCAAACTTGAATCATTGTCGTGCCATAGTGCTTTTGAAGATCTCAGTTTGTGCTTTTGAATGTTGTCTCGAGCTTATACAAGTGAGTGAATCTCACCAGACGTTTATACTTATACAAATGTGAATTGACACCATTTGAATGTGTAGAACTATTATGTGATGTTATAACTGCCTGTGATTAATTAAATATGATGTTAAACCTGTTAAATTTCATGTCATATCATCTGTTATTATATATATGTTGTTACTTTTCATTTATACATGTTTATCACACTGCAAGTTCCCTGTAGATTAGAAATCACTATGGGTTGAAATGATACATACCTGAACGGACTTTAGAATAGGGAAAATCGTTATGGGCTGAAATGATAGGCCTGAACGGTTTTTGTAATGACCTGTAAATTTAGAGAATTAAACTCGCTAATTTAATAAGATTTTTTGTAACTAAATTTAAGAAAAAAAAACCTTTATAATTTATAATGAAGTGAGTGGTAACTAAATGTTTTGGATATTATCATAATATCTGTTGTTATACCCATTCCCTAAAAATAATGAAAAGGGAAAATTTGTAACATATTAAAGTGGTTAATTAATTATGTTAATTGGGTAGGTTATGACACGCAAATCTTGTTGGGGGAGTATTGTCAATTTTGACATATTAATTATGTTAGTGGTGAACATTGTTAAGCAATTTAAAACAATGAAACTTGCAATCAATTTATTTGATGAGTCTATCTTATTCCTAGTTAGCAATTCAAAACTTGAATAAAGGCATATACGGATATTTTAAAATAGAGTTAATGACAATTAATAGGGAAATTAATTATAAATTTCAGTAGTCGACCAGAATTAATTTATTGAATAATTAATGCAAGTTAATCAAATTGATGAAAGATAAATAAGTAAATTCTTTTGGTTAATGGCATGAGGACGCGAGGTTAATCCCCATTTTGTAGGAGAAATCTGCCCGTGTAACCAGTCCGGCTACCAATGCCTACAAAGTGGACGGATTAATGTGAGACGTCGTAGGATTGATAATTAAACCAAAAGGGTTAATTTACTAATTAAGTTAGTAACCAAATTGAATATGTAATTAAAGAAGATTGATTGACATGAAAGAATATGGTAATTAATTGAAATCAATTAAGGAGGATAATTAATTGGTAATATGGTAATTAATTGAAATCAATTAAGGAGGTTAAATAAAAAGGGATAAGGTAATCAATTGAAATCAATTAAAGGCAATTAAAGGGGAATTAATTGATTAGAAGAATATGGAAATCAATTAGAGGGAATTAACTAATTTAAAAATATTAGTTTGGAAATTGGGACTAGATTGCTAGATGTCCCAATGGTAGAAATCAAAAAGTGGAAACCCATAGGGTAAATTGAAACTTAACAGGTGGAATTAATAGAAATAAAACACATTTGTTTAAAAACGTTCAAACCATAAATTTGTGACGTTTTCTTCCACTTAAATCAACGCCATCTAAATATTTAGTGCTTGCCACTTTCTTTCCTTGAATCAATGCATTCACTCCCAATTTAGTTTGAACGTACGTTATTCCTTGCAAAATTTTATCACTTGATTTACGCCACTTTTTAATGCATCAAAATTTGTTATTTTCCTTTACTGTTTCAAAGTCTAATTTGCTTTAAATTTGATTTAAATCATGGTCTAATAAAAATTTACCATTTCTTTATAAATTAATGCTATCTGTAAATTGATTGCCATTTCCTTTACCAAAAGCAATACGTGATATCTCTTTACACTAAAAGTTCAAACTCATGAAATCAATGCTGGTTATAAAAATTCAAATTCATGTACAACTTCATTTGGTTAATAGGTATATAATCTGTAATTTCCTTTTACCATTCTCAGCAATTAATTCTTGTCGTTTCCTAAATTCACCAAATCAATTTAATTGCTTATTCTTATGACTAAACTTTTGCAAGATTCTCTTTATTGGAAAAGAAAATATAAAACATGGTTGGAATGTTCAATTATTTTTCCACCGTTTTTTTCCATAACTCAAGTGATAAAACCCACGCACCCTTTTATTTTGCATTGACGTCATTTATTTCAAAATCCACTTGCCGTTTTACTGTATTTGATTTTCGAATGAAAGTTATTGCTTACCTTTTCTTTTCCATTGATCTCCGCATGCCAAAAATCTTGCAACTCACTGCTAAAATAACTGCTTCCAACTTTTGGGTCTTTCCCTATAATTCAACGCAAGCTTCTTGTAATAAACATTCAAGAAAAGCAAAATTTATTTCTTACCTATAGAATTTTTTTTACTTAATCTCAAAGAAAAAATCACGCACTTTCCGGTCCATTTCAAGTTATTACCTGTCGTTTCTTCATCTTTAATTTCGAAAGTCCTTCCTTTAAATTAACAACACGTTCAAAGAAAATTGATTTCATGCCTACCTATTCCCTTAATCAACGCTTTCTTTATGTAACGTTCGAATAACAAAGCAATATTACTTGCCGTCTCCCTTATATTAATCAATGCAATCACTGATTATATATATAAAGCCTCACACACAAACTTTATATTGCATCTAAAATTTGCCTTCGTTCTTCTTGAGAAAGTGCACAGGTATGGCCACACCTTACTTTTATTTATTTTGTTCTTCTTCTTGTTTCATTTGGTCCAATGTCCACACTACTTGGCTGCTCCACCACCTGTCCGTGCCACATCTCCTTTTTCCCCTCTGATTTGATTTGCCATGCATGTCAGATTGTTGTAGGAAGACAAGCTTAGTATCCTTCTTTTGAATTCTATAGAAAATGCATGCATTCCTGTAGTTGTGGCCACTTGAACTTCTTGGGTGAGTTTTTTTTAAAATATGAATTGCTAAAGTGTGTCATCTTTGAAAAAAATGGTAACAATCAAAACTAATATCCTTCATTTTGCATACACTCACACGTGCAAAATCACGTTTGTTTCAGCAGATATGTAGAACTTTTTATTACTTAAATTATTTTCAAAATATGCAGTGACTTGTATATTTTGAGTGCATGCTTACGGGGTTTAAAATAGGCAAGGAGACCGTGCCATTTATTTAGATTGCATCACCTTGTTTTGTGAATTCATGCATGAGTCATTTTAATAAAATGTTAACAAAAGAAAAAAAAGTATATTTTCATTTGCATCTCTGGAAGAAGTAAAAAAAAAAGCAAAAACAAAAAAAAAACAAAAGAAGAGAAATGCATGTTTTAAAAGATGAGGTAGGAGTGGCTGTGCTATGTTGCGTGTTCAAGCTTTGGGAACCAGCATGCTTCACTTTTATGCAACGTGATTATTTATACAGAGAACGAGAAAAAAAAATATTAGCTGCAAATTTCATTGTTTTCAATTCTGAAGAATTTTAGTGTACGCCACCTGTTTGTAGAAAGGGAATAACGTATTGTGTCCACCTTTTTCTTTCCAGCTTTTGCCTAAAACTTTCCACTATAATTTTCATGGGTACGTAAATAGTTAAGATTTCACTGCCTGGCCTTGAGAACGTGGGCGAGTCGAGTAGTGGGAGTGGTCGAGTCAAGTAAAGTCTATTCGTTCCAGTTGTTTCGAAAATTTTGCTTTGACCGTAATTTTAAAACTCGCGTATTAGTATTTGGATCTTGTTATAGATTTCAATCAAGGCGTGGCATCCACGGAAATCTGATCGTGCCGTTGTACGTTTCTTTATCAAGTGATACAATCGTTTGAATCTAAATTTCTGCAGCTTTAAGGTGAGTATTGCTCACCAGACAAACATACCTATATATCTGTGAATTTATCACAAGTGTAATTGTAAAATTTATTTTATTTAATTTTAACTTCCTGTGATATAAACGTATGATGTTAAACCCCATTATTTATTGACACGTCATCAGTTGTTTATTTATTGAAGTATTATTGTAGTTATACTATTTAATGCTTATTTACTGTTAATCACACTGCAAGTTCCCTGTAAATTCGAGATCGTTATAGGATGAAATGATAGGTCTGAACGATAATTATTTATTAATTATTTAATTATTTATTATTTAACTTGGGATTTCGGGTTTGAAATGATAGAACCCGGGTTTTTGTAAATTGCGGATTGAAATGATATATATCCGCATCACGTGACCTAGGCTAGAAAACTATATACAGACCCGTGGTTTATATAATATTTTATGAAATGTTTTAAAAATATTTTAAATGGAAAGTTTATGATATTTTGGCTTAAATGTATTTAAAGGATTTTATGAAATTTATAATGATTTTTGAATGAGTCAAAATGTTAAATAAATGGAACTTTAAGTAAAATTTTGGAATATAACTTATTCTGAATTTTTGTTAAAAGTGAGATTTTAGCTAAGTAAAATAATTGATAATAAGTTATATTTAAGAATTTAAAATTAATTGTTAAGTTAATAATTTATTTCAGCACTTAAATGCTGTCTTTTGTAAATGAACTGTTTTAACCTATGACTTTAGGTAGCATTTTATAAGTGCTACGAAAACTGAATTTTGATTGTTTTACTAAAAGAATTTAATGGAAATAATCTTTGGGAAAAAGCTTAAATTTTGGAATTTAATATGTAATTAATAAAAATAAGGAATTGACTTTAAATGGTTTTAAATGGAAGAATTTAACTTTTAAATGTGAGTTGAAAGGCAATCAATTCCTAAATAAATTGAATAGATTTAAATGGTATTTTATAAAAATGGTTTAAAAAAATGATATTATGATATTGAAGGTATTTGAAATTTATTTTGATTTTTAAATTATAAATACCATTTTTAAAAGTTGTAACCACGGGTTAAAATAAAGGTTGGTTGTTAAAGAGACCGGGATCGGATATCTGGCATACTCTCTGTCGATACCGAAAACCACTTTGACAACCGTGTACGCGGTGGAGATTCCAAAATGAATTAGGATGGTGGTGACGTTTTCTTTAAGGTAAATACGTGGACCCGACTCCCGTGAGTTGGCATAAGGTGGCTAAAACAGGAGTGATTCTCGAATTAATGAGGTAGCACCTCTGATCGGATGCACTTCTTCGTATGCCATTCTATTACTTTTATAATTGTTTTGATGCACACCTTTGATTACGGAGTGTTGCCCGAGGTGGGCGGTAGCTGCGCGCTACGCGTTTCCATCGGTCCGGATGCGTAATTGGTATATCTACCCTGGCATTGCCTAGTTGTGCCGTGTCACCTACCATAGCGAGCCTTATACGATTTTGGTTTTGTATCATACCTATGGAGTGCCCTCTGACGACGCCCAGTACGGGGGAGATTACGGTACTTTATAGACTATGGGAATATATTATATGTTAAGGGCTATATGAGTAACCCCTTAACGCTATTTAAAAGTAAGTTTATTTTAATATAGACACTATTATAATAGCGAAATATTATTACATAGTAAATAGTTTAACGGATCCTTAGAGGATGGGCGGTCCCAAGCATCCTTTAAGTTACTTGCTCTATATTACAGTACACTTGAATTAACTTACATTATATAAGTATGTATGTCCTGACTCGAGTGTTGTGTTTATTTCTTACGCTCGGGTCAGCCAGAGTTTCAGTTCAGTTTTCATCCCGGAGCTATGATTTTTGTAGATCACTTTCAAGCTGCTGGCAAACTTCCTTTCCAGTTCTTTATCTAAAATTTTGAAATCAAGACTAGTGGACATTTGGATTGTTCTACCGATCATTTAAAACTATATTTGGATTAAAGACTATGTAATTTTTATTTGATTGAGACTATTTATTGGCTTCATGAACCACTAATATTTTTAAATTCCGCTGCGAGTATTCTGATTCCGTGTCTGTGATTCTGTGATTAATTATTTACTGTATATTTTGAGATTTGCCAAATTTTATTTACAACGCGGTATTTTGAACAATTCAAGTACGACATGTGCGGATGCGAATGGTTGAATATATCGGGTCGTTACAGTTGGTATCAGAGCTTTGGCTCTAGGCAAAACTTAGAATGTATGGTAAATTTGATTTACAGAATCACTTTCATTCAAGCTTGAATCTCCTCCTTTTCGAATTTTGGAACGTTCCCTGCGGTTCCAAAGTTCATTCGTGTCCCTCACTATTCATTTTCTTTCGATTCTGGAGTATCCCATAACTCCACTTCGGATGATCTTTATAGTGAACTGGCAGTTTCACCAATATTCTAATATAGCGGTGAAACTCCTTTACAACTAGCATTGATTCACCGATGAACCAAATCACAATCAAAGGGAACAACGACGTCGTACAGCGTGACATCCGATGAACCAAATCACAATCAAAGGGAACAACGACGTCGTACAGCGTGACATCCGATGAACCAAATCACAATCAAAGGGAACAACGATGTCGTACAGCGTGACATCCGATGAACCAAATCACAATCAAAGGGAACAACGACGTCGTACAGCGTGACATTCGATGAACCAAATCAAAAAGACATCGCACAATGCTAGTCTAAAACATAAAATGATCGTCATGATCAAAGAGAAGTGTCAATTACAGTAAGCTAGTAAATATATGAGCTTAGCTTCATGTCCCATAACCACTAGCTAAACTTAAATATTTATGAACAAATTGTAGATCTCCACTAGTAAATTGTCACAAGAGATTCAATCGCACAAGTCCAAGAATTAACCGACAAAGTAAACGCAAGCGTTTCATACCACTCGTTTTACTAGGTCGTTTAATTAGATTTCTCATACAAGTGAGGTAAAGGCTTGTATATACTAATAGATTGGAAAAACGTTTAAGAAACGAGCTTTGTAATAAAATAGTGTTGAAATCATTTTGATGAAAGAATTTTGATATTTACTACTAGTATAGAAAACCTTTATATTTTTAAAGTGACAAATCATAGAATTGATGGTAGGAACAATCAGTCACTAAAATTCACATATGAAGATGTGAGTTAATTCCAAAGAAATCGATATCAAATCCATCAAAATGGATATTCACAAAAATCCCAAAGAAAATGTCATCAGAGTCCATAATAAATGATAGCAACAAAAACGGAATCAACATGAATCGATTAATGTTGGAAATATACTCAAAAATAGCCAAAATAGGCAAATTAAACCGTTCCAGATGTCTGGAGGTCCAATCTAGGCGTCTGAAAACCAATCAGACGTATGCTTTAGAATCCAGACGTTTGAATTTGTTCTCTGGGAATAATTCAGAGAACACCCAGACGTCTGAAACTTCGAGTCAGACGTCTGAGACCTATCTAGACGTCTGATCCTAAATTTCAGACATCTGGAATTAGTCTCTGCCTTTTTTTATATATTCTGCGTGGCTATATTTTTCCTCTCTAGGTCCAAACCAGACGTCTGGACTTGGTCACCAGACGTCTGGTCACCTAGTCTGGGCAACAATTTGCCTAGGCCAAAGTGGCCAAAACATATCGGGAGTGATCGGACGAGCAACGACGACTAAGGATTTATGCCTAGCGACAACCCAGCCTTAACGGCTCCTCAATGCATCACCCAAAACATGTTCAAGCATCAAAGATTGGGTTTTTAAAGATTTGACTACAAAACACCAAAAATTGAAATATTCACCAAATCAGTCTAAACCAAAAGCAAATGAACATAAATAAGTGTTAGGAATTCATACCTAACAACAAAGATAGATATAAACATAGATGTGAGATAAAAATCTCACCTTTGAACCCGAAAACAATGAATGAGAAGCTTGAAAACGAAGGAAGATCAAGCACACTTCAATCTCAACACAAGAAGCTTGAATCTAAGCTTAAAGGAGAAACATTTCCTAAATTAGGTTAGGAATTTTCTGAAATCAAAGTGAGAATGAGTTGAAGAAGAAGAAGATGATACTTACCAAAGCTTCTCTTAGAATTTGGAGCTAGAACTTGGATTTTGCTATGGAACTAGGGCTTGGAGTTTTAATTTCCATTCTCTTCCACCATTGTTGCTAAAGCTTGAAGGGTTAGGAATTAGAAATGAAATGAAGATAAGTGGGGGTGGAGTTAGGGCTCAGCTGAGGTTAATGGGCTGAAACCCAACCAAAGGCCCTAAGTGAAAAGTAGCAAAATTCGACTAACTCCAAACATATCGAAGTTTATACTCAAAAGTTCGCAAACGTCATTTTGAACTCAATGGGGGTGGTCTCGAGTCCCAATTCGAATGTTTGCAAAAATTGGCTTTTCGGACCAAAATCCGACAAACGATAAAATATTTAAATAAAATATTTAAATATACAATCGATAAATATGCAGGTTGTTACATACTCCCCTCCTTAAAGAAATTGCGTCCTCGCAATACTTAAGAGGAAAATAAGAAGTAACAACCATGGAAGCATATCAAAACAAAAGAAAATTTGAATCAAGAAGTCCACCATAAAGAGCACGAAGGAGTAAATCCGAAAGTTTTCGTTCGATGAATTCTCAAGATTTCTCAAGAGCAATCCTTAGGATTTGAGAACCATTGAACCTTTATTAGAAGAATATCTTTATTCCGAAGGCGCTCAACCTCCGAAGCAATGATGCAAATGGAATGTTGCTCATAAATCAAATTTGGTGAAACTTCAATTTCCACAATATCACCGGGCACAAGAATAAAAATCGGAATCCCTAAGGCATTTCCGTAGATAAAAGACGTGGAGAACGTCAAGAATAGAAGAAAATTGAGCCGGTGCAACGACGTAGTATAATAACAGTACGCCCGAGAAACTAGAAACTCAAATAATTTGGGACATTAGCGTAGTACAAAGACGGTACGCCCAATGAACCAAAGCCCGAATAATTTCGGAACACTGGCGTAGTATAAATATGGTACGTCCAATGAACCGAACACCATAAAAGAACATCGTACGCTAGTCCATAAAAAAAATGAGATAAAGCTCAATAAAACGAAGTATATCAAAACGTTCGACGAACTTGATAAAAAGATAATTCAATTCAGACAACATCAAAGAATCAACAACTTGTTGCCTACGACAAAGCGCGTTGGCAACACGATTTCCAGAATATCAAGATCATAAGATGCCAGGAACTCGAGTCGACAAGAAGTTCCTTATGAGAAAATAAATATTCCAAAGATTTATGATCGAGGTACAGAACAAATTTCTCATCCAAATATGATGATGCCAAATTCCAAAAGTAAAAACAATAGCCGCGAGCACTAGATCATGAGTGGCATATCTAGTCTCGATAAGCTATAATGATTTAGAAGCACAAGTGATAGCACGTTCTCCTTTGCAAGAGAATGGCATCCAAACCAATACGACTAGTATCGATACAAAGAGCAAAGTCTTGGTTCCCCTTCAGGAATCACAAGAATAAGAGTATCGAAAGGAAGAGTTCTTTTAAATAATCCTCTTTCCCGAAAAGTTAAAACTTTCAAAATTACATTTTTATTTTTATGTAATAATCTTTCTACAAAAATTTACATTTTTACAAGTCAATATATCGTGTCTGACTGTCTCATCAAAGCTTTTAGGAGATTCTTATCGATAACGTTGATCAAGCGCATCGACCAGAATTCTTAAAACACTAAATGGGCAATACAATCACAAAATCATATTCTACAGGATAAGTAAGTTTCTCAAAAACTTCTAAGAATATTCTTTGTTCGTTTTAAGAACAAAAATCCAGTTATAATTCTAAATAAATCTTATGAAAAAGATTTTGCAAAATTTTAAATTGCTATTTTCATCCAAAATCAATAAATGCAAAAAATGGAATCATCGAGATATTCGATAGAATGCTCCATGCCTAAAATGGATGAAATAAGCTGGACAAACTGAATGACATAATAATTCATTCATAGGAATCATAACAAGTGCGGAATGCGGTAAGTGGAATGCTAACTTCTGCAACTCATAGCAAATGCAAACCGGTGGTAAGATCAAACTGAAAAGACCTTAGCACCACACAAAAGATTACTTAGGTGATAATCCTAAGACAAGCTCAAAAATACCGAAAAATTTCTCAAACTACATGAATGAGAGAAATAACACTTTCCTTATAAGTGGGCTTAAGGAATAAAATGATGCCATCAAGTCGGAATCAAAATCATAAAGGAAAAATAGAAATCTGCTTAACAGATTGAAAATGTCAAAGATGAATAGTTCACACGGGACAAAGGATATGGCCTCATAATAATTAAGCCAATCCTTACAAAAGTAAATTCCGAAGCCTAAGTAAAAATCGGCTCGGAAAGAAAAATCACATAAAATAATTTCGACGTCAATAAAGACAAATTGAGTGTTGCGGATCTACCATCCGGATTCACAATCCTCAAAGAAGTCGTCAAGCCCAGAAATGTTTAAAGAAGAAGAATCACAAGTTCTTTTGATATAAAAATAATGAGATGAAACCCGTATCAACAAGAACTCAAATAAGAGGATCACGAAATAAATAATGCCATCAAGGATTGAATGAAAAATACCTTGACTGAGAGAAGAGTTGCTAGGGGCTTGCACAATATTTAGCTTTCTCATGTCCTTGTTCAAAAGTTTGGGACATGCAGATAAAAGATGACCCGGTTTCTTGCAATAGCGACAAGAATGGGGTTTTGGACACATATTCGCATAGTGTTCCTTAGAATTACAATTGTAGCATCCTCCACGATTAGGGATTGGAGTCTTTGCTACAAAAGTAGTTTGCTTTGCTCTCTTATTGGGATTAAGGCTCTTGAACTTAATATGCCTCTTCTTGGAAGTCCCAATATCACAAACACTTCCTTTACTAACCTCTCCATGAAGAAGTGTAACATCCATAAGCTGATTGAAAGAAACTTCAAGTTTCAAAGGTAGAACCATTTCGGGGTTCTTACTCAAAGCATAGATAAACTCTTGATTCTTTACAAGATCCAAAAGTTGTTGAGCAGACATGAATACTCCATCCTGGGGAGTAGCACTAGATTGACCGGCGCTGGGACGGCCTGGTCTAACCATTTCTCTTCTTTAAGAAAGAAAGAAAGAAGAGGAAAAAGTTATTCTCAAAATAAATATCAAGCAATCTTGATAGATAAAACAAGGAATCATAAAGAAAATAGGTTGAATCGGTACGAAGACTCGAATAAATCCTAAAGCACGACTCCTAAGATGGACTTAGGACGATGATCCTTGTTAAATTATTCCACATTATTCCGAAGTTTGGCTCTGATACCAAGCTGTGACGCCGCACCTCTATACCCACGCTAGCCAAGAACACTACGGAGTAATGCTGTCGACTAGCACGGAGAATAAGGCTGTTGAGGAGCGAGCATCTGTATAATTGCTTTGTGCGAGTACCGATACGCCAGATAAAAATATAACTTTTCGTCTCAAGAGGAAATCCGACATACCGGCACAAACTCAAAGCTACTACACAGTGGCTATAAAGGTCTTCGGAAACAAATATAGAAATAAACATAAAACAAATCAGTCACAGATAATTCATATCACAAGGGCGGAAATAGATATGAATATATATAACACATAAAAGTGTTCATCAGAGTAGTGGTCTAACAAGATCCACAATATCAAAAAGAATAGATATAAGTGTTAGACAAAAGAATAAGTATACATCATAGAGTCTGTATCTCAAATTTATATAAAAAAAACTACTAATCTAAGTAGTTAGCCAAAAGTCAGATGATGGTCCGATAAGGAGACAAGCAGAAGCACCTGTAAAATCTCAGTCTGACCCGAGTATTATTTAATAAAAAAATAATAAACGGATCAGTCTAGCTATAAATATCAGATGAAATGATATAGAATAAGAGATATGACTAAACGTATAATAATCACAATGTCAAGCTGTGATAAATAAATAATTGAAAAATCAATAAGAGATTAATCAATATCGCAAGGATCTTCACAAAGATAAAAAGGAATGTCATACTCCTAATTTCCTTCACCGAGCCACAACAAATGACATATATATCAATGCCAATCGCAAAAGTTGGTGAAACATAAATTCCAGAAATCAACACAAGAAATGCAGAAATCAAATAATTCGGAGCATCGACGTCATACAGCGTGACATCCGATGAACCAAATCACAATCAAAGGGACCAACGACGTCGTACAGCATGACATCCGATGAACCAAATCACAATCAAAGGGAACAACGACGTCGTACTGCGTGACATCCGATGAACCAAATCACAATCAAAGGGAACAATGACGTCGTACAGCGTGACATCCGATGAACCAAATCACAATCAAAGGGAACAACGACGTCGTACAGCGTGACATCCGATGAACCAAATCACAATCAAAGGGAACAACGACGTCGTACATCGTGACATCCGATGAACCAAATCACAATCAAAGGGAACAACGACGTCGTACAGCGTGACATCCGATGAACCAAATCACAATCGAAGGGAACAACGACGTCGTACAGCGTGACATCCGATGAACCAAATCACAATCAAAGGGAACAAGGACTTCGTACAGCGTGACATCCGATGAACCAAATCACAATCAAAGGGAACAACGACGTCGTACAGCGTGACATCCGATGAACCAAATCACAATCAAAGGGAACAACGACGTCGTACAGCGTGACATCCGATGAACCAAATCACAATCAAAGGGAACAACGATGTCGTACAGCGTGACATCCGATGAACCAAATCAAAAAGACATCGCACAATGCTAGTCTAAAACATAAAATGATCGTCATGATCAAAGAGAAGTGTCAATTGCAATAAGTTAGTAAATATATGAGCTTAGCTTCATGTCCCATAACCACTAGCTTAACTTAAATATTTACGAACAAATTGTAGATCTCCACTAGTAAATTGCCACAAGAGATTCAACCGAACAAGTCCAAGAAATAACCGACGAAGTAAACGCAAGTGTTTCATACCACTCGTTTTACTAGGTTGTTTAATTAGATTTCTCATACGAGTGAGGTAAAGGCTTGTATATACTAATAGATTGGAAAACGGTTTAAGAAACGAGCTTTGTAATAAAATAGTGTTGAAATCGTTTTGATGAAAGAATTTTGATATTTACTACTAGTATAGAAAACCTTTATATTTTTTAAGTGACAAATCATAGAATTGATTGTAGGAAATCACTAAAATTCACATACGAAGATGCGAGTTAATTCCAAAGAAATCGATATCAAATCCATCAAAATGGATATTTACAAAAATCCCAAAGAAAATGTCACCAGAGTCCATAATAAATGATAGCAACAAAAATGGAATCAACATGAATCGAGTAAAGTTGGAAATATACCCAAAAATAGCCAAAATAGGCAAATTAAACCGTTCTAGACGTCTGGAGGTCCAATCTAGGCATTTGAAAACCAATCAAACGTCTGGTTTAGAATCCGGATGTAACAACCCGCATATTTATCGATTTTATATTTAAATATTTTATTTAAATATTTTATCGTTAGTCGGATTTTAGTCCGAAAAGCTACTTTTTGCATACGGTCGAATTAGGACTCGGGACCACTCCCATTGAGTTTAAAATGCCGTTTGCGACCTTTTTGAGTATAAGCTTCGATATGTTTGGAGAAAGTCGATTTTTGCTACTTTTCACTTTGGGTTTGGTTTTTGGGCTCAGCCCTATGTTTTACTTATGCTCAAATCTGAGCCACTCTTCCCCATTCACCCTCATTCTCTTCTCTTTTCAGTTTTCTTAGCTTTAATGGTGGGAGAGATTGGAAATTAAAACTCCAAAACCCTAGTTTCTCTTGCAAATCAAATTCGTAGCTCCAAACTCAAGAAGAACCCATTGGTAAGCTTCTCTTCTTCTTCTCCAACTTATCCTCTTACCAATTTCAGAAATTCCTAAACCTAATTTTGGGAATGTTCTTGTTTTGAGCTTAGATTCAAGCTCAATTGGGTTGTGTTGAAGAGAGGTTGATTCTTCATTTGCTTTCATGCTTCTTCTTGTTCGATTTTGTGAAAAGGAGAGATTTTTATCTCACATCTATGCTTATATTTATCTTCGATTGTTAGGTATGAATTCCTAACACTCATTCGTGTGTATTTGCTTTTGGTTTGGATTGAATTGGTGTATATTCCAATTTTTAGGGTTTTGAGTTCAATTCGTTAAAAATCCTAACTTCTATGTTTGAACATGTTTTTGGAGATGCATCGAAGAGCTTATAGGGCCGGGTAGTCGATTGGCATAATCCCTTAGCGCCGTTGCTCGAGAGAATGCAAGTTGGACAAGATTGAACCTCATTTGCAATAGGCAAGGAAGAGGCTGGAAACAGGGTCGGCCGACCGACCCTCTGGTCCGGTTGACCGACCTGCTTCCAAATGTGCAGTTGCACTTCTGTTTCTGGTTCGGCCGACCGACCCCTCTGGTCCGGTCGACGACCTGCTTCCAAGTGCATAAGCACTTTCTGTTTTAGGTTCGGTCGACCGACTCAGGGAGTCCGGCCGACCGACCTGATGATTTTTTCCTGCTTTGCCTTGTTGCTTAAATATCCAACTCTAATCGATTTGTGTTGTTTCCCTATTTGTTGTTATCAGTTGTTATTGACTTTGATGACTTATTTTCTTTGGGAATTCTGTGAATATCCGTTTCGATGGATTCAGTATCGATTTCTTTGGATTTTTATTCACATCTTCGTATGTGAATTTTAGAGATTGATTGTTCCTACAATCTTCTTTGTGTTTTGTCACTTTAAAAATATAAAGGTTTTCTATACTAGTAGTAAATATCAAAACTCTTTCCTCAAACGATTTCAATACTATTTTAATACCAAATTCGTTTATAAAACCGTTTTCCAATCTATTAGTATATATATAAACCTTTACCTCACTCGTATGAGAAATCTAATTAAACGACTTAGTAAAACAAGTGGTATGAAACGCTTGCGTTCACTTTGTCGGTTAATTCTTGGACTTGTTCGATTGAATCTCTTGTGACAATTTTATAGTGGAGATCTACAGTTTGTTCGTAAGTATTTAAGTTAAGCAAGTGGTTATGGGACATGAAGCTAAACTCATATATTTACTAGCTTAGTGTAATTGACACTTCTCGATGATCATGACAATCATTTTTGTGATTTAGACTAGCAATGTGCGATGTCTCTTTGACTGCGCGGGAGATTAAACCCCGTTTTGTGGAGTTTCGACTCAAATTGGTGGGGTAGCAACCCACGGTCTTTGGACCATTCGTGTGTCAGGTCTTCGGACCATTCGTGTGTCAAATTAATGGCTAGCTACCATGAGATAGCTTCTCGTTCATGTGTTACAGCTGTTGGTGAGTTTTCATGCTCCCGTTCATGTGATAGGCCTCCCCCCTTATTCTGTGTGATTTCTGGATTTCGTGTGTCGAATTCTGGAATTTTCTTCTTCACCTATTTTTGTGATTTCTATTGATATGATTTATCAATTCTTGTGCATAGGTGAATTTGTGTGTCATTGACTGGATTTCTTGTGTTGAATTCTAGAATTTATGCTTCACCAATTTTAGTGATTTTCATTGATATGATTTATCAATTTTTGTGCATTGGTGAATTCGTGTGTCATTAACTTGTTGTGAATACAAGTTTTGGGTATGATACCCTTTTTGGATCTTTGAGAAGATTCTTTGATATTGATTAATCGTTTGTTGATTATCATTTACATACTTATAGTAGTATGCCGTTATGGATATTATACGACTATGCCATATCTTATATTTCATTTATTGTGGCTTGGTGAATGAAATTAGGAGTATGACATTCCTTTTTATCTTGAGTAGATTATCGTGTTATTGATTAATCTCTTGATTGATTTTCAATTACTTATATATATATCACAGCTTGGCATTGTGATTATTATGTGTTTAGTCATATCTCCTATTTTATATCATGTTATCTGATATTTATAGTTAGACTGATCCGTTTATTATTTTCTTATAAATAATACTCGGGTCAGACCAAGATGTTGCAGGTGCTTCGACCTGACTTCTCTCCGGGGATCCATTACTCTGACCTTTTGCTTACTACTTAGATTAGTAGTTTTTGTTGTATACATTTGAGATACAGACTCCATAATGTATACTTATTCTTTTGTGTAGTTCATGTAACTATTCTTTTAGGATATTGTGGATCTTTTTAGACCACTACTCTGATGAACACTTTCATGTGTTATATTCATATCTATTTCCGCCTTTGTGATATGAATTGTCTGTGACTGATTTATGTTATGTTTACTTCTATATTTGTTTCCGAAGATATAATAGCCACTGTGTAGTAGCTTTGAGTTTGTGTCGGCATGTCAGATTCCCACTTGAAAAGAATTGCATGCTATACTATCTGACATATCGATGCTCGCACAAAGCAATTACACGGATGGTCGCTCCTCAACAGCCTTATTCTCCATGCTAGTTGACAGCATTCACCGTGATGTTCTTGGCTAGCGTGGGTATAGAGGTGGGGCGTCACAGCTTGGTATCAGAGCCAAACTTCGGAACAATATGGAATATTATAACAAGGATCATCGTCCTAAGTCCATCTTAGGAGTCGTGCTTTAGGATTTAATTCGAGTCTTCGTACCGATTCATCCTATTTTCCTTATGATTCCTTGTTTATCTATCATGATTGCTTGATATTCAATTTGGTGAATAACCTTTTTCTTCTTCTTCTTTCTTTCTTAAGGAAGAGAAATTTCTAGACCAGGCCGCCCCAGAGCTGTGCCATCTAGCACTCCACCCCAGGATGGAGTTTTTATGACTGCTCAACAGCTTCTTGATTTAGTGACAAATGCTCGACCAGCTGCAGCTAACCCGAAACCTACTCACCCTAAGTCGGGATTTGCATGCTTGTGTAGCGATTACACAAATTTGGGTGGGGATCCATTCAAAGGTTCCGAAACTGTTATCGAGGTACAGGCTTGGCTAAGGTCATGCGATCGAATCTTTTCTCGCATGAATCTTATTGACCTTCACCGAGTTCAGGTGGCCTCAAGTATGCTCCGAGAAAGAGCATTGGACTGGTACGAGCTTCTTATTTCTGAAATTAATGAAGCGGATCTCACCTGGGAGAAGTTTCGAGAACGCTTCGAGTTGAAATTCGTACCGAAAGCTGAGAAAGTGACATTGGCTCGACGATTTATAGACCTTGTTCAAGGTGAGTCCTCCGTGACTGATTACGTCGCCTCCTTCGAGTCGCTTTCCAAATATGGGGTTGAATACATCAACACCCCTTTAAAGAAGAACCAGAGATTCGTCTATGGCTTAAACAAAAGTCTCAAGAAGCCATTACTTCTAAAATTAGAAGTTTCTTTCGACCAACTCGTTGATATCGCTCTTCGTCTTGAAGAGGCGGATAGAGAGAATGATGTTGAAGTGGTGGGTTCCAAACCAAACTTCAACAACAAGAAGAGGCCAAGCAAACTCAAAGGTCCTTATCCCAATAAGAAAGGGAGGCAAGCAACTCCTGCGGAAAAGACCTTTTCCTCTACTCAAGGGAAATGCTATAATTGTGGTTCGAAAGACCATTTTGCGAACAAGTGTTCGAAGCCTCGTACTTGTCGCTATTGCAAGAGCCCGGACCATTTTATGCATGCATGTCCCAAACTTCAAAATAGGAAGGAGGGAAAGCTTAATGTTGCTCAAGCCCCTGGCAACACATCTCATGGCCAAGGTATTTCTCATTCTATTCTGGATGGAATTATTTTATTTCGTGATCATCCTATTCGAGTTCTTTTTGATACGGGTGCGTCCCATTCTTTTATATCAAAAGAGCTTGTTGATACTTTTTCCTTGGATGTTTTGTGTTTAATGACTTCTTTGAGAATTGCGAATCCGGTTGGTGGATCCGCAATAATCAGTTTATTGTGTAAAGATGTCGAGATTATTTTATGTGATTTTTCTTTCCTTGCCGACTTGCATGTCATGCGTTATTTAGGCTTTGGAATGATTTTGGGAATGGATTGGCTTAACCGTTATGAAGCCCATATCCTATGTCCTGAGCGGACTATTCATCTTCGACATCCTCAATCTGTTAAGCAGATTTCTATTAGTCTTAAAGATTCAGATTCCAGCTTGTGTGCATCTTTATATTCTTTAAACCCTCGTGATGATGATGATGATGAGGGTGATATTATTTCTCTTATTCACGTCGTTTGTGAATTTTCCGACATATTTGAGCCCGTTTTAGGATTACCACCTAAGCGAGCAATTGAGTTCAGAATTAATCTCATTCCTGGAGCTCAACCTATCACTCGTCCTCCTTATCGTATGTCCAATAAAGAAAACGAGGAGATGCGTAAACAATTATCTAAATTGGAGACGAAGCAATTTATTCGCTCTAGTTCCTCGCCTTGGGAAGCTTCGGCTATTTTCGTGAAGAAATCCGATGGTACACTTAGGCTTTGCGTTGACTACCGCAAGCTTAATGATCTTACTATCAAAAATAAATATCCTTTACCTCGGATTGGTGATTTATTTGACCAACTTAGTGGTGCTAGAGTCTTTTCACAATTGGACTTGGCTATCGGTTTTCATCAGCTTCGTATCGCAGAAGATAGCATTCCATTGACCTCGTTCCGCACTCGTTATGGATCTTTTGAATGGCTTGTCATGCCATTTGGTTTGACGAATGCTCCGGCGTATTTCATTGACCTTATGAATCGGGTTTTCAAAGATTTTCTCGACCGATTTGTTCTCATCTTTATCGATGATATTCTTGTGTATTCTAAAACCGAGGAGGAGCATGAAAAACATCTTCGGATTGTGTTGGAAACTCTTAGGAGTAATCAATTAAAGGCAAAATTTTCTAAATGCCACTTTTGGCAATCTCGTGTGAAGTTTCTCGGTCATATTATTTCTGAATCCGGAATTTCCGTGGATCCTTCAAAGATTGAAGCGATTCAAGATTGGAAGAGACCGGAGAGTGTGACAGAGATTCGTAGTTTTCTCGGATTGGCGGGCTATTACCGTTGTTTTATCAAAGACTTTTCTAAGATTGTCGTACCTCTCACTAACTTGACTAAGAAAGGTGTTAAATACATTTGGTCGGACAAATGTGAAGCTTCTTTTCAGAAATTAAAAGAACTCCTTTTTGATGCTCCTATTCTTGTTATTCCCGAGGGGAATCAAGATTTCGTTGTTTATACCGATGCTAGTCGCGTTGGTTTGGGTGCCGTTCTTATGCAAAGAGAACGTGTTATTGCTTATGCTTCTAGGCAATTGAAGCTTGCTGAGACTAGATATGCCACTCATGATTTAGAGCTCGCGGCTATTGTTTTCGCCCTTCGTATTTGGCGTCATTATCTCTTAGGAGAGAAATTTGTTCTTTACACAGATCATAAGTCTTTGAAGTATTTATTTTCTCAAAAGGAACTTAATTTGCGTCAACAACGTTGGCTCGAGTTCCTTGTTCCTTATGATCTTGATATTCTTTATACGCCCGGTAAGGGTAATCGTGTCGCCGATGCTCTTAGCCGTAAACAACAAGCTGTTGTTTCTATGATGATATCCGAATGGAACGATCTCGAGATTTTATCCATATGCGAAATTCGAGACCGTGTTTTCGATTTATGCTCATCATTTGTTTTATGTAGCCTTGAGGCTCATCTATCTCTTTTAGTCCGCATTCTTGAAGCTCGATGGCTAGATCCTGAATTGGCTCTTCTTGGCCAAAATATTAAGGATAAAATTGATATCGAAGGTTTGAAAGACTTTGATATCGATTCTCGTGGCGGCATTCGGAAATTTGGTAGACTTATCGTGCCAAATATTAGGGATCTTCGTAAAGATATTTTAGAAGATTCTCATCACTCTAAATTTACCATTCATCCCGGTAGTAGTAAAATGTACGCGGATATGAAGCGACTTTATTATTGGGAGGGAATGAAACTTGACATCGCTAACTTCGTTAAGCGTTGCATGACGTGCCAACTCGTTAAGGCCGAACATCAAAGGCCTGGTGGGTTATTGCAACCTTTAGAAATTCCAGTTTGGAAGTGGGATCAAATTTCCATGGATTTTATAGATGGCCTTCCCCGTTCTCGATCGGGTTATGATAGCTTATGGGTAATTGTTGATAGACTTACTAAATCCGCTCATTTTATTCACGTTCGGTCTAACCGAACCGTTCCTCTTTTGGCCAAACTCTTTATTAAAGAGATTGTTAAATTGCATGGGGTTCCTACTTCAATTGTTAGTGATCGTGATCCATTGTTTACTAGTGGATTTTGGAAGAGTCTTCAAAAAGCTTTAGGAACGAAGCTTAATTTTAGCACCGCTTATCACCCCCAGTCCGATGGACAAACTGAGCGTGTGAATCAAACTCTTGAAGATCTTCTTCGTTCTTGTGTGCTTGATTTTGGTGGAGGTTGGGAAGATCATATTTCACTTGTTGAATTTTCCTATAATAATAGCTTCCAATCTAGTATTGGTATGGCACCTTTTGAGGCACTCTACGGAAGGCCATGCCGATCTCCTTCTTGTTGGCTTGGGACCGGTGAGAAGCTGGTTTTAGGTCCAGATTTTATTCGTGATTCCATAGAGAAAATTGAACTTATTCGACATAGAATGAAAGAAGCCCAGTGTAGACAAAAATCCTATGCCGATAACTGAAGAAGGAAGTTAGAATTTTCTACGGGAGATCTTGTGTTCATTCGTGTTTCACCTATGAAAGGTGTTGTACGTTTCAGTCGATCGGGAAAATTGGCGCCTCGATATATTGGGCCATTTCCTATCATTGAACGTATTGGTTCCATGGCTTATCGCCTTTTATTGCCGGCTCAATTTTCTGCTATTCATGACGTGTTTCACGTATCTCAATTACGGAAATGCCTTCGAGATTCCGATTCTATACTTGAGCCCGGTGTTGTGGAAGAGATTGAAGTTTCGCCTAATTTAACTTATGAGCAACATCCTATTCGTATCATTGCTTCGAAAGTCAAACGACTTCGAAATAAAGAAGTTCCGCTTGTTAAAGTTCAATGGTCTTCAAATCCTAAGGATTGTTCTTGGTAATCTAGAGAGTACATCGAGCGAACACATCCGGACTTACTTTCTCGTGCTCTTTGAGGTGAACTTCTTATTTCAAACTTCTTTTGTGTTGAATATGCTTTTATGGTTGTTAATTTATGTTCTCTTCTTAAATATTGCGAGGACGCAATTTCTTTAAGGAGGGGAGTCTTTAACAACCCGCATATTTATCGATTTTATATTTAAATATTTTATTTAAATATTTTATCGTTAGTCGGATTTTAGTCCGAAAAGCTACTTTTTGCATACGGTCGAATTAAGACTCGGGACCACTCCCATTGAGTTTAAAATGCCGTTTGCGACCTTTTTGAGTATAAGCTTCGATATGTTTGGAGAAAGTCGATTTTTGCTACTTTTCACTTTGGGTTTGGTTTTTGGGCTCAGCCCTATGTTTTACTTATGCTCAAATCTGAGCCACTCTTCCCCATTCACCCTCACTCTCTTCTCTTTTCAGTTTTCTTAGCTTTAATGGTGGGAGAGATTGGAAATTAAAACTCCAAAACCCTAGTTTCTCTTGCAAATCAAATTCCTAGCTCCAAACTCAAGAAGAACCCATTGGTAAGCTTCTCTTCTTCTTCTCCAACTTATCCTCTTACCAATTTCAGAAATTCCTAAACCTAATTTTGGGAATGTTCTTGTTTTGAGCTTAGATTCAAGCTCAATTGGGTTGTGTTGAAGAGAGGTTGATTCTTCATTTGCTTTCAAGCTTCTTCTTGTTCGATTTTGTGAAAAGGTGAGATTTTTATCTCACATCTATGCTTATATTTATCTTCGATTGTTAGGTACGAATTCCTAACACTCATTCGTGTGCATTTGCTTTTGGTTTGGATTGAATTGGTGTATATTCCAATTTTTAGGGTTTTGAGTTCAATTCGTTAAAAATCCTAACTTCTATGTTTGAACATGTTTTTGGAGATGCATCGAAGAGCTTATAGGGCCGGGTAGTCGATTGGCATAATCCCTTAGCGCCGTTGCTCGAGAGAATGCAATTTGGACAAGATTGAACCTCATTTGCAATAGGCAGGGAAGAGGCTGGAAACAGGTCCGGCCGACCGACCCTCTGGTCCGGTCGACCGACCTGCTTCCAAATGTGCAGTTGCACTTCTGTTTCTGGTTCGGCCGACCGACCACTCTGGTCCGGTCGACCGACCTGCTTCCAAGTGCATAAGCACTTTCTGTTTTAGGTTCGGTCGACCGACTCAGGGAGTCCGGCCGACCGACCTGATGATTTTTGCCTGCTTTGCCTTGTTGCTTAAATATCCAACTCTAATCGATTTGTGTTGTTTCCCTATTTGTTGTTATCAGTTGTTATTGACTTTGATGACTTGTTTTCTTTGGGAATTCTGTGAATATCCGTTTCGATGGATTCGGTATCGATTTCTTTGGATTTTTATTAACATCTTCGTATGTGAATTTTAGTGATTGATTGTTCCTACAATCTTCTTTGTGTTTTGTCACTTTAAAAATATAAAGGTTTTCTATACTAGTAGTAAATATCAAAACTCTTTCCTCAAACGATTTCAATACTATTTTAATATCAAATTCGATTATAAAACCGTTTTCCAATCTATTAGTATATATATAAACCTTTACCTCACTCGTATGAGAAATCTAATTAAACAACTTAGTAAAACAAGTGGTATGAAACGCTTGCGTTCACTTTGTCGGTTAATTCTTGGACTTGTTCGATTGAATCTCTTGTGACAATTTTATAGTGAAGATCTACAATTTGTTCGTAAATATTTAAGTTAAGCAAGTGGTTATGGGACATGAAGATAAACTCATATATTTACTAGCTTAGTGTAATTGACACTTCTCGATGATCATGACGATCATTTTTGTGATTTAGACTAGCAATGTGCGATGTCTCTTTGACTGCGCGGGAGATTAAACCCCGTTTTGTGGAGTTTCGACTCAAATTGGTGGGGTAGCAACCCACGGTCTTTGGACCATTCGTGTGTCAGGTCTTCGGACCATTCGTGTGTCAAATTAATGGCTAGCTACCATGAGATAGCTTCTCGTTCATGTGTTACAGCTATTGGTGAGTTTTCATGCTCCCGTTCATGTGATAGGCCTCCCCCCTTATTCTGTGTGATTTCTGGGTTTCGTGTGTCGAATTCTGGAATTTTCTTCTTCACCTATTTTTGTGATTTCTATTG
This sequence comes from Allium cepa, assembly GCA_030765085.1. NCBI lineage: Eukaryota > Viridiplantae > Streptophyta > Magnoliopsida > Asparagales > Amaryllidaceae > Allium > Allium cepa. The sequence goes on along the minus strand of CM060939.1, from coordinate 956,911,261 downwards.
ATATGATTTATCAATTCTTGTGCATAGGTGAATTTGTGTGTCATTGACTGGATTTCTTGTGTTGAATTCTAGAATTTATGCTTCACCAATTTTAGTGATTTTCATTGATATGATTTATCGATTTTTGTGCATTGGTGAATTCGTGTGTCATTAACTTGTTGTGAATACAAATTTTGGGTATGATACCCTTTTTGGATCTTTGGGAAGATTCTTTGATATTGATTAATTGTTTGTTGATTATCATTTACATACTTATAGTAGTATGCCATTATGGATATTATACGTCTATGCCATATCTTATATGTCATTTATTGTGGCTTGGTGAATGAAATTAGGAGTATGACATTCCTTTTTATCTTGAGTAGATTATCGTGTTATTGATTAATCTCTTGATTGATTTTCAATTACTTATATATATCACAGCTTGGCATTGTGATTATTATGTGTTTAGTCATATCTCCTATTTTATATCATGTTATCTGATATTTATAGTTAGACTGATCCGTTTATTATATTCTTATAAATAATACTCGGGTCAGACCGTGATGTTGCAGGTGCTTCAACCTGACTTCTCTCCGGAGATCCATTACTCTGACCTTTTGCTTACTACTTAGATTAGTAGTTTTTGTTGTATACATTTGAGATACAGACTCCATAATGTATACTTATTCTTTTGTGTAGTTCATGTAACTATTCTTTTGGGATATTGTGGATCTTTTTAGACCACTACTCTGATGAACACTTTCATTTGTTATATTCATATCTATTTCCGCCTTTGTGATATGAATTGTCTGTGACTGATTTATGTTATGTTTACTTCTATATTTGTTTCCGAAGATATAATAGCCACTTTGTAGTAGCTTTGAGTTTGTGTCGGCATGTCGGATTCCCACTTGAAAAGAATTGCATGCTATACTATCTGACATATCGATGCTCGCACAAAGCAATTACACGGATGGTCGCTCCTCAACAGCCTTATTCTCCGTGCTAGTTGACAGCATTCACCGTGATGTTCTTGGCTAGCGTGGGTATAGAGGTGGGGCGTCACACCGGACGTCTGGTTTTGTTCTCTGGGAATAATCCAGAGAACACCCAGACGTCTGAAACTTCAAGTCAGACGTCTGAGACCTATCTAGACGTCTGATCCTGAATTTCAGACGTCTGGAATTAGTCTCTGCCTTTTTTATATATTCTGCGTGGCTATATTTTTCCTCTCCAGGTCCAAACCAGACGTCAGGACTTGGTCACCAGACGTCTGGTCACTTGGTCTGGGCAACAATTTGCCTAGGCCAAAGTGGCCAAAATGTATCGGGAGCGATCAGACGAGCAACGACGACTAAGGATTTATGCCTAGCGACAACCCAGCCTTAACGGCTCCTCAATGCATCACCAAAAACATGTTCAAACAACAAAGATTGGATTTTTAAAGATTTGACTACAAAACACCAAAAATTGAAATATTCACCAAATCATTCCAAACCAAAAGCAAATGAACATAAATAAGTGTTAGGAATTCATACCTAACAACAAAGATAGATATAAACATAGATATGAGATAAAAATCTCACCTTTGAACCCGAAAACAATGAATGAGAAGCTTGAAAACGAAGGAAGATCAACCACACTTCAATCTCAACACAAGAAGCTTGAATCTAAGCTTAAAGGAGAAACATTTCCTAAATTAGGTTTAGGAATTTTATGAAATCAAAGTGAGAATGAGTTGAAGAAGAAGAAGATGATACTTACCAAAGCTTCTCTTAGAATTTGGAGCTAGAACTTGGATTTTGCTATGGAACTAGGGCTTGGAGTTTTAATTTCCACTCTCTTCCACCATTGTTGCTAAAGCTTGAAGGGTTAGGAATTAGAAATGAAATGAAGATAAGTGGGGGTGGAGCTAGGGCTCAGCTAGAGTTAATGGGCTGAAACCCAACCAAAGGCCCTAAGTGAAAAGTAGCAAAATTCGACTAACTCCAAACATATCGAAGTTTATACTCAAAAAGATTGCAAACATCATTTTGAACTCAATGGTGGTGGTCTCGAATCCCAATTCGACTGTTTGCAAAAAGTAGCTTTTTGGACCAAAATCCGACGAACGATAAAATATTTAAATAAAATATTTAAATATACAATCGATAAATATGCGGGTTGTTACAGCGATTCTCGGATTAATGAGGTAGCACCTCTGATCGGACGCACTTCTTCGTATGCCGTTATATTACTTTTGTGATTGTTTTGGTGCGCACCTTTGATTTGGGAGTGTCGTCCGAGGTGGGCGGTAGCTGCGCGCTACGCGTTTCCATCGGTCCGGTTGCGTAATTGGTATATCTACCTTGGCATTTCCTAGTTATGCCATGTCACCTACCATAGCGAGCCTTATACGATTTTGGTTTTGTACCATACCTATGGAGTGCCCTCTGACGACGCCCCGTACGGGGGAGATTACGGTACTGTATAGACTTTGGGAATATATTATGTGTTAAGGGCTATATGGGTAACCCCTTAACGCTATTTAAAAGTAAGTTTATTTTAATATAGACACTATTATAATAGCGAAATATTATTACATGGTAAATAGTTTAACGGATCCTTAGAGGATGGGTGGTCCCAAGCATCCTTTAAGTTACTTGCTCTATATTACAGTACACTTGAATTAACTTACACTATATAAGTATGTATGTCCTGACTCGAGTTTTGTGTTTATTTCTTACGCTCGGGTCAGCTTGAGTTGCAGTTCAGTTTTCATCCCGGAGCTAGGATTTCTGTAGATCACTTTCAAGCTGCTGGCAAACTTCCTTTCCAGTTCTTTATCTAAAATTTTGAAATCAAGACTAGTGGACATTTGGATTGTTCTACTGATGATTTAAAACTATATTTGGATTAAAGACTATGTAATTTTTATTTGATTGAGACTATTTATTGTGGCTTCATGAACCACTAAGTATTTTTAAATTCCGCTGCGAGTATTCTGATTCCGTGTCTGTGATTCTGTGATTAATTATTTACTGTATATTTTGAGATTTGCCAAATTTTATTTACAACATGGTATTTTGAACGATTCAAGTACGACATGTGCGAATGCGAATGGATGAAAATATCGGGTCGTTACAGTTTTTATTTATTTTATTTAACTTGGGATTGCGGGTTTGAAATGATAGAACCAGGATTTTTTTTAAACTGCGGATTGAAATGATACATATTTGTATCACTTGACCTAGGTTAGAAAACTATATACAGACCCGTGGTTATTTTAGAAAGTATTTTGGATAATTTTAAGTATTTTAAAATATAAATTTATGAAATTTGATTTAAATAGGTTTTTAAATGTTTAAATTAAAGAAATTATGATTTTTCTATGAGTTAAAAATTTAATTAATGAATGGTTAAATGGGATTATTAAATATAACTTAAGTTTGGAAATTTGGAATTTTGGTTAAAAATGATATTTAGGTTGTATGAATAAAATGGAAATTTAATTTTATTAGAAATTGGTAAATATGATAATTTGAATAAATTTGGAATTTAAGTGACTTATTAAAGTATTATTGATTTTTCTATGAATTTAAGTGGTTAAATAAATGAATGTTTAAAAGTGATCTTTTAAACGTATAACTTGACTTGGAAATGTAAAATTGGTTTTTAGTTAAAGGTTTAAGTTAATTAGAAAAAAAAAATTAGTGTATTTGAGAAATGGAGGAACGATAAGTGTTAAGTTGCTTATTTAAAAATATGAAGAATTGGAAACTTTTACATTTGAATTTATTTAGTAAATTGTAGAAAATTGGATGTAAGTATAAGAAATTTATTGTATAAAATAATATGTTAAATGATATGTTAATGAGCATTTTAAAGGTTAAAATATGATTTTAAAAATGTTTATTGGTTTTAAATTGAAGTATATTATTGGCTGGAAATACACTAAAACGTGGAATTAACTTTTAATAGTACTCAAAAATGCTATAGTTTTTTGAATTGAACTAAAATTGTGTAAAAAGAGCTATTGCAGCATTTCTGAAATGCTGTAGTTTCTGTAATTGAACTTATAGGCTAATAATGGACTCAGGTCTGTTGTAGCATTCTCTGGAAATGCTATAGTGGTCTGCAGTTTGCTGAAATCAAATTTAAACCTTGTTTTGAAATCTGAGCTACCGCAGCATTTCTGGAAATGCTGTCTTTGCTGTTTTAAACTAAAATTTAACTAAAACAGAGTTTTAACAGCAGTTTTTAAGAGCTTTCTTTACTGAATTAAAATGTTTTCAATTATAACTTATAACAGCTTTTTCTAAATGCTACGAAAGGATGAAATTTTAATAAATATGATTTTTGACTTAGTAAATGAGCTCAGAATGACTTGAAACTTTGAAATTTGAATACTTGATTTGAAAGTATAATAATTACACTTTTAAAATGATTTTAATTGAATTAAATTGATGGAATATAAATTATTTAAAAGGTGATTTGAGATGATAATAAATGAATGTTATCTTTGAATTTAAAGATGTTTAAGATATGATATATTGAAATGATTTGAAATGAAGTTTGAGAAGATATGATATTTCGATATATATTATATGTTTGAAATAAAGTTTTTCAAAGTTATGATATTTTGAAATTAAAATGATTCAAAAATGAAGTTTGAAAGATATGATATTTATGTATTAAAAATGGTTAGAAATGACTTAATATTTATTTTGATAAATATTTGAATTTGAATGATATGGTATGTTGATATATTGAAATTGTTTTGGAAATGATTAAATCTTTATTTTGATAAAGATTTGGATTGAAAAGGATATTTTATTTTGAAGTATAAAATATTGTTTTAAAAGTTATAACCACGGGTTATAATAACGATTGGTTGGCAAAGAGACCGGGATCGGATATCTGGCATACTCTCTGTCGATACCGAAAACCACTTTGACAACGTGTACGCGGTGGAGATTCCAGAATGAAGTAAGATGGTGGTGGCGTTTCCTTTAAGGTAAATGCGTGGACCCGACTCCCGGAGTTGGCATAAGGTGGCTAAAACAGGAGCGATCGACGGGTTAATAAGGTAGCACCTTTGATCGGACACATCCCTTCGATATTATACTTTGACTTTGGATTGATTCGGTGGCCACTTTTGATTTTATTTGCGGGTGTGGCTCGAGGTGGGCGGTAGCTGGGCACTACACGTTACCACCGACTCGGAAGCATAATTGGTATATCTACCGTGGCATTGTCTAGTTGTGTCGTGTCACCTACCCTATCGCGCCTTGTACGAGTTTCTATTTGTGTCGTACCTATGGAGTATCCTCTAGTAGCCTCCCGGTCAGGAGGTATTATGGTACTGTATAGACTTTTGGCATTATTTGTGGTAAGGGCTATATGGGTAACTCCTTAACGCTGTTAAAAAGTAAGTCTATTTTACAAATAGACACTATTGTAATAGCGCAATATACTATATAGTAAATAGTTTAACGGATCCTTAGAGGATGGGCGGTCCCAAGCATCTTCTAAGTTACATGTACTTTTACTACAGTTCACTTGAGTTGGTTCACATTGTATAAGTATGTATGTCCTGACTCGAGTGTTTGTATTTTTATTTACGCTCGGGTCAGCCTGAGTATTCATAGATTTGAATTTCCACTTTCTGGAGATTGAAATTGCTGGAGATTATCTACTTGTCAAGTTTTATCTTTTGTGGTCTGTTGTTCCTTTCAGCTCTTGTATTAGTAGACTTCTATGTAGCTAGACTTCCTTTGTACTTTATTTTTTCTGTTGTATTTTAAGCAACTCCGATATTTCTATATAGTAGCTTTATGAACTACTATTTCTTTTACTTCCGCTGCATTATTATTTCTCTATGTCTGTGATCTGTGATTTTTATTTATTGTATATTCTGAGATTTGCCAAATTTTTTATTTACAACGCGGTATTTTGAGAAATTCAATTCTGGCATGAGTGTCTACCTATACACTTATAATGGATGTGAATGGTTGAAAATATCGGGTCGTTACAAAACTACATTTCAAAAGTTATTTAAAACTGCTGCGAAAAGTGTTGCGAAAAGTGTGTTAGAAGCTATATTCTTCAAAACGACTTTTACATCATTTAAAAAATCCATCTTTTCAACTTAAATCTCTTGTAAAACATTTTAAAAGATTTTTTTGAATTTATTTTGTATTTTTAAAACATTTAAAATATCATTTAAAGAAATCCCTTTTTTGGATTACGGACTGTAGAACCGTGATGTTTTTAGAAAATTTTTTTGGACATATTTTAAAATCTACTTAATGAAATTTTGATTTTCTTTCTTCGTTTGAAAATTATTATAATTATGAACCAAAGAATTTTTATTTCGATGAAATCCGACTTACAAATCATTCTTTATGTTCATTTCAAGTTACGGATCGAAATCTAGGAACTATCGCTACACGACGAGCTCGATTTTGACCAATTTTGTGAATTGCTTCGAAACTTATCCGAAACACTTCAAGTTTGTTTCAAACCATATTTAAACTACTTTAACTTATTTAAAACAACAATTTCATCATTTCAAACTCGTTTTTTCATTTCATTTCATATTATAGTATTATATTATTATTTTCAATCTTCTAGATATTTTGAAACTATTAAGGGGCTAAATAATTTCCATACACATATTTATATGGATTTAAATTCTTATTAAATTAACTATGGTTAATTTCTAATCATTTTTCTTATCATTTATCAAACAAGTTATCAACCACATAAACAATCATATAATCAACCAATTTTGCATCCAAGTTATCAAACGTTCAAATAATTGATTCTAGGGTTTTAATGGATATATTAAAAAAGTTTTAGTGATGATTCAATAAACATTGAGTCTCACCTTGTACCAAAAGATTAATTTCCTACCAATGTTCTTTTCAGAATACACTTCATTAAACTATTGTTAACTTCAACTAATCATATTCTATGAAATGGAAGGTAAATGAATTAGGTTTTCAAATTTAGTTAAGCTAAGTTAATTATAAATTAATTATTACAAAAGTTCATAAACTCATAACTATTTCATACGAGGTCCAAATTGAACGCGATAAGTTGTGTTGCAATTGTATCGACGAAAGTTACACAATGGAGTTGGATGGATTTGGAACTAGTGGGAATTTAGGTTAAAATTAAACGTTTGTTTGATTTTAATTCAAACTGGAGCGTTTTGGGGACTACTGGAATCAATGCGAGTTAAACTCATCTTTTTGGTCAAACGGAAAGATTATACAATCGATAAAATTATTGATTAGATGTGTGGATATTTTATTATTGATCGTTATTGGCTGTTTAGATGATTTACTATTTTATTAATTGGTTTGGATATATTCCCACCCTTGGAGCGGATGAGACCCTATTACATTCCCATGTAAGAGCGGATTACCTTTGTATACGATCCCTTCTTGAAGTAGTTGATTTATATTATTTGGTTATATACTGTAAGTGATGCAAGGGGACATATTGGAGGGATCTTACAGGATTCCTCACACTTTTGATTTAACATTTTCATATAGATAGTGATATATGATTTGTTGGAAGCCATATTTGATGATATGGATATGATTACTTATTTAGTGCTTTAGTAGCACTGGCCTTATTTTTTGGTATTTTAAAATATTTTAAACTAATGATTTGACTTAATAAAGGGTTTCATAGTGATTTTGGAAATTATATATGTTTTAGTAATTATTCTTGAATTATTTAAGAGAAGGATTTATTTAAAATAAAATTAAATGTATGACTTTTAGAGATTATAAATTTATATTTGTATTAAATATTTTAAATAAATATTTTTGAACTGTGAATAAAGATTTTTAAATTCTTAAAAAAAAGTCCATCTTTATAATAAAGGAATACGGGTTTAAAAAGAAGATAGTAATATTTTGGTATAAATATTTATCAACCGTTTTATATGAAGTACCATACACACACATATATTAAAGTTAAATTATAATGGTGGGAATTTATAAATGTGATAAAGTATAAATGTAAAATTTTACAAATAAAATGATGATTTATAAAATCGTATTTTATTAATAAGGGATAGATTTATAAACGTTGTTTATTAATAAAGGGAAATTTTTATTAGTGGATAAATTGGGTAGAATAAATCAACGGTGGATTTATTATAAGATGTGGAGTGTTGTTTAGAAAATAGTTGATTCTGTTTTGGAAATTGAAGGTGAGGGTAAATTTGGAGGTGTCAAACGATATTTTATAAATAGAAAGGAATTTATAAAAGGAATTTACCCATAAGAGGGCAATGTTAAAAAAGGATGGTGATCGATGTTTTTAAATGGGATCTTGTGGATAAGTGAGATTTATAAGGGGATAGAGTTATAAACGGGGCTTATAAATAAAGGAATTTTATAAAAAGGAAAGCTTATAAAATAGAAAAGATTATTAAATATAGTTTTTAAATATGGAAAGGCTTATGTTGAAAGTTAAGTACGAATTTTTATTAAGGACATATGTGTGTGTGTGTGTGTACGTTTTAAAGGTCGATTATTTATATTGTTTTAAAGTTGTTTATAACTATTATAATATTTTGAAAAGCTAATTATTTAAATTATTAATATGATTTGAAATTAATTATAATTATTTATCAATAATGTTTTGGAAATTAATTATTGCTATTTATAATGATATTGAAGATAAATTATTATTATTTTATTAAGAATGTTATGAAATTTTTAATTATTATTTTTAAGATGTTTTGAAGCTAATTATTATTTATGATTTTATAATATTATTTTAAAGTAAATGATTAGAATTTTATTTATAAATGTTTTGAGGTTTATAAGGAGGATCTTATAAATAGATGTGAGTTTTATATTATAAGAGGAATCTTATAACATGGTTTGGAAAACTTAAAGGAAGATAATCTATAAGATATAAGAGTTTTATAAATGGTTTTAGATATTTATAAAAGAATTTTGGAAATGGTTTATAGATTTATAAAATAAGTTTCATAAATGGTTTTGTGGATTATAATGGAGTTTATGATTGATTTTAGAATTGTATAAAAAGGAATCTTCCCAAATGATGGGTGAATATACTTACACCGTTGAGATAAGTATATGGATATTTTTCCAAGTATCAAAAAATAGGTATTTGTGGATATATTTGTATTTCCGTAAAAGGATTTTCATTCAAGTATTTACAAAGTGAATTTAATTAATGAAAGATGAAATAAAAGGAGGTTAGTGGTTGCATGTGTGCTTAACAGTTTTTGGTTTTCCCTATGGAATTTAAATCCCTAATTTGAATGTTTGTTTATTTAATGGTTAAATAACCAACTATCGAATTTGGACCCAAAACGTAGCTTTGGAAATATCTAGGAGAAAAACGTGGGTTATATGGCACAATCATCTCCGATGATGCTATACTAGGCGTATAAATCTCGTTTCTTTCTTCTAGGACAAACGATAAGAAAATCCATGCACTAACGGTTAGGAGCATATCTACGCTCTTATCTTTGACTGTTTATTTTCTTAAGAATTATGGTTGAGTTTACCGGAAATTATTCAACGTTGTTTCGAAGGGACCGGGAGAATGTATGTTACCAAAAACCACTTCGATCAAACTCAAGCATTCAGAGTGAAGATATCTTGAATATGATGGAATTGAAGAAAGTGCTCTCAAGCGTGTCGTTCAGCCTAGAATGAATTTTTAGGGATGAATGTTGTCATTGCATTGTTGCATAGAGGGCGATGTTATCATCCCAGATGGTAAATTCTATATAAAGGTAAAACGTAGGCTGTAACGACCCGCCTTTTTGGACGTTTTAAGCAGACACACATGCCAACTTAAACCATATAAAAGTGCGGACTGTTATTGGGAAAAATAATAGAAAGAGAAAGAAATAAAACAAAATAGAATCTCACAGCGGAATGACAAAATATAATAATCAAATAATAGTTCATGAAAATATTTTCGAAACATTTGATTATACTTACACAATACAATATCAGAGTTACACACACTAAATAAATAATAATGCAGCGGAACAGTAAGATGCAGTGGAATAATATAGTAAATAGTAGTAGTACAAATCTTCGTCTTTGTCCTTCAGAATAAGTCTTCAAATCCTGAAATGCTCTGGCTGACCCGAGCTAATTGAAAAGACAAAACACTCGAGTCAGAATTAAAAGATCTTATGTAAGTTAAATCAATGGTAAATATGCGTATGATGGTGTCAGAGATGTTTACATGGTTTGACATCTCCTATCCATTGTCTAACGTGAGTGCATTAACTCAAGAGATGTTTGGGATTCACATCTCCCAAGGATTCGTTAAACTATGTACTATGTAGAAATATATGCTATTATAATAATGTCTAAAGTAAAGTAAACTATTAACATAGCGTTAAGGTGTTACATTTTCCCTCTTAACACATTTTTACGTATTCCAATAGTCTATACAGTATCGTAATACCTCAGATCGGGAGGCTACCAGACGATACTCCATAGGTATGACACAAATCAAACTCGTAGTGGTCTCAGTTGGGTAGGTGACACGGCACAACTGGGCAATGCCAAGGTAGATATACCAATTACACTTTCGAGCTATTGGTAACGCAGAGCCGCAACAATCGCCCAACTCGAGCCACACTCTTGAAAAATCCGAAGGTGCGCAGAAATCAATCCCAAAGTAATAGAATGGAATACGATGGAGTGTGTCCGATCGGAGGAGCTATCTCACTTGGAATTTTCTCCAAAATCATATTTCCAAAGTAGATTAAATCCTTACTTCAAAATCATCGTATTTAATTAATTATAACATTTAAACTCGACTTTGGTTATAACATCATTTTACCGTATTTGCTTCAAACCAGTAAATTTGATTATAAACACTTCCCTCTACTTAGTTTGAAAATTTAGAAAATATTTTAAATGGTTATAAATAGTTAAATTAGCTATAAATAATAAAATTTTAGATTAAATATTATTAATTTGATTGAAGATAGATAAATGGATTCCAAATAGATTACATATAATTAAAATAGATTAAATAGCTTTAAAATAGATTAATTAGATTTAAAATAAATTAAATTGGGTTAATTTGTTTAAGAGAAATATAGTGGTTTAAAAATAGGTTAAAATGATTTAATATAGTTAATATAGGTTAAATAATTTAATAGTTTGAAAATCTTAATAATTAAGGTCTTTAAAATAATATGCTTTAATACAATTTACGTTAAAATATGAATTTTTGGAATAAATATCAATTTACTATTTATTTCATTTCAACAAAATAAAACCATTTAAATTTCTAAATCAACAGAAGCCAATTCAAGTCTCCGTTTACATCTTGAATCAAATATTACATTTATATCGGTTTCAAATCATGTTCAAAATATCAATATAAGTCATTTCCATTTCAATACATTTCGAAGTTATATTTCGACCAAATCAAATAACTCAATTCTGACAAAGTTCACCCTTTTTCCAAATTCAACTTCGAAATTTCAAGTAAATTCTTTTAACAATATCTTTAAACCAATTCCATTTTATCATAAAACTTGATTTTTCAATAATATTTCAATTTATATGATTCAAATTTTATTTCGAAAATATCATTTAACTCAATTCAGAATTTAAGGATTCAAAGTCATTTAAATTTAACCAATCCGGTGTCTGTATATAATTCTCTACCCTAGGGTCAAGTGATACGGATATTTATCATTTTAATCCACAATTCAAATTTTTTATATTTACGGATATATATCATTTCAATCCACAATCCCGAAAATATTAAAATCCATAAAATTGCTTGAGTCTATCATTTCAACCCATAACGATTTTCCCTAATCTATAGATCATTCGGGTATGTATCATTTCAACCCATAGTGAACTTGCAGTTATAACAATACAAAATATAACATTCATTCATCAAATACAAACAATCAAATTCAATAAATAAACATCAATATATAACAGATCATTAATACAGGTATTAAACTGACAAATTAAAATTCAATATTAAATAAAAGATAATTAAATGAAATAAAAGTCAATTTGACTCAGAATGACCATTTAACATACCAAACAGTAGCAAATAAATATCTAATCACTTTTTTAATTTAATTTAACAAACATAAGATGAAACGACCCGCAAATCTGTACCCCTTGAGTCAACACTATTCTACAACAATCAACTCAAGTTGTACAGAAATACGAATCATTTGGATTAAAGAAGAAGAGGTAGAAGAAGAAAATAGAAAACAACAACAAAATCTAACCATCGCAGCGGAATAAAATATAATAGATATTAAACGATCTTTACTCAAAATCAAATATCTCTGCTTATATATTACATCATCAGAGTACATCAATCACAGCTCAACAATAATATCATACAAATGGATACATAACAACTCAACTGTGACGACCCAGAATTTTCAACAATTTAAATTGGAATTGTTAATTGATTTTAAAAATATTTAAAAGTTAATTTTAACTTGAATTTCAAAATATCAATATCTACTTGTTAGTTAAATTATTAAATTATATAGTTTAACTATTGAATCATATAATTTGAACTTGGGTAAAATGCTAAATCTGGAGTTTTAAGCCCATTAAAAATAATTTGAAGGCTTATAAAATCTATAATGATGATACTGAAGATAATAGAATGGTTGAAATTTAAGTTAAAGATAATTTGTTTAATTTTAATAATATATCGTTTCAATTGGAACTGGAAAATAGCCTTCTGAGGCACAGTCTCGGAATTCGACGAAACCAGTTCCATTGGATCCGTAATAGTTAGTTATTATCGGATTTCAATTTTCGTAGCAATCGGAGTTGACGTTTGACCCTGGCAACTCACAACGCTTAGAACTATTTTAATCGATTTACTTTGAAATCGATCGTTTTCTTCTGTAACTTGCGCATACGATCGAATTAGCCTCCGAAACGCATCCCATTGCGTTCAGAACGCGGGTAAAACCTTATAATTGCCTAGCGGCATTCATTAAGAAGAGTTCAAAATTTTAATTGGCGACTAACGGGACGTTTTGAGGTTTATAATTTAATAAATTATCAAGTACAGCCAGAGATATTTTGTTTTCAACATCGTATGCAGGAAGCTTCCCAAATTCCTATTTATCTCCATCTCCTCTCATATCTTCAGTCAGAATCCAAAACTCAAAAAAAAAAATAGAAATAGAATGGCAACCGAAGGAAGATGTTAAGGGGATTCGGTCGGCCTCTCTCTCTTTCTCATATTCATTCTTCATGAAATCAACTCCAGTAAACAAAAACAAAACAAAAAAGGGAGAAAGAAAAATAAAATTTAGGGCATGGCTCGCGATCGAATCGCGTTCGAATCGCCTGCGAACGAGAGTGAGGGTGGCAGATGGCGACTTGTTGGGGGAAACTAATCTATACACGTGGCCTGGTGGAGGAGTCGGCGACATTAGCTCGCGCTCGCGACAACAATAGCTACTGGCGATGGCGCGTGCGAGGTCAGGAGAGGGAGGCGCTCGTAAATGGAAGCTCGGCTATGTCGTTGTGGTAGCACAACGACTTGAGGGTTTCGACTGTTAGGTGAGTTTTCTCGTCTATATTTATAAGAACCCGGGAACGTGAATGAGAATTTCTTTTCACTAGCATGACTTGCTTTCAAATTTTGGCCTCTGTCCCTGTCTGTTTTGTGCAGAGTCATGGGTTAAGAATGTTGATATGATACCTATGTTAGTGTTTACGTTTCCTAGTATACTTTTATATTAATGCAAATGGTAACACTGCTCATTTTGTTTCAGTGAGGGTACACGTGAAATGTACGGACAGTTTGGGAATTTTGTACCTAGGCACGTAAGTTTGGAAATTTTGAAAATTGGTATTTACAATTTACAAAAATAAACATATATTTACAGTAAGGTATGAGTTGTTCTATTTTTGGAAATTAAAACGGATAAAGACAGATTGAAATATATATGAAGTTTAGGATAGCAAAAATTACTTTTATATAGAAAGACTTGAAATATTATATATATAAAATGTTTAAGTGTAAAGTTCTGTAAAATAAGTTTTTCCCTGTAATTTATTTTTAAGTATATGTGTATATAGATAATTATAGGAAATATTTTAGCAGCCTGTTTGAAATTAACTTATTTGAATTATTTAGCTACTATTATTTAAGGGAAAAAGTTGTTAAATTAAATTAATGGCAACTGATTTCAATTAGATCAAATTATTAATAATTATAAAATGTTTGTACAAGGTTGAAACCGTGTAGTCATGTCGAGATTGGATCGGATTTGCAAATGGGAAGCAAAGGTGAGTAAATCTCACTCTGCCTGGTAAGTATTTAAATTTAAATAATTGGTTGAGTGTTTAAGTTGATTGGATGTATACTGATGGAGATGTGACTTTGATTTTGATTGATTCTTGAGTTAATAGTGGATTGACTCGAAGTATAGGGGTTTTAAATTGTTTTAAAGTTAAATCATAAATAAGATAATGATTTCATTTTAAATTTTAGTAAGGGCTTGATGTGTTGTGACTCATTAAATTAGCAGGGAATTGGACATGAATAATTGATTGATCTAATTAATTAATGATTTGGCTTAACTAATTTAGTAACGAATGAGTTGAATTAATTAATTAAGGTTCAAGTAAACTAATTAACTGCAAGTAATTCAGAGTAATTGAATGGTGTGTTAATTAATTTCTTAATGAAATTAATGAAATAAAATTTATTTTGCGGAAGAAAGCAAGATGTTAAATGAGATAATTAATTAAGGAGTAAGTAATTTATTTAATGAAGTAAATAAAAGATAATTAAATATAAGTAGAGGTTGTTTGAGATGGATTAATATCGGGATTTGTTTAATGTAATTAATTTGGATCAGGATAATGGAAATGAAATTGGAACTAATAATTTATATAATTAAGGATGTAATTTAAGTTAATCAATCAGAAATAAGTGACTTAAGAGAAGTTAATTAATGTAAATAATTAAGGATTAATGTAATTAAATAGTTATTAATTCATGAAGTAATTAAGATTCCTTATTGATTTGGTTAAAATAATTAACAACGTGTTAATTAACGATGTTTACTTGTATGCAATTGAAAGATAATTAATCCAGGGAAATTAATCAAGATAAATAATGATGGGTTGACAAATTAATTGATTTGGAATTGATTAACGTTAAATGAACAAATCTAAGTAATTGGGGTTTGAAGATCAATTTGAATCAATTGAATTGATTGAATGTGATTAAGCTTTGTTTATGAATGTTTGAGTGGTATAAAATGCTTTGATTGAGTTGATATCTCTAAGATGAAATGTTGTGAATTTCATCTGGATAACTTGGGTAAGGAAGATATGAGACTTGAGAGGCCGGGATTGGGTATTGGGAAGATACCCGAAACCATTTCGGATTAAAAATGAATTGATATGTGAATTAATAGACTAGAATGAAATGATTTAAGAGAAATAGATTATTTTATCTAAGTTTGGTACTTAGAAATTGATGTGAGGAATTAAGTGTGTCTATAACAAATTGTGAATTTTCTAAATTGATATGAGTTACCCGAGTTTATATAAGTTGATTGCTTTGGTATTCCGTATTAGTTGGGTTTACTCACGCTGGTTTCCAGCCTGACCCGGGTGTTACTTTGGTGTAATGCTCGGGTCAGACCGAGTATTACAGATTTTCAGGTTAGGACGTTCAGGAGCTCAGGAGGCGAGCTGGTGGCAATATCATAGGAAGTTTATCCGCTGCATTTATATTATTATTAATCTGAGACATGATAAATGTATATATTTAGTGGCTGAATGTATGTGAAACTCTGATGTATATTAAATGTAATCGACAGATATAGTATTCTTTTGTAAACAGTTATTATTTATTATATATTTTATCCGCTGCGAATGTGAGGTGTTGATGTTTTTGATCTTCTCCTTCTATCTCTTTCTTCTTTTTCATAACTATATGGAATTTTCGGCTTCGAAAATTTTGGGTCATTACAACAACACAGCGTAAATATATATATGTAAACAAGTACGGGAGTACGTATCGTCATCCTATTCGTCCCCTGAGCTCCACACAAACATGTCCTGTATTCTATAATACTCGGTCTGACCCGAGCATTACAGTTAAATAACACCCGAGTCAATCTGGAATACCAGCGTGAGAAAATCACACCCAATTGATTATAAAGTTTCAAAAATCCTTTGAAAACAAAAGCATCTCGTAAGGCCACGCCACAAATAAACATGTCGGGTTTTTGCCTTACGATAGCTAAAACAAATTTTATAGAAATCCTCTGATATTATAATAAGGTCTATATACAAATACTTATAAAATAGCCGAAATTGTTACATGATTAAATTCCAGCTACTAGCCACAGAGTGGGTAATACAAACATAACTCGTACAAGGCTCGTAGGGAGAATGAATTTCCAACGAATGACTAGGTACTGGGGTATCACCTGTCACAGTACGGGGCCTAGATCACCATACCGAGGAGTACGCCCGCTCCCCTGCAACACAAGGCCGGGACTACCCCTTACTGGATAATCCCGAGTGAGATCACCTCGTGGTTGGGATCAGCAACCGCCCACTAAGCCGATATAAAAAGGAACATCTAGACGGCAACGACCTCACCCTGCTTGGGTGCTACCCACCTAGCCTTGCTGCATAACCCCTGATTTTCAGTCATTCCCATTTGATAAGGCTTGAGGCTAAGCGTTACCTTTAAGAACAATATCCCATAGAAGCCCCATCGTCCACCTGACGATGTTTCGCAAGCATTCATCCATACAAGTCCGTCCTGGGTTCGAACGGAACCGAAGGCACTATTCCTACTACACCCATTTTGGAAATATCCTCAGGATTAGTAGCGACTAGCCCTTGCACTTCACCGCTCCAACTTCGAATCCAAAATCGTTTTCACGAAACGTACAAACCGGATCGAAGTGGTTTTCGAGAAATAAATCTCGATCCCGGTCTCTTCGAAACGATCAACGCGTTTGGCCAATATTGATAGTCAGTGATTTAACTATCAATTTTTATTTACATACATCCATCAAACAATAAATAATTTCCCCAAATTATTTATTTATCTCAAAATATCTTTACAAGATATAATTTCACTTTCAACTCCTTTTGAAAATAGTTTTCAAACTATCTTCCTTTTCTCAGAATAAATCCCGAGTATTTCCATTTTCCCAGGAATCACCAAGCACAAAACTTTAAATACATAATTTATAATAATACTTTAAACAAAAGATCGAATCATTCTTTAAATAGATATTATGATAATAGATTAAACAAAAATCCTTACTTTGGAATTTACCTTTAAACACTTAAGTTAAAACTACTAAATAATTTACTAAAATACTTACTATATAAACATTTGAAAATAACGTTACTTAATAAAATATAAAACCAGATTTCTACTTTTCAAAATAAAATACTAAGTTACCTTTTTATAATTACTGCTAAAATAGATTAAAAGAAAATACTTACTTTGAACTTTAAATATTAGAGATAATAAATTTTACAAAACTTGCTTTCTTTAAAAAAAACAACTTTAAAACATTTAATTTATATTTACAAATTTACTTTTTTAAAAACGTGTACTTGGCCATCCAGAGAAAATTCCAACTTCAAACACTTAAGTCGATTTTTCCCAAATTGATTTCCAATTTATTTTATTTGAAATAAGTTTCTTTAATTACTCAATTCATTTCAAAATTCATTAATTATGGATTTTATTATTATTGTTCTTATCTTCCGTTTGATTTTATATCATTTAACTGAAGTATACTAATTTCGGCTTCTTCCCAATCCTTCTGTGTTCTTTTAAATAAATCGAATCTTAAATTTTAAATAACTGCTTTATTCTTTTAAAATAAAAACACTAAAATTTAAAACTCATTAATCTTCTGATTATTCATATTTCCCTTACTAACTTAAGATTTATTTATTAGAATTTTTAAGGCACTTTATTTCTTTCCCAATTCATTTTTGAATTTTATTCAAGTTTCCATAATTATTTAACTTACAATTTAACTTCTTTTATTTTCATTCCCAAACTCAAATTATATATTTTGGTAATTCATTATTGCCCGATTATAACAATCAAGCCATAGCATTCAATACTTTCCCATAGTTCACCATAGAAAATCAAATAACCAGAACAGATAATATTAAGTAATTTAAATAAAAGTTGAGGGGTCCAGTTGGATCCCTCCAATCTGTTTTCCCTGCATCCACAGACGTTAGCATACATAAAATACCAATTTCAAATTATAGCATACTATATCACATCAACCAATTCAAGCATTCAAATAATTGTTTAAATTTAATCATTTAAATTTAAATTTATAATCAGCTGAGTGAGATTAACTCACCTTTGCTCTTTGTTTTGCAACCCGATTCAAAAACCGACTTGTTTCTTCACTACTTCAGACCTTGTAAAAATATTGATATAGTTTTATTAATATTCGTACTAGTCGTAAATAAATTATCGTTATAAATTCATTTAAACCAATAATTAAATTTTATCAATTCTCTTAATTTCTTCTGTAAAATAATATAGCCAACTAATTCTAAAATCTCTGTATATCTTCATATATATATATATATATATCCAGATTTAAATTAAATTAAAATTATCTTAAAATTTAAAACTGCTTAATTAAACTTTACCTTACTGAATATATTTACTTCTCTAATATATATGTATATATACACACACATATGTATCCTAAAATTGAAAAAAAGAATTATACCTCACAGCAGAACAACTCACGTCATCATCCTCAGATCCATTTGCACGCAAAAGGGTTTCTCCGCCGATACCCCACTGTCGTCGCTACCCCACTGTCGCCGCTACAGATCAACCAAGCCACCTTTTCCACTTCTTGCTCGCCGTCCGTGTGACGCCCCACCTCAAAACCCACGCTAGCCAAGAACACTACGGTGTAGTGCTCTAGCGCGGAGAATAAGGCTGATGAGGAGCGACCATCTATGTAATTACTTATCACACGGTGTCTAAAAATAATCTTCGGAAACAAACATAGAAATAAGCATAACACAAATTAGTCACAGACGTCCATATCACAAAGGCGGAAGAAGATATGAATATATAACTAACACATGAAAGTGTACATCAGAGTAGTGGTCAAAAAGATCCACAATAATACAAAAGAATAGCAATACGTGCTATACAAAAAGAATACAACTATGAGTCTATATCTCAAGTGTATACAACAAAAACTGCTAATCTAAACAAGTAACCAAAAGTCTATGTAGTGAATCACTGGGGGAGAAGTCAAGCAGAAGCACCTGTAACATCTCGGTCTGACCCGAGTATTATTTATAAGAAAATAATAAACGGATCAGTCTAGCTATAAATATCAGACGACATGATATAAAATAAGAGAAATGGCATATGCGAATAATATCCATAACATCATACTGCTATAAGTATGTAAATGATAATCAACAAGAGATTAATCAATATCACAAGAATCTTCTCAAAGATCCAAAAGGGTATCATACCCAAAACTTGTACTCATAACAAGTCAATGACATAAATTCCAGAAATCAACACAAGAAATCTAGAAAATCATGAAAAAGAAAGAGGCCTATCACATGACGGTCCGAAGTCCATGGGGAGCTAGCCATATGTGTGAGTCGAAATCACACAGATGAGGTCTAGACTAACCAAAAATCAAAAAGGTATGTGTGAGAGAAATCACACAAGTGGTGTCTAGTCTAACCTCGCAAACAAAGACGTATGTGTGAGTGAAATCACACAAGTGGTGTCTAGAATAACCAAGAAGGTAAAAAGGTATGTGTGAATGAAATCACACAAGTGGTGTCTAGTATAACCAAGCAAACAAGAGACATCGCACAATTGCTAGTCTAAATCATAAAAATGATCGTCATGATCAACGAGAAGTGTCAATTACACTAAGCTAGTAAATATAAAAGTTTAGCTTCATGTCCCATAACCACTTGCTTAACTTAAATATTTACGAACAAATTGTAAATCTTCACTAGAAAATTGTCACAAGAGATTAAATCGAACAAGTCCAAGAATTAACCGACGAAGCAAACGCAAGCGTTCCATACCACTTGTTTTACTAGGCCGTTTAATTAGATTTCTCATCCGAGTGAGGTAAAGGTTTGTATATACTAATAGACTGGAAAACTGTTTTATAAACGAGTTTGGTATTGAAAATAAAGTTGAAATCATTTTGATGAAAAAGTTTTGATATTTACTACTAGTATTGAAACCTTCATATTTCTAAAGTTGTCTCGAAGAATGGTCAATTCAGCATCTCAACAAAGCAAATTCTGTTGAATGTTTTTCAGATAAGATCCCCTACGGAGGGGGGGGTACAGGGGGGTGGCAACCCCCCAAGGTGGGGGTGCGGGGTCAACGCCGCCGCTATGGGGTACGACCTAGTGAAGACAAGCAGCCTACGACCTAAAACAAAAATGAGGTCTAACGACCTAAGGGGGTGCGCGACCTAAGAAGGTACGCGAGCTAAGGATGAGCGACCTAACAAGGTTCACGACCTAAGAAAAACAAGGTCACGCGACCTAACATGAAACAAGGTCAAGCGACCTAAGGGGTTACGCGACCTAACGTAACACGGGTCAAACGACCTAAGGCATCATAGGTCGAACGACCTAACTGCTTAAGGGACAGACGACCTAAAGAGGTTTGCGACATAATGGGGTTCACCACCTAAAGGTATTCGCGACTTAACGGGTTATAGGTTTAACGACCTAACGACATAAAGGCCTAACGACCTAAAGGTGATAGGGTTACGCGACTTAGGGACAGAAGTAGGACCGAGTGACCTACGACCTAGGAGACTCACGACCTACGACCAACGGCCTATGGCCCGCGTGACCTATTGAAATAGCAGGGGCAATATTAGGTCGGAGACGACCTACGACTTAAGGCCAGCATGACCTAAAGTTTTAACACGCGAGCGACCTAACGTTATAAAGGCCAAACGACCTAAGGCTTAACTCGCGAACGACCTTCGGTTTAAGGCTTAACTCGCAAGCGACCTATGACCTAACGTCCAGGCGACTTTTCCACGCGCGCCAGCCACGAACCCGAGCGACCTAAGGGTCCAGAACGACCTAAGGCTGGAAATTCACCAAAAACACTAAAAAGTGGAGTTTTTCGCCAATCCGATCCAAACAAAATGCAAATGTGCATGTTAAAGTGATAGGGAACCATTCCCAATAGTCCAAGATAGTTATAAGCAAGAGTGTGAGATAAAAATCTCACCTTTTCACTAAAATGGATGAAGATGAAGCTTGAAGCCAATGGAGAAGCAATCCAAAGCTTGAATCCAATATCTTCTACTTGAATTTGGAGTTGAATGTTGGATTAGCAATTAAATTTGAGCTTGGAGTTTTAATTTCCCATTCTCTTCACCATTAATGCAAATTTCAAGTTAGTTAGGAATTTAAGAAGAGTGAGGAGAAGGGGGTTGGAACTTGGGCTTAATAGGCTAAACTAACCCAAAGTCCAAAGCGGGAAAAGTTAGTGAAATTTCACTAACTCCAAACCTATCGATGTTTATACTTAAAAAATTTGTAAATGGCATTTCGAACTCAATGGAAGTGGTCTCGAGTCCTAATTTGACCATTTGCAAAAAGTAGCTTTTCGGACCAAAATCCGATTAACGATATAATATTTAAATAAAATATTTAAATATAAACTCGATAAATATGGGGGTTGTTACAGTCCCGAGGTAATCGCGACGCTGCTCGCGAACAACCCTAAATAGATCGAACCCCCACAAATCCCTCTCACACAACATTCAAACCACCGCATAAATAATTGGCTTACGAAACCCCCCTAAAATCGAGATTGGGAAGTCGACGCTGAATTGAACGAAGCTCGCCTCGGTTTAATTTTCGTTCCGTCACTTCTTGATTTCGTGATTCCCCTCCCCGTGAGCTCAAATTCAACTCGCCATTTTTTTTTACATATGAATCGAACTGCTTCATTTTTTGAGGAAGGTGAAAATAGAAGACGAGAAAGGCAAAAGCTAAAAGCTTCGGCCATTATTATTATTATTTTTTGATTCCGGCATTTTTTATTTTTATTTTATCTGCGTTCGAATCCAGGAGAATAAGAGTGCGCGAATTGACTTGAAGGTTCGATCTTTGGCTTCCAGAAGAAGGATAAGGATCGTGTGTGGGAAGCCAAAGGAAGTGTGCTGGAATAAACATACTATAGTGCCTTGAAATGAAATGGGAAAGTTTTTGACGTGAGTGGATCTGACTGTTTTAAACAATGTATTAATTTGATTCAAAATTAAATTTAAATCGACCCGAATTTTCAATATAGATTTAAGCGCGTTTATATGTCGTACACTCACACACTTACTCCGATCAATACGAAATTTGAAATCCAATAATAATTCAATATTATGGACCCAATGGAACTGGTTTCGTTGAATTCCGAGACTGTGCCTCGGAAGGCTATATTTTAAATTCAATTTAAACGATAAAATTTCAAAACTGAACAAACCACTGCTAAATTCAATTTTACAACTTTCATTATCCTCTGTACTATCAATATAAATTTTACAAGCCTTCAAATTATTTTTAGCAGGCTTAAAATCTTAGGTTTCATATTTTATCCAATTCAAATTATTTAATTCAATGATTTAATTGTCAAATAAATTATGATATTCGTAATTTAAGTTGATAATTAACCTTTAAATAATTAAAATCAATTAAATATTCCGATTTTAAATGCTTGAAAATTTCGGGTCGTCACATTCCTCCCCCCTTAAAAGAATTTCGTCCCCGAAATTACTAGTTAGGAAGAATGGTCCAATACCCGTTTACTATTTTCCCTAAAACCAAACAGTTCAACATTCTACCAACTATCCTTTTATAAAAGACCATTATCATTCTTATTAACTTCTCTACTCGCCCATAGTTTTCAAATTATACTATTTGATTAACCATTCAAGTTTAAATTTAAAACCAAATCTTGAATTATCAAAGTTTTCTCAAAAATTTTCTATCTCCCTAAATTTCCGAAAATTTTTGCCAGCGTCTCCTTTGCGCGGCTAGCTCGGTACAACTACAAAATGGCTCTACGGCCTCCTACATCCAAAAAGAAAACAAAAGGCCAAGTGGCTCAATCCAAAATCCCAATCAAATTTTACACCAAATTTAAATACATACCTTTTTGTCGAGCATTTCAAATTTATCTTCTTGAAATCAAAAACCAATTCTCTTTTCCCTTTTATAATACATGCATATCCTGCATAGCACTAATATCCAATCACAACATTCCATAAACATTTTATCGGCTTCCTTACCAAATGTCAATATTCATCCAAATATCAACTTAGAATATATTTACAATATTCAATTTCCAATTAAGAATTTTTTTTTTATTTCTTACATAAGTTTAGTATAAGCATTTTATATGTTTCTTTATATTCACTTTACCATTCTAGTTTATATCTATTTCTACTCAAATTGATTCTTTCATTACCATATGAATTCAATTTATCTTTAACTCTGAATATTTAAATTTTATTTGTCATTTATACTGATTCAAGTCATTATTTTACATTAGTTCATTTACAAATTTATTTCAATTTCCAATTTAAAAACGTTTGTCTTTAACAAATTTTCCAAAAACTTTCAAAAATTTTCTAACTCCCAAAATTTTCGAAATTTTTTGGCAGAGTCCCCTTTGTATGGAGGAGCTTTTGCAATTTGACAAAAGAGATAAATATATATACATCGACCCACACGGTCAGAAAAACCAAAAACAGGTCATATTTCCTATTTTTATTGCGTAGGCATACCTTATTTAGCATTTTTAAGCAAGCGGCTTATTATTTTTAGCAAATAGCATAACTAAATCCTGCCACACCGGCTTCCCGGTACCTGTACTTACTCAATTTAAACATGTAAGTGCCAAATATATGCAGTTTAACTATATTTCACTTAGTTGCAATGGTTAAAACAAATGACTTCTAAAAGAAATGCACATCAAACACTTTCCATAAGCAATTTGTACAATTTTCATACTAATTCAACTGTTTTAATTAATTTACAAACCATTTTCATTCAATTTGAATGGTTTAAAACTCAATCGCTTACACTTAATTTATTTTTAAGCAAACCGAACTCATATTTAATCCAATTTTTCTCAAAATCAATTTATTTTACTCCTATCCATCCATAGCATTTTAATAATTTCCATTTACATTCAATAACAATTTATTCTTTACAATTTAACGAGATCTATGTAAATAAATAAGCAATTGAGTTTTATAATCAATTTAAATTGACTCCGACTCAACTTACACTTAATTCTATTCCATTTCGAATTTATTCACAATCCGGATATTGTCATTTTCATTGCATTTAAAGTTGAATCCATTCACTTACATTTTATTTTATTAACCAAACTAGTTAATTGAACACCATTAACAACTTAGGTTCGTCTTCATTACCTATTAAATTTTATTCACAGTCCACTCATTTATACTTCATTTCTTATCCACGTTCATTTAAATCCATTCTATTAAACTTGAAACATTCGATTTTCTTATTGTCTCAAGTTATTTCAATTCCTTAATAATTTTAAATGGTTTACAATTATTTATTCTAGAATTTCATTCCATTAATATTATTTATAACTCATCGAATTTTATTTTGATTAAAAATTTATTTTCACTTGATTTAAAACCAATCGAATATATTAAACTTAATTTTAAGTTGAATTTAATTCAACTCCCTTCCATCTTTTAGCTTAAGTTTATTCACTCCAATTTATACTTAAGCTCATTCTCATTTTACAAACAAAGTTCTCTTTTCAATTTAACTTGATTCTATTTCAATCCAATATCCTTTCAAACTACAAATTTATTTGATTAGTTATTATAAATTTCAAATTTCGAAGTTCGATCCATTCTCAGTTCACTTAAATAAATTACAAGGTCATTTCAATTTATTTCTACGTATTTGGATTTTATTCGATACATTCCCAATTATATTTAATTTGTTAACACTTCAAGTAAAATTTTAATTTATAACTCAAGTTCTGGATCCCTTATCCATTTCAATTTACCATTCACCAACAATTTCAGTCGAATCTTATTTATAACTTGAGTTTTATTTCCAAACTTCATCATAAATTCACAATTTAGCTTCCATTAAACAGCATTACGTTCCCATTTACACATTTTATTAACTGATTTATTATAAAATTAGTTCTCTCCTATTTATAGTTCAATATTTGATTTTCAAATATCACTTCATTTAATTTTCCTAAGTTCAATTTGGTTTATAATTCAAGTTTTGGTTTTCATTTTATTCTTCAATTCATCAAAAATATTTATTTTGGGTTTTCTATCCCACTTTTCAATTTATAAGTCACAACCCATTATTTTATACAATCACATTCATTCTAGGCTTAAATATATTCCTCTTTTATTTTTAATTCAAGCCTTATGCTTATTTATATCCCAAGCATAGCTTATTCCATGCATTATAATTCCTTTACACGTTATTCTTATTTACTTATTTCAATTCCAATCCTTATTTAATTTATTTTTCATTTTTTCAGGTAAGAATTTAATTCCCTTCATTAATTCAATTCCAATTCAATTTTATTTTAACTCAGATTTATTTAACTCGATTCGGTTTCAACTAAATTCTAATACAACTGGATATTATTTCTATCCTGTTCAATTTATTCCAATCCGGTTAAATTTTTATTTCCCATCCAAGTTAATTTCATTTTTAACCTTCCACTTTAAATTTAAATTCCAACATTCAAGCTTATATTTCTTACCTGATTTAAAAATCAACTCAATTTATAAGCTGACCACTATCTCATCAGGATTTTTTTTCAAACACCCTACTTTTGGTTTTCAAATCATTTTGAAATCTCCAACATCCCAAATCACACTTCTCAAAAAATTTAAACCAATCCTGGTTTTCATTTCCAACAAATTTCCTTTAGCTTTTCTGAACAAATCATTTTTTTTGGCTGCAATCCGTCACTTAGAAATGCGAAAATGAATACCGATGATGCCGCCGTCATCATCAGAATTATTTTCCAATAATCCAAGTGATTTCAATGCTATATCACTTTCAAAATCCATTTAAAACAAATTTCCATTCAGAAATACCTCCAAAACAATAAGGCATTTATTTATCTTTAAAACACTTCGACAAACACTTCCCAAGTCTCCGAGATTTTAAATTTCCAAAGCCTGCTTAAATAAATTTTAACTATAATTCATTTGCACAGCTTATTCTCATACAAATCCTCATTTGATTATATTTCAATTCATAAATTACATTTATAATTCACATTTATAAATTTCATTTTATAATGAATTTATTGCCTTAAACTTTGGTTAAATTTTCAATTGCTAGTTAAATTTTCACTTAACAATGATAATACTTTAATATTATCATTTCTAACATCCAAGCAACCATATATTACTTAAATAGTTTTCAAAAAAACTACTCTTTATATCAAAATATGTTTTTGGGTAAAATTATTTCATTTACCCATATTTAAAATAATACCGTGTCGATTGTTCTATTCAAGTGTTTAGAAACCCCTTCAATACAGTTGCGCAGACTGTGTCGACGAAGGTTCATATGCCACTCAATAAACCAATCATCACAATATTAAAATAATTTATATTCACTAACAAATACGCGCTCATATCTATTGATACACTCAAACTCATTATAGAGTACTACGGACTCTAATTTAAATGAGTAATTCCCACTAGAGCCAAGGTTATCTCCAACCCTAAGCTCTGATACCAAGTGAAATGACCCGCAAATCCGTACCCCTTGAGTCAACACTATTCTACAACAATCAATTCAAGTTGTACAAAAATACAAACCATTTGGATTAAAGAAGAAGAGGTAGAAGAAGAAAATAGAAAACAACAACAGAATCTAACCTTCGCAGCGGAATAAAACATAATAGATATTAAACGATCTTTACTCAAAATCAAATATCTCTGTTTATATATTACATCATCAGAGTACATCAATCACAGCTCAACAAAAATATCATACAAATGGATACACAACAACTCAACACAGCGGAAATATATATAAACAAGTACGGGAGTACGTATCGTCATCCTGTTCGTCACCTGAGCTCCACAGCAACATATCCTGTATTCTACAATACTCGGTCTGACCCGAGCATTACAGATAAATAACACCCGAGTCAGCCTGGAATACCAGCGTGAGAAAATCACACCCAATTGATTATTAAAGTTTCAAAAATCCTTTGAAAACAAAAGCATCTCGTAAGACCACGCCACAAATAAACATGTCGGGTTTTTACCTTACGATAGCTAAAACAAATTTTTATAGAAATCCTCTGATATTATAATAGGGTCTATATACAAATACTTATAAAATAGCCGAAATTGTTACATGATTAAATTCCAGCTACAATCCACAGAGTGGGTAATACAAACAAAACTCGTACAAGGCTCGTTGGGAGAATGGATTTCCAACTAATGACTAGGCACTGGGGTACCACCTGTCACAGTACGGGGCCTAGAACACCGTACCGAGGAGTACGCCCGCTCCCCTGCAACACACGGCCGGGACTACCCCTTACTGGATAATCTCGAGTGAGATCACCTCGCGGTTGGGATCAGCAACCGCCCACTAAGCCGAAATAAAAAGGAACATCTAGACTGGAATGACCTCACCCTGCTTGGGTGCTACCCACCTAGCCTTGTTGCATAACCCCTGATTTTCAGTCATTCCCATTTGATGAGGCTTGATGCTAAGCGTTACCTTTAAGAACAATATCCCTTAAAATGCCCATCGTCCACCTGACGATGTTTCGCAAGCATTCATCCATACAAGTCCGTCCTGGGTTCGAACAGAACCGAAGGCACTATTCCTACTATACCCATTTTGGAAATATCCTCAGGATTAGTAGCGGCTAGCCCTTGCACTTCGCTGCTCCATCTTCGAATCCAAAATCGTTTTACGAAACGTACAAACCGGATCGAAGTGGTTTTCGAGAAATAAATCTCGATCTCGGTCTCTTCGAAACGATCAACGCATTTGGCCAATATTGATAGTCGGTGATTTAACTATCAATTTTTATTCACAAACATCTATCAAACAATAAATAATTTCCCCAAATTATTTATTTATCTCAAAATATCTTTACAAGATATAATTTCACTTTCAAATCCTTTTGAAAATAGTTTTCAAACTATCTTCCTTTTCTCAGAATAAATCCCGAGTATTTACATTTTCCCTGGAATCACTAAGCACAAAACTTTAAATACTTAATTTATAATAATACTTTAAACAAAAGATCGAATCATTCTTTAAATAGATATTATGATAATAGATTAAATAAAAATATTTACTTTGGAATTTACCTTTAAACACTTAAGTTAAAACTACTAAATAATTTACTAAAATACTTACTATATAAACATTTGAAAATAAAGTTACTTAATAAAATATAAAACCAGATTTCTACTTTTAAAAACAAAATACTAAGTTACCTTTTTATAATTACTGCTAAAATAGATTAAAAGAAAATACTTACTTTGAACTTTAAATATTAGAAATAACAAATTTTACAAAACTTGCTTTCTTTAAAAAAAACAACTTTAAAACATTTAATTTATATTTACAAATTTACTACGTGTACTTGGCCATCCAGAAAAAATTCCAACTTCAAACACTTAAGTCGATTTTTCCCAAATTGATTTCCAATTTATTTTATTTGAAATAAGTTTCTTTAATTACTCAATTCATTTCAAAATTCATTAATTATGGATTTTATTATTATTGTTCTTATCTTCCGTTTGATTTTATATCATTTAACCGAAGTATACTAATTTCAACCTTCTTCCCAATCCTTCTGTGTTCTTTTAAATAAATCGAATCTTAAATTTTAAATAACTGCTTTATTCTTTTAAAATAAAAACACTGCAATTTAAAACTCATTAATCTTCTGATTATTCATATTTCCCTTACTAACTTAAGATTTATTTATTAGAATTTTTAAGGCACTTTATTTCTTTCCCAATTCATTTTTAAATTTTATTCAAGTTTCCATAATTATTTAACTTACAATTTAACTTCTTTTATTATCATTCCCGAATTCAATTATATATTTTGGTAATTCATTATTGCCCGATTATAACAATCAAGCCATAGCATTCAATACTTTCCCATAATTCACCATAGAATATCAAATAACCAGAACAGATAATATTAAATAATTTAAATAAAAGTTGAAGGGTCCAGCTGGATCCCTCCAATCTGTTTTCCCTGCATCCACAGACGTTAGCATACATAATATACCAATTTCAAATTATAGCATACTATATCACATCAACCAATTCAAGCATTCAAACAATTTTTTAAATTTAATCATTTAAATTTAAATTTATAATCAACTGAGTGAGATTAACTCACCTTTGCTCTTTGATTTGCAACCCGATTCAAAACCCGACTTGTTTCTTCACTACTTCAGACCTTGTAAAAATATAGATATAGTTTTATTAATATTCGTACTAATCGTAAATAAATTATCGTTATAAATTCATTTAAACCAATAATTAAATTTTATCAATTCTCTTAATTTCTTCTGTAAATTAATATAGCCAACTAATTCTAAAATCTCTGTATATCTTCATATATATATATATATATATATATATATATATATCCAGATTTAAATTAAATTAAAATTATCTTAAAATTTAAACACTACTTAATTAAACTTTACCTTACTGAATATATTTACTTCTCTAATCTATATGTATATATATACACATAGATGTATCCTAAAATTGAAAAAAAGAATTATACCTCACAGCCGAACAACTCGCGTCATCATCCTCAGATCCATTTGCACGCAAAATGGTTTCTCCGCCGATACCCCACTGTCGTCGCTACCCCACTGTCGCCGCTACAGATCAACCGAGCCACCTTTTCCACTTCTTGCTCGCCGTCCCGAGGTAATCGCGACGCTGCTCGCGAACAACCCTAAATAGATTGAACCCCCACAAATCCCTCTCACACAACATTCGAACCACCGCACGAATAAATGGCTCACGAAACCGCGCCTAAAATCGAGATTGGGAAGTCGACGCTGAATTGAACGAAGCTCGCCTCGATTTAATTTTCGTTCCGCCACTTCTTGATTTCGTGATTCCCCTCCCCGTGAGCTCAAATTCATCTCGCCAATTTTTTTTCCATATGAATCGAATTGCTTCAATTTTTGAGGAAGGTGAAAATAGAAGACGAGAAAGGCAAAAGCTAAAGGCTTCGGCCATTATTATTATTATTTTTTGATTCCAGCATTTTTTATTTTTTTTCTGATCTGCGTTCGAATCCAGGAGAATAAGAGTGCGCGAATTGACTTGAAGGTTCGATCTTTGGCTTCCAGAAGAAGGATAAGGATCGTGTGTGGGAAGCCAAAGGAAGTGTGCTGGAATAAATGTACTATAGTGCCTTGAAATGAAATGGGAAAGTTTTTGACGTGAAAGGATTTGGTTGTTTTAAACAATGTCTTAATTTGATTCAAAATTAAATTTAAAACGACCCGAATTTTCGATATAGATTTAAGCGCGTTTATATGTCGTACACTCACACACTAACTCCGATCAACACAAAATTTGAAATCCGATAATAATTCAATATTACGGACCCAATGGAACTGGTTTCGTTGAATTCCGAGACTGTGCCTCGGAAGGCTATATTTTAAATTCAATTTAAACGATAAAATTTCAAAACTAAACAAACCACTGCTAAATTCAATTTTACAACTTCTATTATCCTCTGTACTATCAATATAAATTTTACAAGCCTTCAAATTATTTTTAACAGGCTTAAAATCTCAGGTTTCATATTTTATCCAATTTAAATTATTTAATTCAACGATTTAATTGTCAAATAAGTTTTGATATTCGTAATTTAAGTTGATAATTAACCTTTAAATAATTAAAATCAATTAAATATTCCGATTTTAAATGCTTGAAAATTTCGGGTCGTCACATAAGAAGTTTTAGAAGTTGTGAGTGGGTTAAAACACTCACCTTTGAATTTAAATTGAATATAAATCTAATTTAAACCCAAAATTTGAGTAGTCTCAGAATTCGTCCAAACCAGCGTCAAAATGTCCGGAATTTAGATACGATTCTAGTGGATCAAACCGGGCGTGAATCGGACCTTGTATGTAGAAGTTATATCGGTTAGAATGTTTAAACTTGATATTTAAATAAAATAACAA
This sequence comes from Allium cepa, assembly GCA_030765085.1. NCBI lineage: Eukaryota > Viridiplantae > Streptophyta > Magnoliopsida > Asparagales > Amaryllidaceae > Allium > Allium cepa. The sequence goes on along the minus strand of CM060939.1, from coordinate 956,879,950 downwards.
AAAAAAAAAGAAATCACCAATATGCAACAGCCACGTCAGCCTGTGAAGCATCATTCCTACATATGCTCTCGCATTCGAAACCTCGTAAGTTGCCATAAACCCTAACCCCACCGTGCTGATCGTCGCGCCATGGCCAAAGCCATGCGTCGTTACTTCCTCCCCAAGCCCTGCCGATCACCCCGATGGCCTCGCGACCGCTTGTAGTGCCGTGCACCGTTGCTAGCTGCTAGAATTTTTGAACCTTAGTTCGAATTTAGTCGGCTGATCCGCCCATTGTTTTGACGAATGAACAACGCTGTCGCACTCCCCTCGGTCACCTCTACAAAACGCTACCCTCCAATCGACAATCCGTCGAAGATCAACAGCCAATGAATGGCCGAGACTAAATCATCCAGTTCTGAACATACAGCAACCCAGATCGAAGAATGAATTACATAGTTGACTTGAGCTCATCGAGAGCTTCAATCGATATGTAATTCGATATATTTGGAGGAGTTTAAATTTTTGAAGTTGAATTTTGAATTGAAATTGTAATTGTAATTTGGGAATTAGGGTTTGTCTGCCATTGGAATGAGGAGCTAAGAAAGAAATGTACGTACATACAAAATGAAATAAGAAATGACCTAGGGTTTATAATGAGATATTTATAGGTGGAGCTGAAAATAGAAAGAACGGATATGATTGGTTTGGAAAGTTGAACGACAAATGACCCGAAAAGCCCGTTCTGACTCCGGAACGAAATTGGGTCAACCCATATATAAAATAGATGTTTTTGATGATTTTAAACTTAATGGAACAGGTTTCAAGTCCTAATTCCATCCTGTGAAGAAGTTATGCTAAAATCAGCTTATTTCAAATTGATTTCAATTTAATTGATTTCTAGGCGTTTCGAGTCCGTACGATCAAACGACAAATCCGATCGCTACGAAACATGAAATCCTACAATAATTCCCCGCTACAGATCTGATGAATTTGGTTTCGTCGAAATCCGATTCAGTGGCCAAAATTGCTATTTTCACGTTAATTAAATAAATTAATAATTAATTAATTCACTTTTTCAGTTCTGATTCAAAATTTAACAAATTTTATCACTTTTGATTTCTTAGATATTTATAGTAATTTTAAAAAAAATTCCATGTTAATTCAATGCTAATTATTTCAATAATTACCATCTTTGCTTTCAATTTCAATAGATTCAGAAATTATAAATTTAATTTCCAATAATTGCATTTAGTTGACCTTTCATCCTATTAGTCAATCCATTATTATCAAATAGATGAAATTACCATTGGTTTATGATTTATTACATTAATATCTTCAAATTTCATCTAAATTTACATTAATGTAATATTTATAATTTTAATTTCCATTTAATTACAATTAATCCAATTATTAGAATTTGAATTCAAATAAATTGTTAAATCTTGGTTTTCATTCTTTTTATTCAACCAATTGTCATACTATGATATAAATTAACATTGTTTCCAATTATTACCTTAATTTACATTTACGTAATATTTACATTAAATTTATTGCAATTTATTCTCAATTTAAATTAGCAGGCTAAATAAATAATTAACATACAATAATTGTTACCTTTGACTTTTAATTACACTAATAAGTTATTGTTAACAAACAAATGTTACAATCTCTCACCTAGAACTGAATCTATTCAATTACAAAAATATATTATCGCATTAATTAATTTAATATTTTCATCTGTTTTCATATATTCAATTTATAACCAATTTATAACATTTATATTTATTTCAATTGATAGGAATTTCATTCAAGTTGTTAATGATTAACTTTAATTAACATTGTTACGTTTCACTTTTATTATTATTTCATTATCAATTTATAATTTTTTTATTTCTTTCAGTTTTTTAATTACCAAATCTTATTTAAATCAACAAATTTAATTATCGAAATTATAGGTTGTTACATAGCCTCGAGCCTCATCAACTAAGAAATGACAAAAATCGGGCATGCAGTAGGGCTTAGTGGGTCGCTCCCATTAGGGTAAGGTCATTCCAAATCTAGACCAGTTATTATCAACTCATGTTTGCTTCGAGGCTTATTAACAGAAGGGGTGATCGTATTCGGTACGACTATTCAAGTGGTAGGCCAGTCCAATGTAGTAGGGGTACAAGATGTTCTTGTTGGACCCCGGTACATTTTATCGGAGATGTACCATCAAAAGGTAGTTCCTTACCATGTCATGGTATGGAATCCATTCTCCAATATATATAAGCTTTATGGACTTAGTTGAGCTCAACTATGCTGAAAAGTGAGATGCAAGCATCTCAGCTGTATTATATTTTACTTTGATTCCTAGACATTATTACAATATAAGTGGATTTCAATAGAAATTGTTTTGGTTATCGTAAGGAAAATTTTGTCCATGTTTGTATGCGGTGTAGTCTTCCGAGATACTATTGATTTCCAAAGGTTTTCTATAACTTTAAAATCCAGTTGGATGTGTTTTTCTCATGTTGGATTTTTAGACTGACTCGGGTGTTATTGTATTATAATGCTTGGATCAGATCGATCATATTATAGATTCGCTATGGATGCATTGGAGCTAAGGAGACGAATTGGAGGTCTTCAAGTCATATTCACGTATATGTTCACTTTTCACTGCTTTGTTTTTGAAATCATCAGCATTTGTGAGGATAGGTCGTTATGACTGTCCAGGCTGATGACTGTGATTTGTTGTTGTACTTTGATGGATGTATGTATATAACAGTTTCTCTTTTGTAAAGATCATTGATATTATAGTATATATTATTCCGCTGTGATTGTGAGAATCTTTGTTTTTTTAGTTTCTTTTCTCTTCTTCTTCTCTTCTCTTCTTCTTTCTTTCCTATAACTATCATCTTTCTGTTCGATTTGGGTTGGACATGCGTGGTTTATTGTCAACTTGAATTATGCGGATTGGCGGGTCACTATAGGTTGGTATTAGAACGTAGGTTAAGCGAGAACCTTGGCTTTGGTAAGGTAACTCATTAAGAGATAAGGTAATGGAATGCCTTATTCTGAGTTTGAGTGTATTATATATATGAGAGCGTATTTGTTAATGATATAAATATGTTATATACTATTTTAATTTATCTATTGAGTGGCCTATGAATTCTGGTCGGTACGTGGATGCCACGATATCGATAGATGTTTTCAAACACTTAAACAAGGCAAACCGACACACTATTTTTTGCAAATTAGTAAATGAAATAATTTTACCTAAATTATAATTTATATATATATAAAGGAATAATTTTTCAAAAATTATTATAGTTATATATGGCTTGTTTGGTTGTTAATGAATGATAATATTAGATTATTACCATTAGTTGTTGCCTGTTCTAATGAAAGTTGTTATTATGATAATCTAAACATTAGTAAAATGAGTTATATAAGAGGGTGAGTTTGTAAATATGAATTATAAAGTATCGATTATAATTAAAAAAATCAACATTTGTGAAATGATATTACATAAGAAATGAGATTATATAAATATGATTTATAAATTGAAAGGAAATAAAATTGCATAAGTACATTTATAAATATGAATTGTAAATAAAAATGTATTTAAAACATAATATTTAAGAATTTAAATTCCATTGATTTGGAAATTATTTTTAAAAGGTTTTAGAAAGAAAATAGTAGTATTATTTTGAAAATATTTACGTCAGAAATATTTTAAAATGAGATTTAAAAAAGAAATAGAAAGCACCAAACTCAGTTCAATCGTTGGAAATTAATTCTGGTGATGACTGCAGCATCATCGACGTTTATTTTCGGGTTTCTAAGTGATGGATTGCTACCATTGGAGTTATGTTTTAGAAAAACAAGTTTTGATTTTAAAATCTAAAGTATGGTTTCATAAATATATGAAAATAAGTTTTGAACTTATAACTTAAAAATGGCATAGATAAGAAAAGAAAATTTGAAATTGAGATACGAGATTACAACTTAACTTAAGTAAAGTTAAATAAATCAATTTAATGAAATGAACTAAGTGAAATAAAGTATAACTTAAGAAAGGTTAAATGAAACTGTATTGGATTTGAAATGAACCAACTAGAATAAATTAACGAAATATGAACTTGAGTTGTAGCATGAAATTCAACTTAAGTCGTAAAATGAATTGAATATGTTTTGGGATGTGATTTGATAGAATTGGACATGAGCTTAAATATTGAAGTAATAATCAACATTAATTTTTTAGTGTAAAATATTTATAAGAAACTTAATTAATTGTTGTATGGAATGGTTCATAGAGAATATTAGCATTGAAGTAATATACTAAGTGATGATAAATAAGATCTAACTTAGGAAAAGTTAATGTAAAGATTTCATGAAATGTTGTTAAACATAAATTGAATTTAAAGTAAATATAAGTTAAGTGAATGAAATTAAAGTGAATGTTAATAAAATGAATGTAAATAAATTGAAAACGAACTAATTGAATGTTAATAAGAAATGAAATGTATAAATATAACGTTGACATTAAAAAATGAAAATTGATACGATGATAAATAAATTCGATGGATATCATTTGTTTGATGGGCTCTCTTGTTACATTTGCTACATTTGCATATGGATATTGTATCAGCACATGCTATATATTGATAATACTTTCTTTATACATTTTCTTATTGGTTTTTGAGTGATTCTTAGGTGCGGATGGCATATGCTTCATGTTTGGAGCTCACTTTCAGATTTTGATGTTTGTATATGCTTGCTAATACTAAAATAAGATACACATCTCGGATTACATATCGTATTTTTGCATTTTTCCCTATGAGATGCCTCATCCTTGAAGATGGGATGTATATTTGTGATTATGTATATATATTATAAATTTTTTCGATCGAGCCGCGTAAAGGAGTCGCGGGCGAAATTTTCCATAAATTTAAGAGTTAGAGATTTTTTGATAACTTGGGAAAAAATTTTGCTAACAAAAATTTGATTTTAGCTATAACTTAAAATGAATTAATGGAAAAAAATTAGTTGGCATAGGTGGATGAATTTAAAAGACTTGGAAATTTTATAATCTATTTCAACTAATTGGTTTTGATAGGTTAATGGGTTCGAGGCATTTTCTTACCTTGCTAATTTCGAGGATGAAATACTTTTAAGGGTGGAAGAATGTAATAACCAAGAATTTCAGTAATTTGAATTTTAAACATTTAATTGATTTTAAATATCGAAAAGTCAATTTATAAGTTGAATGGTTTAAATTTTATAATGATTATTTGAAATTATGGAATTTTTTAAATTATTGAACCATAAATTTTATGTGAATAAAATAATTTCAAAAGTTGATTTAAATTCTTATTGAATAAAAATAAAGATAGTAAACTTTTAAAATTGAATAAAAGGGAATAAACTGGTTTTAAATAATAATCAGTTTTAATCGAAGGGGGAAAATAGTCTCCTAGGGCACTGCCTCGGATTTTGACGAAACCTATTCTATTATATCCATAATAGTATATCCTTGTATGTCATCGAGTTTCGTAGCGATTGGATGTATTGTGGAGTCATATGAGTTTGAAACGCATATAAAATAATTTTAGGGATTTATATGATATAATTGGATTTAGAAAGCTATCTTCTACATATGATCGAATTATGTCTCGGGACACGTTCCAGTATGTTCGGAATGGGGATATTAAATATAAAACGTCAAGCGGCATGACTTATTTGGAGATCGAGATTTTTGAGTGCATGAAGCCGGATATTTTATAATATATTAATATATACAATTTTTTAATTAGCCATACTTGCCCCAAACTTCGCATACCATTGCCCTTTAAAATCGTATTCAGGCAAGTAAAAGAAAATTTGGTTCGAAATGTTTTTAAAATCCCCTCCTTCCATCAAACAGCAACCACACTCCGGCACCACTACGATCATTTCCAAGCTTCGATCCCAACTAAGAAAAGGTGCGAGACGATGAGATAAAGGGATTCAACGGTGGAGATGGACTTCGGCGAGGCGAGATGGCTAGAATTTGGGCACGACGTCAACGTAGTTGATGGTCGATTGCCATCGATCGGTGGTTATCTACGGCACTGCGCCACAGGCGAGGTGAGGATGGGGGATCGGTGCGTGTTGGTGAACTCACGATGGTCGCTGATGAGGTGGCGGCAGCACGGTGACGAGTTAATGTCGTGGTCGATGTTTTTTGCCTAGGTTTCGTTCATTCGAGTGGGAGAAAGGGAAGGTAAAGGAATTAGGTTTTTAAATTTAATTAAGTTAAGTTAATTACAGATTAATTATTACAGAAGTTCATAAATTCATAACTATTTCATATGAGGTCCAAATTGAAAGCGACAAAGTGCGATCATATCGACGAAATCAACGCTACGGAGTCGGATTAGATGGATTTGGAGCTAGTGGAAATTTAGGTTAAAATTGAACGTCTGATCAATTTTAGTCCAAATCGGAGCGTTTTGGTGGCTACTGAAATCAATTTGAGTTAAACTTACCTTTTTGGTTAACTAGAAATATTATATAATCAATAAAATTATTGATTAGATGCGTGGATATTTTATTGTTGATTGTTATTAACTATTTGGATGATTAACTATTTCACTAGTTGGTTCGGATATACTCCCGCCCCTGGAGCGGATGAGACCCTATTGCATTTCCATGTAAGAGTGGATGACCCTTTGTATATGATCCCACCTCGAAGTAGTTGATTTATATTATTTGGTTATATATTGTATGTGATGCAGAGGAATGAGCTGGAGGGATCCAACAGGATTCCTCACACTGTTGATTTAACTTTTCATATATATAATTATATATGATTTTTTAAATGCCCTATTTGATGACTGTATATGATTTTGCTTATTTAGTGCTTTAGTAGCACTAGGCCTTATTTTTTGGTATTTAAAATAGTTTAAACTAATGACTTGATTTCAAAATGGATTTCAGAGTGATTTTGGAAATTATATATGTTTTAATAATTATTCTAGAATTATTTAAGAGAAGGAATTTATTTAAAATAAAATTAAAGTTATGATTTTTAGAGATTATAAATTTATAGTTGTATAAAATATTTTAAATAGAGATTTTGTACTTTGAATAAAGATTTTTAAATTCTTAAAAATAAGTCCATCTTAAAAATAAGTCCATCTTTAAAATAAAGGAATACGAGTTTGAAAAGAAGATAGTAAAATTTTGATATACATATTTATTAACCGTTTTATATGAAGTAAGTTAAATTATAAAGGTCGGAATTTATAAATGAGATAAATTATAAATGTGATATTTTACAAATAAAGTGAAGATTTGTAAAATCATATTTTATTAATAAAGGATAGATTTATAAATGTGTTTATAAATAAAAGGAAATTTTGTTAGTGGTTGATATTCAGCTAAAAGTTATTGCAATGAAAAGAAAAGATTCACAAAGATAGAGACTAATTTACAAAAAAAACAGAATGATTTTTTAACTAGAATAAATCAACGCGAGATTTATTATAAGATGTCGAATGCTGTTTAGAAAATAATCAATTTTATTTTGGAAATTAAAGGTGAGGGTAAATTTGGGGTTGTTAAATGATATTTTATAAATAGAAAGGAATTTATCCATATGGGGGCAACGTTAAAAAGGGATGGTGATTGATGTTTTTAAATGGGATTTTATGTATAAGTGAGATTTATAAGGGGATAGAGCTATAAACGAGGCTTATAAATAAAGGTATTTTATAAAAAGGAAATTTTATAAAATAGAAAGAGATTATTAATTATAGTTTTTAAATATGGAAAGGATTATGTTGAAAGTTAAGTATGGACTTTTATTAAGGATATATATGTGTGTGTGTGTGTGTGTGTGTGTGTGTGTTTTAAAGGTTATTTATTTATATTGTTTTAAAGTTGTTTATAAATATTTTAATATTTTGAAAAGCTAATTTTTTAAATTATTAACATGGTTTGAAATTAATTATAATTATTTATCAGTAAGGTCTTGGAAATTAATTATTACTATTTATAATAATGTTGAAGATAAATTATTATTATTTTACTAAGAATGCTATGAACTTTTGAATTATTATTTTTAAGATGTTTTGAAGCTAATTATTATTATTATATAATATTGTTTTGAAATAAATGATTAGAATTTTAATCATAAATGTTTCCAAGGTTTATAAAGAGGATTTTATAAACGAATGTGGGTTTTATAGGAAGAATCTTATAACATGGTTTGGAAAATTAATAGGGGATTATCTACAAGATAAAAGAATTTTATAAACGGTTTTAGATATTTATAAAATAATTTTGAAATGGGTTTATTGATTTATAAAAGCAGTTTGTAAATGGTTTTATGGACTTACAATGGAGTTTTTAAATGATTTTAGAATTGTATAAAAAGGAAATCTTCCCCAATGTTTGTGAATATACTTACACCGTTAAGATAAGTATATGGATATTTTTCCAAGTATTGAAAAATAGGGACTTGTGTGTATATATATATATTTGCAAAACGATTTTGATTCAAGTATCTACAAAGTGAATTTAATTAATGAAAGTGTAACGACCTGCCTTTTTGGACGTTTTAAGCAGACACATATGCCAAACTTATCCATACAAAAGGATGGATTGTTATTGGGGTAAATAAGAAATAGCAGAGAAAAGAAAAAATAGAATCTCACAACGGAATGACAAAATATAATAATTGTTTGCGTGAAAAATGGCCGCAAACACCCAAAGTCGTGAAAGCACCAGTGTATGAATATAAGTCAGCAATATTCAAACACAAATCACAGATCTCAGCAAATAACTCAAAGATGTTTGTACAAAATGGGCAAACAGCTCCAAGTTGTATGATTTAGTTGATTTTATGTTGTTCGTAGTGATCTAGGTGGTTTATGCAAATATGTAAAAAGCAAGGACCAAACTGTAAAAGACACACAGATTTATAGTGGTTCGGCCAAAGTGTGCCTACGTCCACTTTATATGTTATTCTCCTTTTCCAATCCGATTACAAGTACAAAGCTTGTAGTACAAGTGTATGAAAGTTGTTTGAAAGTTCCTTCCAGGTTTGAGCTCTCAAACTTCTCTCCCATTGTTGTACCCCTGCCCCTCTATTTATAGAATGAGGTAGGGGGCAGGGGTCTTGGAAGTATATAGCTGCTGGTGGGCCCGGGCTGAAGCAATCTGGACTGGCAACTTTCTGGTTCGGCGAGGCTTTGGTTCGGCGGTGAGTGGTATGTTGTTTGGACCGGTGGTAGTATGGTGAGGTTGGAGTTGGTTCGGTGGTAGCATGGTCCGGTGGTAGCATGGTTCGGCTATGCTTGGAGGCATGTTGGTTCGGCGGAGGTTGGTTCGGCGATTGGCGAAGAAGTCTGGTTCGGTGGGAGTTTGGAAGTGAAGGGGTGTACTTGGTTCGGCAGGGAGATGCCGAATGCCGAATGAGCCTGTGCTTTAAATGCCGAATGACTTCTTGTACTGGGAACGCCGGATGAAACTGTGTGCTCTGAGTGCCGAATGAGGCTTTGCCGAATGAGATATGTGATATATTACCGAATGAATCTTCAAACCTTTGATACCGAATGGACTTTTATACTTGAATCATGAGTGAAATCCCAGACTTATATACGCTTGCTTGCTTCCTCTTAGCTCGATCGTGGTGGAGATGCGCTCAACGTTGATATTCCAGCTTTGTCCAAAAAATGGGATAACACTTTGCCCCCCAAAATATGCCTTGCGGTAGGAAGGTGTGTTTTGTATAGTCCCGAATCCAATATCCAAAGTCAATAGCCATATTGCCAGAGTAGATCATCCTTGACTGCTCCGAGTTGATATCCAGTTCCAAATCCAATAACCAAAGCTTGAGCCAATTCCATGTCCATCCGAACTCGACAACCGAGTCCCAAACCATCCTTATCCAATAGCCAACAACCGAATCCAGGACCTCTTTGGGTCGCGGTCCAAATTTATAACCTCTCCGGGCTCTTGCCAAGCGCAATCCACACCTGACGGCCATGATCCAGTGTCCCTGGATGTTGAGCTAACCTCTCCGGGTTCTTGCCATGCGTAATCCACACTTGACGATTTTGATCCAGTGTCCCTGGACTTTGAGCTAACCTCTCCGGGTTCTTGCCATGCCTAATCCACACATGACGACCTTGGTCCAGTGTCCCTGGATGTTGTACAATGCCATGGCTTAAGTCCTAAGCCGAATCCTGGTCTCTCCGGACCCTTGCCGAGCATAGTCCATACTCGACGACCTGAAAATAACGATTGATAATATAGGGCCTAAGTCCTAGGCCGAATCCTGGTCACTCCGGACCCTTGCCGAGCATAATCCATACTCGACGACCTGAATGAGTCAATTTACCACGTTCGGGCAAAGCGACTCACCCCTTGCCAGGCATAATCCATACCCGACGACCGTTTATCAAAAGTCAGATAAAAATCCAATTAAAATCCAACTCAAAATCCAAGTCCAAAATCCAAATCGAGAATCCAAATCCAAAATCCAAATCCAGAATCCAAATCCAAAATCCAAATCCAGAATCCAAATCCAAAATCCAAATCCGAAATCCAAATCCAGAATCCAAATCCAAAATTCAAATCCAAAACCAGAAAACCAGAAATCCAAACCAGCATCCAAAACCGAAAACAATGATCCAAAGGAAAATCCAAATCAAAAAGCAAGAAAAACCAGGAGCTCAATCCAAGCTCCAAAACCGGAAACCAAAAAAAAAAAGCAGTGTCCAATCCAAAAACAAAAGATAAATTTCACAAACCATAGCATCGCAGTTTATTATCATTCAGAGCATGCCTAGGGGCTATCTCCGTCCCCGTACATGTGTAAATGACTTGGTTGCTTGCCAATAGTTTGCTACTTATTTCATATTAACCTGGTCAAGGGACGATCAACCGACCATCATTCCTGGGCCTCCCACCATCGTAGCTTGAGGTAGGCGGCGGTTGCTCCTGCCTCGCCGTTGCATTCCGAGGTCCAACATATTGCGGCAGTTGTCCATTCCTTACATGTTCCTCAATTATGTCCTTTAAGTGCCTGCAGCTGTTGGTGTCGTGTCCATCCAAATCATGAAAGAGACAGTGCCTTCCTGATGCCCTTTCCCGTTCTGTTGGTTCTCTCCTAGCCGGCCTCCGGTAGTGAAGGCGATTTCGAGTATCCAGGTATATCCGTTCCAGTGTTTCGTTCAATCCTGTGTATGTGGAAAACTTTGGATCCTTCCATTGCTTCCTAGCATTTCCAGAATCACTGTCCAACTTCCTTTTTCCTTTGTTTTTATCCGAACCATTGCTGGATGGTCCTCCCCCCTCAACCGCGTTAACCTTTTTCAGCTTTAAATCCGTACTCGCATCTTCTTGTCGAAGGAACCTTTCTGCCTCATGAAAAAATTCGTCGAGATTCCGTGGGGGATCTCGTATCAAAGATACCTTGAAATCCGAGTTCTCCCTGACTCCTGATACTGCTGCCATTAAAACCATCGATGGATCGGGCCGATCCACCGAAGCAACTGCGGCGCTGAATCGAGTTAGAAAAGCTCTAAGCGATTCATCCATCCTTTGCCTTACCGATGTCAATGTCATCACGTTCTTCGGTCTCTTGACATGAACCCGAAACTGTCCCAAAAACCTTTCCACCAATTTCCTCCAAGTCCCGATAGATCCTTCTTCCAGCTGCCTGAACCACATCGCAGCTATGTCCGTCAAGTACAAAGGGAAGCATCGGGCCATCACCTCCTCTGATGCCCCCAGCACCTCCATGTGTCTAGTGTATCTCATCAAGTGATCTGTAGGGTCTTCCTTGCCATTGTATACCTCCACGCTAGGTAGCTTGAACTTAGGTGGGTTCTGAGCCATCCTTATTTCCCGAGTGAACGGACTCCTGTTTACTCCTTCCAAGTCTCCGTTGGTCAAACCACCTCGCATTGTCTTCCTGATTATATCTACCAATCCACCGTTGTCTGTCGGGGGTTGCCCCCGAGGGAACTCCGGTACATACTCTTCGTGTGGCTCGTTAGCAGCAACGTTGGTTCTAGCCTGTTGAACTCCTTCCAAAGGTTCTCCTGTGTTGAATCCTGTGGGCCTGCCCCCAAGCCCTTGTTGATTGCCACCTGGCTCCGTATCTTGTCCTTCATTGGGTTCCATAACCCTAGCTTCTTGTCCTGCATCCATAGCCGTTGTAGCTGTTCCTAAATTCTGCATTCCTGCAGCTCTCATTTGCTCCAAGAAAGTTTGCATCATTTCCTGTTGACTTTTCAGCAACCTCTCTTGCAGTGAATTTGTTATGGCTTCCATTTCATCCCGGGTTATGTAGATCGAAGCCGGTCCTTCCTCACCTCCGGAGGATGCTTGTTGACTTCCTCCTTGTTGGCTTCTCTCAGCCCTTAGCCTTCTACTGTTTTGCCTAGTCATCGTCTTCCAAATCTAAACCTCTATCCGATGTAGCGGGAGCTGGTTCCTCTCAATGAAAGCACCAAAATGTTTGCGTGAAAAATGGCCGCAAACACCCAAAGTCGTGAAAGCACCAGTGTATGAATATAAGTCAGCAATATTCAAACACAAATCACAGATCTCAGCAAATAACTCAAAGATGTTTGTACAAAATGGGCAAACAGCTCCAAGTTGTATGATTTAGTTGATTTTATGTTGTTCGTAGTGATCTAGGTGGTTTATGCAAATATGTAAAAAGCAAGGACCAAACTGTAAAAGATACACAGATTTATAGTGGTTCGGCCAAAGTGTGCCTACGTCCACTTTATATGTTATTCTCCTTTTCCAATCCGATTACAAGTACAAAGCTTGTAGTACAAGTGTATGAAAGTTGTTTGAAAGTTCCTTCCAGGTTTGAGCTCTCAAACTTCTCTCCCATTGTTGTACCCCTGCCCCTCTATTTATAGAATGAGGTAGGGGGCAGGGGTCTTGGAAGTATATAGCTGCTGGTGGGCCCGGGCTGAAGCAATCTGGACTGGCAACTTTCTGGTTCGGCGAGGCTTTGGTTCGGCGGTGAGTGGTATGTTGTTTGGACCGGTGGTAGTATGGTGAGGTTGGAGTTGGTTCGGTGGTAGCATGGTCCGGTGGTAGCATGGTTCGGCTATGCTTGGAGGCATGTTGGTTCGGCGGAGGTTGGTTCGGCGATTGGCGAAGAAGTCTGGTTCGGTGGGAGTTTGGAAGTGAAGGGGTGTACTTGGTTCGGCAGGGAGATGCCGAATGCCGAATGAGCCTGTGCTTTAAATGCCGAATGACTTCTTGTACTGGGAACGCCGGATGAAACTGTGTGCTCTGAGTGCCGAATGAGGCTTTGCCGAATGAGATATGTGATATATTACCGAATGAATCTTCAAACCTTTGATACCGAATGGACTTTTATACTTGAATCATGAGTGAAATCCCAGACTTATATACGCTTGCTTGCTTCCTCTTAGCTCGATCGTGGTGGAGATGCGCTCAACGTTGATATTCCAGCTTTGTCCAAAAAATGGGATAACAATAATCAAATAACAGTTCATGATGCTGTTTACAAAACAATTGATAATACTTATACAACACAGTATTAGAGTTACACATACCAGAGACAAATAAATAATAATGCAGCGGAATAGTATGATGTAGTAGAATAACATAGTATATACCAATAAAATCTTCGTCTTCGTTCTCCAGAAACAAGTCTTCAAATCCTGAAATGCTCAGGCTGACTCGAGCGAATTGAAAAGATAAACACTCGAGTCAGAACTAAAAGATCTTATGTAAGTTAAATCAATGATAAATATGAGTGCAACGGCATCAGAGATGTTTGCGGGGTTTGAGATCTCTTATCCAGTGTCTAACGCGAGTGTAGTAACTCAAAAGATGTTCGGGATTCACATCTCCTAAGGATCCATTAAACTATCTACTATGTAGTACAATACACTACTATAATAGTGTCTATAGTTTAGTAAAGTAAAGTATTAAAATAGCCTTAAGGCGTTACCCATATCTCCTTAACACATTTTTATATTTCCCATAGTCTATACAGTATCGTAATTCCTTCGTAAACTGGAGGGCTATCAGATGGCACTCCATAATTATGGTACAAATCATACTCGTAGAAGGCGCTTTAGGGCATGTGAACATGGCACACGAGGAGATGCTAGGGTAGATGTACCATTTGCACTCTCAGACTGGTGGTAACACATAACAGCTACTACAGTCCACCTCGGAACACACTCCCAAATCAAAATCGAGGGGTGGCCACCAAATAAAATCACAAAATCAGAATATAGTATCGAAGGAATGTGCCTGATCGGAGGAATGACCTCGCTTGGCCTGATATTGCTCCTGATTTTAGTCACATCTAAGCTGACTCACGGGAGTCGGGGTCACGTCATACCATATTGAATCATTGCCAAACCATCCTACTTCATTTATGGAATTTCCACCACGTACACAGTTGTTGAAGTGGTTTTCGGTATTGGTAGAGAGTATGAAAATATCTGATCTCGGTCTCTTTAACAACCAAATGCTTATTTCACACCGGATGGTTCTTTTACATTTCAAAAGTCAATTAACAATTGATATCAAAATACCATATTCAGTTTCAAATCATATCCCTTTTGAAATCATATTCATTTCCAAACTATATTCACTTCAAAATCATATTTCAAAATAGCTTACAACCCTTATTTCAAACTTCGTATTCGAATCAAATATGAAATTTAAATCCAACTTAAGTTATAATATCATTTAGCCGCATTTGTTTAAACCAACTGGATTTGTAAATATAACTTCCCTTTTCCTTAGTCTAAAAATTTAGAAAATAGTTTAAATAGTTAGAATAATTATAAATAATAAAATTTTAGATAAAATATTATTAAATTGATTTGAGATAGTTAAAGGGATTCAAAATAGATTAAATATAATTAAAATAGATTAAATTGCTTTAAAATAGATTAATTAGAATTAAAATAAGTTAAATTGTGGTTAATTAGTTTAAGAGAAATTTAATGGTTTAAAAATAGGTTAAAATGATTTAATATAGCTAATATGGGTTAAATAGTTTTATAGTTTGAAAATCTTAATAATTAAGGCCTTTTAAATAATATATTTTAAAAATAATTTATATTAAAATATGAATTTGGAATAAATATCAATTTACTATTTATTTCATTTCAACAAAATAGAACCATTTAAATTCTAAATCAACAAGATCCAATTCCAGTCTCCATTCACATTCTAAATCAAATATTTCACTTATATCGATTTCAAATCATGTTCGAGATATCAATTTAAATCATTTCCATTTCAATACATTTCAAAGTTATATTTCAAAGAACTCAATTCTGACAAATTTCACTTTTTATTTCCAATTCAACTTTGAATTTTAATTAAATTCTTTTAACAATACCTTTAAAACCAATTCAAAATTTTATCATAAAACTTGGATTTTTCAATAATATTTCAATTTACATAAATCAAATTTTATTTCAAAAATATCATTTAAATCAATTCAAAATTTAAGGATTCAAAATCATTTAAATTTAACCAATTCGGTGTCCGTTTATAATTCTCTACCCTAGGGTCAAGTGATACGGATATTTATCATTTCAATCCGCATTTTAAAATTTTATATTTACGGATATATATCATTTTAATCCACAATCCTGAAAATATTAAAACCCATAAAAACTCTCGAGTCTATCATTTCAACCTATAACGATTTTTTCCTAATCTACAGAGCATTCGGGTATGTATCATTTCAACCCATAGGGAACTTGCAGTTATAACAGTATAAAATACACCATCCATTCATCCAATACAAACAATCAAACATTCATCACGAACATCATCCAATTCAGTCAATAAACATCAATTTATAACCGAAAATCAACACAGGTATTAAATTGACAATTTAAAATTCAATATTAAATTAAATGATAAATTAATGCAATAAAAGTCAAATTGAAACAGAATGACCATTTAACATATCAAACAGCAATCAATAAATTTCTAATCACTTTGTAAATTCAATTTAATAAACATAAGAAATTTTAGAAGTTGTGAGTAGGTTAACACGCCCAGCTTTCAATTTAAATCGAATTTAATCCCAAAATTTGAACGGTCTCAGAATTCGTCCAAACCAGCGTCAAAATGTCCTGAATTTTAATACAACCCCAAAGCAAGAAACGGCACGTGAATCAGATCTCGTATGTAAAAGTTATACATATCAGAACATTTGAAATTGAAAATAAATAATTCACTCTTACGGATCCGATGAAACTGATTTCTTCAAAATCAGAGACACTCGCCAATGGCTAATTTCACGCTAATTAAATAAATTATAATTAAGCAATTAAACCACTTTTTCAATTCTGATTCTATAATTAACAGATTTTATCACTTTTGATTGCTTAGACATTTATAACCATTAAAACAAATTTCATGTTGATTCAATGTTAATTATTTCACTAATTACCCTGTTTACTTTCAATTTCAATAAATCCAATAAATATAAATTTAATTTTCAATAATTCCATTTAATTGACCTTTCATCCTATTTTTCAATCCATTATTATCGAATGGATGAAATTAACATTTATTCATGATTTATTACATTAATATTTCTAAATTCCATCTTAATTTCAATTAACGTAGTATTTGAATATTTAATTTCCTTTAATTGCAATTAACCCAGTTATTATAATTTAAATTTCAATAAGTTAATAGATCTTGATTTCCATTCTTTTTATTCAACTAATTGTCATATTATAAATAAACTTAACATTATTTCCCATTATCACCTTAATTTACATTAACGGAACATTTAATTATATTTATTGCAATTGATCTCCAATTCAATTTACCGGATTAAATATATATGTAACTTATAATAATTATTGCCATTAACTCTTAATCACACTTTCATTATCTTATCATTTCCAAACAAATATTATATTACTTATAGAACATTGATTTCATTCAATTACCATTTATTATATATTAATTCATTGATTAATTCAATATTTACGTTTGTTTTCTTATATTCAATTTATAGCCAAGTATACGTTTACATTATTTCAATTAATTGGAATTCCATTCAAGTCGTAAATAATTAACTATAAATAACATTGTTGCGTTACACTTTTGTTATTATTTCATTATTAATTTACAAATTTTTATTTCTTTCAGTATTTAATTACCAAAAATTCTTATTAATTTAACAATTTAATTATCGAAAATTAAGGGTCATTACAGAAAGATTAATTAAAATAAGGTTTGTGGTTACTTATGTGCTTAACCATTATTGGTTTTCCCTTTCGAAATTAAATTCCTGATTTGAACGTTTGTTTATTTGATGGTTAAATATCTGACTATCAAATGTAGACCCAAAACGTAACTTTTGAAATATCTAGGAGAAACATGTGGGTTATATGGCGTAGTCATCTTCGATGTATTGTACTGTGCGTATAAATCTCATTTCGTTCTTCTAAGACAAGCGATAAGGAAATCCATCCATTAACAGTTAGGAGGTGATCTCCACTCTTATATTTGACTCTTTATTTCCTAAAGAATCAAGGTTGAGTCTACCAGAAATTATGCAAAGTTGTTTCGATGAGACCCGAAACGTGTATGTTATCCAAAAACCACTTCGATCCAATTCAAACGTTCGGAGTGAAGATATCTTAAAGATGGTTGAATTGAAGAAGGAGGTCTCAAGCATTTCGTTCAGTGCCAGTACGAACTTGTATGGATGAATGTTGTCATTGCATTGTTGCTTGGAGGGTGGTGTTAGCATTCCAAGTGGGAAGTGCTATACAAAGGTAAAACATAGCCTCGAGCCTCATCAACTGGGAAATGACAAAAATGGGGCATGCAGCAGGGCCAAGTGGGTCGCTCCCATCAAGATATGGTTATTTTAAATCATAACCGGTTATTTTCTGCTCATGTATGCTTCGGGGCCCATTAACGGAAGAGGTGATCATATTTGGTACTACTATTCAAGAAGTAGGCCAGTCCTGTGTGGCAGGGGTACAAGGTATTCTTGTTTGACCTTGGTACATTTTATCTGGAGATGTACAATCAGAAGGTAGTTACTTACCTTGTCATAGTAAGGAATCCATACTCCAATTCAAGCTTTATGGACTTAGTTGTGTCCAACTATGCTGAAATGTGAGATGCAAGCATTTCAGTTATATTCATATTTTACTTTGATCCCTAGACATTATTATAATATAAATGGATTTCTATAGAAATTGTTTTGGTTATCGTAAGGTAAAAACCCGTCCGTGTTTTTATGCAGCGTGATCTTATGAGATACTTTGATTTTCAATGGTTTTCCATAAATTTAAAATCCAGTTGGATGTGTTTTTTTCATGCCGGTTTTCAGGCTGACTCAAGTGTTATTCTATTATAATGCTCGGGTCAGACTGAACATATTACAGATTCGCTTTGGATGCATTGGAGCTCAGGAGACGAGGTTGAGGTCCTCAAGTCGTATTCATGTATATGTTCATTTTCCACTTCTTTGTTGTTTAAATCATCAACATTTGTGAGGACAGGTTTTTATAACCGTCTAGGCTGATGATTATGATTTGTTGTTGTACGCTAATGGATGTATGCATATAATATTTCTCTTTTGTAAAGATCTTTGATATTATAGTATATATTGATGTTTGCACCAAAAAATGGACAAACACTTCCAAGTCGTATGAATTAGTTGGTTTTATGTTGTTTCTAGTGATTTGGGTGATTTATGCAAATATATAAAAAGCAGGGACTAAACTGTAAAAGACACACAGATTTATAGTGGTTCGACCAGAACGTGCCTACGTCCACTTTATATGTTATTCTCCTTTTTCTTTTAGATTACAAGTACAAAGCTTTGTATACAAGTATTTGAAAGTTGTTTGAAAGTTCCATCCGTGTTTGAGCTCTCAAACTTGTCTGCCATTGTTGTACCCCTGCCCCCTTATTTATAGAGTGAGGCTGGGGGAAGGGGTCTTGGATGTATGTAGCTGCTGGTGGGCCTGGGCTGAAGTAATCTGGCCTGGCACATCTGGTTGGTTCGGTCGTAGCTGGGTGGAGTTTGATTCGGTGGTAGGCGAGTGGCTTCCATTCGGTGGTGCCACCTTGGGTTTGGTCCGGTGGTGTGTAGGGTTGGATCGGTGATGTGTGGTTGGAGTTTTGGCTCGGCGTGGGCTGGTTCGGTGTGGGGTGATTCGGTGGCAAGATGGAATTGTGGTGGATGCATGGCGTTTGGACCGGTGGAGGTTGGTTCGGCGAGCATGAGAGAGTGGTTGGTCCGGTCGTTTCTGGAGGATGTTGGTTCGGCAGGGGTCGTCTTTACTTTGGTTCGGTGGTGGTGGAAACGCACCCAACACATGCCCCCCAAAGTAGGGCATATGTTTAGCATATGTCATGCTTTGTTTGACATGGACAACCATATTCGGCCTGAGAGCCGAACCGACTGGTTCGGTTATCAACCTTCCCCTATAAGTATGGGCTTAGGGCCTCTGCTATTCCCTACCGAACGAGATAGCCGGATAAGAATTTTCCTTCCGAATCAATTCATTTTGCCGAGTCGTCTCTCCTACCGAATCAGGTGAGTTGCCGAATGAGTGTTTTGATCTTTTCCCACCGGACGTGCTCGGGGATCCGAATGAGTTCGCGGACCTTGTGTACCGAATGAACTTGAAAACCGAATGAGTGCGAAAACCTAATGAATGTGAACTTTTATTTTTGCGAATGAGTTTTGAATTTGTGAGCGAGTCTCCAGGCTGCATGTACCTATTTGCTTATGTTTCCATACTCCTTGTTCTAACAACATGTCTTTCGCTTTTGTGTATGCAGATAAATGTCTCGCAAAGCAGAAACTCGATCAGATAAAAGGAAGTCCAAGGACAGAGAAGAGCCCCTCACAGTGCCCCTAGTCCGGGCCGAACGTCATGAGCCTGCTCCGAGATCGCTACTAGATGGGTATGGCCCCTAGGAGCTCTTGAATTCTCCGCCCGATTGTTTTCCTAGCTCTCTCAAAGAAGAGTAGCTCGATGTCATTTCTCTCTCTTTCTGGATTGATAGAGCACTTATGCTGTTGCCGGAGGACGGAGTGATGCCGTACAATCCCCCCGAAGGATACTTCGCGTATAGCCGGTACCACTGCATGTGCGGGGCCATTCCTCCGATCAATGCGTGGATAATCAGCTTCATTACTTAGCTGAAAGTGGCTCCTTTTCAGCTTCAGCCCAACTCCTATGCCATCTTAGTGTGTCTATTTGTTATCTTCCAGAGGAGATATGGGCGCCCCCTTCTAACCGGGAAATCCGATATCTATACAATCTGAGGGGCTACAAGAAGGGGTCTTCGTACATTAGTTTAGAGTCAGCCGTGTCCTTCAAGCCGGTTTTGGACTTATACTCGAAGTTTACCATGTTTAAGAAGGAATGGTTCTTCGTCAAGGATGACTCCGTTTCTTTTCTCCTTTTCACTTCTGGCTGTAAGCTGAATTCCACTTGTAATTTCTTTGTCTCGACTGCAATGCTTCTTCTTATATGCTTTTATTTCTTGCTAGCGACAGTTGGCTTTGCGGTCGTGGAGAATGATCGCCTGTTACAGATGGCCGCGGAGATAGAGGCTATCTCTGGAAGGGACAGGTCGGCTTCTTACCTAATCAGGAATGCCACTCTCCTGGAGCACAACCTGATTCTGCCACGTCAATCCATGGTTAAGCAGAGAGATACAGCCGAGGAAAGGGCTGCTAAAGCTAAAGATGGGGCTACTGCGAAGAGCAGCAAGAGGAGGCCTTTTACAAAACTTCCAGTTGTCGGAGGTAAGAAGCTCAAGAAGTCTGACGGCCCTTCCCCTAGCACGTGCCCAATGACTCCGGGGGAGGAAGACGTCGATGAGGATAGAGGTGAAGGCGAATGAGGCGATGTAGGAGGAGAGGTAGAAAGCGGAGACGACAGAGAAGGTGATGGTGGTGGTGATGGCGCCGGGGCTTTGCCTCCTGGGCAAGCAGGCGAGATTCAAGAGTGGACGGATGATGCCTTCCGCCAGGCTTTTGAGGGGTTGGAGGAAGGATCAGCCTTGGTGGAGAAGTCGAAGAGGTCTGATAAGGCTGGGTCCGGTGCCAGCCTATCTCCTGAGAGTATTTCAGCTAAGGCAACTCCGGCGGTTCAAGGTGAATTCTTAACTCCTTCTTTTAACTTCACACGCTTCTTGAGTCATAGTTTCATGCATGCTTGTAACACTTGGTTTTTATTCCAGGAATGGGTAAGGTGGCCAAAACATCAGATATTCGGCACCGCCTTGAACAGTATAAGTTACTCAAAGTTTCCGCCAAACCAAAGCCATCAGCTAGCCGTCCTGGAGACGCGGTCAGATATCGTCCTCTTCTCGGAGTTATTGAAGAAGATATGCAAAAGAGAAAGAGGGGCCGATCTTCGTTTGAACCTTCACCTGGCCCTCAACCTCCAGCCCAGCCTATCCATGATATTACTGAGGAGGATACTGAGCTTATGCCTTCCCCACATCTGTCCGAAAATCCAACCGTCACCCCGATAGACCATCCTGGTTTGGTTCGCAACCCATTTGCCGGCCATCCGGATCTGGACCCGAGTTTTCAGGATATCTCTTTTGACGAGGCCACGGGTGAGCATCTTCTTCCCCGCAATCTCATGGTACGGGTGCTTGATGAGGCTAAGTTCTTAGACCTCGATTTGCTTACTACTCGGGTAGTTACCATGGGGGACGAAGCCAAGGCTAATATTGATCGGGTCGCGGAGGAGACCAGGAAGTTGATGGGGCGCGTCTGGTCAAGGCTGGAGAGGAGATTGGGAGTGCTAATATTCGGTTGTGGCTAAAGGTTGTTGATCAGGCCAAACAGCTTGCCGATCAAGCCATTCAGATTTCTCAGCACGAGGCAGCCTCTAGGCGGTTGAAGGAGACTATGGAAGAGGCTAGTAGGGCAGAACTACGAAAGATGGAGGCCGCCTACAAGGAGCGGATTGACATAGCCATTGCTACGGTGGATGAGGTTCGGAGGGCGGATCTCGAGCAGGTAGAGGAGTTATCTGGGAGGCTTGAGGCCGCAGAGCTTGCTCAGGCCAGGCTAAAGGAAGAGATAGAGGAAATGAGGAGGTCTCTCCAGGCTGACCGCTTGAGATATCGATCAGAGAGGGATGTTGCCATCGCTAAGTTGCTGTCCTCCAAGGCCCGGGTGAGGGAGTTTGAGGAGAATGAGGGGATGATGGACGAGATGTTGCAGGATATGTACTTCCGTACTTGGAAGCAGGGAGATCTATCCTGGATGGATGACTATCCCCGGGTCATGGCCAGGATATATCTCCGGGCTTTGGAGGAGGCCAAGGCCGATGCAGATAAGGAAGGTGGAGTGACATTCAGGATGGATGTGGTTACCGCCCAGTTCTCAAAGGAGGAGAAGGTAGCGGTGAAGGAGGGGATGCGACTACTTGCTGCGGAGGAAGCCGGTGTGCAGTTGGGGGATGAGCACCAAGGAGCGGGTGTTGGTGAGTTTTCCCTTTTTAGCTTTTCATAACTTGATCGTTCATTGTCATTTTAATGGACTCTTTTCCTGAATTGGACAGGTGGGACCTCTGGTCATCATGCTGGGAGCTCCGATCCTGCAGTCAAGTAGATTCGAAGAGCTGGTAGGACGAGGGTGGAGCGCGGGTGCAGTTGGCTATTTTATTTGGCTGCTTGACATTCCTGCACATGCTAGTTCAAAACATTAATGTACTCTTAAGTTGTAATTATGTTATTGAACGTCTTTATGTAAGTTTATAACATAAGCTGATTCTGTTATATTTTGAATGCTGTTATTATTTTGAAGCGCTGTTATAAAAAAAACATAGTTATGCATATGCCTGTGATTTAATTGTGTTCGATGTTAAGCTTTTGCTCGAAATATAATCTCATGTTTTGCAATGTAATGAATAAGTCATAGCTACATGATTATGTACAAGAGAAAAGAGTACCGCCCTTCATGTTATGGTTGCAGGGGGTAGCTTTAGACGTCTTGTGTAATTGACCATGAATGCGGCTGAGTGCCTTATCACCCAGTTCGCGGGCTCAGATTCTCGTGAGCGAATGCCTCCTATTTAGTGTCCTGTACTTTGGGGACCGTTATGCAGGATACAAGAAAAGTATTTAAATGGAATGGAAATATAGGTAAAGTAAAACTTCCAGTCACGAAACGCCGTCGATATGCTTAAGTTTGTGGCAAACGGGTTTTGTAGTCACTTTCCCTAGCTGTGGGTCTTGGAGACATTTGTCACCCATCTTACGCCTCCGCGGGGAGTTTATCTTTTTTACCACAGCCGCACTTAAGACATATCGGAGCCGAGATCGCGCACAGTAACTACCCGAGCCATTATGACCCGTAATCGTGGGTATTATTCGATTTACTGTGGCCGGCTAGCGTGGGTGCCGATCGTCAACCGTGAACTACCCCTGGCTGGCCACACCTTATATTGGGGCTTAAAGTAGGTTCACAGTTGCCGACGAGCCGAACGCCGTAATGAGCTGCCATCGGCTATAGTCGGCCTTCGTGATGGCTTATAATCGGCTCATTACAGTTGGCTTTGAGGGCAGTCGCGAGCAATGAGTTAACCCGCGCAGAGGGATGCTGGAGCAAAAGTGTCTCATTAGCGAGTGCATAGGATCGCATAGTACCTGTTGGGTCTTGTCTAGGTGAGGTTGCGCCGCGAAGTTCCAGTACGGAAATGTCGTTATGCATGATTTCGTTCAACAGAAAAGGATAACACTTAACAAGCAGCCAAGATATAAAGGAACAAGTTAAAAAGAGACAAGATTTTTAAAGTGGTTCGGCACGAAAATGCCTACGTCCACTGATTCTCTTTGTTAATTCACTTCATATGGGCAGTAGAAGTTAAGAAAAGTATCCCCGGAGGTGTTGGATGTTCCATGCCCTCTGGAACACCTCTCCGTCCACTGTTGACAAAATTTAAGCTCCGTTGTGGAGATCTTTATGAATTACATAGGGTCCGTCCCAGATTGGATCTAGCGCTCCGGGGCGTGGGAAGATCCGCTTGAGGACAAGATCTCCTTCCTGTAAGCTGCGGTGCTTGACTTTAGTGTTGTATTGTGCTGCTACTTTTTGGTTGTGAGCTGCCGCTTTAAGTGCAGCATCATTTCTTCTTTCTTCAATTAGATCCAAAGACATGTGTAGGAGTTCTTCATTCTCTTCTGGGTTGTAGTGGATCCTACGGTGGGAAGGCACTACAGTCTCAACTGGGAGCATGGCCTCTGATCCGTATGCCAAAGAGAAAGGAGTATGCCCTGTTGATGTTCTGTAAGATGTGCGGTAGGCCCAAAGTGCCGTAGGAAGTTCATCCACCCAAGCGCCTTTTGACTTTTCAAGTTTCTTCTTGATTAGGGTTTTGAGGATTTTGTTGACAGCTTCGACTTGTCCGTTTGCCTGGGGGTAAGCCACAGATGAGAAGCTTTTGTGAATTCCGTGCTCCTGGCACCAGTTGGCGAATTCCTCGCTGTCAAATTGAAGTCCATTGTCCGATATGATTTTGAGTGGAACCCCATACCTGCATAAAACATTTTTGATCAAGAAGTTGATAACTTTTGCTAAAGATATTTTATTTAGAAGCTCCGCTTCCACCCATTTGGTGAAATAGTCAACTGCTACTATGGCGTATTTGGCTCCGCCTCGGCCCACTGGCAGTTCGCCAATCAAGTCAATTCCCCATATTGCGAAGGGCCAAGGGCTGGTCATTTGAGTAATATCGTTTGCTGGTAGTCAAGGAATTTTAGCAAATTTCTGACATCTGTCACATCTTCTGACGAAGTCTTGGGCGTCTTTGTTTAAGGTGGGCCAGTAATATCCATATCGAAGTATCTTCTTTGCCAGAGTCTGCCCACCAGTGTGATCTCCGCAACTTCCTCGATGTATGTTGGATAAGATCTCCTTGGCTTCCCTTCCAGTGACACACCTTAATAAGCGATAAGAGAAACCGCGACGATAGAGGATGCCTTCTTGTATCGTGTAGCGGAAATCTTTCCTCAAGATTTTCTTGACTTCGTTACGCCCGTCGGGCAGTGTGCCATCTTGTAAATATTTCCGGATAGGAGTCATCCAAGTTTCCTCTTCGATTGCAGCTATCATGTTCATTATCTCGTAACTCGGGGCTAGTTGCTGTGAGGTGGTTATTGTTCGAGAAGCGGCGCCGTCCTTCATGCTAGCTTACTTTGCCATTTCGTTGGCCTCCTGATTCTCTTCTCGAGGAATGTGTTAGATTAAATAGTGATCTAACTGATTGAGCATCAGCTTGGTCTTCTTTAGATATGCTGTGAGTCATTCTCCTCGAGTCTGGAATTCTCCCAGTATTTGATTTACAATAAGTTGAGAATCACTATGGAGACATAAAGAACCGACTCCAATCTCCAGGGCAAGTTCTAATCCGGCTATCACTGCTTCGTATTCTCCGTCATTGTTAGTGGCGGCGAACTCCAACCTTAGGGTGTAGTGCAGCTTCCTTCCCCTGGGGGTGATTATCACAACACCTGCCCCCGAGCCTTGTTCATTTGATGCTCCATCAACGAAGAGGTTCCACTTGATATCTTCTGCTACTTCAGATTGCTCCTTACCTTCGTTAGTAGTGAATTCGGCAATGAAATCAGCTATGGCTTGTCCCTTGATAGCGGTGCGAGGATGGTAGGTAATCTCATATTGACTTAGTTCAATGCACCACTTAAGTAGTCGCCCCAAAGTGTCGGGGCGATGGAGTACTTGCCTTAGCGGTTGATCGGTTAAAACTCTGATGGAATGAGATTGGAAGTAGTGTCGCAGTTTCCGTGACGTGATAAGCAAACAATATGCTAGCTTTTCAAGTTTAGGGTATCTGGCTTCTGCTCCTGTGAATCTCTTGCTTACAAAGTATACAGGTCGCTGTGCGTGGTTGTCCTCCCTCACCAAAGCGGCGCTTAAAGCATGGGACGATACAGCTAGGTATAGGTATAGTTCCTCGCCTTCATTTGGAGTTGAGAGTACTCGTGGTCTTTGGAGGTGTTCGATCAAGTTAAGGAAGACTGTCGAGCATTCGTCGGTCCATTTGAACTTTCCTTTGTCTTTCTTAAGAGCTTCGAAGAAAGGGATGCATTTGTCGGTTGCTTTAGAGATGAACCTGCTTAGGGCCGCCACCTTCCCGTTTAGGCTTTGCATCTCTCTTCGAGTGGATGGTATCTTGATATCTTGCAAGGCCCAGACTTGTTCGGGGTTCGCTTCAATCCCCCTGGCATGGACGATGAATCCCAAGAACTTTCCCGACGATACTCCGAAGGAGCACTTTAGAGGATTCAGTTTCATTCCATATTGGCGAAGTACTTGAAACATCTCGTTCAGGTGGTTTATATGATCGTTGGCTTTCCTTGATTTTACCAGCATGTCATCCACATAAACTTCCATAGTTTGCCCTATTAATTTTGCGAACATCTTGTTGACAAGGCGCTGATAAGTAGCTCCGGTGTTTTTAAGTCCAAAAGGCATTACTTTGTAGCAGTACAATCCCCGGTCAGTGATGAAACTGGTGTGGTCTTGATCGGGGGCGTGCATAGGGATCTGGTTGTATCCTGAGTATGCGTCCATGAAGGATAAAAGTTCGTGCCCGGCTGTGCTATCCACGAGTTGGTCGATTCGGGGGAGTGGGAAGCGGTCCTTCGGGCAAGCGTCATTTAAGTTGGAGAAATCGATGCATGTTCGCCACTTCCCATTAGCTTTCTTTACCAGTACCGGGTTGGAGATCCATTTTGGGTAGATGGCTTCTCGTATGAAGTCATTGGCAAGTAAGTTCTTTACTTCTTCCTCGAGGGCTGCTGATCGTTCTGCCCCATGCTCCTATTTTTCTACTTCACTGGCACCTTGGTGGGGTCGATGTTCAGTATGTGGCATGCTACGTTTGGAGAGATTCCTGTCAAGTCGGCGTGCGTCCATGCAAATACATCCATGTTGTGGCAAAGAAAATCGACGAGTTGATCTTTCAACTCCGCTCTTAACTGAGACCCGACTCTCAGCAGTCTACTTGGGTCGTGTTTGTCTACAGCTACAAATTCCATAGCCTCTGCAGGCTCGGTGGTGGCCTCCTCCTCTTTGTCCCTGGGGTCTAATTCGTTGAAAGGATCGCTGGTATATCGAAGAGGAGGGGCTTTCTTTAATTGCTATGCTTCCAGTCTTTTCTTGCAGAGAGAAGTCTCTGAATCCTTCCCTTTATCCTTCCTGCGGTTATTGCGAAGCTCGGTTACATAGCAATCTCGAGCGGCGTCTTGATCTCCCTCTATTTCTCCTACTCCGTTATCTGTTGGGAATTTCATCTTCAGGCACCATGGGGCTAGGACAATTTGGAAGTCAGACAAGGCTGGTCTTCCCAAAAAGGCGTTGTAGGCCGAATGGTTCTCTATCAGTACGAATATTTGTTTTCGCACAGCGGAGCGGGGATGACTTCCTATTTCAAAAAAAAGGTCCAGTTGCCCAAGAGGTACCTTCGCATCTCCAGTGAAACCATGTAGTGGTTTGTTGCAGGAGACACATCCTTTATTGACAGCTTCATTTGGTCGAATGCATGCTTGAATAGGATATTCACTGAGCTTCCAGTGTCTACTAAAATTCGAAAAACTTTGGCTGGACCGAATCAAGAAGAGATGACCATAGGATCCATGTGTGGGTACTGTCCTCCCTCTAAATCACGCCTACTGAATGTGATGTCGTCACTCTCTTTCCGTTTCGGGTGGCGTTCTTCCATAACAGAATTAACGTAGCCTTCAACGTTTCTAAGCGACTTACCGTATCTTTCCATCTCTGCCCAGCTTCTGTCGGCGATGTGTGGTCCTCCTGATATGGTATGGACTAATATTTTCTCTTGACTAGAGCCGTTGGTGTTGCGATTTCCTCCGCCTTCCTCTGGGAGGGGTAACCCTGGGTTTTTATTGGCGGGAGCTGGAGTCCTGCTCTAGCTTTTTACATAGCGTTCCAGTCTCCTCCTTCTAATGTTTTCTTCAATCAAGTCCCGGAGATGGTGGCATTCATTGGTGTCATGTCCGTGGGATTCGTGGAAGAGGCAGAACTTTCCAGATTTGAGTGCGTTATCTGACTCCTTCTTGTGCGGGGGGCGCTTGTATCTAACTTCGTCTTGAGTGGCTAGGAAGATGTTTTCGATCTTTTCATTCAAAGGAGTGTAGGAGTCAAATCTTGGTCCAGGTCGATATAGGCGCTTTTCCCCTTTCTTGCCCCCAGCATTGTCTCTAGAGTCATTTCTCCGAACATCCTTTGTTGCAGCGGAAACCTTATCTGTGGCTGTTTTAACTTGTTGCCCTGACTACCTCTCAGTGGCAGCGTCCTCAAGTCTCATATACTTTCCAGCTTCATGGAAGAAATTAGGTAAAGTAGCTCGCTTTTCCTTGGTTAGTCTTCTAGCAAATTTAGTATCCGGATGTACACCACTGCAGAGATCCACTAGGATAAGTTTCTCGTCGGCATCTTGGACTACGGCCGCCGCAGCGTTGAATGGGGTGAGATATTGTTGCACTGTCTCTCCGGGTTTCAGCTTGATATTAGATAAGGAATAAGCGTCCTTTGGTTTTTCCACATGAATGCGGAACTGGCTGATGAATTTTTCTTTCAACATTTCCCATGAGCTGATGGACCCTTGGGGTAGGTGGCAGAACCAGGAGGTAGCTAGGTCTGCCAAGAAGAGTGGGAAGCATTTACACAATACTCCCTCCGTTGCTCCGCTCATGAGCATATGCTGGGTGTATCTCTGTAAGTGTACGATGGGGTAAGAGGTTCCCTTGTAAGGTTCCATCGTTGGCATTTTCCATTCCCGGGGGGTGATGGCAGTTTCAATCTTGTGGGTGAAGGGGCTGGTTACCCTAGCACCTATCCCTCGATCCCTTTGCTCCCGTTGGACGCACTCCCTGAACAATCGCGCCATTCTTTCATCAGAACTTGGAGTGGATAAAAATGAGTTTGGTTCTTCCCTACGGGATTGACTCCGTCCAGATGACCTGTAAGGATGGTATCATGTATCACTCCTGACCTTCTCCAATGGCTGCCTCTGGTCTTCCGGAGGCATGCTGGGGTCAGCCACAGCTGGCCCTTGCCTTGATCTTCCCCTGCTGGGTTCTGTTCTTAGCACTTCCTTGGGTCCAACTTCGGGCTGGACTCCAGCTCGGCCCCGTCTACTGGTGTTTCCATGGTTAGGTAGCATGACAGGCTCAGCTACATCCGACCCCTGTCTGGTGCCTCCCCTATTGGGTTCGGCTCCAAGAGTTTCCTCGGGTCGGAATTCGGGCTGAGCATGGACTCGGCTCCTACCATTGTTATTTCTGTCATTAGCCTCTTCGAAGAAGAAAGACCTTTGTCGTCTCCCAGATCCTCCAGACCGGGACTCACCCCATGATTCAGTGTTACGGTTGGATTCTTTAGCATCCCTTAAGCGTGACATGAGTTGGTCCACCAAGGCTTCTTGTTGAGATGCGAAACGGTTAGTTACTTCAGCCACAATCCTGTCCAGATCCGCCCTTGTAATTGGTTGTTCCGTAGTAGGGGCTGTCGGATTTTCCTGATTTAAATTTGCTGTTGGAACTGGACGATTGTCTTGGTCCATGATCACTGGATCTGGGATACTGCCAGTTGCGATGTCCTTTCCTTTGTTAGCATCTTTCTTCCGTCCGGGAGCCATATTTTCCAAGCAATGAATGATGTTGATAGGAAAAGGGTTGAGTGGGAGAAGCTGAAGCTTTGAGCTCCCTCATTCTCAGTGAAAGCACCAAAAATGTTTGCACCAAAAAATGGACAAACACTTCCAAGTCGTATGAATTAGTTGGTTTTATGTTGTTTCTAGTGATTTGGGTGATTTATGCAAATATATAAAAAGCAGGGACTAAACTGTAAAAGATACACAGATTTATAGTGGTTCGGCCAGAACGTGCCTACGTCCACTTTATACGTTATTCTCCTTTTTCTTTCAGATTACAAGTACAAAGCTTTGTATACAAGTATTTGAAAGTTCCTTCCGTGCTTGAGCTCTCAAACTTGTCTACTATTGTTGTACCCCTGCCCCTTTATTTATAGAGTGAGGCTGGGGGCAGGGGTCTTGGATGTATATAGCTGCTAGTGGGCCAGGGCTGAAGTAATCTGGCCTGGCACATCTGGTTAGTTCGGTCGTTGCTGGGTGGAGTTTGATTCGGTGGTAGGCGAGTGGCTTCCATTCGGTGGTGCCACCTTGGGTTTGGTCCGGTGGTGTGTAGGGTTGGATCGGTGATGTGTGGTTGGAGTTTTGGCTCGGCGTGGGCTGGTTCAATGTGGGGTGATTCGATGGCAAGATGGAATCGTGGTGGATGCATGGCGTTTGGACCGGTGGAGGTTGGTTCGGCGAGCATGAGAGAGTGGTTGGTCCGGTCATTTCTGGAGGAGGTTGGTTCGGCAGGGGTCGTCTTTACTTTGGTTCGGTGGTGGTGGAAACGCACCCAACAATTGATCTGCTACGATTGTGAGATTCGTATGGTTTTAGTTTCTTTTCTCATCTTCTTCTCTTCTTTTTTTCCTCTTTCTTTCCCATAAACTATCTGTCTTTCTACTCAATTTGGGTTGGACGTATATGATTTATTATCAACTTGAATTGTGCGAGAATTGGCCGGTCGTTACAATTCTTTTCCATTTATTCCTTTAAAACTCTTTAGTTTCCTCTTTCCATATCACCATTAAGAAGGTTTCAGAGCTATTAGCAAGGAGCACCTTTCCTATATATAGGTTCCATCTTAATTTTTGATCACCTCAAACCATTCAAGTTGATTGGTTCTGGTTGGATGATGTAAGTTAAAGTGCGGTAATATTTTTTTCCACTTTATATAGACATAAATACATTGAAAAAGAGATGATCTTTTGAATCATGTTGTCGTTGACATAAAGCAATGAAACTCATTACCAGAAGTTTATCCTTGGTAAATAACGAGTTATGAATGGTTTGTAGAGCATTAAGTTGTCGTTTTCCAAATCTATCTTATTCCAAATTCTTTTGTTCCACAGAGAGGGATCAACTTGGTTAAAAGGGGTTATGGCATTGTATAAAAATAGATGGTGCGAAGTTTAAGATGTCTAGTCCACTGAATCTAAAGGTAGGCCCAGCCCTGACCCAAGGTAACCCAGGCAGTCTCCTAGGGCCTTCGATTTTTATGGGCCTCAAACATTTAGTGTTATGTTCATATATAGTAATATATTTTCTTTTAACCAAATGTTTAAATGGCACTATGGTGGAAGTAATGGTATTCCTTGCTAATGGTCTCAA
Source organism: Allium cepa (assembly GCA_030765085.1). Classification (NCBI taxonomy): domain Eukaryota; kingdom Viridiplantae; phylum Streptophyta; class Magnoliopsida; order Asparagales; family Amaryllidaceae; genus Allium; species Allium cepa. The sequence continues at coordinate 956,848,652 of CM060939.1, read as the reverse complement.
TTCGAGTCATGTAGCTTACTATTTTGGGGCCTCATATTTTCCTGCCTACACTTTACACACATTTTACTATTGGGCATAATAATTTCTTTGCTTTGGGCCTCCAAACCTTAAGGGTCGGCTCTATCTGAAGGTTAGAAATTTTGTAAGGATGTAGCATGATAGATTTCGATATGTTGTTAGTCCCATACTACTAGAAAAAGGAAGGACTATTCTGCCCATTGGAATATATTTTCTAGCTAGGGCTGAATCTGGTGTCCTAGAGACAATTTTTAGATCAAAAAATAGTCCAGAGTTTAAAAAATTGCCTTGTGAAGTCCATGGGATATGCTAGTAAGAGTTTTTTCTCTAGAAAAATCTGTTATATTTAATAAGGGGGAGTAAAATTTTCCTATTTTTCAAAATTCTTTTCCACATCTAGTTAGCATTGTTTAGAATTGGAGTAGTCTAAAAATATTTGTTATGCCACTATTTTATAATCATTCATTAAACCTAAAGATTTGGCTTTTGAACGAGAATGTCATGAATATGTTTAGATGTAGCAGCCATATGCCAAGAATGAAGGTTTTAATGCCTACCCCTCCTTACTTTTTGGTGCACAAATTCTTTTGAAGGAGATAGGTACTGGTTTTTCTCATTTTCTGAGTGATAGTCTTAGTGCTGTAGAAAATGATCAAGTTCTCTATTGATCATAATTATAAGTTTTTTTAGGATCATAAACATCCTTGATCTGTATGAAGACATGGAAACTACAACAGAGTTTATTATGGCGAGTTCATCTTCTTGAGATAGTAGGTTAATTAGCCAACAACCGAGTTTCATGATGATATTTTCATACATTGCTATGCATTGGTTGGTGGTAATTTTAGAAGTTGTGAGTGGTATGCCAAGGTAAATAGAATTTAGAGGCATAGCTGGTAGGATTAATTAGGAAGTGGTAATAGCTCTTTCATGATCATTATGGTTAGCTAGAAGAATATTAGATTTTTGTTTATTTGTTTGCAAACTAGTGGCTATTTTTAAGGCTGCTGGTGCCTCAAGTATTATAGTTACAAATTGAGCATTTAGTTTTGTGAAAATCACGCGCTCATCTGCAAACATTAATCAAGAAGTCTCTAGATTATTTCATTTAGGGCGTAATTTACTTCTTCTTAGCTTGACTTTTTTGGTGATCAAACAGTTAAGAGCTTCCATCACAATGATGAATAAATATGCTTATCTAATTTCTTTGTTTGATGTGAAGTAACCAGTTGTACCACCATTAAAAACTATAGAGAAGTGATTTGTGCAAATTCAAGTGTAAATCCAAGCAATTAAGGTTCTAGGAATTTTTTTTGCGCATGATACCACCGATGAGCTCTAGTTAATAGAACCTAAAGCCTTTTGATTGTATAATTCATCATAAATCTTGGGGAGATGTTCTTTGTTTTATAGCCTAATAAATGAAATAAGTTGACTCGGCCAACCGTATGAAGCAAGATATTCTCAACATACAAATATCAAATACAAAGTTCTGGTATCAAGTATTTTGGGCCAGCACTTAAGTCCAACAGCCAAATATATTATATCATTATAAATACAAATTATATAAAAGAACAAAATGCATTCAAATCATTTTAGTAATGTTAAATTTATAGAAAACTCAATAAAATTCAAATTCTTCAAAACATTTTCATGATATTAGAGCATATTGCTTAACAATAAGAATGCCATGCTAATAATTCCATCAGATTAAATTCATCACTTGAGCTTAGGCTTAGCCTTGGTGATCATCAGAGAATCATAATTCTCATCATTTGATTCACTCAAGCATCATCATACATAGCCCCATATCAAGGTCAATATCTATTCTATTAGTTTAACTCAAATCATCTGCCTGTGCCTCACTAAGAAGTCAAAATCAGAGATCAACATCCTCATGTTCTAGCTGCACATCATAACCTACTAAGAATCTTATAAGTAAAGCCCTAGTAATCTGATTTTATCATCCCTCGGCAATGGTTGAAGGTGGTATTGATAACTCATCGTCACTTACATCAAGAAACAATGTTTCATCATCACAGAGAAATGCCACTTAAGAACTCCTCAAGGCCATCATCAAACCCTAGACCCAGTTAATCACCATTCAAGTTGGTGAAACTAACTTTTTATTTTGGAAATTCTAAGTTGAGACAACGATCAGAGGATATGGCTTAGAAGAGTATATTCTTGGAACATTACTTGCTCCACCACAGTATACTATAGACAATGACGGAAAACCAATAAGCAGCAAAGAATACATAACTCATCAAAGGTAAGATAGTCTAATTAGTTCTTGGTTAGTATCATCTATAAGTCCAAACATACTGCCTAAATTAATAGGGTGTAAGAGTGCTCATGAGATATGGTCAACAGTGGAGCGGGTATTCAATACTCAGTATGCTGCAAGAATTATGTATTACAAAAGAAAAAAATAAATTTCGAAGAAACAAAACTTATTAATGAGAGAATACTTGACAAAGATAAAAACACCGTGTGATCAATAAACTGAGGTGCCAGATATGTGAAATATTTGGTCATGTAGCAAACAAATGTTATTCATATTTGATACAAACTACATACCATCACAACAAAGCAATAATAATTCAAAAAACTACAATCTTACTACTAAGATAATCAATGCACACCTAGAATATAAATGTCAAGCAGAAAACACAAGTAATGATGCAGCTAAGATTAAAGATATTCAAGATGAAAACTAGTATCCATATTTAGGGACACTGATCATGTCACTAGCAATTTAAACAATTTAAATCCAGACAGTAAGAAATACATAGGTATTGTGACGACCTGACTTTCTAACCCCAGAAAGACGTATCATCATTAAGAAAGAAAGGGGTAGAAATAGAAAAGAATAGAAAGAAAGAAATAACAACATCAGAATCTCACAACGGAATGGAACAAAATATAATACATCACATAACTATTACATAGTTATACATACATCAGAGTTATACAATATCATATAACAGAACTGTCATATACATATATGTCCATACATACATCCAAAATACCACATACACTAACTACACAGCGGAACTATATATATATAGATACATACGTCTGGTCTTCTTCTCCAAAGCTCCTCCAGTAAATCAATACTCCAAATACCTATCACTTGGCTACTCACAAAAATTTGAGTACCCAAGAGTTTATGAAAAACAAAATATAAACTCCCGGTCAGACATGGGTTTTGTGTGAGTAAGCGAGTTAAAATTATTTAACTTTGAAAATCATTTGAAAACAAAGGTATCACGTAAGACTTCCCACAAATAAATATGGGTAAGTTTTTACCTTACGCTAACCAATACATTTTATAGGAAATCCAGTGATATTATAATAGTGTCTAAGGTTTTCAAGTAAATAGAAAATGGCCGAAATTGTAACATCTATTAAATTCCAGCTACTAGCCACGAAAGTGGGTAATACAAATCAAAACCGTAGGGTCTCGTAGGGAAAATGGGTTTCCAACATTGGCAGGGCTACTAGGGTACCGCCCGTCTCAGTACGGGGCCTAGATCACCTACCGAGGATCACTCCCGACCCCCTACAACACAAGCCCGGAGCCATTCCTTATTGAATAGCCCCGGACAAGATAACCCCGCAGTTGTGGCCAACAACTGCTCACACAGCCAAAATAAAGGGACATCTAAACAGGGGTATACCTCGTCCTGCTTGGGCATGACCCACCTAGCCTTGCTGCGTCTCCCCTATTTTAGCCATTTTTGGTTGATGAGGCTTGAGGCTGCGATTACCTTTATTGAACATTATTCTTAGAATGCTCATCGTCCGCCTGACGATGTGCTGAAAGCATTCAATCCATACAAGTTCGTTCCGGGTTCGAACGAAACAGAAGGCATTATCTCGTTATACTCATTTTGGAATCACCCTCAGTGTTGACGACGATAACCCTTGCATTCTGAAACACCATTTCGATCTCCAATTGATATGTCACGACCTATCGCTTAATTTGGATCGATGTGGTTTACGAAATATCGAATTGATACCCGATCCCAGTCTCATCGAAATCCAAACGCCATTTTAGAGGTCAAGTTGTCTATTTATTCTTAACAGTTTAATTCAATATTAAGCATTCACATAACAGATATCACAAGTAAATCATATACAGTCATCACAGATATGTCCAGAACATATCACAAAATATCATCAAACAGATATTAGAGTCAATCAAACAAGAATTATCAATTCATATCAAACTAGTTTGATTAACTTAATTAATTACTTAAGAAATAAACTACTTTATTCTGCTTAATTAATTACTGATTATTTAACTTATTAATGATCAATTAATTACTTATTTAATCATTAATTATCAATTTATTAATCATCTAACCTTTAATTAATCATTTAATTAGTCAACTTTTATTCATTAATTATTACTTAATTACTCAGTTAATTAATTGATTCTTAATTATTAATTAATAACTTACTTATTAATTAATAAATTTTAATTACTTATTTAATTATCACAAATTATTTTAATTAATCATTTATTATCAATTTATTAATCATATAATCCTTAATTAATCACATAAGTTAATTACCATTTATTAGTTAACTTAAGTAATTAACTAAATTTCTTAAGTTAAATTGATTAAACACCAGATTAATTTCTAATTACAAATTTAATTAAAGTCATTAATTTAATTACAAGTATAAGTAAATTTTTACATTTATAATTACCTTATACTAATTAACTATCTTTACAAACTTTTCTTTAATAAACTTTTAAATCACATGTTAACTTGACACCAACTAACATTACTTATAATACTAACTTTGTTATTCAAAGTACTTAAAGTAATTAGGCAAGTCTAAAGACCCGAGGCAACCCACATTTCCTTCGAGTAACGCTCGAGCCTCCTCCCTATTTTTCGCGTCCACCTTCCCACTACGTTCTTCTTCCCTCACCTGTTACTTTCCTTCTTTTTTTAAGCTTTAGTTATAAAAATTTAAACAACTGCAGTATTAAACTTACGCACGCGAACCGAAACAACTCGAAGCAAAACCCCAAACTACACGCGCAAAACACGCGAAAACCACGACAATCCCATTGGACATCCCAACGCCACCGTGCACGTGCATGGTGGTTCGCCTCACCTCCGGCGACCCACACTATCACCCACAAACCACGATTCGTCCCAGCACTCGAAATCAAAACCCAGATTTTCGAATAAAGTTCGAAATCAAAAATTTACCTGAAGCATGAACTGGCCATACGAACACAACGGGCCAAAAACGCTTCGGCCCATCAACGGCGACCACTGGAAGCGCCATAACTCTGGCCTCGCATCAGCAATTCTCCACGCCACCATTACCTTGAAACTCGAACGACTCGATGCATCTGAAGCTACGAAATCACCTCATTGCCAGAGCGCAACAAAACTCGGACTTAAACCCTATTTATACCTCGTCCCAAAATTCCTTGCAATAGAAAATTTTCCTAACATTCTTCCAAGATTCGAACATAATCAAACTACCTCCTCAACAAATTTCAACGATTAAAATTCGTTGAACTAACAGAAATTGATAAAAATGTATTTTCAGCTCATTTATGAACTGAACCGTGTGTCCTTATCTAAAAATTATAATCTTAGTTTCAAAAATCCTACTTTGGAATGTCTATTCAAGATATGAATTCAAACTAACAATTTAAAACATTCGAATTTTACACATTGATCTTCATTTTACTGTAAAATTTAATATACAGTCCTTAAGCTACACTCTCCACCTTCAAACAATCCTTCCAGGCCATGATTCCAGTTTAAACAAGTTTAATAAACTTAAATTCTTAAGTTTAAAATATTAATATGAAGAAGTATTTAAAATTTTCTCTGCTTTACTTTATACAGGAACTTGAAATGTTGAGGAACACACATAGCATAGCTTTCAGTAAACAACCAACACCACAGAACATCTTGTTTTCAATATATAGCAACATACAATTTCGTAAACTAATTATCAAAACTTAAGCTTTAAAAATTATATGTTTACTTACCTGAAATAAAATATTGAACAGAGAAAAATTCCCAGATGAACACAGTTTTGATCTTAGTTTCTCAGTTTCCAAGCTTTGAATTGTTTTCCAGAATTCAAATCTTGATCCAACTTGTTTATATTTGGTTCAGGTTGTAATTTGTAGTTTGAATTTATTTTTTTTCTTTTTCTCATGTTAGCTTCTTAAATTTGTAAACGAACAAGTATACTATGAGGTGTATGTATAGATCATCTTTAGACAAAATGGAGTCTTCTGGTATAAGCTTCACTTGCATTGTTCAGGTTTTTTATTTATTAATTTTACTGTAAATTGAAATAATACATGAAATTTCGGCTATAAGATTATTTTGTAACCTGAAATGACAAATTGTTGTGCTACTCTTAAATGCATGTCTTCATATTTGTTTACATATAATTTATATTTGCTGACATTTTACTTATTTCGGCTAAACATATTTTGTACTAAGACACTTTGTATATGTCAGTAGCTTATCTCCTTTTGCATTGGTTATGCATATATTATACAGTAATGTAAATAGTTTGTCTTTATTTTAATTTACATCTAATTAATGTTTGTTGATCCTTGTACTTTGGTATAAAGATATTTTGAATATGCATGCAAAGTTAATATGGGTATGTAAATCGATTTGTTTTTTTCCTGCATACATGATTTCATAGCAACTTGTTACTATCTTTGTTAAAGATTAATATTGTGCAAATGTATATATAGGTTATGAAAATAGTTTATCTTCTTTCTAAGCTTATCTTATATGATTCATGTATGATTTTTATAGTTATAGTTTACATAGTCCTTTAGTTTTATCTTCTATTTGTAGTTAAATTTTCAAACATTGATTTGTAACATTGTATTTGTAAATTTTATATTTCTATTTATATCTTATATTTATCATTATGCTTCATACTTATGTTTTTATATTCATATCTAAATATTGATAGGATTTCTTATGTTTAACATTATTATTTAGATTACCCTTTTATAAATACTATATTAAATATTAATAATATACAACTTTTGGTTTTATTGACCAATACAGGATTTATTTTAAATTTTCAAATCAAAATTTTCCCTTTATAGAGCATATATAACTGATAAATGTCAAAGATATCATCAGTTTATAATTTGAGAAGATTGTATTTCGTTTGAATTAGATTAAATATTATTAAAATATACTGTCAAAAATTTCGGGTCGTTACATTTCTTCCCCCTTAGAAGAATTTCGTCCCAGAAATTTAAAACAATAGTTAGTTCTAATGCTTTTATATTAACAATCGAAACATACGTATCATCCCTACAATAACAACCAATCAAACAGTCGACCTAACAAATATCACTAGTTATCCGGACATAAATCTGGATAAGCTTTCCTAAAATTATGGAGAGTTTCCCAGGTACAATCTCTGGGATCTTCACTCCACTGCACCTTGACGAGTTTCACCACTTTGCTCCTGAGTTGCTTCTCATCTTGATCCACAATCCGAACTGGATTTCTGACTACAGTTAAATTGGATTCTACTTCCAAATCTTCTTGAACTACTTGTTCTACAATCAGTGATGGATCATGAACAAATTTCCTCAAATGCGATACATGAAACACATTGTGAATTCCAGATATCCGTTCTGGCAATTCAATCATGTATGCTACAGCTCCAATTCTTTCCAGCACTTGGAATGGTCCAATATATCTCGGAGCAAGTTTTCCCCTTTTTTTGAATCTTATAGCACCTTTAATTAGGGAAACTTTGACAAAAGCTAAATCTCCAATCTCGAATTCTAATGGTCTTCATCTTCTGTCAGCATATTTCTTCTGACGGTCCTGAGCAGCTTTCATCCTTTTCTTGATAAGCTCAACCTTCGCAGAAGCTTCTCGAATAAGATCGGGTCCGAGCACAAGACGATCTTTCGATTCTATCCAATAAGATAGGGATCTAAACGGTCTTCCATACAAAGCTTTATAAGAAGCCATCTTAATACTTGCCTGATAACTGTTATTATAAGAGAATTCCACTAAATGAAGATGGTCTTCCCACGATCCTCCAAAATCTAAAACACAATCCCGCAGCATATCCTCAAGAATTCGATTAAGCCACTCCGTCTATCCATCTGTCTACAGATGATAGGATGTACTTAATCTCAAATCTGTTCCCATAGCCGATTGTAGAGCTTCCCAAAATTTGCTGGTGAAAATAGGATCACGGTCACTTACTATACTGACGGGAACACCATGCAATCTGACTATCTCTCTCAAGAAAATTTCTTCCATAGAAACTGCATTATGAGTTGCCTTAACCGATATAAAATGGGCACTCTTAGTTAAACGATCCACAATAACCCATATTCCATCATTTCCTTTCCTAGTTCTAAGCAATCCATCGATAAAATCCATCGAAATCATTTCCCACTTCCAGTCTGGAATTTCCAAAGGCTGCAATAATCCGGTCGATTTCTGTTGATCTCCTTTTACTTGCTGGTAGATGGCACAACTATTCACAAATCTGGCTACATCCTTCTTCATATTCGGCCACCAGAAAACTCTCCTCATGTCCTTGTACATCTTCGAGATTCCCGGATGAATATTCAACTTCGAACGATGACTCTCTGACAACACTTCCTGCCTCGGATCCTTATCATTCGGAACACAAATTCTCCGTTGATCTTCAATGTCCCTTGGCCATCAATTTCAAAACCGGGACACAGACCCTTCCTAACTCTTTTGATGACCCTCCTCAACATCTTATCAGATTCTTTCTTGCTTGAAATTCTTTCAATAAGAGATGGAACCACTTCCAGAAGAGATAGGACTGCATTCCTGCAGAGAGCATCAGCTACAACACTCGCCTTTCCCGGAGTGTATACAATATCCAAATCATAGATGCTAGAAATTTGACCCACCGCTGTTGTCTCAGATTAAGATCTTTTTGAGATAAAAGATATTTCAACGGTTTGTGATCCGTGAACAATTCGAATTTCTCTCCCAAAAGATAATGTCTCCAGATCTTCAAAGCAAAAAAACAATGGCTAACAGTTCTAGATCTTGCGTAGCGTAGTTCTTCTCATGTGGCTTCAATTGCCGACTAGCATACGCAATTACCCTTACATTCTGCATCAGTACAGCTCCCAAACCAACAATACAAGCGTCAGTATAAACCTTGAATTTGCTCTTTCCATCCGGAATAGCAAGCACTGGTGCACTAGTTAGCCTTGTCTTCAATTCTTGAAAAGCTTCTTCACACTAGGGTGTCCACTTGAGTTTTGCTCCCTTCCTAGTCAGCTTAGTCAGATGTGAAGAAATCTTTGAATAATCCTTGATAAATTTCCTGTAGTAGCCAGCCAATCCCAGAAAACTACGAACTTCTGTCGGTGTCTCCGGCTATTTCCATTTCAGAATAGTTTCAACCTTCGTTGGGTCTACAGAAATGCCTTCACTTGAAACAATGTGCCCTAAAAATTTAACTTCCGATTTCCAGAAATGGCACTTCGAAAACTTCGCCTTCAACATATGCTTCCTCAGAGTCTCCAATACAATCCTCAAATGCTCCCTGTGCTCTTCTTCAGATTTGGAGTAGACCAAGATATCATCAATGAATACCAGAACGAACTTATTCAACACATCACTAATGACTCGGTTCATGAGATCAACAAAGTAGGCAGGAGCGTTGGTTCAATCGAAAGGCATAACCAACCACTAAAAGAAACAATTTGGTCCCCTAAAATGCAGTCAAGGGAATACTGTCTTCAGCTACCCTCAACTGATGGAAACCTGAAGCTAGATCTAGTTGAGAAAAGATAGAAGCACCATGCAATTGGTCAAAGAGATCACCGATGCGAGGAAATGCGAGGAAGAGGATATTTATTATGGATAGTCACTTTGTTTAATTCTCTATAATCCGCACAAAACCTTAGTGATCCATCTGATTTAGTGACAAATACTGCCACAGAGCCCCGACAAGAAAAAATGGATCTAATCAACCCCTTCTCTAAAAGATCTTGAGTCTGCTTAATCAACTCCTCTCTCTCCCTAGGAGCCATTCTCCTACTGGGCTGAATCACCAGCACTACTCCTGGAATCAAATCAATACGAAACTCTATTTCTCGATGTGGCGGTAGACACTTAACTTCCTCAAAAACATCAGCAAAATCTTGAACCACATCGATATCTTCAATCTTCTCTTCAGAAATCTCAATTCCATGTAAAAGACTGCTCAAGTGAATTCTAGAATTATCACACGACACTCTGGCAATTCTACCCAAATCAGTTTCCAACGAAACTGTTCTCTCATCACAATTCAAAACTGCTCTATACTTATCCAGCCAATCCATTCCCAAAATAAGATCAAATCCCTTAAAATTCAACACATACGAGTCACAAGAAAAACTATGGGATAGATAAGAAATCTTCAAGTCCTTACAGATAATATCTAATTTGGTCACCCCTCCTATAGGATTAGATACCAAGATAGGACTGTCTATAGAACTAGGGGTAAGAAAGAACTTCTCTACAGAGTCCGGAGAAATAAAACACAAGGAAGCACCCGATTCAAACAAAACTTTAATATATTTGCCATCTAAAAGTAAAGTACCTTCTAATACTCCTTTGCCTTTAGAAGAAGAAGATAGACCGGCTTTCAAAGGAAAGACCTTATTCTGAGGCTCCCTCTGCAGAAGTGGACAATTCTTAATCATGTGACCAGGCTGATGACAATTAAAGCACAACGATCTCTGAACCATAGCTAATCCTGGATCACTATAATGCGGTTGTTGCTTCTATTGCTGGAATCCTTTTCTAGGACATTTATTTGCCAAATGTCCTTCCTGTTGACAAATGTAGCATTTGCGAGGTACATTGTTACTTATAGACTTCTTCTTGTTCAGCTTTCTCCATTTAGGATCGAACTTCCGCTTATTCGGATTAGTGAAATTCCCACCTGAAGCTGCCACTGGTCTTACTCATCAAATTCTCATATCTCAAATGCCATATCAATCAAATCGATAAAAGATCCTTTCAAAAGCACCGTCATCTTTTCATGGAATTCAGGCCTAAATCCTTACACAAATTTTTCATTCCTTTTATGGGGAGTATCGATGAGTCCTGGTCCATAGAACAAGAGTTAGTTGAATCCGGTTTCATACTCCAAAATAGACATGCTACCCTGCTTTAAATACAGAAAATCCTGATACAATTGAGTTTTCCCTGCCGTTGGCATAAACTTCTCCTCAAAGAGCTCCTTAAATTTGTCCCAAGAAATGTCATCCTCGAAAATGTTTGCTACTGTTGCATCCCACCAGGCTGATGCACCACCCTGCAATTGGCACGATGCCATTTTTCTCTTCCGTTCATCCGACAATTTCATGCTCTTAAAAATGCGCTCACAAGAGCGTAGCTAGGCTTGAACTTCAATTATTGCTTTTAAGCCTTTGAATGGTTGGCCTCCAAGATTGTTGAAATCTTTGCATAAAGCTACAAAACTAACTTGAGGCCGTACTGGATTTACAGCCTCACGAGCATTTTGACTTCCTCCATTATCTGTTGAAGTACTGGCCCTAACTCTGCCTCTTCTTCCAGAACTCATGTTGGCCACCTGGACAAGTAACTTAACAAATTTAGATAGATATATAATTCTATGAAAAATACAAATACGCACTCTCAAGATAAATGTAACACAAGAGCTTAGGTACTCGCTCAACCTAGCGCTCTGATGCCAACTGTGACGACCCGACTTTCTAACCCCAGAAAGATGTATCATCATTAAGAAAGAAAGGGGTAGAAATAGAAAAGAATAGAAAGAAAAAATAACAACATTAAAATCTCACAGCGGAACGGAACAAAATATAATACATCACATAACTATTACATAGTTATACATACATCAGAGTTATACAATATCATACAACAGAACTGTCATATACATATATGTCCATACATCAAAAATACCGCATACACTAACTACACAGCGGAACTACATATATATAGATACATACGTCTAGTCTTCTTCTCCCAAGCTCCTCCAGTAAATCAATACTCCAAATACCTATCACTTGGCTACTCGTAAAAATTGGAGTACCCAAGAGTTTATGGAAAAAAAATATAAACTCCGGGTCAGACATGGGTCTGGTGTGAGTAAACGGTTAAAATTATTTAACTTTGAAAATCATTTGAAAACAAAGGTATCACGTAAGACTTCCTACACATAATTACGGGTAAGTTTTTACCTTACGCTAACCAAAACATTTTATAGGAAATCCAGTGATATTATAATAGTATCTAAGGTTTTCAAATAAATAGAAAATAGACGAAATTGTTACATCTATTAAATTTCAGCTACTAGCCACGGAAGTGAGTAATACAATTCAAAACCGTAGGGTCTCGTAGGAAAAATGGATTTCCAACAATATCAAGGCTACTGGGGTACCGCCCGTCACAGTACGGGGCCTAGATCACCGTACCGAGGATAACTCCCGACCCCCCTACAACACAAGGCCGGAACCATTCCTTACTGAACAGTCTCGAATAAGATAACCCCGCAGTTGTGGCCAACAACTGCTCACGCAGCCGAAATAAAGGAACATCTAGACAGGGGTATACCTCGTTCTGCTTGGGCATGACCCACCTAGCCTTGCTGCATCTCCCCTATATTAGCCATTTCTGGTTGCTGAGGCTTGAGGCTGCGATTACCTTTATTGAACATTATTCTTAGAATGCTCATCGTCCGCCTGACGATGTGCTAAAAGCATTCAACCATACAAGTTCGTTCCGGGTTCGAATGAAACCGAAGGCGTTATTTCGTTATACTCATGTTGGAATCACCCTCAGAGTTAACGACGATAACCCTTACATTCTGAAACACCATCTCGATCTCAATGTCATGACCTATCGTTTAATTTAGATCGATGTGGTTTTCGAAATACCGAATTGATAGCCGATCCGGGTCTCATCGAAATACAAACGCCATTTTAGAGGCCAAGTTGTCTATTTATTCTTAACAGTTTAATTCAATATTAAGCATTTACATAACAGATATCACAAATAAATCATATACAGTCATTACAGATATATCCAGAACATATCACAAAATATCATCAAACGGATATTAGAGTCAATCAAACAAGAATTATCAATTCATATCAAACTAGTTTGATTAACTTAATTAATTACTAAAGAATAAACTACTTTATGCTGCTTAATTAAATACTGATTATTTAACTTATTAATGATCAATTAATTACTTAGTTAATCATTAATTATCAATTTATTAATCATCTAACCTTTAATTAATCATTTAATTAGTCAACTTTTATTCATTAATTATTACTTAATTACTCAGTTAATTAACTGATTCTTAATTATTAATTAATAACTTACTTATTAATTAATAAAATTTAATTACTTATTTAATTATCACAAATTATTTTAATTAATCATTTATTATCAATTTATTAATCATATAATCCTTAATTAATCACTTAAGTTAATTACCATTTATTCATTAACTTAAGTAATTAACTAAATTTCTTAAGTTAAATTGATTAAACACCAGATTAATTTCTAATTACCAATTTAATTAAAGTCATTAATTTAATTACAAGTATAAGTAAATTTTTACATTTATAATTACCATATACTAATTAACTATCTTTACAAACTTCTCTTTAATAAACTTTTAAATCACATGTTAACTTGACACCAACTAACATTACTTATAATATTAACTTTGTTATTCAAAGTACTTAAAGTAATTAGGCAAGTCTAAAGATCCGAGGCAACCCACGTTTCCTTCGAGTAACACTCGAGCTTCCTCCCTATTTTTCGTGTCCACCTTCCCACTACCTTCTTCTTCCCTCACCTGTTACTTTCCTTCTTCTTCCTTTTTTTAGCTTCAGTTATAAAAATTTAAACAATTGCAGTATTAAACTTACGCACGCGAACAGGACAACTCAAAGCAAAACCCCAAACTACTTGCGCAAAACCCCAAACTACTTGCGCAAAACACGCGACAACCACGACAATCCCATCGGACATCCCAACGCCACCGTGCACGTGCACGGTGGTTCGCCTCACCTCCGGCGACCCACACTATCACCCACAAACCACGATTCGTCCCAGCACTCGAAATCAAAACCCAGATTTTCGAATAAAGGTCGAAATCAAAAATTTGCCTGAAGCATGAACTGGCCATACGAACACACCGGGCCAAAAACGCTTCGGCCCATCAACGAAGACTACCGGATGCCCCATAACTCTGGCCTCGCATTAGCAATTCTCCCCACCACCATTACCCTGAAACTCGAACGACTCGATGCACCTGAGGCTACGACATCACCTCATTTCTAGAGCGCAACAAAACTCGGACTTAAACCCTAATTATACCTCGTCCCAAATTTTCTTGCAATAGAAAATTTTCCTAACATTTTTCCAAGATTCGAACATGATCAAACTACCTCCTCAACAAATTTCAACGATTAAAATTCGTTGAACTAACAGAAATTGATAAAAATGTATTTTCAGTTCATTTATGAACTGAACCATGTGTGCTAATCTAAAAATTATAATCTTTGTTTCAAAAATCCTACTTTGGAATGTTTATTCAAGATATGAATTCAAACTAAAAATTTAAAACATTTGAATTTTACACATTGATCTTCCTTTCACTGTAAAATTTAATATACAGTGTTTAAGCTACACTGTCCACCTTCAAACAATCCTTCCAGGCCATGATTCCAGTTTAAACAAGTTTAATTAACTTAAATTCTTAAATTTAAAATATTAATATGAAGAAGTATTTAAAATTTTCTCTTCTTTACTTTATCAGGAACTTGAAATTTTGAGGAACACACATAGCAGAGCTTCCAGTAAACAACCAACATCACAGAACATCTTGTTTTCAATATATAGCAACATACAATTTCATAAACTAATTATCAAAACTTAAACCTTAAAAATTGTATGTTTACTCACCTGAAATAAAATATTGAACAGAGAAAAATTTCCAGATGAACACAGTTTTGATCTTAGTTTCTCAGATTCCAAGCTTTGAATTGTTTTCCAGACTTCAAATCTTGATCCAACTTGTTTATATTTGGCTCAGGTTGTAATTTGTAGTTTGAATTTCTTTTTTTTTTCTTTTTCTCAGGTTAGCTTCTTAAATTTGTTAATGAACAAGTATACTATGAGCTGTATATATAGATCGTCTTTAGACAAATTGGTGTCTTCTGGTATAAGCTTCATTTGCATTGTTCAGGTTTCGTTTTTTTATTAATGTCACTGTAAATTGAAATGATACATGAAATTTCGGCTATAAGATTATTTTGTAACCTGAAATGTACTCTTAAATGCATATCTTCATATTTGTTTACATATAATTTATATTTGCTGACATTTTACTTATTTCGGCTAAACATATTTTGTACTAAGATACTTTGTATATGTTAGTAGCTTATCTCCTTTTGCATTGGTTATGCATATATTATATAGTAATGTAAATAGTTTGTCTTTGTTTTAGTTTACATCTAATTAATGTTTGTTGATCCTTGTACTTTGGTATAAAGATATTTTGAATATGTGTGCAAAGTTAATATGGGTATGTAAATCGATTTGTTTTTTTTCCTGCATACATGATTTCACAGCAACTTGTTACTATCTTTGTTAAAATTAATATTGTGCAAATGTATATATAGGTTATGAAAATAGTTTATCTTCTTTCTATGCTTATCTTATATGATTCATGTATGATTTTTATAGTTATAGTTTACATACTCCTTTAGTCTTATTTTCTATTTGTAGTTAAATTTTCAAACATTGATTTGTAACATTGTATTTGTAAATTTTATATTTCTATTTATATCTTATATTTATCATTATGTTTCATACTTATGTTTTTATATTCATATCTAAATATTGATAGGATTTCTTATGTTTAACATTATTATTTAAATTACCCGTTTATAAATATTATATTAAATATTAATAATATACAACTTTTGGTTTTATTGACCAATACAGGATTTATTTTAGATTTTCAAATCAAAAATTTCCCTTTACAGAGCATATATAACTGATAAATATAAAAGATTTCATCAGTTTATAATTTTAGAGGCTTGTATGTCATTTAAATTAGATTAAGTATTATTAAAATATACTGTCAAAAATTCCGGGTTGTTATAGGTACATAATCAATACGCATGGATAACGGTAAGTCCATTAAAATTATTCACACTGGAAATGCATGTTTTATAAGTAAGAAACAACTTTATCTTAACAATCAGCTAAGAGTTCCCTCAATTAGAAAAAAATTACTAAGTGTATCATAATTTGAAAAGGATAACAATGTGTATTTTTGAATTTATCTAAAATATTGCTTAGTTAAAGATATTCTAACTAAAGAAACTATTTTGAAGGGTAAAGAATTTTGAGGGCTGTACAAATTCAATGTTGAAAATTTAAGAAATTTCGAACTTAAAGAATAATTGTGTAGTATTTTTGAAATGGGACACAGAGATAACTATAAGAATTTTAACAATTGTCAAATGGGTAAGAGCCACAAACTTGCATTTCCTGACACTGAAACTAAATACTGTAAACTTCTTGAATTAATTGCTATAGATTTACGGGGACCAACACCAATAAACACTGATTATGGTTATAAGAATTAAGAAACGTTTGTTGATGCTTATTCTAGATATATATGAAATTATTTCTTGAGATCAAAATCTAAAACTCGTAATTCAGTATTACAATTTATAGTTCAAGCTAATACGCAAACAAACTGTCAAACAAATTGATGGTTGACGCAGCGGATAAATCGAAACAAACTTCAATCGATGGAATGTAGCAATCGGTGAGTTGAGAATACTGCAAGGCCCAAATCCGTTGATCCAAAGATACCGGATTCTAGCTATCTTCGTCTCGTTGATCACGCACGATGCCGAGAAAGAAGATCTACGATTCTTCGTACGTTGATCTAGCGCACTAGATACCGTGAATCGGCTTCTACAATCGTTGAATCGAGCGCACTCGATTAACCGAAAGAGGAGATAGGAGATCACACTCAACTACCAATTTGTATGAAAGCACAAAGCTAACAAAGAGAATTTTATTCAAAAATCAACCACCACAAAATGTACAACACACGCGTATTTATAGGAGTTACAACTCAATACAAACAAAACTTCACCAGGCTCTTAGGTCGGCCGCGACTTACGACCTAACTTAGGTCGGCAGCGACCTAACGACACAGCATACTACTTTTATACAACACAGCACTCAACAACGACCTAAAAACAACTCACGCAACCTAACATATATACAGACCGACTCAAACAAACGCGACTTAAGATAGGTCGTTAACGACCTAACCTTTACAACATCAAACGACTTAATGAATTACAACACCTCACCTTCGACCGACTCATCTTCATGCCGACCCACGACTTACGACTCATCTTGGTTAAGTCGGTACGTCATAACTCGGGACTCTTTAGGTCGCAGATGACCTAAAGTGGCTTCATTAACTCACAGTTTCTCCACCTTAGGTCGGGACCGACCTAAAATATGCTTTTGTTCCTGTAACTCGTTGCCGCTTATCTCGTTAAGTCGTAAACGACTTAGAGTATTACAGTTAGGTCGTGAGCAGTGTTCCTTAGGTCGACAACGACTTAAAACTTCCCAACGACCTAACTCCGAAACTTCTTCCACACGACCTAGAGTGATGTTATCTCGTGGCCGATTCAAAACACCTTCAGTAGGTCGTCGCTCTTCTTCCCTAGGTCGTAGCTCTACTCCACGTGTCCCGTTAGGTCGTAGATCACTACTGTTAGGTCGTGAACGACTTAAAATTTCTCTCTTAGGTCGTGAGCGACCTAAGACTTGTGAATTTTCAGAAATCTCAGATTGCGCTGCATCATCCTCCCCTGGTTGAGAAAAATTCGACCTCGAATTTGTAAATTCCTTCACCTCAATCTCTCCTCCATGATATGGAATTAAATGTTTGACGTTAAAAACATCAGAAGTATAAACATCATCTGGTAACTTTAATCGATAAGCATTCTCATTGATTTTCTTCAAAACTTTAACTGGACCAATTTTCCGCGCTTTCAATTTATTGTATGTTCCCACCGGAAAACGGTCTTTTGTCAACACGGCATAAACCAAATCACCTTCCATAAATTCAACACTCCGGCGTTTCAAATCAGCAGCTCGCTTATACTTCTCATTTGACTTTTCTAATCGTTCTTGAACGATCTTATGACATTCAGTCAACTCATCAACAAAATCAGCAGCTCGTTTAACTATCCCCTTCGGTTGTGGTACTACTGCCAAATCCAATGGTCCCCTGGGTAAATTTGAATATACAATCTGAAATGGGCTGAATCCTGTACTACGGTTCACTGCACGATTATGAGCAAACTCTGCCTGGCATAACTTCATGTCCCAACTTTTCAAATTATCCTGTACCAGATATCGCAACAAATTTCCCAATGACCTGTTAACAACTTCTGTCTGTCCATCAGTCTGCGGATGATAAGCACTACTAAATTTCAGTTTCGTTCCCACCATCTTCCACAAACTCAACCAAAAGTGACTCAGAAAACGAGTATCTCTATCCGACACGATAGACTCTGGCAATCCATGAAGTCGATAAATCTCCTTGAAAAATAACTGCGCCACTCGCACTGCGTCCGCTGTCTTCTTGCAGGCAATGAAATGTGCCATCTTTGAAAACCTGTCCACTACAACAAATATCGAATCATTTCCCCTTTGAGTTCTAGGCAAACCCAAAACGAAATCCATGCTAATATCAACCCATGGCTTAGACGGTACAGGCAACGGCATATATAACCCTGTATTCGTCGCTGTTCCCTTTGACACCTGGCAAATATGGCATCTCTCCACGAATCTTTCAACCTCTTTTCTCATCGACGGCCAAAAGTAAGATTGTGTAATCAATTGCAAGGTACGATCACGGCCCACATGCCCTTCCTCGTGTAACTCCTTGATTATTTTCAATCTCAAACTACAATCCGGTATACATAAACGATTCCCCTTAAACAGAAAACCATCAATCAACATAAATTCATCGGTACTCCCATCCTTCACTTTCTCAACATATTTCACAAAGTAAGGATCTTCTTCAATCATCTCTGGCAGTAATTCAAACCCCGTCACTTCAACCTTCAATGTTGTCAACAAATGACTCCTCCTACTTAAAGCATCAGCCACACGGTTCGTCACCCCAGATTTGTGTTTAACAACAAAAGTAAATTGTTGCAAATAAGCAATCCACAATGCATGTCTCGCTGAAATTTTATCCTGCCCCTGTAAATGCTTCAATGTCTCATGATCAGTGTACAGAACAAATTCTTTCTGAAATAGATAGTGTCTCCAATGCTTAACAGCTTGTACAACAGCATAAAATTCAACGTCATATGTACTGTATCTCATCTTTGCCCCTGACAACTTTTCACTGAAATATGCAATAGGTCTCCCCTGCTGACTCAACACTCCTCCAATCCCAACCTTTGATGCATCAGTGTGTAGCTCAAACAACAACTGAAAATCAGGTAAAACAAGAATTGGCGCTGTCGTCAACAGTTCTTTGATTCGTTCAAAAGCAATCCCGGCTTCTTCTGTCCACGAAAACTGTTTACCCTTCATGCAATCAGTAACTGGAGCCATCACGCTACTGAAGTGTGGAATGAATCTTTGGTAGAATGATGCTAGCCCATGAAAACTTCTCACTTCCGTAATTGTCTTTGGCTGTGGCCAATTCCTGACTGCCTCTACTTTACTCTGATCAACTTGAATACCTTCTCCTGAAACAACATAACCCAGGAATAAGACACCTTTTGTCATAAACACACATTTCTTCGTAGCAGCATAAAAGTGTTCTTCACGGAGAATAATCAACACTTCCCTCAAATGTAGAACATGCTCTTCCATATTCCTGCTATATATCAGAATATCATCGAAATAAACCACGACGAACTTTCCAATGAATGGTCTAAAGATTTGATTCATCACCTGCATGAATGTACTAGGTGCATTCGACAAACCAAATGGCATAACCAACCATTCGTATAACCCCTCTCTTGTCTTGAAAGCTGTCTTCCATTCATCTCCAGGTCTAATCCGAATTTGATGATAACCACTCTTCAAGTCAATCTTCGAAAATATAGTTGCCCCACTCAACTGATCCAGCAAGTCATCCAACCTTGGCATAGGAAATCTATAACGAACAGTAATCTTGTTCAAAGCTCTACTATCTGCGCACATTCTCCATGTTCCATCCTTCTTTGGCACCAACAATGCTGGCACTGCACAAGGACTCGAGCTTTCCTGAACACGTCCCTGTTCCAACAACTCTTCCACCTGCCTTCGTAATTCCTCATGTTCCTTCGGAATCATTCGGTAATGTGATCATGTGGTAGCACTGCTCCCGGAACAAGATCAATCTGATGTTGAATGTCTCTAAGTGGCGGTAACTCCTTAGGCAACTCCTCTGGAAAGACATCTTCAAATTCTTTCAAAATTGGCTTTGCTTCTTCTGGAATTTCAACTTCTTCACTACTCTCCCTCCCAATCAACAAAAACACTTCAGGTTCTTCCTCAACTTCTTTAACAAACTCCTTCAAAGATAATAAAGTTTTCAACTCTTCAATCTCTTCTAGCTTGCTCTCCTTCTGCTGTTGCTTCTTGGGAACCAAAGTGATTTTAGTACCCTCGAACATGAAACTGTAACTATTGGCACGACCGTCATGTTGAACTGCTCTATCAAACTGCCATGGTCTGCCCAACAACAGATGACAAACATCCATATCGACTACATCACACCAAATCTCGTCTTTGTATTTCTTCCCAATAGAAAAATTAACACAAGCCCTTCGACACACCTTCACTTCACCACCCTTCCTTAACCATGCTAGCTTGTACGGTTAAGGATGCTTCTCAGTTTTCAAGTTCAATTTCCTCACAGCCTATGTAGAAATAATATTATCGCAACTTCCAGCATCAATAACGAACTTGCAAACCTTCCCCAGAATAGTGCATGTCGACTGAAAAATATTGCTTCTCAACCAACTACAATCTTCCTCCTGCTTTGGTGTAAGACATGACCTCCTCATCATAAGATTACAACCTTCATCTCCAAACAATTCTTCTTCCTCCTCAACATAAGGTGCATTTGAACATTCTGCCTCCTCACCATCATCCTCCTCAACTTCTGCAACCATTGCTCTCTTCTTCGGCTTCGGACATTCATTGCTTTTATGACCCAACTCCTGACAATTATAACATTTGAAACCACTGCTAACCTTTGCCTTCTCAGCCTCCTTCACCACTGGTTTGGCAACAGCTTTAGGAACATTAGAACTTCCACCAACAACCCTCGCTTGATTATTGGAATTAGTAAACACACCACCTCCACGCCTTCCTTGTTTCTCCCAAGCCAACGCTTTCTGATGTGCCTCTGCAACTGATCTAGGATCAAACATATTAACCATATCCTGGGTCTGCATTCTTAATCCCCCAATGAATCTAGCAATTAGCTGTTCTTCCGTTTCCATAATATCATTTCTGGCAATGAGTTGGTAAAATTCATCAGCATAATCACTAACAGGTTTCGTCCCTTGCCTCAGATTCTGCAACCTCTGGTACATAAGTGATTGATAGTTGTAAGGTAAGAAAGTAGATCTCATCAACTTCTTCATCTTATCCCAAGATTCTATCTTTGACTTCCCCATTCGTTCCCTGGTAAGTTTAGTTTGCTGCCACCACGCCAAAGCTCTCCCCCTCAACCTAGTAGCAACCAACTTCACTCTCCTATGCTCTGGAACTTCCTTGAAATCAAAGATCTCTTCAACATTAGATAACCAATCGAGAAATTCTTCTGCTACCATCCCTCCTTTAAATTCTGGAATCTCCATCTTTATACCTGATTCCCAACGTCGATCATCATCAATAACCCGATACTGACGTTGTCCCTGATCTCGGTCTCTGAAATGAATACTTCCCCTATCACCGTCAAACTCCTCATCAAAATCTGATGCATATCGTTGTCTTTCACGCCCTCCAGCATCTCTACCACCACTCCTACTACCCATATCTCTTCGATCACGACCATCATCATTCCTCCTACTTCGATTATCAACACTCCGTTGATCCTGACTCTCTCTCCTCTCCCGAGCTGAATGGTGTGAAACTCTACTTCCTCCACGAATGGACTCAGGTGAATTTCTTCTTCTGCTTTGATTCATATCAATCATAAGCTTCTCAAACCTACCAATGCCTTCATCAATCTTCTCGTGCATACGTTGTTCCATTTGATCGGCCTCTTCTCTTCGATATAGTGCTTCAATATTTTGATGGCGGTTAGCTCTCCTTGGTGGCATGGTTGAAAACTCTTCACAACACTTCAAACTCCTACACAAGACAAACACAAGCTTCAGCACAAGTGAACAAATCACGGCCTCAACACTTGTCTCGGCTTGCTCTCTACGGCTTAACTCCTTGACTCGGCTAAACTTAGATCGGCCTCAACAATTCACGGCTTGATCTTCACGACTTAACTTGGCTCGGCTCAAGGTTAAGTCGGCTTCAATTCAAACACAAGGCACGGCTTACACTCTTCTATACTTGGCGCGCAAAATCTCCTCACAAATTCAAACACTCTCCAAATCTAGATCCAAAATGAGATGGATCAAAATCTTCGAACTTGTTGCAACTTCAAGATGAACACGACGAACACCAACTTCAAAAAACTTGGCTCCAAGAATCAACTTAGCTATGATTGGCTAAGTATGGCTCCGATACCAATACTGACGCAGCGGATAAATCGAAACAAACTTCAATCGATGGAACGTAGCAATCGGTGAGTTGAGAATACTGCAAGGCCCAAATCCGTTGATCCAAAGATACCGGATTCTAGCTATCTTCGTCTCGTTGATCGCGCACGATGCCGAGAAGAAGATCTACGATTCTTCATACGTTGATCTAGCGCACTAGATACCGTGAATCGGCTTCTACAATCGTTGAATCGAGCGCACTCGATTAAACGAAAGAGGAGATAGGAGATCACACTCAACTACCAATTTGTATGAAAGCACAAAGCTAACAAAGAGAATTTTATTCAAAAATCAACCACCACAAAATGTACAACACACGCGTATTTATAGGAGTTACAACTCAATACAAACAAAACTTCACCAGGCTCTTAGGTCGGCCGCGACTTACGACCTAACTTAGGTCGGCAGCGACCTAACGACACAGCATACTACTTTTATACAACACAGCACTCAACAACGACCTAAAAACAACTCACGCGACCTAACATATATACAGACCGACTCAAACAAACGCGACTTAAGATAGGTCGTTAACGACCTAACCTTTACAACATCAAACGACTTAATGAATTACAACACCTCACCTTCGACCGACTCATCTTCATGCCGACCCACGACTTACGACTCATCTTGGTTAAGTCGGTACGTCATAACTCGGGACTCTTTAGGTCGCAGATGACCTAAAGTGGCTTTATTAACTCACAGTTTCTCCTCCTTAGGTCGGGACCGACCTAAAATATGCTTTTGTTCCTGTAACTCGTTGCCGCTTATCTCATTAAGTCGTAAACGACTTAGAGTATTACAGTTAGGTCGTGAGCAGTGTTCCTTAGGTCGACAACGACTTAAAACTTCCCAACGACCTAACTCCGAAACTTCTTCCACACGACCTAGAGTGATGTTATCTCGTGGCCGATTCAAAACACCTTCAGTAGGTCGTCGCTCTTCTTCCCTAGGTCGTAGCTCTACTCCACGTGTCCCGTTAGGTCGTAGATCACTACTGTTAGGTCGTGAACGACTTAAAATTTCTCTCTTAGGTCGTGAGCGACCTAAGACTTGTGAATTTTCAGAAATCTCAGATTGCGCTGCATCAATGGTGGAATAGAATTCCAACCACTCAAAGAATATTTCCTGAAAATGGAATTACTCGTAGAACAACTTGTCCATATACTTCAGAGCAAAATGGAATTGTTGAAAGAAAATATAGACATACTGTGGAAATTGGACTTACTTTACTTGGTTCCACTAAAATTTTGGCTTGATGCTTTTGTTACAATTGTGGTTTTAATAAATAGATTACCCGCAAAGGTATTACAATTTAAAAGCCCAATAGAAGTACTTTACAAAGTTAGACCTGATTATCAAAGTCTAAAGGTGTTTGGGTGTCTATTCTTTCCTTATTTAAGGCCATCTAATGCTCATAAGTCAAACTTTAGATCATCCCCATATACTTTCTTAGACTATGCAGCTACTAAGAAAGGATATAAATGTCTAGATAGTAGGCTATGCAGCTAATAAGAAAGGGTATAAATGTCAATGGAAAAATCTTTATATTAAGGCATGTGGTAATTAATGATAAAGTATTTCCATTAGTAAGTCAGGGATCAAAACTTCTCAAAAGGTATATAATTCAAAATTCTTTATAAATACCTGAGCAACCTGATAAGATCATACAAGCCCATGGAGAGTCAAAGCCTGCAATTGTTAACTAGAAGTGACTCTAGTTCACAACTCACTTTGCCCAATCATGAGCTAGGTCATGAGCAACTTGAATCATTTGGAAGCTCAAGTCAAACATCTCATCACGGCATTAGCATTTAATCAAGTTCTTACCAACCATTAGATGATTTACAACCATTTAATAATCAGTAAGAAGCCGAAATTGATAGCTCATGTCCACATCTCACTTCTGCAAAGACTGGACATCACATGATAACAAGAGCCAAGAGTGGCTTATTTAAAATCGAAGATATACAATGCAGCCTTAGACACTGTAGAGCCAAGTACATACCAACAAGCCATATAAAATGAAAAGTAGAAAACTGCTATGAAAAATGAGTATGATGCACTGATAATAAATAAAAATGGGATCTGATTTCTTTACTAAGCAACAAGAATGTTATAGGTTGTAAGTGGACATATATAGAATAAAGAAAAATGTTGATGGTTCAATTTCTAAATACAAGGCAAGACTTGTGGCAAAAGGGTATTCACAGTGTGGCTTTGATTTTACTGAAACTTTTCACCTGTTGTGAAACCTTGTATTATCAAAATTATTCTCACTATTATCTCACATGGAAACATGAACATCAAGCAATTAGATGTAAATAATGCATTAGTAAATGGCATCCTGTAGGAAGAAGTATATACAGAGCAACCCCCGGGTTTCAAACAGAAACATAATGAAGAACTTGTATGAAAATTTTAAAAACCAATTTATGGTCTCAAACAAGCTCCAAGGGTCTAGTTTGACAATTAAAATCGACATTGATCAAGCTTGGCTACAACTCAACAAAATTAGACAACTCCTTATTTACAAAATTCAATAAACATATAATTACTTTTATACTAATATATGTTGAGGATTTTATAATTACAGGAAAGAGTGAAGCAGAAATCAACAGTCTTACACAACATTTAGGCAAGGAGTTTCCAATTAAAGATCATGGGCAATTAAACTACTTTTTGGGCATTGAAGTCAAAAGGGTTTCAGACATAGAAATTCACTTAAATCAAAGAAAAATATATTTATGAAATCTTAGTCAGAGTCAAAATGGACCAAGCAAGTGCACTCTCTACTCCTGTGGCAAGCAACTACCATTTATCTAGACACAAGAAGGAATCGATATCAAATGATAGACAATATAGAAGCATAGCAAGAGCATTGCGGTATGCTACAATAAGTAGACTAGAAATTTCATTTAGTGTAAACAGAGTCAACCAATTCATGCAGAGTCCACTTGATGAGCATTGGAAAGTTGTTAAAAGGATACTAAGAGACCTCAAAGGAAATATACATCATGGACCGACACTAGAATCGTGTAAATCTACCAATATTAATGGCTATGCTAACGCTGACTGGGCTACAAATATTGTATATTCTTAGGTAAAAATCCAATTTCATGGTGTTCTAAGAAAAAACCTATTGTTTCTAGATCCAACGTTGAAGTCGAATATAAAAGTAGTGCTAATGCTAGTGCTGAAATAATATGGATTGAATCCTTGCTAAGTGAACTTCATGTTAAAACAAACAGTAAACCTACAATCTGGTGTGATAACTTAAGTACAGTATCACTTACGGTCAATCCAATTTTGCATTCTAGAACAAAACACATGGAACTGAACCTTTATTTTATACGAGAACAAGTGACAAAGGGAAAGATTAATGTAAATCACATATGAGCATCTTACAAGATTGCAGATATTACGACAAAGCCGCTATCAAAGGGAAACTTCACTCGATTCAAGCAGAAACTGAAGGTTAATGAACTTGAGAGAGCAATTATCGAAGTGAAGTCTCACTCAACTCCAACAAAAAAAATTAAAGAATAAAAAAGTTGGCAATTACTGTCAAAGTGGAATTGCACTGATTATCAAAGTGAAATTCCACATGATTTAAGAAGAAAACTGAAGAGTAACAAAGTGAACACTCGTTAGTGAAGAAAAATTTCATGAAATTCAAGCCGAGGTTGGAGGTTGTTGGCGACTGCTATTTGGGAAAATCACAAACCCAAACCCTAAGTTAGGTTTGAGGGGGTAATAAATGAAATACGTTGGGTCGGCCAACTATGTGAAGCAAGATATTCTCAGCACATAAATATCAAATACAAAGTTCGGGTATAAGTATTTTGGCCTAGCACTTCAGCCCAACAACCAAATATATTGTATCATTATAAATAGAAATTGTATACGAGAACAGAATGTATTCGAATCATTTTAGTATTGTAAAATTTACAGCAAATTCAGTAGAATTCAAATTCTTCAAAATTCTTTCAGCCTTTAACTGTTCATGGGTTACTAAGATATTATTAGCGATATTACTAGAACTAAGGAAGAAAGTTTGATTTGGTGATGTTATTTTAGGGAGGACAGCTCATAGTTTGGAGGCAATGATCTTGATGATGCGTTTGTAAATTACAGTGCAACATGCTGTTGGTTTGAAGTTTGTAGAGTTGATTCCACCTTAAAGCTTGTTGGTATAGTAAAAGTATTGGATGGCATTTGAGAAAGTATGTGTTTTGGGTTTCCATGTGTTCTTGAAGGAATTAAAACCATCCAGACCACCAGAATAGGTTGAATTTAGGCTAAATATGGCATTTTAAATTTTAGTTCAAGAGATTGGTTAAATCACGTTTAAGGCTTCATATGGCTCTATGGTAGGAAGTGGAATTCGTTTGAATTTCAACACGGTCAATATTTAATGCATTACCAGAGAAGAAAATGATAAAGTAGTTGAATAAAAATGTTCTGATAAGGATAAGATCAGACTGTAAAGAGTCATTCCGATCATATAGAGTTCTAGTTTTATTTATTATCAGTTTTACTTTCAGAGAATTATGGAAGAAAGAGGAGTTTCCATCTCCCTGGAAGTAAAAATCTTAACCAAGTTTCTGATTTGCCATTTCAGTCTTAACCAAGGAAGAGAAACTTAGGCTGGCAGGTTTGAAATCATATCTTTCTGAGCTTTGTCTAGTTGATTTCTGAGATTGGTGGAGATATTCTATTCGTTGCCGTAGGTTGTAGAAACCCACAATTCAAAAATCCCTGTAACATTTTTGAATTTAGCTTAAAAGATGAACATACAATTTCCATGTATAAAAGTGCTCCACCCTGCAAGGAAATGTTTTCAAATCATAATTATTAGTACAAAAGCTGAAAATTTTAAATGAGGAATAACTTTTCGTGGGATCTTCGTTCCAATTAAGAATGACTGAGTTGCGGTCAGATATTATAAGATTAGGGATTGTAGTGGTAGCTATAAGCCAAGGCAAGTTGATTGTAGAAAGAGTAGTCTACGGTGTAGAATGTCCTTTATCATGTCTTTTCTTATTGTTCTAGGTAAAATCAGCACCATGGGAAAGGATTTGTAGTATGGAGGAAGCTTGAATAGTTTGATTCAAATAGTTTTTGTCATGAAAAAAAGGGGTATACCACCAGATATTTCATAGGAGGCATACGTGTAATTCAAGTAGTTTTTGTCATGAACTCCTTACCACTATCATTATTAGATTCTTCGTAAATGCACTTCTCCTTTTAATTTGCTGCATTTCTTCTTCTTTTATTTTGGATATTGAAGGTCTGTTGTTGTGCATTAATGGTGAATAGGTTAAGATGTGTAAGAGGAAGAGGTTTTTTGGTTTGAGGAGTTTGGGCGTTAGAAATTATGGTATATGGAGTGGAAGGACAAACATGAGGTGTATGGTTACTGGTTTTGCAATTGGTAAGGCGTTGGAACTTGGAAGAATTTTACTTGTTCTTGAAAATTTTCATGAGTGATAATTATTTGGAACCGTTTGATTGATTATGTTATGTGGAAGTATATTTTAGAGTATGGGGTTGTTAAGGTGGATGTTGGGTTATGGGAGGGTAAGTTGTTTTAGTTAAGGAGATAGATAGGTTCGAAATGCTGGTACGTGGAGGGGTAGGGTTTGATGCATTAGATGGTTAATATGGTGAGTTAATGCATGCATGGGAAATATTTGTTGCGTAATTGATTCATAATGAGATGTTATCATTTTCAGAGCAAGGTATAAGTGGGGCTTGCACTTGCACAATGTTGCTAATATGCGCCTCTTTAGTTTAATCTACTGAAAATCTGTTGAAAATTGATAGGGCAATAAGGTCTGCCCATGGATACTACGGATGCGGGTAGTATCATATCTATATTCACATTTGAAATTATTTTCTAACATCGGATATCCACATCCGCGAATATGGACGGATTTAAGATAATTATCATATCCGTTAATCATTGATAAATAAGAAACATAAATGAAATTTTTTAGTTTAACATAAACTTTTCCAATCCATTAAATATTAAAGTGATAAAAATAAACAAAAATGATAATGATATATAGATTTAAGCATTTAATATGCGTCTGTTGCGTATTATATAAGCTTCTAATTTAATAAAACGATAAATAAATGTCTTTCTTCATATCAAAGTACATACAATTTAAACTATAATTTTGAAAAATACCGGACGATTAATTTTCGAATGCGGATGTCATCCTATTCATATCCGCGTCCCTTTTTCAAATATCGGATATTTATCCGTTTTTGAATACAGATGTATTTTGAATTTTTCGAATACCTATTGACAACCTTATATGTCATTAATATTAGGGTTGGTAGCTGCATTATGTTTTAAAGAGTGGGTGACGATTTTGTTTTCTTAATGGGAAGGAATACGTTTAGGAGGCAATGTGACAAGGGGCATAGGATGATAGGGGTTTGGATTTGGTATGCGTGTCTAGTTTGTTTTATGTGTCTTTATTTGTTAGTGCTGATTTTACTATAGCATCGGAATCTTTTGTTTTGTTTTCATCGAGTTGTAGGGAATTATTGTCATTATTACTACATACATTAGGCGAGGATGTATATAAAGCATTAAAAACTATTGTGACCTTTTAATTTTCCATATTAGAACATTACTCTTATTGAGTCCGTTAAAAGTTTTTCTTTTACCATTATCATTTCTTTCTATCTAAACATTGGCATCGATTTATTTGTGTTCTACTAAGCAATTCACTACATCATGCCCAAAGTACTTACAGAGAGTGTAGATGTTTAGTTTCCAATCATATGATATTTCCACTTAAGAAACATTATCTCTTTCCCTACATTTTAAAGAGTGTAGAGGAGGACCTCTACAGTAATCTCTATTGAATACAAATAAAATCAAAACCTTTTCACTTCATTAACGAGAAAACATTTTTATGGACTGTTATTTATTGTGATTAATAGAAAAAGTGGACATTTGACATTTAAGTCATTCTCTCATTACTCTCTTTTTCATCTCCTCTTTTTATAATTTTCTCTAAAAGTAAACCTATCTCTCAAAAGATACTTAAAACTCCTAAGAAGTGACTTCTACAAAACTCCAAATCCTTCAACCTTGAGTACATAAATATCAATTTACTTGTGAAGCATGTGCTATCATCATGTGCGAAGCGCATGCCATAACCCTCATTAAATATAATTCATATAAATTCATTTGCAAGTTTATCTATTTGGATACTTAAATTTTATTATCAGAAAAACAACAACGACTCAAATGAATGAAGTGAATTTTTAAGTTAACAAGGTTACGTTTACAAGTATTTATGATTTGTAAATGCTAATTTAAATCCTTCTAGAAATGGAAGGACAAAATTTATAATTTCTATCAAGAGTTTCATTAGTTCATGATAACATTAATTTTTCTTTAAATGCTTACATTTCAAATTAATGGCCTATGTTGGAATGTTTTATAAATGAAATGTATTTAATTTAGATAAATTTGAATTCACAAAAACATATAATTTTACATTAGTCTCAAGTCAAATTAAATGATAAATTCATAGCAATCCAGGTAATGGCCCTTAAATATAACTTATGTCATTTTTAATAATAAAATGTACCGATTTGAATTTTATTCTACACCATATCAAATTCATTATTGCATTTCATATGTAGAATGCAATATTCTAAATCAAAGGTGCACGACTACAGTGCCTAAATTTGCATATAAAAAATATTTCAGTGTATGTATTTCTTTATTCTCGTAAATATTTTGGATAACTTCACAACAACATTAATAATTTCTCTCTTTTCATAAACTTATATATATATATATATATATATATATATCAGTAGATATATTTTCACACCATAGCATATCAAAATATATGCTGCTATGATTAACATTTATCATTAATCAAAACAATTTTTTTAAACATGATACGTTCTCAGTAATATCAATGATACAAATTCTTTGTTGAAACTTACACTTAATTCAAACAAGAAGGAAGAAGGTGAAAGTAGAACGTACCTTAGTATTGCTTTACTATAGTTCTTACCGTTCTAGTGATTTGAATATCTCAAATTCAATTCATATTTTCCTAAAATCCATGATTTTCTTCTCATTAATCATGACAGTATTCTAACCTTTGCTCCAAAACCTAAATAGCTTAGTCCTCATGAAAGGTAAATATGATTTAGCTTTTAAATTATTGGATAATTGATGGGTATGACAATAAATAGAAAGTGATGGAAGTTGTATCGTGGATGAGGTCACTTTTAACAACCCGCATATTTTACGATTGTATATTTAAAATATTTTATTTAAATATAGCATCGTTAGTTAGATTTAAGTTCAAAATGTCACTTTTTGCAAACGGTCGAATTAGGACTCGAGACCACTTCCATTGAGTCCAAAATGGCGTTTGCGACCTTTTTGAATATAAATATCGATATGTTTGGAGTTGAGTAGAATTTTGCTATTTTTCTATTTTGGGCTTTGGGTTGGGTTTCAGCTCACTAACCCAACTTATTACACTAACTCCTCTGCTCTTCATCCATTCACTCATTCCATTTCCTAACACTCTAGCTCAAGAGAATATGGGGGAAAAGAATGGGAAATAGAAATTCCAGACCCTAGTTTGATTTGGGAAATTCAAGTTCTTGCTCCAAAGTTAAGAGAAGCTTAGGTATGCATCATCTTCATCTTCTCCATCTCAATCTCTCTTCAATTTCAGAAATTTCCTATAATCTAATTTAGAAAATATTTGCTTAAAATCTTAGATTTGAGTTTTTAGAGTTGAAGTTGAAGAGTGGTTGATCTTTCCTTTGCTTTAGAGCTTCTCGTCCATTTGTGTTTGGGTTTAAAAGGTGAGTTTTTAAACTCACATCTATGTCTATATCTTTGATAGTTGTTAGGTACTAATTCCTAACATCTATTACTTGTCCATTTGCCTTTGGATTGAATTGGTTTGATGAATATTCCCATTTTTGGTGTTTTGAAGTCAAATCTTTAAAAATCCGTATCTTTGATGTTTAAACACGGTTTTGGAAGTGTATCGAGGAGCCTATTTGCTGGGTTATCGCTTGGCATAAATTCATAGTCTCCATTGCTCGTCCGATCGCTTCCGGTGTGGATTTTGTCCTACATGGGGCTAGACTGTTTTTGCTGTACATGCAGGTTCAGTCGACTGAACGTATTGGTCAGTCGACGGAACCATGAAACAGAACGTTTTTGTGCACCATTTCAATCGACTGACTAGTCTACTGAACCTGGAAACAAAATGTTTCTAGGCATCATTTTAGTTGACTGACCAGTGAATTGAACCTGGGAAAAGAAAGTTCCCTGATATCCATCAGTCTACTGACTTATATGTACCGGTCGACTAACCCTGGAAACTGAAAGTTCTTGGTTTGAGTCAGTCGACTGACCATATGATCAAGTCGAATGAATCTGAGGAATTTGCATTTTTGCCTATTTTGGACAGTTTTGTGTGGATTTCCAATTTTTAATCGATTCGTGTTGATCCGATTCGTTGTCATCATTTATTATCGACTTTGATGACTTCTTTTTGGGATTTTAGGGAATATCCATTTTGATAGATACAGTATCGATTGTAATGGATGTGATTCACATCTTCGTATGAGAATTTTTGGTGATTTATCCTAATTTTATGATTCTTTCTAGGTTTCGTACACGGGTTTTATAAATGAATTTTGAAATGTCTTTCAAGTAAATTGGTTTGGAATAATTATTATATATTATTTCAAGTAGAAAATTATAGTATCTCTATAATCATGTTGATTGCAAAAGCGGTTTATAAAGTGATTTTATAATGTATTAAAAGCTTGTTTTCTCTAACTTATAATTTCTATACAAAATACACATTTTTACACTATCGAGCGAATGAGAATGAGAGTTAAACGATTGGATAAAACATGTAGTATGGGATATGTGCGTTGGTCCTTTCGGTTAATTCCTAACTTGTCCGCTTGATCGTTTTGACCTTCGGGTCGAGTTTACCGAGGAGACGAGGTAAACTTTTCACTGATTTGAGTGTTAAATTTACTGGCGATTGGCAAGCCGTTTAGTGCGAATGTGTAGTATGAGACTCACGTTATCACTTTTCAGGTTCCTGTTCGAGAGTTTGGGACACATTTGCTTGTTGGCGAGCTAGTACTGGACCTTCGGGTCATTTGCCATTGCGGCGTGTTTGTAACGACCCAGAATTTCTATTTAATTAAAATTTGAATATTTAATTACTTTTAAATATTAATAAGTGAAATTTATAAGTTGAATAAATTTTATTTCGAATAATTGGATTTAATTGAATAATTAAATCGATAATTTAATAGTTGAAAATACAGAAATAATTGAAAATGGGGTTAAATATGATTAAAATTGATTTGTAAAATTTTATTTTATCATATTGGAGTTAGAACGATATTTTAGAACTTTCAAAATTGAATTAAGAGTTAATTTGTGAAAATTGAATATTTTAATATTTAAATCGACTAGTGAAATTAGTTAATTTTCAAACAGTCTCGGATTTCGACGAAACCAGTTTCATCGGATCCGTAATGTGATATTATTGTATGGTTTCAAATTTCGTGTCAATCGGATTTATCGTTTGTCCGATGCAAGCTAAAACGCCTAGAAAATAGTTTAATTTAAATTGAACGTTTATTGCCATAACTCGCACAGATGACCGAATTAGCTCCCGAAACACGTTCCATTTTGTCCGAAACGCGGGGTAAACCCTAGAAACGCCAGTCACCGCGCGTAAATCGGAGTTCGAAAATTCCGAAATGAATAGTGTTTCGTCGGTTTTCTATAAAAGGACCCTTTGTTCACAAACTTAATCAAAACCCTAGTTTTAATGGCCGGCCGCCACCATCAAAACGAATGGCCAGAAAACAACCTCCTTCCTCCTCGTTTTTCTTTCAATCCACGCTTCATTTCAGAAATCCTCCAACTACAAAATTGTAGAGGGCGGCGAGAGCTATAATCTGAACGGTGGTGATCGAGTTTAGTCGAACGAATCAACGGGAATTTGTGAACAAAGTTAGACATATGAGCACGTTTTTCTGTGCCTAGATGAGGCCGAGCTCCTCCATGATTGGGCCGAGTATGGTGTTGGCGAAGCTCTTCGAGATGGCGGCCTTTGATCGTCATAAAGATGCTCGTGGTGATTGCTAAATTCAACCCTAATTTCGAGCATAATGGGTTCGTTTGTTACGTGATAGCCTGGGGAGTTTTTGCGTTTGGCAAGATGATTAGCGTGTGCGGCCTGATGTGCGTTGGAAGGAGATCTACGCCCCAGGATGAAGGTTGTAATTTATATAAAGGAAATTAGTAAATGTTTATATATTAAAAGTGTACAATGTTTAAAAATTGATATCTCTTTCATACGAGGTCGAAAAATTATGAAACCAGTTGCATTGGAACCGTATTAACGAGCACTACGTAGTGGAATTTGATTGGAGTCGTTTGGAATTAGTGAGAATTTCGGGTAAAATTTAACGCGCGTTTAATTTTATTCGAAATAATAGCTGAAAACGAAATTGAAATCAAGGTGAGAACTTCTCACTCAATCGAATCGGTTTCGATTTTAATTTTAAATAGTTAGAATTAAAATTCTTGAATGTATGTTTGAATGATGATTGTTATCTATTGATTGTTTAAATAGACATTATACGCCGTTAGTAAGCGGATGTTATTTATTAAAAACATATACCTCGAATATTTCATAAACAATGAAATTGGTATTAATTATGTACTTGGAATTGATTTCCCGCAGTATATAGCGGATGAGACCCTATTGCGCCGCCTATTAAGCGGATAATATTTTAAATCCTATATACCGCGATAATTCCGTACTGGAACGGAATTGGTATTGTGCTAATGTTTTTGGATGCAGGAAAACAGGTTGGAGGGATCCAACTAGATTCCTCAACAGTATTTATTTGATTTCAGATATTTTGATATTTGATTGATTATCATATCGATATATGATGTCGTTGTTGTCATGATTGAGTATTTGGTGTGTAGCATCACTAGGCCAATTTTGGAACTTTAAAAGGATTTCAAAGTGATTTTTGAAAGTATACGTTATAAAATATTTTTGGAATTGATTCATTTTAAATAAATAAACGTTATAATTTTAATGTTATAAAAATTATGATTTTTGAGAAATATAGTAAAAAGTTGATTTTTGAAAATATGGGGTTAATGATTTTATAAAATAATTTAAATTGGGATTTTTGAATTTATTGTAAAAAGTTTGAAATATAGGATTTATGAAATTTGATTATTTTATAAATCAAAATCATGAAATTATAAAGGAGTTTAAAGATGTTTTAAAATAATAATACAAATTGATTTGTATAAAAGAATTATAAGGTGGATATTTATAAATTAAAATATTTGAATTGTAAAACGAGTTTTTATAAGTGTTAGAATTAATTGTAAATGAACTTCATAAATGAATGAAATTTATAGAATTATAAACGGTGAAGTTATAAATGGAATTTTATAAGCAGTAGGTTTATAAAATTTGTAAAGTTATTAAAAGAATACTTTTGGGTAAAAAAATGAATCTTATAAGTTATAAGATTTATAATTTGGGAAGTTTAAAAGAACGGTTTTGTAAACAAATAAATTATAAGCCTTTAACTTATAATATGAACTTTTGGCATATAATTGAGTTATAAATTGAATAGGTTAATAAAGGAGATTTATAAAAGGAAGTTGTTATAAAATAAATAGAAATAGAATTTATAAACATTGTTTTATAAATTCGCAAACGGTTTATTTTGATAAGTAAATTGTTGTAACCTATTAAAGGAGTTATATTCACGTTTTAGACAGTGAAAAATCCTTTAAAATAAAAAGTATAGAAATGATGAAATTGGTTAACGAAGTATATTCACGTTTTTGAATAGTGAATAATATGTTAAAGAAATTGTTTTGGATGTGATGTTTTAAATAGAATTAAAACGATCTAATGATGCTTTTAAAAGGTGTTAAGATTCGAAACCATAGATTTCAACATTCATTGTTGAAATAGACATTTTCGAGAAATAGAAGGAAATGGTGGACTATGACACTGTTGTTATAGTAAATGATTTCCGAAAGGAACTGTTTTGTTTAGTATTGGGATATGTATATTTATTTTAATTTCAAATCCCCATACTAGTGATTTTGGGTTGTCGTAACGATGTTTTACGCAACATTCGTTTTGGCCAAAATAAATATGTTTAAGAGAATGATTTCCTTGAAGAATGAAATATATACTTAATTTCGATTTAAGTATATTGAATATTTTCCAAAGGTTGAAAATAAATAGATTTGTGAATTACTTATGAATAAGTAAGTATGGAAATGTTTTCCAATGTGAAATGAAACGTTTTGAGAATTTGTCATTTTGAAGATAAATTGAAAATGAATAATTGAAATCGTATATTCATAAATATTTTGGAATGTAAATTCATTATGGAACTTATAAATGAAAAGGGGAATTTGTTTAAAAATAAATATTGATTTATTTTTGAAGAGTGGGAATAAATTTACGGATTTGGAACGTAAATATGAAGTAATCGTTAAGGATTTATTTAATGGGTTTAAATGAACCATGTTGAAATGAAAGTATTTCCGCGTAAGGAAAATGTTTGAAATTTGTTTTCAAAAGTGGTAAAGATTAAAAGTGATTTGAAAATTGTTTTTCAAATGGTTGAAGTGTGAAAATTATATATCTAGTAAAGATATTTTTGGAAAATAAATAATTTGGAAAATTATTTGGAATCCGGTGATGTTGTGCATATCCATTGATAGTTCAATAACCGACTATCAATATTTACCTTTGAATAGGCATTTGTTGTGATTTGTTTGAATTTGAATGCCACACTTATTTTTGAATAAGCGCTCACTATTCGGGTTAACCGGGAAAGGACCTTGGGGTCGTATAACCCATACCGAATTTGTGATTACGTCGTTATGAATTGCATTCGAAGACCGGTGTTGAAGACCGGATATTTTTGAAAACGGAAGGATTACCGTCGAATTTTTCTGCACCGAATGGCCCCGGTATAGAAATGCCATATGTGATGGGAAGTCCGGACGTGATTAGTGAATATCCGGGTTGCAAGGACTTCTTTGTAAGTGCCTTCGGTTCTGTTCAATCCCGGAACAGACTTGTATGGATTGTATGTCTGACATTACAAATTAAGATATAAAACTGATTTCTTTCAAATACATTTTTGTTGGTGGCGGAGAATTTTTTCTTTTAGCTTAACACCCTTCTCTGAGACATACGAGCTCAGAGGTTATGTAGTTGATAGTTATCAGCGATATATTCCCAATTTGGTAATGTGACATGCTGAGTATTGCTGTGAAATGATCATTGTTTGATCATTTGTGATATGGTCATTTGTTTGATCACTTATCTTTATGATCCTTTCTTTGATTATTTGTTGACCCAAAGCATGGCTTTGTACCAAAGCGTGGCTTTGTGGACGGGACTTCGTCGAACCTTACACCCCGGAATGGTCAAAACAGGAAAGATGCAGCAAGGTTATTGGGGTAGCGCCCCTTAGGGTATGTGCATTTCTTTCTGGAAAGGGGTGGTATCATGGTATGGAGCCCAGATACTTACTCAAGTTGAAACACTTTATTTATCATTGTGTGATGTTGGTTATCGAGCGCTCGGATAAAGGTCCTAAAGGACCAGGGGATGGCGTACTCGTGTCAAAAGTTACCCAGTTAGGGGTAACCCGGCCTTGTGTTGGCAGAGGTCCGGTTTGGTTCTCGGGGACGTCCTTCCAGAGGCATTCTCATGTGGCAATGGGAAGTTCCTTGGCCTGACCATTTGTTGGAAATCCAATTCCCAATACGAAACCCTGTACGGTTTTAGTTGTAGAACCTGCCATTTACTTATGGTGGTCGCCACTGTTTAGACGATAGCTATAGTAGGCATAGTTCGAAATGTCTATGCTGCCTAAGATTTATATCTTTATTTTCGAAATGAATTTTTCCTACACTATGCACTAGTAATAATATCAAATGTTCTTTTAATGCGTATCAAGCATCTTTGACTATCATAAGGAGAAATCTCCTTCGATTCTGCGTTTGCATTGTGTGTGTGAGCGGGAGGCCTTATGGTAGTCTCATTTTTAAAAGCATTGCGAATTTACTTTAAAAATATTCCTCTATTTTGTTTTGAAGATAAAATAAACTGTTTTGAGTTCTCACACCAGTCACATGACTGACTCGGAGTTTATTGTTTTTTCTTCCTAAACTATGGGTGCCCACCAATTTCCACACGGGCAGTCAAGAGTTCAAGTTTATCAGGATATTTGGAATTCACGAGTTGCTGGAGGCAAGATGGATGGCATGGCGTAGATCACTAGTATATAGTATTTTCTTTTTCCGCTGCATTGTTTGTTGTTGTTCACTCTGATAATGTAATGTAATGTGATGTAATGTAATAACTGATATAGTTCTTTGTTTAAAGATTATTCATTTATTTATTATATGTTGTTCCGCTGCGATTGTAAGATTCTGATATTGTTCTGTTGTTTTCTTTCTGTTCTGTTCTATCTTTTCTGTCTTCTTCTATCTTTTTCTTTTTCTTAAAACCCTAAGTGTTTGGTTTTCCGGCATTCGAGTGCTCGGCAGTTGATACAGTGAACGTATTGATGTCGGTTTTCAGAAGTCGAAGAAGCGGGACCTTACAATGTGGTATCAGAGCATATGGTTAAGCGATAACCATGGCTCTGTTGGGTATTAATCATTAGAGATAGAGTCAGTAGTACTCCAGAATGAGTTTGAGTGTAATAATAGCTATGAGAGCGTATTTGTTAGTGAATATAAAATTGTTTTATGTTGTGATGATTGCTTTGTTGAGTGGTATATGGATTCTGGTTAATACGTGTGATCAGCGTTGTTGATAGGGATTTCTAAATACTTGTGCAGAACAATTCGGCACGATATTGTTTTAAATTGGGTAAATGAAATAATTTTACCTTGATTATATTTTATATATAAAGGAATAATTTTTCAGAATTATTAAAGTGTGTATAAGTTGATTGTTTGGGTTGTTGAATAATCTAAATAAAAACATGTTATAAAAGAATAATTGTATAAATAAAAATGAATTATAGGTATGAAATTATAATTAATGTGATTTGCAATTGAGAAATAAACTTATATATATGAGAAGTGAAACTATATGAATATATTTATGAATATGAGTTGTAATAAAAAAATGAATTTAAAGTTAAATGGAAATTTACTTTAGAATTGGAATCTGATTGGATTTATAAGTTGGAATTTAAGTTAAGTATAGCCAAATAATGTTTAAATGGAATATAACTTAAGAGATGTTGAATGAAGTTGATTTTGGTATCAAAATAAATTAATAAAGTTAAGTGATAAATGTGAACTTGAGTTATATAAATGAAATTCAACTTTAGTAATTGGATTGAATGAATGGATTGAATATGTAAATCAATTGATATGAAATAATGGATGTAGGTGTTAATTCATTAAAATCTTATGTTATTGGAAGTTGAATAATTGAATGAAACTCAATTTAATTAAACCAATTGAAAGTAAAGGTGTTAAACCAAAATGAATGTTAGTAAAAACATCCGCTGTTAATGAATCAAATGTGATTAAATTGAAAACCTAATTCATTGAATATTAATGAGAATATGAATGAATATTTATTGGTTATGGATTAGTTGGATGATAGTTGGTTGATGGTTGAATATATTGCTTTTACTGAATTTGCTATGTTGGCATATATAGTAATTATGTTGCTATATGTTGTATATCGATACTATTGTCTATATACATGTTTCTCATCTGTTTGTTGAGTATTTAGTAGGTGCGGATCGCGATTGCTTCGCATTTGGAGCTCGCTTTCGCGCTATATTAGCCGTATATGCTCGCTAATAAAATAAATAAGGTACATATCTCGGATTACATACCGTACTTTTACACTTTTTTCCCTGCGGGATGCCTCGTCACTTGATGAGATGTATATTTGTGATATATATACTGTCATTTTTTTCGGATCGAGCCGCGCAAAGGAAACTCTGGCGATTTTTTTCGAAAATTTAAGGCGTTAGAAAAATTTGGGAAATTTTGGGAAATTTTGAAAACTATAACTTTAATTTGGAGTTGAAAGTTAAACACTATAGTAGTTGTGTTTGAAAAGATAACTAAGTATGATTTGAAAACTTAGCAAAGTTATTGTAAGAAGTTTAACTATGGATTTTGGGAAAGTTAATGGATTTTGTAACTTTACTTACTTGGTAATTTCGAGGACGAAATTCTTTTAATGGGGAAGATTGTAACGACCCAGAATTTCTATTAATTAAAATTTGAATAATTAATTAATTTAAAATATTAATAAGTGAAATTTATAAGTCAAATAAATTCTATTTCGAATAATTGGATTTAATTGAATAATTAAATCGATAATTTAATAGTTGAAAATACAGAAATAATTGAAAATAGGGTTAAATATGATTAAAATTGATTTGTAAAATTTTATTTTATCATATTGGAGTTAGAACGATATTTTAGAACTTTTAAAATTGAATTAAGAGTTAATTTGTGAAAATTGAATATTTTAATATTTAAATCGACTGGTGAAATTAGTCAATTTTCAAACAGTCTTGGATTTTGACGAAACTAGTTTCATCGGATCCGTAATGTGATATTATTGTATGGTTTCAAATTTCGTGTCAATCGGATTTACCGTTTGTCCGGTGCAAGCTAAAACGCCTAGAAAATAGTTTAAATCGGTTTAATTTAAATTGAACGTTTATTGCCATAACTCGCACAGATGACCGAATTAGCACCAGAAACATTCCATTGTGTCCGAAACGCGGGGTAAACCCTAGAAACGCCAGTAACCCCGCGTAAATCGGAGTTCGAAAATTCCGGAATGAATAGTGTTTCGTCGGTTTTCTATAAAAGGACCCTTTGTTCACAAATTTAATCAAAACCCTAGTTTTAATGGCCGGCCGCCACCATCAAAACGAATGGCCAGAAAACAACCTCCTTCCTCCATGTTTTTCTTTCAATCCACGCTTCATTTCAGAAATCTTCCAACTACAAAATTGTAGAGGGCGGCCTGAGCTATAATCTGAACGGTGGAGATCGAGTTTAGGCGAACGAATCAACGGGAATTTGCGAACAAAGTTACACGTATGAGCACGTTTTTCTGTGCCTAGATGAGGCCGAGCTCCTCCATGCTTGGGCTGAGTATGGTGTTGGCGAAGCTCTTCGAGATGGCGGCTTTTGATCGTCGTAAAGATGCTCGTGGTGATTGCTAAATTCAACCCTAATTTCGAGCATAATGGGTTCGGTTGTTACGTGATAGCCTGGGGAGTTTTTGCGTTTGGGAAGATGATTAGCGTGTGCGGCCTGATGTGCGTTGGAAGGAGATCTACGGCCCAGGATGAAGGTTGTAATTTATATAAAGGAAATTAGTAAATGTTTATATATTAAAAGTGTACAATGTTTAAAAATTGATATCTCTTTCATACGAGGTCAAAAAATTATGAAACCAGTTGCGTTGGAACTGTATTGACGAGCACTACGCAGTGGAATTGGATTAGAGTCGTTTGGAGTTAGTGAGAATTTTGGGTAAAATTAAATGCACGTTTAATTTTATTCGAAATAAAAGTTGAAAACGAAATTGAAATCAAGGTGAGAACTTCTCACTCAATCGAATCGGTTTCGATTTTAATTTTAAATAGTTAGATTTAAAATTCTTGAATGTATGTTTGAATGATGATTGTTATCTATTGATTGTTAAAATAGACATTATGCGTCGTTAGTAAGCGGATGTTATTTATTAAAAACATATACCGCGAATATTTCATAAACAGTGAAATTGGTATTAATTATGTACTAGGAATTGATTACCCGCAGTATATAGTGGATGAGACCCTATTGCGCCGCCTATTAAGCGGATAATATTTTAAATCCTATATACCGCGATAATTCTGTACTGGAACGGAATTAGTATTGTGCTAATGTTTTTGGATGCAGGAAAACAGGTTGGAGGGATCCAACTGGATTCCTC
The DNA here is from genome assembly GCA_030765085.1 of Allium cepa. NCBI lineage: Eukaryota > Viridiplantae > Streptophyta > Magnoliopsida > Asparagales > Amaryllidaceae > Allium > Allium cepa. The sequence continues at coordinate 956,806,646 of CM060939.1, read as the reverse complement.
AACAGTATTTATTTGATTTCAGATATTTTGATATTTGATTGATTATCATATCGATATATGATGTCGTTGTTGTCGTGATTGACTATTTGGTGTGTAGCATCACTAGGCCAATTTTGGAATTTTAAAAGAATTTCAAAGTGATTTTTGAAAGTATACGTTATAAAATTTTTTTGGAATTGATTCATTTTAAATAAATAAACATTATAATTTTAATGTTATAAAATTATGATTTTGAGAAATATAGTAAAAAGTTGATTTCTGAAAATATGGGGTTAATGATTTTATAAAATAATTTAAATTGGGATTTTTGAATTTATTGTAAAAAGTTTGAAATATAGGATTTATGAAATTTGATTATTTTATAAATCAAAATGATGAAATTATAAAGGAGTTTAAAGATGTTTTAAAATAATAATACAAATTGATTTGTATAAAAGAATGATAAGATGGATATTTATAAATTAAAATATTTGAATTGTAAAACGAGTTTTTATAAGTGTTAGAATGAATTGTAAATGAACTTCATAAATGAATGAAATTTATAGCATTATAAACGGTGAAGTTATAAATGGAATTTTATAAGCAGTAGGTTTATAAAATTGTTAAAGTTATTAAAAGAATATTTTTGGGTAAATAAATGAATCTTATAAGTTATAAGATTTATAATTTGGGAAGTTTAAAAGAACGGTTTTGTAAACAAATAAATTATAAGCCTTTAACTTATAATACGAACTTTTGGCATATAATTGAGTTATAAATTGAATAGGTTAATAAAGGAGATTTATAAAAGGAAGTTGTTATAAAATAAATAGAAATAGAAATTATAAACATTGTTTTATAAATTCGCAAACGGTTTATTTTGATAAGTAAATTGTTGTAACCTATTAAAGGAGTTATATTCACGTTTTAGACAGTGAAAAATCCTTTAAAATAAAAAGTATAGAAATGATGAAATTGGTTAACGAAGTATATTGACGTTTTTGAATAGTGAATAATATGTTAAAGAATTGTTTTGGATGTGATGTTTTAAATAGAATTAAAACGATCCAATGATGTTTTTAAAAGGTGTTAAGATTCGAAACCATAGATTTCAACATTCATTGTTGAAATAGACGTTTTCGAGAAATAGAAGGAAATGGTGGACTATGACACTGTTGTTATAGTAAATGATTTCCAAAAGGAACTGTTTTGTTTAGTATTGGGATTTATATATTTATTTTAATTTCAAATCCCCATACTAGTGATTTTGGGTTGTCGTAACGATGTTTTACGCAACATTCGTTTTGGCCCAAATAAATATGTTTAAGAGAATGATTTCCTTAAAGAATGAAATATATACTTAATTTCGATTTAAGTATATTTAATATTTTCCAAAGGTTGAAAATAAATAGATTTGTGAATTACTTATGAATAAGTAAGTATGGAAATGTTTTCCAATGTGAAATGAAACGCTTTGAGAATTTATCTTTTTGAAGATAAATTGAAAATGAATAATTGAAATCGTATATTCATAAATATTTTGGAATGTAAATTCATTATGGAATTTATAAATGAAAAGGTGAATTTGTTTAAAAACAAATATTGATTTATTTTTGAAGAGTGGGAATAAATTTACGGATTTGGAACGTAAACATAAAGTAATCGTTAAGGATTTATTTAATGGGTTTAGATGAACCATGTTGAAATGAAAGTATTTCCGCGTAAGGAAAATGTTTGAAATTTGTTTTCAAAAGTGGTAAAGATGAAAAGTGATTTGAAAATTGTTTTTCAAATGGTGGAAGTGTGAAAATTGTATATCCAGTAAAGATATTTTTGGGAAATAAATAATTTGGAAAATTATTTGGAATCTGGTAATGTTGTGCATATCCATTGATAGTTCAATAACCGACTATCAATATTTACCTTTGAATAGGTATTTGTTGTGATTTGTTTGAATTTGAATGCCACACTTATTTTTGAATAAGCGCTCACTATTCGGGTTAACCGAGAAAGGACCTTGGGGTCGTATAACCCATTCCGAATATGTGATTACGTCGTTATGAATTGCATTCGAAGACCGGTGTTGAAGACCGGATATTTTTGAAAACGGAAGGATTACCGTCGAATGTTTCTGCACCGAATGGCCCCGGTATAGAAATTCCATATGTGATGGGAAGTCCGGACATGATTAGTGAATATCCGGGTTGCAAGGACTTCTTTGTAAGTGCCTTCGGTTCTGTTCGATCCCGGAACAGACTTGTATGGATTGTATATCTGACATTACAAATTGAGATATAAAGCTGATTTCTTTCAAATACATTTCTGTTGGTGGCGGAGAATTTATTCTTTTAGCTTAACACCCTTCTCTGAGACGTACGAGCTCAGAGGTTATGTAGTTGATGGTTATCAGCGATATATTCCCAATTTGGTAATGTGACATGCTGAGTGTTGCTGTGAAATGATCATTGTTTGATCATTTGTGATATGATCATTTGTTTGATCACTTATCTTTATGATCACTTCTTTGATCATTTGTTGACCCAAAGCATGGCTTTGTACCAAAGCGTGGCTTTGTGGACGAGACTTCGTCGAACCACACACCCCGGAATGGTCAAAACAGGAAAGATGCAGCAAGGTTATTGGGGGTAGCGCCCCTTAGGGTATGTGCATTTCCTTCTGGAAAGGGGTGGTATCATGGTATGGAGCCCAGATACATACTCAAGTTGAAACACTTTATTTATCATTGTGTGATGTTGGTAATCGAGCGCTCGGATAAAGGTCCTAAAGGACCGGGGGATGGCATACTCGTGTCAGTATTTACCTAGTTAGGGTAACCCGGCCTTGTGTTGGCAGAGATCCGGTTTGGTTCTCGGGGACGTCCTTCCAGAGGCGTTCTCATGTGGCAATGGGAAGTTCCTTGGCCTGACCATTTGTTGGAAATCCAATTCCCAATACGAAACACTGTACGGTTTTAGTTGTAGAACCTGCCATTTACTTATGGTGGTCACCACTGTTTAGATGGTAGCTATAGTAGGCATAGTTCGAAATGTCTATGCTGCCTAAGATTTGTATCTTTATTTTCGAAATGAATTTTTCCTACACTATGCACTAGTAATAATATCAAATGTTCTTTTAATGCGTATCAAGCATCTTTGACTATCATAAGGAGAAATCTTCTCCGATTCTGCGTTTGCATTATGCGTGTGTGCGGGAGGCCTTATGGTAGTCTCATTTTTAAAAGCATTGCGAATTTACTTTAAAAATATTCCTCTATTTTGTTTTAAAGATAAAATAAACTGTTTTGAGTTCTCACACCAGTCACATGACTGACTCGGAGTTTATTGTTTTTCCTTCCTAAACTCTAGGTGCCCACCAATTTCCACACGGGCAGTCAAGAGTTAAGGTTTATCAGGATATTTGGAATTCAGGAGTTGCTGCGGACAAGATGGATGGCATGACGTAGGTCACTAGTATATAGTATTTTCTTTTTCCGCTGCATTGTTTGTTGTTGTTCAATCTGATAATGTAATGTAATGTGATGTAATGTAATAACTGGTATAGTTCTTTGTTTAAAGATTATTCATTTATTTATTATATGTTGTTCCGCTGCGATTGCGAGATTCTGATATTGTTCTGTTGTTTTCTTTCTGTTCTGTTCTATCTTTTCTGTCTTCTTCTATCTTTTTCTTTTTCTTAAAACCCTAAGTGTTCGGTTTTCGGGCAATCGAGTGCTCGGCAGTTGATATAGTGAACGTATTGATGTCGGTTTTCGTAAGTCGAAGAATCGGGACCTTACAGTATTTGTCTTCGGACGTTTTCCATTGCGGCGTATTTGTCTTCGGACGGCGTAATTGTCTTTGGACGTTTGCCATTGCGGCATATTTGTCTTTGGACGTTTGTCCTTGGGCGAGGTACCTATTATGTGAAACAATACTCGGCAAAATTTCAGTCACATGCATGTGCAAACACTTTTGAGATGGTTTCTTTGACTATTTTCCTTAATGTATTGCCCTTTTTCGAAATTGGTCCTTTGAACCATTCGATATATATTTGAGGCGATTACTTTGGGAATTTGGACTCTTGGGAGTTCTTTTGAGATTTTCATTTCCTACACTGGCGTGTTGAGATTTTCCTTTTGATGCATATATGTAACGACCCGTAAATTTTGATTAATAGATTTGTTAGTTTGATTTAAATTTTGCAATTTAATTTAGGAAGAAATAAAAATTCTAGTAGTTATAACGAAGCAAATGTTAGAAATTTAATGTAGTGATTGAAATTAAGATTTACAAATTCAAAAAAAAATTGAAATAGAAATTAATTAAATTTATGAAATTTGTCATAATTGGTTATAAGTTTAATTTAGGAAACAAACAAGAATATTGAATTAACTAATGAAATGTTATAATCAGAGGTAGTTGAATGAATTCAATATTATGTAAGATATTTTAGTAATTGGTTGGAAATATAAACTTAAGTAAAAATTGAAATGCAACTAATTTAATATAATAAGAAGGTAAGTAATATAAATAAATGATCGTAAACTTTAGTAAATGAATTAATGTGCAAAGGTATTGAATTAAACATGAATAGCACGAATATTAATGAATGAAGTTTATGCAATAAATTGTTAAATGATGGCATTTATGAATGAAATAAGATTTGTAAGTAATAAAGGAAAGTATAAATAACTGGGTATAAACTTTAGTAAACAATTGAGTTGCTAAGAAATTGGATTAAGCACAAATACTATAAATGAATAAATAGAACATAAATGAAGTTATGCAATAATGAATGAATGAATGAATACATTGCAATAAAAGAAGAAACTGACATGACATTTATAAATGATAACGAATATTGGTAGGGAATAAATGAGAATAATTAAAATAAGCTTAAAGGCAATTAAAGTTAAATATTACAATTGATAAGATACCTATTTCGGTAGTTAATAAACTTAAATGCGAAAACAATTGAAAACTTTTGACCCAATTTGTGTAGCTAAGGTAGTTTTGATTGGCATTGAAGTTTGTTAATTCTAGAAGATGCAATCAATGTTAATTGTATTTATAATATGACGATTGGGTGATTTAAGAAGTGAAAAACCAAGATTTATGAATATATTTGAAATTTGAAATTCAATTTGTGGATTTATTACAAATAAGTGAAATTAATATTTAACTATTACGTTAGTGGAGTCTAATAAATTAAAATGGGAAATCAATAGAAAATTTTGGTTATAAATTGAAATATAGCCATTTGAACAAATTTAAGATGAATATAGGAGTATTGGGCAATAAATTTATTATAAGAAAAACCAATGCAAATGTTAAATTAATCAGTGAAACGATAATAATAAATAGTAATTAATTCAAAATTTGTAACTTGGAAATAATATAGATTAATATACGTTAGTTATTTGGGGTAATGACTAAAATTGGTAATCCGTTTGCAATTAATGATAATAGTGTTGATATAAGCTTAGAAGTTTAAATGTCAATGCAATTAAAAGCACATAAGTTGAAATTTTTAGGTTGCTTGTTTATTTAATAAGTTAAAATAAAATTTGGTGATCGATTACAAATAAATCTTAATTGTACGTTGGTTAATGTAAATTAAAGTAACAGTTGATGTAATAAAGGATGGACTGAATTGAAATTTATATTTAATTTAAATGGAAATATTAAAGGCTTATAATAATGGAAAATTTAGGTAATAAAAGTTAGCACAAGTGGATAAATAATAACCATATAAGAGAAATAAATGTAAACATTTAAAATATTAATTTATGTTGGTTTGATGATAAAGTAACTGGTGATTTATTTGACAGTAACGGAAGTGTGAACGTAAAGTAATAAAAGAGTAGATTTATGTTAAGTAATAATTTTTGGTTTTGGGGAATAAAGTTTAAGTTTTGATAATTAAGAAATTAATAAGAAAATGTATACAAAGTAAGTTATAGAATGTAAACTAAGAAATAATAATAAGTAGAAATTGGATGACATTAATACAAGATGATGAAGTGAAAATTTTAGGTTTAAAATAAATGGTACCCAGGATGGTAATATGATCAATAGTGAATTTAAGAATGGGAATCAACATTTATTTATTTATTTTAATTTTTTTGTTGAATGAATTAATTTGAATTTTAATTTGATAAATCAAAATAATTTATATATATATATATATATTAAAAGAATGTTTAATTATAGATCCATGTTTTAAACTCTTAAACCAAATTGCATTTTTTTTTAGATCTGAAAGTTTATATACATATAATTTGCATTTGTGTTGAAACAGAAATATTGTATACACGTATTGTCACTTTATCTTGAATTGAATATATCATGAAATTTGAATACTTTATTGTTGTTCTTAATCTAATAAATTATAATAGAAGTTTACATATGCTTAACAATTTTTCGATAATAAATCTAAGCTTTGATTTTGATTACAACAATATTTAAATTTGTTACCTAATTTATTATCTCAAATGTCCTTATTTAAGGATCTTAAAGGTTTATTACCATATTGCTTAATTTATCGTGTTCCAATTTTGTTTTGTTAAAAATTTAAATAAATTTCATTAAGGTAAAAAGGTTTAATTTATATGTATATATGTATTTTTGACTTCAAGTATACATAAGTTTAGAAATGCATTAGACAATTTAATATGGTATGGAAGTATGCTTTGAATTAATTAATAAGCTTTGGTTTAATCTTTATACACACATGTATGTGTGTTTGTGTGCATATGTATACATATAAACATTTAATATTTTAATTTCAAATTGCTAAAGCATGATTAATTTTTTTTTGTCAAACAATTTAAAAGTGAGTAATATTATATACATATTAATTTATTGTTTGTTGTTTATGTTTTCTAGTCATAATACAACTTGCATGATAATTAAATGTCGTATTAATAAATTGGCTAAAGTGGGAAAGTGGAATTAATCAACGTCGTTACTTTTTATCTCCTTCCCTATTAGATCCTTATGTGATTGCATCTACATTTATTCATGTTTATTCCTATATATTGTCACCAATTAATCGTACTTGATATATGTTTAGCAATTTTGACACACAGTTAAAGTATGAATATATATGATGTATTCAAACTTTTCTGTATCTAGCACTTAATTAATTTAGAATCAAACTAACAAAACGTATCATTTATTTTTGTCCCTCCATGTTCATTCCCTTTCTAATTAAAAATTACCTCTTTTTAATACCTGCTACTTTTAAAAAAAAGGGCTGTTCATATTTACTATATTTCAATACCAAGTTGTTCATATTTACTTTATTTCTAATTAATAGCTGCCTCTCCTTTCAAATCTCTTTGTCCCTAAACCTAACTCTAACCTTATAAATACGATATGATGAAAATGAAACCCTAGCCTCCATTCAAATCTCCTTCTTCTTCTTTTTTTTCTTCAAATCTCCTTGTTATATCTCGTTTTAATTTTTCCTTCCTCTTCAGATATTCTTCTTCTTCAAATTTTCTTCTATTTCAAACTTTCTTCTTTCTTTTAAAATCTAGATCTTCTCTTCCATTTTCAGTTCTTATTTTAATCCTTTTCTTTTTCAATTCTTCTTTTTCAAATCTTCTTTTTCAAATCTTTTTTTCCAAACCTTTTAAAAATACATACATTCGTATAATAAGGAGGAAAATTAAAGTAAATCGAAATAAAAGAAAAATTATGAAACAAAGCTTGCAATCAAGAAGAAGCATACGCGTTTTTCACGTGGAAAGAGTGGATGTGGCACTGTGACGCCCCACCTCTATACCCACGCTAGCCAAGAACATTACGTTGAATGCTGTCAACTAGCCCGGAGAATAAGGCTGTTGAGGACCGACCATCCGTGTAATTGCTTTGTGCGAGCATCGATATGTCAGATAGTATAACATACATTTCTTTATCAAGAGGGAAATCCGACATACCGACACAAACTCAAAGCTACTACACAGTGGCTATAGTATCTTCAGAAACAAATATAGAAATAAACATAACATAAATCAGTCACAGACAATTCATATCACAAAGGCGGAAATAGATATGAATATTACACTAGGAAGTGTACGTCAGAGTAATGGTCTAAAAAGATCCACCATAACACAAAAGAATAGTTACACGAACTACACAAAAGAATAAGTATACATTATGGAGTCTGTATCTCAAATGTATACAACAAAAACTACTAATCTAAGTAGTCAGCCAAAAGATCATATGATAACCCCAGAAGAGAAGTCAAGTAGAAGCACCTGTAACATCTCGGTCTGACCCGAGTATTATTTAAGAAGAAAAAAATAAACGGATCAGTCTAGCTATAAATATAAGAAGAAATGATATAGAATAAGAGATATGACTAAACGTATAAAAGTAACAATGCCAAGCTGTGATAAATAAATAATTGAAAAATCAATAAGAGATTAATCAATGTCGCAAAGATCTTCTCAAAGATAAAAAGGAATGTCATACTCCTAATTTCATTCACCAAGCCACAATAAATGACATATATATCCATGCCAATCATAAAAGTTGGTGAAATATAAATTCCAGAAATCAACACACGAAATCCAGAAATCACAATAAAAGGATGGCCAATCCCATAAACTGGACATCGGCGCACCTAGAAAGACACGCCTCATGCACAGTCGAACATCGACGCACCTAGAAAGATACGCCCCATGCTCTAGCATCGACGCACCTAGAAAGATACGCCCCATGCATAAATAAACATCGATGCACCTAGAAAGATACATCCCATGCATAAATAAACATCGATGCACCTAGAAAGATACACCCCATGTAATGTCTAACATCGATGCACCTAGAAAGATACACCCCATGCAAAGTCGAACATCGACGCACCTAGAAAGACACGCCCCATGCATAGACGAACATCGACGCACCTAGAAAGATACGCCCCATGTCCCGACTTATTGAGCCGATTGCTCCACGAAGTAAATAAACATCGATGCACCTAGAAAGGTACACCCCATGCATAAATAAAAATCGACGCTCCTAGAAAGGTACGATCCATGTGTAAACAAACATCGACGCACCTAGATAGGTACGACCCATGAAAGAAATGAGACGAAGCTCAATAAAATGAGGAACAGTCCTCCACATAGACAAAGAGACATCGCACATTGCTAGTCTAAACCATAAAATGATCGTCATGATCAAAGAGAAGTGTCAATTACAGTAAGCTAGTAAATATATGAGCTTAGCTTAATGTCCCATAACCACTAGCTTAACTTAAATATTTACGAACAAATTGTAGATCTCCACTAGAAAATTGTCACAAGAGATTCAATCGAACAAGTCCAAGAATTAACCGACGAAGTAAACGCAAGCATTTCATACCACTCGTTTTACTAAGTCGTTTAATTAGATTTCTCATACGAGTGTGGTAAAGGCTTGTATATACTAATAGATTGGAAAACCGTTTAAGAAAACGAGCTTTGTAATAAAATAGTGTGGAAATCATTTGAAGAAAGGGTTTTGATATTTACTACTAGTATAGAAAACCTTTATATTTTTAAAGTGACAAATCACAAAGAAGATTGTAGGAACAATCAATCACTAAAAATTCACATTCGAAAACGTGAATAAAATCCAAAGAAATCGATACCGAATCCATCGAAATGGATATTCCAAGAATTCCCGAAGAAAGTAAGTCATCAAAGTCAATAACAAATGATAACAACAAATAGGGAAATAACACGAATCGATTAAATTTGGAAAACCAAGCAACTACGCAAAAATAGGCATAGTTGGCAAATAGCAGCAGGTCGGTCGACCGGACTCCCTGAGTCGGTTGACCGAACCAAAAACAGAAGCGCACGGGGTAGCAGGTCGGTCGACCGGACCCTGAGCTCGGTCGACCGAGCCCTGTAGCCTGCACTTCCAAACAGAGGCAGGAAGTGCCCGTTCTACAGTTCGGTCGGCCGGCCCAGGGGCTCGGTCGGCCGAACCTGTTGCTGGCACTCCCATGCCCTATTTCAAATGAGGTGCAAATCTCGATCAATTTGCAATCGTACGAGCAACGGCGCTAAGGGTTTATGCCAATCGACTACCCGGCCCTATATGCTCCTCGATGCATCACCAAAAACATGTTCAAACGTCAAAGTTAGGATTTTTAACGAAATGAACTCAAAACACTAAAAATTGGAACATTCACCAAATCAATCCAAACCAAAAGCAAATGCACACGAATAAGTGTTAGGAATTCATACCTAACAATCGAAGATAATTCATAGACTTAGATGTGAGATTAAAAATCTCACCTTTGAACCCAGACAAATAGAAGAAGAAGCTTGAAAGCAAGCTAAGATCAATTCCTCTTCAAAAACAACTCAAGAAGCTTCAATCTAAGCTTAAAAGAGAAACATTTCCTAAATTAGGTTTAGGAAATTTCTGAAATTGGAAGGAGAATGAGTTGGAGAAGAAGAAGAGAAAGCTTACCAATGGGTTCTCTTGAGTTTGGAGCTAAAGCTTGGATTTTGCAAATGAACTAGGGCTTAGGAATTCTAATTTCCAATCTTTTCCCCCATTATTCTCTTGAACTTGAAAGAGTTAGGAAATGAGGAGTGAATGAAGAGGAGAGGGGGTTTCAGTTTGGGGTATTAAGTTAGAACATTGGGCTGAACCCAACCTAAGCCCCAAGCCCTAAGTGAAAAGTAGCAAAATTCTACTATCTCCAAACATATCGAAGTTTATACTCAAAAAGGTCGCAAAAGTCATTATGAACTCAATGGGGGTGGTCTCGAGTCCCAATTCGACTTTTTGCAAAAAGTAGCTTTTCGGACCAAAATCCGACAATCGCTAAAATATTTAAATAAAATATTTAAATATAAAATCGATAAATATGTGGGTTGTTACAGACTCCCCTCCTTAAAGAAATTGCGTCCTCGCAATACTTAAGAAGAAAATAAGAAGTAACAACCATGGAAGCATATCAACACAAAAGAAAATTTGAATCAAGAAGTCCACCATAAAGAGCACAAAGGAGTTAGCTCGAACGAGATCGCTCGATGAATTCTCTAGATTCCCAAGAGTAATCCCCAAGATTTGAGAACCATTGAGCTCTCATAAGAAGAATATCTTTATTCCGAAGGCGCTCAACCTCCGAAGCAATGATGCGAATGAAATGTTGCTCATAAATCAAATCTGGTGAAACTTCAATTTCCATAATATCACCGGGCACAAGAATAAAAACCGGAATCCCTAAGGCATTTCCGTAGATAAAAGACGTGGAGAACGTCAAGAATAGCAGAAAATTGAGCTAGCGCAACGACGTAGTATAATAATAGTACGCCTGAGAAACTAGAAACTCAAATAATTTAGAACATCAGCGTAGTACAAAAATGGTACGTCCAATGAACCAAAGCCCGAATAGTTTCGGAACACCGACGTAGTACAAAAACGGTACGTCCAATGAATCCAAAAGCAAAGACATTGATGTAGTACAAACGGTACATCCAATGAATCAAATAGCAAAGACATTGATGCAGTACAACGGTACATCCAATGAATCGAATAGCAAAGACATTGATGTAGTACAAACGGTACATCCAATGAATCAAATAACAAAGACATTGATGTAGTACAAACTATACATCCAATGAATCAAATAGCAAAGACATTGATGTAGTACAAACGGGACATCCAATGAATCAAATAACAAAGACATTGATGTAGTACAAACGGTACATCCAATGAATCAAATTACAAAGACATTGATGTAGTACAAACGGTACATCCAATGAATCGAACACCATAAAAGAACATCGGACGCTAGTCCATAAAAAAAATGAGATAAAGCTCAATAAAACGAAGTATTTCAAAACGTTCGATGAACTTGATAAAAAAGATAATTCCATTCAGACATCACCAAAGAATCAACCACTTGTTGCTTACGACTAAACGCATTGGCAACACGATTTCCCTTTTTGGGAATAAAAGAATATCAAGATCATAAGATGCTAGAAACTCGAGTCGACATGAAGTTCCTTATGAGAAAATAAATATTCCAAAGGTTTATGATCGAGGTAGAGAACAAATTTCTCATCCAAATATGATGATGCCAAAATCCAAAAGTAAAAACAATAGCCGCGAGCACTAGATCATGAGTGATATATCTAGTCTCGATAAGCTATAATGATTTAGAAGTACAAGTGATAGCACGTTCTCCTTTGCAAGAGAATGGCATCCAAACCAATACGACTAGTATCGGTACAAATAGCAAAGTCTTGGTTCCCCTTCAGGAATCACAAGAATAAGAGTATCGAAAGGAAGAGTTCTTTTAAATAATCTTCTTTCCCAAAAACTAAAACTTTCAAAATTACAATTAACTTATGTAATCATCTTTTTAGAAAATTTTACTTATTTGAAGTGAATTTTACTATGTTTAATTGTCTCATCAAAGCGTTTAGGAAATTCCTATCGATAACGTTGATCAAGCGCATCGATCAAAATTCTTAAAGCACTCAACGGGCAATAAAATCACAAAATCGTCTTCTAGATAATAAACATGTTTCTTAAAAACTTTTAAGAATATTATTCGTTCGTTTCAAGAACAAAATCCAATTTTACTTATAAACAAATCTTATGGAAAAGATTTGCAAAATTTTAAATTACTATTTTCATCCAAAATCAATAAATACAAGAATGGTCTCATAGAAATATTCATAGAATATTCGATTTATAAAATGGATGAAATAAGCTGGATAAACCGAATGACATAATAATTCATTTATAAGAATCATAACGAGTGCGGAATGCGGTAAATGGAATGCGAACTCCAGCAGCTCGTATCCAAATGAAAATCGATGGCAAGGTCAAACTGAAAAGACCTTAACACTACTCAAAAGATTTCTTAGGTGACAGTCCTAAGACAAATTCAAAAATACCGGAAAATTTCTCAAACTACATGTATGAGAGAAACAACACTTTCCTTATAAGTGGGCTTAAGGAATAAAATGATTCCACCAAAAATTTGAAATCGGAATCACAAAGAAAAATAGAAATCTGCTTAACAAATAGAAAATGTCGAAGATGAATAGTCCACACGGAAAATAGGATATGGGCTTCACAACGATTAAGCCAGTCCTTACAAAAATCAATTCCGAAGCCTAAGTAAAAAAAAACCGACTCGGAAAGAAGAATCGCATAAAATAATTTCGACATCAATAGAAAGCAAATTGAGTGTTGCGGATCTACCATCCGGATTCGCAACTCTCAAAGAAGTCATCAAACCCAAAATATTTTCAAAGAAAAAGAATCAACAAGTTCTTTTGATATAAAATAGTGAGATGGAACCCATATCAAAAAGAACTCAAATAAGAAGATCACGAAATAAAACAGTGACATCAAGGATTGAGTGAAAAATACCTTGACCAAGAGAAGCGTTGCTAGGGGTTTGCACAATATTTAGCTTTCTCATGTCCTTGTTCAAAAGTTTGGGACATGTAGATAAAAGATGACCCGGTTTCTTGCAATAGCGACAAGAATGGGGTTTTGGACACATATTCGCAAAGTGTTCCTTTGAATTACAATTGCAGCATCCTCCATGATTAGGGATTGGAGTCTTTGCTACAAAAGTAGTTTGCTTCACTCTCTTATTGGGATTAAGGCTCTTGAACTTAATATGCCTCTTCTTGGAAGTCCCAATATCACAAACACTTCCTTTACCAACCTCTCCATGAAGAAGAGTAACATCCACAAGCTGATTGAAAGAAACTTCAAGTTTCAAAGGTAGAACCATTTCGAGGTTCTTACTCAAAGCATAGATAAACTCTTGATTCTTTACAAGATCTAAAAGTTGTTGGGCAGACATGATTGCGCCATCCAGAGAAGGACTACTGGATTGACCAGCGCTAGGATTGCCAGAACCAACCATTTCTTTTCTTTAAGAAAGAAAGAAAAGAAGAAGAAAAAGTTATTCTTAGAATGAATATCAACAATCATAATGATAAAACAAGGAAACATTAAGAAAATAGGATGAATCGTTACGAAGACTCGAATAAAATCCTAAAGCACGACTCCTAAGAAAGACTTAGGACGATGATCCTTGTTAAATTATTCTACATTGTTCCGAAGTTTGGCTCCGATACCAAGCTGTGACGCCCCACCTCTATACCCACGCTAGCCAAGAACATTACGGTGAATGCTGTCAACTAGCCCGGAGAATAAGGCTGTTGAGGAGCGACCATCCGTGTAATTGCTTTGCGCGAGTATCGATATGTCAGATAGTATAACATACATTTCTTTATCAAGAGGGAAATCCAACATACCGACACAAACTCAAAGCTACACACAGTGGCTATAATATCTTCAGAAACAAATATAGAAATAAACATAACATAAATCAGTCACAGACAATTCATATCACAAAGGCGGAAATAGATATGAATATTACACTAGGAAGTGTACATCAGAGTAATGGTCTAAAAAGATCCACCATAACACAAAAGAATAGTTACACGAACTACACAAAAGAATAAGTATACATTATGGAGTCTATATCTCAAATGTATACAACAAAAACTACTAATCTAAGTAGTCAACCAAAAGATCATATGATAACCCCAGAAGAGAAGTCAAGCAGAAGTACCTGTAACATCTCGGTTTGACCCGAGTATTATTTAAGAAGAAAATAATAAACGGATCAGTCTAGCTATAAATATTAGAAGGAATGATATAGAATAAGAGATATGACTAAACGTATAAAAATCACAATGCCAAGCTGTGATAAATAAATAATTGAAAAATCAATAAGAGATTAATCAATATCGCAAAGATATTCTCAAAGATAAAAAGGAATGTCATACTCCTAATTTCATTCACCAAGCCACAATAAATGACATATATATCCATGCCAATCGTAAAAGTTGGTGAAATATAAATTCCAGAAATCAACACACGAAATCCAGAAATCACAATAAAAGGATGGCCAATCCCATAAACTGGACATCGGCGCACCTAGAAAGACACGCCTCATGCACAGTCGAACATCGACGCACCTAGAAAGATACGCCCCATGCTCTAGCATCGACGCACCTAGAAAGATACGCCTCATGCACAAATAAACATCGATGCACCTAGAAAGATACATCCCATGCATAAATAAACATCGATGCACCTAGAAAGATACACCCCATGTAATGTCTAACATCGATGCACCTAGAAAGATACACCCCATGCAAAGTCGAACATCGACGCACCTAGAAAGACACGCCCCATGCATAGACGAACATCGACGCACCTAGAAAGATACGCCCCATGTCCCGACTTATTGAGCCGATTGCTCCACGAAGTAAATAAACATCGATGCACCTAGAAAGGCACACCCCATGCATAAATAAAAATCGACGCACCTAGAATACGACCCATGTGTAAACAAACATCGACGCACCTAGATAGGTACGACCCATGAAAGAAATGAGACGAAGCTCAATAAAATGAGGAATAGTCCTCCACATAGACAAAGAGACATCGCACATTGCTAGTCTAAACCATAGAATGATCGTCATGATCAAAGAGAAGTGTCAATTACAGTAAGCTAGTAAATATATGAGCTTAGCTTCATGTCCCATAACCACTAGCTTAACTTAAATATTTACGAACAAATTGTAGATCTCCACTAGAAAATTGTCACAAGAGATTCAATCGAACAAGTCCAAGAATTAACCGACGAAGTAAATGCAAGCGTTTCATACCACTCGGTTTACTAAGTCGTTTAATTAGATTTCTCATACGAGTGAGGTAAAGGCCTGTATATACTAATAGATTGGAAAACGGTTTAAGAAAACGAGCTTTGTAATAAAATAGTGTGGAAATCATTTGAAGAAAGAGTTTTGATATTTACTACTAGTATAGAAAACCTTTATATTTTTAAAGTGACAAATCACAAAGAAGATTATAGGAACAATCAATCACTAAAAATTCACATTCGAAAACGTGAATAAAATCCAAAGAAATCAATACCGATTCCATCGAAATGGATATTCCAAGAATTCCCGAAGAAAGTAAGTCATCAAAGTCAATAACAAATGATAACAACAAATAGGGAAATAACACGAATCGATTAAATTTGGAAAACCAAGCAACTAGGCAAAAATAGGCATAGTTGGCAAATAGCAGCAGGTCGGTCGACTGGACTCCCTGAGTCGGTTGACCGAACCAAAAACAGAAGTGCACGGGGTAGCAGGTCGGTCGACCGGACCCTGAGCTCGGTCGACCGAGCCCTGTAGCCTGCACTTCCAAACAGAGGCAGGAAGTGCCCGTTCTACAGGTCGGTCGGCCGGCCCAGGGGCTCGGTCGGCCGAACCTGTTGCTGGCACTCCCATGCCCTATTTCAAATGAGGTGCAAATCTCGATCAATTTGCAATCGCACGAGCAACGGCGCTAAGGGTTTATGCCAATCGACTACCCGGCCCTATATGCTCCTCGATGCATCACCAAAAACATGTTCAAACATCAAAGTTAGGATTTTTAACGAAATGAACTCAAAGCACTAAAAATTGGAACATTCACCAAATCAATCCAAACCAAAAGCAAATGCACACGAATAAGTGTTAGGAATTCATACCTAACAATCGAAGATAATTCATAGACTTAGATGTGAGATTAAAAATCTCACCTTTGAACCCAAACAAATAGAAGAAGAAGCTTGAAAGCAAGCTAAGATCAATTCCACTTCAAAAACAACTCAAGAAGCTTCAATCTAAGCTTAAAAGAGAAACATTTCTTAAATTAGGTTTAGGAAATTTCTGAAATTGGAAGGAGAATGAGTTGAGAAGAAGAAGAGAAAGCTTACCAATGGGTTCTCTTGAGTTTGGAGCTAAAGCTTGGATTTTGCAAATAAACTAGGGCTTAGGAATTCTAATTTCCAATCTTTTCCCCCATTATTCTCTTGAACTTGAAAGAGTTAGGAAATGAGGAATGAATGAAGAGGAGAGGGGGTTTCAGTTTGGGGTATTAAGTTAGAACATTGGGCTGATCCCAACCTAAACCCAAAGCCCTAAGTGAAAAGTAGCAAAATTCTACTATCTCCAAACATATCGAAGTTTATACTCAAAAAGGTCGCAAACGTCATTATGAACTCAATGCGGGTGGTCTCGAGTCCCAATTCGACTTTTTGCAAAAAGTAGCTTTTCGGACCAAAATCCGACGATCGATAAAATATTTAAATATAAAATCAATAATAATGCGGGTTGTTACAGGCACGGTATTTTATTTTTGTTTAATTTATTTTTGTAAATCTCGATTTCAATTAGTTCTAATAATCATAACTCATACATACGAACTCCGTTTCACGCGCGGTTTTCTCCGCTAGGTTCGTATTGAGATCCCAGACACTTTGACGCTTGTTTGGGTGAATTTGGAGATGGTCAAATTTTTGGGTTCTAATTGGATTTAGATTCAATTTAAATTCAAAAGGTGAGTGTTTTAACCCACTCATAATTTCTAAAATTTCTTATGTTTGTTAAATTGATGTATGATGTGTTTAAAATTTTATTTATAGTTGTTTGGCATATATTTCATCATTTTCTCAGTTAAATTGCATTCAGTTAATTTACGCGTTATTTAATTCATTTTTGCATTTAAAACTGCCAGTTAATTGTTAATTTATTTATTTATTGCATTTAAACTGCCATTAAAAATGCTAGTCAAATTTATTTATTATTACATATAAACTACAGTTGAACTGTTATTTAATTCATTTTTGAAAAATTAACTGTCAGCAATTAATTATTATTTATTGATGAGATTGTTTGAATTGGATGATAAATTGATAAATGTTGATGATTGATATGATGGATGAATGGATGCTGTATTTACACTGTATAAACTGCAAGTTATTATGCATTCACATTTCATTCGGGATTGCGGTTTGAAATGATATACAACCGCATTTTTTATTTTTAAATTGCGGATTGAAATGATAAATATCCATATCACTTGACCATAGGATAGAAAATTATATACAGGCACCGCGGTATATATATAATTATTTTTGAAATGATTTCTATGGTTTGGATAGGATGCAGTTAAATAAATATTAATTTTGATCTTATATAAAATCTTATTTTATATATACATATATTGTTAAATTATTGAATTTAAGCTATGTATGAATTGGTTGAATGGAAATAAATAAGTTGAAAAATGGAGTTTGATAATTTATATTTATGATTAAGTACAGGTTTAAGATATTGTGTATATATAGAGTTTTAAATAGTTCAAATCAATTAAGATTGGAAATTTAATTGGAAATTTATTTGGAATTGGGCTTATTTAAAAATTAAACTCCACAAGTGGGTGTAAACTTATTAATCTTGGAAATTTTAAAGGTTTGATATTTATGACTGGATTTTTATTCAAGATAAATTAAATGAATAATTCTAGTATAAATAAATGGAAGAAAATATTTAGTGTTAATAAATTGATTTTTATTTTAAATGGTTATGGTTCTATTATGTAAACGTTTCAAACTAAATAATATGACAATGAATTGTTGAATAGAAATTCCCAACCTTAGTTTTGAAAGTTATTAAATACTCAAAGTTTGAAAATATTGAAATCGAAGTGTTTTTATTCAAATTGAAAGTGAATTTAAAGGTTATGGGTTTAGATTGAATATAAAGTAAATAGAATTGTAAAGGCATGGAAATTATTTACTTTATAAAGAAATTTTAAATTCAACTGTTTTATTTTATATACTGTTGAATATCCAAATCATTTAAGTTTTGAAAGTTATGGTTTTAAAACTATGGATTTCGAAGTATTATGTTGAAAGTTAAATTTCAAATATTTGGTTTCGAGGTATTATAAATCTTAAAAGTGGCATGATTTTGGAAAAGAAATATATTTGAAATAAAATGATATCATATTTATTTGGGTTTTAAAAGGAAATGATATCGTATTTATGTGTTTTGAAATGGATAATTATATTCTGGTTTTAAAAGTATAATTATTTTTAAATGACCACGGTGTTATAATAACGTTTGGTTGTTGAAGAGACCGGGATCAGAAGTTGTCATACTCTCTACCAACTTCGAAAACCACTTTAACAACCGTGCACACGGTGGAGATTCCAGAATGAAGTATGTTGGCGGCGGCGTTTCCTTTAAGGTAAATACATGGACCCGACTCCCGTGAGTTGGCATAAGGTGGCTAAAACAGGAGCGATTCTCGGGCCAAGGGGGTTAGCGCCCTTTATCGGACACTCCTCTTCGATACAATACTCTGACTTTGGATTGATTCGTTGGACACCTTTACTTTTGATTTTAGGGGGAGTTTGTTTGAGGTGGGCGGTAGTTGCGGCTGTGCGTTACCACCAGCCCGGATGCGTAATTGGCATATCTACCCTGGCATTGCCTAGTTGTGCCGTGTCACCTACCCTATCGCGTATTATACGATTTTGGTTTTGTACCATACCTATGGAGTGCCCTCTGACGACGCCCAATACGGGAGATTACGGTACTGTATAGACTATGGGAATATATTATGTGTTAAGGTGGAAAATGCAAAGCCTTAACGCTATTTAAAAGTAAGTTTATTTTACAATTAGAAACTATTATAATAGCGAAATATACTACATAGTAAATAGTTTAACGGATCCTTAGGAGATGTAAATCCCGAGCATCTCTTGAGTTACTGCAATCATATTCATTTCTGTTAATTTAACTTACATAAGATCTTTCAGTTCTGAATCGAGTGTTTTGTCTTTTCAAATTCGCTCGGGTCAGTCTGAGCGTTTCAGGATTTGAAGATTTTTCTGGAGGAAGAAGACGAAGATTTCATTACTATTATTATTATATATTATATGGTTCCACTAAACTGTATTCCGCTGCATTGAGATTTATTGGTATGTGAACTCTGATATTTATTGTATAAAGAAGAATCAAATGTTTTGTAAACAGTTTCATGAACTGTATAATTATTATTATATTTTATCCTTCCGCTGTGAGATTCTGTTTAGTTTTTTTCTCTCTTCTCTGTTTTTCTTATTTACCCCATAACAATCCGCCCTTTTGTATGGTTTGAATTGGCACGTGTGTCGATTTAATGCGCGCGAAAAGGCGGGACGTTACATCTGTATCAGAGCTTTGGTTTAGCGATAAACCTTAGCTTTGTGGGCTTTGACTCTTTAGTAATAGGATAGTAATACCCTATGGGAGTCATTGAGTGTATATATATGAGAGAGCGTATTTGTTAGTGTTATAAAAAGATTTTAATATTGTGTTAATCCGTTCCGTTTTGTATTTATAAATTCTGATTTGTGCATGGGACGCTATGACATCAATAGGGATTTCTAAACACTTAATAGGACAGACCGACATAATATTTTTTTAATGTAGGTGAATGAAATAATTTTGCCTATTATATTTTCTATGTATAATTTTTTTTTTCAAATGATATATATTTGGCTGCAATAGATTGGTCGTAGGTATTTAAGTGTATATATAGTAATAGAAATAAGACTGAAAATAAAATCAATGAAATTTGGCAATTTAGAATTAAAGATCCGGGGTTTTGAAATTTCTTTCGAATAAATTTTGGAATATAATAATATTGTTTATAAGTATTATCTGATATAAATATTTGAATATAATTCAAAAGAATTGTTTTAAAGAAGATTTTGGAGAAAATAAGTTTTGTACTTTCTTCTCTGTCGTTGGAAAATAATTTCGGTGATGGCAGCCGCATCATCGATTTTCATTTTTAAGTTTCGAAGGGGGAAGGCCACTGTAGTAGTTTTACTGCAGATTAATTCTTGGAAAAATATAATTAGAGATATATAAGTTGTAAGAATATATTTAAGTATTGGTTTAAAATAAATTGAAATTTTAACCCGGTATTAAATTCTTAAATTTCCATTAATTAATTGTTTCAATTATTGTAGTGAAATGAAAGGTAAGTAATTAATAATTGAAACCTCTAATTTAGGTAAGAGATTTAAGGCTAAGTTATAAAGGAAATAAAAAGGAAGTTGAAATTGTAGCTTATAAGAAAAAGGTAAAAATTATTGAACAATGAATTAATTAAAGGAAATGGAACAAACTTGTATAACTTTCAAATTACACCTTTAAATAACATATATATAACTTACCAAATATTAAAAGCTGAAATGTTTAATAAGAGATTGTAATAGAATATTATACAAGTATAAATTTGAAATAATGAAATAAATAATTGTAGGCAATAAATGAAAATGAATACAATTTATAAGAATAAACTAATCGTTGTTGTTGTTTTGGTTTATGGTAGCTTGGGTAAGGAAATTTAAAATTGTTTGGATAAATAAATAATCTATTTAGTTTCATCTAAGACTGTTGAGTAAATGATGAGTTAAGTAGTTTATTTTTATTCTGTACAATTTAAAGTGTCTAAACCTGAACAACCATTTGTTGTGTTTGATATGAATGAATGATTGTTTTTACGGTCATATGCCTTGTTGCAAGTCTTTGATGTTGTATTGATTTTGTTTATTGATGGTTGTTTGTATTGAATTGGATGTTTGTGGTTGAAACCATTTTTAATATTTCATTTTATATAATCCAATTAAAGTTATGATTATATAATGATTTACATAATAGATATTAATTTATAAGTTCCTCTTTCCCTTCTTTTCCTTTTCGGGGACGAAAAGTTTTGAGTGGGGGAGAGTGTAACGACCCATAAATTTTGATTAATAGATTTGTTAGTTTGATATAAATTTTGCAATTTAATTTAGGAAGAAATAAAAATTCTAGTAGTTATAACGAAGCAAATGTTAGACATTTAATGTAGCGATTGAAATTAAGATTTACAAATTCAAAAAAAAATGAAATAGAAATTAATTAAATTTATGAAATTTGTCATACTTGGTTATAAGTTTAATTTAGGAAACAAACAAGAATATTGAATTAACTAATGAAATGTTATAATCAGAGGTAGTTGAATGAATTCAATATTATGTAAGATATTTTAGTAATTGGTTGGAAATATAAACTTAAGTAAAAATTGAAATGCAACTAATTTAATATAATAAGAAGGTAAGTAATATAAATAAATGATCGTAACTTTAGTAAATGAATTAATGTGCAAAGGTATTGAATTAAACATGAATAGCACGAATATTAATGAATGAAGTTTATGCAATAAATTGTTAAATGATGGCATTTATGGATGAAATAAGATTTGTAAGTAATAAAGGAAAGTATAAATAACTTGGTATAAACTGTAACGACCCTGACTCGACCTTCGAAAAACGGCACCGAATACGACACTCATATTCAAATGCCGCAGATCCAAACGTCGAACCTGGTTCGCCGGAGCTTATAACACATTAAGTATAACAACACAGCGGAAGAAAAAGAATAACATATATCAATATACAACATTTGATACAATAACTGGTACAACATGAATGGTACAACAGAATGGTACAATAGGTATCAACATTATCAGAGATTCAAAGAATAGCAGCGGAAATAAAAGACAACGTCAGCAGCGGATAGATAATGCCTTCAAATGCCAAACTCCAAGGACTCCATCTCTAATCCAAAGCTAGCTCGTACAAATGTGATCCACAAATCCAAAAGGCTGGAAGCTATCGAATCTACACCTACTATGGGATTATCTGAAAACCCCAACTCTAGACTGCCCGTGTGGAAAATAGTGGGCACCCAGAGTTTAGGAAAGGAACAATAAACTCCAGGTCAGTCATGGGACTGGTGTGAGAAAACAAAAACATTTGGTCTTTTAAAAAAAACAAAAGAGTTTAAATTAAAAATCCGCAATGCTTTTTGGAAAATGAAACTACCATAAGGCCTCCCGCCACACACACAATGCAAACGCAGAATTGGAGGAGATTTCTCCTTATGATAGTCAAAAATGCTTGATATGTGAAAGCCATTTAATATTACTATTATAAGTTCATAGTGGAAAACAATTTCGAAAGTATAATATTAATCCTAGCCAGCATACGACTCTTCGCCGCATGCCTACTATAACTACCATGTTCAATAGCAGGTTACCGCCACATTCCATGGCAGGTTATACAACTAAAACCGTACAAGGCTCGTATTGGATTGAATGGATTTCCAACAAATGGTCAGGCTAAGGAACTTCCTATTGCCACATGGGAATGCCTCTGGCGGGACGCCCCGAGAACCAACCTGTTCTCTGCTGTCACAAGGCCGGCTACCCCCTTCCCGGGGAATAAAACCTGAGATATGCCACCCCCGGTCCTTTGGGACCTTTATCCGAGAGCTCTCCAACAACAACATCACACAGTAATAATATAGTGTGTCCACATGAGTAAGTATCTGGGCTCCATACCATGATACTACCCTTTTCCAGAAGGAATGGTCATACCCTAGGGGAGCTACCCCTGAAACCTTGCCGCATCTTTCCTGTTTCGACCATTACCGATTTGTGAGGCTCGATGAGGTCTCGACCACAAAGCTACGCTTTTCACAAGCCATGCTTTGATCAACCAATGATCAACAAATGATCATCAATCACACAGCAGCACTTAGCATGCCACACTACCAAATTGGGAGTATATCGCTGATAACCTTCAACTACATAACCTCTAAGCTCGTACGTCTCAGAGGAAGGTGTTAAGCTAAGAGAATAAATTCTGCGCCACCAACAGATATGTATTTGAAAGAAATCGGCTTTACATCTCAAAGTGTAGTGTCAGACACACAACTATACAAGTCTGTTCCGGGTTCGAACAGAACCGAAGGCACTTCCGAAGAAGCCCTTGCAAATCCGGGTATTCACAATCCCGATCACACTTCCCATCACTTAGGAAATCTCTATACCATCGCTACTCAGTGCAGAGACAATCGATAGGTCATCCTATCATTCTCGCAAATACCCGTTCTTCACCACCGGTCTTCAAATGCTATCCATAACGACGTATCATTATTCGGAATGGGTTATATGACACAAGGTCCTCTCCTGGCTAAATCGAATAACGAGCGCAATATTTAAAAACATATGGACATGGGATTTTCAGTTAAGTCACAACTTATTATCCATAACTTGCCTTTAAATGGTTTAAACCAAATTACCATTTCAAATCTTTAAACAAAAGATTTATTTCACAAAGTTTACCCATTTTCACAAACATCCATTCACAGAATTCAAAACAATTTCCCTTCCGATTGGATTAGCCCATTTAATCTTTAAATCAAAGATTTAACTTATAGCTTTCAAAAACCGTTTCCAAATATTTATTCATAACTTGGAAAATCATTTCAATTCAAGCTTGAAATTCTGTAACGTACGCGGATTTTCGTTGCCGAAAAACCGAATAGTTATGGGTTTTTAAAAAAAACAAGAAAAGAAAGAAGAAGAGAGAAAAAGATAGAAGGAAAAAGAAAAGATAGAAAATTTTAAAATAGAAGAAAAAGATAAAAGAAAATAGAGAATTTGAAAATAGAAGAGAAGAAAGATAGAAAATAGAACATAGAACGGGACAGAAAATAACACAACAACATCAGAATCTCACAATTCGCAGCGGAACAACGTATAATAATAAATGAATAATCTTTAAACAAAGAACTATATCAGTTATTACATTTCATTTCATTACATCATATCATCAGAGTGTACAACAATAACAACAACAAACAGTGCAGCGGAAAAAGAAATACTATATAAGTAATATGCCATGCCATCCAGCTTGCCTCCAGCAACTCCAGAATATCCAGAATATCCTGATAAACCTTAACTCTCGACTGCCCGTGTGGAAATTGGTGGGCACCCAGAGTTTAAGAAGGAAAACAATAAACTCCAAGTCAGTCATGTGACTGGTGTGAGAACTCAAAACAGTTTATTTATCTTTGAAAACAAAATAGAGGAATATTTTTAAAGTCGATTCGCAATGCTTTTAAAAATGAGACTACCATAAGGCCTCCCGCACACACACACAATGCAAACGCAGAATCGGAGGAGATTTCTCCTTATGATAGTCAAAGATGCTTGATACGCATTTAAAAAGAGCATTTGATATTATTACTAGTGCATAGTGTAGAGAAAAATTCATTTCGAAAGTAGAATATAAATCTTAGCCAACATACGACCATTATCGTATGCCTACTATAGCTAACTATGTTCAATAGCAGGTTACCGCCACATTCCATAGCAGGTTCTACAACTAATACCGTATAAGTCTCGTATTGTTTCTTTGGATTTCCAACAAATGATCAGGCCAAGGAACTTCCCATTGCCACATGGAAACGCCTCTGGCTGGACGTCCCCGAGAACTTAACCAGCTCTCTGCCAACACAAGGCCGGGTTACCTTTATCACTAGGTAACTACTACACGAATATGGCATCCCCCGGTCCCATTGGACCTTTTAACCGAGCGCTCGTCACCAACAACACCACACAGTAATAAAATATAGTGTTTCAACATGAGTAAATATCTGGGCTCCATACCATGATACCACCCTTTCCAGAAGGAAATGCACATACCCTAAAGGGAGCTACCCCTCATAACCTTGCCGCATCTTTCCTGTTTTGACCATTCCGGGGTGTGAGGCTCGACGAAGTTTCGTCCACAAAAACATACTTTATACAAAAGCCATGCTTTGGGTCAACAAATGATCAACACAATGATCACAAGGATAGACGATCAAATAAACGATCCTATCACAAATAATCAACACAATGATCATTTCAGCATCACTCAGCATGTCACATTACCAAATTGGGAATATATCGCTGATAACATTCAACTACATAACCTCTGAGCTCGTACGTCTCAGAGAAGGGTGTTAAGCTAAAAGAATAAATTCTCCGCCACCAACAGAAATATATTTGAAAGAAATCGGCTTTATATCTCAACTTGTAATGTCAGACATACAATCCATACAAGTCTGTTCCGGGCTCGAACAAAACCGAAGGCACTTACAAAGAAGTCCTTGCAATCCGGATATTCACAATCCTGATCGGATTCACCATCACATATGGAGAACTCAATACCGTAGCTACTCGGTGCAGAGTCAATCGACAGGTCATCCTATCGCTTTTGCAAATACCGGGTCTTCAACACCGATCTTCAAATGCAATTCATAACGACGTATCACATATTCGGAATGGGTTATACGACCCCATGGTCCTTTCCCGGTTAACCCGAATAGTGAGCGCTTATTCAAAAATAAGTGTGGCATTCACATTCAAACAAATCACATCAATTACCCATTCAAAGGGAAATATTGATAGTCGGCTATTGAACTATCAATTGATATGCATACATCACCAGATTCCAAATAATTTTCCAAATTATTTACTTTCCAAAATATCTTTACAAGATATATAATTTTCACACTTCAAAAATAAATCAATATTTATTTTCAAACAAATTCTACTTTCACATATAAATTCCATAATGAATTTATATTCCAAAATATTCATGCATATTCGATTTCAATTATTCATTTCAATTTATCTTCAAAAAGATAAATTTTAATTATTCACTTCATATTGGAAAACATTTCCATACTTATTTATTCATAAGTAATTCACAAATCTTTTTATTTTCAACTTTGGAAAATATTTAATATACTTAAATCGAATTAAGTATATATTTCATTCTTTAAGGAAATCATTCTCTTAAACATATTTATTTGGGCTAAAACGAATGTTGCGTAAAACATCGTTACGACGTCCCAAAATCACTAGTATAGGGATTCGAAATTAAATAGATATATAAATCCCAATACTATTCAAACCATTTCCTTTCGGAAATTATTTACTATAACAACAGTGTTATGGTCCATCATTTCCTTTTATTTCTCGAAAACGTCTATTTCAGCAATAAATGTTGAAATCTATGGTTTCGAATCTCAACATCTTTTAAAACATCGTTAGATCGTTTTAATTCTGTTTAAAACACCAAATCTAAAACAATTTCTTTAATGTGTTATTCACTATTCAAAAACGTGAATAAACTTCGTTAACAAATTTCATCCTTTTATTCATTTCAATTCAAAGGATTATTCACTATTCAAAAAATGTGAATATAACTCCATTAAATAAGTTATGACAATTAACTTATCAAAATAAGTTGTTTGCGGATTTATAAAACAACGTTTATAAATTCCATTTCTATTTATTTATAAAAACTTCCTTTTTTATAAATCCTTTTATTAACCTATTCCAGTTTATAACTAAATTATAAACTAAACGTTCATATTATAAGTTAAATACTTATAATTTATTCGTTTACTAAAATCGTTCCATTGAACTTCATAATTATAAATCTTATAACTTATAAGATTCGTTTATTTATCAAAACTCCATTCTTTCAATAACTTTATAAATTTTATAAACCTACTGTTTATAAAATTTCATTTATAACTTCACTGTTTATAATCCTATAAATTTCATTCATTAATGAAATTCATTTTTACTTCATTCAAACACTTATAAAAACTCGTTTTATAATGTCAATATTTCAATTTATAAATATCCATTTATAAATCTCTTAATATAAATCAATTTATATTATTCTTTAAAAACATCTTTAAATTCCTTTATAATTTCACCATTCTGATTTATAAAATAATCAAATTTTATAAATCTTATATTCAAACTTTTAATAATAAACTCAAAAATCCAGTTTAAACTATTTTATAAAATCATTGGTTCATATTTCTCAAAAATCAGCTTTTAACTATATTTCACAAAAATCATAATTTTTATAACATTAAAAATTATATCGTTTAATTATTTAAAATGGATCAATTCTAAAAATATAGTATATTTTCAAAAAATCACTTTTAAAATCATTTTAAAATCCCAAAATCTGGGTCCAATGATGCTACACACCAAATAGTCAATCACGACTAACAACGATATCACATATCGTATATGATAATCAACGAATATCAAAATATCTGAAATCAAATAAATACTGTTGAGGAATCCAGTTGGATCCCTCCAACCTGTTTCCTGCATCCAAAAACATTAGCACAATACCAATTTCGCTCCAGTACGAAATTATCGCGGTATATGTTCTTATTAAATATTATCCGCTTAATAACGGCGCAATAGGGTCTCATCCGCTAAACAAAAAATGCGGGAAATCAATAACTCCAATATATACATATGCCAATATATATATATTGCTACTATATATAATACCAATTTCACTGTTTATGAAATATTCGCGGTATATGTTTTTAATAAATAACATCCGCTTACCAACGGCGTATAATGTCTATTTTAACAATCAATAGATATCAATCATCATTCAAACATGCATTCAAATATTTTAAATCTAACTATTTAAAATAAAATCGAAACTGATTCGATTGAGTGAGAAGTTCTCACCTTGGTTTTAATTTCCGTTTTAGCGATTTATTTCGAATAAAATTAAACGGACGTTTAATTTTACCCAAAATTCTCACTAACTCCAAACGACTCCAAACTAATTCCATCGCGTAGTGCTCGTCCATACGATTCCAACGCAACTAGTTTCGCGCGTTTTCGACCTCGTATGAAAAAGTTATGAATTTTTGAAGTTACACGAGTTTATATTAACAAATTTACAACATTAACTTTATATTTACAACCTTCATCCAATCCTAGCCCTTGATCTTTGCTTCCCCACATCAGGCCCGTCCCCGTTGCTTCTTCCTCTCACGCAAATGCTCCAGATCATGAATACGCATAAGAACCCATGACTTAGAAACTAGGGTTTGATCTTGCTCCTCGATCACACGACGAAACTTCATCACGTAGGCACCAAATCGAAGCCACCAACCTAAGCTACCCACGGCCAGAACCCCCCTAAGCTCGGCCCCACCATCTACATGGAAAGTTGTGCGCAGCCTAGCACTGTCGGCCCCCCCTAGACGCCACCACGTCGCTCCGTTTTACATCACATCCGTTGATCTCCAAGCTCTCGTTGCCCTCTACATCTTTCATGTTGAAAGTTTTAGCCAAAACTTGATGGATTGAGAGATCAAAGGGGAAAAGTGAGATCAATTTCTGGCCCTTCAATCTGATAGTGGCGGCTAGCAACATGAATTAGGGTTTAGATATTTTTTTTATAAAATTATGAAGAGTGGTGGTGTATTTATAGAGAAAAATTCGAACACTATTCATCCGGAAATTCCGAACTCCGATTTAGGCGCCGAAACTGACGTACCTAGGGTTTATCCCGCGTTCCGGACACAATGGAACAGGTTTTGGAAGCTAATTCGGAAGTATGTGCAAGTTATGGCTGTAAACGCTCAATTTAAATTAAACCGATTTAAGTCGATTTCCAGGCGTTTTAATTTGTACAGGACAAACGGTAAATCCAATTTACTTGAAATTTGAAAATTTACAATAATATCACATTACGGATCCGATGAAACTGGTTTCGTCGAAATCCGAGACTTTTTGAAAAATGGCTATTTTAACTCGCCAAATTTAAATTAAAAATAATTCGATGCGTTTCGAGCTGCCACGATCAAAAGATAACTCCGATTGACACGAAATTTGAAATCCGGTAATAACTAACTATTACGGATCCAATGGAACTGGTTTCGTTCAATTCTGAGACTGTTCAAAAATTGACTATTTTCACTAGTCGATTTAAATATTAAAATATTCAATTTTCACAAATTAACTTTTAATTTGATTCTAAAAGTTCTAAAATATCGTTCTAACTTCAATATGATAAAATAAAATTTTACAAATCATTTTCAATCATATTTAATCCAATTTTCAATTATTTCCATAATTTAACGTATTAAATTATCGATTTAATTATTCAATTAAATCCAAAAATTCAAATAAAAATTTATTTGACTTATAAATTCACTTATTAATATTTAAAATTAATTAAATATTCATATTTTAATTTCTAAAAATTCTGGGTCGTTACAAATTCCTTTTATACAAATTGGAAATTCATTCCTTATATGAAAGCTTTATCATTGGAAAACAATTAGTTTTCATTTTGGAAAAATCCAATTTCATTTATACAAGTTAAAATCTTTGGGTTAAATCTAATTCCCGAAACAACCCTTTAAAAATGGTTTAAAAACCCATATAAACTTGTATGACCTTTTTACATCTTAAATTCTCAAAATAGAATTACATTTCAAATTTTGAATTTAAATTTAAATCAGATTCCAAAACCAAATTAAGTTATTCAAAATAACTTTTATCTTAGAAATTCTTTTCCCAAAAGCTTTTCATTTTAAAACCCGATCCATTTTCAAAATCATTTAGATTTAAAATTTCAATTTCTTTCAATCTATTTCAAAAATCTGTGACTTAACCAATTTCCACGTGCAATCCATATTTGTGTGTGTATAGTGTGGTCAGAGGGTTTTACACACAATAGTGCACAACATCAATTAGCATAGATATATCGATAAGCGGTATAACCCATAACGCTTATCTTCATTCACAGATCCATACATAAAATAAATTTATCAATCACAAAGATTCACTAATGTGATTCGATGTGGGTTTCTGATAACCAATTGGAATCCGACTCCCTGTCGCATCGAATTCCAAATGTCGTTCTACAGGCCAAGGGGTATTTACGCAGAAACATATTCTGTATATCACAGATCAATACATAGCAACTCGCATCACAAAGTATCACATATGACAAACATCAACCATCCAAACATCCAATAGAATCCAAACGTCCATAAGTAAAAATATATTTAAATTATCTGATTTAAATTAAATCGGAATAATTATTTATGAATAAATTTTTAATCCTGGTTAATTAATTTCAAATCAATTTGTTTAATTACTCCTTAATCATTTATTAGTTAAATTTTAATTCATGATCAATCCTTTGATTAATTATCCTTAATTACTTACAAAAATTAATTAATCCATAATTAATTCAATTTTTTTTAGATTAAACTAATTACTTATGAATAAATTACCCAAATTAATCATTTAATATTAATTAATGAAATTAATCAATTAACCCTTAATTATCCTTCCAATTAATGATCCTTAATTAATTAATTATTCCTTAATTAATCACATTAATTAATTTAACCTTTAAGTTAATTACATAATTAATTAACCCTTATTTAATTACAATTTACTAAATCACAATAGGTGATTACCCGTAATTACTTATGTTAACAAACCATAATTTAATTATTTTGAGTAATTATACTTTAATTACATGATTAATCCATTTTAAATCATTAATAAAAAAAATTTACTTAATTATCTTTAAGTAATTAATTATCCTAAATTAATCAACTTTTAAATAAATAATCAATAAATTCTCAAAACAATTAACTTTTAAAATTTAACCTTTAAAATAAAATTCATTATTAGCCCATAGATTAACTTAAACCTTTAAGTTAGTTAAAGCTTAAAAAACATTTCTTAATTACTATTTCATCACAACATTATATTTTCTTGAAAATACTTATTAATTTATTTAACTGATATCTGATTTTAAATACCAAAACAAATTTGAAAAATATTCTCAATTCTCAATTTAAATCTTTAAGATCTTGTTTAAAATTGTTTATAATTATAATTAAACAAACTTAATCTATATTTATTTGAAGCTTTGAAAACCTAAGCTATAAATCCCTTTGAAGGCCCAAACTAAAATACAGACCCAAGCCCAAATTAATCATCATACAAAAATTGGGCCGAAGCCCAAACCAAAGAAAACAACCCAAGGCCTACGTCTTCTTCCCAAATTCAACCATCCCTGATATTACAGTGCACACGTACACGTGAACGAACAACCTGACCTCACACTCCGACCACCTACATATCGACAACGACCTCACTGACGAACCTGACCTCTTAGAACCCATGTAAATCACCTGAATCGAAATCGAGGCTTTGACACCAAACCTGGAACAGCTGAACATCACCAACCCCAAAACCTGGAAATCCCTCGCCGTTCATCCTTCGATCACCATAAGAGTTGAAACTCCGGCCACATCCTCGTCTTGGGCCCAGCGACCATCCCCCAAAGCCTCTTAACACTCGATGAACCATAGAGACAGAAAATGATCGAATTCAACACTTGATCATAAACTAGGGTTACAGATTTATAATGATCACCACCGCCACCACGATCATCTTTACATCCATTCAATAATTTTCCCCGATGCTCTGATCACACTTCTACCACCATAGGAGACTCTGACCTTCCCTATCAACTAGATCACCAGAATTTCCCAAATTCCTCTTTTTAGTTCATCACAGAACTGCTTCCCAAATCCCAAATTAAAAATTATGATTTTTGATTTAAAAATCATGTTTTCTTATAAGTTCTTAGATCATAAACTTAAATTAATGAATTAGAGTATTTGAATTTTAACAAATCTCATGTCTTCCTGTCTATTTTTGTTTCCAGAGCAGGTTTAATTTTAATTTTAACTTAATTAAAAATTTTAAGCTTAAATTTATGATCACACAAACAATTTTTTTTGGTTGTATCACAATTCATAACAATGCTTAGGTCAACTGACATGGTTTTTTTTTATAAAAATAAAATAAAATAAAAATGTACTTAAATCTGGGAACAAGGTCATTGCAGACTACAGCATACATGCACATATCATTTATCCACAAATATACTTGTAAATATTCACACAGGCTATTTTATTTCCAGAGCAAATCAGGCAACAAGAATCATACTAAATTAGGGAACCAGAATCATACTTAATTATTTTAAAACAAAAATGTTACTCACATATAAACATTCATACTTCCAGTTGTCTCATTTTTTTTTTATACTTGAAAATATTTTTTTCTTTTACTTCCACTGTTCTTTCCTTTTAATTTTAGAATAGTAACTTCATGTATATTCCTAAAAATTATTCCTAAAGATAATGATATATCCTTACATCCAATTTCCTTCAGGAATCATGGCCTAAAAATAGATTAGACAAAAAGATATAAATTTTTCTTTGATTATTTTGGGTCTGGAAAACAAAACAGGACAGGGTATATATAGCTTAACTCAATCATATTCAGGTGAATACATCCAGACAGACAAATATACGCATCATCACCACACAAATACATCACATGCATCAGTATCAAAGGATTAAAGGTTGAAAGTTTGCTCACCTGGAATTTGCAAACAGAGAAGAATTTGAAATGAATTTGCAAACTTGAGTTTGATCTTGCATGCCTGAGTTGTTTGATATGTTTCTTGGATTTGAACTTCTATCTGATTCAGATTTTGAAAGACTGGAAGCTTTATTTTCTTTGAAATTGGAATTTTAATATCTTGCTTTGATTTTGTTTTGTTGCCTAGCTTGATCCCCACCTATCTACCCTTTAAATTCTTGTTGAAGATTTGATTATTAACTTGCATACTTTTTGACTCTTGTTTCCAGGTTTTTGCAACCATCTTCTGATCCAACTGAAGCCATTAAAAATGAAGAGATGATTTTGTTTTTGTCTGGTTTGGGAATTACTTGATCTCTGGTTACAGATTTTCATTTACCCTTTGTTATTCTTAATTTATTCAATACAAAAGAAAAATAAATAAATTACTTACAGGATTAAATTTGTTTAAAGCTTCAACTGTTTTTTTTTCTTCTTCCAGGCTGCAGACTTCAATTTGCATCATCTTTCTTTATTTTAAATTGGAGTTCAGATCTGCAAATCATAGTTACAGATCTTTGTTTACTTCTTATTGTATTTATGCATTTAATTGATCAACAACAACAAATTTAACTTTCTTACAGTTAGGATTTTTAATAGAACAGAGAGCTTTTCTTTTTTTCCTGCAGTCCAGAAACCAAGTTTAGCCTTTAACTTGATTCTTTCCCTGCAATTTATTGAATGTTAGGGTATTAAATTCTTTTTCCCTTAGCAATTATAACTTCAAACTCAAATTCTTAAAAAAAAATACTTTCCTTTACAATTATTTCCAGAAAAAAAACTTTGCACTGCTCTTTGTCAAAACCTGAAGCTTCACTGTTTAAGACAAATCTGCAGTTTGATTTAAATTTGTTGTTACAATATGACTTTAAAATCACAATTTTATTAACTATAAAATTTTAAAAACTTACCTGAATGTATCACACAACACTTAATGCTTTAGAAATCACTTCAGTTTTTAGTTTGAATTGAAGAAAGCTTGACAGTTTTCTTTCTTTTTTTTTTCTTCTGAATTTTTTTTCTTGCTTGAGTGTTGAGATATGAAATGTTAGATTTTTGATTACTGAACTTTTCAGATGTTTAGGAGATTTAAAAATTCGAATTTTAGAAGGTGAAAAGTTTTCTGAATTTTTTATTTGATTATTTTATTTAGGAAATGATGGTTTGTGCCATTTGTAAGAAGATATCTTAAAACATAGATTTTGTTAATTATTAAATTTTATTGTGAAGGTAAGTTTCAGCTTTTGATGTAACAAGGCAACATAAATTTTACAGATTTTATTTCCTATATTATATACATACTTTTATAACCCAATATATATATATATATATATATATATATATTTATTCATTTGTATGTATATATGCATATGTATAATGTAAAAAGAAAGGTTGTTTTACCATTGTATACTTGTTCCTCAATGATTTTTAAATGCTTCTTCATTTTAAAACATTTATCCCAAATTTAAATTCAAACTTAAATCTTAAACTTGAAATATAAACATTCTAAATCCAAATGACTTTTAAAAACATTTATCATCTCAATATTTTAAACTCAAAATAAATTTGGGATTTATTTCATACATTATTTTCACTTATTTCATTTGTTTAGATTTTTTCCAAATTCATTCTCAAATTAAACCCCAAGAGTTTAAATATATTATATATTTTAATTGAAAATTTTGGGATGTTATTTTTTCTTTATAAGATTTTAAATATAGAAATTCAAAATCTCAATTAAATTTTAAAAATCAATACTCAATAAACAAATATCCCATTTAATTTGAAAAATCCAAATTAATTTGCAATTTTATTCAAAAATTTATTTCATGATCAATTTTGAATTTAATTAAAAATTGGGATCGTTACAGATTTCCCCCCTTAAAATAAATTTCGTCCTCGAAATTTGCAAGGAAGACGACAAGGAATAGATGAAAGATAGAGAAATATCTTTCCAAATCAAACTGGATATCAATTCTGTATTTGGCTTAACAAATCATAATATCAACAATATGAGAATAAACTCATACAATTATTTCATAAGATACTCGGGTTCACCGGTCTACGAATATGCAAGGGCATTGATTAGTTCGAAGGATAACTAATCGTTCGTAGAATATATCGGATCCCAGATAATAGATAGATGGATTCAGTCTTCTATAATTTCTCAAACACTAGATATGGATTTCAAATTCAAGTCGAAATACCCCAAAGTATATAACTTGTTCCTCTTCGGACTTCAATAAACATAAGGAATTACAATAAAATTTCAAATTTTGTTTTAATCGATATCATTTGATTAATATAATTCAAATTTATTCTTATATTTGTTAACCAATTTATTCCATTTGAAAAAAATTTCCCATTTATTTAATTTAAATTTTCAAATTCAATTTCATTGGAGTTTAGATCGAAAAGCTGATAAGAAACGGATGAAGATACGAAGTAAGAATTTTCCTGCAACGATTCGTAGGGCCATCATCACACCGAAGCTTCTTTCTGGAGCAGCTACGAAGCAACCAAAAGAATACGAAATCGAATCAAAGGAGATTGATAGAGAAAAGTTGTTTCCGCCATTGCGGGGTATTGACCATTGGTAGTGGTATTCCCCTTTCCCCTATATCGTCCTCTTCTCGCACTCATACTCACTATCAGTGAATAGTAAGAGAATTTACTGAGGCATTCGAACGGATATCTTAGGGATAAACTCATTCTAGGGTATACTTCACCCAATCTCTAATGAGCTACTCAATGTGTTATAATCCTGAGCTAAAGTTTTAACCTTCAGCTCTGATACCACTGTAACGACCCTCACTCGACCTTCGAAAAACGGCACCGAATACGACACTCATATTCAAATGCCGCAGATCCAAACGTCGAACCTGGTTCGCCGGAGCTTATAACACATTAAGTATAACAACACAGCGGAAGAAAAAGAATAACATATATCAATATACAACATTTGATACAATAACTGGTACAACATGAATGGTACAACAGAATGGTACAATAGGTATCAACATTATCAGAGATACAAAGAATAGCAGCGGAAATAAAAGACAACGTCAGCAGCGGAAAGATAATGCCTTCAAATGCCAAACTCCAAGGACTCCATCTCTAATCCAAAGCTAGCTCGTACAAATGTGATCCACAAATCCAAAAGGCTGGAAGCTATCGAATCTACACCTACTATGGGATTATCTGAAAACCCCAACTCTAGACTGCCCGTATGGAAAATAGTGGACACTCAGAGTTTAGGAAAGGAACAATAAACTCCAGGTCAGTCATGGGACTGGTGTGAGCAAACAAAAACATTTGGTCTTTTAAAACAAACAAAAGAATTTAAATTAAAAATCCACAATGCTTTTTGGAAAATGAAACTACCATAAGGCCTCCCGCCACACACACAATGCAAACGCAGAATTGGGGGAGATTTCTCCTTATGATAGTCAAAAATGCTTGATACGTGAAAGCCATTTAATATTATTATTATAAGTGCACAGTGGAAAACAATTTCGAAAGTATAATATTAATCCTAGCCAGCATACGACTCTTCGCCGTATGCCTACTATAACTACCATGTTCAATAGCAGGTTACCGCCACATTCCATGGCAGGTTATACAACTAAAACCGTACAAGGCTCGGATTGGATTGAATGGATTTCCAACAAATGGTCAGGCTAAGGAACTTCCTATTGCCACATAGGAACCCCTCTGGCGGGACGCCCCGAGAACCAACCTGTTCTTTGCTGTCACAAGGCCGGCTACCCCCTTTCCAGGGAATAAAACCTGAGATATGACACCCCCGGTCCTTTGGGACCTTTATCCGAGAGCTCTCCAACAACAACATCACACAGTAATAATATAGTGTGTCCACATGAGTAAGTATCTGGGCTCCACACCATGATACTACCCTTTTCCAGAAGGAATGGTCATACCCTAGGGGAGCTACCCCTGAAACCTTGCCGCATCTTTCCTGTTTCGACCATTACCAGTTTGTGAGGCTCGATGAGGTCTCGACCACAAAGCTACGCTTTTCACAAGCCATGCTTTGATCAACCAATGATCAACAAATGATCATCAATCACATAGCAACACTTAGCAAGCCACTCTACCAAATTGGGAGTATATCGCTGATAACCTTCAACTACATAACCTCTGAGCTCGTACGTCTCAGAGGAAGGTGTTAAGCTAAGAGAATAAATTCTCCGCCACCAACAGATATGTATTTGAAAGAAATCGGCTTTACATCTCAAAGTGTAGTGTCAGACACACAACCATACAAGTCTGTTCCGGGTTCGAACAGAACCGAAGGCACTTCCGAAGAAGCCCTTGCAAATCCGGGTATTCACAATCCCGATCGGACTTCCCATCACTTAGGAAATCTCTATACCGTAGCTACTCAGTGCAGAGACAATCGATAGGTTATCCTATCATTCTCGCAAATACCCGGTCTTCACCACTGGTCTTCAAATGCTATCCATAACGACGTATCATTATTCGGAATGGGTTAAATGACACAAGGTCCTCTCCCGGCTAAACCGAATAACGAGCGCAATATTTAAAAACATATGGACATGGGATTTTCAGTTAAGTCACAACTTATTATCCAAAATTTGCCATTAAATGGATTAAACCAAATTACCATTTCAAATCTTTAAACAAAAGATTTATTTCACAAAGTTTACCCATTTTCACAAAGATCCATTCACAGAATTCAAAACAATTTCCCTTACAATTGGATTAGCCCATTTAATCTTTAAATCAAAGATTTAACTTATAGCTTTCAAAAACCGTTTTCCAAATATTCATTCATAACTTGGAAAATCATTTCAATTTAAGCTTGAAATTCCTTTTATACAAATTGGAAATTCATTCCTTATATGAAAGCTTTATCATTGGAAAACAATTAGTTTTCATTTTGGAAAAATCCAATTTCATTTATACAAGTTAAAATCTTTGGGTTAAATTTAATTCCTGAAACAACCCTTTAAAAATGGTTTAAACACCCATATAAACTTGTATGACCTTTTTACATCTTAAATTCTCAAAATAGAATTCAATTTCAAATTTTGAATTTGAATTTAAATCAGATTCCAAAACCAAATTAAGTTATTCAAAATAACTTTTATCTTAGAAATTCTTTTCCCAAAAGCTTTTCATTTTAAAACCCGATCCATTTTCAAAATCATTTAGATTTAATAATTCAATTTCTTTCAATCTATTTCAAAAATCTGTGACTTAACCAATTTCCACGTGCAATCCATATTTGTGTGTGTATATTGTGGTCAGAGGGTTTTACACACAATAGTGCACAACATCAATTAGCACAAATATATCGATAAGCGGTATAACCCATAACGCTTATCTTCATTCACAGATCCATAGATAAAATAAATTTATCAATCACAAAGATTCACTAATATGATTCGATGTGGGTTTCGGATAACCAATTGGAATCCGACTCCCTGTCGCATCGAATTCCAAACGTCGTTCTACGGGCCAAGGGGTATTTACGCAGAAACATATTCTGTATATCACAGATCAATACATAGCAACTCGCATCACAAAGTATCACATATGAGAAACATCAACCATCCAAACATCCAATAGAATCCAAACGTCCATAAGTAAAAATAAATTTAAATTATCTGATTTAAATTAAATCGGAATAATTATTTATGAATAAATTTTTAATCCTGGTTAATTATTTACAAATCAATTTGATTAATTACTCCTTAACCATTTATTAGTTAAATTTTAATTCATAATTAATCCTTTGATTAATTATCCTTAATTACTTACAAAAATTAATTAATCCATAATTAATTCAATTTTTTTTGTAGATTAAACTAATTACTTATGAATAAATTACCCAAATTAATCATTTAATATTAATTAATGAAATTAATCAATTAACTCTTAATTATCCTTCCAATTAATGATCCTTAATTAATTAATTATTCCTTAATTAATCACATTAATTAATTTAACCTTTAAGTTAATTACATAATTAATTAACCCTTATTTAATTACAATTTACTAAATCACAATAGGTGATTACCCTTAATTACTTATGTTAACAAACCATAATTTAATTATTTTGAGTAATTATACTTTAATTACATGATTAATCCATTTTAAATCATTAATAAAATAAATTACTAAATTATCTTTAAGTAATTAATTATCCTAAATTAATCAACTTTTAAATAAATAATCAATAAATTCTCAAAACAATTAACTTTTAAAATTTAACCTTTAAAATAAAATTCATTATTAGCCCATAGGTTAACTTAAACCTTTAAGTTAGTTAAAGCTTAAAAAACATTTCTTAATTACTATTTCATCACAACATTATATTTTCTTGAAAATACTTATTAATTTATTTAACTAATATCTGATTTTAAATACCAAAACAAATTTGAAAAATATTCTCAATTCTCAATTTAAATCTTTAAGATCTTGTTTAAACTTGTTTATAATTATAATTAAAAAACTTAATCTATATTTATTTGAAGCTTTGAAAACCTAAGCTATAAATCCCTTTGAAGGCCCAAACTAAAATACAGACCCAAGCCCAAATTAATCATCATACACAAATTGGGCCTAAGCCCAAACCAAAGAAAACAACCCAAGGCCTACGCCTTCTTCCCAAATTCAACCATCCCTGATATTGCAGTGCACACGTACACGTGCACGAACAACCTGACCTCCTCCGATCCACACTCCGACCACCTACATATCGACAACGACCTCACTGACGAACCTGACCTCCTAGAACCCATG
Source organism: Allium cepa (assembly GCA_030765085.1). NCBI lineage: Eukaryota > Viridiplantae > Streptophyta > Magnoliopsida > Asparagales > Amaryllidaceae > Allium > Allium cepa. Next base: position 956,766,738 of record CM060939.1, on the reverse strand, counting down.
TAAATCACCTGAATCGAAATCGAGGCTTTGACACCAAACCTGGAACAGCTGAACATCACCAACCCCAAAACCTGGAAATCCATCGCCGTTCATCCTCCGATCACCATAAGAGTTGAAACTCCGGCCACATCCTCGTCTTGGGCCCAGCGACCATCCCCCAAAGCCTCTTAACACTCGATGAACCATAGAGACAGAAAATGATCGAATTCAACAGTTGATCATAAACTAGGGTTACAGATTTATAATAATCACCACCGCCACCACGATCATCTTTACATCCATTCAATAATTTTCCCCGATGCTCTGATCACACTTCTACCACCATAGGAGACTCTGACCTTCCCTATCAACTAGATCACCAGAATTACCCAAATTCCTCTTTTTAGTTCATCACAGAACTGCTTCCCAAATCCCAAATTAAAAATTATGATTTTTGATTTAAAAATCATGTTTTCTTATAAGTTTTCAGATCATAAACTTAAATTAATGAATTAGAGTATTTGAATTTTAACAAATCTCATGTCTTCCTGTCTATTTTTGTTTCCAGAGCAGGTTTAATTTTAATTTTAACTTAATTAAAAATTTTAAGCTTAAATTTATGATCACACAAACAATTTTTTTTGGTTGTATCACAATTCATAACAATGCTTAGGTCAACTGACATGGTTTTTTTTTTAAAAATAAAATAAAATAAAAACGTACTTAAATCGGGGAACAGGGTCATTGCAGACTACATCATACATGCACATATCATTTATCCACAAATATACATGTAAATATTCACACAGGCTATCTTATTTCCAGAGCAAATCAGGCAACAAGAACCATACTAAATTAGGCAACCAGAATCATACTTAATTATTTTAAAACAAAAATGTTACTCACATATAAACATTCATACTTCCAGTTGTCTCATTTTTTTTTATACTTGAAAATATTTTTTTCTTTTACTTCCACTGTTCTGTCCTTTTAATTTCAGAATAGTAACTTCATGTATATTCCTAAAAATTATTCTTAAAGATAATGATATATCCTTACATACAATTTCCTTCAGGAATCATGGCCTAAAAATAGATTAGACAAAAAGATATAAATTTTTCTTTGATTATTTTGGGTCTGGAAAACAAAACAGGACAGGGTATATATAGCCTAACTCAATCATATTCAGGTGAATACATCCAGACAGACAAATATACGCATCATCACCACACAAATACATCACATGCATCAGTATCAAAGGATTAAAGGTTGAAAGTTTGCTCACCTGGAATTTGAAAACAGAGAAGAATTTGAAATGAATTTGCAAACTTGAGTTTGATCTTGCATGCCTGAGTTGTTTGATATGTTTCTTGGATTTGAACTTCTATCTGATTCAGATTTTGAAAGACTGGAAGCTTTATTTTCTTTGAAATTGGAATTTTAAAAACTTGCTTTGATTTTGTTTCATTGCCTAGCTTGATCCCCACCTATCTACCCTTTAAATTCTTGTTGAAGATTTGATTATTAACTTGCATACTTTTTGACTCTTGTTTCCAGGTTTTTGCAACCATCTTCTGATCCAACTGAAGCCATTAAAAATGAAGAGATGATTTTGTTTTTGTCTGGTTTGGGAATTACTTGATCTCTGGTTACAGATTTTCATTTACCCTTTGTTATTCTTAATTTATTCAATACAAAAGAAAAATAAATAAATTACTTACAGGATTAAATTTGTTTAAAGCTTCAACTGTTTTTTTTCTTCCAGGCTGCAGACTTCACTTTGCATCTTCTTTCTTTATTTTAAATTGGAGTTCAGATCTGCAAATCATAGTTACAGATCTTTGTTTACTTCTTATTGTATTTATGCATTTAATTGATCAACAACAACAAATTTAATTTTCTTACAGTTAGGATTTTTAATAGAACAGAGAGCTTTTCTTTTTTTCCTGCAGTACAGAAACCAAGTTTAGCCTTTAACTTGATTCTTTCCCTGCAATTTATTGAATGTTAGGGTATTAAATTCTTTTTCCCTTAGCAATTATAACTTCAAACTCAAATTCTTTTAAAAAAAATTTTTACTTGCCTTTACAATTATTTCCAGAAAAAAAACTTTGCACTACTCTTTGTCAAAACCTGAAGCTTCACTGTTTAAGACAAATCTGCAGTTTGATTTAAATTTGTTGTTACAATATGACTTTAAAATCACAATTTTATTAACTATAAAATTTTAAAAACTTACCTGAATGTATCACACTACACTTGATGCTTTAGAAATCACTTCAGTTTTTAGTTTGAATTGAAGAAAGCGTGACAGTTTTCTTTTTTTTTTCTTCTGAATTTTTTTTCTTGCTTGAGTGTTGAGATATGAAATGTTAGATTTTTGATTACTGAACTTTTTAGATGTTTAGGAGATATAAAAATTCGAATTTTAGAAGGTGAAAAGTTTTCTGAATTTTTTATTTGATTATTTTATTTAGGAAATGATGGTTTGTGCCATTTGTAAGAAGATATCTTAAAACATAGATTTTGTTAATTATTAAATTTTATTGTGAAGGTAAGTTTCAGCTTTTGATGTAACAAGGCAACATAAATTTTATAGATTTTATTTCCAATATTATATACATACTTTTATAACCCAATATATATATATATATTTATTCATTTGTATGTATATATGCATATGTATAATGTAAAAAGAAAGGTTGTTTTACCATTGTATACTTGTTCCTCAATGATTTTTAAATGCTTCTTCATTTTAAAACATTTATCCCAAATTTAAATTCAAACTTAAATCTTAAACTTGAAATATAAACATTCTAAATCCAAATGACTTTTAAAAACATTTATCATCTCAATATTTTAAACTCAAAATAAATTTGGGATTTATTTCATACATTATTTTCACTTATTTCATTTGTTTAGATTTTTTCCAAATTCATTCTCAAATTAAACCCCAAGAGTTTAAATATATTATATATTTTAATTGAAAATTTTGGGATGTTATTTTTTCTTTATAAGATTTTAAATATAGAAATTCAAAATCTCAATTAAATTTTAAAAATCAATACTCAATAAACAAATATCCCATTTAATTTGAAAAATCCAAATTAATTTGCAATTTTATTCAAAAATTTATTTCATGATCAATTTTGAATTTAATTAAAAATTGGGATCGTTACAGATTTCCCCCCTTAAAATAAATTTCGTCCTCGAAATTTGCAAGGAAGACGACAAGGAATAGATGAAAGATAGAGAAATATCTTTCCAAATCAAACTGGATATCAATTCTGTATTTGGCTTAAGAAATCAGAATATCAACAATATGAGAATAAAATCATACAATTATTTCATAAGATACTCGGGTTCACCGGTCTACGAATATGCAAGGGCATTGATTAGTTCGAAGGATAACTAATCGTTCGTAGAATATATCGGATCCCAGATAATAGATAGATGGATTCAGTCTTCTATAATTTCTCAAACACTAGATATGGATTTCAAATTCAAGTCGAAATACCCCAAAGTATATAACTTGTTCCTCATCGGACTTCAATCAACATAAGGAATTACAATAAAATTTCAAATTTTGTTTTAATCGATATCATTTGATTAATATAATTCAAATTTATTCTTATATTTGTTAACCAATTTATTCCATTTGAAAAAAAATTCCCATTTATTTAATTTAAATTTTCAAATTCAATTTCATTAGAGTTTAGATCGAAAAGCTGATAACAAAAACGGATGAAGATACGAAGTAAGAATTTTGCTGCAATGATTCGTAGGGCCATCATCACACCGAAGCTTCTTTCTGGAGCAGCTACGAAGCAACCAAAAGAATACGAAATCGAATCAAAGGAGATTGATAGAGAAAAGTTGTTTCCGCCATTGCGGGGTATTGACCATTGGTAGTGGTATTCCCCTGTCCCCTATCTCGTCCTCTTCTCGCACTCATACTCACTATCAGTGAATAGTAAGAGAATTTACTGAGGCATTCGAACGCATATCTCAGGGATAAACTCATTCTAGGGTATACTTCACCCTATCTCTAATGAGCTACTTATTGTGTTATACTCCTGAGCTAAAGTTTTAACCTTCAGCTCTGATACCACTGTAACGACCCTGACTCGACCTTCGAAAAACGCCACCGAATACGACACTCATATTCAAATGCCGCAGATCCAAACGTCGAACCTGGTTCGCCGGAGCTTATAACACATTAAGTATAACAACACAGCGGAAGAAAAAGAATAACATATATCAATATACAACATTTGATACAATAACTGGTACAACATGAATGGTACAACAGAATGGTACAATAGGTATCAACATTATCAGAGATACAAAGAATAGCAGCGGAAATAAAAGATAACGTCAGCAGCGGAAAGATAATGCCTTCAAATGCCAAACTCCAAGGACTCCATCTCTAATCCAAAGCTAGCTCGTACAAATGTGATCCACAAATCCAAAAGGCTGGAAGCTATCGAATCTACACCTACTATGGGATTATCTGAAAACCCCAACTCTAGACTGGCCGTATGGAAAATAGTGGCCACCCAGAGTTTAGGAAAGGAACAATAAACTCCAGGTCAGTCATGGGACTGGTGTGAGCAAACAAAAACATTTGGTCTTTTAAAACAAACAAAAGAATTTAAATTAAAAATCCACAATGCTTTTTGGAAAATGAAACTACCATAAGGCCTCCCGCCACACACACAATGCAAACGCAGAATCGGAGGAGATTTCTCCTTATGATAATCAAAAATGCTTGATACGTGAAAGCCATCTAATATTATTATTATAAGTGCACAGTGGAAAACAATTTCGAAAGTATAATGTTAATCCTAGCCAGCATACGACTCTTCGCCGTATGCCTACTATAACTACCATGTTCAATAGCAGGTTACCGCCACAATCCATGGCAGGTTATACAACTAAAACCGTACAAGGCTCGTATTGGATTGAATGGATTTCCAACAAATGGTCAGGCTAAGGAACTTCCTATGGCCACATGGGAACGCCTCTGGCGGGACGCCCCGAGAACCAACCTGTTCTCTCCTGTCACAAGGCCGGCTACCCCCTTCCCAGGGAATAAAACCTGAGATATGCCACCCCCGGTCCTTTGGGACCTTTATCCGAAAGCTCTCCAACAACAACATCACACAGTAATAATATAGTGTGTCCACATGAGTAAGTATCTGGGCTCCATACCATGATACTACCCTTTTCCAGAAGGAATGGTCATACCCTAGGGGAGCTACCCCTGAAACCATGCCGCATCTTTCCTGTTTCGACCATTACCGGTTTGTGAGGCTCGATGAGGTCTCAACCACAAAGCTACGCTTTTCACAAGCCATGCTTTGATCAACCAATGATAAACAAATGATCATCAATCACACAGCAGCACTTAGCATGCCACACTACCAAATTGGGAGCATATCGCTGATAACCTTCAACTACATAACCTATGAGCTCGTACGTCTCAGAGGAAGGTGTTAAGCTAAGAGAATAAATTCTCCGCCACCAACAGATATGTATTTGAAAGACATCGGCTTTACATCTCAAAGTGTAGTGTCAGACACACAACCATACAAGTCTGTTCCGGGGTCGAACAGAACCGAAGGCACTTTCGAAGAAGGCCTTGCAAATCCGGGTATTCACAATCCCGATCGGACTTCCCATCACTTAGGAAATCTTTATACCGTAGCTACTCAGTGCAGAGACAATTGATAGGTCATCCTATCATTCTCGCAAATACCCGGTCTTCACCACCGGTCTTCAAATGCTATCCATAACAACGTATCATTATTCGGAATGGGTTATATGACACAAGGTCATCTCCCGTCTAAACCGAATAACGAGCGCAATATTTAAAAACATATGGACATGGGATTTTCAGTTAAGTCACAACTTATTATCCAAAACTTGCCTTTAAATGGTTTAAACCAAATTACCATTTCAAATCTTTAAACAAAAGATTTATTTCACAAAGTTTACCCATTTTCACAAAGATCCATTCACAGAATTCAAAACAATTTCCCTTCCAATTGGATTAGCCCATTTAATCTTTAAATCAAAGATTTAACTTATAGCTTTCAAAAACCGTTTCCAAATATTCATCCATAACTTGGAAAATCATTTCAATTCAAGCTTGAAATTCCTTTTATACAAATTGGAAATTCATTCCTTATATGAAAGCTTTATCATTAGAAAACAATTAGTTTCCATTTTGGAAAAATCCAATTTCATTTATACAAGTTAAAATCTTTGGGTTAAATTTAATTCCCGAAACAACCCTTTAAAAATGGTTAAAAAACCCATATAAACTTGTATGACCTTTTTACATCTTAAATTTTCAAAATAGAATTCAATTTCAAATTTTGAATTTGAATTTAAATCAAATTCCAAAACCGAATTAAGTTATTCAAAATAACTTTTATCTTAGAAATTCTTTTCCCAAAAGCTTTTCATTTTAAAACCCGATCCATTTTCAAAATCATTTAGATTTAATAATTCAATTTCTTTCAATCTATTTCAAAAATCTGTGACTTAACCAATTTCCACGTGCAATACATATTTGTGTGTGTATAGTGTGGTCAGAGGGTTTTACACACAATAGTGCACAACATCAATTAGCACAGATATATCGATAAGCGGTATAACCCATAACGCTTATCTTCATTCACAGATCCATAGATAAAATAAATTTATCAATCATAAAGATTCACTAATATGATTCGATGTGGGTTTCGGATAACCAATTGGAATCCGACTCCCTGTCGCATCGAATTCCAAATGTCGTTTTACGGGCCAATGGGTATTTACGCAGAAACATATTCTGTATATCACAGATCAATACATAGCAACTCGCATCACAAAGTATCACATATGAGAAACATCAACCATCCAAACATCCAATAGAATCCAAATGTCCATAAGTAAAAATAAATTTAAATTATCTGATTTAAATTAAATCGGAATAATTATTTATGAATAAATTTTTAATCCTGGTTAATTAATTACAAATCAATTTGGTTATTTACTCCTTAATCATTTATTAGTTAAATTTTAATTCATAATTAATCCTTTGATTAATTATCCTTAATTACTTACAAAAATTAATTAATCCATAATTAATTCATTTTTTTTTAAGATTAAACTAATTACTTATGAATAAATTACCCAAATTAATCATTTAATATTAATTAATGAAATTAATCAATTACCCCTTAATTATCCTTCCAATTAATGATCCTTAATTAATTAATTATTCCTTAATTAATGACATTAATTAATTTAACCTTTAAGTTAATTACATAATTAATTAACCCTTATTTAATTACAATTTACTAAATCACAATAGGTGATTACCCTTAATTACTTATGTTAACAAACCATAATTTAATTATTTTGAGTAATTATACTTTAATTACATGATTAATCCATTTTAAATCGTTAATAAAAAAATTACTTAATTATCTTTAAGTAATTAATTATCCTAAATTAATCAACTTTTATATAAATAATCAATAAATTCTCAAAACAATTAACTTTTAAAATTTAACCTTTAAAATAAAATTCATTATTAGCCCATGGATTAACTTAAACCATTAAGTTAGTTAAAGCTTAAAAAACATTTCTTAATTACTATTTCATCACAACATTATATTTTCTTGAAAATACTTATTAATTTATTTAACTAATATCTGATTTTAAATACCAAAACAAATTTGAAAAATATTCTCAATTCTCAATTTAAATCTTTAAGATCTTGTTTAAACTTGTTTATAATTATAATTAAACAAACTTAATCTATATTTATTTGAAGCTTTGAAAACCTAAGCTATAAATCCCTTTGAAGGCCCAAACTAAAATAAAGACCCAAGCCCAAATTAATCATCATATACAAATTGGGCCGAAGCCCAAACCAAAGAAAACAACCCAAGGCCTACGTCTTCTTCCCAAATTCAACCATCCCTGATATTACAGTGCACACGTACACGTTCATGAACAACCTGACCTCCTCCGATCCACACTCCGACCACCTACATATCGACAACGACCTCACTGACGAACCTGACCTCCTAGAACCCATGTAAATCACCTGAATCGAAATCGAGGCTTTGACACCAAACCTGGAACAGCTGAACATCACCAACCCCAAAACCTGGAAATCCATCACCGTTCATCCTCCGATCACCATAAGAGTTGAAACTCCGGCCACATCCTCGTCTTGGGCCCAACGACCATCCCCCAAAGCCTCTTAACACTCGATGAACCATAGAGACAGAAAATGATCGAATTCAACACTTGATCATAAACTAGGGTTACGGATTTATAATGATCACCACCGCCACCACGATCATCTTTACATCCATTCAATAATTTTCCCCGATGCTCTGATCACACTTCTACCACCATAGGAGACTCTGACCTTCCTATCAACTAGATCACCAGAATTTCCCAAATTCCTCTTTTTAGTTCATCACAGAACTGCTTCCCAAATCCCAAATTAAAAATTATGATTTCTGATTTAAAAATCATGTTTTCTTATAAGTTTTCAGATCATAAACTTAAATTAATGAATTAGAGTATTTGAATTTTAACAAATCTCATGTCTTCCTGTCTATTTTTGTTTCCAAAGCAGGTTTAATTTTAATTTTAACTTAATTAAAAATTCTAAGCTTAAATTTATGATCACACAAACAATTTTTTTGGTTATATCACAATTCATAACAATGCTTAAGTCAACTGACATGGTTTTTTTTTTAAAAATAAAATAAAATAAAAATGGACTTAAATCTGGGAACAGGGTCATTGCAGACTACAGCATACATGCACATATCATTTATCCACAAATATACTTGTAAATATTCACACAGGCTATCTTATTTCCAGAGCAAATCAGGCAACAAGAATCATACTAAATTAGGCAACCAGAATCATACTTAATTATTTTAAAACAAAAATGTTACTCACATATAAACATTCATACTTCCAGTTGTCTCCTTTTTTTTATACTTGAAAATATTTTTTTCTTTTACTTCCACTGTTCTTTCCTTTTAATTTCGGAATAGTAACTTCATGTATATTCCTAAAAATTATTCTTAAAGATAATGATATATCCTTACATCCAATTTCCTTCAGGAATCATGGCCTAAAAATAGATTAGACAAAAAGATATAAATTTTTCTTTGATTATTTTGGGTCTGGAAAACAAAACAGGACAGGGTATATATAGCCTAACTCAATCTTATTCAGGTGAATACATCCAGACAGACAAATATACGCATCATCACCACACAAATACATCACATGCATCAGTATCAAAGGATTAAAGGTTGAAAGTTTGCTCACATGGAATTTGCAAACAGAGAAGAATTTGAAATGAATTTGCAAACTTGAGTTTGATCTTGCATGCCTGAGTTGTTTGATATGTTTCTTGGATTTGAACTTTTATTTGATTCAGATTTTGAAAGACTGGAAGCTTTATTTTCTTTGAAATTGGAATTTTAAAAACTTGCTTTGATTTTGTTTTGTTGCCTAGCTTGATCCCCACCTATCTACCCTTTAAATTCTTGTTGAAGATTTGATTATGAATTTGCATACTTTTTGACTCTTGTTTCCAGGTTTTTGCATAAACTTTAGTAAACAATTGAGTTGCTAAGAAATTGGATTAAGCACAAGTACTATAAATGAATAAATAAAATATAAATGAAGCTTTGCAATAATGAATGAATGAATGAATACATTGCAATAAAAGAAGAAACTGACATGACATTTATAAATGATAACCAATATTGGTAGGGAATAAATGAGAATAATTAAAATAAGTTTAAAGGTAATTAAAGTTAAATATTACAATTTTTTGGGTAGTTAATAAACTTTAATGCGAAAACAATTGAAAACTTTTTACCCAATTTGTGTAGTTAAGATAGTTTTGATTGGCATTGAAGTTTGTTAATTCTAGAAGATGCAATCGATGTTAATTTTATTTATAATATGACGATTGGGTGATTTAAGAAGTGAAAAACCAAGATTTATGAATATATTTGAAATTTGAAATTCAATTTATGGATTTATTACAAATAAGTGAAATTAATATTTAACTATTACGTTAGTGGAGTCTAATAAATTAAAATGGGAAATCAAAAGAAAATTTTGGTTATAAATTGAAATATAGCCATTTGAACAAATCTAAGATGAATATAGGAGTATTGAGCAATAAATTTATTATAAGAAAAACCAATGCAAATGTTGAATTAATCAATGAAATGATAATAATAAATACTAATTAATTCAAAATTTGTAACTTGGGAATAATGTAGATTAATATACGTTAGTTATTTGGGGTAATGACTAAAATTGGTAATCCGTTTGCAATTAATGATAATAGTGTTGATATAAGCTAATAAGTTTAAATATCAATGCAATTAAAAGCACATAAGTTGCAGTTTTTAGGTTGCTTGTTTATTTAATAAGTTAAAATAAAATTTGGTGATCGATTACAAATAAATCTTAATTGTACGTTGGTTAATGTAAATTAAAGTAACAGTTGATGTAATAAAGGATGGATTGAATTGAAATTTATATTTAATTTAAATGGAAATATTAAAGGCTTATAATAATGGAAAATTTAGGTAATAAAAGTTAGCACAAGTGGATAAATAATAACCATATAAGAGAAATAAATGTAAGCATTTAAAATATTAATTTATATTGGTTTGATGATAAAGTAACTGGTGATTTATTTGATAGTAACTGTAACATTCCTAATTTTTAAGCAAGATTAATTTGATACTTTATTTGGTCTTTGGGATTAAATTTTGAAATAATTGGAAATTAATATAAAAAGTTTGATTTAGTTGTGAATTTACTTAGAATTTGTTTGGGTTTGAAATATACAAACAAATTTTAATTGAGAAAAGCATTTAAATAGAATGTTGAATTAAAAATTTAAGAATAAGTATTTTACAAATAAATATTGGGTTTAAAAATAAAGTATTGAGAATAAATAGAATTTAAAGGCTTAGAGATTAATAAAAGTATGTATTTTAGAATAGAATTTTTAGCTGGGAATTCAATAATAGAAATCTTAAAGAATAAATTGAATTTAAAATTTACATTTTTGAGATTGATAGAAATTTACTTATTTATTTTATTAAGCATGCATTTTTGTTTAGAAGTAATATTTTGAAATTAATTTTTGAATTAGTAGAAAAATAATTTGAATAATTGGAATAAAACAAGATTGTATTTGAATTTTTGATATGATAGGATGTATCTTTATTTAGATAAATGAATCTTAATTTGGGATTTGATTTTTATTAAATATTGGGTTATTAACTTTATATTATCAAAGAACTAACACATGTATAAAATTATTGGTAATGAGTAATTAGATTTTTAATCATTGTTATAAAATTGTATAAGTATAAAATAAGATTAGATAAAGGATGTATTTATTTATATAATGAATATGTGGAAATAAAATAAAAAGTAATAGAATTTTTTGACTTGAGAAAAAGGAATACAAATGTAAATATATACACATGAGAGATGGTGTAGGAAGATTAACAAGATCTTGCTTTCATCACTGCTTTTTACAAATGGCATGAATTGTCTTTATAAAAAAATAAAATATTCAAATAATTTTTTTTTTTAAAAACCTTTCAGCTCCCAAGATTTCGAAATTATAAGCCTCAAATGTCTAAAATACGACCAAGAAGATCTTGCAAATCTTAAAAACCATCAAACCAGAAAAACAGAAAATAAGAATGCTCTATTCTTCAATCCAAAGTTTGTAAATCTGAAAAGAAAAAAAACATACAAACAAAACTCAAGCTATGGCCTACAGATTCCATCTTTCAGGTAGTTTTAAACTTTATTGTTTACTGAAATTATGATTTTAAACTCAAGTCTTAATACAAATAAATTTAAAACTGCAGGTTAGACAATGCTTTAGGTTTTGGCCAAGAAAGCAGTGCAGTGATTTCTAAAACAAATTCAAGGCAAGTAGATTTTCCTTTTTAAGATTTTAAGTTAAATTTGTTAAACATGAATGAAAACAGGAATTTAAACCATTGAATCCATCAGTTATTGCAGCAAAGTAATCAAGATCAAAAGCTTAAACTATTTGCAGTTTTTCAAGATCCAGGAAATAAAAAGCTTCTCTGTTATATAAATTCAATTGTAAGTAATTTAAATCTGTTGTTATTGATTAACTAAGTGAACTAATACAACAAAGAGTAATCAAAGATCTGTACTTGCAAGTTGCAGATCCAAGCTTCAAAAAAAAAAAAAAATTAAAGAAAGGTTCCAAGCTCAAAAACAATCATTCTCTGTTTCTGTCTTTCTTCATCAAGATCCAGGTGAGCAAATCTCCTCCCTGAATTTGTTTATTTTTGTTTGTGAGCAAATTTAACCTGTTATAGCTTGATGTTGTGATTGGTTCATGAAGTAATGTGGTTGCATCATGCATGAAGGATGATATTGCCTGTTTATAAAAATATATGTGTGTAAAATTGCATGCATCAATGGTTACAGGAATTTATGTCTCTGTTTTTCTCAAGATCAATGTGAGCAAAATCTTCAACTTTGAATCTGTTATTGTTTTTTGTGAGTAAATCTATTGCTTGTTCAATTTTCTCCTGTGTTTGAATGCCTATAGGAATAGGAATGGTTTGCATATGAATGAAGTGTATGCTTGTGCTTTGAATTTCCTGGAAAAACTTTTGCTCCCTGTTCCTATTTCCTGTAACATTTAGTTACAGGGAAATTAGAATTTTTTTTCTCTCCTATTTTCTTTTGGAAAAAGGGAAGAAATTTATGGACTGCAAAATAAGTTTAAGTGTAGTTAAAAACTTACATTGTGCTTTAGAGTTAAATCAAAGCAAATTTTGTAGTTTTCTTTTAATGAAAAAAAACTGTAAACATGGTCATGCTCAAATCTCTGGATCACAGAGTAAACTATCTACAACTACATCCTCTTCTACCTTCTCTTTGCTTCTGGAAATAATTGTAAGTATGTTAAGTATTGTTTTAAAACCTGTACTTTATCTCAGTAATGAATCAAAGATTTTTTTTATAGCTTTCTTTTTCTCTGTAAAAATTGTAAACACTGTCATGCTCAAATCCCTGGTTTTACAGAGTAAACCATACACTAATTCAACATCTTCTTCCTCTCCTTGTTTCTGAAAATGTTGGTAAACAAGTTAAATTTGTTGTTTAAATTTGCATAACATTGCAGTAACAAATGAAGCAAGTTTATATAGGTTTTTTTTTTCTTTTTCTGGAAACTGTGAAACTCAAATTTCATACAGCCTTCTTTTTGCAAGAATAAAACATATTAAAATCCAATTCAATCTTCCTCTTGTTTATTCCCTCTGAAATGAATTGTAATAAGTTGAAGTTGGGTTTGAACTTGCACCATGCTTCAGAAATGAATAAAAATAGGTTTTATCTTCACTGGGAGATGTAAATACAGTCACAACTCAAAATAGATGAGCATTCGAACCTCATGGAATTGAATTTCAGTAACCCCATTTGAATCACCATCGAAATTAATGATTTTAGAAACAAAAGTCAAAAAATTTCATTGCATATTGCTCAAAAAATTGGGAGTTGATCGGAAAATGAGTTTTGGCAAAATCTGATGATCGAAGAAGTTATAGGCCTCGAATTTGCTGTCGTAGATGGATTGAGCGTTCATGATTTCCAGAAAAATACTAGATTAAATTATAGATTCTTAAATCTTGGATTCAAGAGTAAACTAGGGCTTAAAACCCATTTTCTGCTCACGATCGAAATGACGTTGCCGCACCACCCACAAGTGATCGCGATGCGTGTCAGGGGGTCAAATGGATGCGTCGCACGACGTGGATGCTGGAGGCAAAATTTGGTGGCCGATAGTGGCCTGGGGAGGTGGCGCGAGGCGAATACGATTTGGCGTGACTGATGTTTTTGGGTCCGGTTGTTCGATTAGTGGTTTCGAAATTGATTGGAAATCTGGGTGTTCGTGGTGTATTGGGGGGTGGACGTTGACATGTGGGTGGCCGCAGCACCGTCCAACGGCGGCGAAGATAGCCGTGCATGTGCACGTGGTTGGTGGTGTATCAGCATGATGGCGTTGGGGAGGACGAGACGTAACTCGAAGCACAGCACGTGGAAATGGAAGGAAAACTCGAAGTTACACTCGGGTAGTTTTAGCGTTTGTCGTGTCGTTTTTAAACCTTAAGCAAAATTCGAAAAAATTTGGCAACACGGGTCACTCTGGTGGAAAACCCGAAGTTAAGGGGTGTTTGTCTCGGGGCAAACCCGAAGCAAGCCTCGGATCAAGCTTAAAAACAGCAAAGATTCAAGTTTTTGAAAATTTGAAACATGATTTTAAATTTTGTTTTTTTTCTTCGAAATAATTGTCTGAAATAAATAAAGTATTTTAAAACTTAGTTTTTAAAAATAGAAAAAAAATTATTTAAAAATTCAACTTGATAAAATATTTGAGGGATAAATCAAAAATTCAAATTTTAACTCAAAAACAAATCTCTTTATAATGATGAAATAAATATTTAAACAATTGAAAAGTGTAATTACCTTATAATTAAAAGTTGATTTAAAGTTAATAAAATAATTGTGTGGTTAATTAACTTAATCATATTCACCCTAATTGGAGATGATCGACCATCATCAAATGTTCTGTACTGGTTTGATATTTCTGTTTGTGATACCGTGATTGCTTTGTGCTGATTGTGACTTGTGATTTGTTACTATATATATGTGAAACCCTTTTTGCCCGTAAAACGTCATTTAAACTTCGATGCGACAGGGAGTCGGATTCCAGTTGGTTATCCGAAACCCACATCGAATCATAATGATGAATCTTTGTGATTGATAAATTTATTTCATTTATGAACCTGTGAATAAAGATAAGCGTTATGGGTTATACCGCTTATCGATATGATTGAATCTGTGATGATTGATGTTGTGCACTATTGTGTTGAACCCCTGGACCACGCTTGTACACACACAAATATGGATTGCACATGGAAATGGGTTAAGTCACAGATTTTTGAAATTGTTTTAAAGATTTAATCCAAAATAGTTTTGGAATTAGAATTTAAGCTTTGGGAAATGGTTATTTTGAATAACTTGATTGAGTTTTGAAATTTAATTAATTTGATTTAAATTTGAATTCAATATTTGAAATTGAATTCTATGATTTGGGAACTAGGGTTTAAAAAGGTTATTCAACCTATGTATGGGTTTTTAAACCATTTTAAAGGTGATGTTGTGAAATTTAAATTTAACCCAAGAATTCAACTTGTATAAATTGGATTTTTCTG
Source organism: Allium cepa (assembly GCA_030765085.1). Classification (NCBI taxonomy): domain Eukaryota; kingdom Viridiplantae; phylum Streptophyta; class Magnoliopsida; order Asparagales; family Amaryllidaceae; genus Allium; species Allium cepa. The sequence continues at coordinate 956,751,415 of CM060939.1, read as the reverse complement.
AAACGGAAAACTGTTTGTTTTTCAAATAATAAAAGCTTTCACATAAGAAATGAACGTCCAATTTGTGTTAGAGGGATTTCAAGTCTAAAATGAAAATAGTTTCCCAAGTTATAGATAAATCTTTGGAAACGTGTTTTGAAAGCTATAAATTAAATCTTTAGTTTAAAGATTTAAGGAATAAATCCAATTGAAATGGAAATTGTTTGAAATCTATGGATGGATCTTTATGAAACTAGGTGAACTTTGTGAAATGAATCTTTTTATTTAGAGATTTAAAATGGTAATTTGTTTAACCATTTAAAAGGAAAAACTTTGGATTTTCAATTTGTGACTTAACTGAAATCCCATATCCATATGTTTTTAAATATTGCGCTCAATATTCGGTTTAGCTGGGAGAGGACCTTGTGTCATATAGCCCATTCCAAATAGTGATACGACGTTATGGATTGCATTTTTAGACCAGTGTTGAAGACCGGGTGTCTTCGAGAACGATAAGATAACCTTTCGATTGACTCTGCATTGAGTTGCTCCGGTATAGAGTTTTCCCTTAGTGACGGGAAGTCCGATCGGTATTGTGGATACCCGAATTTGCAAGGGCTTCTTCGGAAGTGCCTTTGGTTCTGTTCGAACCCGGAACAGACTTGTATGGTTGTATGTCCGACATTACACTTTGAGATATTAAACTGATCCCTATCAAATACATTTCTGCTTGGTGGCGGAGAATTTATTCTCTTAGCTTAACACCCTTCTCTGAGACGTACGAGCTCAGAGGTTATATAGTTGATATTTATCAGTGATATATTCCCAATTTGGTAATGTGGCATGCTAAGTGCTGCTGTGTGTTGATGATCATTTGTTGATCATTTGTGATCAAAGCATGGCTTTTGTACAAAGCGTAGCTTTGTGGACGAGACTGCATCAGGACCTCACACCCCGGAAATGGTTGAAACAGGAAAGATGCGGCAAGGTTATGAGGGTCGCGCCCTTTAGGGTGTGTTATTCCCTTCTGGTAAAGAGTGGTATCATGGTATGGAGCCCAGATACTTACTCATGTGGATACTGCAGATCTATTACTTTGTGATTGCTTTGTGGTTTTGAGGCGCCTCGGATAAAGGTCCCAAAGGACCGGGGGATGGCATGCTCGAGTAGTAGTTACCTAGTTACAGAGTTAACCCGGCCTTGTGTTGGCAGAGATCCGGTTAGGTTCTCTGGACGTCCCGCCAGAGGCGATCCCATTGACAGCAGGAAGTTCCTTAGCCTGACCATTTGTTGGAAATCCAATCAAAACAATACGCGCCCTGTACGGTTTTAGTTGTATAACCTGCCATGGAATGTGGCGGTAACGTGCTATTGAACATGGTAGCTATAGTAGGCATAAGTGCGAAATGCCTATGCCGGCTAGGATTTATATTATACTTTCGAAGGGTTTTTCTACACTGTGCACTTATAATAATAATATCAAAGAATTTTCTCGTATCAAGCATATTTGACTATCATAAGGAGAAATCTCCTCCAAGTCTGCGTTTGCATTGTGTGTGTGGTGGGTGGCCTTATGGTAGTTTCATTTTCTAAAAAGCATTGCGGATTTCAAATTTAAATTCTTTTGTTTGTTTTAAAAGACCAAATGTTTTTTGTTTGCTCATACCAGTCCCACGACTGACCTGGAGTTTATTGTTCCTTTCCTAAACTCTGGGTGCCCACTATTTTCCCACACGGGCAGTCTAGAGTTGGGTTTTTCAGATAATCAATAATGGTTGTAGATTCGATAGCTTTCAGCCTAGGATTTGGCAATCGCTTGCGGTCAAGACCTGCTTATCTTTGTGCATCATTATTGGGAGTTCGAGCCATTTCTGGATTGGTGTTTTGAAGATGAAGTTCTTTCTTGAAGACCATATTAGAGTTGTTGTTCCGCTGTTGTGTTATCTTTTCTTTCCGCTGCTATTATCTTGTATCATATCTCTGATGTATATTCATTATATCATCTGTTGTATCATATTGTATCAGATATTGTATCAAATGTTGTATATTGATATATTCTGTTTCCTCTGCTGCGTTGTACTTAATGTGTTATAAGCTCCGGCGAACCAGATTCGACATTTGGATCTGCGGCATTTGAATACGAGTGTCGTATTCGATGCCGATTTTCGAAGGCCGAGTCAGGATCGCTACAGTAACGGAAGTGTGAACGTAAAGTAATAAAAGAGTAGATTTATGTTAAGTAATAATTTGTGGTTTTGGGGAATAAAATTTAAGTTTTGATAATTAAGAAATTAATAAGAAAAAGTATACAAAGTAAGTTATAGAATGTAAACTAAGAAATAATAATAAGTAGAAATTGGATGACATTAATACAAGATGATGAAGTGAAAATTTTAGATTTAAAATAAATGGTACCCGGATGGTAATATGATCAATAGTGAATTTAAGAATGGGAATCAACATTTATTTATTTATTTTAATTTTTTTGTTGAATGAATTAATTTGACTTTTAATTTGATAAATCAAAACAATTTTTTTTTATATATATTAAAAGAATGTTTAATTATAGATCCATGTTTTAAACTCTTAAACCAAATTGCACTTTTTTTTAGATCTGAAAGTTTATATACATATAATTTGCATTTGTGTTGAAACAGAAATATTGTATACACGTATTGTTACTTTATCTTGAATTGAATATATCATGAAATTTGAATACTTTGTTGTTGTTCTTAGTCTAATAAATTATAATAGAAGTTTACATATGCTTAACAATTTTTCGATAATAAATCTAAGCTTTGATTTTGATTACAGCAATATTTAAATTTGTTACCTAATTTATTATCTCAAATGTCCTTATTTAAGGATCTTAAAGGTTTATTGCTATATTGCTTAATTTGTCATGTTCCAGTTTTGTTTTGTTAAAAATTTAAATAAATTTCATTAAGGTAAAAAGGTTTAATTTATATGTATATATGTATTTTTGACTTCAAGTATACATAAGTTTAGAAATGCATTAGACAATTTAATGTGGTATGGAAGTATGCTTTGAATTAATTAATAAGCTTTGGTTTAATCTTTATACACACATGTATGTGTGTTTGTGTGCATGTGTATACATATAAACATTTAATATTTTAATTTCAAATTGCTAAAGCATGATTTAAATTTTTTTTTGTCAAACAATTTAAAAGTGAGGTAATATTATATACATATTAATTTATTGTTTGTTGTTTATGTTTTCTAGTTATAATACAACTTGCATGATAATTAAATGTCGTATTAATAAATTGGCTAAAGTGGGAAAGTATAATTAATCAACGTCGTTACTTTTTATCTCCTTCCCTATTAGATCCTTATGTGATTGCATCTACATTTATTCTTGTTTATTCCTATATATTGTCACCAATTAATCGTACTTGATATATGTTTAGCAATTTTGACAAACAGTTAAAGTATGAATATATATGATGTATTCAAACTTTTCTGTATCTAGCACTTAATTAATTTAGAATCAAACTAACGAAACGTATCATTTATTTTTGTCCCTCTATATTCATTCCCTTTCTAATTAAAAATTACCTCTTTTTAATACCTGCTACTTTTAAAAAAAGGGCTGTTCATATTTACTATATTTCAATACCAAGTTTTTCATATTTACTTTATTTCTAATTAATAGCAGCCTCTCCTTTCAAATCTCTTTGTCCTTAAACCTAACTCTAACCTTATAAATATGATATGATGCAAATGAAACCCTAGCCTCCATTCAAATCTCCTTCTTCTTCTTTTTTTCTTCAAATCTCCTTATTATATTTCATTTTAATTTTTCCTTCCTCTTCAAATATTCTTCTTCTTCAAATTTTCTTCTATTTCAAACTTTCTTCTTTCTTTTCAAATCTAGATCTTCTCTTCCATTTTCAGTTCTTATTTTAATCCTTTTCTTTTTCAATTCTTCTTTTTCAAATCTTCTTTTTCAAATCTTTTTTTCCAAACCTTTTAAAAATACATACATTCATATAATAAGGAGGAAAATTAAAGTAAATCGAAATAAAAGAAAAATTATGGAACAAAGCTTGCAATCAAGAAGAAGCATACATGTTTTTCACGTGGGAAGAGTGGATGTGGCACGGTATTTTATTTTTGTTTAATTTATTTTTGTAAATCTCGATTTCAATTAGTTCTAATAATCATAACTCATACATACGAACTCCATTTCACGCGCGGTTTTCTCTGCTAGGTTCGTATCGAGATCCCAGACACTTTGACGCTGGTTTGGGCGAATTTGGAGACGGTCAAGTTTTTGGGTTTAAATTGGATTTAAATTCAATTTAAATTCAAAAGGTGAGTGTCTTAACCCAATCACAATTTCTAAAATTTCTTATGTTTGTTAAATTGATGTATGATGTGTTTAAAATTTTATTTATAGTTGTTTGGCATATATTTCATCATTTTCTCAGTTAAATTGCATTTAGTTAATTTATGCATTATTTAATTCATTTTTGCATTTAAAACTGCCAGTTAATTGTTAATTTATTTATTTATTGCACTTAAACTGCCATTAAAAATGCTAGTCAAATTTATTTATTATTGCATATAAACTAAAGTTGAACAATTATTTAATTCATTTTTGAAAAATTAACTGTCAGTAATTAATTATTATTTATTGATGTGATTGTTTGAATTGGATGATAAATTGATAAATGTTGATGATTGATATGATGGATGAATGGATGCTGTATTTACATTGTATAAACAGCAAGTTATTATGCATTCACATTTCATTCAGGATTACGGTTTGAAATGATATACAACCGCATTTTTTATTTTTAAATTGCGGATTGAAATGATAAATATCCGTATCACTTGACCATAGGATAGAAAATTAATATATACAGGCACCGCGATATATATATATATATAATTATTTTTGAAATGATTTCTATGGTTTGGATAGGACGTAGTTAAATAAATATTAATTTTGATCTTATATAAAATCTTATTTTCTATATATACATATTGTTAAATTATTGAATTTAAGCTATGTATGAATTGGTTGAATGGAAACAAATAAGTTGAAAAATGGAGTTTGATAATTTATATTTATGATTAAGTACAGGTTTAAGATATTGTGTATATATAGAGTTTTAAATAGTTCAAATCAATTAAGATTGGAAATTTAATTGGAAATTTATTTGGAATTGGGCTTATTTAAAAATTAAACTCCACAAGTTGGTGTAAACTTATTAATCTTGGAAATTTTAAAGGTATGATATTTATGATTGGATTTTTATTCAAGATAAATTAAATGAATAATTCTAGTATAAATAAATGGAAGAAAATATTTACTGTTAATAAATTGAGTTTTATTTTAAATGGTTATGGATCTATTATGTAAACGTTTCAAACTAAATAATAGGACAATGAATTGTTGAATAGAAATTCCCAACCTTAGTTTTGAAAGTTATTAAATACTCAAAGTCTGAAAATATTGAAATCGAAGTGTTTTTATTCAAACTGAAAGTGAATTTAAAGGTTATGGGTTTAGACTGAATATAAAGTAAATAAAATTGTAAAGGCATGGAAATTATTTACTTTATAAAGAAATTTTAAATTCAACTGTTTTATTTTATATACTGTTGAATATCCAAACCATTTAAGTTTTGAAAGTTATGGTTTTAAAACTATGGATTTCGAAGTATTATGTTGAAAGTTAAATTTCAAATATTTGGTTTCGAGGCATTATAAATCTTAAAAGTGGCATGATTTTGGAAAAGAAATATATTTGAAATAAAATGATATCATATTTATTTGGGTTTTAAAAGGAAATGATATCGTATTTATGGGTTTTGAAATGGATACTTATATTCTGGTTTTAAAAGTATAATTATTTTTAAATGACCACGGTGTTATAATAACGTTTGGTTGTTGAAGAGACCGGGACCGGAAGTTGTCATACTCTCTGCCAACTCCGAAAACCACTTTAACAACCGTATACGCGGTGGAGATTCCAGAATGAAGTAGGTTGGTGTCGGCGTTTCCTCTAAGGTAAGTACGTGGACCCGACTCCCGTGAGTTGGCATAAGGTGGCTAAAACAGCAGCGGTTCTCGGGCCAAGGGGATTAGCGCCCTTTATCGGACACTCCTCTTTGATACTATACTCTGATTTTGGATTGATTCGTTGGCCACCTTTACTTTTGATTTTAGTGGAAGTTTTTTTGAGGTGGGCGGTAGCTGCGGCTGTGCGTTACCACCAGCCCGGAAGCGTAATTGGTATATCTACCCTGGCATTTCCTAGTTGTGCCGTGTCACCTACCCTATCGCGCATTATACGATTTTGGTTTTGTACCATACCTATGGAGTGCCCTCTGACGACGCCCAGTACGGGGGAGCTGTATAGACTATGGGAATATATTATGTGTTAAGGTTGAAAATGCAAAGCCTTAACGCTATTTAAAAGTAAGTTTATTTTACGATTAGACACTATTATAATAGCGAAATATACTACATAGTAAATAGTTTAACGGATCCTTAGGAGATGTAAATCCCGAGCATCTCTTGAGTTACTACACTCATATTCATTTCTGTTAATTTAACTTACATAAGATCTTTTAGTTCTGAATCGAATGTTTTGTCTTTTCAAATTCGCTCGGGTTAGTCTGAGCGTTTCATGATTTGAAGATTTTTCTGAAGGAAGAAGACGAAGATTTCATTACTATTATTATTATATATTATATGGTTCCACTACACTGTATTCCGCTGCATTGAGATTTATTGGTACGTGAACTCTGATATTTATTGTATAAAGAAGAATCAAATGTTTTGTAAACAGTTTCATGAACTGTATAATTATTATTATATTTTATCCTTCCGCTGTGAGATTCTGTTTAGTTTTTTTTCTCTCTTCTCTTTTTTCTTATTTACCCCATAACAATCCGCCATTTTGTATGGTTTGAATTGGCACGTGTGTCGATTTAAAGCACGCGAAAAGGCAGGACGTTACATCTGGTATCAGAGCTTTGGTTTAGCGATAAACCTTAGCTTTGTGGGGTTTGACTCTTTAGTAATTGGGTAGTAATACCCTATGGGAGTCATTGAGTGTATATATATGAGACAGCGTATTTGTTAGTGTTATAAAAAGATTTTAATATTGTGTTAATCTGTTCCGTTTTGTATTTATAAATTCTGATTTGTGCATGGGACGCTATGACATCAATAGGGATTTCTAAACACTTAATAGGACAGACCGACATAATATTTGTTTTAATGTAGGTGAATGAAATAATTTTGCCTATTATGTTTTCTATGTATAAAATAATTTTTTCTCAAATGATATATATATTTGGCTGCAATAGATTGGTTGTAGGTATTTAAGTGTATATATAATAATAGAAATAAGATTGAAAATAAAATCAATGAAATTTGGAAATTTAGAACTAAAGATCCGGGGTTTTGAAATTTCTTTCGAATAAGTTTTGGAATATAATAATATTGTTTATAAGTATTTTCTGATATAAATATTTGAATGTAATTCAAAAGAATTGTTTTAAAGAAGATTTTGGAGAAAATAAGTTTTGTACTTTCCTCTCTGTCGTTGGAAAAAAATTTCGGTGATGGCAGCCGCATCATCGATTTTCATTTTCAAGTTTCGAAAGGGGAAGGCCACTGTAGTAGTTTTACTGTAGATTAATTCTTGGAAAAATATAGTTAGAGATATATAAGTTGTAAGAATATATTTAACTATTTTTTTAAAATAAATTGAAATTTTAACCCGGTATTAAATTCTTAAATTTCCATTAATTAATTGTTTCAATTATTGTAGTGAAATGGAAGGTAAGTAATTAATAATTGAAACCTCTAATTTAGGTAAGAGATTTAAGGCTAAGTTATAAAGGAAATAAAAAGGAAGTTGAAATTGTAACTTATAAGAAAAAGGTAAAAATTTATTGAACAATGAATTAATTAAAGGAAATGGAACAAACTTGTATAACTTTCAAATTACACCCTTAAATAACATATATATAACTTACCAAATATTAAAAGTTTGAAAATATTGAAATCGAAGTGTTTTTATTCAAACTGAAAGTGAATTTAAAGGTTATGGGTTTAGACTGAATATAAAGTAGATAAAATTGTAAAGGCATGGAAATTATTTACTTTATAAAGAAATTTCAAATTGAACTGTTTTATTTTATATACTGTTGAATATCCAAACCATTTAAGTTTTGAAAGTTATGGTTTTAAAACTATGGATTTCAAAGTATTATGTTGAAAGTTAAATTTCAAATATTTGATTTCGAGGTATTATAAATCTTAAAAGTGGCATGATTTTGGAAAAGAAATATATTTGAAATAAAATGATATCATATTTATTTGGGTTTTAAAAGGAAATGATATAGTATTTATGGGTTTTGAAATGGATAATTATATTCTGGTTTTAAAAGTATAATTATTTTTAAATGACCGCGGTGCTATAATAACGTTTGTTCGTTGAAGAGACCGGGATCGGAAGTTGTCATACTCTCTACCAACTCCGGAAACCACTTTAACAACCGTGTACGCGGTGGAGATTCCAGAATGAAGTAGTTGGTGGCGGCGTTTCCTTTAAGGTAAATACGTGGACCCGACTCCCGTGAGTTGGCATAAGGTGGCTAAAACAGGAACGATTCTCGGGCCAAGGGGGTTAGCGCCCTTTATCGGACACTCCTCTTCGATACTATACTCTAACTTTGGATTGATTCGTTGGCCACCTTTACTTTTGATTTTAGGGGGAGTTTTCTTGAGGTGGGCGGTAGCTGCGGCTGTGCGTTACCACCAGCCCGGATGCGTAATTGGTATATCTAACCTGGCATTGCCTAGTTGTGCCGTGTCACCTACCCTATCGTGCATTATACGATTTTGGTTTTGTACCATACCAATGGAGTGCCCTCTGACGACGCCCAGTACGGGGGAGATTACGGTACTGTATAGACTATGGGAATATATTATGTGTTAAGGTGGAAAATGTAAAGCCTTAACGCTATTTAAAAGTAAGTTTATTTTACGATTAGACACTATTATAATAGCGAAATATACTACATAGTAAATAGTTTAATGGACCCTTAGGAGATGTAAATCCCGAGCATCTCTTGAGTTACTACACTCATATTCATTTCTGTTAATTTAACTTACATAAGATCATTTAGTTCTGACTCGAGTGTTTTGTCTTTTCAAATTCGCTCGGGTCAGTCTGAGCGTTTCAGGATTTGAAGATTTTTCTGGAGGAAGAAGACGAAGATTTCATTACTATTATTATTATATATTATATGGTTCCACTACACTGTATTCCTCTGCATTGAGATTTATTGGTATGTGAACTCTGATATTTATTGTATAAAGAAGAATCAAATGTTTTGTAAACAGTTTCATGAACTGTATAATTATTATTATATTTTATCCTTCCGATGTGAGATTCTGCTTAGTTTTTTTCTCTCTTCTCTGTTTTTCTTATTTACCTCATAGCAATCCGCCCTTTTGTATGGTTTGAATTGGCACGTGTGTCGATTTAAAGCGCGCAAAAAGGCTGGACGTTACAATATATATATATATTGAGATTGCCTATTGGCACTGTTAACGTGAAAATCAAACGCTAACACCCCGGTGCGAGTTGTATAAGTGTGAAAGCACCACCCGTCGATACGGGAATCAGAAATAAGCAGGAAAATCTCCGAAAAGCAGTAAAAGACACAATTTTTATAGTGGTTCGGCTTATAGTCAAGCCTACGTCCACTTTCAATCTCTTTATTGCTCACTCAAGTTCAACTTATACAACTTTCTTCAATTACAACACACTTTAGACTAGTAGTTCAAACATCGATGTAGAATAATCTTTCGAATCTATGTCGAGCGATGTAGATTTTGAAGTTTGTCGTAATGTCCTTGGTGTTTGGAATGCTTGAAGTGCTCTTCGAGTTGAGAAAATGGCAGAGTATTGGCGCTTCTAGAATGAGCTAAAAGTCCCTCCCCCATCTTGGAGTAAGGGCTGTATTTATAGGAGATTTCTTTGGCGAGGTATAAGTCGTGCACGACCTAAGGTGGGTCATAGGTCGCTAGCGAGTTGAGGGAATACGAGCTACGACTTAACTGGTTCGCACTTGGTCATTTGAATTAGCTGGTAGATCGTAACGACCTAGAGGAAAGCGGCATGATTCTATCACCAAGTACTAGGTTGTGAACGACCTAGGGTAAGTCGTAGGTCGGTGGTGACTTATGGGAGTAGTTAGCGACCCAACAATGTTGAGGCATCCAATGTAGCGACCTAGGCTAGGTTGTTGAGCCATTTCACACCTTATATCGTTAACTCAGTAGGTCGTCAGTCGTTGGACCATTGAAACTTCAAGCTGTTAGGTCGCTGGACCATCTAATCTTTTAGGTCGCTGCTTTCCTTAAGTCGTTACCTGTTAGGCCGCTTAGCAGTGTTCTACCTTTTAAGTCGTCGGATCTCTTAGGTCGCCGAGGACTAAAGTCATTAGGTCGTTCAACCTTTAGGTCGCGGGGTCCATAATTGTGAACTTGTTTATGCTTTAAGTCGCTTACGAGCCGCTTCATGTGTTAGGTCGTTAGGTCCTTATCTTGTTAACTCGTAGGTCGCTTCAGTCTTTAAGTCGCTAAGTTGTGACGCAGAGTCTCATTCCAGTTGCCTCGCTATTGCCTTGGGTCGCTGAGTCGCTTAATCATAGGAGTTAACATTTGCCCCTCGAAGTACACGCCTAGGTCGTAGGTCGTGTGCTTCGATCTAGTTTCGTTAGGTCTTGAGCGACCCAAGAGATAATTTGTATGGCCATTCGTCTTCTTCTTTTTACCCTATTTAAACCATTGACTCGCGCCTTCCTCTTAACTGAACTGTCTTAATAACCTCCTCCGCCATTAATGATCTTTCGAGCTTCCTAAGGCAAATCCTTTCCAATCAAGCTGTCAATCCATTCCAACTACTATATTACGTAAGTGATTCCGTTCTCTACTTGCTTCGCGATCGTAACTAAATCACGAGTTCTAGATTCCTGTCTTTAAACTCTGGTTCCATTTCATATTCTTATGTTTTCTTCGTAAACCATGTCGTGATTGATTTCTGATGGAATTGAGGTAGTTTGATTCGATTTTTGGGTGATTTTCAATGATTCGAGGAGGAGATGATGGATCATAGGACCCCAAGTTAGCTGGTTTGCGAGTATGAAGGGAGCCAGAAAGTTCTTAACAGGTTGAGGGGTTATTTGATCACTGGAGATTCAGAGGAGATGATGATGCTTCAAACGACGCAGCGGTTGGAGGACACGCGGCAAAGTGGAATTGGAGAGTAGGGTATAGCGGTTTTAATGGGAGGTAGCTTGGGATCGCTGCATCACTTCAGAAACGACCTAATAAATCCGAGCGACCTATGGACCTTCAAAACCTTACATATTTGGCCGACCTAAAAACTCCTACGACCTACTCTCTGCGGCTCAATCTTTAAATCGTGTAGGCGACTTAACACTTAGGTCGTGTAGGCGACTTAAGTAAATTTACACCGCTGAGTTGCTTCTTGCGGCTTATACCAATCTCATCCTACTTGCCTTATACCAATCTCATCCTACTTGCCAGGTCACGAGCGACCTAGGGCTTGAGCGAATTTTCACCGCCATGATTTCGAAGCTTCTGAACTTTGGACTTCATGACTCGGATTGGGACTTAAGAACATTGAACATAACTTGAAAGAAATTTTGATAGGACTTGATTGAACTTCCAACTTGAACTTTGAACTGCCAAGATAACTTGTATGACCTTGCTATGCTTTCTTAACAGATTAAATCAACTTAATGCTAATGACCTGTTAAATACAACATTTGCAGAAAATGGGACGAATATACTTCCACTGATTGCCCACATCGAATGACAGATTTGTCGATAAAACATAATCAACTTAAAGAAATTATATGAAATGCCGTGAACCAACAAATTCAAGTGAAGTAGTAAAGCAATGTTAATCAACTAAAGTCGATTTGTTTGCATCAATACTGCACCTGCATTTGGACTTAAGGTGACAAGTTCTGAAATTTTACACTTGTCATATGTTTATTAATTTTAATTTTAGTTATACTTGCTTGTCACTTTGTTAGTTTTACACAACACTTCACAAATTTAGGAAACGTGCACCTTAATATTTGAATATCCAATTCCTTGTGTAGAATGTCTTCTCAAGAAGAGATAATCGAGCAACCTGAAGGAGTCTTTCCGATAGCTGAGCCATTAGTTGATCCTCCGGAGAGAACTCAAACTACCTTGAGTCAGTGGACATTCAATCAACTACGTGTCCAATTTGGGATTGCCGAAGTAGATGCTAGACTTCCTGGCCCGAATGATACTGCTGACAGGCCACCTCTCGGTTTTGTTGCCGTCAACCGTCAGATGTGCCTTTGTGGTGCGATTCCCTCTTTCAATGAATTTCTTCATCAACTCCTTTTCCGGCTAACCATCTCTCCCTTTCAACTACATCCCAATGGATACGCCATTCTGATGGGATTGTGTGTTTTATTCAGGAGGACACTTAACCGTCTCTCGAGCTTCGAAGAAATTTGCTACTTCTGCACATTTGCAATGAATAAAGACCACCCCTCCTTTATATTTGTGAGAAGTGCCAGAAATCGCAAACTTATTACTGATCTTTCCGAAAATGCTCACGGCTTTCTGAATCAATTCTTCTTTGTCCGCTGTCCTCTAGGGTTTTATGACATCTGGAGAAAAGGAAGTGAGATTGCTCATCCCCGTTTCTCTGTTTCAGCTTTTAAAGATTCGAATTGTTAAGTGCTAACTTCATTCTTTTCTTTTACAGCACTTCCTCCTCCCTCTAGAAACCCCATTTACAAGACAACCTTTGATAGATTAAGTGCCGTGCCGGCTGAAGAAAGAAGTATTAAGTTTTTGCTGAGAGATGAACTTCTGCACCAATACGAGCTTTTGCACTCTTCTCGCTCCACTCAACCACACGAAGTTCCCGATTCTCCGGCCAAATCGCCAGATGGCCCTATTTCTGCTGAGGAACCTATACTGAAGGAACCTACTTCTGAAGCTTTACTGGTGAAGTGCTCTACTTCTACTGATATTGCGGGGCCATCTGACAAGCTTACACTTGCCCCGATCATCGAAGAGGAAGAGCCTTTTCATCATTCAGGGAAATCCGGTGACGAGGGAACTGAGAGAGCGAGTCCTGCCAAGCAGAGTGGGGATGACATTTTTGAAGGGTTGAGCGATCTGATGATCACTTCACAGGAGCTCTTTAAAGACGACCCTGTTTCTGCTAGAGCTACCTCTTCAGCAGTTGAAGCAACATCCACTTTACAGCAGACTTCATCAGCTCAAGAGTTGACGTTAGCCATAAAACCCATCATTTCCCCGCAACCGAGGAGTGGTTCGTAGTTCGACGCGCGTAGTTTGCACGTTTCACACACTTAGGATTTTTAGCGTTCTTATGCACTTACATGCACTTTACTTCAAAGATTCTCAAGCTTTGCCTCTTTTCCATTTTCAGATCTTTCAATGGGGCGACGCTCTTATTACGACGACTTTCAGAGCTACGGGAGCCGCGGCTCTTTTGATCCCAAGAGATATCTTCCTTCTTATAGGGAAACTGACGAAGAAAGAGCCGCACGAAAAGCTCGTGAAAGGCGTGCCTATGAAGAACGCCATGAAAAACGGGACGAGAGACACGATTCTTCCCAGAGGGAAGATGATTCTCATAAACGGAAGTCCCGTGACGACAAGTGGAAAAGTCAAATTGCCGAAGAAGTGAGTAAAAGAGCCAAACATGGCGAAAAACCAGCATCCGAGATTTCCGAACAACCTGCTGCTCCTGTACTGCCTCAATCTCCTTCCCTGGCACATACTGATATTCAAACAATCATTGGAAGGCCCCCATATCATGTTGGTCCAGGCCCAGCTACTCTTCAGAGCTGATTACCGAACTGGTGCCTGAAAGGAGTGCGCTTTGATCTTGACCTGGTCCTGATCGATAAGCAGGCTATGCTGTGCAACCTTAATGCTGTCAAACTTAATATCGAAAGAATGTCAGGTTGGAAAAAGCTTGTCGATGAGCTCCAAAGGGTAAATCGCGCGAATCTTGAAGCCATGTTAACAATGGAAAACGACAAATCTGAGTGGCAGAAGATTCTTGAGCAACATGATGTGGAAATGAGAAGCATTGCTACTTATAATGAAAAGCTCGAAGCGAAAGTTGAAAAACTCAAAGAAGAGCTTGCCACTTCCTCCACTTCCTATTCGCAAAGCGAGCAAGTGCTTCAACAATAGGTGCGAGATGCTCATGCCGCTCAAAGAGATGCCGAAGATAGGCTTGATGTGCAAAAAAGAATTAATGAGGGCCATATTGCTGACATCGCAGAGCTGCGAAAGAAGACTAGCTCCAAGGACGTGGAGATTGAAATGCTAAAACGTCAACTCTCTAAAGCTGAAAGAGAGCATGATCAGGCTGTGGTAGTCTTATACTCAACATTGTTTGACTTATACTTGCATAGCGTCCTGGGGCGTGGTAGTCTCTCCTTTCTAGGCCCCAAATATGAAATAACTCTGGCCGAAGTGTGGGAGGCCATACTTGACATGTTTGGCAGTGCTGGCTATGCTGAGGCAGATTTAGAGGCAAATTATTTTGATGACGATGCCCGCGCCGCTCTTGCCAGAGGAAAGGAGCAACTGGCCGAAGAGAGAACCGGAATGGCCGAAGGAGAACATTTAGGAATGGCAACTTTAACCGACCCAATTCAACCTTCGGTTTCAGCCGATATCGACATTGTTGGTTCCAGTTTCCATTCTCCGCCTCCTACTAAAGCCATCACTGAGGGTGCAACTTCTCACAATGGAGACGAGAGTCAAGAGAGCGGTGACGCGCGGGGCTTTGAAGTTGACATAGTAAAGCCTGCTTCGCCAGGTAACCTTACTGCTGATCTTGCTCAAGTGGACTGCTCATTCGCTTCACATGAGTTTGATGAACTTCTTGATTATTTTTTAAATCTCGACACGCCACTAACTCCTCTCTTTTCGAGGGATACTAATTTTAACTTCTTTTCTTCTGTAGAGAAAGTACCGAGCATTGTTCAGACTTTCCCTCCTCAAGTTATTCCTCCTCCGTCTCTTCAGGTCACTCCTCCTTCTGCCTCTCAACGGGGATCACAAGAGGAGAAAACAGAAGCTCTCCAAGACTTGGACGATCCCATTGCTTCACAAGGACATAGGGGAGAAGAAACTGAAGAGGGTGAAAAGACTCCGGAACTAACTGGTTCTGACGATAAGCCGTTAGCCACACTTTTTACTCCAGGAAGCGGGTCTTCTTCTAAGAAAAGGGGGAAAAGTGGAGTCTCAAAGAAGAAGGAAGCTTCAGCCGGCGAGGAAAAAGCAGAAGCAAGTCCAGTTGTTCCCATTTCTCCTTCTTCCCCTACTCTTTCAAGCCGGCGCAAGAAGTTGGTCATCCGGCCAGGTGCAGGCTCAAAAGGTGGAGGGAAGAAGAAATGATGGCTTTGGTCCTGTGCTTTTTATCTCGCTTTTTGCTTTTTGCTTGTATATAAGCTTGTGTTGACCGGGAATTGTGCAGGTACCGGTCCCCGCCTTCTTTTATTTTGAAACCTGCAGATGTATAAAATTCTCATAGTATGGAATAAAATGATTCTTTTACTTATGCCAATTTCTGTTTGTATCCGAGAACACATTTATTTTCTGTTTTCATGCAAGTTTCTTTATCCTCTTTATGTGAAGTTGCAGTAAACCTATGGTATGTTGCTTGAGCATTGTTTTTATTTTTGCGACGACTATATTGTATTGCCACCATACCATGGTTTATTGCAATCTCTTTCACATTGGCAAAGTTTCGGAGAACAACTCTTCTGTTTCGAGAAGACTTGTACTCTTCCTTTAGAGAACAGCTCTTCCATTTGAAGGAGGTTTGCATTTGTACTTTATAGGATAATATTTCCGTTCCAAGGAAATATTTTTGTAATTTAGTAGAATGCACTTCATATTGGAGGAGTCTTCTCTTCTCTTTTTTTTTTGCGAAGTTTTTACACTTCACTTTTGGAAAAAGTCACTTTTGCTTTGGCAAGTGAATTTTACTTCATAGTACAGCGGGCCTTCCGAAAAAGGGCTTCAACCTGCTTGTGCCTCTAAAGAGGTTTTTTGTTTGATTGCGCCTCGTAGAGGTCTTTTTGTTTGGTTGCGCCTCTGGGAAGAGGTCTTTTTGTTTGATTGTGCCTCTGGGAAGAGGTCTTTTTGTTTCTGCCCCTTGGGAGAAGCTTTTATCTTTTCCCTGTTCGCTGGGAAGCGGGCCTCCAAAGAGGGCTTTTCACATTTCGACTCGTGTGAAGTTTTATTTCAGATCATGGTGAAATGTGTGCCTCTGAGTAGGGCTTTTGCTTGGAAGTTTGGAGTTTCCTTCTCTCCGTTGGATGGATTCACGAGGCAGACATGAGTGTTCTGTACCACTGATCAGTCCACAACTTTTTATCAAGAAAGAGCTCTCTTTTTCTAGCGAGGCCCGTTAGAGGTCTTTTAGCATTTCAACTATGGTGAAATGGGCCTCCGAAGAGGGCTTTTCACATTCCAGCACTTATGAAGTTTTATTTCAGATCTCGGTGGAATGCACGCCTCCGAATATGCCTGGAAGTTTCTTCCTCATGGTTGGCTGGATTCACGGGGCGGACACAAGTTACTTGGACGTTTATTTGTGCAAACTGTCTTAGCTAGTGAACAAGCGCCTTGCCTTCCACTTGGGAAGGTGCCTCCGATCATCCCATGGATTCACGGGGTGGACGCAAGTTACTTGGATGCTTGTCTGCGGAAACTGTCTCAGCTAGTGAACAAGCGCCTTGCCTTCCAGTTGGTAAGGTGCTCCTGGTCATTCCATACCAATCTTTTTTGTTGAGAAAGAAAACTTTCGTTTTCTGGCATGCCCCGTTCGAGGTCTTTATCGTCCAAAGAGTTGTGCCTCCGAAGAGGGCTTGTGCCTCCGAAGAGGTCTTTGGCTGTTTGATGCTTTCTCGCCCATGTCTCTTTGCCATTGATTCATATCGGCGATCCCCGTTATCTTTTCCAAACACACCTCTCTTTCTATTGCCAATAATTTCCTTTATCCAAAGAAGTATATTTCATAGTCAAGCGTGTTGGTGGGGGCAGACACAGGCTACTTAATCGGATGCTTGTTTGTACAAACAACCATAATTAGTTAGCAAGGGCCCACTTCCAGCAGAATCACTAACTTTTTTGCTTGAAGCACTTCTTTCGTAGGATTTGAGTATGGAAATTTTGAAAGGCTTAGCATTTGCTTGTTCGGTGATGTCAGGGATTGCTTCGTCTTTTAATGGCTTGCAGTATTAAATCGACATTTTAGCAATACAATTGACGTATTTTATACATCGAAATAAAACAAGCAGTTTATAATAGTAAAGTACACAAGATTTATAGTGGTTCGGCCAAGAACTGCGCCTACATCCACTTTATAGTTCTTATTATTCACTTGCACTGGCATTACAATGGCTTTCAATACAAGAACCATGTATTCATCATTCATTTACAATTTTTTATTAAAGCCTTTAGGTAAAATATAGGCGCAAATGATTGATGTTCCAAGCTCTTGGAATTGGGTCTCCTTCGACAGTTATGAGTTAGAATGTGCCATCAAGAAGTTTTTGGCCTATGACATACGGCCCTTCCCAGTTTGGCCCAAACACGCCTATAGGTGTCATAATTCTTTTCAAGATTAGATCACCAACTTCAAAGCTGCGTTGGCGAACTTTGGAATTGAAGTGCCTGGCTATTCTTTGCTGATGAGCCGCAATTCTGAGCTCAGCCTCTTCTCTTTCTTCATCACGGAAGTCAAAGGCTTCAAGTTGCAGCTTTTCATTTTCGGCTTGTTGAAATGGATTCTTCTATGTGAAGGGACCTCTATTTCTACCAGAATCATTGCCTCCGATCCATATGCCAGTGAAAATGGAGTGTGTCCTGTCGCAGTTTTGTGGGTAGTTCTGTATGCCCATAGTGCTAGTGGCAGCCTATCGACCCAACCACCTTTTGCTTTCTCAAGCTGTTTTTTAATGGTTGACTTGATAATTTTGTTCACTGCTTCCACTTGCCCGTTTGTCTGCGGATGAGCCACTGCTGAGAAGCATTTCTGGATCTTGAATTTCTTGCAAAAATCTTGGAACTCTTCACTTTCGAATTGGGTTCCATTGTCTGTGATTATCTTTTGAGGGACACCATACCTGCAAATGATATTCTTAGTTACAAAGTTTGTCATCTTCTTAGAGGTAATAGTAGCTAATGGTTCAGATTCAGACCATTTAGTAAAATAATCAACAGCAACAACAGCATATCTGATTCCGGATTTGGCAGTTGGCAATGGCCCGATGAGATCTATTCCCCAAATAGCAAATGGCCACAGACTGACCATCTGCATTATCTCAGTGGAAGGTGCTCTTGGGATTTTTGCAAATCTCCGGCATCGATCACATTTTCGGGCGTAACTTGCAGCATCACAATTAATATCTGGCCAAAATACCCATAATGGAGAATTTTCTTTGCTAGAGTTTGACCACCTGAATGATCTCCACACTCTCCTCCGTGTACCTTAGTTAGAATTGTCTCAGCTTCTTCCTTGGTCACACATCGGAGTAATGGCATTGAGAATCCCCGCCTATACAATCGGCCATCTTGAATTATGTATCTGGAGGCTTTTCTTAACAACTTCTGCCGTTCTTTTGAGTTTTCTGGTAGAGAATCGTCGCGCAGATATTTCAATATCGGAGTCATCCATGATTCTCGCTCCTGTGATATAGTCATGATCCAGTCAATATCCATCTCATCAATGCTTGGAGTTGACAGGACTTCCACAGGAACTAGTCCCAATAATTGAGCTTCACCAGTGCTTGCATACTTTGCGAGAGAATCTGCCTTCATGTTTTCTTCCCGGGGTATATGATTTATCGTATAATGGTCAAGGTCGTAGAGAAGCTCCCAGGCTCTTAACAAGTAAGCGGGCAGATTTCCCCTTTAGTTTGAAACTCTTTCTTGACTTAACATACAATAACTTGTGAATCACTGAAGATCTGCAACATTTTGACATTCAAATCTTTAGCAATTCTCAAACCGGTGATAAGAGCTTCATACTCTGCTTCATTGTTTATCGAAGGGAATTCCAATCTTAAAGCATAACATAATGACCGCCCTTCAAGGGTTTAAAGCACAACCCCAGCCCCGGAACAGTAATCGTTTCTTGCGCCATCAACATACAATTTCCATCGAATTGGGGGATTATCGGTCACTACTTCCTCACTATCACCTTTGTTTGTACATTCTGCGATGAAATCTGCCAAAGCTTGTCCATTGATTGCTCTCCGCGGATGATAAGTGATGTCATATTGACTGAGTTCAATATTCCACTTCAAAAGTCGACCCGAAGTCTCAGGTCGAAAGAGGACTTGCTTCAGAGGCTGATCAGTGAGGACTTTGATTGGATGAGCTTGAAAATATGGCCTCAATTTTCTTGATGCGATCAGTAGACAATAGGCGAGCTTCTCCAACTTTGAATAATTCATTTCTGCCCCAGTAAACCTTTTGCTAATATAGTAGACTGGGTGCTGAATTTTGGCGTCTTCCCATACCAGTGCCGCACTAAGAGCATGACCTAAGACCGCCAAGTATATAAAAAGATCTTCACCATCGTCGGGCTTAGAAAGTATAGGAGCCGTTTCCATATGAGGAATTAATTCATCGAAAGCTTTCTGGCATTCTGGAGTCCAGTCAATGTTTTTCCTTCCTTTCTTCAGAGCATCAAAGAATGGAATGCATTTGTCAGTAGCTTTGGAAATGAATCAGCTTAAAGCAGCGACTTTTCCGTTGAGACTTTGCAATTCCTTCTTCGTTCTAGGAGCTTTGACTTCTCTTAAGGCAGTGATTTGAGCAGGATTAGCCTCAATGCCCCTAGCGCTCACAATGAAACCCAAGAACTTTCCGGACTCCACCCCGAATGAACACTTCAAGGGATTAAGCTTCATTCCATACTTTCGTAGGACGGCGAACATTTCCGCTAAGTGGTCCATAGGTCTACTGCTTTCTTTGATTTAACCAACATATCGTCAACATAAACTTCCATGGTCTTTCCAATCTGTGGCTTGAACATCGCATTAACAAGCCTTTGGTAAGTTTCCCCTGCATTCTTCAGTCCGAAAGGCATGACTTTGTAGCAGTACAGACCTACATCGGTTATGAAACTCGTGTCCTCCTGATCTGGCTCATGCAACATGATCTGGTTATATCCGGAGTAAGCATCCATAAAAGACAACAATTCATGCCCCTCTGTTCGATCCACCAACTGATCGATCCTGGGTAACGGGAAACAATCTTTGGGGCAGGCCTTGTTTAAATCTGAAAAGTCGATACATACTCTCCACTTTCCATTAGCTTTCTTAACTAGCAATGGATTTGAAACCCAATTCAGATAAGTAGATTCTTTGATAAATCCATTCTCCATAAGCCGATCTACCTCTACTTTTAATGTCGCTGACCTCTCGGGACCCTGGGTTCTTCTTTTCTGCTTCACAGGTGTAAACTTCGGATCAATATTCAAAGTATGTACTGCAACTTCAGGTGATATTCCACACATATCAGCATGGGTCCAAGCGAATACATCCAGATTTGCTTTCAGCAACGATATCAAAATATTTTGAACTGCCGTATTAAGTTATGAACCCACATTCAGCGCCTTGTTTAGGTCTTTTGGGTCAACAGCTACTGGTACCGTTACTTCCACTGGAATCACTCGATTCTCCCCTGCACTGGCTTTTCTGGGATCCATTTTTCTTCGTGCTTCGCTACATTCGCCAGTACAGGGTCCGCCTTGTAATTGCTACAAGGTTGATTCTTTGATGCGGACTGGGGCTGCCGCATTCTTTCCCATCTCTCTCTTTCTTGATTCACGCAATTCTATCAGATAACATTCCCGCCCCGCATTCTGATCCCCTTTAACCACACCAACTCCATTATATGTAGGGAATTTCATGGTAAGGCACCACGGGGCGAGGATTGCTTTAAAGGTTGCAAGAGTCAGATGGCCTAGGAAGGCGTTTTAGGCAGAAAATTCATCAACAATCACAAAAGTCTGCCTTCGAACGACCTTCTTCTGCCCCTCTCCAAGTTCCACGAACAGGTCAATAGTCCCAATCAGCTGCCTGGGTTCCCCAGTAAACCCAACAATCTTTTGCGACGAAGCATGAACATCAATTATTGGGATCTTCATCTGATCGAAGGTCTTTTTGAAAAGAATATTGCAAGAAGCACTGCAATCAACAAGTACTCTTCTTACAATAGCTGGCCTAATGCCAGTAGAAATAACCAAGGGATCTATGGTAGGGGCTTCAACACCAATAGAATCCCTGACTCTGAAGATAATGTCATCATTAAAAGTTTTCTGCTGCTTCAGAGGTGTAGCATCTTCTAACACAAAAACACTTTCCTCTGCTGGTGCATACTTCAATGCACGAGCGCATTGTTCCATCTCACCCCAACTTCTGCCAGCTGGGTGTGGTCCTCCTGTAATCACATTAATAACAGGCCTCTCTGATTCATGAGCTGCTGCCTTTTCACTCGAGCAAAGACGATGAACAAGAGCCTATTGTCCTTGAGTTGACGAAGTTGGGCCATTCCTGTTCCTCTTTACATATTGCTGGAGCTTGTTTTCTTTCAATAGTTCCTTAATCAACTCCTTCAAGTGACGACACTCATTGGTATCATGCCTAGGTTGGTTATGGAACCGGCAAAACCTTCCATTCTTCTCAGCTTTCTTATTAACACTTTGCTTAGCTAGTGCGGTGAATTCAACCCTGTCTTTGTTTGCAAAGTAGATGTTTTCCGGGGTATCAGTCAGAGGGGTTGTAACAACCCAACTTCCAAACTCCAGAAAGTCGCATCGTTAAGAAGAAAGAAAGGGATAGAAAAGAGAAAAGAAAGGAAAGAAAGAAACAAACAACATCAGAATCTCACAGCGGAACGAATAAATTATATTATATCACATAATACTTTACATAGTATCATATACATCAGAGTTCTACAGCCAATACAACACAAACTAGACAGTTATAAACATCTTTCTAGCGATTACAATTCAAGAACATCAGAGAAAAACAGATACAACTCAAACACAGCGGAATCACTATATATATCTACACGCTGAAGCCTCCTACTCCATTATCTCCTCCAGAACTCGTCAAAGCAATCCTGAATCACTTGACTACTCATACATAATATGAGTACCCAAGAGTTTAATAAAACAGAAAATAAACACTCGGGTCATACAGGGGTCTGGTGTGAGTAAACGGTTTAAAAGTTGCTTAACTTTTGAAAATCCTTTGAAAACAAAAGGTATCACGTAAGACTTCCCACACATAAACATGGAAAAGTTTTTACCTTATGCTAACCAAAACATTTGATAGGAAATCCAGTGATATTATAATAGGTCTAGGGTTTTCAAATAAATATGAAATAGCCGAAATTGTTACATCTATTAAATTCCAGCTACTAGCCACAAAAGTGGGTATTATAATCAAAACCGTTGGCACTTACTGGATTTTGGATTCCATCAATGGCAGGGCTACTGGGGTACCGCCCGTCACAGTACGTGGCCTAGATCACCGTACCGAGGATTACTCCTAATCCCCTGCAACACAAGGCCGGACCCATTCCTTACTAAATAGTTCCGAATAAGACAACCCCGACAGTTGGAGCTCTCAACCGTCCACACAGCCGAAATAAAAGGGACCTCTAGACAGGGGTAAATCTCACTCTCAAGTGGGGGCTACCCACGAAGCCTTGCTGCACCTCCCCGTTTTAGCCATTCCCGGTTGATGAGGCTTGAGGTTACGATTACCTTTATAGAACACATCTATCTTAGAATGCTCATCGTCCACCTGACGATGTTCTGAAAGCATTCAATCCATACAAGTTCGTTTCGGGTTCGAACGAAACCGAAGGCATTATCTCGTTACACTCGTATTGGAATCAACCTCAGAGTTAATGACAATAACCCTTGCACTCTGATTCACCATCTCGAATCTATAAGTACTATTCCGTCAACTCATTACGGAATCACCCACAGAGTTATACTGACGTATAGCCCTTACACCTCGAGTCTTCACTTGCTCCACTTGGATTAACGACCTAACGTTTAATTGGAATCGATGTGGTTTTCGGATATCCAAATATGGAAATCCGATCCCGGTCTCACCGAAACCAAACGCCATTTTAATGTCCAAGTTATACTTAAGGGTTTTAAACAATTAACTCATTTATTTTTTATCTATTTCACACAGATAGATAAACTATATTTATCATAATAGATAACCCATAACATT
Source organism: Allium cepa (assembly GCA_030765085.1). Lineage (NCBI taxonomy): Eukaryota > Viridiplantae > Streptophyta > Magnoliopsida > Asparagales > Amaryllidaceae > Allium > Allium cepa. Next base: position 956,728,028 of record CM060939.1, on the reverse strand, counting down.
ATCACAACAAATAATCATCACAACAGTCAATCATCACAACCAAAATAATCCATCGTACTATAACTAAGCATCCATATCCTATAGATACTACTCATCTCATTTCTGAGATCACAACTATCCAAAGAAATATCATCCACAAGCAATGATATATTATCCATCATTTATAATTAACTTAAAATGAATTAAATTAATTACTTCTATCTCTAATTTATTTAAAATAAATTAAATTAATTACTCACCTATAAATCTTGCTTATAAATCTATTGATAAATCAACCTAGTTAATTAATCATTCATTAAGTATTCAACTTGATTAAACATCTAGAATTAATCATTCACTAACTACAATAAATAATTAGTCTTTAATTAATTTTCACAAATTAATTACCTTAATCGTAAGAAATTAACATTTAATTACTTCATCTATTAATTAACTATAATTAATTGCATTTATCCTTAATTAATTACAATTAATTAATCACTTAATTAATTAATTATTACTTAATTAAACAATTCTTAATTACATCATTAATTATAATAATTAATGATCTATAATTAATATTTAAATTAATTAGTCAATTAAAAATTAATTACATTTAGTAATTAATCCAAAATTAAAATACAATTATTAATCACCTTGATTAATATTTAAACCCAGTAATTAACTACTCTTAATTACTAATTAATAAATTAATTATCCAATAATTAATTATCTTCATTAATTAATCCTTGATCAATTACAAAAGTAATTATCCAAATTACTTTATTGAAATAAATCACCTTTCCTCAATTACATTCCAGTAATTATCAATTATCACTTCTCTAAGAAATCCTTCTCCATAATTACGTTAAGTAATTATTATCATTAAATTATTAAATTATTTCTTAAATCAATTAAACTAAATTAATTAATTTAACAAAGCACATTATAAGAATCAATTACAAAAAGTAATTAACCCTTAATTACTTTTATAAAGTAATTATACTTATCAAATTACAATTGATTATCTTAAATTAATTAATCTAATTAATCAATCAAAATTAATTACATTAATTAATTATTTAATTATCCTTAGATAATTAACAACATTTTCATCAATTCCTTACTTATGAAAATTACTTTAGATTAATTATTCATTAATCATTTCTAATTATAAATTTATTCAAGTTATTATTTAAAATCAAATAAATAAGTAAATTTTTAATTATTCCCAAAATAATTCATTTACTTATTTATAACTTAATCAATATTCAAAATGTATTTAAATAATACATTTCTAAAATCTAATTCAACTTCCACTTTTTAAAAATTTAAAATTTAAAAAAAATGTTTAACCATATAACATTTTCCAAATTTAAATAATTAATAACCTAAAGGTAAAGAACTAACATTATCATATAAGAAAAGTTTAAAAATCAATATTACTTAGTTTTACTAAGAAATCAAACATTTGAAAATAGATAGATTATTTAACTTCCAATTTAAAGTTAAACATATCATACTTTTATTTACTACTTAAAAGAAAGAATTCTTTTAAAATTTAAATTTTCATTTGAAATCAGATTCATATTTAAATTCTACTTAGTAACACTTTTGTCCAATATTTAAAAAAATTCAAACTGATTTGGATTCAAACAAATTCCAAAACAAAACTGAAATCATACTTAAATTTGATTTCAAAACCAATTTTAAATCTTGCTTAAAATTTAAAAGTTTCATTTTTCAACTTTGAATTCAAACTGGTTTTAAAACAAAACCGAACTCATATTTATCTTGATTTCAAAACCAAATTTAGATCTGGCTTACAATTTAAAAGTTTCACTTAACCTTTGAATTCAAACTTATACCTGAATTTAAATCTTTGTTTTTTTTAAAAAAAAATTTAATTCCCTTCAGATTTAAAAAAAAAATCAAAACTGGTTTAAATAAAATCTGGAATTCAAATAAACCTTTAACTTATATTCACACTTGATTTCAGATTTGAATTTAACCCCTATTTAAATTTAAATTCATCATTTTTAAACTTTTGAATTCATAAACTTACTTGAATTTAATTCAAACTCTCACTTGAATTTAAATCATAGCTTTTAAAAACCTTTGGGTTTCCAGATTTAAAAAAAAAACAACACTGCACAGGTTTATCACCTGCACAACTAAACCCGAGACACCATCCATTTACTTGGGGTCAAATCTCTACTTACTTCGAGTCACAACATATATTACCCGGAAGTAACTTCGAGTCACCAACACATGCACACTCAGAGTTCACCAGAGTCCATCAAAACACTGTGCACTGCGACCACTACTCCGGCGACTTCCAGCACTCTTCACCCAACTCTCCAATACAGCATCCACCCCTCATCTTGACAACAACCACCAACATAATTCTTGCAGCTTGAAAATCAGATTCAAGCAAAAAAAAAAAAACATAAACCTGAAAGCTTCACCACCACATACCAGAACCTATCAATCATCACAACACCCTACTCCGGCCATTTCATGACCTCCAACTCCAGCCATGCTTCACCTATATCCCCACTGCCAAGCCCCAAAACCACAGACCACTCGAATCCCCATAGAGTACAGACAGTTCAAGACCCTTGCTACTTTTAAACTAGGGATTCAAACCTGAAAAATACCCCCAAAATTCCAAATTCTGTACTGTCCTAAATTTCTAACAACACAGAAGTTTTTAAAGCTTGATGCATGTTTTAATATCCATGCTTTTAAACATGTATTAAAGCTTTAAACTTGATTGAATAATTTAAAAATGTTTGGTAATTTTACTTTTGGAAAGAAATGTATTAGTTGCTACTGTTTCCCTGAGTTACAGATTTTTAATTAAATTAAAATTTTACAAACCTACATCTATGCTAAGCAACACCATTTGTTCACACAATACTCCCTAACTATGATTCAATCATATAGAAGTAGATTTGTATTTAAATCCAAGTAATAACAGAAACATGTCTAGAAATTCACATCATATGTATCTGCAAACTCAAGAATGTATGCAGGCATAATCACACTACAGTCAAGCATTCACAAACTCATGCACACATAAATTTTAAACAACTTATAAAAATTTAGGTTACTCACTAAAGAGAAGAGAACAGAACAGTTATTAATTACCACTGTATTAAATTTTCTTATTTAAAAGGAAATTTGATTTAAACTTTAGATTCTGCAAATCTTGATAGCTTGTATTTTCTTAAAAAGTAGAAACTGTTTTTAAAACAGAAAATTTACTCACCTTAAAATTGAAAACAGAAAGCATCCAGATGCAATTTATTTCCAGGGCCTGAATTTCCATTGCACTGATCTGAGCTTGTAGTTGATTACAATACATGTTTATTGCAGCCTTTGGAATTGCATGCAGACCCCTTTTCATCTTTGTTTGTGTTGATCTTACAGGTTGCAGATTAAATTGTTTTGCAGATTCAAGCCAATTTGCAAATGTGATTGATTTCATAGGTTGAAGACATTTGTTTATTTGCAGGTTGAACAGAATACGCAGATGTATCTTCTTTTGCAGGGTTTTAAAACTTTGATTTGCAGATCTAATATGGTTTAAATTTGCAGAGTACAGATTTGGGTTGTGGAATTAGAGTGAAGTTGGATTTCAGTTTTCATAGATTTGAATTTTGATTCATTATAGAAGATAAGGTGTTTGAAATGAAGAGATTTGTTAAGTTTTTATTCAATATTGATTTGTATTGCCACTTGTTATTTAGATGTGAAGATTTATTTACAAGTGTCAATTTTAAAAACATGAATATTAACACATGTAAGATTAAGGATGTAAATAAATTTCTTTGTTTACTAATGTTTTAAGTTTTGTATGTTTATTTAAATTTAATCTTTTAAATGATTACAAATGAATTATCTTACATATTTAAATATTTGCTTGAATATTTTGAAAAATTATTTAAAACCATTTTCACAAGAGAAACCTTTTTAAAAAGAAAAGAACAATGTTGAATTCATTTTATTCAAGAGTTTCAAATATACTATACTCTAATATAAATAAACTAAATTTATTTCAAAACAATTTAAAGATAAAACAAAATAAACTTTATTATAGAATACAATTTTTAACTATATATATCTATAACAAAATATTTACTATAATTTCCTTTTTGAAAATACAAGATAGATTTATAAATTGACTTTGAAAAGTTTCAATACTATTTCAATTTAATTTAATCAATTCATAAATTATACACCTATATATATTATAAATTTGAAAATATCCTTTATTAGATTTGAATTTAAAATAAAGATCAAAACTCCTATTTACAATGTATACATATATATACATTATAAATAAAATATTTTTAAATCAGCTTAGAAAGGAAATTTTATCATTAAAATATTTTTAACATTTTAAATTCAATTATTATTATAAATTTCAAAAGAATATCATTTATCAACAAAATAATTATAAATTTTCAAAAGAAATTTATGTTTGAATTGGATTATTAAATCAATATATCACATTTTAAAATAATTATAAATGAAATTATTAAATAAATATTGCCCAAATTTCCAGGACATCACATTCCTCCCCCCTTAAAAGAATTTCGTCCCCGAAATTTAAAAGCAAAGGAAATTTTAATAATCTCATTAAAGATTTTATTTAAAACACAAGCATATATCAAACATATGTTAACAATCAAACAACCAATTCAACCAATCAAACAAACCTAATTATCCAGACAAATTCTAGATAAAATTCTATCGAGTTTTCCCAAGAATATATATATATATATATATATATATATATATATATATATATATACCGGGATACTCGCTCTAGAGAATCCAAACAATCAATACTAAGAGGCTCTAAAACTCCTATACAACTATATCTATAACACTAGACAAGATATCAGACTACAAACTAGTCTGACTCAACAACCAAAACTCCAGAACTGCTAGTTCCACAACCAGGGATAGATCATACACGTTTTCCCTCAGCGATACGTGAAATTCATCGAATCCCAGTTATCCAAACTGGCAATCCAATCCTGTAGATCAATCACTTAACCTATGAGAGAAAACAGAAAGATCCAATCTCTTATCCACAAATCTTTCTTGTCGATCCTGGGCTTCCTTCAACATTCTAGATCAATCCAATCCATCACGCAAACTCTACTACAGATATCAGAGGACTTCAGATAGACTACACTTATTCGGAAAACAGAACAGATGCCCAAGACATCCAAGTCTCCAGATTAAAGTGAATTTCCTATAGAAATCCTCTGATCCAAGACAAACACAAATTCCCAATGAATCGGGTGTTGCTTCAATTCTGGAATAGCTGCCACCATGCTTCCACTGCGCAAATCGGATTTGAGAAAGTTGTTGATGAACATAAGTACAAACTTGATTAACTTATTCCGAAAACATTGTTCATCAAATTCCATACAATCTCCAAAAAACCAAGTCGAAACAAAACTCAATTTCCTGATGCGAATGCAAAACTTAATTCCTTTGAAGACAGCCAGAAAATATCAAACCACTTTGATAACTCAAACATCTTCTAGAGATGCTTCAATCCAAACAAAGGTTACTCAGGAAACTTCCGGATCATCGCAAGTCACTTTTGCGATTCTACTCAGTTCAGTTTCTAAGAAATCGTTCTCTCTTCAACAATCAGAACAGCCAAAGCCTTCAAAAGAAAAAACTAGTGGCCCACCTCTTAACTACCAACATCACTCCCAACTGAGCTTCTAGAAGAAATGGACAAGCTTCACCATATGCCCAGCCTACAGACAAAAGATTCACAGAGACTTCAGAACCATGGAAGAAACAGGCCACTTATTGATGCTACTACTGCCAAAAACATCCTTACCCAAAAGCTCATCGAATCTCAAAGCTACACCAGCCACTTCCACAATAGAGCCTTCAGAAGACATATATCCCTCAGGAAACTCGACTCCAAACCAAGCACAAAACTCTCTGTCAAACTGAGTTTCAAACTCAAATACAGACAGAACTCCTTTCTAAGGTTGCCAAAATACCAATGCTGGCTTCAGTACTCCAAACTGATCCAGACTTAAGAAAAAATCCACCCACACGAGTGAAATCAAACTTAAAATCCAAAGATACACTCCGAATCTTGAAAAGATTTTCCTTTAGAGATTAGAAAAAATCCTTCACTCCAAACTGCCAAACTACTCAAGATGCCCAATACTACCCTAGCAGATCACTTCCAAGCTCAAACACTCGGACAACAACCATTGGTAGTTGTGTTACACACACCACTACCCTATCTACCTTTATTACTTATACTGGAAAACCTGAACATGTATCCCAACAGATAGGTAGAATTAAATATATTTATATTTAAAATTACAAGTACGCTCTCTCAAGGAAGACACCACTACAGAGCCTAGGTATTCACTCAACCTAATGCTCTGATACCACGTTGTAACGACCCAACTTCCAAACTCCAGAAAGTCGCATCGTTAAGAAGAAAGAAAGGATAGAAAAGAGAAAAGAAAGGAAGGAAAGAAACAAACAACATCAGAATCTCACAGCGGAACGAATAAATTACATTATATCACATAATACTTTACATAGTATCATATACATCAGAGTTCTACAGCCAATACAACACAAACTAGACAGTTATAAACATTTGTCTAGCGATTACAATTCAAGAACATCAGAGAAAAACAGATACAACTCAAACACAGCGGAATCACTATATATATCTACACGCTGAAGCCTCCTGCTCCATTATCTCCTCTAGAACTCGTCAAAGCAATCCTGAATCACTTGACTACTCATACATAATATGAGTACCCAAGAGTTTGATAAAACAGAAAATAAACACTCGGGTCAGACAGGGGTCTGGTGTGAGTAAACGGTTTAAAAGTTGCTTAACTTTAGAAAATCCTTTGAAAACAAAAGGTATCACGTAAGACTTCCCACACATAAACATGGAAAAGTTTTTACCTTACGCTAACCAAAACATTTGATAGGAAATCCTGTAATATTATAATAGGTCTAGGGTTTTCAAATAAATATGAAATAACCGAAATTGTTACATCTATTAAATTCCAGCTACTAGCCACAAAAGTGGGTATTACAATCAAAACCATTGGCACTTATTGGATTTTGGATTCCATCAATGGCAGGGCTACTAGGGTACCGCCCGTCACAGTACGTGGCCTAGATCACCGTACCGAGGATTACACCCAATCCCCTGCAACACAAGGCCGGACCCATTCCTTACTGAATAGTTCCGAATAAGACAACCCCGACAGTTGGAGCTCTCAACCGTCCACACAGCCGAAATAAAAGGGACCTCTAGACAGGGGTAAATCTCACTCTCAAGTGGGGGCTACCCACGAAGCCTTGCTGCACCTACCCTGTTTTAGCCATTCTCGGTTGATGAGGCTTGAGGTTATGATTACCTTTATAGAACACATCTATCTTAGAATGATCATCGTCTACCTGACGATGTTCTGAAAGCATTCAATCCATACAAGTTCATTCCGGGTTCGAACGAAACCGAAGGAATTATCTCGTTACACTCGTATTGGAATCACCCTCAGAGTTAACAACAATAACCCTTGCACTCTGATTCACCATCTCGAATCTATATGTACTATTCCGTCAACTCATTACGGAATCACCCACAGAGTTATACTGACGTATAGCCCTTACACCTCGAGTCTTCACTTGCTCCACTTGGATTAACGACCTAACGTTTAATTGGAATCGATGTGGTTTTCGGATATCCAAATATGGAAATCCGATCTCGGTCTCACCGAAACCAAACGCCATTTTAATGTCCAAGTTATACTTAAGGGTTTTAAACAATTAACTCATTTATTTTTTATCTATTTCACACTGATAGATAAACTATATTTATCATAATAGATAACCCATAACATTATCACAACAAATAATCATCACAACAGTCAATCATCACAACCAAAATAATCCATCATACTATAACTAAGCATCCATATCCTATAGATACTACTCATCTCATTTCTGAGATCACAACCATCCAAAGAAATATCATCCATAAGCAATGATATATTATCCATCATTTATAATTAACTTAAAATGAATTAAATTAATTACTTCTATCTCTAATTTATTTAAAATAAATTAAATTAATTACTCACCTATAAATCTTGCTTATAAATCTATTGATAAATCAACCTAGTTAATTAATCATTCATTAAGTATTCAACTTGATTAAACATCTATAATTAATCATTCACTAACTACAATAAATAATTTGTCTTTAATTAATTTTCACAAATTAATTACCTTAATCATAAGAAATTAACATTTAATTACTTCATCTATTAATTAACTATAATTAATTACATTTATCCTTAATTAATTACAATTAATTAATCACTTAATTAATTAATTATTACTTAATTAAACAATTCTTAATTACATCATTAATTATAATAATTAATGATCTCTAATTAATATTTAAATTGATTACTCAATTAAAAATTAATTACATTTAGTAATTAATCCAAAATTAAAATACAATTATTAATCGCCTTGATTAATATTTAAAACCAGTAATTAACTACTCTTAATTACTAATTAATAAATTAATTATCCAATAATTAATTATCTTCATTAATTAATCCTTGATCAATTACAAAAGTAATTATTCAAATTACTTTATTGAAATAAATCACCTTTCCTTAATTACATTCCAGTAATTATCAATTATCACTTCTCTAAGAAATCCTGCTCCATAATTACCTTAAGCAATTATTATCATTAAATTATTAAATTATTTCTTAAATCAATTAAACTAAATTAATTAATTTAACAAAGTACATTATCAGAATCAATTACAAAAAGTAATTAACCCTTAATTACTTTTATAAAGTAATTATACTTATCAAATTACAATTGATTATCTTAAATTAATTAATCTAATTAATCAATCAAAATTAATTACATTAATTAATTATTTAATTATCCTTAGATAATTAACAACATTTTCATTAATTCCTTACTTAAGAAAATTACCATAGATTAATTATTCATTAATCATTTCTAATTATAAATTTATTCAGGTTATTATTTAAAATCAAATAAATAAGAAATTTTTTAATTATTCCCAAAATAATTCATTTACTTATTTATAACTTAATCAATATTCAAAATGTATTTAAATAATACATTTCTAAAATCTAATTCAACTTCCGCTTTTTAAAAATTTAAAATTTAAAAAAAATGTTTAACCATATAACATTTTCCAAATTTAAATAATTAATAACCGAAAGGTAAAGAACTAACATTATCATATAAGAAAAGTTTAAAAATCAATATTACTTAGTTTTACTAAGAAATCAAGCATTTGAAAATAGATAGATTATTTAACTTCTAATTTAAAGTTAAACATATCATACTTTTATTTACTACTTAAAAGAAAGAATTCTTTTAAAATTTAAATTTTCATTTGAAATCAGATTCATATTTAAATTCTACTTAATAACACTTCTGTCCAATATTTAAAAAAAATTCAAACTGATTTGGATCCAAACAAATTTCAAAACAAAACTGAAATCATACTTAAATTTGATTTCAAAACCAATTTTAAATCTTGCTTAAAATTTAAAAGTTTCATTTTTCAACTTTGAATTCAAACTGATTTTAAAACAAAACTGAAATCATATTTATCTTGATTTCAAAACCAAATTTAAATCTGGCTTACAATTTAAAAGTTTCAATTTAACTTTGAATTCAAACTTATACCTGAATTTAAATCTTTGTTTTTTTTAAAAAAAATTTAACTCCCTTCAGATTTAAAAAAAAAACAAAACAGGTTTAAATAAAATCTGGAATTCAAATAAGCCTGTAACTTATATTCACACTTGATTTCAGATTTGAATTTAACCCTTATTTAAATTTAAATTCATCATTTTTAAACTTTTGAATTCATAAACTTACTTGAATTTAATTCAAACTCTCACTTGAATTTAAATCATAGCTTTTAAAAACCTTTGGGTTTCCAGATTTAAAAAAAAAAAACAACACTGCACAGGTTTATCACCTGCACAACTAAACCCGAGACACCATCCATTTACTTCGAGTCAAATCTCTACTTACTTCGAGTCACAACATATATTACCCGGAAGTAACTTCGAGTCACCAACACATGCACACTCAGAGTTCACCAGAGTCCATCAAAACACTGTGCACTGCAAACACTACTCCGGCGACTTCCAGCACTCTTCACCCAACTCTCCAATACAGCATCCACCCCTCATCTTGACAACAACCACCAACATAATTCTTGCAGCTTGAAAATCAGATTCAAGCAAAAAAGAAAAAGAAAAACCTGAAAGCTTCACCACCACATACCATAACCTGTCAATCATCATAACACCCTACTCCGGCCATTTCATGACCTCCAACTCCAGCCAATGCTTCACCTATATCCCCACTGCCAAACCCCAAAACCACAGACCACTCGAATCCCCATAGAGTACAGACAGTTCAAGACCCTTGCTACCTTTAAACTAGGGATTCAAACCTGAAAAATACCCCCAAAATTCCAAATTCTGTACTGTCCTAAATTTCTAACAACACAGAAGTTTTTAAAGCTTGATGCATGTTTTAATATCCATGCTTTTAAACATGTATTAAAGCTTTAAACTTGATTGAATAATTTAAAAATGTTTGGTAATTTTACTTTTGGAAAGAAATGTATTAGTTGCTACTGTTTCCCTGAGTTACAGATTTTTAATTAAATTAAAATTTTACAAACCTACATCTATGCTAAGCAACACCATTTGTTCACACAATACTCCCTAACTATGATTCAATCATATAGAAGTAGATTTGTATTGAAATCCAAGTAATAACAGAAACATGTCTAGAAATTCACATCATATGTATCTGCATACTCAAGAATGTATGCAGGCATAATCACACTACAGTCAAGCATTCACAAACTCATGCACACATAAATTTTAAACAACTTATAAAAATTTAGGTTACTCACTAAAGAGAAGAGAACAGAACAGTTATTAATTACCACTGTTTTAAATTTTCTTATTTAAAAGGAAATTTGATTTAAACTTTAGATTCTGCAAATCTTGATAACTTGTATTTTCTTAAAAAGTAGAAACTGTTTTTAAAACAGAAAATTTACTCACCTTAAAATTGAAAACAGAAAGCATCCAGATGCAATTTATTTCCAGGGCCTGAATTTCCATTGCACCGATCTGAGCTTGTAGTTGATTACAATACATGTTTATTGCAGGCTTTGGAATTGCATGCAAACCCCTTTTCATCTTTGTTTGTGTTGATCTTACAGGTTGCAGATTAAATTGTTTTGCAGATTCAAGCCAATTTGCAAATGTGATTGATTTCACAGGTTGAAGACATTTGTTTGTTTGCAGGTTAAACAGAATATGCAGATGTATCTTCTTTTGCAGGGTTTTAAAACTTTGATTTGCAGATCTAATATGGTTTAAATTTGCAGAGTACAGATTTGGGTTGTGGAATTAGAGTGAAGTTGGATTTCGGTTTTCATAGATCTGAATTTTGATTCATTATAGAAGATAAGGTGTTTGAAATGAAGAGATTTGTTAAGTTTTTATTCAATATTGATTTGTATTTCCACTTGTTATTTAGATGTGAAGATTTATTTACAAGTGTCAATTTTAAGAACATGAATATTAACACATGTAAGATTGAGGATGTAAATAAATTTCTTTGTTTACTAATGTTTTAAGTTTTGTATGTTTATTTATATTTAATCTTTTAAATGATTACAAATGAATTATCTTACATATTTAAATATTTGCTTGAATATTTTGAAAAATTATTTAAAACCATTTTCACAAGAGAAACCTTTTTAAAAAGAAAAGAACAATGTTGAATTCATTTTATTCAAGAGTTTCAAATATACTATACTCTAATATAAATAAACTAAATTTATTTCAAAACAATTTAAAGATAAAACAAAATAAACTTTATTATAGAATACAATTTTTAACTATATATATCTATAACGAAATATTTACTATAATTTCCTTTTTGAAAATACAAGATATATTTATAAATTGACTTTGAAAAGTTTCAACACTATTTCAATTTAATTTAATCAATTCATAAATTATACACCTATATATATTATAAATTTGAAAATATCCTTTATTAGAGTTGAATTTAAAATAAAGATCAAAACTCCTATTTACAATGTATACATATATATATACATTATAAATAAAATATTTTTAAATCAGCTTAGAAAGGAAATTTTATCATTAAAATATTTTTAACATTTTAAATTCAATTATTATTATAAATTTCAAAAGAATATCATTTATCAACAAAATAATTATAAATTTTCAAAAGAAATTTATGTTTGAATTAGATTATTAAATCAATATATCACATTTTAAAATAATTATAAATGAAATTATTAAATAAATATTGCCCAAATTTCCGGGACATCACAGGGGTGAAGTTGAAGGGACGACCCTTCTTTGCATCTCCTTGCTTCTTCTGACCATCGTTTCCCCTCTTCTGATTGCCAGATTCCTTCTTATTCGGAACAGCGTTGCTATTTCCAGCCCTTGTTGATACCACCTTAGCCGGTGCTTGGAGGCTTTCTAAGCGCATGAATTCATCGGCTTTCTTATAAAACTTGTCAAGCGAATTCGGTTCATTCATTTTCAACCACTTCCCTAACTCACTTGCCTTATCAATAGCCCTCATCAGGTACGTTAAAATCATTCTCGGCTCTGCGTTGTCTACTTCAGCCAAAGCTATATTGAAGCGATTGAAGAACGATCTTATGGATTCTCCAGGATTCTGCTCTAAGCCGGATAACGACATTATATCTTTCGCCTTCGAAGCGTACAATCTGAACTGTTCCTTAAACTTTCGAGTCAAATCAGAAAACTGGTCTATCGACCGGATCGGCAGCTTTGTGAACCAAAGTAAAGCAACTCCTTCTAGGTATACCGGAAAATACCGGCATTTGATCTCATCAGAAGCTCTGGCACCCGTCATGTGCCAATCATACTTGTACAGAAATTCATTAGGGTCACTCATCCCCTTATAAGCCGGAATGGTAGGAGGAACGAACTTCCTAGGAAACTCTGCTTTCAGAATCCTTTCGGTGAATGAAGTCTTGCTCGGAGCGAACCCCCATTCTTTTTCTTCTTCCTCCCTTTGCATACTTTCCTTCATGATTTGTCGGACCATCCCTGAGAAATATTCCTCATCATTAAGGGGCTTACCAGGGCAGGCATCGGCCATCTTCTCAGAAGTTTGCCTTGACAGGCGCTCACGGAAAGTTGGCTGTTGTCCCGATCATCCAACTTGGGGAGGTGTGTCTTTGACTAGGCCAGCTGCCCTTTGAGGAACATCTCTTTCTTCAACATCGTGAACATTATCAGCAAAGTTTGGTTCGTTATTCACTGGTTGACGGTTAGCCCCAAGCAAAGCATTCAACCTTTCCAACATCAGATTGTTTTGGGCTTCCATCTACTGATATAGCCCAGAAACCGCAGCATCCAATTCTGCTCGCGTTACTCCAACAGTTGGAGTTGTTTGACTTAAAGGAGGAGAAGTGGCAGTAGTCTCGCGAACATCATCGGATCTAATAGACTTGCGCTTTCTTCCAGGAGCCATTATTTCTGATAAACTTCTGGTTTTTTAGAGAGAACCTCTCCACAAATTTCTGCGAAGCTACGATGACAGTATCCTGAGTTGGGTTCTCAGTGAAAGCACCAAAAATGTTAACATAAAAATCAAACGCTAACACCCCGGTGCGAGTTGTGTAAGTGTGAAAGCACCACCCATTTATACGAGAATCAGAAATAAGCAGGAAAATCTCCGAAAAGCAGTAAAAGACACAGTTTTTATAGTGGTTTGGCTTATAGTCAAGCCTACGTCCACTTTCAATCTCCTTATTGCCGACTCAAGTAAAACTTATACAACTTTCTTCAATTACAACACACTTTAGACTAGTAGTTCAAAATTCAATGTAGAATAATCTTTCGAATCCATGTCGAGAGATGTAGATTTTCTCTTGAAGTTTGTCGTAATGTCCTTGGTATTTGGAGTGCTTGAAGTGCTGTTCGAGTTGAGAAAATGGCAGAGTATTGGCGCTTCGAGAATGAGCTAAAAGTCCCTCCCCCATCTTGGAGTAAGGGCTGTATTTATAGGAGATTTCTTGGGCGAGGTATAAGTCGTGCATGACCTAAGTTGGGTCATAAGTCGCTAGAGAGTTGAGGGAATACGAGCTACGACTTAACTGGTTCGCACTTGGTCATTTGAATTAGCTGGTAGATCGTAACGACCTAGAGGAAAGAGGCATGATTCTATCACCAAGTACTAGGTCGTGAACGACCTAGGGTAAGTCGTAGGTCGGTGGTGACTTATGGGAGTAGTTAGCGACCCAACAACGTTGAGATATCCAATGTAGCGACCTAGGCTAGGTTGTTGAGCCATTTCACTCCTTATATCGTTAACTCAGTAGGTCGTGAGTCGTTGGACCATTGAGTCGCCTAGCCTTCAAGCTGTTAGGTCGCTGGACCATTTAATCTTTTAGGTCGCTGCTTTCCTTAAGTTGTTATCTATTAGGTCGCTTAGCAGTGTTCTGCCTTTTAAGTCGCCGGAGCTCTTAGGTCGCTGAGGACTAAAGTCATTAGGCCATTCAACCTTTAGGTCGCGGGGTCCATAATTGTTAACTTGTTTATGCTTTAAGTCGCTTACGAGCCGCTTCATTTGTTAGGTTGTTAGGTCCTTATCTTGTTAACTCGTAGGTCGCTTCGGTCTTTAAGTCGCTAAGCTGTGATGCAGAGTCTCATTCCAGTTGCCTCGCTATTGCCTTGGGTCGTTGAGTCGCTTAATCATAGGAGTTAACAGGCGCTACTTATGGGATTTGCCTTTTGGCGTTTACTTGAGAATTTATTCTCCTCTTGGAAGATATAATTGCCTTGTGGCAAAGTTTGAGATGAGATATCTTTATGCCTTTTTTGGATTTGCCAAGATGGTGGGTTTAGGTTTTTCCTAAACTACGTGTGATATTTTATGAACGCTGATGATATGAGGCTTGCTACTTTTAGCGTTTCATGGGTTACTTTATCTCTTGTGAGATTAAATGTTGTGTAATGATATCATTCTATCACTCGATGTAATCTTACACTTTAGTTGTCACTTCTCACTTGAGAATGTTATCATGTTATCCTTGCTCATATTATCACTTATCCTAGTAAACTAATTTGTTTTGCTAGACTGATCCACGTATTTTATACTCGGGTCAGACCGAGGTGTTTCAGGTTAGGTACATTTGGACTTAGCCTATTCTGCTTTCGCATGGACTATTCTGCTAGCTCCTTTTTATTATAGCTTTTTATGTAGTCCTTTTTGTTGTAACTCTGATATGTATTCTTTTGACTCGCTTGTATATTGTGGTTGCTATACCACTTGTCATGTATCATTTGGTATACTCTGTGATGTATCTGTATATGTGTATATGTATGTAATGATTTACTGTTCTTTGATGTGTTTTGCATTCGATTGTTGTATTTTGTTCTGATAGATCCTTCAGCCACCTATGGCTTTGTATTAAGTATTTATTGAATATATTGATCCAATTGAGATAGAAAAGAAAAAAAAGATGTATGGCATTTGTCGACGTAATTAATAGATATTTAAGGAAAGAGTATAGATGGTCGCTCTTATCCAGCCCTATTCTCTACATTATTAGATAGTATTACCTAGTAATACTCTTTGTTAATGCAGGTCTCTGGTTGGGGCGTCACAGCTTGGTATCAGAGCTGAGTTCAGTACAAAATATGATAAAAATATAATAGAGACACAAATTACGGTACATCAAGGCGTAGTAAAAGTGTTACGAATCTCTGAATCATCACACCTTTATTCTTTCCGTGCCTTTAGGGTAGATAGGATTTTGGGAATAAGTCTAGGAATGCATTTTTATTCCATAGTATTCCACATTTGAATTAATGACATCTACCTTGTGAATAATCTTTATCTTATCTTAACTTTCAGCTAATGGCTGGAAGAGGCAGAGGACGATGCTCGGATGCTGGGCAATCCAGCGGCTCGCATCCGGACGGCGTTTATATGCCTGCCGATTAGTTTATGGAGTTATTTAGGAGCACTCAGCCTCCAGCTCCTATTTGAGCATCTCCTCCACGCAAGTCTACTTTTGCACGCCTGTGCAGTGATTTTTCTCATCTCGAGGGAAAGCCGTTCAAAGGCTCTGAGTCCGTTCTTGAGGTCCAAGCTTGGATTCGCATGTGCGAGCGTATCTTCTCTCGCATGGATCTTTCTGACCACGATAGGGTTCTTGTAACTTCTAGCTTATTGCAAGAGCGTGCCCTTGATTGGTATGAGCTTCTTATAGCCGAACTCGATGAGTCTGCTCTTTCTTGGACTCAATTTCGGGAATGATTCGAACTCAAGTTCGTTCCTGAATCTGAGAAAGTTTTATTGGCCCGTCGCTTCGTTCAGTTAAAGCAAGGGAAGTCCTCCGTCTCTGAGTATGTTTCATCATTCGAGGCCTTATCTAAGTATGGTCTTGAATTCGTTAGCACCTCTTATAAGAAGAACTCGAAGTTTGTCTCCAGTCTTAAGAAATATCTTAAGAAGTCTTTAATGCTCCAGCTCAAGCTTTCTTTCGAGGAGTTGGTTGACTCGACACTTCATCTCGAAGCCATCGAGAAGGAGTGTGATAGTGGGGATGATGTTGAGGTTCGCAAGAACCCTATTAAGAAGAAGTTCCCATTTCATAAGCGGGGTTTTTTCCCTTCCAAGAAGACAAAGCCCGTTGAATCTGGTCCTCATTCCAAGCCTAGTGTAGCACCTCCTACTCGGAAGGGATGTTTCAATTATGGTTCTCCTAACCATATGATTCGATATTGTCCTAAGCCTCTCTTCTATCGTTATTACAAGAAGGAAGGCCATCATATTTCCACTTATCCTATTGCTCTGAATAATTCTATATCCAGCAAGCTAAATATAAAGGAAGCTTCTAGAGGTTCTTCTCAACGCATAGGTACTTCTCCTTCTATTCTTGTAGGTTCATAGTTGTTTCGTGATTGTTCTATTCAAGTCCTCCTTGATACGGGTGCGTCACATTCATTTGTATCAAAGAAGCTCGTCGATGATTTATCTTCGGATGTTTCTTGTACGGTTACTTCATTGAGGATTGCGAATCCTATCGGGGGATCCGTAACCCTTAGCATGCTTTGTGATGATGTTGAGATTGTTTTATGTTGCTTTTCTTTTCGTGCGAATCTGCACGTTATTTCTCATTTGGGATTTGATATGATATTGGGTATGGACTGGCTAGAGTGATACAATGCGAGGATTATTTGTTTTGAAAGAATTTTATGTCTTCGACATCCAGATTCGTCTACTCAGCTATCACTTGTTCTTTGGAATATGGTTAATTCCGAAATAACTTTATATTCTCTAGACCCACGAGATGCTGATGATATATCTCGTATTCCTATTATATGTGACTTCTCTGATGTATTTGTGCCTGTTTTGGGTTTGCCACCCAAGCAGTTTTTGGAGCTTGAGTCCAAGCAGTTGATTCAGTCCAGTTTTTCACCATGGGGTGCCACGGTCATCTTCGTGAAGCAGTCCGATGGAACTCTTAGGCTTTGCATCGACTATCGCAAGCTTAACGAGTTGACCATCAAGAATAGGTATCCATTGCCTAGGATCAATGATATGTTCGATCTATTGAGTGGCGCTAAGGTCTTCTCTCAACTCGACCTTGCCATTGGTTTTCACCGGATCCGAGTCGCGGAAGATAGCATACCTCATATAGCTTTCCGCACTCGATATGGTTCTTACGAGTGGCTAGTTATGCCGTTCGGTTTGACAAACGCTCCTGCTTTCTTTGTAGATCTTATGAATCGAGTATTTCGGGAATATCTCGATAAGTTCGTCCTTGTGTTCATCGACGACATCCTTGTTTATTCTAAGTCTGAAGCCGAGCATGCTAATCACTTGAGAATTGTCTTGAACACTCTTCGTCACCATCAGCTTAAAGCCAAATTTTCCAAGTGCCATTTTTGGAAGAATAAGGTTAAGTTCTTAGGCCATGTTGTTTCTCCCGAAGGCATTTTGGTCGATCCTTCGAAGATCGAATCCATCCAGAATTAGGAGAGGCCTAAGAATGCTCATGAGATTCGAAGCTTCCTTGGATTGGCGGGTTATTATCACCGATTCGTTAAGGGTTTCTCTCGTATTGTGCTTCCTCTCACCATCCTTACTCGAAAAGGCATTCGATTTATGAGGTCCGACAAGTGTGAATCTTCTTTTCAACAGTTGAAGGAGCTTCTCATTAATGCTCCTATTCTAGTGGTTCCCGAAGGGAATCAAGATCTCGTTGTCTACACCGATGCTAGTAGATGTGGCCTCGGTGCCATGCTTATGCAGAAGGATCAGGTAGTTGCTTATGCTTCTAGGCAATTACGACCAAATGAAGTATGCTGTGCCACTCATGACCTCGAGTTAGCCGCCATTTTCTTCGCTTTTAAGATTTGGCGCCATTATCTGTTAGGCAAGCACTTCATTCTATACACCGATCATAAGTCCTTGAAATATCTATTCATGCAAAAGGAGCTCAATATGAGGCAACAACGTTGTCTCTAATTCCTTGCCTCCTATGACCTCGATATCCAGTATACCTCTGGTAAGGGTAATCGTGTTGCTGATGTGCTTAGTCGCAAACAATCGGCTATTGTCTCTATGATGCTAGACGAGTGGGATGTTCTTGAGACCTTATCCCTTTGTGAAATTCGTGATCGAGCTCCATCTTTCGATTCTCCTTTTCTATTATTAAATTTGGATGCTCGACCCATCTAATTGGATCGTATTACCGATGCTCAGCGGTGTGATCCTGATCTTATGCATCTTATCCATAATTGTGAGTCTGAGTCCCGAGATGAGGAGTTGAGGGATTTTAGCATTGATTCTCATGGGTGTCTTCGCAAGAAGAACTACCTTGTTATGCCTTTTGATTCTGCACTTAGGCATGACATTCTTGATGATTGTCATCATTCAAAGTATACCATTCATCCTAGCAGCAGTAAGATGTATGCCGATATGCATCGCCTTTATTATTGGGAAGGCATGAAGTATGATGTGGTGAGTTATGTAAGTAATTGCATGACTTGTCAACTTATCAAAGCAAACATCAGTGCCCTTCTGGTCTCCTTCAACCTTTAGAGATTCCATTGTGGAAATGGGATCAGATTTCGATGGATTTCATTAAGGCCTACCTCGTTCGAGATTGGGCCATTCTAGCATTTGGGTTATTGTTGATTGCCTCACCAAATCGGCTCATTTCATTCCTATTAAGTCTAATAGGAGTGCTTCTCATTTGGCTAAGTTATATATCAAGGAAATCGTTAAACTTCACGGAGTTCCTAGTTCATTTGTGAGTGACCGTGACTCGCTTTTCATGAGTCAATTCTGGCAAATTCTTCAACAAGCTTTGGGAACAAGGCTTAGTTTCAGCACAGCTTATCATCAGTAGTCTGACGAATAGACTGAACGGGTGAATCGTATCCTCGAGGATCTTCTCCGTGCTTGCATTCTAGATTTGGGTGGTAGTTGGGAGGATAACCTACCTCTCGTGGAATTCTCCTATAATAATAGTTTTCAGTCTAGCATCTGTATGGCTCCTTTCGAAGCCTTATACGGAAGGCCATGTCGATCACCTTCGTGTTGGTTGGAATCTGGGGAGAAACTTATTCTTGGCCTAGATTTTGTTCATGATTCTTCCAAGAAGATTGATCTTACTCATCTGAGAATGAAAGAGGCACAAAGTCGCCAGAAATCCTACGCGGACAATTGTAGGAAGCCTCTTAAGTTCTCGGTTGATGATCTTGTCTTTATTTGCGTTTCTCCTTTAACGGGGGTTATGCGTTTCAGTACGACTGGGAAATTAGCTCCTCGCTTTGTAGGACCATTTCCTATTACTGAACGTATTGGCCCTGTGGCTTATAGAATTTCGCTTCCAGCTCATCTATCTGGTATTCACGACGTGTTTCACGTCCCACATCTCGAAAGTGTCTTCGAGAGTCGAATTCTATTATCGATTCTCTTGATTTACAAGATCTTGAGATCTCACCAGACTTATCTATTGTACAGCAGCCTATTCGTGTACTTGACTAGAAGGTGAGACACCTTCGAAACAAGGACGTGCCGCTCATTAAAGTTCAATAGTCCACTAATCCCAATGACTGTACTTGGGAAACCAGAGAGTTTATCGAGCGATCCTATCTCAGTTTTCTATCTTTGCTTAGCGATGGTGAGAAAATATCTTTATCTCAAGCTTATTTTCTTTCCTTTTTGGGTGATGTAATTATGTAGTTGTTAAAAATATTCTCTAGGAATTTCGAGGACACAATTTTGTTAAGGGGGAAAATCTGTAACAACCCGCATATTTTACGATTGTATATTTAAAATATTTTATTTAAATATAGCATCGTCAGTCGGATTTATGTCCGAAATGTCGATTTTTCAAACAGTCGAATTAGGACTTGAGACCACTTCCGTTGAGTCCAAAATGGCGTTTGCGACCTTTTTGAGTATAAACATCGATATGTTTGGAGTTGAGTAGAATTTTGCTATTTTGGGATTTGGGTTGGGTTTCAGCCCATTAACCCATCTTAATACCCTAACTCCTCTACTCTTCATCCATTCACTCATTCCATTTCCTAACACTCTAGCTCAAGAGAAAATGGGGGAAAAGAATGGGAAATAGAAATTCCAAACCCTAGTTTGATTTCGAAATTCAAGTTCTTGATCCAAAATTAAGTGAAGCTTAGGTAAGCATCCTCTTCATCTTCTCCATCTCAATCTCTCTCCAATTTGAGAAAATTCCTATAACCTAATTTAGGAAATATTTGCTTATAATCTTAGATTGGAGCTTTTAGATTTGAAGTTGAAGAGTAGTTGATCTTTCCTTTGCTTTAGAGCTTCTCGTTCATTGTGTTTGGGTTTAAAAGGTGAGTTTTTGAACTCACATCTATGTGTATATCTTTGATAGTTGTTAGGTAGTAATTCCTAACATCTATTCCTTGTCCACTTGCCTTTGGATTGAATTGGTTTGATGTATATTCCCATTTTTGGTGTTTTGAAGTCAAATCTTTAAAAATCCCTATCTTTGATGTTTGAACACGTTTTTGAAAGTGTATCGAGGAGCCTATATGTTGGGTTATCGCTTGGTATAAATCCATAGTCTTCGTTGCTCGTTCGATCACTTCCGGTGTGGATTTTTCCCTTCTTGGGGCTAGACTGTATTCGCTGCAAATGCAGGTTCAGTCGACTGAACGTATTGGTCAATAAACCGAACCATGAAACAGAACGTTACTATGCACCAGTTCAATCGATTGACCAGTCGACTGAACCTGGAAATAGAATGTTTCTGGGCATCAGTTTAGTCGACTGACCAGTCGACTGAACCTGGGAACAGAAAGTTTCCTGATATCCATCAGTAGACTGACTTATATGTGCCAGTCGACTGACCCTAGAAACTGAAAGTTTGGGTTTGAGTCAGTCGACTGACCATATAATCCAGTCGACTAATTCTGGGGAATTTGCATTTTTGCCTATTTTGGGAAGTTTTGTATGGGTTTCCAATTTTTAATCGATTCGTGTTGATCCGATTTGTTTTCATCATTTATTATCGACTTTGACGACTTTTATTCGGGAATTTTGGGAATATCCATTTTGATAGATACGGCATCGATTGCAATGGATGTGATTCACGTCTTCGTATGAGAATTTTTTGTGATTTATCCAAATTTTATGATTCTTGCTAGGTTTCGTATACGGGTTTTATAAATGAGTTTTGAAATGTCTTTCAAGTAAATTGGTTTGGAATAATTATTACATATTATTTCAAGTAGAAAATTTTAGTATCTCTATAATCAGATAGATTGCAAAAGCGGTTTATAAAGTGATTTTATAATGTATGAAAATCTTGTTTTCTCGAACTTATAATTTCAATACAAAATACACATTTTGGCACTATCGAGCAAATGAGAAGGAGAGTTAAACGGTTGGGTAAAACGTGTAGTATGGGATACGTGCGTTTGTCCTTTCGGTTAATTCCTAATTTGTCCGTTTGATCGTTTTGACCTTCGAGTCGAGTTTACCGACGAGATGAGGTAAACTTTTCACCGCTTTAAGTGTGAAATTTACTTGCGATTAGTAAACTGTTCAGTGCGAGCGTGTGATATGGGACTCACGTTAACACTTTTCGGGTTCCTATTTTAGAGTTTGTGACACATTTTCTTATTGGCGTGCCAGTACTAGACCTTCGGGTCATTTTCCATTGTAGCATATTTGTCTTCGAACGTTTGCCATTGCAGCATATTTGTCTTCGGACGTTTGCCATTTTGGCATAATTGTCTTCTGATGTTTCACATAGCGGCGTATTTGTCTTCGGATGTTTGCCTTTGGGCGAGGTACCTATTATGTGAAACGGTACTTGGAAAAATTTCAGTCACATGCGTGTGCAAACACTTTTGAAATGGTTTCTTTGACTATTTTCCCTAATGTATCGCTCTTTCCGGAATTGGTCCTTTGAACCATTCGATATATATTTGAGGCGATTAGTTTGGGAATTCGAACTCTTGGGAGTTCTTTTGAGATTTTCATTGCCTACACTGGCGTGTTGAGATTTTCCTTTTGACGCATATGTATGTATATGTATATATATATATATATATATATATATATATATATGTATGTATGTATTTATATTGAGATTGCCTATTGGCGCTATTTATGGGATTTGCCTTTTGGCGTTTGCTTGAGAATTTAGTATCCTCTTGGGAGATATGATTGCCTTGTGGCAAAGTTTGAGATGAGATCTCTTTATGCATATTTTTGATTTGCCAAGATGGTGGGATTAGGTTTTTACTAAACTACATGTGATGTTTTATGAATGCCGACGATATGAGGCTTGCTACTTTTAGCGTTTCTTGGGCTATTTTGTATCTTGTGAGATTAAATGTTGTGTAGTGACATCATTCTATCACTCGATGTAATCTTACACTTTATTTGTCATTTCTCACTCGAGAATGTTATCATGTTATCCTTGCTCATATTATCACTTATCCAAGTAAACTGATTTGTTTTGCTAGACTGATCCGTGTATTTTATACTCGGGTCAGACCGAGTTGTTTCAGGTTAGGTAAATTTGGACTTAGCCTATTCTGCTTCTGCATGGACTATTCTGCTAGCTCCTTTTTATTATAGCTTTTTGTGTAGTCCTTTTTGTTGTAACTCTGATATGTATTCTTTGGACTTGCCTGTATATTGTGGTTGCTATACCACTTGTCATGTATCATTTGGTATACTCTGTGATGTATCCGTATATGTGTATATGTATGTGATGATCTACTGTTCTATGATGTGTTTTGCATTCGATTGTTGTATTTTGTTCTGATAGATCCTTCAGCCAACTATGGCTTCGTATTAAGTATTTATTGGATATATCGATCCACTTGAGATAGAAAAGAAAAAAATATGTCGATGTATTTAATAGATATTTAAGGCAAGGCTATAGATGGTCCCTCCTATCCAGCCCTATTCTCTACATTAGCAGATAGTATTACCAAGTAATACTATTTGTTAATGTAGGTCTCAGGGTGGGGCGTCACACCACTGCCCTAAAAGCGAAATTTAGCACTATTATGGTGCAATTGATAATTGCTGTCTGCCGCCAAGGTTTACACAACGATCATTCTTATTTGAACATTATTCTTATTGAGACCGTAAAAAAAATTTCAAATCGGTATATTTTATCATTAAACATGACACAAGTTATAATTAATGGCCATTATCTGGAATATTACGAATTAATCATATAATTTGACTTGAGACAAATTTAAAATTATATGTTTTTGAAATTCAAATTTATCTAAATTAAAAACTTTCATTTATTAAACATTCCGATATAGGCCATTATTTTGAAATGTAAGCATTTAATGAAAAATTAA
This sequence comes from Allium cepa, assembly GCA_030765085.1. Classification (NCBI taxonomy): domain Eukaryota; kingdom Viridiplantae; phylum Streptophyta; class Magnoliopsida; order Asparagales; family Amaryllidaceae; genus Allium; species Allium cepa. Next base: position 956,703,996 of record CM060939.1, on the reverse strand, counting down.
TAGTATGATGAACTAATGAAATTCCTGATAGAAATTATAAATTTTTTCCTTCCATTTCTAGAAGGAGTTAAAGTAGCATTTACAAATCGTAACTACTTATAAATGTAACATTGTTAATTTAAAATTTTACTTTGTTTTCTTGAGTCAATTTTGTTTTACTGATAATAAAATTTAAGTATCCAAATGGATAAACTTGCAAATGAATTTATGTGAATTATATTTAATGAGTGTTATGGCACATGCTTCGTGCGCGACACGCTTCGTGAGTAATTTTTTTTTTTACAAATTATATGTGTTTAATCTATTTAAGAGAAATAATTTTCTTAAATATGTAGCTATGTTTTTGCATCAAAATCATGTGTAATCAGTTTGACACTTCTAGGTTGAAACATTTAATTTTTTGTTATTGAATTTTTGTTTCTGTTATCAATTAATAAAGAGCAAAAAGGTATAGGGAGTTTATTGTTAGATCAAATATTTAAGTGACACTAAATGTGGTAATATATGTAGGAGAGCCTATTGAATTTGTCGAAAAGTATAGTTGCTACATATTATTTATAAGTGATAATACATTTGTTAAACCTACAGAGATGCATTTGTGGAAGTTTACAATGATAGTAAAAACAGGAAGAGAAAATTGATAAGATAATAAAATTTAATTATATTATTTTTTCAAAATTTATGAATGATATATAACTTGCCACTTCAGACGTAAATTTATTATCCCAGACGTAATCATCTTTTAAGGGGGATTTTTTTATCGCCGTTTTGATTTCTTGACATGCACACTATCTTCCGTTATAAATGCTTTTGGAGATATATCACCTTTTTGAGTCAACCGTTACTTATAAGAGTGTTTAATATCCACTGATTGGCTAATAAATTGTGTTGTATGTTGAAATTAATTTCTTTATTATATAGACTAAAATAATATTAACTTGACGACGGATATGTACTTTTGAATATTTTTTATAAGAAACATAATCTTTTTGCATATTTAAAAATATAATGACATGAAAAAAGAATAAATTTTCATCGATCAGTTGATTTTATATCTGTAAATAACATGTAATTATGATATTATTTTGAGAATATGCAGAGCAATGCACTTAAAAAAACAACACAAACAAATTCTAAAAATTGCAAATTACCTTTTTAATATAAAATAGAAGTGTAGAAGTTACAGTCGTAGATATGAATTTCTTTCCTATAGAAAAAGATTGAACTATGTTTAAAAATAAAAAAATAACATGAAAAAAGAACAAATTTTCATCGATCAGTTGATTTTATGTCCGTAAATAACATGTAATCATGGTATTATTTTAAGAATACACATGGCAATGCACTTAAATAAACAATATAAACAAATTCTAAAAAGTGCAAGTTGCCTTTTTAACATAAAACAGAAGTGTAGTAGCTGTAGTCGCAGAAATGATTTTTTTTATACTGTAGAATAAGATTACTATAGTGTAAAACATAGTTTTAGTGATATAATCACACTAGCCTGAAGCTATGATATCAGAGGTAAACGTTGGCAAGCAACTCAATGAAGCGTGTCTAAAAAGAAATATTAGTGGTGAGAGATTGAATGGTGGTGACAGAAGAGAGAAGTAGAAAAGGAATAAGGGTGGAAAGAGATGTGAATATGGATGGGTAGAGTGAGTGACATTTATAGGATTTGGTAGATATTTTTAGAATGCTATATTTGTATTATGATGTTTGGATATTTCTATATCGGACCGATTAAGGGTTAAGGATATACTTGCCATGTCTATTTTAAATCATCTGCAGCATCTTAACTCATTTGTTGATTTAAAATTTTTTAGATCAGGGTGGGGAAAAAAGATTTACAGTCTAGATAAATCTTAACCAATTGATATGGTCAAATATTATGTAATGTTATACATGGTGTATGCTATCGAATGATATCTAATGGTCATAAATACTATGGTAGGTTTTTTGTTGAAAAGTTAATAGAGCGGTATCATTGCTATACATATAACATGTTATATTTTTCAACTTATAAATAGAATTGCATAATGCTATATGCTTTTTTCCTATAATTGTATAACATAATATGGTTGTTACCCTTAATTTTGCTATGCGTTTACACTCATAATTATATCACATTATATCAGCTACTTGCTTGATGATGCAGTAAATTGATATAATAACGGCATTATTGATTCGATACAAATTAATGCTTATTAATTCCACTTTCCAACATTTCATTCCTCTTCCCTTAATTCAATTTTTGCACTCATTAAGTTTCCCATATGTATACGTTTTGATTTTTGTATCATTTATTCACAGTTTAATGCATAACCTTGAAATTCATAAATCTCCAGATATGGTATAAAATAAATCAAGACATATATATATATATATATATTCATTTTTTTAAATTAATTAATTAGAATCAACTAATTAAATCGTTTCTAACAATGTGAAACCATTTTTGATATTTGTATTATTTATTCACCGTTTAATGTACAACCTTAAAATTTATAAATATCTATATATGGTATACAATAAATCAAGATATATTCATTTATTTAAACTAGTGGAAATTTGTTCGGAGGGCTTCTCATTCCAGGGTAATAAGTTTTAAGGACAACACTTATGAATAATTAGTTTCGAGAATAATTTTGAAGAAAATAATTAATTCATCTATCTTTTTAAGTTATACAGGAAAATGATAAATTCATATTTTTTTTTTATAACCGAAAATGATAATTTCGTTTATCTTTTTTCTGTAAATTGTCCTTAAATCAAACTTTTCAAAAGTATTGTCCTTAAAGCTTGTTATCCTGAACTAAGAAGCTCTTTGATTGAAAATCCCCTTTAAATAAATTATATATTGACGTGTATTTTTTCCATCTCCATATAAAGGGCATTTTGGAAGTTCACGGTTCGAACAAAAGTTTGATCTTCCAAACCAACTATTGATAAAGATATAGTTAAGAGTTGAAAATAAAATGACAACCATTTATTAATTAAATTGAGTTAACCTATTTGTTAGGCCTTCATTGCAAATACGCAAATGAGTAAATAACAAATAAGCAATAGATAAAAATACCGATTCCCTTTAATTATTTTTTTCTAAGAATGTTGTAAACATTAAAGGCCTGAGATTTGAATTATTAATTCGTGTAATTAACTCATGACTTACTTATGGAAGTAAATTAAGTGCATTTAATGATTTATTTAATGTTTGAATGCAAATTGAACTTGGTTGACAAATTATTACTTAAAAATAATGAAACCAACTAGTGAGAGACTTTGTGTTCATTGATTTATAGAGTTGTATTTATTATGCGAAGAACATAAATCTAATGATTTCAAATATAAAGATTATGAGTTTTTATAATATCAGGGTCATCAAAATTCTATTCTGAAAAATGATTAATTTGAATTTTAGTGTTAAAGTTAAGATGTTGTTTGTGTGACGCCCCACCTCTATACCCACGCTAGCCAAGGACACTACAGGGTCATGCCGTCAACTAACAAGGAGAATAAGGCTGGTTATGGGCGACCATCTACAGCCTTGCTCTAACTATCCATTGAATACATCGACAATAGAGATACCAAGTAGGTCGACATACCCAATGAATACTTGAAACAAAACCGTAGGTAGTTTGAAGGATCTATCAGAACAGAATATAACAACTCAAATGTAATCTACATCACAGAACAGTAGATCATCATATACACATATATTGATACATAACAGAGTATACAAACTGATACACGTCAAGTGGTATAGCAAACCACAACATATAGACGGGTCAAAAGAATACATATACCAGAGTTACAATAAAAGGACTACACAAAAAGCTTTAACAAAAAGGAACAAGGTGAATAGTCCATGCGGAAGCAAAATAGGCTAAGTCCAAAAGCACCTAACCTGAAAAGTCTCGGTCTGACCCTAGTATGAAATACACGGGTCAGTCTAGCTAAACAAATCAGTTGGATAAACTGAACAACAATAAACCTGCAAGGTTACAAAGTATAACAAATATCTCTAAAGGAGATATCACAATAATCTAACAAAAGATGAATCATATGATAACAAAACAAGCCTCATATCATCGGCAACATAGATAAACAAAGGATACAAATATCCCAAGTCAAGCCAAAGAGGCAAATAACAAATACCAATGAAGGTAACACAAGTTCCACAAGGTAATCGCTACATATCATGCGGCTCAAAAAGACCAACACCGAAGGGCGATACCTAGGGAATATACATATGAATGAAACATCAGAAAATTTGCTCGAGCTCAGTACTGTACAAACAAGGATCCATGAGCCCGAAGACCCCAATCGGAAGCGATACTAAAGGGCACCCCAATATCACCCATGCGGCTCATAACGACCAACATCGGAAGCGATACTAAAGGGGACCCCAATATCACCCATGCGGCTCATAACGACCAACATCGGAAGAAATACTAGAGGGCAACAAACCCGAAGGCACAACCCGAAGGCATCATACCCGAAGGCAACAAATTGTAGTGGTGAAGGTCGAAGACCCAGTACTGGACACCACTAACTGGCGGAAAGTGTCATAACTCTCAAAAAGGAATCCAAAAAGTGGTAACGTGAGTCCCATAACCACTCGTTCGCACTAAACGGTTTACTATCCGTGAGTTAATTTCACACTCAAAGCAGTACAAAGTTCACCTCATATCATCGGTAAACCAAACCCGAAGGTTAAAACAATCAATTGAATAGGTCGGGGATTAATCGGAAGGATAAACGCACAGATTCATGGTCCGTGTTTTATCTAACCATTTAATCTCCTTTCCACATTGCTCGAAGTGCGAAATTGTGCATGTGTTTTAAATGGAATTTTTAAATCAGAGAAACGAACTTTTAATACGATTTGAAGAAATTAGTTATAAAAACCCATGAATAAATTCAAAAAGGAATCATCAAGATCAAATAGGCATAAACAACTAATTGGAATCACTATGCATCGATTAAATTTGGAAAACTAAACAAACAAGGAAAATTGGAAAACAACAGTAGATTCAGACGTCTAAAAGAAGGGATTCAGAAGTCTGAATCTGGAAATTAATTTGTTTTCTAGAACAGAATTCAGACATCTGAATCCAAACTTTCAGACGTCTAAAATAGGAAATATTTGGCCTATTTCCTTTCTGGTCGAAATTTAGCCAATTCAGACGTCTGGAATATAATTTCAGACATCTGAATCTGGGATGAAAATATTCCTCCAGAACAATATTCGGACGTCTGAAATAGGAGTTTCAGACGTCTGAAACCTGATGGTCAGGCATTTCCTGAACCTAGGCCATCTATGGCCAACAAATCGAAAGCACTCGGATGCGTGTTGATTATAGGCTTACGTCAAACGACTACCCAACCTTAACGACACACCCAAACACTCTGAACAACATAAACATCAACCATATAAGGTTTTACCTAGATTTGGCTCCAAAAATCAATATTTGGCAATTTCACAAAAGCAATCCAAATCGAAAACAAGTGCATATGAACAAATGCTTGGAATTCATACCCAACATCAATGAAATCAAGAGGAGTAGATGTGAGTTCAAAGCTCACCTTATATCACAAAACAAAGAAGAAGAAACTCAAACACAAGAAGGAGACTAACTACTCTTCACTTCAACTCTACTAGCTTCAATCTAAGAATAAAACACATATTTCCCAAAGTTAGGTTTAGGAAATTTCTGAGATTGAAGAGAGAAAGAGATAGAGAAGATGAAGAGGAGGCTTACCAATAGCTTCTCTTAGATTTTGGAGCAAGAAATCAAGTTTGCAAGAAGAAACTAGGGCTTGCAAATTTCTATTTCCTCTTCCCTTCCACCATTTTCAGTTTTTTCTTAAGTTTTAGAAGAGTGGAATGAGAGAATGGAGAGGAGAGGAATGAGCTAGGTTATTAAACTAATAAATTGGCTGAACCCAACCTAAACCGAACTAGAAAAAGTTGCAAAATTCAACTTACTCCAAACATATCAAAGCTTATACTTAAAAAGTTCGCAAACGCCATTTTGGAACCAATGGAGGTGGTTACGAGTTCCAATTCGGCCATTTGCAAAAAGTAACATTTCAGACCAAAATCCGACTAAGGACACTATATTTAAATAAAATATTTAAATATAAAATTGTTAAATATGCAGGACGTTACAGATCTCCCCTCCTAACAAAAATTGCGTCCCCGCAATTCCTAGAGACGATTCTTGTAACAACTACATACACACAACATTCAAAAGAAAAGAAAATAAGCTTGAGATGAAAAGATAAACTTACCGTTCCCAAGCGAAGATAGAAAACCCGGATAGGATTGCTCAATAAACTCTTTGGTTTCCCGAGTACAGTCATTGGGACTAGCGGACCATTGAACTTTAACGAGCGGTACGTCCTTGTTCCGAAGGTGTCGCACCTCCATGTCAAGTACGCGAATAGGCTGCTGTACAATAGATAATTCCGGTGAGATCTCAAGCTCAGGCAAATCAGGAGAATCAACAACGGAATCCGATTCCCGAAGACACTTCCGAAGTTGCGAGACATGAAACACGTCATGAATGCCAGATAAATGAGAAGGAAGTGAAACTCTATAAGCCACGGGACCAATATGTTCAGTAATAGAAAATGGTCCTATAACGCGAGGAGCCAATTTCCCAGTCGTACTGAAACGCATAACCCCTTTCAAAGGAGAAACACGAATAAAGACAAGATCACCAATCGAGAACTCGAGAGGCTTCCTACGGTTATCAGCGTAGGACTTCTGGCGGCTCTGTGCCTCTTTCATTCTCAACCGGATAAGATCAACCTTCTCAGAAGAATCACGAACAAAATCTGGACCAAGAATAAGCTTCTCCGCAGATTCCAACCAACAAGAAGGTGATCGACATGGTCTTCCGAATAAAGCTTCGAAAGGAGCCATACCGATACTAGACTGAAAACTATTGTTGTAGGAGAACTCTACAAGAAGTAGATGATCCTCCCAACTACCACTGAAATAAAAAATACAAATACGGAGAAGATCTTCCAAGATACGATTCACCCGTTCAGTCTGTCCGTCAGACTGCGGATGATAAGCTGTACTAAAATTAAGCTTTGCTCCCAAAGCTTACTGAAGACTCTTCCAAAAATGACTCGTGAATAAAGGATCACGATCACTCACAATAGAACTAGGAACACCGTGAAGTCTCACGATTTCCTTGACATAAACTTAGCCAAATGCAAAGCAGTCCTATTAGACTTAATAAGGACAAAATGAGCAGACTTGGTGAGGCGATCAACAATAACCCAAATGCTAGAATGGCCCGACCTCGAACGAGGTAGACCGTCAATGAAATCCATAGAAACCTGATCCCATTTCCATAATGGAATCTCTAGAGGCTGAAGAAAACCCGAAGGACGCTGATGTTCGGCCTTAATACGCTGACAAGTTATGCAATTACTCACATAACTCGCCACATCGCGCTTCATGCCTTCCCAATAATAAAGACGACGCATATCGGCATACATCTTACTACTACCAGGATGAATGTTATACTTAGAACGATGACACTCATCAAGAATGTCATGCCTAAGTGCAAAAATCAGAAGGCACAAAAAGATGGTTCTTCTTGCGAAGACACCCATGAGAATCAATGCTGAAATCCCGCAACGCCTCATCACAGGATCCAGACTCACAAAGCTAATAAGATGCAACAAATCAGGATCACGCAGCTGAGCATTGGCAATACGATCCAACAAAATAGGTCGAGCTCCCAAACTAAATAATAGAATAGGAGAATTAGAAGATGAAGCTCGATCACGAATTTCACAAAAAGATAGAGTCTCAAGAATATCCCATTCGGCAAGCATCATAGAAATAACAGCCGAATGTTTGCGACTAAGCGCATCAGCAACACGATTACCTTACCAAGGGTATACTGGATATCAAAGTCATAGGAGGCAAGAAACTCGATCCAACGCTGTTGTCTCATATTGAGTTCCTTCTGAGTAAACAAATACTTCAAAGATTTATGATCGGTACAGAGAATGAAGTGCTCGCCCAATAAATAGTGTCGCCAAATCTTCAAGGAAAAGACAATGGCGGCTAACTCAAGATCATGAGTGGCATAGCGAACTTCATTCGGACGCAGTTGCTAGAAGCATAAGCAACTACCCGATCCTTCTGCATAAGAACAGCACCGAGACCACTACCACAAGCATCGGTGTAGACAACAAGATCATGATTCCCCTCGGGAACCACCAAAATAGGAGCATTGGTGAGAAGTTCCTTCAATGCCTGAAAGGAAGCTTCACACTTGTCGGACCAAATAAAACGAATGCCTTTCCGAGTAAGGCAGGTGAGAGGAAGCACAACACGGGAAAAATCCTTAGTGAACCGACGGTAATAACCCGCCAATCCAAGGAAACTACGAATCTCAAGCACATTCTCAGGCCTCTTCCAATTCTGGATGGCTTCGATCTTTGAAGGATCGACAGAAATGCCATCGGAAGATACAACATGGCCTAAGAACTTAACCCTATTCTCCCAAAAATGGCATTTGGAGAATTTGGCTCTAAGTTGATGGTGACGGAGAGTACTTAGGACAATTCTCAAGTGATTAGCATGCTCCACATTAGACTTAGAATAAATAAAGATATCATCAATGAACACAAGGACGAACTCATCGAGATATTCCTGGAATACCCGATTCATAAGATCGACAAAGAAAGCAGGAGCGTTCGTCAAACCGAACGACATAATGAGCAACTTAAAAGAACCATAACGAGTGCGGAAAGCGGTAAGAGGTATGCTATCCTCCGCGACTCGTAACCGATGAAAACCTGTGGCAAGGTCGAGCTGAGAAAAGACCTTAGCACCACTCAATAGATCGAACATATCATCGATCCTAGGCAATGGATACCTATTCCTAATGGTTAACTTGTTAAGCTTGCGATAATAAATGCAAAGCCTAAGAGTTCCATCAGACTTCTTCATGAAGAAGACCGCGGATCCCATGGAGAAAAACTGGACTGAATCAACTGCTTGGACTCAAGCTCTAAAAGCTGCTTCTTGAGTTCCTCATTTTCCTTTGTAGACATCCTCGTGGGAGGACGACTAACTGGCTGCGCCTAGAATGAGATCAATGCGGAACTCAATTGCCCGCTTAGGTGGCAAACCCGAGACAGGCTCAAAAATATCAGAAAAGTCACAAGCAATGGGAATACGAGATATATCATCATCATCTCGCGAATCAAGAGAATATAAAGCCATTTCGGAATTATCCACATTCCGAAGAACAAGAGATAACTAAGTAAGCGAATCCCGGTGTCTAAGGTAAATAATTCTCTCCGAACAAATAATCCTGACATCATATCTTACTAGCCAGTACATACCCAAAGTCATATCAAATCCCAAACAAGAAATAATGTGCAGACTCGCACGGAAAGAAAAGCCACATAAAACAATCTCAACATCATCACAAAGCAGGCTAAGGGTCGCGGATCCCCCAATAGGATTGGCAATCCTTAAAGAAGTAGCCGAACAAGAAACATCGAAAGATAAATCATCAACGAGCTTTTTCGAGACGAAAGAATGTGAAGCACCCGCATCGAAAAGAACTCGTATACTATGATCATGAAATAAAATAGAACCTTCCAAAATAGATGGAGATATACCTTTGGGCTGAGAGGGACCTTCAGAAGCCTTAGCAGCATAAAGCTTGCTAGACTTGGCACCAGCCGGAACAGTAGGGTAAGTTGAAACATGATGACCTTCCTTCTTGCAATAACGGCAGAAGAGAGGTTTAGGACAAGCTCGAATAATATGATCAGGAGAACCACAATTGAAACACTTCCGAACGAAAGGTGTTCCAACAGACTAAGGCTGAGAGCTAGAACCACCAGTCTTCTTCTTCTTAGAAGGAAAAGGCCTGGACTTCTGAAATGGAAACTGCCTCTTGTTGGGGTTCTTGGAAACCTCAACATCAACATCACTATCACACTCCTTCTCGACGGTCTCGAGATGAAGTGCCGAATCAACCAACTCCTCAAAAGAAAGCTTAAGTTGAAGCAACAAAGACTTCTTAAGATATTTCCTAAGACCAGAAACAAACTTCAAAGTCTTCTTATATGAAGTGCTAATGAATTCAAGACCATACATAGATAAAGCCTCGAATGATGCAACATACTCAGAAACATAAGATTTCCCTTGCTTTAACTCAAGGAAGCGACGGGTCAATAAGACTTTTTAAGATTCAGGAACGAACTTGAGTTCAAATCGCTCCCGAAACTGAGTTCAAGAAAGAGTAGACTCATCAATTTCTGCTACAAGAAGCTCATACCAATCAAGAGCACGCTCTTGTAATAAGCTAGAAGTCACAAGAACTCTATCATGGTCAGAAAGATCCATGCGAGAAAAGATACGCTCGTACGTGTGAAACCAAGCTTGGACTTCAAGAACGGACTCGGAGCCTTTAAATGGCTTTCCCCCAAGATGAGCAAAATCACTACACTGAAGTGCAAAGGCAGACTTGCGAGGTGGAGACACTCGAGGAGGAACTGGAGGCTGAGTGCTCCTAAACAATTCCAAAAACTGATCGACAGACATATAAACGCCATCCAGATGTGAACCATTGGATCGCCCAGCATCCGAACGTCGTCCCCTGCCTCTTTCAGCCATACCCTGAAGTAAGATAAGAACAAGATTAATCACAAGGTAGATGTCCCAATATGGAATATACAGAATTTAAATGCATTCCTAGACGTATTCCCTAAATTCTATCTAACCTTTGATGGTAAAAGGAATAGAAAGGCACGATGATTCAAATATTTGTATTACTTATATACTTTAATGTACCGTAATATGTGTATCTATTCTGTGTTTATCATACTTTGTCCTGAACTCAGCTTTGATACCACGCTGTGACGCCCAACCTCTATACCCACGCTAGCCAAGGACACTACAGGGTCATGCCGTCAACTAACACGGAGAATAAGGCTGGTTAGGGGCGACCATCTATAGCTTTGCTCTAACTATCTATTGAATACATCGACAATAGACATACCAAGCAGGTCGACATACCCAATGAATACTTAAAACAAAACCATAGGTGGTTAAAGGATCTATCAGAACAGAATATAACAACTCAAATGTAATCTACACACAGAACAGTAGATCATCATATACACATATATTGATACATAACAGAGTATACAAAATAATACATGTCAAGTGGTATAGCAAACCACAATATACAGACGAGTCAAAAGAATACATATACCAGAGTTACAATAAAAGGACTACACAAAAAGCTTTAACAAAAAGGAACAAGGTAAATAGTCCATGCGGAAACAAAGTAGGCTAAGTCCAAAAGCACCTAACCTGAAACATCTCGGTCTGACCATAGTATAAAATACACGGGTCAGACTAGCTAAACAAACCAGTTGGATAAACTGAACAACAATAAACCTGCAAGGTTACAAAGTATAACAAATATCTCTAAAGGAGATATCACAATCATTTAAGAAAAGATGAATCATATGATAACAAAACAAGCCTCATATCATCGACAACATAGATAAACAAAGGATACAAATATCCCAAATCAAGCCAAAAAGGCAAATAACAAATACCAATGAAGGTAACACAAGTTCCACAAGGTAATCGCTACATATCATGCGGCTCAAAAAGACCAACACCGAAGGGCGATACCTAGGGAATATACATATGAATGAAACATCAGAAAATTTGCTCGAGCTCAGTACTGTACAAACAAGGATCCATGAGCCCGAAGACCCCAAGCCCAATATCACCCATGCGACTCATAACGACCAACATCGAAAGCGATACTAAAGGGCACCCCAATATCACCCATGCGGCTCATAATGACCAACATCGGAAGCGATACTATAGGGCAACAAACCCGAAGGCACAAACCCGAAGGCATCATACCCGAAGGCAACAAACCGTAGTGGTGATGGTCGAAGACCCAGTACTGGACACCACTAACTGGCGGAATGTGTCATAACTTTAAAAAAGGAATCCGAAAAGTAGTAACGTGAGTCCCATAACCACTCGTTCGCACTAAACGGTTTACTATCTGTTAGTTAATTTCACACTCAATGCAGTACAAAGTTCACCTCATATCATCGGTAAACCAAACCAGAAGGTTAAAACAATCAATTGAATAGGTCGGGGATTAATCGAAAGGATAAACGCACAGATTCATGGTCTGTGTTTTATCTAACCATTTAATCTCCTTTCCACTTCGCTCGAAGTGCGAAATTGTGCATGTGTTTTAAATGGAATTTTTAAATCGTAGAAACGAACTTTTAATATGATTTGAAGAAATTAGTTATAAAAACCCGTGAATAAATTCAAAAAGGAATCGTCAAAATCAAATAGGCACAAACAACTAATTGGAATCAATATGCATCGATCAAATTTAGAAAACTAAACGAACAAGGCAAATTGGAAAAAAACAGTAGATTCAGACGTCCGAAAGAAGGGATTCAGACGTCTGAATCTGGAAATTAATTTGTTTTCCAGAACAGAATTCAGACGTCTGAATCCATACTTTCAGACGTCTGAAATACGCAATATTTGGCCTATTTCCTTTCTGGTCGAAATTTCCAATTCAGACGTCTGGAATATAATTTCAGAAGTCTGAATCTGGGATGAAAATATTCCCCCAGAACAATATTCAGACGTCTGAAATAGGAGTTTCAGACGTCTGAAACCTGATGGTTAGGCATATCCTGAACCTAGGCAATCTATGGCCAACAAATCGAAAGCAATCGGATGCGTGTTGATTATGGGCTTACGTCAAACGACTACCCAACCTTAACGACACACCCAAACACTCTGAACAACATAAACATCAACCATATAAGGTTTTACCTAGATTTGGCTCCAAAAATCAATATTTGGCAATTTCACCAAAGCAATCCAAATCGAAAACAAGTGCATATAAACAAATGCTAGGAATTAATACCCAACATCAACGAAATCAAGAGGAGTAGATGTGAGTTCAAAACTCACCTTATATCACAAAACAAAGAAGAAGAAGCTCAAACATAAGAAGGAGACTAACTGCTCTTCACTTCAACTCTACTAGCTTCAATCTAAGAATAAAACACATATTTCCCAAAGTTAGGTTTAGGAAATTTCTGAGATTAAAGAGAGAAAGAGATAGAGAAGATGAAGTGGAGGCTTACCAATAGCTTCTCTTAGATTTTTGAGCAAGAAATCAAGTTTGCAAGAAGAAACTAGGGCTTGCAAATTTCTATTTCCTCTTCCCTTCCACCATTTTCAGTTTTTTCTTAAGTTTTAGAAGAGTGGAATGAGAGAATGGAGAGGAGAGGGACTGAGTTAGGTTATTAAACTAACAAATTGGCTGAACCCAACCCAAACCCAACTAGAAAAAGTTGCAAAATTCAACGTACTCCAAACATATCAAAGCTTATACTTAAAAAGATCGCAAACGCCATTTCGGAAAAAATGGAGGTGGTTACGAGTTCCAATTCGGCCATTTGCAAAAAGTAACATTTCAGACCAAAATCCGACTAACGACACTATATTTAAATAAACTATTTAAATATAAAATCGTTAAATATGCGGGTTGTTACAGTTTGTGCATACAGTTTTGTAGTTGAATAAATATGTTAAGTATATCAATAGATTTTACTATGTTAATTTTGGTGATTGAGAAATTTTGAATATTTAATTCATACCATTGGTCTTGAAAATTTTCATCCAAAACAAGACAGAATATTATCATTTCAAAGACATGAGTGCATTCTTGAATTTTATTGTTGTTTTTGTAACGATCTGCTAATCCGCACAATTCAAGCTGACAATAAACCACACATGTCCAACCCAAATTGAACAGAAAGACGGATAGTTATGGGGAAGAAAGAAGAAAGAAGAAGAGAAGAGAGAAAAAGTAACTAAAAACAAGAAAGAATCTCACAATCGCAGTGGAACAATATATAATATAATATCAGTGACCTTTACAAAAGAGAAACTGTAATATACATACATCCAGCAGAGTACAACAAATCACAGTCATCAGTCTTGATAGTTATAGCAACATGTCCTCACAAATTCTGATAATTAAAATAACCAATGCAGCGTGAAAATAAACATTTACATGAATATGACTTAAAGACCTCCAATTCATCTCCTGAGCTCCAGTGCATCCAAAGCATTCGGTAAATATGCTCGGTCTGACCCGAGCATTATGATAAAATAACACCTGAGTCAGTATGGTAAACCAGCATGAGAAAACACACCCAGAATGATATCTTAAGTTACCAAACTGTTTTCAAGCTTAAAGTATCTCGTAAGACCACGCTGTGCATAAATACGTACGGATTTTTCCCTTACGATAACCAAAATATTTTTTTATAGAAAATCCATTGATATTATAATATTGTTTATGGATAAGGTAAAATATGAATATAGTTGAAATGCTTGCATATCACGTTTTAGCATAGTTGGGCTCAACTAAGTCCGCATGGTACTTATTGGAGGATGGATTCCATACATTGACTGGGTTATCGCCAATCATGGTGCATCTCAAGATAAAATAATGCCAAGGACCTCACTAAGATCCCCTACCAATAAAGGATCAGCCAACCACTTGACTAGTAATATTGAATATGATCACCTCTCCGTTATTGGGCCCCGAAGCATGCAAATGAGAGATAATTTCGACTCTAGATAGGGATGATAATACCCTACTTAGGAGCAACCCACTTAGCCTTACTGCATCTTCCATGTTTTAGTCATTTCCGGTTGATGAGGCTTGAGGCTACGTTTTAACTTTTATATAGCACTTCCCACTTGGTATGCTAATACCGCCCTTCAGGCAATAATGCAATGCCAGCATTCATCCATACAAGTTCATTTTGAAACTGAACAAAACCATAGGCACCACTTATACTGTATCCATTTTGGGAATAACCCTTAGGACTAGTAGCAAGCAGCCCTTGCACTTCATAGAGCTCCATCTTAAATTCCATCAACTTCAAGATGTCTTCACTTTGCAACGCTTGAGTTGGATTGAAGTGGTTTTCGGATAACATATCCGATTCCGGTCTCTTCGAAGCAACATTTGGTAATTTACGGTAAACTCAACCCCGTTTCTTTAAGTAATAAGAATAAATGATAAGAGCGGAGATCACCTCTTAACTTCTCATGGATGAATTTCCTTATCATTTGTCCTAAGAGAATGAAACAAGATTTATATGCATAGTATAACATCACGCAGATGACTGTGCCATATAACTCATGTGTTTCTTCTAGAAATTTCCAAAGTCACGTTTTTAGGTCCATATTTGGTAGTCGGTTATTTAACTATCCAAATACATACATCCAATTCAGGGATTTATTTCCAAAAAGAAAAACCAACATTGGTTAAGCACATACGTGACCACTAGCCTCATTAGTTTATCTTTTCATTAATTAAATTCATCTTATAAATACTTGTATCAAAATACTTTTACAAAGATATATTCATAATCCCTATATTCTCGATACTTTGAAAAATATCCATATACTTATCTCAATGGTATAAGTATATTCACATAACGGAGGATGAGATGTCCCACCACCTCGATCCTTGGAAATCGACACACATAAATCCTAGGTATTCACATACCGCAAATCCAAGTGCCGAAGAGGCAAATTATCTTGGGTAAGAAAAAAATTAAAGATAGAATGGAATCTCACACGAATGGAATAACATATATTATTTCTACATATAACCTTTATAGTGGAAAGTTTAAATATTTTTATAAGAGTTAAACATGGACAGTTATATCTTTCCTTACAAATGCGGAATACAATAATACACAAGTGTGGTGGAAACAGATAATAATCTTTAGAAGAATCTTCTAACTCCATGCTTCGAGCTCCGTCTAGATTTCTTCTAAACAAACCTAACTACTAGGCTTCCAGGAAAATTAGGGCACCCAGAGTTTAAGGGAAAAAGAGGATAACTCCGGGTCAGTCATGGGACTGATGTGAGAAACTCAAATTATGCGTTTTGAAAACAAAAGGTATCTCATAAGATAATGCCGCAAATAAACATGAAACAAATTTTTACCTTATGATAACCAAATCATTTTCTACGCAAAATCAATTGTTATTATTTTTAATGACATTCTTTTTAAAACATTTGCAGGTAAACCTATTAATCTTAGTGAAATTGTTACCATTATTAAATTCCTGATATGTTAGGCTCTAAAAACAAAACTCTTACAAGGCTCATTCAGAGAATGGATTTTATAAAATGGCAGGTAAGGAACTACCTTCTGTACTTACATCTCTAGAGGGATGTACCGAGGATCGACACCTTCGAAAACTCTGCACCTGGCAAGACCGGCCTACCCATGAACCCACCTGGTGGTGGACAGAACCGAATATGACATTACCTCGGTCATCACCGACCTATCCGAGAGCTCTTTTAGCACACACAACGTACCCAACATATAGAGAGTTATCTAGAAAGGTGATGATCATACCTTAATGGGCATGACCCACTTAGCCTCACGGCTTGCCCTATTTAAGCCATTTTCGGTTGATGAGGCCCGAGGTAACGATTACCTTTCACATAGCACATTCTACTTTGAATGCCACACTGCCATTCTATGATCACATAACTGATTTCTACATATGTATAACTCCCGAGCTCATATGTCTTAGGAAATGGTGTTAAGTTAAGATAAGTTGCCTTCTCCACCATCAAACATATGATACGTTCATAGAGATCGGTCAATGTGATTAGAAATGCAATGTTGGACATTCGTCCATACAAGCTGTCCAGGAACATGACAAACCGAAGGCACTCTCCTAGCACATCCTATTTGGATTACTCCAAGGATTGATAACGAGAAGTCCTTGCATCAAAGATATCAAATAAAGTACCACCACCACATAATATATGATATAGGACATTTCCTCCGACTGTTAGTGACAAGAAGCCCTACATTTTATCTTCCAAATCATTTCCATGTTTTCACCTCGAATATTTAAATTGGTTCGAAGTGGTTTTCGGATAAGAATCACTTCAAATCCGACCCTGGTTCCTTCAAACAAATCATTGATAAAGAATTGATAAGTAAATAGGGAATTATTCTTTTGATTTATTACTTCCTTTTTACCGAAAATATCTTCAAGAGATATATATCTTCAAAATTTTCTTTTCGGTATATATAGGATCATTAAACCTCATTTGTCCAATCCCTTGGTTACTTAAAACCTTTTTAAATCTTGAAATAATTCTAAATCATTTCTTTTTCTATTTACAAAGATATTTCCAAATCATTTAATTTAAATCTTAATAAGATTTCTTAATTCAAAACTAAAAACTTTTATTGAGTTAAAACCATGTTATCTAGGATGTTAATGCAAAACTAGTAAACATTAGGTGAGAAGCATCTACATAAATCATCTCATTTTACTTAATATCAATTCCTGTATTTGATAAGTACTATGGCCGGAATAACGACGAAATCACCTATAACGACCGGTAAATTCATCACTTCAGAAAAATTTCAAAATATTCAAAAAATAGGATTTTTAAAACATAAACAATGTATTATATAATAAATAATATTAGTGATCTTATTTTGAATATATATATATAAGAAAAATATACACTTGGGTAAAAAAATCGATAAAATGATCGAAAATTGTTTTATCGATAAATAGCTCTTTAGCCATCGGACATCGCGTGCCAAGTTGGATACATACACTCATTTGTGTATACAAATGCAAATATGAAATAAAGTAATTTATTTATTTATGGAAAATTAAACATATTTATGACATCATTATGGTGTCATCATTTCTAATTAATTGATTTTTGAATTTAAATTTAGTTCAAATGATTTAATAATTATTAAGTAAGCTCTTTAATTTATTTTATAATGATAGAAATATTATTTTTAAACTTTGTTTACAAAAATGTGTATATTAACTAAAATTTAAAAATATGACCGGAAATCAAAATCGTAATTCATAACAATTCAGCATGAATAATTTGTACAACGTTGTGGATTATATATGCACATATACATACACACATACATGAAAACGTTTACATACACATGAACATGCATATGTACATGTATATATATTTGTGTGTATATATTCAAAAATATCCAAGATATTATCTACATCCTTGCTTCTTAAGTTGACACAAACTTAACCTTCTTACACACAAGTACATGCATCATGAAAGCACATGGAGTGAGGGGTCAATTCGGCCATGTGGGTGATGGAGATGGTGCATGTAGTAGTGATGGGTAATGATGTATTTATGTAAAATATCTTAGAATTTTTCTTCCTCTTCTTTCCCTATAAATACCATCCATTCTCTTCATTTTCATTTTCCTTCTTCTTCATTTTCAAAGCATTTATCCTTCTCCTTAATGGTTTCCACCCTAAAAGAAATAATGGCTAAATTCATTTCAAAAAGAAACTAAAATGATATTGTACATATATATTGTGTAAAACACCTCAAAACTCAACCCAAACTCCTACTCTTCATTCTCTTTACCCATGGTCACCACCACACACCACCATAGCCGAGCCTTCCCTATAACCAAGGCCATGAGCCCCTAGTCAAGGCCGAGCCCTCCAAAGGCAAGAGACAAGTGATATTGAGCTTAGATTTTGAGTTAGCGAAGCTATAGCCATTAGGTTAATCGTTCAATCCAAGGTGAGAACACTTACTTATATTATATTTCTGGATGATGATATGGTGTTTGAAATAGATGTTTAATATGCTTTGATCGTCAAATTTGATTGCTTAATATTGTTGTTTAATTGTATTAACAAGTCCCGCTTAGTACACGTCGAGAATCACAAAGGAAACCGCTTTTCTTTTATTAATGAAGTGCTGTTATGGAATGTTTAAACCTCTTTAAAATGGTTTAAAATGATTTGGAAATGTTTTATAATCATTCGAAAGTGTTTCGATAAAGTTTGAAAAGAAAATGGAAAATTGGTAAAAATAGGCACGTCGCGTAATAGTAGCTCGTGATTTCGCGCCATAACAGTTTAAATCCACTTATACAATGGATTCAGATTTCTTTGAAATAAGAATTTTTTGAACTCTTGTGATCATAGTTTTCAACTAAAAGAAAAGGATTGAGATTTGGTTTAGTAGATTGTAAATTATGAGTAAAACAAGTTTTGAAAATAATCGCGGTTTTGCATTTTGGGATCCATAAAGGGATTTCTTTAAAAATTTTATAAACTGTTTAAAAATTTGAAATAAATTTTAAAAATCTTTTAAAATGTTTTAAATGTGATTTGAGTTATAAAAAATGAATTTCCAAATGATAAAACCCGTTTTGATCAATATAGCTTTAAAAGCACTTTCCGCAGCACTTTTCCGTGACACTTTTCTATAACTTTTGAAATATAGTTTTAAACGCAACCATTCTTTTCCAAATCTTTTGGAAATATTTTCAAATGATTAATAAAGTATTTTAAAGATGATTTAAAGGATTTACGAAGATGTTAAATATTAAATTATTTAGAATCAATCAAATTACTTGACCACCTTTTGAGTATTATAGTGGTAGTGTTTAGGCTTGGGTTAGGAAAACCAGTTTCCTGCTCTCCTTGGCTACCCTGACTGGCCCGACGGATGGGGTAGTAAGTTTGATTTACTCGGATCAAAATTTTTCAAAGTATAAAGGATATAATTTCCCAAAAGTAAATAACTTGGGTTTTATAGCGATAATCTTCTTATACTTAGTATTAAAGCCCATAGAGGGGACTCGTACTATTTGTTGAATTTAAAAGGTGATTTCACCGTTATTCCGCTCATAGTACTTGTTGAATACGGGAGCTGATATTGAGTAGAAGTAGATGATTTCTATAGATTCTGCTCGCTTAATATTTACTGGTTTTGGATCAATATCCTAGATAACATGGTTTTAACTCAATCAAAATTTTGATTTTGAATTAAGAAATCTTTGTTAAGATTCAAATGAAATTATTTGAAATTTAAAAAGGTTTCAAGTAATCAAAGGATTTGATAAATGAGGTTTAATGGTTCCATATATACCAAAAAAATGTTTTAAAAATATATATCTCCAGAAGATATTTGATGAAAATAATTAATCAATCAAAGAATAATTCCCTATTTACTAAACACCTTTCTATCGATGATTGGTTTGAAGGAACCGGGGTCGGATTTGAGTGATTCTCATCCGAAAACCGCTACAAACCAATGTATGCATTTGAAAAATAAAGAACCGATAAAGATAATGAAGGATGAAGACTGGAGGTGTGACGCCCCACCTCTATACCCACGCTAGCCAAGAACACTACTGTGAATGCTGTCAACTAGCACGGAGAATAAGGCTGTTGAGGAGCGACCATCTGTATAATTGCTTTGTGCGAGTACCGATATGCCAGATAAAATAATAACTTTTCATCTTAAGAGGAAATCCGACATACCGATACAAACTCAAAGCAACTACACAGTGGCTATAAAGGTCTTCGGAAACAAATATAGAAATAAACATAACACAAATCAGTCACAGACAATTCATATCACAAAGGCGGAAATAGATATGAATATAACACTAACACATGAAAGTGTATATCAGAGTAGTGGTCAAAAGATCCACGATAATACAAAAGAATAGCAACACGTGCTATACAAAAGAATACAACTATGAGTCTGCATCTCAAGTGTATACAACAAAATAAACTACTAATCTAAGTAGTTTGCCAAAAGTCAGAGTAATGATCCTAGATGAGAAGTCAAGTAGAGGCACCTACAACATCTCGGTCTGACCCGAGTATTATTTAAGAAGAAAATAATAAACGGATCAGTCTAGCTATAAATATCATAAGAAATGATATAGAATAGGAGATATGAAATAAACATATAATAATCACAATGCCAAGCTGTGATAAATAAGTAATTGAAAATCAACAAGAGATTAATCAATATCACAATAATCTACTCAAGATAAAAAGGAATGTCATACTCCTGATTTCATTCACCAAGCCACAATAAATGACATACATATATCCATGCCAATCGTAAAAGTTGGTGAAACATAAATTCCAGAAATCGACACACGAAATCCAGAAATCACAATAAAAAGGATGGCCAATCCCAGAAAAATGAGCCGGAGCTCCTCCAGACAGGGTATAGTCCCCCATTGCGGACATTGAGCCGAAGCTCCTCCTGGTGAGTCAAAAACTCCTCCTGACAGGGTATAGTCCCCCATTGCGGACATTGAGCCGAAGCTCCTCCTGGTGAACCGAAGTTCCTCGTGACAGGGTATTGTCCCCCATTGCGGACATTGAGCCGAAGCTCCTCCTGGTGAACCGAAGTTCCTCGTGACAGGGTATAGTCCCCCATTGCGGACATTGAGCCGAAGCTCCTCCTGGTTAACCGAAGTTCCTCGTGACAGGGTATAGTCCCCCATTGCGGACATTGAGCCGAAGCTCCTCCTGGTGAGCCGAAGCTCCACAAAAAAATGAAGTATCGTCCTCGACGTGGACAAAGAGACATCGCACATTGCTAGTCTAAATCACAAAGATGATCGTCATGATCAATGAGAAGTGTCAATTACACTAAGCTAGTAAATATAAAAGTTTGGCTTCATGTCCCATAACCACTTACTTAACTTAAACATTTACGAACAAACTGTAAATCTCCACTAGAAAATTGTCACAAGAGATTCAATCGAACAAGTCCAAGAATTAACCGACGAAGTAAACTCATGCGTTTCATACCACTTGTTTTACTAAGCCGTTTAATTAGATTTCTCATACGAGTGAGATAAAGGCTTGTATATACTAATAGATTGGAAAACGGTTTAAGAAAATGAATTTGGTATTAAAGTAGAGTTGAAATCATTTGAAGAAAGAGTTTTGATATTTACTACTAGTATAGAAAACCTTTATATTTTTTAAAGTGACAAATCACAAAGAAGATTGTAAGAACAACCAATTACTAAATTCACATTCGAAGACGTGAATAAAATCCAAAGAAATCGATACCAAATCCATAGAAATGGATATTTCCAAAATTCCCAAAGAAAAGGTCATCAAATCATAATAGATGATAACAACAAATAGGAAACAACACGAATCGATTAAAGTTGAAAATTTACTCAAAAATAGCCAAAATAGGCAAAACTGCACATTTCCAGACGTCTGATTTGGAATCCAGACGTCTGGATTTGTTCTCTGGAAATAACCCAGAGAACACTCAGACGTCTGAAACCTCAAGTCAGACGTCTGAGACCTATCCAGACGTCTGGTTTGATGGTTCAGACGTCTGAAAATAGTCTCTGGCTTTTTTTTATAATATGCGTGCATACATATTTACCTTCCAGGTCCAAACCAGACGTCTGGACTTGGTCACCAGACGTCTGGTCACCTGGTCTACGCAACAATTTGCCTAGGCCAAAGTGGCCAAAACGTATCGGGAGCGATCGGACGAGCGACGACGACTAAGGATTTATGCCTAACGACAACCTGGTCTTATAGGCTCTCCGAAACACCTACTAAAGCATGATCAAACATCAAAGTTATGATTTTTAGAGAATTGGCTTCAAACACCAAAAATTGGAATATTCACAAAAGCAATCCAAATCAAAATCAAATGCACATGAATAAGTGTTAGGAATTCATACCTAACAATCACAGATAATTATAAGCATAGATGTGAGATTAAAAATCTCACCTTTGAACTAAATTTATGAAGATGAAGCTTGAAAGCAAATGGAATCAACCACTTCAATCTCTCACTAGAAGCTTGAATCTAAGCTTAAAAGAGAAACATTTCCTAAATTAGGTTTAGGAAATTTCTGAAATAAAAGAGAGAATGAGTTGGAGAAGAAGAAGGAGATGCTTACCAATGGGTTCTCATAGATTTTGGAGCAAGAACTTGGATTTTGCTATGGAACTAGGGCTTGGAGTTTTAATTTCCACTCCTCTCCACCATTGTTGCTAAAGCTTGAAGGGTTAGGAATTGGAAATGAAGTGAATGAAGAGGAGAGTGTTGGAACTGAGTTAAGTGGTTAATTGGCTCAGCCCAACCAAAGCCCTAAACGGGAAAAAGTAGCAAAAATCAACTTTCTCCAAACATATCGAAGCTTATACTCAAAAAGGTCGCAAACGGCATTTTGAACTCAATGGAGGTGGTCTCGAGTCCTAATTCGACCGTATGCGAAAAGTAGCTTTTCGGACTAAAATCCGACTAACGATAAAATATTTATATAAAATATTTAAATATAAAAATCGATAAATATGCGGGTTGTTACAGGAGGTCTTCGGGGTGGAAGGACTGCTTGTTGATAATTCTGGTTAGCTCCCAAAGAACTAAAGTAGTGGTGGTCCATTTATTTCTGAAATTCTTCGAGTTGCAACAACTTCTCCATACTAATCCTAAGGGTAATCCTCAACAGGATGTGGTAGGAGAGTACCTTTGGTTTGAACTATTCTTGGACAACTTTTATGGACAAATGTTTGGTGTTTCATTTGTAATTACATAGATTGATCTCTTTGAACGTATCATCTGATGGTGGCGGAGAAGGAAACTTCTCTTAGCTTAACACACTTTTCTAAGACATTCGAGCTTAGGAGTTATACATTTGTAGAAATTAGTTGTGTAATTAAGGAATGGCAATGTGGCATTCAAGTGGAATGTGCTATGTGAAAGTTAATCATTACCTCGGACCTCATTAGACAGAAATGACTTAAACAGAGCATGCCGTGAGGCTATGTTGGTCGCACCCATAAGGGTATGTTCATCACCCTTCTAGATTACTCTATATATGTCAAGTATGTTGGTTATGCTATTTCGGGATCTCGGATAAGTCGTTATGACTGGGGTGACGTCATATGCGATTCTATCCGCCACCAGGCAGGTTTGTGGGTAGGTCGGTCTTGCCAGGTGCAAAGGTTCTGAAGATGTCGATCCTCGGTACATCCCTCTAGAGGTGTACTATATGGAAGGTAGTCCTTTACCTGCCATTGTATGAAATCCATTCTCCAATAAGTGCCATCGAACTTGATTGTAGAACCTATTTTGTAGCTTGTATGCTGGAATTTAATAATGTAACAATTTCAACTAATATCCATAAGTTTACTTGCAATTGCTTTCAAAAGAATGTCGTTAAAAATAATATCAAATGAAACTTACGTAGCAAATATTTTGGTTATCATAAGGTAAAAACCCGTTTCTATTTATGTGTGGCCTGGTCTTATGAGATATCCTTTTGTTTTCAAAATGCATATTTTGAGTTTCTCACACCACTCCCATGATTGACCCAGAGTTTATTTTTCTTATCCCTTAAACTCTAGGTGCCCTAATTTTCCCCGATAGCCAACTAGTTAGGTAAGCTTGGAGAATTTTGGAATGGATCATGGATCATGGAGCATTTTATCTCTTTTATTGTAGTCATCAATCACTTTCCTCTGTGTTTGTATTATGTATTAGTATCTACGAGCACTGTAAGGATAGGTCATTATAACTATCCCATCTGGGTTAGTACCTGTAGTAACTCTGATGGAACAATTTGGAATAATTGCATGTACTATTCATATGTATAATTATGTGTTAAATACGATGTGAGGTTCTATTATTGTCTTATACTCTATCTTTATTTCTACCCCATGGTAATCTGCCTCTTCGGCACTTGAATTTATGGAATGTGAATACCGAGGATGTATTAATTTCGATTTTTAATGGTCGAGGAGGTGGGTCATCACATCGCCTTTTCAATTCCATGAATAGTATGAGTTCCCTCTTCAAGCTTTAATATAAAGTATAAGAAAATTATTTCCATAAAATCCAAGTTATTTATATTTGGAAAATTATATCCTTTATACTTTGAAAATTTTTGATTCAAGTAAATAAAATTTAACATCCCCTCCATCGGGCTGGTTCGGATAGCTAGGGAGAGCAGGAAACTGGTTTTCCAAACTCAAGCCTAGACACTGTCTCTCTATCATCCATTAGGCGGTCAAGTTATTTGATCGACTCTAAATCATTTATTTAACCGTTTGATAAATCCTTCAAATCACCTTTAAAATAATTTATTAGTCATTTAAAAACATTTGCAAAAGATTTGGAAAAGAATGGTTGCGTTCAAAATAATATTCCAAAAGTTATAAAAAGTGCTACAAAAAGTGCTTTTTAAGCTATATTGATCAAAATGACTTTTCTATCATTTTGAAATTCATTTTCATAACTCAAATCACTTACAAAACATTGAAAAAGATTTTTAAAATTTATCTCCAATTTTTAAACAATTTTAAAATATTAGTTTTAAAGAAATCTTTTTATGGATTCGAAACTGCAAAACCGCGATTTTTCAAAAAAATTATTTTACTCATATTTCAAAATCTTCTTATCGAAATCTCAATTTTATTTCTTTGTTTGAAAACTATGGATATAATAGTTTGGAAAATTCTTAACTCGTATATGTTCGTTTGACTTCTACGGTGCGAAATCGCGAATTACCGTTGCACAATGCGCCTATTTTTGACTCAATTTACAATATTCAAGTAAACTTTGCCAACGCACTTTTAGATGTTTATAAAATATTTCTAAATCATATTAAACCATTTTTAAGAGGTTTAGACATTCCATGTACACCATTTCATTCAATAAAGGAAAGTGATTTCCTTTGTGCTTATCGACGTGTATTAAGGTGACCTGCATATATATTCAACAAGCATATTAAACAACCATCATCAACAATCATATCCAAAAATATATCATCCTATAGCATATATAATTATAGTTTAGGAGTTTCTCACCTTCATTTTCCCCTCGGGCTAATTTAAAATTGGCTATAACTTTGCTACGATGTCTTAAAACTCTATGGAACTGAACTCTTTGACCTTGAATGGGCTTGGCCCAGCCTAGGGTACTCACGGCCTTGATGATGAGAGGAAGAAGGTTCAGCCAAGGGAAAAAATGAGTTTGTCCGTGGCTTTTAAAAAGGTAGGGAAGTAGTTTGATGATAGTTTTGAGGTGGTTTTACTAACATACATACATACATATACATATATATATATACACACACACACACACACGAACATACACACACACACACACATACATACATACATTTATATGCATAGTATGATTTTAATTCTCTTTTACCAAATATTTTCCGTTCTTTTAGTAAGCACTGAAGCCATGAAAAAAGCTTGAAAGTGGAGGTGAAGATGATAAGAATGTGATGAAAAAATATGAGAAAGTGTATGGGTATTTATAGGAGAAAATATGGAAAAAATATCTAATGGTACAATTACCATTTTTCCCTTGACCCGCACCCCTTTCCTCTCCCCTAGGTTCGGTCGAAGTGATGTTTGCATGGGTGAACCTATGCGCTAGTCCATATGTGCGTATACTTGTGTGTACTTGGTTGACTTTGAGTTTGCTTAAGGCTTAAGAAATTAAGAAATATCTTATATATTTCTTTATATCTGTGTGTGTGTGTGTATGCATGTTTATGTGTAAGTTAAAGTGTACATATATGTTATATATGTGCGCATTATATGTTAATAAGGTTGCAACAACCTCTGAACGACTTCTATTCGCTAAATTGTTGAAAATCGGGAAACCGATTCCGGTCACATTTTTACTTATATCTCAAATTACATAAAAATGTAAACAAAATTTGAAAACTAATTTCTTATCATTTTAAACTAATTAAAATGATCAAATTTTATTTATAAAACAATATAAATTAATAATAACAATTATTTACAAAATTGCTATTATACCGATAAAGCGATATTAATTTTTTTCCTTGTATTTTCAAATTGAATATATATCCTTATAAAACTATCATAATTGATTCATTATCACTTTATAATTATTTAAAATGAATAATAACCTTTTAAAATCATTATTTGAATAATCATTAAATCTCAATATAATTTAATAAATCAATTATTAAATATAAGGGCATCACTGATGATGTCATAAATACATTTAATTTTCCAAAAATAAAATAATTGATTTTATTTCATATTCTTGTTCAATTATAAAAATAAGTGTATGTATCCAGCTCCATGCGTTATTTTTTATGATTGTAGAGCTGTTTATCAATAAAACGATTTTCGGTCATTTTATCGGTATATCTCCAAAGGAAATATTTTTGTAAATATCCATTCAAAAATAAGATTTATTATCACTAAAAACAACATTATTTTTATTATCAACCTTGTATTTGAAATAAATATAATTTATCAAAGTGATAAATTTGCGGGTCGTAACGGACTTCCCTCCTTAAAAGAATTTCGTCCTCGAAATTAATCAAAAGAAAACCCAATGTTGTTTGCCCATATATGTATGTATGTATATGTATTTTTTAAACCTATACCCTTATGATGTACATTGGTTATCCATATATAATATATGGTCCGATCTTGTATTAAAATTCACAACTTTACTTCCAATCTAGTACTAATCCCTGATCCTCTAGCACAGACTCTGACCAGGCTTTCTGATCAGAAAATTAACTTTTCCTCACATAGCTCACAAATATGATAAAAAACTCAAGTATCCAATCACAAATCCTCATCGATGTTTGTTGTCAAGTATCGAGTGATAAATTCATTTTTGGACTAGCGTAAACACCTCAAAATTCTATACTCGAATCTTAGATTAAATTTTTGTGATGAAATAATCCACATACTTCATATGAAAACATTTCATAAATTTTCATTCTTTATTCAAACTTATTATGTTAGTTTATACGTAACCATTTTACATTTTTATTCCAAATACTTTTACTTAAAAACACATTTCTTTTCAAAAGATAAATAACACATCTTAAAACATATATCGATGGTTTCTCAAAAAAAAATCATTTCTAAAATATTTCATCAAACCAATAAATTACCATAAACTTCCTTTGTTGGTTAAAACTTAATGTTTCTTTAATACATATACTGTAATTTTTCTTTTCTTTGATTCTCCCTAGATTATTTATTAAAAGATTCTGCTTTCAGGCCTTTTAATTATTTCATAATACCATTTCTTCTTCAAAAAAATCCTTCATCTAAAATTTTCTTACTTCTTCCCTCAAGAATTCTCATTAAAAGATTCATATAAATGCAAAGTTGGAACAAAATATCATATTATATATTTCCATACTTCCATATTTATCATTTCAATTTAAATTTGGGTCAAAAAGAAAACCCCCCTCCAAACACCGATACAGTGCAAAATACTGATCAAAACAACATCCCAGCCGAGCTGCTATATATATATATATATATATATATATATATATATATATATATATATATATATGTATGTATGTATGTATGTATGTATGTAATAGACCCACCCTTAACTACCCTACCCAACATCTCTTTTACTCCTTTGAATCTGATGTCGATGGCGGGCTCCAGTACCCAAGATCTGTAAAAACTTCTCCAAATCCTTCCTTCTCACTTTCTAGCTCATCATTAGGCTTGTTGTCTCCTCTTTCGGTTGCATTTCTTTCTCAACCTAGGATATCCATGGTTGGTTCCACGGGACATGTCCCATACCAACCTGTATTCCTGGGACTACCCTACCCTCTTCCAATTCTTCTAGGCCTTTCATACCCACATCCTAAGGATTTTCGAACTCTTCAACTCCTTCCTCTTCCACCGCTATTTCTTCATTTTTGCTTACCACTTCGTCCCAGTTTGTGTAGGAACTGGATGATTCCTCTTACTATACAATATGCTCGCCACCCAAATCCCATATCACATTGCTACATTTGCTTGATATTATGGCATTTGGGTCTTCCATCGATTTTGGTTTTCTTCCATGGGTACAGACTCTTCTTATATGGGTTCCACCTCTTCTATTGATTCTAAAGGGGAGCTAGTATGATCTGTGTAACAACCCAAAATTTAACCCATAATAATTAATTTGTTTATTAATTAAGTAATAAAATAACGTTATGAAATTATCATAATTAAGCCACAGAAGTTGCACCATAGTGTCCGTGGTAATTTTATGGTCAGCTTCCACGTATAGAACATCAAAAACTGAGCTAATATGACCAAGTTATAAAATAAACAAAATAAGCAAAAATATAGCGGAAAAAAATATATACCGTCAGGTCGACCGACCGATCGACCTTTGCAAGGGGGTGGTCGACCGCTCGGTTAACCCGCCTTGTAATTTTGCAGGCGAATGAACATTAATTCGTTTGAACGAATTAGAGACGTCGGAACATGTCATTTGCAACCATTTGATTAATCCAATCCTTCCGTTTCTACATCCGATGGCTCCAATTCAACCCATGACGTGGTTGCATCCTATTTAATCTCCAAATCCAATGGTTCGAGATCCACTTCTACACATATACATAGACACCTAGACCTAACCCTTTTTCTCATTCTACATTTTCTCCGCTTGGGTTCACCTTGTCGGGAAGGACCCTTAATGGAATAATTTTCCAAGGAGAGAATCTTTTTAATAAAAATTATTTTACAACTCCAAGTTGATCCGGGAGGACCAAAGGAAAAGTTTATGAATGGAGGTGTGCGATTGTAATTATTTCAAGATTTCTTTAAGTAATTTAAAATAATAGGGTTTCCAATATTTGTAGTTTTACTACAATTTTTGGAATAGCCTTTTTAGTAATTATTTACAGTTTTTAATTATTTTCAGTCTATTCAGCTATTACTTTTAGTAATTTTAGTATTATTTCTGTTAATTATAATTTATTACTGTTAAGCCTAGCTTTTTATAAATTAATAGTCTATTTAAAGTATTTAAGTTTATTTAATGTTATTTATTTTACATTTACGTCTTTTTGACATTTTGGATTTTATGCAAGGTCTATTCTCTTCATTCCTCTTTTCTGCGCATATGGATTAGAATAAATTGAACGTGAATATGAGTTTTATAAACAAGAATATTAAATGAAGAAAATAAAATGTAAATTATAAAGACTGTAATAAATAATGGAATTAGACTGAATTTATGCCTATTTATAATTATGATTGGACTAATTAAAGATAATTGACATCGTTATAACTTAGAATTATAACTAAATGAAGTAAAAGATGGAAGAAGCTTATTTTCACACTTATACCTTGGGTTAAGTAATAAGCATGATTATAACGTAGGTTGTATTAAGAAAAAAAAATAGAATGTGCTTATTTTAAGAATTGGGATAAATTAATAAGCGTAGAAAGTGAAAATGATAATAAAGGCTTATTTAAATAATTTATCTAAGTTAAAAAGCAAAGATGAAAGTATTACCTATGCCAATAGCATTCCCTAGGGCACGTTATGCTAAGAATGGTAGTAATTGGTCAATCAGAAGTCCAAATCATGGGGATTTGGATAAGGGGTGCAACTAGATATTGTTTGGATGAAGGGCCACTACCAACATCATTTCCCCTATTTTTCTATGGACACACGGTGATCTCCCATTAGCCTGAAGTGAGATGAGGGGCATGCTATATTGTACATTGGAGGTAACAAGAAGACCCAATAGGTAGAGCAAAATGTAGCGTGGGAATGGTGGCAGTTACGTGTTTGACTTCCATTCAGGTGCTTAGTAATAGCTATGAGTTCCAAGCGCTTAGTATGGTGTCTTAGTAGACACCATTCCCTTATGTGTAGGGAGCAATATATCTCGTCCGGATGCATAGTAGTTGCTCTATGCATCTTCTATAGATACCATTGGCTGCTGTGTAGGGATTTATATAGCGGCTGGTCCATAGAAAGGTCTATAGAGTAGCAGGCCGATCAAAAAGGGTAGAATTAGGGTCACATTCTAATTATAGGATTAGGAATTCAGCCTAATTAAATCAAAACAAGTGCAAGCATTCAAAGTTAGCCTATCTTGAGCAATATTTAATCGTATTTATTTCATGTTTATCTCTTTCCTATTTCCTTTGTTATCCTTATTTATGCTAGAAGTACTGTAGAGTCTATTGCTTTTATCTTGCTTAAAGACTCTAGTAATTACTATCATTCACCAGACTTTTAGTCTGGCCCACTCTTATATTTCCACCTTTTTCCTACGTAGGCAATCAGGAAGAAGCTAGTAGATTGTTGTAGCTTAGAGTTCTTCTTGAAGGAGACTTCTTATTTGTACTTCTTTTATTTTCAACTTTCGTCTTGTAAGCACTGGTTTATTAATGAGGGATATTACATAATCTAATTTTCAGACTACTAAGTTTTATTTCATAAGGCACTATGGGCTTTGAATGTTGTATTCAGCTTTTGAATTATTTATGAATTAATTCTGAAGCTTTGTTTTAATTAAATACTTATTTAGTTTTCGCTGTTTTTACCTATTTTTTCTTGTGAATCTTAGTATCTATTAGTTCCAATTATACCTACAACGTGCCACGCCTTTTGATGTGCCCTTTTGGGTATATTAAAGGAAGTGAGGTGTTTCACTTGGTATCAGAGCCTAAGGTTACAGATTCCAAAAATTTATTTTGAAATTAAAGTATCTTTCAAAGTAACTTGTTTTAAAGGTATTTTTCAAAAAAGAACTTTTGGAAAATTTTTATAAAAATCCCTTCATAAGTCCAGTTCAATCTCCCTTCGACTCTTTCCTAATTTGTCTTTTTCTTATCGTAGAATGGTTGATGCCTCGAACCTTCCTGAGGGCATTCCAGTCCGAGCTTGGTTTCATAGTTACTTACAAGCCACGACTTCAGAGGCACACGGTCCTGCGCCCAATCCTGCACCAGCGGGTGGGAATTCCATTAACCTACCTACTGCCATCAATTTCTCTAAGCTTTGTAAAGATTTTGTGAGTTTGGACGGGAAGATCTTTTCCAGCAAGGAGACTTTTGTGGAGGCGAGAGCATGGCTTAGGAATACAAAGAGGATTTTTGGTCTTTTGGGATTGGATGGTGAGTAGCGAGTTTAGCTTGCCCCTTGGCAGCTGAAGGAAGAGGCATCTTATTGGTGGAAGGTGATCGAGTTGGAGGGAAGGAATATTACTTGTGATGGATTGTAGAAGTGATTTGATAGGAAGTTTCTACCTCAGGCAGAAGAGAGTGTTCAGTTGGAGAAGTTTATCAATTTGAAGCAAGGGAGTTTATCTGTTAAGGTGTACATCAATCAATTCAATGAGCTGTCGTGGTTTGCTATGGGCTTGGTGAACAGGGCGCACAAGAAAGCTACGAAGTTTGCGAAGGGATTGAATCAACCCCTTTAGGGATTATTGTGACTCATGTACCGATGGGAGCTACTTAAGAGTCATTGGTCGAGCTGGCGCTTATATCGGATACAGTCAAGGAAGGAGAGTCTAAAGAGGAGGTTAAGTCACAAGGTCCATAGAAGAAGTGGTGGAAAAAGAATAATAATAAGAAGAAAGGCGATGGTCCTCAGAAACAGATTAGGAAAGGAATAAAATGCCTTGTTTGTGGGAAGGCTAGACATGTGGCCAAGGATTGTTGGAAGGAGAAGATGAAGGGTAAGGTTATAATTGTTGGAAGCCCAGTCATATGAGTAGGAGTTGTCCCTAGGGCGTGAATGCACCTGTTGCGCAGATTCAGGCGTTAGACACAACACCTTCTAGTATCATTCTAGATAGAGATAGGAAAGTTATAGTTGAAGATTTGATTTCTATATCTAATTTTCCTATTCATACTTTATTTGATTCTGGAGCATCACACTCTTTTATCTCTAGTTCTTTAGTAGATTGTTTGCACTTGGACATATCATTGGTAGTTGACCCCATTATTATTTCAAACCCCATAGGAGGATCGGCACACTTATCTGTGATCTGTAGGGGTTTGAAAATCTTTATTCTAGGCCTAGAGTTTGACTGCGATGCCTATGTTTTGGGATTCTTGGGGTATGAGATGATCATAGCGATGGATTGCCTATCCACATACGGATCTATCTTAGAGCGCGAGAGGAGTGTCGTTAGACTTGAGACTTGTAGTGGTAGGACTTTAGAGGTATCTTGCGACCCGCAAGGGTCAGTTATGTTGAGTTTTCTCTATTCCCTCGATTCATCTTTATCAGAGTTGCATTCGGTTCCTGTCGTTAGAAATTTTGCAAATGTCTTTGTGCAGGTTAGGGGACTACCCCCTAACAGAGAGATTAACTTCAGGATTTATTTGACCGAGAATGCCAAGCCAGTAGGGTTACTTGTGAGACACATGGCACCTAGCACGACACTAAACAGTCCATTTTGTAAACTTTTTCGCTTTCAATTTGTAAAGGTTATAACAGTTACCAATTTCTAACCGTTATTTCCGTTACTAACATCATGGTTATTACCATTACCAAATCTAGTAATTTCGTAGACAATTAAATGCAAATGGATATAATTATAATTTTATCTTCTGTTATAACAACTTATTTCTAATGAATAACATTTCATTCTTTCAACGTTTTTCCTCTTTCTTTCATTTTAGGGTTATCGCCAATTTTTTCTAACACCGCCTCTGCCGTCTACCACCTCCTCCACCGTCTTCCACCTCCTCCATTGTCTACCACTGCCATTGCCCTTTGTTCTACAAATTTGATGAAAACAGAGGAGGATTAGGGCCGCGTTCCATTTCGGCAATCGGCTGCAAACAAAATTTCAAATTCAAATCAGGTAATCACTTTAATTTTAATTTATTTTTTGAAATCAGGTAATCACTTCAGGTTTAATCTTTATATATCTTAAACTGGAATATTGATACCAAACAAAGACGAGAATTGATTTTTTTTATTGAGTAGTTTACTGTTTGGTTGTAGGCAGTGATGCAATTCTGTTAGGTGCTGAAGCTCTTCGAGGGCTATACCCTTTTGAAACAATCCCGACTATGGGTAAAATTTATGCTAAAGTAAGCTTTTGCTCTTAAAAATAACGTCGACATAATTCTGTCATTTTGTGTGGTCATTTCTGAATCGAAAACCTTCACATTCTTTCAGTGTTAACGTTTACAAAAGATTTGGGAATACAATACATCTGTGAATGTTAGCACTCAAAGAATGTGAAGGTTTTACAAATCCATGTGATTTATGAGTCAGATTTTACAATACAAGGCTACTATCTATTCAGTCTATAATACACATACTCTTAACTAGGTAGTACGGTATTTATCTTTAATGTTCCTTCGGTTTTTATTGAATGGTGCATGTTAGACATTTTATTTTAGTACTGCTCCTCTTCAAAACATACATTGCATGTCGAAAAGGTTTTCAACCAAGAGATATACTTTAAGAAGACCGTAAAATATGTTGGAGAGCCAATGACTCACTTGGAGTCAATTACTTCATTGGCTGTATGAGCTTTTCCTTGTTTACTCTTGTTTTAAGCTTTCATGTTGTACTGTCATTTCAAACAGTTTGACATCTGATGTTTCTTTTGACTTAATTTCAGTATTATGCTTGTAATTTTCTGTAGGTGCGTGCTGCACTTAAGATTAAAGCTTCTGTTACCATTGTCTTTGCTTCATCTGGAAGAGCAGCAAGGTAGTGTATTAGTATTTCACACTTAGAAATAGAGTTCATTTTATTTGAAATAATTTCTTTACCAAAATAATGGGCCTAATAATTCTTTTAATCTATATGCAGACTAATTGCCAAGTATAGACCCACAATTCCTGTTTTATTAGTAGTCATTCCTCATCTCAAAACAAATCAATTTGGATGGAGTTTTACTGGAGCTTTTGAAGTAAATATATTTTTCTTCCTTTTTTTTGTGAATGCCTATACTACTTATGTTTTTTTACAATAACATTATATTGACTCCTTGTTTGTAAAATAAAAATTGGCAGGTAAGACAATCGCTAATTGTTAGAGGACTTTTTCCAATGCCTGCAGACCCTCGACATCCTGCAAGCTAGAAAAAATTTCTGTTTTTTGTTTATTACCAAGACTTTACATATAGTTGGTCATTTTAATGTGCATGCTTGAGATCGTCTTAGTTTAAATCTAATAGACGAGATTACGGTGTGAGTTCATATGCATGATTGTACTTTAAATAATGTTAACATCTTGCTATATTCGGTTTTTAAATACCAATTAAATTAAAAGAAAAATTGTGATTACTAAGTAAAAGATTTAAACTAGTTTTAGTTGTATGCTTGTTCAAATATGTCTTTTTTCCTCTAAAGTTAGTTGCTTATTTTAAAAATAACTGAATGTAGTAGACAATTAACTCATTTTAAAGTGCAAGCTTGTATACAAACATAATTAAAAGATTAACGCAATAAATCAACAATAAATTGCATTTTGATAGCAAATATATAATTAAACGAAAGACAAGGTTATGTCAATGACAATGTGATGTTAACAATAACATCTTCGAAGTGTATGTGTACAAAGTTGTACCCTGCTAGATATATCGATAACTGAAATTAAATGGTAGGTGTTATGTTCGTCTCTACTTGTTGTACAAACTTTGAAGCATATTAATTGCATAGTAATTATTGCACGCTTCGCCCATAATTACTATATACATTAATTGCTGGCTATCATCAGATTTTGATTGTTGATTACTGCTTGCATAGTTAGCTATACTACATCACGATTATTGGGTATCTTGTTTAGGTTTGCATCTCTTGACACCAACCTAAGTTCCTTCCCTTGCCTAGATAAGTTAATTTCAATTACCTTTGTAAGTTGAGATTACTAATTTAAATCATCGTAATTGTTACACCATGGATCTGACACTAATTGGCTCCACATCAAAAGCCACATTTGATAACGTCCTTCTTTGTCAAAGAGACATTAAATCAGCTATTAATTAGAGATATGATTTTTGTTGTTATGCAACAAAAATCAGTTTTACATACACTGTAAAATTAGAGATTTTGACATTAATTAAATACGATTTTAAAATATAAAGTGACATGTTTTAATTTATTTAAAGAAGTAAAAAGTTCATTTTAAATTTTTGTTTACTTCAATATATAGCTTAACAAAAAGGTCAAATTTTGACTGTAAAATTTGTCGACAAAAACACCGTTTTCAACCAAAACAAGTTGTCGTCAAGTTGTTGCAACTTGATATATTTTCTAACATATAAATACAAGTCTACAAACTTTTTAAACACTTTATATTAAGTACTAAAAGACAAAAGGAGTTTTCTTTTGAAAAGTTAAAATAAATATATAAAAAAGTAAAAGGATATGATTTGACAAAAGTGTGCATAAGTAAACAGATAAAACAACATCATTACATATCTTTATTTTCTCTTATACATGATGCAACTAATACACCTTTTTTTTGAAAACCCAGGAGAACCCAACGGACCTGTAAACTCCTGTGGAGGGTATAGTAAAGCCGTCCGCTGATCCATGCCCCCATAACCCCGAGTAAATTTATATAGGATAGGGAAGCGCATGGTAGGAATCGAACCTGGGTTTTTTTAGCAGAACCAAGCCTCCTTGAATTCAAAAAATGGAAAGCGAAAAGATAACAAACTAAAGGAATTAGTGACACATATGCTTGCCATTAATTCACACTTACAAATCCATTTATTGCAAATCAAATCAAAGGCAAAAGTCTCCATTTTAAGTTCAAAATTTAAGAAAAAAAGAAGAGTAATGATTCATGTCTTTAACATCACAATTAATGCATGTCCTTAAGCGGTTAAATCAAGAGTAGAAAGGTAAATTAAAAGTCAAAAAGTAGTGAAGTGTATTTTAGACATTTGCCCTTCCAAACTCAATTATAAATAAGCACGCACACCTTTCATTTTGCACACTTCATTCTCTACCTTCTTTCTTCACTTTCTCCTTATTCTTCAGCTCCATTTCCATGACTTTCCTCCTCTCCATTCTCTTCCACCATCTCTACCAAGCTCCACCATCACCTAAACCCACATTCACCTCGGCCAAACACACCTACCTACCTCCAAAACCCCACACCCTCCACACAACCATCCTAGCCGGGCCCTACACACCCATACCCACCTCCATAAGCAACACACCCCGTTTTCCTAACCCAACCCAAGCACACACACCACCTGCCTACCACTATAAAAGTCGTACCACACTCCACACCCACGGCCAAAGCACGTACCCCTTCCCCTATAACCGCGGCCAAAAAAAAAGAAAAGGAGAGAAGGAGAGGAAATAGCAAAAGTCGAGACGTTCGAAAAATAGCACGTTAGTTCGTTAGTCGTAAGCACATAAATTGGCCTAAAGATTGACGGAGTGGAAATAAAGGTGATAAATTCTCCTCGCTTTTGAATTTATATTTTGGTTATGTTAAAACAATCACATTTATACCCTTATGACATATGAATGTTTATACTAA
Source organism: Allium cepa (assembly GCA_030765085.1). Taxonomy (NCBI): domain Eukaryota; kingdom Viridiplantae; phylum Streptophyta; class Magnoliopsida; order Asparagales; family Amaryllidaceae; genus Allium; species Allium cepa. The sequence continues at coordinate 956,666,743 of CM060939.1, read as the reverse complement.
TTGATTGTTAATATGGATGATTGATAGTTTGGTTAGATAATTAAATTGTGATAATATATTCCGCTATTGTAGTAATAGTGAATGTTGAAATTGAACATATGTTATGTGATTGCTTGAATGGATGTTGTGGTTGTGACGAATATGGACATTGGTTATGTTCATTTTGATTTATCCCTTTGATAAGAAAGACCAAATTATAGTGATATGAGATATTTTGGAAAAATAAGTATGTTTTGAATTAGAAGTGAAATTAAAGTAAAAATAAAAGAGAATTTGAAATTTGAAGTCTAACGGGTTTGAAAAGGATAGTTGAATTGATTGAAGTTGGAATTTAGTATTAAAATAATGGAGATGTAATAATATTATAATATGGTAATAGTGAAAATACCTTTTAATACTTTAAAAAGTGAAAATATTGATTTTAAATGATTTGTAGTGATATTATAAGTAATAGAATTCAATTTGAATAAATTATTTCAAATATTGAAAAGTAAGTTAAAACTATTTGCGTCGGCAATGGTAGTACGCGATTTCGCGCCGAAAAGTTCAAATGAATGTGTAGAATGGAATGGAGCTCGGAATTCTTCGAGATATTCTGGACTATTTTATCCATATCTTCTAAATAAAGAAAGAAAATCAAAATTTCGTTAAGTAGATTTTGAATTAAGCCCAAATCAATTTTCTAGAAAAATTGCGCTAGTGTAGTAAAGTGACCATAATAGGAAATCTATTCAAATGAACGTTTTTAATTATGGAAAAATATGAAATAAATTTGATAAATCAATTTAAATGGTTTAAAAGAGATTTGGATTGTAAAATATGATTTATCGAATATTTAAAAGTTGATTAAATCAAATAAGCTTATATAGCACTTTTCGTAGCACTTTTATGCTGCGAATTGTATAACTTTTGAATGTGAGTTTAAATGTAACGATTTTTTCCAGAACCAATTGTGATAATTTTAAAAGGAAAATTAAGCGTTAAAAGATAATTTGGAATATTTATAATCAATTCCAAAATAAAGTTGATAGTTGAGTATGCGGAAACGACTAGTATATTTGTCCCGCTTGTGAGATCTGGGAAGATAAAACAAGGTGTTTAGCTCAGGTTAAGGATGGAGTAACCATGCCCTGAACTTGCCTAGCCTATGTTTTCTTTTCTTAAGAGAGGGGTGGAACAGATCGAAAGGAAAGCCCGGATGCTCTTAAATAAAAAGTTTCTATTTAGTTTTTCCAAAATAAAAGAAGATTGGTATTATCCAAAATTTAAGCAATCTCCAAAATGAATAATTTATATGATCCTATTTACTCAAAAATGTTTGCTAAAGATTTATTTTAGGGTTTATCGTAAACGATGTCTTATGTAACATTGTTTTTGACCCTCCTAAAAGCTAAGAAATTTGGATCGAGAGTTAAGTGAGGAAATTTGAGATATTTTCCAAAGTAAAGGGATGAATTACTTATAATTGTTCTATATCAAAACAAAGAGATTTTTAAATCATCCGAAAAGTACTAAAGTGAAAAGAGACTTAATAAATCCTGTATACTCATATTCACTTTTTTATCGATGATTGGATTTCGAAGGAACCAGGGTTGGATTTGGGTGATTCCTATCTGAAAACCACTTTGAATCAATATATACGTTCGAATGTGAAGACATGTTGAAGATGATGATTATTAAAGACCGTGGGTCCTCATAACGTGAGGACAGCTTGTTTACTAGCTCTGGGTTGCACCCATTATAGAGTTATATATAAAAGTGTCTCCTCGTTGTGGAGATTTTTCATATTGCAAGGACTACTCGCTGCTAGTAATAGTAGGAGAGTGCCTTCGGTTTGTCCTGTTCCTGGACAACTTGCATGGTTGTTTGTCTGACATTACATTTCTAAAGATTGCGTATATTGGTTTTTTACAAACGTACATCACTGGTGGAGGAAAAGGGCAACTTCTCTTAGCTTAACACCCTCCTTGAGATGTATGAGCTTAAGGGTTGTATTTTTGTGGAAGGCAATTAGTAGTTAACGAAAATGGAAATGTGGCATTCAAAGATGTGATATGTGCTATGTGAAAAGGTAACCGTTGCCTCAAGCCTCATCAAATTGGAAATGACCGAAACAGGATTAGATGCAGCAAGGCTAAGTGGGTAATTCCCAAGTAGGGTATGATAATCCGCTTCTAGATATATTTTTTCCCGTTATAATGTTCAGGATGTAAATTAATGTGGTTTGTATGATCGGACGCCCGGTTTAAAGGTCGGTAACGACCGAGGGATGACATATTCGGTACTATATAGTTATAGAAGTAGGCCGTTCTTGTGTTGGTAGAGGGCATATGTTTTGTGCCTCGGGACATCCATCTAGTGGTGTACCCATTTCGGAAGGTAGATCCTTTACCCTCCAATAAGAACCTACGATTTTGTTTGTATTGGCATAATGAATAGCCACAAAATGCTATATGGGTAACCTTTTCGGATAGGATTAATAAGTTTATTTGCAAACGTTTTCTAAGATATGTCATTAGAAATAATATCAAATGTTTTGATATAAAAGTGTTTTAGTTATCATAAGGTAAAAACCTGTCCGTGTTTATGTATGAGCGTGGTCCTATGAGATACTCTTTATTTTCAAAGGATTTTATTCAAAGGCTGATATATGACACTGTCATTAATTATTGAGTTTTCCTCATGCTGGTTTATCAAGCCTGATTCGGGTATTTTCAATACTCGGGTCAAATCCTAGTAGTTTCAGGTTAGTCGAAGACGGTTGGGGTTTCTAGATGAGAGCTGGGGATATTCACCTACGTATGGACATATTCTATTATCCGCTTTGCTTAGTTCGTTTTAGTTGATGTTTGTCAGCAACTGTAAGGATACATATTTATAACTCTCCAAGCTGAATTTAGGTTAGACTCTAATATATGTATTTAAAAGTTTTCCGCTGTAAAGATATTTTTTCAATATTATATGTTATTCCATTCGTGTGAGATTTTGTTTTGTCTATTTATCTTTATTACCCTTGATAATCCACAATTCCATGAAATTTGGGTCTGACATATGTGGTTTATTATCGACACAAAGGGCAAAGAATTTTGGGTCTTCACATTTGGTATTAGAGCTGAAGGTTAAGCGAGAACCTTGGCTTCGTTATGGGTAAGGTCTCATCAAAGATAGGATTAGTAATATCCTAGGATGAGTATCTCATTAGGGATAGGGTTAGTAACCCCCTAGAATGAGTTATGAGAGTATTATATATATATATATATATGAGCACGTATTTGTTAATTTTACATAATGATTTTGTTTTAAAGAAATTGGTAAATGAAATAATTTTACCCTTTGAATAAAATCCTTTGAAAAGAAAGAGTATCTCATAAGACCACGCACACACATAAACACAGAGGGGTTTTTACCTTATGATAATTATCTCACCATTTAGCTTTTATTTAGCTGCATTGGGTTCTCATTACATATTTCATTATCTAATTTATTATCTAAATAGTCTTTCCCCAACTTATAATCCGGAACTTGATTTTAATTTCAAAATATCTTCATTTAAATTTTCTTAAGTTCAAATTTATTTTATAATTCAAGTTTTGATTTTTATTTTACTTTTCAATTCATCAAAAATATTTATTTTGATTTTACTTTTCAAATTTTATAAGTCACAACTTATTATTTACACTATTCCATTCATTATAGGTTTGAATATATTCTTCTTTTATTTTTTTAATTCAAGCCTTATGCTTATTTATATCCCAAGCATAGTTTATTCCATGCATTATAATTCCTTTATACGTTATTCTTATTTACTTATTTCAATTCCAATCCTTATTCAATTTATTTTTCATTATTTAAGTAAGAATATAATTCCATTCATAGTTCAATTGAATTCTTATTCCAATCCAATTTTATTTGAACTCAGTTTTATTTAACTCAATTCGATTCAATTTTATTCATCCATCCAAGTAAATCTCATTTTTAACTTCTCACTTTAAATTTAAATTCCAACCTTCAAATCTTATATTTCCTTTCTAATTTAAAAATCATCTCAATTTATAAGCTTACAACTATTTCATCAGGATTTTTAAACCCCCGGCTTTGGGTTTAGATTATTTTGAAATCTCCTACATCTCGAATCACATTTCTCAAAAGTCAAACAATCCTGGTTTTATTCCTAACAAATTTCCCTTGAGGTTTTCAAAAACAACTAGCTTTTCTGAATAAATCAATTTGGCAGCAATCCATCATTTAGAAATTCGAACATAAATACTGATGATGTGGCCGTCATCATGAGAATTATTTTCTAATAATCCAAGTGATTTCAATGCTATATCACTTCCAATATCCATTGAAAATAGATTTCCATTCAGAAATATCTCCAAAACGACAATTTTATTATTTATCTCCAAAACACCTCGATAAACATTTCCAAATCTCCGGGATTTTAAAGTTATAAGGCCTGCTTAAATAAATTTTAACTGTAATTCATTTGTACAGTTTATGCTTATACAAATTTCCATTTGATTGTATTTCAATTCATAAATTACATTTATAATTCATATTTATAAATTTCTTTTATAATGAATTTTATTCCTCTAAATTTTAGTTATATTTCCATTTCTAATTAAATTTTCACTTAACAATGATAATACTTTAATATTATCATTTCTAACATCCAAGCAGTCATATATTAGCTAAATAGTTTTCAAAAACTTTAATTAATATCAAATATATTTTGGGTAAAATTATTTCATTTACCCACATTTAAAACAATACCGTGTCGATTGTTCTATTCAAGTGTTTAGAAACCCCTTCAATACAGTTGCGCAGACTGTGTCGACAAAGGTTCATATGCCACTCAATAAATCAGTCAACACAATACTAAAACAATTAATATTCACTAACAAATACGCACTCATATCTATTAATATGCTCAAACTCATTATAGAGTACTACGGACTCTATTTTAAATGAGTAATTCCCACCAGAGCCAAGGTTATCACCAACCTGTGCTCTGATACCAAGTGAAACGACCTGCAAATCCATACCCCTTGAGTTAACACTATTCTACAACAATCAACTCAAGTTGTACAGAAATACGAACCATTTGGGTTAAAGAAGAAGAGGTAGAAGAAGAAAATAGAAAACAACATCAGAATCTAACCATCGCAGCGGGATAAAATATAATAGATAATAAACGATCTTTACTCAAAAGTCAAATATCTCTTTTTACATATAATACATCATCAGAATACATCAATCACAGCTCAACATCAATATTATACAAATGGATACACAACAACTCAACACAGCGGCATATGTATATATATATATGAGTACGGGAGTACGTATCGCCATCCTGCTCGTCTCCCGAGCTCCACAGCATCATATCCTGTATCCTATAATACTCGGTCCGACCCGAGCATTACAGTTAAATAACACCCGAGTCAGTCTGGAATACCAGCGTGATAAAATCACACTCAATTGATTATTAAAGTTTCAAAAATCCTTTGAAAATAAAAGCATCTCGTAAGACCATGCCACAAATAAACATGTCGGGTTTTTACCTTACGATAGCTAAAACAATTTTTATAGAAATCCTCTGATATTATAGGAGGGTCTATATACAAGTACTTATAAAATAGCCGAAATTGTTACATGATTAAATTCCATCTACTAGCCACAGAGTGGGTAATACAAACAAAACTCGTACAAGGCTCGTAGGGAAAATGGATTTCCAACTAATGACTAGGCACTGGGGTACCACCTGTCACAGTACGGGGCCTAGATCACCGTACCGGGGAGTACTCCCGCTCCCCTGCAACACAAGGCCGGGACTATCCCTTACCGGATAATCCCAAGTGATTTCACCCCGCGGTTGGGATCAGCAACCGCCCACTAAACCGAAATAAAAAGGGACATCTAGACTGGAATGACCTCACCCTGCTTGGGGGCTACCCACCTAGCCTTGCTGCATAACCCCTGATTTTCAGTCATTCCCATTTGATGAGGCTTGAGGCTAAGCGTTACCTTTTTAGAACATATCTCTTAGAATGCCCATCGTCCACCTGACGATGTTTCGCAATCATTCATCCATACAAGTCCGTCCCGGGTTCGAACGGAACCAAAGGCACTATTCCTACTACATCCATTTTGGAAATATCCTCAGGATTAGTAGCGACTAGCCCTTGCACTTCACTGCTCCATCTTCGAATCCTAAATCGTTTACACGAAACGTACAAACCAGATCGAAGTGGTTTTCGAGAAATTAATCTCGATCCCGGTCTCTTCGAAACGATCAACGCATTTTGCCAATATTGATAGTCGGTTATTTAACTATCAATTAATATTCACAAACAACCATTAACCAATAAATAATTTCCCAAATTATTTATTTATCTCAAAAATATCTTCACAAGGTATATTTTCACTTTTCAAATTCCTTTTGGAAACAGTTTTCAAACTACCTTCCTTTTTCTCAGAATAAATTCCGAGTATTTCATTTCCACTAGAATCACCAAGCACAAGATTTTAGATTTTTTTTTTTAAAATAATTTCAAAACACTTTAATTGTAAAGTATGGTCAATATTTAATTTAGAAAATCTTTCTTTAGTACATAATTTAAAATAATGCTTTAAACAAAATACCAAGTCATTCTTTATATAATTATTACGATAATAGATAAAACAAAAATACTTACTTTGGACTTTACCTTTAAACACTTAAGTTAAGACTACTTTAATAATTTACTAAAATACATACTGTATAAACATTTGAAAATAAAGTTACTTAATAAAATGTAAAACCAGATTTCTACTTTTAAAACCAAAATACTAAGTTACTTCTTAATAATTACTGTTAGAATAAATTAATGAAAATACTTACTTTAAATATTAGAAATAATAAATTTTACAAAACCTGTTTTCTATAAAAACAACTTTAAAACATTTAATTTACATTTAAAAATTTACCCTTAAAAACATGTACTTGGCTATCCAGAGAATATTCCAATTTCAAGCACTTAAATCAATTTCCCCAAATTGATTTCCAATTTACTTTATTTGGAATAAATTCTTTTACTTATCAGTTCATTTTCAAATTCAGTAGTTATGGTCTTTATTATTATTATTATTATTATTATTATTATTTTTTCAATTTCTTCTTTACTCTTTCAATAATTCAAATCTTAAATTCTAAATAAATGTTTGTTCTTTTAATTAAATATACTGCATTTTAAAATTCATTAACTCTCTGTTTATTCAATATTTCCTTTCCATTCTCAGGATTCATTTATTAGAATTTTAAAGTCACTTTATTTCTTTTCCAAGTCATTCTTAAATTTATTCTATAATTATTTTACTTGCAATTTCACTTATTTTATTTTCATTTCCAAAATCAAATTTATATTTTTGGTAATTCATTATACCCAATTATATCAACCAAGCCATAACATTCAATATTTCCATACAATTCATTATAGAATATCAAACAATCAGATCAGAGAATAGAATATAAAATAATTGAAATAAAAGTTGAGGGGTCCAGTTAGATCCCTCCAACCTGTTTTCCTTGCATCCACGGACGTTAACATCACATAATATGCCAATTACAAATTATACTATACTATATCACATCAATCAATTCAACCATACAATCAATTATTCAAATTTAATAATTTAAATTTAAATTTTTAAACTGAGTGAGATTGACTCACCTTTGACCAAAGATTTGTAAATCCGATCCAAAATCCGACTTGTTTCTTCACTATTTCAGACCTTGTATAAATATTATACAGTCTTTTAATTATTTGAATAAATCAAACTGTAAATTTTTATTTAAATAAACTTAATTAACCAGAAATTTAAATCCAACTAATTTTCCTTTAAATAATTTTTTTTGTATTTTTTCTCTTTTAGTAAAGAATATAAATAAATCTGCTCCTCTTCCATCTGTAAATAAATTTAAAAACAATCTATATGTAATTATTAAATTTGAAACATAATTTAACTTTTAACTTACTGTAAATTTTCTCCATGTTTTAAATTGACAAGAACATCACAAATGAGTTTTTAAATGAATAAGAATAATATCAAGAATTCAACGGCAGAAACTCACCATCAATGCTAAAGTCGTATCTCCCTTCTAGATTGCTAGCGTCGCAACCATCATCGCACAACTCCACCGCAAGCCCACAACCTCAAGCGCCCTTCTGCCCACTGCCCTACATGAGACACTCGAAAACCCCACGCGATAACCCATCACCACGCGCTACTGTCCCAATCGCGATCGAGATCTATGTGACCCAAACCCTTCTTTGAATCGAACACAACCATCGTCGACTAAATCGAACGCTGACGACCTGCTAACACCACTCTTTGCTGTCGTCTCAGCCTCGGCAACTCCTAACTTCGCCCAAAATCGCGAGCGTCATGGCCTCAATTCGATCATCAGAAAGGACGAGGGAGAAACAGGCCTTCAAGGGTCGAATTCAATCTTGCTTTCTTAATCAAGTATAAAGCAGTGGCGGCCAATTCTCTTTTTTTTAAATATACGAACGGTTTTCGTTCAATTTGGGAAAGAAAAAGAAAAAAAAGAAGGGTAGCAGTTCGTGTATAGGAGAACGAAGAGAATCAATAAATAAAGCGACGTGATGGATTCGAGCAGAAGCTTTGAAAAGCTTTTGGACTGAGAAAAGAATGAACGTGATCCTTGCGTATAGAGATAAACTTACTACAGTGCTTGATGGGAAAGAATTTTGACTGTGAAACAATACCATATATTATATTTAAATTTAAATTTTAAAACGTCTCGAATTTTCAAATAAAAATCTCTACTTCCTCTCGAGACGTGCCGCTAGGCATTTATAATGTTAAACCACTATTCCGGACGCAATGGAAAAGATTATGAGTCCTAATTCGATCGTATGGAGAAGATAGCCTTTAAATCCAGTTATTAATTTTAAATTTCGATATAATTTCAGCGTGTTTGTATATCGTACGGTCACACAACAACTCCGAATACTACGAAAACTGAAATCCGTTAATAATTCAATATTACGGACCCAATGGAACTAGTTTCGTCTAATTCCGAGACTGTACCTCGGAAGGCTATTTTTTTTAAATTCAAATTAAACGATATAATTTTAAAACTGAACAAATCAGTGTTAAATTCAATTTGAAAACTTCTATTATCCTCAACACTATCAATATAAATTTTATAAGCCTTCAAATTATTTTTAACAGACTTAAAATCCTAGATTCAACAATTCACTCAACTTCTAATTATTAAATTCTATATTTTAATTATCAGATAAATAGCGATATTTGTAATTCAAGTTGAAATTATTATCTTGAATATTTAAAATCAATTAAATATTCCGATTTTAAATGCTCGAAAATTCCGGGTCGTCACAGAAATAGAAAGCTTTTGATCAATTCGGTGACTTAAAAAATGATTCTAATATGTTTATATAGAGTATAAAGAGTTGTAATTATTCGTGAAAAGTTATCATGAAAGAGTATGGATGTATCTCTTGGTAAAAGGTTGTAACTCTTCATGAAAATGAAATGTCTTTTCAAAAAAATAGCAGTTGAGGATGTTCAGACGTCTGAAAATATATTTCAGACTTCTGAAATTTGAAACGTGAAAATCAAAAAGAAATAGGCTATTTTTGTCTAGATTTAGACGTCTAAAATACCCTATTCAGACGTCTGAATATTGTTTAAATTTTAAATTTTATTACAGTTTCAGATGTCTGAATAGGTCATTTCAGACGTCTGAAATTCGCCTGAAATTTTATTTCCAACATTGAGCTAGAGAGATTTAAGTAGGTGTGTGTGTGTGTGTGTGTGTATTCAAAGGAGAGATTTTAACAATATTTCTAATTCTAAACAATGACTCAAAGCAACATATATGCAGCATGAAGATTATATGATTCCAGTCTTGTATATCCCTGTAGAAGTATGTTAGTATTTTATATAGTTGTCGTAGTCAAAATATATATAAAGCATCGTAAACGAGGTTTCAACATTCTTCCCCTTTTTGACGATGACAACTACATACTAAACTCCCCATGTCAAAAAGCATGAACATCAAAAAGTTTCTCCCCCTTTGTCATTGCAAAAAGATAATTAATAATTTAGAAGATAAACCAAAGTAGACTTGAATTTAAAACAGATTACAAATAAGTGAAGATAATAAGGAGTTCTTGACAAATAGCAACCATCATAATAGTTCAGAAATAAACATGAATAAACAAAAGAAATCAAAATGTAGGACTTGAGTCACTTTCAACGGCAGCATCATCATCATCAACATCATCATTATCATCATCACCATTGTTATTCCCGTAGTTTGATGACCGTTGAAACGGAGCGGGGTTGTAAACTTCGGTAGATGATGAGGCAGAACAACCAATTTGTTCCCAAATTTTTTTTAAAAAGCCTCGAATGGAATTAAAACGTTTTTCAGATTTTCGTTCAATTTTTACCATTCGGTTGTGAAGCTTTGCTTGATTTTGGGAAAGTGTAACTAAGGCATTCCTTGAGGTAGAGTCCAGAGAAAGAATTACAATATCATCATTGTCTTCTTCTTCTGTAGGAGGAACACTTGGTTGAGCATGAGAAGTGCGATGACGAGGTTGTGGACGTTTTTGATCATGATTTGCAACCCATTCTTGAAGAGAGATATATGCCAAACATTCCGGATGTTTTGGCAATCCCATAAGGCCCAATGTTTTAGACCCAAGTTCTTTGATTGAAGAAAATTCGGACTCGGGAAACGGAATGTTGAAATTTTGAAGAATTTTCATAATGTAAGCTCCATAGTGGAAAGTTTTATATCGTCTCCGACGATTTACATCCATGAATTCTTCTAAAATTGCTTGAGCCCAGTTTAAAGGTTGACCGGAGTATATAGCATATAGGTCTTGGAAATTTCTTTTATTAACAATCTCATAGCTTCCCGTCCGTGGAATAACGGATCGAATTAATGCCCTATGTAGAATGCGAGCTTGAGGACGAAGTTGAATTGAAGTTAGTCGAGTAATGTCATCATTTAAAAATTGATGTGTGACTTCATCTCTATCATCTAAGTTTAAAGACACATCAATCTCATCTAAATCATTTCCGGTTGATGGACATTGCAATATTTCACCAAGTCTTGAAATAGGTAGATATATTTTAACCCCACAAACCAAAGTCCAAATACAATCATTGCGATTGTGAGGAGTATGATGGTCTAGATTCATATTTGCATAAAATAATTTAACTAAAAGATGATTAATCTTGATATTGTTGGAAGCAAAAGAAACTAGAGACTCTAACCCATTAGCTCTTACAATTTGATGAATACAATAAGCGCTGAATTCTTCAAACTTGATGAAGGCTCCTGGAAAAAGTTAGATCTACTCATTTGAGCAAATCGTTGCCTAGCTTGTTCATTCCACAGCCACTGATCAATGTTTGGTATAGAGGAAGAAGATGATGGTCTCGATCTCTTTTATTTTGGTGCCATTTGATTGTTAGGAATAAAAAGAAATAAGTTTTAATGGAGGAAGTAAAACTGAAATGAGAAGATGAAGAATGGGATACAAGCAAAGGACAGGTGGAATAAAGGGGTGGGTGCATTGAAAATCGTGCAGAAATTCAAAATTTGAAAAGATACCAGATTTCAGACATCTGAAAAAAATTTAGACGTTTGAATTGAATAAAAATGAAACAGAAAGAAATTAGTGCAATTTTGGCCATTTTCAGACGTTTGAAATTATTGTTAAAGACGTCTGAATGTGAAGAGGAAAAAAAATTTTCTGTAATATTCAGACGTCTGAAACAATGACTTCAGACGTCTGAAATTTGAATTTCAGACATATACTAAATCTTTTTAATAAAATGAAAGAAGAAAATTATATTATAATTTGAAAGGATTACAAGATATAAATATGATCATTTTAACAAATATTTATAAACAAGAAGTTATTTTTCGAATCGCTTGTAGTTTTGCACTCTTCAAGTTCGATCTTGGTTATTTCTTTGTATGGTTGCAAAGGAGACCAATATGATCGACGTTCCCAAGAGTTTGGAGAAACCGAAGGACGTTGAGGACTCAACTCCCATGGATTCCATCCAGATGAAGTTATTTGATGAGATGTTGAGGGTTGATGTGACGATCCGACTTTCCACTCCCGGAAAATCGCATCATCTTTAAGAAAGAAAGGGATAGAAAAGAGAAAAGATAGAGAAGAAGAAAGAAACAACACATCAGAATCTAAACAGCGGAACGAATAAATTATATTAATCACATAATACTTTACATAGTTTACAATCATTATCAGAGATACACAGCATAATCAACTTATACTAGACAGTTATAGACACCTGTCTAGTTATACAACTCAAAGACAAACAACATCTCAGAGAACACACAGCGGAATACTCTATAGCTATACGCAGAAGCCTCCTGCTCCATTGCTCCTCCAGAATTCGTCAAGCCAACTTAAAATCCTAACCAGAATCCCTTGGCTACTCGTAAAAATTTGAGTACCCAAGAGTTTATGAAAAACAAAAATAAACTCCGGGTCAGACATGGGTCTGGTGTGAGTAAACGGGTTAAAGTTGTTTAACTTTAAAAACCTTTTGAAAGAAAAGGTATCACGTAAGACTTCCCACACATAAACATGGAAAAGTTTTTACCTTACGCTAACCAAAATATTTGATAGGAAATTATGTGATATTATAATAGTGTCTAGGGTTTTCAAGTAAATAAGAAATAGCCGAAATTGTTACATTTATTAAATTCCAGCTACTAGCCACAAAAGTGGGTAATACAATCAAAACCGTTGGCACTTATTGGATTTGGGATTCCATACAATGGCAGGGCTACTGGGGTACCGCCCGTCACAGTACGTGGCCTAGATCACCGTACCGAGGATTACTCCCAATCCCCTGCAACACAAAGCCGGACCCGTTCCTTAACGAACAGTTCCGAATAAGACAACCCCGATGGTTGTAGCTATTCAACCGTCCACACAGCCGAAATAAAGGGACCTCTAGACAGGGGTAAATCTTACTCTCCAGTGGGTGCGACCCACGAAGCCTTGCTGCACCTTCCCTGTTTTAGCCATTCCCGGTTGATGAGGCTTGAGGTTACGATAGGTTACGATAGGTACCTTCACTTCCAACCTCAAACATTCAAACTCCAACCAATGGTAGTTGTGTTACACACACCACTACTCCATCTACCTTTATAACTTATATTGGAAAACCCGAACAGGTAACCCAACAGATAGGTAGAAATATATACATGTATATAGCTATATATAAAAATTACAAGTATGCCCTCTCAAGAAAGACACCACTACAGAGCCTAGGTATTCACTCAGCCTAATGCTCTGATACCAACTGTGATAGTCTAGGCTTTGCAACCATCGACAGCGGCTCACTCGATTGGTAGGCTTTTCAACCATCCCAGCCCCGCCGTGGCTCACATTGGTACCTCGGATTTGCTTTTACGGCCAGCCTCTCGACTCGCAACCAACCCAGGGCCTTATACTACCCAAAAGGGACATGTAGGGGTAAGAGTCTCCCGTTCGCCACCTAACGCGAAGCGAGAACCCCCTATTAATGAAGCAAACTCGATCACGGTCTCATCGAAATCGAAGCGTGTCTTTTAAGTCCAAGTTGTTTTAAAGGTTTTAAAACAATTAAATTCAACTATCTATATATACACAGGATAGATAATTCACAGCCACAATTGATAATCAACATTATCAAATAACAGGTAATTCATATAATCCATATTATAATAGATAATCCATATATCCACATTCCAAATTGATAATCACAATTCAACCAAGCATTCATATCACACAACCATACTTATCTCATTACTGAGATCACACAGCATTTAAGACAATCAATGTCATCCAATCATTCAGAAGCAATGATTCAACTCATACCAATATAATTAATTTAAACTGAATTAAATTTACTATCTCTAATTAATTTAAAGTGAATTAAATTAATTACCAAATCACTTAATTAATTAATTAAATTAATTACCTTCATCCACTATCTTGCTTAAATAAACATTAGTTAAATCAAATGACTAATCCTAATCAACCTTGATTAATTAACTCTTAATAAAGAAATAAATCCTTAATTATTTTCATTAATCATATCAATTAATGAACCTTAATTAATTAATCATGCTTAGATTATTTGCTTAAATTTAATCAACTTAAATACAGTAATTAATTATTCTTAATTATTCTTAATTACTTTTAATTACTTTATAAATTCATTGATTTATTACACCAAGTAATAAACCTTTAATTACTTTAACAAGTAATTATTCATTAAAAATTACTTCCCAATCAGTAGTTTTACCTAACTCAGTTATCTCTGTAATTAATCAATTATTTATCTTAAGTAATTAACCTTATCAAAACTTATTAAGTAATTATACTTAATCATTTATCAAGTGACTGTGCTTAATTAATTAACAAATTAATTAATTTACTTGATCAAACTCATCTCATAAAACAACATTGAGTAATTCATCCTTAATTACTCATTAACCCAAAATAATCTTCAATTATCAGATTAATTATCTCCAACTATTAATTAATAAACCTTAATTATTAATCAATTCTTTAATCAAAAGTAATTAATTACTAATTACTTTATAATTAATTAATTAAACTTAATTAACTAATTAATCAACTCTTAATCATTAATTAATAAACTTAATTATTAATTATCAATCTTAATTACAAATTAATTAATCCATAAATATAATTAATTAATCTTTAATTAAAATTAATTAATCTTTAATAAAATAGTTAATTAACTCTTAATTAACTAACATTATAATTTAATAATCCTTTAATTATTAATTAAGAAAACCCAAATAAAACTTAATAAAACCTTTTTTAATTATTAATTAATAACTATTTTAAATTAATCCTTAATTACTTAAATAAATAAGTAACTATAAATTAATTAATCATTTGTCATTAATTAAATTATTATTTTAATTAATAGTTAATTAAATAAATAATTATACTTAATTAATTACTTAATTAACCCCTTTTAAATAATTAATTAAATAAATTAATTAGCTTAAACTTCTTTAATTAACTAACTAATTTCAAATTATTAATACTTAATTATTATTTAAGATAAAATATTATCTTAAATAAATCTTGAAATCTTTATTTAGCTTAATTCCTTAATTAAATTAAATCATAAGAAATCATTAATCACTTTCTTTAATTATTAATTAACAAATCTAGTTTTCAAGTTATCTTTAACTTTATTTGTTAATTAATAAAAATTATAAATTTACTTTATTATTTCCAAAATAAGTTTGAAACAACATTAGCTAAACATTTAAAAACATCATATAAATTTCATTTATAAAATAATTCAAATTCGTAAAAAAGAATTTTTCTTTAATTTAAACTATTAAAAGTTTAAAACTTATTCATTTAAATTTTAAATTTTTGTTAACACTTTATTTTGGGTTTAACCTTTACTGGAATCTAAGAAAACAAAGCTCAAGGATTTTAAATCCTTAAAAACTGTTTAAATTAAACTTAAAATAAATTGTTAAAAACCAAAACAGTTAAAACACAGCATACCCAAATGATCCAGAAACCCCCGAGTTCCTTCCCGAGCCACAACCAAAATTTCACGAGTTTTCCCCCGAGTCTTCTCCCCTCCTACCCAACTAAATCCTGAAACACAAACAAAACAAAACCCAAAACCCCCCCGACACAACATCTCCAACGTGCACCTGCCCCGATGCCGGAGCCAACCCTGGCCAACGGCGACTTCATCGACAAGTCATCCCACCTCTCCTCAGGCCTCCACGACCATCAAATCCCCAACATCTATCGTAATTCAAAATCGAGCATAAAAGTTGGACTGAACCCCTAAAACTACCACTAGAAAAACCCAAATACTCACGACTACGATCAACTGCAAGGGCCACAACTCCGGCCATTAGCTACTGACCCACCGATCTTCCCTCACTCAAATTTTCACTTCACTCGATGCAATAAAGACGATGCAGTGATAAATTTTCCAGTAGGCTACCAAAACTAGGTTAAAAACAAATCTCTGACAAATTCAAACATCAAAGTGATTTAAAAATTCTTCAATGACTTTTACTATACTTACTGATGCTTCATCTAGCTCCAACCACAATCTCAAGTCACCCAGTTACATAAATTAACAGAAATGGGCAGAAATCAAATTTGCAGAGAAACCCCAAATTCACATATTTCACTTCATTTAAAAACCTGATTTTGATTTTAAAAATCATAACATCCAACATCAATTCAATCTATATAGATGAATAAGAGAATTGTGTTAATTGATTTCTAACATATTTTATAAAGTTTGTACTGTAATTATATCTTCCCAGTTACTACATACCTAAAACATGTTTAACTAATTTTAGATTCTAGTTCATACTTAAACAAACTTAATTTGTTTGTGAATACTCAGGACCCTCAGAAATCAGGGAAGAATGAAAGAATTTGTTCAAAATTTTACTCTGAATTAAGAAACAGAGGGGTGACAATACTTATACCAGGCATGCATACTCAAACAAAATCATATTCACAAAAGTACACTCATGCAGTTATCATTTCACAAAGATTTTATAAGCAACAATTAACAATCAACTTTATGTTTAGGATTAAATGTTTACTCACTTATTTATGAAGTGCAGAGCCTCATGAAGAAGAGCATGAAATTGAAAAGAATAAAACTTGAAACTTCAAAAGACTTGATCCTGAAGCTTTTTCAAAAACTGGAATATCTCAGGTTGCATTTTGAAAAACAGGCAAACAAACTTGACCCCAAATCATTTGCATGCACACTTGACAGAGGTGACAGCTTCAGGTAATACCCCTTGAGACTTGCATGCAATTGAAAGTGTTGAGACAGACATGGATTGGAGGCTTGCATCTGATTCTTGAAATCATAATGCAGATTTTTGATTTAAGAAAACTGCAGGCATTAGTTTTTGTGAACAAGTGCAGGCTTTTTTTTTACTGAATGCGTTTGAATTTGAAAGATTTCAGATATTTGATTTGTTTTGAGAAAAACTGCATTGCTACAGGTTGCACATAAACATTGTTGCAGGCTTGCAAGTGTTTTCTAGGATTTGAAAGCAGAATGGTTTGAGGATTTTCTGGTTTTAGATTTGAATTTTGAAGATTTTTGAAGAGTGAAAGATTTGCAGGGAAAAGTTTCTGGTTTCTCTTTTAGACATGAACACAAAATTTGAAAGAAAAAGAAAAATGAAGGGAAAGAATGTTTATAAATGTTAATTTCAGATTTAAATAAAAATAAAAGAAAATTAAAATAATGTGACACTTGTCTCTATTTACACAAATGGTTTAACACTTGTTATCAAAATGTTTAGGAATTAACATTTGTCACTATTAAGTTTATTTTTAATTATAAAGAAATTTAAAAGCTTTTAAAATTATCTTCCTAATTACAAATGTGTTTTAAAAGTAAACATGTTTTCTTCATTTAAAGTACTTTTCTAATTAAATTTCAAGTAAACAAATACATTTATACATTTATAAATGTATGCTAGTTTATAAATACAATCTTTTAAAAAGAAATGCAACTAAATAAAATTTTAAATAAAATTATACAACATTTCAACCTTACTTTAAAATGTTATTTCAAAAACTTTTCATTTATTTTATTAAACATATACAAATCAAATTTATATAGAACAAATCTTATTTTAAATTAAAAACATTATTTATATATTTAAAACCAAACCATATTATTATTTATATTTTAAGATGCATGTATATCTTTGAATTCAAATTTTATATTCATTTCGAAGTCCAATTTAAAAACCAAAACTAAAATAAATTTAAATAAATATAAACAACTATTTTAAAATAAGCTTATTATTATTTACAAATAATTTATTCTATTTTAAAATCAATTTAACTTACACAAATCTAAATATATAGATTTAAATGTATTTAAACATACTTATAAATTTTGAAAATAATAAATCAATTTAGAATTTATTTATACATTAAAATGACTTATCTTAATATAAAACTAATTTATAACCAAAATTAAAATATTACTTGGTTAATTTATCTGTGAAAATAACAATTTTATCAATTTTAAATTAGAAATTATCAAAATTTTAAACTCCTGGAAATTCCGGGATATTACAGTTGAACTACATCTTTCTTTGGAGATGTACCACCGAATTTTAATGCTACTTGTTCAATGAAACTAAGTCGTTTAGCATTAACTTTATGTTCATAATGAATCTCTCGTTGCAAATCCAACTGTTCTTTTTGGTAATGATGGATCTCGGATATTTTCTCTTTGGTTGATGGAGAACCAAAGAAAAGAAACCGTCGAGATTTCTTCTTTTCTGGCGTATAACCAGAATGTTCACGTGAAGGACGAGGTTTATCCTGTTCATGTGGTGTTGGAGTTGCCAAAATTTCAATAGAAGACGTAGAATAACTCGAAGGAGTATTGTCCGAGTTAGAATTGGTGTTGTAAACCATTGAGACAAGAAGATAACACATTTTGAAATCCATTGCAATAACCTTTTTGTTTGATAATGAGAAAACAGAAACTATTTGGAAGAATAGAGATAAGTTCGAACGTATAAGTAGAAGAGAATAGGTTATATATAGAATTTGTTGTTACGAAATGTGTGGCTGAAAGATGTAAGTTAGTAATGTCCATATGTTTGTTTAAAAGGTGGACAACAAAGTTTAAATTAAGTACATATATGTTAGAAACAAGTTATGTTCTTTTAACCAAATATGTTAGGAACTATCATTTTTAGTAAATGTCAAGCTTGAAACATATTATAGACAGAAGATGATTCTTATGAAACAAACTAGATTTCAACCAGGAAAAAAACGAAAAATGAGCTAAGGAACAAATATTAATAATAGTCAAATTAAATGTTATGAAATTTTAGTAATAGTTAACTGATATTAAGAGATTATGAAGCATAGTTATAAATCTTAATATCTTAAAAAAATTATAAATTTTTAAGAGAGACAATACCAAGCTCTCGTCTTAGTTTGATAAAAATATTTTCTAAAGAGGTTTCGTAAAAATATCAGCCAACTGATTTTCAGAAGAAACAAAATCCAGATTGCTTGTTCCTTTCTCAACATTGTCACGAAGAAAATGATGGCGTATGTCAATATGTTTTGTTCGTGAATGATTGGTAGGATTTTTAGATAAATTAATGGCACTTGAGTTGTCACAGAATATAGTTGAGTTTGATAAATTTATATTGAAATCTTTAAGTGTTTTTTGCATATAAATTACTTGAGTACATGCCAAAGCAGCAGAAATATAATCTGCTTCACATGTAGAAAGAGAAACACTGTTTTGTTTCTTACTAAACCAAGATACGAGTGATTTTCCAATAAAATGGCATGTACCACTAGTACTTTTTCGATCTGTTCGAGAACCACCAAAGTCAGCATTACTATATGAAACTAATTCGAATGGACATTCTTTAGGATAGAACAGAACAAAATCCATTGTGCATGTAAGTTAACGTATTATTCGTTTTACTGCTTTTAAATGTGACTCTTTTGGATTGGCTTGAAATCTAGCACACAGATAAACACTCATCATTATGTCAGGACGACTGGCAGTTAAATATAGTAATGATCCAATCATACTTCGGTATAGTTTTTGGTCAACACTATAACGAGTGGGATTTTTCACGCTCGAAAATCGACATCCATACTTTAAATCGTACTCGAATGCCGTAGATTCGACCGTTCAAATCCGATTCGCTGGAGCCTATAAAAACATTAAGTAAATAACACAATGGAAGAAAAGAATAATACATTGATATACAGCATTGATACAATATCTGATACAACAGATGATCCAATAGATATCAATATACATCAGAGATATGATACAATAAAATAGCAGCGGAAAAGAAAATGATAACATCAGCAGCGGAACAAATAACTCTAAGATAGTCTTCAAGGAAGAACTCCAAAAACTGCAACTCCATTTCCAAGAACTAATCCAACAATAGCTCGAACTCCCAATAACAATGCATAAAGATAAGCAAGTGCAGTCCATATCCAAAGGTTGAACTAACTCCCGATAATCTACTGTACCTGGCTATCTGAAAAACCCAACTCTAAACTGCTCATGTAGAAAAATTTTGAGCACCCAGAGTTTAGCAAAGAAACAATAAACTCCAGATCATTCATGGGACTGGTGCGAGCAACAAAAACAGTTTATCTATTAAAACAATCAACAGAAGATTTTAAAGTCAATTCGCAATGCTTTTTGAAAATGTAACTACCATAAGACCTCCCGCCACACACCCAATGAAAACGCAGAATTGGAGGAGATTTCTTCTTATGTTAGTCAAAGATTCTTACTACGCAAAATCAAATCATTTGATTATTATTATTAGTGCATAGTGTAGAAAACATTTCGAAAGTAGAATATAAATCTTAGCCAGCATAGATACCATTAAATTATGCCCGCTATATCTACCTCCTGAGGAAGCAGGTTATACAATTTGCAATCGTAAAGGGTTCATATTGTTTCTTTGGATTTCCAACAAATGGTCAGGCCAAGGAACTTTCCATTGCCACATGAGAACGCCTCTATAAGGACGTCCCCGAGAATCTAACCGGATCTGTGCCAACACAAGGCCAGGTTACCCTTCAAACTGGGTAACTACTGACACGAGTATGCAATCCCCCGGTTGTAACCAACCTTTATCCGGGGCCCCAACAACAATCACAAAGTAAGATATATATACATACATACATATATATATATATATGCGATATCCACATAAGTTAAGTATCTGGGCTCCATACCATGATACCACTTCTATCCAGAAGGAGATGTACATACCCTAAGGGGCGCTACCCCAAATAACCTTGCTGCATCTTTCCTGTTTTGACCATCCCAGGGTGTGAGGTCCGACGAAGTCTCGTCCACAAAGCTATGCTTTTTACAAAAGCCACGCTTTGATCAACAAATGATCAGCATCATTCAGCATGCCACATTACCAAAGAATATATTGCCGATAACCTTCAACTACATAACATCTGAGCTCGTACGTCTCAGAGAAGGGTGTTAAGCTAAGAGAATAAATTCTCCGCCACCAACATAAATGTATTTGAAAGAAATCTGCTTTATATCTCAAATTGTAATGTCAGGCATACAATCCCTACAAGTCTGTTCTGGATTCGAATAGAACCAAAGGCACTTCCAAAGAAGTCCTTGCAATCCGGGTATTCACAATCCCGATCGGACTTCCCATCACTTAGGGAATCTCTATATCGGCGCGACTCGGTGCAATGACAATCGATAGGTCATCCTATCGCTCTCGCAAATACCCGGTCTTCATCACCGGTCTTCAAATGCTATCCATAACGTCGAATCACATATTCGGAATGGGTTATACGACACAAAGGTCCTTTCCCGGCTAAACCGAATAGTGAGCACAATATTTAAAACATATGGATATGGGATTTCAATTAAGTCACAACTTAATAATTCAAAACTTACTTTCAAATGGTTTAAACCAATTACCATTCCAAATCATTTAAACAAAATATTTATTTCATAAAGTTCACCTACTTTCACAAATATTCATTCCCGGATTTCAAAACAATTCCATTTAAAAAGATTAATTCATTAAATCTTTAAATCAAAGATTTGTCTCATAGGTTTTAAATTGTTCCCAATATTCATTTTCAAAATTCGTTTCTAAATATTCATCTATAACTTGGAAAACTATTTTAGTTTTAAACTTGAAATCCCTTTTAATAAAATTTGAGACGAAAGCTTTTTATCATTTAGAAACAATAGTTTTATTTTGGAAAAACCCGATTTCATTTATACAAGTTACAATCTTTGGTTTAATTCGAATTCCCAAAACAATACTTTAAATATAGATTCAAACCCGTATATAACTAACATAACATCTTTAATCCCTAATTTCAAATCATAGAATTCAATTCCTAATTTTGAATTCAAATTTTAATCAAATTATTTAAATTCCAAAACTTAATCAAGTAAATTAAAATAAATTTTAACTTGAAATTCCATTCCAAAAGATTTTCACATTTATTCCGATTCCATTTCCAAAACATTTGAATTTAAAAATTCAAATTTAAAACTATTTCAAAAATCTGCGACTTAACTGATTTCCTCGTGAAATCCATAATTGTGTGTGTATGGTGTGGTCCAGGGGTTTAACACAATAGTGCAACATCATTCAACCATCACAGATCAAATACAGAAATTTATTTGATAAGCGGTATAAACTATAACGCTTATATTTGATAAGCGGCATAAACCATAACGCTTTATTCACAGAACACAGATATATATATATATATTACAGATAATAATTACATTTATCTTAGATAAATAAATTACATTTCAGATCGTAATACCAATCAGGATATATCACAAAGCATTAATATCACGGATATCGGACAAATTAATCATTCAGTCAAGTTCAAACATCCACAAGAAAATTTCATTAGTTGACTGATAAATTTGAATCAACTGTATTAATTATAAATCTGGGTTAATTATCCTAAGTTAATTCCAATTTATTTTAGAATAAAATCCCCTTTTATCATTTATTAATTCACTTTTAGTTACGGACTAATCAATCTTAATTAATGAATCAATTTAACATTTAATTATTTAATTTATCTTAATCAATCACAATTATTAATTAATTCTTTAATTAATAAATTAAACTAACCCCTTAACACATAATTATACCCAAATTACTGATTATCATTTAATCAATTACATCCGGTAATTATCAATTAATTATTTTTCCAAGTAATTATAATTTCTAAAATTTTCAGGTGGTTATTCTAAGTTAATTAACTTAAGTGATAAATCTGAATAATACAATTAACTCACTTAATTATAGTTAATAATTAATTCTTTAATTACTGCCATTAAGTAATTACACTTCACAATTCCATAAATAATTATTATTAAATAAATCAATCTAATTTATTGTTTTCAAATTCCCTTTATATCCCATTTTAAATTCAAGATTGAAATGAATTCTTATTTATTTTTTTACCTTTCCTTTTTTTAACTTTAATATATTTTAATTTATTTTTAAAACACTTAGGTTATAAATTATTATTTTTTTAAAATTTGAAATCTGATTTAAAATGTATTTCAAGTTTAAACCTTTAAATCTTCAACTTGTTTAAATTTCCATTTACAATTCAATTCTATTTTTGAATCCAACTTCTTTAATACACTTAAGTGCTTTGAAATTATTAAACCAAATTGAATTTAAAACTTTATTTTATTTGCAAACTAAGTTCTAATTTAAGCTTGAATTTTTATTTACATTTTGATTTAAACCTCAGTTTCAAAACCTTGATTTAAAAATTTAAATTCTTGTTTAAAATAATCAAACCAGGAAGCCGTTTCAGGTTGAAAACCTGCAATAACTTTGACTCGAGCACCCCTCTTCCTTGCTTCGAGTATGCTACTCGAATTACTCGAGTATGACGCGAGACTCCCCCTGTTCTTCCCAGGCAAACCCAAATTTTTTTTTTCCAAACCCAGACCAACGTGCTCGTGCACGTGTACAACGTCGACCAACACCACCGGTCTTCGCCACCTCCTCCAACGCATCAAACATTACCGCGGCAACACACTTCAACCATCAAACCATCACAATCGGCCTCAAATTCGAAACGAGCAAAAAAAAAAAACCGGGAAACAAAAACTGGAACCACCTGTCTTCCTGTCAGTGCCTCATCCTCGATACCTCGACCACCGGAAACCCCACAATCTCGGCCACGCCATCGCCAACTACCCCTCTACCATCCCTCAAAACCATGTAACACTCGATCCATCGATAGCGATGAACGACCGAAAGAATCACGGCGCCTCAAAACATGGTCACCAGAATTCAAACGCCTCATGCCGCCACCATGGTCATCGGCCGACCATCGCGATATTTTTCCTGAGACCGCCATAGGCCCCTCCATGCCGACGAGGCAACTCGACCTCCCTAGATCATCATAACGCCGGAATTCGATCAATATACCCACTCCGATCAACTTCGAACTGCTACCAAACCACCCCACTAAAAATCATCAAACCTGCCTTAAAAATCATTGCTTTCGGTAAGGATTCAAGTTAGATACTTGAATCAATGAATCGTGAAGTTCGAAATTTGACTAATCTTAAGTTTGTTCAGAAATTTGGGTTTCCTGAGGCAAATTTTTAGTTGTTTTAACTTAAATAAATTTTAAAAAATTTGTTAATAATGATGTGAACAACTTTTTTTTAATGCCAATTCTAAACGTCAAGTAGTTTAGGTGAAATTGATTCTTGAATTAACTCCTGTGCTTAAACTTTAGACAGAGCACCTTTAAACCAAGCCTGTAACACTACATCCAATATTATAAATATACACAAAAAGGTCCAACAGATATACATACATGATTATTCACCAATAAGCATTCAGCAGATTCATTTATTAGCCTTTAAAAGTTGCTCACCTTCCAAACCATGGTTTAAAGCTTTCAGATTGGAGTTGAGGTTGATATCAGGTTTTGAACTTGATAACTGAAGCTTGTTTTTAGATCTTCAAGTTTTTTTTGATAAATATCTCTGATGTTTGGTTTGAGTTTTGTGATGATGCTGCTTTATTTTTTTTCTCAGTTTCGAATGAATAAAATGAAGATGTTTGATATATAAAAGATGTGTACAGCAGTGTATGTTTATTTGTACAACAGTAGGTAGGCTGAAAATAGTTTGCATTATGGGCTGCCTTGTACAATCTATACTTGTACCATACTTGAATATATTTTTGATTTGCAATATTTCATACATATGTTTACTTTGTTTTGTTTTTCTGTGCAAACCTCGGCTGAGATGATGTAAATGTGCTGGCATTTATTATACTTGAATGTATTTTATGTTGATATCACTTGCCTTGCTTATTTTCTTTTATTTAAGTTGTACATGCTGGGTGTCTTCTTTCTCAAGCCAATACTTACTTATATATATATTTGTTTAACTTTAAATATCATTTGCTGTCTTGTTTGTTTTATTTACTTTGTACTTTTCATTTTTTTTAAAGCATGCCTGCATACCTACTTTACATACATATATATACTTTGTTTTCTATCTTTTGTCATCTTACTTTATACTATAAATAAACTTCTATTTTAATGTGTTATTAAATTTTTCTTATTATTATCATATACATATTGTTTTTAAGAGAAAATGCTGTTAATAAAAAATTATTTTGCATGATGATAATTTTTTTTAAAGTTTTAACTATCCACATTTTGTAAGTCAATTATTTAAATATTAAATACAAATTCCAAAATTTACATTAACTATAAAAAAAAATTCAAAATTGGGGTCGTTACAGACTCCCCCCCTTAAAAGAATTTTGTCCTTGAAATTACACAGCTCGTTTCACGAATAATACACACACAGAATAGACTAATGCCAAATCAAACTATGCTAGTAAACACATGGATTCTTTCGGGTAATTCATAATATATCTTATATTAAATGCTACTCATAATATTCATACTTACGTTATAGTCATACATTACCCAATTAACATCCAATCATTAACTACGATTCTAAGTCCAAAATACATACATAGATATACCCTATCCAAAAGGAAGTCAATCCAACTAACTACAGATCTTCACTATCAGAGCTCCCCTTCTCAGGCCCTGAAAGTTCCCTAACCTCAGCCTCATCGTCTGTCTTAAAAACATCCTCTGGATCAGATTCTACCGGAATAAAACCTCCACCATCTAGCTCCTCGTCTTCTATGGCATCATCATCCTCTATAGCATCATCTAAATCCCAATAAATGGCTTCATCACCTTCGGACTCTACATAATGCTCCTCAATTTCAGATTCTTCTTCCACCTCAAACTCTTCCTTAAATTCCTCTTCAAACTCTTCTTCAAATTCCTCCTCGAATTCTTCTTCAAATTCTTGTTCAAATTCCTCTTCAAACTCTTCTTCAAATTTTTCTTCATTTCCGGACTCCTCCTTGGGTTCTTCAACTTGAGGTTGTGGCTGCACCACAGGCTCTTCTGGCACCTCCTCACATATTGATGGTTCACCCAAATCATCTCGAATCCTATTAGATGAACCAGAATCACCAACCCTTCAGGCCTTTCCTCCCCGGCTGATGCTATTTGTCCTCTATAATTAAAATCAAAATCTAGATATTAAGATCCTAATGGTTTTAGAATTTTATAGGTTGAGAAATACATCAAAGTTTATGTTTAGATTTTATTCTACCCAAGAAGTTATAATAGAAATTCAAATTTTGGTTTTAAGCAAAATCGTTTTATCGCTATAATTCAAATCTATCCTTATATATCATTAACCAATTTAACTCAATTTCAAATTTCAAATTTATTCAAAATTTCCAATTTATTCAAATTTCAAATTTATTAAATTTAAATCAAAAACTAATGAGAAATCGATGAAGATACGAAATAAGAATTTTCTGCAACGATTCATAGGGCCACCATCACATCGAACTTCTTTCTAGAGCTGTCACGAAGCAATCAAAAGAATTTGAAAAGATGAATTAATGGAAGCTGATAAGAAAGATTGTTTCCGTTGTTGTTACACAGTATCGACCATTTATAGTCGTATCCTCCTGTCCCCTATTTCGTTTTCTTCTTGCACTCATACTTTGTATCGGTTGATAGTAAGAGAATTTACTGAGGCATATAAACGGATATCTTAGGGATTACTCATTCTAGGGATACTTCACCCTATCTCTAATGAGCTACTTAATGCGTTATACTCCTGAACTAAAGTTTAACCTTCAGCTCTGATACCAAAATGTAATGAGTGGGATTTTTCGTGCTCGAAAATCGACATCCGTACTTTAAATCGTACTCAAATGCCGTAGATTCGACCATTCAAATCCGGTTCGCCGGAGCCTATAACAACATTAAGTAAACAACACAGTGGAAGAAAAGAATAATACATTGATATACAGCTTTGATACAATATCTGATACAATAGATGATCCAATAGATATCAATATACATCAGAGATATGATACAATAAAATAGCAGCGGAAAAGAAAATGATAACACCAGCAGCGGAACAAATAAGTCTAAGATAGTCTTCAAGGAAGAACTCCAAAAACTGTAACTCCATTTCCAAGAACCAATCCAACAATAGCTCGAACTCCAAAATAACGATGCACAAAGATAAGCAAGTGCAGTCCATATCCAAAGACTGAACTAACTCCCGATAATCTACTGAACTTGGCTATCTGAAAAACCCAACTCTAAACTGCTCGTGTAGAAAAATTTTGAGCACCCAGAGTTTAGGAAAGAAATAATAAACACCGGATCAGTCATGGGACTGGTGTGAGCAACAAAAACAGTTTATCTTTTAAAACGATGAACAGAAGATTTTAAAGTCAATTCGCGATGCTTTTTGAAAATGTAACTACCATAAGACCTCCCGCCACACACCCAATGCAACCGTAGAATTGGAGGAGATTTCTTCTTATGTTAGTCAAAGATGCTTACTACGCAAAATCAAATCATTTGATTATTATTATTAGTGCATAGTGTAGAAAACATTTCGAAAGTAGAATACATATCTTAGCCAGCATATGTACCATTATATTATGCCCGCTATAGCTACCTCCTGAGGAAGTAGGTTAAACAATTTGTAATCGTAAAGGGTTCGTATTGTTTTTTTGGATTTCCAACAAATGGTCAGGCCAAGGAACTTCCCATTGCCACATGAGAACGCCTCTGGAAGGACGTTCCCGAGAACCTAACCGGATCTCTTCCAACATAAGGCCGGGTTACCCTTCAAACTGGGTAACTACTAACATGAGTATGCCATCCCCCTGTCGTAACCAACCTTTATTCGGGGATCCAACAACAATCACAAAGTAAGATATATATATTTGCGATATCCACATAAGTTAAGTATCTGGGCTCCATACCATGATACCACTTCTATCTAGAAGGAGACGTACATACCCTAAGGGGCGCTACCCCCAATAACCTTGCCGCATCTTTCCTGTTTTGACTATCCCGGGGTGTGAGATCCGACGAAGTCTCGTCCACAAAGCTATGCTTTTTACAAAAGCCACAGTTTGATCAACAAATGATCAGCATCACTCAGCATGCCACATTACCAAATTGAGAATATATTGCTGATAACCTTCAACTACATAACATCTGAGCTCATAAGTCACAGAGAAGGGTGTTAAGCTAAGAGAATAAATTCTCCGCCACCAACATAAATGTATTTGAAATAAATCTGCTTTATATCTCAAATTGTAATGTCAGACATACAATCCATACAAGTCTGTTCTGGGTTCGAATAGAACCGAAGGCACTTCCAAAGAAGTCCTTGTAATCCGGGTATTCACAATCCCGATCGGACTTACCATCACTTAGGAATCTCTATACCGGCGCGACTCAGTGCAGAGACAATCGATAGGATATACATACATGATTATTCACCGATAAGCATTCAGCAGATTCATTTATTAGCCTTTAAAAGTTGCTCACCTTCCAAAACATGGTTTAAAGCTTTCATATTGTAGTTGAGATTGATATCAGGTTTGAACTTGATAACTGAAGCTTGTTTTTAAATCATCAAGTTTTTTTGATAAATATCTCTGATGTTTGGTTTGAGTTTTGTGATGATGCATCTTTATTTTTTTTCTCAGTTTCGAATGAAAAAAGAAGATGTTTGATATATAAAAGATGTGTACAGCAGTGTGTGTTTATTTGTACAATAGTAGGCATGGCTGAAAATAGTTTGCATTATGGGCTGCCTTGTACAATCTATACTTGTACCATACTTGAATATATTTTTGTTTTGTAATATTTCATACATATGTTTACTTTGTTTTGTTTTTCTATGCAAACCTCGGCTGAGATGACGTAAATGTGCTGGCGTTTATTATACTTGAATGTATTTTATGTTGATATCACTTGCCTTGCTTATTTTCTTTTATTTCAGTTGTACATGCTGGGTGTCTTCTTTCTCAAGCCTATACTTACTTATATATATATATATATATATATTTAACTTTAAATATCATTTGCTGTCTTGTTTGTTTTATTTACTTTGTTCTTTTTAATTTTTTTTTAAAGCATGCCTGCATACCTACTTTACATACATATATATACTTTGTTTTCTATCTTTTGTCATCTTACTTTGTACTATAAATAAACTTCTATTTTAATGTGTTATTAAAATTTTCTTATTATTATCATATACATATTGTTTTTAAGAGAAAATGCTGTTAATAAAAATTTATTTTGCACGATGATATTTTGTTTTAAAGTTTTAACTATCTACATTTTGTAAGTCAATTATTTAAATATTAAATACAAATTCAAATTGTAAGGCCAAAATCAAATTAATTCAAAAAAAAAAATTATTCCAAAATTTACATTAACTATAATTTTTTTTTCAAAATTGGGGTCGTTACAAACACTTTTGCCATTGTCATCTTTTTCAAGATGTGTTGTTGTACTCATTGGAGTTGATATGGCAGAAATATTTTCCATTCTGAATCGTTTGATTAAATTATTACAATATTTTTCTTGATCAACGAACATACCATTTTGAAGTTGTTTAATTTGTAAACCAAGAAAATATGTTAGTTCTCCCATATGGGACATTTCAAATTCTTTAGTCATTATTTCGGAGAAGTCCTGACACAATTGGTCATTAGTAGAACCAAAAATGATATCATCAACATAAATTTAAACTATTAAAATATCCTTTTTCGAATGTTTAATAAAAAGTGTTTGATCAACTTTTCCAATTAGAAATCCCGAAGAAATTAGATGAGTCTTTAAACGATCATACCAAGCACGTGGTGCTTGTTTTAAACCGTAAAGAGCTTTCTTAAGTTTATAAACGTGATTAGGAAATTTTTCATTAATAAATAAAGGAGGTTGTTCAACATATACTTTTTCTTTTATATAACCATTCAAAAAGTCACTTTTAACATCCATTTGATAAAGTTTGAAATTGTGAAAACATGCATAGGCCAATAAGATTCGTATTGCTTCTAGTCTTGCAACTGGAGCAAACATTTCTTCGTAGTCAATCCCTTCTTCTTGATTGTATCCTTGTGCAACTAGTCTTGCTTTATTTCTAGTGATGTTACCTTGTTCATCTGCTTTATTTTTGTAGACCCATTTTGTTCCAACAACAGTTTGATCATTTGGTCGAGGAACTAATTCCCAAACTTCATTGCGTTCAAACTGTTTTAGTTCTTCTTGCATTGCAATTATCCAGTAGTCATCTGTGGAAGCTTCTTTGGGATTCTTTGGTTCGATATTAGAAAGGAATGCTACGTGGCCCATTTGATTTAGTTGACTTCTAGTTTGAACATTTGAATTAATTTCTCGAATAATATTTTGAACCGGATGATCCCTTAATATTTTTGGTGAAGATCTTAATTCATCATTATTGTCAACAATGTTTTCATCATTTTCAAGATTTATAGTTTCCGTATTTGTAATGTTATCTGGAAAATCCTCATCATCTTTTATACTTGATTCTTGTAGAACATTTTCATCGAAAGATACGTGTAACGTTTCTTCAACAGTATTTGATCTTTTATTAAAACACGATAAGCTTTGCTACGATCCGAATATCCTAAAAAAATTCCTTCACCGGATTTCGCATCGAATTTTCCAAGCTGATCTTTTGTATTTAATATAAAAAATTTTGAACCAAACACTTTAAAATATGAAATCCTTGGTTTTCTTTCGGTAAAAAGTTCATAAGAAGTGTTTTTTGTTAGAGATCGAATAGAAACACGATTCAAAACATAACAGGCCATTGCAACAGCTTCTGCCTAGAAATGTTTTGGAAGATTGCTTCCATTTAACAAGGTTCGTGCGCATTCTTGTAGAGTTCTATTTTTACATTCAACAACCCCATTTTGTTGTGGAGTTCTAGGAAACGAAAATTTATGAAAAATTCCTTTCTTTTTACAAAAATGATCAAAAGTTTCGTTTTCAAATTCTCCTCCATGATCACTTCTTATATTTTTTATTCTCAAACCTTTTAAATTTTGAATTCTTTTGACAAAATTTTTAAATTGCTCAAACGTATCACTTTTGTTTTCATAAAAATGGTCCAAGTATATCTTGAAAAATCATCAATAATTACAAATACATTTCTATTATGGTTTATGGATTGAACTTGAGTTGGTCCAAATAGATCCATGTGTAGTAATTCAAGGGGTTGTAAAGTAGAAATAACTTTCTTAGATTTAAAAGATGATCTAGTTAATTTTCCTAATTGACATGCATCACAAATATGATTGACTTTGAAGTTCATTTTTGGTAATCATTTGACTAAATTATTTTTAGAAAGTTTGTTTGTAGTCTTGAAGTTGATATGACAGAATCTTTTGTGCCATAGCCAAGGATCATTTTTATTAGCTATTAAACACATATCTGAATTATGATTGATTTTCATATTCAGAATATAGATATTTCTGTCTCTATTTCCTTTAAATATAAGATTTTAATTTTTATCAAAAATGCTACACTTATTTTCAGAAAAAGATATTTTGAAACCTTTGTCACATAACTGGCTGATACTTAAGAGATTGTGTTTTAAATTTTGGACTAATAAGACATTAGAAATAAGAGGTAAATCAGATGTACCGACATTGCTGACGTCGCCTTTTCCAATGATATATCCTTTGGAATTGTCTCCAAAAGTGACAGAGCCTCCATTTGAGTAAGTAATGTTTGATAGCATATTTTTGTCTCCAGTCATAAGTTTTGAGCAACCACTGTCGAGTACCCATTTTCCTCTCTTTATAAGTGGGTCCTACAAAAAATAACAACAACATTGGTACCCACTTTGTGATAGGGTCCTAAGAGTTAGGTCTTAGGAAACCAAACCCAAGTAGGTTCAGTATTCCCTTTAAAAATATAATTTTGATGTTTATGAACAGTTTCCGAAAAGGTATTTATATATTTATTCCTAATCAAACTATTGTTTGTTTTAGGAACCCATATTTTTATAATTTTAGAATTATTTTTCCTTTTTGTATCAAAAATATTTCTCCTAATTTCCTTTTTAGGTGGAGATTTTAATTTCTTAGTGTATCCTAGTCCCTTCCTATTGGAAGTGGATTGAGTATTTTCAATAATATTGGATAGATTTTCTCTACCTTTATTAAAGTTAGAAACATTTCTAGTAACATTATCTAACTCGGTTTTGAGACAAGTATTATCTAATTCAATCATTTTGATCTTAGTTTCTAGCTCATGATTTTCAGAGACAAGATAATCATTCTTTTCTTTTTGAGTTTCAATTTCTTGACTCAATAAAGTAAATTGAGATTTATCATTAGATAGGCTATCTTGAAGTTTTCCAAGTTCTTTTTCTAATATTTTCTTTTCATCGTTAAGCATATCTTTCTCGAATTCTGCTTTCCTCTGTTTTTCGAGAGCTTCTTAATATTTTCTTTTGACTCTTTTTAAATTATCAAGATGTTCTGAATTAATTTCAATCATATCGTCAAAATTAAGATCATCTACCTCATTTCCTGAAGCCATAAAACAAACAATTGCCTGTTCTCTCTCACTATCACTGCTGCTTTCTGAAGAAGAAGAATCCGAGTCATCCCATGTTACTGAAAATGCTTTTCTTTTAGACTTGTCCTTTCGATTTATGTTGGGATATGTCTTCTTTTGCTCTGGACAATCCTTTTGCATGTGTCCTTTCTTGTGACAATTAAAGCATTCTAGTATAGATGAGGATGGCTTATTTGAATTGTTGTTGAAGTTCTTTTTCCCGTTGTTTGATTTTCTTTTCTGTACTTCAAATTTTTTTTTAAAAGTTTTAGCAATGAATGCTATGTCTTCTTCATCTGAATCCGATTCTTCTTTTTCAACATGGAATGCCATATTCTTTTTATCTTGTGCTCTTTTAGCCTGCAAATTCACTTCATAGGACATTAGATTTCCTATTAACTCTTCTGGTTTCATGGTAGAAAGATCATTAGCTTCTTCAATTGCTAAGACCTTTCTTACCCATTCATCAGTTAAAGAGTTAAGGATTTTCGAAATAATATCAAAGTCAGAATACTTTTCTCCAAGTCGGAGTAATGAATGATATATATCTTGAAATCTAGAATACATATCATTTATAGATTCATCCTGCTTCATTCTAAAATTTTGAAATTGTCTTTTGAGCATGGATATTTTACTTTGTTTAACCTTGTTAGTTCCTTCGTGAGTAACTTTAAGTGTTCTCCATATTTCATAAGCAGTTGTACACATACTAACACGGTTAAACTCATTTCTATCTAAGGCATAAAATAACATATTCATAGCTTTGGCATTAGCAGTCGCATCTAGTTTTTGTGTGTTTGACCATGTAGAATATTCTGTTGTAGGAATGTTATATTCAGTTTGAGTAATATTCCATGAGTCAAAACCACTCGCTTGCATATAAATGTGCATTCGAGTTGCCCAATAATTGTAATTCATACCATTAAATAGTGGAGGTCGAGCAGTAGATTGATCTTCAATAAAACTAGTGTTAGTGACAGTGTTAACAGTATAGGTGTTGTTTTCCATCTTAGTTAACTATCAGATAACTTTGTAATGGTTATAAGAGAACCTGCTCTGGTACCAAATGAAAATACTGTGGTGCGGATCGTGCTATATGGAATTATAATATACTAGTGCGGAAATAAAACAAAGTTACCGTAGTAGAGTAAATAAGAAAAATTAAAAAAAGCACACAAGGAATTTTTATACTGGTTCGAACTTCCCATTCTACGTCCAGTCCCAGACTCCTTCTGGAATTTCACCAACAACAATCCTCACTTAACCCGGAGGAACAGGTTTACAACAACCCTTGAACAGCCGAACAAGGGACCTGAGCAGCAGACCAGGATTTTGCCTCAACAGCCGAAGAGGACTTCACTTGCCTGAACGAAAGAACATGACTTCAACTTATACAGAAAGTATATGACACAGTGTGTTCTCAATAACACGAATTTGTCTCTTGATAGTACAATCTTCCTATAATCTTCTCCTTTTGATATATATGTATGTATGTGAAGAATATGGAAGTAAATGAATGGTTATGTAGAAATTTGAATGCTCAAAATGTTAGAATCAGTATAGCATAGAAATAGAAAGCTTTTGATCAATTCGGTGACTTAAACGAATGATTCTAATATGTTTATATAGAGTATAAAGAGTTGTAATCATTCGTGAAAAGTTATCATGAAAGAGTATGGATGTATCTCTTAGTAAAAGGTTGTAACTCTTCATGAAAATGAAATGTCTTTTCAAAAAAATAGCAGTTGAAGATGTTCAGACGTCTGAAAATAAATTTTAGACTTCTAAAATTTGAAACGTGCAAATCAAAAAAGAAATAGGCTATTTTTGCCTTGATTCAGACGTCTGAATAAATTTTAAATTTAATTACATTTTCAGACGTCTGAATAGGTCATTTCAGACGTCTGAAATTCACCTGAAATTTTATTTTTAACATTGAGCTAGAGAGATTTAAGTAGGTGTGTGTATATATATATATATTCAAAGGAGAGATTTTAACAATATTGTTAATTCTAAACAATGACTCAAAACAACATATATGCAGCATGAAGATTATATGATTCCAGTCTTGTATATCCCTGCAGAAGTATGTTAGTATTGTATATAGTTGTCGTAGTCAAAATATATATGAAGCATCGTAAACGAGGTATCAACAGAAGGGGATGATCCTACCCTAATTGGGAATGAGCCACTTAGCCTTGCCGCATCTAATCCTGTTTCAGTCATTTTCGGTTTAATGAGGCTAGAGGCAATAATTACCTTTTCACATAGCACATATCTCGTCTATGAATGCCACATTTCCATTTCCGTTGACTACTAATTGCCTTTCACAAAAATACAACCCTTGAGCTCGTACGTCTCAAAGAGGGTGTTAAGCTAAGAGAAGTTGCCTTCTCCGTCACCACTGATGTATGTTTGTAAAAACCAATATACGTAATCTTTAGAAATGCAATGTCAAAAAAATGTCCATACAAGTTGTCCAAGAATAGGACAAACCAAAGGCACACTCCTACTACCACTAGTAGCGAGTAGTCCTTGCAATCCAAAAAATCTCCACCACGATGAGGCCACTGCTATAAATAACTCTATGATGGGAGCTACCCAGAGCATGTTCAATAAGTAGTCCTCATGCTATGAAGATCCACGGTCTTCAAAAATCATCATCTTTAACAAGTCTTCACATTCGAATGTATATATTGGTTCGAAGTGGTTTTCGGATAGGAATCACTAAAATCCGACCTTGGTTCCTTCAAAATCTAATTATCGATAAAAAGTGAATGTGAGTACACATGATTTATTAAGTTTCTTTTCACTTTAAATCTTTTCAAATGATTTTGAATTCTCTTCCTTTTGTCTAAGAGTAATTCTAAGTAATTCATTCTTTTTCTATGGATAATATCTCAAATTTCCTCACTTAACTCTCGATCCAAATTCCTTAACTTTGCAAACAATTTTGGGTAAATAGGATCATAGAAATCATTCATTTTAGAGATTGCTTAAATTTTGGATAATACCAATCTTCTTTTATCTTGGAAACTTAATAGAATCATTTTATTTAAGAGCATCCGAGTTTTCCTTTTGATCTGTTCCACCCGTACCCTAAGAAAAGAAAACATAGGCCACGTAAGTTCAGGGCACTGGTTGCTCCATCACTAACCTTAGTTAAACACCATGTTTTATCTTCCCAGATCTCAAAGGTGGGACAAATGTACTAGCCATTTTTGCATACTCGGTTTGTTGTTTCATTTAATATTCTTCAATTATTGTTTTAGTGTTATAAACAATTCCTCTTAACCATTTATTCAAAACTCTTATTTAAACTTCCAAATCATCTTCAAATGACTTAACATTCCTTTTAAAAACATTCATGATTGATTCCAGGAAAAATCATTACGTTTAAACTTATATTCCAAAAGTTATACAATTTGCAGTATAAATAAGCGGAAAGTGCTATATAAGCTTATTTGATTTAAACAACTTTTCAATATTTGAAAATTCATGTTTTCCACTTCAAATCTCTTCTTCATCATTTAAATAGATTTATCAATTTTATTCCATATTTTTCCATAATTAAACACATTCATTTAAACAGATTTCTTGTTATGGTCACTTAACCGCACTAGCGCGATTTTTCTAGAAAATTGATTTGGATATATTTCAAAATTTATTCAAAGAAACTTTGATTTTATTTCTTTGTTTAGAAGATATGGATATAATAGTTCAGAATTTTCTTATCTTGAAGAATTTTGAACTACATTCCACTCTATACACTCATTTGAACTTTTCGGTGCAAAATCGCGAATTACCGTTGCGCAACACACCTAGTTTTAATTTATTTCTCAATTTTTGAAGTAATTTATTCAAATTGGAATTTAATCACTTATAAAATCATTACAAATCATTTTAAATCAATATTTTCACTTTTTAAAGCTTTTAAAATGTATTTTCACTATTACTATATTATAATATTATTTTATTCCTATTATTTTAATATTAAATTTTAAATTCAAATTTCAATTAAATTTTAATTCTAACTTCAAATTAGACTCAATTAAAACTTAGATTTCAAATATAATTTCAATTTAAACTTAAATTCAACCATAATCTCAAATTCAAATTTTCAAAATCAATTTCAATTTCAATTTCACTATTCATCTCAATTTCAATTTCATTTTAACTATGCCTTTTAATCCTGTTTCACTTCAAATTTGAAATTCTCTTTTATTATTGCATTAATTTCAGTTCTAATCAAAAAGAGACTTAATTTTCCAAAATATCTCATATCACTAAAATATGGTTTTATTAACAATGGGGTCACTTAATCAAAATGAACATAACCAATACCCTTATTTATCACCAACATAACATCCATTCAACCAATCACATAACATATGATTTCAAATTCAACATTCACTATTAATACTATAACATGATATATTATCGCAAGTCAATTATCTAACCAACCATCAATCATCCATATTAACAATCAATTTGGTATAAACATTCATATGTCATAAGGGTATAAATGTGATTGTTTATCATAATCAAAATATAATTTCAAAAGCGATGAGGATTTCTCACCTTCATATCCACTCGATCAATCTTTTACGTAAGATACGTGTCTCTCGTGCTATTTCCAAACGTCTCAGATTTTGCCGTTTTTCTCTCTTTTTCTTTTTACTTTACTTTTCTTCTTCTTCCTTTTCTTTTTCTTCTCTTTTTTCCTTTTTTTTTCTTTTTTTTCTTCTGTTATTTTATTGGAGAGGAGTGTTTATGGCTTGGCTAAGGGGCGTGTGGCCTAGGGAGGAGGGTACGACCGTGGTTGTTGGGTTTAAGGGCTTGGGTAGGTAGTGTGGCCGAGGGTAGGTGGTCTAGGGACATGGGTTTGTGGTGTAGGAGGGTGGGTATGTGAGCTTGTGGTTGTGGGTAGGTGATTTTGGAGACGGGTAAGGTGGTTTAGATGATGGTGTGGCTTGGTTGAGGTGGTGGAAGAGAATGGAGAGGTGGAAATCCATGGAAATGGAGGAAGTGATGGTAGAGGAAGAGAATGGAGTTTAGAATTTTGTAGAATGAAAATGTAGTGAAGAAAGATGGGTTTAGGCTTGTATTTATAAGTGGATTTTGAGTGGCTAATGTTCTAAATACCTTGCCTTACTTTTTGACTTTTGCTTAACATTATAAGAAGTGTATTAATGGTGAAATGATGATAGGATGTAAGTTCGTAATTAATGAAATGATGTTTGCCTCTTTTTCTTAAAATTTAAAATGTTAAATAATCATTTTGCTCCATTTCCATAAGTGATATGACTTAAGCATTAATGGTGATGGAAATAAATGTAATGTTGTTGTTTATAAAGTTTTTAAGTAAAATTAAATTTGTCAAATCATAACTTATATACCTTTTTTATTATTTAGACTTTTCAAAAGTAAACTCCTTTTGTCTTTTAGTGCTAAATGTAAAGTGTTTAAAAGTTTGTAAACTTGTATTTATATGTTAGAAAATGTATCAAGTCGCAACAACTTGACGACAACTTGTTTTGGTTGAAAACGGTTTTTTGTCAATAAATTTTATAGTCAAAATTTGACCTTTTGTTAAGCTATATATTGAAGTAAACCAAACTTTAAAATGAACTTTTTACTTCTTTATATAAATTAAAACTTGTCTCTTTATATTTAAAAATCATATTTAATTAATATCAAAATCTCTAATCTTACAGTATATGTAAAACTGACAAAATGCGACAAAATTTGGTTGTTTTTGTAAAACGTTTATTAACATACTTTTAAATCTTTTAATATACTTTTATTATCTTTATTAGATGTTTTAAATAAGATTTATCTTTTTAAATAAATATTTAAACTTATTTATTTAAGCTTTTATTTATTTTTAACAAAACTTAACTTTTGTTTGTTTATTCTAAAATTCAAATTTATACTTCAGAAATATTAACTATAAGATTAAATAATTTCTTATTTATTTAAGTTTTAAATTCCTTTCAAATTTAAAACGAAAGAAATCTCTAATTTTAGAAGTAGCGAAATTACGGGTCGTTACATTCTCCACTACTTAAAAACATTTCGTTCTCAAAATGAAGGTTAGATAAGGTGTAACAAACCGAATATTTTTACGATAATATATTTAAATGATTTATTTAAATATAGCATTGTTAGTTGAATTTAAAATTCCGAAATGTGACTTTCTGTTAACGGTCGAATCCGGACTCGAGCCCACTTCCATTAAGTCCAAAATGGCATTTGCGGCCTTTTTGAGTATAAACATCGATATGTTTGGAGTTGATTAGAATTTTGATATTTTCATTTGGGGCTTTGGGTTTGGGTTTCAGCCCGATAACCTAACAAGAGCACCCAACTCATCTAATACCCAAACTCCCCCTCCACTCCTCTTCATTCGTTCATAACTTTTCCTAACACTCATAAGCTAAAGGAAAAAAGGGGGAAAGGAAATTATAAATTTCTAAGCCCTAGTTCTCTTAGGAAATTCAAGTTCTTACTCTAAAATCAAGGAGAAGCTTAGGTAAGCATCCTCTTCATCTTATCCATCTTAATCTCTCTTCAATTTTCAGAAATTCCTAAACCCTAACTTAGGAAATATTTGCTTATGAGCTTAGATTGGAGCTTCTTAGGTTGAAGTTGAAGAGTGGTTGACCTTTCCTTTGTTTTAAAGCTTGTCATTCATTGTTTTTGAGTTTAAAGGTGAGTTTTTGAGGTCACATCTATGTCTATAGCTTTCACTGTTATTAGGTATGAATTCCTAACATCTATTCATATTCATTTACTTTCGATTTGAATTGATTTGGTGAATTTTCCAATTTTGGTGTTTTGAAGTCAACATCTTTAAAAATCATATTTTGGATGTTTGGACATGTTTTTGGTGGTGTATCGAAGAGCCTATAGGGCTGGGTTGTCGCTTGGCATAAATCCCTAGCAACCATCACTCGTTTGATCGCTTTCGGTTTGGATTTTCCCTCTTTGGACTAGGCAAATTTTTGCCTAGCAGAAAAATCCAAACGTCTGGTTGAAAAATCAAGACATCTGGTAGGGATCTTTGGAAAAGAGAAAAATTTGAAAAATGCAGAAAAATTGCAAAGAACAGAATCAGACGTTTGGCACGCCATTTCAGACGTCTGATATACCTTGTCGGACGTTTGGTACACCCTTTCAGACGTCTGATACCACCTTTCAAACATCTAGAAGGTTTCTGAAAAAATATATATTTCCAGAACCCAATTCCAGACGTCTGGTTGAAAATTCCAGACGTCTAGAGCTATGTAATTTTGCCTATTTTGACTGCTTTTGAGTGGATTTTCAATTTTTATCAATTTTTGTTAATCCGATTAGTTGTTATCACTACTTATCGACTTTTATGACTTTATTTATGGACTTTTGGGAATATTCATTTGATTGGATTTGATGTCGATTTTTATGGTTTGAATTTACATCGTCGAATGTGGATTTTTGGTGATAGATTGTTTTTTTGCAATCATTTCTGTGATTTGTCACTTTTGAATATGAAGGTTTTTATACTAGTAGTAAATATTCAAACTCTTTCACAAAGATGATTCCAACTCTATTTTTAAATCAAAGCTCGTTTCAAAACCGTTTTCCAATCTATTAGTATATACAAACCTTTACCTCATTCTTATGAGAAGTCTAATTAAACGGCTTAGCAAAACAAGTGGTATGAAACGCTTGCATTTACTTCGACGGTTAATTATTGGACTTGTTCAATTGAAAATCTCATGACAATTTTCGAGTGGAAATCTACAATATGTTCATAAATATTTAAGTTAAACCAGTGGTTATGAGACATGAAGCCAATCTCATTTATTTACTAGCTTGGTGTAATTTACACTTCATTTTGATCAATGATGATCATTTTTGTGTTTTGAGTGGAAATCTACAATTTGTTCGTAAATATTTAAATTAAGCCAGTGGTTATGAGACATGAAGCTAAATTCATTTATTTACTAGCTTGGTGTAATATACACTTGTTGTGGACCTTCGGCTCAAATTAGTGGGGTAGCGACCCATGGTCTTCGGGCCGTTCGTGGAGCAATCGGCACATTCGTCTGCGTGGGGGCTATACCACAACGGAGTCGGTGCATGACGCGTATCTTTTAGGGTACGTCGATGTTCGACTCATTTGTCCGCGTGGGGGACTGCACCACGACAAAGTCGGTGCATGAGACGTATCTTTAGGGTACGTCAATGTTCGGCTCATTCGTCCACGTGGGGGACTGTAAGACGATAGAGTCGATGCATGAGGCACATCTTTTTGGGTGCGTCGGATGTTCAACTCAAATTGTATGGGATAGCGACCCATTTGTGATATACGTGTTGGTGAGTTTTCATGCTTCTGTTTGTGACAGGCCTCCCCCTTTGTGTTTTTCTGGATTTCTAATTGTTGATTTCCTGAATTTGTGTTTCACCAATTTTTACGATTTGGCATTGATATATTTTGTAAATATTTGGGGTCTGGTGAATAAGCTAAAGAATGTGATATTCTTTTTGGATATTTGAGATGACTTGAGATATTTTATGATTTTTTATTATTATCAAATGCATGCTTGTCAAAGTATGGAATTATTGTTATCATATATTTTTGTGGTATCTCTTATCGTATCTCATCTTATATAATATTTATAGCTAGACCGATCCGTTTATTATTTTTCTTCTTAAATAATACTCAGGTTAGACCGAGGTGTTTCAGGTGCTTCCATTTGACTTCTTAGCAGGGGATAGCTTCTGATTTTTGGCTAACTACTTTAGCGTAGTAGTTTTTGCTTTTATACATTTGAGATAGAGACTCCTTGATGTATACTTACTATTTTGTGATGTTGTGGATCTTGTTTGACCACTACTCTGATGTACACTTCTATGTGTTATATTCATATCTGATTTTGCCTTTGTGATATGAATATCTGTGACTAATTTGTGTTATGCTTATTTCTTTATTTGTTTCCGAAGGTCACATAGCCACTGTGTAGTAGCTTTGAGTTTGTATTTGATATGTCGGATTTCCTCTCGAAATGAAATGCATGTCATACTATCTGACCTATCGGTACTCACACAAAGCAATTACACAGATGGTCGCTCCTCAACAGCCTTATTCTTCGTGCTAGTCGACGACATTATTCAGTAGTGTCCTTGGCTAGTATGTGTATAGAGGTGGGGCGCCACATCTTGGTATCAGAGCTAAACTTCGGAACAATGTAGAATAATCTAGCAAGGATCATTATCCTAAGTCTTTCTTAGGAGTCGTGCCTTAGGATTTATTCCACGTCTTTGGACCCTTTCTATCCTATTTTCTTTTGTGATATCTTGTTTTATCAATCAAGTTTGTTTGATATTCATTCCGAGAATAACCTTTTTCCTCTTCGTTCTTTCTTTCTTTCTTAAAGAAGAAGAGATGGTTAGACATGGCCGTCCCAGCGCCGGTCAATCCAGTACTACTCCTCAAGATGGAGTATGTATTTCTCATCATGTCCTTGATGGCATTGTTTTGTTTTGTGATTATCCTATTCGAAGTTCTTTTTTGTAACGATCCTGAATTTTGAACAATTTAAAAATGAAGATATTTAATTAATTTTAAATATTTGAGATAATTTTAAATTGAATTCCAATAAAACTATGAAGTTGACGATTAAATTTTAGAATTTAATCTATTTTTAAAGTTGAATAGAAATTTGAATTTAACTTTGAAGTTTGAAATTGAATATTAGAAATTGTATTTTAAATTCAAACAAATGACTTAGAAAAAAAAAAATAAGTTTGGATTTACGAATTATATTTATGAAAATTTATAAATGGATGGTTAGTTTAATAACATTTTTCTTTAACTTAAATAAATGAATAAAATTTTAATCAATATAAAATAAATTGAGAAACACGTTAATATAAATTTGTGCTTGATAATTGAACTTCAAAACGTTTATAAGTTTATTTAAAGAAAAAAAAATTATACAAAACAAAATTTAATTCAAAATAAAAATAAAAATATAAAAATAAACATAATAAAATGAAAATAAATAAATAAGAAAAGATACAAAATAAAATAAAATAAATATAAAAAGAAACATACTGCCTTACTCCTTTCAGCTGTAAACACGCCTTCAAACACGCAAAAATCACGATCCCCTTCCCCTTAAAAACACGAAGCCCCAATTCATTCAAAACCCTACCCTTTCAATTCAGAAAAAAAATATATAACCGAAGAATTAATGGCGTCTTCGAGTCTCGTCTTCCTTCAATAGCTAGGGCTTCGGCTTCAAATCTCTCGCGTGCTCCTCTTCAAAGCAAAGGTGAGTACGATTAAGCTACTCACATCTATTTCATACTCCTTAAGTCGTTCGTTTTTTTTTTTGCTTTGATGATTGTTTGTCTCTGCCTATTGTTTCCATTCGATTCTCTAAGCTTGGTGTGATGAATTTCTT
Source organism: Allium cepa (assembly GCA_030765085.1). Classification (NCBI taxonomy): domain Eukaryota; kingdom Viridiplantae; phylum Streptophyta; class Magnoliopsida; order Asparagales; family Amaryllidaceae; genus Allium; species Allium cepa. The sequence continues at coordinate 956,623,611 of CM060939.1, read as the reverse complement.
TGGGTTCATTGTTCCAATTTCTGGAACTTAAATTTTGTGATTTTGATTGCTTTGACTTCGGTCTTGATAAACTGGCCGCCACGGCTCGTCTCTGTTGACTGTGGCCTTCGTAGATGAACATATTACTGCCATTTGATTTCGTTTTAATTTAACACTACTTTGATTTTAACAGTGACTTCGGTCACTTTGATTTTGCAGTTGCTTTGTTTTGTTGTTGATTCCATGTTCACTTGTTTCGAATTTCTGGAAATTAATTTATGTCGACTGTTGCCATGCTCCATGTATTCATGTACTTCGGTCATTTGCTGGCCACCACGATGTCGACCTATGACTTGCTCAACTTTGACTTCGACATCCTTGAGCTTTTTATTACTTGCGGTCTCGATTTTGGTTACATACAAGTCTGATGAAAACAGATACTGCATCTATGGTGGTTGGGTGTTATTTATTATCATTTGCTCAGATTTTTTTTGATTGTTAAGAACAGATGCTATAAAAGTTGTTTTTAAACTGTTAAGAACAGACTCTACCCAATCTTTGTTTTTTTAAACCGATAAGAACAGATGCTACTTGATTTTTGACCTTGCATTTGTTAGTGATGTCGTACTTCACTATTATCTGGTCTTTGTTAACATTGTTCTCTTGTTCGATCACCTGCTATGCCTTGTTCATCTGGTTATATTGAGTCAGGTTCATCATGTATCACCTTGGTATTGTTGCATTATAGTTGCATCACTGGTTTTGATGTTGTTCTGACCTGGACTGTCTGTATTCATAAGTATCGATCATCTTCTTTGTTTGGTGCTGTTGCACTGCCTGTATTCAAAAGCCTTTGTTGCTGTGTACTTTTCATATCCTTCCCTGAGTACATCTCTGTAGCTCTTCGACTTGAATTTATTTCTCTCAGTTACTTGTTTCGATTGTTGATGAGTTGTGACCTTGCTTTGTCACCTATTATTCAAATCTGCATATATGTACATGCATACATGTGTATGTTTGTGTACATATATGGTTGGAATTGTACCAAGCTTGAATTATTGTTGATGTGCATTTGTAGTTGAGTTTGGTTCAGTTGTAAGTGTTCAAACTTTATGTTGGGCTGCAGTGGCTCTTGTATAATTATCCTCATGCATTTAAGTGCACTTCGGTTTCATTATATATTCTAGTTAGTGGGGCCATCTGTACTTATAATTGCAGGGTGTATATACTTATGTTAACATAAGTATATGCATTTTTGGGTTTCGTTCTTATAACTTGATCTTGGTTTGAGTATGGCCTTTGTGCCTTTGTGCCTTTATGATGACTGCAGTTTGATTTGTTGTATAAAATGTTGCAGATGTCCTTGATCACTTTGAAATTCATTTGTTGACTTGTAGTTTACATACTTGTTGACATCTCTGATTTTATTTTGGGGTTTGAATCACGACTTGATGGAGTTGCTGTCAGTACTGTTGGCACTGATTTCATTTTGTCTGCACTTTGATGGTCTGGTTGCCCTGTGCACATTTGTGTGTATGCTTGGATCTGGGTTTGTTGCCTTGATCATTTTGACTTCAGGTGTATAGTTGCATTTCACTTGAATTCAGTTGTGTTTAAATTGATGCTCGACAGTTTTGAGTGTTTTCATGTAAGATCTTGTGGTGACTGCATTCTCGTGGCAGGTTGCCCTTGTGTCCTAGTAATGACTGCAGTTCATTTTTATGAAAATTTTACACTTGTTGAAGTGTGCAGTAATAAGTTGTTTGGAAACTTGCTTTATTTCACAAGTTGTTGTGGCGAGGCAGCGCACGCGTGCGTGCAACTGCAGCCACGTAGTATCGACACTTTGAATCGATATTTGAACCTGCATTGATTTTGGTTCGTTGATTTTTTGAGTATATCGTCACGATAGTGGCAAGGCAGTGCACGCAAGCGTGAACTGCAGCCACACGATATTGATTTTCATTGATATGCTATTTTGTTTTGATTTATGATCTTTTGCATATTTCATTACGGTAGTGGCGAGGCAGTGCACGCAAGCGTGAACTGCAGCCACGGAGTTGACATTTTAAATGTGGCGAGGCCGTACGCGCGTGTGTGTACTGCAGCCCTACCAAATTTAATGTTTAAATTGATTGTTTTCTAAATTATCTTCATCAATAATCCCTTCATCTATCTCATTGATAATCTGAATCTATTGAATTGTTGTTTAACACTGTTAAGTGTTATATTTACCGTTATCCGATTTCTTGTTAAAGGATCGGATAGGTAAATTGTATTTGACTGTCATCTAATTGTTGATTATTATTGCCTCTATGCACTAATAACTGAGTTTGAATTAGACTGACCTGTGTATTATTTTCTTTTGAATATAATACTCGGGTCAGACCGAGTATTTTTACAGCTTGAAGATTTTCAGGCCGCGAAGTTGGAGAGAGGGGATTTCCGCATTCACTAAAGTTTTTTTTTGAGAAAATTTTCTTTGTACTCTAAAAGATATATATATATATATATATATATAGATAACTGTTCCGCTGTATTAAAATCTGATTCATTGTGCAAACTCTGATATATGTATGTAAGAAAAATTTAGTTATGAATAATATTGTGATTATTCTGTGATTCTGTGGCTGATTCTGTTTAAACTCTATAAACTGACTAACAATCCGTCATTTTGAACGTTTCTAGTTGGTTTAATTACCGACTAGAGGCGGTCAGAGCGGCGGGTCGTTACAAAAGTGGTATCAGAGCTTTGGTTTACTCAAAGCTCAGTTTATGATGTTTAATATGAATAGTTACTAGAACCACTATAAAGAAAGTATTTTCAAATTTAAAGAAGTTTAAAATTGTTTTCTTTAAAATAAAAGGTATTTTGAAAGTTTGAATTATTTTGAAAATTCTCCTCTCTAAATTTAAGTGCGATAGTTTATATTCGGTGAGGTCTCATTAGATTTGAGTTTCGATCGTTCGGAAACTCAATATCGAATTATTGAGATTTATGGAAAATGAAATATGAGTTAAGTGAATTAATGAATTGGTTTAAATTGGTTTAAATCGAATAACTTGAATATTTCGAGTAATAATTGTGAAATAAAATGATATGTTAATTTGGTTATAACCAAGAGAATTATTGAATTATAACTTGAGAATTTGATTCTTAATTCTTTTGAAATTGATTTCAAATGTTGTTAAGAACGAATTGGTAAATAAATGAATTATAAGTATTTAACTTATAAATGGACTTTTGGTATATAACTGAGTTATATAAATTGAATTGAATTGAATTAACAAAGAAGATTTATAAATCAAAGTTTTATAAATAGAAAAGGAATTTATGAAGATTGTTTATAAATTCGAAATCAATTGAATTTGATAAGTAAATTGTTATAGCCTATTAAAGGAGATATATCCACGATTTTGGACAGTGGGTAATCCTTTAAAAATAGAAAATAAGTTGTAGAAATGATGAAATTGGTTGACAAAGCATATTCACGATTTTGGACAGTGAATATATTATTGAATAAAACGGATATGTTTTAGGGAAGTGATATTATGAAATGAAATTTAATTGTTGATTTAACTGTATGAATCAAACTAGTTTTAATGTGAAGTTTATATTTCAAGTTTAAAACTATTGCCCAAAAATAGTTAATGTGGAAATATGAATTTAATGGAACTAAATTGATGAACAGTCTACTAAAGAACTAGTTGACTATTTTTGAAATAGAAAGTAAATGCAAAGTTCAAATAGAATTTAAATTTCAAATATGAAGTTGTCAACATAATAATCTATAATAGGTTTAAATAGATTCAGTGATGAATTTGAATTTAAACGTGCGGAGAATTAAATTAAGTGGAAAACTTAATATGGAAAAGTTTGAAATCGGTTTAAAGCCAATATTGTGAAAAATATGAGGGATTCAAACTATGAACTAAGTTGAAGTTGAAAAAGTTAATAGTTTTAAATATGTTTTAAAACGCATTAACTATCGAATACATAGATTTCGACATTCAATTGTTGAAATAGACGTTTTCGAGAAAAATAAGGAAATGGTGGACTATAACACTATTGTTATAGTAAATGGTTTCCGGAAGGAAATGTTGTTTATAGTATTGGGATTTATATATCTATCTTAAATCCGAATCCCTATACTAGTGATTTTGAGTTGTCGTAACGATGTTTTACGCAACATTCGTTTTAACTCAAATAAATGTGTTTAAAAGAATGATTTCCTTAAAGAGTGAAATATATACTTAATTTTGATTCAAGTATATCGAATATTTTCAAAGTGTTGAAAATAAAAGAATTTGTGAATTACTTATTATTGAATAAGTATGGAAATGTTTTCCAATATGAAATGAAAGGTTTGAAATTTTATCTTTTAGAGATAAATTAAAAAATGAATATTTGAAATTAGTTTCAAATGGCTAAGTGTGAAAATTATATATCTTGTAAAGATATTATTTTGAGAAATGTGAACAATTAGTTCAACTTGGAAATTTTTCAAAGATTGAATCTTGAGTTAAATTGAGTTTAACTTTCACACCAAAAATAATATAAGTTCAGCTTTGAATTTTGGATAGTCGATTGGGATTGTATGTCTAACATTGTGAATTGATGACATAGCATTTGATCTCTATTAAATATATATCTGTGGTGGCGGAGAATTTATTCTTTTAGCTTAACACCCTTCTCTGAGACGTACGAGCTTAGAGGTTATATATCGATAGACATCAATTATGTGTTGAGAATTGACGATGTAACGTGAAATCCAAATCGAATGTGAAGTCGATAATGAATTGGATTATGAATGTGAATTAGGTTTGAGATAACCTTAAATTTTCAAATCGATTTAGAGGAAAATTTTAAACGTGATGGAAAATTTGGAATCCTCTATTTGTTGTGAATGTGAATTGAGTTTTCGTAACTTATATATGTGAATATAATCGAAAACCATCAGTTTAGAAAGTCATTATTATGAAAGTCCTGTGTAAGTTTACATAGGTATGATAAGTACGAAATGTGAAATGAAGTACTATATGTATATGACATATGTTTTCTAAAAAAACTGAGGATATGGAAATGTACCTTCCATTTATTATATGTGAAAGTGATTGGAACTCGGTGGAGTGTCCATTGTAAATCGTAGCTACGTAGAATTCCATTAGTGGAATGTCCAATGGGACTGATATGATATCCCCCACGATGGATCATCGTGTTTGGGATTATGTGATTGATGCTGGCGTAATTCGTGGGGTGTGATGCCTACAGTTACAAGCGATTCCACTGAGATAGTGGCGCAACCGCCGAGTAAACTGCGATCTGGAAACCGAAGCGTAATTCGAGGGGTGTGATGCCTAAGGCTACGAGCGATTCTACTGAGATAGTAGCGTAACCGCCGTGTGGACCGCGATCTAAGGCGACAACCATGGCGAAATTCAGGAGTGATGAGAAATCTGAGATTACAAGCGATTCTACTGAGATAGTAGCGAAACCGCCGGGTAAACTGTGATCCATGGGGGAACGGGCTTTTCATATCCATTTTTAAAAGTTTTTAAGTATTTTCACTGGGAGTTGAAGCAAGTATGTTTAGTACTTGGAGATTTTTAGTCTTGCGCCTGGCCAGCGTACGCCTAAAGTCTGTGAGAACGACGATGGACTTGTTAAACTTTGAGTTATCAAGTATTTTCAAAACTTTGAATAGAAAATCAATAATCTGAAATTAGAATTACATGATCCTAACTTAATGAACTAAGGAAGAAGATCTTTTTGAATATCTTGAAAGTCCACAGCTTTTGGATAAGATATATTATGCAAATATTTAGCATGAAAGATTTCAAGTTTAAAAATCTGAGTTTTTGTAAGTCAAAAATTTAGTGAAGACTTTTGTGTCTTGGTTATTGAAATCGATGAACAAAACTAGTGAAATGAAATAAATGGAATGAATCCTATAATTATTTGCGAGTTTGAAGCTTGGTAAAATTGTGTAGGATATAAATATTGGTGAGATTTTAGCAATCGTTTTTCCTAACTTATAATTTCGGGACGAAATTCTTTTAAGTAGTGGAGATTGTAACGATCCTGAATTTTGAACAATTTAAAAATGAAGATATTTAATTAATTTTAAATATTCGAGATAATTTTAAATTGAATTCCAATAAAACTATGAAGTTGACGATTAAATTTTAGAATTTAATCTATTTTTAAAGTTGAATAGAAATTTGAATTTAACTTTGAAGTTTGAAATTGAATATTAGAAATTGTATTTTAAATTAAAACAAATGACTTAGAAAAAAAATAAGTTTGGATTTACGAATTATATTTATGAAAATTTATAAATGGATGGTTAGTTTAATAACATTTTCTTTAACTTAAATAAATGAATAAAATTTTAATCAATATAAAATAAATTGAGAAACACGTTAATATAAATTTGTGCTTGATAATTGAACTTCAAAACGTTTATAAGTTTATTTAAAGAAAAAAAAAATTTATACAAAACAAAATTTAATTCAAAATAAAAATAAAAATATAAAATAAACATAATAAAATGAAAAAAATAAATAAGAAAAGATACAAAATAAAATAAAATAAATATAAAAAGAAACATACTGCTTTACTCCTTTCAGCTGTAAACACGCCTTCAAACACGCAAAAATCACGATCCCCTTCCCCTTAAAAACACGAAGCCCCAATTCATTCAAAACCCTACCCCTTCAATTCAGAAAAAAAAAATATAACCGAAGAATTAATGGCGTCTTCGAGTCTCGTCTTCCTTCAATAGCTAGGGCTTCGGCTTCAAATCTCTCGCGTGCTCCTCTTCAAAGCAAAGGTGAGTACGATTAAGCTACTCACATCTATTTCATACTCCTTAAGTCGTTCGTTTTTTTTTTTGCTTTGATGATTGTTTGTCTCTGCCTTTTGTTTCCATTCGATTCTGTAAGCTTGGTGTGATGAATTTCTTTGGGTTCATTGTTCGAATTTCTGGAACTTAAATTTTGTGATTTTGATTGCTTTGACTTCGGTCTTGATAAACTGACCGCCACGGCTCGTCTCTGTTGACTGTGGCCTTCGTAGATGAACATATTACTGCCATTTGATTTCGTTTTAATTTAACACTACTTTGATTTTAACAGTGACTTCGGTCACTTTGATTTTGCAGTTGCTTTGTTTTGTTGTTGATTCCATGTTCACTTGTTTCGAATTTCTGGAAATTAATTTATGTCGACTGTTGCCATGCTCCATGTATTCATGTACTTCGGTCATTTGCTGGCCACCACGATGTCGACCTATGACTTGCTCAACTTTGACTTCGACATCCTTGAGCTTTTTATTACTTGCGGTCTCGATTTTGGTTACATACAAGTCTGATGAAAACAGATACTGCATCTATGGTGGTTGGGTGTTATTTATTATCATTTGCTCGGATTTTTTTTGATTGTTAAGAACAGATGCTATAAAAGTTGTTTTTAAACTGTTAAGAACAGACTCTACCCAATCTTTGTTTTTTTAAACCGATAAGAACAGATGCTACTTGATTTTTGACCTTGCATTTGTTAGTGATGTCGTACTTCACTATTATCTGGTCTTTGTTAACATTGTTCTCTTGTTCGATCACCTGCTATGCCTTGTTCATCTGGTTATATTGAGTCAGGTTCATCATGTATCACCTTGGTATTGTTGCATTATAGTTGCATCACTGGTTTTGATGTTGTTCTGACCTGGACTGTCTGTATTCATAAGTATCGATCATCTTCTTTGTTTGGTGCTGTTGCACTGCCTGTATTCAAAAGCCTTTGTTGCTGTGTACTTTTCATATCCTTCCCTGAGTACATCTCTGTAGCTCTTCGACTTGAATTTATTTCTCTCAGTTACTTGTTTCGATTGTTGATGAGTTGTGACCTTGCTTTGTCACCTATTATTCAAATCTGCATATATGTACATGAATACATGTGTATGTTTGTCTACATATATGGTTGGAATTGTACCAAGCTTGAATTATTGTTGATGTGCATTTGTAGTTGAGTTTGGTTCAGTTGTAAGTGTTCAAACTTTATGTTGGGCTGCAGTGGCTCTTGTATAATTATCCTCATGCATTTAAGTGCACTTCGGTTTCATTATATATGCTAGTTAGTGGAGCCATCTGTACTTATAATTGCAGGGTGTATATACTTATGTTAACATAAGTATATGCATTTTTGGGTTTCGTTCTTATAACTTGATCTTGGTTTGAGTATGGCCTTTGTGCCTTTGTGCCTTTATGATGACTGCAGTTTGATTTGTTGTATAAAATGTTGCAGATGTCCTTGATCACTTTGAAATTCATTTGTTGACTTGTAGTTTACATACTTGTTGACATCTCTGATTTTATTTTGGGGTTTGAATCACGACTTGATGGAGTTGCTGTCAGTACTGTTGGCACTGATTTCATTTTGTCTGCACTTTGATGGTCTGGTTGCCCTGTGCACATTTGTGTGTATGCTTGGATCTGGGTTTGTTGCCTTGATCATTTTGACTTCAGGTGTATAGTTGCATTTCACTTGAATTCAGTTGTGTTTAAATTGATGCTCGACAGTTTTGAGTGTTTTCATGTAAGATCTTGTGGTGACTGCATTCTCGTGGCAGGTTGCCCTTGTGTCCTAGTAATGACTGCAGTTCATTTTTATGAAAATTTTACACTTGTTGAAGTGTGCAGTAATAAGTTGTTTGGAAACTTGCTTTATTTCACAAGTTGTTGTGGCGAGGCAGCGCACGCGTGCGTGCAACTGCAGCCACGTAGTATCGACACTTTGAATCGATATTTGAACCTTCATTGATTTTGGTTCGTTGATTTTTTGAGTATATCGTCACGATAGTGGCAAGGCAGTGCACGTAAGCGTGAACTGCAGCCACACGATATTGATTTTCATTGATATCCTATTTTGTTTTGATTTATGATCTTTTGCATATTTCATTACGGTAGTGGCGAGGCAGTGCACGCAAGCGTGAACTGCAGCCACGGAGTTGACATTTTAAATGTGGCGAGGCCGTACGCGCGTGTGTGTACTGCAGCCCTACCAAATTTAATGTTTAAATTGATTGTTTTCTAAATTATCTTCATCAATAATCCCTTCATCTATCTCATTGATAATCTGAATCTATTGAATTGTTGTTTAACACTGTTAAGTGTTATATTTACCGTTATCCGATTTCTTGTTAAAGGATCGGATAGGTAAATTGTATTTGACTGTCATCTAATTGTTGATTATTATTGCCTCTATGCACTAATAACTGAGTTTGAATTAGACTGACCTGTGTATTATTTTCTTTTGAATATAATACTCGGGTCAGACCGAGTATTTTTACAGCTTGAAGATTTTCAGGCCGCGAAGTTGGAGAGAGGGGATTTCCGCATTCACTAAAGTTTTTTTTTGAGAAAATTTTCTTTGTACTCTAAAAGATATATATATATAGATAACTGTTCCGCTGTATTAAAATCTGATTCATTGTGCAAACTCTGATATATGTATTTAAGAAAAATTTATTTATGAATAATATTGTGATTATTCTGTGATTCTGTGGCTGATTCTGTTTAAACTCTATAAACTGACTAACAATCCGTCATTTTGAACGTTTCTAGTTGGTTTAATTACCGACTAGAGGCGGTCAGAGCGGCGGGTCGTTACATTTTTGATACGGGTGCATCTCACTCTTTTATATCAAAGGAACATGTTGATACTTTGTCTTTAAATATTATGGGCTTGATGACTTCATAGAGAAATGCGAATCCAGGTGGTGGATCCGCAACACTTAGTTTACTTTTATAAAATGTCAAGATCATTTTATGTAATTGTGCTTTCCGATCCGATTTGCATGTTATATGCTACTTAGGTTTCTGTATGAATTTGGGAATGGATTGGCTTAACCATTATGAAGCCCATATCCTATCTCCCTTGAGGACTATCCATCTTCGACAACCTCAATCTGTTAAGCAGATTTCTATTTTTCTTAATGATTTCGATTCCATTTTGGTGGCATCATTTTACTCTTTAGACCCACATGAAGAGGAAGATGTTATATCCGTCATTAAAGTAATTCATGAATTTTTGGTATCTTTAAGCTTGTCTTAGGATTACCACCTAAGAAATCTATTGACTGGTACTAAGGTCGTTTCAGCCAGACCTTGCCACCGACTTTCATCAGCTATGAGTTGCAAACTGTAGCTTTCCCCTTACCTCATTCCGCACTCATTATGATTCATATAAGTGACTCGTGATGTTATTTGGTTTATCCAGCTTATTTCATCCATCTTATGAATCGAGTATTCTACGAGTATCTCGATGAGTCCGTCTTTGTATTTATTGCTTATGGGTGAAAACAACAATTTAAAATTACAAATCTTTCTAATAAGATAAATTTTTAAGTATAATTGGATTTTGTTCTTAGAATGAGCAAAGACTATTTTTAAATTTTATAACAGACATGTTTAACATATAGAGGATGATTTTGTGTTGTATTGCCCATTGAGTGCTTTAAGAATTCTGGTCGATGCGCCTGATCAACGTTATCGATAAGAATCTCCTAGACGCTTTGATGAGATAGTCAGACACAGTAAATTGACTTGTAATAAGTTATTTTTTTCTAAAAAGATGATTACATAAAGTTAATTATAATTTAGAATGTCTTAGCTTTTTAGAAAAGAGGATCATTTAAAAGAACCCCTTTCTGATGCTTCTATTCTTGTGATTCTAGCTTTTCAGAAAAGAGGATCATTTAAAAGAACCCCTTTCTAATGCTTCTATTCTTGTGATTCCGGAAGGGAACCAAGACTTCACTATTTGTACCGATGCTTGTCGTATTGGTTTGGGTGTCATTCTCATGCAAAAAGGGAACGTGTTTGATATTGCTAACTTCGTTAAGCGTTGCATGACTTACCAACTTGTAAAGGCTGAACATCAAAAGTCCGGTGGGTTATTGCAACCTTTAGAAATTCCCGTTTGGAAATGGGATCAAGTCTCTATGGACTTTATTGACGGTCTTCCCATTCTCATTCGGGTCATGACAGCTTGTGGGTGATAGTTGATAGACTTACAAAATCGGCCCATTTTCTTCCCGTTCGGTCCAACCGGACCATACCTCTTTTGGCTAAACTCTATGTCAAAGAAATTGTTAAATTGCACAGAGTCCTAACTTCTATTGTTAGCGATCATGATCCATTATTTACTAGTGGATTTTCAAAAAGTCTTCAAAAAGCTTTGGGAAAAAGCTTTATTTTAGCACTGCTTATCATTCTTAGTCCGATGGACAAACTGAGCATGTGAATCAAACTCTTGAAGATCTACTTCGTGTATGTGTTCTTGATTTTGGTGGAAGTTGAGAGGATCATATTTCTCTTGTTGAATTTCTTACAATAATAGCTTCCAATCTAGTATTGGTATGGCACCTTTCAAGGCACTCTATGGAAGGCCATGCCGATCTCCTTTGTGTTGGCTTGAAGCCGGTGAGAGGCTGGTTTTAGGTCCCGATTTTATTCGTGATTCCAAGAAAAGATTAACCTTATTCGTCATAGGGTGAAAGAAGCTCAAAGAAGAAAAAAAATCCTATGCCGATAATCGAAGAAGGAATTTGGAATTTTCTGTGGGAGATTTGATGTCATTCGTGTTTCACCTATGAAGGGTGTTTCGCGTTTCAGTCGATCGAGAAAATTAGCACCTCGATATATTGGTCCATTTCCCATCACCGAACACATTGGCTCCGTGGCTTATCGCCTTTTATTACATGCTCAATTTCCTGCTATTCATGATGTATTCCATGTCTCTTAACTACGTAAATGCCTTAGAGATTCCGATTCTATTCTTGAGCCCGGTGTTATTAAAGAAATTGTAGTTTCACCTAATTTGACTTATGAGCAACATCCCATTCGTATCATTGCTATGGAGGTTAAACGCCTTCGAAATAAAGATGTTCTGCTTGTGAAAGTTCAATGATCCTCAAATCCTAAGGATTTCTCTTAGGAATCCAAAGAATTCATCGAGCGGACACATCCGGACTTACTCTATTGTGCTCCTTAAGGTGAACTTCTCATTTCTAAATCTTCTTTTGTGTTATTATGCCTTAGTATGGTTATTACTCTTTATTTTCTTCTTAAGTATTGCGAAGATGCAATTTCTTTAAAGTGGAGAGTTTGTAACAACCCGCATATTTTTACGATAATACAATTAAATGATTTATTTAGATATAGCATTGTAAGTTGAATTTAAAAGTTCAAAATGTGACTTTCTGTAAATGGTCGAATCCGGAATCGAGACCACTTCCATTGAGTCCAAAATGGTGTTTGCGACCTTTTCGAGTATAAACATCGATATGTTTGGAGTTGATTAGAATTTTGATATTTTCATTTGGGGATTTGGGTTTGGGCTTCAACCCAATAACCTAACAAGAGAACCCAACTCATCTAATACCGTAACTCCCCCTCCACTCCTATTTTTTCATTCACAATTTTTCCTAACACTCTTAAGCTAAAGGAAAATGGGGTAAAAGAAAGGAAATTAGAAATTCCTAAGCCCTAGTTCTCTTAGGAAATTCAAGTTCTTGCTCTAAAATCAAGGAGAAGCTAAGCTAAGCATCCTGTTCATCTTCTCCATCTTAATCTCTCTTTAATTTTCAGAAATTCCTAAACGCTAACTTAGGAAATATTTTCATATGAGCTTAGATTAAAGCTTCTTGAGTTGAAGTTGAAGTGTGTTTGATCTTTCCTTTGTTTTAAAGCTTCTCTTTCGTTGTTTTTGAGTTTAAAGGTGAGTTTTTGAAGTCACATCTATGTCCATAGCTTTCATTGTTGTTAGGTATAAATTCCTAACATCTATTCATGCTCATTTGCTTTTGATTTGAATTGATTTGGTGAATTTTCCAATTTTGTGTTTTGAAGTCAAAATCTTTAAAAATCCTATCTTGGATATTTGAACATGTTTTTGGTAGTGTATCGAAGAGCCTATAGGGCCGGGTTGTTGCATGGTATAAATCCCTAACAACTATCACTCTATCGATCGCTTACAGTTTGGGTTTTCCGTCTTTGGGCTATGAAAATTTTTGCCTAGCAGGAAAATCCAAACGTCTGGTAGGATCTATGGAAAGGAGAAAAATTTGACAAATGCAGAAAAATTGTAGAGAACAGAATCAGACGTCTGGCACACCCTTTCAGACGTCTGATATACCCTGTCAAACGTCTGGTACACCCTTTCAGACGTTTGATACAACATGTCAGACGTCTGATACCACCTTTCAGACGTTTGGAAGGCTTCTTGAAAAATATATATTTCCAGAACCCAATTCCAGACATCTGGTTGAAAATTCCCAAAATTTGGAACTGCGTAATTTTGCCTATTTTGCTGTTTTTGAGTGGATTTTTAATTTTTATCGATTTTTGTTGATCCGATTAGTTGTTATCACTATTTAACGACTTTGATGACTTCATGTATGGATTTTTGGCAATATCCATTTAGTTGGATTTGATATTGATTTTTATGGTTTGAATTCACGTCGCCGAATGTGGATTTTTGGTGATAGATTGTTTTTACAATCATTTCCGTGATTTGTCACTTTAAATACGAAGCTTTTTATACTGGTAGTAAATATTCAAACTCTTTCACAAAGATGATTCCAACTCTATTTTTAATACAAATATCGTTTCAAAACCGTTTTCCAATCTATTAGTATATATAAAACTTTACCTCTTTCGTTTGAGAAAACTAGTTAAATGGCTTAGCAAAACAAGTGGTATGAAACGCTTGTGTTTACTTCTCGGTTAATTCTTGGACTTGTTCGATTGAAATTATCAAGACAGTTTTCGAGTGGAAATCTACAATCTGTTCGTAATTATTTAAGTTAAGCCAGTGGTTATGGGACATGAAGCTAAACTCATTTATTTACTACCTTAGTGTAATTTACACTTCTTTTTTTATCAACGATGACCGTTTTTGTATTTTGAGTGGAAATCTAAATTTGTTCTTAAATATTTCAGTTATGGGACATGAAGCTAAACTCATTTATTTCCTAGCTTGGTGTAATTTACACTTATTGTGGAGCTTCGGCTCAAATTGGTGGGGTAGCGACCCATGGTCTTCGGGCCGTTCATGGTGCAATCAACTCATTCATCCGCATGGGGGACTGTACCACGACAGAGTCGGTGCATGAGGCGTATCTTTTAGGGTACGTTGATGTTCGGCTCATTCGTCCGCGTGGGGGACTATACTACGATAGAGTCTGTGCATGAGGTGCATCTTTTAGGGTGCGTCGATGTTCAACTAAAATTATATGGGATAGCGACCCATTTGTGATAAACGTGTTAGTGAGTTTTCATGCTCCCGTTTGTGATAGGCCTCCCCCTTTATGTTTTTTGGATTTCTAGTTGTTGATTTTTGGTATTTGTGTTTCACCAATTTTTTCGATTTGGCATTGATATATTTTTTCAATTTTTGAGGTTTGGTGAATAAGCTAAAGAATGTGATATTCTTTTTGGATATTTGAGATGATTTGAGATATTGTATGATTTTTGTTGTTATCAAATGTATGCTTCTCAAAATATGGCATTATTGTTATCATATATTTTTGTGGTATCTCTTATCCTATCTCATCTTGTATGATATTTATAGCTAGACTGATCCGTTCATTATTTTTCTTCTTAAATACTACTCGGTTCAGACTGAGGTGTTTTAGGTGCTTCCATTTGACTTCTTAGTTGGGGCTAGCTTCTGACTTTTGCCTAACTACTTTAGCTTAGTAGTTTTTGCTTTTATACATTTGAGATAAAGACTCCTTGATGTATACTTATTCTTTTGTGATGTTGTGGATCTTATTTGACCACTACTTTGATGTATGCTTCTATGTGCTATATTCATATCTATTTCCGCCTTTATGATATGAATATCTACGACTAATTTGTGTTACGCTTATTTCTATATTTGTTTCCGAAGGCCACATCAGCACTCTGTAGAAGCTTTGAGTTTATATTTAATATGTAGGATTTCCTCTCAAAATGAAATGCATGTCATACTATCTGACCTATTAGCACTCGCACAAAGCAATTACACAGATGGTCGCTCCTCAACATCCTTATTCTTCGTTCTTGTCGATGGCATTACTCAGTAGTGTCATTGGATAGTGTGAGTATAGAGGTAGGCCGCCACAAAAGGAATCTATCTCATACTATTATCCTCAAACATTCTAGCTTATTTCTACTAATGATAGAAAAAGAAAAAGTTCAATATCATAACAGCACTAAAACAAATAATGCCAAACATACATACAGAGATTCCTCACACTAACCTGAGTACATATCACGTACTTAGGGTTATTTATATATACATCAAGTCAGGTTTCTATCCATCCTGGTGCATACTGCACACTTAAGATAATATATACAACAACCAAACAACACTATAAATCCAAAAACAACCAAACTGATACTATATCAACATAAATGGATACATCCACGTAACCCATCCGCTGACCTGTGCATGAACTATACCTGAGGTCTATATATTTACATACATACATACATACATACTACATACATAAATACATACATACATACATACATACATACTGAAACATCAGTCCAACCCTTATCTCTTAGTGTCTACTATTTAAGATAATTACCCGACTACTATGCTGATAGACCCAAAACATCATACTATATGTAATATTTGATTCGATTTATTATTTGAATCCACAACTTTACTTCTAAACTAGTATTGATCCATTGATTTTCTAGTGTACACTTTGGTTAGTTCTTCTTGATCACAAACCCTTCCTTTCCTTGCATAGCTCTGAACTATGATAGAAAATTTGAGTGCATAATCAAAAACTCTTATCAATGTTTTCCGTCAAGAATTGAGTGATAAATCCTTTTCCGGATTGGTGTAAACACCTCAAAGTTATGTATTCAAATCTTAGATCAAAATTTTGTGTGCCGAAATGATCTACGTTTAACTTATGTACTTATTCCCATTCATTTTTACCTAATATATTTCTTCAGAATTCCTATTAATCCAAGTTTATTTCACAACCATTTACTTTCTACTAAATCCATTTTTATTTAAGCATACAAATATGACTTCACCTGTATAATATACCCCATGAAGTTAAAGCGCTCGGCAGATTCGAAGCGGTGGAGGTGCAAAAAGTCATAGCTGGGATACAGCGAGGATATAGCAGGATATAGCGGTGGCTCTAAAATAGCATATAAAACTCATACTTAATGTTTTTACAAATATATAAATGGTAATTAAAAGAAAATTATCATTCAATTGAATTTTAATAAATACATAAATAATTTTAAACAAAAAATATGTGCGAATATACTTTAAATAAACGTAGAACTCTTATATGACATAATTGAATTTAGTAGAATATTAAAGTTTTTTCATTTCTGAAAGTATATTAAAAATTAAATCAAATAAATTAGTTTCATAATTTTTACAATGTATAAATGCAATTATTTAATTCATTTTATTGAAGAAGATGTAGCGGAAATAGTAAAATATAGCGGGAATAACGGAATATAGCGGAAATAGCAGGGATTAAAGCGGAAAGGCTATATTTTGATGCTATATGAAAATTCGAAGCAGCAGAAATCCGCTATGAGATATAGCGGGGTTATAGCGGAATAATAGCGGGGCATTAAGTACACAGAATACACCTTTACTTCCTAAGAGTGCATATACATATCTCCAACTTTAAATTGTTATTACTTCAATTAGTGTGTTTAACCAACATGGAATTCTACTATTTTCTCAATTTAATAAGTTATGAAACTTAATCCTTAGTGTTATTTATTTAAGTTCTTAATTTAGCTAATATTATTTATCCAAACCATATATTAATAAAACAACTTTACTATGTGCATACATTTTTCTTTTAATTCTATGATTATCTACTTAACTTATTTACCTATCCATTTCTAAATCAAATTTCTTAACCTTAAATCCATCAAAAACCTTAAAGTCAAATTGTGAGTTTATTTCACAAGATATTTGTGCTTAGCTTTTAAATCCATCTGTTATGATAATCATTCAACCATTATTATTTCTTAATGCTTAATATCTAAGGAAATATGATTAAAATTCAAAATTCTAGCTTTTACCAAATTGATTCTATATGGAATATCTTATATCAAATTGTGCAATTCTAATCACAAGATATTCATATTTTAGTTTTACTAAGCTAAAGCACAAACAATCCTTAATTTCTAACCAAAAATAATAATGATTGAGTGGATTACAGTGATTAGAATTGTAATTTTTGGGTTTATATTTCAAATATACGAAAGGGGATATTATTATTATTGGATAAAAATTAAGGATTATTGTAATTTTGTTTAATAAAACTAAAATATGAATATCTTGTTATTAGAATTGCACAATTTGACTATAAGATATTTCATGTAGAATGAATTATTTGAGAACTAGAATTTAGAACTTTAATTATATACCCTTAGATATTTACTATTAAGAATTAATAATGATTAAGTGATTATCATAATGGATTGTAACAGCCCAAAATTTAACAAATATTTCGTTCTTTTAATTATAAAACTTTGGGTTTTGTTATATAAAAATCTAAATTTTTAAAATTGATTAAAACATTTCCCAAATTTTTAATTAAAGGATAAGATTTTTGAAATTTTTACTTTGGTTAAAGATTAACTCTAATTGGAATTTTTAAAATTCTAAATTTTATCTTTCAAACTCTAATTTCAAATTCTTTCAATTCGACTAAATTATTTTAACAACATTTATACTTTGCTTTTTTCTTTTTTAAAAATGGATTATCTACCTTTTTAAAATTAGTAATATTTTGTTTTACTTATTTACATCCATTTGAATAATAAATTTCCTTGTAACTGGTAATATGAATCAGAAGAACGTAAACAATTTTTTTCAGTTAAGTAATAAATTTCAAAATTTACAGTGTATTAATAAACTATTTAATTACGGGTTTAAAAGGCATGTTATTTGATGGAATAAATAACGTATAAGCGTTACTTTTGTATAAATTTGGGTCTATATTTTTGCGGTTGTAGTACGCATTCTTAAAAATTCGTACCGCATATATAATTAATTAATTAGTTTGTAGATGTGCAATTCTAAGTAGTAAATGAATAAATTTCCTAGCCTATTAATTTCGTTTAAAAGTTGCCTAAATTCGCATGTAAACGTTACCTTTTCCTTTATTTTCAATCGTTCTAAAATTGGTATGAAATCTTTGATTTCCCCTACAATATAAATTTTATTTACTTACCATTTCCTTCTTCCATTAAATCAACGCAAATTACTCCCTTTAAGTGTAAAATGTGCCTCACCATTTAATGCAATCACTTTGGTGTAAAATTCAAACCATTCCTCCTCTGTTGAACAATAAGTCACGATCTATAAGATTTATAACCTGCTAAATTTACGTGCCATTCAAAAACAAATTTTATTAACTCTTGTGTTTTAACCTATGCAGTTTGCATCTTTTAATCAAACACGTTCAAAATTGTTATTTCTTTCCTTTGACCTCTCCCACATAAATCTATGCAGTTATTTCTCTTACCATTCTAACAAATATTGCCTAAAATTTTTGCATGCCTTGAATTGGTGTTTCTCATTTTATCATTTTGCCTGCGTTTTTGAATTAATAAATCAACAAAATTTACCTCTTCATAAAGAAAACATCACGCAGAATAATCTCCTGACCGTTTAAAAATGATTTCTTGCCATATTTTTTTCCTTTACGTGAATTGCGCAACTACTCTTATATAAATGAAAACCCATGATCACAAATTCCATAACCGTTCACATTTTTAAATTCTTGCCATAGTTCCCAAAAATCAACGCGATCAATTAATTGTTTGCCTATTTCTTTCACCCCAAAATCATCGCCTGTTTACATCTTTTAAATAATCACGTTCTTTTTTTCTTTCCATTTACCGTTCCTAAAGCAATTTATTTCTTGCGTTTTTAACAAACGCAATTATCTCCATCATGCGCCTTCTTTAAATTATTATCTTAGCTAAATAGAGAATTTAATCCGTAGAAGTTCCATTTTTCTTGCCGTTTCTTTTGTAAATCAATGAAATAAATTAATCGTTGCCTATTTTCACCTTAAATCAGTGCAAGATTTTATTTATTAGAGTACGTTCAAAAGTTCATTTATCTCTTGCAGTTTCTCCCTCTAAAATCATGCAAGATACCCTATGTACATATTTCAATCATGGGTATAATTATTTTAAATCAATTCTTGTCGTTACTTTGCTAAAATCACTCAACCAATTTAATTATAAAACGCAACCTTTAAAATACAGTGAAATCATTCAGTTCTTTTAGCATTCTAAAATTTTAATTCATTTGCCACTTTTTTCCTACATTGATTTTTCGCATGCCCAAAAACACGAAACCCACTATATAAATTCATAACCCCTCATTTACACTTCCATTACCGCAATCTCATCTTTAAAAACGTAGCACATTTGCAACAATTTCATTCATTTTCTTCCTTGTCGTGCTAATGCTTCAGGTTGCATTAGGTACATAGCTGCATCCCTTCTTCCTTCTTATTTTCCTCTTTCTTTTTTTAGTTTTTCTCTATTTCCTATTGTTTGTTCCACCGTGCTCGGCTACTCCGCCACCACCCTTCGTTTCTTGTTCTGTCACTGACATTACACCATGAACCATCCCGTGACTTTGTGCTGGCCAACGTTCAAAAAAAAAGAAAAAAAAAGGGAAAACAATGCATGCGCCACCTTTTGACATCAGCCTATAGGACTAAACTCGAGTGCATGCACGTATATAGGCTTGAGCCACCTGAGTTTAACCATGCCTTAATCTGTTTCAAATGTTTGTATTTCAAGCTTTGAAAAAAATATAATAGGGAAGAGAGCCGCATCATTTTGCATTTTGCTCCTGCATGATTGGGTCGTTAGCTACTGACTTGGCATTCTACTGCATGCGTTCAGTTTAAATAAAAAATTATAATAAATAAATAAATAAAGGGAGAAGTAAATTATGCGTACATGTCAGGAATGAATATATGGGCAAGCATAGTGTTGTATTGTCCAACTAGAGACTAGGTTGAAATTACCCTTTTGCATTTCTGAAGTAGAAAATGTGCGCCACCTATAGCTTGTGTAACCAGTCCTCTATGCCATAATGTGAAGTCTCAGGAGTGATGCATTCGAGTTTTGAAATTTGGCAAGGGCCGTGCCTTTTTATAAAAAAAGAAAAAAATATTATAATAAGAGGGTGAATAGAATAGTAGGGAGCCACCTGTGCATGTGAGTAGAACATCCTGAGCATTAGCGTGTTAGGATATATAGTGAATATAGATAGGTAGATACATACATGAATAACAGTCTTTATGCACTATGAACAGATCCATATGAAGTATTGTATACTAAGAATAATTATGAAGTATTAATACGTAAATCATATGTTGCACTTAGTAAAAACAATAAAAAAAATTAAAAAAAGGAATGAATGAACAAGCCGAGCCTTTGATATGTGGGTCAAGTCGTGTGGTGAGTGGTCAAGATGTTGTGTCAATTTCCTTTAATTCAATCTTGCTTCAAATTTATTGTGTTCGTGATAAGATTCGAGTACTTAGTTTTATTTAATTACTTTGTTCTAGATTTGAATCAAGTCGTTGCATCCACTGAAAATTGATCGTGCCTTCTGTACTCTTCTTTCGGGGTAGATATCGTTGTTTGAATAAATTCTACAGCTTCAAGAAGTTGAGTATTCTCACCTGACAAACGTACTTATATATTTGTGAATTAATAACAAGTGTAATTGTAGAATAAAATATTATTTCATTTTATTTGACTGTTATATAAATTGATGATGTTAAAAATCCTGTTATTAAACCTACACATCATCAGTTATATTAGTACTGTTTTATTTATGCTGTTATACTATTTATTAATTTACTGCTTAATCCATTGCTAGTTCCCTGTAGAATAGAAATCGTTACAGGCTGAAATGATAGGCCTGAACGATATTTATTTTATTTTATTTATTTATTTATTTAGTTATTTATTTAACTTGGGATTGCGGATTTGAAATGATAAAACCCGGATTTTCTTTATAAATTGCGGATTGAAATGATATATTATCCGTAGCACTTGACTTAGGTTAGAAAATATTATACAGACTCGTGGTGTTATATATATATATGTGTGTGTGTGTGTGTGTGTAAATTTTCTGGAATTATTAAATATTTCTAAAATTAGAATGTATAATATTTTGTTCAAAATTTGATTTAAAATGATTCTTAAGCGTAGTTATATTTTACAAGTTAAAGATGTAAATAAATAAAAGTTAAAAATTTAAAGTATAAATTTCTCTTGTAAATTTGGATTTGTAAAATAAATGGAATTTTAGCTAAGAAATAAAATATGAAATTTGTTATGAGTTGAATATAAAGCGAGGATAAGTTTTCTATGAATTAAATAGTTAAAGTAGTGAAATATGGAAGTTGAAATATAAATTGATTTAGAAATGGGAGGCTGGTTTTGAAATAAAGGTAAGATAAGAAATTAATTGGAAATTTAGTTATTTTGGTAACGGTAATTTAACTTAATAATTAAGTAAAACTCATAGAAAATATGTACTTGTTTTTATATAAAGTACAAAAGTAAGATATATACTTGAAGAATTTACTTTATAAAAATCATAAATTATTGAGAAATTTAAATGACTATTTAAAAGCAGAAATTTTGATTTGTTTAAATAAAAGGTTTAATTTTGCTAAAATTATATTGAAATCTAAATTTTAATTTACTCAAATTTATTATAAAGGATATTACCACACTTTGCAAGTGCTGCAGTTGATACAATTGGACTAAGGCTAAACTTTTGGGATTTTATATTTTTTTTGTAAGATAAATAACTTCACTTTTAAATAGTTTCAAAAGTAGCATTTTGATTGAAATATAAACCATTTTAGTTTCTTTATAACTACGGGTAATAATAACGTTGGTTGCTAAAGAGACCGGGATCGAATATGAGCATACTCTCCGTCGATACCGAAAATCATGACAACCGTGTACGCGGTGGAGATTCCAGAATGAAGTAGGATGGTGGTGACGTTTCCTTTGAGGTAAATACATGGACCCGACTCCCGTGAGTTGGCATAAGGTGGCTAAAACTGGAGCGATTGACGGACTAATGAGATAGCACCTTTGATCGGACGCACTTCTTCGTATGTCATTCTGTTACTTTGTGATTGTTTGGTGCGCAACTTTGATTTGGGAGTGTTGTTTGAGGTGGGCGGTAGTAGCAGCTACACGTTACCACCGGTCCGGATGCGTAATTGGTATATCTACCCTGACATTGCCTAGTTGTGCCGTGTCACCTACCATAGTGAGCCTTGTACGAGTTTGGTTTTCTCCCGTAGCCCCTGTGGTATCCTTTGGTGGCTTCCCGATCAGGAGGGACTATGATATTGGATGGACTACTGGGACAATTATGTGTTAAGGGGAATATTGGGTCACTCTTTGACGCTATTTAAAAGTAAGTTTATTTTACTAATAGACACTATTATAATAGCGAAGTATTACTATGTAGTAAATAGTTTAACGGATCCTTAGAGGATGGGCGGTCCCAAGCATCCTTTAAGTTACTTATATTTTATTAAAGTTCACTTGAATTAGCTTACACTGTATAAGTATGTATGTCCTGACTCAAGTGTTTATGTTTTAATTTACGCTCGGTCAGCCTGAGTTTCAGTTCAGACTTCACAACGGAGCTTCGACTTCTTCTGATCATCTATTTTCAAGCAGCCGTCATGTTTCTGTTCAGTTCTTGTTAGGCTTTGTAATCAAGACAATCTAATATTGAGATTTTCTGTGGAGATTTTAAACTATATTTGGTTTAAGACTATGTACTTTATACTTATTTTAAGACTATTGATAGTGGCTTCATAAACCACTAAGTTATTTTTATATTCCGCTGCGAGTATTCAGATTCTGTGTCTATGATTCTGTGATTATTTATTTATTATATATTTTGGGATTTGCCAAATTTTATTTACAACGCGGCATTTTGAACAATTCAAGTCCGACATGTGCGGATGCGAATGGTTGGAAATATCGGGTCGTTACAATTTGGTATCAGAGCTTTGGCTCTAGGAAAAACTTAGAATGTATGGTAAATTTGATTTACAGAATCACTTTCATTCAATCTCTTCCTTTTGATTCGATTTCCTTTGAATTTTGGAACGTTCCCTGCGGTTCCAAAGTTCATTCATGTCCCTCACTATTCATCTTCTTTCGATTTTGGAGTATCCCATAACTCCACTTCGGATGATCTTTATAGTGAACTGGCGGTCTCGCCAATATTGTAATAAAGGGGTGAAACTCCCTTACAATTAGCATTGATTCATTAGAAATTTATATTTATCCTCGGTTTAGATGCTAGTATCTTTAGTTATTCTGAACTCTATCTCTTCAGATCGAATGTAGACTTAACCCAGAAAATCCACATCGATCTTACTCTTTAAGTCATGGTTGACCAGGTTAAGGTTGCCTGCGATTTATATAAACTTATCCAGTTCCTTATTCTGTTATTTAATCATCGGATCTTCTGATTCCAACTTATCTTTAAGTCAAAATTATCTTTTATTTGAGTCCATCAAATTTAAATCTTTATCCTTGTTTTGAAAAATTTATTCCTATATTTGAAAAAAAAATCTAATATATATAAGTATAATTTTAAGAATTTTTATAATTAATTTAACTAGTTGTCAAGAGATAATAGTCTTTGATTTTATTTATGGTTTTGTAAACCAAGGGTTTTGTCTCATATAAATAATTGAACTATAAACAACGGTTATAAATTAATTTGGAAACAAAAAAGAATTTGAAACTAGAACTTGAATTCCCAATGGTTTTAAACCTTGTGTTTAATGTTTTAAAATGATATATTATTTAAATTATTTTCGAATAGAAATTTGTTTCCAAAGAATTTTAAAGGTTTAAAAATCAGCGCTCTTCTCTTTGTCGCTTGGAAATAATTTTGGTGATGAATACAACATCATCGACATTCATTTTCGAGTTTCGAAGTGAAGAGACCATCATGTAGTCTGGCTACAGTGTTACCTTGAGAATTTAATTAATTTGAATCTCTAAAATATGACTTGATTTATAATATATAGATGTATGATTTAAATTTGATTTGACATATTATGTACATATATTTATTTATCTCTAAATGGTTTGAAGGGAATTAGAAATTTAATTCTTAAATTTTATCTTGAAGAATAATTTCAATAATAAAAAGAAAATCAAAATTTTGAATAAATGATTCAAACTTAAGATATTGAATTTGAAAGTTTTATTTGTATAATACTCAACTGCATTTCAATATAACTTACCTTCATTTTCAGAAGTTAACAATGTAATTGGATAATATACAATATAAAATGATTTATAAATAAAATTTGAGTGGTTATAATAAATGTTATACACTTAAATTCTAGTTATAAAAAGATTAACAAAGGTAAATAAAATAAAAGGGTAATGGAATAATTTTCAATATAAAATGATGTTAAAGGAACTAAGAATAAATTTAAACAGTTGTAATAAGTGTAAACATATTTAACATAGATGAGAAAAATATATTGAGAGAAATAAAATTAATTATAGTTAGGAATAAAGAAGAAATTAATTTATTGAACACATTTTTGAGTATAACAAATTATTTTCAAACTTATGATTTTAGAAATTTTTATTTTAAGATAATTGGAAGATGAAGTAATGAAATTTGAAATAGTAAAATTTAACTTGAGTGAAATTAAATAGATGAAATCAATTATTAATTTAAAATTGAATTTGTATGGTTTAGATTAATGATTCTAATTTAAGTTTTAATTTAGTTTTCTTTCAGGTTGTTTCTATTCCCATGCCTTCTTCCTTTTCGAGGATGAAAAGTTCTGAGTGGGGGAGACTGCAACAGCTTAAAATTTAACAAATTTTTCATTCTTTTAATTATAAAAATTTGGCTTTATTATATAAAAATCTAAATTTTTAAAATTGATTAAAACATTTCCCAAATTTTTAATTAAAGGATAAGATTTCTGAAAATTTTGACTTTGTTAAAGATTAATTCTAATTGGAATTTTTAAAATTCTAAATTTTATCTTTCAAACTCTAATTTCAAATTCTTTTAATTCAACTGAATTATTGTAACAACATTTATACTTTGCTTTTATCTTTTTTAAAAATGGATTATCTACCTTTTTAAAATTAGTAATATTTTAATTTACTTATTTACATCCATTTGAATAATAAATTTCCTTGTAAATGGTAATATGAATCAGAAGAACGTAAACAAAATTTATTTTTTTAGTTAAGTAATAAATTTCAAATTTTACAGTGTATTAATAAACTGCTTAATTACGGGTTTAAATGGCACGTTATTTGATGGAATAAATAACGTATAAGCGTTACTTTTGTATAAATTTGGGTGTATATTTTGTGGTTGTAGTACGCATTCTTAAAAATTCATACCGCAGATATAAATAATTAATTAATTTTTAGATGTGCAATTCTAAGTGGTAAATGAGTAAATTTCCTAGCCTATTAATTTCGTTTAAAAGTTGCCTAAATTCGCATGTAAACGTTACCTTTTCCTTTATTTTCAATCGTTCTAAAATTGGTATGAAATCTTCGATTTCCCCTACTATTTAAGTTTTATTTGCTTACCGTTTCCTTGTTCCATTAAATCAACGCAAATTACTCCCTTTAAGTGTAAAACGTGCCTCGCCATTTAACGCAATCACTTTGGTGTAAAATTTAAACCATTCCTCCTCTGTTGAACAATAAGTCACGATCAATAAGATTTATAACCTGCTAAATTTACGTGCCAATCAAAAACAAATTTTATTAATTCTTGCGTTTTAACGTATGCAGTTTGCATCTTTTAATCAAACACGTTCAAAATTGTTATTTCTTCCCTTTGACCTCTCCCACATAAATCTATGTAGTTATTTCTCTTGCCATTCTAACAAATATTGCCTAAAATTTTCGCATGCCTTGAATTGGCGTTTCTCGTTTTATCATTTTGCCTGCGTTCTTAAATTAATAAATCAATAAAATTTACCTCTTCATAAAGCAAACATCGCGCAGAATAATCTCCTGACCATTTAAAAATGATTTCTTGCCATATTTTTTTTCCTTTACGTAAATTGCGCAATTTCTCTTATATAAATGAAAACCCATGATCACAAATTCCATAACCGTTCACATTTTTAAATTCGTTCCATAGTTCCAAAAAATCAACGCAATCAATTAATTGCTTGCCTATTTCTTTCACCCCAAAATCATCGCCTGTTTACATCTTTTAAATAATCACATTCTTTTTTTTTACTTTCCATTTACCGTTCCTAAAGCAATTTATTTCTTGCATTTTTAACAAACGCAATTATCTCCATCATGCGCCTTCTTTAAATTATTATCTTAGCTAAATAAAGAATTTAATCCGTAGACGTTCCATTTTTCTTGCCGTTTCTTTTGAAAATCAACGAAATAAATTAATCGTTGCCTATTTTCACCTTAAATCAGTGCAAGATTTTATTTATTAACGTACGTGCAAAAGTTCATTTATCTCTTGCAGTTTCTCCCTTTAAAATCACACAAGATACTCTATGTACATATTCCAATCACGGTATAATTGTTTTAAATCAATTCTTGCCGTTACTTTGCTAAAATCACTCAACCAATTTAATTATAAAACGCAACCTTTAATAATACAGTGAAATCATTCAGTTCTTTTAGCATTCTAAAATTTGAATTCACTTGCCATTTTTTTCCTGCATTGATTTTTCGCATGCCCAAAAACACCCTACCCACTATATAAATTCATAGCCCCTCATTTACATTTCCATTACCGCAACCTCGTCTTTAAATACGTAGCACATTTGCAACAATTTCATTCAATTTCTTCCTGTCACGCTAAAACTTCAGGTAGCATCAGGTACATAGATGCATCCCTTCTTCCTTCTTATTTTCCTCTTTCTTTTTTTTAGTTTTTCTCTATTTCCTATTGTTTGTTCCACCGTGCTCTTCTACTCCGCCACCACCCTTCGCTCCTTGTTTTGTCATCGACCTTACACCATGAACCATACCGTGAATTTTTGCTGGCCAACGTTCAAAAAAAAGAAAAAAAAAGGGAAAACAATGCATGCGTCACTTTTTGACATCAGCCTATAGGACTAAATCTCGAGTGCATGCACGTATATAGGCTTGAGCCACTTGAGTTTAACCTGCCTTAATCTGTTTCAAATTTTTGTGTTTCAGGCTTTGAAAAAAACATAACAGGGAAGAGAGCTGCATCATTTTGCATTTTGCTCCTGCATGATTGGGTCGTTAGCCACTGACTTGGCATGTTACTGCATGCGTCCAGTTAAAATAAAAAATAATAATAAATAAATAAATAAACGGAGAAGTAAATTATGCGTACATGTCTGGAATGAATATATGGGCAAGCATAGTGTTGTGTTGTCCAACTAGAGACTAGGTTGAACTTACCCTTTTGCATTTCAGAAGTAGAAAATGTGCGCCACTTGTAGCTTGTGTAACCAGTCCTCTATGCCATGACGTGAAGTCTCCGGAGTGCATGCATTCGAGTTTTGAAATTTGGCAAGGGCCATGCCATTTTATAAAAATGAAAAAATACTATAATAAGAGGGTGAATAGAATAGTAGGGAGCCACCTGTGCATGTGAGTGGAACATCCTAAGCATTAGCGTGTTAGGATATATAGTGAATATTTGTAGGTAGATACATACATGAATAACAGTCATTATGCACTATGAACAGATCCATATGAAGTATTGTATACTAAGAATAATTATGAAGTATTAATACGTAAACCCCATGTTGCACTTAGTAAAAAAAGGAATGAATGAACAAGCCGAGCCTTTGATATGTGGGTCAAGTCGTGTGGTGAGTGGTCGAGCCATTGTGTCAATTTCCTTTAATTCAATCTTGCTTCAAATTTGGTGTTCGTGATAAGATTCGAATACTTAGTTTTATTTAATTACTTTGTTCAAGATTTGAATCAAGTCGTTGCATCCACTAAAAATTGATCGTGCCTTCTGTACTCTTCTTTCGGGGTAGATATCGTTGTTTGAATAAATTCTGCAGCTTCGAGAAGGTGAGTATTCTAACCTAACAAACGTACTTATATACTTGTGAATTAATAACAAGTGTAATAGTAGAATAAAATTTTATTTCATTTTATTTGACTTTATATAAATTGATGATGTTAAAAATCCTGTTATTAAACCTACACATCATCAGTTATATTAGATACTATTTTATTTATGCTGTTATACTATTTATTAGTTTACCGCTTAATCCACTACTAGTTCCTTGTAGAATAGAAATTGTTACAAGCTGAAATGTTAGGTCTGGACGATATTTATTTTATTTATTTATTTAGTTATTTATTTAATTTGGGATTGCGTGTTTGAAATGATAAAACCCGGATTTTCTTTATAAATTACGGATTGAAATGATATATTATACGTAGCACTTGACCTAGGTTAGAAAAATTATACAGACCCGTGGTTATATATATATATATATATATATATATATATATATATATGTATGTATGTATGTATAAATTTTCTAGAATTATTAAATATTTGTAAAATTAGAATGTATAATATTTTGTTTGAAATTTGATTTAAAACGATTCTTAAGCATGGTTATATTTTACAAGTTAAAGATGTAAATAAATAAAAGTTAAAAATTTAAAGTATAAATTTCTGTTGTAAATTTGGATTTGTAAAATAAATGGAATTTTAGCTAAGAAATAAAATATGAAATTTGTTATAACTTGAATATAAAGCGAGTATGAGTTTTCTACGAATTAAATAGTTAAATTAGTGAAATATGGAAATTGAAATATAACTTGATTTAGAAATGGGAGGTTGGTTTAGAAATAAAGGTAAGATAAGAAATTAATTAGAAATTTAGTTATTTTGGAAACGGTAATTTAACTTAATTATTAAGTAAAATTCATAGAAAATGTGTACTTTCTTTTATATAAAGTATAAAAGTTAGATATATACTTGAAGAATTTACTTTATAAAAATCATAAATTATTGAGAAATTTAAATGACTATTTAAAAGTGGAAATTTTGATTTGTTTAAATAGAAGGTTTAATTTTGCTGAAATTATATTGAAATCTAAATTTTAATTTACTCAAATTGATTATAAAGGATATTACCGCACTTTGCAAGTGCTATAGTTGATACAATTGGACTAAGGCTAAACTTTTGGGATTTTATATTTTATTTTGTAAGAAAAATAAATTCACTTTAAATAGTTTCAAAAGTAGCATTTTGATTGAAATATAAACTATATTCGATTCTTTATAACCATGAGTAATAATAACGTTGGTTGTTAAAGAGACGGGGATCGAATATGGGCATACTCTCTGTCGATATTGAAAACCACTTTGACAACCGTGTACACAGTGGAGATTCCAGAATGAAGTAGGATGATGGTGATGTTTCCTTTGAGGTAAATACGTGGATCCGACTCCCGTAGTTGGCATAAGGTGGCTAAAACAGGAGCGATTGACGGACTAATGAGGTAGCACCTTTGATCGGACGCACTTCTTCATATGCCATTCTATTACTTTTCTGATTATTTGGTGCGCACCTTTGATTCAGGAGTGTTGTTCGAGGTGGGCGGTAGTAGAAGCTACGCGTTACCACAGGTCTGGATGCGTAATTGGTATATCTACCCTAGCATTGCCTAGTTGTGCCGTGTCACCTACCATAGTGAGCCTTCTGCGAGTTTGATTTTCTCCCATAGCCGTGTTGTATCCTCTGGTGGCTTTCCGATCAGGAGGGACTATGATATTAGATGGACTACTGGGAGTATTACGTGTTAAGGGAAATATTGGGTTACTCCTTAACGTATTTAAAAGTAAGTTTATTTTACTAATAGATACTATTATAATAGCGAAGTATTACTATATAGTAAATAGTTTAACGGATCCTTAGAGGATGGGCGGTCCCAAGCATCCTTTAAGTTACTTGTATTTTATTGCAGTTCACTTGAATTAGCTTACACTGTATAAGTATGTATGTCCTGACTCAAGTGTTTATGTTTTAATTTACGCTCGAGTCAGCCTGAGTTTCAATTCAGACTTCACTCCGGAGCTTGGACTTCTGCTGATCCTCTCTTTTCAAGCTGCCGTCAAGTTTCTGTTCAGTTCTTATTAGGCTTTGTAATCAAGACAAAATATTGAGATTTTATATGGAGATTTTAAACTATATTTGGTTTAAGACTATGTACTTTATACTTATTTTGAGACTATTGATAGTGGCTTCATGAACCACTAAGTTATTTTTATATTCGCTGCGAGTATTCTGATTTTGTGTCTATGATTCTGTGGTTATTTATTTACTGTATATTTTAAGATTTGCCAAATTTTATTTACAACGTGGTATTTTGAACAATTCAAGTCTGACATGTGCGGATGCGAATGGTTGGAAATATCGGGTCGTTACATGGATGGATCTAAAAGCTAAATACAAATATCTTGTGAACTAAAATTCAAAATTTGACTATACGATATTTGATGATAATATTGAAACTGGAAGTTGTAATTAGAGGAAGTAAAAAGAAAATGCATAGAAAAAATTCTTATCAATAAGATTCAAAAAAGATAAACCTAAACTGAAACTTTTTGTGAATATATTATTAAAGGGTAAGTTCTATAACTTATAAAGGAGATAAGGTAATTTGAAATTTAGACACTTTGATTAGATTAGAATTAAAGTGAAAATTAGGAATAAGAGATTTAGGAAATGTCATCCTAATATAAAACTTTGAATTAGTGATACATTTAGGGTAACATTTGTAATTCAAAATGAAGTAAGATTAAAAGTGGGTAGTTTTGAATAACGTGGTTAGTTGGGAAATTGTTGGATGAAAATGTTTAAGTAACAAATACCATGTGAATTAAGTTTCACAATTTGACTATAAGGCATTTGATGGATTTATGGTTAAGAAATTTGATTTAGGAAATGAATAGGTAAATAAATTAAGTAGTGAATCATAGAATCAATAAGAAAAAGATGTACACTTAGCAAAGTTGTCTTATTAATGTATGGATAAGATAAACAATGTTAGCTAAATTAAGACCTTAGATAAATGCCACTAAGGATTAAGTTTTATAACTTATTAATTTGAGATATTAGTGAAATTCCACATTAGTTAAACACCCTAATTGAAGTAATAACAACTTGAAGTTTGGGGATATGTATGTATACTCTTAGGGAGTAAAGGAATATTATACAAGTTAAGTCATATTTGTAAGCTTAAGTAACAATGGATTTAGAAGAAAGCAAATGGTTGTGGAAAAGAAACTTGGATTAATAGGAATTTTGAAGAAATATATTAGGTAAGAATGAATGTGAATAAATATGTAAGTTATACGTAGATCATTTCGGCACATAAAATTTTGGTCTAATATCCAAGTACAGAACTTTAAGGTGCTTACACTAATCCGAAAAAAGATTTATCACTCAATTCTTGACGGTGAACATTGATGCGGGTTTATTATTATGTACTCAAGTTTTCTATCATAGTCGAGAGTTATGCAAGGAGATCAAGGGTTTGTGATTAGGAAGTCTGAACAAAGTCTGCACTAGAAAATCGGAGGATCGATACTAGTTCAAAAGTAAAGTTTTAGATTCAAATAATAGATCGAATCAAATATCACACATAGCATGATGTTTTGGGTCTGTCAACATAGTACTTGGATAGTTATATTAAATAGTAGACACTAAGATATAAGGGTTGGACTTATGTTTTGGGGAGTGTGTGTGTGTAGACCTCATGTATAGTACATGCTCAGGTCAGGGGATGGGTTATGTGGAGGTATTCATTTATGTTGATATAGTATTAGTTTGGTTGTTTTTGGATGTGTAATCTTGTTTGCTTGTTATATATATTATCTTAAATGTGTCGTACGTACTAGGATGGGTACGATAGAAGTATGACTTGATGTATGTATATATAACCTTACGTACGTGATATGTACTCATGTTAGTGTGTGAAATCTCTGTGTGTATGGCATCATTTCTTTTAGTGTTGTTATGATATCGACTTTCTTATTTTCTATCATTACTATAAATAAGTCAAAATATTTGAGGAAACAAGTATGAGAAAGATTCCTTTATCTAACTTTCATTTTGAGGACCAAATGCTTTTAAGTAGGGGAGCATGTAACGACCCGTAATTTCGCTACTTTGAAAATGAGAGATTTCATTTGTTTTAAAATTAAAAGGAATTTAAAACTTAAGTAAATATATTATATATAATAAATAACTATTTATGCCTATAGTTAATAATTAAATAGTATAAATTTGAATTTTAGAACAAATCAACAAAAGTTAAGTTTTGTTAAAAATAAATAAAAGCTTAAATAAATAGGTTTAGGTACTTATTTGAAAAGATAAATCTTACTAAAAGCATCTAATAAAGATAATAAAAGTATACTAAAGATTTAAAAGCATGTTAATAATCATTTTACAAAAATAACCAAAATTTGTCACATTTTGTCAGTTTTACATACACTGTAAAATTACAGATTTTTATATTAATTAGATATGATTTTAAAATATAAAGAGACATGTTTTAATTTATTTAAAAAATTACAAAGTTCATTTTAAAGTTTGGTTTACTTCAATATATAGCTTAACCACAACGTCAAATTTTGACTGTATAATTTGTCGACAAAAACACATTTTTCAACCAAAACAAGTTGTCGTCAAGTTGTTGCAACTTGATACATTTTCTAACATATAGATACAAGTTTACAAACTTTTTAAACACTTTACATTTAGTACTAAAAGACAAAAGGAGTTTACTTTTGAAAAGTTAAAATAAATATATAAAAAAGTAAAAGGACATGATTTGATAAAAGTGTGTATATGTAAACAAATAAACAACATCATTACGTATCTTTATTTTCCCTTATACATGATGTAACTAATACGCATTGAATTCAAGCAAGTGAAGAGTGAAAAGATAACTAACCAAAGGAATTAGTGACATATATGCTTGCCATTAATGCACACTTACAAATCCATTTATTGCAAACCAAATCAAAGGAAAAAGTATCCTTTTTAAGTTCAAAATTTAAGAAAAAAAGAAGAGTAATGATTCATGTCTTTAACATCACAATTAATGCATGTCTTTAAGAGGTTAAATCAAGGTTAGAAAGGTAAATTAAAAGTCAAATAGTAGTGAAGGGTATTTTAGTCATCTGCCCTTCCAAATTCAATTATAAATAAGCATGCACACCTTTCATTTTGCACACTACATTCTCTACCTTCTTTCATCACTTTCTCCTTCTCCTTTACCTCCATTTCCACCTCTCCATTCTCTTCCACCATCTCCATCAAGCTCCACCAGCACCTAAACCCACATCCACCTCGGCCAAACACACTTACCCCCTCCAAAACCCCACACCCTCCAAACAACCACCCTAGCCGAGCCCTACACATCCATACCCACCTCCATAAGCCACGCACCCTCTTTGCCTACCATAACCCGAGCACACACACCACCGACCTACGTCCATCAAAGTCGTACCCCACTCCACACCCATGGCCAAAGCACATACCCCCTCCCATGGCCAAAGCACATACCCCCTCCCTTATAGCCGCGGATGAAAAAAAAAAGAAAAGGAGAGAAGGAGAGGAAACAACAAAAGTCAAGACGTTCGGAAAATAGCACGTTAGTTCGTTAATCGTAAGCACACAAACCAGCCTAAAGATTGATGGAGTGGAAATAAAGGTGAGAAATTCTCATCGCTTTTGAATTTATATTTTGGTTATGTTAAAACAATCACATTTATACCCTTATGACATATGAATGTTTATTCCAATTGATTGTTAATATGGATGATTGATAGTTTGGTTAGATAATTGAATTGTGATAATATATTTCGTTATGGTATTAACAGTGAATGTTGAAATTAAAATCAAATGTTATGTGATTTCTTGAAAGGATATTATGGTAGTGACAAATTGGACATTGGCTATGTTTATTTTGATATATCCCTATGTTAAGAAAGACCAAATTTTAGTGATTTGAGATTTTTCAGAAAAATAAGTATGTTTTCAATTAGAAGTGAAATTAAAGTAAAAATAAAAGAGAATTTGAAATTTGAAGTGAAACGATTTTGTAAAGGATGGCTGATTTGAAATTGAATTGAAACTGGAATTTAAAATTTAATATTAAAATAAAAGGAATATTATAATATTATAATATGGTAATAGTAGAAATACCTTTTAAATACTTTAAAAAGTGAAAATATTGATTTTAAATGATGGTATAAGTAATAGAATTCAATTTGAGTAAATTATTTCAAATATTGAAAAATAAGTTAAAACTAGGTGCGTCGCGCAACAGTAGTTCGCAATTTCGCGCTGAAATGTTCAAATGAATGTGTAGAGTGGAATATAACTTGGAATTCTTCGAGATAAGAAAATTATGGACTATTATATCCATATCTTCTAAATGAAGAAAGAAAATCAAAATTTCATTAAGTAGATTTTGAATTAAGTCCAAATCAATTTTCTCGAAAAATCACGCTAGTGTAGTTAAGTGACCATAATAGGGAATCTGCTTAAATTAACGTATTTAATTATGAAAAAATATGGAATAAATTTGATAAATCTATTTAAATGGTTTAAAAGAGTCTTGGATTGGAAAATGTGAATTATCGAGTATTTAAAAGTTGTTAAAATCAAATAAGCTTATATAGCACTTTCTGCAGCACTTTTATGCTGCGAACTATATAACTTTTTGGATGTGACTTTAAATGTAACGATTTTTCCCAGAATCAATTGTGAATTTTTTTAAAAGAAAAATTAAGCGTCAAAAGATAATTTGTAATATTTATAATCAATTTCAAAATAAAGTTGATAACTGAGTATAGGAAAACGACTAGTATATTTGTCCCGCCTTTGAGATCTGGGAAGATAAAACAAGGTATTTAACAAAGGTTAGAGATGGAGCAACCAGTGCCTTGAACTTACCTGGCCTATGTTTTCTTTCCTTAGGCGAGGGGTGGAAGAGATCGGAACAAAATCCCAGATGCTCTTAAATAAAAAGTTTCTATTAAGTTTTTCCAAAATAAAAGAAGATTGGTATTATCCAAAATTTAAGCAATCTCCAAAATGAATGATTTCTATGATCCTATTTACTCAAAAATGTTTGCTAAAGATTTATTTTAGGGTTTATCGTAAACTATGTCATAAATAACATTGGTTTTGACCCGCCTAAAAGCTAAGGAATTTGGATCGAGAGTTAAGTGAGAAAATTTGAGATAGTTTCCAAAGTAAAGGAATGAATTACTTATAATTGTTCTATATCAAAACAAAGAGATTTTGAAATCATCCAAAAAAGATTAAAGTGAAAAGAGACTTAATAAATCTGGTATACTCATATTCACTTTTTTATCGATGATTGGATTTCGAAGGAACCGGGATCGGATTTGGGGGATTCCTATCCCAAAACCACTTCGAACCAATGTATACATTCGAATATGAAGACATGTTGAAGATGATGATTATTGAAGACCATGGATTTTCATAGCGTGAGGACTACTTGTTGACTTGCTATGAGTCGCAACCATTATAGAGTTATATATAGCAGTGGTCTTCTCGTTGTGGAGATTTTTTCGAATCGTAAGGACTACTCACTACTAGTGGCAGTAGGAGAGTGCCTTCGGTTTGTCTTATTCCTGGACAACATGTATGGATGTTTGTTTGACATTGCATTTCTAAAGATTACGTACATCGATTTTTACACACGTGCATCAGTGGGGGTGGAGAAGGCAACTTCTCTTAGCTTAACATCCTCCTTGAGACGTAAGAGCTCAAGGGTGGTATTTTTGTGGAAGGCAATTAGTAGTTAACGGAAACTGAAATATGGCATTTAAAGATGTGATATGTGCAATGTGAAAAGGTAATAGTTGCCTTAAGCCTCATCAAACCGGAAATGACTGAAGCAGGATTAGATGTAGCAAGGCTAAGTGGGTCCTTTCCAAGTATGGTATGATCATCCCCTTTTAAAAATATTGCTTCCAGCTATGACGTTCGGGATGTAAATTAATGTGGTTTATATGCTCGAGCGCCCAGTTTAAAGGTCGGTAACGACCGGGGATGACATATTCGGTACTATCTAGTTACAAAAGTAGACCGGTTTTGTGTTGGTAGAGGGCAGATGTTCTATGCCTCAGGCTATCCATCAAGAGGTGTACCCATTTCAGAAGATAGATCCTTCATCTGGTCATTTGTCATCTGGTCATTTGTATTGAAATCCATTCTCCAATTAGAACCTATGGTTTTGTTTGTAATAAGCGCATTAATCTTATTTGCCATTGTTTTCAAAGAGATGTCATTAGAAATAATATCAAATGTTTTGACATAAAAGTGCTTTAGTTACCATAAGGTAGAAACCCATCCGTGTTTATGCGTGGGCGTGGTTTTATGAGATACTCTTTATTTTCAAAGGATTTTATTCAAAGGCCGATATATGACACTGTCATTAATTATTGAGTTTATCTCGCGCTGGTTTATCAAGCCTGATCCGGGTATTTTCAATACTCGGGTCAGATCCGAGTAGTTTCAGGTTAGTCAAAGACGGTTGGAGTTTCCAAAGGAGTGCCGAAGATATTCATCTACGTATGGACATATTCTATTATCCGCTTTGCTTAGTTTGTTTTAGTTGATGTTTGTCAGCAATTGTAAGGACATATATTTATAACCGTCCAAGCTGAATTCAGGTTAGACTCTGATATATGTATTTAAAAGTTTTCCGCTGTAAAGATATTTGTTCAATATTATAGTTATTCCATTCGTGTGAGATTCTGTTCTGTCTATTTTTCTTTATTACCCTTGATAATCCACAATTCCGTGAATTTTGGGTCTGACATGTGTGGTTCATTGTCGGCACAAAGGGCATAGAATTTTGGGTCCTCACAATATATGCCATATTTATTGATATGATATTAATACTAGAGGATGGTAAGTTGATGGCTTATGTTCGAGAATTTTGGGCTCTATTTGGAGGTTTTTGCTGCTCTTCCCTTTAAACATGCAGTCGCCGAGGAAGAATAAATAGATGATGATTGTTCAGCAAAATTGCTCAGTTCAAAACATGAATTTCATAATTCTACATCAATACGAAGATTTTTTGTAGCAGTTCACATATTTTTATATTTTTCTGCTAAGTTAAAATATGTGTCTACAGTGCCGATAATGAGCAGCCCGAGCATGTTTAAGTTGGTTCTTTAACAAGAGATTTATTTGAGATGGATAAATGCTACATTTTGGACTGTGGAATTGAAATTTTTGATTGAATGGGGAAAAATTCACCTCTTGAGAAAAGAAAGCATGCGAGTTCTACAACATAAGTATGGTCTAAAACTTCAATTTACATGAAGCTATATGTTATGCGCATGATATAGAGACCGTGTTAGACTAATATTAATAGTACTTAAGCATATATATAACTTCTATTCAGAAACAAGTCCGTAGTCCAAGCAGGCCTAAATCTCACCTAATTCGTGTTATGGAGGGATTTTAAACAGTATTTTTTCAATATAAATTTGATTCGTGTCATGACCCGATTCTTCGTCTTTCGAAAATCGACATCAATACGTCCACTGTATCAACTGCCGAACAATCGAATGCCGAAAAATCGAACCATGAGGAACAGAACAGAAACAATATGAGAATCTCACAGTCGCAGCGGAACAACATATAATAGATAAATGAATATCATTAAAACAAAGAACTATATTAGTTATTACATTACATCACATCATCATCGGAGTATACAACAACAATATACAACACAACTGGACAATGGACAGTTATGCAAACATGTCCTTACAAGTGAATTCTACAGCGGAAAGATAATATCATATACAAGTAATACGTCTCGCCATCCAGCTCACCACTTGAGCTCCAAAGCTCTTCTAAATCCAGAATGACCTGATAACCTGACCCTAGACTGACCGTATGGAAATTGGTGGGCACCCAGAGTTTAGGAAGAGAACAATAAACTCCAGATAAGTCATGGGACTGGTGTGAGAACTTAGAACAATTATTTATCTTTTAAAACAACAACAACAATAAGGGAAGTGAAAAAAATATCCGCAATGCTTTTGGAAAATGAAACTACCATAAGGCCTCCCCGCACACACACAATGCAAACGCAGAATTAGAGGAGATTTCTCCTTATGATAGTCAAAGATGCTCGATACGCATTAAAAAGAAACATTTGATATTATTACTAGTGCATAGTGTAGGAAAAATCATTTCGAAAGTAAAGATATAAATCTTAGCCAACATACGACCATTATAGTATGCCTACTATAGCTACCATGTTCAATAGCAGGTTACCGCCACATTCCATGGCAGGCAATACAACTAAAACCGTATAAGATGCGTATTGTTTTATTTGGATTTCAAACAAATGGTCAGGCTAAGGAACTTCCTACTGTCAATGGGATCGCCTCTGGCGGGACGTCCCGAGAACCTAACGTTACGGTTAGATCTCTGCCAACGCAAGGCCGGGTTACCTTTGTAACTAGGTAACTACTACATGAGTATGCCATCCCCCGGTCCCTTTGGACCTTTATCTGAGCGCTCGATAACCAACATCACACAGTAACAAATATAGTGTGTCAACATGAGTAAGTATCTGGGCTCCATACCATGATACCACCCTTTCCAGAAGGAAATTACATACCCTAAAGGGCGCGACCCTCATAACCTTGCCGCATATTCCTGTTTTGACCATTTCCGGGGTATGAGGTCTGACGAAGTCTCGTCCACAAAGCTACGCTTTTTCACAAAGCCACGCTTTTATCAACAAATGATCAATAAATAATCATCACACATCAACACTCAGCATGCCACATTACCAAATTGGGAATATATCGCTGATAACCTTCAACTACATAACCTCTAAGGGTGTTAAGCTAAGAGAATAAATTCTCCGCCACCAACGAAAATGTATTCGAAAGAAATCTGCTTTATATCTCAAAATGTATTGTCATACATGTAACCATACAAGTCTGTTCCGGGTTCGAACAGAACCGAAGGCACTTCCAAAGAAGCCCTTGCAATCCGGGTATTCACAATCCCGATCGAATTTCCCATCATAAAGGAAATCTCCATACCGTAGCTAATAGTGCAGAGACAATCGATAGGTCATCCTATCGTTTTCACAAATACCCAGTCTTCGCCACCGGTCTTCAATGCTATCCATTACGTCGTATCACTATTCGGAATGGGTAATCCGAATAACGAGCGCAATAATTTAAAAATAAGTGTAGCATTCAATTTCAACCAATTCACAACAAATACCTATTTAAAGGTCAATATTGATAGTAGGTTATTTAACTATCAATCAATATTCACAACATCACCCGATTATAAATAATTTTCCCAAATTATTTATTTTCAAAAACATCTTTATAAGATATATTTTCCACACTTCAATCATTTGAAAACAAATTTCAAATCACTTTTCCACCTTTCAATCTTTGAAAAAAATTTCAAATTAATTTCCATAAATGGAAACATTTCCAAATATTTATCCATTTTCAATTTAAAATGGTTCATTTAAATCAATCAAATAAATCCTTACCGATTTATTTTTAATTTACGTTCCAAATCCGTAAATTTGTTTCCACACTTCAAAAATAAATCGATGTTTATTTTTTAAACAAATTTCCATTTCTTTATAAATTCCATATTGAATTTACATTTTCAAAATATCTATGAATATACGATTTTCAAATCGATTTCTAATATTCATTTTCGTTTTATCTTTAAAAGATAAAATCTTAAAACATTCACTTCATATTGGAAAAACATTTCCATACTTATTTAATAATAAGTAATTCCCAAATCTATTTATTTTTTCAACACTTAAAAAATATTTAATATACTTAAATAACAATTAAGTATATAATTTATTCTTTAAGGAAAACATCATCTTAAACACATTTATTTGAGTCAAAATGAATGTTGCGTAAAACATCGTTACGACAACTCAGAATCACTAGTATAGGGATTCGAAATTTAGATAGATACATAAATCCCAAGACTACATAAAACATTTCCTTTCGGAAATCATTACTATAACAACAGTGTTATAGTACGCTATTTCCTTCTATTTCTCGAAAACGTCTATTTCAACAATGAATGTTGAAATCTATGGTTTCGATACTTCTTACAATTTAAAACGTCTTTAAATCATTTTAATTTTATTTAAAATATCACTTTCCCAAAGCATTTCTTTAATATATTATTCACTGTCCAAAATCGTGAATATATTTCGTTAACCAAATTCAACATTTCTACATATTTTTATTTAAAGGATTATCCGCTGTCCAAAATCGTGACTATAGCTCCTTTAATATTCTAAAAAAATTGACTTATCTAAATAAGTCGATTTCGGATTTATAAAACAACGTTTATAAATTCATATTTATATATTTTATATAAACTTCAACTAACAAAAAATCCCTTAATTAACAAATTCTATTTATATCTCATTTAATTGCCAAAATCCAATTTATACGTTAATTACTTATAAATCTTCTATTTTACAAAATCTATTCATTTTATAACTTCACAATTTATAATCTATAAATTTCAACCATTTATGAAATCCATTTATACTTCATTCTAACACTTATAAAAACTCGTTTTATAATTCCAATATTTTTAATTTATAAATATCAATTTTATAAATCTTTTATATAAACCGTTTATAATAATTCAAAAATCCCAATTTAAATCATTTTATAAATTAATCAACTACTTATCTCCAAAATCACATTTCGGTTATATTTCACAAAAATCATAATTTTTATAACATAAAAAATTACAACGTTTATTTATTTAAAATGAATCAATTCCAAAATTAAATTTTATTATGAATTCTCAACTTAAATTTTCAAAAATCCAATTTTATTTAATTTCGGCATCTAACGATATCAAAAATGTAGTCGGCTAAATTTTAGCCGTTAACGATTTCAATCACAAAGATAATCACGCAGATTATAAATAGATCAACACACAACATTGAAACCAATTCAATCATTTAAGGAATCCAGTTGGATCCCTCCAACCTGTTTCCCTGCATCTAAAGATGTTAGCATAACACCAATTCCGCTTCAAGACGAAATATCGTGGTATATGGGATTTATAAAATGCTATCCACTATTATGCGGCGCAATAGGGTCTCATCCGCTATATAGTGCGGGAAATCAGCTCCAAATACATATACAATACCAATTCCATACAAGTTG
This sequence comes from Allium cepa, assembly GCA_030765085.1. Classification (NCBI taxonomy): domain Eukaryota; kingdom Viridiplantae; phylum Streptophyta; class Magnoliopsida; order Asparagales; family Amaryllidaceae; genus Allium; species Allium cepa. The sequence continues at coordinate 956,582,238 of CM060939.1, read as the reverse complement.
GAATTATCGCGGTATATGTTTTTAATAAATAACCTCCGCTTAATATACGGCGTATAATGTCTATTTTAACAATCAATAGATAATGATTTATCATCCAGGCATATAATCAACACAATCAAGCAATTTTAAATCTGACTATTTAAAATTTAAATCGAAACTAATTCGATTGAGTGAGAAGTTCTCACCTTGCTTCCAATTTAGTTTCAGCGTTTTATTTCGAATAAAATTAAACATGCGTTTAATTTTACCCGAAATTCAAACTAGCTCCAAACGACTCCAATCCAGCTCCATAGCGTAGTGTTCGTCCATACGAGCCAACGCAAGTTGTTTCGTCCAAAACGGACCTCGTAGCAAAAAGATATCATATTTTAAACATTACACGATTTAAATATTAATAAATTTCAATTTTCTTTTATTATTAAACCTTTCTGGATGTAGGCCGCACGTTTCAAAACCCTAGCATCTCAACCGTGCACGTTCTTCTTCCTCTACCCAGATAATTCACGAACGCATGCTAACCCATTTCCACGTCCATCATCCAATTATCGCGACGAAAACGAGCGTTTCTAAGTTGATCCACAACCACCATTGCGAAGCCTGCTATCTCCTTCACCATCACTCAAGTCGCAGCCAAGCTCGGCTCTTCCTGTAGCTCAGAAAAACGTGCGAACTCAAGCACGAATGCGGCCATCTTTTGGCTTCCACGGTGCTCTGATGATCATCATCACCGTATATTTCTGAAGGTCTTCTCACTCTCTACAACTTTCATTTAGGAGTCGAAGGCTAGAAGTGTTTGGATCGAGAGAGATTAATGGAAGAAGAACGGAAAGTATCGGCCAATAAAATTTTCTGGCGGCTAGGGTTGAAGGAATTAGGGTTTTGGAAAATTTCTGAATAAGAGGTCCTTTTATAGAAAATTTTCAAATTACTATTCACTCGAAATTTTCCAAACACCAAATCTCGCGCGGTGACTACCGTTTCTAGGGTTTGCCCTGCGTTCCGGACACAATGGAATATGTTTCAGAAGCTAATTCAATCATCTGCGCGAGTTACGGCAATAAGCGATCAAATTTAAATTAAATCGATTAAACCAAATTTCTATGCGTTTTGACTTGCCCCGGACAAACGGTAAATCCAATTGACACGAAATTGGAAATCATACAATAATATAACATTACGGATCCGATGAAACTAGTTTCATCGAAATCCGAGACTGTTTGAAAAATGGCTATTTTAACTCGTCAATTAAATATTAAAATATTCAATTTCCACAAATTAACTTTTAATTCAATTTTAAAAGTTCTATAATGTTATTCTAACTTCAATATGATAAGATAAAATTTTACAAATCATTTATAATCACATTAAACCCGATTTTCAATTATTTCTGGAATATTAAACATTAAATTATCGATTTAATTATCCAAATTAAATCCAATATTCGAAAAATAAATTATTCGACTTATAAATTTCTCTTATTAATATTTAAAATTAATTAAATATTCGAATTTCAAATGGTAGAAATTCTGGGTCGTTACAAACTTCCCCCCTTAAAAAATTTCGTCCTCGAAATTACCAAGTAAGAAAAAATCTTGAAATCCATTAACTTTTCAAAACAAACCGTTCAAGTTTGATTTACAAATCTCTTAAGCGTTTAACTTTTCCAAAATATCAATAGTTAAACTTCTTACAATAACTTTACTAAGTTTTCAAATCCAACTTAGTTATACTTTTCCAAAACCAACTATATCGTTAATCCTTTCAACTCAAGTCAAAGTTATAGTTTTCAAAATTTTCCAATTTTCTCAAAAATATTCTAACGCCTTAAATTTTTGAAAAAATTCGCCATAACCTCCTTTGCGCGGCTAGCTCGGTACGACTACCAAAATGGCACCATGGCTTCTAGATTCCAAAAAGAAAAGAAAAAGCCAAGTGGCTGGAGAAGAAAATCATCAAATCTCATACTGAAATTTAAATACGTACCTTTTTGTCGAGCAATTCAATTTTTATCTTCGAAATCAAAATTCCAATTCTATTTCCTTTAATACACCTGTATATCCTGCTAGCCATAATATCCAATTACAATATTTAAAAATCATTTTGCACAATTCAAATTGGTTTCCCATTTATGCATGTTTGATTTGTTAACATTAAATTTTACTAACATTCATTCATTCGATTTCAGTTAGTTTACATTCACTAATTTACATTCACATTAGTTCACTTTCAATTCAAATCAAATCCAGTTCATATTCATTTATTTCCAATTTGGATTCAATTACTTTAGCTTTAAATTTCACTAATTCAATTTCATCAACACTTAATGAATTTACATACAATCAATTAGCAATCAAATAATAACCAATGTATATTTAACACAACCGAATTTATTCACTTTGTTTACCTTCCATTTGGTTTAACACATTTAATTAGCTTTAATGAATTAACACTTACATCCATTATTCCACATCAATTTATTTACATTCAATTGATTTACATTCAATTTATTTATTAATTAAATTGCTAATTCATTTTACCATATGGAGTTGAATTTCATTACTTAACTCAAGTTCATATTCAACACTTTACTTTATTAATTTACTTTGATACCGAAATCGACTTCATTCAACACATTTACTTGCAATTGTAAATTTATTTATTCATTTCACTTAGCCTCCTTAGACCTTTCTTTAAATTCACTTTATTTAATTCATTCACTTATACTTACTTTAATTTAACTCCATCCTTTCAGTTAAATTTATTCTATCAAAATTCAAATTGTACAAGTTGTCAACACATTTATCATTGCCATAAATATTTTGAATAGGATTCCAGAGTTTTTTTCAACCTTTCAAAACCAATTTTGAAATCAATTCAAATTATCTTTTGAATTTCCAAAACCAAACCCAAATTTTCTAAACAACTTTAATTTAAAACAATCTGGCAGCAATTCCTCTTTTGGAAACCCGAAAATGAACACCAATGATGTCGCGATCATCATCGGAATTATTTTCCAGCGACCGAAAAGTGTTTAGAGCTTTTATCGCTCTAAAACATTTTTTTCCAAAATCTTTGAAAATCATTTTCAAACCAAAAAGGATTTAAACCTTCCAAATCTCTAAAACTTCAAATCTTTTTAAAAACATTTCTCTGGAATTCCATTTCAAATTACACATCACATTTACATTTACAATTTCCAATTGTATCTGGATTTATTTCTTAACTTTGAAGTTACGATTTCAATTTCCCATTTAATAATCAATGGTAATAATTTTAATATTATCAATTCCTAACATCCAAACAACCATATATTATAATAATTTATAAAAAATTATTTCCTTTTATCAACGAAAATAGTTTTGGGTAAAATTATTTCATTTACCTTAATTTAAACAACATCGTGTCGAATTGTTTTGTACAAGTGTTTAGAGACCCCTATCGATAGAGTTCTACAGACTATACCGACCAGAATCCATATACCACTCAACAAACCAATCACCACAACATAAAACAATTTTATATTCACTAACAAATACGTGCTCATATCTATTATTACACTCAAACTCATTCTAGAGTACTACTGACTCTATCTCTAATGACTAACACCCAATAGAGCCAAGGTTGTCACTTAACCAAATGCTCTGATACCACAATGTCATTACCCGATTCTTCGAATTTCGAAAATCGACATCAATACGTCCACTGTATCAACTGCCGAACAATCGAATGCCGGAAATCGAACCATGAGGAACAGAACAGAAACAATATCAGAATCTCACAGTCGCAGCAGAACAACATATAATAGATAAATGAATATCATTAAAACAAAGAACTATATTAGTTATTACATTACATCACATCATCATTAGAGTATACAACAACAATATACAACGCAAGTGGACAATGGACAGTTATGCAAACATGTCCTTACAAGTGAATTCTACAGCGGAAAGATAATATCACATACAAGTAATACGTCTCGCCTTCCAACTCGCAATCCAGCTCGACACTTAAGCTCCAAAGTACTTCTGAATCCAAAATGATCTGATAACCTGACTCTAGACTGCCCGTGTGGAAATTGGTGGGCACCCAGAGTTTAGGAAGAGAACAATAAACTCCAGGTCAGTCATGGGACTGGTGTGAGAACTTAAAACACTTATTTATCTTTTAAAACAACAACAACAATAAGGGAAGTAAAAAAAATATCTGCAATGCTTTTGGAAAATGAAACTACCATAAGGCCTCCCCGCACACACACAATGCAAACGCAAAATCGGAGGATATATCTCCTTATGATAGTCAAAGATGCTTGATACGCATTAAAAAGAAACATTTGATATTATTACTAGTGCATAGTGTAGGAAAAATCATTTCGAAAGTAAAGATATATATCTTAGCCGACATACGACCATTATCGTATGCCTACTATAGCTACCATGTTCAATAGCAGGTTACCGCCACATTCCATGGCAGGTAATACAACTAAAACCATACAAGATGCGTATTGTTTTATGTGGATTTCCAACAAATGGTTAGGCTAAGGAACTTCCTACTGTCAATGGGATCGCCTCTGGCGGGACGTCCCGAGAACCTAACGTTACAGTTAGATCTCTGCCAACACAATGCCGGGTTACCTTTGTAACTAGGTAACTACTACACGAATATGCCATCTCCCAGTCCCTTTGGACCTTTATCCGAGTGCTCGATAACCAACATCACACAGTAATAAATATAGTGTGTCAACATGAGTAAGTATCTGGGCCCCATACCATGATACCACCCTTTTCCAGAAGGAAATGACATACCCTAAAGCGCGCGACCTTCACAACCTTGCCGCATTTTCCTGTTTTGACCATTTCTGGGGTGTGAGGTATGACGAAGTCTCGTCCACAAAGCTATGCTTTTTCACAAAGCCACGCTTTGATCAACAAATGATCAATAAATAATCATCACACAGCAACACTCAGCATGCCACATTACAAAGTGGGAATATATCACTGATAACCTTCAACTACATAACATCTAAAGGTGTTAAGCTAAGAGAATAAATTCTCCGCCACCAACAGAAATGTATTTGAAAGAAATCTTCTTTATATCTCAAAATGTAATGTCAGACATGTAACCATACAAGTCTGTTCCGGGTTCGAACAGAACCGAAGGCACTTCCAAAGAAGCCCTTGCAATCCGGGTATTCACAATCCCGATCCAATTTCCCATCACAAAGGAAATCTCCATACCGTAGCTAACGATGTAGAGACAATAAATAGGTCATCTTATCGTTTTCAAAAATACCCGGTCTTCACCACCGGTCTTTAATGCTATCCATTACGTCGTATCACTATTCAAAATGGGTAATTTGAATAACGAGCGCAATAATTTAAAAATAAGTGTAGCATTCAATTTCAACCAATTCACAACAAATACTTATTTAAAGGTCAATATTGATAGTCGGTTATCAAACTATCAATCAATATTCACAACATCACTCGATTATAAATAATTTTCCCAAATTATTTATTTTCAAAAATATCTTCATAAGATATATTTTCCACACTTCAATCATTTCAAAAAAGATTTCGAATCACTTTTCCACCTTTCAATCTTTGAAAACAAATTTCAAATTAATTTCCTTAAACGAAAAACACTTCCAAATATTTATCCATTTTCAATTTAAAGTGGTTCATTTAAATCAATCAAATAAATCCTTACCAATTTATTTTTAATTTACGTTCCAAATCCGTAAATTTGTTTCCACACTTCAAAAATAAATCAATGTTTATTTTTTTAAACAAATTTCCCTTTCTTTATAAATTTCATAGTGAATTTACATTTCCAAAATATCTATGAATATACGGTTTTCCAATCGATTTCTAATATTCATCTTTAATTTATCTTTAAAAGATAAAATCTCAAAACATTCACTTCATATTGGAAAAACATTTCCATACTTATCTAATAATAAGTAATTCCCAAATCTATTTATTTTATTCAACACTTGAAAAATATTTAATATACTTAAATAACAATTAAGTATATAATTTATTCTTTAAGGAAAGCATCCTCTTGAACATATTTATTTGAGTCAAAACGAATGTTGCGTAAAACATCGTTACGACAACTCAAATTCACTAGTATGGGGATTCGAAATTTAGATAGATATATAAATCCCAAGACTACATAAAACATTTCCTTTCGGAAATCATTTACTATAACAACAGCGTTATAGTCCACCATTTCCTTCTATTTCTCGAAAACGTCTATTTCAACAATGAATGTTGAAATCTATGGTTTCGATACTTCTTACAATTTAAAACGTCTTCAAATCGTTTTAATTCTATTTAAAATATCACTTTCCCAAAGCATTTCTTTAATATATTATTCACTGTCCAAAATCGTGAATATATTTTGTTAACCAAATTCAACATTTCTACACATTTTGATTTAAAGGATTATCCCCTGCCCAAAATCGTGAATATAGCTCCTTTAATAATTTAAAAAAATTGACTTATCTAAATAAGTCGATTTCGGATTTATAAAACAACGTTTATAAATTCATACTTATATATTTTATATAAACTTCAACTTTTAAAAAATCCCTTAATTAACAAATTCTATTTATATCTCATTTAAACGCCAAAATCCAATTTATACGTTAGTTACTTATAAATCTTTTATTTTACAAATTCTATTTATTTTATAACTTCACAATTTATAAATCTATAAATTTCAGTCATTTATGAAATCCATTTATACTTCATTCTAACACTTATAAAACCTCGTTTTATAATTCCAATATTTTTAATTTATAAATAACAATTTTATAAATCTTTTATATAAACCGTTTATAATAATTCAAAAATTTCAATTTAAATCATTTTATAAATTAATCAACTACTTATCTCTAAAATCACATTTCAGTTATATTTCACAAAAATCATAATTTTTATAACATAAAAAATTACAACGTTTATTTGTTTAAAATGAACCAATTCCAAAATTAAATTTTATTATGAATTCTCAACTTAAATTATCAAAAATCCAATTTTATTTAATTTCGGCATCTAACGATGCCAAAAATAAATTCGGCTAAATTTTAGCCGTCAACGATTTCAATCACAAAGATAATCACGCAGATTATAAATAGATCAACACACAACATTGAAACCAATTCAATCATTTGAGGAATCCAGTTGGATCCCTCCAACTTGTTTCCCTGCATCCAAAGATGTTAGCACAATACCAATTCCACTTCAAGATGAAATATCATGGTATATGGGATTTATAAAATACTATCCGCTATTATGCAGCGCAATAGGGTCTCATCCACTATATAGTGCGGGAAATCAACTCCAAATACATTTATAATACCAATTACATACAAGTTGGAATTATCGCGGTATATGTTTTTAATAAATAACCTCCGCTTAATATACGGCGTATCATGTCTATTTTAACAATCAATAGATAATAATTTATCATCCAGGCATATAATCAACACAATCAAGCAATTTTAAATCTAACTATTTAAAATTTAAATCGAAACTAATTCGATTGAGTGAGAAGTTCTCACCTTGCTTCCAATTCAGTTTCAGCATTTTATTTCAAATAAAATTAAACGTGCATTTAATTTTGCCCGAAATTCAAACTAGCTCCAAACGACTCCAATCTAGCTCCATAACGTAGTGTTCGTCCATACGAAGCCAACACAAGTTGTTTCGTCCAAAACGGACCTCGTAGCAAAAAGATATCGTATTTTAAACACTACACGAGTTGAATATTAATAAATTTCAATTTTCTTTTATTATTAAACCTTTCTGGATCTAGGACGCACGTTTCAAAACCCTAGCAACTCAACCGCGCACGTTCTTCTTCCTCTACCCAGATAATTCACGAACACATGCCAACCCGTTTCCGCCTCCATCATCCAATTATCACGACGAACACGAGCGTTTCTAAGTTGATCCACAACCACCATTGCGAAGCCTGCTATCTCCTTCACCATCACTCAAGTCGCGGCCAAGCTCGGCTCTTCCTGTAGCTCAGAAAAACGTGCGAACTCAAGCACAAACGCGGCCATCGTTTGGCCTCCACAGTGCTCTGATGATCATCATCACTGTATGGATCTGAATGTCTTCTCACTCTCTACAACTTTCATTTAGGAATCGAAGGCTAGAAGTGTTTGGATCGAGAGAGATTAATGGAAGAAGAACAGAATGTAACGACCCAGAAATTTTAGTAATTTAAATTTGAATATTTAATTAATTTTAAATATTAATAAGTGAAATTTATAAGTCGAATAAATTTTATTTCGAATAATTGGATTTAATTGGATAATTAAATCGATAATTTAATATGTTAAATTATGGAAGTAACTGAAAATCGAGTTAAATATGACTGAAAATGATTTGTAAAATTTTATTTTATCATATTGAAGTTAGAATGATATTTTAGAACTTTTAAAATCGAATTAAAAGTTAATTTGTGAAAATTGAATATTTTAATATTTAATCGACTAGTGAAATTAGTCAATTTTTGAACAGTCTCAGAATTGGACGAAACCAGTTCCATTGGATCCGTAATAGTTAGTTATAACCAGATTTCAATTTTCGTAGTAATCGGAGTTATCGTTTGATCGTGGCAGCTCGAAACGCATCGAATTATTTTTAATATTAATTTGGCGAGTTAAAATAGCCATTTTTCAAAAAATCTCGGATTCCGACGAAACCAGTTTCATCGGATCCGTAATGTGATATTATTGTAAGGTTTCAAATTTCGTGTCAATTGGATTTATCGTTTGTCCGGTACAAATTAAAACGCTTAGAAAATCGTTTAAATCAGTTTAATTTAAATTGAATGTTTATTGCCATAACTCGCACAGATGTCCGAGTTAGCTTTCGAAACCTGTTCCATTGTGTCCGGAACGTGAGGTAAACCCTAGAAACGTTGGTCACGGCGCGTAAATCGGAGTTTGGAATTTCCGGAATGAATAGTGTCGTTCGTTTTCCTATAAATAGGGCCTAAATTCACAAAAATAAAATAAAAATAAAACCTAAACCTAGCCGTCGCTTATCAATGGATGGCCAGAAACGTTTTACCTTCCTTCCTCAAATTCTTCTAATCCATTCATCAATTCAAAGAACGTTCAACATCAAAGTTTAAGAGCACGCAACGAGCTTCGAATCTATACGGTTAAGATCGTGATTCGTCGCTTGGATCGACATCAAATTGAGCTGGAAGAAGGCACGAACGCGCACGGTTTTCAACGCATATGGGGTGCCGAGCATGAAGCCCTTCAGGCCGAGGGTGGTGCCGGGGAGCGCGCGCGTGGTGGTGGTCTTGGATCGTGCTGTAGTGGTGGGGGATGAGTTGTGTGTGTTAGGGTTTCATACGTGAGTTGGGTTGTCGGCTCGCGTTCATATCTGGAGAGGGAGAAGGAAGGAGGACGTGCGGTCATGATGCAAGGGATTTGGATCTGGCGGCTATGATGGCTTGGGTATAAAAATATATATAAAATTGTTGTAAAATTTATATTAAAAATGGTATTAACTTCTAAATGCGATAACTTTTTCATACGAGGTCGAAAACGCGCGAAACCAGTTGCGTTGGAATCGTATGGACGAGCACTACGCTATGGAATTGGATTGGAGTCGTTTGGAGTTAGTGAGAATTTTGGGTAAAATTAAACGTCCGTTTAATTTTATTCGAAATAAATCGCTAAAGCGAAATTGAAATCAAGGTGAGAACATCTCACTGAATCGAATCAGTTTCGATTTTATTTTAAATAGTTAGATTTAAAATATTTGAATGCATGTTTGAATGTTGATTGATATCTATTGATTGTTAAAATAGACATTATGCGCCGTTAGTAAGCGGAGGTTATTTATTAAAAATATATACCGCGAATATTTCATAAACAGTGAAATTGGTATTATATATAATAGCAATATATATATTGGCATATGTATATATTGCAGTTATTGATTTCCCGCATTTGTATAGCGGATGAGACCCTATTGCGCCGTCTATTAAGCGGATAATATTTTAAATCCCATATACCGCGATAATTCCGTACTGGAGCGGAAATTGGTATTGTGCTAATGTTTGTGGATGTAGGAAAACAGGTTGGAGGGATCCAACTGGATTCCTCAACAGTATTTATTTGATTTCAGATATTTTGATATTTGATGGATTATCATATCGATATATGATATCGTTGTTGTCGTGATTGACTATTTGGTATGTAGCATCATTGGACCAAATTTTGGAATTTTAAAATGATTTTTAAAGTGAATTTTTGAAAGTATATGTTTATAAAATATTTTGGAATTGATCCATTATAAATAAATAACGATATAATTTTTAATGTTATAAAAATTATGATTTTTGAGAAATATAGTTAAAAGTTGATTTTTGAAAATATGGGGTTAATGATTTTATAAAATAGTTTAATCAGGATTTTTGAATTTATTTTAAAAGAATTTAAATATAGGATTTATGAAATTTGATTATTTTATAAATCAAAATGATGAAATTATAAAGGAGTTTAAAGATGTTTTAAAGAATAATATAAAATGAGATTTATAAAAGATTTATAAATTGATATTTATAAATTAAAACATTTGAATTATAAAACGAGTTTTTATAAGTGTTTGAATGAAGTGAAAATGGATTGCATAAGTGAATGGAATTTATAAAATTTATAAATAGTAAGATTTATAAGTTTTGTGAAATTATTAAAGAATATATTTGGATAAATAATTGAATCTTATAAGTTATAAGATTTATAATTATGAAGTTTAAAAGAACGATTTTGTAAAATAATCGTTTTATAAGCATTTAACTTATAATGTGAACTTTTGGTTTATAATTGAGTTATAAATCGAATAGGTTAATAAAGGAATTTATAAAGGAAGTAGTTATAAAACAAATAGAAATAGAATTTATAAACGTTGTTTTATAAAATTCGCAAACGACTTATTTTGATAAGTAAATTGTTATAACTTATTTATGGAGCTATATCCACGTTTTAGACAGTGAATAATCCTTTAAAATGAAATGTATAGAAATGATGAAATTGGTTAACGTAGTATATTCACGTTTTTGAATAGTGAATAATATGTTAAAGAAAATGTTTAGATTTGATGTTTTAAATAGAATTAAAACGATCTAACGATATTTTCAAAAGGTGTTAAGATTCGAAACCATAGATTTCAACATTCATTGTTGAAATAGACGTTTTCGAGAAATAAAAGGAATTGGTGGACTATAACACTGTTGTTATAGTAAATGATTTCCGAAAGGAAATGTTTTAGATAGTACTGGGATTTATATATCTATTTTAATTTCGAATCCCTATACTAGTGATTTTGGGTTGTCGTAACGATGTTTTACATAACATTCGTTTTGGCCCAAATAAATATGTTTAAGAGAATGATTTCCTTAAAGAATGAAATATATACTTAATCTCGATTGAAGTATATTGAATATTTTCCAAGTGTTGAAAATAAATAAAATTTGTGAATTACTTATGAATAAATAAGTATGGAAATGTTTTTCCAATGTGGAATGAAACGTTTAGAGAATATATCTTTTTGAAGATAAATTGAAATGAATAATTGAAGTCGTATATTCATAGATATTGTGAAATATAAATTCACTATGGAATTTATAAAAGAAAGGGGAATTTGTTTAAAAATAAATATTGATTTATTTTTGAAGTGTGAAATTATATATCTTGTAAAGATATTTTGGAAAATAAATAATTTGAAAAATTATTTGGAATCTGGTGATGTTGTGCATATCCATTGATAGTTCAATAACCGACTATCAATATTTCCCTTTGAATGGGTATTTATTGTGATTTGCTTGAATTTGAATGCCACACTTATTTTGGAATAAGCGCTCACTATTCGGGTTAACCGGGAAAGGACCATGGGGTCGTATAACCCATTCCGAATATGTGAACGTCGTAATGGATAACGTTGAAGATCGGTGTTGAAGACCCGGTATTTGCGAGAGCGATAGGATGACCTGTCGATTGACTCTGCACCGAGTAGCTACGGTATTGAGTTCTCCATATGTGATGGGAAATCCGATCAGGATTGTGGATATCCGGATTGCAAGGACTTCTTTGTAAGTGCCTTCGGTTCTGTTCGAGCCCGGAACAGACTTGTATGGATTGTATGTCTGACGTTACAAATTGAGATATAAAGCAGATTTCTTTCAAATATATTTCTGTTGGTGGCGGAGAATTTATTCTCTTAGCTTAACACCCTTCTCTGAGACGTACGAGCTCAGAGGTTATGTAGTTGAAGGTTATCAGCGATATATTCCCAATTTGGTAATGTGACATGCTGAGTGTTGCTATGAAATGATCATTGTGTTGATTATTTGTGATAGGATCATTTATTTGATCGTCTATCTTGGTGATCATTTCTATGATCATTTGTTGACCCAAAGCATGGCTTTTGTATAAAGTATGTTTTTGTGGACGTGACTTCGTCGAGCCTCACACCTTGGGAATGGTCAAAACAGGAAAGATGCGGCAAGGTTATGAGGGGTAGCGCCCTTTAGGATATGTGCATTTCCTTCTGGAAAAGGGTGGTATCATGGTATGGAGCCCAGATACTTACTCATGTTGAAAACACTTTATGATTGTGTGAATTGATTACGAGCGCTCGGTTGAAAGGTCCCAAAGGACCGGGGGATGGCATATTCGGTCAGTTGTTACTCAGTTAGGGGTAACCCGGCCTTGTGTTGGCAGAGATCCGGTTTGGTTCTCGGGGATGTCCATCCAGAGGCATTCTCATCTGGCAATGGGAAGTTCCTTGGCCTGACCATTCGTTGGAAATCCAATTCCCAATACGAACCCTTGTACGGTATTAGTTGTAGAACCTGCCATTTACTTATGGTGGTCACCACTGTTTAGATGGTAGCTATAGTAGGCATAGTTCGAAATGTCTATGCTGGCTAAGATTTATATCTTTATTTTCGAAAAGAATTTTTCATACACTATGCACTAGTAATAATATCAAATGTTCTTTTTAAATGCGTATCAAGCATCTTTGACTATCATAATGAGAAATCTCCTCCGATTCTGCGTTTGCATTGTGTGTGTGTGCGGGAGGCTTATGGTAGTCTCATTTTTTAAAAGCATTGCGAATTGAGTTTAAAAATATTTTTTCTATTTTGTTTTTTTAAGATAAATAAACTGTTTTGAGTTCCCACACCAGTCACATGACTGACTTGGAGTTTATTGTTTTCTTTCCTAAACTCTGGGTGCCCACCAATTTCCACACGGACAGTCAAGAGTTAGGTTTATCAGGATGTTATGGAATTCAGGAGTTGCTGGAGGCAAGATGGATGGCATGGCATATTACTAGTATATAGTATTTCTTTTCCGCTGTTTGATGTAGTATGTTGTTGTACACTCTGATGATGATGTAATGAAATGTAATGTAATAACTGATATAGTTCTTTGTTTAAAGATTATTCATTTATTTATTATATGTTGTTCCGCTGCGATTGTGAGATTCTGTTATTGTTCTGTTGTTTTCTTCTGTTCCGTTCTATTTTCCATTTTCTTCTCCCTATTTTCTATCTTCTTATCTCTTCTTCTGTCTCTTTCTTTTTCTTAAACCCTCAGTGTTCGGTTTTCCGGCATCCGACTGATTGGAATTCGATACAGTGGACGTATTGATGTCGATATTCGGGAGTCGAAGAATCGGGTCCTGACACAGAAAGTATCGGCCATTTAAATTTTCTGGCGGCTAGGGTTGAAGGCATTAGGGTTTTGGAAAATTTCTAAATAAGGGGTCCTTTTACAGAAAATTTCCAAATTACTATTCACTCGAAATTTTCCGAACTCCAAATCTCGCGCGGTGACTGGCGTTTCTAGGGTTTACCCCACGTTCCGGACACAATGGAATATGTTTCGAAAGCTAATTCGATCATCTGTGCGAGTTACGGCAATGAACGATCAAATTTAAAATAAATCGATTAAACCAAATTTCTATGCGTTTTGGCTTGCCCCGGACAAACGGTAAATCCGATTGAGACGAAATTTGAAATTACGATAATATAACATTATGGATCCGATGAAACTGGTTTCGTCGAAATCCGAGACTGTTTGAAAAATGGCTATTTTAACTCGTCAATTAAATATTAAAATATTCAATTTCCACAAATTAACTTTTAATTCAATTTGAAAAGTTCTATAATGTTATTCTAACTTCAATATGATAAGATAAAATTTTACAAATCATTTAAAATCACATTAAACCCGATTTTCAATTATTTATGGAATTTCAAATATTAAATTATCTATTTAATTATCCATATTAAATCCAATATTCGAAAAATAAATTATTCGACTTATAAATTTCACTTATTAATATTTAAAATTAATTAAATATTCGAATTTCAAATGGTAGAAATTATGGATCATTAAAATTCGTGTCCTAAAACAACTACGTTAAAGGCATTTAGAGGGAGATTGTGGCAAAGTTGTTGGTTAGTAAGTAGACGTAACAATTTTTTAATGCATTTACCTTTAGTTAATATAATGTTCACCTTCTTATTTCACCCTTTTTTTGAAATACTAAAACGCCTAGTATTTGATGTGAAGGGCCTCATGAAATCCAAACCTGTAGAAGAAGAACCTCTAATATACATTGAATGCTAAGGCGATTTACATGTGATTTATCATGCACATTACTCATTCATCATGAATCCATAATGCTACTTAAGTATCAAGTTATTTTTGTTCCTTTTGTTTTGTTAAATCCATTTCTAGGTAAAAGTTTGGTGAATAAATGGGGGAGAAGAAGACTCTTCTGTCTTCATCCGTGCAATCAAAATTTTACACGGGAGATTGTTATATATTTCAGTATGCATATGCAGCAGCTGTGTAACGCCCCAAAATTTTCGAACCCGAAAATTCCAGATAGTTATGAAAAAGAAGAAAGAGATAGAAGAAGAAGAACAGAAACACCAAACATCTCACAATCGCAGCGGATAAATTATAATAAATAATAACAGTTTACAAAAGAAAATTATAACTGTCGGTTACATTTATTATACATCAGAGTTTCACATAATATACAGTCACTGAATATTTACAATTATCATGCCTCAGATTAACTATAATATAAATACAGCAGATATACTCTATCCGATATTGCCTCCAGCTCGCCTCCTGAGCTCCAGAACGTACCTACCTGAAAATCTGTAATACTCGGTCTGACCCGAGCATTACATCAAAGTAACACCCGGGTCAGGCTGGAAAACCAGCGTGAGTAAACCCATACAATTTGAAATACTAAATTTAACCATAAAGATAAAACCCGGGGTAACTCGTACTTCTCCACGATTTCATTACTCAATATGTCCAATACTTATTCCATGATCAAATTTTAAATATTCGAAGGTCCATAATATTCCA
The DNA here is from genome assembly GCA_030765085.1 of Allium cepa. Taxonomy (NCBI): domain Eukaryota; kingdom Viridiplantae; phylum Streptophyta; class Magnoliopsida; order Asparagales; family Amaryllidaceae; genus Allium; species Allium cepa. The sequence continues at coordinate 956,566,796 of CM060939.1, read as the reverse complement.
TCTAGCCTAGTAATTTTACACATCCAATCTTTATAAAATCAAGTAGATTACCCTATCCATCAGCCACCCTCTAATCACAAATTAATTGTTCTTTAATTATCAATTAATAAATTTGTGGTTATTAGTTTAGCTTCTTAAAAGTAATTAATCCTTAATCATTTTATAAATCAATTAATTATCCTTAAATTTACTGATTAATTAACCATCATTTATTCATATAGCATTTATCACGGATAAATCATGCACAATTAAAACAGATGTATTACAGGGTAATATCTCCAAAGAGTCATCACGATCCGGATATTCAAAGATCAATCAATAGAAGTCATCAATGTATATTACAATTAGCTTAAATCAATCTATAGTACATTAGACTGGTACTTAAGAATTAGCCAAAATCTTGATTAATAGATCATTAACTAATTAACTTATTTATTTCAAAACATTATATTAATCTCTTCTTAATTATCAATGAATCAATTAATCAATCTTCTTTTACTACCTTTAATTATTTTATTAAATAAACTTAATTGCCAAGTTGTTATCCACTAATTGCTTACGTCAAACTTACTAAATTTATTAATCATTAATTCTTAATTAAATTTCTACATTGTTCAAATTTTTACCATAAATTAACCTTAATTGAATTAATTTGAAAATTTATTAATTCCAAATCTTAAATTACTTAACCTTTCTTAATTTCCTTACTATGCATTAAAATCGAAACCTTTATCTTGCATTTAGTAAAACTTGTTTATACTTGATACTTTTAAAAACTTCACATTGAACGGACCCAGGCTAATTCTGGATTACCCTGAGTTGAATCCCCAAGTCACCATCCCTATTTCTCCGAGTTTCCCTCCGAGTTTCCCCGCGTTTCATTTCTTCCTCAAATTTTTTAAACCTAAAACTGATACACTCGTACTCTCACTAACAACGCGAGCTTACCCCGAGAACTAGTTCCACTGGCTCGAGCATTTACTCGAGACACGCACGGATCTACCACTAGTCTCTAGTTCTTCACCGTGCACATGCACCTGCACCGGAGACCTCTCCGTTGACCGATGAACCTTCCTACATGCCATTCGTCGCCATTACAACAAACTCAAACCATCAAAACACTTGCATTACTTACAGATCAAAATCAAGGTACTCGGATGAAAAAAAAACAGGTTTTAGGAACTTCGACCAAACTCCCTTGACCCCGCGCTCCAACCATCAGATGAGTCGAAACTTCTGCCACCTCAACTCCGATCATTTCGTTGAACTCGATCACCTTGACTCCGATCATCTATAAACCTATTCCACTTGGTTTCGTTGAACTCGAACACCTTGAGATTATTTACAGACCCTAAATCCAACTTCAACCTAACCTAGGTTTACAAACAAATTCACATCGCCGCCGACGCCACAGAAGACTATCGTCCTTCCTGTCATTTTTGCCGATCACCCTTAACTTCACCTAACTTCAGCCAAAATTCCGACCTTCCTAATGTTCATGGCCATCAGAATTTGCCTAGTATTCCAAAAACAGTGCAACCCCAATATTTACTTCGTTTTAAATTTAAAAATTATGATTTCGATCTTAAAAATCGTGTTTTTAGATTAGAGTTTCATTTTATATCCCTGAATTGCTAAATTAACAAACTTAAATTTTACTCAAAACCATATTATCCTATTCAAGTTTTGGTTTCCAGATAAACTCCTATCTAATTTTCACTTAAATGAATTTTTAAATCTAAATCTTAAAATCAACAAACAAATCATGTTTAAACTCTAAGTACTGACAATAGGTAGATCTTGAGATGTTGGGTTCTTTGGCTTAGTATCTAAGTCTGAACTAGGAGCAAGCAAAAGAAAACTCAACAGCCAGTGTCCATCTATCCATATATATACATGCAGAACTCCACCAACAAGTATATCCACACAAGCACCTTCATTATTTGAAACTAGAATCTCATTTAAGATTTTGATTTAAGGAATGTAGTTACTCACCTGATTCCCAGATTAAACAGATTTCCACTGTGGAGAACTTAATTTCGAAATATTAACAAATAGTTTTGCCAATTTTTTTTAAATGGATTCACCTTATTATAATCATATTCTGTTATATGATCATAGCTTAAATTTACTTGGGTATGGAGATATAGATTTTTCTTCTTCTATGTGTGAATACAACAGTCAACAGATGCCACTGTATATGCATACAGACATATATCATGTATACAGAGAAGTTTAAACTATATTTTAAACTTAGAAACATCCATACACACCATATATTCATCATCACTACACATATCTATTACATGAAATAATTGATAAAAATTTTAGAGTTACTCACATTGTTTTTTTTTGCAAATGAACAGAGCTGCTTTTTATTGAACAGCCTTGTGAAAATGCAAGTCAAAATCTCCTTCTGATTCTCAAGCTTGAACTGATTGATTGTTTTGAATTGCATTTTTAATTGAAGATTGTTTAAGTAGGAGATAATGGTTACTTTAAATTTACACACTTCAATGAACGAAACAGAGATGAAGTAGATTGATATATGTACAGAAGTTTTACAGGGTGATGTATCTTTTTATTTTTTTGTTTTGTACACATAAGTCAGAGATATTTCCTTTTTGTTCTTTTAACTAGCAGACTTTTCTTTTTGTTTTGGTGGCTGAAAAATCTTGCTTTGTATGCTAGAGATACTACCATTAATTACTATTGTTTGTTTCATCAAGTCTACACTTAGCTTCCTTTGTAAGCCCATCCATATATACTTTTCTACAAGTGTTCATACAGATCATACTTGAATATATTTTGTTTTCTTTTCTTTTAGGTGTACATACTTATCGCATTTGTATACAGATTTGAATGTACTTTGTTTCTTGTTTCATTTTCATGTCTATCATTTATTTGCCTTTACATGAATATTTATATTTTCTGTTGCTTGTTTGTTTCAGCTATATTTTTATTTAAGTTATGAGAGGGTATTTGCTTCAGATGTACTCAATTCTGATGGACGAACGGAGATGAAGTTTGATATATAAGAGATGTGTTTACAGGGATATCATTTATACAAGTAGGGTGATTATAATCTTTATAGTACAATAGAGGACAAAGATATTTTCTTTGCTTTATTATTAGACTAGCAGATTTTATTTCTTCTTGTTGTTCAAGCCTACATATTTGAATATATTTCTTTGCTTTGGTCCTATTATTTTATAATATAAATGAATTTCTACAGTTATTATGTTGTTAGAATTTCCTATGTGTTTCTTTATACTGTCTAATTTATCTCATATATATCTATTTATATTTCTAACTTACATACTTATTTTTAACTTAAATATTTATTTTAACTTCAATATTTATTGTCTTGTACTTTTACATATATATATATATTTTCTTATTTATTTTATAGGTACATTTTGTTTGTTTTATTATATATATATATATGTTTTTATATTTATTTCTATTTTCAACTTAAATATTATTTCTAAAATATTTATATGTTCATTTCATATATTGTAAATTAAATATTTATTAAAATAATACTAACAAAAATTTCGGGATGTCACATCCCTCCCTCCTTAAAACTTTTCGTCCTCGAAAAGGAACGAAGTCAGAATTTATGAAAATGCTTAAAATCAGATAAATATTCTTTAATCAATTTTAAAATACCTTTTAAATATCTATATAATATTATTCCAAAGTCGTTTTTATACAAATCCTTTTATAACTCAATGTTTCGACAAGTCCATCCTTATTCTCACAGAAATTCGGTCATACGTTGATCAGGCGTACGACTGAAAATCTATAAGTACTTAGCAGACTCGTTTTCAACACCTAGTGAAAATACTTGGGAAATAATTTTATTGAAATCATTGAAAACAGTTTTTGAAAATAGAGGAAATATCTTTGGTGAGAATGCTCTGGAAATCATCACCCCCATCCATGGTCGTAGTTAACCAGATGGTTACGTTGCCGTCCCGACAAAATCCATAGATAACTGTAGGCCTCCGCGCCCCACGATTACACCATGGAACCCACGGTAGATCGCAGCTACCACTGGGGTTACGTAGCCGTCACAGCAAAAACCCATATAACTGTAGGCATCAGCGCCATCGAATTTCGCTGCCAAAAAAATGAAACTTCTCCATTCCACTTGACCATAGATCGCAGTCTACCGATGTTGCGTTGCCTTCCCGGCAAAATCAAGTGTAGACCGTTGACGCTCATCCTCCACACGATTATCGCTATGGTCCCCACAGTAGATCGCAGCGACATCGAGTTACACTGTCGTCACAGCATAACCCATCTGCCTCTATAGGCATCAACGCCATCGACTTACGCTACCCAATAATCCTCAGGAACTAGTTTTGTCCGGACTCCTCACAGGATCAACATTAGTACCCCCCTGGGCTCAAGGCAGCACCACTGGAGGCACTCCTGAGAAGTTCATTTCAAGGGAGCGCCTTTTTCCCCAGAGCCATCATCAAAACATTTTATACTATACACATATAGTATCTTCAAATCATACACCTAGTATGATCTCATTCAAAGCTCATTTATACAAAATCGATTATTCCAAAATCGCTAATTCTCAAACTAGGCTTTCCAAATTCTCATATTGATTTTACCCAAAAATCAAAAGCCTTTCCAAATCCAAAGATTCTCAAAACCTTTTCCTAAATTCCTTATAAGATCCTTTATATATATATATAGTCAGATATATATAATTTTTATAACTTTGGATCATTATCAAACTTGTATAAAACTCCTTTTATACTTCAAAACACCTTCAAAAATCCTTTCCTTCTGGCAATAGATTTAACAAGGGAAGTTTCCTCTTACATATAAAAAAAATATATAACCCTTTTTTTCAAAATCAAATATTCAAATTTGATTACTCTTTCAATATCGATTTCATTCAAATCTGTATGATGTACACTTCTCATCCGTACGCTATACCAATCTGATCGCCCACTCGATCACACAATTTCATTTCCGAACTAGTATCGTCCACCCGACTTCCTAGTGCGGACTCAGATCTGGTTTCTTGATTAGAAACCGTCATTCTCCTTGCATAGTCATAACTATGAAAGAATATCCATAGCCAATCAACAACCCATATCCAGGTTCGCCGTCGAAAATCGAGTGAAAAATCCCAACTCGGATCGATAAACTATCTCGAAATTCTGTGCTTGAATCTGGATCAAATCATCATGCGAATAGAATAATATACGTACACTCTACGTATTTATTTCCATTGATTATCAGCCAAATCAGTTTCCTTTCTATTCATATTTCGTTAAATTCCCCTTCACTTATTTACAATTACCTTAGTTCCATTGAATCGTCACTTCAATTCTTATCTCAATTGGGTATTAAATCCATAACAGTTTGAACTCTCCAGTTTATATTTAGAAAATAACTTGAAGATTGAAAAATAGATGAGTAGTAAAAACAATAATAATTATTAGTTTACAAAATAGCTATAAAATTGTGAACTAATCATAGAATAGTTGGAAAATAGTTGAATAGTTCCAGAAATTTTAGGTAATTGAAAATTAGTAATTTATTTGTAAAATAGTAAAAGTAGTAATTAGTTTATAAAACAGTTGAAAAATAGTTAAATAGCTTCAAAAATAATTGTAAAACAAGTATAAAATAATTTGGCTTTAAGAAAGAAAGGTTGTATATACTTAATAGCTTAGAAAAATAAGTTTATATGAAAACAATTTATATTGAAAATAGTCAAGAGTCAAACAGTTTACTTTCCCAACTAATTCAATTTAAATCTCCATTTGAAATTGACCCAATTCCAATTCCAATTCAAATACTCTAAATTCCATTGGACTTGATTAATTACCAATTCAAGTTGAATACATCTTGATTCCTTCCCTAATTTTAAATCAAATTCTAGTTAATTTTAATTCTGTTCAATTTTAACTTCAATTTCATATTATTCCAATCAATTTGAATTATTATCAATTGAACCCATTTCAAATTCAAATCATTTCAATATAATCCAATTTAATTTCCCATTTAAATTTTAAACTTATACATTTTCAATCACCCATCCAATTAATTCAAACCAAATTCAATCTCAAGCTTGAATTTAAACTATATCGAATTATATAAATTCGAGTTAAATTCTCAAAGGTTGGTCTAACCATTTAAACCAAATTAACCTTTATTAAAAGTTTTTAAAAAATTTAATTTTGAGTCCAATTCTCGAAATTCCATTTTATATTATCTTTACCTATGTATTTCAAGGTTCAAATAAGAGTACAATTTTATTTAAAACTTTAATTTATTATTCAATTTAATTTTTTAGTTTGAAGTCGGTTCTTAAACAAGTTTAATTTACAAATTCAATTATTGAAATTTTTAATTCAAAGTAATTCCATGTCCAAATTTTCAAATTTATCCAATTCTAGTTTTCCATTTGATTTTTTTTAACTTATCCATTTTCAATCATAATTCCAATTAATTCAAATCAAATTCAATTTTGAAACCAAACTATTGAAATTTCAGTTTGAATTAATTTCAAATTCCGCCTCAAATAAAGAAGTGATTTATTAGATCATACTACCACAAAATATTTCATATATAGATAGACTTTACATTGGTAGTTCAATATTACACCCATTCATCACAACAAAAACCTTTCAAAGTCAAAATTAAGATGTTTACACCATCACCTAGGTTTTAGAATCCTAACGTTACTATCAGAATCCTTCTTATGGACTTCCCTTCAATGGGCAAAGCCCAAACATGCACATTCCAACAGGATGTCCCCACTTATTGCATTTTCCACAAAAAGTTTCTACCTTCTCATCAATCTGGATGACCTCTACGCTTCCAACCGGATGTTCCACAACCTTAATCATCTTCTTCTGTCTCTTGGGACAATTTCTCGCGATATGTCCCAACCCTTTACAATAATAGCAAATGGTTGACTCTTTGACCGGTTCCATTGGTTTACGCTTCACCTTCCTCACTTCAGGACAATGATTAAGGAAATGTCCCTTCTTATGACACTTAAAGCATAATATCTCGGAACGAAATCGTTGGAATGTACCCTTCTATTCCTCCCTTGTTTTTCCACAGGTAGCCGCGTAATGACCCTTATTGTAACATCTATAGCAAGTGACATTATCGTAAGGTCCTGGTCCATTTCTTTCCTTAATTCAGTTTTCGTACTCCTGAATTGCTATTTCTTGTTCCTTACGTGAAGATGCCTTTCGTTCTCTGCGCCTTGCCTTCCATTCTTCACTCTTAGTCATTTCTCTCAAAGACTGAATTTCTAGAGGGACTTCCTAACCTATAATTTAGGCTTAATTAAAAGGATTCAACTCTTATATAACAATATTCTTACGTAGATATACTTTAAGTTTTAAACCACTTTTGGTTTTAAATTTAAGCCCAATCTTCAAACAAACCATTGTTTGCAACAAGTTTCTTTTATTCAAATAATACTTATTTATTCTTTTAGCACTTTGTAACAACTTTTCAAATTTATGGACCTAGATTTAAAATTTCACAATCTAGGTGTTTTCAATTTTATAAGTCATACTTTACTTAAATGTTTACTTCTTTAGAATATTTCTTTTGCTTACAATATAATACACATCACGCAACAATCACTTATGATAATAACCAAGATTATCATATCTAAAGCCACCTATTATCATCTTATTCTGAAATACTTCTCCAATTCAAGATTTCAATTTCAATTTGAATCCATTTCAAACTTATCTTTATTTAATTTCAGTTTGGTTGTATATTACTTCTTAATTTAATTCTAATAATTTAACAATAAATTTCCTTAATATTTATCAGAGTGGGATATATTGCTTTATATCTCAAAATATAATCTTATATAAAATCATTTTAAAATCCTTATATAAGAAAATAACAAGTACGCTCTCGTATCTATATATATATATACACGCTCAACTCATTCTAGGGTACTATTGACCCTATCCTTAATGAGTACACCCTCAGAGCCAAGGTTCTCGCTAACCTTCTGCTCTGATACCAAATGTAACGACCCGAAATTTTCGAACCCGAAAATTCCAAATAGTTATGAAAAAGAAGAAAGAGATAGAAGAAGAAGAACAGAAACACCAAACATCTCACAATCGCAGTGGATAAAATATAATAAATAATAACAGTTTACAAAAGAAAATTATAACTGTCGGTTACATTTATTATACATCAGAGTTTCACATAATATACAGTCACTGAATATTTACAATTATCATGCCTCAGATTAACTATAATATAAATACAGCGGATATACTCTATCCGATATTGCCTCCAGCTAGCCTCCTGAGCTCCAGAATGTACCTACCTGAAAATCTGTAATACTGGTCTGACCCGAGCATTACATCAAAGTAACACCCGGGTCAGGCTAGAAAACCAGCGTGAGTAAACCCATACAATTTGAAATACTAAATTTAACCATAAAGATAAAACCCGGGGTAACTCGTACTTCTCCATGATTTCATTACTCAATATGTCCAATACTTATTCCATGATCAAATTTTAAATATTTGAAGGTCCATAATATTCCATCTAGCCTAGTAATTTTACACATCCAATCTTTATAAAATCAAGTAGATTACCCTATCCATCAGCCACTCTCTAATCACAAATTAATTGTTCTTCAATTATCAATTAATAAATTTGTGGTTATTAGTTTAGCTTCTTAAAAGTAATTAATCCTTAATCATTTTATAAATCAAATAATTATCCTTAAATTTACTGATTAATTAACCATCATTTATTCATATAGCATTTATCACGGATAAATCATGCACAATTAAAACAGATGTATTACAGGGCAATATCTCCAAATAGTCATCACGATCCGGATATTCAAAGATCAATCAACAGAAGTCATCAATGTATATTACAATTAGCTTAAATCAACTTATAATACATTAGACTGTTACTTAAGAATTAGCCAAAATCTTGATTAATAGGTCATTAACTAATTAACTTATTTATTTCAAAACATTATATTAATCTCTTCTTAATTATCAATGAATCAATTAATCAATCTTCTTTTATTACCCTTAATTATTTTATTAAATAAACTTAATTGCCAAGTTGTTATCCACTAATTGCTTACATCAAACTTACTAAATTTATTAATCATTAATTCTTAATTAAATTTCTACATTGGTCAAATTTTTACCATAAATTAACCTTAATTGAATAAATTCGAAAATTTGTTAATTCCAAATCTTAAATTACTTAACCTTTCTTAATTTCCTTACTATGAATTAAAATCAAAACCTTTATCTTGCATTTAGTAAAAACTTGTTTATACTTGATACTTTTAAAAACTTCACATTGAACAGACCCAGGCTAATTCTGGATTACCCCGAGTTGAATCCCCAGGTCACCATCCCTATTTCTCCGAGTTTCCCTCCGAGTTTCCCGGCGTTTCATTTCTTCCTCAAATTTTTTAAACCTAAAACTGATACACTCGTACTCTCACTAACAACGCGAGCTTACCCCGAGAACTAGTTCCACTGGCTCGAGCATTTACTCGAGACACGCACGGATCTACCACCAGTCTCCAGTTCTTCACCGTCCACATGCACCTGCACCGGAGACCTCTTCGTTGACCGATGAACCTTCCTACACGCCATTCGTCGCCATTACAACAAACTCAAACCATCAAAACACTTGCATTACTTAAAGATCAAAATCAAGGTACTCGGATGAAAAAAAAAAAGGTTTTAGGAACTTCGACCAAACTCCCTTGACCCCGCGCTCCGACCATCAGATGAGTCGAAACTTTGGCCACCTCAACTCCGATCATCTATAAACCTATTCCACTTGGTTTCGTTGAACTCGATCACCTTGAGATTATTTACAGACCCTAAATCCAACTTCAACCTAACCTAGGTTTACAAACAAATTCACATCGCCGCCGATGCCACAGAAGACTATCGTCCTTCCTGTCATTTTTGCCGATCACCTTGAACTTCACCTAACTTCAGCCAAAATTCCGACCATCCTAATGTTCATGGCCATCAGAATTTGCCTAGTATTCCAAAAACAGTGCAACCCCAATATTTACTTCATTTTAAATTTAAAAATTATGATTTCGATCCTCAAAATCGTGTTTCTAGATTAGAGTTTCATTTTATATCCCTGAATTGCTAAATTAACAAACTTAAATTTTACTCAAAGCCATATTATCCTATTCAAGTTTTGGTTTCCAGACAAACTCCTATCTTATTTTCACTTAAATGAATTTTAAATCTAAATCTTAAAATCAACAAACAAACCATGTTTAAACTCTAAGTACTAACAATAGGTAGATCTAGAGATGTTGGGTTCTTTGGCTTAGTATCTAAGTTTGAACTAGGAGCAAGCAAAAGAAAACTCAACAGCCAGTGTCCATCTATCCATATATATACATACAGAACTCCACCAACAAGTATATCCACACAAGCACCTTCATTATTTGAAACTAGAATCTCATATAAGATTTTGATTTAAGGAAGGTAGTTAGTCACCTGATTCCCAGATTAAACATGTTTCCACTGTGGAAAACTTAATTTCGAAATATTAACAAATAGTTTTACCAATATTTTTTTTTTAAAATGGATTCACCTTATTATAATCATATTCTATTATATGATCATAGCTTAAATTTACTTGGGTATGGAGATATAGATTTTTCTTCTTCTATGTGTGAATACAACAGTCAACAGATGCCACTATATATTCATACAGACATATATCATGTATACAGAGAAGTTTAAACTATATTTTAAACTTAGAAACATCCATACACACCATATATTCATCATCACTACACATATCTATTACATGAAATAATTGATAAAAATTTTAGAGTTACTCACATTGTTTTTTTTTTCCAAATGAACAGAGCTGCTTTTTATTGAACAACCTTGTGAAAATGCAAGTCAAAATCTCCTCCTGATTCTCAAGCTTGAACTGATTGATTGTTTTGAATTGTATTTTTAATTGAAGATTGTTTAAGTAGGAGATAATGGTTACTTTAAATTTACACACTTCAATGAACGAAACAGAGATGAAGTAGATTGATATATGTAGAGAAGTTTTACAGGGTGATGTATCTTTTTATTTTTTTGTTTTGTACACATAAGTCAGAGATATTTCCTTTTTGTTCTTTTAACTAGGAGACTTTTCTTTTTGTTTTGGTGGCTGAAAAATCTTGCTTTGTATGCTAGAGATACTACCATTAATTACTATTGTTTGTTTCATCAAGTCTACACTTATCTTCCTTTGTAAGCCCATCCATATATACTTTTCTGCAAGTGTTCATACAGATCATACTTGAATATATTTTGTTTTCTTTTCTTTCAGGTGTACATACTTATCGCATTTGTATACAGATTTGAATGTACTTTGTTTCTTGTTTCATTTTCATGTCTATCATTTATTTGCCTTTACATGAATATTTATATTTTCTGTTGCTTGTTTGTTTCAGCTAGATTTTTATTTAAGTTATGAGAGGGTATTTGCTTCAGATGTACTCAATTCTGATGGACGAACGGAGATGAAGTTTGATATATAAGAGATGTGTTTACAGGGATATCATTTATACAAGTAGGGTGATTATAATCTTTTTAGTACAATAGAGGACAAAGATATTTTCTTTGCTTTATTATTAGACTAGCAGATTTTATTTCTTCTTGTTGTTCAAGCCTACATATTTGAATATATTTCTTTGCTTTGGTCCTATTATTTTATAATATAAATGAATTTCTACAGTTATTATGTTGTTAGAATTTCCTATGTGTTTCTTTATACTGTCTAATTTATCTCATATATATCTATTTATATTTCTAACTTACATACTTATTTTTAACTTAAATATTTATTTTAACTTCAATATTTATTGTCTTGTACTTTTACATATATATATTTTTTCTTATTTATTTTATAGGTACATTTTGTTTGTTTTATTATATATATATATATATGTTTTTATATTTATTTCTATTTTCAACTTAAATATTATTTCTAAAATTTTTATATGTTCATTTCATATATTGTAAATTAAATATTTATTAAACTAATACTAACAAAAATTTCGGGATGTCACAAGCTGATAGAGAAGAGTTTCTTATCGTTAAAGGGTTAGCGAAATGTAGCATGAGGTAAGTTTCTTAATATTATTCTGCATGATGGTACATTATTTTAGATGATAAGAATAAATTATGAATAAAACATTTAAAGTATTGTTATTTAAGGTGGCTGGGTAAAGGCACATTGTATATCATTTGTGTTGCACGCCTATGAGGAAATGACATGAGACAAAATAGACTTTGAGTTTTTTTTTAATGATGTTTTGGATACATCCACAATAAGTTGTAGGTTATGAGAGAAAAGAATAATTAAATTTTTATAACTCTTCTTTAGAAGCTTTTAATTGTACAATGTGTGCATCCAATACTCGCCCTACACTACACAAACTTCAATTGAATATCTCTTCTATGTAATGCATATGTGTCCGATATTTTGTTTTATACAACTGAAAGTAGTTTACATAATATTATGGTTTGATGCTTTGAGGAAGAATGGGCTACAGCTATTTTACTTGCAGATAAGATGGTTGAATCTCTTCCAAATCATGCAGCCCAAGTAAATATCACTAAACCATAAAGCCCAGCTTCAAAATTTACTGCTTATGTTAAATATTTTTTCTTTAACTTAGCACTTTGTAATTCATATTTTCAAAAGAAAAATAAGAAGTGACATGTGTTGATGCTTTGATCGACAATTGGTATAACACCCATGATGCCAAGTATGATGGGCGAAAACTCGATTTTAACATCCTTGATAACACAACTAATTATTCATAGAAACACACAAATAATAGCATTGAAAAACTCGCGACAGTCGACGAACCAAGGTACCTAAAATTGGAAATTTAAATCAACATATAAATAAATATTTTTTTCAAGTGGTAATTTCCTAAATTTGATTTTTCAATTTCAATCAAAATTTTAATTAATTATAGATTGAACAAAAAATTTATATCTTCGTATTTAAGTAGTTAAAACAAATATATAGTTTATATATTCTATATATAAAAGACAATTTTTTAAATCACCTTTCGATTCAAACTCTAAAATATATCTCCATATTTTAATGCAGTTTTACTCTGATGCCATCTCATTGACCATATAATAATCCATTGCTTCTTGTCAAATGTAAAATGCCTAATTCATACAGTGGTAAATTAAATCTAAAACCATCATGTTTTAGATCTAGTGATTGATTATTTCATATTACAGAAAATCGTTGAGTCTTTGCTTGAAGCTGGGCATTCTCTTGTGAAAGAATAGGAGTTCGTATTGAATTCAAAACTCTCCAAGGAATACATGAAGAACTTAAAGGATGAATAGTTTGGTTTTAGTTTGGCCGGAGTGTCGTATTCGTTGTTTGTAAGCTTCTAAATATGTTGTAGTAGTGAAATTTGACGTTGTCACAATGAACTTTGTAGAATTTGATATGTACTACTTCGTATGTTTGATGCACTTTTATAATTTGATGATATGTTAGTTTTGAATTTTAGTTTCATGTTTTCTATTGTTATAAATTCGGATAGATATAGTTGAAGGAAATACTATTAGATGCTGAATAAGATAGGGTTCAACTATACCAAATTTGCAACACTTATAAGTGTTGGAAATTTTGCTATTTACCTATGTGTGCGAGGAATTCCTAATGGTTATAACCATTGAAAATTAAAAATTCTCAATGGTTATAACCATTGGGAATATGAAAATTATCGTAGGTTATAATCATAATTTCCAACGGTTATAACCGTTGGAAATGAAAAAATTCCCAACTGTTATAACCGAATACCAAAATTCCTAATGGTTATAACCTTTAGGAATACCAAAATTTCTTAACGGTTATAACCATTACAAAATATGTAAAAATATTATAACATACCTACTACCAACGGTTATAGCCGTTGGGAATTTATTTACCAATAATTATAACCATTACAAAATGAATATTCTAGTGTTATGTGGGGAAAGGAAATAATTGAGCAAGCAAATTCATGAGCTCTTGGAGAAGGGATTCATAAGAAGGAGCATATCAGAGTGGTGAGTGCTAGTCATCTTTGCCAATAAAGCGGATGGTTCTCTCCGTCTTTGCATGGACTATAGGGAATTGAATAAGCTCAACAAGAAGAGCCGATAACCACTTCCTAGGATTGATGATCTTTTTGACCAGTTAGTAGGTTCTTCGATTTTCTCTTAACTTGAATTATCCACGGGATTCCATCAGCTTAGAGTCACTGATGATAGCATAGATAAGACTGCATTTAGGACACCGAACGGATTCTTCGAGTGGTTGGTTATCCGTTTTGGGCTAACCAATGCTCCAGCTTATTTCGTTGATTTGATGAGTCACGTCTTTAGGGATGTCCTAAATAAGTTTGTAGTGGTATTCGTGGTTGATATCTTGGTATTTTCCAAAGATATAAAGGAGCATGCTGTTTATGGAAGAAGTTCTTCCCACACTTCATAGCCATTATTTGAGAGCTAAGTTTTCAAAGTGTCATTTTTGGAGGGAGGAAGTTCGTTTCTTGGGGACATAGTCTCGAAAGAAGGTTTGGCTGTTGACCCCGCCAAGGTTATTGTAGTACAAGATCGGAAGGCCCCCAAGTACATTAACGAGATTAGTAGCTTCCTAGGATTGGCAGGCTACTATAGGAGTGTTAATTAGAGACTTTGCCAAGACTTTGGCATCACTCACACGCTTTACTAAGAAGAATATAACTTTCATGTTGGACATGGATTGTGAGGATTCCTTCACGAAGCTTAAGAGAGCCCTTACTAGTGTACCCGTGTTAGTTTTACCCGACGAAGCTAAACCTTTCACTATATACACTAATGCATGCAGAACGGGTCTAGGAGCGGTGTTGATGCGAGAAGGGAGGGTAGTGTGTTATGGTAGTAGGCAGTTGAAGACATATGAGAAGAACTATCCTACCCACGATTTGGAGTTGACTGCCACAGTTTTTGCACTTAAGACTTGGAGGCACTTCTTGCTTGGAGAGAAGTTTGAGCTTTTTACCGACCATAAGTCTTTGAAGTACCTATTCTCATAGAAGAACTTTAACATGAGGCAACAAAGGTGGATGGAGTTTTTAGCCTTGTATGATTTTGAGATAACTTATACCCCTAGCAAGGGTAATGTGGTTGCGGATGAATTGAGTAGGGAGAAAGCAACCCTTAGTCCTTTGTTCATAGAGTGGAGGAGCATGGAGTTTATTTATACTTTTGATTTTAGGCCCTCTATGGACATTACTCCCAGATTGTTGGCAACCTTAGGGGTAAGGCCTACCTTTATGGATCAGATTAGCTCGAGGCAGTGGGAAGATTCGAAACTCATGGACATTATGGATAGGATTAGCCGGGGAGAGGTCTCAAGACATCTCCAACGCTATTGCATTGATAACAGAGGATGTCCTAGGAGAGATGGGAGGCTTTGTGTTCCACGCACGGGTGACTTGTTGAGAGCAGTTTTGGAGGAGGCGCACCATTCCCTATGGCTATTCATCCGGGTGGTGATAAAATGTATCGGGATATGATGAGGATGTTCTATTAGGGTGGAATGAAAAAGGACATGGTAGAATTTGTAGCTAAGTGTCTCATATGCCAAAGGGTTAAAGAAGAGCAACAGAAGCCCAGTGGATTACTTCAACCCTTAGATGTATCGGAGTGGAAATGGGATAGTATTTCTATGGATTTCATTGATGGTTTACCCCATTCTAGGAAATGAAACACTAGCATTTGGTTGATTGTTGATAGATTGACCAAGAGTACTCACTTCATCCCAGTTAAGAGTAAGCGTATGTCTTTATATTTGGCATCCTTGTATATTCGAGAGATAGTCCGTCTACATGGAGTTTTTTCTAGTGGTTTTAGTGATAGAGATCTCATTTTCACTAGTGAGTATTGGAGAAGCTTACAAGAGGCGCTAGGGACGCAACTTAGGTTGCGTCTGGCCTATCATCCTGATGTGCACGTAAATGTGCATATTTTTACCACAATATTTTTTCTATTTAAATTAAATAAATGATCATATTGGGTATTTTAACTTGTTTTAACCAAAATTCATATTAATTCCAAATTTTCACATATTCATCTTCATATAGGGGAAAAATGGTTATTTTTGTGCATATATCAATTGAGAAAATTTAATGGGAAATTTCTATATTGTTTTGTAGGAATTTAAACTCAATTACAAGTGGTTTCATGATGGAACATGCATGCACAAAGAAGATACAAAAGAATGAAGATGGAAATAATTCAATGTGAAGAACATGGAGGACCCCACCTACCCACTACCTAACGTACAAATTAAAGGCTAATGCACATGCTAAAAGATATTTAAAACTTCATGTACATTTAAGTGGGGGATTATTAAAGCTAATGATAACTTGGCCACCACACTTCCTCCAAGGGCATTTTGGGTACTCCCCAAAAATATGCATTAGGGTTTCTAATTTGTATAAATACCCCTAATGTTTCATGTAGCCATCTTCCTCTTAGTTAGTTAGTTTTAGTTTAGAAAATAAATCAAAGCTCTCTTTCTTTCCATGGCTACTTAGCCAATTTATTTCATGTGATTTTCTTTTCTTTTATGCAATGTTAATTCTCTTTTATTTATATGCTTCTTCTCTTCTTATGTAATAGTGTAGACCTACGTTTATGCAATTAAATTAGTTGTCTTTTCCATTAGCTTTCATTTTCCTTTCTTTTTGCTTTCATGTTGCTTTCTATATTTGTTGATTTGATAACAAATATGAGAGCTTAATCCCTACAATTTAGGGGTAATGAAGCTCTCTAGTATATAGATGCAACATTTTGATGTTTATGCTCTCTTTTTGTGCTTTAATGGAAACACTTGAAGTGGTTTAATAATGTTGTTTAGCTTTGAATTTGATAGTCTATGTTGTTCATAACAAATAGGCTATGCTTAAACAAACATAACACAAATTGCCTCTTCATCTAAATATGATTATGGCAAAGAAGTGAATGTTGAAATTGAAATTTGATAGCCTATATTTCTAAACAATAGATAATAGGCTATGCTTAAAATAGATTTTTATTTCAACTTTGTTGTCATGTTTCATGAGAGTTAAATGTGTATTAGTGGTTGTGTTATAGTTTGATGGTTTATATTGAGCTAATTAATAGCACAAACATGCCATACTTATGATAAGCACATCAACTAATTCACTAATGACAAGTAAAGAGAGATCATAACTTCATTTTGTTGATTTATATGATCTAGAGAGTGGATTTATCTCTAAATTATTCTTTTAACTCTCATATTTTTATCATTTTCTTTTGCTAGTTTTTTGTTGGTTTCTTACATTTCTAGCTATTCACTCTCGACTTCGGTATAATTTGATTGAATAGAATTTAAAATCATCAATTCCCTATGGATCGACCCGTATTCGCCGCGTGCTACATTCGTACACCGTGCGCTTGCGGTTATTTTTATTTCTAAATTCGTTCGACGGTTTTCTAATCCGATAGAATTTCCGTCGACGAACAAGTTTTTGGCGCCGTTGCTGGGTATTTGTTTTGATTTTAATTCTCTATTCTTCGAATTATTTTTGCTTGTTTTTTGTGTGATTTTATTTTTTGTGTGTGTGTTTGCTTATTTAAAAAATTTTTGTGTATTTGTTTGGTTTTTTGTGTATTTGTTTGTGTTCTTGTTTGTTTTGCATTTTTGTTTGCATTTTCATATTAAAAAAGAAGAAAAAAAGAACATACACAATTTCAAAAAAAAAATTTATTTCACTTACTTTACAGTTTACATTTTCTGTATTTTCTTTTGTACATTGCTTTTATTCACTGTTTTTCAAAAATATTCACTCACTGCCTCTCTGATTTGCTCTGCCTTCCTTCTAGTGCCACTGCTATGCAACTGCCAGAAACAACTTTTCTCCACTGAACCACCTATCTACTGCTCTTCCTCGACAAGCACCTCCTTCACCTCCAATAATTCCAACATTTCAACCACACCATCCATTACTACAGCCTTCTCTTTCACTAACCATTCATATACAAACTCCACAAATCCACTCAAACAAACATCATTTGCTTCTTACATATCCCACTGCAAATGTCAAATCATTCATCAACCAAACTGCTACATCACCCCATACATCCTCTACTCCAACCAGATACTGCCATACCACTGCTCTTCTCCTCTTCATTGCTCTGACCAACAGCCCCCTGCTACCAATTGCCAAACTCTGACAACAGCCTGCATCACTTGCCTTACCACTGCGTTCATCCTAGAAACCACCATCCTACCTTCCTTTTCTACCTCCTTCAAACAATCCATCAAGTCTAACAACATAACCTTCAAGTCACTCCATCATCCTCCATCAAGTTTAACTAGCTACTACAACTTCATCTCCTAAACCAAAACACTCTGCCATTCAACCTATACTCCAATAATCCACAACTACAGCCACTATTGCATTCACTTCATATCACCCCCATCACTCTCACCACAAACAAACACTCCATCAAACCATTGCATATCCTCATATCCTTGCAACTACATTGACCTCATCCCCCAGATTTCAAACCCCCATAGATACATTTCATCACATCCTCGTAAAATCTCAGCACTTCAAAAATCGCCAGTCACCTGCATCACAAACCATAACTCACATAACTTGCATCGATATCGCTTGCAGAACACTTTAACCAAACTACTCTGTCCAACCACCCATTCATCATAACCCGCAAACACGTACTAGTCCCCTCAATCATAGTTTTCCAAAGCACTACCTCTACCTGCAAGTCCTTCACCACTAACTACACCACCTGACCACTGCCGGAAGCCATGGCAGAAGTGCACACTGAAAGCTGTTATACGACTACCATTACTTCAACTCAATAGCTTCTACAAAACGCTAGTCATCCAATTCGCCGCCTCGACTCCGCTCACCTGCAACCATCTCCTCGAACCAAACTGACGCATCCAACCTCACCCAAGCCGACAATCGAACTTGACCACGCCTAAGCCTACAATTTAGATTGCAATACCACCGCCATCAGAATTCAATCGCCCAATCCACGAACACGTTTTTGAGGTGTGCGAATCAACCAGCAATCGATTTCGCCTACGCCGAAACCATGACAGTGCCACCCCTCGCAACTGCTACAGGCAAGCGCCCCTCAACCACTCTACCATCATCGAAATCCCATCCCTTCCTCTCCATTACCCAAAATCACGTTCACTACCGTTCTCATCACCACTTGACTCTGAATTCATCAATTTGTATGGCTTGATTTTGTGAGGATCTGATTTTTGCGAGGATTTGATTCTGTTGAATTTTTTTCGAAACTTTGTGTTCTGTCGAGAATTCAATTGAGGATTGAGTTTTTAGCTTGTTTGGGTTTTATAGCCTTGAGTTGGGTTTTGTTTTTGTTTAAATTGGTGTGCATTTTCTATTTTACTTTGTCTTATTTTACTTAAAAAAAAAGATTTTGTTTGCCTTGGTTTTCTGTTGCCTTTTGTTTGTTTTGGTTGGTCTTAGTGTAAATTCTTTTAGCTTTGTTTTCGTTCTATCTTAACCAAAAAAAAAAAAAAATTTTAAGTAAAACCCTACTTTTAAGTTTCCTTTAAAAAAAAAGTTGTATATATCTTGCTTTATTTCAGGTTGCCAAAGCAGAATTACAGAAAGAGCAGAAGTGCTTGTTAAATAAATTGCTTGATTTGAAGTGCTTGCCGAAAAAAAAATAACTGCTTGCTTGCTTATAAAATTTTATCTTTTAGTTGTCTTGCATTGTTGTTTGCTTGTATTTTAAGAAAAAAAATTAAAAAAAATTCAAAATCAAAAGCAAACAAAAACAAAATTTCATTCTAGTTGCATTGTTAATACACGTTTTATTTCAGCTTTGCATTTCATCTTAGAATTTTGATTCTTAATAACGGTTAGAAATCAATAACACTTAATTGTATATTGACAATTTGTCTTCTTTGAACAATTTAATTTCTTGGTGTCTAGGCTACGGCAGAGCAGTAATCAGTTATAAATATTACGGTGATTCGTAAATATTATACTGAATTGTTTCTCGGAAGGTACTTAAACCTTCGGCTGCATTGCTACGGTGATTCGTGGTGCACCGGTAAATCCTGCCCATTACCTGGCTAAGAACTATCTTGTTTATTTAAGACAGTTTGTGGTTATACAATTTTGGGTTAACTTAGGATAAATCATTTGCAATTAAACCCCTGCATTCATTTAGTTGCATTAGTTCATGCATATTTAAAAAAAAAACAAAAAATTCAAAACTAAAAAATTGTAAATATTCCTTTTCCTTTTAAATTTTTAAATCCTTTTCTTTGAAATTTCAAAAAAAATCCAAAAAAATTTAGAAAAACCAAAATTCAATAATAAAAAATTGAAAAATAAAAACAAAACAAAAATCGATTTTCCTTTTTAAAAATAAATTATCTTTGTAAATATTTTCCGTTTATAAAAAAAAAAGCAAAAAACATTCTTTAAAATGTCTAAATTTCCATATTCACTTGAATTTTACAATAGTTGTGAAAATCAATATAATCCATAGGATTTCAGTCCAAATTCGTATGGATATTTTAACAACAACTGTTGTGTAAATAATTCAAATTTCGAACAACAAAATTTTCAAAACGATGACCAACGTTCGACTCTTGAAAATAGCATTGAAATGATTTCATCTTTACTCGAACTTTCTGCAAGACAAAATCAAGAGATAAATGATTTATGTAATTCTGATTTGTGTAATAACTCGAGTAAAGGATTTCAAAATTTGAATTCAATTCAATATTCAAACGATTACGATTATAACCCATGCCAATTTAATTTCGAACTCTAAAATGAATTCCAAAATCAACATGAAAATGGGAAAAACTTTTCAAACGAATTTGGCAATGGGAATAATCTTAACCATGTTACGAGTGAAAATTTTTGTTCTCAACAAATCCAAATCGAAAATTCTCAATTTAATAACTATAAATTGGATTTTGTTGAACAAATGAATGAAATTTACGATGATCACACGGATTTTTTGTTGGAAACTTATATGAAACAACGTGAACAACAAAATCAAATCTCAATGTGTGATGAGTCAAGTGATAATCCACCTTTTACCTAAATCGACGATTTTCAAATAATAACTTTTGAATTTGATAATGACGATCTTAATCAAGTTGTTGAAAATACGGTAATTGAGTTGGATTTCAATTCTTTTGAGGGTGCGAAACTCGATTTAAACTTCGATCTTCCTTTTTTTGAAAATTTGAATACGACAACTTGGAAACTCGATTTACATGATGAAGTTGTTGATAATCCAACAAATGAAGTCGAATTTAACGAACATGAGTTTTATGGACTTTTTGAAAACGAGTTGTTGAATTTTGAAGGGGAAAATTTCGATCACCATTTTGGTTTTGAAATCGATACTTTGAAAGAAATTGAACTTCAACCAATTTTTCTATCTACCCCAAAAATCATCGAAAATAAAACAACTCGTATGATTTTCAATAAAATGACTTTCGTTTTTCCAAATCCACATTCAACTGCGAAATCTTTTACGATTTGGTTTTTCGTGCCTAAGATGTGTCACGCACATTTGACGAGACAAATGAATCGGTCTTTAGAAGACCGTTTCGTTTACTCTTTGACTGTATACTTTCTCATCTCTTGTAAATAATAATCTTTTATGTAAATATTAGATTTTTATTTTATTTTTCTCCTTCCACTTGGGTTGACTGTGGGGACACAGTCAAAATCAAGTGTGGGGGGGGGGGGGGGGAGACTCAACTTCATTTTTTTTTTTTCTTTTCATGGTTTATTTTTGCTTTAATATTTAAAAAAAAAATCAAGAAAACAAATTTTCTTTCGATTTATTTTTAAAGAAACACTAAGATAAATATATGGTTTTGGTTTATTAAATTGAAATTTTTAAAAATTTATTTGTCTTAACAAAAATAAAAATGAAGTTTGATTACAGATAATAATGGTTTAACTAGTATATAGGAAGATTCATACGTTTTAATTATGAAGCACATCCTAATTGAAAATCTTTGTTTTAAAAAGTGGTTGATTTAAAGTAAAGGATATAACATTTTTTTTGGCCTTCTAAGCTAAATGGTGCTAAGAAGATTTTGCAAAACTCTCTCTCTCTCTTAAAAAAAAATATATAAAAATAAAAAATAATAACATCCAAATATTCACTCTCATTTAAAAGTCCTTACGGTTACACATGGGTGAATTACTTGGAATTTTTGATTATGTGCTTTCATACTCATTTAAAAATCCTCACGGTTATGCATGTATGGAACACATGTAAAAAAAAACTTAATAAAAACCACCTACGGTCGATAGGTATATGCACGAAAGTGTGTGCACTCGCCATGCTCTGTACTCCCCTCACATAAGCCCGAAAGGCAGTGCATGGGTGGTATATCTGGCCTCAGTTTACCTGAGCTACGTGTGTAATTTTTCTTGCAAATAATGAGAGAGCAAGCAATTGAAATCATAGCACTATTTTTACTTAGTTGATTTGATTTGTTATTGAAAAGAAATGAAAATACCACTTTGATAAACTTTGATAACCAACTAAGGATCCATTTTATAATTACTTTGTTATCAACCGAAACAACGAGTTTAACTATTGTCTATTTTTTATGGTAACTTGATTTTTGTTGGAAATTTACAAGTAAATGACTTAAATTTTCAAGATAATGACCAAAAACAATATTTGACTTATTTGTGTCGATTTAAAAATAAATCATTAATTTTGTAAATATTTCAAAAACTTGCATTCATCTCTTTGTAAATAAATCTTGCATTTTATAAATATTTTCGTCCTGCATTTGGATTTTGTGGGTAGTATCCGCTGAAAACCCTCACGAGACAACACTCGTCCTACTAGGGACACCCCCAGAGGTTTAACGGCTTGTTGCATACGCTCAATGCAATCGTGCTCCCTACGAAAACGGATTTATCTTAGTTTTTCTTTATTCGAGGACGAATAAAAAGATAAGTGTGGGGGTATTTGATGTGCACGCAAATGTGCATATTTTTACCACCATATTTATTCTATTTAAATTAAATAAATGATCATATTGGGTATTTTAACTCGTTTTAACAAAAATTCATATTAATTCCAAATTTTCACATATTCATCTTCATATAGGGGCAAAATGGTTATTTTTGTGCATAAATCAATTGAGAAAATTTAATGGGAAATTTCTATATTATTTTTTAGGAATTTAAACTCAATTACAAGTGGTTTCATGATGGAATATGCATGCACAAAGAAGATAGAAAAGAATGAAGATGGAAATAAATCAATGTGAAGAACATTGAGGACCCCACCTACCCACTACCTAATGTACAAATTAAAGGCTAATGCACATGCTAAAAGACATTTAAAGCTTCATGTACATTGAAGTGGGGGATTATTAAAGCTAATGATAACTTGGCCACCACACTTCCTCCAATGGCATTTTGGGTACGACCCAAAAATATGCATTAGGGTTTCTAATTTGTATAAATACCCCCAATGTTTCATGTAGCCATCTTTCTCTTAGTTAGTTAGTTTTAGTTTAGAAAATAAATCAAAGCTCTCTTTCTTTCCATGGCTACTTAGCCATTTTATTTCATGTAATTTTCTTTTCTTTTATGCAATGTTAATTCTCTTTTATTTATATGCTTCTTCTCTTCTTATGTAATAGTGTAGACCTACCTTTATGCAATTAGATTAGTTGTCTTTTCCATTAGCTTTCATTTTCCTTTCTTTTTGCTTTCATGTTGCTTTCTATATTTGTTGATTTGATAACAAATATGAAAGCTTAATCCCTACAATTTAGGGGTAATGAAGCTCTCTAGTATGTAGATGCAACATTTTGATGTTTATGCTCTCTTTTTGTGCTTTAATGGAAACACTTGAAGTGGTTTAATGATGTTGTTTAGCTTTGAATTTGATAGTCAATGTTGTTCATAACAAATAGGCTATGCTTAAATAAAAATAACACAAATTGCCTCTACATCTAAATATGATTATGGAAAAGAAGTGAATGTTGAAATTGAAATTTGATAGCCTATATTTCTAAACAATAGTTAATAGGCTATGCTTAAAATAGATTTTTATTTCAACTTTGTTGTCATGTTTCATGAGAGTTAAATGTGTATTAGTGGTTGTGTTATAGTTTGATGGTTTATATTGAGCTAATTAATAGCACAAATATGCCATACTTATGATAAGCACGTCAACTAATTCAATAATGACAAGAAAAGAGAGATCATAACTTCATTTTGTTGATTTATATGATCTAGAGAGTGGATTTATCTCTAAATTGTTCTTTTAACTCTCATATTTTTATCATTTTCTTTTGCTAGTTTTTTGTTAGTTTCTTACATTTCTAGCTATTCACTCTCGACTTCGGTATAATTTGATTGAATAGAATGTTAAAATCATCAATTCCCTGTGGATCGATCCGTATTCGCCGCGTGCTACATTCGTACACCGTGCGCTTGCGGTTATTTTTATTTCTAAATTCGTTCGATGGTTTTCTAATCTGATAGAATTTCCGTCGACGAACACATCCCCAGACGGATGGCCAAACAGAGAGGGTAAATAGAGTGCTTAAGTATTTGCTATGGATGTGCATTTTGGACTTTGGAGGAACTTGGGAGGAGCATCTTCCGTTGGTTCAGTTTGCATATAATAATAGTTACCAAATAAGTATGGAGTGGCACCATTTGAGGCTTTATATGGAAGACCTTGCAAGTCCCCATCATGTGGGGTAGAGTCTATGGAGAAGTTATTACTTGGACCTGATATGGTTAGGGAGAACTCTAAGAGGGTGAATTTGATTCGGTGAAGGATGAAAACGGCTAAAGACGGACATAAGTCGTATGCTGATAGGCGGAGGAGGGACTTAGAGTTTGAGGTTGGAGACTTAGTTTTTATCAAAGTATCGCCGCATATAAGATGGTAAGATTTGTATCAAATCGAAAGTTAGCCCCTAGATTTGTCAGATCATTTCCTATCACAGAGAGAGTTGGGAAGATGGCATGCCGAGTAAAGCTACCAGAGAAGTTCACAGGAGTACACGACATTTACCATGTTTTGCACTTGCGAAAGTGCTTACATGACTCGGTAGAGGTTGTAGAGCCTAGTCAATTAGAGGAGGTGGAAGTAGAAAGAGAATATTCTATTCGACTTATCCCACGAAGATTGTTGAAAGAGATATTAAGCAACTAAGGAATAAGTAGGTTCCTGGTAAAGGTGCAATGGGGAGATGATGTTGCAGACGCCACTTGGGAAGTAGAGCAGAAGATTCGCACTTCCTATCCTCATCTTTTTGATGGTAATTTTTAGAATTCCTTTTTCCATCTTTAGATTTGAATAGGTTCTTTCCTTTGTTATCCTTTGGGAGGGTAATACTTAGGATTTAATTTATGGATGGTAGGATTTGATGTAAACATGTTAATAGAACATGTTATGAATGGTGTATTCTAGTGGTTGCAAGTGTTTGTTAGTGGATGCTATTGATGCATATAGGTACACAAGGCACTATGATTCCTTAGGGATCGGCCTTACTAGGACAATAAAGCATATGCATATGGATGTGTGTGCATCTTTATTTTTCCATGATTGCTATAAAATGGATGATTATCACATGATTGTTGCATTTGGATGATGTTTGTAGCATGCATATAGAACTATCAGTTATCATTAGGAAATTTTTGCATTAATTTGGATACATGGCACAGACATGATTGCATAAAGAGGTGGTCAACTGAATCAGTAGACCGCCTAGTCTTTGGCATTAGCAAGGGACATTTACGCTACGCTAATTGCATAAGTATCATAAAACACATTAGAAAACTAAAGTACAATGGACGAATGGTTGATGATTGAGTAGTTGGTTGTAGAATTGGATGAAAATATTTAGTACATTCTTTTATCCTTAGAGATTTCGGGGATGAAATCCCTTAAGGAGGGGAGAACGTAACAATTGAAAATTTGACCCATAATAATTAATTTGTTAATTAATTAAATAATACAATAACTTTGTGAAATTATCAGAATTAAGCCATGGAAGTTGCACCATTCGTGGTAATTTTCTGGTTAATTTCCATGTACAGCACGTCAGCTTTAGAGCTAAATGACCAAGTTATAAAATAAACAAAATAAGAAGAAACATAACGAATATATATACATACATACACGGTCAGGTCGACGTAGGCAAGGGGCGATCGACCGCCAGATCGACCCGTCCAGTAATTTTGCAAGCGAACGAACGTTAATTTCTTCGAACGAATTAGAGACGTTGGAACACATCATTTGAATCCTTTTGATTAAACAATCCCTCCGTTTCTACATCCGATGGCTCCTATTTATCCCATGTCATGGTTGTATCCTATTCAATCTCCAAATCCAATGGTCTGAAATCCACTTTTATATATAAATAGACCCCTAGACATAACCATTTTTCTTATTCTAGATTTTCTCCGCTTGGGTTCACCTTTTCAGGAAGGACACTAAAAGGAATGATTTTCCAAGGAGAGAATCTTTTAAAAAAAAATTATTTTACAACTCCAAGTGGATTCGGGAAGACCAATGGAAAAGCTTAGTACCGGAGGTGAGTGATTGTAACTATTTTAAGATTTCTTTAAGTAATTTAAAATAATAGGGTCTCCAATAGTTGTAGTTTTAGTACGATTTTTGAAATAGCCTTTTTCAGTAATTATTTACAGTTTTTAATTATTTTCAGTCTATTCAGCTGTTCCTTTTAGTAATTTTAGCATTATTTCTATTAGTTATAGTTTATTACTGTTAAGCCTAGCTTTTTATTAATTTACAGTCTATTTACAGTATTTAAGTTCATTTACTATTATTTATTTTACATTTACATCTTTTCGACGTTTTGCATTTGCAAGCATCTATTCTCTTCATTCCACTTTTCTACATGGATGGATTAGAATAAATTGAATGCGAATATGGATTTTATAAGTAAGAATATTTAATGAAGAAAATGAGTTGTAAACTGTAAAGACTGTTATAAATAATGGAATTTGACTGAAATTACACCCATTTATAATTAGGATTGGATTAATTAAAGATAATTGGCATAGTTTTAACTTAGAATTATAACTAAATGAAGTTAAAGATGGAAGAAGCTTATTTTCACACATAGACCTTGGGTTAAATAATAAGCATGATTATAACGTAGGTTATAATAAGAAAAAAACATAATGATCTTATTTTAAAACTTGGGATAAATTAATAAGGGTAGAAAGTAAAACTGATAATAAAGGCTTAGTTAAATAATTTATCTAAGTTAAAAAGCAAAGATGAAAGCAGGACCTGTACCAAATAGCATTCCCTAGGGCATGCTTAAGCTAAGAATGGTAGTAATTGGTCAATTAGAAGTCCAAATCATGGGGATTTGGATAAGGGGCGCAACTAGATATTATTTGGATAAAGGGCCACTACCAACAGCATTTCCCCTATTTTTCTATGGACACACGATGATCTCGCATTAGCCTAAAGTGAGATAAGGGGCACTCTATGTTGTACGTTGGAGGTAATAGGAAGACTCAATAGGTGAAGCAATAGGTAGCATGGGCATGGTGGCAGTTACGCGTGCGATTTCCATTCGGGTGCTCAATAATAGCTGTGAGTTCCAAGTGCTTAGTATGGTGTCTTAGTAGACACCATTGCCTTCTATGTAGGAAGATATATATGTCTCCTGGATCTACAGTAGTTGCTCTATTCATCTTCTGTAGATACCATTGGCTGTTGTGTGGGGAGTTAAATAGCGGCTGGTCCATAGAAAGGTCTATGGAGTAGTAGGCCGATCAAAAAGGGTAGAATTAGGGCCACATTCTAATTACAGGATTAGGAATTCAGCCTAATTAAATCAGAACAAGTGCAAGCAATCAAAGTTAGCCTATCTTAAGTAATATTTAATCGTATTTATTTTTAGATTATCTCTTTCCTATTTCCTTTGTTATCCTTATTTATGTTAGAACTGTTCTAGAGTCTATTACTTTTATCTTGCTTAAAAACTCTAGTAATTATTATCGTTCATCAGATTTTTGACCTATTCCTCTATTTCCCCCCTTTCCCCCTTAGGCAATCAAGGAAAAAGCTAGTAGATTGCTACAGCTTGGAGAGGAGACTTCTTATATGTACTTCTTTTATTTTCAGCTGTTGTTCTTGTAACACTAGTTTATTTATGAGGGATATTACATACTTTGATTTTGAGACTATGAAATTTTATTTCATAAGACACTATGGGTTTTGAATGTTGTATTCGACTTTTGACTTATTTATGAATTAAATTTGAAGCTTTGTTTTATAAATACTAATTTAGTTTCCCCTGTTTTTACCTATTTTTTCTTGTGAATCTTAGTCGCTATTCGTTCCAGTTATACCTACAACACACCACACCTTTTAATGTGTCCTTTTTGGTATATTAAGCGGAGTGGGGTGTTTTAATCCATGATCCGATTTCTTTCCAAGGCCTACCCGGATTCGTCATCACTAGAAATTATAATTATTTCTAGAGTTACGGGTGGTATGAGCATTCCAGCCATTAGATATCCACTTCACCCCTTCGAGTGTATGAGGCATGCTCTTCCTCAATTAGGGAACCAATCATTGCTAAATGGATATTTCAGTTGTTCCACTTTGTCCTTAGAGAGAATAATAAGGCAATCCTTCTCACTCCGATTTTCTTTGGAAGTCTCTCCTTTGGAGTAATTTCCTCCTATGGTTTCTACAATGTAAAAAATATTTTCTTGGATACAGGAAATAGGTAATTTTCTTAATCTAACTTATTCTCATGTTGAGTTATTTATATCCTTCTACTTAGGCATGACTCTTTTTGTCAGGTAGAGAAGTTTGATAGCTGGTTGGTATCACTTTCCTCGAACCAAGGTTCGATTAATACTTAGAAAATGACCAGAGGTCCATTTCTAAAGATGTATTTTACTATTGAAATTTTTTGGTATAATAAAAATGGTTTATCCTTTCAAAAATCCTTTGAAAATTTTACCATTTTTTTATCGCTTAATTTTTTTAACGATTTCTCAAAAATATAGTTCTAAGTAAAATTATTTAATTTGCAAATTTTCAAAACCAAAATAATTTGTATATAATATTAACAAATACATGCTTATATACACTCAAACTCACTTCAGGGTGTTACTAACACTATCTTTAATGAGTTGCCCATCATAGGGTATTACTAATCCTATCTCTAATGAGCATTTTTCCCTTACAAAAACCTAGGTGTTCGCTCAACCTAGCTCTAATACCAAATGAGATGACCCACTTCCTCGATCCTTGGAAATCGACACTAATGCATCCTCGGTATTCACGTGCCATAAACCTTAGTGGTGGAGTGGCAGATTATCTTGGGTAAGAAAGAAAATTAAACATAGAAGAAAATCTCATACGAATGAAATAACAATATTATTTCTACATATAACCTTTATAGTGGAAGTTTTAAATATTTTTATTAGAGTTAAACATGGACAATTATAAATATTTGTCCTTACAAATGTCGAATACAATAATACACTTGTGTGCTGGAAACGGATAATAATCTTCAGAAGAATCTTCTTACCCCATTCTTCGAGCTCCATCTAGATTTCTTCTAACCAAACCTGACTATTAGGCTGCCTAGGAAAATTAGGGCACCCAAAGTTTAAGGGAAAAGGAAAATAAACTTCGTGACAGCTATGGGACTGGTGTGAGAAACTCAAAATACATGTTTTGAAAACAAATGATATCTCATAAGACCACGCCGCAAATAAACATGGAATGGGTTTTTACCTTATGATAACCAAAACATTGTCTATGCAAAATCATTTGATATTATTTATAATGACATTCTTTTTAAAACATTTGCATTTAAACTTATTAGTCATAGTCGGAATTGTTACCATTGTTAAATTCCAGATATGTCAGGCTCTATAAACAAAACCCTTACAAGGATCATTCAGAGAATGGATTCCATTTAATGGCAGGTATGGGACTACCTTCCGTATAGTACATCTCTAGAGGGATGTACTAAGGATCGACGCCTTTGAAACCTCTACAACTAGCAAGACCGAACTACACATAAACCCGCCTAGTGGTGGATAGAACCGAATATGACATCACCTTGGTCGTTACCGACCTATCCAAGTGACCTCTTAGCATACACAACATACACGACATATAAAGGGTTATCTAGAAAGGTGATGACCATACCCTAATGGGTGCGACCCACTTAGCCTCATGGCATGCCCTATTTAAACCATTTCTGGTTGATGAGGCCCGAGGTAGCGATCACCTTTAACATTGCACATTCTACTTTGAATGCCACACTGCCCTTCCATGATCACACAACTGATTTCTATAAACGTATAACTCCTCAGGTCGTATGTCCTAGGAAAGGGTGTTAAGCTAAGAGAAGTTTCCTTCTCCGCCACAAAACAGATGATACATTCATAGAGATCAATCAGTGTGATTAGAAATGCAACGTCAGACATTAGTCTATACAAGTTTCTAGGAACATGACAAACCGAAGGCACACTCCTACCACATCCTATCGGGATTACACATAGGATTGGTAGCGAGATGTCCTTTCATTGAATATCTTAAATGAAGAACTACCGCCACATTATATGATATTGGAAATTTCCCTTGAGGGTCAGTAACAAGTAGCCCTACATTCTTTCTTCCAATTATTTCCATGTTTTCACTTCGAATACGTAAATCGGTTCAAAGTGGTTTTCGGATAAGAATCACTTCAAATCCAACACCAGTTCCTTCGAACCAATCATTGATAAAGAAATGTTAAGTAAATAGGGAATTATTCTTTTGATTGATTACTTCCTTTTTATTGAAAATATTTTCAAGAGATATGTACCTTTAAACTTTTCTTTTCGATATATATGAGGTCATTAAACCTCATTTGCCAATCCTTTTTAAATCCTGGAATAATTCTAAATCATCTCATTTTTCATTTATGAATATATTTCCAAATCATTTTATTCTTAACAAGATTTCTCAATTCAAAACTCAAAACTTTGATTGAGTTAAAACCATGTTATCTATGATGTTAATCCAAAACCAGTAAATATTAAGTGAGCAAAATCAATAGAAATCATCTAATTCTACTCAATATCAATTCCCGTATTCAACAAGTACTATGGGCGAAATAACGACGAAATCACCTTTTAAATTCCATAAATAGCACGACTTCCCTCTTCGGGCTTTAATACAAAGTATAAGAAGATTATCTCTGTAAAATCCAAGTTATTTATATTTGGAAAATTATATCCTTTATACTTTGGAAAATTTTAATTCGAGTAAATCAAATTTACTATCTTCTTCATCGAGCCAGTTGTAACATCTCTAATTTTTTATATATTATTCAAAAGATTTAATTAGATAAATTAAATAGAATAATGATGATAAGGAGATTGAGATTTGAATAAATTTAAGGCCGTGCTTATTAATAATATAAATGGGCTTAAAAATTGGTTTATAAGATAATTAACTTACATAAGCCCTTATTAGTAAAATAGTCGCACTTTATATTCATGGCTATACATTTGCCTTTTTCCATTCACGTTTATTATTCTCAAAATAAAAAATAAACGCATGAACCCTAATATAGCCGGCCAATGAACAAGGATGGAAAAAGAGAAAATTTCAGTCAAAAGATAAGATCAAAGCAAAGCTATGAAGGATTAAGCTACAACAAATCTCAATATCCTTATCAACTCTGTAAACGTGAAATTCTGACGCTAACACCTCGGTGAGTGTAGAAACAGTGCGAAAGCACTACCCGTGAATGCGGGAATCAAGAAATAGCAGTAAGTAACAGAAAATGCAGTAAATGAACACAGAGTTTATAGTGGTTCGGCTTATGATCAAGCCTACGTCCACTTCAATCCTTTTATTGCTGAGTGGATTACAACTTATTACAATCTCTTCCAATTACAATTCAATTCCGTTCAAAAGACAAGTAGCTAGGGAAAACTTCGATGCAACAAAGTTCTTCAAATTCATGGTTGAATGTGTCGAATCTTTGTGTGAAGTGGATCTAAGCGTCTTGCGTATGCTTGAAGTGTTGAAATGTAGATTGTCTTGAAGATAGTAGAGTCTTAATGCCTTGAAGAAAATGATCCAAAAGCCCCCTGAATGTTGGAGGTGGTCGTGTATTTATAGGCGTGATTCTGGACATGATTTATCTTCCAAGTCCTAGGTCGTGGACGACCTAAGTTAGGTCGTAGGTTATAGGTCGCTGACGACCTAAGGAACCTTCCATATATGTTGCATTTTAAACTTGTCTTCGCCTTCTTAGGTCGCGAGCGACCTATTATAGGTCGTAGGTCGCGAGCAGTGTTAGAATTTTAGTAGGACAAGGTTGCACTCTAGTCTGGAGCAAGTTACAGGTCGTAGACGACCTATGAGAGTGGCTGATCCTGTAGTGCTGAGGCATCCAATGTAGAGACCTAAGCTAAGTCGTTCACTCGCTAGGTCGCTAGGTCTTCTTATCTCGGTAGGTCGCTGAGTCTTCTTGGCATGTTAGGTCGCTGCTACCCATAGGTCGTAGGTCGTGACAATGCTTAAGTCTTTAGGTCGCAGAGCTGCTTTGTGGAGTTAGGTCGTTGAGACTATTATGCCGTTAGGTCATTGAGACAATTAGGTCGTCAGGTACTCTTAGGTCGTTGGGCTGCTGAGTTATAGGTCGCGGAGTTTTTAGGTCGTTAGGTCGCGAAGTGTTAGGTAACTAGGTCGCAAAGTAATGATAGGTCGCTAGGTCGCATTACATTTTAGGTCGCTTCAAAATGGGAGTTAACACTTGCCCCTCGAAGTACCGGCCTATGTCATAGGTCGTGTGCTTCGATCTAACTCTGCTAGGTCGTGAGCGACCTAAAACATATGCTAACTCGCGTGCCTATTTGAATTCTCCTTTTTGCCCCATATAAACTGTTTGGTCATTTCTTCCTCTCTACCTTACTGTTTCGATTTCCCACTCTCATTGACGAATTTTCGAACTTCCAAAGGCGAATTCAACCCAGCTAATCACCGATTCACCTTTTCCAACATATTACGTAAGTGAATTCGATCTCCATCCCACCATAATCACTGTTGAATTACGAATCCCCATTTTTCGACCTTAACCCAATTCCTTGCATCGTGCTATATTTTGAATCATTGCAATCGATTTTCGATCGCCGCTAGAGTAGGCACGAAAATGTATTGAATGTACGATGGATTGGAGATGCTTTGAATCGCTTTTCAAGTGATTCGGTGATGTGTGGAGATGATGAACTTCACGAAGAGGATGATGGATTTCTGTGTAGTTGATAGCGGGTTATCAGGTCTGGTGAAGCATTGCGTGGAGAGGAAGTTAGTGACCTAGTGAATTTGAGCGACTTAAGATAATTCGCGATCTAAGGACCCATGCGACCTAAGGAATAGTTTCGACCTACACTAGGTCGCTGAACGACCTAATATTCGTGCGACCTAAGACTTTGCATGAGCTAAGAGTTACTCGAGCTAAGAACTGCACGACCTAACTTCCTTGCGACATAGGCTTTAGGTCGCGGGCGAGCTAACACTAGGACGAGTTTGTAATGCCATATCCTTTACTTTGCACAGCGCGACCTAAGAAGGCTCCGACTTATGCTAGGTCGCTGGACGACCTAGGACTTGTGAAATCCTGAGACAACTTTGATTGAACTGTTTGAACTTTGAACTATTTGGACTTGAATTTTGTTGTACTTCTTTGCAGATTATCTCTAATGCTCATAAACTGTTAAACATAATATTTGCAGAAAAATGGGACGAATATACTACCATTGACTGCCCACATCGAATGACAGATTAGTCGACAAAGAATAATCAACTTAAATGAACTGTGTGAACAAAATGCTGCGAACTAAAGAATTCAAGTGAAGTATTAAAGAAAAACTAAAATATCTAGTTAAAGCCAATTCGTTTGCATTAACACTACACTTGAGTTTTGTATTAACAAGTTCTGAAACCACATAATCAAGTAATTGTCAACTAGTTTAATTTCAGTTATGTTTGCTTCTTTCTGTTTTTGTTAGTTCTGCACAACACTTCACACTTTTTAGGAAACATGCACCTTCTTATTTGAACGTCCAGTTCCTTGTATAGAATGACTTCTCAACAAGAAGAAACAGAATCGGCTGAAGAGACTTTCCCAATCGCTACTCCATTGGTTAATCCTCCAGAAAGAATTTCAACCACGCTGACATACAAAGTTTTTCGCCAACTATGCACTCTGTTCGGCATTGCTGAAGCAGATGCCATTCTTCCTGAGAGAAGCGACACTGCCGACATACCACCTTCTGGTTTTGTAGCAGTTAATCATCAAATGTGCATGAGTGGAGCCATCCCTCCTTTTAACGACTTTCTCCAACAGCTTCTTCTCCGACTAGCTATCTCCCCCTTCCAGCTGCACCCCAATGGCTATGCTATTCTGATGGGGTTATGTGTGCTATTCGGAAGGACGCTGGATCGCCTTCCGAGTTTTGATGAAGTTTTTTATTTGTGCACGTTTGCCAAAAATAAAGATCACCCTTCCATCATTCTTGTGAGAAGAGCTAGGAACCGTAAATTAATAATTGGCCTTCCCGAAAGTGCTCACGGTTTCCTAAACCAATTTTTCTTCGTTCGCTGTCCTCCGAGATTCTATGCTACCTAGAGAGTAGGAAGTAAGAGCATTTATCTTTGTTCCTGATGTTTTTCTCTGAGCTTTTCATAGCCTGAGTTGTCAAATGTTAACTTCGCCTTTTACTTTTCAGCGCTTCCTCCTCCTTCTAGGGATTCCGGTCATATACCAACTTTCGAGAGGCTTAAGGCTGTGCCAGTTGAGGAGAGAGGCATTCAATTTTTGTTGAAAGACGAATTTTTGCATCAATACGGACTTTTGCATACCTCTCGCTCTACACATCCTCATGAATTCCCGGACTCCCCGGCTAGAGCATCGGACGCCCCAGTTTCTACCGACACATCCATACCAAAAGGTCCTGCTCCCGAGGCTTCACTAGTGAAATGCTCCACTTCTGTTGATGTTGCGGGGCCATCTGACGAACTTGCCCCGGTTATTGAGGAAGAAGAGCCTCAGGGATCTCCCCAACGTTAACAGAAATCTGGCGAAGAAGCTGAGAAAGTCAGCCCTGTCAAGTAGAGCAGGGACGACACTTTCGAAGGATTGACTGACCTCTTTGCCACCTCACAAGAGATCTTTAAAGATGATCCTATCACTACTGAGGTTTCTTCTTCAGTGGTCGAGGCTACTTCTATTCTGCAACAGACTCCGTCGACCCAAGAGTTGACACTAATTACTACACCCATAACTACCCCACAATTAAAGAGTGGTTCGTAGTTTGCCGCGCGTAGCTTGCACATCACACACTTAGAATCTTTCGGCACTTTTATGCTTCTGACTCTTTGTACTTTGAAGAATTCTAAAGTTGTGTTTTGTCCAATTTTAGGTTCTTCAATGAAGCGAGGTGGCTCGTATTATGATGACTTCCAGCGATATGGGAGACGCGGCCAGTATGACTATAAGCATTATCTTCCTGTTCACAGAGAGACTGATGAAGAGAGGGCCGCTCGGAAGGCTCGGGAGAGACGTGCCCATGAAGAACGTTATGGAAGACCGGATGACCGATACGATTCTTCCCACAAAGAGGGTGACTCCCACAAACGCAAATCTCACGATGACAGAGGGAAGAGTCACATAACTGATGACCTAAGTAAACGGGCTAAAGTCAGTGAGCAACCAATGCCTGCAACTTCTGAAAAGATTACCGCTCCTATTCCTTCTCAGTCTCCTGCCCCTTCCCGTACTGATATCCAGGCAATCATTAACAGGCCTTCTTACCAAGTTGGACCAGGTCCAGCCACTCTCCAAAGTCGATTTCCAAATTGGTGCTTAAAAGGAGTTCGCTTTGACCTTGACCTGGTTCCCATAGATAAAAATGCCATGTTACGGAACCTTGATGCCGTTAAAACTGACATTGAGAGGATGTCAAATTGGCAAAAACTTGTTGATGTGCTCCAAAGGGTGAATCGGGCCAATCTCGAAGCTATGCTAACCATGGAGAATGACAAAACCGAATGGCAAAAGACCCTTAAGCAGCATGATGCAGAAATGAGGAGCATTGCCGATTATAATGAAAAACTTGAAGCGGAAGTTGGGAAACTCAAAGAGGAGCTTGCCAGTTCCTCCGCTTCTTATTCTCAAAGGGAGAGTGTGCTCCAGCAGCAGGTGCGGGATGCTCATGCTGCGCAAAGGGATGCCGAGGCCAAGGCTGATGGGCTGGAGCAAATTGTAGAGGGCTACCGTACTGATATTACTCAGTTACAAGGGCAAACTAGTTTTCAGGTTGCGGAAATTGAAAAATTGAAAGCTCAACTATCTAAAGTCGAAAGAGAGCGAGATGAGGCTATTGCTGGTAGAATTGCAGCTGAAGAATCCCATGAAGCTACCAAAGCTGACATCGGCTCGACATTATTTGAATTCTATTTGCAAAGCGTGTTAGGGCGTGGCAGTCTTGCATTTCTGGGTCCCAAATATGAGGTTACCCTAGCTGAAGTATGGGAAGCCGCGCTTGATATGTTTAAAGGCACCGGGTACACTGAAGAGGAGCTAGAGGCGCACTATTTAGACTTCGAAGCTCGCGCAGCTCTTGCTAGAGGGAAGGAGCAACTTGCTAGATCGCGAGTTGAAATGATGGGGGAAGAGCATCAAGAGAAAGAAACAACTTTGACTGCCCCTGTCCCTCCTTCAACTTCAGTCGATGTTGACATTGCTGGTTCTAGCTCTCATACACCGATTCCTACTAAAGCTGATACCGGAGCCATAATTACACAAGCCATAGATGAGCCACAAGAGAGTGCTGAAGCTCTAGACTACGAAGTTGATGTGATGCCACCAACTTCTCCAGGTAACCCTAATAATGCTCAGGGGGACAACTTGCTAGTTTCTTACAGATTTGACGAGCTTCTTGATTATTTCTTGAATCTCGACGAGCCATTGTCTCCTCTTTTTGCGGGAAATAATGACACTCTTAACTTTTCCTTTGTAGAGAAAGCGTCGAGCGTCATTCAAACTTCTCCACCTCCAGTTACTGTTCCTCTACCTCCCCAATCACTCCTACTCCTCATCTGGGATCACAGGAAGAAATAATAGGTGCCCTTCGGGGCTTGGATGACCCAGCTGCTTCGCAAGAGCAAAAGGACGAAGGACTTGAAGGAGGTGAGATATCTCCGGAGCGGACTCCTTCTGATGACATAACTTTGTCTAAACTTGTTACTCCAGGAAGTGAATCTTCTTCAAAGAGGAAAAAGAAGCGCGGAATATCAAAGAAAAGGAGGAAGAGCATTATTGCTACTGAAAAGGAACCGGAAGTTGAACCAGTTGTACCTCCCTCTCCTTCTTCCTTCATGCCTAAAGATCGACCCAAAAAGCTAACCATCCGGCCGGGTGAAGGGTCCAAAGGTGGCAAGAAGAAATGAAGATTCCAATTTTCTGGTCGGGGATTGTGCGGGTACCGGCCCCCGCTTTCTTTATTTCGAAACTTGTATCTGCAAGAAATTGTAATAGAATTGAATAAAATGATCCTTTATTTGTACAAACTTCTTGTTTGTATTTGAGAATGCATTTTTTTTTTGTACAAGTTTCTTTATATAATATTGCAGTGGGCTTATGGTATGTTGTTTGAGCATTACTTTTGCCAACGTAACTATAACATGTTGCCCCCATACCATAAGCTCGTTGCAATACTTTCAATTTCGAGGGGACTTGTACTCTTTTCTCTTTTTGGAGAATACTTATTCCGCTCTCGGAGGAATACTATTCTACTTGAAATAGAGTTCTCCTCGTTTCGTATGAGTTCTCACGCCCTACCCTTTGGAAATATCACTTTTTCTTTGCATATATATATATATATATATATATATATATATATTACAAAGTGAATTCTCCTATGTAGTAGAGCAGGCCTCCGAAGAACACTCTAGTCTTTGTAGCTTTAAAGATCTTCCTTCACGAGCTAGAGTGTAGCTTTTAAAGAGGACTTTCTTCTTCTTCTTCTTTTTTTTGTTTCGCATTTCTGATGAAATGCTTCTTTAGAAACTTGTACCTCTGAGGAGGGATTTTTCACGTTTCAACACTTGGAAGTTTTATTTCAATCTTGGTGAAACGTGTACCTCCAAAGAGTTGTGCCTCTGAAGAGAGCCTTTTCACGTTTCAACACTTGGAAGTTTTATTTCGATCTCGGTGAAACGTCGGCTTCCGAAGAGGTCTTTTTATCATTTCATCTCCTGGTGAAGTGGACCTCCGAAGAGCGACTCTTACACTTCAACTTCTGGTGAAATGGGCCTCCGAAGAGGGCTTTCCACGTTCCAGCACTTGGAAGTTCCATTTCAATCTCGGTGAAATGTGTGCCTCCGAAGAGGTCTTTTTATCATTTCAGCTCCTGGTGAAGTGGACCTCCGAAGAGCGACTCTTACACTTCAGCTCCTGGTGAAATGGGCCTCCGAAGAGGGCTTTTTCACGCTTCAACACTTGGAAGTTTTATTTCAATCTCGGTGAAATGTGTGCCTCTGAGTGGGGCTACTGCCTGGGAGTTACTTTCTCATGGTTGGATGGATTTACGGGGCGGTCACAAGTTACTTGGACGTTCGTTGTGCAAACTGTCTCAACTAGTGAACAACTGCCTTGCCTCCCCGCGGGGAAGAAGGTGCCTCTGTTCGTCTTATGGACGCCTAGGGCGAACACAAGTTACTTGGACGTTCGTTGCACAAACTGTCTCAGCTAGTAAACAAGCGCCTCGCCTTCCCATAGGGAAGGCGCCTCCGATTGTCTCTCCCATAGAGGAAGAAAACTCTCATTTTGCGGCTTGAGCCGTCAGGGGTCTTTATCCTCCGAAGAGTTGTGCCTCCGAAGAGGGCTTTTCCACGTTTCAACACTTGGAAGTTTTATTTCAATCTTGGTGAAACGTGGGCCTCCGAAGAGGTCTTTTGTTGGTGCTGGTCAGCTTGCCCATTTCTTCTTGCTGGTTGTCCATATTGGTAATCTCTTGGTACCATCTTTAAGCATGCGTCATTTTATTATTGGCTTGCTTTATCCAAAGGAATGTATTCCAGCGGAACTATGGTTTGCTTAAAGTATTTATCAAAGGAATGTACTCCGGCGGAACCATTGTTTGCTTAAAGTACTTCCTATATAGGACTTCGGCCCTAGAGCCTTTTGCTGCTTAAAGCTTGCTTGCTTTTGAGTGATGCCAAGGATTGCAATTGCTCGGTACTGCGATGGGTAAGTCTTCTTTTTTTTTAAAAAAAAAAAGATTGCCTGCGAATTTAAATCGATATTTCAGCAATATATTCGAAGTACTTTACCTATCGAAATAAAATAAGCGACTTGTAATAATAAAGAACACAAGATTTATAGTGGTTCGGCCAAAAGTCGGGCCTACATCCACTTTATAGTTCTCATTATTCACTCGCAGTGGTTTTACATGAGCTTTCAATACAAGAATCATACATTCATAATTCTTTTACAACATTTCAGTAAAGCTTTTAAGTAAAATATGGACGCAAGTGATTGCTGTTCCAGGCTCTCGAGATTGAATCTCCTTCAACAGTTATGAGTTTGAATGTGCCATCAAGAAGTTTGCTGCCTATGACATATGGCCCTTCCCAGTTTGGCCCGAACACTCCTGTTGTTGTCATAATTCTTTTCAAGACTAAATCCCCAATTTCAAAGCTGCGATGGCGGACTTTGGAGTTGAAATGCCTGGCTATTTTTTGCTGATGAGACGCAACTCTGAGCTTAACCTCTTCTCTTTTTTCATCAAGGAGGTCAAGTGCCTCAAGTTGAAGTTTTTCATTTTCAGTTTGATCGAAGTGAATTCTTCTATGTGAAGGGACTTTCATCTCTACTGGAATCATCGCTTCTGATCCATATGCCAATGAGAATGGAGTGTGCCTAGTTGCAGTTTTATGAGTAGTTCTGTATGCCCATAGTGCCAGTGGTAGCTTATCGACCCAACCACCTTTTGCTTTTTCCAATTGCTTTTTGATGGTTGACTTGATGATTTTGTTTACTGCTTCCACTTGCCCGTTCACATGCGGATGAGCCGCTGCTGAAAAACTCTTCTGGATTTTGAATCGTTTGTAGAAGTCCTGGAATTCCTCGCTTTCAAATTGAGTACCATTGTCTGTGATTATTTTCTGTGGCACACCATACCTGTAAATGATATTTTTAGTCACAAAATTTATCATTTTCTTAGAGGTAATAGTAGCCAAAGGTTCAGCTTCAGCCCATTTAGTAAAATAATCAACTGCAACAATAGCATATCTAATCCCTGATTTGGCAGTCGGTAATGGCCCAATGAGATCCATTCCCCAAATGGCAAATGGCCACGGACTGACCATCTGTGTTAGCTCAGTGGAAGGTGCTCTAGGAATTTTGGCGAATCTCTGGCACTTGTCACATTTCCGAGAATATGCAGCAGCATCTCGATTAATTTCCGGCCAAAAATATCCATAACGGAGAATTTTCTTTGCTAATGTCTGACCACCCGTGTGATCTCCACATTCCCCTCCGTGTACTTCAGCTAGAATTGTCTTGGCTTCATCTTTAGTTACATATCGGAGTAATGGCATTGAAAAATCCCGCCTGTACAATCGACCGTCTTGGACTATATATCTGAAGGCCTTCCTTAGAAGCTTCTTTCTTTCTCTCAAATTTTCTTGCAAAGAACCTTTGAGTAGACAGTCCAGTATTAGAGTCATCCATGATTCTTGTTCCTGAGATACATTCATAATCCAGTCAACATCCATCTCGTCTGTACTCGGTGCTGACAGGACTTCTACGGGGACTAATCCCAATAGTTGTGCTTCACCGGTACTTGATTACTTTGCGAGGGAATCTGCCTTCATATTCTCTTCCCGGGGAATATGGCTTATTGAATAATGATTGAAGTCCTCAAGAAGCTCCCAGGCCTTTGACAAATAAGCGGGTAGATTTCCTCCTTTAGCTTGGAATTCCTTCTTGACTTGGCATACGATAAGCTGAGAGTCACTGAAGATCTGTAATATTCTGATATTTAGCTCTTTAGCGATTCTCAAACCTGCAATGAGAGCTTCATATTCTGCCTCATTATTCGTCGAAGGAAATTCCAGCCTCAGTGCATAACACAATGATCGTCCTTCAAGAGTTTCAAGGACAACCCCTGCCCCAGAACAGTAGTCATTCCTTGCGCCATCAACGTATAATTTCCATCTCACCGGGACGTCGTTAGTTTCCTCTTCCTCACTATCACCTTTATCTGTGCATTCTGCAATGAAGTCTGCTAAAGCTTGTCCGTTGATAGCTCTTCGGGGATGGTAAGTGATGTCATATTTACTGAGTTCAATATTCCACTTTAAAAGCGGCCCGAAGTCTCAGGGCCAAATAGGACTTGCTTCAGAGGTTGATCAGTGAGGACTTTGATGGGATGAGCTTGAAAATACGGCCTCAATTTCCGTGATGCAATCAATAGGCAATAGGCGAGTTTCTCCAGCTTCGAGTAATTCATCTCTGCTCCAGTGAATCTTTTACTAATGTAATAGACAGGTAGCTGGATTCTTGTATCTTCTCGAACCAATGCTGCACTCAGAGCGTGAGATGATATTGCCAGATATATGTAGAGATCTTCACCATTGTCGGGCTTTGAGAGTATTGGAGGCACTTCCATATGACGAACCAACTCATCAAATGCGTTCTGGCACTCGGGAGTCCAATC
Organism: Allium cepa; assembly: GCA_030765085.1. Taxonomy (NCBI): domain Eukaryota; kingdom Viridiplantae; phylum Streptophyta; class Magnoliopsida; order Asparagales; family Amaryllidaceae; genus Allium; species Allium cepa. The sequence goes on along the minus strand of CM060939.1, from coordinate 956,524,882 downwards.
AAAGTTTTTTCTTCCTTTCTTTAGAGCATCAAAGAATGGAATGCATTTATCAGTAGCTTTAGAAATGAATCGGCTCAAAGCAGCAACTTTTCCGTTAAGACTCTGCAGTTCCTTCTTTGTTCTAGGAGCTTTGACCTCCTTCAAGGCAGTGATTTGAGCAGGATTGGCCTCAATGCCCCTAGCGCTCACAATAAATCCCAAAAACCTTCCGGACTCCACTCCGAATGAACATTTCAACGGGTTAAGCTTCATTCCGTATCTCCGGAGGACCGCGAACATTTCCGCCAAGTGATCCATGTGGTCCACTGCTTTCTTTGACTTTACCAACATATCATCGACATAGACTTCCATTGTCTTTCCGATTTGTGGTTTAAACATGGTGTTAACAAGCCTTTGGTAAGTTGCCCCCGCATTTTTGAGTCCGAAGGGCATAACTTTGTAGCAGTAAAGACCAACATCTGTTATGAAGCTCGTGTCCTCCTGATCTGGCTTATGCATCATGATTCGATTGTACCCGGAGTAAGCATCCATAAAAGACAACAATTCATGTCCCGCCGTTCCGTCCACCAACTGATCAATTATAGGCAGCGGGAAACAGTCTTTGGGGCAAGCTTTATTCAGATCTGAGAAGTCAATGCATACTCTCCACTTCCCATTAGCCTTTTTAACCAAGACAGGATTTGAGACCCAATCCGGGTAAACAGATTCTCTGATGAAACCATTCTCTGATGAAACCATTCTCCATGAGTCGGTCGACTTCTTCTTTCAGCGCTGCTGACCTCTCTGGACCCTGAGTTCTTCTTTTCTGTTTTACTGGCGTGAACTTTGGATCAATGTTGAGAGCGTGTACTACAATCTCTTGTGATATTCCGCACATGTCAGCATGAGTCCATGCGAATACATCTAAATTTTCCTTCAAGAACGAGATCAGAATATTCTGAGCTGTAGTGTTGAGTTGTGAACCCACACTCAGCACCTTGTTTGGGTCCTTTAATTCAACAAGTACCGGCACTGTCACCTCTACCGGCACTACTCTATTCTCCCCTGCACTAGCTTTTCTTGGATCCATCTCTCTCCGGGCACCGCTATGTTCGCCAGTGCAGGGACCAACCTACAGTTGCTACAAGGTTCGTTCTTTGATGTGGACTGAAGGCGCCGCATCTTTTCCCATTTCTCTCTTCTTTGTTTCACGTAGCTCTGCAAGATAGCACTCCCGTCCAACGTTCTGATACCCTTTACTTATCCCAATTCCGTTATCAGTGGGAAATTTTATAGTTAGACACCATGGGGCGAGAACAGCTTTGAATGCAGCCAGGGTCGGTCGGCCCAAGAAAGCATTATAAGCAGAAAATTCTTCAACAATTATAAAGGTCTGCTTTCGAGATACCTTTCTCGGCCCTTTTCCGAGCTCTACAATCAAGTCTGTAGTCCCAATCGGCTGCTTTGGCTCCCCAGCGAAGCCAGCAATTTTCAATGACGAAGCCTGAACGTCAGCCATTGGTATCTTCATCTGGTCAAAAGTTTTCTTGAAGAGAATATTACACGAACACCCGCAATCGACCAGAATTCTTCTCACAGTGGCCAGGCCAACACCGGCAGAAATGACCAGAGGATCTATCGTAGGGGCTTCAATACCCATAGAGTTCCTGGCAATAAATATGATGTCATCAGGGAAAGTTTTCTGTTGTTTCAATGGCGCGGCATCCTCTAACACAAAAACACTTTCCTCTGTGGGTGCATGCTTCAATGCACGAGCATACCTTTCCATCTCACCCCAGCTCCTGCCTGCTGGGTGAGGACCTCCCGTTATCACATTAATGACAGGCCTGTCTGACTTATGCTCTACGGCCTTCTCACTCGAGCTTGGATGGTGAGCGGGGACTTGTTGCCTTTGGACTGATGAGGTTGTTGTGTCCCTACTCCTTTTAACATACCGTTGGAGCTTGTTCTCTTTCAACAGTTGCTCAATTACTTCCTTCAAGTGTCGGCATTCGTTAGTGTCATGACCAGGCTGATTGTGAAACTGACAAAATCTTCCACTTTTCTCCATTTTACTTCCAACCCTCATCTTAGGTGGCGTAGGATAACTGATATTATCTCTGGTTGCAAAGAAGATATTTTCAGGGGTATCAGACAAGGGTGTGAAGTTGGAAGCTCGACCCTTCTTTGCATCCCCTTGTTTCTTTCCGCCGTCATTCCACCTTTTCTGAGCATTGGATTCCTTTTTGTCTGGAGCGTTACTATCATTCTTAGTTTCTGCTGACGCCACCTTAGCCGATGCTTGAAGGCTTTCCAAGCGCATGAACTCATCGGCTTTTTTATAGAATTTATCGAGTGAATTTGGTTCTTTAATTTTCAACCATTCTCCAAACTTGCTCGATTTATCAATTGCCCTCATCAAGTATGTTAAGACCATGCGTGGCTCAGCATTATCAACCTCGGCCAAAGCTATGTTGAATCGATTCAAGAACGATTTGATGGATTCTCCTGGGTTTTGCTCCAGACATGACAATGACATTATATCCTTTGCTTTAGAGGCGTACAACCGAAACTGCTCCTTGAACTTCTTAGTTAAGTCCGAGAACTGATCAATGGATCTAACTGCCAGCTTGGTAAACCATAATAAAGCTACTCCTTCCAAATACACTGGGAAGTACCGGCACTTAATCTCATCGGATGCCCTGGCGCCAGTCATACGCCAGTCATACTTATACAGAAATTCGTTAGGATCACTTGTTCCTTTGTAAGCTGGAATAGTGGGCGAAACAAATTTTCTCTGGAATTCAGCTTTCAGAATCCTCTCGGTGAATGGAGTTTTGCTTGGAGCAAAGCCCCGCTCTTTCTCATCCTCGTCCTTTCACATACTTTCTTTCATGATTTGACGGACCATCCCTGAAAAATACTCTTCATCATCCACAGGCCCTGCGGGGAAAACGTCAGCCATTCTTTCAGAGTTCTGCCTTGACAGTCGTTCACGAAGGGTCGGTTGAGGTCCCGATCCTCCATCCCGAGGAAGCGGCCTTTCAACGGGGCTTACCGCCCTTTGAGAAGTATTCCCTCTAACATCCTGAGCTCTATCAGCAGAGTTTCCTTCTTTATTCGTCGACTGACGATTAGCCTCGAGCAAATCATTTAGCTTATTCAATATCAATGTATTCTGAGCATTCTGAGCCTCTAATTGTGCATTCTGAGCATTTAACTGTTGATTCAATCCCAAAACCACAGCGTCCAATTCCGCTCGCGTAACTCCCACAGTTGGAGTTGTCTGACTCAGAGGAGCAGAAGTGGCGGTGTTCTCTTGAACATCATCAGATCTGGTAGATCTACGTTTCCTTCCGGGAGCCATAATTTCTGTTAGACTTCTGGTCTTAACGAAGATTCTTTCCTCAAAGTTTGGTGAAGCAATGATGTAAATACCCTGAGATCGATGTTCTCAGTGAAAGCATCAAAAATGTTAACGTGAAATTCTGACGCTAACACCTCGGTGTGTGTAGAAACAGTGTGAAAGCACCACCCGTGAATGCGGGAATCAAGAAATAGCAGTAAGTAACAGAAAATGCAGTAAATGAACACAGAGTTTATAGTGTTTCGGCTTATGATCAAGCCTACGTCCACTTCAATCCTTTTATTGCTGAGTGGATTAGAACGTATTACAATCTCTTCCAATTACAATTCAATTCCGTTCAAAAGACAAGTAGCTAGAGAAAACTTCGATGCAACAAAGTTCTTCAAATTCATGGTTGAATGTGTCGAATCTTTGTGTGAAGTGGATCTAAGCGTCTTGCGTATGCTTGCAGTGTTGAAATGTAGATTGTCTTGAAGATAGTAGAGTCTTAATGCCTTGAATAAAATGATCCAAAAGCCCCCTGAATGTTGGAGGTGGTCGTGTATTTATAGGCTGATTCTGGACATGATTTATCTTCCAAGTCCTAGGTCGTGGACGACCTAAGTTAGGTCGTAGGTTATAGGTCGCTGACGACCTAAGGAACCTTCCATATCTGTTGCATTTTAAACTTGTCTTCGCCTGCTTAGGTCGCGAGCGACCTATTATAGGTCGTAGGTCGTGAGCAGTGTTAGAATTTTAGTAGGACAAGGTTGCACTCTAGTCTGAAGCAAGTTATAGGTCGTAGACGACCTATGAGAGTGGCTGATCTTGTAGTGCTGAGGCATCCAATGTAGCGACCTAAGCTAAGTCGTTCACTCGTTAGGTCGCTAAGTCTTCTTATCTCGGTAGGTCGCTGAGTCTTCTTGGCAAGTTAGGTCGCTGCTACCCATAGGTCGTAGGCCGTGATAATGCTTTAGTCTTTAGGTCGCAGAGCTGCTTTGTGGAGTAAGGTCGTTGAGACTATTATGCCGTTAGGTCGTTGAGACTATTAGGTCGTCAGGTACTCTTAGGTCGTTGGGCTGCTGAGTTATAGGTCGCGGAGTTTTTAGGTCGTTAGGTCGCGAAGTGTTAGGTAACTAGGTCGCAAAGTAATGATAGGTCGCTAGGTCGCATTACATTTTAGGTTGCTTCAAAATGGGAGTTAACAAACTCTATGGTGAATAATAATCTCTTACCATCTCTATTTTTATTTCTTGATTATCTAGTTTCGGATTTATGGTTTAAATTCATTTTTTTGATAAAATGGATGATGATAAGCTAGAGCTATATTATGTTGATTTATTTTAATTCATACGCATATGAATTTGTAGGGTTTGATGTAAAACCAATAATATATGATTTCAAATTGCTATGGAAAATTTTTATGTTAAGTAAAACATGATTTTGGAGATGGGTTTTAATTTTTAGAATTTTCCAAGCTATGGAAATTGAATTATGAATTTTTGATGAAAAATATGATATAATTGGGTTTAAAATGTATTTCGAGAATTTGAGAAAGAAATTGAGTCAAAAATTAACATGTTTGATTATATGATGAAATTAAATTTCTATGATTTTTGGGGATTTTTCCTAATTGGTTCACCAGGGGAAATAATTTTAAAAGAAGGGTTTTTCTACAAATGTCGGTTTTTGTTATATGGAAAATCTTTAACGTTATCATCCTTTAATTTAAATCTGAATAAGTGCGACAATTTTAAAGGTAAAGTATTTGAATTTTTTTATGGCAACCAATCAATGGTTTACAAATAGGCAAGTTGTTAGAAAGTAATTACTAAAAGTAGCTATGTTTCAGCCTTTAAATCAGAAATAGGTGTCCCGCCTCTATTAGTAAGCACCTTTCGATTCCTTTAATTCCATCTCGTCCAAGTCGAAACCAACAAAGTCGATACCATCATAGTCGAAATCAATACACAAGATATCACTAAGATGGCATGCAGTGGATTGGAAGGATGGCAAACGCCTTGCTGTCGAAAGGTTAGCTTTCGATGGAGTCGAAACCCTGCTTTTTTTCAGAAGTTAAAGTCTTGCCTTGTTTGACTTAAAGCTTTCGACCCAGTCGAAACGTATGTTATCGAAAGGGTATTATAATTAGCTTTTGAAGAAGGTTGTTATATTATGTTAAAATATTAGCTTTCGAAGGGTACCTTTTTCCTTAAATAAAGAGCTTTCAAAAGGAATGGTTTCGTCATAGTCGAAACCTACTCGCTAATTTCCCTTCCGACGACATTGAAGTCACTTATGCCGTCGAAGGGGTTACTTCTGATTTACTTAAGCCTATTTCCAATATGCTTTCGAAGGGGTTAAGGGTTTCGAAGGTGATGGGGTCGAAAGCGGGTTTCGACTCCATCCTTTGAGGTTTTGATTTTAAAGGTTTTTGCTTTCGACTAAGATGATTCCGACACCGTCAATTTTTCCCTAACCTAATTTTTGTGGCTTTTGAAAGAGATACTTTCGTATATGACCATTTTGACCCAAATGATGTTTTTAAAGAGTAAACTCAATACTTTCGAAATGGGTATTTTCATTTATTTCAAAGCTCTATATTTTAAAATGATGATTTGATACCGTCAAAAGGTATGTATATAATGTTTTGAAAAGAGTCTTTGCTTTCTAAGGAGGCTATCCAAAGGTTTCGAATGAGATGTTTTTATGGTTTCGAAACATAAACCCAATCTCAATTTAAAGTAATAACCATGGCATAAACAATGATTTTGAGATGCTATTCACATTGTTATTAACTTATAATTATATTTTAGGAAAAGTAAGAATAACAAGTTAGGTTGACCCCGTAATAAATATAACTTAAAGATGTTAAATTTTTAATTAAAGATATTAGCAACAGCGAATAGTTTACAGCAAGCCCAAGAAAATTGTATGATATTGGCAGGGGCCAATAGTTTCGTAGTCAGCATATGAAAACTATGATTTGATACTGGTAGGCCCCAGTAGGTTTGTAGTTAGCCGATGAGAACTATATCTGATTTAAGATGTTGGCAGTCAACCAATAGGTTCATAGTTAGCTTATGAAAACTAGGATAAGAAATAAGATATTGGAGTTACCAATAAGTTCTTAGTGATCCTATGAAAACTAACTAATTGGACGGATAGTCCTTAACATTTAACAGGTAAATAATAGCCCTAGAAACTATAATTGAGACAGATAGTCAGAATGAATGGGGATGGGTAATCAAGAATTGATTTAGTTGTTTTGCATATCATCATAATTTCTTGAAATTCTGTGTTTTAACCATTGTGGATGCCGGAGCATAGTATATGGTTTTATAAATGTTTTATATACTTTGAGTAGGTTGAGAGTTAAGGTTTCTAGGTGTTCTTTTACACAAATAAAGCTTTCGAGGACGTGCAGGAGGCATGCTTATTATTAGAGTTCTTTTATTTTCCGCTGTGTGTTCTGTTTGTAAAGGCAAATTATTTTCTTGCCTATCTATATACTCTGATCTACTATGGAGGCATCTTCATATTCGCTCTTGGCGTATTTTGTGATAATTATATGTTTTCTTAACGTGGTCTGCGAATTGGATTATGTAATTAATTTGGAATATTTTGAAATGGAATATGGAATTTGTTTTGCCGTTTATTTTTTTTCCATATTCTTGTGTTTCTGTGTATTAATATATCTAATATCGCCATGTTTGGTCGCCGAGGATTAATAACTTGGATGACTAGAGCAACCGTAGCTAATAGTTTTGCGCATCCAAGTATGGGGATGTTACACCAGTTCCGATAGCTAGGGAGAGCACGAAACTGGTTTTCGAGACTCAAGCCTATCACTACCTCTGTCACCCAAAAGGCGGTCAGTTATTTGATCAACTCTAAATCATTTATTTTACCACTCCATAAATCCTTCAAATCGCCTTTGAAATACTTTATTAATAATTTAAAAACATTTACAAAATATTTGGAAAAGAATGGTTGTGTTTAAAATTATATTTAAAAAGTTAAAGAAAAGTGCTAGGGAAAGTGCTGCAAAGAGTGCTTTTTAAGCTACATTGATCAAAACTTTTTCTATCATATGGAAATTCATTTTTTTAACTCAAATCATTTTTAAAACATTTTAAAAGATTTTTAGAATTTATTTTGTATTTTTAAACAATTTTAGAATATTATTTCTAAAGAAATCCTTTTGTGGATTCCAAACTACAAAACCGCAATTTTTCCAAAATTTTGTTTTACTCATATGTCAAAACCTACTTATATTAATCTCTATTTTCATTCTTTGTTTGAAAACTATAGTTATAATAGTTCGAAAAAAATTTATCTTGAAGAATTCTGAGCTATATTCTACTTTATATGTGCATTTGACTTCTACGGCGCAAAATCGTGAACTTCCTTTATGCGATGCACTTATTTTTGACTCAATTTACAATATTTAATTGAATTTTGCCAAACATCTTTTAAATTTTTAACCATTTTTAAGAGGTTTAAACATTTCATATACACCATTTTATTTAATAAAAAATTCTTTATGCTTATCGACGTGTATTAACGTGACTTGCGTATATATTCAACAACCATATTAAAAACCATCATTAGCAATCATATTTAAACATATATTTCATCTAAAAGCTTATATAATTGTAGTTTAGGAGCTTCTCACCTTCATTTTTCCCTCTAACTAATTTAAAATTGGTTATAGCTTCGCTACAATGGCTTAAAACTTTACGGAACCAAACTCTTTGACCTTGAATGGGCTTGGCCCACCCTAGGGTGCTCACATCCTTAATGATGATTGGTAGAAGGCTTGGCATAGGGGAAAAAAAGGGGTGGCCATGGGTTTTAGAAAGGTAGAGGAGGAGTTTGATGGTACTTTTGAGGTGGTTTAACTAACACACACAGATATATATATATATACACACACACATACATACATATATATATATATATTGTATGATTTTAATTCTCTTTTACCAAAAAAATTTCCATTATTTTTCTAAGCATTGAAGCAATGAAAAAAGCTTAAAAGTGGAGGAGAAGATGATAAGAATGTGGTGGAAAAATGTGAGAAAGTGTATGTGTACTTATAAGAGAAAATTTGAAACAAATATCTAATGGTATAGTTACCATTTTTCCCTTGACATACACCCCTTTCTTTTCACCTAGGTTCGGCCAAAGTGATGTTCACATGGGTGAACCCATGTGCTTGTCCATATGTGTGTACTTGTGTGTACTTGGTTGACTTTGAGTTTGTTTAAGGCTTAAGAAATTAAGAAATATTTTATATATTTCTTTCATAAGTATATGTGTGTGTGTGTGTGTATGTGTGTATGTATGTATATCTATGTATGTATGTACGTATATATGCATGTATATATTTATGTATGCATATATATGCATGTATGTATATATATGTATGTATATATATGCATGTTTATGTGTAAGTTAAAATGTATACATGTATGTTATATATGTGTGTATAATATGTTAATAAGATTGCAACAACCATTGAACGACTTCTATTCGTTAAATCGTTGAAAATCGAAAAACCGATTTCCGATCACATTTTCACTTATAACTTAAATTACATATAAATGTAACAAAATTTGGAAACTAATTTCTTATCATTTTTAACTAATTAAAATGATCACATTTTGTCTATAATAATATAAATTAATAATAATAATTATTTACAAAAAATGCAATTATGACGGTAAAGCGATATCAACTTTTTTCCTTATATTTTCAAATGGAATGTATATCTTTGTAAAACAACCATAATTGATTCATTATCACTTTAAAACTATTTAAATGAAGTATATCCTTTTAAAATCATTATTTGAATAATTATAATAATTACTAAATCATTAAATCTCAATTTAATTCAATAAATTAATTATTAAATATAAGGGTATCACTAACGATGTCATAAATACGTTTAATTTTCCAAAAATAGAATAATTCATTTTATTTCATATTCTTGTTCAATTATAAAAATAAGTGTATGTATCCAGCTCCATGTGCGACATTTTACAATTATAGAGCTGTTTATCGATAAAACGATTTTCGACCATTTTATTGGCATATTTCCAAAGGAAATAATTTTGTAAATATCTATTCAAAAATAAAATTACTATTATTTATTATCACTCAAAATAATATTATTTGTATTATCAACCTTTTATTTGAAATAAATATAATTTATCAAAGTGATAAATTTGCAGATTATTATAGAGGAAGATATCCTTTTACACAATTCTAAAACCATTTATAAATTTCTTTATGAATCTCTAAAACCCATTTATAACCCATTTCATCAATCCTTGAAATCAGTTATAAACCATTTATAAGTCCATAAAAACATTTATAAAACTTATTTTTATAAACCCATTTCTAAAATTCTTTTATAAATATCTAAAACCATTTATAAAAATCTTTTCAGCCTTAACTAATCTTCCTTTAAGTTGTCCAAACCTTGATTAAGACTCCTCTTAAAAAACCCATATCTATTTATAAAAACCTATATATAAATCCCAAAAACATTTATAAATAAATCCTAATCATTTACTTTAAAACACTATTATATAATAATAAACTTTATAATTAAAAAAATAATTAACTTAAAAACATCTAAAAAATAATAACTAATAATTTCAAAGCATTCTTATTAAAACAATAATAATTTATCTTCAACATTATTATAAATAATAATAATTAATTTCCAGAACTTTATTTATAATTAATTTCAAACCATATAATAATAATTAAAGTAATTGACTTTTCAAAATATGAAAATATTGATAAACAACTTTAAAATAATATATTAATATAAAACTTCTAAAACATAAACATACTTCCTTGATAAAAATCCATGTATGAATTTCAACATAATAATTTCCATATTTATAAACTATATTTATAAACCCCTTTCTATTTTATAACATATCGTTTAACATCTTCAAATCTATCCTCACTTTCTATTTTCCAAAATAGAATCAATTATTTTTCTAAAACAACATTCCACATCTTATTATAAATCCACAATTGTGATTTATTTCTCCGATTTATCCAATGATAACAGTTTTCCTTTATTTATAAACACTGTTTATAAATCTATCCTTTTATTAATAATATACAATTTTACAAATCTTCACTTTATTTGTAAAATGTCACTTTGACACATTATCATAGTTATAAATATCCACATTTATAAATAATCTTAATATGTGTGTGTGTGTGTGTATACCACTTTATATAAAATGATAAATAAATATTTATACCAATTAAAACCATATTCCCTATATTATAAAGACGGGCTTATTTTTAAGATTAAAAAATAATCTTTATCTTACCATTCGTTATCTCTATTTAAAACATTTTATAAAACTATTAATTTATAATATCTAAAAATCATGTCTTTTATTTAAAATAAAGGGATAGTTTGGCTCACATCCCTGTTAAGTTTCAAAATAGAGAAACATACTCCCCAACATAAACTTACGTTTCTAGTCCCTATTTTCAAATACTCCTACACCGAAAGACCAAAATGTAGGAAATGAGGATTATAGATCTTAAGGCTGGATTAACAGTAGGGGTGAATAGTGTTTAATGGATTTTATGGAACTTTTGAAGTCTTTTCAAATTAAACACATACAGATGCAATTTCACAAACACAGAGACAATCACAGAACTAGACATAGATGCAAATAGTAAATAAAAGCTGTAAAGGAAAGAACACACAAGAATTTTATACTGGTTCGAAGTTACCCTACATCCAATCCTACACAATTTCTTGTGCAAATTTATTTTCAAATATAATGTCGATATTACAACCTCGATTTCAAGGCCACGATATACACCCTCCTATCTCCGAGTCCAAGGCAAACTCTTTTGATTTAACCAGGCTACAAGATCACCTAATTGATTTATGGGCTACAACCACACCCAATTGATTTACAGGCCACAATCACACCATTTACAATCACATTTTGATAGAGAGAGACTCGATACACTTTGATCTTTCGATCTTTGATTACAAATGATCTTATAACTCTGAATAGCACCGAGATCTTCGAGAGAGAGTGGTAGAGAATCAAACTAGAGATGATCGAGTTTGATTCACTTACAATTTTGGTAGAGTTTTGTTAAAGCATTTGAAATATAAGTGAATATTAGAGCGGATAAGAAGGAGTGAAGAAATGAAGAAAAACTAACTTAAAATTCGTTAAAAACAACCGGTATTTATAGAAGAACAAAGGTCATGTACATTCGCAAAAGTTTATGATGAAGAGACACTTCTTTTGAAAATTTGAAATTTGAATTTTACGTCTACCATGTCGACATGGGGGGATGAAGTATGTCGACATGCCTATGTTATTTTTGAAAATAGATTTTCTTTAAAATGATTTCTATTCTAAAACTTGCCAAAACAATTTCTAAACTTTGTAAACCATTTTGAATATAGTTTAAACTTATAAAAGAGTTTTAGAAAGTAATCTTAAAATACATAATCTATAATATAAAGTAATATTAAAAACTAAGTATAGATTTCTTTAAAATATATTAAAGCTAAAATATTAAAATCAAGATCTAGTTTAAAATACAAGAGATAATTTTGAAATTAATACGATTAAAAATAGTTTTTGAATTAAGGCTAAAATATTTAAATTGATAGAGATGACTTTAAAATATAGTTTTGAAAAAATAAATCATTTTGAAAATTTCATGGATTCCATTCCACCAGAGAAGGTCGTAGGTTCCGTCACGCTAAAGAGGTCGTGGGTTCCATCCCACAATTAAAGCGAAAAGATGAATTCCATTCCACAATTAAAATCCAAATGAAGATTTTAGTGATATTATAAAGTTTTAACATAAATCTACACTCTATTACTTATCTTGATATCTTGAACTCTTGATACTCATGAGTCTTTAGTCTTGATTTCTTCAACCTTAAATTCGTCAGTCATGAATCTCTATACTCGATCTTGAACCTTTATACCGTACAGTCTTCATTCTCAGTATTTGCACATATATACCCTTCATATACATATATATCCAGACAAGAATATTAGTATTTATTTTTTGTAGTAAGCCCTAAGGTTGTTGTTATCAAAACCACCATCTCAGGAACTAATACCAAATACCCTTTACGTTTTTAGCATTTCAAACGCGCATAACTTTCTGTAGAAACATCGGATCGGCATACCGTTTTCATAAAAAAATCATAAATTTTACAATCTTTACAATGAGATCCATTGTTGACGCCAAAAAATCATATTGTAGTAAGGCTACAATTATTCCATATATTTGCAGAGAGTTCTGCAATTTTTGAAAAACATTATTTTTTTCTTCAAATGTCAGCAATTATTCCATATAATTTCACACTTTTATGCAATTATATGGAATAATTGTAGACTTTTATGCAATTATATGGAATAATTGCAGAATTTTCTGCTACTATTCCATATAATTGCCGACTTTTCTGCAATTATATGGAATAATTGCAGAATTTTCTGCTACTATTCCATATAATTGCCGACTTTTCTGCATTTATTCCATATACTTACCATTTTCTATAATTATATGAAGTAATCATCAATTTTTCTTCAAATGTCAGCAATTATTTCATATAATTGCAGACTTTTATGCAATTAATTGAATAATTATAGACTTTTATGCAATTCAATGGAATAATTATAGACTTTTATGCTATTATTCCATATAATTGTAGACTTTCCTACAATTAAATGGAATAACTACTGACTTTTCTGCAATTATTCCAAGTAATCGTAGAAAAGTGCAACTATACCATATAATTGCAAACCTGTGTAATTAATGCCCCGCTATTACCCCGCTACAACCGGGTTATATCTCATAGTGGATTTCTACCACTACGCTTTTTCCATATAGCCCAAAAATATAGCATTTCCACTTTAATCCCCGCTATTTCCGCTATATCCCCTTTTTTCTCTATATTCCGCTATTCCTTCTATATCTTTTTTAATAAAATGAATTGAAAAATTGCATTTATACATTACAAAATTATGAAATTAATTTACTTGATTTAATTTTTGATATATTTTTAGAAATGAAAATACTCTAATATTCTACCAAATTCAATTATGTTATATAACAGTTTTTCGTTTATTTAAAGCATATTCGCACGTGTTTTTATTTAAACTAATTTTATGTATTATTTGTAATTCAACTGAATGATATTTTTTCATTTAATTACCATTTATATATTTGTAAAAACATTAAGTACGAGTTTTATATGCTATTTTAGAGCCATCCGCTATGTCCCGCTATATCCTCGGTGTATCCCCGCTATGACTTTTTGCACCTCCATCGCTTTGAATCTACCGAGCGCATTAATTGCACAGTAGCAGACTTTTCTCCAATTATTGCATATAATTGCTGGATTATCGACAATCATGCCATATAATTGTAGCCTGCTGTTGTTTTTACATATGCATGATGCCAATCATTAGAAAGATAATAAAATTTGTGATTTATTAGTGAAAATAGTTTGTTAATCCGTTGTTTCCACAAAACGTTATTGCATTTTCAATATTGATAATTAATGGGGTGTAAATTTTAATTATAGATATGAGAATAACATCCACATATAAAGAACCAACGTTCATCCATGGAGCATTGGGGTATCTTAGGGAAGAAAATTGTAGTATTTGAAAACAGGGTTGTAATTTATAAAAAAAAATTAGAGGGGATGTTCTGTGTATTAAGTTTGATTTTAGGAATATGTCTCTTATTTTCACTAAAATAAATTCCTTCTTTGTTAATTCACGAATAACTATTAAAGCATGTAAATTTTCAAAAATCACGTAAAATCCTTTTAAAAACTAAATCTTCACTTTATTGTATTCCTAAAATAACAAAAATATAGCCTGGTGCAACTGTAGCACTAAATAGGGAAAAATCTTTCATGTCATCAAATATGGCATCCAACCCATCGTATATCATAATATATGAAACGTAAAATCAATAATATGAGGAATGCAGTTGGATCCCTCCAACCCGCCCTCCTGCATCACATACTATAATGACTTGCAAATTCATCAATTTGATAAATTATATTAATTTTCAAAATATTCAAATATAAGATTTTTTTACATAGATTATGGTGTTTTAAAACAATAAATAACAATTGTATAATTATTTACGAAAATATATACTTTGGAAAAATAATGATAAATTGACCAAAAACCATTTAATCAATAAACAACTCTGTACTCATAAATGTAGCGTACAGAGCTAGATACATAAACTTATTTTTATAACGGAACAAGAATATGAAATAAAATTATTTATTTTATTTTTGGAAATTAAATGATTATATAGTGATGCCCTTATATTTAATTTAAATTAAGATTTAAGATATAATAATTATCATAATTATTCAAATAACATTTTTTAATGTTAGTAATTCATTTTAAATAGTTATAAAGTGATAACAAATGATTTATAATAGTTTTATAAAGATATTTAAGAAGTTTGAATTTATGAAGAAAATCGATATCGGTTTATCGGTATAAATACACTTTTCGTAAATAATTGCTAATGTTGATTTATATGATTATTTAATTCAAATGTGATCACTTTTATTTATCAAAAATAATTATGAATTTATTATCAACCTTTGTTTACAAATATATGTATATTAAATAAAAAGTGGAAATGTGATTGGGAATCAGTTTCCCGATTTTCAACGGTTTAACGAACGGAAATTGTTCGAAAGTTGTCGCAGTCTTCTTTTAATGTCATGTGGACATATATAACATAAAAATGCATCCATTAACTTATACATGAACTCATATATACGTACAAATATATATTTATATATATTAAGAATATCTAAGATATATGGGAAAACTTCACCCTTAAGCTTTCGTAAAGTCAACAATTAGGACATGAAATGATTTGATGTGATGTATGATGATGAAGACTGGTGAGGGCATGTGAAATGATGGAAGTGAAAGGAGGCACATGGGGGATGTTATGGGAAGGAAGTGATGTAGGATATTTTGCAAAATTTTGGCAATAAATACAAGCACCCCGTTCATTCATTCATTCATTCATTCATTCATTCATTCATTCACACATCCTGCCATCTTCTTCCTCTTTTCCTAAGCTTTTTTATGGCTTCTTCTTTAGGAAATTTATGAATAAATTGAAGTAGAAAATAAAATAAAATTATATACCTACATATACAAAGTCGAATCACCTCAAAACACTAGCCAATCACCTCCTCCGCCGCTCCATAGCTCAAGGCCTCCTCCCATAAATTCAAAGTCGAGGGCACCACCCACTCAAAGGCATGGCCAAGCCTACTCTAGCATAGGCCGAGCCCTATGGAAAGAAAAGAGCAAGTTTGAGATGCTCAGGAGCAAGAAAAAGAAGAAGAAGTGATGTTGGAATCAATTAGAGAAGCTATGAAAAAGATTGGTGGAGTGGATCCATAAGTGAGAACACAATATTTAAATTTACTAATTAATCTCTCAAGTTTAATGATATGAATGTATAATGTATTAGATGATTAAGTGTTTGATTACTTGGATGATTACTTGGTTTGCTAGATAATTCTTAAGACGGTTGATAACATGGTTGATAAATGACAATGAAAATGGTTAGTAAATTAACCATAATAAATAATGGAAATAAAATCTGTAATAAATATAGGTATATAAAGTTATTTAGCCTCTGAATGGTGTAGAAAATATAAAAAAGTTGAAAACGAATATTATAATAATATAATATTATGAAATAATTTAAAAGTGCAAAAGAGATTTAATATGAAAAAATATTGGTTTAATTATTTGAAAACGGTTTATAAATATTTTATAAACATTAAAATTCAATTTTGAGAGGTTTTAACAAATAATGAAGTTGGAGTCAAAAATAGGCGCGTCGTGTAACGATAGTTCGCGATTTCACACAATAAAAGTCAAACGAGTGTATAGAACGGAATACTGCTCAAAATTCTTCGAGATAAGAACTTTCCGAACCATTATATCTATAATTTTCAAACAAAGAAAGATAATTGAGATAAGTAGATTTTGAAATATGAGTAAAACAAGTTTTTGAAAAAAATTGCGGTTTTGCAGTTCGGAATGAAAGAAAGGATTTCTTTGAAAATGATATTTTAAAAATGTTTAAAAATATGGAATAAATCTAATAAATCATTTAACGTGTTTTAAAATTGATTTGAGTTATAAAACAATTTTTTGAAATGATAAAAAGCCGTTCTGATTAGTATAGCTTGAAAAGCACTTTACTTAGCACTTTCTTCAGCAATTTTTTTTATAATTTTTGAAATATAATTTTAAATGAAACCGTTCTTTTTCAAATATTTCGTAAATGTTTTTATATGATTAACAAAGTATCTTAAAAGTGATTTTATGGATTTAAGAAGTGGTTAAACAAATAACTAAAAGTTAGTAAAGTATGTTAAATGATTTAGAGTCGATCAAATAACTTGACCGCCTTATGGGGGTTAGAGAGATAGCGTCTAGGATTGAGTTTGGAAAATCAATTTTCTACTCTCCTTGGCTATCTAAACTGTCCCGACGGATGGGATTGTAAATTGGTTTACTCGGGTCGAAATTTACAAAAGTATAAAGATATATTTTTCCAAATTTAAATAACTTGGATTGCGTAGAGATGATTTCCTAAATAAAAGGTGAAACGATATGGAACTACTCCAAGATAAAAATGGTTTTAAAATTAACCAAATGATTTGATAAATGAGGCTTAATGATTTCATATACTCTAAGAAAGCTAAAGGAATGATTCAATGAATCTATCTCTAAGAGAAATTAGATTTAAATAAACAGTTTAATAAATTAAATGATGTGTTATAATCACCGTATACCAAAATGCCTTTTTATCGATGATTGGTTTGGAGGAATCGGGGTTGGATTTGGGTGCGCCTATCCGTAAACCACTTCGACCAATGTATATGTTCGGAAGTGAAGACATGTTATAGATGATGATTATTGAGGACCGAAGATCTTCATAGCGAAAAGACTGCTTGTAGACATTCTCTGGGTAACACCCAATATAAAGACATTTATTATAGGAGTAGTTTTATCGCCTTTTGAAATCTTCAGATTGCAAGGACCACTTATTACTAATGGCAGTAGGAGGAGTGCCTTCGGTTTTGTTTAGTCCCAGAATAGAATTGTATGGACGAATGTCTGACAGTGCATTTTTGATCATATTAATTAATCTCTATCAACATATTATCTGCTCGGTGGCAGAGAAGGCAACTTCTCTTAGCTTAACAACTTTTCTTAAGATGTACGAGCTCAGGAGTTATACGCTGGTAGAAATTAGTTGTGTGATTAAGTAATGGCAAAGTGGCATTCTAAGTGGAACATGCTTTATGGAAGAATAAAGTGTGGCTTTATGAATAACAAAGTGTAGCTTTGTTAAAATTGAGCGTAGCCTCATGAGCCTCACATTATGTGGTCTGTAGGACATATATTTCAGGCTATCGGTTGTATGAGTATGGAGGAGTCCGGTGGAATCTTTATCCTCAAGGCATTTATTGGCCCATTTATTTGAATATAGCAGCTAGCTTGTGAAAAGTGATAAGGCTACCAGATATCGGTAGTGTAGCAAGTGTAGTTCCAAGTGACTTGCTTGAGAAAAGAGATTAAGGAATCGTGGGAACTATGTTGCTATACGTGGATCGAAGGAAAAGGGCTGTAGTTCCCTATCAAGTTGGAAATAAATTCCAATATGGCCTTCATGGTTTTGATTATATCCTAAAATAGTTGTAATGCTTTGCAAACATTTCAGCTACCCCCTTGGTATCATATATTCCGTCTAGTATATTCCGTTGACATAGCCCGGATATATTACCGTAGACTTAGTCTGATATTAATATTTTATTTTGATATATATTACTTGAAAAGTATTTTCAAACCAATGTCATTAAGAACTATATCAAATGTTTTTGTATGAAGTACTTTGGTTATCATAAGATAAAAACATGTCCGTATTTATGTGTGGGCGTGGTCTTTTGAGACACCCTTTTTTTCCAAGTTTTTGATTTACATCAGCATTTCTAATTTCGAGTATCTTATGCTGATTTATCAAGCCTGTTCCAGGTATTTTTAATACTCAAGTCAAATCCAAGTATTTTTTGGTTTAGCTGAAGATCTTGGAGTTTATAAAGCAGAGCTGGAGATCTTCATCTCTGTATGGACGTATTCTATTATCCACTGCATATACTTTATTTGTTTTGTTGTTTGCCAGCATTTGTAAGGACAAAAGGAATTATAACTGTCCAGCTGAATATAGGTTTGACTCTGATATTATATTCAAAATTTTCCACTATAATGATTTTATATTGAAATAATATATGTTATTCCACCCGGGTGAGATTCTATTCTATCTTTATTTTCTTTTTCCCCTAACAATCGGGCTTTCCATCACATGGATTTGCGGCATGTGAATACCAAGGATGTATTAGTGTCAATTTTCGAGGGTCAAAAATCCTGGTCAATACATTTGGTATTAGAGCTTAGGTTAAGTGAACACCTAGGCATTGGTGGAATAAAAATCATTATAGATAGGGTTAGTAATATCCTAGAATGAGTGACTCATTAGAGATAAGGTTAGCAACGCTCTAGAATGAGCTTGAGAGTAATATATGTATATATATATATATGAGCCCGTATTTTTTAATTGATATAAAAATGTTTTGTGTTGATTTATCTGTTGAGTGATTTATAGATTCTGGTCGGTACGTGGGACGCCATGATATCGATAAGGGTTTCTAAACATTAAACATAGCAAATCGACAAACCGTTTTAAAAGGAGTATATTTTATATATACACAAAAGTATAACATTTATGTGATATGGAAAATTTATAAGATGTTATCCCTTTGGAAAATTCCAAGAATAAGGTCTTGACCTGTGTAGTGATTGTGGGAATAATCTTATAAGTATCGATCATATGTTGGCTTGGGCGAATGGTATCAAACGCTTGGTACATTATTCTTCTTATCATTGTACAATCAAGGCAAGTTCAAAGACGAACAAGTTAAATCATGTCATTTGGATTAATGGTATGAACCTTTAATAATAACTTAGTATATCATTTAGGTAAGGATGTCTTATTATACGCCGAGTGATGAGTTATGGGCTAATCCAAAGCAAGCGCGTAGATTACGTGCATTGAAAGAAGCAAAAGAAAAAGAAAAACTAGGACCCTATATTGACATCGACTGTTACTATTGCGGTAAGAAAGGACATTGTGCAGTTATGTGTGAAAATAAGCAAAGGAAGAAGTTGAGGATGGAAAACAAAAATACCGATCGGGATGATATAGTCTGTTATAAATGTGAAGAGAGAGCGGACATTTTCTACATAAATGTCCTAGAACAAAGAAGCGACCGAGGATTAAAAAGAATACAATGGGCTACTATCGATGCAAGAACCTAAGACATGAAGTCAAAGATTGTCCTAAACGAACTTGCATTTGGTGTTTCCAAGGGAAACACTTAATGAAGGTCTACCCAAAAATGAAAGTGGTTAACTTAGGCCTCCAAGATAAAACACCGTCAACCTCAAAAGCAACCCATAAATAGTATATATGGCAGTTCAAGTATCTATATGATGGTAATGTGTGATAGGTTGTATTCCCTAGGGAGTTATCTCTAAAACTTTGTAACAGAGACCAGGGTTTGTAATGAATGTATAAAAATAATGTTAATTAATAAATCTTTTTTTATCATTGTCTCTGTGCATTTCTTCTATCTTTTATCAAATCAGTTAATAAGATATTTAGAAATAAAAAGTTTAAAGAATATCAGAAACAGTTTTTTTAAAGTATTTAATTGAGAAATTATTTAAGAATATATTTATAAAATAAAGTGTAATTAGAAAAAATAAAATGATGTTTGAGAAAGATGGATATCCTAATGTTTTGAAAAAGTGTAAAAGGGAAAGTTATGTAATATTAGATATGTTTGGAATTGAATTTATAAGGAGATTTATTAACAAAGAAATTTCAAAGGAATTATAAAATAAGAATTACAATGGCATTATTCTAAATAAAGGATAATCGATTTCTTTTGGAAAAAATAGAATTATTTTTATGAGTAAATATTTTGAAGAAATAAAGGGTTTATAAAGGTATTTAAATGAAAGATAAAATATTTATGAAATGTTTTCATAAAGATTTGAAAAAGTTAAATAAGTTGTAAGTAGATCATCCCGTCACACGATTCTGATCTAAGATTCGATTACAGAACTTTAAGGTGTTTACAGCAGTCCGAAAAAAGATTTATCACTCGATTCTTGGCGACGGACATTAATGAGGGTTTATGATTGGGTACTTGAGTTTTCTATCATAGTTGAGGGCTATGTAAGGGAAATGAAGTTTTTTGATCAAGAAGCCTGATTATAGTCCACACTAAAGAATCGGTTGATCAATACTAGTTTGGAAGTAAAGTTATGGATTCGAATAGTAGATCGAATCAGATATTATGTACAAATGATCTTTTTACATCATACGAATGTAAGTTTAAAAATAAATATTTTTTTGACAAGTACCTTTGGGTTTTGTTTTTGTGTAATTTCGAGGGTGAAATTCTTTAAGGGGGGAAGTCTGTAATGACCCGAAAATTTATCGATTTGATAAATTACATATATACATATATATATTGAAAATATTGAAATATAAGATTTTTACATAGAATATGATGATTAAAAATAATAAATAAAATTGTATAAGTATTTACAGAAATATATAATTTGGAAAAATAGCGATAAAACGACCGAAAACCATTTTATCGATAAACAACTCCATACTCATAAAACGTAGCACACAGAGTTGAACACATAAACTTATTTTTATAATTGAACAAGATCATGAAATAAAATTATTTATTTTATTTTTGGAAATTAAATGAATATGTAGTGATGCCCTTATATTTAATCTAAATTGAGATTTAATGATACAATAATTATCATAATTATTCAAATATTTTTTTTGACGATAGTAATTCATATTAAATAGTTATAAAGTGATAATAAATGATTTATAATAGTTTTATAATGATATTTAAGCAATTTGAAATTATGAAGAAAATCGATATCAGTTTATCGGTATAAATACACTTTTTGTAAGTAATTGCTAATATTGATTGGTATGATTTTGTAATTCAATTTTGATCACTTTTATTTATCAAAAATGATTAGGAATTTATTTTCAAACTTTGTTTACAAATATATGTATATTAAATAAAAAGTGAAAATGTAATCGGGAATCGGTTTCTCGATTTTCACCGGTTTAAAAAATGGAAGTTGTTCGAAAGTTGTTGCAATCTTGTTTATATGTCATGTGCACATATATAACATAAAAATGCATCTGCTAACATATACATGAACACGCACACACACACACACATATATATACATATATACATATATACATTTATATATACATATATTAAAAATATCTAAGATATTTTGGGAAAACTTCACCCTTAAGCTTTTATAAAGTCAGCAATTAGGACATAAAGTAATTTAAGGTGATGGATGATGATGAAGAGGGGTGATGACATGTGAAATGATGGAGGTGAAAGGAGGCTCATGGGTGATGTGATGGGAAGGAAGTGATGTAGGATATTTGCAAAATTTTGGCTATAAATACAAGCACCCCTTTCATTCATTCGTTCACACATCCTACCATCTTCTTCTTCTTTTCCTAAGCTTTTCCATGGCTTCTTATTTAGGAAATTTATGAAGAAATTTAAGTAGAAAAGAAAACAAAATTATATACCTCCATGTACAAAGTCGAATCATCTTAAAACACTAGCCAATCACCTCCTCCACCCCTCTATAGCTCACGGCCTACTCCCATGGCCTCAAAGACAAGAGAACCACCCAATCAAAGGCATGACCAAGCCTACTCTAGCATAGGGCGAGCCCTAAGGGAAGAAAAGAGCAAGTTCGGGGAGCTCTGGAGTAAGAAAAAGAGGAGGAAGTGCTATCGGAATTATTTCGAGAAGCTACAAAAAAGATTGGTAGAGTGTAGCCATGAGTGAGTTCTCAATATTTAATTTACTAATTAATCTCTCAAGTTTAATGATACGAAAGTATAATGTATCGGAAGATTAAGTGTTTGATTACTTAGATGATTACGTAGTCGATTAGGAAATTCTTAAAATGGTTGACAACTTGATTAATAAATGACAACGGAAATGGTTAGTAAATAAAGGAAAAAAATCCATAATAAATATAGGTATATAAAGTTATTTAGTCTTTGAAAGGTTTTGAAATATAAAAAGGTTAAAAATGAATATCATAATAAAATAATATTATGAAATAATTTAAAAGTTACAATTTTGAGAAGTTTTAACAAATAATGAATTTGAAGTCAAAAATTGGCGCGTTGCGTAATGGCAGTTTGCGATTTGGTGCCATAAATGTCAAACGAGTGTATAGAATGAAATATAGCTCGGAAATCTTTGAGATAAGAATTTTTTGAACTATTATATCCATAGTTTTCAAAAAAAGAAAGAAAATTGTTAATTCGATAAGTAGATTTTGAAATACGAGTAAAACAAGTTTTTAGAAAAATAGCGGTTTTGCTGTTTGGAATCCGAAAAGGATTTCTTTGAAAATGATATTATAAAAATGTTTAATAATGTGGAATAAATCTTATAAATCATTTAAAGTGTTTTAAAAGTTATTTTAGTTATAAAAACAAATTTTCAAATGATAAAAAGAAGTTTTCGAAATATAATTTTAAATGCAACAGTTCTTTTCCAAATCTTTTGTAAATGTTTTTAAATGATTAACAAAGTATTTTAAAAGTGATTTGAAGAATTTATGAAGTGGTTAAATAAATAACTAAAAGTTAGTAAAATATGTTAAATGATTTAGAGTCGCTCAAATAACTTCACTGCCTTATGGGTGTCAGAGAGATAGTGTCTAGACTTGAGTTTGGAAAACCAGTTTCCTGTTTTCCCTAGCTATCCAGACTGGGCCGACGGATGGGATAATAATTTTTTTTTACTCAGAACGAAATTTCCCAAAGTATGAAGATATAATTTTCCAAATTTAAATAACTTGGATTGCGTAGAAACGATTTGGAAATGTTTTCCTAAATAAAAGCTGAAATGATTTGGAATAATTCCAAGATTATAAAGTTTTTAAAATTAACCAAATGATTTGATAAATGAGGCTTAATGATTCCATATACATTAAGAAAGCTAAAGGAACGATTTAAAGAATATATCTCTAAGAGAAATTGGATTTAAATAAAAAGGTTAATAAATTAAATGATGTGTGATAATCACCTATATACCTAAATGTCTTTTTATCGATGATTGGTTCCGGGGAAAAGGGTCGGACTCCTATCCAGAAACCATTTCGAACCAATGTATACGTTCAGAAGTGAAGACATGTTGAAGATGATTATTATTGAAGATCGTAGATCTTCATAGCAAAAAGACTGCTTGTTGACATTCTCTGGGTAGCTCCCAATATAGAGACAATTATTGTACCAGTGGTCTTATCGTGTTTTGAAATCTTCGGATTGTAAGGACTACTTGCTACTAATGGTAGTAGGAGGAGTTCCTTCAGTTTTGTTCAGTCCTGGAATGAACTTGTATGGAAGAATGTCTGATAGTGCATTTCTGATCATATTAATTGATCTCTATCAACATATTATCCGCTTCGTGGCGGAGAAAGCTACTTCTCTTAGCTTAACACCCTTTCCCGAAATGTACGAGCTCAGGAGTTGTACGTTGGTAGAAATCAGTTGTGTGATTGAGGAATGACAATGTGGCATTCCAAGTGGAATGTGCTTTATGGAAGAATAAAGCGTGGCTTTGTGAATAGCAAAGCGTGGCTTTATTAAAACTGAGTATAGCCTCGCGAGTCTTACATCTCGGAGATGATATGGGTAATTATGTGGTCTGTAGGACACATATTTCAAGCTATGGTTGTATGAGTATGGAGGAGTCCAGTGGAATCTGTATCCTCAAGACATTTATTGCCCCATTTATTTGAATATAGTAGCTAGCTTGCAAAAAGTGATAAGGCTACCGGATATTGCTAGTGTAGGAAGTGCAGTTCCAAGAGATTTACTTTAGAAAAGCGATTAAGGCACCGTAGGAACTATGTTGCTATACGTGGATTGAAGGAAAAGGCCACTAGTTCCCTATAAAGTTGGAAATCCAGTTCTAATATGAGCTTTACAGTTTTGATTGTATTCCCAAAATAGCTGTAATGCTTTGCAAACATTTCAGCTACCACTTTGGTATCATATATTCTATCCGGTATATTCCATTGATATAGTCCGGATATGTTACCATAGACTTAGTCTGATATTGATACTTTATTTTGATATATATTACTTGAAAAGTGTTTTCAAACCAATGTCATTAAGAACTATATCAAATGTTTTGATATGAAGTACTTTGGTTATCATAAGATAAAAACCCGTCCGTATTTACGTATGGGCGTGGTCTTTTGAGATACCCTTCTTTACCAAAGTTTTGATTTACATTAGCATTTAGAATTTCAAGTATCTCATGCCGATTTATCAAGCCTGATCCGGGTATTTTTAATACTCAGGTCAAATCCGAGTAGTTTTTGGTTTAATTGACGATCTTGGAGTTTTTAAAGAAGAGCTGGAGATCTTCGTCTATGTATGGACGTATTCTATTATCCGCAGCATATACTTTATTTGTTTTGTTATTTTTCAGCATTTGTAAGGACAAAGGATTTATAAATGTCCAGGCTGAATCTAGGTTTGACTCTAATATTGTATTCAAAATTTTCCACTGTAAAGATTTTATATTGAAATAATATATGTTATTCATTTCGGGTGAGGTTCTGTTCTATCGTTATTTTCTTTTCCCCCTAACGATCGGACTTTCCAGTAGTTGGATTTACGGCACGTGAATATCAAGGATGTATTATTGTCCATTTTCGAGGGTCGAAAATCCTGGTCATTACATTTGGTATCAGAGCTTAGGTTGAGTGAACACCTAGGCTTTGGTGGGGTAAAAATCAACATAAATAGGGTTAGTAATACCCTAAAATGAGTTACTCATTAGAGATAAGGTTAGTAACGCCCTAGAATGAGTTGGAGAGTAACGCCGTATTTGTTAATTGATATAAAAACATTTTGTGTTGATTTATCTATTGAGTGATTTATAGATTCTGGTCGGTACGTGGGACACCACGATATCGATAAGGGTTTCTAAACACTTAAACAAGGCAAATCGACACACCGTTTTAAAAGGAGTATATTTTATATATACAAAAGTATAACATTTATGTGATATGGAAAATTTATAAGATGATATCCCTTTGGAAAGTTCCAAGAATAAGGTCTTGATCTGTGTAGTGATGGTGGGAATAATCTTCTAAGTATCGATCATATGTTGGCTTAGGCGAATGTTATCGAACACTTGGTATATTATTCTTCTTATCATTGTACAATCAAGGCACGTTCAAAGCCGAACAAGTTAAATTATGTAATTTGGATTAATGGTATGAAACCTCTAGTAATAACTTAGTATATCATTTAGGTAAGGATGTCTTATTATATGCCAAGTGATAAGTTATGGGCTAATCCAAAGCAAGAACATAGAGTAGGTGCATAGAAAGAAGCTAAAGAAAAAGCAAAACTAGGACCCTATGTTGACATCGACCGTTACTATTGTGGTAAGAAAGGACATTATGCAGTTATGTGTGAAAATAAGAAAAGGAAGAAGTAGAGGATGGAAAACAAAAATACAGATCGGGATAATGTAGTCTTTTACAAATGTAAAGGGAGAGGACATTTTCTACATAAATGTCCAAGAACAAAGAAGCGACCGAGGATTAAAAAGAAGACAATGGGCTACTATCGATGCAAGAACCTAAGACATGAAGTCAAAGATTGTCCTAAACGAACTTGCATTTGGTGTTTCCAAGGGAAACACTTAATGAAGGTCTGTCCAAAAATGAAAGTAGTTAACTTAGGCTTCTAAGATAAGTCAACTTCAAAAGGAACCCATAAATAGTACATATGGCAGTTCAAGTATCTATATAATGGTAGTGTGTGATAGGTTGTATTCCCTAGGGAGTTATCTCTAAATGTTTGTACCAAAAACTAGGGTTTGTAATGAATGTACAAAAATAATGTTAATTAATAGATCTCTTTTGATCATTCTCTCTGTGCATTTCTTTTATCTTCCATCAAATCAGTTTAATAACATATTTAGAAATAAAAGATTTAAAAGAATATTAGAAATGGTTTTTTTAAAAGTATGTAAATTTAGAAATTATTTAAGAATATATTTATAAAATAAAGTGTAATTAGAAAAAATAAAATGATGTTTGAGAATGATGGATATCCTAATGTTTTGAAAAAGTATAAAAGGGAAAGTTATGTAATATAAAATATGTTTTGAATTAAATTTATAAGGAGATTTATTAACAAAGAAAATTTAAAGGAATTTTTAAATAAGAATTACAATGGCATTATTCTAAATAAAGGATAATCGATTTCTTTTGGAAAAAATAGTTATATTTTTTTGAATAAATATTTTGAAGAAATAAAGGGTTTATTAAAGTATTTAAATGAAAAATAAAAGATTTATGAAATGTTTTCATAATGATTTGAAAAAGTTAAATAAGTTGTAAGTAGATCATTTCGTCACACGATTCTAGTCTAAGATTCGATTATAGAACTTTGAGGTGATAACACTAGTCCGAAAAAGGATTTACACTCGATTCTTGACGACGGACATTAATGAGGGTTTATGATTGGGTACTTGAGTTTTCTATCATAGTTAAGGGCTACGTGACGACCCAGAAATTTTGAATATTTGAAATTGGAATATTCAATTGAATTTAAATATTTGAAAGTTAAGCTTTAACTTAAATTCAAGTATCACCATTTATTTGATAATTAAATTATTGAATTAAATAATTTGAAGTTGGGTAAAATGTTGAATCTGGAATTCTAAGCCTGTTAAAAATAATTTGAAGGCTTGTAAAATTTATATTGATAGTGTCGAGGATAATAAAAGTTTTAAAATTGAATTTAACACTGATTTGTTCAGTTTTGAAATTTTATCGTTTAAATTGAATTTAAAAATAGCCTTCCGAGGCACAGTCTCGGAATACGACGAAACTAGTGCCATTGGATCCATAATATTGCATTATTTTCGGATTTTAGTTTTCGTAGGGATTGGAGTCGTTTTGTGAGCATACGATATATAAACACGTTGAAAATTTTTATCGAAATTTAATATAATAGAAAATGGGAAGTCAACTAGTCAAAAAAAATTATATATGGTCAAATCCATCCCCTTATCTTCGAAAATACGCTAACCATTTACCCTATTTTAAATCACGTTATCCCTTTTTCTCCTCCATTAGTTCAAATCGAATGAAATCTTGAAAGAAAAAGAAGCTTAATAAAAAGAAATTAAGTTGGATACCTTCATTTTTAAAACCTCGGCCACCCTTCCAATCTTCTTCGTTCAAGAACCCGGTCGAAATCATTCTCCTCGTTCAAAAGGAAGGATCAGTGAAAAAATCAATGGGGAAAAATCAATTGAAAAAAAATCAAAAGATTAAAAAAATTGGCAGAAGAAACCGCGAGTACGAAACGTAATCGAACACGAGAGTGAGGGATAGTTCGCGATTTCCAATTTCTTTGAGGAAGGGCTCGCGAGGGTTAAGGGTTAGCAGCCGAAGCTTCGGCATGGCGGCGGCGACGTTGCGATTCGTCATGCGAACACGAGGGAGGGATGGCAATCTGCTCTAAAGTGGTGGCGAGCGCGTTGTGTAAGGAGGCAAGCTGGAGACTTGGCAGGTAATCGCACACGTGCATGAGGGAGGAAATTGGTAGCGGTCTCGAGCGGCGCGGCAAGCATTGCGAGCGTGAGCGACGGGGCAAAGCATTGAATTGGTTCTGAACGAAGTTGGGTCCGGCGTCAGGTCAAAAGGGAGGGAGAAGTATTCTCTGTTTATTATATTTTTGTGTGTATATATATACAAAGGTTTCAGAGAAAAGTATATATGTAAATAGCTGAGATTCTAACATGCAGCAGGATATAAAACTATTTATTTATTTTTATTTTTTATTTAAAGAATTTTATATGTATGTATACAGAAAAATAGAAAATAGTTTATGTATAGATATGGTTTTGAAAATAGAAATTTAGATGGTAATATGGATTATTTTATAGGTATTTATATGTAGCTTCAAAGAAAATAAATTTGCATATATACATTTCAACTTATTCATTTATCTATTTATTAATTTTTTTGAAAAAAATATAGATTTGATGATTTACTTGTTTTATTAACCCTTTTAACTATTTTTAGTTACTGAAGGATATTTTATTAAAAGAAAGTTAGTTTAAAATTGAATTATTAGATAAATCAAATTTTAAGTTAAATTGATTGTTAGTTAATTAATTGGTAATTAATTTGTTAGATCAAATCAAATATTAATAAACCGTATAAATGTTTATACAAGGTCAAAAATAATGAAGGACAAGCTGGTCTGGAATGGATTGCAAAACAAAAATCAAAGGTGAGTAAATCTCACTCATCTGATTGCTATTTAAATTTAAATGGTTAAATTTAAATAATTGGTTGAATGATTGAATTTATTTGATGTGCTATATTATAAATAGTAGTGTATATATATATTATATATTAGGGTGATTGATTTCCCGCATTATATAGTGGATGAGACCCTATGCGTCGCATAATAGCGGACGATATTATAGTAATCCCATATACCTTGGTATTTCACCTCGAAGTGGAATTGGTATTGTGCTAACATCTGTGGATGCAGGAAAACAGGTTGGAGGGATCCAACTGGATTCCTCAACATTTATTTAGATTATTTTATATTCTCTGTTATGATTATTTGATATTCTGTGATGAATTATATTGGAATATTGAATGCTATGCTTTGCTTGAATATATTTCGGTACACTTAGTTATCAAAATATATAGAATTGGATTTGTGAAAGAAAATAAGAGAGTGAATTTTTAAGAAAAATAATCATAGCGAATTTAAATAAATTTAAGAATGAATTGGATAAGAATTATAGTGATTTTAAAATTCTAATAAATAATTTCGAGTATGGAAAAAAGGGGATTTTGAATAAACAGAAAATAATGAATTGTAAAACTTAAGTGATATTATTTAAAGGAATAAAGAATTTACTTTAAAATTGATGGTTTAAATTTATTTAAAAGGATAAAGAAGGAATTTTGGAAGTCTGAAATAGGTATGTTTCAGTTGAAAGATTCTAAATCAAAATGGAGAAATAAAATCCGAAGTTAATGGATTGGGGAAAAAGTAGTAAGTAAAGAGATTTATTTCAAAATGGAGTAAATTGCAAATCAATTTGGAAGTTGATTTAAGTGTTTGAAATTGTAAATTTGAAGGAGAATGTGACTATGAAATTTATAAAATGGTTTATAAAAGCGAAGCGATATATCAGTGGATATTTGAAGAACAAATGCACGATGGGAATTTATTAAAGAAATGGGAAAATTTGTTTAAAAATAAATAGTGATTTATCTTTAAAGGATGCGAAGAGAAGTATATTTCCCTGGATATCCAAGTACGTTTTCAAAGTAAATTTTTAAATATAAGTTAAAAGTTTTAATGTTGTTTTAAAAAGCATGTTTTGGAAAATTTATTATTCCTAAAATATACAAATTCTAAAGTAAGTATTTTTCCAATCTATTATCATAGTAATTATTTAAAGATGGCTTGATATTTTGATTTAAAAAGGGAAAATCTAGTTTTATATTTTATAAAGCGGCTTTATTTTAAATATTCTTAAATTATTTACTTTTAAATAAAGCATTACAGTAGTTTTTATTTTTATGTTTTAAAGTATAAATTATAATAAAGAGTTTTAAATTATTTTAAAAATCTAAAGTATTTGTACTTGGTGTTTTCAGTGGAAGTAGAAAATATCTGGGAAATGAATTCCGTGAGAGGAAGAGGGTTTAAAAACTGTTTTTAAAGGGTTGAAAAGTGGAAATATATCTTGTGAATATATTTTGAGATTGGGGAAATTATTTAATTTTTGTGGTTGTTTGTGAATGTTAATTGATAATTAAATAACCGACTATCAATATTGGCCAATACGCTGATCGTTTCAAAGAGACTGGTATTGGGATTAAATTCTTGAAAACCACTATGATTCGGTTTGAACGTTTTCGTGAGGAAGACGGGTTTGGATTCGAAGTTAGAGCAGTGAAGTGCAAGGGCTAGTCGCTACTAATCTTGAGGATGATTCCAAAATGGATGTAGTAGGAGTAGTTCCTTAGGTTCCGTTCGAACCCGGGACGCACTTGTCTCGATGGTTGCTTTTAGAACATCGTCAGGTGGGCGATGAGCATTCTAATAGATGTGTTCTAAAAAGGTAATGCTTAACCTCAAGCCTCATCAACCGGTAATGACTGAAAATCAGGGGTTATGCAGCAAGGCTAGGTGGGTAGCACCCATTAGGTTGAGGTCATCCCTGTCTGGATATCACTTTTATTCAGCTTAGTGGTGCGGTTGCTGATCCCAACCGTGGGGTGATCTTACTCGGGATTATCCAGTAGGGGGTAGTCCTGGTCTTGTGTTGTAGGGGGTCGGGAGTGATCCTCGGTACGGTGATCTAGGTCACGTACTGTGATAGGTGGTACCCCAGTGCCTAGTCATTAGTTGGAAATCCATTCTCCCAACGCGCCTTTTACGATTTTTGTTTGTATTACCCACTTTGTGGCTAGTAGCTGGAATTTAATAGATGTAACAATTTCGGCTATTTTAATAAGTATTAGTTGATAGACCCTATTATAATATCAGAGGATTTTATAATAAATGTTTAGCTATCGTAAGGTAAAAACCCGACATGTTTATTTGTGGCGTGGTCTTACAAGATGCATTTTATTTTGAAAGGATTTTGAGACTTTAATAATCAATTTGAGTGTGGTTTTCTCACGCTGGTATTCCAGACTGACTCGGGTGTTAATTAACTGTAATGCTCGGATTAGACCGGGTATTATAGAATACATGATATGTTGCTATGGGGCTCAGGAGACGAGCTGGATGGCGATATGTACGTCCGTTCTTGATTATTACTCCGCTGTGTATTCAGTTTTGAGAATAAGTTTATATGACTGTCCAGATTGTATGTTATTGATGTCATAGAACTCTGATGATGTATTCTGGTAATGTATGTATAAACAGATATAGTCTTCTTTTTTGTAAAGATCTGTTATTATCTATTAAATTTTATTCCGCAGCGATGGTTAGATACTAATGTTGTTTTGTTTTCTCTTCTTTTACCTCTTCTTCTTTAACCCAAATGGTTCGTATTCCGTTCATCTTGAGTTGATTGATGGAGAATAGTGTTGACTCATGGGGTACGGATTTGCGGGCTGTTATAGTGGTATCAGAGCTTAGGTTGGTGATGGCCTTGGCTCTAGTGGGAATTACTCATAGAATAGAGTCTATAATACTCTAGATTGAGCTTGAGTGTAGTAATAGATATAAGCACGTATTTGGTAGTGAGTATAAAATTGTTTTTGTATTATGTTGATTTATCGGTTGAGTGTTTATGGATTCTGGTCGATGTGTGGGACGACATGTCATTGATAGGGGTTTCTAAACTCTTAAACAAGATAAACCGACACTTTATTGTTTTAAATAGGGTAAATGAAATATTTTACCCAAAAGATATTTTGATATAAAAGAATTGATTTTCTTGGATTATTATAGTATCGATGTGTTTTGTTGCTGAGATTATGATCAAACTGAGATTATAAAGTTTAAATTGGATTATATAAACCAAAAAGAAAATTTCAAGAATTGAGTTATGAATAAAATCATAAATAAAAGTAAAATTTAAGCTGTAATTTAGAATTTGAACCCAGAAATTTCTAGAAATGTCGAAAATGGATTTGGATTGAATATTTGGAGGTTTTTGATTCTCAAAGTTAGAATTATTTTTCAAAGAATTTTGAAAGGTATTTTGAAATAACTTCCAAATGAAAGTGTTTTAAAGATGGTTTTGAAATGTTATTTAGCATTGAACTCACTTTAGTCGCTCGGGGATGATTCTTATGATGCTGGCCACATCATTAGAGTCTATTTTCGAGTTTCTAAGTGACAGATTGCTGCCAAGGTTGTTTTGTATTGTTTTGAGGAAAGCAAGTTGTATCGAGAATTTAGTGAATGTTTATGGAGCTATAAAATAATAAGTTTGAATTAATAACTTTGGAATGTAAATTCCAATATGAGAATGGAAAATTAACTTAAGCTAGATAAATAGGATGAGTTGATTAAATAAATTGTATGCATTGAAATTAAGGAGATGAAATTTGTTACAACATGAATAATACGCCATTTATATTGATAAAGGTAGGAAACTAAATAATGTAGGCACTAAGTCTAAACAATTCACATATAGCACTATGCTATTTATTTTCAAATGCCAGGTTATTGGGTTCTACATGGATAGACTAGGCCTTATAAAACATACAAAAGTATGTACACAACACACTTCCTTTTTATATAAGCCCATTGAATTTACAAAACCATAAACTTATTTCTAAACTCGAGTTGGTGTTTAAAACAATTGTTTGAAACAAATTAAGTTTACATTTAATATCATACTTTAAATACTATAAATATACTTTTATTTATTTAAAAGATTAATAAGTTAAACTATGTTGCTTGGTGCTTAAAAATGAAAGTAACGAATCTAAATTTGAAAGAAGGTAATGTAAAATGCTAAAATTGGAAGTAGGTACATGAAACTTTTTAAAACAAAATACATATACTCATATTTGGCAAAAATATGCACATCCAAGTAGTAACATATATTTAAACAAGTAGTTGTCAAGTGAGACTATGATAATAATTGTATTAAACTCTAGTTCAAGTTATGAAATATATACAGGTCAAAAGAAAGCCTCCCTTTTCAAAAACCAATGTCAGGCTGTTACTTTATATACCAAAGCATGGACAGGCACATGCATGGAAGCATAAGACACATATAAGGTAAGCACAGGACAATAATTGCAAGGTAGAACCAAATTATTTCTTTTAAAAATCGAAACACTTTTTATTATATAACCTAAGTTTATTAAATACAAGTATATCTATATAAGTTTTAAATAGCTACTATTTCTGGCACTAAATGAAGTTCATTTACAAAGTGCTAAAAAAATCTGATTTGGAGTTAAATTAAAAATCGGAGGCGAACTAGTTTGATAAATTAATTAGTTAATTAAATTTGGAACTTAGATTAAATGGAAATTATTAAATGCGAATTGAGTGTGAATCAATATATTGGTTTGAAATCAATTTAGAATAACCAAAAAGTATGAAATTGTTTGATTTAACGAACATCAATCCAGTGTGTATAAAAAGATTGTAGTTTGTTGTAGACATACGTAAACAAGCGTAGCAAACAAATCAAAATAAATGAATTGATTTGGAATTGATAAAAGTTGAATATGGATTAGTAAAAATCGATACATGTATTAGTAATCGACTTAAAGTAATTATAGGCTTAAGTGACTATATTGGTAAATAAATATCACTAAAATTTGCATGAAAAATTGTTGTTTGTTGCAAATGGAAAGTAAATAAATTTTTGTGGATTGATAAACAGTGAATGAATTGATTTTAAATCAATTTTAAACAAATGAAATTTTATTAGATTTCATATAATATGTAACTTACATATTTAAATTGAGTTAGTACAGTTTCAGGGAGCCATTGGCTTGGTTTTAGCTGTGTATATTACTTTTAAAATGCGAAAGCTTGCTTATATAACGCTATAATAAGGTACGCTTACGCAAAAATTCAAAATAGGAGATATGAACTGCATATACTGATATATATTGTCATTTCCGGCCTGAGGCCGATATATGT
This sequence comes from Allium cepa, assembly GCA_030765085.1. Classification (NCBI taxonomy): domain Eukaryota; kingdom Viridiplantae; phylum Streptophyta; class Magnoliopsida; order Asparagales; family Amaryllidaceae; genus Allium; species Allium cepa. The sequence continues at coordinate 956,490,585 of CM060939.1, read as the reverse complement.
GTGTGTGTGTGTGTCTATATATATATATATATATATATATATATATATATGTATATTTATATTTGTGCATCCTGCGATATTGCAGAAGTCCGTCCGTACAAAGGAGACTCTGCCAAAATTTTCCAAAAATTTTGGAAGTTAGAAACTTTTGTTAACGACAAAACGATTTCAGATTGGAAATTGAAATAAATTAGTGAATGAAACTAATTTAAAATAATGATATGAATCAGTTATAAATGGAAGATAAAATACATTCAGAGTTGAAGATAAATTGAATTCATATGGAAATGGGAGAACCAATTTGAATATAAGTAGATATAAACTAAAGTGGTGAAGTGAAAATAAATATAAGAAGCGTATAAAATACTTATATTGAACTTAAGAAGAAATGGTAGAATTCTTAAGTAATATGGGTGTGGGGAAAATATATTGAATAAGCATTTGAGTGAAAATTTAATAAACATATGTGAAATGATAAACGTTGATAAGTGGATAGAAATCGAAATGAATGTGAATAAAAGAGAATGGATATAAATACGTAAGATGTACGTATATAATTTTATTCGCATAGCAATTTGATCCAGATTCGAGCATAGAATTTCGAGATAGTTATATCAATGCGAGTTAGGATTTTTCACTCGATTTTCGACGGCGAACCCTGGATATGGATTTTGATTGATTCTAGAAATTCTCTATCATAGTTATGACTATGCAAGGAGAATGACGCTATCTGATCAAGAAACCAGATCTGAGTCCGCACTAGAAAGTGGTGGACAATGCTAGTTCGGAAGTGAAATTGTGTGATCGAGTGAGCTGTCGGATTTGATATTGCGTACGGATGATATATGTACATCGTACGGGCTTAAATGGAATCAATATTGAAATTTTGTAAGGAAATCAATAAAAAAAAATTTGAATGTTGTGATTGGATATTATTGCTAAGTTGTAACGACTCAGAATTTTTATTAATTAAAATTCGAATATTTAATTAATTTTAAATATTAATAAGTGAATTTATAAGTCGAATAAATTTTATTTCGAATAATTGGATTTAATTGAATAATTAAATCGATAATTTAATATGTTAAATTATGGAAATAATTGAAAATTGGGTTAAATATGATTGAAAATGATTTGTAAAATTTTATTTTATCATATTGAAGTTAGGACGATATTTTAGAACTTTTAAAATTGAATTAAAAGTTAATTTGTGAAAATTGAATATTTTAATATTAAATCGACTAGTGAAAATAGTCAATTTTTGAACAGTCTCAGAATTGAACGAAACCAGTTCCATTGGATCCGTAATAGTTAGTTATTACCGGATTTCAATTTTCGTGTCAATCGGAGTTGTCGTTTGATCGTAGCAGCTCGAAACGCCTAGAATTGTTTTTAATATTAATTTGGCGAGTTAAAATAGCCATTTTTCAAAAAGTCTCGGATTTCGACGAAACCAGTTTCATTGGATCCATAATGTGATATTATTGTAAGGTTTCAAATTTCGTGTCAATTGGATTTACCGTTTGTCCGGTACAAATTAAAACGCCTAGAAAATCGCTTAAATCGGTTTAATTCAAATTGAAGTTTATTGCCATAACTCGCACAGATGACCGAATTAGCTTTCGAAACCTGTTCCATTGTGTCCAGAACGCGGGGTAAACCCTAGAAACGCTGGTTACGGCGCGTGAATCGGAGTTTGGAAAATTGGAATGAATAGTGTTCGTTCAAAATCCTATAAATAGCCCCTCCATTCTCTAAATAAAAAAAAACAAACCCTAAACCTAAACTTCAGCCGCCTCTTTCAAACCAAAGGCCAGAATTTCATTTCGATTCTCCTCAAATATCTTCAAATCTACACAACGATTCGACGAACTTTCAACTGCAAACTTGTGGAGCACAACATGTTCTACGTATTCAACGGTGGAGATGTGATTTGGAGCTGTGGATGGACCAAAAAATCGTGCGTGTTCATGGCGGCACGTCCTCGTTTTGTGTGCACAGATGAAGGACGAGCTTCATGCCTTTGAGGCCGAAGGTAGAGTTGGTTGAGGCCTTCGATACGGCGTATCCTGATCGAATTATCGTTGAGAGATGAGGTTGCAATATAAAACCCTAGGTGTTGAGCAAATGGGTTCGGCCTCTTCATGTTGCCTGGGTGTTCTTGCGCGTGAGGAAGAAGGAATGGTATACGGCCCAGATGCGTTGATTTCAAATGAACGGTAGATAATGAGTTAGGTTATAAATTTTATAAATTATGTTATAAATTTATGTATATAAATTCGAGTAAACTTTGAAAAATCATAACCTTTTCATACGAGGTCGAAAACGCGCGAAACCAGTTGCGTTGGAATCGTATGGACGAGTACTACGCGATGGAATTGGATTGGAGTCGTTTGGAGTTAGTGAGAATTTTGGGTAAAATTAAACGTCCGTTTAATTTTATTCGAAATAAATCGCTAAAACGAAATTGGAATCAAGGTGAGAACTTCTCACTCAATCGAATCAGTTTCGATTTTATTTTAAATAGTTATATTTAAAATATTTGAATGCATGTTTGAATGATGATTGTTATCTATTGATTGTTAAAATAGACATTATACGCCGTTAGTAAGCGGATTTTATTTATTAAAAACATATACCGCGAATATTTCATAAACAGTGAAATTGGTATTATATATATAATAGCAATATATATATATTGGCATATGTATATATTGGAGTTATTGATTTCCCGCATTTGCATAGCGGATGAGACCCTATTTCGCCGTCTATTAAGCGGATAATATTTTAAATCCTATATACTGCGATAATTCCGTACTGGAGCGGAATTGGTATTGTGCTAATGTTTGTGGATGCAGGAAAACAGGTTGGAGGGATCCAACTGGATTCCTCAACAGTATTTATTTGAATTCAGATATTTTGATATTTGATGGATTATCATATCGATATATGATATCGTTGTTGTCGTGATTGACTATTTGGTATGTAGCATCATTGGACCAAGTTTTGGAATTATAAAATGATTTTAAAGTGATTTTTGAAAATATATTATATGTTTGGAAATTGATTCATTTTAAATAAATAAACGTATAATTTTAATGTTATAAAAATTATGATTTCGAGAAATACGATTAAAGATTTATTTTTGAAAATATGAGGTTAATGGTTTTATAAAATAGTTAAATCGGGATTTTTGAATTTATTATAAAAAGTTTAAAATAGGATTTATAAAATTTGATTATTTTATAAATCAAGAGAATGATGAAATTATAAAGGAGATTAAAGATGTTTTAAAATAATGGTATAAATTGATTTTATAAAGGATTTATAAATGAATATTTATAAATTGAAATATTGAGATTATAAAACGGGTTTTTATAAGTGTTAGAATGAATTGTGAATGAATTTCAGAAATGAATGAAATTTATAGAATTATAAACGGTGAAGTTATAAAGTAATTTTATAAGCAGTAGGTTTATAAAATTTACAAAGTTATTAAAAGAATGGTTTTGGATAAATAATTGAATCTTATAAGTTATAAGATTTAAAATTATGAAGTTCAAAGGAACGATTTTTCAAACAAATAAATTATAAGTATTTCACTTATGATATGAACTTTTGTTTTATAATTGAGTTATAAATTGAATAGGTTAATAAAGGAATTTATAAAAGGAAGTTGTTATAAAATAAATAGAAATGGAATTTATAAACTTTATTTTATAAATTCGCAAACGACTTACTTTAAGAAGTAAATTGTTGTAACCTATTAATGGAGTTATATTCACGTTTTTGACAGTGAATAATCCTTTGAAATAAAATGAATAAAAGGATGAAATTTGTTAACGTAGTATATTCACGTTTTGAATAGTGAATAATATGTTAAAGAAGATGTTTAGGATGTGATATTTTAAATTGAATTAAAACGATCTAACGATGTTTTAAGATGTGTTGAGATTCGAAACCATAGATTTCAGCATTTATTGTTGAAATAGACGTTTTCGAGAAATAGAAGGAAATGGTGGACTATAACACCGTTGTTATAGTAAATGATTTTCGAAAGGAAATGTTTTGTATAGTATTGGGATTTATATATCTATTTAAATTTCGATTCCCTATACTAGTGACTTTGGGTTGTCGTAACGATGTTTTACGTAACATTCGTTTTGGCCCAAATGAATATGTTTAAGAGAATGATTTCCTTAAAGAATGAAATATGTACTTAATCTCGATTTAAGTATATCGAATATTTTCCAAGTGTTGAAAATAAATAAAATTTGTGAATTACTTATGAATAAATAAGTATGGTAATGTTTTCGAATGTAAAGTGAATATTAGAGAATTTATCTTTTTGAAGATAAATTGAAAATGAATAATTGATATCGTATATTCATAGACATTTTGGAATATAAATTCATTATGGAATTTATAAATGAAAAGGAGAAGTTGTTTAAAAATAAATATTGATTTATTTTTGAAGTGTGAAAATTATATATCTTGTAAAGATATTTTGGGAAATAAATAATTGGAAAATTATTTAGAAACTGTGATGTGTGCATATCCATTGGTAGTTCAATAACCGACTATCAATATTTCCCTTTGAATGGGTATTTGATGTGATTTGTTTGAATTTGAATGCCACACTTATTTTTGAATAAGCGCTCACTATTCGGGTTAACCGGGAAAGGACCATGGGGTCGTATAACCCATTCCGAATATGTGATACGTCGTTATGATAGCATTGAAGATCGGTGTTGAATACCCGGTATTTGCGAGAGCGATAGGATGACCTGTCGATTGACACTGCACCGAGTAGCTACGTTATTGAGTTCTCCATATGTGATGGTGAATCCGATCAGGATCGTGAATATCCGGATTGCAAGGACTTCTTTGTAAGTGCCTTTGGTTCTGTTCGAGCCCGGAACAGACTTGTATGGATTGTATGTCTGACATTACAAATTGAGATATAAAGCCGATTTCTTTCAAATATATTTCTGTTGGTGGCGGAGAATTTATTCTTTTAGCTTAGCACCCTTCTCTGAGACGTACGAGCTCAGAGATTATGTAGTTGAAGGTTATCAGCAATATATTCCCAATTTGGTAATGTGACATGCTGAGTGTTGCTGTGAAATGATCATTGTGTTGATTATTTGTGATAGGATCATTTGTTTGATCGTCTATTCTGGTGATCATTTCTATGATCATTTGCTGACCCAAAGCATGGCTTTTTTATAAAGTATGTTTTTGTGGACGTGACTTCGTCGAGCCTCACACCCCGTGAATGGTCAAAACAGGAAAGATGCGGCAAGGTTATGAGGGGTAGCGCCCTTTAGGATATGTGCATTTCCATCTGGAAAAGGGTGGTATCATGGTATGGAGCCCAGATACTTACTCATGTTGAAAACACTTTATGATTGTGTGAATTGATTGCGAGCGCTCGGTTGAAAGGTCCCAAAGGACCGGGGGATGGCATACTCGGTCATTTGTTACTCAGTTAGGGGTAACCCGGCCTTGTGTTGGTAGAGATCCGGTTTGGTTCTTGGGGATGTCCATCCAGAGGCATTCTCATGTGGCAATGGGAAGTTCCTTGGCCTGATCATTCGTTGGAAATCCAATTCCCAATACGAAACTTGTACGGTATTAGTTGTAGAACCTGCCATTTACTTATGGTGGTCAACACTGTTTGGATGGTAGCTATAGTAGGCATAGTTCGAAATGTTTATGCTGGCTAAGATTTATATTCTACTTTCGAAATAAATTTTTCCTACACTATGCACTAGTAATAATATCAAATGTTCTTTTAAATGCGTATCAAGCATCTTTGACTATCATAAGGAGAAATCTCCTCCGATTCTGCGTTTGCATTGTGTGTGTGTGCGGGAGGCCTTATGGTAGTCTCATTCTTAAAAGCATTGCGAATTGACTTTAAAAATATTTTTTTCTATTTTGATTTTAAAGATAAATAAACTGTTTTGAGTTCTCACACCAGTCACATGACTGACTCGGAGTTTATTGTTTTCCTTCCTAAACTCTGGGTGCCCACCAATTTCCACACGGGAAGTCGAGAGTTAGGTTTATCAGGATATTCTGGAGTTGCTGGAGGCAAGCTGGATGGCATGGCGTATTACTTATATAGTATTTCTTTTCCGCTGTTTATTGTTGTTGTTGTACACTCTGATGATATGATGTAATGTGATGTAATGTAATAACTGATATAGTTCTTTGTTTAAAGATTATTCATTTACTATTATATGTTGTTCCGCTGCGAATTGTGAGATTCTGATATTGTTCTGTTGTTTTCTATTCCGTTCTATTTTCTATTTTATTTTCTCTCCATTTTCTCTCTTTTTCGCTCTTCTTTTTTCTCTTTCTTTTTCTTAAACATTGAGAATTCGTATTTCTGTTCATCTTGAATCAATCTATGGAGATTAGTGCATATTCAAGGAGTACGGATTTGCGGGTCTTCACATAAGTAGGATATACAGGTATTATAAAGGAAAATGAAAATTGGTTTTGATTCCATAAGACAAATTTGAATTGCTCGACAAAAAATGTGACGACCTGGAATTTTTAAGCATTTGTAACCGGAATATTTAATTGATTTGAAATATTTAAAAGTTTAATTTTAACTTGAATTCAAATATCACAATTTATTTGATAATTAAATTATTGAATTAAATAGTTTGAAACTGAATAAAATCTGAAATCTGAGATTTTAAGGCTATTAAAAATAATTTGAAGGCATGTAAAATTTGTATTGATAATACCGAAGAGAATAGAATTCTTAAGATTGAATTTTACAAGTGATTTGTTCGGTTTTGAGATTTCATCATTCAAATTGATATTTAAAAATAGCCTTCCGAGGCACAGTCTCGGAATCCGACGAAACCAGTTCCATTGGGTCCGTAATATTGAATTATTATCGGATTTCAAATTTCGTAGCGATCAGAGTTGCTATGTGAGCGTACGTTATATAAACGCGTTGAAAATCTAATTGATAATAATCGATTTGAATTTGAATTAAAAATAAGTGAACACTGTAGCAAGGCATCTTCAACACGCTTCCCTTGCCTTCTCGAACACACCATCCCTTACCTTGTTTCTTTTTGAACTCGAGACCATTATCCTTTCAGTTCAAAATGCTCGAAAAAAAATAATAATAAATAAATAAAAGAAGAAGCTTATGGGGGAAGCCGCGTTTTGTTTTAACAAAAAATATAGTATCAACAAACAAACGCATCATCAGTAAGGGTTCACCATCTCCTTCTTTTCCCATCTCCTCAAGTCATTTCGATAATATATATATATATATATATATATATATATATATATATATATATATATATATATATATGAAAATGGTCGAGCTTCCTCTCAAGGATTCATTCTGAAATCGAAACCATATTCTTTTCCCCTCTTCCAATTTCACAAATTCGAATAACTCCATTTCCCTTTTCCCTTTTTGCGTACGAATTTATTTCGTTCGAGAAAAAAATGGCGGACGATCTCCTCTCGAGTACGATGGCTCGCGACCTTCGCATTCTTGTGGATCGGAGTCGTTTCCCTCTCGAATTCCTTTCAGCGAAGACAAGGAGAGCTTAGGGGCTAGGGGTTCGACTGTTTGGGCTCCTATCATGCGTGCTTCTTGTGAGTTGAGGCTCGATCGATCAATCGAAGCGAGTGGAAGTGCTCGCGCTCGCGAGATTTAGGGCTCACGTAGGGCAGATGGGTCATTCGAGCACTGTCGCGACGGTAGAAGGAATTTCGAAGCCGGGGGTTGTGATGGCAAGGCGACACAGTGGGGTTTGAGCTAGGGTTTTGAGGCAAAGCGCTCGTTAGGGCTGCGGCAACAAGTCGTGGGGGTTTTGGGCTAGGCAGTAAGGTAAAATTTCATTTTTTTGTTAATTAAAATTAATTATATATCTATATCTTGGCTGAAAAAAAAAGAAAGGAAAAAAAAACAAAAAAAGGGGGGGACACATTCAGGGAACTTAAAATTTTGATGCTGAAACGTGAGTTTTATGTATAAGGTTTGAAGAAAAAAGGGAATAAAAATAAATTGTTATAGATTGGGAATGATGTACAGTAAAATAAATTACTGATTTATAGTAGTAATAATTATTATTGTTCCACCGGAACGATAAGCAGGAAGAAAAGAAATTAATTTGACAACTAGGTTTTAAATAGTCGTGTTTTCAAATGTAAATTTGGGTTATTAATTAATTATGCAAAAATTAAATTTATGTACAAACAATTTATATAAGGTTTTAGAAGGAAATTATAGAAGGGATTTGTGATAAAATTTTACGATTTACGAATTTAATTTATTTTGTTACCAAAAGATGTAATAAAGGAAAATTAATTCAAAATTAAATTGAATGGTAATTAGGTGTTCGATTTATATTTCGAATATTAATAAATCGTAAATTGGTTTGTACAAGGTTAAAAGTCGCAGAAGAACAAGATGAGTTTGAGGTGAATAACAATCTTAGGCCAAAGGTGAGTTAATCTCACTCAGTTAAATTTAACTTTAAATGATTAAATTTAAATAATTGTTTGAAATGGTTGAATTGATTTATGTGCTGTAGTGTGGTATATATTTGGAATTGGCATTTTATATTGTGCTAACATCTGTGGATGCAGGGAGAACAGGTTGGAGGGATCCAACTGGACCCCTCAACTTTATTTAATTATTTAATATTCTCTGTTCTGAATATTTGATATCCTGTAGTGAAGTATGTGAAAGTATTGAATGCTATGGCTTGATTGTTGTAATCGGGCAATAATGAATTACCAAATATATAATTTGAGTTTGGAAATGGAAATAAAAGAAGTGAAATTGTAAGTAAAATAATTATAGAAAAATTGAATAAATTTATAAATGTACTGGGAAGGAAATAAAGTGACTCTAAAATTTTAACAATTAAATTTTGAGTATGGTAAGGAAAATTTAAATAAACAGAAAGTTAATTAAACTTAAACTTCAATGTTTTTGTTTTAAAGAACAAAGCATTTATTTTGAATTTTGAATTTAAATTATTTAAGAAGAATAAAGAAGAAATTGGGAATAACCTGAAATTTGTATATTTCAGCTAAAGGATTAAAAAAATCAAACTGAAAATAGCAATAAAGTTCATAATTAATGAATTTTGAAATGAACTGATAAGTAAAGAAATTTATTTAAAATGGAATAAATAGGGAATCAATTTGGAGAATTGATTTAAGTGATTGAGATTGGAAATCTCTCTCTGAATAACCAAGTACGTTTTCAAAGTAATTTTTTAATTATAAATTAAAGGTTTAAAGTTGTTTAAGAAATATGTTTGAAAAATTTACTGTTTCTAGATATTTAAATTCTAAAGTAAGTATTTCTTTTTAATCTATTATAGCAATGATTATTTAAAGAGTGATAGTATTTTATTTTTAAAAGTGAAAATCTAGTTTTATATTGTAACAACCTGCATATTTATCGAGTTTGTATTTAAATATTTTATTTAAATATTAACTCGTTAATCGGATTTTGGTCCGAAAAGCTACTTTTTGGAAACGGTCAAATTAGGACTCGAGACCACTTCCATTGAGTTCGAAATGTCGTTTACAACTTTTTTAAGTATAAACATCGATAGGTTTGGAGTTAGTGAAATTTCACTAACTTTTCCCGCTTTGGACTTTGGGTTGGTTTAGCCTATTAAGCCCAAGTTCCAACCCTCTTCTCCTCACTCTTCATAAATTTCCTAACTAATCAAGCTTTGGCATTAATGGTGGAGGGAATGGGAAATTAAAATTCCAAAACTCAAATTCAATTGCAATCCATCTTTCTACTCCAAATTCAAGAAGAAGACATTGGATTCAAGCTTCTTGTGCTTAGATAGAAGAAGGATTGATTGTTGCTTGCTTAAAACTTCATTTTCATTGATATTTGGTGCAAAGGTGAGATTTTTATCTCACATTCTTGTCTATAACTATCACGGATGTTTGGGAATGATTTCCTACCACTTTAGCATGTACATTTGCATTTGGTTTGGATTGGATTGGCAAAAAATTCCAACTTTTAGTGTTTTTGGTGAAAATCTGCCCTTAGGTCGCTCTGCCTTTGCTAGTTCGTTCGCGTGGAAAAGTCTCGGCCTTCGAATAGCTCGTTTCCGACCTAAAATGGCCTATAACGTAAGGTCGCTCGGCGCTTCGGAATTAGGTCGTGGGTCGTTGGGCTTTAGGTCGCAAGCTCCTTAGGTCGTAGGTCGTTCGAATGTTAGGTCGCTCGGCCCTTATCTCCTTAGGTCGTAGGTCGTTCGAATGTTAGGTCGCTCGGCCCTTATCCCCTTAGGTCGCTAGGTCGCGATGTTTTAGGTCGCTAGGTCGCGACGTTTTAGGTCGCTAGGTCGCGACGTTTTAGGTCGCTACATCCTATGCCTCTATAGGTCGCTCGACCTCGTTTATGACCATAGGTCGCTCACCCCCTCTTCGTTAGGTCGCTCGTCCTAGCCTTCCATTTTTAGGTCGCTAGGTCGCGACGTTTTTAGTCATTAGGTCGCGACGTTTTAGGTCGCTTGACTTGTTTTCCTCTAGGTCGCATGGCCTTTAGACCATTAGGTCGCGAGCGTTAGGTCGTTAGACCTTACCTTCCTTAGGTCGCTTGACCGGTTAAACCTTTAGGTCGCTCAACCCTACTACCATTACTAGGTCGTTTGGCCATAGCTCGTTAGGTCGCGTGACCTTATAAACCGATAGGTCACATGACATTATAACCCTATAGGTCGTTGGACCTTTGACTCGTAGGTCGTCGGACCTTATCCCGATAGGTCGCTTGACCCCTTGGACCCCTAGGTCGCAACCCTTAGGTCGCTCGACCCTATTACCCTTAGGTCGTTAGACCTCATTTTGTCTTCACTAGGTCGTACCGTTTTGGTCGGGGCGCTGTCCCACACCCCACCGGGGGCGCTGCCCCCTAGACCCCCGCGACCTGACCGGGCAGGTCGAACCCCGTAAGCGGTGGCGTTGCCCCCGCACCCCCACCTTGGGGGGTTGCCACCCCCCCTGGACCCCCCTCCGTAGGGGATCTTATCTGAAAAACATTGAGCTAATTTCCTTGGATTTTATTCACATCTCCGTATGCGATCTTTGTGACTGATTGTTTCTACAATTGCTTCTGTGTTTTGTCACTTTATAATATAAAGGTTTCAATACTAGTAGTAAATATCAAAACTCTTTTAACAAACAATTTCAACTCTATTTTTAACAACAAAGCTCTTTTCTTAAACCGTTTTCCAATCTATTAGTATATACAAACCTTTACCTCACTCGGATGAGAAATCTAATTAAACGACTTAGTAAAACAAGTGGTATGAAACGCTTGCGTTCACTTCGTCGGTTAATTCTTGGACTTGTTCGATTGAACCTCTTGTGACAATTTTATTAGTGAAGATTTACAGTTTGTTCGTAAATATTTAAGTTAAGCAAGTGGTTATGGGACATGAAGCTAAACTTCTATATTTACTAGCTTAGTGTAATTGACACTTCTCGTTGATCTTGACGATCATTCTGATGATTTAGACTAGCAACTGTGCGATGTCTCTTGTTGCGAGGTTAGACTAGACACCACTTGTGTGATTCCACTCACACATACCTTTTTGCTTTTTGGTTAGTCTGGACCTTAATCTGTGTGATTCCATTCACACATGTGGGGTAGCTCCCCTTGGTCTTCGGACCGTCATGTGATAGGCCTCTTTCTCTTTTCTATGATTTCTGGACTTCTTGCATTGATTTCTAGAATTTATGTCATTGACTTGTTATGAGTACAAGTTTGGGGTATGATGCCCTTTCCGAATCTTTGAGAAGATTCTTGTGATATTGATTATCTCTTATTGATTGATCTTCTGTTGATCATTATTTACATACTTATAGTGGTATGTCATTATGGATGTTTATGTTTATGCCATATCTTTTGTGTTATATCATGTCATCTGATATTTATAGCTAGACTGACCCGTTTATTATTTTCTTAAATAATACTCGGGTCAGACCGAGATGTTACAGGTGCTTCTGCTTGACTTCTTCCCAGGGATTCATCACTCTGACTTTGGCTAACTGTTTAGATTAGCAGTTTTTGCTGTATACACTTGAGATATAGACTCATAGTTGTATTCTTTTGTATAGCACATGTTGCTATTCTTTTGTATTATCGTGGATCTTACTGACCACTACTCTGATGTACACTTTCATGTGTTAGTTATATATTCATATCTTCTTCCGCCTTTGTGATATGGATATTTGTGACTGTTTTGTGATATGATTATTTCTATGTTTGTTTCCGAAGATTATTTATAGCCACCGTGTGATAAGCAATTACATGGATGGTCGCTCCTCAACAGCCTTATTCTCCGTGCTAGTTGACAGCACTACTCCGGAGTGTTCTTGGCTAGCGTGGGTATAGAGGTGGGGCGTCACATATATTTTATTTAGTAACCTTATTTTCAAATAGTCATATAGTATGTATTTTTAACAAATCATTGAAGTAGTTTGGAAATAAATGTTTTAATGTATATTTCAAAGTAAAGTGTTTTAAATTATTTAAAATCTAGTTTTGTGCTTGGTGATTTCAGAGGAGATAGAAAATAATTGGGAAAGTTTATTCTGAAAGGAAAGATGGTTTTGAATCTGTTTTCAAAGGATTGAAAAGAGAAATATATCTTGTGAAGATATTTTGAGGTTAATAAATAATTTGGGAAATTATTTATTGTTGGATGGTTGTTTGTGAATATTAATTGATAGTTAAATCACCGACTATCAATATTGGCCAAATGCGTTGATCGTTTCGAAGAGACCGAGATCGAGATTTATTTCTCGAAAGCCACTTCGAGCCGGTTTGTACGTTTCGTGAAAACGATTTTGGATTCGAAGATGAAGCAGTGAAGTGCAAGGGCTAGTCGCTACTAATCCTGAGGATATTTCCAATATGGATGTAGTAGGAAGAGTGCCTTCGGTTACGTTCGAACCTGGGATGGACTTGTATGGATGAATGCTTGCGAAACATCGTCAGGTGGATGATGGGCATTCAAAGGAATATGTTCTATAAAGGTAACGGTTAGCCTCAAGCCTCATCAAATGGGAACGACTGAAAATCAGGGGTTATGCAGCAAGGCTAGGTGGGTAGTACCCAAGCAGGGTGAGGTCATTCCTGTCAAGATGTCCCGTTTTATTTCGGCTTAGTGGGTGGTTGCTGATCCCAACCGCGGGGTGATCTCACTCAGGATTATCCAGTAAGGGGTAGTCCCGGCCTTATGTTGCAGGGGAGCGGGCGTACTCCTCGGTACGGTGATCTAGGCCCCGTACTGTGACAGGTGGTACCCCAGTGCCTAGTCATTAGTTGGAAATCCATTCTCCCTACGAGCCTTGTACGAGTTTTGTTTGTATTACCCACTCTGTGGCTAGTAGCTGGAATTTAATAGATGTAACAATTTCGGCTATTTTATAAGTATTTGCATATAGACCCTATTATAATATCAGAGGATTTCTATAAAAATTGTTTTAGCTATCGTAAGGTAAAATCCCGACATGTTTATTTGTGGCGTGGTCTTACGAGATGCTTTTGTTTTCAAAGGATTTTTGAAACTTTAATAATCAATTGGGTGTGATTTTCTCATGCTGGTATTCCAGACTGACTCGAGTGTTATTTAACTATAATGCTCGGTTCAGACCGAGTATTATAGGATACAGGATATGATGCTGTGAAGCTTAGGAGACAAGCTGGACGATGATACGTATTCTCATACTTGTATATATATATTTCCGCTGTGTTGAGTTGTTATGTACCCATTTGTATGATATTGTTGTTGAGCTATGATTGATGTACTCTGATGATGTAATATATATAAACAGACATATTTGATTTGAGTAAAGATCATTTATTTTCTATTATATTTTATTCCGCTGCGATGGTTAGATTCTGATGTTGTTTCTATTTTCTTCTTCTACCTCTTCTTCTTTAAAACCAAATGGTTCATATTTCTATACAACTTGAGTTAATTTAGATAGAATAATGTTGACTCAAGGGGTATGGATTTGCAGGCTGTTACACTTGGTATCAGAGCATAGGTTGGTGATAACCTTGGCTTTGGTGGGAATTACTCATTTAAATTAGAGTCTATAGTACTCTAAAATGAGTTTAAGCGTATTAATAGATATGAGCGCGTATTTGTTAGTGAATATAAATTGTTTTAATATGTGTTGATTGACTTATTGAGTGGCATATGAACCTTCGTCGGCATAGTCTGCGCAACTGTATCGAAGGGGTTTCTAAACACTTGAATAGAACGATCGACACAGTATTGTTTTAAATGTGGGTAAATGAAATAATTTTACCCAAAATATATTTTGATATATATAAAAATTTTGTAAACTATTTAGCTAAAATGTGGTTGCTTGGATGTTAGGAAGAATAATATTAAAGCATTAACTTTGTTAAGTGAAAATTTAACTAGAAATTGAAAGTATAACCAAAGTTTAAAGAGAATAAATTCATTATAAAATGAAATTTATAAATATGAATTATAAATGTAATTTATGAATTGAAATACAATCAAATGGAAATTTCTATAAGCATAAACTGTACAAATGAATTACAGTTAAAATTTATTTAAGCAGGCTTTAAAAATTTAAAATCCCGGAGATTTGGAAATGTTTATCGAGGTGTTTTGGAGATAAATAATAATATTGTTGTTTTGGAGATATTTCTGAATGGAAATCTGTTTTAAATGGATTTTGAAAGTGATATAGCATTGAAATCATTTGGATTATTGGAAAATAATTCTGATGATGACGGCCGCATCATCAGTATTCATTTTCGAATTTCTAAATGATGGATTGCTGCCAAAAATTTATTTGCTCAGAAGAGCTAGTTGTTTTTGAAAATTTCAAAGGAAATTTGTTGGGATAAAACCAGGATTGGATTAAATTTTGAGAAATGTGATTTGAGATGTTGGAGATTTCAAGATAATTTGAACCAAAGCCGAGAGATTAAAAATCCCGATGAGATAATTGTAAGCTTATAAATTGGGATGATTTTTAAATCAGGAAGGGAATATAAGCTTTGAATGTTGGAATTTAAATTTAAGGGGAATGTTAAAACTGAAATTAACTTGGATTGGGAAATAAAATTTAACTGGATTGAAGTAATTGAGTAGGCTGAAAATAATATCCAGTTGTATTTGAATTAAGTTGAAATCGAATTGAGATTAAATAAATCTGAGTTAAAATTTAATTGAATTGGAATAAGAATTCAGTTGAATTAATGAATGGAATTAAATTCTTACTGGAACGAATGGGTTTTAATTGAAGTAAAATTCGGTGAGTTGCCGATAATATTTAATAAAATGAAAATTCTTAAATAAATAATTGTAAACCATTTAAATTGTTAAGGATTTGAAATAACTTGCAGCCTATAAGGAAAATTGAAATGGTTATGGAACGAAATAGCTTAGATTGTCTTTGAGCTAAATAAAATAGTTTGGAATAAACAATTATGGAATAAATAAGAATTTAATGGAAGTGAACTTAAGTTTGAAGTGAAATAAATTGAGTAAATTAACTTAAGTTAAGAATAATTAGAAGCTCGACTACGAGTAAAATTGGAAGACCATTAAATTAAAGCTTGATTTGAATTAATTCGGGAATGGGTAATAATATGCAAGCTTGGAATGGAGCTAAATAAATGGTCATGAATGAATTGAATTAAAAAGGGAATTAATTGGTAATGAAATTTGGAGATGGAACTTGAATTGGTTAAATGAAGTCGAATACCAATTTAATGTGGCAAATGTTTAGTTTGCAAATTAATTATGAAATGAGTATTGGATGTAACCAATATGAAATGTTCCAAGATAAATAATTGGATTCAAATAAAATGAATGAGAATATAGCATGCAAAATAAATTGAACGGAATCAATTAAAAAGGAATCAATTTAAATTGGTTATAAAACATAAGTACTTATTTATTCACATAGATCTCGTCAAATTGCATAGAATGGATTGTCATTTGATGTAAATGGAGGTAATTAAAATTCTATAAATTGATAAGAGTGAAATAAATTGATTTTGAGAGTAATTGAATTAAATATGAGTTTGTTTTGCTTAGAAATAAATTAAATGTAAGTGATTAAGTTTTAAACCATTTAAAGTAATGAAGTTGTATATGAATGGATTGAAAACCATTCAAATTGAACGAAAATGGTTTGTAAATTAATTGGAGCAGTTGAATTAGCATGAAAATTGTATAAATTGCATACGGAGAAATGTTTGGTGTGAATTTCTTTTAGAATTCATGTGTTTAACTATTGCAACTAAGTGAAATATAATTAAACTTGTTATATTTGACACTTACATGTTTAAATTGAGTAAGTATAGTTTCCTGGAAGCTGTGTGGCTGGATTTTGTTACGCTAGTTGCTAAAAATTATAAGTCGCTTGCTTAAAATGCTAAATAAGGTACGCCTACGCAATAAAAATAGGATATATGAACTGTTTTTGGTTTTTCCGACCGTGTGGGTCGATGTATATATATTTATATCTATTGTCAAATTGCAAAAACTCCTCCATACAAAGGAGACTCTGCCAAAAATTTTCAGAAATTTTGGGAGTTAGAATTTTTTTTTGAAATTTTGGAAAATTATATTAACGACTAACGAATTCAAATTGGAAACTAAACTAAATTAGTAAAGGAAACCATCTTAAAGTAATGATATGAATTAGTTATTAATGGAAAAAAATTCAATATTTAGAGTTAAAGATAAATTAAATTCGTATGGAAATGAAAGAATTAATTTGAATAGAAATAGATATAAACTGAAGTGGTAAGATGAAAATGAATACAAGAAGCATATAGAATGCTTATACTAACTTAAGAAGGGAATGGTGAATTCTTGATTGGGAATTGATACTACAAATATAATCTAAGTTAATATTTGAATGAATAAATACCGACAGTTTGTAAGAAAGTTGATATGATGATTTGAGAATATTGTGAGTGGATATTAGTGCTAAGCAGGATATGCAGGTAATCTAAATGGAAAAGAGAATTGATTTTGATTTTAGAAGATAAATTCGAAATGCTCGACAAAAAGGTATGTGTTTAAATTTCTGTGAAGTTTGATTGGGTTTTTGGATTAAGCCACTTGGCCTTTTGTTTTCTTTTTGGATTTGGGAGGCCGTAGAGCCATTTTGTAGTTGTACCGAGTCAGCCGCGCAAAGGAGACGCTGGCGAAATTTTTTGGAAATTTAGAGAGTTAGAAAATTTTTGAGAAAATTTTGATAATTCAAAATTTAGTTTTGAATTATAGTTTGAATAGCTGAACAAGTAAGTTATTTGAAAACTATAGGAGGTTTTGGAAAAGTTTGGAAAGTTGATAAGAATAATAATGGGTCTTTTATAAAAGATAGTTGATAGATGTTGAATTGTTAGAAACCATTTGGTTTCGGGAAAAAGTAAACGGGTATTGGACCATTCTTCCTAAGTAGCAATTTCGGGGACGAAATTCTTTTAAGGGGGGAGGAATGTGACGACCCGGAATTTTTAAGCATTTGTAACCGGAATATTTAATTGATTTTAAATATTTAAATGTTTAATTTTAACTTGAATTCAAATATCACAATTTATTTGATAATTAAATTATTGAATTAAATAGTTTGAAACTGAATAAAATATGAAATCTGAGATTTTAAGGCTATTAAAAATAATTTGAAGGCTTGTAAAATTTGTATTGATAATACCGAAGAGAATAGAATTCTTAAAATTGAATTTTACAAGTGATTTGTTCGGTTTTGAAATTTTATCATTCAAATTGATATTCAAAAATAGCCTTCCGAGGCACAGTCTCAGAATCCGACGAAACCAGTTCCATTGGGTCCGTAATATTGAATTATTATCGGATTTCAAATTTCGTAGCGATCAGAGTTGCTATGTGAGCGTACGTTATATAAACGCGTTGAAAATCTAATTGATAATAATCGATTCGAAATTGATTAAAAATAAGTGAACACTGTAGCAAGGCATCTTCAACACGCTTCCTTTGCCTTCTCGAACACACCATCCCTTACCTTGTTTCTTTTTGAACTCGAGACCATTATCCTTTCAGTTCAAAATGCTCGAAAAAAATAATAATAAATAAAGGAAGAAGCTTATGAGGGAAGCCGCGTTTTGTTTTAAAAAAAAATATAGTATCAACAAACAAACGCAACATCAGTAAGGGTTCACCATCTCCTTCTTTTCCTATCTCCTCAAGTCAGTTCGATCAAAAAAAAAAATATAAAATTGGTCGAGCTTCTTCTCAAGGATTCATTCTGAAATCGAAACCATATTCTTTTCCCCTCTTCCAATTTCACAAATTCGAATAACTCCATTTCCCTTTTCCCTTTTTGCTTACGAATTCATTTCGTTCAAAAAAAATGGCGGACGATCTCCTCTCGAGTACGATGGCTCGCGACCTTCGCATTTTGTGGATCGGAGTCGTTTCCCTCTCGAATTCCTTTCAGCAAAGACAGGGAGAGCTTAGGGGCTAGGGGTTCGACTGTTTGGGCTCGTATCCTGCGTGCTTCTTGTGAGTTGAGGCTCGATCGATCAATCAAAGCGAGTGGAAGTGCTCGCGCTCGTGAGATTTAGGGCTCACGTAGGGCAGCTGGGTCATTCGAGCACTATCGCGACGGTAGGAGGATTTTCGAAGCCGCGGGTTGTGATGGCAAGGCGACGCAGTGGGGTTTGAGCTAGGGTTTTGGGGCAAAGTGCTCGTTAGGGCTGCGGCAGCAAGTCGTGGTGGTTTTGGGCCATTGTTAATTAAAATTATTTATATATCTATATCCTGGCTGGAAAAAAGAAGAAAGGAAAGAAAATGGGGGGACACATTCGGGGAACTTAAAATTTTGATGCTGAAACGTGAGTTTTATGTATAAGGTTTGAAGAGAAAAGGGAATAAAAATAAATTGTTATAGATTGGGAATGATGTACAGTAAAATAAATTACTGATTTATAGTAGTAATAATTATTATTGTTCCACCGGAATGATAAGCAGGAAGAAAAGAAATTAATTTGACAGCTAGGTTTTAAATAGTCATGTTTTTAAATGTAAATTTGGGTTATTAATTATTTATGGAAAAATTAAATTTATGTACAAACAATTTATATAAGGTTTTAGAAGGAAATTATAGAAGGGATTTGTGATAAAACTTTACGATTTACGAATTTAATTTATTTTGTTGCCAAAAGATGTAATAAAGGAAAATTAATTCAAAATTAAATTGAATGGTAATTAGGTGTTCGATTTATGTTTTGAATATTAATAAATCGTAAATTGGTTTGTACAAGGTTGAAAGTCGCGGAAGAACAAGATGAGTTTGAGGTGAATAACAATCTTAGGCCAAAGGTGAGTTAATCTCACTCAGTTAAATTTAACTTTAAATGATTAAATTTAAATAATTGTTTGAAATGGTTGAATTGATTTATGTGCTGTATTGTGGTATATATTTGGAATTGGCATTTTATATTGTGCTAACATCCGTGGATGCAGGGAGAGCAGGTTGGAGGGATCCTGTGAGGACCCGATTCTTCGACTTCCGAAAACTGACATCAATACGTTCACTGTATCAATTGTCGAGCAACAGAATGCCGGAAAACCAAACACTTAGGGTTTTAAGAAAAAGAAAAAGGTAGAAGAAGACAGAAAAAGATAGAATAGAGTAGAAAGAAATAACAGAACAATATCAGTATCTCACAATCGCAGCGGAACAACATATAATAAATAAACGAATAATCTTTAAACAAAGAACTATATCAGTCATTACATTACAACACATTACATTACATTACATTACGTCAAAGTGTACAACAACAACAACAACAAACAGGGGAAAAGAAATACTATATACTAGTAATACGCCATGCCATCCAGCTTGCCTCCAGCAACTCCTGAATTCCAGAATATCCTGATAAACCTTAACTCTTGACTGCCCGTGTGGAAATTGGTGGGCACCCAGAGCTTAGGAAAGAAAACAATAAACTCCAAGTCAGACATGTGACTGGTGTGAGAACTAAAACAGTTTATTTTTAAAACAAAGAATAGAGGAATATTTTTAAAATAGATTCGCAATGCTTTTAAAAATGAGACTACCATAAGACCTCCCACCACACACACACGCAAACGCAGACTTGGAGGAGATTTCTCCTTATGATAGTCAAAGATGCTTACTACGCAAAATCAAATCAATTTTGATATTATTATTAGTGCATAGTGTAGAAAACATTTCGAAAGTAGAATATAAATCTTAGCCAGCATAGGTACCATTATATTATGCCTGCTATAGCTACTCATGAGGAAGCAGGTTCTACAACTAAAACCGTACAAGTCTCGTATTGTTTCTTTGGATTTCCAGCAAATGGTCAGGCCAAGGAACTTCCCATTGCCACGTGAGAACGCCTCTGGAAGGACGTCCTCGAGAACCAAACCGGATGTCTGCCAACACAAGGCCGGGTTACCCCTAACTGGGTAACAACTGACACGAGTATGCCATCCCCCGGTCCTTTGGGACCTTTATCCGAGCGCTCGACACTACACCAGAAAAGACTTTTGGTAGAGTTGAAAAAACGCTACCATAACTTATGGTAGCGTTTTAGAGAACGCCGATATATGACATGCAACTAAAAGTCTAAAACTTTTTGTTGCGTTGCGCTACAAAAAGTCACTTTTAAATGCAACTATAGGTATTTTCTGTAGGATTTAAAAAACGCTACCAAAAGACTTTGAAATGCAGCTATAGGTTTTTCTGTAGGGTTAAAAAAACGCTACCATAAGTCTTCATTTTTTGATTATTAGTTGTTTGGTAGCATATGTTAAATGCTACTATTTACGGTTGATGGTTTATACCATTTCCAGCAATCGCTTATATACTATTCATATTAAAACGAACGATTAATCGCATAATTTTCATATATTCAAACAAACAATTAAATCACATAATTAGCATATACAAACAACCAATCATATGATCATCATATTCAAATAATTGCAAAAACATGCTTATCTCACAATCAAATATAATATCCATAATCAATTCGATAGTAGTTTTTCAAAAAAATAAGTCACATACTACAAGCATTCACAGACAAGTTTCCACAAATGGTACTAACCAAATTCGACAACATATATAACAATTAAATTCATCTTCATTGCTTGATTACCAATAGCTCTTTGTTATCGACAGTCTTCGCTTCGTAATAGCTAATTACCTGCAAACGAGTTTAACAATCAACAATATATATATGTATATATATGTATATATATATGTGTGTGTGTGTATATATGTATATATATATATGTACATATGTGTATATATATATGTGTGTATATATATATGTGTGTGTATATATATATATGTATATATGAAAATCATGTAATCTATAACTCGATATTCTATATTAAAACATATTAACAAAAATTGTTCTATTTTTATATGCATCCTATATAGTTCTCCAACGAATACACAATTTTCAATTTACACAGATATTCAGATCAAAACTGGGTTAGAAGTCTGACTGGATTTCATTCTATGTGCAGATTGTGTATTCAGTACTATGGGCAGATTGTGTATTCGGTACTATGGTCAAGTTATACATATTAATTCTTTGTGCGATACACCCTGCAAAAGGCTCAGTGCAAATGTGCAATAATAGTTATACATATTTATTAATAACTTTAAGAATTATTGTATAAATCTTAATTTCAAGCAAAAGATATTTCTTTATAGGACTACAATAATAATACATGCAGAGTAACGCCGGCCGACATCTTGATGGTTGGAATATAAACCAGACTGGGAAAATGCATCAGTCCTCTATATAAAAATTCAGTAAAAAAATGTTTCATCATTGGTCTATCTTAATATTCAATTTTTTGTATGTCATAATATTAGCAATCTCATTGATGTACATATCAACTCACCTGGCAGCATGCCATGCATAATACATCTATTGCAGGAGAGCTAACAAGATTCAGTTGCATTAGAAAGAAAGCTGGCCCAAGAAATCCTATTGATTGCATTATCTATAAGGAAAATATTTCAAAAATCTTAAATATTCATCTAATAATAAACTATGGGAACACATGGTAAAATTTCCAAATAAG
Source organism: Allium cepa (assembly GCA_030765085.1). Classification (NCBI taxonomy): domain Eukaryota; kingdom Viridiplantae; phylum Streptophyta; class Magnoliopsida; order Asparagales; family Amaryllidaceae; genus Allium; species Allium cepa. Next base: position 956,468,428 of record CM060939.1, on the reverse strand, counting down.
GTATGCACATATTTCTACAATGAACTCATATGATTATCACGTTGATTTTTAACTTGAAGAAAATACTATAGTAGTCAACTTATATACCTTTCTGACTGCAGTGACAAATATCCCTCTACTACCAAATGTGTCAGCTATCCAACCTTCGATATTTGCAGAGATTGCCGTTGTAAGCCAAGGAAGAGCATAGAATAACCCTTATTCTATAAGGTTGATTCTCAATGCGTAGTTTGGACATGTCAATATAGAAGTAAAAAAATGTTATTCAGAATTTAGATATAAGGTTATGCCTTAAGAATCTTTATTTGGAAGGCAACATCAATATAAAATATATATTCAAAGAGTTACCAGATTTTAATACAAGGAACCTACACAATCTAAAACAAGATGACTGCAATAACTAACTAAATAGTTATAAACAACCATACATTCCCTTATTACTACCTTCTACCTACCTCTAACCATACATCCTGACCATTGCCTAAAACTGACATCACCAACATCCCATACTTCATCGTCACTAACTTCTGCAATGCCCTGCTCCATTTCCTTCACCTGCATTACACCTCCAACTCCCCTACCCATTACTGTCAGCAACAAACCAAAGCATTCACACACTGTCTTGCAACCCTCGTGCTACCAAACTGCTTTCATACACTACTGCCGGACTTCACCACATTGGAAAACATTTAAGCAACTTATATCACATATCCTCATACTGCCATATCTCAATTCATATATCCTCTGCCATACACTTCACATACATCACAGCACATCCACCAACGTATCCCTGTCAGCTACAACACTTCTGGCTTCAGGCATTATCACTTCAACCCTCATCATCTAACATCACAACACTCCATAACCACCTTCTTGCTATACCACTACTCACTGTTTCATCTACTGCTCTCACAACTTCTGACAACAACTACCCAGTTATTGCACATCCTCAAACCATGGAACCACCATTCACTGTCATCTCCTTTAACCAGTCCTCCATAACCTTTTTCCTTTTGTCCTTGCATACAACAACCACACAATTGACGCAAATCAACCTGCACACTACAGCCTGCACCATCACAAACCATCATCCCCCACAGCTACACATACCTCCTCATTCTCATCCAACCACAACTGCAACGTCACTCCCCATAACTGCTGTGCTTCCTCATACCCCTCTCTGCCACTCTTTTAAAAAACCATCCCCATACATTACTATAGCTTGAAATCCACCTGCATATCTCCTCCATAGATCCACTACTATCACCATAGACTCAACTGCAACCATCATCGACTCAACTGCACCCACCATCCACCACTGCATCTTGCGTCAATACAAACAAACTCACCAAACTCCTCACTTCTGCAATACACATCCTTTTCACCATCCCCTTATCTGCGAATTGTGTAACCACCTCCACCTTATAGCAGAATTGGCACATTAAACGATCACATGTACCTCATGCATTCTCTATGTCCTTTGATCGAAAGATTAAAACAACCCAACCGATCTCCAGAAAATGAGTCGGTGCCGCATTGGAGTACAATAGCTCCAGACTTAAAAGCTTCCATCGCTTTACCCATTATTGGTTTAAAAAGAGAATGAGAAAAAGATATTAAAAAATAAAAAGCATTAACAATTTTTCATAAGATAAAAAGAATTTATTTTTTGACAAAAATATTAAAAAAAAAGTTTTTAAAAAGAAAATTATATGTAGCATTTTGTCAAAAGGCAAATGTATATAATTTGTTAAAAAATAATAATAATGCATTTAGCATTTCCTAAAAATGGTAATAAGTTTTGTTTTGCATGATAAGTTACACTTTTGCATCATGACAGTTAACAGAACACAAGCTTAAACTTGTTTTGGAAATAAACTAACATATGGTACAATACTTGGATATTATTGTAGCTAATTTATTTATGAAATATAGTAAGTATATCCACACATAAAAAACTAACAAACCTACATAACTATGATTTTGGAGTGTTCACCATCATTATCACAAGCATTCAGACCTCTTTCGGTTCATAGATTAGGAATAGATTGCTATTATATTTAAATAGAATAAAAGTTATCATATCGTTAATTTCCACCGTTGTCCCTATCTGAAATCACCGACATCGATATCTGTTATTCATGATTGAACTCTCTTATAAAAGTTGTCACCTCGTCTCTTAAGAGCAAATCCATCAGGATTCATTGTAGGAAGAATATGAAGATGGATGCTTTTAACAATCAATGCTACCTACATGCACACAGGATGTATAAGACATCAAATAAAGATTGGCTATAAGAGAGTTCATAGAACATGCAACTTCCTCTGAATACATCAGTATTTTTTGCTACAATGTGCAAGTAGTTATAGATTCTAATTAAATTCACTAAAATACATAATCTAGCACACTAGATCACCTCTTCTTTTAGAAAGAAAAAAATGTAGATTGAATCAACCATCAAGAAAAGTGGCAATCCACTATCAATTGTACTAAAAAGAAGTTAATATAACTTTTTTCCACACCTCCAAAGAATGTGCTTTACGCATACTAACATTCATATACGAATGTTTTCTAGTTCCATCTGCATATATTTGAATTTTAGACTGCATATTTTTTTTTGAAAACTTCACCTTTATGTTTTGTCAAACTTGTTTTTTTGTTGGGTTTTTTATGAATTTAAGTTTGAAATAAAAAGGTCGTATGCTAGTTATAATTAGCATTATACTCAACTTTTACACTATACAAAATACTAGTTATATCTAGTATTATATTCAGTTTTACATTATTTTTCTAACTTTGTCCTTATGCCTACTTTCATGCAAATTTTGATTAGTCATTTTGAATTTGCATGCAACATTAAGCTCACATTTTACTTTAATAAAATGCAGCCGATACAATTTTCCAGTTGATTAAACTAGAAAAGTTTTTAATCTTCAACCATAAATGAGTAATGGATTTCATTTCAGTATAAACCTGATAAAGAAATCATATTAAATAGTCGATTATTTGGTTTTAGAATATCCATAGATTTGGTTATTCTCAAAGCAGCAAGATTCAGGCGTGCATACTACAAAGTGTTCCTGTCCAGAGCGGATTCCATTTGACAGAGTAGTTGATTACTTAAAAGTTTTAACATTTGTAATTTTGTTTAGAACTTTATTCGCAACTTAAAATCATCTTGTACCTCCATCAGCTAAATACAAAGTTATTTATCCCAAGTTTATTAGAATCTACAAAAAGGAAACGGAAGAAAAACTTGCATGTAACAACGAACATATTTAACGGTACCGGTAATGTTTAGTGGTAAATCGAAATGGGAGTTCTTTAAAATGGAATTTTAAATTTGAGCACAGGATATAAGCGAATGGCCAGTAATAGACCCGCTACCGTCATATAGAAGAGGAAGAGATGGACCAGGAGGAGGATATGGCAGCCTCCTCAGCGGCACCAATCTCACTGATGTCATCATTACAGGTACATTCAGCATTCATCAGTGTAACGTATAAACGAACACTCAATAAAAATTCAATTTCTCAGGTAACAATGGTGCAGTTGATGGACAAGGAGCATTCTGGTGGTCAAAATTCAAAAGCAAGAAACTAAAATACACTCGAGGATACCTAGTCCAACTGATGTACTCCGACCAGATCACCATATCCAACCTCACGTTCCTCAACTCTCCAAAATGGAACATCCATCCTGTTTACAGCAGCAACATACTAGTATCAGGAATCACAATCTTGGCACCCATACGTTCTCCAAACACATATGGAATCAACCCAGTTACGGAAAAAACTATATCTTGATTATAATTTGTTGAGCTTACGATCATAATATATATTATCATATTGTCCCCAACCAGATTCGTGTACGAACGCAAGGATCGAGGACTGCTACATAGTGTAAGGGGACGACTGCGTGGCCATCAAAAGCGGGTGGGACGGGTACGGCATCGTAGTGAACATCCCAAGTTCGCAAATAATCATCCGTCGCTTGACCTGCATATCCCCCTACATTGATATTGGAAAAACCGTTCGAATAAATGAAGAACATGATTATTAACTTATATATTTCATTATCATAGTAGCATAAAATCGTACATTGATAATAAACCGATGGAATTAATACCAAGAAGCACTTAGAAAACATATCAACATACAGTTACTTTCCTTTTTATAATTCCAATCTCTTGTAGTTTAGTGTTATGGTTTCAAATAAAAATAATCAAAAACCAATTCAACATGCATTTCAATTGAGATGAACAATGATCATGGAAGTGAGATATAGGTTATTGGAACTGTAAAATAATCAAACATATAAATAAATTATAAAAATGTTTACCTTTTTTGATACAATCGCTACCACCGAGGCCGATATTCCAGCCCAACCACCAGACCACAACAAATTTCGAATAAAAACAAACTCCTTCATCGAAACCCAATCAAACAAGTCAAACGCCTCGAACCCTCATCGCAACCCCATTGGCCACCTCACAACCAAATCTCCAGTTCACCAACCACTCCAATCACCTAAAAATACATGCCTCCAATCCTTTACCAACACGCAAAATCAATTGCCCGCTTCCACAACCGCTACTCCAGTCCGAACTCACAGAACCATCATCACGTCTTCGAATAACGTCCTCTTGTATTTCGATCGCCACCACAACCAAGTTGCCACGACCCCCACAGCCTCGACCGTGACTTCACTGCATTCCACCAACCACCACAACTCCAAATCCCTAATCACCTCGACTTAAACTTTTTTAGGATCGAGAGATTGTGTGTTTTGGGAAATTTGATTTGTTTTGAGAAATTCAAGTTGTTTCTGGGGAATTCAATTTGTGTTTGGAGAATTTTCATCTATGTTTTATTTTTTATTTTGGGTAGCCGGTTTATATTTGGGTCGGGTTTAGGGTGTTGTAGAAGGAGAAGTAAATGGAGACGCGATATGGAAGGAAACGAAAATGGATTTAGGGTTTTGCGGGAGGAGAAGTAAGTGGGGAAACACGATAGGGAGGGAAATGAAAATTTATTTTGGGTTTTGCAGGTGGAGAAGTAAATGGAGAAATGTGATATGGAGGGAAACGAAAATATATCGAAAAAATTGGAATTTTTTCCCACCGAATAAAGGCGTAGCGTTTTAATCAAATAAAATAGTGAAAATAAAAAGAGCCAAATACCATTAGTTGCACTCAGCCCACAAACGCTACTAATATATGCCACTAAAAGTAGTTTTTCTTGCAGTGCGATAACCAACACCACACAACGATAAATAAAGTGTTTCAACATGAGTTAGTATCTGGGCTCCATACCATGATACCACCCTTTTCCAGAAGGAAATGCACATACCCTAAGGGGTGCTACCCCAATAACCTTGCTGCATCTTTCCTGTTTTGACCATTCCGGGGTGTGAGGCTGGACGAAGTCTCGTCCACAAAGCCACGCTTTATACAAAAGCTGTGCTTTGGGTCAACAAATGATCATAGAAATGATCACAAAGATAAGTGATCAAACAAATGGTCATATCACAAATGATCAAACAACGATCATTTCACAGCAACACTCAGCATGTCACATAACCAAATTGGGAATATATCGCTGATAACCATCAACTACATAACCTCTGAGCTCGTACGTCTCAGAGAAGGGTGTTAAGCTAAAAGAATAAATTCTCTGCCACCAATAGAAATATATTTGAAAGAAATCTGCTTTATATCTCAATTTGTAATGTCAGACATACTATCCATACAAGTCTATTCCGGGCTCGAACAGAACCGAAGGCACTTACAAAGAAGTCCTTGCAATCCGGATATTCACTAATCACGACCGGACTTCCCATCACATATGGAGTCTCTATACCGGGGACCAGTCGATGCAAAGACATTCGACGAGTTGTCCTTTCGCTTTCAAAAATATCCGGTCTTCAACACCGGTCTTCAAATGCGATTCATAATGACGTATCACATATTCGGAATGGGTTATACGACCCCAAGGTCCTTTCCCGGCTAACCCGAATAGTGAGCGCTTATTTAAAAATAAGCGTGGCATTCAAATTCCAGCAAATCACAAAAAATACCCATTCAAAGGTAATATTGATAGTCGATTATTGAACTATCAATGGATATGCACAACATCACCAGATTCCAAATAATTTTCCAAATTATTTATTTTCCAAAAATATCTTTACAAGATATATAATTTTCACACTTCAATCATTTGAAAACAATTTCCAAATCACTTTTCACCTTTACCACTTTTGAAAACAAATTTCAATCTGACGCAGCGGATATTTAACAAAACAATACAGATCGATGAAAGTAGCAAATTGGTGGATTGAAAATACTGCAATGACCAAATTCGTTGATCCGAAGATACCGGATTCTAGCTATCCTCGTCACGTTGATCGCACATGATACCGTGAAAGAAGATCTTCAATTCTTCAAGCGTTGATCAAGCGCACTTGATTCCGCGAATCGGCTTCAACAATCGTTGATTCGAGCACACTCGAATAATCGAAAGTGGAGATAGGAGATTACACTCAACTACCAATTTAAGATGAAAGCACACAAAAATCAACAAGAATTTTATTCAACAAAAATCAACCTCCAAAAAATTACAACACACTCCCTATTTATAGTAATTTTGACACTTGACCCTTAAGTCGTTGCCGACTTAACTCATCTTAAGTCGTTGCCGACTTAACTCCAACACAACACATGCATACAACACAGCGGCTCAACCGTATTATGACTCAACATCACAAACGACTTAAAGACACACGACTTAAAGTAATACCGACTCATCAACACTTAGGTTTAAGAAAATACAACAATATAACAAGCACACGACTTACGACTCAATTATATGACGTACACATAGCGACTCATCATAGGTCGTGTACGACCTACTGAAGATAACCCGGGTAGCGACTTAGCCTTCATGCGCTTCACCTTCCTTCAGTCACATTCCTTTAGGTCGTTGCCGACCTAAGTCTTCTTTCTTGGGTCGTTGCCGACCTAAAACCCCTGAACGACCTAAAACCGAAGCTTCCTCCTTCGGCTTAAGACCTTCCTCCTCTAATTGACTCGTGATCGACTTAAGACTTAAAATCGAAGCTTGCTTAACTCGTGAACGGCCCTTAAGTCGTGTACGACTTATCCCCTAAGCTGCATCATCCTCCCCAGGTTGAGAAAAATTCGTCCTCGAATTTGTAAATTCTCCAACATCGGATTGTCCATCTCCATAATATGATACAAGATGCTTAACATTGAATACGTCAGAAGTGTACACATCCTTCGGTAGGTTCAACTTATAAGCATTTTCATTGATTCGTTTCACAACTTCTACAGGACCAATTTTTCTGGCTTTCAACTTGTTATAAGAGCCTACTGGAAAACGATCCTTGGTTAACACAGCGTAAACCAAATCACCTTCGTTAAATTCAATACTTCGTCGTTTCAAATCTGCAAATCTCTTATATTTCTCATTCGACTTCTCCAATCGTTCCTGAACGATTTTATGACATTCCGTCAACCCATCAACAAAGTTTACAGCTCGTTTAACCGTCCCCTTTAGTTGTGGCACTACCGCTAAATCCAACGGTCCCCTGGGTAAATTTGAATATACAATCTGAAATGGACTGAATCCCGTACTACGATTCACTGCATGATTATGAGCAAACTCTGCTTGACATAACTTCACATCCCAACTTTTCAGATTATCTTTCACCAAACATCTCAATAAATTCCCCAACGATCTGTTCACAACCTCTGTTTGTCCATCTGTTTGCGGATAATAAGCGCTACTAAATTTCAGCTTCGTTCCAACCATCTTCCACAAACTTAACCAAAAGTGACTTAGAAAACGAGAATCTCTATCCGACACTATAGATTCGGGCAACCCATGAAGTCGATAGATCTCCTTGAAAAATAATTGAGCAACATGAACAGCATCCGCCGTCTTCTTACAAGCAACAAAATGTACCATCTTCGAGAAACGATCCACCACAACATATATCGAGTCGTTTCCCCAGTGCGTTCTCGGCAAACCCAATACGAAATCCATGCTAATGTCTACCCATGGGCTTGTAGGAACAGGTAAAGGCATATACAAACCCGCATTTGTAGCTGTCCCTTTCGAAACTTGACAAACATGACATCTCTGAACGAACCTTTCAACTTCCTTCCTCATCGACGGCCAATAGTAGGATTGAGAGATTAACTGCAATGTTCGGTCTCTACCCACATGTCCTTCCTCATGAAGCTCCTTTACTATCTTCATTCGTAAGCTACAATCCGGTACACACAATTGATTCCCCTTAAATAAGAAACCATCAATCAACACAAATTCATCAGTATTTCCCTCCTTAACTTTCTCAACAAATTTCTTAAAGTAAGGATCTTCTTCAATCAATTCTGGCAATAGCTTAAATCCTGTCACTTCAACCTTCATCATCGTTAATAAATGACTCCACCTACTCAAAGCATCAGCCACACGATTCGTCACCCCTGATTTGTGCTTTACAACAAAAGTAAACTGTTGTAGATACGCGACCCATGAAGCGTGCCTAGCTGAAATTTTGTCTTGCCCTTGCAAATGCTTCAAAGCTTCATGATCAGTATAGAGAACAAACTCCTTCTTAAACAAATAATGTCTCCAATGCTTCACTGCTTGAACAATTGCATAAAACTCAATGTCATAAGTACTATATCTCAGCTTAGCTCCTGACAACTTCTCACTGAAATAAGCAACTGGTCTCCCATTCTGACTCAATACTCCACCAATCCCAACTTTAGATGCATCAGTATGTAGCTCAAATAACAACTGAAAGTTCGGTAAAACTAGAATCGGTGTCGTCGTCAACAGTGTCTTGATCTTCTCAAACGCAACCCCTGCTTCCTTTGACCATGTAAACTTCTTCTCCTTCATACAATCAGTAACTGGAGCCATCACGCTACTGAAGTGTGGAATGAATCTTTGGTAGAATGATGCCAACCCATGAAAACTTCTAACTTCCGTAATTGTCCTCGGCCGTGGCCAATTTCTGACTGCTTCAACTTTATTCTGGTCCACCTGGATCCCTTCTCCTGACACAACATACCCCAGAAATAAAACACTCATTGTCGTAAACACACATTTCTTTGCTGCGACATAAAATTGCTCTTCTCGAAGAATAATTAACACTTTCCGCAAATGCTCTACATGCTCCTCTGTACTTCCACTATAGATCAGAATATCATCAAAATAAACCACCACAAACTTTCCAATGTATGGTCTGAAAATTTGATTCATCACCCTCATAAATGTACTCGGTGCATTCGATAGACCAAATGGCATAACCAACCATTCATATAATCCTTCCCTCGTCTTGAATGCTGTCTTCCATTCGTCTCCTGGTCTAATTCGAATTTGATGATATCCGCTCTTTAAATCAATCTTCGAAAATATAATAGCTCCACTCAACTGATCTAGCAAGTCATCCAACCTCGGCATTGGGAATCTATATCTCACAGTATTCTTATTCAATGCTCGACTGTCAGTGCACATCCTCCATGTTCCATCCTTCTTTGGTACCAACAAAGCTGGCACTGCACAAGGACTCAAGCTCTCCTGAACACGCCCCTGCTCTAACATTTCCTCCACCTGCCTTCTCAGTTCCTCATGCTCCTTAGGACTCATCCTATAATGTGGCCTGTGTGGTAATACTGCCCCTGGCACAAGATCAATCTGATGTTGAATATCCCGCAACGGTGGTAACTCCGTTGGTAATTCTTCAGGAAACACATCTCCGAATTCTTCCAATACCAACTTTACTTCCTCTGGAACTTCTACAGATTCAGTGGCTTCATCTCCAATCAACAAGTACACTTCAGGTTCCTCTTCAACTTCCTTAACAAACTCCTTCAAAGATAGCAAAGTTTTCAGTTCTTCAATTTCCTCCAACTTGCTTTCCTTCTGTTTTTGCTTCTTGGGAACTAAAATAATCTTAGTACCTTCAAACATGAAACTGTAACTATTTGCACGACCATCGTGTTGTACTGCTCTATCAAACTGCCATGGTCTGCCCAACAACAGATGACACACATCCATGTCTACAACATCACACCAGATTTCATCTTTGTACTTCTTCCCAATTGAAAAATTCACGTAAGCTCTTCGTCCAACTTTCACTTCACCACCTTTCCTTAACCATGCTAGCTTGTATGGTTTAGGATGCTTTTCAGTTTTCAAGTTCAACTTCTTTACTGCTTCTGTAGAGATAATATTGTCACAAATCCCAGCATCAATGACGAACTTGCAAACCTTTCCCAGAATAGTGCACGTTGATTGAAAGATGTTACTCCTCAACCAACTAGCTTCTTCTTCTTGCTTGGGTATTAAACAAGACCTCCTCATCATTAGATTACATCCTTCATATCCTGACGCAATATCCTGTTCATCCTCCTCAACTGGACTAGAATAACCTTCCCCAACATTCTCACCTTCAACTTCAACAATCATAGTTCGCTTCTTCGGCTTAGGACATTCATTACTCTTGTGACCCACTTCCTGGCAATTGTAACATTTGAAACTGTTGTTGACCTTTGCCTTCGCAACATCATTCACAACTAGTCTTGTAACAGCTTTGGAAACATTGGAACTCACACTAGCACCCTTCACTTGATTGTTGGAATTAGTAAACACACCACCTCCACGCTTTCCCTGCTTCTCCCAAGCCAACGCTTTCTGATGTGCCTCTGCCACTGACCTTGGATCGAGCATATTAACCATATCCTGGATCTGCATTCACAACCCTCCAACAAATCTGGCAGTCAGCTGCTCTTCAGTCTCCATAATATCATTCCTGGCAATGAGTTGGTAAAATTCATCTGCATAATCATTAACTGACTTCGTCCCCTGCCTTAGATTCTGCAACCTCTGGTACATAAGTGATTGATAGTTGTAAGGTAAAAATGTAGCTCTCGTCAACTTCTTCATCTTCTCCCATGATTCAATCTTTGACTTTCCCATTCTCTCCCGTGTAAGTTTAGTTTGTTGCCACCATGCTAAAGCTCTTCCCCTCAACCTAGTAGCAACCAACTTCACCCTTCTATGCTCAGGAACCTCCTTGAAATCAAAAATCTCTTCAACATTAGACAACCAATCAAGAAATTCTTCTGCTACCATTCCACCCTTGAATTCTGGAATTTCCATCTTCATACCCGATTCCCATCGACGATCATCATCTACATCTCGATATGAATTTCGAATTTTGTCTCGATCTCGATAATGAATGCTATCTCTATCACCCTCTTCATCAAAATCGAATGTACGTCTATATCGATCTCGACCATCAACATCCCTTCGATCACGCATGTCTTTTCTACTATGTCTCTCTTCATCTCTATATGGCTCATCTTCAAACTCACGTGGAGTTCTTCTCTCTTCATGTTCATAGTCATGGTGATCTTTCCTTGATGAAATTGACGTTTCTCTTCTCTCTCTAAAAGATTGCGGTGATACCCTTCTCGCTTCCGTAACCGATGGTGAAACTCTGTTTCCTCCATGGTTCGAGATTGGTGATCTCCTCCTTTGATTTTGATTCAAATCATTCATCAATTTCTTTAACTTTCAAATGCCTTCATCAAATTTCTCATTAATACGTTGTTCCATTTGCTCGGCTTCTTCTCTTCTATACAAGGCTTCAACATTTTGATGACGATTAGCTCTCCTTGGTGGCATGATTGATTCAACACAATCTTCAAACTTCACAACTTTCCAAAACCCAAACTTGAACAACAAGTCACGGCTTAAACACTTAACTCGGCAATAGCAACGACCTAAGGTTAGGTCGGCTCGGCTTCTAACAAGGCTCGGCTCAACTCAAGCACTTCAAATTCTTCAAACTTTGGCGCGCAAAAAAAATCTCACGGCCAAATTCAAACACCTTTCCAACTTTGATCCAAAATAGAATGGATCGAAAACTTCCAACTTGTTGCACTTCAGATGAACACGATGAACACCAAACTTCAAACTCCTTGGCTCCAAGACTCGCCTTAGCTATGATTGGCTAAGTCAAGCTCTGATACCAAAAACTGACGCAGCGGATATTTAACAAAACAATACAGATCGATGAAAGTAGCAAATTGGTGGATTGAAAATACTGCAATGCCCAAATTCGTTGATCCGAAGATACCGAATTCTAGCTATCCTCGTCACGTTGATCACGCACGATATCGTGAAAGAAGATCTTCAATTCTTCAAGCGTTGATCAAGCGCACTTGATTCCACGAATCGGCTTCAACAATCGTTGATTCGAGCGCACTCGAATAACTGAAAGTGGAGATAGGAGATTACACTCAACTACCAATTTAAGATGAAAGCACACAACAATCAATAAGAATTTCATTCAACAAAAATCAACCTCCAAAAAATTACAACACACTCCCTATTTATAGTAATTTTGCCACCTGACCCTTAAGTCGTTGCCGACTTAACTCATCTTAAGTCGTTGCCGACTTAACTCAAACACAACACATGTATACAACACAGCGGCTCAACCGTATTACGACTCAACATCACAAACGACTTAAAGACACACGACTTAAAGTAATACCGACTCATCAACACTTAGGTTTAAAAAAATACAACAGTATAACAAGCACACGACTTACGACTCAATTATATGACGTACACATAGCGACTAATCATAGGTCGTATACGACCTACTGAAGATAACCCGGTAGCGACTTAGCCTTCATGCGCTTCATCTTCCTTCAGTCACATTCCTTTAGGTCGTTGCCGACCTAAGTCTTCTTTCTTGGCTCGTTGCCGACCTAAAACCCCTGAATGACCTAAAACCGAAGCTTCCTCCTTCGGCTTAAGACCTTCCTCCTCTAATTGACTCGTGAACGACTTAAGACTTAAAATCGAAGCTTCCTTAACTCGTGAACGGCCCTTAAGTCGTGTACGACTTATCCCCTGAGCTGCATCACAATCATTTTCCCTACGCGGAAATACTTTCATTTCAACATGGTTCATTTAAACCAATTAAATAAATCCTTAACGATTTACTTTATATTTACATTCAAAATCCGTAAATTCATTCCCTCACTTCAAAAATAAATCAATATTTATTTTTAAACAAATTCCCCTTTTCTTTTAAAAATTCCATAGTGAATTTATATTTCAAAATATCTTTGAATATACGATTTCAATTATTCATTTTCAATTTATCTTCAAAAAGATAAATTATCAAAATGTTTCATTTCACATTGGAAAACATTTCCACACTTACTTGTTCATAAGTAATTCACAAATCTATTTATTTTTAACCTTTGGAAAATATTCAATATATTTAAATCGAAATTAAGTATATATTTCATTCTTTAAGGAAATCATTCTCTTAAACATATTTATTTGGGCCAAAACGAATGTTACGTAAAACATCGTTACGACAACCCAAAATCACTAGTATAGGGATTCGAATTTAAGATAGATATATAAATCCCAATACTAAATAAAACATTTCCATTTGGAAATCATTTACTATAACAACAGTGTTATAGTTCATCGTTTCCTTCTATTTCTCGAAAACGTGTATTTCAACAATGAATGTTGAAATCTATAGTTTCGAATCTTAAAACATTTTGAAAACATCGTTAGATCATTTTACTTCTATTTAAAACATCACATCCAAAACATTTCTTTAACATATTATTCACTATTTAAAAACGTGAATATACTACGTTAACCAATTTCATCATTTTTATACATTTTATTTTAAAGGATTATTCACTGTCTAAAACGTGAATATAACTCCATAAATAAGTTATAACAATTTATTTATCAAAATAAGTCGTTTGCGAATTTATAAAACAACGTTTGTAAATTCTATTTCTATTTATTTGATAACTACTTCCTTTATAAATCTCCTTTATTAACCTATTCAATTTATAACTCAATTATAAACCAAAAGTCCATAATTTAAGTTAAATACTTATAATCTATTTGTTTGAAAAATCGTTCCTTTAACTTCCCAAATTATAGATCTTATAACTATAAGATTCATTTATTTACCCAAAACTATTCTTTTAATAACTTTACAAATTTCATAAACCTACTGTTTATAAAATTCCATTTATAACTTTACCGTTTATAATTCTATAAATTTCATTCATTTACGAAATTCATTTATAACTCATTCTAATACTTATAAAAACTCCTTTTATAATTCAAATATTTTAATTTATAAATATCAATTTATAAATTCTTTGTATAAATCAATTTATACTATTATTTTAAAACATCTTTAAACTCCTTTATAATTTCATCATTTTGATTTATAAATAATCAAATTTTGTAAATCCTGTGTTTAAACTTTTTATAATAAATTCAATTAAAATCCCAATTTAAACTATTTTATAAAATCATTAACCCCATATTTTCAAAAATCAACTTTTAACTATATTTCTCAAAAATCAAAATTTTATAACATTAAAATTTATACGTTTATATATTTAAAATGAATCAATTCCAAAATTATTTTATATAACGTATACTTTCAAAAATCACTTTAAAAATCCTTTTAAAATTCCAAAATTTGGCCCAATGATGCTACAAACCAAATAGTCAATCACGACAACAACGACATCATATATCGATATGATAATCAATCAAATATCAAAATATCTGAAATCAAATAAATACTATTGAGGAATCCAGTTGGATCCCTCCAACCTGTTTTCCTGGATTCAAAGATGTTAGCACAATACCAATTCCGTTCCAGTACGAAATTATCGCGGTATACGGGATTTAAAATGTCATCCGCTTAATAGACGGCGCAATAAGGTCTCATCCGCTATATACTGCGGGAAATCAATTCCAAGTACATAAATAATACCAATTTCACTGTTTATGAAATATTCGCGGTATATGTTTTTAATAAATAACCTCCGCTTACTAACGGCGCATAATGTCTATTTTAACAATCAATAGATACAATCATCATTCAAATATACATTCAAGAATTTTAAATATAACTATTTAAAATTAAAATCGAAACCGATTCGATTGAGTGAGAAGTTCTCACCTTGATTTCAATTTCATTTTCAGCTTTTTATTTCGAATAAAATTAAACGGACGTCTAATTTTACCTAAAATTTTCGCTAACTCCAAACGACTTCAATCTAATTCCATAGCGTAGTGCTCGTCCATACGATTCCAACGCAACTGCTTTCGCGTGTTTTCGACCTCATATGAAAAAGATATGAATTTTTAAAGATTCACGAATTTTTATATACCAATTTACAACATAAATGATATTTTTCTAAACCTACATAGAATCTAGGCCGCTGGATCTTGTTTGAATGCATCTGGGCCGCCCCCCATCATCTCCTGACGCTCACGTTCATCTTCCAGTAACAAATCACGCAACCAACAACCCATTTGCACGATATTAGGGTTCAATATTTCGGCCACCACGACGCACGAGAAGTTGATCAGAAACTTGCATCTCGAAGCCCATCTCTCGCTCTTCACTCGGCCTAAAGAGCATGAAGCTCGGCCCTACCCCTGCTTCGAAAAGCGTGCACGACCTGCTGGCCATCGGCCCCCTAGCTCCCCCTCTGGTCAACTAAACATCATCTCGCCCGTATGGATTTAAAGCTTTCGCCAAGATCTACAACTTTCGTGTTGACAAGTTTTTCGAAAACCGTGTGGATTGGGAGAGATTGAGGGGAGAAGAAGAGAGTGTTTCAGCCATTGAATATTATGGAGGTGGCCGCTCTGAAATTTGACCTAGGGTTGGCTTCTTTTTGCAAAAATGAATTGTTAAGGGCCTTTTATAGAAAAATCGACGTACACTATTCATCCCAGATTTTCCGAACTCCAAACGAAGCGTGCCGGTTGGCGTTCCTAAAGTTTACCCCGCGTTCCGAACAAAATGGAACATGTTTCGGGAGCTAATTCGGTCATCTGTGCGAGTCGTGGCAATAAACGTTCGATTTAAAATTAAATCGGTAAATCAAATTTCTAGGCGTTTTAGCTTGCACCGGACAAACGGTAAATCCGATTGACATGAAATTTGAAACCTTACAATAATATCACATTACAGATCCAATGAAATAGGTTTCGTCAAAATCCGAGACAGTTTGAAAAATGACTATCTTAACTCGCCAAATTAATATTAAAACAATTTCGATGCGTTTCGAGCTGCCACGATCAAACGATAACTCCGATTGACACGAAAATTGAAATCTGATAATAACAAACTATTACGGATCCAATGGAACTAGTTCTGTCCAATTCTGAGACTGTTCGAAAAACGGCTAATTTCACTAGTCGATTAAATTATTAAAATTTTCAATTTTCACAAATAAACTCTTAATTCGATTTTAAAAGTTGTAAAACATCATTCTAACTTCGATATGATAAAATAAAATTTTACAAATCATTTTCAGTCATATTTAACCCAAATTTCAATTATTTCTGTATTTTCACATATAAAATTATCGATTTAATTATTCAATTAAATCCAATTATTCGAAATAAAATTTATTCGACTTATAAATTTCACATATTAATATTTAAAATTAATTAAATATTCAAATTTTAATTAATTAAAATTCTGGGTCGTTACAGATCCAATTGGATGCCTCAACTTTATTTAATTATTTAATATTCTCTGTTCTGAATATTTGATATCCTGTAGTGAAGTATGTGAAAGTATTGAATGCTATGGCTTGATTGTTGTAATCGGGCAATAATGAATTACCAAATATATAATTTGAGTTCGGAAATGGAAATAAAAGAAGTGAAATTGTAAGTAAAATAATTATAGAAAAACTGTATAAATTTATAAATGTACTGGGAAGGAAATAAAGTGACTCTAAAATTTTAACAAATAAATTTTGAGTATGGTAAGGAAAATTTAACTAAATAGAAAGTTAATGAAACTTAAACTTCAATGTTTTTGTTTTAAAGAACAAAGCGTTTATTTTGAATTTAGAATTTAAATTATTTAAGAAGAACAAAGAAGAAATTGGGAATAACCTGGAATTTGTATATTTCAGCTAAAGGATTAAAAAAATCAAACTGAAAATAACAATAAAGTTCATAATTAACGAATTTCAAAATGAACTGATAAGTAAAGAAATTTATTTCAAATGGAATAAATTGGGAATCAATTTGGAGAATTGATTTAAGTGATTGAGATTGGCAATCTCTCTCTGAATAACCAAGTACGTTTTCAAAGTAAATTTTTAAGTATAAATTAAAGGTTTAAAGTTGTTTAAGAAATATGTTTGAAAAATTTACTATGTCTAGGTATTTAAATTCTAAAGTAAGTATTTCTTTTTAATCTATTATAGCAATAATTATTTAAAGAGTGATTGTATTTTATTTTTAAAAGTGAAAATCTAGTTTTATATTTTATTTAGTAACCTTATATTCAAATATTCATATAGTATGTATTTTTAACAAATCATTGAAGCAGTTTTGAAATAAATGTTTTAATGTATATTTCAAAGTAAAGTGTTTTGAATTATTTTAAAATCTAGTTTTGTGCTTGGTGATTTCAGAGGAGATAGAAAATAATTGGGAAAGTTTATTCTGAAAGGAAAGATGGTTTTGAATCTGTTTTCAAAAGATTGAAAAGAGAAATATATCTTGTGAAGATATTTTGAGGTTAATAAATAATTTGGGAAATTATTTATTGTTGGATGGTTGTTTGTGAATATTAATTGATAGTTAAATCACCGACTATCAATATTGTCCAAATGCGTTGATCGTTTCGAAGAGACCGGGATCGAGATTTATTTCTCGAAAACCACTTCGATCCGGTTTGTACGTTTCGTGAAAACGATTTTGGATTCGAAGATGGAGCAGTGAAGTGCAAGGGCTAGTCGCTACTAATCCTGAGGATATTTCCAATATGGATGTAGTAGGAATAGTGCCTTCGGTTCCGTTCGAACCTGGGACGGACTTGTATGGATGATGCTTGCGAAACATCGTTAGGTGGACGATGGGCATCCAAAGGAATATGTTCTATAAAGGTAACGCTTAGCCTCAAGCCTCATCAAATGGGAATGACTAAAAATCAGGGGTTATGCAGCAAGGTTAGGTGGGTAGCACCCAAGCAGGGTGAGGTCGTTCCTGTCTAGATGTCCCTTTTTATTTCGGCTTAGTAGGCGGTTGCTGATCCCAACCGCCGGTTGATCTCACTCGGGATTATCCAGTAAGGGGTAGTCCCGGTCTTGTGTTGCAGTGGAGCGGGCGTACTCCTCTGTACGGTGTTCTAGGCCCCGTACTGTGACAGGTGGTACCCCAGTGCCTAGTCATTAGTTGGAAATCCATTCTCCCTACGAGCCTTGTACGAGTTTTGTTTGTATTACCCACTCTGTGGTAGTAGCTGGAATTTAATAGATGTAACAATTTCAGCTATTTTATAAGTATTTGTATATAGACCCTATTATAATATCAGAGGATTTCTATAAAAATTGTTTTAGCTATCGTAAGGTAAAAACCCGACATGTTTATTTGTGGCGTGGGCTTACGAGATGCTTTTGTTTTCAAAGGATTTTTGAAACTTTAATAATCAATTGGGTGTGATTTTCTCACGCTAGTATTCCAGACTGACTCGGGTGTTATTTAACTATAATGCTCGGGTCAGACCGAGTATTATAGGATACAGGATATGATGCTGTGTAGCTCAGGAGACGAGCTGGATGACGATACGTATTCTCGTACTTGTATATATATATATATATATATATATATATATATATATATATATTTCCGCTATGTTGAGTTGTTGTGTATCCATTTGTATGATATTGTTGTTGAGCTATGATTGATGTACTCTGATGATGTAATATATATAAACATACATATTTGATTTGAGTAAAGATCATTTATTTTCTATTATATTTTATTCCGCTGCGATGGTTAGATTCTGATGTTGTTTCTATTTTCTTCTTCTGCCTCTTCTTCTTTAAAACCAAATGGTTCGTATTTCTGTACAACTTGAGTTAATTGAGATAGAATAGTGTTGACTCAAGGGGTACGGATTTGCAGACTGTTACAAAAAAGGTATGTGTTTAAATTTCTGTATGAAATTTGATTGGATTTCTGATCTAGCCACTTGGGGTTTTGTTTTCTTTTGTAATTTGGGGGCCCGTAGAGGCATTTTGTAGTCGTACCGAGCTAGCAGCGCAAAGAAGACGCTGGCAAAATTTGTTGAAAATTTAGGGAGTTAGAAAATTTTTGAGAAAATTTTGATAATTCAAAATTTGGCTTTAAATTGAAATTTGAATGATTGAGAAAAAAGTATTGTTTGAAAAATATGGGAGAGTTTGGGAAGTTAGTAAGAGTGATAATGTGTCTTTAATAAAAAGATTGTTTTGGGAAGTGTTTGGATCTGAATGGTTTTAGGGAAAATAGTTAACAGGTTGTGGTCCATTCTTCTTAACTAGTAATTTCAGGGATGAAATTCTTTTAAGGGGAGAGGAATGTGACGACCCAGAAATTTTGAATATTTGAAATTGGAATTTTCAAATGAATTTAAATATTTAAAAGTTAAATTTTAACTTAAATTCAAGTACCACCATTTATTTGATAATTAAATTATTGAATTAAATAATTTGAAGTAGGGTAAAATGTTGAATCTGGAATTTTAAGCCTATTAAAAATAATTTGAAGGCTTTTAAAATTTATATTGATAGTGTTGTGGATAATAAAAGTTTTAAAATTGAATTTAACACTGATTTGTTCAGTTTTTAAATTTTATCGTTTAAATTGAATTTAAAAATAGCTTTGCAAGGCACAGTCTCGGAATTCGATGAAACCTGTGCCATTGGATCCGTAATATTGTATTATTGTTGGATTTTAATTTTCGTAAGGATTGGAGTAGTTGTGTGAGCATACGATATATAAACGCGTTGAAAATTTTTATCGAAATTTAATATAATAGAAAATAGGAAGACAACTAGTCAAAAAAAAAATTATATGTGGTCAAGTCCATCCCCTTATCTTTTGAAATACGCTAACCTTTTACCTTATTTAAATCACGTTATCCCTTTTTCTCCCCCATCAGTTCAAATTGAATGCAAACTTGAAAGAAAAAGAAACATAAGAAATCGAAACTAAGTTGGATGCCTTCATTTTTAAAACATCGGGTACCCTTCCAATCTTCTTCGTTCAAGAACCCGGTAGAAATCATTCTCCTTGTTCAAAAGGAAGGAAATGTGAAAAATCCATGGGGAAAAATCAATCAAAAAAAAATCAAAACACAAAAAAAAAATTGGCAGAAGAAATGGCGAGTTCAAAAACGTAATCGAACTCAAGAGAGAGGGATAGGTCGCGATTTCCAATTTCTTTGAGGAAGGGCTCAAGAAGGTTAGGGGTTGGCAGCAGAAGCTTCGGCATGGCGGCGGCGGCGATGCGATTCGTCTCGCGAACACGAGGGAGGGATGGAGATCTGCTCTAAAGTGGTGGCGAGTGCGTTGGATAAGGCGGCAAGCTGGAGACTTGGCAGGAAATCGCACGCGTGCGCGCGGGAGGAAATTGGTGGCGGTCTCGAGCGACGCGGCAAGCATTGCGAGCGTGAGGGATAGGGCAAAGCATTTAATTGGTTCTGATCAAAGTTGGTTCCTGCGCCAGGTCGAAATATGGCCCGAAGACCATGGGTATCAAAATATGGAATGCTATTCCTTGGTTGCTAACCATTAACTTTGAGCCGAAGCTCCACAAAATGGCCCGAAGACCATGGGTCACTACCCCACCAAATTGAGCCGAAGCTCCACAGAAACGGGGCTTAGTCTCCCTCGTAGACAAAGAGACATCGCACAATTGCTAGTCTAAATCACAAGAATGATCACCAACGATCATCAAGAAGTGTCAATTGTAGTAAGCTAGTAAATATATAAGCTTAGCTTCATGTCCCATAACCACTAGCTTAACTTAAATATTTACGAACAAATTGTAGATCTCCACTCGAAAATTGACATAAGAGATTCAATCGAACAAGTCCAAGAATTAACCGGCGAAGTAAATGCAAGCGTTTCATACCATTTGTTTTACTAAGCCGTTTAATTAGATTTCTCGTACGAGTGAGATGAAGTGACAAATCACAAAAATGATCGTAGAAACAATAAATCACAAAAATTCACCTTCGAAGATGTGAATAAAATCGAAAGAAATTCATCAAAGTGGAAATACCCTTGCTACTCGACACGGCGCGACCTAGCAGATGAGCGACCTAAGAGGTAACAGCATAAGTGCAGGGGCGAGCAACCTAGGAAATGGTGTGACCTAATGATGCAAACGACCTAAGTGGTTCCGGCAGAAGTGCAGGGACGAGCGACATAGAAAATGGTGTGACCTAAGGCGTACGCGACCTAAGATGAACGTGCGATTTAATGGGCCGAGCGACCTAACTATGCAAGCAAGCCGAGCGACATATGTTTCGCGACCTAACTGCGAGGCGACTTAAATCATGGCGCGCCTTAACAGGCCGAGCGACCTAAATTGGCACGACCTATGCAAGACGACCTAGCCGAGCGACCTAAATGAGGGAAGTGGCATATCATGGCCGAGCGATCAAAGGCAGGCTGACCTAGGACCAGCGACCTATGGTGGTAAGGATAGGCCGAGCGACCTATGGTGGTAAGGTTAGGCCGAGCGACATAGCACGAAACAACCTAAGGGGTAAAGAAGGCCGATCGACCTATGGGTTACGACCTATGACCGAGCGACCTAAATTGATGCGACCTAAGCAAGGTGCGACCTAACTGTAGGCCGAGAACTTCTAATTGTGCAGGCTGAACGACCTAAGGGTTTTGGAGTGCAAAACTCACTCAATTTGCAACCGATCGAGCACGAACGCTAGGGGATTACGCCTATTGGCTACCCGGTCCTATTGGCTCCACGATTCATCACCAAAAATGTGTTCAAACATCAAAGATTGCATTTTTAAAGATTTGAACCTAAAACACCAAAAATTGGGTGTTAACTCCACTTTTTCAGCATGGCCGTGATATCAAAAATCGACCGAGAAACCAATGATAGTTCGTCTCGAAGAATAGTCAACTCAGCATCCCAACAAAGCAAGTTCTGTTGAATGGCTTTTCAGATAAGATCCCCTACGGAGGGGGGGTCCAGGGGGGGTGCCAACCCCCCAAGGTGGGAGTGCAGGGGCAACGCCACCGCTACGGTGATCGACCTGCACGGTCAGGTCGCAGGGGTCCAGGGGGCAGCGCCCTCGGCGGGGTGCGGGGCAACGCCCCGTCCAAAACGGTATACGACTTAGAGAATGGAGCGACCTATCTTCTACTCGAAGTCAACAACCTAACTGATGAAGCGGGTTAACGAGCTAACAAGTGGCACGACTTACTGACTTAATAAGGTTGCCGACTTAATAAGGTTGTCGACTTAATAAGGTTGCCGACTTAATAAGGTTGCCGACTTAACAAGGTTGCCGACTTAATAAGCTCAACGACTCAAGGATTGGACGACCTAAGAAGTGCCACGACTTAACGAGTTAAGGTTCAAGGCAACTTAGAGGAATGGAACGACTCAAGAGGGTTAACGGTTCATGAGACAGGCCGACTCAGTGGATCAAGGACTCAAGAACTGTGCGACTCAAGGTCTTCACGACCTAACTATTCAAGGGCTGAACGACCTACGAGTTAAGGATCTACGAGTTAAAAACTCTACGAGTTAAAAGATCTACGAGATAAGGATCTACGGCTTAAGGACTCTACGAGTTAAAAGATCTACGAGATAAGGATCTACGGCTTAAGGCCTACACGAGTTAAAGAGTCTACGAGATAACAATCTTGCGAGTTAGAAGATGGCGCGACAGGAAGTCTACGGCTCAAAAGATAAGTTGTTCACGACCTAAGACTTGGAGACAAGTTCAACACCACGCTGCAGTAAGAAGAATCGCTGACGACTTACGACCTATGATGAGTCGTGTATGACTCATGCTAGCATAAAGGAAACTACGTTTGGTTAACTCGTGAACGACTTAGAACTTGTATCATTCATTCAGATGGGTGCATAACTCTGGGCCAAGCCATGAACCCAGTAAATCAGCCGCGACCTACCATGAGTCGTATACGAGTTACGACTCATCATGAGTCGTACACGAGTTAAGACTCATCATGAGTCGTACACGAGTTACGACTCATCGTGAGTCGTATACGAGTTACGACCTAACTCCGAAGATGCCTATAAATACGCCCATAACTCCAACAGAAAGGGGACTTTTGGCTCATTCATTTCAAGCGCCGTTACTCTGCTGCATTCCGAACTACTTCAACACTTAAAGCTTTTGAGATACAAAGAACGCCTCAAGGAACTTCACGAAGAAATCAAGATTTTGATCGACATTAAAGTTTAGGCTACTTGTTCTAAGTCACTTGTAACTCGAAGTGTGTTGTAATCAAAGTGTAGTTGCATCGACTTGTAATCAAATCCTCAATAAAGATATTCAAAGTGGACGTAGGCTCTCTCTTAAGCCGAACCACTATAAAATTGCTGTTGTTTACTGCTTTTCCGCTATTATCTGCTTATAATCTGTTCCCGAGCTATCGGGTGGTGCTTTCACAATTACATTTCATACACTGGGGTGTTAGCGTTCAAATTTTAGCGTTAACATTTTTGGTGCTTTCACCGAGAACCCAACTCAGGAATACTTTCACCATTGCTTCGCGAAAGTTTGTTGAAAGAATCTCTCTAAAGACCAGAAGTTTATCCGAGATAATGGCTACTGGAAGACAGCTTAGATCTGATAGATCCGGTGATGCTCATGAGAATACTACCACTTCTCTTGCTCCAAATGAAGCAGCTCCGAGTGTTGGAATTACACAAGAGGTGTTTGATGCTGCGGTTTCTGGGTTATATCAGCAAATGGAAGCCTAGAACACTCTAATGCTGGAAAGAATGAATGCTTTACTTGGGGCAACCGTCAAACAGAAAATAATGAAGAGACCTTTGCAGATGATGCCCATGATTCCCAAGAGAAAGGTATCCCTCAAAGAGCAGTTGGCACCGCCGCAGGGGCACCTTCTCAAGCTGAAGGTTCAAGGCCGCAGCCAATTTTTCGCGAACATTTGCCCAGGCAAACTTCTGAAAGAGCAGCTGACTTCTGCCCGGCAAAGCCTCTGAACGATAAGGAGTACCTATCAGGGATGATTCGCTCAATTATGAAAGAGAGCATGCAGAGGCAAGAGGATGAAAATGATTGGGGGTTTGCTCCAAGTAAGACACCGTTCACCGAAAAGATCTTGAAGGCAGAGTTTCCAAGGAAATTTGTATCTCCTACTATCCCGGCCTATCGAGGCACAAGTGACCCTAATCAGTTCCTGTACAAGTACGATTGGCATATGACCGTGGCAAGAGCAACAGATGAAATTAAGTGCCGATACTTTCCGATATACTTAGAGGGAGTGGCCTTACTTTGGTTCACAAAGCTACCAGTTAGATCCGTGGATCAATTTTCCGACTTAACACGAAAGTTCAAAGATCAGTTCAGGCTATATGCTACAAAGGCCAAGGATATAATGTCACTCTCTAGTCTAGAACAAAATCCCGGGGAGTCTATCAGATCGTTCTTAAACCGCTTCAATATAGCCTTGGCCGAGGTTGATAACGCAGAGCCACGGATGGTTTTGACTTACCTGATGCGGGCTATCGATAAATCGGGTGAATTTGGCAAATGGCTAAAAATGAAGGAGCCAAACTCACTTGAGAAATTCTATAAGAAGGCCGACGAGTTTATGCGCTTGGAAAGATTTCCTGTGCCAACAAAAGTAGTCGTGACCGAAATTCAGAATGTCAATGTTACTTCTAATAAAGCAGAATCTGGAGGACAGAAAAGGAAGAATGATGATGGGAAAAAGCAGGGAAATCCAAAGAAAAACCGACACTTTGAACCGTCGGATTATACTCCCTTAACTGATACTCCAGAGAACATTTTCTTAGCAACAAAGGATATTGTTGAATATCCTAAACCACAAAAGTTGAGACTTAGGAAAAATGCCACGCAAAGTGAAAGATTCTGTAAATTCCACAATCAACCTGGCCATGACACTGACGAGTGTCGCCATTTGAAGGATCTGATTGAGAAGCTATTGAAAGAGAATAAACTTCAGCAATATGTCCGGAGAAACAGGAATGATCCATCCTCATCCACTCAGGGGCAAATACTTCTCACTCATCATTACGACCCAAATGAAAGAACTGCAACGCAGGGATCTGAGAGGCTTATCATTAATGCTATCACAGGGGGCCCTTACCCAGCGGACAGAAGTTGGGACGAGATGGAAAGATATGCTCGTGCTTTGAGACAAGCCCCGGAGGGAGAGAATATCCTTGTTCTGGAAGATGATGCCTAATGGCCATATTTCACTTAATGGCTTTTGCTTAAAATTCATAGAATAATACTAGATTTATGACTCCTGCATAAAATGCCGTTGTAAAAACAGTGCAAATAAATAATAGAAACTATAAATCTTGAGCTTTCTATTACGATAAAATGCTTGTTTCATTTCGATATGCAAATAACTTAAAATATATTGCTAAAATGTCGATTTAATGTTGCAGGCAATCAAAGCAAAGCTCACCTAGTCAACACATCACAAAGCCAAGCGATTCCTACAAATCGCTCAACAGGCGAATATCAGGACACAAATATTCCAGACTCAAATCCTACAAAAGAAGTGCTTCAAGCAAACAGTGAGTGATTCAACTGGAGGTGGGCCCTTGCAAACTAATTGAGATCGTTTGTGCAAACGAACATTTGATTAAGTAGCTTGTGTCCGCCCCTCCAAGCTCACTTAGCAATGAAGTACACTTCTTTTGATAAAATAAACTACTTCCAAAAGAAGGAAATGTGGGTTTGGAAATGATAACGGGGAATCACTGAGGATCAAATGGTGAAAAGACATGGGCGAGCAGGAAGGAAACAAATAAAGACCTCTTCGGGGGCACATTTCACCGGAGCTGAAGTGCAAACTCTTCGGAGGCCCACTTCTCCAGAGCTGAAATGCCAAATAAAGACCTCTTCGGGGGCACATTTCACCGGAGCTGAAGTGCAAACTCTTCGGAGGCCCACTTCTCCAGAGCTGAAATGCCAAATAAAGACCTCTTCGGGGGCACATTTCACCAGAGCTGAAGTGCAAACTCTTCGGAGGCCCACTTCTCCAGAGCTGAAATGCCAAATAAATACCTCTTCGGGGGCACATTTCACCTGAGCTGAAGTGCAAACTCTTCGGAGGCCCACTTCTCCAGAGCTGAAATGCCAAATAAAGACCTCTTCGGGGGCACATTTCACCGGAGCTGAAGTGCAAACTCTTCGGAGGCCCACTTCTCCAGAGCTGAAATGCCAAATAAAGACCTCTTCGGGGGCACATTTCACCGGAGCTGAAGTGCAAACTCTTCGGAGGCCCACTTCTCCAGAGCTGAAATGCCAAATAAAGACCTCTTCGGGGGCACATTTCACCGGAGCTGAAGTGCAAACTCTTCGGAGGCCCACTTCTCCAGAGCTGAAATGCCAAATAAAGACCTCTTCGGGGGCACATTTCACCAGAGCTGAAGTGCAAACTCTTCGGAGGCCCACTTCTCCAGAGCTGAAATGCCAAATAAAGACCTCTTCGGGGGCACATTTCACCAGAGCTGAAGTGCAAACTCTTCGGAGGCCCACTTCTCCAGAGCTGAAATGCCAAATAAAGACCTCTTCGGGGGCACATTTCGCCGGAGCTGAAGTGCAAACTCTTCGGAGGCCCACTTCTCCAGAGCTGAAATGCCAAATAAAGACCTCTTCGGGGGCACATTTCACCGGAGCTGAAGTGCAAACTCTTCGGAGGCCCACTTCTCCAGAGCTGAAATGCCAAATAAAGACCTCTTCGGGGGCACATTTCACCGGAGCTGAAGTGCAAACTCTTCGGAGGCCCACTTCTCCAGAGCTGAAATGCCAAATAAAGACCCCTTCGGGGGCACATTTCACCGGAGCTGAAGTGCAAACTCTTCGGAGGCCCACTTCTCCAGAGCTGAAATGCCAAAAAAAGACCTCTTCGGGGGCACATTTCACCAGAGCTGAAGTGCAAACTCTTCGGAGGCCCACTTCTCCAGAACTGAAATGCCAAATAAAGACCTCTTCGGGGGCACATTTCGCCGGAGCTGAAGTGCAAACTCTTCGGAGGCCCACTTATCCAGAGCTAAAATGCCAAATAAAGACCTCTTCGGGGGCACATTTCACCGGAGATGAAGTGCAAACTCTTCGGAGGCCCACTTCTCCAGAGCTGAAATGCCAAATAAAGACCTCTTCGGGGGCACATTTCACCGGAGCTGAAGTGCAAACTCTTCGGAGGCCCACTTCTCCAGAGCTGAAATGCCAAATAAATACCTCTTCGGGGGCACATTTCACCGGAGCTGAAGTGCAAACTCTTCGGAGGCCCACTTCTCCAGAGCTGAAATGCCAAATAAAGACCTCTTCGGGGGCACATTTCACCGGAGCTGAAGTGCAAACTCTTCGGAGGCCCACTTCTCCAGAGCTGAAATGCCAAATAAAGACCTCTTCGGGGGCACATTTCACCAGAGCTGAAGTGCAAACTCTTCGGAGGCCCACTTCTCCAGAGCTGAAATGCCAAATAAAGACCTCTTCGGGGGCACATTTCACCAGAGCTGAAGTGCAAACTCTTCGGAGGCCCACTTCTCCAGAACTGAAATGCCAAATAAAGACCTCTTCGGGGGCACATTTCGCCGGAGCTGAAGTGCAAACTCTTCGGAGGCCCACTTCTCCAGAGCTGAAATGCCAAATAAAGACCTCTTCGGGGGCACATTTCACCGGAGCTGAAGTGCAAACTCTTCGGAGGCCCACTTCTCCAGAGCTGAAATGCCAAATAAAGACCCCTTCGGGGGCACATTTCACCGGAGCTGAAGTGCAAACTCTTCGGAGGCCCACTTCTCCAGAGCTGAAATGCCAAATAAAGACCCCTTCGGGGGCACATTTCACCAGAGCTGAAGTGCAAACTCTTCGGAGGCCCACTTCTCCAGAGCTGAAATGCCAAATAAAGACCTCTTCGGGGGCACATTTCACCAGAGCTGAAGTGCAAACTCTTCGGAGGCCCACTTCTCCAGAACTGAAATGCCAAATAAAGACCTCTTCGGGGGCACATTTCGCCGGAGCTGAAGTGCAAACTCTTCGGAGGCCCACTTATCCAGAGCTGAAATGCCAAATAAAGACCTCTTCGGGGGCACATTTCACCGGAGCTGAAGTGCAAACTCTTCGGAGGCCCACTTCTCCAGAGCTGAAATGCCAAATAAAGACCTCTTCGGGGGCACATTTCACCGGAGCTGAAGTGCAAACTCTTCGGAGGCCCACTTCTCCAGAGCTGAAATGCCAAATAAAGACCTCTTCGGGGGCACATTTCACCGGAGCTGAAGTGCAAACTCTTCGGAGGCCCACTTCTCCAGAGCTGGGGCCAAATAAAGACCTCTTCGGGGAACATTTCACCAGAGCTGAAGTGCAAACTCTTCGGTGGCCCACTTCTCCAGAACTGAAATGCCAAACAAAGACCTCTTCGGGGGTACATTTCACCAGAGCTGAAGTGCAAACTCTTCGGAGGCCCACTTCTCCAGAACTTAAATGCCAAATAAAGACCTCTTCGGGGGCACATTTCACCGGAGATGAAGTGCAATCTCTGTGGAGGCCCACTTCTCCAGAATTGAAATGTCAAATAAAAGCCCTCCGGCGAGGCGAAAAAAAAAAAAAAACAACAAGAAAGGCTTCTCCAACACAAGGCACATTCTACTAAAGCAAGAATAATATTTCCTCAAAAATGGAAAATTATTCTCTAAAGAAAGAGTGCATGCCTTCTCAAAATGGAAGAGTTATTCTCTAAAGTAAGAGTACAAGTCTTCTAAAAACAGAAGAATTGTTCTCCAAAATCTCCTCAAAATGGAGAATATTACAATGAGTTGTGGTATGGGGGCAATATAATATTGCTACATTAATAAAAGCAGTACCCAAGCAACGTACCACAAGCTCACTGCAATATCATCCAAAGAGAATAAAGAAACTTGTATGAAAATGAGGAATAAATACATTCTCAA
This sequence comes from Allium cepa, assembly GCA_030765085.1. Lineage (NCBI taxonomy): Eukaryota > Viridiplantae > Streptophyta > Magnoliopsida > Asparagales > Amaryllidaceae > Allium > Allium cepa. The sequence continues at coordinate 956,439,331 of CM060939.1, read as the reverse complement.
ATACAGACAAAAGTTTCTATAAAATTTGTTGTGCACGTGCGGGTTTCAAAAGGCAAAACAAGAAGGATGACCCCACACCGTCAAATGGAGTAAAACATTACACCAATAAGGCTTCCGCAATAGGTTCCGTTGATGCAAGTTCCTTTGCGAAAGCTAGGACATCTGAAGTTTCTTCTTGAAAACCAGGGGCATCGTGAAGCTAAGTCAACCAAAAAGAGTGCAAAAGTCCGAATTAGTGCAAAAATCCATCTTTCAGCAAAAAAATTAACGCTCCTCTCCTTAACCGTCACAGCACTTAGTCTTTTAAAAATTGACTTCTGACTGGAATATTCGGAAAGAGGAAGGAAGTGCTGCAAAAGTAAAGAATGAAATTAGTACCGGACAACTCAGATTTTGAAAATCCCAGAAATGGGAAGATCCAGTTTGCCCCACTACTCTTCTTATCGAAAAGACATTCTATATGAAGAACTAAATATTCAAAAGTAAAGGTGCACGTTTTCTAAAAGCGTGTGAAGTGTTGTGCAAAGCTACTAAAATAACAAGTAAATAAAGCAATACTTGAAATAATACTGGTTGGCATATGTCAATTCAGAAGAATTCAAGGCTTGTTATTTGAAAGTAAGTGCGGTGTCAATGCAGATAGCAGTTACAACTGTGTAAACTTTGTGTTGATACTTCATTCAAGATAATTGATTCGCAACACTTCATCAAGACCATACTAATTTGCTTACAGTAAAATACCAGTTCTTTGATCTAATCCATCACTCGATATGGGCAATCGGTGATGAGTATATTCGCCCTATTTTTCTGCAAATCGTGCGTTTTAACAGGTTGTTAAAATAATCTGTAAAGAGATGCAACAAGTTCAGGTCAAAATTCCATTGAATCGCATTGGTCAAGTTTAAAAGGCTTCAGGTCAAAAAAAAGCAAAGTTGCCTAAGTACAAGCTCAGCAGCTCAGTAAAGCACGAGTAAAGAAGAATTGAAGCACACGACCTAGTCCCTAGGCGTATACTTCGAGGGGCAAGTGTTAACTCCACTTTTTCAGCATGGCCGTGATATCAAAAATCGACCGAGAAACCAATGATAGTTCGTCTCGAAGAATAGTCAACTCAGCATCCCAACAAAGCAAGTTCTGTTGAATGGCTTTTCAGATAAGATCCCCTACGGAGGGGGGGTCCAGGGGGGTGCCAACCCCCCAAGGTGGGAGTGCGGGGGCAACGCCATCGCTACGGTGATCGACCTGCCCGGTAAGGTCGCAGGGGTCCAGGGGGCAGCGCCCTCGGCGGGGTGCAGGGCAGCGCCCCGTCCAAAACGGTATACGACTTAGAGAATGGAGCGACCTATCTTCTACTCGAAGTCAACGACCTAACTGATGAAGCGGGTTAACGAGCTAACAAGTGGCACGACTTACTAACTTAATAAGGTTGCCGACTTAATAAGGTTGCCGACTTAACAAGGTTGCCGACTTAATAAGCTTAACGACTCAAGGATTGGATGACCTAAGAAGTGCCACAACTTAACGAGTTAAGGTTCAAGGCAACTTAGAGGAATGGAACGACTCAAGAGGGTTAACGGTTCATGAGACAGGCCGACTCAGTGGATCAAGGACTCAAGAACTGTGCGACTCAAGGTCTTCACGACCTAACTATTCAAGGGCTGAACGACCTACGAGTTAAGGATCTACGAGTTAAAAACTCTACGAGTTAAAAGATCTACGAGATAAGGATCTACGGCTTAAGGACTCTACGAGTTAAAAGGTCTACGAGATAAGGATCTACGGCTTAAGGCCTACACGAGTTAAAGAGTCTACGAGATAACAATCTTGCGAGTTAGAAGATGGCGCGACAGGAAGTCTACGGCTCAAAAGATAAGTTGTTCACGACCTAAGACTTGGAGACAAGTTCAACACCACGCTGCAGTAAGAAGAATCGCTGACGACTTACGACCTATGATGAGTCGTGTACGACTCATGCTAGCATAAAGGAAACTGTGTTTGGTTAACTCGTGAACGACTTAGAACTTGTATCATTCATTCAGATGGGTGCATAACTCTGGGCCAAGCCATGAACCCAGTAAATCAGCCGTGACCTACCATGAGTCGTATACGAGTTACGACTCATCATGAGTCGTACACGAGTTAAGACTCATCATGAGTCGTACACGAGTTACGACTCATCGTGAGTCGTATACGAGTTGCGACCTAACTCCGAAGATGCCTATAAATACGCCCATAACTCCAACAGAAAGGGGACTTTTGGCTCATTCATTTCAAGCGCCGTTACTCTGCTGCATTCCGAACTACTTCAACACTTAAAGCTTTTGAGATACAAAGAACGCCTCAAGGAACTTCACGAAGAAATCAAGATTTTGATCGACATTAAAGTTGAGGCTACTTGTTCTAAGTCACTTGTAACTCGAAGTGTGTTGTAATCAAAGTGTAGTTGCATCGACTTGTAATCAAATCGTCAATAAAGATATTCAAAGTGGACGTAGGCTCTCTCTTAAGCCGAACCACTATAAAATTGCTGTTGTTTACTGCTTTTCCGCTATTATCTACTTATAATCTGTACCCGAGCTATCGGGTGGTGCTTTCACAATTACATTTCATACACTAGGGTGTTAGCGTTCAAATTTTAGCGTTAACATTGGGATTTTCACCAATTCAACCTAAACCAAAAGCAATTGTATATGTAAAAGTGATAGGAATTCATACCCAACAGTCAAAGATAGTTATTGTTAACTCCTCTTCGTTGGAAACTGGAAAATGTGGAGCGACCTAACTAGACCAACGACCTAACTAGACCAACGACCTAACTAGACCAACGACCTAAGAGACCTAGCGACCTAAAGGATAATGCGACCTAGCGACCTAAAGGATAATGCGACCTAGCGACCTAAAGGATAATGCGACCTAGCGACCTAAAGTCTTTATGCGACCTAGTACCTTTAGTCCTTAGCGACCTAAGAGATGGAGCGGCCTAGCGACTTAACTTATCAAGTGACCTAAAAGTAGCTGCGACCTAAGGGAAGCTGCGACCTACAGAACTCTGCGACCTAAGGGAAGCTGCGACCTATGGAATTCTGCGACCTATAGAACTCTCACGACCTAAGATAGGTCGCTCACGACCTAAGGACATTGCATTAGAAGACCGCCTTTTCTATGCCGCTACTAGTAAGGTCGCTCACGACCTAGAACTTGTGTAAATCAGCATGCGTGTTCTTGTGAAAGAGAAGACAGTGTATCTTAGGTCAGTCACGACCTACGACCTAGCTTAGGTCGGTCACGACCTACGACCTAACTCCGAAAAATGCCTATAAATACGAACCTAGTTCCAACTAGCAAAGGACTTTTGGGCTCATTCATTTCAAGCCCCGTTACTCTGCTGCATTCGAAACTACTTCAACACCTTCAAGAAACTTGACGAAGGAATCAAACATGTCAAACATGTGTTCAAAGATTTGGATCGACATTGAAGTTTAGGCTACTTGTTCTAAGTCACTTGAAACTCAAAGTGTGTTGTAACCAAAGTGTAACTGCATTGACTTGTAATCAAATCGTCAATAAAGATATTCAAAGTGGACGTAGGCTATCTCTTAAGCCGAACCACTATAAAATTGCTGTTGTTTACTGTTTTTTCACTATTATCTACTTATAATCTGTTCCCGAGTTATCGGGTGGTGCTTTCACGATCTCACTTCATACACCGAGGTGTTAGCGTTCAAATTTTAGCGTTAACATTTTTGGTGCTTTCACTGAGAACTGAACTCAGGTGAACTATCATCATTGCTTCACAGAGATTTGTAGAGAGAATTTCCTTGAAAACCAGAAGTCTATCCGAGATTATGGCTCCTGGAAGGAAAAGTAGATCTGTCAGATCTGGGAATATTCAAGAGGGAACCTCCGCTTCCCCCATATCAAATCAAGCCACTCCAGCTGTCGGGGTTACAAAGGCAGAGCTGGATGCTGCAATCTTAGGGCTGAACCAACAGATCAATGCCCAAAATGCACAATTCGAGGCTCAGAATGCCTAGAATGCCCTAATTCTGAATAGGTTGAACGATTTACTTGGGGCAAACCGTCAACCGGCAGGTAATGAAAGGAATTTTGCTTGCAACATTCATGAGGCTGAAGAGAGGAATGCTCCTGAAAGGGCTGCTAGCCCCTTTGAACAAACACTTCCTGAGGTTGGTGGATCTAGAACTCGACGTGATGAGGAGTATCTTGCTGGAATGGTCCGACAAATCATGAAAGAGAGTATGCAGAGGGTTGAAGTCGAGAAAGAATGGGGTTTCGCCCCAAGTAAAACTCCGTTTACTGAGAAAATCTTAAAGGCTGAATTCCCAAGGAAGTTTGTCCCTCCAACCATTCCAGCTTACAGGGGGACAAGTGATCCGAACGAATTCTTATACAAGTATGATTGGCACATGACAGGTGCCAGAGCCTCTGATGAAATAAAGTGTCGATATTTTCCTGTGTATCTCGAAGGTGTAGCTCTGCTTTGGTTCACCAAACTTCCAGTCCGATCTATCGATCAGTTTTCTGACTTAACCCGGAAGTTCAAGGAGCAGTTCAGACTATACGCCTCAAAAGCCAAGGATATCATGTCACTGTTAAGTTTGGAGCAGAATCCAGGGGAGACTATCAGATCTTTCTTAAACTGCTTTAATATAGCGCTAGCTGAGGTGGACAATGCAGAACCGCGAATGATATTGACTTATCTGATGAAGGGTATTGACAAGTCGAGCGAGTTTGGGAAATGGCTAAACATGAAGGAACCAAATTCCCTTGAAAAGTTCTATAAAAAAGCAGATGAATTCATACGCTTAGAAAGCCGTCCCGTACCGGTAAAGGCAGTGTTGGAAAAAGCCGAAGATAACACTGTTGTTCCACGCAAGAATGAATCTGTAGGGCAAAAAAGGGAAAATAACAATGGGAAGAAGCAGAGTAATCTGAAGAAGCCCCGATCCTTCAAGCCATCAGAATATACTCCTTTATCAGATACGCCGGAGCGTATCTTCCTTGCCACTAAAGATTCTATTGACTTTCCTAAGCCTCCTCCTCTAAGGACCGGGAAAAAGGCTATACAGAGTGGGAAGTTCTGCCGCTTCCATAATCAACCCGGTCACGAAACCGACGAATGCCGCCGGTTGAAAAATCTGATTGAAGAGTTGCTAAGGGAAAACAAACTGCAGCAATTTGTGAAAAAGAGTAGCAACAATCCTGCTTCATCTAGTCAGGGGCAATAGGCTCCTACTCATCAGCCTAGGACGATTGAGAAGGCTGCAGGGCATGAATCTGGAAGGCCCATTATCAATGTCATTACAGGAGGACCTCACCCAGCGGGCAGAAGCTGGGGCGAGATGGAAAGGTATACCCGAGCTTTAAAGTATGTACCGACCGAGGAAGATGTATTCGTTTTGGAAGGTGCTACGCCCTTGAAGCAACAAAGAACTCTTGATGATGATATTGTATTCAAAGCTAGGGATTCCGCAGGTATTGAAGCTCCTACCTTGGATCCCTTAGTCATCTCGGCTGGTATCGGGCCAGCTATTGTCAGAAGAGTTCTCATTGATTGTGGCGCATCCTGCAATATCCTCTTCAAGAAAACATTCGACCAAATGAAGATCCCTATGGCTGATGTGCAAGCTTCATCGCAGAAAATCGCTGGTTTCACTGGGAAGCCAAAACAGCCGGTAGGAACCATTGATTTGTTTGTGGAACTTGGAGAAGGAGAGAGAAAAATGGTCCGCAAGCAAACTTTTGTGATTGTCGAAGAATTTTCTGCTTACAATGTTTTCCTTGGTCGTCCAACCCTGGCAGCGTTCAAAGCTATTCTTGCCCCGTGGTGCCTCACTATTAAATTCCCTACAGACAATGGAGTAGGAGTTATAAAAGGGGATCAAAATGCTGGGCGAGAGTGTTATCTGACAGAGCTACGAGAAACCAGAAAAAGAGAAATGGGAAAGAATGCGGCAGCCCCAGTCCGCATCAAAGAACCAGCCTTGTAGCAATTACAGGGCGGACCCTGCACTGGCGAGCACAGCGGAGCAAGGAAAGAGATGGACCCTAGAAAAGTCAGTGCAGGGGAAAATAGAGTGGTACCAGTGGAAACGACAATACCAATACCTGTTGACCCAAAGGACCCAAACAAGGTGTTGAATGTGGGTTCACAACTTAATGTGTCAATTCAGAATATCTTAATATCTTTTTTAAAGGCAAATCTAGATGTTTTTGCTTGGACTCATGCCGATATGTGCGGAATATCCCCAGAAGTTGTAGTGCATGCTCTAAATATTGATCCGAAATTTACACATGTGAAACAGAAAAGGAGAACTCAAGGTCCAGAAAGGTCGGCGGCATTAAAAGAAGAAGTTGATCGGCTCATGAAAAATAATTTTATCAAAGAATCTACCTATCCGAATTGGGTTTCAAATCCAGTGCTGGTTAAGAAAACCAACGGAAAATGGAGAGTATGCATCGATTTTTCAGATCCAAACAAGGCCTGCCTCAAAGACTGCTTCCCATTACCCAGAATCGATCAACTGGTAGACGGAACAGCGGGACACGAATTGTTATCTTTTATGGATGCTTACTCCGGATATAACCAGATTATGATGCATGAGCCAGATCAGGAGGACACGAGCTTTATCACCGACATTGGTCTTTACTGCTACAGAGTTATGCCCTTCGGGCTAAAGAATGCAGGGGCGACATACCAAAGACTTGTTAATGCTATGTTCAAACAGAAATTAGGCAAGACTATGGAAGTCTACGTCGATGACATGTTAGTAAAGTCTAAGAAAGCAGTGGATCACATAGAACACTTAGCGGACATGTTCGCAGTCCTCCGAAAATACGGAATGAAGCTCAATCCTTTGAAATGTTCATTTGGAGTGAAATCCGGCAAGTTTTTAGGTTTCATCGTGAGCGCTAGGGGCATTGAGGCCAGTCCAGCTCAAATTACTGCATTGAAAGAAGTCAAAGCCCCTAGAACAAAGAAGGAATTGCAAAGTCTCAATGGAAAAGTCGCCGCCTTGAGTCGGTTCATTTCCAAAGCCACAGATAAATGCATCCCATTCTTTGACGCCCTAAAGAAAGGAAAGAAAAACTTCGATTGGACTCCCGAATGCCAAAAAGCCTTTGATGAATTGATTCGCCATATGGAAACGCCTCCAATACTTTCTAGGTCTGGCGATGGCGAGGATCTTCTTATATACTTGGCAGTATCATCTCATGCTTTAAGTGCAGCGCTGATACGAGAAGACAAAAGGATTCGACATCCAGTTTACTATATCAGCAAAAGACTCACTGGGGCAGAGATGAATTACTCTAAGTTGGAAAAACTCGCCTATTGCCTACTAATTGCATCTAGGAAGTTGAGGCAATATTTTCAAGCTCACCCTATCAGAGTCCTCACTGATCAACCTTTAAAGCAAGTCCTGTTTCGCCCTGAGACTTCGGGTCGTCTTCTAAAGTGGAACATTGAACTCAGTCAGTATGACATCACTTATCATCCCCGAAAAGAAATCAATGGACAAGCTTTAGCGGATTTCATCGCAGAGTTCACAGATAAGGGTAACAGTGAGGAGAAAACGGTCGACGATTCCCCAATCCAATGGAAGTTATATGTCGATGGTGCGAGAAACGACTACTGTTCTGGAGCCGGAGTTGTACTTGAGACCCCTGAAGGCCGATCATTATGTTATGCACTAAGATTGGAAGTTCCTTCAACAAACAATGAAGCAGAATACGAAGCCCCTATCGCTGGCTTAAGGATTGCTAAAGAATTAAACATCCGAGCATTACAGATATTCAGTGATTCTCAGCTTATTGTATGCCAAGTCAAAAAGGAATTCCAAGCAAAAGGGGGGAACCTGCCCGCCTACTTGTCAAAGGCTTGGGAACTCCTGGGTGATTTCGATCATTACATGATAAGTCACATTCCTCGAGAAGAAAACATGAAAGAAGATTCTCTCGCAAAGTATTCTAGCACGGGCGAAGCTCAATTTCTGGGGTTAACTCCGGTGGAGGTCCTGTCGACTCCTAGCATTGATGAGATGGACATTGATTGGATCATGAGCATGTCTCAAGAGCAAGAATCATGGATGACTCCGATAACAGAATATCTGCTCAATGGATCCTTACCAGGGAACTCAAAAGAACGACAAAAGCTACTAAGAAAAGCCTCTCGATACATAATCCAGGATGGCCGATTATACAGACGGGGATTCTCAATGCCATTACTTCAATGTGTATCCAGGGAAGAGTCCAAAGCAATCCTAGCAGAGGTACACGGAGGAGAGTGTGGTGATCATTCAGGTGGCCAAACATTAGCAAAGAAAATTCTCCGATACGGATATTTTTGGCCAGAAATTAATCGAGATGCAGCAGAGTATTCCCGAAAATGTGACAGATGCCAAAGATTCGCCAAAATTCCTAGAGCTCCTTCCACTGAACTCACACAGATGGTCAGTCCATGGCCGTTTGCAATATGGGGGACAGACCTTGTAGGACCGTTACCAACTGCCAAATCTGGAATTAAATATGCCATTGTTGCTGTAGATTATTTTACTAAGTGGGCAGAAGCTGAACCACTGGCTACTATCACCTCAAAGAAGATGATAAGTTTTGTGACTAAAAACATCATTTGCAGATACGGTGTGCCTCAAAAAATAATTACAGACAATGGTACTCAGTTTGAAAATGAAGAATTCGAAGATTTTTGCAAGCAATTCAAAATCCGGAAAAGCTTCTCGGTAGTGGCTCATCCGCAGGCAAACGGGCAAGTGGAAGCCGTGAACAAAATTATTAAGTCAACCATCAAAAAGCAACTTGAAAGAGCAAAGGGTGGTTGGGTCGATAAGCTACCACTGGCACTATGGGCATACAGAACCACTCACAAAACTACGACTGGGCACACCCCGTTTTCATTAGCATACGGGTCAGAGGCAATGATTCCGGTAGAAATAGAGGTCCCTTCACATAGAAGAATCCGTTTCAATCAAGCAGAAAACGAAAAGCTACAGCTTGAAGCGCTAGATCTCCTTGATGAAAAAAGAGATGAGGCTAATCTCAGAATTGCAGCTCATCAGCAAAGGATAGCCAGACATTTCAATTCCAAAGTTCGCCAACGCAGCTTTGAGATTGGAGACCTAGTCCTGAAGAGAATTATGACAGCGACAGGTGTGTTTGGGCCAAATTGGGAAGGACCATATGTCATAGGTCAGAAGCTTCTTGACGGCACATTCAAACTCACTACTGTTGAAGGAGATCAAATTCCAAGGGCATGGAACAGCAATCATTTGCGTCCATACTTTACTTGAAAATTTTGTTGAAATATTGTAAAAAGAATTATGAATGTATGATTCTTGTAATTGAAGGCAATTGTAAAACTGATGCAAGTAAATAATGAAAAAATATAAAGTGGATGTAGGCCCAATTTCCTGGCTGAACCACTATAAATCTTGTGTTCCTTATTATTATTACATGTTTGCTTTATTTTCGATATAAAAAGTACATAGAATGTATTGCTGAAATGTCGATTTAAATTTTTGCAGACAATGGAAGTGAAACTTGCACATAATAAGACCAAGTGATTCTCGCTAAATTTGAAGTCACAAAAGCTCCGAATTCAAATCCTAGATAGGAAGTACTTCAATTGAACAGCCTATGACTTCGACAGAAATGGGCCTTTGCTAATAAATTGAGATCGTTTGAACAAACAAACATCCAATTAAGAAGCTGATGCTCGTTCTCACGAACTTGCCTGACAATGAAGTACACTTCCTTGGATTAAACAAGTTACTTAAAAAAAAAAAGAGAGGATCGCTGAAAAGGCATAAGCAAGTGGACAAGGGAACAACCAAAGCCATCATCGGCAGCACAAGTCCTCTTCGGAGGCACAACTCTTCGGAGGATAAAGACCTCTAATGGGTCATACGCCACAAAAAAAGAAAGTTCTCTACTCAACAAAAAAGATTGGAGGAGTCATGACCCTCCAACCATGAGAGAGTAACTTCCAGGCGATGAAAACCCTCTCTGAGGCACATTTCACCAGGAGTTGAAGTGTAACAACCGCTCTTCGGAATTTCACTTCACCAGAGTTGAAATGCAAACAAAATAAAAGCCCTCTTCGGAGGCCCATTTCACCAGGAGTTGAAGTGTAACAACCGCTCTTCGGAATTTCACTTCACCAGAGTTGAAATGCAAACAAAATAAAAGCCCTCTTCGGAGGCCCATTTCACCAGGAGTTGAAGTGTAACAGCCGCTGTTCGGAATTTCACTTCACCAAAGTTGAAATGCAAAACAAAATAAAGACCTTTCTGGAAGCCCACGTTTCACTGAGATTGAAATAAAACTTCCAAGTGTTGAAACGTGAAAAGGCTTTCTTCAAAGGCACAACTCTTTGGAGGTACACGTTTCACCAAGATTGAAATAAAACTTCCAAGTGTTGAAACGTGAAAAATCCCTCCTCAGAGGTACAACCCCCTCCCGGGGACACAATCAAAACGAAAGACCTCTTCGGAAGCCCACGTTTCACCGAGATTGAAATAAAACTTCCAAGTGTTGAAACGTGAAAAGGCTTTCTTCGAAGGCACAACTCTTTGGAGGTACACGTTTCACCAAGATTGAAATAAAACTTCCAAGTGTTGAAACGTGAAAAATCCCTCCTCAGAGGTACAACCCCCTCCCGAGGACACAATCAAAAAGAAAGACCTCTTCGGAAGCCCACGTTTCACCGAGATTGAAATAAAACTTCCAAGTGTTGAAACGTGAAAAGGCTTTCTTCAAAGGCACAACTCTTTGGAGATACACGTTTCACCGAGATTGAAATAAAACTTCCAAGTGTTGAAACGTGAAAAATCCCTCCTCAGAAGTACAAATTTCTATTTTAAAAAAAATCCTCATCAAGGGCATACTTTAACTTTCAAAGGAAAAGTGATTTACCTATTCTAGAAAATAACCTTCCTCAAAAAAAAAGAGAGAAGAAAGTTAAAGTACCCTTCAGAGGCCCGCTTTACCACATAGAAGAATTCACTTGGCAAAATGCGTACATAAGCACAAAAAAAAAGTGATTTCTTCGAAGGACAAAGCGTAAGAACTTATATGAAGGAAGTTGTACTCTACGAAAAATTTCTTCAAGAATGAAGTAATTATTCTTCAGAAAATAAGAGTGCAAGTCCCCTCAAAGTATAAAATATTGCAGCAAACTTATGGTATGGGGGCAACATGGTATAGTTACATACAAAATGGTATAGCTACATCGGTAAAATACGCTCAAACAACATACCACAAGTTCACCGCAATATCATATAAATAAACTTGTGCAAAAATGAATAATAAATGCATTCTCAAATTCAAACAAGAGTCTGTACAAATAAAGGATCATTTTATTCAATTGCAGATACAGGTTTCAAAATACAAAAGCAGGGGCCGGTGCCTGCACAACATCCGACCATTACACAAAAAAGGAATCAAAAAGCCCGAAGTCCGACTCTTCACTTCTTCTTACCACCTTTGGACCCTTTGCCCGGCCGAATGATTAGCTTTTCAGGTCTATCTACAGGCATAAGGGAAGAAGGAGAGGGAGGTGCAACCGGTGCAACTTCCGGTTCTTCTTCAGTAGCAATGATTTTCTTCCCTCTCCTCTTCGATGTTCCGTGCTTCTTTCTTCTCTTCGAAGAAGACTCGCTCCCTGGAGTAACAAGAGCGGACAAAACTACGTCATCAGAAGGAGTCCGCTCCGGAGAAATCTCGCCTCCTTCAAGTCCCTCGTCCTTCTGCTCTTGCGAAGCGATAGGGTCATCCAAGCCATGAAGAGCCTCAATTTGCTCCTCTTGTGACCCGGGCTGTGAAGCAGAAGGAGGAGTCACCTGAAGAGACGGAGGAGGGATAACCGGAGGAAGTGAAGTCTGCACAGCACTTGGTGTTTCGACTGCAGAAGAAGAGAAATTAAAAATATTAGTATCTCCCCGAAAGAAGGGAGATATGGGTTCGTCAAGATTCAAGAAGTAATCGAGAAGCTAATCAAACTTTTGAGGAGCAAGCAAGCGATCCACCTGAATCGGACCAATGTCAAAATTACCTGAAGATGTTTGCTTCGTTAGTTCAATCTCATAATTTTGAGCCCCGATATCCTCCAAAGCCTAATCATCAGTAGGGGTAATTACCCCGGTTCTTGTAGGAGGCAGCGAATGAGCACTGGAACCTGTAATGTCAACTTCAGAAGAAACTAAAGGACGTTCAGAAGTGGTAGGTGGTATTTCTTTTTCAGAACGTTCCCCTTCCACCATTCCGGCCCGTACTCTGGCGAGTTGCTCTTTTCCCTTGGCAAGAGCGGCGCGGGCATCATCATCGAGATAATGCTCTTCAAGAGCTGTCTCAGCGTAGCCAGCACCTTTACCACCTAGCATATCGAGTGCTGCCTCCCAAACTTCAGCTAGTGTAATTTCATACTTAGGGCCTAGAAAGGCAAGGCTGCCACGCCCCAAAATGCTGTGCAGATAAAAATCAAATAATGTGGAGCTAATGTCATCTTTGGTTGCTTGATGGGCCTCTTCGGCCGCGAGTTTACCAGCAACAGCCTCGTCACGCTCCTTTTCGTCCATAGCAAGTCGAGCTTTTAACATCTCTATCTCCAAGCTTTGAGAGCCGGTCTGTTCTCGCAGCTGTAAAGTTTCAGTGCGATATTCTTCTATGACCTTCTCCTTGTGTGTAAGCTTATCTTCAACTGCCCTTTGACTGGCATGCGCATCTCGTACTTGTTGCTGAAGCATGCTCTCCTTTTGAGAATAGAGAGTAGACGAAGTAGCTAACTCTTCCTTAAGCTTTTCTACTTCCGCTTCCAGCTTTTCATTATAGGAAGCAATACTTCTCATTTCGGCGTCATGCTGTTCGAGAGTCTTCTGCCACTCAGCCTTATCGTTCTCCATTGTGAGCATGGCCTCGAGATTGGCTCGGTTAACCCTCTGAAGCTCGTCGACAAGTTTTTGCCAGTTCGACATTCTTTCAATATCGGTCCTGACAGTATCAAGATTTTGCAGCATAGCCGATTTGTCGAGAGGAACCAAGTCGAGATCAAATCGAACCCCTCTCAGGCACCACTGAGGGAATCGACTTTGAAGAGTGGGAGGACCTTGCCCAACTTGGTATGCGGGTCGGTTGATGATTGTTTGAATGTGGGAACGAACGGGGGCAGGAGATTGAGCAGGAACATTTTGAGAAACTGTCGGCATTGTTTCTTCAGTAAGTTTAGCCCGCTTGCTAGAAGAATCTTCCATGTGACCTTTACCTCTCTCATCATGAGTCTTTCTTTTTTGGGTATCATCATCTCTGTGGGGAGGGTCATGTCTTTCTTGTTCTCTTCGGTGACGTTCTTCATATGCTCGTCTCTCGTCTGCTTTCCTGATGGCCCTCTCTTCATCCGATTCTCTGTAAGAGGGGAGGTGACGCCTATAATCATATTGGCTATGCCTCCCGTAGCGCTGGAAATCATCATAATATGAACTGCTGCGCCCCATTGGAGAATCTGGAATAAAAATAATAAGCTTTAGAAATCTTTAAAGTATAAGAAGATGAATGCGTAGAAGTGCTGAAAAATCCTAAGTGTTGTGTAACGTGTAAGCTACATGCATCAAGTTACAGACCACTCTGTGAAGTAGAGGTAGTGATAACTTGAGTAGAAGGGGTTGATATTTGTTGTAGAGAAGATGTCGCCTCAATTACAAAAGAGACAGTTTTGGAAACATCATCCCTAAAAAGTTCTTGAGAAGTGACCATTATGTCACTTAAACTCCCAAAAATATCAACTCCAAGATCAACGTTCTTATCAGTATGAGGAAGGGACTCCTCTTCTTCAGTTATGGGTGCAAGTGCAGGCTTTTCAGATGGCTCCGCATCATCCCTTGGAGTGGAACATTTTACTAGTGAAGTTTCTATAGAGGTTCCTCCCCGCATGTGCTCTTTAATAGAGACTGGGGCATCAGGAGTTTTCATCGGAGAATTGGGAACTTCAGTCGGAACTTCATGAAGTTGAGTAGAACGGGAAGAATGTAAAAGCTCAAACCGATGAAGAAGTTCATCTGTCAATAGAAATTTTACGCTCCTCTCTTCAGCAGCCACAACGCTTAGCCTCTCAAAGACTGGTTTATGACTGGAATCTCTAGAAGGAGGAGGAAGTGCTGTAAAAATATGGAATGGAATCAGCATCTAGCAATACGAACCATTAAAAAATTAAAATGAAATTGAAGAGAGAAGGGAAAAAAGATCTCACTTCCTATTCTCTAGTCTGTGTAAAATCCTGTAGAGCAACGAATATAGAAGAATTGATTCAAAAAACCATGTGCACTCTCCGGCAAATCCAAAATTAGTTTACGGTTCCTCGCACCTCTTACAAGTACAATCGAAGGGTGGTCCTTGTTCTTCGCAAAAGTGCACAGGTAACAGATTTCCTCAAAACTCGGAAGACGGTCAAGAGTTCTCCTGAACAGAACGCACAATCCCATCAAAATGGCATAGCCATTGGGATGCAGTTGGAAAGGAGAGATCGTCGGTCGAAGAAGGATTTGTTGAAGAAATTCATTAAAGGGAGGAATTGCTCCACTTAAGCACATTTGGTGATTAATGGCAACAAAACCGGAAGGTGGTCTATCAGCAAAATCATTTGGTCCAGGGAGTAAAACTTCTGCCTCGGCAATGCCAAATTGAACGCATAATTGATTAAGCACCCGCTGTTTCAGAAGGGTAGGAGTTCTTTCCGGAGGGTTCTCTAGTGGAATAGCAATCGAGGAAGCCCCTTCGACGTGTTCTATCATCTCTTCTTGTTGAGACGTCATTCTACATGAGTAACTGGATGTTCAGGTGTGAAGGTGCACGTTTCCTAAAGTGTGAAGTGTTGTGCAAAACTAATAAAATTAACAAGCGAAATAACTGAAATAAAACTAATTGACAACTGATCGATTGTGAGATTTCAGGACTTGTTAATTTAAAACTCAAGCGTAGTGTTAATTCAAACAAAATTTTAGCTTTGCTTTAACACTTCATTTGAGTCGGTTGATTCACAGCATTTCACTCACACAGTTCATTTAAGTTGATTATTCTTTATCGACTAATCTGTCATTCGATGTGGGCGGTCAGTGACAGTATATTCGTCCCATTTTTCTGCAAATGTTATGTTTAAACAGGTTGTTAGATTAAAAGTTAGGGAAATCTGCAAAGGAATGTAATGAATTTCAAATGATTCAAGTCCAAGCAGTTCAATCAAATTCTCTCAAAAATTTCACAAGTCCTAGGTCGACCAACGACCTAGTATAGGTCAGAGCTCTTTTAGGTCGCACTGTGCAAATTAAAGGGGTCTAGAGCAATGCAAATTTATCAAGTTCTAACTCGGCTGCGACCTAAAAACCTATGCTGCAGAAACTAGGTCGTACAAGTTTTAGGTCGTTCAGCGACCTAACGTAGGTCGAAAATGTTCTTTAGGTCTCAAGGGCCCTAAGGTCGTGAAGCATTTTTTGTCACTCAAATCTGTTAGGTCGCCTAACTTCCTCTCTGCACCAGACCCAATAACCCAGCAGTTCAAAGCAATGCGCTTTCGCCTAAGTCCTAGGTCGCGAAAGTCCTAGGTCGCCAGGTTCTATAGGTCGCGCAAGTTCATTGGTCGGTTCTAATAGGATCTTAAGCAAGCTCCCGCTCAAGCGAAAAACCTCGCTTTCCTCCACCAATCACCTTCTTCTCCACTAACCCGTTAACCCGTTATCACTCATGAGCAAGTCCATCATCCCCTTCGTAAAAATTCATCATTCCTACATGCCACCGAATCATCCAGGAATCAAATCCAAATACCTCCGATCCATTAATGTTACCATGCCTTCTTGAATCACAACGATGACATATCGAACGGCGATCAAAGATCGATCGTAATAATCATTCAAAATAGGGCACCACACATGAATTGGACTCGAAGCGGAAAACGTGGATTCACAACTGGATGGCGATTATCGTGGGTTAGAGATTGAATTCACTTACGTATTATGTTGGTGAAGATAAATTGACAGCTAAATGGGTTGAATTTTCCTTCGAGAACTTGAGAACTTGATAATGGCCGAATAGGAAGTTCAGAGCAGATGAAGTGAAAGAGGAACGACCTATGTCATTTATACCCCAGGGAAGTGAGATGTGAATCGACACACACGACCTAATTTTTCCGATAGGTCGCTCGCGACCTAACAACTCATCAGAGCTCGAGTTAAGAGAATCGAAGCACACGACCTATGACCTAGGCACGTACTTCGAGGGGCAAATGTTAACTCCTCTTCGTTGGAAACTGGAAAATGTGGAGCGACCTAACTAGACCAACGACCTAACTAGACCAACGACCTAACTAGACCAACGACCTAAGAGACCTAGCGACCTAAAGGATAATGCGACCTAGCGACCTAAAGGATAATGCGACCTAGCGACCTAAAGGATAATGCGACCTAGCGACCAAAAGGATAATGCGACCTAGCGACCTAAAGTCTTTATGAGACCTAGTACCTTTAGTCCTTAGCGACCTAAGAGATGGAGCGACCTAGCGACTAAACTTATCAAGTGACCTAAAAGTAGCTGCGACCTAAGGGAAGCTGTGACCTACAGAACTCTGCGACCTAAGGGAAGCTGCGACCTATGGAATTCTGCGACCTATAGAACTCTCACGACCTAAGATAGGTCGCTCACGACCTAAGGACATTGCATTAGAAGACGGCCTTTTCTATGCCGCTACTAGTAAGGTCGCTCACGACCTAGAACTTGTGTAAATCAGCATGCGTGTTCTTGTGAAAGAGAAGACAGTGTATCTTAGGTCAGTCACGACCTACGACCTAGCTTAGGTCGGTCACGACCTACGACCTAACTCCGAAAAATGCCTATAAATACGACCCTAGTTCCAACTAGCAAAGGACTTTTGGGCTCATTCATTTCAAGCGCCGTTACTCTGCTGCACTCTAAACTACTTCAACACCTTCAAGAAACTTCACGAAGGAATCAAACATGTCAAACATGTGTTCAAAGATTTGGATCGACATTGAAGTTTAGGCTACTTATTCTAAGTCACTTGAAACTCAAAGTGTGTTGTAACCAAAGTGTAACTGCATTGACTTGTAATCAAATCGTCAATAAAGATATTCAAAGTGGACATAGGCTATCTCTTAAGCCGAACCACTATAAAATTGCTGTTGTTTACTGTTTTTTCACTATTATCTGCTTATAATCTGTTCCCGAGTTATCGGGTGGTGCTTTCACGATCTCACTTCATACACCGGGGTGTTAGCGTTCAAATTTTAGCGTTAACAGTTATAGACAAAGATGTGAGATAAAAATCTCACCTTTACACAAAATCTATGAAGAAGAAGCTTGCAAGCAAAGGAAGAATCAATGGCTTCTCTTTGAATTTGGAGTTGGATGTTGAATTTGCAAATGAACTTGAGCTTGGAGTTTTAATTTCCCATTCCTTCCTCCATATTTAATGAAGCTTGAGTGTTAGGAAATGAAAGTGAAGTTATGAAGGGAAGGCGGTTGAGCTACAGTAAATAGTTTAGGCTAATGGCTAAACCAAACCCAAAGCCTAAGGTGAAAAAGTGACAAAATTCCACTAACTCCAAACATATCAAAGTTTATACTCAAAAAGATCGCAAACGGTGTTTTGGACCCAATGGAAGTGGTTTCGAGTCCTAATTCTACCGGATGCAAAAAGTAACTTTTCGGACTAAAACCCGACTAACGATAAAATATTAAAATAGAATATTTAAATATTAAATCGTAAATTGTGCGGGTTGTTACTGACTCCCCTCCTTGAAGAAATTGCATCCTCGCAATATTTAAGAAGAAAATATAAGGTAACAACCATGAAATCTTATCAACACAAAAGAAATTTGGAATAAGAAATTCACCTCAAAGAGCACAGGAAAGTAAGTTTGGATGTGTTCGCTCGATGAACTCTCTAGATTCCCAAGAGCAATCCTTAGGATTTGAGGACCATTGGATTTTAACAAGAGGAACATCTTTATTTCGAAGGCGTTTGACCTCCGAAGCAATAATACGAATAGGATGTTGCTCGTAAGTTAAATTAGGTGAAACTTCAATTTCTTCCACAACACCGGGCTCAAGAATAGAATCGGAATCTCGAAGGCATTTCCGTAATTGAGAAACGTGAAAAACGTTATGAATAGCAGAAAACTGAGCCGGTAATAAAAGGCGATAAGCCACGGAACTAATACGTTCGGTGATAGGAAATGGCCCAATATATCGAGGCGCTAATTTTCCCGATCAACTGAAACATACAACACCCTTCATAGGCGAAACACGAATAAACACAAGATGTCCCACAGAAAATTCTAATTTCCTTCTCCGGTTATCGGCATAGGATCTTCGCCTGCTTTGGACTTCTTTCATCCTATGACGAATAAGGTCAATCTTCTCTGTGGAATCACGAATAAAATCTGGACCTAAAACCAGCTTCTCACCAGTCTCAAGCCAACAAGAAGGAGATCGACATGGCCTTCCATAGAGTGCCTCGAAAGGTGCCATACCAATACTAGATTGGAAGATATTATTCTAGGAAAACTCAACAAGAGAAACATGATCTTCCCAACTTCCACCAAAATCAAGAAAACATGCACGAAGAAGATCTTCAAGAGTTCGATTCAGACGCTCAGTTTGTCCACCGGATTGAGGATGATAAGCGGTGCTAAAATTAAGCTTCGTTCCTAAAGCCTTTTGAAGACTCTTCCAAAATCCACTAGTAAACAATGGATCATGATCACTAACAATAGAAGAAGGAACTCCATGCAATTTTACAATTTCTTTAATAAAGAGTTTGGCCAAGAGAGGAACGGTTCGATTGGACCGAACGGGAATAAAATGGGTGGATTTATTAAGTCTATCGACTATCACCCATAAGCTATCATGACCCGAACGAGAACGGGGAAGGCCGTCTATAAAATCCATGGAGATTTGGTCCCACTTCCAAATTGGAATTTCTAAAGGTTGAAATAACCCACCAGGCCTTTGGTGTTCGGCCTCAATGAGTTGGCAAGTCATGCAACACTTAACAAAGTTAGCAACATCGGATTTCATTCCTCCCCAATAATAAAGTCGCTACATATCTGCGTACATTTTACTACTACCAGAATGAATGGTAAATTTAGAACGATAAGAATCTTCTAAAATGTCTTTACGAAGATTACTAATATTTGGCACGATAAGTCTACCAAATTTTCGAATACCGCCACGAGAATCAATATCAGAGTCTTTCAAACCTTCAATATCAATTTTATCCCTAAAATTTTGGCCAAGAAGAGCCAATTCGAGATCTAGCTTTTGAGCTTCAAGAATGCGGTCTAAAAGAGAAGGATGAGCCTCAAGGCTACATAAAACAAGAAATGAACATAAATCGGAAACTTGATCTCGAATCTTACAAGTGGATAGAATTCCAAGATCATTCTATTCGGATATCATCATAGAAACAACTGCTTTTTGCTTACGACTAAGTGCATCCGCAACATGATTTCCCTTTTTGGGAGTATAAAGAATATCAAGATCATAAGCTGCAAGAAATTCGAGCCAACGTTGTTGACGCAAATTAAGTTCCTTTTGAGAAAATAGATAGTTCAAGGATTTATGATCGGTGTAAAGAATAAATTTTTCTCCCAAAAGATAATGATGCCAAATACGAAGGGCAAAAACAATAGTCGCGAGTTCTAAATCATGAGTGGCATATCTAGTCTCGGCTGGCTTCAATTACCTAGAAACATAAGCAATAACACGTTCTCTTTGCATAAGAACGGCACCCAAACCAACGCGACCAGCATCGGTATAAACAATAAAATCTTGGTTCCCCTCGGGAATCACAAGAATAGGAGCATCAGAAAGGAGTTCTTTTAATTTCTGAAAAGAAGCTTCACATTTGTCCGACCAAATGTATTTAACTCCCTTCTTTGTCAAGCTAGTAAGAGGCACATAAATTTTGGAAAAGTCCTTTATGAAACGACAGTAATTACCGGCCAATCCAAGGAAACTACGAATTTCCGTCACACTCACCGGTCTCTTCCAATTTTGAATCGCTTCAATCTTTGAACGATCCACGAAAATTCTGGATTCGGAAATAATATGACCGAGAAACTTCACATGATATTGCCAAAAGTGGCATTTAAATTTTTTTATCTTTTAATTGATTGCTCCTAAGAGTTTCCAACACAATCCGAAGATGTTTTTCGTGCTCCTCCTCGGTTTGGAATACACAAGAATATCATCAATAAAGATGAGAACAAACCGATCGAGGAAGTCTTTGAAAACTCAATTCATAAGTCAACGAAATAAGCCGGAGCATTAGTTAAACCAAATGGCACAACAAGCCATTCATACGATCCATAACGAGAGGGAAAGATGTCAAAGGAATGCTATCCTCTGCAATACGAAGCTGATAAAAACCGGTAGCTAAGTCTAATTGTGAAAAGACTCTAGCACCACTAAGTTGATCGAATAGATCATCAATCCGAGGTAAAGGATACTTATTATTGATAGTAAGATCATTAAGCTTGTGATAGTCAACGCAAAGCCTAAGTGTACCATCTAATTTCTTCACAAAAATAGCCGAAGCTCCCCAAGGCGAGGAACTAAAGCGAATAAATTGCTTCGTCTCCAATTCGGATAATTGTTTACGCATCTCCTTATTTTCTTTATTGGACATACGATAAGGAGGACGAGTAATAGGTTGAGCTCCAGGGATGAGATTAATCCTGAACTCAATTGCTCTCTTAGGTGGTAATCCTAAAACGGGCTCAAATATGTCGAAAAATTCATGAACAACGTGAATAAGAGAAATAATATCCTCCTCATCATCATTATCGTCATCATGAGGATTTAAAGAATATGAAGATGCAACTAAGCTGGAATCCGAATCTTTAAGGTCAATAGAAATCTGCTTAACAGATTGAGGATGTCGAAGATAAATAGTCCGCTCAAGACATAGGATTTGGGCTTTATAGCGGTTAATCCAATCAATTCCCAAAATCATTCCAAAGCCTAAGTAGCGCATAACATGCAAATCGGCTCGGAAAGAAAAATCACACAAAATAATCTCGACATCTTTACACAATAAGCTGATTGTTGCGGATCCACCAAACGGAGTCACAATTCTCAAAGAAGTCATTAAACACAAAACATCCAAAGAAAAGGTATCAACAAGTTCTTTTGAAATAAAAGAGTGGGACGCACCCGTATCAAATAGAACTCGAATAGGATGATCACGAAATAAAATAATGCCATCAAGGATAGAATGAGAAATACCTTTACCACGAGATGTGTTGCCAGGGGCTTGAGCAACATTAAGCTTTCCCTCCTTCCTATTTTGAAGTTCGCAAGAAGATAAATAATGATCCGGGCTTTTGCAATAGCGACAAGTACGAGGCTTTGAACACTTGTTCGCATAATGGTCCTTAGAACCACAGTTGTAGCATTACCCATTACTTGAGGTAGAATCTTAGTTGACGGAGAGGCTTGCTTCCCTTTCTTATTGTTGGGATTAGGACCCTTGAATTTATTAGGCCTTTTTTTGTAATTGAAGTTCGGTCTGGCACCCATAACTTCAACGTCATTTTCTTTATCTGCCTCTTCAAGTCGAAGAGCGATATCAACGAGTTGATCAAAAGAAACTTCTAACTTTAGAAGTAATGGCTTCTTGAGATTTTTATTCAAGCCATAGACAAATCGTTGGTTTTTCTTCAATGGGGTGTTTATGTACTTGACCCCATATTTAGAAAGTGACTCGAAGGATGCGACATAGTCTGTCACGGAAGATTCACCTTGAACAAGGTCAATGAATCGGCTAGTCTGTCACGGAAGATTCATCTTGAACAAGGTCAGTGAATCGGCAAGCCAAAGTCACCTTCTCACCTTCTGGCACAAATTTTAATTCGAAGCATTCCTGGAATTTCTTCCAAGTAAGATCCGCTTCATTTATTTCAGAATCAGAAGCTCATACCAGTCTAATGCTCTTTCTTAGAGCATACTAGAGGCCACCTGAACACGGTGAAGATCAATAAGATTCATGCGAGAAAAGATTCGATCGCATGATCTCAGCCAATCCTGGACTTCATTAATAGTTTCAGAACGTTTGAATGGCTTTCCACCCAAATTGATATAATCGCCGCACAAATGTGCAAATCCAGACCTAGGGTGAGTAGACTCTGGATTAGATCCGGCTGCTTGAGCATTCCTTACTAGATCAAGAAGCTGCTGGGCAGACATAAATACTCCATCTTAGGGAGTAACATGAGATTGACCAGCGCTGGGACGGCCAGGTCTAACCATTTCTCTTCCTTTTGAAAGAAAGAAAGAAGAAGGATAAGGTTATTAACCAAATGAATGTCAAGCAATCTTGATAGATAAACAAGGAATCATAACGAAAATAGGATGAATCGGTACGAAGACTCGAATTAAATCATAAAGCACGACTCCAAAATGGACTTAGGATGATGATTCTTGCTAGATTATTCTACATCGCTCTGAAGATTCGCTCTGATACCAAGCTGCGACGCCCCACCTCTATACCCATGCTAGCCAAGGACATTTCGGGGTAATGCCGTCAACTAGCATGGAGAATAAGGCTGTTGAGGAGCGATCATCCACGTAATTGCTTTGTGCGAGCATCGATATGTCAGATAGTACAACATAGAAATCCGACATACCGATAAAAACTCAAAGCTACTACATAGTGGCTATATGTATTCTTCGGAAACAAACATAGATATAAACATAACACAAATCAATCACAGACACCCATATCACAAAGGTGGAAATAGATATGAATATATATAATACATGAAAGTGTACATCAGAGTGGTGGTCGAACAAGATCCACAATGTCACAAAAGAATAGATAAAAGTACTTGACAAAAGAATATGGATACATCAATGCATATATATCTCAAATGTATACAACAAAAACTACTAATCTAAGTAGTTAGCCAAAAGTCAGGGTGATAATCCAAGATGTGAAGTCAAGCAGAAGCACCTGTAACATCTCGATCTGACCCGAGTATTATTTAATAAGAAAATAATAAACAGATCAGTCTAGCTATAAATATCAGATAAAATGATATAGAATAAGAGATATGACATAGATATATGGTAGCCATAAAGCCATACTGTAATAAGTATGTAACTGAAAATCAATAAGAGATTAATCAATATCACAAGAATCTTCTCAAAGATCAAAAGGAATGTCATACTCCTTACTTATATTCACCAAACCATAAATATTAACAATAATATCAATGCCAATCACAAAAAGTTAATGACACACAAATTCACCAATGCACAAATATTGATAAAACTTATCAATGTAAATCACGAAAATTGGTGAAACACAAAATTCTAGAAATCATCAATGGAAATCCAGAAATCACAAAAAGAGGGAGGCTTTATCAAAAAACGGGAGCATGAAAACTCACCAACACGTGTATCACAAAATGGAACGCTATTCCTTGGTTGCTAACCATTAATTTTGAGCCGAACTCCACAAAACGGCCCGAAGACCATGGGTCTCTACCCCACCAAATTGAGCCGAAGCTCCACAGAAACGGGGTTTAGTCTCCCTCGTAGACAAAGAGACATCGCACAATTGCTAGTCTAAATCACAAGAATGATCACCAACGATCGTCAAGAAGTGTCAATTACAGTAAGCTAGTAAATATACAAGCTTAGCTTCATGTCCCATAACCACTAGCTTAACTTAAATATTTACGAACAAATTGTAGATCTCCACTCGAAAATTGTCACAAGAGATTCTATCGAACAAGTCCAAGAATTAACCGGCGAAGTAAATGCAAGTGTTTCATACCTTTATTTTACTAAGCCGTTTAATTAGATTTCTCGTATGAGTGAGATGAAGTGACAAATCACAAAAATGATCGTAGAAACAATAAATCACAAAAATTCACCTTCGAAGACGTGAATAAAATCCAAAGAATTCGATTCCAAATGCATCAAAGTGGAAATACCCTTTCTCCTCGACATGGCACGACCTAGCAGATGAGCGACCTAAGAGGTAACGGCATAAGTGCAGGGGCGAGCGACATAGGAAATGGTGCGACCTAATGATGCAAACGACCTAAGTGGTTGCGGCATAAGTGCAGGTGTGAGCGACTTAGAAAATGGTGCGACCTAACGGGTATGCGACCTAAGATGAATGTGCGATTTAATGGGCCGAGCGACCTAACTATGCAAGCAAGCCGAGCGACCTATGGATCGCAATCTAACTGCGACGCGACTTAAAGCATGGCGCGTCCTAACAGGCCGAGCGACCTAAATTGGCGCGACCTAAGTAAGACGACCTAGCCGAGCGACCTAAATAAAGGAAGCGGCATATCATGGCCGAGTGATCAAAGCAGGCCGACCTAGGACCAGCGACCTATGGTGGTAAGGACAGTCCGAGCGACCTAGCGGCGAAACAACCTAAGGGGTAAAGAAGGCCGAGCGACCTATGGGTTACGACCTATGGCCGAGCGACCTAAATCGACGCGACCTAAGCAAGGTGCGACCTAACTACAGGCCGAGCACTTCAGATTGTGCAGGCCGAACGACCTAAGGGTTTTGGAGTGCAAAACTCACTCAATTTGCAACCGATCGAGCACAAAGCTAGGCGATTACTCCTATCGGCTACCCGGTCCTATTGGCTCCTCGATTCATCACCAAAAATGTTTTCAAACATCAAAGATTGGATTTTTAAAGATTTGAACCCAAAACACCAAAAATTGTGATTTTCACCAATTCAACCCAAAACAAAAGCAATTGCATATGTAAAAGTGCTAGGAATTCATACCCAACAATCAAAGATATTTATAGACAAAGATGTGAGATAAAAATCTCACCTTTACACAAAATCTATGAAGAAGAAGCTTGCAAGCAAAGGAAGAATCAATGGCTTCTCTTTGAATTTGGAGTTGGATGTTGAATTTGCAAATGAACTTGAGCTTGGAGTTTTAATTTCCCATTCCTTCCTCCATTTTTGATGAAGCTTTAGTGTTAGGAAATGAATGTGAAGTTATGAAGGGAAGGGGGTTGAGCTAGAGTAAATAATTTAGGCTAATGGGCTAAACCAAACCCAAAGCCCAAGGTGAAAAAGTGACAAAATTCCACTAACTCCAAACATATCAAAGTTTATACTCAAAAATATTGCAAACGGTGTTTTGGACCCAATGGAAGTGGTTCCGAGTCCTAATTCGACCGTATGCAAAAAGTAACTTTTCGGACTAAAATCCGACTAACGATAAAATATTAAAATAGAATATTTAAATATTAAATCGTAAAATGTGCGGGTTGTTACAAGTCCCTATGCGTCGCATAATAGCGGATGATATTATATTAATCCCATATACTGCAATATTCCATCTCGAAGTGGAATTGGTATTGTGCTGACATCTGTGGATGCAGGAAAATAGGTTGGAGGGATCCAACTGGATTCCTCAACATTTATTTATATTATTTAATATTCTCTGTTATGATTATTTGGTATTCTATGTTGAATTATATTGGAATATTGAATGCTATGGTCGGTACACTAAGTTATCAAAATATATAGAATTGGATTTTTGAAAGAAAATAAAAGAGAGAATTTTTAAGAAAAATAATCATAGAGAATTTAAATAAATTTAAGGATGAACTGGATAAGAATAAAAGTGATTTTAGAATTCTAATAAATAATTCCGAGTATGGGAAAAAGGGGATTTTGAATAAACAGAAAATAATGAATTGTAAAACTTAAGTGATATTATTTAAAGGAATAAAGAATTTACTTTAAAATTCAAGGTTTAAATTTATTCAAAAGGATAAAGAAGGAATTTTGGAAATCTGAAATTAGTATGTTTCAGTTAAAAGATTTTAAATAAAAATGGAGAAATAAAATCCGAAGATAATGGATTGTGGAAAAAAGTGAGTAAGTAAAGAGATTTATTTCAAAATGGATTAAATTGGAAATCAATTTGGAAATTGATTTAAGTGTTTGAAATTGGAAATTTAAAGGAGAATGTGACTATGAAATTTATAAACTGGTTTATAAAAGCGAAGTGATATATCAGTGGATATTTGAAAAATAAATTCACGATGGGAATATATTAAAGAAATGGTAAAATTTGTTTAAAAATATATAGTGATTTATTTTTAAAGGATGTGAAGAGAAGTATATTTCCCTGGATAGCCAATTACGTTTTCAAAGTAAATTTTTAAATATAAGTTAAAAGTTTTAATGTTCTTTTAAAAAGCATGTTTTGGAAAATTTATTATTTCTAAAATATTTAAATTCTAAAGTAATTATTTTTCAAATATATTATCGTAGTAATTATTTAAAGATGACTTGGTATTTTGATTTAAAAAGGGAAAATCTAGTTTTATATTTTATAAAGTAGCTTTATTGTAAATATTCTTAAATTATTTAGTTTTAAATAAAGTATTAAAGTAGTTTTTATTTTTATGTTTAAAGTATAATTTATAATAAAGAGTTTTAAATTATTTTAAAAATCTAAAGTATTTGTACTTGGTGTTTTCAGTGGAAGTAGAAAATATTTGGGAAAAGAATTCCGTGAGAGCAAGACAGTTTAAAAACTGTTTTCAAAAGGGTTGAAAAGTGAAAATATATCTTGTGAAGATATTTTGAGATTAATAAATAATTTGGGAAAATTATTTATTGTTTGATGGTTGTTTGTGAATGTTAATTGATTGTTAAATAACCAACTATCAATATTGGCCAATGCGCTGATCGTTTCGAAGAGACCGGGATCGGGATTAAATTCTCAAAAACCACTTCAATCCGGTTTGAATGTTTTCGTGAGGAAGATGAGTTTGATTCAAAGGTGGAGTAGTGAAGTGCAAGGGCTTGTCGCTACTAATCCTGAGGATGATTCCAAAATGGATGTAGTAGGAGTAGTGCTTTCGGTTCCGTTCGAACCCGGGATGGACTTATATGGATGAATGCTTTCGGAACATCGTCAGGAGGGCGATGAGCATTCTAAGAGATGTGTTCTAAAAAGTTAATGCTTAGCCTCAAGCCTCATCAATGGGGAATGACTGAAAATCAGGGGTTATGCAGCAAGGCTAGGTTGGTAGCACCCATTAGGGTGATGTCATCCCTGTCTAGTTGTCCCTTTTATTCGGCTTAGTGGTGCGGTTGTTGATCCCAATCGTGGGGTGATCTTACTCGGGATTATCCAGTAAGAGGCAATCCCATTCTTGTGTTGCAGTGGGTCGGGAGTGATCCTCGGTACGGTGATCTAGGCCACGTACGGTGACGGGTTGTACCCCACTGTCTAGTCATTAGTTGGAAATCCATTCTCCATACGTGCCTTTTACGATTTTAGTTTGTATTACCCACTTTGTGGCTAGTAGCTGATATTTAATAGATGTAATAATTTCAGCTATTTTAATAAGTATTTGTAGATAGACCCTATTATAATATCAGAGGATTTTATAATAAATGTTTTAGCTACCATAAGGTAAAAAACCGTCATGTTTATTTGTGACGTGGTCTTACGAGATGCTTTTGATTTTCAAAGGATTTTGAAACTTTAATAATCAATTTGAGTGTGGTTTTCTCACGCTGGTATTCCAGAATGACTCGGGTGTTATTCAGATATAATGCTTAGGTCAGACCGAGTATTATAGAATATATGATATGTTGATGTGGGGCTCAGGAGATGAGCTGGATGGCGATACGTACGTCCTTACTTGATTATTACTCCACTGTGTATTCAGTTTTGAGGATAAGTTTATATGACTGTTCAGATTGCATGTTATTGATGTCATAGAAATCTGATGATGCATTCTGGTGATGTATGTATAAACAGATATAGTCTTCTTTTGTGTAAAGATTTGTTATTATCTATTATACTTTATTCTGCTGCGATGGTTAGATTCTGATGTTGTTTTGTTTTCTCTTCTTCTACCTCTTTTTTTTTAACCCAAATGGTTCATATTTCCGTTCATATTGAGTTGATTGATGGAGAATAGTGTCGAATCAAGGGGTACTGATTTGCGGGTTGTTACAGGCTATGTAAGGGAAACGAAGTTTTTGATCAAGAAGCCTAATCAAAGTCCACACTAGAGAATCGGCGAATCAATACTAATTCGGAAGTAAAGTTGCGGATTCGAATAGTAGATCGAATTAGATATTGTGTGCAGATGATCTTTGTACATCATACGAAAAATAAGTATTTTTTTAGACAAATACCTTTGAGTTGGGTTTTGGTGTAATTTCGGGGATGAAATTCTTTTAAGGGTGGAAGTCTGTAACGATCTGCAAAGTTATAGATTTGATAAATTAATTATATTTTCAAGATATTGAAATATAAGGTTTTTTACATTGATTATGATGTTTTAAAACAACAAATAAAATTGTATCAGTATTTATAAAAATATATACTTTGGAAAAATAGCGATAAAATGTCCGAAAACCATTATATCGATAAACTGCTCTACACTCGTAAAACGTAGCACATAGAGCTGAATACGTAAACTTATTTTTATAATTTAACAAGAATACAAAACAAAATTATTTATTTTATTTTTGGAAATTAAATGAATATATAGTGATGCCCTTATATTTAATTTAAATTGAGATTTAATGATATAATAAATATCATAGTTATTCAAATAATTATTATTTTAATGATAGTAATTCATTTTAAATAGGTATAAACTGATAATAAATGATTTATAATAGTTTTATAAAGATATTTAAGCAATTTGAAATTATGAAGAAAATCGATATCAATTTATCGTTATGAACATACTTTTTTTAAGTAATTGCTAATATTGATTTATATGGTTTTGTAATTCAAAATTGATCACTTTTACTTATCAAAAATGGTTAGGTATTTATTTTCAAACTTTATTTACACATATTTTGTAATTCAAATTTGATCACTTCTAATTATCAAAAATGGTTAGGAATTTATTTTCAAACTTTGTTTACAAATATATGTATATTAAATAAAGAGTGAAAATGTGACCGGTAATTGGTTTCTTGATTTTCAACGGTTTAACGAAGGGAAGTTGTTCGAAAGTTGTTGCAATCTTATTTATATGTCATGTGCGCATATATAACATAAAAATGCATCAGCTAACATATACCTGATCACATATATACATACATATATACATTTATACATTTATATATACATATATTAAAAATATCTAATATATTTTGGGAAAACTTCACCCTTAAGCTTTCATAAAGTCAACAATTAGGAAATGAAGTGATTTAAGGTGACAGATGATGATGAAGAGGGGTGAGGGCATGTGAAATGGAGGAGGTGAAAGGAGGCACATGGGTGATGTGATAGGAAGGAAGTGATGTAGGATATGTTGCAAAATTTTGGCTATAAATACAAGCACCCCTTTCATTCATTCATTCACACGTCCTACCATCTTTTTCTTCTTCTTTCCCTTAGCTTTTCCATGGCTTCTTCTTTAGGAAATTTATGAAGAAATTTAAGTAGAAAATAAAATAAAATTATATACCTACATATAAAAAGTCGAATCACCTCAAATCACTAGCCAATCACCTCATCCACCCCTCTATAGCTCACGACCTACTCCCATAGCCTCAAAGTCGAGAGCACCACCCACTCAAAGGCCTGACCAAGCCTACTCTAGCATAGGACAAGCCCTTTATGAAGAAAAGAGCAAGTTCTAGAAGCTCTGGAGTAAGAAAAAAAGAGGAGGAAGTGCTGCCGGAATCAATTCGAGAAGCTACGAAAAAGATTGGTGGAGTGAAGCCATAAGTAAGTACCCAATATTTAAATTTACTAATTAATCTCTCAAGTTTAATGATATGAAAGTTTAATGTATTGGATGATTAAGTGTTTGATTACTTAGATGATTACTTGGTTGATTAGGCAATTCTTATGATGATTGATAACTTGGTTGATAAATGAAAACGGAAATGGTTAGTAAATTAACCATAATAAATAATGGAAAAAAATCCATAATAAATATAATTATATAAACTTATTTAGCCTATGAATGGTTTTAAAAATGTAAAAAGGTTAAAAATTAATATTATAATAATATAATATAATGAAATAATTTAAAAGTTACATTTTTGAGAAGTTTTAACAAATAATGAATTTGAAGTCAAAAATTGGCACGTTGCGTAACGACAGTTTGCGATTTCACGCCATAAATGTCAAACGAGTGCATAGAATGGAATATAGCTCGGAATTCTTTGAGATAAGAATTTTCCGAACTATTGTATTCATAATTTTGGAAAAAAGAAAGGAAATTGAGAATTCGATAAGTATATTCTGAAATATGAGTAAAACAAGTATTGGAAAAATCACGGTCTTGCCGTTTGGAATCCGAAAATGTTTCTTTGAAAATGATATTATAAAAATGTTTATTTATGTGAAATAAATCTTATAAATCATTTAAAGTGTTTTAAAAGTGAATTTAGTTATAAAAACAAATTTTCAAATGATAAAAAGTTGTTTTGGTCAATATAGCTTAAAAACACTTTCTGTAGCACTTTCAGCGACACTTTTTTTATAATTTTTGAAATATAATTTTAAATGCAACAGTTTTTTTCAAATCTTTTCTAAATGATTTTAAACGATTAAAAAATTATATTAAAAGTGATTTGAAGAATTTATATAGTGGTTAAATAAATAACTAAAAGTTAGTAAAGTTTGCTAAATGATTTAGAGTCGATCAAATAACTTCACTGTCTTATGGGTCTTAGAGAGATAGTTTCCAGACTTATGTTTGGAAAACCAGTTTCCAGTTCTCCTTGGCCATCCGGACCGGGCCGACGGATAGGATAGTAAATTTGTTTTACTCTGATTGAAATTTCCTAAAGTATAAAGATATAATTTTCCAAATTTAAATAACTTGGATTGCGTAGAAATGATTTGGAAATGTTTTCCTAAATAAAAGGTGAAATGATTTGGAACTATTCCAAGATTACAAAGGTTTTAAAATTAACCAAATGATTTGATAAATGAGGCTAAATGATTCCATACTTTGAGAAAGCTAAAGGAATGATTCAATGAATATATCTCTAAGAGAAATTGGATTTAACTAAAAACGTTAATAAATTAAACGATGTGTGATAATTACCTATATACCTAAATGCCTTTTTATCGACATTGGTTCCGAGGATCCGTGGTCGGATTTGGGTAACTCCTATCCAGAAACCACTTCAACAATGTATACATTGGGACGTGAAGACATGCTGAAGATGATGATTATTGAAGACCGAAGATCTTCATAGCAAAAAGACTGCTTGTTGACATTCTTCGGGTTTCTCCCAATATAGAGACATTTATTATAGCAGTGGTCCTATCGTGTTTTGAAATCTTCGGATTGCAAGGACTACTTGCTACTAATGGTAGTATGTGGAGTGCCTTCGGTTTTGTTCAGTCCCGGAGCGAACTTGTATGGATGAATGTCTGACAGTGCATTTCTGATCATATTAATTGACCTCTATCAACATATTATCTGCTTGGTGGCGGAGAAGGCAACTTCTTTTAGCTTAACACCCTTTTCTAAAATGTACGAGCTCAAAATTTATACAATTGTAGAAATTGGTTATGTGATTAATGAATGACAATGTGGCATTCCAAGTGGAATGTGCTTTATGGAATAATAAAGTGTGGCTTTGTGAATAACAGTGTGGCTTTGTTAAAACTAAGCGTAGCCTCGCGAGCCCCACATCTTGTTGATGATATGGGTAATTATGTGATCTGC
Organism: Allium cepa; assembly: GCA_030765085.1. Lineage (NCBI taxonomy): Eukaryota > Viridiplantae > Streptophyta > Magnoliopsida > Asparagales > Amaryllidaceae > Allium > Allium cepa. Next base: position 956,407,555 of record CM060939.1, on the reverse strand, counting down.
AGGACATATATTTCAGGCTATTCGTTGTATCAGTATCGAGGAGTCCAATGGAATCTATATCCTCAAGGCATTTATTGCCCCATTTGTTTGAATATAGTAGCTAGCATGCGAAAAGTGATAAGGCTGCCAGATATTTTTAGTGTAGCAAGGGCAGTCCTAAGTGATTTACTGGAGAAAAGCGATTAAGGCACCATGGGAAATATGTTGCTATACATGGATCAATGGAAAAGGCCACTATTTCCCTATAAAGTTGGAAATCCAATTCAAATACAAGCTTTACGGTTTTGATTGTATTCCCCAAATAGCTGCAATGCTTTGCAAACATTTCAATTCACCTTTTGGTATCATATATTCCGTCCAGTATATTCCATTGACCTAGTCCAGATATATTACCATAGACTTAGTCCAGACTGTGACGACCCAAATTTTTTAACAATGTAGAATGGGATAATTGAATTGATTTTAAACATTTAAAAGTTAATTTTAACGTGAACTTGAGATATAAGTATTTACTTGAAAATTTAATCATTGAATTATATAGTTTAAATATTGTATTTAATAATTGAAATTGGGTAAATTATTGAATCTGAAATTTCTAAGCCTGTTTAAAATAATTTGAAAGCTTATAAAATTTATAATGACGATACTGAAGATAATAGAATGGTTGAAATTTAATTTAAAGGTGATTTGTTCGGTTTTGAAATATACTATCTACACCATCTCTATTTTATTTATATTTATGTATGCTTTTAAATAATACAAAAGGTATAAGTATGTATACATTTATAAGTATATGATAAGTGGCATGACATGGTGAAGACAATTGGCATAATATGGACCATACACCTATCTTAAGATGAAATAGAATTATGACACATATATCACTTTGGTTTACACTTCTAGAACACCTTAAATGATTACTAAATAAGGTATGTGTCATGAAATAAGGCTTGCATAAAAAAATGAAGGACATGTGTCACAAGATTAAATAAAGTAGTGACACATAAGCTCATTAGGTGTCCATGTGTAGAAACATCTTAAGACACCTAAGTAGACATGTGTCAACATTCTAAAGCTTGTGCAAAGAGAAGTAGACAAGTGTCCAAAACTAAAATTACCAAACTAGCCTTGAAAATTTCTATATAAAGGGTGGAAATGTTCACTTATTTTTCTTTTTTTCAAAAAAACAAAAACAAAAGTAGGATAAAGTGAAAAAGCTTGGGAAAGCTAAGGAAAAAGAGTCAAGTCAAATACACAAGTGTAAGGTGAGAAAAACTATTTAAATTTCTAGTATTCATGTTATTCTTGAAGAGATTATAGTTGTAAGTAAAAGCGGCGCGGTTCTATAAAAAACGCAGCATAGTAATTTGACCATAACTATCTCAATTCTTAATGAAATTTCGATTTCTTGGATGTTCTGGAAAGCTTATTTCATGAGCTACAACTTTGATGTTTTGTATTTTCTGTAATTTGGATGTTAGCTATGTAAAAATTGAATTTTTATACTGTAATCCCGAGAGCAAAACTAATACTAGCTCTGTGCTTAAGGCTGAAACTAAATTGACCATAACTTCTTCGTTCCTCAACCGATTTTGATAAATTTAGATGTTCCTGAAAGCTTAGACTTTGTTATAAAACTTTTAAGTTTTGAGTTTTCCAAAATTTCGATGTTACCTTGGCCAAAATTATAATTGTTTATCGCTGTCCCGAGACAAAATGACAGAAGTTGTGGAATTCAAATCTCAGAATTGTTTTATCCATAATTTTTAGAATTCTTATCGCAATTCGGTAATTTCTAATGTACCGGAAATCTTAGAAACTAAGCTAAAACTTTTGCTTTATTAATTTTGTATAGTTTTATTGTTTTCTATGCTAAAATTGCAATTGTTGGTCGCTGTCCTGCAAATGCATAAGTTCAGGATAAGCTTAATATTTTTAGTAAAATGGTCATAACTTTTGAACCGTTGATTCAAATTCGATGGTCTTGGTCATTCTGCAAAGCTAACGGAAATGCCTATAACTTTCCTTTGTATCACTTTTTAAAATTCGTCCATCTATATATATGAATTTGAGGTGCAAGCTCGGGTTAAATTTATGTCCGAAATGAACATGTTTGTTTCTAAGAAAATACCTTACTTGTTGGATTTTTATCTTCGATTTGATAAACAATTTGATGGGTTTCTTTTCGTGGTGGTTGAGTATACTAAGTAAATTACTTTAACGAAGTATTTTCATACAGAAGAATTAATCGAGGATGCGGTATAAGACCATAGAAAAAATGAGTATTAAATATAAGTACACCATATTAAATATAATTCAAATCTTGATAGTCAACGTATAAAATACAAATGTAAATAAAAGCAAGAATTAAGTAATTTGGATATGCTTGTAACATAAGCTGAAATTGTACATACAAATGTAAAGTTAAAAAAAATGTCAGAAGAGCAGAGGACACTCGGGTATTGTTGATTAATGCTTGGTTTTCCTCAGGTATAATTGCTTATGTTTCAGGTGTTAAAGATAACATAAATAATTTTTTTCTATTATTTCACTTAAATCGATATTTTAGATAAAGGTGTTGTTTTAACAGTTGATGATAATTTAACTTCAAGATAATTTAGTGAGTTCGTTAATGGAAACTAAGAAGTTAATTAAGATGAGTAGTTAATGATTGTGAACAATTAATATAATATAATCAATTAAAGGTTAATTAATTCTAGAGTAATTAATAATTTGGAATAATCAATGATTGATTAAGGTAATTAATCAATGTAGTTAATAGAATTTACTAATGAAAGCAATGGAAGAAGAATTATTTAATATCATAAATCAAAGAGGGTAATTATTGGTAATTACTTAATAACGGATTAATTACTTGTTTAACTAGTGTAACAAAATTTATGGAGGGTTAGTAAATTTATGAGCATGATTAATTCAAGGATTTTAATCAATGTAAGTGATTATAAGTTAATGAATCTAAGAACTTAATCAAGGATAGATGTGATTATTGTGAAAAGGGAAGGTAAATTAATAACATTGAATTTGAAGAGACCGGAGTCGGGTATTAGTTAATACCCGAAATCACTTCGATTCTTTACAAATTGATACGTGGAACCAATAGGGTATATTGGAATGATTTTAAGTGAATTGGACCATAAAATCTAAGTTCTGGCACTTAGAAATTGATGTGTGGAATAAGTGATGTCTAATACAACTTATGAAGTGGAAATTGATATAGGCTACCCGGGTTTTATATGGGTTGTAAACTTTTGCATTCCATGTTAGTTGGGTTTACTCACGTTGGTTTCCAGCCTGACCCGGGTGTTACTTTGGTGTAATGCTCGGGTCAGACCGAGTATTACAGATTTTCAGGCAGGGACGTTTTGGAGCTCAAGAGGCAAACTGGATGGCAGTAACGAGTAGAGTATTTCCGCTATATTTATATATTCGTTAATCTGAGACATGATATTTGTATTTATTCAGTGACTGTATATGTGTGGAACTCTGATGTATATTAAATGTAATCAATAGATATAGTATTTATTTGTAGACATTTATTATTTATTATATTTTATCCGCTGCGAATGTGAGATGTTTTGTTTTTCTCTTCTTCTTCTTTTGTCTCTTTCTTCTTTTTCATAACTATCTGGAATTTTCGGCTTCGAAAATTTCGGGTCGTTACTTTTGGTATTAGAGCTAAAGGTTAAGCGAGAACCTTGGCTCTGGTGGGGATTACTCATTGAATAGAGTCCGTAGTACTCTAGAATGAGTTGAGTATATATATTTGAGGGCGTACTTGTTATTTTCTTATGAAGATTTTAAATGAATTTGCATAATGATATATTTTATATATAAAGCAATATTCCCTTCTAATGAATATTTAGGTGATTGGTTGTTAAGTTATTGGAATTAAGTTAAGAAGTAATATAAAATACGACCAAATTGAAACTTATAACCAAAGTTGAAGAATAAACTTATATGACAAAATGGAATTTGAATTATTGATTGTGAATGTAATTTATAAATTGAAATAAACTTCATAATAAATGAGATTATAATTTGAAATAGAATTCCAGAGAATATTTGGAAATAAAGTGTGATGAAAATTCCAAAGTAATGTTTAAATATAATTGGATGGATTGAGAATTTTGAATTTTTGGGAAAATTTAAAATTCCTTTGGATTTGGAAGTGGTTTCCAAAGGTTTTGGAAAAATAATAGTATTATTTCAAAAATATTTTTTTTTCGTGTTGAATTTGAAATCTGGGAGATTTGAAATTAAAAATATTTGGAAATGTTTTTAAAGAGATAAAAGCATTGAACTCTTTCGGTCACTGAAAAATAACATCGGTGATGACTGCAGCATCATCGATGTTCATTTTCGAGTTTCTAGAAGAGAAATTGTTACCAAATTGTTTCAAATTGGAGTTGTTTGTGAACTGGGTTTGGTTTTGAAATTCAAAAGGATAATTGAATTTCCCAAAGAATTTTGGATATAGTTGAATTCTAAGGTAATATTGAAATCTTGAAAATTTGTTTAAACTCTGGAATCTTGATTTAAAATGTTTATGGAATAATATATTGGCTAAATGAAATGTATAATTTCAAGTTAAAAGAAAAATGTGAATGTAATCGATTATAAATAGAAATTGTAAGATAGAAGTTGTAATTAATGTTGTATAAGTCTAAAGATCAAACGGAATTCGATTTGAAGTTGGAAGGAAATTGAGAATCAATTCAACTTGAATTGGGATTAAATCAATTTCAATGGAAACTGAAGATTATTCAATTTGGAATTGGGTCAATTTAAATGGGAGTGGAAATTTAAAATGAAATGTTGGGGCAGTGAACAGTTTTGACTCTGGATTATTTTCAATATAAATTGTTTTAATATAAACTTATTTTTCCAAGTTATTAAATATATATAACCCTTCTTTCTTAAAGCCAAATTATTTTATACTTGTTTTACAATTATTTTTGGACCTATTTAACCATTTTTCAACTATTTTCTAAACTAGTTACTATTTTTTTTCAACTAAGTTACGAATTAATTAATATTTTACAACTATTTTGCAATTATCTATGATTTCAATAACTACTTAACTATTTTCCAACTATTTTATAGATATTTTATAAACTAATAATTATTTTTCGACTACTTCTTTATTTTTTAAATTTTTTAAGCTGTTTTCTAAATATAAACTGGTCGGAGTTCAAACTGTTACTGATTAAATACCCAACTGGGATAAGAACTGAGGTAATAATCAAAATAGGGATTAAGGCCAATGTGAATAAGTGAATGAAATTTTAGTTGAATGTGAATAGAAAGAAAATTGATATTGGAAAGAGTAATCAAATTTGAATATTTGATTTTGGGTAAACAAAGTTATATCTTTGTTATATATTCTCCCCTTGTTGAATATATTGTTGGAAGAAAAAGGATTTTGGAAGTGTTTGAAGTATAAAAGGAATTTTATACGAGTTTAAAGTGATCCAAAGTTTTAAAAATTATATATATCTGTATATATATAAAGGATCTTATGAGGATTTTGGAAAGGGTTTTGGGAACCTTTGGATTTGAAAAGGCTTTTGATTTTTGGGTAAAATCATTATATGGAATTTGTAAAGCCTATTTTGAGAATTATCGATTTTGGGATACTCGATTTTGTGTAAAGGAGCATTGATAAAATTCGTACTAGGTGTATGATTTGAAAGATATTATATGTGTATAGTATAAAGTGTTTTGATGATGGCTCTGGGGAAAAAGGCGCTCCCTTGGAATGAACTTCTCAGGAGTGCCACCGGGTGGTGTTGCCTTGAGCCCCAAGGGGGGGTTCTAAAGTTGATCCTGTGAGGAGTCTGGACAAAACTAGTTCCTGAGGATTATGAGTTGAGTATACAAGTGTATGTCGTGTGTGCCGTTGAGAGCCAACAGTTACATGGACTTTTGCTGCGATGGCAACGTAACCCAGGATGTAATTGAGACCTATGGTATAACATAGCGAAAGTCGTGTGTGCCGATGAGAGCCAACAGTCTGTGTTTGATTTTATATCGGCAGACTGCGACCTATGTAGGAGTGGAGAGGTTTCATTTCGACAGCGAAAATCAGAGGCCGCTGAGAGCCTGCAGTTACATGGACTTTTGTTGTGACGACAACGTAACCCTGGATGTAACTGTGATTTGTTGTGTGGGTTCCATGGCGTAATCGAGAGGCCGCAGAGAGCCTGCAGTTGCATGGACTTTTGCTGTCATGGCAACGTAACCCTGGAATGTAACCGTGACCATGGACGGGGGTGATGATTTTTAGAGCATTGTCACCAAAGATATTTCCTCTATTTTCAAAAACCATTTCCTATATTTTCAACAAAATTATTTTCCAAGTATTTCACTAGATGTTGCAAACGGGTTTACCAAGTACTTATAGATTTTCAGTCCTACGCCTGATCAAGGTATGACTGAATTTCTATGAGAACAAAGATGGACTGGATGATACATCAAGTTATAAGAAATATTTTTATAAAAGCTATTTTAATAGTATGAGGTGGGTTTAAAAGCATTTCTAAATTTTTAAAATAGAAGTGTTGAAATTTTGGGAAAATAAAAGGGAAACTCCAAACTGGAATTATAAAAATAACTTTAAACTCATGAAAATTTAATGAAGTAATTTTCTTTGTAATAAAAGTTGGAAGTAAGCTAATAAATAATTATTTGATAAAGTATGTTAATAAAATTTAACTCGATTAAACAAATGGATTGTAAATTAATAATGGAGTTTGGAAAAGAATTCGAACTTGTCAATAGAATTCGACTTGGATTTGATAATGAATTAAATAAGAAGAGATGTTGTAGAAATAAAATAGAGTTGGATTGGAAAAGTGATGGTTTGAATTACAAATAAAATTCAAACGTGATATGAATAATATTTAACGAAAGTCGTAAGTAAATTGAGAATGGCTTTGTATAAATAAAATAAATTCGCAAATGAATTAAGAAAGTGAAATATACAATGAGTTAATAGAATTAAATAATAAATGGATGAAGTATGATTGAATAAAAAAAACTAAATCAAGGTTGTGATTGAAATTGGATTATCAGACTGAACTTAAGTTCGGCGGCATATTGATTTGAAGTACAAATGAGTTAAGTATACGCTTGGATATTATTTTGATAAATTGCAGAGGTGAATTAAAATGAAATGGTGGGCTAACTGAGTTTAGTGGAATTTGATTAAATGAGAATCAAATAGAAGTAAACTTAAGTTTGATGTTCGAATAAATTAAAGTAAAGTAACTTAAGTTTAAATTTAAGGTAGCTTGCCTTCGAATAAGGGTAAAAGCCATTAAATAAAAGCTCGGTTTAAATTAATTTGGGAATGGTTAATAGTACACAAGCGTGGAATGTGTCGAGCTAAATAAAATGATTGTGAATAAATTAAAAAGGAATTGAACTAAATAAAATTGAGTTAGAATCAATTTTATTTGGTTATAAAACTTAAGTAATTATTTGTTCACATGGATATTATCAAATTGCGTAGAAATGATTGTCGTTTAACATAAACGAGATTTAATTAAATTCTATGAATTAGTGGAAGTAAATATAATTGCTTTTTGAATGAATTGATATGAATAGGAGTTTGTTTTGCTTACAAATGAATTGAATGTAAACATTTGCATTGTAAACCATTAAAATTGAATGTAATGGCATATAAATTTGGTTGGAAGCAATTGGATTAACTTTAAATTATATAAATCGCTTATGGTAAGCGTTTGGTGTTTGTTGCTTTTGAAATGCTTGTGTTTAGCCTTTAAAAGTAAGTGAAATGCTAATAGAATTTCTATATATGGCACTCACATATTTAAATTGAGATAGTACAGGTACTTGAAGACTGTTTGGTTGGTTTGGATTGCGCTAATTGCTTAAATTTATAAGCTGCTTACTTAAAATGCTAAATAAAGATACGCCTACGCAATAAAAATAGGAAATATGAACTGTTTTTGCTTTTTCCGACCGTGTGGGTCGATGTATACATATTTATATCTATTGTCAAATTGCAAAAGCTCCTCCGTACAAAGGAGACTCCGCCAAAAAATTTCGAAAATTTTGGGAGTTAGAAAATTTTTGGAGATTTTTGAAAAAAATTCGTTAGCGACGAAACGATCACAAATTGGAAATTAAAATAAATTAGTAGATGAAACTAATATGAATCAGGTATAAATGGAAGTTAAAATCCAATATTCAAAATTGAAAATAAATTGAATTCGTATGAAAACGGGAAAAAACTAATTTGCATAGAAGTAGATGTGAAAATTTCTGTAAAGAGTTGTATAAAAGGTTGCGATTGAATATTGTTGCTAAGTAAGATATGCAAGTATTATAGGGAAAAGAAATTGGATTTGATTCCAAAAGACAAATGTGAATTGCCCGACAAAAAGGTATGTATTTAAATTTCTGTATGAAATTGGATTGGGTTTTTGATCTAGCCACTTGGCGTTTTGTTTTCTTTTGGAATTTGGAAGCCCGTAGAGGCCTTTTGTAGTTGTACCAAGCTAGCCGCGCAAAGGAGACGCTGGAAAAAATTGTCAGAAATTTAGAGAGTCAGAAAAATTTTGAGAAAATTTTGATAATTCAAAATTCGATTTAAAATTGAAATTTAGATGATTGAGCAAAGGGGTGTTGTTTGAAACTATAGAAAGTTTTAGGAAAATAGTTAAGGTGATAGTGGGCTTTTAATAAAAGATAGTTGGTAGAATGTTGAATTGTGAATTGTGGAGAAAAGGTAAATGGGTATTAGTCCATTCTTCCTAACTAGTAATTTCGGGGACGAAATTCTTTTAAGGGGGGAGGAATGCGACGACCCAGATTTTTTTAACAATGTAGAATGGGATAATTGAATTGATTTTAAACATTTAAAAGTTAATTTTAACGTGAATTTGAGATATAAGTATTTACTTGAAAATTTAATCATTGAATTATATAGTTTAAATATTGTATTTAATAATTGAAATTGGGTAAATTATTGAATCTGAAATTTCTAAGCCTGTTTAAAATAATTTGAAAGCTTATAAAATTTATAATGACGATACTGAAGATAATAGAATGGTTGAAATTTAATTTAAAGGTGATTTTTTTGGTTTTGAAAATATACTATCTACACCGTCTCTATTTTATTTATATTTATGTATGCTTTTAAATAATACAAAAGGTATAAGTATGTATACATTTATAAGTATATGATAAGTGGCATGACATAGTGAAGACAAGTGGCATAATATGGACCATACACCTATCTTAAGATGAAATAGAATTATGACACATATATCACTTTGGTGTACACTTCTAGAACACCTTAAATGATTACTAAATAAGGTATGTGCCATGAAATAAGGCTTGCATAAAAAAATGAAGGACATGTGTCACAAGATTAAATAAAATAGTGACACATAAGCCCATTAGGTGTCCATGTGTAGAAACATCTTAAGACACCTAAGTAGACATGTGTCAACATTCTAAAGCTTGTGCAAAGAGAAGTAGACAAGTGTCCAAACTAAAATTACCAAACTAGGCTTGAAAATTTCTATATAAAGGGTGGAAATGTTCACTTATTTTTCTTTTTTTCAAAAAAACAAAAAAAAAGTAGGATAAAGTGAAAAAGCTTGGAGAAAGCTAAGAAAAAAGTGTCAAGTCAAATACACAAGTGTAAGGTGAGAAAAACTATTTAAATTTCTAGTATTCATGTTATTCTTGAAGACATGATAGTTGTAAGTAAAAGTGGCGTGGTTCTATCAAAAACGCAGCTTAGTAATTTGACCATAACTTCCTCAATTCTTAATGAAATTTCGATTTCTTAGATGTTCTGGAAAGCTTATTTCATATGCTACAACTTTGATGTTTTGTGTTTTCTGTAATTTGGATGTTAGCTATGTAAAAATTGAATTTTTCTACTGTAATCCCGAGAGCAAAACTAATATTAGCTCTGTGCTTAAGGCTGAAATTAAATTGGCCATAACTTCTTCGTTCCTCAACCGATTTCGATAAATTTAGATGTTCCAGAAAGCTTAGACTTTTTTATAAAACTTTTAAGTTTTGTGTTTTTCAAAATTTCGATGTTATCTTGGCCAAAATTATAATTGTTTATCGCTGTCCCGAGACAAAATGACAGAAGTTGTGGAATTCAAATCTCAGAATTGTTTTATCCATAACTTTTACAATTCTTATCGCAATTCGGTAATTTTTAATGTTCCGAAAAACTTAAAAACTAAGCCACAACTTTTGCTTTATTCACTTTGTCTGATTTTGGTGTTTTCTATGCTAAAATTGCAATTGTTGATTGCTGTCCTGCAAATGCATAAGTTTAGGCTAAGCTTATTGTTTTTAGTAAAATGGTCATAACTTTTGAACCGTTGATACAAATTCAATGTTCTTGGTAATTCTGGAAAGCTAACGGAAAGGCCTATAACTTTCCTTGGTATCACATTTTAAAATTCGGCCATCTATATATATAAATTTGAGGTGCAAGCTCGGGTTAAATTTATGTCCGAAATGAACATGTTTGTTTCTAAGAAAATACCTTACTTGTTGGATTTTTATCTTCGATTTGATAAACAATTTGATGGGTTTCTTTTCATGGTGGTTGAGTATACTAAGTAAATTACTTTAAAGAAGTATTTTCACAAAGAAGAATTAATCGAGGATGCGGTATAAGACCATAGAAAAGATGAGTATTAAATATAAGTACACCATATTAAATATAATTCTAATCTTGATAGTCAACATATAAAATACAAATGTAAATAAAAGCAAGAATTAAGTAATTTTGATATGCTTGTAACATAAGCTGAAATTCTACATACAAATGTAAAGTTAAAAAAAATGTCAGAAGAGCTGAGGACACTCGGGTATTGTTGGGTAATGCTTGGTTTTCCTCAGGTATAATTGCTTATGTTTCAGGTGTTAAAGATAACATAAATAATTTTTTTCTATTATTTCACTTAAATCGATATTTTAAATAAAGGTGTTGTTTTAACAGTTAATGATAATTTAACTTCAAGATAATTTAGTGAGTTTGTTAATGGAAACTAAGAAGTTAATTAAGATGAGTAGTTAATGATTGTGAACAATTAATATAATATAATCAATTAAAGGTCAATTAATTCTAGAGTAATTAATAATTTGGAATAATCAATGATTGATTAAGGTAATTAATCAATGTAGTTAATAGAATTTACTAATGAAAGCAATGGAAGAAGAATTATTTAATATCATAAATCAAAGGGGTAATTATTGGTAATTACTTAATTGCGGATTAATTACTTGTTTAATTAGTGTAACAAAATTTGTGGAGGGTTAGTAAATTTATGAGCATGATTAATTCAAGGATTTTAATCAATGTAAGTGATTATAAGTTAATGAATCTGAGAACTTAATCAAGGATAGATGTGATTATTGTGAAAAGGGAAGGTAAATTAATAACATTGAATTCGAAGAGACCGGAGTCGGGTATTAGTTAATACCCTAAATCACTTTGATTCTTTACAAATTGATACATGGAACCAATAGGGTATATTGGAACGATTTTAAGTGAATTGGACCATAAAATCTAAGTTCTGGCACTTAGAAATTGATGTGTGGAATAAGTGATGTGTAACAACCCTGTATTTCGTGTCGATTTATAATCGACATTAAACGATTAATATTTTCGCTTATTGCCAATTTAAGTTTAATATTTTAATTAAAATTCTTTTCATAAATTTGTTTAAGAATTTTATTGGGCTTTAAAAATCGTTTTGGCCCATTTCTTTTGTTGCCGTGATGGGTAACAAAGCATAATAACCGTCCCCCCTCTTTACCCTTTTCATTTTCAAAACCCAACCCTAAAATTGAACGAAAGAAAATAAATGGATGCTCGATTTCTCGTTCGTCCCTCTTCTCCGTTCGTCCCCAAATTGAAACTAGGGCTTCATGGAATCAAATGAGCCGACTTCAACTGCTAGGTCGATCGTTAGTACTCCGATAGCAAAGGTGAGTGATCCCCTCACTCACATCTAATTCAAAAAACTCTAGCGACTTTGAACTTGAGATTTCGTGCTTTCTGACTTGGATTGATTTCTAATTGTTTTGGTTATCACGGTATCGAATTTGAAATGTACGATTCCTTTATTGCTGACTTTGGCTTGTGATGATGTTGATTGGATTATTTTTCGGCAAAAACATTTTTTTATATTATCATAGACATGATTTTAGGTTGGCAACCTACTGTTTCTTCACTTATATTATTTTCAACCTGTTGCTTGATATTGGCCATTGTGACTGCGACATTGTCATTGCACTTGGGCATTCATGTGAGGGACTTGTTCGGTTTATACTTGCCTGACCTTATTTGCAAACCTGATTTGGCGAAAATAATTTGAGTTTGGTACTGTCTAGACTTGAGACTGCTGTTTCATGATTTTGAACTCGTTTTGACTCGTTCACCTCGGCATTCCTTCGAATTGTTGCTAGTCGTTGTATATGCCTTGAGTTGACCTTGCCTTTGACCTGTAGCTTGAATATCTTGATGGCACTTCATGTTGTATCTGTTATGTGCAGTGATATCGAACTGCTTCATGTTTCACTGATTTGTTAAAACATGGTATTCTCACTTTCACTTAGCCAATGCGTTTTACTGTGCCTTGCACCTGATTGCTTGGTGGTCTAGATACACGTGATTTTTGTAAAAATTGAATCACTGTCGTATTGACATTGTTTTACTGTTTATATATACACACGTGATAGCCTCGGCCACTTTGATTCTAATTGGAAATTTCTTCTTTGAATTTTCTGTTGCATATAAGTTAGCTGCCTGGTCGTCATTGTACGAGGTCACTGCCCTTGTATTATGTTACATGCAGCAGCACCATCTTTTTGTCGACAATATTTGAAACTGTCGCGTGTTTGGATCTTATGAATCTAGTATGACTTGAGTATTGTCCCTGTTTTCACTGCATATGGCTTTGCATCTTCTTTATGTTGCATAGCTTGTCCTTTGGGTTGAGCATTTATGTCTGCAGTCTTCACTGCAATCTTTGTCTACATATCAGGTTGTTTTCATGTTGCACATGAATATGATCATTCATATCTGCTGCATTACTGTTTGAACATTCACTATTTGGTTCATTGTTATAGCTCGACGGTTTTGGGATAATGCACATTGTCACTGTTTGATATAATTTGCGTTTCTGTTGTGCAGTTGCATTTGGGATATATTGGGTTGAGCTCGAGTGCATGTAACATTAGCTTTACCTCTGTCTTTATTTATTGTTTGCATTCTTGTATATTCATTTGTTGAGTTGTTCACTGATGCAATACTTGTTGCCCTTCATTTAAAACCCTGTTGCATTTGGGTTAGTGGCTACATTAAGTTGTTTTCATGTGTGATACTTGTGGTGACTGCAGTATTTGTAGCAGTTTGCCTTTGTATTCATTAGTGACTACAGTTTCATTTTATATGCAGTTTCGCTTTGTGATTTGCGTCGCATTGATGCAATTGGATTTGTTTTTCCTAATTTCAGTTGAGTTTGGCACTTACGTTGTTGTTGCTCGATCGTTTAGTTTCGAGGCCATTTGTACTTGTGTTGAATCTAATTTTGATTTGACCTTGTGCACTCGAGTTGGCGAGGCAGTGCACATGTATGTACGTGTGTACTGCAGCCACACCGCCTTGATTTCGTTGGTATTTGAACCTTCATTGATTTTGGTTCGTTGATCTTTTAGGTACATTCTCACTATAGTGGCAAGGCAGTGCACGCAGGCGTGAACTGCAGCCACACGGTATGGTTTTGTGATATTCTATTTTGTTTTGATTGATTAATCTTTTGCGTAGTTCATGTGCTGTAGTGGCGAGGCAGTACACGCGTGCATGTACTGCAGCCCTACTCGTCTTAAGATTTTAATTGATATTTCAATGGTTTGAACTATTTCGTTTATTCAATTCAATATTTTGAATTTCATTCTGATTTAGTTGAGTTTGCTGATTTGTTGTTTAACACTGCTACGTGTTATATTTATCGTTATCCGATTTCTTTATTCAAGGATCGGATAAACGAGATTTACTGTGACTGTCGTCTATTCATTATTTAATTATTATTGCTTCTGTGCACTAATAACTGAGTTTGAATTAGACTGACCCGAGTATTATTTTCTTTTGAATTTAATACTCGGGTCAGACCGAGTATTTACAGGTTGTAGATTTTTAGCTTTGGGTTGCTGCTAGAGCTATGAAGTTCTTTCATATCTTTTGGAGTAGTTGTCGTCATTTGTAGCAGTCTGTAAAATTGTATAGGAAAATATGTATTCATGTATATTATATACGTTAATGTACTTGTATATGTAACTTCCTGAGTCGACTGTTGTAGTCGTATCATATGTACCGTGTCATATGTCTTGTAATTGGCATCAGTTATTGTATATATGAGACTTTCTGTTTTATCTGTGTTCTGCATTTATTTTATCTGTGTTATCAGTTTATATTTTGTCCTAAACTATTATGAACCATCGTACTTCGTTTTATACTGGAATTGGGGTATGTCGATGGGAGGAAATAAATCAAAGATGAAAAACGAAAGAATATTTATATATATATACCACTCCTATCGAGATAACCAATACTAGTGTAAGGCCTAACTATTGATGGCCGCTCCTCAACAGCCTTATTCTCCGCGCTAGTTGACAACACTACACCGTAGTGTTCTTGGCTAGCGTGGATATAGAGGCGGGGCGTCACATGATGTCTATAACAACTTATGAAGTGGAAATTGATATAAGTTACCCGGGTTTTATATGGGTTGTAAACTTTTGTATTCCATGTTAGTTGGGTTTACTCACGTTGGTTTCCAGCCTGACCCGGGTGTTACTTTGGTGTAATGCTCGGGTCAGACCGAGTATTACAGATTTTCAGGTAGGGACGTTCTGGAGCTCAGGAGGCAAACTGGATCGCAGTAACGAGTAGAGTATTTCCGCTATATTTATATATTCGTTAATCTGAGACATGATACTTGTATTTATTCAGTGACTGTATATGTGTGGAACTCTGATATATATTAAATGTAATCAACAGATATAGTATTCTTTTGTAGACATTTATTATTTATTATATTTTATCCACTGCGAATGTGAGATGTTTGGTGTTTCTCTTCTTATTCTTCTGTCTCTTTCTTCTTTTTCATAACTATCTGGAATTATCGGCTTCGAAAATTTCAGGTCGTTACTCAGATAGTGATACTTTATTTTGATATATATTACTTGAAAAGTGTTTTCAAACCAATGGCATTAAGAATAATATCAAATGTTTTAGTATAAAGTACTTTGGTTATCATAAGATAAAATCTCATCTGTATTTATGTGTGTGTGTGGTCTTATGAGATAGCCTTCTTTTCCAAGGTTTTGTCTTGCATCAGCATTTAAAATTTCAAATATCTCACGTTGGTTTTTCAAGCCTGATCCGGATATTTTTAATACTCCTGTCGGATCCGAGTAGTTTTAGGTTTAGTTGAAGATGCTTGGAGTTTCTAAAGGAGAGCTGGAGATCTTTGTCTACGTATGGGCGTATTCTATTATCCGCTGCATATGTTGCATTTTTTTGTTGTTTGTCAACATTTGTATGAACGGAGGATTTATAGCTATCGAGGCTGAATCTAGGTTAGACTCTTATATTGTATTCAAAATTTTCCACTGTAAAGATTTTATATTGAAATAATATATGTTATTCCACTCGGGTGAGATTCTATTCTATCTTTATATTCTTTTTTCCCTAACAATCGGACTTTTCGACACTTGAATTCAACACGTGAGTACCAAGGATGTATTAGTGTCAATTTTTGAGGGTCGAAAATACCTATCGTTACACATACAGTATATAACCAAAAAATATAGATCAACCGCTTCGTGACGAGATCGTACACAAAGGGTCATCAGTTTTTACACGGGAACGTAAAAGGGTCTCATCCGCTCTAGGGGCGGGAATATATCCAAATTGACAAATGAAATATAAATCATCAAAACAGTCAACAAACAATTTCCAATAAAATTATTCATGCTTACATAAAAATATAAGTGGGCCGAAGAGGTGAGTTATCTCACCTTGATTCCAATAATCGCGGAAGTGTTCTGCTTTGAATTAAAATTGAACAGTCATTAAATTTTAACGCAAATTCCTGCTTGCTTCGATTTACTCCAATCCAACTTTCTAGTGTAGTATTCGCAATAATGAGCACAACGCAACCTATCTCGTTCTATTTCGACCTCGTATCAAAAAGTTATACATTATATAAGATTTCAACTTAAAAATATGATTAATTTATACTTTATTATTGTCATTATCGTTAATTACCCTGCTTAGCAACCCTGCATTTCCATTATCAATATCGCACCTCCGTCTGACCTGGCACCTTCGCATCACCACTGAAGTTCGCCCTCGACCCAGCCTCGCCGTTGCCACTAGTGCCAACCTCCAGATCGCTTTCAATTACTGAAACTTTACCAAAGAATGGAGCATGGTCAGAGAAGAATTTCGGCCACCACGGTGGTCTAATTGATGATCAAATCGTATGGATTTGTTTGTGGTGAGAAGGGCTACGAATTTCATGTAGGAAGTTTCGCCTTAAAGTGGTCTGGGTGGCTGTAGCTTCATGGCCGTTGGATAAGAGAAGGTGGTAATGGCGACTACAACCTAATTCTTTCTACGGTTTTGCAAATGAAGAAACTTTAGGTCCGTTTATAGAAAATTTTGACAACATTATTCACACGTTGATTAAAAACGATTATGATTAAAACTAGTTAAATCAATTTTAATTCAAATTACCATTATAACAATACAAATAGAATTTAAATCAACTTTCAAAATCATTTTCATTCATATTAAATTGAAAATTTAATTCTATAAACAATTCTGATTATTCAGATAACTCTTATATTTGAAATTCAGGTTATTTAACTTATAAAATTAATCTTTTTAATATTTTAAAGAGATTAAATATTTCAAATTCAAATGACTAAATTTCTAGGTCATTACAGTTTTAATATCACTCATTCAGTTTTGTTATTCATACGGTTATTAAGCAATATAATTGAAATATATTGTAAAAGAATTTGAAATATTTACTTTGTGAATATGAATGAATTTGTTCAAAGTGAAGAAATAATGACATGAGTTATGGGTTACAGTTTAATGATGGTACAATGTACACAAAACTTATGTGAAACAAGCTATGAGTTTCGCTTGTCTTCAAAGTAAAATAAAACGATGGATACTGAAATAAGAAAAGGAATATTTATGAAGAGTATTTATAATTCAAAGGGAATAAATTTTTTAAGTATACCATAAAGTGTTTTAAAATGAGATACTTATACTTGTAAACTATCATGTTCTTATGATTTCTGAATATATGGAAACTAGTATTTTTGGTCTAGGCATGGACCTAAGAAAAATTTCTTGCTGGGGAAATATGAGTTTGGATTTACAATATAGGGATTATAAATATGAGAAAATTACTTAGTTCAAATATATATATAAGACTGTATTTTTAATAATTGCATATTTTATTTGAATTCAGTTATGAGACCCAATGTTTGATGTCACGTTGAATAATTGAATATTTTATTAGTTTTGTATGAAAACAGAAGAATGTCATGAGTTGAATCGAGCATTGTATTAATTCATGATTAGTTTTATTTGATGATTATTATTGACATTTTACATGTATCATGTTAATTTATGTTTGTATGTATGAAAATACAAAATACATTAAAATAATATTAAATGTAACTAAAGATATAAAATTGATTTTACTAATATTTGCTAGTTAGATTGAATGTGGAAAAACTAATTTATTAAGTTATTTCATACTAACATGGTTCTTCATAAGAAAGTAAAAAGAGGTATACTTAGATTATGAAAATGTGTTCCAAACTAGAATTTTAGAAGTGTGGGGATATTTAGATAAAGTGGGTCTACCGCAATTTAGAAAAATCAGCAGTGGAAATTACGAATTTTATTTTGAATTCCTTCTTGTTCTTCTATTATGAGACACCAAATTTAAAAAAGGCTAATGTGAGGAAAATTAATCTCACAATCTTAAGGAAAAAATGAACAGATTTGAATATTTTTATATGGCATCTATGTCATCACTCCATAGTTCTTGCGTACATAAGAATAAATAACACAGTTAGCAAAAGGATAAATATGGTAAAATGGGAGAAAGCGTCATGTTTCTGATGAATTATTAAAGAAGCTATTACTTATGATAAAAGGAGATACATTTATACCCCTATTGGAGAATATTCGAATTTCTACAAGAGTGTGTACTAGAAAGAGAGGCATGTCTATTTTGGACCTAAAACAATTGAGAAATTGATGAAAGAAGTGATCTTATAAAAATGAATATGAACAAATAGAACTTCATACATCCGCATTCTAAATTATCTTCAAAGAAAATTAGTCCTTGGATTTTCAAGAGGAATGGCCATCGATCCTACAGTAGAGAAAAATGTTAAATACCCATTAGTGGTCAACCAATGCAACAAGATTACTGTTTTCCTTTCAATTTTTGTATTATAACTTTGATTTCTCTTGTATGATCCATAACCAGCTTTTTAGTGGTAGTGTTGAGACGCACTTGATGGATTTTTCTATCAAGTATGATTTTATACTTTGTTGCTTTTATATAATCCATAACCAATTTTTGGCCGTGCTTTTGAGATGCACTGATGGATTCTCTATTCGATATGAGTTTGAGTTTCATTACTTTTATAGATTCATAACCAGTTTTTGATAGTGCTTTTGAGACCCAATTGATGGATTTTTTTATTTGATATAATTTTAAGCTTCTTTGCTTTTATATGATCCATTAACCAATTTTTGGTTGTGCTTTTGATAAGTACTAGATCCATTTTGCTATTTGACACGATTTTAAGTTTCTTTGCGTTTATATTATCCATAATCAATTATTGGTGGTGCACTTAAGATGCACTTGATGGATTCTACTATTTGTTATAAGTTTGAACTCTTTGCTTTTGTGTAATTCATAGCAGTCTTAGTAATGTTTTTGAGATGCACTTGATGAATATACTAATTTATCTTAGTTTGAGCGTTGTTGCTCTTTTCAAATCCATAACCAGTTTTGGTGGTGCTTTTAAGATGCACTTGATGGATTCTACTATTTGTTATGTTAGAGCTTCTTTGCTTTTGTATACTTTATAGCTAATTTTTGTGATGCTTTTGAGATGCACTTGATGGACATACTAATTTATCCTAGTTTGAGCATTTTTGCTCTTTCCAAATCCCTAACCAGCATTGGTGGTGCTTTTGAGACACCTCGATGGATTTTATTAATTTATTGAGGCAATGCCTTATTACACAATTATATAATTCATAACCGGTATTGGTTGTGCTTTTGAGACGCACTTGATGAATTTTTTAAATTTTTATGACGTTTAGTCTTTTTCTCTTAATGAGTTCATATTCATTAGTGGTGATGCTAGAGTGGAGCACTTGATGGACTCACCTACTTGGGTGTGAAGGTGGGCCATCTTCTGTGAGAGACATAAGCTCTCTAGAGCACCATGAGTTCCCAAGGTAGGCGCATGGCATTAAAAGTGCATACTTATTGAGAGTTTATAGAATTGGAAGTGTAGTATGTGTTGTGAGATCTCAACCCGGATCTTTGTAGTTCAAGAAGAAATTCACTACTTAGATTAAGTTTTTAACTCACTTCTTATGTATCAATTCAATCAAAAGAATATTGGCATATACGTATGAAACTTTCTTCTTTCCCATGTTATTTTCATTCTTATTCTTTGATTTTTGCTTTTATTAGTGGGGCATTGTTGGATAATTATAGAAAAAACCAAAGTATTTTTATTGACTGGCCTTTTGTATCCTTTATTACTGAGAAAACATTTTTGTGGAATGTTATTTATTGTGATTAATAGAGATAGGACAGTTGACACTTAATTTGTTGTCTCATTTCCCTCATCTTCAAGAAAGAAATATAAAATCTACAGAAAAAATTGTCTTCTTCATCTCCTTTTTTTTACAATTTTCTCTAAAAGTAAATCTATCTTTTAAAGGATACTTAAACTCATGGCATGTACTTCTACAAATCTCCAAATCCATCAACCTTGTGTGCATAAGGATGAAGGATCATTGTGTTAAAATTAAGGAGGGGACAAAAATTATTGATTGCATCACAGTCGTGATGAATTTCGTTTTCAAGGCAGTGGCCTCATCCACGACACATCTTCCATCACTTTTGCTTTATTGTTCATAGCCATCAATTTTCCAACGATCTCCACCAAGCATTTTGTGTATTCAGATATGAATAATTTTCCACGGCTTCATTAAAACAAATCAAGTCACCCAAGAGGCCAGCTAACTAGTTTATCCCTAAAAGATTCCATAAAATTGATGGTATTTTGTGAAAGCGAACCCATATTGGGACACTTTGGATTTCAAAACCAAATCAAATCCAAAATTGATAAATTGATACATATATATGAAACCGATATATGTGAAAAGAGAATTCAAATAAATCAAAAATGTAGAGATTTTTAGTTTGAGGGCGTGGAAATTATGGACAGCTAAATATAAGGAGGATCTACGTTAAATCGAAGAGGATATGCGACTAATCGGTGCGTGCGACTTTTCCTGCATAAGACGTAGTAATTCATCCCTTATGGTCTTATATCAAATTACAACGATGAAATCAGAAAGGATTATAGAAATCATATTAAATTGTAATAAGTCTTGACTAGGATGTCATATGTCATGGCTAAATTATTAAACAAGTGATTTTTTATTTGTAGTTAGGTAGAAGTTAATCTCTTTAAAATTGAAAGGTGTAAAATGTAAAATTACTTTATATTCAACATATTATATATTAAGTTGTAGTTCTTGATGGCAGGAAGTCACTGGTTGTGTTCGTTCGTCGATTGAGTGCATGAATTGATCAGAAAATACATTGGAATTTCGATAAACATGGATCGTCAATTTCGATCCAATGGTGAAATGACGACTCTATGACGATAAGAGGACATGCGGAGGAAGTCGAGCAGGCCCTCATGCTGATCTTCGATCAATCAAAGATGGTTAGAGATCACCAAAATCAATGAAAATAAGGAGGCAGCGGCGGTTCTACTTGGGGCGGTCAAAAGTGCACCTGTAGGTGGCGTTAAATGCAACATGGAAAAATGAGGGTGGGGCGCTCTTGGATCTACGAATGGCGGCGTCGATGGATGGTGGTGATGTAGGCAAGTGAGATTTGTGCTGCATTGTTGAGAAAAATAATTATATTATTTAATTAATTTAATTAATTATGTTATGAAAAGCCTCTATACTTCAAATGCTTATTACTCTCGAAGATAACCTCTATTACACACATGCTTTGCAGCATCTTGATTGTGGTAAGACATGAAATGATTTGGTAGTTATTAAATATGTTTTATGTACATTCATAAAGTGTTTTATTTTAGTAGATTTGTTATATGGGGGTTCTCCAAGGGCGTTTCGGTACATGTATGAGGAAACTAGTCCTTGGTTATACTACTGGCATTTGATGATGATGGGTTAGGGCTTAATGCATTAGTGTCGGAGATGGTTTAGCAATAACGAGTTTGGGATTGATCCTAATAATGTCCCAGATAGTTTAGCAATGGCCAGCTTAGACTTGACCTCAATAGTCTCGCTTACAATTTGACAATAATAAGTTAGTTTTATACCATTAGTGTTGCATATGTTTTGGCATGCGAGTTGGTCTTTCTACCAATAGTGTACATATCTTTTGGTGATGGTGAGTTAGTCTTTATACCAATAGTGTCATATGTATTTCGACAATCAGAGATTCGCCTTATTCCAATAGCATTGCATATGGTTTGGTGATGTCGAGTTTGATCCTTATTATAATAGTACTGTTGCATATATGGTTTGGCGATGATGAGTTGGGCTTTATAACAATAATATCACATATGTTTCGGCATGCGAGTTGTTTGTATACCATAGTGTGCATACATTTTGGGGACTACAAGTTGGTCTTTATATCAATGTGTTGCATCTGTTTCATCATGTAAGTTCATCTTTATAGCAATAGTGTGCATACAATTCGACACACGTATTGAGGCCTTGTCCCAATAGTGTGCTGTGCGGAGGCTTACGATTTGGAGTTTCATTTCAATAGTCATGCCTATAACCTTGGGGTTTGGGTTGAGAGTGTGATCCCAATAGGGGAATATTAGGCTATGCACTTAAGCATGCATTCATATTTTAGTGAAGCCTTAGCATATGACGTCACCATTATTCCTTTAGCACTATACGGTGTTTAGCTGACTTGTAGGGTGTGAGTGATGGATGTTAATGTATGATTTTTGAACGTAAGTATTATTTTACTAGCTTATTAGTATTATACACTTATATGATGCCTCTCAGCAAACTTATGTCTGACCCCCTCTATCATTTTTCTTCTTCTTATTTATACTATGATAGGTCGATAGAGTAGAGTTATGGTGGCTTTAAGATGTGATGGTATGATAAAGACACACACATTTATTAATCTTGTCATGTACTTTTTCATTTCGATTATTCCCAGAAATCAGACTGTTTCTGTTACAAGTACAGAGAAGTGTTGTAGTTGAGTTTTATTCAATACTAAATATTTTTATTTATTTTAGATTTTATTATTGATTATTATATTTTATTTCTTCTGTTATGAGTTTCAAAAAGTGTAGAATATTATAGATAGCTCTATGATTTGTTATATATTTTTGCTCAAAATAATCCATCACCAATGACGTTCATGATGCCAACACCACATTTGGACATTGTGATATCCCGGAATTCTAGACATTTGTAATTGATAAATAATTGGATTAATTAATGGAATATTGATTTATAGATTGAACAAATAAATATGATGATAAATATTTACACCTGAATAAATATTTATTTGGTTATTCCCTAATGTAATTATTTAGAATGGGCAAAATTTATTATTTTCAAATAAAATTAAATATGTGTTTGTTTAAAAATATATTTGTATACGAGTTGATTTTAAAATTTAATTTAATTTGGGTTTGAAATTCAAATAAATGTATTGGAAAATAAAATTAGCTGTAAGTATAAAAATAAAAACAAAACATATATATATAAATAAATATAAAACATTTTTTTTACTTAAGGGAAATGCATTAGTTAAGATAGAAAGGTATAATATATATATATATTTATACCTAATTAATTGGAATTATAATATAAGAATTAAAGTACACATGAGATAATTTAATTCACAAATTAATAAAGGATTTAAAATAAAATCTATAAATTTAATAAAATAAAGGGCTATACTTAAATTTATAAATAAAATTAGTCAAGGGTTGAAAACATAAATTTCTTTATCTTGACATTTGTAAATTTATAAGCATGCGTTAAAAACAAATGTAAGTATTACTCTCTATAATCAAACAAGTGTTGCTTAGAAAATAATACAAATGGTAAAAACTTTATTTTCTTTAATTTTAATTTTTAAGTAACATAGGCTAAAGATAAACCATGTTTCCATTTTCTTTCCAAACATTATAATTTTTGCAATTTTGCCCTGAGACATTTTTTTTAAGTTTATCAAGCTAAGAAAAATTCAACTTCAAGCAAGATTAGAAGTCAAGTTCAACCTGAAGCAAAGGCAACATCAACCTAAAACAAATTCAAGTTGAAAACAAATTCAAGATTTGTTTCAAATAAAAGAGAAGATAATCATAAAGTACCAGGCTCTGTTCTGTGCTTTTACAATAACAAGTGATTACTTGAATATTTGGATAAGAATATTATGTATACAATGCCTGGGTATTGATTGTACATATAGTTTCTGTTGTTACAGGCTTGATACTCTAAGAAATTTAATTCCATTCTTCTCAATCAATGTTAGGACTTAATCTATAAATAAAAATTGATTGAAATTGTACAACTTTCTTTCAAAAAATATTACCGAGAGTTTATATTAAGAAATCATTTAAAAAAAATCAAAATTTACAGTAATAAACCAATTTGGGTCAAAAATCAATGATTTTGAATTCATGATTTGATTTCATAATGGGATTCGTATGGACCAACGTTGAATTTAGGCATAGAAATTGGGATTTTTAGTTACTTGATTTTTGAGCTAATTCGAGTTGATCGGCATCGGGTTTAAATTCAATTCATGGCGTTCTCGAAGTTTGGGAATATTGGAATTGAGGCCAGAGGTGGACAATTGAGTGACAAATAGGGGAAATTTGGTTGGGAAAAGTACTAACCAACGTGGTGGTGCGGCAAGGCCAAACTAGGGTTTTAGTGGTGAGATGAGACGTGATTAAGTTTGAGTCAATTTCTCCGATCATGGTGCATCGGAATTGATAAAGGAGAGTTGAACAGTAGGGTGGGGCGAGGGTAAGTCTCTGGATCGTATTTCGAGACTTCTGATGATCGAGGTTAGGTGCGGCAAGGGATTTGGTGACTGGAATTTTTTTCATGATGCACTCAGATATCTCGAATTTGATTTTGTTGATCGTTTGGGTTCTGGGCAACTGGAAGGGTTTGGGAAGGTCGGGGGCGACTCGGAAATGGCGTTGACGTTGGTCGGTTTCCTTCTTGATTGTTGCAGTGGGAATTGGAGGAAGAAAGGGTTCTAGACTCGAGAATTTTAGCATCTAGCTCGCGTTGTCATCAGGATTTGTTTTGTCTGTGTTGTTATTTTGGTTCTCGTGTGTTGTTATTTAAGGATATTGGTTAGGCTGGAGTTCTTTGATAAGTTGCTAAATACAAAAATTTAGCTAGAGCCTAATTCCAGGATGTTTCGAATTTTAAGCAACGTGAAAATGTTAAACTAACTTTTAAAAATTAAAATTTAATTAAGTAAATTTGCCCTGAATTTTAAATGTTGATATATAGGGGCAGTGATAAATTGATTCATACAATTTTTCTCAAGAATGATTTAATAATTATTAAAATTGAATTGATGTCTTAAGATAATTAAGTAGGTGATTAATGTGAATAGGTGAATGTTAATTAATTAATTTTAAAAGTATTTAAGGATTTATTTATTTTGTATTCAAAGAGATTAAATTAATAATTAAGTTAATTAATTAATAATTTAAGATTAATCAATTGATTGGTAGGGTAATTAAGAGATAAATTACCAATTTAATTAATGAAATGAATGTGATAAATAAATTTGTTAATAGACACTTGATGATTGATTTAGTATAACTAATTAAGGAGATTGATAAGTGTAATTACTTAGTGAAGTAATTGATGGATAAATTACTGAATGTAATAAATATAAGGAAATTTACTTAATGGGAAGTAATTAAAGATTAGTTACTTAGGAGAAGTAATTAAGGATCAATTATTTAGTGTAATTAATTAGAGGATTAAGATTATTAATTAAGAAGTTAATTAGTTAAGGTAAGTAATTACAGAATAATTATTTACTATATATGATTGATTAAGGCTAATTAATGGAGGTAATTAATTTAGGATTATTTATTGATGTAATTAATTAACGTAACCAATGAAAGTAATTAAAGGTTAATTACCGTAAATAGTTGAGAATAATTAATTTGTGTAAATAAATTAAAGGGTAACTACTTTATGATATTGAAAATAATTAATTAAGGATGATTAATTAAAGGATGATCAATTAAGTTATTTATAATTAATTAATGATAAACAGTATTAATGGAGATTGAGGTAATTAATTTAATTTGTTTAAAGTAATTAGAAATAGTAAGACTAATATATCTTGATTAGGAATGATTTAATAATATTGTATGCCTTAGATTTATTGATATCTTAGGTATGTATTTTGAGATGCTATGTGATGTGATATGATTGGACTTAAACTAAGATAATGTAGTCATTCATTGATGATGAATTCAGGTATTTAACTGACACCCTGTATTTAAAGATTGAATTGAGTTTCACTTGAATAATTTGAGATAAGATGGCATTGAATTCAAAGAGGCCGGAGTCAGGTATTAGTAAATACCCGAAACCACTTCGATTTATAATCCTCTATAAATTCCTTATAGATTTTATATGTGAAATCAATAGGCTGAAAAGGGAATGATTTAAGAAATTGGACCCTTTAATCTATGTATACATAAATATGGATGTGAGGAAGTGTTGACTATAATAAATTGAGGACTCGTAGTGAAGTATGAGTTACCCCTGGGTTTAAAATAAGTTTTATGTTGTTGAATAGTATGTTAGATGGGTTTACTCACGCTAGTTTCCAGCCTGACCCGGGTGTTACTTTGATGTAATGCTCGGGTCAGATCGAGTATTACAAATTTTCAAGTAAGGACGTTCTCGAGCTCAGGAGACGAGCTGGATGGCAGGAACGTATGAGTGTTTCCCTGTAGTTATCTGGGACAAGTTAGTTTTTAATTGTCCGGTATTTGTGTAATGATGTAACTCTGATGTATAAAGATATAAGTGTAATGACATAGTTCTTATTGTAAAATTATTATGTATGTGGTATTATATTTTATCCGCTGCGAATGTGAGATTGTGTGTTTCTTTTCTGTTCTTCTCCTAACTCTTTCTTCTTTCTCTTTCTTCTTTTTACTAACTATCTGGAAATTTCGGGATCGAAATTTTCGGGTCGTTACAGACATAAATTTGGTATCGTAGATGGTGGATGGTTACATTTGATATTAGAGCTAGTTTAAGTGATCCCTACTAAATTGATGCGTACTAGAGAATGTATTTGTAATTTTATATTGTGTATATACGTACATACATATACGCATATGTATGTACCCACATACACACACATACATACACATAAACATACAGACAAACAAACACACACATGCCACACCCTGATATATTTTTACTTCATAGAAATAGTTGTTGGCTTGTCCCTTATATAAGTAAACTAGTAAGAGTTAAATAAATGTTATGATTAAAATAGTTTTGGGGTGAAAATTAAATCCATCACGTTCTGTATAATTTCTCCATAAAGAATTGCTAATAGATGGTCTCTACACCAACTACTAGTAGTGAGTTAATTGCAGGACTAAGTATGAATAAAAGAAGAGTAGTACCAATGAGATCATAGAAAATAAGTGTGAAATTGGTAAGGCGTAATGGAAGCACTTGAAGCACTGTTATTTTGTTATCGTTGGGCATACGTAAGTTATGCTGTTTTTATCTAATCTAATCATGGTATGTTAATTATTTGAAATGTATTCATAAAAAGTTAGAAACATTAGTGAGATTTTTGGAAAAATATATAAGTTAAAGATTGTTTAACATATTGAACTAATAACCCCTTACTTTAAGGTTTGAAAATGGTAAAATTTAATAACAAGTAATTTTCCATAGTTATTTTAAAGCCTTTACTTTTGGAAAGAAGTTTAATGTAAGGCGCTTTATGTAACGACCCGCCTTTTCGACCCCTACATATCGACACTAATACATCCACGTTATTTATGTGTTGAATACCCTGTGCCAGAAAGACATATTGTTAGGGTAAAAAGAAAACATAGAAAGAAAGAAAAAACAAGAAAGAAAGAACAAAAGATTTGAATCTCATAAAAAATGATAATATATAAATACAAAAGACAGTATAAAGGCAGCTGTAAGATACATGGCATTTCAGAGTTACTAACCTAAGTACTATCATAAGCCTGTCCTCACCAATTCTTATACATACATTATAACAACCCCTTGGAACAGGCCTAATTTTCGACCAAGAAAAGGCCCAACGAAACTTAGATTCATTCTAAGGCAAGCTGTTGGTAGTAAAAAGAAATAACATTGCCGAGCTATAACTAAACTTTCAGAACTCACAAAGGATGCAACAAAAATATATTAGTAAAGTGTACCCACTTATTTCAAAACTATAAAAAATGTCATAACACAAAATCCCATAAAAACCGTAACATAATATATGATACAACAATTGTCTAAATCCATGAGAACACTTAGAAGCGAATAATAATAAATACTGCCATGACCAAGCTTCTACATCTCTAAGCATCATCACTGCCATCATTAACCTATGTTGTAATGAGGAGGGAGTCAAAACAACAAAAATTTGGTGAATAAAAACCTCAAGCCTTACTTTTTAGTACTTGGGCAGTATATTTTAAACTAGAATATGACTATGAACATAAAACCAATAAGTCATTTAATACTTCTTTATAAGGAAAGGAGGCAGGTCTAACCACTTAATACCTTTCATTCTAGAAGCAGGTTTCTAAAATCTCAATCTTAATCATACGTCATAATTAGCTAATAATGTGAGAGACGGTACTTAAACCACCTAATACCTTTATTGGAAAACAGGCAGACTTTGGTAATTAAGACCTTAATTAAGTCAGGCCCCATCATTTACAACCTATTTCCAAGGCGTGCCCTTCAATGGTACGATTTAGCGGACATCGTATGGAATTCCATAGGCCATTTAACGCTTCCAAGTGGAAAATGCGCAGACTCTGGTCATTTAAGACCTTAATCAAGCCAGACCCCCTCATTTAAGACCTATTTCCAGAAGCGGACCTCTGTAGAGATACCACCTAACATATCCCCTTGGCCATTTAATACTTCATCAAGGGAGAAGAGGCGGGTCCAACCATTTAATACCTCAAAACCCCAAAGCAGGCCCTTCGTCATATGACCTATACTCATAACGACGTCTCACATTAGTCCATTGTTCGTAGGAATTGGTAGCCATTTTAGCCGGGCAGATTTCCCCTACAAAATCTAGGACCAACTTCGCGTCATGAATATTATTTATCACGGAGATATCTCACATCAATAAAAGTGTACATAACTTCTTATAGCCTCAAAGTGAATGGAGGATTTCCAACATGTAACTCTATTGACCTTGCATCCCTATGACTTAGCCATAAATCAATTACTCTCCATAAATATATATATATATATACATAGACACACACACACTCATCTTGCCATCTCATAAGTAAGGCCTTATAAGGAATCTTCCTTATTACACCTTAAATTAATAATTAGGCTATATAAAAGTTTTCCCTTATTTTCGCCTCACAATTAATTACCTTCCTAAGGGGAAAATAAATGCCTAATTAACTATGACATATACACAATAATTATATGTTAATTATGTAAATAGAGATAAATAAATATTTGTGGCTAATAAGTTCTAAATGCATGGATTTTGCGCTCTAAACTAGCGTTTAATGGAAATTCCCTAACAAATATTATTAAAAGTCGTTTTTCTTTAAATTTCCAAGATTTCAGGGGATTCTAATGTCCAAAATGGGCAATAAATGTTTATAACCAATACTATAATAACAAACTTATATATAAAATAGAAACTCAATTTATTACTCCAATTTAATTAAATATCTAAAATGATAAGAGTTGTAATCTAAGCCCTTTATTCTATTCAACTCCCTCTTTTACAAAGAAACATATAAGAATAAGTGGTGTAAAATATGAATATAATTCGCAATCTAAACCCTTATTTTATTGAAGGATCACAATATGACCTAAAGAAGAAGGAGAACCATAATAGACTATGAAATTATCAAAAAATGCATAAACAAAACAAATCCCATTAAATTAATGTAAATAATTGGGAATGTCAGCATAAATTGATATATCGAAATAAAAAGTAATTCTAGGGGATTTTATCTATCAAATTTTCATAATCCCTAAGGTATATTCAAATCCAAAAAGAAATACATTAAACAATTGCTGAAAAGAAATACTATGGTTTGGTTTCCATTCACATATTAGCCTTAGCTTCCCTCAAATAGATTTGTAGCCTTCCGATCTCTTCCCAAATCTCCTACTTTTGATATACACACAATATAAAGAGGTATATATATTCATTAGATTCAGAATAATTATAGAAGAAAACGATAAGAATAGGTTGGAGGAAGAAGGAACAAATAGGAAATAAGTTGAATTTCTGAATTCTCTACTTGTTTTTTGAATCTTATTAGAGAGAGATAGCAATGGTAGAATTTCGTTGTATTCCCTAAAATAATATGAATAAAAGTGGAGAGGATATGGTTTTAATTATAGGAGTTGAAACGCACCAGAACCGTATGATGGAAGTAGGTAGGAAACGTGTAAATCTGGAGCGTACAACTGATTAAACATAGCTTCAAACCCTAACACCCCGATGTATGTAGAGATTAAGTGAAAGCACCACCCATTAACACGGGAATTAAAAACAAGTAGAAAAGTCACAGAGAAAGCAGTAAAAGACAACAGTTTTATAGTGGTTCGGCTTTAGGTTAAGCCTACGTCCACTTTAATCCTCTTTATTACTGAATCAATTACAACTTTACAACAATCTTCAATTACAATACTGAAGACAAACAACTAGAATTCTGATGTAGAAGAATTCTTTGAATCCATTTTGATTGTGTTAGATTTGCTCTTGAAGTTTGTTGAGATGTCTTTCGTGTTTGAAGTGTCGATTGAGTCGAGAATTCAGCAGAGTATCGGCATTCCAGAAATGAGCCAAAAGATCCCCTTTTACTTGGAGTAGGCGGGGTATTTATAGGAGAGTTCGGTGTTAGGTCATAGGTCGCACGCGACCTTGGATAGGTCGTAGGTCGTCCGCGACCTAGTGGGAGTCGTTTACGGCTTATACATAGTACACTTGATCGCTCTGGAGAAACTAACAAGTCATAGGTCATGGCCGACTTAGGTAGGAAGCGGCATAGGAAGCTCCTTTGGTATGTTTAGGTCACGAGCGACTTAGGCATAGGCCGTAGGTCGTGTGCGACTTAGTAGACACGGTTTACGGCCTAACAGGAGCACCCTTGATCATTCGAACAAGTCATAGATCGTGGGCGACCTAGGGAAGGAACGACATAAGGAAGACAAGTTGCCTCGGCTTTGTATAGCTCGCTAAGTCGCTAGGCCGTTAGAGAACTCTATCCCTGTTAGGTCGCGTATACCTTTAGGTCGCTAGGTCACCTCAGTCCATAGGTCTTTGGTGTGCTAGGCCGCTCAGTCCATTTAGCAACCAGGCCGTTTAACTTGCTGAGCCGCTTTATGTGTTAGGTCGCTTACTCCCATAGGTAGTTTGGTCGCGCCTTCACATAAGTCGTTAACTCGTTGAGTCATAGGTCGGTGGACCTTCTAATCCTTTAGGTCGCTGAGCTCTGCAGGCCGCTGACTAGTTGAATTGCTACTTTCTCTAGATCGAAGGGTCGTTGAAAGAAGAGGGTTAACACTTGCCCCATGAAGTATACGCCTAAGAGTTAGGTCGTGTGCTTCGATATCTTTTAACCCGTGCTAGCTTAGATTGTTAAGTCGCGAACGACTTATGAAAGAGTTAGGTCGCTCGTGTCGATTCGTGTTCCTTTCTCTCCCCTATATAAGCCGTTAGGTCGTTTTCTTCTTCCTTCACCTTATTGTATTCTGCTGCCGCCATTACTATCTTTGAGCTCAAGAATTTTTGAAGCCAATCTACCGTTGATTTGATCATCATCTCCTCAATCTCACTACGTAAGTGAATTCGGCCATTATTCAACCATGACCACCATCGAATTGTGAATCCCCTAGTTTTCGGCCCTATCTCGATTTTGCATGCTGCATTTCGCCGTGGATCATGTCATGATTAACTTTTGATCGTTTTTGGACACGTTGTCGCTGTGATTCACGAGAGTACAACAGTACATTGGGTTTGTGATGGGTCAGAGGCGATTTGCGTTGGTTTTGGATGATTTGGTGGATTTGATTGTAGAGGGGCTAACAGGTTATTGGGTTAACGGGATAGGTGATTTGCTGAGAGAAGAGTTAGCGAGTTAAGGGGAGTTAGGTCGTGCTTGACTTAGGAGCCTTGAACGACTTTAGGGCTTTAGCGGTTCGAGACGTGAATCATAATACTTAACTCGGCAAACGACTTAAAGAATCGGCGCGACCTAAGGATCCTTATGGCCCAAAAAAAAGAGGCTGAGCGATTTAACTCATAGCGACTTAAACTTTAGATCGCGTGAACGACCTAGTCTTTAGGTCGTGTGAACGACTTTGTGCCTAGGTCGTGCGAACGACTTAGGACTTAAACAATTTTTCACTGCCGAGTTGCTTCTTGCGACCTAGACCAATCTCAACCCAACCCGTTAGGTCTTGAGCGACCTAGGACTTAGAGAACTTGACTCGGATTGTGACTTAAGGACTTGAACAAAGCTTGAAAGCTTCAGAATTTTGATAGAACTTGATTGTACTTCTAACTTGAACTGCTAGAATGAACCGCTTGAACTTTGAACTGTCTGGACTTTAAACTGTTTGAACTTTGCTGCACTTCTTTACAGATTATATTCACTTGTAAGCTAACAACCTGCTGAACACAACATTTGCAGAAAACTAGGGCGAATATACTGCCATTGATTGCCCACATCGAATGACAGATTAGTCGATAAAAGATAATCAACTTTAAGAAATTTTATGAAGTGCTATGAATCAACAAATTCAAGCGAAGTATTAAAGCAAAGCAATATTAATCAATTAAAACGGATTTGTTCGCATCAATACTGCACTTGCATTTAGACTTGAAACAACAAAACCTGAAACTTTGTAACTGACAAATGCCTGTTAGTTTAATTTCAGTTCTATTTGCTTGTCATTTTATTAGTTCTGCACAATACTTCACACATTTAGGAAACATGCACCTTCATATTTGAATATCCAGTTCCTTGTGTAGAATGTCTTCTCAAGAAGAGATAATCGAGCAATCTGAAGAAGTCTTCCCGATAGACGTCCCATTGGATACTCCTCAGGAAAAAACTCCAACTACCCTGAGTCAGCGGGCATTCAACCAATTACGTATTCAATTTGGGATCGCCGAAGCGGATGCTATACTTCCTGGCCCAAATAATACTATTGACAGGCCACCTCTCGGTTTTGTCGCCGTCAACTATCAGATGTGCCTTTGTGGTGCCATTCCTCCTTTCAATGAATTTCTTAATCAACCCCTTTTCCGACTATCCACCTCTCCCTTTCAACTACATCCCAATGGCTACGCCATCCTGATGGGATTGTGTGTTTTATTCAGGAGGACATTTAACCATCTTCCGAGATTCGAAGAAATCTGCTACTTATGCACATTCGCAAAGAATAAAGACCACCCCTCCATTATTCTCGTGAGAAGTGCCAGAAATCGTAAACTTATCACCGATCTTTCCGATAGTGCTCACGGTTTTCTGAATCAGTTCTTCTTCGTTCGCTGCCCCTAGGGTTTTATGCCATCTGGAGAATAGGAAGTAAGATTTCTCATCCCCGTTCTTTTCGTTTAAGCTTTTTGAGATCCGAATTGTTAAGTGCTAACTTCATTCTTTTCCTTTACAGCACTTCCTCCTCCTTCTAGAAATCCCAGTCACAAGATGACTTTTGATAGATTAAGTGTCGTGCCGGTCGAAGAAAGAAGTATTAAGTTTTTGCTGAAAGATGAACTTCTGCACCAATACGGGCTATTGCACCCTTCTCGTTCTACCCAAACTCATGAAGTCCCCTACTCTCCAGTAAAGACATCGGATGCCCCAGTTTTCGTCGAAGAACTTACGCCGAAAGAACATACTGTTGAGGCTTCGTTGGTAAAGTGTTCTACTTCAAATGATGTTGCGGGGTCATCCGACAAACTTGCACTTGCCCCGGTCATCGAAGAAGAGGAACCTCCCCAACAATATGGGAAATCTGGGGACGAAGGAACTGGGAGAGCGAGTACCGCCAGGCACAGCGGTGATGATACTTTTGAGGGGTTGAGCGACTTGATGATTACTTCACAGGAGCTTTTTAAAGATGATCATATCACTTCCAAAGTTACTTCTCCAGCTGTTGAAGCGACATCCGTTCTGCAACAAACTCCATCAGCCCAAGAGTTGACACTGGCTGTTAAATCCATCATCACCTCGCAACCCAGGAGTGGTTCGTGATTCGACGTACGTAGTTTGCACGTTACGCACACTTAGGACTTTTCAGCACTT
Organism: Allium cepa; assembly: GCA_030765085.1. NCBI lineage: Eukaryota > Viridiplantae > Streptophyta > Magnoliopsida > Asparagales > Amaryllidaceae > Allium > Allium cepa. Next base: position 956,373,565 of record CM060939.1, on the reverse strand, counting down.
ATATGCGTTCAACTTTCTTGCTTTCAAGACTTCTGAGTTTATATTATTTTTTATTTTCAGATTCTCCGATGGGAAGAAGTGGCTCCTATTACGACGATTTCCAGCGTTATGGGAAGCGCGGTTCTTATGACCCCAGGATGTATCTTCCCGCCTCTTGGGAAACTGACGAAGAAAGAGCTGCGAGGAAGGCTCGTGAGAAGTGTGCTTATGAAGAGCGCTACGGGAGACGGGACGAACGACATGATTCTTCCCAGAAAGAGGATGATTCCCACAAGCGAAAGTCCCGTGATGATAAGGGAAAAAGCCATATCACTGAGGACCCTAGTAAACGGGCCAAACTTGGTGAAAAACTGACATACGACCTCTCTGAAAAGCCCGCTGCTCCCGTCTCTTTAGAAATTCCTTCCCGCTCTCTCCCTCTTCCAAGAACCGATATTCAAACAATTATTGGCAGGCCTTCATATCAGGTTGGACAAGGCCCGGCCACTCTTCAAAGTCAGTTTCCGCATTGGTGCTTGAAGGGAGTGTGCTTTGACCTTGATTTGGTTCCGATTGACAAGCAAGCTATGCTGCACAATCTTGATGCCGTCAAACTCGATATTGAGAGAATGTCGGGTTGGCAAAAGCTTGTCGACGAGCTTCAAAGAGTGAATCGCGCAAACCTTGAAGCCATGCTGACTATGGAAAATGACAAATCTGAGTGGCAGAAAACACTCGAGCAGCATGATGCCGAAATGAAGAGTATTGCCGCTTATAATGAGAAGCTTGAAGAAGAAGTTGAAAAACTTAAGGAAGAGCTCGCCACTTCTTCCACTTCCTACTCTCACAGAGAGGAAGTGCTTCAAAAACAAGTAAGAGGTGCTCATGCGGCGCAGAGAGACGCTGAAGCCAAATTTGAAGCGCAGCAGCAAGCTGTAGAAAACTACCGAGCTGATGTTGCTCAACTTCGAGAGAAAACCAACTCCCAGAACTTGGAGATTGAACTGGTCAAAGCTCGACTTTTTGAAGCTGAAAAAGAGCGTGATGAAGCTATTGCCGGCAAAACTGCAGCCGAAGAAACTCATATGGAAACTAAAGCTGAAGTCAGCTCCACTCTATTCGAGTTTTACATCCATAGTGTTATGGGGCACGGTAGCCTTAAGTATTTGGGTCCGGCATATGAAATCACTTTGGCCAAAGTGTGGGAGGCCATACTTGATATGCTTGGAGGAGCTGGATATGCCAAAGTAGATTTAATGGCGCACTATCTAGATTATGATGCATGTGCCGCTCTTTCCAGGGGAAAGGAGCAACTCGCCAAAGAGAGAGCCAGAATGACAGAAGGAGAACATTTTGGAAAAACAATCTCAACCGACCCAGTTCTACCTTCGGTTTCGGCCGATATCGATATTTCTGGCTCCAGTTCCCATTCTCCTCCTCCTTCTAAAGCCGTTATTGTAAGTGACGCCGCCCACACTGGAGATGAGACTCAAGAAAGTGCTGAAGCGCAGGACTTCGAAGTTGATATAGTAAAGTCTGCTTCTCCAGGTAACCTCAATGTTGATCTTACTCAAGTGGACTGCTTGCCTTCTTCACATGAGCTTGATGAACTTTTTGATTATTACTTAAATCTTGACGCGCCACTTTCTCCTCTTTTCATGAGAGATACTGACTTTAACTTCTCTTCTTATGTAGTGAAAGCGCCAAGTGTTTCTCAGCCTTCCCCTCTTCCAGTTGTTTCCTCTCCGCCTCTTCAGATTACTCCCCTTCCGTTTCTCAACCGGGGTCACAAGAGGAGCAGATAGAAGCTCTTCAAGGCTTGGATGACTTGGTCGCTTCTCAAGAACAGAAGGCCGAAGAACCTGAAGAAGGCGAGAGAACTCCGAAACAGACTGCTTCTGATGACATAACATTATCCACTCTTTTCTCTCCGGGCAGTGAATCTTCTTCTAAGAAGAGGGGGAAACACGGAGTCTCAAAGAAAAAGAGAGAAGCTTCTGCTGGCGAGGAAAAAATAGAAGAACGTCCAGTTGCACCTCTTCCTCTTTCTTCCCCTACTCTCACAAGTTGGCCCCAAAAGTTGATCATCCGGCCAGGCGTAGGCTCGAAAGGTGGCAGGAAGAAGAAATGATGGGTTTGGACTTATTCTTTTCGTCTTGCTTTTTGCTTTCTTGCTTGTATATACAAATAATTGTGTTGACCGGAGATTGTGTGGGTACCGGTCCCCGCCTTCTTTTGTTTTGAAACCTGCACATGTATAAAAATTTTATAGTATGGAATAAAATGATTCTTTTACTTATACAAACTTTTGTCTGTATTTGAGAATGCATTTATTCTTCTTTTTTTATACAGGTTTCTTTATTTTCTCTACGTGATGTAGCAGTAAACCTATGGTATGTTGTTTGAGCATTGTTTTTATTTTTGTAACTATATTATATTGCCCCCATACCATGGTTTATTGCAATCTCTTTCACATTGGCAAAATTTTAGAGAACAACTCTTCTGTTTCGAGAAGACTTGTACTCTTTCTTTAGAGAACAGCTTTTCCATTTGAAGGAGACTTGCATTGTACTTTACAGGATAATATTTCTGTTTTAAGGAAATATTTTTTATGATTTAGTAGAATGCGCCTCGTATTGGAGAAGTCTTTTCTTTTTTCTTTTTTTGTTGCGAAGTTTTTACACTTCACTTTTGGAGAAAGTCACTTTTATTTTGGCAGGTGACTTTTCCTTCGTGGTAAGGTGGGCCTCCGAAAAAGGGCTTTGACCTGCTTGTGCTCTGAAGAGGGCTTTTGTTTGATTATGCCTCTGGGAAGAGGGCTTTTTGTTTGATTGTGCCTCTGGGAAGAGGGATTTTTGTTTGTGCCTCCGGGGAGAGGGATTTTTTTTTTGTGCCTCTGGTGAGAGGGCTTTTTTCTTTCTACCTCTGGGGAGAGGCTTTTATTTTTTCCCTGTCCGTTGGGAAGCGGGCCTCCGAAGAGGGCTTTTCACATTTCGACTCGTGTGAAGTTTTATTTCAGATCGCGGTGAAATGTGTGCCTCTGAGTCGGGCTTTTGCCTGGAAGTTTGAAGTTTTCTTCTCTCGGTTGGATGGATTCACGGGGCGGACACAAGTTACTTGGATTTTTTGTTTGCACAAACGTTCTCAGCTAGTTAACGAGTGTCCTATGCCACTTGTCAGTCCACAACTTTTTATTGAGAAAGAGAACTTTCTTTTGCTGGCAAGTCCCATTAAAGGTCATTTAGCATTTCAACTATGGTGAAATGGGCCTCCGAAGAGGGCTTTTCACATTCCAGAACTTGTGAAGCTTTATTTCAGATCTCGGTGGAATGCGTGCCTCTGAGTAGCGCTTTTTCCTGGAAGTTTGAAGTTTCCTTCTCTCGGTTGGATGGATTCACGGGGAGGACACAAGTTATTTGGATTGTTTGTTTGTACAAACGTTCTCAGCTAGTTAACGAGTGTCCTGTGCCACCGGTCAGTCCACAACTTTTTGTTGAGAAAGAGAACTTTATTTTTATGGCAAGTCCCATTAGAGGTCTTTATCCTCCGAAGAGTTGTGCCTCTGAAGAGGGCTTGTGCCTCCGAGGAGGCCTTTTGCTGTTTGCTGCCTATTTGCCCATGTCTTTTCGCCATTTGCTCATATCAGCGGTTCGATGTTATCATTTCCAAGTGCACATTCCTTTCTTTAGCAAGTAGCTTATTCTATCCAAAGAAGTGTACTTCATTGTTAAATGAGTTCGCAGGGGCAGACACAGGCTAATTAATCGAATGTTTGTTTGCACAAACGATCACGATTAGTTAGGAGAGGTCAACCTCTGGCGGAACCACTAACTATTTTCTTGAAGCACTTCTTATATAGGATTTGAATTTGGAATTTTTGTGGCTAAATCATCATTTGTTGAGTGATGTCAGGGATCGCTTGATCTTATAATGGGTAAGCTTTGTTTTAACGGCCTGCAATATTAAATCGACATTTTAGTAATACAATTGAAGTACTTTATATATCGAAATAAAACAAGCAGTTTATAATAGTAGTGAACACAAGATTTATAGTGGTTCGGCCAAGAACTGGGCCTACGTCCACTTTATAGTTCTTATTATTCAGTTGCACTGGCTTTACAATGGCTTTCAATACAAGAATCATACATTCATAATTCTTTTTACAAATTTAAGCAAAGCTTTTAAGTAAAATATGGACGCAAGTGATTGCTGTTCCAAGCTCTTGGAATTGGATCTCCTTCGACAATTGTCAGTTTGAAAGTGCCATGGAGAAGTTTTTGCCTATGACATATGGCCCTTCCCAGTTTGGCGCAAACACTCTTGTAACTATCATGACCCTTTTCAAGACTAGATCTCCAATCTCAAAGCTGCGTTGGTGGACTTTGGAATTGAAATGCCTGGCAATTCTTTGCTAATGGGCTGCAATTCTGAGTTTAGCGTCTTCCCTTTTTTCATCAAGGAAGTCAAGCGCTTCAAGTTGCAACTCTTCGTTTTCAGCTTGGTTGAAATGAATTCTTCTATGTGAAGGGACTTCTATTTCTACCGGAATCGTTGCTTCTGATCCATATGCTAATGAAAATGGAGTGTGCCCGGTTATAGTTTTGTGGGCAGTTCTATATGCCCATAGTGCTAGTGGAAGCTTATCGACCCAACCCCCTTTCGCTTTTTCCAGCTGTTTTTTGATGGTTGATTTGATAATTTTGTTTACTGCTTCCAATTGTCCATTTTCCTACGGATGAGCCACTGCTGAGAAGCTTTTCTGGATCTTGAATCGCTTGCAAAAATCTTGGAACTCTTCACTTTCGAATTGGGTTCCATTATCTGTGATTATCTTTTGAGGCACACCATACCTGCAAATGATATTCTTAGTTACAAAGTTTATCATCTTTTTAGAGGTAATAGTAGGTAATGGTTCAGATTCAGCCCAATTAGTAAAATAATCAACAGCAACAATAGCATATCTGATTCCAGATTTGGCAGTTGGTAAAGGCCCGATGAGATCTCTTCCCCAAATAGCAAATGGCCACGGGCTGACCATTTGTGTTATCTCAGTGGAAGATGCTCTTCGGATTTTTTCAAATCTCTATCATCGGTCACATTTTCGAGCATAGCTTGCAGCATCACGATTAATATCTGGCCAAAAATACCCATAACGAAGAATTTTCTTTGCTAGAGTTTGACCACCTGAATGGTCTCCACACTCTCCTCCATGTACTTCAGCTAGAATTGTCTTAGCTTCTTCCTTTCTCACACATCGGAGTAATGGCATTGAGAATCCCTGCGTGTACAATCGGCCATCTTGAATTATGTATCTGGAGGCTTTTCTGAGCAACTTCGGTCGTTCTTTTGAATTTTCTGGTAAAGAACCGTTGAGAAGATATTCCATTATCTGAGTCATCCATGATTCTTGCTCTTGAGATATAGTCATGATCCAGTCAATATCCATCTCATCAGTGCTTGGAGATGACAGGACTTCCACAGGAACTAATCCGAGTAATTGAGCTTCACCAGCGCTTGCGTACTTTGCGAGAGAATCTCCCTTCATGTTCTCTTCCCGGGGTATATGACTTATCGTACAATGGTCAAGATCATCGAGAAGTTCCCAGGCTCTTGACAAGTAGGCAGGCAGATTTCCTCCTTTAGTTTAAAACTCTTTTTTAACTTGACATACAATAAGCTGTGAATCACTGAAGATCTTCAACACTTTGACATTCAATTTTTTAGCAATTCTCAAGCAGGCGATAAGAGCTTCATATTCTGCTTCATTATTTGTCGGAGGGAATTCCAATCTCAATGCATAGCACAACGACCGTCCTTCAGGGGTTTCAAGCACAACCCCAGCTCCGGAACAGTAATCGTTTCTTGCACCATCAACATATAATTTCCATCGAATTGGGGGATCATCAGTCACTTCTTCCTCACTATCACATTTATCTGTACATTCTGCGATGAAATCTGCCAAAGCTTGTCCATTGATTGCTCTCTGGGGATGATAAGTGATGTCGTATTGGCTGAGTTCAATATTCCACTTCAGAAGACGATCCGAAGTCTCAGGACGAAACATGACTTGCTTTAGAGGTTGATCAGTGAGGACTTTGATAGGATGAGCTTGGAAATACGGCCTCAACTTTCTTGACGCAATCAGTAGACAATAGGCGAGCTTTTCCAATTTTGAATAATTCATCTCTGCGCCGGTGAACCTCTTGCTGATATAATAAACCAGGTGCTGAATTTTTGCGTCTTCCCGTACCAACGCTGCACTAAGAGCATGAGATGAGATTGCCAAATATACGAAAAGATCCTCACCATCGTCGGGCTTAGAAAGTATTGGAGGCGTTTCCATATGACGAATCAATTCATCGAAAGCTCTCTGGCATTCAGGAGTCCAGTCAAAATTCTTCCTTCCTTTCTTCAGTGCATCAAAGAATGGAATGCATTTATCAGTAGCTTTGGAAATGAATTGACTCAAGGCAGCGACTTTTCCATTAAGACTTTGCAATTCCTTCTTCGTTCTAGGAGCTTTTACTTCTTTTAAGGCAGCAATCTGAGTAGCATTAGCTTCAATGCCCCTAGAACTTACAATGAAACCCAGAAATTTTCCGGCTCCACCCCAAACGAACATTTCAAAGGATTAAGTTTCATTCCGTACTTTCGGAGGATTGCAAACATTTCCGCCAAGTGGTCCATATGGTCTACTGCTTTCTTTGACTTCACCAACATATCGTCAACATAAACTTCCATAGTTCTGCCAATCTGCGGTTTGAACATAGCATTGATGAGTCTTTGGTAAGTTGCCCCTGCATTCTTAAGTCCGAAAGGCATGACTCTGTAGCAGTAGAGGCCAACATCGGTGATGAAGCTTGTGTCTTCCTGATCCGGCTCATGCATCATAATCTGGTTGTAAATGTAGTAAGCATCCATGAAAGATAACAATTCGTGCCCCGCTGTTCCATCCACCAACTGATCTATTTTGGGTAACGGGAAGCAGTCTTTGGGGCAGGCTTTGTTTAAATCTGAGAAGTCAATGCATACTCTCCACTTCCCATTAGCTTTCTTAACCAGTACTGGATTTGACACCCAATTCAGATATGTAGACTCCCTGATGAAACCATTCTCCATAAGCCGGTCTACCTCTTCTTTCAATGCTGCTGACCTTTCAGGACCTTGGGTTCTTCTTTTCTGTTTTACCGGTGTAAACTTCGGATCAATATTCAGAGTATGTACTGCAATTTCTGGGGATATTCCGCACATATCGGCATGAGTCCAAGTGAATACATCCAAATTTGCTTTCAAGAATGATATTAAGGAATTTTGAACCGCCACAGTAAGTTGCGAACCCACATTCACTACTTTGTTTGGATCTTTCGGGTCAACAGGTACCGGCACTGTGACTTCCACTGGCACCACTCTACTCTCCCCTACACTAGCTTTTTCTAGATCCATTTCTCTTCGTACCCCGCTATGCTCGCCAGTGCAGGGGCCACCCTGTAATTGCTACAAGGTTGGTTCTTTGATGCAAACTGGGGCTGCCGCATCTTTTCCCATCTCTCTCTTCCTTGCTTCACGCAACTCTATTAGATAACATTCTCGCCCAGCATTCTGATCCCCTTTGATAACTCCAACGCCATTATCTGTGGGAAATTTCATAGTAAGGCACCACGAGGTGAGAATTGCTTTAAAAGCCGCAAGAGTTAGTCAGCCTAGAAAGGCGTTGTAGGCAGAAATTTCATCAACAATTACAAAAGTCTATTTTCGAACCACCTTTTTCTGCCCCTCTCCAAGCTCGACGAACAAGTCAATAGTCCCTATTGACTGCTTCGGTTCCCCAGTGAACCCAACAATTTTCTGAGATGAGGCTTGAACATCAGCCATTGGAATTTTCATTTGGTCGAACACCTTTTTGAAGAGAATATTGCAAGAAGCGCCGCAATCTACAAGCACTCTTCTCACAATAGCCGGCCCAATGCCTGCAGAGATGACCAAGGGATCCATGGTTGGAGCTTCAATAGCCATAGAGTCCCTGGCTTTGAACACAATATCATCATTGAAGATTTTCTGCTGCTTCAAAGGTGTAGCGTCTTCTAGCACAAAAATACTCTCTTCTGTTATTGCATACTTTAAGGCACGGGCATATCTTTCCATCTCGCCCCAAGTTCTGCCTGCTGGGTGAGGGATTCCTGTCATCACATTGATAACAGCCTTTCCGATTCATGCACGGTATTCCTCTCACCCGAGCCAGATGGATGAGCAGGAAGTTGCTGTCCTTTAGTGGATGAAGTTGGGTCATTTCTACTTCTCTTAACATGTTGCTGCAACTTGTTCTCTCTCAATAGTTCTTCAATTAAACTTTTCAGATGGCGACATTCGTTGGTATCATGACCAGGTTGATTATGAAACCGACAGAATCTCTCACTTTGAGCAGCTTTTTTGTTAACTCTCATCTCTGGCGGTTTAGGATATTCCACTGCATCTTTGGTAGCAAAAAAGATATTCTCCGGAGTGTCAGTCATAGGAGTGAAATCTGAAGATTTTAAGAAGCGAGGTTTCTTCATATCTTTCTGTTTCTTCCCACCATTATTCTCCCTTTTCTGACTTCCGGATTCATTTTTGGTAGGAGCAGTAGTATTATTCTTAACCTCTGGCAATGCCACTTTAACTGTTGCTCGAAGGTTTTCCAAGCGCATGAATTCATTAGCTTTCTTATAGAATTTCTCAAGCGAATTCGGTTCTTTCATCTTCAGCCACTACCCAAATTCGCTTGATTTGTCGATTGCCCTCATCAAGTATGTCAAGACCATCCGTGGCTCTGCATTGGCCACTTCAGCCAAAGCTATGTTGAAGCGGTTTAAGAAAGACCTGATAGATTCCTCAGGATTCTGTTCCAGGCTCGAGAGTGACATAATATCCTTAGCCTTTGAAGCATACAACCTGAATTGCTCTTTAAACTTCCGAGTCAAATAGGCGAACTGGTCTATGGATCGGACCGGAAGCTTGTGAACCAGAGCAGGGCCACTCCTTCCAAGTATACTGGAAAGTACCGGCATTTGATCTCATCAGACACTCTAGCACCAGTCATGTGTCAATCATACTTATACAAGAATTGATTGGGGTTGCTTTTTCCCTTATAAGCCGGGATGGTAGGAGGAACACACTTCCTTGGGAATTCCGCCTTTAGAATCTTTTCAGTGAACGGAGGTTTGCTCGGAGCAAATCCCCATTCCTTCTCATCTTCATCCCTCTGCATGCTTTCTTTCATGATTTGTCGCGCCATGCCCGAAAGATATTCCTCATCATTTAAAAGATCTGCAGGACAGACTTCGTCCATTTTCTCGGAAGTTTGTCTGGACAAACGTTCGTGGAGAGTTGGCTGTGGTCTCGATCCTCCATCTTGAGGAGGTGTTTCTTTGGCGGGGCTAGCTACTCTTGAGGAATATTCCCCTCTTCAGGATCATGAACATCATCTGCAAGGTTTTCTTCGTTATTCACCGGTTGACGGTTTGCTCCGAGCAATGCATTAAACCTCTCAACCATTAAAGCATTCTGAGTTTCCATCTGCTGGTATAATCCAGATACTGTAGGATCTAACTCCGCTCGTGTAATTTCGACACTTGGTGCTGCTTGACTTGACGAAGGAGAAGTGGCAATATTTTCATGGACATTACTAGGTCTCGTAGATCCACGCTTTCTTCCAAGAGCCATTATCTCTGATAGACTTCTGGTTTTGAGAGAGATTCTTTCAACAAACTTTTGCAAAGCAATGACGAAGATAGCCTGAGTTCAATTCTCAGTGAAAGCACCAAAAATGTTAACGCTAAAAATTGAACGCTAACACCTCGATGTATGTAGAGATTAAGTGTAAACACCACCCGTGAACACGGGAATTAAAAACTAGCAAAAAAGTCATAGAGAAAGCAGTAAAAGACAACAGTTTTATAGTGGTTCAGCTTCAGGTTAAGCCTACGTCCACTTTAATCCTCTTTATTACCGAATCAACTACAACTTTACAACAATCTTCAATTACAATACTAATGAGACAAACAACTAGAACTCTGATGTAGAAGAATTCTTTGAATCCATGTTGATTGTGTTAGATTTCCTCTTGAAGTTTGTTGAGATGTCTTTCGTGTTTGAAGTGTCGAGTGAGTCGAGAATTCAGCAGAGTATCGGCGTTCCAGAAATGAGCCAAAAGATCCCCTTTTAGTTGGAGTAGGCGGGGTATTTATAGGAGAGTTCGGTGTTAGGTCGTAGGTCGCAAGCGACCTTGGATAGGTCGTAGGTCGTTCGTGACCTAGTGAGAGTCGTTTACGGCTTATACATGGTACACTTGATCGCTTTGGAGAAACTAACAAGTTATAGGTCGTGGCCGACCTAGGTAGGAAGCGGCATAGGAAGCTCCTTTGGTATGTTTAGGTCGCGAGCGACTTAGGTATAGGCCGTAGGTCGTGGGCAACTTAGTAGACACGGTTTACGGCCTAACAGGAGCACCCTTGATCATTCGAACAAGTCATAGATCGTGGGCGACCTAGGGAAGGAACGACATAAGGAAGACAAGTTGCCTCGGCTTTGTATAGCTCGCTAAGTCGCTAGGTCGTTAGAGAACTTTATCCCTGTTAGGTCGCTACCATTATTATCTTGCTAGGTCGCGTATACCTTTAGGGCACTAGGTCACCTCAGTCCATAGGTCGTTGGTGTGCTAGGTCGCTCAGTCCATTTAGCAACTAGGTCGTTTAACTTGCTAAGCCGCTTTATGTGTTAGGTCGCTTACTCCCTTAGGTAGTTAGGTCGCGCCTTCACATAATTCGTTAACTCGTTGAGTCATAGGTCGCTGGACCTTCTAATCCTTTAGGTCGCTGACTAGTTGAGTCGCTACTTTCTCTAGATCGCAGGGTCGTTGAAAGAAGGGGGTTAAAAGATTTTGCGCTCTAAACTAGCGTTTAATGGAAATTCCCTAACAAATTATTATTAAAAGTCGTTTTTCTTTAAATTTACAAGATTTCAGGGGATTCTAATGTCCAAAATAGGCAATAAATGTTTATAACCAATACTATGATAACAAACTCATAAATAAAATAGAAACTCAATTTATTACTCCAATTTAATGAAATATCTAAAATGATAAGAATTGTAATCTAAGCCCTTTATTCTATTCAACTCCTCTTTTACAAAGAAACATATAAGAATAAGTGGTGTAAAATATGAATAGAATTCGCAATCTAAACCCCTTATTTTATTGAAGGATCGCAATTTGACCCAAAGAAGAAGGAGAACCATAATAGACTATGAAATTATCAAAAATTGCATAAACAAAACAAATCCCATTAAATTAATGTAAATAATTGGGAATGTCAGCATAAATTGATATATCGAAATAAAAAGGAATTCTAGGGGATTTTATCTATCATATTTTCATAATCCCTAAGGTATATTCAAATCCAAAAAGAAATACATTAAACAATTGCTGAAAAGAAATACTATGGTTTGGTTTCCATTCATATATTAGCCTTAGCTTCCCTCAAATGGATTTGTAGTCTTCCGATCTCTTCCAAAGTCTCCTACTTTTGATACACACACACACAATATAAAGAGGTATATATATTCATTAGATTCAGAATAATTGGAGAAGAAAATGATAAGAATAGGTTGGAGGAAGAAGAAACAAATAGGAAATAAGTTGAATTTCTGAATTCTCTACTTGTTTTTTGAATCTTATTAGAGAGAGATAGCAATGGTAGAATTTCGTTGTATTCTCTAAAATAATATGAATAAAAGTGGAGAGGATATGGTTTTAATTATAGGAGTTGAAACACACTAGAATCGTATGATGGAAGTAGGTAGGAAACGTGTAAATCTGGAGCGTACAACTGATTAAACATAGCTTCAAACCATAGTCGCCCCTAGCAACTTATGTTGCTAAGCAGTCGACCGCCTTTGGGTGAATGATCACCACTACGGTCGACTGCTCCTCTATTTCAACGAACGATTTATTTTCATTGGAAGATTATTTTATTCTTTAATTAACTTTTTAACATTGAACGTTAACTAAACTTTTACTTAGCCTCTAAGCATATTTTTGAAATTTACCCTAAATTTAATTTCTCATTTGAATTTGAATTCAAACTAAATTAATTTGAATATGAGAACATCAAATATTCATAACATCTTTGCTCGAGCTTCATTTTCAGCATATTATATATGAGAACAGATCGGAGTTTCGCCACGACGCAACGAAATAACTTTCATGGCCAAATTCCAACTTCTATAAAATTTTCGTATCCTCCCTTTATCATATTTAATTCAATTTACTTTACTTTGTTCATTTACGGGGTGTTAAATTCTTCTTCCAAAAAAAGGATTTCATTCCGAAATCTACAAAGGGCGAATAGCATAGCTCGCTATAACATCCATGTTATACAACCAAGTTTCTACATAACCATCTACTCAACAAATAGTGTAATGTGATTATGTACTACAGACATGCTAAAATGAGCTTAATACTAACGTGAGTATGTAATCGTGTCATGTAAGTATGTATGCAAATATCCTAAACATGCATAAAAATTCCAACATGAGTGTGAAGTGATTGTGAAAAAGTGTAATAGCCATCTCCTACCATCCTATCTAGCAACCACCATGCAACCGAAGTCCTAATTTTGGAGAGAAAAATTACTAATGAAAAGCTCTGGATGAGTGTTTTTCAACTTCTCCTTTGTCTCCCATGTACTTTCCGCCAGATTGTCCACCTATTATACTCGGACCAATGTAATTATTTTATTGTGTAGTCTCTTAATACCATGCTCCATAATGCGTGTGGTGGCATGAGGCACTATCGGCTCTATCTCAAAATCACCCAAATGACCAGGCTCTATTCTACTAGCGGTGTCATGAAGTTATTTCCTAAGTTGAGAAACGTGGAAAACATTGTGGACTTCTACCAATTTGTCTGGAAGCTCAACACGATATGCCAATTTTCCTATTCTTTCTAGAATTCTGAATGGTCCAACAAATCTAGGCATCAATTTTTCGGAGTTGCCAAACCTAACAACTTTCTAAGAGGGGAGATTTTACAAAATCCATATCTCCATTCTAAAATTCGAGCTCTTTCCCTCTTTTATCCACATAAGATTTTTAACGGCCTTATGCTACCTTCATCCTTCCTGATCAACTCTACTTTTTCCGTGGTATCATGGATCAAATCGGGTCCAAGCAATACTTAGTTTGTGGTTTCCCACGAACAACTAGGCGATTTGCATTGTTGCCCATAAAGTGCTTCAAAAGGGGCCATACCTATTATCGTTTGAAAGCTATTATTATATGAAAAATCAACCAAAGGTAGATGCTACTCCCACTGTCCTTTGAAATCAAAGACACAAGCTCTCAACAATTCCTCCAGAATCCTATTCACCGTCTCTATTTATCTATCAGTTTGTGGGTGATATGCCATGCCATGGATCAAACAAGTTCTCAAAGCTGTTTGTAGGCTCCTCTAAAACTCGCTAGTGAATAAGAGGTCCCTATCATGGACTATGCTAAAGAATTCCATGTAGGCGAGCTACCTCAACACAAATCCGGGCAAGAGAGGCACTAGTCCTACATCTCCCAATCAGAACAAAATGAGCACTCTTTGTGAGTTTGTCTACAACAATCCAAATATCAACATTGCCCTTCTAACTTTTAGGCAATCCTTCCACATAATCCATCGACATATTTTCCCACCTTCAAGTCAGAATTTACGAAGATAATAATAATCCACCAGTCTTTCCTTGCCCAACTTTTATCTTTTGACATGCCAAACACCTAGCAACAAACTCCACTACGCACTTCTTCGTTCCATTTCAGAAGAAAATTCTCTTCGTGCCCTTGTATATTATCTCCCTTGGGATGAATGGTCATCTTTGTGTGTTGACACTCCATAAGCACATCTCTCATCAAACCATCGATCATTAGGATGCAAAGGCGTCCATCTCTTCTCAAACATCCCTTCTTATCAACTAAATACCACCTAGCATTGGGAAAATGCTCTACTTTTCTTAATTTTTCCAAAATCTATACCAACTTCTCGTTTTTCACTTGCTCATGTCCTATACGATCCATCAAGACTGGTCTAATCTCTATAATTGATAGAAAACCTTGGATGTGTTCTGTTTACGGTTGGAGGTTAATATTCGAGAAATAATCCAACTGTTTCCATTCATATATAGCACCTAGGGTATCGCATCTTCGACTAAGGGCGTCGACGACGAAGTTCCCTTTTCAGTGGGTATATTGAATACAAAAGTCAAAGGACGCTACATATTCCATCTACCTCTGCTGCCTAAGATTTAAATCTTTTTGGGAAAGTAGGTATTTGAGTTATTTATAATCAGTGAATAACTCAAGCCTTTCCCCCAAGAGATAATGCCTCGACATCTTTTAGGCAAAAACAATGGTTGCCAATTCTGAATAATGCACTAGATACCTCTTCTCATGGCCCTTTAGTTTTCTACAAGCATATGCAACTACCTTCCCTTCTAGCACAAGAACTTCCCTTAGTCCTGTACCACATACATCTGTGAAAACCGTGAATGGCTTGGTTCCATCTGGAATAGTGAGCACATGTGCACTAGTCAATGACTCCTTAAGCTTCTCAAATGCCTTAGTGCATCTATTATTCCAAACATTAATCGGATTCTTCTTAGTCAATCAGGTTAAAGAGGCTGCTCTTTGTGCAAAGCTCTTGATGAATTTCCTATAGTAGCCTGCCAACCCTAGAAAACTTGTAACCTCTAATGTATTGCTATGAGTCTTCCATCCTTGGACAGCTTCCACTTTAGTAGGGTCCACTACCAATCTTTGATCCGAAATAATATTCCAAAGGAAACTAACTTCATTTTTGCAAAAGTGGCATTTAGAAAACTTGACTTTGAGTTGGTTTCTTCTTGTAACGACTCGGAAATTTCGATCCCGAAAATTTCAGATAGTTAGTGAAAAGAAGAAAGAGAAAGAAGAAGAAAACAGAAAACTCAAACTTAGAATCTCACATTCGTAGCGGATAAAATATAATATCACATAAATAATAGTTTTACAAAGAAGATATGTATCATTACACTTGTATTTTTATGCATGAGAGTTACAACATATATACAAACAGTGGACATATACAGTCAACATGTCCCAGATATGCAACAATATATCATAGCGTAAATACTCCAAACGCTCTTGCCATCCATATCGACTCCTGAGCTCCAGAACATCCTTACCTGAAAATATGTAATACTCGGTCTGACCCAAGCATTACATCAAAGTAACACCTGGGTCAGGCTGGAAACCAGCGTGAGTAAACCCATCTAGCATGAATTACAAAAGCATACAACATATATATAACCCGGGTACTTATATCAATTTACAACTTCACGAGATGTTATAGACATCACACACATCAATGTGCTAAAGCTTAGATTAAATGATCCAGTTCACATAAATCATTCCATTACACCCTATTGATTCCACATATCAAGATTATATAGAATCGAAGTGGTTTCAGATATTAACTAATACCTGACTCCAGTCTCTTCGAATTCAATAAAATCTTATCCCAAATTATTCAAGTGAAACATAACTTCAAACTTTAAATATAGGATGTTACTTCCATAGCGAGCGATAGATAACTACCTAATTATTATTCATACCAATCATAAAACAAAACACTTCAGATCAGGAATATCAAATAATCTGTAGCATTAAATATTATTCAGTAACTCATCGGCAAGATTAATTAGTCACACCGTTTCTAATTAATTTAAAAAAATTAAATTAACTTCCACCATTACTGCACATCCTGACACTTAATCATTAATAAATTTCAATACAGTTATTTATTCTTTATCTATCCACCTCAATCAATCTTCTTTAATTAATTATTCTAAATTAATTATCCTTGGTTAATTATTCCTTAATTACAGTTAAGTAATTAACTCTCAATTAATTACTCAAATTAATTAACCTCTATTTTTTCATATTAATTACATTGATTCTTAATTAATTACTCAAATTTATTTTTCTACAATCACTTATATTGATTAATTATCCATAAATTAATCATACTCATGAGCTCCCAAATTAATTACATTAATTAATCTTTTAATTATTCTTAACTATTTACACTGTTTAAACCTTTAATAAATCTCATTTAAACAACTAACTATTCTTTAATTAATAATATCGATAAATTAATCCTCTAATTACTTACCTTAATTTATTAATTACCTTAAATAATATTTAAATTAATTGCACAACAAAATAATTCTTAAATTTCATCTTGTAATCTTACATTGAACAACACACTATTTGAGATCTTCTTGATTTTTTCAGTTTATACCACAATCCTACTATCCTTTAAAATTCCACATTCATTTTATTTGAATCGACTAGAGATTCAATCAAATGACTCGCCAAAAGAATATATTTTTTTTTCAAATTCAACCAATTTTCTTAACCACAAAATAATAAATAATTAAATCATGTTAGATAGTGCTTGAAACTTGTTTTCAAAGATTTGATTTTCCCTGGAACTTGTAAAATTTAGGATGTTTCCCTGCCTTAAAACCTGGTACAACAATTACTCGCGTAAAAGTAAACTCGGTAGCTAAAATAACCCGAGTCCAATGCTCAAAACATTGGGCACAACACGAGTCAAACCCAAAATTTCTCTATTCCTTTTTCTTCCCTAATCCCCGCTTTATTCAAACTTCTATTTCTACTTGAGTTTTGAAATTACAGAATAACAAAGCTTACACGAAACAGAAACAACTCAGGCAACATAATAAAATCTTCGAATTCGACTTCGAGTTCGAACTAGCACCACAAAATACAGAAAACAACCAGGTCAGATACACACGCGAGATGGTGCACATGCACCATCGCCGACCACGTTCTGACACCTCCGGCCCAACCTCAACAAGTCACTCATCGTCACGTCAATCCATTCCAGCTATCGACTCGATACCCCAAAGCCCAAATCAAAATCGGGCCTTTCTGCAGAACTTCGAAAACCAAACCCACTGAAAATCTGCCTCGACGAGGGGATTCTGGCCACCGAAACCACTAACACTTCACAAGTACCTTCATTTACGACCTCAGTATCTCTTCCTCAATCCTCGTGCAGCTCGATGCACTGTAGAAACCACCGCGACAAATTTTCAAGCCTCGACATATCTAGGGTTTAAAACCCAATTTTCCTATCACCGACTCTACGGCGATCATGAACACTTAACCCCATTTTTTCCAACTTCAATGATCGTCTAACTACCTCCAGCCAAAGCCTCGTCCTAAAAAACTACTTCAATCGTCGGAGCTTACTTGAAAACTAAAAAATGGTCATTCCCAAATTTCTAAACCTATGCCCATATAAAATTCATAATTTTGGTTTTAAAATTCGAGTTTTCTTGTGTTGATTTAAGCTACATGCTTGAATTCATAAAATAGTTTGTTTGATTTTAACATTTTTCCTAAAAATACTTAAACAAGTTTAAAACTTGAATTATGATTTCTCAAACTCATATTGTTTTTAAATTCTAAGTTTAATAGTAATTTTGGGTAATAAGTTTGAAATTTTTTTTCCTGAAATGTTAAACTCTGTACATTCTTTTTTTTCAAAACAGAGAAGAGCATGCACTAAAATCTTGCACAGATCAAAATCAATCACCCATATCCAGAGATCCCTACTTATACATGCATGTGCATAACACAATTACAATCCACAATCACATGCTTAAAATTTAGATCCATTTTAAGTTTTTAAAGAAAAGGGTTGCTCATAAGTAAAAAAAATTCAAACAGGTTTAAGCATGTAAAAGTGTAGAAGATTACTCACCTGCATATGCCTAGAACAGAGAATCTCTGATTTTGATAATAGCTTTCGGACCTTAAATATTGAGTTGCTGGAAAATGTTATAAAACCAACTATATAAAATTAAAAGCTTATTCATAAAATTTAAATCTAAATATGTTATTTGTAATTAATAATTCTATTTAAAAATTTATTCATCTATATTTAAAAACAACCCATTATCATTATTGTTTGAACATAACAAATTTTTTATCAATTTAAAATAATTTAAAAAAAAATGAAGATTATCATATTAACTTTGGTTTGAAATTCCGGAATATCACATTCCTCCCCCCTTTGATTCTTTTCGTCCTCGACAAGGAACGAAACCAGAATTTTTTTTATTGAAATAATATTTATCAGAAAAGTTATTCTTTGGTTAAAAATAATTTTTTATAAAAATACTTTTATAAATCGATGTTTCAACAAGTCCATCCTTGTTCTCACAGAAATTCGGTCATACGATGATCAGGCGTAAGACTGAAAATCTACAAGTGCTTGGCAGACCCGTTTTCAACATCTAGTGAAATTACTTTGAAAATAATTTTATTGTAAATATAGAAAACAGTTTTTGAAAATAAAGGATATATCTTTGGTGAGAATGCTCTGGAAATCATCACCCCCATCCATGGTCGTAGTTACATTACAGGGTAACGTTGCCATCGCAACAAAAGTCCATGTAACCGCAAGCTCTCTGCGGCCTCTTGATTACGCCATGGAACCCACGACAGATCGCAGTTACATTCCAGGGTTACCTTGCCATCGCAGCAAAAGTCCATGTAACTATAGGCTCTCAGCGGCCTCTGATTTTCGCTGCCAAAATGGAACTTCTCCACTCCTACGTAGGTCGCAGTCTACCGATATAAAATCAAACGCAGACTGTTTGCTCTCAGCAGCACACACGAGTTTCGCTATGTAACCATAGGTCGCAGTCTACCGATATAAAATCAAACGCAGACTGTTGGCTCTCAGCGGTACACACGACTTTCGCTATGGTGTACTCTACTCATAGTCCCCAGGAACTAGTATTGTCGGGACTCCTCACAGGATCAACTTTAGATCCCCCCTTGGGGCTCAAGGCAGCACCACCCGGTGGCACTCCTGAGAAGTTCATTTCAAGGGAGCGTGTTTTTCCCCAGAGCCATCATCAAAACATTTTATACTCTACACATATAGTATCTTCAAATCATGCACCTAGTATGATCTCATACAAAGCTTCTTTACACAAAATCGATTATTCCAAATCGATAATTCTCAAACTAGGCTTTCCAAATTCAATATTGATTTTACCCAAAAATCAAAAGCCTTTCCAAATCCAAAGGTTCCCAAAACCTTTTCCAAAATCCTCATAAGATCCTTTATATATATATATATACATATACAGATATATATAATTTTAAAATTTTGGATCATTTCAAACTTGCATAAAACTCCTTTTATACTTCAAACATTTCAAAAACCCTTTTCTTCTGGCAAAAGATTCAACAAGGGGATTTTTCATTTTATAAAACAAAGATATTTAACTTTGTTTACTCAAAATCAAATATCCAAATTTGATTACTTCTTTCAATATCATTTTCATTCAAATCCGTACGATGTACACATATCATCCGTACGCTATACCAATCTGATCGCTCACTCGATCACACGATTTCACTTTCGAACAAGTATCGTCCACCCGACTTCTTAGTGCGGACATAGATCTGGTTTCTTGATTAGAAACCATCATTCTCCTTTCATAGTCCTAACTACGATAAAGAATATCCAGAACCAATCAACAATCCACATCCAGGTTCGCCGTCGAAAATCAAGTGAAAAATCCCAACTCGGATCGACATACTATCTCGAAATTCTGTGCTCGAATCTGGATCAAATCACTATGCGAATAGAATAATTTACGTACATCCTATGTAATTATCTTTATTAATTATCAACTAAATCAAACGAATTCCCTTTCTATACACATTCACTTCAATTTCATTCACTTATTCACAATTTCCTCAGTCCCATATGGACACCTCTATTCTTATCTCTATTGAGTATTCAATCATAAACAGTTTGAACTCTGTCCAGTTTAAATTTAGAAAATAGCTTGAAAATTTTAAAATAGATAAGTAGTGGGAAAATAATTACTAGTTTGTAAAATAGGTGTAAAATAGTTAGAAAATAATTAAAATAATTATATAAATTTTAGATAATTGCAAAATAATAGTAAGATAATAATTAGTTTTGTAAAATAGTTGGAATATAGTAATTAGTTTATAAAACAATTGGAAAATTATTGAATAGTTCCAAAAATAATTGTAAAACAAATATAAGATAGTTTGGCTTTTAAAAGGAAGGTTGTACGTATAATAAATAGCTTGGAAAAATAGGTATATATTAGAAATAGTCCAGAGTCAAAACTGTTCCCTTCCCGATCTCCATTCTCAGCAATTCAATTTAAATTTCCACTTCCATTTAAATTGACTCAATTCCAATTTAAATAACTTCAATTTCCATTGAGATTGATTTATCTCTAATTCAAGCTAAATTAACTTCAGTTTCGCTCCAAATTTAACTTTATTCAACTTGAGCTCAAATTCTACTAATTCAAATAAATCTCAATTGAACTAGTTCCAATTTCAGTTCATTTTAACTCCAGTTTGAATTAATCCTAAATTCAAACTCCATTTCCAAATCAAGTTGAATTATTCTTGATTTCCTTCCAAATTTAATTCAAATTCCATTTGAATTTAAAACTATTCAAGTTTAATTACAATTCCAAATTATTTAAATCAATTCGGACTATTTCAAATTGAACCCACCTCAAATTTCAAATCATTTCAAATCAATACAATTCAAATTTTCCATTTGAATTTTAAACTCATCCATCTTCAATCACAATTCTAATTAATTCAAATCAAATTAATTTGAACTAATTCAATCCAAGTTTCAAATTTAAACCATCCCGAATTATATAAATTCGAGTTATATTTTTAAATGTTGATTTAATCCTCTAAATCAAATCAACTTATATCTTTAAACCATTTTAATTCTAAATCCAAATTCCATTTTTATCCTTTTTCAAAGTTCAAATAATAATTCAAATTCTTTTTAAACAACTATGTAACGATCCAGAATTTCTATCGTTTGAAATTCAGATATTTAATTAATATTAAATATCAACAAGTAAAATTTGTAAGTCGAATAATTTATATTTCGAATATTTAGATTTAATTGAATAATTAAATTGATAATTTAATATTTGAAATGTGTAAATAATTGGGAATTGGGTTTAATGTGAATAAAAATGATTTATAAATTTATATTAAATCATATTGGAGTTAGAACAATGTTTGTGAACTTTTAAAATTGAATTAAGAAGTTAAATTGCAGAAATTGAATATTTTAATATTTAATCGACTAGTGAAAATAGTCATTTTTCAAACAGTCTCGGATTTTGACGAAACCAGTTTCATCGGATCCGTAATGTTATATTATTGTAAGGTTTCAAATTTCGTGTCAATCGGATTTGCGGTTTGTCCAAGGGAAGCAAAACACATAGACATTAGTTTAATCGATTTAATTTAAATTTGATCGTTTGTTTCCGTAACTGGCACATTTGATCGAATTAGCTTCTGAAATATGTTCCATTGTGTCCGGAACACGGGGTAAACACTAGAAGCGTCGATCACAGCACGAGATTTGGAGTTCGGAAAAATACGATGAATAGTGTTTTTGGTGAATTTTCTATATAAGGAACTAAATATTCACATTTGCAAAAAAACTCAAAACCCTAACCCTAATTTACAGCAGCCGCCACTTATGCTATCAATGGCCGAAAACACTCGACCTTCTCCTCCATTTTTCTCCAAATCTGTGAGCTTACAGCACATACTTCCAACTGCAACGTCGAAGTGCATGTCGTGATCTTCGAAACCAACGACTGTGATCGGAAAATACTTCACCTATCGATGGTAAATCGAGTCCAAAGTCAGCGTTTCGCGCACGTTTTCCTAGTGATATTGGAGACCGAGCTCCGTGCCATGGTGACCGAAGGTGGAGCTCACGTTGGTCGTTCGAGTGGTGGTGTTTGATCTTGTTCTCGACGTTGGATGGTGGTCGCGTCGTTTGCTTTCGAATGGCATTGTTGGGTTTCGGTTGCCCATGTTCAACCTGGAGAAGCGGAAAAGACGAGCGGCCTGGATTCATCAAGCAAGAATCAACAGCTCTGATTAGTTAAGGTTTAAAAACAAAATTAAAATTGTAAATATTAATATATTTAATTCGTTCGAACTTCAAAAATGTGTAACTCTTTCATACGAGGTCGAAAACGCACGAAACGAATTGCGTTGGAATCGTATGGACGAGCACTACGCAATGGAGCTTGTTTGTCGTTTGGAGCTAGTGATAATTTCGGGTAAAATTAAACGCACGTTTAATTTTATTCGAAACAAAACGCTACAACTTTTATCGGAAACTCAAGGTGAGAACTTCTCACTTAATCGAATTGTTTCGATTCAAATTTTAAATAGTTAGATTTAAAATTGCTTGATTGTATGCTTGGATGATAAATATTATCTATTTTTTCGAAATAGACCCTATGCGCCGTATATTAAGCCAATGTTATTTATTAAACACATATACCGCGATAGTTCCAACTTGAATGGAATTGGTATATATGTACTTGGAGTTGATTTCCCGCATTATATAGAGGATCAGACCCTATTGCGCGGCATAATAGCGGATAATATTTTATAAATCCCATATACCGCGATATTTCACCTTGAAGTGGAATTGGTATTGTGCTAACATCTTTGGAGGCAGGGAAATAGGTTGGAGGGATCCAACTGGATTCCTCAAACATTTGAATTTATTTCATATGTTGTGTGTTGGTTGATTTATAATCAGTGTGATTATCTTTGTGTTTGAGATTGTTGAAGGCTATAACTTAGCCGAATATATTTTTGGTATCATTGGATACCGAATATATTTTTGGTATCATTGTATACCGAAAATAGATAAAAATTGGATTTTTGAAATTTCAAGTTGAAAGTTATAGTAAAATAATTATTTTTGAGAATTGGATAAGTTAAAAAGGAGTTTTAAAAAGACAAAGTTATTTTTCGAACCGTATTGAATAAATTCCAAATTACGGAAAAAAGGGCTAAGTAAATGGATTTCGATTTATATTATTATAAGTTGAAGAAATTTATTTTAAAAAGAAATGATTTTGTAAATTATTTGGAAATTTATTAAGCAGAAATTAATTGTTTTGATAATTAATTAAGAATAATTAATCAAGTATTAACTATTAATTAAGACTTAATTAATGATCAATGAAAGGATAATTTATTAAATGTTTTTATAATAAATTGGCTATTAATTTACCATAACTAGAAAATTTTATTCATAGAAATTTATTTGATTTAAATTAATCAGATGATTAAATTTATCCTACCTATGGATGTTTGAATTATATTGGATGTTAAATTGCTTGATATCTTTGATATGTGATGCTTTGTGATATATCCTGATGTGTGTTATGATCTGTAATTTGTTTATCTGTGATCTGTGATATATATATATATATATATGTGTGTGTGTGTGTGTGTGTGTGTGTGTGTGTGTGTGTGATCTGTGAATGAAAGATAAGCGTTATAGTTTATACCACTTATAAAATATATTGTGATATTTTGATCTGTGATGGTTGAATGTTGTTGCACTATTGTGTTAAACCCTTGGACTACACAATACACACAAAAATGTGGATTTCACGTGGAAATCAGTTAAGTCATAGATTTTTGACAATTCTAATGATTGAATCTTTTAATCCAAATTTGTTTTGGAAGTGGAATTGAAAGTTTTTGAAAATGAATTTCAAAATAAGAGTTATTTTAAATAACTTAATAACATTTTGAATTTAAGTCATTTGATTTAAATTTTGAATTCAATATTTGAAATTGAATTCATTGATTTGGGAACTTTGGTCTAAACGATTGTACAAGTTATAAAAGGTGTTTATATGGGTTTAACCATTTAAAATATGGTTTTGGAAATTTTAAATATAATCCAAATTTATACTTGAGTGGCTTTAAACTCATGAAAAATTGTAATCAGTTTTTCTCGAAACGAAAACTATCTGTTTTCAAATAATAATAGCTTTCACATAAGGAAAGAAATTCCCATTTGTGTTAAAAGAATGTAAATTTGAAATTAAACTATTTAGTAGGCTCTGAATTAATCTTTGTGAAAGGTTGTTGAACTTGACCTGAAATAAAGGATTATTTCAAATTGTGTATCTTTTATATTATAAAAGACTTGAATTGTGAATAGTTTTGAAAGCTATAAGTTATATCTTGATTTAAGATTTAATGAGTTAATCCAATTGAAATGGAAATTTATCTAGGAATCTGGGATAAATCTTTGTGAAATTGGGTGAACTTTGTGAAGTAAATCTTTTTGTTTAAAGATTTAAAATGGTAGTTTGTTTAAACCATTTGAAAGAAAGGGTTTGGGTAATAAATTGTGACTTAATTGAAATCCTAATATCCATATGTTTTAAAAATATTGCATTCACTACTCGGATTAGCCGGGAGAGGACCTTTGTGTCATATAACCCATTCTGAATGAGTGATACGACGTAATGGATAGCATTGAAGACCGGTGGTGAAGACCGGTGGTTTGTGAAAATGATAGGATGATCTATCGATTGTCTCTGCACCGTTAGCTACGGTATGAAGATTTCCTTTGGGACGGAAAATTCGATCGGGATTGTGAATACCTAGATTGTAAGGGCTTCTTTGGAAGTGCCTTCGGTTCTGTTCGAACCTGAAACAGACTTGTATGGTTACATGTCTGACATTACATTATGAGATATAAAGCAGATTTCTTTCAAATACATTTCTCTTGGTGGCGAAGAATTTATTCTCTAGCTTAACACTCTTCTCTGAGACGTACAAGCTCAGAGGTTTTGTAGTTGAAGGTTATCAGCGATATACTCCCAATTTGGTAATGTGGCATGCTGAGTGTTGTTGTGTGATGATTATTTATTGGTCATTTGTTGATCAAAGCGTGGCTTTGTGAAAAAGAGTAGCTTTGTGGACGAGACTTCGTCAGGCCTCACATCTCGGAAATGGTCGAAACAGGAAAGATCGGGCAAGGTTATGAGGGTCGCTCCCTTTAGGGCATGTCATTTCCTTCTAGAAAAGGGTGGTGTCAGGTATTGAGCCCTGATGCTTAACCTATGTGGTTGCTCCAATCTCATTTTCTGTGTGGTTGTTGATTTGTGATCGAGGGCCCTCGGATAAAGGTCCCAAAGGACCGGGGGGTGTCATATTCGTTTGGTAGTTACCTAGTTACAGAGGTAACCCGGCCTTGTGTTGGCAAAGATCCGGTTAGGTTCTCGGGATGTCCTGCCAGAGGCGTACCCATGTGGCAGTAGGAAGTTCCTTAGCCTGACCATTTGTTGGAAATCCAATTCCCAATACGAAACCCTATACGGTTTTAGTTGTATAACCTGCCATTTATTTATGGTGGTCACCACTGTTTAGATGGTAGCTATAGTAGGCATAGTTCGAAATGTCTATGCTGGCTAAGATTAATATTTTACTTTCAAAATGTTTTCATCACTATACACTAATAATAATATCAAAAATGATTTGTTTTGCGTAGTAAGCATCTTTGACTATCATAAGGAGAAATCTTCTCCAATTCTACGTTTGCATTGTGTGCGTGGCGGGAGGCCTTATGGTAGTTTCATCTTCTAAAAGCATTGCGGATATTTTTCACTTCCCTTGTAGTTGTTGTTTTAAAGATAAATAACTGCTTTAGTTCTCACACTAGTCCCATGACTGACCTGGAGTTTATTGTTCCCTTTCTAAACTCTGGGTGCCCATAATTTTCCACACAGATAGCCTAGAGTCAGGTTATCAGGTCATTCTGGATTCAGGAGTGCTATGGAGCTCAAGTGGCGAGCTGGATGGCGAGACGTATTACTTGTATATGATATTATCTTTCCGCTGTAAATTCACTTGTAAGGACATGTTTGTTTAACTGTCCATTGTTTTGTTGTGTTGTATATTGTTCTTGTACACTCTGATGATGATGTGATGTGATGTAATAACGATATAATTCTTTGTTTTAAAGATTATTCATTTATCTATTGTATGTTGTTCCTGCGTTATGTGAGATTCTGTTATTGTTTCTGTTGTTCTTCTTTCGTTCTATTTTCTTCTTCTTCTACCTCTTCTTTAAACCCTAACGGTGTAGTTTTCCGGCATTCGATTGCTCGGCAGTTGATACAGTGGACATATTAATGTCGACTTTCAGAAGTCGAAGAATCGGGTCTTGAAAAAGCGGTATCAGAGCATATGGTTAAGCGACAACCTTGGCTCTGTTGGGGATTACTCATTAGAGATAGAGTCAGTAGTACCCTAGAATGAGTTGAGTGTAATAATAGATATGAGAGCGTATTTGTTAGTGAATATGAAATTGTTTTGTATTGTGTTGACTTATCAGTTGATTGTTTATAGATTCTGGTCGGTGCAGTCTAGCTAACTGTATCGATAGGGGTTTCTAAACTCTTAAACGAGATAAACCGACATAGTATGGTTTTAAATTGGGTAAATTTATAAATAAACGAGATAAGTGTGATTTATAAATAAAAAGGAAAATTTTGAAAGAACAAAAAAAGCACTGAATTCACTGCTGTTGCTGGGGAATAATAAGGGTGATGACTACAGCATCATCAGTATCATTTTCGAGTTTCTACGTAATGGATTTGCTACCATAGTAAATTGAAATTGAATTTTGTTGTGATAAACAAATTTGAAATCAAAATCCAAGTTGAAATTGATGAATATAAGTAATCAAGTTTTGAACTTATAATATGAGATAATAAAGATTTAACTTTAGCAAAGTTGAAATAAATTTAAATTAGTATGATAAAATATATGATGTGAAATTTAATTAAAGGAAGTTAAATAAATTAAATCAGATTTGGAAGCTGAATAATAAGTTGTATAACTTATTAAATGTGAAGATGTAAGTAAAACCAATTATTAAAATGGTTAAACAACTTTGTCAAGCAAAACGAGGTGTGAATCTGAACAAGTGATAAAATTGACTTTGATAAAAGTTAAATAGAATTTACTTTGGAGTTGGAATTTGAATTTGATTTTAACTGGATTAAATATGTTGTTGAAATGGAAATTTAAGTTAAGTTAAACAAATGTTGTTTAAAAGGAATATAACTTAAGTGATGCTGAATGAAGTTGATTTTGGTATCGATGTAAAATAATGAAGTGAATTAAATGGATGTGAACTTGAATTATATAAAGGAGATTCAACTTTGTTTGTAAAATAAATTAGTAATTGAACTAATGAATTTAGTATTAATCAATCGAATGTAATGAATTGATATAGAATAATGAATATAAATGTAAATTCATTTAAGGCTAATTGAATGTTAAACCAAATAGAAGGTAAACAAAGTGAATATGACGTTGAATGTAAAGTGAATAAATTCGGTTGTATTGGATATACAGTGGTTGTTAGATTATTGTTAATTGATTGAATAGAAATTCATATGCAATTGAATGAATAAAATTGAAATCTAAAGCAATTAAATTCAAATTGGAAGCTAAGTAAATTTAAATTGAATGGAAATTGATTTGAATTGAAAGAGAACAAATGTAAATGTAAATTAGTGAATGTAAACTAATTGAAATGAATAACTGAATGTCGTTGTATATAAATTGGTTGTAAACAATAACAAGTAATGTCGAAATCATATAAATTGTTTATAAACCTTGCTTAGTATGCGTTTCTTTTAATATGCATAGGTTGTAGTTGTTTAAAAAGGGTAAAATGTTAATAATTTCCTGAATATGTCACTTACATATTTAAGTTGAGTAAGTATAGGTACCTGGGCTAATGTTTGGCTGGTTTTGGTTGCGCAAAATGCTAAATAAATAACTGCTTTGCTTAAAAATGTTAAAAAGGTACGCCTACGCAATAAAAATAAGAAATATGAACTATTTTTCTATTTTCTGGCCGTGTGGGTCGATGTATATATGTAACAACCCTGGTTTTGGAGATTTCTTGTAAATATTAAATTATAACAGTAGTTATAATTTAATATTGTGAATTTAAATAAAATTGAAAGTTTTATATTGTTTATTTTGAATAAACAATGAATTTTGAAAATAAATGAGAAAAATAAAGTTTTGAACTTTATTTTATTTATTTGGGTTAAAAAATGGAAAATTGGTTCTACTTAAGAAGAAGCAATAACTGTATTAATTATTGCAATTACTTCTTTTAATAATTTTTAAAAGAAGTACGTGATTTTTAAAGGATGTTTATTTAAATAAAAAGGTCTACTTTAGAGATTTGGTAATAAGATTGATTAACAGAATCTAATAGCTTTTAAATTTTCATTCAAGGTATTCACTTGGGCAATATTTATGTATCATCTTGATTCACGGATTCTTATATCATTTATAACCAATTATTACATGCTTTTGTCTAATAAATTTATCCATTATCACAATTCACTATACATATATGTTGTCAACATAAGATGCAAACATGATCATATATATCTATATTTTTGATTAAAACTCTGTTATGTTTATATGTTTGGAGATGTAAATTTGTTGTTGAATTAATAATTATATTTATCTTCTTAATTTTAATTTTAAGAATTTTTTTGGAATAAGTTTTATTAGGTTAATTTTAATCTATACAAACAATTTCACATATAACTGTATAATTATATGATTTTGCTAATCAACAGAATTTGTTCATATGTTCTATTTTATAATAAAGAAAATTGCAGTTTTTAACATGTAGTTGTTAAATTCAATCATATATGTTTATGTATGTTTAATTGTTTGCTTGTACATTTTTCAAATTAAATTCACATACATATTTTATTAGATACTAATTATGTGATTTAAAATAAAGGGAAAGTTTCGCTAATTTACTTTGTGCAAGGAAATTTTTATTAAGGTAAAGATTTGCTAATTTACTTTGTGCAAGGAAAGTTTTATTAAGGTATTATGCAACCATATATCTGATCATACGTATAGGAAAGTTTTGTTAATTTGTTTATTTTAAAGGGAATTTTTGTTAATTAGTTTAGTGTAAGTAAATTTTTGTTCATATATTTTGCAACCATATATGTGACTATATACATATAAACATGATATATATATATATATATACATATACATATGGTTTTTATCTCTATATTCATATACATATTGTCAGGACACGATTCTTCGTCTTCCGAAAATTCGACATCGACACTCACTTTATCGACTGTCGAGAAATCGAACGACGGGAAACCGAACACTGAGGGTTTTAAGAAAAAGAATTTAGGAAAAGAGAAGAGAAAAAGATAGAAATTAGGGAGGAGAGAAAATAGAAAATTAGAAAATAGAATAGAAAAGGGAAAGGAAGATAGAACATTTTAAAATAGAAGAAAAAGAGAATAGAGGAAAAAGAAAAAAAACAGAACAAAATAGGACGGAATTTTAAAATAGGACGGAACAGAAAACAACACAACAACATCAGAATCTCACAATTCGCAGCGGAACAACATATAATAATAATTGAATAATCTTTAAACAAAGAACTATATCAGTTATTACATTACATCACATTTCATTACATCATATCATCAGAGTGTACAACAACAACAAATAGTGCAGCGGAAAAAGAAATACTATATAAGTAATATGCCATGCCATCCAGCTTGCCTCCAGCAACTCCAGAATATCCAGAATATCCTGATAAACCTTACTCTTGACTGCCCGTGTGGAAATTGGTGGGCACCCAGAGTTTAGGAAGGAAAACAATAAACTCCAAGTCAGTCATGTGACTGGTGTGAGAACTCAAAACAGTTTATTTACTTTAAAATCAAAATAGAGGAATATTTTTAAAGTTAATTCGCAATGCTTTTAAAATTGAGACTACCATAAGGCCTCCCGCACACACACACAATGCAAACGCAGAATCGGAGGAGATTTCTCCTTATGATAGTCAAAGATGCTTGATACGCATTTAAAAGAACATTTGATATTATTACCAGTGCATAGTGTAGGGGAAAAATTCATTTTGAAAGTAGAATATAAATCTTAGCCAACATACGACCATTATCCTATGCCTACTATAGCTACTGTTGACTCCACTTTTTCAGCAAGGCCGTGACATCAAAAATCGACCGAGAAGCCAATGATAGTTCATCTCGAAGGATGGTCGATTTAACCTCCCAATAAAGCAAGTTCTGTTGAATGAATTTTCAGATAAGATCCCCTACGGAGGGGGGGTCCAAGGGGGGTGCCAACCCCCCAAGGTGGGGGTGCGGGGGCAACGCCACCGCCACCGCCTACGGTGTTCGACCTGACCGGTCAGGTCACAGGGGTCCAGGGGGCAGCGCCCCCAGCGGGGTGCGGGGCAGCGCCCCGACCAAAACGGTATATGACTTAAAGAGTGAAGTAAGCCAGCAACAGCCTTGAGGAGTTACCGACTTAACGGCCTTGAAGAGTTACGACTCAACAACTCAGGAGGAATAACGACTCAACGGGTTAACGAATCATGGAGTTAGCGACTCATGGGGCAGACCGATTCAACGGGTTAACGACTCATGGAGTTAGCGACTCGTGGGGCAGACCGACTCAACGGGTTAACGACTCATGGAGTTAGCGACTCATGGGGCAGACCGACTCAACGGGTTAACGACTCATGGAGTTAACGGTTCATGAGACAGGCCGACTTAGTGGATCAACGACTCAAGAACTGTGCGACTCAAGGTCTTCACGACCTAACAATTCAAGGGCTGAACGACCTACGAGTTAAGGATCTACGAGTTAAAGACTCTACGAGTTAAAAGATCTACGAGTTAAGGCCACTGCGAGTTAAAGACTCTACGAGTTAAAAGGTCTACGAGATAAGGATCTACGGCTTAAGGCCTCCACGAGTTAAAGAGTCTACAAGATAACCCAGTAAATCAGCCGCGACCTACCATGAGACGTACACGAGTTACGACTCATCGTGAGTCGTACACGAGTTACGACTCATCGTGAGTCGTATACGAGTTACGACCTAACTCCGAAGATGCCTATAAATACGCCCATAACTCCAACAGAGAGGGGACTTTTGGACTGACTTTCTGGACGCCATTACTCTGCCATTGACTCGACTTCAAGCAACGTTCAAGCAACACTTCTATCACTCCAATCACCAAAGACATTTCAACAAATCTCAAGCGGAAATCTAACTCATTCACCATGCATTCGAGGGATTCTTCTACATCAGAGTTTGAGCTATTTGTCTAAGTGTGTTGTAATTGAAGATTGTTGTAAAGAATTGTAATCAAATCAGCAATAAAGAGCTTTAAAGTGGACGTAGGTTAGATCTTAAGCCGAACCACTATAAATATTGTGTCTTTTATAGCTCTCTGTGATTTCTCTGCTTATATTTTGTTCCCGTACCAACGGGTGGTGCTTTCACAATTACCTTCTACACACCGGGGTGTTAGCGTTCAATTTTTAGCGTTAACATTTTTGGTGCTTTCACTGAGAATTGAACTCAGGAATACTTTCACCATTGCTTCGCGAAAGTTTGTTGAAAGAATCTCTCTAAAGACCAGAAGTTTATCCGAGATAATGGCTACTGGAAGACAGCTCAGATCTGATAGATCCGGTGATGCTCATGAGAATACTACCACTTCTCTTGCTCCAAATGAAGCAGCTCCGAGTGTTGGAATTACACAAGAGGTGTTTGATGCTGCAGTTTCTGGGTTATATCAGCAAATGGAAGCCCAGAACGCTCTAATGCTGGAAAGAATGAATGCTTTACTTGGGGGCAACCGTCAAACAGAAAATAATGAAGAGACCTTTGCAGATGATGCCCATGATTCCCAAGAGAAAGGTATCCCTCAAAGAGCAGTTGGCACCGCCGCAGGGGCACCTTCTCAAGCTGAAGGTTCAAGGCCGCAGCCAATTTTTCGCGAACATTTGCCCAGGCAAACCTCTGAAAGAGCAGCTGACTTCTGCCCGGCAAAGCCTCTGAACGATAAGGAGTACCTATCAGGGATGATTCGCTTAATTATGAAAGAGAGCATGCAGAGGCAAGAGGATGAAAATGATTGGGGGTTTGCTCCAAGTAAGACACCGTTCACCGAAAAGATCTTGAAGGCAGAGTTTCCAAGGAAATTTGTTCCTCCTACTATCCCGGCCTATCGAGGCACAAGTGACCCTAATCAGTTCCTGTACAAGTACGATTGGCATATGACCGGGGCAAGAGCAACAGATGAAATCAAATGCCGATACTTTCCGGTATACTTAGAGGGAGTGGCCTTACTTTGGTTCACAAAGCTGCCAGTTAGATCCGTGGATCAATTTTCCGACTTAACACGAAAGTTCAAAGATCAGTTCAGGCTATATGCTACAAAGGCCAAGGATATAATGTCACTCTCTAGTCTAGAACAAAATCCCGGGGAGTCTATCAGATCGTTCTTAAACCGCTTCAATATAGCCTTGGCCGAGGTTGATAACGCAGAGCCACGGATGGTTTTGACTTACCTGATGCGGGCTATCGATAAATCAAGTGAATTTGGCAAATGGCTAAAAATGAAGGAGCCAAACTCACTTGAGAAATTCTATAAGAAGGCCGACGAGTTTATGCGCTTGGAAAGCTTTCCTGTGCCAACAAAAGCAGTCGTGACCGAAATTCAGAATGTCAATGTTACTTCTAATAAAGGAGAATCTGGAGGACAGAAAAGGAAGAATGATGATGGGAAAAAGCAGGGAAATCCAAAGAAAAACCGCCACTTTGAACAGTCGGATTATACTCCCTTAACTGATACTCCAGAGAACATTTTCTTAGCAACAAAGGATATTGTTGAATATCCTAAACCACAAAAGTTGAGACTTAGGAAAAATGCCACGCAAAGTGAAAGATTCTGTAAATTCCACAATCAACCTGGCCATGACACTGACGAGTGTCGCCATTTGAAGGATCTGATTGAGAAGCTATTGAAAGAGAATAAGCTTCAGCAATATGTCCGGAGAAACAGGAATGATCCATCCTCATCCACTCAGGGGCAAATACTTCTCACTCATCATTACGGCCCAAATGAAAGAACTGCAACGCAGGGATCTGAGAGGCTTATCATTAATGCTATCATAGGGGGCCCTCACCCAGCGGACAGAAGTTGGGACGAGATGGAAAGATATGCTCGTGCTTTGAGACAAGCCCCGGAGGGAGAGAATATCCTTGTTCTGGAAGATGATGCCTAGTGGCCATATTTCACTTAATGGCTTTTGCTTAAAATTCATAGAATAATACTGGTTTTATGATTCCTGTATAAAATGCCGTTGTAAAAACAGTGCAGATAAATAAGAGGAACTATAAATCTTGAACTTTCTATTACTATAAAATGCTTGTTTCATTTCGATATGCAAATATCTTAAAATATATTGCTAAAATGTCGATTTAATGTTGCAGGCAATCAAAGCAAAGCTCACCTAGTCAACACATCACAAAGCCAAGCGATTCCTACAAATCGCTCAACAGGCGAATATCAGGCCACAAAAATTCCTGACCCAAATCCTACATAAGAAGTGCTTCAAACAAATAGTGAGTGATCCAATCGGAGGTGGGCCCTTGCAAACTAATTGGGATCGTTTGTGCAGACGAACATTCGATTAAGTAGCTTGTGTCCGCCCCAACGAGCTCACTTAACAATGAAGTACACTTCTTTGGATAAAATAAACTACTTCCAAAAGAAGGAAATGTGGGTTTGGAAATGATAATGGGGAATCGCTGAGGATCAAATGGTGAAAAGACATGGGCGAGCAGGCAGGAAACAAATAAAGGCCTCTTCGGAGGCACATTTCAC
Organism: Allium cepa; assembly: GCA_030765085.1. Classification (NCBI taxonomy): domain Eukaryota; kingdom Viridiplantae; phylum Streptophyta; class Magnoliopsida; order Asparagales; family Amaryllidaceae; genus Allium; species Allium cepa. The sequence continues at coordinate 956,339,828 of CM060939.1, read as the reverse complement.
CGGAGCTGAAGTGCAAACTCTTCGGAGGCCCACTTCTCCAGAGTTGAAATGCCAAATAAAGACCTCTTCGGGGGCACATTTCACCGGAGCTGAAGTGCAAACTCTTCGGAGGCCCACTTCTCCAGAGCTGAAATGCCAAATAAAGACCTCTTCGGGGGCACATTTCACCGGAGCTGAAGTGCAAACTCTTCGGAGGCCCACTTCTCCAGAGTTGAAATGCCAAATAAAGACCTCTTCTGGGGCACATTTCACCGGAGCTGAAGTGCAAACTCTTCGGAGGCCCACTTCTCCAGAGCTGAAATGCCAAATAAAGACCTCTTCGGGGGCACATTTCACCGGAGCTGAAGTGCAAACTCTTCGGAGGCCCACTTCTCCAGAGCTGAAATGCCAAATAAAGACCTCTTCGGGGGCACATTTCACCGGAGCTGAAGTGCAAACTCTTCGGAGGCCCACTTCTCCAGAGCTGAAATGCCAAATAAAGACCTCTTCGGGGGCACATTTCACCGGAGCTGAAGTGCAAACTCTTCGGAGGCCCACTTCTCCAGAGCTGAAATGCCAAATAAAGACCTCTTCGGGGGCACATTTCACCAGAGCTGAAGTGCAAACTCTTCGGAGGCCCACTTCTCCAGAGCTGAAATGCCAAATAAAGACCTCTTCGGGGGCACATTTCACCAGAGCTGAAGTGCAAACTCTTCGAATGCCCACTTCTCCAGAGCTGAAATGCCAAATAAAGACCTCTTCGAGGGCACATTTCACCAGAGCTGAAGTGCAATCTCTACGGAGGCCCACTTCTCCAGAGTTGAAATGTCAAATCAAAGCCCTCCAGCGAGGCGCAACAAAAAAGAAAAAAAAAAAAAAAAAAAAGGCTTCTCCAACACAAGACGCACTCTACCAGAGCAAGAATAATATTTCCTCAAAAATGGAAAATTATTCTCTAAATAAAGAGTGCATGCCTTCTCAAAATGGAAGAGTTATTCTCTAAAGTAGGAGTACAAGTCTTCTCAAAACAGAAGAATTGTCCTCCAAAATCTCCGCAAAAATGGAGAATATTACAATAAGCTGTGGTATAGGAACAATAAAATATCGCTATATTAGTCAAAACAATACCCTAGCAAAAGACCACAAGCTCACCGCAGTATTATGCAAAGAAAATGAAAAACTTATATGAAAATGAGCAATAATTGCATTCTCAAATACAAACAAAATTCTGTACAAGTAGGAAGAATCATCTCATTCCATACTATAAAAAAAAATTCATACATTTGCAGGTCTCCTAGATGCAAGTTCCTCTGCGAAAGCTGGGGCACCTGAAGTCTCTGCTTGAAAACCAGGGGCATCGTGAAGCTAAGTCAACCAAAAAGAGTGCAAAAGTCCGAATTAGTGCGAAAATCCATCTTTCAGCAAAAAATTTAACGCTCCTCTCCTTAACCGTCACAGCACTTAGTCTTTTAAAAATTGACTTCTGACTGGAATATTCGGAGAGAGGAAGGAAGTACTACAAAAGTAAAGAATGAAATTAGTACCGGACAACTCAGATTTTGAAAATCCCAGAAATGGGATGATCCAGTTTGCCCCACCACTCTTCTTATCGAAAAGACATTCTATATGAAGAACTGAATATTCAAAAGTAAAGGTGCACGTTTTCTAAAAGCGTGTGAAGTGTTGTGCAAAGCTACTAAAATAACAAGTAAATAAAGCAATACTTGAAATAATACTGGTTGGCATATGTCAATTCAGAAGAATTCAAGGCTTGTTATTTGAAAGTAAGTGCGGTGTCAATGCAGATAGCAGTTATAACTGTGTAAACTTTGTGTTGATACTTCATCCAAGATAATTGATTCGCAACACTTCATCAAGACCATACTAATTTGCTTACAGTAAAATACCAGTTCTTTGATCTAATCCATCACTCGATATGGGAAATCGGTGATGAGTATATTCGCCCTATTTTTCTGCAAATGGTGCGTTTAACAGGTTGTTAAAATAATCTGTAAAGAGATGCAACAAGTTCAGGTCAAAGTTCCATTGAATCACATTGGTCAAGTTTAAAAGGCTTCAGGTCAAAACAAAGCAAAGTTGCCTAAGTACAAGCTCAGCAGCTCAGTAAAGCACGAGTTAAGAAGAATCGAAGCACACGACCTAGTCCCTAGGCATATACTTCGAGGGGCAAGTGTTGACTCCACTTTTTCAGCAAGGCCGTGACATCAAAAATCGACCGAGAAGCCAATGATAGTTCATCTCGAAGGGTGGTCGATTTAACCTCCCAATAAAGCAAGTTCTGTTGAATGAATTTTCAGATAAGATCCCCTACGGAGGGGGGTCCAAGGGGGGTGCCAACCCCCCAAGGTGGGGGTGCGGGGGCAACGCTACCGCCTACGGTGTTCGACCTGGCCGGTCAGGTCGCAGGGGTCCAGGGGGCAGCGCCCCCGGCGGGGTGCGGGCAGCGCCCCGACCAAAACGGTATACGACTTAAAGAGTGAAGTAAGCCAGCAACAGCCTTGAGGAGTTACCGACTTAACGGCCTTGAAGAGTTACGACTCAACAACTCAGGAGGAATAACGACTCAACGGGTTAACGAATCATGGAGTTAGCGACTCATGGGGCAGACCGATTCAACGGGTTAACGACTCATGGAGTTAGCGACTCGTGGGGCAGACCGACTCAACGGGTTAACGACTCATGGAGTTAGCGACTCATGGGGCAGACCGACTCAACGGGTTAACGACTCATGGAGTTAACGGTTCATGAGACAGGTCGACTTAGTGGATCAACGACTCAAGAACTGTGCGACTCAAGGTCTTCACGACCTAACAATTCAAGGGCTGAACGACCTACGAGTTAAGGATCTACGAGTTAAAGACTCTACGAGTTAAAAGATCTACGAGTTAAGGCCACTGCGAGTTAAAGACTCTACGAGTTAAAAGGTCTACGAGATAAGGATCTACGGCATAAGGCCTCCACGAGTTAAAGAGTCTACAAGATAACCCAGTAAATCAGCCGCGACCTACCATGAGACGTACACGAGTTACAACTCATCATGAGTCGTACACGAGTTACGACTCATCGTGAGTCGTATACGAGTTACGACCTAACTCCGAAGATGCCTATAAATACGCCCATAACTCCAACAGAGAGGGGACTTTTGGACTGACTTCCTGGACGCCATTACTCTGCCATTGACTCGACTTCAAGCAACGTTCAAGCAACACTTCTATCACTCCAATCACCAAAGACATTTCAACAAATCTCAAGCGGAAATCTAACTCATTCACCATGCATTCGAGGGATTCTTCTACATCAGAGTTTGAGCTATTTGTCTAAGTGTGTTGTAATTGAAGATTGTTGTAAAGAATTGTAATCAAATCAGCAATAAAGAGCTTTAAAGTGGACGTAGGCTAGATCTTAAGCCGAACCACTATAAATATTGCGTCTTTTATAGCTTCTCTGTGATTTCTCTGCTTATATTTTGTTCCCGTACCAACGGGTGGTGCTTTCACAATTACCTTCTACACACCGGGGTGTTAGCGTTCAATTTTTAGCGTTAACAGCTACCATCCAAACAGTGTTGCGACACCATAAGTGAATGATAGGTTCTACAACTAATACCGTACAAGTTTCGTATTGTTTCTTTGGATTTCCAACAAATGGTCAGGCCAAGGAACTTCCCATTGCCACATGAGAATGCCTCTGGAAAGACATCCCCGAGAACCAAACCGGAACTCTACCAACACAAGGCCGGGTTACCCCTAACTAGGTAACTACTGACACGAGCACGCCATTCCCCGATCGTAAACGACCTTTCTCACGGGATCCCGAAAACCAACAACCACAAAGTAATAAATTCGTAGTAACCACATAGGTTAAATATCTGGGCTCCATACCATGATACCACCTCTATCCAGAAGGAAATGTACATACCCTAAAGGGTGCTACCCCTCATAACCTTGCTGCATCTTTCCTGTTTTGACCATTTCCGGGGTGTGAGGTTCGACGAAGTCACGTCCACAAAAACATACTTTATACAAAAGCCATGCTTTGGGTCAACAAATGATCAACACAATGATCACCAAGATAGACGATCAAATAAACGATCCTATCACAATAATCAACACAATGATCATTTCAGCATCACCCAGCATATCACATTACCAAATTGGGAATATATCGCTGATAACTTCAACTATATAACCTCTGAGCTCGTACGTCTCAGAGAAGGGTGTTAAGCTAAAAGAATAAATTCTTCGCCACCAACAGAAATATCTTTGAAAGAAATCGGCTTTATATCTCAACTTGTAATGTCAAACATACAATCCATACAAGTCTGTTCCGGGCTCGAACAAAACCGAAGGCACTTACAAAGAAGTCCTTGCAATCCGGATATTCACAATCCTGATCGGATTTCCCATCACTTAGGGAGTCTCTATACCGCTGCAACTCAGTGCAGAGACAATCGACAGGTCATCCTATCGCTCTCGCAAATACCGGGTCTTCAACACCGATCTTCAATGCAATTCACAACGACGTATCACATATTCGGAATGGGTTATACGACCCCATGGTCCTTTCCCGGTTAACCCGAATAGTGAGCGCTTATTCAAAAATAAGTGTAGCATTCACATTCAATCAAATCACATCAATTACCCATTCAAAGGGAAATATTGATAGTCGGTTATTGAACTATCAATTGATATGCACACATCACCAGATTTCCAAATAATTTTCCAAATTATTTATTTTCCAAAATATCTTTACAAGATATATATTTTCAATACTTCAAAAATAAATCAACATTTATTTTTTTCACAAATTCCACTTTCACATATAAATTCCTTAGTGAATTTATATTCCAAAATATTCATGCATATACGATTTCAACTATCCATTTTCAATTTATCTTCAAAAAGATCAATTCTAAATATCACTTCATATTGGAAAACATTTCCATACTTATTTAATAAGTAATTCACAAATTTTATTTATTTTCAACACTTAGAAAATATTCAATATACTTAAATCGAAATTAAGTATATATTTCATTCTTTAAGGAAATCATTCTCTTAAACATATTTATTTGGGCCAAAACGAATGTTGCGTAAAACATCGTTACGACAACCCAAAATCACTAGTATAGGGATTCGAAATTAAAATAGATATATAAATCCCAATACTATACAAAACATTTCCTTTCGGAAATCATTTACTATAACAACAGTGTTATAGTCCATCATCTCCTTCTATTTCTCGAAAACGTCTATTTCAACAATAAATGTTGAAATCTATGGTTTCGAATCTCAACACATTTTTAAAACATCGTTAGATCGTTTTAATTCAATTTAAACATCTCATTCAAACATTTTCTTTAACATATTATTCACTATTCAAAAACATGAATATTCTTTGTTAACAAATTCATCCTTTTATTTATTTTATTTCAAAGGATTATTCACTATTCAAAAACGTGAATATCACTCCATAAATAAATCATAACAATTTACTTATCAAAATAAGTCGTTTGTGAATTTATAAAACAACGTTTATAAATTCTATTTCTATTTATTTATAACAACTTCCTTTTACAAATTCCTTTATTAACCTATTCGATTTTATAACTCAATTATAAAACAAAGGTTCATATTATAAGTCAAATGCTTATAAAACGATTATTTTACAAAATCGTTCTTTTTAACTTCCCAAATTATAAATCTTATTGTTAACGCCTAAATTTGAACGCTAACACCCCAGTGTATGTGTTATAGTTGTGAAAGCACCACCCGATAGATCGGGAAAGAATTACAAGCAAGTAATAGCGGAAAAGCAGTAAACAACAACAATTTTATAGTGGTTCGGCTTATGGGTATAGCCTACGTCCACTTTAAGTACTTTTATTGATGATCTCGTTACAAGTTGATACAATTCTTCCCAAGTACAATTCACTTTGAATTACAAGAAACTTAGAACAAGTATTCTAAACTTCGATGGAGATGAGAGTCTTCAAATCCATGTTGGATGTATGTGATCTCTTCTTGAAGTTGTTTGTAGCGTTCTTAGTGTCTTGAGACCTCCAAGTGTTGAATTGGTTTTGAATGCAGCAGAGTCTCGACGCTTGAAGAGAGTGAGCCCCCAAAAATCCCCTCCTCGTTCAAGTTAGGGCTGTATTTATAGGTTTTTATCGGAGTTTGGTCGTAGGTCGTGACCGACCTAAGTAAGGTCGTAGGTCGCAGTCGACCTAGAAAGCTCTGGCCCTCCTTCCATAAGAACATACGTGCTGATTCGTACAAGTCCAAGGTCGTGAACGACCTATCTCCAGCGGCATGCAAAAAGGCGGCTCCTTTGTTCATACAGATAGGTCGAGAGCGACTTATCCTAGGTCGTTAACGACCTATCATAGGTCGTGGGAACTTTCCTGTAATCAAAGTACTCCGTTAGGTCGTTGGGCAGTATCTTTATCTCCAAGTGCTAGGTCGTCTTCGACCTAAAGTAGGTCGTAGGTGGGCAACGACCTAGGGGATGGAACCTGACCTATCTCAATTGTGCTTGGTTCTCTTCTCAGCGAGTTGATAGGTCGCGTACGACTTATTATAGGTCGTAAGTCGGCTGAGACTTAGGTCGCTGAGATCACTTCGTCCTTAGGTCGGTAGGCTATGGCTTTCTTTAGGTCGCATATGATTTAGGTCGCTGATCCTCTTAAGTCGTTAGGTCGCGGAGCTCTTAAACCACTAGGTCGCGGGCTCCCTTAGGTCGCTGAGAGTTGTTAGGTCGTGGCATTCCTTAGGTTGCTGAGAACCGCTAGGTCGCGGCCTTTATTAGGTCGTAGCTTCTTGTTAGGTCGCGAGGCATTTTTAGGTCGTAACACTTTAGGTCGCTTCTTCAATTTGGTCACTAGGTCGGCAATTCTCTGAGTCGTTAAACTTGGTCACGTCTTAGGTCGCTAACGAAGAGGAGTTAACATTTGCCCCTCGAAGTATACGCCTAGGTCGTAGGTCGTGTACTTCGATCTTCTTAACTCGCGCTCTGATGAGTTGTTAGGTCGCAAGCGACCTATTGAGGAACTAGGTCGTGTGTGACGATCCACTTTCTACTCCTCTGGGGTATAAATAGCCTAGGTCGTTCCTTCCTCATTTCATCTGTTTTAACACCTCATTCTGCCATTAACAGCATCTCGCGATCTTGGAAAGCAAACCAGAGTCCAATCATCCACCGATTCGACCTCGCCATTACATTGTGTAAGTATACCTGATCTCTATCCACCCCACGATCATCACCGAACCAGGAATTTCTCATCTCCGAATCTCATAGCAATTTCGTGTGTCGTTTTTCGTCTTTTGAGTCAAGTTGTGGTCGATTTTGATCGCCATTAGTTGTGATTCATGAAAGCACAGTGTTGAGTTGAATTAGTGATTGATCGGAGATGCTTTCAATCGCCTCTTGGATGATTCGGTGGTACGTAGGAATGACGGACCTCTCGAAGAGGATGATGGATTTCATCGTGAGTGATAATGGGTTATTGGGTCATAGTTCATCGGGATGGTGTGATATTGCGTGGAGAGGGAGTTGGTGATTTAGAAGATCTGAACGACTTAAGGATCCTTCAAATCTGCGACTTAACTCCTAGGTCGCGCTGAGATTCAAACGACCTAGGACTTAACAAATTTGCACATGAATTTCAAGCAGGACGACCTAAAAAATGAACAACCTAATCTTTTTTGCGGCATAAGCCGTAGGTCGCAACCAAACTTGGACTATGGGAAATCTGCACTGCCTTGAACCTTTTAACTTGCACAGCGCGACCTAATGAACCCCGACCTATGCTAGGTCGCTGGACGACCTATGACTTATGAAATTCCGAGATGACTTGGTTGAATTGAACTGGATTGTTTAATCTCAAATTCTGTTGCACTTTGTTGTAGATTATCTCTCATGCTAATAACCTGTTAAACATGATATTTGCAGAAAACCGGGACGAATATACTGCCATTGACTGCCCACATCAAATGACAGATTAGTTGATAAAGAGTAATTAACTTAAATGAACTGTGTGAATGAAATGTTGTGAACCAATGAACTCAAGTGAAGTGCTAAAGCAAAACTTAAAATATCCAGTTAAAGCTGATTCGTTTGCATTAACACAATACTTGAGCGTTATATCAACAGGTCTTGGAATTTCATAGCTGACTAACTGTCAACCAACTTAATTTCAGTTATGTTTGAATTCCTCTTGTTGTTGTTTTTTTTTTTTTTTTTTTTTTAGTTCCGCACAACACTTCACACTTTTAGGAAACGTGCACCTTCATATTTGAATATCCAGTTGCTTGTGTAGAATGACTTCTCAACAAGAACAAGAAGAGATGACAGAATATGCCGAAGGGACCTTCCCGATTGCTATTCCAATAGAGAACCCTCCAGAAAAAACTCCTACTCTTCTGAAACAACGGACGCTTAATCAATTATGCATTCAATTTGGCATTGCCGAGGCAGAAGTTTTGCTTCCTGGGCCAAATGATTTTGCTGACAGACCGCCTTATGGTTATATTGCCATAAATCGCCAAATGTGCTCAAGTGGAGCAATTCCTCCTTTTAATGAATTTCTTCGACAAACCTTTCTCCGATTGACGATCTCTCCTTTCCAGTTGCATCCCAACGGTTATGCCATTTTGATGGGATTGTGCGTTCTATTTAGGAGAACACTTGACCGACTTCCGAGCTTTGATGAGATTTGTTACTTGTGCACGTTTGCAAAGAATAAGGACCACCCTTCAATCGTACTTGTAAGAGGTGCGAGGAACCGCAAACTTATTTTAGATTTGCCGGAGAGCGCACATGGCTTCCTGAATCAATATTTCTACATTCGTTGCCCCGCGGAATTTTACGCAAGTTGGAGAGTAGGAAGTGAGATCTTTTTTTTTTCCTTCTTCCTTCAATTTCACTCTAAATTTTTGTTGTTCATATTGCCAAGTGCTGATTCCATTTCTTATCTATACAGCACTTCCTCCTCCTTCCAGAGATTCTAGCCATAAGCCAGTTTTTGAGAGGCTAAGTGCTGTGGCTGCTGAAGAAAGAAGCGCCAAATTTTTATTGACAGATGAGCTACTTCATCAATTTGAGCTTTTACACCCTTCTCGTTCTACCCAGATTCATGAAGCCCCAACAGAAGTTCCTGACTCTCCGGCGAAAACTCCTGATGCTCCGGTCTCTACTAAAGAGCACGTACAAGGAGAAACTTCTGTAAAAACTTCACTAATAAAGTGTTCTGTTCCAAGAAATGACATGGGGCTATCTGAAAAACCTGCACTTGCCTCCATAATTGAAGAAGAAGAGGAGCCTCCTTCTCAAACCAGGAAAAGTGCCGACAAAGGAGCTAGAGGAGGGAATCAGGTTGGGCATGATGGTGATGACGTCTTTGGGGATTTAAGTGACTTAATTATCACTTCCCAAGAGCTCTTTGAAGATGACCCTGCCTGTGGTAAAATTGTACCCCCAATGATTGAAGCGACATCTGCCCTCCAACAGACTCCAACTCCTTCATCCCAAGAATTGTTACTGACAGTGAAACCTATTACTTCCCCCCAACTGAGGAGTGGTTCGTTAGTCCAACGCGAGTAGTTTGCACTTCACACACAACTAAGGATTTTCCAGCACATTTATGCACTTATCTTCTTATACTTTAAAGATTTCTAAAGCTTGTCTTTTCTTATTTCAGATCCTTCAATGACACGCGGCGGATCTTATTATCAGGATTTCCAACGCTACGGGGGGCGTGGTCAATATAATTATGGGCGCTACTTCACCTCCTATAGAGAGTCTGACGAAGAGAGGGCTGCTCGAAAGGCTCGTGAAAGGAGGGATGAAGAAGAGCGTTATGACAGAAGGGATAGGGATGAGCATCGCGATTCTTTGCAGAGAGGTGACGACTCTCACAAAAGGAAATCTCACGATGACCGAGGAAAAGGTCATGTAGTCGAAGATTCGGGCAAACGAGCCCGCCATGGTGAGAAACGTACTCCTACTACTCCTGAGAAAGCTACTGCCCCTGCCTCTCTTGACATTCCTTCCGACTCTCCTGCTCTCGGGAAGACGGACATCCAAACGATCATTAGCAGGCCCAAATTTCAAGTTGGACCGGGTCCAGCCACTTTACAGAGTCGTTTTCCACAGTGGTGCTTAAAGGGTGTGAGGTTCGACCTTGACCTAGTTCCTATCGACAAGCCCGCCATGCTGCGAAATCTCGATACCGTTAAACTTGACATTGAGAGGATGTCGAATTGGCAGAAGCTTGTTGATGAGCTCCAAAGAGTTAATCGCGCCAACATAGAGGCCATGCTTACCATGGAAAACGATAAGGCTGAATGGCAGAAAGTGCTTGAGCAACATGATATTGAAATGAGGAGCATCGCTTCTTACAATGAGGAACTCGAAGCAAAAGTTGAGAAATTGAAACACGAGCTTGCTACTTCCTCTGCTTCGTATTCTCAAAAAGAAGAGGTGCTCCTGAAACAAGTAAGGGATGCTCACGCCGGCCAAAAGGACGCTGAAGACAGGCTCGAGGCGCAAAAAAGAATTAATGAGAGCTACATTGCTGATGTTGCTGAGCTTCAGAAGAAAAATAACTCCCTAGAAGCAGAAGTTCAAATGCTTAAATTTCAGCGTGACGAGGCCGTTGCTGGTAGAATTGCAGCCGAAGAAGCCCACGAGGCGACAAAGAACAGCATCGGCTCAACTTTGTTTGACTTCTATTTGCATAGCGTCTTGGGACGCGGGAGTCTTGCTTTTCTTGGCCCCAAATATGAGATTACTTTAGCTGAAGTGTGGGAGGCCGCACTTGAAATGCTCGGTGCTGAAGGTGCTGGTTACGACGAATCAGCTCTTGAAAGGCACTATTTAGATGATGACGCCCGCGCTGCTCTCGCCAAAGGAAGGGAGCAACTTGCCAGACTAAGAACCGAAGCGACAGAAGGGGGCCAAGTTGGAGGAACTACTTTAACTGCCCCAGTCCAGCCTCCTTCTTCGTCTGAGGTCAACATTATTGGTTCCAGCTCCCATTTTGCATCTCCTACCAAGGTTACCACCGAGATTACAAACATACAGGGTGGAGATGAAGGTGATGAGAGCACTGACGCGCAGGCTTATGAAGTCGATGTCAGGAAATCAACTTCCCCAGGTAACTCTACTGTTAATCTTGCTACTATGAACCTCACTCAAGTAGACTACTCACTTGTTTCTTATGGGTTCAATGGGCTTCTTGACTACTTCCTGGACCTTGACGAACCTTTACCTCCTCTTTTTACTGACTTTAACCTCTTTCCTTTTGTAGAGAAAGTACCTCCTCAGGTTATCCCTCCTCCATCTCTTCAGGCGACTCCCCCTTCTGCCTCACAGCCTGGATCACAAGAAGAGCAAATAGAAGCTCTTAATGGCCTGGATGATCCTACCGCTTCACAAGAGCAGAAAGGCGAAGGACTCGAGGGAGGCGAGACTTCTCCGGAGCGGACTCCTTCTGACGACATAATTTTGTCTGCTCTTGCTATTCCAGGGAGTGAGTCTTCCTCGAAGAGGAGAAAGAAGCGCGGAACGTCGAAGAGGAGGGGAAAGAAAATTACTGCAGCCGAGGAGAAGCCAGAAGTTGGACCAGTTGCTCCTCAGCCTTCCCCTTCCCTTATGCCCTCTGACCGACCAGAAAAGTTAATCATTCGTCCGGGCAAGGGGTCCAAAGGCAGTAAGAAGAAATGAGGACTTCTGTTTTTAGCTTTTTGTCTTTTGTTTGTATTGGTCGAGAATTGTGCGGGTACCGGCCCCCGCTTTTTTGTTTTGAAACCTGTATCTGCAATATATTTGAATAAAATGATCTATTATTTGCACAGACTCTTATTTGAATTTGAGAATGCATTTATTATTCATTTCTGCACAATGTTTACTCATGATATTGCAACGGGCTTATGGTATGTTGCTTGAGTATTACCTTACCGTCGTAGCTATATTGTTTTGTATGTAACCATACCATGTTGCCCCCATACCATAAGCTTGTTGTAATATTTTATACCTCGAGGGAACTTGCACTCTTATTTACCGAAGAATAATTATTTTATTCTTTGGAGAAAATTTTTGTAGAGTACAACTCCCTTCGTATAAGTTTTTACGCTTTGTCCTTCGAAGAAATCACTTCTTTCTTTTGCTTATGTACATATTTTGCTAAGTGAATTCTTTTACGCGGCAAAGCGGACCTCTGAAGGGTACTTTAACTCTTTCCTTTTTTTCCTTTTTTGAGGAAGATCATTTTCCAGAACAGGCAAATCACTCTTCCTTTGGAAGTTAAAGTATGCTCTTGACGAGGATTTTTTTTTTTTTTTTTTTAATAGAAAGTTGTACCTCTGGGGAGGGATTTTTTCACGTTTCAACACTTGGAAGTTTTATTTCGATCTCGGTGAAACGTGTACCTCCAAAGAGTTGTGCCTTTGAGGAAAGCCTTTTTACATTTCAACACTTGGAAGTTTTATTTCAATCTCGGTGAAATGTGGGCTTCCGAAGAGGTCTTTCTTCTTGCTTGCATTTCAACTCTGGTGAAGTGTAATTCCGAAGAGCGGCTGTTACACTTCAACTCCTGGTGAAATGTGCCCCCGAAGAGGTCTTTATTTTGTTTGCATTTCAGCTTTGGTGAAGTGAAATTCCGAAGAGCGGCTGTTACACTTCAACTCCTGGTGAAATGTGCCTCCGAAGAGGTCTTTATTTTGTTTGCATTTCAACTCTGGTGAAGTGAAATTCCGAAGAGCGGCTGTTACACTTCAACTCCTGGTGAAATGTGCCCCCGAAGAGGTCTTTATTTTGTTTGCATTTCAACTCTGGTGAAGTGAAATTCCGAAGAGCGGCTGTTACACTTCAACTCCTGGTGAAATGTGCCCCCGAAGAGGTCTTTATTTTGTTTGCATTTCAACTCTGGTGAAGTGAAATTCCGAAGAGCGGCTGTTACACTTCAACTCCTGGTGAAATGTGCCCCAGAGAGGGTTTGCATTGCCTGGAAGTTACTCTCTCATGGTTGGAGGGTCATGACTTCTCCAATCTTTTTTGTTGAGTAGAGAACTTTCTTTTTTGTGGCATATGTCCCATTAGAGGTCTTCGTCCTCCGAAGAGTTGTGCCTTTGAGTAGGGCTTTAATTTACACTTCAAACTTGGGAAGTGTGCCTCATTGGAGGGCTTTAGTTTACACTTCAAACTTGGGAAGTGTGCCTCATTGGAGGGCTTTGGTCTCTGAGGAGAAGCATTCGGTCTCCGTAGAGAAGCTTTTCGCCTCCGAAGAGGGCTTTGGTCTCTGAGGAGAAGCATTCGGTCTCCGTAGAGAAGTTTTTCGCCTCCGAAGAGGGCTTTGGTCTCTGAGGAGAAGCATTCGGTCTCCGTAGAGAAACTTTTCGCCTCCGAAGAGGGCTTTGGTCTCTGAGGAGAAGCATTCGGTCTCCGTAGAGAAGCTTTTCGCCTCCGAAGAGGGCTTTGGTCTCTGAGGAGAAGCATTCGGTCTCCGTAGAGAAGCTTTTCGCCTCCGAAGAGGGCTTTGGTCTCTGAGGAGAAGCATTCGGTCTCCGTAGAGAAGCATTCGGCCTCCGAAGAGGGCTTTGGTCTCTGAGGAGAAGCATTCGGTCTTCGTAGAGAAGCTTTTCGCCTCCGAAGAGGGCTTTGGTCTCTGAGGAGAAGCATTCGGTCTCCGTAGAGAAACTTTTCGCCTCCGAAGAGGGCTTTGGTCTCTGAGGAGAAGCATTCGGTCTCCGTAGAGAAGCTTTTCGCCTCCGAAGAGGGCTTTGGTCTCTGAGGAGAAGCATTCGGTCTCCGTAGAGAAGCTTTTCGCCTCCGAAGAGGGCTTTGGTCTCTGAGGAGAAGCATTCGGTCTCCGTAGAGAAGCATTCGGCCTCCGAAGAGGGCTTTGGTCTCTGAGGAGAAGCATTTGGTCTCCGTAGAGAAGCATTTGGTCTTCGTAGAGAAGCTTTTCGCCTCCGAAGAGGGCTTTGGTCTCTGAGGAGAAGCATTCGGTCTCCGTAGAGAAGCATTCGGCCTCCGAAGAGGGCTTTGGTCTCTGAGGAGAAGCATTTGGTCTCCGTAGAGAAGCATTTGGCCTCCGAAGAGGGCTTTGGTCATTTCATTTCACGGGAGTAGGTTGACCGATTGTGGTGAAATGCGTGCCCCTGAGTAGGGTTATTGTCAGGAAGTTTGGGGTTTCCTTTTCTCGATTGGATGGATTCTCGGGAGTGTGTTGACCGATAACTCCACGACTTTGTAACGAGAAAGATGCCTTTTTCGATGAAGCCCGCTTGAGGTCTCTATCCCCTGAGGAATTATGCCTTCAAAAAGGGCTTGTGCTTCCGAAATGGGCTTTTGTTGGCTGATGCTTGCTCTCGCATGTCTTTTTGCCGTTGATTCATGTTGACGATCCCCATTGCTTTGCAAGAGTCACCATTCTTAGCTGCCAAGCCTCTCCCTTACCCAAAGGAATATATTTTATAGTTAAGAAAATTGGTGGTGGCAGATACAGGTTCTTTAACTTGCCATTTGTTTGTTCAAACATTTGCAGTTAGCTATATATGATCTGCTTTTATCCACCTTGCTTACTTTCGTTTGAAATTTTCCTTTTGTAGGATTTGAATATGGGAATTTTAAATGGCTCAGTGCTTGACTGCTGAATGTTGTCGCGGATCGCTTGGTCTCGTGACTGGTAAGCCTTGTTTTTATGGCCTGCATTGTTAAATCGTCTTGTTAGTAACACGATTAACGTATTTCATATGCCGAAACAAAACAAAGCAGTTTATAATAGTAGGGAACGCGAGAATTATAGTGGTTTAGCCAGAACTGGGCCTATATCCACTTTATTGCTGTTGTTATTCGCCTGCCTTGCAATTGCCCTTAACAAGAGAATCATATATTTGTAAATTCATTGCAATATTTCAGCAAAGTTTTTATGTAAAATATGGATGCAGATGGCTGCTGTTCCAAGTTCTTGGAATTGGTTCCCTTTTGACAGTTGCGAATTTGGTTGATTATATTAGCAATTCCTTAGTGCCATCTTTAAGTGTGCACCATCTTCTTCTGTTGGCGGGTGGTTTTAACTGAAGAAACATACTCTAGCCAAATCTTATTTGTTTGCTTAGAGTACTTCTTATTCAGAATTCGATCCTGAAATTTCGTCGTTTAAGACTTGCTTTTGAATGCTACCAAGGGTCGCTTGATATTGCAATGAATCAGCTGGATATTGATTGCCTGCAAATTTAGATCGATAATCTTAGTGATATTCTCAGAGTATTTCACATATCGAAATAAAATAAGCGACTTGTAATAATAGGGAAAACAAAACTTATAGTTCTTATTGTTTATTTGCACTGTTTTTATAACAGATTTTGATACAAGAATTATTGGATCAGCATTCTTTTACAAATTTGAAACATAGTGTTCAAGTAAAGTATGGAAGCAATTGCTGCCCCAGTCTTTAGGGATTGAATCTTTTGGCATGAGAGGACTGGGTGGCAACATCCTTCAGAATCGAAACTTCCTTTCGCTTTGAAGGTCTCCTTGAAGCGCGAGCACATCTTCCCGCCTCATCCAATTTTTTCCTACCTGGTGAGGGCTTTCCGTGATGATACTGATAATAGGACCCTCATCTCCCTGTGCTACAGTTCTTTTATTTAAGCTGCACTGTTGAGTGGGAACTAGCTGCACTTTAGGGGATGAGGAGAAGTCATTTCCATCTTTCTTCACATATTGCTGCAGTTCATTCCGTTTGAGCAACTTTTCAATTCCTTTCCTCAAATGGCGACATTGGTTAGTGTCATGGCCAGGCTGATTGTGAAATTGACAGAATTTTCCATTATCTGTCGCGCTTCTCCTCATCAGAGTTGGTTTGGGGTACAAAACAACATCTTTTGTTGCCAAGAAGATATTTTCCGGAGTGTCGGTCAAGGGAGTGAAGTCGGGGGGTTTGAGGCACCGAACTTTTTTCAAGAGTTTCTGCTTTCTCCTTCCTCCATTCTCCTCTCTCTGTTCAATCATCTCCGGTATGTGTTCTTCATCATTATCAGGACTCAATGGGTAGTTGTCAACTATTCTTCCAAAGGTTTGCCTTGATAAACGTTCGTGAATAGTTGGTCGCGGCCATGAGTTCTCCATTTGGGGGATTGTTGCAATAGTAATGCCAGTTGCTCGTTGAGGAGTATTCCATTCTTCTGAAACATGGGCCTCTTTGGCAATGGTTTTTATATCACTTTCTAGTTGACGGACCTCCTCTTGCAATGCATTTATCTTGTCAAGTATCCTGTTGTTCTGAACCTCCATGTGTTGATATAATCCATATACCACGGCGTTTAATTCAGCCCTTGTGACTCCAATATTTGAAGCTGTTTCACCTAGCGTGGGAAGAGCAATGGCGTTGCTGCAAGTTCCTTCAAACCTCAAAAACTTTCGTTTCCTTTCAGAAGCCATGATTCCTGTTAGACTTTTGTTGAACAATGGTTGAAGTTTGCCCTGAGTTCAATTCTCAGTGAAAGCACCAAAAATGTTAACGCCTAAATTTGAACGCTAACACCCCAGTGTATGTGTTATAGTTGTGAAAGCACCACCCGATAGATCGGGAAAGAATTACAAGCAAGTAATAGCGGAAAAGCAGTAAACAACAACAATTTTATAGTGGTTCGGCTTATGGGTATAGCCTACGTCCACTTTAAGTACTTTTATTGATGATCTCGTTACAAGTTGATACAATTCTTCCCAAGTACAATTCACTTTGAATTACAAGAAACTTAGAACAAGTATTCTAAACTTCGATGGAGATGAGAGTCTTCAAATCCATGTTGGATGTATGTGATCTCTTCTTGAAGTTGTTTGTAGCGTTCTTAGTGTCTTGAGACCTCCAAGTGTTGAATTGGTTTTGAATGCAGCAGAGTCTCGACGCTTGAAGAGAGTGAGCCCCCAAAAATCCCCTCCTCGTTCAAGTTAGGGCTGTATTTATAGGTTTTTATCGGAGTTTGGTCGTAGGTCGTGACCGACCTAAGTAAGGTCGTAGGTCGCAGTCGACCTAGAAAGCTCTGGCCCTCCTTCCATAAGAACATACGTGCTGATTCGTACAAGTCCAAGGTCGTGAACGACCTATCTCCAGCGGCATGCAAAAAGGCGGCTCCTTTGTTCATACAGATAGGTCGAGAGCGACTTATCCTAGGTCGTTAACGACCTATCATAGGTCGTGGGAACTTTCCTGTAATCAAAGTACTCCGTTAGGTCGTTGGGCAGTATCTTTATCTCCAAGTGCTAGGTCGTCTTCGACCTAAAGTAGGTCGTAGGTGGGCAACGACCTAGGGGATGGAACCTGACCTATCTCAATTGTGCTTGGTTCTCTTCTCAGCGAGTTGATAGGTCGCGTACGACTTATTATAGGTCGTAAGTCGGCTGAGACTTAGGTCGCTGAGATCACTTCGTCCTTAGGTCGGTAGGCTATGGCTTTCTTTAGGTCGCATATGATTTAGGTCGCTGATCCTCTTAAGTCGTTAGGTCGCGGAGCTCTTAAACCACTAGGTCGCGGGCTCCCTTAGGTCGCTGAGAGTTGTTAGGTCGTGGCATTCCTTAGGTTGCTGAGAACCGCTAGGTCGCGGCCTTTATTAGGTCGTAGCTTCTTGTTAGGTCGCGAGGCATTTTTAGGTCGTAACACTTTAGGTCGCTTCTTCAATTTGGTCACTAGGTCGGCAATTCTCTGAGTCGTTAAACTTGGTCACGTCTTAGGTCGCTAACGAAGAGGAGTTAACACTTATAACTTATAAGATTCATTCATTTATCCAAAATCATTATTTTAATAACTTAATAAATTTTATAAACCCACTGCTTATAAAATTCCATTTATAACTTCACCGTATAAAATTCTATAAATTCCATTCAATTATGAAATTCATTTTCACTTCATTCAAGCACTTATAAAAACTCGTTTTATAATGTCCATATTTCAATTTATAAATATCCATTTATAAATCTCTTAATATAAATCAATTTATATTAATATTTTAAAACGTCTTTAATTTCCTTTATAATTTCACCATTTTGATTCATAAAATAATTAAATTTTATAAATCCTATATTTAGACTTTTCACAATAAATTCTAAAATATCTCGATTTAACTATTTTATAAACTCAATAGCATCATATCCTCAAAAATCAGTTTTTTAACTATATTTCTCAAAAATCAGCTTTTAACTATATTTCACAAAAACCATAATTTTTATAACATTAAAAATTATATCGTTATTTATTTAAAATGGATCAATTCCAAAATTATTTTATAAAACGTATACTTTCTAAAATCACTTTAAAATCATTTTAAAATCCCAAAATCTGGGTCCAATGATGCTACACACCAAATAGTCAATCACGACAACAACGATATCATATATCAATATGATAATCCATCAAATATCAAAATATCTAAAATCAAATAAATACTGTTGAGGAATCCAGTTGGATCCCTCCAACCTGTTTTCCTGCATCCAAAAACATTAGCACAATACCAATTTCGCTCCAGTATGAAATTATCGCGGTATATGTTCTTATTAAATATTATCCGCTTAATAACGGCGTAATAGGGTCTCATCCGCTAAACAAAAAATGCGGGAAATCAATAACTCCAATATATACATATGCCAATATATATATATATTGCTATTATATATAATACCAATTTCACTGTTTATGAAATATTCGCGGTATATGTTTTTAATAAATAACATCCGCTTACTAACGGCGTATAATGTCTATTTTAACAATCAATACATAACAATCATCATTCAAAAATGCATTCAAATATTTTAAATCAAACTATTTAAAATAAAATCGAAACTGATTCGATTGAGTGAGAAGTTCTCACCTTGATTTTAAATTCCGTTTTAGCGATTTATTTCGAATAAAATTAAACGGACGTTTAATTTTACCCAAAATTCTCACTAACTCCAAACGACTCCAAACTAACTCCATCGCGTAGTGCTCGTCCATACGATTCCAACGCAACTGGTTTCGCATTTTTTCGACCTCATATGAAAAAGTTATGAATTGTTGAAGTTTGTACACGATTTATATAAACAAATCAACATAATTTAACTAATTTCAAACTCAACTTAAATCAAGACCGTAGGATCATGCTTCCTTCATCACAGCCGTTCCACGCAACCATCTTCCTTCTTGCGTGAAACATCTCCAGGTAATACATATTGAGGCCGAACCCATAATAGCAAGCTAGGGTTTAATAATTCGATTTCCACGAGCAACACGAACACGATCAGCAACTCCCATGTCGAAGCCCTACCTCTCCACCATGTTCGGCCTGAAGGACAGCAAGCTCGACCTCCCCCCTACATAGAAATGCGTGCACGAACCGGCCATGAACGCGAGTGTTTTGACCAAGATCCGTAGCTCCAAATGCGATCTCCACCGTTGAAAACGTAGATCTCGTCGTGCTCTACCACTTTGTAGTTGATCATGAAGCTTGAAAGTGAATGGATCGAGAGATAATCGAGGAAGAATGTTGAGCATTTCTGGCCGTGGGTTTGTAACTGGCGGCTAGGGTTTGTTTTTTTCTTTTTATTTTTTTTTTTAAACGGGGGGGGGGGGGGCTATTTATAAGAGAACGAACGACACTATTCATCCCGGAAATTCCGAACTCCGATTTGCGCGCCGTAACCAGCGTTTCTAGGGTTTACCCCGCGTTCCGGACATAATGGAACAGGTTTCGGAAGCTAATTCGGACATCTGTGCGAGTTATGGCTGTAAACGCTCAATTTAAATTAAACCGATTTAAGTCGATTTCTAGGCGTTTCAATTCGTACCGGACAAACGGTAAATCCAATTGACTTGAAATTTGAAACCTTACAATAATATCACATTACGGATCCGATGAAACTAGTTTCGTCGAAATCTGAGACTTTTTGAAAAATGGCTATTTTCACTCGCCAAATTTAAATTAAAAATAAATCGATGTGTTTCGAGCTGCCACGCTCAAACGATAGCTCCGATTGACACGAAATTTGAAATCCGGTAATAACTAACTATTACGGATCCAATGGAACTGGTTTCGTTCAATTCTGAGACTGTTCAAAAATTGACTATTTTTACTAGTCGATTTAATATTAAAATATTCAATTTTCACAAATTAACTTTTAATTCGATTTTAAAAGTTCTAAAATATCGTTCTAACTTCCATATGATATAATAAAATTTTACAAATCATTTACAATCATATTTAACTATATTTTCAATTATTTCCATAATTTAACATATTAAATTATCGATTTAATTATTCAATTAAATCCAAGAATTCAAATAAAAATTTATTTGACTTATAAATTCACTTATTTATATTTAAAATTAATTTAATATTCATATTTTAATTTCTAAAAATTCTGGGTCGTTACAATCTTCCCCACTTAAAAGAATTTCGTCCTCGAAATTACAAGTAATAAAAGTACAGAATTTATTAATTTTCCATAATTCGTAGTTAAACTTCTTACAATAACTTACTAAGTTTTCAAATCATACTTAGTTATCTTTTCGAAAACAACTACCATTGTTTAACTTTCAATTCCAAAATCAAAGTTAAAGTTTTCAAAATTTCCAATTTTCTCAAAATTTTTCTAACGCCTTAAATTTTCGGAAAAATTCGCCATAGTCTCCTTTGCGCGGCTCGATCCGAAAAAAAAAATGACAGTATATATATCACAAATATACATCTCATCAAGTAATGAGGCATCCCGCAGGGGAAAAAGTGTAAAAGTACGATATTTAATCCGAGATATGTACCTTATATTTTTATTAGCAAGCATATACGGCTAATATAGTGCTAAAGCGAGCTCCAAATGCGAAGCATACACGATCCGCACCTACTAAACACTCAACAAACAACATGAGAATCATGCATATATGAAAGTAATATCAATATACAACATATAGCAACATAATAACTACATATGCTAACATAGCAATGCATTCATTACAATATATATTCACCCATCAACCAATTATCATTCATAATCATAAATATTCATTTATATTCTCATTAATATTCAATGAATTGGTTTTCAATTTAATCACATTTGATTTATATACAGTGGATGTTCTTTACTAACATTCATTCTCAATTAGTTTATATTCACTAATTCATATTCAAGTTGGTTCTCTTCCAATTCAAATTCAAATCTATTTAAGATTCACTTAACTTCCAATTGAATTTCCAATTACTTTAGCTTTCAATTTCATTAACACTTAATGAATTATATACAATCAACTAACAATCATATAACAACCAAAGTATATTAATTACAACCAAATCCCTTTGCTTCACTTACATTTATTTTGGTTTAACACCTTTAATTAAATTGACTTCCATTCAATTTATTCATTCAATTCAATTACAAAGTTGAATTTTTATTTATATACTCAAGTTCATATTCATCACTTAACTTTATTACTTTACTTCGATACCAATATCAACTTCATTCAACAACTCTTAAGTTATATTCCATTTAACAAACATCACTTGTTTTTACTTAACTTAAATTCCCATTTATAAATAAATTCATATAGTTTCACTTTTTATATATATAAGTTTATTTCACAATTGTAAATCACTTTAATTATAATTTAATTCTTATAATTCTTTTACTTATACAATTAATTCTTTAATTTAGATTATTCAAACAACTAAACAATCAACTTATATACACTTTAATAATTCTGAAAAAATTATTTCTTTATATATAAAATATAATCAAGGTAAAATTATTTCATTTACCCAATTTAAAACAATATTGTGTCGAATTGTTCTATTCAAGTGTTTAGAAACCCCTTCGGCATAGTTGTACATACCGTGCTGACGAAGGTTCATATACCACTCAACAAACCAATCATCACAATATAAAACAATTTTTATATTCACTAACAAATACGCTCTCATAGCTATTATTACACTCAAATTCATTCTAGAGTACTGCTGACTCTATCTCTAATGAATTATACCCAACAAAACCATGGTTGTCGCTTAACCATAAGCTCTGATACCACATTGTCAGGACACGATTCTTCGTCTTCCGAAAATTCGACATCGACACTCACTTTATCGACTGCCGAGAAATCGAACGACGGGAAACCGAACACTGAGGGTTTTAAGAAAAAGAATTTAGGAAAAGAGAAGAGAAAAAGATAGAAATTAGGGAGGAGAGAAAATAGAAAATTAGAAAATAGAATAGAAAAGGGAAAAGAAGATAGAACATTTTAAAATAGAAGAAAAAGAGAATAGAGGAAAAAGAAAAAAAAACAGAAGAAAATAGGACGGAATTTTAAAATAGGACGGAACAGAAAACAACACAACAACATCAGAATCTCACAATTCGCAGCGGAACAACATATAATAATAATTGAATAATCTTTAAACAAAGAACTATATCAGTTATTACATTACATCACATTTCATTACATCATATCATCAGAGTGTACAACAACAACAAATAGTGCAGCGGAAAAAGAAATACTATATAAGTAATATGCCATGCCATCCAGCTTGCCTCCAGCAACTCCAGAATATCCAGAATATCCTGATAAACCTTACTCTTGACTGCCCGTGTGGAAATTGGTGGGCACCCAGAGTTTAGGAAGGAAAACAATAAACTCCAAGTCAGTCATGTGACTGGTGTGAGAACTCAAAACAGTTTATTTACTTTAAAATCAAAATAGAGGAATATTTTTAAAGTTAATTCGCAATGCTTTTAAAAATGAGACTACCATAAGGCCTCCCGCACACACACACAATGCAAACGCAGAATCGGAGGAGATTTCTCCTTATGATAGTCAAAGATGCTTGATACGCATTTAAAAGAACATTTGATATTATTACCAGTGCATAGTGTAGGGGAAAAATTCATTTTGAAAGTAGAATATAAATCTTAGCCAACATACGACCATTATCGTATGCCTACTATAACTACCATCCAAACAGTGTTGCGACACCATAAGTGAATGATAGGTTCTACAACTAATACCGTACAAGTTTCGTATTGTTTCTTTGGATTTCCAACAAATGGTCAGGCCAAGGAACTTCCCATTGCCACATGAGAATGCCTCTGGAAAGACATCCCCGAGAACCAAACCGGAACTCTGCCAACACAAGGCCGGGTTACCCCTAACTGGGTAACTACTGACACGAGCACGCCATTCCCCGATCGTAAACGACCTTTCTCACGGGATCCCGAAAACCAACAACCACAAAGTAATAAATTCGTAGTAACCACATAGGTTAAATATCTGGGCTCCATACCATGATACCACCTCTATCCAGAAGGAAATGTACATACCCTAAAAGGTGCTACCCCTCATAACCTTGCTGCATCTTTCCTGTTTTGACCATTTCCGGGGTGTGAGGTTCGACGAAGTCACGTCCACAAAAACATACTTTATACAAAAGCCATGCTTTGGGTCAACAAATGATCAACACAATGATCACCAAGATAGACGATCAAATAAACGATCCTATCACAATAATCAACACAATGATCATTTCAGCATCACTCAGCATATCACATTACCAAATTGGGAATATATCGCTGATAACTTCAACTATATAACCTCTGAGCTCGTACGTCTCAGAGAAGGGTGTTAAGCTAAAAGAATAAATTCTTCGCCACCAACAGAAATATCTTTGAAAGAAATCGGCTTTATATCTCAACTTGTAATGTCAGACATACAATCCATACAAGTCTGTTCCGGGCTCGAACAAAACCGAAGGCACTTACAAAGAAGTCCTTGCAATCCGGATATTCACAATCCTGATCGGATTTCCCATCACTTAGGGAGTCTCTATACTGCTGCAACTCAATGCAGAGACAATCGACAGGTCATCCTATCGCTCTCGCAAATACCGGGTCTTCAACACCGATCTTCAATGCAATTCACAACGACGTATCACATATTCGAAATGGGTTATACGACCCCATGGTCCTTTCCCGGTTAACCCGAATAGTGAGCGCTTATTCAAAAATAAGTGTAGCATTCACATTCAATCAAATCACATCAATTACCCATTCAAAGGGAAATATTGATAGTCGGTTATTGAACTATCAATTGATATGCACACATCACCAGATTTCCAAATAATTTTCCAAATTATTTATTTTCCAAAATATCTTTACAAGATATATATTTTCAATACTTCAAAAATAAATCAACATTTATTTTTTTCACAAATTCCACTTTCACATATAAATTCCTTAGTGAATTTATATTCCAAAATATTCATGCATATACGATTTCAACTATCCATTTTCAATTTATCTTCAAAAAGATCAATTCTAAATATCACTTCATATTGGAAAACATTTCCATACTTATTTAATAAGTAATTCACAAATTTTATTTATTTTCAACACTTAGAAAATATTCAATATACTTAAATCGAAATTAAGTATATATTTCATTCTTTAAGGAAATCATTCTCTTAAACATATTTATTTGGGCCAAAACGAATGTTGCGTAAAACATCGTTACGACAACCCAAAATCACTAGTATAGGGATTCGAAATTAAAATAGATATATAAATCCCAATACTATACAAAACATTTCCTTTCGGAAATCATTTACTATAACAAGTGTTATAGTCCATCATCTCCTTCTATTTCTCGAAAACGTCTATTTCAACAGTAAATGTTGAAATCTATGGTTTCGAATCTCAACACATTTTTAAAACATCGTTAGATCGTTTTAATTCAATTTAAACATCTCATTCAAACATTTTCTTTAACATATTATTCACTATTCAAAAACATGAATATTCTTTGTTAACAAATTTCATCCTTTTATTTATTTTATTTCAAAGGATTATTCACTATTCAAAAACGTGAATATCACTCCATAAATAAATCATAACAATTTACTTATCAAAATAAGTCGTTTGTGAATTTATAAAACAACGTTTATAAATTCTATTTCTATTTATTTATAACAACTTCCTTTTATAAATTCCTTTATTAACCTATTCGATTTTATAACTCAATTATAAAACAAAGGTTCATATTATAAGTCAAATGCTTATAAAACGATTATTTTACAAAATCGTTCTTTTTAACTTCCCAAATTATAAATCTTATAACTTATAAGATTCATTCATTTATCCAAAATCATTATTTTAATAACTTAATAAATTTTATAAACCTACTGCTTATAAAATTCCATTTATAACTTCACCGTATAAAATTCTATAAATTCCATTCAATTATGAAATTCATTTTCACTTCATTCAAGCACTTATAAAAACTCGTTTTATAATGTCCATATTTTAATTTATAAATATCCATTTATAAATCTCTTAATATAAATCAATTTATATTAATATTTTAAAATGTCTTTAATTTCCTTTATAATTTCACCATTTTGATTCATAAAATAATTAAATTTTATAAATCCTATATTTAGACTTTTCACAATAAATTCTAAAATATCTCGATTTAACTATTTTATAAACTCAATAGCATCATATCCTCAAAAATCAGTTTTTTAACTATATTTCTCAAAAATCAGCTTTTAACTATATTTCACAAAATCCATAATTTTTATAACATTAAAAATTATATCGTTATTTATTTAAAATGGATCAATTCCAAAATTATTTTATAAAACGTATACTTTCTAAAATCACTTTAAAATCATTTTAAAATCCCAAAATCTGGGTCCAATGATGCTACACACCAAATAGTCAATCAAAACAACAACGATATCATATATCAATATGATAATCCATCAAATATCAAAATATCTGAAATCAAATAAATACTGTTGAGGAATCCAGTTGGATCCCTCTAACCTGTTTTCCTGCATCCAAAATCATTAGCACAATACCAATTTCGCTCCAGTACGAAATTATCGCGGTATATGTTCTTATTAAATATTATCCGCTTAATAACGGCGTAATAGGGTCTCATCCGCTAAACAAAAAAATGCGGGAAATCAATAACTCCAATATATACATATGCCAATATATATATATTGCTATTATATATAATACCAATTTCACTGTTTATGAAATATTCGCGGTATATGTTTTTAATAAATAACATCCGCTTACTAACGGCGTATAATGTCTATTTTAACAATCAATACATAACAATCATCATTCAAACATGCATTCAAATATTTTAAATCTAACTATTTAAAATAAAATCGAAACTGATTCGATTGAGTGAGAAGTTCTCACCTTGATTTTAAATTCCGTTTTAGCGATTTATTTCGAATAAAATTAAACGGACATTTAATTTTACCCAAAATTCTCACTAACTCCAAATGACTCCAAACCAACTCCATCGCGTAGTGCTCGTCCATACGATTCCAACGCAACTGGTTTCGTATTTTTTCGACCTCGTATGAAAAAGTTATGAATTGTTGAAGTTTGTACACGATTTATATAAACAAATCAACATAATTTAACTAATTTCAAACTCAACTTAAATCAAGACCGTAGGATCATGCTTCCTTCATCACAGCCGTTCCACGCAACCATCTTCCTTCTTGCGTGAAACATCTCCAGGTAATACATATTGAGGCCGAACCCATAATAGCAAGCTAGGGTTTAATAATTCGATTTCCACGAGCAACACGAACACGATCAGCAACTCCCATGTCGAAGCCCTACCTCTCCACCATGTTCGGCCTGAAGGACAGCAAGCTCGGCCTCCCCCCTACATAGAAATGCGTGCACGAACCGGCCATGAACGCGAGTGTTTTGTCGAAGATCCGTAGCTCCAAATGCGATCTCCACCGTTGAAAACGTAGATCTCGTCGCGCTCTACCACTTTGTAGTTGAT
This sequence comes from Allium cepa, assembly GCA_030765085.1. Lineage (NCBI taxonomy): Eukaryota > Viridiplantae > Streptophyta > Magnoliopsida > Asparagales > Amaryllidaceae > Allium > Allium cepa. The sequence goes on along the minus strand of CM060939.1, from coordinate 956,312,992 downwards.
CATGAAGCTTGAAAGTGAATGGATCGAGAGATAATCGAGGAAGAATGTTGAGCATTTCTGGCCGTGGGTTTGTAACTGGCGGCTAGGGTTTGTTTTTTTCTTTTTATTTTTTTTTTAAATGGGGGGGGGGGGGCTATTTATAAGAGAACGAACGACACTATTCATCCCGGAAATTCCGAACTCCGATTTACGCGCCGTAACCAGCGTTTCTAGGGTTTACCCCGCGTTCCGGACACAATGGAACAGGTTTCGGAAGCTAATTCGGAAATCTGTGCGAGTTATGGCTGTAAACGCTCAATTTAAATTAAACCGATTTAAGTCGATTTCTAGGCGTTTTAATTCGTACCGGACAAACGGTAAATCCAATTGACTTGAAATTTGAAACCTTACAATAATATCACATTACGGATCCGATGAAACTAGTTTCGTCGAAATCCGAGACTTTTTGAAAAATGGCTATTTTCACTCGCCAAATTTAAATTAAAAATAAATCGATGCGTTTCGAGCTGCCACGCTCAAACGATAGCTCCGATTGACACGAAATTTGAAATCCGGTAATAACTAACTATTACGGATCCAATGGAACTAGTTTCGTTCAATTCTGAGACTGTTCAAAAATTGACTATTTTTACTAGTCGATTTAATATTAAAATATTCAATTTTCACAAATTAACTTTTAATTCGATTTTAAAAGTTCTAAAATATCGTTCTAACTTCCATATGATATAATAAAATTTTACAAATCATTTACAATCATATTTAACTATATTTTCAATTATTTCCATAATTTAACGTATTAAATTATCGATTTAATTATTCAATTAAATCCAAGAATTCAAATAAAAATTTATTTGACTTATAAATTCACTTATTTATATTTAAAATTAATTAAATATTCATATTTTAATTTCTAAAAATTCTGGGTCATTACACATATGCATAAACATCTGTTCAGTTATAAAATTATTTGGTAATTTAAAGTGCATTTAAGTGTACTTAATGTGCATTCAAAGTGTCTATATGTGTAAAGCTTTCATTTATGGTCATAAGCATGTAGAGTATAAATAGTTATTTGTTGCCAATTATTGCTTATTCAAGTATTACTTTATTTGGTGTTGGTATCTTAAAATTAAAACTACAATCTAATTTACAAGTATTGTATTGATGGTTAGAAATTCTGACATTTTATACCACAATTGTATGAGTATGCATATATATAAATAAATGCGAAAATTTATATCATTTATAAACACCACAAAGTTGCGCGTTTATAATTCACACTGGAATATATTTGGATAAACTTACATTTTACGCCATGTATTATTTAATAATAATAATATTTAATGTATCAATCAATTTAATTAAAGAGAGATAAATGAAATGTTTCTCTCTCCATATAAATAATATGCCCTCTCATTGATTGAATAAGTTAAGAGAGGGAAATGAAAATTTTTCTTCTTTAAATAAATTTATGCCCCGTTATTAACTGAAAAAGTTAAGAGGAAGGAATTCAAAAGTTTCCTTCTTTAAATAAATTCTTCTTATTGGGTCCTAAAAGCCCATTGGCCTAGTCTAAGAGATATGGAAATAAGAAAAACATCTCCTCTACGTACATGAAATCATTCTCATCTTCTCATCTCCTTTCTCAAGTAAAAAAAAAGAACCCATTTTCTTTTTACAAAGCCTAACCAAAAGTCATCAAATTAGACTCAAATTTGGTGTTTTAAAAATCAGTTTGAAGCTAAATCTATAGTTTTACATGCTGTAGAAGCTCAAATTCAACCCAAGCTTCAAGCTTTGTCCATTAATTCGGGTATTTGCTATGATAAATCAAAGGTGAGTTACTGCTTACAATCGCTAGCAGAAGCAAAAGATTCGAAATGCCAAAATCTACCCAAAAATAGCTTGAGTACAATGATTTTATGCTCATGTTTTGTTTTGTGAAATCTGAGTTTATATGTCACTTTGCACATCATTTTCTCCCAAATCCGACAACGAAATGCTTCCGGGTTTTCTTCAGTTGATAGCCTGTGTGTTGTAGAATGTGCATACCAAATTTCATTGCAAAACATGTTCGCTTGATGCCAAAAAACTACACTGCAAAATCAATACACAGCCTGAAAATTTTCTATGCACATTTTGTTCTGCGTTGCCACAAACATGGACTGAGTCCATGTTTGAGACATCATATCTCTTTCGTTTCTTATTCGAATTGCATGATTCTTTTTTTTCCTGAAAGATGAAGTTCTTTACCATATAATACAAAATTTCATGTCATTTTGACATTGATAGCTTATATAATACGTTGCCAAACTTTGACCTGGGCCATGTTTTTGCCCAGAGTTTTACAGTGAAAACACTGTTTGAGTTCAACTTTGAGGCATCTTAACATTCTCATATTTTATCCAAATTGCATCATTCTTTTTTTGTTAGAAAGATAAAGTTTTCTAATACAATCATACAAATTTTGGGCTCAATCCGATGCGAATTGATTCTCTGTTTCATGCCTGGAAGTTGAACCAAAGATGATTTCAGGCCTGTACATTTTTGGTTTTTGAACTGTTGCAAACATGGCCTGAGTCCATGTTTGAGATAGTATAACTTTTTCATTTCAAGTCGGAATCGAACAATTCTTTCTACAGGTCAAAGGGGAAGCATTTTTATGCTTTTGTCAAATTTCACCAAGATCTGGGTTCATTTGCCCCTTCGAACTCATCGTCGAAGTTGATCCTTTGCGCTGTTTTTACACAGTAGTTTATAGTGGTTTTAGTCCAACTTTGGGACGATGCAGTTTCTTTGTTTCAAGTCGGAATTGAGTAAATCTTTTTGCAAATTGGAGTAGGAATGTTAAACAATATTCCTACAAAATTTATTATGATTTGGACTCTGATTGCAGGTCTAAACCTGCTTTCGAACTTGGGTTTGCAGCGTGTTTTCAGCGGTTTTTAGGCTTGAATAATTTCCGTCATTTTTGATATTTTCCCGAATTCTTGAGTTTTCTCTCTAGATTTCGTGCACGGATTTTATAAAGCATTTTAAATTGTTTTTCAAACAGATTAGCTTGTGAAATTATAGTTTAGTATTATTTTAAGTATTAAATTATTTACTCCATAATAGGAGAATTTCAAAGGCAATTTCCAAAGTGTTTTCAAACGATTTATAAACTTGTTCCAAGTTATTTTCTGAGTAAAATTACACTCTTTTGCACTTTGAACGAAGTAGGAAGGTAATTAAATGGTTTGGGTAAAACACGTACAATGGAATACGTGCGTTTATCTTTCCAGTTAATTCCTAATCTATTCGTTTGATCGTTTTGACGTTCGGGTCTAGTTTACCGATGACATAAGGTAAACTTTATACTGCTTTGAGTGTGATATTGACTAACGGTGAGTAAACCGTTTAGTGCGAGCGAGTGGTATGGGACACACATTAACACTTTTCAGGTCCCTTTCCGAGAGTTTATGACACATATTGCCATTTAGTGGTGTCCAGTACTGGGCCTCCGGACCTTCGCCACTACGGTTTGTTGCCTTCGGGTTTGTTGCCCTATAGTATCGCTTTTGGAGTTGGGCCTTCGTCACCGCTCGAGAGATACTTGTGTTTGTCGCCTTCGGGTTTGTTGCCCTATATTATCACTTTTGGAGTTGGTCCTTCATCACCGCTCAAGAGATACTTGGGTTTGTTGCCCTATAGTATGGCTTTTGGAGTTGGTCCTTGTCACCGCTCGAGAGATACTTGGGTTTTCGCCTTTGGGGTTATTGCCCTATTGCGAAGACCCGCAAATCCATACTCCTTGAATATACACTAATCTCCATTGATTAACTCAAGATGAACGGAAATACGAATTCTCAAGGTTTTAAGAAAAAGAAAAGGAAAGAAAAAAAGAGAGAAAAAGAGAGAAAAGATAGAACAGAACAGAAAGAAAACAGTAGAACAATAACAGAATCTCACAATCGCAGCGGAACAACATATAATAAATAAATGAATAATCTTTAAACAAAGAACTATATCAGTTATTACATTACATTACATCATCAGAGTGTACAACTATCAACAACAACAATAAACAGAACAAACAGCGGAAAAGAAATACTATATACTAGTAATACGCCATGCCATCCATCTTGCCTCCAGCAACTCCTGAATTCCAGAATATCCTGATAAAGCTTAACTCTTGACTGCCCGCGTGGAAATTGGTGGGCGCCAGAGTTTAGGAAGGAAAACAATAAACTCCGAGTCAGTCATGTGACTAGTGTGAGAACTAAAACAGTTCATTTTTATCTTCAAAAACAAAATAGAGGAATATTTTTAAAGTCAATTCGCAATGCTTTTGAAAATGAGACTACCATAAGGCCTCCCGCACACACACAATGCAAATGCAGAATCGGAGGAGATTTCTCCTTATGATAGTCAAAGATGCTTGATATGCATTAAAAAGAAACATTTGATATTATTACTAGTGCATAGTGTAGGGAAAATCATTTCGAAAACAAAGATATAAATCTTAGCCAACATACGACCATTATCGTATGCCTACTATAGCTACCATCCAGACAGTGGGGCGCCACCATAAGTGAATGATAGGTTCTACAACTAAAACCATACAAGATCGTATTCTTTCTTTGGATTTCCAACAAATGGTCAGGCCAAGGAACTTCCCATCGCCACATGGAAACGCCTCTGGAATGACGTCCCGAGAATCAAACCGGATCTCTGCCAACACAAGGCCGGGTTACCCCTAACTGGGTAACTACTGACACGAATATGTCATCCCCCGATCGTAACCGATCTACATCCGAGGATCCACGATTTCCAACAACCACAAAGCAATAAATTTGCAGCAACAACATAGGTTAAGTATCTGGGCTCCATACCATGATATCACCTCTATCCAGAAGGAATGACATACACTAAAGGGCGCTACCCCTAATAACCTTGCTGCATCCTTCCGATTTTGAACATTTCCAGGGTGTAAGGTCCGACGAAGTCTCATCCACAAAGCCACGCTTTAGTACAAAGCCATGCTTTGGGTCAACAAATGATCAAAGTAATGATCACAAAGATAAATGATCAAACAAATGATCATATCACAAATGATCAAACAATGATCATTTCACAGCAACACTCAGCATGTCACATTACCAAATTTGGAATATATCACTAATAACCATCAACTACATGACCTCTAAGCGCGTACGTCTGAGAGAAGGGTGTTAAGCTAAGAGAATAAATTCTCCGCCACCAACAGAAATGTATTTGAAAGAAATCAGCTTTATATCTCAATTTGTAATGTCAGACATACAATCAATACAAGTCTGTTCCGGGATCGAACAGAACCAAAGGCACTTACAAAGAAGTCCTTGCAATTCGGATATTCACTAATCACGTCCGGACTTCCCATCACATATGCAATTTCTATACCGGGGGCATTCGGTGCAGAAACATTCGACGGTAATCCTTCCGTTTGCAAAAATATTCGGTCTTCAACACCGGTCTTCGAATGCAATTCATAACGATGTATCACATATTCGGAATGGGTTATACGACCCCAAGGTCCTTTCCCGGCTAATCCAAATAGTGAGTGCTTATTCAAAAATAAGCGTGGCATTCAAATTCAAGCAAATCTCAACAAATACCCATTCAAAGGTAAATATTGATAGTCGGTTATTGAACTATCAATGGATATGCACAACATCACCAGATTCCAAATAATTTTCCAAATTATTTATTTTCCAAAAATATCTTTACAAGATATATAATTTTCACACTTCAACCATTTGAAAACAATTTTCAAATCACTTTTCAACTTTACCACTTTTGAAAACAAATTTCAATCATTTTCCTTATGCGGAAATACTTTCATTTCAACATGGTTCATTTAAACCAATTAAATAAATCCTTAACGATTTACTTTATATTTACGTTCAAAATCCGTAAATTAATTCTCACACTTCAAAATAAATTAGCGTTTATTTTTAAACAAATTCCCCTTTCTTTTATAAATTCCATAGTGAATTTATATTCCAAAATATTCATGAATACACAATTTCAATTATTCATTTTCAATTTATCTTCAAAAAAATAAATTCTCCAAACGTTTCATTTCACATTGGAAAAACATTTCCATACTTATTTATTAATAAGTAATTCACAAATCTTTTTATTTTCAACATTTGAAAAATATTCAATATACTTAAATCGAAATTAAGTATAAATTTCATTCTTTAAGGAAATCATTCTCTTAAACATATTTATTTGGGCCAAAACGAATGTTGTGTAAAGCATCGTTACGACAACCCAAAATCACTAATATAGGGATTTGAAATTAAAATAGATACATAAATCCCAATACTACACAAAACATTTCCTTTCGGAAATTATTTACTATAACAACAGTGTTATAGTCCACCATTTCCTTCTATTTCTCGAAAACGTCTATTTCAACAATCTATGGTTTCGAATCATAACATATTTTAAAAACATCGTTAGATCGTTTTAATTCTATTTAAAACATCACATCCGAAATAATTTCTTTAACATATTATTCACTATTCAAAAACGTGAATATACTTCGTTAACCAATTTCATCATTTCTATACATTTTATTTTAAAGGATTATTCACTGTCTAAAACGTGAATATAACTCCATTAATCAGCTATAACAATTTACTTATCCAAATTAAGTCGTTTTGCGGATTTATAAAACAATGTTTATAAATTCCATTTCTATTTATTTTATAACAACTTCCTTTTATAAATCTCCTTTATTAACCTTCTCAATTTATAAGTCAATTATATACCAAAAGTTCATATTATAAGTTGAATGCTTATAATTTATTTGTTTACAAAAATCGTTCTTTTAAACTTCCCAAATTATAAATCTTATAACTTATAAGGTTCATTTCTTTACCCAAATTTATTCTTTTAATAACTTTACAAATTTTATAAACCTACTGCTTATAAAATTACATTTATAACTTCACCGTTCATAATTCTATAAATTTCATTCATTTATGAAATTCATTTACAATTCATTCTAACACTTATAAAAACTCATTTTATAATTCAAATATTTTAATTTATAAATATCAATTTATAAATCTTTTATATAAATCAATTTATATTATTATTTTAAAATGTCTTTAAACTCCTTTATAATTTCATCATTTTGATTTATAAAATAATCAAATTTCATAAATCCTATATTTGAACTTTTTACAATCAATTCAAAAATCCCAATTTAAACTATTTTATAAAATCATTTACCCCATATTTTCAAAAATCAATTTTTAACTATATTTCTCAAAAATCATAATTTTTATAGCCTTAACATTATAACGTTTATTTATTTAAAATGAAACAATTCCAAAAATATTTTATAAACGTATACTTTCAAAAATCATTTTAAAATTCCAAAATTGGCCCAATGATGCTACACACCAAATAGTCAATCACGACAACAACGACATCATATATCGATATGATAATCAATCAAATATCACGATATCTGAAATCAAATAAATACTGTTGAGGAATCCAATTGGGTCCCTCTAACCTGTTTTCCTGCATCCAAAAATGTTAGCACAATACCAATTCCGTTCGAGTACGGAATTATCGATGTATATGGGATTTATAAAATATTATCCGCTTATTAAACGGCGCAATAGGGTCTCATCCGCTATATAATGCGGGAAATCAATTCCAAGTACATAAATAATACCAATTTCACTATACTGTGAAATATTCGCGGTATACGTTTTTAATAAATAACATCCGCTTACTAACGGCGCATAATGTCTATTTTAACAATCAATAGATAACAGTCTTCATTCAAACTTGCATTCAAGTATTTTAAATACAACTATTTAAAATTAAAATCGAAACCGATTCGATTGAGTGAGAAGTTCTCACCTTGATTTCAATTTCGTTTTCAGCTTTTATTTCGAATAAAATTAAACGGACATTTAATTTTACCCAAAATTTTCGCTAGCTCCAAACGACTCCAATCCAATTCCATAGCGTAGTGCTCGTCCATACGAACCCAACGCAACTTGTTTCGCGCGTTTTCGACCTCGTATGAAAAAGATACGAATTTACGAAGTTTACACGAATTTTTAATATAAAATTTACGACTTAATTTTATATTTTTAAACCTAAATTAATCAGGGCCATGTGATCCAAGCCCCTGCAATCATGGCCGCTCCCTCTTCGTCTCCCCCAACAGGTAAAACACGCACGAACATAACCCAAAATTGCCGTATCTACGGTTTAGGACCGCATCACCTACGACGAACTAGAGCCCATCACTCCTCCACCATTTGAAGTGCCATGACTTGCTCTACACTCGGCTAGAATGCGGTAGAGCTCGGCCATGTATTCCCCCTCGAAATTCGTGCCAAACGTGCGGCCTTTGGACGAGCTTTGGCGACAATCTGTAGCACTATTCTCCATCATCACCGTTGATATACAAGATCTCATAGCCCTCTACAACTTTCATGTTGAATGTTTCTTGAATTGATGAACAGATTTGAAGAAAAGAGAGGGAGGAGATAGGAAGATTTCGGCCTTTAGTTTTGAAAATGGCGGCCTGCAGATGAAAACCCTAGGGTTTCTTTCACTTTGCAAATGTGAAATTTTAAGGGCTTTTATAGAAAATTTCGCAAACACTATTCATCCCGGATTTTCCGAACTCCAAACGAAGCATGCCGGTTGGCGTCCCTAAGGTTTACCCCGCGTTCTGAACACAATGGAACGTGTTTCGGGAGCTAATTCGATCATCTGTGCGAGTTATGGCAATAAACGTTCGATTTAAAATTAAATCGGTAAATCAAATTTCTAGGCGTTTTGGCTTGCACCGGACAAACGGTAAATCCGATTGACATGAAATTTGAAACCATACAATAATATCACATTACGGATCCGCTGAAACTGGTTTCGTTGAAATCCGAGACTATTTGAAAAATGGCTATTTTAACTCGCCAAATAAATATTAAAACAATTTCGATGCGTTTCGAGCTACCACGGTCAAACGAAAACTCCGATTGACACGAAAATTGAAATCCGATAATAACAAACTATTACGGATCTAGTGGAACTAGTTTCGTCCAATACTGAAACTGTTCGAAAATTGACTTATTTCACTAGTCGATTAAATATTAATATATTCAATTTTCACAAATTAACTTTTAATTCGATTTTAAAAGTTCTAAAATATCGTTCTAACTTCAATATGATAAAATAAAATTTTACAAATCATTTCAATCATATTTAGCCCAATTTTCAATTATTTCAGTATTTTCAACTATTAAATTATCGATTTAATTATCCAATTAAATCCAATTATTCGAAATAAAATTATTTGACTTATAAATTTCACTTATTAATATTTAAAATTAATTAAAATATATGAATTTTAATTAACAGAAATTCTGGGTCGTTACAAACTTCCCCCCTTAAAAGAATTTCGCCCTCGAAATTACCAAGTAAGAAAAGTTACAGAATCTATTAACTTTCCCAAAATCCATAGTTAAACTTTTTTGATAAAATCTTTACTAAGTTTTCAAATCATATTTAGTTATCTTTTCAAAAACAACTACTATTGTTTAACTTTCAATTCCAAATCAAAATATAGTTTTCAAAATTTTCCAATTTTTCTCAAAATTTTCTAACACCTTAAATTTTCGAAAAAAATCGCCATAGTCTCCTTTGTGCAGCTCGATCCGAAAAAAAATGACAGCATATATATCACAAATATACATCCCATCAAGTGATGAGGCATCCCGCAGGGAAAAAAGTGTAAAAGTACGATATTTAATCCGAGATATGTACCTTATATATTATTAGCGAGCATATACGGCTAATATAGCGCGAAAGCGAGCTCCAAATGCGAAGCAAACATGATCCGCACATACTAAACACTCAACAAACAGATGAGAAACATGTATATAGACAATAGTATCGATATACAACATATAGCAACATAATATTTATATATGCTAACATAGCAAATGCAGTAAGAGCAATATATTCAACCACCAACCAACTAGCATCTAACTAACATTCATAATCAATAAATATTCATTCATATTCTCATTAATATTCAATGAAATGGGTTTTCAATTTAATCACATTTGATTCATTAACAGTGGATGTTTTTACTAACATTCATTTTTAATTAGTTTATATTCACTAATTCATGTTCAAGTTGGTTCACTTCCAAATCAAATTCACTTCTATTTAAGATTCACTTAACTTCCAATTGGATTTCAATTACTTTAGCTTTCAATTTCATTAATACTTAATGAATTATATACAATCAACTAACATCCAAATAACAAACAATGTATATCCAATACAACCAAATTCGTTCAATTTACTTTCAATTGATTAATATTTCATCCATTCATCAATTCAATTGTTAATTCCTTTAACAATATAAAGTTGAATTTCATTTATATAACTCAAGTTCATATCCATTACTTAACTTCATTATTTTACTTTGATACAAAAATCAACTTCATTCAACTTCACTTAAGTTATATTCCATTTCAACATTATTTGGTTTTACTTAACTTAAATTCCCACTTATAAATCAATTCAAATTCCAATTCTAAAGTAAATTTCCATTTAACTTTAAATTCATAAATATATTCATATAGTTTCACTTCTTATATATATAAGTTTATTTCACAATTGTAAATCACTTTAATTATAATTCAATTCGTATAATTCTCTTACTTATACTATAATTCTTTTATTTAGATTATTCAAACAACTTTTAAATTTACTTGTATATATTACTCTTACAATTTTAACAACCAAACAATCAACTTATATACACTTTAATAATTCCGAAAAAATTATTCCTTTATATATAAAATATAATCAAGGTAAAATTATTTCATTTACCCAATTTAAAACAATATCGTGTCGGTTTATCTTGTTTAAGAGTTTAGAAACCCCTATCTACGATAATTAGCTAGACTACATCGACTGGAATCTATAAACAATCAACCGATAAGTCAACACAATACAAAACAATTTATATTCACTGATAAATACGCTCTCATAGTTATTATTACACTCAAACTCATTCTAGAGTACTACTGACTCTATCTCTGCTGAGTAATACCCAACAGAGCCATGGTTGTCGCTTAACCATATGCTTTGATACCAGCTGTGAAGACCCGCAAATTCTTACTCCTTGAATATACGCTAATCTCCATTGATTAACTTAAGATGAACGGAAATACGAATTCTCAGGGTTTTAAGAAAAAGAAAAGGAAAGAAAAAAAAGAGGAAAAGAGAGAAAAGATAGAACAGAACAGAAAGAAAACAGCAGAACAATATCAGAATCTCATAATCGCAGCGGAACAACATATAATAAATAAATGAATAATCTTTAAACAAAGAACTATATCAGTTATTACATTACATTACATCATCAGAGTGTACAACTATCAACAACAACAATAAACCGAACAAACAGCGGAAAAGAAATACTATATACTAGTAATACGCCATGCCATCCATCTTGCCTCCAGCAACTCCTGAATTCCAGAATATCCTGATAAACCTTAACTCTTGACTGCCCGTGTGGAAATTGGTGGGCACCCAGAGTTTAGGAAGGAAAACAATAAACTCTGGGTCAGTCATGTGACTGGTGTGAGAACTAAAACAGTTTATTTTTATCTTCAAAAACAAAATAGAGGAATATTTTTAAAGTCAATTCACAATGCTTTTAAAATTGAGACTGCTATAAGGCCTCCCGCACACACACACAATGCAAACGCATAATCAGAGGAGATTTCTCCTTATGATAGTCAAAGATGCTTGATACGCATTAAAAAGAAACATTTGATATTATTACTAATGCATAGTGTAGGGAAAATCATTTCGAAAATAAAGATATAAATCTTAGCCAACGTACGACCATTATCGTATGCCTACTATAGCTACCATTCAAACAGTGGGGCACCACCATAAGTGAATGTTAGGTTCTACAACTAAAACCGTACAAGATCGTATTGTTTCTTTGGATTTCCAACAAATGGTCAGGCCAAGGAACTTCCCATCGCCACATGGAAACTCCTCTGGAATGACGTCCCGAGAACAAACCGGATCTCTGCCAACACAAGGCCGGGTTACCCCTAACTGGGTAACTACTGACACGAATATGTCATCATCCGGTCGTAACCGTTCTACATCCAAGGATCCTCGATTTCCAACAACCACAAAGCAATAAATTTGCAGCAACAACATAGGTTAAGTATCTAGGCTCCATACCATGATACCACCTTTATCCAGAAGGAATGACATACACTAAAGGGCGCTACGCCTAATAACCTTGCTGCATCCTTCCTGTTTTGACCATTTCCGGGGTGTGAGGTCCGACGAAGTCTCGTCCACAAAGCCACGCTTTGGTACAAAGCCATGCTTTGGGTCAACAAATGATCAAAGTAATGATCACAAAGATAAATGATCGAACAAATGATCATATCACAAATGATCAAATAATGATCATTTCACAGCAACACTCAGCATGTCACATTACCAAATTGGGAATATATCACTAATAACCATCAACTACATAACCTCTAAGCGCATACGTCTCAGAGAAGGGTGTTAAGCTAAGAGAATAAATTCTCCGCCACCAACAGAAATGTATTTGAAAGAAATCAGCTTTATATCTCAATTTGTTATGTCAGACATACAATCAATACAAGTCTGTTCCGGGATCGAACAGAACCAAAGGCACTTACAAAGAAGTCCTTGCAATCCGGATATTCACTAATCATGTCCGGACTTCCCATCACATATGGAATTTCTATACCGGGGCCATTCGGTGCAGAAACATTCGACGGTAATCCTTCCGTTTTCAAAAATATCCGGTCTTCAACACCGCTCTTCGAATGCAATTCATAACGACGTGTCACATATTCGGAATGGGTTATAGGACCCTAAGGTTCTTTCCCGGCTAATCCAAATAGTGAGCGCTTATTCAAAAATAAGTGTGGCATTCAAATTCAAGCAAATCTCAACAAATACCCATTCAAAGGTAAATACTGATAGTCGGTTATTGAACTATCAATGAATATGCACAACATCACCAGATTCCAAATAGTTTTCCAAATTATTTATTTTCCAAAAATATCTTTACAAGGTATATAATTTTCACACTTCAACCATTTGAAAACAATTTTCAAATCACTTTTCACCTTGACCACTTTTGAAAACAAATTTCAAACATTTTCCTTACGCGGAAATACTTTCATTTCAACATGGTTCATTTAAACCAATTAAATAAATCCTTAACGATTTACTTTATATTTACGTTCAAAATCCGTAAATTAATTCTCACACTTCAAAATAAATCAACGTTTATTTTTAAACAAATTCCCCTTTCTTTTATAAATTCCATAGTGAATTTATATTCCAAAATATTTATGAATACACAATTTCAATTAATCATTTTCAATTTATCATCAAAAATATAAATTCTCAAAACGTTTCATTTCACATTGGAAAAACGTTTCCATACTTATTTATTAATAAGTAATTCACAAATCTTTTTATTTTCAACATTTGGAAAATATTCAATATACCTAAATCAAAATTAAGTATAAATTTCATTCTTTAAGGAAATCATTCTCTTAAACATATTTATTTGGGCCAAAACGAATGTTGCGTAAAACATCGTTACGACAACCCAAAATCACTAATATAGGGATTTGAAATTAAAATAGATACATAAATCGCAATACTACACAAAACATTTCCTTTCGGAATACAATAACAACAGTGTTATAGTCCACCATTTCCTTCTATTTCTCGAAAACTTATATTTCGACAATGAATGTTGAAATCTATGGTTTCGAATCTTAACACATTTTAAAAACATCGTTAGATCGTTTTAATTCTATTTAAAACATCACATCCGAAATAATTTCTTTAACATATTATTCACTATTCAAAAACGTGAATATACTTCGTTAACCAATTTCATCATTTCTATACATTTTATTTTAAAGGATTATTCACTGTCTAAAACGTGAATATAACTCCATTAATCAGCTATAACAATTTACTTATCCAAAATAAGTCGTTTTGAGGATTTATAAAACAATGTTTATAAATTCCATTTCTATTTATTTTATAACAACTTCCTTTTATAAATCTCCTTTATTAACCCTTCTCAATTTATAAGTCAATTATATACCAAATGTTCATATTATAAGTTAAATGCTTATAATTTATTTGTTTACAAAAATCGTTCTTTTAAACTTCCCAAATTATAAATCTTATAACTTATTAGATTCATTTCTTTACCCAAATTTATTCTTTTAATAACTTTACAAATTTTATAAACCTACTGCTTATAAAATTCCATTTATAACTTCACCATTTATAATTCTATAAATTTCATTCATCTATGAAATTCATTTACAATTCATTCTAACACTTATAAAAACTCGTTTTATAATTCAAATATTTTAATTTATAAATATCAATTTATAAATCTTTTATATAAATCAATTTATATTATTATTTTAAAACGTCTTTAAACTCCTTTATAATTTCATCATTTTGATTTACAAAATAATCAAAATTTATAAATCCTATATTTGAACTTTTTACAATCAATTCAAAAATCCCAATTTAAACTATTTCATAAAATCATTAACCCCATATTTTCAAAAATCAATTTTTAACTATATTTCTCAAAAATCATAATTTTTATAGCCTTAACATTATAACGTTTATTTATTTAAAATGAATCAATTCCAAAAATATTTTATAAACGTATACTTTCAAAAATCATTTTAAAAATCCTTTTAAAATTCCAAAATTGGCCCAATGATGCTACACACCAAATAGTCAATCACGACAACAACGACATCATATATCGATATGATAATCAATCAAATATCACAATATCTGAAATCAAATAAATACTATTGAGGAATCCAGTTGGATCCCTCCAACCTGTTTTCCTACATCCAAAAATGTTAGCACAATACCAATTCCGTTCCAGTACGGAATTATCGCGGTATATGGGATTTATAAAATATTATCCGCTTAATAGACGGCGCAATAGGGTCTCATCCGCTATATAATGCGGGAAATCAATTCCAAGTACATAAATAATACCAATTTCACTATACTGTGAAATATTCGCGGTATATGTTTTTAATAAATAACATCCGCTTACTAACAGCGCATAATGTCTATTTTAACAATTAATAGATAACAATCATCATTCAAACATGCATTCAAGTATTTTAAATACAACTATTTAAAATTAAAATCGAAAACGATTTGATTGAGTGAGAAGTTCTCACCTAGATTTCAATTTCGTTTTCAGCTTTTATTTCGAATAAAATTAAACGGACGTTTAATTTTACCCGAAATTTTCGCTAGCTCCAAATGACTCCAATCCAGTTCCATAGCGTAGTGCTCGTCCATAAGAACCCAACGCAATTTGTTTCGCGCGTTTTCGACCTCGTATGAAAAAGATACGAATTTACGAATTTTACACGAATTTTTAATCTAAAATTTACAACTTAATTTTATATTTTTAAACCTAAATTAATCAAGGCCGTGTGATCCAAGCCCCTGCAATCGTGGCCGCTCCCTCTTCATCTCCCCCAACAGGTAAAACACGCACGAAGATAACCCAAAATTGCCGTATCTAGGGTTTAGGACCGCATCACCTACGACGAACTAGAGCCCATCACTCCTCCACCATTCGAAGCGCCATGACTTTCTCTACACTCGGCTAGAACGCGGCAGAGCTCGGCCATGTATTCCCCCTCGAAATTCATGCCGAATGCATGGCCTTTGGACGAGCTTTGGCGACAATCCGTAGCACTATTCTCCATCATCACCGTTGATATACAAGATCTCATAGCCCTCTGCAACTTTCATGTTGAACGTTTCTTGAATTGATGAACGGATTTGAAGAAAAGAGAGGGAGGAGATAGGAAGATTTCGGCCTTTGGTTTTGAAAATGGCAGCCTGCAGATGAAAACCCTAGGGTTGCTTTCTCTTTGCAAATGTGAAATTTTAAGGGCTTTTATAGAAAATTTCGCTAACACTATTCATCCCGGATTTCCCGAACTCCAAACGAAGCGTACCGGTTAGCGTTTCTAAGGTTTACCCCGCATTCCGTACACAATGGAACGTGTTTCGGGAGCTAATTCGATCATCTGTGCGAGTTATGGCAATAAACGTTCGATTTAATTTAAATCGGTAAATCAAATTTCTAGGCATTTTGGCTTGCACCGGACAAACGGTAAATCCGATTGACATGAAATTTGAAACCATACAAGAATATCACATTACGGATCCGATGAAACTAGTTTCGTCGAAATCCGAGACTGTTTGAAAAATGGCTATTTTAACTCGCCAAACAAATATTAAAACAATTTCGATGCGTTTCGAGCTGCAATAGTCAAACAAAAACTCCGATTGACACGAAAATTGAAATCCGATAATAACTAACTATTACGGATCCAATGGAACTAGTTTCGTCCAATTCTGAGACTGTTCGAAAATTGACTAATTTCACTAGTCGATTAAATATTAAAATATTCAGTTTTCACAAATTAACTTTTAATTCGATTTTAAAAGTTCTAAAATATCATTCTAACTTCAATATGATAAAATAAAATTTTACAAATCATTTCAATCATATTTAACCCAATTTTCAATTATTTCTGTATTTTCAACTATTAAATTATCGATTTAATTATCCAATTAAATCCAATTATTCGAAATAAAATTATTCGACTTATAAATTTCACTTATTAATATTTAAAATTAATTAAAATATACGAATTTAATTAACAGAAATTCTGGGTCGTTACACCTATAGTATCGCTTTTGGAGTTGGTCCTTTGTCACCACTCGAGAGATACTTGGTTTGTCGCCTTTGGGCTTGTGGATCCTTGTTTATATAGTACTGAGCACGTGCATCTTTTGTTTCATTGATATTTATATTTCCCTAAAGTATCGCCTTTCGGGGTAGGTCTTTTGAACCGCTCGATACATAGCGATTACCTTGTGGTAACTTGTGTTACCTTTATTGGTATTTGTGATTTGCCTTTTGGCTTGATTTGGGATATTCATATCCTTTGTTTATTTGAGTTGGCGATGATATGAGGCTTGTTACGATTCATCTTTTGCTAGATGATCGAGTAATCTCTTTTAGAGATATTTGTGGTACTTTATGACCTTGCATGTTCATTATCATTGAGCTTATCTAACTGATTTGTTTAGCTAGACTGACCCGTGTATTTTTATACTCGGGTCAAACCGAGGTGTTTCAGGTTAGGTACATTTGGACATCGCATATTCTGCTTCCGCATGGACTATTCTGCTATCTCCTTTGTTATAGCTTTTTGTGTAGTCCTTTTTGTTGTAACTTTAATATGCATATTCTTTTGACTCGCATGTATAATGTGGTTGCTATACCATTTGCCATGTATCATTTTCTATACTCTGTGATGTATCTGTATATGTGTATATGTATGTGATGATCTACTGTTCTGTGATTTGATTTACATTTGAGTTATTATATTTTGTTTTGTTAGATCTTATAGCCATTATAGTTTTGTATTAAGTATCTATTGGATATGTCGAGCAAAAAAAATGCTACATTTATCGACGTATTCAGTAGATAGTTAAGACAGGGCTATAGATGGTCACTCCTATCCATCTCTATTCTCCGTATTAGCAGACGGTATTACCTTGTAATATTTTTTGCTAATGTGGGTCTCGAAGTGGGGCATTACAGCTTGGTATCAGAGCTGAGCTCAGAACAAAATATGATAGACACAGAACAGAAACACGTATTATAGTACATCCAAGTATAATACACGTGATAACATAGTTTTCCACTATCATATCCCTCAGTCGTGCCTTTAGTCTTTTCATTTTTTTAGAATGGATAATAAGTTTGAAAACATTATAAGGGTTTTAAATATCACTATTTTTTAAAAAGTAGGAATTAGTCCTCAGATGGCTTAGATTTAAATTATGTGTATTGATCCTTAATGATTAGAGTTGTGCAGCGGAAATGGTGTGACGTTTTCGCTGGGCACATTTAATGCTTTGTTTTTAGTAAATGCTTGTTTGGTTAATAATTGCATGAATGTTGTTAGCATAGTAATTATTGAAATAATATTGAGTATGTGATATAATTGAGAGTTAGAAACCTACTCAATGCAAATGATAAGAACATGTGGTGTCTTCAAGTTGTAGCTACCGCAAGAATTATTAGAAGATTAAATTTTGAAAATGAAATTTAATCCATAAGTGGTTTTTACCCAAAGGTTATAATGAAATAAAAATTTATTGTTGAAGAATTTCATGGATGCATTTTAAAGAAGTGAAATTAATAAAAGAATTTTTTTTTGGAAAGAAAGCATCCTTGTGAATGGAAAATCTTTCTAACAAGAGGTATACTAATATATATAACTTGATTGTTTTATGAATTGATTGTATGGTTGTATAATTAGAAAATATTTTATGTTTTGAAAATAAACATTGTTATAACCAAGTTTAAGGTTCCTTAATAAATCAAAACAGGTTTTATAATTTCTTGTGTCAATTAGCTAATAAGTATTTTAAGAATTCAGGTCGATCCGTCTGATCAGCGTTATCGATAGGGATTCCTAAACGCTTATGAGGCGATGTGATACATGCTTTTGAAATGGCAATAAAAAATATTTACTAGTATGGATGTTGAATGCAAAAATATATAGATATTGCAAAGATTTTGAAAATTTTAAATTGCCATTTGACATAAGTATTTTATATACATACTTAAGGACTTATGGAAATAGTGTGACATAGAGGGCAATGGAGAGGTAATGTTGATCTTGGCTAACTTTGTAATCCTTGAAATGCCATTCACTACAAATATATTAGTTAGATGTTATCATTTTATAAATTGATAATTTGAAAATTTGAATATAGTTTCATTTAAATAAATTGTATTCATTATTGGTTATAGTAAATGTTTGTGAAATTTTACATACACGAAAATTTAAAATGCTTAAGTAAGCTTTTGGGTAAAGTATTTCGGAAAATATTACCTTATGCTAATTTGGTGCTTTTGAATTAGAATGAAATTTAATAAGGAGCAAAACTAATAGAGTAAGTTTGGTTATGAATTTAAATAGTTTAAAAACTTGTTAATTATGTATTTGTGAAGTTCAATTGAGAACAAGTTTGAACTAAGTATTAACCTTAGCTAGTTCTAAGTGATAATAAAATAAATGTTTAGCTTTGTGGATTAAGAGAAAAGTGAATATACATTTATTATAAAATGCAATTTTGTGAAAAGCTAGAAATAATAATAAATAGTGTAACAAGATAAGATTTTTAATTGTGAAAGAAATTAAAAAAAATCAATATGTAATTCCAAAGTCTAGTTTGGACAAATAATTGTTTCTTACTAATATAAGAAAGTAATTATCTTAACTAGAATATGAGTCTTATTTTAAAAGACTTGTTTGTTAATTGGGAAAAAGTTTTCTTTGCAAACCATTTTGAAAGTTTGTTGTATGTATTATAGTGCAATTCTAGATGTATTAGCTTTTCGAAGAAATGAATCATGTAATAAATGTTTTAGAGAAAAGATTTTGATCTAAAATTATGTAGTTTGGATTTAGTTACGGTTTGAAAATTTTGTCAATAAAAGGTCTTGTATCGGAAATTTTTGATTGGAAAGTGCTGTTTAAAACAGCGATAACTTATGCTTACAAATCCAAATGAGCCCATTCTTGTTGCAAAAGAGAGTGCTTTCAGTAAGCTAGAAATCATCTTTACATCATTTTTGAAAATTGTGCAGTGGTTATTCAAAAAATGAGTATGAAAACTGACGGACATCTCTGTCTTCTTTTATAATTTCTGAGTTTAAAGCTGAAAATAAATTGGGCATGACTTTCAAAGCGTAAATCCAATTTTGATCATCTTTATATCGCTGGAAAGCTTGGACTAAATAGAATTACTTTTATTTTATGAGTATTTTCAGATTATGGGTTTTACTATGCCAAAATCCCGAGTCTTTGTAGCAGACCTAAATTTGACAATTTGAAGTTTTGAGTTGTTGTTTTATTTAAACGATGATTTTAATGCTTCATATGTTTATAAGTGCATGCTAATATGTTTCAATAAGTTAAGCGCAGGTGTAAGAGGATATTTGAATAATTAATTAGCAAAATAGTAAGTATAAAAGTAAGAATGCTCGTATTTTTAAATGCTAAAAATGAAAGGTATGAATTGCTAGGTGTTTTTGTGTTAAAAATATACATTGTATTCCAACCTTTTGGTCGATGTATATTTACAATTCATATTTATGAAATTGTAAAAGGCTCTCCATGCGAAGGAGACTCTGTCGAATTTTTTTGAAAGTTAAACATCTAGAAAAGTTTTGAGAAAATTTAGTTAGTGAATATTTAGAGCCATCAATGAAGGTCTAATAAGTGTCCTTTTAAATCATAAAGTAAATAGGTTTAAAATTTGATAAATTTAGTGGAAAAAATTTGCTTATTGTAGTATATTTATTTTTGGAATTAGAGTATGGAACAACTCTAATTTAATTTACTTTAATTTAAAGTAAAGATGATTGAATTGAAAATTTAAGTAAGAGACTTCGAAAAATTTTCAAATATTGAAGTTTGAATTTTGTGTATAAAATAAAATGGATTTGAGTGAAAACTCTTATAAAAAAAGAATTTGAGAAAATTTCTTGTAATACATTCTTGTGTGTCTTGCCTTAGTGCGATTCTTTTGATGACCTGCATTCATGCAGTCATGTTTTATGGTGGTAGCTTGAATACCACCTATATTTTGCTGAATCTTCTTTTGATGATTGTGCTTATTCGTGTTACTCCTTTAAAGGAGATAAGTGCGTTTCAGTATATTCAGAAAGTTGGCTCCTAATTATATATGACCATCTACTATTACAGAACGCATTGGTTCGATTGCTTTCATGCATCGTTTTCTGTTCCGTTTGGGTATTCATGATATGTTCCAGGTAACCCAATTTCATTCTATCTTCGAGATTTAATATCGATTGTTAATTCTCCTATGTTGCATGATCACGAGTCTCACCGATTTGTGCATTGTGCCGAATTCTATTCGTGTATTTTTTTCGAAGACTAAACACCTTTGAAATAAAAATGTTCCGCTTATGAAATTCTATGGTCCGCCAACCCTAAGTATTGTACTTGGGAAACCCTAGGATTTTCCGAGCAAACTTGTCTTGATCCTTTCATCCTCTGTTGAGGGTGAATATCTATGATCCTATCTTTTGATTTGAATCTTTTTGTCATGAAATGGATGTTATGGATAACTTCCATTATAGAAATTGCGTGGACGCAATTTTTTTAAGGGAGAGAGTCTGTAACAACCCTAGTTTTGGAGATTTCCTGTAAATATTAAGTTATAACGGTAGTTATAATTTAATATTGTGAATTAAAATAAAATCGAAAGTTTTATATTGTTTATTTGGCATAAACAATGAACTTTGATAATAAAATGAGAAAAATAAGGTTTTGAACTTTATTTTATTTATTTGGGTTAAAAAAATGGAAAATTGGTTCTATTTAGAGAAAATGCAATAACTGTATTAATTATTGCAAATTACTTCTTTTAATAATTTTTAAAAGAAGTATGTGATTTTTAAAGGATTTTTATTTAAATAAAAAGGTGTGCTTTAGAGATTTGGTAATAAGATTGATTCACAAAATCTAATAGCTTTTAAATTATCATACAAGGTATTCGCTTGGGCAATATTAATGTATCATCTTGATTCACAAATTCTTTTATCATTTATAACCAATTATTACATGCTTTTGTCTAATTAATTTATCCATTATCACAATTCCCTATACATATATGTTGTCAACATAAGATGCAAATATGATCATATATATGTATATTTTTTATTAAAACTCTGTTATGTTTATATGTTTGGAGATGTAAATTTGTTGTTGAATTAATAATTGTATTTTTCTTCTTAATTTTAATTTTGAGAATTTTTATGGAATAAGGTTTATTAGGTTAATTTTAATCTATACAAACAATTTCACATATAACTATATAATTATATGATTTTGCTAATCAATGGAATTTTTTCATATGTTCTATTTTATAACAAAGAAAATTGCAGTTTTTAATATGTAGTTGTTAAATTAAATCATATATGTTTATGTATGTTTAATTATTTTCTTGTACATTTGTCAAATTAAATTCACATACATATTTTATTAGATACTAATTATGTGATTAAAATAAAGAGAAAGTTTCGCTAATTTACTTTGTGCAAGCAAATTTTTGTTAAGGTAAAGATTTGCTAATTTACTTTGTGCAAGGAAAGTTTTATTAAGGTATTATGCAACCATATATCCGATTATACGTAGAGGAAAGTTTTTTTAATTTGTTTATTTTAAATGGAATTTTTGTTAATTTGTTTAGTGTAAGTAAAGTTTTGTTCATATATTTTGCAACCATATATGTGACTATATACATATAAACATGCATATATACATATACGTATGGTTTTTATCTCTATATTCATATACATATGTATAAACATCTGTTTAGTTATAAAATTATTTGGTAATTCAAAGTGCATTTAAGTGTATTTAATGTGCATTCAAAGTGTCTATATGTGTAAAGCTTTCATTTATGGTCATAAGCATGTAGAGTATAAATAGTTATTTGTTGCCAATTATTCCTTATTCAAGTATTACTTTATTTGGTGTTGGTATCGTAAAATTAAAACTACAATATATTTTACAAGTAATGTATTGATGGTTAGAAATTCTGACATTTTATACCACAATTGTATGAGTATGCATATATATAAATAAATGCGAAAATTATATCATTTATAAACACCACAACGTTGCGCATTTATAATTCACACTGGAATATATTTGGATAAACTTACATTTTATGCCATGTATTATTTAATAATAATAATATTTAATGTATCAATCAATTTAATTAAAGAGAGATAAATGAAAGGTTTCTCTTTCCATATAAATAATATGCCCTCTCATTGATTGAATTAGTTAAGAGAGGGAAATAAAAAATTTTGTTCTTTAAATAAATTTATGCCCCGTTATTAATTAAATAAGTTAAGAGGAAGGAATTCAAAAGTTCCCTTCTCTAAATAAATTCTTCTTATTGGCTCCTAAAAGCCCATTAGCCTAGTCTAAGAGAAGGAAATGAGAAAAACTTCTCCTGTACGTATAGGAAATCATTCTCATATTCTCATCTGCTTCCTCAAGTCAGAAAAAAGAAAAAAAGAACCCATTTTCTATTTCCAAACCCTAACCAAAAATCATAAAATTAGACTCAAATTTGGTGTTTTAAAAATCAGTTTGAAGCTAAATCTACAGTTTTACAGGTTGTAGAAGCTCAAATTCAACCCAAGCTTCAATCTTTCTCCATTAATTCGGGTATTTGCTATGATAAATCAAAGGTGAGTTACTGCTCACAATTGCTAGCTGAAGCAAAAGCTTCGAAATGCCAAAATCTACCCAAAAATAGCTTCAATACAATGATTTTACGCTCATGTTTTGTTTTGTGAAATCTGGGTTTGTATGTCACTTCGCACATCGTTTTCTCCCAAATCCGGCAACGAAAAGCTGCCGAATTTTCTTCGGCTGATAGCCTATGTGTTGTAGTAAATGCCTACCAAATTTCATTGCAAAACATGTTCGCTTGATGCCTGAAAACTACACTGCAAAATCAATGCACAGCCTGAAAATTTTCTGTGCATATTTTGTTCTGCGTTGCCACAAACATGGACTGAGTCCATGTTTGAGACATCGTATCTTTTTCATTTATTATTATAATTGCATGATTCTTTTTTTCTGAAAGATGAAGTTCTCTTCTGTATACATACCACATTTCAGGTTTTTTTGACATTGATAGCTTATATAAATACGTTGCCAAACTTTGACCTGAGCCATGTTTTTGCCCAGAGGTTTACAGTGAAAACACTGTCTGAGTTCAACTTTGAGACATCATAACATTCTCATGTTTTATCCAAATTGCATCATTACTTTTTTGTTAGAAAGATAAAATTTTCTAATACAAGCAATCAAATTTTAGGCTCAATCCGATGCAAATTGATTCTCTGTTTCATGCCTGGAAGTTGAACCAAAGATTGTTTCAGGCCTGTACATTTTCGGTTTTTGAACTGTTGCAAACATGGCCTGAGTCCATGTTTGAGATAGCATAACTTCTTCATTTCAAGTAAGAATCAAACGATTCTTTCTAAGGATCAAAGGAGAAGCAATTGTTATGCTTCTACCAAATTTCACCAAGATCTGGATTCATTTGTCCCTTCGAACTCATCGTCGAAGTTGAACCTTTGCGCTGTTTTTACACAGCAGTTTATAGTGGTTTTAGTCCAACTTCGGAACGACGCAGTTTCTTCGTTTCAAGTCGGAATTGAGTGAATCTTTCTGTAGATTGGAGTAGGAATGTTAAAAAATATTCCTACAAAATTTCATATCATTTGGACTCTGTTTGCAGGTCTAAACTTGCTTTCGAACTTGGGTTCGCAGCGTGTTTTCAGCGGTTTTTATGCTTGGGTTTTATAAAGCATTTTAAAGTGTTTTTCAAACAAATTGTCTTGTGAAATTATTATTTAGTATTATTTAAGTATTAAATTATTTACTCCATCATAGGAGAATTTCAAAGGCAATTTCCAAGTGTTTTCAAATGATTTCAAAACTTGTTTCAAGTTATTTTCTGAGTAAAATTACACTATTTTCAACTTCGAACGAAGTAGGAAGGTAATTAAATGGTTGGGTAAAACACGTACTATGGAATACATGAGTTTATCTTTCCAATTAATTCCTAATCTACTCGTTTGATCGTTTTGACCTTCTGGTCTAGTTTACCGATGACATGAGGTAAACTTTGTATTGTTTTGAGTGTGGAATTGACTAATGGTTAGTTAATCGTTTAGTGAGAACGTGTGGTATGGGACACATGTTAACAAATTTCGGGTTCCTTTCCGAGAGTTTGTGACACATATTGCCACTTAGTGGTGTCCAGTACCGGGCCTCCTGACCTTCGCCACTACGGTTTGTTGCCTTCGGGTTTGTTGTCCTATGGTATCGCTTTTGGCGTTGGTCCTTCGTCACCGCTCGAGAGATACTTGGGTTTGTCGCTTCGGGTTTGTTGCCCTATAGTATCGCTTTTGGAGTTGGTCCTTCGTCACCACTCGAGAGATATTGGGTTTGTCGCCTTCGGGTTTGTTGCCCTATAGTATCGCTTTTGGAGTTGGTCCTTCGTCACCGCTCGAGAGATACTTGGGTTTGTCGCCTTTGGGTTTGTTGCCCTATAGTATCGCTTTTGGAGTTGGTCCTTCGTCACCGCTCGATAGATACTTGGGTTGTCGCCTTCGGGTTTGTTGCCCTATAGTATCGCTTTTGGAGTTGGTACTTCGTCACCGCTCGAGAGATACTTGGGTTTGTCGCCTTCGGGCTTGTGGATCCTTGTTTATACAGTACTGAGTACGTGCATCTTTTGTTTCATTGATATTTATATTTCCCTAAAGTATCGCCTTTCGGAGTAGGTCTTTTGAACCACTCGATACATAGCGATTACCATGTGGAAACTTGTGTTACCTTTATTGGTATTTGTGATTTGCCTTTTGGCTTGATTTGGGATATTCATATCCTTTGCTTGTTTGAGTTGCCGATGATATGAGGCTTGTTATGATACATCTTTTGCTTGATGATCGAGTAATCTCTTTTACAGATATTTGTGGTACTTTATGACCTTGCATGTTCATTATCATTGTGCTTATCTCTAACTGATTTTTTTATCTAGACTTACCCATGTCTTTTATACTCGGGTCAGACCGAGGTGTTTCAGGTTAGGTACATTTGGACTTCGCATATTCTGCTTCCGCATGGACTATTCTGTTATCTCCTTTCGTTACAGCTTTTTGTGTAGTCCTTTTTGTTGTAACTTTGATATGCATATTCTTTTGACTTGCCTGTATAATGTGGTTGTTATATCACTTGCCATGTATCATTTTGTGTACTCTGTGATGTATTTGTATATGTGTATATGTATGTGATGATCTACTGTTCTGTGATGTGATTTA
Source organism: Allium cepa (assembly GCA_030765085.1). Taxonomy (NCBI): domain Eukaryota; kingdom Viridiplantae; phylum Streptophyta; class Magnoliopsida; order Asparagales; family Amaryllidaceae; genus Allium; species Allium cepa. The sequence continues at coordinate 956,286,840 of CM060939.1, read as the reverse complement.
AATTTGAGTTATTATATTTTGTTCTGTTAGATCTTATAGCTATTATAGTTTTGTATTAAGTATCTATTGGATATGTCAAGCAAAAAAAAATGCTACATTTATCGACGTATTCAGTAGATAGTTAAGACAGGGCTATAGATGGTTGCTCCTATCCAGTTCTATTCTCCGTATTAGCAAACGATATTACCTTGTAATATTCTTTGCTAATGTGGGTCTCGGAGTGGGGCGTTACAATATATATTTATATCTATTGTGATATTGTAAAAGCACCTCCGTACAAAGGAGGTTATAGTGAAATTTTCTGAAAATTTATGGCGTTAGAAAATTTTCGGGAAAATTTGGGAAATTTTTTGTGAAAACTAAGTTTTGATTTGAAGTTAAGGGTTAAACGATGTAGTTGGTTTTGAAAAGATAACTATATATGGATTTGAAAATTTTAGTGAAGTTCTATAAGAGGTTTAACTATGGATTTTGGAAAAGTTAAACATTTAAATGAATTTGAAACTTAATTTAAACGAATTGTTTTGAAAAAATTAATGAATTTGGGGCATTTTTCTTACTTGGTAATTTCGAGGATGAATTTTTTTTAAGGAGGGGAGTTTGTAACGACCCAGAATTTCTGTCATTTGAAATTCAGATATTTAATTGATTTTAAATATCAATAAGTAAAATTTGTAAGTCGAATAATTTATATTTCGAATATTTAGATTTAATTGAATAATTAAATCGATAATTTAATATTTGAAATTGCGTAAATAATTGGGAATTGGGTTTAATGTGAATAAAAAAGATTTATAAAGTTATATTAAATCATATTGGAGTTAGAACAATGTTTGTGAACTTTTAAAATTGAATTAAAAAGTTAAATTACAGAAATTGAATATTTTAATATTTAATCGACTAGTGAAAATAGTCATTTTTCAAACTGTCTCGGATTTCGACGAAACCAGTTTCATCGGATCTGTAATGTTATATAATTGTAAGGTTTCAAATTTCGTGTCAATCGGATTTACGGTTTGTCCGGGGGAAGCCAAAACGCATAGAAATTAGTTTAATCGATTTAATTTAAATTTGATCGTTTGTTTCCGTAACTCGCACATATGATCGAATTAGCTTCCAAAACACGTTCCATTTTGTCTAGAACGTGGCGTAACCCTAGAAACACCAGTCACTGCAAGAGATTTGGAGTTTGGAAAAATATGATGAATAGTGTTTTTGGTGAATTTTCTATATAAGGACCTAAATATTCACATTTGCAACACAATTCAAATCCCTAACCCTAATTTATAGGAGCCGCCACTTATGCTATCAATGGCCGAAAACACCCTGCCTCCTCCTCCATTTTTCTCCAAATCCGTGAGCTTACAGCACATACTTCCAACTACAACGTCGAAGAGCATGTCGTGATCTTCGGAACCAACGGCTGTGATCGGAAAATACTTCGCCGATCGATGGAAAATCGAATCCAAAGTCAGCGTGTTCGCGCACGTTTTTCAAGAGATACTGGCGACCGACCTTCGTGCCATGGTGGCCGAAGGTGGAGCTCACGTTGGTCGTTCGAGTGGTGGTGTTTGATCTTGTTCTCGACGTTGGATGGTGGTCGCGTCGTTTGCTTTCGAACGGCATTGTTGGGTTTCGGTTGCGCATGTTCAACCTGGGGAAGAAGCAAAGATGAGCAGCCTGGATTCATCAAGTAAGAATCAACGGCTCTGATTAGTTAAGGTTTAAAAAGAATATCAAAATTGTAAATATTAATATATTTAATTCGTTCGAACATTAAAAATGTGTAACTCTTTCATACGAGGTCGAAAGCGCACGAAACGAATTGCGTTGGAATCGTATGGACCGGCATTGCGCAATGGAGCTAGTTTGGAGTCGTTTGGAGCTAGTGATAATTTCTGGTAAAATTAAACGCACGTTTAATTTTATTCGAAACAAAACGCTACAACTGTTATCGGAAACTCAAGGTGAGAACTTCTCACTCAGTCGAGTTGTTTCGATTTAAGTTTTAAATAGTTAGATTTAAAATTGCTTAATTGTATGCTTGGATGATTAATTATTATCTATTGTTTTGAAATAGACCCTATACGCCGTATATTAAGCGGATGTTATTTATTAAACACATATACCGCGATAATTCCAACTTGAATGGAATTGGTATTATATATGTACTTGGTGTTGATTTCCCGCATTATATAGCGGATGAGACCCTATTACGCCGCATAATAGCGGATAATATTGTATATATCCCATATACCGCGATATTTCACCTCGAAGTGGAATTGGTATTGTGCTAAATCTTTGGATGCAGGGAAACAGGTTCGAAGGATCCAACTGGATTCCTCAAACATTTGAATTCATTTCATATGTTATGTGTTGGTTGATTTATAATCAGTGTGATTATCTTTGTGTTTGAGATTGTTGAAGGCTATAGGTTAGCCGAATATATTTTTGGTATCATTGGATACCGAAAATATATAAAAATTGGATTTTTAAATTTCAAGTTGAAAGTTATAGTAAAAAAATATTTTTGAGAATTGGATAAGTTAAAAAGGAGTTTTAAAAAGACAAAGTTAATTTTGAAACCATATTGAATAAAATTCCAAATTATGGAAAAAAGGGCTAAATAAATGGATTTTGATTTATACTATTATAAGTTGAAGAAATTTATTTTAAAAAGAAATGATTTTGTAAATTCACTGGAAATTTGTTAAGTAGAAATTAATTGGTTTTGATAATTACTTTAGAATAATTAATCAAGTATTAACTATTAATTAAGAGTTAATTAATGATCAATGAAAGGATAATTTATTAAATGTTTTTATAATAAATTGGCTATTAATTTACCATAATTAGCAAATTTTATTCATAGAAATTTATTTGATTTAAATTAATCAAATGATTAAATTTATCCTACCTATGGATGTTTGAATTATATTGGATGTTAAATTGTTTGATACCTTTGATATGTGATGCTTTGTGATATATCCTAATGTTTGTTGTGATCTGTAATTTGTTTATTTGTGATATATATATATATATATATATATATATATATCTGTGATATGTGAATGAAAGATAAGCGTTATAGTTTATACCGCTTATCAAATATATTGTTATATTTTGGTCTGTGATGGTTGAATGTTGTTGCACTATTGTGTTAAACCCTTGGACTACACAATACGCACACAAAATGTGGATTTCACGTGGAAATCAGTTAAGTCACAGATTTTTGACAACTCTAAAGATTGAATTTTTGAATCCAAATTTGTTTTGGAATTGGAACTGAAAGTTTTTGAAAATGAATTTCAAAAATAAGAGTTATTTTAAATAATTTAATAAAAATTGGAATTTAAATCATTTGATTTAAATTTTGAATTCAATATTTGAAATTGAATCCAATGATTTGGGATTTATGGTCTAAAAGATTGTACAAGTTATAAAAGGTGTTTATACGGGTTTAACCATTTAAAATATGGTTTTGGAAATTTTAAACTTAAATCCAAATTTATACTTGAGTGGCTTTAACTCATGAAAAATTATAATCAGTTTTTCCTAAAACGAAAACTATCTGTTTTCAAATAATAATAGCTTTCACATAAGGAAAGAAATTCCCATTTGTGTTAAAAGAATGTAAATTTGAAATTAAACTGTTTTGAAGGCTATGAATTAATTTTTGTGAAAGGTTGTTGAACTTGACCTGAAATAAAGGAGTATTTCATATGGTGTATCTTTTATATTATAAAAGACTTGAATTGTGAATAGTTTTGAAGGCTATAAGTTAAATCTTGATTTAAGATTTAATGAGTTAATCCAATTGAAATGGAAATTTATCTGGGAATCTGGGAATAAATCTTTGCAAAACTGGGTAAACTTTGTGAAGTAAATCTTTTTGTTTAAAGATTTAAAATGGTAATTTGTTTAAAACATTTGAAAGAAAGGGTTTTGGTAATAAGTTGTGACTTAATTGAAATCCCAAAATCCATGTTTTAAAAATATAGCGTTCACTATTCGGATTAGCCGAGAGAGGACCTTTGTGTCATATAACCCATTCCGAATGAGTGATATGACATAATGGATAGCATTGAAGACCGGTGGTGAAGACTGGGTATTTATGAAAATGATAGGATGACCTATCGATTGTCTCTGCACCGTTAGCTACAGTATGGAGATTTCCTTTGTGATGGGAAATTCGATTGGGATTGTGAATACCGGGATTGCAAGGGCTTCTTTGAAAGTGCCTTCGGTTCTGTTTGAACCCGGAACAGACTTTTATGGTTACGTGTCTGACATTACATTTTGGGATATAAAGCAGATTTCTTTCAAATACATTTCTGTTGGTGGCGAAGAATTTATTCTCTTAGCTTAACACCCTTCTCTGAGACGTATGAGCTCAGAGGTTTTGTAGTTGAAGGTTATCAGCGATATACTCCCAATTTCGTAATGTGGCATGCTGAGTGTTGTTGTGTGATGATTATTTGTTGATGAAAGCGCAGCTTTGTGAAAAAGCGTAGCTTTGTGGACGAGAATCGTCAGACCTCACACCACGGAAATGGTCGAAACAGGAAAGGTGCAGTAAGGTTATGAAGGTCGCTCCCTTTAGGGTATGTCATTTCCTTCTGGAAAAGGGTGGTGTCAGGTATGGAGCGCTAAAGCTTAACCTATGTGGTTGCTACAGTCTCATTTTCTATATGGTTGTTGCTTTGTGATCGAGGGCCCTCGGATAAAGGTCCCAAAGGACTAAGGGGTGGCATATTCATGTAGTAGTTACCTCGTTACAAAGATAACCCGGCCTTGTGTTGGCAGAGATCCGGTTAGGTTCTCGGGACGTCCCGCCAGAGGCTTACCCATGTAGCAGCAGGAAGTTCCTTAGCCTGACCATTTGTTGGGAATCCAATTCCCAATAAAGAAACCCTGTACGGTTTTAGTTGTATAACCTGTTATTTATTTATGGTGGTCATCACTGTTTAGATGGTAGCTATAGTAGGCATAGTTCAAAATGTCTATGCTGGCCAAGATTAAAATTATACTTTCGAAATGTTTTCATCACCGTGCACTAATAATAATATCAAAAATGATTTGTTTTGCATAGTAAGCATCTTTGACTATCATAAGGAGAAATCTTCTCCAATTCTGCGTTTGCATTGTGTGTGTGGCGGGAGGCCTTATGGTAGTTTCATCTTCCAAAAGCATTGCGGATATTTTTCACTTCCCTCGTTGTTGTTGTTGTTATAAAGATAAATAACTGCTTTAGTTCTCACACCAGTCCCACGACTGACCTGGAGTTTATTGTTCCCTTCGTAAACACTGGGTGCCCATAATTTTCCACACGGGCAGACTAGAGTCAGGTTATCAGGTCATTCTGGATTCAGGAGTGCTATGGAGCTCAAGTGGCGAGCTGGATGGCGAGACGTATTACTTGTATATGATATTATCTTTTCATTGTAAATTCACTTGTAAGGACATGTTTGTTTAACTATCCATTGTTTTGTTGTGTTGTATATCGTTGTTGTACACTCTGATGATGATGTGATGTAATGTAATAACGATATAGTTCTTTTTTTTAATGATTATTCATTTATCTATTATATGTTGTTCCGCTGCGTTATGTGAGATTCTGTTATTGTTTCTGTTGTTCTTCTTTCATTCTATTTTCTTCTTCTTCTACCTCTTCTTTAAACCCTAATGGTACGGTTTTTCGGCATTCGATTGCTTGGCAGTTGATATAGTGGACGTATTAATGTCGACTTTCGAAAGTCGAAGAATCGGGTCTTGATGAACTAAATCTTTGAAATTCAATTTATCATCAAATTTCAATTTTGAAACCAAACCTTTGAAGTTTTATCTTATACATTCAAAATTTAAGTCCAAAATGATTCCAATTTACAGTTTAAGGATTATTAATAACAACAGGATAGTGTCATTCAAATTATTTTTAAAATGTCCATTCATTTCCAGCTTCCAAATCTCAAACCTATTTTGAGATCACACAAGCTCCCAAATCAAAATAACCATTTAACTTCCCAAATTAAATATTAACTTCATCTTGAAATTTCTAAATCGGGTTGATCATTCAAACTTATTTAACTTCTTCCAAGTTAAATTCAATTTACTTAATTCAATCAAATTTACCCAATTTGAATTCCCATTTCAAATTTTGAACTTCTCATAAATAATCTTCCTGCTTATTAAGTTCAATAACTTATCACTTTGGGTATCATATCTTATTCCAAATTTAAAACTCAATATTTAGAGTTTATTTCAAACTAACTTTGATATTATGTATATCCATACATATATACATATTTACTTCTTGGCCCAACAAGCCAAATTTTAAAATTTAGACCACCTTTGGTTTTAATTCAAAACAAATTCTTTTAAAGTTTACAAACAACTTCTTATTCTAAATTAAGGTTACATTCAAAATAGTTTAAATAATATTATTTCCTTTAATACTTCGAAAACTATTTCAAATGTTTAGATTTAGAATTTAGAACTTCACAAATGGAAACCCACTTTAAATTTACATTCCTTCTAATTTACAAGTTATTCTCTTTAAATGGTCACTTCCTTAAAACATTTCATTATTATTCAACAACTATTTATGATAATAACCAAGATTACCATCTCTGAAAACCAATTCATTATTATCTTATTCTGCAACACTTCTCCAATTTAAGATTTCAATTTCAATTTGAATCCATTTCAAACTTATCTTTATTTAATTTTAGTTTGTTGTATTATATTACTTCTTAATTTAATTCTAAAAATTTAACAACCAATTCCCTTAATATTTATTAGAAAGAATTATTGCTTTGTATGTCAAAATATATTCTTATATAAAATCATTTAAAATCTTTATATAAGAAAATAACAAGTACGCTCTCATACACACACACACACACACACACACACACACACACACACACACACACGCACGCACACACACTCAACTCATTATAGGGTACTACCGACCCTATTCTTAATGAGTAAACCCACCAGAGCCAAGGTTCTAGCTTAACCCTTTCGCTCTGATACCAAATGTAACGACCCGGAAATTTCAATCCCGAAAATTCCAGATAGTTAGTGAAAAGAAGAAAGAGAAAGAAGAAGAAAACAAAAAAATCAAACTCGGAATCTCACATTCGCAGCGGATAAAATATAATATCACATAAATAATAGTTTTACAAAGAAGATATGTATCATTAACTTATACTTTTGTGCATCAGAGTTACAACATATATATAAACAGTGGACATATACAATCAACATGTCCCAGATATGCAACAATATATCGCAGCGTAAATACTCCAAACGTTCTTGCCATCCAACTCGACTCCTGAACTCCAGAACGTCCTTACCTGAAAATCTGTAATACTCGGTCTGACCCGAGCATTACATCAAAGTAATACTCGGGTCAGGCTGGAAACCGGCATGAGTAAACCCGTCTAGCATGAATTACAAAACATACAACATATATATAACCCGGGTACTTATATCAATTTACAACTTCACGAGATGTTATAGACATCACACACATCAATCCTAAGTGCTAAAGCTTAGATTAAATGATCCAGTTCACATAAATCATTCCATTGCACCCTATTGATTCCACATATCAAGATTATATAGAATCAAAGTGGTTTCGGATATTAACTAATACCCGACTCCAGTCTCTTCGAATTCAATAACATCTTATCCCAAATTATTCAAGTGAAACATAACTTCAAACTTTAAATACAGGATGTTACTTCCATAGCGATTTATCTCGTTAAATAACTAAGTTATTATTATTCAATCCAATCATACCACAAAACACTTCAGATCAGGAATATCAAATAATCTATAGCATTAAATATTATTCAGTAACTCATCAGTAAGATTTATTAGTCACACCGTTTCTAATTAATTTAAAAAAATAAATAAATTAACTTCCACCATTACTGCACATCCTAACACTTAATCAGTAATAAATTTCAATACAATTATTTATTCTTTATCTATCCACCTCAATCAATCTTCTTTAATTAATTATTCTAAATTAATTATCCTTGGTTAATTACTCCTTAATTACATTTAAGTAATTAACTCTCAGTTAATTACTCAAATTAATTAACCTCTATTTGTCCATATTAATTACATTGATCCTTAATTAATTACTCAAATTTATTTTTCTATAATCACTTATATTGATTAATTATCCATAAATTAATCATACTCATGAGCTCCCAAATTAATTACATTAATTAATCTTTTAATTATTCTTAACTGTTTACACTGTTTAAACCTTTAATAAAACTCATTTAAACAACTAACTATTCTTTAATTAATAATATCGATAAATTAATCCTCTAATTACTTACCTTAATTTATTAATTACCTTAAATAATATTTAAATTAATTGCAGAACAAAATAATTCTTAAATTTCATCTTGTAATCTTACTTTGAACAACACGCTATTTGAGATCTTCTTGATTTGTTCAGTTTATACCATAATCCTACCATCCTTTAAAATTCCTCATTCATTTTATTTGAATCGACTAGAGATTCAATCAAATGACTTGCCAAAAGAAAAAAAATTCAAATTCAACCAACTTTCTTAACCACAAAATAATAAACAATTAAATAATGTTAGATATGCTCGAAACTTGTTTTCAAAGATTTGGTTTTCCATGTAACTTGTAAAATTCAGGATGTTTCCCTGCCTTAAAACCTGGTACAACAATTACTCGCGTAAAAGTAAACTCGGTAGCTAAAATAACTCAGTCCAATGCTCAAAACATCGGGCACAACACGAGTCAAACCCAAAATTTCCTTATTCCTTCTTCTTCCCTACTCCTCGCTTTATTCAAACTTCTATTTCTACTTGAGTTTTGAAATTACAAAATAATAAAGCTTACACGACACAAAAACAACTCGGGCAACATAATAAAATCTTCGAATTCGACTTCGAGTTCGAACTAGCACCACAAAATACAGAAAACAACCAGATCAGACACACACGCGAGATGGTGCACGTGCACTATCACCGACCATGTTCTGACACCTCTGGCCCATCATCAACAAGTCACTCATCGTCAGGTCAATCCATTCCAGCCATCAACTCGATACCCCAAAGCCCAAATCAAAATCGAGCCTTTCTGAAGAACTTCGAAAACCAAACCCACTGAAAATCTGCCTCGACGAGGTGATTCTAGCCACCGGAACCACTAAGACTTCACTAGTGCCTTCATTTACGACCTCAGTATCTCTTCGTCAATCCACGTGCAGCTCGATGCACTATATAAACCACCGCGACAAATTTTCAAGCCTCGACATATCTAGGGTTTAAAACCCAATTTGCTTATCACCGATTCTACGGCGATCGTGAAGACTTAACCCCATTTTTTCCAGCTTCAATGATCGCCTAACTACCTCCAGCCAAAGCCTCATCCTCAAAAACTACTTCAACCGCTGGAGCTTACTTGAAAACTAAAAACCGGTCATTCCCAAATTGCTAACCCAGTACGCACCTAAAATTCATAATTTTAGTTTTAAAATTCGAGTTTTCTTGTGTTGATTCAAGCTACATGCTTGAATTCATAAAACAATTTGTTTGATTTTGAAATTTTTGCTGAAATCTTACTGTATTTACAAAATTACAGATTATCTACAAATTAAAAATAATTAAACAAGTTTAAAACTGGAATTATGATTTCTCAAACTCATATTGTTTTTAAATTCTAAGTTTAATAGTAATTTTTGGTAATAAGTTTAAATTTTTTTTCCTGAATTTTTAAACTATGTATATTCTTTTTTTCGAAATAGAGAAGTGCACGCACTAAAATCTTGCACAGATCAAAGTCAATCACCCATATCCGGAGATCCCTACTTATACATGCATGTGCATAACACAATTATAATCCACAATCACATGCTTAGAATTTAGATCCATTTTAAGTTTTTAAAGAAAAGGGTTGCTCATAAGTAAAAAAAATTCAAACAGATTTAAGCATGTAAAAGTGTAGAAGATTACTCAACTGCATATGCCTAGACAGAGAATCTCTGATTTTGATAATAGCTTTTGGACCTTAAAAATTGAGTTGCTGGAAAAAATGTTTTCTTTGATTAAAAATCTTACATGCTTGCTTCTGAAATCTGAAAACTGAGTGGTTGTAGTTTGCTTATCAACTAAAATGCTTGCTTTCCCAAAACAGAACTAAAGTTGCTCATTTATCTCAGGTTGTAAAAATAGGCTAACGCTTTGACTTATATCAAATTGGAGTTGCTGAGATGTTGAAAATGAATTGCAGGCTTGTTTATATAAGTGTTTTGAGGATCTACAGGTTTTGATTAACAGATTTTGGATCTGAAAAATGAATTCAGGATGTTGAATTTAAATTTTTGGTTTTGAGGAGTGAATTATAGATTTTGTAAAAAGGGTTTGAGTTTTTTTTGAGAAATTTACAGGCTGAAATTTTATTTTCTTTTAGCTTTTGAAAAGGGAAGGATAGAAAAAGAAATTGGAAGGAAGAAACAATGGTTATATAGGTGAATTTGTAATTTAGAAAATTAAAAATAATATGACACTCGCTTTTAAATCCAACACTTTTCATATACCTTTGTTAATTAATTAACACATGTTTAAACAAAATTCCAAAGTTTTACACTTGTCCTACAAGTATTTTTTTTTTAAATATTAATAAAGGCTTTTATACTCACTTTATTATTTCATAAATGCTTACCTATGTTTATATATGGAGTACTTAAAGAAAATATTATAAAACCAATTATATAAAATTAAAAGCTTATTCATAAAATTTAAATTTAAATATCTTATTTGTAATTAATAATCCTACTTAAAAATTTATTCATCTATATTTAAAAATAACCCATTATCATTATTGTTTAAACATAACAATTTTTTTATCAATTTAAAATAATTTAAAAAAAATGAAGATTATCATATTAAATTTGGTTTGAAATTCCGGAATATCACACTTCTCATGGTCTCTAATACCTCCCTAAGTGGTCGTTGTGACAACCCATGATTTTGGTCATTTAATTTTGAATATTTAATCAATTTAAGTTATTAAAAATTACTGGTTAAAAAGGGTTTAATAATGAAAATTTAAATATAGGTGCCATTTTATAAGTTAATATTTGAAATTCAATAATAAGGATTGTTTAAATCTTGGAATTGTGAATTTATTATTTGAATGATGATTTAAATATTAGGATGTTAAATTGAATATTAATCCTATGGATTAAATGGACTTATTTCACTCCTTTACATTTATTAAATGTTATTAGCGAATTCCTTTATTAATGTATTCACAATAATAAACGGTTCAAATGAATAATCAGAAGAAAAAAAAAATTATTTTTGCAACTCGAATTCTATTGACGTGTTTTTAATTTAATTTTTTTGATTTTTCCATGATTTTTAATTAGGAAAATATTAAAATTATTGTTTGACGATTTTGGCAAATGACGGTGTTTCTTTGATTTTACAAAACTCAATAATCAGTGTATATTTTATTTGTTGGGATCGCATTATTGTTCTAAGTGCGATCGTATTTTGGTTTGTTGATTTGGGGTCCGCACGTGAACAGAAAACTAGGCGGCGAGATGCTGCAAATTTCGACATTTATATAAGTCAACCAGGCAACTTGTACTCATGCTCACATTTTCTCTGCTATAATGTTTCCCCCATACCCACTTCATCCACATTATCTTCATTTGATAAACATGAAACCCAAAAATCCATTTAAATTTAAAAATCAAAACAATACAAACAAAAATCTATAATTTGAAAACGTTGTATCTTTTGGTTTGTAGGTATGTAGGCTTCAGTTCTAGAGGATGTGGAGGGGTAGCGGCATCAGTTGGCTGTACTTGACCATGTATAGTGACGAGTTAGAAGGTAGGGTTTCATATCTTGGTCGATAGGGGCGAATATGGGTGGAGTGGAGCATTGATTTGCTTTTGTGAGGTTGCGTGGCATCGTTGGTGATGATTTGGGAGGCTGTAATGCTTTATGGTGATTCGCGACAATTGCAGAGGTTTTGTGCAATTGCTTGGATCGTGATGTGGAAGATTAGGTCGAGCGTGATGAAATGGGTATGGTTAGGGTGAGATTACAAAGGGAAGTTGCTCGGAGCTATCGGTTCGAGTTTTCGTCAATGGTTGGGGGAGATATCAGAGATGTTAGGAGCGACAAAGTCAGTTTAGGGTACTGTTATAGGCGGCTATTTTTTTGGAAGAAGTTTGAAACTGAAAGTGTAATTAACTTTATAAAGTAATTAAGTTGTTAATTATTTAATTTATATTAAAAAAATTATAAAAGCTACAACTTCTTCATACAACGTCCAATCGAGGCGAAACTTTTTGCGTTGCGCTTGTTATGACGATAGCTTCGCGATGAAACTATGTTGGTCCAATTTGGAGCAAGTTGAAAATTGAGCTAAAATCGAATGTCGTTCGATTTTAGTCCAAAGCAGAACTCTAGTGAGTTTAAAATCACTCTTTTTGGTTAATTTGCATGTTTATAATTGATAATATTTATTTATGCATGTTTGGATTGTTGAATTGGTTGGTTAATTGGATTCGATCTAGGATCACGATATAGCATCTTGAAATGCTATTAGATTGGTTGGATTTTATCTAGGATCATGATACAGCATCTTGAAGTGCTATTAGATTGTTTGAGTTTTAATTTTTTATTCCAACTTGTTTTAAGTAATAGATCATATACATGTGGTGATAAATTAATATTTAATTTTATCAATATAATTGTGTTGTTTAAAAATTACAACGTAGTTAATGTAAGTATACTTCTTGGTGTTATCTATTTGGCCAACAAGACATTGTTTAATAAAAGCAAGGGTTATCTTTAATTAACATTTATTAGCGGAATAAATTCCCATTCTGCTATTTTATTAATTTGGACATTTATTTAAGTGCCAATTGATTGTTAATTATTGATTCTTTACATATATGCATGATTTTGTAAATATCGGCAATTTGACTTGAGATAATGTATGCTTGAGGCCCATTTAGGTTGTTGATCCTAACCAACGAGATGACATATTCAGTGCTACCCAGTAAGGGGTAGGGCCGGTCTTGACTCACAAGGAGTTCATATGAGGCTCTCGGTACATTTTATCTAGAGATGCACCATGATGGACGGTACCTATAGCCTAGTCACTGTATGAAAACCAATCTCTAATACGAGCCATTACAATTTTGATTGTGCCCAACTATGTTGAAATGTGAGATGCAAGCATTTTAGCTATTTTATCTATTTACTTTGAACCCTTAGACATTATTACAATATCACTGGATTTCATATAATGTTTTGGTTATCGTAAGACAAAAACCGCTCCGTGTTTATGTGCAGTGTGGTCATACAAGATACCTTTGTTTTCATAGGTTTTTATAACTTTAAAATCCAGTTTGGTGTGTTTTTCTCACGCTGATTTTCTAGACTGACCTGTGTATTATTTTATTGTAATGCTCGAGTCAGACCGAGCATATTTACAGATTTCTTTGGATGCATTGGAGCTCAGTAGACGAGGTGGAGATCATCAAGTCGTATTCTCATAAATGTTAATTTCCGTGGTTTTTGTTATTGAAATTACCAGCAATTTGAGGACATGATGTTATAATTGTCCAGGCTGATAATTGTGATTGTTGTATTTTGATGGATGGATGTATATAACAGTTTCTCTTTTGTAAAAATCATTGGTATTATATTATATGTTATTCATTTGCGATTGTGAGATTCTGTGTTGTTTTTAGTTTCTTTTCTCTTCTTCTTCTTTCTTCCTCATAACTATTCATCTTTCTGTTCGATTTGGGTTAGACATATGTGGTTTATTGGCAAATTAAATGGTACGGAAAAGTAGGTCGTTACAGTCCTTATGCCCCTTCTTGTCTTTGGAGAAAACCAAGATATCATCATCAAACACCATGACAAATTTATTAAGTTACCCTCTAAATACTATACTCATCAAATACAAAAAGAATGTCGGGCCATTCATTAGTCCAAAAGGCATTGCCTCCCACTCATAGAGCTTATCTAAAGTATGGAATGCAATCTTTGGCTTGCTTTCCTTTGAAATCCTCAACTGATGGAATCCCGTTGCCAAGTCTAATTGCAAAAAGACTTTAGCCCCTATAGGTTGGTTGAACAAGTCATCTATTCTAGATAGAGGGTACCTATTCTTCCTTATCAACTTTTTCTACTCCTTATAATTGATGTAAAGTCTCAAAGAACCATCTATGTTAGTAGCAAAAACAACTAGGGCTCCCCACACAGAAGTACTCCTACGAATGAATCCTTTCTTCAATAGCTTTGAGAATTGCTTATCCAATTCCCTTCTTTCTTTGGGGGCATATGTCTCCAAGGCAGAGCGACGGGTCTTGCATCCTTCTCCAAATAAATTCAAAACCCAATCTCCCTAGGGGTGGGAGACTCGAGACCTCCTCAAAGACATCAAGGAATTCACGAACTACGAGTACAGTTGATGGCTCTTGAACAGCAAATAGATTTACTGAGTTTAAATGACTTAGCTCAACTAAAGCTTTGGTGTATTAAGAACTTCTAGGTCACAACCTCCACGACTCCTTAATCGTACTACTCTCTTATCACAGTCAAGAATGGCACCATAATATGACAACTAATCCATACCCAAGATAAGCCCATACCCCCTCGAAATTTAGAACATACGCTGTACATAAGAAATCAACGTCGCATATGTCTAACACTAGGTCTTTGCGAATAAAAGAAAGGTGGGTCGAATCCCCAATGGAATTGGAAATCTCTATTGGGCTGTTAACAATATGGGTTTGAAGGTTTAAGTAATGTACTACATCCCTAGCTACAAAGGAATGTGATGCCTTTGAATCAAATATTGTACGAATATTAACCCCAAAAATAAGAGTTATACCTTCTAGATTTGATTTTCCTTAGTCTATTGGTGGCTTACTGGCAATAGGGATGGCTTCAATAGTGTAGGCCTACCCGCTTGATCCTTCCTTAGCCGTCTTGGAACATTGATTCTTGTGATGCCCTTCCTCGTGGAAGTTAAAGCAATTTCCTTTAAAGGCTTCCTTTATCATACTCACCCTACAGTCTTTAGCTTCATGACCCTTCCTTTGGTATTTCTTACACACCTTCACATCCTTCTTAAACTTCCCCTTCGAATTCTTGTTGGCCCAAAATCTGCCCATCTTAGACCCTCCTTGCTTTTGGGTCATTGAAGACTTCTACTTTGCTCTTCCTTTATCTTCCTCATTGGCCACGTGTAGCATTGCTATTTCTACCTACATCTCATACGTGGCCCCCATATGTACTTGGATCAACAACATTTCTCTTAGCGGGAAATTTAATCCCTTTATGAACTTCATGGCCTTTTTAATTGGTGTGTCTACTAGGCTCATTCCAAATTTAGCCAATTCAGTAAACTTAGCTATGTACTCCTTCAGGGTAGACTCTTCTTGTCTCAGTTGAATGAACTTTTCCAATTACAAGCTAACCTTTGCTCTAGACATGAATCTTATCTCAAATCAGTCCTTGATTCCTCCCAAGAAAATATCTTTCTCGATGCTCATCAGTCATAAAGTTCCACCAAATCATAGCTTTTTTCCGAAGGTTCTAAGTTGCTACTCATCTTCTTGGCTGATTATCCCATCCAAGCGCTCTAAATTTCTTCTCGGGATTACTAATCCAAGCTTTAGCTTTTGAATATCCTTAAATTCTAGAATATGTCTTCCCTTCCATGTTGAGAAAGCAATTAAACAACTTAGTAAAGTCAACAGGAGGGAGAGTTGCATCGACGGCTAGGGTAGTTGGTGCTACGGGTGCAGCTAAAGGAATAGGAATCTGCTCGACAGTCCTAAGATATTGTTTAAACCATTTAGGCATTTCATGAATGGGTGGTTTTCCACGGGTAGCGTTCCCTTGTTCAAAAGAAAATTGATTAACAACCATATCAACTAACTATAGGTTAAATCTTTAATGACGATTTTCCAAGATAGTATTTACATGCTGAAAGAAAAAAGGTTGCGTAGTGTACATGCATATGTTTAAGAAGAGAATGTACATATACACACAAACACACACACACACACACACATATATATGGTAAGAATTCTTTGAAATTTTTTTTGAAAAACCTTTTTCAAAATAACAAGTACATCTCTCATATGTATAGTTTTTCCCCACTGATCGTGTAATCAAGGCTCTGATAACAAATATAACAACCCAACCTAGAACAGGCCTAAATTTCGACCCCGAATAGGCCAATCGAAACTTAAATACATTCTAAGGTGAGATGTTGGCAGTAAAAAGACATAACGTTGGAAAACCATAACTAAACTTTCAAAAATCATTGCGGATGGAACAAAATATAATAGTAAAGTGTACTCATTTATTTCAAAAACATAAAAAATGTCATAACACAAAATCCCATAAAAACTATAATATAATATTCCTTACAATATTTATCTAAATCCGTTGGTAGACATAGAGGCAAATAATAATAAGTACTGCCACTAGCTAAGCTTCTCCATCTCTAAGGATTGTCACTGCCATCACTCAATCTTTAACCTGTGTTTTAATGAGTCGGGAGTCAGAACAATAAGTGTTTGGTGAATAAAAACCTTGAGTCTTACCTTTTCAGTACGTGGGAGGTATATTTCAAAATAAGAATATTTGTATGAACATAAAACCATTAAAGTCATTTAATACTTCTTTGTAAAGAAATGAGGTGGGTCCAACCACTTATCATTTTCCATTCCAAAAGCAGGTTTCTGTAATACCATATCCTAATCATACGTCATAAATAGCTAATCATGTAAGAGGCATTACCCAAGCCACTTAATGTTATCCCGCTTTTTGGCAAAGCCGTGATACCGAAAGATTGGTCAAAAACAAAAGACAGTTCGCCTCAGAGATTGGTCGTACCTCGCTTCGCTATGGATATCGGTGAATTTGGTCCGAGTTCGGATCGGGCCACAATTGATAGGGCATGACAAGAAAGACCATAGAAGCCAACGTCTCAAGTTTCAAGTCAATCCGAGTTCGTACGCTCAAGATATGATGGATTCAATTTGAGAAAGATACCCGTTGTTCATTTCGAACCCATCACCATTCGAACCGATGAACTTCGAACCCATCACTGCTTGCTACCATGTTCGAATCCACCAGCCATTGCCTGCTTCGACTCCATCACCTTCGACTCCATCACCTTCGACTCCGCCACCCATCTCCATCGGCCTCGCATCCATCGGCCTCGCATCCATCAAGTAAACCCCCAGATAGCCTTGCTTCGGATCCATCCGTGACCTAACTTCGAATCCATGGACCGGGCCTTGCTTCGACTCCATCCAAGTCACCTCGCCCCACGCCGTCTTCAAACCCAACATGTTAAAACAACATCGAATCGATCCAAGGTGACGCATTTGGAACGCTTCGAACGAAAACCATTCCATCGATTCGAAGATGACCTTCGAATCCAACAACTCAAAGCCATCAGCGGCTAAGCTAACACGAGCTTGGGTCGATTCGAACCGATCAATTCGAATTGATCGATTCGAACCAATTGATTCGAATTGATCGATTCGAACGAATCCATTTCATCGGTTCGAAGCAACCAGCATGCCGAAGATCCAATCTTGAATCGATCATATCTGTCAATCCCTTGATCCAAATGCCATGAAATTTTCACAGGAGCTTGGTTATACGCTGAAGAATGTCCATGCCAAATTTCGCCTCGATTGGATGCATTTTTGATCGATTCGAACCTCACTTCGAATCGATCCCAAACTGGGCACGGATCCCGAGAACGCGGGCCTGTAGGCCCCCCGTCACGTGCCAAACAGCCTCCCCAGTTTTTGGGCGGGATTTCAGCCTTCCACGTATATAAATAGAGCCCCTGGTCATTCAGAAAAGGGGTCGAAGATTTGGAAGAGAGAGAACAAGCCTAGACTCTGCCAGATTCAATTCTAGGTCTTTCCAACATCATTGTAATCAAGTGTGAAAGCTACACCTTGCTGTAATCTGCTGTAATCA
The DNA here is from genome assembly GCA_030765085.1 of Allium cepa. NCBI lineage: Eukaryota > Viridiplantae > Streptophyta > Magnoliopsida > Asparagales > Amaryllidaceae > Allium > Allium cepa. Next base: position 956,268,781 of record CM060939.1, on the reverse strand, counting down.
ATTGAAAATCATCAAGTGAATCAATAAAGATAAAAACCTTCAAAGTGGACGTAGGCACGAACGCCGAACCACTATAAATCATGTGTTTGTGATTGTTGTTTATGAATTATTGTGATTTGTTGCTTAGAGCTGAATTTTATATTGATCGTTGCTGAGTTCTGTGTCGATTATTATCGATTTGAGTACGTAAACGGGTGCTTTTGTGATATTGGGTGTTTGTGACCAATTTTGGCGCAAACATTTTGGTGCTTTCAATGAGAAGGTGAACTCAGGAGTTCTACCAGTTGATAATTGATTCAGAGAAAGTTTGAAAGTTTAGATTTGAGAAATTATGACGAGACAATCGAGTAGAAGGCCAAGGCCAGAGAGAAGCGAACAACAAGGAAGTCAAGAGGCTTCCTCAGGAGCGAACCAACCATCGATCTTCATCACTAGGGACGAGATGGAGACTATGATGAAGAAGCAAGAGGAGTTTATTCAGAGTTTATTTCAACAGATAGGACAGCTTGGAGCACAGAATAGAGGAGCCAGTGGAGTCCAGAACGAAGCAGGACCATCCGGCGTCGCACCCGGATTAGGGAGCACACCCATGGAAAACGTTGATCCAGTTTCGGAGAGAGAGAGAGAGAGGAGCATCTGCGCAACCCGGTAGTAGTAGAGGAGTGAACGCTCAGTCAAGGGGGCAAATCCCAGAGTTCACTCGGGAGCTCGGGGGGCAGGTTGAAAGTAGTGAACGAGGAGCACATCTTGGAGACAACGACAGGATGGCAGAGATGGTTAGGCGAGCTTTGAGAGGCGGTTTGGTGGACAAAGATTTGGAGGATGTTAATAGAAGTCCTTTTACTTCAGCAATCAGGCAAGCTAGGAACCCACCGGATTTCAAATTACCATCGCTGGATATGTATGACGGGAGAACGGACCCCACGGTCCATCTGACAAAATATATGAGGCATATGGAAGTGCTGGGGGCATCAGAGGAGGTTATGGCCCGGTGCTTTCCACTGTACTTGGCGGATATTGCGGCGTTATGGTTCAGGCAATTAGATAGTGGATCCATTGGAACATGGAATGATTTAACTGAGAGATTTATGAGGCAATTCAGGGTTCACATTACAAGACCCAAGAATGTGATGACGTTGGCAACTTTAAAACAGAAGGCTGGAGAAACATTGAGAAGTTTCCTAACACGGTTCAATGCGGCGGCAGCTTCGGTGGATAGACCGGATCCATCCATGGTTATGATGGCGGCTGTGTCCGGAATAGCAGACGGAACGGAGTTCAAAAATTCATTAACTAAGGATCCACCCGTAGATCTGGGAGAATTCTATCATGAGGCAGAAAAGTTTTTACGATTAGAGGATGCAAATGCGGAAAGAGAAGAAGGAGATGGGATAGAAGTTTATGCACTCAAAGACGAAAAGCCCCCTAGAAGGGACTCGGACAAGGATAAAGGTAAAAGAAAGATTGAGAATGACGGAGACAGATCAAAGCGGCAACGGAGGGAGCCGTGATTCACCACCTACACTGAGCTAAATGAGAGCCTGGAACGAATTTATCAGGATACCAAAGAACAGATTCCGTATCGTAGACCAATGCGAAGGGATCCAACCTCTGACGAAAGGAAATCAGATAAGTTCTGTGTATTCCATGAATTAAATGGTTATAACACTAATGATTGTAGGCACCTGAAGGACGAGGTGGAAGGGCATATCAGGAACGGTATGCTCCTTCAATATGTAAGGAGGCGAGCTCCTGCGGCGGAACCAGAGCGACTACCATCCACTTCAGTTAGAGGCGACCCTGAATCAAGGCACCGTTTGGTTATCAATTGAGTGAAATAACGATGAACAAGTTGTAAGCTTCCACTAACGCAATTAAATCATTTACACATGTGCGAGATCGCGAACGATCTCCAGGCATGCTCTGAGTGATCATTAACCGTTTCGTAGTGGGAACTTACACTTTGACATCCATACTTACACGATGAACAAGTTGGGACATTCCTGTTTTAAAACTCATCCGTTTAATAGATATTTGATTCTGATAACTCTGGAATGTCTAAGCTACTTACACATGTATGGGCTCGCGAACGATCCTTAGGCATGCTCTGAGATGGTGATGAACCGCCCTGACAAACGATCCAGGAACTCACCCGAACGTGACCCTGGCATCGATAACACCAAGCCCTCCCGGGCACACAATTCGCCTCGAACGACACCCGTCCTCGAACGGTCACAATTCGCCTCGAACGGCACTCGACTTCGAACAGCCACAACTCACCTCACCTCAGATGGCTTGATCGCGAACGGTCGTCACTTGAGGTCCGACACCCGACCGCGAACGGTCAAAAATTCGCCTCGAATGGCAAACGATCGCAAACGATCACTTTCTGCCTTGAAGGCACCGACCGCGAACGGTCATGGTTCACTAATTATGAAATCCGACCTCGAACGGTCACCACTCGCCTTAAACGACATTTGGTCGCGAACGATCATCATTCGCCACGAACAGCAGTCGACCGCGAACGGTCCTATCTCATCATTTGCCGCGAACGGCATCGACCGCGAACGGTCCTATTCCATCCTATGCCACGAACGGCGCGGACCGCGAACGGTCCTGATTCACCTCAAGCAGCGTACGATCCCGAACGATCGACGCATGGATTTATATGCTCGACCGCGCAACGTCGCACTTCACCTCGAATGACTCGATCACGAACGATCGTCATTTGAAGTTAAGCGCTTGACCACGAACGACCGCGCTTCATCCCAAATAGCTCGATCCCGAACGATCGTCATTTGAGGCCATATGAAACTATCAAGTTCTTTGCAGGTTGATGATAGGATACGAGCATCCAACTCCAGGCATTACAAAACACACCTTCCTACCGCAAGGCATGTTTTGGGGGGCAAAGTGTTATCCCGCTTTTTGGCAAAGCCGTGATACCGAAAGATTGGTCAAAAACAAAAGACAGTTCGCCTCAGAGATTGGTCGTACCTCGCTTCGCTATGGATATCGGTAAATTTGGTCCGAGTCCAGATCGGGCCACAATTGATAGGGCATGACAAGAAAGGCCATAGAAGCCAACGTCTCAAGTTTCAAGTCAATCCGAGTTCGTACGCTCAAGATATGATGGATTCAATTTGAGAAAGATACCAGTTGTTCATTTCGAACCCATCACCATTCGAACCCATGAACTTCGAACCCATCACTGCTTGCTACCATGTTCGAATCCACCAGCCATTGCCTGCTTTGACTCCATCACCTTCGACTCCATCACCTTCAACTCCATCACCTTCGACTCCGCCACCCATCTCCATCGGCCTCGCATCCATCGGCTTCGACTCCATCAAGTAAACCCCCAGATAGCCTTGCTTCGGATCCATCCGTGACCTAAGTTCGAATCCATGGACCGGGCCTTGCTTCGACTCCATCGGAGCAATTGAGCGAGCGATGATGGTTAGGGATTTATGCCAAGCGACAACCCAACCCTATAAGCTCTTCAATACACTCCAAATAACATATCCAAACATCCATACTAGGATCATCATAGATTTTGACTTCAAAATACCAAAAATTGTAAAATTGACCAATCCAATTCAATTCAAAAGCAAATGAATATAAAATAGATGTTAGGAATTCATACCTAACAACTATCAAAGGTATAGACATAGACGTAAGTTCAAGAACTCGCCTTTAAACCCAAAAACAACGAATGAGAAGCTCTAAAACAAAGGAAAGGTTAACCTTCTTCAACTTCAACTCTAGAAGCACCAATCTATGATCATAGACAAATGTTTCCTAAATTAGGTTATAGGAAATTTCTAAAAATCGGAGAGAGATTGAGGTTGAGAAGAAGAAAAGAGTGCTTACCTAAGCTTCTCTTTGACTTTGGAGCTTGAATCTTGAATTTCCTAGTAATCTAGGGTTTAGGAATTTTAACTTCCCTTTTCCTCCCCCATTCTTTCCTTCAGCACGTGTTATGAAATAATAGAATGAATGAAGAGGAGTTGGAAGATGGGTTGGAGCATTAGATGAGTTGGTTGGCTGAAACCCAAACCCAAAGCTCAATAGAAAAATAACAAAAATTCTAATCAACTCCAAACTGTGAGAAATGCGGATTACAGATCTTAAGACTAAGGTTAACACTAGAAGGGGGTGAATAGTGTTAATAAAGAATTACTAAATCTTTTTAATTTATGTTAATTTAGACACAAAAGTATGCAATATACAGACACAAATATGATCACAGAAACCATCACAGATGCGGAAATAAAATAAACGCAGTAAAGGAAAAAACACACTGGATTTTATACTGGTTCGGAGTTACCCTACATCATGTCCCGCAACACAAGTATGGATTTCCTTTAAAAAGCAATCGTACAATTACACCCTCCGTTTCAAGGATACGAGGTGCACCCTCCAGAATTTTGATCCTCTGGGTAGAGATACTTGATTTCTGGGGCACAAGTTTACCCAATTGATTTACCAAGGCTATAATCACACCTTTTCCCTTTTGATTGATTTCCAAGGCTACAATCACACTTTTTCTCGCTTAGTAGACTACAAAGAAGTCCATAACTCTGAATAGCACTGAGAAACTTGTAGAGATAGTGATAGAAAATCAAACTATAAGTAATCGAGTATGATTCAATGTTGATTTCGGCAGAGTAATGATAAGAATATGTATTAAGAAAAGAGGAAGAAGAAGAGGAGTGAAAACCAGAAAAAAGTGATTAAAAATTCATTGAAACTGACCCCTATTTATAGAAGAACAACAACCATGCCCATTCATGAAGAGTTATGGCGAATAGACACTTCTTTTGAGATTTGAATTTTTGAATCAAACTGTCACCATGTCGACATGGTACCCATATGCATGTCGACATCCCAAAGCTTTTTATGATGTTTTGAATTTCTTTGAAAATAACCTTTATCTTATATAAAAACTAATTTAAACTTTATAAATATACTTGACTATAGTTGAAATTCATAAGTAAATATAAAGAATAATACATATAGAATTTAACCATAATTTTATATTTAAATTTAAGTATAAATATTAAAAGTTAAATATATTATTAAAAAAGATAGTTTAGAATCAGGAGTAATTTGACTTTGAAAAAAAAGATGTTATTTAAGCTAAAATTATTTAAAATCGGGATTGAGGGTTTTGAATCTTTTAAAAGGAATGTTTTGAAATCATTTTGAAAACAAGATAATTTTGTAAAATCTTTTGAATTAAAATTAGTAGATACAAAACAATGTCCCACTAGATTTTCGTAGGTTCCATCCTACTTAGGGTTCCATTCCTTTAACGGGCTCGAAGTGGATTCCATTCTACGAATAAATTGGATTTTAAGATGCCAGTGCTTTTCTACGAGTTTTAACAAAAATTCCTAATAGTAATAAAAAAATACTTATCCTTGAAATCTTGTACTCCTGATAGTCTCGATACTCTTGAGTCTTCTATTTTGATATTTTGTTTTGATATCTTGAATCTCTATACAGTACAGTCTTCATTCTTAGTATCTGCATGGTTAAATCCTGCATATACATATATATCTAAACTTATAATGTTAGTATTTATATTTTATAATCTATTCTAAGGTTGTTGTCATCAAAACCTTCATCTCACGGACTAACAATCTCCGCCTTTTTGATGATGACAACCTTTGTTTATAAAATATTATTTCTATCCTAATAATTCCCTATTAATCTATACCTAACTATCCTATTTTGTATTTCTCCCTCTTTGTCATCAACAAAAACTTACTCCCCCTCTTTCTTGGGCTTCAGTACCTGCATTGATAAACTAAACAACGAAATATATAGAATAGGAAATAATTATACTTCTAAGCATGATAACTAATTCAATGTGTGTGTGTATATATATGTTTTACACACCAATCTTCAAATCAATAAGAAATCAATCCACACGAAGTATCAGTTCAAACCAAATCCATTCAAACAAATCAAACAAAGTAAATAAAAAATCAAACGTTACGTGAAACTTCCACCCATCCTTCTTCTCCAAAGATTGGGTCTGCCTTAATAGCATCCCAATTATCATTGTCATTGGTGAGAGAGACAGGAGGATGTTCTTCGTTATCATCCTTGTGCAGAGAGGAGATCATCCATCGTATCGCATCGAAGTGCCTTTCTTGTTCCTTTGTCATATGCATTTGACTTAATTCTAAATGACGCTGGTTTCACAGAATAAATGAGAGAATATTCTTGAACGAATTAAGAGTTTCTTCAAGATTTTCGGATAAATTGCGAACAGGATTAGCCATAGTTGAATTTGTGAAAGAAATGCAGGATATAGATGATAAAAAATAAATTTCAGTGAAGAATTCTGGAAGAAACGGGTATATATAGGTGTAGAAATTCGTTTGAATTGAATAGACATGTGGTAGTTATTCAAATTACAAATTCAAAATCAATTGCCATTTCTGACCAGTACATGTCGACATGGTCACATAGGGGATGTCGACATGGGTAAGTGAAATGTTATGACTAATTTTGATTTTGTGAATAATTGTGTGTGTGTATATATATATATATAATATACGAACATTTATTCTAGAGATAAGATAAGGAAGATAACAGAAAGAAAATTTCATTTCATTGCATACTACGGTAATACAATGATTATGCACACAACAAACTACATGATCATTCGAAATAAAGCAAACTAAAGCAAATACAACAAGATACGAAAAGATAAAACTAGTTAGAGGATGAAGATGACGAAGATATTCCAAGTTTCTTGCTAACTTTTGAAAAGAACTTGTTCATCCTCGAAGAAATGTTGTCCTACTTTTTACTAACGGATCATTTTAGAATCCGTTGATTCTCCACAATTATCTTTTGGTTTTTGAGAAGGGTTTTGTTGGATGGATTGGAAGGATATTCAATACTTTCCAAAGACATTTCACCTTCTTCTTCGATTTCCATTTCATCCCCTTCTTCTTCTTCTTCAACTTCCTCTTCTTCCATTTCCTCATGAGCCAAATACTCTTCCTTTTCGGTAAGTGTCTCATATGGTTGAAAAACAAATGGAATTTTCAAAAGCGAAATGTTGGAATGATTGAAAACTTTTTTAGAAATAAATTCTTCGCCTTTGAAATCCACTCCAAAATATTTAAAAATCTGAGTGAGAAAAATTCCATGGTATAAAGTATTCTCACCCATTTCATGATTTTTAGGACGAAGTTCATCCAAAATAACTTGTGTCCAATTTATGTCATAGTTTCCGAAAATAGCAAAAAGAGCTTTACAAACTTTTGAAGTAGAATTGTTAAAATTTCCCAATCTTGGGGTCAAAGTATGTTGCAAAAGAAGATTAACAATTCTTGCTTTTGGGCGAAAATTTCTATTTTTAAAATCAAAATCATCATCACTTTCAAAAATGTGATGAAATGTCTCACGATCATGTTCATCGATTTTAAAGTAAGAAAGATCCATTCCCGAACTCTTGCAATTGAGAATGGTACCCAAAAAATCACAATTCAAAACAATTTGAGTGCCTTTGACACTACTCCAAATTTCATCTTAATTTTCAACACAAAATCCGTGATTTAAATTCGCATAGAAAATTTTGACAAGATTAGTGATAGCAAACAAAATCATTTTGAGAAGCATCAATAAGACTAAGAATACCATTGTTTGCAAAAAAGAGAATCAATTTCATAAGAAGAAAAATGTTGAAAAATAGCAAATTTTCCGGGATGGACTTTGGCATAGTTAGCATAATTGAGGTATGCTTTAATTGCCTCCGGATCATTGAATAATTACTCTTTGATTTTTATGGAAATTCTCGTGGTTGATGGTTTGCTTGAAGAAGTCATTAAAGTAGAGAGAAGAGAGCTTGAAGTTATGAAGAGAGAGTTTGAATTTGAAAATGAAAGTGAAAAGATAAAAGATAGTGAATAAATAGATTCTCAAAGGACATATTCTCTGGTCAAAAGGTATCTTTTCAGAGAATTGAATGAAATGAAAAGGTGGAGGGAAATTCGAACATTTGAATTCAATTTTTGAAATTCAAATTCAGGTAGCCATGTCGACATCATGGTAGGGACCTTGTCGACATGTGCTTTTGAATTTTCATGAATTGATTTTTCCCAAGATTTCTAATGTATATATTATTATTTTAAATGTCTATAGTATATTTCTGAAATATTATTATACATATAATATATTTCAAAAAGTTAATAATAAAAACAATAAAAATAATAGAAAATAAACTTTAGAATTCAAACAACACACCAAATCAAAAACAATCAAACAATCAAGCAGCTAATTCTAAGCAATCAATTTCAACCAGTTGTATGGTAAACGTGTATCTTTTTCTGAGTTCGTTTCTCTGAATTCGTCGGAGTCGTGAACAACTGTGAAACACCAATTCGAATTATCCGTCTTCTGATCATCATCACTTGAGGATGAGTCTGAGTCATCTAGAGTAGCAGTAAATGCATGCTTCCGCTTCTTTGCTGGTTCATTGTTCATAGGAGGATTCTGCCTTTCTGGATACAGACAGTCTCTTTTGAAGTGGCCTGGTTTATCACAGTTGTAACTTGTCATTATTTGGCACTATATTCTGATTTTCAAAATTCTTATGGTTGTTTCTCTTGAGATTATTCATCTTTCTCTATTTCAGGAATCTCCTAAAATTTCTGGTCATAAAGGCTATCTCTTCATCATTATCGTTGTTTGAGTCTGATTCATCGGTCAATGCATTGAATGCCATTGATTTCTTTTCAGTGCTTTACTTTCTCTTCTCCCGATCATTTGAACTTCATAGGACATTAGATTTCGAATTAATTCTTCTATCTTCAAAATACTGATGTCATTTGCCTGTTCGATCATAAGTGTCTTTTGATCCCATTCTGGAGTTAGGGAATTTAAAATTTTTCTGACTTAATCTTCTTCAGAAAATTCCTTTCCCAAAGATATTTGAGAATGCACAATATCCTGAAATCTACTATACATATCTGAAATAGACTCATTAGCATTCATTTTAAATAACTGATACTGATTTGTGAGCGTGGAAATTTTGGTCTGTTTAACTTTGCTTTTTCCTTCGTGAGTAACTTGTAAAGTTTTCCAGATTTCATATGCAGACTTACAAACTGACACTCTATTGAGTTCATTTCTATCTAGTGAACAAAACAGAATATTCATTACCGTAGAATTATTTTGTGCAACAGTCTTTTGCTCAGCAGTCCACTGTGCAAAATCAATTGTGGGTTCAGAATATTTAGTTTGTGTGATATTCCAAGTGTATAATCCTATAGATTGTAAATATATTTTCATCCTACATGCCCAATATGCATAGATACTGCCATTGAAAAGTGGTGGTCTGACAGCAGACTGACCCTCTACAAATGAACTAGTGACAGGGATACTAGTGTTAATAACAGTACCAGTGTTGGTAGCCATTTTGAAAACTTTTCAAAAATCAAATTATGAAACTTTGAAAACCTTGCTCTGATACCAATTGTGAGAAATGTGGACTATGGATCTTAAGGCTAAGATTAACACTAGAGGGGGGTTGAATAGTGTTAATAAAGAATTACTAAATCTTTTTAATTTATGTTAATTTAGACACAAAAGTATGCAATATACAGAAACAGATATGATCACGGAAACTATCACAGATGCTGAAATAAAATAAAAGTAGTAAAGGAAAGAACCCACCGGATTTTATACTGGTTCTGAGTTACCCTACATCCAGTCCCACAACACAAGTATGGATTTCCTTTCAAAAGCAATCGTACAATTACGCCCTCGGTTTCAAGGCTACGAGGTACACCCTCCAGAATTTCGATCCTCTGGGTAGAGATACTTGATTTCAGGGCCACAATTTTACCCAATTGATTTACAAGGCTACAATCACACCTTTTCCCTTTTGATTGATTTCCAAGGCTACGATCACACCTTTTCTCGCTTAATAGACTACAAAGAAGTCTATAACTCTGAATAGCACTGAGAATCTTGTAGAGATAGTGATAGAGAATCAAACTAGAAGTAATCGAGTATGACTCAATGTTGATTTCGGCAGAGTAATGATAAGAATATGTATTAAGAAAAGAGGAAGAAGAAAAGGAGTGAAAACCAGAAAAAAGTGATTAGAAATTCGTTGAAATTTACCCCTATTTATAGAAGAACAGCCATGTCCATTCATGAAGAGTTATGGCGAATAGACGCTTCTTTTGAAATTTGAATTTTTGAATCAAACTGTCACCATGTCGACATAGTACCCATAGGCATGTCGACATCCCAAAGCTTTTTATGATGTTTTGAATTTCTTTGAAAATAACCTTTATCTTATATAAAAACTAATCTAAACTCTATAAATATACTATACTATAGTTGAAATTCATAAGTAAATATAAAGAATAATATATATAGAATTTAACCAAAATTTTATGTCTAAATTTAAGTATAAATATTAAAAGTTAAATATATTATTAAAAAAGGTAGATTAGAATCAGGAGTAATTTGACTTTGAAAATAAAGATGTTTTTGAAGCTAAAATTATTTAAAATCGGGATTGAGGCTTTTGAATCTTTTGAAAGGAAAGTTTTGAAATCATTTTGAAAACAATATAACTTTGTAAAATCTTTGAATTAAAATTAGTGGATACAAACAATGTCCCACTAGATTTTCGTAGGTTCCATCCTACTTAGGGTTCCATCCCTTTAACGGGCTCGAAGTGGATTTCATTCCACGAATAAATTGGATTTTAAAATGCCAGTGCTTTTTTACGAGTTTTAACAAAAATTCCTAATAATAATAAAAAATATTTATCCTTGAAATCTTGAACTCTTAATAGTCTCGATACTCATGAGTCTTCTATCTTGGTATTTTATTTTGATATCTTGAATCCCTATACTGTACAGTCTTCATTCTTAGTACCTGCATGGTCAAATCCTGCATATACATATATATATATCTAAACTTATAATGTTAGTATTTATATTTTACAATCTATTTTAAGGTTGTTGTCATCAAAACCATCATCTCACGGACTAACACAAACATATCGATGTTTATACTCAAAAAGGTCGCAAATGCCATTTTGGACTCAATGGAAGTGGTCTCAAGTCCTGATTCGACCATTTACAAAAAGCCATATTTCAGACTTTAAATTCAACTAACGGTACTATATTTAAATAAAACATTTAAATATATTATCGTAAAAATATGCGAGTTGTTACAGACTCCCCTTCTTAAAAAAATTGCATCCTCGCGATATTTATGAAGAAAATAAGTAGTAACAACTATACTAAAGCATAACAACACAAAAAAAATGAAATGAGAAGTTCTCCTTAAGGAGCATGAGAGAGTAAGTCCGGATGTGTTCGCTCGGTGAATTCTCTAGATTCCCAAGAGCAAACCTTAGAATTTGAAGACCATTGAACTTTCACAAGCGGAACAACATTATTTCGAAGGCGTTCAACCTCCACAGAATTGATATGAATAGGATGTTTCTCGTAAGCCAATTAGACGAAACTTCAATTTCTTCAATAACACCAAGCTCAAGAATAGAATCGGAATCTCTAAGGCATTTCTGTAGTTAAGAGACATGGAATACGTCATGAATAGCAGAAAATTGAGCTGTTAAGAAAAGACAAGAAGCCACAGAACCAATGCATTCGGTGATGAGAAATGGGCCAATATATCGAGGTGCTAATTTTCTCGATCGACTAAAATGCACAACACCCTTCAAAGGTTATAACAACCCACGGTTTTGTGATTACCTATTAATAAATTAAAATGTGATTTTAAGTAAACTAGTGGTTAATTAGGAAAATAGGATAAACTAATCGAAAAAATGATCTAATCTTCTTAGTAGACTAAGTAAAGAGATGACATAGAGTTTTAATTCTTAGTATTAAAACTTGAGTTTGGGCTTAATAAAATTTAGCCCATTTGTGAAAATAAAGGAGAATTCTTATCTCCCTTGTATTGCAAAATGAATGGTACATTCATTTTTAACTAGGTAGAAAGTAAAAAAAAACTAAGTTTTTCAAAACTAAGAAACTCATAAACCTAGCTCCTTGGAAAATCACCAGAAATCAGGAAAAAAATCTAGAAAGTAAAAGAAAATATGGGTAAGTCTCCAAATCCTCTTCCCTATCTGAATCTAGCATTTAATATCATTTTTAGTTGATTTCTAATTTCTGATATTTTTGGATGAGAGGGCTTTTGGGTGATTCTTGTGGTATGTATAGCATATGAGTTGTAGAAGAAGAGGAATGCACATAAGTTGATCTAGGCATTGCATCTTTGTCAAATTAGAGTTAAAAGTGAGTTAATCACTCATACTACTACCTTTAATCTATAAGAATAATTTTTAGTTGACATTTGAATTGAATAGGATGGTTAGTTGATTGAATTGTTTTCAAATTGGTTATGAATTGGTTGCTTAAATTTGAATGATTGTTTTGTCGTATTTTGTTGAAAATTGTTTGTAAAAATATTGCTGCAGTAAAACTGCAATATCTTAGTGTAATTTTATCCAAATTAGCTCAATCTTTTTGTTGTTGAAATAATTTTATATTAGCTACAAGTTCTCTTTTAATCAGTTTAATAAATTCTATGGTTTAGAGGGTCGAAATTGAGTTTGAAACTGATGTACACAGCTCTGCTCTGTGCAATATTTTTGTTGAAACCTGATATTAAAATCATCATAACTTTTAAATGGTAGATCGTATTTGAGTGAAGTTTTTTTCCTTTGGAAGGTAATTTTATATGGAACAACTTTTATGTTCACTTATTTTTGTGATTAAGCAGTTTACTAAGAGTAATTTGGGTTTTAAGAAGATATAACCTTTATGTCTTATGTTTTAATCTTAGCTTTGAAACACAGAAATTGTTTTAGGCATATCTTTCTCATTTCTTGTCGGATTTAGATGATTTTTAATGTTCCGAAAAGAATAAAAGAGTGAAAAAACTTTTATTTTAAAACATTCATAAACACTGAGCATAGTTGGTCGAAAAAACTGATGTATACTTGCTGCCCTGTCACTGTAAAATCATAAATTTTCTGTGCTAAATGTCATTCGTAATTTGAGCATATCCTTCTCCTTTGATGTCCAAATTTGATGATTCTTGATGTTCTGGAGAGCATTGATTGTCTACTATAACTTTTTTGTTTTGAGGTTTGTTAAGTTTTGAAGTTTACATGGTCAAAAGTTCATTCTTGTATCACTGTCCCGAGACTAAAACGACAGCCGTAGTGTACTTAAGATCTAGAAATTTTTTTGGTCATTATCTTTTCATTTCTTATCAGAATTTGGTAAATTATGATGTTTTGGCAATATTATAATATCCTCTACAACTTTCATGTTTCGTGCTTTCTAAAATTTTGAGTTGAATAGGGGCGAACAGGCTAAACAGGTCGTCGGCCTTTGCTTTTCCTATGTATTCACTTCCTGGAATGAGTGCGAATTTGAGAAGTCACAGTTTCTTCATCTCTTATCAAAACTCTGCAATTTTTTTTGCAATTTAAAGTGAAAATGATGAAATTTATTTCTACAAATTTTTAGGTCATTTCGACCATGTTAACTTGTATATAACTGCTGTCGAACTTGAACCCGCAGCCTACTGAAATTCAGCGATTTAACCTGGTTTTTAGTCCAACTTTGAAATGATGAAAGTTCTTCGTTTCAAACCGGTTTTGAATGATTCCTTTTGCAGATTGAAGTAGGAATGTTGAAATACATTTATAAAAAAATTCAAGTCATTTTAACACTGTTAACTTGTTCAAACCTACTGTCGAATATTGAGTCGCACCTTGTTTTAAACGGATGATACTTGGTGTAATTTCCGTTATTTCGATGTTTTCTTGATATTTCTTTCTGGATTTCATACACATGTATTATAATTGTTTTAAAAATGTTTTTCAAATAAATGGGCTTTTGAAATTTTTATTTATGTTTTTTAGTATAAAAATTATAAACTCTTTAGTTAGAGAATTTCAAAGGCAATTTCTAAAGCGATTTTGAAACGTTCATAAAACTCGTTTTATTCAACTTAATTTCTACATAAAAAACACAATTTTGCACTTCGAGCAAAGAGGTAGGAGAATTAAGTGATTAGATAAAATGGGTCCTATGAACACGTGCGTTTATCTTCTTAGTTAATTCCTAATCTATTAGTTTGATCGTTTTGACCTTCGGGTCTGGTCTACCGATAAGACGAGGTAAACTTTGTACTGCTTTGAGTATGGAATTGACTAATGGTTAGTAAACCGTTTAATGCGAACGTGTGGTATGGAACAACCCGCTCGAGAGATACTTGGGTTTGTCTCCTTCGGGCTTATGGATCCTTATTTATACAGTACTGAGCACGCGCATCTTATATTTAATTGATATTTATATTTCCCTAGAGTATCGCCTTTCGGAGTCGGTCCATTGAACCACTCGATATGAAGTGGTTACCATGTGGAAACTTGTGATGCCTTCATTGGCATTTGCGTTTGCCTTTTTGCCTTGATTTGGGATGTTTATATCCTTTGTATATTTTGGGTTGCTGATGATATGAGGCTTGTTATTTGAGTTTATTGGATCTTGAGTTATCTCTTCTAGAGATTTTATTGTTACTATGAGATGTATTCTCTTCCATGATATCCATATAGACTCTCCTTGTTTACTTCTCATTTGAGAAGCATTGTTATTGTCTGTACTCATATCATCACCTTATCTCACTCTAACCAATATGTTTTAGTTAGACTGACCCGTGTATTTTATACTCGGGTCAGACCGAGGTGTTTCAGGTTAGGTACATTTGGACTTAGCCTATTCTACTTCCGCATGGACTATTCTGCTAGCTCTTTTAGTTATAGCTTTTTGTATAGTCCTTTTTGTTGGCACTCTGATGTATAATTTTTTGACCCATGTTTGGGTTGTGGTCGTCATGCCACTTTGATGTATCATTTTGGATTGTACTAGTGATTGTATGTGTACTTATGCATATGTATGCATTTTTGATGTTCTGTGACGTTATTTACATTTGAGTTGTTATGTTTTGTTCGGATAGATCCGTTAGCCATTATAGTTTTGTATTAAATATTTATTGGATTTGTCGATCCACTTGAGAAGAAAAAAATAGATAGCACTAATCGATGTATTCATTAGATAGTTAAGACAAGGCTATAGATGGTCGCTCCTATCCAGCTCTATTCTCTACATTAGCAGACGGTGTAACTCTTAATACTCTTTGTTAGTATGGGTCTCACAGTGGAGCATCATAGCTTGGTATCAGAGCTGAGCTTAGAACAAAATATGATAAACACAAAATAGAAACACATATTGTAGTACATCCTCGTATAATACAAGTGATAACATAGTTTCCCACTATCGTATTCCTCAATCGTTCCTTTAGTCCTTTCATTTTCTTAGAATGGATAATAAGTTTGAAAAAATTATAGGGGTTTTTAATATCACTATTTTAAAAATAGTAGAAATTAGATCTCAGATGGCTTAGATTTAAATTATGTGTTTTCATCCTTAGAGATTAGACTTGCGCAGCGGAAATGGTGTGACCGTTTTCGCTGGGCACATTTAATGCGTTGTTTTTAATAAATGCTTGTTCGGTTGATAATTGCATGAATGTTTGTTAGCATAGTAATTGTTGAAATAATATTGAGTAGGTGATATAATTGAGAGTTAGAAACATACTCAATGCAAATTATAAGAACTTGCGGTGTCTTCAAGTTGTAGCTACCGCAAGAATTATTAGAAAGATTAAATTTTAGAAATGAAATTTAGTTCATAAGTGGTATTTAACCAAAGGTTAAAATAAAATAAAATTTTAATATTTAAGAATTTCATGGATGCATTTTAAAGAAGTAAATTTACTAAAAGAATTTTTGGGGAAGAAAGCATCCATGTGAATGGAAAATCTTTCTAACAAGAGATATACTTATGTATATAATTTGATTGTTTTATGAATTGATTGTATGGTTGTATAATTAGAAAATGTTTTATGTTTTGAAAATAAACATTGTTACAACCAAGTTTAAGATTCCTTAAAAAATCAAAACAGGTTTTATAATTTCTTGTGTCAATTAGCTAATAAGTATTTTAAGAAATCTGGTCGATGTGCCTGATCAGCATTATCGATAGGGATTCCTAAACGCTTGCGGGGCGATGTGATACATGCTTTTGAAATGGCAATAAATAATATTTACTAGTATGGATGTTGAATGCAAAAATATATAGATATTGCAAAGATTTTGAAAATTCTAAATTGCCATTTGAGATAAGTATTTTATATATACTTGAGGATTTATGAAAATATTATGACATAGAGGGCAATGAAGAGGCAATGTTGATCTTGGTCAACTTTGCAGTCCTTGATAATGTCATTCATTATAAATGTATTAGTTAGATGTTATCATTTTACAAATTGATAATTGGAAAATTTGAATATAGTTTCATTTAAATAAATTGTATTCATTATTGGTTATATTACATGTTTGTGAAATTTACATACATGGAAAATTTAAAATGCTTAAGTAAGCTTTTGGGTAAAGAACTTTTGGAAAATATTACCTTATGGTAATTTATTTATATGGCAAAAAAATTTAATTAAGGAAATACCTTAATTGGATGAAACTATTATACGATAGTGATTAATAAAACAAAGTATTCAAATTAAGAGAAAATTGAATATATAAGATTCATTTATTATAAAATGCAAATTTTTGTGAAAAGCTAGAAGTAATAATAAAAAAGCATCAAGATAAGATTTTTAATTGTGAAAGCAATTTTTAAAAAAATCAATATGTAATTTCAAAGTCTAGTTTGGATAGATAATTGTTTCTTACTAATATAAGAAAGTAATTATCATAATTAAAATATGAGTTTTCTTTTAAAAGACTTGTTTGTTAATTGGGAAAAAGTTTCTTTGTAAACAATTTTTAAAGTTTGTTGTATGTATTATATTGTTATTCTAGATGTCTTGGCTTTCCGGAGTAAAGGATCATGTAATAAATGTTTTAGAGAAATTATGTTTGATCTAAAATTATGTAGTTTGGATTTAATAATGGTTTGAAATTTTGACAACAAAAGGTCTTGTGTCGGAAAATTTTGATTGAAAAGTGCTGTTTTGAAACAGCGATAACTTATGATTTACAAATCCAAATGAGTCCATTCGTTTTGCAAAAGAGAGTGCTTTCAGTAAGCTAGAAATCGTCTATGTATCATTTTTTAAAATTTTGCAGTTTGGTTATTCAAAAATGAGTTTGAAAACTGATGGATATCTCTGTCCTCTTCTATAATTTTTGAGTTTAAAGCAGAAAGTAAATTGGGCATAACTTTCAAAAATAAAATCCGATTTTGATGATCTCTATATCGATGGAAAGCTTGGACTGAGTAGAATAACTTTTACTTTATGAGTATTTTCAGATTATGAGCTTAACTATGTCAAAAGTCTGAGTCTTTTTAGAAGACCTGAATTTGAAAATTTTGAAGTTTTGAGTTGTTGTCTTATTTAAACTATGATTTTAATGCTTCGTATATTTATAAGTGCATGCTAATATGTTTCAATAAGTTAAGTGCAGGCGCAAGAGGGTAATTGAATGATTAATTAGCAAAACAGTAAGTATAAAAGCAAGTATGCTCGCATTTTAAATGCTAAAAACGAAAGGTATGAATTGCTAAGTGTCTATTTCTTAAGAATTATATATATATATATATATATATATATATATATATATATATATATATATTCTGTTCCAACCTTTTGGTCGATGTATATCTATAATTTATATTTATGAAATTGTAAAGGGCTCTCCATGCAAAGGAGACTCCGTTGAATTTTTCAAAAAACTAAACACTTAGAAAATTTTTGGGAAAATTTAATTAGTGAACATTTATAGCCATCGATGAAGGGTCTAATAAGTGTCTTGTCAAATCATAAAGTAAAATGGTTTAAAATTTGATAAATTTAGTGGAATATATATATATATATATATATATATTACTTATTGTAGTATATTTATTTTTAGAATTAGAGTATGGAATAACTCTAATTTAATTTACTTTAAATCTAAAGTAAAGATGATTGAATTGAAAATTTAAGTAAGAGAGTTTAAAAATTATCAAGTATTGAAGTTTGAGTTATGTGTATAAACGAAAATGGATTTGAGTGAAAACTCTTATCATACATTTTTGAGAAAATTTCTTGTAATCCACTCTTGTGTGTCTTGCCTTAGTGCGATTCTTGTGATGACTTGCATTCAAGCAGTCATGTGTTATGGTGGTAGCTTGAAATACTACCTGTCTTTTGTTGAACCCTCTTTTGATGATTGTGCTTATTTGTGTTACTCCTTTAAAGGAGTTAAATGCTTTTGAGTATATTCAAAAAGTTGGCTCCTAGTTATATTGGACCATCTACTATTACTGAACGTCTTGGTTCGATTGCTTTCATGCATCGTTTTCTGTTCAGTTTTTGGTATTCCTGAAATGCTCCAGGCAACCCAATTTCTTTGTATCTTCAAGATTTAATCTCGATTGTTAATTCTCTTATATTGCATGATCACGATTCTCATCGACTTGTGTATTATGCCGAATTCTATTCATGTAATTGTTTCGAAGATTAAACACCTTCGAAATAAGAATGTTCCGCTTCTGAAATTCTATGGTCTGCTAATCCTAAGTATTATACTTGGGAAACCAAAGTATTTGCCGAGCAAACTTGTCTGGATCCTTTCACCTCTGTTGAGGGTGAATATCTATGATCCTATCTTTTGATTTGAATCTTGTTGTGATGAAATAGATGTTATGGATAACTTCCATTATAGAAATTGCGGGGACACAATTTTCTTAAGGGGGAGTCTGTAACAACCCGCGGTTTTGTGATTACCTGTTCATAAATTAAAATGTAATTTTAATTAAACTAGTGGTTAATTAGGAAAAGAGGATAAACTAATCGGAAAAAATGATCTAATATTTTTATTAGATTAAGTAAAGAGGTGACATAGAGTTTTAATTCTTTGTATTAAAATTTGAGTTTGGGCTTAATAAAATTTAGCCCATTTGTGAAAATAAAGGAGAATTTTTATCTCCTTTGTATTGGAAAATGAATGATACATTCATTTTTAACTAGGTAGAAAGTAAAAAAAAGAAGGTTTTTCAAAACTAAGAAACTCATAAACCTAGCTCCTTGGAAAATCACTAGAAATCAAGAAAAAAAATTCTAGAAAGTAAAAGAAGATGCGCGTAAGTCTTCAAATCCTCTTATCTATCTGAATCTAGCATTTAATTTCAGTTTTATTTGATTTTTAATTTCTGAAATTTTTGGATGAGAGGGCTTTTGGGTGATTCTTGTGGCATGTATAGCATAGAAGTTGTAGAAGAAGAGAAGTGCACATATGCTGATCTAGGCATTGCATCTTTGTCAAATTGGAGTAAAAGTGAGTTAATCAATCATACTACTTACCTTTAATCTATGAGAAAATTTTTAGTTGATATTTGAATTGAATAGGATGGTTTGTTGATTGAATTGCTTTCAAATTGGTTGTGAATTGGTTGCTTGAATTTGAATGATTGCTTGGTCGTAGTTTGCTGAATATTGTTTGTAAAAATATTGCTGTAGTAAAATAACGATATCTTAGTGCAATTTTATCCAAATTAACTCCATATTTTTGCAGTTGAAAGAAATTTCTATTAGCTACAAGTTCTCTTTTAATCACTTTAATATGTTTTAGTGGGTCAAAATTGAGTTTGAAACTGATGTATACAGCTCTGCTTTGTGCAATATTTTTGTTGAATCCTGATATTAAAGTCACCATAACTTTTAAATGGTAGATCGAAATTGAGTGAGATTTTTTTTATTTGGAATGTATTTGAATAAGGAAAAACTTTTATGTTCATTGCTTTTTTTGATTAAGCAGTTTACTAAGAATAATTTGGGTTTGAAGAAGATGTAACCTTTCTATCCTTGTTTTAATCTTAACTTTGAAACACAGAAATTGGTAATTTGAGCACATCTTTCTCGTTTCATGTCCAAATTTAACGATTCTTGATGTTCTGGAAAGCATGGATTATATACTATAACTTTTGTGTTTTTGGTTTTGTTAAGTTTTGATGTTTACATGTTCAAAATTTCATTCTAGTGTCACCGCCTCGAGACTAAAACGACAGCCGTTGTGAACTTAAGATCTGAAATTTTTTTGGTCACAACCTTTTCATTTCAAATCGAAATTCGGTAATTTTTGATGTTCTGAAAATCTTATAATATCCTCTATAACTTTCATGTTTCTTTCTTTCTCAAATTTTGGGTTGAACAGGGGCGAACTGGCTAAACAATTCGCCGTCCTTTTTTTTTCCTATCTATTCACTTCCTGGCATGAGCCCGACTTTGAGACGTCGCAGTTTCTTCGTCTCTTATCAGAACCCAGTGATTCTTTTTTCCGTTTAAAGTGAAAATGATGAACTTTACTTATACAAATTTTTAGGTTATTTCGACCATGGTAACTTGTATATAAGTGATGTCGAACTTGAACCCGCAGCCTGCTGAAATTCAGCGATTTAACCTTGTTTTTAGTCCAACTTTGAAACGACACAGATTCTTCGTTTCAAATCGGAATTGAATGATTCTTTTTGCAGATTGAATTAGGAATGTTGAACTACATTTTTGCGAAACTTCAAGTCCTTTTAACACTGTTAACTTGTTCAAACTTGCTGTCGAATATTGAGTCGCAGCTTATTTTAAACGGATAATACTTGGTGTAATTTCCGTTATTTCGATGTTTTCTTGATATTTCTTTCTGGATTTTATGCATAGGTATTATAATGTGTTTTGAAAATTTTTTCCAAATAAATGAACTTTTGAAATTTTTATTTATTATTTTTTTAGTATAAAAATTATATACTCTATAATAGGAGAATTTCAAAGGCAATTTCTAAAGCGATTTCGAAAGTTCCTAAAACTTGTTTTCTTCAACTTAATTTCTATATAAAACACACAATTTTGCACTTCGTGCAATGAGGGAGGAGAATTAAGTGATTAGATAAAACGAATCTTCTCAATTAATTCCTAATCTATTCGTTTGATCGTTTTGACATTCGGGTTTGGTTTACCGATGAGACGAGGTAAACTTTGTACTGCTTTGAGTGTGGAATTGACTAACAGTTAGTAAACCGTTTAGTGTGAACGTGTGGTATGGGACACACGTTAACATTTTACAGGTTCCTATCTGAGGAGTTTGTGACACGTATTGCAGTTAGTGGTGTCCAGTAATGGGCCTCCGGACCTCTGCCACTATGGTTTGTTGCCTTCGGGTTTGTGCCTTCGGGTTTATTGCCATTGGCTTTGTGCCTTCGGGTTTATTGCCTTCGGGTTTGTGCTTTCGGGTTTATTGCCTTCGGGTTTGAGCCTTCGGGTTTGTTGCCCTATAGTATCACTTTTGGAGTTGGTCCTTTGTCACCGCTCGAGAGATACTTGGGTTTGTCACCTTCGGGCTTGTGGATCTTTGTTTGTACAGTACTGATCATGAGTAACTTTTGTTTCATTGATATTTATATTTCCCTAGAGTATTACCTTTCGGAGTTAGTCCTTTGAACCACTCGATACATAGCGATTACCTTGTGGAAACTTGTGATGCCTTCATTGGCATTTGTGTTTGCCTTTTTGGCCTGATTTGGGATATTCATATCCTTTGTATATTTTGAGTTGCCGATGATATGAGTCTTGTTATTTGACTATATTGGATCTTGAGTTATCTCTTTTAGAGATTTTATTGTTACTATGAGATGTATTCTCTTTTATGATATCCATATAGACCCTCTTTGTTTACTTCTCATTTGAGAAGCATTGTTATCTTGTCTTTACTCATATCATCACCTTGTCTCACTCTAACTGATATGTTTTGGTTAGACTGACCCATGTATTTTATACTCGGGTCAGACCCAGGTGTTTCAGGTTAGGTACATTTGGACTTTGCCTATTCTGCTTCTGTATGGACTATTCTGCTAGCTCTTTTTGTTATAGCTTTTTGTGTAGTCCTTTTTGTTGGCACTCTGATGCATATTATTTGTAACAGCCCGAAGTTTTAACAAGTATTTTTCACTTTTAATTATAAAACTTTAGGGGTTTATTATATAAAAATCTAAATTTTGAATTGATTAAAACATTGCCCAAATTTTTAAATAAAAGATAAGATTTCTAAAATTTTGACTTTGGTTAAGGATTAACTTTAATTGGAAATTTGGTCTATTTTGTTGAAATGGTAAATAACTTAATTTTAAGCAAATTCATGTTTAATTAAGAAATAAAATCTTTGCACACTTTAATTTTGCTTAAATAAATTTTAAATTGGAATAAAATACTAATTTCCTTGACATTCAAAATTCACGTATAGCATTTTCATTCGCGTATAACTTCCCACTTTCCTTTACTTCAACTTGTTTAATATGTATATAATCTTTTTGACTCTTCCAGAGAGCCGTTAAATTTCATTTAAAGCTTGATTGAAATTAGCGTGTAAACATTCCACCTTCCTTTTACTCTCCTTATTTAATAGAAACGTTATCCAAAAATTTCATAATCGTTCACATTTAATTCCTGCCATTGTTCCCAAATCAACGGAAGTTTTTATTTATAAAACGCGTTAAAAAAATTCACGTATTTCTTTTGATTCGCCTGTAACTATGGAATAAAATCTTAGAAATTTCCTCTGACGATTTATAAATTATTCTTTGCTATTTTATTTCACCTAAATTCCCATAAACATATGCAAAACTTCCCTATTTAAATATAAATCCGCGCACCCCTTTAATAATGAAAGAAATCATTTTCCTTTAACGTTCAAAATTCTGAATCCGGGCTTGCCTTAAATTACACACGCATTAAATTGTGCTTACCCACCTTAGCAACCTGAAGTTCACATATAAAAACCTTTGATTCACGTTGCCGTTCCAACAAATTATTTTTCTTGCCAAAATTTTCCTCCCTGATTTAAGTTTAGCCCATTTATTTCTTGCCTTTATAAACGCAATTACATAAACTCAAAACACTATACAATTTCCTGACCGGTTCAAAGTAATTGATTGCCTATTCTTTCACCCCAAATCATCGCAAGTTTCCAAATTTTTAAATTAAACACGTTCAAAATTTCATGCTCCTTACCGTTTAAACATATTGTGCTTGCCGTTTCTTTCCCCTTAATTCACGCAATCTCCACTGATTAAAATTTATGTCCACTGCAAATATTGCTCCAATCAAATCAACATATTTTCTTTCTTAATTTAACATGTGCGAATTTTACCAATAGAAAAAATTAGTGTATAAATAACCTTTATAAAAAGGCGCGTTTTAATTTGCACATTTATACCTGTTTTGATTAATTTGGTGGTATAAATAGTATGTATTTAATGAATACTCCTTAAACGTATATTTTTTAATATAAATACCAAATAAATAAGATAACATATAAAATTTAAATACATTATTTTCGTTATATTTTGGGCGTAAATTTTGCGTTTGTAGCACGCATTTTTAAAATTTGTACCGCAGATATAAATAAATAATTAAATCAGGATGCGTGCAATTCAGTGGTAAATGAATAATTTTCCTAGCCATTTAATGTCGTTTAATAGTTTGCCTTGAATTCGCGTAAATTTTACACATTTTTCTTTTGACTCAATTTATTTTAAAATTGGTATAAAATCTTTGAAAGTTATAACGTTTGAATACTTTTATTTCTTACGTTCCTTGGATTAAATCATCAATGAAATTACCACTTTTAAATTCTTAGCATCACGTTTTTCCATACCGTTCATAATTTAAGATTTCCTGCCATTTTATCTTGCATGCCATAACTCACGCTTACCCGTTCTATCATTACTTTTTGAGTACAATCAACGCAGCTGTCCCGGAAATACTCAAACACGACACAAACAATTAATTTGCATCTCATTTTGGCTTGCCTTATTTTTTTAAATCAGCGCAAGTTCCTCCTTGGAAAAAATTTATAACGTTCGAAATTTTTCCATTTACCTCTGGTTTATAGTAGGAATAAATGTTTTCCTCACCGTTTCTAGAATCATCCATTGCCTTTTCTCTTCACAAAAAAAAAATCAATGCAACGGGTATAATAGTTTTAAATTAATGCTTGCCTATAATCTCTCATCTAAATCAACGCACCACTGGTAGATGAACAACTCACGTATCATGGTTCCTTGACTTTTGCAGCAAAGTTATTTCTTGCCTTTATCTAACGAGATTACATAAGCTCAAACATAATGAAATTTTCTGACCGTTCAGAATATAATTTGCCTACTTTCTCACCTCTATTAACACAAGCTTTATCTTTAAATATCAAACACGTTTGCATAAATTCCATCTTTCACTGCATTTGGTTTCTCCTCTTCTTCCTTGCGTGCATGAGAATCAGTAGCATCGGGTAATGGCTACAACTTTATTTCCTTCTTCTTCTTTTTTTCCATTTTTCTGTTCAAACTGCTCCACCGCATGACAAACGCCTAAATTCTTTCCCCTCCTCTTTGATCTGGACGTGCATTGCCAAGGATCTCTGATGCATTTTTAGCCTAGCACTTGAATATTTATCTTATCGCCACTTGTATATTGTATCACTGCGTACTTATTTGAGTATAGACGCACTTCAGTTTGAGGGAAAAAATATATAATATAAATGGAATACTCCACCTAAGGTTATCCCAACCTAAAATCTTTCAGATAATTCCACTGCTTTGTTTACGTGAGTGTTCAGGTAAGAAGTTTTTCCAGACCGTACGCGTTTTGTGTTGGTCAGTCTGAGTTTCAATTCGGACCTCTTTCTCCGAAGCTAGGACTTCAGAAGATTATCTCTTTTCAAGATGCTGCCAAGTTTCTATTCAGTTCTTATTTTACCCTTTATAATCAAGACAATTTAATACTGAGAGTTTCTGGGGAGATTTCAAACTAAATTTGGTTTAAGACTATGTACTATATACTTATTTTGAGACTATTGATAGTGGCTTCATGAACCACTAGGTTATTTTTATATTTCGATGCGAGTATTCCGATTCTGTGTTTGTGATTCTGCGATTATTTATTTACTGTATATTCTGAGACTTGCCAAATTTTATTTACAACATGGTATTTTGAACAATTCAAATCCGACATGTGCGGATGCGAATGGTTGAAAATACCAGGTCGTTACATTTGGTATCAGAACTTTGGCTCTAGGCAAAACTTAGCATGTATGGTAAATTTGATTTATAGAATCACTTTCATTCGAGCTTGAATCTCTTCCTTTTAATTCGATTTCCTTTGAATTTTAGAACGTTCCCTGTGGTTCCAAAGTTCATTCGTGTCCCTCACTATTCATCTTCTTTCGATTCTGGAGTATCCCATAACTCCACTTCAGATGATCTTTATAGTGAATTGGCAGTCTCGCCAATATTCTAATAAAGGGGTGAAACTCCTTTACAATGAGCATTGATTCACCAGAGATTTATATTTATCCTCGGTTTAGATGCTAGTATCTTTGGTTATTTAGAACTCTATCTCTTCAAATCGAATGTAGATTTACCCTAGAAAATCCACATCGATCTTAATCTTTAAGTCACGGTTGACCGGGTTAAGGTTGCCCGCAATTTATATAAACTTATCTAGTTCCTTATTCGGTTATTTAACCATCGGATCTTCTAATTCCAACTTATCTTTAAATCAGAATTCTCTTTGATTTGAGTCCATCAATTTTGAATCTCTATCCTTGTTTTGAAAAATTTATTCCTATATTTGGAAAAAAAATCTAATATTATATATAAGTATAAATTTCCAGAATTTATAATTAATTTAACTAGTTGTCAAGAGACAATAGTCTTTGATTTTATTTATGGTTTTGTAAACCATGGGTTTTGTCTCATATAAATAATTGAATATAAACAATGATTATAAAATAATTTGGAAAAAGAAATGAATTTAAAACAAGAACTTGAGAATTCAATTTCCGATGGTTTTAAACCCTGTGTTTTAAGTTTTAAAAGGATATATCATTTAAATTATTATGACGCCCCACCTCTATAACCACGCTAGCAAAGGACACTACAGGGTAATGCCGTCAACTAACACGGAGAATAAGGCTGGTTAGGAGCGACCATCTATAGCCTTGCTCTAACTATCTATTGAATACATCGACAATAGACATACCAAGTAGGTCGACATATCCAGTGAATACTTAAAACAAAACCATAGGTGCTTGGAGGATCTATCAGAACAGGATATAACAACTCAAATGTAATGTACATCACAGAACAGTAGATCATCATGTACACATATACTGATGCATAACAGAGTATACAAACTGATACACGTCAAGTGGTATAAAAAACCACAATATACAGACGAATCCAAAAGAATACATATATCAGAGTTACAATAAAAAGTACTACACAAAAACTATAACAAAAAGGAACAAGCTGGACAGTCCATGCAAAAGAAAAATAGGCTAAGTCCAAAAGCACCTAACCTGAAACATCTCGGTCTGACCCGAGTATAAAATACACGGGTAAGTCTAGCTAAACAAATCAGTTAGATAAACTGAGCAACAATAACCTGCAAGGTCATAAAGTATAACAAATATCTCTAAAAGGGATATCACAATCATCTAACAAAAGATGAATCATAACAAGACAAGCCTCAAATCATCGGCAACACAATAAACAAAGGATATGAATATCCCAAAACAAGCCAAAAAGTCAAATAACAAATACCAATGAAGGTAACACAAGTTCCACAAGGTAATCGCTTTATATATATCGTGCGGCTCAAAAAGACCAACACCAAAGGGCGATACCTAGGGAATATACATATCAATGAAACATCAGAAAATTTGCACGTGCTCAGTACTGTATAAACAAGGATCCATTAGCCCGAAGGCTACAAACCCGAACGTGCAAACCCGAAGGCAACACACCCGAAGGCAACAAACCTGAAGGTGCAAACCCGAAGGCAACAAACCTAAAGGTGCAAACCCGAAGGCAACACACCCGAAGGCAACAAACCATAGTGGTGAAGGTCCGAAGGCCCAGTACTGGACACCGCTAACTGGCAGAATGTGTCATTACTCTCAAAAAGGAATCTGAAAAGTGGTAACGTGAGTCCCATAACTACCCGTTCGCACTAAACGGTTTACTATCCGTTAGTTAATTTCACACTCAAAGGAGTACAAAGTTTACCTCATCTCATCGGTAAACCTGACCAAAAGGCCAAAACGATCAATCGAATAGGTCGAGGATTATCGGAAATATAAACGCATGGATTCATGGTCCGTGTTTTACCTAACCATTTAATCTCCCTTCCACTCTGCTCGAAGTGCGAAATTGTGTGTGCGTTTTAAAAATAAGATTTATAAATTGGATAAGCAAGCTTTTAATAAAATTTAAAAGATTATTTTATAAAAACCCATGGATGAAGTCAAAAAGGAATCATGAAGGTCAAATATGCATAAACAACTAATTGGAATCAACTTAGATGGATAAAAGTTGGAATCATAAACAAATAGGCACACTAGGCAAAACAGGGAAACAGGAGCAGGTCGGTTGACCGACCCTGAGTTGGTCGAACGAAAATAACCCAAAAAGATTTCGGGCTCCAGCTCGGTCGACCGACTCAGAGAGTTCGGTCGATCGAACCCCAATTCCTGCATTTTTCTACCCTATTAATTGAAGTGCAAACTCTCACAATTCACAACCGGTCGAGCACGGACGCTAGGGGATTACGTCCATCAGCTACCCAGTCCTATTGGCTCCTCGATGAATCACCAAAAACATGTTCAAACATTAAAGTTAGGATCTTTAAAGATTTGAACCCAAAACACTAAAAATTGGGATATTCACCAATTCAATCAAAACCAAAAGCAAGTGCATATGAATAAGTGTTACGAATTCGCACCCAACAATCAAAGATAGTTATAGATAAAGACGTAAGATAAAAATCTCACCTTTTAACTCACAAACAAAAATGGGAAGCTCAAATGCAAAGAAAAGACCAACTACTCTCCACTTCAACTCTACTAGCTTCAATCTAAGATCAAAACAAGTATTTCCTAAATAAGGTTTAGGAGACATTCTGAAATTGAAGGAAGAAAGAGTTGGAGAAGATGAAGAGAAGGCTTACCTATAGCTTCACTATGATTTTGGAGCAAGAATTCAAGTTTGCAAGAAGAACTAGGGCTTGGAATTTATAATTCTTCTTCCTTTCCCCCATTTTCAGTTTTAGCTTGAGTATAGAAGTGAAAATGAGTGAATGGAGGGAGAGGGACTGAGTTAGGGTATTTAGTTAGCTAGTGGGCTGAACCCAAACCCAAACCCAAAACCCAACTAGAAAAAGTAGAAAAATTCAATTTACTCCAAACAAATCAAAGTTTATACTCAAAAAGATCGCCAACGCCATTTTGAACTCAATGGAAGTGGTTTCGAGCCCTAATTGGGCAGTGCAAAAAGTATCATTTCGGACCTAAAATCCGACTAACGACGCTATATTTAAATAAAACATTTAAATATATAACCGTTAAATATGCGGGTTGTTACAGATCTCCCCTCCTTACAAAATTGCGTCCCCACAATTCCTAGAGACGATATTTGTAACAACTACATACATACATCCTTCAAAAGGAAAGGAAATAAGTTTGAGATGAAAAGATATTCTCACCATTGCCAAGCAAAGATAGAAAACCCAGATAAGATCGCTTGATAAACTCTCTGGTTTCCCAAGTACAATCGCTGGGATTAGCGGACCCTTGAACTTTAACGAGCGGCACATCCCTGTTCCGAAGGTGTCGCACCTCCGTGTCAAGTACGCGAATAGGCTGCTGTACAATAGATAAGTCTGGTGAAATTCAAGCTCTTGCAAATCAGGAGAAGCGATAACAGAATCCGACTCTCAAAGACACTTTCGAAGTTGAGAGACGTGAAACACGACGTGGATGCCAGATAAATGAGCAGGAAGTGAAACTCTATAAGCCACAGGGCCAATACGTTCAGTAATAGAAAATGGTCCTATAAAGCGAGGAGCCAATTTCCCAGTCGTACTGAAGCGCATCACCCCTTTTAAAGGAGAAACACGAAAAAAGACAAGATCACCAACCGAGAATTCGAGAGGCTTCCTACGGTTGTCTGCGTAGGATTTCTGGTGGCTCTGTGCCTCTTTCATTCTCAACCGAATCAAATCAATCTTCTCAGAAGAATCATGAACAAAATCTGGGCCAAGAATAAGCTTCTCCCCAGATTCCAACCAACAATAAGGTGATCGACGTGGCCTTCCGTATAAGGCTTCGAAAGGAGCCATACCGATACTGGACTGAAAACTATTATTGTAGGAGAACTCTACAAGAGGTAGGTGATCCTTCCAACTACCACCAAAATCAAAAATACAAATACGGAAAAGATCTTCCATGATACAATTCACCCGGTCAGTCTGTCCGTCAGACTGCGGATGATAAGTTGTGCTAAAATTTAGCTTTGTTTACAAAGCTTGCTGAAGACTCTACCATAAATGACTCGTGAAAGGATCACGGTCACTCACAATAGAACTAGGAACACCATGAAGTTTCACGATTTCCTTGACATACAACTTAGCCAAATGCGAAGCAGTCCTATTAGACTTAATAGGAATAAAATGAGCAGACTTGGTGAGGCGATCAACAATAACCCAGATGCTAGAATGGCCTGATCTCGAACGAGGTAGGTCGTCAATGAAATCCATAGAAATCTGATCCAATTTGCACAATGGAATCTCTAGAGGCCGAAGAAGACCCGAAGGACGCTGATGTTCGGCCTTAATACGCTGACAAGTTATGAAATTACTCACATAACTCGCCACATCGCGCTTCATGGCTTCCCAATAATAAAGACGACGCATATCAGCATACATCTTACTACTACCAGGATGGATAGTATACTTAGAACGGTGACTGTCATCAAGAATGTCATGCCTAAGTGCAAAATCAGAAGGCACAAAAAGACGGTTCTTCTTGCGAAGACACTCATGAGAATCAATGCTGAAATCCCACAACGCCTCATCACAGGATCCAGACTCACTAAGCTGAATAAGATGCAACAAATAAGGATCATGCCATTGAGGATTGGCAATACGATCCAACAAAATGGGTCGAGCCCCCAAACTAAATAATAGGATAGGAGAATCGGAAGATGAACCTCTATCACGAATTTCATAAAAACATAGAGTCTCAAGAATATCCCATTCGGCAAGCATCATAGAAACAACAGCTGAATGTTTGCGACTAAGCGCATCAGCAACACGATTACCCTTAACAGGGGTATACTGGATATCGAAGTCATAGGAAGCAAGAAACTCGGGCCAACGCTGTTGTCTCATATTGAGTTCCTTCTGAGTGAACAAATACTTTAAGGATTTATGATCGGTATAAAGAATGAGCGCTCGCCTAATAAGTAGTGTCGCCAAATCTTCAAGGCAAAGACAATGGCGGCTAACTCAAGATCATGAGTGGCATAGCGAACTTCATTCGGACATAGTTGCCTAGAGGCATAAGCAACTACCTGATCCTTATTCATAACAACGACACCGAGACCACTACCACAAGCATCGGTGTAGACAACAAGATCATGATTCCCCTCGGGAACCACAAGAATAGGAGCATTAGTGAGAAGTTCCTTTAATGTCAGAAAGGAAGCTTCACACTTGTCGGACCTAATAAAATGAATGCCTTTCCGAGTAAGGCTAGTGAGAGGAAGCACAACACGAAAAAATCCTTAATGAACCGATGGTAATACCCCGCCAATCCAAGTAAACTACGAATCTCATGGACATTCTCAGGCCCTTTCCAATTCTGGATGGCTTCGATCTTTGAGGGATCGACAGAAATGCCATCGGAAGATACAACATGGCCTAAGAACTTAACCTTATTCTCCCAAAAGTGGCATTTGGAGAATTTGGCTCTAAGCTGATGGTGACGAAGAGTACTCAAGACAATTCTCAAGTGATTAGCATGCTCAGCTTCAGACATAGGATAAATAAGAATGTGATCAATAAACACAAGGACAAACTTATCGAGATATTTCTGGAATACTCGATTCATGAGATCGACAAAGAAAGCAGGAGCGTTCGTCAAACCGAACGGCATAACGAGCCACTCAAAAGAACCATAACGAGTTCGGAAAGCGGTAAGAGGTATGCTATCCTCCGCGACTCGTAACTGATGAAAACCTGTGGCAAGGTCGAGCTGAGAAAAGACCTTAGCACCACTCAATAAATCGAACATATCATCGATCCTAGGTAATGGATACCTACTCTTGATGGTTAACTCGTTAAGCTTGCGATAGTCAATGCAAAGCCTAAGAGTTCCATCATATTTCTTCACGAAGACGACCGCGGATCCCCACAGAGAAAAACTAGACTGAATCAACTGCTTGGACTCAAGCTCTAAATGCTGCTTCTTGAGTTCCTCATTTTCCTTCGGAGACATCCTCGTGGGAGGACGACTAATATGATGCGTGCCTAAAATGAGATCAATACGGAAATCAATTGCCCACTTGGGTGGCAAACCCAAAACAGGTTCGAAAACATCAAAAAAGTCACAAGCAATAGGAATACGAGATATATCATCATCATCTCGAGAATCAGGAGAACGTAAAGCCATTTCGGAATTATCCACATTCCGAAGAACAAGTGATAGCTGAGTTGGCGAATCCGGATGTCGAAGATATAAAATCCTCTCAGAACAAATAATCCTGGCATCGTATCTCACTAGCCAGTAAATTCCAAAAATCATATCAAATCCCAGACAAGAAATAACGTGAAGATTCGCACGAAAAGAAAAGCCACATACAACAATCTCAACATCATCACAAAGCATACTATGGGTCGCGGATCCCCCAATAGGATTCGTAATCCTTAAAGAAGTAACCAAACAAGAAACAGCCAAAGATAAATCATTGACGAGCTTTTTCGCTATGAAAGAATGTGAAGCACCCGTATCGAAAAGAACTCGAATACTATGGTTATGAAATAAAATAGAACCTTCCAAAATAGATGGAGATATACCTTTGGGTTGTTAAGAACCTTCAGAAGCCTTAGCAGCATAAAGCTTGCCGGATTTGGCACTAGCTGGAACAATAGGGCAAGTGGAAACATGATGACCTTCCTTCTTGCAATAGCGGCAGAAGAGAGGCTTAGGACAAGCTCGAATCATATGATCACGAGAACCACAATTGAAACGCTTTCGAATGAAATGTGTTCCAGCAAATTGTGGCTGAGAGCTAAAACCACCACTCTTCTTCTTCTTGGAAGGAAAAGACCTGGACTTTTAAAATGGAAACTGCTTCTTGTTGGGATTCTTGGAAACCTCAACATCCTCACCACTATCACACTCCTTCTCGACGGTTTTGAGATGAAGTGCCGAATCCACCAACTCCTTAAAAGAAAGCTTAAGCTGGAGCAACAAAGACTTCTTAAGATATGTCTTAAGACCAGAAACAAACTTCAAATTCTTCTTATAGGAAGTGCTAATAAATTCAAGACCATATTTAGATAAAGCCTCGAATGATGTAACATACTCGGAGACAAAAGATTTCCCTTGCTTCAACTCAAGGAAGCGACGGGTCAATAAAACTTTTTTAGATTCAGGAACAAACTTGAGTTCGAATCGTCCCCGAAACCGAGTCCAAGAAAGAGTGGACTCATCAATTTCGGCTACAAGAAGCTCATACCAATCAAGAGCACGCTCTTGCAATAAACTAGAAGTTACAAGAACTCTATCATGATCAGAAAGATCCATGCGAGAGAAAATACGCTCGCACGTGCGAAGCCAAGCTTGGACTTCAAGAACAGACTCGGAGCCTTTAAACGGCTTTCCCCTAAGATGAGCAAAATCACTGCACAAACGTGCAAAGGCAGACTTGCGAGGTGGAGATACTCGAACTGGAGGCTGAGTGCTCCTAAACAATTCCAAAAACTGATCAGCAGACATGTAAACGCCATCCGGATGTGAGCGACTAGATTGCCCAGCATCTGAACGTCGTCCCCTGCCTCTTCCAGCAATACGCTGAAAGTAAGATAAGAACAAGATTATTCACAAGGTAGATATCACCACTCCAAATATGGAACACTACCGAACAAAATGCATTCCTAGACGTATCCCCAATTTCTATCCACCACTAAGGCACCGAAGGAATATAGAGGCACGATGGTTCAAAGATTTGTAACACTTATACACTTTGATGTACCAGAATATGTGCATCTATTCTGTGTTTATCATATTTTGTTCTCAACCTTGCTCTGATACCAAGCTGTGACGCCCCACCTCTATACCCACGCTAGCCAAGGACACTGCAGGGTAATGCCGTCAATGAACACGGAGAATAAGGCTAGTTAGGAGCGTCCATCTATAGCCTTGCTCTAACTATCTATTGAATACTACGACAATAGACATACCAAGCAGGTCGACATATCCAATGAATACTTAAAAAAAACATAGGTGGTTGGAGGATCTATCGGAACAAAATATAATAGCTCAAATGTAATATACATCACAGAACAGTAGATCATCATATACACATATACTAATACATAACAGAGTATACAAACTGATACACGTCAAGTGGTATAGCAAACCACAATATACAGAAGAATCCAAAAGAATACATATATCAGAGTCACAACAAGAAGGAATACAGAAAAACAATAACAAAAAGTAACAAGATGGAGAGTCCATGCGGAAGCAAAATAGGCTAAGTCCAAAAGCACCTAACCTGAAACATCTTGGTCTGACCCGAGGTCAGTCTAGCTAAACAAATCAGTTAGATAAACTGAACAACAATAACCTGAAAGGTCAATAAGTATAACAAACATCTTTAAAAGGGATATCACGATCATCTAACAAAAGATGAATCATAACAAGACAAGCCTCAAATCATCGGCAACACAATAAACAAAGGATATGAATATCCCAAAATAAGCCAAAAAGGCAAATAACAAAAACCAATGAAGGTAACACAAGTTCCACAAGGTAATCGCTATATATATATATATATATATCGTGTGGCTCAAAAAGACCAACACCGAAGGGCGATACCTAGGGAATATACATATCAATGAAACACTAGAAAATTTGCATGTGCTCGGTACTGTATAAACAAGGATCCATTAGCCCAAAGGCTACAAACCCGAAGGTGCAAACTCGAAGGCAACACACCCAAAGGCAACAAACTTGAAGGTGCAAACCCGAAGGCAACACACCCGAAGGTAATAAACTTGAAGGTAAAAACCCGAAGCCAACACTCCCGAAGGAAACAAACCTGAAGATGCAAACCCGAAGGCAACAAACCTGAAGGTGCAAAGCCGAAGGCAACACACCCGAAGGCAACAAACCTGAAGGTGCAAATCCGAAGGCAACACACCCGAAGGCAACAAACCTGAAGGTGCAAACCCGAAGGCAACACACGCGAAGGCGACAAACCGTAGTGGTGAAGGTCTGAAGGCCTAGTACTGGACACCACTAACTGGCACAATGTGTCATAACTTTCAAAAAGGAATCCGAAAAATGGCAACATGAGTCCCATAACCACCCGTTCGCACTAAACAGTTTACTATTCGTTAGTTAATTTCACACTCAAAGCAGTATATACTTTAGCTCATCTCATCGGTAAACCAGACCAAAAGCCAAAACGATCAATCGAATAGGTCGAGGATTAATCGTAAAGATAAACACATGGATTCATGGTCCGTGTTTTACCTAACCATTTAATCTCCCTTCCACTCTGCTCGAAGTGCAAAATTGTGTGTGTGCATTCCAAAACTAAGATTTATAAATTGGAGAAGCAAGCTTTTAATGCAATTTAAAAGATTATTTTATACAAACCCATGGATGAAGTCAAAAAGGAATCATCAAGGTCAAATATGCATAAACAACTAATTGGAATCAACTTAGATCGATAAAAGTTGGAATCACAAACAAATAGGCACACTAGGCAAAACAGGGAAACAGGAGCAGGTCGGTGGACTGAACTCTCTGAGTCGGTCGACCGAAAATAGCCCAGAAAGATTTCGGGCTCCAACTCAGTCGACCGACCCAGAGAGTTCGGTCGACCGAACCCCAATTCATGCATTTTTCTACCCTATTAATTAAAGTGCAAACTCTCACAATTCACAGCCGGTCGAGCGCGGACGCTAGGGGATTGTGCCCATCGGCTACTCGGTCCTACTGGCTCCTCGATGCATCACCAAAAACATGTTCAAACATCAAAGTTAGGATCTTTAAAGATTTGAACCCAAAACACTGAAAATTGGGATATTCACCAATTCAATCCAAACCAAAAGCAAGTGCACATGAATAAGTGTTAGGAATTCTCACCCAACAATCAAAGATAGTTATAGACAAAGATGTGAGATAAAAATCTGACCTTTTAACTCATAAACAAATATGGAAAGCTCAAATGCAAAGAAAAGACCAACCACTCTCCACTTCAACTCTACTAACTTCAATCTAAGATCAAAATAAGTATTTCCTAAATTAGGTTTAGGAAACTTTCTGAAATTGAAGGAAGAAAGAGATGGAGAAGATGAAGAGAAGGCTTAGCTTCACTTTGATTTTGGAGCAAGAATTCAAGTTTGCAAGAACTAGGGCTTGGAATTTCTAATTCTTCTTCCTTTCCCCTATTTTCAGTTTTAGCTTGAGTTTAGAAGTGAAAATGAGTGAATGGAAGGAGAGGGACTGAGTTAGGGCATTTAATTAGCTAGTGGGATGAACCCAAACCCAAAACCCAACTAGAAAAAGTAGAAAAATTCAATTTACTCCAAACATATCAAAGTTTATACTCAAAAAGATCGCCAACACCATTTTGTACTCAATGGAAGTGGTTTCGAGCCCTAATTCGGCCGTTTTCAAAAAAATAACATTTTGGACCTAAAATCCGGTTAACGACGCTATATTTAAATAAAACATTAAAATATATAACCGTTAAATATGCGGGTTGTTACAATTATTTCCGAATAGAAATTTGTTTCCAAAGAATTTTAAAGGTTTAAAAATCAGTGCTCTTCTCTTTGCCGCTGGAAAATAATTTCGGTGATGGCTGCAACATCATCGACATTCATTTTCGAGTTTCGAAGTGAAGAGACCATTATGTAGTCTGGCTACAGTGTTACTTTGAGAATTTAATTGATTTGAATCTCTAAAATATGACTTGATTTATAATATATAGATATGTGATTTAAATTTGATTTGACATATTAGGTACATATATTAATTTATCTCTAAATGGTTGAAGGGAATCAGAAATTATATTTTTTAAATTTTATCTTAAGGAATAATTTCAATTATAAAAAATAAAATCAAATTTTTGAATGAATGATTCCAACTTGAGATAATTGAATTTGAAAGTTTTATTTGTATAATACTCAGTTGCATTTCAATATAACTTACCTTGATTTTCCGAAGTTAACAATGTAATTGGATAATATAAAATATAAAAAGATTTTATAAATAAAATTTGAGTGGTTATAATAAATGTTATACACTTAAATTCTAGTTATAAAAAGATTAACAGAGGTAATGGAATAATTTACAATATAAAATGATGTTAAAGGAACTAAGAATAAATTTAAGCAGTTGTAATAAGTGTAAACATATTTAACATATTGATAAAAATATATTGAGAGAAATAAATTTAGTTATAATTAGGAATGAAAAAAGATATTAATTAATTGAACACATTTTTGAGTATAACAAATGATTTTCAAACTTATGATTTTAGAGATTTTTATTTTAAGATAATTGGAAGATAAAGTAATGAAATTTGAAATAGTAAAATTTAACTTAAATGAAATTAAATAGATGAAATCAATTATTAATTTAAAATTTAATTTGTATGGTTTACATTAATGATCCTATTTTGAGTTTCAATTTAGTTTTCTTTCAGGTTGTTTCTATTCCCCGACCTTCTTCCTTTTCAGGGACAAAAAGTTCTGAGTGGGGGAGAGTGTAACAGCCCGAAGTTTTAACAAGTATTTTTCACTTTTAATTATAAAATTTTTTGGGTTTATTATATAAAAATCTAAATTTTGAATTGATTAAAACATTGCCCAAATTTTTAAATAAAAGATAAGATTTCTAAAATTTTGACTTTGGTTAAGGATTAACTTTAATTGGAAATTTGGCTTATTTTGTTGAAAGGTTAAATAACTTAATTTTAAGCAAAATCATGTTTAATTAAGAAATAAAATCTTTGCATACTTTTATTTTGCTTAAATAAATTTTAAATTGGAATAAAATACTAATTTTCTTGACATTCAAGATTCACGTATAGCATTTTCATTCGCGTATAACTTCCCACTTTCCTTCTCTTCAATTTGTTTAATATGTATATAATCTTTTTGACTCTTCCAGAGAGCCATTAAATTTCATTTAAAGCTTGATTGAAATTAGCGTGTAAACATTCCACCTTCCTTTTGCTCTTCTAATTTAATAGAAACGTTATCTAAAAATTTCATAACCGTTCACATTTATTTCTTGCCATTATACCCAAATCAATGAAAGTTTTTGTTTATAAAACACGTTCAAAAAAATTCACGTATTTCATTTGTTTCGCGTGTAACTATGAAATAAAATCTTAGAAATTTCCTCTAACGATTTATAAATTATTCTTTGCTATTTTATTTCGCCTAAATTCCCGTAAACATATGCAAAACTTCCCTATTTAAATATAAACCCGCGCACCCCTTTAACAATGAAAGAAATCATTTTCCTTTAACGTTCAAAATTTTGAATCCGGGCTTGCCTTAAATTACGCATGCATTAAATTGTGCTTACCCACTTTAGCAACCTGAAGTTCACATATAAAAACCTTTGATTCACGTAGCCTTTCCAACAAATTATTTTTCTTGCTAAAATTTTCCTCCATTATCTAAACTTAGCCCATTTATTCCTTTCCTTTATAAACGCAATTACATAAACTCAAAACACCACACAATTTCCTGACCGGTTCAAAGTAATTACTTGCCTATTCTTTCACCCCAAATCATTGCAAGTTTCCATCTTCTAAATTAAACACGTTCAAAATTTCATGCTCCTTACCGTTTAAACATATTGTGCTTGCCGTTTCTTTCCTTTTAATTCACGCAATCTCCACTAATTAAAATTTATGTCCACCCCAAATATTGCTCCCACCAAATCAACGTATTTTCGTCCTTAATTTAACAAGTACAAATGTTTACCAATAAAAAAAAAATTAGTGTATAAATAAGCTTTATAAAAGGCCGATTTAATTTGCACATTTATACCCGTTTTGATTAATTTGGTGGTATGAATAGTATGTATTTAATGAATACTCTTTAAACGTATATTTACTAATATAAATACCAAATAAATAAGAAAACGTATAAAATTTAATACGTTATTTTCGTTATATTTGGGCGTAAATTTTGCATCTGTAGCACGCATTTTTAAAATTCGTACCGCAGATATAAATAAATAATTAGATCTGGATGCGTGTAATTAAGTGGTAAATGAATAATTTTCCTAGCCATTTAATGTCATTTAATAGTTTGCCCTGAATTCGCATAAATTTAACACGCTTTTCTTTTGACTCAAATTATTTTAGAATTGGTATAAAATCTTTGAAAGTTATAACGTTTGAATACTTTTATTTCTTGCGTTCCTTGGATTAAATCATCAATGAAATTACCTCCTTTTAAATTCTTAGCATCACATTTTTCCATACCATCCATAATTTAAGATTTCTTTCCATTTTATCTCGCATGCCATAACTCAAGCTTACCCGTGGTATCATTACTTTTTGAGTATAATCAACGCAACTACCCCGAAAATACTCTAACAATTCACAAACTTAATTTGCATCTTATTTTGGCTTGCCTTATTTTCTTAAATCAGCGCAAGTTCCTCCTTGGAAAAAAATATATAACGTTCAAAAAATTTCCATTTACCTCTGGTTTATAGTAGTAATAAATTTTTTCCTGACCGCTTCTAGAATCATCTGTTGCCTTTTCCCTTCACAAAAAAAAAAACAACGCAACGGGTATAATTGTTTTAAATTAATGCTTGCCTATAATCTCTCATCTAAATTAATGCACCACTGGTAAATGAACAACTCACATATCATGGTTCCTTGACGTTTCAACCAAAGTTATTTCTTGACTTTATCTAACGAGATTACATAAGCTCAAACATAATGAAATTTCCTGACAGTTTAGAATATAATTTGTCTATTTTCTCACCTCTATTAACGCAAGCTTTATCTTTGAATACCAAACACATTTGCATAAATTCCATCATTCACTGCATTTGGTTTCTCCTCTTCTTCCTTGCATGCATGAGAATTAGTAGCATTGGGCAATGGCTACAACTTTATTTCCTTCTTTTATTTTTTTCCCATTGTTCTATTCAAACTGCTCCACCGCATGACAAACGCCTAACTTATTTCCCCTCCTCTCCGATCTGGACGTGCATTGCCAAGCATCTCTGATGAAGTTTTAGCCTAGCACTTGATTATTTATCTTATCGCCACCTGTATATTGTATCACTGCATACTTGTTTGAAGGAAAAAAATAATATAAAAGGCATACGCCACCTAAGGTTAGCGCAACCTAAAATCTTTCAGATAATTCCACTGCTTCATTTACGCGAGTGTTTAGGGAAGAAGTTTTTCCAGACCGTAAACGCGTTTTGTGTTGGTCAGTCTGAGTTTCAGTTCGAACCTCTTTCTTCGGAGCTAGGACTTCTGAAGATTATCTCTTTTCATGCTGCCAAGTTTCTGTTTCGTTCTTATTTTAGCCTTTGTAACCAAGACAATCTAATACTGAGAGTTTCTAGGGAGATTTCAAACTAAATTTGGTTTAAGACTATGTACTTTATACTTATTTTGAGACTATTGATAGTGGCTTCATGAACCACTAGGTTATTTTTAAATTCCGCTGCGAGTATTCTGATTCTGTGTTTGTGATTCTGCGATTATTTATTTACTATATATTATGAGATTTGCCAAATTTTATTTACAACGCGGTATTTTGAACAATTCAAGTCTGACATGTGCGGATGCGAATGGTTGAAAATACCGGGTCATTACATTCTTTTGAACCATGTTTGGGCTGTGGTCGTCATACCACTTTGATGTATCATTTTGGATTGTACTAGTGATTGTATCTATATTAATGCATATATATGCATTTCTGCTGTTCTGCGACGTTATTCACATTTTTGAGTTGTTATGTTTTGTTTAGATAGATCCGTTAGCCATTATAGTTTTGTATTAAATATTTATTGGATATGTCGATCCACGTGAGAAGAAAAAAATAGATAGCATTTATCGACGTATTCATTAGATAGTTAAGACAAGGCTATAGATGGTCGCTCCAATCTAGCTCTATTCACCGCATTAACAGACGGTATTACCTCATATACTCTTTGTTAATAAAGGTCTCAGAGTGAGGCGTCGCAATGGTGAAACACGAATAAAAACTAAATCTCTCATTGAAAATTCCAATTTCCTTCTTCGATTATAGGTATAGGAGTTTTGTCTACTTTGAGCTTCTTTGATCCTATGACGAATAAGGTCAACCTTTTCTATGGAATCATGAAAAAAATCTAGACCTAAAACCAACTTCTCAACAGCTTCAAGCCAGCACGAAGGAGATCGGCATGGCCTTCCATAGAGTGCCTCGAAAGGTGCCATACCAATACTAGATTTGAAGCTATTATTGTAAGAAAACTCAACAAGAGATATATGATCTTTCAAACTTCCACCGAAATCAAGAACACATGCACGAAGAAGATCTTTACGAGTTTGATTCACATGATCAGTTTGTCCATCGGACTGAGGACGATAAGCGGTGCTAAAATTAAGCTTTGTTCCCAAAGCTTTTTGAAGACCTTTCCAAAATCTAGTAGTAAATAATGCATCACGATCACTAATAATAGAAGTAGGAACTCCATGCAATTTAACAATTTCTTTAACATAGAGTTTAGCCAAAAGAGGTACGGTCCGATTGCACCGAACGGGAAGAAAATGGACGGATTTCGTAAGTCTATGTACTATCACCCATAAACTGTCATGACCAAACGAGAACGGGGAAGATCGCTAATAAAATCCATGGAAATTTGATCCCATTTCCAAACGGGAATGTCTAAAAGTTGTAATAACCCACCAGGCCTATGATGTTTGGCCTTTACAAGTTGGCAAGTCCTACAACACTTAATGAAGTTAGCAACATCAGATTTCATTCCATCCCAATAATAAAGTCGCATTATGTCTGCGTACATTTTACTACTACCGAGATGAATGGTAAATTTAGAACGATGAGAATCTTCCAAAATGTCTTTATAAAGATCACTAAAATTTGGCATGATAAGTCTACCAAATTTTCGAATACCCCTACGAGCATCAATATCAAAGTCTTACAAACCATTAACCTTATTTTTATCCCTATAACTTTGGCTAAGAAGGGCCAATTCGAGATCTTGCTTTTGGGCTTCAAGGATGCGGCCTAAAAGAGAAGGATGAACCTCAAGGCCACATAAAACAAGAGATGAACATGAATTGGATTCTCGATCTCGAATCTCATAAATGGACAAAGTCTCGAGATCATTCCATTTGGAAATCATCATGGAAACAACTGCTTGTTGCTTACGACCAAGGGCATCGGCAACACGATTGCCCTCTCCAGGAGTATACAGAATATCAAATCATAAGATGCAAGGAATTCGAGCCAATATTGTTGACGAAAATTAAGTTCCTTTTGAGAAAATAAATATTTCAAAGACTTACGATCGGTGTAGAGAATAAATTTCTCTCCCAAAATATAATGACGTCAAATTCTAAGGACGAAAACAATAGACACGAGCTCTAATCACGAGTGGCATATCTTGTCTTGGCAGGCTTTAACTGCCTAGAAGCATAAGCAATAACATGTTCCCTTTGCATGAGAACGGCTCTCAAACAAACACGACTAACATCGGTATAAACAATAAAGTTTTGGTTCCCTCCGGGAATCACAAGAATAGGAGCATCGGAAAGGAGTTCTTTTAATCTCTAAAAAGCAGTTTCATATTTGTCTGACCAAATGTACTTAACTCCCTTCTTTGTCAAACTATTAAGAGGCATGGAAATTTTAGAAAAGTACTTTATGAAACGACAATGATAGCCCGCCAATCCAAGGAAGCTACGAATTTCTGTCACACTCTTCGTTCTCTTCTAATCAGGGAGCAAGTTTCCCACGTGATCAAAATCTTACTACCTTTCTTAGCGCAGAAACCTTAATGAAAACCAAGTCTCCTACCTTAAACTCAATATTCCTTCTCCGCTTATCTGCATAAAATCTCTGCCTATCTTGGGCCCTCTTCATTCTTCTTCGAATCAAATTAATCTTTTTCGAAGTCACCCTAATCATGCGGGACCAAGTAGAAATCTATCTGTAGACTCCAATCAACACAAAGATGACTTGCAAGGTCTTACACAAAGAGCTTTGAAAGGTGTCATCCCAATGCTATTCTGAAAACTATTATTATATGTGAATTCCACTAA
The DNA here is from genome assembly GCA_030765085.1 of Allium cepa. Taxonomy (NCBI): domain Eukaryota; kingdom Viridiplantae; phylum Streptophyta; class Magnoliopsida; order Asparagales; family Amaryllidaceae; genus Allium; species Allium cepa. Next base: position 956,226,242 of record CM060939.1, on the reverse strand, counting down.
AGGAAGACGCCCCTCTCAAGTTCCTCCAAAATCAAGAATGCACATCCTCAACAAGTGTGATATCCTAGAAATTTCAGGAAATTCAAAGTAATAATCTCCTTTATAAATTTAATTAAAATTGGCAAATTTGTTATTTCAACAATAACAATGTAATGTATATATATGTGAATATAGAATTTAAGTAGTAGATTATTTTCAAATTTGAATTTGTGGCTGTTTAAATATATATATATATATATATATATATATATATATATATATATCAAATTGATTTTTAAATTTGATTTTAAATTGTATTTAAAAATTTATTTGAATTTATATTTGGATTTCAAAAGATTTGACATATATCTTAATATATATTTTCTATTTAAAAAAAATGTTATATGATTTTGTATAAATATAGTTTGTTTATTTCTATTTTCTTTAAAAGGGCTTTCATTTTTATAAGTTAGAATAGGTATTTAGTTATTATGAATGTAATTAATAAAAACTTTATTTATATTTATAAATTTATTTTTGCATGTAGTGTTACAAATGAAAGTTAATAATACTATCTAAACACCTAGGTTAACAAGATAATTGAGGAGGATGAGAAGTGTCATCATTAATTTAAATTTTCTTTTATTTTTGATAAAATTAATTTTAGCTCACATAACACCTATTCTTCATCCTCATATCTTTTCCCTATCTTTATTCTAAAATCAGAAAACAAAGGAAAATTAAACGTTTTTTTCTCAAAGCCTGTACTCTTTTTCAAAACCTGAAATAAATTCTCAAACTACACAAAAGTTTAAAAGCAAAATCAAAGCAAGAAGCTCAAAATCAAATTGAAACTTGGAAATCAAAATTAGAAGAAGAACTGAAGACTGGAAAATCAAGGGCAAACAACAAGTTAAGCAAGTTTTTTAGATGCAAATCAAAATTTTCCAGATACTCAAACCTGGTTCTCTTGTTTCTGAGAAGCTGGTGAGTAATCTACTACTCTTGTTAAATGCTTAAATCTATTTGAAATTGATGCTTGTGAGTGAACTACCCTTTAACATTTTGAATCTTCCAGTATCTTGATTTAAATGAAATAATCACTGAAGTTTGGATGTAAGAATTTGCTTGCATGTATGTGTATACTTGAAAATGTTGTATGCATGTTTAGAAACAAGAACATTCTCTCTGTTTAAACCAAATACTGTAAGTAAACATTTAAAAAAACAGTTATCTAGTTTTAACTAAATTGCATGTGATGATATTGATTTGCATTTAATTCATCAGTTTGAATTTATCTAGATTTGCATATATATATATATATGTATGTGAGATGTCTGATTTTGTATTTATTCTGTTCTCTCATGATCCAAACTGTGATTTTTGACTTCAAAAATTCAAATCACCCAATCGAACCAATATTAGACGTCGATGTATAAATGAAAGTTGTTTGTTAATGAATGATGATGTTTTTAAAAGTAATTTCAGGATTTTAATTTGAGCAAATAAGTTTAAAAATGGAAATAATAGTGGAAAATACTTATATATGTTAAAATCAACTATCTTAATTTCTAATTCGAATTATGGAAATGGATTAGTGATTGAAAAACACGAATTTCGATATACATTTCATGATTTTTAGGTTGTTAATTCTTGTGAATTCTTGTGTTGTTTGAATTGGGCATTTGGTGGTTTGTCGTTGATCGGCATGGTGGAGTTGGTCAAATGTTGGGCTGGAGGTAAAATGGAGGTTAGAGGTTGATGGAAAAATAACAGTAAATTTTTCTGATGGCTGGAGTGGGCTGACGAAGGCGAACTAGGGTTTTGGAAGGTGGCTCCGTCGAGTGTAATGGAGAGGTGTTCTCGACTAAATCGAAGCATCGAGTTCGATCGCAAGGCATGGGATCGGATCTGGATGATGCGACGTAACTTGGGTGAGGAGCGTCGATGATCTTGTGGTTGGAATCTATGTGGACGAATGATTTTCCAATGTGGGTTGCTTCCAGTTCTGGGTTGATGGGTTCAATTTTTGTTTCGAGCTTAGAATCATCGATCTGGGTTCTCGTTTGGGGTCGTGGGGGTTCAAGTGGTCGTCGAGGATTATCGCGGTCATGATCGAAGGTCAACGGTATATGTGAACGTGCATGGCTTGCACGTCGCGTATGGAAGATGAAGGTTCGAGTTTTTCTCGACACATTTTCGTTTGGGTCTCGAAGCTGATGTAGAACGTGGGTGACTCGGGGCAGGTGCGTGTAACCCTTAGGTTTGACTCGAGTTTTGCTATGGTGATTATCTTGTTTCAAGTAAGAAATTCGTTGTAATGGTAATAGAGTCTACAAAATTTTTAAAAAGGCAAGTTTTATAAAACAGATCAAGTTTAAAATTTTGGAAGCAAGTCTCTTTCAAAATAAATGATAAATCAAGATTATAATGATGTTTTAATTTAAAATAATTTCAAATTCAAATGTATAATATTGTTGATTTTAAAGTAGTTAAATAAATTGATTTTGAATTTTTAATTTTTAAATAATATTAAAAATTAGTGTTAAATAAAACCCAAGTTTAGAGTTATTTCAAATGGTAAGTGTTTATGTAATGTATTAATCAAGTTTAAAATGTTAATGATAATTTTGTCATTTTTAAGGAAATAGTTTACCATAAAAGTTAATTGAGGTTTTAATGGTTTAAGATTAATTAAGTAAATTAAGTAACTGAGTTAATTAATTAGAGATTAACTAAATTATAAATTAATTTATGATTAAGGATAGATTAGTAATCGGAGATTAATTACCTAATTTAAGGGACAAATTTATCAAGGATTGATTTAATTAGTAATTAAAGGTTAAGTAAATTAGTAATTAAAGGTTAATTAATTTTTGTAATTAAAAAATAATTAATCGAGGAGGATTAATTAAGATGGATGATTATTGGATGATTAATTAATTGGTTTGAAGTTAATTAATAAGCAGGATTTAAAAGTAATTAAAGTAATTGATTTAATTAGATTGTGGTTAATTAAATTAATTAGAGATGGTATTGTTGACTAATCTTGCCCACGAATGATAGAATGAAATTGTGTGCCTTAGATTATTTGATATCTCTGGTATGTGATGTGTGACGCTATGTGATTTAAAATGTTGGGTTAAAACAGTGACATCCTGTATTTAAGTTGAAGGGTATTTCATTTGAATAATTTGGGTTAAGATGACATGGAATTCGAAGAGACCGTAGTCGGCATTTGCTAATACCCGAAACCACTTCGATTTGTAAATCTTCTATTAATTCCTTATAGAGTTGATATGTGAAATAAATAGGCTGAATGGAATGATTTAAGTAATTGAACCATTTTAACTTTGTTGAGGTACATAGATGAAGATATATGAAATAAGTGTTGACTATAATAAGTGAGAACTCGTTGTGAAGTACGAGTTACCCCTCATTTATATAAGTTGTATGCTTTTTTATTCTATGTTAGATGAGTTTACTCACGCTGGTTTCTAGCCTGACCCGGGTGTTACTTTGATGTAATGCTTGGGTCAGACCGAGTATTACAGCTTTTCAGGTAAGGACGTTCTAGAGCTCAGGAGGCAAGCTGGATGGAAGAAACGTATGGAGTGTAATTCGCTGTGATATTATTGATTTGTATCTGGACAAGTTATTTTAACTGTCCTATGTTTATGTAATGTTGTAACTCTGATGTACTAATGAATATTAACTAATACAGTTTTCCTTTGTATAACTGTTGTATTATGTGATATTATATTTTGATCCAATGCGAATGTGTGGTTTCTGTGACTTGTTTCTGTTTCTTCGTCTTTCTCTTCCTTCTTTTCCAAACTATCTGGAATTTTCGGGATTGAAATTTTGGATCGTTACATTTGGTATCAAAGCTGAAGGTTAAGCGAGAACCTTGGCTCTTGTGGGTGTACTCATTAAGGATAGGGCCAATAGTACTCTAGAATGAGTTGAGTGTGTATATATATATATATATATATATGAGAGCGTAACTGTTATTTTCTGATATAAAGATTTTAAATGATTTTATATAAGAATATATTTTTATATATATATATATATAAAGCAATATTTCTTACTAATAAATGTTAAGGTAATTGGTTGTTAAATTATTGGAATTAAATTAAGAGGTAATAGAAATACAACCAAATTGAAATTAAATAAAGATAAGTTTGAAATGGATTCAAACTGAAATTAAAATCTTGAATTTGGTGAAGAGTTTTAGAATAAGATAATAGAATTGGTTTCCTCGGTTATTATCATAATGGTTGTTGTGTTTAATGATAAAATGTGTATTAATGAGTAAGCAAAATGAAATGTTTTAGGGAAGTAAAATGTTTAGGCAAGTATGGCTTATGAATTGAAACTAAAGATGATCCAAATTGTGAAGTTTTAAATCTAGGTCCAGAGATTTGAAAATTGTTTCAAAGTAATGAAGAAATAATAAATAATATTATTAATGTACTTGAATAGAAGGGTCCTATTTCAAACAAGAGTTGTTTGAAACTTAAAGGAATTTGTTTTGAATTAAAACTAAAGGTGGTTTAAAATTTAAGGATAACTTGGTGTGTAAAGGAATTAAATGTGTATAGATGAGGGATATACATAATATCAAAGGTAATTTAAAATAAATTCTAAGGTTGGGTTTTCAATTTTTCTTGGACTGTGATGTGAAACCCAAAGTGAAGTAAGTTTTAAACTTAAATGGGAAGGTTATTAATTTGAAGTTTAAAATTTGAATGGGAATTCAAATTGTGTAAATATGACTGGATTAAGTAAATTAAATTTAACTTGAAAGAAGTTAAATAAGTTTGAATTATCAACCTAATTTGGAAATTTCAAGATGAAGTTAAGATTTAACTTGCGAAGTTAAATGGTTGATTTGAATTGGGAGATTGAGTGATCTCAAAATGGGTTTGAGATTCGAAAATTGGAAATGGATGGATGTTTTAAAATAATTGGATAATATTACCCTATTGTTATTTATAGTCTTTAAACCGCGAATTGGATTTGTTTAAAGAAATGGGATGTGGTAATATATCCATTATTAAGATAAAATGAAATCATTTTGGACTTAAGATTTAAATGTTTAATATAAAACTTCAAGGATTTGGTTTCAAAATTTAAGTTTGGTGATAAATTGAATTTCAAAGATTTAGTTGTTTAAAATGGATTTTAATTATTATTATTTGAACCTTGAAATAAGTTTAAAATGGAATTTGGATTCAAAATTAAATGGTTTAAAGATATAAATTGATTTGATTTAAAGGATTAAATCAACCTTTAAAATTTAAGTCCAATTTATATAATCCAGGATGGTTTAAATTTGAGATGTGAATTGAATTAGTCCAAACTAAATTTATTTGAATTAATTAAAATTGTGACTGAAGATGGATAAATTTGAAATTCAAATGGAAAATTTGAATTAGATTGATTGGAAATGAAATTGAAGATGAATGAGTTCAAATTCAAATGGGAATTGGGATTAATTCAAGCCGAAATTTTAATGATTTGAAATTGAAGTGGATTCAATTTGAAATTAGTCCAAATTGATTTGAATAATCTAGAATTGTAATTAAAGGTGAATAGGTTTGAAATCAAATGGAATTTGATTTGGATTTAGATAGAAGTCGAGGTTAATTCAACTTGAATTGGGGTTAAATTAATTTCAATGGAAATTGAAGTTAGTTAAATTGGAATTGTGTCAATTTAAATGGAAGTGGAAATTTAAATTGAATTGATTGGAAATGGAGGTTGGGAATTGAACAATTTGACTCTAGACTATTTTCAAAATAAATTGTTTTAATATAAATCTATTTTTCCAAACTATTTACTATACAACCTTTCTTTTTAAACCTAAACTATCTTATACTTGTTTTACAATTATTTTTGGAACTATTTAACAATTTTTTTAAACTGTTTTATAAACTAATTACTGTTTTTCAACTACTTTATACCTAATTACTATTTTACAACTATTTTGCAATTATTTAAAATTTCTATAACTATTTTACTATTTTCTAACTATTCTACAATTGTTTAACTATTTTACAAACTTATAATTATTTTTCAACTACTTACCTATTTTTAAACTTTTCAACCTATTTTCTAATTTAAGCTGTTCAGTTGGACAGAGTTCAAACTGTTTATGATTAAGTACCCAATCAGATAAGAATTGAGGTGATAATCCAAATGGGTTGAAGCAATTGTGAATGAGTGTATAGAAATCATAAGTGAATATGAATAGAAAAGAGAATTGATTTGGTTAATAATCAATGGTGATAAATACGTAGGATGTACGTATATTATTCTATTCGCATAGTGATTTGATCCAGATTCGAGCATAGAATTTCGAGATACTTATATCGATCCGAATTGGGATTTTTCACTCAATTTTCGACGGCGAACCTGAATATGGATTGTTGATTAGTTCTGGATATTCTCTATCATATTTATGGCAATGCAAGGAGAACGATGGTTTCTGATCAAGGAACCAGATCTGAGTCCGCACTAGGAAGTCGGGTGGACGATACTAGTTCGGAAGTGAAATTGTGTGATCGAGTGAGCGATCAGATTGGTATAGCGTACGGATGATATGTGTACATCGTACGGATTTGAATGAAATTAACATTGGGAATTCGTGGATAAGAAATGTGAAATGGTTTTTGAAACGAAAGGTACTTTTGTGAAACATATGATGAAGTAAAGTGGAAACTGGATATTTCTGTGTTAAAATATTACTTTATGGAAGTAAGTAAAATGGTAAGTGACTTTATAGAGTAATCAAATTTGAATATTTGATTTTCAATAAACAAAGTTATATATCATTGTTATATAAGATAAATCTCCCCTTGTTGAATCTACTGCCGGAAGAAAAAGGATTTTTTGAAAATTATTTGAAGTATAAAAGGGTTTTATTCAAGTTTGAAGTGATCCAAAGATTTTAAAAATTATATATATCTATATATATAGAGGATCTTATGTGAATAATTTTGAGAAAGGTTTTTGGAACCTATGGACTTCCGAAAGGCTTTTGATTTTTGGGTGAAATCAATATTGGATTTGAAAAGCCTAGTTTGAGAATTATCGATTTTGGGATAATCGATTTTGAGAATGGAGATTTATGTGAAATTGATACTAGGTGTATGATTTGGAAGATACTATATGTGTATAGCATAAAGTGTTTTGAAAATGGCTCTGGAAAAAAGGCACTCCCTTGAAATGAACTTCTCAAGAGTACCATAGGTTGATAAAGCCTCAAAGGGAAAGGTTCTAAAGTTGATCCTGTGAGGAGTCTGGAAAAAACTAGTTCCTGAGGATTATGTGCAGTGTAGCGAAAGTCGAGGGCGCTAAGGCCTACAGAGACATTTGGTTTATGCTGTAACGACAGTTTAACTCGATGTCACTGCGATCTACTATAGACCATAGAGAAATTCGTGTATACTGCTGAGAGCCAACAGTTTGTGTTTGATTTTATATCGGTAGACTACGACCTACGGTAACATAGCGAAAGTCGTGTGTGCTGCTGAGTGCCAGCAGTCTATTTTTGATTTTACATCGGTAGACTGCGACCAATGTGGAAGTGGAGAAGTATCATTTTTGGCAGCAAAATTCGAGGGCGCTGAGGCCTACAGTTACATGGACTTTTACTGTGATGGCAACGTAACCCTAGATGTAACTACGATCAGTAGCGGGTTCCATGGCGTAATCAAGAGGCGCTGTAATATCCCGGAATTTCCAGGAATTTAAAATGCTGATAATCTCTTAATTTAAATTATTTGAATTGGAAAATTGTTAATTTCAAAGATAATTAACCGAGTAATGTTTTACGTTTTGGTTATAAATTGGTTTTATATTAAGATTAATTATTTTATTTGGGTAAATAAATTCTAAATTGGTATATTGTTTTCAAAATTTATAAGTATGTTTGAATACATTTATATCTGTATATCTTAAATTGATTTTAAAATAGGATATATTATTTGTAAATAATAATGTGCTTATTTAAAAATTAATATTCATTTATTAAAGTGATTTTGGATTTGGTTTTAAAATTTGACTTTAATATGAATATAAATTTGAAATTCAAGAATATACATACAAATTTAATAAAATAATATGGTTTGGTTTTAAATCATATAGGTAATGTTTTCAATTAGAAATAAGATTTTGTATTTTCTTTTTATGAAAATATTATTTGTGTTTATTTAATAAAATGAATACAAAGGCTTTTAAAAATAGTATTTAAAATAAGTTTGAAATGTTGTATATAATTTTATTTAAATCATATTTGGTTTCATTCTTTTCAAAGATTACATTTTATAAATTATATAAATTAACATAAATTTATAAATGTATAAATGTATTTGTTTATTTGGTATTTAATAAGAAAAGCATTTTTAAAAAAATTTAGAAAACACATTAGCAATTAGGAAAAATAATTTTAAAATGCTTTTAAATTTCTTTAAAATTAGAATAGAAATTAATATTGACAAGTGTTTACTTTTAAAACCCTTTATTAACAAGTGTAAACCATTTGTGTAAAAAGAGACAAGTGTCATAATATTTGTATTTTTCTTTTCTTTTTATTAAAATCTGAAATTTATCCTATATAATCATCCTATCTCTTCACTTTCTTTTCTTTAAACATTTTCGTTCAATTCTAAGAGAAACCAGAAAATTTTCCCTGAAATCTTCACTTCCCAAAACCAGAAAATCTTCAAATCTTCCTTAACACAAAAATCTGGAAATTTCATGCTCAAATTAAACATCCAAAACCTGTAACTCTTTTGAAGTGCAAATCAAACTGCATATCTGCAGTTTATTTTCAAAACAAATAAACTCCTCAAACTCAAGTCAAATGCCAGAAACAATCTTCAAAAAAATTCAAGAATCTGCAAAATGTTTTCAGAAACTTGATGCAACTTTCAACCCAGATTCTGCATTTTGAATGTCTGCACCAAATTTCCATATGCATGCAAGTAAATCTGTTGAAAGAAAACCTGAAGCAATGCAGTTAAACAAATTTGGTTCAAAACATGATGTTTCAAAGCATTTCAAGGTTTTAAAAGAAGCATAGCAAGTTTTTCAAAAATGCAAATCTGAAAAAGCAGTTTCTGTTTGGAGGGTTTCTGTTCTTTTTCAAAATTCTGTCCTATCATCTTTTAAATGAGGTGAGTAAACTTTTTCTTTTTACTAAAACTTAATTAGTTATTAGCTATTTCTATGAGTTTATAATGATGTTCGTAGTGAATATGAATTTATGTCTGTGTAGATAAATTTGTAAAATTGTGTAAGGATTGAATATGTGCATGATATATTCATGTTTCACCTTACTGTAGATTAAGATATAATCAGGAATTGCAAGCTAATATATTTAAACAAATGTTTAATCTTAAAATTTAAACAAGGTAAATTAGTTTAAGTATGAAATAGGATTTAAAGATAAACAGAGTCTTAATGTTTGAAGTTTCTGGTAAACCAATATAGCAATGATACTTAGTCACCAATGTATGAAATAAAATGATAAAATTTGAAAAAAATAACTTTATAATCTGGATTGTCATTAAATATTATGAATTTTAAAAAGAAATTCACAATTTTTTAAATCTGTATTAAGTGGGAATTTGGGACTTTTCTGGAAATTGAATTTTTGCCCAATTCTGTAGATTTGTGTATCTGGGTGCCTTGAATTTGTTGATGGAGCTAGATAAGGTATCAGTGATTGTTGTAAAAATGGTTAGAGAATTTTTAAATCACCGAGAAGTTTGAATTTGCTCAAATTAAATTTTAAACCTAGTTTAGAAGCTATCTGTAAATTGATCACTGCACCTTCAAAGCTACATCGAGTGACAGGATTTTTGGGTAGGAGGGTGCGCAGTGAGTCAGCAAGCTATGGCCGGAGTGGTGGTGATTATTGTTGATCGGAGGCGAAGTTTCAGGGGGAGTTTCCTGATGATGTTTGGGATCAGATTCACCTGATAGGTTCGATTTTGAATCAAGGCAAAGAACTGGGTTCTGTTGATCGTAGGTGATTTTAGGGTGGAAGTGAGACTTGTCGAAGGTGCTGGCATTGGCCGGAGGTGATTCCGACGCCGTGCACTTGCACAGGGATGTGGTGATTGCATTTGGGTTTTGTTGTTGTGTTACTGGGATTGAGTTCGGGTAGTACGGGAGGAGACTCGGGGGAAAGCTTGAGTACATCTAGTTGTGGCTCGAGTTAATACTAGGGACAATTGCTAATTTAAGGAACTGTTAGCTTTAACAGTTTTAAAAATTTAAATCAAACAGTTTAAAAAAAATATTGAAATTTAAACTGTTTGATAATAAGAAGAGATGTAGATGTACTTAGTTGTTTCAAGTACACAGGGGTTAAACCGAGGTAAAATGTTTTAAACCAGTTTTATTTAAATTTAATTGAAAGTAAATTTTTATAAACTTTAATCAAGTTAAATCATTTCTTGAAATTCATTTCTTTATAATAAATGTTTGAATTAATAATGTTGTATGAATTGTAAACTTAGATGATTTAAGCAAATTATTAAGTTATTTTCAAACTTAAGATTAAATTAAATAAGGAAATGTTTTATCCTAAAATCTTAAATAAAGTTTGATAATAAATGTAATAATGAAAAATGGTTTATTAATTGAATTATTTAAAGATTAATGATTTATAAATTAACAATTAAAGTTTTTCAAAGTGGTTTATTTGAGATTAAGGATTGTTAATTAATAAAGAGGTAAGTAATTAATGATTACTTTATATTTTAAAACTTAATTAAAGATTTAATTAAGTTAAGTTAGTTGTTAAGATAAAATGTTTTTAAAATAATTAAAATAATGTATTATCATAAAGATAATTAAGTTTAATGAGTTATAATTAATTAAGTTAATTATGAAATTTTAAGTCTAATTAATTAGATTAATTAATTATTTTTAAAGTGGGTCAAATAAGTGACTAATTTAGTATAATTGTTTAATTAATGTCTAATGATTAATTAAACTGTAATTACTTATTAATTACGTAATTATGGGTTAATTAAATAGTAATTAATTAATAAAGGTTTATTTAAGTTTTAAATGGGTTTTCTTAATTAATAATTAAAGGATAATGCTAGTTAATTAAGAATTAATTAACTATTTTTATTTAAGGTTAATTAATTGTAATTAAGGATTAATTAATTAATTTTAATTATGGATTAATTAATTTGTAATTAAGATTGTTAATTAATAATTAAGTTTATTAATTAATGATTAAGAGTTGATTAATTAGTTAATTAAGTTTAATTAATTAATTAATTATAAAGTAATTAGTAATTGATTACTTTTAAAGGATTGATTAATAATTAAGGTTTACTAATTAATAGTTGGAGATAATTAATCTGATAATTGAAGATTAATTTGGGTTAATGAGTAATTGAGGATGAATTACTCAATTTTGTTTTTTAAGATGATTGAAATTAAGTAATTAATTAATTTGTTAATTAATTAAATATGGTCACTTGATAAATGGTTAAGTATGTTTACTTAATAAAGTTTTGATAAGGTTAATTACTTAAGATAAGTATTTGATTAATTACAGAGATAATTGAGTTAGGTAAATTACTGATGGGGAAGTCATTTTAAATGGGTAATTACTTGTTAAAGTAATTAAAGGTTTATTACTTGGGTAATAAGTCAAAAGGTTTATAAAGTAATTAAGAAGTAATTAAGAATAATTAATTACTGTATTTAAGTTGATTAATTAAAAGCAATTAATCTAAGAATGATTAATCAATTAAGGTTCATTAATTGATTTGATTAATGAGAATAATTAAGGATTAATTACTTGATTAAGAGTTAATTAATCATGGTTGATTATTTAGGATGGTGATTTAGTAATTGGTTTAACTAATGGTTATTTAAGCAAGATTTATTTTGATGAAGGTAATTAATTTAATTAATTAAGAAGTAATTAATTTAATTCACTTTAAATTAATTAGAGATAGTTAATTTAATTCAGTTTAAATTAATTATATGTGGTATGAGTAAATCATTGCTTATGTATGAATGGATAACCTTGATTGTCTTAAATGCTTTGTGATCTCAGTAATGAGACAAGTATGTGTGATATGAATGCTTGGTTGCATTGTGATAATTACATAGATTATCAATTGGGATGTTGATATATGGATTATCTATTATGATATTGATAATGTGGATTACCTGTTATTTGATAATGTTGATTATCAATTGTGATTTGTGAATTATCTATTCTGTGTGTATATAGATAGTTGAATTTAATTGTTTTAAAACCTTTAAAACAACTTGAACCTAAAAGACACGCTTTGGATTTCGATGAGACCGGGATCGGGTTTCCATATTTGGATATCCGAAAACCACATCGATTCCAATTAAACGTTAGGTCGTTAATCCAAGTGGAGAAAGTGAAGACTCAAGGTGTAAGGGCTGTAGGATCTAGATTAACCCTAGAGGGGGGTGAATAGGGTTATAGCAAATTTTCTCGAATTAAACACAGAAATAAACCGCAGAAATAAATATGTTGAAAAGTAAATCACACACAAAATTTACCCAGCTTCGGCAACCCCTGCCTACTGCTGCATTCCCAGATTTCTATTAGAATTAAACAGTATCACGCTTACAAACACTCTACTAGACTCGCAGACCCTTTTGCTTCCGCTCACAAACACTCTACTAGACTCGCACACCCTGCTCCCGCCTATAGAGTTTCGCTTACTCGCAAACACTGCTCCCGCCTATAGAGTTTTGCAAACTCGCACACCCTGCTCACTGAACTAATTCTAACTAGACAATCTGACACTACCTAAACCTATGTGGTGATTTACAAAGTTTTGACTCGAAAAGAAAAAACAACTTCAAAATTAAAACAGGAGCAAAAATCAAAATATAAACTATAATCCCTGATTTTTGCTCAAAATAAAAACTAAAAACCCCTTTAAAATTAAACCCTAAAGTAACTTAGCCCTTTATAAAACTAACAAGGCCGGTCCCATGCTTTCTTTCATTAGCCCGATCCACTTCTATGGTTGAGAGAATAATGCGGTCGTTCCTCTTGAAATTAGGGCATCGTTCCCCTTTTTCTTTGCTACTGTAAAATTGCGGCTTTGTTCTTCTTTCTCGAATTAGGGCTTCGGCTCTGTATTATGATGCTCTTGCTTGCGCTCGTTCTCTGATGATTGATTTGCGTTGACTGGCTCGCTCGTTCTCTGATGATCGAGTTGTTGGTATGTAATTTCTCTGTTTTTGCTATTGATTGTCGTATTAAACTCGATGCCTATGATGACGATGATTGGGTTTGATATTTATATGAATTCACGTCTTCATCACTTTCCTAATTTTCTAATACTTGATGCGCACGATTTTCCTGTTTTACTTTTTAACTTGATAATCATGGTTTCTCGAATCTCCTTGATTCTCACGGCATTTCAAACTTTCCTATTTTTACATCTCTGACCATTTCAAAAATAAAGATACGAATTTGATACACTGTCATGAATTCGAATTGGACTTGGTCTACTTGTAGTCTCTGGTATTTTATTGCTAACTCTTTCACACGATCATCTTATTTTGTCAACTTTGACTTCGGTTTTACTGTGAATTACGGCTTTAGTTGATTGTCACTGCTACGGCCATCTTCTCTGATCGGTTTTACATGAATTACGACTTCACTGTTGATTGTCACTGCTTCGGATTGCATTTAGTATATTTGAGTAGCAGAACTTGTTACTGCATTCATGAGTTTGTTCCCTGTACTTGTGTTCTGGTTCTTCATGCATGCATTGCTGTTGGGATTGTTGTTTGCCTGTCGAATTTGCTTTGTATCATTGTGCATTGTTGTACTTTGGTCGTTTCTTCTATGTCATCTGAACTGCTGCCACTTTGTAGTTGCTCTGCACTTCGGTGGCTCTGTCTTGTTTATCTGAACTTGCTGCATATATCACTGAGTTGCCATTTCATATGCTTGCACTACTTCCCTTTGGTCATGTCTGATCTGTTGTTCAGTTTGCATTGTCATATTTTAGTCATGTTGCCTTCACTAGCTTCACTGTTCTCGATTTGCACACTTTGATTTACTTGAACCTTTGGTTGGTCACTCTTGCATTACTGTATCATGTGGCAGTTTTGTGCATACTGTAATACTCTGGTCTTGCATAGTTCCATGTTCACTGTATTGTATCATCCTTAGTTTCTGTTGGTCGTGGCATGATTTATGTGAACACGTTTGTGTTGCATTGCATTGATGATTTTGGTTACTCTGTTGCTTCATTTGCCACTGAGTTGCATTGAGTAGCTGGTCTTTGTAGTTGTTGTTGTGCCTCTCTTGTATTATTGGTGTCTGCAGTGTGTTGCATTACCATCATTGCTGTTTGGTCTGAACTTGACATTGCAGTTTGTAGCTTGCCACTGATTTTGGTTCTTCGCTTGTGCATATTGTATTCGATACTGTTGTTGTATTCATGTATACTCTTGTGTGGTCTTGTGGTAGTTGCAGTATTCATGTACACTACTGTGTTGTACTGAGCTCGACATTGCTTCATTGTTCCTTTGATATTGAAACCTGTACTTGCAATTGTGTAGTTGTTGACTACATCACCATATATCAATTGCTCGGCCTTTGGTTTCATGTGCATTGAGCTTTGACCCTTTGTTGTTCATTTGGGCTGCTGGACTTGTTGTACATTGCATAGTGCATTGCCTTGTTTGTTCAAGTTGTGCTTGCACACTTGCTATTGTTGGCTGCGCACACGAGTTGGCGAGGCGGTGCACACGTGTATGAATGTACACGTGTGTATTGCAGCCACTTATGATTACCTGTCCCTGTAATATCTATGTGCACGACTCTGTGATGAATTCAAGTCTGAATGATGACGAACAACCCAAATAACTGAGGCAAATGATATTTTCAAAAACCATATTTTATTTTATATTGCAACAATATTTCTTTTTCAATTTTACTGCGTTAGTGTATATTTTTGCAGATTGCTCAGATGCTGGATTCAAACTGGAATGCAGTTGAAGACAAAATACGAGTGTGAGTAATATGTAGTGAGGTTATCAATGTAAAAATATATGTGATGTAATCGTGATGTAATCAAAAATGTATATGTATAGTGAGAGCATGAATTTGTACTATTCAAGATTGTAATAAATATTTGTTTGAATAAAATTTCTGTTTGAATTTAAAATCTGTGCAACTTTTCAAATTCTGTGTAATTTATTTTATTCAACAAATATTTGTTTAATCTATGAAAAATAGAATAGTACATTACCAAATACATTTAAATGAATATATATGTTTATTATCATCAATAAAAAACATATAAGCGCATATTCAACAATCTCCCCCTTTTGATGATAACAAACATATATTTAAGATTTTGTACATGTGTTAAATGTATTTGATCAATGATATACTTTAATTGCTCCCCCTATTTATATGTTTCCTCCCTACATGATGCTCCCCCTACATATATGCATACGAATAGAAATATATAATATATTCAAATGAGCCTAGATGCAAATGGAAAATTATTTGACCTTTGCTTGCTTCTATTTGACAAAATCTTAACTTTTCTCTCCCCCTTTTGTTTTCAGCAAAAGAATAATAGTGTGAGAGAAAAATAGAGATAAAGTGATCAATATTAATCCAACATTAAACTCAAATTGAATATAAATAGTAAACTTCAATAAGAATCAAACAAAAACCATAACTACCCTTGTTAGGCGCATATTCCACTTTTAGAAATGATGAATATGATGTTCATATAAAATCATACAGTTGAATCTTCTTGTGGTACATTTATATCAGGAATTTGAATATCTACTAATCATGCATAACCGTTAGGACTTTTAAATGAGATTAGTAGTATTTGAATTTAATTTTAAAAATGAAATCATGTATCTTCTAACCACGCATGACCATAAGGACTTTTAAATGGGATTAGAATCAACTTCTATTTAATCAATTAATTTTGATATGCGTTCCATACATGCATAACCGTAAGGACTTTTAAATGAGCATGGAAGCACATAATCAAAAAAACCCAAGTAACTCACCCATGCATAATCGTGAGGACTTTTAAATGAGAGTGAATACTTTGGATATTTATTTATTTTATTTTATTTTAAAAAATATGACATGAAAAACAAATGATTCCTGATTATAGTACCACATATCGACAAACTATATTGAATATTTGATAAACCATGGTCGATAGAAATAATGATAGATATAGAAATGGTCATGAAATCTTTACCCAACAAAAAGTTTTATAATTCTTGTTTTAATTCCTAAAGAAAATTTCCAAATATACTCTCTTGAGTAATGTATGTTAAATATCAACACTTATCACCTTTTCAATCACTATTTATCTTTTTGATAATTAGTAGGGAGTCAGATTAGTCAAAATTTGTCATTTAAAATCAAATAAAAATGACTAATCTGAAAATATGGTCAACAATGATTTTCTTGAAGGAGTTATATGAGAAAAAAATTCTGCTGTTTGAAAAAATTATTTCAAGTGAAAAATATGCAGATATTTTCTTTGAAAAAACGATGCAGCAGATGAATGTTTCGAAGATTAATCACGTTCCACTAGTAATTTTTCTATCAACTATATTACCAGTGAAATCTGCATCTGAATTTAAATTTCACTCAACATTCACTCGTTGGATGTCAAAGACCAGATTGTGAAATTTCAACAAACTATTTCAGAATGAAATTTGAAATGAAGCCATGTTCACACTCAAACAAATATCATGGTGTTAATTTCAGAAACCGTAGGATAAACAATAATATTCATGAGTAATCAACAGTCAATCAACGTCACAATTATTTCAAAAACAATTTCTTAAAATCCTTTTTAACAGCTTTCATGAAATTTGAAATCGTGCAAATTTACAAGCAGTGACCAAAATGTCAAAATATATCTATGTGTAGCATGAGTAATCAAGGATCAATAAAATACCATCATTTGACCGAACAAATTTATATGGATTAGTTCACAGTTGAAAATCTGATTGATCATCATTTAAGCACAAATCAAGGTCATAAATAAGAACAAGTCAAAAGAAAAATCATATCAATAAGTCAGAATTAAAGTCATCATCACATCATTATCACAATTTTGGCCGATTTAATTCAGAATATGGTGCAGATTATCACAATTAATATATCGATCAGATAAATATTCCTTCACCTGTTTTACCTTTACGATAATATCTCGTGATTGCCCTTTGTGATTCTGTCACCTTTATACTAGGCTAAGGAACTTTGCTATGTTGCCCGTTGTGTTTTTGTAACAGCCAAAATCCAGAGAACACGGTTGTTGTTCCTTAGCCTGCCACCACACCTACACGATGAAAGATTTTTGTGACCTATTTCTAGGTCCATGATTGTTAGTGGCAGAAGCATTATGAATAAACAAACCCTTTGGAACCCAAACTTGTTTAGTCCTTTTATTCTTGTTCCAATAGACATGAAATTTGTTTGTAGAATTCTTAGGAACCCAAACTTGTATTAATTTTGTGTTCTTGTTCCTATGACTATAATTTTCAATACGATGTCCAATTATTTCACATCTATCAAAGACACTCTTCCCTTTTGCATTATCCTCAACTTGTGTTTTCCCAAAACCTAGTCCTTTTCTGTTGTTAGCAAGAATTTGATTTCCCAATAGCATGTTGAAAAAATTTTCGCCTCTTGAAAAGTTATTCAAAGATTTCTCAAGATTTTGGACTTTGGTTTTTAGTGTTGTGTTTTCAGTGACAAGTGAGGTGCATCGATTTATAAAATCCTTTTTCCTGTGTCAATGATTTCCTTAGGACTCAAGTTTTCTTTTTCAAGATTCTCAGAGTTATTCTTAAGTCTTGTCAATTCTGAATCTAAAACTTTACATCTTTTACATTCTAGTTTTGAATATTTTCAAGTTCAGTTTCTAACCTAAAATTTTCACGAGCAAGTTCTCTCCTATCAGTTTTCAGTTTTTCAATTTTAGATTCAAGAGCATCAACTACTTTAGTGAGATCAAGACACATAAAAACAAGATCTCTATAGGAATACTCACCTGCCTCACTAGATTCCTCAGAGCTTGCTTCTGATTCTGATTTCGCCATAAGACACAAGTTAACCTCCTCTGAGCTGCTATCCGAAACTTCCTCTCCTTCTTCATCATCCCAAGTTGCTGCAAATACCTTCTTCGTCTTTTTCTTTCCTTTGTTGTTTTTGAGAAGTGGGCATTTTTGTATGAAGTGTCCGGGCTTCTTGCAGTTAAAGCACGTCGGTTCATTATCGGTATTGTCAGAATCTTTTGGCCTATTACGACTTGTTTTCTTCTTGCGTGGCTTGAATCTCGACCATTTTCTAAGATTATTGACAACCATTGCAAGCTCTTCAATTGGATCTTCTCCTTCTTCATCGCTTTCTTCTTTGCTCTTTGAGGCAATCGTCTTCTTCTTTGGTTCGGAGTTGTTGCATTCTTCCTTTGCTTTTAGCTCAAGCTCATATGTCATCAAGTTTCCAATCAACTCCTCCATGCTTAGTTTACTCAGATCTTTCGATTCTTGTATTGCCGTGACTTTTGCCTCAAAGTTCATCGGTAAGACTCGTAGTATCTTCCGCACAAGCTCTACCTCAGTGAAGACCTTCCCAAGCGCTCTAGCATTGTACACCAAAGTTGAAAAACGTCCAAACATATCCTTTATGCTCTCGCCTTTGTCCATCACAAAGTTTTCGTATTTATTGCTGAATAGGGCTAGACGAGACTCCTTGACTTGAGAAGTTCCTTCGTGTGTCACCTCCAAAGTGTGCCAAATTTCCTGTGCTGCTGTACAATGAGAAATTCTATTAAATTCATTTTTATCAAGATCACATATCAAAGCATTCATGGCTTTAGCATTTGTCGTTTTCAATCTCTTATCGTTAGCATCCCACCTATCCTTAGGTTTAGGAATCTCAGTATCACCAACGATTATAGTGGGAGGTTTATAGCCAGTTTCAATAATATCCCAAACATCATAATCAACGGAACTAAGGTAAATACTCATCCTAACTTTCCAATAAGCATAATTATTCCCGTTAAACATAGGTGGCTAACAATAGATTGCCCCTCAACAAAAGCATTATTTGATGAATTCATGACTCTAGAGTTAAATAAAAATACCTTGCTCTTATACCACTTGTAGGATCTAGGTTAACCTTAGAGGGGGGGTTGAATAGGGCTATAGCAAATTTTCTCGAATTAAACACAGAAATAAACCGCAGAAATAAATATGCTGAAAAGTAAATCACACACAAAATTTACCCAGCTTCGGCAACCCCTGCCTACTGCTGCATTCCCAGATTTCTATTAGAATTAAACAGTATCACGCTTACAAACACTCTACTAGACTCGCAGACCCTTTTGCTCCCGCTCACAAACACTCTACTAGACTCGCACACCCTGCTCCCGCCTATAGAGTTTCGCTTACTCGCAAACACTGCTTCCTCCTATAGAGTTTTGCAAACTCGCACACCTTACACACTGAACTAATTCTAACTAGACAATCTGACACTACCTAAACCTAGGTGGTGATTTACAAAGTTTTGACTCGAAAAGAAAAAACAACTTCAAAATTAAAACAGGAGCAAAAATTAAAATATAAACTATAATCCCTGATTTTTGCTCAAAATAAAAACTAAGAACCCCTTTATAATTAAACCCTAAAGTAACTTAAGCCCTTTTTAAAACTAACAAGGCCGGTCCCTTGCTTTCTTTCACTAGCCCGATCAACTTCTATGGTTGAGAGAATAATGCGGTCGTTCCTCTTGAAATTAGGGCATCGTTCCCCTTTTTCTTTGCTACTGTAAAATTGCGGCTTTGTTCTTCTTTCTCGAATTAGGGCTTCGGCTCTGTATTATGATGCTCTTGCTTGCACTTGTTCTATGATGATTGATTTGCGTTGACTGGCTCGCTCGTTCTCTGATGATCGAGTTGTTGGTATGTAATTTCTCTATTTTTGCTATTGATTGTCGTATTAAACTCGATGCCTATGATGACGATGATTGGGTTTGATATTTATATGAATTCACGTCTTCATCACTTTCCTAATTTTCTAATACTTGAGGCGCACGATTTTCCTGTTTTACTTTTTAACTTGATAATCACGGTTTCTCGAATCACCTTGATTCTCACGGCATTTCAAACTTTCCTATTTTTACATCTCTGACCATTTCAAAAATAAAGATACGAATCTGATACACTGTCATGAATTCGAATTGGACTTGGTCTACTTGTAGTCTCTGGTATTTTATTGCTGACTCTTTCACACGGTCATCTGATTTTGTTAACTTTGACTTCGGTTTTACTGTGAATTACGGCTTTAGTTGATTGTCACTGCTACGGCCATCTTCTCTGATCGGTTTTACATGAATTACGACTTCACTGTTGATTGTCACTGCTTCAGATTGCATTTAGTATATTTGAGTATCAGAACTTGTTACTGCATTCATGAGTTTGTTCCCTGTACTTGTGTTCTGGTTCTTTATGCATGCATTGCTGTTGGGATTGTTGTTTGCCTGTCGAATTTGCTTTGTATCATTGTGCATTGTTGTACTTTGGTCGTTTCTGCTATGTCATCTGAACTGCTGCCACTTTGTAGTTGCTCTGCACTTTGGTGGCTCTGGCTTGTTTATCTGAACTTGTTGCGTATATCACTGAGTTGCCATTTCATATGCTTGCACTACTTCTCTTTGGTCATGTCTGATCTGTTGTTCAGTTTGCATTGTCATATTTTAGTCATGTTGCCTTCAGTAGCTTCACTGTTCTCGAGTTGCACACTTTGATTTACTTGAACCTTTGGTTGGTCACTGTTGCATTACTGTATCTTATGGCAGTTTTGTGCATACTGTAATAATCTGGTCTTGCATAGTTCCATGTTCACTGTATTGTATCATCCTTAGTTTCTATTGGTCGTGGCTTGGTTTATGTGAACACATTTGTGTGGCATTGCATTGATGATTTTGGTTACTCTGTTGCTTCATTTGCCACTGGGTTGCATTGAGTAGTTGGTCTTTGTAGTTGTTGCTGTGCCTCTCTTGTATTATTGGTGGCTGCAGTGTGTTGCATTACCATCATTGTTGTTTGGTCTGAACTTGACGTTGCAGTTTGTAGCTTGCCACTGACTTTGGTTCTTCGCTTGTGCATATTGTATTCGATACTGTTGTTGTATTCATGTATACTGCTGTGTGGTCTTGTGGCAGTTGCAGTATTCATGTACACTACTGTGTTGTACTGAGCTCGACATTGCTTCATTGTTCCTTTGACATTGAAACCTGTACTTGCAGTTGTGTAGTTGTTGACTACATCACCATATATCAATTGCTCGGCCTTTGGTTTCATGTGCATTGAGCTTTGACCCTTTGTTGTTCATTTGGGCTGCTGGACTTGTTGTACATTGCATAGTGCATTGCCTTGTTTGTTGAAGTTGTGCTTGCACACTTGCTATTGTTGGCTGCGCACACGTGTTGGCGAGGCGGTGCACACGTGTATGAATGTACACGTGTGTATTGCAGCCACTTATGATTACATGTCCCTGTAATATATATGTGCACGACTTTGTGATGAATTCAAGTGTGAATGATGACGAACAACCCAAATAACTGAGGCAAATGATATTTTCAAAAACTAAATTTTATTTCATATTGCAACAATATTTCTTTTTCAATTTTACTGCGTTAGTGAATATTTTTGCAGATTGCTCAGTTGCTGGATTCAAACTGGAATGCAGTTGAAGACAAAATACGAGTGTGAGTGATATGTAGTGAGGTTATCAATGTAAAAATATTTGTGATGTAATCGTGATGTAATCAAAAATGTATATGTATAGAGAGAGCATGATTTGTACTATTCAAGATTGTAATAAATATTTGTTTGAATAAAATTTCTGTTTGAATTAAAAATCTGTGTAACTTGTTCTATTTGAATTCAAATTCAAATTCTGCGTAATTTATTTTATTCAACAAATATTTATTTAATCTATGAAAAATAGAATAGTACATTACCAAATACATTTAAATGAATATATATGTTTATTATCATCAAACAAAAACATATAAGCGCATATTCAACAAGGGCTATACGTCAGTATAACTCTGTGGGTGATTCCATAATGAGTTGACGGAATAGTACTTATAGATTCGAGATAGTGATTTAGAGTGCAAGGGTTATTTTCGTTAACTCTGAGGGTGATTCCAAAATGAGTGTAACGAGATAATGCCTTCGGTTTCGTTCAAACCCGGAACGAACTTGTATGGATTGAATGCTTTAGAACATCGTCAGGTGGACGATGAGCATTCTAAGTGATATGTCCTATAAAGGTAATCGTAACCTCAAGCCACATCAACCGGGAATGGCTAAAACAGGGGAGGTGTAGCAAGGCTTCGTGGGTAGCTCCCACTGGAGAGCGAGATACATCCTTATCTAGATGTTCCTTTTTATTTCGGCTGTGTGGGGCGATTGCTAGCTAGAATCGCCGGGGTGGTCTTGTTCGGGACTGTTCAGTAAGGAATGGTCCCGGCCTTGTGTTGTAGGGGAGTGGGAGTACTCCTCGGTACGGTGATCTAGGCCACGTACTGTGACGGGCAGTATCCCAGTAGCCCTGCCATTGTATGGAATCCAAAATCCAATAAGTGCCAACGATTTTGATTGTATTACCCACTTTTGTGGCTGGTAGCTGGAATTTAAAAATGTAACAATTTCGGCTATTTCTTATTTACTTGAAAACCCTAGACACTATTATAATGTCACTGAATTTCCTATCAAATATTTTGGTTAGCGTAAGGTAAAAACTTTTCCATGTTTATGTGTGGGAAGTCTTACGTGATACCTTTTCTTTCAAAAGGTTTTTAAAGTTAGGCAACTTTAACCGTTTACTCACACCAGACTCATGACTGACCCGGAGTATATTCTGTTTTTTCATAAACTCTTGGGTACTCAAATTTTTACGAGTAGCCAAGGGATTCAGGTTAGGATTTTAGGTTGGCTTGACGAATTCTGGAGGAGAAATGGAGCAGGAGGCTTCTGCGTATAGCTATAGAGTATTCTGTTGTGTGTTCTCTGAGTTGTTTGTCTTTGAGTTGTATAACTAGACAGGAGTTTATAACTGTCTAGTAAGAGTTGATTATGCTGTGTATCTCGGATGTATATGATACTATGTAAAGTATTATGTGATTAATGTAATTTATTCGTTCCGTTGTTTAGATTCTGATGTTGTTTCTTTCTTCTTCTCTGTCTTTTCTCTTTTCTATCCCTTTCTTTCTTAAATCATGACGCGTCTTTCTAGGTAGTGGCAGGCGGTTCGTAACAGTTGGTATCAGAGCGTTAGGTTGAGTGAATACCTAGGCTCTGTAGTGGTGTCTTTCTTGGGAGAGTGTACTTGTAATTTTTATTATATATTACTATATATATATATATATTTCTACCTATCCGTTGGGTTACCTGTTCGGGTTTTCCGCTATAAGTTATAAAGGTAGATGGGGTAGTAGTGTGTGTAACACGACTACCATTGGTTGGAGTTTGAATTTTTGAGGTTGGAAGTGTATTTGTCGAGACTGTAGACCTAATACCGTCTCGAGTAATCTTTGTAGTTTGGTATAAGGATTTCATTGATCTCTGAAGGAAACCTGTTAACGTTCGGAGTTCATCTTTGAAGTGTAAGTTTGTTTGCGCTCGTGTGAGCCGTTTTTTGAGAGTTTGGATCTGTTGGTTGGGCAGAAGCGAGTAATGGTATTTTGATACCTCAGGAAGTAGTAGCTGCGTGATGAGATGCAGTGACCATGGAAGTCTCCGGAGATGTTTTCTTCCGAAGCAAGTTTAAGGAAGTGTGTCTGCTTCGGAGTTGTAGCCGAGTTCAGCAGGATGTATGTGTTTAGTTGGAGGTCCGAGTTTCTCAAAGAACTCTGGATAAGAAGTCTTTGGCATCTGTATTTGTAGTGCAGCTCGGGAGTGTTCTGTGCTTCAGCAGGAAGATCATTTTGGTTTAGAATTTCCTGGAGGTGGAATTCAGAAGCAGCAGTGAGGACCTGTTTCTTAGATGGAATATGTAACGACCCGAAATTTTCAAACCCGAAAATTCCAGATAGTTATGAAAAAGAAGAAAGAGATAGAAGAAGAAGATCAGAAACACCAACACCTCACATTCGCAGCGGATAAAATATAATAATAAATAATAACAGTTTACAAAAGAATATTATATATGCCTGTTACATTTAATATACATCAGAGTTTTACATAATATTTAGTCACAGAATAATTACAATTATCATGTATCGGATTAACAATAATATAAATTCAGCGGAAATATTCTGTACGATCCTGCCATCCAACTCGCCTCCTGAGCTCCAGATCGCTCCTACCTGAAAATCTATAATACTCGGTCTAACCCGAGCATTACATCAAAGTAACACCCGGGTCAGGCTGGAAACCAGCGTGAGTAAACCCAACTAACATGGAATACAAAGCATACAACTCCAATAAAACCCGGGTAACTTATATCAATTCTCAAAGCCACATTTATTTTAGACAACACTTATTCCACATATAAGTTTCTAAATACCAAAGATTTAGATTTTAAAATAGTCCAATTCCTCAAATTCACTTATTCCAGCATATAGATTTTTACATATCAATCTATAAACATTCGAAGCGGTTTTCGGGTATTTACCCAATACCCGACCCCGGTCTCTTCGAATCTCATATCATCCTATTCCAAGTTATCCAAATGAAATACACAATATTTCATATCAGAGTTATCAACTCTTCCAGATCATACAATACCATCCAATCATGCAGAAACAAATTTGAGCACTCCCAAAATAATTCAATCAATTCTAATTGAAATTCTAATCTCGATACTTCGATTCCTTCCTTTACATTAGTTAATTCCAAATAAATAAATTAGTCGACCCTTCATTATCCATCTTTAATTAATCACCCTGGATTAATTATTTTTAATTAAATTCAAGTAATTATCTTTAGTTAACTCCACGAAAATTAATTGTTCCTAACCAAAATCAATAAGAAAACTTAATTACTTCATAATTTCATTAACTATATTAGTTTCATTAATCCTTAATCACTTGTATTAATTAATTTTTCATAAGTCACTTATTATGGATTAATCAATCTTAATTAATCAAATCTTTAATTACATCATTATTTATAAAAATTATTGATTTTCAATTATATTTTAATTTATCTTATTCTAAATTAATTATATTGATTAAACCACAGTATTGATCATACTTGATTTATTTCCACCTGAAATTATCTACTTTTGATTTACTTCATTAAACAAATCAATTCTCCTAAATTAATTATCTTAATTTATCTCTCAATTAATTACACAAAGTAATTATATTTTATTAATTTCATTAAGTAATTACTTATTAAACCACCCGATGATCGTGCTAATTAATTTAAAACTTAATTTATTAGCCCCAAATCATTAATTAATCCAATTACTCAATTATTCATTTAAATTATCCTACCTATTTAATGAATCACCAATCATTAAACCTTTATTGATTTTAAACCGAACCATTTTCTTATTAACGATTTAAGTTTAAAACCGTTAAAAATCCAAATGCTTCGAGTCAAACAACAATTAACTCGAGAACCAACCAAAACCATAATTACCCGATCATCAATTCACAATGCACATCAAAGCAATTCAATCATGCAACCAAATACTTAAATTTAACCATTTAAATTTAGATAAAATCCAAAAGCGTGAGATTACTCACCTTTAATTTTTGTTTGGCACTCCAATTCCATCTCGACCATTATTTCCCAATTTTGAACCTTGTATAAATATTTATACAATTTATTAATATTCGAAATAATCGAATAATCAATTTCTTTTAATAAATTAAGTAACTAGGAAGTTACTAAATTTCAAATGATCGTTAACTTAACTTAGTTACATTTTCTTTTCTACCCAAATTATAAATTCAATGACAGGTTATATATATATATATATATATTCCATTTTCTCAAATAAATATACTGATTTCTTTAAGATTGGCTGATTCCTATATCTATATATATTACACTGATAAAACACAGTTCCAGTATAAATTTTACTTATGAAATCATTTCCCAATATATCTGCCATATATAAGTATTTAAAACATAATTTCTGCTTTTTAAATCTTATAGTAAAAACACTTTTTTTTTGCAAATATGTATACATATATATCTATATGTGCAGAAATAAAATTAAAACATGCTCACCTCACTGCCACAGGTGAATCAAGAAGCCTAAGCCTTGCCGATAGTTGAACGAAATCACGACGCCTTACCAATTGTGAACCCCAACGATCTCCATCCTATCGAAGACGAGTGCGTGACCCCACTTGCTCACATCACCGCGACTGACCAACGATGGATCTCGGTGCATCGTCGACGAGTTGGCGCTATCGAATTGAATTATAGTGAATCCCCCTCTCCACCTCGATCAACCCCAAAAGCCGAAACCCTAGCTCGCAGTCGCCATCTCGGCCACCAAACATCGCATCTACCATTAATCGAACCACTCCTCATCTCGAAATGAGTCGCAACCCGCTTCGAGTATCGAGCTCGATCCAAGCTTTCGCGTCGCCCTATTTTTTTTTAAGCTGAAGAATAATCGATTTGAAAATTTAGGCAGGGATCGGTCATATACTATTTTTATGATTTTGTTTCGTTTTATAAGTTTCCTCTAGTGCTTGAGGAAGACGAACACGTATAAAGCTTGGAATTGGCTTCCTGCGTACGATTGATGACTTATAAAAATATCTGGTGTTGTTAAAAATATCTTTTACTGCTTGGCTTTAACCTTTATTATATTATAAATCTTCCAAAACGACTCGTTAATCACTACTTAAAATATTTCGAACTCCTCCTATGCAATGCCGTTAGGTGATTATAGGGTTTTACCCGCGTTTCGAACGCAATGGAACATGTTTCAAAAGTTAATTCAATCATATACGCGAGTTACAGATTTTAAATTAAATCGATTAAATAGTTTCTAAGCGTTTTGAGCTGCCAGGATCAAACGACAACTCCAATTGCTACGAAAATTGAAATCCGATAATAACTAACTATTATGGATCCAATGGAACTGGTTTCGTCGAAATCCGAGAATGTGCCTCGGGAGGCTATTTTTAAATTCAATTTAAACGATATAATTTCAAAATTGAACAAAGTACCTTTACATTAAATTTCACCCATCCTATTATCTTCAGTATCATCATTACAAATTTTATAAGCCTTCAAATTATTTTAAACAGGCTTAGAATCTCAGATTCAACAATTTCACCCAATGTCAAATTATATAATTCAATAAATTTAACTATCCCATAAATATTGATATCTGGAATTCAAGTTAAGATTAACTTTTAAATATTTTAAAATCAATTACTATTCCAATTTACATTGTTAGAAATTCAGGGTCGTCACAGAATAGTTGGTCGATGATAAACTGTTCAGTGGAGAGAGAACAGTATCTTGGATATTGGATTGGTTGATCGCAAAAGTGACTTGCGATGGTTTGATAATTATCTCAGATAATCTTTTGCTTGGATTTGTGGCATCTCTAGAGGATGCGAGAGTTATGGAATTGCTAAAGATTTTTCTGGATATATCTTCAGGAGAGTTAGAGATTTCCCGCATTGGAGATTGAGTTCTGAATCGACTTGATGTCAGGAGTGATAATGGTGATTCAGCTGGATAGAAGGTTGTTTCCTAGGATGATTGTTTGGTGTATCAGCTTTGTATCTTTTGGAATTTCTATTAAACCTTATTTCTGAGATGTGATGTTTAGTCTGTGCCTGTGTTCATTCGATGGCTTTTTCTTCTGCTCCAGATCAGAGTTGTACAGCGGAAGCAAAGTGGCTGTTGACTTGAGTAGAAGCAACTGGATGTTGCAGTATTTTGGATTAGAGAGCTTCTTCTGAATTTATTCTTCAGAATCTGAGACAAGTTGGCGAGTGATTCTGTTCTTTTTTTTTTCCGAATGGGAGAAGTTGTTTTCTTCTATGGATAGTAAAGTTTGGTTTGATTTTGGATTGATCTTGTGAGGATCAGTTTGTGAGTTGATCCAGTTTGTTTGTCGAAACATCGGTGAAGGTTGAGCTGATCGGGAAGGATCTGTTGGTAGCCAGGATCATCCGGGAAGTTTTGAGGTTAAGCAACAGAAAATTTTGGAATTCGAAGTTGGAGACTTCGATGTTGTTAAGTTCCCTCTAGTAAAGGAAGTAATAAGATTTGGTGAGATTTTGAGGTGATCTCTGAGGTATAATGGATTCTTCTGAATTTTTGTAAAGATCAGTGCTTTGGTTTGAAGAGTTGAATTGCCAGATTGGAAGACTGGAATTCAAGATATTTCACGTGTCTCTGAGAGAATACGTGTTTGGTTTATCACTGGTTTTTGAGACCAGTAATTTTCTAAGGTTTTGGATGTTGATCAGACTTGTCTATGGTCTGGTATCTTGGGTAGATTATAAATCTAGCTGAATAGGAACTCGGTAGCTTATAAGTATAGCTATTTTAGGGTTTAGTAGAGCGAGTATCCCTGTGTCTGTACTGGGGAAACTCGAGATATTTTAGGAAGTTTATCCGGATCTGTGTCCGGATAGCTAGTGTTGTTTGACTAAATTGGTTGTTTGAATGAAATTGTTTGTTTGATTGATAGTGTATAGCTGGTATGTATGTTTGAATTGGTTGAAAATAAAATAAAACTTTAGATTATCTTTGTTTTAAATTTCGAGGATGAAATTCTGTTAAGGGAGGAGGATTGTAATATCCCGGAATTTCCAAGAGTTTAAAATGCTGATAATCTCTTAATTTAAATTATTTGAATTGGAAAATTGTTATTTTCAAAGATAATTAACCAAGTAATGTTTTAAATTTTGGTTATAAATTGGTTTTATATTAAGATTAATTGTTTTATTTGTGTAAATAAATTCTAAATTGGTATATTGTTTTCAAAATTTATAAGTATGTTTGAATACATTTATATCTGTATATCTTAAATTGATTTTAAAATAGGATATATTATTTGTAAATAATAATGTGCTTATTTAAAAATTAATATTCATTTATTAAAGTGATTTTGGATTTGGTTTTAAAATTTGACTTTAATATGAATATAAATTTGAAATTCAAGAATATACATACAAATTTAATAAAATAATATGGTTTGGTTTTAAATCACATAGGTAATGTTTTCAATTAGAAATAAGATTTTGTATTTTCTTTTTATGAAAATATTATTTGTGTTTATTTAATAAAATGAATACAAAGGCTTTGAAAAATAGTATTTAAAATAAGTTTGAAATGTTGTATATAATTTTATTTAAATCATATTTGGTTTCATTCTTTTCAAAGATTACATTTTATAAATTATATAAATTAACATACATTTATAAATGTATAAATGTATTTGTTTATTTGGTATTTAATAAGAAAAGCATTTTAAAAAAAAAATTAGAAAACACATTAGCAATTAGGAACAATAATTTTAAAATGCTTTTAAATTTCTTTAAAATTAGAATAGAAATTAATATTGACAAGTGTTTACTTTTAAAACCCTTTATTAACAAGTGTAAACCATTTGTGTAAAAAGAGACAAGTGTCATAATATTTGTATTTTTCTTTTATTTTTATTAAAATCTGAAATTTATCCTATATAATCATCCTATCTCTTCACTTCCTTTTTTTTTAAAAATTTTGTTCAATTCTAAGAGAAACCAGAAACTTTCCTCTGAAATCTTCAATTCCCAAAACCAGAAAATCTTCAAATCTTCCTCAACACAAAAATCTGGAAATTTCATGCTCAAATTAAACATCCAAAACCTGTAACTCTTTTGAAGTGCAAATCAAACTGCATATCTGCAGTTTATTTTCAAAACAAATAAACTCCTTAAACTCAAGTCAAATGCCTGAAACAATCTTCAAAAAAATTCAAGAATCTGCAAAATGTTATCAAAAACTTGATGCAACTTTCAACCCAGATTCTGCATTTTGAATGTTTGCACCAAATTTCCATATGCATGCAAGTAAATCTGTTGAAAGAAAACCTGAAGCAATGCAGTTAAACAAATCTGGGTCAAAACATGATGTTTCAAAGCATTTCAAGGTTTTAAAAGAAGCATAGCAAGTTTTTCAAAAATGCAAATCTGAAAAGCAGTTTCTGTTTGGAGGCTTCCTGTTCTTTTTCAAAATTCTTCACTGTCATCTTTTAAATGAGGTGAGTAAACTTTTTTTTACTAAAACTTAATTAGTTGTTAGCTGTTTCTATGAGTTTATAATGATGTTGGTAGTGAATATGAATTTATGTCTGTGTAGATAAATTTGTAAAATTGTGTAAGGATTGAATATGTGCATGATATATTCATGTTTCACCTTACTGTAGATTAAGATATAATAAGGAATTGCAAGCTAATATATTTAAATAAATGTTTAATCTTAAAATTTGAACAAGGTAAATTAGTTTAAGTATGAATTAGGATTTAAAGATAAACAGAGTCTTAATGTTTGAAGTTTCTGGTAAACCAATATAGCAATGATACTTAGTCACCAATGTGTGAAATAAAATGATAAAATTTGAAAAAAATAACTTTATAATCTAGATTGTCATTAAAAATTATGAATTTTAAAAAGAAATTCATAATTTTTTAAATCTGTATTAAGTGGGAATTTGGGACTTTTCTGGAAATTGAATTTTTGCCCAATTCTGTAGATTTGTGTATCTGGGTGCCTTGAATTTGTTGATGGATGTGACGATCCAGAATTTTCCAAAAATTTAAATTGGAATTGTTAATTGATTTAAAATATTTAAAAGTTAATTTTAACTTGAATTTAAGATATCAATATTTACTCGATAATTAAAGCATTGAATTATATAGTTTAATATTGAATTTAATAATTGAAATTTGCGTAAATTGTTGAATCTGATATCTGTAAGCCTGTTTAAATAATTTGAAGGCTTATAAAATTTATAATGATAATACTGAAGATAATGGAATGGAAGGAATTTAAGTTAAAGGTAATTTTTTTAGTTTTGAAATTTATATCGTTTAAATTGAATTTAAAAATAGCCTTCCGAGGTACAGTCTCGGAATTCGACAAAACCAGTTCCATTGAATCCGTAATAGTTAGTTATTATCGGATTTCAATTTTCAAAGCAATCGGAGTTGTCGTTTGACCCTGGCAGCTTGAAACGCTTAGAACTATTTTCATCAGTTTAATTTAAAATTGATCGTTTCCTTTTGTAACTCGCATATACGAACAAATTAGCTTCCGAAATATGCTCCATTGTGTTCGAAACGCGGGTAAAGCCTTATAATCTCTTGTCGGCGTGTCTGTTTCGGGTTTCAGAATTTCGCATTATGCTTAACGAGACGATTCGTAAGCCTTATAATATAATAAAAATTAAAAAAAAAAATTAACATGTCAGATATATTTATAAACTAGCGTAATCAAGAAGCTTCCCCTACCTCTAATTTATCCCCGTCTCTCCCTAATCTTCAACAGAGAAGGCCGATACTTATATGTTGATCTCTCTTCTTTTCAGATCTAAAAAAAAAATCGAATGAACTACAAAATCAACACCTCGTTCGTTTTCACTTCCCAGCTCACAAACGAAACTATAATAATAATAAAAAAAATTATCGCGTAGAGGAGTAGAAAGCGCGGAGGGCCGCGAATGGATCCTAAGGGAAGTCTCGAGTGGAGGCGGCACGACGTCGACCGAGGTTAGGGTTTCGCGCGTAAGAAGGACGGCGATTTGGGAGGCTCGAGCTCATCGTGGGTTGCAGCAGAGGGTGGTACGGTGGCTTTCATCATTGTCGGGAGGGTTGTGGTGCCGCGACCGCGATAGGGGCAGGCGAGCTGCAGCATGGGTTGGTGACGAAGTTCGTGCGGGGAGCGCAGGTAAGGGGAAGCTCGAATTAGGGCTTTGTTTTCGTGTTGTCAGCGAGGTCAGTGACTTGATGTGAGGAAGCGATCGATGTCGACATGTTTGGGAGCAGTTGCAAGCACGAGTTGAGTGGTTTCGTAGCACGTTCAAACGGGAGGAGTGGATGGTCGCGGTGATGAACTTGTCGAGGCGCTGTTTGGATTTCGAGCTGAAGCTCGCTGTTTTGGCTTCCTGTTCGTTGTGAGGTCCAAAGTTGGGAGATAATGGCTGAGATGGAATTGGATTGCCAAACGAAAAGCAAAGGTGAGTAAATCTCACACCTGTTGGATTTCTATTTAAGTTTTAAATGGTTAAATTAAAATTTTTGGTTGAATGATTGAATTAATTTGATATGTATTGTGAATCAATGGTTTGGTGATTGTGATTTTGGATGATTCTCGAGTTAATTGTGATTTGACTTGAAATATTGGGATTTAAGTTGTTTAAAACTTAAACCATAAAAATGAGTTGTTTCATTTTAATGTTAATAAGGATTTAATAATTTGTGATTCATTAAATTAGTAGGGCAATTAAAAATGTATAATTAATTAATTTAATTAATTAATGATTCGGGTTGATTTATTTAGTAATTAAGGGTTTTGAATTAATTAATGAAAGTTTAAGTCAATTAATTAGGTTTGATTAATTTAAAATAATCAATGGAATAGTTTGTTAGATAATCACTAAAGGTAATTAATAAAATAAAATTACTTTGTGAAATTTATCAGGAAATTTGTTAAGATAGTTGAGTAAAGAGTAAATAATGTATGAGTGAAGTAGAATGAAGATAGTTAATTACAGTTTTGGGGTTTATCGAAATGATTAATAATGTGGTTTGAATTAATGAAATTAAATTTGATTATGATAAATTAAATTAAAATTGAAATCCTTCATTTATATAATTAATGATGAAATCAAAGATTGACTAATTAAGATTGATTAACCCATAAAAGAGACTTATGAAGTTAAGTAATATAAGTTATTACGGATTACTGTAATTAAAGCAGTGAATTAATTCCTGAGGTAATTAAGATTGCTATTGATTGTGTTCAAGAAGAATTATATCGTGGTAATTAATTAAAGATAACTACTTGAATGCAATCGAAAGACAATTAAATCCAATGTGATTGATTAAGATGAAAATGAAGGGTTGATTAATTAATTGATTGAGATCAATTAATATTTAATGAAGGAATGTAAGTGGATGGAATTAGTAATTCCATCAGGATTAATTTAATTAATTTGGAAGTGATTAAGTTATGCTTATGAATGATTGAATGGTATTGAATGCTTTGGATGAATTGATATCTCTGATATGAAATATTATGTATTTCATTTGGATAATTTGGGTAAGTGTGGCATGAGTTGCGAAGAGGACGGGGTCGGATATTGGGAAATACCCGAAACCATTTCGAAATTTTATAAATCGATTTGTGAGATCAATACGATGAAATGAAGAGATTTAAGTGAATCAGTTTATTATATCTAAGTTTGGTGCTTAGAGAATTATATGTGAAATAGATGTTGTCTATAGTAAATTGTGAATTGGTTAAATTGAAATAAGTTACCGGGGTTTATACAAGTTGTAGAATTTTGTATTTCATGTTAGTTGAGTTTACTCACGCTGGTTTCCAGCCTGACCCGGGTGTTACGTTGGTGTAATGCTCGGGTCAGACCGAGTATTACAGATTTTCAGGTAGGTACGTTCTGGAGATCAGGAGGCGAGCTGGTTGGCTAACGTATGGAGTATTTCTGCTGTGGTATATTATTGTGTATCTGAGATGTAATTTGTATATCCCCGGTATCTGTATATTTGAGTAACTTAGATGTATATTAAATGTAATCAACAAATATGGTATTCTTCTGTAAACTATTATTTATTATTATATTTTATCCGCTGCGAATGTGAGTTGTTGATGTTTCTGTTCTTCTTCTTCTATCTCTTTCTTCTTTTCATAACTATCTGGAATTTTCGGGCTTCGAAAATTTCGGGTCGTTACAATGGAGCTAGATAAGGTATCAGTGATTGTTGTAAAAATGGTTGGAGAATTTTTAAATCATCGAGAAGTTTGAATTTGCTCAAATTAAATTTTGAACCTAGTTTAGAAGCTGTCTGTAAATTGATCACTGCACCTTCAAAGCTGCATCGAGTGATAGGATTTTTGGGGAGGAGGGTGCGCAGTGAGTCAGCAAGCTATGGCGAAAGGGTGGTGATTATTGTTGATCGGAGGCGAGGTTTTAGGGGGGAGTTTCCTGATGATGTTTGGGTTCAGATTCACCTGATAGGTTCGATTTTGAATCAAGGCAAAGAACTGGGTTCTGTTGATCGTAGGTGATTTTAGGGTGGAAGTGAGACTTGTCGAAGGTGCTGGCGTTGGCCGGAGGTGATTCCGGCGCCGTGCACTTGCACAGGGATGCGGTGATTGCATTTGGGTTTTGTTGTTGTGTTAGTGGGATTGAGTTCGGGTAGTAGGGGAGGAGACTCGGGGGAAAGCTCGAGTACGTCTACTTGTGGCTCGAGTTAATACTAGGGTCAATTGCTAATTTAAGGAATTGTTAGCTTTAACAGTTTTAAAATTTTAAATCAAACAGTTTAAAAAAAATGAAATTTAAACTGTTTGATAATAAGAAGAGATGTAGATGTACTTAATTGTTTCAAGTACACAGGGGTTAAACCTAGGTAAAATGTTTTAAACCAGTTTTATTTAAAATTTACTCGAAAGTAAATTTTTATAAACTTTAATCAAGTTAAATCATTTCTTGAAATTCATTTCTTTATAATAAATGTTTGAATTAATAATGTTGTATGAATTGTAAACTTAGATGATTTAAGCAAATTATTAAGTTAATTTCAAACTTAAGATTAAATTAAATAAGGAAATGTTTTATCCTAAAATCTTAAATAAAGTTTGATAATAAATGTAATAATTAAAAATGGTTTATTAATTGAATTATTTAAAGATTAATGATTTATTAATTAACAATTAAAGTTTTTCAAAGTGGTTTATTTGAGATTAAGGATTGTTAATTAATAAAGAGGTAAGTAATTAATGATTACTTTATATTTTAAAACTTAATTAAAGATTTAATTAAGTTAAGTTAGTTGTTAATATAAAATGTTTTTAAAATAATTAGAGATAATGTATTATCTTAAAGATAATTAAGTTTAATGAGTTATAATTAATTAAGTTAATTAAGAAATTTTAAGTCTAATTAATTAAATTAATTAACTATTTTTAAAGTGGGTCAATTAAGTGATTAATTTAGTATAATTGTTTAATTAATGTTTGATGATTAATTAAACTATAATTACTTATTAATTAAGTAAGTAAGGGTTAATTAAATAGTAATTAATTAATAAAGGTTTATTTAAGTTTTAAATGGGTTTTCTTAATTAATAATTAAAGGATAATGCTAGTTAATTAAGAATTAATTAACTATTTTTATTTAAGGTTAATTAATTGTAATTAAGGATTAATTAATTAATTTTAATTATGGATTAATTAATTTGTAATTAAGATTGTTAATTACTAATTAAGTTTATTAATTAATGATTAAGAGTTGATTAATTAGTTAATTAAGTTTAATTAATTAATTATAAAGTAATTAGTAATTAATTACTTTTAAAGGATTGATTAATAATTAAGGTTTATTAATTAATAGTTGGAGATAATTAATCTGATAATTGAAGATTAATTTGGGTTAATGATTAATTGAGGATGAATTACTCAATTTTTTTTAAGATGATTGAAATTAAGTAATTAATTAATTTGTTAATTAATTAAATATGGTCGCTTGATAAATGGTTAAGTATGTTTACTTAATAAAGTTTTGAGAAGGTTAATTACTTAAGATAAGTAATTGATTAATTACAGAGATAATTGAGTTAGGTAAATTACTGATGGGGAA
This sequence comes from Allium cepa, assembly GCA_030765085.1. Taxonomy (NCBI): domain Eukaryota; kingdom Viridiplantae; phylum Streptophyta; class Magnoliopsida; order Asparagales; family Amaryllidaceae; genus Allium; species Allium cepa. The sequence continues at coordinate 956,190,341 of CM060939.1, read as the reverse complement.
GTAATTTTAAATGGGTAATTACTTGTTAAAGTAATTAAAGGTTTATTACTTGGGTAATAAATCAAAAGGTTTATAAAGTAATTAAGAAGTAATTAAGAATAATTAATTACTGTATTTAAGTTGATTAATTAAAAGAAATTAATCTAAGCATGATTAATTAATTAAGGTTCATTAATTGATTTGATTAATGAGAATAATTAAGGATTAATTACTTGATTAAGAGTTAATTAATCATGGTTGATTATTTAGGATGGTGATTTAGTAATTGGTTTAACTAATGGTTATTTAAGCAAGATTTATTTTGATGAAGGTAATTAATTTAATTAATTTTAAATTAATTAAGAAGTAATTAATTTAATTCACTTTAAATTAATTAGAGATAGTTAATTTGATTCAGTTTAAATTAATTTTATTGTAGTATGAGTAAATCATTGCTTATGTATGAATGGATAACCTTGATTGTCTTAAATGCTTTGTGATCTTAGTAATGAGACAAGTATGTGTGATATGAATGCTTGGTTGCATTGTGATAATTACATAGATTATCAATTGGGATGTTGATATATGGATTATCTATTATGATATCGATAATGTGGATTACCTGTTATTTGATAATGTTGATTATCAATTGTGATTTGTGAATTATCTATTCTGTGTGTATATAGATAGTTGAATTTAATTGTTTTAAAACCTTTAAAACAACTTGAACCTAAAAGACACGCTTTGGATTTCGATGTGACCGGGATCGGGTTTCCATATTTGGATATCCGAAAACCACATCGATTCCAATTAAACGTTAGGTCATTAATCCAAGTGGAGCAAGTGAAGACTCGAGGTGTAAGGGCTATACGTCAGTATAACTCTGTGGGTGATTCCGTAATGAGTTGACGGAATAATACTTATAGATTCGAGATGGTGATTTAGAATGCAAGGGTTATTGTCGTTAACTCTGAGGGTGATTCCAAAATGAGTGTAACGAGATAATGTCTTCGGTTTCGTTTGAACCCGGAACGAACTTGTATGGATTGAATGCTTTCAGAACATCGTCAGGTGGACGATGAGCATTCTAAGTGATATGTCCTATAAAGGTAATCGTAAGCTCAAGCCTCATCAACCGGGAATGGCTAAAACAGGGGAGGTGCAGCAAGGCTTCGTGGGTAGCTCCCACTGGAGAGCGAGATACATCCCTATCTAGATGTTCCTTTTTATTTCGGCTGTGTGGGGCGATTGCTAGCTAGAATCACCGGGGTGGTCTTGTTCGGTACTGTTCAATAAGGAATGGTCCCAGCCTTGTGTTGCAGGGGAGTGGGAGTACTCCTCGGTATGGTGATCTAGGCCACGTACTGTGACGGCGGTACCCCAGTAGCCCTGCCATTGTATGGAATCCAAAATCCAATAAGTGCCAACGGTTTTGATTGTATCACCCACTTTTGTGGCTAGTAGCTGGAATTTAATAATGTAACAATTTCGGCTATTTCTTATTTACTTGTAAACCCTAGACAATATTATAATATCACTGAATTTCCTATCAAATATTTTGGTTAGCGTAAGGTAAAAACTTTTCCATGTTTATGTGTGGGAAGTCTTACGTGATACCTTTTCTTTCAAAAGGTTTTTAAAGTTAAGCAACTTTAACCGTTTACTCACACCAGACCCATGTCTGACCCGGAGTTTATTCTGTTTTTTTCATAAACTCTTGGGTACTCAAATTTTTACGAGTAGCCAAGGGATTCAGGTTAGGATTTTAGGTTGGCTTGACGAATTCTGGAGGAGAAATGGAGCAGGAGGCTTCTGGGTATAGCTATAGAGTATTCTGCTGTGTGTTCTCTGAGTTGTTTGTCTTTGATTTGTATAACTAGACTGGAGTTTATAACTGTCTAGTATGAGTTGATTATGCTCTGTATCTCTGATGTATCTGATACTATGTAAAGTATTATGTGATTAATATAATTTATTCGTTCCGCTGTTTAGATTCTGATGTTGTTTCTTTCTTCTTCTCTGTCTTTTCTCTTTTCTAACCCTTTCTTTCTTAAATCATGACGCGTCTTTCTGGGTAGTGGAAGGCGGGTCGTGACAGGCGCGGAGGCCTACAGTTATATATGGATTTTGCTGGGACGACAACGTAACCATCGGATTAACTGCGACCACGGTTGGGGGTGATAATTTTCGGAGAATTCTCACCAAAGCTGTGACCTCTATTTTCAAAAAGTTTTCTATATTTTCAATAAAATGTTTTCTACGTATTTTCACTGGGTGTTGAAAATGGGTCTGCTAAGTACTTATAGATCTTCAGTCGTACGCCTGATCAACATATGACCGAATTTCTATGAGAACAAGTGTGGACCGGTTGAGACATCGAGTTATAAAAGTATTTTTAAATAAAGGTATTCTGGTAATATTATATATATTTTCAAACTGTTTTAAAAATGATCAAAAGTGATTTAACTAATATTAAGTGTTTTAATAAACTCTGGCTTCGTTCCTTTTCGAGGACGAAAAGATTCTAAGGGGGAGAAATGTGATATCCCGAAAATTTCAGGCAATTCAAAGTGATAATCTCCTTTATAAATTTAATTAAAATTGGCAAAGTTGTTATTTCAATAATAATAATGTAATGTGTATATATGTGAACATAGATTTTAAGTAGTAGATTATTTTCAAATTTGAAATTGTGGTTGTTAAAACATGTATATATCGAATTGATGTTTAAATTTGATTTTAAATTGTATTTAAAAATTGAATTGAATTTATATTTGGATTTCAAAAGAGTTGAAATATATCCTAATATATATTTTTTATTTAAAAAAATATGTAATATGATTTCGTATAAATATAGTTTGTTTATTTCTGTTTTCTTTAAAAGGGTTTTCATTTTAATAAATTAGAATAGGTATTTAGTTATTAGGAAATTAATTAATAAAAACTTTATTTATATTTAAAAATTTATTTTTGCATGTAGTGTTACAAACGTAAGTTAATAATACTATCAAGACACATGTGTTAACAAGATAATTGAGGAGGATGACAAGTGTCATCATTAATTTAAATTTTCTTTTATTTTTGATAAAATTAATTTTAGCTCACATAACACCTATTCTCCATTCTCATATCTTTTCCCTATCTTTGTTCCAAAATTAGGAAACAAAGGAAACTTAAACGTTTTTTTTTTCTCAAAGCCTATACTCTTTTTCAAAACCTGAAATAAATTCTCAAACTACACATAAGTTTAAAAGCAAAATCAAAGCAAGAAGCTCAAAATCAAATTGAAACCTGAAACCAGAATTATAAGAAGAACTGAAGATTGGAAAATCAAATGCAAACAACAAGCTAAGAAAGTTTTTTAGACGCAAATCAAAATTTTCCATATACTCAAACTTGGTTCTCTGGTTTCTGAGAAGTAGGTGAGTAATCTACTGATCTTGTTAAATGCTTAAATATGTTTGAAATTGTTGCTTATGAGTGAACTACCCTTTGACATTTTGAATCAGCCAGTATCTTGATCTAAATGAAGTAATCACTGATTTTTGGATGTAATAATTTGCTTGCATGTATGTGTATACCTGAACATGATGTATGCATGTTTAGAAACAAGAACATTCACTTTCTTTAAACCAAATATTGTGAGTAAACATTTTCTAAAAAAAAACAGTTATCTGGTTTTAACTAAAGTGCATGTGATGATATTGATTTGCATTGAATTCATCAGTTTGAATCTATCTGGATTTGCATATATATGTATGTGAGATGTTTGATTTTATATGTAATTTGTTCTCTGGTGATCTAGACTGTGATTTTTGTCTTCAAAAATTCAAATCACCCAATCGAACCAATATTAGGCCTCGATGTATAAATGAAAGTTGTTTGTTAATGAATGATGATGTTTTTAAAAGTAATTTAAGGATTTTAATTTGAGAAAATAAGTTTAAAAATGGGAATAACAGTGGAAAATACATATATATGTTAAAATCAACTATCTTCATTTCTAATTCGAATTATGGAAATGGATTCGTGATTGAAAGACACGAATTTCGACATACATTTCATGATTTTTAGGTTGTCAATTATTGTGTTGTTTGAATTGGGTATTTTGGTGGTTTGCCATTGATCAACATAGTGGAGTTGGTCGAATTTTGGGCTAGAGGTAGAATGGATGTTAGAGGTTGATGGAAAAATAGTAGTAGATTTTTCTGATGGCTGGAGTGGGCTGACAAAGGCGAACTAGGATTTTGGGAGGTGGCTCTGTCGAGTGTAATGGCGAGGTGTTCTCGACTAGATCGAAGCGTCGAGTTCGATCACAAGGCATGGGATCGGATCTAGATGATGCAACATAGCTTGGGTGAGGAGCGCCAATGATCTCGTGGTTGGAATTGATGTGGACGAATGATTTTCCGATGTGGGTTGCTTCCAGTTTTGGGTTGATGGGTTTGATTTTTGTTTCGAGCTTAGAATCGTCGATTTGGGTTCTCGTTTGGGGTTGTGGGGGTTCAAGTGGTCGTCGAGGATTGTCGCGATGATGATCGGAGGTCGGCGGCATATGTGAACATGCGTGGCGTGCACGTCGTGTATGGAGGATGAAGGCTCGAGTTTTTCTCAAGACATTTTCGTTTGGGTCTCGAAGCTGATGTAGAACGTGAGTGACTCGGGACAGGTGCGTGTTACCCTTAGGTTCGACTCGAGTTTTGCTGTGGTGATTATCTTGTTTCAAGTAAGAAATTTGTGGTAAAGGTAATCAAGTCTACAAAAATTTTAAAAAGGCAAGTTTTATAAAAGAGATCGAGTTTAAAATTTTGTAAGCAAGTCTCTTACAAAAAAAATGATAAATCAAGATTTTAATGATGTTTTAATTTAATATAATTTCAAATTCAAATGTATAAGATTGTTGATTTTAAAGTGGTTAATTAAATTGATTTTTAATTTTAAGTAATATTTAAAATTATTGTTAAATAAAACCCAAGTTTAGAGTTATTTCAAATGGTAAGTGTTTATGTAATGTATCAAATCAAGTTTAAAATGTTGATGATAATTTTATCATTTTTAAGGAAATGGTTTACCTTCAAAGTTAATTAAGGTTTTAATGGTTTGAGATTAATTAAGTAAATTAAGTAACTGAGTTAATTAAGTAGAGATTAGTTAATTTATAAATTAATTTATAATTAAGGATAAATTGATTTATAATCAGAGATTAACTACCTTAGTTAAAGGAAAATTTTATCAAGTATTGATTTAATTAGTAATTAAAGGTTAAAAAAATTAGTAATTAAAGGTTAATTAATTTTTGTAATTAAAGAATAATTAATCGAGGAGGATTAATTAAGATGGATGATTATTGGATGATTAATTAATTGGTTTGAAATTAATTAATAAGCAGGATTTAAAAGTAATTGAATTGATTTAATTTAATTATGGTTAATTAAATTACTTAGAGATGGTATGGTTGATTAATCTTGCTCACGAATGATTGAATCATATTGTGTGCCTTAGATTAGTTGATATCTCAGGTATGTGATGTGTGACGCTATATGATTTAAAATGTTGGGTTAAAACATTGACATCCTTATTTAAGTTGAAGGTTATTTCATTTGAGTAATTTGGGTTATGATGACATATAATTCGAAGAGACCAGAGTCGGGCATTTGCTAATACCCGAAACCACTTCGATTTGTAAATCTTCTATAAATTCCTTATAGAGCTGATATTTGAAATAAATAGGCTGAGTGGAATGATTTAAGCAATTGAACCATTTTAACTTTGTAGAGGTACATAGATGAAGATATATGAAATAAGTGTTGACTATAATAACTGAGAACTCGTTGTGAAGTACGAGTTACCCCGGGTTTATATAAGTTGTATGCTTTTGTGTTCCATGTTAGATGAGTTTACTCACGCTGGTTTCTAGCCTGACCCGGGTGTTACTTTGATGTAATGCTCGGGAAAGACCGAGTATTACAGTTTTTCAGGTAAGGTTGTTCTGGAACTCAGGAGGCGAGCTGGATGGAAGAAACATATGAAGTGTAATCCACTGTGATATTATTGATTTGTACCTTGACAAGTTATTTTAACTGTCCTATGTTTGTGTAATGTTATAACTCTGATGTATTATTGAATATTAATTGATACAGTTTTCCTTTGTATAACTGTTATTTTATGTGATATTATATTTTGATCCACTGCGAATGTGAGGTTTCTGCGACTTGTTTCTGTTTCTTCTTCTTTCTCTTTCTTCTTTTCCTAACTATCTAGAATTTTCGGAATCGAAATTTTGGGTCTTTACAACAAGTCTTCAAGAACTCTATTAAATCTCTTTGTTTGGCCATCCGTTTGAGGGTGAAGGTCATACTTAATTTAAGCTATGTTAGTAAAGCCTCTTGCAAGCTTCTAGAAAACTCACTTGTAAAGATAGGGTCTCTATCACTCATTATGCTAAAGGGAACTCCATGAAGTCTGACTATCGCATGAACATATAAAGATGCCAAATAAGGTGTTTTCCTCTTACTCTTGGCTAGAATGAAGTGGGTGCTCTTAGTCAAGCGATCTAGAATCACCCAAATACTGGTATTCTCCTTCCTAGATCGGGGTAAACCAAATATAAAGTCCATCGAAACACTATCCCACTTTCACTCGGGTACATCCAATGGTTGAAGCAATTGTAACGACCTAGATATTCCGGATAGTTAGGGAAAAGAAAGAGATAGAAGAAAAGAAATAGAAAATCAAACTCAAAATCTCACATTCGCAGCGGATAAAATATAATATCGGATAATACTCTTTAAAAAAGAAAACTGTATCTGTCAATTACATTTAAATACATCAGAGTTACAACATTTCACAATCACCGGACCGTTAGAATAACTTGTCCCAGCTAAATAACTATATATAACAACAGAATTCATTCCATGCGTTTCGGGCCATCCAGCTTGCCTCCTGAGCTCCAAAATGTCCTTACTCGAAAAAATTTAATACTCGGTCTGACCCGAGCATTACATCAAATTAACACCTGGGTCAGGCAGGAAACCAGCGTGAGTAACCCTGTCTAACAAGAATTACAAAAGCATACAACTTATATATAACTCGGGTAACTTGTATCAATTACAAATTCACAAATTGTTATAGACATCACTTATTTCACTCACAATTTTCTAAGTACCAAATCTTAGATTAAATGGTCAGATTCAATTAAATCATTCGATTCCATCTTATTGATTTCATAAACCAATCTATAAAGAATCAAAATGGTTTCGGGTATTTACTAATAACCGACTCCGGTCTCTTTGAATCCAATGTCATCCTAACTCAAGTTATTCAAGTGAAATAAAATTCAATTTTAAATAGAATGTCACTTATACACAACAATTTACCATCTATAAATAACTACATTATCACAGTCCATCTAATCATATCATATTACAAACATTTCGTACCAGAGATATCAACCAATTCAAGGCATTTACATCATTCAATCATTCATAAGTAAGATTGATCACTTCCAAAATTAATTTAATTAATCTCTAATTAAATTAATTACTAATCTTTAATCATTTAGATTATCCTTACTTAACATTAACTAATTACGAACAAATTAATTAATATCTTTTAATTACCCATCTAATATGAAATACTTAAGTTATAAAAACTTCTTTGAAACCAGGGTAGCTCATACAACATTACGAGTTTTATCTTGTTATAACCAAGACTTTAGTACCCAATTCCATTGATATTTAAGATAATATCCACGCACCGTTTACTTAATTTAAATGGTCAGATTTACTAAATTTTATTCAATTCCAGACAATTAGGCTCTATAGTCAATCTGTACGGCTCTGTGGTGCTTATCAAATCAAAGTTGTTCCGGATACCCAATCCTGGTCCCTTCGAATCCAAGTGATAAATTTGAAAAGGGTATACTATTTAAAATAACCAATTTGTCATACAGGGTGACAACACCCAATTATAGGAATTTTTTGCAGATTTTATTTCAAATAAAAGTATCATTACGTTAATCCAACTATTTTAATTTGTAAACAAATAACCCACAGATTTAACAAAGATATAGATCGTTAATCCAGTCAACGATCTATAATTAATATCCAAGGACTTACTTGTGGTTTCTAATTCCCTTTGATTAGCTGTAATCATTTACATTTAAAACCAAATTAATTACAAATAAAACAATTTATTAAATAACAAATGTTATCAAATATTATCCATCAATTAATAATAATTTATTTCCATTTAAATTATCTCTTTAAGAGTTTTAAATATCATTTCACTTTAAATTAAAATGGGAATATGCATTATCTCATTTATAATTTATAAATCCCTTCCCTTCTTCCTTCTTCCTTCTTTTCTTTTTATTTCCCTTTTCAACTTTTCCTTTTACTCTTATATATATATATATATATATATATATATATATATATATCTTTTTCTTTCTTTTCAATCCCTTATCTTTTATCTTGCTTCCCTTTCCCTTATTCTTTTATATTCTTATTAATTTCTTTACTTTCTAGGGGCTATTTCCTTTTCCCACCTCCGGCCCATTTCTCTTCTCTTTTCTTTTTTTTTTTAAATGTGGCCTTGCTAACACGTTCGGCCCAAACGAAAAACAAATAGCTTCCTCCTTACTTTTTCCACCTGCTATTCTTCCTTCTCCCCTCATTTGACAAATAAACCTAGTTGTGCACATCACCGTGCACAAAAACACCATCACCAGCCCTGAACAACCACTGCCAATCACCCATGCAAAACACTCTCCACCTCCAAACACGATCGACCACCCAAAGCCCTGAAAAATCCTTCCAGTTCGAGAAACATGGACTTCGATCCCAATGGGAACGAAACCCCACCCATTCAATCGCCTCGACACATCCACCCCTACCTCGGTTCATCGCAAAACTCTACCCTCTCACTCGCTACCGCCTCCTTCTTCCTTTCTCCTAAGACGCAACCCAAACTCCTCACCCCAGCGCCGCGGTCACCAGAAAACCCACTACGACCGAAACCCATTCCTAACCCTACTTTTTCTTCTACCGGTCGTCGTGTCGCCCTATAAAATGCTGCACCATTTTTCCTCCACTGCACTTCCATTCAGCGTCCTTTCGACCGAACGTCGATGACCCTAACCCCTTAGTTTGTTGGAAATTGATCGTTGACCCAATTCCGTTCATCACTCTCTATCTCGTCAAATACGAAATGAAAAATCATGAAACCACCTTTGAAAATCCCCTTTCCCAGCGCCGAACTTGATCACTTATCCAAAAATCCAAAATAAGATACTTGATTTCCTATCATTTTGGTTAACTTACTGTATTATACACTTTAATTTCTTTACACTTGATAATATATAATAAAACCAAATATAAACCAAAGTATAATCAAAAGCAAACTGTTTTGCTTTTTATATTATGACCTAAGTCAAACTATATTGAGAGATAAGAAATTTTGAAATCAGCGTAACATTCTTTTTGTTTATTTTATATACAGAGCAAACGTAAAAATGATGAATATCCTGACTCCTCTGGTTATAGCACTTGCACACCTTCACATGTTAGTATATACACATTACTGCACAAGTATTCATATCCACAGAAAGATTTTCATAACCCAAAACCATAACATACAATGTCAGCGAAAAAGTGTTTAGTTCTGCTCACCTTTCTTATGAAGAGAGACCTTGTTTTTGAGAAAAGCTTACTGCTTGCTTTTGATGACCTTCTCTGTTGAGTTCCTTTGTTTGATTCTTTAGTTTGTAATAGAAGTATATATTCTTTGTTTTACTTAGCTTGCCCTTGAATGAATGGAATATGTTAACGTGAAAATCGGACGCGAACACCCCGGTGTCAATTGAAGTTGGATGAAAGCACCACCCGTATACACGGGAACTACAAGCAGGTAGAGAAACTGTAACGCCCCGAAAATTTATCGACTTTCGTAAATTCAACATCGATACTCACTTTATCGACTGCCGAGAAATCGAAGGCCGGAAACACGGAATGTTATGGGTTTTAACAAAAATTTTAAGAAAAGAAAAAGAGAGAAGTAGAAGAAGATAACAGAAAATAGAGAGAGAGGAAGATAGAAAAATAGAAAATTTGATAATAGAAGATAGAAGATTTTTTTTTTTTTAAAATAGAACGGGACAGAAGAAACAGAACGGAACAACAATAGAATCTCACAATTCGCAGCGGAACAACATATAATAATAAATGAATAATCTTTAAACAAAGAACTATATCAGTTATTACATTACATTTCATTTCATTACATCATATCATCAGAGTGTACAGCATCATACAACAACAAACAGTGCAGCGGAAAAGAAATACTATATAAACTAGTAATACGCCATGCCATCCAGCTTGCCTCCAGCAACTCCAGAATATCCAGAATATCCTGATAAACCTAACTCTTAACTGCCCGTGTGGAAATTGGTGGGCACCCAGAGTTTAGGAAGGAAAACAATAAACTCCGAGTCAGTCATGTGACTGGTGTGAGAACTCAAAACAGTTTATTTATCTTTAAAATCAAAATAGAGGAATATTTTTAATCAATTCGCAATGCTTTTAAAAAATGAGACTACCATAAGGCCTCCCGCACACACACACATGCAAACGCAGAATCGGAGGAGATTTCTCCTTATGATAGTCAAAGATGCTTGATACACATTTAAAATAACATTTGATATTATTATTAGTGCATAGTGTATAACAAATTCATTTCGAAAGTAGAATATAAATCTTAGCCAACATACGACCATTATCGTATGCCTATTATAGCTACTATTCAAACAGTGGTGACCACCATAAGTGAATAGCAGGTTCTACAACTAATACCGTACAAGTTTCGTATTGGGAATTGGATTTCCAACAAATGGTCAGGCCAAGGAACTTCCCATTGCCACATGAGAATGCCTCTGGATGGACATCCCCGAGAACCAAACCGGATCTCTACCAACACAAGGCCGGGTTACTCCTAACTGAGTAACAACTGACCGAATATGCCATCCCCCGGTCCTTTGGGACCTTTTTCCGAGAGCGCTCTCTAATCAATTCACACAATCATAACAAAGTGTTTTCAACATGAGTAAGTATCTGGGCTCCATACCATGATACCACCCTTTTCCTGAAGGAAATGGACACATCCTAAAGGGTGCTACCCCTCATAACCTTGCTGCTTCTTTCCTGTTTTGACCATTTCCGGGATGTGAGGCTCGACGAATTCACGTCCACAAAAACATACTTTATACAAAAGCCATGCTTTGGGTCAACAAATGATCAACACAATGATCACTAAGATAGACGATCAAACAAATGATCCTATCACAATAATCAACACAATGATCATTTCAGCATCACTCAGCATGTCACATTACCAAATTGGGAATATATCGCTGATAACTTCAACTATATAACCTTTGAGCTCGTACGTCTCAAAGAAGGGTGTTAAGCAAAGAATAAATTCTCCGCCACCAACAGAAATATATTTGAAAGAAATCGGCTTTATATCTCAAATTGTAATGTCAGACATACAATCCATACAAGTCTGTTCCGGGATCGAACAGAACCGAAGGCACTTACAAAGAAGTCCTTGCAATCCGGATATTCACAATCCTGATCGGATTTCCCATCACTTAGGGAGTTTCTATACCGGCGCGACTCGGTGCAGAAACAATCGATAGGTCATCCTATCGCTCTCGCAAATACCGGTCTTCAACACCGATCTTCAAATGCAATTCACAACGACGTATCACATATTCGGAATGGGTTATACGACCCCATGGTCCTTTCCCGGTTAACCCGAATAGTGAGCGCTTATTCAAAAATAAGTGTGCATTCAAATTCAATCAATTCACATCAAATACCCATTCAAAGGGAAATACTGATAGTCGGTTATTGAACTATCACTGGATATGCATACATCACCAGATTCCAAATAATTTTCCAAATTATTTATTTTCCAAAATATCTTTACTAGATATATAGTTTCAACACTTCAAAAATAAATCAATATTTATTTTTAACCAATTTCACTTTTCACATATAAATTCCATAATGAATTTGTATTTCAAAATATTCGTGCATATACGATTTCAATAATTCATTTCAATTTATCTTTTCATATTGGAAAACATTTCCATACTTATTTATTCATAAGTAATTCACAAATCTTTTTATTTTCAACCTTGGAAAATATTCAATATACTTAAATCAAATTAAGTATATATTTCATTCTTTAAGGAAATCATTCACTTAACATATTTATTTGGGTCAAAACGAATGTTGCGTAAAACATCGTTACGACAACCCAAAATCACTAGCATAGGGATTCGAAATTAAAAATAGATATATAAATCCCAATACTATTCAAAACATTTCCTTTCGGAAATCATTTACTATAACTACAGTGTTATAGTCCACTATTCCCTTTTATTTCTCGAAAACGTCTATTTCAACAATAAATGTTGAAATCTATGGTTTCGAATCACAACACCTTTTAAAACATCGTTAGATCGTTTTAATTCTATTTAAAACATTCACATTCTAAACAATTTCTTTAACGTGTTATTCACTGTTCAAAAACGTGAATAAACTACGTTAACAAACTTCATCATTTCTATTCACTTTAACTTAAAGGATTATTCACTGTCTAAAACGTGAATATAACTCCATTTATAAGTTATAACAATTAACTTATCAAAATAAGTCGTTTGCGGATTTATAAAACAACGTTTATAAATTCCATTTCTATTTATTTATAAAAACTTCTTTTTTATAAATTCCTTTATTAACATATTTCAGTTTATAACTCAATTATAAACTAAATGTTTATATTATAAGTTAAATACTTATAAAACGATTATTTTACAAAATCGTTCATTTAACTTCCCAATTTACTAATCTTAACTTATAAGATTGTTTATTTATCCAAAATTCATTCTTTCGATAACTTTATAAATTTTATAAACCTATTGCTTATAAAATTTCATTTATAACTTCACAGTTTATAATTTCATAAATTTCATTCATTTAGGAAATTCATTTTCACTACATTCAAACACTTATAAAAACTTGTTTTATAATGTCAATTTTTCAATTTATAAATATCCATTTATAAATCTCTTAATATAAATCAGTTTATACTAATATTTTAAACGTCTTTAAATTCCTTTATAATTTCACCATTCTCTTGATTTATAAAATAATTAAATTTTATAAATCCTATATTTAAACTTTTCACAATAAATTCAAATTTCCCAATTTAAACTATTTTATAAGATCATTGGTTCATATTTCTCAAAAATCAGTTTTTCTAACAATATTACTCAAAAATTATAATTTTATAACTTCTAAAATTATAACGTTTATTTATTTAATATGGATCAACTCCAAAAATAAAGTATATTTTCAAAAATCACTTTAAAAACATTTCAAAATCCCAAATCTGGGTCCAATGATGCTACACACCAAATAGTCAATCACGACTACAACGATATCATATATCAATATGAAAATCCATCAAATATCAAAATATCTGAAATAAAATAAATACTGTTGAGGAATCCAGTTGGATCCCTCCAACCTGTTTCCTGCATCCAAAAACATTAGCACAATACCAATTTCGCTCCAGTACGAAATTATCGCGGTACATGTTTTTAATAAATATTATCCGCTTACTAACGGCGTAATAAGGTCTCATCCGCTAAACAAAAAATGCGGGAAATCAATCAACTGCAATATATACATATGCCAATATATATATATTGATATTATATATAATACCAATTTCACTGTTTATGAAATATTCGCGGTATATGTTTATATTAAATAACATCCGCTTACTAACGGCGCATAATGTCTATTTTAACAATCAATAATTTACAGTCATCATTCAAACATGCATTCAAATATTTTAAATCTAACTATTTAAAATAAAATCGAAATCTATTCGATTGAGTGAGAAGTTCTCACCTTGGTTTTAATTTCCGTTTTAGCTTTTATTTCGAATAAAATTAAACGCGCGTTTAATTTTACCCAAAATTCTCACTAACTCCAAACGACTCCAAACCAACTCCATCGCGTAGTGCTCGTCCATACGATTCCAACGCAACTGAGTTTGCATTTTTTCGAGCTCGTATGAAAAAGATACGAATTTATGAAGTTTGAACACGTTTTATATACATAATTTCAACAATAACTTTTATATTTTAAACCCAAACTCACACCAGCCCTTGGATCCAACTTGAGCAAATCTGGGCCGTGCTTTATCATCTTCCCAAATCACGTTTGCATCTCCAGGACACAAATCCAAGGCCGAACCCAAACATTAGAACTAGGGTTTGCATTTGCACTCCAATCACTCAACTATATATCATCATACCACTCCCATGTCGAAGCTCTCCTCCTCCTCTACACTCGCCCCCCCCTAGGTGAAGCTCGGCCACCTGTAGAGCACGAAAGCACGTGCGAAAACTGATGGGAACGGCCACCTCTAGCTCCCTCTACGCAACTCCAAACTCCATCAAATCCGTATGGATTTAAAGCTCATCTCGTGCACTTCATCTTTGTAGTTAACAACTTCTTCTAATTCTTTGATGGATTTGGAGAAATCAAGGGGGAGAGGAGATTAATTTCTGGCCATAGGTTATGAATGTGGCGGCTAGCAATTATTAGGGTTAGGGTTTCTTATTTTAGCAAATATTATGAAGATGGTGGTCTATTTATAAGGAACGAGCGACACTATTCATCCCGGAAATTCCGAACTCCGATTTACGCGCCGTAACCAGCGTTTCTAAGGTTTACCCCGCGTTCCGGACACAATGGAACAGGTTTCGGAAGCTAATTCGGAAGTATGTGCGAGTTATGGCTGAAAACGCTCAATTTGAATTAAACCGATTTAAATCGATTTCTAGGCGTTTTAATTTGTAACGGACAAACGGTAAATCCAATTGACTTGAAATTTGAAACCTTACAATAATATCACATTACGGATCCGATGAAACTGGTTTCGTCGAAATCCGAGACTTTTTGAAAAATGGCTATTTTCACTCGCCAAATTTAAATTAAAAATAATTCGATGCGTTTCGAGCTGCCACGATCAAACGATAGCTCCGATTGACACGAAAATTGAAATCCGGTAATAACTAACTATTATGGATCCAATGAAACTAGTTTCGTTCAATTCTGAGACTGTTCAAAAATTGGCTATTTTACAGTCGATTATTAAATATTAAAATATTCAATTTTTACAAATTAACTTTTAATTCATTTTTAAAAGTTCTAAAATATCGTTCTAACTTCAATATGATTAAATAAAATTTTACAAATCATTTTCAATCATATTTAACTCAATTTTCAATTATTTCCATAATTTAACGTATTAAATTATCGATTTAATTATTCAATTAAATCCAAAAATTCAAATAAAAATTTATTTGACTTATAAATTCACTTTTTAATATTTAAAATTAATAAAATATTAAAATTTTAATTTTTAAAAATTCTGGGTCGTTACAATCTTCCCCACTTAAAAGAATTTCGTCCTCGAAATTACAAGTAAGAAAAGTTACAGTATTTATTAACTTTCCCAAAATTTATAATTAAACTTCTTACCATACTTTACTAAGTTTCCAAATCATACTTAGTTATTCTTTTCAAAACAAACTATATCATTTAACTTTCAATTCCAAAATCAAAGTTAAAGTTTTCAAAATTTTCCAATTTTTCTCAAAATTTTTCTAACGCCTTAAGTTTTCGGAAAAATTCGCCATAGTCTCCTTTGCGCGGCTCGATCCGAAAAAAAAAATGACAGTATATATATCACAAATATACATCTCATCAAGTAATGAGGCATCCCGAAGGGAAAAAAGTATAAAAGTGCGATATTTAATCCGAGATATGTACCTTATATTTTATTAGCAAGCATATACAGCTAATATAGCGCTAAAGCGAACTCCATATGCGAAGCAAACGCGATCCGCACCTACTAAACTCAACAAACAACATGAGAACATGCACATATGCAAATAATCTCAATATACAACATATATCTCCATAATAACTATATATGTCACATAGCACATGTAGTAAAACAACAAATGCAATATATATTCAACCATCAACCAATTACATCCATAACCAATCAATATTCATTTATATTCAATGAAACAGATTTTCAATATCAAATCACATTTGATTCATTAATGTTGGAATTTACTAACATTCATTCTCATTAATTTCAATTAGTTAACATTCACTAATTTAATCCAATTCACATTCAATTCTATTCAAATTTATTTACTTTCTATTTGAATTTCAATTGCATTAGCTTTCAATTTCATAATACTTAATGAATTATATACAATCAATCAACAATCATATAACAACCAAAGTATATTAATTGCAACCAAATTCCTTTGCTTATATTTATTCTCATTCAATTTATTCAACTTCTAACGACATTAGATTTAAATGAATTAACACTTATATTCATTATTCCTTATCAACTTAAATTACATTCAATTGATTAAACATTCAATCCATTAATTCAATTCAATTACAAAGTTGAATTCTATTACATAACTCAAGTTCATATTTATTTAATCCACTTGATTATTTACTTCGATACCAAAATCAATTCCATTCAACAACACTTAAGTTGTATTCCATTTAACTTTATATTCACTTTATATTTACAACTCATATTCATAAATATATTCCTATAGTTTCACTTCTTATATATATAAGTTTATTTCACAATTGTACATCACTTTAATTATAATTCAATTCTTATAATTCATTTGCTTATACAATTATTCTTTTATTTAGATTATTCAAACAACCTAACAATCACTTATATACACTTTAATAATTTTGAAAAATTATTCCTTTATATATAAAATATAATCAAGGTAAAATCATTTCATTTACCCAATTTAAAAACAATATTGTGTCGATTGTTCTATTCAAGTGTTTAGAAACCCCTTCGGCATAGTCTTGCGGACCACGCTGACGAAAGTTCATATGCCACTCAATAAACCAATCATCACAATATAAAACAATTTCATATTCACTAACAAGTACGCTCTCATAGCTATTATTACACTCAAACTCATTCTAGAGTACTGCTGACTCTATCTCTAATGAGTAATACCCAACAGAACCATGGTTGTCGCTTAACCATCAGCTCTGATACCAAATGTAACGCCCCGAAAATTTATCGACTTTCGTAAATTCAACATCGATACTCACTTTATCGACTGCCGAGAAATCGAAGGCCGGAAACACGGAATGTTATGGGTTTTAACAAAAATTTTAAGAAAAGAAAAAGAGAGAAGTAGAAGAAGATAACAGAAAATAGAGAGAGAGGAAGATAGAAAAATAGAAAATTTGATAATAGAAGATAGAAGAATTTTTTTTTTTTTAAAATAGAACGGGACAGAAGAAACAGAACGCAACAACAACAGAATCTCACAATTCGCAGCGGAACAACATATAATAATAAATGAATAATCTTTAAACAAAGAACTATATCAGTTATTACATTACATTTCATTTCATTACATCATATCATCAGAGTGTACAGCATCATACAACAACAAACAGTGCAGCGGAAAAGAAATACTATATAAACTAGTAATACGCCATGCCATCCAGCTTGCCTCCAGCAACTCCAGAATATCCAGAATATCCTGATAAACCTAACTAACTCTTAACTGCCCGTGTGGAAATTGGTGGGCACCCAGAGTTTAGGAAGGAAAACAATAAACTCCGAGTCAGTCATGTGACTGGTGTGAGAACTCAAAACAGTTTATTTATCTTTAAAATCAAAATAGAGGAATATTTTTAATCAATTCGCAATGCTTTTAAAAAATGAGACTACCATAAGGCCTCCCGCACACACACACATGCAAACGCAGAATCGGAGGAGATTTCTCCTTATGATAGTCAAAGATGCTTGATACGCATTTAAAATAACATTTGATATTATTATTAGTGCATAGTGTATAACAAATTCATTTCGAAAGTAGAATATAAATCTTAGCCAACATACGACCATTATCGTATGCCTACTATAGCTACTATTCAAACAGTGGTGACCACCATAAGTGAATAGCAGGTTCTACAACTAATACCGTACAAGTTTCGTATTGGGAATTGGATTTCCAACAAATGGTCAGGCCAAGGAACTTCCCATTGCCACATGAGAATGCCTCTGGATGGACATCCCCGAGAACCAAACCGGATCTCTACCAACACAAGGCCGGGTTACTCCTAACTGAGTAACAACTGACCGAATATGCCATCCCCCGGTCCTTTGGGACCTTTTTCCGAGAGCGCTCTCTAATCAATTCACACAATCATAACAAAGTGTTTTCAACATGAGTAAGTATCTGGGCTCCATACCATGATACCACCCTTTTCCAGAAGGAAATGGACACATCCTAAAGGGTGCTACCCCTCATAACCTTGCTGCTTCTTTCCTGTTTTGACCATTTCCGGGATGTGAGGCTCGACGAATTCACGTCCACAAAAACATACTTTATACAAAAGCCATGCTTTGGGTCAACAAATGATCAACACAATGATCACTAAGATAGACGATCAAATAAATGATCCTATCACAATAATCAACACAATGATCATTTCAGCATCACTCAGCATGTCACATTACCAAATTGGGAATATATCGCTGATAACTTCAACTATATAACCTTTGAGCTCGTACGTCTCAAAGAAGGGTGTTAAGCAAAGAATAAATTCTCCGCCACCAACAGAAATATATTTGAAAGAAATCGGCTTTGTATCTCAAATTGTAATGTCAGACATACAATCCATACAAGTCTGTTCCGGGATCGAACAGAACCGAAGGCACTTACAAAGAAGTCCTTGCAATCCGGATATTCACAATCCTGATCGGATTTCCCATCACTTAGGGAGTTTCTATACCGGCGCGACTCGGTGCAGAAACAATCGATAGGTCATCCTATCGCTCTCGCAAATACCGGTCTTCAACACCGATCTTCAAATGCAATTCACAACGACGTATCACATATTCGGGATGGGTTATACGACCCCATGGTCCTTTCCCGGTTAACCCGAATAGTGAGCGCTTATTCAAAAATAAGTGTGCATTCAAATTCAATCAATTCACATCAAATACCCATTCAAAGGGAAATACTGATAGTCGGTTATTGAACTATCACTGGATATGCATACATCACCAGATTCCAAATAATTTTCCAAATTATTTATTTTCCAAAATATGTTTACTAGATATATAGTTTCAACACTTCAAAAATAAATCAATATTTATTTTTAACCAATTTCACTTTTCACATATAAATTCCATAATGAATTTGTATTTCAAAATATTCGTGCATATACGATTTCAATAATTCATTTCAATTTATCTTTTCATATTGGAAAACATTTCCATACTTATTTATTCATAAGTAATTCACAAATCTTTTTATTTTCAACCTTGGAAAATATTCAATATACTTAAATCAAATTAAGTATATATTTCATTCTTTAAGGAAATCATTCACTTAACATATTTATTTGGGTCAAAACGAATGTTGCGTAAAACATCGTTACGACAACCCAAAATCACTAGCATAGGGATTCGAAATTAAAAATAGATATATAAATCCCAATACTATTCAAAACATTTCCTTTCGGAAATCATTTACTATAACTACAGTGTTATAGTCCACTATTCCCTTTTATTTCTCGAAAACGTCTATTTCAACAATAAATGTTGAAATCTATGGTTTCGAATCACAACACCTTTTAAAACATCGTTAGATCGTTTTAATTCTATTTAAAACATTCACATTCTAAACAATTTCTTTAACGTGTTATTCACTGTTCAAAAACGTGAATAAACTACGTTAACAAACTTCATCATTTCTATTCACTTTAACTTAAAGGATTATTCACTGTCTAAAACGTGAATATAACTCCATTTATAAGTTATAACAATTAACTTATCAAAATAAGTCGTTTGCGGATTTATAAAACAACGTTTATAAATTCCATTTCTATTTATTTATAAAAACTTCTTTTTTATAAATTCCTTTATTAACATATTTCAGTTTATAACTCAATTATAAACTAAATGTTTATATTATAAGTTAAATACTTATAAAACGATTATTTTACAAAATCGTTCATTTAACTTCCCAATTTACTAATCTTAACTTATAAGATTGTTTATTTATCCAAAATTCATTCTTTCGATAACTTTATAAATTTTATAAACCTATTGCTTATAAAATTTCATTTATAACTTCACAGTTTATAATTTCATAAATTTCATTCATTTAGGAAATTCATTTTCACTACATTCAAACACTTATAAAAACTTGTTTTATAATGTCAATTTTTCAATTTATAAATATCCATTTATAAATCTCTTAATATAAATCAGTTTATACTAATATTTTAAACGTCTTTAAATTCCTTTATAATTTCACCATTCTCTTGATTTATAAAATAATTAAATTTTATAAATCCTATATTTAAACTTTTCACAATAAATTCAAATTTCCCAATTTAAACTATTTTATAAGATCATTGGTTCATATTTCTCAAAAATCAGTTTTTCTAACAATATTACTCAAAAATTATAATTTTATAACTTCTAAAATTATAACGTTTATTTATTTAATATGGATCAACTCCAAAAATAAAGTATATTTTCAAAAATCACTTTAAAAACATTTCAAAATCCCAAATCTGGGTCCAATGATGCTACACACCAAATAGTCAATCACGACTACAACGATATCATATATCAATATGAAAATCCATCAAATATCAAAATATCTGAAATAAAATAAATACTGTTGAGGAATCCAGTTGGATCCCTCCAACCTGTTTCCTGCATCCAAAAACATTAGCACAATACCAATTTCGCTCCAGTACGAAATTATCGCGGTACATGTTTTTAATAAATATTATCCGCTTACTAACGGCGTAATAAGGTCTCATCCGCTAAACAAAAAATGCGGGAAATCAATCAACTGCAATATATACATATGCCAATATATATATATTGATATTATATATAATACCAATTTCACTGTTTATGAAATATTCGCGGTATATGTTTATATTAAATAACATCCGCTTACTAACGGCGCATAATGTCTATTTTAACAACCAATAATTTACAGTCATCATTCAAACATGCATTCAAATATTTTAAATCTAACTATTTAAAATAAAATCGAAATCTATTCGATTGAGTGAGAAGTTCTCACCTTGGTTTTAATTTCCGTTTTAGCTTTTATTTCGAATAAAATTAAACGCGCGTTTAATTTTACCCAAAATTCTCACTAACTCCAAACGACTCCAAACCAACTCCATCGCGTAGTGCTCGTCCATACGATTCCAACGCAACTGAGTTTGCATTTTTTCGAGCTCGTATGAAAAAGATACGAATTTATGAAGTTTGAACACGTTTTATATACATAATTTCAACAATAACTTTTATATTTTAAACCCAAACTCACACCAGCCCTTGGATCCAACTTGAGCAAATCTGGGCCGTGCTTTATCATCTTCCCAAATCACGTTTGCATCTCCAGGACACAAATCCAAGGCCGAACCCAAACATTAGAACTAGGGTTTGCATTTGCACTCCAATCACTCAACTATATATCATCATACCACTCCCATGTCGAAGCTCTCCTCCTCCTCTACACTCGCCCCCCCTAGGTGACGCTCGGCCACCTGTAGAGCACGAAAACACGTGCGAAAACTGATGGGAACGGCCACCTCTAGCTCCCTCTACGCAACTCCAAACTCCATCAAATTCGTATGGATTTAAAGCTCATCTCGTGCTCTTCATCTTTGTAGTTAACAACTTCTTCTAATTCTTTGATGGATTTGGAGAAATCAAGGGGGAGAGGAGATTAATTTCTGGCCATAGGTTATGAATGTGGCGGCTAGCAATTATTAGGGTTAGGGTTTCTTATTTTAGCAAATATTATGAAGATGGTGGTCTATTTATAAGGAACGAGCGACACTATTCATCCCGGAAATTCCGAACTCCGATTTACGCGCCGTAACCAGCGTTTCTAAGGTTTACCCCGCGTTCCGGACACAATGGAACAGGTTTCGGAAGCTAATTCGGAAGTATGTGCGAGTTATGGCTGAAAACGCTCAATTTGAATTAAACCGATTTAAATCGATTTCTAGGCGTTTTAATTTGTAACGGACAAACGGTAAATCCAATTGACTTGAAATTTGAAACCTTACAATAATATCACATTACGGATCCGATGAAACTGGTTTCGTCGAAATCCGAGACTTTTTGAAAAATGGCTATTTTCACTCGCCAAATTTAAATTAAAAATAATTCGATGCGTTTCGAGCTGCCACGATCAAACGATAGCTCCGATTGACACGAAAATTGAAATCCGGTAATAACTAACTATTACGGATCCAATGAAACTGGTTTCGTTCAATTCTGAGACTGTTCAAAAATTGGCTATTTTACAGTCGATTATTAAATATTAAAATATTCAATTTTTACAAATTAACTTTTAATTCATTTTTAAAAGTTCTAAAATATCGTTCTAACTTCAATATGATTAAATAAAATTTTACAAATCATTTTCAATCATATTTAACTCAATTTTCAATTATTTCCATAATTTAACGTATTAAATTATCGATTTAATTATTCAATTAAATCCAAAAATTCAAATAAAAATTTATTTGACTTATAAATTCACTTTTTAATATTTAAAATTAATAAAATATTAAAATTTTAATTTCTAAAAATTCTGGGTCGTTACAATCTTCCCCACTTAAAAGAATTTCGTCCTCGAAATTACAAGTAAGAAAAGTTACAGTATTTATTAACTTTCCCAAAATTTATAATTAAACTTCTTACCATACTTTACTAAGTTTCCAAATCATACTTAGTTATTCTTTTCAAAACAAACTATATCATTTAACTTTCAATTCCAAAATCAAAGTTAAAGTTTTCAAAATTTTCCAATTTTTCTCAAAATTTTTCTAACGCCTTAAGTTTTCGGAAAAATTCGCCATAGTCTCCTTTGCGCGGCTCGATCCGAAAAAAAAAAATGACAGTATATATATCACAAATATACATCTCATCAAGTAATGAGGCATCCCGAAGGGAAAAAAGTATAAAAGTGCGATATTTAATCCGAGATATGTACCTTATATTTTATTAGCAAGCATATACAGCTAATATAGCGCTAAAGCGAACTCCAAATGCGAAGCAAACGCGATCCGCACCTACTAAACTCAACAAACAACATGAGAACATGCACATATGCAAATAATCTCAATATACAACATATATCTCCATAATAACTATATATGTCACATAGCACATGTAGTAAAACAACAAATGCAATATATATTCAACCATCAACCAATTACATCCATAACCAATCAATATTCATTTATATTCAATGAAACAGATTTTCAATATCAAATCACATTTGATTCATTAATGTTGGAATTTACTAACATTCATTCTCATTAATTTCAATTAGTTAACATTCACTAATTTAATCCAATTCACATTCAATTCTATTCAAATTTATTTACTTTCTATTTGAATTTCAATTGCATTAGCTTTCAATTTCATTAATACTTACAATCAATCAACAATCATATAACAACCAAAGTATATTAATTGCAACCAAATTCCTTTGCTTATATTTATTCTCATTCAATTTATTCAACTTCTAACGACATTAGATTTAAATGAATTAACACTTATATTCATTATTCCTTATCAACTTAAATTACATTCAATTGATTAAACATTCAATCCATTAATTCAATTCAATTACAAAGTTGAATTCTATTACATAACTCAAGTTCATATTTATTTAATCCACTTGATTATTTACTTCGATACCAAAATCAATTCCATTCAACAACACTTAAGTTGTATTCCATTTAACTTTATATTCACTTTATATTTACAACTCATATTCATAAATATATTCCTATAGTTTCACTTCTTATATATATAAGTTTATTTCACAATTGTACATCACTTTAATTATAATTCAATTCTTATAATTCATTTGCTTATACAATTATTCTTTTATTTAGATTATTCAAACAACCTAACAATCACTTATATACACTTTAATAATTTTGAAAAATTATTCCTTTATATATAAAATATAATCAAGGTAAAATCATTTCATTTACCCAATTTAAAAACAATATTGTGTCGAATTGTTCTATTCAAGTGTTTAGAAACCCCTTCGGCATAGTCTTGCGGACCACGCTGACGAAAGTTCATATGCCACTCAATAAACCAATCATCACAATATAAAACAATTTCATATTCACTAACAAGTACGCTCTCATAGCTATTATTACACTCAAACTCATTCTAGAGTACTGCTGACTCTATCTCTAATGAGTAATACCCAACAGAACCATGGCTGTCGCTTAACCATCAGCTCTGATACCAAATGTAACGCCCCGAAAATTTATCGACTTTCGTAAATTCAACATCGATACTCACTTTATCGACTGCCGAGAAATCGAAGGCCGGAAACACGGAATGTTATGGGTTTTAACAAAAATTTTAAGAAAAGAAAAAGAGAGAAGTAGAAGAAGATAACAGAAAATAGAGAGAGAGGAAGATAGAAAAATAGAAAATTTGATAATACAAGATAGAAGAATTTTTTTTTTTAAAATAGAACGGGACAGAAGAAACAGAACGGAACAACAACAGAATCTCAAAATTCGCAGCGGAACAACATATAATAATAAATGAATAATCTTTAAACAAAGAACTATATCAGTTATTACATTACATTTCATTTCATTACATCATATCATCAGAGTGTACAGCATCATACAACAACAAACAGTGCAGCGGAAAAGAAATACTATATAAACTAGTAATACGCCATGCCATCCAGCTTGCCTCCAGCAACTCCAGAATATCCAGAATATCCTGATAAACCTAACTCTTAACTGCCCGTGTGGAAATTGGTGGGCACCCAGAGTTTAGGAAGGAAAACAATAAACTCCGAGTCAGTCATGTGACTGGTGTGAGAACTCAAAACAGTTTATTTATCTTTAAAATTAAAATAGAGGAATATTTTTAATCAATTCGCAATGCTTTTAAAAAATGAGACTACCATAAGGCCTCCCGCACACACACACATGCAAACGCAGAATCGGAGGAGATTTCTCCTTATGATAGTCAAAGATGCTTGATACGCATTTAAAATAACATTTGATATTATTATTAGTGCATAGTGTATAACAAATTCATTTCGAAAGTAGAATATAAATCTTAGCCAACATACGACCATTATCGTATGCCTACTATAGCTACTATTCAAACAGTGGTGACCACCATAAGTGAATAGCAGGTTCTACAACTAATACCGTACAAGTTTCGTATTGGGAATTGGATTTCCAACAAATGGTCAGGCCAAGGAACTTCCCATTGCCACATGAGAATGCCTCTGGATGGACATCCCCGAGAACCAAACCGGATCTCTACCAACACAAGGCCGGGTTACTCCTAACTGAGTAACAACTGACCGAATATGCCATCCCCCGGTCCTTTGGGACCTTTTTCCGAGAGCGCTCTCTAATCAATTCACACAATCATAACAAAGTGTTTTCAACATGAGTAAGTATCTGGGCTCCATACCATGATACCACCCTTTTCCAGAAGGAAATGGACACATCCTAAAGGGTGCTACCCCTCATAACCTTGCTGCTTCTTTCCTGTTTTGACCATTTCCGGGATGTGAGGCTCGACGAATTCACGTCCACAAAAACATACTTTATACAAAAGCCATGCTTTGGGTCAACAAATGATCAACACAATGATCACTAAGATAGACGATCAAACAAATGATCCTATCACAATAATCAACACAATGATCATTTCAGCATCACTCAGCATGTCACATTACCAAATTGGGAATATATCGCTGATAACTTCAACTATATAACCTTTGAGCTCGTACGTCTCAAAGAAGGGTGTTAAGCAAAGAATAAATTCTCCGCCACCAACAGAAATATATTTGAAAGAAATCGGCTTTATATCTCAAATTGTAATGTCAGACATACAATCCATACAAGTCTGTTCCGGGATCGAACAGAACCGAAGGCACTTACAAAGAAGTCCTTGCAATCCGGATATTCACAATCCTGATCGGATTTCCCATCACTTAGGGAGTTTCTATACCGGCGCGACTCGGTGCAGAAACAATCGATAGGTCATCCTATCGCTCTCGCAAATACCGGTCTTCAACACCGATCTTCAAATGCAATTCACAACGACGTATCACATATTCGGAATGGGTTATACGACCCCATGGTCCTTTCCCGGTTAACCCGAATAGTGAGCGCTTATTCAAAAATAAGTGTGCATTCAAATTCAATCAATTCACATCAAATACCCATTCAAAGGGAAATACTGATAGTCGGTTATTGAACTATCACTGGATATGCATACATCACCAGATTCCAAATAATTTTCCAAATTATTTATTTTCCAAAATATCTTTACTAGATATATAGTTTCAACACTTCAAAAATAAATCAATATTTATTTTTAACCAATTTCACTTTTCACATATAAATTCCATAATGAATTTGTATTTCAAAATATTCGTGCATATACGATTTCAATAATTCATTTCAATTTATCTTTTCATATTGGAAAACATTTCCATACTTATTTATTCATAAGTAATTCACAAATCTTTTTATTTTCAACCTTGGAAAATATTCAATATACTTAAATCAAATTAAGTATATATTTCATTCTTTAAGGAAATCATTCACTTAACATATTTATTTGGGTCAAAACGAATGTTGCGTAAAACATTGTTACGACAACCCAAAATCACTAGCATAGGGATTCGAAATTAAAAATAGATATATAAATCCCAATACTATTCAAAACATTTCCTTTCGGAAATCATTTACTATAACTACAGTGTTATAGTCCACTATTCCCTTTTATTTCTCGAAAACGTCTATTTCAACAATAAATGTTGAAATCTATGGTTTCGAATCACAACACCTTTTAAAACATCGTTAGATCGTTTTAATTCTATTTAAAACATTCACATTCTAAACAATTTCTTTAACGTGTTATTCACTGTTCAAAAACGTGAATAAACTACGTTAACAAACTTCATCATTTCTATTCACTTTAACTTAAAGGATTATTCACTGTCTAAAACGTGAATATAACTCCATTTATAAGTTATAACAATTAACTTATCAAAATAAGTCGTTTGCGGATTTATAAAACAACGTTTATAAATTCCATTTCTATTTATTTATAAAAACTTCTTTTTTATAAATTCCTTTATTAACATATTTCAGTTTATAACTCAATTATAAACTAAATGTTTATATTATAAGTTAAATACTTATAAAACGATTATTTTACAAAATCGTTCATTTAACTTCCCAATTTACTAATCTTAACTTATAAGATTGTTTATTTATCCAAAATTCATTCTTTCGATAACTTTATAAATTTTATAAACCTATTGCTTATAAAATTTCATTTATAACTTCACAGTTTATAATTTCATAAATTTCATTCATTTAGGAAATTCATTTTCACTACATTCAAACACTTATAAAAACTTGTTTTATAATGTCAATTTTTCAATTTATAAATATCCATTTATAAATCTCTTAATATAAATCAGTTTATACTAATATTTTAAACGTCTTTAAATTCCTTTATAATTTCACCATTCTCTTGATTTATAAAATAATTAAATTTTATAAATCCTATATTTAAACTTTTCACAATAAATTCAAATTTCCCAATTTAAACTATTTTATAAGATCATTGGTTCATATTTCTCAAAAATCAGTTTTTCTAACAATATTACTCAAAAATTATAATTTTATAACTTCTAAAATTATAACGTTTATTTATTTAATATGGATCAACTCCAAAAATAAAGTATATTTTCAAAAATCACTTTAAAAACATTTCAAAATCCCAAATCTGGGTCCAATGATGCTACACACCAAATAGTCAATCACGACTACAACGATAT
The DNA here is from genome assembly GCA_030765085.1 of Allium cepa. Taxonomy (NCBI): domain Eukaryota; kingdom Viridiplantae; phylum Streptophyta; class Magnoliopsida; order Asparagales; family Amaryllidaceae; genus Allium; species Allium cepa. The sequence goes on along the minus strand of CM060939.1, from coordinate 956,162,272 downwards.
CATATATCAATATGAAAATCCATCAAATATCAAAATATCTGAAATAAAATAAATACTGTTGAGGAATCCAGTTGGATCCCTCCAACCTGTTTCCTGCATCCAAAAACATTAGCACAATACCAATTTCGCTCCAGTACGAAATTATCGCGGTACATGTTTTTAATAAATATTATCCGCTTACTAACGGCGTAATAAGGTCTCATCCGCTAAACAAAAAATGCGGGAAATCAATCAACTGCAATATATACATATGTCAATATATATATATTGATATTATATATAATACCAATTTCACTGTTTATGAAATATTCGCGGTATATGTTTATATTAAATAACATCCGCTTACTAACGGCGCATAATGTCTATTTTAACAATCAATAATTTACAGTCATCATTCAAACATGCATTCAAATATTTTAAATCTAACTATTTAAAATAAAATCGAAATCTATTCGATTGAGTGAGAAGTTCTCACCTTGGTTTTAATTTCCGTTTTAGCTTTTATTTCGAATAAAATTAAACGCGCGTTTAATTTTACCCAAAATTCTCACTAACTCCAAACGACTCCAAACCAACTCCATCGCGTAGTGCTCGTCCATACGATTCCAACGCAACTGAGTTTGCATTTTTTCGAGCTCGTATGAAAAAGATACGAATTTATGAAGTTTGAACACGTTTTATATACATAATTTCAACAATAACTTTTATATTTTAAACCCAAACTCACACCAGCCCTTGGATCCAACTTGAGCAAATCTGGGCCGTGCTTTATCATCTTCCCAAATCACGTTTGCATCTCCAGGACACAAATCCAAGGCCGAACCCAAACATTAGAACTAGGGTTTGCATTTGCACTCCAATCACTCAACTATATATCATCATACCACTCCCATGTCGAAGCTCTCCTCCTCCTCTACACTCGCCCCCCCCCCCTAGGTGAAGCTCGGCCACCTGTAGAGCACGAAAACACGTGCGAAAACTGATGGGAACGGCCACCTCTAGCTCCCTCTACGCAACTCCAAACTCCATCAAATCCGTATGGATTTAAAGCTCATCTCGTGCTCTTCATCTTTGTAGTTAACAACTTCTTCTAATTCTTTGATGGATTTGGAGAAATCAAGGGGGAGAGGAGATTAATTTCTGGCCATAGGTTATGAATGTGGCGGCTAGCAATTATTAGGGTTAGGGTTTCTTATTTTAGCAAATATTATGAAGATGGTGGTCTATTTATAAGGAACGAGCGACACTATTCATCCCGGAAATTCCGAACTCCGATTTACGCGCCGTAACCAGCGTTTCTAAGGTTTACCCCGCGTTCCGGACACAATGGAACAGGTTTCGGAAGCTAATTCGGAAGTATGTGCGAGTTATGGCTGAAAACGCTCAATTTGAATTAAACCGATTTAAATCGATTTCTAGGCGTTTTAATTTGTAACGGACAAACGGTAAATCCAATTGACTTGAAATTTGAAACCTTACAATAATATCACATTACGGATCCGATGAAACTGGTTTCGTCGAAATCCGAGACTTTTTGAAAAATGGCTATTTTCACTCGCCAAATTTAAATTAAAAATAATTCGATGCGTTTCGAGCTGCCACGATCAAACGATAGCTCCGATTGACACGAAAATTGAAATCCGGTAATAACTAACTATTACGGATCCAATGAAACTGGTTTCGTTCAATTCTGAGACTGTTCAAAAATTGGCTATTTTACAGTCGATTATTAAATATTAAAATATTCAATTTTTACAAATTAACTTTTAATTCATTTTTAAAAGTTCTAAAATATCGTTCTAACTTCAATATGATTAAATAAAATTTTACAAATCATTTTCAATCATATTTAACTCAATTTTCAATTATTTCCATAATTTAACATATTAAATTATCGATTTAATTATTCAATTAAATCCAAAAATTCAAATAAAAATTTATTTGACTTATAAATTCACTTTTTAATATTTAAAATTAATAAAATATTAAAATTTTAATTTCTAAAAATTCTGGGTCGTTACAGAAACCACAGAAAAACAGAAAAGACAACAGTTTTTATAGTGGTTTGGCTTAGAGTAAGCCTACGTCCACTTTAAATCTCTTTATTACTGGATTTGGTTACAACTTTACAACAATCTTCAATTACAACACACTTTAGACTGGTAGATCAAATTCTGATGGAGAATAATCTTCCGGATTCATGTTGAATGATGTAGATTTTCTCTTGAAGATCGTCGTAGTGTCCTTGGTGTTTGGAGTACTTGAAGTGTTGAGTGAGTCGAGAATTCAGCAGAGTATCGGCATTTGAAATGGTCGGCCAAAAGTCCCTTTCATGTTTGAGGTATGTCGGTATTTATAGAAAAATCTTCCCTTTGGATCGTAAGTCGTCCTCGACTCATGGTAACCCGTGGCCGAGTTAAATCGGGTCGTGGGCGATTCAGCTGGTAGAATTCATGCTTGATGTCAGAGCGCCTTCGGTCTTCTGGATATAGTGCAAGTCCTAACTCGTTCACGAGTTAAGAGATCATGGCCGACTTATCTGACTAAGCCCTTGGTTCCTCAATGGTTCACTTCTTCAGAATTACAAGTCATGAGTCGCTCACGAGTCAACTCTATTTTACATAAGCATTGTGATTGCGGGCTACGACTCAGTGGTTTTAGGTTGTAGGTGAGTCATGCTGAGTCGTGAGTCGTGAGTCGCTTCCTTGAGTCGCTGACGACTCAAGGTAGGTCGTAGGTTGCACGATTCTGTGACTCGTGCAACTCCTCAATTTGTTGAGTCGGTAACTCATTGAGTCGGCCTGTCTCATAAACCGTTAACCTCTTGAGTCGTTCCACTTCTCTTAAGCCGCCTTGAATTCTAACTCGCCAGCTTGTTGAGTCGCTTCTACCTTTAAGTCGTGAATTACCTTGAGTCGTAGACCCATTGAGTCGGTAAGAACCTTAAGTCGTGACCCATCCCTTCTTTCTTAAACCGTTAAGTCGTAGACTCCTATATGTCGTTAACTTGTTAAGTCGGTTACTTATTGAATCGGACCACTCCTTAAGTCGCTCTGCTTCTTTAAGTCGTGAGTCGTCTCAGTTCTTAACTCGTTGTCCAAACGGGGTTAACATTTGCCCCTCGAAGTGCACGCCTAAGTCGTAGGACGTGTGCTTCGTTCTTCTTAGCTCGTGTCCTGATGGGTTGTTAGGTCGCGAAGGACTTAAGGAAGAGACTAGGTCGGCTGATGCCGATTCGTATTCCATCACTCCAGTGTATAAATGGCTTAAGTCGCCCCTTCTTCTTCACCTCCTTACTTCAGCGTTTATTTCCGCCATTAACAATCTTCGAAGCTTTAAAAGACGAACTCAACCAGTTTACCCCATCATCAATCAAATTTCTTTGATGTTCGTCGTCACACTACGTAAGTAAACTTTCCGCCCGCTCAATTCCACAACTGTCGTTATCCCGCGATCATGGAGTTGGACTTCTCGTTTTCTAACCCCAATCGAAATCCTCGCACCATGCTTCATTTCGAGTCATGCTATGATTGATTTTTGACAAGCTTGGAGCGGTTTGATTTGAGTTTGTAGACGATTTGCAAGGAGGAGACGATGGGTTTTTATATTTCGAGCAAATCCCCACTCTTTCTCATCTTCATCTCTTCGCATACTTTCCTTCATGATTTGACGAACCATACCCGAAAAATACTCTTCATCATTTAGAGGCTCCGGAGGACACACATCAGCCACTCTCTCTGAATTCTGCCTTGACAATCGTTCACGGAGGGTTGGCTGCGGCCCTGACCCTCCAGCTTGAAGAGGATTCCTTTCTACAGGGTCTGCCTCTCTTTGAGAAATGTTTCGTTCAACATCCTGAACTCCCACAGTAGGGTTCCCATCATTATTACTCGGTTGACGATTTGCCCCTAGCAGATCATTCAACTTACTCAAGATCAGTGCATTCTGGGCATTCCGGGCCTCCAACTGTGCATTCTGAGCATTCAATTGTTGATTCAGCCCCAGAACTACAGCATCCAACTCTGCTCGAGTAACTCTAACAATTGGAGCTGCTTGACTTGAAGGAGGAGAGGTAGCAGTATTCTCTTGAACATTATCAGATCTTACAGAATTTCGTTTTCTCCCAGGAGCCATTATTTCAAACAAACTTCTGGTTTTAAAAGAAATCCTTTCAACAATCCTTCGCGGAGCAATAGTGGAAGTTTCCTGAGTTGGGTTCTCAGTGAAAGCACAAAAAATGTTAACGTGAAAATCGGACGCTAACACCCCGGTGTCAATTGAAGTTGGATGAAAGCACCACCCGTATACACGGGAACTACAAGCAGGTAGAGAAATCACAGAAAAAGCAGAAAAGACAACAGTTTTTATAGTGGTTCGGCTTAGAGTAAGCCTACGTCCACTTTAAATTCCTTTATTACTAAATTTGGTTACAACTTTACAACAATCTTCAATTACAACACACTTTAGACTAGTAGATCAAATTCTGATGGAGAATAATCTTCCGGATTCATGTTGAATGATGTAGATTTTCTCTTGAAGATCGTCGTAGTGTCCTTGGTGTTTGGAGTACTTGAAGTGTTGAGTGAGTCGAGAATTCAACAGAGTATCGGCGCTTGAAATGGTCGGCCAAAAGTCCCCTTCATGTTTGAGGTGTGTCGGTATTTATAGAAAAATCTTCCCTTTGGATCGTAAGTCGTCCTCGACTTATGGTAACCCGTGGCCGAGTTAAATTGGGTCGTAGGCGATTCAGCTGGTAGAATTCATGCTTGGGGTCAGAGCGCCTTCGGTCTTCTGGATATAGTGCAAGTCCTAACTCGTTCACGAGTTAAGAGATCATGGCCGACTTATCTGACTAAGCCCTTGGTTCCTCAATGGTTCACTTCTTCAGAATTACAAGTCATGAGTCGCTCACGAGTCAACTCTATTTTACATAAGCATTGTGATTGCGGGCTACGACTCAGTGGTTTTAGGTGAGTCATGCTGAGTCGTGAGTCGTGAGTCGCTTCCTTGAGTCGCTGACGACTCAAGGTAGGTCGTAGGTTGCACGATTCTGTGACTCGTGCAACTCCTCAATTTGTTGAGTCGGTAACTCATTGAGTCAGCCTGTCTCATAAACCGTTAACCTCTTGAGTCGTTCCGCTTCTCTTAAGCCGCCTTGAATTCTAACTCGCCAGCTTGTTGAGTCGCTTCTACCTTTAAGTCGTGAATTACCTTGAGTCGTAGACCCATTGAGTCGGTAAGAACCTTAAGTCGTGACCCATCCCTTCTTTCTTAAACCGTTAAGTCGTAGACTCCTATATGTCGTTAACTTGTTAAGTCGGTTACTTATTGAATCGGACCACTCCTTAAGTCGCTCTGCTTCTTTAAGTCGTGAGTCGTCTCAGTTCTTAACTCGTTGTCCAAACGGGGTTAACAGAATAAAAGTAACAGTGGAGGTATATATACACATATATATATATATATATACATATATAAAAGAAAGTATGCTACATTCTTTGCTATACACAATAAGCTACTCTTTACATTTCTTTATATTTCTTTTGTTTGTATATTGATTGATAATGTAGATCTGATTTGATTTCCTAAATTCCAGTGATTTGATTTTTTTCCTTTTAACTCAAGCTTGACCTTATTTAAGTTTTGTATGCTTGAAATGATGTATTGTGTGCTATAATTTAATGCTTGTCTCATTATTTGTTTACAAGAATTTTTGTATGAATTATATACGTATGCATACATATTCTTTTGTGACTTAAGTATAGTTATGTATGTTATTGTTATTATATACTTATATTTGCTTGCCTTTCCACTATTTAGTCACACACTTTTGCTTGCATTGTCATCATGTATATAAACACATGTGTATGTTTTCATTTTGTTCACATAGACATTTCTACTTTTATTTACCATAAACACTTTTATATATATACATATACAATATACATTTTTACATTGCCATGTTTACCTTTTTATTTGATATATTTAGATATGCACATGCTTAACATACATGTATAGATATTTATTTATTTTCTTCCGTAAGTATTGTTATTATAACATTTATACACACTCATAAATTTTGAAATCTTATTATTGCAAAGTTATACATTCATATATTTGTAAATTTATATACTTATACTTATATATTTTCAAGCATCATAAATTTTGTATCTATTTGTATTTTCATTTGTATATTTATGGATATTTCATCTTAATTTAGATAGTGGAATTTATATATATATATATCCTTTATTTTTCTTTCTATTAGTTTTATCATATTCATAGATTTATGAGCCAAAGTTTATTTTAGTTCTTAAGCCATTTATGTATCCAATATTTTAATTATTAGAAATTTGTTATTGGACTAATTTAAAAATAATATTCCAATAACTGCATCGGTTAATCACTCGATATTAGATGGCCCAAAAATATGGGTCGTCACATTCTCCCCCCTTTAGAACATTACGTCCTCGAAAAGGAACGAAGTGAGAATTTTAATTATAATGTTTATTATCAGTTAAGTTATTCCTTAAACATTTTTACTCTTTTTATTCTAAAGTCTTTTTTTAAAAACGCTTTAAAATCTACATAATATTACCAAGATAGCTTTTATGTAACGACCCGTAAATTTTCGATAATTAAAAAAGCTAATTTAATAAGATTTCGTGATTTAATGTTAGAAAAAAAATTGTAATTCGTTTGGAATAATAATAACTGGAATGAATTGCAACAATAATTATCCAAGTAATTATTTATAGATTGAATGGAGTTCCAATCTAATTGAACTGACTCAAATGTTATAACTTGGTTATAAGGGAATATATGGAAAAACAAATGTAAATAAGTGAATAAGAATTGTGAATTATTTAGGTAGAAATACAAATTTTAATAGATTGATTTCGAAGATTTGAATAGTAATTAGTATTGAAAAATAAATGCTACTTAGTGAATGCCTTTGCAATCAATAGTTGGATAGGATAATAAATGTTGAATTCATTGGGTACAATAGAGTAATTGATTGATAAGTAAAATCTATTTAAAATCAAATAATTGAATATTGAACAGGTAAATTGTTTAAAGTAAATATTTAAGACTTATTGAATAATTGAATAACTGTAAAATGGAAGTAGTGTTCTAAGATGTGAATTGGTTTTAAAAGTTGAATCTTATAAGCTCAATTTCAAATATTTCAAAGGATAATGAATTATTGGTTAATCAAAATTGTTTAAATTTAATATTTGGAATTTATTGAATAATTGAATAACGGGTTTAATATGATTAAAAATGATTTATAAAATTTTATTTTATCATATTAAAGTTAGAATGATGTTGTAGAACTTCTAAAATCGAATTAAAAGTAAATTTGTAAAAATTGAATATTTTAATATTTAATTGACGAGTTAAAATAGTCATTTTTTAAACAGCCTCGGATTTCGACGAAACTAGTTTCATCGGATCTGTAAGGTGATATTATTGTAAGATTTCAAATTTCATGTCAAACGGATTTACCGTTTGTCCAGGGCAAGCCAAAACGCATAGAAATTTGTTTAATCAGTTTAATTTAAATTTGATCGTTTATTTCCGTAACTCGCACATATGATCGAATTAGCCTCCGAAACACGTTCCATTGTGTTCGGAACGCTGGGTAAACCTTAGAAACGCCTACAGGCACGCTTCGTTTGGAGTTCGGAAAATTTTCGGTGAATAGTTTTTTGCAATTTTCTATGTAAGGACGATTATATTCTCATTTGCAAACAAGAAAACAAACCCTAGGGTTTTATTGCTTCAGCCGCCGGCTATATTCAATGGCCAGAAATTGTCGAACTTCCTCCTCTATTATCTCCAAATCTACAAACAATTAGCAAAAGTCGTCAACTACAACGTTGTAGAGGGCATCAAGATATAGCTATCCAACGGTGGAGATCGAAAACAGAGCCACGGATCGACAGTAAATCACTTTCAAAGCTGCTGCATTTTTCATGCAATTTGAGGCAGAGGGGGGCCGAGTCTGGCCGCACTCACGACGTAGGTGGCTCTGGTGATGGGCTTCGTGGTGGCGCTAGCTGATGGTTATGGAAGTCGACGAGGTGGTCGTGATAATTGCTTGAAAATCGATGGCTATGGGTTGTTTATATGTGAGTTTTCATTTGAAGAGGAAGAAGATGTAGCAGTGGTCCAGATCTGTAGACGCTTGGATGAACGGCCAGGACGAGATTGAGGGTTTGAAATTGAAAATATATTGAAATTTATATATATTTAATCCGTATAAACTTCTAAACGCCATAACTTTTTCGTACGAGGTCGAAAACACACGAAACGAATTGTGTTGGCTTCGTTTTGTCGAGAACTACGCAATGGAGCTAGATTGGAATCATTTAGAGATAGTGAAAATTTAGGTAAAATTAAACGCTCGTTTAATTTTATTCGAAATAAAACGCTGGAACTACATTGAAATCACGGTGAGTGTTTTATAACGCTCACAACGTGCTGAATGTCTTTATGGTAGTTAAGTTTAATATTATGAAGTGATATGAATTTTATTTGTCGTTGTTTGATAAAATTTAATTGTCATATAGATTGTCATTTGAATTAACCGTTGAAAATTAAATTGACAGTTAAATTGAAGTTAAAATTGAATTGCAATTAAATAACTTGACATTAATAACTATGAAATTGCCATGAATTGTATTGTCTATTGGAAGATGAATTTCGATGGATGTTATTGGTTGATTTTTAAATGTTTGGATGTTTATTTGCTTATATATATTGTTATGTATACATATGACACTGTGATTTGGTTTAAGTGATATATATTCATCCCTGACATTTAATTGAAATAACTAATCACTTGGCCATAGGATAGAAAATTATATACGGACACCGGATTAGCTAAATTAATAATTTTTAAAATCGTCGATTTGGAATTTATTTAAATGTTTTGATTTAAAAGTTATAAATAAAATCAATTTATAGAAATTGAATTTATCGAAAAATTTGAGTTTGGAATGTTGAAATAAAATTTTGGGTTAAAAGAAATTGTTAAATAATTTAAGTTGAGACTTTGAAATTTGAAATTTGGATATGATTGAATTTCGAAAATTTATTTGTTTTAAAGATTGAACATTATTTCGAGCTTTGAGTATTACTAAGTAAAAGCGATATAAAAATGATATTTTGAAATTGAGCTTGAAATTGAATCATATTTGTAATTGGGATTATTGAAGGACAATTTTGTTAAGTGTTATAAATTGATATTTTGAAAAATCAAGCTCCAAATCGATATAAATTGAAATTGAATTAATTGAAGGTGAATGTAGGATTGAATTAATTTGAAGTCAAAGTGGACATTGATTTGAATTGAAATCGAAATTGAATCGGTAGTATAGAAACTGAAATTGATTTGAATTGGGAAGTTATAATTGAAATGAATTGGTTTAGAAGCTGTTTCATTTTGTTTTCCAAATTACTCTGTTATATAAACCATCTTTAAATACTCAAACTATTTTAACCTATATTAACTATATTAAAATATTTTTACCCATCTTAAACCATGTTAAATTATTTTAATCTATTTTAAATCTACTTAACCCAATTTAAATTATTTTAAACTAATTTACCTATTTCAAATCCATTTTAAGATTTTAAGTATTTTTAACTATTTTAATTATTTAAAATTACTTTTAAACTACTTAAAACTATTTTCTAAAATTTCAAGCTGGTCAATAAGGTGAAATGTTTATGTTTAAATCTTGAATGTAAATACGAATTGGGTTAAATGAAGTTGCAACCTAAATTGAAATTCGAAATGATTTGGAAATTGAAATGAGATATTGAGGTGAAAATTGATTTTTGAAACAGAACCTTACATTTTGAATAGATATTATGATATTTGAAATGGATTTTATTTTTGAAGCGAATATGATATTTTGATATCAATTATGAATCGATTTGAAATGTAAAAGAGCCACCGGTGTAATAATACGTAGTTATTAAAGAGACCGGGATCGGATATGGACATACTCTCTGTCGATACCGAAAACCACTTTAATAACTATTATACGCGGAGTGTTGATCCAGAATGAAGTGGATGGTTTGGTGAACGCGTTGACTGAAGAAAGAGAACGATATTGGATGACCCTTGACATGACTAAAACAGGAGCCGCGCCGGGCCATTGAGGTTCGCCATCTCTTGCGGACACACTTCTTCGATACCATATCTATTACATTTGTGATTCGATTTGGGTGCACCCCTTGATTTGGGAGTGTTGTTTCGCGGTGTTGGGGTAGCTGCTGGCTATGCTCAACATCAATCCGAATCACGCAACTACTGGTATCCTAGTTGGTATCGCCACATGTACCTTGCCATACTGATTATCCTATTCATGACCATTACGTTTTGTTTTGTGTTATACCTATGGGGTACCCTCTGATAACCATTAGTTTACGGTGGGGTTTACGGTGCTGTATAGACTATGGCATTATAAAAATGTGTTAAGGGGAATTATGCTAACGCCTTAACGCTATTTTAATACTTTTACTTTACTGTAGACATATTATAATAGCATATTGTACTACATAGTAGATAGTTTAACGGATCCTTGAGAGATGGAAAATCCCGTAACATCTCTTGAGTTATTGCACGCACGTTGACACTGGTTAGGAGATGTCAAACCCCGTAAACATCTCTTACATCGTTACATTCATATTTATTTACGATTGATTTAACTTACATGAGGATATTTTAGTCCTGACTCGAGTGTTTTGTCTTTTCATTATGCTCGGGTCAGACCTGAGTTTTTCAGCTTATTGAAGATCTATTCTGGAGTACGAAGACGAAGATTTGGTGTTCTATTACTATTATTATCTTTGCATCATGCTATCTGCTGCATTATTCTATTTGTCCAGGTGTATATGTATAACTCTGATAAATGTTGTATAAATAATGATCAAAGTATAGTAAACAGCTTCATGAATTGTTTATTTGACTATTATATTTTATCGTTTCGCTGCGGGATTCCGTGTTGTTTCATTTCCTTTATTTCTCTTTCTTTTCTTTTCTTATTTACCCCAATAACCTTTTGCCCTTTTGAATGGTTTGGAATCGGCATGTGTATTCGATCGTCGGTTTAAACTGTCCAAAAAGGCGGGTCGTTACAGTTGGTATCAGAGCTTTGGTTTAGCGATAACCTTAGCTTTGTGGGGTCTGACTCTTTATAAATAGGGCAGTTATACCCTATGATGGGTCGCTGAGTGTATATATATGAGAGAGCGTATTTGTTAGTGATATAAAATGTTTTACATTGTGTCGGTTGATTTGTTAAATGGCTTATGGATTCTGGTCAATGCGAGTAATTAACGTCATTGATAGGGATCTCTAAACACTTAAACAGAACAATTCGACATAGTGTGGTTTTGAAATTGAATAAATGAAATATATTTGCTCTAACTATATTTGGTATATAAAGAAAAATTTTCATAAATAATTGTGACTTATCTAGCTTACCTGGTTGTTAGGAATGATAATATTGGTTATTATCATTAATTGGATATTGAAATTTAATAAATAAGGTGAATTACAAAATGAACAATAATAAAACAAATTGTGGAATATTTTAAGAAAGTAAAATTTTGTAAGAATAGTTTATAAAGGTGACTTATAAATTAAAATAGATTTAAATTGGAAAATATTGAATTTAAGACCCGGAGATTTTGAAAAATGGTTTCCAAAGTTTTGAAGAAATATATAGTAATATTAGTTGAAAATTGTTTATGGAAATATTTTGAAAGGATTTTTAAAGGAAATAATGAATTCAGTACTCCTATCTTATGTCGTTGGAAAATAATTTCGGTGATGACTGCATAGCATCATCGACGTTCATTTTCGAGTCTCAAAGTGGGGGAGACTTCTAAGAAGCTTTGCTTTTTCTTCGGAATTATTTTGGGTAAATGGGTTTTGGTTTAAACTCCAAAGGTATGATTTGATATATTAAAGACATAAGTGTATATGTTTTTTTTAAACGATTTGAAAAGAACCGGGCATTTAAATTTCTAAGTTATGTTAATTAGTAATTTTCAAATTATTTGAATAAAATGTGAGTAATCAGAATTTATAAAATAAGAGGATTAAGATATCTAAGCTTATGTTTTGGGAAAATTTTAGAGTTGTAGTGTACCTTTAAAGTTGAAAGGTAAAGAGGATTTAAATAAAATCAAATTTGTGAATATTCTAATTAAGTAAAATGAAATTCTATAAATTTGTATAATACCAAATTTGTATTCTAATAACATATAATATGACTTACCAAATATTTAGAAGTTGAAATGATGTTTGGATATGTAATGAGATATTGTACAACTAAACAGAACCTGAAAATAATTGAAGTATACAAGTAAGGAAAACTCAAAAGGAATTAAAATGTATATAAATGGGAAATTTGGTTGTGATAAAAATGTTATATACTTAAATATAGCATGAAATGATGAATGGATAAATGGAACAAGTAAGTGAACTTAAGAAAAGGTCATTAAGTCAAGAAATGTCTTTGTAAACTTGTTGTAGAATTAAATATAAATTTGCAACAAAAAGAAAAATATGTGAAGATAAATTTGTAACTTTTGAGATAACTATAAACTAAGAAAAGTCATATATAAGAAGATTAGACTTTTATGGAATGACTATAAATTAAAGTGATGATTAATAAAATGTTCCGCAAATAAATTGGATATTAACTGAAACTGAATATGAAGTAAATATAAACAAAAGAATCTGGTGTGGTTAAGAATCAATTGGAATTGAAAGAGATAAACCAAATTGAATGTAAAATTAATAATTTGGTTAGGTTGGGTATGATTTGGTTGTTATATGATTGTTAGTGGATTGTATATAATTCATTAAGTGTTTATGAAATTAAAAGCTATAAATCATTGAAATCAAATTGGAAGTTAAATGAATTTAAATAGAATTTGATTTGATTCAAATTGGAAGTGAACTAATGTAAATATAAATTAGTGAATGTTAACTAATTGAATTGAGAATGAATGTTAGTAAAATCCAACGTTAATGAATCAACTGTGATTAAAATTGAAAACCAAGTCAATAAATATTAATGGGAAGTGAATTTATATTGATTGGTTATGGATTCGTTGGATGATAGTTGGATGATAATTGATTTGGTGGATGCATTTGTTGTTTGTTGCATTTGCTATGTTGGCACATGTAGTTGTTATGTTGCTATATTATGTATATTGATATTATTTTCATATATGCATGTTTCTCATGGTTTGTTGAGTGTTTAGTAGGTGCGGAATGCGCTTGCTTCGCATTTGGAGCTCACTTTCGCGCTATATTAGCCGTATATGCTCGCTAACAATATATAAGGTACATATCTCGGATTACATACCGTACTTTTACACTTTTTTCCCTACGGGATGCCTCATCACTTGATGAGATGTATATTTATGATATATATACTGTCATTTTTTTTCGGATCGAGCCGCGCAAAGGAGACTCTACCGAATTTTTTCGTAAATTCGGATGTTAGAAAATTTTCGAGTTTTAAAATTTTATAACTTGTTTTGATAACTCGCTTTTAAAATTTAGAAAGTCGTTCGGAGTAACTTAGTGGAAGCGTGGTTATGACTTTATAAATGGAATTTCATTGTTTTATAAATTGGTAACTTTGAATAAAATATATCTAATGTCGAATTCTATACTTAGTTCCTTTTCCCTTCTTTTTCCTTTTCGGGGACAAAAAGTTTTGAGTGGGGGAGAGTGTAATGACCCGTAAATTTTCGATAATTAAAATAGCTAATTTAATAAGATTTCGTGATTTAATGTTAGAAAAAAAATTTGTAATTCATTTGGAATAATAATAACTGGAATGAATTGCAACAATAATTATCCAAGTAATTATTTATAGATTGAATGGAGTTCCAATCTAATTGAATTGACTCAAATGTTATAACTTGGTTATAAGGGAATATATGGAAAAAAAAATGTAAATAAGTGAATAAGAATTGTGAATTATTTAGGTAGAAATACAAATTTTAATAGATTGGTTTCGAAGATTTGAATAGTAATTAGTGTTGAAAAATAAATGCTACTTAGTGAATGCCTTTGTAATCAATAGTTGGATAGGATAATAAATGTTGAATTCATTGGGTATAATAGAGTAATTGATTGATAAGTAAAATCTATTTAAAATCAAATACTTGAATATTGAACAGGTAAATTGTTTAAAGTAAATATTTAAAACTTATTGAATAATTGTATAACTGTAAAATGGAAATAGTGTTCTAAGATGTGAATTGGTTTTAAAAGTTGAATCTTATAAGCTCAATTTCAAATATTTCAAAGGATAATGAATTATTGGATAATCAAAATTGTTTAAATTTAAGATTTGGAATTTATTGAATAATTGAATAACGGGTTTAATATGATTAAAAATGATTTGTAAAATTTTATTTTATCATATTAAAGTTAGAATGATGTTGTAGAACTTTTAAAATCGAATTAAAAGTAAATTTGTGAAAATTGAATATTTTAATATTTAATTGACGAGTTAAAATAGTCATTTTTCAAACAGTCTCGGATTTCGACGAAACCAGTTTCATCGGATCCGTAACGTGGTATTATTATAATATTTCAAATTTTATGTCAATCGGATTTACCGTTTGTCCGAGGCAAGCCAGAACGCATAGAAATTTGTTTAATCGGTTTAATTTAAATTTGATCGTTTATTTACGTAACTCGCACATATGATCGAATTAACCACCGAAACACGTTTGATTGTGTTTGAAATGCGGGGTAAACCTTAGAAACGCCTGCCGGCATGCTTCGTTTGGAGTTCGGAAAATTTTCGATGAATATTGTTTTGCAATTTTCTATATAAGGTCGATTATATTCTCATTTGCAAACAAGAAAACAAATCCTAGGGTTTTATTGTTTCAGCCGCCGACTATATTCAATGGCCAGAAATTTTCGAACTTCCTCCTCTATTATCCCCAAATCTACAAACAATTAGCAAAAGTCGTCAACTACAAAGTTGTAGAGGGCATCAAGATTTAGCTATCCAACGGTGGAGATCGGAAACGGAGCCACGGATCGACGGAAAATCACGTTCAAAGCTGCTGCGTTTTTCACTCAATTCGAGGTAGAGGGGGGCCGAGTCTGGCCGCACTCACGGCGTAGGTGGCTCTGGTGATGGGCTTCGTGGTGGTGCTAGCTGATGGTTCTGGAAGTCGACGAGGTGGTCGTGATAATTGCTTGAAAATCGACGGCTATGGGTTGTTTATACGTGAGTTTTCATGTGAAGAGGAAGAAGATGCAGCAGCGGTCCAGATCTGCAGATGCTTGGATGAACGGCCAGGATGAGATTGAGGGTTTGAGATTGAAAATATATTGAAATTTATATATCTTTTATCCGTATAAACTTCTAAATGCCATAACTTTTTCGTACGAGGTCGAAAACGCACGAAACGAATTATGTTGGCTTCATTTTGTCGAGCACTACGCAATGAAGCTAGATTGGAATCATTTGGAGATAGTGAAAATTTCAGGTAAAAATAAACGCTCGTTTAATTTTATTCGAAATAAAACGCTGGAACTATATTGAAATCACGGTGAGTGTTTTATAACGCTCACAACGTACTAAATATCTTTATGGTAGTTAAGTTTAATATTATGAAGTGATATGAATTTTATTTGTCGTTGTTTGATAAAATTTAATTGTCATATAGATTGTCATTTGAATTAACCGTTGAAGATTAAATTGACAGTTAAATTAAAATTAAAATTGAATTGCGATTAAATTACCTGACATTGATAACTATGAAATTGCCATGAATTGTATTGTCTGTTGGATGATGTATTTCAATGGATGTTATTGGTTGATATTTAAATGTTTGGATGTTTATTTGCTTATATATATACTGTTATGCATACATATGACACTGTGATTTGGTTTAAGTGATATATATTCATCCCTGACATTTAATTGAAATAACTAATCACTTGGCCATAGGATAGAAAATTATATACGGACACTGAATTGGCTAAATTAATAATTTTTAAAATCGTCGATTTGAAATTTATTTAAATGTTTTGATTTAAAAGTTATAAATAATATCAATGTATAGAAATCGAATTTATCGAGAAATTTGAGTTTGGAATGTTGAAATAAAATATTGGGTTAAAAGAAATTGTTAAATAATTTAAGTTGAGACTTTGAAATTTGAAATTTGGATATGATTGAATTTCGAAAATTTATTTGTTTTAAAGATTGAACATTATTTCGAGCTTTGGGTATTACTAAGTAAAAGCGATATAAAAATGATATTTTGAAATTGAGCTTGAAATTGAATCATATTTGTAATTGGGATTTAAATTTGAATATTGAAGGACAATTTTGTTAAGTGTTATAAATTGATATTTTGAAAAATCAAGCTCCAAATCGATATAAATTGAAATTGAATTAATTGAAGGTGAATGTAGAATTGAATTAATTTGAAGTCAAAGTGGACATTGATTTGAATTGAAATCGAAATTGAATCGGTAGAATAGAAATTGAAATTGATTTGAGTTGGGAAGTTATAATTGAAATGAACTGGTTTAGAAGCTGTTTCATTTTGTTTTCAAAATTACTCTGTTATATAAACCATATTTTAATACTTAAACTATTTTAACCTATATTAACTATATTAAATTATTTTTACCCATCTTAAACCATGTTAAATTATTTTAATCTATTTTAAATCTACTTAACCCAATTTAAATTATTTTAAACTAATTTGTCTATTTTAAATCCATTTTAAGATTAAAGTATTTTTAACTATTTTAATTATTTAAAATTACTTTTAAACTACTTAAAACTATTTTCTAAAATTTCAAGCTGGTCAATAAGGTGAAATGTTTATGTTTAAATCTTGAATGTGAATACGAATTGGGTTAAATGAAGTTGCAACCTAAATTGAAATTCAAAATGATATGGAAATCGAAATGAGATATTGAGGCGAAAAATGATTTTTGAAACGGAACCTTACATTCTGAATAGATATGATGATATTTGAAATGAATTTGATTTTTGAAGCGAATATGATATTTTGATATCAATTATGATTCGATTTGAAATGTAAAAGAGCCACCGGTGTAATAATACGTAGTTATTAAAGAGACCGTGATCAGATATGGACATACTCTCTGTCGATACCGAAAACCACTTTAATAACTATTATACACGGAGTGTTGATCCAGAATGAAGTGGATGGTTTGGTGAACGCGATGACTGAAGAAAGAGAACGATATTGGATGACCCCTGACATGACTAAAACAGGAGCCGGCCGGGCCATTGAGGTTTGCCATCTCTAGCGGACACACTTCTTCGATACCATATCTATTACATTTGTGTTTCGATTTGGGTGCACCCCTTGATTTGGGAGTGTTGTTTCGCTGTGTTGGGGTAGCTGCTGGCTATGCTCAACATCAGTCCGGATCACGCAACTACTGGTATCCTAGTTGGTATCGCCACATGTACCTTGTCATACTGATTATCCTATTCGCGACCATTACGTTTTGTTTTGTGTTATACCTATGGGGTACCCTCTGATAACCACTAGTTTACGGTGGGGTTTACGGTACTGTATAGACTATGGCATTATAAAAATGTGTTAAGGGGAATTATGGTAACGCCTTAACGCTATTTTTATACTTTTACTTTACTGTAGACATATTATAATAGCGTATTGTACTACATAGTAGATAGTTTAACGGACTCTTGAGAGATGGAAAATCTCGTAACATCTCTTGAGTTATTGCACGCACGTTGACACTGGATAGAAGATGTCAAACCCCGTAAACATCTCTTACGCCGTTACACTCATATTTATTTACGATTGATTTAACTTACATGAGGATATTTTAGTCTTGACTCGAGTGTTTTGTCTTTTCATTACGCTCGGGTCAGACCTGAGTTTTTCATCTTATTGAAGATCGATTCTGGAGGACGAAGACGAAGATTTGGTATTCTATTACTATTATTATCTTTGCATCATGCTATCTGCTGCATTATTTTATTTGTCCAGGTGTATATGTATAACTCTGATAAATGTTGTATAAATAATGATCAAAGTATAGTAAACAGCTTCATAAACTGTTTATTTGACTATTATATTTTATCGTTCCGCAGTGAGATTCTGTGTTGTTTCATTTCCTTTATTTCTCTTTCTTTTCTTTTCTTATTTACCCCAATAACCTTCTGCCCTTTTGAATGGTTTGGAATCGGCATGTGTATTCGATCGTTGGTTTAAAGTGTCCAAAAAGGCGGGTCGTTACATTTTATAAAAATACTTTTCATAACTCGATGTCCCAATAAGTCAATCCTCGTTATCATAGAAATTCAGTCAAACGTTGATTAGGCGTAGGACTGAAAATCTGTATGTACTTGGTACACCCGTTTTCAACACCCAGCGAAAATACTTGGAAAATACTTTTATTGAAAATATAGAAATCATTTATTTTGAAAATAGAGGAAATATCTTGGTGAGAATGCCGTGGAAATCATCACCCCATCCATGGGCGCAGTTAACCCTATGGTTACGTTGCCATCCCAGCAAAATCCATAGATAACTGTAGGCCTCCGCGCCCCTCGATTACGACATGGAACCCTCTACAGATCGCAGGCAAAAACCCATATAACTATAGGTATCAATGCCCTCGAATTTCGCTGCCAAAAGAATGAAACTCCTCCACCTTACCATAGATCACAGTCTACCGATGTTACGTTGCCATCCCGGCAAAATCAAGTGTAGACTGCTGGCACCCATCCTCCAGAAGATTTCCACTATGGTCCACACAGTAGATCGCAGTGACATCGAGTTACACTATCGTCACAGCATAACCCAAATGCCCCAGTAGGCATCAGCGCCCTCAACTTCCGCTACCCAACAATCCTTAGGAACTAGTTTGTCCGGACTCCTTACAGGATCAACTTTAGAACCTCCCCCTTAGAGGCTCAAGGCAGTACCAAGCTATGGTACTCCTAAGAAGTCCATTTCAAGGGAGCGCCTTTTTCTTCAAAGCCATTTTCAAAACACTTTATACTATACACATAGAGTCTCTTCCAAATCATACACCTAGTATGAATCACATATAAAGCTCCTTTACACAAAATCGATTATCCCAAAATCGATAAGTCTCAAACTAGGCTTTCCAAATTCCAATATTGATTTTACCCTAAAAATCAAAAGCGTTTCCAAAGTCCATAGGTTCCAAAAACCTTTCCTCAAAATCATTCTCATAAGACCCTTTATATATATATATATATATATATATATATATAACTTTAAAAATCTTTGGGTCATTTCAAACTTGTATAAAACCCGTTTTTATACTTCAAATATTTCAAAAACCATTTTCTTTTGTCAATAGATTCAACAAGGGAAGATTTATCTTATATAACAAAGATATATGACTTTGTTTATTCCAAATCAAATATTCAAATTTGATTATTCTTTTTTTTAAAAGTCATTTACCACATTACTTAATTCCATAAAGTAAATTTCTACCATAGAAATATCCAATTTCCCCTTCATTTCCTCATATATCACACAAAATACACTTTTCATTTCAAAACCACTTTATAATTCTTATCCATAACTTACAATATCAATTTCATTCAAACTCGTACGATGTCCACATATCATCCATGCGCAATATCAATCTGATCGCTCACTCGATCACACAATTTCACTTCCGAACTAGTATTGTCCATCCGACTTCCTAGTGCAGACTCAGATCTAGTTTCTTGATCAGAAACCGTCATCCTCCCTGCATAGTCACAACGATGATCGAGAATATCCGGAATCAATCAACAATCCATATCCAGGTTCCCCATCGAAAATTGAGTGAAAATTTCCAACTCGAATCGATATACCTATCTCGAAATTCTATGCTCGAATCTGGATCAAATCACTATGCGAATAGAATAACATACGTATATCCTACGTATTTATCTTTACTGATTATTAGCCAAACCAGTCTCCATTTCTATTCACATTAACTTTAATTTCTATTCACTTATTCACAATTGCTTAAATCCTCATTTGGATTATCACCTCAATTCTTCTCTCAAATGGATGTTTAATCATAAACAGTTTAAACTCTGCCCAGCTTAAATTTAAAAAATAGCATGAAAAATTAAAAATAGACAAGTAGTTGAAAAATAATTATTAGTTTGTAAAATAGCTTTAAAATAGTAAGTAATTGTAAAATAGTTGGAAAATAGCCGAATAAATATAGAAATTTTAAATAATTGCAAAATAGTTGTAAAATAGTAATTAATTTGTAAAATAGTTGAAAAATAGTAATTAGCTTATAAAACGGTTGAAAAATTATTAAATAGTTCCAAAAATAATTATCAATCAAGTTTAAGATAGTTTTAGGTTTAAAAAGAAAAGTTGTATAGTAAATAATTTGAAAAAAATATTTATATTAAAACAATTTATTTTGAAAATAGTCCGGAGTCAAACTGCTCAATTTCCAACCTCCATTTCTAATCAATTCAATTTAAATTTCCACTTCCAATTAAATTCCAATTTAAATAACTTCAATTTCCATTGAAATTGATTTAACCCCAATTCAATGTTGAATTAATTCTCAATTTATTCTCTAAATTCAAATCAAATTCCATTTGAATTTATTTATTCAACTTTATTCACAATTTTAATTAATTCAAATAAATTCCAAATTTAATCCATCCCGAAAATTATAACATCAAGTTAAATTTTTAGATGTTGATTTAATCCTTTAAATCAAATCAACTTATATCTTTAAACCATTTAATTCTGAATCCACATTCCATTCTTAACCTATTTCAAAGTTCAAATAATAATTCAAATCCTTTTTAAACAACTAAATCTTTGAAATTCAATTTATCACCAAATCTTAAGTCCAAAATGATTCCATTTTATCTTAATAATGTATATATTACCATACCCTATTTCTTTATTCACAAATCCAATTACAGCTTAAAGATTATTAATAACAACAGGATGGTATCATTATTATAAAACATCCATCCATTTCCAATTTCTAGATCTCAAACCCAATTTGAGACCACACATAATTCCCATTTAAATCAAGCATTTAATTTCCCAAGTTAAATTTCAATTTCGTCTTGAAATTTCCAATTCATGTTGCTTGTCCTAGAATTATTTAACTTTCCTTAAGTTAAATTCAATTCAATTTGAATTTCCATTTCAAATTTAGACTTCTCATTAATAATCCTCCCACTTATAACTTCAAAAACATATCACTTTGGGTATCACATCTCATTCCAAATTTAAAACTCAACCTTTAGAGTTTATTTCAAACCATCTTTGTTATCATGTATATTCCTCATATATACATATTATTTCCTTTACACACCAAATTATCCTTAAATTTAAACCCCCATTAGTTTTTAATTCAAAACAAATTCCTTTAAATTTTCAAACAACTCTTGTTTGAAATAGGACCCTTTCGTTCAAATACATTAAATAATATTATTTTTTACTTCTTTATCATTTGAAACAATTTTCAAATTTCTGGACCTAGATTTAAATCTTCACAATTTAGATCATCTCCAATTTCTGTTTATAAGTCATACTCACCTAAATGTTTTACTTCCTTAAAAATTTCATTTTTCTTACTCATTAATACACATTTTATTATTAAACACAACAATCATTTATGATAATAACGAAGATTATCATATTAGGAAACCAATTCATTATTATCTTATTCTGGAACCCTTCCCCAAACTCAAGATTTTAATTTCAGTTTAAATTCGTTTCAAACTTATCTTTATTTAATTTCAATCTGGTTGTATTTCTATTCCCACTTAATTTAATTCCAATAATTTAACAACCAATTACCTTAATATTCATTAGAAAGAAATATTTCTTTATATATCAAAATATATTCTTATATAAAATCATTTAAAATCTTTATATAAAAATATAACAAGTACGCTCTCATATATATACACACTCAACTCATTCTAGGGTACCATTGACCCTATCCTTAATGAGCAATCCCACCAGAGCCAAGGTCCTCGCTTAAACTTCTGCTCTAATACCAAATGTAACGACCCAAAAATTTCGGATAGTTAGGGAAAAGAAAGAGATAGAAGAAAAGAACAAACTCAGAATCTCACATTCGCAGCGGATAAAATATAATATTAGATAATACTCTTTACACAAAGAAAACTGTATCTGTCAATTACATTTTAGTACATCAGAGTTACAACATTTCACAATCACTAGACAGTTAGAATAACTTGTCCCGCCTAAATTACTATATATCACAGCGGAATTCATTCCATACATTTCTGGCCATCAAGCTTTCCTCCTGAGCCCCAAAACGTCCTTACCTGAAAATTTGTAATATTCGGTCTGACCCGAGCATTACATCAAGGTAACACCCAGGTCAGGCTGGAAACCAGTGTGAGTAACCCTATCTAGCAAGAATTACAAAAGCATACAGCTTATATATAACCCGGGTAACTTTTATCAATTACAAATTCACAAATTGTTATAGACATCACTTATTTCACTCACCAATTTCTAAGTACCAAATCTTAGATTAAATGGTTCGATTCACTTAAATCATTCGATTCCAGCTTATTGATTTCACAAATCATTCTATAAAGAATCGAAATGGTTTCGGGTATTTACTAATACCGACTCCGGTCTCTTTGAATCCAATGTCATCTTAACCCAAGTTATTCAAGTGAAATAAAATTCAATTTTAAATAGAATGTCACTTATACACAACAATTTACCATCGACAAATAACTACATTATCACTGTCCATCTAATCATGTCATATCACAAACATTTCATATCAGAGATATCAACCAATTCAAGGCATTTACATCATTCAATCATTCATAAGTAAGATTGATCACTTCCAAAATTAATTTAATTAATCTCTAATTAAATTAATTACTAATATTTAATCACTTAGATCATCCTTACTTAACATTAACTAGTTACAAACAAATTAATTATCTTTTAATTACCCATCTAATATGAAATAATTAAGTTATAAAAACTTCTTTGAAACCAGGGTAACTCATCCAACATTATGAGTTTTATCTTGTTATAGCCAAGACTTTAGTACCCAATTCCAATGATATTTAAGATAATATCCATGCGCCGCTTACTTAATTTAAATGGTCAGATTTACCAAATTTTATTCGATTCCAGCCTATTAAGCTCAATAGCCAATCTGTACGGCTCTGTGGTGCTTATCAAATCGAAGTGGTTCCGGATACCGTTGATATCTGATCCCGGTCCCCTCGAATCCAAGTGATAGATTTAAAAAGGGTAGACTGTTTAAAATAACCAATTTGTCATTTAGGGTGACAACACCCAATTATAGGAATTTGTTGCAAATTTTATGTGAAATAAAAGTATCATTACGTTAATCCGACTATTTTAATTCGTAAACAAATAACCCACTGATTTAACAAAGTTATAGATTGTTAATCCAGTCAACGATCTATAATTAATATCCAACGACTTATTCGTGGTTTCTAATTCCCTTTGATTAGCCGTAATCATTTACATTTAAAACCAAATTAATTACAAATAAAACAATTTATTAATAACAAATGTTATCAAATATTGATGTAGCACGACCTATAGAAGTCCAGAAGTTAAACCATTCACGAATTAATGAAGTGACTTTAAGTCGTTTGAGAAGCATAAGTCACTCACGACTTAACAAAGGTTGTTCACGAGCTAATGAAGAAGCCCTAAATCGTTTCCGAGTTAACAGAGTCAGGAATAACGAGTTACGACCTAAGGAAGAGGAGCTACGAGTTAAAGCAGCCGTGTTGAGTTATCTGCGAGCTAAGGAATTAAGTCGGCTACGGCTTAAAACCCTAAGACGTCTACGACTTAACACGAAGGAAAGGAAAACCCAGCAGGTGAAGGCTTTGAGTCGGAGGGAGTTAAGGCGGCAAGGAGTTGAGTCGGCATACAATTGAGTCGGTCGTGTTGTGATGAGTCATGTATATACTATATGAGTCGGTCTTGTATGAGTCGTGAGTCGTCATATTTCTTGAGTCGGAGGAGTTGTATTGGCAGGCTTGTTAAGTCGCATGATGTTGAGTCGGCTAGCGACCTAGTGAGTCGTTTGCATGTACTGTATTGGGTCGGTTGTAGTTAAGTCGGATGAAGCGGCTGTGAATGAATGGTAGGTCGGTGACGACCTTGCGTAAGTCGTTTGCCTAGTGTTTTGTTAAAAAGGGTTGAGTCGCGAGTCGGTAACGACTTATGATGAGTCGGCCGAGATGAGTCGTGTATGTTGAGTCGGTGCCGACCTAGGAGTTGGGTGTTGCATGTTGTGTTGAGTTGTAATGCCTATAAATAGCGTGTGTGTTGTAAATTTTAGGTTGTTGATTTTGAATAAAATTTCTCTTTTGTTAGCTTTGTGCTTTCATACCAATTGGTAGTTGAGTGTAATCTCCTATCTCCTCTTTCGGTTAATCGAGTGCGCTCGATTCAACGATCGTAGAAGCCGATTCACGGAATCTAGTGCGCTAGATCAACGTGCGAAGAATCGTAGATCTTGAAACACGGTATAGTGCGCTATCAACGTGTTTGAGATAGCTAGAGTTCGGTATCTTTGGATCAACGAACTTGGGCATTTGGTATCTTCAACTCACCGATTGCTACATTTCATCGATCGAAGTTTTGTTCGAATTATCCGCTGCTTCATTATTGGTATCAAAGCCATTCTTAGCCAATCATAGCTAAGTTTGATTCTTGGAGCCAAGTTTTTGAAGTTTTTGAAGTTGAAGGAGTTCATCGTGTTCATATTGAAGTTGCATCAAGTTAGGAGTGTTTGATCCATTTCATTTTGGATCGAGGAGTTGGACTTTGTTTGGATTTTGACTTGGAGTTTTTGCGCGCCAAGGAGTTTGAATTTGAAGAAGGCCGTGTATACTTGGGAGTAGCCGTGCCTTGTTGATTGCATTGAAGTGTTGTAGTAGGTGGCCAAGACAAGTTGTACCGAGGCAAGTCATAGCGAGTCAAGGTAGAGCCGACCTAACTTGAACCGAGTTAGTGTGAGCCGTGAACATCTATTGCCGATCTCTAAGGTTGAGCCTAGATTGCTTTATTGTGTGAAATTTTGAAGTATTGTGTTCAATTTGTTGAAGTTTGTGAAGTTTACAACCATGCCACCAAGGAGAGCTAACCGACATCAAAACGTTGAAGCTTTGTATCGTAGAGAAGAAGCCGAGCTTATGGAACAACGTATTAATGAAAAGTTTGATGAAGGCATTGGTAAATTGGAGAGATTGATGACTGATTTGAATCAAAGGAGGAGATCACCAAACTCGAACCATGGAGGAAACCGAGTTTCGCCATTGGTTACGGAAGCGAGGAGGGTATCACCACATTCTTGTAGAGATAGAAGAGAAACATCAATTTCATCACGAAGAGATCATCATGACTATGCACATGAAGAAAGAAGAAGTCATCGAGAATTTGACCATGAAGCATATAGAGATGAAGAGAGACATAGTCAAAGAAGCATGCATGAGAGAAGGGATGATGTTAGTCGAGATCGATGTAGGCGTACCTTTGATTTTGTTGAAGAGGGTGATAGAGCAAGTATTCATTATAGAGATCGAGACCAAATTCGAAATTCTTACCGTGATGTGGAGGATGATCGTCGTTGGGAGTCGGGTATGAAAATGGAAATTCCAGAATTTAAAGGCGGGATGGTTGCTGAGGAGTTTTTAGATTGGTTGTCTAATGTGGAGGAAATCTTTGATTTCAAGGAGGTGCCGGAGAATAGAAGGGTGAAGTTAGTTGCTACAAGGCTGAGGGGAAGAGCATTGGCATGGTGGCAGCAAACTAAACTTACTCGAGAACGAATGGGGAAGTCAAAGATAGAATCGTGGGATAAGATGAAGAAGTTGATGAGATCTACTTTCTTACCTTACAACTACCAATCACTTATGTACCAAAGGTTGCAGAATCTGAGGCAAGGGACAAAGTCTGTTAGTGATTATGCTGATGAATTTTACCAACTCATTGCCAGGAATGATATTATGGAGACAGAAGAACAGCTAACTGCTAGATTCATTGGGGGTTTGAGAATGCAGATCCAGGATATGGTTAATATGTTTGATCCTAGATCCGTTGCAGAGGCACATCAGAAAGCGTTAGCTTGGGAGAAACAAGGAAGGCGTGGAGGTGGTGTGTTTACTAATTCCAATAATCAAGCAAGGGGTGTTGGCGGAAGTTCTAATGTTCCTAAACCAGTTACCAAGCCAGTGGTGAAGGAGGTTGAGAAGGCGAAGGCTAGTAGTGTTTTCAAATGTTATAATTGTCAGGAGTTGGGTCACAAAAGCAACGAATGTCCGAAGCCGAAGAAGAGAACCATGGTTGCAGAAGTTGAGGAGGATGATGGTGAGAAGGCAGAATGTTCAAATGTACCTTATGTTGAGGAGGAAGAAGAAGTGTCGGGAGATGAAGGATGTAATCTTATGATGAGGAGAAGTTGTTTGACACCAAAGCAAGAAGAGGATTGTAGTTGGCTGAGAAGTAATATTTTTCAATCGACATGTACTATTCTGGGGAAAGTCTGCAAGTTCGTTATTGATGCGGGAAGTTGTGATAATATTATTTCTACAGAAGCAGTGAGAAAGTTGAACTTGAAGACCGAGAAGCATCCTAAACCATATAAGCTAGCATGGTTAAGAAAGGGAGGTGAAGTAAAAGTGTGTCGAAGAGCTTGTGTGAATTTTTCGATTGGGAAGAAGTACAAGGATGAAGTTTGGTGTGATGTCGTAGATATGGATGTTTGTCACTTATTGTTGGGCAGACCATGGCAGTTTGATAGAGCAGTTCAGCATGACGGTCGTGCCAACAGTTACAGTTTCATATTCGAGGGTACTAAAATCACTTTGGTTCCTAAGAAACAGCAGCAGAAGGAGAGCAAGCTAGAAGAGATTGAAGAATTGAAAACTCTGTTGACTTTGAAGGAGTTTGTTAAAGAAGTGGAGGAAGAACCGGAAGTGTTTTTGTTGATTGGGAGAGAGAGTAGTGAAGAAGTTGAGATTCCCGAAGAAGCAAAGCCAGTTTTGGAAGAGTTTGAAGATGTCTTTCCAGAGGAGTTGCCAAAGGAGTTACCACCACTTAGAGACATTCAACATCAGATTGATCTTGTTCCAGGAGCAGTGTTACCACACCGACCACATTACAGAATGAGTCCGAAGGAACATGAGGAGTTACGAAGGCAGGTGGAAGAATTACTTGAACAGGGTCGTATTCAGGAAAGTTTGAGTCCGTGTGCTGTGCCTGCATTGTTAGTACCAAAGAAGGACGGAACTTGGAGAATGTGCACTGATAGTAGAGCTTTGAATAAGATCACTGTTCGTTACAGATTTCCTATGCCGAGGTTGGATGATTTGTTGGATCAGTTGAGTGGGGCAACTATATTCTCGAAAATTGATTTGAAGAGTGGTTATCATCAGATTCGAATCAGACCTGGAGATGAATGGAAGACAGCTTTCAAAACTAGAGAGGGGTTGTACGAATGGTTGGTTATGCCATTTGGTTTGTCTAATGCACCTAGTACATTCATGCGGGTGATGAATCAAATTTTTAGACCATTCATTGGAAAGTTCGTCGTGGTTTATTTCGATGATATACTGATTTATAGCAGGAATACAGAAGAGCATGTTCTACATTTGAGGGAAGTGTTGCTTATTCTTCGTGAAGAACAATTTTATGCTGCTACGAAGAAATGTGTGTTTATGACGCATACTGTTTTATTTCTGGGTTATGTTGTTTCAGGGAAAGGTATTCAAGTTGACCAGAGTAAAGTTGAAGCAGTCAGGAATTGGCCACAGCCAAAGACAATTACAGAAGTGAGAAGTTTTCATGGGCTAGCGTCATTCTACCGAAGGTTCATACCACACTTCAGTAGCGTGATGGCTCCAGTGACTGATTGCATGAAGGGTAAACAGTTTGTGTGGTCAGAGGAAGCGGGGGTTGCCTTTGAAAGGATCAAGGAATTGTTGACGTCTGCACCAATTCTTGTTCTACCTAATTTTCAGTTGTTGTTTGAATTGCATACTGATGCTTCGAAGGTTGGAATTGGAGGAGTTCTGAGTCAGAATGGGAAGCCAGTTGCATATTTCAGTGAGAAACTGTCAGGGGCAAAGATGAGATACAGTACATATGACGTTGAATTTTATGCTGTTGTTCAGGCTGTTAAGCATTGGAGACATTACTTATTTCAGAAGGAATTTGTTCTGTACACTGATCACGAAGCTTTGAAACATTTACAGGGGCAGGATAAAATTTCAGCGAGACATGCATCATGGATTGCTTATCTGCAGCAGTTTACTTTTGTCGTTAAACACAAATCAGGGGTGACAAATCGGGTAGCGGATGCTTTGAGTAGGAGGAGTCATTTACTAACGACAATAAAGATTGAAGTGACGGGGTTCGAAATGTTGCCTGAGATGATTGAAGGAGATCCTTACTTTGAGAAATATGTTGAGAAAGTGAAGGATGGGAGTACCGATGAATTCATGTTAGTTGATGGTTTTCTGTTTAAAGGAAATCGTTTATGTATTCCGGATTGTAGTTTGAGGATGAAGATTGTGAAGGAGTTGCACGAGGAAGGACATGTAGGCCGTGATCGTACTTTGCAGTTGATTTCGCAATCTTACTTTTGGCCGTCGATGAGGAAAGAGGTGGAAAGATTTGTGGAGCGATGCCATATTTGCCAAGTTTCAAAGGGGACAGCAACAAATGCAGGGTTGTATATGCCATTACCTGTACCAACTAAGCCATGGGTTGATATTAGCATGGATTTCGTTTTGGGTTTGCCGCGAACTCAAAGGGGAAATGATTCGATATTTGTTGTGGTGGACAGGTTTTCAAAGATGGCACATTTTGTTGCTTGCAAAAGGACAGCAGATGCAGTTCGAGTGGCACAGTTATTTTTCAAGGAGATTTATCGACTTCATGGTTTACCAGGATCTATTGTTTCTGATCGAGATACTCGTTTTCTGAGTCACTTTTGGTTGAGTTTGTGGAAGATGGTGGGAACGAAACTGAAATTTAGCAGTTCTTATCATCCACAAACTGATGGGCAGACAGAAGTTGTTAACAGGTCATTGGGAAATTTGTTGCGTTGTCTTGTACAAGATAATTTGAGAAGTTGGGACATGAAGCTATGCCAGGCAGAATTTGCTCATAATCATGCAGTAAATCGAAGCACAGGATTCAGTCCGTTTCAGATTGTTTATTCAAATTTACCCAGGGGACCGTTGGATTTAGCAGTTGTACCACAGTCAAAGAGAACAGTTAAACGAGCTGCTGATTTTGTTGATGAGCTGACTGAATGTCATAAAGTCGTTCAGGAACGATTGGAGAAATCGAATGAGAAGTATAAGAAGTCTGCAGATTTGAAACGTCGAAATATTGAATTTAAAGAGGGTGATTTGGTTTATGCTATATTAACAAAGGATCGTTTTCCGGTGGGTGCTTATAACAAGTTGAAGGCGCGAAAAATTGGTCCAGTTGAAGTTTTGAAGAAAATCAATGAGAATGCTTATCAATTAAAGTTACCAGATGGTGTTTATACTTCTGATGTTTTTAACGTCAAACATTTAATTCCATATCATGGGGGTGAGATTGTTGAGGGAGAATTTACAAATTCGAGGTCGAATTTTTCTCAACCAGGGGAGGATGATGTAGCACGACCTATAGAAGTCCAGAAGTTAAACCATTCACGAATTAATGAAGTGACTTTAAGTCGTTTGAGAAGCATAAGTCACTCACGACTTAACAAAGGTTGTTCACGAGCTAATGAAGAAGCCCTAAATCGTTTCCGAGTTAACAGAGTCAGGAATAACGAGTTACGACCTAAGGAAGAGGAGCTACGAGTTAAAGCAGCCGTGTTGAGTTATCTGCGAGCTAAGGAATTAAGTCGGCTACGGCTTAAAACCCTAAGACGTCTACGACTTAACACGAAGGAAAGGAAAACCCAGCAGGTGAAGGCTTTGAGTCGGAGGGAGTTAAGGCGGCAAGGAGTTGAGTCGGCATACAATTGAGTCGGTCGTGTTGTGATGAGTCATGTATATACTATATGAGTCGGTCTTGTATGAGTCGTGAGTCGTCATATTTCTTGAGTCGGAGGAGTTGTATTGGCAGGCTTGTTAAGTCGCATGATGTTGAGTCGGCTAGCGACCTAGTGAGTCGTTTGCATGTACTGTATTGGGTCGGTTGTAGTTAAGTCGGATGAAGCGGCTGTGAATGAATGGTAGGTCGGTGACGACCTTGCGTAAGTCGTTTGCCTAGTGTTTTGTTAAAAAGGGTTGAGTCGCGAGTCGGTAACGACTTATGATGAGTCGGCCGAGATGAGTCGTGTATGTTGAGTCGGTGCCGACCTAGGAGTTGGGTGTTGCATGTTGTGTTGAGTTGTAATGCCTATAAATAGCGTGTGTGTTGTAAATTTTAGGTTGTTGATTTTGAATAAAATTTCTCTTTTGTTAGCTTTGTGCTTTCATACCAATTGGTAGTTGAGTGTAATCTCCTATCTCCTCTTTCGGTTAATCGAGTGCGCTCGATTCAACGATCGTAGAAGCCGATTCACGGAATCTAGTGCGCTAGATCAACGTGCGAAGAATCGTAGATCTTGAAACACGGTATAGTGCGCTATCAACGTGTTTGAGATAGCTAGAGTTCGGTATCTTTGGATCAACGAACTTGGGCATTTGGTATCTTCAACTCACCGATTGCTACATTTCATCGATCGAAGTTTTGTTCGAATTATCCGCTGCTTCAAATATTATCCATCAATTATTAATAATTTATTTCCATTTAAATTATCTCTTTAAGATTTTAAATTTTCATTTCACTTTAAATTAAAATGGGAATATGCATTATCTTATTTGTAATTTATAAATCCCTTCCCTTCTTCCTTCTTTTCGTTTTATTTCCCTTTTCTAGTTTTCCTTTTACTCTTATATATATTTTTTCTTTTTCTTTCTTTTCTATACCTTATCTTTTATCTCGCTTCCTTTCCCGCATTAT
The DNA here is from genome assembly GCA_030765085.1 of Allium cepa. Lineage (NCBI taxonomy): Eukaryota > Viridiplantae > Streptophyta > Magnoliopsida > Asparagales > Amaryllidaceae > Allium > Allium cepa. The sequence continues at coordinate 956,131,165 of CM060939.1, read as the reverse complement.
TTTATATTCTTATTAGTTTCTTTACTTTTCTATGGCCTATTTCCCTTTTCTCCCTCCCTCCCATTTCTCTTCTTTTTTTTAAAAAAAAATGCGGCCTTGCTAACACGTTCGGCCCAAACAAAAAACCAATAGCTTCCCCCTTACTTTTTCCACCTGCTATTCTTCCTTCTACCCTCATTTTACAAATAAACCTAGCTGTGCACATCATCGTGCACATGCACACCATCACAAGCCCTAAACAACCACCATCGATCACCCACACAAAACACTCTCCACCTCCAGAGACGATCGGCTGCCCGAAGCCTTGATAAGTCCTTTCGATTCGAGAAATATGGACTTCGATCCCAATGGGAATGAAACCCCACCCCTTCAATCGCCTCGACACGGCCACCTCTACCTCGGTTCATCGCAAAACTCTACCCTCTCACTCGCTACCGCCTCCTTCTTCCTTTCCTCTAAGACCGCGACCCTAACTCCTCACCATGACGCTGCGGTCACCAGAAAACCCACTTCGACAGAAATCCAATCCTAACCCTACTTTTCCTTCGACCGGTCGCCGTGCCACCCTATAAATTGCTCCACCGCTTTTCCTCCACCTAATTTTCCATTTGGCCTCCTCTCGACCGAATGTCGATGACCCTAACCTCTTAGTTTGTCAAAAATTGATCCTTGACCCAATTCCGTTCATCACTCTCTATCTCGTCAAATACGAAATGAATAATCACGAAACCACCTTCGAAAATCCCCTTTTCCAACGCCGAACTTGATCACATATCCAAAAATCCAAAATAAGATACTTGGTTTCCTATCATTTTGGTTAACTTACTGTATTATACACTTTAATTTCTTTATACTTGATAATATATGATAAAACCAATTTTAAACCAAACAATAATCAAAAGCAAACAGTCTTTCATTTTATACTATGACCTAAATCAAACTATATGGATAGATAAGAAATTTTGAAATCAACATAACATTCTTTTTATTTATTTTATATACAGAGCAAACATAAGAATGATGAATAGCATGGCTCCTATGGTTATAGCACTTGCACACCTTCACATATAGTATATACACATTACTGCATAAGTATTCATATCCATAGAAAGATTTTCATAACCCAAAACCATAACATATAATGTCAATGAAAAAGAGTTTAGTTCTGCTCACCTTTCTTATGAACAGAGACCTTGTTTTTTAGAAAGGCATACTGCTTTCTTTTGATGATCTTCTCTGTTGAGTTCCTTTGTTTGATCCTTTAGTTTGTAATGGAAGTATATATTCTTTGTTTTACTTAGCTTGCTCTCGAATGAATGGAATAAAAGAAACAATGGATGTGTGTGTGTGTGTGTGTGTATAAGAAAGTATGCTACATTCTTTGCAGTACACAGTAAGCTACCCTTTAAATTTCTTTATATTTCTTTTGTTTGTATACTGATTTGATAATGTAGATCTGATTTGATTTCCTAAATTCCAGTGATTTGATTTTTTTCCTTTTAACTCAAGCTTGACCTGATTTAAGTTTTGTATGCTTGAAATGATGTATTGTATGTTATAATTTAATGCTTGTCTCACTATGTGTTTACAAGAATTTTTGTATGAATTATATATGTATGCATACATATTCTTTTGTAACTTATACACGTATGTATAGTTGTGTATGTTATTGTTATTATATACTTATATATGCTTGCCTTTCCACTATTTAGTTATACACTTTTGCTTGCATTTGTCATCATATATATAAATACATGTGTATGTTTTCATTTTGTTCACATAGACATTTCGACTTTTATTTACCATATACACTTTTATATATATACATATACAATATACATTTTTACTTTGCCATGTTTACCTTTTTATTTGATATATTTTGATATACACATGCTTAACATACATGTATAGATATTTATTTTTTTTCTTTCATAAGCATTGTTATTATAACATTTATATACACTCATAAGTTTTAAAATCTTATTATTGCGAAGTTATACATTCATATATTTGTAAATTTATATACTTATATTTATATATTTTCAAACATTATAAAGTTTGTATCTATTTGTATTTTTATTTGTATATTTATGGATATTTCATCTTAATTTAGATAGTGGAATTTATATATATATCCTTTATTTTTCTTTCTATAAGTTTTATCATATCCAGAGATTTATGAGCCAATGTTTATTTTAGTTTTTAAGCCATTTATGTATTCAATATTTTAATTACAAAAAATTTATTTATTGGACTAATTTAAAACTAATATTCCAATAACTGCATCAGTTAATCGCTCGATATTAGATGGCCCAAAAATCTGGGTCGTCATAGTAATCCACCGGGCTTCTGATGCTCTGCCTTAACTCTTTGGCAAACAAGATGCTTGGCTACAAACTTTGCCACATCCTTATTCATGCTACTCTAATAGAACACTATATTCATGTCCCTACAAATCTTATCACCACTTGGATGAATATTCATTCGGGAACGATGTGCATCTTCTAGAACTGCTCTTGTCAAATCACTAGTGCAGGGGACACAAAGTCTTCCATCCCTCCTTAGCCACCCTTTACTCTCTATAGAATAGTGTTGGAGATGTCTGGTGACCTCTCCTCTGCTAATCCTACCCAAAATACCCCTAAGCTTTGAATCCACTTGCTGCCTAGAGCCAATCTGATCTATGAGAGGTTAGGCTTAACCTGAAGTGCTGCCAATAATCTAGGGGTATTGTCTACAGTGGGTTTAAAACAAAGGTGGAAACAAACTCTAAGCTTTTCTACTCCACGAACATCGGGCCAAGAGTTTCTCCCTTCCTACTTAACAAATATGCAACCACATTTCCCTTGTCAGGGGGTGTAGGAATCTCAAAGTCATATGATGCTAGAAATTCCATCCAACGCTGCTGCCTCAAGTTTAAATCCTTCTGTGAGAATAGGTACTTCAATGATTTACGGTCAGTGAAAAGCTCCAACCTCTCTTGTAGCAAGTAATGTCTCCAAGACTTGAGCGTGAAAACAATAACAGCTAGCTCCAAATCATGGGTATGGTAATTCTTCTCATGAGTCCTCAACTGTCTACTTCCATAGCAAACTAGCCTTCCTTTTTGCTCAATACTGCCCCATGACTCGTCCCATATGTATCAGTGTATACTGTAAAAGGCTTAGCTCCATTGGGTAAAACTAACACTGGTGCACTAGTAAGGGCCCTCTTTAGCATCGTGAAGGAATCCCCATAATCCACGTCGCACACGAATGTCGCATTCTTCTTAGTGAGGCGAGTAAACGGTGCTGAAATCTTAGCAAAATCTCTAATAAACTTCCTATAATTACCAGCCAAACCTAGGAAGCTTCTAACTTCGGTAGCGTCTTAAGGGCCTTTCAATCTTCCACTGCTACTAACTTAGTTGGATCAACAGCTAGACCTTCTCTTGAGACTATATGCCCCAAGAAATGCACATCCTTGCGCCAAAAGTGACAATTCGAGAACTTTGCTTTCAGTAGATGAATACGAAGTGTACGAAGAACCTTCTCAAGATGAATAGAATGCTCTTTCATACTCTTGGAAAATACCAAAATGTCATCTACAAATATTACAACGAACTTATTTAGGACATCTCGAAAAACACGAATCATCCAATATATGAAATGGGCTGGGGCATTGGTTAGCCCGAACGGCATAACCAATCACTCAAAGAATTTATCGAGTGTCCTAAATGTTCTCTTATCTATGCTATCGTCAACGACCTTGAGCTGATGAAATCTAGTGACTAAATCAAGCTGAGAAAATACTGAAGAGCCAACTAATTGATCAAAAAGATCGTCTATCCTAGGAAGTGGGTAACGGTTCTTCTTTGTGAGCTTATTCAACTTTCTATAGTCTACGCAGAGTCGAAGGGAACCATCCACCTTTGTAGCGAAGAAGATAGGTGCTCCCCACTTCGATATGCTTCGTCTGACGAAGTCTTTCTCCAATAGCTCACCAATCTGCTTACTTAACTCCTTCCTCTCCCAAGGAACCATATGTCTCACCAGCAATGCCACTGGCTTAGCATTATCATTTAGGTAGATCCTAAAGTCAATCTCTCTCTTAGGGAGTAGTCCCCTAACCTCCTCAAAAACGTCTAGGAAATCTCTAACGACTGGAATGGAATTTAGCTCTCCTAGTGATGAATCAAGGGAATAATGACTGACCCTTGTGGGTCGCAAGAAACCTCGAGAGTCCTACCGCTGCATGTCTCTAATCTGACGACTCTCCTCAGGCAGTCCAACATCGCTCCATAAGTAGATAGCCAATCCATCCCCAAAATCATCCCAAAACCAGAAAATCCCAGTACACAGGCATCACAATCAAACTCTATGTCTAGTATAAAAAATTTAAAACCTCTACAAATCATAGATAAATACGTTGATCCGCCTATAGGGTTGAAAACAACTATAGGGTCAACTACTAGAGAAATATCTAAGTGCAAACAAACAACCAAGGAACTAGAACTGAGTGAATGCGATGCTCCAAAATCAAAAAGAGTATGGATAGGAAAAACTGAAATAGAGATCAAACCTTCTATAGAGGATTTCCTACCTCGATCCGGTCCTCTACCAGAAGGTGATGCATCCAACGCCTGTACTTGCGTTGTCGGTGCGCTTGCTCTCTACCCCGTCCTCTGAGGACAAGCTCTACTAAGGTGACCAGGCTGCCCACAGTTGTAACACCTCCCCTTCATCGAGCCCTTCTTATATTCCTTTGCGAAATGCCCAACCAATCCACAATTATGACATTTTTGACCTTTCTTGATCAGCTTTTGAGGTTCTTCTTTCCTCTTGTCCTTATCCTTCTTATTCTTCCATACTACTTCTTAGATTTTTCTGATCTAGGGACTTCTTCGATCTCCCCTTTCAAATGCCCAGATGCAAGCTAAACTCTTTGTCGGTCCTCCAATCCTAATAGCCTAAATATCTACTCTGTATCCCTTGATCAAGCTCGTGCCTCCATGAAATCCTCTATGCCGGAAAACGTTCAGCCTCCTAGACTAGCGAAGTCCTTGCATAGCTTACATAAATTTGCTACTATGGGTGGATTAACAGGATCTCCACCTGTTGGTGCAGTATTGGGTGCTTGCCCTTGCACCTCTAGTACCGTAGCTCTACGGAACAAGTCAGCCATACTATGCAAATAAAAAAAAATTAGGCTAGAAAGAATCGAAAGAAGGTTGAATTGGACTTATAGGGGATCTTTATAAAAACTCTCTTTATACTTGAAAACCATTTCTATTATAAGAGTTTGTTTCTGAAAAATACTTTTAAAATATGTTACCTTTGAAAAATACATATCTTTTAAAACAAGTACTTAGGAATCCTATAACCTTAGGCTCTAATACTAAGTGAAACATCCTACACCCCTTAGTATATCCAAAAAAGGGCACCCTAAATGATATAGTGCATTATAGGTATAACTGAAGCGTCATAGAGACTAAGATTCACAAGATAAATAAATATAAATAGCGGAAACATTTAAACGGAAACTAATTATTCAAAATAAAACTTCATAAATAAGTCTGAAAAACATCATATGTCTCAAATACCAAATACACATGTCTTATGAAAAATACATCTCAGTCTCATAAAATCAGAGTACAATAAAATAATCATTCCTATCATAAGTACCAGTACATCAAAAACCAAATGAAAAGAAAATTGAAAAGAAGAAGAATACATGAAGAATCAAGGATTGTATCTCCAAGAAATCTGAATCAACTATCCTTGCCTCTGTTGGCCTATGGGTGGAAAGGGGAATAGAGGAGTGGGTTAGACTATAACTGAGTGAAAGTAACTACTAATATTTTTAAGCAAGATAAAGATAATAGACTTAGTAATTGTTCTAGTATAAAAAGGAAATAGAGAAAGGGTAAAACTGGGATAAATACTATTTAACTGTTTGCTTTGGATGTTTTGATTCTTTGGATTGTTTGCACTTGTCTTAGGTTGCTGTGATTAGGTTGAAATCCTAATCCTATTTTAATTAGACCGAATCCTAATTCTACCTGTCGATTGGCATTCTATCTCGTTGTGCCACTGTAAGCTCGTCTCACCCTATGGATGCCGTAGCAAAAGACACCTGTTTAGCGCTTGGAACGCAGTAGCGACTCATTGATACCACACGCTCAGTCATCATCGGTACACACTAATTGTCGCTCCCTCTTGTGAACTCTTACTTACCCTATCAGCATAAGCGTGCCCAGCCTCACCTAATATGTTGTGAGACCATCGGTCCTAGTTTGAAAGGGTCCACCCAGCCTCACCAATGTGTTTTGTGGGACCACCGGTCCTAGTCTGAAAGGGAATGCTATTGGTACGGGTCCTAACAAACAAAATCTAGTTGCACCTATTTCCCAAATCCCCTGATTTGAGCTTCTATCTATTGGCCTCTAATTTACCCTGTGTCCCAGCATCACCTAACTTTTATGAGACTACTAGTCCTAGTCTGAAAGGGTCCTACACAGTCTCACCTAATCTATTGTGAGACCATTAGTCCTAGTCTGAAAGGTAATGCTGTTGGTATAGGCCCTATATCTGTTCTTGCTTATTAACTTAGTGCAATTCTTAAAATGAGCCTCTTCTATTACTTTTGCTCTATTTGCTTATTAACTTAATCTAAGTCTTTAAAATAAGCCTTTTATGTTGTCTCTGCTACATTTGCTAACTAGCTTAATTATAAGTCTTTAAAATAAGTCTTTTCCATTATCTCTGTTATATTTTCTTATTAACTTAATTATAAGTCTTAAAATAAGTCTTTTCTGTTATTTCTAATTATAACCTATGTTATAATTTGCTTATTAAATTAGTCATAGTTTTAAAATAAGCCTTTTTGTTCTTTCTGCTTAATTATAACCTACGTTATAATTGTTACTCTTTTTTTTTATCTTTTCAGTTATAACCACTAGTTATAAACATGCTTGCAAATGTCTTAAATTTCCCCATTTTTGTCTTTCTTCTTTTTATTATAGTGTTTCTTATTTTGCATTTAATTTTTTTAAATTTAATGTTTTCTATTTTAATTCATATTTGCGAGTTATTCTCTTTTTTCATACTCTTATATTTTATTCGCGCAAAAAGGAATAAAAAGAAACTAAAATTTAAAGGCTAAATTCTAAGTAAAACAGGTGTAAATAAATGCAAATAATTGTAATTAACTAAATAAAATAGCTGAACAACACAAACTGAATAAAATAGACTAAAAATAACTTTAAAAATTAGATGTAAATAACTTACACAGAAATTATCTCAAAATTGGAGAAAAATTACAACTATTGAGAACCCAATTATTTTTAATTACTAAAAAATCTAAAATAATTACTGAACACTCACCTGTGGTCGCTAGCCCTATTTCTTGGTCTTCCTTGATCCACTTCTAGAATGTGGAATATTTTTAACAAAAAGATTTCCTCCTTAGAATTTTTTTTCTATTTGGGGTCCAGTCTCTCGCAATGAACTCAAATAGGAGAAAATCAAAATGAGAAAAATAACTAGGCCTAGGATCTTATTTATACTATAGTTTAGGGATCTCAAACCATTGGAACTGAAGATTAAATCTGGTGTAACCAGATCACAGACTCAGTGGAAGCGTCGAATAAAAGCACGAACGCACAGGATTGAAGAAAATTGGAAAAACACGTCATCTTTTAATCTGGACGAATGGTCACCCAAATACAGGTGTGGGTCAACTTGGGTGTCGACCCATGTATGCTTAGGGTCGACCTATAGGCCGACCTATCTATGGTGAGGGTCGACCCTAGGGTCGACCTAACCTTATATATATATATATTCGTTTTTTTTCAATCCTTGTTGATTTTCGTAACTTCTATGTTTTAGCTCGAATTTTGATAAATTATATATGGAAATTGACTAGAAAATTACCAGGATACAATGGTGCAACTGCCGTAGCTCAATTCTGATAATTTCATAAACTTATTTTATTATTTAATTAATTCATTAATTATTTATTATAGCTTAAATTTCGGGTTGTTACAAAAACCAAGTCTGTTTATAAATCTCGAACATTTATAAATAAACTTTAATCATTTATTTTAAAATAATATTATATAACTAACAGTATAAATATATGGTAATTAAAACATATAAAAGAAATTAATTAATACTTTCAAAACATTCTTAAAGAAACAAAAAAATAAATTATCTTATACAATTCCACTCAAGTTTCAGCATAATCGTTTCCATATTTAAAATTATATTTATAAATTTCCTTCAATTTTATAGAACTTCATTTTTATAAAATCTCTTTATGTACAAACCCCGTTTAAAACTCTATCTCCTTATAAATCTCGCTTATTTATAAAGATCCCATTTAGCATCAATTTCAATCTGTTTCCAACGTTGCTTCCATATGTATAAATTTCTTTCCTATTTATAAGATATCGTTTAACATCTTCCATTCCATATGTATAAATTTCTTTCCTATTTATAAGATATCGTTTAGCATCTTCCAATCCATCCTCGCTTCAATTTCCATAATAGAATCAATTTTTTTCTAAAACAACGTTCCACATCGTATGATAAATCCACCGTTTGATTTATTTTTCCTAATCTATCAAATGATAATAGTTTCCTTTTATTTATATACATCGTTTATAAATCATACTTTTACCAACAAAAATACGATTTTACATATATTCACTTTTTTGTAAATTATCACTTTAATAAATTCTCTGTAACACCCCGCGTTAAATTACAATTATATATGCAAATAATTTAATTAATTTATACACGTTTGAGATTTTGAAACAAAGAAATGTTTGTAAATGGGGCAACTAATTAATATTTTTTGGAATGCATATATATTTGTGTAACAAATAAATCAGAGAGAGATTATATAAAATCTATTAATAGGGAAGATTACTTGACAGTGTTTATTTAAAAGGGAATTAATATTCAATTAATTAGTAGAGATGATTAATTGACATGAACTGACAAGAAAGGGAACATCTATTGTAGCAACTAATTGATATGATTAGAAAAATATATGTTAGTGCAAGAGAATAAAATGCAGGAAGAGTAATTTATGCAAGTAATCAATTGTCAATTAATAAACATGGAGACTTTTGGTAAAATACATAATTAAGATTGTGATTCAAAATTCAATTGTACAATATATGCATGCAATAATTATGGGAATAAAATAAATTAATATGCATATAAGCGTCGAATTAATATGGTGTTGATTGGCATATTAATTTGGTAAGAAATCACAGTGCACATAGGGATTAACTGGATAGTAAATTAATTCTAGGTATATATGAAATCTATTAATTGGGCGATTAATAGGGAAATCATATTTAAAAGAAAGAGAATAGATTCTGAAATATAAAAAAATGCAGAAGAAAACATATTAATTTAATATCCATAGGCTGAGTGTGCATTTTAGATTTTAGAGTTTTATATCTAATGGTTAGCCCTCATTTGAACCACTATAAATATAGGTGTAGAGCCTCATTTTTATTCTTATTATTTTTCTTTTGCGTACAGAAGCTCTCATTTTTATTCTCATTATTTTTCTCTTGCCTACAGAAGCTCTACCATTTTTCTATCTCTTCTACACTTTCTTAATAACAAAATTTTAGATCTAATTCACACGAATTTTGATCTAAATAGAAAGAGAATAGAATTAATTAGGGAATTAGGAATGGTTCAAATCAGAAGGCCATGTCAAAGGTAAAACGCTAGACCTGTGTTTTATTTACTATTTGTAATCCAAATCTCTTCCATTTCTCTTTTAAATATATTATTCGCCTATAAAGAGAATAAAAAGAAACTAGCATTTAGGCTAAATTATAACTTCAAATTAGACGTACATAACAGTAAATTTCTTACAGTTCAGCATAACTTAATTAATAGGATTAATTATTAAATAAAATTATTGAAACGAGAATTTAATGATACTATATCTTAAACTTAAAAGATATATAAATAAATCCACTCACCTTGCTAGCTTTCCAAATCTCCCTATTTTTATTTCAGATCTATCCCTAATATCTATATTCACCTTCCTTGTAATTCCTATTTGGAATTACAAAAGATATATTTACGGATCTATAATAGTTAAAAAGAAAATTCACGGTTATGGATTAAAATGGAAAAAATACTAGATTAGATGTAAAATAAGAAAAGTTGGAATAAAGCTAGAAAAACGGAATTCTGCAACAAATTACGCTAAAATGGGAATAATAAATTAATCTAATAAATTGATTTGGAAGTAAGTAAAAGGTTAATTGGTTGGTTTAGAAAATAGGATACATTTCTATAATTTAATATTTAAAAGACAAAAGTGAACACAATTGCAAGAATAAAAGAAAGAAAAAGAGAAGCAGTGCAAAATAGAGAAACTGCTATATTTTGTACTATTCCAAAATAGTAAAAGAAATATCTAGCAGTTATGGATTATTGTTTATAGTATTTATTTATATTAAAACACGAAAATGGATTTTCAAATATAGTTTTTATAACTAACTAAATAAAATAGAATTTCTTCCAAGAATACAAAATAATGAAGCAAAGTATGACATGAATCAAGTAAATTATTAGATAAGAACTTAAAGCTGTAAACGATAATAAACCTAGCTCTGCATTCACTGTGTAGACTATCTAAGAAGATAGTATTATGATAAGTGAATTATATAATATAAAAGAATAAAAGAATATTCTATATCATAATAAAAGATGGCAGATTAAAACAGAAAAGAAATGCTGGAATTAAGTACGGACTATAAAAGAAGAGAATATGACAATTAGAGGTAGAATTATAGCATAGGTTATAATTAAGTAATAAGAACGGAAAAGCTTATTTTGAGACTTTGAATAAATTAATGCGCAATAATAATGGTAGAAGCTTATTTAAATAATTTATATTAAGTCAATAAGCAAATAAAGCATGAATGATAAAAGAGACTTATTTTAATGAACTTAAGATATATATTAAGTTGAATAAGCAACATAATGAATGTAGCACATACCAACAACATTCCCTATTAAATAAATGGAAACACCACAATAGATAGAGGTGAGACGAGGGAAAGAATATGCTAATTAAGGTAAATAAGTAGCCAACGGAATAAGAAAGCAAACTAAACGCAAATTGAAATATTAGAATTAGGGTCTATAAAAGAATCGAGATGCGTTTGGAGCAACCCAAAGGATGGGGCGTCTAATGAAGCAGTTCATCACGAATTTCAGAAATGGAGAAGCAAATATAACTTAGTATTTTTGAGCTTCAATGTAAGGAACCGATTCTTCGACTCACGAAGGTCGACATTAATACGTCCACTGTATCAATTGCCGAGCAATCGAATGCCGGAAAACCAAACCCTTAGGGTTTAAGAAGAAGAAAAAGATAGAAGAAGAAAGAAAAAGCAACAGATCATTATCAGAATCTCACAATCGCAGCGGAACAACATATAATAGATAAATGAATATCTTTAAAACAAGGAATTATATCGGTTATTACATTACATCACATTACATTATCAGAGTTTACAACAACAAACAGCAGAAAGAAATACTACATACTAGTTGATACGCCAAGCCATCCAGCTTGCCTCCTGATCTCTATAGCAACTCCTGAATTTCCAGAATGACCTGATAACCTGACTCTAGACTACCAGTGTTAAAATTGGTGGGAATCCAGAGTTCAGGAACGATACAATAAACTCCAGGTCAGTCATGGGACTGGTGTGAGAACTTAAAACAGTTTATTTTTAAAAATAAACAAGGAATTATTTTAAATTAGATTCGCAATGCTTTTTAGAAAATGAGACTACCATAAGGCGTCCCGCACACACACACACAATGCAAACGCAGAATCGGAGGAGATTTCTCCTTATGATAGTTAAATATGCTTGATACGCAAATTTCTTTTCAATATTTTTATTATAAGTACAAAGTGTAGGAAAACATTTCGAAAGTAAAATATAAATCTTAGCCAGCAAAGACATTTCGCACTTACGCCTACTATAACTACCATGTTCAATAGCAGGTTACCGCCACATTCCATGGCAGGTTATACAACTAAAACCATACAGGGCTCATATTGTTTCTTTGGATTTCCAACTAATGGTCAGGCTAAGGAACTACCCATTGCCATATGGGTACGCCTCCGGAAGGACTCCCCGAGACTCCTAACCGGATCTCTGCCAAAACATGGTCGGCTACCACCCTTCCTGGGTAATAAACAAAACCTCAGATATGCCACGCCCGGTCCTTTGGCACCTTTATACGAGAGCTCTCTAAACCAACTACATCACAAAGTAATATAATACAGCGTCCACATGAGTAAATATTTGGGCTCCATACCATGATACTACCCTTTTGCAGAAGGAATGGCTATACCCTAGGGAAGCAACCCTTGAAACCTTGCTGCATCTTTCCTGTTTCGAACATTACCGGGTTGTGAGGTTCAACGAAGTCTCGTCCACAAAGCTACGATTTTCACAAAAGCCACGCTTTGATCAACAAATGATCAGCAGCACTCAGCATGCCACATTATCAAATTGGGAATATATCGCTGATAACATTCAACTACATAACCTCTGAGCTTGTACGTCTCAGAAAAGGGTGTTAAGCTAAGAGAATAAATTCTCCGCCACCAACCGAAATGTATTTGAAAGAAATCTACTCTATATCTAAAAATGTAATGTCAGACATTACCATCCATACAAGTCTGTTCTGGGTTCGAACAGAACCGAAGGCACTTCCAAAGAAGCCCTTGCAATTCGGGTATTCACAATCCCGATCGGACTTCCCATCATAAAAGATATCTCTATACCGGAGCAACTCAGTGTAGAGACAATCGATAGGCCATCCTATCGTTCTCGCAAATACTGGGTTTTCACCACCGGTCTTTAATGCTATCCATAAACGACGTATCAATATTCAGAATGGGATTTATGACCCAAAGGTCCTCTCCCGGCTAAACCGAATAACGAGTGCTTATTTTAAAATAAGTGTACCATTCAAATTCAAGCAAATCATAACAAATAGCTATTTAAATGTAAATATTGATAGTCGATTATTTAACTATCAATAGATATGCACAACACCACCAGATTCCAAATAATTTCCCAAATTATTTATTTTCCAAAAAAATATCTTTACATGATATATTTATTTTTCCATACTTCAACCGTTTGAAAACAAATTTCAAATCACTTTTCAATTTATCTTTAAAAGATATAATCTCAAAACATTTCACTTCGTGTTGGAAAAAAATTTCCATACTTATTACATAATAAGAAATTCACAAATCTATTTTATTTCAACATTTGGAAAATATTCAATATACTTAAATCACAATTAAGTATATATTTCATTCTTTAAGGAAAACATTCTCTTAAACACATACGTTTGAGTGAAAACGAATGTTGCGTAAAACATCGTTACGACGACCCAAAATCACTAGTATGGGGATTCGAAATTAAGATAGATATATATAAATCCCAATACTATATAAAACATTTCCTTTTGAAAATCGTTTACTATAACAACAGTGTTATAGTCCACTATTTACTTTTATTTCTCGAAAGCGTCTATTTCAAAAATGAATGTCAAAATCTATGGTTCCGATACTTAATACATTTTAAAACATCTTTAAATCGTTTTAATGCTATTTAAAAGATCACTTCCTAAAACATTTCTTTAATATATCATTCACTATCCAAAATAGTGAATATACTTCGTTTACCCAATTCAACACTTCTACATATTTTAATTTAAAGGATTATCCACTATCCAAAATCGTGGATAATCTCCTTTAATAGTCTATGATAATTGACCTACCAAATTAAGTCGATTTCGGATTTATAAAATAATGTTTATAAATTCACATCGATATAAATTTTATAAAAACTTCGACTTATGAAATTCCTTAATTAACCAATCCTACGTATATCTCATTTAAATGCCAAAATCGAATTTATAAGTTAATTACTTATAAATCTTTTATTTTACAAAATCTATTAATTTTATAACTTCACAATTTATAAATCTATAAATTTCATTCACTTATGAGATCCATTTATACTCCATTTTAACACTTATAAAAATTCATTTTATAATTCCAATATTTTTAATTTATAAATATTAATTTTATAAATCTTTTATATAAACCATTTATAATAATCCAAAAATCCTAATTTAAACCATTTTACAAATTAATTAACTACTTATTTCAAAAATCACATTTCGGTTATATTTCAAAAAATTGTAACTTTTATAACATAAAAATTATAACGTTATTTATTTAAAATGAATTAATCCCAAAATTCAATAATATATATATATACACACACACTTTCAAAAATCACTTGAAAATCCTTTTAAATTCGAAATCGTTACTTTAACACTTTTAATTTTCCAAAATAGGCCCAATGCCGCAACAGCACTAAATATAACAATCGCGGCATCCAAAACATCATATATCATATGATAACAGAATATATCACCATATTTCTAAATAAATCAATACGGGTGAGGAATCCAGTTGGATCCCTCCAACCTGTTTCCCTGCATCCACATATGTTAGCACAATACCAATCCCGTTTCAAGACAGAATATCGCGGTACATGGGTTCATATGAAATATTATCCACTACTATGCGGCGTAATAGGGTCTCATCCGCTATATAATGCGGGAAAATCAACTCCAAGTACATATATAATACCAATTTCACATTAGGGTGAAATATCGCGGTATATGTTTTTAATAAATAACTTCCGCTTAATATACGGCGCATAGGGTCTATTTCAATACAATAGATAATAATTTATCATTCAAGCACATAATCAAGCAATTTTAAATCTAACTATTTAAAATTTAAATCGAAACCATTTCGATTGAGTGAAAGTTCTCACCTTGCTTTCAATAACGTTGCAGTGTTTTATTCCGAATAAAATAAAACGTGCGTTTAATTTTATCCAAAATTTTCACTAGCTCCAAACAACTCCAATCCAGCTCCATCGCGTAGTATTCGTCCATACAAACCCAACGCAGTTCGTTTCGTCCAAAACGGACCTCGTATGAAAGAGATATCGCACTTTAAAGTTTACACGAATTTAAATATAAATAATTTACAATTTTCTTCTTTCTTTATTTATTTTAACCTTCATCTATCTCGGTCATTAGATCTCTTTCAGCAAATCACGGTCGATGATGCTTTCTTCCTCCTTCCCAAATTATCACGTTCAAACAACGCATAAAGGCCGCCCTCCTTCATGAATTTACGCATCCTACTCGAGCCACCTGACGACGATCAGCGAGTGCCAGAAGATACGCCTAGCCCAGCACCACCACCGGCGTGATAGCTTCGAACTCGGTTTCCCTTTAATCTCGAAAATCGCACTCGAAACGACGACGAGCACGACCTCTTTTTGCCTCCAAACGACGACGATACCCAAAATATGTCGTTGGATCTGAAGATCTTCTCACTCTCTACAACTTTCATGTTGAAGGTTTCGGCTAATTGTCTATGGATTTGGAGAAAATAGAGGAGAAAGAATCACAATTTTCAGCCATTGAATATGTTAATGGCGGCTAGGGTTAGTTGCTTAGGGTTTCTGAAAAAAGTGGAGGGCTTTTATAGAAAATTTTGCGTGGACTATTCACCCCAAAAATTTTCGAACTCCAAACGAAGCGTGCCGCCTGGAATTTATAATGTTTTACCCCTATTCAAATGCAATGGAATATATATCAGAAGCCAATTTGATCATATTTGAAAGATAAGTTTTTGAATCGACTATTTAAATTCAAAATTCACTCGAATCAATTTCAATGCATTTTGGCTTGCTTCGGACAAACCGTAAGTCCGATTGATACGAAATTTGAAACCATATAATAATAAAACATTATGGATCCGATGAATCCGGTTTCGTCGAAATACGAGACTGTTTGAAAAATGGCTATTTTTACTCGTCAATTAAATATTAAAATATTCAATTTTCACAAATTAACTTTTAATTCAATTTTAAAAGTTCTATAACATCATCCTAACTCCAATATGATTAAATACAACTTTACTAATCAATTTTAATCACATTAAACCCAATTATCAATTATTTCTGCAATTTCAAATATTAAATTATCGATTTATTTATCCAATTAAATCTAGATATTCAAAATAAAATTTATTCATCTTATTAAATTTACTTGTGAATATTTAAAATAAATTAAATATACGAATTTCAAATGGCAGAAATTATGGGTCGTGACAAACTTCCCCCTTAAAAGAATTTCGTCCTTGAAATTACCAAGTAAGAAAACGTTACAAAATCCATTAACTTTTCAAAACAAATTGTTCAAATTGAATTTCAAATTCCCTTAAGTGTTTAACTTTCCCAAAATCCAGTAGTTACACTTCTTGCAATAACTTTACTATGTTTTCAAATCATACTTAGTTATCTTTTCAAAACCAACTATATCGTTTAACTTTCAACTCAAAATCAAAACTTTAGTTTCCAAAATTTTCTAATTTTCTTAAAAATTTTCTAACGCCTTAAATTTTCAGAAAAATTCGCCATAGTCTCCTTTGCGCGGTTCGATCCGAAAAAAATGGCAATATATATCACAAATATACATCTTGTCAAGTAACGAAGCATCACGCAGAGAAAAAAGTGTAAAAGTACGATATGTAATCCGAGATATGTACCTTATATATTATTAGCGAGCATATACGGCTAATATAGCGCGAAAGCGAGCTCCAAAAGCGAAGCAATGCACCATCCGCACCTACTAAACACTCAACAATAATGAGAAACATGCATATATGCAAGTAATATCAATATACCACATATATCACTACAACAACTACATATGCCAATATAGAAAATGCAACAAAAGTAATAAATGCAATCATCAACCAACTAGCATTCAACTAACATCCATAACCAAATCAATACACTTTCACTTCTCATTAATATTCAATGAATTGGTTTTCCAATTTAAATCACATTTGATTCATTAACATTGGATGTTTTTACTAACATTCATTTATTCATATTCAATTAGTTTGCATTCACTAATTTATATTCAAGTTGGTTTACTTCCAAATCAAATTCAATTCTATTTAAGATTCACTTAACTTCCAATTTGATTTCCATTATTTCAGCTTTCAATTTCATTAATTCAATTTCATATGGATTTCTATACAATCAACTAACAAAAATCTAAAAATCAATATATATCCAATACAACCAAATATCTTTACTTTGCTTACATTCATTCAATTTGATTCATCACATTTAATTAGCTTTTATGAATTAGCACTTGTATTGATTATTTCATATCGATTTATTTATATTCAATTTGGTTTACATTCCATTCATTCATTAATTCAATTTCTAATTCATTTAACCATGAAAGTTGAATTTCATTACACAAGTCAAGTTCATATTCTTTAATAACTTCATTTTATTAATTTACTTCAATACCAAAATCAACTTCATTCAACATCACTTAAGTCATATTCCATTTCAAACACCATTTGTTTAACTTAACTTAAATTTCCCTTATAAATCCAATTCAGATTCCAATTCTAAAGTAAATTCTGTTTAACTTTTAATTTTGGAAAATAATTTCCAAAATAAACAGGATTCAACATTTTCATTTCATAGTTTAAATTCATTTTTATTTACAACTCATATTTATAAATATATTCATATGGTTTCACTTCTTATATATAAGAATTTTTTCACAAGTAAATCACATCAATTATAACTCCATACTTTATAATTCATTTTCTTATACAATTTTTCTTTTAAATAACTTATATATTCTTATATTTTGAACGACCTAACAATCAATTTATATACACTTTAATAATTTTGAAAATTTTATTTCTTTATATATAAATATAATCAAGGTAAAATTATTTCGTTTACCTAATTTAAAATTATACTATGTCTGTTTGTCTTGTTTAAGAGTTTAGAAACCCCTATCTATATAGTTAGCTAGACTGCACCGACCAGAGTCTATAAGCAATCGACCGATAAGTCAACACAATACAAAACAATTTCGTATTCACTAACAGATACGCGCTCATATCTATTATAATACTCACACTCATTCTAGAGTACCGCTGACTCTATCTCTAATGAGTAATTCCCAACAGAGCCAAGGTTGTCACTTAACCATATGCTCTGATACCACTTTGTAAGGAACCGATTCTTCGACCCACGAAGGTCGAAATTAATACGTCCACTGTATCAACTGCCGAGCAATCGAATGCCGAAAAACCAAACCCTTGGGGTTTAAGAAGAAGAAAACAATAAAAGAAGAAAGAAAAAGCAATAGAACAATATCAGAATCTCACAATCGCAACGGAACAACATATAATAGATAAATGAATATCTTTAAAACAAAGAACTATATCAATTATTACATTTCATCACATCACATTACATTATCAGAGTTTACAACAACAAACAGTGGAAAAAAATACTATATACTAGTTGATACGCCAAGCCATCCAGCTTGCCTCCAGATCTCTACAGCAACTCCTGAATTTCCAGAATGACCTGATAACCTGACTCTATACTGCCCGTGTTAAAATTGGTGGGCACCCAGAGTTTAGGAAGGAAACAATAAACTCCAGGTCAATCATGGGACTGGTGTGAGAACTTAAAACAGTTTATCATTAAAAATAAACAAGAAATTATTTTAAATTAGATTCGCAATGCTTTTTAGAAAATGAGACTACCATAAGGCCTCCCGCACATGCACACAATGCAAGCGCAGAATCAGAGGAGATTTCTCCTTATGATAGTTAAATATGCTTGATACGCAAATTTATTTTCAATATTTTTATTATAAGTGCAAAGTGTAGGAAAACATTTCGAAAGTAAAATATAAATCTTAGCCAGCATAGACATTTCGCACTTATGCCTACTATAGCTACCATGTTCAATAGTAGGTTACCTCCATATTCCATGGCAGGTTATACAACTAAAACCGTACTGGGCTCGTATTGTTTCTTTGGATTTCCAACTAATGGTCAGGCCAAGGAACTTCCCATTGCACATGGATATGCCTCTGGAAGGACGCCTCGAGACTCCTTACTGGATCTCTGCCAACACAAGGCCGGCTACCCCCCTTCCCGGGGAATAAACAAAACCTCAGATATGCCACCCCCGGTCCTTTGGGACCTTTATACGAGAGCTCTCTAAACCAACAACATCACAAGGTAATAAAATAAAGTGTCCACATGAGTAAGTATCTGGGCTCCATACCATGATACTACCCTTTTCCAGAAGGAATGGCCATACCCTAGGGAAGCTACCCCTGAAACCTTGCTGCATCTTTCCTGTTTCGACCATTGCCGCGTTGTGAGGTTCGACGAAGTCACGTCCACAAAGCTACGCTTTTCACAAAAGCCACGCTTTGATCAACAAATGATCAGCAACATTCAACATGCCACATTACCAAATTGGGAATATATCGCTGAGCTCATACATCTCAAAGAAGGATGTTAAGCTAAGAGAATAAATTCTCGCCACCAACAGAAATGTATTTGAAAGAAATCTGCTTTATATCTCAAAATGTAATGTCAGACATTACCATCCATATAAGTCTTTTCTGGGTTCGAACAGAACCGAAGGCACTTCCAAAGAAGCCCTTGCAATCCGGGTATTCACAACCCAATCGGACTTCCCATCACAAAGGAAATTTCTATACCGGAGCAACTCAGCGCAAAGACAATCGATAGGTCATCCTATCATTCTCGCAAATACCGGGTCTTCACCACCGGTCTTCAATGCTATCCATAAATGACGTATCAATATTCGGAATGGGATTTATGACCCAAAGGTCCTCTCCCGGCTAAACCGAATAACGAGCGCTTATTTTAAAATAAGTGTAGCATTCAAATTCAAGCAAATCATAACAAATAACTTTTTAAATGTAAATATTGATAGTCGATTATTTAACTATCAATAGATATGCACAACACCACCAGATTCCAAATAATTTCCCAAATTATTTATTTTCCAAAAAAATATCTTTACACGATATATTTATTTTTCCATACTTCAACCGTTTGAAAACAAATTTCAAATCACTTTTCAATTTATCTTTAAAAGATATAATCTCAAAACATTTCACTTCGTGTTGGAAAAATATTTCCGTACTTATTAAATAATAAGAAATTCACAAATCTATTTATTTTCAACATTTGGAAAATATTCAACATACTTAAATCACAATTAAGTATATATTTCATTCTTTAAGGAAAATATTCTCTTAAACACGTACGTTTGAGTCAAAACGAATGTTGCGTAAAACATCGTTACGACGACCCAAAATCACTAGTATTGGGATTCGAAATTAAGATAGATATATATAAATCCCAATACTATATAAAACTTTTCCTTTCGAAAATCATTTACTATAACAACAGTGTTATAGTCCACTATTTCCTTTTATTTCTCGAAAATGTCTATTTCAAAAATGAATGTCGAAATCTAAGGTTTGATACTTAATATATTTTAAAACATCTTTAAATCGTTTTAATGCTATTTAAAAGATCACTTCCTAAAACATTTCCTTAATATATTATTCACTGTCCAAAATCGTGAATATACTTCGTTTACCCAATTCATCGCTTTTACATATTTTTATTTAAAGGATTATCCACTGTCCAAAATCGTGGATAATCTCCTTTAATAGTCTATGATAATTGACTTATAAAAATAAGTCGATTTCGGATTTATAAAACAACGTTTATAAATACACATCGATATAAATTTTAAAAAAACTTCGACTTATAAAATTCCTTAATTAACAAATCCTACGTATATCACATTTAAATGCCAAAATCCAATTTATAAGTTAATTACCTATAAATCTTTTATTTAAAAAATCTATTCATTATATAACTTCACAATTTATAAATCTATAAATTTCATTCACTTATGAAATCCATTTATACTTCATTTTAACAATTATAAAAACTCGTTTTATAATTCCAATATTTTTAATTTATAAATATCAATTTTATAAATCTTTTATATAAACTTTTTATAATAATCCAAAAATCCCAATTTAAACCATTTTACAAATTAATTACCTACTTATTTCAAAAATCACATTTCGGTTATATTTCCAAAAGTCATAACTTTTATGACATAAAAATTATAACGTTATTTATTTAAAATGAATTAATACCAAAATTCAATAAAATATATATATACTTTCAAAAATCACTTGAAAATCCTTTTAAATTCGAAATCGTTACTTTAACACTTTTAATTTTCCAAAATAGGCCCAATGCTGCAACAGCACTAAATATAACAATCATGGCATCCAAAACATCATATATCATATGATAACAGAATATATCACAATATTTGTAAATAAATCAATACGGGTGAGGAATCCAGTTGGATCCCTCTAACCTGTTTCCCTGCATCCACAGATGTTAGCACAATACCAATCCCGTTTCAAGACGGAATATCGCGGTACATGGGTTCATATAAAATATTATCCGCTATTATACGGCGCAATAGGGTCTCATCCGCTATATAATGCGGGAAAATCAACTCCAAGTACATATATAATACCAATTTCACATCAAGGTGAAATATCGCGCTATATATATTTAATAAATAACATCCGCTTAATATACGGCGCATATGGTCTATTTCAATACAATAGATAATTATTTATCATTCAAGCATATAATCAAGCAACTTTATATCCAACTATTTAAAATTTAAAATGAAACAATTTCGATTGAGTGAGAAGTTCTCACCTTGCTTTCAATAACGTTGCAGTGTTTTATTTCGAATAAAATTAAACGTGCGTTTAATTTTATCCAAAATTTTCACTAGCTCCAAACGACTCTAATCCAGCTCCATCGCGTAGTATTCGTCCATACGAACCCAAATTATCACGTTCAGCAAATCACGGTCGATGATGCTTTCTTCCTCCTTCCCAAATTATCACGTTCAAACAACCCATAAAGGCCGCCCTCCTTCATGAATTTACGCATCCTACTCGAGCCACCTGACGATGATCAGCGAGTGCTAGAAGATACGCCTAGCCCAGCACCACCACCGGCCGTGACAGCTTCGAACTCGGTTGCCCCTTAATCTCGAAAATCGTGCTCGAAACGACGACGTACACGGCCTCTTTTTGCCTCCAAACGACGACGATACCCAAAATGTACCGTTGGATCTGAAGATCTTCTAACGCTATACAACATTCATGTTGAAGGTTTCGGCTAATTGTCTATGGATTTGGAGAAAATAGAGGAGAAAGAATCACAATTTTCGGCCATTGAATATGTTAATGGAGGCTAGGGTTAGTTGCTTAGGGTTTCTGAAAAAAGAAAAAAGTTGAGGGCTTTTACGCGCGCACTATTCACCCCAAAAAATTTCGAACTCCAAACGAAGTGTGCCGCCTGGCGTTTATAATGCTTTACCCCTATTCCGAAGGCAATGGAATATATACCGAAAGCCAATTCAATCATATTTGAAAGATAAGTTTTTGAATCGACTATTTAAATTCAAAATTCACTCGAATCGATTTCAGTGCGTTTTGGCTTGCCCCGGACAAACCGTAAGTCTGATTGACACAAAATTTGAAACTATACAACAATAAAACAGTATGAATTCGATGAAACTGGTTTCGACGAAATCCAAGACTGTTTGAAAAATGGCTATTTTTACTCGTCAATTAAATATTAATATGTTCAATTTTCACAAATTAACTTTTAATTCAATTTTAAAAGTTCTATAACATCATCCTAACTCGAATGTGATTAAATACAACTTTACTAATCAATTTTGATCACATTAATCCCAATTATCAATTATTTCTGTAATTTCAAATATTAAATTATCGATTTAATTCTCCAACTAAATCTAGATATTCAAAATAAAATTTATTCAGCTTATTAAACTTACTTGCGAATATTTAAAATAAATTAAATATACGAATTTCAAATGGCAGAAATTCTGGGTCGTTACATTCAAGGAAGTACGAGACTTCAATAGGACATGAGGATACTCTAGGATAGCCCTCTGGGTTGGCGTAATGAAGCTGCACTCCTGGAGGCAGGTCTGTAGGTGTTCCATCAAGAGATTATCTATTATTTTAAGTTCTATAGAATTTTAATGTATGGTATTCTCTTGGTATGATTATCTACTATTTTTACATAACTAACTTATGTGAAACGAACCGTGAACTGTGAACTGTAATGTGTGGTATCCTCATGGTGCATACGTTTCACAGTTGCCTTGCTTCATTAATGTTTTGCATTCTATACACTTCATGACCAAATATTAGTTTATGCATTGTTGATTTATGTGTCGACTACTCCAGGATCATCAATAGATTATTACTTAGTGCTTCTATGGCTAACTGGATTATTAAATCTGATAATATATAATTTACCAAGTAAAGCCTTCTATGTGATTGGGATATATGTAAACCAAAGCAGACCTCCAGTTATTTTGTAAGATTTCTCTTAAGATAGGGATAAACCAGAAGTATCTAGTTTCTTTATGGTACATGTTGGGGACCAATTAGCCTATTTTATTAATCATACGAGCCAACTGTTGCCATGATTGTCCTATATTAACACAACTACACTCTCTCTAGCATAATAATATTGGTTCATTCACATCTTGTTCATATCTTGATGGAAATACTTTTAACGAATTTGTATCTGATGAGGATAAGTATTTCAACCATATCTTAATATAAAAACATGTAAATTATGTTATTACTTTTAGCTGTATTGGTTTTTATTGCACTTTAAGTATGGTTATAGTCGTGATTTGGTTATATTCATTTCTTGATCCAACCTACTAAACCTTGATTCGAATCGCAGTCTTATCAAAATATCACCTGCCGTAAATCACAAATATGTTGCTGCACATCCGCCTTATTATTCGTTAGACATTCGAATCTTGTCCTAGTTATGCTTACAACTTCCCGCTATTATGTTTTATTCTTTATAAAATTCTATCAGCCTAGATAGGCTTAGCATGTAATTATTTTTGGATGTATCTTTGAGTATATTTCTTTACCTTATAGGAAATGGTACTAAAGGAAAATAAAGAATTAACGTGGAAGTTAGATGTTCATAGGAAACTATATGCTCATAGGACGTAAGATTAAATTTGATCATTTCTACTGACTTGTGGTGCAAGATCCTGTTTTACTAATAAGGATGATCAAATTGAAAGACGATTTAACTTGATATAGGATCGCAAGGAAGATGATGAAGATGGAAAGCCCTTAAATCATAGTGAAGATAATAGAAAGGAAAGGTGCAATACCATTTTCAACAGTTGGATAGGGGCAAATAATGCTACTTAAATATGATACATATTTTCCGTTCAAGACATAAGAGAGAGAAATCACATGGAATGCATACAAAAAATCTTGTTAAGCTATTCCCAGTCTTTGATGTAAGTATTTAGAAAATTGTAGGTGTTTTCCCTTTTCTTCTTTTTTTCTTTGGATGGCCCTGTTTAATCATCGTATAATTCATTTCAAATGTAGTAGCTCTAATTCTATATATCATATTTTCTTATTCTCGTTATACTTCTCACTAGCAGTGTTCTATGCACTTATAAACTATTGCCTAAGGGCAGTAGTGTTCACGGTTACACTACTGCCTAGGCAGTACTATGGTGTACGATGCTGTCTTTACACTGCTACCTAGTGCAGTAGTGTATATTATTACACTGCTGCCCAAGGCAGTAGTGTACACTTTTACACTGCTGCCTATGGTGGTAGCGTACACACTGCCCATAGGCAGTAGTGTGGTATACACATTACTGCCACGAGGCAGTAGTGTACACATTGCTGCAACAAACAGTAGTGTGAAGTACACTATTGCCTAGTGGCAGTTTTGTATATTCTTACACTGCTGTTATTAAGCAGCAGTGCATGCACTGCTGTGCACAGCAGTGCATAGATTTGTGCACTACTATCCACAGCAGTGTACCCTTTGTTCCGGACTCTGTCCGAAGGGGCACCAAGCTCCGGCAAGGTCGGGGTATCGGGGTGAGGTTCATGTTTTATAAAATTAAACAAATTCTATAAAATTAACTAAGTGTAAGTTAAGTAAATTTTATAAAAAATAATAATATAACTATATAAAAAAGTATAATAATAATGATGATGGTGGTGTGTGACGACCCAGTATTTTCAACCATTCGCATCCGCACATTGTCGGACTTGAAGTGTTCAAAATACTGCGTTGTGAAATAAATTTGGCAAAACTCAGAATATACAATAAAAAAAAAAATCACAGAATCACATACACAGATATCAGAATCTCGCAGCGGAAATAAAAATTTTAGTGGTTCATGAAGCCACTGATACAACTTTACAAAACAGAACTTACCTTGTCTATAATACTCAATACAAATTTAAACATAATAGAGATAGAGTCTTCAAAGTCTGGGATTCCAGAAAGAATAAAGGCTGAAACAGCTTCCAACAGCACGAATGATTTACTGAGTGTCCTAGCTACGGAGAAGAAACTGAAGCTGCAACTCAGGCTGACCCGAGCGTACAATAAAACAAAACACTCGAGTCAGGACATACATACTTATATAATGTAAGCTAAATCAAGTGTACTGTAATATATAGCAAGTAACTCAAAGGATGCCTGGGACCGCCCATCCTCTAAGGATCCGTTAAACTATTTACTATGTAGTATATTGCGCTATTATAATAGTGTCTATTTATAAAGTAAACATACTTATTTCTTAGCATTAAGGGGTTACCCATATAGCCCTTAACACGTAATAGTCCCAGTAGTCCATCCAATATCATAGCTCCTCCTGATCGGGAAGCAACTAGAGGATACCACACGGGCTACGGGAGAAAACCAAACTCGTACAAGGCTCGATATGGTAGGTGACACGGCACAACTAGGCAATGCCAGGGTAGATATACCAATTGCTATCCGGACCGGTGGTAACGCGAAGCCGCAGCAACCGCCCACCTCGAACAACACTCCCAAATCAAAGGGTGCACCCAAACAATCACATAAGCAATAGAATGGTATACGAAGAAGTGCGTTCGATCAGAGGAGCTACCTCATTAATCCGAGAATCGCTCCTGTTTTAGCCACCTTATGCCAACTCACGGGAGTCGGGTCCACGTATATACCTTTCAGGAAACCGTCACCACCAACCTACTTCATTCTGGAATCTCCACCGCGCACACGGTTAGTCAAAGTGGTTTTCGGTATCGACAGAGAGTATGTCCATATCCGATCCCGGTCTCTTTGCCAACCAAACGTTATTATAACCCGTGGTCATTTAAAAACAGTTTATTCTTTAAAACCAGAATAATTATTTCTATTTCAAAACTGTAAATACGATATCATTTTAAAACCCAAAACAATAGGGTATCGTTATATTCGAATATAATTCTTTTCCAAAACAATACTGCTTAAAATTATAATATCTGGAAACCAAATATTTGAATTATATCTTCAAAACATAATATTTTGGAAATTTTACCTTAAATCCATAACTCCCAAACACAATGGTTTGGACATTCAACAGTATATAGAATAAATGATTTAACTTTATGGTTACTTTGTAAAGAAGATAATTTACATAGCTTTACAAATATATTTCTTTATTTAAAGTTTTAAACCATAATTTAAATATCACTTTATGTTCCTAAAACCATTTCAATTTCTATATATATATTCAATTTGGAGTATTTACTGTTCAAACTAAGTTTGGGTTTTATTCTTTCAACAAGTCAATGTTTTATTATTTAGTCTTGAATATTCCCATAAATTCTATAAATAAAACTCCAAATTTTAGCCCTTAAATATCTTCAAAATTTACTTAATACCAGAATATTCATCTTAAATTTATTAAGGAAAATCTAGTTATAAATATCTTATCTTAAGATTTCCAAACTTAAATATAAAATAAAATTTATCAAATCCCATAAATTTTAAAACAATCAAATTCTAGATTCTATAGCACTTAGGAAATGTTACCTAAAGTTATGGGTAAAACTAGTCCAATTTCAAAAAGACAGCATTTAAATGCTACAGTAGATCGTTTGACTTAATAAATATTTCTAAATATAACTCATTTATTTATTTATTTATTAACTGCAATCTTAATCTTTCAAAATCCAGAATTTCCAAACTAAGTTATATTTCAAATTTTTATTCAAATATTTATTTATTTATTTCATTTAAAATTTGTTCAAAAAAACAAATAAAATCCTTTAAAGATAATAAATCAAATATTTAACTTCCAAAATAATTTTAAATATTTCAGAAAAATATTATAAGGACCACGGGCCTGTATATAGTTTTCTAGCCTAGGTCAAGTGATACGGATTTCTATCATTTCAATCCATAATTTATAAACTCCGGGTTCTATCATTTCAAACCCGCAATCCCAAGTTGTCAGATAAGCAGTTAACAACATAGATGAACAATAATAATCAATTAGGCCTATCGTCTCAGCCCATAACAATCTAAATATAACAGGGAACTTGCAGTGTGATTTAAGCAGTAAATAAACAATAATAAAATATAACTGCAGAATATCATACAACAGATAATAACTGATGAGGTGTCCATTTAAATGGGGTTCATCATTTTATACAACATTACAGACAGATAGTAGTGAATTAAATTTCTACACATACACTTGCAAAAATTTACGAAATATAAATACGTATGTCTGGTGAGAAATACACACCTGGATGTTGCAGAAAATTTGATTTCAAAAACGGCTATTCACCGGTAAAGACCGACAGAGGGTAACGATAAAATTTCTCGGATGTCGCCTAGATCCAAATCTAGAACAAAATTCAAATATTTTGAAACGCGACTTTAGAAATTTCGGTCAAAGGAAAATTTAAGATAGAACGAAAATTGATTTGCTTTGCTCGACCACTCCGCCGTGTAATAAGGCCAAAATATAGCCCAAAATGTGAACCGGGCTAACACTAAAAATTCCGACAAAATTTTCTAAAGTCAGACTAAGCAACAGGGTGAAGTTTTCCTACTCTATGTCGTGATACACATGTACACGTGCACACTTAAAATTTCAACTTACACGTGTACATGTACACACTCACGCCATACATACTCGTGCACACTTGCTTGCCTAACATACTTCAATCCTAGATTCATCCTTTCTGGAATTCATTTCCTAATTTACATTTTAACTAAATTTGCACCACTGCTTTCTGACTCCACTCATCTTTAAATCCAGATCTCAACTTTCCAGGCTCAAACTGGAAAAATGCAAACCCAAGGTTCATGCACACTTGCTTCGAGAAAGTCCCATCTTTGCTTCGAGTCGCATGTGTCTCTGCTTCGAGACAATTTGTCAAATCTTCGGGTCACCCTTGTTAATACTTCGAGACCAAATTCATGCATTTCTCTGTGTATGCTTTGGAGACAGCTGCTTCCATTGTTAACCACTTCGAGACAAAATCCAACTCTGAAGCTTTGAACACAAAAGACTGCCTACCTACCTCCATCAGCAAAAATATTTGAACAGCTATGCCTACTAACTTGATCAACTACCCACTCCTTTGTTATAACATTATGAAGGCCACTACTTTCTACCAACTACTGCACTTTACTCCTACTTCTTTCTACCATTCCAGTCTTCACTACCTAGGTCAGATGTACCTCAACACTCTTAGATACCTAGGTGCACACTGTGACACACTTGAAGCCTATATACTTGTGATACCACATGGGTAGCCTACTGCTAAACTTATAAACATGCAGATAAAACTGAACTCACTCCCTAGTCCTAGCTTATTCCTATCTTCTGCACCAACAAACCACATATCAGCCCTATGCAGACAAAATGTGAATCAGTGACCAAATCATGCACAGCCTATTACCCAATTTTACATATATACTGGCTTGCTCTTTGACATACATGCAACTGCAGCCTTACATATACTATTTCTAGCCTATCAAAACTTTTATGAAACCAAGCAAACCCTCACCAGTGTTCAATTTTATTTCCTCTTCAATTCTTAACTTCCCAGGCTCAACTTGTACATGCTCACCGTGATACAAATGTGTATAGCCTATCCCACAATTTTATATATATGCAGACTTAACTTTTTATGACACAATTGAAATCTGAAAACTCTCATGCTTGGTTTCTATGCAACAACTTTCCTATGGACTTATGCACGCACAGATTCCATACTAAATGTATGTATCCTATTCACAACAGTGGCATGCCAACCTCCTCAACAATCAACTCATCCCCCAGTCACTCACTACACTTACCTATTCTCAGACAACTCTAGGACAAGGCATGGCATACACACAATAGAAATGGCCGAGCAAGGCATAGATAGAACAACATTTCCGAGAAAGAGGAAGGAAGAAAACATCTGTCAGGGAAAAAGAAAATAAACAATTTATTTACCTGATAGCTTTCGAGAAGAAGCATAGGTAGGAAACATGAAACGATGGTTTTGAGGTGGTGTTTATATATGTATGATTTTGTTTGTGAGCAAAACAGAGATGCGCAGTTATAGGAAGAGAGGAATTACTGATCTATCTCAAAACTTCCAGGCCTTCGAAAATTCATTTGTTCCCATTTAATCAGTTGCTTGATTTGTATTATATAGGTAGTATGTTGAACAGATAGTGGGCGAAATCAGAGGAAGAGAAGAGAAATGCAACAGTCTAGATATTAAGCTATCAGTTTCAAAAGAATGGTTATGAATCAGATTTGAATGCTATGAAAAGAAAAAAAAAACGGCAAGGCCTTGAACAATATCAGTTTTACAATTTATACGTGATGAGCTCCTTTTAGTTTGCAAAGTTTTGAAATATCAGAGGAGGCCGAGAGATAAAAAATGTATCTGATAAATTTAAGGCCAAATCAAAGCTCATTTCAGTTTTATAAGATAAATGCTTATACACGTGATTTGCTTTCAGTTTACACATTTTTGGTTTACAGGCAAACAAACGCAAGCATTTATTTGATACATATTTGTTTAAATCTTTGTATGAATATAGATGTGGATGCAAAAGCCAGTGTGAGTTTATAGAGACAAATAGAATGAATGCTTGTATATCTGATGAGAACAGAGGCATAGGAAAGGAATTGATGTGCATGATGATTTCTAAAGAGGCAGTTATATTTCACACGTCTATCTTTAATTTTTGTACGTTACTACTTGTTGAATAAAATAAAAAACCAGATTAATTGCGTGAGGCACTAATCATACATATGTAAATATAGATGCGTGATATAAGCCTGGATACAACGTTTGTACGTTATTTTATGCTCATCTCATGTTTGAAAAAAAATATGAACTGTGTCTGGTTATAAAGTTTGTATGTTACTTTATGTTCATTTCCATTTCATTTTATTTAATTGATTTTGGTTTGAAAACAATGAATGGAAAGGCAAAAATCTATGCAAAGAAAACGTATACAAATTATTAAAACCAAAACTGACCATTTAAACCAAAGTAACGTTGGGAATAAAATACTGACTGATATCTTTCTTCAAAATTATTCGAAAACTTGATTTTTGCACTACGTTAAACAGACGCAGTCCAAAACATCAAAAATTTTCACAAAATTCACATTTTAAAAACACATGTTTTGTTACGTTGCTTTATACCCTATAATTGACTCGTCTGTCAAACGCGAAATTTAACTGTTCAATCTTAGATTAAATTTTCACAGATATTATTTAATTTTATGGACACAAAATTTTTTATTTTATAAAATATATCTCCAAATTAAATCTTTAAACTATATTGTTAAACACCATTTATATAAATATATTTTCAAAATTAACAAATTAAAATAAATAAATAGCTGAAAACTAGGGCTGTTACACTCTCCCCCACTTAAGAACTTTTCGTCCTCGAAAAGGAACGGAAGAAGAGAAACAAAAAAGATAAGCTAGATAAACAAGAATCTTAAACGAATAGTTCCGGTATTTGAAGAACGAAAAGATCCACTAGAATCGGTTTACCTTTTTCGGTTTGACTGTCAGGCTCTGGGTGATAAACGGTGCTCGGGTCCCGATGAGTAACAAAGATTTCAAAGATTATAGAAAGATTTCTAAACAGACTGGTATAAGCAATAGCCTCCCCATTCTGTAGCAGATAGGAAAACCAAGGACACTCAAAGATAGTTTTTAAACAAAATAGGATAATAACTTTGAAATCATAATTCTTTTGAAATCATAATACTTTGAAAGTCATTAAATTTATAAATATTATCATTTGGAAAACATACTACTAAAATCATAACACCCTTAAAATATTTCATTTATTTAATTATAAATTTTCCAAAACATTTTATTTTTAGAACAGCAGCACTTATAATATGCTATAGTAGATATAATAGTATTTCCAATCAGTTCTATTTCTGAAATATTTATTTGGATATTATTTACTTATATTTTATAAAACAACTTTTATGCATGGAATGTCCAACTTCATTTATTAAGTCAAAGTTCCTTATTTTACTTAACTCTTAATTTTTAACAAATAACCTAACACTTTATTTAAAATTCTTTTTTTTTATATAAATAAGATATTCCTTCTTAAAATTTCCATTTGAAACCAATTCTCAATTATCAATTTTAGTGATATTCAAATACATCCTAACTATTTAAATCATAATTATTCATTTAAGGAAATAACCTTTATTAAATTTCTCAGTTGGATTTAAGGTTCCATATTAAATCAACTTTGCTTATTAGGTTATTTAAATAAATTCCTTAAATTCCCTTTTCTTATTTACCTCTATTAATCCTTTATAACTAAAATTTAAGTATATAACATTTATTATAACCACTCAAATTTTATTTATAAAATCCCTTTTTATATTGTATATTACCCAATTATATTGTTAACTTTTGAAAAATCAAGGTAAGTTATATTGAAATGAGATTGGGTATTATACAACTAAAACTTCCAAATTTAATTATCTCAAGTTGAAATTATTCTTATCCAAGAATTTTATTTATTTTTCCTTTTTATTTTATTGAAATTTTTCCTTAAGATAAATTTTAAGAATTGAATTTCTGATTCCCTTCAAACCATTTAGAGATAAAATATATATACATAATATGTCAAATCAAATTTAAATTATATATCTATATATATTAAGTCATTTTTAGAAATTCAAATCAATTAAAATCTCAAGGAAATACTGTAGCCAGACTACAGAATGGTCTTTCACTTCGAAACTCGAAAATGAATGTCGATGATGCTGCAGTCATCACCGAAATTATTTTCCAGCGGCAAAGAGAAGAGCACTAAATTTTAAAATTCTTTGGAAACAAATTTCTATTCGAAAATACTTTAAATAATATATCCTTTTAAAATTTTAAACACAAGGTTTGAAATCATCAGAGATTGAATTCTCAAGTTCTTGTTTTAAGTTCATTTCTGTTTCTAAATTGATTTATAACCATTGTTTATATTCAATTATTTATCTTAGACAAAATACCTAGCTTACAAAACCATAAATGAAATCAAAACTATTATCTTTTTGACAACTAGTTAAATTAATTATAAAATTCTGAAAAATTATATTCATATGTATATTAGATTTTATTTTCAAATATAGAAATAAATTTTTCAAAACAAAGATAAAGATTCAAATTTTGATGAACTCCAATAATTCAAGATAAGTTGAAATCAGAAGATCTGATAATTAAATAACCGAATAAGGGACTGGGTAAGTCTACATAAATCGCGGACAAACTTGACCGGGTTATCCGTGACTTAAAAAGTCAGGTCGATGTGGTTGGGTAAATCCACATTTTGTTCTGAAGAGATAGAGTTCAGAATAACCAAAGATACTAGCATATGAACCGATGATAAATATAAATCTCCGGTGAATCAATGCTGATTGTAAAGGAGTTTCACCCCTTATTACAAAAATGGCAAGACCGCCAATTCACTATAGAAATCATACGAAGTGGAGTTATGGGATACTCCAGAATCTTAAGTAGATGAAAAGTGAGGGCACGAATGAATTTTGGAACCATAGGGAATGTTCCAAAAATTCGAAAGGAAGAGATTCAAGCTCAAATGAAGGTAATTCTATAAATCTAATTTACCATATATTCTAAGTTTTGCCTAGAGCCAAAGCTCTGATACCAGCTGTGACGACCCAGTATTTTCAACCATTCGCATCCGCACATTGTCGGACTTGAAGTGTTCAAAATACTGCGTTGTGAAATAAATTTGGCAAAACTCAGAATATACAATAAAAAAAAAAATCACAGAATCACATACACAGATATCAGAATCTCGCAGCGGAAATAAAAATTTTAGTGGTTCATGAAGCCACTGATACAACTTTACAAAACAGAACTTACCTTGTCTATAATACTCAATACAAATTTAAACATAATAGAGATAGAGTCTTCAAAGTCTGGGATTCCAGAAAGAATAAAGGCTGAAACAGCTTCCAACAGCACGAATGATTTACTGAGTGTCCTAGCTACGGAGAAGAAACTGAAGCTGCAACTCAGGCTGACCCGAGCGTACAATAAAACAAAACACTCGAGTCAGGACATACATACTTATATAATGTAAGCTAAATCAAGTGTACTGTAATATATAGCAAGTAACTCAAAGGATGCCTGGGACCGCCCATCCTCTAAGGATCCGTTAAACTATTTACTATGTAGTATATTGCGCTATTATAATAGTGTCTATTTATAAAGTAAACATACTTATTTCTTAGCATTAAGGGGTTACCCATATAGCCCTTAACACGTAATAGTCCCAGTAGTCCATCCAATATCATAGCTCCTCCTGATCGGGAAGCAACTAGAGGATACCACACGGGCTACGGGAGAAAACCAAACTCGTACAAGGCTCGATATGGTAGGTGACACGGCACAACTAGGCAATGCCAGGGTAGATATACCAATTGCTATCCGGACCGGTGGTAACGCGAAGCCGCAGCAACCGCCCACCTCGAACAACACTCCCAAATCAAAGGGTGCACCCAAACAATCACATAAGCAATAGAATGGTATACGAAGAAGTGCGTTCGATCAGAGGAGCTACCTCATTAATCCGAGAATCGCTCCTGTTTTAGCCACCTTATGCCAACTCACGGGAGTCGGGTCCACGTATATACCTTTCAGGAAACCGTCACCACCAACCTACTTCATTCTGGAATCTCCACCGCGCACACGGTTAGTCAAAGTGGTTTTCGGTATCGACAGAGAGTATGTCCATATCCGATCCCGGTCTCTTTGCCAACCAAACGTTATTATAACCCGTGGTCATTTAAAAACAGTTTATTCTTTAAAACCAGAATAATTATTTCTATTTCAAAACTGTAAATACGATATCATTTTAAAACCCAAAACAATAGGGTATCGTTATATTCGAATATAATTCTTTTCCAAAACAATACTGCTTAAAATTATAATATCTGGAAACCAAATATTTGAATTATATCTTCAAAACATAATATTTTGGAAATTTTACCTTAAATCCATAACTCCCAAACACAATGGTTTGGACATTCAACAGTATATAGAATAAATGATTTAACTTTATGGTTACTTTGTAAAGAAGATAATTTACATAGCTTTACAAATATATTTCTTTATTTAAAGTTTTAAACCATAATTTAAATATCACTTTATGTTCCTAAAACCATTTCAATTTCTATATATATATTCAATTTGGAGTATTTACTGTTCAAACTAAGTTTGGGTTTTATTCTTTCAACAAGTCAATGTTTTATTATTTAGTCTTGAATATTCCCATAAATTCTATAAATAAAACTCCAAATTTTAGCCATTAAATATCTTCAAAATTTACTTAATACCAGAATATTCATCTTAAATTTATTAAGGAAAATCTAGTTATAAATATCTTATCTTAAGATTTCCAAACTTAAATATAAAATAAAATTTATCAAATCCCATAAATTTTAAAACAATCAAATTCTAGATTCTATAGCACTTAGGAAATGTTACCTAAAGTTATGGGTAAAACTAGTCCAATTTCAAAAAGACAGCATTTAAATGCTGCAGTAGATCGTTTGACTTAATAAATATTTCTAAATATAACTCATTTATTTATTTATTTATTAACTGCAATCTTAATCTTTCAAAATCCAGAATTTCCAAACTAAGTTATATTTCAAATTTTTATTCAAATATTTATTTATTTATTTCATTTAAAATTTGTTCAAAAAAACAAATAAAATCCTTTAAAGATAATAAATCAAATATTTAACTTCCAAAATAATTTTAAATATTTCAGAAAAATATTATAAGGACCACGGGCCTGTATATAGTTTTCTAGCCTAGGTCAAGTGATACGGATTTCTATCATTTCAATCCATAATTTATAAACTCCGGGTTCTATCATTTCAAACCCGCAATCCCAAGTTGTCAGATAAGCAGTTAACAACATAGATGAACAATAATAATCAATTAGGCCTATCGTCTCAGCCCATAACAATCTAAATATAACAGGGAACTTGCAGTGTGATTTAAGCAGTAAATAAACAATAATAAAATATAACTGCAGAATATCATACAACAGATAATAACTGATGAGGTGTCCATTTAAATGGGGTTCATCATTTTATACAACATTACAGACATATAGTAGTGAATTAAATTTCTACACATACACTTGCAAAAATTTACGAAATATAAATACGTATGTCTGGTGAGAAATACTCACCTGGATGTTGCAGAAAATTTGATTTCAAAAACGGCTATTCACCGGTAAAGACCGACAGAGGGTAACGATAAAATTTCTCGGATGTCGCCTAGATCCAAATCTAGAACAAAATTCAAATATTTTGAAACGCGACTTTAGAAATTTCGGTCAAAGGAAAATTTAAGATAGAACGAAAATTGATTTGTTTTGCTCGACCACTCCGCCGTGTAATAAGGCCAAAATATAGCCCAAAATGTGAACCGGGCTAACACTAAAAATTCCGACAAAATTTTCTAAAGTCAGACTAAGCAACAGGGTGAAGTTTTCCTACTCTATGTCGTGATACACATGTACACGTGCACACTTAAAATTTCAACTTACACGTGTACATGTACACACTCACGCCATACATACTCGTGCACACTTGCTTGCCTAACATACTTCAATCCTAGATTCATCCTTTCTGGAATTCATTTCCTAATTTACATTTTAACTAAATTTGCACCACTGCTTTCTGACTCCACTCATCTTTAAATCCAGATCTCAACTTTCCAGGCTCAAACTGGAAAAATGCAAACCCAAGGTTCATGCACACTTGCTTCGAGAAAGTCCCATCTTTGCTTCGAGTCGCATGTGTCTCTGCTTCGAGACAATTTGTCAAATCTTCGGGTCACCCTTGTTAATACTTCGAGACCAAATTCATGCATTTCTCTGTGTATGCTTTGGAGACAGCTGCTTCCATTGTTAACCACTTCGAGACAAAATCCAACTCTGAAGCTTTGAACACAAAAGACTGCCTACCTACCTCCATCAGCAAAAATATTTGAACAGCTATGCCTACTAACTTGATCAACTACCCACTCCTTTGTTATAACATTATGAAGGCCACTACTTTCTACCAACTACTGCACTTTACTCCTACTTCTTTCTACCATTCCAGTCTTCACTACCTAGGTCAGATGTACCTCAACACTCTTAGATACCTAGGTGCACACTGTGACACACTTGAAGCCTATATACTTGTGATACCACATGGGTAGCCTACTGCTAAACTTATAAACATGCAGATAAAACTGAACTCACTCCCTAGTCCTAGCTTATTCCTATCTTCTGCACCAACAAACCACATATCAGCCCTATGCAGACAAAATGTGAATCAGTGACCAAATCATGCACAGCCTATTACCCAATTTTACATATATACTGGCTTGCTCTTTGACATACATGCAACTGCAGCCTTACATATACTATTTCTAGCCTATCAAAACTTTTATGAAACCAAGCAAACCCTCACCAGTGTTCAATTTTATTTCCTCTTCAATTCTTAACTTCCCAGGCTCAACTTGTACATGCTCACCGTGATACAAATGTGTATAGCCTATCCCACAATTTTATATATATGCAGACTTAACTTTTTATGACACAATTGAAATCTGAAAACTCTCATGCTTGGTTTCTATGCAACAACTTTCCTATGGACTTATGCACGCACAGATTCCATACTAAATGTATGTATCCTATTCACAACAGTGGCATGCCAACCTCCTCAACAATCAACTCATCCCCCAGTCACTCACTACACTTACCTATTCTCAGACAACTCTAGGACAAGGCATGGCATACACACAATAGAAATGGCCGAGCAAGGCATAGATAGAACAACATTTCCGAGAAAGAGGAAGGAAGAAAACATCTGTCAGGGAAAAAGAAAATAAACAATTTATTTACCTGATAGCTTTCGAGAAGAAGCATAGGTAGGAAACATGAAACGATGGTTTTGAGGTGGTGTTTATATATGTATGATTTTTTTTGTGAGCAAAACAGAGATGCGCAGTTATAGGAAGAGAGGAATTACTGATCTATCTCAAAACTTCCAGGCCTTCGAAAATTCATTTGTTCCCATTTAATCAGTTGCTTGATTTGTATTATATAGGTAGTATGTTGAACAGATAGTGGGCGAAATCAGAGGAAGAGAAGAGAAATGCAACAGTCTAGATATTAAGCTATCAGTTTCAAAAGAATGGTTATGAATCAGATTTGAATGCTATGAAAAGAAAGAAAAAAACGGCAAGGCCTTGAACAATATCAGTTTTACAATTTATACGTGATGAGCTCCTTTTAGTTTGCAAAGTTTTGAAATATCAGAGGAGGCCGAGAGATAAAAAATGTATCTGATAAATTTAAGGCCAAATCAAAGCTCATTTCAGTTTTATAAGATAAATGCTTATACACGTGATTTGCTTTCAGTTTATACATTTTTGGTTTACAGGCAAACAAACGCAAGCATTTATTTGATACATATTTGTTTAAATCTTTGTATGAATATAGATGTGGATGCAAAAGCCAGTGTGAGTTTATAGAGACAAATAGAATGAATGCTTGTATATCTGATGAGAACAGAGGCATAGGAAAGGAATTGATGTGCATGATGATTTCTAAAGAGGCAGTTATATTTCACACGTCTATCTTTAATTTCTGTACGTTACTACTTGTTGAATAAAATAAAAAACCAGATTAATTGCGTGAGGCACTAATCATACATATGTAAATATAGATGCGTGATATAAGCCTGGATACAACGTTTGTACGTTATTTTATGCTCATCTCATGTTTGAAAAAAAATATGAACTGTGTCTGGTTATAAAGTTTGTATGTTACTTTATGTTCATTTCCATTTCATTTTATTTAATTGATTTTGGTTTGAAAACAATGAATGGAAAGGCAAAAATCTATGCAAAGAAAACGTATACAAATTATTAAAACCAAAACTGACCATTTAAACCAAAGTAACGTTGGGAATAAAATACTGACTGATATCTTTCTTCAAAATTATTCGAAAACTTGATTTTTGCACTACGTTAAACAGACGCAGTCCAAAACATCAAAAATTTTCACAAAATTCACATTTTAAAAACACATGTTTTGTTACGTTGCTTTATACCCTATAATTGACTCGTCTGTCAAACGCGAAATTTAACTGTTCAATCTTAGATTAAATTTTCACAGATATTATTTAATTTTATGGACACAAAATTTTTTTTTTATAAAATATATCTCCAAATTAAATCTTTAAACTATATTGTTAAACACCATTTATATAAATATATTTTCAAAATTAACAAATTAAAATAAATAAATAGCTGAAAACTAGGGCTGTTACATGGTGATGATGAATTAACTAAGTTTATAAAAATTAACTAAGTTTATAATAATAATAATATAATTATGTTAACCGAGTTTTAATAATAATAATGATATAAATTAACTAAGTTAACCAAGTTAACAAAAATTAACTAAGTTTTGTTAAAATTAAACAAGTTTTATAAAATTAACTAAGTTAAAGCTAACTAAATTTTATAAATAATAATAATATAACCAATTTAACAAAGTTTTATAAATAATAGTGACGCTGACGATGAATTAACTTAGTTTATAAAAATTAACTAAATTTAAAATAGTCATAATAATATAATTGAGTTTACGGAGTTTTAATAATAATAGTATAAGTTAACTAATTTAAACAAGTTAGTAGAAATTAACAGTGTTTTGAATGAGTGTGTTCTGGTCTTGCCTTATAATGTACACAAGTCCCTTTACAAAATATTCCTGATACTCTGAGTGTATACCTTAAGCAGTATGTTTCTTGCCTACGTTAATTATATTTTACTGAATTTTGCCAATGAATCTTTAGACTTGCACAAAGCTAAGTCTGGTCCTTTTTGCAGTGATTGTACATTTCTAATAGGGTAGCTAAGAACACTAGAAATTATGGTTATACCTTTTTTATTCCAATATTCAAGTTTTAGATCCTCATTGTTGATTATTACTTCTCTGCAGGTGGATGAACTTCTCTGAAGAAATTATCAATTGCTTATCGTAATTGCTTAGCTAGTTGTTTATGGTGTTTGTTTAGCTAGTCATCTACGTATGGATTTTACGGTAGTTCAGTTGTTTATTTCATTTTGTTTCTGGTATTTTAGTTGTAAAAACTTCTCCACGTATGGATTTTATGTTAACTTTTGTTTTGAAACTACTGTATTTATGTACTAGTTGTGTGACTATGTACGGTTATGTACTACTTCTGTATCAATGTATGGTAATGTACTATTTGTGTTTATGGTAGTTTATTTATTCATATATATTTTTATTATTGAACTATTTATGGCGGCAGAAAAAAAGCGCAACGAAAAAAAATATAGTGGCAGAAAAAATGCAACGAAAATAATGTAGTTGCGGCGAAATATATATTGTGGTATATAATAAACGTAGCTATAAGGTTTAGATTTAAGTTGTAACCCAAACATCACTTTTGGTGGCGTTTTAACATGCTACAAAAAAGATTTATGGTGGCCTTTTTTTTTCGCCGCAATAAGGCACATTATAACGGCGTTTACAAAAACGTAACCAAAAATATTGGATTTTTAGTTGCATGTCGTATGGCGGCGTTCTCTAAAACGCCACCATAAGTTATTTGGGTTGTAGTAACGGTGTTTTACGCAACATCTGTTTTGACCCATATATTAAGTTCCATGTCGTATGGCGGTGTTTTACGCAACATCTGTCTCTAAAAATGTAACCAAAAACATAGTTGAATCCATATATTAGTATTTTTGGGTTGTAGTAACAGTGTTTTACGCAACATCTGTTTCGACCCAAATAAGTTTTGGAGATAATTTCTAAAATGGTTTATATCTACACTTATTACTTAAATAAGCACATGAAAATATTTTCTAGTTATAAAGAAGTTTTGAAAAATGAGTTCTTTTGAAAAATAATGTACAATAAATTAATGAATTTAGTAGGAAATATCTTATGTAAGTAAATATAGAGTAAGCATACCTTAATCTATTGGAATGAAATGAATAATGATTTAATTTTCTATAAATCACAAATAAAGACGTTTTGTGCAAGCTATAAGGAATACTTGAAAGAGATGTACAAGGTATGGAAAGCAACATATTTCGTATAGCCTATTTCGATAAAATATAAAATAAATTCCTTATAATTTCACATAAACATGACATCCTCCTTTAAAGGATTCATAGAAGGTTTTGGAATTAATGATTTCGCATAAGAGAAAGTAATTCCAATACATTATGTACAAAACCATTAAGTGTAGTAAGTTAGTAACTCCTTCAGGGTCAAGTAATTGGAAGAGTAGAAAAGTTAAGAGATTTTTGATAAAATAATTATTCTTATTCACCTTAGTTTTAGTAAATTTAAAAATCTGTAAAAAAAAAAAGAAGGATATTTTTGAAAACATGGGAGGGCATTTTTTTAAAAGTTAAGAAAAAATAAAAATGTTTTAAGAACAAGCAAGACATGTTTAAAAGAAGATGGTTTG
Organism: Allium cepa; assembly: GCA_030765085.1. Taxonomy (NCBI): domain Eukaryota; kingdom Viridiplantae; phylum Streptophyta; class Magnoliopsida; order Asparagales; family Amaryllidaceae; genus Allium; species Allium cepa. The sequence goes on along the minus strand of CM060939.1, from coordinate 956,090,098 downwards.
GTGGAAAAGTAATAAAGTTTTTGAAAAGATAAAATTTAGAAGTTTTGATTTTTGAAGTAAAATTGATAAATACCAAACCAAATCAGACTTTTAAATATGGAGTAGATAGAAATCATTTCCTAGGTGTAACGCGAAATGTATAAGGTTAAAGCAGTAATTACTCTTAGTAATAGTAAAAGTTTCCGCAAGGTGTATAAGACACTAGTGAAAACCTAGAAATGTTTCTTCATGTATGCAGACTATAGAAGAAAAGTGAAATGATATTAGTAAGATTATATGACACACGTTGTTGGGATCGGTAGACCTTAGTTAGGGAAAATTGAAAGGCAAAAAGAAAATTTTCCCAAGCTTAGTTGTCTTTTTAGATAGAGACTGCATAGGTTAAAACCCTTATCCATTGCAGTAAATGAGACTTAGTTATTCCTATTTTAGCATGGAATAGAAGAGATGAATAGATCTTATTCGTCATGAGTAATACAGCATAAGTTGGTAACAATTAATAGGCGGCAGGAGGAGCATATGAGTTACCATATTCCTAGAGTAGGACCTTTCTGTGCAAAGTGGACATGTTCCTAGACCTCCTTATCCTAGATGATAACTGTGCTTAGTTGTTGTATATAAAAAAGAGTAAAAGCAGAATAAGATAACTAAAAGGAAAATAACAAATATAAAGAAAGCGACAGAAAAAATTAAAAAGAGATTTTTTTTTTTTTATGTAAACTGTCTTGGGGAAGTAAATGATTTTTTTTAGAATAGTAGCCTAAATCCCAAGTATGGACGAAGATGTACGCAAAAGAAAATTAGAGAAATATGAAGTTTTTTCCGTTTTCCACCTTCTTTATAACATAAGAAATCGAATTTGGAAAATTAGAATTTTCTAAAATTCTAAAATTTAAAGTTGTGTGGTAGGTTTGGACATAAAAGTTTGCTGAACTATGCTCCTATTCAGTGGGAGTGTGGGAAAAATTGAATGAAAAATATTTTCAGTTTTCAAAAGATTGCATTCATATAGAAATTCCAAGTATATTTAGGATGTGTGTGTCATGTTTTAAAAGAAATTTCTAAAAGAAAACGCATTCATATAGGAGGTACCGCTTAGAAATTCTTCTACATGCATATATTTATGATGTATTGCACTTTGCAGTATGCATGGATTGTTGCAAAATTGGATGTACACAAAATGTATGTGGTTAATACGAAAAATTACATAATTGAAACCGTATCAAATTTCAGGGATGAAATTTCCTAGGGGGAGAATGTAACACCCCGCGTTAAATTACTATTATATATGCAAATAAGTTAATTAAGTTATATATGTTTGAAATTTTAAAACAAAGAAATGTTTGTAAATGGGGCAACTAATTAATATTATTTGGAATATATATATATATTCGTGTAACAAATATGTTAGAGAGAGAAATTATATAAAATCAATTAATAGGGATGATTAATTGACTGTGTTTGTTTAAATGGGAAATTGATATTCAATTAATTACTAGAAGTGATTAATTGACAGGAACTGAAAAGAAAGGGAACATATATTGTGGCAACTAATTGATATGTTTAGAAACATACATGTTAGCGCAAGAAAATAAAATGGAGTAAGAGTAATTTATGCAAGTGATCAATTGTCAATTAATAAACATGGAGACTTATGCTGACATATATAATTAAGATTGTGATTCAAAATTCAATTGCAGAATATATGCATGCAATAATTATGGGAATAAAATAAATTAGTATGCATATATATGATGATTTAATATGGTGTTGACTGGCATATTAATTTGGTAAGAAATCACAGTGCACGCAGGGGTAAATTGGATAGTAAATTAATTCTAGGTATACATGAAATCTATTAATTGGGTGATTAAGAGGGAAATCATATTTAAAAGAAACGTCACATTTAAAAATATATGTTTCCATAGATTGCGAGAGTGAAGGGGAAAGTGACTAATGAAAAGATTATTGGAGAATCAATTTGAAATAAAAACAAATGCAGAAGAAAACATATTAATTTAATGTCCATAGACTGAGTGTCCGCTTTATATTTTACGATTTTATATCTAATATTTAGCACTGATTTGAACCACCATAAACAAAGGCGCAAAGCCTCATTTTTATTCTCATTATTTTTCTCTTGCCTATAAAAGCTCTACCATTTTTCTATCTCTTCTACACTTTCTTATAACAAAATTTTAGATCGAATTCACACGAATTTAGATCTAAATAGAAAGAGATTAGAATTAATTAGGGAATTAGAAATTCGTTCAAATCAGAAGGCTATGTCAAAGGTAAAACCCTAGATCTGAGTTTTATTTGCTATTTCTAATTCAAATCTCTTCCGTTTCTCATTTAAATATTATAGATCTATAAATATATCGTTTATAATTCCAAATATGGGTTACAATGGAGGTGAATATAGATGTTAGGGACAGAATTGAAATAAAAATAGGGAGATTTGGATAGCTAGCAAGGTGAGTGGATTTATTTATATATCTTTTAAGTTTAAGATATATTATGGTTAAATTCGCATTTAGATAATTTTATTCAATAAGTAATCCAATTAATTGAGTTGCGTTGAACTGTAAGAAAATTACAATTATTTACATCTGATTTGAACTTAGTATTTTGGCCTAAATGCTAATTTCTTTTTATTCCCTTTGTACTCAAATAATATAGTTAAAAAGAAAATTCATGATTATGGATTAAAATAGGAAAATACTAGATTAGATGTAAAATAAGAAAAGTTGGAATAAAGCTAGAAAAATGGAATTCTACAATAAATTACGCTAAAACGAGAATAATAAATTAATCTAATAGTTGATTTGGCAGTAAGTAAAAGGTTAATTGGTTGGTTTAGAAAATAGAATACATTTCTATAATTTAATATTTAACAGACAACAATGAATGTAATTGCTAGAATAAAAGAAATAAAAGGAGAAGTAGTGTAAAATAGAGAAACCACCATATTTTACATTATTCCAAAATAGTAAAAGAAATATCTAGCAGTTACGGATTATTATTTGTAGTATTATTTAACATTAAAGTATGGAAATGGATTTTTAAATATAGCTTTTATAACCAACAAAATAAAATAGAATTACTTCCTCGAATACAAGATAATAAAGCAAAGTATGAGATGAAACAAGTAAACTTGAAGCTGTAAACAATAATGAACCTAGATCTGCATTCACTGTGCAAACTATTTAAGAAGATAGTTATTATGATAAGTGAATTATATAATATAAGAGAATAAAAGAATATTATATTCGTAATAAAAGAAGGCGGATTAAAACAGGAAAGAAATGCTTGAATTATGTACGGACTAGAAAAGAAGAAAGAATGACAATTACAGGTAGAATTATAACATAGGTTATTATTAAGTAATAAGAGCGGACGAGCTTATTTTGAGACTTTGAATATATTAACGAGCAATAATAATGGTAGAAGCTTAATTAAATAATTTATATTAAGTCAATAAGCAAATTAAGCAGGAATGATAAAAGAGGCTTATTTTAATGAACTTAAGATTTATGTTAAGTAAATAAGCAAGATAATGAATGTGGCTCATACCAACAGCATTCTCTATTAAATAAATGGGAATCTCACAATAGATAGAGGTGAGACGGAGGCAAGAATATGCTAATTAGGGGAAACAAGTCGCTAACAGAGTAAGAATAAACTAAACACAAATTAAAATATTAGACTTAGGGTCTAATAAATGAATTGAGATGCGTTTGGAGCAGCCAAAAGGATGAAGCGTCTAATGAAGCAGTTCATCACGAATTTTAGAAATGGAGAAGCATGTCCAACTTAGTATTTTTGGTGCTTCAAGGAAGTACAAGACTTCAGTGGGACGTGAGGATACTCTAGGATGGTCTTCTAGGTAGGCCTAACGAAGCTGCTTTCCCGAAGGCAGGTCTATAGGTGTTCCATCAAGAGAGTATGCCTTGACTGCATTTGCATTGTAGGCTTAACGAAGCAGACCTTTGTAGGTAGTTAAATGGGCTTGGTGTTCGGAGTAGGGTATTTGTATGCCTAGTACTTGGAAGTAAGTTTAAGGATAGTCAGATGCGAATATCGGTCAGCATCAAAACCAAAAGCGATTTTGGGAAAGACTAGAGTTAAACCAACAAGCCAGTGATTCTTTCACTATCGAGACATTGGATGAGGGGCATCGCCATTTGGATGTTAGATTGTTTGCAATAGGGCATGACCACTTAACTCTTTAGAAGTCTTTTAATTATTTGAGCGGTGGCTACGTGGGGCCATAGCCACGATGAAAAAGAGACAGACCAACTAGAATATCTGTATTGTAGGCCTAACGAAGCAGTCCTTTACAGATATATAAAATACCCAACTGAATTCTATACAGGGTAAACCTTGTTGGCGAGATTCAGATAGTAGACAGGATGATTATGTAGTCCTCAATGTATGCATTGGGTGGTACATTGTGGATGACCTAGCACTGGCATAGACTAGTGAGGATGCAATTTACGTTTTCATAGTAAGTAGTAGAGCATCTATATTGTAGGTCTTACGAAGCAGTCCTTTATAGATGTAGCTACGGAATGCTCGTGGAGGAAGACGATGGAGTATCTATATTGTAGGCCTTACGAAGCAGTCCTTTACAGATATTACTATAGATCAAGACGATGGAGCATCTGTATTATAGGCCTTACGAACTAGTCCTTTACTAATGTAGTTACGGAACGCTCTCGAAGTAAGTCGATGGAGCCCTTTTCGAAGAGGATACGAAACATACCATGGGTGGTACCTAGGACCGATATAGTCTTTGAGCATATAGCTACATATATGTATATATATTAGTTATTAGGTTTTAATCTACTATGGAGTAGATGGGCATGGCTCACGAACAAAGGCAAGAGTATTGTAACCTAATGAACCTAATATAAGAGTAAATGGAAATAAAACGATATATGTAGAATTAAGCCTAGAAGTAAATAATTTATTCATTCGTTAGAACTTTTGTTCTGACCCCCTCTTCATAACATCCTATAGGTTAGGTAGACGGCAGAGACTTCTCAGCTTTATGACACTTGCTTAGAAAGTGTTATCATTTGGGTGAGTATTAACTTACTATTATATTTTAGTCAATTCCGTTGTGAGATATTTAATTAAGCTTTAATAAATTTTTCTTTGCCTATTTGAAGGATACCAGAATCTCAACTTGGGTTTCGGTGGGATTGGGTTTTAGCATTTTTACAAAAAATCTGGACCCACTGGAATCTGGATTGTTACATTTGGTATCAGAGCGTAGGTTTAGGATTCCCAGATGGATAGTGAGTGAACATATTTGTATTTTTGAATAAAATATAAATTTATCATGTACTAAAATCCAACTAGTCCCCAGCCACATATATTAACATATGGAAAGTTTATAGAAGTATATTTGTGCACACTTTGCTGGTTGGGTTTGGGATGACCCAAGTATGTAGAGCCCTATGTTATTACCAATTTATATCATACAAATTAGCTATGTTTTGAGAGAAAAATTGTATCCATATGTTTTTGGAAGTAGGGAAGTTCCTTAGGGAGAGTGTTTTATTTAAGGAAGAATAAGAGGTTTTAGTATGAAGAAAATCCACTTTATGTCTAACCCAATAAAAATAAAACATTTGAATTAAAAAAGTTGAAAAAATATTATTGTTAATATATTTGAGGAAGTAAATATCGGGTTTTATAAAAATACTTTATCCACACGTCAAAATTCTCTATTTAAACTATTTTATAAAATTATTAATTTATAATCTTCGAAAATCATACTTTTAGTTTTGTTTAAATTAAATTTCTTCTCTTAGTACTTAAAGAGTATTTATAAAACATATATATTTTTGACATCGCTCAATTCCGTTTTTAAAACTAAATCATTATTTTATAATATTTCAAAATATTAAAAATATTCCCCACTGTAACCTGGCATAATTAGGGAAAATTAACCTTGTTATCAATTATGGGATCAAACAGATCATATATCAATTTATATGAAGCATAAAATCAACTGTGTGAGGAATCCTATGGGATCCCTCCAACCTTCCCCCTTGCATCACACAACAAATAATTTAATAATAAACCGCTTTAAAGCAGAATCGTATACAAAGCGTCATTCGCTCTTGCATAGGAATGTAATAGGGTCTCATCCGCTCCAGGGGTGGGAATATAACCAAACCAACAATATAATTTAGCAAATTATCCAAACAGTCAATAACAGTCAACAATAAAATATTCACACATCCAATCAATAATTTTATCAACCAAAAATATTTCTGTTTAACCAAAAAGGTGAGATTAACTTATATTGATTTCAGATTTCGCCAAATGTTTTGGTTTTGATTTAAAATTGGATACATGTTCAATTTTAACCAAAATTCCTATGATTTCTGAATCCATCCAATCCAACTCCATAGTGTAGAATTCGCCAATACAATTGTAATGCAACTCATCGTGCTCAAAACCGATCTCGTATGGAAAGGTTGTGCATTTATTAACTTTTGAAATATTTAAATTGTAATAAACTTAATTAATAAACGTTTAAATTTTAATTACACTCCCTCAAATTCTTCTTTCCTAGGTTGCACATAACCCAACTCGACGCGTCTTCTTCATCAATCTTCACCGGTTGCACGCCACCATACACCTCCATGCCTTCGCCGAACGTCGCCCAGACCCCCTTCTCCCCTATGCTGCCCAAGCGACCAACTATAGTGCCACTATCATCCCCAATTTCGACAAGAATTGCCACAAGAAAGTGGCAAGATTTTGGCCACCTCGCTTCATAATAACCTAATCGCTCCGTCCAAGTTGATCATCTTGTTGATGCGGGCTTTTTCCAGTTGAAGTCAAGGCGTGAAAATCCCTCAGGTAGGTGCGATGAACGAAGACTGTTGGATGAGCCAACGTTTTAAATTTAAAATTTTCGAACCCCATTCTTTTGATAGAACGCGATAATTATAGGGGAATGGGTATGGGCGTGAACGTGTAGAGGCATGGTAAGGTATGGGCCTAAGTAAGGTGTAAATATATTACATATATATAATTTTGATTGAAATTATCTAGCTTTTAAACATATGAAATTCTCGAACTACCAACGAGGCATGCCGTCTAGCGTTATATATGTAATACCCCTATTCCGAACCTAATGAAACTAGTCTCAAGATCTAATTCGATCATATACAGAAGATATCTTTTCAAATCCAATTATTATATAAATTTTCGAAATTAATGTATACATATTTCGATCTCACGCGACCAAACAATACGTCCAATCACCATTAAAGTTGATAGCATGCTATAATATATAATTGCATATCCAATGGAACTGGTTTCGCCCAGTTCCAAGATAGGCCCCAGAAAGCTATTTTTATATGTTCACTAAAATGAATTATTATAAAAACCAAATCGATCACTTTTAAATTTAAATTAAAAGCTTACTATCTCCATTCTTATTCATATTACGTTAAAGATTCTATTAAAATAGATAATTCTAAATATTAAATTCAACAATTTACTTATCCAATAAATCGCAATATTTGAAATTCATGTTATTTAACTTATAAAATTAACTTTTTAATATTTAAAATCAATTAAATATCCTAAATTCAAACAACTGAAATCCTAGGTCATTACATCATCTGGGAAGAAGCGGCTGGTCCAACCACTTAATACTTCAAAATCCCCAAGCAGGCCCTTCATCTTATGGCCCATGACATCTCACATTACTCCATTATTCGTAGGAACTAGTAGCTAGATAAGCTTGGAAGATTTCCCTATGGAATTTGGGACCAACCTCGTGTCATTACAAAAATTTATCATAAGGATATCGCACATTAATAAAAGTATACACAACTGGTGGTAGCCTCAAATTGAAGGGCAGACTTTCGTTATGTAACTCAATTGACCTCACATCCTTATGACTTAGTCACAAATCAGTTACTCTCCATACACACACACTCATCTCACTATTTCATAAATAAGGACTTATAAGGAATCTTTCTTATTACGCCTTAAAATAATAATTAGGTTATATAAGAGATTCCTTTAATTTTTGCCTCATAATCAATTACCTTCCTAATGGAGGGAATAAATGTAAATAAATGCTTAATTAACCTTTCCATATACACAATAGTTATACGTTAACTATATAAATGGAGATAAATAAATATTTGCGCCTAATAAATTCTATACGCATAGATTTTACGCTCTGAACTAGAGTTAAGTGTCAATTCCCTAACCAATTATTATTGCAAGTACTTTTTCTTTAAATTCCCAAGATTTCATGAAATTCTATTGTCCAAAATAGGGAATAAATGTTCATAACCAAAATTGCAAAACAGGCTTGTAAATAAAATAAAAACTCAATCTATCAAGCCAATTCAATGGAATATTCTAAACAATAAGAATTGCAATCTAAACCTTATATTCTATTCGACTCCTTTTTTATGAAGAAACAAATAAGAATAAGTAGTATAAACTATAGATAGAGTTCATAATCTAAACCTCTTAGTTTATTAAAGGGTAACAATTTGACCCAAAGAAGAATGAGAAGTGAAATAGAGTATGAAATTATCAAAAATTGCATAAACGAAGCAAATCCTGTCAAATTAATGTAAACAATTAGAAATCTCGGCATATAATTGACATATCGAAATAAAAAAGAACTTTGGTGGATTTTATTTATCAAATTTTCAAAATCCTAAAATCCCTAAAGCATATTCAAGTCCAAAAAGAAATATACTAAACAATTGCTGAAAAGAAATACTAAGATTTCCATTCACATATTAGCTTTAGCTTCACTCAAATGGATTTGTTGCCTTCTGATCTCTTCCAGAATCTCTCTCTATTGATACACACACACACAATAGGGAAGATGTATAAATATTCATTAGATTCAAAATAATTGGGGAAGAATAGGATAGAATAGACTGAAGGAAGAAGAAACAAATAGGAAATAAGTTGAATTCTTACAGGAATTCTCTATGGAGTTTATGAATCTTATACGAGAGAGACAGTAATGACAGAATTTCATCGTATTCCCTAAAATAATATGAATAAAAGTGGAGAAGATAGGGTTCTATTTATAGGAGTTGAAATGCACTAAAACCATAGAATGGAAGTAGGTAGGTAACGGATAGATCTGGAGCATACATCCGAATAAAACATAGCTTTAAACCCTAGCCGCCATTGGCAACTTTTATTGCCAAGCGATCAACCGCCTTTGGGTGACTGGTCGAAGGCTACGTTTGACCGGTTGACCTATGTAGGTCGATCGCTCCTCTATTCGAGAAATGATCATTTATTTCCGTTGTAAGATTATTTTATTCCCTAATTAACTTTTTAACGCTAAACGTTAATTAAGTGCTTAACCCCAAGCAAATTTTTGAAATTTAAAACCTAAATTTAGTTTCACGTTTGAATTTGAATTCAAACTATATTAATATAAATCTGGGAACTACAAATGTTCATAACTTCTTTGTAGGAGCTCTATTTTCAGCGTATTATATATGGAAACAGGTCACGGTTTCACCATGAACGCAATGGAAAAACTTTCATGGTCAAATTCCCACTTTTAAAAAATTTCCATATCTAACCCTTATCATATTTAGTTCAATTTACTTTATTATTTATGGTTCATGGGATGTTTCAAACGTACTAGTAGTATAGTGGAAATAAAATACTAGGGTAGGTGAAAGCATCTAGCTTGTCTCCATGAGCTCCATAAAACATCCAAAGAAATCTTGCCTTTCTTAAACTATTAGAAATAGTGCCTGAGGATAAAAGAGAAAGATAAAACCACAAGCCGATGTAAGTCAAATGTGTGAAACTCAAGAAACATGTATCTACATAATATTATCCTTCGAGACCAACCGAATCGTCAGAATGGTTTTCTTCTCAAAAGAACCAAACCATCTAATAAGTACATACGATGGTATAATAGATAGTGTTTTAGGGTGCATTATAAATCAGAAAATAGGTTTGGTGCTTTTATCTCACACCATAACAATATTAGGTATACAATCAAAACCACTAAGGTTCATCTGAATATGGATTTTCATTGGAGGTGCCCTCAATAAAATAAGGTGGGCCTCCTGACAAGGATCGGAAACAACCTTCAGAGCAATGTATATCTCTAGCTAAAATATACCATAAAGGTAAATAAAGTTGGACAATGCCTGAACACAGGATGTCAAATAACATCAAGTCCCACTAGCAACATCGATTAGCATCTCTAGATATGAGTTACCTAGTTAATATCGATATCGGGTACATATTGGTTAAGTATCGTATGAGATATTTTAAAATATCATGATAATATGAGTAAAATATCAGACATATTTAGAAAATGATATAAATGATATAATGTTATATTGATGTTAAGTATTTAATATTTGGATAAATAATTTCAAATTACTATCAAAGAATGATTGCATATAGTTTATAGATTATATTCTGTTTACTGAGATATTCTATTTATTACAAATCATAATATACGCTCACAAAAATCGAGAAATTCGTATAATATATTTCTTCGTTATTTTTTTCATTTTTATACATATTCATATTTCTTCAATCATTTAATCATCTATATACTTTTCCAATTTTCGTATTTCTAATTTTGTTATTTTCATTTTCGCTTAATTTATCGTATAAGCAATGTTGTTTTATACCCATTACAACTTAGCCCGTTCCTTATCCAAATGTCAAATATATAACTTTACTTCTCTTCAACTTTTAGTTTTGAGTGCATGATAATAAGTAATAAAATGAATTTCCTTAATACCCACTAGAAATGGTGAACAAAAATAACTAAAATGAGAAGTAGCTCTTTGATGATCTTATCTTTAGTGGTTAGTCTTTAAGGAAAATAAAACATATAAAATAATGGGATAAGAAGAGTTATCTTTATTGAAAGACTAATAAAGAAGCCTAAAATTGTATGGCTAAAAATAAAAAATTAGCACATTGGGATTTCTTATATGGTCTACAACTTGTCATTTACCATACACAAAAAATAAATATTGAGGGTGTGAAGATATTTGTCTATAAATATAATTTCTCCAGCTCATAAAACAATGAACGATATTCTAAAAAAAATATCAAGTATTTGATAATAAATTTCGAAGCGATGTATTTGCAAATATTAGGTGATACATCAGTAACGATATTTTCAGAGATATTTTAAAAAAAAATCGGCTTAGGAGCAATATGAGATATATCGGCAATATATCAATGATATTATATGATATTAACTACATAGAGTTTGTCATATTTTATAGATAGTCAAGTCACGTTCAGTATCTCATCATACGAATCTTCATCACCCGAATATATCTTGAATCTCTCCATAGATTCAAGCTTCTCAACACATAAGTGATCATCACTCGGACAGTTCACGAATCTCTCCATGGATCACAACATAAGTTGTCCAACGAATGCTAACGCTATCCTCTCTCTTGGTATCATCCTTAAAAGAGTAGTACAACACGATAACATCATTCAAAAGGTTAATGCTAACCACTCAGTTAGAGTTACCTTTAGGATATACGATGCAACTATAGCAACCTAGAATTTTATCACTTTGATTTTTTGAATATTTAATTAATTTATATATTCATTCAATGGTTTTAAATAAAAAGAAAATCAAATTTGGTAATAGAATGAATTTATAGGATATTTCCATAATTTTAATTTTGAAAATATTTAGATTAGTGTTTGTTGTATTTTATAGCCAATGTTTATTTTTTTGAGATTTGAGAAATTTTGGTAACCAGTGTATTTTGCAATTGTTTTATCGTCATGTCACATTATTATGCATGATTGTATATTTATTTCTATCATTCACGGTCCATACACTAATGGGATATTGTGTAGCGGAGTATTGCAAATCTTCTTTCCAATACTTTTTAAATTAAATCAAATTCAAAAAAATTCAAACGAACCATTTACATGATCTGATTTGGATTTGATGGTGGATTGTGAATTCTATTCAGCTTAGGTTGGAAGTAATGGGATTTTTGTTAGGTTATAAGTACAAACAATACATCATCACAACCTCATTTTCATACTTCGCTTATGCATCAACCTTTCTTCTTCTTTATCAACTTTCAATTCTTTGTAAACTAAAGAAAACAAAGCTCCTTCCACATTCAAAATTCAACATCTCACAATCCATTCACAAATAGCCAAAGTGATTAACATGAAAGTTGTTTATTTTCACCTTTAATATATTTTAAAAATTGTAACTCCAATTTTCGTCAAGCGTGGTAGTAGGGATTGGCCGGAAATAGTAGATGTCGAGAAGTGGAGAAGATTCGATGACCATGAAATGATGAACAGAGGGTATGGTTTGGTTCGTATCGTTGAATGGAGATTTTTAAAGGTGGTTTCCTAATTTTTAGTTAAGGAGATTGACGTAGAGAAGTAGTTGAATGTTTTTCGATCAACTGGAAATTACCGTGATTGGGTGGTCAAGGGGTCAATGGTGGTGTTTGGAGCAAGGTTGGGAGATGGCAGAGCCGTAGATGATAGTCGCTTGAGGAACGATGGATGTTGGTGGTTGGTCGACGTTGTGTTAGGGTTTTAGGGAAGTTTGTTTTTCCATACGGAAACTGAGATGCTAGCAGTGATGGGGTGCTTTAAGTTCATTGAGGTTGTGCTGGAAAGTAACGCGTTGAATAGGGAAGACTATGGTAGTGGTGGCGGAGGCTACTTTGGGGTGTGGCGATGATAAGGTGATTGCCTCATGCTCGGATTCATTTCCTGTGCATGAATGTTGATTTAGGGATTAAGAGGTCAGAAAATTACTAGAGGCGCTAGAGGTGAGATGAAGGGGTGTAGTGAGTCGAGCTTGGCCAGTGGAGTTTGTGGGTGAGGTTGGTTTAGTGATTGAGGATCGACGACGCCGTGTCTAATGCACACGTGCACGTTTATGCACTAGAAATTTGGGGATAAGAGGGACAAGCACTGTTCCAGGCAGTAGTGGGTTTGGATTGAATGCGGGCCTTAGGCTTTGGGTTTGGTGAGAAATTAAATCATTTATTTGTTTAATTATATATATATTAAGTTGGTTAACTTTAACATGTCATGTCTTCATCATATGAAATATGTTTGACCGTGGATCTTTGCATTAGACTCATTTGGTAAAAATAATTTTTAGTTTTAATTAGCGTTTAATTATAAAATAATAATGATTGGATATAAGTACGTTGATTTAAATAATTGTGTAGTTAAATAATTACATTTCATTTCTGATATATATTTAGTAGAATAAAACACTATTCTGGTATATTTAAATTCAGTAGGTTATTTGGGCACTTGTTTAGTAGAATAAATCCTTGTTCTACTATAGTATTAATTTGGACACTCTATTATATGCTAGTTGATTTACAGGGATAAATGATGAATTAACTATGGATTGTTAATTATGGGTTTTATTTACATACGTGCTTGCTTATGTAAATACTATTATTATAGTTGGAAAGTTAAATTAAAAATAAATGGTAGCATGTTAAGTACCATTGTGGTTGCTAAGTCTCTTTACAAATTTGAAAAGTTATGGATTCAAATTAACTTTAATTTTGTAATATTTTGAAGTAAATGATTTCCATATTTTTAGTGGTATAAAATATAGAAAGAAATGAAGTTTTAAAAGCTATTAGGTTTACAAAACAAGTTTTTATGGTTATGGTCCATATAACGATAGTCGCTATAAATGCAGTTTGAAAATATATATGAGTTTAGTGAAATATAAAAAGCTGTTTATTTTAGATATTTTTGAAAAGTCCTTTCAAAAATGATTTAGAAAGGTTATATAAGTATTTCAGAAGGGTCAGGGTATAATTATATTTTTAAATACCTAGTTTAAATGGAAAAGGATGTTTGAATCAAATCATTTAGAATTGCTTTAAAGTAATGATTAATAATAAATTATTAATGTTTAAAGTTAATTAGTTTATCAATAAAGTTATTTAAAGTTAATTTATTTATTTAATAAAGGTATTTAAAGTTAATTTATTTATTTAATTAGGGTGTTTAAAGATAATTAATTGATTTATAAAAGTAGTTTTATAAATAATTTTAGAGATTTATAAAAGTAGTTTTATCAATAATTTTAGAGATGTATAAAAGTAGTTTATAAATTAATTTAGAGATTTATAAAGAGGATTTTTAATATGAAATGGGTTTTTAAATGAATTTACAAATGGAGATGAGATTTGATTTCCATAGATGAAGTTTAAATAATTATGGTGGTATGGAAAACATATTTCCATACTTAACATCTAAAAGGAAATCTTTCTTGATGTTTTGTGAATATACTTATACCGCTGAGATAACTATATTAATAGATTTTTGAAGTAATGAAGTATAGTTTTTTGTGGTTATACTTATATCTTTGAGATAAGTATATGAATACATTTTTGAAGTAGTGAAAGTGTAGTGCTTTTTGAATATAGTTATACCGATGAGATACGTATATGGATATAGTATAAAAGGAGCGTGAATATATCTTTTGTAAAGGTATTTTAAACACAAGTATTTATAAAGTGATTTTAATTAATGAAAGGATTAATTAAAGAGGCTTAATGGTTCCCATATGAAATTAAATCTCTAGATTGTTGTTTGTTTATTTGATACTTAAATAACCGACTATCAAATCTCTAACAACTACAGCTCTAGAAATATCTTAAAGAAACACCAGAATAAAATGGTGCGGTTATCTTTTATGATGCTATACTGTACATATAAACTCATTGTGTTCTTTTAGGACAAATGACAAGGAAATCCATCCGTTTAAACGGCGAGGAGATGATCTTTGCTATATGCATTGTCTATTTATTTCTAGAAGAACCAGAGTTGAGTTTACTGAAATTTATCGATTGGTTTTGGAGCGACCAATAAGCGAGGTAGTGTACTTATATGAGATGACTCAAAACGGTTACCACTCGAAAACCATAAGTGTATTCTTCTCTTTGGAAGAGGTTCATGATTGGTTTGAGATAGTAGCATCGAAGATGGAGTTCTTTGAAGTGCAAGGGCTACTTGCTACTGATCCTGAGGGTGATTCCAAAATGGATGTAGTAGAAGTGGAGCCTTCGGTTTGTTCATATCCTGAACAACTTGAATGGATGAATGCTAGAAAAAATTCTTGCCTATATGGAAATTTTAGCATTCCAAGTTGAAATTATTAGGAGAAAAAGGTAAAAACGTGACCTTATAGGCCTCACAACCCGATAATGGCTAAAATAGGATAAATGAAGCAGAACTATGTAGTTTGCAACTATTAGAAGCATCATTTTTTTATCAAGATCTGGATTTTTGGATTTGGACTGTGCACGTGGGGCAATCGGGGGGCAATATTTGCAACCTCAGTGCCCAAGAGATGATGTAATCCGGCATGCCATGTTAAAGAGGCAGCCGGCTCTGTGTTAGCAAAGGTGCAAGGTTTGAAGCCTCGGTATATTTTATCTAGAGGTATACTGTATGGAAGGTGGTCCCTTACCTCGTTATTGAAGGAATCCATTCTCCAATACGTGCCTTATGATCCTAGTTGTAGAACCTATTACCGTTGAATGTAATTATGGGTAACCATTCTAGTTATATCATATATTTATTTTAAAACCCTAGACATTATTATAATATCAATGGATTCACTAATAAAAATGGTTTGGTTATCGTAAGGTAAAAACCCATCTCTGTTTATAGGTGGCATCATCTTACTTTGAAAGGTTTTTATAACATTAAAAATCCATATGATGTGTGTTTCTCATGTTGGTTTACCAGACTGATCAGGAGGTTATTTTTTTATAATGCTTGGGTCAGCCAGACCATATTTCCAAATTTAGTGATGGATGCTTTAGAGCTTCAAGAGACGAGCTGATGCTTCCAAGGAATATTCCTGTATCTTCATTTATTTTCGCTGTATTTGCTCATTTGTATTTGTTAGCGATTGTAAGGATAGGCTATTATAAATTTCCAGGATGATGATGGGTTAGTTACTTAGATTGATGTATATATATTAGTAGCTTTCTTTTGTCAAGATCATTGGTATATTAAAGATTATTTGTCACGTTGTGAGATTCTGTTCTATCTTTTATTTTCTTTCACCCCGACAATCGGTCTTTTGAACACTAGGATGCTCGGCACATGAATACCGGGGATATATTATTGTCAACTTTTAAGGGTGAAAAAGGTGGGTCGTTACAGCAACTCTATAACATTTTGCTCCACAACCCCATCTAAAACATAGAACCCGTATATCGAGTTTGAAGTGGTTTTGGGTTTTGAGTCATTTCATACAAGTACACACCTAGATATCAGACTCTTCAAAACCAAATCGGTGAAATCTCGGTTAACTTAACTCCAGTTCTTTCAAAAATAAATAAACAGTGCATAAGGTATATTATCACTCTTATCCGGACGGGCCTTATCTCTTATCCTAGAAGAGCAAAATGAATTTATACATAGTGTGACGACCCATATTTCGGTAGGTATAAATCGACAATAATCCACACATGCCCGACTTAAACAATCCAAAACATTGATGATCAATGGGGTAAATTAAGAAAAATAAGAAAAGAAGACGAAAACAAACATAGAATCTCGCAGTTGAACGATAAAATATAATAATCAAATAAACTGTTCATGAAATTGTTTATATTATACATTTGATTATAATCCATACAAAATTTATCATAGTTATATATACCTCAGGTATAAATAAATAATGTAGTAGAAAACATGATGCAGGAATACTAATAGTAATAATACACCAAATCTTCATATTCGTCCTCCAGAATAAATCTTCAATAAGCTGAAAAACTCAAGATTGACCATAGCGTAATGAAAAGACAAAACCCTCAAGTCAGGACTTAAATATTTTTATATGAGTCAAATCGATATCACATATAACATGAGTGCTATGGCATCAGAGATGTTTACGGGTTTTACATCTCCTATCCAGTGTATAACGTGCATGCAAATAACTTAAGAGATGTTATGGGATTTTCCATCTCTTAAGGATCCATCAAAATATTTATATGTAGCAGAATACGCTACATATATAATGTCTAATCAATAAAAAAAATATCAAAACAGCGTTAAGGCTTTACATTGATCCCCCTTAACGCGTTTTTCAGAATTGTCATTGTAACAACCCAAAATTTTAGCTATAATAATTAATTAACGAGTTAACTAAATAGTAAAATTAGTTTGTGAAGTTGTTGGAACTGAGCCATGGAAGTTGCGTCATTGGGTCCGTGGTAATTTTATAATCAAGTTCCATATATATAACTTGTCGAAATCTGAGCTAGTATGAAAAAGTTATGTAAGGAATAAGAAATTAAAGAATATATATATATATGTGTGTGTGTGTATGTATGTATGTATGTATGTGTGTGTGTGTGTATGTATGTGTGTATGTATGTATGTATGTATTTGTGTATGTATGTGTGTATGTATGTGTGTGTGTATAATATAACAAGGGCCTAGGCCGGTCCTTGTTTTGGTCGACCCCCAATATACATAGGTTGACCCATAGGCCGAACCACATATAGGTTGGTTGGACCCGCCTTTGTCACTGGATGAAGAATCGTCCAGGTGTGAGTGATGACGTTAAAACTTGATTTTTGAGCAATCTCCTGTGTTCTTAGGTGCATCCGACGGTTTCTAGTGAGCCTATGACATAGTTGCACCAGATTTAATATTCAAATCCGACGGCCTGAGATCCATAAGCCGCAACTATAAATAAGACCATAGACCAAGCTATTATCCTTATTCATATTTTCTCACAACAGTTAGGTGAGGCTGGGCAGCATTCCCTTTCAGGTTTAGGACCGATGGTTTCACAACAGTTTGGTGAGGCTAGTCACGCTTATGTTGATTAGGGTAAGTAAAGGGTCAAATAGGGGGTGACAATTAATGTGTACCAGCGATGACCGAGCATACGGCGTCGATTAGGGTAAATAATTCGTTACTGCGTCCTAAGCGCTAAAGAGGCGTCTTTTGCTGAGACCAACAGTATTGGTTCACAGTGGCACAACAGAGATTGGAAGGCCGATCAAAGGGTAGAATCAGGATTTTAGTCTAATCAAGATAGCAGTTGAGATAGGATTAGGATTTCAACCTAATCACAGCAGTTTAGTACAAGTACAAACAATCAAACAATCAAAGCAAACAGTCAAACAGAATCAGAAACAGTATTTTTACCTCAGCTTTATCTTTTCTGTATTTTCCTTTCATGCTATAGCTATTGCCCAGTCTATTATCTTTATCTTGCTTAGAAATGCTAGTAATTACTTCCACTTACAAGACTTTTTGTCCGACCCACTCCTCTATTTCCCCCTTTCCCCCAACAAGCTAGCAGAGTTGAGGATAGTTGATTCAGGTTGCTTGGAAATTCATTTTTGGAGTTTTCTCATTTTAGATGTATTCTTCTACTTTTCATCCTTTTCATTTGGCTTATGATGGATTAGTACTTGGGAGAGGGATTATTATTATTATCATTGCTTTTGTACTCTGATTATATGAGACTAAGATGTATTATCATGAGACATAAGAGATTTTGAGTTTTGATACATGTTATGTTTTATGACTTATTTGAAATGAAGTTTAATTTTGAATGATAAGTTATTACTGTAAATGTTTCCGATGTTTTTATTTATTTATTTTGTGAATCTTACTCTCTGTAATGCTTCAGTTATACCTATAATGCATCACATCCTTTGGTGTGCCCTTTTTGTGAATACTAAGAGGTGTAAGGTGTTTCATTTGGCATCAGAGCCTAAGGTTATAAGATTTCTAAAAACTTGTTTTATAAGTAAAGTATTTTTAAAGGTAACATATCTTCAAGCTAAAAGTATTTTTCAGAAAGAAACTCTTATTATAGAAATAGTTTCAAGTATAAAAGAGTTTTTATAAAAAATCCCCTCAAAGTCCGGTTCAACCTTCTTTCGATTCTTTCGAGGCTAAATTTTCTTTTCTTTGCATAGTATGGTGGACGCTCCAAATCTTCCAGACGGTGTTCAAGTCCCTAGCTAGTTCCGTAAATACCTCCAAGCTACAGCACTAGAGGTTCAAGGGAAAGCGCCCAATGTAGCAACGATGGGTGGAGATCCCATTAATCCTCCTGCAGCAGCCAATTCTTTTAAGCTATGAAAGTACTTCGCTAGTCTAGAAGGCAAAGCTTTTTATGGCACGGAGGATTCCGTAGAGGCACGAACTTGGTTGAGGAATACGTAGCGGATATTTAGGCTGTTAGGATTGCAAAACAGACAGAGAGTTCAGCTTGCATCTTGGTAGCTGAAAGGAGAGGCTTCTTACTGGTGGGAGATCATAGAGACGGAGAGTAGAGACAATGGTTGGTTTGGATTTTAGGAAAGGTTTGAGAGGAATTTCTAGTCGCAAGCTGAGGAAAGCATGCTGTTGGAGAATTTCATTAGCCTAAAGTAGGGGAGTCTTAAGGTGAAAGAGTATATAAACAAGTTTAATGAGTTATCGCGGTTCGGGATGGAGCTTGTTAATACACTGCATAAGAAGGCCACCAAGTTTGCTAAGGGTTGGAACTAGCCCCTCCAAGGGTTGATGTTTACATATGTACCTATGGGAACGACGTATGAATCACTTGTGGAAATGGCTCTCATATCAGATGCTGCTAAGGAAGAAGAGGTTAAGGAGGTTCCTAAATCAAAAAGCTCTAAGAAGTAGTGGTGGAAGGATAAGAAGGATAAGGAAAAAAAGAAAGGAGGAGGACCTCAAAAGGGCGAGATCAAGAAGGGCGAGAAATGTCATAGTTGTGGATTGGTTGGGCATTACTCAAAGGATTGTAAGAAGGACACGTTGAAGGGGAGGTCTTACAACTGTGGACCGCCGAGACACCTTTGTAGAGCTTGTCCTCTGTGGATGGGGCAGAGAGCAAGTGAACCTACGATGTAAGTCCAAGCTTTGGATGCAGCAGCTTCTAGTAATGGACCGGACCGAGGTAGGAAAGTGTCTATAGAAGGTTTGCTCCCTATTTCAGATTTTCCTATTCGAACTCTTTTTGACTCCGGAGCATTGCATTCTTTCATTTCTAGTTCCTTAGTTAATTGTTTGCACTTGGATATTTCCATAGTTGTAGATCCTATGGTTGAAACTCCATAGAAGGATCGGCACATTTATCCATGATTTGCAGGGGTTTAAATTTTTTTTATACCGGGTGTAGAGTTTGATTGTGACGCCTATGTACTGGGATTATCGGGATATTGGATGATTTTGGGGATGGACTGGTTATCCACTTATGGTGCGATATTGAACTGCAAGAGGAGAGTCGTTAGACTAGAGACATGCAGCAGACAGAATCTCAATGTTTCTTACGACCCGTAGGGGTCAGTCATGTTGAGCTTCCTTTATTCCCTTGATTCATCACTAGAAGAGTTAGATTCAGTTCCAGTTGTTAGAGATTTCCCAGATGTTTTTGAGAAGGTTAGGGGACTATCACCTAAGAGAGAGATCGACTTTAGAATCCATCCGAATGACAATGATAAGCCAGTGGCATTGCCTATGAAACATATGGCTCCTAGGGAGAGGAAGGAGTTAAGTAAGCAGATTGGTGAGCTATTAGAGAAAGGCTTCATCAGACGGAGCATATCTAATGGGGAGCGCCAGTCATCTTCGCTACAAAGGCGGATGGTTCCCTTCGACTTTGCATAGATTATAGAGAGTTGAATAAGCTCATGAAGAAGAACCTTTAACCACTTCCTAGGATAGACGATCTTTTCGATCAGTTCGTTGGCTCTTCAATATTTTCTCAGCTTGATTTACCCACTGGATTTCACCAGCTTAGGGTCGCCGACGATAGCATAGATAAGACAGCGTTTTGGACATTCGATGGATTCTTTGAGTTGTTGGTTATGCCATTTGGGCAGACCAATGCCTCGGCCTATTTTTTAGATTCGATGAGCTATGTTTTTCTAGATGTCCTAAATATGTTCTTTCTAGTGTTTGTGGATGACATTCTTGTGTTTTCCAAGAGTATGGAAGAGCATGCTATTTATTTTGAGGAGGTTCTTCGCACACTTTTGTTCATCAGTTGAAAGCAAAATTCTCGAAGTGTCGCTTTTGGCATAAGGAGGTGCGTTTCTTGGGGCATGTAGTCTCAAGAGAGGGTTTAGTTCTGGATCCAGCTAAGAAAGTACCAGTACAAGATTGGAAGGCCCCCAAGAACACTACCAAAGTTAGAAGCTTCCTAGGTTTGGCTGGTTATTATAGAAAGAGAGCAACCCTTAGTTCAATGTTCGTAAGTGGAAATGTGGCGCCCCGCCTCTACACCTATGCTAGCCAAGAACACTACGGAATAATGTCGTCAACTAGTGCGGAGAATAAGGCTGTTGAGGAGCGACCATCTGTATAATTGCTTTGTGCGAGTACCGGTATGCCAGATAAAAATGCAACTTTTCATCACAAGAGGAAATCCGACATATCGATGCAAACTCAAGGCTACTACACAGTGG
The DNA here is from genome assembly GCA_030765085.1 of Allium cepa. Taxonomy (NCBI): domain Eukaryota; kingdom Viridiplantae; phylum Streptophyta; class Magnoliopsida; order Asparagales; family Amaryllidaceae; genus Allium; species Allium cepa. The sequence goes on along the minus strand of CM060939.1, from coordinate 956,068,592 downwards.
CTATAATATCTTCGAAAACAAATATAGAAATAAGTATAACACAAATTAGTCACAGATATCCATATCATAAAGGCGGAAAAAGATATGAATATATAACACTTAAAAGTGTACATCAGAGTAGAGGTCAAACAAGATCCACAATATCACAAAAGAATAGTTATAAGAGCTTCACAAAAGAATAAGTATACATCGATGAGTCTATATCTCAAATGAATACAACCAAAATCTACTGATCTAAGTAGTTAGCTAAAAGTCAGGATAATAATAATCCTAGATGAGGAGTCAAGCAGAAACACCTGTAACATCTCGGTCTGACCCGAGTACTATTTAATAAGAAAATAATAAATGGATCAGTCTAGCTATAAATATCGGATAAATTGATGAAGAATAAGAGATAAGACAAAAATGTATGATAACCCTAAAGCCATGCTATAATTAGTATGCAACTGAAAATCATCAAGAGATTAATCAATATCACAAGAATCTTCTCAAAGATAAAAAAGAATGTCATACTCTTTATTTTTTTATTCACCAAGTCACAAATATTGGCAAACATCACAATGCCAATTGTAAAAGTTGTTGAAACACAAATTCACCAATGCACAAATATTGATAGAACTTATCAATGAAATCAGAAAAATTGGTGAAACACAAATTCTAGAAATCATCAATAGAAATCCAGAAATCACAAAAGTTGGAGGCCTATCACAAAACGGGACAATGTAAACTCACCAATACGTGTATCACAAAATGGAACGCTATTCCATGGTTGCTAACCATTAATTTTGAGCCGGAGCTCCACAAAACGGTCTGAAGACCATGGGTCGCTACCCCACCAAATTGAGCCGAAGCTCCACAGAAACGGGGTTTTGTCTCCCTCGCAGACAAAGAGACATCGCACATTGCTAGTCTAAATCACAAAAATGATCATCATCGATCATCAAGAAGTGTCAATTACACTAGGCTAGTAAATATATGAGCTTAGCTTCATATCCCATAACCACTAGCTTAACTTAAATATTTACGAACAAATTGTAGATCTCCACTCGAAAATTGTCACAAGAGATTCAATCGAACAAGTCCAAGAACTAACCGATGAAGTAAACGCAAGCGTTTCATACCACTTGTTTTACTAAGCCGTTTAATTAGATTTCTCATACGAGTGAGGTAAAGGTTTGTATATACTAGTAGATTGGAAAACGGTTCAAGAAATGAGGCTTGTAATAAAATAGTGTTGAAATCATTTTGATGAAAGAGTTTTGATATTTACGACTCGTATTGAAACCTTCATATTTTTAAAGTGACAAATGAAAGAAATGATTGTAGAAACAATCAATCACCAAAAATCCACATTCGAAGACGTAAATTAAATCCAAAGAAATCGATACCAAATCCATCAAAATGGATATTCCCAAAAATTCCGAAGCAGACGTTATCAAAGCCAACGAGGTAATAACAACTAGTCGGAGAAAGAAGAAACGATTAAAAAGTGGAAACTAAGCAAAAATAGGCATAAATAGGCAAAACATGGGAAATAGGAGCAGCTCAGTCGACTGACTCAAAGGGTTCAGTCGACTGAATACAGACCTAGAAAATTCTTGGGTTTCAGTTCAGTCGACTGACTCAGAGGGTTCATTCGACTGAAAGCAGATCCTGAAAATTCCCGGCTTCAGCTCAGTCGACTGACTCAGAAATTTCAGTCGACTGAACACAATTTTCCTGCATTCCTAACCTATTTTAATTGAAGTGCGAACTCTCTCAATTTGCAATCGGACGAGTAATGGGCGCTAAGGGTTTACGCCAATCAACAACCCAGCCCTATAGGTTCCTCGATGCATCACCAAAAGCATAATCAAACATCAGAGCTATGATTTTTAAAGATTTGACTTCAAAACACTAAAAATTGGAATATACACCAGAGCAATCCAAATCAAAAGCAATTGCACATGAATAAGTGTTAGGAATTCATACCTAACAACATGGATAAATATAGACATAGATATGAGATAAAAATCTCACCTTTAAACCCAAAACAATTCAGAAGAAGCTTTAGAGCAATGGCAAGAACAATCATACTTCAATTCCAACCTAACAAGCTTGAATCTAAGCTTAAAAGAGAAGCCTTTCCTAAGTTAGGTTTAGGAATTTCTAAAATTGAAAAGAGAACGAGTTGGAGAAGATGAAGAGAAGGCTTACCAAAGCTTCTTCTATGAATTTGGAGTTGGAGCTTGGATTTACAATGAAACTAGGGCACAGGAATTCTAATTCTTTCTCTCTTCCCACATTTTTATCTAAAGCTTGAGTATTAGGAAATTATGAAGGAATGAAGAGAAGAGGGTTGGAGCTAGGTTGATAAGTGGGGTTAATGGGCTAAAACCCAACCCAAAGCCCTAAGTGAAAAGTAGCAAAATTCTACTAACTCTAGACATATCGAAGTTTATACTCAAAAGGTCATAAAAGTCATTTTGAACTCAATAGGGATGGTCTTGAGTCCTAATTCGACTGTTTGCATAAAGTAGCTTTTCGGACAATAATCCGACTAACGATGAATTATTTTAAATAAAATATTTAAATATTCAATCGTAAAATATGCGGGTTGTTACAGACTCCCCTCCTTAAAGAAATTGTGTCCTTGCAATCTTAAGAAATAAATGAATAAAAAGTAACAACCGTAAAAGCATATCAACACAAAAGAAGAAATTTGGAATAAGACATTCACCTCAAAGAGCATGAGAAAGTAGGTCCAGATGTGTTCGCTCGATGAATTCTCTGGATTCCCAAGAACAATCCTTATGATTTGAAGACAATTGAACTTTCACAAGAGGAACATCTTTATTTCGAAGGCGTTTAATCTCCGAAGCAATGATACGAATAGGATGTTGCTCATAAGTCAAATTAGGTGAAACCTCAATTTCTTCTACAATATCAGGCTCAAGAATAGAATCGGAATCCCGAAGGCATTTCCATAGTTGATAAACGTGAAACACGTCATGTATAGCAGAAAACTGAGCCGGTAAAGAAAGCCGATAAGCCACGAAACCGATACGTTCGGTGATGGGAAATGGACCAATATATCGAGGTGCTAACTTTCCCGATCGACTGAAACGCACAACACCCTTCATAGGTGAAATACGAACAAACGCAAAATCTTCCACAGAAAATTCTAATTTCCTTCTTCGGTTATCGGCATAGGATTTTTGCCTACTTTGAGCTTCTTTCATCCTATGGAGAATAAGGTCAATCTTTTCTTTGGAATCACGAATAAAATCTGGACCTAAAAACTGCTTCTCACCGGCCTCAAGCCAACAAGAAGGAGATCGGCATGGCCTTCCATAGAGTGCCTCGAAAGGTGCCATACCAATAGAAGATTGGAAGCTATTATTATAGGAAAACTCAACAAGAGAAATATGACCTTCCCAACTTCCACCAAAATCAAGAACACATGCACGAAGAAGATCTTTAAGAGTTTGATTCACACACTTGGTTTGTCCATCGGACTGATGATATAAGCGGTGTTAAAGTTAAGCTTCGTTCCTATAGCTTTTTGAAGACTCTTCCAAAATCCACTAGTAAACAATGGATCACGATCACTAACAATAGAAGTAGGAACTCCATGTAATTTAACAATTTCTTTAATAAAGAACTTGGCCAAAAGAGGAACGGTCCGATTGGACCGAACGGGAATAAAATGGCCAGATTTAGCAAGTCTATCAACAATCACCCATAAGCTATCATGACCCGAACGAGAACGGGGAAGGCCGTCTATAAAATTCATGGAAATTTGGTCCCACTTCCAAATTAGAATGTCTAAAGGTTGAAATAACCTACTAGGCCGTTGATGCTCGGCCTTAACGAGTTGGCAAATCCTGTAACGCTTAACAAAGTTAGTAATATCAGGTTTCATTTCAGCCCAATAATAAAGTCGCTTCATATCCATGTACATTTTACTACTACCAGGATGAATGGTAAATTTAGAACAATGAGAATCTTCTAAAATGTCTTTAAGAAGATCACTAATATTTGGCATGATAAGTCTACCAAATTTTCGGATACCGCCACGAGAATCAATATTAAAGTCTTTCAAAATTTCAATACCAATTTTATCCCTACAACTTTGGCTAAGAAGAGCCAATTCGGGATCTAGCTTTTGAGCTTCAAGAATGCGGTCTAAAAGAGAAGGATGAGCCTCAAGGCTACATAAAGCCAAAGACGAACATAAATCGGACTCACGATCTCGAATCTCACAGGTGGATAAAATTCCGAGATCATTCCATTCGGATATCATCATGGAAACAACCGCTTGTAGCTTTCGTCTAAGGGCGTCGGCAACACGATTTCCCTTTCCGGGAGTATAAAGAATGTCGAGATCATAAGATGCGAGGAACTCGAGCCAACGGTGTTGACGCAAATGAAGTTCCTTTTGAGAAAATAAATACTTCAAAGATTTATGATCGGTATAGAGAACAAATTTCTCTCCCAAAAGATAATGACGCAAATTTTAAGAGCGAAAACAATAGCCGCGAGCTCTAAATCATGAGTGACATATCTAATCTCGGCTGGCTTCAATTGCTAGAAGCATAAGCAATAACACGTTCTCTTTGCATGAGAACGGCTCCCAAACCAACACGACTAACATCAGTATAAATAATAAAATCTTGATTCCCCTCGGGAATAACAAGAATAGGAGCATCGGAAAGGAGTTCTTTTAATTTCTGGAAAGAAGCTTCACATTTGCCTGACCAAATGTATTTAACTCCATCTTTGTCAAACTAGTAAGAGGCACGGAAATTTTGGAAAAGTCTTTTATGAAACGGCGATAATAACCTGCCAATCCAAGAAAACTACGGATCTCTGTCACACTCTCTGGTCTCTTCCAATTTTGAATCGCTTCAATCTTTGAAGGATCTACGGAAATTCCTAATTCAGAAATGATATGAATGAGAAACTTCACCCGAGATTGCCAAATGTGGCATTTAGAAAAATTTTTCTTTCAATTGATTGCTCCTAAGAGTTTCCCTCCTCCTCGATATTAGAGTGCACAAGAATATCATCAATAAAGATGAGAACAAATCGATCGAGGAAGTCTTCGAAAACTCTATTCATAAGGTCAACGAAATAAGCCGGAGCATTCGTTAAACCAAATGGCATAACAAGCCATTCATAAGATCCACAACGAGTAAGGAACGATGTCAAAGGAATGTTATCCTCTGCAATACGAAGCTGATGAAAACAGGTTGCTAAGTCCAATTGTGAGAAGACTCTAGCACCACTGAGTTGATCGAATAGATCATCAATCCGAGGTAAAGGATATGTATTCTTGATAGTAAGATCATTAAACTTGCGGTAGTCAACGCAAAGCCTAAGTGTACCATCGGATTTCTTCACAAAAATAGCTGAAGCTCCCCAAGGAGAGGAAATAGAGCGAATAAATTGCTTCGTCTCCAATTCAGATAATTGTTTGCGCATCTCCTCATTTTCTTTATTGGACATACGATAAGGAGGACGAGTAATAGGTAAAGCTCTAGGAATTAGATTAATTCTGAATTCAATTGCTTGCTTAGGTGGTAATCCTAAAACGGGCTAAAATATGTCAAAAAATTCACGAACAACGTGAATAAGAGAAATGACAACTTCGTCATCTTCATTATCGTCATCCTGAGGATTTAAAGAATATAAAGATGCAACCAAGTTGGAATCCGAATCTTTAAGATCAAAAGAAATCTGCTTAACAGATTGAGCATATCGAAGATGAATAGTCCGCTCAAGACATAGGATTTGAGTTTCATAGCGGTTAAGCCAATCCATTCCCAAAATCAATCCAAAGCCTAAGTAGTGCATAACATGCAAATCGGCTCGGAAAGAAAAATCACACAAAATAATCTCGACATCTTTACAAAGCAAACTAATTGTTGCGGATCCACCAACCGGATTCGCGATTCTCAAAGAAGTCATTAAAGTAACAACACTCAAAGAAAAAGTATCAACAAGTTCTTTTCATATAAAAGAATGGGATGCACCCGTATCAAAAAGAACTCAAATAGGATGATCACAAAACACAATAATTCCATCAAGGATAGAGTGAGAAATACCTTGACCACGAGAAGTGTTATTAGGAGTTTGCACCATATTAAGCTTTTCCTCCTTCTTGTTTTGGAGTTTGGGGCATGCAGATAAATACTATTCCAGGCTTTTGCAATAGCGACAAGCGTGGGGCTTTGAACACTTATTCGCATAATGTTCCTTAGAACCGTAATTGTAGCATTGCCCACTACTAGAGGTAGAAGTCTTTCCCACCGGAGTTGCTTGCTTGCCTTTCTTATCGAGATAAGGACCTTTGAACTTATTAGGCCTTTTCTTGTTGTTGTTGAAGTTTGGTTTGGCACCCACAACTTCAACATCACTTTCCTTATCTGCCTCTTCAAGTCCTAGAGCGATATAAATAAGTTGGTCGAAAGCAACCACCAATTTCAGAAGTAGTGGCTTTTTGAGATTCTTGTTCAAGCCATAGACAAATCTTTGGTTCTTCTTTAATGGGGTGTTTATGTATTCGACCCCGTATTTAGAAAGTGACTCGAATGATGCGACATAATCTGCCACGGAGGATTCACCTTGAACAAGGTCTATGAAACGACGAGTCAATGTCACCTTCTCAGCTTCTGGCACAACTTTAATTCGAATCGTTCTTGAAATTTCTCCCAAGTAAGATCCGCTTCATTTATTTCAGAAATTAGAAGTTCGTACTAGTCTAATGCTCTTTCTTGGAGCATACTAGAGGCCACCTGAACAGATGAAGATCAATAAGATTCATGCGAGAAAAGATTCGATCGTATGTTCTTAACCAAGCTTGGACTTCAATAATAGTTTCAGAACCTCTCAATGGCTTCCCACCCAAGTTGGTATAATCGCTACACAAACGTGCAAATCCAGACTTAGGGTGAGTGGGCTCAGGATTGGGTCTGGCAGCTTGAGCATTCTTCACGAGATCTAAAAGCTGTTGGGCAGACATAAGTACTCCATCTTAGGGAGTAGCATTAGATTGACCGGCGCTGGGACGGCCATGCCTAACCATTTCTCTTCTTTAAGAAAGAAAGAAATAAGAATAAAAAGGTTGTTCACAAAATGAATATCAAACAATAATGATTGATAGAACAAGGTATCACAAAATAAAATAGGATGAGACGGTACGAAGAATCGAATCAAATCCTAAGGCACGACTCCTAAGATAGACTTAGGACGATGATCCCTGTTAACTATGATACCAAGCTGTGGCGCCCCACTTCTATACCCATGCTAGCGAAGAACACTACGGAGTAATGTCGTCAACTAGCACGGAGAATAAGTTTGTTGAGGAGCGACCATCTATATAATTGCTTTGTGCGAGTACCGATATGCCAGATAAAAGTACAACTTTTCATCACAAGAGGAAATACGACATACCGATGCAAACTCAAGGCTACTATAAAGTGGCTATAACATCTTCGGAAAAAAATATAGAAATAAGTATAACACAAATCAGTCACAGATATCCATATCACAAAGGCGGAAAAAATATGAATATATAACACTTAGAAGTGTACATCAGAGTAGAGGTCAAACAAGATCCACATTGTCACAAAAGAATAGTTACAAGAGCTTCACAAAAGAATAAGTATACATCATCTCAAATGTATACAACCAAAAACTACTAATTTAAGTAGTTAGCCAAAAGTCAGTATAATAATAATCCCAGATGAGGAGTCAAGCAGAAGCACCTGTAACATCTCAGTCTGACCCGAGTATTATTTAATAAGAAAATAATAAACAGATCAGTCTAGCTATAAATATGGGATAAATTGATAAAGAATAAGTGATATGACAAAAATGTATGATAACCCTAAAGCCATACTGTAATAAGTATGCAACTGAAAATCAACTAGAGATTAATCAATATCACAAGAATCTTCTCAAAGATCAAAAAGAATGTCATACTCTTTATTTTTTTATTCACCAAGTCACAAATATTGGCAAACATCACAACGCCAATTGTAAAAGTTGTTGAACACAAATTCACCAATGCACAAATATTGATAGAACTTATCAATGAAATCAAAAAAGTTGGTGAAACAAAAATTCTAGAAATCATCAATAGAAATCCAGAAATCACAAAAGGGGGAGGCCTACCACAAAACAGGAGTATGAAAACTCACCAACACATGTATCACAAAATGGAATGCTATTCTACGGTTGATAACCATTAATTTTGAGCCGTAGCTCCACAAAAAGGTCCGAAGACCATGGGTCGCTACCCCAACAAATTGATCCAAAGCTCCACAGAAACGGGTTTAGTATCCCTCGTAGACAAAGAGACATCGCACATTGCTAGTCTATATCAAAAAAATGATCATCATCGATCATCAAGAAGTGTCAATTAGACTAAGCTAGTAAATATATGAGCTTAGCTTCATGTCCCATAATCACTAGCTTAACTTAAATATTTACGAACAAATTGTAGATCTCCACTCGAAAATTTTCACAAGGGATTCAATCGAAAAAGTCCAAGAACTAACCGATGAAGTAAACGCAAGCGTTTCATACCACTTTTTTTACTAAGCCGTTGAATTAGATTCTCATACGAGTGAGGTAAAGGTTTGTATATACTAGTAGATTGGAAAACGGTTTAAGAAACGAGCCTTGTAATAAAATAGTCTTGAAATCGTTTTGATGAAAGAGTTTTGATATTTACTACTCGTATTGAAACCTTCATATTTTTAAAGTGACAAATGAAAGAAATGATTGTAGAAACAATCAATCACCAAAAATCCACATTCGAAGACGTGAATTAAATCCAAAGAAATCGATACCAAATCCATCAAAATGGATATTCCCAAAAATTCCAAAGTAGATGTTATCAAAGCCAACGAGGTGATAACAACTAGTCGGAGAAAGAAGAATCGATTAAAAAGTGGAAACTAAGCAAAATAGGCATAAATAGGCAAAATAGGGGAAATAGGAGCAGCTCAGTCGACTGACTCAAAGGGTTCGGCCGACTGAACACAGACCTAGAAAATCCTCAGGTTTCAGTTCAGCAGACTGACTCAGAGGGTTTAGTCGACTGAAAGCAGATCCTAAAAATTCTCGGCTTCAGCATAGTTGACTGACTTAGAAATTTCAATCGACTGAACACTATTTTCATGCATTCCTAACCTATTTTAATTGAAGTGCAAACTCTCTCAATTTGCAATCGGACGAGTAACGGGCGCTAAGGGTTTACGCCAATCGACGACCCAGCCCTATAGGCTCCTCAATGCATCACCAAAAGCATAATCAAACATCAAAGTTATGATTTTTAAAGATTTGACTTCAAAACACAAAAAATTGGAATACACACCAAAGCAATCCAAATCAAGAGCAATTGAACATGAATAAGTGTTAGGAATTCATACCTAACAACAAGGATAAATATAGACACAGATGTGAGATAAAAATCTCACCTTTAAACCCAAAACAATGACGAAGAAGCTTTAGAGCAATGGCAAGAACAATCACACTTCGACTCCAACCCAATAAGCTTGAATCTAAGCATAAAAGAGAAACCTTTCCTAAGTTAGGCTTATAAATTTATGAAATTGAAAAGAGAACGAGTTGGAGAAGATGAAGAGAAGGCTTACCAAAATTTCTTCTATGAATTTGGAGTTGGAGCTTGGATTTACAATGAAACTAGGGCTTAGGAATTCTAATTCTTTCTCTCTTCCCACATTTTTATCTAAAGCTTGAGTATTAGGAAATTATGAAGGAATGAAGAGAAGAGGGTTGGAGCTAGGTTGATAATTGGGGTTAATAGGCGTTAATAGGCTAAAACCCAACCTAAAGCCCTAAGTGAAAAGTAGCAAAATTCTACTAACTCCAAACATATCGAAGTTTATACTCAAAAAGGTTGCAAACGTCATTTTGAACTCAATGGGGGTGGTCTCGAGTCCTACTTCGACTATTTGCAAAAGGTAGCTTTTTGGACAATAATCCGACTAACGATGAGTTATTTTAAATAAAATATTTAAATATTCAATCCTAAAATATGCGGGTTGTTACAGGAAAGGCCTAGAGTTTTTTTCCACCTTTGATTTTAAGCCCTCTACAGACATTACCCCTGGATTATTGGCAGCACTTGAGATTAAGCCTAACCTCATATATCATATTGGCTCAAGGCAGCAAGAGAATTCAGAGCTTGTCGATAATCTGGAGAGGCCTCTATGCATCTTCGATGTTATTCTATCGATAGTAAAGGGTGGCTAAGGAGAGATGGAGACTTTGTGTACCCCGCACTAGTGACTTGATCAGTGCAGTTCTAGCAACACTATTCTCGAATGACTATTCATACGGGCAGTGATAAGATGTATAAGGACATGAAGAGAGTGTTTTATTAGAGAGCTATAAAGAAGGAAGTAGCAGAGTTTGTGGCTAGTGTCTTGTGTGCCAACGAGTTCAGGCGGAGCAGTAGAGCCCTGGTGGGTTGCTTCAACCGTTGGATGTACCCTAATGGAAGTGGGATAGTGTTTCAATGGACTTCATATACGGTTTACCCCAATCTTGGAAGGGGAATACTAGTATTTGGGTGATTGTAGATCGTTTGACTAAGAGCGCTCACTTTATTCTGGTTAAGAGTAAGAGTACAACCCTTATTTGGCATCTATATACGTTTGTGAGATAGTCCAACTTCATGGAGTTCCCTCTAGCATAGTGAGTGACAGATATCCTATCTTTACTAGCAAGTTTTGGAGGAGCTTGCAAAAGGCTTTAAGAACACATCTTACATTGATTGCGGCCTATCACCCTCAAACCGATGGCCAAACGAAGAGTGTTAATAGAGTTCTTGTGGATTTGTTAAGGATGTGCATTATTGATTTTAGAGGGACTTGGGAGGAACACCTTACTTTAGTGGAATTCGCATATAATAATAGTTTTCAGGCTAGCATTGGGATGACTCCTTTTCAAACCCTTTATGGAAGACCTCGCAAGTCGCTTTTGTGTTGGTCGGAGTCTACAGAAAGATTGCTACATTGTCCCGACATGATTAGAGAGACTTCGGAAAAGATTGATATGATTAGAAGAAGAATGAAGACAGCCAAAGATGGACAAAAATCCTATGCAGATAAACAGAGAAGGGATATTGAGTTCAAGGTAGGAGATTTGGTTTTCATTAAGGTGTTTCCGCTAAGAAAGGTAGTGAGGTTTAGATTAAGTGGAAAACTTGCTCCCAAATTTATAGGACTGTTCCCCATTGTAGAAAGGGTAGGGAAGGTGGCGTATCGGATAAAGCTACCAGAGAGGCTTATGGGAGTTCATGATGTTTTTCATGTTTTACACTTGAGAAAGTGCTTACACGATTTGGCAGAGGTAGTGAAACTTAACCTACTTGAAAAGGTTGAAATGGAGAGAGAAGCATCAGTTCGTCGCATTCCTACCAAGATCGTTGGACATGATATCAAGAATCTTAGGAATAAAAAAGTCCCTTTGGTTAAGGTGTAGTGGGGAGATAGTATTGAGGATGCTACGTGGGAGGCTAAGGAGAAAATACGTACCTCTTATCCGTATTTTTCGATGGTTCGTCTTGAATATCCTATTTTCATCTTTAGTTTTGAATAGGTTCTTTTCTTTAGTATCCTTTGGGAGGGTAGATCTTTATATTTAACCTATGGATGGTAGGATTAAACGTAAACATGTTACTAGAACATGTTATGTATGATGGATGCTAGTGGCTGCAAGCATTTGCTAGTGGATGCTAATGGACGCATACACACACACACAAGGCACTATTATCTCTTACAGATCGGGCTAACTAGGTCACTAAAGCATATGCATATGGATGTGTGTACACTTGCGTTTTTATTTCATGTTTGCTATAATGAGTGATTATCATATGCTTGACGCATTTAGATGATGAGTATAGACGTATATAGAACTATTAGTTGTCATTATGGAATTTGCATTCATTTAGATACACGGCACGAACAGGATTGCATATAAAGGAGATCGATTGAATCAGTAGACGACAGATCTTTTGCATTAGTTAGGGACATTAACACTATAATATTGCATATAACATAACTTACATTAGAAAGCTTAAGGACAATGGGTGCAATGGACGATGGTTGAATATATAGTTGTAGAATTTGATGAAAATATTTGTTTCATTCTTCTATCCTTGGAGATTTCGTGGATGAAATCCTCTAAGGAGGGGAGAATGTAACAACCCAAAATTTGAGCTATAATAATTATTAAGGAATTAACTAAACGATAAAAAAAGTTTGTGAAATTTTCAAAATTGAGCCATGGAAGTTGCACCATTAGGTCTATGTTTAATTTTTCGATCAATTTCTATATATAACTTGCCGAAATTAGAGCAAGTATGAAGAAGTTATGAAAGAAATAAGAAATCAAAAGAATATATATATATAACAAGGGCCTAGGTCGACCCTTAATATACATAGGTCGACCATAGGTTGATTCACCTATAGGTTGGGTCGACCCACCTTCGTCACTGGATGAAGAATCGTCCGGGTACGAGCGATGACGTTAAAACTTGATTTTTGAGCAATCTCGTGCGTTCGTAGTTGTATCTGACGGTTCCTGGTGAGACCACGACGTGGTTGCACCTGATTTAATCTTCATATTCGACGGCATGAGATCCCTAAGCCACACTATAAATAAAACCCTAGACTTAGCTATTTTTCTCATTCATATTTTCTCCCAATCTGATTCACTTCCTAAGGCGGAACCACAAATAGAAAATTTTCTAGGGAGAAGATCATTTTAATAAAAATATTCTATGCCCTAGAAGTGGATCCGGGAAGGCCAAGGACTAGAGCTAAAGACCAAAGGTGATTGTTTTGTAATTATTTTAAATTTTTAAGCACTTTAAAATAATAGGTTTCTCAATAGTCGTAGTTTTTCTACAATTTTGAGATAGTTTTATGTAAGCTTATTTATAGTCAGTTTTTAGGTAAATTTTAGAATTTCTTTTCAGTCTATTTTTATTCAGCTATTTTATTCAGTTATTTTCAGGTTATTTAGAGTTATTTATAGTTATTTGCAGTTATTTACATCTGTTTTAAGTTAGAATTTAGTCTGTAAAGGTTAGTTTCTTTTTTATAGAGATTTAATCCCTTTTTACGCAAATGAATTAAAAAGAGAAGAATTCGCTAATATGGATTAAAATATAAAGACATTAAATTTACAGAAATCAGATGTAAAAATAAGAAGAAATGAAATAAAATAGAGATGGACTGAATTAGGCAAATTTAAGATATTTGCAAGCATGATTATAACTAGTGGTTATAACTAGTAAGAGAAAATAGAAGAAATAACAAAAGAAGCTTATTTTTAAAACATCGATCTTGGATTATGTTAATAAGCAAATTATAACATAGGTTATAATTAAAAAAGAAAGAACAGAAGAGGCTTATTTCAAAAAATCAGATCTTGGATTAAGTTAACAAGCAAATATAGCAGAAATAGTAGAAGAGGCTTATTTTAAAACTTATATTAAGTTAATAAACAAATATGGAAGTTGAGCCTATACTGGTAGCATTCCCTTTTAGATCTAGGACTGATGGTTTCACAATAGATAGGTGAGGATGGGACTCGCTTATGCTGATTAGGGTAAATAAGTGGCCAATGGATAGATGCTCAAATCTGGAGATTTAGGTAAGGGGTGCAAAACTAGAAGATTGTTGATTAGGACCAATACCGACAGCATTCCCTTTCAAGCCTAGGACTGATGGTCTCACAACAGCTAGGTGAGTCTAGGCAGCATTTCCATTCAGGTCTAGGACTGATGGTCTCACAACAGTTAGGTGAGGCTGGGCACGCTTATGCTGATTAGTATAAATAAAGGGTTAAATAAGGGGCAACAGTTAGTGTGTACCGGTGATGACTAAGTCTACGGCATCGATTAGGGTAAATAATTCACTACTGCGCCCTAAGAGTTAAAGAGGTGTCTTTTGTTGTGAACAACATGATTGGTTCATGGTGGCACAATAGAGGTAGGAAGCCGATCAAAGGGTAAAATTAGGATTTCAACCTAATCAAGATAGCAGTTGAGATAGGATTAGGATTTCAACTTAATCACAGTAGTTTAAAACAAGTGCAAACATTCAAACAATCAAAGCAAAAGGTCAAACAGAATCAGAAATAGTATTTTATCCCAGTTTTATCTTTTCTGTATTTTCCTTTCATGGTATAACTATTGCTTAGTCTATTATCTTTATATTGCTTAGCAAATGCAAGTAATTACTTTCACTCACTAGACTAATTGTCCGACTCACTCCTTTATTTCCCCCTTTCCCCCTAATAGGCCAACGGAGTTGAGAATAGTTGATTCAGGTTGCATGGAGATTCATTTCCGAAGTTTAACCATTTCAGATGTATTCTTCTAGTTTTCATCTTTTTCATTTGGCTTATGATGGATTGTGAGAGGGATTACTATTATTATTGTTACTTTTGTACTCTGATTATATAAGACTGAGATGTATTTTAGTGAGACATGAGAGATTTTGATTTTTGATACATGTTATGTTTTATGACTTATTTTGAAATGAAGTTTAATTTTGAATGATAAGTTTTTATTTTAAATGTCTCCGCTCTTTTTACTTATTTTCCTTGTGAATCTTAGTCTCTGTGATGCTTTATTTATACATATAAAGCACCACATCCTTTGATTTGACCTTTTTAGGAATACTAAGGGTTTTGGGGTGTTTCAGCCTTACAGTTTGCATATAAAACACCAGTAAACCATCGATGGACAGAGATGCGCCATGATACGACAACACTAAATCAAAATCGTAGTGGTCGCGTTTAGGGATAAAAGTATGATAGGCATGTGAGGCAATGCCCAAAGTAGGATACCATTTCGGGTCGCAGGGCTAGTGGTAACGCATCATAGCCATGACCGCTCACCACGTCCATCCATCCCATATTGATTTAAAGAAAGGCTATCCCAAATCAAGGTGCACCAATCGAAAGCAACAACAAGAGTAATAATATGGACCGAATCTAAGAAAATCGAAGAATGGATGTCCGCTCGAGGGAGTTAGCCAACTTAGCCCTATCAAGCCAACATGTTTTAGTCATTTCAAATTGGCATAAGTGCCTGGGGCTATCATCATCGTTCTTTTTCTTTAAATCTTGCAAATGACGCCAAATCCAACCACTTCGTTCTAAAGTCTCCTCCGCGTACACAGTTGTTAAAGTGGTTCCAATATTGACAGACAATATGCCAATTAGAGACCCCAGTCTCTTTGACAAACAAACGTTGTTTTACACACTGGTTGGTTTTTTTACATTTCAAAAATAGTTCATACTTGATATCAAAATACATATTCGCTAGAAAAACCAATTCAATTTCAAAATCATCATATTCGCTTCAAAAATCAAATCCATTTCGAAATCATCATGTTCACTTCACAAATCATATTTTACTTCAAAATGTCAATTCAGTTCGATATATCGATTTCACTTTAAAATTTTTGATTTGAATTACAATTTAGTTTATAACTTCACTTTAACCCAATTCGCATTTAAATCCAAGATTTAAATATAAAGATTTCACCCTTTTGACCGGTCTGAATTCTTAGAAAATAGTTTAAATAATTTTAAAATAGCTAAATAGTTAAAATAGTTTCATAGAAAATAGTTTGATTATTAAAAATGGTTTATATAGTAAAATAATTTTGGGAAAATTAAAATAATATGAATATTTAAAGAAAATAGATTTTATGTCGTTCATACTAAAATAATTCATCTGAATATAGTTTCAAACTCAAACCAGTTCAGTTCCAAATTTCCCAATTCACATCAACTCCAATTTCCATTTCGATTTAATCGATTCAATTCCGATTTCAAGGCGAATTTTACTTCGATTACAAATTAATTTCGATTTGAATCCCAAATTAATTTCAATTCCAATTCCAAATTAATTTTAGTTAAAATTCCAAATTAATTTTAGTTTCAAATTTAAAATATTTTGATTATATCAATTCTTAGTTCGATGTTCAAATTATCGCTTCTCTTAAATCAAATTAACCTTCAATATCCAATTTAAAATCCAAATCCTCAAATATAATTCAATTTCAAGTTCAATTCTGAAATATTATTTTATATCACTTTTGCTTAGCAATATTCAAAGTTTGAGTAAAAGTCCAATCTATTAAAACAAATCAATTTTTGAAATTCACATCATATTTCGATTATAACTTCAAAATCTCAACTTCAATTATTTAAAACATTTCTTTTATCAAAAATTAAATTTCAACATTTCGAGCTTACGTTTGAAAATAGTTCGATTTCCATAAATTTGGTTTTCATTTTCTTAAAATCAAATCATTTACATAATTTCAAAATAAAAAAATTTAAATCATTTAATTTAACCAATCATGTGTTCGTGTATAATTCCCTATCCAATGGCCAGGCGAATCAATTATTTCAATTTAATTCAAGGATGGATATATATCATTTCAATCCAAAATAAATTCGAAAGGAATATATAATTTCAATCTATTTCTTAATTTATTCAAAATAATTCAATTTATAGTTTTATATACTGTAAATAATATATCGGATGATAACAGGATATACTAAAAATAAATAAACATCAAAACCATCCAAAATATCAATCAATAGCATCCATCACAATCAATCATCCAAACAGTCAATAAAAGTCACAAAGTTACATAGTTATCTATATCGAGTATTTTACTGGCAATTTAATTCCAATTAAATTTAACCGTCAATTTAAATTTCTATTAGTTATCTCAGACATCAATTTAAATGTCGATTAAAAATTATCAAAGAACAATCAACAAATTTAAATCACTTTATAATTTTAAATTTAACAAACATAAAAATTTTATAGTACGCCGTGGGCGTTAAAAATACTCATCTTTTATTTTATGTTGTCACTGAGACATTCCAGTTTGGAACTAAAACCAGATGGCGTCCGATGTTTGCCCAAATTTTGACAATCTCCAAATCCATTCAAACGATTTCCATTGCGAAGCTCAACGCAAAAGATTTCTTTCCAATTAGACCTCGTACTTAGGAATTATGCAGTTTATAATGTTTGCACAAAAAATGGGCAAACACCTCTAAGTCGTATGATTTAGTCGATTTTATGTTATTCTTAGCGATTTGGGTGATTTATGCAAATATGTAAAAAGCAGGGACTAAACTGTAAAAGACAAACAGATTTATAGTGGTTCGGCCAGAATGTGCCTACGTCCACTTCATATGTTATTCTCTTTGATTGTTTAGATTACAAGTACAAAGCTTTGATTACAAGTGTATGGAAGTTGTTTGAAAGTTTTGTCCGTGCTTGAGCTCTCAAACTTGTATGCCATTGTTGTACCTCTACCCCTCTATTTATAGAGTGAGGCTGGGGGTAGGAGTCTTGGATGTATATAGCGGCTGGTGGGCCTGGGCTGATGTGATCTGGCCTGGCATTGTTGGTTCGGTAATACCTTCTTCACTTTGGTTTGGTAGTGGTAATATGCTTCTGGTTCGGTAGGGTCTTCTTCGTGTGGGTTCGGTAGCATCTCGGTCCGGTGATGAGAGGAAGGTGGATTGGTTCGAGGGTGAGTGAAGCGTGGTTGGTTCTATGGTGAGAGGAAGGTGAATTGGTCCGGTGGTGAGAGGAAGGTGGATTGGTTCGGTGGTGAGGGTGTTCGGTCCTGCCTTGGTTCGGTGGTGAGAATAAACCCAACATTTGCCCCCCCAAAGTGGGGTATATGACTGCATATGTCGCGCTTTGTTTTCTCCCCATCCGGCCAAAGTGCCGAACCGGTTGGTCCGGTCAACCTACGCTTGCTTAAAAGTAGGGGCTTCACGCCTTTGTTATTCCATACCTTTTGAAAAAATTGAACCAAACCTTGGTCTGCCGAATCAATCATGTCACCGAACCACACTTGACTGCTGGTCCAAGAGAATTAGTCTTCTTTCGCCGAATGAACCTTATGCTCGAACTACTGAATGAGTCCGGGGAGTACGAGTGCCGAATGGACTTCAACCTCGAACTACCGAATGAACTTGAGAGTACGAGTGCCGAATGGCCCTTGGCCTCGAACTACCGAATGAACTTGGGTAGTACGAGTGCCGAATGGCCCTTAGCCTCGAACTACCGATTGAGTTTTGAATTATGAATGAGATTCCAGGCCGTAGGTACCTGTTTGTCTACACCACTTGTTCTAACGTGTGTTTTCTCGTGTTGCAGATAATGTCTCATAACGTAGAAATCCGTTCTGACAAGAAGAAATCCAAGGACAAAGAGGAGTCCTCCATAGTGCCCCTAGTTCAGTCAGAGCCAGAACGACATGGACCATCCCCTCGATCATTAGTAGATGGGTACGACCACCAGGAGCTTTTGAACTCACTGCCTGACTGCTTTCCCAGCTCCCTCAAAGACGAGCAACTTGACGTTATATCTAGATCCTTTGGGATTGACAGAGCACACATGATGTTGCCAGGGAAAGGAGTGATGTCGTATAACCCCCCTGAAGGATATTTTGCTTATAGTAGGTATCATTGCATGTGCGGGGCTATTCCTACGATCAACGCTTGGATCGTCAGCTTCATCACATACTTGAAGGTGGCCCCTTTCCAGCTTCAGCCCAACTCCTATGCCATCTTGGTGAGTCTGTTCATTATTTTCCAGAGAAGATACGGGCGTCCCCCTTCCAACCGAGAAATCCGGTACCTGTACAACTTGAAAGGCTACAAGAAGGGGTCTCCATACGAATCGGTCGTGTCTTTCAAGCCAGTCCTGGACTTATATTCAAAATTTAGCATGTTCAAGAAGGAATGGTTCTTTGTCAGAGATGACTCTGTTTCTTTCCCCCGCTTCACCTCTGGCTGCAAGTTGACTCTTATTTATAATTTCCGTTCTGACTGCAATGCTCCTCCATATGTGCGTTGTTTCTTGCTAGCGACAGGTGGCTTTACAGTTGTAGAGAATGATCGTTTAGTTCGGATGGCTGAGGAAATAGAAGCCATTTCGAAAAAGGAGAGGGCAGCTTCTTATTTGATCAGGAATGCTACTCTTTTGGAGCACAACTTGATTCTGCCATGCCAGTCTGTGGTCAAGCAAAGAGACACAGCTGAGGAGAGGGCCGCCAAAGCTAAAGGAGGGGCTACGGCGGAGAGCAGCAAAAGGAAACCCTTCTCGAAACATCCAATTGCCGAGGGGAAGAAACTTAAGAAGTCCGATGGACCCTCCCCCAGCACATGTCCAGATGTCCCGGAGGAGGAAGACGTGGAGGAGGAAAGAGGCGAGGATGAAGGCGGTGAGGCGGAGGGTGGAAGTGGTGGAGAAGGTGATGGTGATGGTCATAGCGGTGATGGTGGCGACGGACAGAGTGGTGATGGCACTAGGGCTTTGTCTTCTGAGCAAGAAGATGTGATCCAGGAGTGGACAGATGACGCTTTCCGCCTAGCTTTTGAAGGGTTGGAGGAAGGATCGACTTCGGTGGAGAAGCCTAAAAAAGCTGACAAGGCTGGGCCCGACGTCGATTCATCTTCTAAGAGCGCTTCAGCTAAGGCAATTCCTACGATTCAATGTGAATTTTTGACTCCTGCCGACCCCATTTATGATAAGGATTTAGGAATATTTTATGGTCAGCTCCCGTCCTGGAATGAGATCCAGGACTTATTGCAATATCCTACTCCTTCCCAGGGTTTGTATAACAAAAGCGTCACTTTACTCTTCTTAACTTGATATATTTTTTGAATTATAGTTCAATGTATGCCTATAACACTTGGTTTTTATCACAGAAGCGGGTAAGGTTGCCAAGACATCAGATGTTCGGCACCGCCTTGAACAATACAAACTTCTCAAGGCTTCTGCTAAATCAAAGCCTCCGACTAATCGCCTTGGAGACGTAGTCGGCTACCGCCCTCTTCTTGGAGTTATCGAGGAGGATATCAAAAGGAAGAAGAGGAGTCATTCCTTGTTTGAACCCTCACCTGGTCCTCAGTCTCCAACTCAGCCTCTTCGGGATACCACGAAGAAGAATACTGAATTTATACCTCCTCTGCACCCGTCTGAAAATCCTACCGTTACCCGGATAGGCCATCCCGGCTTGGCTCGTAATCCATTTGTAAGTCATCCGGATTTGGATCCGTATTCTTCCGATATTGCCTTTGATGAGGCTACCAGTGAGCACCTTCTTCCTCGTAATCCTATGGTAAGAGTATTGGATGAAGCTAAGTCCCTGGACCTTGATTTGCTTACCACCCGGGTCATAACTTTGGGGGACGAAGCTAAGGCAAACATTGACCGGGTTGATGAGGAAACAAAGAAGCTGATGGGGCATCATGCCCGACTGGTTAAGGCTCGAGAAGAAATCGAGGGTGCTAACATTCGACTGCGGTTAATGGTTTCCGACCAGGCCAAACAACTCGCTGATCTGGCCATTCAGATCTCTCAACATGAGGCCGCTTCTAGGCAATTAAAGAAAACCATGGAAGAGGCCAGCAGGGCAGAGTTGCGGAAAATGGAGGCTATTTGTAAGGAACGGATTGATATAGCTATTGCAACGGTGGATGAGGTTCGGAGTGCGGATCTCGAGAGGGTACAGGAGTTATCCGAGAAGCTTGAAGCCGTAGAGATTGCTCAGACCAAGATGAAGGAGGAGATGGAGGCGATGAGGAAACCCTTTCAGACTGACTGCTCGCGATACCAATCGGAGAGGGATGCTGCCACTGCAAAACTGTTGGCTTCTAAGGACCGAATAACGGAGTTCGAGGAGAATGAGGGGATAATGGATGAGATGCTTGAGGATATATACTTTCGCACTTGGAAACAGGGCAACTTATCTTAGATGGATGATTATCCTCGAGTCATGGCCAGGATTTATCTCAGGGGCCTGGAGGAGGCTAAGGCTGATGCAGATAAGGAGGGTGACGTGGTCTTTAGAATAGACGTGGTTACGTCTCAATTCACCAAGGATGAGAAGGCGGCGGTGAAGGAGGGTATGCGGCTGCTTACTGCTGAGGAGGTAGGTGTGCAGTTAGAGGATGATGATTAAGGAGCAGATGCTGGTAAGTCTTCCCTTTTAGCTTTTCGTAACTTGATTGCTTATTGTTTATTTGATGGATTCTTCTCCTAAATTGGACAGGCGGGACCTCTGAAGCACCAACTACCTCTGGTCAACATGCTGAGAGTTCTGATCCTGCGGTTAAATAGATCTCGGAGGGCCAGTAGGATAGAGGTGAAGCTCCGATGCAGCCGACTCCTTGACTTGATTTTTATATCTTTTGGTTTACTTGACATTGTTGTCTATGGTAGTCCCAAAACATTAATGTAACTTTTAGGCTGTAATTATGTTATTCGTAATGAACGACTTTATTCTTGGCATGTAATTTTTAACTTAAGCTGATTCTGTCATATTTGAATGCTATCATTATTTTGGTGTGTTGCATAAGAAATATAGCTGTGCATATTCCTGCGATTCAATTGTGTTTGATGTCAAGTTCTTGCTTAAAATATAATTTCATATCTTGCAACGTTAGTGTGATGTGCGAATAAATTGCAGCTACGTATTCATATACAAAAGAAGAAAGTACCGCCCTTTGTGTCTTAGTCGTAGACGGTTTCTTTGAATGTCTTGTATGACTCAGCGTGGAATGCAGCTGAGTGACCTGTCATCCAGTTGTGAGTTCCTATTCCCATTAGCGAGCGTCTCCTATTTTGTGTCCTGTACTTTAGGGATCGTTATAGAGGATAGGAGGAAATTTTTTAAACAAAATAGAAATATAAGAAATAGTAAAACTTCCAATCACGGAAGGCCTGCGATGTGCTTAAGTTCGTGGCAAACGGGTTTTGTAGTCACTTTCCCTAGCTGTGGGTCTTGGAGACATTTGTCATCCATCTTACGCCTCCCCGTGGAGTTTCTCTTTTTTACCACAGTCGTACTTAAGACACTCGGAGCCGAGATCGCGCACAGTAACTACCCGGGCCATTATGGCCCGTAATCGTGGTTATTATTCGATTTACCGTGGCCGGCTAGCGTAGGTGCCGATCGTCAACTGTGGACTACCCCTGGCTGGCCACACCTTATGTTGGGGCTTAAAGTAGGTTCACAGTTGTCGGCAAGCCGAACGCCGTAATGAGCTGTCTCGATTATAGTTGGCCTTCTCGGTGGCTTATAATCGGCTCATTACAGTTGGCTTTAAGGGCCGATCGCGAGCAATGAGTTAACCCGCAGCAGAGGGATGCTGGAGCAAAAGTGTCTCATTGGCGAGGGAATAGATTCATATAGTACCTGTTAGGTCTTGTCCAGGTGAAGTCGCGTTGTGATATGTCTTGATTGGAAATGTCGTTACACAGGATTTTGTTCAACAGAAAAAGATAAAGTTAACAGGCAACCAAGATATAAAGGAACAAGTTAAAAAAGAGACAAGTTTTTAAAGTGGTTCGGCATGAAAATGCCTACGTCCACTGATTCTCTTTGTTAATTCACTTCATATGGGCAGTACAAGTTAAGAAAAGTATCGACGAAGGTGTTGGATGTTCCATGCCCTCTGGAATACCTCTCCGTCCACTGTTGACAAAATATAAGCTTCGTTGTGGAGATCTTTATGAATTACATATGGTCCTCCCAGATTGGATCTAGTGCACATGGGCGCGGGAAGATTCGTTTGAGGTCAAGATCTCCTTCTTGTAAGCTACGATGCTTGACTTTGGAGTTATATTGCGCTGCCACTTTTTGCATGTGAGATGCTGCTTTGAGCACTGCATCGTTTCTTCTCTCTTCAATTAGATCCAAAGACATGTGAAGGAGTTCTTCGTTCTCTTCCGGGTTGTAGTAGATCCTGCGGTGGGAAGGCACTATAGTTTCGACTGGGAGCATGGCCTCCGATCCGTATGCCAAAGAGAAAGGAGTATGCCTCGTTGATGTTCTGAAGGATGTGCGGTAGGCCCAAAGTGCCGTAGGAAGTTCATCCACCCAAGCGCCTTTTGATTTTTCAAGCTACTTTTTTATTAGAGTTTTGAGAATTTTGTTGACAGCTTCGACTTGTCCGTTTGCCTGGAGGTAAGCTACAAATGAGAAGCTTTCATGAATTCCGTGCTTTTGGCACCAGTCGGCAAACACTTCGCTGTCAAACTGAAGTCCATTGTCCGATATGATTTTGAGTGGAGCCCTGTACCTGATAGAACATTTTGGATCAAGAAGTTAATAACTTTTGCCGAGGATATTTTATTTAGAGGTTCCGCTTCCACCCATTTGGTGAAATAGTCGACTGCCACTATAGCATATTTGGCTCCGCCTCGGCCCACCGGCAGTTCGCCAATCAAGTCAATTCCCCATACTGCAAAGGGCCAAGGGCTGGTCATTTGAGTAATCTCATTTGTTGGTAGTCGAGGAATCTTGGCAAATTTCTGACATCTGTCACATTTTTTGACGATGTTTAAGGCGTCTTTGTTTAAGGCGGGCCAGAAATATCCATATCGAAGTATTTTCTTTGCCAGAGACTGTCCTCCAGTGTGATCTCCGCAGCTTCCTTGATGGACGTTGGATAAGATTTCCTTAGCTTCCCTTCCAGCGACACGCCTTAATAAGGGGTTAGAGAAGCCGCGCCGATAGAGGATGCCTTCTTGTATTGTGTAGCGGGAAGCTTTCCTCAAGATTTTCCTGACTTCATTACGCTCGCTAGGCAGTGTGCCATCTTGTAAGAATTTTCGGATGGGAGTCATCCAAGTTTCCTTTCGATTGCAACTATCAGATTCACTTGCTCGAAACTCGGGGTTAGTTGCTTCGAGATGGCTACTATTCCGGAAATGGTACCATCTTTGATGCTAGCTTGCTTTTCCAGCTCGTCGGCCTCTTGGTTCTCTTCTCGAGGGATGTGTTTGATTAAATAGTGATCCAATTGATCGAGTAGCGGCTTGGTCTTCTTTAGATATGTTGTGAGTCATTCTCCTCGAGTCTGAAATTATCCTAGTAATTGGTTTACAATAAGTTGAGAATCACTATGGAGACATAAAGAACTGACCCCACTTTCTAAGGCAAGTTCTAATCCAGCTATTACTGCTTCGTATTCTGCATCGTTGTTGGTGGCAGCAAATTCCAACCTTAGAGCATAGTGTAGCTTCCTTCCCCTGGGAGTGATTACTACAATACGTGCCCCCGAGACTTGTTCGTTTGATGCCCCATTCACAAAGAGATTCCACTTAATGTCTTTTGTTATTTCAGATTTCTCCTTGCCTTCGTTGGTAGTGAATTCGGCAATGAAATCGGCCATGGCTTGTCCCTTGATGGCGGTGCGAGGATGGTAGGTGATATCATATTGACTCGGTTCAATGCACCATTTAAGTAGTCGTCCAGAAGTGTCGGGACGATGGAGTACCTGCCTTAGCGGTTGATCGGTTAGAACTCTGATGGAATGAGATTGGAAATAGTGTCGCAGTTTCCGTAACGTGATTAGTAAACAGTATGCTAGCTTCTCAAGTTTAGGATATATGGCTTCTGCCCCCGTTAACCTCTTGCTTACAAAGTATACTGGCCGTTGCGCACGGTTGTCTTCTCTCACCAAAGCGGCGCTTAGAGCATGAGATGACACAGTAAGGTATATGTATAGCTCTTATCCTTCGTTTGGAGTTGAGAGTATTGGTGGTCTCTGGAGTTGTTCGATTAGGTTAAGGAAGGCTGTTAAGCATTCATCAGTCCATTCGAACTTTTTCTTTGTCTTTCTTTAGGGCCTCGAAGAAGGGGACGCACTTGTCAGTCGCTTTAGAGATGAATCTGCTTAGGACGGCCACCTTCCCATTCACGCTTTGCATTTCTCTTCGAGTGGAAGGTATCCTGATATCTTTCAGGGCTCGGACTTGTTCGGGGCTTGCTTCAATTCCTCTGGCATGGACGATGAATCCCAAGAATTTTGCCGATGAAACTCCGAAGGAGCACTTTAGAGGATTCAGCTTCATTCCATATTGGCGAAGTACCTGAAACATCTCGCCCAGGTGGCTTACGTGATTGTCGGCTTTCCTTGACTTTACTAGCATGTCGTCCACATAAACTTCCATAGTTCGTCCTATTAGTTCCGCGAATATCTTGTTGACGAGGCGCTGATAAGTAGCTCCGGCATTTTTAAGTCCAAAAGGCATTACACTGTAGCAGTACAATCCCCGGTCGGTGATGAAACTAGTGTGGTCTTGATCGGGAGTGTGCATAGGAATTTGGTTATTCCTGAGTATGCGTCCATAAAAGATAAGAGTTCGTGCCCGGCTGTGCTGTCCACAATGCTGAACGATTCGGGGGAGTGGGAAGCAATCCTTCGGGCAAGCGTCATTTAAGTTGGAGAAGTCAATGCATGTTCGCCACTTTCCATTAGCCTTCTTTACTAGCACCAGGTTAGCGATCCACTCTGGGTAGATGGCTTCTCGTATGACGTTATTGGCAAGTAAGTTCTTTACTTCTTCATCGAGGGCTGTTGATCGTTCTGCCCTCATACTTTTCTTTTTCTACTTTACTGACACCTTGGTAGGATCAATGTTTAGTACGCGGCATGCCACGTCTAGAGAGATTCCAGTCATGTCAACGTGCATCCATGCAAATACATCCAAGTTGTGGTGGAGAAAATCAATGAGTTGATCCCTCAATTCTGCTCCTAGCTGAGATCCGATTTTCAATAGTCTACTTGAGTCGTGTTTGTCTATAGATACAAACACCATAGCCTCTGCAGGCTCGGCGGTGGCCTCCTCCTCTTTGTCTCTGGGGTCTAATTCATTGAAAGGATCACTGGTATATCGAAGAGGAGGAGCTTTCTTTAGTTGCTATGGTTCCAAGTTTTTCATGCAGAGAGTAGTCTCTACATTCTTCCCTCTATCCTTCCTGCGATTATTACGAAGTTCAGTTACATAGCAATCTCGAGCGGCGTCTTAATCTCCCTCTACTTCCCCTATTCCATTGTCTGTTGTAAATTTCATTTTCAGGCACCACGGGGCCAAGACAATTTGGAAGTCAGACAAGGCTGGTCTTCCTAAAAAGGAGTTGTAGGCCGAGTGGTTATCTATTAGCATAAATGTTTGTTTCCGCAAAACGGAGCGGGGGTGGCTTCCTATTTCAACAAAAAGGTCCAATTTCCCGAGGGGTATCTTCGCGTCTCAGTGAAACCGTGTAGTGGTTTGTTGCAGGGAGACACATCCTTCATTGACAGCTTCATTCTGTCGAAAGCATGCTTGAATAGGATATTTACTGAGCTTCCAGTGTCTACTAGAATTCGAAAAACTTCGGCTGGGCCGAATCGGGCAGAGATGACCATAGGATCCAGGTGAGGGTACTGCCTTCCTTCTAGGTCACGCCTATTGAATGTAATGTCATCATTCTCTTTTCGCTTCGAGTGGCGTTATTCCATAATAGAATTAACGTAGCCTTCATTGTTTCTAAGTGACTTTCCGTATGTTTCCATCTCTGCCCAGCTTCTGTCGGCGATGTGTGGTCCTCTCGATATGGTATGGACCACTATCTTCTCTTAACTGGAGCCGCTGGTGTTGCGATTTCCCCCTCCTGTTTCTGGAAGGGGTAGCCTTGGGTTTTCATTGGTAGGAGATGGGGTCCTGTTCTGACCTTTTACATAGCGTTCTGGTCTCTTCCTTCTGATGTTTTCTTCAATTAAGTCCCGGAGATGATGGCAATCATTGGTATCATGCCCATGAGATTCGTGGAAGCGGCAGAATTTTCCAGACTTAATTACGTTATCTAATTCCTTCTTGTACGGGGGGCGTCTGTATTTAACTTCGTCTTGGGTCGCCAGGAAGATGTTTTCGATTGTTTCATTCAAAGGAGTGTAAGCGTCAAATCTCGGTCCTGGTCGATATAGACGTTTTTCTCCCTTCTTTCCCCCAGCATTGTCTCTAGAGTCATTCCTTCGAACATCCTTTGCTACAGCGGGTGTGTCTCCATGAGCTGCCTTGGTTTGTTGCCCTGTCTGCCTTTAAGTGGCAGCGTCTTCAAGTCTCATATATCTTCCGGCTTCATGGAAGAAATCGGGTAAGGTAGCTGGTTTTTCTTTTGTTAATCTTCTAGCAAACTTAGTATCTGGATGCACACCACTACAGAGGGCCATTAATATAAGTTTCTCATCGGCATCTTGAACTGCGGCCGCTGCAGCATTGAATCGGGTTAGATATTGCTGCACTGTCTCTCCAGGCTTCTGTTTGATATTAGATAGGGAATAAGCGTCCTTGGGTTGTTCCACATGAATGCGGAACTGGCTGATGAACTTTTCTTTCAACATTTCCCATGAGCTGATGGATCCTCGGGGTAGGTGGCAGAACCAGAAGGTAGCTAGATCTGCCAAGAATAGTGGAAAGCATTTGCAGAATACTCCTTATGTGGCTCCGCTCATGAGCATATGCTGTGTGTATCTCTGCAAGTGTACAACGGGGTCAGAGATTCCCTTGTAAGGTTCCATTGTTGGCATTTTCCATTCTCGGGGGGTGATGGCAATTTCAATATTGCAGGTGAAAGGGCCGGTTACCCTAGCGCATATCCCTCGATCTCTTTGATCCCGTTGGATGCACTCTCTGAACAATCGCGCCATCCTTTCATCAAAATTTGGAGCAGATAGAAATGAGTTTGGTTCTTCTCTCCGGGATTGATTCCGGCCAGATGATCTGTAGGGGTGGTATCTTCTATCACTCCTAATATTTTCCAGTGGCTGTCTCTGGTCTTCTGGGAGCATGCTAGGGTCAGCTACAGTTGGCCCTTGCCTTGATCTTCCCCCGCTGGGTTCTGTTCTGAGCACTTCCTCGGGTCCAACTTCAGGCTGGACTCCAGCTCGGCCCCGTTCATTAGTGTTTCCATGGCTAGGTAGCATGAACGGCTCAGCCACAGCCGACCCTCGCCTGGTACCACCCCCGTTGGGTTTGGTTCCAAGTGTTTCCTCGGGTCGGAGTTCGGGCTCGGCTCCTATCATTGTTGTTCCTGTTGCTAGTTTCTTCGAAGAAGAAAGATCTTTGTCGCCTCCGAGATCCTCCCGACTAGGACTCATCCCATGATTCAGTGTTGCGGTTGGATTCCTCAGCATCCCTTAAGCGTGACATGAGCTGGTTCACCAAGGCTTCTTGTTGGGATGTGAAGCGGTCAGTTACTTCAGCCACAACCCTGTCTAGATCTGCCCTAGTAATCGCTACCGGCTGTTCCATGGCAGGGGCTGTTGGATTTGCCTGATTTCCATTTTGCACTGCTGTTGGAACGAGACGATTCTCTTGATCTGTGATCGCTGGATCTGGAACGCTGCTAGTTGCGATGTTCTTTCCTTTGCTAACATCTTTCATCTGCCTGGGAGGCATGTCTTCCAAGCAATGAGCGATGCTGTCAGGAAGAAGCTTAAGTGGGAGAAGCTGAAGCTTCTAGCTCGAACTCTCAGTGAAAGCACCAAAAATGTTTTCATAAAAAATGGGCAAACACCTCCAAGTCGTATGATTTAGTCGATTTTATGTTGTGCTTAGCGATTTGGGTTATTTATGAAAATATGTAAAAGCAGGGACTAAACTATAAACGACACACATATTTATAGTGGTTCGGCCAGAATGTGCCTACGTCCACTTCATATGTTATTCTTTTTGACTGTTTAGATTACAAGTACAAAGCTTTGATTACAAGTGTATGGAAGTTGTTTGAAAGTTTTGTCCGTGCTTGAGCTCTCAAACTTGTCTACCATTGTTGTCCCCCTACCCCTCTATTTATAGAGTGACGCTGGGGGTAGGGGTCTTGGATGTATATAGCGGCTGGTGGGCCTGGGCTGATGTGATCTGGCCTGGCATTGTTGGTTCGGTAATACCTTCTTCACTTTGGTTCGGTAGTGGTAGTATGCTTCTGGTTTGGTTGGGTCTTCTTCGTGTGGGTTCGGTAGCGTCTCGTTCCGGTGATGAGAGGAAGGTGGATTGGTTCGAGGGTGAGTGGAGCGTGGTTGGTTCGGTGGTGAGAGGAAGGTGGATTGGTCCGGTGGTGAGAGGAAGGTGGATTGGTCCGGTGGTGAGAGGAAGGTGGATTGGTTCGGTGGTGAGGGTGCTCGGTCCTGCCTTGGTTCGGTGGTGAGAATACACCCAACATATAAGTTATCGGAATTTAAACTAACAAATAAATAACAAAAATAACTTCACTATAATTACCCTTATGCCCCACAGCCTTCTTTCCCAAATAGATCAATGAGTGATACCCTTCCGCGCATGGACACCCATCCTCATGCGTGCATGCACACCCCAACCTCCTCATTTCTCCACGAAACGACACGCGACCATCGCCATCGTCTTCCTCTCGATGAAATGCACCATCTCATCCCCTTTATTCCATGGCGGCACGCTTCCCTGAAGAAGCGACCTGCTCCCTTCAAGCACGAACCCTACCTGATCACGACCTCCGCCTAGTCATTGCACCTAACCAAACTTCAACCACTGCTGCCCCTTGACACTATGAACTCAAATCAAAGCTCCGCATATTGAATCGAGCACTCAATCGCTCCCAACCCTAGCTCATACTCATATGCACCATTACAGTCGAGCACTCCAAAACTCGATCGAACACTCCAACATATGTGTGTGTGTGTGTGTGTGTATTCGATGGTATCTTCAATTTTTGATTTTTAAAATCAGTTTGGGAATTTTTTGTTTTGTATTTCACGACATTTTAATTTTTAACAGTTTCATTGTAACATCCCGCCTCTTTGGAGGTTTTAAGAAGACACGCATTCCAAATTTAAACCATACAAAAGGGCAGATTATTATTGGGGTAAATAACAAAGAAGAAAGAAATAAACTAAAAATAGAATCACACAGCGGAATGACAAAATATAATAATCAAATAACATTTCATGAGGCTGTTTACAAAACAATTGATTATATTTACAACACAGTATCAGAGTAACACATATCAGAGCTAGATAAATGATAATGCAGCGGAATAGTATTATGCAGTGGAATAATATAGTAAATAGTAGTAGTACAAATCTTCGTCTTCGTCCTCCAGAATGAATCTTCAAATCATGAAATACTCAGGCTGACCCGAGCGAATTGAAAAGACAAAACACTTGAGTCAGAACTAAAAGATTCTATGTAAGTTAAATCAACGTTAAATATGCACGTGACGGCGTCAGAGATGTTTACGGTTTTGACACATCCTATCTAGTGTCTAACATGAGTGCAGTAAACTAAGAGATGTTCGGGATTCACATCTCTTAAGGGTCCGTTAAACTATCTACAATGTGGTAATATGCGCTATTATAATAGTGTCTATAGTAAAGTAGAAGTATTAAAATAGCGTTAAAGTGTCACCCATATCCCTTTAACATATTTTATAATGCCAATAGTCTATACAGTACTGTAACTCCCCATAAACTGGAGCTGCCAAAGGATACCCCACAGGTACGACATAAAACAAACTCGTAGAAGGCGCGCTAGGTAGGTGACACGGCACAATTAGGCAATGCCAGGGTAAATATACCAATTACACTTCCGCACAGTTGGTAACGCATAGCCGAACCTACTGCCCAACTCGATCCACACTCTCGAATCAAAGGTGCGAACCAAATCAATCACAATGTAATAGAATGGCTAACGATGGAGTGTGTCCGATCGGAGGAGCTACCTCACTTGGCCCATCGTTTTCTCCTGTTTTAGCCACCTTATGCTAACTCACGGGAGTTAGGTCCACTTATATACCTTTAGGATCGTCGCCACCATCCTACTTCATTCTGAAATCTCCAACGCGTACATAGTTGTTAAAGTGGTTTTCGGTATTGGCAGAGTGTATGACAATATCCGTCCCAGTCTCTTTAACAACCAATCGCTTGTTACACACCGAATGGTTCTTTTACGTTTCAAAAGTCAATCCACAATTTATATCAAAATATCATATTCTCAAAACCGTCACTTTGGAAATCATACTCACTTTGAAATCATATTCACCTTTTTAAATCATATCGTCTTCGAAATCACAATTCTTTCAAAATCATATTTCCAAATTTGGTTAAATCGTTATTTCAAAACTTCATATTCAAATCAAAAGCGCAATTTAAATCCCAACTTAGGTTATATCATCATTTCATCATATTTTCTTTTAACCCAAATGAATTTGAATACAACGCTCACCCTTTTCTTTGTTTGAAAATTTAAGAAAATAGTTTAAATAGTTATAAATAGTTAAAATACCCTAAAATGCTTTAATATAGATTAAAAATGTTTTCTTGCTTTAAGATAGTTATATAGATTTTAAAAAAATTAGATTAAATGAAATAAAATAGATTAAATAACTTTAAAAAAGATCAATTAGATTTTAAAATAAATTAAATGGGTTAATTATTTTAAAATTTTGGAAATCTTAATAATTAAAGTCAATTAAAATAATGTATTTTAAAATAGTTTATATGAAAAATATGAATTTGAAATTTATATCAATTTAAACTATTTATTCCATTCCAACACATTTGGACTAAATTCCAACTTTCAAAATCTAATTTCAAATCTTCCAATTCAAATTCTCAATAAATATTTAATTCAATTTCGCTTAAATCCGTGTTGAAATATCAATTTAAATTACTCCAATTTCAATACATTTCAAAGTTATACTTCAACGATTTTAATAACTCAATTTCGATAAACTTCACTTATATTTCAAATTCACTATAAAATTTCAATTTTATTCCTTTAACCAATCTTTCAAAACAATTCAATTTTAGTATAAAACTCGAAATTCGATAAAATTCAATTTATATAAATCAAATATTTTTTTTCCAAAATATCATTTAACTTAATGCAAAATTTAAGGATTGAAAATCATTTAAATTTAACCAATCCGGTGTCCGTATATAATTATCTACCCTAAGGTCTAGTGATACCGATATTTATTATTTCAATCCGCAATTTAAAATTTTATATTTATGGATATATCATTTCAATCCGCAATCTCGAAAATATTAAAATTCATAAATCGCTCGAGTCTATCATTTCAACCCATAATGATTTTTCCCTATTCTATAGATCATTCGGGCACGTATCATTTCAAACCATAGTCAACTTGCAGTTTATAACGGTATAAAATACAACATCCATTCATCCAATATCAACAATCCACATCCATCACAATCATCATTCAAATCAATCAATAATTATCAATATAGAACTAGTAATCAATAACAGGTATTTAGCTGGCAATTTATATTCAATAATAATTTAATGACAATTTACTTCAAATTAACTAGAATGATGATTCAAATATATTAAAAATCCATAAATAAATTTCTAATCACATCAAAAATTAATTTAACTAACATAAGAAATTTTAGAAGCTGTGAGTGGGTCAAAACACTAACCTTTGAATCAAAATTGAATTTAAATTAAAAACATGTCTAAAATTTGAACGGTCTCATAATACGTCCAAACAAGTGTCAAAATGTCCGGAATTTTAATACGATCCCAACGAAAGAAACTGCATGTGAATCGGACCTCATATGCAAAAGTTATGCAAGTTAGAGGATGAACGATTTTGAAATAAAAAAGAAGTAAAAATAAAAGATCGAGCGAATAGGAATGTGCCACGTCACTCACCTAATTACCATTTGAAACCGTCAACCAGAAACACAAGCTCATGTTCGAACTGGCACCGCCTCGTGTTGCCTCCTCGTCCAGAACCACACGCGACCCACGAGCGCGCCGATCCGCCACCTACGACCGCGACCAAACCCCCTGACCCTCGACCTCCCGAAGCTCCCACGACTGATCATCCTCTTACAAAGAGGAAGCAGCCACCGCCTGTTAGGTTAAACCCTAATCGAATTTCGCAAGCAAATCCAACTTTTGCTTCGACAAACAAAATAATACGTTGATGCACTCCGCTCGGTCCTCTCTACATAACTGTTTCCTCCAATCGACGATCCGTCGAAGTTCATCAACGTGCTATGAACGGCCGAAAATTGTTCTTCAATTTCTGGACAGAAAAAGGTTCAAATTGGAAAACGAATTTTAGATCTAAGATGCACTCGTCGAGACCCTCAAATCGATATATAATTCGATATATTTGGAGGAGTTTGATTTTTGAAGTTGAAATTTGATTTGAAATTGCAATTGGAGATTAGGGTTTGTCTGCCATTGAGAAAGAGGGGCAACAAAAAAATTTGTATGTATAGAAATGAGAAATAGAAAGGCTGCTAGGGTTTATAACTGATATATATATATATATGCAGATCAGGAATAGGAATAAATGGATCGAATCAATTTGAAATTTGAACGATAAACGACCCAAAAGCCCATTTTATCCCCAGAATGAAATTTGGGTCAACCCGTATAGGAAAATAGATGTTTTTGATGATTTTAAACTCAATGTAATAGGTTTCAAGTCCAAATTTCATCGTATGGATAAGTTATGTTAAAATCAACGTATCTCAAATTGATTTCAATTGAATTAATTTCCAAGCATTTTGAGTTCGTACGAACAAACAACAAGGCCGATCCATACGAAACTTGAAATCCTACAATAATTCAATGTTACGAATCCGATGAAACTAGTTTCATCGATATCCAAGTCAGTGATCAAAATAGCTATTTTTACGTTAATTAAATAAATTAATAATTAATTAATTAAGTCACTTTTCTCAACTTTGATTTAATAATTTACAACTTGTTCCATTTTTGATTTTTTAATCACCTACAATAATTTAACAAATTTAGATGTCAATTTAAAGTTGATTAATTTACAAATTTTCAATGTTTAATTTCAATTTTAGTAAATTCAGAAATTATAAATTAAAATTCAAAAAAAATCCATTTATTAAATTTTTAAACCTTGTTATTCAAGTCTTTTTTTTACAATAAGAATATAACTAACATTGGTTTATATCTGAGTACATTAATATTTCCCAATTTCATCTAAATTTCAATTTACATAATATTTAAATATTAAATTTCATTTAATTACAATTAATCCAGTTATTAAAATTTAAATTCCAATAAATTGTTAGATCTTGGTTTCCATTCCTTTTTATTCACTAATTGTCGTATTATAAATAAAATTAACATTATTTCCAATTATTACCTTAATTTACATTAACAAAATATATAATTTAGATTTATTGCAATTGATTACCAATTTTAAATTTACAGGCTAAATAAATAGGTAACATATAATACTTGTTACCATTAACTTTTAATCACACTTATAAGTTAGTAATTTCAAACAAATGTTACAATTGTTTACATAACACAAATTTCATTCAATCATCATTAATAATATACTATTTCATTAGTTAATTAAATATTCATATTTTTTTTCTAATATTCAATTTATCACCAAGCATAACATTTTATATTACTTCAATTGATTGGAATTTCATTCGAGTTATTAATAATTAACTTAAATTAACATTATCAACTTTCATTCTAGTTATTATTTCATAAATAAATCTCAAATTTTTATTTCTTTCAAAATTAAATCATAAAATCTTATTAACTTAGCAATTTTAATTCTCGAAAATTTACGGGCCGTTACATTTTTTCCGCTATGCTCTGTTTAAAAGAAGAAGGGAGATGCGTATTGTAGAAGGTAGGTACAGGATCATGTCATTGGGTGGATGAAGTTGACCAAAAAATTGAGGCTGAAAGGAAATCTGAAAATAATATATAGATATATATAAAATATTTTGTACTAAAATATCTGTAGCAAGTCGGTATTTCGAACCATTCGCATCCGCACATGTCGAACTTGAATTGCTCAAAATGTCAGATTGATAATTTTTATATTTGGTAAAACTCAGCATATACAATAAATAAATCAATCACATAATCACAGACATAGAGTAGTATAATAATAAGCAGCAGAACAGATAAATAGTAGTTCATGAAGCTACTATATAAACATCAGAGTTTGAAATAATATACAATAGAATATTTCAAATACAATGTAGTCTCAAATACAAATAGATGACTAGTCTGAACAAAACTACTGGATAGTTGAAAGCTAAATATATACAGATGGATCTCCAAGTGAAGCTCCAACTCTAAAAGTGAGTCCCAAATGCCGTGACACTCGGTCTGACCCGAGCATAAAGAAAACCACAAAACGCTCCAATTAGGATTAACATTCTTATATTAATAAATTCAACTCAAGTGAAATGTAAACTGAACTACAAGTAACTTAAAGGATGTTTGGGATTTCCATCCTTTAAGGATCCGTGAAACTATCTACTGTGTAGTAATATACGCTATTATAATATGTCTATAGTAAAGAAAACTACTAAATAGCGTTAAGCCGTTACCCATATCACCCTTAACACATTTTTATATATTCCTATAGTCTGTACAGTATCATAATTCCTCCATAAACTAGAGGGCTATCAGAGGGCACTCCATAGGTATGATACAAAACAAAGCGAAAATAAGGGACACATCCCTAAAATCAACATAATACATAAAATATCCTCCTCATGAAAAAGATATAAATTACATCCCTATTTTCAAATACTACAATTTTCGTTCCTATAATACCCCTCTTCCCCATTGCAGCAATATTGATTCTTCGTATATATGCATGTTATTCTCACATCCGTAATTAAAATTTGCACCCCATTAATTATCAATCTTTAAAATGAAATAACTTCTTGTAAAAACGAAGGATTAACGAACTGTTTTCACCATTAAATCTCAAATTTTATTATCTTTCTAACGAGGGGCATTGTGCATATGTAAAAACAATGGCAGGACAAGCTATTCGCAATTATATGGTATGGTTGCAGACAATTCAACAATTATATGCAATAATTGTAGAAATGTCTACAATCATATGCAATAGTTGCAAATATTTCTACAACTTTATGCAATAATTGCAGATACGTGTGCAATTATATCAGATAATTGCAGAAGTATCAGCAATTATATGCAATAGTTGCAATTATATGCAATATTTGCAGACATGTCTGTAATTATATGTAATAGTTGCAACTGTATGCAACTATATGCAATAAT
This sequence comes from Allium cepa, assembly GCA_030765085.1. Classification (NCBI taxonomy): domain Eukaryota; kingdom Viridiplantae; phylum Streptophyta; class Magnoliopsida; order Asparagales; family Amaryllidaceae; genus Allium; species Allium cepa. The sequence continues at coordinate 956,032,615 of CM060939.1, read as the reverse complement.
TGCATACATATCTGCAATTATACCATACAATTGTAGAAATGTCTGCACTTATATGCAAAAGTTGCAAATGTATGCAATAATTGAAGACTTGTATGCAATTATCCCATATAATTGTAGAAATTTCTGCAATTATATGCAATAATTGCAGATATTTCTGCAAATATTGCAATAATTGTAGAAATGTCAGCAATAATTGCAGATTTGAAGAAAAAATCGAAGAAGTTTAAAATTTGCAGAATTGCCTGCAAATATATGAAATAATTAAACCTCTACTGCAAATATAATTTTTTGGTATCAACAATCGATCTCATTTTAAAGATCGTAAATTTTTTGATTTTTTGGTGAAAACGGTATGCTGATCCGATGTTTTTACAGAAAGTTATACGCATTTGAAATGTTAAAAATGTAAGGGGTATTTGGGTCTTTATGCATGCATGAATTTCAAAATAGGGACTGGAAATTTATTGAAAAAACGGAGGGATGTTTTGTATATTTTCAAACCTTAACAGGGATGTAAGCCAAACGCACCCCAAAACAAATCGTAGAAGGCGTGATAAGGCATGTGACATGGCACTCGAGGTAATGCCAGGGTAGATATACGATTTTCACTTCCGGACTGGTGGTAATGCATAGACACTACTACCGCCCACCTCGTGACACACTCCCAAATCAAAGGTGCATCCAATCAAATCACAAAACCAATAGAATGGTATCGATGAAATGTGTCTGATATGGTGAATGACCCCACTTGGCCGGGTATAGCTCTTGTTTTAGCCACATCAAGCTGACTCAGGGGAATCAGGCTATGTAAATACCATATAGAATCGTCACCAAACCATCCAACTTCATTCTGGAATCTCCACCACGTACACAATTGTTAAAGTGGTTTTCAGTATTGGCAAGGAGTATGACAATATCTGATTTCGGTCTCTTTAAAAACCAAACGCTTATTTCACACCGTGTTCATTTCGTTTTTCAAACAGTTTATAATTCATAACAAAATATCATATTCATTTCAAAACATAACAATTCAATAACACTGTTCAATTTAAACGAATATTCATTTCTAGAATTGTAACACTTTTCAAAAATTGTAACACTTTCAAAACCATAGCACTTTTGAAATCGTAACATTTCGAAAACGATGGCACTTTGGAAAGCATAACATTTTGGAATCATAATATTTTGAAATCATAAATTGTGGAAATCATAACACTCTCCACCTAAACAGTTTAGATGTTGAAAATAGTATATATATTAAAATACTTTATAAATTAAATATTTTATATATACTCCAATTTCGCAAATCAATTTAAATCATCTTAAATTCAAAAATTCAATTTAAATCAATTCTAGTTTAACCATTTCAATTTAAAGTTCAAAGATTCACGTTTAAATATTCAAACCTTTATAATATATATTTTGTTTATATTTCAACATTTAACTTTAAATTTATTCAAATTGGAAATTGTTCGCTTAACCATTTTTATAACAATTTATTTTAATCCCAATTTATATATTTAATCAATATTAAATATTCAATCTCAATTTTATTTAAAATTGAGAATAGTCATTTAATTAATTTTTCCAAATCAAATTATACTCATATCTTTCAAACCTCAAAACTAATAAGTTTTAAATCAATTATTTCTTAAATTCAATTATTAACCAATATTAAATTCCAAGTCAACATAAATTTATTTTTCCAACCTCTATTTTTTAAGTTATAAATCTATTTTAAAATATTAATATAAATTTTTGAATAAATATTTTAAAACATATTATATGGTAATTAAATTAAATTTTATTAAATTAAATCTTATTATTAAATGTATTTTGTGTTTAATCTTATTTTATATATATTTAAAATAATTAAACTATAAGAAAAATCTTAAAATTTATATTTTTCAAAACTAAGTTATAAATTAAAATATCCAAACATATGAAATTAAAAATCTAAATTTTTATACATATATAGAAACTAAATTTATATATATTATATAAAACAATATTTATCGAACCACATATTTCCTTTCAAACTTTGAAAATTGTTTTTTAAAAATATAGACCAACGGTGTCCGTATATAATTTTCTATCCTATGGTCAAGTGATACAGATATTTATCATTTCAAATTGCAATTTAAATATTTACGAGATTTAAAATAATGAAAATCGCTTGGGTTTATCATTTCTACCCATAACGATTTTCCCTATTCTACAAAATTTTCGGGTATGTATTATTTCAACCCATAGGGAGTTTCTAAGCTAACAAGGAACTTAAAGAGTAAGAACAAATATGATAAAATATAACATATCAATAACAGGAATATATCATCAGCAACAAATTTAAATAAAATGCAAATAACAGGATATGGTGTCATATATCACAGATGAACAATTACAGATAATGGCATAGCATATTTAACAATTAAATAACCAGCAATTCAAATATAACAACCTATTTCAACAGTCATTTCAAGTAAAATCAAATTTATTAAATATAAGGATGTTAATTGTGAGTGATTTCTCACCTTTCGAGGCTAGAGATGGAGGAGAATGAGATGAGTTACATACCCAAGCACGAATTCCAAAACGAAGCAAGATTGGCACAAATTTGACGAACAAAGCTGATAAATAGGAAATGATAAAACGAATCAGAACCATCTTGATATAACTTAAACAAATATACGTTATAATTTTTCTCTAAGCCCAAATTTTAAAATACACATTTAAAATAAGATGTCTATATATATACATATATATATATATATATATTTCAAACCGATATTTTAACTCTAACATCTATAAAATTAAATCTATATATATTAGAAAAACTAAGTTCACAAATATTTACATATAAATTAATATATATAAACATATATACAACTTACATACATATTACATTTTTGTAAACAATATATATAATACTTCTTTGACAAAATAATATGCTATAACATATATACATATATCAAAATCAACCTCCTTATATATTTCAAGATGCATATCATGTAGACTTATATATATATATATATATATATATATATATATATATCTTAGATTATATAAACATTTTATATATATAAACCATTCTATAACATATTATATGTAGACACATCTCAAAATATTACAAGACATATTTCATATAAATACATACATATAATTCCTTAAGGTCAATATTTATTAAGAAATCCAAGTATACTGGCATAAGCTTTATATATATACAACAGAGACCCAATTAGAAAAATATTTAGTACTTCATTATATAATATCTCTTATATAATATGTACTGCTACACATATATGTATTGATGTGACATATCCACTACTACTATTTAAAATTAATGAACACTGTAAGCATGTATATATAATCTTTACTTATATAAACTTACTTTGTTGCAATATATAAACATATATATAAATATATACAACCGAAAATATGAAGTTATTTTATTATAAAGTCAATGCTTTATTGAAATCAGTTTATAGATATATGTAACTTGATAGGTCATATAAGCTCATAGACATCTATATACACAACTCTCATATATTTATAAGTATACCACCGATTATATACGGTAGTTGCCGTACAGAAAATTTACAGGGAAAATAAACATACATACATATATACTAACTATAAAGAAATCAGACACATAACATTATTTATAATATATATATATATGTATATATATATATATATATAGACTCGTACCATATAAACTATATATATATAGGATATATATGCGAGCAGTATATGAAAATCTGATGCAAAATCATGGGTTCGACCATGGCTGTTCGGAGGTGGCTATGGCGGAAGGCAGTCACGAGGAGGAGCTGTCGACAGAAGGCGATGGAGGCACGCGTGACAGGTGGCCGAGGACAGTGCTCGGCTTGTGGCCTGGGCAAGCTATCTTGGTGGAGGTGAAGGTAGGCTGGACTGGGGTTCGCATGGCCAAGCAGTTAGAGGAGCAAGGTGTGGCTGCTATGTGTGCGGCTTGGAAATAAGGGGAGGAAGACACGAGCAAGCATAGCCAGGCGACGAGAGGGAGGGTCCGGCCTCTTGTGAAGGCCGAGAAGTGGAGAATGAGAGCGAGAAGGGGTTGCATGTTGTGAAGGGGCGAGTAGTTTGGGCGGAGGACGATGATGGACATGGGTGTGTGACTGGCGGAGCCAATGGTGATGGGACCTGTTGATAAGGCGTCTAGTGGTGAGGTTATTCGAAAATGAGGGGATGAGTTTGTTTTTTTAGGTGGAAGAAAGCGAATAGCCTTCTGATGATTAAACAGTACATATACATATATACATACATACATATATATTTACATATATATATATATATATATATATATATATATATTAGCATAGCATTTTAAGTAAAAGCAAGAATGAATCAACGAAGCATAAACAGATGAAGCAGCAAAATATAAATTTGATGATGGGAACAGAGATCATCAAAGCTGAAATGATGGGAATCATGAAGGTCATGCATTAATTCTCAGAAAGTATTAACAGCAAAAGTCTATTAGAATTACACGGTAGATAATAGAATGGTCACGGGTAAACAAAAGAGAGAAAAAAGGGTACCGATATAGCTAATCGTTTTGCAAATTTCACGATGTACCGAAAGCCAAAATGCACTATGAATATACTATAGAGATCAGTACGATGAAACGATCAAAACGGTACCCAGATATCAACGATATGACCATCCTATCAAAAGTCAATTTTTCATTCCCGAAAATGCTGTAAAAATGCTAAAAATAAGATAAACAGAGCAATAACAGTCCAAATTTGACGAAACGAAATATGACATCTCACTTAGAAAATGGTAAACATTTTTATTACGCAAAAATATTCATATTTTGACAACATTTTATTTACATCAATTTTAACTGATTTTAAATTGAAATTGAAATTACAAAACAAAACTAATTTTCATATTTTCTGATGAAAATTTACCATTTGCTATGTTTATATAGACGTATCCCAAATATCAAATTTTTTATTTCAAAATTCAATTATTTAAAATTTCACAAAATTCCAATTAATTACGTTATTAAAACCATTAAAGTTTATGGGTCGTTACAATATCTAGATATTAATTTCAAACCCCGATCGAGGCATGTCGCTAGGCGTTCATAATGTTATACCCATATTTCGAACGCAATGGAACAAGTCTCGAGTCCAAATTCGATCGTATGTTGAAGATAGCTTTTTGAACCAAATGATAATATTAAATTTTCGATATTAATTTCAACGCGTTTCGATCTCTCACGACCAAACGATATATCCAAATGCTATGAAATTTGCAATCCGATAATAATACAATATTACGGGTCTAATGGGACTAGTTTCGTCTAAATCTGATATTGTTCCCCGGAAGGCTATTTTTATATGTCAATTTAAACAAGTTATTTTCAAAATTGTGTAAATCACTTTTAAATTCAACATAAAAATTGTATTATCTTCATTCTTATAAATCGAAATTAAATAAGCTTTGAAATTATTTTTATCTAGCTTTAAACTCAAGATTCCACATTTAAACCAATTTCCAATTATTAAATTCCACTATTAAATTACCCAATAAACCGTTATATTTGAAATTAATGTTATTTAACCTATAAAATTAAATTTTAAATATTTGAAATCAATTAAATATCGCAGTTTCAAATAACCAAAATTTTCTGTCGTTACATTCCTCCCCCCTTAAAAGAATTTCGTCCCCGAACTTGCCATGGTAAGAAGAATGGCCCTAAATCCATTAACTTTTCCCAAAACCAATTAGTTGAAATAGCTTCCCAAAATCAATTTGTTGAAACCACATTATCACTTTTACTAATTTCCAAATTCATCCATAGATTCCAAATAATATTATTTACTCAGTCATTTCAAATTATATCCCAAAACCAAATTTTAGTTATTAAAAAATTTCTTCAAAATTTTTTAACTCCTTAAATTTTCAGAAAATTTCACCAGCATCTCCTTTGCACGATAGATCCGAACAACTACAAAACACTACTACGGGCCTAAATCAACAAAAGAAAACAAAAGCCATGTGGCACAATCATAAAACCATCAAACCAAATGACAAAATAAATACGTACCTTTTTGTCAGGCTATCCAAATTTTTCGTGATTTTAAATATCTGCATCTTATTTACCAATGATATCCAATCATATAATTTCAAATCATTTTATATTTTGCTTTTCCAATTCTCAATATTTGCTTTACTTAAGCCCGTACGATGTACCTATATCATCTATATGCACTATCAAATCTGATCGCTCACTCGATCACAAAATTTCACTTCTGAACTAGCATCGTTCACACGACCCTCTAGTGCGGACTCAGATCTGGTTCCTTGATCAGAATCCATCATTCTCCTTGCATAGCCATATACTATGATAGAGAATTCCAGAATAAATCAAAAATCCATATCCAGTGTTCGCCGTTGAGAATCAAGTGAAAAATCCTAACTCGGATCGATATAAATTATCTCGAAATTTTGTCCTCGAATCTAGATCAAACGATTATGTGAATAAAATAATATACGTGCAACTTACATAATTATTTCCAATTAATTCTTATCTATACCCAATTCCTCTTTTTTTCATCATTTCATTTCCAATCAATTATCCATAATCATTATTCGCATTGCTTTATTCACATTCATTATTTAACTTAGTATGTTTTTCAATACCAATTATTTCTCAAGAATTTTTCTCATCATATTTTCTTTAGTCAATTATAAACAATTTATACAAAAGTTCTTATGTTTATTACCACTTCACTACTTAAATTTATATCCACTTCTATTCGAATTCAGATTCAATTCCATTTAACTAAATTTATCTCCTAATTTTAAATATTGAATTTTGTCAATCATATCCCAAACCATATTTACACACTAATTAAATTAGTTAGTTTAATTTGCCCATTTCATTAATTATTTCAAATCTCAATAAATTCCGTTTCCAAAATTTATTTTATTTAGACCCACTTAAGCCAAGTTTTCAAATTTCACTTTATTAGTTCAATTCAATTCACCTAATTTGTTCGCTTCACTAATTTATTCTACTACCACAATCACTTCATTTAACTTTTCTTAAGTTAAATTTAATCTCTTATCTTAATTTCACAATTTCTTTTCCTATCTGTATCATTTCTCAAATTTATAAGTTCAAAACTTATCTTTATTCATTTCGCAAATACTTAGATAGCAAATTCAGAATCTAAACACCTAGTTTAATTTCATATCAATTTGAAATCATATATATATATATATATATTTCTGTGTGCGTATACACACACACATATCTCACTTTTATATCAAATCAAAATTTTAAATTTATAATAATCAAAACTTGTTTATCAAAATAATACTCCATTAGCAAATCATTATAGTAGCAATCCATCACTTAGAAATTTGAAAATGGACACCGATGATGTCGCGATCATCATCGGAATTATTTTTAGTGACTGAAGTGAGTTTAGTGCTTTTATCACTTCTAAAAACCGTTCAAAAATACTTCCAAAATAATTACCATCATTATATTTTTTCCTAAACACTTTGGAACACATTTCAAAATTTCCAGGACTTGGATTCAAAACTTCTCAATTTATATCCATTTTAATTTATTAGTCACATTTATAAATTATATTTACAAAATTTTGCTTCCTTAAAATATTTCACAAATGTTTTATCATTGTTTATTTTAAAATAAACATCTTTTATTAAGGCACAACAACCAATTAATGTAATAACCAATATTATCATTCCAAACAACCAAACATGCCATATAATAATTTCTGGAATTTTTTTCCTTTCCATATAAAATATAATCCAGGTAAAATTATTTCATTTACCCAATTTCAAAACAATACTATGTCGAACTGCCCTGTTCAAGTGTTTAGAGATCCCTATCAATAATGTTAATTACTCATATTGACCAGAATCCATATGCCACTCAATAGATCAACCAACACAATATAAAACAATTTTTACATTCCCTAACAAATACGCGCGCGCGCACACACACACACACATAGACGCACACTTAAACTCATTCTAGGGTGCTGCTGGCCCTATCTCTAATGAGTCAAACTCCACAAAGCTAAGGTTATTGCTAAACTTGGCTCTGATACCAACTGTGACGACCCATATGTAGGAAGGTTTAAATCGACAATAATCTACACATGTCTGACTTAAGCAATCCGAAACATGGATGGTCAATGGGGTTAATTAAGAAAAATAAGAAAATAAGAAGAAAACAAACACATAATCTTACAGCGGAACGATAAAATATAATCAAATAAACAGTTCATGAAGTTGTTTATACAATACATATGGTTATAATCTGTACAATACTTATCAAAGTTATATACACATGGGGGGGTAAATAAATAATGCAGCAGACAACATGATGCAGGAATACTAATAGTAATAATACACCAAATCTCTGTCTTCGTCCTCCAGAATAAATCTTCAATAAGCTGAAAAACTTAGCACTGACCCGAACGTAATGAAATACAAAACACTTGAGTCAGGACTAAAATATCCTTATGTGAGTCAAATGGTATCACATATAACATGAGTGCCATAGCGTCAGAGATGTTTACGGGTTTTAATCTCCTATCTAGTGTATAATGTGCATGCAATAACTCAAGAGATGTTATGAGATTTTCCTTCTCTTAAGGATCTATCAAAATATTTATATGTAGTGGAATATACTACATATATAACATCTAATCAATAAAATAAATATCAAAATAGCGTTAAGGCTTTACATTGATCCCCGTAATGCGTTTTTAAGCATTGTCGTATAGTTTTCATATAAAACACCAATAAACCATCGATGGATATGGATACGCCATGTACGACAACAATAAACCAAAATCGTTGTGGTCTCGTATAGGGATAAAATTATGACAAGGCATGTGAAGCAATGGCCAAGGTATGAAACTACCAGTTCGGGTTGGGCTGGTGGTAACGCACCATAGCCATCACCGCCCACCGCGTCCATTCATCTCATATTGAGTCAAAGAGATGCTATCCCAAATCAAGGTGCAGCAATCGAAACCAACAACAAGAGTAATAATACGCCAAGAAAATTGAAGAATGTATGTTTGCTCGAGGTAATTAGCCCACTTGGCTCTGTAAAGCCGTCATGTTTTAGTCATTTCAAATTGGCACAAGTGTCGTGGTCTATCCATCATTGTTCTCTTTCTTCAAATGCAGCAAACGATGCCAAATCCAACCACTATGTTCTAGAGTCTCCTCCACATACACGGTTGTTAAAGTGGTTCCAATATTGACAAGAAGTATGCCAATAAGGGGCTTCAGTCTCTTTAACAACCAAACATCGTTTTACATAGCTGTTGGTTCTTTGACAGTTCGAGAATAGTTCATACTTGATATCAAAATATCATATTCGCTTAAAAAATCAATTCCATTTCGAAATCATCATATTCACTTCAAGTATCAAATCCATTTCGAAATCATCATGTTCGCTTCATAAATCATATATTACTTTGAAATGTCAATTCAGTACAACATATCAGTCTCACTTCAAAATTGTTGATATGAGTTACAATTTAGGTTATAACTTCACTTTAACTCAATTCGCATTTAAATGCAAGAATTAAATATAAGCATTTCACCCTTTTAGCTAGTTTAAATTCTTAGAAAATAGTTTAAATAATTTTAATATAGTTAAATAGTTAAAATAGTTTCAAAGAAAATAGTTTGAGTATTAAAAATGGTTTATATAGTAAAATAGTTTGGGAGAATCAAAATAGTATGAATATTTAAAGAAAATAGATTTCAAACCATTTATACTAAAGTAATTCATTTGAAAATAGTTTCAAAGTCAAAATGATTCAATTCCAAATTTCCCAATTCAAATCAACTCCAATTTGCATTTCAATTTAATCGATTCAATTCCAATTTCAAGTCGAATTTTACTTCGATTCCAAATTAATTTCGATTTCAATCCGAAATTAATTTCAAATCCAATTCCAAATTAATTTCAATTACAATTCCAAATTAATTTCAACTCCAAATTTAAACCTTTTCGATTTATATCAATTCCGTGTTCGATTTTCAAAATATCGATTCAAAACACTTAAATCAAATTTACCTTCAATAGCCAATTTAAAATCCAAATACTTAAATATAATTCAATTCCGAGCTCAGTTCGAAATATCGTTTTATATCACTTTTACTTAGCAATATTCAAAGTTCGAAGAAAAGTCCAATCTTTAAAACAAATCTATTTCTGAAATTCACATCATATTTAGATTTTATAACTTTAAAATCTCAACTTCAATTATTCAAAACATTCCTGTTATCAAACTTAAATTTCAACACTTCGAGCTCAAGTTTGAAAATAGTTCAATTTCCATAAATTCAATTTTCATTTTCTTAAAATCAAATCATTTAAATAATTTTAAATCAAAAATTTTAAAATCATTTAATTTAGCCAATCCAATGTCTGTATATAATCCTCTATCATATGGCCAAGTGAATCAATTATTTCAATTTAATTCAGGGATGGATATATATCATTTCAATCCAAAATAAATGCCATAGGTATATATCCTTTCAACCTATTTCTTAATTTACTTGAAATAATTCAATTTATAGTTTTATATGCTGTAAAAAATACACAGGATGATAATCGAATATATTAAAAATAAATAAGCATCCAAATCATCCAAAATATCAATCAGTAGCATCCATCACAAACAATAAAAGTTACACACCTACATAGTTATCAATATCGGGTATTTTACTGGCAATTTAATTCCAATTAAATTTAACCGTCAATTTAAATTTCTATCGGTTATCTCAGACGTCAATTTAAATGTCAATTAAAAATTATCGAAGAACAATCAACGAATTTAAATCACTTTATAATTTTAAATTTAACTAACATAAAAATATTATAGTACATCGTAAGCGTTAAAAACACTCATCTTTGTTTTATGTTGTCGCTGAGACGTTCCAGTTTGGAACTAAAACCAAACGACGTCCGATTTTAGCCCAAATCTCGACAATCTTTAAATTTGTCCAAACTAGTTCCATTGTGAAGCTCTTATCATCACGATCACAATGCAAAAGGTATCATCCCAATCGGACCTCGTATGTAGGAGTTATGTAGTTTATAAGTTATCTGAATTTAAACTAATAAATAAATAACAAAAATAACTTCAGTATAATTACCCTTATGCCCCTCAACCTTCTTCCCCAAGTAGATCAATGCATGATACCCTTCCTTGCATAGACACCCATCCTCTTGCGTGCACGCACACCCCAACCTCCACGTTTCTCCGCGAAACGGCACGCGACCTTCGCCATCGTCTTCCTCTCAACGAAACGCACTAGCTCATCCAAATTATTCCACGGCCGCACGCTTCCTTGAAGAAGCTACCTGCTCCCGTCGAGCATGAACCCTACCTGATCGCGACCTCCACCCAGTCATCGCGCCTAGCCAAACTTTGACCATTGCTGCTCCTTGACACCATGAACTCAAATCAAAGCTCCACATATCGAATTGAGCACTCAATCGACAGATTCTCCCAATCCTAGCTCATACTTTGTATGCGCCATTAAAATCGAGCACTCCAAAACTCGATCGAACACTCCAACATATATATAGATTCAAATATCTATTTGAGCTGTGAATTTTAAAATTAGTTTGAGAATTTTTCGTTTTGTATTTCACGACATTTTAGTTTTTAAAAGTTTCATTTTTTTCTGCTGTGCTCTGTTTAAAAGAGGAAGGGGGATGCATATTATAGAAGGAATAGGCACGATCTTAACATAGGGTGGCCAAAGTTGGGCAAAGAATTGCGGCTGAATGGAAATCTAAAGTTATATATATACATATACATATATATATGTATGTATGTATGTATGTATATATGTATATATATATGTATGTATATATGTATATATGTGTATGTATGTATGTATGTATGTATGTATATGTGTGTGTGTATGTATATATACACACACAGATATATATATGTATATGTATATGTATATGTATATATATACATATATACATATACATATAGATGTATGTATGTATGTACGTATGTAAAATATTTTGTCCCAAAATATCTAGATATTAATTTTGAACCTCGATCGAGGCATGTCGTCAGGCGTTCACAATGTTGTACCCCTATTCCAAACGCAATGGAACAAGTATCAAGTTCTAATTTGATCGTATGTGGAAGATTGATTTTGAACCCTATTATAATATTAAATTGTCGATATTAATTTCAACGCGTTTCAAACTCTCACGGCCAAATGATAAATCTAAATGCTAAGAAGTTCGAAATCTGATAATAATAAACTATTACGGATCCGATGTGACTAATTTCGTCGAAATCCGAGACTGTTCCCTAGAAAGCTATTTTTATATGTCAATTTAAACAAGTTAGTTTTTAAAATTGAGTAAATCACTTTTAAAGTCAACTTAAAATTTTTATTATCTTCATTCATATAAATAGAAATTAAATAAGCTTTGAAATTATTTTTATCAAGCTTTATACTTAAGATTCCACATTTAAACCAATTTCCAATTATTAAATTCCATAATTAAATTACCCGATAAGCCGTTATTTTTGAAACTAAAGTTATTTATCGTATAAAATTAACTTTTAAATATTTAAATTCAATTAAAATCCCAATTTAAAATAACCAAAATTATGGGTCGTTACACATAGGGTACATCATCACCGAGAGAATAACTATATCATACAAATCTCTTGTTTCTTCTATTTACTTCCTGTGTTGATTTTTGGTCAAATTCAATAGCACTAAAATGATTTCATATAGAAATCACCTCTTGTATACTTATCACCCTTTCTAACCTTCTCAACTTACGTTATCCACAGGTCAAGAGTGAAGCCTGGTAGGTTAGAGCATTGCTTGCATCAAAGCCCTACATGATACAACATTCTTAATTTTCATAGATAGAACAAGTCTACTTTGTCGACTTTTAGTGTACAAGAGTACATACTTTCCATAAACAAATAGAATACAAACACGACTAAGTCACACATGCGACTTCTAAGTGTAACAACCCATAAATTTTCAATAATTAAAATTGCTAATTTAACAAGATTTTATGATTTAATTTTGGAAGAAATAAAAATTTTGAGATTTATTTATGAAATAATAACTGGAATGAAAGTTGATAATGTTAATTTAAGTAATTATTGACAACTCGAATGAAATTCCAATCGATGGAAGTAATGTAAAATGTTATAACAAGGTTACAAAGTGAATATAGGAAAACAAATGTAATTATTTAACTAACTAATGAAATAAAATACGGTTAATGGTAATTGAATGTAAATTAAGGTAATTGTAACAACCCCAATATTTTACGATTGTGTATTTAAATATTTTATTTAAAAATAGCATCGTTGCTCGGATTTAAGTCCGAAAGGTTACTTTTTTGCAAACAGTCGAATCAGGACTCAATACCACTTCCATTGAGCTCAAAACGCCATTTGCGACCTTTTTGAGTATAAACTTCGATATGTTTGGAGCTAGCTAAAATTTGACCTTTGCACTTTGGACTTTGGGTTTTGGTTAGCCTAAACTATTAACTCTAGCTCCACCCCTACTTCTTTTCATTCACTTTCATTTCCTAACACTCCAAGCTTTCATAAAAATGGGGGAAGAGAAAAAGAATTAGAATTCCTAAGCCCTAGTTCCATTCCAAATCCAAGTTCTAACTCTAAATTCAAAGAGAAGCTATTGGTAAGCATCCTCTTCTTCTTCTCCAACTCATTCTACCTTAAATTTCAGAAATCCCTAAAGTCCAACTTAGGAAATGTTTTTATTTAAGCTTAGATCCAAGCTACTTAGGTTGGAATTGAAGAGTGATTGTTCTTGCCTTGCTCTATAGCTTCTCCATCCTTGTTTTTGTGAAAAAGATGAGATTTTTATCTCGCATTTTGGTCTACAATTATCTTGATTTTTAGGTTTGAATTCCTAACATCTTTACGTGTTCATTTGATTTTGATTTGGATTGATTTGGTGAATATTCCAATTTTTGGTGTTTTTTGAAAACAAAATCTATGAAAATCCTTATATGGATGATGGACATGTTGATCGGAGTGTATTGGTGAGTCTTTGAGGTTGGGTAGTCGTTTGGCGTAAACCCCTTGAAATCGTCGCTCATCTGGTCGCGTCCAATATAACTTGGCCATCAATGGCCGTAGGGAGAAAATACCCAAAGCTTCAATTTCAGACGTCTGAAGCTAATGGTTCAGACGTCTGAATATTTTTCTGGGCAAAAACTTTATTTTTTAGATTCAGACGTCTGAATTATATGTTTCAGACGTCTGAAATTGCTCGTGTTCAATCAGAAAGGAAATAGGCTAAAATTAGCCATTTTTAGACGTCTGAAATTATTGATTCAGACGTCTGCATACTGAACTGGAAAATGTTCATTTTCCAGATTCAGACGTCTGAATCATCCATTTCAGACGCCTAAATCTTTTGTCTTTGCCCAATTTTCCTAATGTGTTTGGCTTTCCAGTTTTTAATCGATTTGTGTTTATCCGACTTATTGTTATCATTTATTATTCACTTTGATGACTTCTTATCGGAATTTTTGGAATATCCATTTTGATGGATTTGGTATCGATTTCTTTGGATTTAATTTACATCTTCGAATGTGAATTTTGGTGATTTATTGTCTCAACAATCATTTCTGCGATTTGTCACTTTAAAAATATAAAGGTTTTCTATACTAGTAGTAAATATCAAAACTCTTCATCAAAATGATTTCGACGCTATTTTATTACAAAGCTCGTTATTTAAAACTGTTTTCCTACCTATTAGTATATACAAACCTTTACCTCATTCGTATGAGGAATCTAATTAAATGGCTTAGTAAAACAAGTGGTATGAAACGCTTGCGTTTACTTCGTCGGTTAATTCTTAAACTTGTTCGATTGAAACACTTGTGACAACTTTCGAGTAGGGATTTTCAATTTGTTCGTAAATACTTAAGTTAAGCCAAGTGTTATGGGACATGAAGCTAAACTCATTTTTTTTACTAGCTTAACGTAGTTGATACTTCTTGATGATCATTGATGATCATTTATGCGATATAGACTATCGATATGCATTGTTTCTTTGTCCACATAGGGGACGGTACCTCGTTTTATTGAGCTTCGTCTCATTTCTTTTATAGGCTAACGACCTATGTATTATTTGGAGTTTCGACTCAATTTTTGTGGGCTAGCGACCCGTATTCTTTTATGGAGTTCGGTTCATCGGATGTAACTTTGTACTACGTCGTTGTTCCGGCTTATTAGGATCAGCGGGCGTACCGTTGTACTACGTTGTTGTATCGAATTATTTGAGTTTCTGGTTCCTCGGGCGTACCGATATTGTACTACGTTGTTGCACCGGCTCTATGGTTAGCAAGCATGGGATAGCGTCCCGTTTGTGATAGATGTGTTGGTGAGTTTTCATGCTCCCGTTTGTGATAGGCCTCCCCCTTTTGTGATTTTCTAGATTTCTAATTGTTGATTTCTAGAATTTGTGTTTCACCAGCTTTTATGATTGGAAGCGATATGATGTCAATAATTATGGTTTGGTGAATAAAATAAAGAATATGACATTCTTTTTGGATGCTTTGAGATTATTGAGATATTGTATGATTTTTGTTGTCGTTAAATGTATGCTTTTCATAGTATGGCATTATTGTTATCATACATTTTGTTATATCTCTTATTCCATCTCATTTTATCTTATATTTATTGCTAGATTGATCCATTTATTATTTTCTTATTAAATAATATTCGGGTCAGACCGAGATGTTACAGGTGCTTCTGCTTGACTCTATATATGGAGCCATCATTTGACTTTTGTCTTACTGCATTAGATTTGTAGTTTTCGTTCATATACACTAGAGGTAGAAACTCTTTGATGTATAAATATTCTTTTGTGTAGCACTTGTATCTATTCTTTTGTGTTATTGTGGATCTTGTTTGACCACTACTCTGATGTACACACTTTCATGTGTTATATTCATATCTGTTTCCGCTTTAGAGATATGAACTTCTGTGACTGATTTGTGTTATGCTTATTTCTATATATTTTTTTCGAAGATATTATAGCCATTATGTAGTAGTTTTGAGTTTGTATCGGTATGTCGGATTTCCTCTTGAAATGAAATGGATGTTACGCTATCTGACATATCGGTGCTCGCACAAAGAAATTACACGGATGGTCGCTCCTCAACAGCCTTATTCTTCGTGCTAGTTGACGGTATTACTCCGTAGTGTCCTTGGATAGCGTGAGTATAGAGGTGGGGCGTCACAGTTTGGTATCAGAGCCAAACTTCGGAACAATGTAGAATAATTTAACAGGGATCATCGTCCTAAGTCCATCTTAGGAGTCGTGCCTTAGGAGTTAATTCGAGTCTTCGTACCGTCTTATCCTATTTTCTTTTATGATGCCTTGTTTTATCAATCATTATTGTTTGATATTCATTTTGTTAATAACCTTTTTCTTCTTCTTTCTTTCTTTCTTGAAGAAGAGAAATGGGTAGACCTGGCCGTCCCAGCGCCAGTCAACCCAGTGCTACTCCCTAGGATGGAGTATTTATGTCTGCACAATAACTTCTTGATTTTGTGAAGAATGCTCAGGCCGCCGGACCCATTCCAGAGCCTACTCAACCCAAATCCGGGTTTGCACGCTTGTGCAGTGACTATACCAACTTGGGTGGAAAGCCATTCAGGGGTTTCGAAAGTGTCATTCAGGTCCAAGCTTGGCTTAGAACATGCGATCGCATCATTACTCGCATGAATCTTTTCGATCTTCATCGAGTCCAAGTGGCTTCTAGTATGCTCCAAGAAAGAGCATTAGGTTGGTATGAGCTTCTTATTTCTGAAACTATTGAAGCGTGTCTTACTTGGGAGCAATTCCAGGAAAGATTTGAATCAAAGTTTGTGCCGGAAGCTGAAAGGGTGACTTTGGCCCGATGTTTTATTAACCTTGTTCAAGATGAATCATCCGTGGCAGAATACGTCGCATCTTTCGAATCTCTTTCTAAATACGGGGTTGAGTGCATTAATACCCCATTGAAGAAGAATAAGAGATTTGTGTATGGCTTGAATAGAAATCTTAAGAAGCCATTCTTCTGAAATTAGAAGTTGCTTTCGATCAACTTTTTGACATCTCTCTTTGACTTGAAGAGGCAGATAAAGAAAGTGATGTTGAAGTTGTGGGTTCCAAAGCAAACTTCAACAATAACAAGAAAAGGCCTATAAAATTCATAGGCCCCAATCTCAACAAGAAAGGAAAACAAACAGCTTCGGTAGCAAAGACTCCTACCCCTAATAGTGGGCAATGCTACAATTGTGGTTCTAAAGACCATTATGGCAATAGATGTCCGAACCTCTCTTTTGTCGCTATTGCAAAAGTTCGGGTCATCTTTTATCTTCATGTCCCAAACTTCAAGGCAAGAAGGAGGGAAAGCTAAATGTTTCACAAGCCCGTAGAAACACTTCTCGTGGTTAAGGTATTTCTCATTCTATCCTGATGGCATTATTATGTTTCGTGATCAACCTATTCGGGTTCTTTTTGGTACGGGTGCATCCCATTCTTTTATATCAGAAGAACTTGTTGACACTTTTTCTTTGAGTGTTATGACGTTAAGACTTCTTTTAGAATTGCGAATCTAGTTGGTGGATCCGCAACACTCAGTTTTCTTTCTAAAGATGTCGAGATTATTTTGTGTGATTTTTCTTTTCCAAGCCAATTTTCATGTCATGCGTTACTTAGGCTTTGGAATGATTTTGGGAATGGATTGGCTTAACCATTATGAAGCCTAAATCCTATGTCCTGAGCGGACTATTCATCTTCGGCATCCTCAATCTATTAAGTAGATTTCTATTGTTCTTAAAGATTCAGATTCCAACTTGGTAGCATCTTTATATTCTTTAAGCCCTCGTGATGACGATAATTATGAGGAGGAAGATGTCATTTCTCTTATTCACGTTGTTCGTGAATTTTCCGACATATTTGAACCCGTTCTAGGATTACCACCTAAGCGAGCAATTGAGTTCAGAATCACTCTAATTCCTAGAGCTCTACCTATCACTCGCCCTCCTTATCGTATGTCCAATAAAGAAAATGAGGAGATGCATAGACAATTATCTGAATTGGAGACGAAATAATTTATTCGTTCTAGTTCCTCTCCTTGGGGAGCTTCGGCTATTTTTGTGAAGAAATCCGATAGTACGCTTAGGCTTTACATTGACTACCGTAAGCTTAATGATCTTACTATCAAGAATAAATATCCTTTATCTCGGATTGATGATTTATTTGACCAACTTAGTGGTGCTAGAGTCTTTTCACAATTAGACTTAGCAACCGGTTTTCATCAGCTTCGTATTGCAGAGGATAGCATTCCTTTGACATCATTCCGTACTCGTTATGGATCGTATGAATGGCTTGTTATGCCATTTGGTTTAACGAATGCTCCGTCTTATTTCGTTGACCTTCTGAATCGAGTTTTCAAAGGCTTCCTGGATCGATTTATTCTCATCTTTATAGATGATATTCTTATTTATTCTAAAACCGAGGAAGAGCATGAAAAGCATCTTCGGATTGTATTGGAAACTCTTAGGAGTAATCAATTGAAAGAAAAATTCTCTAAATGCCACTTTTAACAATCTCGTGTGAAGTTTCTCGGTCATATTATTTCCGAATCCAGAATTTCCATGGATCCTTCAAAGATTGAAGCGATTCAAAATTGGAAGACACCAAAGAGTGTGACTGAAATCTGTAGCTTTCTTGGATTGGCGGGATATTACCGTCGGTTCATAAAGGACTTTTCTAAAAATTTCATGCCTCTTACTAGCTTGATAAAGAAAGGAGTTAAATACATTTGGTCGGACGAATATGAAGCTTCTTTTCAGAAATTAAAAGAACTCCTTTCCGATGCTCCTATTCTTGTGATTCCCGAGGGAACCAAGATTTTATTGTTTATACCGATGCTAGTCGTGTTGGTTTGGGAGTCGTTCTTATGCAAAGGGATCGTGTTATTGCTTATGCTTCTAAGCAATTAAAGCTAGCCGAGACTAGATACGCCACTCATGATTTAGAGCTCGCGGCTGTTGTTTTCGCCCTTCGAATTTTGCGTCGTTATCTTTTGGGAGAGAAATTTATTCTCTACACCAATCATAAATCTTTGAAGGATTAATTTTCTCAAAAGGAACTTAATTTGCGTCAACAACGTTGGCTCAAGTTCCTTGCATCTTATGATCTTTATATTCTTTATACTCTCGGAAAGGGAAATCGTGTTGCCGATGCACTTAGTCGTAAGGAACAAGTGGTTGTTTTATGATGATATCCGAGTGGAATGATCTTAAGACTTTATCCACTTGTGAGATTCGAGACTATGAATTTTATTCATGTCCATCTCTTGTTCTATGTAGCCTTGAGGCACATCCTTCTCTTCTAGACCGCATTCTTGAAGCTCAAAAGCTAAATCCCAAATTAGCTCTTCTTAGCCAAAATTGTAGGGATAAAATCGATATTGAAGGTTTGAAGGACTTTGGTATTGATTCTCGTGGCAGTATTCAAAAATTTGGTAGACTTATCGTGCCAAATATTGATGATCTTCGAAAAAGCACTTTAGAAGATTCTCACCGTTCTAAATTTACCATTCATCCCGGTAGTAGCAAAATGTAAGCGGATGTGAAGCGACTTTATTATTGGGATGGAATGAAATATGATATTTCTAACTTTTTTAAGCGTTACATCACTTGCCAACTTGTCAAGGCCGAGCATCAAAGGCCCGGTGGGTTATTGCAACCTTTGGACATTCCAATTTGGAAGTGGGATCAAATTTCCATGGATTTTATTCATGGCCTTCCCCGTTCTCGTTCGGGTCATGTTAGCTTATGGGTGATGGTTGATAGACTTACTAAATCCACCCAATTTATTCCCGTTCGGTCTAACCGGACCGTACCTCTTTTGCCATACCTTTTATTAAAGAAATTGTTAAATTGCATGGAGTCCCTACTTCTATTGTTAATGATCGTGATCCATTGTTTACTAGCGGATTTTGGAAGAGTCTTCAAAAAGCTTTGGGAACGAAGCTTAATTTTAGCACTGCTTATCATCCTCAGTCTGATGTATAAACCGAGCATGTGAATCAAATCTTGAAGATCTTCTTTATGCATGTGTTCTTGATTTTGGTGGAAGTTGGGAAGATCATATTTCTCTTGTTGAGTTTTCCTGTAATAATAGCTTCCAATCTAATATTGGTATGGCACCTTTTGAAGCGCTCTAGGAAGGCCATGCCGATCTTCTACTTGTTGGCTTGAGGCTGGTGAGAAGCTGGTTTTAGGTCCAAACTTTATTCTTGATTTCGTAGAAAAGATTGATCTTATCCGCCATAGGAAGAAAGAAGCTCAAAGTAGGCAAAAATCCTATGCCGATAACCGAAGAAAAAAATTAGAATTTTCTGTGGGAGATTTTGTGTTTATTTGTGTTTCACCTATGAAGGGTGTTGTGCGTTTCATTCGGTCGGAAAAATTAGCACCTCGATATATTGGTCCATTTTCCATCACCGAACGTATTGGTTCCATGGCTTATTGCCTTTTATTACCGGCTCAATTTTCTGTTATTCATGACGTATTCCACGTCTCACAACTATGGAATTGCCTTCGAGATTCCAATTTTATTCTTGAGTCCGGTGTTATTGAAAAATTGAAGTTTCGCCTAGTTTAACTTACGAGCAACATCCTATTCGTATCATTGCTTCGAAGGTTAAACGCCTTCGAAATAAAGATGTCCCTCTTGTGAATGTCCAATGGTCCTCAAATCCTAAGGATTGTTCTTGGGAATCTAGAGAATTCATCGAGCGAACACATCCGGACTTACTTTCTCATGCTCTTTGAGGTGAACTTTTTATTTCAAATTTCTTTGTGTTGATATGCTTTTATGATTGTTACTTTTTATTTTCTTCTTAAATATTGCGAGGACGCAATTTCTTTAAGGAGGGGAGTCTTTAACAACCCGCATATTTTACGATTATGTATTTAAATATTTTATTTAAATATAGCATCGTTAGTCGGATAAAGTCCGAAAGGTTACATTTTGCAAATAGTCGAATTAGGACTCGATACCACTTCCATTGAGTTCAAAACGCCGTTTGCGGCCTTTTTGAGTATAAACTTCGATATGTTACGAGCTAGCTAAAATTTGACCTTTGGACTTTGGGTCTGGGTTAGCCTAAACTATTACTCTAGCTCCACCCCCACTTTTCTCCATTCACTTTCATTTCCTAACACTCCAAGCTTTCATAAAAATGGGGGAAGAGAAAAGGAATTAGAATTCCTAAGCCCTAGTTCCATTACAAATCCAAGTTCTAACTCCAAATTCAAAGTGAAGCTATTGGTAAGCATCCTCTTCTTCTTCTACAGCTCATTCTACCTTCAATTTCAGAAATCCCTAAAGACTAACGTAGGAATTTTTTTTTCTTTTAAGCTTTGATCCAAGCTTCTTAGGTTGGAATTGAAGAGTGATTGTTCTTGCCTTGCTCTATAGCTTCTCCGTCCTTGTTTTTGTGAAAAGGGTGAGATTTTTATCTCACATCTAGGTCTATAATTATCTTGATTTTTAGGTATGAATTCCTAACATCTTTACGTATTCATTTATTTTTGATTTGGATTGATTTGGTGAATATTCCAATTTTTTGTGTTTTTTGAAAACAAAATCTATGAAAATCATTATATGGATGATAGATATGTTGATCGAAGTGTATTGGTAAGTCTTTGAGGTTGGGTAGTCGTTTGGCGTAAAACCCTCGAAATCGTCGCTCATCCGATCGCGTCCGATATAACTTGGCCATCAATGGCCTTGGGGATAAATACCCAAAGCTTCAATTTCAGACGTCTGAAGCTAATGGTTCAGACGTCTGAATATTGTTCTGGGCAAAAACTTTGTTTTCCAGATTCAGACGTCTGAATTATATATTTCAGACGTCTGAAATTTCTCGTGCTCAACCAGGATGGAAATAGGCTAAAATTAGCCATTTTCAGACGTCTGAAATTATAGATTCAGACGCCTGAATACTGAACTAGAAAATATTCATTTTCCAGATTCAGACGTCTGAATCGTCTATTTTAGGCGTCTAAATATGTTGTCTTTGCCCAATTTGCCTAATGCGTTTGGGTTCCCAGTTTTTAATCGATTCGTGTCTATCCAACTTATTATTATCATTTATTATTGCCTTTGATGACTTGTTATAGGAATTTTTAGAAATATCCATTTTGATGGATTTGGTATCGATTTCTTTGGATTTGATTCACATCCTCGAATGTCAATTTTGGTGATTGATTGTCTCTACAATCATTTCTGTGATTTGTCACTTTAAAATTATAAAGGTTTTCTGTACTAATAGTAAATATCAAAACACTTCATCAAAATGATTTCAACACTATTTTATTACAAAGCTCGTTATTTAAAACTGTTTCCTACCTATTAGTATATACAAACCTTTACCTCGCTCGTATGAGGAATCTAAGTAAACGGCTTAGTAAAATAAGTGGTATGAAACGCTTGCGTTTACTTCGTCGGTTAATTCTTGGACTTGTTCGATTGAAACTCTTGTGACAACTTTCGAGTAGGGATTTACAATTTGTTCGTAAATACTTAAGTTGAGCCAGTGGTTATGGGACATGAAGCTAAACTCATTTATTTGCTAGCTTAATGTAGTTGATACTTCTTGATGATCATTTACGCGATTTGGACTAGCGATATGCTATGTTTCTTTGTCCACGTAGAGGACGGTACCTCGTTTTATTGAGTTCCGTCTCATTTCTTTTATAGGAAAACGACCTATGTATTATTTGGAGTTTCGACTCAATTTTTGTGGGCTAGCGACCCATATTCTTTTATGGAGTATGGTTCATCGTACGTATCTTTGTACTACGTCGTTGTTCTGGCTTATCAGGATCAACGGGCGTACCGTTATACTACATCGTTTTTCGAATTATTTGAGTTTCTGGTTCCTCGGGCGTACCGATATTGTACTATGTCCTTGCACCGGTTCTATCGTTAGCGACCCTAGGATAGCGTCCCGTTTGTGATACACGTAATGGTGAGTTTTCATGCTCCCGTTTGTGATAGGCCTCCCCTTTTTGTGATTTTCTGGATTTCTAATTGACGATTTCTAGAATTTGTATTTCACCAGCTTTTATGATTGGCAGCGATATGATGCCATTATTTGTGGATTGGTGAATAAAATAAAGAATATGACATTCTTTTTGGGTGCTTTGAGATTATTGAGATATTATATGATTTTTGTTGTCATTAATTGTATATGTTTCATAGTATGGCATTATTGTTATCACATGTTTTGTTATATCTCTTATTCCATCTCATTTTATCTGATATTTTTAACTAGACTGATCCGTTTATTACTTTCTATTAAATAATACTCGGGTCAAACCGAGATGTTACAGGTGCTTTTGACTCTATATATGGAGCCATCATCTTACTTTTGTCTTACTACATTAGATTTGTAGTTTTTGTTGATATACATTAGAGATAGAGACTCTTTGATGTATACATATTCTTTTGTGTAGCACTTGTATCTATTCTTTTGTTCTATTGTGGATCTTATTTGACCACTACTCTGATGTACACACTTTCATGTGTTATATTCATATCTGTCTCCGCCTTAGAGATATGAACTTCTGTGACTGATTTTGTTATGCTTATTTCCATATTTGTTTCCGAAGATATTATAGCCACTGTGTAGTGGTTTTGAGTTTGTATCGGTATGTCGGATTTCCTCTTGAAATGAAATGCATGTTACACTATCTGACATATCGGTGCTCGCACAAAGCAATTACATGAATGGTCGCTCCTCAATAGCCTTATTCTTTGTGCTAGTTGACGGCATTACTCCATAGTTTTCTTGGGTAGCGTGAGTATAGAGGTGGGGCGTCACATCAATAATTGGAAATAATGTTAATTTATTTCATAGTATGACAATTGGTTGGATAAAAAGAATGGAAATCAAGATTCATCAATTTATTCAAATTTAAATTATAAAAATTAGATTAATTGCAATTGAATGAAATTAATAACCTATATATTACGTTAATGGAAATTTAGATGAAATTGAGAAAATTAATGTAATAAACCATGAACTAATGTTAATTTCATCCATTTGATAATAATGGATTGAATAATATGATGCAAATTAAATTAAATAGAATTATTGGAAATTTAATTTATAATTTTGAATTTGCTGAAATTAAAATTAAACACTGAATTGGTAAATTTATTAACTTTAAATTTGATACCTAAGTTGTTTAAATTATGGAAATGGTATAAGAAATCAAAAATGATAAAAATTGTCAATTACAGAATTGAAATTGAAATTTGATTTAATTAATTTAATATTAATTTATTTAATTAATGTGAAAATAGCCATTTTGGCCATTCGGAGAAACCAGTTCATCAGATGCGCAATAGTGAATTATTGTACGATTTCAAGTTTTGTTGCGATCGGACTTGTCGTTTGATCGTACGGACTCGAAACGCCTAAAAATCAGTTTAATTAAAAATAATTTAAAATAAGATGATTTTAACGTAACTTCTTCATACAGTGGAATTAGGACTTGAAACCCATTCCATTGATTTTAAAATTATCCGAAACATCTATTTTGGTATATGGGATGATCCAATTTCGTTTCGGGGTCGAAACGGGCTTTTCGGGTCAATGTCGTTCAATCAAATCTGATCCGTTCTTTCTATGTTCAGCTATACCTAAAAATATCTCGTTATAAATCCTAGGTCATATCTTATTTCATTTTTTCTGTACGTACATCTCTTTCTCAGCTCCTCTTTTCAATGGCGGAAAAACCAAAACCCTAATTCCCAAATTGCAAATTTCAATTTCAAATGGAAATCAAAAATTCAGACTCCTCAAAATATCTTGAATTATATATCTATTTGAAGCTCTCGACGATCGTAATCGTCTGGAATAATTCGTTTCTCGATTAAGATCATCGTTTGTCCAGAAATCGAGAATGAATCTGGACCGTCCATTCTAAGTTTTGGACGATCCTACGACGAATCGTCGTCCGATCGACGATCAGGAAGCGATGTTGGGAAGATGGAGTCGTGCTCGTCGCTTGGGTGTCGTTCATTTGCTGTGTAGGTTAATGGATTTGCCAACATCGACAGAAAAAGGCCGGTAGTGGCTGTCGAGTTAGGGACGACCGGAGTTCGCGTGATTTCAAGCGTGAGGGCGGTCGGAGCTGCTAGAGGCGTGGGCGTTATCAGATCAATGCATCATGGTCAAGGTTGCGTGCGATCGGTTGATATTCGCTGGCGACTTGCACGATCACGAGATGCTTCAGCGTGGGTTCATGTGATGCCCCACCTCTATACCCACGCTAGCTAAGGACACTACGGGGTAATGCCGTCAACTAGCATGGAGAATAAGGCTGTTGAGGAGCGACCATCCGTGTAATTGCTTTGTGCGAGCATCGATATGCCAGATAAAATATAACTTGCATTCTTTTCAAGAGGAAATCCGACATGCCGACAAAAACTCAAAGCTACTACACAGTGGCTATAATATCTTCGGAAACAAATATAGAAATAAACCTAACACAAATCAGTCACAGATATCAATATCACAAAGGCGGAAAAAGATATGAATATAACACATGAAAGTGTACATCAGAGTAGTGGTTAAACAAGACCCACAATATCACAAAAGAATAGCTAGAAGTGCTACACAAAAGAATATGAATACATCATGAGTCTATATCTCAAATGTATACAACAAAAACTACTAATCTAAGTAGTTAGCCAAAAGTCAGGGTGATAATCATAGATGTGAAGTCAAGCAGAAGCACCTGTAACATCTCGGTCTGACCCGAGTATTATTTAATAAGAAAATAATAAACGGATCAGTCTAGCTATAAATATCAGATTGAATGATATGGAATAAGAGATATGAATAAACGTATAATATTCACAATTCAAAGCTGTGATAAACAAGTAATTGCAAATCAACACGAGATTAATCAATATCACAAGAATCTTCTCAAAGATCAAAAGGAATGTCATACTCCATGTTTTCATTCACCAAAACCATGAATATTGACAATAATATCAATGCCAATCACAAAAGTTAATGAAACACAAATTCACCAAGGTAGAAAAATTGATAACACATATCAATGAACATCGCGAAAATTGGTGAAACACAAATTCTAGAAATCATCAATGGAAATCCAGAAATCACAAAAGGGGGAGGCCTATCACAAAACGGGAGCATGAAAGCTCACCAACACGTGTATCACAAAATGGAACGCTATTCCTTGGTAGCCAACCATTAATTTTAACCGAGGCTACACAAAACGGCCCGAAGACCATGGGTCGCTACCCCACCAATTTGAGCAGAAGCTCCACAGAAATGGGGTTTAGTCTCCCTCGCAGACAAAGAGACATCGCACATTGCTAGTCTAAATCACAAAAATGATCATCATCGATCACAAGAAGTGTCAATTACGCTAAGCTAGTAAATATATGAGCTTAGCTTCATGTCCCATAACCACTAGCTTAACTTAAATATTTACGAACAAATTATAGGTCTCCACTAGAAAATTGTCACAAGAGATTCAATCAAACAAGTCTAAGAATTAACCGACGAAGTGAACGCAAGCATTTCATACCACTTGTTTTACTATGTCGTTTAATTAGATTTCTCGTACGAGTGAGATAAAGGTTGGTATATGCTAGTAGATTGGAAAATGGTTTTATAAACAAGCTTGATAATGAAAATAGAGTTGAAATCATCTTTATGAAAGAGTTTAAATATTTACTACTAGTATTGAAACCTTTATATTTTAAAGTGACAAATCAAAGAAATGATTGTAGAAACAATCAATCACCAAAATTTTACGTTCAAAGACGTGAATTAATTCCAAAGAAATCGATTCCAAACCCATCAAAATGGATATACCCAAAAATTCCAAAATAGAAGTCAACAAGGTCGATAAATGATAACAACATATCGGAAAATCAAGAATCGATAAAAATTGGAAATAAACACAAAATAGGCTAAATAAGCAAATAGAAGCAGGTCAGTCGACTGGCCCTCTGCAGTCAGTCGACTGAAAAAGAGACTCGAAAATTCCATTTCTTGCAGTCACTCGACTGACCATAGAGGGCCAGTCGACTGATAGCAGAAAATAGAGACTCTCTCTTTCTGCACAGCCCCAGAAGTGCCAATTTTCTACAGCTAGTCGACTGACTGCAAGGGGTCAGTCGACTGACTGCAACTGGGGCTGTTTTTCAACCTATTAAAATGAAGAGCAACTCTTCCAAATTGCAAATCGGACGAGCAACGGGCGCTAAGGGTTTACGCCAATCGACAACCCAGCCCTATAGGATCTTCGATGCATCACCAAAAACATGTTCAAACAACAAAGCTATGATTTTTGAAGATTTGAACTCAAAACACTAAAAAAATTGGAATATTCACAAAACCAATCCAAATCAAGATCAAATGCACATGAATGAGTGTTAGGAATTCATCATAACAATCAAAGATAATCATAGACTTAGATGTGAGATAAAAATCTCATCTTTTCACAAAAATAAGGAAGGAGAAGCTTGAAAGCAAAGGAAGAATCAACCACACTTCAACACAACCTTAATAAGCTTGAATCTAAGCTCAAAAGAAGAACACTCCCAAAGTTAGGTTTAGGAATTTTTGAAATTGAAAGGAGAATGAGTTGGAGAAGAAAAAGATGACGCTTACCAATAGCTTCTCTTTGAATTTGGAGCTAGAACTTGATTTGCAAATGAAAACTAGGGCTTGGAGTTTTAATTTCCCATTCCTCTCTCCATTGTTACTAAATCTTGAGTATTAGGAAATAGAAATGAAGTAATGAAGCGAAGAGGGGTGAAGCTAGGGTCTAATGGGCTGAAACAAAACCAAAGCCCTAAGTGAAAACGTAGAAAAATTCCACTAACTCCAAACATATCAAAGTTTATACTCAAAAAGATTGCAAACGTCATTTTGAACTTAATGGGGGTGGTCTCGAGTCCAAATTCGACTGTTTGCAAAAAGTGGCTTTTTGGACTAAAATCCGACTAATCGATGAAATATTAAAATAAAATATTTAAATACTCGATCGCAAAATATACGGATTGCTACAGACTCCCCTTCTTAAAGAAATTGCATCCTCGCAATATTTAAGAAGAAGATATAAGGTAACAACCATGAAAGCATATCAACACAAAAGAAATTTGAAATATGAAATTCACCTCATGGAGCACAAGAAAGTAAGTCTGGATGTGTTCGCTCGATGAACTCTCTAGATTCTCAAGAGCAATCCTTAGGATTTGAGGACCATTGGACTTTAACAAGCGGAACATCTTTATTTCGAAGGCATTTGACCTCCGAAGCAATAATACGAATAGGATGTTGCTCATAAGTTAAATTAGGTGAAACTTCAATTTCTTCCACAACACCGGGCTCAAGAATAGAATCTGAATCTCGAAGGCACTTCTATAATTGAGAAACGTGAAACACGTCATGAATAGTAGAAAATTGAGCCGGTAATAAAAGGCGATAAGCCACGGAGCCAATACGTTCGGTGATAGAAAATGGCCCAATATATCGAGGTGCTAACTTTCTCGATCGACTGAAACGTACAACACCCTTCATAGGTGAAACATGAATAAACACAAGATCTCCCACAGAAAATTCTAATTTCCTTCTCCGGTTACCGGCATAAGATCTTTGCCTACTTTGGGCTTCTTTCATCCTGTGATGAATAAAGTCGATCTTTTCTATGGAATCACGAATAAAATCTAGACCTAAAACAAGCCTCTCACCGGTCTCAAGCCAACAAGAAGGTGATCGGCATGACCTTCCATAGAAAGCCTCAAAAGGTGCCATACCAATACTAGATTGGAAACTATTATTATAGGAAAACTCAACAAGAGAAATATGATCTTCCCAACTTCCACCAAAATCAAGAACACATGCACGAAGAAGATCTTCAAGAGTTTGATTCACACACTTAGTTTGTCCATCGGACTGAGGATGATAAGCGGTGCTAAAATTAAGCTTCGTTCCCAAAGCTTTTTGAAGACTCTTCCAAAATCCACTAGTAAACAATGGATCACGATCACTAACAATAGAAGTAGGGACTCCATGCAATTTAACAACTTCTTTGATAAAAAGTTTGGCCAAGAGATGAACGGTCCGGTTAGACCGAACGGGAACAAAAACAATAGAAGTAGGGACTCCATGCAATTTAACAACTTCTTTGATAAAAAGTTTGGCCAAGAGATGAACGGTCCGGTTAGACCGAACAGCAATAAAATGGGCGGATTTAGTAAGTCTATCAACTATCACCCATGAGCTATCATGTCCCGAACGAGAACGGGGAAGGCCGTCTATAAAATCCATGGAAATTTGATCCCACTTCCAAATTGGAATTTCTAAAAGTTGCAATAACCCACCGGGCCTTTGGTGTTCGGCTTTGACTAGTTGGCAAGTCATGCAACACTTAACAAAGTTAGCAATATCAGATTTCATTCCCTTCCAATAATAAAGTCGCTTCATATCTGCGTACATTTTACTACTACCGGGATGAACGGTAAATTCAAAACGATGAGAATCTTCTAAAATGTCTTTACGAAGATCACTAATATTTGGCACGATAAGTCTACCAAATTTTCGAATACCGCCAGGAGAATCAAAATCAAAGTCTTTCAAACCTTCAATATCAATTTTATCCCTAAAATTTTGGCCAAGAAGATCCAATTCTGGATCTAGCTTTTGAGCTTCAAGAATGCGGTCTAAAAGAGAAGGATGAGCCTCAAGGCTACATAAAACAAGAGATGAATATAAATCGAAAACACGATCTCGAATCTCACAAGTGGATAGAATTCCGAGATCATTCCATTCGGATAACATCATAGAAACAACCGCTTGTTGCTTACGACTAAGTGCATCCGCAACACGATTTCCCTTTCCAGGAGTATAAAGAATATCAAGATCATAAGCTGTAAGAAACTCGAGCCAACGTTGTTGACGCAAATTAAGTTCCTTTTGAGAAAATAGATACTTCAAGGATTTATGATCGGTGTAAAGAATAAATTTTTCTCCCAAAATATAATGATGCCAAATGCGAAGGGCAAAAACAATAGCCGCGGGCTCTAAATCATGAGTGGCATATCTAGTCTCGGCTGGCTTCAATTGCCTAGAAGCATAAGCAATAACACGTTCTCTTTGCATAAGAACGGCACCCAAACCAACGCGACTAGCATTGGTATAAACAGTAAAATCTTGGTTTTTCTTGGGAATAACAAGAATAGGAGCATCGGAAAGGATTTCTTTTAATTTCTGAAAAGAAGCTTCACATTTGTCCGACCAAATGTATTTAATTCCCTTCTTTGTCAAGCTAGTAAGGGGCACGAAAATTTTTGAAAAGTCTTTTATGAAACGGCGGTAATAACCGGCCAATCCAAGAAAACTACGTATTTCCTCACACTCTCTGGTCTCTTCCAGTTTTGAATTGCTTCAATATTTGAAGGATCCACAGAAATTCCGGATTCGGAAATATTATGATCGAGAAACTTCACACGAGATTGCCAAAAGTGGCATTTAGAAAATTTTGCTTTCAATTGATTGCTCCTAAGAGTCTCCAACACAATCTGAAGATGTTTTTCATGCTCCTCCTCGGTTTTAGAATACACAAGAATATCATCGTTAAAGATGAGAACAAACCAATCGAGAAAGTCTTTGAAAACTCTATTCATAAGGTCAACGAAATAAGCCAGAGCATTCGTTAAACCAAATGGCATAACCAGCCATTCATAAGATCCACAAAGAGTATGGAACGATGTCAAGGGAATGTTATCCTCTGCAATACGAAGCTGATGAAAACCGGTAGCTAAGTCTAATTGTGAAAAGACTCTAGCCCCACTAAGTTGATCGAATAGATCATCAATCCGAGGTAAAGGATATTTATTCTTGATGATAAGATCATTAAGCTTGCGGTAGTCAACGCAAAGCCTAAGTGTACCATCGGATTTCTTCACAAAAATAGCCGAAGCTCCCCAAGGCGAGGAACTAGAGCGAATAAATTGCTTCGTCTCCAATTCGGATAATTGTTTGCGCATCTCCTCATTTTCTTTATTGGACATACGATAAGGGGGACGAGCAATAGGTTGAGCTCCTGGGATGAGATTAATTATGAACTCAATTGCTCGCTTAGGTGGTAATCCTAAAACGGGCTCAAATATGTCGGAAAATTCACGAACAACGTGAATAAGAGAAGTAATATCTTCCTCATCATCATTATCGTCACCATGAGGATTTAAAGAATATAAAGATACAACTAAGATGGAATCTGAATCTTTAAGATCAATAGAAATCTGCTTAACAGATTGAGGATGTCGAAGATGAATAGTCCTCTCAGGACACAGGATTTGGGCTTTATAGCTGTTAAGCGAATCCATTCCCAAAATCATTCCAAAGCCTAAGTAGCGCATAACATGCAAATCGGCTCGGAAAGAAAAATCACGCAAAATAATCTCGACATCTTTACACAATAAACTGATTGTTGCGGATCCACCAACCAGATTCGCAACTCTCAAAGAAGTCATTAAACACAAAACATCCAAAGAAAAAGTATCAACAAGTTCTTTTGAAATAAAAGAATGGGACGCAGCCGTATCAAAAAGAACTTGTATAGGTTGATTACGAAATAAAATAACGCCATCAAGGATAGAATGAGAAATACCATTACCACGAGATGTGTTACTAGGAGTTTGCACCACATTAAGTTTTCCCTCCTTCCTGCCTTGAAGTTTGGGACAAGAAGATAAATAATGATCCGGGCTTTTGCAATAGCGACAAGTACGAGGCTTTGAACACTTGTTCGCATAATGGTCCTTAGAACCACAGTTGTAGCATTGCCCAACACTTGGGGTAGAAATCTTAGTTTCCGGAGAGGCTTGCTTCCCTTTCTTATTGTTGGGATAAGGACCCTTAAACTTATTAGGCCTTTTCTTGTTGTTGAAGTTTGGTTTGGCACTCATAACTTCAACGTCACTCTCCCTGTCTGCCTCTTTAAGACGAAGTACGGTATCAACGAGTTGATCAAAAGAAACTTCTAATTTTAGAAGTAATAGCTTCTTGAGATTTTTATTCAAGCCATAGACAAATCGTTGGTCTTTCTTCAATGGGGTGTTTATATATTCGACTCCGTATTTAGAAAGTGACTCGAAGGATGCGACATAGTCTGTCACAGAGGATTCACCTTGAACAAGGTCAATGAAACGGCGAGCAAATGTCACCTTCTCAGCTTCTGTACAAACTTTAATTCGAATCGTTCTCGGAATTTCTCCCAAGTAAGATCCGCTTCATTTATTTCAAAAATCAGAAGCTCGTACTAGTCTAATGCTCTTTCTTGGAGCATACTAGAGGCCACCTGAACTCGGTTAAGATCAATAAGATTCATGCGAGAAAAGATTCGATCGCATGATCTTAGCCAAGCCTGGACTTCAATAATGGTTTCAGAACCTTTGAATGGCTTCCTACCCAAATTGGTATAATCACTGCACAAACGTGCAAATCCAGACTTAGAGTGAGTAGATTCCGGATTAGAACCGGCTGCTTGAGCATTCTTTACTAGATCAAGAAGCTGCTGGGCAGACATAAATAATCCATTTTGAGGAGTAGCACTAGATTGACCAGCACTGGGACGACTAGGTCTAACCATTTCTATTCATTAAGAAAGAAAGAAGAAGAAGAAAAAGGTTATTCACAAAATGGAAATCAAACAATAATGATTGATAAAACAAGGAACCACGAAAGAAAATAGGATAGGACGGTTCGAAGACCCGAATAAAATCCTAAGGCACGACTCCTAAGATGGACTTAGGAAGATGATCCTTGTTAAATTTTTCTACATTGTTTCGAAGTTTTGCTTTGATACCAAGCTGTGATGTCCCACCTCTATACCCACGCTAGCTAAGGATACTATGGGGTAATGCCGTCAACTGGCATGGAGAATAAGGTTGTTGAGGAGCGACCATCCGTGTAATTGCTTTGTGCGAGCACCGATATGCCAGATAAAATATAACTTGCATTCTTTTCAAGAGGAAATCCGACATGCCGACACAAACTCAAAGCTACTACATAGTGGCTATAATATCTTCGAAAACAAATATAGAAATAAACCTAATAGAAATCAGTCACAGACATCCATATCACAAAGGCGGAAAAAGATATGAATATAACACATGAAAGTGTACATCAGAGTAGTGCTCAAACAAGACCCACAATATCACAAAAGAATAGCTACAAGTACTACACAAAAGAATATGAATACATCAATGAGTCTATACCTCAAATGTATACAACAAAAACTACTAATCTAAGTAGTTAGCCAAAAGTCAGGGTGATAATCCCAGATGTGAAGTCAAGCAGAAGCACCTGTAACATCTCAATCTGACCCAAGTATTATTTAATAAGAAAATAAAAAACGGATCAATCTAGCTATAAATATCATATAGAATGATATAGAATAAGAGATATGACTAAACATATAATAATCACAATGCCAAGCTGTGATAAACAAGTAATTGAAAATCAATACGAGATTAATCAATATCATAAGAATCATCTCAAAGATCAAAAGGAATGTCATACTCTATGTTTTCATTCACCAAAACCATGAATATTGACAATAATATCAATGCCAATCACAAAAGTTAATGACACATAAATTCACCAAGGCACAAAAATTGATAACACATATCAATGAAAATCACGAAAATTGGTGAAACACAAATTCTAGAAATCATCAATGGAAATTCAGAAATCACAAAACGGGGGAGGCCTATCACAAAACGGGAGCATGAAATCTCATCAACACGTGTATCACAAAATGGAACGCTATTCCATGGTAGCTAACCATTAATTTTGAGCCGAGGCTCCACAAAATGGCCAGAAGACCATGGGTCGCTACCCCACCAATTGAGCAGAAGCTACACAGAAACGGGGTTTAGTCTCCCTTGCAGACAAAGACATATCGCACATTGCTAGTCTAAATCACAAAAATGATCATCATCGATCACAATAAGTGTCAATTACACTAAGCTAGTAAATATATGAGCTTAGCTTCATGTCCCAGAACCACTAGCTTAACTTAAATATTTACGAACAAATTGTAGGTCTCCACTAGAAAATTGTCACGAGAGATTCAATCGAACAAGTCTAAGAATTAACCGACGAAGTGAACGCAAGCGTTTCATACCACTTGTTTTACTAAGTCGTTTAATTAGATTTATCGTATGAGTGAGACAAAGGTTGGTATATGCAAGTAGATTGGAAAACAGTTTTCTAAACAAGCTTGATAATGAAAATAGAGTTGAAATCATCTTTGTGAAAGAGTTTGAATATTTACTACTAGTATTGAAACCTTTATATTTTTAAAGTGACAAATCAAAGAAATGATTGTAGAAACAATCAATCACCAAAATTTCACGTTTAAAGACGTGAATTAATTCCAAATAAATCGATTCCAACCCCATCAAAATGGATATACCCAAAAATTCCAAAATAGAAGTCATCAAGGTCGATAAATGATAACAACATATCGGAAAACCACGAATTGATAAAAATTGGAAATCTACACAAAATAGGCTAAATAGGCAAATAGAAGCAGGTCAGTCGACTGGCCCTCTGCAGTCAGTCGACTGAAACAGAAACTCGAAAATTCCATTTCTTGTAGTCAGTCGACTGATTGCAGAAAATAGAGACTCTCTGTTTCTACACAGCCCCAGAAGAGCCTATTTTCTACAGCCAGTCGACTAACTGCAGGGGGTCAGTCGACTGACTGGCACTGCGGCTGTTTTTCAGCCTATTAAAATGAAGAGCAACTCGTCCAAATTGCAAATCGGACGAGCAACGGGCACTAAGGGTTTATGCTAATCGACAACCCAGCCCTATAGGCTCTTCGATGCATCACCAAAAACATGTTCAAACAACAAAGCTATGATTTTTGAAGATTTGAACTCAAAACACTAAAAAAATTGGAATATTCACAAAACCAATCCAAATCAAGATCAAATGCACATGAATGAGTGTTAGGAATTCATACCTAACAATCAAAGATAATCATAGACTTAGATGTGAGATAAAAATCTCACCTTTTCACAAAAATAAAGAAGGAGAAGCTTGAAAGCAAAGGAAGAATCAACCACACTTCAACACAACCTAATGGAGCTTGAATCTAAGCTCAAAAGAAGAACATTACCAAAGTTAGATTTAGGAATTTCTGAAATTGAAAGGAGAATGAGTTGGAGAAGAAGAAGATGATGCTTACCAATAGCTTCTCTTTGAATTTGGAGCTAGAACTTGATTTGCAAATGAAAACTAGGGCTTGGATTTTTAATTTTCCATTCCTCTCTCCATTGTTGCTAAAGCTTGAGTATTAGGAAATAGAAATGAAGTAATGAAGAGATGAGGGGTGAAGCTAGGGTCTAATGGGCTGAAACAAAACCAAAGCCCTAAGTGAAAAAATAGCAAAATTCCACTAACTCCAAACATATCAAAGTTTATACTCGAAAAGGTTGCAAACGTCATTTTGAACTCAATGGAGATAGTCTCGAGTCCTAATTGGACTGTTTGCAAAAA
This sequence comes from Allium cepa, assembly GCA_030765085.1. Taxonomy (NCBI): domain Eukaryota; kingdom Viridiplantae; phylum Streptophyta; class Magnoliopsida; order Asparagales; family Amaryllidaceae; genus Allium; species Allium cepa. The sequence continues at coordinate 955,996,866 of CM060939.1, read as the reverse complement.
GTAGATTTTCGGACTAAAATCCAACTAATCGATGAAATATTTAAATAAAACATTTAAATACTCGATCGTAAAATATGCGGGTTGTTACGTTTCACGCGTTTCTATGCATGTGATGACGTGGACGAACGAAGGTGATGTTTTTCTTTTTCTTTTTCTTTATTTCTAGTTTAAATTTCAGATCGTTCTAGCTCGTATGACTTTTGCATATGAACTCGGATTTGTGTACGGTTGGTTCCGTTAGAATCGTATCGGAAATCCAGACATTTTGACGTGAGTTTGGATGAATTCTGAGACCATTCAAATTTTAGGCTTATTTTGAATTTAAATTCCATTTAAATTAAAAGTTGAGTGTTTTAAATGACTCACAACTTCTAAAATTTCTTATGTTAGTTAAATTAATTTTTGATGTGATTAGATATTTATTTACGGCTGTTTGATATTTTTAAATTGTCATTCCAGTTAATTTGAATTTATTTGAATTAAATTTTCATTTGAATTATAATTGAATTTAAATTACCAGTTAATTACCTGTAGATGATAACCTATTATCAATCGATATTCATTGATTGATTTGGATGATGATTGTAATGAATGTTCGATTGTTTATATTAGATGAATGGATGTTGTATTTGTATTGTTATAACTGCAAGTTCCCTATGGGTTGAAATACATATCTGAATGATCTGTAGATTAGAGAAAAATCATTATGGGTCGAAATGATAGACTTGAGTGATTTTATGGATTTTAATATTTTTGGGATTGCGGATCGAAATGATATATATCCGTAAACATAAATTTTTAAATTGCAGATTGAAATGATAAATATCCGTATCACTTGCCCTAGGGTAGAGAATTATATACGGACACCGGATTGATTAAATTTAAATGATTTTGAATTCTTAAATTTTGAATTGAGTTAAATGATATTTTGGAAATAAAATTGATTTGCATAAAATTGAATTTTTTACGAATTTCGAGTCTTATATTAAATTGAATTGTTTTAAAAGAATTATTAAAGGAATAAAAATTGAAATTTTATAGTGAATTTGAAATATAAGTGAAGTTTATCTAAATAGAGTTATTAAAATCGTTTTAAGTATAACATTGAAATATATTGAAATTGGAGAAATTCAATTGATGTTTCAACATTTATTTCAAGCGATATTGAATTAAATATTTTATTAAGAATTTGAATTTGAAAATTTGAAATTTGGTTTTGGGACATTGAAATGGTCCGAACGTGTTGGAATGAAATAAATAGTTTAAAATTGATATAAAATTCATATTTTAATACAAATTGAAAAAATAAATTATTTTAAATGGCTTTAATTATTAAGATTGTCAAACTTTTAAACTAATTAATCCATTATGAAGACGAAGATTTGTACTACTACTATTTATTATATTGTTCCACTACATGATATTGTTCTGCTGCATTATTATTTATTCATCTCTGATATGTCTAATTCTAATACTGTGTTGTATAAGTATAATCAAATGTTTTGTAAACATCTTCATGAACAGTTTTTTGATTATTATATTCTGTCATTCTACTGTGAGATTCTGTTTTGTTTTAACTTTTTCTCTTATTCTTATTTACCCCAATAAAAATCTACCCTTTTGTATGGTTTAAGTATGGCATGTGTGAAAACGTCCAAAAAGGCGGGATGTTATAGTTGGTATCAGAGCTAGGTTTAGCGATAAACCTTGGCTTTGTAGGGATCTCAGTCTTTAGAAATAGGGTAGTTATACCCTAGAATGAGTCGCTGAGTGTATATATATGAGAGAGTGTATTTGTTAGTGTTATAAAAAGGTTTTTATATTGTGTTAATTTGTTCCGTTTTGTATTTATAAATTTTTGTTGGTGCATAGGATGTTATGACGTCGATATGGATATCTAAACACTTAATAGGACAGACCGAGATAATAATTGTTTTGAAATATAGGTAAATGAAATAATTTTGCCCATTATATATTTTGTATATAAAATAAATTTTATAAATGATATATTTGGTTGTAATATATTTGTTTGTTAGGTGGTGAAATTTACAAATATTGGTTGAAAATAAGATTTCTAAGTAAACTAAATATAAATTGGAAATTTTAGAACTTAAGTTTTGGGATTTTGAAATTTTCTTTCAAAAGATTTAGGAATATAATATTAGTAGTTTTTAGAAGTATTTTCTTATACAAATATTCCAAAATAATTTGAAGGAAATGCTTAAAGAAATTTGGAAAAGAAATAAGTTCTGTACTCCCCTCTCTGTCAATGGGAAATATTTTTAATGATGAGTGCATGCATCATTAACGTTCATTTTCGAGTTTCAAAGCGGGAAGGCTACTGTAGTAGTTTTACTGTAAATTTATTTTGATAAACAAAAAAAAAATTCAAATTTATTTGAATATAATCGAATATATAAGTTGTAAGTATATACATCTATCTATTATTCTTAAATAATTTGAAATGGAACCCAGTATTTAGTTCTTAAATTCCTATAAATTAGAGATTTCAATTGCTGTAATAAAATGGGATACTAATTATTTAGTAATTGGAACTTATAAAATGAAAATAAGAGAGTAAAAGTTCAGTTATAAATGGAATGTAACAACCCATATATTTTACGATTGTATATTTCAATGTTTTATTTAAATATAGCATCGTTAGTCGGACTTAAGTCCGAAATGTCACTTTTTGCAAACAGTCGAATTAGGACTCGAGACCACTTCCATTGAGTCCAAAATGGTGTTTGCGGCCTTTTTGAGTATAAACATCATATGTTTGGAGTTGAGTAGAATGTTGATATTTTCATTTTGGGCTTTGTGTTTGGGTTTCAACCCACCAACTCATCTAATACCCTAACACTTCACTCCCTCTTCATTCATCTATTATTTTCATAACATCTCAAGCTAAAGGGAAAATGGGTGAAAGAAAGGGAAATTAAAATTCCTAAGCCCTAATTTCTATTAGGAATTCAAAGTTCTCGCTCTAAAATCAAAAAGAAGCTTAGGTAAGCATCCTTTTCATCTTCTCCATCTCAATCTCTCTTCAATACTCAGAAATTCCTAAACCCTAATTTAGGAAATATTTTTTTATGAGCTTAGACTGAAGCTTCTTGAGTTGAAGTTGAAGTGTGGTTGATCTTTCCTTTGTTTTAAAGCTTCCCACTCGTTGTTTTGAGTTCAAAGGTGAGTTTTTAAACTCACATCTACGCCTATAACTTTCATTATTGTTAGGTATGAGTTCCTAACACCCATTCATGTTCATTTGCTTTTGATTTGAATTGATTTGGTGAATTTTCAATTTTTGGTTCTGAAGTCCAATTTTATGAAAATCCTACTATGGATGTTTGGATATGATATTTGGGGTGTATCGAAGAGCCTATAAGGCTGGGTTGTCGCTTGGCATAGATCCCTAGTCTTCGTCGCTCATCCGATCGCTTCCGAATAATTTTGGCCATCATTGACCTAGGCAAATTGTTGCCCAGATAAGGCAAACAGACGTCTGCTTGGAAGTTCGAAACGTCTGGTTAGGGCAGCAGATGAAAAAAACTATACGGCAGAAAAGAAAAAATGCAGAAAACAGAAACAGACGTTAGAAACGCATTGTTAGACGTCTGACACCACCTTTCAGACGTCTGATAAAACATGTCAGACGTTTAAAGCCACCTTTCAGACGTCTGGATGGTTTCTGAAAATTTCCGAAACCTAAATCCAAACGTCTGGATTTTCAACCAGACATAAGGACTGTTCATTTTGCCTATTTTTGCTTTTTTGAGTGGATTTCCAGTTTTAGTTGATTTTTGTCGATCTGGTTAGTTGTTATCAATTATTACCGACTTTGATGACTTCTTTTCGGGATTTTTGGGAATATCCATTTGATGGATTTCATATCGATTTTTATGTTTTTAATTCACGTCGCCGAATGTGAATTTTTGGTGATCGATTGTTTTTACAATCATTTTCTGTGACCTGTCACTTTAAAATACAAAGGTTTTTGTACTAGCAGTAAATACTAAAACTCTTTCATCAAAATGATTCCAACACTATTTTAATACAAAGCTTGTTTTTAAAACCGTTTTCCAATCTATTAGTATATACAAACCTTTACCTTGTTCGTATGAGAAATCTAATTAAACGACTTGACAAAACAAGTGGTATGAAATGCTTGCGTTTACTTCGTCAGTTAATTCTTGGATTTGTTCGATTGAACTCTTGTGGCAATCTTTGAGTGGAAATCTACAATTTGTTTGTGAATATTTAAGTTAAGCCAGAGGTTATGGGACATGAAGCTAAACTCATTTATTTACTAGCTTAGTGTAATTGACACTTCTTGTTGATCGATGATGATCATTTTATAGTTTAGACTAGCGATTTGTGATGTCTCTTTGTCCATATGGGGGAATGTACCCTGTTTGGAGGAGCTTCAGCTCATAAGAGGAGCTTTGGCTCATAATCCATAAAGGGAGACTATTCCACGTTTGGAGGAGCTTCGGCTCATAGGAGGAGCTTTGGCTCGGAGTCCGCAAAGGGGGACTATACCCTGTTTGGAGGACCTTCGGCTCATAGGAGGAGATTTGGCTCATAGTCCACAAAGGGGGACTACACCTTGTTTGGAGGAGCTTCTGCTCATTTTATGGGATAGCGTCTCGGTTGTGATGCACGTGTTTGGTGAGTTTTCATGCTCCCGTTTGTGATAGGCCTCTGTGTTTTTTGGATTTCTATTTTTTGATTTTTGGAATTTTTGTTTCACCTATTTTTGCGATTGGCATTGAGATGTTTTGTCAATATTTGAGGTTTGGTGAATAAGCTAAAGAATGTTATATTCTTTCTGGATATTTGACGAGATTTGGGATATTGTATGACTTTTATTGTTATCGAATGTATACTTGTCACAGTATGGCATTTTTGTTATCAAACATTCTTGTGGTATCTCTTATTCTTTTTCATCTTATATGATATTTATAGCTAGACTGATCTGTTTATTATTTTTCTTCCTAAATAATAGTCGGGTCAGACCAAAGTGTTTCAGGTACTTCCACTTGACTTCTTAGCAGGGGATAGCTTCTGACTTTTGGCTAACTAATTTAGCTTAGTAGTTTTTGTGGTTATACATTCGAAATAGAGACTGCTTGATGTATACTTATTCTTTTGTGATGTTATGGATCTTGTTTGACCACTACTCTGATGTACACTTCTATGTGTTATATTCATATCTATTTCCGCCTTTGTGATATGAATATCTGTGATTGATTTGTGTTATGCTTATTTCTATATTTGTTTCCAAAACTAATATAGCCACTATTTAGCAGCTTTGAATTTGTATTTGATATGTCGGATTTCCTCTTGAAAAGAAATGCATGTCATCCTATCTGGCATACCGGTACTCGCCCAAAGCAATTACACAGATGGTCGCTACTCGGCAGACTTATTCTTCGTGCTAGTCGACGGTACTACCCTATAGTGTCCTTGGCTAGCGTGAGTATAGAGGTGGTGCGTCACAGCTTGGTATCAGTGCCAAACTTCGGAACAATGCAGAATAATCAAACAAGGATCATTGTCTTAAGTCTCTCTTAGGAGTCGTGCCTTAGGATTTAATTCGAGTCATTGGACCCGTTCTATCCTTTTTTTTGTGATGCCTTGTTTTATCAATCAAGTTTGTTTTATTTTCATTCTGAGAATAACCTTTTTCCTCTTCTTTCTTTCTTTCTTAAAGAAGGGAAATGGTTAGACCAGGCCATCCCAGCGTCGGTCAATCTAGTGCTACTCCTCAGGATGGAGTATTTGTGTCTGCCCAACAGCTTTGGGATCTTATAAAGAATGCCCAAGCTGCTGGGCCTATTCCAGAGCCTACTCACCCAAAATCCAGGTTTGCACGTTTGTGCAGAGATTATTCCAATTTGGGTGGAAGGCCATTCAAGGGTTTCGAAAGTTTAATAGAAATCCAAGCTTGGCTTTGAACATGCGAGTCGCATCTTTTCTCGCATGAATCTTGTAGACCTCCATCGTGTCCAAGTGGCTTCTAGTATGCTCCACGAATCCACTTAATTAGATTGGTATGAGCTTTTGATTTCGAAAATTATTGAGATGGATCTTACTTGGAAGCAATTCCGATGCTTTATTGACCTTGTTCGAGGTGAATCTTCTATGATGGATTACGTTGCATCTTTTGAATCTCTCTCTAAATATGGGGTCGGGTATATTAATACCCTATTGAAGAAAAATCAAAGGTTTTTCTATAGGTTGAATAAGAACCTCAAAAAGCCTTTACTTCTAAAACTAGAAGTTTCTTTTGATCAGCTTGTTGATATCGCTCTTCGACTTGAAGAGGCCAATAAAGAAAGTTATGTTGGAGTCGTGGGTGCCAAAAAGAACTTCAACATGAACTAGAAGAGGCAACCCTTTATTAAGTTCAAAAGCCCTAATCCCAACAAGAAAGTGAAGTAAGCAACTTAGGTAGCAAAGACTCCAATCCCTAATCATGGAGAGTGCTACAATTACGGTTCTAAGGACCACTATATAAATAGCTGTCCAAGGCCAATTTCCTGCCGCTATTGCAAAAGTTCGGATCATTATATATCATCATGCCCCAAACTTCAAGGCAAGAAAGAGGGAAACCTAAATGTTGTGCAAGCTCCTTGTAACACTTCTCTTAGTCAAGGTATTTCTCATTCTATCCTTGATGGCATTATTATGTTTCGTGATCATCCTATTCGAATTTTTTTTGATACGGGTGCATCATGTTCTTTTATATCAAAAGAACTTGTTGATACTTTTCCATTGAATTTTATTGGCTTGATGACTTCACTGAGAATTGCGAATCCGGTTGGTGGATCCGCAACACTAAGTTTACTTTGTGAAGATGTCGAGATTATTTTATGTGATTATGCTTTCCGAGCCGATTTGCATGTTATGTGCTACTTAGGGTTTGGAATGATTTTGGGAATGGATTGGCTTAATCGTTATGAAGCCCACATCCTATGTCCCGAGAGGACTATCCATCTTCGACATCCCCAATCTGTTAAGAAGATTTTTATTGTTCTTAAAGATTCGGATTCCAATTTGATGGCATCCTTATATTCTCTAAATCCATATGATAACTATAACGATGATGAGGAAGATGGCATTTCCCTCATTCTCATTGTTCGAGAATTTCCTGACATATTTGAGCCCGTTTTAGGATTACCACCTAAGCGAGCAATTGAGTTCAGAATTAATCTAATCCCTGGAGCTTTACCTATCACTCGTCCTCCTTATCGTATGTCCAATAAGGAAATTGAGGAGATGCGTAAACGATTATCCAAATTGGAAGAAAAACATTTTATTGAATCCAGATCCTCTCCAAGGGGAGCTTCGGCTATTTTTGTGAAGAAATCTGATGACACACTTAGGCTTTGCATAGGTTATCGCAAGCTTAATGACCTCATCATCAAGAATAAATATCCCTTACCTCGGATTGATGATCTATTAGATCAACTTAGCGGTGCTAGAGTCTTTTCACAGTTAGACTTAGCAACCGGTTTTCATCAGCTTCGTATTACAGAGGATAGCATTCCTTTGACGTCGTTCCATACTCGATATGGATCTTATGAATGGCTTGTTATGTCATTTGGTATAATGAACGCTCCCACTTATTTCGTTGACCTTATGAATCGAGTTTTCAAAGACTTCCTCGATCGATTTGTTCTCATCTTTATAGATGATATTATTGCTTATTCTAAAACCGAGGAAGAGCATGAAAAAAATCTTCTAATTGCGTTGGAACCACTTAGGAGCAATCAATTGAAAGCAAAACTTTTTAAGTGCCACTTTTGGCAATCTCGTGTGAAATTTTTAGGACACGTCATTTCTGAATCCGGAATTTCCATGTATCCTTCAAAGATTGAAGCGAGTCAAAATTGGAAGAGACCGGAGAGTGTGATGGAAATTCGTAGCTTCCTTAGATTGGCGGGATATTACCGTCGGTTCATAAAAGACTTTTCTAAAATTTCTGTGCCACTTACTAGTTTGGCAAAGAAGGGATTTAGGTACATTTGGTCAGACAAATATGAAACTTCTTTTCAGGAATTAAAAGAACTCCTTTCTGATACTCCTATTCTTGTGATTCCCGAGGGGAACCAAAACTTTATTGTTTATACCGATGCTAGTCGTGTTGATTTGGGAGACGTTCTCATGCAAAGGGAACATGTTATTGCTTATGCCTTTAGACAATTAAAGCCTGCCGAGACTAGATATGCCACTCATGATTTAGAGCTCATTGTTGTTGTTTTCGCCCTTAGAATTTGGCATCATTATCTTTTGGGAGAGAAATTTGTTCTTTACACCGATCATAAATCTTTGAAGTACTTATTTCCTCAAAAGGAACTTAACTTGCATCAACAACGTTGGCTCGTGTTCCTTGCATCTTATGATCTTGATATTCTCTATACTCCTGGAAAGGGAAATCATGTTGCTGTTGCCCTTAGTCGTAAGCAACAAGCAATTGTTTCAATGATGATATCCGAATGGAATGATCTTGAGACTTTGTCCACTTGTGAGATTCGAGAACGTGAATCCGATTCATGTTCATCTCTTGTTTTGTGTAGCCTTGAGGCTCATCCTCCTCTTTTAGACTGCATCCTTAAAGCTCAAAAGATAGATCCCGAATTAGCTCTTCTTAGTCAAAGTTGTAGGGATAAAAATAAGGTTGATGATTTGAAGGACTTTGATATCGATGCTCGTGGTGGCGTTCGAAGGTTTGGTAGACTTATTGTGCAAAACATTTGTGATCTTCATAAAGACATTTTAAAAGATTCTCATCTTTCTAAATTTACCTTTCATCTCAGTAGTAGTAAAATGTACGTGGATATGAAGTGACTCTATTATTGGGATGGGATGAAATCTGATATTTCTAACTTTGTTAAGCGTTGCATGACTTGCCAACTCGATAAGGCAGAGCATCAAAGGCCCGGTGGGTTGTTGCAACATTTGGACATTCCAGTTTGGAAGGGGGATCAGATTTCCATGGATTTTATTGATGGTCTTTCCCGTTCTCCTTTCGGGTCATGATAGTCTATGGGTGAGTAGATAGACTTATAAAATCTGTCCATTTTATCCCCGTTCGGTCTAATCGGACCGTACCTCTTTTGGCCAAACTCTATTTAAAAGAGATTGTTAAATAGAATGAAGTTCCTACTTCTATTATTAGTGATCATGATCCAGTATTTACTAGTGGATTTTGAAAAGGTCTTCAACAAGCTTTGGGAATGAAGCTTAATTTTAGCACCGCTTATCATCCTCAGTCCGCTGGACAAATCGAGCGTGTGAATCAAACTCTTAAAGATCTTCGTGCATGTGTTTTTGACTTTGGTGGAAGTTGGGAAGATCACATTTCTCTTATTGAGTTTTCCTACAATAATAGCTTCCAATCTAGTATTGGTATAGCACCTTTCAAGGCACTCTACGAAGTCCATGCCGATCTCCTTCGTGTTGGCTTGAAGCCGGTGATAAGCTGGTTTTAGGCCCAGATTTTATTCGTAATGCCATAGAAATGATTGACCTAATTCGTCATAGGTTGAAAGAAGCTCAAAGTAGCAAAAATCCTATGTTGATAATCGAAGAATGGAAATTAGAATTTTCTATGGGAGATTTTGTGTTTATTCGTGTTTCACCTATGAAGGGTGTTGTGCGTTCAGTCGATCAGGAAAATCAGCACCTTGATATATTGGCCCATTTTCCATCATCGAATGTATTAGTTCCGCGGCTTATCGTCTTTCATTACCGGCTCAATTTTCTGCTATTCATGACGTATTCCATGTCTCTCAATTAGGAAACGCCTTCGAGATCCCGATTCTATTCTTGAGTCCGGTGTTACGGAAGAAATTAAAGTTTCACCTAATTTGACTTATGAGCAACATCCTATTCGTATCATTGTACGGAGGTTAAACGCCTTTGAAAGAAAGATGTTCCTCTTATGAAAGTTAAATGGTGAGCAAACACATCTGGATTTACTCTCTCGTGCTCCTTAAATTGAACTTCTCATTTTAAAATTTCTTCTTTTGTGTTGTTATGCCTTTGTATGGCTGTTCTTTCTTATTCTTTTCTTAAGTATTGCGAGGACATAATTTCTTTAAGGAGGGGAGTCTGTAACAACCCGCATATTTTACGATTGTATACTTAATTTTTTTTATTTAAATATAGCATCGTTAGTCCGATTTATGTTTGAAATGTCACTTTTTGTAAACAGTCGAATTAGGACTAGAGACCACTTCCATTAAGCCCAACATGGTGTTTGCGACCTTTTTGAGTATAAGCATCGATATGTTTGGAGTTTGAGTAGAATTTTGATATTTTCAGTTAGGGCTTTGGGTTCGGGATTCAGCCCACCAACTCATCTAATACCCTAACACTCCACTCCCTCTTCATTCATTCTATTATTTTCCTAAGATCTCCAGCTAACGGAAAATTGGGCGAAAGAAAGGGAAATTAAAATTCTTAAGCCCTAATTTCTATTAGGAATTCAAAGTTCTTGCTCTAAAATCAAAGAGAAGTTTAGGTAAGCATCATCTTCATCTTCTCCGTCTCAATCTCTCTTCAATACTCAAAAATTCCTAAATCTTAACTTAGGAAATATTTGCTTATGAGCTTATATTGAAGCTTCTTGAGTTGAAGTTGAAGTATGGTTGATCTTTCCTTTGTTTTAAAGCTTCTCACTTGTTGTTTTGAGTTCAAAGGTGAGTTTTTGAACTCACGTCTACGTCTATAACTTTCATTGTTGTTAGGTATGAATTGCTAACATCCATTCATGTTCATTTGCTTTTGATTTGAATTGATTTGGTGAATTTTCTAATTTTTGGTTTTGAAGTCAAATTTTATGAAAATCCTACTATGGTTGTTTAGACATGATATTTGGGGTGTATCGAAGAGCCTATAAGGCTGGGTTGTCGCTTGGCATAGATCCTAGTCTTCATCGCTCGTCCGATAGCTTTGGAATCATTTTGGCCATCATTGGCCTATGCAAATTATTACCTTGAAAAGGCAACCAGACGTATGGTTAGAGCAGTAGATGAAGAAAAAAAATATGGCAGAAAAGAATAAATGTAGAAAACAGAATCAAACATCTGAAATACCTTGCCAGACATCCGATACCACCTTTAAGACGTCTGATACAACATGTCAAATATTTGAAGCCGCCTTTCAGACGTGTGGGAGGTTTCTGAAAATTTCCAGAACCTAAATCCAGACGTCTGCATTTTCAACCAAATGTTTGGAACTGTTCATTTTGCCAACTTTTGCTGTTTTTGAGTGGATTTCCAATTTTAATCGATTTTTGTTGATCCAGTTATTTGTTATTAATTATTAGCGACTTTGATGACTTCTTTTTGGGATTTTTAGGAATATCCATTTGATGGATTTGATATCGATTTTTATGGTTTTAATTCACGTCGTCGAATGTGAATTTTTGGTGATCGATTGTTTTTACAATCGTTTTCTGTGACTTGTCACTTTAAAATACAAAGGTTTTTATACTAGTAGTAAATATTAAAACTCTTTCATCAAAACAATTCCAACACTATTTTAATACAAAGCTTATTTTTAAAACTGTTTTCCAATCTATTAGTATATACAAACCTTTACCTCATTCGTATGAGAAATCTAATTAATGACTTAGCAAAACAAGTGGTATGAAATGCTTGCGTTTACTTCGTCGGTTAATTCTCGGATTTGGTCGATTGAACTCTTGTGGCAATCTTTGAATGGAAATCTACAATTTGTTCGTAAATATTTAAGTTAAGCCAGTGGTTATGGGACATGAAGCTAAACTCATTTATTTACTAACTTAGTGTAATTGACACTTCTTGTTGATCGATGATGGTCATTTTATGGTTTAGACTAGTGATATGCGACGTCTCTTTGTCCACGTGGGGGACTGTACAATGTTTGTAGGAGCTTCGGCTCATAGGAGGAACTTTGGCTCATAGTCCGTAAATGTGGACTATACCTTGTTTGGAGGAGCTTCAGCTCATAGGAGGAGCTTTGGCTCATAGTCCGCAAAGGGGGACTATACCTTGTTTGGAGGAGCTTCGGCTCTTTTTATGGGATAGCGTCTTGGTTGTGATGCACGTGTTTGGTGAGTTTTCATGCTCCCATTTGTGATAGGTCTCCTCCTCTGTGGTTTTTGAATTTCTATATTTTCATTTCTGGAATTTGCGTTTCACCTATTTTTGCGATTGGCATTAAGATGTTTTGTCAATATTTGAGGTTTGGTGAATAAGCTAAGGAATGTTATATTCTTTTGGATATTTGACGAGATTTGGGATATTGTATGACTTTTATTGTTATCGAATGTATACTTATTATAGTATGGCATTTTTTTAATCATACATTCTTGTGGTATCTCTTATCCTTTTTCATCTTATATGATATTTATAGCTAGACTGATCTGTTTATTATTTTTCTTCTTAAATAATACTCGGGTCAGACCGAGGTGTTTTAGGTGCTTCCACTTGACTTTATAGCAGGGGCTAGCTTCTGACTTTTGGCTAACTAATTTAGCTTAGTAGTTTTTGTTGTTATACATTCGAGATAGAGACTCCTTGATTTATACTTATTTTTTTGTGATGTTGTGGATCTTGTTTGACCACTACTCTAACGTACACTTCTATGTGTTATATTCATATATGTTTCCGCCTTTGTGATATGAATACTTGTGACTGATTTGTGTTATGCTTTTTTCTGTATTTGTTTCCGAAGCCCACATAGCCACTGTGTAGTAGTTTTGAGTTTGTATTTGATTTGTCGGATTTCCTCTTCGAAACAAATGCATGTCATCCTATCTGGCATATCGGTACTCGCCCAAAGCAATTACACAGAAGGTCGCTCCTCAACAGCCTTATTCTTCATGCTTGTCGACGGCATTACCCCGCAGTGTCCTTGGCTAGCGTGAGTATAGAGGTGGGGCGTCACATGGAATATACAAGAAATTTGAAAGTTGTAACCTGAAACTCAAAAAGAATATGAAATTCTGAAAAATGTGATTATTGAACAATTTTGTTAATTAAAATAAGTGAAATAAACTTGTGTAACTTTCAATTGCGTTCTTAATAGCATATATAAATAACTTGCCAAATATTAAAAGTTGTAATGTTTAATGAGAAAATGCAATGGAATTTTATACGAGTAAAACTTAAAAGTAATAAAAGTGTTTAATGAAATCCTTTTATAAATAATAACCTTGATATTATAGTTGTTATAAACTTAAGGTATTATTTAAATGTTACTACAATAAAATGTAATAAAAAGTAAGTATTGTAAGTAAATAATTATAAACTTAAGTTAATGAATTGATATACTAGTAATCGAATTAAAGATGAATACCAGAAATAAATGAGTATAAACTTAAATAAATGTTGAAGTTAATTACAATCAAAATAAGTAGAAAGGATGAATACTGTAAGTAATAGGTTACAAACTTAAGTTCATGCTTTGAAGCTATTTAAAATTAAAGTGAAAAAAAGATACTATATTGAGTTAACGACGTTATATAAAGAAGAAATGAATGTAATGAAGTAAAAAGAAATTAGCATTTTATGAATAAATGGAATATATTTTTGTAAGGAATAAATGTGAAATTGAAGAAAGATAAAAGTGTGAAAAGAAATTAATATGAACAAACACAAATAATGTGTGTAATTTGTTGTTGTTTTGGCTTATGGGTTGTCTGGGAAAGGATGTTTCTAATTGTTTGGATTTATGAATAACCTGTTGAGTTTTATCTAAGAATGTTGAGTAAATGGTACATTAATAGTTATTTGTGATTTGTAAGATTTAGAAGTGTCTAAACCCGAAACAAACCATTTGTTTTGCTTGATATGTATGTATGGTTGGTTACTTTGATTCCTTGTGATGGTTGTATGTTTGTTAACAAGTAATGGTTGTTATGTTGTATTGATTTGTTTGTTATTGATTGAAACAACTTTAAATATTTTATTTTATATAATTATTAACTCTTTTTTGATTATATAAGTGAAATACAGGTTATGGAAGCAAAGCTACCGCTTTTGGTTTCATAAATTAAGCGTTAATTGCCCGACAAATAGGTACATTCTCAGATTACGGTTTTCTAGCGATATTATATTGTTTTCCAACTATTGGGATATATTATTTTGAAATTTTTTGATATATATTATTATTATTGATATTATTATTTGTCCCAGACCACTCCGTATAAAGGAGACACTACCGAAATTTTTCGTGAATTTTGGACTTGGAAAATTTTGTGAACGTTTTCCAAACTTTTATTTACTTAAATATTAAAGGATTTAATTGTTATAAATTAATATGTTTTATGTAAATTATTTAATTTTGTAAATTTATTTGTTTATAAATTTAATATTTTGAATAAGATATATTGATTTTCTTAATCCCTTCTTTTTCCTTCTTTGTCCTTTTCAGGGACGAAATGTTTTGAGTGCGGGAGAGTGAAACGACCGATAAATTTTCGATAATTAAAATTGGTAATGTAATAAGATTTTAAGATTTAATTTTGGAAGAAAAAAAGTTTGAGATTTATTAATGAAATAATAACTAGAATGAAAGTTGATAAAGTTAATTTAAGTAATTATTAACAACTCGAATGAAATTCCAATTAGTTGACGTAATGTAAAATGTTATAACTGGGTTACAAAGTGAATATAGGAAAACAAATGTAATTATTTAATTGACTAATAAAATAATATATAGTTAATGGTAATTAAATGAAAATTAAGGTAATAATTGGAAACAATGTTAATCTATTTCATAGTATGACAATTGGTTGGATAAAAAGAATGGAAATCAAAATTCACCAATTTATTGGAATTTAAGTTACGAAAATTGGATTAACTGCAATTAAATGAAGTCAACTGCCTAAATATTACGTTAATGGAAATTTAGATGAAACTGAGAAAATTAATGTAATAAACCATGAACCAATGTTAATTTCATCCATTTGATAATAATGGACTGAATAATAGGATGCAAGTTAAATTAAATAGAATTATTTGAAATTTAATTTATAACTTTTGAATTTACTGAAATTGAAATTAAACACTTTAATTGGTAAATTTATTAACTTTAAATTTGATATCTAAGTTGTTTAAATTATTGAAATTGTCTAGGAAATCAAAAATGATAAAAATTGTCAATTACAGAATTGAAATTGAAAATTTGATTTAATTAATTTAATATTAATTTATTTAATTAATGTGTAAATAGCCATTTGGGCCACTGACTCAGATTTCGACGAAACCTATTTCAACAGATCCGTAACAGTGAATTATTGCAAGATTTAAAGTTTCGTAGTGATCGAACTTGTCGTTTGATCGTACGGACTCGAAACGCCTAAAAATCAGTTTAATTAAAATCAATTGGAATAAGCTGATTTTAACATAACTTCTTCATACGATGGAATTAGTACTTGAAACCTGTTCCATTGATTTTAAAATTATCCAAAACATCTATTTTGATATATGGGATGACCCAGTTTCGTTCCGGTGTCGAAACGACCTTCTCGGGTCGATATCGTTCAATCAAACCTGATCCGTTATTTTTATGTTCAGCTCTACCTATAAATATCTCGTTATAAACCCTAGGTCATTTCTTATTTCATTTTGTCTATATGTACATCTCTTTCTTAGCTCCTCCTTCCAATGGAAGACAGACCAAAACCCTAATTCCCAAATTGCAACTTT
This sequence comes from Allium cepa, assembly GCA_030765085.1. Lineage (NCBI taxonomy): Eukaryota > Viridiplantae > Streptophyta > Magnoliopsida > Asparagales > Amaryllidaceae > Allium > Allium cepa. The sequence continues at coordinate 955,981,159 of CM060939.1, read as the reverse complement.
CAATTTCAAAAGCAAATCAAAAATTCGAACCCCTCAAAATATGTCAAATTATATATCGATTTGAATTTCTCGACGAGCATAATCTTCTGCAACAATTCATTTCTCGATTTAGATCATCATTTGTCCAGAAATCAAAAATGAACCTGGGCCGTCCATTCTAGGTTTTGGATGATCTAACGGCGGATCGTCATCCGATCGACAATCAGGAAGCAGCGTTGGGAAGATGGAGTCGTGCTCGTCGTTGGGGTGTCGTTCGTTTTCCGTGCAGTTTCACGGATTTGCTAGAATCGATGGCTATAGGACGATGGTGGCGGCCGAGCTAGGGACGACCGGAGTTCGCGCGATTTTAGGCGTAGGGGCGGCCGGAGCTGCCAGAGGCGTGAGCGTTGTCTGCTTGATGAGTCGTAGTTAGGGTTGCGTGCGATCGGTCGATATTCGTTGGCGGCATGCACGATCACGAGATGCTTCAGCGTAGGTTCACGCGTTTGTGTGCATGTGACGACGTGGACGAATGAAGGTGATGTTTTTCTTTTATCCTTTTTCTGTATTTTTAATTTAAATTTCAAATCGTTCTTGACAACCCGCATATTTTACGATTGAATACTTAAATATTTTATAGTTAGTCGGATTTTAGTCCGAAAAGTTACTTTTTTCATACGGTCGAATTAGGACTCGGAACCACTTCCATGGGTCCAAAACGCCGTTTTCGATCTTTTTGAGTAAAAACTTTGATATGTTTGGAGTTAGTGGAATTTTTCTACTTGTTCACTTTGGGCTTTAGGTTTGGTTTAGCCCATTAGCCTAAACTATTAACTCTAGCTCAACCCCCTTCCTTTCATAACTTTACTTTCATTTCCTAACACTCAAGCATCATCAAAAATGGAGGAAGGAATGGGAAATTAAAACTCCAAGCTCAAGTTCATTTGCAAATCCAACATCTTACTCCAAATTCAAAGAAAAGCCATTGATTCTTCCTTTGCTTTCAAGCTTCATTTTCATTGATTTTGTGAAATGGTGAGATTTTTATCTCACATCTTTGTCTATAACTATCTTCGATTGTTGGGTATGAATTCCTAACACTTTTACATATGCAATTGCTTTTGGTTTGGATTGAATTGGTGACAATCCCAATTTTTAGTGGTTTGGGTTCAAATCCTTAAAAATCCAATCTTTGATGTTGGAACACGTTTTTGGTGATGCATCGAGGAGCCAATAGGACCGGGTAGCCGATGGGCATAATCCCCTAGCATCCGTGCTCGATCGGTTGCAAATTTGGCGAGTTTTGCACTTCAATTCCCTAGGTCGCTCGGCCTGCACAACTCAAAATGCTCGGCCTGCATATAGGTAGCGTCTCGCTTAGGTCGTGCCAGCTTAGGTCGCTCGGCCATGTGTTGGGTCGTTCCATCCCATAGGTCGCTCAACCATGTAAGTCGCACCTGCTATATCACGCAACCCCTTAGGTCGCGACAAGTTAGGTCATTAGGTCACTTGGCCTTCTTTCCTCTTAGGTCGTTAGGTCGCTCGGCCTTCTTTCCTCTTAGGTCGTTAGGTCGCTCGGCTCTGTTATGTCGCACTTGCCGACTTAGGTCGTGACAAGTTAAGTCACGCCATGGGATAGGTCATTCCACGCTTAAGTCGCTCGGCCTTCTTCAACCCTTAGGTCGCTCGGCTTGGTCGCGTCACTTAGGTCGCGCCATTGGTCTCGTTTAGGTCGCTTGGCCTATTATGCCGCTTGCAACACTTAAGTCGCTCAGCTAGGTCGCACATACTTTGGGTCGCGCCATTCCTTAGGTCGCATGTAGTTAGGTCGCGCCACCCTTTAAGTCGCCCCTGCTTTAAGCCGTGTGCTATTTCTTGAGCCGTTGATTTCTTGTGTTAACTAATGTTAAGTCGTAAGTCGTGGCTCTTAAGTCGCAAGGGTATTTCCACTTTGATGAATTTGGAATTGAATTCTTTGGATTTTATTCACGTCTTCGAATGTGAATTTTTGTGATTTATTGTTTCTACAACCATTTTTGTGATTTGTCACCTCATCTCACTAGTACGAGAAATCTAATTAAATGGCTTAGTAAAACAAATGATATGAAATGCTTGCATTTACTTCGTCGGTTAATTCTTGGACTTTTTCGATTGAATCTCTTGTGACAATTTTCGAGTGGAGATCTACAATTTGTTCGTAAATATTTAAGTTAAGCTAGTGGTTATGGGACATGAAGCTAAGCTTATATATTTACTAGCTTATTGTAATTGACACTTCTTGATGATCGTTGATGATCATTTTTGTGATTTAGACTAGCAAATGTGCGATGTCTCTTTGTCTACGAGGGAGGCTAAACCTCGCTTCTGTGGAGCTTTGGCTCAATTTGGTGGGGTAGCGACCCATGGTCTTCGAGCCGTTTTGTGGAGCTTCAGCTCAAAATTAATGGTTAGAAACCATGGAATAGCGTTCCATTTTGTGATATACGTGTTGGTGAGTTTTCATACTCCCGTTTTGTGACAGGCCTTCCTCGTTTTGTGATTTCTGGATTTCCATTGATGATTTCTGGAATTTGTGTTTCATCAATATTCGTGATTTACATTGATAAGTTTTATCAATATTTGTGCATTGGTGAATTTGTGTGTCATTAACTTTTGTGATTGGCATTGATATTATTTTCAATATTTATGGTATGGCAAATATAAATAAAGAGTATGACCTTCTTTTTGATCTTTGAGAAGATTCTTGTGATATTGATTAATCTTTTATTGATTTTCAATTATATACTCATTACAATATGGCTTTATGGTTATCATATGTTTACGTCATATCTCTTATTCTATATCATTTTATCTGATATTTATAGCTAGACTGATCCGTTTATTATTTTCTTATTAAATAACACTCGGGTCAGGCCGAGATGTTACAGGTGCTTCTGCTTGACTTCACATATGGGATTATCACCCTGACTTTTGGCTAACTACTTAGATTAGTAGTTTTTGTTGTATACATTTGAGATATAGACTCATTAATGTATCCATATTCTTTTGTCTAGCACTTGTAGCTATTCTTTTGAGACATTGTGGATCTTGTCTGACCACTACTCTGATGAACACTTTTATGTGTTATATATTCATATCTATTTCCGCCTTTGTGATAGGAATGTTTGTGACTGATTTGTGTTATGCTTATTTCTATATTTGTTTCCGAAGAATATATATAGCCACCGGGTAGTAGCTTTGAGTTTGTATCGGTATGTCGGATTTCCTCCTGAAACCAAATGCATGTTGTACTATCTGACATATCGGTGCTCGCACAAAGCAATTACGCGGATGGTCGCTCCTCAACGGCCTTATTCTCCACGCTAGTTGACGGCATTACCCCGTAGTGTCCTTGGCTAGAGTGGGTATAGAGGTGGGGCATCATAACTTGGTATCAGAGCCAATCTTCGGAACAATGTAGAATAATCTAACAAGGATCATCGTCCTAAGTCCATCTTAGGAGTCGTGCTTTAGGATTTAATTCGAGTCTTCGTACCGATTCATCCTATTTTCTTTTTGATTCCTTGTTTATCTATCAAGATTGCTTGATATTCGTTTGGTGAATAACCTTATCCTTCTTCTTTCTTTCTTTAAAAAGGAAGAGAAATGGTTAGACCTGGCCATCCCAGCACCGGTCAATCTCGTGCTACTCCCCAAGATGGAGTATTTATGTCTGCCCAGCAGCTTCTTGATTTAGTAAGGAATGCTCAAGCAGTCGGCCTAATCCGGAGTCTACTCATCCTAGGTTTGGATTTGCACGTTTGTGCAGCGATTATACCAACTTGGGTGGAAAGCCATTCAAAGGTTCTGAAACCATTATTGAAGTCCAAGCTTGGCTGAGAACGTGCGATCGAATCTTTTCTCGCTTGAATCTTATTGATCTTCACCGTGTTCAGGTGGCCTCTAGTATGCTCCAAGAAAGAGCATTAGATTGGTATGAGCTTCTGGTTTCCGAAATAAATGAAGCGGATCTTACTTGGGAGAAATTCCGGGAACACTTCGAATTAAAATTTGTGCCAGAAGCTGAGAAGGTGACTTTGGCCCGCCGTTTCATTGACCTTGTTCAAGGTGAATCGTCTCTGGCAGACTATGTTGCATCATTCGAGTCACTTTCTAAATATTGGGTCGAGTACATAAACACCCCATTGAAGAAAAACCAAAGATTTGTCTATGGCTTGAATAAAAATCTCAAGAAGCCATTACTTCTAAACTTAGAAGTTTCTTTTGATCAGCTTATTGATATCGCTCTTCGACTTGAAGAGGCTGATAGAGTAAGTGATGTTGAGGTTGGGAGTGCTAAACCGAACTTCACCAACAAGAAAAGGCCTAATAAATTCAAAGGTCCTTATCCCAATAAGAAAGGGAAGCAGGCAACTAAGGTGGCAAAGACTTCTTCCTCTAGAAGTGGGCAATGCTACAACCGTGGTTCTAAGGACCATTATGCGAAAAAGTGTTCAAAGCCTCGCGCTTGTCGCTATTGCAAAAGCCCGGATCATTATTTATCTTCTTGTCCTCAACTTCAAGGCAAGAAGGAGGGAAAGCTTAATGTTGCTCAAGTCCCTGGCAAAACATCTCGTGGTCAAGGTATTTCTCACTTTATCCTTGATGGCATTATTTTATTTCACGATCACCATATTCGAGTTCTTTTTGATACGGGTGAGTCCCACTCTTTTATTTCAAAAGAACTTGTTGATACTTTTTCTTTGGATGTTTTGTGTTTAATGACTTCTTTGAGAATTGCGAATCCGGTTGGTGGATCCGCAACAATCAGTTTATTGTGTAAAGATGTCGAGATTATTTTGTGTGATTTTTCTTTCCAAGCCGATTTGCATGTTATGCGCTACTTAGGATTTGGAATGATTTTGGGAATGGATTGGCTTAACCGCTATGAAGCCCAAATCCTATATCCTGAGCGGACTATTCATCTTCGACATCCTCAATCTGTTAAGCAGATTTCTATTGACCTTAAAGATTCGGATTCCAGCTTGGTTGCATCTTTATATTTTTTAAGTCCTCATGATGATGATAACGATAATGAGGAAGATATTATTTCCCTTATTCACATTGTTCGTGAATTTTCCGAAATATTTGAGCCCGTTTTAGGATTACCACCTAAGCGAGCAATAGAGTTCAGAATTAATCTCATCCTTGGAGCTCAACCTATTACTCGTCCTCCTTATCGTATGTCCAATAAAGAAAATGAGGAGATGCGCAAACGATTATACGAATTTGAGACGAAGCAATTTATTCGCTCTAGTTCCTCGCCTTTGCGAGCTTCAGCTATTTTGTGAAGAAATCCGATGGTACACTTAGGCTTTGCGTTGACTATCGCAAGCTTAATGATCTTACTATCAAGAATAAATATCCTTTACCTCGGATTGATGATTTATTTGATCAGCTTAGTGGTGCTAGAGTCTTTTCACAATTAGACTTAGCTACCGGTTTTCATCAGCTTCGTATTGTAGAGGATAGCATTCCTTTGACATCTTTCCGTACTCGTTATGGATCTTATGAATGGCTTGTTATTCCATTTGGTTTAACGAATGCTCCGGCTTATTTCGTTGACCTTATGAATAGAGTTTTCAAAGACTTCCTCGATCGGTTTGTTCTCATCTTTATTGATGATATTCTTGTTTATTCAAAAACCGAGGAGGAGCATAAAAACATCTTCGGATTATGTTGGAAACTCTTAGGAGTAATCAATTAAAAGCAAAATTTTCTAAATGCCACTTTTGCCAATCTCGTGTGAAGTTTCTCGGTCATATTATTTCCGAATCTGGAATTTCCGTGGATCCTTCAAAGATTGAAGCGATTCAAAATTGGAAGAGACTGGAGAATGTAACGGAGATTCGTAGCTTCCTTGGATTGGCGGGCTATTCCGTCGTTTTATAAAAGACTTTTCAAAAATTTCCGCGCCTCTTACTAGTTTGACGAAGAAGGAAGTTAAGTACAATTGGTCGGACAAATCTGAAGCTTCTTTTCAGAAATTAAAAGAACTTATTTCCGATGCTTCTATTCTTGTGATTCCCGAGGGAAACCAAGATTTTATTGTTTATACCGATGCTAGTCGTGTTGGTTTGGGTGTCGTTCTTATGCAAAGAGAACGTGTTATTGCTTATGCTTCTCGGCAATTGAAGCCAGCCGAGACTAGATATGCCACTCATGATTTAGAGCTCGCGGCTACTGTTTTCGCCCTTCGTATTTGGCGTCATTATCTTTTGGAAGAAAAATTTATTCTTTACACCGATCATAAATCTTTGAAGTATCTATTTTCTCAAAAGGAACTTAATTTGCGTCAACAACGTTGACTCGAGTTCCTTGCACCTTATGATCTTGATATTCTTTATACTCTCGGAAAGGGAAATCGTGTTGCCGATGCACTTAGTCGCAAGCAACAAGCGGTTGTTTCCATGATGATATCCGAATGGAATGATCTCGAGGTTTTATCCACTTGTAAGATTCGAGATCGTGTTTTCGATTTATGTTCATCTCTTGTTTTACGTAGCCTTGAGGCTTATCCTTCTCTTTTAGACCGCATTCTTGAAGCTCAAAAGCTAGATCTCGAATTGGCTCTTCTCGGCCAAAATTTTAGGGATAGAATTGATATTGAAGGTTTGAAAGACTTTGATATTGATTCTTGTGGCGGTATTCGAAGATTTGGTAGACTTATCGTGCTAAATATTAGTAATCTTCGTAAAGACATTTTAGAACATTCTCATCGTTCTAAATTTACCATTCATCCTGGTAGTATTAAAAGGTGCGCGGACATGAAGCGACTTTATTATTGGAAGGGAATGAAATCTGATATTGCTAACTTTGTTAAGTGTTGCACGACTTGCCAACTCATTAAGGCCGAACACCAAAGGCCCGGTGGGTTATTGCAACCTTTAGAAATTCCAATTTGGAAGTGGGACCAAATTTCCATGGATTTTATAGACGGCCTTCCCCGTTCTCGTTCGGGTCATGATAGCTTATGGGTGGTAGTCGATAGACTTACTAAATCCGCCCATTTTTTCCTGTTCGGTCCAATCAAACCGTTCCTCTCTTGGCTAAACTCTTTATTGAAGAAATTGTAAAATTGCATGGAGTTCCTTCTTCTATTGTTAGTGATCGTGACCCATTGTTTACTAGTGGATTTTGGAAGAGTCTTCAAAAAGCTTTAGGAACAAAGCTTAATTTTAGCACCGCTTATCATCCCAGTCCGATGGACAAACTGAGCGTGTGAATCAAACTCTTGAAGATCTTCTTCGTGCATGTGTTCTTGATTTTGGTGGAAGTTGGGAAGATCATATTTCTCTTGTTGATTTTTCCTATAATAATAGCTTCCAATCTATTATTGGTATGGCACCTTTAGGGGCACTCTATGGAAGGCCATGCCGATCTCCTTCTTGTTGGCTCGAGGCCGGTGAGAAGCTGGTTTTAGGTCCAGACTTTATTCGTGATTCCACAGAGAAGATTGACATTATTCGTCATAGGATGATAGAAGCCCAGAGTTGACAAAAATCCTATGCCGATAACCGGAGAAGGAAATTAGAATTTTCTATGGGAGATCTTGTGTTTATTCGTGTTTCACCGATGAAGGGTGCTGTACGTTTCAGTCGATCGGGAAAATTAGCACCTCGATATATTGGACCATTTCAATTATCCAATTCATGCCATTAACTACCCATCCAATTACATTCAAACCTATGTTATCATCCTTATTATTCAATCAACAATACCCTATGAATTATATTAACATAAGTTTACATTTTATTACATTCATTATTTTACCGTTAACATCTTTTACCATATTATCTGCAATAATTAATTACGTAAATTTTCACTGATTTCCAGATTAATTCCAAATATATTAAATAATGAGATGATAAATGAACAATTATTACTTTTAAGTAATTTTATCACATTTATAAATTTATTGTTTACAAATTGGTGTGAGGCATGAACAGTATTTCAACAAAAAGAAGGTACAAAAGATTATAACTACTTACCACATCACTGATTTCATATTCTATATTAACCAATTCTAATCAATTGCATATTTTAACGGCCCGATATTTTCAACTATTTGCATCCGCACAAGTCGGACTTGAATTCTCAAAATATCAGATTGTTAATTTAAATTTGGCAAACTTAACATATACAGTAAATAAATCAATCACAGAATCATGGATACAAAGTAGTACGATAATACGCAGCGGAATAAATGAATAGTAGTTCATGAAGCTACTATACAAACATCAGAGTTAGAAATAAAATACAACAGAATATCTCAGATGCAGTGAAGTCTCCAGTACGAGCAGATGACTTCTCTGAACCAATTAACTAGATGACTAAAAGGATAGATAGTTGGATCTTCAAGCAAAGCTCCAACTTCGAAGGTGAGTCTCAAATGTTGTATCACTCAGTTTGACCCGAACGTATAGAAAAACATAAAACACTCGAATCGGGATTAACATTCTTATATCTATGAATCTAACTCAAGTGAAATATCAATTGAAATATAAGTAACTTAAAGGATGTTCGGGATAACCATCCCCTAAGGATCTACAGAACTATCTACAAGGTAGAAACATACACTATAACACAGTAGTCCTTTCAAATTAATTTATATTTCAAAACCAAAATATCATTTTCACTTCAATATAAAAATATATATATATATATTTTGAAAATTTTATAAAGTAAAGTATTTATAATTTCCTCAAGTTTCACCGATCACTTCAAAATCAACTCGACTTTCCTATTCAGATTAAATTAAATCTCAAATTTCAATTTCCATTCAATTTAGTCTTCTAAAAAACAAATTCAAATTTTATCAATTTCAAATACAGATCTGAATCACAATTTAACTATTTAAGTCCCGTATTTCAAAGCTTCAACATTTCAAACTAAACCTAACAGTTTCATATAGATCTTGATTTAACTTCACTATTATTTATTCTTGAAATATCCACTCAATATTACTTATATAGCCTTATGTTACAATTCATTGTATTTGCCTTCAATTTCTTTAAACGTGAATATTAATTAAATCACTAAAGTCAGAGTTACGTATGAACTATATTTTAAGTTTTCATATTCAATAAGTTTCGAATTTGATTTAATTAAACAAAATTATTAATTAAATACCATTCCAATCAATTAAAATTTATCTTCCTTAACATATACGAACATTGGAAATCTATTTAAAATAAAATACTTAAACATATTCTATTAATTAAATCAAACTTTATTAAATTAAAGTTTACTACTAAATACTTTGCATTAAACATATTTATATGTAAAAATATTTCCAGTATTAACTAAAGCCCTATATTTCTCCTAAAACCATAGAAAATCATTTCAAAATATTTATATATGGACCAACGGCGTCTGTATATACTTTTATCATATGGTTAGTGATACGGATATTTATCATTTCAATCCATAATTAAGTATATATATACGGGTAGGTATCATTTCGGCTCGTAATCCCAATTCATTTCAAATGAAAATCGCTTGGGTTTATCATTTCAACCCATAACGATTTTCTCCTATTATAAAGTCCGTTCGGGTATGTACTATTTCAACCCATAGTGAATTCTATACTAACAGGGAACTTGCAGAGTGATAGCAGATAATAAAATAACAACAGGCATATATCATCAATAATTTAAATAAAATATAAACAATAGGATATGGTGTCATATCCCATAGGTGAACAGTTACAGATAAAACAAAATAACTAAAGCATTATATTTCAATTGTCGTTTCAATTGAAATCAAATTTAATAAAATACAAGAACGTTAATCGTGAGTGATTGCTCACCTTTCAAGGCTAGAGATTTTGACGACTCAACAAGATACGAATTGGATCACGATCTAGACCATCGAATAGTCCAAACAACAACTCAAAGCAAAGTAAGATTTGAACATGAATTGGGCGAACAAGGCTGATGATCAAGAATTGATAAAACGAATCAGAACTGGATCGATGAAGGTAAAAGATATATAGGTGGATTTATATACTAAAGTCAAACATGTAAAATAAACTGTATGCTATAATTAAAACAATATTTGTTATAAATTTAGTATCGACGAAATCAACTGAAGTCCAAAATAGTATGTACATGTTTAAACAAATATATGTAAGATATTTATATATATACCACCCACAACATTCATGTTACTCAAATGTAAACAGACCTATTATAAATCTATGCAGACCCATCAGCATACAAGTATAAGTTATATTGTAACCTTTATAATTCTGTTATGACTCACACTTTAAAATATAACTGTAACTATTTATAACAAAATATATATAATAGGTTTTAGACTATGAATATATGCACAGCCTTTAAAAAAAAATATGCACAGCCTTTTACAAAATATATGCACAGCCTTTTAACTTTCCAAGTATCTACAAATCCCCGCTGCTATAAGCTAACCAACCCACTGCAACACGCAACTACCCACATATGATTATTTATGTATTATTTTAAATATAAAGTAACGTGCCTATAACACAAATATAAACTTATATACTAATATATCTTTACGTATCAGTTATGCGTATAATTACTGTGACATATGTAACTTGCATTTTATCAATAATAAAATTTATTATTGCAAACGATATATATAATAAATTTGAATACAACCAAGAGATTATAACATACTTTTTAATATAAATTGTAAATAAAAGGTCTGAATGTAAAACCCATGTGTTAAAACACATACATTAAAACTGTAAAATACATACACTTATATATGTATGTAAACATATTATTTATATAAGACTTGTTGTAAAAAAAATGATCGATTTAAAAATAATGATATAAATCTAAATATATTCAGCTCTTACAATTATATATACAAACAAATATGCAGACCCTATATGTAAAATATGGCTAAATATGCACACATGCTCCTGTTTATGTAACCAATTTTATGTTGACAAGTGTGTATATAACAATTGTATATATAAGCTATTTACAAATAATCAACGTACTATATATATAGATAAGACAACTTGTAATAATTCGTATGAATTCATATATATATATATATATATATATATATATATATAAGTATAAAAAGGTAAACAGATTATAGCTTTTAACTTTTAGGTAAATACAACACAATGTATTTATAATATAGATATTACCTTATATAAAAGAATTGCAAAGGTTGTAGAGGAAAGTAGAAAGGTGGGGTTCGGAAAATAAAGGAGGAGGGGACTGCTATCTACAAGCATGCGAAATATTATTTTTTTCAAAGAGAACAAAATGAGCAGTTGAATGGAGAAGAAGGCCACTTATATCCTTTGTTGTATTCTCTCACAAGCAACACCAGATGACTGAGAAGAGAAAGTGAAAGCACAAAGACAAAGGTATAGATTTATATTGGGAGTATCAAGGTTAAAAGTGAATATATATAAAGGTGAATAAAGTGGGCCGTTTAAAATTTAATGAATGCAAAGTAACGTATAACGTTTTATGAACGCAAAAATAACGTACCGATATAAATGTAAAGTAACGAATCTGGAAAAATTCAAGTGCAAATAAATGAAAACCAATGAAGTTAAAAAGGCAATAATTGTGTGAATGTGAATCGTTGCCACATAAACAAATAAAACGTATACAAATCTTTTACCGGTTATGTGATGGCAACGGTCACCCTTAATTGAGCTGAATAATAAAAGCAAATTTCTATTGTTTGAGCACCACGTTTCAAATTTGAAATGTAAAGTAAAAATATATGGGAGGAAATCAATTGAAAAGTAAATGAAAAGCTGCACGTTTTAGGCCTATTCACTTTCTTTTGAACGAACATGTGTATGCGATGCATTTTGTTTCAGTCTCAAGATGAAAGCAATATTATAAAACGTTATAAAGAAACGTATGGAATTAAACATAAGCAGTTTTAGTGGAAAGAAAATAAACGGCTTGAGTGACCAAGTGACGTGAAGATTTTTAATACATACATAACATATATATTAAAATTTTAAAGCAGGAACGAAACAGCGAGAAAAAGAAAGTAGAAATAAAAGGTCAGGAAAAGTAGCAATGAGTATATATGTTAGAAAATTAATAATTTTATTAGCAACAGTCATCCACTGATTTAGCTTCCTTATTCAAGCGAATAAATAATGTGGTCTGGCTGTAACTTTTCAAATTTTGAAACGAAGGAAATAGAAATGGGACATGTTGCAAAAGGAAAGCCACACATAAATGGAATAAAACGTTAACCATGAAACGTGCCACATTCAATGGAAATAAACTGAAATGATAACGTCAAGCGCGGGAATTAAGGACGATAAAGTAGAAAGTATGAGAAACATAAAAGTGAATAAACGAATGAATGCAAGCTATAGATATATATATATATATAAATGATGTAAAATATTATGTTTCTGCCATAGAGAAGAGAAAATGTTTGAATGGAATAAATAGGGAAGGAACAAACCCGAAATGAAATAGCAACGGATAGAAAATTAAAGAGCTACAGCACGAATACAGGGAGTAATAAAGGTAAGGTATTGATTAGTTTGTAACTGATGTAAAACTGAATGGACAGGAAAGAAATAAAATTTATGGTAACAGTCGATTCCCTTGATTTCATGCAAATTTCTGAATCAATTATAATTATACATAATCCAAATATTAATTTTTTTTTAAATTTTTATTTCAAAATTTTATTATTAACAATTTCTCAAAAATCCAATTCAATACGTTATAAACTAATTAACAATTGCTAAAATTTTATGGGTCGTTACACTCTACCCCACTCAAAACTTTTCGTCCCCAAAAAATAACAAAGTAGGAGAATAGAAACAACCAAATGAAAAATTAGACTTTGAAAAACAAATTAAACAATTTATTTAAAACCATATACATTTTTTTAAATAAACTAATATTTAATAGATTACTCATTTTGTTAGATCCATTCAATTAATTATGAGATCAATTATTTATAAAACACTAAAAAAATTACTATTAAACCAGGTAGTATATAAATAAACAATATTTTAAAGGATATATTCAAAAGTGGGAAAGAACAAAGAAGATAGATTCGGAAAAGTGAATATAGGTGAATAAATAAAGCACGGCAAATAAGGTAGATTCAAAAGAATAGTATCGGGCTCGAATAGTTAATTTCAAACCAGAAGAATTTCAATTTCAAATATTAGTACAAAATTTATATTTCAAATAATTTGGATAAACTGAGGTTAGGAAGATAAATTGTGATTTAGTTGAAATGGTATTAAATTAAGAATTTTATTTGTTGGAAATACCTTATAATAAAATACTTTTATATCGAAACCAATTTTCCTTTCGAAAATACTTTTATAACTTGATGTTTCAACAAGCTTATCCTCGTTCTTGCAGACTCTGGCCATGCGTTGATCAGGTGCAAAGCTAAAATTCTTCAAGTACTTAGTAGGCCTGTTTCAACACCCAGTGAAAATACTTGAAAAACTTTTACAACAGATATGGAAAGTACGATCCAAACAAAACAACCAAACCAAAACCTTTGTCTAACCATGGCTCGTAGATACACAATGGTTACGCCTGAATCCCCCAGGAAACAATCCATATCCGTAAGCTTTCTCAACCCTGCGAGTTACGCAATGATGACTAGTAGAGTGCAGGATACACAACGGTTACGCCTGGATCCTCCAGGAAACAATCCGTACCCCTAGGCCGTCTCATCCAGACAGTTTTGCTACTAATGCCTACATAGAGTGCAGGATACACAATGGTTACGCCTGGATCCCCCAGGAAACAATCTGTACCCCTAGACCAACTCAGCCAGGCAGTGGCGCTATGCAGTCGCGCTCATAAGAAAAACCGTAGGTTACGCCACGGTAGGACACTCGAGTATCACATCCGAAAAACCAAAAATCAGAGAGAATAATATCGATAGAATGAATCCACAATGTGGCCACAAAGCGAATATCAAGCAGAAGGCACTTCCCATATCTTTACTTCGAAAATATATATCATATAGTACTTTTCAAATCACTTTCAAATGTCATACTTATATAAAGTCCATTATATAGGATTTCATTATCAATCGAATACTTTCCAAAATCAATAGCATATCAAATCATACTTATATAGACTTCGATTATATAAGATTTCTCTTTCAAAATTGAGTATCTTTCTTATACAAATCCATTTTATATAAGTTCGATAACTTCCAAATCAAGTATTTAGTAACATATGGTTTTCAAATTTCAATCTATTTCAATATCAATTCAGTTTCAAAAACATTTATGATTTCATCAAATCATTTCTTCCAAATTATATATCTTCAGTGTGACGCCCCACCTCTATACCCACGCTAGCCAAGGACACTACAGGGTAATGCCGTCAACTAACACAGAGAATAAGGCTGGTTGGGAGCGACCATCTATACTCTTGCTCTAACTATCTATTGAATACATCGACAATAGTTATACCAAGCAGGTTGATATATCCAATGAATACTTAAAACAAAACCATAGGTGGTTGGAGGATCTATCAGAACAGAATATAACAACTCAAATGTAATATACATCACAGAACAGTAGATCATCATACACCCCTATATTGATACATAACAGAGTATACAAACTAATACATGTCAAGTGGTATGGCAAACCACAATATACAGATGATTCCAGATGAATACATATCAGAGTTACAACAAAAAGGACTACACAAAAAGCTATAACAAAAAGGAACAAGCTGAATCGTCCATGCGGAAGCAAAATAGGCTAAGTCCAAATGCACCTAACCTGAAACATCTCGGTCTGACCCGAGTATAAAGTACACGGGTCAGTCTAGCTAAACAAATCAGTTAGATAAACTGAACAACAATAACCTGCAAGGTCACAATGTATAACAAATATCTCTAAAAAAGATAACACAATCATCTAACAAAAAGATGAATCATATCTTAACAAGCCTCGTATCATCGGCAACTCAGAGAAACAAAGGATAGGAATATCCCAAAACAAGCCATAAAGGCAAATAACAAATACCAATGAAGGTAACACAAGTTCCACAAGGTAATCGCTATATATCGTGCGGCTCAAAAAGACCAACACCGAAGAGCGATACTAGGGATTATACGTATCAATGAAACATCAAAAAATTTTGCACGTGCTCAGTACTGTATAAACAAGGATCCATAAGCCCGAAGGCTCAAACCCAAATATCACCCGAGCGGCTCATAAAGACCAACTCCGAAAGCGACACTATTAGGGCAACAAACCCGAAGGCACAAACCCGAAGGCAACATACCCGAAGGCAACATACCTGAAGGCAACATACCCGAAGGCAACAAATCTGAAGGAGACCGTCTGAAGACACTATCCCAAAGGCAACAACCCGTAGTGGTGAAGGTCTGGAGGCCCAGTACTGGACACCACTAAATGGCAGAATGTGTCACAACTCTCGAAAAGGAATCCGAAAAGTGGTAACGTGAGTCCCATAACCACTCGTTCGCACTAAACGGTTTACTATCCGTTAGTTAATTTCACACTCAAAGCAGTACAAAGTTTACCTCGTTTCATCGGTAAACCAGACCCAAAGGTCAAAAAGTTCAAACGAATAGATTGGGAATTAATTGAAAAGATGAACGCACGTGTTCATTGCACGTGTTTTATCTAATCATTTAATTCTCCTCCCACTTAGCTCGGAGTGCGAAATTGTGTGTGTTTTAAATAGAATTTATGAATTGGAAAAGGGAGATTTTAATACGCTTTAGAGGGATTATTTATAAAAACCCGTGAATGAAGTCAAAAATAAGTTATCAAAGCCAAAGACGCGATAACAACCACTAAGAACCAACTTGAATCGATAAAATTTGGAAAACCAATCAAATGAGCAAAAATAGGCAAAACAGCAGCAGGTCGGTCAGCCGGATACAGAGCTCGGTCGATCGGATCTGATCCTAAAAACTTTCGGGATACAGGTTCGGTCGACCGGACAGGGTCTTCGTTTGGCCAACCCTGCAACCTGGGCTATTTCCATCCTACCCAAATGATGAGCAAATTTCTCCCAATTTTGCAATCGGACGATTAATGGCACTAAGGGTTTATACCAACGACAACCCGACCCTATATGCTCATCAATACACCTCGAAAAGCATGATCAAAACATTCATAAGAGAATGTTCATAAAAATTTGACTTTGAAACTCAAGAATTGGAATATTCATAAAACCAATCCAATCAAAAATCAAATGCATATGAATAAGTAATAGGAATTCATACCCATCACCCATGAAATCAAGAGAGGTAGATGTGAGTTCAAAACTCACCTTTTTACACATAAACAAAGATGAGAAGCACAAACACAAGAAGGAGATTAACCACTCTTCACTTTAACTCTACAAGCTTCAATCTAAGAATAAAACACATATTTCCCAAATTAGGTTTAGGTACTTCAGAAATTGAAGAGGAGAAGAGTTGGAGAAGATGAAGAGGAGGCTTACCAATATCTTCTCTTTGATTTTGGAGTAAGAATTCAAGTTGCAAGAAGAAACTAGGGCTTGGAATTTCTAATTCCTCTTCCTTTCCCCCATTTTCTGTTTTTAGCATAAGTTTGGAGGTGAAAATGAGTGAATGGAAAGAGATGGGGTGAGCTAGGGTATTTAGTTAGCTAGTGGGCTGAACCCAAACCCAAAACCCAACTAGAAAAAGTAGCAAAATTCAACTTACTTCAAACATATCAAAGTTTATACTCAAAAAGATCGCAAACACAATTTTGGACTCAATGGAGGTGGTTTCGAGTCCTAATTCGGCCATTTGCAAAAAGTAACATTTCGGACCCAAAAATCCGACTAACGACGCTATATTTAAATAAAACATTAAATATAAAATCGTTAAATATGCGGGTTGTTACAGTTCTCCACTCCTTACAAAATTGCATCCCCGCAATTCCTAGAGACGATACTTGTAACAACTACATACATACAACATTCAAAAGAAAAGGAAATAAGCTTGAGACAAAAAGATATTCTCACCATTCCTAAGCAAAGATAGAAAACCCGGATAAAATCGCTCGATATACTCTCTGGTTTCCCAAGTACAGTCATTGGGATTAGCGGACCATTGAACTTTAACGAGCGATACGTCCTTGTTTCGAAGGTGTCGCACTTCCATGTCAAGTACGCGAATAGGCTGGTGTACAATCGATAAGTCCGGTGAGACCTCAAGCTCTTGCAAATTAGGAGAATCAATAACAGAATCCGACTCCCGAAGACACTTACGAAGTTGAAAGACGTGAAACACGTCATGAATGCCAGATAAATGAGCTGGAAGTGAAACTCTATAAGCCACAGGGCCTATACGTTCAGTAATAGAAAATGGTCCTATAAAGCGAGGAGCCAATTCCCCAGTCGTACTGAAACGCATAACACCCTTCAAAGGAGAAACACGAACAAAGACAAGATCACCAACTGAGAATTCGAAAGGCTTCCTACTGCTGTCCGCGTAGGATTTCTGGCAGCTCTGTGCCTCTTTCATTCTCAACCGAATAAGATCAATCTTCTCGGAAGTATCACGAACAAAATCTGGACCAAGAATAAGATTCTCCATAGATTCCAACCAACAAGAAGGTGATCAACATGGCCTCCATATAAAGCTTCGAAAGAAGCCATACCGATACTATATTGAAAACTATTATTGTAGGAGAACTCTACAAGACGTAGGTGATCCTCCCAACTACCACCGAAATCAAAAATATAAATACGAAGAAGATCTTCCAAGATACGATTTACCCGTTCAGTCTGTCCGTCAGACTGCGGATGATAAGCTGTGCTGAAATTAAGCTTTGTTCCCAAAGCTTGCTGAAGACTCTTCCAAAAATGACTCGTGAATAAGGGATCACGGTCACTCACAGTAGAACTAGGAACACTGTGATGTCTCACGATTTCCTTGACATATAACTTAGCCAAATGAGAAGCAGTCTTATTAGACATAATAAGAACAAAATGAGCAGACTTAGTGAGGCGATCAACAATAACCCAAACGCTAGAATGGCCTAATTGTAACGACCCAGAATTTTAATTAATTAAAATTTGAATATGTAATTAATTTTAAATATTAATAAGTGAAATTTATAAGTCGAATAAATTTTATTTTGAATAATTGGATTTAATTGAATAATTAAATCAATAATTTAATATGTGAAAATACAGAAATAATTGAAAATTGGGTAAAATATGATTGAAAATGATTTTTAAAATTTTATTTTATAATATTGGAGTTAGAATGATGTTCTAGAACTTTTAAAATCGAATTAAGAGTTTATTTGTGAAAATTGAATATTTTAATATTTAATCGACTAGTGAAATTAGCCATTTTTCGAACAGTCTCAGAATTGGACGAAAATAGTTCCATTGGATCCGTAATAGTTTGTTATTATCAGATTTCAATTTTCGTAGCAATCGGAGTTATCGTTTGATCATGGCAGCTTGAAACGCATCGAAATTGTTTTTAATATTAATTTGGCGAGTTAAAATAGCCATTTTTCAAACAGTGTCGGATTTCGACGAAACAAGTTTCAACGGATCCGTAATGTGATATCATTGTATGGTTTCAAATTTCAAGTCAATCGGATTTACCGTTTGTCCGGTGCAAGCTAAAACGCGTAGAAAATCGTTTAATCGGTTTAATTTTAAATCGAACGTTTATTGCCATAACTCGCACAGATGACCGAATTAGCTCCCAGCACGTTCCATTGTGTTCGGAACGCGGGGTAAACCTTAGAAACGTCAACCGGCACGCTTCGTTTGGAGTTTGGAAAATCCGAGATGAATAGTGTTTTGGAGTATTTTCTATATAAGCACCTCACAACCTCAAATTTGCAAAACAATAAACCTAACCCTAATTCTCTAAGCCCAGCCGCCGGCCCTAACCATTAACGGCTAGAAAACATCCATCTTCCTCCTCCTTTATCTCCACATCCACGCTCCTATGGCCTTCGACGTCAACTGCAACTTCGTGGAGCACATCGAGATCTCCACGATCAACGGTGGAGATCGTTTAAGGAGCAGCCAATCGCAGTCAATCTGCATTCAAAGAGCATGCGTTCGACCTTGATTTGCATGCTGGTGGTAGCACTAGCTAAGGCCGTTCCTTGGCCGATGGAGGAGTCGAGCATGAGCATTCAAATGACGCTCTCCGATCATCTTCGTTTTGCTCGAGGGAGACGCGTCATTTAGGGTTTCAAGTGGCGGTTGGGTTCGTTCGAACCTGAAGAGGAACACGCACGTGGGAAGGAAGTAGGTGCGGTCATGATTTGCAGGGGGGTTTGGTTCTGGCGGCCATGATCTAATTTGGGTATAAAAAGAAAATAAAAATTGTAAAATTTATAGTAAAAAAATTCGTGTAAACTTATAAAATTCATATCTTTTTCATACGAGGTCGAAAACGCGCGAAACCAGTTGCGTTGGAATCGTATGGACGAGCACTACGCTATGGAATTTTATTGGGGACGTTTGGAGTTAGCGAAAATTTTGGATAAAATTAAACGCGCGTTTAATTTTATTCGAAATAAATCGCTAAAACGAAATTGAAATCAAGGTGAGAACTTCTCACTCAATCGAATCGATTTCGATTTTAATTTTAAATAGTTAGATTTAAAATACTTGAATGCATGTTTGAATGATGATTGTTATCTATTGATTGTTAAAATAGACATTATGTGCCGTTAGTAAGCGGATGTTATTTATTAAAAACATATACCGCGAATATTTCATAAACAGTGAAACTGGTATTATTTATGTACTTGGAATTGATTTCCCGCAGTATATAGCGGATGAGACCCTATTGCGCCGTCTATTAAGCGGATAATATTTTAAATCCCATATACCGCGATAATTTCGTAGTGGAACGGAATTGGTATTGTGCTAACATTTGTGGATGCAGGAAAACAGGTTGGAGGGATCCAACTGGATTCCTCAACAGTATTTATTTGATTATGGATATTTTGATATTCATTGATTATCATATCGATATATGATATCGTTATTGTCATGATTGACTATTTGGTGTGTAGCATCATTGGACCAAATTTTGGAATTTTAAAAGGATTTTTAAAGTGATTTTTGAAGAGTATACGTTTATAAAATATTTTTTGGAATTGATTCATTTTAAATAAATAAACGTTATAATTTTAATGTTATAAAAATTATGATTTCTGAGAAATATAGTAAAAAGTTGATTTTTGAAAAATACGGGGTTAATGATTTTATAAAATAGTTTAAATTGGGATTTGTGAATTTATTGGAAAAAGTTTAAATATAGGATTTATGAAATTTGATTATTTTATAAATCAAAGAGAATGATGAAATTATAAAGGAGTTTAAAGATGTTTTAAAATAATAGTATAAATTGATTTATATAAGAGATTTATAAATTGATATTTACAAATTAAAACATTTGAATTATAAAACGAGTTTTTACAAGTGTTAGAATGAATTGTGAATGAATTTCATAAATGAATGAAATTTATAGAATTATAAACGGTGAAGTTATAAATGGAATTTTATAAGCAGTAGGTTTATAAAATTTATAAGGTTATTAAAGGAATAGATTTGGGTAAATTAATGAATCTTATAAGTTATAAGATTTATAATTATGAAGTTCAAAGGAACGATTTTGCAAACGAATAAATTATAAGTATTTAACTTATAATATGAACCTTTGGTATATAATTGAGTTATAAATTGAATATAGGGTAATAAAGAAATTTATAAACGTTGTTTTATAAATTCGCAACGACTTATTTTGATAAGTAAATTGTTGAAACTTATTAATGGAGTTATATTCACGTTTTATACAGTGAATAATCCTTTAAAATAAAAATGGATAGAAAGGATGAAATTGGTTAACAAGGTATATTCACGTTTTTGAATAGTGAATAATATGTTAAAGAAAATGTTTTAGATGTGATGTTTTAAATAAAATTAAAACGGTCTAACGATGTTTTAAAATGTGTTAAGATTCGAAACCATAGATTTCAACATTCATTGTTGAAATAGACGTTTTCGAGAAATAGAAGGAAATGGTGGACTATAACACTGTTGTTATAGTAAATGATTTCCGAAAGGAAATGTTTTATTTTGTATTGGGATTTATATATCTATTTTAATTTCGAATCCCTATACTAGTGATTTTGGGTTGTCGTAACGATGTTTTACGTAACATTCGTTTTGACCCAAATAAATATGTTTAAGAGAATGATTTCCTTAAAGAATGAAATATATATTAAATTTCGATTTAAGTATATTGAATATTTTCCAAAGGTTGAAAATAAATAGATTTGTGAATTACTTATAAATAAATAAGTATGGAAATATTTTTCCAATGTGAAATGAAACGTTTTGAGAATTTATCTTTTTGAAGATAAATTGAAAATGAATAATTGAAATCGTTTATTCATAAATATTTTGGAATGTAAATTCACTATGGAATTTATAAAAAGGTGAATTTGTTTAAAAATAAGTATTGATTTATTTTTGAAGTATGGGAATAAATTCACAGATTTGGAACGTAAATATAAAGTAAATCATTAAGGATTTAATTAATTGGTTTAAATGAACCATGTTGAAATAAAAGTATTTTCGCATAAGGAAATGTTTGAAATTTGTTTTCAAAAGTGGTGAAGGTGAAAAGTGATTTTGAAAATTGTTTTCAAAATGGTTGAAGTGTGAAAATTATATATCTTGTAAAGATATTTTTGGAAAATAAATAATTTGGAAAATTATTTGGAATCTGGTGATGTGTGCATATCCATTGATAGTTCAATAACCGACTATCAATATTTACCTTTGAATAGGTATTTGTTGTGATTTGCTGAATTTGAATGCCACACTTATTTTTAAATTATTGCGCTCGTTATTCGGATTACCCATTCCGAATAGTGATACGACGTAATGGATAGCATTGATGACCGGTGTTGAAGACCGGATATTTTTGAAAGCGAAAGGACAAATCGTCGAATGTCTTTGCATCGACTGGTCCCCGGTATAGAGACTCCATATGTGATGGGAAGTCCGGTCGTGATTAGTGAATATCCGGATTGCAAGGACTTCTTTGTAAGTGCCTTCGGTTCTGTTCGATCCCGAAACAGACTTGTATGGATAGTATGCCTGACGTTACAAACTGAGATATAAAGCAGATTTCTTTCAAAAAAAATTCTGTTGGTGGCGGAGAATTTATTCTTTTAGCTTAACACCCTTCTCTTAGACGTACGAGCTCAGAGGTTATGTAGTTGATGGTTATTAGCGATATATTCCCAATTTGGTAATGTGACATGCTGAGTGTTGCTGTGAAATGATCATTGTTTGATCATTTGTGATATGATCATTTGTTTGATCGTTTATCTTTGTGATCATTTCTATGATCATTTGTTGTCCCAAAGCACAGCTTTTGTATAAAGTGTGGCTTTGTGGACGAGACTTCGTCGAGCCTCACACCCCGGAATGGTCAAAACAGGAAAGATGCAGCATGGTTATGAGGGGTAGTTCCCTTTAGGGTATGTGCATTTCCTTCTGGAAAAGGGTGGTATCATGGTATGGAGCCCAGATACTTACTCATGTTGAAACACTTTATTTATGATTGTGTGATGATGGTTACGAGCGCTCGGATAAAGGTCCCAAAGGACCGGGGGATGGCATACTCGTGTCGGTAGTTACCCAATTAGGGGTAACCCGACCTTGTGTTGGAAGAGATCCGGTTTGGTTCTCGGGGACATCCTTCCAGAGGCGTTTTCATGTGGCAATGGGAAGTTCCTTGGCCTGACCATTTGTTGGAAATCCAAAGAAACAATACGAGACTTGTACGGTTTTAGTTGTAGAACCTGCCATTTAATATGGTAGCTATAGTAAGCATACTATAATGGTACCTATGCTGGCTAAGATTTATATTCTACTCTCGAAATTGTTTTATACACTATGCACTAGTAATAATATCAAATGTTTCTTTTTAATGCATATCAAGCATCTTTGACTAACATAAGGAGAAATCTCCTCCAAGTCTGCGTTTGCATTGTGTGTGTGGTGGGAGGTCTTATGGTAGTCTCATTTTTAAAAGCATTGTGAATTGACTTTAAAAATATTCCTCTATTTTAATTTTAAAGATAAATAAACTGTTTTGAGTTCTCACACCAGTCACATGACTGACTCGGAGTTTATTGTTTTCCTTCCTAAACTCTAGGTGCCCACCAATTTCCACACGGGCAGTCAAAAGTTAAGGTTTATCAGGATATTCCGAAATTCAGGAGTTGCTGGATGGCTTGGCGTATTACTAGCATATAGTATTTCTTTTTCCGCTGCATTGTTTGTTGTTGTACACTCTGATGTAATGTAATGTGATGTAATGTGATGTAATGTAATAAGTGATATAGTTCTTTGTTTAAAGATTATTCATTTATCTATTATATGTTGTTCCGTTGCGATTGTGAGATTCTGATGTTGTCCTGTTATTTCTGTTCTGTTCTATCTTTTTCTCTCTTCGTTTACCTCTTTCTTCTTCTTAAAACCCTAAGTGTTCGGTTTTCCGGCATTCGATTGCTCGGCAGTTGATACAGTGGACGTATTGATGTCGGTTTTCGGAAGTCGAAGAATCGGGTCCTTACAATGTGGTATCAGAGCATATGGTTAAGCGACAACCATGGCTTTGTTGGGTATTACTCATTAGAGATAGAGTCAGTAATACTCTAGAATGAGCTTGAGTGTAATAATAGCTATGAGAGCGTATTTGTTAGTGAATATGAAATTGTTTTATATTGTGATGATTGGTTTATTGAGTGGCGTATGAACCTTCGTCAGCACGGTCTGTACAACTATGCCGAAGGGGTTTACAAACACTTGAATAGAACAATTCGGCACAATATTGTTTTAAATTGGGTAAATGAAATAATTTTACCTTGATTATATTTTATATATAAAGGAATAATTTTTTCAGAAATATTAAAGTGTATATAAGTTGATTGTTTAGTTGTTTGAATAATCTAAATTAAGGAATAAATTGTATAAGTAAAAAGAATTATAAGAATTGAATTATGATTGAGGTGATATACAATTGTGAAATAAACTTATATATATAAGAAGTGAAACTATATGAATATATTTATGAATATGAGTTGTAAATAAAAATGAATTTAAAGTTAAATGGAAATTTACTTAGAATTGGAATCTAAATTGATTTATAAGTGGGAATTTAAGTTATGTAAAACCAAATGATGTTTAATAAATGGAGTATAACTTAAGAAATGTTGAATGAAGTTGATGTTGGTATCAAAGTAAATTAATAAAGTTAAGTGATAAATGTGAACTTGAGTTATGTAATGAAATTCAACTTTAGCAATTGAATTGAATGAATGGATTAAATAAATGTAAATCAACAGAATGTAAATAGAATTGATATGGAATAATGAATGTAAGTGTTAATTCATTAAAATCTAATGTTATTGGAAGTTGAATAGTTGAATGAAAATCAATTTAATTAAACCAATTGAAAGCAAAGATGTAAAACAAAAATGAATATAAGCAAATAAAAATTGGTTGTTATATGGTTGTTAGTTGATTGTATACAATTCATTAAGTATTAATGAAATTGAAAGGTAAAGTAATTGAAATCCAACTGGAAGTTAAGTGAATCTTAAATGGAATTGAATTTGATTTGGAAGTGAACCAACTTGAATATGAATTAGTGAATATAAACTAATTGAAAATGAATGTTAGTAAGAACATCCACTGTTAATGAATCAAATGTGATTAAATTGAAAACCATTTCATTGAATATTAATGAGAATATGAATGAATATTTATTGGTTATGAATGTTAGTTGGATGTTGGTTGGTTGATGGTTGAATATATATTACTTTTACTACATTTGCTATGTTGGCGTATATAGTTATTATGTTGCTATATGTTGTATATCGATACTATTCTCTATATACATGATTCTTATGTTGTTTGTTGAGTGTTTAGTAGGTGCGGATCGCGTTTGCTTCGCATTTGGAGCTCGCTTTCGCGCTATATTAGCCGTATATGCTTGCTAATAATATATAAGGTACATATCTCGGATTACATACCGTACTTTTACACTTTTTTCACTGCGGGATGCCTCATCACTTGATGAGATGTATATTTGTGATATATATACTGTCATTTTTTTTCGGATCGAGCCGCGCAAAGGAGACTATGGCGAATTTTTCCGAAAATTTAAGGCGTTAGAAAAAATTTGAGAAAATTGGAAAAATTGTGAAAACTTTAACTTTGATTTTGGAATAAAAAGTTAAACAATAGTAGATTGGTTTGGAAAGATAACTAAGTATGATTTGAAAACTTAGTAAAGTGTTGTAAGAAATTTAACTATGGATTTATGAAAAATTAATAGATTCTGTAACTTTTCTTACTTGGTAATTTCGAGGAAGAAATTCTTTTAAGGGGGGAAGTATGTAACGACCCAGAATTTTAATTAATTAAAATTTGAATATTTAATTAGTTTTAAATATTAATAAGTGAAATTTATAAGTCGAATAAATTTTATTTTGAATAATTAGATTTAATTGAATAATTAAATCAATAATTTAATATGTGAAAATACAGAAATAATTGAAAATTGGGTAAAATATGATTGAAAATGATTTTTAAAATTTTATTTTATCATATTGGAGTTAGAATGATGTTTTAGAACTTTTAAAATCGAATTAAGAGTTTATTTGTGAAAATTGAATATTTTAATATTTAATCGACTAGTGAAATTAGCCATTTTTCGAACAGTCTCAGAATTGGATGAAACTAATTCCATTGGATCCGTAATAGTTTGTTATTATCGGATTTTAATTTTCGTAGCAATCGGAGTTATCGTTTGATCGTGGCAGCTCGAAATGCATCGAAATTGTTTTTAATATTAATTTGGCGAGTTAAAATAGCCATTTTTCAAACAGTGTCAGATTTCGACGAAACTAGTTTCATTAGATCCGTAATGTGATATCATTGTATGGTTTCAAATTTCAAGTCAATCGGATTTACCGTTTGTCCGGTGCAAGCTAAAACGCCTAGAAAATCGTTTAATCGGTTTAATTTTAAATCGAACGTTTATTGCCATAACTCGCACAGATGACCGAATTAGCTCCCGAAACACGTTCCATTGTGTTCGGAATGCGGGGTAAACCTTAGAAATGCCAACCGGCACGCTTCGTTTGGAATTCGGAAAATCCGGGATGAATAGTGTTTTGGAATATTTTCTATATAAGCACCTCACAACCTCAAATTTGCAAAACAATAAACCTAACCCTAATTCTCTAAGGCCAACCACCGGCCCTAACCATTAACGACCAGAAAACATCCATCTTCCTCCTCCTTTATCTCCACATCCACGCTCCTATGGCCTTCGACGTCAACTGCAACTTCGTGGAGCACATCGAGATCTCCACGATCAACGGTTGAGATCGTTTAAGGAGTAGCCAATCGCAGTCAATCTGCATTCAAAGAGCATGCGTTCGACCTTGATTTGCGTGCTGGTGGTAGCACTAGCTAAGGCCGGTCCTTGGCCGATGGAGGAGTCGAGCATGAGCATTCAAATGACGCTCTCCGATCATCTTCGTTTTGCTCGAGGGAGACGCGTCATTTAGGGTTTCAAGTGGCGGTTGGGTTCATTCGAACCTGAAGAGGAACACACGCGTGGGAAGGAAGTAGGTGTGGTCACGATTTGCAGGGGGGTTTGGTTCTGGCGGCCATGATCTAATTTGGGTATAAAAAGAAAATAAAAATTGTAAAATTTATAGTAAAAAATTCGTGTAAACTTATAAAATTCATATCTTTTTCATACGAGGTCGAAAACGCGCGAAACCAGTTGCGTTGGAATCGTATGGACGAGCACTGTACTATGGAATTGGATTGGAGTCGTTTGGAGTTAGCGAAAATTTTGGATAAAAATAAACGCGCGTTTAATTTTATTCGAAATAAATCGCTAAAACGAAATTGAAATCAAGGTGAGAACTTCTCACTCAATCGAATCGGTTTCGATTTTAACTTTAAATAGTTAGATTTAAAATACTTGAATGCATGTTTGAATGATGATTGTTATCTATTGATTGTTAAAATAGACATTATGTGCCGTTAGTAAGTGGATGTTATTTATTAAAAACATATACCGCGAATATTTCATAAACAGTGAAATTGGTATTATTTATGTACTTGGAATTGATTTCCCGCAGTATATAGCAGATGAGACCCTATTGCGCCGTCTATTAAGCGGATAATATTTTAAATCCCATATACCGCGATAATTTCGTACTGGAACGGAATTGGTATTGTGCTAACATTTGTGGATGCAGGAAAACAGGTTGGAGGGATCCAACTGGATTCCTCAACAGTATTTATTTGATTATGGATATTTTGATATTCGTTGATTATCATATCGATATATGATATCGTTATTGTCGTGATTGACTATTTGGTGTGTAGCATCATTGGACCAAATTTTGGAATTTTAAAAGGATTTTTAAAGTGATTTTTGAAGAGTATACGTTTATAAAATATTTTTTGGAATTGATTCATTTTAAATAAATAAGCGTTATAATTTTAGTGTTATAAAAATTATGATTTCCTAGAAATATAGTAAAAAGTTGATTTTTGAAAAATATGGGGTTAATGGTTTTATAAAATAGTTTAAATTGGGATTTCTGAATTTATTGGAAAAAGTTTAAATATAGGATTTATGAAATTTGATTATTTTATAAATCAAAGAGAATGATGAAATTATAAAGGAGTTTAAAGATGTTTTAAAATAATAGTATAAATTGATTTATATAAGAGATTTATAAATTGATATTTATAAATTAAAACATTTGAATTATAAAACGAGTTTTTAGAAGTGTTAGAATGAATTGTGAATGAATTTCATAAATGAATGAAATTTATAGAATTATAAACGGTGAAGTTATAAATGGAATTTTATAAGCAGTAGGTTTATAAAATTTATAAGGTTATTAAAGGAATAGATTTGGGCAAATTAATGAATCTTATAAGTTATAAGATTTATAATTATGAAGTTCAAAGGAACGATTTTGCAAACGAATAAATTATAAATATTTAATTTATAATATGAAACTTTGGTATATAATTGAGTTATGAATTAAATATAGGGTAATAAAGGAATTTATAAACGTTGTTTTATAAATTCGCAACGACTTATTTTGATAAGTAAATTGTTGTAACTTATTAATGGAGTTATATTCACGTTTTATACAGTGAATAATCCTTTAAAATAAAAATGAATAAAAGGATGAAATTGGTTAACAAGGTATATTCACGTTTTTGAATAGTGAATAATATGTTAAAGAAAATGTTTTAGATGTGATGTTTTAAATAAAATTAAAATGGTCTAACGATGTTTTAAAATGTGTTAAGATTCGAAACTATAGATTTCAACATTCATTGTTGAAATAGACGTTTTCGAGAAATAGAAGGAAATGGTGGACTATAACACTGTTGTTATAGTAAATGATTTCCAAAAGGAAATGTTTTATTTAGTATTGGGATTTATATATCTATTTTAATTTCGAATCCATATACTAGTGATTTTGGGTTGTCGTAACGATGTTTTACGTAACATTCGTTTTGACCCAAATAAATATGTTTAAGAGAATGATTTCCTTAAAGAATGAAATATATACTAAATTTCGATTTAAGTATATTGAATATTTTCCAAAGGTTGAAAATAAATAGATTTGTGAATTACTTATAAATAAATAAGTATGGAAATGTTTTTCCAATGTGAAATGAAACGTTTTGAGAATTTATCTTTTTGAAGATAAATTGAAAATGAATAATTGAAATCGTTTATTCATAAATATTTTGGAATGTAAATTCACTATGGAATTTATAAAAAGGTGAATTTGTTTAAAAATAAATATTGATTTATTTTTGAAGTATGGGAATAAATTCACAGATTTGGAACGTAAATATAAAGTAAATCGTTAAGGATTTATTTAATTGGTTTAAATGAACCATGTTGAAATAAAAGTATTTTCGCATAAGGAAATGTTTGAAATTTGTTTTCAAAAGTGGTAAAGGTGAAAAGTGATTTTGAAAAAAAAATTCAAAATGGTTGAAGTGTGAAAATTATATATCTTGTAAAGATATTTTTGGAAAATAAATTATTTGGAAAATTATTTGGAATCTGGTGATGTGTGCATATCCATTGATAGTTCAATAACCGACTATCAATATTTACCTTTGAATAGGTATTTGTTGTGATTTGCTGAATTTGAATGCCACACTTATTTTTAAATTATTGCGCTCGTTATTCGGATTACCCATTCCGAATAGTGATACGACGTAATGGATAGCATTGATGATCGGTGTTGAAGACCGGATATTTTTGAAAGCGAAAGGACAACTCGTCGAATGTCTTTGCATCGACTGGTCCCCGTATAGAGACTCCATATGTGATGGGAAGTCCGGTCGTGATTAGTGAATATCCGGATTGCAAGGACTTCTTTGTAAGTGCCTTCGGTTCTGTTGGATCCCGGAACAGACTTGTATGGATAGTATTTCTAACGTTACAAATTGAGATATAAAGCAGATTTCTTTCAAATATATTTCTGTTGGTGGCGGAGAATTTATTCTTTTAGCTTAACACCCTTCTTTGAGACGTACGAGCTCAGAGGTTATGTAGTTGATGGTTATTAGCGATATAATCCCAATTTGGTAATGTGACATGCTGAGTGTTGCTGTGAAATGATCATTGTTTGATCATTTGTGATATGATCATTTGTTTGATCGTTTATCTTTGTTATCATTTCTATGATCGTTTGTTGACCCAAAGCACAGCTTTTGTATAAAGTGTGGCTTTGTGGACGAGACTTCGTCGAGCCTCACACCCCGGAATGGTCAAAACAGGAAAGATGCAGTAAGGTTATGAGGGGTAGCTCCCTTTAGGGTATGTGCATTTCCTTTTGGAAAAGGGTGGTATCATGGTATGGAGCCCAGATACTTACTCATGTTGAAACACTTTATTTATGATTGTGTGATGATGGTTACGAGCGCTCGGATAAAGGTCCCAAAGGACCGGGGAATGGCATACTCGTGTCAGTAGTTACCAAGTTAGGGGTAACCCGGCTTTGTGTTGGCAGAGATCCGGTTTGGTTCTCAGGGACGTCCTTCCAGAGGCATTCTCATGTGGCAATGGGAAGTTCCTTGGCCTGACCATTTGTTGGAAATCCAAAGAAACAATACGAGACTTGTACGGTTTTAGTTGTAGAACCTGTCATTTAATATGGTAGCTATAGTAAGCATACTATAATGGTACCTATGCTGGCTAAGATTTATATTCTACTTTCGAAAATGTTTTATACACTATGCACTAGTAATAATATCAAATGTTTCTTTTTAATGCGTATCAAGCATCTTTGACTAACGTAAGAAGAAATCTCCTCCAAGTCTGCGTTTGCATTGTGTGTGTGGTGGGAGGTCTTATGGTAGTCTCATTTTTAAAAGCATTGCGAATTGACTTTAAAAATATTCCTCTATTTTGATTTTAAAGATAAATAAACTATTTTGAGTTCTCACACCAGTCACATGACTGACTCGGAGTTTATTGTTTTCCTTCCTAAACTCTGGGTGCCCACCAATTTCCACACGGGCAGTCAAGAGTTAAGGTTTATCAGGATATTCTGGAATTCAGGAGTTGCTGGAGGCAAGATGGATGGCTTGGCGTATTACTAGCATATAGTATTTATTTTCCACTGCATTGTTTGTTGTTGTACACTCTGATATAATGTAATGTAATGTGATGTGATGTGATGTAATGTAATAACTGATATAGTTCTTTGTTTAAAGATTATTCATTTATCTATTATATGTTGTTCCGCTGCAATTGTGAGATTCTGATGTTGTTCTGTTATTTCTGTTCTATTCTATCTTTTTCTCTCTTCTTCTACCTCTTTCTTCTTCTTAAAACCCTAAGTGTTCGGTTTTCCGGCATTCGATTGCTCGGCAGTTGATACAGTGGACGTATTGATGTCGGTTTTCGAAAGTCGAAGAATCGGGCCCTTACACTGATCTCGAACGAGGTAGGTCGTCAATGAAATCCAAAGAAATCTGATCCCATTTCCATAATGGAATCTCTAGAGGCTGAAGAAGGCCCGAAGGACGGTGATGTTCAGCCTTAATACGCTGACAGGTTATGCAATTACTCACATAACTTGCCACATCGCGCTTCATGCCTTCCCAATAATAAAGACGACGCATATCCGCATACATCTTACTACTACCAAGAGGAGTAGTATACTTAGAACGGTGACAGTCATCAAGAATGTCATGCCAAAGTGCAAAATCAGAAGGCATAAAAAGACGGTTCTTCTTGCAAAGACACCCATGAGAATCAATGCTAAAATCCCGCAACGCCTCATCACAGGATCCAGACTCACAAAGCTGAATAAGATGCAACAAATCAGGATCACGCCACTGAGCATCGGCAATATGATCCAACAAAAGGGGTCTAGCTCCCAAACTAAATAATAGAATAGGAGAATCAGAAGATGAACCTCGATCACGAATTTCACAAAAAGATAGAGTCTCAAGAATATCCCATTCGACAAGCATCATAGAAATAACAACCGAATGTTTGCGACTAAGCGCATCAGCAACACGATTACCCTTACCAGGGGTATACTAGATATCAAAGTTATAGGAGGCAAGAAACTCGAGCCAACGTTGTTGTCTCATATTGAGTTCCTTCTGAGTGAACAAATACTTCAAAGATTTATGATCGGTATAGAGAATGAAGCGCTCGCCTAATAAATAGTGTCGCCAAATCTTCAAGGCGAAGACGATGGCGGCTAACTCCAGATCATGAGTGGCATAGCGAACTTCATTCGAACGCAGTTGCCTAGAAGCATAAGCAACTAGCCGATCCTTCTGCATAAGAAAAGCACCGAGACCACTACCACAAGCATCGGTGCAGACAACAAGATCCTGATTCCCCTCGGGAACCACCAAAATAGGAGCATTAGTGAGAAGTTCCTTCAATGTCTGAAAGGAAGCTTCACACTTGTCGGACCAAATAAAACGAATGCCTTTCCGAGTAAGGCTGGTGGGAGGAAGCACAACACGGGAAAAAATCCTTAATGAACCGACGGTAATAACCCGCCAATCTAAGGAAACTACGAATCTCATGAACATTCTCAGGCCTCTTCTAATTCTGGATGGCTTCAATCTTTGAGGGATCGACAGAAATGCAATCGGAAGATACAACATGGCCTAAGAACTTAACCCTATTCTCCCAAAAATGGCACTTGGAGAGTTTGGCTCTAGGCTGATGATGACGAAGAGTACTCAACAAAATTCTCAAGTGATTAGCATGCTCAGCATCAGACTTAGAATAAATAAGGATATCATCAATGAACACAAGGACGAACCTATCGAGATATTCTCGGAATACTCGATTCATGAGATCGACAAAGAACGCAGGAGCGTTCGTCAACCCGAACGGCATAACGAGCCACTCAAAAGAACCATAACGAGTGCGGAAAGCGGTAAGAGGTATGCTATCCTCCGCGACTCGTAACTGGTGGAAACCTATGGCAAGGTCAAGCTGAGAAAAGACCTTAGCACCACTCAATATATCAAACATATCATCGATCCTGGGCAATGGATACCTGTTCCTGATGGTTAACTCGTTAAGCTTGCGATAGTCAATGCAAAGCCTAAGAGTTCCATCAGACTTCTTCACGAAAACGACCGCGGATCCCCACGGAGAAAAACTGGACTGAATCAACTGCTTGGACTCAAGCTCTAAAAGCTGCTTCTTGAGTTCCTTATTTTCCTTGTAGACATCCTCGTGGGAGGACGACTTACTGGCTGCGCGCCTAGAATGAGATCAATACGAAACTCAATTGCCCGCTTGGGTGGCAAACCCGAAACAGGTTCAAAAATATCTGAAAAGTCACAAGCAATAGGAATACGAGATATGTCATCATCATCTCGCGAGTTAAGAGAACATAAAGCCATTTCGGAATTATCCACATTCCCAAGAACAAGTGATAGCTGAGTAGGCAAATCCGGATGTCGAAGATATAAAATCCTCTCCGAACAAATAATCCTGGCATCGTATCTCACTAGCCAGTCCATTTCCAAAATCATATCAAATCCCAGACAAGAAATATCGTGCAGATTCGCACGAAAAGAAAAGCCACATAAAACAATCTCAACATCATCACAAAGCATGCTGAGGGTCACGGATCCCCCAATAGGATTCGCAATCCTTAAAGAAGTAACCATACAAGAAACATCCAAAGATAAATCATCGACGAGCTTTTTCGATATGAAAGAATGTGAAGCACCCGTATCGAAAAGAACTCGTACACTATGGTCATGAAATAAAATAGAACCTTTCAAAATAGATGGAGATATACCTTTGGGCTGAGAAGGACCTTCAGAAGCCTTAGCAGCATAAAGCTTGCTAGACTTGGCACCAGCCGAAACAGTGGGCAAGTGGAAACATGATGACCTTCCTTCTTGCAATAACGGAAGAAGAGAGGCTTGGAACAAGCTCGAATCATATGATCAGGAGAACCACAATTGAAACACTTCCGAACGAAAGGTGTTCCAGAAGACTGAGGCTGAGAACTAGAACCATCAGTCTTCTTCTTCTTAGAAGGAAAAGATCTGGACTTCTGGAATGGAAACTGCTTCTTGTTGGGGTTCTTGGAAACCTCAACATCATCACCACTATCACACTCCTTCTCGACGGCCTCAAGATGAAGTGCAGAATCAACCAACTCCTTAAAAGAAAGCTTAAGCTGGAGCAACAAAGACTTCTTAAGATATTTCTTAAGACCAGAGACAAACTTCATATTCTTCTTATAAGAAGTGCTAATGAATTCAAGACCATACTTAGATAAAGCCTCGAATGATGCAACATACTCAGAAATAGGAGATTTCCCTTGCTTCAACTAAAGGAAGCGACGGGTCAACAAAACTTTTTCAGATTCAGGAACGAACTTGAGTTCGAATCGTCCCCGAAACTGAGTCCAAGAAAGAGTAGACTCATCAATTTCGGCTATAAGAAGCTCATACCAATCAAGAGCACTCTCTTGTAATAAGCTAGAAGTTACAAGAACTCTATCATGGTCAGAAAGATCCATACGAGAGAAGATACGCTCGCACGTGCGAAACCAAGCTTATACTTCAAGAACAGACTCGGAGCCCTTAAACGGCTTTCCTCCAAGATGAGAAAAATCACTGCACTAACGTGCAAAGGTAGACTTGCAAGGTGGAGAAACTCGAGGAGGAACTGGTGGCTGAGTGCTCCTAAAGAACTCCAAAAACTGATCGGCAGACATATAAACGCCATCCGGATGTGAGCCACTGGATTGCCCAGCATCCGAACGTCGTCCCCTGCCTCTTCCAGCCATACGCTGAAAGTAAGATAAGAACAAGATTATTCACATGGTAGATATCATTAATTCAAATGCGGAATACTACGGAACAAAATACATTCCTAGACAAATTCCCACATTCTATCTACCACCAAGGCAAAGAAGGAATATAGAGGCACGATGATTCAAAGATTTGTATCACTTATACACTTTGATGTACCAGAATATGTGCATCTATTCTGTGTTTATCATATTTTGTTCTAAACTTAGCCCTAATACAATGCTTGTGACGCCCCACCTCTATACACACGCTAGCCAAGGACACTACAGGGTAATGCCGTCAACTAACACGGAGAATAAGGCTGGTTGGGAGCGACCATCTATACCCTTGCTCTAACAATCTATTGAATACATCGACAATAGTCATACCAAGCAGGTCGACATATCCAATGAATACTTAAAACAAAACCATAGGTGGTTGGAGGATCTATCAGAACAGAATATAACAACTCAAATGTAATATACATCACAGAACAGTAGACCATCATATACGCCTATATTGATACATAACCGAGTATACAAACTAATACATGTCAAGTGGTATGGCAAACCACAATATACAGATGATTCCAGATGAATACATATCAGAGTTACAACAAAAAGGACTACACAAAAAGCTATAACAAAAAGGAACAAGCTGAATAGTCCATGCGGAAGCAAAATAGGCTAAGTCCAAAGGCACCTAACCTGAAACATCTCGGCCTGACCTGAGTATAAAATACACGGGTCACTCTAGCTAAACAAATCAGTTAGATAAACTGAACAACAATAACCTGCAAGGTCACAATGTATAACAAATATCTCTAAAAGAGATAACACAATCATCTAACAAAAAGATGAATCATATCTTAACAAGCCTCGTATCATCGGCAACTCAGAGAAACAAAGGATAGGAATATCCCAAAACAAGCCATAAAGGCAAATAACAAATACCAATGAAGGTAACACAAGTTCCACAAGGTAATCGCTATATATCGTGCGGCTTAAAAAGACCAACACCGAAGAGCGATACTAGGGAATATACATATCAATGAAACATCAGAAAATTTTGCACGTGCTCAGTACTGTATAAACAAGGATCCATAAGCCCGATGGCTCAAACCCAAATATCACCCGAGCGGCTCATAAAGACCAACTCCGAAAGCGACACTATTAGGGCAACAAACCCGAAGGCACAAACCCGAAGGTACAAACCCGAAGGCAACATACCCGAAGGCAACATACCTGAAAGCAACAAACCTGAAGGAGACAGTCCGAAGATACTATCCCAAAGGCAACAAACCGTAGTGGTGAAGGTCCGGAGGCCCAGTACTGGACACCACTAACTGGCAGAATGTGTAACAACTCTCGAAAAGGAATCCGAAAAGTGGTAACGTGAGTCCCATAGCCACTCGCTCGCACTAAACAGTTTACTATCCGTTAGTTAATTTCACACTCAAAGCAGTACAAAGTTTACCTCGTTTCATCGGTAAACCAGACCCAAAGGTCAAAACGTTCAAACGAATAGATTGGGAATTAATTGAAAAGATGAACGCACGTGTTCATTGCACGCGTTTTATCTAATCATTTAATTCTCCTCCCACTTCGCTCGGAGTCCAAAATTGTGTGTGTTTTGAATAGAATTTATGAATTGGAGAAGGGAGCTTTTAATACGCTTTAGAGGGATTATTTACAAAAACCCGTGAATGAAGTTAAAAATAAGTTATCAATGCCAAAGATGCGATAACAACCACTAAGAACCAAATTGAATCGGTAAAATTTGGAAAACCAATCAAATGAGCAAAAATAGGCAAAACAGCAGCAGGTCGGTCGGCCGGATACAGAGCTCGGTCGATCGAACCTGATCCTGGAAACTTTCAAGATACCGGTTCGGTCGATCGGACAGGGTCTTCGGTCGGCCGACCCTGCAACCTGGGCTGTTTTCATCCTACCCAAACGTTGAGCAAATTTCTTCGAATTTTGCAATCGGACGATTAATGGCACTAAGGGTTTATACCAACAACAACCCGGCCCTATATGCTCATCAATACACCTCGAAAAGCATGATCAAAACATTCATAAGAGAATGTTCATAAAAATTTACGTTTGAAACTCAAGAATTGGAATATTCATAAAACCAATCAAAAATCAAATGCATATGAATAAGTAATAGGAATTCATACCCATCACCCATGAAATCAAGAGAAGTAGATGTGAGTTCAAAACTCACCTTTTTACACACAAACAAAGATGAGAAGCACAAACACAAGAAGGAGATTAACCACTCTTCACTTTAACTCTACAAGCATCAATCTAAGAATAAAACACATATTTTCTAAATTAGGTTTAGGAACTTCAGAAATTGAAGAGGAGAAGAGTTGGAGAAGATGAAGAGGAGGCTTACCAATATCTTCTCTTTGATTTTGGAGCAAGAATTCAAGTTGCAAGAAGAAACTAGGGCTTGGAATTTCTAATTCCTCTTCCTTTCCCCCATTTTCAGTTTTTAGCTTTAGTTTGGAGGTGAAAATGAGTGAATGGAAAGAGATGGGCTGAGCTAGGGTATTTAGTTTAGCTAGTGGGCTGAACCCAAATCCAGAACCCAACTTGAAAAGGTAGCAAAATTCAACTTACTCCAAACATAACAAAGTTTATACTCAAAAAGATCGCAAACGCCATTTTGGACTCAATGGAGGTAGTTTCGAGTCCTAATTCGGCCATTTGCAAAAAGTAACATTTCAGACCCATAAATCCGACTAGCGACGCTATATTTAAATAAAACATTAAATATAAAATCGTTAAATATGCGGGTTGTAACATTCAGTTTCAAAATTTCCAAAATGATAGGTTTAGAAAACAATCCCAGTTTCCAAACTAACAAAATTCAAGTCAAACAAATTCATTTCCAAAATCATCGTATAAATACTGGGTTTTACATTCCAATCTATTTTCAAAACCAAATGTTTTCTCAAAATCAATTATACCCAAAATGGTTTCCAAATTTACAACTACCCCTTTAAAACCTTTAAACTATTTATTTCTTGATGAAAAATCCAATTTTTCCTTTTTCAAATTATTTATTTAACAAAAATTTCAAATTTACTTAAGTCGTACTCTTCATACTTTAAACATACAAAAATAAACTTATATTCTTTACCAAATATTTTATACTCTTCGAA
The DNA here is from genome assembly GCA_030765085.1 of Allium cepa. Taxonomy (NCBI): domain Eukaryota; kingdom Viridiplantae; phylum Streptophyta; class Magnoliopsida; order Asparagales; family Amaryllidaceae; genus Allium; species Allium cepa. Next base: position 955,943,542 of record CM060939.1, on the reverse strand, counting down.
ATTTCTTAGTTCTAAAATTTTAAACCTTGATTTGGAAGTGCTCGAACCTTCAAAATAGTCGGTGAAATCAAATTTCAAATCTAAGAGTTAGAAATCAGCAACAAATCAGTAAATTAATTTTTATAAATAGAGTTATACTAAATCAAATTGAAAAATTGAGGATTGAACACTGGCTTCCTTTAAATTATTTTAAATATATATACATATATCTTTCGAATATCGAATTATACTTTGGAATTTGAAATCAAAATTTGCTTCACAATATCACTCGCATAGCAAAGCTACTAGAGTGGCCTCTCCCCCACACTGAAACTCGAAAACCAATGTCGATGATGCATGCACTCATCACCAAAATTATTTTCCAGCGACAAAAGTGAGTTCTTGACTTCTATTTTCTTGAAACTTCATTTAAAAAAATCTCTTCGAAATCATTGGAATTCATTCGAATTCATTTGAAACATTTCTTATTCGAAAAATATCTTTTAAATCGTATTATTATATATTAGCTTTTTTCCAAAATCTTAAAACCAATTTCGTAACACCGGAATTCAATCTCTCGAATTTCAAATTAAAACCCTTCAGTTATAAATTATTTTTATATAAATCCATTTCTTATATAATCTTCTAAGTTTCAAATCCTTTCAAAACTTTTATATATAGAATAACATTTCTTATTCGTTTTATATATAGGTATATAATCCTTATCGAAAACATTTTCTCCTTTGTATATGAAATAAAATCATAGTTACCCAAATAAAAATTTTGGTATATAAACAAATTTAAAATACAAATGTAACGACCGTAGATTTCGCGAATTTAATTTGGTTAAATTATTGAGTTTGGTAATAAAATTTAGTAGAAATAAAAAAGCTTTATAAGCAAATATTGAAATGAACACTAAATTAAATTATATAAATGGCGGCTTAAAACCTATTTACTAGCAATATGAATAAATTTCAATAAATGAAATAGAGTAAGTATTATACCTGGATATAAAATTCATTTATAGGAAATTTATTTATATGTTAATGTAAATTTAGAAAATATGATAATTCCATTCGTACTTGTAAGTTGTTACTATAAGTTGCATGTTGAAGAGGATGGATTGAATTGAAATTTATATTTAATTTAAATGGAAATATTAAAGGCTTATAATAACGGAAAATTTAGGTAATAAAAGTTAGCACAAGTGGATAAATAATAACCATATAAGAGAAATAAATGTAAGCATTTAAAATATTAATTAATGTTGGTTTGATGATAACGTAACTGGTGATTAATTTGATAGTAACGGAAGTGTGAACGTAAAGTAATAAAAGAGTAGATTTATGTTAAGTAATAATTTGTGGTTTTGGGAAATAAAGTTGAAGTTTTGATAATTAAGAAATTAATAAGAAAAAGTCTGCAAAGAAAGTTATAGAATGTAAAGTAAGTTATAATAATAAGTAGAAATTGGATGACATTAATACAAGATAATGAAGTGCAAATTTTAGGTTTAAAATAAAGTGTGGATGGAAATTTGATTGGTTATATTAATTGAATGGAATTCAACTTCGATGGGATAGGTAAGTGGATATTTGGTGATAAACTTAAACGGACTTAAATAGTGCATTTATTTAATTTATACATAATAATAAGTAATGATTGAATAAAAACCTATACCTGTAAATATCTATAATATTTGAGTTGATATAATAAACTTATAAATGTGGGTTTTAGATTTTTACAACAATTTTTATGAGTTATATACTTAGTTCATTCAATTAAATTGGAAATCATTGCAATAAATATAAATTTAATGTTATGCAAATTGAGATAAACAATTGGAAAATGTTAAAGTATCTGGATATATATATTAAAATAAATGGTAAACCCTTTTATTTGAAATTTATGAATGGAATGAATATAGGTTAGAGTAACGATTATTGTATGTTGCCTATTTTGGTAACTTGTTAATTTACAATTTTGAAATCAGTTACAATAATTTTAATTGAGTATTGCGTTAATGTTAATTAAAGTAGTATTTGTAAATGTTAAGACTTTTCGTATTGGATAGTTTGTTGTAATATAAGACTTGGAAATAAAGTTATTAACGTATTGGACAACGATTACATTTAGATGAAATTAATTGTCTCATTTATGTGGGTGAGAACTGTAATTGAAAAGTATAAAGGTAATGAGCAACGGAAATGCATATTTATTTCATAAGTTAATATAAAAGTATGAAACCTATTTAATGAATTAATTGAGTTTCTAATTTTAGCACATGTATATAGTTGGGTTGGAATAATAATTTGGAATAACAACTTCAATATATTTGGAAATAATAATTTATACAAAGGGAAGCTGGAAATTTGAATATATATGGAATGAAATGTGAGACAAGTGTTAACTGCGTTACAAAGTAATGATAGGCTCAATTTAATTAGTTTAATTGGAAAACTATTAAAATAAATTTGGATTGGGTGATTTATTTCCAATTAAATCAGTTCACGTTTCAAAATTTAATGCTAGTTTATTGCATATATGTTTATACCTAAATTTAAACTTATGTTTAGATCCAATCAGATCATTAAAAAGAAAGGATTATTCATAATATGAAGATAGGCTAATTTAAGGTTAGTAATTAATGGGTGGAATGAAATGGGTTTGATGTAAATGTTATATTAGGCTGTAAATCAATTTGTAATAAAATTTTATTTAATTGGAAGGTAATCGATAATTTATGAATTTGATGGTAAATATATACATATGATGATGATTGTTTATTTAATAAAGAGAATTGAATACGAATGGTATAAAATTTCATTGAAATAAGATTTTATAATTTATTGAATTTACTTTAATTAAATGTAAACACAAAATTTTTGCAATAAATCCTTATTTGATATCGAGGTTTGGTTAATAAATTTGAAGCAAATTGCAATCATAAATGATAGAAATGGTAAGTTGACCATTTATTCATAATAAGATCTAAAAATCAAATAAATGGATTTTTGGAATTTAAATTGACAAATTGTGAATTCATTTAAATTCGAATCCATCTGTCTATTCCAACTTCATCTATAAATACCCCTCTAAGCCCTAGCCTCCACCTACTCTCATTTGTCTACGCGTAAAATTTCTTCAGCTCCTTCTCCTCCTCGGTGGCAGACAAAATTTCAGATCCAGATCCATTTCAAAATCAGAGTCAAAAAGTCAAAGTCGTCAGAAAAATCTAAAAATAATATATGTTGAAGCTCTCGACGAGCATAATTCAATTGTGTAATTCATTTTTCAATTCGATGCATCGTTTGACCAGAAATCACGGCCAAAATTGATTTGGGCGTTTTTGACTGGTGCGTCTTATCGGAAAATCCCTTCTGGGTTATGTAGAGGGGCTAGCACGTTGTTCATCGACGAAGTTTTGCGATGAATTGACGGTCGAATTGGTGGCTAGGCGTGGTCAAGGATCGATCAAACGGAGGTGTGTTGGGTTCCACTTGTTGTGCGCCCGTTTATGAAAGAGGGGAGTGAGGTTGACGTGGCATGTTGCAAGGTGAATTGTGTTTTTTTTTGTTATTTTATTTTTGAAATTCAAGCGCAATTTTCTCTATATTTTTCCTCATACGGACTCAAATTCACGCGAAATTTTTTTTTAGGATCGTAAAAAAATTCCAGACACTTTGATACTGGTTTGGACAGATTTGGAGACCGTCGAATTTTGGGTTTAAATTGGATTTAAAATTCAATTTAAATTCAAAAGGTGAGTGTTTTAACCCACTCACAACTTCTAAAATTTCTTATGTTTGTTAAATTGATTTTAGATATGAGTAGAAATTTATTTATGACTATTTGGCATGTTTTATTCGTTATCTCTGTTAAATCGCATTTATTTAATTTAACTGTTATTTAATTTTATTATTGCATACAAATTGACAGTTAAAATTTATTTGTTTGCATATAAACTGATAGTTAAACAGTTAATGAATTTATTTTGAATATAAACTTTTAGTTAATAACTGTCATTTATTTCCTGTTATATTGTATATGTTATATATTGATGTTTGTTTAAATTGATGATGACTGAAATAAATTGATGATGGTTGAAATAAATTGGTTGATGTAACGACCCAGAATTTTATTAAATTAAAATTTGGATATTTAATTAATTTTAAATATTTATAAGTGAATTTTTAAGTCAAATAAATTTTTATTTGATTATTGGATTTAATTGAATAATTAAATCGATAATTTAATACGTTAAATTATGGAAATAATTAAAAATTGAGTTAAAAATGATTGAAAATAATTTGGAAAATTTTATTTAATCATACTGGAGTTATAGAAATATTTTAGAACTTTTAAAATCGAATTAAAAGTTAATTTGTGAAAATTGAATATTTTAATATTTAATAATTGACTGTAAAATAGCCAATTTTTGGACAGTCTCAGAATTGAACGAAACCAGTTTCATTGGATCCGTAATAGTTAGTTATTACCGGATTTCAATTTTCGTGTCAATCGGAGTTATCGTTTGATCGTGGCAGCTCGAAACGCATCGAATTATTTTTAATTTAAATTTGGCGAGTCAAAATAGCCATTTTTCAAAAAGTCTCGGATTTCGACGAAACCAGTTTCATCGGATCCGTAATGTGATATTATTGTAAGATTTCAAATTTCAAGTCAATTGGATTTACCGTTTGTCCGGTACGAATTAAAACGCCTAGAAATCGAGTTAAATCGGTTTAATTTAAATTGAACGTTTTCAGCCATAACTTGCACATACTTCCGAATTAGCTTCCGAAACCTGTTCCATTGTGTCCGGAACGCGGGATAAACCCTAGGTACGCTGGTTACGGCGCCTAAATCGGAGTTCGGAATTCCCGGGATGAATAGTGTTTACGCTAGCTTTTCCTATAAATATCACCTTAGATCTAAAATAAAAAAAAAAACCAAAACCCTAATTTTAATCTACAGCCGCCTCCACCAAATTCAAGGGCCAGAAAACTCTCAACTTCCACCTCGTTTTTCTCTTCATCCATCAATCGATTCGCGAAATCATCAACATGAAAGTTGGAGAGGGGAGTGAGAGCTACAAGTTGAACGGCTATGATCTAAAATGGAGCAGTGTGGAGGGTGCAAAATGGCCGCGTTCATCACGTGCTGACCTACGTGCGCGCGCGTCATAGGGTGGCCGAGCTTCATGGTGGAGGAGGTGGAGATAGCTCGCGTCGAGAGCTTCGCGTTGGCGTTGGTGTGATCGGATTTCGTCGAGTATCGGGGGGAGTAAAATGAAACCCTAGTTGATCAAGTTGGGTTCGGCTTCTTCAGGGAGCACGCACGAAGATGAAGAAGGAGGGGAACGCTAGGATCTGTTGCAAAAGATTTTGGACGGTGGTGATGAGTAGAGGGTATTAAAATATAAAAATTTATGTTGAAATTAATTATTAAAACGTGTACAATCTTGTAAAATACATAACTTTTTCATACGAGGTCGAAAAAATGCAAACTCAGTTGCGTTGGAATCGTATGGACGAGCACTACGCGATGGAGTTGGTTTGGAGTCGTTTGGAGTTAGTGAGAATTTCGGATAAAATTAAACGCGCGTTTAATTTTATTCGAAATAAAAGCTTAAACGGAATTTAAAACCAAGGTGAGAACTTCTCACTCAATCGAATAGATTTCGATTTTATTTTAAATAGTTAGATTTAAAATATTTGAATGCATGTTTGAATGATGACTGTAAATTATTGATTGTTAAAATAGACATTATGCGCCGTTAGTAAGCGGATGTTATTTAATATAAACATATACCGCGAATATTTCATAAACAGTGAAATTGGTATTATATATAATATCAATATATATATATTGGCATATGTATATATTGCAGTTGTTGATTTCCCGCATTTTTTGTTTAGCGGATGAGACCCTATTACGCCGTTAGTAAGCGGATAATATTTAATAAGAACATATACCGCGATAATTTCGTACTGGAGCGAAATTGGTATTGTGCTAATGTTTTTGGATGCAGGAAACAGGTTGGAGGGATCCAACTGGATTCCTCAACAGTATTTATTTAATTTCAGATATTTTGATATTTGATGGATTATCATATCGATATATGATATCGTTGTTAGTCGTGATTGACTATTTGGTGTGTAGCATCATTGGACCCAGATTTTGGGATTTTAAAATGATTTTTAAAGTGATTTTGAAAATATACTATATCTTTGGAATTGATCCATTATAAATAAATAAACGTTATAATTTTTAAAGTTATAAAATTATGGTTTTTGTGAAATATAGTTAAAAAGCTGATTTTTTTAGAAATACGATTAAAAGTCGATTTTTGAGAAATATGAACTAATGATTTTTATAAAATAATTAGATTGGATTTTTGGATATATGATAAAAGTTTAAATATAGGATTTATAAAATTTGATTATTTTATAAATCGAAATGATGAAATTATAAAGGAATTTAAAGACGTTTTAAAAGAATAATATAAATTGATTTATATTAAGAGATTTATAAATGGATATTTATAAATTGAAATATGGACGTTATAAAACGAGTTTTTATAAGTGTTTGAATGTAGTGAAAATGAATTTCCTAAATGAATGAAATTTATGAAATTTTAAACTGTAAAGTTATAAATGGGATTTTATAAACAGTAGGTTTATAAAATTTGTAAAGTTATTAAAGTAATAAGATTTGGATAAATAATTGAATCTTATAAGTTATAAGATTTATAATTATGAAGTTCAATGGAATGGTTTTGCAAACGAATAGATTATAAGTGTTTAACTTATAATATGAACCTGTAGTTTATAACCGAGTTATAAATCGAATAAGTTAATAAAGGAGATGTATAAAAAAGGAAGTTTTTATAGAATAAATAGAAATAGAATTTATAAACGTTGTTTTATAAATTTGTAAAAAGACTTATTTTGATAAGTTAATTGTTATAACCTATTAATGGAGTTATATTCACGTTATAAACAGTGAATAATCCTTTAAGTTAAAAAGAATAGAAATAATGGAATTTGTGAACATGGTTTATTCACGTTTTTGAATAGTGAATAACACGTTAAATAAAATGTTTTTGAATGTGATGTTTTAAATAGAATTAAAACGATCTAACGATGGTTTAAAACATGTTGAGATTCGAAACCATAGATTTCAACATTTATTGTTGAAATAGATGTTTCGAGAAATAAAAGGAAATAGTGGACTATAACACTGTTGTTATAGTAAATGATTTCCGAAAGGAAATGTTTTGAATAGTATTGGGATTTATATATCTATTTTAATTTCGAATCCCTATACTAGTGATTTTGGGTTGTCGTAACGATGTTTTACGCAACATTCGTTTTGGCCCAAATAAATATGTTAAGTGAATGATTTCCTTAAAGAATGAAATATATACTTAATTCGATTTAAGTATATTGAATATTTTCTAAGTGTTGAAAATAAATGATTGTGAATTACTTATTTAATAAGTATGGAAATGTTTTCCAATGTGAAGTGAATATAGAGAATTTATCTTTTTGAAGATAAATTGAAAATGAATAATTGAAATCATATATGCATGAATATTTTGAAATATAAATTCATTATGGAATTTATATGTGAAAGTGGAATTTGTTTGAAAATAAATATTGATTTATTTTTGAAGTGTTGGAATTTTATATCTTGTAAAGATATTTTGGAAAATAAATAATTTGGAAAATTATTTGGAATCTGGTGATGTGTGCATATCAATTGATAGTTCAATAGCCGACTATCAATATTTCCCTTTGATTGGGTATTTGATATGATTGTTTGAATTTGAATGCACACTTATTTTTGAATAAGCGCTCACTATTCGGGTTAACCGGGAAAGGACCATGGGGTCGTATAACCCATTCCGAATATGTGATACGTCGTTGTGAATTGCATTTGAAGATCGGTGTTGAAGACCGAGTATTTGTGAAAGCGATAGGATGACCTATCGATTGTCTCTGCACTGGGTAGCTCCTGGTATTGAGATCTCTTAAGTGATGGGAAATTCGATCGGGATTGTGAATACCCGTATTGCAAGGGCTTCGTAAGAAGTGCCTTCGGTTTTGTTCGAGCCCGGAACAGACTTGTATGGATTGTATGCCTGACATTACAATTTGAGATATAAAGCCGATTTCTTTCAAATATATTTCTGTTGGTGGCGGAGAATTTATTCTTTGCTTAACACCCTTCTTTGAGACGTACGAGCTCAAAGGTTATATAGTTGAAGTTATCAGCAATATATCCCATTTTGGTAATGTGACATGCTGAGTGATGCTGAAATGATCATTGTGTTGATTATTGTGATAGGATCATTTATTTGATCGTCTATCTTAGTGATCATTGTGTTGATCATTTGTTGACCCAAAGCACGGCTTTTGTATAAAGTATGTTTTTGTGGACGTGAATTCATCGAGCCTCACATCCCGTTAATGGTCAAAACAGGAAAGATGCGGCAAGGTTATGAGGGGTAGCTCCCTTTAGGGTATGTGCATTTCCTTCTGGAAAGGGTGGTATCATGGTATGGAGCCCAGATACTTACTCATGTTGATACACTATATCTTTTTCTGTGTGGTGTTGTTGGTGACGAGCGCTCGGTTAAAGGTCCGATGGGACCGGGGGATGCCATATTCGTGTAGTAGTTACCTAGTGATAAAGGTAACCCGGCCTTGTGTTGGCAGAGAGCTGGTTAAGTTCTCGGGGACGTCCAGCCAGAGGCGTTTCCATGTGGCAATGGGAAGTTCCTTGGCCTGACCATTTGTTGGAAATCCAATTCCCAATACGAAACTTGTACGGTTTTAGTTGTAGAACCTGCCATCTAATATGGTAGCTATTAGTAGGCATAATATAATGGTACCTATGCTGGCTAAGATTTATATTCTACTTTCGAAAGGATTTGTCCTACACTATGCACTAATAATAATATCAAATGCTCTTTTTAAATGCGTATCAAGCATCTTTGACTAACATAAGAAGAAATCTCCTCCAAGTCTGCGTTTGCATTGTGTGTGTGGTGGGAGGTCTTATGGTAGTCTCATTTTTAAAAGCATTGCGAATTAATTTAAAAAATATTCCTCTATTTTGATTTTAAAGATAAATAAACTGTTTTGAGTTCTCACACCAGTCACATGACTGACTTGGAGTTTATTGTTTTCCTTCCTAAACTCTGGGTGCCCACCAATTTCCACACGGGCAGACAAGAGTTTAAGGTTTATCAGGATATTCTGGATATTCAGGAGTTGCTGGAGGCAAGCTGGATGGCATGACGTATTACTACTATATAGTATTTCTTTTTCCGCTGCATTGTTTGATGTTGTATGTTGTACACTCTGATGATATGATGTAATGAAATGAAATGTGATGTAATAACTGATATAGTTCTTTGTTTAAAGATTATTCATTTATTATTATATGTTGTTCCGCTGCGAATTGTGAGATTCTGTTGTTGTTCTGTTTTCTTCTGTCCCGTTCTATTTTCAAATTCTCTTGTTCTATTTTTAAAATTCTTCTATCTTCTGTTTTTCAAATTCTCTGTTTTCTTTCTCTGTTTTCTAAAAAAAATTTCTACTTCCTATTCCCTCTATTTTCTATCTCTTCTATCTTCTTCTTTCTTTTTCTTTTCCTAAATTCTTTTCAAAAACCCATAACTTCTCGGTTTTCGGCCTTTGATTTCTCGGCAGTCGATAAAGTGAGTGTCGATGTCGGATTTCCGAAGAACGAAAATCCGCGAGCGTTACATTTGGTATCAGAGCTCTTATGGTTAAGCGACAACCATGGTTCTGTTGGGTATTACTCGTTAGAGATAGAGTCAGCAGTACTCTAGAATGAGTTTGAGTGTAATAATAGCTATGAGAGCGTATTTGTTAGTGAATATGAAATTGTTTTATATTGTGATGATTGGTTTATTGAGTGGCATATGAACCTTCCTCAGCACGGTATGTACAACTTTGCCGAAGGGGTTTCTAAACACTTGAATAGAACAATTCGATATAATATTGATTTTAAAATTGGGTAAATGAAATAATTTTGCCTCGATTATATTTTTATATATAAAGAAATAATTTTTTAAAATTATTAAAGTGTATATAAGTTGATTGTTAGGTTGTTTGAATAATCTAAATAAAAGAGTAATTGTATAAGCAAATGAATTATAAGAATTGAATTATAATTAAAGTGATTTACAATTGTGAAATAAACTTATATATATAAGAAGTGAAACTATATAAAATATGAGTTGTGAATAAAAGTGAATTTAAAGTTAAATGGAATATAAATTTAAGTTGATTTTGGTATCGAAGTAAATAAATCAAGTAGATTAAAAGAAATATGAACTTAAGTTATGTAAATGAAATTCAACTTTGTAATTGAATTGAATGAATGGATTGAATGTTAATCAATTGAATGTAATTAAAATTGATATGAAATAATGAATGAAAGTATAAATTCATTGAAATCTAATGTTATTAGAAGTTGAATAAATTGAATGAGAATGAATATAAGTAAAGGAATTTGGTTGTAACTAATATACATTGGTTGTTATATGGTTGTTAGTTGATTGTTTATAATTCATTAAGATTTAATGAAATTGGAAGCTATGTAATTGAATTCAAATTAGAAGTAAATAAATTTGAATAGAATTGAAAGTGAATTGGATTTAATTAGTGAATGTAAACTAATTAAATTGAGAATGAATGTTGATAAAATCCAATGTTAACAAATCAAATATGATTTAAAGTGAAAACCAATTCATTAAATATTAATGAGAATATGAATGAATATATATTGCTATTGTTGCATTTGCTATGTGACATATAAGTTGTTATGTTGCTATATGTTGTATATTGAGATTATTGTCTATATGCATGATTCTCATGTTGTTTGTTAAGTGTTGAGTAGGTGCGGATCGCGTTGCTTCGCATTTGGAGTTCGCTTTTGCGCTATATTAGCTGTATATGCTTGCTAATAAAATATAAGGTACATATCTCGGATTAAATACCGTACTTTTACACTTTTTCCCTTCGGGATGCCTCATTACTTGATGAGATGTATATTTGTGATATATATACTGTCATTTTTTTTTTCGGATCGAGCCGCGCAAAGGAGACTATGGCGAATTTTTCCGGAAATTTAAGGCGTTAGAAAAATTTGAGAAAATTTTGGAAAAATTTTGGAAACTTTAAACTTTGATTTGGAATTGAAAGTTAAACAATAGTAGTTGTTTTTGAAAAGATAACTAAGTATGATTTGAAAACTTAGTAAAGTATTGTAAGAAGTTTAACTATGAATTTTGGAAAGTTAATAGATTCTTTAACCTTTCTTACTTGTAATTTCGAGGACGAAATTCTTTTAAGGGGGAAAGATTGTAACGACCCAGAATTTTATTAAATTAAAATTTGGATATTTAATTAATTTTAAATATTTATAAGTGAATTTTTAAGTCAAATAAATTTTTATTTGATTATTGGATTTAATTGAATAATTAAATCGATAATTTAATACGTTAAATTATGGAAATAATTAAAAATTGAGTTAAAAATGATTGAAAATAATTTGGAAATTTTTATTTAATCATACTGGAGTTATAGAAATATTTTAGAACTTTTAAAATCGAATTAAAAGTTAATTTGTGAAAATTGAATATTTTAATATTTAATAATTGACTGTAAAATAGCCAATTTTTGGACAGTCTCAGAATTGAACGAAACCAGTTTCATTGGATCCGTAATAGTTAGTTATTACCGGATTTCAATTTTCGTGTCAATCGGAGTTATCGTTTGATCGTGGCAGCTCGAAACGCATCGAATTATTTTTAATTTAAATTTGGCGAGTCAAAATAGCCATTTTTCAAAAAGTCTCGGATTTCGACGAAACCAGTTTCATCGGATCCGTAATGTGATATTATTGTAAGATTTCAAATTTCAAGTCAATTGGATTTACCGTTTGTCCGGTACGAATTAAAACGCCTAGAAATCGAGTTAAATCGGTTTAATTTAAATTGAACGTTTTCAGCCATAACTCGCACATACTTCCGAATTAGCTTCCGAAACCTGTTCCATTGTGTCCGGAACGCGGGATAAACCCTAGGTACGCTGGTTACGGCGCCTAAATCGGAGTTCGGAATTCCCGGGATGAATAGTGTTTACGCTAGCTTTTCCTATAAATATCACCTTAGATCTAAAATAAAAAAAAAAACCAAAACCCTAATTTTAATCTACAGCCGCCTCCACCAAATTCAAGGGCCAGAAAACTCTCAACTTCCACCTCGTTTTTCTCTTCATCCATCAATCGATTCGCGAAATCATCAACATGAAAGTTGGAGAGGGGAGTGAGAGCTACAAGTTGAACGGCTATGATCTAAAATGGAGCAGTGTGGAGGGTGCAAAATGGCCGCGTTCATCACGTGCTGACCTACGTGCGCGCGCGTCATAGGGTGGCCGAGCTTCATGGTGGAGGAGGTGGAGATAGCTCGCGTCGAGAGCTTCGCGTTGGCGTTGGTGTGATCGGATTTCGTCGAGTATCGGGGGGAGTAAAATGAAACCCTAGTTGATCAAGTTGGGTTCGGCTTCTTCAGGGAGCACGCACGAAGATGAAGAAGGAGGGGAACGCTAGGATCTGTTGCAAAAGATTTTGGACGGTGGTGATGAGTAGAGGGTATTAAAATATAAAAATTTATGTTGAAATTAATTATTAAAACGTGTACAATCTTGTAAAATACATAACTTTTTCATACGAGGTCGAAAAAATGCAAACTCAGTTGCGTTGGAATCGTATGGACGAGCACTACGCGATGGAGTTGGTTTGGAGTCGTTTGGAGTTAGTGAGAATTTCGGGTAAAATTAAACGCGCGTTTAATTTTATTCGAAATAAAAGCTTAAACGGAATTTAAAACCAAGGTGAGAACTTCTCACTCAATCGAATAGATTTCGATTTTATTTTAAATAGTTAGATTTAAAATATTTGAATGCATGTTTGAATGATGACTGTAAATTATTGATTGTTAAAATAGACATTATGCGCCGTTAGTAAGCGGATGTTATTTAATATAAACATATACCGCGAATATTTCATAAACAGTGAAATTGGTATTATATATAATATCAATATATATATATTGGCATATGTATATATTGCAGTTGTTGATTTCCCGCATTTTTTGTTTAGCGGATGAGACCCTATTACGCCGTTAGTAAGCGGATAATATTTAATAAGAACATATACCGCGATAATTTCGTACTGGAGCGAAATTGGTATTGTGCTAATGTTTTTGGATGCAGGAAACAGGTTGGAGGGATCCAACTGGATTCCTCAACAGTATTTATTTAATTTCAGATATTTTGATATTTGATGGATTATCATATCGATATATGATATCGTTGTTAGTCGTGATTGACTATTTGGTGTGTAGCATCATTGGACCCAGATTTTGGGATTTTAAAATGATTTTTAAAGTGATTTTGAAAATATACTATATCTTTGGAATTGATCCATTATAAATAAATAAACGTTATAATTTTTAAAGTTATAAAATTATGGTTTTTGTGAAATATAGTTAAAAAGCTGATTTTTTTAGAAATACGATTAAAAGTCGATTTTTGAGAAATATGAACTAATGATTTTTATAAAATAATTAGATTGGATTTTTGGATATATGATAAAAGTTTAAATATAGGATTTATAAAATTTGATTATTTTATAAATCGAAATGATGAAATTATAAAGGAATTTAAAGACGTTTTAAAAGAATAATATAAATTGATTTATATTAAGAGATTTATAAATGGATATTTATAAATTGAAATATGGACGTTATAAAACGAGTTTTTATAAGTGTTTGAATGTAGTGAAAATGAATTTCCTAAATGAATGAAATTTATGAAATTTTAAACTGTAAAGTTATAAATGGGATTTTATAAACAGTAGGTTTATAAAATTTGTAAAGTTATTAAAGTAATAAGATTTGGATAAATAATTGAATCTTATAAGTTATAAGATTTATAATTATGAAGTTCAATGGAATGGTTTTGCAAACGAATAGATTATAAGTGTTTAACTTATAATATGAACCTGTAGTTTATAACCGAGTTATAAATCGAATAAGTTAATAAAGGAGATGTATAAAAAAGGAAGTTTTTATAGAATAAATAGAAATAGAATTTATAAACGTTGTTTTATAAATTTGTAAAAAGACTTATTTTGATAAGTTAATTGTTATAACCTATTAATGGAGTTATATTCACGTTATAAACAGTGAATAATCCTTTAAGTTAAAAAGAATAGAAATAATGGAATTTGTGAACATGGTTTATTCACGTTTTTGAATAGTGAATAACACGTTAAATAAAATGTTTTTGAATGTGATGTTTTAAATAGAATTAAAACGATCTAACGATGGTTTAAAACATGTTGAGATTCGAAACCATAGATTTCAACATTTATTGTTGAAATAGATGTTTCGAGAAATAAAAGGAAATAGTGGACTATAACACTGTTGTTATAGTAAATGATTTCCGAAAGGAAATGTTTTGAATAGTATTGGGATTTATATATCTATTTTAATTTCGAATCCCTATACTAGTGATTTTGGGTTGTCGTAACGATGTTTTACGCAACATTCGTTTTGGCCCAAATAAATATGTTAAGTGAATGATTTCCTTAAAGAATGAAATATATACTTAATTCGATTTAAGTATATTGAATATTTTCTAAGTGTTGAAAATAAATGATTGTGAATTACTTATTTAATAAGTATGGAAATGTTTTCCAATGTGAAGTGAATATAGAGAATTTATCTTTTTGAAGATAAATTGAAAATGAATAATTGAAATCATATATGCATGAATATTTTGAAATATAAATTCATTATGGAATTTATATGTGAAAGTGGAATTTGTTTGAAAATAAATATTGATTTATTTTTGAAGTGTTGGAATTTTATATCTTGTAAAGATATTTTGGAAAATAAATAATTTGGAAAATTATTTGGAATCTGGTGATGTGTGCATATCAATTGATAGTTCAATAGCCGACTATCAATATTTCCCTTTGATTGGGTATTTGATATGATTGTTTGAATTTGAATGCACA
The DNA here is from genome assembly GCA_030765085.1 of Allium cepa. Lineage (NCBI taxonomy): Eukaryota > Viridiplantae > Streptophyta > Magnoliopsida > Asparagales > Amaryllidaceae > Allium > Allium cepa. Next base: position 955,928,431 of record CM060939.1, on the reverse strand, counting down.
CTTATTTTTGAATAAGCGCTCACTATTCGGGTTAACCGGGAAAGGACCATGGGGTCGTATAACCCATTCCGAATATGTGATACGTCGTTGTGAATTGCATTTGAAGATCGGTGTTGAAGACCGAGTATTTGTGAAAGCGATAGGATGACCTATCGATTGTCTCTGCACTAGGTAGCTCCTGGTATTGAGATCTCTTAAGTGATGGGAAATTCGATCGGGATTGTGAATACCCGTATTGCAAGGGCTTCGTAAGAAGTGCCTTCGGTTTTGTTCGAGCCCGGAACAGACTTGTATGGATTGTATGCCTGACATTACAATTTGAGATATAAAGCCGATTTCTTTCAAATATATTTCTGTTGGTGGCGGAGAATTTATTCTTTGCTTAACACCCTTCTTTGAGACGTACGAGCTCAAAGGTTATATAGTTGAAGTTATCAGCAATATATCCCATTTTGGTAATGTGACATGCTGAGTGATGCTGAAATGATCATTGTGTTGATTATTGTGATAGGATCATTTATTTGATCGTCTATCTTAGTGATCATTGTGTTGATCATTTGTTGACCCAAAGCACGGCTTTTGTATAAAGTATGTTTTTGTGGACGTGAATTCATCGAGCCTCACATCCCGTTAATGGTCAAAACAGGAAAGATGCGGCAAGGTTATGAGGGGTAGCTCCCTTTAGGGTATGTGCATTTCCTTCTGGAAAGGGTGGTATCATGGTATGGAGCCCAGATACTTACTCATGTTGATACACTATATCTTTTTCTGTGTGGTGTTGTTGGTGACGAGCGCTCGGTTAAAGGTCCGATGGGACCGGGGGATGCCATATTCGTGTAGTAGTTACCTAGTGATAAAGGTAACCCGGCCTTGTGTTGGCAGAGAGCTGGTTAAGTTCTCGGGGACGTCCAGCCAGAGGCGTTTCCATGTGGCAATGGGAAGTTCCTTGGCCTGACCATTTGTTGGAAATCCAATTCCCAATACGAAACTTGTACGGTTTTAGTTGTAGAACCTGCCATCTAATATGGTAGCTATTAGTAGGCATAATATAATGGTACCTATGCTGGCTAAGATTTATATTCTACTTTCGAAAGGATTTGTCCTACACTATGCACTAATAATAATATCAAATGCTCTTTTTAAATGCGTATCAAGCATCTTTGTCTAACATAAGAAGAAATCTCCTCCAAGTCTGCGTTTGCATTGTGTGTGTGGTGGGAGGTCTTATGGTAGTCTCATTTTTAAAAGCATTGCGAATTAATTTAAAAAATATTCCTCTATTTTGATTTTAAAGATAAATAAACTGTTTTGAGTTCTCACACCAGTCACATGACTGACTTGGAGTTTATTGTTTTCCTTCCTAAACTCTGGGTGCCCACCAATTTCCACACGGGCAGACAAGAGTTTAAGGTTTATCAGGATATTCTGGATATTCAGGAGTTGCTGGAGGCAAGCTGGATGGCATGACGTATTACTACTATATAGTATTTCTTTTTCCGCTGCATTGTTTGATGTTGTATGTTGTACACTCTGATGATATGATGTAATGAAATGAAATGTGATGTAATAACTGATATAGTTCTTTGTTTAAAGATTATTCATTTATTATTATATGTTGTTCCGCTGCGAATTGTGAGATTCTGTTGTTGTTCTGTTTTCTTCTGTCCCGTTCTATTTTCAAATTCTCTTGTTCTATTTTTAAAATTCTTCTATCTTCTGTTTTTCAAATTCTCTGTTTTCTTTCTCTGTTTTCTAAAAAAAATTTCTACTTCCTATTCCCTCTATTTTCTATCTCTTCTATCTTCTTCTTTCTTTTTCTTTTCCTAAATTCTTTTCAAAAACCCATAACTTCTCGGTTTTCGGCCTTTGATTTCTCGGCAGTCGATAAAGTGAGTGTCGATGTCGGATTTCCGAAGAACGAAAATCCGCGAGCGTTACAGTTGATGATTGATATTGGATGAATGGATGATGTCTTATATCTTATATAAACTGCAAGTCATCATGCATTTTCATTTCATTCGGGATTACGGTTTGAAATGATATACAACCGCATTTTATTTTTAAATTACGGATTGAAATGATAAATATCTGTATCACTTGACCATAGGATAGAAAATTATATACAGGCGCCGTGGTATATATATAAAATAATTTTTGAAATAATTTTTATGATTTGTATATGATACGGTTTAATAAATATTAAATTTGGATATGATATAAATATATTTTATATATACATATATAGTTAAATTATCAAATTTAAGCTATGCATAATTTGTTAAATAAAAATGAATAAGTTGAAAAATGGAATTTGATAATTTATATTATATGATGGAGTACAGGTTTAAGATCCGGTATATATATATAGAGTCTTAAATGATTCCAATCAATTAAGATTGAAAGATAAATTGGAAATTTAATTTGAATTGAGCTTATTAAAACATTTAACTCCATAAGTTAATGTTAATTGGTTTAAATTGGACATTTTAAAAGTTATGATATTTATAACTGGATTTAATGAATAATTCTAGTATAAATAAATGGAAGGAAATATTTAGTGTTAATAAATTGAGTTTACTTTAAATGGTTATGGATTTATCATGTAAACCTTTCAAAACTAAATAATAAGAAATGAATTGTTGAATAGAAATTTCCAACCTTAGTTTTGAAATTCATTAAATACTCAAGTTTGAAAATATTAAAAATCGAAGTGTTTTATTCAACTAAAGTGAATCTAAAGGTTATGGGTTTAGACTGAATTTGAAGTAAATAAAATTTGTGAAGGCGCGGGAATTATTTACTTTTAAAGAAATTTTAAATTCAACTGTTTTATTTTATATGCTGTTGAATATCCAGACCACTTAAATATTAGAAGTTATGGTTTTAAAGCTATGAATTTCAAAGTATTATGTTTTGAAAGCTATAATTCAAGTATTTGGTTTCCAGATATTATAAATTTTAAAAATGGCATGATTTTGGAAAGAAATATATTTGAAATAAAATGATATCATATTATTTGGGTTTTAAAAGGAGATGATATCGTATTTATGGGTTTTAAAAAGGATAATTATATTCTGATTTTGAAAGTATATTATTTTTTAAAAAAGACCGCGGTGTTATAATAACGTTTAGTTGTTGAAGAGACCGGGATCGGAAGTTGTCATACTCTCTGCCAACCCCGAAAACCACTTTAACAACCGTGTACGCGGTGGAGATTCCAGAATCAAGTAGGATGGTGGTGGCGTTTCCTTTAAGGTAAATATGTGGACCCGACTCCCGTGAGTTGGCATAAGGTGGCTAAAACAGGAGCGATCGACGGGTTAATAAGGTAGCACCTTTGATCGGACACATCCCTTCGATATTATACTTTGACTTTGGATTGATTCGGTGGCCACTTTTGATTTTTATTTGTGGGTGTGGCTCGAGGTGGGCGGTAGCTGCACACTACGCGTTACCACCGACCCGGAAGCGTAATTCGTATACCTACCATGGCATTGCCTAGTTGTGCCATGTCACCTACCCTATCACGCCTTGTACGAGTTTGGATTTCTCCCGTAGCCCGTGCGGTATCCTCTGGTGGCTTCCCGATCAGGAGGGACTATGATATTGGATGGACTACTGGGACTATTATGTGTTAATTTGGAAAATGTAAAGCCTTAATGCTATTTAAAAGTATGTTTATTTTACTATAGACACTATTATAATAGCGAAATATACTACATAGTAAATAGTTTAACGGATCCTTCGGAGATGTAAATTCCGAGCATCTCTTGAGTTACTGCACTCGTATTTATTTCTGTTAATTTAACTTACATAAGATCTTTTAGTTCTGACTCAAGTGTTTTTGTCTTTCAAATTCGCTTAGGTCAGTCCGAGCGTTTCAGGATTTGAAGATTTAGCTCTGGAGGACGAAGACGAAGATTTGTATTACTATTATCTAGTATATTATTCAACTACAACATTTAATTCCACTGCATTGATATTTTGGTATGTGAACTCTGATATTTATTATATAAAGAAGAAGCAAATGTTTTGTAAACAGTTTTATGAACTATATATTGATTATTATATTTTATCCTTCCGCTATGAGATTCTGTTTTTTTTCTCTTCTCTATTTTTCTTATTTACCCCATAACAATCCGCCCTTCCGTATGGTATGAGTTGGCACGTGTGTCGATTTGAAGCGTGCGAAAAGGCGGGATGTTACATCTGGTATCAGAGCTTTGGTTTAGCGATAATCCTTAGCTTTGCGGGGTTTGATTCTTTATTAATAGGGTAGTAATACCCTATGGGAGTCGCTGAGTGTATATATATGAGAGAGCGTATTTGTTAGTGTTATAAAAAGGTTTTAATATTGTGTTAATCTGTTCCGCTTTGTCTTTATAAATTCTGGTTGATGCACGGGACGATGTGACATCAATAGGAATTTCTAAACACTTAATAGGACAGACCGACATAATATTTTTTTTTCATATGGGTGAATGAAATAATTTTGCCTATTATATTTTCTATATAAAATAAAAAATTTCAAATGATATCTATATTTGGCTGCAATAGATTGGTTGTAGGTATTAAAGTGTAAATAATAACCGAAATAAGATTGAATAATAAAACAAAAGAAATCTGGAAATTTAGAACTTAAGATCCGAGATTTTGAAATTTCTTTCGAATAAATTTTGGAATATAATAATATTGTTTATGAAGACTTTCTGATATAAATATTTTAATGTAATTCGAAATAATTGTTTTAAAAAGGATTTTTGAGAAAAAATTTTTGTACTTTCCTCTCTGTCGCTGGAAAATAATTTCGGTGATGGTAGCCGCATCATCGACTTTCATTTTTGAGTTTCGAAGCGGAAAGGCCACTGTAGTAGTTCTACTACAGATTCATATTTGAAAATATATAAATTTTGAATTATTTTAAATATAATTAGAGATATATAAGTTGTAAGAATATATTTATCTATTGTTTTAAAATAAATTGAAAATTTAACCCGATATTAAATTCTTAAATTTCCATTAATTAATTGTTTCAATTATTGTAGTGAAGCAGAATTTAACTAATAATTGAAACCCTAAATAAAATAAGAGATTTAAATGCTAAGTTAAAATGGACATTAAAGGAAATTTGAAATTCGTAACATATGAAACAAAGAGTAATATTGTTGAACGTTAAATTCAATTAAAGGATGAGATAAAACTTGTATAAGTTCATTTGCATTTTCTTTAACATATATAACTTACCAAATATAAAAAGTTGAAATGTTTAATAAAGAATGTAATGGAAATTGTACAAGTAAAAGTAGGCAATGAAGTATCCAATGAATTGGCTGTTAAATGAGAATTTAATGTTATAAACTTAAGTTATGATTGAAATTTTACCAAGTAAATATAATGAAAGGTAAGTATGACAATAAGTGATTATAAACTTAAGTAATTAAAGTGTAAAAAGATGAGGTCATGCAATTATAAATGAATGTAATATAATAAAGAGAAATTGTAAACTTAAGAAAAAGGTTTGAAGTTATTTCTAAATAAAATGAAAATAAAATTGAAATAAATAAATGGAAATAAAAAGAATAAACCGTTATATGAATGAAAAGAATCAAACAACAAATATATGAATGGAATAAATAAGAATAGACTAAATATATTGCTGAAATTGTTGTTTGTCGTGGTTTGTGGTTGATTGGGTAAGGAAACTTTAAATTTGTTGGGATGGATGAATAATCCATTGTGTTTAATCTAAGACTGTTGAGTAAATGATGCACTTGATGGTTTATTCTTCATTCCGTACAATTTAAAAGTTTTGAATCCGAACAACTATTTGTTTGTTTGATTGTATGGTTGTTTTGTATTTGTTGTGTATGTTGTTTGTTGAAATTGTTGGTTGTTGTATTCATTTGTTTTTAGTGATTGAAACCACTTAAATATTTCACTTTATATAAATTGTTAACCCTTTGGATTTTATTAGTGAAATGCAGGTTATGGAAGTAATTTCCACTGCTTTTGGTTCCATAAATTTAAGCGTAAATTGCCCGAAAAATAGGTACGTTTGGTTTACGGTTTATAGCGCTATTTTATATATTTTCCCATGTTAGGATATTATATTTTGGATAATGTATGTAATATAATTGCTATATTTTGATATTATAGTTTCTCCCGAGCCTCTCCGTACAAAGGAGACTCTGCCAAAAAAAATTCGTAAATTTTGAACTTCGAAATATTTTGAAAATGTTTTCCAAACTTTAGTAATTTGATTATAAAAAGATATAATGATTATAAAATGGGTATATTTTATTTAAAATAATAAATTTTGTAAACTATTGTTTATAAGTTAATATTTTGAATGAGATATATGTATTTTCTAATTCTTCTTTTCCCTTCTTTTCCTTTTCGGGGACGAAAAGTTTTGAGTGGGGGAGAGTGTAATGACCGTAGATTTAGTGAAGTTAATTTGGTAAATTATTGAGTTTTGTAATAAAATTTAGTAGAAATAAAAAAACTTTATAAGCAAATATTGAAATGAACGCTAAATTAAATTATATAAATGGCGACTTAAAACCTATTTACAAGCAATATGAATAAATTTCAATAAATGAAATAGATTAAGTATTATACCTGGATATAAAATTCATTTATAGGAAATTTATTTATATGTTAATGTAAATTTATAAAATATGACAATTCCATTCGTACTTGTAAGCTGTTACTATAAGTTGCGTGTTGAAGAGGATGGATTGAATTGAAATTTATATTTAATTTAAATGAAATATTAAAGGCTTATAATAACGGAAAATTTAGGTAATAAAAGTTAGCACAAGTGGATAAATAATAACCATATAAGAGAAATAAATGTAAGCATTTAAAATATTAATTAATGTTGGTTTGATGATAACGTAACTGGTGATTAATTTGATAGTAACGGAAGTGTGAACGTAAAGTAATAAAAGAGTAGATTTATGTTAAGTAATAATTTGTGGTTTTGGGAAATAAAGTTGAAGCTTTGATAATTAAGAAATTAATAAGAAAAAGTATGCAAAGTAAGTTATAGAATGTAAAGTAAGTTATAATAATAAGTAGAAATTGGATGACATTAATACAAGATAATGAAGTGCAAATTTTAGGTTTTAAATAAAGTGTGGATGGAAATTTGATTGGTTATATTAATTGAATGGAATTCAACTTTGATGGGATAGGTAAATGGATATTTGGTGATAAACTTAAACGGACTTAAATAGTGCATTTATTTAATTTATACATAATAATAAGTAATGATTGAATAAAAACCTATACCTGTAAATATCTATAATATTTGAGTGGAAATAATAAACTTATAAATGTGGGTTTGAGATTTTTACAACAATTTTTATGAGTTATATACTTAGTTCATTCAATTAAATTGGAAATCATTGTAATAAATATAAATTTAATGTTATGCAAATTGAGATAAATAATTGGAAAATGTTAAAGTATCTGGATATATATATATATATTAAAATAAATGGTAAACCCTTTTATTTGAAATTTATGAATGGAATGAATATAGGTTAGAGTAACGATTATTGTATGTTGCCTATTTTGGTAACTTGTTAATTTACAATTTTGAAATCAGTTACAATAATTTTAATTGAGTATTGCGTTAATGTTAATTAAAGTAGTATTTGTAAATGTTAAGACTTTTCGTATTGGATAGTTTGTTGTAATATAAGACTTGGAAATAAAGTTATTAACGTATTGGAAAACGATTACATTTAGATGAAATTAATTGTCTCATTTATGTGGGTGAGAACTGTAATTGAAAAGTATAAAGGTAATGAGCAAGGGAAATGCATATTTATTTCATAAGTTAATATAAAATTGTGAAACCTATTTAACGAATTAATTGGGTTTCTAATTTTTGCACATGTATATAGTTGGGTTGGAATAATAATTTGGAATAACAACTTCAATATATTTGGAAATAATAATTTATACAAAGGGAAGCTGGAAATTTGAATATATATGGAATGAAATGTGAGACAAGTGTTAACTGCGTTACAAAGTAATGATAGGCTCAATTAAATTGTTGGAATTGAATCTAATTAGTTTAATTGGAAACCTATTAAAATAAATTTGGATTGGGTGATTATTTCCAATTAAATCAGTTCACGTTCCAAAATTTAATGCTAGTTTATTACATATATGTTTATACCTAAATTTAAACTTATGTTTAGATCCAATCAGATCATTAAAAAGAAAGGATTATTTATAATATGAAGATAGGCTAATTTAAGGTTAGTAATTAATGGGTGGAATGAAATGGGTTTAATGTAAATGTTATATTAGGCTGTAAATCAATTTGTAATAAAATTTTATTTAATTGGAAGGTAATCGATAATTTATGAATTTGATGGTAAATATATACATATGATGATGATTGTTGATTTAATAAAGAGAATTGAATACGGATGGTATAAAATTTCATTGAAATAAGATTTTATAATTTATTGAATATACTTTAATTAAATGTAAACATAAATTTTTTGCAATAAATCCTTATTTGATATGGAGGTTTTGGTTAATAAATTTGAAGCTAATTACAGTCAGAAATGATAGAAATGGTAAGTTGACCATTTATTCATAATAAGATCTAAAAATCAAATAAATGGATTTTTGGAATTTAAATTGACAAATTGTGAATTCATTTAAATTCGGATCCATCTGCCTATTCCAACTTCATCTATAAATACCCCGCTAAACCCTAGCCTCCACGTACTCTCATTTGTCTACGCGTAAAATTTCTTCAGCTCCTTCTCCTCCTCAATGGCAGACAAAATTTCAAATCCAGATCCATTTCAAAATCAGAGTCAAAAAGTCAAAGTCGTCAGAAAAATCTCAAAATAATATATGTTGAAGCTCTCGACGAGCGTAATTCAATGGTGTAATTCATTTTTCAATTCGATGCATCGTTTGACCAAAAATCGTGGTCAAAATTGATTTGGGCGTTTTTGACTGGTGCGTTTGATCGGAAAATCCCTTCTGGGTTATTTAGAGGGGCTAGCACGTTGTTCATCGGCGAAGTTTTGCGGTGAATTGATGGTCGAAATGGTGGCTAGGCATTGTCAAGGATCGGTCAAACGGAGGTGTGTTGGGTTCCACTTGCTGTGCGCGCGTTTATGAAAGAGGGCAGTGTGGTTGACGTGGCATGTTGCAAGGTGAATTGTGTTTTTTTTTTGTTATTTTATTTTTGAAATTCAAGCGCAATTTTCGCTATATTTTTACACGTACGGACTCGAATTCACGCGAATTTTTTTTTAGGATCGTAATAAAATTCCAGACGCTTTGACACTGGTTTGGACAGATTTGGAGACCGTCGAATTTTGGGTTTAAATTGGATTTAAAATTCAATTTAAATTCAAAAGGTGAGTGCTTTAACCCACTCACAACTTCTAAAATTTCTTATGTTTGTTAAATTGATTTTAGATATGAGTAGAAATTTATTTATGACTGTTTGGCATGTTTTATTCATTATCTCTGTTAAGTCGCATTTATTTAATTTAACAGTTATTTAATTTTATTATTGCATATAAATTGACAGTTAAAATTTATTTGTTTGCATATATACTGATAGTTAAACAGTTAATGAATTTATTTTGAATATAAACTGTTAGTTAATAACTGTCGTTTATTTCCTGTTATATTGTATATGTTATATATTGATGTTTGTTTAAATTGATGATGATTGAAATAAATTGATGATGATTGAAATAAATTGGTTGACGATTGATATTGGATGAATGGATGATGTTTCTACCTTATATAAACTGCAAGTCATCATGCATTTTCATTTCATTCGGGATTACGGTTTGAAATGATATACAACCGCATTTTATTATTAAATTACGGATTGAAATGATAAATATCCGTATCACTTGACCATAGGATAGAAAATTATATACAGGCACTGCGGTATATATAAAATTATTTTTGAAATAATTTTTATGGTTTGTATATGATGCGGTTTAATAAATATTAAATTTGGATATGATATAAATATATTTTATATATACATATATAGTTAAATTATCAAATTTAAGCTATGCATAATTTGTTAAATATAAATGAATAAGTTGAAAAATGGAATTTGATAATTTATATTATATGATGGAGTACAGGTTTAAGATCCGGTATATATATAGAGTCTTAAATGATTCCAATCAATTAAGATTGAAAGATAAATTGGAAATTTAATTTGAATTGAGCTTATTTAAAAATTTAACTCCATAAGTTAATGTTAATTGGTTTAAATTGGACATTTTAAAAGTTATGATATTTATAAATGGATTTAATGAATAATTCTAGTATAAATAAATGGAAGGAATTATTTAGTGTTAATAAATTGATTTTACTTTAAATGGTTATGGATTTATCATGTAAACCTTTCAAAACTAAATAATAAGAAATGAATTGTTGAATAGAAATTTCCAACCTTAGTTTTGAAATTCATTAAATACTCAAGTTTGAAAATATTAAAAATCGAAGTGTTTTGTTTAACTAAAGTGAATCTAAAGGTTATGGTTTAGACTGAATTTGAAGTAAATAAAATTTGTGAAGGCGCGGGAATTATTTACTTTTAAAGAAATTTTAAATTCAACTGTTTTATTTTATATACTGTTGAATATCCAAACCACTTAAGTATTAGAAGTTATGGTTTTAAAGCTATAAATTTCGAAGTATTATGTTTTGAAAGCTATAATTCAAATATTTGGTTTCGAGATATTATAAATTTTAAAAATGGCATGATTTTGGAAAGAAATATATTTGAAATAAAATGATATCATATTATTTGGGTTTTAAAAGGAGATGATATCGTATTTATGGGTTTAAAATGGATAATTATATTCTGGTTTTGAAAGTATATTATTTTTTAAAAAAGACCACGGTGTTATAATAACGTTTGGTTGTTGAAGAGACCGGGATCGGAAGTTGTCATACTCTCTATCAACCCCGAAAACCACTTTAACAACCGTGTACGCAGTGGAGATTCCAGAATGAAGTAGGATGGTGGTGGCGTTTCCTTTAAGGTAAATACCTGGACCCGACTCCTGTAAGTTGGCATAAGATGGCTAAAACAGGAGCGATTGACGGGTTAATAAGGTAGCACCTTTGATCAGACACATCCCTTCGATATTATACTTTGACTTTGGATTGATTCGGTGGCCCCTTTTGATTTTTATCTGGGGGTGTGGCTCGAGGTGGGCGGTAGCTGCGCGCTACGCGTTACCACCGACCCGGAAGCGTAATTGGTATATCTACCCTGGCATGCCTAGTTGTGTTGTGTCACCTACCCTATCGCGCCTTGTACGAGTTTGGATTTCTCCCGTAGCCCGTGTGCTATCCTCTGGTGGCTTCCCGATCAGGAGGGACTATGATATTGGATGGACTACTGGGACTATTACGTGTTAAGTTGGAAAATGTAAAGCCTTAATGTTATTTAAAAGTATGTTTATTTTACTATAGACACTATTATAATAGCGAAATACACCATATAGTAAATAGTTTAACGGATCCTTAGGAGATGTAAATTCCGAGCATCTTTTGAATTACTGCACTCATATTTATTTCTGTTAATTTAACTTACATAAGATATTTTAGTTCTGACTCGAGTGTTTTTGTCTTTCAAATTCGCTCGGGTCAGTCCGAGCGTTTCAGGATTTGAAGATTTAGCTCTGGAGGACGAAGACGAATATTTGTATTACTATTATCTAGTATATTATTCCACTACAACATTTAATTCCGCTGCATTGATATTTTGGTATGTGAACTCTGATATTTATTATATAAAGAAGAAGCAAATGTTTTGTAAACAGTTTTATGAACTATATATTGATTATTATATTTTATCCTTCCACTATGAGATTCTTTTTTTTTCTCTTCTCTATTTTTCTTATTTACCCCATAACAATCCGCCCTTCCGTATGGTTTGAGTTGGCACTTGTGTCGATTTGAAGCGTGCGAAAAGGCGGGATGTTACAATAAACAAAACCCGATTTTCAAAGGATGATTCAAGAATGGATTTCAAACAAAGATGGAGATTTAAATTGGAGGAACTCTAATCAATAGAATCTTGATTCGAAGATAGACTCGATCGAAGATGAGATTAAATTACAAAATAGAAGATGGATATACTTCTATAAATCGCGGGCAACCTTAACCGGGTCAACCGTGACTTCAGGAATATAATCGATGCGGAATTCCAAAACAAATCAACATTCGATCGCCAGAGATAGAATTCGGCATATCAAGATATAACAACATCGTAAACCGAGGATACAGAAATCTTCGGTGAATCAATGCCAATTGTAAAGGAGTTTTCACCCCCTTTACAAATCATTCAGTGGAGTTATGGGATACTCCATAATCAAACGAATATAAATAGGGAGAGACAAGAATGAATTTCGGAACCGATGGACATTCCAAAATTCAAAGAAACTTCCAATCAAGAGAAAGGAGTTCAATCCCGAACAAAAGTGATTCCGTAATTAAATTTTCCATACATGCTAAATTTGCCTAGAGCAAAAGCTCTGATACCAACTGTAACGGCCCGATATTTTCAACTATTCGCATCCGCACATGTCAGACTTGAATTGCTCAAAATATCAGATTGTTAATTTAAATTTGGCAAACTTAACATATACGGTAAATAAATCAATCATAGAATCACGGATACATAATAGTACGATAATACGCAGCGGAATAAATGGATAGTAGTTCATGAAGCTACTATATAAACATCAGAGTTAGAAATAAAATACAACAGAATATCTCAGATGCAGTGAAGTCTCCAGTACGAGCAGATGACTTCTCTGAACCAATCAACTGGATGACTGAAAGGATAGATAGCTGGATCTTCAAGCAAAGCTCCAACTTCGAAGGTTAGTTCCAAATGTTGTATCACTCAATCTGACCCGAGAGTAAAGCGAAACACAAAAACACACGAGTCAGGATTAACATTCTTATATCTATAAATCCAACTCAAGTGAAATATCAACTGAAATACAAGTAACTTAAAGGATTTTGGGATAACCATCCCCTAAGGATCTACAAAACTATCTACAAGGTAGAAATATACACTATAACAACGTGGTCCTTTCAAATTAATTTATATTTCAAAACCAAAATATCATTTTCACTTCAAAATAAAAATAGATATATATATATATATATTGAAAATTTTATAAAGTAAAGTATTTATAATTTCCTCAAGTTTCACCGATCACTTCAAAATCAACTCGACTTTCCTATTCAGATTAAATTAAATCTCAAATTTCAATTTCCATTCAATTTAGTCTTCTAAAGAACAAATTCAAATTTTATCAATTTCAAATATAGATCTGAATCACAATTTAACTGTTTAAGTCCCGTATTTCAAAGCTTCAACATTTCAAACTAAACCTAACAGTTTCATATAGATCTTGATTTAACTTCATTATTATTTATTCTTGAAATATCCACTCAATATTACTTATATAGCCTTGTATTACAATTCATTGTATTTGCCTTCAATTTCTTTAAACGTGAATATTTATTAAATCACTAAAGTCAAAGTTATGTTATGAACTATATTTTAAGTTTTCAAATTCAATAACTTTCGAATTTGATTTAATTAAACAAAATTATTAATTAAATACCATTCCAATCAATTCAACTTTATCTTCCTTAACATATACAAATATTGGAAATCTATTTAAAATAAAATACTTAAACATATTCTATTAATTAAATCAAACTTTATTAAATTAAAGTTACTATTAAATCTACTTTACATTAAACATATTTATATATAAAATATTTCCAATATAAACTAAAACCCTATATTTCTCCTAAAACCATAGAAAATCATTTCAAAATATTTATATATGGACCAACGGCGTCTGTATATATACTTCTATCATATGGTTAGTGATACGGATGTTTATCATTTCAATCTGTAACTAAGTGTATATATATACGGGTAGATATCATTTCGACCCGTAATCCCAATTCAGTTCAAATGAAAATCGCTTGGGTTTATCATTTCAACCCATAACGATTTTCTCCTATTCTAAAGTCCGTTCGGGCATGTATCATTTCAACCCATAGTGAATTCTATACTAACAGGGAACTTGCAGAGTGATAGCAGATAATAAAATAATAACAGGCGTATATCATCAATAATTTAAATAAAATATAAACAATAGGATATGGTGTCATATCCCATAGGTCAACAGTTACAGATAAAACAAAATAACTACGGCATTATATTTCAATTGTCATTTCAATTGAAATAAAATTTAATAAAATACAAGAACGTTAATCGTGAGTGATTGCTCACCTTTCAAGGCTAGAGATTTTGACGACTCAACGAGATACGAATTGGACCATCGAATAGTCCAAACAACAACTCAAAACAAAGTAAGATTTGAACGCGAATTGGACGAACAAGACTGATGATCAAAAATTGATAAAACGAATCAGAATTGGATCGATGAAGGTAAAAGGTATATAGGTGGATTTATATACTAAAGTCAAACATGTAAAATAAATTGTATGTTATAATTAAAACAATATTTGTTATAAATTTAGTATCGACGAAATCAACTTAAGTCCAAAATAGTATGTATATATATAAACAAATATATGTAAGATATTTATATATATGCCACCCACTACATGCATGTTACTCAAATGTATATAGACCCATTATAAATCTATGCAGACCCATCGGCATACAAGTATAAGTTATATAGTAACCTTTATAATTCTGTTATGACTCACACTTTAAAAGATAACTGTAACTATTTATAACAAAATATATATAATAGGTTTTAGACTAAGAATATACGCACAGCCTTTACAAAATATATGCACAGCCTTTTACAAAATATATGCACAGCCTTTTAAATTTCCAAATATCTGCAATCCTCACTGCTATAAGCTAACCCACCCACTGCAACACGCAACTACCCACATATGATTATTTATGTATTATTTTAAATGTAATGTAATGTGCCTATAACACAAATATAAACTTATATACTAATATATCTTTATGTATCAGTTATGCGCGTAATTACAGTGACATATGTAACTTACATTTTTATCAATAATAAAATTTATTACTGCAAACGATATATATATTAAGTTTGAATATAACCAAGAGATTATAACATACTTTTTAATATAAATTGTAAATAAAAGATCTGAATGTAGAACCCATGTGTTAAGACATATACCTTAAAACTGTAAAATACATATACTTATATATATGTGAACATATTATTTATATAAGACTTCTTGCAAAAAAATGATCGATTTAAAAATAATGATATAAATCTAAATATATTCAGCTCTTACAATTATATATACAAACAAATATGCAGACCCTATATGTAAAATAAGGCTAAATATGCACACATGCTCCTGTTTATGTAACCAATTGAATGTTGACAAGTGTGTATATAACAATTGTATATATAAGCTATCTACAAATCATCAGCGTACTATATATATAGATAAGACAACTTGTAATAATTCGTATGAATTCGTATATATATAAGTATAAAAAGGTAAACAGAATATAGCTTTTAACTTTTAGGTAAATACAACACAACATATTTATAATATAGATATTACCTTGTATAAAAGAATTGCAAAGGTTGCAGAGGAAAGGAGAAAGGTAGGGTTCGAAAAATAAACGAGGAGGGGACTGCTATCTACAAGCATGCGAAATATTTTTTTTTGCAAAGAGAACAAAATGAGCGGTTGAATGGAGAAGAATGCCACTTATGTCCTTTGTTGTATTCTCTCACAAACAACACCAGATGACTGAGAAGAGAAAGTGAAAGGACAGATACAAACGTATAGATTTATATTGGGAATATCGAGGCCAAAAGTGGATAAATATAAAGGTGAATAAAGTGGGCCGTTTAAAATTTAATGAATGCAAAGTAACGTATAACTTTTATGAACGCAAAAATGACGTACCGATATAAATGTAAAGTAACGAATATGGAAAAATTCAAGTGCAAATAAATGAAAACCAATGAAGTTAAAAAGGCAATAATAGTGTAAATGTGAATCGTTGCCACATAAACAAATAAAACACATACAAATCTTTTACCGGTTATGCGATGGCAATGGTCACCCTTAATTGAGCTGAATAATAAAACCAAATTTCTATTGTTTGAGCACCACGTTTCAAATTTGAAATGTAAAGTAAAAATATAAGGGAGGAAATCAATTGAAAAGTAAATGAAAAGCTGCACGTTTTAGGCCTATCCACTTTCTTTTGAACGAACATGTGTATGCGGTGCATTTTGTTTCCATCTCAAGATGAAAGAAATATTATAAAACGTTATAAAGAAACGTATGGAATTAAATATAAGTAGTTTTAGTGGAAAGAAAATGAACGGCTTGAGTGACCAAGTGACGTGAAGATTTTTAATACATACATAACATATATATTGAAATTTTAAAGCAGGAACGAAACAGTGAGAAAAAGGAAAGTAGAAATAAAAGGTCATGAAAAGTAGCAATGAGTATATATGTTAGAAAAGTAATAATTTTATTAGCAACGGTCATCCACTGTTTAGCTTCCTTATTCAAGCGAATAAATAATGTGGTCTAGCTGTAACGTTTCAAATTTTGAAACGAAGGAAATAGAAATGGGACGTGTTGCAAAAGGAAAGCCACACATAAATGGAATAAAACGTTAACCATGAAACGTGCCACATTCAGTGGAAACAAACTGAAATGATAACGTCAAGCGCGGGAATCAAGGACAATAAAGTAGAAAGTATGAGAAACGTAAAAGTGAATAAACGAATGAATGCAAGCTATAGATATATATATAAAAATGATGTAAAATATTATATTTCTGCCAGAGAGAAGAGAAAATGTTTGAAATGGAATAAATAGGGAAGGAACAAACCCGAAATGAATTTGCAACGGATAGAAAATTAAAGAGCTACAGCACGAATACAGGAAGTAATAAAGGTAAGGTATTGATTGGTTTGTAACTGATGTAAAATTTGAATGGACAGGAAAGAATAAAATTTATGGTAACAGTCGATTCCCTTGATTTCATGCAAATTTCTGAATCAATTATAATTATACGTAATCCAAATATTAATTTTTTTTAATTTTTATTTCCAAATTTTATTATCAATAATTTCTCAAAAATCCAATTCAATACGTTATAAACTAATTAAAAATTGCTAAAATTTTATGGGTCTTACACATATAATCTCACCATTACATGCACCATTTAATTTATTTCATTATTTGTAATTATAACCAAATTAACGTAAAATTTATTTCAATTGAAATTACATTAAATAGTTATCTTCATTATTCAAACAACATTATTAAATCATATTCTTAATATTTCCTCAATAATAAATCATAAATTTTCATTTTTCACAGTATTAAATTTCAAAATCTTATTAATTTAATAGTTTCAATTATCAAAATTTACAGGTCGTTACAGTCTGAAAGGTAACTGTGATGACCCGGAAAGTTTAACGAATTAAATTAGAATAATTAATTGCTTTTATAATGATTAAAGGTTAATTTTAACTTGAATTCAAGATATCAATGTTTACTTGATTGTTAAATCATTGAATTGTATAGTTTAAATATTGAATTTAATAATTGAAATTGGGTGCATTGTTGAATCTGAGATGCTAAGCCTGATTAAAATAATTTGAAGGCTTATAAAATTTATATTGATAGCATTGAAGGTAGTGAAAGTGTTGAAATTGAGTTTGGTAGTGTTTTGTTTAGTTTTAACAATATATCGTTTAAATTAGCATTTAAAAATAGCTTTCCGAGACACAGTCTCGGAATTCGACGAAACCAGTTTCATTGGGTCTGTAATAGTTATTTATTATCGGATTTCAATTTTCGACGCAATCGGGGTTGTCGTTTGACCCTGGCAGCTCAAAACGCTTAGGATTATTTTATTCATTTTAATTTAAAATTGATCGTTTTCTACTGTAACTCACACATATGATTGAATTAGCTTCCGAAACACATTCCATTGTGTTTGGAATGCAGGTAAAACCTTATAATCGGCTAGCGGCATTCCTTAAGAGGACTTTAATTTTTATTTGGCAAACGTTTTGGGAATTTTATAATATGATAACATTTAAAGTCAAAGATATTTTTATTAACAAACGAGCGTATTCAAGAAGATTCCCAAATTTCTTTTTATCTCGGACCCTCCTCTCTTCTCTTCTCTTCAGGCGCAAATAGAAACTCAAAATAAATAATAAATAAACAATTCATGGCGATCGAAAAGGGAAGGTGACTGCAGGCCACGAGTGGATCTCGCGTACGCGCGCGCGATAGGGGCAATGTCGTTTAGGGATTTTCGAGCGTACGAGGTGGGGACGCAGTCGCGAGTGGTAGAGGGTCGAAGGCAAATAGCGACGTCGTCGCAATTGGGGTCGCGCGTGTGAACTTGGTGTAGGGGAGGACCTTGAAGCCGCGGCGTCGCATGTGGAGCTGCCAACGGTGCCGAACTGGGTGGTTGGAGGCGTGGCAATTTTCGCAGCTAGGGTTTGAGGTTGTTGGGTTTTCAGCCATGTTCACGTTCTGTCAGTGGATGATAATCGGGATGTAGGTGAGTGGATTCATTTTAAACATTGTGTATACTCAAGTTAAATCCTTAGTTTATTTGAAATATAGATTGTAAATGTAATTTATAAATTGAAAGAAACTTCATAAATAAATGAGATTATAATTTGAAATAGAATTCCAGAAAATATGTGAAAATAAGGTAAGATGAAATTTCAGAATAATGTTTAAATATGAATTGGATGGATTGGGAATTTGGAATTTTTGGGAAATTTAAAATTCCTTTGGATTTGGAAGTGGTTTCGAAAGGTTTTGGAAAAATAATAGTATTATTTCAAAAATATTTTTGTGTTGAATTTGAAATCTGGGAGATTTGAAATAAAAAAAATTATTTGGGAATGTTTTTAAAGAGATAAAAGCATTGAACTGATTCGGTCACAGGAAAATAACGTCGATGATGACTACAGCATTATCGATGTCTATTTTCGAGTTTCTAGAAGAGAAATTGCTACCAAATTGTTTTACATTGGAATTGTTTGTGAACTGGGTTTGGTTTTGAAATTCAAAGGGGTAACTGAATTTGCCAAAGAATTTTGGATATAGTTGAATTATAAGGTGATATTGAAATTTTGGAAATTTGTTTAAACTCTAGAATCTTGTTTAAAATGTTTATGAAATAATAAAAACATATTGGCTAAATAAAATGTATAATTGCGAGTTAAAAGCAAAATGTGAATGTAATTGATTATAAATTGAAATTGTAAAATTGAAATTGTAATTAAAGTTGTACAAGTTTAAAGATCAAACGGAATTTGATTTGAAGTTGAAAGGAAATTGAGAATCAATTCAACTTGAATTGGGGTTAAATCAATTTCAATGGAAATTGAAGATTATTCAATTTGGAATTGGGTCAATTTAAATGGGAGTGGAAATTTAAATTGAAATGTTAGGGAAGTGAACAGTTTTGACTCTAGACTATTTTCAATATAAATTGTCTTAATATAAACTTATTTTTTTCTAAGTCATTAAATATATACAACCTTTCTTTCTTAAAGCCAAATTATTTTATACTTGTTTTACAATCATTTTTGGAGCTATTTAACCATTTTTCAGCTATTTTCCAAATTCATTACTATATTTTAACTATGTTACAAATTAATTACTAATTTACAACTATTTTGCAATTATCTAAAAAAATTGAAATTATTTAACCATTTTACAGCTATTTTCCAAACTATTAATTATTTTTCAATTACTTATCTATTTTTAAAATTTTCAAGCTATTTTCTAAATAAACTGGTCGGAGTTCAAACTGTTATTGGTTAAATACCCAACTGAGATAAGAATTGAGGTAATAATCCAAGTGGGGATTAAGACAAATGTGAATAAGTGCATGAAAATTTAAGTGAATGTGAATGGAAAGGAAATTGATTTAGTTAATAATCAATGAAGTTAAATACGTAGGAACTACGTATATTATTCTATTCGCATAGTGATTTGATCCAGATTCAAGCATAGAATTTCGAGATAGTTATATCGATCCGAGTGGGATTTTTCACTCGATTTTTGACGGCAAACCTGGATGTGGATTGTTGATTGGTTCTGGATATTCTCTATCATAGTATAGCTATGCAAGGAGAATGACGGTTTCTGATCAAGAAACCAGATCTGAGTCCGCACTAGGAAGTCGGGTGGACGATACTAGTTCGGAAGTGAAATTGTGTGATCGAGTGAGCGATCAAATTGGTATAGCGTACGAATGATATGTGTACATCGTACGGATTTTAATGAAATTGATATCGGAAATTCGTGAATAAGAAATGTGAAATGGTACTTTTCAAATGAAAGAATATTTTGAGAAATATACAATGAGTAAAGGTGAAAATTGGATATTTCTAAGGATTTTGGAAGTGTTTGAAGTATAAAAGGAATTTTATACGAGTTTAAAGTGATCTAAAGTTTTAAAAATTATATATGTATCTGTATATATATAAAGTACCTTATGAGGGTTTTGAAAGGGGTTTTGAGAACCTTTGGATTTAGAAAGGCTTTTGACTTTTGGGTAAAATCAATATGAGAATTTGGGAAAGCCTAGTTTGAGAATTATCAATTTTGGGATAATCGATTTTGGGTAAAGGAGCTTTGTATTGTTGGGTGCATTTCCTACACACCACCGATTCAGGAGAAGGAGACCACCGGTCCAAATTAACTCCATCTTCGTCATCACCGAATCAGGCCGTAAAGCACCCCTGCCGAACCACACTCCTACCACCGAGCCAAGGTAAACCGGATCCAAATTTTCCAGGCCAGATTGCTCCAGCCTAGGCCCACCAATAGCTATATACATCCAAGACCCTTACCCTCAACCTCACTCTATAAATAGAGGGGCAGGGGTACAACAATGGAGGACAAGTTTGAGAGCTCAAGCACGGATAAAACTTTCAAACAACTTTCAGTTACTTGTAATCAAAGCTCTGTACTTGTAATCTGAATAGAAAAGGAGAATAACATATAAAGTGGACGTAGGCACGTTCTGTCGAACCACTATAAATCTGGGTGTCTTTTACAGTTTAGTCCATCTATTTCATATATCTGTGTACATCACCCAAACCATTAAGAACAACATATAATCAACAAAATCATACGACTTGGTGGTGTTTGCCCATTTTTTGTGCAAACATTTTTGGTACTTTCACTGAGAACAGGAGCTCGAAGCTTCAGCTTCCCCCACTTAACACTTTTTCTATCAGCATCGTTCATTGCCTGGAAAACATGCCTCCCGGACGAAAGAAAGATGCTAACAAAGGAAAGAACATCGCAACTGGCAGTATCCCAGATCCAGTGAACAGAGACCAAGACGATCGTCCAGTTCCAACAGAAAACTTAAATCAGGCAGATCCGACAGCCCCTGCTACGGAACAACCAATTACTAGGGTGGATCTGGACAGGGTTGTGGCTAAAGTAACTAACCGCTTCGCATCTCAACAAGAAGCCTTAGTGGATCAACTCATGTCACGCTTAAGGGATGTCGAGGAAACAAACCGCCACACTGAATCATGGGGTTAGTCCCAGTCTGGAGGATCTAGGAGACGACAAGGGTCTTTCTTCTTCGAAGAGGCTAACAACAGAAACAGCTGTGGTAGGAGCCGAGCCTGGACTCAGCCCGAATTCCGACCCGAGGAAACGCTTGGAACCGAACCCAACGGGGGAGGTACCAGGCAAGGGTCGGATGTAGCTGAGCCCGCCATGCTACCTAACCATAGAAACACCAAGGAACGGGGCCGAGCTGGAGTCCAGTCCGAAGTTGGACCCGAGGAAGTGCTGAGAAGAGAACCCAGCAGGGAAAGATCAAGGCAAGGGCCAACTGTGGCTGACCCCAGCATGCCCCCGGAAGACCAGAGGCAGCCATTAGAGAATGTTAGGAGCGATAGACGATACCATCCCTACAGGTTATCTGGATGGAATCAATCCTGCCGGGAAGAACCAAACTCATTTCTATACGCTCCAAGTTCTGATGAAAGATTGGCGCGATTGTTCAGAGAGTGCGTCCAACGGGACCAAAGAGATAGAGGGATAGGCGCTAGGGTAACCAGCCCCTTCACCCGTAATATCGAAATCGACATCACCCCCCGAGAATGGAAAATGCCAACAATGGAACCTTACAAGGGAACCTCTGACCCCGTCGTACACCTACAAAGATACACACAGCACATGCTCATGAGCGGAGCAATAGAGGGAGTATTGTGTAAATGCTTCCCAATATTCTTGGCAGATCTAGCTAACTCCTAGTTCTACCACCTACCCCAAGGGTCCATCAACTCGTGGGAAATGTTGAAAGAAAACTTCATCAGCCAGTTTCGCATTCATGTGGAACAACCCAAGGACCCTTATTACTTATCTAATATCAAACAAAAGCCTGGAGAGACAATGCAGCAATATTTAACCCGATTCAATGCCGCAGCGGCTGCAGTTCAAGATGTTGATGAGAAACTTATCCTAATGGCCCTCTGCGGTGGCGTGCAACCAGATACTAAATTTGCTAGAAGACTAACGAAAGAAAAACCAGCTACTTTACCCGATTTCTTCCATGAAGCTGGAAAATATTTGAGACTTGAAGACGCTGCCACTGAGAGGCAGTCGGGACAACAGGCTAAGGCAACTCCAGACAGGGTTCCCGCTGCAGCAAAGGATATTCGGAGAAATGACTCTAGAGACAATGCTGGAGGCAAGAAGGGAGAAAAGCGCTTATATCGACCAGGACCAAGATTTGACTCTTACACTTCTTTGAATGAAACAATCGAAAACATCTTCCTAGCAACCCAAGACGAAGTTAGATACAAGCGCCCCCCGCACAAGAAGGAATTAGATAGCGCACTCAAGTCTGGAAAGTTCTGCCCCTTCCACGAATCCCGTGGACATGACACCAATGAGTGCCACCATCTCCGGGACTTGATTGAAGAACACATCAGAATGAAAAGGTAGAGCGCTATGTGAAAGGTCAGAACAGGACTTCGACTCATGCCGATGAGAATCCAGGGCTACCCCTCCCGAAAGTAGGCGGAGGGAATCACAACACCAGCGGCTCTAGTCAAGAGAAGATAGTGGTCCATACCGTATCAGGAGGACCACACATCGCCGACAGAAGCTGGGCAGAGATGGAAAGATACGGTAAGTCACTTAGAAACGATGAAGGCTACGTTAATTCTGTTATGGAAGAACGCCACCCGAAACGGAAAGACTATGACGACATCACATTCAGTAGGCGTGATCTAGAGGGAAGGCAGTACCCACACATGGATCCTATGGTCATCTCTGCCTGGTTCGGTCCAGCCAAAGTTTTCCGAATTTTAGTAGACACTGGGAGCTCCATAAATATCCTATTCAAGCATGCTTTCGACAAAATGGGCTGTCAATGAAGGATGTGTCTGCCTGCAACAAACCACTACATGGTTTCACTGGAGATGCGAAGATGTCCCTCAGGCAACTGGACCTCTTTGTTGAAATAGGAAGTCATCCCCGCTCCGTTATGCGAAAACAAACATTTTTACTAATAGAGAACCACTCGGCCTACAACACTTTTTGGAAAGACCAACCTTGTCTGACTTCCAATTTGTCCTAGCCCCATGGTGCCTGAAGATGAAATTTCCAACAGATAACGAAATAGGAGAAATAGAGGGAGATCAAGACACTGCTCGAGACTGCTATGTAACTGAACTTCGCAACAACCGTAGAAAAGATAAAGGGAAAAATGCAGAGACTACTCTCTGCATGAAAAACCTGGAAGCATAGCAACTAAAGAAAGCCCCTCCTCTTCGATATACCAGTGATCCTTCCAATGAATTAGACCCCAGGGACAAAGAGGAGGAGGCCACCGCCGAGCCTGCAGAGGCTATGGAATTCGTAGCTGTAGACAAACATGACCCAAGTAGACTATTGAAAATCAGATCTCAACTAAAAGAAGAATTAAAGGATCAACTCATTGATTTTCTTCGCCACAACATGGACGTATTTGCATGGACGCACGCTGACATGACAGGAATCTCCCCAGACGTAGCATGCCACATGATGAACATCGATCCCACCAAGGTGCCAGTAAAGCAGAAAAAGAGAAGCATGGGGGCAGAACGATCAGTAGCCCTCGAGGAAGAAGTAATGAACCTACTTGCCAATAACTTCATACGAGAAGCCATCTACCCAGAATGGATCGCCAACCCGGTACTGGTAAAAAAGGCTAATGGGAAGTGGCGAACATGCATCGACTTCTCTAACTTAAATGACGCTTGTCCAAAGGACTGTTTCCCACTCCTCCGAATCGATCAGCTCGTGGACAACACAGCCGGACACGAACTCTTATCCTTTATGGACGCATACTCAGGATATAACCAGATCCCTATGCATGTCCCCGATCAAGACCACACTAGTTTCATCACTGACCGAGGATTGTACTGCTACAGAGTAATGCCTTTGGACTTAAAAACGCCGGAGCTACTTATCAGCGCCTCGTCAACAAGATGTTTGCGAAACTAATAGGACGAACTATGGAAGTTTATGTGGATGACATGCTGGTAAAATCGAGGAAAGCCAACGATCATGTAAACCACCTGGAAGAGATGTTTCAAGTACTTCGCCAATATGGAATGAAGCTGAACCCTCTAAAGCGCTCCTTCGGAGTATCGTCGGGAAAGTTCTTGGGATTCATCGTCCATGCCAGGGGGATTGAAGCAAACCTCGAACAAGTTCGGGCTTTGCAAGATATCAAGATACCATCCACTCGAAGAGATATGCAAAGCCTAAAGGAAAGTGGCCGCCCTAAGCAGGTTCATCTCTAAAGCAACCGACAAATGCATCCCTTTCTTTGAAGCTCTAAAGAAAGACAAAGGAAAGTTCGAATGGACTGACGAATGCTCGACAGCCTTCCTTAACTTAATCGAACACCTCCAGAGACCACCAGTACTCTCAACTCCAAATGAAGGCGAAGAACTATACCTATACCTTGTTGCATCGTCCCATGCCTTAAGCGCCGCTTTGGTGAGAGAAGACAACCGCGCGCAGCAGCCCGTATACTTTGTAAGCAAAAGATTTACAGGGGCAGAAGCCAGATACCGTAAACTTGAAAAGCTAGCATACTGTTTACTAATCACGTCACGGAAACTGCGACACTATTTCCAATCTCATTCCATCAGAGTTTTAACCGATCAACCGCTAAGGCAGGTACTCCATCGCCCCGACACTTCTGGGCGACTACTTAAGTGGTGCATTGAACTGAGTCAATATGATATCACCTACCATCCTTGCACCGCTATCAAAGGGCAAGCCATAGCTGATTTCATTGCCGAATTCACTACTAACGAAGGTAAGGAGCAATCTGAAGTAGCAGAAAATATCAAATGGAATCTCTTCGTAGATGGAGCATCAAATGAACAAGACTCGGGGGCAGGTGTTGTGATAATCACCCCCAGGGGAAGGAAGCTGCACTACGCCCTAAGGTTGGAATTCGCTGCCACCAACAATGATGCAGAATACAAAGCAGTGATAGTCGGATTAGAACTTGCCCTGGAGATTGGAGTCGGTTCTTTATGTCTCCATAGTGATTCTCAACTTATTGTAAATCAGATACTGGGAGAATTCCAGACTCGAGGAGAACGAATCATCGCATATCTAAAGAAGACCGAGTTGCTGCTCAATCAATTGGATCACTATTTAATCAAACACATTCCTCGAGAAGAGAATCAGGAGGCCGACGAACTGGCAAGGCAAGCTAGCATGAAGTCCCGAACAATAACGATCTCACAGCAACTAGCCCTGAGTTACGAGACAATGAATATGATAGCTGCAATCAAAGAGGAAACTTGGATGACTCCTATCCGGAAATATTTACAAGATGGCACACTGCCCGACGAGCGTAACGAAGCTAGGAAAATCTTAAGGAAAGCTTCCCGCTACACATTACAAGAAGGCATCCTCTATCGGCGCGGCTTCTCTAATCCCTTATTAAGGTGTATCGCTGGAAGGGAAGCCAGGGAAGTCTTGTCCAACATCCATCAAGGAAGTTGCGGAGATCACACCGGAGAGCAGGCTCTAGCCAAGAAAACACTCCGATACGGGTATTACTGGCCCACTTTAAATAAAGACACCTTGGACTTCGTCAAAAAATGCAACAGATGTCAGAAATTTTCTAAGATTCCCCGACTGCCCACAAATGAGATTACTCAAATGACCAGCCGTTGGCCCTTTGCAATATGGGGAATTGACTTGATTGGCGAACTGCCAATGGGCCGAGGCGGAGCCAAATATGCCATAGTGGTAGTTGACTATTTCACCAAATGGGTGGAAGCGGAGCCTCTAAATAAAATATCTTCAGCAAAAGTTATTAACTTCTTGATCAAAAATGTTTTATGCAGGTACGGGGTTCCACTCAAAATCATATCGGACAATGGACTTCAGTTTGACAGCGAGGAATTCACCGACTGGTGCCAAGAGCACGGAATTCACAAAAGCTTCTCATCTGTGGCTTACCCCCAGGCAAACGGACAAGTCGAAGCTGTCAACAAAATCCTCAAAACCCTAATCAAGAAGAAACTTGAAAAGTCAAAAGGCACTTGGGTGGATGAACTTCCTACGGAACTTTGGGCATACCGCACATCTTATAGAACATCAACAGGGCATACTCCTTTCTCTTTGGCATACGGATCGGAGGCCATGCTTCCAGTTGAAACTGTAGTGCCTTCCCACCGTTGGATCCACTACAACCCAGAAGAGAACGAAGAACTCCTCCACATGTCTTTGGATCTAATTGAGGAGAGAAGAAATGATGCAGCACTTAAAGCAGCAGCTCACAAGCAAAAAGTAGCCGAACAATACAACTCCAAAGTTAAACACCGCAGCTTACAAGAAGGAGATCTTGTCCTCAAACGGGTCTTCCCGCGCCCCGGGGCGCTAGATCCAGTCTGGGAGGGACCCTATGTAATTCATAAAGATCTCCACAACGGAGCTTATATTTTGTCAACAGTGGACGGAGAGGTGTTCCAGAGGGCATGGAACATCCAACACCTTCGTCGATACTTTTCTTAACTTGTACTGCCCATATGAAGTGAATTAACAAAGAGAATCAGTGGACGTAGGCATTTTCATGCCGAACCACTTTAAAAATCTTGTCTCATGTTAACTTGTTCCTTTATGTCTTGGCTACTTGTTGAGTTTTATCCTTTTCTGTTGAACAAAATCTTGCATTGCCATTCAAGACGCATCATAGCGCGGCTTCACCTGGACAAGACCTAACAGGTACTATACGAATCTATGCACTCGCCAATGAGACACTTTTGCTCCGGCATCCCTCTGCTGTGGGTTAACTCATTGCTCGCGACTGCCCTCAAAGCCAACTGTAATGAGCCGATTATAAGCCATCAAGAAGGCCGACTATAGCCGATGGCAACTCATTACGGCGTTCGGCTCGCCGGCAACTGTGAACCTACTTTAAGCCCCAACATAAAGTGTGGCCAGCCAGGGGTAGTTCACGGTTGACCATCGGCACCCACGCTAGCCGGCCACAGTAAATCGAATAATACCCACGATTGCGGGCCATAATGGCTCGGGTAGTTACTATGCGCGATCTCGGCTCCGATATGTCTTAAGTGCGGCTGTGGTAAAAAAGATAAACTCCCCGCGGAGGCGTAAGATGGGTGACAAATGTCTCCAAGACCCACAGCTAGGGAAAGTGACTACAAAACCCATTTGCCACGAACTTAAGCATATCGACGGCCTTCCGTGATTGGAAGTTTTACTATTTCTTATATTTCTATTTTATTTATAAAAACTTTCCTCCTATCCTCTATAACGATCCCTAAAGTACAGGACACAGAATAGGAGATGCCCGCCGATGGAAATAGGAACTCACAACTAGATGACTTGACACTCAACTACATTCCATACTCAGCTACCCAAGACATTCAAAGCTACCATATACAGCTAAAACTTGAAGGGCGGTACTTTCTTCTCTTGTATATAAATACGTAGCTATAATTTATGCGCACATCACACTAACGTTACCAAACATAAGTTATAGTTTAAGCAAGAACTTAGCATTAAACACAATTGAATCACTAGCACATCCACAGCTATCTTTCTTATGCAACACATCAAAGTAACAAAAGCATTCAAATATAGCAGAATCAGTCTATGTTATGAAATTACATGTCAAAAAATAAAGCCGTTCATTACAAATGATATAATTACAACCCAAAAGTACATTAATGTTTTGGGACTAGTATATACAGGAATGCCAAGTAGGCCAACAAATATCAGCTGCAGTAGGGCTCCGTCTCTATCCTGCTCGCCCTCCGGGATCTACTTGACTACAGGATCAGAACTCCCAGCATGCTGGCCAGGGGTCCCGCCTGTCCGATTCGGGAAAAGAATCCATCAGATAAATTATACGCAATCAAGTTAAGGAAAGATTGATAGGGAAGACTTACCAGCATCTGCTTCCTGATCATCATCATCCAGCTGCACGCCTACCTCATCCGCAGCGAGCAGCCGCATGCCCTCCTTAACCGCTACCTTCTCTTCCTTAGTAAATTGGGCCGTAACCACACCCATCCTGAAAGTCGCACCACCTTCCTTATCCACATCGGCCTTAGCCTCCTCCAAAGCCCGAAGATATATCCTAGCCATGACCCGGGGATAGTCGTCCATCCAGGACAGGTTGCCCTGCTTCCAAGTTCGGAAATACATGTCTTGGAGCATCTCATCCATCATCCCCTCGTTCTCCTCAAACTCTTTCATCCGGGCCTCAGAAGCCGACAGCCGTGCGACGGCAGCATCTCTCTCCAATCGGTATCTCGAGCAGTCAGCCTGAAGGGATTTCCGCATCACTTCCATCTCCTCCTTCAGCTTGGCCTGAGCAAGCTCTGCGGCCTCAAGCCTCCCAGATAACTCCTCTACCTGCTCAAGATCCGCACTCCGAACCTCATCCACCGTTGCGACGGCCATGTCAATTCGTTCTCTGCAAACAGCCTCCATTTTTCGCAACTCAGCCTTGCTAGCCTCTTCCATGGTTTTCCTTAGTCATCTGGAGGCTGCCTCATGCTGGGATATCTGGATAGCCTGATCGGCAAGCTGTTTGGACTGATCAGAAACCCTTAGCCGCAACCGAATGTTAGCACTTCCGATTTCCTCTCCAGCCTTGGCCAGTCGAGCGTGATGCTCCATTAGCCTCTTGGTCTCTTCAGCCACCCGATCGATGTTTGCCTTGGCCTCATTCCCCATGGTCACAATCCGAGTAGTAAGCAAATCGAGGTCTAAGGACTTAGCCTCATCAAGCACCCGTACCATGGGATTGCGGGGGAAAGATGCTCACCCGTGGATTCGTCAAAAGAAATGTCCTGAAAACTCGGGTCCAGATCCGGGTGGCCGGCAAATGGATTGCGAACCAAACCAGGGTGGTCTATCGAGGTGACGGTTGGATTTTCAGACGGATGTGGGGAAGGCATAAACTCAGTATCTTCCTCAGTAATATCATGGATAGGCTGGACTGGAGGCTGAGGGCCAGGTGAAGGTTCAAACAAAGATCGGCCCCTCTTCCTCTTTTGCATATCTTCTTCAATAACTCCGAGAAGAGGGCGATAGCCAACCACATCTCCAGGACGGCAAGTTGACGACTTTGGTTTGGCGAAAGCTTTGAGTAGCTTGTACTGTTCAAGGTGGTGCCGAATATCTGATGTCTTGGCCACCTTACCCCTTCCTGGAATAAAAACCAAGTGTTACAAGCATGCATGAAACTATGATCCGAGAAATATGTTAAGTTAAAAGGAGTAGGAAAACGCGTTTGTTTTACAAACCCTGAGGGGGAGTGGGATACTGCAGTAAGTCCTGAATCTCATTCCAGGACGGGAGCTGGCCATAAAATGTTACTAAGTCCTTATCTAAAGGGAGTCTGCGGAAGTTAAGAATTCATCTTGAACCGCCAGAGTTTCTTTAGCTGAAATACTCTAAGAAGATAGACTGGCACCCGTCCCGGCCTTGTCAGACTTCTTCGATTTCTCCACCAAGGCCGGCCCTTCCCCCAACCCCTCGAAGGCTTGACAGAAGGCATCATCCGTCCACTCTTGAATCTCACCCGCTTGCCCAGAAGTCAAGGCACCAACGCCACTACCACCCTGCCCTTCGTCGCCATTACCACCGTCACCTTCTCCATCACCTCCGCTCTCCTCCTCGCCTCTTTCTTCCTCTCCACTTTCCTCCTCCGGAACATCTAGGCATGTGCTGGAAGAGGGTCCATCAGATTTCTTAAGATTCTTTCCCCCGAGGACTGGAGGTACCGAGAAAGGTCTCCTCTTGCTACTCTTCGCAGTAGCCCCGTCTTTAGCTTTAGCAGCCCTCTCCTCGGCTGTATCTCTCTGCTTAACCACAGATTGACGTGGCACAATTAAGTTGTACTCCAGGAGAGTGGCGTTCCTGATCAGGTAAGAAGCCGACCTATCCCGTCCCGAAATGGCCTTTATTTCCACAGCCATCTGTACCAGGCGATCATTCTCTACAACCGCAAAGCCACCTGTCGCTAGCAAGAAACAGAAGCATATAAGAAGAAGCATTGCAATCGGGACAGAGAAATTACAAATGAAATTCAACTTACAGCCAGAAGTGAAAAGGAGAAAAGAAACAGAGTCGTCCTTGACGAAGAACCATTCCTTCTTAAACATGGTGAACTTCGAGTATAAGTCCAAGACCGGCTTGAAGGACACGGCCGATTCCAAACTGATGTATGGGGACCCCTTCTTGTAACCTCTCAAATTATATAGGTACCGAATCTCCCGGTTGGAAGGGGGCGCCCATACTTCCTCTGGAAAATGATGAACAAACACACCAAGATAGCATAGGAATTGGGCTGAAGTTGGAATGGAACCACCTTCAAATAGGTAAGAAAGCTAACTATCCAAGCATTGATTGGGGGAATGGCCCTGCACATACATTGGTATCGGCTGTAAGCGAAATATCCTTCAGGAGGATCATACGGCATCACACCATCTCTCGGCAACAGCATACTCGCCCTGTCAATCCCAAAAGAGCGAGCGATGACATCAAGTTGCCCTTCTTTGAGCGAGCTCGGAAAGCAATCGGGAGGAGAGTTCAGAAGCTCCTGAGGGCCATATTCGTCCACTGATGACCTCGGGGCAGGTCCGTGTCGCGCTGGTCCCGGCTGGACTAGGGGCACGACGGTAGACTCACTTCTGTCCGCAGATTTTTTCTTTTCTGATCGGGTTTCCACTTTGTGAGACATTTACCTGCAAACACAAAAGAAAAGCACATTATTAGAACAAGGAGGTGCATAGATACAAACAAGCAAGGTTTATTCGGCATTTCCAATACCAGGGTTCATTCGGCATTCTCAGTACAAGGTCCATCCGGTATTAAAACTTTAAGTACATTCGATAAAAACGAAGTAAATCGAAGAAGCCATTCGGCAGTCACCTGATTCGGCAGTCACCTGATTCGGCAGCTAAGGATTGATTCGGCAAAGTGATTGATTCGGCAGGAAGTTCTGATCCGGTTATCTCGTTCGGTAGGGGATAACGGAAGCCCTAGGCTCATACTTATAGGGGAAGATTGAATAACCGGACCAGCTGGTTCGGCTCTCAGGCCGAATATGTTTGTCCAATTAAAACAAAGCACGCCATATGCAGGCATATGCCCTACTTTGGGGGGCAAATGTTGGGTGCATTTCCTACACACCACCGATTCAGGAGAAGGAGACCACCGGTCCAAATTAACTCCATCTTCGTCATCACCGAATCAGGCCGTAAAGCACCCCTGCCGAACCACACTCCTACCACCGAGCCAAGGTAAACCGGATCCAAATTTGCCAGGCCAGATTGCTCCAGCCCAGGCCCACCAACAGCTATATACATCCAAGACCCCTAACCCCAACCTCACTCTATAAATAGAGGGGCAGGGGTACAACAATGGAGGACAAGTTTGAGAGCTCAAGCACGGATAAAACTTTCAAACAACTTTCAGTTACATGTAATCAATGCTCTGTACTTGTAATCTGAATAGAAAAGGAGAATAACATATAAAGTGGACGTAGGCACGTTCTGGCCGAACCACTATAAATCTGGGTGTCTTTTACAGTTTAGTCCATCTATTTCTTATATCTGTGTACATCATCCAAACCATTAAGAACAACATATAATCAACAAAATCATACGACTTGGAGGTGTTTGCCCATTTTTTGTGCAAACATGAATGATATCATACTAGGTGTATGATTTGAAGATACTATATGTGTATAGTATAAAATATTTTGACGATGGCTCTGGGGAAAAAGGCACTTCCTTGAAATGAACTTCTCAGGAGTGTCACCGGGTGGTGCTGCCTTAAGCCCTAGGGGGGTTCTAAAGTTGATCATGTGAGGAGTCCGGACAAAACTAGTTCCTGAGGATTATGAGTAGTGTATACCATAGCGAAAGTCGTGTGTGCCGCTGAGAGCCAACAGTCTGCGTTTGATTTTATATCGGTAGACTGCGACCTATGGTATAACATAGTGAAAATCGTGTGTGCCGCTGAGAGCCAACAGTCTGCATTAGATTTTATATCGGTAGACTGCGACGTATGTAGGAGTGGAGAAGTTTCATTTCGACAGTGAAATCAGAGCCCGCGGAGAGCCTGCAGTTACATGGACTTTTGCTGCGACGGCAACGTAACCCTGGATGTAATTGTGATCTGTTGTGTGGGATCCATGGCGTAATTGAGAGGTCGCGGAGATCCTGCAGTTGCATGGACTTTTGCTGTGATGGCAACGTAACCCTGGTATGTAACTGTGACCATGGATGGGGACGATGATTTCCAGAGCATTCTCACCAAAGATATTTCCTCTATATTTTCAAAAACTGATTTCTATAGTTTCAATAAAAATATTTTCACTGGATGTTGAGAATGAGTCTGCTAAGTACTTATAGATTTTCAGTTCTACGCCTGATCAACGTACGACTGAATTTCTATGAGAACAAGGATGGACTGGTTGAGACATCTAGTTATAAAAAGTATTTTTTATAAAGAGTTATTTTAATAGTATGATGTGAATTTAAAAGCATTTCTAAAATTTTTAAATAAAGATATTGGAATTTTGGAAAATAAGGAAACCCAAACTGGAATTATAAAATAAAATTTGAAACTCGGGAAATTTAAGAAGTGATTCTTTGTCATTAAAATCGAATATTGATTTAGAAGTTGAAAATAAGCTAATTGGTTAAATAATTGTTTGATTGAATATGTTAATAAAATTTAACTTTGGTAAATAAATGGATTGTAAATTAATAATGGAGTTTGGAAATGAATTCAAATTTTAAATAGAACTCGACTTGGATTTAATAATGAAATAAATTAGAAGAGATGTTGTAAAAATAAAATAGGTTTGGATTGAAAAAATGTGATGGTTTGAATTATAAATAAAATTCAAGGGTGATTTGAATAATATTTAATGAGTTAAGTAGATGAATTTAAAAAATTTAAATGGGTAAATAAATGGGTTAATTGATTTAAGAAATAAATGGATGGAGTCTGATTGAATAAGAACTAAATCAAAGATGTGATTGGAATGAGATTATCAGACTGAACTTAAGTTCGGTGACCTATTAATTTGAAGTTCAAATGAGTTAAGTATGTGCTTGGTTATTATTTTGATAAATTGAGAAGGTGAATTAAAATAAAAATAAAAATTAAAGTGGATGGGCTAACTAAATTTAATGGGATTTGATTAAATGAGAATCAAATCGAAGTAAACTTAAGTTTGATGTTGGGATAAATTAAAGTAAATTAACTTAAGTTTAAAATTTATGGAAGATTGGCTTCGAATAAGAGTGGAAGCCATTAAATAAAGGCTTGGATTAAATTAGTTTGGGAATGGTTATTAATTTATAAGTTTGAATGTGCCATGCTTAATAAATTGTTTTGAATGAATCCAATGTGGGAATGAGATAAAATGCAATGTACGGTTGGTAAATAAATTAGAAATGAAATGGAATTAAATTCAGAATGAGTTGAAATTAATTTAAGTAATTATAAACTACATGACTACTCTATTAAACGAATATCGTCAAAATTGCATAAAATGGTTGTCGTTCGGCGTAAATAAAAGTAATTAAAATTCTATGAGTTGATAGAGATTTAAATAAAATTGATTATGGATCATTTGAAGTACATATGAGCTTGTTTGGATTAAAAATCAATTGAATATAAGAAACTGAGTTACAAGTCATTAAAATTGAATGAGATGGCATATGAATTGTTTTAAAGCAATTGAATCAGCTTTAAAGTTATATAAATCGCTTATGGAAAGCGTTTTGGTGCTTGTTGCTTATGATATACATGTGTTTAACTATTGAATATAAGTGAAATGCTTGTGATTTGCTATTAAAGTAAATGAAATGCTGATAAATACTCTATATATGGCACTTACATATTTAAGTTGGGTAAGTACAGGTATCTGAAGGCCGTTTGGCTGGATTTGGTTGCGCTATTTGCTAAAATAAATAAGCTGCTTGCTTAAAATGCTAAATAAAGGTACGCCTACGCAATAAAAATAGGAAATATGAACTGTTTTTGCTTTTTCCGACCGTGTGGGTCGATGTATACATATTTATATCTCTTGTCAAATTGCAAAAGCTCCTCCGTACAAAGGAGACTCTGCCAAAAAAATTCGAAAATTTTGGGAGTTAGAAAATTTTTGGGAAAATTTTTCTTAACGATAAAATGATTTAAAATTGGGAATTAAAGTAAATTTGTATATGAAACTAATATAAATCAGATATACTTGGAAGATAAAATTCAACATTCAAGATTTAAAGCAAATTGAATTTGTATGAAGTGGGGAAAACTGTTTGAATAGAAATGGATATGAAAACTTCTGTAAGGAAAAGTATGTAAAGATTTGAAAGGGCTATGATTGGATATTATTGATAAGTAAGATATGCAGGGATTATAAGGAAAAAGGGAATTGGATTTGATATCAGAAGATAAATTTGAATTGCCCGACAAAAAGGTATGTATTTAAAATTTCTGAATGAAATTGGATTAGGTTTTTGATATAGCCACTTGGCTTTTGTTTTCTTTTGGATCTGGAAGCCCGTAGAGGCCTTTTGTAGTTGTACCGAGCTAGCCGCGCAAGGGAGACGCTGGCAAAAAATTTCAGAAATTTTGAGAGATAGAAAAATTTTGAGGAAATTTTAATAATTCAAAATAAGTTTTAAATTGAAATTTAAATAATTGAGAGGAAGGGTTTTGTTTGAAACTACCGAAGGTTTTGGGAAGTTGGTGGATGTGATGATGGGTTTTAATAAAGGATAGTTGGTAGAATGTTGAATAGTGAGCTGTTGAAAAAGTAAACGGGTGTTAGACCATTCTCCCTAACTAGTAATTTCGGGGATGAAATTCTTTTAAGAGGGAAGGAATGTGATGACCCGGAAATTTTAACGAATTAAATTGGAATAATTAATTGCTTTTAAAATGAGTAAAGGTTAATTTTAACTTGAATTCAAGATGTCAATGTTTACTTGATTGTTAAATCATTGAATTGTATAGTTTAAATATTGAATTTAATAATTGAAATTGGGTGAATTGTTGAATCTGAGATGCTAAGCCTGATTAAAATAATTTGAAGGCTTATAAAATTTATATTGATAGCACTGAAGGTAGTGAAAGTGTTGAAATTGAGTTTGGTAGTGTTTTGTTCAGTTTTAATAATATATCGTTTAAATTGACATTTAAAAATAGCTTTCCGAGACACAGTCTCGGAATTCGACGAAACCAGTTTCATTGGGTCCGTAATAGTTAGTTATTACCGGATTTCAATTTTCGACGCAATCGGGGTTGTCGTTTGACACTGGCAGCTCAAAACGCTTAGGATTATTTTATTCGTTTTAATTTAAAATTGATCGTTTTCTACTGTAACTCACGCATATGATTGAATTAGCTTCCGAAACACGTTCCATTGTGTTTGGAATGCGGGTAAAACCTTATAATCGGCTAGCAGCAATCCTTAAGAGGAGTTCAATTTTTATTTGGCAAACGTTTTGGGAATTTATAATATGATAGCATTTAAAGTCAAAGATATATTTATTAACAAACGAGCGTATTCAAGAAGATTCCCAAATTTCTTTTTATCTCGGACCCTCCTCTCTTCGCTTCTCTTCTCTTCAGGCGCAAATCGAAACTCAAAATTGAAAAAAATAAACAAAGCATGGCGACCGAAAAGGGAAGGTGACTGCAGGCCGCGAGTGGATCTCGCGTACACGCGCGCGATAGGGGGGATGTCGTTTAGGGATTTTCGAGCGTACGAGGTGGCGACGCAGTCGCGAGTGATAGAGGGGTCGAAGGCAAATAGCAACGTCGTCGCAATTGGGGTCGCGTGCATGAACTTGGCATAGGGGAGGACCTTGAAGCCGCGGCGTCGCATGTGGAGCTGCCAACGGTGCCGAACATTGTTGTTGGAGGCGCGGCAATTTTCGCAGCTAGGGTTTGAGGTTGTTGGGTTTTCAGCCGTGTTCATGTTCTGTCAGTGGATGATAATTGGGATGCAGGTGAGTAGATTCATTTTAAACATTGTGTATACTCAAGTTAAATCCTTAGTTTATTTGATTGATTTTTTATTTCATACATCAGAATATTTAATAGTAAAATATGGAATTAATTTATTTTTATCGGAAGTTCATATAGGTATATTTTAACTTACTGTTAGGAAATATATATAACTTAAGTTAAGATATGTAAATCACGTTAAAGCGAATATTTTGCAAATTCTTGAATTGTTATATGTTTATCAAAATATTTAACAGTAAAGCTAAATATCAGAGAATGAAGGAATTCTTGCTTCATTCAACTCTATAGATTTAAAATTAAAAATGGAAGAAAAATTTTAATGGTAGTAAAGTAAGGGAAAATGCTAATAAATTCGAAAATTTTATTTATACAAGGTTCAAATCAAAGGAAACTAGCCGGGTTAGTTCGTGGTTGGAATCGATACTACCAGAAATTGAATATGAGTAAATCTCACTCTGATGGATTTTATTTAATTTAAATAGCTAATTTTAATAATTGGTTGAATGATGAAATTGATTGGATGTGCACTGATGATGATATGACTTTGGTTTTGCTTGATTCTCGAGTTAATTGTGGTTTGACTCGAAGTATATTGAGTTTTGAATTGTTTAAAACTTAAGTCATAAATAAGAGAATTTTTTTTTAGTTGATAAGGGCTTAGAGATTTGTAACTAATCAGGTTAGTAGGGAAATTAAATATATAATTAATTAATTCAATTAATTAATGATTTGGGTTGATCAATTCAGT
Organism: Allium cepa; assembly: GCA_030765085.1. NCBI lineage: Eukaryota > Viridiplantae > Streptophyta > Magnoliopsida > Asparagales > Amaryllidaceae > Allium > Allium cepa. Next base: position 955,890,990 of record CM060939.1, on the reverse strand, counting down.
AATTAAGGGCTTGAATTATTTAATGATGTTTATTTAATTTAAAATAATCAATGGAGGGTTTGTTAGGTAATTACTTAATGTAATTTATAGAATATAATTACCTTGTGGAATCAATCAAGAAAATAATTAAGATGGTATTAAGGAGTAATTGATTTATAATTAATGAAGTAATTAAAGATTAGATTAATTGGGATTAATTAATTCATAATAAGTGACTTATGAGGAGTTAATTAATATAAGTAATTAAGAACTAGTGAAATTGATTATGGTTAATAATTTGTGAAGTAATTAGAGATTACTTATTGATTTGGTAAGAATAATTGATATCGTGAAATTAATTAAAGAGAATTACTTGAATGGAGTTGGAAGATAATTAATCCAAGGTTGTTAACTGAGATGAATGAATTTAAATGAATCAGATTATTTAATCTAAATTTTGGCACATAGGATACTTATTTTGAAATAAGTTATCACCATGACAAAGTGTGATTTCGTAAATTGACTTGTGAAATCAAATGGCTGGAATGAAATGATTTAAGCAAACTGGATTTATTTTATCTGAGTTTGGTACTTAGAAAAGGATATGTGAAATAAGTGTTGATTATAGCAAATTGTGAATTGGTTAAATTTATATAAGTTATCCCGGGTTTATATTGTTGTTTTCTTGGTATTCCATGTTAGTTGGGTTTACTCACGCTGGTTTCCAGCCTGACCCAGGTGTTACTTTGGTGTAATGCTCGGGTCAGACCGAGTATTACAGATTTTCAGGTAGTTACAAACTGGAGCTCAGGAGGCGAGCTGGATGGCAATATCGTATAGAGTATTTCCGCTGTATTTCTGAGACATGGTAATTGTATATATTCAGTGACTGTATATATGTGAAAACTCTGATGTATTATAAATGTAATTGATAGATACAGAATGCTTTTGTAAACTGTTATTATTTACTATTATATTTTATCCGCTGCGAATGTGAGATGCGGATGTTTCTGTTCTTCTTCTTCTGTCTCTTTCTTTTTTTTCATAACTATCTGAAATTTTCGGGTTAGAAAATTCCGGGTCGTTACAGTAACGGTGCCCTATCTTGTCCGATTTCATTGTTCACCGAGGGTTAGTGCAAGTTTGAAATCAACGAGTGGTGATAAGGGCATGAGATGTAATTTCCGTACACGATGATTTTGTTATTCCTGATAGTTGATTTGTTGACTATCGATTCTGCTATCTTCTTTGTGTTCATCGATTTAAAACGATTTATGTCGAAAGTGACTCAAACCAAAGTGCAAGTGGAAGCTAAGCTATATGGGGTTGCTCTCGTTAGCGTATTTTCACATCTACTCTGTAATGACCCGTAATTTTCGATAATTAATATACTCAATTTAATAAGATTTTATGATTAAATATTGGAAGAAATAAAATTTTGTAATTTATTAATGAAATAGTGAATAAAATGAAATGTAATATTGCTAAGTCAGGATAATTATTAACAACTTAAATTAAATTCCAATCAATTGAAATGAATTAAAGGTTATGTTTGGTTATAAATTGAATATAGGAAACAAATGTAAATATTGAAGTAATTAATGAAATAATATATAGTAAAGGGTAATTGAATAAAATCAGTGTTAAGTAGGTAATTGTAACATTTAGATGTAAATAATAACTTATTAATGCGACCAAAGGTTAATGGTAACAATTATTATATGTTACCTATTTATTCAGTCTATTAAATTAAAACTGAAAATCAATTGCAATTAATTCTCTTAACTAGTGCAGTTAATGTAGATTAAATTGATAATTAAAGAATTTTAATTCAATAAGATGTAATCAATGTAAATTATATTCATAATATAATAGTTGAGTGAATAAGAAGAATTGAAATCAAGGCTGATCAATTTATTAGAATTTAAGCTGTAATTAGTAGATTTATTGCATATAAATGTAATTAAACTTTACGTTATTGAGAATTAAGATGAAAATTGGAGTATATTAATGTAATGAAATGTAAAACAAATGTTAACTATGTTATTAGATTAATAGTTGGTTGAATATAAAGGTTGAAATCAAATTAAAGCAATGTATTGAAATTAAATTATAATAAATTAGATTTAATTACAGTGAAATTGAACACTGTAATTAGTGTAATAACCAATACTGAATTGTCATATAAACTTGTTTTAAGTCATTGTAAATGTCTAAGTGATTAAAAATGATGAAATTGGTTAGTTTATAAATTTTGAATTAAAAAGTGATTAATTAATTTAATATTAATTTATTTATTAGGGTGAAAATAGCCATCTTAGCCACTATCTCGGATTTCGACGAAACCAGTTTCATCCGATCCGTAACAGTGAATTATTGTAGGATTTCAAGTTCGTAGTGATCGGACTTGTCCTTTGATCCTACGGGCTCGAAACGCCTAGAAATCAATTTAACTAAATCAACTAGAATCAATTTGAAATAAGCTGATTTTAAGGTAACTTCCTTATACGATGGAATTATGACTTGAAACCATTCCATTGAGTTTAAAATTATCAAAAACATCTATTTTGATAGATGGGATAACCCATTTTCGTTCCGGAGACAGAATGGGCTTTTCGCGTCGTTTATCGTTCAACATCCAAATCAAATCAGATCCATTCATTTCTATTTCTGATCTGCCTATAAATAGTCTGTTATAAACCCAGCCACTTCTTATTTTCATTTTTCTGTACGTACATTTCCTTCTCAACTCCTCATTCCAATAGCAGACAAAACAAAACCAAAAACCATCAATTCAATTTCAAATTCAATTCCAAATTTTAAACTCCTCAAAATATATCGAATTATATATCGATTTGAAGCTCTCAACGAGCGCAAGTCAAATTTGTAGATTATTTTCGATTTGGGTTGTTGTGTTGCTATAATTGGGCGAACTAGCCTCAATCGTTCATTGCGTTGTGATTAACTTCAACGGATCGTCTATTCGTTGGTACAGTCTTGTAGAGAGGACCGAGGGGAATGCATCCATGCAGGTTAAACAGCATTTCGATGGTCAGATTGACCAAAATAATTCAATTAGTGTTTCGTATAGAAAGTGGCATTTGGGCTTTCCTTGTCGTCGATGGCGTCGGCGCATGTCGCGAGGGGGTGCTGTGGTCGCCTCGAGGTGGCAGCGGGTCGTGACCAGCCTTGTCGTGCGTCGTCATAGCATGATCGAATCAATGGAGGTGGCATCTCTCATCGCGTGCGAAAGGGATGATGGAAGTAGGGCTCGAGAACGATGATTGCTTGGTAATGATGACGTGTAAGAATTTTGTGATTATTTTATTTGTTATAAATTTAAATCGTATAACTTCTAGCTAGTGTAACTTTTACATACGAACTCGGATTTGGACGCGGTTTGTTTTACCGGAATCGTACCAAAATTTCGGACATTTTGACAACTGGTTTGGACGAATTCTAAGATCGTTTGAATTTGGACCCTAAATTGGATTTTTATTCGAGGTAAATTCAAAAGTGGGCGTTTTAACCCACTCACAACTTCTAAAAAAATTTATGTTAATTAAATTAAATTTATGATGTGATTAGGAATTTAGTTATGGCTGTTTGATATATTTAAATTGCTATTCATGGTGATTTGTATTATTTTGAATTAAATTGTTATTTAATTTATTATTGAATTTAAATTGCCAGTTAAATACCTGTCATTGATAATTAGTTAATTGTTGATATTTATTGGTTGAATTGAATGATGATTTTGATGGATGTTTGATTTTTGATATTGGATGATTGGATGTCATGTTCGATTTATATATTGTTGTCACTCTGCAAGTTCCCTATAGGTTGAAATGATACATACCCGAACGATCAGAAGATTAGGAAAAATCGTTACGGGTTGAAATGGTAGACTCGAGCGATTTAATGGATTTTTTATATTGATTCGGGATTACGGTTTGAAATGATATATAACCGTTAAATTTTAAATTGCGGATTGAAACGATAAATGTCCGTATCACTTGTCCCTGGGGTAGAGAATTATATACGAACAATGGACTGGTTAAATTAAATGATTTTAAAATCTTTAATTTTTGAATTTAGTTAAATGATATTTTGAAATAAGAATTTGATTTATATAAATTGAATTATTATTGAAAATCGAGTTTATGTTGGAATTTGAATTGGTTTAAAGGAATTGTTTAAAGTAATTAAATTGAAATTTTAAAGTTGAATTTGAAGTATAAGTAAAGTTGGTCGAAATTGAGCTATTAAAATTGTTCGAAATCTAACTTTGAAATATATTGAAATTGGAGTAATTTAAATTGATATTTCAAACATGAATTTGGAAGCGATATAGAATTAAATATTTATTGAGAATTTCAATTGAAAGATTTGAAATTGGGTTTTTGGAAATTGAAAATAGTCCAAATGTGTTGAAAGGAAATGAATGGTTAAATTGATATTAAATTCAAATTCATATTTTTAATATAAATTGTTTTGAAAATATATTATTGTAAAGATCCTAAATTTTAAGATTTACAAATTATTAGGCTATTTTAAACTATATTAAATCAATTTAACCTATTTTAAACCATTTAATTTATTTTAAAACTAATTAACCCATTTTAACTTATTTTAAATATAATTAATCTATTTTAAAGCTATTTAATCTATTTTAATTATATTTAATCTATTTTAAATCTATTTGACTATCTTAAATCATTTTAACAGTATCTTTAATCTATAATTAAACCACTTTAGAGTATTTAACTATTTATAAATATTTTAACTATTTATAACTATTTAAATTATTTTCTAAATTTACAGACTAAGTAAAGTAGAAGTGTTTATATTCAATTCGTTGGTTTAAAAGAGAATATGGTTAAATGATGTTATAACCTAAGTTGGGATTTAAATATTATAATTAATTGAATATGACGATTTTAAAGTAAAGATTTAACCTATTTTGGAAATATGATTTTTTTGAAGAAATTATGATTTTGGAAAAGATATGACTTGAAAGTGAATATGATTTGGATAGAGATACGATTTGAAATTGAATATGATATTTTGATATAAATTGTGAACTGATCTTTGAAACGTAAAAGAACCATCCGGTGTGTAATAAGCGTTTGGTTGTTAAAGAGACCGGGATCGGATATTGTCATACTCTCTTCCAATACCGAAAATCATTTTAACAACTATGTACTTGGTGGTGATTCCAGAAATGAAGTATGATGGTTTGGTGAACGATTTCTGTATAGGTATGATGTGACCCTGGCTCCTGTGATTCAGCATAGATGTGACTAAAACAGGAGCCATGCCGGGACAAGTGAGGTCATTCCTCCTATCGGGCACATTTCTACGATACCATTCTGTTACTTTGTGATTGATTTGGTGGCCACCCTTTGATTTGATTTGGGAGTGTCTCCGAGATGGGTGGTAATAGCTGCTATGCGTTACCACCAGTCCGGATCCGCAATTGGTATATCTACCCTGGCATTGCCTCGAGTGTCGTGTCCACATACACTAGCGCGCCTTTTACGAGTTTGGTTTGCACCATACCTATAGAGTGCCTTGTGATAGCCCTCCAGTTTACGGAGGAATTACGGTATTGTATAGACTATGGGAATATATAAAAATGTGTTAAGAGGGATATGGGTAACGCCTTAACGCTATTTTTGTAACGACCCGTAAATTTAAATGATTTTAATAATGTAATTAACTGATTTTTTATGAAATTTTAAACATTTAAATTTGGAAATAAAAATTTAATAGTTGAAATACGTCTAATTAAAAATAGCAAATGGTAAATTTTCACCAGATAATATGGAAGTTTATTTTATTGTGTAATTTTATTTCAATTTAGATCAGTTAATTTGATGATAATAAAATATTTTCCAAACCTGAATAATTTTACACAATAAATTTGTAAACCATCTTCTGAGTGAGACGTCATATTTCATTTCTTCAAATTTGAATCGCTATTGCTTCATTTATCTTATTTTCGACAGATTTGCAGCATTTTTGGTACCGATTATCGAATTTTGATAGGTTGATCATACGACTGATATCTGTATACCATTTTGATCGTCTCGTCGTGATGATCTATACGTTATATTCAATTCTATGTTTTGAAATTGGGTATTCTATGGAATCCATGAAAACGGTAATCGTATCGGTACGTTTCTAAAGTCTTTAGGTTCTGATGCCTTTTCATTTTTCCATGGTATTAATCAACACTCAATAGCCACCTGCCTTTTTAAATTCTCATATATTAATTCATATTTTCTCGTGCCTGTCACTATTCCTCAACATTCAATATAATACCTGGTTCCAAATTTTTTACGTTTCTTTCTTTTCATTTTGTGCCGGGTTATGTATAAAATACTAAAAATAAGAGGAAACTCTTGCTTTTCCTGGTATTTGAATTCATCTTCCACTTCATCTTCCCCCTACCAACCGCTTGTCCCTCTTCGATCCATTCCACGCTTCACGTCTGCAGCTCCGATGACCTCCTATCTCCATCACTCGACCAGGTGAGTAAGCGGCCTCATCTTCTAGCTTTTAGCTCGCCCGACCTGCCTCGCCAGCCGATCTACCAGTGCAAGCTCTCACCTACCGTGCCTCCGCCTTCCACCCTTGCCTCAAACCCAAGCGACGCTTCCCGCAATCCCTTGCTACCTCACCACTTACACGCGTCAAGCCCTATTTCCTCTCCCTTCTTCATTAGCCAGCCAAACCACGCTTCCTCCACCGAACCCCATGCCATCAACCACCATCTCGGGCTGCAACTCCTCTACACATTAGCCATGTATCCCACTTCTTCAAGCATGCAGCCGATCCCCTCTCCGCTTTGCCACTTCAACTTCTTATCGGTCCCACCTCCGCGTGCCCGACCGGCCATCGCCACCCCTCCAGCTTCGGCCTGCCTCGCATCCCGCCCCTCGGCCTTGCTCCTCTCATTTATATAAAGGTACAAAGATATATAAATCTGTTATATGAACTTGTGTACATATGTTTGCTGGTATATATATTGTTTTGGTTCTGTTTGTGTACGTATGTGTGTGTGTGTGTTTACTTCAGGTTAATATATATAAGTGCTTCCATATATATATTATAATATATACGTATGTGTATATCTGTTTGTTTTCTTGACAATATCTTAGCTGTACAGTCTCTTTAAAGGTATATATTACATTATATATTTATATTACATTATATAGTTATATGTACATGTATTGTAGTATGGCAGCTCGTATATAAGTTGCCTGTACAAATTTTCTTGTATATATGAAGCCTGTTGTTTATAAAGTTTTGTAAGTTGCCTGAGTTATTAAAGTATAAGTTTATTTATTTATATAATTTCTTATATATATTTTATAGTTTATTTTATATGTTTGGCAAATGTATTTTGTTCGAATTTGCTTTACAATTATATAAGAGTTTATACATAAGTGTTGTAAGCTTAAAGTATATATTGTTATAAAGTTATAAAGTATATAGTTTATAAATAGTATGCAGGCTGCTGTATATATATAATGATTTCTGTATATCATGTTTGGTTCACTGTATAATATCATATATGTATATTTGTTTGTAAGTATATTTTGGCATATATTGTGTTTATAGTTCAATTTATACATATATCTATTTATAAATATAATCTACACATAAATTGTTTTTTATAAGTTGCATATACTTATAGGCTGCCTATATATTGATTTTGGTGATAACATAGAATTTGAAAGTAATTATACGTGTTTGATTTAATAATGATTTTAGCGAAATATTATGGCAAGATGTTATGGGTATTTTGAATTGAATAATGAACTGAAATAAATGTTTTTAAAAAAATTTATGAAAACAAATATATATATATATATATATATATATATTGTATTACATTGCATAAGTCTGCATACTTATACTATAAGTATATATTTTGATTCATTTTTTTTGTTTATGCATGGGCAAGTTATATGTTGCACGGTATATATAACTTATATATATTAGTGATAGATAAATTGTTGATTTCTATATAAGTAGTTATTTCAAAACATATGACGTATATATGTTTAATTAATATACGTGTTTAATTTAAAACAATGATTTTTGAAATACATATATATATTTAATTTAATATGTGTTTAAATTTGGAATATGACTTTATATATATAGTTATATATATAAGTTCACTTATACCATTGATCTTCATCAATCCAGTTTGACTTGATTTCGTCAATGCTGAGCTATCAGCTACATTCGTCATATTCGTGCCAATCTTGCCTTGTTTTGAGATTCATGCCTGGATTTCGTAACTCAATTTTATTGTCTATATCTCTAGCCTCGAAAGGTGAGCAATCACTCACGATTATCGTTCTTATATTTATTAAATTTGATTTCAATTGAAACGACAATTGAAATATGTTGCTGTTAGTTATCTACATTGCTACATATATGCTATCTATTCACCTGTGACATCCGACACCATTATCTGTTATTTGTACTGATGATGTATGCACGTTATATCATTATCATATCTGTTATCACTCTGAAAGTTCCCTGTTAGTATAGAATTTCCTATGGGTTGAAACGATACATACCCGAACGATCTGTAGAATAGGAGAAAATCGTTATGGGTTGAAATGATAAACCCAAGCGATTTTCATTGAATTGAATTTGGGATTGCGGGTTGAAATGAGATATACCCGTATATATTTAAATTGTAGACTGAAATGATAAATATCCGTATCACTTGATCATAGGATAGAAAACTTATACAGACAACTGTTGGTCTATATATAAATATTTTGAAAATGATTTCTATGGTTTTGGGAAGGAAATATATGGTTTAACAAATATTGATTTCAAGATATCATAAATAAATGTATTTTATAAAGTTTTAAATTTTTGATTTAAAATTTATATGTTTTTAAAATTTTAAGTTGGTTTTGAAATTATAAATTTTAAGAATTTACTTATAATTTTACTATTTTAAAACATATATAAATTATATTTTAATATAAATTAATTTTAATAATAAGATTTAATTCAATAAAGTTGATTTAATTAAAATTTAATATGTTTAAGTATATTTAAAATTATATTTTAAAATAGAATTTTATAATGATTTTTTTAAGTTAAGATTGGAAAGATAAATTTGAATTGATTTGAAATGGTTTATTGAGAAACTGAATTGAATTGAAATTGATGAACTAAGATTGAATTAAAGTTGAATTTTGGAAGTCGAGTTGATTTGAATCGATTTGTGAGATTTGGAGGAAACTATGTTATTATATAAAGTATTTTTAAAATTATACTTAAAACTATTTATATATTTTAATATAAATTATTTTGATATAAACTATTTTAATATAAATCATTTTTAAATATAAACTATTTTTAATATACTACCTATTTTATTATAAACTATTTTAACTTATAACTACTTTATATAAACTATTTTATTTTATAAACTATTTTATTTTATACACTATTTTAATATCTAAACGGTTTAAAGGAAAGTGTTATGATTTTGAAGTATTATGATTTTCAAAGTGCTATGATTTCAAAATGTTGTGATTTCAAACGGGTTATAATTTCAAATGTTTTGGTTTCAAAAGCGTTATAACTTTGAAAGTACTATGATTTTGGAAGTGAATATACCTGAAATGGAAATGATATCGTATTGATATGGTTTTAAAATGGATATGGTATTTTAGTTTTTGAAGTATGATATTTTGAAATGACCACGGTGTTATAATAACGGTTGGTTGTTAATAGCGTATATTACTACATAGTAAATAGTTCCATGGATCCTTAGAGGATGGTTATCCCAAACATCCTTTGAGTTACTTGTATTTCAGTTGATATTTCACTTGAAATTGGATTAATTGGTATAAGAATGTTAATCCTGGCTCGAGTATTTTGTGTTTTGCTTTACGCTCGGGTCAGACTGAGTGTCACAACATTTGAGACTCGCCTTTGGAGTTGGAGCTTCGTTTGGAGATCAACTCATCAATTCAGCATTCAGATATTCAGTTAATTCCAGTGATGTATTCAGATTTGTTATTTAACTAGTGTATCGAGAATCTTGTGTATTCGAGACTTCTGTTGCATTTTGTTTTAACTCTGTTATATATAAATGGTAGCTCATGAACTACTATTCTCTTGTTTCCGCTGCTTATTGTTATATTACTCTGTGTCTGTGATTCTGTGATTATTTGTTCACTTTATATGTTGAGTTTTGGCAAATAAAAATTAACAACCTGATATTTTGGGCAATCCAAGTCTGACATGAGTGGATGCGAATGATTGAAAATATCGGGCTGTTACTGTTGGTATCGGAGCTCTGGTGTAATGACCGTGATTTTATTACCGTCGTAATAAATATTTATAAAATCTGTAACGACCGTAATTTTTGGATTACTGTCGGAGTGGATATTTTAAATAGAAATTTTTGAATTTAAAATTTAACAAAAATATAGTGTATGCTTTACATTAGTTTTCTTTCATCTTTGCATTGTGGCAGTCCAGTTATAAACCTAATGTGAAAGCATATTCACGTCTATTGTCATCTAATTCAATTTGTAAGACTTGTTCACATTCTGGTAGTAGAGCAAATTCGTGAAAAGACAAATAAAACAAAGTATGAACACTTTGATTATATTTCTTATCAACAAATTGCAAATGTCTGTAGCCAATAGGTATAGCCGTGTACAATATTTCAAAACACCCTTTTTTCAATTAATGCAAAGTGTACCAAAAAGATGGCCAACACTCATTTTCTTGACTTATACCAGTTGAAGAAAAGAATAATAATTTTTCTCTGCAAATTTTTCTTCACTCTTCAAGCAGAGCTCTGAGAACATTAATGGCAACATTCTACATTCTTGCTTGCTTGCATCTTTGAAGCTAACTGGATTCGAAACAAAATAATGCGAGTTATACTCACATCTCTAGTTTACAGTCATCAAGTTCCTGCCTCTGTTTTGAAACAGGGCATTCTTTTGATTTTCGAATCCTATTTTGTTGTAATTTTTGCATCTCTGCATCCTGTGCTTTTACACTAAAATTTCCCACTGAGATTCGAGACAGCACTTGAGTATAATCATGTATATGTAAATGCATTCATATAGGCACATATATGTTACCATCTTGTACACTTCTGTCTACAATAGATCTACTTCGTGGTGGCTGTATACTCGTGGCCATTGCATGTTTTATTTGCATGCTTAAGTGTAGATTCGAGCTATATCCTCCCTGTAGTCGTTTGCATACTATATTGGTTTAGGCTTGCTTGCCTTGATCATTGACTGTCAGGTGTATAGATGTGCACAGTATCCTTTAGCCTTGGCTTCTCCCTGGTCACGGTTAACCTCTGATATATGTTGCACTAGTGTTTCCTGACCTGTTGCCACATCAACTTCATGTGTTCTTCTTTAGCCTGAACTATTTTAGTATACCTGCACACTGTATGCATATATGTTTTACCTGATATTGCTTGAGGCAGAATTTCATATTCACTGTACCCCCTCTTCATTGTTGCATGCATGACATGTTCAAGTGCATACGTGTTGTGTTGCATGCGTGAGTTATGTGTGTGCATGCATTGATTTTGGGTTCATAATTTTGTTGCTTACGTGTGTTTCAAATTTTGGTTTTGGGTGAAAATTTTTGCAGGCGTGAGGAATATTTTTCAAGTTGCTGTATCATACCTGATGCGTGCGTGTGTGATAAGTTTTGTAGTGGAGTATATGTTACATGCGTGTATTTGAAATTGTGTTTTTATGTGTGAGTTCAATATGTGTTTTACGTGTAAATGGATCTGTGTTTTATCGTGTAAATGAGTGTGTGTATTTTGACATGTAAATGAAGATGTTGCCCACGCACTTGTATTACCTTTTCATGTGTAAATAGTTAGTATGCATGCAAAATGGAACATAGTGGGCGTGTTAATTATTTTTGTGCAAAAAGAAAAGTGAGTTTAGGTGTTGCGTACAAAATAAATAAAGCTCATGTGCAAGTGGACAGTGCAACATTTTGTTGAATTTATAGTAGTACAACCTACCGGTTAATTTACGTCGAACCAAGGTTTGTTTTTAAAATGTAATTTATTGCCATTATTTTCATAACTGAATATGTAAGCCGGTACTGTATTTTGAAGCATGTTGTTTGACGACAATTTTGACGAATATAAATTACTGTCGTTTTGACTTCAGTAACCGTCAATTTTAAAGTGAATTTTCAAGCGGTTATTCCGCAACGCTGATTTGGTATCCGTTTTTACGGTGTTTTGTGAAGCGCAATTTCCTTGTCGAAATTGCTACCGATGTTACTGTTTTAATCACGTGTTTTAAAAATCATTTTAAAATAAAATTGTTTTCAAAAATTTTACAGTTTACGCTTTCGAAAGAATGAGGAATCGATTTAAACGTTTCAGCAAAATTGAGGACTATGAACGCTTGCTTTTACTGATTCTTTAGTTTCGGACTTGTCCGTTTGAGAACGTAAAATGTTATTTATTTAAAATACATGAATTTTCACTTTCAAGGAAATGATAAAGAGATTTAAACGATTTAGCAAAAGTGTGGAGTATGGAACCACACTTTTACTCTTTCAGTTAATTCCGGACTCGTTAATTGAAATATTTGCAGTTGTTTGATGATTTTGTTGGGCTTTCGAGCCACTATGCTAGACCTTCGGGTCATATGATGGACCTTCTGGTCAAATACTAGTACTAGACCTTTGGGTCATATGTTGGATCTTCGGGTCATTTTTTGGGCGCCAAAAATTATGATGACAATACTTGGTAGGCTTCGGCCATATGTTGATGCACGTGCGGCATAGTTTAGACTCGCCATATGATGGGATCGATCCACTTTTATGTTGATTTTCTAGTTATCCATTTTTGATTTCTAGATTTTGTGAATTGCTCTTTTGAATTCAATTGTGAATTTGAAAGTTGATTTTGATGGAGTTTGATGTGATTTCTTCATTTCACTATGTTGATTTCTTATGTTGAATAGTCATTCGTGATTATTGTTATTTTGCTTGATGTTGTTATGATGCATTCACTTCTAAGAATAAATTAGACTGATCCGTTTATTATTTTCTCTTAAATAATACTCAGGTCAGACCGAGTAATTTCAGGATAGTCGCTATCTCTGATTCTGTAGCAGCTTCAGCTTTTGGGATTTCGCATCATCTTTTGTCTAGCCTTCGAGGAGTTCTTTTGGTTTATTGATTCTCGACTTATGTATGTTGTTATCCACGTATATGTGCATTTGGTTCATATGAACTATAGATTGTTGTAGCATGTATTCCAGACTTGTATTCCACTATATATTTGATATTTCTGTTCTGATGTGACTATACTATTAGTGTTGTAGTTATTATGAGATGTTCTGGATTTTTCTTTAGCCTCTGTAGTTTCGTTTTAGATTTGGATTGAATTTGTATCTTTGGGAGAAATTTTTACAACTCCTATTGATGTAATCAATACTCGTCTGAAGCATAACTTACGGATGGTCGCTTCTAACAAGCCTTATTCTTCGCAATAGCAAACGTTATTCCTTATAATAACCTTTGTTATTGTGAGCATAGAGGTGGGGCGTCACGGCTTGGTATCAGAGCTGAAATTCAGAACAAATTATAATAATATACACAGAACAGAAACAGAATGGAACATGTGTTACAACTATTCGGGGTTTTATTCGTGCCTTTCTAATCTATTCTTTCCACTTTAACATGTGGAGTACGTCTAGGAATAAAAAAATTATATTCCGTAGTATTCCATTTGTTAAATTTCTTATCAATTTTGTATTGTTTTAACTAATCCTTACCTTCTCTTGTCTCTCAGCCTATGGCTGGAAGAGGTAGCGGGAAGCGTTCTTCTGCTGGCCCGTCTAGTGGTTCTCATCCGGACGTTGTCTATATGTCAGCTGATCAGTTTATGGAGCTATTTCGGGGTACTCAGCCTCCTGTTCCTACTCCCATGGCTCTTAATCAGTAGTCTGCCTTCGCTCGCATGTGTAGTGACTATTCTCACCTTGGAGGCAAGCCTTTCAAGGGATCGGAAAGTGTTATGGAGGTTCAGGCTTGGTTGCGCACTTGTGAGCGCATATTTTCACGGATGGATCTTTCGGATCATTATCGCGTTCTCGTGGCATCTAGTATGTTGCAAGAGCGTGCGCTTGATTGGTATGAGCTCTTTATTGTGAAAGTTGATGAGTCCTCTCTCTCTCGGATTCAGTTTAAGGAACGTTTTGAACTTAAGTTCGTTCCTGAATCAGAGAAGGCTAATCTTGCTCGTAGTTTCCTTGAGTTGAAGCATGGAAAATCATCTGTTTCTGATTATGTTGCATCTTTCGAGGCATTGTCTAAGTACAGAGTTGAGTTCATTAACACTCTGCACAAGAAGAATCTTCGTTTTGTTGATGGTTTGAAGAAGTATTTGAAGAAAGTTCTTTTGCTTCAACTTAAGCTCTCTTTTGAGGAGCTTGTTGATTCGGCTCTTTGTCTTCAAGCTGTTGAAAAGCAACGGGATAGTTGTGATGATGTTGAGGTTTCTAAGAACCCCAACAAGAAGAGGTTTCCATTTCGTAAGCCTAATTCTTCTAATCAGAAGAAGAAGAAGCAAGCTACCTCTAGTTCTCAGCCTAGTAGTGCACCTTCTGTTCAGATGGCGTGCTATAATTGTGGTTCTTTGGATCATCTTCTTCGCAATTGTATTAAGCCTCGCATTTGTCGCTATTGCAAGAAAGAGGGTCATTGGGTTTCTGATTGTCCTATTGCTCCTAAGGGTTTCAAATCTGGGAAGCTTAATGTTGCTAAAGCTTCTAGTGATTCTTCTCAACCCAAAGGTTTTACTCCTTCTGTTTTGGAATGTTTCATTTTATTTCATGGCCGTTCTATTAGAGTTCTTTTCGATACGGGTGCATCACATTCATTCGTGTCGAAGGAGCTTGTTGATATTATTCATTTGGATGTTACTACTCTTTGCGACCCTTTGAGGATCGTAAAACCTATTGGTGGATGCGCTACTCTTGGCTTGTTGTGTGTTGATGTTGAGATTATTCTTTGTGGTTTCTCCTTCCATGCGAATCTGCATGTTATGGATCATCTTGGTTTTGATATGTTGTTGGGTATGGATTGGCTCATTCGCTATGAAGTTCAAATTCTATGTCTCGAAAGAACTTTGTATCTCAAGCATCCCGATGCTAGCGAGCAGTTATCTACTGTATTTCGAGACATGGATCATGCTTCTAGTACTCTCATTTCTTCCTTCAAGTCGGACGATATCATTGCTAATATTCCAGTTGTTTGTGATTTTTCTGATGTTTTCGAGCCTATTTCTAGATTGCCGCCGAAGAGGGCAATAGAGTTCCATATAGATCTTATCTCTGGTGCACATCCTGTTAGTCGTCCTCCCACGAGGATGTCTGCTAAGGAGAATGAGGAAATCAAGCAACAATTATCTGAGTTGGAAGCCAAGCATTTTATTCGCTCTAGCTCGTCTCCTTGGGGCGCCGCCATTGTCTTCGTTAAGAAGCCAGATGGTACTCTTAGGCTTTGCATTGATTATCGCAAGCTTAACGAGCTTACTATCAAAAATAGGTATCCATTGCCAAGGATCGATGACATATTCGATCAATTAAGTGGCGCTAAGCTGTTCTCCCAACTCGATCTTGCTACCGGTTTTCATCAGTTGCGAGTTACGGAAGATAGCATTCCTCTTACCGCATTCCGCACTCGTTATTGTTCTTACGAATGGCTTGTTATGCCGTTCGGTTTGACGAACGCTCCGGCGTATTTTGTGGATCTTATGAATCGGATATTCCGGGAATATCTCGATAAGTTCGTCTTGCTTTTCATTGATGATATACTTATTTATTCCAAATCTGATGCCGATCATATTCAGCATTTGGAGATTGTTTTGAGCACTCTTCGTCAGCATCAGCTTTATGCCAAATTCTCCAAGTGTCACTTTTGGGAGAATAGGGTGAAATTTCTGGGTCACATTGTTTCTTCCGATGGTATCTCTGTCGATCCTTCCAAGATCGAATCATTTCAGAATTGGAAGAGGCCCGAGACTGTTACTAAGATCTATAGTTTTCTTGGATTGGCGGGTTATTATCGCCGGTTTATTAAGGACTTTTCTCGTATTGCTTTACCGCTTACCACTCTCACGAGAAAAGCTGTTCCTTTTATTTGGTCGGATAAGTGTGAGAATTCTTTCTTGAAGTTAAAGGATCTCCTTACTCATGCTCCTATTTTAGTGGTTCCCGAAGGGAATTATGATCTTGTTGTTTATACCGATGCCAGTGGTTATGGACTCGGTGCTGTTCTTATGCAAAAGGATAGAGTAGTAGCCTATGCTTCTAGGCAACTAAAGCCTAATGAGATTCGTTATGCTACCCATGATTTGGAGTTAGCCGCCATAGTATTTTCTCTAAAGATTTGGCGACATTATTTATTGGGCGAGCGTTTTATTCTCTTCACTGATCACAAATCTCTGAAGTATTTATTTACTCAGAAAGAGCTTAATATGAGGCAACAGCGTTGGCTCGAATTTCTTGCTTCATATGATCTCAATATTCAGTATACCCCTGGTAAGGGTAATCGAGTTGTTGATGCACTTAGTCGCAAGCAGCAGGTTGTTGTTTCCATGATGTTAGCAGAGTGGAATATTTTGAAAGCTTTATCTCTTTGTGATATTAGAGACCGTCCTTCAGTTTTTGATTCTCCCATGCTTTAATTTAGCATGGAAGCTCGTCCTAGTTTGTTGGATCGTGTTGCCGATGCCCAGAAACAAGATCCACATATTGCTTATCTTATTCAGAGTTGTAAATCGAAATCCCGAAGTGAAGATCTAAAGGATTTCGATATTGATATTCATGGTTGTATTCAGAAGAAGGGTAGATTGATCGTGCCTGATATTTCTAATCTTAGAAATGACATTCTTGAGGACTGTCATCGTTCTAAGTATACTATCCATCCGGGTAGTAGTAAGATGTATGCTGATATGAAACG
The DNA here is from genome assembly GCA_030765085.1 of Allium cepa. Lineage (NCBI taxonomy): Eukaryota > Viridiplantae > Streptophyta > Magnoliopsida > Asparagales > Amaryllidaceae > Allium > Allium cepa. Next base: position 955,873,977 of record CM060939.1, on the reverse strand, counting down.
CTTATACTATTGGGAGGGTATGAAGCATGATATTGCAAGTTATGTAAGTCGTTGCATGACTTGTCAACTTGTTAAAGCAGAACACCAACGTCCCAGTGGTCTTTTGTAGCCTCTTGAGATTCCACTATGGAAATGGGATCTGATTTCCATGGATTCATTGATGGTCTACCTCGTTCGAGGTCGGGCCATACTAGTATTTGGGTGATTGTTGACAGATTAACTAAATCAGCCCATTTTATTCCTATCAAGTCCAATCGGACTGCTCCTTTGTTGGCTAAGCTGTTTATTAAAGAAGTCATTCGACTTCATGGTGTGCCTAGTTCTATTGTTAGTGACAGAGATCCGCTTTTCACTAGTGGTTTCTGGCAGAGCCTTCAGAAAGCTTTGGGCACTAAGCTCAATCTCAGTACAGCTTATCATCCACAGTTTGATGGTCAGACTGAAAGGGTGAATCAGGTTTTAGAGGATCTCCTTCGAGCTTGCATTCTTGATTTTGGTGGTAGTTGGGAAGACCAATTACCTCTTGTTAAATTCTCTTATAACAACAGTTTTCAATCCAGTATCGGTATGGCTCCTTTCGAAGCTCTTTACGGAAGGCCGTGTCGATCACCATCTTATTGGTTGGAATCGAGGGAAAAGTTAGTTCTCGTCCCCGATTATATTCGTGATTCTTCTGAGAGGATTGATATTATCAGACAGAGAATGAAAGAGGTTCAGAATAGGCAGAAATCTTATGCCGATCATCGTAGAAAGCCTTTGGAATTTTCTGTTGGCGATCTTGTGTTCATTCGTGTTTCCCCGATGAAGGGTGGGTGCGTTTTAGTAGCTCCGGGAAATTGGCACCTCGTTATATTGGACCGTTTCCTATTACGGAACGCACTGGCCCAGTTGCTTATCGTGTATCGCTACCTATTCAGTTTTCGGGAATTCATGACGTATTTCATGTATCGCAGCTTCGTCGATGTCATCAAGATTCGGATTATGTTATTGATCCTCATATGTTGCAAGATCTTGAGATCTCACCTGACTTGTCTGTTGTGCAAAATCATATTCGTGTGCTAGCTACGGAGGTGAAACGCCTTCGAAACAAAGAAGTTCCGCTCATGAAGATTCAATGGTGCGCAAACCCCAAGGATTGCACTTAGGAAACCAGAGAATTCATCGAGAGTTCTTATCTCGGTTTTGTCTCCTCTTCGGGTGAGGGTGAGCATTCTTATTCATCTTTTCTTTTATGAATCTTTGTTGTGATGAACTATTTACGTTACTGACCGCTTCAAGTATGAAAATTGCGGGGACGCAATTTTTATAAGGGGAGAAGTTTGTAACGACCGTGATATTATTACCGTCGTAATAAATATTTTTAAAATCTGTAACGACTGTGATTTTTGGATTACTATCGGAGTGAATATTTTAAATATAAATTTTTGAATTTTAAATTTTAAAAAAAATATATAGTGTATGCTTTACATTAGTTTTCTTTCATCTTTGCATTGTAGCAGTCCAGTTATAAACCTAGTGTGAAACTATATTCACGTTTGTCGTCATCTAATTCAATTTGTAAGACTTGTTCACATTCTGGTAGTAGAGCAAATGCGTGAACAGACAAATAAAACAAAGTGTGAACACTTCAATTATATTTCTTATCAACAAATTGCAAACGTCTGTAGCCATCAGGTATAGCCGTGTATAATATTTCAAAACACACTTTTTCATTAAATGCAAAGTGTACCAAAAAGATGGCCAACACTCATTTTCTTGACTTATACCAGTTGAAGAAAAGAATAATAATTTTTCTCTGCAAATTTTTTTTCACTCTTCAAGCAGAGCTCTGAGAACATTAATGGCAACATTCTACATTCTTGCTTACTTGCATCTTTGAAGCTAACTGGATTCGAAATAAATTAATGTGAGTTACACTCACATCTCTAGTTTACAGTCATCAAGTTCCTGCCTCTGTTTTGAAACAGGGCATTCTTTTGATTTTTGAATCCTATTTTGTTGTAATTTTTTCATCTCTGTATCCTGTGCTTTTACACTAAAATTTCCCACTGAGATTCGAGACAGCACTTGAGTATTATCATGTATATTTAAATGCATTCATATAGGCACATATATGTTACCATCTTGTACACTTATGTCTGCAGTAGATCTGCTTCGTGGTGGTTGCATACTCGTGGCCACTGCATGTTTTATTTGCATGCTTAAGTGTAGATTCGAGCTATATCCTCCCTGTAGTCGTTTGCATACTATATTGGTTTAGGCTTGCTTGCCTTGATCATTGACTGTCAGGTGTATAGATGTGCACAACATCCATTAGCCTTGGCTTCTCCCTGGTCACGGTTAACCTCTGGTATATGTTGCACTAGTGTTTCCTGACCTGTTGCCACATCAACTTCATGTGTTCTTCTATAGCCTGAACTAGTTTGGTATACCTGTAAACTGTATGCATATATGTTTTACCTGATATTTCTTGAGGGAGAATTTCATGTTCAGTGTAACCCCTCTCCATTGTTGCATGCGTGACATGTTCAAGTGCATACGTGTTGTGTTGCATGCGTGAGTTGTGTGTGTATGCATGCATTGATTTTGAGTTCATAATTTTGTTGCTTGCGTGTGTTTCAAATTCTGGTTTTGGGTGAAAATTTTTGCAGGCGTGAGGAATATTTTTCAAGTTGCTGTATCATACCTGATGCGTGCGTGTGTAACAAGTTTTGTAGTGGAGTATATGTTACATGCATGTATTTGAAATTGTATTTTTAAGTGTGAGTTGAATATGTGTTTTACATGTAAATGAATCTGTGTTTTTTCGTGTAAATGAGTGTGTGTGTTTAGACATGTAAATGAAGATGTTTCCCATGCACTTGTATTACCTTTTCGTGTGTAAATAGTTAGTATGCATGCAAACTGGAACATAGTGGGCGTGTTAATTATTTTTGTGCAAAAAGAAAAGTGGGTTTAGGTGCTGCGTACAAAATAAATAAAGCTCATGTGCAAGTGGACAGTGCAACATTTTTTTGAATTTATAGTAGTGCAACCTACTGGTTAACTAACGTCGAACCAATGTTTGGTTTTAAAACGTAATTTGTCGCCATTATTTTCATAACGGAATATGTAAGCCGGTACTGTATTTTGAAGCATGTTGTTTGACGACAATTTTGATGAATATAAATTACTGTCATTTTGACTTCAGTAAACGTCAATGTTAAAGTGAATTTTCAAGCGGTTATTCCGCAACGCTGATTTGGTATCCCTTTTTACGGTGTTTTGTGAAGCGCAATTTCCTTGTCTGAATTGCTACAGATGTTACTGTTTTGATCACGTGTTTTAAAAATCATTTTAAAATAAAATTGTTTTCAAAAATTTTACAGTTTATGCTTTCAAAAGAATGAGGAATCGATTTAAACGTTTCAGCAAAATTGAGGACTATGAACCCTTACTTTTACTGATTCGTTTAATTCCGGACTTGTCCGTTTGAGAACGTAAAATGTTATTCATTTAAAATACACGATTTTGCACTTTCAAGGAAACGATGAAGAGATTTAAACGATTTAGCAAAAGTGCGGTGTATGGAGCCACACTTTTACTCTTTCGGTTAATTCTGAACTCGTTAATTGAAATATTTGTGGTTGTTTGATTATTTTGATGATTTTGTTGAGCTTTCGAGCCACTATGCTGGACCTTCGGGTCATGTGATGGACTTTCGGGTCAAATACCAGTACTCGACCTTCGGGTCATATGTTGGACCTTCGGGGCATTTGTTGGGCACCAAAAATTATGATGACGGTACTTGGTAGGCTTCGGCCATATGTTGATGCACGTGCGGCGTAGCTTAGACTCGCCATATGATGGGATCGATCCACTTTTATGTTGATTTTCTAGTTATCTATTTTTGATTTCTAGATTTTGTGGATTGCTGTTTTGAATTCAATTGTGAATTTGAAAGTTGATTTTGATGGAGTTTGATGTGATTTCTTCATTTCACTATGTTGATTTCTTATGTTGAATAGTCATTCGTGACTATTGTTATTTTGCTCGTTGTTGCTATGATGCATTCACTTCTAAGAATAAATTAGACTGATCCGTTTATTATTTTTTCTTAAATAATACTCGGGTCAGACCGAGTTATTTCAGGATAGTCGCTATCTCTGATTCTGTAGCAGCTTCAGCTTTTGGGATTTCGCATCATCTTTTGTCTAGCCTTCGAGGAGTTCTTTTGGTTTATTGATTCTCGACTTATGTATGTTGTTATCCACGTATATGTTTATTTGGTTCATATGAACTATAGATTGTTGTAGCATGTATTCCAGACTTGTCTTCCGCTATATATCTGATATTTCTGTTCTAATGTGACTATACTATCAGTGTTGGTTTTATTATGAGATGTTCTGGATTTTTCTTTAGCCTCTGTAGTTTCGTTTTAGATTTGGATTGAATTTGTATCTTTGGGAGAAATTTTCACAACTCCTATTGATGTAATCAATACTCGTCTAAAGCATAACTTACGGATGGTCGCTTCTAACAAGCCTTATTCTTCGCAATAACAGAGGTTATTCCTTATAATAACCTTTTTTATTGTGAGCATAGAGGTGGGGCGTCACATCTGGTTTTAGGAAAAACTTAGCATATATAGTAAATTTAATTATAGAATCACCTTCGTTCGAGCTTGAATCTCTTCCTCTTTGATTCGGATTTCCATTAAATTTTGGGAACTTCCCCATTCGTTCTGAATCCCTTCTTGTCTGCCTCTATTCATGTTTCCTTGATTTTGGAGTATCATATAGCTCCACTATATGAACTGTAAAGGGGTGAAACTCTTTTACAACAAGCATCGATTCACCAAAGATATCGGTATCTTTGGTTTAAATGCTACTATCTCTTGCTATGCTTGAATTCTATCTCTTGCGATCAAATGTCGATTTGCCTCAGAATTCTGCATAGATCTTATTCTTGAAGTAACGGTTGACCCGGTTAAGGTTAATGTTATCCGTCTTCATCTTTTGTAATTTAATTATCATATCTTCATACCGAGTCTATTTTCGTGATTTGAGTTCTCTTCGATTAGGACTCCTCTAATTTTGAATCTCATATGGCATTGCATACAGCGAAATTGATTTTGGAAAATTTTGATTCTTGTATAAGACGGACTTTATATAAGTATAAGGTGTTTTTCAAAACTATTGATTTTGGAAGGTATTCGATTTGAAGAGATAAACCTTATATATAACGGAATTTAAATAAGAATTATTTAATATATTCGAGATTATTGTTGGAAAGTACTTTATCTGAAAATAAAATCTTATATATAATGGAATTTATATAAGTGTGATATTTGAAGATTTGATTTTGAAAAGGGTACAGTATATGGTATGTTATATTTTGAAGTAAGAGGTATAGGAAAGTACCCTCCACGAAGAAGTATAGTATGATATGCTTCGACCCAGATGGACTTAGGGAATCGAGGAACGAATTCGACCGATAAACCCTAATGGACTTGGGTGAATTCAGAAATGGATTCGAACTGATATGACTGTCTGGACTTAAACTCATGAGTTCCTAGATTTTTTCAGGGTAGATGGTTCTTTAGTTTACCCAATGGAGGCACTTTCGATCCTGAGATCTGTTGTTTATGGATCTTCCGGAAAGGAAGTGCATCTATTGCGTAAAGCATTGAATAGCTGCGTACCACTACAGCAGGGGTCGATGGTCCCTTGTTTACGAAATGGCTACGATATTTTTCAGGAATCCCAAAGGTAGAAGGATCTTCTGGAAAGTTTTGTGTCCATTGCGTAAATATTAGATCAGCAGCGGGACACTGCTCACGTATTATCATCATTTGACATTGGATTTTTGAGCGGTACTTCTCATACCTGTTTTTAAGTATTTTTCACTCGATGTTGAAACAGGTCTACTAAGTACTTGGAGATTACTAGTCTTACGCCTGATCAACGTACGACCAGAGTCTGCAAGAACAAGGATAAAACTGTTAAGACATCGAGCTATAAAAGTATTTTGGTAAAGTATTATATAAAGGATATTTTGATCATTTTTTTTTCTAAATACCTTAAAATGTTCACAATATTGTCCATTTATGTACGGCAGGGTTTACGAATTGGTTTGAAATTTAAATGAATTTAAATTCAGAATTTGAGAATTCAATTCCGGTGATTTCAAACTTTGATTTTAAAGTTTTAAGATGTATATTATTTAAAGTATTTTCAAATAGAAAATCATTTCCAATGGATTTTAAAAAAATATAAATCAGTACTCTTCTCTTTTTTCACTGGAAAATAATTTCTGTGATCACTGCAGCATCATCGACATTCATTTTCGAGTTTCAGAGTGGAGAGACCATTCTGTAGCTTTTCTACACTTTTGTTTTGGAAAATAAATTGACTTGAATTTATAAAGTACGACTTGATTTATAATATATATATTATATATAGGTATATGATTATATATACTTGATTTGATATATATGGATATATTTATCTCTAAAGGCTTTGAAGTGAATCGGATATTTAATTCTTAAATTTTATGTTAAAGGATGATTTCAGTTATAAAATAGAGCCAAATTTTGAATAAACATTTATACTTGAAAAAAATTGAATTGGGAAAATTTTACTTGTATAATACTCAATTACATTCCAATATAACTTGCCTAAATCATTCAGAAGTTGGATATGTAATTGAATAATTTACAATGTAAAATGATGTTAAAGGAATTATAAAAAAAATTAAGTAGTTATAATAAATGTTTTATACTTAATTTATGATTATAGAAATGTTAATTGAGATAAAATTGAATAATAAGATAATGAATAAATGAGATAAATAAAATAAATTTTGTTTTGAGGGAATTAATAAATTGAAATTAAATCAAATTAATGAAATACCTTGAATTTAAAATCAATTATTGAATATAAATTAATTTAAATTGAAATTTATATGGTTTTAAATTAATGGTTTCATTTTGTTTTTCAATCTATTTATCTTTCTCGTAGTTTCTATTCTCCTACCTCCTTCCTTTTCGGGGTCGAAAAGTTTTGAGTGGGTGAGAGTGTAACGACCCGTAAATTTAAATGATTTTAATAACGTAATTAACTGAATTTTTGTAAAATTTTAAACATTTTAATTTGAAAATAAAATTTTAATATTTAAAATACGTCTAATTAAACATAGAAAATGGTAAATTTTCACCAGATAATATGGACGTTTATTTTATTGTGTAATTTTATTTCAATTTAGATCAGTTAATTTGATGATAATAAAATATTTTCCAAACCTGAAAAAAATTTGTACAATAAATTTGTAAATCGTCTTCTGAGTGAGACGTCATATTTCGTTTCTTCACATTTGAATAGTTATAGCTTCATTTATCTTATTTTCAACAGATTTGCGGCATTTTTGGTACCGATTATCGACTTTTGATAGGATGGTCGTACCACTGATATCTGTATACCTTTTGATCGTCTCGTCGTGATAATCTCTACGTTATATTCAATTATGTGTTTTGAAGTTCGGTACACCGTAGAATCTGTGAAACCGGTAACTGTACCGATACGTTTCTAAAGTCTTTTGGTTTTGATGCCTTTTCATTTTTCCATAGTATTAATCGATGCTCAATAGCCACCTGCTGTAACGACCCGTTAATTTCGATAATTAAATTGTTAAATTTAATAAGATTTTTGTAATTAAATTTGGAAAGAAATAAAAACTTCATAATTTATAATGAAGCGAATGTTAAGAATGAAGTGTAGCAATTGTTATTTAAAACTAATTGTAGACAATTGGAGTAAAATCCCAATAATGAAAGAGTGGAAATTGTTGCACTTGGTTATAAAATAGAAAATAGGTAAATAAAAGTAAGTATTGAATTAACCAATGAAATAATATATTGATTAATAGTAATTGAACGTAAATTTAGGTAATAATGTTAAAGCAAGTTGATAAATAACTAATTTAGTGTAATCCCAATTGAATTGAAACAATTGTAAGGTTTTAATTGATTGTAATTTATAAATTGGAAAATAGATTCAAAGTTATATTAATTGATGAAATAATAAGCAAAAAATTGCAATTTGATAGAATCAATGTTAGTACAAACTAAAGAAATAATTGGAAATCATATTTATGAAATAATAACGAGAATGCAAGGTAAACGAGGCTAATTAAAGTTAACAATTAATGGATTTAATGAAATGCCAATTAATGAAAATATGTTATACTTGACTATAAATGGAACATAAGCGAATAAATGAAATATTGAATTTACCAAGGGAATAATAGATAGTTAATGGAAATTAGATGAAATTGGTATTATGAAAATGAATGGTAACATTGATTTGTAAGTTTAAAAGCTTATTAATGTGACTAAAAGTTAACGTAACGATTTTTGTATGTTACCTATTTTTGTAGCATGTTAATTTAAATTGGAAATCAGTTACAATAATTATATCTTAATATTACGTTAATGTTAATTAAGGTAATATCTAGAAATAATGTTAATGTTATTCACAATTGGACAATTTGTTGAATTATAAGAATAGGAATAAAGATTTACCAATTTATGGGATTCGAACTATGATAATTGGATTTAATTGCAAATAAATGAAATTAAATATCTAAATATTACGTTAATTGAAATTAAGATGGAATGTGAGAATATTAACGTAATAGATTATGAATCCAATGTAAATTTAATCCGTTGATAATAATGAATTGAATAACAGAATGAAAAGTAAATTAAATAGAATTATTTGAAACTAAATTTATAATTTCTGAATTTAATGACATTGAGGTTAACAATGAAATTGGTAAATTAATCAACTCTAAATGGACATCTAAATTTTTTTAAATAAGTGTAAATGATTAAGAAATTTAGAAATGATAAAATTGTCAATTATAGAATTGAAACTGAAAATTTGATTTAATTAATTAATTGCAAAATAGTCATTTTGGCCACTGACTCGGATTTCGATCAAACCAGTTTCATCGGATCCGTAACGGTGAATTATTGTATGATTTCAAGTTTCATAGCGATCGGACTTGTCGTTTGATCGTACGAACGCGAAACGCCTAGAAATCAATTTAATTGAAATTGATTAAAATCAATTTGAAATAACTTGATTTTAGCATAACTTCTTCATACGATGGAATTTGGACCTGAAATGTGTTCCATTGATTTTAAATAATTAAAAACATCTATTTCGATATATGGGTTGATCCAATTTCGTTTCGGAGTCAGAATGGGCTTTTCGGGCCACTTATCGTTCAACGGTCCAAATCAATCGTGTCCATCTATCCTATTTTCAGCTTTGTCTATAAATACCTTGTTATAAACCCTAATTATTCCTCATTGTCATTTGTCTGTACGTACAATTTAGCTGTCTCTTTTTCTCCAGAAAATCAAATTCTAAATCCAATTCAATTTTAAATCAAATCTCAACAACAAAAATTTCAAACTCCTCAAAAAATTTCGAAAAAATATGCAACTCGAAGATCCCAGCGACGCGAATCTGCGTCTGGTGTCTGTTTCTACAAACGATCCTCAAGTCAGCCAGAAATCGCGGTCAAACTTGATTTGTGCATTTTTGATTGGAGTGACTATCGGCAAATCGGTTTCTAGGTTTGACGGGAGATCGTGGAGGGGAGGTTAATGGTGGTGGTCGCCAGAGCTAAATCGATCTATGGAAATGGGAATTGGTGGATTAGGGTTCGGCGAAATCCTAACTACTATGGTGGCCGGCGCCGTTTCTAGCGATCGGACTGTGGGGGCGATAGGCGTTGGCGTGGGGAGCTTGATGGCGGCGGTCTCGAGGCCTGTAGCGGCGCGTAGTAGCAGCCGTGGTTGGTCAAAAACATTGGTCAACGGTTAAAAGGGAGGCTTCTTTGATATCGAGCATGAATAGTAGGGTTCTGGAGGAGATGCGTATCGACGTGGCAGCCTTCTATGGGTTGGTTTTTTATTTTATTTTATTTATTTAAGTCCTGAATTCAATCGTTCTAATCCTCATAGCTTTTACATACGATGTCTGTTTTACGTGCGGTTTTCTCCACTAGGTTCGTATTGGAATTCCGGACATTTTGACGCTAGTTTGGGAAGATTCTGAGACTGTTTTAATTTTGGATTTAAATTGGATTTAAATTCAAAAGGTGGGTATTTTAACCCACTCACAACTTCTAAAAAATTTTATGTTTGTTAAATTGATATATGATGTGATTAGAAGTCTATTTATGACTGTTTGGCATATTTTAAATCATCATCTCAGTTAAATTGAATTTATTGGAATTAAATTGTTATTAAATTTATTATTGCATATAAACTGCCAGTTAAATAGTTGTTTAATTTATTATTGAATATAAACTGCCAGTAAATACCTGTTGTTCATTATCTGTTATATATTGATGTTATTGTTTGAATTGGATGATGATTATGATAAATGGTTGATGATTGATATTGGATGAATGGATGTTATATATTATATTGGTATAAACTATAAGTTGTTATGCATTTTTATTTCATTCGGGATTACGGTTTGAAATGAGATATAACCGTATTTTAATTTTAAATTACGGATTGAAATTATAAATATCCGTATCACTTGATCATAGGATAGAAAATTATATACAGACACTGTGGTCTATTTATAAAATATTTTGAAATGATTTCTATGGTTTTGTAAAGAAATATAGGATTTTATGAGATATTGATTTGGATGCTTTATAAATGTTTACTTATATCGTTAAAATATTGGTTTTAAGCTATGAATAAAATTTGTTTAAAGTATAAAATAGGTTTAATAATAAAGTTTGATTTTATTAAAATATAATATGGATAAGTATTTACTTAAATTATATTTTAGTATAGAATTTATATTGATTTTTATACATCAAGGTTAAGAAGATAGTTTTGAAATTGATTTGAAATTTTATTTAATTAAGAAGCATACTTAATAAGAATCCATTAGGAACTTATTAAAATTGAGATTTTAAAAGAATATGGTTTTATAAGTTAATTCGGGTTTAAGGTGATTTAAGTGAATATATCAAGTCTAAATAAATTGAGGAATATTCAGTTGTTGAAATTTGAAGTTTTATTTAAAGGATATTGGATTTATTAAGCAAATATTTCAAAACTAAAATTTAGTAAAGTGAATTTGTCACATATATGAATTATAAAATTTAGTTTGGAAACATTGAATATTTAAGCTTTGAAATATATTGAATTTGAAATGGTTTTTTATGGATCAAATCTGTTTTGAAAACAATATAATTTTTGAAAACCGAATCGAATTGAAATTTATGATTTGGGGACTTGGTTAAATTTAAAATTTAGAAATTCGGGTTGTTTAGAATTGATTTGTGAAATTTAAGAAGCTAGTTTACTTTGCAAAATATTTTTAATAGTTTTGGAAGTGTTATAGTTTTAAGTATTTGGTTCCGAAATTTTATAACTTTAGAATACTATGATTTTCAAAATGATATCATATTGGTCTGGTTTTGAAATAGAAATGATATCGTATTTATATGATTTTGAAATGGATATTATATTCTGGTTTTGAAGTATAATTATTTTTAAATGACCGCGGTGTTACAATAATGTTTGGATGTTAAAGAGACCGGGATCGGAAGTTGTCATACTCTCTGCCAACTCCGAAAACCACTTTAACAACCGTGTACGCGATAGAGATTCTAGAATAAAGTAGGATGGCTGCGGCGTTTCCTTTGAGGTACATACGTGGACCCGACTCCCGTGAGTTGGCATAAGGTGGTAAAACAAGAGCGATTCCGGACCAATGAGGTCATTCCTCTGATCGGACACACTCCTTCGATATTATACTCTGTCTTTTGGATTGATTCCGTAGCCACTTTTGATTTTTGGTTTGGGGGTGTGGCTTGAGGTGGTCGGTAGTGGCTGCTATGCGTCACCACCAGTCCAGATAGCAATTGGTATATCTACCCTGGCATTGCCTAGTTCTGCCGTGTCACCTACCCTAGCGCGCCTTGTACAAGTTTGATTGTGTCGTACCTATGGAGTATCTTCTCGTAGTCTCCCGATCTGGAGATATGTAGGTACTGTATAGACTACTGGCACTATTTATGTGTTAAGGTGGAAAATGAAAAGCCTTAATGCTATTTTAAAGTAAGTTTATTTTACTAATAGACACTATTATAATAGCGTATATTACTACATAGTAAATAGTTTAACAGATCCTTAGGAGATGTGAATCCCAAGCATCTCTTAAGTTACTGCACTCACGTTAGACACTGGATAGGAGATGTCAAACTCTATAAACATCTCCGACGCCATTACACTCATATTTATTTCCGTTGATTTAACTTCATAAGATCTTTTAGTTCTGACTCGAGTGTTTTGTCTTTTCAATTCGCTCGGGTCAGCCTGAGCATTTCTGGATTTGAAGACCTTATTTCTAGAGGATAAAGACGAAGATTGTAGTACTATTATTATTATTATAGTATTCCACTACATCACATTGTTCCACTGCATTATTTATTATTCTCTGGTATGTGTAACTCTGATATGTATTGTATAAGTATAACCAAATGTTCGTAAAACAGCTTCATGAACTATTATTTGATTATTATATTTTGTCATTCCGCTGTGAGATTATGTTTTGTTTTTTCCTCTGCTTTTTCTTATTCACCCCATAACAATCCGCCCTGCTGTATGATTTAAGTCTTACGTGTGTGGTTTATCGTCGATTTAAAACGTACAAAAAGGCGGGACGTTACATCTGGTATCAGAGCCAGGTTTAGCGATAAACCTTAGCTTTGTGGGGTCTGACTCCTTATCAATAGGGTAGTAATACTCTATGATGAGTCACTAAGTGTGTATATATATATGAGAAAGCATATTTGTTAGTGTTATAAAAAGGTTTTGATATTGTGTTAATTTGTTCTGTTTTGTATTTATAAATTCTGGTTGGGGCATGGGACGCTATGACATCAATAGGGATTTCTAAACACTTAATAGGACAAACCGACACAATATTTGTTTTGAATATTGGTGAATGAAATAATTTTGCCTATTATATATTCTATATATATATATATATATATATATAATAAAATAGTATAAATAAGCTATATTTAGTTGCAATATATTGGTTGTTAGGTAATGAAATTTACAAATAATAGTTGAAATGAGATTGAAAATAAAATAAATGAAAACTGGAAATCTTAGAACTTAAGTTATTGGTTTTTGAAAATTTCTTTTGAATGATTTTGAAATATAATAATAATATTATTAGAAGTATTTCCTGATATAAATATTTCAACACAATTTGAAAGAATGTTTTAAAGAAACTTTGGAAAGAAATAAGTTATGTACTCCCCTCTCTGTCGCTGGAAAATAATTTCGGTGATGAGTGCAGGCATCATCGACATTCATTTTCGAGTTTCGAAGTGGGAAGGCCAATGTAGTGGTTTTACTGCATATTTATTTTGACAAACAAATATAAATTTTAAATTGTTTCAAATATAATTAGACATATATAAGTTGTAAGTATATACATTTAATCTATTATTTTAAAATGATTTGAAATTTAACCCGGTATTTAGTTCTTAAGTTTCTGTTAATTAATAGTTTCAATTAATGTAGTGAAATGGAATTTAACTGAAGATTGAAACCTATAAATGAAATAAGAGATTTAATGCTAAGTTATAAAGGAAATTAAAAGAAAGTTGAAAGTGTAACTTACAAGACAAAAGATAAAATTATTGAACGATGACTTAATTAAAGAAATGAGATAAACTTGTATAAATTTCAATTGCATTCTAAAAAGCATACATATAACTTACTGACTATAAAAAGTTAAAATGTTAAAAGAAATGTAATGGAAATTTTACAACTAAGATTTGAAGTAATGAAAAGTATTCAATGAAATTCCTTAATAAATAAGAAGTTAATGTTGTAGTTGTTTTAAACTTATGTTATAATTGAAATATTACTATAACAAATTGTGATAGAAAATAAGCATCATAAGAAAGTAATTAAAAACTTAAGTTAATGAAATTGATATGCCTAGTAACTGAATTGAATATGAATACTATGGATAAATGAATGAAATTAAACGAAATTGAGAAAAAAAATGAACATAATGCAATAAAATGAAATTGACATGACATGAATAAATGAAAAATGAGATTTTGTAAGAAACGAATAAAAGTAAATCAAATTGTATGAAGTTAAATGTAAATTAAAAAGGATAAATCATTATATGAAAGAAAAGAAAATCAAACAACAAATGTATGAGATGAAATTAATAAGAGTAAACTTAATTTATTGTTTAAAATTGTTGCTTGTTTAGTTTATGGTTGTTTAGGCAAGGATACTTTACAATTGTTTGGATGAGTGAATAATCTATTTAGTTTCACCTAAAACTGTTGAGTAAATAGTGCACTTAATAATTTATTTTTCATTCTGTACAATTTAAAGTTTTTGAACCCGAACAACTATTTGTTTGTTTGATATGGATGGATGATAGATTTGTGTTGACTTTATATGATGATTGTATGTTGGTTGCAATTGATTGTCGTTGTTTAATATTAACTTGTCCGTTAGAAGTTGAAAACAGCCTTAAGTATTTCATTTTATATAATTATTAACTTTTTTTGGATTATATAAGTGAAATACAGGTTATGGAAGCAATTGCTACTGCTTTTGGTTTCATAACTTAAGTATTACTTGCCCGACAAATAGGTACGTTCTCGGATTACAGCTTTATAGCGTTATTATATTGTTTTCCCGTGTTGGGATATATATTATTTTGGAAAATATATGTAACAACGCGCATATTTTACGATTGAATATTTAAATATTCAGTTTTAATATTTTATCATTAGTTGGATTTTAGTCCGAAAAGTTACTTTTTGCATACGGTCGAATTAGGACTCAAAACCACTTCCATTGGGTCCAAAACGCCTTTTGCGATCTTTTTGAGTATAAACTTTGATGTATTTGGAGTTAGTGGAATTTTACCACTTTTTCACTTTGGACTTTGGGTTTGGTTTAGCCTATTAGCCTAAACTATTAATTCTAGGTCAACCCCCTTCCCTTCATAACTTCACTTTCATCTCCTAACACTCAAGCTTCATCAAAAATGGAGGAAGGAATGGGAAATTAAAACTCCAAGTCCTTGTTCATTTGCAAATCCAACATCTAACTCCAAATTCAAAGAGAAGCCATTAATTCTTCCTTGCTTTCAAGCTTCTTCTTCGTTGATCTTGTGACTCCCCACCTCTATACCCACGCTAGCCAAGAACACTCCGGAGTAGTGCTGTCAACTAGCACGGAGAATGAGGCTGTTGAGGAGCGACCATCCATGTAATTGCTTATCACACGGTGGCTATAAATAATCTTCGGAAACAAACATAGAAATAATCATATCACAAATCAGTCACAGACATCCATATCACAAAGGCGGAAGAAGATATGAATATATAACTAACACATGAAAGTGTACATCAGAGTAGTGGTCAGTAAGTCCCACGATAATACAAAAGAATAGCAGCACGTGCTATACAAAAGAATACAACTATGAGTCTATATCTCAAGTGTATACCACAAAAACTGCTAATCTAAACAGTTAGCCAAAAGTCAGAGTGATGAATCCCTGGGAAGAAGTCAAGCAGAAGCACCTGTAACATCTCGGTCTGACCCGAGTATTATTTAAGAAAATAATAAACGGGTCAGTCTAGCTATAAATATCAGATGACATGATATAACATAAAAGATATGGCATAAACATAAACATCCATAATGACATACCACTATAAGTATGTAAATAATGATCAACAGAAGATCAATCAATAAGAGATAATCAATATCACAAGAATCTTCTCAAAGATTCGAAAAGGGCATCATACCCCAAACTTGTACTCATAACAAGTCAATGACATAAATTCTAGAAATCAATGCAAGAAGTCCAGAAATCATAGAAAAGAGAAAGAGGCCTATCACATGACGGTCCGAAGACCAAGGGGAGCTACCCCACATGTGTGAATGGAATCACACAGATTAAGGTCCAGACTAACCAAAAAGCAAAAAGGTATGTGTGAGTGGAATCACACAAGTGGTGTCTAGTCTAACCTCGCAACAAGAGACATCGCACAGTTGCTAGTCTAAATCATCAGAATGATCGTCATGATCAACGAGAAGTGTCAATTACACTAAGCTAGTAAATATAGAAGTTTAGCTTCATGTCCCATAACCACTTGCTTAACTTAAATATTTACGAACAAACTGTAAATCTTCACTAATAAAATTGTCACAAGAGGTTCAATCGAACAAGTCCAAGAATTAACCGACGAAGTGAACGCAAGCGTTTCATACCACTTGTTTTACTAAGTCGTTTAATTAGATTTCTCATCCGAGTGAGGTAAAGGTTTGTATATACTAATAGATTGGAAAACGGTTTAAGAAAAGAGCTTTGTTATTAAAAATAGAGTTGAAATTGTTTGTTAAAAGAGTTTTGATATTTACTACTAGTATTGAAACCTTTATATTATAAAGTGACAAAACACAGAAGCAATTGTAGAAACAATCAGTCACAAAAATCGCATACGGAGATGTGAATAAAATCCAAGGAAATCAGATCAATGTTTTTCAGATAAGATCGCCTACGGAGGGGGGGTCCAGGGGGGTGGCAACCCCCCAAGGTGGGGGTGCGGGGGCAACGCCACCGCTTACGGGGTTCGACCTGCCCGGTCAGGTCGCGGGGGTCCAGGGGGAAGCGCCCCCGGCGGGGTGCGGGGCAGCGCCCCCGGCGGGGTGCGGGGCAGCGCCCCGACCAAAACGGTACGACCTAGTGAAGACAAAATGAGGTCTAACGACCTAACGACTCAAGGGTCATACGACCTAACGGCTGCGACCTAGGGGTCTAAGGGGTCAAGCGACTTAGTGGTTGCGACCTAGAGGTGTTCGCGACCTAACGATGACTCACGACCCAACATGGCCGACGTAACAGAGGTCGCGACCTAACAGGATAACTCGTGACCGACTTAAGAGTTGCGTGGCTGAAGGGTTCCACGACTTAAGGGTTGCACGACTTAAGAGTTGCACGACTTAAGAGTTGCACGACTTAAGGGTTGCACGACTTAAGGGTTGCACGACTTAAGGGTTGCACGACTTAAGGGTTCCACGACTTAAGAGTTGCACGACTTAAGCGTTGCTCGACTTAAGGGTTGCACGACTTAAGAGTTGCACGACTTAAGGGTTAGGCCAGGAGCGACCTAACGAGATAAGGTCCAACGACCTATCGGGATAACTCGTAAACGAACTATGGATGAACGACTTAACTCCGAACGAGCTAAAAATGGCCAGAACGACCTAGGGTTAACTCGTGAACGACTCACGACCTAGGGACGAACGACTTAACTCCGAACGACCTAAAAATGGCCAGAACGACCTAAGTTTAACTCGTGAACGACTCACGACCTAGGGACGAACGACTTAACTCCGAACGACCTAAAAATGGCCAGAACGACCTAAGTGCAGAAAATTCACCAAAACGCTAAAAATTGGAGTTTTTCGCCAATCCAATCCAAACCAAATGCAAATGTGCATGCAAAAGTGATAGGGAATCATTCCCAACAGTCCAATATAGTTATAGACTAGATTTGTGAGATAAAAATCTCACCTTTGCACCAAATATCAATGAAAATGAAGTTTTAAGCAAGCAAGAATCAATCCTTCTTCTATCTAAGCACAAGAAGCTTGAATCCAATGTCTTCTTCTTGAATTTGGAGTAGAAAGATGGATTGCAATTGAATTTGAGTTTTGGAATTTTAATTTCCCATTCCCTCCACCATTAATGCCAAAGCTTGATTAGTTAGGAAATTTATGAAGAGTGAGGAGAAGAGGGTTGGAACTTGGGCTTAATAGGCTAAACTAACCCAAAGTCCAAAGCGGGAAAAGTTAGTGAAATTTCACTAACTCCAAACCTATCGATGTTTATACTTAAAAAAGTTGTAAACGACATTTCAAACTCAATGGAAGTGGTCTCGAGTCCTAATTTGACCGTTTGCAAAAAGTAGCTTTTCGGACCAAAATCCAATTAACGAGTTAATATTTAAATAAAATATTTAAATACAAACTCGATAAATATGCGGGCTGTTACAGATCTTGTGTTAAGGTGAGATTTTTATCTCACATCTTTGTCTATAACTATCTTTCATTGTTGGGTATGAATTCCTAACACTTTTACATATGCATTTGCCATTGATTTGGATTTAATTGGTGAAAATCCCAATTTTTAGTGTTTTGGGTTCATATCTTTAAAAATCCTAACTTTGATGTTTGAACACGTTTTTGGTGATGCATCGAGGAGCCAATACGATCGGGTAGCCTATGGGCATAATCCCCTAGCGTCCGTGCTCGATCAGTTGCAAATTGGAAGAGTTTTTGCACTTCAAACCCTTAGGTCGCTTAGCCTGCACACATCAAATTCTCGGCCTGCAGTTAGGTCACTCGAGCTTAGGTCGCGACAAGCTAGGTCGTTCTCATATTAGGTCGTACCATTTACTGGGTCGCTCGACTTTCTACATCTAGGTCGCTCCGGTTAGGTTGCGTCTCTTGGGTAACGTCGTTGGTCCCTTTAAGTCGCACCTAGTTAGGTCGTTAGGTCGCTCGGCCTACTTTAGCTCGCAACCCTGTTAAGCCACTTCCCCTTTGGTCACTTGGCTTTAGCCACTCCAGTTAGGTCGCTCGGCTTTGTAGGTCGCTCGGCCCATTAAGCCGCGCGTGCCTTTAGGTCGCACCACCTAGGCCGCATGATAGCTCCCTAAGCCGCTTCTACCTTAGGTCGCTCGGCCTTCATTTCCTCTTAGGTCGCGCCATGCAGTTAGGTCGCGCCATTCACTAGGTCGCACCTGCTATGCCTCGCACCAACGTTACGTCGCAACATGTTAGGTCGCTCAACCTCTTTAGAGCCGCTACCTCCTTAGGTCGTTCCACTGCTAGGTCGCGCCGTATTGAGTCGTTAGGCTATTTCCATTTTAATGAGTTTGGAATCGAATTCTTTGGATTTTTATTCATGTCTTCGTATGTGAATTTTTGTGATTTATTGTTTCTACAATCATTTTTGTGATTTGTCACTTCATCTCACTCGTATGAGAAACCTAATTAAACGGCTTCGTAAAACAAGTGGTATGAAACGCTTGCGTTTACTTTGTCGGTTAATTCTTGAACTTGTTCGATTGAATCTCTTGTGACAATTTTTGACTGGAGATCTACAATTTGTTCGTAAATATTTTGTAAAGTCGCGCCTTTTCGCACGCTTTAAATCACACACGTGCCAATTCAAACCGTTCGGAAGGGCGGATTGTTATGAGGTAAATAATAAAACGAGAAATAAATAAAACAAAACAGAATCTCACAGTGGAAGGATAAAATTTAATAATCAAATATACAGTTTATAAAGCTGTTTAAAAATAGATTATACTTATACAACATATATCAGAGTTACACATACCATATATCAATGCAGCAGAACAATATGAGTGTAGCGGAATATAATAATAATAGAAATCTTGGACTTCGTCCTCCAGAGCTAAAGTCTTCGATCCTGAAACGCTCGAACTGACCCGAGCGAATTTAAAAAGACAAAAACACTCGAGTCAGAACTAAAAGATCTTATGTGAGTTAAATTAACAGAAATAAATATGAGTGCAGTAACTCAAGAGATGCTCGGGATTTACATCTCCTAAGGATCCGTTAAACTATTTACTATATAGAATATTGCGCTATTACAATAGTGTCTATCTGTAAAATAAACTTACTTTTTAATAGCGTTAAGGGGTTACCCATATAGCTCTTAACACAAATAATGCCAGTAGTCTATACACTACCGTAATACCTCCTGATCGGGAGGCTACCAGAGGATACTCCATAGGTACGACACAAATAGAAACTCGTACAAGGCACGATAGGGTAGGTGACACGGCATAACTAGGCAATGCCAGGGTAGATATACCAATTACGCTTCCGTGTCGGTGATAATGCGTAGTGCGCAGCTACGCCCACCTCGAGCCACACCCCCAAATAAAATCAAAAGTGGCCACCGAATCAATCCAAAGTCAAGGTATAATATCGAAGGGATGTGTTCGATCAAAGGTGCTACCTTATTAACCCGTCGATCGCTCCTGTTTTAGCCATCTTATGCCAACTCACGGGAATCGGGTCCACGTATTTACCTTAAAGGAAATGCCACCACCATCCTACTTCATTCTGGAATCTCCACTGTGTACACAGTTGTTAAAGTGGTTTTCGGGGTTGGCAGAGAGTATGACAACTTCCGATCCCGATCACTTCAACAACCAAACGTTATTATAACACCGCGGTCTTTAAAATAGTTTATACTTTAAAACTAGAAAATAATTATCCATTTCAAAACCCATAAAAACGATATCATTCCCATTTCGAAAAAAACTCATTTCGATATTATTTTTATAAAACCCAAATCAATAATATCATTTTTATTTCAAATATATTTCTTTTTCCAAAATCATACTTCTTAAAATTTATAATATCTGGAAACCAAACATTGGGATTATAACTTTCACAACATAATACTTCGAAATTCAAAGCTTTAAAACCATAACTTCTAAAAACTTGAATGGTTTGGATATTCAACAGTATATAGAATAAAATGGTTTAATTTTAGATTTACTTTGTAAAGTAAATAATTTCCATAACTTTACAAATATATTTTCTTTAGATAAAGTCTAAACCATACATTTAAATTTCACCTTCAGTTTCCAAAACCACTTCTATTTCAACATATATCAAATTTGAGTATTAATAAATTTCAAAGCTAAAGTTGGAATTTTATTCTTTCAACAAATTCACCGTTCTATTATTTAGGCATGAACATTTGCATGATAAATCCATAATCATATATATAAAACTCAAATTTCCTATAACTAAATATTTCCTTCTATTTATTTATACTAGAAATATTCATTTAATTTATCTTGAAATAAAATTTCAGTTATAAATATCACACCTTTAAAATTTCCAAGCTTTAATAAGTTTTACATCAACTTATGGAGTTAAATTTTTAAATAAGCTCAATTCCAAATAAATTTCAATTTATCTTCCAATCTTAATTGATTTGAATCATTTAAAACTCTATATATACACAAGATCTTAAACCTGTATTTAAACATATAATATAAATTATCAAACTCCATTTTTCTAACTTATTCATTTTTATTTAACAGATTATACATAGCTTAAATACAAAATTTTAACTATATATGTATATATAAATAATATTTATATAATATCAAAATTTAATATTCATTAAACCGTATCCTATCCAAACCATAGAAATCATTTTCAAAATAATTATATATATCGCGGTGCCTGTATATAATTTTCTATCCTATGGTCAAGTGATACGGATATTTATCATTTCAATCCGCAATTTAAAAATAAAAATGCGGTGGTATATCATTTCAAACCGCAATCCCGAATGAAATGAAAATGCATAATAACTTGCAGTTTATACAATATAAATACAGCATCCATTCATCCATCATATGAATCATCAACATTTATCAATTTATCATCCAATTCAAACAATCACATTAATAAATAATAATTAATTGCTGACAGTTAATTTTTCAAAAAAGAATTAAATAACTGTTCAACTGTAGTTTATATGCAAAAATAAATAAATTTGACTAGCATTTTTAATGGCAGTTTAAATGCAATAAATAAATAAATTAACAATTAACTGGCAGTTTTAAATGCAAAAATGAATTAAATAACGCGTAAATTAAATGAATGCAATTTAACTGAGAAAATGATGAAATATATGCCAAACAACTATAAATAAAATTTAAAACACATCATACATCAATTTAACAAACATAAAAAAATTTAGAAATTGTGAATGGGTTAAAACACTCACCTTTTGAATTTAAATTGAATTTAAATTCAATTTAAACCCAAAAAAATTGACAGTCTCCAAATCCGTCCAAACCAGCGTCAAAAGATCTGAAATTTTATTACGATCCTAACAAAAAAAATCTCGCGTGAAACGGAGTTCGTAGGAGAAAGTTATACGCATTAATGGTGATTGAAATTTCAAAAAAAAAGAATAGAAATAAAAGAACACCTTCAAGCGCCACGTCATCCCCCTTTCTTTCCCTCTCTCCCTCACGCTTTTTCTTCCAGATTTTTCTGAGGAGCTTGAATTTTAGCTTTGGATTTGGTTTGGAATTTTTATTTGTATCTAAGATTTGTTTGTCTGCCATTGAGGATGAGAGAATTGAGATGTACGTACAGAACAAATGAGAATTAGGGAGGCCGGGGTTTATAGCAGGATATTTATAGAGAAAGTTGAAAAGAAAGAAGGAAGTTTGAACTAGAATAAAATTTGAAGAAGAAGAATGTTTTAAGAGGAACGAAAAATTAAAACGTGAGATAATAAGTAGATTTGAAGAATAAATTAAGGCTGCAGGAATGAAGATAGAAATAAATGAAAAGCTAACAAAGTATATATAAACCTAGTAAGAATTGAAATATAAGTAAAAATATGAACATCCTTCGAAAACGGTAGTGTTGAAAGAGGTAAAGTAAAGGAATAAATATATAAATGAAGATAAAAATAAATCTTCCCTTTTTAAATATGAAGCTTCAGCAGAATGAATTGCCAATAAAAGAAAGCTACAAGAACTTATAATGTGTTAACCAAAATGAAGTTTAGAAATAAAGAATATTAAATGCTAATGACGTGGCATGAATAGTAATTTGGATGTCAAAAAAACTTCAGGAAAACTACTTGTAATGGAGCAAACAAAAAAGAAACAAATGAAAAGAATGAGGTAGTTATTAATTAGAAATCAATCATACGAGGTTACTATAAATTAATAAGAATGAGCAGTTTAACAAATGGATGCTCAAGCGGAACCTACATGGATGACTTGGAACGAAAGAAAAAAATGCGGATATGATAATAAATATTAAGCAAATGAAGGGCCACTTATATACTATAAACAAACCTTTGGGGTCCAAATTTTGAATCTTACTTCGGTTAATTCATTCCCATAAATCCAAATATGCACATATTTATATCATTAATTCTTTCTTAATACATTCATTTTATGGTAATATATGCATCCTCCATTAACGCAATCAATTAAACAATCAATTAAAAAAATCAATTAATGATATTACTCAATCGGAAAAAAATATCAATCAATTACCAAACCAATCTACCTATATTTTTATTTATATTACTCAAACCAATTTTATTAATTTATGAATATATATATATATACACTATAAAAAAAATTTACTTTACTTTTTTTTATCACTGTAACTGTGATATTAATGCAACCAAATTTACACGTTTTAACCGTATATAAAGTGTAAAAATAAATATAAACATGTATAATTAATGTACAACTTTTAATACAAGGTAATTTCTAATTGATTCTATAACATTTACACAACCATGAACCCTATGATATATTTTTAAAATATGAATACTAATAAGTGCGTTTGTATACATTATTTGAAAATTCAATTTTTACGTTATATAAAATTATACTTATTCAAAATGAAAATTTTTCTTTATACATCTCAAAATAGGGAATTATTTTAATTGAAATGTTCGTTCCATTTTGACAAAAAAATGCAAGTTCTTCTATTAACTCATTGATTACAGTTTAATTTATGTTTCCTTTAAATTGAAACATTTAAATTAATCTAATTCCAGTTCATTTCATTACTAATTTCAACGAATTCTAATTATATAACACTTTTTTTCTTTTCATTTATACCAATTCAAACATATTTTATAGAATTTCATATACAGCAAAATTTATACAATATTTACAATGTAAATGTTTTATCTTATTGAATTCAACATTTTTCACTTATCAATTTATTCCACGTTAACTGCAATAATTTAGCGAATTGATTGAAATTGATTACAAATTAACTTAACAACCTAATAAAATAAGTAACGTACAATAAATATCGTCATTAACTCTTAATTACACTTTTAGAGGTTCATTATTTACACCCCAATATTGTAATTACTTACATAACACTGGTTTTACTCAATTAACATTTATTACAAACTATTCCAAAATTTATTCAATATTTATTAGTTCTCTTATATTATATTTATAACCAAGTGTAACTTTTAACTTGAATTGGTTGGATTTCCTTCCAAGTTATTAAAAATTAACTTATACTAACATATTCCTTAATTTATTCCAATTACCGTTTATTGAAATCCACATTAATTAATTTATTAAATGCTTACATTTATTTCTCTATATCCAATTTGTTCCAACTTTATTTATATTAATGTTATTCCCTTATTTGGTTATTATTTATCAACTTGTTCTAACTTTATTACCTAAATTTCCGTTATTGTAAACCATCATATTTTTCATTTACATCAAATTTTAAATTCCAATTCAATCAACCATTACAACATGCTACTTATAATAACTGCTTACAAGTATGAATGGAGTTGTCATTTATTCTAATATTTTCTAACTTTACATTAACATATTAAATAAATTCCCTTTAAATGAATTTTATATACAGGTATATTTCTTACCCCATTTCATTCATTGAAATTTATTCAAATTTCTGGTAAATAGGTTTTAAGTCACCTTTTATATATTTTATTTTAGCCTTCATTTCAATATTAGTTTATAAAGTTTTCATTTCTACTAAATTTAATTACAAAAACTCATAAATTCACCAAAATTAAATCAACGAAATTTACGGGTCGTTACATATTTAAGTTAAGCTAGTGGTTATGGGACATGAAGCTAAGCTTATATATTTACTAGCTTACTGTAATTGACACTTCTTGATGATCGTTGATGATCATTTTTGTGAATTAGACTAGCAAATGTGCGATGTCTCTTTGTCTACGAGGGAGACTAAACCCCGTTTCTGTGGAGCTTCCGCTCAATTTGGTGGGGTGGCGACCCATGGTCTTCGGGCCGTTTTGTGGAGCTTCGACTCAAAATTAATGGTTAGCAACCATGGAATAGCGTTCCATTTTGTGATACACGTGTTGGTGAATTTTCATGCTCCCGTTTTGTGATGGCCTCCCCCTTTTTGTGATTTCTGGATTTCCATTGATGATTTCTAGAATTTGTGTTTCACTAATTTTCGTGATTTTCATTGATATGTTTTATCAATATTTGTGCATTGGTGAATTTGTGTGTCATTAACTTTTTGTGAATAAAGATATTGAGTATGACATTCCTTTTTATATTTGAGAAGATTCTTGTGATATCGATTGATCTCTTGTTAATTTTCGATTACATACTTATTACAGTATGGCTTTATGGTTATCATATATATGTGCCATATCTCTTATTCTATATTATTTTATCTGATATTTATAGCTAGACTGGTCCATTTATTATTTTCTTATCAAATAATACTCGGGTCAGACCGAGATGTTACAGGTGCTTCTGCTTGACTTCACCTCTAGGATCACCACCCTGACTTTTAGCTAACTACTTAGATTAGTAGTTTTTTGTTGTATACATTTGAGATATAGACTCATTGATGTATACATATTCTTTTGTCTAGCACTTGTAGCTATTTTTTTGTGATATTGTGGATCTTGTTTGACCACTACTCTGTATACATTTCCATGTGTTATATATTCATATCTATTTCCGCCTTTGTGATATGGATGTCTGTGACTGATTTATGTTATGCTTATTTCTATATTTGTTTCCGAAGAATATATATAGTCACTGTGTAGTAGCTTTGAGTTTGTATCAGTATGTCGGATTTCCATGCATGTCGTACTATCTGACACATTGGTGCTCGCACAAAGCAATTACATGGATGGTTGCTCCTCAATAACCTTATTCTCCACGCTAGTTGACGGCATTACTCCGTAGTGTCCTTGGCTAGAGTGAGTATAGAGGTGGGGCGTCACATCTTGGTATCGGAGCCAATCTCGGAACAATGTAAAATAATCTAGCAAGGATCCTCGTCCTAAGTCCATCTTAGGAGTCGTGCTTTAGGATTTAATTCGAGTCTTCGTACCGATTCATCCTATTTTCTTTATGATTCCTTGTTTATCTATCAAGATTGCTTGATATTCATTTGGTTAATAACCTTATTCTTCTTCTTTCTTTCTTTCTAAAGGAAGAGAAATGGTTAGACATGGTCGTCCCAGCGCCGGTCAATCTCGTGTTACTCACCAAGATGGAGTATTTATGTCTGCCTAGCAGCTTCTTGATCTTGTGAGGAATGCTTAAGCAGCCGGATCTAATCCGGAGTCTACTCACCATAGGTCTGGATTTGCACGATTGTGCAGCGATTATACTAATTTGGGTGGAAATCCATTCAAAGGTTCTGAAACCATTATTGAAGTCCAGGCTTGGCTGAGATCGTGCGATCGAATCTTTTCTCGCATGAATCTTATTGATCTTCACCGTGTTCAGGTGGCCTCTAGTATGCTCCAAGAAAGAGCATTAGATTGGTATGAGCTTCTTACTTCTGAAATAGTTGAAGCGAATCTTACTTAGGAGAAATTCCGGTAACGCTTCGAATTAAAATTTGTGCCAGAAGCTGAGAAGGTAACTTTGGCTCGCCGATTCATTGACCTTGTTCAAGGTGAATCCTCCGTGGCAGATTATATCGCATCTTTTGAGTCACTTTATAAATACGGGGTCGAATATATAAACACTCCATTGAAGAAAAACCAACTATTCGTCTATGGCTTGAATAAAAATCTTAAGAAGCAATTACTTCTAAAGTTAGAAGTTTCTTTTGATCAACTAGTTGATATCGCTCTTCGTCTTGAAGAGGCCGATAGGGAGAGTGATGTTGAGGTTACGGGTGCTAAACCAAATTTCAACAACAAGAAAAGGCCTAATAAGTTTAAAGGTCCTTATCCCAACAATAAGAAAGGGAAGCAAGTCTCTCCGGCAACTAAGACTTCTATCCCAAGTGGTGGGCAATGCTACAACTGTGGTTCTAAGGACCATTATGCGAACAAGTGTTCGAAGCCTCGTACTTGTCGCTATTGCAAAAGCCCTGATCATTATTTATCTTCTTGTCCTAAACTTCAAAATAGGAAGGAGGGAAAGCTTAATGTTGCTCAAGCCCCTGGCAACACATCTCGTGGTAAAGGTGTTTCTCATTCTATCCTTGATGGTATTATTTTATTTCGTGATCATCCTATTCAAGTTCTTTTTGATACGGGTCCGTCTCACTCTTTTATTTCAAAAGAAATTGTTGATACTTTTTCTTTGGATGTTTTGTTTTTAATGACTTCTTTGAGAACTGCGAATCCGGTTGGTGTATCCGCAACAATCAGTTTATTGTGTAAAGATGTCGAGATTATTTTGTGTAATTTTTCTTTCCGAGCCGACTTGCATGTTATGCGCTACTTAGGCTTTGGAATGATTTTGGGAATGGATTGGGTTAACCGCTATAAAGCCCAAATCCTATGTCCTGAGCGGACTATCCATCATCGACATCCTCAATCTGTTAAGCAGATTTCTATTGATCTTAAAGATTCGGATTTCAGCTTAGTTTCATCCTTATATTCTTTAAATCCTCATGACGACGATAATGATTATAAGGAGGATATTATTTCTCTTATTCACGTTGTTCGTGAATTTTCCGACATATTTGAGCCCGTTTTAGAATTACCACCTAAGCGAGCAATTGAGTTCAGGACTAATCTCATCCCTGAAGCTCAACCTATTACTCGTCCCCCTTATCGTATGTCCAATAAAGAAAATGAGGAGATGTGCAAATAATTATCTGAATTAGAGACGAAGCAATTTATTCGCTCCAGTTCCTCGCTTTGGGGAGCTTTGGCTATTTTTTTGAAGAAATCTGATGGTACACTTAGGCTTTGCATTGACTACCGCAAGCTTAATGATCTTACTATCAAGAATAAATATCCTTTACCTCAGATTGATGATTTATTCGATCAACTTAGTGGTGCTAGAGTCTTTTCACAATTAGACTTAGCTACCGGTTTTCATCAGCTTCGTATTGCAGAGGATAGTGTTCCTTTAACATCTTTCCGTACTCGCTATGGATCATATGAATGGCTTGTTATGACATTTGGTTTAACGAATACTCTGGTTTATTTCGTTGACCTTATGAATAGAGTTTTCAAAGACTTCCTCGATCGGTTTGTTCTCATCTTTATTGATGATATTCTTGTGTATTCTAAAACCGAGGAGGAGCATGAAAAGCATCTTCGGATCGTGTTGGAAACTCTTAGGAGCAATCAATTAAAAGCAAAATTTTCTAAATGTCACTTTTGGCAATCTCGTGTGAAGTTTCTCGGTCATATTATTTTCGAATCCGGAATTTCCATGGATCCTTCAAAGATTGAAGCAATTCAAAACTGGAAGAGACCGGAGAGCGTAACGGAAATTTGTAGTTTCCTTGGATTGGCAGGTTATTACCGCCGTTTCATAAAGGACTTTTCCAAAATTTCTGTGCCTCTTACTAGTTTGACAAAGAAGGGAGTTAAGTACATTTGGTCGGACAAATGTGAAGCTTCTTTTCAGAAATTAAAAGAACTCCTTTCTAATGCTCCTATTCTAGTGATTCCCGAGGGAAACCAAGATTTTATTGTTTATACCGATGCTAGTCGCGTTGGTTTGGGTGCCGTTCTTATGCAAAGGGAACATGTTATTGCTTATGCTTCTAGGCAATTGAAGCCAACCGAGACTAGATATGCCACTCACGATTTAGAACTCGCGGCTATTGTTTTTGCCCTTTGTTTTTGGCATCATTATCTTTTGGGAGAAAAATTTATTCTTTACACTGATCATAAATCCTTGAAGTATCTATTTTCTCAAAAGGAACTTAATTTGCGTCAACAACGTCGGCTCGAATTCCTTGCATCTTATGATCTTGATATTCTTTATACTCCCGGAAAGGGAAATCGTGTTGCGGATGCACTTAGTCGTAAGCAACAAGAAGTTGTTTCTATGATGATATCCGAATGGAATGATCTCGAAATTCTATCCACTTGTGAGATTCGAGATCGTGTTTCCGATTTATGTTCATCTCTTGTTTTATGTAGCCTTAAGGCTCATCCTTATCTTTTAGACCGCATTCTTGAAGCTCAAAAGCTAGATCCCGAATTGGCTCTTCTTGGCCAAAATCTTAGGGATGAAATTGATATTGAAGGTTTGAAAGACTTTGATATTGATTCTCGTGGCGGTATTCGAAAATTTGGAAGACTTATCGTGCCAAATATCAGTGGCCTTCGTAAAGACATTTTAGAAGATTCTCATCGTTCTAAATTTACCATTCATCCCGGTAGTAGTAAAATGTACGCGGATATGAAGCGACTTTATTATTAGGAGGGAATGAAATCTGATATTGCTAACTTTGTTAAGTGATGCATGACTTGCCAACTCATCAAGGCCGAACACCAAAGGCCTGGTGGGTTATTGCAACCTTTAGAAATTCCAATTCGAAAATGGGATCAAATTTCCATGGATTTTATACACGGTCTTCCCCGTTCTCGTTCGGGTCATGATAGCTTATGTGTGATAGTCGATAGACTTACTAAATCCGCCCGTTTTATTCCCATTCGGTCCAATCGAACAGTTCCTCTTTTGGCCAAACTTTTTATCAAAGAAGTTGTTAAATTGCATGGAGTCCCTACTTCTATTGTTAGTGATCGTGATCCATTGTTTACTAGTGGATTTTGGAAGAGTCTTCAAAAAGCTTTGGGAACGAAGCTTAATTTTAGCACCGCTTATCATCCCCAGTCCGATGGGCAAACTGAGCGTGTGAATCAAACTCTTGAAGATCTTCTTCGCGTATGTGTTCCTGATTTTGGTGGAAGTTGGGAAGATCATATTTCTCTTGTTGAGTTATCCTATAATAATAGCTTCCAATCCAGTATTTGTATGGCACCTTTCAAGGCACTCTATGGAAGGCCATGCCAATCTCCTTCTTGTTGGCTTGACGCCGGTGAGAAGCTGGTTTTAGGTCCAGACTTTATACGTGATTCCACAGAGAAGATTGACCTTATTCGTCATAGGATGAAAGAAGCCCAGAGTAGACAAAAATCTTATGCCGAAGACCGGAGAAGGAAATTAGAATTTTATGTGGGAGATTTTGTGTTTGTTCGTGTTTCACCTATGAAGTGTGTTTCAGTCGATCGGAAAAGTTAGCACCTCGATATATTGGTCCATTTCCCATCACCGAACTTAATGGTTCCGTGGCTTATCGCCTTTTATTACCGGCTCAGTTTTCTGCTATTCATGACGTGTTTCACGTTTCTCAACTACGAAAATGTCTTCGAGATTTCGATTCTATTCTTGAGCCCGGTATTGTGGAAGAAATTAAAATTTCACCTAATTTAACTTATGAGCAACATCATATTCGTATTATTGCTTCGGAGGTCAAGCGCCTTCGAAATAAAGATGTTCCGCTTGTTAAAGTCCAATGGTCCTCAAATCCTAAGGAATGCTCTTGGGAATTTAGAGAGTTCATCGAGCGAACACATCCGGACTTACTTTCCTATGCTCATTGAGGTGAACTTCTTATTTCAAATTTCTTTTGTGTTGAATAGGCTTTAATGGTTGTTACAACATATATTTTCTTCTTCAATATTGGAAGGACGCAATTTCTTTAAGGAGGGGAGTCTGTAACAACCCGCATATTTTACGATTGAATATTTAAATATTTTATTTTAATATTTTATCGTTGGTCGAATTTTAGTCCGAAAAGTTACTTTTTGCATACGGTCGAATTAGGACTCGAAACCACTTCCATTGGGTCCAAAACGCCGTTTGCGATCTTTTTGAGTATAAACTTTGATGTGTTTGGAGTTAGTAGAATTTTGCCACTTTTTCACTTTGGACTTTGGGTTTGGTTTAGCCCATTAGCCTAAACTATTAATTCTAGCTCAACCCCCTTCCCTTCATAAATTCACTTTCATCTCCTAACACTCAAGCTTCATCAAAAACGGAGGAAGGAATGGGAAATTAAACCTCCAAGCCCTTGCTCATTTACAAATCCAACATCTAACTCCAAATTCAAAGAGAAGCCATTGATTCTTCCTTGCTTTCAAGCTTCTTCTTCATTGATCTTGTGTAAAGGTGAGATTTTTATCTCACATCTTTGTCTATAACAATCTTTGATTGTTGGGTATGAATTCCTAACACTTTTACATATGCATTTGCCATTGATTTGGATTGAATTGGTGAAAATCCCAATTTTTAGTGTTTTGGGTTCATATTTTAAAAATCCTAACTTTGATGTTTAGACACGTTTTTGGTGATGCATCGAGGAGCCAATATGACCAGGTAGCCTATGGGCACAATCCTCTAGCGTCCGTGCTCAATCGGTTGCAAATTGGGAGAGTTTTTGCACTTCAAACCCTTAGGTCGCTTAGCCTGCACACATCAAATTCTCGGCCTACAGTTAGGTCGCTCGAGCTTAGGTCGCGACAAGCTGGGTCATTACCATGTTAGGTCGTACCATTTACTAGGTCGCTCGGCTTTCTACAGCTAGGTCACTCCGGTTAGGTCGCGTCTCTTGGGTAACGCCGTTGGTACCTTTAAGTCGCACCTAGTTAGGTCGTTAGGTCGCTCGGCCTACTTTAGCTCGCAACCCTGTTAAGCCGCTTCCCCTTTGGTCACTTGGCTTTGGCCACTCCAGTTAGGTCGCTCGGCTTTGTAGCTCGCGCAATTAGGTCGCTCGGCCCATTAAGTCGCGCGTGCCTTTAGGTCGCACCACCTAGGCCGCATGATAGCTCCCTAAGCCGCTTCTACCTTAGGTCGCTTGGGCTTCATTTCCTCTTAGGTCGCGCCATGCAGTAGGGTCGCGGCATTCATTAGGTCGCACCTGCTATGCCTCGCACCAACGTTAGGTCGCAACATGTTAGGTCGCTCGACCTCTTTTGAGCCGCTACCTCCTTTGGTCGTTCCACTGTTAGGTCGCGCCATATTGAGTCGCTAGGCTATTTCTGTTTTGATGAGTTTGGAATCGAATTCTTTGGATTTTTATTCACGCCTTCGTATGTGAATTTTTGTGATTTTTTGTTTCTATAATCATTTTTGTGATTTGTCACTTTATCTCACTCGTACGAGAATTCTAATTAAACGGCTTCGTAAAACAAGTGGTATGAAACGCTTGCGTTTACTTCGTCGGTTAATTCTTGGACTTGTTCGATTGAATCTCTTGTGACAATTTTTGAGTGGAGATCTACAATTTGTTCGTAAATATTTAAGGTAAGGTAGTGGTTATGGGACATGAAGCTAAGCTTATATATTTACTAGCTTACTGTAATTGACACTTCTTGATGATCGTTGATGATCATTTTTGTGATTTAGACTATCAAATGTGCGATGTCTCTTTGTCTACGAGGGAGACTAAACCCCGTTTCTGTGGAGCTTCGGCTCAATTTGGTGGGGTAGCGACCCATGGTCTTCGGGCCGTTTTGTGGAGCTTCGGCTCAAAATTAATGGTTAGCAACCATGGAATAGCGTTCCATTTTGTGATACACGTGTTGGTGAGTTTTCATGCTCCCGTTTTGTGATAGGCCTCCCCCTTTTTGTGATTTCTGGATTTCCATTTATGATTTCTAGATTTTGTGTTTCACCAATTTCCGTGATTTTCATTGATATGTTTTATCAATATTTGTGCATTGGTGAATTTGTATGTCATTAATTTTTTGTGAATAAGGATATTAAGTATGACATTCCTTTTTATATTGGAGAAGATTCTTGTGATATTGATTAATCTCTTGTTAATTTTCGATTACATACTTATTACAGTATGGCTTTATGGTTATCATATATATATATATATATATATATATCATATCTCTTATTCTATATCATTTTATCTGATATTTATAGCTAGACTGGTCCGTTTATTATTTTCTTATTAAATAATACTCGGGTCAGACCGAGATGTTACAGGTGCTTCTGCTTGACTTCACCTCTGGGATTACCACCCTGACTTTTGGCTAACTACTTAGATTAGTAGTTTTTTGTTGTATACATTTGAGATATAGACTCATTGATGTATCCATATTCTTTTGTCTAACACTTGTAGCTATTCTTTTGTGATATTGTGGATCTTGTTTGACCACTACTCGGTATACATTTCCATGTGTTATATATTCATATCTATTTCCGCCTTTGTGATATGGATATCTGTGACTGATTTATGTTATGCTTGTTTCTATATTTTTTTCCGAAGAATATATATAGCCACTTTGTAGTAGTTTTGAGTTTGTATCAGTATGTCGGATTCCATGCATGTCGTACTATTTGACATATTGGTGCTCGCACAAAGCGATTACATGGATGGTCGCTCCTCAACAGCCTTATTCTCCGCGCTAGTTGACGGCATTACCCCGTAGTGTCTTTGGCTAAAGTGGGTATAAAGGTCGGGCGTCACAATATATGTTGTATATTGTTATATTTGATATTATATTTTCTCCCGAGCCTCTCCGTACAAAGGAGACTCTGTCAAAAAAATTCGTAAATTTTGGACTTAGAAAAATTGTGAAAATTGTTTTCCAAACTATATTAGTTTGAGTATAAAAGATTTAATGGTTATAAATTAGTTCTTTTATTTAAAATATTAAATTTTGTAAAAAAAATTAACATTTTGAATAAGACGTATTGACTACTTAATCCTTTCTTTTCCCCTTCTTTTTCCTTTTTGGGGGACGAAAAGTTTTTAGTGGGGGAGAGTGCAATGACCCATAAATTTCGATAATTAAATTAGTAAATTTAATAAGGTTTTTGTAATTAAATTTGGAAAGAAATAAAAACTTTATAATTTATAATGAAGCGAATGTTAAGAATAAAGTGTAGCAATTGTTATTTAAAATTAGTTATAGATAATTGGAGTAAAATCCCAATAATGAAATAGTGGAAATTGTTGCACTTGGTTATAAAATGGAAAATAGGTAAATAAAAGTAAGTATTGAGTTAACCAATGAAATAATATATTGATTAAAAGTAATTGAACGCAAATTTAGGTAATAATGTTAAAGCAAGTTGATAAATAACTAATTTAGTGCAATCCCACTTAATTAAAACAATTATAAGGTTTTAATTGATTGTAATTTGTAAATTGGGAAATAGATTCAAAGTTATATTAATTGATGAAATAATACGCAATAAATTGCAACTTGATAGAATCAATGTCAGTACAAACTAAAGAAATAGCTGGGAATCATATTTATGAAATAATAACGAGAATGCAAGGTAAACAATGCTAATTAAAGTTAATAATTAATGGATTTAGTGAAATGCCAATTAATGAAAATATGTTATACTTGACTATAAATGGAACATAAGCGAATAAATGAAATATTGGATTTACCAAGGGAATAATAGAAAGTTAATGGAAATTAGATGAAAGTAGTATTATGAAAATGAATGGTAACATTGATTTGTAAGTAATAAAAGCTTATTAATGTGACTAAAGGTTAACGTAACGATTTTTATATGTTACCAATTTTTGTAGCTTGTTAATTTAAATTAGAAATCAGTTAATTGTAATTTAATATTACGTTAATGTTAATTAAGGTAATATTTAGAAATAATGCTAATGTTATTCATAATTGGACAATTTGTTGAATTATAAGAATGGAATAAAGATTTATCAATTTATGGGATTTGAACTATAATAATTGGATTTAATTGCAAATAAATGAAATTAAATATCTAAATATTACGTTATTTGAAATTAAGATGGAATGTGAGAATATTAACGTAATAGATTATGAAACCAACGTTAATTTCATCTGTTTGATAATAATGAATTGAATAACAGAATGAAAAGTAAATTAAATAGAAATATTGGAAATTAAATTTATAATTTCTGAATTTAGTGACATTGAGGTTAACACTGAAATTGATAAATCAACTCCAAATTGACATCTAAATTTTTTTTAAATTAGTATAAATGACTAAGAAATTTAGAAATGATAAAAATTGTCAATTATAGAACTGAAACTGAAAATTTGATTTAATTAATTAATTATTAATTTATTTAATTAACTGGAAAATAGCCATTTTGGCCACTAACTCGGATTTTGACGAAACAAGTTTCATCGGATCCGTAATGGTGAATTACTGTAGGATTTCAAGTTTCGTAGCAATCGGACTTGTCGTTTGATCGTACGAACGCGAAACGCGTAGAAATCTGTAACGACCCGATATTTTCAACCATTCGCATCCATTATAAGTGTATAGGTAGACACTCATGCCGGAATTGAATTGCTCAAAATACCGCGTTGTTAATAAAATTTTGGCAAATCTAAGAATATGCAGTAAATAAAAAATCACAAATCACAGACACAGAGTAATAATAATGCAGCGGAAGTAAAAGAGATAGTAGTTCATGAAGCTACTAAAAAAATATAAGATACATCAGAGTTAAATGAGATACAACAGAAGAGTAAAAAGATACATCACTGAAACACTGGATACTGAAACAAAATAGAAGGCTGGATCTTCAAGGAAAGCTCCAACTCCGAAGCTGAATCTTGAATGCTAACTCAATCAATCTGACCCGAGCGTAAAGCAAAACACAAAACCCTCGAGTCAGGACATAAATACTTATAAACTGTAAATCAATTCAAGCGAACAGTAACAAAATGCATCAGTAACTTAAAGGATGCTTGGGACCACCCATCCTCTAAGGATCCGTTAAACTATTTACTATATAGTAACATACGCTATATACGGTAGTGTCTAATCAGTAAAGTATAATCATATAGAAAATAGCGTTAAGGGGATGGTGAATCTTAACGCGGTCGGATCTTTAAAACCAAAATCGTAGTGGGCTCGATATAAGGATATGACACGGCACGCGAGGCAATGCCAGGGTGGATACACCGTTTGCACTCCCGGACCGGTGGTGACGGCAAGCCAGCAGCTTCCGCCCACCTCGAACAATACCCCCGAATCAAAGTGGCGCCACCGAATCGAATCACAACAGTAATAGAATAGTTTTCGATGGAGCATGCTCGATGAAAAGGTGCGACCCTTTGTGTGCCCGGTATAGCTCCTGTTTTAGTCATATATGCCAACTCACGGGAGTTGGGTCCACGTAATATATACCTCGAGAACGTCGCCACAATCCTACTTCATTCTGGAATCTCCACCGCGTACACAGTTGTTAAAGTGGCTTTCGGTATTGTCCGGCTATAAGACAATATCCGATCTCAGTCTCTTTAACAACCAATCGTTATTATAACCCATGGATATTTATTTCAAATAATTTATACTTTCAAGACCAAAATATCATACTCATTTCAAAACAATATCACAATTGTATCATTTCCATTTCAAAAATAATTCAATATTATATCATTCAAATAAAACTCAAATTTTCAAATCATTGAATATTTCTTTAAATTTATTAAACTTGAAATATTCCTTTAAATTATCATAGCATTTTGGAAATGTTACCTTAAGGAATCATAGCATTTTCGGAATGTACTACTTTCCACTTTACATTGTATATAATCAAAGTATTGATAAGCTTAAAATTTTAACATGTCAATTTATCATAGCCTTATAGTTAAATAAACTTTCTTACTATAATATACAATTTAAACCGAAATTCTTATGTTAAGTAAAAAGCACTTTATTAACTTACATTATTATTACAATAAGTAACATTTATCATTTTAATCAATTTAAAATACAGCATTACATTGATTAAAATCTACGTGTCAAATGTACGTTTTAAATTTTATATTCCTATTACAATAATGAACATTTATTAATTAAATCAATACCGCACTACTTAAAACTTTACCTGTTTCTTTATTAATTAAACTTTACATGTTCTTGCATTAATTAAAACTTTCATGTTCTCTCATTTATTTAGGACTTTACACGTTTCTTTCATTAATTAAAAACTTATACGTTTCTTTCATTTATTAAAACTTATATCTTTCTTTCATTAATTAGGAATTTACGTGTTCCTATCATTAATTAGAACACCATACGTTCTTTCATTAATTAAAACCTATACTTTTCTTTCATAAATGAAAACCTATACGTTTCTTTCATAAATTAAAACCTATACGTTTCTTTCATAAATTAAAACCTATACGTTTCTTTCATAAATTAAAACCTATACGTTTCTTTCATAAATTAAACCTATACGTTTCTTTCATAAATTAAACCTATACGTTCCTTTCATAAATTAAAACCTGTACGTTCCTTTCATAAATTAAAACCTATACGTTTCTTTCATAAATTAAAACCTTTCAAAATCTATTTAAATCAAATTTCATAATTTTATATTTTTAAAATACTTAAAATATTCAAAGCACTTTATAGAATAACCACGGGTCTGTATATAGTTTCTAACCTAGGTCAAGTGATACGGATATGTATCATTTCAATCCGCAGTTTAAAAGGTAAAAATCCGGGTTCTATCATTTCAAACCCGCAATCCCAAGTATAGATAAATAAATAAAATAACGCAGGCTTATCATTTCAGCCCATAATGATTTTTATCCTAACAGGGAACTTGCAGTGTGATCATATACAGAAATAATATAAACAATGTCAATATCACAATATACAGTCATGTATCAGATGTCAAGTGAAAATTAACAGTTTTAACATGGTAATAACATGGTAATAACACGGCATAGCATATCATATGATCATCATTAACTTGCATAAACATTTTACATTACTAAACACTTGTCATCAATCCACTTTTCATAAGTATATATGTCAGAGTGAGAAAGACTCACCTTTTTCAAAGCTAGAGACCAAAACAACATACAAGCACGACTCCAAAGGCACGACAAGCACAATTTCACGACTTTTGATTTGAGTTCAAAGATAGCCAAGATATGATTTTGTATCAGCAACCCAAAGCAAAACAATGAAAGGAGAACAAATGAAATATAACAAGAGTGAAAAGAAGAAAGAAAGAAAAAAAGAGAAAAAAAAATGAAAGGAAAAGCATGCGCCGGTTCATGATGCTTACGCAAATTTTGATGGAAGCAAAATGAATAATTTATGGTATGGAACTTTTGAACGTGAAATATATATTAACATTTGCTCACTAATTTATGTAGAGAGCAGGCAAGAGAAAAATGCTTGAACGGTAGAGGCAATTAAGGCATTCAATTCTATCCAATAGGTGGAAACGTATGGGAGGCAAGAGGGAAAGAAATAATTCACACACGGAAATGATTTAAGGCAAGATTTGAGCAAGATTTTGGATTCTCAAAAGAGAATATACGGTTGAAAACTTTGCATTGTTAACGCAAAAAAAAAAAAAAAAAAAAAAAAAAATCAAATATATAACGAAAAGGCAAGAGCAACAATTAAATATATGCCCAAAGTAACGTACAAATTATTTTGTTTCTCTTATTAAATAACGTACAAATTATTTTGTTCCTCTTATTAAATAAATTTAAAATACTAACGTTTCTATTAGGAAAATAAACCATCATTTTAAACCAAAATTTAATAGCTATTGTACCATAATTAATAACATTTGATTTAGCTTCATCCAATTGATTGTTAAATATAAAGTTAAATAACAGATGTAAACATATGTAAAAGAAATGTAAAGTTTATTTCCCGTTTCACACTAATTATTACTAACTTTTTTTTTTTAAAGTATACAACAATTCTGACCAAAACAAAAGTGAAACAAACGTTACACAATTGTATACAGTTCAAGATGAAAAATTTGCCTTTAGAATTATAAAATTTAGAATTTCTATTAAAGTTACACTTTTTATCCAAATCAAATTTTCAGACATTGTTTATTTTTATTTGAACAAACGATCAGAAATCATTTCAAGAAAATTTCCAAAATTAGATTTTTAAGAAAACAATAGCCAAAGTCTTTAAATAAATGAAAAAAATTAAAATTTAGGGAAAACAAGTAGAAAAGTAAGAAAAAGAAAGGGAAGCCATTACCAGATCTTTGAAGCCGTGAGAAACAAATGAAAATGATCTTTTTTTTTTCACGTGAAAACCTAATGAGATGACGGCTACATTAGTGTTTTACACGGCTAAGGCAATTAATTGAGGAGTTTAAGGAAATGAAGGGTTTGGGCAAATAAAAGGGCTTACGTTTCAAAGTGATTTACAATCTTCCATATTCTTTTCCTTTTAAAACTTTACATAAACAAAATTTCAGGAGAAAATACTTTACAAACCGAAATCAATTAGAAATATGAGGTAACGAATAGTATAATTT
Organism: Allium cepa; assembly: GCA_030765085.1. Lineage (NCBI taxonomy): Eukaryota > Viridiplantae > Streptophyta > Magnoliopsida > Asparagales > Amaryllidaceae > Allium > Allium cepa. The sequence continues at coordinate 955,834,736 of CM060939.1, read as the reverse complement.
GAAAAAAAATATAAAATAATGAAGAAAATGCCTTAAAAATACCAAACGGTGTTCTAAAATTGTGCATAAATCACTGTTAGTCTTGGAAAATTATACATTTCATTATAAAATTATTATGAACTGGAAAGGAATGTTTTCATGTGAAAATGAGGTAAGAAATGCACAGCTACAATAAAGAAAGGAACGGTCAAAGGAAATTAAATCTATTAATTGGAAAAGAAACGGAAGAAGAAACGTTAAAACGGTTTTACGTTTCTTTACTTTCAAACCTTTTAAACTTCCTATATATATATTCATATACATCTAAATAACTGAAAATAATTAAAATCTCAGTTAAAATTCGAAACTATAACAGATAAACAAAATATTAATAATTAAATATTAATTACATATGATTAAAATAAGAAAAATAGCACAGAAAATGAAAACTTGACTTAAGAATTAGAAATAACTTCAATACACTTTGGAAAAATTTACTTTAATTTAAATATATGTAAAATGAATAAAATAAAGTAAAACACAGCAAATAAAAGTGAGTGCATAAAATAAATAAATAAATTTTAATTATATATAATTAAATTAAGAAAATGGCTTAAAATTGTAGACTAGGCTTTTAAAATTAGAAATAAATTCAAATGAACTTTAGAAAAATTATATTATCATTTTAAAAATACTTAAAAGTCAAAATATACATTATATAACATATTATCACATATTAAAATAAAATAAAACAAAGAAGAAGTAATTTATACAATTTAAAATAGTCATTGTTAAATAACCCTATATACGCACAATATTGTAAAGGGTATAACTTTCACAATTTACATCCAATTTCAACGAAACGAAAAGTGGTTTTCTTATAATTTTATGTACTTTCATAATAAAAGAAAATTTTAAAATTTTAAACTTTTAAAATTTTAAGTTGAAAGTCACAGTTTGACTATTTTGACCAAAATCAGCATTTCAGGCAAATATTTCAACTTACACAAGTTTGAGATTATAACTCATAAAAATCAAGATTATATTTAAATAATAAATTTAGTCATTTCAAATAATTAAAAATAAAAGTTTTTTTTTCTTAAACCAAAATTTTACATTAAAATAATTAAAATATACAATAAAATAATTACAAAATATAGGGTTGTTACACTCTCCCCCACTCAAAACTTTTCGTCCCCGAAAAGGAATGAAGTATGGAAGGGCACAGAAAAGATAGAGTGAAATAGGATTAAGATAAGATGACAAGAAGATTGAAGTTATACCTGATAACTGTTGTTATAGGTAAGTTTTACAAGGTGGAGCTGATCTTTCCAAGATTCTCCAAAATTAAGAACACAAGCACGAAAAAGGTGGATTCAAAATGATTACCAAAGATCTATCAAAGATTATAGAAAGATTCCTATACCAATCTATAGCAAGATAAGGAGGAGGAGGATAACAAAAAAATAGTTTGGAAAACAAAATAAGGAAAAAGATTTGAAAGCATGGAAATTTCAACTTAAATAGAGAATAAATCTTTACACAAGTTAAATAAATCTTAACTATCTCAAATTTCATTATTTTATTATCCAATCATCATAAATTAACAAATTTCAAAACCATGGGTTTGAAAAATAAACATTTATTACACTCACAATGTATTTAATAAATTTAATTCTTCTTTATTCCTAAATAAAACTAAATTTATTCCTCTCACTATATTTATCACTTATGTTAAACATACTTACACTTAATATAACTGCTTTCTTTTATTCTTAGTTCTTTTAATATTATTTTGTTATAAGTTATTCAATTACCCTGTATTATATTTACCTCTGTTAATCGTTTTATAATTAAAATTCAAGTGTATAACATTTATTATAACCACTCAAATTTTATTTATAAAATCTTTTTATATTGTATATTACCCAATTACATTGTTAACTTATGAAATTAAGGTAAGTTATATTGGAATGAAATTGTGTCATACAAATAAAACTTTCCAATTCAATTATCTCAAGTTTAATCATTTATCCAAATTTTTTTATTTTCTTTCTATAATTGAAATTATTGTTAAAAATAAAATTTAAGAATTAAATTTCCGATTTCTTCAAACCATTTAGAGATAAGTAATAATATATATATATATAATATGTCAAATCAAATTTCAATCATATATCTATATATATTATAAATTAAGTCATATTTTAGAAATTCAAATCAATTTAATTTCCCAAAACAAAGCTGTAGCAAGACTACAGAACAGTCTCTTCACTTCGAAACTCGAAAATGAACGTCGATGATGCTGCAATCATCACCGAAGTTATTTTCCAGCGACAAAGAGAAGAGTACTAATTTTAAACTTAAAATTCTTTGGAAACAAATTTCTATTTGAAAATATTTTAAATATTATATCCCTTTAAACTTTTAAACAAAAGGTTTGGAGCCATCGGAAATCAAATTCTCAAATTTCTTTTTCTAAATTCATTTAAGTTCCCATATAAATTTATAAACAATTATTTATAAATTCATTTATAGAACAATAAATGATAAATCAAGTATTATCATTTCAAATTATCAATTTGAATCATTTTATTAAGTTCCATAAATATATATATCAAAATTTTATTTCATTAACCAAAACAAAATTTAAAATAATATCGTGTCAGTTTGTTCTGTCAAAGTGTTTTAGAAATCCTATCGATAGCGTTGATCAGACGAATCGATCGGAAACCCAACTCAACATCAACAACTCAACAACACAATATATAAACAAAACATATATTTACAAGTGCAATTCAAAATGTTTGAAAATAGGTTGGAAACAACAGACAAGATGATTAAATAACAAAATAGGGAGGCGGATAAGCTAAAATAAATCACGGGCAACCTTAATCGGGCCAACCGTGACTTAAAGTATAAGATCGAAGTGGATTTTCTAGGGTAAATCTACGTTTGATCTCAAGAGTTAGAGTTTGGGATAATAGGAGATACTAGCATCTAAACCGAGGATATAATATCTTTGGTGAATCGATGCTATTGTAATGGAGTTTCACCCCTCTTACAAGAAATTTTTTTTTTTGAGATTGGCGGGATCGCCAATTCACTATAAAGATCATTCGAAGTGGAGTTGTGGGATACTCCAGAATCAAATGAAGATGAATAGCGGGGAATAAGAATGGACTTTGGAACCGCAGGGAACGTTCCAAAATTCAAAGGAATCGAGTCAAAAGGAAAGAGATTCAAACTCGAATGAAAGTGATTCTGTAAATACATTCACTCTATATGCTGAGTTTTGCCTAGAGCACCAAAGCTCTGATACCAACTGTAACGACCCGATATTTTCAACCATTCGCATCCATTATAAGTGTATAGGTAGACACTCATGCCGGAATTGAATTGCTCAAAATACCGCGTTGTTAATAAAATTTTGGCAAAACTCAGAATATGCAGTAAATAAAAAATCACAGATCACAGACACGGAGTAATAATAATGCAGCGGAAGTAAAAGAGATAGTAGTTCATGAAGCTACTAAAAAAATATAAGATACATCAGAGTTAAATGAGATACAACAGAAGAGTAAAAAGATACATCACTGAAACACTGGATACTGAAACAAAATAGAAGGCTGGATCTTCAAATAAAGCTCCAACTCCGAAGCTGAATCTTGAATGCTAACTCAATCAATCTGACCTGAGCATAAAGCAAAACACAAAACCCTCGAGTCAGGACATAAATACTTATAAACTGTAAATCAACTCAAGCGAACAGTAACAAAATGCATCAGTAACTTAAAGGATGCTTGGGACCGCCCATCCTCTAAGGATCCGTTAAACTATTTACTATATAGTAACATACGCTATATACGGTAGTGTCTAATCAGTAAAGTATAATCATATAGAAAATAGCGTTAAGGGGATGGTGAACCTTAACGCGGTCGGATCTTTAAAACCAAAATCGTAGTGGGCTCGATATAAGGATATGACACGGCATGCGAGGCAATGCCAGGGTGGATACACCGTTTGCACTCCCGGACCGGTGGTGACGGCAAGCCAGCAGGTTCCGCCCACCTCGAACAATACCCCCGAATCAAAGTGGCGCCACCGAATCGAATCACAACAGTAATAGAATAGTTTTCGATGGAGCATGCTCGATGAAAGGGTGCGACCCTTTGTGTAGCCCGGTATAGCTCCTGTTTTAGTCATATATGCCAACTCACGGGAGTTGGGTCCACGTAATATATACCTCGAGAACGTCGCCACCATCCTACTTCATTTTGGAATCTCCACCGCGTACACAGTTGTTAAAGTGGTTTTCGGTATTGTCCGGCTATAAGACAATATCCGATCTCGGTCTCTTTAACAACCAATCATTATTATAACCCATGGATATTTATTTCAAATAATTTATACTTTCAAGACCAAAATATCATACTCATTTCAAAACAATATCACAATTGTATCATTTCCATTTCAAAAATAATTCAATATTATATCATTCAAATAAAACCCAAATTTTCAAATCATTAAATATTTCTTTAAATTTATTAAACTTGAAATATTCCTTTAAATTATCATAGCATTTTGGAAATGTTACCTTAAGGAATCATAGCATTTTCGGAATGTACTACTTTCCACTTAACATTGTATATAATCAAAGTATTGATAAGCTTAAAATTTTAACATGTCAATTTATCATAGCCTTATAGTTAAATAAACTTTCTTACTGTAATATACAATTTAAACCGAAATTCTTATGTTAAGTTAAAAGCACCTTATTAACTTACATTATTATTACAATAAGTAACATTTATCATTATAATCAATTTAAAATACACCATTACATTGATTAAAATCTACGTGTCAAATGTACGTTTTAAATTTTATATTCCTATTACAATAATGAACATTTATTAATTAAATCAATACCACACTACTTAAAACTTTACAAGTTTCTTTCTTAATTAAACTTTACATGTTCTTGCATTAATTAAAACTTTCATGTTCTCTCATTTATTTAGGACTTTACACGTTTCTTTCATTAATTAAAAACTTATACGTTTCTTTCATTAATTAAAACTTATACCTTTCTTTCATTAATTAGGAATTTACGTGTTCCTATCATTAATTAGAACACCATACGTTCTTTCATTAATTAAAACCTATACGTTTCTTTCATAAATCAAAACCTATACGTTTCTTTCATAAATTAAAACCTATACGTTTCTTTCATAAATTAAATCCTAGATGTTTCTTTCATAAATAAAAACCTAGATGTTTCTTTCATAAATTAAAATCTATACGTTTCTTTCATAAATTAAAACCTATACGTTTCTTTCATAAATTAAAACCTATACGTTTCTTTCATAAATTAAAACCTATACGTTTCTTTCATAAATTAAACCTATACGTTTCTTTCATAAATTAAAACCTGTACGTTTCTTTCATAAATTAAAACCTATACGTTTCTTTCATAAATTAAAACCTTTCAAAATCTATTTAAATCAAATTTCATAATTTTATATTTTTAAATTACTTAAAATATTCAAAGCACTTTATAGAATAACCACGGGTCTTTATATAGTTTTCTAACCTAGGTCAAGTGATACGGATATGTATCATTTCAATCCGCAATTTAAAAGGTAAAAATCCGGGTTCTATCATTTCAAACCCGCAATCCCAAGTATAGATAAATAAATAAAATAACTCAGACTTATCATTTCTGCCCATAATGATTTTTATCCTAACAGGGAACTTGCAGTGTGATCATATACAGAAATAATATAAACAATGTCAATATCACAATATACAGTCATGTATCAGATGTCAAGTGAAAATTAACAGTTTTAACATGGTAATAACATGGTAATAACACGGCATAGCATATCATATGATCATCATTAACTTGCATAAACATTTTACATTACTAAACACATGTCATCAATCCACTTTTCATAAGTATATATGTCAGAGTGAGAAAGACTCACCTTTTTCAAAGCTAGAGACCAAAACAACATACAAGCACGACTCCAAAGGCACGACAAGAACAATTTCACGACTTTTGATTTGGGTTCAAAGATAGCCAAGATATGATTTTGTATCAGCAACCCAAAGCAAAACAACGAAAGGAGAACAAATGAAATAAAACAAGAGTGAAAAGAAGAAAGAAAGAAAAAAAGAGAAAAAAAATGAAAGGAAAAGCATGCGCCGGTTCATACCTTCAGGAGATGCTTACGCAAATTTTGATGGAAGCAAAATGAATAATTTATGGTATGGAACTTTTGAACGTGAAATATATATTAACATTTGCTCACTAATTTATGTAGAGGGCAGGCAAGAGAAAAATGCTTGAACGGTAGAGGCAATTAAGGCATTCAATTCTATCCAATAGGTGGAAACGTATGGGAGGCAAGAGGGAAAGAAATAATTCACACACGGAAATGATTTAAGGCAAGATTTGAGCAAGATTTTGGATTCTCAAAAGAGAATATACGGCTGAAAACTTTGCATTGTTAACGCAAAAAAAAAAAAAAAAAAAAAAAAAAAATCAAATAGATAACGAAAAGGCAAGAGCAACAATTAAATATATGCCCAAAGTAACGCATAAATTATTTTATTTCTCTTACTAAATAACGTATAAATTATTTTGTTTCTCTTATTAAATAAATTTAAAATACTAACGTTTCTATTAGGAAAATAAACCATCACTTTAAACCAAAATTTAATAGCTATTGTACCATAATTAATAACATTTGATTTAGCTTCATCCAATTGATTGTTAAATATAAAGTTAAGAAACAGATGTAAACATATGTAAAAGAAATGTAAAGTTTATTTCCCGTTTCACACTAATTATTACTAACTTTTTTTTTTTTTTAAAGTATACAACAAATCTGACCAAAACAAAAGTGAAACAAACGTTACACAATTGTATACAGTTCAAGATGGAAAATTTGCCTTTAGAATTATAAAATTTAGAATTTCTATTAAAGTTACACTTTTTATCCAAATCAAATTTTCAGACATTGTTTATTTTTATTTGAACAAACGATCAGAAATCATTTCAAGAAAATTTCCAAAATTAGATTTTTAAGAAAACAATAGCCAAAGTCTTTAAATAAATGAAAAAAATTAAAATTTAGGGAAAACAAGTAGAAAAGTAAGAAAAAGAAAGGGAAGCCATTACCAGATCTTTGAAGCCGTGAGAAACAAATGAAAATGATCTTTTTTTTTCACGTGAAAACCTAATGAGATGACGGCTACATTAGGGTTTTACACGGCTAAGGCAATTAATTGAGGAGTTTAAGGAAATGAAGGGTTTGGACAAATAAAAGGGCTTACGTTTCAAAGTGATTTACAATCTTCCATATTCTTTTCCTTTTAAAACTTTACATAAACAAAATTTCAGGAGAAAATACTTTACAAACCGAAATCAATTGGAAATATGAGGTAATAAATAGTATAATTTGAAAAAAATATAAAATAATGAAGAAAATGCCTTAAAAATACCAAACAGTGTTCTAAAATTGTGCATAAATCACCGTTAGTCTTGGAAAATTATACATTTCATTATAAAATTATTATGAAGTGGAAAGGAATGTTTTCATGTGAAAATGAGGTAAGAAATGCACAGCTACAATAAAGAAAGGAACGGTCAAAGGAAATTAAATCTATTAATTGGAAAAGAAACGGAAGAAGAAACGTTAAAACGGTTTTACGTTTCTTTGCTTTCAAACCTTTTAAACTTCCTATATATATTCATATACATCTAAATAACTGAAAATAATTAAAATCTCAGTTAAAATTCGAAACTATAACAGATAAACAAAATATTAATAATTAAATATTAATTAGATATGATTAAAATAAGAAAAATAGCACAGAAAATGAAAACTTGACTTAAGAATTAGAAATAACTTCAATACACTTTGGAAAAATTTACTTTAATTTAAATATATGTAAAATGAATAAAATAAAGTAAAACACAGCAAATAAAAGTGAGTGCATAAAATAAATAAATAAATTTTAATTATATATAATTAAATTAAGAAAATGGCTTAAAATTGTAGACTAAGCTTTTAAAATTAGAAATAAATTCAAATGAACTTTAGAAAAATTATATTATCATTTTAAAAATACTTAAAAGTCAAAATATACATTATATAACATATTATCACATATTAAAATAAAATAAAACAAAGAAGAAGTAATTTATACAATTTAAAATAGTCATTGTTAAATAACCCTATATACGCACAATATTGTAAAGGGTATAACTTTCACAATTGACATCCAATTTCAACGAAACGAAAAGTGGTGTTCTTATAATTTTATGTACTTTCATAATAAAAGAAATTTTAAAATTTTAAACTTTTAAAATTTTAAGTTGAAAGTCACAGTTTGACTATTTTGACCAAAATCGGCATTTCAGGCAAATATTTCAACTTACACAAGTTTGGGATTATAACTCATAAAAATCAAGATTATATTTAAATAATAAATTTAATCATTTCAAATAAGTAAAAATAAAAAAAAATTCTTAAACCAAAATTTTACACTAAAATAATTAAAATATACAATAAAATAATTACAAAATATATGGTTGTTACAAAATCAATTTAATTGAAATTGATTGAAATCAATTTGAAATTACTTGATTTTAGCATAACTCTTCATACGATGGAATTTGGACCTGAAACATGTTCAATTGATTTTAAAATATTTAAAAACATCTATTTTGATATATGGGTTGACCCAATTTCGTTCCGAAGTCAGAACGGGCTTTTCGGGCTATTTATCGTTCAATGGTCCAAATCAATCGTGTCCATCTATCCTATTTTCAGCTTTGTCTATAAATACCTCGTTATAAAGCCTAATTGTTCCTCATTGTCATTTGGTTGTACGCACAATTCAGCTGTCTCTCTTCCTCCAGACAATCCAATTCTAAATCCAATTCAATTTCAAATCAAATCTCAACAACAAAAATTTCAAACTCCTTAGAAAATTTCGAAAAAATATGCAACTCAAAGTTCTCAGCGACGCGAATATGCATCTGGTGACTGTTTCTGCAAACGATCCTCGAGTTAGCCAGAAATCGCGGTCAAAGTTGATTTGTGCGTTTTTTATTGGAGCGATTATCGGCAAATCGGTTTCTGTGTTTGACGGAGATCATGGAGGTGAGGTTAATGGTGGTGGTCGCCAGAGCTAGATCGATCTATGGCAATGGGAATTAGTGGATTAGGGTTCGGCGAAATCCTAACTGCTGCGGTGGCCGGCGCCGTTTCTGGCGATCGGACTGTAGGGGGCGATAGGCGTTGGATGGGGAGCTTGATGGCAGCGGTCTCGAGGCCTGTAGCAACACGTAGTGGCGGCCGTGGTGGGTCAAAAACTTCGGTCGACGGTTAATGGGGAGGCTGCTTTGATATCGAGCACGAATAGTAGGGTTGCGGAGGAGATGCATATCGACGTGGCAGCCTTCTACGGGTTGGTTTTTTTATTTTATTTATTTAAATCCCGAATTTAATCGTTCTAATCCTCATAGCTTTTACATACGAGGTCCGTTTTACGCGCGGTTTTCTCCGCTAGGTTCGTATTGGAATTCCGGACATTTTGACGCTAGTTTGGACAGATTCTGAGACTGTTTGGATTTTGAATTTAAATTGGATTTAAATTCAAAAGGTGAGTGTTTTAACCCACTCACAACTTCTAAAATTTCTTATTTTGTTAAATTGATCTATGATGTGATTAGAAGTTTATTTATGACTGTTTGGCATATTTTAAATCATCATCTCAGTTAAATTGAATTTATTTGAATTAAATTGTTATTAAATTTATTATTGCATATAAACTACCAATTAAATAGTGGTTTAATTTAGTATTGAATATGAACTGCCAGTAAATACCTGTTGTTTATTATCTGTTATATATTGATGTTATTGTTTGAATTGGATGATGATTGCGATAAATGGTTGATGATTGATATTGGATGAATGGATGTTATATATTGTATTGTTATAAACTATAAGTTATTATGCATTTTTATTTCATTCGGGATTACGGTTTGAAATGATATATAACCGTAATTTTATTTTAAATTATGGATTGAAATGATAAATATCTGTATCACTTAACCATAGGATAGAAAATTATATACAAACAACCCGGTCTATGTATAAAATATTTTGAAATGATTTATCTGGTTTTGTAAAGAAATATAGGATTTTATGAGATATTGATTTGGATACTTTATAAATGTTATTTTATATAGTTAAATTATTGGTTTTAAGCTATGAATAAAATTTATTTAAAGTATAAAATAAGTTTAATAATAAAGTCTGATTTTATTAAAATATAATATGGATAAGTATTTACTTATATTATATTTTAATATAGAGTTTATATTGATTTTTATAAATCAAGGTTAAGAAGATAGCTTTGAAATTGATTTGCGATTTTATTTAATTAAGAAGTATATTTATTGAGAATCCATTTGGAACTTACTGAAACTGAGATTTTAAAAGAATATGGTTTTATAACTTAATTCTGGTTTAAGGTGATTTAAGTGAACATATCAAGTCTAAATAAATTGAGGAATATTCAGTTGTTGAAACTTGAAGTTTTATTTAAATGATATTGGATTTATTAAGCAAATATTTCAAAACTAAATAATAGTAAAGTGAATTTGGCATATATATGAATTATAAAATTTAGTTTGGAAATATTGAATATTTAAGCTTTGAAATATATTGAGTTTGAAATGGTTTTTTTATGGATCAAATCTGTTTTGAAAACGATATAATTTGGAATGGTCTATTTGAAAACCGAATTGAATTGAAATTTATGATTTGGGGACTTGGTTAAATTTAAAATTTAGAAATTCGGGTTGTTTGGAATTGATTTGTGAAATTTAAGAAGCTAGTTTACTTTATAAAATATTTTAATATTTAAACCATGTAAGGGGTGGAAGTTATGTTTCAAAGTTATTAGTTTCAAAGTAATACATTTTGGAAGTGTTATAGTTTTAAGTATTTGGTTTCGAAATTTTATAACTTTGGAATACTATGACTTTTAAAATGATATCATATTGGTTTGGTTTTGAAATGGAAATGATATCGTATTTATATGATTTTGAAATGGATATTATATTCTGGTTTTGAAGTATAATTATTTTTAAATGACTGCGGTGTTATAATAACGTTTGGTTGTTAAAGAGACTGAGATCGGAAGTTGTCATACTCTCTGCCAACTCCGAAAACCGCTTTAACAACCGTGTACGCGGTGGAGATTCCAGAATGAAGTAGGATGGCGGCGGCGTTTCCTTTGAGGTATATACGTGGACCCGACTCCCGTGAGTTGGCATAAGGTGGCTAAAACAGGAGCGATTCCGAACCAATGAGGTCATTCCTCTGATCGAACACACTCCTTCGATATTATACTGTCTTTTGGATTGATTCGGTGGCCACTTTTGATTTTTGATTTTGGGGGTGTGGCTCGAGGTGGGCGGTAGTAGCTGCTGTGCGTCACCACCAGTCCGGATAGCAATTGGTATATCTACCATGGCATTGCCTAGTTGTGCCGTGTCACCTAGCCTAGCGCACCTTATACGAGTTTGATTTGTGTCGTACCTATGGAGTATCTTCTCGTAGTCACTCGATCGGGAGATATGCAGGTACTATATAGACTACTGGCACTATTTATGTGTTAAGGTGGAAAATGTAAAGCCTTAACGCTATTTTAAAGTAAGTTTATTTTACTAATAGACACTATTATAATAGCGTATATTACTACATAGTAAATAGTTTAACGGATCCTTAGGAAATGTGAATCTCGAGCATCTCTTAAGTTACTGCACTCACGTTAGACACTAGATATGAGATGTCAAACCCCGTAAACATCTCCGACGCCGTTACACTCATATTTATTTCCGTTGATTTAACTTACATAAGATCTTTTATTTCTGACTCGAGTGTTTTGTCTTTTCAATTCGCTCGGGTCAGCCTAAGCATTTCAGGATTTGAAGATCTTATTTCTGAAGGATGAAGATGAAGATTGTAGTACTATTATTATTATATTATTCCACTATGTCACATTGTTCCGCTGTATTATTTATTATTCTCTGGTATGTGTAACTCTAATATGTATTGTATAAGTATAATCAAATGTTTGTAAAACAGTTTCATGAACTGTTATTTGATTATTATATTTTGTCATTCCGCTGTGAGATTCTGTTTTGTTTTTTCTCTGCTTTTTCTTATTCGCCCAATAACAATCCGCCCTTCTGTATGATTTATGTAACGACCCGGATTTTCGAACGGGTAATTTGCAATATTTAAATTGGATTTAAATATTTAATTTGATTATAATATGAACAGTTTGGTTTTATATGATAGAAAGGATTCAGAATTTAAATATAACGACCTATTGGATTAAGTAATTATTAAAATAGTAATTGAATATCGGGTAAAATGTTAAATCTGGGGTAGTAAGCTTGTTTTAAAAATTTTAAAGGCTTATGGAATTCATATTAATAATACTGAAAATAATAATGTGTTAAAATTGGAATTTAACAGTGGTTTGTCCAATTTTAAAAATATATCGTTTAATTTAATATTTAAAAATAACCATCCAAGGCACAGTCTCGGAATTTGACGAAACCAGTTCCATTGGATCCGTAATATTGAATTATTATCGGATTTCAATTTTTGTAATTTTTGGAGCTACCCTGTGATTGTACAATAAGAAAACGTGCTAAATTTAATTGAAAATTCGAGAAGATTTAAATATAAAGTTTAAAATAAAATAATTAGCCTAGCTTCCTCAACACACTTTCGTCCCATCAGAATAATGTAATTCGTCTTCTCCCATACGCTTTCTTCTTTCTTTATTAACGCGATATTTCTCGCTTCTATTTTTTCAATCAGTTGAAATGATAATTTTAATGGAAGCCACTACAAATTTAACTTTCGAACGAACATACAATTCAACGAAATCAAATTCAAGGCCGCATGCCCCTTCCTCCTCAAATCGTTTTTTGTCTTCTACAAAAAAAAAACCTAAATCTTTTCGCATGTGAGCAAATTGGGGCGGTTGTGTTTCGCAAGTCGAGTCGAGGTGGGGGCGTCGTTCGCGTGCAGGCGCACGTCGCGAGTAGGTCGCGACGTCCTCGGCGGCGACGTAGGCGTGGCGGTGGCGTGGTTCAAGCGCGAGGCAGCATCGCGCTGGGGTAAGCGAACTTGTGATGTTTGGTGCCGATCGAAGTTGATTGGAGGCGCGGCTTCGCGTGGGGCTTGGTGGAGTCGTGCGCGACTCAGGAACTCGCGGCGAAGTCGTTTCGAACGGCAGCATTTCGAAGGCGACGCTGATGAGGGTTTCGCGCAGTGGATCTGGGCCAGGATCTTCGAGCAGTGAGGTATAATTATAAATTGTTACAGTTAATTAGTTAATTAAAGTTTTAAATTTTAGGATTTGTTAATTATGAAAAAAATTAAAATTTGCAGAAAGTAGGATTTCGATTTTGAAAACAAAAGGGGGAGTTTTACAGTAAAGTTAAAATCTTTTCTGTTAAATGTAAATTATGTATTAGGAAGATAAATTATTTTCTTTCGAATATATATATATATATATTTAGGAAAAACATGATTTTTATATCTATAAGACCTTATAAAAAAATATAAAGATTAGATTTTTTTTAAAATAAATATATAGCTCTACATTTTTAATACTGCTAGTTTATTTTAAATTATAGTGATTAACCTAACTTGTTTAATTATTATAGTCGCTAAAAGATTTTTTTTATATAAAGGAGAATTGGTTTAAAATTTAATTATTTGTTGAAATAAATCATTGGTTAAAATTAAATTATTAGAGTTAAAGAATAAATTTATTTAAACGGAAATTAATTGTTGATCTGTTCAAATATTAATAAAATCCATGTAATTGTTTATATAAGGTCAAAAGTCAGGAATCGGGTCAAGATTAGAAGGGATTGCAACTTAAAAGCAAAGGTGAGATTTTCCCACTCATTTGGATGCCATAAATTAAATTTAAATGTTAAATTTAAATCATTGGATGTGTTTGGATGATTTATAATAGTTTATCCACTGAATGATATTATAAACCCATATACCGTGATATCCCACTTTGAAGTGGAATTGATATGTTATTGTACTAACATTTATAGATGCAAGGAAAACAAGTTGGAGGGATCCAACAGGATTCCTCAAAGATATTTATTTACTATATATATGTTGTCATATGACAGGTTGGATGAATTAATATGAAATTGCATGCGAATTGAATTATTAAGTGTTAAATAACATGGAAGTTGGAATTGGGTAATTTTTGAATATCATAAATAATTTAATTAGGGGAAACTAAAATGGAACTTAAATAGAAAATATCTATTTAGGATTTGGATTTACTTCTATGGAAAATAAAATGAAATAAAATAAAATAAAAGAATATTTATTACCTTGGTTATACTTAAATTGGTTAAAGTTGAGTTTTGGGAAAAATTTAAATTATATGCTAAAGACTTAAAGAAATATTGTAATCAATGAATGGATTTAAAGTAAAGCAAAACTTTATTAAGAAATAAAATAAAAGAACTTATTTAAGAAACGAAATGGAGTTTTATTAAGGAACAATATGTAATTTTATTGAGAATAAAATTATAAAGATGGAATCTTTGAATAAAAATTGTTTTTATAAATAAAAAGAAAACTCGGGGAAGTTATAAATTTATAAACGGAGTTTATAAATGAGATAGAAAGTAACAGTGGATACGTAATGAGATAAGTCATGGCGAGAACTTAATTTGAGTTATGAAAATTGGATTTGAAAGAAAATAGTTGAATATTTCCGAAAGTAAGAAATGAGAATATGGTCAAGAGGAATTTATGAGTGAATATTGGAATTTCTAAAAATATAAATTGGTTTTAAAGGAATATTTTTAAAAATTACTATACTATATAATTTGTAAAGAACTATTATCTATATTTAGAATATTTCGAAAAAGTTATTTTAATGCTTAGTATTTATTATAATAAATTATAGTTTTCTAAACCAGCTTTGAAAATTTATTAATAACTGGATATGAATTAAATTTTTACCTTAAACCAAAATTTGAAATAAAACCATTATTCTTACTTTATAAGTCAAGATGTTTTCAAAAATGTTTTGAAAATCCAATTATAAATCCTCTTAAAGTAAAGCAAGTGTAATTAATTTGAATAAGATCTTTAGGGAAGATTTTATAGAGGGTTATGGGAACTTGAATAAATCTCAAGTTTAAGATTAGTGAATTTCGAGGTGAGATAAAATTCACAAGAAGAGCAGGAATGAAACCTGGAATATTATTAAGCTAAATGGCTTTGGAAAATTTACAAATGAGACTGTAAATGACTTTTGAGGAAAGAAATAAGAGATAAAGAATATTTTCTAAGTTTTGAGAACTATTGAAGTGGGAAAATTTTATAAATGGGTGACAAAGACTTAAATGGTTTCACGAGAAATAGAGTGAATTGAATCTAATTTCAAGGCATTGAAATATGAAGATAATATCTTAAGTAGATATTTGAGATAAATAAATTGAGGAAAATTATTTAAGATTTGATGGTTGCTTGTGAACGATTAATTGATAGTTAAATCACCAATTATCAATATTGGACAATGCGCCGATCGTTTCGAAGAGTCCGGGATCGGATTTAATTATCCAAAAACCACTTCGATCCGGTTTAAACGATTACGAAAGAAGACCGTAAAGAGTTGAAGACGGTGATTCGGTTTGTCCAGACCCAGGGCAACTTGTATGGATTGAATGCTTTCAGAACATCGTCAGGGGGGACGATGAGCATTCTAAGTGGGGCTCGTTCTTGAAAAGGTAACGCTTAGCCTCAAGCCTCATCAACCGGGAATGGCTAAAACAGGGGAGGTGCAGCAAGGCTTCGTGGGTAGCCCCCACTGGAGAGTAAGGTTTCCCCTGTCTAGATGTCCCCTTTTATTTCGGCTTAATGGGTGGTTGGTCGCGCCAACCACGGGGTGATCTTACTTGGGACTGTCCAGTAAGGGATGGTTCCGGTCTTGTGTTGCAGGGGAATAAGGGTGGCTCCTCGGTACTCTGATCTAGACCAGGTACTGTGACGGGCGGTACCCCGGTAGCCCTGCCATTGTATGGAATCCAATCTCCAATAAGCGCCTGTACGGTTTTGATTGTGCCCAACTATTGCTGAAACGTGAGATGCAAGCATTTCAGCTAGATTCTATTTTACTTTCTATAGACACTATTATAATATCAAACGAATTTAATAAAAATGTTTTGGCTATCGTAAGGTAAAAACCCGACATGTTTATTTGTGGCGTGGCCTTACGAGATGCTTTTGTTTTCAAAGGATTTTTGAAAATATAATAATCCAATTGAGTGTGACTTCTCACGCTGGTTTTCCAGACTGACTCGGGTGATGTTTTGTATGATGCTCGGGTCAGACCGAGTTAAACAGGATCAGGTTAAAAGATAAGGAGTTCAAGAGACGAGCTGATGACAGAGCGTACTTCCGTGTTTGACTATTATTTCCGCTGTGTATGGACAATTATTAGCTGTCTCTGTATGGATGTTTGATGTACTCCGATGATGATATGTATGTTTATACGTAAACAGTACAGATTTCTTGTATTTAGAAGCTGTTATTATATATTATATTTTGTGCCGCTGCGATTGTGAGACTCTGTTGTTGTTTTTTAATTTCTTCTTCTTCTACCTCTTTCTTCTTTTACCCGAAGACTCGTACTTTTGTGCCACTTTGGACAGGAATTTTGTTAGTTCAAAGGGGTACGGATTTGCGGGCCTTTAAAATTTAAGTCTGACATGTGTGGTTTATCGTCGATTTAAAACGTACAAAAAGGCGGAACGTTACACCTTCCTTTTAAATTCTCAGATATTAATTCATATTTTCTCTTTGCCTGTCACTTTTCCCTAACATTCAATATAATATCTGGTACTAATTTTTTCGTTTCTTTCTTTTCATTTTGTGCTGGGTTATGTATAAAAAAATAAAAATAAGAGGAAATTGTTGCTTTGCCTGGTATTCGAATTCATCTTCCACTTCATCTTCTCCCTACCAAACCGCTTGTCCCTCTTCGATCCATTCCACGCTCACGTCTGCAGCTCCGATGACCTCCCATTTCCATCACTCGGCCACGTGAGTAAGCGGCCACGTCTTCCAGCTTTTAGCTCGCCCGACCTGCCTCGCCAGCCGATCCACCAGTGCAAGCTCTCACCTACCGTGCCTCTGCCTTCCACCCTTGCCTCAAACCCAAGTGACGCGTACCGCAATCCCCTGCTACCTCACCACTTACATGCGTCGCGCCCTGTTTCCTCTGCCTTCTTCCTTGGCCGGCCAAACCTCGTTTCCTCCACCGAACCCCATGCCATCAACCACCATCTCCGCTTGCGACTCCTCCACACGTTAGCCACGTATCCCACTTCTTCAAGCGTGCAGCCGATCCCCTCTCTGCTTTGCCTCTTCAACTCCTCACCATTCCCACCTCCGCACGCCTGACCGGGCACCGCCGCTCCTCCAGCCTCGGCCTGCCTTGCATCCCGCCCCTCGGCCTTGCTCCTCTCATTTATATAAAGGTACACAGATATATAAATCTATTATATGAACTTGTGTACATATGTTTGCTGGTGTGTGTGTGTGTGTGTATTGTTTTGGTTCTCTGTGTGTGTGTCTATATATATATATATACACACACACATATATATACATACATATATATATATATATATTTATTTACTTCAGGTTAATATATATATATAAATGCTTCCATATATATTATAATATATACGTATGTGTATAATCAGTCTGTTTGCTTGACAATACCTTAGCTGTATAGTCTCTTTGAAGGTATATGTTACATTATATATTTATATGTAAATTTTTATAAAAGTTTCAAAAACTGTTGATATATATAGGTTATATATTTTAACAGTATATGTATGTGTATATAGATATATATATGCATATACTCGCTATATATGTGTAGTTATATGTACATGTATTGTAGTATGGCAGCTCATATATAAGTTGCCTATACAAATTTTATTATATATACTAGTATGGGTCCATGCTTCGCACACGGGCTGTTTGTGTTATCGTATATGTCGATATTTTGTTTAAGCACAAATATGTAAACCAAAGCAAGGGCATTTTTGGAATTTCAAAAAGACATCGAGTAAATTAGTTCAACGAATTTTCTTTATTAGTAGTAGAGATGAAACCTATTGTTTATAAAGTTTTGTAAGTTGCCTGAGTTATTAAAGTATAAGTTTAGTTATTTATATAATTGCTTATATATATTTTACAGTTTATTTTTATATGTTTAGCAAATGTATCTTGTTCGAATCTGCTTTACAGTTATATAAGAGTTTATATATAAGAGTTGAAAGCTTAAAATATATATTGTTATAAAGTTATAAAGTATAAAGTTTATAAATAGTATGCAGGCTGTTGTATATATATAATGATTTCTATATATTATGTTTGGTTCACTGTATAATATCATATATATATATATATATATATATTTGATTATATGTATATTTTGGCATATATTGTGTTTATAGTTTAATTTATACATATATCTATTTATAAATATAATCTACACATAAATTGCTGTTTATAAGCTGCATATACTTATAGGCTGCCTATATATTGATTTTGGTGATAACATAGAATTTGAAAGTAATTATACGTGTTTGATTTAATAATGATTTTTGCGAAATATCATGGCAAGATGTTATAGGTATTTTGAATTGAATAATGAACTGAAATATATGTTTTTAAAGTTTTTTTTTTAAAACAAATATATATATATATATATTATTATATTGCATAAGTCTGCATACTTATACCGTAAGTATATATTTTGATTAATTTTGTTTGTATATGTATGGGAAAGTTATATGTTGCACGGTATATATAACTTATATATTAGTGATAGATATATTGTTGATTTCTATATAAGAAGTTATTTCAAAATATATGATGTATATATGTTTATTTTAATATATGTGTTTAATTTAAAACAATGATTTTTGAAATACATACATATATATATAATTTAACATTTGTTTAAATTTGGAATATGACTTTATATATATAGTTATATATATATATAAGTTCACTTATACCATTGATCTATCTAGTTTGACTTGATTTCGTCAATTCTAAGCTATCAACTATATTTGTCATATTCGTGCTAATCTTACCTTGTTCTGAGATTCGTGTCTGGATTTCGTAACTCAACTTCATTGTATATCTCTCTAGCCTCGAAAGATGAGCGATCACTCACGATTAACGTTCTTATATTTATTGAATTTGATTTCAATTGAAACGACAATTGAAATATGATGTTGTTAGTTATTTACATTGCTATATATATGCTATATGTTCACTTGTGACATCTGACACCATTATCTGTTATATATACTGATGATGTATGTCTGTTATATTATTATCATATCTGTTATCACTCTGCAAGATCCCTTTTAGTATAGAATTTCATATGGGTTGAAATGATACATACCCGAACAATCTGTAGAATGAGAGAAAATCGTTATGGATTGAAATGATAAACCCAAGCGATTTTCATTGAATTGAATTTGGGATTGCGCCGTATTTATATTTAAATTGCAAATTGAAATGATAAATATCCGTATCACTTGACCACAGGATAGAAAATTTTATACAGACGCTCTTGGTCTATATATAAGTATTTTGAAAATGATTTCTATAATTTTGGGAAGGAAATATATGGTTTAATAAATATTGATTTCAAGATATCATAAATAAATGTATTTTATAAAGTTTTAAATTCTTAATTTTAAATTTATATGTTTCGAAATTTTTAAAATTTAAAGTTGGTTTTGAAATTATAAATTTTAAGAATTTACTTACAATTTTACCATTTTAAAACATGTATAAATTAAGTTTAATAATAAAATTTAATTTAATAAAGTTGGTTTAATTAAAATAAAATATGTTTAAGTATTTACTTAAAATTATATTTTAAAATAGATTTTTATAATGATTTTTTTAAGTTAACACTGGAAAGATAAATTTGAATTGATTTGAAATGGTTTATTGAGGAACGGAATTGAATTGAGATTGATGGATTGGGATTGAATTAAAGTTGAATTTTGGAAGTCGAGTTGATTTGAATCGATTTGTGAGATTTGGAGGAAACTATGTATTATATAAAGTATTTTTAAAATTATATTTAAAACTATTTATATATTTTAATATTAATTATTTTGATATAAACTACTTTAATATAAATCATTTTTAAATATAAACTATTTTTAATATACTAACTATTTTATTAGAAACTATTTTAACTTATAACTACTTTATATAAACTATTTTATTTTATAAACTACTTTATTTTACACGCTATTTTAATATCTAAACTGTTTGAGGAAAAGTGCTATGATTTCAAAGTGTTATGATTTCCAAAGTGCTATGATTTCAAAATGTTGTGATTTTCAAAGGGTTATAATTTCAAGTGTTTTGGTTTCGAAAGCGTTATAACATTGAAAGTATTATGATTTTGGAAGGGAATATATCTGAAATGGAAATGATATCGTATTGATATGGTTTTGAAATGGATACGGTATTTTGGTTCTTGAAGTATGATATTTTGAAATGACCACGGTGTTATAATAACAGTTGGTTGTTAATAGCTTATATTACTACATAGTTGATATTTCCATGGATCGTCAGAGGATGGTTATCCCAAACATCCTTTGAGTTACTTGTATTTCAGTTGATATTTCAGTTGATATTTCACTTGAAATTGGATTTATTGATATAAGTGTTAATCCGGATTCGAGTGTTTTGTGTTTTGCTTTACGCTCGGGTCAGACTGGGTGTCACAGCATTTGAGACTCGCCTTTGGAGTTGGAGCTTCGTTTGGAGATCAAACTATCGATTCAGCTTTCAGATATTCAGTTGATTCCAGTGATGTATTCAAATTAGTTATTTAACTATTGCATCGAGACTCTTGTGTTTTCGAGACTTCTGTTGTATTTTGTTTTAACTCTGTTATATATAAATGGTAGCTTCATGAACTACTATTCTCTTGTTTCCGCTGCTTATTGTTATATTACTGTGTTTGTGATTCTGTGATTATTTATTTACTTTATATGTTGAGTTTTGTCAAATAAAAATTAACAATATGATATTTTGAGCAATTCAAGTCCGACATGTGCGGATGTGAATGATGGAAAATATCGGACTGTTACAATTTTAATACTTTTACTTGACTCTAGACATATTATAATAGCATTTTGTACTACATAGTAGATAGTTTAATGGATCCTTAGGAGATGTGAATCTCGAACATCCCTTAAGTTACTGCACCCACGTTAGACACTGGATAAGAGATAACAACGTAAACATCTCTGATGCCGTTACACTCATATTTACCGTTGATTTAACTTACATAAGATGTTTTAGTTCTGACTCGGGTGTTTTGTCTTGTCAATTCGCTCGGGTCAGCCTATGCATTTCAGGGTTGAAGACCTTATTTTTGAAAGATGAAGACGAAGATTTGTACTATTATTATTTATGATATGTATTCCGCTGCATCATATTTTTCCGCTGCATTTTACTTATTTATTCATGTTTGTGTAACTCTGATATTTGTGTTGTAAAGAATAATCAAATGTATTTATACAACAGTTTCATGAACTGTTATATGATTATTATATTTTGTCATTCCGCTGCGAGATTCTGTATTTGTTTTATTTCTTCTTTTTTTTCTAGTTTAACCCATAACAATTTGCCCTTTTGAATGGTTTGACTTTGACATGTGTGTCTACTTAAAACGTCCAAAAAGATAGGTCGTTGCATACTCTAGATTGGATTCGGTGGTATGCGCCTAGAGATGTGAAATACTCGGATTCTCGTAAGGTTTACGGTGTCGGCCAGGACATGTTCGAGAGAGTCACGGTGTTAATGACCCTCTCAAGTATATTTTCTACAGGTATACTTTCGGTGGAGGGGTGTAACGCCCCGCCTTTTCGCACGATTTAAACAGACACACGTGCCAATTAAAACCATACGGAAGGGCGGATTGTTATGGGGTAGATAAGAAAAACAAGAAAGAAATAAACAACAATAGAATCTCACACCGGAAGGATAAAATATAATAATCAAATATACAGTTCATGAAGCTGTTTTACAAAACCTATGATTATTTTTATACAATACATATCAGAGTACACATACCAGAGAATAATAATAAATGCAGCGGAATTAAATGGTGTATTGGAATAATATAGTAGATAATAGTACTACAAATCTTCGTCTTCGTCCACCAGAATAAAATCTTCAAATCCTGAAACGCTCGGACTGACCCGAGCGAATTTGAAAAGACAAAAACACTCGAGTCAGAACTAAAAGATCTTATGTGAGTTAAATTAACAGAAATAGATATGAGTGCAGTAACTCAAGAAATGCTCGGGATTTACATCTCCTAAGGATCCGTTAAACTATTTACTATATAGTATATTTCGCTATTATAATAGTGTTTAATTGTAAAATAAACTTACTTCTTAATAGCGTTAAGGGGTTACCCATATAGCCCTTAACACAAATAATGCCAATAGTCTATACAGTGCCTGCATATCTCCTGATCGGGAGACTACGAGAAGACACTCCATAGGTACGACACAAATAGAAACTCGTACAAGGCGCGATAGGGTAGGTGACACGGCACAACTAGGCAATGACAGGGTAGATATACCAATTACGCTTCCGGGTCGGTGGTAACGCATAGCGCACAGCTACCACCCACCTCGAGCCACACTCCCAAATAAAATCAAAAGTGGCCACCGAATCAATCCAAGAGTCAAAGTATAATATCGAAGGGATGTGTCCGATCAAAGGTGCTACCTTATTAACCCGTCAAGGGCTCATGTTTTAGGCACCTTATGTCAACTCACGGGAGTTGGGTCCACGTATTTACCTTATAGGAAGCGCCGCCGCCAACCTACTTCATTCTGCAATCTCCACCGCGTACACGGTTGTTAAAGCGGCTTTCGGAGTTGGCAGAGAGTATGACAACTTCCGATCCCGGTCTCTTCAACAACCAAACGTTATTATAACACCGTGGTCATTTAAAAATTAATTATACTTTCAAAAACCAGAATATAATTATCCATTCCAAAACCCATAAATACGATATCATTTTCTTTCCAAAACAAACTCATTTGATATTATTTTTATAAAAACCCAAATTAATATAATATCATTTTATTTCAAATATATTTCTTTCCAAAATCATGCCACTTTTAAAATTTATAATATCTCGAAACCAAATATTTGAATTTTTACTTTCAACATAATACTTCGAAATCCATAGTTTTAAACCTATAACTTTCAAACTTAAATGGTTTGGATATTTAACAATATATAAAATAAAACAGTTGAATTTAAAATGTCTTTAAAAATAAATAAATTCCACTCCTTCACAAATTTTTATTCACTTTATTTTCAGTCTAAACCCATAACTTTTAGATTCACTTTCAGTTTAAATAAAACACTTCGATTTCAATATTTTCTAACTTTGAGTATTTAATGAATTTCAAAACTAAGGTTGTGAATTTAAGTCAACAATTCATTTTCCTATTATTCAGTTTGAAAGGTTTACATGATAAATCCATAGCCATTTAAAATAAACTAAATTTATTTACACTAAAAATTTCCTTCCATTTATTTATACTAAAATTATTTATTAAATCCCGTTATAAATATCATACCTTTAAAATTCTAATTTTTGACAAGTTGACATCAACTTATGGAGATGAATTTCAAATAAGCTCAATTTATATTAAATTCTAAATTTATCTTTCAATCTTTATTGATTAAATCATTTAACTATATATATATATATATATATATATATAAGATCTTAAACCTGTACTTAAACGTATAATATATATTATCAAATGCCATTTTTCAACTTATTCATTTTTATTTAACAGATTTATGCATAGCTTAAATTCAACAATTAACTATGTATGTATATATAAAATACATTTATATCATATCCAAATTTAATATTTATTTAACCGTATCATATCCAAACCATAAAATAGTTTCAAAAATAATTTTGTATATATACCGCGATGCCTGTATATAATTTTCTATCATATGGTCAAGTGATACGGATATTTATCATTTCAATCCGCAATTTAATAATAAAATGCGGTTGTATATCATTTCAAAACGCAATCCCGAATGAAATGAAATGCATAACAACTTGCAGTTAATATAAATAAACATCCATTCATCCAAATATCAATCATCAACCATTTAATACAAATTATCATCCAATTTAAACAAACATCAACATAGAGCATATAAAATATAACAGGTAATAAATACAGGTATTAACTAACCGTTTATATTCAATAATAAATTTAATAACCGTTTAACTAGCACTTTATATGCAAATAAATAAATTTTAACTGTCATTTTTTATGCAATAATAAAATTAATTCACAGTTAATTTAAATAAATGCGATTTAACTGAGGTAATGAATAAAACATACCAAACAGTCATAAATAAATTTCTACTCATATCTAAAATCAATTTAACAAACATAAGAAATTTTAGAAGTTGTGAGTGGGTTAAAACACTCACCTTTTTGAATTTAAATTGAATTTAAATTCAATTTAAACCCAAAAATTCGACGGTCTCAGAATCCGTCCAAACCAGCGTCATCAAGTCCGGAATCTCAATACGAACCTAGCGGAGAAAACCGCGCGTGAAACGGAGTTCATATGTATGAGTTATGATTATTAGAACTAATTGAAATCGAGATTTACAAAAATAAATTAAACAAAAATAAAATACCGTGCCACATCCACTCTTCCCACGTGAAAAATGCGTATGCTTCTTCTTGATTGCTAGCTTTGTTCAATAATTTTTCTTTTATTTCGATTTACTTTAATTTTCCTCCTTATTATATGAATTGTATGTATTTTTAAAAGGTTTGAAAAAAAAGATTTGAAAAAGAAGAATTGAAAAGGAAAAGGATTAAAATAAGAACTGAAAATGGAAGAGAAGATCTAGATTTGAAAAGAAAGAAGAAAGTTTGAAATAGAAGAAAATTTGAAGAAGAAGAATATTTGAAGAGGAAGGAAAAATTAAAATGAGAGATAATAAGGAGATTTGAAGGGAAAAAAAAAGAAAAGGAAAAAGAAGAAGAAGATTAGAATGGAGGCTATGATTTCATTTGCGTCATATCTTATTTATAAGGTTAGAGTTAGGTTTAGGGTCAAAGAGATTTAAAAAGAGAGACCGCTATTAATTAGAAATAAATGAAATGACGTTTCAGAAAATGAAGTTGGAAAATGAATGGAAAGAAATAAAGTAAATATGAACAAACTTTTAGAATTCAAATTTCAAAACAATCGTTTACTTAATAAATTTTGTTAACCCTAAACATACCGAAATTAACATCTTTTAAAGATTTAATTAACACACAATAAATGAAAATAAATTCTCCACCCAAATTTGTGTCATAAATTAAAAGAATATGCAGCATTAAGAAATCTTCATTTCTCCCTCTTTGTGATTAGATTGGAAATTAAACAACATGTTAACATTTCGATTGAATGTTCTACAAGAAATGCATTAACATATATTCCAAAATATGATAGCATAAACAAGGTAATATAAACAGATGTATAATATATATGTACGTCTTTATCGCCACTTATAGTTTACATTCATAAATAAAAGGTATGAAAATAATCCACATAAGGAGGCGATGAATGTAAGAGTAAATTAGAAAAGTAAAGATGGAAAGGTAAGTTATGTTGCAATAAAATCTAATAAAGTCTAATTGGAAAGGAAATAGTCAAGTGTAAATCTATTTTACCCCCTTTATCATCTCCTATTAATATTTAATTTAACAACGTATGAGATTTTAATATAAACTAGCATTAAATTTTGATCTAAAACATGTTTGAATTTAGGTATAAACATATATGTAGTAAACTAGCATTAAATTTTGTTTAACACAAAACGTGCGTTTTTTTGTTAAATCTATTAATTGCGATCACCGTTTCTTTCCTTTTAATTGAAACATTTAAACTACATTAATTGCAATCACTTATAAAGTTAAATTTTAAAACAGACAACTAAAATGCATGAGAAAAAATAGAAAAATTGTTTATACACAAGAGTAATAAATAACTTACTGAAATATATTATTTTCCTATTCTTGTAATCAATCCGTAAGATAAAACACAGTTCAAATAAACATATATTTCTTTTTTCTAAATCAATCATTCTATTCTATATTTTAATGAAATTAGACCTACATTCAGAAATGAAACATTCATTTATTTGATGTAAATGTTCTTTTTATTAAATCAAACTTTCCTTATTTTCACAAAACATAAGCTGCTTTTAATTACACCTATTATTTTACAATTAATATTCTCTCTCCTATTAATTAGAAATTTTCAATTACATTCATTTCAGTTGATTAAATTTCAAAATGCACTAAGTGAATGTAATGAGAATTAAACAATTTTTCCTATCTAATAGTAACTTAAACATATTTACATTATTGGATACAAATAGTAGTTACACATTTCTCACTAAATAATAGTCACTCATCTCTACAATCAATTTTTCAGCTAATAAACATATGTTTACTCCTTTACTAAACTTGTTCATTTTTATTCTTTTTGATTTACACTCCTACTATTAAACCAACAATACCTTATGAAATTATTAACATAGGTTTCTATCTTTTTATTTCATAAATCATTGCCTTGTAAATAAAGTTTACATTTCTATACCTTTTATTATGTTGACACTACAATTATTTTCTTATTCCATATTAATGTAAAATTTATTTACGTTCAATTGCAATATATCCATTTATCATAATATAAACTACAATAAATTGATCAAACATGATTTCCATTTTTATTCAAATCAATAGTCATATTTGGATTAAAATTTTCATTGGTTACATCCTATTGAATTAACATTCTTCGATTACCAATTAAATCTACATTAATTACACAAATTAAGTAAAACAAATTTTATGAACTAAATAAATAGGTAACTTATAACCATTATTACCCTTAACTTTTAATTACATTTAAAAGTTCATTAATTACAACAAATGTTCAAATCATCTATATAATTCTAATTTCATCTTTTATTTGTGTTAACTATTTTATTTCCATTATGCTGAGATTTAGTCACTTATACACACTTAATATTCCAATTCATTTATTTATATTGGTTTCAAAAAAAAAATTAATTTTTTTTTATTAAATCAATTGCCATTTATTAACGTTTCTATTTATTTTACATTCAAAAAATTTCAGTTATTATCTTAACTTACATAATGTAATGTTTAACTATATTTAATTGCTATTGATTAAATACATTGGTAACGAACAATAGTTGTCACCATTATACATTTTATAACATTTGTAAATTTATTCTTTACCTTTTACATCCCACTATAATCAATGCACACATTAATACAACACATATTATAATCCCTTATACAATACTGATCTTATTCAATTACCCTTAACTATTTATTTTATACAATAATTAAATGTTTACATTTGTTACTTATTAAAAAAAAAATTAACCAAGCATAGCATGTTTAAATACAATGAATTGGAATTTCATTAAGATTGTTGATAATTAACTTGTATTAACATTGTTTCACTTTAATTTAGTTATTATTCCATTATTAAATTACAACATTTTATTTCTTTCAATATTAACTCATAAAATATTATTAACAAAATTTAAACATCGAAAATTTATGGGTCGTTACACTCTCCCCCACTCAAAACTTTCGTCAAGGGAAAAGAAGAATTAAATAAACAATACGTCTTATTCAAAATATTAACTTTATAGACAAATAATTTACAAATTTTAGTACTTTAAATAAAATATACCCATTCTATGCCCATTAAAGCTTTTATACTTAAATAAATAAAGTTTGAAAATCATTTTCAGACAAATTTCTATGTCCAAAATTTACGAAAAATTTCGGCAGAGTCTCCTTTGTACGGAGAGGGTCGGGAGAAAATATAATATCAATATAACAAATATTTTCAAAATAATATATATCCCAACACGGGAAACAATATAATAGCGCTATAAACTGTAATCCGAAAACGTACCTATTATTCGGACAATTTACGCTTAATTATGAAACCAAAAGCAATAACAATTGCTTCCATAACCTGTATTTCACTTATATAATCCAAAAGGTTAACAATTATATAAAATGAAATATTTAAAGCTGTTTCAAATAATCAACAAACAAATCAATCAACCATCACTTGCAACAAACATATAACCATCACAAAAAAATCAACACGCATCAATCATTCATTCATATCAAACAAAACAAATAGTTATTCGGGCTCAAAACTTTAAATTGTATGGAAAGAAAAACAAACTACTAAGCATACCCTTCACTCAACAGTCTTAGGTGAAACTAAATAGATTATTCATACCTTCCAAACAGATTTTAAAGTATCCTTGCCCAAACTACCATAATCCAAACGAACAACAATCTCAACCAATAGATTAAGTTTATTCTTATTAATTCCATTCATACTTTTGTTGTTTGATTTCTTTTTCATTCATATAATGGTTTATCTTTTTATTTTACATTTTATTTCTTACAGTTTTCATTTATCCATATATGCAAAAAAAAAAGTTTGCATTACATTCATTTATTTATTGCTTAATTTTACTTATTTACAGTATTCATCTTTCTACTTATTTTTAAAATAAATAACTTCATCATATACTTGAGTCTATAATTACTTACAACATTTATCTCTATCATATTTTATTATAGTAAGATCTTCATTATAACTTAAGTCTATACAATAACAACATCAATCCTTATTTATTAAGAATTTTATTGAATACTCCATTACTTCAAATTTATTACTAGTATAATATTCTGTTTAAATTTCTTATAACATTTTAACTTTTTATAGATGGTAAGTTATATATATGTTTCTAAGAAATGCAAATGAAACTTATACAAGATTTACCTCATCTTTTAATTTAAATTAAATGTTCAATAATTACATCTTTGGTTTATAAATTACAATTTCAACTTTCTTTAAATTTTATTTATAACTTAGCATTTATCTTTTATTTCAATTAAAGGTTCCAATTTATAAATTAGTTACAACTCATTTCCTACAAAAAATTAAAACTATTGATTAATGAAAACTGAAGAACTAAATACAGGGTTAAATTTCAAATCGTTTTAAAATAATAGATAAATATATACTTACAACTTATCTATATCCAAGTATATTTTTAAAAAAAAAATTCACTTTTGTTTATCAAAATAAATCTGTAGTAAAACTACTACAATGGCCTTCCCACTTCGAAACTCGAAAATGAATGTCGATGATGTGTGCACTCATCACCGAAATTATTTTCCAGCGACGGAGAGGGGAGTACAACTTTTTTTCTTTCCAGAATTTCTTTAAAACCATACTTTCAAATTATATTGAAATATTTATATCAGAAAATATTTCTAAATACTATTATTATATTTCAAAATCCTTTGAAAGCAATTTTTCAAAATCCTTTGAAAGCAATTTTTCAAAATCCCGGACTTAAGTTCTAAAATTTTCAAATTTTTATTGATTTTATTTTCAATCTTATTTTACCTATTATTTATAAATTTTATTCTTAACAACCAATATATTGCAACCAAATATAATCTTTATAAAAAATTATTTTATATATATAGAAAATATAATAGGCAAAATTATTTCATTCACCTATATTAAAAACAAATATTATGTTGGTCTGTCCTATTAAGTGTTTAAAAATCCCTATTGATGTCATAGCATCCCATGCATCAACCAGAATTTATAAATAAAAAATGAAACAGATTAACACAATATTAAAACTTTTTTATAACACTAACAAATACGCTCTCTCATATATATGCACTCAGCGACTCCTATAGGGTATTACTACCCTATTAGTAAAGAGTCAAACCCCACAAAGCTAAGGTTTATCGCTAAAGCAAAGCTCTGATACCAGATGTAACGTCCCGCCTTTTCGCACGATTTAAACAGACACACGTGCCAATTAAAACCATACGGAAGGGCGGATTGTTATGGGGTAAATAAGAAAAACAAGAAAGAAATAAACAAAAATAGAATCTCACACCGGAAGGATAAAATATAATAATCAAATATACAGTTCATGAAGCTGTTTTACAAAACCTATGATTATTTTTATACAATACATATCAGAGTACACATACCAGAGAATAATAATAAATGCAGAGGAATTAAATGGTGTAATGGAATAATATAGTAGATAATAATACTACAAATCTTCGTCTTCGTCCTCCAGAATAAAATCTTCAAATCCTGAAACGCTCGGACTGACCCGAGCGAATTTGAAAAGACAAAAACACTCGAGTCAGAACTAAAAGATCTTATGTGAGTTAAATTAACAGAAATAGATATGAGTGCAGTAACTCAAGAGATGCTCGGGATTTACATCTCCTAAGGATCCGTTAAACTATTTACTATATGGTATATTTCGCTATTATAATAGTATCTAATTGTAAAATAAACTTACTTTTTAATAGCGTTAAGGGGTTACCCATATAGCCCTTAACACAAATAATGCCAATAGTCTATACAGTGCCTGCATATATCCAGATCGGGAGACTACGAGAAGACACTCCATAGGTACGACACAAATAGAAACTCGTACAAGGCGCGATAGGGTAGGTGACACGGCACAACTAGGCAATGCCAGGGTAGATATACCAATTACGCTTCCGGATCGGTGGTAACGCATAGCGCGCAGCTACTGCCCACCTCGAGCCACACCCCCAAATAAAATCAAAAGTGGCCACCGAATCAATCTAAGAGTCAAAGTATAATATCGAAGGGATGTATCCGATCAAAGGTGCTACCTTATTAACCCGTCAATCGCTCATGTTTTAGGCACCTTAGGCCAACTCATGGGAGTTGGGTCCACGTATTTACCTTACAGGAAGCGCCGCCGCCAACCTACTTCATTCTGCAATCTCCACCGCGTACACGGTTGTTAAAGTGGTTTTCGGAGTTGGCAGAGAGTATGACAACTTCCGATCCCGGTTTCTTCAACAACCAAACGTTATTATAACACCGTGGTCATTTAAAAATTAATTATACTTTCAAAAACCAGAATATAATTATCCATTCCAAAACCCATAAATACGATATCATTTCCTTTCCAAAACAAACTCATTTGATATTATTTTTATAAAAACCCAAATTAATATAATATCATTTTACTTCAAATATATTTCTTTCCAAAATCATGCCACTTTTAAAATTTATAATATCTCGAAACCAAATATTTGAATTTTTACTTTCAACATAATACTTCGAAATCCATAGTTTTAAACCCATAACTTTCAAACTTAAATGGTTTGGATATTTAACAATATATAAAATAAAACAGTTGAATTTAAAATTTCTTTAAAACTAAATAAATTCCACTCCTTCACAAATTTTTATTCACTTTATTTTCAGTCTAAACCCATAACTTTTAGATTCACTTTCATTTTAAATAAAACACTTCGATTTCAATATTTTCTAACATTGAGTATTTAATGAATTTCAAAACTAAGGTTGTGAATTTAAGTCAACAATTCATTTTCCTATTATTCAGTTTGAAAGGTTTACATGATAAATCCATAACCATTTAAAATAAACTAAATTTATTTACACTAAAAATTTCCTTCCATTTATTTATACTAAAATTATTTATTAAATCCCGTTATAAATATCATACCTTTAAAATTCTAATTTTTGACAAGTTGACATCAACTTATGGAGATAAATTTCAAATAAGCTCAATTTATATTAAATTCTAAATTTATCTTTCAATCTTTATTGATTTAAATCATTTAACTATATATATATATATATATATATATATATATATATATATATATACACACACACAAGATCTTAAACCTGTACTTAAACGTATAATATATATTATCAAATGCCATTTTTCAACTTATTCATTTTTATTTAACAGATTTATGCATAGCTTAAATTCAACAATTTAACTATGTATGTATATATAAAATATATTTATATCATATCCAAATTTAATATTTATTTAACCGTATCATATCCAAACCATAAAATAATTTCAAAAATAATTTTATATATATACCGCGGTGCCTGTATATAATTTTCTATCATATGGTCAAGTGATACGGATATTTATCATTTCAATCCGCAATTTAATAATAAAATGCGGTTGTATATCATTTCAAACCGCAATCCCGAATGAAATGAAATGCATAACAACTTGCAGTTAATATAAATAAACATCCATTCATCCAAATATCAATCATCAACCATTTAGTACAAATTATCATCCAATTTAAACAAACATCAATATAGAGCATATAAAATATAACAGGTAATAAATACAGGTATTAACTAACCGTTTATATTCAATAATAAATTTAATAACCGTTTAACTAGCAGTTTATATGCAAATAAATAAATTTTAACTGCCATTTTTTATGCAATAATAAAATTAATTCACAGTTAATTTAAATAAATGCGATTTAACTGAGGTAATGAATAAAACATACCAAACAGTCATAAATAAATTTCTACTCATATCTAAAATCAATTTAACAAACATAAGAAATTTTAGAAGTTGTGAGTGGGTTAAAACACTCACCTTTTGAATTTAAATTGAATTTAAATTCAATTTAAACCCAAAAATTCGACGGTCTCAGAATCCGTCCAAACCAGCGTCATCAAGTCCGGAATCTCAATACGAACCTAGCGGAGAAAAACGCGCGTGAAACGGAGTTCATATGTATGAGTTATGATTATTAGAACTAATTGAAATCGAGATTTACAAAAATAAATTAAACAAAAATAAAATACCGTGCCACGTCCACTCTTCCCACGTGAAAAACGCGTATGCTTCTTCTTGATTGCTAGCTTTGTTCCATAATTTTTCTTTTATTTCGATTTACTTTAATTTTCCTCCTTATTATATGAATTGTATGTATTTTTAAAAGGTTTGGAAAAAAAAGATTTGAAAAAGAAGAATTGAAAAGGAAAGGATTAAAATAAGAACTGAAAATGGAAGAGAAGATCTAGATTTGAAAAGAAAGAAGAAAGTTTGAAATAGAAGAGAATTTGAAGAAGAAGAATATTTGAAGAGGAAGGAAAAATTAAAATGAGAGATAATAAGGAGATTTGAAGGAAAAAAAAAAGAAAAAAAAAGAAGAAGATTAGAATGAAGGCTGTAACGACCCAGAATTTTATTTAATTAAAATTTGAATATTTAATTAATTTTAAATATTAATAAGTGAATTTATAAGTCGAATAAATTTTATTTTGAATAGTTGGATTTAATTGAATAATTAAATCGATAATTTAATATGTTAAATTATGGAAATAATTGAAAATTGAGTTAAATATGATTGAAAATGATTTGTAAAATTTTATTTTATCATATTGGAGTTGGAATGATATTTTAGAACTTTTAAAATCGAATTAAAAGTTAATTTGTGAAAATTGAATATTTTAATATTAAATCGACTAGTGAAAATAGTCCATTTTTGAACAGTCTCAGAATTGGACGAAACCAGTTCCATTGGATCCGTAATAGTTAGTTATTACCGGATTTCAATTTTCGTAGCAATTGGAGTTGTCATTTGATCGTAGCAGCTCGAAACGCATTGAATTGTTTTTAATATTAATTTGGCGAGTTAAAATAGCCATTTTTCAAAAAGTCTCGGATTTCGACGAAACCAGTTTCATCGGATCCGTAATGTGATATTATTGTAAGGTTTCAAATTTCGTGTCAATTGGATTTACCGTTTGTCCGGTACAAATTAAAACGCCTAGAAAATCGTTTAATTTAAATTGAACGTTTATTGCCATAACTCGCACAGATGTCCGAATTAGCTTCCGAAACCTGTTCCATTGTGTCCGGAACGCGGGGTAAACCCTAGAAACGCTGCTTACGGCGCGTAAATCGGAGTTCGGAATTCCCGAAATGAATAGTATCGATGTTGAATTTTCGAAAGTCGAAAAATCGCGGACGTTACATTTGGTATCAGAGCTTATGGTTAAGCGACAACCATGGTTCTGTTGGGTATTACTCATTAGAGATAGAGTCAGTAGTGCTCTAGAATGAGTTTGAGTGTAATAATAGCTATGAGAGCGTATTTGTTAGTGAATATAAAATTGTTTTATATTGTGATGATTGGTTTGTTGAGTGGTATATGAACCTTCGTCGGCGCAGCCTCGAAACTGAATCGAAGGGGTTTCTAAACACTTGAATAGAACAATTCAACACAGTATTGTTTTAAATTGGGTAAATGAAATAATTTTTCGTTGATTATATTTTTATATATAAAGGAGTAATTTTTCAGAATTATTAAAGTATATATAAGTTGATTGTTATGTTGTTTGAATAATCTAAGCAAAAGAAGTATAATTAAAGTGATTTACAATTGTGAAATAAACTTATATATATGAGAAGTGAACTATATGAATATATTTATGAATATGAGTTGAAATAAAAATGAATTTAAAGTTAAATGGAAATTTACTTTAGAATTTGAAAGCTGAATTGATTTATAAGTTGGAATTTAAGTTAAGTAAAAACAAGTGATGTTTATAAAATGGAAATATAACTTAAGAGATGTTGAATGAAGTTGATATTGGTATCAAAGCAAAATAATAAAGTGAAGTGATAAATGTGAACTTGAGTTATATAAATGAAATTCAACTTTTGTAATTGAATTGAATTAATGGATTAAATGTTAAATCAATTGAATGTGAATTAAGTTGATATGAAATAATGGATATAAGTGTTAATTCATTAAAAATCTAATGTTATTAGAAGTTGAATAATTGAATGAAAATCAATTTAATTGAACCAATTGAAAGTGAAAGTGTTAAACCAAATAGAATGAATATAAGCAAAGGAATTTGGTTGAAATTAATATACATTGGTTGTTATATGATTGTTAGTTGGTTGATTGTATATAATTCATTAAGTATTAATGAAATTGGAAGCTAAAGTAATAGAAATTCAATTGGAAGTTAAGTGAATCTTAAATAGAATTGAATTTGATTTGGAAGTGAACCAACTTGAATATGAATTAGTAAATATAAACTAATTGAAAATGAATGTTAGTAAGAACATCCACTGTTAATGAATCAAATGTGATTTAAATTGAAAACCAATTCATTGAATATTAATGAGAATATGAATGAATATTTATTGGTTATGGATGTTAGTTGGATGATAGTTGGTTGATGTTTGCATTTGTTGCTTTTACTGCATTTGCTATGTTTGCATATATAGGTGTTATGTTGCTATATGTTGTATATCGATACTATTTTCATATATGCATGATTCTCATGTTGTTGTTGAGTGTTTAGTAGGTGCGGATCGCGTTTGCTTCGCATTTGGAGCTCGCTTTCGCGCTATATTAGCCGTATATGCTCGCTAATAAAATATAAGGTACATATCTCGGATTACATACCGTACTTTTATACTTTTTTCCCTTCGGGATGCCTCATTACTTGATGAGATGTATATTTTTGATATATATATACTGTCATTTTTTTTCGGATCGAGCCGCGCAAAGGAGACTATGGCGAATTTTTCCGGAAATTTAAGGCGTTAGAAAAATATGAGAAAAATTGAGAAATTTGTGAAAATTTTAACTTTGATTTGGAATTGAAAGTTAAACAATAGTAGTTGTTTTTGAAAAGATAACTAAGTATGATTTGGAAAACTTAGTAAAGTATTATAAGAAGTTTGACTATGGATTTTGGGAAGTTAATAAATTCTATAACTTTTCTTACTTGTTAATTTCGAGGACGAAATTCTTTTAAGGGGGGAAGATTGTAACGACCCAGAATTTTATTTAATTAAAATTTGAATATTTAATTAATTTTAAATATTAATAAGTGAATTTATAAGTCGAATAAATTTTATTTTGAATAATTGGATTTAATTGAATAATTAAATCGATAATTTAATATGTTAAATTATGGAAATAATTGAAAATTGAGTTAAATATGATTGAAAATGATTTGTAAAATTTTATTTTATCATATTAGAGTTGGAATGATATTTTAGAACTTTTAAAATCGAATTAAAAGTTAATTTGCGAAAATTGAATATTTTAATATTAAATCGACTAGTGAAAATAGTCCATTTTTGAACAGTCTCAGAATTGGACGAAACCAGTTCCATTGGATCCGTAATAGTTAGTTATTACCGGATTTTAATTTTCGTAGCAATTGGAGTTGTCATTTGATCGTAGCAGCTCGAAACGCATTGAATTGTTTTTAATATTAATTTGGCGAGTTAAAATAGCCATTTTTCAAAAAGTCTCGGATTTCGACGAAACCAGTTTCATCGGATCCGTAATGTGATATTATTGTAAGGTTTCAAATTTCGTGTCAATTGGATTTACCGTTTGTCCGGTACAAATTAAAACGCCTAGAAAATCGTTTAAATCGGTTTAATTTAAATTGAATGTTTATTGCCATAACTCGCACAGATGTCCGAATTAGCTTCCGAAACCTGTTCCATTGTGTCCGGAACGCGGGGTAAACCCTAGAAACGCTGCTTACGGCGCGTAAATCGGAGTTCGGAATTCCCGGAATGAATAGTATCGATGTTGAATTTTCGAAAGTCGAAAAATCGCGGACGTTGCAGAGGCTGTGGTTTCATTTGCGTCATATCTTATTTATAAGGTTAGAGTTAGGTTTACGGTCAAAGAGATTTGAAAAGAGAGACCGCTATTAATTAGAAATAAATGAAATGACGTTTCAGAAAATGAAGTTGGAAAATGAACGGAAAGAAATAAAGTAAATATGAACAAACTTTTAGAATTCAAATTTCAAAACAATCGTTTACTTAATAAATTTTGTTAACCCTAAACATACCGAAATTAACATCTTTTAAAGATTTAATTAACACACAATAAATGAAAATAAATTCTCCACCCAAATTTGTGTCATAAATTAAAAGAATATGCAGCATTAAAAAATCTTCATTTCTCCCTCTTTGTGATTAGATTGGAAATTAAACAACATGTTAACATTTCGATTGAATGTTCTACAAGGAATGCATTAACATATATTCCAAAATATGATAGCATAAACAAGGTAATATAAACAGATGTATAATATATATGTACGTCTTTATCGCCACTTATAGTTTACATTCATAAATAAAAGGTATGAAAATAATCCACATAAGGAGGCGATGAATGTAAGAGTAAATTAGAAAAGTAAAGATGGAAAGGTAAGTTATGTTGCAATAAAATCTAATAAAGTCTAATTGGAAAAAAAATAGTCAAGTGTAAATTTATTATACCCCCTTTATCATCTCCTATTAATATTTAATTTAACAACGTATGAGATTTTAATATAAACTAGCATTAAATTTTGATCTAAAACATGTTTGAATTTAGGTATAAACATATATGTAGTAAACTAGCATTAAATTTTGTTTAACACAAAACGTGCATTTTTTTTGTTAAATCTATTAATTGCAATCACTGTTTCTTTCCTTTTAATTGAAACATTTGAACTACATTAATTGCAATCACTTACAAAGTTAAATTTTAAAACAGACAACTAAAATGCATGAGAAAAAATAGAAAAATTGTTTATACACAAGAGTAATAAATAACTTACTGAAATATATTATTTTCCTATTCTTGTAATCAATCTGTAAGCTAAAACACAGTTCAAATAAACATATATTTCTTTTTTCTAAATCAATCATTATATTCTATATTTTAATGAAATTAGACCTACATTCATAAATGAAACATTCATTTACTTGATGTAAATGTTCTTTTTATTAAATCAAACTTTCCTTATTTTCACAAAACATAAGCTGCTTTTAATTACACCTATTATTTTACAATTAATATTCTCTCTCCTATTAATTAGAAATTTTCAATTACATTCATTTCAGTTGATTAAATTTCAAAATGCACTAAGTGAATGTAATGAGAATTAAACAATTTTTCCTATCTAATAGTAACTTAAACATATTTACATTATTGGATACAAATAGTAGTTACACATTTCTCACTAAATAATAGTCACTCATCTCTACAATAAATCTTTCAGCTAATAAACATATGTTTACTCCTTTACTAAACTTGTTCATTTTTATTCTTTTTGATTTACACTCCTACTATTAAACCAACAATACCTTATGAAATTATTAACATAGGTTTCTATCTTTTTATTTCATAAATCATTGCCTTGTAAATAAAGTTTACATTTCTATACCTTTTATTATGTTGACACTACAATTATTTTCTTATTCCATATTAATGTAAAATTTATTTACGTTCAATTGCAATATATCCATTTATCATAATATAAACTACAATAAATTGATCAAACATGATTTCCATTTTTATTCAAATCAATAGTCATATTTTGATTAAAATTTTCATTGGTTACATCCTATTGAATTAACATTCTTCGATTACCAAT
This sequence comes from Allium cepa, assembly GCA_030765085.1. NCBI lineage: Eukaryota > Viridiplantae > Streptophyta > Magnoliopsida > Asparagales > Amaryllidaceae > Allium > Allium cepa. The sequence continues at coordinate 955,796,109 of CM060939.1, read as the reverse complement.
TAAATCTACATTAATTGCACAAATTAAGTAAAACAAATTTTATGAACTAAATAAATAGGTAACTTATAACCATTGTAACCCTTAACTTTTAATTACATTTAAAAGTTCATTAATTACAACAAATGTTCAAATCATATGTATAATTCTAATTTCATCTTTTATTTCCATTATGCTGAGATTTAGTCACTTATACACACTTAATATTCCAATTCATTTATTTATATTGGTTTCAAATTTTTTTTTATTTTTTTTTATTAAATCAATTGCCATTTAGGCATATAATTAACATTTCTATTGATTTTGCATTCAAAAAATTTCAGTTATTATCTTAACTTACATAAGGTAATGTTTAATTACATTTAATTGTTATTAATTAAATACATTGGTAACGAACAATAGTTGTCACCATTATACATTATATAACATTTGTAAATTTATTCTTTACCTTTTACATCCCACTATAATGAATGCACACATTAATACAACACATATTATAATCACTTATACAATACTGATCTTATTCAATTACCCTTAACTATCTATTTTATACAATAATTAAATGTTTACATTTGTTACTTATTATTTTTTATTTTTTTAACCAAGCATAGCATGTTTAAATACAATGAATTGGAATTTCATTAAGATTGTTGATAATTAACTTGTATTAACATTGTTTCACTTTAATTTAGTTATTATTCCATTATTAAATTACAACATTTTATTTCTTTCAATATTAACTCATAAAATATTATTAACAAAATTTAAACATCGAAAATTTATGGGTCGTTACACTCAGTGGGGTGGGGGTGAGGAGGAGTGCACCCTCCTGGTCATTATTGGAGAAATTCTTTTTTTTTATTTAAATCTTTGAATCTTTCCTTAATTGCATCGAGGATTGGCCGAAGCTCTTCTCGATGTTTAATTATTTGTTTCCATTCTTTCAAGTCTGATTTTGTTCCAACTTGTTTTCATTCTTTTATCTATGGATGTTGTTCTTGTGAGGTAAAAACTCGTTCCGTGTTTAACGATGTGGTTTTACAAAATTATTATATGTTCATCATATTTCTTGAATTTTCTTACGCTGATTTACAAAACTGATCCGGATGCTATTTTATTATAATGCTCGGGTCAAATCGAGTATTTTTACAGGTTGTCGTTGATAGGAAGCTCGTGGAATAGAGCTGGATGTTCACCTACCATAGTATTTTTATTTTCTGCGGTATTATTATGTATGTTCATCAGCAATTGTAAGGTCAGAAGTTATAACTGTCCAAGCTGATGAAGTTTGTTTTTAACTTTGATATACCATATATTTTAGAGTTACAGCTTTTAATGTCTTTGTTATATTATATGGTGTCGTTGCGCTGTGAGATTCTGTTTCCCTGGTTTTTTTTTTCTTTTTACCCTAACAATCTATCTTTCCGGCCCTAAGATGCTCAATATTTGAATACCATAAATATATTAAATGCTGATTTTCGAGGGTTTTAAGACAGGTCGTTACATTGCTTTTGGCCATCGATCGTTTTTTTTTTTCTTTCTTTTTTACCCTACATTCGACAAACAACTGCAAAGGCTAGCAAGACGCACACGGTCGTTAGTCGCCGACCGTGGTGGCCGAAAGCACAAATGTAAGTGCCATCAGTTGCACGCTTAACATAATATCTATTTATACTTGGGCTATTTATTTGCAGGAGCAACGTGCAGGGCCTAGGTCTTGGCTATGTTTATAAAAGTAAAATACAGAGTATAGCGTGTAAAAATCGGTCTTTTGATATGAACAAATGTTTTCCAAATCAGCTTAAACAGAAAATTCATCTTGAGAGCAACAACAAAGTAAATAATGACCATTGACCACTACACAAAAACATAGTGAATCCAAGGAGATTTCCAAAACAGTACTTGCAGTGACAATGAAAACTTCATCATATGTGCACCGTTTCAAACACAGAAAACTAACGAAATATTTCTCTAGCTAAAATTGCATATCAATAAAGAAATATAATTGAATTTCAATGTGATGGTATCACTAAGTCCATGCTGATTCAATATTCATTGGAAATGGGTTCTTTAAGACATGACCTCATGATACCAGCTAGCTTCGAGCATGCATCAAGACACAACTCCATTGCCTAAGAAATAGATTTTTACACTATCAGTCCATAAAAAATATCACAAGTGGTTGAGAAATAATTGCATGGTACTGTCGAGTAAGGTTTATAAGGTTTATAGTGGTACTCTTACAAAAGTGTTTCTATATTGGCAAAAGGAAACACCAAACTAGCGACAGAAATGCTTCTTCTTAAAAAGGTGTTTTCATGGCTAGTAAGAAGAGTATATGGACATGGTCTTAATCATGGGTAGCATAGCAAATGAAGCATACCGAGAGCAATTTTACTGAATGTTAGGTCAAGGCAATTCATTAAAAGCCGTAGAAACAACACATGACAACTTAAACAAAATGTTGAATCTTAGTCTTGGAGAAATTTGTATAACCGAAAATCAAATGCAAAAAACGTTATGATTTGGGAGAAATTAACATAAGGATGGCACCAACTAAGTATTCATACCAAGGTTCGAGATCTCGGTTTCGGTCTTTTGTAATTTTAGAAATTTCGATCTAATTCGTAAATTTCAAAAATTTCGATTCCAGTTTTGGTTTCGGATCTTGTTATTTATTTTTCATATAATTATACGTATATTTGTTTAATTTATTGAAACAAAACATATAATTTAAACTTAATTGAAAAATACAATATACACAAATAATACCGCTTAATCATAAATATTTAAAACACTAAAAAATGTTCATTCATTACTTCATTTTCAACTTTTTTAGTTATATCATTTATATATTTTGTGAATTTGTATGTTTTCTAAGTTAACATTTCAAATTTTGAATATTCCTATGTTTGAAAATTCAAATTAATTCCATTTTTGAGTTTTTTCTGTACAATTTGAAGTTCAATAGGTTTTTTCGTTGAACCGGAATTTCGGTTTGATTTCGTTTCGGCCCCTACTGAAACCTAATCAGAACGACTGGAATCTCGGTGTTTCGGTCGAAACGTCAAACCTTGATTCATACTCTTAGGATTGTTTTTACCACATTCTACAGCTAGTGGCCAGTACATTTAAACTAGTTAACCAAAGTGATTGGTTAAAAAATATTTCAACTAAAGAAGTACAACACATGTTAGCTATTCACATTCAAGTATAAGAAGACATACCTCGTTGATTTTGGAGGTAGACCATTCTCCAGTAAGTGTGAGTTGAGTGACCTCTTGACGCGATGGCATGCATGCAATCATGAGGCTTCCATCTTCACAAACTTCTTCTACCCCCATAGGGTCGATAACAAGGTGCTTCCCAAAACATGACTTAATAACAAAAAGGACAAGGGAAAAAAGATCAATAGTAATTAGCTCTTTTGAAGAAGCAACATATAGGTTAAAATTCGGTTTAAATGATAATTTTAAAAAAAAAAATTAGCAATCATACCACAGAAACAGCAGATACAAGGTCAAACATCATGATTCCAGCATCAGCCAAAGCGAGACTTGCACATGTTATGATAACAGGAAGATCACCTACGGTATAATTTCAATCAATAAATAGTTAGATCATAAGAGAGTTTTATTGTAGTTATGATTTACACAAATTTCCAATCTAAATAAATGGAAAACAATTGCTAGTAGGTTTTGTTGTAGTTATGACTGATCAGTGATAAATCATTGCAGCAAGAATATTAACAAGCAAACCAATCGTCTAACAAACATCTTTTCAACAAGAAGATTTTTGCATATATATTATTATTATCTGAATTGTTTAACAGGGTCTAATAATACGTGTTACAATTCATCAAAATGAAGAAACACCTAGTAAACATTAACCACCTTGCAAAACTAACGCGATTGACATTCCAAATCAATGAAATATAACAAAATTTCAGAAGTATCAGAACTTACTGCCACCAGATTCCAATACCAGAGCAAAGACATCAACTGTAGTCTTTGGGAAGGTTTCCAACATTATAGCACCCTCCAATGCTTTATGAAGCATTGATGAGTATTCTTTGTTGTCTGCTCCCTATGAAGGCAGCGTTGTACATTTTACAAATATCTTACAAGGAATACACACGTAAAAGGTGCTATCATATATTTTTACATAAGTGGAGATAGTATTATGTACCTGGCCACGTGTAGGACTAGAAAATGTTGTGTAGCTCACATTACAGTTTAACCGACCAATGTCACTGTACATCATAGCTTTCTTGCTTTCTCTAGGGCCGAATCTGTCCTAAATGAGAGAATCGAATTTAGGAAAATGATGAAAAGGCAATGATTCAAGTTGGGTCAAGATTTAGCCAACTTCTTTACACATGATGATTTTAGTAGCAAAACCACAAAAAAATATAACCTAAAAATTGCCCCCAATCTTAAGTAAAATTTACAATCCCACGCTTGGGAGATTGCCATGAATAAACATGAAATCACAAGTTTAATGTTTGCTCTTGAATACAACTGCAAACTTTGAATTTAACTGTCCTTGATTAATCTTCAGAAATGTGCAAGTGAACATGAAGCTGTAGGCTAACTTATAATATCATGTATCTATCAACAGGAATTTGATCCAATGAGGGTGGAAGTTAACTACTCTGTATCATTCTTCTACTTGATAATCTGTTCAAAGTTCATAAAATTAGTACTTTTATTCCCACCATTTTCCTAGTAAGTAAGTTTTGAATTAATTCATATAGGATCAGTTCCTCTGTGTGATGGTGCTAATCATACTGCTTAGGTTCCTAAGCATTTTGCATTTAGTATCGCTATATCTTGATGACCGTCGCCTAAACATAATAAATTTATATTTATCTGCCGTATCGATAAGGGAATAATAAAATGAACACACTGTGGTTGATGCATAAGAACCATCAATATATTATATTCCTATCTTGCTGTTGAATACCACTTGCTTTTCAGATAGTTTGTTCATTAAAAATTATGCAATCAGAAATACCGATTTTGGGATTTATAAACAGGCTTATATGGTGAACCTTGTTCAATCATATTATATAAATACGAAAGTGAACAAGTTCATGGTTTGTACTCACACGGATACAATGACTTTTGTTGTTCCAAATTCAGCATACGCAGACCCAGCAGCAGCATTTGCTGCTCCAGTCCTAAGAACTGCAGCTCATAAAGAAAATTATAATTGGTAATGATATAATATCAACTTAAACATATATTACAACAAATCATTAAACATGTTAAGTGCAAATTAAAAAAACAAATATCCATAATTCAAAAACTGGAAGGAAATAATGAACGATATCACCTAAAAACAAAACGTATCAAATGCATATTAAAACAGTGACTCATACAAGCCGGTCTGCATTGATGAAATTCTCTGCCATCGGATCGCGTCCAATCAAGATTTTGAAAAAGTCTTGTCTTTTGTTGTTGAAGTTGCTTTCTTTCTAAGCTTTGGGATGGTGAGTATGTTGTGGATGATCCTATTGCCATCTGAAATTCGAAAAGGAAGAGGAGGTCAGTAATTAGAGCTAGGCTTTGTTTAAAGGTAAAGTTATTTGCAAACCCCTCAAATTATAAACGCTTGATAATGTTTGTTATCAACTTAAGAGCGATCAAATGAGCATTCATGTTCACATCATGGTTTTTCTCTAAAAATTACTCAATTAAATATGTTTTTTAAATAAAACCTATTTAAAATTTATGTTTGCGTCAAAAATGGCACAAACACCCAATGAAGTCAGATGTATGAAAATTATCAAAGAAAAGCAAGAAATAGAAAAGAAGAACACAAAAATTTTACAGTGATTCAGCAAATACTCCGACCTACTTCCACTTAAACTTTTTGTTCGATTTATGCAACTTTTACAAAATTTGATATTATGAATCGGTATTCTATAGATCGGTGGAGATCCAACAAGGTTCAGCAGCAAAGTCTAGAAATTCAAAAAGGAAGAAAGCAGAAAAAGTCCATTTCAAGTGCACTTCGCCTCTATTAGTAGAAGAAAATCACCGAGATAATCTTCGAAAATTGCTCCACACGTCCACCGCGTCGTGCACATTCTTCCACATTAAGTCCCGGGGTCAACCGATCCAAGACATCATGAATCGGTACCGGTCCACGGCTCATGGATCGGTACCAAACTGACTTGGAGTCGGACCCGAGGAATTTGACGATCACATTTCAAATCGTACAAAGACAAATACAACTCCCCTAATTTCTTTCATTGGTTATGCTGCATCAGTTGACGATCACTCAGATAGAATAACGGCTTAAATGAGTTAATTTCATCAGTAATATAGATTATTTTTTGCCAAGAATTTTAATTAATAGCACCATCAAAATCCTTTTAGATTAACCCAACTACTTGGTTCTCTAAGAACTCAACCATACATCCAAAGTAATAGTTTGATTGAATCAATTAAGGAACGCATTAGCATAAACAATAATAGCTATTATTGCTACGCATAGGAAACATAATACTTAACAGTAAAAGGTTTTCACTCTTAGTTGCCTCTTATAAAATACTAAATGAGAAGCATAAGAATAAATCCACTAAAAGATCATCACTTTCATGATCCACAAAATGTGAGTGGCAAATACAAGCAAAGAAAAAGATATGTACAGCCCTTAAGATGATAAAAATGGACAAGAAACTATAGTAAATGCTTGAAAGATCATTGGAATGAAACGCTGCTGGGCTAAATGGTATATGCACTGCCTAACCCATTGGATACCCTGCAAAAGGAGGACAAGTGACTAAAGAGAGAGGTTGCAAGATAGGACGTTCGTAAGTGATATGTTGCAGTTGGGCTTAAGTGACAAAAGCTGTTGAAATATTGACATTGCATTTTGCATTACATGATTGGCATGCTGATAGAGCATAGAGAAAAAACAATACTGTCACGAAAATTCAAATGTGATATATGAAGGAAAGCGCGATCTTAGGATATATAATGTGCCTAATGGATCTCAGAGGGAGCACGAGGCAGCTGGTTGGCTGTCCTGGCTTACAAAAGTTGCAAAGGAAGCAGTAGAAGGATGGCTTCCTAGAAGAGATTCTTTTCAAAACTGAATAAGGTTTATTTAGTTTTACGATGCAAATTTTTTTAGTACAGTTCTATCCTTCTTCCTCCCACAACATGAAGTTTATCATGAATTTTATCCTTTATACTCACAAAATATGCATAACTATAGCAAATATGAATTTTACCATGAACTTTATCCTTCTTACTCACAAAATATGCATAACTACAGCAAACTTGAATTTTACCGTGAATTTTATCTATAAAAAAATCCATGAATTTTAATGCAATGCCAATATTGAACTTGAAGCCAGAACTTACTAAGCAACAAATCCAGTGTTAAGTCAAACTAAAATTTGATTTTTTTTTAAGGCTTTAAAACTTTGATCTTTGTATGTGTTCTTACTGATTTTGAGTGATTTTTCGAATTCAAAATCAATTTAAAAAGCCAAAAGATAATAAGGTCAAATTATTGGCGTGTGAAGCAAATTTGATCATTTAAGTTTTCGGTAAATTATTGAAGGTAGGCAATTTCAGGTGTAAATGTAATTTTCCAGTTAAATGAAAATTGAGAAATGTGCAAGTTGTGACAGATACTACTGAATGGCTCAATGTACAACAAGTGTTTATTCTCGAAAAATTGTCGATGAACAATGTGAACTGAGAATTGGAACGAACAATTGGAAAAAATGAATAAGTTTTCTTGACACCTAGTGAAGGATTGTCATCGGTGATACAGATACATGTAAATAATTTAAAAAATTTTGGATCTCTGTTACTGAATTAAATTAGAAATTTAATTATTACTGTTGTATGAAGTGAGGTTGCATCTAGTGCGTAGTTATGAACTTGTAGTTTTAGATAGGATGTATGCTCAAAAAAGAGCCATAAAGAGCCATTTAAGTGTCAACGACATATGCAAAATTATGTCTGACAATTCTTTTTGCTAGGCTTTGCACAGAATGCGGTTGATAGAGATTATGTCCATTGTGGCGGCCATATAATATTTGATTACCAAAAATATTTGAAATGGTTGATTTGTTATTTCATTTCTCAATGTCTTGAACAAGCGCAGTACGTTTTTTTTCCCCACTAAAATATCTTTCCATACAGGCTTATCTTTTCTGCGTAGGCTAAAGCAATGTTTGAGTTTTTGTTTTTCAGATAAGCTTAGATTTTCTTAAGAGGAATCAGTTGCTCCTTTTACAACCTACCACAGTACTTCAGTACGGCATGTGAGAATGACTACACCGCATCATCTTCCAAACATTCTGTCAATATATCCTTTCCGTGTCCTATACATCCCTAGGATGTGACCCTTGTTTGACACCACGATCAATGTAGACACTCGAGCCGATACTTTATATGCATTACATATACCTTTCTATGTCACATGCATCCCTAGGGTACTAAACATGTATGATTAAATACATGTGCACTAATTTTAAATCAACATTAATATTGACACTCAAAAGTGTGTGTGTGTGTTTGTATTGCAATAGAAATTTAGTGCTTACCCAATTTATTGTTCGCGGTTAAGTTCCGAGACTCTGGTAACTGGTTGACCTTGAAATGATTATTAATGGCACATATTGAACAAACCCATGTGCTCTTTGTTATTTAAAAAAAAAAAATTAAAATGCAGAAGAATTAAGCGCTGCGTGAGGCTTGAACTTGCTTGATGGCAGTCATTCACAGTCATTGCAACAAATTATATTCGTAGGTAGAATTTAAGATTTAAAAAATGAAGTACTTGAAAATTAGTCAGTATTCAATTAATTATATTGAAAACATAATTTGAATTGTTTGAGAAACCATCGACAGAAAAGAGATTAAATTGAAAGTTGCTAAGGGTTCTCACAATCTTCATTAATTTTTAGAAAGAGACATGATATTACGGTCCTATGCATATATTGCCAAAGATTTACATGCGTAAACATAAACTTTTTGAACTAGGATCTGTGAATATTGAAAAGTGTACAATAAGAAAGTGAAGTTGAATACTTTTCACCCTCAGGTAAAGGGATAAACTGAGCAAATGAACCGCATAACCAAAGTTGCCAACGACATTTTTAAACAATTTCAACAAACTGCATAAGCAAATTAGATATGCATAATAGAATCGCAAGTTACCTTCTGCCAAAGTTGCAGAATCGTGATGTGGGAACTGCAGTGGACTTGAGAGGCGCGCGGCAGAGCTTGAGCGGCAGAGTTTAAAAGGTCAATACGCGGTGCGATGCGGCTGAGCTTATCGTTGTTCGCCTCGATTTGAGCTGCCGATGGTCGCCTCAGTTGATTTTTGAGGTGGCGAGTTTGATGAAGAAAATAATTAGGGCAAAATTTGGGGGCGACTGACTTGCGTGGATAGCTATGCTAAAACATATTTTCACGCTATATTTGTTTTGTTCATTTAACTTTGTTTTATAAGCGGTATAAAAGATAATTTCATTTTATAAGTGTATCATTGTACAAATTTAAGATTAAACAGTGTGTTATGTTTAAAAAATTTTGTTTTAGTAAAATTTATGAGACACCGTATATATTTAATTGGGGCAGTTCGTAAATTAGGTCTCTATAATTAACTTACCGAATAATGGCATACACTTATGCAATTATTCAGTGAATAATTGCAGACATTTATGCAATTATATCAAAAAATTACATACATTTTTACAATTATTCAATGAAAAATTACGGAAATTTCCGCAATTATTCATCAACAAAATTGTGGAAATTTCCGCAGTTATTCACTGAAAAAATTACATAAGTTTATGCAACTGTTGGATATAATTGCATAAATTTCTGCAATTATTCAGTGAATAATTGCATAACTATATGCAATTACTTAGCAACTTAATTCTAGAGACCTAATTTACATACTTTTTTTTAATGGGGTTTTTGTGTATTTTGAAACTTGTTAGCGACATGAGCCTAATATTTACTATTTAATTTATTTATGTTACACGTCAGAATGGATTAAAAAAATTAAGTAGTCGTAGGTTTGAGATTGGAATATTTTTTTGTGTATTACTAAAGGCACCCAGTTTCTGCTAGCATAGCTAATGACCACCATACAAACTTTGTTTACATGCTTACTAATATTATATGTTGTTTTGTTTTATCAAATAGGCACTCAAATATCATTTAGTTGTTTATCACCATAAGGCTGAGAACGATCCATGGAAATAAAAGTTAGGTAGTTATTATTACAGTACGGCAGTGAACGACTACTGAAAGTCAAAGACGCACGGTCGTTTACGACCAAATAAAATACTTAATTCGGTGTTAAGTAGCATATAAAAAAACAGATATCTATTAAAAATTTCTTGGTAACCAAAAGCATAATTTTGAGTGCCAATAGCTACACACTATTTTTTTCTCAATAGGAAAAAATAAAATATAATATCTGTTGTAAATTTATAGTTAAAAACAATATCAAATTTGTATTTTACATGGAATTTTGTAATTTTTTTATGTTACAAATTTGTGATCGACTATATACTCTATGATAATGATATTATTTGTCACAAATATTAGCTAGATTTGTGGTGGCTTAGCCGCTATATGTCATATATATATTTAAGGTCATTTTCCATCATTTTGACTCAAATTTTAGCTGTGTTTTAAATCCATGACAGACATATAACTGATTTATTACGTTTTATAAATGGATTTTTACTGTGTCGCAAATACTTTTGTTGAGCGACAACGTTTCTATGTTAAAAAAACATCATACATCCGAGGCAGATTCATCACAAATCTACCGTGGATTTTTCCATCAAAAAATCTGCATCATTATAACAGTTTTTTCTTATAGTGTTGGAATATTGAAATTTAGGATAGAAGATGCATCCATAGAGAAATTCATGGTGCATGAGATGGAAGTGACTATTTGGAAGAGTTTCAAACCCTAGCTCTTTTTCAGTTAAGCGGACAATGCATGAATGAGAAGATTTCAAAGACGACAACTAAATTCAGCTGCATTTTTTCACATGGATAATTTATGTTTGAAACCTCTTTTAATCTATCGAGTTTTCCTTTAGGGTGACCAAACTTTGGTTTAAATGAAATAAACCAATGAAATCTAATCGTGAGTTAATTTTCTTTTTAGAATTAACCTATAAACTAACTTATTAATTAAATCAAATTAATCAAACTTTTGTCACATTGTCTAACTTTTTGATAGTACACATGATATTTTATTAATGCGGAGCATTATTTTGATGTCTCAGGTGTTCGTACTCATGGTCTTCGCAAAGCATTATATCACTAACTAATCGCGTATGTCACATTGTCAAATTAAATCTTTAATGATTTTTAGGTTAATTTAGTAATATATATATATATATATATATATATATATATAGAAATAAATTATATATAACATAGTTATATTAATATTAATGAATACAAATCTATTATGGAAGGGAGTATTTAACTGGACCATTGTTTTGGCTAAGCAGAACAAATTATAAAGGATGCATTTTGAAGAAGTTTGAAATCCATATCGCTTTAATATATTCACATTATACAGTGGTTAAATAGTAAAAACACGATTTTCATTGTTGTTCTAATGCAGCGGTATTTGATTTGTGATAGTTAGACGTTGACTGAATGACTATAGAATGAGTTAGACCAGTTTGGTATATTTGTGTTTGTGATGTGTGAAATCGTCATCAAGTGTTTGAAAATCAAATTTACTTACTATAAATCTATTTTTACTGTTGTGATGTGCATGGAAGGTGTTTACAAAAAGGTGTAGAGGATAGAGTAGTGGTAGGTGAAAGTCTGTTAAGTACTTCGTTGGGATGAACCACTAAATAGGTCTGACGTGGAGGTTTGGTGTAGGAAGTTTGGTCATATGTGTGAAATCCAGGAGATGTAGAGTCCCGCTTTTGTAAGACTAACGAAATGCTTGAGAAAACATTTGAATTTCAATACAAAAGGGTTTGATGATAGGGTGGTTTGACCTTGTGTTCAGGGTAGTCGTACCAATCCGAAGCGTGCTGATCTAGCATGAGGAAATGCAGTATTCCGCAATATACAATAAGAGATTTTTGATGGTATCCCCTTTGGAGCGAATTCCAAAGCCATGTGAATCTATGACATGGATTTGGTGTATTCCACGCTTCGAGAATGAGAAAACTAGGTGATTTGGTTAATAAGCACCAATTCAGATCCTATTCATTGAGGTGCATCTTATTGAAAGTCAATTTGCAAAAATGTTCACTGAGCTTCCAATGTCCATCAGCCCTCGGGGAACAGTATCCAACCCTATCATGATCATTAAAACCATTGGATCGAGTGTTGATGACTCAACCTCGTCAAATCCCTATTTTGAAAAGACAATGTCATCGTCTATCCTTTGTTACTGTTTTATGGGAGCGCTGTTCTCGATATTGTATCGCATTTTGTGTCATGGGAAGTTATGGGTATGTCATAGGGGTAATTCTGTAATTTACTTTAAATTATGAACTTTGTAATGATATCACGTTCGAAATAAAAGATGTTTTTCTTTTTATTACATCTTATTAAGCGTTTTTTGATAGCAAGATGATACTTTATTCAAGCAGAACACTCATTGTGATACCTTGGGGGCTTGAAACCCTTGAACTCTAGAACTTTGTCTAAAATTTCATAACTCTAACCACTTAAGTGTAAGGTCCTTGACACTCGTCCCAGCGTGTTATGTTAATTATTTATTTAATTTAAGTATACCTAATAATAAATCTTTAAATGATACGTTTGTGATAGTAATTAATATGTGTTGTAATCATGAGAAATTTATCACAATGAAAATAGAACGATGTGTTAAATATTCCTGACCAAGATGTATCGAGACAGTATATCGATGCATCTGCCTAGACTACAGTACGTAAAGTTCTTCAAATGTTGGACAATGCATTATTTATGTCTGTTAGGGCACTAAGGTATTACATACTGATAGTTATTGGATAACCATGGAATTGCACACTCGATAGTTTTTTGTTGGTTATTATAACTAAGATCAGATGGAGAATATCAAAGTGACGATATAATACACACACGGTACATATAAATCAAATCAAATATTTTATATAAACTAATTAAATAAAATAAATTTTTTGTTTAAGATTATTTAGGTTGGACCTAAATAAATTTAGATTCGTGGGCCTAATAAGATCTAAAAATGAATTTATTTCTGGAAATTCACAATCTTATCCTGCTGCGTACTGGCACAGTTCCAACATCAAGGGACTCCCAAAGTGTTCTATGTCGTTCCAATTTATTTTGCCTATGTCTACTTTAATTTTATTATCTTATGTTTTCTCCCACCAAAATACAAAGACCGCAACTTAAATACGACCGCAATCTAGTAGATCTCGGATTTACAAGGGTTTAGTGAAAAAGAAGATAGAAAGATTCTCAAGTGCCAAGAGTCCAAAAGAAAAGTCCTCTCAAGGATGTTATAGGCCTTCTATTTATAGTGAAATCGCCCACCAGAGTCGTTGGATTATGAAATACCGTTTCAAACTCCAGATACATTGCAAATAAACCAATGTTTTTTAATCAAAAAATGAGCATCATTATATCAACAATTTCACATGGTGTTAGAATATTGAAATATGGGATATAATATACTTTGAAGGTGGATATATCCCAAAGATTTGCCAAAATCACATGAAACTTAAAATATCAACTCGAAGTTGATAAACCTTAATATTGTAGAGGTTCCTTGTCAAATAGTCATGATTCTTATACTCACTAGTCAAACTAAATGAAAATATTTTCTAAAATTTGTGCCTTACAAGTTTAACAACATAGAACCTAATACTACGATCGCTATATAAAAACAATAGAATATGTGCCTTGCAAGTTTAACAACATAGAACCTGATACTATGATAGTCATATAAAAATAATAGTATAAAATTTATAGATATTTAACCTTGTAAGCTTGTTGGAAAGAAAAAAGAAACTACAGATAGTCATACTAACTTATTTGAGCATATTTAATTCAAATATTCAAATGAATTCTTGCTTTCCAAAATAATTAGCTATACATTTGATTTTAAAAAAATTGCTTGCTGTGGCGCTTGTATTATAGTGTTTTTAGCTTTAGAAGATGTTGAAATTATAGGGAATTGGAAGTCGAATCTAGAGGATGAGGATGTTGAAACTGTAGGAAATTGGAAGTGCCAGATTGCATAGAAGAGGTGCTCATAGCGAAATTAACATCCATGATTAAAGTGGATAACATCCGTGATTAGCATCCATGCCAAATTTTCAGTCAACTTCTTGGTGTCACGGCTTTACCAAAAGGCGGGATAACAATTAACATCCATGATTTATGATTTTTTTGGCATGTTTGGCTGTAGGTTAACAAATTTTTATATTTCGCGGTAAATGTTTCAGCCAAAATCAATAACTTCGTGGATAACATCTCCATTACAATTAAAGCGGTAGATTTTGGCACGTTTTGGATGCATAAACGACACTTAATTCGGCCACTTAATCATATTCTCTTTGTTCCTAATATAAAGTCCGCTTCCCCAAAATGAACCCCGCAAATGTTCACAAGGTCTGCTTCATCTCTCGTCCAACTCTAGGCGCAAAGTTGGTAAATCTGATTATAATTTCTTCTTTGATAAGGTTTGTGGAATAGTCTTGATACTAATTTCTGACTGTAATTTGTCGATGTTTACTTTTTTATAAGGTTTACAATTGATTTTTATGCTTTACCTAAAGGTTTATGGTTAATCTTTGCGAGAATGATCGTGAATTTTGACAGTTAGTTTCAAAGTTTAGCAAAATTCTTTTGTTTGATTCAATTCCTGTGTTGATAATTAGTTGTTTTCCATCGTAATTGTAGTGAATTTTGTTTTAATTTGAGTGGAAGCGAATTATTTTATTAGGATCTAGTATTGCCTATTTAGATAATAATGACATTTAAAAAAATCTATGCAGTCACAGAAATAATAACAGAAATAAGAGACACGGAAGATTTAACGTGGTTCAGACATGAATATCCTACGTCCACGGAGACCAAACAACTTCTTTTATTTCACTAAAGAAAATAGTACAAAAGAGAGGGAAGAATAATGGTGGATACTCTCACACACTTGCATACATATGAAGATGAAATTCCTTCATTTAAATAGACTTGATAATGAAGGGTTGCTTGAAGATTAAGAAAATCAATTTCCTGATTACCCAAATATCTTTCCAAATTGCATGATTTGATTTTAGTACAAATAGATGGCGTAATCTTGGTTTCCATATCTTTCCTCTGATTGATGTATTCTCCATGCCTAATCATTTATTTCTTCATATAACAAATATATTGACTAATTAAATTAATTAGTTTTCTTCAAAATATCCTTGCATATACCAGCCATATTAATTGATTTGAATGAATCAATTCCTTTCCTCTTTAACAAATATTTTAATCATCCAAATTTAACACTCCACCTGTAACGTCCCGCCTTTTCGCATGCTTTAAATCGACACATGTGCCAATTCAAACCATACGGAAGGGCGGATTTGTTATGGGGTAAATACGAAAAAGAGAAAGAAATAAAACAAAACAGAATCTCACAGCGGAAGGATAAAATATAATAATCAAATATACAATTCAAGAAGCTGTTTACAAAATATTTAATTTTACTTATACAATATATATCAAAGTTGCACATACCAACGAATAAAAATCGATGCAGCGGAATACAGTGTGTAGTGGAACAAATATAATATAATAATAATAATGAAATCTTCGTCTTCGTCCTCAAGAAATAAAGTCTTCGATCCTGAAATGCTCGGACTGACCCGAGCGAATTGAAAAGACAAAACACTCGAGTCAGAACTAAAATATCTTATGTGAGTTAAATTAACAGAAATAAATATGAGTGCAATAACTCAAGAGATGCTCGGGATTCACATCTCCTAAGGATCCGTTAAACTATTTACTATGTAGTAATATTTCGCTATTATAGTAATATCTATAGTAAAATAAACATACTTTTAAATAGCGTTAAGGAGTGACCCAATATTTCCCTTAACACGTAGTAGTCCCAGTAGTCCATCCAACATCATAGTCCCTCCTGATCGGGAAGCCACCAAAGGATACCATACGGGCTATGGGAGAAAACCAAACTCGCATAAGGCGCGATAGGGTAGGTGACACGACACAACTAGGCAATGCCAGGGTAGATATACCAATTACGCATCCGGGCTGGTGGTAACGCGTAGCAGCTACTACCGCCCACCTCGAACAACACCCCCAAAATCAAAAATCAAAAGTGGTCACCGAATCAATCCAAATGTCAGAGTATAATATCGAAGGAGTGCGTCCGATCAGAGGAATGACCTCATTGGCCCGAGATTCCCTTCTGTTTTAGCCACCTTATGCCAACTTACAGGAGTTGGGTCCACGTATTTACTTCAAAGGAAACGCCGCCGCCATCCTACTTCATTCTGGAATCTTCACCGCGTACACGGTTGTTAAAGTGGTTTTCAGGGTTGGCAGAGAGTATGATAACTTCTGATCCCGGTCTCTTTAACAACCAAACGTTATTATAACACCGCGGTCAATTTAAAATAATTATACTTCAAACCAAAATAAATATTTCATTTCAAAACCATTAAAATACGATATCATTTTCGTTTTAAAACCCAAATCAATATGATATCATTTTTATTTCAAATATATCCTTTTTCTAAAATCATAGCACTTTCAAATCTATATACCTTGAAAACCCATAGCTTTGAAACATAACTTCAATTACTTAAATGGTTTAAATATTAAATTATTTTATATAATAAAATAGCTTCTTTAGTTTCATAAATAAATTCCAAATTCAAATTTGAACCTCCAAATAAACCATTTCGAATTTCCATATATTTCAAAGCTTTAAATATTCCACCATTTCAAAACTAATTCTTTGATAATTCCATATATATCAAATTCAATTGCTATTATTTAGATTTGAAACGTTTACTTAATAAATCCCATATAATTTAAATAAAACTTTTAACTTCAAACAACTGGACATTCTTTCAATTTATTTAACTTGATAAATTCATTTATCTCAACTTTATATTCATTTAAATTACTTTAAACCAAATCAAGTTATAAGAATCATATCCATTTAAAATCTCCATTTTTATTTAAATTCCAGATCAAAATTTATTCAAGTACAATTCTTAAATAATTCAATTCAAACCAATTTCATATTTATCTTCCAACTTAAATTTCATTTAAGTCACTTAAAAACTCTATATATACAATATCCCAATTAGGTATTAAACCATAGAATATGAAACAATCAAACTCCATCATTAAACTCATTTTTATTAATCAATTTTATACATAGCTTAAATTCAAGGATTTAACTATATATATATATATATATATATAAAATAATATTTATAATACATCAAAATTTAATATTTATCAAACCATATATTCCTTTCCAAAACCGTAGAAAATCATTTCAAAATATTATATATATAGACCGTGGTGTCTGTATAAAATTTTCTACCCTATGGTCAAGTGATACGGATATTTATTGTTTCAATCCGTAATTTAAAAATAAAATACGGTTATATATCATTTCAAACTGCAATCCTGAATGAAATGAAAATGCATAATAACTTACAGTTTATAACAATATAAAATACAACATCCATTCATCCAATATCAAGCATCAACCATTTATCACAATCCTCGTCCAATTCAAACAATAGCATCAATATAGAACGAAAAATAAACAACAGGTATTAATTAGCAATTTATATTCAATGATAAATTAAATAACTGTTTAACTGTCAGTTTATATGCAATAATAAATAAATACAATTTAACTGGCAGTTTATATGCAATGAATAATTGAATAACAATTTAATTAAATAAATGCAAATTACTGAGAGGATGATTAAAATACGCCAAACAATCATAGATAAATTTTAAACCACATCAAAAATTAATTTAACAAACATAAGAAATCTTAGAAGTTGTGAGTGGGTTAAAACATTCACCTTTTGAATTTAAATTGAATTTAAATTCAATTTAAACCCAAAAATTTGATAGTCTCAAAATTCATCCAAAACAGTGCCATAATGTTCAGAATTTCAATACGATCCTAACAAAAAAAACCGCGCGTGAATTGGTGTTCGTATGCGAAAGATATATCGAAAATTGTGTTTGAATTTCAAAAAAAAATAAAAATAAAAGAGAACATATTCACCTGCCACGTCATCATACATCTTCTCCCCTTGTAGAGGAAACGTACACGAGTTTCCAGCACGCACCTCCAACCCTAGAAACGCCGATCTCGTACGCTACCCACGCTCTACCGCGACATGCCGCAACCAACGCCCCAACTCTAGAATTGTGCTAAATTAATTATTTATAAACTTACATTAACATAATTGCATTAATTTTCATTCAGTTACAAATAAATCAATATATTATTTCACCCATAAATACAATAATTGCATTTGTTCTTAATATATTCCATTTATAGCTAAGTCATAATATTTGAATTTTAATTAAATTGTAACGTTCATTCAAGTTCATTAAATTTAACTTTCATTAACACGTTTTCTTAATTTACAATCAAATACCGTTAATAATGTTTTATTACATTAATCAATTTTATACTTTCCTTTATTTTTCATATACAATTACATCCGGGTATAATCTTTTCACTACTTTCATTCATTAGAATTCTATTCAAATTTCAGTTTCTTGCAATAACTCATTTATTATAAATTTGCATACCAATAAATTAGGTTCCACTAAATAGGATTTATTCAATTCAAACCTTTTTAATCAAGTCTATTTTAATCAATATAATATTTCATAGGTTAATTCTTAACATTTACTTCATTACAAATTATAACAGTTATATTTCTTTATAAATTTAATTCCAAAATCTTATTCATATGACAAATTTTAACGAAGTTCATGGGTCGTTACACTCTCGCCCACTCAAAACTTTTCGTCCCCGAAAAGGAAAAAGAAGGGAAAAGAAGAATTAAGAAATTAATATATCTTATTCAAACATTAACTTTATATATAATTAAATTTGCAAAATTAATTAATTTAGATAAAATATACCAATTTATAACCGTTAAATCTTTTTATACTGAAATTAATAAAGTTTGGAAAACATTTTCAAAATATTTTCTTAGTCCAAAATTTACGAAATTTTTTAGCCGAGTCTCCTTTGTACGGAGAGGCTCGGGAGAAAATATATTATCAATATAACAATATACAACAAATATTTTCCAAAATAATATATATATCCCAACACGGGAAAATAATAATATAATAGCGCTATAAACCGTAATCCGAAAACGTACCTATTTGTCGGGCAATTATCGCATAATTATGAAACCAAAAGCTGTAGCAATTGCTTCCATAACCTGTATTTCACTTATATAATCCAAAAGGTCAACAATTATATAAAATGAAATATTTAAAGTGGTTTCAAACATAAACAAACAAACCAATACAACTATTAAATCACTTGCACAAGGCATACAACCATCACATATAATCACCACAAATCAATCATTCACTCATATCAGCAAACAAATAGTTGTTCGAGTTCAAAACTTCCAATTGTACAGAATGAAAAATAAACTACTAAGCGCACCATTTATTCAACTGTCTCTGATGGGACTAAATAGATTATTCATTCATCCAAACAATTTTAAAGTATCATTACCCAAACAACCATAAAGAAAAACAAATAACAAATCCAAACAATAAATTAAGTTCATTCATATTAATTTCATTTATTATATTTGTCGTTTGATTTCTTTTTTATATATATAATTTTTCCTTTCAATTTACATTTTATTTCTCACAGTTTTCATTTATCCCTATATAGTGCAATTTCTTCTATTTTCATTACATTCATTTATTCATTACTCAATTTCACTTATTTACAGTATTCATCTTTCTACTTATTTTATTTAAAAATAGCTCCAACCATTTACTTAAGTTTATTACTCTATAACATCAATTCTTATAAATAAAGCAACTTATTGAACACTTTCATTACATACTCTTACTTGTACAATTTCCATTACATTTTCTTATTAAAAATTTCAACTTTTAATATTTGGTAAATTATATATATGCCTTCTAGAATGTAATTAAAATCATACAAGTTTGTCTTATTTCTTTTAATAATTTGATGTTCACTGACCATATCCTTTGCTTTATAGGTTACGAATTCCAAATATCTTTAAATTTCATTTATACCCTTGCATTTAATCTTCTTATTCTATTTAAAGGTTCCAATTTTTTAGTTAACTTCCATCTTACTCCACTAATTGAAACTATTAAATAACGAAAACTTAAGAATTCAAATACCGGGTTTTATTCAAAAATCGTTTTAAAATAATAGATAAATGTATATACTTACACTTCATGTAACGACCCGCTATTTTGGACCATTCAAATCGACAATAAAACCATACATGTCCGACTTGAATAATTCAAAATACCGAATTGTTAATTAAAATTTGGCAAACGTAACATATACAGTAAATAAATCACTCACAGATCACAGACACAGAGTAATAAAATGCAGCGGAATAGATAAGGAATAGTAGTTCATGAAGCTACTATATACATCAGAGTCAGAAATAAAATACATTAGAATATCCCAGATGCAGTGAAGTCTCCAGTACGAGCAGTTGACTTCTCTGAACCAATCAACTGGATGACTGAAAGGATACATAGCTGGATCTTCGACCAAAGCTCCAACTTCGAAGGTGAGTCTCAAATGCTGTATCACTCAGTCTGACCCGAGCGTAAAGCAAAGCACAAAACACTCGAGTCAGGATTAACATTCTTATATCAATAAATCCAACTCAAGTGAAATATCAACTGAAAAACAAATAACTTAGAGGATGTTTGGGATAACCATCCTCTAAGGGTCTATGGAACTATCTACAGGATAGAAATATACACTATAACACCGTGGTTCTTTCAACTTAATTTATACCTCAAAATCAAATATCATTTCACTTCAAATATAGCTATTTTCCAAAATAGTATTTAGATATATTAAATAATTTATACCGTAAAATATTTTCAATTCCCTCAACTTAACAAATTGTTTCAACATCAACCCGACCTTCCCATTTAAATTAAATTCAATTCCTAAAATAACCAATTCAATTTTATCGATCTCAAATTCGGATTTGTAATCATAAAATACCCCTTTATATTCAATATTTTCAAACCTTTAAGTTTTCAACGTTTCAACTAAATTTTTTATTAAATTTAGTTTTCTAAATAATTAATTCAAATTTAGTTCAACCTAAATTTTCATTTTAATTCAATTTAGTTTCTAAATAACAAATTCAACTATATTGATTTCAAATACAGATCCGAATCACAAATTTAAACCATTTAAATTCCAATATAGTTTAAGGCTTAAAAATTTAAATGTTCAATTTGACTGTTTCATAACCTCATTATTATTTAGTCTTGAAATACTTTCTCATTTGATTCAAGATTATTTAATTAACCTTAAATTCCATTTTTCTTAATATTTTCTTTAATTTACTTAAACGTGAAATATGTATTTAATCGCTTAAATCAAAAATCCAGTTATAAAATCCTACCTTTTTAAAATTTCCCATTTAAAAATTTTAGATTGATTTAATTAAATAAATCCTTAAATAGATACCATTTAATAAACTCAAATTTATCTCCCCATCTTAATTTATCCCAATTATTTCAAAAATCTATTTGAAATATAATTTACATAAATATTAACGTAGTTTATGTATTAAATCAAACTTAATTAAATTAAATATTATTAAATCTATATATATATAGAAATTTAAGAATTAACATTTATTAAGACCATATATTTCTTTCCAAACAAAGAATTTATTTCCAAAATATTTATATATGAACCACAGTGTCTGTATATATTCCTTATCATCTGGTCAAGTGTTACGGATATTTATCATTTAAATCCGTACACTAAATGTATACGGGTGGATATCATTCCAATCCGTAATCCCAAATTTAATTAAATGAAAATCGCTTGGGTCTATCATTTCAACCCATAACGAAATTCTCCTATTCTAAAGTCTGTTCGGGTATGTATCATTTCAACCCATAGTGAATTCTAAACTACAGGGAACTTGCAGAGTGATAACAGATAACAAAAATATAGCAGGATATGATAATAATATACAACAGGAATATATCATCAGTAATTAAATAAAGTATAAACAATAGGATATGGTGTCACATCTCGTAGGTGAACAGATACCGGTAATAGCATAAATATAACAATTTAAATAACTACAACAACATATTTCAATTGTCGTTTCAATTGAAATCAAATTTAATAAATAAAAGAATGTAAATCGTGAGTGATTGCTCAACTTTCGAGGCCAGAGAAAAAGAAGTGAGTTATGAAATCCAGATCCGAATTCCAAAACAAAGCTAGATGGACACGGTTCAATGATCAAAGGTGATAATAGGAATAGACGAATTCAAATCAGAATTGGATCAAGGAAGATAAATAGGATAACTGAGCTTATATACAACTAGCCAACATATGCAGACACAGTTTATAAAATATGCAACAAAATATGCATGCCTCGGTTAATATATATACATAGGTGTGCAGACCGACTATATTAATATAACCATATATATACTATATAACATTTCCTCTACCAATTTGTATATGACTATACATATGACTATACTTGAAATCAAAATACACATCCCTTAAAAAAAAAAAAATCCAACGTATATCAGTCAGTGCAAACAACCTTAAGGCTGACATGAAATAAACTTTTGAAAGCATATACTGTTGAAATTATAAAATATTGATATAACTTATACTGCAAAACTACCATAGAAATTTTTTATATATACCTACATTTAAATATAACTTATGTAAATTGTTGAAAATAAAATAAAATGTAGTACGGTAGACTCTAAAATACTAAAACAATCATAAAAATATATATAATATAAATTGACCTATCAAACTTGTACCCACCAATTTTATATAATATATATACCAAAACAGTAACGAAAATTGAAATACTATATTTTATATATCTAACATATGAAAGCTAATAAAATAACATATTTTATTATAGTTGAAACTGTTATAACCAAATATATAAAACATATAAAAATACGTATATTAATAGAAGGCTGCCAAACTTATACCATATATACCGTAAGCTATTAATAGTAAAATAAAACGCGTATATATATATATATATATATATATATATTTAACTTATCAACTAGTTAGTAAAACATACGTATCTAAAAGCCGTACGATAACTATATGCTAACAAAAGTCAAAAACTATATACCGTAAAATCTTAAAATAATATACATAATACAGTATAAATATATACTAACCTTTATATATGAACAGAAGTTAAATATTTATATACACGTTTATAAATATAACAATTATCATATATATACTATTATGAAATATATTATTATTTTTAAAGTTCAACTGTTAGGGAATTCAAAATCCCCATAGTTACAGTAAACATATAAAACAAAACTTATGCACAACCTGTACTGTTCTTAATATATAAAATAGACTTATATCAAATAAAATGCGTACTTACTTTTAAAAACCAGAGAGGAAATGTTTTGCCAACTAATGCATGCGGCCATGGGGAGGAGGCAGGCCAAGGAAAAGAGAGAGCTCATGCTCAGGTTTAGAAGAAATAAGAAAAGATGGAGGGGAGATGAGAACAAGCGATTTTTAAAGGAAGAATGCATGCGTGATTCAAGCAACATGACATGGCGAAGGGCATTCTTCAGGCAACAGAGAAAATGCTAGTTTCTTAAATATAAAGGTAGGTCTGCATCTGATATGTGAACGTGCTATATGACTTTATATAATATTTACAAAGCTCTCTCCTCTTTTAATATTAATTTGAGGGCAACGAATAGCCTACAGAGAGAAAAGAAGATGCAATCTATGCTATACTATATATATATATATATATATATATATTCCTAGAAACACGGAAACGAAGAGGTAAAAGAGGGAAGAGAAAGAGGCGTATAAATGAATGGTAAATAAATTTAGATTTCAAATGAAATAAATGGAACAGCAGAGATTAAAGTATGGATGTAAATCCTAGAAAAATAAAAAGCAACGGTTATATGTTGATTATGAAAAATAATTAAAACAATTAATGGCTTAAATGGGGCAGCATGTTTTAAATTTTTGAAATGCAAAAGAAACGTACACTATAAATATAAAGTTTTCAAAAGCAAAAGAAACGTAAAGCTGTCCATTAATTCATCAAAACGTTATTTAAGTAATAAATTGAAATGAAAAAAAAAGTAATTGTAACGGTCAATAGTTGATTTAGCTATACACTTAAAGCAATAAATTTTTGTTTGTTTGTACAACACATAATGAGTTTTGAAAGTCGAGGATATAAAAATGGATAGAAGGAAAGAAATCAGGAAATTTTTGTGAGCAATAGCTTTCCAAGGAAAGGTAGGCTTATATTATATATACATGCTGAGTTGATTAGGCACGTTCAAAAATTTTGAAGCAATGAAGGAATTGGAAATAAATATAAAATGAAAGAAATTTGAAAAGTCCGTAGCTATGATTTAGACAAAATTTATTAAAGCCATTTACTAGGAAGGTTGGAACCGAAATAATAGGGAGAGGAAGGCACATTAAATTTGATGACAAAGTTGTGTTCGGATCTATAAGCAAGTGGTTTATATATTATAGGCCTTATGAAAGCGAGGGAAGGAACGGATGCTACTAGCTTGATGATTTGAGATTCTTTCAAGCGTTAAAAACAAAAATAAAGAGAGACCAGAATAAACGCACCACCATAAATATAAATATACGCTTCAATTGCAAAAGAAACGTATAGAGAAAATTATGGGTAGTGGGGAAGGTAAAGTCAGTGCACGAAACTACAAGGAATAATAAAAGCAAGGTCGAAGATCTCAAATTTATTAATGGTTACGAATGGAAAAGTCTACCTGGATTGGAAAAGTATTAAGCAATAGAAATCTTTAACGGTAGTAAAAAGAAACCGTTACGCACTGATTCAGAAATCAATTAAAGCAATTAATAGCTTGAATTGGACAACACGTTTTCTCAATTAAATAAACTTCCATAAAATTATTTGAAAATTTACAATCTGCTATATTTAAATATACGTATTCTAAATATATAAACATTTTATTTAAAAATTCAATTATTATAAGATTTCACAAATATTCAATTAAATACGTTATAAAATCAATTAAAATTGTTAAAATTTTCCGGGTCGTTACACTCTCCCCCACTCAAAACTTTTCGTCCCCGAAAAGGAAGGAGGTAGGAGAATAAAACAACCAGAAAAAAAAATAGATTGAAAGCCAAGATAAACAATAAATTTTAAAACTATATAAATTTTATTTAAAATATTTATTTGAAAATTTCATTTGAAATTAAATTTTCTTTAATATTTAATACTTCTCAAACTCCTTTGCAAACAATTATTTACATTATTACTTCTATTTACAAAGACTATTGAAAATATTAAATCCAAAATTTATGAAATTTTTAATTTATCTCAAGATACCTTTCAAATATTATCAATAAATTAATAATCATTTTCTTTAAAGATGTTTTATTTAATTTATAACTTCAAAAATATTTATAACACTAAAATTTTATATAAAACAATGTAGTATACAAATAAGCAATATTTAAAAGATTTATTCAAAAAGGAAAGGAAGGTAGATTCCAAAAATGGAATATAGGTGAAAAATGAAGCTGAGCAGATGAGGTAGATTCAAAAGAATAGAATCGGGCACGAATAATTTATTTCAAACCATAAGAATTTTAATTTCAAATATTAATACAAAATTTCTTTGTTGGGAAAAATACTTTTATAATAAATACCTTTATAATAATACGTTTATATCGAAATAAATCTTTCTTTCGAAAATATTTTTATAACTCGATGTTTTAACAAGTTTATCCTCGTTCTTGCAGACTCTGGCCATGCGTTGATCAAGCGTAAAGCTAGAATTCTTCAAGTACTTAGTAGACCTGTTTCAACACCCAGTGAAAATACTTGAAAAACCTTTTTAAAAACAGATATGGAAAGTACAATCCAAACAAATAACCAAACCAAAACCTTTGTCCGACCATGGTTCGCAGATACACAATGGTTACGCCTGGGTCTCCCAGGAAACAATCCATATCCGTAAGCTTTCTCAGCCCTGCGAGTTGCGCCATGATGACTAGTAGAGTGCAGGATACACAATGGTTACGCCTGGATCCCCCAAGAAACAATCCGTACCCTTAGGCAAGACTCAGCCAGGCACTTGCGCTACTATTCGCGACCTACACAGATTGCAGGATACACAATGGTTACGCCTGGATCCCCCAGGAAACAATCCGTACCCCTAGGCAAGACTCAGCCAGGCAGTTGCGCTATGCAGTCACGAGAGAAAAAAAAACCGTGGGTTACGCCACGGTGGGAAACACTCGAGTATTACATCCGGAAAACCGAAAATCAGAGAGAATAATATCGATAGAATGAATCCACGATGTGGCCACAAAGCGGATATCAAGCAGAAGGCACTTTCCATATCTTTACTTTGAAAATATATATCATATAGTACCTTTTCAAATACTTTCAAATATCATACTTATATAAAATCCATATATATATATATAAGATTCCATTTTCAAATCGAATACTTTCCAAATCAATAGTATATCAAATCATACTTATATAGACTTTGATTTATAAAAAAATTCTCTTTCCAAATTGAGTACCTTTCAAATCAATAGATTTCAAATCACTTCATACTTATACAAATCCATTTTATATAAGTTCGACCACTCCCAAATCAAGTGCTTAACAATATAAGGTTCTCAATTTCAAATCATTTCAATATCAATTCAGTTTTAAAATCATATAGGATTTCACCAAATTTTCTTCCAAATTAAGTATCTAAATTTCAAAGTTCCCAAAATAATAAGTTTAGAAAATTATCCCAGTTTCCAAATTAAAATAATTCCAGTCAAACAAATTCATTTCCAAAATCACCATATAAGTACTAGTTTTTAATTTCAATTTAATTTCAAAACCAAATATTTTCTCAAAATCAATTATACTCAAAATGGTTTCCAAATTTATAATCATCACTTTAAAACTTTAAACTATCTATTTCTATTAGAAATATCCAATTTACCTTTCTGAAAACCATTATTTGAAATTAATTTTTTTTTTCCAAAACATTTCAAAAGTAAATTCCATATTAGTATAATTAAAAATAGTCATATTCACTTACTTAACAAAAGGTTTCAAACTTACTTAAGTCATACTCTTCAAAACTAAACTTATACGCTTTATCAAAAATTTTATACTTTTCGAAATTTCTTAGTTTAAAACTTTTAAACCTTGATTTGGAAGTGCTCAAACCTTCAAAATAGTCGATGAAATCAAATTTCAAATCTAAGAGTTGGAAATCAATTTTTTTTTATATAGAGTTATTACTAGTCAAATTGAAAACTCGAGGACTGAACACCGGTCTCACTTTAAATTGTTTCAAATACATACATATATCTTTCGAAAATATCAAATTATACTTCGGAATTTGAAATCAAAAACGGTTTTACAAAATCACTCGCATAGCGAAGCTATTAAAGTGGCCTCTCCCCCACTCTGAAACTCGAAAATCAATGTCGATGATGCGTGCACTCATCACCGAAATTATTCTCCAGCGACATAAGTGAGTTCTGGACTTCTATTTTCTTGAAAACTTCTTTTAAATTTCTTCAAAATTATTGGAATTCATTTGAACCCATTTGAAACATTTCTTATTCGGAAAAATACTTTTAAATCGTATTATTTTTATATATTTTCCCAAAATCTTAAAACCAATTTCAAAATATCGGAATTCAATTCTCGAATTTCAAATTTAACCCTTCAGTTATATCTCGTTCGTACTTTGGATACTCATATAACCATCAAAGATTGTTGAAGTGACTAATTCCTGGAAATAGTAAGCGTTGAGGACAAAGAAATCGTATTCCACAACAACGAAAGCACTTTTTCATTCTTTCATATATATAAATCACTTTCTTATAAATTTTCAAAATTTCCAATCCTTTCAAAACTTTTATATATAGAATAACATTTCTTATTCGTTTTATATATAGGTATATAATCCTTATCGAAAACATTTTCACTTTTATATATAGAATAAAATCATAGTTATCAAAATAATAATTTCGTATAAAACAATTTTAAAATACAGCAAACCCGATTTTCAAAGGATGATTCAAGAATGGATTTCAAAACAAAGATAGAGATTTAATTTAGAGGAACTCTAATCAATAGAATCCTGATTCGAAGATAGTCTCAAACAAGGTTGAGAAAATCAAATTACAAAATAGAAGATGGATATACTTCTATAAATCTCGGGCGAACTTAACCGGGTCAACCGTGATTCCAAAATTAGATCGGTGTAGAATTATGAGGCAATTCGACATTCGATCGCCAGAGATATCGAATTCGGCATAACAAGATATAGCAGCATCGTAAACCGAGGATACAGAAATCTTAGGTGAGTCAATGCCAATTGAAAAGGAGTTTTCACCCCCTTTACAAAACATTCAGTGGAGTTATGGGATACTCCAGAATCAAACGAATATAAATAGAAAGAGACAAGAACGAATTTCGGAACCGAGGGACATTTCAAAATTCAAAGGAAATCGAGTCAGAAAGAAAGAGATTCAACTCGAGCGAAAGTGATTCTGTAAATAAATTTACCATATATGCTAAGTTTTGCCTAGAGCCAAAGCTCTGATACCAACTGTAACGACCCGCTATTTTGGACCATTCAAATCGACAATAAAACCATACATGTCCAACTTGAATAATTCAAAATACCGAATTGTTAATTAAAATTTGTCAAACGTAACATATACAGTAAATAAATCAGTCACAGATCACAGACACAGAGTAATAAAATGCAGCGGAATAGATAAGGAATAGTAGTTCATGAAGCTACTATATACATCAGAGTTAGAAATAAAATACATTAGAATATCCCAGATGCAGTGAAGTCTCCAGTACGAGCAGTTGACTTCTCTGAACCAATCAACTGGATGACTGAAAGGATACATAGCTGGATCTTCGACCAAAGCTCCAACTTCGAAGGTGAGTCTCAAATGCTGTATCACTCAGTCTGACCCGAGCGTAAAGCAAAACACAAAACACTCGAGTCAGAATTAACATTCTTATATCAATAAATCCAACTCAAGTGAAATATCAACTGAAAAACAAATAACTTAGAGGATGTTTGGGATAACCATCCTCTAAGGGTCTATGGAACTATCTACAGGATAGAAATATACACTATAACACCGTGGTTCTTTCAACTTAATTTATACCTCAAAATCAAATATCATTTCACTTCAAATATAGCTATTTTCCAAAATAGTATTTAGATATATTAAATAATTTATACCGTAAAATATTTTCAATTCCCTCAACTTAACAAATTGTTTCAACATCAACCCGACCTTCCCATTTAAATTAAATTCAATTCCTAAAATAACCACTTCAATTTTATCGATCTCAAATTCGGATTTGTAGTCATAAAATACCCCTTTATATTCAATATTTTTAAACCTTTAAGTTTTCAACGTTTCAACTAAATTTTTTATTGAATTTAGTTTTCTAAATAATAAATTCAAATTTAGTTCAACCTAAATTTTCATTTTAATTCAATTTAGTTTCTAAATAACAAATTCAACTATACTGATTTCAAATATAGATCTGAATCACAAATTTAAACCATTTAAATTCCAATATAGTTTAAGGCTTAAAAATTTAAATGTTCAATTTGACCGTTTCATAACCTCATTATTATTTAGTCTTGAAATACTTTCTCATTTGATTCAAGATTATTTAATTAACCTTAAATTCCATTTTTCTTAATATTTTCTTTAATTTACTTAAACGTGAAATATGTATTTAATCGCTTAAATCAAAAATCCAGTTATAAAATCCTACCTTTTAAAAATTTCCCATTTAAAAATTTTAGATTGATTTAATTAAATAAATCCTTATTTAGATACCATTTAATAAACTCAAATTTATCTCCCCATCTTAATTTATCCCAATTATTTCAAAAATCTATTTGAAATATAATTTACATAAATATTAACATAGTTTATGTATTAAATCAAACTTAATTAAATTAAATATTATTAAATCTATATATATATATAGAAATTTAAGAATTAACATTTATTAAGACCATATATTTCTTTCCAAACAAAGAATTTATTTCCAAAATATTTATATATGAACCACGGTGTCTGTATATATTCCTTATCATCTGGTCAAGTGTTACAGATATTTATCATTTAAATCCGTACACTAAATGTATACGGGTGGATATCATTCCAATCCGTAATCCCAAATTTAATTAAATGAAAATCGCTTGGGTCTATCATTTCAACCCATAACGAAATTCTCCTATTCTAAAGTCTGTTCGGTATGTATCATTTCAACCCATAGTGAATTCTAAACTACAGGGAACTTGCAGAGTGATAACAAATAACAAAAATATAGCAGGATATGATAATAATATACAACAGGAATATATCATCAGTAATTAAATAAAGTATAAACAATAGGATATGGTGTCATATCTCGTAGGTGAACAGATACAGGTAATAGCATAAATATAACAATTTAAATAACTACAACAACATATTTCAATTGTCGTTTCAATTGAAATCAAATTTAATAAATAAAAGAATGTAAATCATGAGTGATTGCTCACCTTTCGAGGCCAGAGAAAAAGAAGTGAGTTATGAAATCCAGATCCGAATTCTAAAACAAAGCTAGATGGACACGGTTCAATGATCAAAGGTGATAATAGGAATAGACGAATTCAAATCAGAATTGGATCAAGGAAGATAAATAGGATAACTGAGCTTATATACAACTAGCCAACATATGCAGACACAGTTTATAAAATATGCAACAAAATATGCATGCCTCGGTTAATATATATACATAGGTGTGCAGACCGACTATATTAATATAACCATATATATACTATATAACATTTCCTCTACCAATTTGTATATGACTATACATATGACTATACTT
Organism: Allium cepa; assembly: GCA_030765085.1. Classification (NCBI taxonomy): domain Eukaryota; kingdom Viridiplantae; phylum Streptophyta; class Magnoliopsida; order Asparagales; family Amaryllidaceae; genus Allium; species Allium cepa. Next base: position 955,764,872 of record CM060939.1, on the reverse strand, counting down.
GAAATCAAAATACACATCCCTTAAAAAAATCCAACGTATATCAGTCAGTGCAAACAACCTTAAGGCTGACATGAAATAAACTTTTGAAAGCATATACTGTTGAAATTATAAAATATTAATATAACTTATACTGTAAAACTACCATAGAAAATTTATATATATACCTACATTTAAATATAACTTATGTAAATTGTTGAAAATAAAATAAAATGTAGTACGGTAGACTCTAAAATACTAAAACAATCATAAAAATATATATAATATAAATTGACCTATCAAACTTGTACCCACCAATTTTATATAATATATATACCAAAACAGTAACGAAAATTGAAATACTATATTTTATATATCTAACATATGAAAGCTAATAAAATAACATACTTTATTATAGTTGAAACTGTAATAACCAAATATATAAAACATATAAAAATACGTATATTAATAGAAGGCTGCTAAACTTATACCATATATACCGTAAGCTATTAATAGTAAAATAAAACGCGTATATATATATATATATTTAACTTATCAACTAGTTAGTAAAACATACGTATCTAAAAGCCGTACGATAACTATATTGTAACAAAAGTAAAAAACTATATACCGTAAAATCTTAAAATAATATACATAATACAGTATAAATATATACTAACCTTTATATATGAACAGAAGTTAAATATTTATATACACGTTTATAAATATAAAAATTATCATATATATACTATTATGAAATATATTATTATTTTTAAAGTTCAACTGTTAGGGAATCCAAAATCCCCATAGTTACAGTAAACATATAAAACAAAACTTATGCACAATCTGTACTGTTCTTAATATATAAAATAGACTTATATCAAATAAATGCGTACTTACTTTTAAAAACCAGAGAGGAAATGTTTTGCCAACTAATGCATGCGGCCATGAGGAGGAGGCAGGCCAAGGAAAAGAGAGAGCTCATGCTCAGGTTTGGAAGAAATAAGAAAAGATGGAGGGGAGATGAGAACAAGCGATTTTTAAAGGAAGAATGCATGCGTGATTCAAGCAACATGACATGGCGAAGGGCATTCTTCAGGCAACAGAGAAAATGCTAGTTTCTTAAATATAAAGGTAGGTCTGCATCTGATATGTGAACGTGCTATATGACTTTATATAATATTTACAAAGCTCTCTCCTCTTTTAATATTAATTTGAGGGCAACGAATAGCCTACAGAGAGAAAAGAAGATGCAATCTATGCTATATATATATATATATTCCTAGAAACACGGAAACGAAGAGGTAAAAGAGGGAAGAGAAAGAGGCGTATAAATGAATGGTAAATAAATTTAGATTTCAAATGAAATAAATGGAACAGTAGAGATTAAAGTATGGATGTAAATCCTAGAAAAATAAAAAGCAACGGTTATATGTTGATTAAGAAAAATAATTAAAACAATTAATGGCTTAAATGGGGCAGCATGTTTTAAATTTTTGAAATGCAAAAGAAACGTACACTATAAATATAAAGTTTTCAAAAGCAAAAGAAACGTAAAGCTGTCCATTAATTCATCAAAACGTTATTTAAGTAATAATTGAAATGAAAAAAAAAGTAATTGTAACGGTCAATAGTTGATTTAGCTATACACTTAAAGCAATAAATTTTTGTTTGTTTGTACAACACATAATGAGTTTTGAAAGTCAAGGATATAAAAATGGATAAAAGGAAAGAAATCAGGAAATTTTTGTGAGCAATAGCTTTCCAAGGTAAGGTAGGCTTACATTATATATACATGCTGAGATGATTAGGCACGTTCAAAATTTTTGAAGCAATGAAGGAATTGGAAATAAATATAAAATGAAAGAAATTTGAAAAGTCCGTAGTTATGATTTAGACAAAATTTATTAAAGCCATTTACTAGGAAGGTTGGAACCGAAATAATAGGGAGAGGAAGGCACATTAAATTTGATGACAAAGTTGTGTTCGGATCTATAAGCAAGCGGTTTATATATTATAGGCCTTATGAAAGCGAGGGAAGGAACGGATGCTACTAGCTTGATGATTTGAGATTCTTTCAAGCGTTAAAAACAAAAATAAAGAGAGACCAGAATAAACGCACCACCATAAATATAAATATACGCTTCAATTGCAAAAGAAACGTATAGAGAAAATTATGGGTAGTGGGGAAGGTAAAGTCAGTGCACGAAACTACAAGGAATAATAAAAGCAAGGTCGAAGATCTCAAATTTATTAATGGTTACGAATGGAAAAGTCTACCTGGATTGGAAAAGTATTAAGCAATAGAAATCTTTAACGGTAGTAAAAAGAAACCGTTACGCACTGATTCAGAAATCAATTAAAGCAATTAATAGCTTGAATTGGACAGCACGTTTTCTCAATTAAATAAACTTCCATAAAATTATTTGAAAATTTACAATCTGCTATATTTAAATATACGTATTCTAAATATATTAACATTTTATTTAAAAATTCAATTATTATAAGATTTCACAAATATTCAATTAAATACGTTATAGAATCAATTAAAATTGTTAAAATTTTCCGGGTCGTTACACTTCATATATTCAATTATATTTAGAACAATTTAAAATTTATATTTGTTTACCAAAATGAATCTGTAGTAAAACTACTACAGTGGTCTTCCCACTTCGAAACTCGAAAATGAATGTCGATGATGCGGCCGCCATCACCGAAATTATTTTCCAACGACAGAGAGGGGAGTACATAACTTATTTCTTTTTTTAAAAAAAAATTCCTTTAAACCAATTCTTCCAAATTATATTGAAATATTTATATCAGAAAATACTTATAGATAATATTATTATTATATTCCAAAATCATTGAAAGAATTTTCATAACCCCGGGACTTAAATTCTAAATTTCCAAATTTGGTTTATTTTATTTTCAATCTTATTTCAATTTATTATTTATAAACTTCATTACCTAACAACCAATATAATTACAACCAAATATAATCTTTATAAAATTTATTACTTTATGTATAGAAAATATAATAGGCAAAATTATTTCATTCACCTATATTAAAAATAAATGTTACGTCGGTCTGTCCTATTAAGTGTTTAGAAATCCCTATTGATGTCATAGCGTCCCATGCATGAACCAGAATTTATAAATATGAAACGGAACAAATTAACACAATATCAAAACCTTTTTATAACACTAACAAATACGCACTCTCATATATACACTCAGTGACTCCTCATAGGGTATTACTTCCCTATTTAAATAGAGTCTAACTGTAACGACTCAGAATTTCTGTCATTTGAAATTCGTATATTTAATTGATTTTAAATATTAAACAAGTAAAATTTGTAAGTTGAATAAATTTTATTTCGAATATCTAGATTAATTGGATATTAAATCGATAATTTAATATTTGAAATTACATAAATAATTGGAAATTGGGTTTAATGTGATTAAAATTGATTCTTCAAGATGTATTAAATCATATCGGAGTTAGAATGATGTTATAGAACTTTTAAAATTGAATTAAAAGTTAATTTGTGGAAATTGAATATTTTAATATTTAATTGACGAGTAAAAATAGTCATTTTTCAAACAGTCTCGGATTTTGACGAAATAAGTTTCATTGGATCCGTAATGTTAAATTATTGTAAGATTTCAAATTTCGTGTCAATCAGATTTACAGTTTGTCCGGGACAAGCTAAAACGCACTGAAATCGGTTTAAGTGAATTTTACATTTAAATAACTTGATTCGAAAACTTATCTTTCAAATACGATCGAATTGGCTCTCGATATATATTCCATTGCGTTCGGGATAGGGATAAAACATTATAAGCGCAAGGCGGCACGCTTCGTTTGGAGTTCGAAAAATTTGGCGATGAATAGTGTCACGAATTTTTTTATAAAAGGACCAGTTTTATTTCATTTTACACTAAACCCTAGTCTTCTAGGTCAGGCCGCCACCTTGATATTCAATGGCCGACGTTTTCCAGTATTCTTCACTCGATTTCTTCCTATCCACACACTAATTTGAAAAAGTTTCAACTGCAAAGTCATAGAGCATAGCAAGTACTTTCAATCCAACAGCTACGATTGGATTTCACACACTAATTCGAAAAAGTTTCAACTGCAAAGTCGTAGAGCATAGCAAGAACTTTCAATCCAACAGCTACGATTGGATTTCACGCAATGGATCAATGACAATCCTTATTCAAATGTACGCCGTTTAAGCACGGTTTTCGAGAGCAGGATGAGGCTGAGTTCGCCGTTGTCGTGGCCGGGGGTGGAGATCGTAACGCACGTTCAAGTGGTACATGTCGATCGCGTTCAAGTGGGTCGTAGGGTTCATGAAAATTCAAAGAAAGATTGTGACGCCCCACCTCAATACCCACGCTAGCCAAGAACACTCCGAAGTAGTGCTGTCAACTAGCACGGAGAATAAGGCTGTTGAGGAGCGACCATCCATGTAATTGCTTATCACACGGTGGCTATAAATAATCTTCGGAAACAAACATAGAAATAATCATATCACAAATCAGTCACAGATATCCATATCACAAAGGCGGAAGAAGATATGAATATATAACTAACACATGAAAGTGTACATCAGAGTAGTGGTCAATAAGATCCACGATAATACAAAAGAATAGCAACACGTGCTATACAAAAGAATACAACTATGAGTCTATATCTCAAGTGTATACAACAAAAAATGCTAATCTAAACAGTTAGCCAAAAGTCAGAGTGATGAATCCCTGGGAAGAAGTCAAGCAGAAGCACCTGTAACATCTCGGTCTGACCCGAGTATTATTTAAGAAAATAATAAACGGATCAGTCTAGCTATAAATATCAGATGACATGAGATAACATAAAAGATATGGCATAAACATAAACATCCATAATGACATACCGCTATAAGTATGTAAATAATGATCAACAGAAGATCAATCAATAAGAGATAATCAATATCACAAGAATCTTCTCAAAGATTCGGAAAGGGCATCATACCCCAAACTTGTACTCATAACAAGTCAATGACATAAATTCTAGAAATCAATGCAAGAAGTCCAGAAATCATAGAAAAGAGAAAGAGGCCTATCACATGACGGTCCGAAGACCAAGGGGAGCTACCCCACATGTGTGAATGGAATCACACAGATTAAGGTCTAGACTAACCAAAAAGCAAAAAGGTATGTGTGAGTGGAATCACACAAGTGGTGTCTAGTCTAACCTCGCAACAAGAGACATCACACAGTTGCTAGTCTAAATCATCAGAATGATCGTCATGATCAACGAGAAGTGTCAATTACACTAAGCTAGTAAATATAGAAGTTTAGCTTCATGTCCCATAACCACTTGCTTAACTTAAATATTTACGAACAAACTGTAAATCTTCACTAATAAAATTGTCACAAGAGGTTCAATCGAACAAGTCCAGGAATTAACCGACGAAATGAACGCAAGCGTTTCATACCACTTGTTTTACTAAGTCGTTTAATTAGATTTCTCATCCGAGTGAGGTAAAGGGTTGTATATACTAATAGATTGGAAAACGGTTTAAGAAAAGAGCTTTGTTATTAAAAATAGAGTTGAAATTGTTTGTTAAAAGAGTTTTGATATTTACTACTAGTATTGAAACCTTTATATTTTTAAAATGACAAATCACAGAAGAGATTGTAGAAACAATCATCCCAAAGATCACATTCGGAGATGTGAATAAAATCCAAGGAAATCAGCTCAAAAGCATCAAAGTGGAAGTTCCCCAACGACCAAACGTGGCCGAGATAACCAGAGATGGTTTGTCTCGAAGAATGGTCAACTCAGCATCTCAACAAAGCAAGTTCTGTTGAATGTTTTTCAGATAAGATCGCCTACGGAGGGGGGGTCCAGGGGGGTGGCAACCCCCCAAGGTGGGGGTGCGGGGGCAACGCCACCGCTTACGGGGTTCGACCTGCCCGGTCAGGTCGCGGGGGTCCAGGGGGCAGCGCCCCCGACGGGGTGCGGGGCAGCGCCCCCGACGGGGTACGGGCCAGCGCCCCGACCAAAACGGTACGACCTAGTGAAGACAAAATGAGGTCTAATGACCTAACGACTCAAGGGTCTAACGACCTAACGACTCAAGGGTCATACGACCTAACGACTCAAGGGTCATACGACCTAACGACTCAAGGGTCATACGACCTAACGACTCATGGGTCATACGACCTAACGACTCATGGGTCATACGACCTAACGACTCATGGGTCATACGACCTAACGACTCAAGGGTCATACGACCTAACGACTCAAGGGTCATACGACCTAACGACTCATGGGTCATACGACCTAACGACTCATGGGTCATACGACCTAACGACTCATGGGTCATACGACCTAACGACTCAAGGGTCATACGACCTAACGACTCAAGGGTCATACGACCTATGGATGAACGACTTAACTCCGAACGAGCTAAAAATGGCCAGAACGACCTAGGGTTAACTCGTGAACGACTCACGACCTATGGACGAACGACTTAACTCCGAACGACCTAAAAATGGCCAGAACGACCTAGGGTTAACTTGTGAACGACTCACGACCTATGGACGAACGACTTAACTCCGAACGACCTAAAAATGGCCAGAACGACTCAAGTGCAGAAAATTCAACAAAACGCTAAAAATTAGAGTTTTTCGCCAATCCAATCCAAACCAAATGCTAACATGCATGCAAAAATGATAGGGAATCATTCCCAACAGTCCAATATAGTTATAGGCTAGAATTGTGAGATAAAAATCTCACCTTTGCACCAAATATCAATGAAAATGAAGTTTTAAGCAAGCAAGAATCAATCCTTCTTCTATCTAAGCACAAGAAGCTTGAATCCAATGTCTTCTTCTTGAATTTGGAGTAGAAAGATGGATTATAATTGAATTTGAGTTTTGGAATTTTAATTTCCCATTCCCTCCACCATTAATGCCAAAGCTTGATTAGTTAGGAAATTTATGAAGAGTGAGGAGAAGAGGGTTGGAACTTGGGCTTAATAGGCTAAACTAACCCAAAGTCCAAAGCGGGAAAAGTTAGTGAAATTTCACTAACTCCAAACCTATTGATGTTTATACTTAAAAAAGTTGTAAACGACATTTCGAACTCAATGGAAGTGGTCTCGAGTCCTAATTTGACCATTTGCAAAAAGTAGCTTTTCGGACCAAAATCCGATTAACGAGTTAATATTTAAATAAAATATTTAAATACAAACTCGATAAATATTCGGGTTGTTACAGACTCCCCTCCTTAAAGAAATTGCGTCCTCGCAATATATATAAGATGGAAATAAAAAGTAACAACCATAAAAGCATATTAACACAAGAGGAATTTTGAAATAAGAAGTTCACCTCAAGGAGAAGGAGTAAGCAAGTCCGGATGGGTACGCTCGATGAATTCTCTGGATTCCCAAGAACAATCCTTAGGATTTGAGGACCATTGAACCTTCACAAGCGGAACATCTTTATTTCGAAGTCGTTTAACCTCAGAAGCTATAATTCGAATAGGATGCTGCTCATAAGTTAAATTCGGCGAAACTTCAATTTCTTCCACAACAGCAGGCTCAAGAATAGAATCGGAATCCCGAAGGCATTTCCATAATTGAGAAACGTGAAATACATCATGCATAGAAGAAAACTGAGCCGGCAATGTAAGGCGATAAGCCATGGAACCAATACGTTCAGTGGTAGGAAATGGCCCAATATATCGAGGCGCTAACTTCCCCGATCGACTGAAACGTACAACACCCTTCATAGGTGAAACACGAATAAAAACAGGATCCCCAATAGAAAACTCTAATTTCCTTCTTCGATTATCGGCATAGGATTTTTGTCTACTCTGGGCTTCTTTCATCCTTTGTCGAATAAGTTCAATCTTTTCCGTGGAATCACGAATAAAGTCTGGACCTAAAACCAGCTTCTCACCGGCCTCAAGCCAACAAGAAGGAGATCGGCATGGCCTTCCGTAGAGTGCCTCGAAAGGTGCCATACCAATACTAGATTGGAAGCTATTATTATAGGAAAATTCAACAAGTGAAATATGATCTTCCCAACTTCCACCAAAATCAAGCACACAAGCACGAAGAAGATCTTCAAGAGTTTGATTCACACGCTCGGTTTGTCCATCGGACTGGGGGTGATAAGCGGTGCTAAAATTAAGCTTCGTTCCTAAAGCTTTTTGAAGACTCTTCCAAAATCCACTAGTAAACAATGGATCACGATCGCTAACAATAGAAGTAGGAACTCCATGCAATTTTACAATTTCCTTAACAAATAGTTTGGCCAAAAGAGGAACGGTTCGGTTAGACCGAACCGGAATAAAATGGGCGGACTTAGTAAGTCTATCAACAATCACCCATAAGCTATCATGACCCGAACGAGAACGGGGAAGGCCATCTATAAAGTCCATGAAAATTTGATCCCACTTCCAAATTGGAATTTCTAAAGGTTGCAATAACCCACCAGGCCTTTGATGTTCGGCCTTGACAAGTTGGCAAGTCATGCAACACTTAACAAAGTTAGCAATATCAGATTTCATTCCCTCCCAATAATAAAGTCGCTTCATATCAGCGTACATTTTACTACTACCGGGATGAATGGTGAATTTAGAACGATGGGAATCTTCTAAAATATCTTTACGAAGATCTCCAATATTTGGTACGATAAGTCTACCAAATTTTCGAATGCCGCCACGAGAATCAATATCAAAGTCTTTCAAACCTTCAATATCAATTTTATCCTTAATATTTTTGCCAAGAAGAGCCAATTCAGAATCTAGCCCTTGAGCTTCAAGAATGCGGTCTAAAAGAGAAGGATGAGCCTCAAGGCTACATAAAACAAGCGATGAGCATAAATCGGATACGCGCTCTCGAATCTCACAAGTGGATAAGATCTCGAGATCGTTCCATTCGGATATCATCATAGAAACAACTGCTTGTTGCTTACGGCTAAGAGCATCGGCGACACGATTACCCTTACCGGGGGTATAAAGAATATCAAGATCATAAGGTGCAAGGAACTCGAGCCAACGCTGTTGACGTAAATTAAGTTCTTTTTGAGAAAATAAATATTTCAAAGACTTATGATCCGTGTAAAGAATAAATTTCTCTCCCAATAGATAATGACGCCACATTCGAAGGGCAAAAACAATAGCCGCGAGCTCTAGATCATGTGTGGCATATCTAGTCTCGGCCGGCTTCAATTGCCTAGAAGCATAAGCAACAACACGTTCTTTTTGCATAAGAACGGCACCCAAACCAACGTGACTAGCATCGGTATAAACAACAAAATCTTGATTCCCCTCGGGAATAACAAGAATAGGAGCATCGGAAAGGAGTTCTTTCAATTTCTGAAAAGAGGCTTCACATTTGTCCGACCAAATGTATTTAACTCCCTTCTTAGTCAAGCCAGTAAGAGGCACGGCAATCTTAGAAAAGTCTTTAATAAAACGACGGTAATAGCCCGCCAATCCGAGAAAACTACGAATCTCTGTCACACTCTCCGGTCTCTTCCAATCTTGAATCGCTTTAATCTTTGAAGGATCCACGGATATCCCGGATTCGGAAATAATATGACCGAGAAACTTCACACGAGGTTGCCAAAAGTGGCATTTAGAAAATTTCACCTTTAATTGATTACTCCTAAGTGTTTCCAATACAATCCGAAGATGTTTCTCATGTTCCTCCTCGGTTTTTGAATACACAAGAATATCATCAATGAATATGAGAACAAACCGATCGAGGAAATCTTTGAAAACTCGATTCATGAGGTCAACGAAATAAGCTGGAGCATTCGTTAACCCAAATGGCATAACAAGCCATTCATAAGATCCATAGCGAGTACGGAATGATGTCAAAGGAATGCTATCCTCAGCGATACGAAGCTGCTGGAAACCGGTAGCCAAGTCCAATTGTGAAAAGACCTTAGCACCACTAAGCTGATCGAATAGATCATCAATCCGAGGTAAAGGATATTTATTTTTAATAGTAAGATCGTTAAGCTTGCGATAATCAACGCAGAGCCTCAGAGTACCATCGGATTTCTTTACGAAAATAGCCGATGCTCCCCAAGGCGAGGAACTAGAGCGAATAAATTGCCTCATCTCCAACTCAGATAATTGTTTACGCATCTCCTCATTTTCCTTATTGGACATGCGATAAGGAGGATGAGTAATAGGTTGAGCTCCAGAAACAAGATTAATTCTGAACTCAATTGCTCGTTTAGGTGGTAAACCTAAAACGGGCTCGAATATGTCGGAAAATTCACGAACAACATGAATACGAGAAATAATATCATCTTCATCATCATCATCGTTATCACGAGGATTTAAAGAATATAAAGATGCCACCAAACAGGATTCTGAATCTTTAAGATTAACAGAAATCTGATTAACAGATAATGGATGTCGGAGATGAATAGTCCGCTCAGGACATAGGATATGGGCTTGATAACGGTTAAGCCAATCCATTCCCAAAATTATTCCAAAGCCTAAGTAACGCATGACATGCAAATCGGCTAGGAAAGAAAAATCGCAAAAAATAATCTCCACATCTTTACAAAGCAAACTAAGAGTTGCGGATCCACTAACAGGATTCGCAATTTTTAAAGAAGTCATCAATGCAGTAACACTTAAGGAAAAAGTGTCTACCAGTTCCTTTGATATAAAAGAATGGGATGCACCCGTATCAAAGAGAACTCTAATAGGTTGACCATGAAATAAAATAATACCATCAAGAATGGAATGAGAAATACCTTGGCCACGAGATGTGTTGCCAGGGGCTTGAGCCACATTCAACTTTCCTTCCTTCTTGCCTTTACGCTTGAGGCATTGATGTATGTAATGATCCGGGCTCTTACAATAGCGACAAGATTTGGGCTTAGAGCACTTATTCGCATAATGATCCCCAGACCCACAGTTGAAGCAACTCGCACCACTAGGAGAAGGAGACTTTGCCGCAAGGGTTGCCTGCTTACCCTTTTTGTTGGGATAAGGACCCTTGAATTTGTTTGGCCTCTTCTTGTTGTTGAAGTTTGGTTTAGCGCCTTCCACTTCAACATCACTCTCTCTATCAGCCTCTTCAAGACGAAGAGCGATATCGACGAGTTGATCAAATGCGACTTCTAGTTTCAGGAGCAGTGGCTTCTTAAGATTCTTATTTAAGCCATAAACGAACCTCTGGTTCTTCTTCAATGGGGTGTTGATGTATTCAACCCCATATTTGGAAAGCGACTCGAAGGCTGCGACGTAATCAGTCACAGAAGATTGACCTTGAACAAGGTCTATAAAACGTCGAGCCAAGGTTACTTTCCCAGCTTCTGGTACAAACTTTAACTCGAAGCGTCCCTGAAATTGCTCCCAGGTGAGATCCGCTTCATTAATTTCTGAAATAAGGAGTTCGTACCAGTCCAATGCTCTCTCTTGGAGCATGCTGGAAGCCACCTGAACGCGGTGGAGATCGATAAGGTTCATGCGAGAAAAGATTCGATCGCATGATTTTAACCAAGCCTGGACCTCGATGATATTTTCCGAACCTTTGAAGGGCTTCCCACCCAAGTTGGTGTAATCGCTGCACAAGCGTGCAAATCCCGACTTTGGGTGAGTAGGTTCCGGGTTAGCTCCAGCTGCTTGAGCATTAGTTACTAAATCAAGAAGCTGTTGAGCAGTCATAAAAACTCCATCCGGAGGAGCAGCACCAGATGATCCAGTTCTAGGACGGCCTGGCCTAGACATTCTCTTCCTTTAAGAAAGAAAGAAGAGAAGGAAGAAGGTTATTTACCAATGAACATCAAGCAATCTTGATAGATAAAACAAGAAATCATAAAGGAAATAGGATGAATCGGTACGAAAACTCGAATTAATCCTATGGTATGACTCCTAAGATAGACCTAGGACGATGATCCTTGTTAAGTTATTCTACATTGTTCCGAAGTTTGGCTCCGATACCAAGCTGTGACGCCCCACCTCAATACCCACGCTAGCCAAGAACACTCCGAAGTAGTGCTGTCAACTAGCACGGAGAATAAGGCTGTTGAGGAGCGACCATCCATGTAATTGCTTATCACACGGTGGCTATAAATAATCTTCGGAAACAAACATAGAAATAATCATATCACAAATCAGTCACAGATATCCATATCACAAAGGCGGAAGAAGATATGAATATATAACTAACACATGAAAGTGTACATCAGAGTAGTGGTCAATAAGATCCACGATAATACAAAAGAATAGCAACACATGCTATACAAAAGAATACAACTATGAGTCTATATCTCAAGTGTATACAACAAAAACTGCTAATCTAAACAGTTAGCCAAAAGTCAGAGTGATGAATCCCTGGGAAGAAGTCAAGCAGAAGCACTTGTAACATCTCGGTCTGACCCGAGTATTATTTAAGAAAATAATAAACGGATCAGTCTAGCTATAAATATCAGATGACATGAGATAACATAAAAGATACGGCATAAACATAAACATCCATAATGACATACCGCTATAAGTATGTAAATAATGATCAACAGAAGATCAATCAATAAGAGATAATCAATATCACAAGAATCTTCTCAAAGATTCGGAAAGGGCATCATACCCCAAACTTGTACTCAAAACAAGTCAATGACATAAATTCTAGAAATCAACGCAAGAAGTCCAGAAATCATAGAAAAGAGAAAGAGGCCTATCACATGACGGTCCGAAGACCAAGGGGAGCTACCCCACATGTGTGAATGGAATCACACAGATTAAGATCCAGACTAACCAAAAAGCAAAAAGGTATGTGTGAGTGGAATCACACAAGTGGTGTCTAGTCTAACCTCGCAACAAGAGACATCGCACAGTTGCTAGTCTAAATCATCAGAATGATCGTCATGATCAACGAGAAGTGTCAATTACACTAAGCTAGTAAATATAGAAGTTTAGCTTCATGTCCCATAACCACTTGCTTAACTTAAATATTTACGAACAAACTGTAAATCTTCACTAATAAAATTGTCACAAGAGGTTCAATCGAACAAGTCCAGGAATTAACCGACGAAGTGAACGCAAGCGTTTCATACCACTTGTTTTACTAAGTCGTTTAATTAGATTTCTCATCCGAGTGAGGTAAAGGGTTGTATATACTAATAGATTGGAAAACGGTTTAAGAAAAGAGCTTTGTTATTAAAAATAGAGTTGAAATTGTTTGTTAAAAGAGTTTTGATATTTACTACTAGTATTGAAACCTTTATATTTTTAAAATGACAAATCACAGAAGAGATTGTAGAAACAATCATCACAAAGATCACATTCGGAGATGTGAATAAAATCCAAGGAAATCAGCTCAAAAGCATCAAAGTGGAAGTTCCCCAACGACCAAACGTGGCCGAGATAACCAGAGATGGTTTGTCTCGAAGAATGGTCAACTCAGCATCTCAACAAAGCAAGTTCTGTTGAATGTTTTTCAGATAAGATCGCCTACGGAGGGGGGGTCCAGGGGGGTGGCAACCCCCCAAGGTGGGGGTGCGGGGGCAACGCCACCGCTTACGGGGTTCGACCTGCCCGGTCAGGTCGCGGGGGTCCAGGGGGCAGCGCCCCCGGCGGGGTGCGGGGCAGCGCCCCGACCAAAACGGTACGACCTAGTGAAGACAAAATGAGGTCTAACGACCTAACGACTCAAGGGTCTAACGACCTAACGACTCAAGGGTCATACGACCTAACGACTCAAGGGTCATACGACCTAACGACTCAAGGGTCATACGACCTAACGACTCAAGGGTCATACGACCTAATGACTCATGGGTCATACGACCTAACGACTCATGGGTCATACGACCTAACGACTCATGGGTCATATGACCTAACGACTCAAGGGTCATACGACCTAACGACTCATGGGTCATACGACCTAACGACTCATGGGTCATACGACCTAACGACTCATGGGTCATACGACCTAACGACTCAAGGGTCATACGACCTAACGACTCAAGGGTCATACGACCTATGGATGAACGACTTAACTCCGAACGAGCTAAAAATGGCCAGAACGACCTAGGGTTAACTCGTGAACGACTCACGACCTATGGACGAACGACTTAACTCCGAACGACCTAAAAATGGCCAGAACGACCTAGGGTTAACTCGTGAACGACTCACGACCTATGGACGAACGACTTAACTCCGAACGACCTAAAAATGGCCAGAACGACTCAAGTGCAGAAAATTCAACAAAACGCTAAAAATTGGAGTTTTTCGCCAATCCAATCCAAACCAAATGCTAACATGCATGCAAAAATGATAGGGAATCATTCCCAACAGTCCAATATAGTTATAGGCTAGAATTGTGAGATAAAAATCTCACCTTTGCACCAAATATCAATGAAAATGAAGTTTTAAGCAAGAAAGAATCAATCCTTCTTCTATCTAAGCACAAGAAGCTTGAATCCAATGTCTTCTTCTTGAATTTGGAGTAGAAAGATGGATTGCAATTGAATTTGAGTTTTGGAATTTTAATTTCCCATTCCCTCCACCATTAATGCCAAAGCTTGATTAGTTAGGAAATTTATGAAGAGTGAGGAGAAGAGGGTTGGAACTTGGGCTTAATAGGCTAAACTAACCCAAAGTCCAAAGCGGGAAAAGTTAGTGAAATTTCACTAACTCCAAACCTATCGATGTTTATACTTAAAAAAGTTGTAAACGACATTTCGAACTCAATGGAAGTGGTCTCGAGTCCTAATTTGACCATTTGCAAAAAGTAGCTTTTCGGACCAAAATCCGATTAACGAGTTAATATTTAAATAAAATATTTAAATACAAACTCGATAAATATTCGGGTTGTTACAAAGATAGCGGCCATGGGTTCACGTACGCGAGTTTTGCTCGGTTGGGAAGAAGATCTCGCGCGCGGCTCAGATCTGATGGGCGAAAATCCAACGGTCCAGATGCAAGTAAGGTTAGAAAATTAAAATAGAAGTAGAAATTATATATATTATAATTCGTATAATCTTTAAAACTCTGTTACTTGTTCATACGAGGTCGAAAATTGACGAAATGACTTGTATTGGGTCCGTATTGACGAGTACTACGCAATGGAGCTGGATTGGGATTTATTTGAGCTAGTGTGAATTTTGATTAAAATTAAACGCGCGTTTAATTTTATTCGGAACGAAACACTGCAACTGTTATTGGAAGCAATATGAGAACTTCTCACTCAGTCGAATTTGTTTCGATTTAAATTTTAATTAGTTAGACTTTAAATTTCTTGATTGTGTTGATTGTACGCTTGGATGATAAATTGTTATCTGTTGTATTCAAATAGATCCTATACGCCGCATATTAAGCAGAGGTTATTATATTAAACCCATATACCGCGATATTCCACCTTGAAGTGGAATTGGTATTATATATGTACTTGGAGTTGATTTCCCGCATTATATAGCGGATGAGACCCTATTGCGCCGCATAATAGCGGATAATATTTTACATAAACTCATGTACCGCGATATCCCGTCTTGAAACGGGATTGGAATTGTGCTAACATATGTGGATGCAGGGAAACAGGTTGGAGCGATCCAACTGGATTCCTCAAATAATTGAATTTGTTTCAATGTTGCATGTTGATTTTTCTTATAATCTCCGTGTGATTATCTTTGTGATTGAAATCGCTGAAGGCTAAAATTTAGCCGAATATAATTTTAGTATCGTTGGATACCGGAAATAAATAAAAATTTGATTTTGATAATTCAGGTTGAAAGTTTATATTAAAATTTATTTTTGAGAATTGGATAAATTTAAAAGAAGGAATTCTAAAATAATAAAGTTTTATTTTTAATCTTATTGAATAAAATTTCAGAATATGGGAAAAGCTTTAATAAATGGATTTCGCGTAATATTATTCAAAGGTTGAAGAATTTATTCAAAATACGGATTTTAAAGAGTTTGAAAAATAAAAGAATTGGTTTTCTTTAAAAGGGATTAACTTTTTTAAAAAAAGGAAATAAAATTTGAAAATCCATTTGGAAATTTATTAGGTGTTTTGAAAAGAATTTGGAATCAATTTGAAAATTGATTTGGGGTTTAGTAGAAATTGATTTCAATTTGAGATTAGAATGAAATTTACTTGATGTTTAATTTCTTGGAAAATCAATATGGAATTTGATTTGGTTGTTTTTGAAATCGATTGAAAATTTAATTGTTGTTGAAAGTGAATATTTGAAATTGATTTGAAAATCGTATATCAGTGGATATTTGGAAATTTAATTTCACCATGGAATTTATAAAAGGGAAGGGAAATTTGTTTAAAAATAAACATTGATTTACTTTTGAAGCGTGGAAATAAATTTATGGATTTGAAACGTAAATTTAAAATAAATCGGTACGGATTTATTTAATTGGTTTAAATGAACCATTTTAAATGAAAGTGTATTCTCCCTGGAAAGCCAGATAAAATTTATGAATAGCTTTGAAAGATATATATATATATATATATATATATATATATATATATATTTAAAATTCTAGAATTGGTTTTGAAAAGGATACTTTGGAGAAATTAACTTCTTAAACTGTTTTAAATCCTTTAAGTAAAGATTTATTAAGTTGATATAGAAATGATTATTTCTAAGATTTAATCAATAATTCTTTTAGAAAGTAGTTATTTAAATAGTTATACTCTATCTACTAATTTTATTTTGAAATTAGTTTGGACTTAAGTTATATGTTATATTGGTACAATATTTTTATAACTAATATTTTAGGTAAAGTGTTTAAAGAAAAAAATAGTTTTATTTCAAAGTGTTTTCCCGATATTTTTTGGATAAGTGTTATAGATTATGTTATAGTAATTGAACTCGGCATATTTCCAATGAAAATGAATAAATATTTGGAAGTGTTTCCGCGCAAGGAAAATGATTTGAAATTTGTTTTCAAAAGTTGTAAAGGTGAAAAGTGATTTGAAATTTGTTTTCAAATGGTTGAAGTGTGGAAAAATATATCTTGTAAAGATATTTTTGGAAAATAAATAATTTGGGAAATTATTTGGAATCTGGTGATGTTGTGCATATCTATTGATAGTTAAATAACCGACTATAAATATTTACCTTTAAATGGGTATTTGTTGTGATTTGCTTGAATTTGAATGCTACACTTATTTTAAAAATAAGTGCTCGTTATTTGGTTTAGCCGGTAGAGGACCTTTGGGTCATGAATCCCATTCTAAATAGTGATACGTCGTAATGGATAGCATTTAAAGACCGGTGTTGAAGACCGGATATATTCAAAAACGAAAGGATTATCATTGAATGTCTCTGCATCGGCTGATCCCCGATATAGAGATTTTGTCACCCTTTGTAATGGGAAGTCCGGACGTGATTAGTGAATATCCGGATTGCAAGAGCTTCTTTGGAAGTGCCTTTGGTTCCGTTCGATCGCGGAACGGACTTGTATGGATGTGTGTCTAACGTTACAATTTGAGATGTAAAGCTGGTTTCTATCAAATACATTTCTGTTGGTGGCGGAGAATTTATTCTCTTAGCTTAACACCCTTCTCTGAGACGTATGAGCTCAGAGGTTATGTAGTTGATGGTTACTAGTGATACATTCCCAATTTGGTAATGTGGCATACGAAGTGCTGCTGATCATTTGTTGATCAAAGCATTTCTTTTGTGAAAAGTGTAGCTTTGTGGATGAGACTTCGTCGGACCTCACAACCCGGTAATGGTCAAAACAGGAAAGATGCAGCAAGGTTATAGGGAGTAGCGCCCCATAGGGTATGTGCATTTCCTTCTGGTGGTGTCATGGTATGGAGCCCAGATACTTAACTTATGTGGATATCGCAAATATATATGACTTTGTGATTGTTGTTGGTTGAGGATCCTCGGATAAAGGTTGTTTACAACCGGGGGATGGCATACTCGTGTCAGTAGTTACCTACTTTTACAGAGGTAACCCGGCCTTGTGTCGGCAAAGAGCCGGTTAGGTTCTCGAGGCATCCTTCTAGAGGCGTACCCATGTGGCAAAGGGAAGTTCCTTGGCCTAACCATTTGTTGGAAAATCCAAAGAAACAATACGCACCCTATACGGTTTTAGTTGCATAACCTACCATGGAATGTGGCGGTAACCTGCTGTTGAACATGGTAGCTATAGTAGGCATACGATAATGGTCGTATGTTGGCTAAGATTTATATCATACTTTCGAAATGTTTTCTGAACTTTGCACTTATAGTAATAATATCAAAGAAATTCATGTATCAAGCATATTTGACTATCATAAGGAGAAATCTCCTCCAATTCTGCGTTTGCATGGTGTGTGTGGCGGGAGGCCTTATGGTGGTTACATTTTCTAAAAGCATTGCGGATCTATCTTATAATATTTTTTCGTTTGTTTTTAAAGATAAACTGTTTTAAGTTCTCACACCAGTCCAATGACCGACCTGGAGTTTATTGTTCCCTTCCTAAACTCTGGGTGCCCATCATTTTCCACACGGGCAGCCTAGAGTCAGGTTATCAGGTTATTCTGGAATTCAGGAGTTGCTGTAGAGATCTGGAGGCAAGCTGGTTGGCGTGGCGTATCAACTGGTATATAGTATTTATTTTCCGTTGTTTATTGTTGTAAACTCTAATAATGTAATGTAATGTAATAACTGATATAGTGATTCTGTTTAAAGATTATTCATTTATCTATTATAAGTTGTTCCGCTGTGACTGTGAGATTTTGATATCGTTTCTGTTGCTTTTCTTTCTTTCTTACTTCTTCTATCTTTTTCTTCTTCTCAAACCCTAAGGGTTCGGTTTTCCGGCATTTGATTGTTCAGCAGCTGATACAATGGACGTATTAATGTCGATTTTTGGAAGTCGAAAATCTTCGATCTTCACATTTGGTATTAGAGCATTTGTTTAAGTGACAAGCTTGGCTCTGATGGGTGTTAATCATTAGAGATAGAGTCAGTAGTACTCTAGAATGAGTGTGAGTGTAATCATAGATATATGCGCGTATTTGTTAGTGAATATAAAAATGTTTTATATTGTGTTCGCTCATCCATTGAGCTGTTTGTGAATTCTGGTCGGTATATGAGACGCCATATTATCGATAGGGATTTCTAAACACTTAAACGAGGCAAGTCGACATAGTATCATTTTAAATTGGGTAAATGAAATAATTTTACCTTGATTATATTTTATATATAAAGGAAATAATTTTTCAGAAAATTATTAAAGTGTATATAAATTGATTGTTTGGTTGTTGAAAATATAAGAATATATAAGAAGTGAAACTATATGAATATATTTATAAATATGAGTTGTAAATAAAAATGAATTAACTATGAATTGAAAATGTTGAATCCTATTTATTTTGGAAAAAAATAATTTCCAAAATTAAAAGTTAAATAGTGAAATTATATAAGAAAAAGATTTATAAATGTGATTTATGAATAAAAGGAAAATTTTGAAAGAACATTAAGTACTGAATTCACTACTGTCACTGGAAATAATAACGGTGATGACTGCAACATCATCAGTATCATTTTTAAGTTTCTGTGTGATGGATTTCCTACCACAGTAATTGAAAAATTGAAGTTTGGTTATGATAATCAGATTTGAATTAAAAATCCAAGTTGTAATTGTTGAATATGAGTAATCAAGTTTTGAACTTATAATACGAAATAATAAAGATTTTAGCTTTGGTAAAGTTAAAGAATTTGGTTTAGCATAGTAAATATATGATGTGAAATTTAACTAAAGGAAAATTAAATAAATTGAATTGGATTAGATAGGTGATTATTTAATATGATTTGGAAGTTTAAATATATAAGTTGTACAACTTATTAAATGTGAAAGTGTAAGTGAAACCAAATGATAAAATGGTTAAACAATTTTTGTTAAGCAAAACGAGATATGAATTTGAATAAGTGACGAAATTTGACTTTGGTAAAAGTTAAATAGAATTGGAATCTGAATTGGATGTATAAAGGGAAATTTAAGTTAAGTTAAACAAATGATGTTTGAAATGGAATATGAACTTGAATTATGTAATGAAATTCAACTTTTGTGGTTAAATGAATTAGCAATAGAATTGAACTAATGGATTGAATGTAAATCGATTGAATGTAAATGAATTGATATGGAATAATGGATGTAAGTGTTAATTCATTAAAAACTAGTAAATTGGAAAATGGAATAATTGAATGGAAGTCAATTTAATATCAACCAATTGGAAATTTAAAAGTGTTAAACCAAATTGAATGTAAATTTAATAATTTGGTTATGTTGATTATGATTTGGTTGTTACATGATTGTTAGTTGATTGTATATAATTCATTAAGTGTTAATGAAATTCAATTGATAAATGGAAAGCTATGTAATCGAATTTGAATTGAAAGTGAACTAATGTGAATTGGTTGTAAGCAATTAAAATTTGTATTGAAGCCTTATAAATTGCTTATGGGAATTATTTTGATTGCATTGCTTATGAAAACTATGTGTTTTCTATTGAAAATTAGTGAAATATAAATGAATTTCCTATATATGTCACTTACATGTTTAAATTGAGTAAGTACAAGTACCAGGGCTGTAGTTGGTTGGATTTGGTCACGCTAAACTGCTAATAAATAACTGCTTTGCTTAAAAATGCTAAAATGGTACGCCCACGCAATAAAAATAGGGAATATGAACTGTTATTATGTTTTACACCCGCGTGGGTCGATGTATATATATTTATATCTATTGTGATATTGCAAAAGCTCCTCCGTACAAGGGAGACTCTGCCAAAATTTTCCATAAATTTTGGGAGTTAGAAAATTTTTTGAAAAATTTTGAAAAATTTTTGTTAACGAAAAGTCAATTTCTAAATTGAAATGAAAATGTAGGAATTGAACTAAAAAAGTGTAACCATCGGATTTTGGAAAAGTTAAGAAATTAAAATGAATCAGAAATCGAGTTGGAACGGTTTGTTTTTAAAAAAAAGTTAATGGATTTCAAGACTTTTTCTTACTTGGTAATTTCGAGGACGAAATTCTTTTAAGGGGGGAGTTTGTAACGATCCAGAATTTCCGTCATTTGAAATTCGTATATTTAATTGATTTTAAATATTAAACAAGTAAAATTTGTAAGTCGAACAAATTTTATTTCGAATATCTAGATTAATTTGGATAATTAAATCGATAATTTAATATTTGAAATTACAGAAATAATTGAAAATTGGGTTTAATGTGATTAAAATTGATTTTTCAAGTTGTATTAAATCATATTGGAGTTAGAATGATGTTATAGAACTTTTAAAATTGAATTAAAAGTTAATTTGTGGAAATTGAGTATTTTAATATTTAATTAACGAGTAAAAATAGTCATTTTTCAAACAGTCTCGGATTTCGACGAAACCAGTTTCATTGGATCCGTAATGTTAAATTATTGTAAGATTTCAAATTTTGTGTCAATCGGATTTACGGTTTGTCCGGGGCAAGCTAAAAAGCACTAAAATCGGTTTAGTATTATATATGTACTTGGAGTTGATTTCCCGCATTATATAGCAGATGAGACCTTATTGCGTCGCATTTGTGTGCATTTCCACCACCGAACAAGAGAGAGTGAAGGCACCACCGAACCAACACACTCGTCAACGGACCACTTCCCTGCCGAACCAACGCTTCTCCAATACCTACCTAACCATGCCCCCTCTCCTCCATCACCGGACCAAACTCCGCCTAGCCACTACCGGACCAACGTCCCACCGGACCAACTCCACTTCCAGGAACGACCGAACCAACCCACTTCACCTACTACCGGACCAACTTCCCACTGGACCAACTCCACTTCCAGGAACGACCGAACCAACCCACTTCACATACCACCGGACCAACCTCTACCGGACCAACCCACTTCCATGCATCACCGAACCAAGGCCTTGCCGAACCAACGTTGCCAGGCCAGATTGCATCAGCCCAGGCCCACCAGCAGCTATATAGGTCCAGGACCCCTGCCCCCAGCCTCACTCTATAAATAGAGGGGCAGGGGTACAACAATGAAAGACAAGTTTGAGAGCTCAAACACGGATAGAACTTTCAAACAACTTTCATACTCTTGTAATAAAAGCTTTGTACATGTAATCCGAAGAGTAAAGGGGAATAACATATAAAGTGGACGTAGGCACATTCTGGCCGAACCACTATAAATCTGTGTGTCTTTTACAGCTTAGTCCATCTATTTTATATATTTGCATAAATCACCCAAATCACTAAGAACAATATATAATCAACTAAATCATACGACTTGGAGGTGTTTGCCCATTTTATGTGCAAACATTTTTGGCGCTTTCACTGAGAACTGAACTCAAGACCCCCCGCTTAACCCTTTTCCTATCAGCATCGTTCATTACTTGGAAAACACGCCTCCCGGATGGAAGAAAGATGCTAACAAAGGAAAGAACATCGCAACTAGCAGTATCCCAGATCCAGTGATCAAAGATCAAGACAATCGTCCGGTTCCAACAGCAAATGGAAATCAGGAAAATCCGACAGCCCCTGCTACGGAACAACCAATTACAAGGCCGGATCTGGACAGGGTTGTGGCTGAAGTAACTAACCGCTTCGCATCTCAACAAGAAGTCTTGGTGGATCAACTCATGTCACGCTTAAGGGATGCTGAAGAATCCAACCGCAACACTGAATCATGGGGTGAGTCCCGGTCTGGAGGATCTGGGAGAAGATAAAGGTCTTTCTTCTTCGAAGAGGCTAACAACAGAAACAGCTATGGTAGGAGCCGAGCCTGGACTCAGCCCGAATTTCGACCCGAGGAAACACTTGGAACCGAACCCAACCCAACAGGAGAGGTACCAGGAAGGGGTCAGATGTAGTTGAGCCTGCCATGCTACCTAACCATGGAACCACCAATGGACGGGGCCGAGCTGGAGTCCAACCCGAAGTTGGACCCGAGGAAGTACTGAGGACAGAACCCAGCAGGGGAAGATCAAGGCAAGGGTCAACTGTTGCTGACCCCAGCGTTCCCCCGGTAGACCAGAGGCAGCCATTGGAGAATGTTAGGAGTGATAGACGATACCATCCCTACAGGTCATCTGGACGGAATCAATCCCGCAGGGAAGAACCAAACTCATTTCTATCCGCTCCAAGTTCTGATGAAAGGATGGCGCGATTGTTCAGAGAGTGTGTCCAACAGAACCAAAGGGATCGAGGGATAGGCGCTAGGGTATCCAGCCCCTTCACCCGCAATATCGAAACTGCCATCACCCCCCGGGAATGGAAAATGTCAACAATGGAACCTTACAAGGGAACCTCTGACCCCGTTGTACACTTGCAGAGATACACACAGCATATGCTCATGAGCGGAGCAACAGAGGGAGTGTTGTGTAAATGCTTCCCACTATTCTTGGCAGATCTAGCTACCTCCCGGTTCTGCCATCTACCCCAAGGGTCCATCAGCTCATGGGAAATGTTGAAAGAAAAGTTCATCAACCAGTTCCGCATTTATGTGGAACAACCCAAGGACGCTTATTCCCTACCTAATATCAAACAGAAACCCGGAGAGACAATGCAACAAAATCTAACCCGATTCAATGCCGCAGCGGCCGCAGTCCAAGATGCCGACGAGAAACTAGCCTAATGGCCCTCTGCAATAGTGTGCATCCGGATACTAAATTTGCTAGGAGACTAACGAAAGAAAAGCTAGCTACCTTACCCGATTTCTTCCATGAAGCCGGGAAATATATGAGACTTGAAGACGCTGCCATTGAAAGGCAGACAGGGCAACAAACCAAGGCAGCTCATGGAAACACACCCGCAGTAGCAAAGGACGTTCGAAGAAATGACTCCAGAGATAGTGCGGGGGGCAAGAAGGGAGAAAAGAGTTTATATAGGCCAGGACCGAGATTTGACTCTTACACTCCTTTAAATGAAACAATCGAAAACATCTTCTTGGCCACCCAAGACGAATTTAGATACAAGCACCCCCCGCACAAGAAGGAATCAGATAATGCAATTAGGTATGGAAAGTTCTGCCGCTTCCACAAATCTCATGGGCATGACACCAATGAATGCCATCATCTCCGAAACTTGATTGAAGAACACATCAGAAGGAAGAGACTGGAGCGCTATGTGAAAGGTTAGAACAGGACTTCAACTCCTGCCAATGAGAACCCAGGGCTACCCCTCCCGGAAGTAGGCTGAGGAAATCGCAACACCAGCGGCTCCAGTCAAGAGAAGATAGTGGTCCTTACCATATCAGGAGGACCATACATCGCCGACGGAAGCTGGGCAGAGATGGAAAGATACGGTAAGTCACTTAGAAACAATGAAGGCTATGTTAATTCTGTTATAGAAGAACGCCACTCAAAACGGAAAGAGAATGATGACATCACATTCAGTAGGCGTGATCTAGAGGGAAGGCGGTACCCTCACATGGATCCTATGGTCATCTCTGCCTGGTTCGGTCCAGCCAAAGTTTTCCGAATTCTAGTAAATACTGGAAGCTCAGTAAATATCCTATTCAAGCATGCTTTCGACAAAATGAAGCTGCCAATGAAGGATGTGTCTCCCTGCAGCAAATCGCTACATGGTTTCACTGGAGATGCGAAGATCCCCCTCGGGCAACTGGACCTCTTTGTCGAAATAGGAAGTCATCCCCGCTCTGTTGTGTGAAAACAAACATTTGTGCTAATAGAGAACCACTCGGCCTACAACGCCTTTTTGGGAAGACCAGCCTTATCTGACTTCCAAATTGTCCTAGCCCCATGGTGCCTGAAGATGAAATTTCCAACAGATAACGGAATAGGAGAAATAGAGGGAGATCAAGACGCCGCTCGAGATTGCTATGTAACTGAACTTCGCAATAACCGCAGGAAGGATAAAAAGAAGGATGCAGAGACTTCTCTCTGCAAGAAAAACTTGGAAGCATAGCAATTAAAGAAAGCCCCTCCTCTTCGATATACCAGTGATCCTTTCAACGAATTAGACCCCAGGGACAAGGAGGAGGAGGCCACCATCGAGCCCGCAGAGGCTATGGAATTTGTATCTGTAGACAAACACGACCCAAGTAGACTGCTGAGAGTCGGGTCTCAGTTAAGAGCGGAATTGAAGGATCAACTCGTCGATTTTCTTCGCCACAACTTGGATGTATCTGCATGGACGCACGCTGACATGACTGGAATCTCCCCAGACGTAGCATGCCACGTACTGAACATCGATCCCACCAAGGTGCCACTAAAGCAGAAAAAGAGAAGCATGGGGGCAGAACGATCAGCAGCCCTCGAGGAAGAAGTAAAGAACCTACTGGCCAATAACTTCATATGAGAAGCCATCTACCCAGAATGGATCGCCAACCCGGTACTGGTAAAGAAGGCTAATGGGAAGTGGCGAACATGCATCGACTTCTCCAACTTAAATGACGCTTGCCCGAAGGACTTCTTCCCATTCCCCTAATCAATCAACTCGTGGACAGCACACCCGGACACGAACTCTTATCCTTTATGGACGCATACTCAGGATATAACCAGATCCCTATGCACGCCCCCGATCAAGACCACACTAGTTTCATCACTGACCGAGGATTGTACTGCTACAGAGTAATGCCTTTTGGACTTAAAAACGCCGGAGCTACTTATGAGCGCCTCGTCAACAAGATGTTTGCGGAACTAATAGGACGAACTATGGAAGTTTATGTGGATGACATGCGGGTAAAATCGAGGAAAGCCAACGATCATATAAACCACCTGGACGAGATGTTTCAAGTACTTCGCCAATATGGAATGAAGCTGAATCCTCTAAAGTGCTCCTTCGGAGTATCGTCGGGAAAGTTCTTGGGATTCATCGTCCATGCCAGGGGGATTGAAGCAAACCCCGAACAAGTTTGGGCTTTGCAAGATATCAAGATACCATCCACTCTGAGAGAGATGCAAAGCCTAAACGGGAAAGTGGCTCCCCTAAGCAGGTTCATCTCTAAAGCAACCGACAAATGCATCCCTTTCTTCGAAGCTCTAAAGAAAGACAAAGGAAAGTTCGAATGGACTGACGAATGCTCGACAGCCTTCCTTAACCTAATCGAACACCTTCAGAGACCACCAGTACTCTCAACTCCAAATGAAGGCAAAGAACTATACCCATACCTTACTGTATCGTCCCATGCTTTAAGCGCCACTATGGTGAGAGAAGATAACCGCGCGCAGCGGCCCGTATACTTTGTAAGCAAGAGATTTACAGGGGCAGAAGCCAGATACCCTAAACTTGAAAAGCTAGCATACTGTTTGCTAATCACGTCACGGAAACTACGACACTATTTCCAATCTCATTCCATCAAAGTTTTAACCGACCAACCGCTAAGGCAGGTACTCCATCGCCCCGACACTTCTGGGCGACTACTTAAATGGTGCATTGAACTGAGTCAATATGATATCACCTACCATCCTCGCACCGCCATCAAGGGACAAGCCATGGCCGATTTCATTGCCGAATTCACTACCAACGAAGGTAAAGACCGATCTGAAATAACAAAAGATATCAAGTGGAATCTCTTTGTAGATGGAGCATCAAACAAACAAGGCTATGGGGCAGGTATTGTGATAATCACCCTCAGGGGAAGGAAGCTGCACTATGCCCTAAGGTTGGAATTCGCTGCCACCAACAACGACGCAGAATACGAAGCAGTGATAGCCGGATTAGAACTTGCCCTAGAGATTGGAGTTGGTTCTTTATGTCTCCATAGTGATTCTCAACTTATTGTAAATCAAATACTGGGAGAATTCCAGACTCGTGGAGAACGACTCACAGCATATCTAAAGAAGACCAAGTTGTTGCTCAATCAATTGGATCACTATTTAATCAAACACATTCCTCGAGGAGAGAATCAGGAGGCCAAAACAAGCTAGCATGAAGGACGGCACCACTTCCGGAACAATAACCATCTCAAAGCAACTAGCCCCGAGCTTCGAGCAAGTGAATCTGATAGCTGCAATCGGAGAGGAAACTTGGATGACTCCCATCTGAAAGTACTTACAAAGTGACACACTGCCCGACGGGCGTAGCGAAGTTAAGAAAATTTTGAGGAAAGCTTCCCGCTACACAATACAAGAAGGCATCCTCTATCGGCGCGGCTTCTATAACCCCTTATTAAGGTGTGTCGCCAGAAGGGAAGCCAAGGAAGTCTTGTCCAACACCATCAAGGAAGTTGCGGAGATCACACTGGAGGGCATACTCTAGCAAAGAAAATACTCCGATATGGGTATTACTGACCCACTTTAAACCAAGACGCCTTAGATTCGTCAAAAGATGTGACAGATGTCAGAAATTTGCTAAGATTCCTCGACTACCAAAAAATGAGATTACTCAAATGACCAGCCCTTGGCCCTTTGCAGTATGGGGAATTGACTTGATTGGCGAACTGCCGATGGGCCAAGGCGGAGCCAAATATGCTATAGTGGCAGTCGACTATTTCACCAAATGGGTGGAAGCGGAACCTTTAAATAAAATATCTTCGGCAAAAGTTATTAATTTCTTGATCAAAAATGTTCTATGCAGGTACGGAGTTCCACTCAAAATCATATCAGACAATGGACTTCAGTTTGACAGCGAGGAGTTCGCCGACTGGTGCCGAGAGCACGGAATTCACAAAAGATTCTCATTTGTAGCTTATCCTCAGGCAAACGGACAAGTCGAAGCTGTCAACAAAATTCTTAAAACTCTCGTCAAGAAGAAGCTTGAAAAGTCAAAAGGCGCTTGGGTGGATGAACTTCCTACGACACTCTGGGCCTACCGCACGTCTTTCAGAACATCAACAGGACATACTCCTTTCTCTTTGGCGTACGGATCGGAGGTCATGCTCCCAGTTGAAACTGCAGTGTCATCCCACTGTAGGATCCACTACAACCCAGAAGAGAACGAAGAGCTCCTCCACATGTCTTTGGATCTAATCGAAGAAAGAAGAAATGATGTAGCACTTAAAGCAGCAGCTCACAAGCAAAAAGTGGCAGCATAATACAACTCCAAAGTCAAGCACCGCAGCTTACGAGAAGGAGATCTTGTCCTCAAACGGATCTTCCCGCGCCCCGTAGCGCTAGATCCAATCTGGGACGGACCCTATGTAATTCATAAAGATCTCCACAACGGATCTTATATTTTGTCAACAGTGGACGGAGAGGTGTTCCAGAGGGCATGGAACATCCAACACCTTTGTCGATACTTTTCTTAACTTGTATTGCCCATATGAAGTGAATTAACAAAGAGAATCAGTGGACGTAGGCATTTTCGTGCCGAACCACTTTAAAAATCTTGTCTCTTTTTAACTTGTTCCTTTATATCTTGGCTGCTTGTTAAGCTTTATCCTTTTCTGTTAAACAAAACCCTGTGTAACGGCATTTCCATTCTGGACACTTCATGGCACAACCTCACCTGGACAAGACCTAGCAGGTACTATACGAATCTATGCCCTCGCCAACGAGACACTTTTGCTCCAGCATCCCTCTGCTGCGGGTTAACTCATTGCTCACGACGGCCCTCAAAGCCAACTGTAATGAGCCGATTATAAGACACCGAGAAGGCCGACTATAGACGAGGCAGCTCATTATGGCGTTCGGCTCGTCGGCAACTGTGAACCGATTATAAGCCCCAACATAAGGTGTGGCCAGCCAGGGGCAGTTCACAGTTGACGATCGGCACCCCGCTAGCCGGCCACGGTAAATCGAATAATACCCACGATTACGGGCCATAATGGCCCGGGTAGTTACCGTGCGCGATCTCGGCTCCGATGTGTCTTAAGTGCGGTTGTGGTAAAAAAGAAAACTCCCCGCAGAGGCGTAAGATGGGTGACAAATGTCTCCAAGACCCACAGCTAGGGAAAGTGACTACAAAACCCGTTTGGCACGAACTTAAGCACATCGAAGGCCTTCCGTGAGTGGAAGTTTTTACCTTATACTTCCATTCTATTTAAAAACATTCCTCCTATCCTCTATAACAACCCTTAAAGTACAGGACACCAAATAGGATACACTCGCTAATGGGAATGAGAACTCTCAGTTGGATGACGGGTCACTCAACTGCATTCCGTATTCAATCATACAAGGCATTCAAAGCTACCATCTACAACTAAAAATCGAAAGGGCGTTACTTTCTTCTCTTGTATACAAATAAGTAGCTCTGATATATTCACACATCACATTAACATTGAAAGACATGAAATTACATGTTAAGAACAAAGTCGTTCGTTGCAATGACATAATTACAACCTGAAAGTACATTAATGTTTTGGAACTAGTATATACAGGAATGTCAAGTAGACCAAAAATGTCCGGATCAAGTCAAAATAGTCAGCAGCATCAGAACTTCATCTCTATCCTTCCGACCCCCCAAGGCCTACTTAACCGCTGGATCAGAACTCCCAGCATGCTAACCAGAGGTCCCACCTGTCCAATTCAGGAGAAGAATCTATTAGATAAACGATAAGCAATCAAGTTAAGAAAAGATTAAAAGGGAAGACTTACCAGCGTCTGCTCCCTGATCATAATCCTCCAACTGCACACCTACCTCCTCGGCAGCGAGCAGCCGCATGCCCTCCTTCACCGCCACTTTCTCCTCCTTAGTGAACTGGGCCGTAACCACATCCTTCCTGAAGGCCATGCCACCCTCTTTATCTGCATCAGCCTTGGCCTCCTCCAAAGCCCGGAGATATATCCTAGCCATGACCCGAGGGTAATCGTCCATCCAGGATAGGTTGCCCTGCTTCCAAGTACGAAAATACATATCCTGCAGCATATCATCCATCATCCCCTCGTTCTCCTCAAACTCCCTCATACGGGCCTCAGAAGCCGACAACTTTGCAACGGCAGCATCCCTCTCCAATTGGTATCACGAGCAGTCAGCCTGAAGGGATCTCCTCATCGCCTCCATCTCCTCCTTTAGCTTGGCCTGAGAAAGCCCTGCGGCTTCAAGCCTTCCAGATAACTCCTCTACCTGCTCAAGATCCGCTCTCCGAACCTCATCCACCGTTGCGATGGCCATGTCAATTCGTTTCTTGCAAGCAGCCTCCATCTTTCGCAACTCTGCCTTGCTAGCCTCTTCCATGGTTTTCTTTAGTCATATGGAGGCCGCCTCATGCTAGGAGATCTGGATGGTCTGATCGACAAGCTGTTTGGCCTGATCGAAAACCGTTAGCCGCAACCGAATGTTAGCACTTCCGATTTCCTCTCCAACCTTGACCAGTCGGGCATGATGCGCCATCAGCTTCCTGGTCTCCTCAGCCACCCGATCGATGTTTGCCTTGGCCTCATCCCCCATAGTCACAATCCGAGTGGTCAACAAATCGAGATCCAAAGACTTAGCCTCATCAAGCAACCTTACCATAGGATTGTGGGGTAGGAGGTGCTCACCGTAACCTCATCGAAGGAAATATCATGGGAGTTTAGATCTAGGTCCGGATGACCCGCGGAGGGTTGCGAGCCAAGCTGGGACGATCTATCGTAGTAATGGTTGGGTTCTCAGATGGATGCGGAGAGGGTACAAAATCAGTAGTCTCCTCCGTAATATCCTGAAGCGGTTGAGTTGGAGGCTGAGGACGAGATGGAGATTCGAACAAGGAGCGGCCCCTCTTCTTCCTTTGGATATCTTCTTTAATAATCCCGAGAAGAGGACGATAGCCGACTACGTCCCCGGGGCGGCTAGTAGGAGGCTTCGGTCTAGCAGAGGCTCTGAGTAGCTTGTATTGTTCGAGGCGGTGTCGAACATCTGATGTCTTGGCCACCTCGCCTGCCCCTGGAATAAAAAACAAGTGTTACGAGCATACACTAATCCATAATTCAAGAAATATGTTAAGTTAAAAGGAGCAAGAAGACGAATTTATTATACAAACCCTGAGGGGGAGTGGGATACTGCAATAAGTCCTGAATCTCATTCCAGGACGGGAGCTGGCCATAAAATATTCCTAAGTCCTTATCATAAAGGGGGTCTGCAGAAGTCAAAAATTCACCTTGAATCACCAGAGTCGCTGTAACAGCCCGCACATCTGTACCCCTTGAGTCAACACTATTCTACAATAATCAACTCAAGTTGTACAGAAATACGAACCACTTGGGTTAAAGAAGAAGAGGTAGAAGAAGAAAAATAGAAAACAACCACAGAATCTAACCATCGCAGCGGAATAAAATATAATAGACAATAAATGCCCTTTACACAAAACTTAAATATCTCTGTTTATATATTACATCATCAGATTACATCAATCACAACTCAACATCAATATCATACAAATGGATACACAACAACTTAACACAGCAGAATATATGTATATAAACAAGTACGGAAGTATGTATCGTCATCTTGCTCGTCTCCTGAGCTTCACAGCATCATATCCTGTATCCTATAATACTCGGTCTGACCCGAGCATTATAGTTAAATAATACCCGCGTCAGTCTGGAATACCAGCGTGAGAAAATCACACCAATTGATTTTTAAAGTTTCAAAAATTCTTTTAAAAACAAAAGCATCTCGTAAGACCACGCCACAAATAAACATGTCGGGTTTTTACCTTACGATAGATGAAACAATTTTTATAGAAATCCTCTGATATTATAATAGGGTCTATTTACAAATACTTATAAAATAGCCGAAATTGTTACATCTATTAAATTCCAGCTACTAGCCACAGAGTGGGTAATACAAACAAAACTCGTATAAAGCACGTAGGAAGAATGGATTTCCAACTAATGACTAGGCACTGGGGTACCACCTGTCACAGTACGGGGCCTAGATCACCGTACCAAGGAGTACGCCCGCTCCCCTGCAACACAAGGCCGGGACTACCCCTTACTGGATAATCCCGAGTGAGATCACCCCGCGTTGGGATCAGCAACCGCCCACTAAGTCGAAATAAAAAGGGACATCTAGACTGGAATGACCTCACCCTGCTTGGGTGCTACCCACCTAGCCTTGCTGCATAACCCCTGATTTTCAGTCATTCCCATTTGATGAGGCTTAAGGCTAAGCGTTACCTTTTTAGAATATATCCCTTAGAATGCCCATCGTCCACCTGACGATGTTTCGCAAGCATTCATCCATACAAGTCCGTCCCGGGTTCGAACGGAACCGAAGGCACTATTCCTACTACATCCATTTTGGAAATATCCTCAGGATTAGTAGCGACTAGCCCTTGCATTTCACCGCTCCATCTTCGAATCCAAAATCGTTTTCACGATACGTACAAACCGGATCGAAGTGGTTTTCGAGAAATAAATCTCGATCCCGGTCTCTTCGAAACGATCAACGCAGTTGGCCAATATTGATAGGCGGTTATTTAACTATCAATTAATATTCACAAACATCCATCAAACAATAAATAATTTTCCAATTATTTATTAACTTCAAAATATCTTCACAAGATATATTTCTATTTTCAACCTTTTGAAAACAGTTTTTAAACCATTCTTCCTTTCCAGAATAAACTTTCCCAAGTATTTTCTATCTCCACTGAAATTTGCCAAGCACAAACTAGATTTTTTTTTTAAAATAATTTAAAACACTTTACTTTAAAATATACTTTTAAAATATTAAAGTTAAACTACTTCAATAAATTGTTCAAAATACATACTATATAAATATTTGAAAATAAGGTTACTTTATAAAATATAACTAAATTTTTAATCTTAAAACAAACTACTAAGTCACTCTTTAAATAATTATTACTATAATAAATTAAAAAGGGAAGACTTACTTTATAATTTAAATATTTAGAAATAATAAATTTTCCAACCTTGCTTTTAAAATTAACATAAAACTTTTAGCTTATATTTAAAAACTTACTTTGAAAACGTACTTGGTTATCCAGGGAGAAGATCCGACTCCAATTACTTAAATAATTTTTTTTTCCAAATTGATTTCAAATTTATCCCATTGGAAATAATTTTCTTTAGTACTTAATTCATTTCAAAATTCATTAAGTATGGACTTAATTATTGTTGTTATTATTATTTTTCATTTGATTCTACACTTTTAACTGAAATATACAAATTCTAGATTTTTCCCAATTTCTTCTTTATTCTTTCAATAATTTAAATCTTAACTTTTAAATAAATGTTTGTTCTTTTAAATAATAACACTGAATTTTAAAATTCATTAACTTCCTGTTTATTCAAATTTTCCTTTCTATACTCACAATTTATTTATTAGAATTTAAAGTCACTTTATTTCTTCTCCAATTTATTCTTAAATTTATTCAAATTTTCCTATAATTATTTTACTTACAATTTCACCTTTTTTTCTTTTCCAAAATCCAATCTATATATTTTTGGTAATTCATTACACCCAATTATATCCAATCGAACCATAATATTCAATATTCCAATATCATTCATTATAGAATATCAAATAATCACAACATAGGGTATTAAACAATTTAAATAAATGTTGAGGGATCCAGTTGGATCCCTCCAACCTATTTTCCCTGCATCCACAGATATTAGCACCATATAAAATGCCAATGCCAAATATGTCTATCACACTATAGCACATTAATCAATCCAATCATTCAAACAATTATTTAAATTCAATCATTTAAATCTAAATTTAACTGAGTGAGATTAACTCACATTTGCTATTATTTGCAATTCACTCCAGTCTCGACTGATTTAGACCTTGAACAAACATTTACAGTGTATAAATATTTGAACAATCAAATGACAAATTTACCGTTTAATATTTTAGTTAATTTACAATTTATTTAAGCTATTTATTTTCCAAATGATCGTTAACTAACTTAGTTAACATTTCCTTTCTGCCCAGTCTGAAAATTCAAAGGCAGTTAAATATATATATATATATATATATTCTGATCTGTACATATGTACATATAATTATGAAATTAAATTAAAATATACAACTCTATACCTTACTGCACCTAAATTATTTTATTGTAAAATGTCTTTTCTGCTCCTATACATATTTATATTAATTCAGATTTTCCAAATAAACTTTCTATATTAATTTAAATCTTCAATAGTAATCTATTAAATTTCAAAATTAAATTGCAAATTTAAGAATACCCTGCTGCCCTAATGCTCGCGACTAGCCCTAACCCCAAGTAACGGTGATCGAACCCTAAAACTTCCTCCGCCCACCGTGCTCTCTTCCTCCACGTGCCCAGAAATTCACGCCTTCGCCAACTCAAACACGACCATCTCCTACCCTAACTGCAATGTGAAGCCGCCGGCACCAATCCCTGCTCGCGCCTTGTCCCCATTCGCGACCTCATGTGCCGTCGCCGAAACCCCTAATGAAGCCCTAACCCTAAAGACGTCACCGAGCCTCCATCGTGAGTTGACTCGCGACATCCAAACCCTAAATCGCTCACGCACGCTCGCCAGTCCTCACGCCTTTCTTCGATTCATGCGGCTTTCGATTTTACTGCAACATCGAGGAGGAGATGCTATTTGGCTGAAGAGGGAAAGAGTACGTGGCCATTAATTTCAATTTTGAAGATGGTTTCGGCTTGTAATTATATATTTTTTTAAGGTCTGAAGCATCGGCTTTAATAAAAAAAAAATTCAAAGTAGATCTCGGTTTCGATCTGAAGGATAAAGCTTCGGCCAATTCATTAAAGTGAAAATGAAGCTTGCGTTAGAAGCCAGGGTGTGTGACTTCCATAAAAAGATTTGACTAAGTAAATTAAATTTAATTAGCTTTCTTTATGCATTTACGGGTTGAACGAACAAATGGTAACTCCGAACCCTGCGAAAATCGAAATTCGACAATAATAAAATATTACGGATCCAATGGAACTGCTTTCATTGAATTCCGAAACTGTGTCTCGGAAGGCTATTTTTAATTTCAATTTAAACGATTAAAATTTCAAAACTGAACAAACCACTGCTAATTTCAATTTTACAACTTCTATTATCTTCAGTGTTATCAATATAAATTTTATAAGTCTTCAAATTATTTTTAACAGGCTAAAAATTCTTGATTCAACAATTTACCCAACTTCTAATTATTTATTTCAATAATTTAAATTATCAAATAAATTGTGATATTCGTAATACAAGTTAAAATTACTCCTTTGAATATTTATAATCAATTAAATATTTCGATTTTAAATGCTCGAAAATTCCGTGTCGTCACATTCCTCCCCCCTTAAAAGAATTTCGTCCCCGAAATTACTAGTTGGGAAGAATGGTCCAATACCCGTTTACTTTTTCCTAAAACCAAACGGTTTCTAACAATTCAACAACTTACCAACTATCCTTTATAAAAGATCCATTATCATTCTTATTAACTTTCCAAACCTTTCTCTAGTTTGCAAACAATCCTATTTGCCCAACCATTCAAGTTTTAATCATAAAACCAATTTTGAATTATCAAAATTTTCTCAAAATTTTTCTAACTCCCTAAATTCCCGAAAAATTTCGCCAGCGTCTCCTTTGCGCGGCTAGCTCGGTACAACTATAAAATGGCTCTATGGCCTCCC
The DNA here is from genome assembly GCA_030765085.1 of Allium cepa. Taxonomy (NCBI): domain Eukaryota; kingdom Viridiplantae; phylum Streptophyta; class Magnoliopsida; order Asparagales; family Amaryllidaceae; genus Allium; species Allium cepa. Next base: position 955,729,447 of record CM060939.1, on the reverse strand, counting down.
AAATCCAAAAAGAAAACAAAAGGCCAAGTGGCTCAATCCAAAATCCCAATCAAATTCACACCAAATGTAAATACATACCTTTTTGTCGAGCATTTCAAATTTATTTTTCTGAAATCAAATCCAATTCCCTTTTCCTTTTATAGTACCTGCATATCCTGCTTAGCACTAATATCCAATCACAATATTCCCAAAACATCATATCAACTTTCTCACAAAATGCCAATATCTATTCATTCCAATATTGACTTGAATTATATTAGTAGTATCAATTTTCATTTAAGAATTCACCATTCCCTCTTAAGTTAGTATAAGCATTCTATATACTTCTTTATTTGTTTTCACTTTACCGCTTTAGTTAATATCTATTTCTACTCGAATTGATTTCCACATTACATATGAATTTCATTTATTTTCAACTTTGAACTTTAAATTTTATCTTTCGTTTATAACTAATTTATGTCATTACTTTAATTAATTTCATTTACTAACTTATTTTAGTTTCCAATTCTAAATAGTTTTGTCGTTAACAAAATTTTCCAAAAATTTTCCAAAAATTTTCTAACTCCCAAAATTTCTGAATTTTTTTGGCAGAGTCCCCTTTGTACGGAGGAGCTTTTGCAATTTGACAAAAGAGATAAATATATATACATCGACCCACATGGTCGGAAAAACCAAAAACAGTTCATATTTCCTATTTTTATTGCGTAGGCGTACCTTATTTAGCATTTTTAAGCAAGTAGCTCATTTATTTAGCAGTTAATGCAATCCAAATCCAGCCATACAGCTTCCAGGTACCTGTACTTACTCAATTTAAACATGTAAGTGCCAAATAGCAGTTTAACTATATTTCACTTAGTTACAATGGTTAAAACATATGAATTCTAAAAGAAATGCACATCAACATTTTCCGTAAGCAATTTATACAATTCCATACTAATTCAACTATTTCAATTAATTTACAAACCATTTTTATTCAATTTGAATGGTTTAAAACTCAATCGCTTACATTCAATTTATTTTCAAGCAATCCAAACCCATATTTAATTCAATTATTCTCAAAATCAATTTATTTTACTCCTACCCATCCAAGGCATTGTAATAACTTCTATTTACATTCAATATCAATTTATTCCTTGCAATTTGACGAGATTTATGTGAATAAATAAGTATTTATGTTTTATAACCATTTTAAATGGATTTAAACTCAATTTATACTTAACTCTATTCCATTTTCAATTTATTCACAATACATATATTCTCATTCTCCTTGCCTTTCATTTTATTAATCAATCTAGTTTATTCAGAACCAATAACAATTTAGGTTCATCTTCATCACCAATTTAATTTCCCCCTTTTATTTTAATTCATTCACAACCATTTATTTAACTCGGCACATTCCATTTAAATTTCATTCACAATCCATTCATTAACGTTTTATTCCATACTATTTATTTAGCTCAAAACAAACCAAGTTATTTCCTTCAATAACCATTTCTCAACTTATTTAAACCATAATTCATTTGGTTCTTATTTATCCCATCCATTCATTTATTCAATATAATTAATTTATCCACTCAATCCATTTTGAATTTTCATCTTCTTAAATTTTATTTACAACCCACCAAATTCTATTTCGATTCAAATATATTTTCGCTTGATTTAAACCCATCCCAAAATCATTAAATTTAGTTTAAGTTGAATTAAATTCAACCCTCTTCGATTTATTCGGCTTAAGTCAATTTACTTCAATTTATTCAAATTTTATACTTAAGCTCATTTTCATTTTACAAGTAAATTTTCCTCTTTTATACTCAACTTAACTCAATTGATTACAAGGCTATATCCAATTTATTTCCATATATTTGGATTTTATCCACAATACAAACCATTATTATTTTAATTCAATTTCATTTTTAGTCGATACCTTTCCAATTATATTAAATTTGTTAACACTTCAAGTTAAATTTAAATTAATAACTCAAGTTCTGAATCCTCTATCCATTCTCAATTTACCACCCAATTTTATGAACTCACATTTCAATTTCATTTACTTCACCAACAATTTAGGTCGAATTCAATTTATAACTTGAGTTTTATTTCTCAATTTCATCATAAATTCACAATTCGGCTTCTATTAAACTATATTACGTTCCCATTTACACATTTTATTAACTAATTTATTATAAAATTAGTTCTCTCCTATTCATAGTTCAACGCCTGAATTTTAATCCCAAATATCACTCCAATAAAATTTTCTTAGTCCAATTTAGTTTATAATTCAAGTTTGGATTTTCTTTTCTTTATCCAAAACATCAAACAATATTTATTTTGGATTTTCTATTCCACTTTCAAAATTTATAAGCCACAACTTATTATTTACACAATTCCATCCATTATAGGCTTGAATATATTATCTTTTTATTTTAACTCAAGCCTTATGCTTATTTATATCCCAAGCATATTTTTATTCTATGCAATTTAATTCTGATTCTTTTATAAGTTATTCTAATTTATTTACTTCAATTTCCAATCCTTATTCAATTTATTTCCCATTCGTTCAGCTAAGAATTTAATTCCATTCATTAATTCAATTGAATTCTCATCCTAACTCAATTTTACTTTAACTCGGATTTATTTAACTCAATTCGATTTCAACTCAATTCGAATACAACTGGATATTATTTCAGCTTATTCAATTAATTTCAATCCAGTCAAATTTTTATTTCCAAATCCAAGTTAATTTCATTTTCAATTTTTCTCTTTAAATTTAAATTCCAACCCTCAAAGCTTATATTCCATTCCTGATTTAAAACTCATCTCAATTTATAAGGTTACAATTATCTCATCAGGGTTTTTAAACTCCCGGCTTTGTTTCAAATCATTTTGAAATCTCCAACATCTCAAACCACATTTCTCAAAAGTTTTAAACCAATCCTGGCTTTTATTTCCAACAAATTTCCTTTGAAATTTCAAGAAAACAACTAGCTTTGCTGAACGAATAAATTTTTGGCAGCAATCTGTCACTTAGAAACTCGAAAATGAACATCGATGATGCTGCAGCCATCACCGAAGTTATTTTCCAGCTACTGAAGTGAATTCAATGCTATATCTCTTCCCAAAATTTATTTGAAACAATTTCCTTTCAGAAATACCCCAAAACAACAATATTACTATTTATCTTCAAAATATTTCCAAAATCTCCGGGGTTTTAAAGTTTCAAATTCTATTTTAATTCCAATTTTAACTATAATGCATTTGTACAATTGATGCTTATACAAATTCCAATTTTATTTTAATTCAATTTATAAATTACATTTACAATTCATATTTATGAATTTCATTTCATAATTGGATTTATCTTCCCAATCTTTGATTATATTTACAATTTCTAATTAAATATTTCACTTAACAATGATAATACTTTAATATTATCATTTCTAACATCCAAGCAACCATATAATAGCTATATAGTTTACCAAAAACTTTCTTTCTATCAAAAGTATATTTTTGGGTAAAATTATTTCATTCACCCATATTTAAAATAATACCGTGTCGGTTGTTCTATTCAAATGTTTAGAAACCCTTTCGATACAGTTGTCCAGACTGTGCCGATGAAGGTTCATATGCCACTCAATAAACCGATCAACACAATATTAAAACAATTTATATTCACTAACAAATACGCGCTCATATATATTAATACGCTCAAACTCATTCTAGAGTACTATAGACTCAATTTTATGAGTAATTCCCACCAGAGCCAAGGTTATCACCAACCTATGCTCTGATACCAACTGTAACAGCCCGCACATCTGTACCCTTGAGTCAACACTATTCTACAACAATCAACTTAAGTTGTACAGAAATACGAACCATTTGGGTTAAAGAAGAAGAGGTAGAAGAAGAAAAATAGAAAACAACCACAGAATCTAACCATCGCAGCGGAATAAAATATAATAGACAATAAATGCCCTTTACACAAAACTTAAATATCTCTGTTTATATATTACATCATCAGAGTACATCAATCACAGCTCAACATCAATATCATACAAATGGATACACAACAACTCAACACAGCAGAATATATGTATATAAACAAGTACGGAAGTACGTATCGTCATCTTGCTCGTCTCCTGAGCTTCACAGCATCATATCCTGTATCCTATAATACTCGGTCTGACCCGAGCATTATAGTTAAATAATAGCCGCGTCAGTCTGGAATACCAGCGTGAGAAAATCACACCCAATTGATTTTTAAAGTTTCAAAAATTCTTTTAAAAACAAAAGCATCTCGTAAGACCACGCCACAAATAAACATGTCGGGTTTTTACCCTACGATAGCTAAAACAATTTTTATAGAAATCCTCTGATATTATAATAGGGTCTATTTACAAATACTTATAAAATAGCCGAAATTGTTACATCTATTAAATTCCGGCTACTAGCCATAGAGTGGGTAATACAAACAAAACTCGTACAAGGCACGTAGGGAGAATGGATTTCCAACTAATGACTAGGCACTGGGGTACCACCTGTCACAGTACGGGGCCAAGATCACCCTACCGAGGAGTACGCCCGCTCCCCTGCAACACAAGGCAGGGACTACCCCTTACTGGATAATCCCGAGTGAGATCACCCCGCGGTTGGGATCAGCAACCACCCACTAAGCCGAAATAAAAAGGGACATCTAGACTGGAATGACCTCACCCTGCTTGGGTGCTACCCACCTAGCCTTACTGCATAACCCCTGATTTTCAGTCATTCCCATTTGATGAGGCTTGAGGCTAAGCGTTACCTTTTTAGAATATATCCCTTAGAATGCCCATCGTCCACCTGACGATGTTTCGCAAGCATTCATCCATACAAGTCCGTCCCAGGTTCGAACGGAACCGAAGGCAGTATTCCTACTACATCCATTTTGGAAATATCCTCTGGATTAGTAGCGACTAGCCCTTGCACTTCACCGCTCAATCTTCGAATCCAAAATCGCTTTCACGATACGTACAAACCGGATCGAAGTGGTTTTCGAGAAATAAATCTCGATCCCGGTCTCTTCGAAACGATCAACGCAGTTGGCCAATATTGATAGTCGGTTATTTAACTATTAATTAATATTCACAAACATCCATCAAACAATAAATAATTTTCCAATTATTTATTAACTTCAAAATATCTTCACAAGATATATTTCTATTTTCAACCTTTTGAAAACAGTTTTTAAACCATTCTTCCTTTCCAGAATAAACTTTCCCAAGTATTTTCTATCTCCACTGAAACTTGCCAAGCACAAACTAGATTTTTTTTTTTTAAATAATTTAACAACTTTACTTTAAAATATACTTTTAAAATATTAAAGTTAAACTACTTCAATAAATTGTTCAAAATACATACTATATAAATATTTGAAAATAAGGTTACTTTATAAAGTATAACTAAATTTTTAATCTTAAAACAAACTACTAAGTCACTCTTTAAATAATTACTACTATAATAGATTAAAAAGGGAAGACTTACTTTATAATTTAAATATTTAGAAATAATAAATTTTCCAACCTTGCTTTTAAAATCAACTTAAAACTTTTAACTTATATTTAAAAACTTACTTTGAAAACGTACTTGGTTATCCAGGGAGAAGATCCAACTCCAATTACTTAAATAATTTTTTTTTCCAAATTGATTTCAAATTTATCCCATTGGAAATAATTTTCTTTAGTACTTAATTCATTTCAAAATTCATTAAGTATGGACTTAATTATTGTTGTTATTATTATTTTTCATTTGATTCTACACTTTTAACTGAAATATACAAATTCCAGATTTTTCCCAATTTCTTATTTATTCTTTCAATAATTTAAATCTTAAATTTTAAATAAATGTTTGTTCTTTTAAATAATAACACTGAATTTTAAAATTCATTAACTTCCTGTTTATTCAAATTTTCCTTTCTATACTCACAATTTATTTATTAGAATTTAAAGTCACTTTATTTCTTCTCCAATTTATTCTTAAATTTATTCAAATTTTCCTATAATTATTTTACTTACAATTTCACTTTTTTTTTCTTTTCCAAAATCCAATCTATATATTTTTGGTAATTCATTATACCCAATTATATCCAATCGAACCATAATATTCAATTTTCCAATATCATTCGTTATAGAATATAAAATAATCACAACAGAGGGTATTAAACAATTTAAATAAATGTTGAGGGATCCAGTTGGATCCCTCCAACCTGTTTTCCCTGCATCCACAGATATTAGCACCATATAAAATGCCAATTCCAAATATGTCTATCACACTATAGCACATCAATCAATCCAATCATTCAAACAATTATTTAAATTCAATCATTTAAATCTAAATTTAACTGAGTGAGATTAACTCACCTTTGCTATTATTTGCAATTCACTCCAGTCTCGACTGATTTAGACCTTGAATAAACATTTACAGTCTATAAATATTTGAACAATCAAATGACAAATTTACCGTTTAATATTTTAGTTAATTTACAATTTATTTAAGCTATTTATTTTCCAAATGATCGTTAACTAACTTGGTTAACATTTCCTTTCTACCCAATCTGAAAATTCAAAGGCAGGTTAAATGTGTGTGTGTATATATATATATATATATATATATATATATATATATTTTCTGATCTGTACATATGTACATATAATTATGAAATTAAATTAAAATATACAACTCTATACCTTACTGCACCTAAATTATTTTACTGTAAAATGTCTTTTCTGTTTCTATACATATTTATATTAATTCAGATTTTCCAAATAAACTTTCTGTATATAATTTAAATCTTCAACAGTAATCTATTAAATTTCAAAATTAAATTGCAAATTTAAGAATACTTTGCTACCCTTATGCTCGCGACTAGCCCTAGCCCCAAGTAACGGTGATCGAACCCTAAAACTTCCTCCGCCCGCCGTGCACTCTTCCTCCACGTGCCCAGAAATTCACGCCTTCGCCTTCGCTAACTCAAACACAACCATCTCCTACCCTAACTGCAACGTGAATCCGCCGTCACCACTCCCTGCTCGCGCGCGCCTTGTTCCCATTCGCAACCTCACGTGCCGTCGCCGAAACCCCTAATGAAGCCCTAACCCTGAAGACGTCACCGAGCCTCCATCGCGAGTTGACTCGCGACATCCATACCCTAAATCGCTCACGCACGCTCGCCAGTCCTCACGCCTTTCTTCGATTCACGCGGCCTTCGATTTTACTGCGACATCAAGGAGGAGATGCTATTTGGCTGAAGAGGGAAAGAGTACGCGGCCATTAATTTCAATTTTGAAGATGGTTTCGGCTTGTAAATTTTTTTTAAGGTCTGAAGCATCGGCTTTAATAAAAAAAAATTTCAAAGTAGATCTCGGTTTCGATCTGAAGGATAAAGCTTCTGCCAAATTCGTTAAAGTGAAAATGAAGCTTGCGTTAGAAGCCAGGGTGTGTGACTTCCATAAAAAGATTTGACTAAGTAAATTAAATTTAATTAGCTTTCTTTATGCATTTACGGGTTGAAGAACAAACGGTAACTCCGAACCCTGCGAAAATCGAAATCCGACAATAATAAAATATTACGGATCCAATGGAACTGGTTTCATTGAATTTCGAAACTATGTCTCGGAAGGCTATTTTTAAATTCAATTTAAACGATTAAAATTTCAAAACTGAATAAACCACTGCTAATTTCAATTTTACAACTTCTATTATCTTAAGTGTTATCAATATAAATTTTATAAGTCTTCAAATTATTTTTAACAGGCTAAAAATTCTAGATTCAACAATTTACCCAACTTCTAATTATTTATTTCAATAATTTAAATTATCAAATAAATTGTGATATTCGTAATACAAGTTAAAGTTACTCCTTCGAATATTTACAATTAAATATTTCGATTTTAAATGCTCGAAAATTCCGGCTCGTCACAGTCGCCTTAGCCGGAATACTCTGAGAAGATGAACGGGCACCAGCCCCGGCCTTGTCAGCTCTCTCGGACTCCTTTACCGGAGCCGGTCCTCCCTCCAACCCCTCAAAAGCTTGGCGGAAAGCATCATCCGTCCACTCTTGAATCTCACCTGCTTGCCCAGGTGTCAAGGCACCAACGCCACTACCACTCTGTCTATCACCACCACCATCACCTTCTCTACCACTTTCTCTCTCCGCCTCACATCCTTCACCCTCGCCTCCTTCCTCCTCCACGCCCTCCTCCTCCGGAGCATCTGGGCATGTGCCGGGAGAGGGTCCATCAGATTTCTTGAGTTTCTTCCCCCCGACAACGGGGGGTATCGAGAATGGTTTCCTCTTACTGCTCTTCGCCGTGGCCCCTCCTTTGGCTTTGGCAGCTCTTTACTCAGCCGTATCCCTCTGCTTGACCACAGACTGATGTGGTAGAATCAAGTTGTGCTGCAGAAGAGTAGCGTTCCTGATCAGGTAAGAAGCTGACCTCTCCCTTCTCGAAATGGCTTCTATCTCCGCGGCCATCTGAACCAGGCGATCGTTCTCCACGATCGCAAAGCCACTTGTCGCTAGCAAATAGTAAAGCACATGAGGAGAAGCGTCGCAGTCAAAACGGAAATTACAAGTCAACTTACCGCCAGAGGTGAAGCGGTGGATAGAAACGGAGTCATCCTGGACGAAGAACCATTCCTTCTTAAACATGGTGAACTTCGAATACAAGTCCAGGACCGGCTTGAAGGACACGGCCGATTCCAAGCTGATGTATGGAGACCCCTTCTTGTAACCTCTCAAGTTATATAGGTATCGAATCTCCCGGTTGGAAGGGGGGCGCCCGTACTTTCTCTGGAAAATCACGAATAGGCACACCAAGATAGCGTAGGAGTTGGGCTGGAGCTGGAAAGGGGGCCACCTTCAAATAGGTGACGAAGCTAACTATCCAAGCATTGATTGGAGGAATGGCCCCACACATGCAGTGGTACCTACTATAAGCGAAGTATCCTTCAGGGGGATTATATGGCATGACCCCCTTCCCTGGCAATAGCATGCGTGCTCTATCAATCCCAAAGGAGCGGGAGATAACATCAAGCTGCTCTTCTTTGAAAGAGCTACGAAAGCAGTCAGGCGGAGAATTCAGAAGCTCTTGAGGACCATACCCATCTACTAGCGATCTCGGGGTGGGTCCATGACGCTCCGGTCCTGGCTGAGTTGGGGGCACTAGGTGGACTCTCCTTCGTCCTTGGATTTCTTCTTATCTGATCGAGTTTCCACTTTACGAGATATTTATCTGCATTACAAGAAAGTACATCGTTAAAACAGAAGATATAAACAAACAAGTGTATATAGTCTGAAATTTCACTCATAATTCAAAACACTCAAACTCCTGGTGTCATTCGGTAAAGCAAATACAAAAGGTTCAATCGGTATTCGGGATCTCAGGCTACATCCGGTGATTCAAGTATAAGTTCATTCGGCACTTTCCATTCTCATTCAGGTGGTTCGAGCACAAGTTTCATTCGGCAACTCAAATATGAAAGTGACATTCGGTACTTAAAACCCCTCGAGTTCATTCGGAAGTTCAACCTTAAAAAATCGTTCGACAGTAGAAAGTTTACCTGTTCTGACAATTAAGATTCGGCAGTCAGAACTGGTTCGGCACTAATCGGTTCGGCAGTTGGGAATTTGATTCGGCTATTTCACTTGGTAGGGAATAACGAAGGCCTAACACCCCTATTTATAGACGAACGCAGGATGACCAGACCGGGTGGTTCGGCACATATGACCGGATGGAAGCACCCAAGTTAAAACAAAGCACGCCATGTGCATGCACATGCCCTACTTTGGGGGGCAAGTGTTGTGTGCATTTCCACCACCGAACCAGAGAGAGTGAAGGCACCACCGAACCAACACACTCGTCACCGGACCACTTCCCTGCCGAACCAACGCTTCTCCAATACCTACCAAACCATGCCCCCTCTCCTCCATCATCGGACCAAACTCCGCCTAGCCACTACCGGACCAACGTCCCACCGGACCAACTCCACTTCCAGGAATGACCGAACCAACCCACTTCACCTACTATCGGACCAACGTCCCACCGGACCAACTCCACTTCCAGGAACGACCGAACCAACCCACTTCACATACCACCGGACCAACCTCTACCGGACCAACCCACTTCCATGCATCACCGAACCAAGGCCTTGCCGAACCAACATTGCCAGGCCAGATTGCATTAGCCCAGGCCCACCAGCAGCTATATACGTCCAGGACCCCTGCCCCCAGCCTCACTCTATAAATAGAGGGGCAGGGGTACAACAATGGCAGACAAGTTTGAGAGCTCAAACACGGATAGAACTTTCAAACAACTTTCATACTCTTGTAATAAAAGCGTTGTACTTGTAATCCGAAGAGTAAAGGGGAATAACATATAAAGTGGACGTAGGCACATTCTGGCCGAACCACTATAAATCTGTGTGTCTTTTACAGCTTAGTCCATCTATTTTATATATTTGCATAAATCACCCAAATCACTAAGAACAACATATAATCAACTAAATCATACGACTTGGAGGTGTTTGCCCATTTTATGTCCAAACATCGCATAATAGCGGATAATATTTTATATAAACCCATGTACCGCGATATCCCGTCTTGAAACTGGATTGGTATTGTGCTAACATCTGTGGATGTAGGAAAACAGGTTGGAGGGATCCAACTGGATTCCTCAAATAATTGAATTTGTTTCAATGTTGCGTGTTGATTTTTTTTATAATCTCTATGTGATTATCTTTGTGATTGAAATCGTTGAAGGCTAAAATTTAGCCGAATATAATTTTTGTATCGTTGGATACCAGAAATAAATAAAAATTTGATTTTTGAAAATTCAGGTTGAAAGTTTATATTAAAATTTATTTTTGAGAATTGGATAAATTTAAAAGAATGAATTCTATAATAATAAAGTTTTATTTTTAATCTTATTGACTAAAATTTCAAAATATCGGAAAAGCTTTAATAAATGGATTTCGGGTAATATTATTCAAAGGTTGAAGAATTTATTCAAAATACGGATTTTAAAGAGTCTGAAAAATAAAAGAATTGGTTTTCTTTAAAAGGATTTTTTTTTTAAAAAGGAAATAAAATTTGAAAATCCATTAGGAAATTTATTAGGTGCTTTGAAAAGAATTTGGAATCAATTTGAAAATTGATTTAGGGTTTAGTAGAAATTGATTTCAATTTGAGATTAGAATGAAATTTACTTGGTATTTAATTTCTTGGAAAATCAATATGGAATTTGATTTGGTTGTTTTTGAAATCGATTGAAAAATTTAATTGTTGTTGAAAGTGAATATTTGAAATCGATTTGAAAATCGTATATCAGTGGATATTTGGAAATTTAATTTCACCATGGAATTTATAAAAGGGAAGGGAAATTTGTTTAAAAATAAACATCGATTTATTTTTGAAGCGTGGAAATAAATTTACGGATTTGAAACGTAAATTTGAAATAAATCGGTAAGGATTTATTTAATTAGTTTAAATGAATCATTTTTAAATGAAAGTGTATTCTCCCTGAAAAGCCGGATAAAATTTCTGAATAGCTTTGAAAGATATGTACATATAAATACATATATACACACACATAATTCTAGAATTGGTTTTGAAAATGATATTTTGGAGAAATTAACTTCTTAAACTGTTTTAAATCCTTTAAGTAAAGATTTATTAAGTTGATATAGAAATGATTATTTCTAAGATTTAATCAATAATTGTTTTAGAAAGTAGTTATTTAAATAGTTATACTCTATCTACTAATTTTATTTTGAAAATTAGTTTGGACATAAGTTATATGTAATATTGGTATAATATTTTTATAACTAATATTTTAAGTAAAGTGTTTAAAGAAAAAAATAGTTTTATTTCAAAGTGTTTTCCCAATATATTTTGGATAAGTGTTATAAATTATTTTAAAGTAATTGAACTCGGCAGATTTCCAGTGAAAATGAATAAATATTTGGAAGTGTTTCTGCGTAAGGAAAATGATTTGAAATTTGTTTTCAAAAGTTGTAAAGGTGAAAAGTGATTTGAAATTTGTTTTCAAATGGTTGAAGTGTGGAAAAATATATCTTCTAAAGATATTTTTGGAAAATAAATAATTTGGGAAATTATTTGGAATCGGGTGACGTTGTGCATATCTATTGATAGTTAAATAACCGACTATAAATATTTACCTTTAAATGGGTATTTGTTGTGATTTGCTTGAATTTGAATGCTACACTTATTTTAAAAATAAGCGCTCGTTATTCGGTTTAGCCGGGAGAGGACCTTTGGGTCATGAATCCCATTCCGAATAGTGATACGTCGTAATGGATAGCATTTGAAGACCGGTGTTGAAGACCGGATATATTCAAATATGGAAGGATTACCGTCGAATGTCTCTACATCGGCTGATCCCCGATATAGAGATTTATCACCCTTTGTGATGGGAAGTCCGGACGTGATTAGTGAATATCTGGATTGCAAAGGCTTCTATGGAAGTGCCTTCGGTTCCGTTCAATCCCGGAATGGACTTGTATGGATGTGTGTCTGACTTTACAATTTGAGATGTAAAGCTGGTTTCTATCAAATACATTTCTGTTGGTGGCGGAGAATTTATTCTCTTAGCTTAACACCCTTCTCTGAGACGTACGAGCTCAGAGGTTATGTAGTTGATGGTTACTAGTGATACATTCCCAATTTGGTAATGTGGCATACGAAGTGCTGCTGATCATTTGTTGATCAAAGTATAGCTTTTGTGAAAAGCGTAGCTTTGTGGACGAGACTTCGTCGGACCTCACAACCTGGTAATGGTCAAAACAGGAAAGATGCAGCAAGGTTATAGGGAGTAGCACCCCATAGGGTATGTGCATTTCCTTCTGGATAGAAGTGTCATCATGGTTTGGAGCCCAGATATTTAACTTATGTGGATATCGCAAATATATGTGGCTTTATGATTGTTATTGGTTGAGTATCCTCGGATAAAGGTTATTTACAACCGGGGGATGGCATACTCGTGTCAGTAGTTACCTACTTTTGCAGAGGTAACCCGACCTTGTGTTGGCAGAGATCCGGTTAGGCTCTCGGGGCGTCCTTCCAGAGGCGTACCCATGTGGCAATGGGAAGTTCCTTGGCCTGACCATTTGTTGGAAAATCCAAACAAACAATACGCTCCCTGTACGGTTTTAGTTGTATAACCTGCTATGGAATGTGGCGGTAACCTGCTATTGAACATGGTAGCTATAGTAGGCATATGAAAATGGTCGTATGTTGGCTAAGATTTATATCATACTTTCGAAATGTTTTCTGCACTTTGCACTTATAGTAATAATATCAAAGAAATTTACATATCAAGCATATTTGACTATCATAAGTAGAAATCTCCTCCAATTCTACGTTTGCATGGTGTGTGTGGCGGGAGGCCTTATGGTAGTTACATTTTCTAAACGCATTGCGGATCTATCTTAAAATATTTCTTTGTTTGTTTTTAAAGATAAACTGTTTTAAGTTCTCACACCAGTCCCATGACTGACCTGGAGTTTATTGTTCCCTTCCTAAACTCTAGGTGCACATCATTTTCCACACGGGCAGCCTAGAGTCAGGTTATCGAGTTATACTGAAATTCAGGAGTTGCTGTATGTAACGTCCCGCCTTTTCGCATGCTTTAAATCGACACACGTGCCAATTCAAACCATACGAAAGGGCGGATTGTTATGGGGAAAATCAGAAAACAAGAAAGAAATAAAACAAAACAGAATCTCACAGCGGAAGGATAAAATATAAAAATCAAATATACAGTTCATTAAACTGTTTAGAAAACATTTGATTCTTCTTTATACAACAAAAATATCAGAGTTCACATGAAAATCAATATCAATGCAGCGGAATATATTGTGTAGTGGAACCATATAATAAATAATAATAATAATAATAATAATAAAAATCTCCGTCTTCGTCCTCCAGAGCTAAGGTCTTCGAAATCCTCAAACGCTCGGACTGGCCCGAGCGAATTGAAAAGACAAAACACTCGAGTCAGAACTAAAAGATCTTATGTAAGTTAAATCAACATAAATAAATATGAGTGTAGTAACTCAAGAGATGCTCGGGATTTACATCTCCTAAGGATCCGTTAAACTATTTACTATGTAGTATATTTCGTTATTATAATAGTGTCTATTAGTAAAATAAACTTACTTTTAAATAGCGTTAAGGAGTGACCCAATATTCCCCTTAACATAAATAATGCCAATAGTCTATACAGTGCCTGTATATCGCCCGATCGGGAGACTACGAGAAGACACTCCATAAGTACGACACAAATAGAAACTCGTACAAGGCGCGATAGGTTAGGTGACACGGCACAACTAGGCAATGCCAGGGTAGATATACCAATTACGCTTCCGGGCTGGCGGTGACGCATAGCCGCAGCTACCGCCCACCTCGGACAAACTCTCTCCTAAAATCAAAATCAAAAGTGGCCACCGAATCAATCCAAAGTTAGAGTATAGTATCGAAGAGGAGTATCCGATAAAGGGCGCTAACCCCTTGGCCCATCGATCGCTCCTGTTTTAGCTACTTTATGCCAACTCACGGGAGCCGGTCCACGTATTTACCTTAAAGGAAATGCCGCCACCATCCTACTTCATTCTGGAAACTCCATCGCGTACACGGTTGTTAAAGTGGTTTTCGGAGTTGGCAGAGAGTATGACAACTTCCGATCCCGGTCTCTTCAACAACCAATCGTTATTATAACACCGCGGTCATTTAAAAAAAATTTACTTTCAAAACCAGAATATAATATCTATTTCAAAACCATATAAATACGATATCCTTTCCATTTCAAAACAAACTTATTTGATTTTTTTTTTAAAAACCCAAATTATTATATTATCATTTTATTCAAATATTTTTTTTTCGAATTCATATTGCTTTGAAATTTATAATATCTGGAAACCAAACATTTGAATTATAACTTTCAAACATAAAACTACGAAATTCGTAGCTTTAAAACCATAACTTTTAAAACTTAAATAGTTTGGATATTCAACAGTATATAAAATAAAATAGTTGAATTTAAAATTTCTTTATAAAGTAAATAATTTTCACGCCTTTACAATTTTATTCACTTTAAATTCAGTCTAAACCCATAACTTTTAGATTCACTTTCAGTTTGAATAAAAACACTTCGATTTCAATATTTTCAGACTTTGAGTATTTAATAAATTTCAAAACTAAGGTTGGGAATTTCTATTCAACAATTCATTGTCCTATTATTTAGTTTTGAAATGTTTACATAATAGATCCATAACCATTTAAAATAAAATCCAATTTATTAACACTAAATATTTCCTTCCATTTATTTATACTAGAATTATTCATTTAAAAATTCAGATATAAATATCATACCTTTAAAATTTCATGTTTAATAAGTTTTACATCAACTTATGGAGTTTAATTTTTAAATAAGCTCAATTCCAAATAAATTTCCAATTTACCTTCCAATGTTAATTGATTTAAATCACTAAAACTCTATATATATACCATATCTTAAACCTGTACTTTACCATATATTATAAATTATCAAACTCCATTATTCAAATTATTTATTCTATTTAACAGATTTATACATTGATTAAATTCAAAAATTTAACTATATATGTATATATATAAAATAATATTTATATAATATCAAATTTTAATATTTATTAAACCGTATCCCATCCAAACCATAGAAATCATTTCAAAATAATTATATAATTATATATATATATATATATATATATATATACGCGGTGCCTGTATAAAATTTTCTATCATATGGTCAAGTGGTACAGATATTTATCCTTTCAATCCGCAATTTAAAGATAAAAATGCGGTTGTATATCATTTCAAACCTGTAACAACCCAGAATTTTGAACAATTTAAAAATAAAAATATTTAATTAATTTTAAATATTTGAATGATGGTTTAAATTGATTTCCCAATATAACTATAAATTGGCGATTAAATTTTAGAATTTAATTTATATAAAGTTGAATAGAATTTGAATTTGACTTTGGAGTTGAATTGAATATTGAAATTGTATTTTAAATTCGAACTAATGACTTAGAAAAATAGTTTGGATTTACGAATTATTTTTATGTAAATTTATAAATTTGAGTTTCATATTTGAACCGCAAAACGTTTATATATTTATTAAAGAAAATTTATACAAAACAAATTGAATTTAAATTGAAAAGAAAAAATAAAAATAAAAATATAATAATATATATAATATAAGTATACACTGCCTTACTTATCACCTAAAGTCACGCCGTTGTTTTTGCCTTAACCTACGCCTTCAACCACGCTAAAATCACGTCCCCTTCTCTTTTATATCCGATACCCCCTTTTCCTCCATTTCAAAGCAGAAATCAACCGAAAAAAAAAGAAGGAACAAAATAATGGCGGCCACGAGTTTCTTCGTTCGTTCCTTCTCGAGATAATGGCGGCCTCGTCGTTTCTCTTCGATCTCGTGCTTCAAAAAAACTAGGGCTTTCGTCTCTGTTGAAATTCCTTCGATTGCGTGCTTCTCAGTGGGTCGGGTTCGTCTCCTTGCTTCGGTGAAAGGTGAGTTTTTTTCTCACGATTAATCGTTACTCAAGTTTTTAGATTTGTTTGAATTGGGTGCTTGGTTGCATGCTATGATTTGGGGTGTTGTCTGTTATCATTTGCTCGGTTACTTTAATTTAAACTGTTAAGAACAGATGCTATTTAATTTTTAATTTAAACCGATAAGAATAGATGTTACCAAATTTTTGTTTTAAATTGATAAGAACAGATGCTATTTAATATTTTGTTTTAAACTGTTAAGAACAGATGCTATATGATATTGTTTTTTAACTGATGAGAACAGATACTATAAATTTTGTTTTTAAACTGTTAAGAACAGATGCTATTTGGGATTTATTTTTGAATTGATAAGAATAGATGCTATACCAAAAACTTTGCTTGTTTGTGTTGCTGCATGTGATGGATCTTTGAATCTAGATGAGGAAAATTTTGTTTGCATGTGCTTGTTTGAACTTCTGTTCATGTGTGTTGTATATATGTGCCTATAAACCCCCCTATGGTTTGATGTGTTGCTGTGTATTATGCTTGCATGGATGTTTTAGCATAAAGATGGCTTGAATTGATATTTAAATTTGTGAGTACCCCTAATCAGTAGCCTATACATTTCAAACATAAAACAAAACTGCGTCATTTTTCTTCTGTAAATCTGGAAAGTTGGTTTTGCAAACAAACTTTATTTTCAAGGCAACTCAGGATCTTAAAATTCAAAGTATTAAAAACATTTCAGTTTTATTTAAAAAAGTTCAAAATATCAAAGGGGCAGTTCAAGTTTTTAAAAGTTTCAAATGAAAGATTGAAAATCAAAGGCCTGATTTTTATTTTATTTTTTTCCAAACTGAAATCAACTTAGCAAACCAAAACTTTTTCCCTGTTTACCTGTAAATAAATAACTTAAGTCTACTGTATGTTGTGATGTTTGGTTTGATACCTGTAATTGTTTTGTATAATTGATAATGTACATGCATGAATGTGAATCATTTTGGCTTGTGAATGATTGCTATTTAAGCTGTGATATATGCTTTAAGACTGTGAATTGTGTGTTGTATGTTTATGTATATAGGTGACTGTATGAAAAAATTACAACCAGAAACATTTTAAACCTAAAACGAGAAAAAAAATTCCTCTGTGCAAACTGAACATAAAGTGAGTAATACTTCTTTTTAAAAAAAAAATTTAAGGTAAATCTGGTTGTTGAATTATGTTTTAAATAAGTTGTATTTGTATATTTGTTGAAAACTCCTGTGCATTTGTGATGTGAGTTATATGAACATTTTGAAAAGCCTGAAGAACATTTCTGTTCTAAGATTTCAAGCCTGGTTTCAATTTAAATGATTCCTCTTTAACCATTAATATTTAAAACTTAGGATTTAAATAAATATTGTTTGTTTAGGCTATGAACTAAATTTTTAAAATTTATTTAACTTAAATAGAAACTGAAATTGGTCTGGTAATCAAGTTTAAAAGGGGAAAAAAAATTGTAAACAAGTTTAACTTTGGTTTAAGACCTGTTCTATATTTTCAGAAATAAATGAAAGCAAGTTAAACTTCAGTCTAAACCTGTTTGTAGCTCAATCAAGTGTTGCATTGTTGATACTCTTTGAGTTGCAGTGTTTCACCATACTTTAGTTCGATTTTGATCTGGTATGTTTGTATACTTACCACTGACTTGTGTCTGCACTGTGTATATCCATGATGTTGTGCACTGATTCTTCACTGAACTATTCACTGACATGTTTGGTTGAGACTTGTTTGTTTATGTCTGCATCTTCACCTGGTTGTTGCATTCCTCTCTTGTATCATTGGTGTCTTTGTGGTCTTGGGGCTGCATATGTACATGCTTCGAGTTGTGTTTATTCGCTTGACCCTTGCTTAGTTGTAGCTGAACAGTTCATATTGTTGTTGACATGCCTTGTACTTGTAGTTGTATTCACTGTTGTAGTGGGGGCTGCTGGATTTTGTTGTACACTGCTGCCTGAGTGCCAGTTTACATTGTTCGTGTGCACTGACCATATGGTCTTTGCTTAATTGTAGCTTGTATCACTTGTTCCCCTGTACTGGTTTGGCTTTGCGATTCATCACTGTTGCCTCTGTGTTTGTTGTATTCACTGCTGGTCCCTTCATCCATTCATTGCTATGCTTTGACCTTAACCATTTTCCACACATGTTCATGTTTTACTGCTGTTACCATTTTATTCAGTTCATTACAAATTTAATTACTTGAATAAAGATTAATCCTGACTCGAGTGTTTTTGTGTTTTGCAATAAACGCTCGGGTCAGACCGAGTAATTTTACAGCTTGAAGATTTTCAGGCCGCGAAGTTAGAGAGAGTTGGGGAAATTGCTTCACTTTAGCTTTTCAAGAAATTTTCTTGTACTTAATAAAATAAATTGTTTCCGCTGTATAAATATAATGCATTGTACAAACTCTGATATATGTATAAAAATTCATTTATGTAAAATATTATGATTATTCTGTGATTCTGTGGCTGTTTCTGTTTAAACTCTATAAGCTGACTAACAATCCGTCATTTTGAACGTTTCAAGTTGGTTTAATTACCGACTGGGGGCGGTCAGAGCGGCGGGTCGTTACAAAAGTGGTATCAGAGCTTTGGTTTACACAAAGCTCAGTTTATGACGTTTAATATGAATAGTTACTAGGATCACTTTAAAGAAAAATGTTTTCAAATCTAAATAAGTATGAAATCGTTTTCTTTGAAAAATAAAAGGTATTTTGAAAATTCAAATTTTTTCGAAAATTCCCCTCTCTAAATTTAGGATTGCGATAGTTTCTCATTCGAAACCCATTATTAAATTGTTGAGATTTATGAAAAATAAAATAAAAGTTAAGTGAATTAATGAAGTGGTTTAAATCGAATATTTTGAATATCTACAAAATAATAATTGTGAAATAAAATGATATTTCAATTTAGTATAACCAAGAGGATAATTAAACTATAACTTGAGAATTTGATTCTGAATTTTTTTGAAAATTAATTTCAATTGTTTTGAAGAACGATTTAGTAAATAAATGGATTATAAGTACTTAACTTATAAATGGACTTTTGATATATAATGGAGTTATATAAACTAAATTGAATTAATAAAGAAGATTTATAAATCGAAGTTTATAAATAGAAATGGAATTTGTAAAGATTGTTTATAAATTCGAAACCAATTGAATTTGATAAATGAAAAATAGAAGTCATTAAAGGAGATATATTCGTGATTTTGGACAGCGAATTATCCTTTAAGTTAAATATTATGATAGTAAATGTTGGTTGGGAATTTTATTCATGATTTTGGACAGTGGATAATCTTTTAAATAAAAGTGTAGAAACACTGAATTGAATAGATAAGTATATTCACGATTTTGGACAGTGAATATATTATTAACTAAAACAGATATGTTTTAGGGAAGTGATATTATGAAATGTGGTTAATGTGGAAATATAAATTTAATGGAACTAAGTCGATGAATGACTTACTAAAGAACTAGTTGATTATTTTTGGAAATAGAAAGCAAATGCAAAGTTTAAATAAAATTTAAATTTCAAATTTGATGTTTTCAACATGATAATCCATTATAGGTTTAATAAATTCAGTGATGAATTTGAATTTAAACGTGCGGAAAATTAAATTAAGTGAAAAACTTAATATTGAAAAATTTGAAATTGGTTTAAAACTAATATTATGAAAAGTATGAGGAATTCAAACTATGAATTAAGTTGAAGTTGAAAAAGTTAATGGTTTTAAAGATGTTTTAAAATGCATTAAGTATCGAATACATAGATTTCAACATTCATTGTTGAAATATGCATTTTCGAGAAATAAGGAAATGGTGGACTATAACACTGTTGTTATAGTAAATGGTTTCCGGAAGGAAATATTGTTTATAGTATTGGGATTTATATATCTATCTTAAATTCGAATCCCTATACTAGTGATTTTTGAGTTGTCGTAACGATGTTTTACGCAACATTCGTTTTGACTCAAATAAATGTGTTTAAAAGAATGATTTCCTTAAAGAATGGAATATATACTTAATTTTGATTCAAGTATATTGAATATTTTCCGAGAGTTGAAAATAAATGAACTTGTGAATTACTTATTATTTAATAAGTATGGAAATGTTTTCCAATATGAAATGAAAGGTTTGAAATTTTATCTTTTAAAGATAAATTGAAAAAAAATGAATATTTGAAATTTATTTCAAATGGTTAAGTTGGAAAATTATATATATCTTGTAAAGATTTTTTTGAAAAATTTGAACGATCAGTTTGACTTGAATATTTTCTAAAAAAGATTGAATCTTGAGTTAAATTGAGTTTAACTTTGACATCAAAAACAATATAAGTTGAGCTTTGAATTTTGGATAGTCGATTGGGATTGTATGTCTGAATTGATGACATAGCAATTGATCTCTATTAAATATATATCTGTGGTGGCGGAGAATTTATTCTTTTAGCATTAACACCCTTCTCTGAGACGTACGAGCTTAGAGGTTATATATCGGTAGACATCAATTATGTGTTGAGAATTGACGATGTAACGTGAAATCCAAATCGAATGTGAAGTCGATAATGAATTGGATTATGAATGTGAATTAGGTTTGAGATAACCTTAAATTTTCAAATCGATTTAGAGGAAAATTTTAAGTGAAATGGAAAATTTTGGAATCCTCTATTTGTTATGATTGTGAATTGAGTTTTCGTAACTTATATATGTGAATATAATAAATCGAAAACCATCAGTTTGGAAAGTCATTATTATGAAAAGTCCTGTGTAGGTTTACATAGGTATGATATGTACGAAATGTGAAATGAAGTACTATATGTATATGACATATGTTTTCTAAAAACTGAGGATATGGAAATGTACCTTCCATTTATTATTTGTGAAGGTGATTGGAACTCGGTGGAGTGTCCATTGAAAATCGTAGCTACGTAGAATTTCCATTAGTGGAATGTCCATTGGGACTGACTGGGATCCCCCACGATGGATCATCGTGTTTGGGATTAGGTGAATTGATGCTGGCGTAATTCGTGGGGCGTGATGCCTACAGTTACAAGCGATTCCACTGGGATAGTGGCGCAACCGCCGTGTAAACTGCGATCTAGAAACCGAAGCGTAATTCGAGGGGCGTGATGCCTACGGCCACGAGCGATTCTACTGGGATAGTAGCGTAACCGCCGTGTGGACCGCGATCTATGGCAACAACCATGGCGAAATTCAAGAGAGATGTGAAATCTACAGTTACAAGCGATTCTACTGGGATAGTAGCGTAACCGCCGGGTAAACTGTGATCCATGGGGGAACGTGCTTTCCATATCCATTTTTAAAGAATTTTTAAAAAGTATTTTCACTGGGAGTTGAAACAAGTATATTTAGTACTTGGAGATTTTTTAGACTTGCGCCTGGCCAGCGTATGCCTAATGTCTGTAAGAACGACGATGGACTTGTTAAACTTCGAGTTAGCAAGTATTTTCAAACTTTGAATAGAAAATCAATAGTCTGAAATTAGAATTACATAATCCTAACTTAATGAACTAAGGAAGAAATTTTTTAAAATATCTTGAAAGCACACGGCTTTAGAAAAGGTGTAATACGTAAATATTTAGCATGAAAGAATTTCAAGTTTAAAAATCTGAGTTTTGTAAGTCAAAAATTTGGTAAAAGACTTTTGTGTCTTGATTATTGAAATCGATGAACAAAACTGCTGAGATAAAATAAATGGAATGAATCCTATATTTATTTATGAGTTTGAAACTTGGTAAAATTTAGTAGGTTATAAATATCGGTGAGATTTTAGCAATCGTTTTCCTAACTTATAATTTCGGGACGAAATTCTTTTAAGAAAGGAAGATTGTAACAACCCAGAATTTTGAACAATTTAAAAATATTTAATTAATTTTAAATATTTGAATGATGGTTTAAATTGAATTCCCAATATAACTATAAATTGGCGATTAAATTTTAGAATTTAATTTATATAAAGTTGAATAGAATTTGAATTTGACTTTGGAGTTGAATTGAATATTGAAATTGTATTTTAAATTCGAACTAATGACTTAGAAAAATAGTTTGGATTTACGAATTATTTTTATGTAAATTTATAAATTTGAGTTTGATATTTGAACCGCAAAACGTTTATATATTTATTAAAGAAAATTTATACAAAACAAACTGAATTTAAATTGAAAAGAAAAAATAAATAAAAATAAAAATATAATAATATATATAATATAAGTATACACTGCCGTACTTATCACCTAAAGTCACGCCGTTGTTTTTGCCTTAACCTACGCCTTCAACCACGCTAAAATCACGTCCCCTTCTCTTTTATATCCGATACCCCCTTTTCCTCCATTTCAAAGCAGAAATCAACCGAAAAAAAAAGAAACAAAATAATGGCGGCCACGAGTTTCTTCATTCGTTCCTTCTCGAGATAATGGCGGCCTCGTCGTTTCTCTTCGATCTCGTGCTTCAAAAAAACTAGGGCTTTCGTCTCTGTTGAAATTCCTTTGATCGCGTGCTTCTCAGTGGGTCGAGTTCGTCTCCTTGCTTCGGTGAAAGGTGAGTTTTTTTCTCACGATTAATCGTTACTCAAGTTTTTAGATTTGTTTGAATTGGGTGCTTGGTTGCATGCTATGATTTGGGGTGTTGTCTGTTACCATTTGCTCGGTTACTTTAATTTAAACTGTTAAGAACAGATGCTATTTAATTTTTAATTTAAACCGATAAGAATAGATGTTACCAAATTTTTGTTTTAAATTGATAAGAACAGATGCTATTTAATATTTTGTTTTAAACTGTTAAGAACAGATGCTATATGATATTGTTTTTTAACTAATGAGAACAGATACTATAAATTTTGTTTTTAAACTGTTAAGAACAGATGCTATTTGGGATTTATTTTTGAATTGATAAGAATAGATGCTATACCAAAAACTTTGCTTGTTTGTGTTGCTGCATGTGATGGATCTTTGAATCTAGATGAGGAAAATTTTGTTTGCATGTGCTTGTTTGAACTTCTGTTCATGTGTGTTGTATATATGTGCCTATAAACCCCCCTATGGTTTGATGTGTTGCTGTGTATTATGCTTGCATGGATGTTTTAGCATAAAGATGGCTTGAATTGATATTTAAATTTGTGAATACCCCTAATCAGTAGCCTATACATTTCAAACATAAAACAAAACTGCATCATTTTTCTTCTGTAAATCTGGAAAGTTGGTTTTGCAAACAAACTTTATTTTCAAGGCAACTCAGGATCTTAAAATTCAAAGTATTAAAAACATTTCAGTTTTATTTAAAAAAGTTCAAAATATCAAAGGGGCAGTTGCAGTTTTTAAAAGTTTCAAATGAAAGATTGAAAATCAAAGGCCTGATTTTTATTTTATTTTTTTCCAAACTGAAATCAACTTAGCAAACCAAAACCTTTTCCCTGTTTACCTGTAAATAAATAACTTAAGTCTACTGTATGTTGTGATGTTTGGTTTGGTACCTGTAATTGTTTTGTATAATTGATAATGTACATGCATGAATGTGAATCATTTTGGCTTGTGAATGATTGCTATTTAAGCTGTGATATATGCTTTAAGACTGTGAATTGTGTGTTGTATGTTTATGTATATAGGTGACTGTATGAAAAAATTACAACCAGAAACATTTTAACCCTGAAAACATTTTAAACCTAAAAAGAGAAAAAAAAATTCCTCTATGCAAACTGAACATAAAGTGAGTAATACTTCTTTTAAAATTTTTTTTAAGGTAAATCTGGTTGTTGAATTATGTTTTAAATAAGTTGTATTTGTATATTTGTTGAAAACTCCTGTGCATTTGTGATGTGAGTTATATGAACATTTTGAAAAGCCTGAAGAACATTTCTGTTCTAAGATTTCAAGCCTGGTTTCAATTTAAATGATTCCTCTTTAACCATTAATATTTAAAACTTAGGATTAAATAAATATCGTTTGTTTAGGCTATGAACTAAATTTTTAAAATTTATTTAACTTAAATAGAAACTGAAATTGGTCTGGTAATCAAGTTTAAAAGCGGGAAAAAAAAATTGTAAACAAGTTTAACTTTGGTTTAAGACCTGTTCTATATTTTCAGAAATAAATGAAAGCAAGTTAAACTTCAGTCTAAACCTGTTTGTAGCTCAATCAAGTGTTGCATTGTTGATACTCTTTGATTTGCAGTGTTTCACCATACTTTAGTTCGATTTTGATCTGGTATGTTTGTATACTTACCACTGACTTGTGTCTGCACTGTGTATATCCATGATGTTGTGCACTGATTCTTCACTGAACTATTCACTGACATGTTTGGTTGATACTTGTTTGTTTATGTCTGCATCTTCACCTGGTTGTTGCATTCCTCTCTTGTATCATTGGTGTCTTTGTGGTCTTGGGGCTGCATATGTACATGCTTCGAGTTGTGTTTATTCGCTTAACCCTTGCTTAGTTGTAGCTGAACAGTTCATATTGCTGTTGACATGCCTTGTACTTGTAGTTGTATTCACTGTTGTAGTTGGGGCTGCTGGATTTTGTTGTACACTGCTGCCTGAGTGCCAGTTTACATTGTTCGTGTGCACTGACCATATGGTCTTTACTTAATTGTAGCTTGTATCACTTGTTCCCCTGTACTGGTTTGGCTTTGCGATTCATCACTGTTGCCTCTGTGTTTGTTGTATTCACTGCTGGTCCCTTCATCCATTCATTGCTATGCTTTGACCTTAACCATTTTCCACACATGTTCATGTTTTACTGCTGTTACCATTTTATTCAGTTCATTACAAATTTAATTACTTGAATAAAGATTAATCCTGACTCGAGTGTTTTTGTGTTTTGCAATAAACGCTCGGGTCAGACCGAGTAATTTTACAGCTTGAAGATTTTCAGGCCGCGAAGTTAGAGAGAGTTGGGGAAATTGCTTCACTTTAGCTTTTCAAGAAATTTTCTTGTACTTAATAAAATAAATTGTTTCCGCTGTATAAATATAATGCATTGTACAAACTCTGATATATGTATAAAAATTCATTTATGTAAAATATTATGATTATTCTGTGATTCTGTGGCTGTTTCTGTTTAAACTCTATAAACTGACTAACAATCCGTCATTTTGAACGTTTCAAGTTGGTTTAATTACCGACTGGGGGCGGTCAGAGCGGCGGGTCGTTACAAAACCGCAATCCCGAATGAGATGAAAATGCATAATAACTTGCAGTTAATATAAATAAACATCCATTCATCTATCAAAATCATACATCCATTTATCACACCACCATCCAAATTCAAACAATCACATCAATAAATAGTAATTAATTACTGGCAGTTAATTTTTCAATAATGAGTTAAATAACTGTTTAACTGTAGTTTATATGCAATAATAAATAAATTTAACTAACAGTTTATATGCAAAAAAGTAAATTAACTAAAATTTTAACTTGCAGTTTTAAATGCAATGAATAAATAAATTAACAATTAACTCGCAGTTTTAAATGCAAAAATGAACTAAATAACGCTTAAATTAATTGAATCCAATTTAACTGAGAAAATGATGAAATATATGCCAAACAGCTATAAATAAAATTTTAAACACATCATAAATCAATTTAACAAACATAAGAATTTTTAGAAATTATGAGTGGGTTAAAACACTCACCTTTTGAATTTAAATCAAATTTAAATTCAATTTAAACCTAAAAATTGAACGGTCTCCAAATTTGTCCAAACCAGCATCAAAGTTTCTGGAATTTTGTTACGATCCTAACAAAAAAGTCGCGCATGAAACGGAGCTCGTATGAAAAAGTTAGTAGATTAGAAGATTGGAAAATTTGGTCCTGAGTCGACTTCGGGTTCAACTTCGGTCCACCGCCTCAATTCCTTGGTGCTTGCTTGGAGTTTTTGCCAAAACGACCCGGAGCGACCCGAGTAACTTTCTTCCTAACCCGAAGTAGATGCAGCGTTTTTGCCTCTGAAACTCGAAGCGCGACCAGAAGTTGCTGCAGATCCGCAATTTTTTTTTATTTTTTTGAAATTGAAACTGGATTGGGAAGATTAGGGTTTGCAGTGGAATGAGGAAGAGCATACGTTCAGAATGAGGAATAAGTAATGACCAGGGGTTTATAACCACATATATATATATATATATATGCAAGCAGAATAGAAAGAACGGGCTAGGTTGGATTTGGGTTTTGAACGATAATTGACCCGAAAAGCCCGTTTCGATTCCAGAACGGAAAAGGGTCAACCCATATATCAAAATATATGTTTAAAAATATTTTAAACGCGATGGAAAAAGTTTCACATCCAAATTCCATCGTATGAAGAAGTTATGCTAAATTCAAATTTTCCAAATTGATTTCAATTGATTTAAATTGCATAAATTTCAAGGCGTTTCGAGTCCTTACGACCAAACGACAAGTCCGATCGCTATGAAACTTGAAACACTATTATAATTCACCGTAGCGGATCCGATGAAACCAGTTTCGTTAAAATCCGAGTTAGTGGCCAAAATTGCTATTTTTGCATTAATTAAATAAATATAAAATAAATTAATTAAATCAAATTTCGCGTTTAAATTCTGAAATTTGCAATCTTTATCACTTTAAAATTCTCAAACATTTACAATGATTTAACAATTTGTAAATGCCAGCTTATTAAAGATTAATTAATATAAATCTTCAATTTCATAAAATTCAAAATTATAGATAAAATTTCCATTAAATTGAATTAATTCATAATTATTCCATTCATTAATTTCAAATAGAAGGGTTTACCATTGGATTTAAAATTTATTACATAAATATTTCCCAATTTCAACTTAATTTTTAAATTAACGTGTTAAATATTTGATTTCATTCATTTGCAATAAATCCAATTGTTATAAATTAAATAAATTAACTCACTATTAAAAATTCAAATTCTATTATTGAATACACTATCATTAAACGGATAAAATATTGGATTTACAACTATTACCATAATATTCTTACATTCCATTTAACTTTCTATTAACATAATAGTTAGATGTTTGGTTTCATTTAATTCCAATAAAACCTATTATTATACGCTAATTTCCAATATATTGACACAACTTAAATTTGCATTCTTTCCATTCAATATCAACTGTCATTTTATAAGTAAAATTTACATTAGATTCATACTCATTACATAAATAACTACAATTTCATCTAAATAAATGTTTACGAAATTTTCAAATATTAAATCCTTTTAATTGCAATAAACCATATTATCGTTATTTAAATTCAAATAAATAATTAAATGTTGATTCCCATTCTTTTTGTCCAAACAATCGTTATCCTATAAGCATATTTAACATTTGTTTACATTTCATTACATTGATACTTCTATATACCTCTTAGATTTGTATCAATGGTTATATTTAAAAATGTGAACCTTGTCAATTACGCGTATTAATTTAGGTTTTAAACTCAATTAACAAAGTTTCTAAGTCCAATCCCTTTTTACCCAATTTGACAATCCCTAACCATTTTGTACTACATTCCTTATTAATGTAATATTTATTAGATTTTATTTCAAATTAACGTACAATTTAATTTCCCTTAATTGAGATCTGATTGCCAAATTTTTATTTAACATACTAAATGAATAAATAACCTAAATAAATGGTCACCTACTTACTTTCTTTCATTTATAAGTTTACTACTTACCCACCTAGGTATAAATCCCATATATAACATTAATTTATTTCCATCAAAACTACATTATCCAATTATCATAAATTTATTCAATATATACTCTTGTCTATTTATAAATAAATTTATGTATTCTATAAATTCTCATTCACTCTTCCGTTACTAAATTAAAATCATTAAGTAACGTTGCCTCAATAACAGTATTAAAATTCCTTAACATTTATAAGGACTTTATATTCAAATAAATTGGTTGACCAATAAATTATGTAATATATAATAATTTTTATCATACCCTTAAGATTTACGCTTGTTCTCTTCTATTTGATTTATAACCTAAAACAAAATAAACAATTGAACTCCATAAATAAACTTACTTTATTACCCAAATTATACATAGTTTGAATTCAATAGTTACTTTTTTTTTCTCTGTGTTCAATTATATTCAGGTATAATACTTACCCTATTTCATTTATTTCGGTTTCATTAAATCTATCCAAATTTTGTTCCTTCAATATTATTCCATTTATTACAATTGCTCATTTAAATTCTACATTCACTTTATAATAAATTATCATATTTTCTTCTCGATCTAAACATTAATACAAAATCATGTTAAATTCCAGTTTTAAATATTCAAAATATCAGGTCATTACACTGTAGAGATCTGGAGGCAAGCTGGATGACGTGCAGTATCAACTAGTATATACCATTTCTTTTCCGTTGTTTTTTGCTGCAAACTCTGATAATGTAATGTAATGTGATGTAATGTAATAACGGATATAGTGATTCTGTTTAAAGATTAGTCATTTATCTATTATAAGTTGTTCCGCTGCGACTGTGAGATTCTGATATCGTTTCTGTCGCTTTTCTTTCTTTCTTACTTCTTCTATCTTTTTCTTCTTCTTAAAGCCTAAGGGTTCGGTTTTTCGGCATTCGATTGTTCGGTAGTTGATACAGTGGACGTATTAATGTCGATTTTTGGAAGTCGAAAATCTTCGATCTTCACACTAACCCCACAAAGCTAAGGTTTATCACTAAACCAAAGCTCTGATACCAGATGTAACGTCCCGCCTTTTCGCACGCTTTAAATCGACACACGTGCCAATTCAAACCATACGGAAGGGTGGATTTGTTATGGGGTAAATAAGAAAAACGAGAAAGAAATAAAACAAAACAAAATCTCACAACGGAAGAATAATATATAATAATTAAATATACAGTTCATGAAGCTGTTTACAAAATATTTAATTTTACTTATACAATATATATCAGAGTTGCACATACCAACGAATAAAAATCGATGCAGCGGAATGCAGTGTGTAGTGGAACAATATAATATAATAATAATAATGAAATCTTCGTCTTCGTCCTCCAAAAATAAAGTCTTCGATCCTGAAATGCTCGGACTGACCCGAGCGGATTGAAAAGACAAAACACTCAAGTCAGAACTAAAATATCTTATGTGAGTTAAATTAACAGAAATAAATATGAGTGCAATAACTCAAGAAATGCTCAGGATTCACATCTCCTAAGGATCCGTTAAACTATTTACTATGTTGTAATATTTCGCTATTATAGTAATGTCTACAGTAAAATAAACATTCTTTTAAATAGCGTTAAGGAGTGACCCAATATTCCCCTTAACACGTAATAGTCCCAGTAGTCTATCCAATATCATAGTCCCTCCTGATCGGGAAGCCACCAGAGGATACCACACGGGCTACGGAAGAAAACCAAACTCGTACAAGGTGCGATAGGGTAGGTGACACGGCACAACTAGGCAATGCCAGGGTAGATATACCAATTACGCATCCGGGCTGGTGGTAACGCGTAGAAGCTACTACCGCCCACCTCGAACAACACCCCCAAAATCAAAAATCAAAAGTGGCCACCGAATCAATCCAAATGTTAGAGTATAATATCGAAGGAGTGCGTCCGATCAGAGGAATGACCTCATTGGCTCGAGAATCGCTCCTCTTTTTTCCACCTTATGCCAACTCACGGGAGTCGGGTCCACGTATTTACCTCAAAGGAAACGCCGCCACCATCCTACTTCATTCTGGAATCTCCACCACGTACATGGTTGTTAAAGTGGTTTTCGGGGTTGGCAGAGAGTATGACAACTTCCGACCCCAGTCTCTTCAACTACCAAACGTTATTATAACACCGCGGTCAATTTAAAATAACTATACTTCAAACCAGAATAAATATTTCATTTCAAAACCATTAAAATACGATATCATTTTCGTTTTAAAACCTTAATCAATATGATATCATTTTTGTTGCAAATATATCTTTTTTCTAAAATCATAGCACTTTCAAATCTATATACCTTGAAAACTCATAGCTTTGAAACATAACTTCAATTACATAAATGGTTTAAATTTTAAATTTCTTTATATAATAAAATATCTTCTTTAATTTCATAAATAAATTCCAAATTCAAATTTGAACCTCCAAATAAACCATTTCAAATTTCCATATATTTCAAAGCTTTAAATATTTCACCATTTCAAAACTCATAGCTTGGATTAATGTTTGATTTGATTGATTAGTTGATCTATTACTTGACTTGGACAAGTAAGGTCGATGGCGATTCAAAAGCTAAGTGGAAAGGCTCTTGAATGGTGAAAGCTGCCTGTAGCATATGAAGCGGATGTGGAAGCTCATATGGATGGATTCGATGATGTGGAACCTTGCCATAATGCGAGAAGGCAAAGCATGATATTGAGATGGGACTTTGCTATGATGTGATGGGGCAAGGCATATGTTGAGATGGGATGGGTCATGATGACGTTCCAAGCACGGGTCATGATGACGTGCGAAGTTATAACTCGGTGATGCGGTCCGAGTTGGGATGGATAATGGTTAGCTTGAGAGGCGCTTGAGCTAGTATGGAAAGAGTCGTCAAGGAGGATGACTAGGAGGCTAAGATCTCATCGTTGTTGAAGGTTCTAGCATACTCAAAGCAAGGGTACGTTGGAACGGGTCACGATGACGTTCCAAGCACGGTTCACGATGACGTGCTAGTACTCTGGGCTGATGCGTTCGGCTTAGGCACGGGTCATGATGACGTGCGGAGTTATGTCTAAAACCGGGGTCACCATTAGCCCTTGACAGGTGGTCATTCAACTAACGGTGAAATCAAGGCAAGGATAACAGTGATAGCCAGAGTCATGGATGTTTGGTTGTATTATCATTCGGTCTCAAGAGCGGTGTTTTCTGGGTGCTTATCTGATCTTGGTTTAGGCCTTGGGGGTTTGTATTTGGAAAACATCGTCCTTGGCTCGAGTGATTATTGCTTTACTTTAATTATCTGCTATGTTATGCTTGCTTCTTCTTAGTATGTGTCTGGGGGCTATCACTGTAGAAAGAGGTGGAGTGGGATAGTTTGGTTCCTATTCCTTCTATCCCTTATGCTCTTTTGGTATGTTTGATAGTTGATTTACTGCTCACTAAGACTTTGTCTGACTCAAGGTTTTATGTCTCCTCTTATTACCTTGGGCTGTTCATCCATGTTGGATGGGCAGACTAGGTAGCAGGTGACAGGTGCTGTTCTTAGAGATCTACGCTGATGATGACGAAGACGAGCAGGAGGCTTTGCATATTAGTTTTCTTACTATATGTACTGGGTGTTCCGCTGTTGTATCTGATTGAGTGTTATGTAGTGAGGCTTTGATGTATGACGATTCATATGTTTGTATAAAACTACTATGATGCTTATATGATGACATTCTGTTATGGAGCTTCACTATATATTTCCCTATTGTATTTTATCCATGCGCTGTGAGTGGTACGATAGATTCTGCGATGTTTATTCTACCCTTGACGGTCACCCATGGCTGCCTGGCACGCCTTTCAGCGCACTATTTCCTTGTTTTGGTGCGGGAGTCATGGGCGGTCGTCACATTTAATATCAGAGCTTTGGTTAATCGATTTTAGCCAACGCTCGCTGACGTAACTACGTGTGAGAGACGTAATTGTATTTTGATGAATGATTACTATATATAATATAGTAGTTTAAAAGGATTTGAACTCCTTATGCTGTTGTTTCTTAAGGTGTTCTAATCATTCTTATTACAGATGTTAAGGATGAGTCGAAGAGGGAGACCAGCTGCAAGGGAAGGACGTGCTGCTGAAGAAGCTGTTGATTATGGAACTATGTTCGAAGCGATGATGACTTCGATCATGAAAAGGATACCAGCTCCAGGGCCATCAGTAGATGTTGGAGTTCAAGTTCAAGCTCCAAGACCAGTGGATTTTGCTAAGCTTTGCAAGGACTATACTTCTCTTGGAGGAAAAGCTTTCTTGGGGACGGAATCGACCATTGAAGTGCAGAGATGGATTGATGCTTGTAGGAGGATCTTTGGTGATTTGGGAATCGAGGATGCAACTAGGAGGAAGCTTGCATCAAGGCAACTTCAAGGGAGAGCTTCAGATTGGTGGAATTCTATCACCATTGATACTCCGGAGGATGAGATTACTTGGGAGCAATTCTAAGTCAGATTTGAAGCTAAGTTCATCTCTACGGCTCAGAAATCTGTCTTGTTTAAGAAGTTTGTGGAACTCAAGCAAGGTGGGAGATCGGTTCTTGAGTACGTTTCTGAGTTTGAGGCCTTGTCCAAGTATGCTCGGTCGTATATTGAATCTTCTTATCAGAAGAATGAGAAGTTTGTGACAGGCTTGGACAGTTATCTTGGAAGGCAGTTGGTGGATCATCTGGACGATCCGTTTGAGAAGCTTGTGGAAAAAGCTCTTAGGCATGAGAGTTTGTTTCCCAGGGAAGGGTCTGTTGTTGCTGTAACCAAGGAAGGGTCTAAGCCACAGCAGGGTGGAAATAAGAAGAGGAAGCAGCAGCAACAGAAGGGAAAGGATGGCCAGAAGAAGTTGAAAGGCGAAGTGACTTGCTACAACTGACGACAGAAGGGTCATCTCTCCCGGGATTGCAAGAATCCAAAGGTGTAGTTGAAGTGCCACAACTGTGATAAGCTGGGACATATCAAGAAGGACTGTCCAGAACCGAGGAAAGATAGGCAGGTTGTGCAAGCTTATGCTTTGGGAGCTGTGCCGTCGTCTTCAAAAGCTCCTATTGCTGAAGAGAAGGGGAAGAGTGTGATGGTTCAAGGTACTCTTTCTATTTGTGGTGTTACAGTTAGAGTGTTGTTTGATACTGGAGCGTCGCATTCTTTTGTTTGTGATGATTTGGTAGGCCGGTTAGGTTTGAAACCGGATATTGTTGATAGGCCATTGGTTGTGACTAATCCAGTTGGGGGTTCGTCATGTTTGTGTATGATATGCCGTGGCCTAGTTGTGTCGAGTCATGATTGCTCGTTTGTTTGTGATTGCTTTGTTCTGAACTTTACGGGGTTCGGAATTATTTTGGGTATGGACTGGCTTAGGAAGTATGCGGCAAGGATTGATTGTGAGAGGCTGGAGGTGACAGTCGGAAATGTGGAAGGGCGAAAGGTTGTGATACGATGTAAGCATGAGGAAGGCATCTTCATGAGCTTCATGTATTCGCTGGTTGTTCCACGGGATGGACTGTCGTCGGTGCCTATTGTGAATGGATTTGAGGACGTCTTTGACGAGGTCAAAGGGTTACCGCCGCATAGGGAGATCGAGTTTCGTATCGATCTAGTTGAGGGAGCCAGACCTGTTGTGATGCCTCTTAGGCGGATGGCGCCTAGGGAGCAGCAAGAGTTGAGGGTGCAAGTTGATGACCTTTTACGGAAGGGATTCATTCGGCGTAGTGTGTCCGAATGGGGTGCACCAGTTGTGTTTGCAACCAAAGCGGATGGATCGTTGAGGTTGTGTGTGGATTATCGTGAGTTGAATAAGGTGACTAAGAAGAACAAGTATCCATTGCCGAGAATAGATGACTTGTTTGATCAGCTCCACGAGGCTAAGGTGTTTTCTCAGATGGATTTGGCAACGGGATTTCACCAGTTGAGAGTGGCGAAGGATAGTGTGCCGAAAACTGCTTTCAGGACACCATCCGGGTTTTATGAGTGGTTGGTAATGCCGTTTGGATTGACCAATGCACCAGCATATTTTGTGGATCTTATGAATAGGGTGTTCAGAGATCAGTTGAATAAGTTCGTGCTTGTGTTCGTGGATGATATTCTGATTTATTCCAGAACTGAGGAAGAACACAAGACACACTTGAGAATTGTTTTGGAAATCTTACGGAAACATCAGCTGAAGGCTAAGTTTTCGAAGTGTCACTTCTGGAAGAGTGAAGTGAGGTTCTTAGGCCATGTTATCTCTGGAAATGGAATAGCGGTTGATCCCGCCAAGGTGGCAGCAATCCAGGATTGGGTTAGACCTAAGAATGCATCTGATATGAGAAGTTTTCTTGGATTAGCAGGATATTATCGTCGGTTTATCAAAGAATTTTCCAAGATAGCTGCACCATTAACAGGATTAACGAAGAAGAACCAAGTGTTCAGATGGGATGACAAGTGTGAGCAAGCTTTCGTAATCCTAAAAGAGCGACTGACAAGTGCTCCTGTTTTGACTATTCCAAGTGGGAATGATGAGATGGTGGTTTACACCGATGCATGTGGTACTGGACTGGGAGCAGTGCTAATGCAGAAGGGTAAAGTTGTTGCGTATGCAAGTCGACAACTGAAGCCGCATGAAAGGAATTATCCGACTCATGATTTGGAGTTAGCGGCAATTGTGTTTGCTTTGAAGATGTGGAGACATTATCTATTGGGAGTTCGATTCGAGTTGTTTACGGATCATAAGTCATTGAAGTATCTTTTCTCCCAAAAGGATTTGAATCTTCGACAGCAACGGTGGCTAGAGTTTCTAGCATCGTATGATTTTGGTATAGCCTATACTCCGGGAAAAGGTAACGCTAGTGGCAGATGCGTTAAGTCGAAGACATGCAGGATTGGGAGCCATGTTTTCGGAATGGAAAAGTCTCGAGTATTTGGCTGGATTTGATTTAAGGCCCAGATGTGAATTGGAACCTGAGATGTTGGCAAACTTATCGATAAGGCCTACTCTTGTGGAAAGGATTGGCGAGAGTCAAAAGCAAGACGATAAGCTTGTCAAGATTATCCGTGATTTGGAATCTGGATTGGACCCAGAGAAGGATAAAAGATTCAAGGTCGATCGAGAAGGTTGGCTTCGGAAGCAAGGACGACTAGTTGTTCCCGATATAGATGAATTGAGAGATGAAGTTCTGAAGGAAAGTCATCACTCGAAGTTGACAATTCATCCAGGAGGAAATAAGATGTATCGGGATACGAAGAGAACCTATTACTGAGAAGGTATGAAGAAGGATGTTGGAAATTTTATTTCCAAGTGTATGAACTGCCAGTTGGTGAAAGCTGAGCAAAAGAAGCCCAGTGGATTACTTCAGCCATTAGAGGTTCCTACATGGAAGTGGGAGCAAGTGTCGATGGATTTTATCGATGGCCTACCTAGAACCAAGGCGGGAAATGAAGGGATTTGGGTCATCATAGATCGATTGACCAAGAGTGCAAGGTTCATTCCTGTTCGATCGACTAGGACTACATCGAAGTTGGCTGAGCTTTATGTTAAGTGGATAGTTCGATTCCATGGTGTTCCGAAGAATATAGTGAGCGACCGAGATCCTTTGTTCACTAGTGGATTTTGGAAGAGCTTCCAGGAAGTTTTGGGAACTAAGTTGTGTTTGAGTACAGCTTACCACCCTCAAACAGATGGTCAGACTGAGAGAGTCAACCGAGTTTTGGAAGATCTCCTTAGAGCATGTGTTTTGGATTTCGGAGGATCATGGGAAGATCACCTTCATTTGGTGGAATTTGCATATAACAACAGTTACCAGTCAAGTATTGGTATGGCACCGTATGAAGCATTGTATGGAAGACCGTGTAACTCTCCGACATGTTGGTTGGAAACTGGAGAAAAGCTGATACTTGGGCCAGAGATGATTCGACAGACTTCGGATTGTATAGAAATCATTCGGCAACGAATGAAGGCAGCCCAAGATCGTCAGAAAAGTTATGCCGATAATCGTCGTAAGGATTTGGAATTCGACGTGGGTGATATGGTTTTTGTGAAGATTTCTCCATTGAAGAATGTTATTAGATTCGGGAAGAAAGGAAAATTGACTCCGAGATTTGTTGGACCATTCCCGATTATCGAGCGAATTGGAAAGCTCGCTTATAGATTGGAGTTACCGGAAAAGATGGCGGGTGTGCACAATGTTTTTCATGTATCTTATCTACGGAAGTATGTGCACGACTCAAATATGGTGGTTTCTGCTGATAGCTGTGAAGACTTGGAGGTTGATCCGGTGGTTACGAGACCTCGTAAGCCGCTTCGTGTTGTAGAAACCGACACGAAACAGCTTAGGAGGAAAACGATTACGTTGCTCAAGATACAATGGAGTGATGATGTTAACGACTGTACGTGGGAGGAGGAAGAGAGGATGAAGGCAGCTCATCCCGAACTCTTCGAGGTATGGCCCTAAGGTGTCGTGACATCTCATGAATTTGTACCTTGTTCTAACCTTAGAATTCTGCATGCTAGGCTAGAATTGGATGCATGGTTTGTTGATTGCTATGGATGGTAGGCATGCGGAATAGTTTTGATTACTGTTGTTTGCTTGGAATTTCGGGGGCGAAATTCCTAAGGGGGAAAGAATGTAACGACCCGTATTTTACGTGTCGATATATCGTAGAATTCTAGGTCGTTAGTGTTGATAAGTCGTCCTTAACCTAAGTCGTAGGGGAAGATAACTTGTATGTTGTTTGAGTCGCGAGGAAATTAGATTGGAAAGTTAACTCGAGTTAGTGTTGGAGCGAGTTAACGGGTTAGTGGTCTTCGCGAGTTACGAGTTAATGAGTTAGATAGCGACTTAGGGGATGGACGAGTTAGTGGGGTTGGCGACCTAAGGGGTTAGGTCGTTTGGATGTTAGGTCGTTGAGGAGTGTTGAACGACCTAATGTGTTAACGAGTTAGTAGATATGACCGGGTTAAGGCTTTGACCGACCTAAGCAAGTTAGCGACTTATAGGGTTTTGCCGAGTTATAGAAGTTAACTTGTGTAGAGGCTTAGGTCGTGGTGATGTTTAGGTCGAGGGAAGCGACTTATAGGATTAGCGACCTATAGGATGGGATCAACCTAAGGCAGATATCCGACCTATAGATATGAGCGACTTAGGGTTAACGACCTAGCAGTTAGACGAGTTAATGGGTTAGAGGTAGTTAACGGCCTAAGGAATTTAACCTACATAAGTATTTGACCGACCTAAGAGGATTAACGACCTAAGTTTGCTGTGTATAGATAGGTCGTAAGCGACCTAAGATAGGGGGTGTGTTAGGTCGAGTGGATTTGATAGGTCGTAACTCAGTTAGGTCGTGAGCAACCTAAGTGAGTCGTTGAGTTTTTAGTTCGTGTGATAAGCCTCGTCCCAGTTAGGTCGTAGGTCGTTGGGTTCGATGAGTCGAAGGTCGTTGGGAATGGTAGGTCGGCAATAGTTAGGTCGCTGGGTAGTTATGTGGTGCAGTTAGGTCGATTAGACGACCTAAGGTAGGTTGCATAGATTGTTAGGTCGCGCGCTTATGTTTTAGGTAGCGTGCATACTGTGGGTCTTAGGTCGTAGTATAGTTAGGTCGAGACTTTTTAGGTCGGCAACGACCTAATAGCGAGCCTACGAGTTAAGATCTGGGCGACCTAAGGAGAATTCAGCCTATAAATAGAGGGCTTTGGCTCACTTTTTGGCACCGGATTTCGAAGCAACGAAGTGCTGCCATTTTGAGAGCTCGACTACAACATTTCTTCGTTTCCTTTTCTCCATTCCAATCTAGTTCTAACATCCATCCAAGATCGAAGATCGAAGAGCCAAAGTTGAAGATCTTCATCCGACGAAGCTAGATTTCACCATTTCAAGCGAGATTTCACCAAATCGAGCTTGAATCCTTGCTGTCCAGATCTGAAATTGATAGTTTTTGAAGTGTTTGGGTGATTTGGTGAGTGGTGGTTATCTCTCACGCGGACCCAAAGGAGTGTATTGGATTGGTGGTTTGTTGGAGTGTTGTAGATAGTGATTTTATGCATTCTTCCTTAGATCCAAGTGTAGATCCATTACTTATGAAGATGTTTACCTTTGCAAGTTCATTCATCTAGTTGTAGAGACAAAACCCATGATTCATGTATGTTAGATCTATTCTCATTTATTTACGAAATTGCCATTGTAATTATAAATGCCTATTTAGATCATGTTTGATTACTTGATTTTCTATGTAGATCTTGTTGAATGATTGATTGCTTGGATTAATGTTTGATTTGATTGATTAGTTGATCTATTACTTGACTTGGACAAGTAAGGTCGATGGTGATTCAAAAGCTAAGTGGAAAGGCTCTTGAATGGTGAAAGCTGCCTGTAGCATATGAAGCGGATGTGGAAGCTCATATGGATGGATTCGATGATGTGGAACCTTGCCATAATGCGAGAAGGCAAAGCATGATATTGAGATGGGACTTTGCTATGATGTGATGGGGCAAGGCATATGTTGAGATGGGATGGGTCATGATGACGTTCCAAGCACGGGTCATGATGACGTGCGAAGTTATAACTCGGTGATGCGGTCCGAGTTGGGATGGATAATGGTTAGCTTGAGAGGCGCTTGAGCTAGTATGGAAAGAGTCGTCAAGGAGGATGACTAGGAGGCTAAGATCTCATCGTTGTTGAAGGTTCTAGCATACTCAAAGCAAGGGTACGTTGGAACGGGTCACGATGACGTTCCAAGCACGGTTCACGATGACGTGCTAGTACTCTGGGCTGATGCGTTCGGCTTAGGCACGGGTCATGATGACGTGCGGAGTTATGTCTAAAACCGGGGTCACCATTAGCCCTTGACAGGTGGTCATTCAACTAACGGTGAAATCAAGGCAAGGATAACAGTGATAGCCAGAGTCATGGATGTTTGGTTGTATTATCATTCGGTCTCAAGAGCGGTGTTTTCTGGGTGCTTATCTGATCTTGGTTTAGGCCTTGGGGGTTTGTATTTGGAAAACATCGTCCTTGGCTCGAGTGATTATTGCTTTACCTTAATTATCTGCTATGTTATGCTTGCTTCTTCTTAGTATGTGTCTGGGGGCTATCACTGTAGAAAGAGGTGGAGTGGGATAGTTTGGTTCCTATTCCTTCTATCCCTTATGCTCTTTTGGTATGTTTGATAGTTGATTTACTGCTCACTAAGACTTTGTCTGACTCAAGGTTTTATGTCTCCTCTTATTACCTTGGGCTGTTCATCCATGTTGGATGGGCAGACTAGGTAGCAGGTGACAGGTGCTGTTCTTAGAGATCTACGCTGATGATGACGAAGACGAGCAGGAGGCTTTGCATATTAGTTTTCTTACTATATGTACTGGGTGTTCCGCTGTTGTATCTGATTGAGTGTTATGTAGTGAGGCTTTGATGTATGACGATTCATATGTTTGTATAAAACTACTATGATGCTTATATGATGACATTCTGTTATGGAGCTTCACTATATATTTCCCTATTGTATTTTATCCATGCGCTGTGAGTGGTACGATAGATTCTGCGATGTTTATTCTACCCTTGACGGTCACCCATGGCTGCCTGGCACGCCTTTCAGCGCACTATTTCCTTGTTTTGGTGCGGGAGTCATGGGCGGTCGTCACAGCAATCCCGAATGAAATGAAAATGCATAATAACTTGCAGTTTATAACAATATAAAATACAACATCCATTCATCCAATATCAACCATCAACCATTTATCACAATCCTCATCCAATTCAAACAATATCGAAAGGAAAATAAACAACAGGTATTAATTAGCAATTTATATTCAATGATAAATTAAATAATTTTTAACTAGCAGTTTATATGCAATAATAAATAAATACAATTTAATTGGCAGTTTATATGCAATGAATTATTAAATAAAAATTTAATTAAATAAATGCAAATTACTGAGAGGATGATTAAAATACACCAAACAATCATAGATAAATATTAAATCACATCAAAAATTAATTTAACAAACATAAGAAATCTTAGAAGTTGCGAGTGGGTTAAAACACTCACCTTTTGAATTTAAATTGAATTTAAATTCAATTTAAACCCAAAAATTTGACAGTCTCAGAATTCGTCCAAAACGAGGCCAAAATGTTCGGAATTCCAATACGATCCTTAAAATAAACCGCGCGTGAATTGATGTTCGTATGTGAAAGATACATCGAAAATTGTGTTTGAATTTCAAAATAAAAAATAAAAATAAAAGAAAACATATTCACCTGCCATGTCATCATATATCTTCTCCCCCTGTAGAGGAAACACACGCGAATTTCCAGCATGCACCTCCAACCGTAGAAATGCCGATCTCGTACGTTGCCCACGCACTGCCGCGACATGCCGCAGCCAACGCCCCACCTCCATACGACACGCCACCACCTGCGCAACCCTCCATACGCGTTGCCTCGTCGTTTGCGCCCAGGCGTGACAGCCGCCGCCATAGGGTTTTAACCCTAATCGAATTTTTCCTGCAAATCTAGCTGTTGATTCTACGAACGAACACCACAGATCGACTCTCCTCGGTCCCCTCTACAAAACCCAGAAATGGTTCGTCGATCCGACAACGTTAATCAACGCGCGATGAACCGTCGAGAATTGATTTAGAAATTCTGGACAAACGATGCATCAAATCGGAAAACGAATTTTGGTTTTGGGATGCGTACATCGAAAGCTTCAATATATATTTTTTTCAAATTTTTCAGAGGACTTTGAAATTTTTGCTTTGGATTTGATTTGCAATTGGATCTGGAAATATAGAATTTTGTCCGCCATTGAGGAAGAGGAGGAATTGATGTATAGAAAGGAGGAACAGAGGCTGCTTGGATTTATAGAAGAATATATATAGGCATGGTCGACATTTGAATGGATGGATAAAATAGATTTACGCGCTAACGCCAAAGTGGTCCAAAAAGCCCGTTTCGACTCCGGAATGAAATTGGGTCAACCCATATATCAAAATAGATGTTTTAAATATTTTAAACGCGATGGAACAAGTTTCAAGTCCAAATTCCATCGTATGAAGAAGTTATGCTAAAATCAATATTTTCAAATTGATTTCAATTTCATAAATTTCAAGGCGTTTCGAGTCCGTATGATCAAACGACAAGTCCGATCGCTATAAAACTTCAAATCCTACAATAATTCACCGTTTCGGATCTGATGAAACTAGTTTCGTCGAAATCTGAGTCAGTGGCCAAAATGGCTATTTTCCATTAATTAAATAAATTAATAATTAATTAATTAAATCCAATTTTAAATTTCAATCTTAAAATTGACAAATTTTATCACTTTTATATTTCTCAATCAATTTCAATGTTTTAAACAAATTAAAAGTCAATTTAAAGTTGATTATCTTACCGATTTCAGTATTCTCCTTAGTTCCATTCAAATTTAGAAATTATAAATTTTATTTCCAAAATTTCTAATAAATTAAATTAACAAATCATTTTTCCATTCATTATTGTCAAATAGATGGATTTAACATTGGATTCAAAACTATTTACATTAATATCCTCACATTTCATCTAAATTCCCATTCAATTTTTATCCTTATTTCAATTGCATAACATTTTATCCCAATTTTACTGTATTTGCCAAATACATACATTAATTATTATTTATATTCTCCATTAATTATTTACTTGGTTTTATACTTTAAATTCATTCAAATAAATCAATAAATCTTGATTTACTATCTTTACCTCAACCAGTAGTCATATTATAAATGGAATTGTCATTATTTTCAAAAGTTACTTAAATTAACATTAACGTAAAATTTTGTTTATATTTATTGCAATTGATTTACGAGTTATAATTTAATATACTTGTCTAAAAGGTTAACTTACAATACTTGTTACCCTTTAACGTTTATTTCACTCATAAGATATTATTAACAACCAAATGTTGAAATTTGATTTAGACCAAATTCAATGCGTTACATGAATGGGTAAATGATTGAAGTTTTACACTATTGCCCTTTTTTATTTGCATTATTGGCTATGTTTCAAATGTGAAATTTTATTAATTGCACACATAAATTAAGGTTTTAAAACCAAACCTTAGTTCCATTATTTTTTTTCCAATTTATTACTTATGAAAAATTTCCAGTTTCTATTTATTTAATACATACCTACCTTCAGCTCTTGCATTAATTCTCATAAATATTACATTATTGATATCCAAATTTTTATTTAGTAAACCAATTTGTTACAACTTTACTTACATTAACACTTTCCCTTATTTTGGTTATCATTTCATACGTAGATCACAAGTTTACATTTCTTTATACTATCTTATGAAATAATATACATTTCTAATACTTTATTACATTTACTAGATACAACAAACTATGACCTTACAGTTCTTTCAATTATTTGGAATTGTGCTAAATTAATTATTTATAAACTTACATTAACATAATTGCATTAATTTTCATTCGGTTACAAATAAATCAATATATTATTTCACCCATAAATACAATAATTGCGTTTGTTCTTATTATATTCCATTTATAGCCAAGTCATAATATTTGAATTTTAATTAAATTATAACGTTCATTCAAGTTCATTAAATATTAACTTGCATTAACACGTTTCCTTAATTTACAATCAAATACCGTTAACAATGTTTTATTACATTAATCAATTTAATACTTTCCTTTATTTTTCATATACAATTACATCCGGGCTTAATCTTTTCACTACTTTCATTCATTAGAATTCTATTCAAATTTCAATTTCTCGCAATAAATCACTTATTATAAATTTGCATGCCAATTAATTAGGTTCCACTAAATAGGATTTATTCAATTCTACCTTTTTAACGAAGTCTATTTTAATCAATATAATATTTCATAGGTTAATTCTTAACATTTACTTCATTACAAACTATAACAATTATATTTCTTTATAAATTTAATTCCAAAATCTTGTTAATATGACAAATTTTAACGAAATTCACGGGTCGTTACACTCTCCCCCACTCAAAACTTTTCGTCACCGAATAGGAAAAAGAAGGGAAAAGAAGAATTAAGAAATTAATATATCTTATTCAAACATTAACTTTATAAACAATTAAATTTACAAAATTAATTGATTTGGATAAAATATACCAATTTATAACCATTAAATCTTCTTATATTCAAATTAATAAAGTTTGGAAAACATTTTCAAAATATTTTCTAAGTCCAAAATTTACGAAAATTTTTGGCTGGGTCTCCTTTGTACGAAGAGGCTCGGGAGAAAATATATTTTCAATATAAGAATATACAACAAATATTTTCCAAAATAATATATATATCCCAACACGGGAAAATAATAATATAATAGGTCTATAAACCGTAATCCGAAAACGTACCTATTTGTCGGGCAATTATCGCATAATTATGAAACCAAAAGCAGTAGTAATTGCTTCCATAACCTGTATTTCACTTATATAATACAAAAGGTTAACAATTATATA
Source organism: Allium cepa (assembly GCA_030765085.1). Lineage (NCBI taxonomy): Eukaryota > Viridiplantae > Streptophyta > Magnoliopsida > Asparagales > Amaryllidaceae > Allium > Allium cepa. Next base: position 955,685,634 of record CM060939.1, on the reverse strand, counting down.
AAATGGAATATTTGAAGTGGTTTAAAACATAAACAAACAAATCAATACAACTATTAAATCACTTGCACAAGGCATACAACCATCACATAGAATCACCACAAATCAATCATTCACTCATATCAGCAAACAAATAGTTGTTCGGGTTCAAAACTTCCAATTGTAAAGAATGAAAAATAAACTACTAAGTGCACCATTTACTCAATAGTCTCTGATGGGACTAAATAGATATTCATACATCCAAACAATTTTAAAGTATCCTTACCCAAACAACCATAAACAAAAAAAAAACAACAAATCCAAACAATAAATTAAGTTCATTCATATTAATTTCATTTATTATATTTGTTGTTTGGTTTCTTTTTTTTAATAATTTATCCTTTCAATTTACATTTTATTTCTCACAGTTCTCATTTATCCCTATATAATGCAATTTCTTCTATTTGCATTACATTCATTTATTCATTACTTAATTTCACTTATTTACAGTGTTCATCTTTCTACTTATTTTATTTAAAAATAGCTCCAACCATTTACTTAAGTTTATTACTCTGTAACATCAATTCTTATAAATAAAAGTAATTTATTGAACACTTTCATTACATACTCTTGTACAATTTCCATTACGTTTTCTTATTAAACATTTCAACTTTTATTATTTGGTAAGTTATATATATGCCTCCTAGAATGTAATTAAAATCATACAAGTTTATCTTATTTCTTTTAATAATTTAATGTTCACTGACCATATCCTTTGCTTTATAGGTTACGAATTCCAAATATCTTTAAATTACATTTATACCCTTGCATTTAATCTTCTTATTTTAATTTAAGGTTCCAATTTTTTAGTTAACTTCCATCTTACTCCACTAATTGAAACTATTAAATAACGAAAACTTAAGAATTTAAATACCGGGTTTTATTCAAAATCGTTTTAAAATAATAGATAAATGTATATACTTACACTTCATATATCCAATTATATTTAGAACAATTTAAAATTTATATTTGTTTATCAAAATGAATCTGCAGTAAAACTACTACAGTGGTCTTCCCACTTTGAAACTCGAAAATGAATGTCGATGATGTGGCCGCCATCACCGAAATTATTTTCCAACGACAGAGAGGGGAGTACATAACTTATTTCTTTTTTTAAAAAAAAATTCCTTTAAAACAATTCTTCTAAATTATATTGAAATATTTATATAAGAAAATACTTATAGATAATAATATTATTATATTCCAAAACCATTGAAAGAATTTTCAAAACCCCTGGACTTTTCTAAATTTCCAAATTTGGTTTATTTTATTTTCAATCTTATTTCAATTTATTTTTTATAAGTTTCATTACCTAACAACCAATATATTACAACCAAATATAATCTTTATAAAATTTATTACTTTATATATAGAAAATATAATAGGCAAAATTATTTCATTCACCTATATTAAAAACAAATATTATGTCGCTCTGTCCTATTAAGTGTTTAGAAATCCCTATTGATGTCATAGCGTCCCATACATCAACCAGAATTTATAAATACGAAACGGAACAAATTAACACAATATCAAAACCTTTTTATAACACTAACAAATACGCTCTCTCACATGTACACTCGGTGACTCCTCATAGGGTATTACTTTCCAATTTAAAAAGAGTCTAACCCCACAAAGCTAAGGTTTATCGCTAAACCAAAGCTCTGATACCAGATGTAACGTCCCGCCTTTTCGCATGCTTTAAATCGACACATGTGCCAATTCAAACCATACGGAAGGGCGGATTTGTTATGGGGTAAATAAGAAAAACGAGAAAGAAATAAAACAATACAGAATCTCATAGCGGAAGGATAAAATATAATAATCAAATATATAGTTCATGAAGCTGTTTACAAAATATTTAATTTTACTTAATATATATTAGAGTTGCACATACCCACGAATAAAAATCGATGCAGCGGAATACAGTGTGTAGTGGAACAATATAATATAATAATAATAATGAAATCTTCGTCTTCGTCCTCTAGAAATTAAGTCTTCGATCCTGAAATGCTCGGACTTACCCGAGCGAGTTGAAAAGACAAAACACTCAAGTCAGAACTAAAATATCTTATATGAGTTAAATTAACAGAAATAAATATGAGTGCAATAACTCAAGAGATGCTCGGGATTCACATCTCCTAAGGATCTGTTAAACTATTTACTATGTAGTAATATTTCGCTATTATAGTAATGTCTACAGTAAAATAAACATACTTTCAAATAGCGTTAAGGAGTGACCCAATATTCCCCTTAACACGTAATAGTCCCAGTAGTCCATCCAATATCATAGTCCCTCCTTATTGGGAAGCCACCAGAGGATGCCACACGAGCTACGAGAGAAAACCAAACTCGTACAAGGCGCGATAGGGTAGGTGACACGGCACAAATAGGCAATGCCAGGATAGATATACCAATTACGCATCCGGGCTGGTGGTAACGCGTAGCAGCTACTACCGCCCACCTCGAACAACATCCCCAAAATCAAAAATCAAAAGTGGCCACCGTATCAATCCTAATGTCAGAGTATAATATCGAAGGAGTGCGTCCGATCAGAGGAATGACCTCATTGGATCGAGAATCGCTCCTGTTTTAGCCACCTTATGCCAACTCACGGGAGTCGGGTCCACGTATTTACCTCAAAGGAAACGCCGCCACCATCCTACTTCATTCTGTAATCTCCACCGCGTACACGGTTGTTAAATTGGTTTTCGGGGTTGGCAGAGAGTATGACAACATCCGATCCCGGTCTCTTCAACAACCAAACGTTATTATAACATCGCGGTTAATTTAAAATAATTATACTTCAAACCAGAATAAATATTTCACTTCAAAACCATTAAAATTCGATATCATTTTGTTTTAAAACCCAAATCAATATGATATCATTTTTATTTCAAATATATCCTTTTTCTAGAATCATAGCACTTTCAAATCTATATACCTTGAAAACCCATAGCTTTGAAACATAACTTCAATTACTTAAATGATTTAAATATTAAATTACTTTATATAATAAAATAGCTTCTTCAATTTCATAAATAAATTCCAAATTCAAATTTGAAACTCCAAATAAACTATTTTAAATTTCCATATATTTCAAAGCTTTAAATATTCCACCATTTCAAAACTAATTCTTTGATAATTCCATATATATCAAATTCAATTGCTATTATTCAGATTTGAAACGTTTACTTAATAAATCCCATATAATTAAGTAAAACTTTTAACTTCAAACAAGTGGATATTCCTTCAATTTATTTGACTTGATAAATTCATTTATCTCAACTTTATATTCATTTAAATTACTTTAAACCAAATCAAGTTTTAAGAATTATATCCACTCTAAATCTCCATTTTTATTTAAATTCCAGATCAAAATTTATTCAAGTGCAATTCTTAAATAATTCAATTTAAACCAATTTCATATTTATCTCCCAACTTAAATTTCATTTAAGTCACTTAAAAACTCTATATATACAATATCTCAATTATATACTAAACCATAGAATATGAAACAATCAAACTCCATTATTAAACTCATTTCTATTAATCAATTTTATACATAGCTTAAATTCAAGGATTTAACTATATATATATAAAATAATATTTTTATAACATCAAAATTTAATATTTATTAAACCGTATATTCCTGTCCAAAACCATAGAAAATCATTTCAAAATATTATATATATAGACCGCGGTGTCTGTATAAAATTTTATACCCTATGGTCAAGCGTTACGGATATTTATCGTTTCAATCTGTAATTTAAAAATAAAATACAGTTATATATCATTTCAAACCGCAATCCCAAATGAAATGAAAATGCATAATAACTTGCAGCTTGTAACAATATAAAATACAGCATCCATTCATCCAATATCAACCATCAATCATTTATCACAATCCTCATCCAATTCAAGCAATAGCATCAATATAGAACGGAAAATAAATAACAGGTATTAATTAGCAATTTATATTCAATGATAAATTAAATAACTGTTTAACTAGCAGTTTATATGCAATAATAAATAAATACAATTTAACTGGCTGTTTATATGCAATGAATAATTAAATAACAATTTAATTAAATAAATGCAAATTACTGAGAGGATGATTGAAATACGCCAAACAATCATAGATAAATTTTAAATCATATCAAAAATTAATTTAGGAAACATAAGAAATCTTAGTAGTTGTGAGTGGGTTAAAATACTCACCTTTTGAATTTAAATTGAATTTAAACCCAAAAATTTGACAGTCTCGGAATTCGTCCAAACTAGTGCCATAATGTTCGGAATTTCAATACGATCCTAACAAAAAAACCGCGCGTGAATTGGTGTTCGTATGTGAAATATATATCGAAAATTGTGTTTGAATTTCAAAAAAAAAAAGAGAAGATATTCACCTGCCACATCATCATACATCTTATCCCCTTGTAGAGGAAATGCACGCGAGTTTCCAACACGCACCTCCAACCCTAGAAACGCCGATCTCGTACGCTGCCTACGCACTGCCGCGACATGCCGCAGCCAACGCCCCACCTCCAGATGACACGCCACCACCTGCGCAACCCTCATACGCGTTGCCTCATCGTTTGCGCCCATGCGTGACAGCCGCCGCCATAGGGTTTTAACCCTAATCGAATTTTTCCCGCAAATCTAGCCGTTGATTCCACGAATGAACACCACAGATCGACTCACCTCGGTCCCCTCAAAAAAACCCAGAAATGGTTCGTCGATCCGACAACATTCATCGATGCGCGATGAACGGTCTAGAATTGATTTAGAAATTCTGGACAAACGATGCATCAAATCGAAAAACGAATTTCAGTTTTGAGATGCGTACATCGAAAGCTTCAATATATTTTTTTTCAAATTTTTCCGAAGACTTTGAATTTTTTGCTTTGGATTTGATTTGCAATTGGATCTGGAAATATAGAATTTTGTCTTCCATTGAGGAAGAGGAGGAATAGAATGTATAGAAAGGAGGAACTAAGGCTGCTAGGGTTTATAGCAGGATATATATAGGCATGGTTGACATTTGAATGGATGGATAAAATAGATTTACGCGCTAACGCCAAAGTGGTCCAAAAAGCCCGTTTCGACTCCGGAATGAAATTGGATCAACGCATATATCAAAATAGATGTTTTAAATATTTTAAACGCGATGGAACAAGTTTCAAGTCCAAATTCCATCATATGAAGAAGTCATGCTAAAATCAATATTTTCAAATTGATTTCAATTTCATAAATTTCAAGGCGTTTCGAGTCCGTACGATCAAACGACAAGTTCGATCGCTACGAAACTTGAAACCCTACAATAATTCACCGTTTCGGATCCGATGAAACTAGTTTCGTCGAAATCCGAGCCAGTGGCTAAAATGGCTATTTTTCCATTAATTAAATAAATTAATAATTAATTAATTAAATTCAATTTTAAATTTCGATCTTAAAATTGACAAATTTTATCACTTTTATATTTCTCAATCAATTTCAATGTTTTAAACAAATTAAAAGTCAATTTAAAGTTGATTATCTTATCGATTTCAGTATTTTCCTCAGTTCCATTCAAATTCAGAAATTATAAATTTTATTTCCAAAATTTCTATTAAATTAAATTAACATATCATTTTTCCATTCATTATTTTCAAATAGATGGATTTAACATTGGATTCAAAACTATTTACATTAATATCCTCACATTTCGTCTAAATTCCCATTTTAAATATTAAATCCATTTAATTGCAATTAATTTTTTTTATTAAATTTTAAATTCCAATAAATTAATAAAGCTTTATTCCATATCTATTTTCATCCTTATTTCAATTGCATAACATATTATCCCAATTTTACTGTATTTGCCAAATACGTACATTAATTATCATTTATATCCTCCATTAATTATTTACTTGGTTTTATACTTTAAATTCATTCAAGTAAATCAATAAATCTTGATTTACAATCTTTACCTCAACCAATAGTCATATTATAAATGGAATTGTCATTATTTTCAAAAATTACTTAAATTAACATTAACGTAAAATTTTGTTTATATTTATTGCAATTGATTTACGAGTTATAATTTAATATACTTGTCTAAAAGGTTAACTTACAATACTTGTTACCCTTTAACGTTTATTTCACTCATAAGCTATTATTAACAACCAAATGTTGAAATTTGATTTAGACCAAATTCAATGCATTACATGAATGGGTAAATGATTAAAGTTTTACACTATTGCCCCTTTTTCTTTATTTGGCTATGTTTCAAATATGAAATCTTATTAATTCCACACATAAATTAAGGTTTTAAAACCAAATCTTAGTTCCATTTTTTTCTCCAGTTTATTACTTATGAAAATTTCGAGTTTCTATTCATTTATTACATTCCTACCTTCAACCCTTGCATTAATTCTCATAAACATTACATTATTGATATCCAAATTTTGTTTTAGTAAACCAATTTGTTACAACTTTACTTACATTAATACTATTTCCCTTATTTTGGTTATTATTTCATACGTAGATCATAAGTTTACATTTCTTTATACTATCTTATGAAACAATATACATTTCTAATACTTTATTACTGTTAACCCTATTCTGAATAACGACCTAATGGTCCAGCGACCTAACGATCTAAAGGCATAGCGACCTAGTGACCAAAAGATACAGCGACCTAACGACCTAAAAGCCCTAGCGACTTAACAAGTTGCGACCTAGCACCTTCTACTAGCAAACGTGACCTCTTCCATTAGGTCGCTTACGACCTAAGCTACATGCCGCATCTTCCACTAGGTCGCTCGCGACCTAAACAAACCCAGACAACCTCCTTATGCCGTAGTTCCTTAGGTCGCCACTCCCTCTCCTGCTACTCCTTAGGTCGCCCACGACCTATAACGTAGCCAACCAAACCCCTAGGCCGCTACAACCTACTAACTCACTCTGTTGACCTAGAGCAACTCTGTTAAGCCGTAGACCATGTTCTCTAGGTCGCTCACGACCTACGAACTATCCCTAGGTTGCTCACGACCTACGACCTATCCCTAGGTCGCTCACGACCTACAACTTGTCCAGATTTCTCCCTATAAGTACCTCACCTACTCCAACTGAAAAAGGACTTTGACTCATTACTGGAATGCCTATACTCTGCTGATTTCTCAACTCATCCGACACTTCAAACATGATGTGACGACCCGGAATTTTCGAGCATTTAAAATTGGAATATTTAATTGATTTTAAATATTCAATAGAGTAATTTTAACTTGAATTACGAATATCACTATTTATTTGATAATTAAATTATTGAATTAAATAAGTGAAGTTGGGTAAAACGTTGAATCTGAAATTTTGATGCCCGTTTAAATGATTTGAAGGCTTATAAAATTTATATTGATAACATTAAGGATAATAGAAGTTTTAAAATTGAATTTAACAGTGAATTGTTCAGGTTTGAAAATTTTATCATTTTAAATTGAATTTAAAAATAGCCTTCCGAGGCACAGTCTCGGAATTCGACGAAACCAGTTCCATTGGACCTGTAATATTGAATTATTATCGGATTTCAATTTTCGTAATGTTTGGAGTTGTTGTGTGAGCATACGGCATATAAATGCGCTGAATTTTTTTTATCGAAAATTCAAATCGATTTCGTTTTTTTACGAAAGAAATATATATAATAATAATAATAGCGTTGCCTGTTTTATTTTCCTTTCCTTTTTAAAATCACGAAATTTCTTTTATTCCAGGCTCCCTAATTGAATCAAATAAAACCATATCTTTATTCCTTCTCATGCAAGCTGAAATAAATAAATAAATAAATAAATAAATAAACCCGCTAACCCTCGTTCGCCCTTAACAAATCTTTACAATTGAGCCTCGTTCAGTTTCTAGAATACAAATTTTCTCCTTTATCTTCCTTCGGAAGACAGCAGGCTATATAATAATAAAAAATCACTTTCTTCCTTCTATTCGAATAAAAAACCTTCGATCGAATTTATGAAATCAACAATGGCCGCTATATCTCTGCTATGCTTTGTCGCTCGAAAACAAATCGAAACAGAAAAAAAAGCCGAAAACCCTATTTCCTTTTCTAAATCAAATCGATCGGCGAGTGAAAGAAGTGATGGGTTTGGAATCGAATACGATTTCGAATCGAAGATTCGATGTTGAGGGGATTCGAGCGCGACTGGCTCGTCAAGTGAGATCCTTGCTGTGTCGTCTCGTTATCGCTTGCACACAGTACTTTGGGGACGAGGCCGCAATATCGTGGCGATCTAGTTCATGGTGGCATAGTCTCGAGCTCGGAAGTGAGGGAAGGAAGAACGAGGTGTCAAGGTGCATCGATCGTTGGAGGAAGGCAGTTCGATCTGGGGAGGAGGTGCTGTCAGTTTGAGGTGCTCTCGAGAGAGTTGTTAGTGAGGTATTATTTTCATTATTAATTTAATTTAATAAATGTTACATATACAGGAAGGAAGTATACAGCGAGTTTTAAAATTTATTTTGATTTCAAAGCAGTTTTGTTTAAAATAGAATCGGCCATATATATTTGGAACAGTAAAATAAATTCTTATTTTTGTTATTTATTAAAGAGAAAAATATATGCATAATTCTAAACTCACAATTTTTTTTTAAATGATAAATAAGATGGTTAAATCATCATTTAATTTAATTTTAAAATGTATTGTAGTGATTAAATTATTTAATCTGTTTGTTTAATTATTTTAGATACTAAAGATTTCAAAGGGAAATTAGTTAAATCAAATTATAAGTTAAAATCAAATATGTAAACGGTGATAAATTGTTTGATAATCAAATAGTAATAAATTGTGAATTGTTTATTTAAGGTCAAACATTTGGACATCCAGAGCAATATTGAAGTGGATTGCGATTGAAAATAAAAGGTGAGTTAATCTCACTCAGTTTAAAAATTTAAATGATTAAATTTAAATAATTGATTGTATGGTTGAATTGATTAATGTGATATAGTATGATACTTTGAAATTGGTGAATTATATTGTGCTAACGTCTATGGATGCAGGGAAAAATAGGTTGGAGGGATCCAACTGGATCCCTCAACATTTATTTAAATTATTTAATACCCTCCGTTGTGATTATTTTATATTCTGTGATGAATATTATTGACAATTGGAATATTAGATGTTATGGTTTACCTGGATATGTTCCGGTGCACTAATTTATCAAGATATATAGAATTGGAATTTGGAAATAAACTGAAGAGAATTTGTAAGTGAAATAATTATAGAGAATTTAAATAAATTAGGAATGAATTGGATAAGAATAATAATAGTTTTAAATTCTAATAAATAAATTCCGTATATGGAAGTGAAATTTTGAATAAACAGAAGATCAATGAATTTTTAAACTTCAGTATAATCAAAACATTTATTTAAAAATTCAAGGTTTAAATTATTTAAGAAGAATAAAGAATAAATGGGAGAAAAAAAATTTGAAATTGGTATATTCCATTAAAGGATTTAAAATCAAACGGAAGATAATAACAAAAATAGTAAAATCCTTAGTTAATGAATTTTGAAATGAACTGAGTAAGTAAAGAAATTTATTTCAAATGGAATGAATTGGAAATCAATTTGGAAAACTGATTTAAGTGATTGAAGTTTGGAATTTTTCTCTGGATAACCAAGTATGTTTTTAAAAAATATATAAATTAAATGTTTTATAGTTGTTTTTTTAAAGAAAGCAAATTTCGTAAAATTTACTATTTCTATTATTTAAAGTCTAAAGTAAGTATTTTCTTTAATCTATTCTAGCAATAATTATTAAGAAGTAACTTAGTATTTTGTTTTTAAAAGTAGAAATCTGGTTTTATATGTTATTAAGTAACCTTATTTTCAAATATTCATATAGTATGTATTTTTAACAAATTATTAAAGTAATTTTAACTTGAATGTTTTAAAATATATTTTAAAAGTAAAGTGTTTTAAATTAATTTAGAAAAATCTAGTTTTGTGCTTGGTGATTCCAGAAGAAATAAAAATGCTTGAAATTTATTCTAAGAAGGCAGATAGTTTTGAAAACTGTTTTCAAGGAGTTTGAAAAGTAAAAATATATCTTGTGAAGATATTTTTGAAGTTAATAAATAATTTGGGAAATTATTTATTGTGTGATGGATGCTGTGAATATTAATTGATAGTTAAATAACCGACTATCAATATTGGACAATGCGTTGATCGTTTCGAAGAGACTAGGATCGAGATTTGTTTCTCGAAAACCACTTCGATCCGGTTTGTACGTTTCGTGAAAACAATTTTGGATTCGAAGATGGAGCAGTGAAGTGCAAGGGCTAGTCGCTACTAATCCTGAGGATATTTCCAAAGTGGATGTAGTACGAATAGTGCCTTCGGTTCCGTTCGAACCCGGGACAGACTTGTATGGATGAATGCTTGCGAAACATCGTCAGGTGGACGATGGGCATGTAAAGGATATGGTCTAAAAAGGTAACGCTTAGCCTCAAGCCTCATCAAATTGGAATGAATGAAAATCAGGGGTTATGCAGCAAGGCTAGGTGGGTAGCACCCTAGCAGGGTGAGGTCATTCCAGTCTAGATGTCCCTTTTTATTTCGGCTTAGTGGGCGGTTGCTTATCCCAACCGCGGGGTGATCTCACTCGAGATTATCCAGTAAGGGGTAGTCCCGGCCTTGTGTTGCAGGGGAGCGGGCGTACTCCTCGATACGGTGATCTAGGCCCCGTACTGTGACAGGTGGTACCCCAGTGCCTAGTCATTAGTTGGAAATCCATTCTCCCGACGAGCCTTGTACGAGTTTTGTTTGTATTACCCACTCTGTGGCTAGTAGCTGGAATTTAATAGATGTAACAATCTCGGCTATTTTATAAGTATTTGTATATAGACCCTATTATAATATCAGAGGATTTCTATAAAAATCGTTTTAGCTATCGTAAGGTAAAAATCCGACATGTTTATTTGTGGCGCGGTCTTACGAGATGCTTTTGTTTTCAAAGGATTTTTGAAACTTAATAATCAATTGGGTGTGATTTTCTCACGCTGGTATTCCAGACTGACTCGGGTGTTATTTAACTGTAATGCTCGGGTCAAACCGAGTATTATAGGATACAGGATTTGATGCTGTGGAGCTCAGGAGCCGAGCTGGATGACCATGCGTATTTCTTACTTGTTTATATACATATATTTCTGCTGTGTTGAGTTGTGCATCCATTTGTATGATATTGATGTTGAGCTGAGTTGATGTACTCTGATGAAGAAATATATAAACATGTATATCTGATTTGTTTTGTGTAAAGATCATTTATTATCTATTATATTTTATTCCGCTGCGATGGTTAGATTCTGATGTTGTTTTCTATTTTCTTCTTCTACCTCTCCTTCTTTAACCCAAATGGTTCGTATTTCTATACAACTTGAGTTGATTGTTGTAGAATAGTGTTGACTAAAGGGGTTCGGATTTGCAGGCTGTTACACTTGGTATCAGAGCTTAGGTTGGTGATAACCTTGGCTCTGGTGGGAATTACTCATAAAATAGAGTCTATAGTACTCTAAAATGAGTCTGAGCGTATTAATAGATATGAGCGCGTATTTATTAGTGAATATAAATTGTTTTAATATTGTGTTGGTTGGTTTATTGAGTGGCATATGAACCTTCGTCGACACAGTCTGCGCAACTGTATCGAAGAGGTTTCTAAACACTTAAATAGAAAAATCGGCACGGTATTGTTTTAAATGTGGGTAAATAAAATAATTTTACCCAAAAATATATTTTGATATAAAGAAAGTTTTTGTAAACTACTTAGCTAATATATGGTTGCATGGATGTTAGAAACGATAATATTAAAGTATTATCATTGTTAAGTGAAAATTTAACTAGAAATTGAAAATATAACCAAAGTTTAAGGGAATAAATTCATTATAAAATGAAATTTATAAATATTAATTATAAATGTAAATTATAAATTGAAATATAATCACATGAGAATTTGTATGAGCATAAGCTGTGCAAATGAATTATAGTAAAAATTTATTCAAGCAGGATTGGAAAATTTATAACCCCGGAGATTTTGGAAGTATTTTGAAGATAAATAGTAGCATTGTTGTTTTTGGGGTATTTCTGAAAGGAAATTGTTTCAAATAAATTTTGGGAAGAGATATAACATTGAATTCACTTTAGTAGCTGGAAAATAACTTCGGTGATGACTGCAGCATCATCGATGTTTATTTTCGAGTTTCTAAGTGACAGATTGCTGCCAAAAAATTATTCGTTCAGAAAAGCTAGTTGTTTTTGAAAGTCTCAAAGGAAATTTGTTAGGAATGAAACCAGGATTGGTTTGACTTTTGAGAAGTATGATTTGAGATGTTGGAGATTTCAAAAAGATTTGAACCCAAAAGTTGGGTGTTTAAAAATCCTGATGAGATAGTTGTAAGCTTATAAATTAAGATGATTTTTAAATCAGGAAGGGAATATAAGCTTTGAATGTTGGAATTTAAATTAAAAGAGAAAAGTAAAAAAAATGAAATTAACTTGGATGAGAAATAAAAATTTAGCTGGATTAAAATAAATTGAATAAGCTGAAATAATATCCAGTTATATTCGAATTAAGTTGAAGTCGAATTGAGTTAAATAAATCTGAGTTAAAATAAAATTGAATTGGAATTAAATTCTTACATGGATAACTAGAAAATAAGTTGGATAAGGAATAAATTGGATAAGAATTAGATTGAAATAAATAAACTAGAATAACTTATAAAAGAATTAAAATGCATGGAATAAAATATGCTTGGGTTATAAATAAGCATAAGGCTTGAGTTAAAATAAAAGAAGAATATATTCAAGCCTATGATAAATGGAATTGTGTAAATTATAAGTGATGACTTATAAAATTGAAAATGGAATGCAAAATGCAAAATAAATATTGTTTGATGTTTTGGATAATAAAACGAAAGACAATCCAAACTTGAATTATAAAATAAATTGAACTGAGAAAATTAAATGAAGTGATATTTGGAATTAAAAATCAAGTATTGAACTATAAATAGGAGAGAACTAATTTGTTAATAAATTGGTTAATGTAATGTTAAATAAAGCTGAATTGTGAATTGATAATGAAGATTGGAAATAAAACTCAAGTTATAAATCCAATTCGACTTGAATTGTTAGTGAAATGGATAGTGGATTCAGACTTGAGTTATAAATTAAAAATTTAACTTGAGGAGTTAACAAATTAAATATAATTGGAAATGTGTCGAATAAAGGAAAATGAAATAGATTAAAACAGTAATGGTTAGAATTGCAAATAAAATCTAAATAAGTGGAAATAAATTGGAAACGGCCTTGTAATAAATTGAATGAGTGAATCTTGAAAGTTAAATTTTATAATAACTAATCAAATGAAATTGCAGATTTAAAATGAGATTTAATTGAGAGAGAATTAAGTTGAATAGAAAAGAAAATTTACTTGTGAAATGAGAATGAGCTTAAGTATAAAAATTTGAAGTAAATTGACTTAAGCTAAATAGATGGGAGAGTTGAATTGAATTCAACTTAAACTAAGTTTAATGATATTGGATTGGATTTAAAACCAAGTGAAAATAAATTTGAATCGAATTAAAATTCGGTGAGTTACAGATTGTCACGACCCGAAAATTTCGATTTCGAAATTTCCAGAAAGTTAGTGAAAAGAAGAAAGAGAAAGAAGAAAGAGATAGAAGAAGAACAGAAGAGAAACACACAATCTCACATTCGCAGCGGATAAAATATAATATCATATAAATAATAGTTTTACAAGAAGAACTACATCATTACACTTATATCTTTATACATCAGAGTTACATCATTACACAAATACCGGACAATTAAAAACTAACTTGTCCCAGATAAATACAGCAAAACACCTCATACGTTCCTGCCATCCAGCTCGTCTCCTGAGCTCCAGAACGTCCTTACCTGAAAATCTGTAATACTCGGTCTGACCCGAGCATTACATCAAAGTAACACCCGGGTCAGGCTGGAAACCAGCGTGAGTAAACCCATCTAACTTGGAATACAAAAGCATACAATTTATATAAACCCGGGGTAACTTATATCAATCTACACTTCACAAGTTATTATAGACATAAACCATTTCACACATCAATTTCTAAGTGCCAAAACTTAGATTTAAATGGTCCAATTTACTTAAGTCATTCCACTTCAGCCTATTAGTTTCACATATCAAATTATAAGAATCGAAGTGGTTTCAGTATTCACTAATACCCGACTCCGGTCTCTTCGAATACAATATCATCTCAGCCAAGTTATTCAAGTGAAATACAATTTAACCTTAAATAGGATGTTACTTCTACACTGCAAATTTATCATCGATGGATAACCACATCATCACTTTTTAAAATCAATCATCCTTAATCCTGCTTATTTAACATTACTTAATCACAATCCCAATTGATTAATTATCTCTTAATTCATCAATCTCAATTAATCATCTTGGACTAATTTATCTTTAATTACATTAAGTAATTAATCTTAATTAAACCATATTATTAATCACCATTGATTAATCGCATTCAGTAATTAACTACCCTTAATTACTTCATTGAATAAATTAAACCTTAATTTATTCTCTAATTAATCCCTTGATTTATCCCATTCAGACATCAAATATTCTTAATTACCTTATTTCAAAAATTAATTACCCTTAATTAATTATCTCAATAAATCCCCTGATTAATTACATAGGAATTTAATACAAATTACTTCCATCATTAACATCTTTAAATTACATCCAGTAATTACCATTAATTACTTCCTTAAGTAATTACGCTTTCATTAATTACATTAAGTAATTATTCATCAATCATCAAGTGTTTAAATTAATTAAACTTAATTAATTAATTATAAACTAATCACACTAAACACCATTAATTACATTAAGTAATTAATTACTTTCACTAAGTAATTAATCTTAAATAAACTCCACAATTGATTATCATTTAATTAATTAATTATAAAATAATACTAAGTTAATGATCCTCATTAACCAATAACAAATCTTTAATTACTTCTCCAAAGTAATTAACTGAATTAATCAGTATTAATTCTTAATTTATTTATAAAACTCATTAACTAATCTATAATTATTGAATTAATCAAGTGATAATCAAAAACTTAATAAATTATTAATTACTTGATTAATAAATTCAAATCATTAATTAATTTAAATCAAATCTTATTTAATTGATTGATTTCTTAATTAAAATTTAATTAAGTTAACTTACTTAATCCTTTTATTAATTAAATAAGACACTTAAGTATTCAATTAATTAATCTAATTATTAATTAATTAAATTAATTAATTATAAAACTTAATTACCTTGATCAATTATAAATCATTAAGTTCTAATTAACTTAATATAAACATAAATCACATTAATGATGAAATCATCATTAGCAAAGTATTTTAAAAACAACTTGCTTTTAAATTGCATCTACATTCCATTTTAAATTAAAATTTAAAATGAATCAAATTTTAATCTTAAACAAGGTTTAAGTATTCAAAACCTTCAATTTCTTTTTAAAGAATTTCCTACTTCTCTAAGTAAGTTTAAAAATAATTTTGCCCCATAATCATTTGAATAATTTAAAATATACTTTAAATATCCAAGTGGTTTTGAAAACACTTAAGTTAAAAAAAAACTTATTTTTATTTCAAACTAGAATTCAAAATCATGTTTAAAATTCAGATTTAAAAACTAAAATTTAAAATCCTATTTCCAGATTTTAAAAATATGTTATCAACACTTTATGATTCATCCTTAATTATAACATTTGAATTCATAAACTTATTTTCCTTTGAAAGCTTCCAGATTCAAATTCCAATTTGAATTCAGGAATTTCACCCCAGACTCTAACTAAAATTTTAAATCTTGTTTAAGACCTTATTTCCATATTTATAAACCACTTTATAAAATACTGTACAGGTTTTATATTTCTTTAAATATTTATCTGCAAATTATTTATTTGAAGTTTGAAATCTCAATTTCATTTGAATTCATAATTTAAAACTTGCTTTTCTTTCCATTTATTTAAAATTTTGTTTTAAAATTTAAAAAACTGAAATAGACAGGTTACATAAACAAAACCTGAAAAAAATGAAAATAACCCGGGCTCAACTTATTTTACTTCGAGTCATGAACCATATATCTTCGGGCAAACTCTCAACTTACTCGAGTACTTACTCGAGTAAAAATCTGCACTTTCCCAAACTTAATAAAACCCAAGATCTCTGGTCATCAACAACTATGAGCACCGTGCACATGCACAGTGGCTCTGACCTCCTCCAGCCAACTCCGGCAGCGTCAATACACCAGAATACAACTCCACTCGTCAACACAATCATCAAAACAATCCCATTCACCCGAATATCAAAACCAGCCTCTCTTCACAAACCTGGAAACACAGAGCAAACCCAAACCCCAAAACCTGTCAACGGCGAGTTCTCCTCCCTCAGACCATCGTTTGAGTCAAAACTTCGGCCACAACCTTGTCATAGTCCCAGCTACACTTCCCCAAAACCGCTCAACACTTGATCAAACTTTGAGACAGAATCGAACCAATTTCTTAACTTGCTCATAAACTAGGGTTACTGAACAAAAACCCTCACCACTGCTAATCCAAAAATCAATTCATCAGGCTGATAATTTTTATGATGAGCCTGATCACTGATCTTCATTCATAAGAAACTTCAAACTCCCAAATTTCCAAAATCAACAGAATTTTACAAATTCACATTTTTCAGATAAAAGTGAACTGCCCCTATAATCTTAAACTATAAATTGTGTTTTCTGACTTAAAAATCATGTTTTCTTGAATGGTTTCAGACCATAATCTTAATTCAATAAATTAAGGAATTTATGTTTATAAACAAATTCATGTTTACTGAACATCTTGGTTTCCAGAGAAGGTTTAAATTTAATTTACCTTATTTAAATTTTATTCTTAGATTTATGTTCAACAAACAATTTTGTTTGTAACTCATTCCACAATAATGGTTAGAATAAGGGACTACCAAAAATTCGAATTTAAAAACTTAAGTCAAGAACAACAGCAACCATGATACTCAACAGTAAATACATACTTATATAAATTCATAGTAATTGCCAGTAACTCATATACACACAAACAACTTGCTTCAGTATTATCATGCATCTATGGTTTATGATTTAGGAAGATGATGATGTTATTCACAAACAATATTTTTCAGAGGCAAATCAGGCAACCATATTACTTAATTATATTTAATAAAAAGGTTACTCACCTTTTAACAGAAGCACAGAGCACTCCCTTTCTACTTTGCTTAAATTTTGAATTACTGGAGCTTTAAAAACTTGATTCTAAACTGCAGTTGATTGAGACGAAGGAAAATGCAGATGTTTTGAAAACTCCATATTCTAAGAAATGCAGGCCTTGATTGAATATGCAGGTTTTTAGAACAGATCTATTTGCATGCTACAGATTTGAAAAGATTATAGGAATTCGACTTCATGAATTTGGGTTTTATTGGAGCTGTTTTCAGATTTTAGTTTTGAGGGAATTTATTTTAATTTTCCTCTTAGCTTTAGATTTAGAGAAATAGAAAAGAAAAAAACGGAGTTGAAAAATAAAGGGGTTTATATAAATAAACATGTGGTTTATTAAAATAGAGAAAATTAAAGTTATTTTTTTTAAAATGACACATGTCATTAATTTTAACAATTGTCAATTTGGGGTGTTTATCATTTAACATTTGTTAAATGATGCTTTAAGAAATCGACACATGTCTTTGTAAAGTAATTTGTGTTTTTAATTTAAATGTTAATAAAATTGTTATGCCTAATAAATTTGTTAGTTAATATTTAATATATAATTTTTTTTAGTTAAAACCTTTAAAATAAAATTTTTCTAATACATAAATACATATTTTAATTTATAAAATAAATTCTTTTTTTTAAAAGAAAATACTAGAAAACAATTTATATTCTTAAAAAAATCCAATAAAAATACATTTTAAAACCAAAGTATGATTTAAGATATATATATATATATATATATATATATATATAACTATCTTTTGAATTTCAATATAAATACCCAAATTCAGATTTAAATCTCAAATTAATTTAAACAAATACAATTTCAATTTGTATATAATAATTCTATCTATGTATAGATACAACACAATTACAAATATAAATATTTATTTGATCGGATTCATTCGTTCAATTTAAAATTTCAGTATATTATTTTATTTACCTCATTATAATATTAGTTACAATGCCCGAAAAATCTGGGTTATTACACAGATAATATTTAATGGAATGAAATTCTTAATTAAATAATTGTAAACCTTTAAAATTGTTAAAGGATTAAAATAACTTGGAGTCTATAAGAAAAATAGAGTGGCTTTAAGTGAATGCAGATAAGAAATGAATCGCAAATGAATAGATCGTGAATAAAATTGAAATGGTTATTGAATGAAATAGCCTGGATTGTCTTTGTGCTAAATAAAACAGTTTGGAATAAACAAATATGGAATAAAATGTAATGAATGGATTGTGAACAAAATTTAAATGAATGTGTCGAGCTAAACAAATGTTCGTGGATGAATTAAAATAAAAAGGACATTTAATTAGCAATAAAGATGAACCTAAGTTGTTAATGGTTTTGAATGGAACCTGTTTGAATAATGAACTAGTTTGGTTAATAAAATGAAATGCAAGTGAATGGATTCAAATCTGAAATGCAATGGAAATGAGAATATATGGATTGTGAATAAATTTAAAAATGGAATAGAATTAAGTATAAATTTAGTTGAAATCAATTTAAATTGGTTATAAAACATAAGTACTTATTTATTCACATAGATCTCGTCAAATTGCATAGAATAAATTGTCATTTGATGTAAATGGAAGTAATTAGGATGCTATGAATTGATAAAGGTGAAATAGAATCGATTTTGAAATCAATTGAATTGAATATGAGCTTGTTTGGGGTTAAAATAAATTGAAGGTAAGAAATGGTATTGTAAACCATTAAAATTAAATGAAATGGCGAGTGGATTGGTTGAAACAAATGCGTAAGTGTTAAAAACCATATAAGTTGCTTATAAACATTGTCTAGTTACATTGCTTTTAATATTCATGTGTTGTAGTTGTTTTAAAAGAGTGAAATGTTAATAAACTTCATATATATGGCACTTACATGTTTAAATTGAGTAAGTACAGGTATCTGGAAGCCGTGTGACTAGATATGGGTTGCATTAACTGCTAAATAAATAAGCCGTCTCTTAAAAATGCTAAATAAGGTACGCCTATGCAATAAAAATAGGAAATATGAACTGTTTTTGGTTTTTCCGACCGGGTGGGTAGATGTATATTTATCTCTATTGTCAAATTGCAAAAGCTCCTCCGTACAAAGGAGACTGCCAAAAATGTTCAGAAATTTTGGGAGTTAGAAATTTTTTGGAAAATTTTGTTAACGACAAACGAATTCAAATTGGAAACTAAAATAAGTTAGTAAATGAAACCAATTTAAAATAATGACATAAATTAGTTTTAAATGACAAATAAAATTTAAATATTCAGAGTTAAAGATAAATTGAATTCATATGGTAATGAAAGAATCAATTTGAATAGAAATAGATATAAACTGAAGTGGTAAGATGGAAATAAATAAAGAAACATATAAAATGCTTATGTTAACTTAAGTAAGGAATGGACAATTCTTAATTGGAAATTGAATATTGCAAAAATATTCTAAGTTGATATTTGGATGAATATTAGCATTTGGTAAGGGAGCCGATAAAATGTTTTTGAAATGTTGTGATTGGATATTAGTGCTAAGCAGGATATGCATGTATTATAAAGGGAAAAGGGAATTGGTTTTTGATTTCAAGAAGATAAATTTGAAATGCTCGACAAAAAGTTATGTATTTAAATTTGGTGTGAAATTTGATTCGGATTTGGATCGAGCCACTTGGCTTTTTGTTTTCTCTTTGGAGTTGGGAGGCCGTAGAGCCGTTTTGTAGTTGTACCGAGCTAGCCGCGCAAAGGAGACTCTGGCAAAAATTTTCGGAAATTCAGGGAATCAGAAAAATTTTGAGAAATTTTGATAATTCTAAATTTAGTTTTGAATTATAATTTGAATAGTTGAACAAGTAAGTTATTTGAAAATTATAGAAGGTTTTGGAAAAGTTTGGAAAGTTAATAAGAATAATAATGGGTCTTTTATAAAAAGATAGTTGGTAAGATGTTGTATTGTTAGAAACTGTTTGGTTTTGGGAAAAGTAAACGGGTTTTGGACCATTCTTCCTAATTAGTAATTTCGGGGACGAAATTCTTTTAAGGGGGGAGGAATGTGACGACCCGGAATATTCGAGCATTTAAAATTGGAATATTTAATTGATTTTAAATATTCAATAGAGTAATTTTAACTTGAATTACGAATATCACTATTTATTAGATAATTAAATTATTGAATTAAATAAGTGAAGTTGGGTAAAACGTTGAATCTGAAATTTTGAAGCCTGCTTAAATGATTTGAAGGCTTATAAAATTTATATTGATAACACTAAGGATAATAGAAGTTTTAAAATTGAATTTAACAGTGAATCGTTCAGTTTTGAAAATTTTATCATTTTAAATTGAATTTAAAAATAGCCTTCTGAGGCACAGTCTCAGATCGACGAAACCAGTTCCCCTGGACCCGTAATATTGAATTATTATCGGATTTCAATTTTCGTAATGTTTGGAGTTGTTGTGTGAGCATGGGGCATATAAACGCGTTGAAATTTTTATATCGAAAATTCAAATCGATTTCGTTTTTTTACGGAAAAAAATATAATAATAATAATACAGTTGCCTGTTTTATTTTCCTTTTTAAAATCACGAAATTTCTTTTATTCCAGGCTCCCTAATTGAATCAAATAAAACCATATCTTCGTTCCTTCTCTTGCAAGCTGAAATAAATAAATAAGTAAATAAATAAACCCGCTAATCCTCGTTCGCCCTTAACAAATCTTTACAATTAAGCCTCGTTCAGTTTCTAGAATACAAATTTTCTCCTTTATCTTCCTTCGAAAGACAGCAGGCTATATAATAAAAAAAATCACTTTCTTCCTTCTATTCAAGGACAAAACCTTCGATCGAATTTATGAAATCAACAATGGCCGCTATATCTCTGCCATGCTTTGTCGCTCGAAAACAAATTGAAACAGAAAAAAATGCCGAAAACCCTATTTCCTTTTCTAAATCAAATCGATCGGCGAGTGAAAGAAGTGATGGGTTTGGAATCGAATACGATTTCGAATCGAAGATTCGATGTTGAGGGATTCGAGCGCGACTGGCTCGTCAAGTGAGATCCTTGCTGTGTCGTCTCGTTATCGCTTGCACACAGTACTTTGGGGACGAGGCTGCGTTATCGTGGCGATCTGGTTCATGGTGGCATGGTCTCGAGCTCGGAAGTGAGGGAAGGAAGAACGAGGTGTCAAGGTGCGTCAGTTTGAGGAAGGCAGTTCGATCTGGGGAGGAGGTGCTGTCAGTTTGAGGTGCTCGCGAGAGAGTTGTTAGTGAGGTATTATTTTCATTATTAATTTAATTAATAAATGTTACATATACAGGAAGGAAGTATACATCGAGTTTTAAAATTTATTTTGATTTCAAAGCAGTTTTGTTTAAAATAGAATCAGCCATATATATTTGGAACAGTAAAATAAATTCTTATTTTTGTTATTTATTAAAGAGAAAAATATGTGCATAATTCTAAACTCACAATTTTTTTTTAAATGATAAATAAGATGGTTAAATCATCAGTTAATTTAATTTTAAAATGTATTGTAGTGATTAAATTGTTTAATCTGTTTGTTTAATTATTTTAGATACTAAAGATTTCAAAGGGAAATTAGTTAAATCAAATTATAAGTTAAAATCAAATATGTAAACGGTGATAAATTGTTTGATAATTCAAATAGTAATGAATTGTGAATTGTTTATTTAAGGTCAAACATCTGGAAATCCAAGGCAATATTGAAGTGGATTGCGAATGAAAATAAAAGATGACTTAATCTCACTTAGTTTAAAATTTTAAATTTAAATGATTAAATTTAAATAATTAACTGTATGGTTGAGTTGATTGATGTGATATAGTATGATATTTTGGAATTTGTGTATTATATTATGCTAACGTCTGTGGATGCAGGGAAAAACAGGTTGGAGGGATCCAACTGGATCCCTCAACATTTATTTAAATTATTTAATACCCTCCGTTGTGATTATTTTATATTCTGTGACGAATATTATTGACAATTGGAATATTGGATGTTATGGTTTACCTGGATATGTTCCGGTGCACTAATTTATCAAGATATATAGAATTGGATTTTGGAAATAAACTGAAGAGAATTTGTAAGTGAAATAATTATAGAGAATTTAAATAAATTAGGAATGAATTGGATAACAATAATAATAGTTTTAAATTCTAATAAGTAAATTCCGTATATGGAAGGGAAATTTTGAATAAACAGAAGATTAATGAATTTTTAAACTTTCGTATAATTAAATCATTTATTTAAAAATTCAAGGTTTAAATTATTTAAGAAGAATAAAGAAGAAATGGGAAAAAAAATCTGAAATTGGTATATTCCATTAATGGATTTAAAATCAAACGGAAGATAATAATAACAATAGTAAAATCCTTAATTAATGAATTTTGAAATGAACTGAGTAAGTAAAGAAATTTATTTCAAATGAAATGAATTGGAAATCAATTTGGAAAACTGATTTAAGTGATTGAAGTTTGGAATTTTTCTCTGGATAACCAAGTACGTTTTTAAAGTAATTTTTTAAATATAAATTAAATGTTTTATAGTTGTTTTTTTAAAGAAAGCAAATTTCGTAAAATTTACTATTTCTATTATTTAAAGTCTAAAATAAGTATTTTCTTTAATCTATTCTAGCAATAATTATTAAGAAGTAACTTAGTATTTTGTTTTTAAAAGTAGAAATCTGGTTTTATATTTTATTAAGTAACCTTATTTTCAAATATTCATATAGTATGTATTTTTAACAAATTATTAAAGTAATTTTAACTTGAATGTTTTAAAATATATTTTAAAAGTAAAGTGTTTTAAATTAATTTAGAAAAATCTAGTTTTGTGCTTGGTGATTCCAAAAGAAATAAAAATGCTTGAAATTTATTCTAAGAAGGCAGATAGTTTTGAAAACTGTTTTCAAGGAGTTTGAAAAGTGAAAATATATCTTGTGAAGATATTTTTGAAGTTAATAAATAATTTGGGAAATTATTTATTGTGTGATGGATGTTGTGAATATTAATTGATAGTTAAATAACCGACTATCAATATTGGACAATGCGTTGATCGTTTCGAAGAGACCGGGATCGAGATTTATTTCTCGAAAACCACTTCGATCCGGTTTGTACGTTTTGTGAAAACAATTTTGGATTCGAAGATGGAGCAGTGAAGTGCAAGGGCCAGTCGCTACTAATCCTGAGGATATTTTCAAAATGGATGTAGTAGGAATAGTGCCTTCGGTTCTGTTCGAACCCGGGACGGACTTGTATGGATGAATGCTTGCGAAACATCGTCAGGTGGACGATGGGCATTCTATGGGATATGTTCTAAAAAGGTAACGCTTAGCCTTAAGTCTCGTCAAATGGGAATGACTGAAAATCAGGGGTTATGCAGAAAGGCTAGATGGGTAGCACCCAAGCAAGGTGAGGTCATTCCAGTCTAGATGTCCCTTTTTATTTCGGCTTAGTGGGCGGTTGCTGATCCCAACCGCGGGGTGATCTCACTCGGGATTATCCAGTAAGGGGTAGTCTCGGCCTGGTGTTGCAGGGGAGCGGCGTACTCCTCGGTACGGTGATCTAGGCCCCGTATTGTGACAGGTGGTACTGCAGTACTAGTCATTAGTTGGAAATCCATTCTCCCTACGAGCCTTGTACGAGTTTTGTTTGTATTACCCACTCTGTGGCTAGTAGCTGGAATTTAATAGATGTAACAATTTCGGCTATTTTATAAGTATTTATATATAGATCCTATTATAATATCAGAGGATTTTTATAAAAATCGTTTTAGCTATCGTAAGGTAAAAACCCGACATGTTTATTTGTGGCGCGGTCTTACGAGATGCTTTTGTTTTCAAAGGATTTTTGAAATTTAATAATCAATTGGGTGTGATTTTCTCACGCTGGTATTCCAGACTGACTCGGGTGTTATTTAACTGTAATACTCGGGTCAGACCGAGTATTATAGGATACAGGATTTGATGCTGTGGAGTTCAGGAGCCGAGCTGGATGACGATGCGTATTTCGTACTTGTTTATATACATATATTTTCCGCTGTGTTGAGTTGTGCATCCATTTGTATGATATTCATGTTGAGCTGAGTTGATGTGCTCTGATGATGAAATATATAAACATGTATATCTGATTTGTTTTGTGTAAAGATCATTTATTATCTATTATATTTTATTCCGCTGCGATGGTTAGATTCTGATATTGTTTTCTATTTTCTTCTTCTACCTCTCCTTCTTTAACCCAAATAGTTCGTATTTCTGTACAACTTGAGTTGATTGTTGTAGAATAGTGTTGACTAAAGGGGTTTGGATTTGCGAGCTGTTACACACGAAAGACACTTCAACGAACTTCAAGAAGAGATCTAATACATTCAACATGAATTTGAAGAATTCTCCTACATCGGAGTTCTTGTTGTTTGTCTAAGTGGTGTTGTAATTGAAGATTGTTGTATAAGTTGTAATTGAATTAGCAATAAAGGAGATTAAAGTGGACGTAGGCTTAACTTGAAGCCGAACCACTATAAAACCGTTGTCTCTTTACTGTTTTTTATGTGACTTTTTTACTTACTTCTAATTCCCGTATTGATGGGTGGTGCTTTCACTTTATCTCTACTTACACCGGGGTGTTAGCGTTCAATTTTAGCATTAACATTTTTGGCGCTTTCATTGAGAACATCGAACTCATGGTATTTTCATCATTGCTTCATAAAAGTTTGTTGAAAGAATCTCTCTCAAAACCAGAAGTCTATCAGAGATCATGGCTCCTGGAAGAAAGCGCAGATCTACTAGACCCGTTGATGTCCATGAAAATACTACCACTTCTCCTTCATCAAGTCAAGCAGCTCCAAGTGCTAGAATTACAAGGGCAGAGTTGGATGCTGCAGTGTCCGGGTTATATCAGCAGATGGAAGCCCAGAATGCTTTAATGCTTGATAGGTTGAATGCTTTGCTCGGAGCTAACCGTCAACCAGTCAATAATGAAGAAAACTTTGCTGATGATGTTCTTAATCCTGAAGAGAGGAATATTCCTCAAAAGGCAACTAGCCCCGCTAAAGAGGCACCTCCCCAGGCTGGAGGATCAAGGCCATAGCCGACTCTCCGCGAACGTTTGTCTAGGCAAACTTCCGAGAAAATGGCTGAAGTCTATCCTGCAGAGCCTCTGAACGATGAGGAATATCTCTCAGGAATGGTTCGACAGGTTATGAAAGAAAGTATGCAATGGGAAGAAGATGAAAAGGAATGGGGGTTTGCTCCAAGCAAAACTCCGTTCACCGAAAGGATTCTAAAGGAGGAATTCCCAAGGAAGTTTGTTCCCCCTACCATCCCGGCTTATAAAGGAACAAGCGACCCTAACCAATTCCTATATAAGTATGACTGGCACATGACTGGTGCCGGAGCATCGGATGAGATCAAATGCCGGTACTTTCCGGTATACTTGGAAGGAGTGGCTGTACTCTGGTTCACAAAGCTTCCGGTCCGGTCTGTAGACCAGTTCTCCGATTTAACTCGGAAGTTTAAAGAACAATTCAGGTTGTATGCTTCAAAGGCGAAGGACATAATGTCATTGTCCAGCCTGGAACAGAATCCCAGAGAATCTATTAGATCTTTCTTAAACTGCTCCAACATAGCCTTGGCTGAAGTCGACAATGCAGAGCCACGAATGGTTTTGACATACTTAATGAGGGCCATCGACAAATCGAGTGAGTTTGGGGTATGGTTGAAGATGAAGGAACCAAATTCGCTTGAGAAATTCTACAAGAAAGCTGTCGAGTTTATGCGCTTGGAAAGCCTTCCTGCACCGGTGAAAGTGGATGGACAGAGGTTAAGAATAACACTGCTGCTCCTACCAAAAAGGAATCCGGAAGTCAGAAGAGGGAGAATAACGGTAGGAAGAAGCAGAAGGATGTGAAGAAACCTTCCTTCTTGAAACCTTCAGATTTCACCCCTTTAACTGATACTCCGGAGAATATCTTTTTCGCTACTAAAGATGCCGTGGAATATCCTAAACCACCTACGTTGAAAGTTGGGAAAAAGACTGTTCAAAGTGGGAGATTTTGTAGGTTTAATCAACCCGGTCATGATACTAACGAATGTCGCCATCTGAAAAGTTTGATTGAGGAACTGCTGAGAGAGAACAAGCTACCACAATGTGTTAAGAGAAATAGGAACAACCCAACTTCATCTACCGAGGGCCGACAACGTCCTGCTCATCCATCTGGCTCAGGTGAGAGGACTACTGCGCATGAATCAGAAAGGCCTGTTATTAATGTAATCACGGGAGGTCCTCACCCGGCAGGCAGAAGCTGGAGCGAGATGGAAAGATATGCTCGTGCTTTGAAATATACCCCAGCAGAAGAGAATGTTTTTGTGTTGGAAGACGCTGCACCTTTGAAGCAGCAAAGAACTTTTAATGATGATATTGTGTTCAGGGCCAGGGACTCTATGGGTGTTGAAGCTCCTACCATGGATCCCTTGGTCATCTCTACAGGCATCGGGCCTGCTATTGTAAGAAGGGTGCTTGTTGATTGCGGTGCCTCTTGCAATATCCTCTTCAAAAAGACATTCGATCAAATGAAGATTCATATGGCTGATGTTCAGGCTTCATCGCAGAAGATTGCTGGGTTCACTGGGGAACCAAAGCAGCCAATTGGAACTATTGACTTATTTGTTGAACTTGGAGAGGGGCAGAAACAGGTGGTTCGAAAGAAGACTTTTGTGATTGTTGACGAATTTTCTGCCTACAATGCCTTCCTATGCCAGCCAACTCTTGCAGCATTCAAGGCAATTCTCGCCTCGTGGTGCCTCATTATGAAGTTCCCCACGGATAATGGCGTTGGTGTTATTAAAGGGGATCAGAATGCTGGGCGAGAATGTCATCTAATAGAGTTGCGGGAAGCAAGGAAGAGAGAGATGGGAAAGGATGCGGCAGCTCCACTCCGCATCAAAGAACCAACCTTGTAGCAATTACAGGGTGGACCCTGCACTGACGAGCATAGTGGAGCACGAAAAGAAATGGATCCAGAAAAGCCAGTACGGGGGAGAATAGAGTGGTGCCAGTGGAAGTAACGATGCAAGTACCCGTTGATCCAAAAGATTCAAACAAGGTGCTAAATGTGGGTTCGCAACTTAGTGTGAAGTTTCAGAACATTTTGATGTCATTTCTGAAAGGAAATCTAGATGTATTCGCTTGGAGTCATGCCAATATGTGTGGAATATCTCCAGAAATCGCGGTATACACTCTGAATATTGATCCGAAATTTACACCTATGAAGCAGAAAAGAAGAACGCAGGGTCCAGAAAGGTTAGCATCATTGAAAGAAGAAGTAGATCGGCTCATGGAGAATGGTTTCATCAAAGAGTCCACTTATCCAAATTGGGTTTCTAATCCGGTGCTGGTTAAAAAAGCAAATGGAAAGTGGAGAGTATGCATCGATTTTTCAGATTTAAACAAAGCCTTCCCCAAAGACTGCTTCCCGTTACCCAGGATTGATCAGTTGGTGGATGGGATGCTTACTCCGGATATAACCAAATCATGATGCATGAGCCAGATCAGGAGGACACGAGCTTCATCACCGATGTCGGTCTTTACTGCTACAGAGTCATGCCCTTTGGACTGAAGAATGCGGGGGCAACTTACCAAAGACTTGTTAATGCTATGTTAAGCCATAGATTGGCAAAACTATGGAAGTTTACGTTAATGATATGTTGGTGAAGTCAAAGAAAGCAGTGGACCATATGGATCACTTGGCAGAAATGTTCGCAGTCCTCCGAAAGTATGGAATGAAGCTTAATCCATTGAAATGTTCATTCGGGGTAGAGTCCGGGAAATTTTTGGGTTTCATTGTGAGTGCTAGGGGCATTGAAGCTAATCCTGCTCAAATTATTGCTTTGAGAGAAGTCAAAGCCCTAGGACAAAGAAGGAATTGTAGAGCCTCAATGAGAAAGTTGCTGCTTTGAGTCGGTTTATTTCCAAGGCCACGGATAAATGCATTCCATTCTTTGACGCTCTAAAGAAAGGAAAAAAAACTTTGAATGGACTTCGGAATGCCAGAAAGCTTTCGATGAACTAATTTGTCACATGGAAGCGCCTCCAATACTATCTAAGCCCAACAACGGTGAATATATTTTCATATATTTAGCGGTTTCGTCTCATGCTCTCAGTGCAGCATTATTACGAGAAGATGCTCAGCGTCTGGTCTACTACATCAGCAAGAGATTTACTTGGGCAGAGATGAATTATTCAAAGCTAGAAAAGCTCGCCTATTGCCTACTGATAGCTTCCAGAAAGTTGATGTCATATTTTCAAGCTCATCCTATCAAAGTTCTCACTGACCAGCCTCAAAAGCAAGTCTTGTTTCGCGCTGAGACTTCGGGTCGTCTTCTGAAGTGGAATATTGAACTCAGCCAATATGATATCACTTACCATCCCCGAAGAGCAATCAATGGACAAGCTTTAGCAGATTTCATTACAGAATACATAGATAAAGGTGACAGCGAGGAAGAAGTTACTAATGACATCCCGACCCGATGGAAACTATATGTTGATGGCGCAAGAAACGACTATTGTTCTGGAGCTGGGGTTGTGTTTGAAACCCCCGAAGGGCAATCATTATGCTACGCATTGAGATTGGAATTTCCTTCGACAAATAATGAAGCAGAATATTAAGCTATTATTGCCGGCTTGAAGATTGCTAAAAAACTGAATATCGAAGTGTTGCAGATCTTCAGTGATTCACAGCTTATTGTATGCCAAGTCAAGAAAGAGTTTCAAACTAAAGGAGGAAATCTGCCTGCTTACTTGTCAAGGGCCTGGGAACTTCTCGATGATTTCGATCATTATACGATAAGTCATATACCAGGGAAGAGAACATGAAGGCAGATTCTCTCGCAAAGTATTCAAGCACTGGCGAAGCTTAATTACTGGGATTGGTTCCTGTAGAAGTCTTGTCAGCCCCAAGTATTGATGAAATGGAGATTGATTGGATCATGACTGTTTCTCAAGAGCAAGAGTCGTGGATGACTCCAATCAAGAAATATTTGCTTAATGGCTCCCTTCCAGAAAATTCAAAAGAGCGTCAGAAGCTGTTAAGGAAAGCCTTAAGATATGTAATGCAAGACGGTCGGTTGTACATACGGGGATTCTCAATGCCATTACTCCGATGTGTAACCAAGGAAGAGGTTAAGACAATTCTAGCTGAAGCACACGGAAGAGTGTGTGTGGATCATTCGGGTGGTCAAACTCTAGCAAAGAAAATTCTCCGCTATGGTATTTTTGGCCAGATATTAATCGTGATGCTGCTAGCTACGCCCAAAAGTGTGACCGATGCCAAAGATTCGCAAAAATCCCAAGAGCACCTTCCACCGAGCTAGCGCAGATGGTTAGTCCATGGCCATTTGCTATTTGGGGAATAGATCTCATCGGGCCTTTGCCAACTGCCAAGTCCGGAATCAGATATGCTATTGTTGTTGTTGATTATTTCACTAAATGGGCTGAATATGAAACATTAGCTACTATTACCTCTAAAAAGATGATAAACTTTGTCGCTAAGAATATCATTTGCAGGTATGGTGTGCCTCAAAAGATAATCACAGACAATGGTACCCGATTCGAAAGTGAAGAGTTCCAGGACTTTTGCAAGCGATTCAAAATCCAAAAAAGCTTTTCAGCAGTGGCTCATCCGTAGGCAAACGGGCAAGTGGAAGCAGTAAACAAAATTATCAAGTCAACCATCAAAAAACAGCTGGAAAAAGCAAAAGGTGGTTGGGTCGATAAGCTGCCATTAGCACTATGGGCATACAGAACTACCCACAAAACTGCGACTGGGCACACTCCATTCTCATTAGCATATGGATCAGAAGCAATGATTCCGGTGGAAATAGAAGTCCCTTCACATAGAAGAATTCATTTCAACCAAGCTGAAAATGAAGGGTTGCAACTTGAAGCACTTAACTTCCTTGATGAAAGAAGGGAAGAGGCTCAACTCAGAGTTGCAGCTCATCAGCAATGGATTGCCAGGCACTTCAATTCCAAAGTTCGCCAATGCAGCTTTGAGATTGGGGATCTAGTTTTGAAAAGGATCACGACGACAACAGGAGTGTTTGCGCCAAATTGGGAAGGTCCGTATGTCATAGGCAAAAAACTTCTTGATGGCACTTTCAAACTGACAACTGTCGAAGGAGATCCAATTCCAAGAGCTTGGAACAGCAATCACTTGCGTCCATATTTTACTTAAAAGCTTTGCTTAAATTTTTAAAATGATTATGGATGTATGATTCTTGTATTGCAAGATATTGTAAAACTGAGTGCAAATGAATAATAAGAACTATAAAGTGGATGTAGGCCCAGTTCTTGGCCGAACCACTATAAATCTTGTGTTCTCTACTATCACAAAATGCCTGTTTTGTCTCGATGTGTAAATACTTTAAATGTATTGCTAAAATGTCGATTTAACATTGCAGGCCCTTAAAACAAAGCTTACCCATCACAAGGCTAAGCGATCCATGAAATCACTCAATAAACAAATGTCAAGCCATAAAAAATTCCAGATTTCAAATCCTATATAAGGAGTGCTTCATGCAAACAGTTAGTGATTCCGTCGGACTCGCTTAACAATGAAGTACACTTCTTTGGATAAGACAAACTACTTGCAAAAGAAAGGAACATGTGCTTGGAAATGATAACGGGGAATCGCTAATGAGCAAATGACGAACAGACATGGGCGAGCAGAAAGAAAATAGCCAAAAAGGAGTCCTGCCTCTCAACAAAAAGGTTGGTGGAACCACCGGAGGGCACCTTCCCAAAGCAAAGGCACCGGGCCCTTGCTAGCTGATTGCGATCGTTTGTGCAAACGAACATCCGGTTGGATAGCTTGCGTCTGCCCCGTGGATCCACTTAACCATGAGACGCAACCTTCATGACGAGCCAACCACCCCAAAGACCTCTTCGGAGGCAAAAGACCTCTTCGGAGGCACAAGCCTTCTTCGGAGGCACAACTCTTCGGAGGATAAAGACCTCTTCGAATTCAAAAGACCTCTTCGGAGGCACAAGACCTCTTCGGAGGCACAACTCTTCGGAGTACAAAGACCTCTTCGGAGGCACAAGCCCTCTTCGAAGGCACAACTGTTCGGAGGATAAAGACCTCTTCGGAGGCACAAGACCTCTTTGGAGGCACAACTCTTTGGAGGATAAAGACCTCTTCGGAGGCACAAGACGTCTTCGGAGGCACAACTCTTCAGAGGATAAAGACTCTAACGAGGCACGCCGAAAAAAGAAAGTTCTCTACTCAACCAAAAATGATTAGTGGAATCACCGAGGGCCCTTGTTAACTAGTTGCGATCGTTTGTGCAAACGGACATCCAATTAAGTAACTTGCGTCTGCCCCGTGAATCCATTCAACCATGAGAGAGTAACTTCCAAGCAATCAAATAAAGACCTCTTCGGAGGCACAAGACCTCTCCCGAGGCACCACAAGCCCTCTTCAGAGGCACTCGCCTTCACCAAAGTCACACACCTGCCCTCTTCGGAGGCAGAAGACCTCTCCTGAGGCACCACAAGACCTCTTTGGAGGCACAAGACCTCTTCGGAGACACAAGACCTCTTCGGAGGCACGTCCCAAGAAAAGCACTTTCAAGTGAACGAAGCAAAAAAGCCCTCCAACGAGGCACAACAAGAATATAAAAAAAGGAAAAAAAAGAAAGCCCTCTTCGGAGGCACACTGCAACTCTTAAGGAAAGATCAATTTCTCCATCTTGAAAATATTCTTCCCCAGAAGTTGTGGTGCCAATTCAAAACCTTCTTTGGAAACTCGCTTCACCGCGTAGGAGAATCCACTTGTCAAAAAATAAAAGTGACTATCTTCGAAAGTGAAGTGTAAAAACTTTTCCAAACAAAAGAGAGAGAAGACTTCTCCAATACAAGGCACACTCTACTAAAGCAGAGTAACATTTCCTCAAAATGAAAAAATTATTCTCTAAACAAAGAGTGCAAGCCTTATCAAAATGGAAGAAGTGTTCTCCAACTTAAGAGTGCAACTCTTCTCGAAATAGAAGTTTTGTTCTCCAACTTAAGAGTACAAGTCTTCGCGAAACAGAGGAACTGTTCTCCAAAGTGTTATCAAATGAAAGAAGTTGCAATAAGTCATGGTATGGGGGCAATACAATACAATATAGCTATATTAATAAAAGCAACGCTCAAGAAGCATACCACAAACTTATTGCAATATCACAGTGAAGAAACTTGTGCGAAAATAAGGAATAAATGCATTCACAAATATAGTCAAAAGGTTATACAAGTAAAAAGAATCATTTCATTCCATACTATAAAATTTTTATACCTGTGCAGGTTTCAAAAGAGCGGGGACCGGTGCCCGCACAAATCCCGATCAATACAAGCCTTTATGTACAAGCAAAAAGAAAAACAAGAAGAGAGAGTGAAACTCATTATTTCTTCTTCCCTCCACCTTTAGATCCCTTGCCTGACCTAATGGTTAACTTTGGAAGCTGGCCTGGACGGGTCGGGGAAGGAGGAGATAGAGGTGTAGTTGGGTCTACTTCTGCCTTCTCTTCGCTAACAGAAGTGCTTTTCCTTCTCCTCTTCAAAATTGCACGCTTCACCTTCTTTCTTGAACAAGACTCGCTGCCCGAAGGATAAGTGCAGGCAGTTTCGTGTCATCATGAAATTGCTCCGGAGTCTTTTCACCTTCTTCAAGTTCCTCAGCCTTCTGCTCTTGCAAAGCAGCCGGGTCATCCAAGCCTTGAAGAACTTCTATCAATTCTTCTTTCGACCCCGGTTGAGAAGCAGAAGGAGGAGTAATTTGAAGAAACGGAGGTGGAACAACTGGAAGAGGAGAAGTCTGCGTGGCACTTGGCGTTTTCACTACAGAAGAAGAGAAGTTAAAGTTAGTATTTCCCGTATATAGAGGAGATAGTGGTGCGTCAAGGCTTAAATTATAATCAAAAAGTTCATCAAGCTCATGAGAAGCGAACAAGTAATCCACTTGAGCTAAATCGACGTTGAAGTTACCTGGAGAAGTTGGCTTTATAACATCAACTTCAAAGCCTTGTGCTCCAGCGCTTTCTTGAGCCTCATCTCCAGTATGGGCAGTTACAATTTCAATGTCAGCTTTGGCAGGAGGCAAGGAATGGGAACTGGAGCCAATGATATCAATGTCGGCCGAAACCGAAGAAAGAGTCGGGTCGGTCGAATGTGCCTTCCCTAAAGGTTCTCCTTCCGCCGTTCCGGCTCGCTGTTTAGCAAGTTGCTCCTTTCCTTTGGCAAGGGTGGCACATGCGTCATCATCCAAAAAGTGTGCTTCAAGATCTGCCTTAGCGTAGCCACCCACACTTCGGCCAAAGTGATCTCGTACTTCGGGCCCAAAAAAGAAAGGCTACCTTGCCCCAAGACACTATGTATATAAAACTCGAATAAAGTAGAGCTGAAGTTGGCCTTGGTTGCTTCATGAGATTCTTCGGCTGCTGCTTTGCCGGCGATAGCTTCATCACGCTCTTTTTCAACTTCAGAAAGTCGAGCTCTTAACATTTCAATCTCCAAGTTCTGGGAGCTGGTTTTTCTCGCAACTGAGCAATGTCAATTTGGTAGCTTTCTACAACTTTCTGCTGTGCTTTGAATTTAGCTTCAGCGTCTCTTTGCCCGGCATGAGCATCTCTCACCTGTTTTTGAAGCACTTCTTCTTTTTGAGAATAAGAAGTGGAAGAAGTGGCAAGCTCTTCTTTGAGTTTCTCAATTTCCACTTCAAGCTTCTCATTGTAAGCGGCGATACTCTTCATCTCTGCATCATGCTAGTCGAGATTTTTCTGCCACTCGGATTTATCATTTTCCATAGTCAGTATGGCTTCAAGATTTGCGCGGTTTACTCTTTGAAGCTCGTCAACAAGTTTTTGCCAACCAGACACTCTCTCAATATCGAGTTTGACGGCCTCTAGATTTCGCAACATAGCTTGCTTGTCGATTGGGACCAAATCAAGATCAAAACGCACTCCTTTTAAGCACCAGTGCGGAAACTGGCTTTGAAGAGTAGCGGGACCCTGTCCAACTTGATACGAAGGCCTACTGATGATCGTTTGAATATCAGCTCTTTGAAGGGCAGGAGAGCTGGAAGGGATTTCCAAAGAGATGGGAGCAGCTGGCTTTTCATAAATTATAGACTCCGGCCTTTCACTAAGCTTGGCCCGTTTACTTGGATCTTCAGCGATGTGAATTTTCCCTTTGTCATCATGAGATTTTCTTTTGTGGGAATCGTCAACTCTGTAGGAAGAATCATGTCGTTCATCCCTTCTCCCATAATGCTCTTCATAAGCCCGCCTCTCGCGAGCTTTTCTTGCGGCTCTTTCTTCATCAGCTTCCCTCGGGGTAGGAAGATACCGCTTGGGATCATAAGAGTCGCGCCTTCCATAGCGCTGAAAATCGTCATAGTAAGAGCCGCTACATCCTATTGGAGAACCTGAAAATGAAGAAGAGATAAGTTCAGAAATCTTCAAAGTAAAGAAGTTAAGTGCACAAAGCTGCTAAAATTCTAAGTGTGTGTGGCGTGTGAACTACACGCGTCAAACTACAAACCACTCTTCAACTTAAGAGTTATATCTTGGGTTGATGGAGTTGCTTGCAAAACTGATGTCACTTCAACTGCTGGAGAAGCAAGTTTAGAAGCGGTAGAATCATCCTTGAAGAGTTCATGTGAAGTAACCATCAAGTCGCTCAGTCCCTCAAAAGTGTCATCACTGTCATGCCTAGCGGGACTCTTTCTCTCAGCTCCTGCGTCAGCAGCCTTCCCGGAATGTTGAGAAGCTTCCTCTTCTTCGATAACCGGGGGAAGTGCAAATTTGCCGGATGACCCCGCAACGTCAACGGAAGTAGAACATTTCACCAATGAAGCCTCGACAGTAGGTTCCTTCGGTGTAAGTTCTCCAACGGAAACTGGAGCATATGGAGTCTCTGTTTGAGAACCAGGGGCATCATGAAGCTGCGTAGATCGGGAAGAACGCAGAAGTCCGAATTGATGCAAAAATTCATCCTTCAGCAAAAACTTGATGCTTCTCTCCTCAGCCGCCACAGCATTCAGTCTTTCAATAGTCGACTTATGGCTGGAAT
Organism: Allium cepa; assembly: GCA_030765085.1. Classification (NCBI taxonomy): domain Eukaryota; kingdom Viridiplantae; phylum Streptophyta; class Magnoliopsida; order Asparagales; family Amaryllidaceae; genus Allium; species Allium cepa. The sequence continues at coordinate 955,650,136 of CM060939.1, read as the reverse complement.
CTTCAGAAGGAGGAGGAAGTGCTGTAAAAGTAAAGAATGAAATTAGCACTTAACAACTCGGATTTTGCAAAACTCAGAAACGAAAAAAGCAGGAATAGGCAAGCTTACTTCCTATTCTCCAGATGCTGTAGAACCCCGGGGGGCAATGAACAAAGAAATATTGGTTCAAAAACCCATGGGCGCTTTCTGGAAGATCGATGATCAATTTGCGCTTCCTTGCACTTTTTACAAGCATGATAGAAGGATGATCTTTGTTCTTCGCAAATGTGCATAGATAGCAGATCTCTTCAAAGCTCAGAAAACGATCAAGTGTCCTCCTGAACAATACGCACAGTCCCATTAAGATGGCGTAGCCATTGGGGTGCAACTGGAAGGGAGAGATAGTTAATAGGAGAATGAGCCGTTGAAGAAAATCGTTAAAAGGAGGAATAGCTCCACTTAAGCACATCTGACGATTAACTGCGATAAAACCGAGGGGTGGTCCATCAGCAGTATCGTTCACTCCCAGAAGCAAAGCGTCAGCTTCAGCAATACCGACTGGACGCATAATTGGTTAAACACCCGTTGATTCAGGGTAGTTGAAGTTCTTTCCGGAGGATTATCCAAGGGAGTAGCTATTGGGAAGACTTCTTCAGCTTGCCCTACTATCTCTTCTTGAGAAGTCATTCTACACAAGGAACTGGATATTCAAATATAAAGGTGCACGTTTCCTAAATGAGTGAAGTGTTGTGCAAAACTAATAGAAAGATAAGCAAATATAACTGGGATTAAACTAATAGACATTTGTCGATTATAAAATTTCAAGGCTTGTTATTTTAAGTCCAAATACAAGTGCAGTGTTGATGCAAACAGATCAACCTTAGTTGATTAATTAATTTTGTCTTGCTTTAATACTTCACTTGAATTTGTAGATTCATAGCACTTCATTCGTATAATTTCTTTAAAGGTTGATTATTCTTTATCGACTAATCTGTCATTCGATGTTGGCAGTCAGTGGCAGTATATTCGCCCTACTTTTATGCAAATGTTGTATTTAACAGGTTGTTGGCATTAAAAGTTAATATAATCTGTAAAGAAGTGCAACAAGTTCAGGCAGTTTATCTCAACAGTTCAAGTTAAAAATTCGGTTAAATGCTGTCCAATTTTTACGAGTGGTCAAGCTCAAACGACTTGACATAGGTCGAAGATTCTTAAAAGTTGCATTGTTCAAGTCAAAAAGTTCAGCAGTATCATGTTTCCACTAGTTAAAAGTTATGACACAGGTTAAAGCTTCAGGTCAAAGCAGTGCAAGTCTGGCTAAGTCCTAGGTCGCTCGCGACCTAAAAAGTTAGGTCGAAAATGGTTTAAGTCACAAGGTGTAGGTCGCAAATTTGTTAGGTCACAAATTTGTTAGATCGTAAATCTGTTAGGTTGCAAGAAGCAACTCGGCAATGAAAAGCCATCTCCCATCAAAACCCTTATGTCCTGCTCTCCACTCACACGTTGCCACGTGTCCACCTCCCTCGCTTCACCAGAAGTGCCGAACATGACTTAAAATCCAATAACCCGTTAACCTAAAACCTCATCATCTCCTCTAAATTTCCAGAAACTCCATAAAACCCTAGGCGGATTCGTTTCTACAGCAGTTGCTAACAACTTGACAAGAACCGAAGGGAAAATCCGTGTGCGATTTTGCAACATAACAATAAAAATCGTATGGAGATGATTATGGGGAATCGGTGGCAAATGCGGCGAATAAATGCTCGAGATTACCTAAATTCACTGATGGAGTTAACGATTGGAGATGAAAAAGGAGAAGATTTCGTGCTAAGGCTCTGATCTCTGGTGTATCAATGGCGGCAGAGGCAAACAATTCAGTGAAGAAGAAGAAGCGAGCTAACAGCTTATATAGGGGAAAGAGCAAAGGATGCATCAGGATGCGAGTTAACAAGCTTATTTAGGTCGCTCACGACCTAGCGAAGTTAGATCGAAGCATACGACCTATGACATAGGCGTATACTTCGAGGGGAAAGTGTTAACCCTATTCTGAATAACGACCTAATGGTCCAGCAACCTAACGATCTAAAGGCATAACGACCTAGTGACCAAAAGATACAGCGACTTATAACGACCTAACGACCTAAAAGCCCTAGCGACTTAACAAGTTGCGACCTAGCACCTTCTACTAGCAAACGTGACATCTTCCATTAGGTCGCTCACGACCTAAGCTACATGCCGCATCTTCCACTAGGTCGCTCGCAACCTAAACAAACCCAGACAACCTCCTTATGCCGTAGTTCCTTAGGTCGCCACTCCCTCTCCTGCTACTCCTTAGGTCGCCCACGACCTATAACATAGCCAACCAAACCCCTAGGTTGCTATGACCTAATAACTCGCTCGGTTGACCTAGAGCAACTCTGTTAAGCTGTAGACCATGTTCTCTAGGTCGCTCACGACCTACGACCTTTCCCTAGGTCGCTCACGACCTACGACCTATCCCTAGGTTGCTCACGACCTACAACTTGTCCAGATTTCTCCCTATAAATACCTCACCTACTCCGACTGAAAAGGGACTTTGACTCATTTCTGGAACGCCTATACTCCGCTGATTTCTCAACTCATCCGACACTTCAAACACGAAAGACACTTCAGCGAACTTCAAGAAGAGATCTAATACATTCAACATGAATTTGAAGAATTCTCCTACATCGGAGTTCTAGTTGTTTGTCTAAGTGGTGTTGTAATCGGAGATTGTTGTATAAGTTGTAATTGAATCAGCAATAAAGGAGATTAAAGTGGACGTAGGCTAAACTTGAAGCCGAACCACTATAAAACCGTTGTCTCTTTACTGTTTTTTCTGTGACTTTTTTACTTACTTTTAATTCCCGTATTGACGGGTAGTGCTTTCACTTTATCTCTACTTACACCGGGGTGTTAGCGTTCAATTTTAGCGTTAACAATTACATTTACTAGATACAACAAACTATGACCTTACAGTTATTTCAATTAATTGGGATTGTGCTAGATTAATTATTTATAAACTTACATTAACATAATTGCATTAATTTTCATTCGGTTACAAATAAATCAATATATTATTTCACCCATAAATACAATAATTGCATTTGTTCTTATTATATTCCATTTATAACTAAGTCATAATATTTGAAGTTTAGTTAAATTATAACGTTCATTCAAGTTCATTAAATATTAACTTGCATTAACAAGTTTCCTTAATTTACAATCAAATACCGTTAACAGTGTTTTATTACGTTAATCAATTTAATACTTTCCTTTATTTCTCATATACAATTACATCCGGGTATAATCTTTTCACTACTTTCATTCATTAGAATTCTATTCAAATTTTAATTTCTTACAATAACTCATTTATAATAAATTTGCATACCAATAAATTAGGTTCCACTAAATAGGATTTATTCAATTCAACCTTTTTAATTAAGTCTATTTTAATCAATATAATATTTCATAGGTTAATTCTTAACATTTACTTCATTACAAATTATAACAATTACATTTCTTTATAAATTCAATTCCAAAATCTTATTAATATGACAAATTTAATTAACGAAATTCACAGGTCGTTGCACCACCTTGATTCAAATACAACAATCTCTCTTCATCACTTTATCTTTAAGCAATCAATATAGAAGTTGTTGGGTCTAGCGTCCCATGGCGCTTAAGTAACAGGTATCAAACTGATCAAGTTTGAGCAATGCTCAAACTTGTCCTTTGGAAGTGACTTAGTCATCATATTTAAAGGATTATCCAAAGTACCCACCTTAAACAATTTGATCTTGCTTCGTTCTTCCTCAAGCATAAGAAAGAAACCTCTAACATCAATGTGCTTCGTCCGTGAACTATGAGCTTGATTTTCTACAAGATGAGTTGCACTCTAATTGTCTGAAAATAGCTCTACTGTCCGCTGCACCATTGAAGATCATCCAACAACTGAAGTAAGTATAATCCTTCCTTTGTTGCTTCCACAATCGATATCAACTCTACTTCGGTAACCAATAAAGCTACGATAGATTGCAGCTTTGATCTCCATGAAATCAAGCCTATGCCAAGTGTAAAAACATAGTCCGCCACTAACTTTCTAGAATCTCTATCCCCAACATAATCAGAATTACAGTATCCTCTAAGAAAGATGTCACCATCCACTACACCACATAACAAGCCCATCGAAGCAGTGCCTCGAAGATATCTAAGAATCCACTTCACAGCTTGCTAATGTTCTTTGCCTGGGTTAGACATATATCGACTCACAAGATCCATTGCATAGGCCAAGTCTAGTTTTGTGCACACCATCGCATATATAAGACTACCAACAACACTAGAATAAGGTATATTAGCCATATACCTCTTGTCTTCTTCGATGAGGGAGATAAGTCTTTTGACAACTTAAAATGAGAACCTAATGGAGTGCCAACCGGTTTGGCTTTCTCCATTCCAAATCGAGCGAGGACTTTCTCGATGTACTGCGCTTGAGTAAGCCTTAACTCTCTCCGCTTTCTATTCCTGCTTATCTCTATACCCAATATTCTTTGTGCCTTTCCCAGATCCTTCATGTCAAATTCTCTACTGAGCTCTGCTTTCAACTTCTTAATTCTGACCACACTCCGAGATGCAATCAACATGTCATCAACATATAACAACAAATAAATCATATCACCATCGCATCTCCTGAAATAAACATACTGGTCTTTGAAACTTCCGGAGTATTCCTATGAAAGCATAAACTTATCAAACCTCTTGTACCATAATCTAGAAGACTGCTTCATTCCATATAATGATTTGTTGAGTTTGCAAACATCACTACAAGAATTTTGATTTTTAGTAGCGCTCAAAAAACGCTACTAAAAGTTTTAGCAGCGTTTTGATGAACGCCGTTATAAAGCCCGCGACTAAAAATACCTGATTTTTAGTTGCACTTATTTCAACGCTACCATAAATCGTTTTACTGCAGCGTTTATGAAACGCCACTAAATTCTTTTTTGCAGCGTGTATAAAACGCTACCAAAAGGTTTTTTGACGCTACCAATAGAATTTCCAACTCTACCCCTACTTTACGGTTGCGTTTACTCAACGCCACTATATGTATGTTCGTAACATTTTTGAAACGCTACTAAAAGTTATCGATCATTTTGCACCATTTTTTCATGCTATTATTTCCTGTTCATGGTCTATTTTGTTTTAATTATATCAATCAACAGTCACTCACATAATCATCATATTCAAACAATTGAAAAAACATATTAATCATATAATCAAATAAGATATCCATAATCATTCTAATACAATAGTTTTTTTAATAAAATGACCAAACTCACATACAATAACCATTCGTATACAAATTTACACACCTAGTACTAATAAAATGTTATACCAAACTAGTGCTAACAAAATGTTTGATTACTCATAATTCTTTATCGCATGCACAAGTGAAAGCTAGCACCATAAAAGTTCAACTTTGCTCTCTTCGGAAATCCAATGCCTGCATAAATGAAAGCACAACATATAGTCAAACAATTATGTTAATTCGTCGGACTTCAAATCTAATATCAAACATCTACAACATTGTACGAGTATATCATATTATAAATAATGTCATATAAATAATCGAAGTTCATATCTCTACCATACCACTTCACTTTCTCCAGCTAAACCAACTCACAACTCAAAATAGTGCACAAAAACACTATGCATACCCCTGCATGCTTCTGCCTCAGCCTCCACCTGCCTTTTCCGAAACCATTCATCAACTCTATTTATAAACCTTCAGTCCTCCATCTCTGTTCCTCCTACCAAACATCCTTCCCATTGCCACCATTCATACAAACATGCAACATAGTTCCACATACAACTTCTTACCTAACCAGACATCGCACCACATTTCAACTAACCTCGGTTCTTTCGACATTACAATCTCTTACCACTGCACAGTGCCCCATCACCAGCAACTACCCTTCATTCTCCCCTTTACAATCCTTCCTGCAACCACCATCAATTCCTTCACCAATACTCTTGTCACTTCATCTCACTACCACCAGAAACACCACGTCCACTTACCAAACACAGACTCCCAAGCTACCTCCTGCCTTATCATCCATCGCCCCCTTTCAACACAGTGCCAACCTTCCTTCATAACAATACTGTTACAATCAACCACAAGCACACAAAATACCACAACTCCAACCAACCATCAGACTTCTTCCTGGTTCAACCATTAGATGATGAAGTATTTACCTCGATTGAACCAGCGGCCATTCTTAGATCGTCATCTCCACACGACTCAATCTTCTCCACCGCAACCGTCGACTTATCTCCACACGACTCAATTTCACCGTCCCACGACTCATTCCCTCCAACAACCCACGACTCAACATCACCGACTCACTCCCCTCACGCGGCATCGATTCTAATCTAAAACCCTAAATCGCGATACTGCTATAAGTCGCGAACGACTTAAGTTCCCCTTCGCCTCTTTCATGTGTCGCGTGCGCGACTTAACCTTTTCCCCTCAATCCTTTAAGTCGCGAAACTACTTGTGCCGTGCTAACTGTTAAGTCGCGAAGAAGATCCATTAAGTCGTTGCCGAGTTTCTTCCATCCTAAGCCGTTACCGAGCTATCTTGAGTCGCGTGAAAATTTGAATAGCTTCAGTTAAGTCGCGAACGACTTACTATATGCTCCATAAGTCGCGGACGACTTATTACCGAGTCGTTAAGTCGTTGCCGAGTTTCAGTTGAACCGTAGCCGAGTTAGCATAAAGTCGTTGCATTTTTCTTTTCTTTACGTCGTGTACCATTGTGTTGTAATTTTTTTAAGTCTTGTAGTGACTTGTAAGCCTATAAATAGGCAAGTCGTGTCATTTGTAAAAGGGTGGAATATTGAATAAAAATTTCTTGTTGATTGCTTTGTGCTTTCTTCTCTAATTGGTAGTCGAGTGAAATCTCCTATCTCCACCTACGTCATTCGAGTGCGCTCGAATCTTCGTTTGTGAAGCCGATTCACGGAATCAAGTGCGCTTGATCAACGTCGAAGAATCGTAGATCTTTGTTTCTCGGTATCGTCCGCGATCAACGAGACGAAGATAGCTAGAATCCGGCATTTTTGGATCAACGGGTTTGGGCATTGCAGTATTTTCAAATCACCGATTGCTACATTTCATCAATTGAAGTTTGTTTTGAAATATCCGCTGCGTCAGTTTGGTATCGGAGCTTGTTTTAGCCAATCATAGCTAAATCGGGTCTTGGAGCCAAGTATTCGAAGTTTGAAGTTTATATTCGTCGTGTTCATATTGAAATTGCAACAAGTTGAAGTTTTTGATCCATCTCATTTTGGATCTAGAGTTTGTTGAAGGTGTTTGAATTTGCGTGGGAGAGATTTCATGCCAAAGAGAAGTTCGAAGCAAGCTTGAAGCCATGCTAGTTGATTTGAATTGTAGCTTTGGAGTTGTTTTGTTTGAAGATTTTTGAAGTTTGATTTGTTGAAGTTTATTGTTTAAAGATTTTGCGAAGTTCAATCATGCCACCGAGACGAGCTCAACGTCATCGCAATATTAATGCCTTGTATGGAAGAGAAGAGGCCGATGAAATGGAGCAACGAATCCACGAGAGCTTTACTGAAAAGTTGAACGAAGGAATTGGTCGATTAGAGAGAATGATGCTTGAAATGAATCAAAGTAGAAGAAGAATTTCACCTGAATCAAACCGTGGGGGTAATAGAGTTTCATCACATTCAGAACGGGAGAGGAGAGAAAGTCAAGAGCATAGAAGTGTTGATAATCGAAGTAGGAGGAATGTTGATGATCGGGATCGAAGGGATGTTGGTAGTAGGAGTGGTGGTAGAGATGTTGGAGGACGTGAACGACAACGATATACTTCAGATTTTGACGAGGAATTTGTTGGTGACAGAGGGAGTATGCATCGAGATAGAGAACAAACACGACGTCAGAATCGAGATGTAGATGATGATCGTCGATGGGAATCGGGAATGAAGATGGAGATTCCGGAGTTTAAAGGTGGGATGGTTGCTGAGGAGTTCTTAGACTGGTTATCTAATGTTGAAGAAATCTTTGATTTCAAGGAAGTGCCGGAGAATCGTCGAGTGAAGTTGGTTGCTACTAGATTGAGGGGAAGAGCATTGGCATGGTGGCAGCAAACTAAACTTACACGAGAACGGATGGGGAAGTCGAAGGTTGTTGAGTGGGATAAGATGAAGAAGTTGATGAGATCTACTTTCTTACCTTACAACTATCAATCACTTATGTACCAGAGGTTGCAGAATCTGAGGCAAGGGACAAAGGCTGTTGGTGATTATGCTGATGAATTTTACCAACTCATTGCCAGGAATGATATTATGGAGACTGAAGAACAGTTAACTGCTAGATTCATTGGGGGATTGAGAATGCAGATCCAGAGTATGGTTAATATGTTTGATCCAAGATCTGTAGCAGAGGCACATCAGAAAGCGTTAGCTTGGGAGAAGCAGGGAAGACGTGGAGGTGGTGTGTTTACTAATTCTAACAATCAAGTGAAGGGGGCCAGTGGAAGTTCTAATATTCCTAAACCTGTCAGTAAGCCAATTATGAAGGAGGGTGAGAAGGCGAAGGTTAATAGTGGGTTCAAATGTTATAATTGCCAGGAAATGGGTCATAAAAGCAATGAGTGTCCGAAGCCGAAGAAGAGAACTATGATAGTTGAAGCTGAGGATGAGGATGAAGAGGCTGAGTGTTCTAATTCCTTACCGATTGAGGAGGAAGACTTGTTATCGGGAGACGAAGGATATTCACTGATGATGAGAAGGAGTTGTTTGACACCAAAGCAAGAGGAGGGAGACAGTTGGTTGAGGAATAACATATTTCAGTCTACTTGCACTAATCTTGGAAGAGTTTGTAAATTCGTTATTGATGCTGGGAGTTGCGATAACATTATCTCTACAGAGGCAGTAAAGAAGTTGGAATTGAAAACCGAGAAGCATCCTAAACCGTACAAGTTAGCTTGGTTGAGGAAAGGAGGTGAGGTGAAAGTTGGAAGGAGAGCTTGTGTTAAATTTTCAATTGGGAAGAAATACAAGGATGAAATTTGGTGCGATGTTGTAGACATGGACGTATGTCATCTGTTGTTGGGCAGACTATGGCAGTTTGATAGAGCAGTTCAACATGATGGTCGTGCTAATAGCTATAGTTTCATGTTTGAAGGCACTAAAATTACTTTAGTTCCCAAGAAGCAGCAACGGAAAGAAAGCAAGCTGGAGGAAATTGAAGAATTGAAAACTCTGTTAACTTTGAAGGAGTTTGTCAAGGAAGTCGAAGAAGAACCTGAAGTGTACTTGTTGATTGGACGAGAGTGTAACGAAGAGGTTGAAATTCCAGAAGAAGCAAAACCAGTTTTGAAAGAATTTGAGGATGTATTCCCAAAGGAGTTGCCTAAGGAGTTGCCGCCACTGAGAGATATTCAACATCAAATCGATCTTGTTCCAGGAGCAGTATTACCGCATAGACCACATTATCGAATGAGTCCGAAGGAACATGAAGAGTTGAGAGGACAGGTGGAAGAGTTACTTGAGCAGGGACGTGTGCAGGAAAGTTTGAGTCCATGTGCTGTGCCGGCTTTGTTGGTACCGAAGAAGGACAGGACGTGGAGGATGTGTACTGACAGTAGAGCATTGAATAAGATTACTGTGAGATATAGATTTCCAATGCCGAGGTTGGATGACTTGCTAGATCAGTTGAGTGGGGCTACTATCTTTTCGAAGATTGATTTGAAAAGCGGATATCATCAAATTCGGATTAGACCTGGAGACGAATGGAAGACAGCCTTCAAAACGAGAGAGGGGTTATACGAATGGTTGGTTATGCCATTTGGTTTGTCAAATGCACCTAGTACATTCATGCGGGTGATGAATCAAATCTTCAGACCATTCATTGGGAAGTTCGTCGTGGTTTATTTCGATGATATTCTGATTTACAGCAGGAGTACGGAGGAGCATGTTCAACATTTGAGGGAAGTATTGAATATTCTTCGTGAGGAACAATTTTATACTGCTACGAAGAAATGTGTGTTTATGACGCACAGTGTTTTATTTCTGGGTTATGTTGTTTCAGGAGAAGGTATTCAAGTTGATCAGAGTAAAGTTGAGGCAGTCAGGAATTGGCCACAGCCAAAGACAATTACGGAAGTGAGAAATTTTCATGGGCTAGCGTCATTCTACCGAAGATTCATTCCACACTTCAGTAGCGTAATGGCTCCAGTTACTGATTGCATGAACGGCAAACAGTTTTCGTGGACAGAAGAAGCCGGGATTGCTTTTGAACGAATCAAAGAACTGTTGACGACAGCGCCAATTCTTGTTTACCTAATTTTCAGTTGTTGTTCGAGCTACACACTGATGCATCAAAGGTTGGAATTGGAGGAGTGTTGAGTCAGCAGGGGAGACCTATTGCATATTTCAGTGAAAAGTTATCAGGGGCAAAGATGAGATACAGTACATATGACGTTGAATTTTACGCTGTTGTGCAAGCTGTTAAGCATTGGAGACACTACTTGTTTCAGAAGGAATTTGTTCTTTACACTGATCATGAAGCTTTGAAGCATTTACAGGGGCAGGATAAAATTTCAGCGAGACATGCATCATGGATTGCATATTTACAGCAGTTTACTTTTGTCGTTAAACACAAATCAAGGGTGACAAACCGTGTAGCTGATGCTTTGAGTAGGAGGAGTCATTTATTAACGACAATGAAAGTTGAAGTGACAGGTTTTGAATTATTGCCAGAGCTGATTGAAGAAGATCCTTACTTTGTAAAGTTTATTGAGAAAGTTAAGGATGGGAATACTGATGAATTTGTGTTGGTTGATGGATTCTTGTTCAAAGGGAATCGTTTATGTATACCAGATTGTAGCTTGAGAATGAAGATTATCAAGGAGTTACACGAGGAAGGACATGTGGGCCGTGATCGTACTTTGCATTTGATTGCTCAATCTTACTTTTGGCCGTCAATGAGAAAAGAGGTTGAACGGTTTGTGGAGCGATGTCATATTTGTCAGGTTTCGAAAGGAACAGCGACAAACGCGGGATTATACATGCCATTACCAGTGCCTACAAGACCATGGGTTGATATCAGCATGGATTTCGTTTTGGGTTTGCCTAGAACTCAAAGAGGAAATGATTCTATATACGTTGTAGTGGACCGATTTTCGAAGATGACACATTTTATAGCCTGTAAGAAGACAGCAGATGCAGTTCGAGTGGCACAATTATTCTTTAAGGAGGTGTATCGATTGCATGGTTTACCAGAATCTATTGTTTCTGATCGAGATACTAGATTTTTAAGTCATTTTTGGTTAAGTTTGTGGAAGATAGTGGGAACGAAGCTGAAATTTAGTAGTGCTTATCATCCGCAAACAGATGGGCAAACAGAAGTGGTGAATAGATCGTTGGGAAACTTGTTACGATGTCTTGTGAAAGACAATTTGAAGAGTTGGGATGTGAAGTTGTGTCAAGCTGAATTTGCTCATAATCATGCAGTGAATCGTAGTACGGGATTCAGTCCATTTCAGATTGTATATTCAAATTTACCCCGGGGACCATTGGATTTGGCAGTAGTACCACAACCGAAAAGGACAGTTAAACGGGCTGCTGATTTTGTTGATGGGTTGACGGAATGTCATAGAATCGTTCAGGAACGATTGGGAAAGACAAATGAGAAGTATAAACAAATGGCGGATAAGAGACGGAGAAATATTGTCTTCAAAGAGGGTGATTTTGTTTACGCAGTATTAACGAAAGATCGTTTTCCAGTTGGAGCGTATAATAAGTTGAAAGCACGAAAGATTGGTCCATTAGAAATCCTGAAGAAGATCAATGATAATGCGTATCGGTTAAAGTTGCCGAAAAATATTCATACTTCTGATGTTTTCAATGTCAAACATTTAATTCCGTATTGTGGGGAGGATTTCATCGAAGATGACGAGAGTGTGAATTCGAGGACGAATTCTTTCCAACAAGGGGAGCATGATGAAGTATTTACCTCGATTGAAACAGCGGCCATTCTTAGATCGTCATCTCCACACGACTCAATCTTCTCCACCGCAACCGTCGACTTATCTCCACACGACTCAATTTCACCGTCCCACGACTCATTCCCTCCAACAACCCACGACTCAACATCACCGACTCACTCCCCTCACACGGCATCGATTCTAATCTAAAACCCTAAATCGCGATACTGCTATAAGTCGCGAACGACTTAAGTTCCCCTTCGCCTCTTTCATGTGTCGCGTGCGCGACTTAACCTTTTCCACTCAATCCTTTAAGTCGCGAAACTACTTGTGCCGTGCTAACTGTTAAGTCGCGAAGAAGATCCATTAAGTCGTTGCCGAGTTTCTTCCATCCTAAGCCGTTACCGAGCTATCTTGAGTCGCGTGAAAATTTGAATAGCTTCAGTTAAGTCGCGAACGACTTACTATATGCTCCATAAGTCGCGAACGACTTATTACCGAGTCGTTAAGTCGTTGCCGAGTTTCAGTTGAACCGTAGCCGAGTTAGCATAAAGTCGTTGCATTTTTCTTTTCTTTACGTCGTGTACCATTGTGTTGTAATTTTTTTAAGTCTTGTAGTGAGTTGTAAGCCTATAAATAGGCAAGTCGTGTCATTTGTAAAAGGGTGGAATATTGAATAAAAATTTCTTGTTGATTGCTTTGTGCTTTCTTCTCTAATTGGTAGTCGAGTGAAATCTCCTATCTCCACCTACGTCATTCGAGTGCGCTCGAATCTTCGTTTGTGAAGCCGATTCACGGAATCAAGTGCGCTTGATCAACGTCGAAGAATCGTAGATCTTTGTTTCTCGGTATCGTGCGCAATCAACGAGACGAAGATAGCTAGAATCCGGCATCTTTGGATCAACGGGTTTGGGCATTGCAGTATTTTCAAATCACCGATTGCTACATTTCATCAATTGAAGTTTGTTTTGAAATATCCGCTGCGTCATTAGACCTCCTTCATCGTCTTCCCCTCTGTTCAAATATCAACCACCATCTTAGTGCAACAACACACACTTCCAACAACACCCAGCATACAGCAGTGCCTCCCCACTACAATTCAACACTGCATACATCTGTGCATACACTTACAATCTTCCCACCAAACCTAGCTTCCTGTACATCAACATTTCTGTGCACAGGCTTGCACATCCCATGCACTGGACTACCTCTGTGCATCACCCTAACTGCACAAGTACTACAACCCTTCAAAACAAACCATCATCTCCTCTGCCTTGCATCAACTACAGTGCCACAGCCAATCTCAACACCACAGTTCTCGAATACTATCCTAACTTCAGACAACGACATATAGAATTACCATCCAACTACACTACAAACCACAACACCACAGTGCTATACCACAACTTCCTTACTGTCAAACAAAACCCACATTTCTTCCATCAACATCAATTGCACTGCACCTTGCCATATCAACCTGTACATACCAAAAACCTTCTGCCTGCCACCACCTCTGCTTCGCATATTTCATCCCTTCACATAACCTCGCCTCTGCAAATCCACCTCACCTGTCTCTGCAATATCACCGCACAACCAGTAACATCACCGCATAACCCACCTGCATACTATGCAATCTCCTCCTGCAATCAATCCAAACCTGCGACAGTCTCCCCCAAATCCCTCAAATCACTAAGGTTGTTGACGAAGAAAATTGCATATTATATAATACATGTTTCAAAGACAAGCTTTTATATAGTATTTCAAGCATGATAATATCATTTAGCATGAAGCAACATGGCACTTGATGTAAGTTTTATATGGTGTAATTGACAAACTAATAAGGATAACATATTACTTAAATTGGAATGTGTGACTGAAATCAAGTGGGAATAGAGGTGCAACAGAAATGATGTGTAGCCTATCATTGCCCTACACACATGTGACGCCATGTAACATATTACTAATCTTCTAATTGTTATATGTTGTTTACAGAATTGTATTACCCCTCTTTCATTCGTATGCTCCAAAGATTTAAATATAGAAATGACTAATTGTGGGTAGAAGATTAACTATAGAAATGTAATATCCTCGATTACTTCCATATGTTCTGAAATTTGCCACGATGCATACAGTCTTAATTCACTTCCCAATTCAGATTTATACTCATGGGCAACATTATATCTTACTCTATATATTTTTACTTGAGAATGAATAATAAAGGACTACTTATCTTCATAACAATTATAGGTATGTTTAATTACCTCTCTAATTGCTGTAACCTTGGCATGAGCAGTAGGATATGTGGTCTTTGTAACCATGTTACGACAGCTAGCAATCACTTCATCATTATGAACAATCCTGCACCAAATGGACCTCCATCGCTGCAGTCTACCCCATTGTAGGCTTCGTCTATTGCTTTTCGATAAATATTTGTTATCTCTATCTTGAATGTCGATGAACACAAGTGTATTAAAATTAGGTAACTAATGTTGACTCCATTGTTATGGACTAAAATACAAATTATGCAACATTGGTAGTGCAATTATACCATCATGATGTCCAAGAAACGCAGAAGCAACAGAGATGGTCCCGTCTTCGGTCTCCACAACTGAATGAATAAAAGTCAAATCCATGAATAAAAGTGAAAGGTTCAAGTCCAGTAACGAAGAAAACAGATTGAAATTTGAGATTGATTTCATAGAAAATTAAGCTTGTATTAGCTCAAAGACTGAACACAAATGTTTGAACGTTGAAAACTCTAGCTTAATTACTTTACCATCATAAGTTCTAAGTTAGTAGTGTTATTACAACATTGTTATTTCTTTTGTCATAACCAGGAAAATAATCCACTAGAAAATAAATATTGAAAATTAATCTGCATTTCTTTTGTACTCCATAGTCTAGTTTTACTCAAATTTCTTTAGGAGGAAAATACGAAGTTAGGGTGCAGGATGAACTGTAGGTAACATTTCCAATAAATTATGAATAATAGATAGCAGCCTAACAGTAATAGATTTTAAACTTCTTGCAAGTTTATCATCATGGAAAGGAAATGGTACTTTCTACCAGACGACAATTAACATAATCATAAAATAACAAAAGAAAAAAGAAAAGGTTCAACACAAAAAATGTCCAACATCAAATTTCGTGTTTCATTTCAGAAGGTTTCGTCTTCTCAATAAGAACAAAAACATGAAGTCTTCAAATCAAATTCTTCAACTCAATTGATATAAGAAAGAGAAAATGCTAAAGTAACCATATTCCATGGTCCACTTAAATAATAAACGAGATCTTTTTCATTATTATTTATTTAGTAGTAAAATGAAGGTAAATTATACAAGCTTCTAAATTTCACTGAAGAAGTCACAAATATACAGACTCGATACAATACACAATTTACGCTGAACTATTTGACCAACCAACGATCGACATCACTTTTATTATGATATAAATATAAATTATTAGACCAATGGGTGCATCAGCAGAATATAAAGGTAGTTCAGCAAGACGGTATTCGTTTTGAAAAATCACCACATATGCTTTAGATTTTCAGCCCAACTTCTCTAACAATATCACTGTTTTCAATATGAAAAGACTCAAAATGATGCTTTAAAAGCTATTGAAGCCCTACAAATTAAGAAAATAGTCTGAACTGACTTGAAAACAAACGCACATTCGATGGCAGATCTAAGAGACAAGGGTGGGGCTAAGCTGGGTTATAGCCCACCGCGAACCCAGGTCCATAAACCCATGAAATGTGAAAACAACAGATTTGAAGAAGAAACATTGAGTTTTTAAAGGTCAACAGAATCGAAGAAGAAAATTTGAGTTTTTGAAGGTTGGAGGAATGTAAAGAGAAAACTTTAAAAAACGAAAGAGAAATATTGTTTAGATATTAGTCCATTACAAAGCTTTCTCGGGTCAGTTTTTATTCAACTGTTTTTATTCAACCGTTTTTATACATATTTTCCTTTCAGATTTTTCTAGTTTTTATTGAAGCATCCTGAAAACGACTAGCACATTCAATCATGAAATTGCTATGGTACACATAACACATGATGGAGTGCATAAAAATAAGAAAATCAAACAACAATGTTTGCTAACAATGCTAAAAGACTCGAATCAAGAATGTTTGGGAGGAAATTAACCTGATTTGTCAACTCTTCGCTTTCAACTTCAGCCTCGTCATTGTCTATGTAACGACCAAGAATTTTGGTCGCTAGATTTTGAACATTTAATTCATTTTAAATGTTAAATGTGAATTTGAATTCGATTTCGAATAAAAGATTTAGGTTAAATTAGTAGAATTAATTAAATTTCAAATACGGAAATTTAATTGAAATTTGAATAATAATAATTTAATATCGGAATTGGAATAATTGGTGAACCTGGATATAAATGATTATGAATTGGTTTTTAAAATTTATTTTAAGTCTATTTGAATTTAAATAATGATGTTGGACGTTTGGATGAAATCAAGAGTTGATAGATTAAGATTTGGGATTTTATATTAATTTAATAATGGAATTTAATAATATAATAATGCAAATAATCAGATTTTGGTTCGAAGTGAATCAAAATGATTTCTAATGTGAATATAAATTCTATACGATTTATAATAGAGTTAGTAAAGTTTTAAAAGTGGAATTTTTGATGTTTTCGACAATTTTGGAAATCATTCGAATTAATCAGCGAGTTAAAATAGCCTTCTGGGGCACAGTCTCGGAATTCGACGAAACCAGTTCCATTAGATCCGTAATAGTTAGTTATTATCGGAATTCAATTTTCGTAGTGATCGGGGTTGTCGTTTGACCCTGACAACTCAAAACGCACAAAATTTATTTTAGTCGATTTAATTTAAAATTGATCGTTTATCTCCGTAACTGGCACATATAATCGAATTAGCCTCCGAAACACGTTCCATTGTGTTCGGAACATGGGTAAAACATTATAAACGTCTGTCGGCACGCGTCGTTTGGAGATCGTTTGAAAAAGTTGCTTTTAAGTGGATTTAATATTAAAATAATATAACAAAACGTTTATATATATATATATATATATATATATTTAATTTAGGGTCGAAACCCTATTTTTTTCTTCAGCCGCCACCATATCGTTTAATGGCCAAAACCAACCACCCTTCTCCTTCAATTTTCGACCAATCTATCAACCCATTTCAAAAAACTTTCAACTGGAATATTGTAAAGGTCAGTGAGATGCTTGGATCCAACGGTTGAGATCGTTTATAGCGGAGCGTGGTGGCCAGAACTGAGGCCGATAGGGGGGTTGTTCTTTCGCGTTTTGCCGAGCCTTGGGGCAACCGAGCTCAAGTGCGTTCCTGGTAGTGATGGAGTTGACGAAGGGCTACGCGATGGTGGTACTTGATCGATCTCCGGTCGAGTAAAGGAGGAGCGGCGGCGAACCCTAGAGGCCGACTTTGGGTTCGTGTGTTCTGTTCGAGCCTGGGACATACGCGCGTGAGAATAAAGGATGTGTGGCCTTGATTTCGAAGTGTAGATGTGCTGCCGTGATTTGTTCCGGGTAAAAGAAATTTTTTTGAAAGGAAATTGTTTTATGAATTATAATAAATGTTTAAAATAACATATCTTTCACATACTGTATCAGAATTCAAAGAATTTGGTAGCACCGGAATCGCAGCGACGCGATCTACACTGCATCGCAAATTTGGAAACGTTCGGAGCAAGTAAAAATTTAGGTTAAATCGAACGTCGTTCGATTTAATTTAAATCCGAACGCTCGTAAAAAAGACCCAAGGTGAGTAATCTCACTCAAATCTGGATACCAGTTGATTTAAACAGCCAATATCTAAAATGTTTGATTGTTGTTTGGATGAATATGATAACTATTATCAGATTGAATCGATATTATTGGTTGTGCTAATATCTGTGGATGCAGGGAAACATGTTGGAGGGACCCAACTGGATTCCTCACAAATAGTAATTTTAGTTATATTCTGTGATATATCTCATTGATAGATTTATTTTATCTACGAGTCTGTGAATGAAGATAAGCATTATGAATTATACCACTTATCGATGTTAATATGATTGAATCTGCGATGGTTAATGTGTGCAATATTGTGATAAACCCTGGACTACACTATACACACACAAATATGGATTTCACGTGGAAATCAGCTAAGTCACATATATTTGAATTTAATTCAAAATAGTTTTAAAAGTTGAATTTTAAATCCAAACGGTTTTGGAAATGGAATTGGGTTAAATATGAAAAGTTTGTGAAAAGGGATAAAAGTTATTTTGAATAACTTAATAAAGTTTTGAAATTTGAATACTTTGATTTAAATTGGAATTAAATATCTGAAATTGAATTCTATATTCGGTTTATGATTTAAAACGGTATACAAATTTATATGAGTTTTTAAACTGTTTTAAAGTGTTGCTTTGGGAATTTAAATTAACCTAAAGATTTAACTTGTATAATTGAAATTGGATTTTTCCAAAATAAAAACTATTTGTTTTTGAACAATATAAGCTGCCATATAAGAAATGAATTTTCGATTTGTATTTAAGGAAGTTTAAGTTGAATTTGAAATGGTTTTCCAAGTTAGGAATGATTTGGAAATTATGGTATAAAAAGATTATACAAGTTATAAAGATGTTTATATAGGTTTTAACCGTTAAAAAAAAGGGTATGTTTTTGGAGATTTAAATTTAAATCTAAGTTTATACTTGAATGGGTTAACTTATGTAATTTGTAATCGGTTTTTCCCGAAACGAAAACTATTTGTTTCAAATAATAATAGCTTTCATAAAAGAAAGGATTTCCAATTTGTGTCGAAAAATTTCAAGTTTGAAATGAAACTGTAAATAGTTTGGAAAACTATGAATTAACCTTGGTGAAGATGATTAAAATCCTGTTTGAAATCCGTGAATGGATCTTTGTGAAACTGGATGAACTTTGTGAAATAAATCTCTTTATTTAAAAAGATTTGAAATGGTAATTTGTTTAAACCATTTGAAGGAAAAGTTTTGGATGTTAACTTGTGACTTAATTGAAATCTCATATCCATATATTTTTAAATATTGCGCTTATTATTCGGTTTAGCAGGGAGAGGACATTTGTGTCCTATAACCCATTTCGAATAATGATACGTCGATATGGATAGCATTTGAAGGCCGGTGGTGAAGACCGGGTATTTTCGAGAACGATAGGATAACCTATCGATTGTCTCTGCATCGGGTAGCTACGGTATAGAGATTCCCTAAGTGATGTGAAGTAAGTCTGACCGGGATTGCGAATACCCGGATTGCAAGGACTTCTTCGGAAGTGCCTTCAGTTCTGTTCGAACCCAGAACAGACTTGTATGGATTGTATGTCTGACATTACAGTTTGAGATATAAAGCAGATTTCTTTCAAATACATTTCTGTTGGTGACGGAGAATTTATTCTCTTAGCTTAACACCCTTCTCTGAGACGTACGAGCTCAGAGGTTATGTAGTTGAAGGTTATCAGTAATATATTCCTAACTTGGTAATGTGGCATGCTGAGTGCTCGGTTAAGATAGATATATAAACTCCAATACTACACAAAACTTTTCCTTTCGGAAATCATTTACTATAACAATAGTGTTATAGTCCACCATTTCCTTCTATTTCTCGAAAACGTCTATTTCAACAATGAATGTTGAAATCCATGGTTTCGATACTTAACACATTTTAAAACATTTTTGAATCGTTTTAATTCTATTTAAAATATCATTTTCCCAAAATATTTCTTTACTATGCTATTCACCGTCCAAAATCGTGAATATACTTTATTTACCAAATTCAATTTCTACATATTTTATTTAAAGGATTATCCACTGTCCAAAATCGTGGATATATTTCCTTTAATAAGCTATAACAATTAAACTTGTCAAAATAAGTCGATTTCGGATTTATAAAACAACGTTTATAAATTCCATTTATACTTTATAACAACTTCAACCTATAAAATCAGTTTATTAACAAATTCTATCCATATCTCATTTACACGCCAAAATCCAATTTATAAGTTAATTACTTATAAATTTTTTATTTTACAAAATCTATTCAATTTATAACTTCACAATTTATAAATCTATAGATTTCATCCACTTATGAAATCCATTTATACTTCATTTTAACATTTATAAAAACTCGTTTTATAATTCCAATATTTTAATTTATAAATATCAATTTTATAAATCTTTTATATAAATCATTTATAATAATTCAAAATTCCCAATTTAAACCATTTTATAAATTAATCAACTACTTATTTCAACAATCACATTTCAGTTATATTTTCACAAAAATTCATAATGTTTATAACATAAAAATTTCAACGTTTATTTATTTAAAATGAATCAATTCCAAAATTAAATTTTATTATGAATTCTCAACTTAATTTTTCAGAAATCCAATTTTATTTATTTTCGACATCTAACGATACCAAAAATATATTTGGCTAAAATTTAGCCTTTAACGATTTCAATCACAAAAATAATCACGCAGATTATAAATAGATCGATAAATAAATCAACACACAACATTGAAATAAATTCAAATGTTTGAGGAATCCAGTGGATCCCTCCAACCTGTTTTCCTGCATCCAAAGATGTTAGCACAATACCAATTCCGCTTCGAGACGGAATATCGCGGTATATGGGCTTTATAAAATATTATACGCTATTATGCGGCGCAGTAGGGTCTCATCCGCTATATAATGCGGGAAAATCAACTCCAAATACATATATAATACCAATTCCATATCAAGTTGGAATTATCGCGGTATATGTGTTTAATAAATAACATCCGCTTAATATACGACGTATAGGGTCTATTTCAATACAACAGATAATAACTATCATCCAATCACACAATCAAGCAATTTTAAATTTAACTATTTGAATTTTAATCGAAACAATTCGATTGAGTGAGAAGTTCTCACCTTGAGTTTTTGATAACAGTTGTAGCGTTTTGTTTCGAATAAAATTAAACGTGCGTTAAATTCTACCCGAAATTTTCACTAGCTACAAACGACTCCAAACCATCTCCATTGCGCAGTGCTCGACAAAACGAACCCAACGCAATTTGTTTCGTAAATTTTTGACCTCGTATGAACAAGTTATGATGTTACAAAGATTACACGATTTAATATATATATATATAATAATTTACAAATCAATTTAATTTTAAAACCCCTACTCTCTGGACCGTGCATTTCAGTTGATGAGAATCTGGCCACCCATCCCTTCTCCTCCTTTCCCAGGTTCGAACGCACGAACATGAACCTACGGCCGCCGTTTTGCTCGAATTTTTCGCCACCACAACGAGCATCATCACGTTGATCAACTACCTCCATTTTGACCGCCACGTATGTATGTTGGAAAACGCGTGCGACTGGGGTGAGTTCGAGCTCGATTTGTCGTCAAACCACTCGACTAAAATTGATCATCACCGTTGGATATATAGTTCTCGTAGCCCTCTACGTTTTTGCAGTTGAAAGTTTTTCAAATTGAAGTGTGGATTCGAAGAAAATGAGGGAGAAAGAGGAGAAGATTTTGGCCATTGTTTCTGAAAGTGGCGGCTAGCTTGAACTAGGGTTAGGGTTTGATTTTCTTGCAAATGGAAAATATAGAGGTGCTTTTATAGAAAATTTCCAAAAACACTATTCATCCGACTTTTCCGAACTCCAATCTCGCACGGTGACCGGCGTTTCTAGGGTTTACCCCACGTCCCGGACACAATCGAATGTCTTTCGAAGGCTAATTCGATCATATGTGCGAGTTACGGAAATAAACGATCAAATTTAAATTAAATCGGTTAAACCAATTTCTATGCGTTTTGGCTTGCTCCGGACAAGCGGTAAATCCGAATGACATGAAATTTGAAACCTTACAATAATATAATATTACGGATCCGATGAAACTAGTTTCGTCGAAATCCGAGACTGTTTGAAAAATGACTATTTTCACTAGTCGATTAAATATTAAAACATTCAATTTTCACAATTTAACTTTTAATTCAATTTTAAAAGTTCACAAACATTGTTCTAACTCCGATATGATTTAATATAACTTTATAAATCATTTTTATACACATTAAACCCAATTTCCAATTGTTTACGCAATTTCAAATATTAAATTGTCGATTTAATTATCCAATTAAATCTAAATATTCGAAAAATAATTTATTCGACTTATAAATTTTACTTGTTGATATTTAAAATCAATTAAATATCTAAATTTCAAATGACAGAAATTCTGGGTCGTTACAGAAATAAGAAAGGAAAGATATCTAGCATGACAACAAGCTGAAGGAGTCGACTCTGTGTAAAAGATGGTTTTCCAACGTTTGTAAGTTTATTTCTTCTTCTTCTTCTTTATCTTTAATATAGTTAAAGGTATTCTATTTATGTACTTGTTTGCTAAATTGACTAATGTGTGACCTACGATTCATCTTGAAATAATAAAATGCTTTTATGGCATTAGTCCCTTATATTGGGTCCTGTATTTATGGTTGTATTTTACTTGAAGATATGATGTTTTGTTATTAAAATCACAATATATACTGTAATTTTTTTACATGACCATATCTTCTTGTTACCTACATCAATATTCCATGCTCTAATGGTATATCACCATATGTTAGGACAAAGAGTTTCTACGTTTATTTTTTAACAATTTATTAGAGGTTCAATTTTATAGTTTTCACTTGTGGCATATCGAGTCTACACTTGAGGGTTGCACAAACGGCCGAACCTGGTATAACACATTCATTTTTACACACTTGGCGAGTGTGATTGCCTTCTACTACTTCTAATTTTCTTTCCTACCCGCCTAAAATAAAAAAAACCAAAAATAAAGAAAACAATGGAACTCTTTCTCCTGCAAACATACACCAAAGCTAGTGTCACATCTTATCCTTTACAATTGTCTTGTACCTAAACCACATGTTTCTTCGTAACCCATTAGAGCCCGTACAACAGTACCCAGACTTGTGGGCTTGTATATTCATTGTAAATTATAGGTTTTGGAGTCTAATAAAATAAATACAAAATGAGCAACTACATGTGAAGAGCGAAAAATCTGCTATCCATTTAGGAATATGAACAAACCCTATGTGCATACCATGTGAATGAATGCATTTACCTACAAAGCTTCCCTATGAGGTAACTATTTCTAATACCATAACCACTAAGCTAAATTATCATATCCGTACCATTTACTAATTTGTGGTTTAAGCTGTGGAACCCAGATTTACTAGATACTTCACTTGTTCTCGTAGGACATTTGTAATCCCCATTAGTATTACTAATTTCTTTTCCTCATAGTTGACGTTCCATTATATTTTCCATTATTTTGCCTTATGTTTATTATGTTTCATATGCCCTGTGCATTTTGAATTATACAGTTTAGTTTTTGAATTTCTTATCGTATTGAAATCTATTTTTTGTTTGCACCATTTTGCCTTTGGTTTCTTAAACTTCATCCGAGTAAATTTAGTTTTTGGCATTACCATTAGATAAGAAATCTTTAATTTTTTTACCTAAGAGTTATGTTGGTGTGATATGAGGAAGTATTTAAACAAACAGTAATGATATTAGTAATACAGAAGAAGAAAACTTGTTATTCGAGATTTATGATAGTGTGATATGTACTGAATTACTTTTTATTATTAGTTTATTTGAGTTTTTTATGCTGTAAGTATGAAGTTCTAATTAATTGACTGTTTTTACAAAGTGCATACAGCCATATAGATGAGAAGGTGAAACGGTAAATTCCTAGGATATAAAATTTGGTGCTATATTAGAAGCAATGGACAAAGGAAGAAACAACCAAATCGTATCTGATAACAAAAGAAAACATGAACAGAAATTTACGGTGCAACGTTTTGGTAGAAATATCCAGGTATATTAATTGTTTTATGAGATGATAAAACCTTACATTGTATTAGTATTTTACTTCAAATCATTTTATTACAAATCTATTGAAGATATGCAAAATATAATAACATTTATGCTCAGGTTTTAAATGACAAACAATCAAAGAGTCGGAGACTATGTTGTAGTAGCGATGGTCAATTGGGGTTCGTTGTTGCTTTATCAGTATCAACAAGCAAAGAAACAACCGACAATTCATTAGCCTACTCAATATTTGTTTCAGGTGTTTAAGACAAACAGTAATCTGCTGGTACAACAACCCCCTTTTAACCTTAATGCCCCTATCTTCTAGTTCAGAATGCTACCTCTCAGTGTCCCAGAAGTTGCAATCTGTCACGCTGTTATCTCATCAGTGGGCTCGCTTATAACTCTGGTATTCCTGGTCATTACTTTTTTCAGTTACACAGACCATTGTTTGCTAGTTACGGAAATTGTTTTGTTAGTAAAGAGTTAATGATGACATTTCTTTGAAAGGAAATAACACAACTCACAAGCTAGGCTTAGCTTCTCCTGTACCATAGCTAACTACCACATATAGTTATAATACTTATCATTTTTACCTAAATATTCAGATTGTCAAGTATATGGACTGAAAATAATATTAACATGGGTTTTTCTTCAATGTATTTGTTTATGTTATTATATGAAAGTGTTAGCTGATATGGTGTATGTGTTTCCTATATCTAATACGTTTGTTGAGTCCTTTGTGGTTTAACCTGTCTTAATATTGTATATTATGAATTCATTCAATAGGTTGAAAGTAGCATATTAGCAGTTGATAAAGTTATACAGGAGAAATACATTATTGATTGCAAAGTTTAGTCAAATATAAGTAAAGTAATACATTCTTCCTAAATCCTCGTTAAATTTGTAGTTGCTCACGAGTTTCCTTGAACACATGCATAAGGACTGGGGTGGGTGGGGGTGTGTGTATGTGTGTGTGTCATATGCAGCTGGTAATGAATTTATTTACTTATTGATTTTTAATAATACAGCTGAACAAGTCTTATATTGAAATCTGTAAGTCTACACAAGTTCCTGGAGTTGGAACCATCGGTTGCACAAGCATGTGTGAAGTGCTCATTGGTCACGTTGGAATTACAAACAACGGTGAGGTTACTATTTATATGTGATATAAAATACAGTGGTAGCATGCTATTTTATTGTGCAAGGGCAGATCAAATTAGGAAAACATAAGGCAGCTACAGATCAACGAGAGTGACATTACAAATTAACAGTGCAGATGCCATGCTTGCTTTCAAGGTTTAGAATGTTTATCATATTTCTGATTATTTGTGATTTCATCAGTGACATACTTGATTTATTGATACAATACTATTATTCCAGAGTCAAACGGGATGTTATATTTGCTTCAGAACAAAAGCGCACTCATATACCGTATAGAAATAGCAAACTAATGCAAGTGTAGAGTAATATTCTGAAACATTAAGTGCATTGAAGTTTTCAGAAAGGGTGTCTAGAGTTGAGTTGGGTGTTGTATGAGGCAAAAAAGAGGGAAAAGATGGAGCTGGTGAACTCCTTTAAAATTTCTTCTAACACTACAGTTCAGAGTTTGCAGTACAGCATATTTTATGAACATGTCTCAACATCTTTGTTAAATCAGTATTGCATGAAACCTTATAATTTTTTATTCTAAAAGAACTGTGACTTTCCATGTAATTGTAGTTTTGACGAAAAGCATGAGCAGCCTACCAACAACAAAGAGCTAACCAAAGACATCCAAGTGTTTTTATAACCTATCAACACTTTGTGAGAGTTAGTTATTTACTTAATTATTTATTGATGTTAAAAAAGCTTTTGTATCTACACATGTATGTATGTGTGTGTAAATAAGATGTGTTAGCTCTTACTAAGATTTTATCGAAAAGAGACATCGCTATGAAATTTCTAGGGTTTAGATTTACCAAATGAACATCAATAAGTGTCGAAGTACAATCAATGATGATCAAACAATCTCAACTCAATCACCAACGAATACTAAATGGGAATTAAACACGAATTGTAAGTAGAGATCAACAAAGTTCGGTTTAAATAAATTAACCATTAAAATCAAATTGAAATTCATGAAATGGTTCAATTCCAAAAAAACCTTTTGTTTTCGGTTAAGAGTTAACAAAGAATTGAGAGTTTAAAAAAAATAGTTATCGGTTCGATTTTCGGTTTGAAAATTCCAAACTGAATTAACCAATATGATATTGAATATCAAATTAAATTATTAATAAATTTATGTTCTTTTCTTAGATTGCATGACACATGTTGCATCTATTATGATATAGTTTATAAAATTTCAGTATTCAAGAGAATAATTATGTACAATATTAATCAATATTTTTTCCTTTTCGTGTTAACTGTAAAAATTAGTGGTTGCCTATGCACTAGAGCGGGACCAAGTGGGTTGTCGTTTAGACGACCAAGAGATGAGGTTATTACCATGAAAAACACAGTAGCCTGATGTGATTGATCACTCGATGCATACGATAATGGATCTTGAAGACTCGGAAACAACATTAGCTACGCTCCTATATTCTACCTCTGATGATTTACGTCGCCGCATCTTGGCTCTTCTCAGTTATTTTCTAGGCATAGCAGTAACTCGACATCCTAATGGCCTATTTCTTTCGCAAGGCGAGTATGCCGAAGAGGTCATTGAGAGAGCAGGTATGTCATCTGGTGCACCGGCTCCTACTCCTGTTGATACTAATTCTAAACTGAGTGCATCTTCGGGGTCTCAATATAAGGATCCTAAAAAGTATCACAGTCTCGCAGGTGCCCTACAGTATCTCACTTTTACGAGACCAGATATCTCTTATGTTGTTCAGTAGGCATGTATACATATGCATGATCCTCGGGATGAAGACATGCGTGCA
The DNA here is from genome assembly GCA_030765085.1 of Allium cepa. Lineage (NCBI taxonomy): Eukaryota > Viridiplantae > Streptophyta > Magnoliopsida > Asparagales > Amaryllidaceae > Allium > Allium cepa. Next base: position 955,623,292 of record CM060939.1, on the reverse strand, counting down.
CTAAAATGCATTGTTCGGTATATTCAGGGAACTCTTTTTTTTGGCCTACATTTGCATAAGTCATCTGTTTTTGGTCTTGTCTCTTATACTGATGCAGATTGGGGTCGATGCTCGGACACTAGACGATCTACATCAGGCTACTGTGTTTTTCTTGGGGATAACCTCATCTTTTGGTCGTCTAAACGACAACCCACTTTGTCCCGATCTAGTACAGAGGCAACCATTAATTCTTACATTAACACGTAATTTATTTTATCAAACCAGTTTACTTAGGTTTTATTTTTAATCCATTCTAATAGAATTGATTTGGTTCAGAGCCGCTTTAGTTATATCTCGATTTATATTTTGAAAATTTTTTAGTTGTTTAAATCGATCCAATCATTTGCCCACCCCAACCATTTGTCCACCCCTAGCTGTATTGACCGTGCTCCTACATTTTTTAAAAAGAACATTATTGAATCCTACCGAAAAAGTAAAAAAGAAGTTTGAAAATTGAAATTCACAATTAAGCCCTATTAAGGGGAGGGAAGTTTCCATTAATTCAACACTTGTACTCTAGTTTGTGTTATGTACCTCGGCAATAAATAAAATCGGCTTTGTAAAAGTTATCTTAGTATTTACATTAATTTGAAATTACTACAAATCAATGTAGTTAAAACAACATCGTTTAGGTGAAGTTAAACTACATTGCGTCATTGCTCTCTAAACCACATCATTTTGATGCAACTAAAATTGCATAGGTTCTATGCATTTAGAACTATGTTTAAAAAATTTATGATTTTGAAATTATATTTCTTATCTATTAAAAGCCGTATTGTAAGAAAATTTATAAATTTTTTGATTCGTATGGATTTAAATATCGTTGAAACATGAAAAGCATAATAATCTATTCAAATAAGTAAAAAACAATTTCATCAATAATATATTAAATTATCAAATAAACTATATTAAATCTGATGTACTTTACATTATAAAAAACATGTTGTAAAATGCAAAATATTTTGTGTTATAAGACATTACAATGTCAAGTGGAAGTTGTTAAACATATGTTTTTTCAATATTTATAATTCGTTGCCTTTACTATGAACTTTAACAATATCATATTGAAGTTATGAAATATATTTCTGACAACGTTAGTGAAATATTGTTGAAATACGAGAATTAACCATAGTTATTGACGGTTGTCAAACATAATAACATGAACAATGTTAAAAAAATATTGCCCTAAATATGAAATGCCGTAACACTGTACGAATGTTGTAAAAAAAAAAAGAATATACAGTTGTCATCACTGTTGTTTACCATTGAGTTTACAACGTCTGATAAATATTGTTTAACTATGAAATTATAATTTTCAGAAAGCATTGTTTGATTTACGAATTTCAGTGACATTTAAAATATGTTGTGAGAAACCAAATTTAATACAATGTAAAGAAATTGTTGTTGAAAATAGTTTTCTACAACAATCTAGACAAATATCATAGATAATTTTGATTTACAACATCGGTACAAAGAACGTTGTTTAGAGAAACCTAGCACAACATTCTTTTTAAAAATGTTGTGAAAAATCTATCATTTTTACAACACTTTGGCCAACTGTTGCAGAATCTGCGTTGTAAAATGGTATTTTTGTTGTAGTGAGGGTTGCTCCATTTCATTTCGTTCTGTTTTCAATTGCATTTGTTCTGCCTTCTGGCCTCCAGTTTGGCTTTGCAGCAACTCCAGCTATTCTTTGTTGTCATATCCTTTAGAAGAATCCGTCCATTATTTCTTCCTATCAGGTTATTAACCTTTTCTGCATTTTCGTCATCATCTTCTCCATCTCATATCTGCTTATGTAGATGGAAGGGGTTAGATTCTGAGAATGCCTCATGGCTGGCCCTTGTCCTTGTTGACTTTCTTTAACAGTAATTCTCCTAGTTGAGAGTCTCGGCATCTTCAAAAATCCAAGTTTCATGTTCGTCAAATCCGTGTCTTTTAGTGAAAACACCAAAATGTTTGCATCAAAAATGGCAGAAACACCCAATGAAGTAAAAGTATGAAAACTATCAAAGAAAAGTGAAAACAGAAAAGAACGTGCAATTTTTATAATGGTTCGGTAAGTACTCTGACCTACGTTCACTTAAACTTTGTTATTCGATTTTTATAACTTTCAAAAGCTGTGATATTATGGATTGATATTCTATGGATCCGTGGAGATCCAAACAAGCATCTGTAGCAAAGTCTAAAAATTCAGAAAAGAAGAAAGGAAAAGAAGTCCATTTTCAAGTGCATTGCACCTTTATTTATAGACGAAAATTTCCGAGATAATTTTCGAAAATTGCTCAACACATCGACTACGCCGTGCACGTTCTTCCGCAAAAATCTCGATGTCAATCGAACCAAGACATCATGGATCAATACCAATCCATGGCTCATGGATCGGTACCGAGCTGACATGGAGTTGAACCACAGAAATTTGAGTGTTTGCTTGAAACTTGACCTGAGGATCTTTTGAGATTTTAGTGCTCGAGTTTCCCTTAGCTTGCTTGGAGTCTGACCTGAGACTTTGTTGTGTTCGACCCAAGTATAATGGAATGGTACTGATCCATGGTCATGGTTCGGTACTGACTGGTCGCGTTTTGGGTTTTTACATAGGTTGCTTCGGGCCTTGCTTGAAGTTTTCCCATCGCTATTGTGCTTCGTGTCCGACACGAGGTTTTTGTGGGTTTGCTCCAAGTCGGCTTTTCCAAAAATTTGAAGATCCAAATTTTTAACTTTTTTTGTTCATTTTTTGATATTTTTTCCCTTTGATGGTGTTTCCCAAGTCCTTGGTTCATTTCTTCATCATTTGTTCGTATGATTCGATCGTTTAAGTCTGTTCAAAGACTGCGGTAAATTTAGTCATAACAATTACTTACTCGTTTGATATCCTAATCAAATCTCTATCCATAGTAAATCACAATCTCGTTTTGATGAATAGTGAGAAGAAAGTTGATGAAATGGTTTTTTCAGTTGATAAATTGATATGATGAATGCTTTGTTGATTGAAATTTAGGTAAAACATATTTTGATTGTGTTGGATCATAGATTTTGAATGCTGGCATGAAACAACAATTCACGAATCTATGACTACGATAACATCCAGACTCATCGGCTCAATATATGGTTTGTATAGTTAATAAGAGCCATCAAATGAGTATATAAAGTCATGTTTAGTGCTTTGTTAAAATCTTTCCTCAAAAATCATCATTCACATTCAAATAAACTTGCATGCATATTTTAATCAAAATTAAGTTTTCAAAAAAAGGCATGGAGTGAGGCTCGAACCCGAGTCACTAGTTTGGAAGGCAAGTACTCTAAACAAATGAGCTACTGTAGTTTTTACTTAACAATAGAATTCAGTCAACTGAATCACCTAAGTCAGTCGGCTGAATCCTGCTTTTTAACATATATGTGCATGTTTTAAAATTCAGTCGACTGAATGACCTGAGTCAGTCGACTGAAATCTGCAACCGTCGATTTTATGAAAAGACGCCACTTTTCTGAATGGTTGTCTTCCTCCCTAAGGGTCGCAACCATTGCTATTTCGTAGAGATATCTTCACCAGTAGTTGCAACTTCTTAACTACTATATATATGCATGAATTTCAAGATCAAATAACTTCACTTTTTTGCTTATACTTGAATCATATTTTCTGAATTAACTACTCTCTTGAATTCATACATTCATTGCTTACGTATTCATTTCCATATTCTTCAAGTAATTTGAAACTTCCTAATCTTCATATACACACAACTACACACATATACTTGAGAAAAAGATTATAGGAAGGGTGTATTGCAAGTGAAAAATCCATGTTATTAGAACACACAAGGCAAAACAATCTTTTGTATTTGTTGAAGTCATGTTCTGCTGCTCAGGCGTGTGAAGTCCTCTTCGGCCGTTGAGGCGAAATCCTATTCTGCTGCTCAGGTCCCTGTTCGGATGCTCAGGGGTTGTATAGACCTGTTCCTCCGGATTAAGTGAGGGTTGTTGTTTTAGTGAAATTCCAAAAGGAGTCTGGGACTAGACGTAGGACGGAGCTTCGAACCCGTATAAAAATCTTTGGTGTTATTTTTTGTTATACTGCATTTATATTCCACACTATTAACTGTATAGCTATCGTCATTATACTCTGCATTATTGTATATCCGTATTACACAATCCATATCACTCATTTTCATTTGGTATTGGAGCTTGGGATTCTAGAGATCGTAACAACTTCCTAGAATAAATGGCTATAAAGAGATATAGTCAAGGAAATAAGAAGAGGAAGAGCAATAAAGAAAAATCAAAGGAGCAAACAAACAAATGCCTTATGGCTAAACTCAGATCACAATCGATATGCTTAGATTCTTTATATAAAGATCTTCAATTAGCATATGATGAATTATTAAAAGATTGTAAAACTTTGAATAAAGTTAATAGAATTGCTTTAGCTAAGTTAAAAGATTGTGAGCAAGAAATTTCCAATTTAAAAGAGGAAAATAAATTTTTGGTAAAACAAACTAAATGCTTTGAAAATACCTTACAAGAATTTGTTCTACAAAAAGATTTTCCACAAAAAGAAATTGAGCAGTTAGAAGATAAAAACAATGATCTTTTGGAGGAAATCAATGTTTTGCAAAATAAAAATATATTCTTGGAAAATTGTTTAAACAATTCTAGTTCTTTAATTTTGTCTCTTGAAAATGAGAATGAAGCTTTAATTAAGAAGAATCTAGAATTATCTAAAGAATGTGAGATTTTAAAAGTTAACAATAATATTTTTCAAAAAGAAGTTAGTGATTCTAAAGCAAATTTTGAAAGATTAAATACAAAAATCATAAATTTTATCAAAGGTAAAGATATCTTATCTTCCTTCGTTACAAATTCAAAAGCTCACAATGATAAAAGCGGTTTAGGCTATAAACAAGCTAAAAGTAAAAATAGTACTAGATATGCATTCTTTATACTAATTTTAGTGCTAGTACTAGTAACCAAGATAGTTTTAAAACCAGTTATAGTCATAATAGTACTTTGTTTAGAAATGGTAGAAATTATTTTTCAAGTACTAAGTTAATGACTAATGATATTAAGATATGGATTCCATGTAATATGATTGATCATGATAAACAACTTTATATTGTGATTTGTAACGAAAACTATATCTATAAAGGTTCAACCACACCCAAATGAGTATGGTTTCCTAAAAATTAGGAAATTATAAGAACCTTGGGTATCGCATGCTTTAAATGTTAATTTTTTTCTGATACCTTACATTACCAGTAGTAATTATTTTGTTTTATATTGTTCTATGTTAACACTTATGTAAAATATAATTTATATCATCATTTAAACTCTCTTTTTTGTCGATGACAAACGGGGAGAAAGATATTGCTCTAACACTATTTGCAGGAATAAGCGATGCAAGCATAGATTAAGGAGGAGAAAAGATTAATTATTTACAACAATATATAACATAGATTCAGGGGGAGAAATCTATAACACAATTGCAGGAATATATTCAGTGAGAGAGATTCAAAGATTCGTTCGAAGCAAATAAAGTTGTCATTATCGAAAATGGGGAGAATGTTGGATCATAGGTTTTGATTGATGACATGAAACAACAATTCATGAATCTACGACTATCCTCAAGAATCATCATTCATATTCAAAAAAAATTGCTTGCATATTTTAAGCAAAATCAAGTTTTCAAAAAATGCATGGAGCGGGGCTCGAGCCCAGGTCACTGCTTTGGAAGGCAAGTATTCTAACCAAATGAGCTATCATCGTTTTCGCTTAGTAGTAGAATTCAGTCGACTGAATGACGTGATTCAGTCGACTGAATCCTACTTTTTAACATATATGTGCATGTTTTTAAATTCAATCGACTGAATGACCTGAGTCAGTCGACTAAAATCTGCAACTGTCGTTTTTTTATGAAAAGACACCACTTTTCTGAATAGTTGTCTTCCTCCCCAAGGGTTGCAACCATTGCTATTCGTAGAGATCTCTTCACCAGCAGTTGCAACTTCTTAACTACTATACATATGCATGAATTTCAAGATCAAATAACTTCATTTACTTGCTTATACTTGAATCATATTTTTTGAATTTACTACTATCTTGAATTCATACATTCATTGCTTACGTATTCATTTCCATATTCTTCAAGCAATTTGAAACTTTCTAATCTTCATATACACACAACTACACACATCATACTTGAGGAAAAGATTATAGAAAGGTTTTACTACAAGTGACAAATCCGTGTTATTAGAACACACAAGGTCAAAACAATCTTTCCTATTTGTTGAAGTCATGTTCTGCTGCTCAGGCATGTGAAGTCCTCTTCAGCTGCTGAGGCGAAATCCTGTTCTGCTGCTCAGATCCCCGTCCGGCTGCTCAGGGGTTGTATAGATCTGTTCCTCTAGGTTAAATGAGGGTTGTTGTTTTAGTAAATTCTAGGAGTCTGAGACTGGACGGAGCTCCGAACTAGTATAAAAATCTCTGGTATTATTTTTTACTATACTACATTTATATTCCGCACTATTAACTGTATAACTATCATCATTATACTCTGCATTATTGTATATCTATATTACACGATCCATAGCACTTACTTTCAGATTGGAGATTGTTGATTGACGTTGATTAATTTATGAGACAACTCATATTGGATGTGTCAATTTGAGCTAAAAATATTGCCATTTGTTTTATGTTAGAGTCGGCATACAATTGCCCATTATCTCTTTGACCAAAACTAATTCAATTGGTAGTTCATCACCTACTGTGTTTTCAACTTCTTCATCATTTTTTTGCAAGTGATTTTGATTTTGTGTTTTTGACTTGCCGCTTGCGAAAGATGGAAAAGAAGACTTTTATGCATGTTTGTTTTTTCAAATTTGAATAGTGAATAAAGGTAATAGGTATGGGTAATTTTTGGAGGAGACCAAAAGTGAACTTTTTTAATTTTTTATGTTTAGTAATATCTTAATAGAAAAAATAATAAGTTGTGTTAGTTGAAAACAAGAAGCATAATATTTTTACCTTACCCTTTTGGCAAACTTAAATGTGCAAAATAAGATACGTTTAAGTAAAAAAAATAAAATAAAAATAAGAACAAACAAAAACTAGTTTTATTTCAAATTTGACATGATTATATGATTCTTGGACATAAAGACCTATTTTTCAGTTTATTTTTTATTTGATGTTTTCGTAAAGTAAAAATTAAGGATTTGTTTAAGGCTTTGAGCTAAAAAGTTACATGGTTTCCAATAAACCATAAGAAGAAAAATCATGTGTTTCATTTCAAAAGCCTTGCTATTTGCATCATAGTGTTTACTTCTTTTTATGCATTCTTCGTAATATCCATTATATTTAAATTTATGTCCTTGGATCACAAGGGCTAAGCTTTTATTTCTTTATTTTCTAGGCTCCTTCTTTCCTAGACTAAAAATTTAGATCCAACATTGTAACCCCTCCTGGTTATAAAGAAAAGATATGAGAACAATTTTTAACTTCTCAAAAACATCAAATCAAACTAAATTATATGAAGAATTTTTTTATTATTTTTTTATTTCATCTTTCTTTGTTGTAACTACTAATACAGTTGACCTTGATAAGAAGCATTATCATTGCTTCAGCTTTAATCTTTAAAATAATTTGAGATACAACAATAGTGCGTCTTGTTTTCATTGCTTTAACCACTGGATTACAATGGTAGAACGACCTGATTTGTAAGGTAAATTCTAATTTAATTTGAAGAAAAAGTGTTGAATATTTGTGTTTATCAGTTTATTAAGTTTAGGCAAATTCTAGTTTTAATTATTTATTATCTGTCCATATCAGTTTATCAGCCAGTAATTGTTTTAACAGTTTTACCCCAGTAAACCTTGTTATATTTTATTCACTCATTATTAAATAACCTTTTTATCAAATCGTTATGTTTCAATAGTAAATAAGCACGTTTTCGTCAACTCAAACATGGTATAAAATAATGATTTAAATGTATTTAGACAGGCATTTAACTTGACTGAGTAGCAGGTTGCCCACGGCTCTTATTTTTCTATTGGAAAATCAATGGGAATGTCAAACGATTATAAGTTTTTATTTATAATTACACTTATAAGTTTTATTTCGATTATCATAAAATATTATTAATTTATTACTTCAAGCATCCAATGAAACTGATATATGACAATTGTATATGCTTATTAGTGATGATACTGAGTTGATAAATACAATTGAAAAACATACAATAAAAATGTTCAACGTTCAAGTTTTTCGATAGTCAGAGTTTAAATATTGCTTTAATTACACTAAATATTGCTATTTCATGCATATTATTGTACTGAGAAACAGTGTTGTTAGACTTGAAAATATGCAATGGAATGTCTTTGATGTACAGTTAATAATTATTGTTCTTTTTGTTAAAAAACTTGGTTACTTAATGTATGCAAAGACACTTAATGTTTTTAATTATACTTACAAAAAAAGAAAAAGAAATTTTATTCTAGAATAATACCGGTAACTGTTGTGTTATAATATCATATGGACTGAATGAAATGCAACAGTAAATGACACAAAATTTGGAATGGTGCCTTTCATCCAACAAGGCTATACAAAATCTGAGAGACTAGACACACACCCCTATACACGGATATGTATGTATGTGTGCCTATGAGCTAGGATCAATAACACACTTTATTTGGCACCATTTGTAGCCTCTTTATATTAGGCACAAGTTTATATTTAAATATTTGGTTCATGTGATAGGGGAGACAGAACAATGGAAACTCGTGGCTATGTATATATGTTTATGTATGTATATATGTATGTATGTATACGTACATACACAAATAGCATCCTATTTTGGAACAATTCTATTATATTTTGGACTACACAATTTTAAATGCCATGAAATTTTATGGATATATTCTTATCATACTTAAGATCATCTCCACAAAATTCAAGCTCATTTGAATGCACACACGATGATGAATTTGATATTTTAAACAATGGCTAAATTAAATGTTTTTAACGGTTAATATTAACTTATTATTTTGAAAAATCTAGAAATTTTGGAACGATCTCAATTTTTTAGAGGTATTCATAAGGTAGACTACACAATTTTATGACATTTTGAATTGTGTAACTCAGAATATGATAGTGGTGCTAAAGAGGTTCTCTCGAGAGGTATCATTGCTAAGTATAACCAAGATGGTAAAGATAAGAAAATAAAGAAAAGAAAAGAGAAGATATATGAAAAATTGCTACAACGAATCATGAAACATGTTGAGTGCAAAGTATTCCAATACTTATTATCCCAAAAAAAAGATGTGTAACAACCTAGGGTTTTGTAAAAATTAATTATCGTCCTGAAACGATTAATGTTGATAGCCAATGGCTATTCGGAGTTTTTTTTAAACCGGGTTGAAATTCTTTTATAATTTGATTAAGGAATTAAGTGGGCTTTAAAATGAAATTTCGGCCCACGTTCCTTTTTATTTTGGTGTTGCATTATCTAAAGTAGTAACCCGTTCCTCATTTCATCTCATTCGATTTGAAAAACCTAAACATAAGAACAAAAAATAATGGCGGTCGCTCGTTCGTTCCTCTTTATCAAAAATTAGGGTTTTGGTAATTCGATGATGCTGACTTCAAACACTTGATTGAGTTCGTCTTTGGCTTCGCTCAACTCTTCGATTTCCACGGCTTCGACTTGGAACCGTTCGATCTGTGGATTCGTGCTCTTCGGTGTCAAGGTGAGTGATTTACACTCACATAGTAAATTCAAACTTAGTACTATGCTTCGTGTTCGATTTGGTTTCGTCGTGACTTGATTTTGACTTGGTTCGACTTCTTGTTCTCTTGGTTATCTCGACACTGTTTTCATTGGATGTTGATGATTTCCCTGATTTTTCAATTTCGTATGAATTGATACTTGACTTTGGCCATTCGTGTTTACTGCCTTGGTCACTTGAATGGATTATGTTGATTTTATGGAAATATTTTGGGTATGGTACTGTCTTGTTATGAAACGGTTACCTGCAAGAATTGTTCGACATTGATTTCATTAAACTTTGACTTTGCACTTGCTTTGAGAATTTGATTTCTGGTTACATTCCAGTTTTCACCCTTGTTCAGGCTTTGGTCATACGGTGTTGCTTGAAATTGAACTTGAATTTCGCTGTCTATTGTAGTTGCACTTTGCATTCATGTGCTTGCTGTCCCACTTACTTGTATACAGTTGCATTCGTTAGTTTCTTTTGTGTACACTACTTTATTTGGTTCACCTGAACTTTGAACCAATCCAGTGTATTGTTAAATACTTTTGCAACTGCTGTCACAATTGTTGTCACTGCTAACATATACATATGTGCACTTATATGTTTCTTCATTTGTATACATGAATCTGGTATGACTTGAGCATTGCCTCTGTTTTCACTGCATATGTTTTGAGTCACTGTTGCATTCATTAGACTTTGCATTTGTTTCATCCACTTCGAGACGGTTCTAGTTTGCTAGTGCATTTAGTTGTTTTCAGGTGTTACTTGAACCCGATGCATTATTGAACTACTTTGTTCTTGAGTATGATATTTGCACTATCCAGTTTACAGTGCATACATGTTATATCTTTGTTCATGTCACTCCTTTGGTTTTTGATTCACTTGCATACTTGTTGACATCACCGATGCACTGATTTTTGTTCGGGTGTGTCTTTGATGCTGGCTTCCATTATCATTTGATCTATTTGCTTTTGCACTCCTATATGCACTGTCTCGTTTGCAGTTGTATATGCATATTGGTTTGGTTTCTGGGTGGTCCACTGTACCACTGTTGTCATCCTCTCTTGACATTTTGGAACTTGAACTGTTGCATTCATGTGGTGACTGCAGTTTCATTTTGTATGCAGTCTTGCTCTTGTTGGTTTGCATTGCATTGATGCAATTGGATTGTTTTTCTAATTACACTTGAGTTGAATCCAGCTCGTAGCTCGAATTTGACCTTGTGCTGAAAATTGTGACATTATTTTATTACACTTGAGTTGAATCCGGTATTCTGGGTTTGACCTTGTGTTTGATTGTGAATTCTCATTGTGCCTTCATGTGCACTTTGTTCATTTGATGGTTACTGGGTGGATGCTGTGCTAGCTGTTGCAGTTCCATCTGGTTCATTTTGATTTGAGTTGGTGCCATTTACTTTTGATTCATTGATCTTTTGCGTATTTCATATGATGTATTAGCGAGGCAGTATACGTGAGCGTGTACTGCAGCCAATTAGTATTGATGTTTTTAAGTGATATTTCAACTGTTTGAATTGTTTCGTGTGTCCAATTCAATATTTGAAAATTGTATTTTGATTAGTTTGATTCGATCATTTTGGCGTTGTCTAATTATCTATTTGATAATTAGATTATGAGTTTCTAATTATTTATTTAATAATTAGATTTTGTTGTTAATTGCCGTTTAGGCAATCCTGTTGTTTTCTAAATTATCGTCATTGATAATCCTTTGATTTATCTTCATTGATAATTGGAATTTGCTGATTTGTTGCTTAAACTGTTAAGTGTTATATTTACCGTTATCCGATTTCTTATTAAAGGATTGGATAGGTGAGATTTTTGTGACTGTCGTCTATTTGATTATTTAATTATTACTGCTTCTGTGCATTGATAACTGAGTTTGAATTAGACTGACCCGTGTATTATTTTCTTTTGAATTTAATACTCGGGTCAGACCGAGTTTTACAGGTTGTTGATATCTTGCTTTGGGTTGCTGATTGAGCTATGAAGTCTCTTTATATCATTTGGAATAGTCGTTGTTAAGTATAGGATGATATGCATTCATGTATATTATTGTCAATAATGTACTTGTATATGTAACATCCTATGTCGATAGTTGTAGTTGTATCATATGTATTGTACCACCTGTATTGTAATTGACATCAGTTATATATATATATATATATATATATATAAGACTTTTTATTATCTGTGTTCCGCATTTAGCTGATCTTTGTTATTATTATATATGTTGTCCTAAACTATTATGAACCATCGTAGTTCGTTTTATATTGGAATTGGATATGTCGATGGGAGTAAATAAAACCAGAGATGAAAAATAAAGAATATATCACTCCTATCGAGATAATCAATACTAGTGTAAGGCCTAACTACGGATGACCGCTCCTATCCAGCCTTATTCTTCGTAATAACGGACAGTATTTCCTTTTAATATTCTTTGTTATTGTGAGCATAGAGGTGGGGCGTCACAAGATGGAGCTTGTTACATGTAAAAACTAGATTTATTTTAACGCATATATGAAAGAGCAATTCATTGAAGTCAATCTGCGTGGATGTCAATAGTTTTGCACTGATTCATACAAGCAGGTCTGCAATGATTCATAGCAGTATTTTATAGAGTCGATCAGATGATTACATAGGATTTCATCCATGCAGATCTGCTTGTATGCATCACTCTTTCATATATGCTTTCGGATACACGTTGTTTCAGTGTGATAATATTCTTGTTAGTTTAGTTTTTGAATAATGTGTATTTGTTAACTCTGTTGTTTACTTTACACTAACACGTTTGATGATTTACCAATTGAGCTTTTGTAGCGTTTTCTTTTTCCTTTTTGTTACAATTTTGAGTACACTAAAGTCAAACTTTCATGCATATTGTTTTGTTTGGTAAAAGGCATACTTCCAATTTATTTGCGTGATTTTGTGTTGTATTTCCGTTTACATTTTTGCTAAAAAAATCGCTAATTTTGATCTTTTTCCATAAGGTCATTATTGCATTTCAGCTCATATGGGATTAGATTTAAGTACTGTCATAAAAATAAAGGTTATAAGCATAATCATAAAAAGTAGCTATAACTATAATGATTGATTTTCAGTAATAAACTACGAATATCTAGAAAAAGAAAAACAGTCATACGTATTCTTACATATATTTTTCATTGTACGTCTTTTCTCCAAGATTTTCAATCAAGTAGTGTGAATATAATTGTCAAAACTAAGCCTCTTTGCACACAAGTAACAATTTTTTCACAACAGAAGAACAACAAAAAATGTTTTCGTTCCATTTTTTCTGTAAAACTTTCCAATCCAACGACATTGTTTACAAGTATAATTATCACAAATTAGTTTCAAATTTCAATGTATAAATGAAGTAACAATGTTATATTGAGAAAAATAATTAACAAAACAATTTTAATCCAAATTTCAAACTAAAAATAAAAACGACCCCCTGGTCCTCAAACAAATTAATCCAACCCAAATTTAATTAAATCTATAATATGCATATTCATATTAAAATAAGAAACATTGCAAATTCATCAAATTAATAAAATACTATGTTGAGATACTAAAAGTAATCTAAAACGATAAGTTAATCAACACATAGATGTGAATTTCATATGCGATTAAGCTTTAACCAAAACACCAATGGATCAAGATATATATAATTTCCATTCGAAATTTCTAAACACAAACACATGCACACACACAAACATATACATACATATGCATGTATATATAAACATGTGTGTGTATTATATATGTACGTACGTATATATGCATACATATATATGGATGTATGTTTGTGTATGTATATACAGATATATATACCAATCATCAAGCTTAAATTTCTATTTACCTAGCAAAAGTCGCTCTTCAAAAAATCAAGCAGCTCTGCCCAGATAAAAAAGAGAGCAATTAGAATTTAAGCAACTCTTGTGTGGTGGCGATGAAAATGTTTTCTTGTATCAAAGAGATTTATCTTCACTACTCAAATCAAGCCATTTTTATTAGAAAATCGAAGCAGTTTTCACTAAGAAAATTATCAAATGGGGCATACAGTTTTCCTATTTACGGGTTGGGGGCTACAATGTAACTTTACCTTAGACATGCCTTCAATTGTCACTTTACAAAAGACGGTGCTTAAAATAAAACTGGAACACAAAGCACTTTTGACCAAAGGAAGGGATACAGATAGTGTTGTATCTGCATCCGTATCCAAAAGTAAAATCTGCATCTGACAGTGTCCGCGGATACTTAACGAAGAACATTTGTATGTGTTTGCGGATATCCAAAAATACCCACATTCGAATATTGAATTGGATGATTTTTCACGATTACAACAGTAATAATGAACAAATGAAGCACCATTATGATTCTGAAAGTACTGTTAGAATTTGGATGACATAAAATAAGTATTAAGACATAGACAACATAACTCCATTTAACAAATATTTTAAGAAGTATTTCATGACTAGTTCTAGACGACGATCATGACTAACCAAAGACAATATTCCACCAATTAATCAAAAGATTAAATATAGAATGCATTTATTTTCCCATTTGCTAAAAATTAATATCTAAGAGGAACATAAATATTTTTTTGAAAACTAATAGAAATACAAACATAAAACGTTAAAACAAAAAACATGGTTACTTGAGTGATCCTCCTTCAATTTTGCTGTAATTTGTAAAACAAAAATTAAGAAACAAGAATGATTCTACGCAGCAAACTAATACGATTTCAAATACCCAATTTCAAAACATTAATTTACCGTGACAGCATGAAATAATTAAAAAAACAAACTTGAACTACCTAACAGTTACATAATACAATTATAAGAATATATCAATCAGTTTTTAGTATACGATCAATTCAAAAAAAACAAACATAAAACATTAGAAGAACCTGATTCTGAAATAGTAGCACTGAAGAGAAAGCAATGGAATCGGCAGACGATGGCGGGTTTATTGAACGGAAACAAAGAATCTAGTCGGAGGGTTTGTCAACGACTCGAAACAGGTGTGCCACCAATTAATTTGAGTAGTTGAAGACTCAAAATGAAGAAGCAAAAAATTTGGGCGCAACTTTGATAGAAATGTTACTGGTTAGGAGGGTTAGTGCTTAATAGGCCGCTATTTCGATACAAAATAATACATGGTGATGCAATAGAACTTGAGCCGTTGGATTTCATTGAGCTCACAAACAAGGTTAAAATTTAAAGGGTAATTCAATGATTTAGAATCATCGTGTCACCAACTATTTCACCATTTTGTGTTCCAATAGATCTTTTAGTACTTCGTATGTAGTTGGTACTATGAGGCGGAGGATGTTGGTAAAAAAATATGGTGGCTAGGAATAATGAGTAGGTATTATGAATATTAGCTTTGATTTAATAGTTTTTCAAGCATAATCTGAAAATAAGAAAAGGATATTTAATTTCATGGCGTCTGAATATTTTTTGGATATGAACGCCGTCATATGTATCTGTATTCAAAAAGTTCTTCAAATATCAGATATTCATATCCACATTTTGAATATCGGTATCTTCGAATGTGCTTACGGTCGGATTTTGAATCTTTCAGATACCCATTGACAGTCAATCCTAGGCATAGATACTAAAAATAAACATGTTTATAAAGAAAATTTATATTGGGCCAGTATTTTAATAGGAAAACTAATTTGAACAGAAATATATAATATAATTGGTGATAAAATAGATTTCAATCATTGGATTCTTCTTTGATTTCAATTTCATATGCAAACAGATCCAACAACCAACATCTATTGTGTCTCATTCTATGTTTTATTTTGTCTAAATAGTCGTCCCATGTTTTAATCGTCTAATAGAATTAAGGCCTGCTTACATATATCCACTTTATTCATTTGTTCTTATGCGTGCAATCTAATAGTCATCCTACACTTAAAAATAGTAACAAGGTGAATCTTATTTGACTCTATTTAAAGGATGCTTTAAAAAATTTTATCAAAGGATAATTTTTTTGTATAAATTATGTTAAAAACATATCACACGTAACAATAATCAAATGAAGTAATCCAATAGTTTGGCTCACCATTTTGCTACATTGAGTTGTCATATTTTGAAGACTATTCATAATAAATTCTTGTTTCTCCTTTTGTATTTAGAATACTTTGGTAACATAGTTCTAAAACAATATAGAGTTGAAACGATACTGAAGCTAGTTAAATTTTGGCATGGTATACAACTAGCCAAGGTAAAAATTTACAAGCAATAGGTTAAGAACAATCCAGCTACAATCAACTTAAAGGTTTTTCCTACCATGCATGAAAAAAATTTAAAAAATCTTATGATATGAATAGATACTTATCTGAGTACATATTTTAAATTTTACTATTTTGACAACAAAATAAAGGTACAATAAGATAAAACAAAATTAATATTAAATATAGAAGCTCAATCATCAAAATAACTTCTATAAACATCAATTATTGGCATGGAAAGAAGATAGATGTTTTGACATACTTAAATGTTGTTTAAAACCTACACAAAGAAAAATTTCAACTTACTTATGTGTGTGTGTTTGTAATATGGTTAAATCTGTCAAACCTAGAATTCACAACTAAAATCCATTCGATTTAAATTTCAATTTTGCAATTTGAATCCATTTTTGAAAACTATAACCTTTTTTTTTCAAGCATTGTTGCGTGTACATATCATGGAGTTTCAACTTCACAACGATCGAAAACTTCTTTTCTTTTTCTTTTTTTAATTAGTTATAGCTCTCTTATAATGGATATAACTTACAAGTGATATATATATAGTTATTAATGATTTAGTGGTGTAGACGCAACACCTAAGCATTTTGTGAATGTCATGGAAAATGGCGTATGCTATTTTGATCTACTTTGTTGGTTTAAAATATAATATTATGTACATAACCAATTGAAATGTCCAATATAATGAATATTTATTTTACTCAAAATTATAAATCAATGATGTTTTTAATCATTTGGCAGAAACATCATTTAACTTAATGTTGTAAGTGTAGAATTGCAAGTACAATTTTTTTAATGATACTTAGATACAACATGTTACTGGGACAACACAACACAAATCACATGTCAATAAATGTACGAATCATGCTACACAAGTTTCGAACTTATGACCTCTCGCACCAAAGCTGAATCATTTAACCAGTGGAACAACAATGCTTGTCAAGTACAATTTTTTTTGAAAGGATAAACTGGAAATATGAAATAGATTCACATACATACATAGGGTTTATATCATATTTTGTTCCATGTCAATCTAGACATGTTATTACTAAGCAAAAAGAGATATAGAAAAAGGTATCGATTAGAACATTAAAAATGCAAAATAATAATGATGATGATAAGCACAATCTGATTAGTACTATTTTATACCTTTTTTTGTTGTGAAAATTAAAAATAAAATTAAATAAACAACAAAATATTGAAAAGGTACATTTTCTTGGGTCAGGCATAGTGCGCCTTTTACGTCATTTAGCGCGCATTTCCATCAGTTTTGATTGGGCATGCGACTAAGACGCAGAAAGGCTCAGGCACGGTAGTTGCCCTTTTTTGAATGTTTATGCACTTGAGCTGTGATAGCGCCCAAAATGCGCACCTTTTGCTAAGACGACGAAGCCCTAAGGCATCTAAAAGTGCGCTTCATCGGGGTTTGGTTCCCAATCCTAAATTAAGTCAAAACTTAGGTGACTTCAATAGCAGTAAAAAATACTACCACAAATTGAGCTCCAAGCCGCCGTCCCCACCGCCGTCACTCCAAGCCACCACCATCGCAAACTCCAACCCAACATCATCGTCACGCTTGTAGCTCTCTCTGTCTCATCTTCTCAACTCAGATGCAGGTTTTTTCTTACGTCTTTTACTAAGTTAAGTGAAATTTAAGTTATTATTTTAGAAGTAATTAGTTTTTAAAAATTAAATTAAATTTAAGTTAAATAAAAGCTACGATAAAATTAAGTTTTTTAATTAAGCTAAATTTAAGCTAGTGATCATTTAAGCTCGTAATTAAAAGTGATTAGTTTAATTTTTTTTAATTTTAGTAAATTTTAACTTTAATTTAAAGTTTAGTTAATTTTAATTTAATAAATGTTAATTTAATTTTAGTTTTAGTTAATTTGAATTTAAAGGTTAGTTAATTTTAGTTTTAATTTAAGGTTTTGCCCATTTTAGTTTGATTTTAATTCTAAATTTAGGTAATATTGATTTTTTTTAATTTTAGTTTGAATTTAAAGTCTAATTAAATTAAAATTGAATATTAGTGATTAGAAGTTGAATTAAATTTCAGGTGTCGTGTAATGACCCACTATTTTGGACCATTCAAATCGACAATAATCTACACATGTCAGACTTGAATAATTCATAATAACAGGTTGTAATAAAATTTGGAGCAAATCAAATCATTCACAGAATCACAAACACGGAGATATCAGAATACTCACAGCGGAAATAAAATACCATAGTAGTTCATGAAGCTACTATATAAACAACAGAATTTGAAATAAAATACAATAAAATATCTCAAATATAGTGAAGTCTCCCATCCAAATAGATGACTTCTGTGAACGAATCAATTGGAAAGCTGGAAGCTGAATCAATAGTTGGATCTCCAAGCGAACCTTCAAACTCCAAAGGTGAGTCTCAAATGTTGAATTGCTTAGTCTAACCTGAGCGTAAAGCAAAACACAAAGCACCCGAGTCAGGATTATATCAATAAATCCAACTCAAGTGAAATATCAACTGAAATACAAGTAACTCAAATGATGTTTAGGATAACCATACTCTAAGGATCTGTGGAACTATCTATAAGGTAGAAATATAAGCTATCAACAACCAACCGTCATTTTAACACCGAGGTCCTTTCAAAATATTTTATACTTCATAACCAAAGTATCATTTCCATTTCAAATATATATATATTTCCTCAATTTCAAAAATTAGATTCAAACCAACTCGAGTTCTAAATTCAAATTTAATTCAACATAAATTTATCCGTTTTAATTCAATTCAGTTTCTAAATAACAAATTCAAAATATATTGACTTCAAATACAGATCTGAATCACAAAATAAACGATTAAATTCCAATATATTTCAAAGCTTTAATATTCAACATTTTCAAAGTTAATTTAACAGTTTCATATAGATCTTGATTTAACTTCATTATTATTTAGTCAGGGAATATTCACTTAATAAATTCAATATCATTTAAAACGCCTTCAATTACATTTTCACTAAATATTTCCTTAAATTTATTTAAACGAGAAATATTCATTAAATTACTTAAATCAAAACCAAATTATAAATCATATCTTAAATCTCAATTTCAATAAGTTTCAAATCGGTTTAATTAAATAAAATTCTTTATTGAATACAATTTCAACTGAATTCAAATTATCTTCCCAACCTTAACTTATTCAAATTATTACAAAATCTATTTTGAAATATAAATTTAAATACCTAGTAAACATATTATATGTATTAAATTAAACTTACTTAAATTAAATATTATTAAATCTATATATATCATTACCATTTATATAATAATTTAAGAATCAACATTTATTAAAACCGTATATTTCTTTCCAAAACCATAGAATTTATTTTCAAAATATTTATATATGGACCAACGGTGTCTGTATATAATTTCCTATCCTATGGTCAAGTCATACAGATATTTATCATTTCAATCCGCAATTTAAATATCGACCCGCAATCCCAAATTCAATTCAACTGAAAATCGCTTGGGTTTATCCTTTCAACCCATAACAAAATTCTCCTATTCTAAAGTCCGTTCGGGCATGTATCATTTCAACCCATAGTGAATTCTAAACTACATGGAGCTTGCAGAGTGATAACATATAATATAATGATATAACAGACATATATCATCAATAACAATATAATATAAACAATAGGATATGGTGTCATATTCCACAGGTGAACAGTTATAGATAATAGCATATAAACAATTTAAATAACTAACAACAGCATATTTCAATTGTTGTTTCAATTGAAATCAAATTTAATAAATATAAGAATGTTAAATCGTGAGTGATTGCTTACGTTTTGTGGCTAGAGAGATTTGAAATGGGTTACGAATACAAGGGCGAATTTCCAAACGAACAAGATTGGCATGAATTGGACGAACATGGCTGATAAATAGAGATCGATGAAAATAGATCAGAAACTGCTCGATGTAGACCGAAATAATATATATATATATTATTCTAATATATTATTTACTTAACAAATATAATTTTTTAAACTTATTAAAATTATATGTACATTTTCAAAAATCATAGTTTACACGTATATGTCACCATTTCTCACTTAGGTAGTCCTTAATATACAAAGTATGCAGATTTTATTCATGAACTATTATATAGATTATATTAAAATCATTGTATGCGAATGATATAAATAAATAACACGTGTACATACAGTGTAACCTGCTATTACGGTGAAATAAAATGCAAAAAGAGATAAGATTCTTCTATCCCTACAGATATAAGTGTACATACAATACTTCTTTCAAAAATCTAGTATGCAGACCAACCTATATGTGTTGACTTACAAAGCTCTGCAGACTATATGTTAACCAATATATATATATAACTTATGTACATATAAATGCTCGTTCGAATGCACGAAATATATAAAACAAAGAAATCATTAAACAAACATATGTTAAAGCTGATATATACAACTAATATAATATAAACTTACAAAGTAACGTTACAGTGACTAATATCTTACCCAAAAGCGAATATATTTTTATATTTTAAATGTATACTTGAAACTACATCTTCAAACTCCTATTTGTCCAAATCTATGCAAACCTATATAGATGCTCATGTAAAAAAATATGTAATATGCAACTTAGACAATAGACATAGGTTATGAACCTAATACCACTTATAATATATAGATAATCTATACAAATATTGTGCTTATATATATATATATATATATATATATATATATATTTAAAACCATTCGAAATCATATAGCTTATACTATAGATCATATATATACTATTCAAAAGTAAAGTACTGAAATCATAATATTTACTTTGCAATATTCGAAACACAGAGGAGAAGGCCAAAACTTTCTCTATAAACACAAATAAAGCTTCATACGCAACATTGAGGAGACCGATGGAAGGAAGGCGACTATGAGGCATGAGTTCAGGTCGTAGGCAGATGCTGCGTTGGCGGCAAGTTGGTGGGCTCATGGCGGTAAGGAAGATAGGGGAGGGCGAGTGGAAGCGATCACGGTGGGTGGCAGAGGGTGCTGTGGAGGCTGCAGTTCAATGGTGGAGTCGGGCGGCTAAGGACCCGCTTGGGTTTTGATCACTCGGGTTGTTCGAGAAGAAGAAGACATATTTTTCTTTCACTGTTGTTTAATTTGGATAGGAGAAGGAAAAAGAAACGAGACAAGAGGAGAGAAAAGGAAAAGGGAAGAATAGATCTGGATTAGGGATGAATGGTATATGAAGAGAAATTTGGAAATGAATCGTATCCACGATATAAAACAGAAAGTGGACAAAAATGTAGAGCGAAAGAAACGGCAAGTCACCCATCTTTTCGGCTAAATAATAAATGCAATTTAATGGTTTGATTGGACAACACATTTTGAGTTTGAAACAGAAGGAAGAAATAAAGTCAGAATTAAAGATACCGTTACAATGAACAGTTTATTTTTTCTAACGCATATCGGACCTCAAAATACAGAAATAAATATACCATTGAGATCAACACGATGAGGCGATCAAAACGGTATACATATATCGGTGGTACGATCATCCGATCAAAAGTCGATAATCGGTACCAGAAATGCAGTTATTTTGTCAGAATTTAGATAAACGGAGCAATAGACGTCCGAATTTTGAAAACGAAAGATGACGTCTCATTCAGAAGAAGATTTAAAAAATTTCTATAGAAAAATATTCAGGTTTGGAAATAAATTAATTACCATCAATTATTAACTGATTTCAATTGAAATAAATTACACAATAAAATATACTTTCATAATTTCTGATGAAAATTTACCATTTTCTATAATCAATTATACCTTATCCAAATATTAAATTTTTAATTCAAAATTATATTATTTATAATTTTATCAAAATTCAATTAAATACGTTAAATAAAACCATTAAAACTATTAGAAAATTTCGGGTCGTTACACTCTCCCCCACTCAAAACTTTTCGTCCCTGAAAAGGAAGGAAGTAGGAGAATAGAACAACCAGAAATAAAAGTAGATTGAAAGTTCAAATTAACAATAAATTTGAAACTGTATAAATTTTACCTGAAATATTCATACTTTTCAAAACCCATTTGTAAATTTACTGCTTCCTCTACAAATATCATTTATATGTTTAAATAACACCTTTATAAATATATGAAAACTATTTGAAAACAATTATTACTTATATTTACAAAGAATTTATTGAAGACATTAATCCATAATTCATAAGTTTATAAATTTTATCTCAAGATACGAAAAACCATAGAAAAAGACAGAATGAAATAAGATTAAGATAAGATGACAAGAAGATTAAAATTATACCTGATAACTGTTGTTATAGGTAAGTTTAACAAGGTGGAAAGTAGGAATGGCTAGAAGAGAAAATAGGTTGAAAGACAAGGATGAACAATTATTCTAAAGCTATATAAATTTCAATTATTTGGAAAGGTAAAATAAATGATCAAAATATCTTTTATATAATACTTTATCAAAATACTTTTTGATGCAGCGCACTGTGATAAGTCGCGTGCCTTAAGTCGCGAACGGCCTAGCGACTTACGACCTAACGAGTTATGCGAGCGACCTAACTCCATGCTTGAGTCGCCTGAGCGACCTAACGAGTTATGCGAGCGACCTAACTCCATGCCCGAGTCACCTGAGCGACCTAACGAGTTATGCTAGTGACCTAGCGAGTTATACCAACTGCAACTTATGGCGCTACCTTCTTAAGTCGCTCCTTTTTAAGTCGCTTAATCTTATGCCGCTTTTCCTTTAAGTCGCTGAAGCTTAAGTCGTATGTCGCGCATGCCGTTTCCTTATGCCACATTGATATAAGTCGCTCGACCTATGCCGTAGTGATTTCTTATGTCGCTCATTCTTAAGTCGCTTACCTTTAAGTCGCAAGTTCCTAAAGCTTATTTTCCTTATGTCGCTAAGTCGTTTCTAGAGCCGAGCTACTTCTTATGTCGTATGACGTTGAGTCGCATGCTTCTTAACTCGTATTGTTGTTAAGTCATGAGTCGTTGTATCTTCTTATGTCGTTATGTTGTAATGTCTTATGTCGTTGAGTCGTATGTCGTACGTTGTTATGATGTATTGTTAAGTCGCATGTATGGTTGAATTGTTAAGTCGCATGTATTGTTAAGCCGTTTGTTGTTAAGTCGTAGGTCGTGTGTTGGCTGTTGAGTCGCAAGGTGTTGTAATTTGCCTATAAATAGTGGTGTGATGTCATTGTAAATGTTGGTTGATTTTGAATAAAATTGTTTGTGTGCTTTTGCCACTTTTGTTGAAGTTGAGTGTGATCTCCTTCTTCTTCCATCTTCGGATATTCCAGTGCGCTCGAATCAACGAGTTTGAAGCCGATTCACGGAATCTCATGCGCGAGATCAACGTCGAAGAATCGTAGATCTTCTAACGCGGAATCGTGCATGATCAACGTGTTGAAGATAGCTAGAATCCAGTATCTCAAGAGATCAACGGATTTGGGCATTTATCTTGGTATCATTTTATCGTTTTGCTTCATTTGTTATTTCCGCTACGTCAGTTTGGTATCAGAGCTAAGTAAGATCAAGGGAGGTTTGAGCCGAACCAAAGTTGGAGCCATATCAGTTCAATCTAGAAGCCGAGCTAAGTCAAAGCCGAGCCGAGTTAAGGAGGTTAGATCGGAGCTAAGTCAAGGAAACGAGATTGTTTGAAGGTCATACCTCCGAGACGTGCTAACCACTATCATAATGTTGAAGATGTATATAGAAGACAAGAAGCTGAGCAGATGGAGCAACGTATCTATGAAAAGTTCAATGAGGGTATTGAGAAATTGGAGAAATTTATGAAGGACATGAATCAAAGTCAAAGGAGAACTTCACCAGTTTCGAACCATAGTGGAAACAGGGTTTCACCATCGGTTTTGGAAGAACAGAGAATGTCACCCCAGTCTTATCGAGAGAGGAGAGAACCTTCAGTTTCAATGAGGCGAGAACACTATGGGTACCGACATGAAGAAAGAAGAATCCCACGTGAGTTTGACAATGAATCATATCATGATGTTGAAAGACATGATAGAAGGGACATGCGTAGTCATAGAGATGTAGATGGTCGAGATCGATATCGAAATACATATGATTTTGAGGAATATGGTGATAGAGGAAGTATTCATTATCGAGATCGAGGCCAAGTGCGAAATCAATATCTTGATCCAGAAAATGATCGTAAATGGGAGTCAGGTATGAGGATGGAAATTCCAGAATTCAAAGGTGGTATGCAAGCAGAAGAATTTCTTTATTGGTTGTCAAATGTTGAAGAAATTTTGGAATTCAAGGAGGTGCCTGAGAATCGAAGAGTTTAATTAGTTGCTACAAGACTAAGGGGAAGAGCTATGGCTTGGTGGCGGCAAACTAAACTAACTTGGGAGAGAATGGGAAAACCAAAGGTTGTCACTTGGGAGAAGATGAGAAAGATGATGAAAGCGACTTTCTTGCCATACAATTATCAATCTCTTATGTATCAACGATTGCAGAATCTGAGACAAGGAACGAGGACGGTGAATGACTACGCAGATGAATTTTATCAGTTGATTGCAAGGAATGCTATTATGGAAACAGAGGAACAGCTAACAGCTAGATATATTGGAGGGCTACGAACGCAAATTCAAGACATGGTGAATATGTTTAATCCAATGTCTGTTGCTGAAGCACATCAGAAAGCTCTAGCTTGGGAGAAGCAAGGGAGACGAGGAGGTGGTGTGTTTACGAGTTCTAACAATCAGAATAAAGGTGCTAGTAGCAGTGCTAATGTTTCCAAGGCAGTCAGTAAACCAATTGTCAAAGAAGCCGCTAAAGCAAAGTTCGACAACAGTATCAAGTGCTATAATTGTCAGGAGTTTGGCCACAAAAGTAATGAATGTACAAAGCCAAAGAAGAGAACCTTAGTTGCAGAGGAATGTGAGTATGAGGGTGTGGAAGCTGAAGTTGACTATTCTCAACCATCGAAGTTTGATGAAGATGAAGAAGTTGTGTCAGGAGATGAAGGATGTAATTTGATGATAAGAAGGTCTTGTTTAGCGCCAAAGCATGAGAATGATTCTAGCTGGCTAAGAAGTAATATCTTTCAGTCTACATATACTATCTTGGGGAAGGTTTGTCGATTTGTTATTGATGCGGGAAGTTGTGATAACATTATCTCAGAAGAAGCCGTTACGAAGTTAGGGTTGAAGACTAAAAAGCATCCTAGATCTTATAAACTGGCATGGTTAAAGAAAGGTGGAGAAGTTACAGTGGGAAGACGAGCATTTGTTACATTTTCTATTGGGAAGAAGTACAAAGATGATATATGGTGTGATGTTGTGGATATGGATGTGTGTCATTTACTTTTGGGAAGACCATGGTAATATGATAGAGCTGTACAACATAATGGTCGCACCAACAGCTACAGTTTCATGTTCGAAGGGACACGAATTACCTTAGTTCCTAAGAAGCATGAGCAAAGTGAAAGCAAGTCAGAGAAGAAGGTGGAATCAACTAGCCTATTATCTTCGAAAGAATTTGTTGAAGAAGTGAAAGATAGTGCTGAAATGTTTATGTTGATTGGGTATGAAACAAACGAAGTTCTTGAAATTCCTGCGGAGGTTAAACCGGTGATGGATGAGTTTGAAGATGTTTTTCCTATAGAATTGCCCAAGGAATTACCGCCGCTAAGGGATATACAACATCAGATTGATCTAGTGCCAGGTGCTGTTTTACCGCATAGGCCACATGATCGTATGAGTCCGAAGGAGCATGAAGAGTTGAGGAGACAAGTTGAGGAGTTGCTTGAGCAAGGGCGTGTTCGAGAAAGTCTCAGTCCATATGCTGTTCCAGCTTTGTTAGTGCCGAAATAAGACGGTTCATGGAGAATGTTTACAGATAGCAGGGGACTCAACAAAATAACTGTCAGATACAGATTTCCTGTGCCAAGACTTGATGATTTATTGGATCAACTTAGCGGGTCAGTAATCTTTTCAAAGATTGACTTTAAGAGTGGTTATCATCAGATTCGCATAAGACCAGGTGATGAATGGAAGACATCATTCAAGACTCGAGAAGGATTATATGAATGGCTGGTTATGTCGTTTGGTCTATCTAATGCACCAAGTACATATATGAGGGTGATGAATCAAATTTTTTAGACCTTAGATTGGGAAGTTTGTTATTGTTTACTTTGATGATATCTTGATCTATAGTGCAAGCATAGAGGAGCATATTCAACACTTGCGCGAAAGGTGTTAACTATTCTTCGTCAAGAACAATTCTATGCAGCGATGAAGAAATGCGTGTTCATGACGCCAAGTGTTTTATTTCTGGGTTATGTTGTGTCTAAGGAAGGGATACAGGTGGATCAGAGTAAAGTAGCCGCAATCAGAGATTGGCCACAGCCCAAAACTATAACAGAAGTCAGAAGTTTTCATGGGTTAGCTTCATTTTATCGAAGATTCATACTGCACTTTAGTAGTGTGATGGCTCATGTTACTGATTGTATGAAAGGAAAGAAATTTTCATGGACGAAAGAGGCAGGGCATGCTTTTGAACAGATCAAGGAACTTTTAACCTCAGTACCGATTCTAGTATTGCCGGATTTTCAGTTACTATTTGAATTACATACGGATGCATCTAAAGTTGGAATTGGAGGAGTGTTGAGTCAGAAGGGTCGTCCGATTGCCTATTTCAGTGAAAAAATTTATGTAGCAAAGATGAGATACAATACTTATGATGTGGAGTTTTATGCAATTGTGCAAGCTGTGAAGCATTGGAGACATTACTTGTTCCACAAAGAATTTGTTTTGTATACAGATCATGAAGCGTTGAAACATTTACAAGGGCAGAATAAAATTGCAGCTAGGCATGCATCGTGGATAGCTTATTTGCAGCAATTTACATTCGTCGTAAAGCATAAATCTGGAGTAACTAATCGTGTCGCAGATGCATTGAGTCGGAGGAATACTTTACTAACAACTATGTGAGTAGAGGTGATGGGTTTTGACTTACTTTCAGATTTGCTTACTTCAGATTCATATTTTTCCGGAATCCTAGACAAAGTCAAGCAGGGAAGCATGGATGGATATATGCTGGTTGATGGTTTTCTATTCAAAGGAAATCAGTTGTGTGTTCCAGATTGCAGTTTACGAATGAAAATTATCAAAGAATTGCATAAAGAAGGACACGTGGGCCGTGACCGTAATATGCAGTTGATCTCGAAGTCTTATTTTTGGCCGTCAATGAGGAAAGAAGTTGAAAAGTTTGTTCAAAGGTGCCATATTTGTCAAGTTTCAAAAGGGACCGCGACAAATGCAGGTTTATATTTGCCGTTGCCTATACCTACTAAAGCATGGGTGGATGTTAGTATGGACTTTGTATTGGGTTTGCCGAGGACACAACGTAGCAATGATTCTATCTATGTGGTGGTTGATCGTTTTTCAAAAATGGTACATTTTATCGCATGCAAGAAGACGGCAGATGCAGTTAATAGTAGCACTGGGTTTAGTCCATTCCAGGTCGTTTACTCGACAAACCCTAAAGGACCATTGGATTTATTTACAGTTCCACAGCAGAAAGGAGTGATCAAGTGAGCTAGTGATTTTGTGAATGAATTGCAAGAATGCCACAAAGTTGTGCGGGAACGATTGCTTAAGGCGAATGAGAAATATAAGCAATCCGTAAATATCAAACGATGACATGTTGAATTCAAAGAAGGAGATTTTGTATATGCAGTTTTGACTAAGGATCGATTTCCTATTGGTGCTTACAACAAGCTAGCTGCCAGAAAGATTGGTCCTTTGGAAGTCGTGAAGAAGATTAATGAGAATGCTTATCAGTTAAGATTACCGAATCATATCCATACTGCTGACGTTTTCAACGTCAAACACTTGATTCCATATCATGAGGATAAACATGTCGAAGAAGAGGAAAGTGTAAATTCGGGGATGAATTCTTTTCAGCCAGGGTAGGATGATGCAGCGCACCGTGATAAGTCATGTGCCTTAAGTCACGAACGACCTAGCGACTTCCGACCTAACGAGTTATGCGAGCGGTCTAACTCCATGCTTGAGTCGCCTGAGCGACCTAACGAGTTATGCGAGCGACCTAACACCATGCCTGAGCCACCTGAGCGACCTAACGAGTTATGCTAGCGACCTAGCGAGTTATACCAACTGCAAGTTATGCCGCTACCTTCTTAAGTCGCTCCTTTTTAAGTCGCTCAATCTTATGCCGCTTTTCCTTTAAGTCGCTGAAGCTTAAGTCGTATGTCATGTATGCCGTTTCCTTATGCCACATTGATATAAGTCGCTCGACCTATGCCGTAGTGATTTCTTATGTCGCTCATTCTTAAGTCGCTTACCTTTAAGTCGCAAGTTCCTGAAGCTGATTTTCCTTATGTCGCTAAGTCGTTTCTGGAGCCGAGCTACTTCTTATGCCGTATGATGTTGAGTCGCATGCTTCTTAACTCATATTGTTGTTAAGTCGTGAGTCGTTGTATCTTCTTATGTCATTATGTTGTAACGTCTTATGTCATTGAGTCGTATGTCGTATGTTGTTATGATGTATTGTTAAGTCGCATGTATGGTTGAACTGTTAAGTCGCATGTATTGTTAAGTCGTTTGTTGTTAAGTCGTAGGTCGTGTGTTGGCTGTTGAGTCGCAAAGTGTTGTAATTTGCCTATAAATAGTGGTGTGATGTCATTGTAAAGGTTAGTTGATTTTGAATAAAATTGTTTGTGTGCTTTTGCCACTTTTGTTGAAGTTGAGTGTGATCTCCTTCTTCTTCCATCTTCGGATATTCGAGTGCGCTCGAATCAACGAATTTGAAGCCGATTCATGGAATCTCGTGCACGTGATCAACGTCGAAGAATCGTAGATCTTCTAACGCGGAATCGTGCGCGATCAATGTGTTGAAGATAGCTAGAATATGGTATCTCGAGAGATCAACGGATTTGGGCATTTATCTTGGTATCGTTTTATCGTTTTGCTTCATTTGTTATTTCCTCTGCGTCACTTTTATAACTCGATGTCTTACCAAGTTTATCCCCGTTCCTGCAGACTCTGGTAGTGCGTTGATCAGGCAATTCTCCAGGTACTTAGTAGACTTGTTTCAACCTCCAGTGAAAATACTGGAAAAACTTTTAAAACAGATATGGAAAGTACAATCCAAACAAAACAACCAAACCAAAACCTTTGTCTAACCATGGTTCACAGATACACAATGGTTACGCCTGGATCCCCTAGGGAACAATCCATATCCGTAAGATTTCTTAGCCCTGCGAGTTACGCTATGATGCCTAGTAGACCGTAGGATACACAATGATTACTCCTGGATCCCCCAGGAAACAACCCATACCCCTAGGCTATCTCAGCCATGCGGATTTCGCTACTAATGCGACCTACATAGTTCACAGGATACACAATGATTACGCTTGGAACCCCTAGGAAACAATCCATACCCCTATGCCAGCTCAGCCAGGTGAATTGCGCTATGCAGTCGCGCTCAAAAGAAAAACCATTGAGATTGCCATGGTGGGACACTCGAGTATCACATCCGAAAAACCAAAATCAGAGAGAATAATAATAGAATGAATCCACAATGTGGCCACAGAGCGGATATCAAGCAGAAGGCACTTCCCATATCTTTGCTTTGAAAATATATATCATATAGCACCTTTTTAAATTACTTTCAAATATCATACTTGTATAAAGTCCATTATATAGGATTTCATTTGCAAATCGAATACTTTCCAAAATTAATAGTATATCAAATCACACTTATATAGACTTCGATTATATAAGATTTCTCTTTCCAAATTGAGTACCTTTCAAATCAATAGTTTTCAAATCAACTTCATACTTGTACAAATCCATTTTATATAAGTTCGACCACTCCATAATCAAGTACTTAATAGTATAAGGTTCTCAATTTCAAATCATTCCAATATCAATTCAGTTTCAAAATCATATACGATTTCACCAAGTTATTTCTTCCAAATTAAATATCTCAATTTCAAAGTACCCAAAAGAATTGGTTTAGAAATAATCCCAGTTCCCAAATTAACATAATTCAAGTCAAATAAATTCATTTTCAAAATCATCATATAAATACTGGGTTTTACATTCCAATCTATTTTCAAAACCAAATATTTTCTCAAAATCAATTACATCCAAAATTGTTTCCAAATTTATAACTATCCCTTTAAAACCTTTAAACTATTTATTTCTATTAAAAAGATCCAATTTATTTTTTTGCACAGGAAATCAGCAACAAATCAGTAAATCAATTTTTATAAATAGAGTTATACTAAATCAAATTGTAAACTCGAGGATTGAACATCGGGCTCACTTCAAATCATCTCAAATATAGATACATCTTTCGAAATCAAAATCATACTTTGAAATCTGAAATCAAAATTGGTTTCACAAAATCACTCGCATAACAAAGCTACCAGAGTGGCCTCTCCCCCAATCCGAGACTCGAAAATCAATGTCGATGATGCATGCAGTCATCACCGAAATTATTTTCCAGCGACAAAAGTGAGTTCTGGACTTCTATTTTCTTGAAAACTTCATTGAAATTTCTTCTAAATCATTGGAATTCATTTGAACTCTTTTGAAGCATTTCTTATCTGGAAACTACTTTTAAATCGTATTATTATATATATATACAAAATCTTAAAACCAATTCCAAAGCAGCGGAATTCAATTCCTTGAAATTCAAATTCAAAACCCTTCAGATATAAATCCTTTTATATAATCGAATTCCTTATAAATTTCCAAAAGTTCAAATCCTTTCAAAATTTCAGACTCTCGTTTTTAAAAGGTATATAACCCTTATCGAAAACATTTCATTTTTATATAAAATGCGGTCATCCTTATAAAAATAATAATTTCGATGTATACACAATTTCAAAATACAATCAAAATTTCTCAGGGATGATTCAAGGATGGATTTCGAAACAAAACAGAGATTCAAATTTAGAGGAACCCTAATCAAGTAGAATTCTGATTCGAAGTTAAGCTCGAACGAAGATGAGATAATTTAATTACCAAATAGAAGATGAATAAGCCTAAATAAATCGCGGGCGACCTTAACCGGGTCAACCGTGAATTCAGGAATATAATCAATGCGGAAATCTAAGGCAAATCGGCATTCGATCGCCAGAGATGGAATCCAGGTAGAGAAAAAGAGAGATAGCATCATAAACCAAGGATACAGAAATCTCTGGTGAATTAATGCCAATTGTAAAGGAGTTTCATCCCTTTACAAATCATTCAAATATTTGCGGAATCACCGATCTTTATAGAGGTTATTCAAAGTGGAGTTACGGAATGCTCCAAATCAAAAGGATAAAAAAGGGAAGACAAGACTGGATTTTAGAACAAGTGGGAGCGTTCCAAAGTTCAAGGAATTCTAGTCGATAAGAATCCTACCCAAGAGATTACTAACAAGGTAGATACAGAAGGGATGAAGTTTAGAAAACCATGATTTCAAAATAAGAAAATTTTATACCAATATAACCTTTAAAATCCATTAAAATCATTTGGAAATCATTTTATACTTCGAAAATACGTTCTCTCTCAAAGAAATGATTTTGAGATTGATTTCACTCATTTTAGGGTATTTCTACCCTATCTCTAATGAGTTTTTACTCCGCACGCTAAGATTTGCCTAAAACCAAAGCTCTGATACCAAATGTAACGATCCACTATTTTGGACCATTCGAATCGACAGTAATCCACACATGTCGGACTTGAATAATTCAAAATAACAGATTGAAATAAAATTTGGAGCAAATAAAATCATTCACAGAATCACAGACATAGAGATATCAGAATACTCGCAGCGGAAATAAAATACCATAGTAGTTCATGAAGCTACTATATAAACAATAGAATTTGAAATAAAATACAACAGAATATCTCAAACATAGTGAAGTCTCCCATCCAAATAGATGACTTCTGTGAACGAATCAACTGGAAAGCGGAAGCTGAATCAATAGTTGGATCTCCAAGCGAAGCTCTAAACTCTAAAGGTGAGTCTCAAATGCTGAATTACTTAGTTTGATCCGATCCTAAAGCAAAACACAAAACACTCAAGTCAGGATTAACATTCTTATATCAATAAATCCAACTCAAGTGAAATATCAACTGAAATACAAATAACTCAAAGGATGTTTGGGATAACCATCCTCTAAGGATCCATGGAACTATCTACAAGGTAGAAATATAAGCTATCAACAACCAATCGTCATTTTAACACCGAGGTCCTTTCAAATATTTTATACTTCAAAACCAAAGTATCATTTCGATTTCAAATATATATATATTTCCTCAATTTCAAAAATTTGATTCAAATCAACTCGAGTTCCAAATTCAAATTTAATTCAACCTAAATTTATCTGTTTTAATTCAATTCAGTTTCTAAATAGCAAATTCAAATTATATTGAGTTCAAATACAGATCTAAATCACAAAACAAACCATTTGAATTCCAATATATTTCAAAGCTTTAATATTCAACATTTTCAAAGATAAATTTAACAGTTTCATATAGATCTTGATTTAACTTCATTATTATTTAGTCAGGGAATACTCACTTAATAAATTCACTATCATTTAAAATGTCTTCAATTACATTTTTACTAAATATTTCCCTAAATTTATTTAAACGAGAAATATTCATTAAGTTACTTAAATCAAAACCAAGTTATAAATCATATCTTAAATCTCAGTTTCAATAAGTTTCAAATCGGTTTAATTAAATAAAATTCTTTACTAAATACAATTTCAACTGAATTCAAATTATCTTCCCAACCTTAACCTACTCAAATTATTATAAAATCATAAATTTAAATACTTAATAAACATATTATATGTATTAAATCAATCTTACTTAAATTAAATATTATTCAATATATATATATATTATTATCATTTATATAATAATTTAAGAATCAACATTTATTAAAACCATATATTTCACCATAGAACTTATTTTCAAAATATTTATATATGGACCAATGGTGTTTGTATATAATTTCCTATCCTATGGTCAAGTGATATGGATATTTATCATTTCAATCCGTAATTTAAATATATACGGGTAGATATCATTTCGACCCGCAATCCCAAATTCAATTCAACTGGAAATGGCTTGGGTTTATCATTTCGACCCATAACGAAATTCTCCTATTCTAAAGTCCGTTCGAGTATGTATCATTTCAACTGTTAGCGCTTAAAATTGAACGCTAACATCCCGGTGTATGTAGAGATTAAGCGAAAGCACCACCCGTGAATACGGGAATTAGAAACAATTAGAAAAGTCACAGAGAAAGTAGTAAAAGACAACAGTTTTATAGTGGTTCGGCTTCAGGTTAAGCCTACGTCCACTTTAATCTTCTTTATTGCTGAATCAATTACAACTTTACAACAATCTTCGATTACAACACTGATGGGACAAATAACTAGAACTCCGATGTAGAAGAAGTCTTTGAATCCATGTCGGTTGTGTTAGAATTCCTCTTGAAGTTTGTTGAGATGTCTTTCGTGTTTGAAGTGTCGAGAATTCAGCAGAGTATCGGCATTCCAGAAATGAGCCAAAAGATCCCCCTTCAGTTGGAGTTAGTTCTGTATTTATAGGGGAGATTCTGGGCTGGGTCGTAGGTCGCGAACGACCTAAGTGTAGGTCGTAGGTCGCGAGCGACCCAGAGGACACGGCATACGGCTCAACAGGGTAGCACTTGGTTTCTTCTGAGCAAGTCGGTAGATCGTAGGCGACCTAGGGGAGGAGCGACATAAGGAGTAGCCGCATAAGAAGTTGTTTCGGCTTTGCATAACTCGTGAGCGACCTAATGAAGGAGACCAATTGCATGTAGTCCTTCACTGCTTTGAAAACGCTAGGTCGTTCCCATTTTACCTTATTAGGTCGTCGAGTCCTTAGGTCGCTAGGTCGTAATGCTTGCTGTGTTAGTTCGTTTCATCCTTAGGTCGTTAAGACCGTTCCATCCTTAGGTCGCTAGGACCGTTCTATCCTTAGGTCGCTAGGACCGTTCTATCTTTAGGTCGTTAAGACCGTTCCATCCTTAGGTCGCTAGGCCGCTTATGAAGTTACGTCGTTAAGACTGTTCCATCCTTAGGTTACTAGGTCGCTTATGAAGTTAGGTCGTTAAGACCGTTCCATCCTTAGGTCGCTAGGTCGCTTATGAAGTTAGATCGCTAGGTCGCTCAAAAGAGGGGTTAGCACTTGCCCCTTGAAGTACAGGCCTATGTCATAGGTCGTGTGCTTCGATCTAATTCCGTTAGGTCGTGAGCGACCTAAGACTTTTGCAAACTCGCGAGCCTCTTCGTCTCCTTCTCTCTGCCCCATATAAATTGTTAACTCGTTTCTTCTTCCTCACTTAGTTGCTTACTTCCATCGCCATTGCCGCTCTTGAGCTCGAAAACTTTTGAAGCAAATCTACCTGCTGCTTTGATCATCATCTCGTCACATTAAGTAAGTGGATCTGGTTGTTGCTTAACTATATCCATCACCGATCTTCTAATCCTCCCACTTTTCGATTCCACATCACTTTTTGTGCTGTGTTTCATCACGAACCATTTTTTGATTGATTTGTAACTGCCATCGATCATGTTGTTGCTGTGATTTGAGATAAAACGGCAGTGCATTGGATTTGTGGTGATTCGAATTGGTTTTTTGGGCGATTCGGCGGTATGGAGAGATGAGGGTTTTTGTTGGTGGAGAAGCTAACGGGTTACCGGGTTAGGAATTAGGAGTTAGGCGAATTGATGCATTGAGGAGGAACGAGCGACCTAGGGCCTTAGCAGTCTGAGCAAGAACCACGAGAATTAACTCGGCAAACGGCTTAAAGAATCGGCGCGGCTTAATTTTTAGGTCGCGTGAGCGACTTAGCACTTAAATAACTTTTTACTGCCGAATTTTCTTCTTGCAACCTAGACCAATTTCGACCCAACTTGTTAGTTCGCGAGTGACCTAGGACTTAGATTCACACTGCCTTGCCTTGAACTCTTTAGCTCGAACCAGGCGACCTAGGACTTCTCGCGGTGTAACTTTTAGGTCGCATATATGCCCTAGCGACTTAGAACTTAAGCAAATTTGCACTGCCTTGACTTGAAGCTTTAAGCCTTGAACTTCTTGACTCAGATTGACTTGAACAAAACTTGAAAGCTTCAAAATTTGAGAGAACTTGATTGTATTTCCAACTTGAACTGCCTGAATGAACTGCTTGAACTTTGTTGCACTTCTTTACAGATTATACTAACATGTAGGCTAACAACCTGCTGAACACAACATTTGCAGAAAACTAGGGCGAATATACTGCCATTAACTGCCTATATCGAATGACAGATTAGTCGATAAAAGATAATCAACTTAAAGAAATTATATGAAATGCTGTGAATCAACAAACTCAAGTGAAGTATTAATGCAAAGCAATGTTAATCAATTAGAACTGACTTTGTTTGCATCAATACTGCACTTGTATTTGGACTTAAAACAACAAACCCTGAAACTTTGTAATTAACAAATGCCTGTTAGTTTAATTTCAGTTATATTTGCTTGTCGTTTTATTAGTTTTGCATAACACTTCACACATTTAGGAAACGTGCACCTTCATATTTGAATATCTAGTTCCTTGTGTAGAATGTCTTTTCAAGAAGAGATAATAGAGCAATCTGAAGGAGTCTTCCCGATAGCCAACCCATTGGATAATCTTTCGGAAAGAACTCCAACTACCCTGAGTCAGCGAGCATTCAACCAATTACGTATTTAATTTGGTATTGCCGAAGCGGATGCTATACTTCCTGGGCCATATGATACTGCTGACAAGCCACCTCTCGGTTTTGTCACTGTTAATCGCCAGATGTGCCTGTGTGGTGCCATTCCTCCTTTCAATGAATTTCTTCAACAACTCCTTCTCCGACTAACCATCTCTCCCTTTCAACTGCATCCCAATGGCTACGCCATCCTGATGGGATTATGCGTTCTATTCAGGAGGACACTTAGCCGTCTTCCGAGCTTCGAAGAAATTTGCTACTTATGCACATTCACAAAGAATAAAGACCACCCCTCCATCATACTCGTGAGAAGTGCCATAAATCGTAAACTTATCATCGATCTTTCCGAAAGTGCTCACGGTTTTCTGAATCAATTCTTCTTCGCTCGCTGCCTTCCAGGGTTTTATGCCATCTGGAGAATAGGAAGTAAGATTGCTCATCTCCGTTCTTTCCATTTATGAGTTTTCCGAGATCCGAATTGCTAAGTGCTAATTTAATTCTTTTCTTTTACAGCACTTCCTCCTCCCTCTAGAAACCCCAGTCACAAGACGACTTTTGAAAGATTAAGTGCCGTGCCGGTTGAAAAAAGAAGTATTAAGTTTTTGCTGAAAGATGAACTTATGCACCAATACGGGCTTCTGCACCCTTCTCGTTCTACTCAACCTCATGAAGTCCCTGATTCTCCAGTAGAGACATCGAATGCCCCAGTTTCCGTTGGAGAACTTACACCGAAAGAACATACTGTTGAGGCTTCATTGGTAAAGTGTTCTACTTCAATTGATGTTGTGGGGTCATCCGGCAAACGTGAAGTTGCCCCGGTCATCGAAGAAGAGGAACCTCTCCAGCAACCCGGGAAATCTGGTGACGAAGGAACTGAGAGAACAAGTCCCGCCAGGCACAGCGGTGATGATACTTTTGAGGGGTTGAGCGACCTGATGATTACTTCACAGGAGCTTTTTAAAGATGATTCTATCACTGCTAGAGTTACTTCTCCAGTAGTTGAAGCGACATCCGTCCTGCAACAAACTCCATCAGCCCAAGAGTTGTCGCTGGCTGTAAAATCCATCATCACCCCCCAACCAAGGAGTGTAGTTTGACGCGCTTAGTTTGCACGTTACACACACTTAGGATTTTTCAGCACTATATGCATTCAACTTCCTTGCTTTGAAGATTTTATGAGTTTATTTCGTTTTTATTTTCAGATTCTCCAATGGGACGAAGTGGCTCTTACTACAACGATTTCCAGCGTTATGGGATGCGCGGCTCTTATGGCCCCAAGAGGTATCTTCCCGCCTTCTGGGAAACTGACGAAGAAAGAGCTGCGAGGAAGGCTCGTGAAAAGCGTTCTTATGTAGAACGCTACGGGAGACGGGACGAACGACATGATTCTTCCCAGAGAGAGGATGATTCCCACAAGCGAAAATCCCGTGATGACAAGGGAAAAAGCCATGTCACTGAGGACCCGAGTAAACGGGCCAAACTTGATGAAAAACTGACATCTGAACTGTCTGAAAAACCCACTACCCCCGTCTCTTTGGAAATTCCTTCCAGCTCTCCCGCCCTTCAAAGGGTCGATATTCAAACAATCATAAGTAGGCCCCCGTACCAAGTTGGGCAGGGTCCTGCCACTCTTCAAAGTCGGTTTCCGCACTGGTGCTTAAAGGGAGTGCGCTTTGATCTCGACTTGGTCCCAATTGATAAACAAGCCATTTTGCGCAATCTTGATGCCGTCAAACTCGATATCGAGAGAATGTCTGGTTAGCAGAAACTTGTTGATGAGCTTCAAAGAGTGAATCGCGCAAACCTTGAAGCCATGCTGACTATGGAGAATGACAAATCCGAGTGGCAGAAAACACTCGATCAGCATGATGCCGAAATGAAGAGTATTGCCGCTTATAACGAGAAGCTTGAAACAGAAGTTGAAAAACTTAAAGAAGAACTCGCCACTTCTTCTACCTCCTACTCTCAAAGAGAAGAGGTGCTTCAAAAACAGGTGAGAGACACTCACGCTGCGCAGAGAGACGCTGAAGCTAAATTTGAAGCACAGCAGCAAGCTGTAGAAAACTACCGAGCTGACGTTGCTCAATTGCGAGAAAAAACCAACTCCCAGAACTTGGAGATGGAACTGCTCAAAGCTCGACTTTCTGAAGATGAAAAGGAGCGTGATGAAGCTATTGCCGGCAAAGCTGCAGCCGAAGAATCTCATATGGCAACTAAAGCCGAAGTCAGCTCTACTTTATTCGAGTTTTACATTCACAGTGTTCTGGGACACGGTAGCCTTAAATTTTTGGGACCGGAGTACGAAATCACTTTGGCCAAAGTGTGGGAAGCTGCACTTGATATGCTTGGAGGAGCTGGATATGCTGAAGTAGATTTAATGGTGCATTATCTAGATGATGATGCATGTGCTGCTCTTGCTAGGGGAAAGGAGCAACTTGTTAGAGAGAGAGAGCCGAAATGGCAGAAGGAGAATATTTAGGAAAGACAATCTCAACCGACCCAGTTCTACCTTCAGTTTCGGCCGACATCGATATTGCTGGCTCCAGTTCCCATTCTCCTCCTCTTGCGAGAGCTGTTATTGAAAGTGCCACCACCCGCACTGGAGATGAGACTCAAGAAAGCGCTGAAGTGTAGGACTTTGAAGTTGACATAGTAAAGCCTTCTTCTCCAGGTAACCTCAATGTTGATCTCGCTCAAGTGGACTGCTTGCTTACTTCACATGAGCTTGATGAACTTTTTGATTATTACTTAAATCTTGACGCGCCACTTTCTCCTCTTTTTATGAGAGATACTGACTTTAACTTCTCTTCTCCTATAGTGAAAGCGCCAAGTGTTGTTCAGCCTTCCCCTCTTCTAGCTATTTCCTCTCCGCCTCTTCAGATTACTCCCCCTTTCGTTTCTCAACCGGGGTCACAAGAGGAGCAGATAGAAGCTCTTCAAGGCTTGGATGACTCGGTCGCTTCTCAAGAACAAAGGCCGAGGAACCCGAAGAAGGTGAAAGAACCCCGGAGCAAACTAGTTCTGATGACATAAAGTTGTCTGCACTTTTCTCTTCGGGCAGTGAGTCTTCTTTAAGGAAGAAAGGGAAGCATGTAGTCTCAAAGAAAGGGAGAGAAGCTTCTGCTGGCGAAGAAAAAGCAGAAGAAAGTCCAATTGCACCCCTTCCTCTTTCTTCCCCTACTCTCACAAGCCGGCCCAAAAAGTTAATCATCCAGCCAGGTGAAGGCTCGAAAAGTGGCAGGAAGAAGAAGTAATGGGTTTGGGACTTATGCTTTTCGTCTCGCTTTTTTGCTTTTTTGCTTGTGTATATAAAGACTTGTGTTGACCGGAGATTGTGCGGTTACCGGTCCCCGCCTTCTTTTGTTTTGAAACCTGCACATGTATAAATTTTTTATAGTATGGAATAAAATGATTCTTTTACTTGTACAAACTTCTGTCTGTATTTGAGAATGCATTTATTCTTCTTTTTCATACAAGTTTCTTTATTTCCTCTATGTGATGTTGCAGTAAACCTATGGTATGTTGCTTGAGCCTTTTTTTTTATTTTTGTAACTATATTATATTGCCCCCATACCATGGTTTATTGCAACCTCTTTCAAATTGGCAAAATTTTGGAGAACAACTCTTTTATTTCGAGAAGACTTGTACTCTTTCTTTAGACAACAACTTTTCCATTCGAAGGAGGTTTGCATCTGTACTTTATAGAATAATTTTTCCATTTTAAGGAAATATTTTTCTGATTTAGTAGAATGCGCCTCGTATTGGAGAAGTTCTATATATTTTTTTGCGAAGTTTTTATACTTCACTTTTGGAGAAAGTCACTTTTATTTTTGGCAAGTGAATTTTCCTTCGTGGTAAAGTGGGCTTCCGAAAAAGGGGCTTTGACCTGTTTGTGCCTCCGAAGAGGGCTTTTGTTTGATTGTGCCTCTGGGAAGAGGGCTTTTTTTTGTTTAATTGTGCCTTTGGGGAGAGGGCTTTTGTTTTTGTTTGATTGTCCCTCTGGGAAGAGGGCTTTTGTTTTTTGCCCCTAGGGAGAGGCTTTTATTTTTTCCCTGTTCGCTGGGAAGCAGGCCTCCGAAGAGGGCTTTTTGTTTCTGCCTCTGGGGAGAGGCTTTTATTTTTTCCCTGTTCGTTGGGAAGCGGGCCTCCGAAGAGGGCTTTTCACATTTCGACTCATGTGAAGTTTTATTTCAGATCGCGGTGAAATGTGTGCCTCCGAAGAGGTCTTTTAGCATTTCAACTCTGGTGAAATGGGCCTCCGAAGAGGGCTTTTCACATTCCAACACTTGTGAAGTTTTATTTCAGATCTCGGTGGAATGCGTGCCTCCGAAGAGGTCTTTTCACCTTTCAACTCGTGTGAAGTTTTATTTCAGATCACGGTGAAATATGTGCCTCC
This sequence comes from Allium cepa, assembly GCA_030765085.1. NCBI lineage: Eukaryota > Viridiplantae > Streptophyta > Magnoliopsida > Asparagales > Amaryllidaceae > Allium > Allium cepa. Next base: position 955,583,000 of record CM060939.1, on the reverse strand, counting down.
GCATAGGGCTTTTGCCTGGTAGTTTCTTTCTCATGCTTGGATGGATTCACGGGGCAGACGCAAGTTACTTGGATTGTTTGTTTGCACAAACGTTCTCAGCTAGTTAACGAGTGTTCTGTGCCACCGGTCATTCCACCAATCTTTTTGTTGAGAAAGAGAACTTTCTTTTTCTGGCAAGTCCCATTAGAGGTCTTTATCTTCCGAAGAGTTGTGCCTCCGAAGAGGGCTTGTGCCTCCGAAGAGGTCTTTTGCTGTTTGCCGCCTGCTCGCCCATGTCTTTTTGCCATTTGCTCATATCAGCGGTTCCCTGTTATCATTTCCAGGCACACATTCCTTTCTTTTGCATGTAGCTTATTCTATCCAAAGAAGTGTAATTCATTGTTAAATGAGTTCGCAGGGGCAGACACAGGCTAATTAATCGGATGTTTGTTTACACAAATGATGACAATTAGTTAGAAAGGGTCTACCTCTAGCGGAACCACTTAACTGTTTGCTTGAAGCACTTCTTATATAGGATTTGAGTCTGGAATTTTTATGGCTGAACATTCATTTGTTGAGTGATGTCAGGGATCGCTTGGTCTTATGATGGGTAAGTTTTGTTTTAATGGCCTGCAATATTAAATCGACATTTTAGCAATACAATTGAAGTACTTTATATATCGAAATAAAACAAGCAGTTTATAATAGTAGAGAATACAAGATTTATAATGGTTCGGCCAAGAACTGGGCCTACATCCATTTTATAGTTCTTATTATTCACTAGCACTGGCTTTACAATGGCTTTCAATACAAGAATCATACATTCATAATTCTTTTACAGTATTTCAGTAAAGCTTTTTAAGTAAAATATGGGCGCAAGTGATTGCTATTCCAAGCTCTTGGAATTGGATCTCCTTCGACAGTTGTCAGTTTGAAAGTGCCATCAAGAAGTTTTTGGCCTATGACATATGGCCCTTCCCAGTTTGGCGCAAACACCCATGTTTCTGTCATGACCCTTTTCAAGACTAGATCTCCAATCTCAAAGCTGCGTTGGCGAACTTTGGAATTGAAATGCCTGGCAATTCTTTGCTGATGGGCTGCAATTATGAGCTGAGCCTCTTCCCTTTTTTCATCAAGGAAGTCAAGTGCTTCAAGTTGCAACTCTTCATTTTCAGCTTGGTTGAAATGAATTCTTCTATGTGAAGGGACTTCTGTTTCCACCGAAATCATTGCTTCTGATCCATATGCTAATAAAAATGGAGTGTGCCCAATCGCAGTTTTGTGGGTAGTTCTATATGCCCATAGTGCTAGTGGAAGCTTATCGACCCAACCATCTTTCGCTTTTTCCAGCTGTTTTTTGATGGTTGATTTGATAATTTTGTTTACTACTTCCACTTGCCCATTTGCCTGCGGATGAGCCACTGCTGAGAAGCTTTTCTGGATCTTGAATCGCTTGCAAAAATCTTGGAACTCTTCACTTTCGAATTGGGTTCCATTATCTGTGATTATCTTTTGAGGCACACCATACCTGCAAATGATATTCTTAGTTACAAAGTTTATCATCGTTTTAGAGGTAATAGTAGCCAACGGTTCAGATTTAGCCCATTTAGTAAAATAATCAACAGCAACAATAACATATCTGATTCCGGATTTGGCCGTTGGCAAAGGCCTGATGAGATCTACTCCCCAAATAGCAAATGGCCACGGACTGATCATCTGTGTTATCTCGGTGGAAGGTGCTCTTGGGATTTTGCAAATCTCTGGCATCGGTCACATTTTCGGGCATAGCTTGCAGCATCACGATTGATATCTGTCCAAAAATACCCATAACGGAGAATTTTCTTTGCTAGAGTTTGACCACCTGAATGGTCTCCACATTCTCCTCCGTATACTTCAGCTTGAATTGTCTTAGCTTCTTCCTTGGTCACACATTGGAGTAATGACATTGAGAATCCCCGCCTATACAATCGGCCATCTTGAATTATATACTTGGAGGCTTTTCTTAGCAACTTCTGTCATTCTTTTAAATTTTCTGGTAGAGAACCGTTGAGCAGATATTCCATTATCAGAGTCATCCATGATTCTTGCTCCCGAGATATAGTCATGATCCAGTCAATATCCATATCATCAATGCTTGGAGCTGACAGGACTTCCACAGGAACTAATCCTAATAATAGAGCTTCACCAGTGCTTGCGTACTTTGCGAGAGAATCTGCCTTCATGTTCTCTTCCCGGGGTATATGATTTATTGTATAATGGTCAAGATCATCTAGAAGTTCCCAGGCTCTTGACAAGTAAGCGGGCAGATTTCCTCCTTTAGTTTGAAACTCTTTCTTGACTTGACATACAATAAGCTGTGAATCACTGAAGATCTGTAACACTTTGACATCCAATTCTTTAGCAATTTTCAAGCCGACAATAAGAGCTTCATATTCTTCTTCATTGTTTGTCGAAGGGAATTCCAATCCCAATGCATAGCACAATGGCCGCCCTTCAGGGGTTTCAAGCACAACCCCAGCTCTGGAACAGTAATTGTTTCTTGCACCATCAACATATAATTTCCATTGAATTGGGGCATTGTCAGTCACCTCTTCCTCACTATCACCTTTATCTGTACATTCTGCTATGAAATCTGCTAAAGCTTGTCCATTAATTGCTCTCTGGGGATGATAAGTGACGTCGTATTGACTGAGTTCAATATTCCACTTCAAAAGGCGATCCGAAGTCTCAGGGCGAAACAGGACTTGCTTCAGAGGTTGATCAGTGAGGACTTTGATAGAATGAGCTTGGAAATATGGCCTCAATTTTCTTGATGCAATTAGTAGACAATAGGCGAGATTTTCCAACTTTGAATAATTCATCTCTGCCCCAGTGAATCTTTTGCTGATATAATAGACCGGGCGCTGAATTTTTGCGTCCTCCCGTACCAACGCTGCACTAAGAGCATGAGATGAGATTTCCAAATATACAAAAAGATCTTCACCATTGTCCGGCTTAGAAAGTATTGGAGGCGTTTCCATATGACGAATCAACTCATCGAAAGCTTTCTGGCATTCAGGAGTCCAGTCAAAACTTTTCCTTCCTTTCTTCAGAGCATCAAAGAATGGAATGCATTTATCAGTAGCTTTAGAAATGAATCGACTCAAGGCAGCGACTTTTTCATTAAGACTTTGCAATTCCTTCTTCGATATAGGAGCTTTGACTTCTTTTAAGGCAGCAATCTGAGTAGGATTAGCTTCAATGCCCCTAGCACTCACAATAAAACCCAAGAACTTTCCGGATTCCACCCCAAACGAACATTTCAAAGGATTAAGTTTCATTCCGTACTTTTAGAGGACTGCAAACATTTCTGCCAAGTGATCCATATGGTCTACCGCTTTCTTTGATTTCACCAGCATATCATCAACATAAACTTCCATAGTTTTTCCAATCTGTGGCTTGAACATAGCATTGACGAGTCTTTGGTAAGTTGCCCCTGCATTCTTAAGTCCGAAGGGCATGACCCTATAGCAGTAGAGACCAACATCGGTGATGAAGCTCGTGTCCTCCTGATCCGGCTCATGCAACATAATCTGGTTGTATCCGGAGTAAGCATCCATGAAAGATTACAATTCATGCCTCGCTGTTCCATCCACCAACTGATCTATCCTGGGTAATGGGAAGCAGTCGTTGGGGCAGGCTTTGTTTAAATCAGAGAAGTCGATGCATACTCTCCACTTTCCATTAGCTTTCTTAACCAGTACTGGATTTGAAACCCAATTCGGATAAGTAGACTCCTTGATGAAACCATTCTCCATGAGTCGGTCTACCTCTTCTTTCAACGCTGCTGACCTTTCAGGACCCTGGGTTCTTCTTTTCTGTTTTACCGGCGTAAACTTCGGATCGATATTCAGAGTATGTACTGCAATTTCTGGGGATATTCCACACATATTAGCATGAGTCCAAGCGAATACGTCCAGATTTTCTTTCAAGAATGATACCAAGGAACTTTGAACTGTCACACTAAGTTGCGAACCCACATTCACCACTTTGTTCGGATCTTTCGGGTTAACAGGTACTGGCACTGTTACTTCCACTGGCACCACTCTATTTTCCCCTGCACTAGCTTTTCGAGGATCCATATCTCTTCGTGCCCCGCTATGCTCGCCAGTGCAGGGTCCAACCTTTAATTGCTACAAGGTTGGTTCTTTGATGCGGACTGGGGCTGCCGCGTCTTTTCCCATCTCTCTCTTTTTGCTTCACGCAACTCTATTAGATAACATTCTCGCCCAGCATTCTGATCCTCTTTAATAACTCCAACTCCATTATCTGTGGGGAATTTCATAGTGAGGCACCACAGGGCGAGAATTGCCTTAAAAGCCGCAAGAGTTGGTCGGCCTAGGAAGGCGTTGTAGGCAGAAAATTCATCAACAATTACAAAAGTCTGTTTTCGAACCACCTTTTTCTGCCCCTCTCCAAGCTCGACGAACAAGTCGATAGTTCCAATGGGCTGCTTCGGTTCCCCAGTAAGCCCAACGATCTTTTGAGATGAAGCTTGAACGTCGGCCATCGAAATTTTCATTTGGTCGAACGTCTTTTTGAAGCGAATATTGCAAGAAGCGCCGCAATCTACAAGCACTCTTCTCACAATAGCTGGCCCAATGCCTGCAGAGATGACCAAGGGATCCATGGTTGGAGCTTCAATGCCCATAGAATCCTTGGCTCTGTACACAATATCATCATTAAAAGTTTTTTGCTGCTTCAAAGGTGTAGCATCTTCTAGCATAAACACGCTCTCTTCTGTTGGTGGATACTTCAAGGCACGGGCTTATCTTTCCATCTCACCCCAACTTCTTCCTGCTGGGTGAGGACCTCCTGTAATCACATTAATAACAGGCCTTTCTGATTCATGCACAGTATTCCTCTCACCCGATCCAGATGGATGAGCAGGAAGTTGCTGGCCCTTAGTAGATGAAGCTGGGTCATTTCTACTTCTCTTAACATATTGCTGCAACTTGTTCTCTCTCAGTAGTTCTTCAATTAAACTTTTCAGATGGCGACATTCGTTGGTATCATGACCGGGTGAATTATGAAACCGACAGAATCTCCCACTTTGAGCAGCTTTTTTGCTAACTCTCATCTCAGGTGGTTTAGGATATTCTACCGCATCTTTGGTAGCAAAAAAGATATTCTTCGGGGTGTCAGTCAAAGGGGTGAAATCTGAAGGTTTTAAGAAGCGAGGCTTCTTCGCATCTTTCTGTTTCTTTCCACCGTTATTCTCCCTCTTCTGACTTCCGGATTCCTTTTTGATAGGGGCAGCAGTATTATCCTTAACCTCTGTCAATGCCACTTTAACTGGTGCCCGAAGGCTTTCCAAGCGCATGAATTCATCAGCTTTCTTATAAAATTTCTCAAGCGAATTCGGTTCTTTCATCTTCAACCACTTCCCAAATTCGCTTGACTTGTCGATTGCCCTCATCAAGTATGTCAAGACCATCCGTGGCTCTGCATTGTCCACTTCAGCCAAAGCTATGTTGAAGCAGTTCAAGAAAGATCTAATCGATTCCCCAGGATTCTGTTCCAGGCTTGACAGTGACATAATATCCTTTTCCTTTGAAGCGTACTACCTGAATTGCTCTTTAAACCTCCGAGTTAAATCGGCAAACTGGTCTATGGATCGGACCGGAAGCTTTATGAACCAAAGTAGAGCCACCCCTTCCAAGTATATCGAAAAGTACCGGCATTTAATCTCATCAGATGCCCTAGCACCAGTCATGTGCCAATCATACTTATACAGGAATTGATTAGGGTCGCTTGTTCCTTTATAAGCCGGGATGGTAGGAGGAACAAACTTCCTTGGGAATTCCTCCTTTAGAATCCTTTCCGTGAACGGAGTTTTGCTCGGAGCGAATCCCCATTCCTTTTCATCTTCATCCCTCTGCATGCTTTCTTTCATGATTTGACGCACCATGCCCGAAAGATATTCCTCGTCATTTAGAGGATCTGCAGGACAGACTTCGGCCATTTTCTCGGAAGTTTGTCTGGACAAACGTTCGTGGAGAGTTGGCTGTGGTCTCGATCCTCCAGCTTGAGGAGGTGTTTCTTTGGCGGGGCTAGCTGTTCTTTGAGGAATATTCCTCTCTTCAGGATTATGAATTTCATCTGCAAGGTTTTCTTCATTATTTACCGGTTGGCGGTTAGCTCCGAGCAATGCATTTAACCTTTCAAGCCTTAAAGCATTCTGGGTCTCCATCTGCTGGTATAACCCAGATACTACTGCATCTAACTCCGCTCGTGTAATTCTGGCACTGTGTTGCTTGACTTGACGAAGGAGAAGTGGCAGTATTCTCATGGACATTACTAGGTCTCGTAGATCCACGCTTTCCTCCAGGAGCCATTATCTCTGATAGGCTTCTGGTTTTGAGAGATATTCTTTCAACAAACTTTTGCGAAGCAATGACGAAAATAGTCTGAGTTCAATTCTCAGTGAAAGCACCAAAGATGTTAATGCTTAAAATTGAACGCTAACACCCCAATGTATGTAGAGATTAAGAGAAAGCACCACTCGTGAATACGGGAATTAGAAACAAGTAGAAAAGTCACAGAGAAAGTAGTAAAAGACAGCAGTTTTATAGTGGTTCGGCTTTAGGTTAAGCTTACATCCACTTTAATCTTCTTTATTGCAGAATCAATTACAACTTTACAACAATCTTCGATTACAACACTGATGGGACAAATAACTAGAACTCCGATGTAGAAGAAGTCTTTGAATCCATGTCGGTTGTGTTAGATTTCCTCTTGAAGTTTGTTGAGATGTCTTTCGTGTTTGAAGTGCCGAGTGAGTCGAGAATTCAGCAGAGTATCGGCATTCCAGAAATGAGCCAAAAGATCCCCCTTCAGTTGGAGTTAGTGCTGTATTTATAGGGGAGATTCTGGACTGGGTCGTAGGTCGCGAACGACTTAAGTGTAGGTCATAGGTCGCGAGCGACTTAGAGGACACGGCATACGGCTCAACAGGGTAGCACTTGGTTTCTTCTGAGCAAGTCGGTAGGTCCTGGGCGACCTAGGGGAGGAGCGACATAAGGAGTAGCCGCATAAGAAGTTCTTTCGGCTTTGCATAACTCGTGAGCGACCTAATGAAGGAGACCAATTGCATGCAGTCCTTCACTGCTTTAAACACGCTAGGTCGCTAGGTCGTTCCCATTTTACCTTATTAGGTCGTCGAGTCCTTAGGTCGCTAGGTCGTAATGTTTGCTGTGTTAGGTCGTTTCATCCTTAGGTCGTTAAGACCGTTTCATCCTTAGGTCGCTAGGACCGTTCTATCCTTAGGTCGCTAGGACCGTTCTATCTTTAGGTCGTTAAGACCGTTCCATCCTTAGGTCGCTAGGCCGCTTATGAAGTTAGGTCGTTAAGACCGTTCCATCCTTAGGTTACTAGGTCACTTATGAAGTTAGGTCGTTAAGACCGTTCCATCCTTAGGTCGCTAGGTCGCTCAAAAGAGGGGTTAACATCAACCCATAGTAAATTCTAAACTACAGGGAACTTGTAGAGTGATAACAGATAATATAATAATATAAAAGGCATATATCATGAATAACAATATAATATAAACAACAGGATATGGTATCATATCCCACAGGTGAACAGTTACAGATAATAGCATATAAACAATTCAAATAACTAACAACAACATATTTCAATTGTCGTTTCAATTGAAATAAAATTTAATAAATATAAGATTGTTAAATCATGAGTGATTTCCAACCTTTTGAGGCTAGAGAGATTTGAAATGGGTTACGAATCCAAGGGCGAATTTCCAAATGAACAAGATTGGCACGAATTGGACGAACAGGGCCGATGAATAGAGATCTCTGAAAATGGATCTGAAACTGCTCGATGTAGACCGAAAAAAAATATAGATATTATTCTAATATATTATTTACTTAACAAATATAAATTTTTAAACTTATTAAAATTATATACGTTTTCAAAAATCATAGTTTACATGTATATGTCGCTATTTCTCACTCAGGTTGTCCTTAATATACAAAGTATGTAGATTTTATTCATGAACTATTATATAGATTATATTAAAATCGTTGTATGCAAATGATATAAATAAATAACATGTGTACATACTGTGTAACATGCTATTACGGTGAAATAAAATGCTAATAGAGATAAGATTCTTCTATCCTTATAAATATAAGTGCACATACAATACTTCTTTCAAAAATATAGTATGCAGACCAACCTATATGTGTTGACTTACAAAGCTCTACAGACTATATGCTAACCAATATATATAACTTATATACATTTAAATGCTCATTCGAATGCACAAAATATATAAAACAAAGAAATCATTAAACAAATATATGTTAAAGCTGATACATACAACTAATATAATATAAACTTACAAAGTAACGTTACAGTGACTAATATCTTACCCAAAAGCGCATATATTTTTATATTTTAAATGTATACTTGAAACTACATCTGCAAACTCCTATTTGTCCAAATCTATGTAAACCTATATAGATGCTCATGTGAAAAAATATGTAATATGCAACTTAGACAACAAATGTAGGTTATGAGTCTAATACCACTTATAATATATATAGATAGTCTATACAAATATTGTGCTTATATATATATATATATTTAAAATAATTCGAAATCATATAGCTTGTGTTATAGATCATATATATACTATACAAAAGTAAAGTACTGAAATCATAATATTTACTTTGCAATATTCGAAACACAGAGGAGAAGGCCAAAACTTGCTCTATAAATACAAACAAAGCTTCATACGCAACATTGAGGAGACCGATGGAAGGAAGGCGACTGTGAGGCATGTGTTCGGGTCGTAGGCAGATGCTGCGTCGGCGGCAAGTTGGTGAGCTCAAGGCGCTAGGGAAGATAGGGGAATGCGAGTGGAAGCTGTGATGACCCGCCTTTCTATCCCTAGAAAGACGTATCATCAATAAGAAAAGTAAGAGATAGAAAATAGAAAAGATCGAAAGATAGAAAAAAAACATTAGAATCTCACAGCAGAAACGGAACAAAATATAATACATCACATAACTATTACATAGTTTTACATATATCAGATTTATACAACATCATACAAGACAGTCATATATATATATATCTGACATTTCATACATCCTAAAATACAACATACATTTGCTAACACAGCGGAACTAGATAGATAGATACGTCTGAACTCCTGCTTCAAACTCCTCCAGAACTCAACAATCCAAAACCCATCACTTGGCTACTCATAAAATTTTGAGTACCCAAGAGTTTATCAAAAACAAAAATAAAATCCGGGTCAGACATGGGTCTGGTGTGAGTAAACGGTTTTAAAGTTGTTTAACTTTAAAAACGTTTGAAAATAAAGGTATCACGTAAGACTTCTCACACATAAATACGGGTTTATCTTACGCTAACCAAAACATTTTATAGGAAATCCAGTGATATTATAATAGTGTCTAGGGTTTTCAAGTAAAATACAGAAATAACTGAAATGCTTACATCTCACATTCCAACATAGTTGGGCATAATCAAAATGTACAACGCTTATTGGAGATTGGATTCCATACAATGGCAGGGCTACTAGGGTACCGACCATCACAGTACGAGGCCTAGATCATCGTACCGAGGATCACTCCCGACCCTCTACAACACAAGGCTGGAACCATTCCTTACTGAACAGTTCCGAACAAGATAACCCTGCGGTTGTAGCTAGCAACCGCCCACACAGCCGAATAAAAAGGGACATCTGGACAGGGGTATATCTCGTCTTGCTTGGGTGCTACCCACCTAACCTTGATGCACCTCCCCTGTTTTAGCCATTCCCGGTCGATGAGGCTTGAGGCTGCGATTACCTTTATAGAAAATATCTCTTAGAATGCTCATCGTCCACCTGACGATGTTCTGAAGGCATTCAATCCATACAAGTTCATTTCGGGTTGGAACGAAACTGAAGGCATTATCTCGTTACACTCCTTTCGGAATCACCCTTAGAGTTGACAACAATAACCCTTGCACTCTGAAACACCATCTCGATCTTCACTTGGAGATTTACGACCTAACGTTTAACACTTAGATCGATGTGGTTTTCGGATAATCATAATTGACACCCGATCCCGGTCTCATTGAAATCCAAACGCCATTTTAAAGGTCAAATTGTTTAATAGTTTAAACAGTTTAATTCAATACTTTGAATTCACATAGCATTTATCACAGATAAATCATACACAAACATCATGGATATATCAAAAGCATAACACGGAGTATCACAGAATATCACCAAATAGATATCACAAATCCAGATGTTCTACTTATACAATCATCCATAAGTAAGCATCTTTAATCCTTATCGCGATTAATTCAATTTAAATTAATTACTTGAGAATTAATCACTTAATCCTGTTTAATAAATCATCAATTAATTAACTGTTCCATTTCAACCCATTTAATTAATTAATCACTTCTTAATCAATTTATTAAATCTTAATTACTTAATTAATTACCCTTAATTATTAATCAATAACCTTAATTATTAATGTGTAAACTTAATTTCAAATTAATTAATCCTTAATATTTATTTAATTAACCACTAATTATAAATTAATAACTTTATTTATCTAATTTACAATTCTTAATTACAAATTAATTAGACACTTAATTATTAATTAACCAATCTTTAATTACAATTATAAATCCCTAATTACTTAGTTAATTATAATTATTAATTAATCATTCTTAATTACCCTTGTCAAACAATTAATTAATAATTATTTATCTTAATTAACGTTTAAAAATTTTCCTTAAACTTTGAAATCAATTTATTACTAACTTAGAAAACTTTAGATGTTAATTAAATTTAAACTTATCTTACATTAACTACTTAGTTAAAGTATTAATTGGATTTTAAAAACATTCTAAAGTATTAACTTAAATCATTAAAACTTATAATAAATTCTTAACTTAAATAGCAAATTATTTGACCTTTAATCTTAAGGTCAAAAATTGATTTAATATCACATGTTTCCTGTAAAACAAGATTCTAGTGGTGATACCTCACCAACATGGTTAAAGCAGATTGTAAAATCTTGATTTAGGTTTCAACATCTTGTTTTGTTTGAAAACTCTAAGCTTAACAATGATTGGATGAAAATATTTTGAAATTTGAATAAATATTCAACTCTGTAACAATAAACAGAGAAGACCAGTATATTTAGTTTTTCACAGAACAACCTATATATAACACAGCACTGTATTCAAAAATAAAAACATATACAACACAATATTATCAATGAATCACCTATACAGTTTTTAATTAAACTTAAAACTTTAATGTAATGCTCCGCCTTTTTGCACGATTTAAATCGACAATAAACCACACACGTCAGACTTAAACCATACAGAAGGGCAGATTGTTATGGGGTAAACAAGAAAAAACAGAGAAAGAAAAAAAATAGAATCTTGCAGCGGAACGATAAAATATAATAATCAAATATACAGTTCATGAAGCTGTTTTACAAAACATTTGATTTTATTTATACAATACACATCAGAGTACACATACCAGAGAATAATAATTAATGCAATGGAATTAAATGGGGTAGTGGAATAATATAGTAGATAATATTAATACAAAATCTTCGTCTTCATCCTCCAGAATAAAATCTTCAAATCCTGAAACGCTCGGACTGACCCGAGCGAATTGTAAAGACAACACACTCGAGTCAGAACTAAAAGATCTTACGTAAGTTAAATCATCAATAAATAATATGAGTGAAATGGCATCAGAGATGTTTACGGGATTTGACATTTCCTATCCAATGTCTAACATGAGTGCAGTAACTCAAGAGATGTTTGGGATTCACATCTCCTAAGGATCCGTTAAACTATCTACTACGTAGTAATATTTTGCTATTATAATAATGTTTATTAGTAAAATAAACTTACTTTAAAATAGCTTTAAGGCTTTACATTTTCCACCTTAACACGTAATAGTGCCAATAGTCTATACAGTACCTGCATATCTCCTGATCGGGAGACTACGAGAAGACACTCCATAGGTACAACACAAATAGAAACTCGTAGTAAAGGCTCGGTATGGTAGGTGACACGGTACAACTAGGCAATGCCAGGGTTGATATACCAATTGCTATCCGGGCAGGTGGTAACGCGTAGTGTGCAGCTACCGCCCACCTCGAGCCACACCCCTAGATAATAAAAAAAAAAAAAAATCAAAAGTGGCCAGCGAATCAATCCAAAAGTCAAAGTATAATATCGAAGGGATGTGTCCGATCAAAGGTGCTACCTCATTGGCCCAAGAATCGCTCCTATTTTAGCCACCCTATGCCAACTCACGAGAGTCGGGTCCATGTATTTACCTCAAACGAAACGCCGCCACCATCCTACTTCATTTTGGAACCACCACCGCGTACACGGTTGTTAAAGTGGTTTTCGAAATTGGCACAGAGTATGACAACTTCCGATCCCGGTCTCTTCAACAACCAAACGTTATTATAACACCACGGTCTTATCAAAATAGTTTATACTTTTAAAACCAGAATATAATATCCATTTCAATTCCATATAAATACGATATCATTTCCTCTTTTAAAAAAAACCCAAATCAAATTTGATATCATTTTCCAATATATCCTTTTCTAAAACTATAACATTTCAAAGTTATAATATTTCGGAACCAAAACTTGAAATATAGCCTTTCAAAACATAAAACCTTGAATTTCATAACTTTGAAACATACTACACCACTTAAATGGTTTAAATATTAATTACTTTATATAGTAAAATAGCTTCTTCAACTTCACAACCAATATGCCATATAAACCAACAAAATTTTCATATATTTCGAAGCTTTAATTATTTCACCATTTCAAAACTTATTCTTTGATAATTTCATATTTATCAATTTCAACTACTATTATTTAGATTTGAAATGTTTACTTAATAAATCAAATATTATTTTAGTAAAACCTTTAGGCTTCAAATAACTGGATATTCTTTCAATTAAATTAACTTGATAATATTCAGTTAAATCAATCTGATATTCATTTAAATCCTCTAAACAAAATCAAGTTATAAAATCATACCCTTTAAATCTCAAGTTATTTACATTTCAAATCAAATTTTTCGATGATAATTCTTAAATACTTTAATTCAAATAAATTCACATTTATCTTCCAACCTTAATTTTATTTGATTCATTATAAACTATATCTACAATAGAATTTAAATAGATACTTGCCATTTTATATAAAAGAAATCAAACTTTATTATTAAACTCATTTTTATTAATAAATTTTATACATAGCTTAAATTTAAGAATTTAACCATGTATATAAAATAGTATTTATATAACATCAAAAATTAATATTTATTAAACCGTATATTCCTTTCCCATACCATAGAAAATCATTTCAAAATATTTTTATATATATAGACCGCGGTGCCTGTATAAAATTTTCTATCCTATGGTCAAGTGATACGGATTTTTATCATTTCAATCCGCAATTTAAAAATAAAAATGCAATTTTATATCATTTCAAACTGCAATCCCTAATCAAAATAAATGCATAACAGCTTGCAGATTTTAATGATATAAAATAAAACATCCATTCATCCATCATAAATCATACATCCATCACAATCATCATACAAAAATAAATCAGTATCGATATATAACTGATAATATATAACAGGTAATTTAACTGGCAGTTATATTTTATAATAAATTAAATAACAATTTAATTCCAATAAATGCAACTAACTAATATGATGATTAAAAATATACAAACAGTCATAAATAAATGCATAATCACAACAAAATTTTATTTAACAAACACAAGAATTTTAGAAGTTGTGAGTGGGTTAAAACACTCACCTTTTGAATTTAAATTGAATTTAAATTCAATTTAAATCCAAAGTTCAACCATTCTAAGAATTCGTCCAAACCAGAGCCAAAATGTCCGAAATTCCAACACGAACCTAGCGTAGAAAATTGCGAGCGAATTTGACATCGTATGTAAAAGTTATACGCATTATAAGCTTTGAAAACAAAATTAAAAATTAAAACAAAAACAAAATAAAACTCACCAAAGACCAGCCACGTCATCGTAAACACGCCACTCCCTCTTTCTCTTTCACGCGCACGCTACATGAAGGTCACGAACGAACCCAACCGTTGCTTTTGCATCACCAACCGCCGATCACTCCTTCACCCGGACCTAGATCCAAAGCCACCATCGTGTCTGCGTAAATAGCACCGAATGCCCCTCCCTTCTCGCTCAAATTCGATCCATCTCCAATCATACGAAGGTGGTTCAGCCGTACAGATGCGAAGAGGGGACCTAGTTCTTCAATTTCTCTTTTGATACTAATGTGAATTATCGAACGGATCGAGAGAATTTAGGGGTTTAAGTTGCGAAGTTTTTGGCCATCGAATTCTGTGTACATCGGCTGCAGTAGAACTAGGGTTTTGGAATAAAAAAATAATATTTCGCCTCGTATTGCGTGCAATTTGTAGAGTTTAACGTCAAAACGAGCCGGAGTCCAATCGAAGCGTGCCGACAGGCGATCAATATGTAAAAAGGCCCTTTGAACGCAATGAAACAAGTTTCGAAGCCTAATTCCCTCATATACAGAAGTTAGCTAAAAATTTGCTTATTTCAAATTGATTTCAATTAAATTAATTTCTCGATTTCAGGGCGTTTCGAGTCCGTACGATCAAACGACAAGTCCGATCGTTACGAAACTACAATAATTCACCGTTACGGATCCGATGAAACTGGTTTCGTCGAAATCCGAGTCCGTGTCCAAAATGGCCATTTTTATATTAATTAAATAAATAAAAAAATTAATTAATTAAATCAAATTTCAATTTCAATCCTATAATCGACAATTCTTATCTTTTTTAATTTCATAAACATTTATACTAGTTTAACAAATTTAACTGTCGATTTAGAATTTACTAATTCCTCAGTTTCCTTAAATTCAACAATTATAAATTAAATTTCGAAAATTCTATTTAATTAAATCAATCAATAATTATTCCATTCATTATTGTTAAATAGATAGCTTAAATATTGGATTTAAATCTGTTACATAAATTTTCTCATATTATATTTATTTCAAATTGCATATTCTTTAATTTCAATTGCTACAAAAATTACACATATTATAATTTGGATTTCAGTGGATTGATTTATTTCAATCCAAAACTTTTATTAAGTTCATTACTATTCTATAAACTTAGTTACATTGTTTTCTTTCCATTCATTACCTTTAAATTTATTTCCTTCAAACTAATATTACTATTACTTACAGAACATTGATCATATTCAATGACCATTTGTTATAATTTAAATTCACTGAATTAATTCAATGCTTACATTTATTTTCATATATTCAATTTGTAGCTAAGTATACAATCTACATTATTTCCATTGATTTGCATTTCATTCGATTTATTAATAATTACCTTAATTAACCTTAACGTAGTATTAGATTAAAATTTTCATTGGTTACATCCTATTAAATTAACATTCTCCGATTACCAAATTAATCTACATTAAATTGCACTAATTAAGTAAATTAACTGCAATTGATTTCAAACTAAATTTTATGAACTGAATAAATAGGTAACTTATAACCATTGTTACCCTTAACTTTTAATTACATTTAAAAGTTCATTAATTACAACAAATGTTTCAATCAACTGTATGATTCTAGTTTCATTTTTTATTTGTGTTAACAATTTTGTTTCCATTGTGCTGAAATTTAGTCACTTATACACATTTAATATCCCAATTTATTTATTTATCTTGGTTTCAATCTTTTATTAAATCAATTGCCATTTTATGCATATAATTTACATTTCTATTGATTTCACATTTAAAATTTTCAGTTATTATCTTAACCTACATAAGGTAATGTTTAATTACATTTAATTGCTATTGATTAAATACATTGGTAATGAACAATAGTTGTCCCCGTTATGCATTTTATAACATTTGTATATTTTTTCTTTATAACCATTATTACAACAACTCTCATAAAAATACATTTATTCCTTTTCCATCCATTACACATTATTTTATTACCTTTTACATCCCACTATAAATCAGTGCACACATTAATACAACACATTATAGTTCCTTACATAATACTGATCTTATTTAATTACCATTAACTATCTATTTTATACAATAATTAAATGTTTACATTTGTTACTTATATTAAATTTTATAACCAAGCATAGCATGTTTAAATACAATGAATTGGAGTTTCATTAAGATTGTTGACAATTAACTTGTATTAACATTGTTTCAGTTTAATTTAGTTATTATTCCATTATCAAATTACAAATTTTTATTTCTTTCAATATTAACTCATAAAATATTATTAAATTAACAAATTTTAAACATCGAAAATTTATGGGTCGTTACATTTAAAATTTGTGTTTACTCACCTGAAAACCAGTTTGAACAGAGAACACTTTTGTTTTGAAAACCTGCAATTTTGATCTTCCCTTAAATCCCTTTGATTGCTTTGTTGAATTGAATTTGATGCTTCTTATTTTCTTTTTCCGGTTTGCTATGTTTTCACTGAACGAACTAACTAAAGGATGCATACATAAAGAGAAAGTTTTGTACAGGGAAGGATTATCTAGTATAAGATCGTCTTTGGTCAGAATTTTCTTTTCTTTGACTAACAAAATTTTGTTTTCTGAAATTGAAATGATTTCTAAATATTTGAAATGACTTTATTTTGGGCTGAGATGATAGTATTAAATGCATATGCTTCCCATTTTGTTTACATACTTATCCCCTTTGATTTTTGTATGTAGATATTTTGTTTTATTATCTTCTTGCTTGCATAATTCATATACATACTTGCCTGGTTTTGCTTTATACTTTTGTCCTTACTAGTTTTAACTTATGTTGCATATAACCATATAATTTATTACTAATATAAATCCTTAGTTTTTATTTCTATTTAAAGTTTAACTATCAAACATTTAATTTATAACATATATTTTATTTTATACTTATATTTTATATTGATAGGATTGATTTTATTTTAAACATTATTATTTAGATAACGTTCGTATATATATTATATCAAATGTTAATAATGTAGAACATTAGTTAAATTGAATAAGGTAGATTTTATTTTAAATATTTTTGAAAGATTTTATTTTTAAATTTTCAAATCAAAGTTTCCTTTTCAAAATACATATGTATATAAATAAATGGCAAATATTACAAAAATCTTATTTATTTATAAAATGAAAAGCTTGTATTTTATTTAATTAGATTAAATACTTATTAAAACAATATTGCCAAGATCCCAGGCCGTCACATTCCTCCCCCTTAAAAGAATTTCGTCCCCGAAATTTAAAACAAAAGATAATTCAAAAGCTGTTATATCAACCATTCAAACATACATATCATCCATACATTAGCAAACAATCAAACAGTTTATCCTAACAAACATGACTAGTTATCAAGACACAAACCCAGATAAGCTCTCCTAAAGCTATCTATAGTTTCCCAGGTACAATCTCTGGGATCCTCGCTCTACTGCACTTTGACGAGCTTCACTACTTTGCTCCTGAGTTGCCTCTCGTCTTGACCAACAATATAAACTGGTTTCCCGACCACAGTCAAGTTGGGCTCGACTTCCAAATCTGCTGGACTACTGGTTCCACAATCAATGATGGATCATGAAAAAATTTCCTTAGATGGGCTACATGAAATACATTATGAATTCCAGACATCCATTTTGGAAATTCAATTCTTTAAGCTACAACACCAATCCTTTCCAGCGCTCGGAATGGTCCAATATAACTCGAGGCAAGTTTCCCGTCTTTCCGAATCTAATAGCTCCTTCGATCGAGGAAACTTTGACAAAGACTAAATCTCCGATCCTAAATTCCAATTGTCTCCTTCTCTTATCTGCGTACTTCTTTTGACGGTCCCGAGCAGCTCTCATCCTTTTCTTGATAAGCTCAACTTTCACAGAAGCTTCACAAATCAAATCTGGTCCAAGGACAAGACGATCTCTCGACTCTATCCAACAGGATGGGGATCTACACGGTCTTCCATATAGAGCTTCATAAGGAGCCATCTTAATACTCGCCTGGTAACTATTATTATAGGAGAATTCTACCAGATGTAGATGGTCTTCCCACGATCCACCAAAATCCAAAACACAAGCTTACAGCATATCCTCTAGAATTCGGTTCAGACTCTCTGTCTGTTCATCTGTCTGAGGATGATAGGCTGTACTTAATCTCAAACTTGTTCCCATAACTGATTGCAGAGCCTCCTAGAATTTGCTGGTGAAGATAGGATCATAATCACTTACTATGCTAACAGGAACACCATGTAATCTGACTATCTCTCTCAAGTAAATCTCTGCTAGAGAAGCTGCAGTACGAGTTGGCTTAACCGGTATAAAATGGACGCTTTTAGTTAACCAGTCCACAATAACCCATATTGCTTCGTTTCCTTTCTTGGTTCTAGGCAAACCGTCGATGAAATCCATCGAAATCATCTCCCACTTCCATTCTGGAATTTCCAAAGACTGCAACAAACCTGCCGACTTCTGTTGATCTCCTTTAACCTGCTGACAGATAGCACAACTACTAACGAAAGCAGCACATCCCTCTTCATGCTCGGCCACCAGAAAACTCTTCTCATATATTTATACATCTTAGAAATTCCTGGGTGAATATTCAGTTTGGAGCGATGACACTCAGCTAAGACTTCTTTTCTCAATCCATCTATATTAGGTACACACGAACGACCATTAATCCTCAAGGTACCTTGATCGTCCACCTTGAAATCCGAATATCGACCATCCTTAGTTCCAAGAATCAGTTCTTCAAAAGATCTATCCTCCATTTGCTTGCTTATGATTCTTTCCTGGAGAGATGGAACAACTTCAAAAAGAGACAGAACTGCATTCCTGCTAAGAGCATCAGGCACAACATTCGCCTTTCCTAGGGTATATAGAATGTCCAAATCATATGATGCCAGAAACTCAACCCATCGCTGCTGCCTCAGATTAAGATCCTTCTGAGAGAAAAGATATTTCAACGGTTTGTGATCCATGAATAACTCGAACTTCTCTCCCAAAAGATAGTGCCTCCAGATCTTTAAAACTAAAACAATGGCTAACAACTCAAGATCGTGCGTAGCGTAGTTTTTCTCATGTAGCTTCAACTGCCTACTCGCATATGCAATAAATCTACTATTCCGCATCAAAACTGCTCCTAGTCCAACTATACAAGAATATGTTAAACTTCAAATTTTCTCTTACCATCTGGAATAGCTAGCCCAGGTGCACTGGTTAGCCTCATCTTCAACTCCTGAAAAGCCTCTTCACACTGGGGTGTCCATTTAAATTTAGCTCCTTTCCTTGTCAACTTAGTTAGATACGAAGAAATCTTGGAATAGTCCTTGATAAACTTTCTGTAGTAGCCAACCAATCCCAGAAAACTACGAACTTCAGTCGGTGTCTTCGTTGCTTCCACTCTAGAACTGTCTCAACCTTCGCTAAATCTACAGAAATACATTTTCCAGAAATAATGTGCCCTAAAAATTTGACTTTCGATTTCCAAAAATGGCACTTAGAGAATTTCGCCTTCAAAACCTGTCTTCTCAATGTCTCCAACACTATTCGCAAATGCTGCTTGTGCTCTTCTTCTGACTTAGAATAGACCATAATATCATCGATGAATACCAGAACAAACTTATTCAATATATCTCGAAAGACTCGGTTCATCAGATCAACAAAGTAAGCAGGAGCGTTGGTTAACCCAAAAGGCATAACCAACCACTCATAGAAACAATTTGGTCCCCTAAATGCAGTTAAAGGGATACTATCCTCAGCTACCCTTAACTGATGGAAACCTAAAGCTAAATCCAGTTGAGAAAAGACAGAAGCTCCATGCAGCTGGTCAAATAAATCATCAATATGAGGAAGAGGATATTTATTTCGAATGGTCGCTTTGTTCAGTTCTCTATAATCTACACAGAACCTTAGCGATCCATTCGACTTAGTGACAAACACCGCAGCAGAACCCCAACAAGAAAAACTAGGCCCAATCAATCCCTTCTCCAAAAGATCCCGAGTCTGCTTAACTAACTCCTCCCTCTCCCTAGGAGACATCCTCCTACTAGGCTGAGTCACTAGTACTGCTCCTGGAATCAAATCAATGCGAAACTCTATCTCTCGATGCGGAGGTAAACATTTGACTTCCTTGAATACATCTGGGAAATCTTGGACCACATCGATATCTTCAACCTTCTCTTGAAAAGTCTCGACTCCATGTAAAAGACTACTCAAGTGAATTCCAGAATTATCACACGTCACTCTAGCAATTCTACCCAGATCAGTTTCCAACGAAACTGTACTCTCATCATAATTCAGAACAACCTTATACTTATCGAGCCAATCCATCCCCAATATAAGGTCAAACCCCTTAAAATTCAACACATAAGGGCCATAAGAAAAACTATGGGACAAATAGGAAATCCTCAAGTCCTTACAGATCATATCTAATTTGGTTACCCCTTCTATATGATTCGATATAAAGATGGGACAGTCTACAGTACTAAGGTTAGAAAGAACTTCTCTACAGATTTCGAATAAATAAAACTCAAAGAAGCACCCGAATCAAATAAAACTTTAATATACTTGCCATCTAAAAGTAATGTACCTTCCAATACTCCCTTGCCTTTAGATGAAGTACATGGTGCACCTTCCAAAGAAAATACCTTATTCTGTTGAGCTTTATGCAGTAGAGGGCAATCCTTGATCATATGACCTGGTTGGTGACAATTGAAGCATAGAGATCTCTGAACCAAAGCCGAACCCGGTCCACCTTGATAGACTGCTACTGCTGTCGCTGAGATCCTTTCCTTGGACACTTATTCGCCAAGTGACCTTCTTGTTGACATATATAGCATTTGCGAGGTCCGTTATTACCTCCAGTATTCTTCTTGTTCTGCTTCCTCCAATTGGGATTGAACTTCCTCTTATTTGGATTAGCAAAATTCCCTCCCGATGCTGCTATTGGTACCACTGATCTTTGTTCATCAAATCCTTATATCTCAGAGCCATATCAATTAACTCCACAAAAGACCCTTTCAAATGCGCCGTCAACTTTTCATTTAATTCCGTCCTTAAGCCTTGCACAAACATTTCGTTCTTTCTGAAGGGAGTGTCTATAAGCCCTGGTCCATAACAAGAAAGTTCATTGAATTTGGTATCATACTCTGCTATAGTCATGCTACCTTGCTTTAAATTCAAAAAATCCCGGTACAGACGAGTTTTCCCTGCTGTTGGCATGAACTTCTCCTCAAATAACTCTTTAAATCTTTCCCAAGAAATGTCGTCCTCAGAGATGTTTTCTATCGCTGCATCCCACCAGGCTGCAGCGCCTTCCTGCAATTGCCATGAAGCCATTTCTCTTTTTCGCTCATCAGACAACTTCATACTCTTAAAGATGCGCTCACAAGAGCGTAACCAAGCTTGGACCTCAATTATAGTCTCTGACCCTTTAAATGGTTTACCTCCAAGGTTGGTGAAGTCCTTGAATAAAGCGGCAAAACTAACCTAAGGCGGTACTGGATCTACAGCCTCACTAGCAGTTTGACTTCGTCCATTATCAGTCGAGGTACTGCCCTTACCCCTTCTTCCAGAACTCATGTTGGCCACCTGAACAGGTAACTCAACAAATTTAGATAGGTATACAATTATATGAAAATACAAATACGCACTCTGAAGGTAGATATTATTCCAGAGCCTAGGTATTATATCAACCAGAGCTCCGATACCAACTGTGGCGATCCGCGTTTTTATCCCCAGAAAGACGTATCATCAATAAGAAAAGAAAGAGATAGAAAGTAGAAAAAATATAAAGAAAGAATAACAACATCAGAATCTCACAGCGGAAACGGAACAAAATATAATACATCACATAATAATTACATAGTTTTACAAATATCAGAGTTACACAACATCATACAACAAGTCACTCATATATATATCTGCCATTTCATACATCCCAAAATACAACATACATTAACTAACACAGCGGAACTAGATAGATAGATACGTCTGAACTCCCGCTCCAAACTCCTCCAGAACTTGACAATCCAAAACCTATCACTTGGCTACTCATAAAAATTTGAGCACCCAAGAGTTCCGGGTCAGACATGGGTCTGGTGTGAGTAAATGGTTTAAAGTTGTTTAACTTTAAAAACATTTGAAAATAAAGGTATCACGTAAGACTTCCCACACATAGATACAGGTAAGTTTTTTACTTTACGCTAACCCAAACATTTTATAGGAAATCCAGTGATATTATAATAGTTTCTTGGGTTTTCAAGTAAAATACAGAAATAGCTGAAATGCTTACATCTCACATTCCAACATAGTTGGGCACAATCAAAACATACGACGCTTATTGGCGATAGGATTCCACACAATGGCAGGGCTACTGGGGTACCGCCCGTCACAGTACGGGCCTAGACCACCGTACCGAGGATCACTCCCGACCCCCTACAACATAAGGCCGAAACCATTCATCACTGAACAGTTCCGAACAAAATAACCCGCGGTTGTAGCTAGCAACCGCCCACACAGCCAAATAAAAAGGGACATCTAGACAGGGGTATATCTCGTCCTACTTGGGTGCTACCCACCTAATCTTGCTGCACCTCCCCTATTTTAGCCATTCCCGGTTGATGAGTCTTGAGGCTGCGATTACCTTTATAGAACATATATCTTAGAATGCCCATCATCCACCTGACGATGTTCTGAAGGCATTCAATCCATACAAGTTCGTTCTGGATTTGAACGAAACCAAAGGTATTATCTCATTACACTCATTTTGGAATCACCCTCAGAGTTAACGACAGTAACCCTTGCACTCTGAAACACCATCTCGATCTTCACTTGGAGATATACGACCTTACGTTTAATTTGGATCAATGTGGTTTTCGGATAATCATAATTGACACCCGATCCCGGTCTCATCGAAATCCAAATGCCATTTTAAAGGTCAAGTTGTTTAATAGTTTAAACAGTTTAATTCAACACTTTGAATTCACATAGCATTTATCACAGATAAATCATAAATAAACATCATATATATATCAAAAGCATAACACGGAGTATCACAGAATATCACCAAATAGATATCAAAAATCCAGATATTCTACTTATACAATCATCCATAAGCAAGCATCTTTAATCCTTATTGTAATTAATTCAATTTAAATTAATTACGTGAGAATTAATCACTTGATCCTGTTTAATAAATCATCAATTGATTAACTATTCCATTTCAACCCATTTAATTAATTAATTACTTCTTAATCAATTTATTTAATCTTAATTACTTAATTGATTACCCTTAATTATTAATTAATGACCTTAACTATTAATGTATAAACTTAATTTCAAATTAATTAATCCTTAATTATTTATTTAATTAACTACTAATTATAAATTAATTAACTTTATTTATCTAATTAACAATTCTTAAATACAAATTAATTAGACACTTAATTATTAATTAACCAATCTTTAATTACAATTATAAATCCCTAATTACTTAGTTAATTATAATTATTAATTAATTATTCTTAATTACCCTTTTCAAACAATTAATTAATAATAATTATTTATCTTAATTAACATTTAAAAATCTTCCTTAAACTTTGAAATCAATTTATTACTAACTTAGAAAACTTTAAATGTTAATTAAATTTAAACTTACCTTACATTAAGTACTTAGTTAAAGTATTAATTGGATTTTAAAAACATTCTAAAGTATTAACTTAAATTATTAAAAATTATAATAAATTCTTAACTTAAATTGTTAAAAATTTATTAAGTCAACAATACTTAAAACTTGTTCAAATAATTTTCTTAACTTTACTTTTATTATATTGCAAGTTGAAAATCAACCCGAGTACTTTCCAGGTTTACTCGAGTAAACACTCAAGTTTCGCCCTCCATTTCCCCGAGGCCTTCTCTCTTCCTCACGTACTTTCTACTTCTTCTCTTTTTTAGCTTAAGTTTTAAACTTAATAAACTGTTTCCAATCTCGAGAATTCCATGTTCCAACGAAGCAATCCACCATTTTCTCGAGATCAACTCGAGTCGCTCACTACCTAATAAAATGCTGACACATATCTGCGCCATATAGCTGCATGGTCGCCATCGCTCCGGCGAACCTCACTACCTTCGACGAATCGCAAAACTCCCCCACACTCGAAATCAAAACTCGATTTGATGCCAAAAATTCCAAATCGAAATTTAGCATTTCGTTCGAAACCTATAACTCAGCCCATCCAACAAATCACTTTGCCCCAGTTGCTCCGACCACCGGAGATGCTCCAACTCCGTCCTCACCTCGTCTATCGCCCATGCTACGATCCCCTTGGAGCTCATGCAACTTGATGCATCAGAGGTGACGAAATCACCTCGTTTCCAGACCACATCAAAACTCGAGCTTAAACCCTAATCTGGCCTCGTCCCATCAATTCTAGCAAAAGAAAAATTATTTGACAATTTTTACCTGAAATCTTTAATCAACAAGCTAGCTTCAAACAAAAATTCAACAACCAAAATTTGTTGGATCACCATAAATTGGTAAAAAGGTATTTTCGGATCAACTAAGAACTACTCGTTGAATACTTAACTAAAAATTACCATTTTTGTTTTAAAAATATTATTTTGGAGTGTGGATTCAAGTTATGAAATTGAATTAGCATTTTATGACATTCGAATTTAACATAATATCACATGTTTTCCTGTAAAACAAGATTCCAGTGGTGATACCTCACAAACATGGTTAAAACAGATTTTAAAATCTTGATTTAGGTTTCAACATCTTGTTTTGTTTGAAAACTCTAAGCTTAACAATGATTAGATGAAAATATTTTGAATTTTAAATAAACATTCAACTCTGTAACAATAAACAGAGAAGACCAGTATTTTTAATTTTTCACAAAACAACCTATATATAACACAGCACTATATTCAAAAATAAAAACATATACAACACAATATTATCAATGAATGACCTGTACAGTTTTTAATTAAACTTAAAACTTTAAAATTTGTGTTTACTCACCTGAAAACCAGTTTGAACAGAGAACACTTTTTTTCTGAAAACCTGTAGTTTTGATCTTCCCTTAAATCCCTTTGCTTACTTTGTTGAATTGAATTTGATGCTTCTTATTTTCTTTTTCTGGTTTTCTATGTTTTCAGTAAACGAACTAACTAAAAGATGTATATATAAAAAGAAAGTTTTGTACAGGGAAGGTATTATCTGGTATAAGCTCATCTTTGGTCAGATTTTTCTTTTCTTTGACTAACAAGATTTTGTTTTCTGAAATTGAAATGATTTCTAAATACTTGAAATGACTTTATTTTGGGCTGAGATGATATATTAAATGCATATGCTTCCCATTTTGTTTACATACTTATCCCCTTTGATTTTTATATATAGATATTTTGTTTTATTATCTTCTTGCTTGCATAATTCATATACATACTTGCGTGGTTTTGCTTTATACTTTTGTCCTAACAAGTTTTAACTTATGTTGCATATAACCATATAATTTATTACTAACATAAATCCTTAGTTTTTATTTCTATTTAAAGTTTAACTATCAAACCTTTAATTTATGACATATATTTTATTTTATACTTATATTTAACATTGATAGGATTGATTTTATTTTAAACATTATTATTTAGATTACATTCGTATATATATTATATCAAATGCTAATAATGTAGAACATTAATTAAATTGAATAAGGTAGATTTTATTTTAAATATTTTTGAAAGATTTTATTTTTAAATTTTCAAATCAAAGTTTCCTTTTCAAAATACATATGTATATAAATAAATGGAAAATATTCCAAAAGTCTTATTTATTTATAAAATGAAAAGCGTGTATTTTATTTAATTAGATTAAATACTTATTAAAATAATTTTGCCAAGGTCCTGGGCCATCACAGAAGCGGTCATGGTGGGTGACAGAGGGTGCTGTGGAGGCTGTAGTTCAATGGTGGTGTCGGGCGGCTAAGGACCGGCTTGGATTTTGATCACTCGGGTCGTTCGGGAAGAAGAAGGCATTTTTTTCTTTTGCTGCAGTTTAATTTGGAGAGGAGAAGGAAAAAGAAATGAGACAAGAGGAGAGAAAAGGAAAAGGGAAGAATAGATCTGGATTAGGGATGAATGGTATATGAAGAGAAATTTGGAAATACCACGATATAAAGTAGAAAGTGGACAAATAAATGTAGAGCGAAAGAAACGGCAAGTCACCCATCTTTTCAGCTAAATAATAAATGCAATTTAATGGTTTGATTGGGCAGCACGTTTTGAGTTTGAAACAGAAGGAAGAAATAAAGTCAGAATTAAAGGTACCATTATAATGAACAGTTTATTTTATCCGACGCGTACCGGACCTCAAAATACAGAAATAAATATACCGTTGAGATCAGCATGACAAGGCAATCAAAATGGTATACAGATGTCAGTGGTACGATCATCTGATCAAAAGTCGATAATCGGTACAAGAAATGCAGCTATTTTGTCAGAATTAAGATAAACGGAGCAATAGAATTCCAAATTAAAAAAAAAAAATGAAAGATGACATCTCACTTAGAAGAAGATTTAGAAATTTTCTATAGAAAAGTATTCAGGTTTGGAAATAAATTTATTACCATCAATTGTTAACTGATTTGAATTGAAATAAAATTACATAATAAAATATACTTTCATATTTTCTGATGAAAATTTACCATTTGCTATAATCAATTATACCTAATCCAAATATTAAATTTTTAATTCAAAATTCTATTATTTTTAATTTTATCAAAATTCAATTAAATGCGTTAAATAAAAACATTAAAATTATTAAAAATTTACGGGTCGTTACATGTCGTGTTGAACTTGAACATCTTTATGCTTTTTAGTATTTTGTTGTAATTTAAATATTTTCGATATTGTAGACTTGAATATGACATTGTTTTGGTCAAGGTTATCAGTTGTGACTTTATATCTAGTGGGTAGTGTATTTTTTTTTTTTTGCAAAAAATGGTTTACAAACATGTTTTAACACTAAAACTATCATTTTTAATGTTATAGTGTTGTTTTTTAAGAGAAAAAAAAGCGAAAAATTATATAAAAGGCACCAAAAGGCTCAAGGAGCCTGCTTGACTCCTTTTGGTGCCTTTGCGCCTTAACTACCTTGATTTCCATGTGCGTAGAACCTTAGCACAAAAAGTCACAACCATCGGGCATTTGTCGTGCCTTGCGCCACGGCACGTGCCTACCATAACTATGGTGATACCAGAGTTGTTAAGGCAAAAAAGGCCCAAAAATACCGAGGCCAGCGCCTTGAGCATTGCTTTTCATATTTTCAGCCAAAAAAATCTACAGTTAAAATTGTACCAAAATTGAATTATGGACTTCAAAATAATTTAAAAGTTAAATTAAAGTCGGCTTACAAACTTTAATAGATCAATTTCAAATTTTAAATTATAAACAATTTAAATTTTAAGAGTTAAATTAAAGTTAGGTTTAAAACTTTTAAATAAAACAATTTAAATTTAAATGATCAATAACTAATACATAACTAAGTTCTAGGTTAATACATTAATTGAACTATTTTATTGTTCAAATCAGTTTAAAAATTAAAATCGGATTTAAATCATTTTAAAACTTATATTAAAGTTATATTTAAATTAGTTAAAATAATTAAGATCGTTTTACTAAAGATTATAATTAAAACAGAAATTTAAATCAGTTAAAATAAATTAAGATAATTACTTTAACTATGTTTAGAATGATTTAACCGTGAATTTGGATTTTAGAAGAGGAAAAATTACCAATAACTGGTTCGATGCAGCTTTCGACGGCAGTAGTGACGGCACAGCAGTGGCAAGCAGCAGGAGGAAGGCGGTAGGAGGTATGCGTGGTGGTAGATCGAGAGTGAGTCGGCGGTTGTACTTTTTTAAACTCTTTTTATTGCATTATTTGAGATAAAAATAGAGGATTGTTGTAGGAAACTTATACCGAGGAACAATTATACGACGATTTCGGAATATTTTATAATGGCCACGAGCGATTTTCTTTACAATTTTATATTAAATCTTGTATAATTATACTCTTTCAATGTTTGCTTGATCAACATCGAAACACGCACCAAAACCTTCAATTCATCTAGCCGTTTAGGGTTTATAAAAAATCAAACAGAAATGCACACGATTTGCACTCAAACACATTTACGCAATTTAATTTTCGAAGATAATGGTGCGAACGGAAACTAGAAAAAGGAAAATGGTTGATCCTAATCTAATGGAGAAATTGATGGAAAGGTATGATATTTAGGGTTTAATTCAGATTGTAGTTTTGTTTGAACATCCGAATATAATTGTGTTTATTTTGCAATGACAATGATTCGAATAGGACGATGAAGAAAACAATGGGAGATTTTATTTGTTTATTCATGAAAACGGTATAAATACTTAGCTTACTATTTTTTGTTTATACATTCGAGATAGAGACTCCTTGATGTATACATATTCTTTTGTCTAGCACTTGTACCTATTCTTTTGTGATGTAGTGGATATTACATGACCACTACTTTGATGTACACTTTTATGTGTTATATTCATATCTATTTCCGCCTTAGTGATATGAACATCTATGACTGAGAAATGTTATGCTTATTCTATATTTGTTTCCGAAGACCACATAACCACTGTGTAGTGGCTTTGAGTTTTTACTTAATATGTCGGATTTCCTCTTTAAATGAAATGCGTGACCTTCTATCTGGTAAATCGGTACTCATACAAAGCAATTACATGGATGGTCGCTTCTCAACAGCCTTATTCTTCGTCCTAGTTGACGGCATTACTCCGTAGTGTCCATGGCTAGTGTGAGTACAGAGGTGGGGAGTCACAGCTTGGTATCAGAGCCAAACTTCGGAACAATATAAAATATTATGGAAAGGATCATTGTCCTAAGTCTCTCTTAGGTATCGTGACTTAGGATTTATCCGAGTCATAGGATCCGTTCTATCCTAATTTCTTTTATGATGCCTTGTTTTATCAATCATGATTGTTTGATATTCATTCTAAGAATAACTTTTTCTTTTTCTTTCTTTCTTTCTTTCTTTCTTAAAGAAGAGAAATGGTTATACCATGTCGTCCAAGCACCGGTGTAAAGGCCTGCAAATCCGTACCCCTTTGAGCTGGCAAAATCTCACAATAATTCAACCCAAAGTGGAACAAAAGTACGAGTCTTCGGGTTTAAAGAAGAAAGAGGTAGAAGAAGAAGAATAAAAACAACATCAGAGTCTCACAATCACAGCGGCACAAAATATAATATATAATAGCAGCTTTTAAATACAAAGAAATCTGTACTGTTATATATATACATACCATCATCAGAGTACAATAAACATCCATACAGAGACAACTTAATACTTATCCATACACAATGGAAATAATAGTCAAATACGGAAGTATGTTCCGTCATCCAACTCGTCTCCTGAGCTCCTTAGCTTTTAACCTGATCCTGTTTAACTCAGTCTGACCCGAGCATCATATAAAACAACACCCGAGTCAGTCTGGAAAACCAGCATGAGAAATCACACTCAATTTGATTATTATATTCCAAATATCCTTTGAAAAAACAAAAGCATCTCGCAAGACCTCGCCACAAATAAACATATCAGGTTTTTACCTTACGATAGACAAAACAATTTTTATCAAATCCGTCCGATATTATAATAGTGTCTATAGAAAGTAAAATAGAATTTAGCTGAAATGCTTGCATCTCACAAGTCAGCAATAGTTGGGCACAATCAAAACCGTACAGGCGCTTATTGGAGATTGGATTCCATACAATGGCAGGGCTGCTGGAGTACAGCCCGTCACAGTACGGGGCCTAGATCACCGTACCGAGGATCACTCCCAACCCCCTACAACACAAGGCCGGAATCATCCCTTACTGGATAGTCCCGAATAAGATCACCCTGCGGTTGGCCTGACCAACCTCCCACTAAGCTGAAATAAAAGGGACATCTAGACAGGGATGACCTCACCCTAATCGGTGCTACCCACATAGCCTTGCTGCACCTCCCCTGTTTTAGCCATTCCCGGTTGATGAGGCTTGAGGCTACGATTACCTTTTAAGAACGAGTCCCACTTAGAATGCTTATCCTCCCCCTGACGATGTTCTGAAAGCATTCATCCATACAAGTTGCCCTAGGTCTGGACAAACCGAATCACCGCCTTCATCATCTTCACGGTCTTCATTCGTTATCGTTTAAACCGGATTGAAGTGGTTTTCGGATAATTAAATCTGATCCTGGACTCTTCGAAACGATCAACGCATTGGCCAATATTGATAGTCGGTTATTTAACTATCAAATAATCATCCATAAGCAACCATCAAGTCTTAAATAAGTTTCCTCAATTTATTTATCTCAAAATATCTACTTAAGATATTATCTTCATATTTCAACACCTTGAAAATTAGATTCAATTTCCTCTATATCTCGTGGAACCATTTAAGTCTTTGCCGATATCTTATAATATTTTCCCACTTCATTAGTTTCCCAAAACTTGGAAAATATTTCTTCATCTCCTATTTCTTTCCTCAAAAATCATTTACAATTTCATTTGTAAATTTACCAATCTTATTTCTCATGAATCCTATAGATCCTAGGATTCCCTACTTGATTCCCGTTTTTATTTCCAAATCCATTTAGCTTATTAAAAATTCAGGTTTCACTCCTTCTCTTCTTGTGAATTTTATCTCACCTCGAAATTCACTTATCTTATACTTGGGATTTTATTCAAGTTCTCATAACCCTCTATAAAATCTTTCCCTAAAAATCTTATTCAAATTAATTACACTTGCTTTCCTTCTCAAGAGGAATTATAATTGGATTTTCAAAATGTTTAAAAAAATATATACAAGTAAAAATAATGGTTTATTTTCAAAATATGATTTAAGGTAAAACTAAATATAAATATTAAAATCATATCCATTTATTGACAAATTTACAAAGCTGTTTTAGAAAACTAGAATTTATTTTAATAAATACCGCGCATTAAAATAACTATTCCGGAATATTCTAAATCTAGATAATAGTTCTATACAAATTATATAGTATAGTAATTTTAAAAATATTCCTTTTAAAAAAAATTTAATTGTTTAGAAAATCCTATATCCACCCACAAATTACTCTTGATTCCTATCTCAACATCCATATTCACATTTCTCACCTTTGGGAATATTCTACTATTTCCTTTCAAAACAAATTTTCATAACTCTATATAAGTTCTCGCCATGACTTATCTCTTTACATATCTACTGATATTTTCCTATCTCAGTTATAAATTCCGTTTATAAATTTCTAACTCCCCTTGGTTTTCCATTTACTTATAAAAACAATTTTATTCAAAAATCCTTTCTTTATAATTTTATTCCTCAATAAAATCCCATATGGTTCCTTAATAAAATTCCATTTCATTCCTTAATAAAGTTCTTTTTATTTCTTAATAAAATTTCGCTTTACTTCAAATCCACTCATCTATTCCAATATTTCTTCGAGTCTTTTATATATAATTTAAATTTTGTCAAACTCAACTTTAACCAATTTTAAGTACAACCAAAGTAATAAATATACTTTTATTTTACTTAATTCTCAAATAGAAGTAGATCCAAATTCTCTATAAATATTTTCTATTCAAGTTCTATTTTAACTTCATTCAATTAAATTATTTATGATGTTTAAAAATACCAAATTCCAACTTTCATGTTATTTAACACTTAGTTCAATTCGCATGCAAATCCATATCAATTCATCCATCCTGTCATATAACAACATATATATATATATATATATATATATATATATATAATCAATAAATATTCTTGAGGAATCATGTTGGATCCCTCCAACCTGTTTCCCTGCATCCACAGATGTTAGCACAGTAAAATACCAATTCCACTTCAAGGTGGAATATCGTGGTATATGGGTTTATATAATATCATCCACTATTATGCAGCGCATAGGGTCTCATTCGCTATATAATGCGAGAATATCAATCACTCCAATATATAAACTACTATATATAAACAACATCCAACAGATAATTATTTAATTCATCCAAACACATCCAATAATTTAAATTTAACATTTAAATTAATCAAGGCATCCATATGAGTGAGAAAATCTCACCTTTGCTTTTAAGTTGCAATCCTCTCCAATCATGACCCGATTTCTCGACTTTTGACCTTGTATAAACAAATATATGATTTTATTAACATTCGAACAAATCGAACAATTAATCCCATTAGCAATTGCTTAACTAATGATTTATTTTAATTACTTCCCTTTTAAAAATCCTTTAGTAACTAAAAATAATTAAATAAGTAAATTAAACAAATTAATCACCCTAATTAAATTTATTTTAAAATAAACTAGTTAAGGTGAAAATATGTATATTTTATTTTTCCTTTGTTATATACTTATAAAAATATTCTATATAGATTTCATCAAATCCAATTTATATAACATCTTATATCTTCCAACATCTTATTCACACACACACACATTTACTGTTCTTATCTATATATATTTAAATTAAACTAGGATTAACCTAAGATTTAGAACTGCTTAACAGTTGTTATTTTTTTCAAAACCAAAACCCTAGCTTACTGTAAAAATCTTAATTTTCATATAAAAACAGAGATATACCTCACTGCCCACTCAAACCCTATCCCACGGCCTCTCACACGCGACTGCCTCCTTCACTGCCGACTACCCATCGCATTCACCGAGCCACTCGATTTTTCCCCTACCCAAACCACTCGTCTTCGCCGAGCTTGCTTGCTTCCAATCTAGGCTGCTTCAATCCACGTACCACTAGCAACGCCGCCCCCTCCAACGTCGATTGGGCCAAGCATCTCGAGCTCGAGCTCCCATCTCGCGATCAATCTCAGACATCCCTGCGTACACGAACTCCAAACCAAGCCGCAACTCCTTGACTGCCCAAAAATCGAAATCGCTCCCCATAACAGCCGCCGCCTCTTCCCTCATCAACACGAGGCTACTTCGCCCATGAAGTCGCGATCTCCTCTTCTCGTGACCTTGCTTCAAAAATCACGGCTCGAACTTGATTCGATTTCGCTCGTTCCCTTTTTTTTATGTATCGTCAAATTCGACTTTAAGAAAGAAGAAGGAAAAAGGGGAAGACTTCGTAAATTAAAAATCGGGGAGGAAATGTTTTCGTGAATGGAAAGAAGAAGGATATGCTATTACTTCAGAGAAGATTTGCTTTGGAACGAGAAGACATGGCGATTTAAGGAAAATGAGTAGCGTATGGAAGAAAAAAGGCTATAGTGCTCTGATGGAACGGAAAAGTAGCCGATGGGAAAGAATTTCAACTGTGTTGACTAGGGTATATATAAATATTAATTCAAATTCAAATGTCTCGATAAAAGCAACTTAAAGTCTCTACATCCTTTCGAGGCGTGCAGCTAGGCGTCTATAGCGTTATACCTCTATTTCGAATGCACTGGAAAAAGTTTCGAGTCCTAATTCGATCATATGGAGGAGGTATCTTTTGGATTGACTACTAAAATTAATTCAATTAATTATTTTCTAGGCATTTATATCTCGTACGATCACATGATAACTCCGAAAGCTACGAAATTTGAAATCCGATAAAATTTCAATATTACGGATCCAATAGAACTGGTTTCGTCGAATTCCAAGATTGTGCCTCGAAAGGCTATTTTTAAATACCAATTTAAACAATATTTTTAAAATTGAACAAACCACTGTTAAATTCAATTTTAACCCATCTATTATCTTTAGTATTATCAATAATTTTTTTATAAGCCGTTGAAATATTTTAACAAACTTATAATTCTAGATTTTATATTTTACTCAATATCCAACTACTACTTTAATAATTATTTATTTAATTGATTGCTATATTTAAATTCTTACTCCTTTTTACTAAATAAAACCAAACCTTTCATATTAAAAATCAATTCATAGTTCAAATCAAATATTTAAATCCATTTTAAATATTCCAAATTAACCATTAAAAAAAATTTGGGTCGTTACATTCCTCCCCCCTTAAAAGAATTTCGTCCCTGAAATTACTAACACAGAAGAATGCCCAGACACACTAACTTTTTAAAAGTTACCTAGTTAGACTTGTTATTCACCATCCTGATCTTTCCCTTTACCCAACATTGGTTTTTAATTCTAACTTCAGCATCCTTTATTCCAATTCCAATTTGAAATCAATTCCTTGTTAACAAATTTTCCAAAATTTTCAAAAATTTTCTAACTCCCATAATTTCTGAAAATTTTTGGCAGAGTCTCCTTTGTACGGAGGAGCTTTTGAAATTTTACAAGAGAGATAATTATATATACATCGACCCACACGGTTGGAAAAACAAAAACCAAAACAATATTCATATTTCCTAACTTTTATTGTGTAGGCGTACCTCTGTTTAGCATTTTTAAGCAAGCGGCTTATTTATTTAGCAATTTGCACGTTCCAAAATCCAGCCAAATGGCCCCAGGTACATGTACTTACTCAATTTAAACATACAAGCACTATATATAAGAAGTTTATAACATTTCAATTGTATTTAAATAGCTAAAAAATGGATTCTATAAACAGTGCATGTTATTTACTTTCATAAGCACATATGTAATGTTTCGACACTTATTTCAATTGTTCTCAATCAATTCTAAAACCCTTCCATTCAATTTAAGTTATTTTACAACTCTCTTACTTAACTTCAATTCATTTCATTTTTCATTTTTTTAAAATTCCAAACAAACCCATTTTCAATTTAATTGATTTCGCAATCAATCTATTCCACTTCTATCAATTTATAGTATCTTATTCCATTCCGTTTTCGTCAAATGGTCCATTTTAAATTTAACATTTCCACACTCAATTTATCCCGCATCTATTTTATTAACAATAGGGCCATTTTTTTCATAAGCAACAAACATGTTTCATATGCAATTAATAAGGTCTCAATATTAATGCAATTGCCTTTGCTCGATTTTTATATCATCCTATCCAGTTCGGAATGATTTTCAACTCATTTTCTTACATTCAGTTCATTTGTAATCCAAACAAACTCGTTTTCATTGTAATTGGTTTAAAAAGTCAATTTTATTTACATCTATTGATCCCTAGAATTTAATATAATCTTATTTTACTATAATACTATCATCCAAACACTTTAATTATATATAATAATTTGCAGAAAATTATTTCTTTTTATATCAAGATATATTTTGGGTGAAACTATTTCATTCACCTGCTTTCGAAAACAATATTGTGTCAAATTATTTTATTCAAGTGTTTAGAAACCCCTTCGACACAGTTGTGCAGACTGTCCGATGAAGGTTCATATGCCACTGAATAAATCAATCAATACAATATAAACCATTTTATATTTACTAATAAATACACCTCATATTTATTAATACACTCAAACTCATTCTAGAGTACTACTAACTCTATCTCAAATGAGTAATCCCCACCAGAGCCAAGGTTCTTGCTTAACATTTCAACTCTGATACCAACTGTAAAGGCTTGCAAATCCGTACCCCTTTGAGATGGAAAAATCTCACTACAATTCAGCCCAAAGTGGAACAAAAGTACGAGTCTTCGGGTTTAAAGAAGAAAGTGGTAGAAGAAGAAGAATAAAAACAACATCAGAGTCTCACAATCGCAGCGGCACAAAATATAATATATAATAACAGCTTTTAAATACAAAGAAATCTGTACTGTTATATATATACATACCATCATCAGAGTACGACAAACATCCATACAGACACAATTTAATAATTGTCCATACACAGCGGAAATAATAGTCAAATACGGAAGTACGCTCTGTCATCCAGCTCGTCTCCTGAGCTCCTTAGCTTTTAACATGATCCTGTTTAACTCGGTCTGACCTGAGCATCATATAAAACAACACTCGAGTCAGTCTGAAAAATCAGTGTGAGAAATAACAGTCAACTGGATTATTATATTTCAAAAATCCTTTGAAAAAAACAAAAGCATCTCGTAAGACCTCGCCACAAATAAACATGTCGGGTTTTTACCTTACGATAGCCAAAACACTTTTTATCAAATCCGTCTGATATTATAATAGTGTCTACAGAAAGTAAAATAGAATCTAGCTGAAATGCTTGCATCTCACGTTTCAGTAATAGTTGGGCACAATCAAAACCGTACAGGCGCTTATTGGAGATTGGATTCCATACAATGGCAGGGCTACTGGGGTACCACCAGTCATTGTAGGGGGCCTAGATCACCGTACCGAGGATCACTCCCGACCCCCCACAACACAAGGCCGGAACCATCCCTTACTGGATAGTCCCGAATAAGATTACCCCACGGTTGGCGCGACCAACCGCCCACTAAGCCGAAATAAAAAGGACATCTAGACAGGGATGACCTCACCCTAATGGGTGCTACCCACATAGCCTTGCCGCACCTCCTCTGTTTTAGCCATTCCCGGTTGATGCAGCATGAGACTACGATTACCTCTTAAGAACGAGTCCCACGTAGAATGCTCATCGTCCCCCTAACGATGTTCTGAAAGCATTCGTCCATACAGGTTGCCCTGGGTCTGGACAAACCGAATCACCATCTTCATCATCTTCACGGTCTTCATTCGTTATTGTTCAAACTGGATCGAAGTGGTTTTCAGATAATTAAATCTGATCCCGGACTCTTCGAAACGATCAACGCATTGGACAATATTGATTGTCGGTTATTTAGCTATCAAAAATCATCCACAAGCAACCATCAAGTCTTAAATAATTTTCCTCAAATTATTTATCTCAAAATATCTACTTAAGATATTATCTTCATATTTCAACACCTTGAAAATTAGATTCAATTTCCTCTATTTCTCGTGGAGCCATTTAAGTCTTTGCTGATCACTTATAATATTTTCCCACTTCATTAGTTTCTCAAAACTTGAAAAATATTTCTTCATCTCCTATTTCTTTCCTCAAAAATCATTTACAATTTCATTTGTAAATTTCCCAATCTTATTTCTCATGAATCCTATAGATCCCAGGATTCCCTAGTTGATTCCCATTTTTATTTCCAAAGCCATTTAGCTTATTAAAAATTTAGGTTTCACTCCTGCTCTTTTTGTGAATTTTATCTCACCTCGAAATTCACTTATCTTATACTTGGTATTTTATTCAAGTTCTCACAACCCTCTATAAAATCTTTCCCTAAAAATCTTATTCAAATTAATTACACTTGCTTTCCTTCTCAAGAGGATTTATATTTGGATTTTCAAAACGTTTAAAAATATATATAGAAGTAAAAATAATGGTTTATTTTCAAAATATGGTTTAAGGTAAAACTAAATATAAATATTAAAATCATATCCAGTTATTGACAAATTTACAAAGCTGTTTTAGAAAAATAGAATTTATTTTAATAAATATTAAGCATTAAGATAAGCATTCCGGAATATTCTAAATCTTGATAATAGTTCTATAAAAATTATAAGCATAGTAATTTTAAATATTCCTTTTAAAACAAATTTATATTTTTTTAGAAAATCCAATATCCACCCATAAATTACTCTTGATTCCTATCTCAACGTCCATATTCACATTTCTCACCTTCGAAAATATTCTACTATTTCCTTTCAAAACAAATTTTCACAACTTCCTATCTCATTTATAAATTCCGTTTATAAATTTATAACTCCCATGGGTTTTCCATTTATTTATAAAAATAATTTTGTTCAAAAATCCTATCTTTATAATTTTATTCCTCAATAAAATCCCATATCGTTGCTTAATAAAATTCCATTTCATTCCTTAATAAAGTTCTTTTTATTTCTTAATAAAATTTCCCTTTACTTCAAATCCACTCATCGATTCTAATATTTCTTCGATTCTTTTATATATAATTTAAATTTTCCCACACTCAACTTTAACCAATTTTAAGTATAACTGAAGTAATAAATATACTTTTATTTTACTTAATTCTCAAATAGAAGTAGATCCAAATTATCAATAAATATTTTCTATTCAAGTTCTATTTTAACTTCCTTCAATTAAATTATTTATGGTGTTTAAAAATACCAAATTCCAACTTCCATGTTATTTAACACTTAATAGTTCAATTCGCATGCAAATCCATATCAATTCATCCATCCTGTCATACAATAACATATATATATATATATAATAAATAAATATTCGTGAGGAATCCTGTTGGATCCCTCCAACCTGTTTCCCTAAATCTACAGATGTTAGCACAATAAAATACCAATTCCACTTCAAGGTGGAATATCGCGGTATATGGGTTTATATAATATCATCCGCTATCATGCGGCGCATAGGTCTCATCCGCTATATAATGTGGGAATATCAATCACTCCAATATATATATATATATATATATATATATATATATATATATATATATATATATATGCTACTATATATAAACAACATTCAACAGATAATTATTTAATTCATCCAAACACATCCAATAATTTAAATTTAACATTTAAATTAATCAAGGCATCCATATGAGCGAGAAAATCTCACCTTTGCTTTTAAGTTGCAATCCTCTCCAATCTTGACCTGATTTTCCGACTTTTGACCTTATATAAACAATTATATGATTTTATTAACATTCGAACAAATCGAATAATTAATCCCATTTAGTAATTGCTTAACTAATGATTTATTTTAATTACTTCACTTTTTAAAAACCCTTTAGTAACTAAAAATAATTAAATAAGTAAATTAAACAAATTAATCACCCTAATTAAATTATTTTAAAATAAACTAGTTAAGGTGAAAATATGTATATTTTATTTTTCTTTTGTTATGTACTTATGAAAATATTCTATGTAGATTTCATCAAATCCAATTTATATAACATCTTATATCTTCCAACATCTTGTATATATATATGCACACACATATATTTACTGTTTTTACCTATATATATTTAAATTAAACTTGGATTAACTTAAGATTTAAAACTGCTTAACAGTTAATTTTTTTTTAAAAAAACCAAAACCCTAGCTTACTGTAAAAATCTTAATTTTCATATAAAAACAGAGATATACCTCACTGCCCACTGACACCCTAGCCTACGGCCTCTCACATGTGACTGCCTCCTTCATTGCCGACTACCCATCGCATTCGCCAAGCCAATCGATTTCGCCCCTACCCAAACCATTCGTCTTTGCCGATCTTGCTTGCTTCCATTCCAGGCTGCTTCAATCCACGTACCACTAGCAACGCCGCCTCCTCCAACGTCGATTGGGCCAAGCACCTCGAGCTCGAGCTCCCCTCTCGCGATCAATCTCAGTCATCCCTGGGTACACGAACTCCAAACCAAGCAGCAACTCCTTGACTGCCCAAAAATCAAAATCGCGCCCCATAACGGCCACGACCTCTTCCCTCGTCAACACGAGGCTGCCTCTCTTATGAAGTCGCGATCTCCTCTTCTCGTGACCTTGCTTCAAAAATCATGGCTCGAACTTGATTTGATTTCACTCGTTCCCTCCTTTTTTTTATGTTCAGTCGAATTCGACTTTGAAAAAGAAGAAGGAAAAAGGGGAAGACTTCGTAAATTAAAAACTGGGGAGGAAATGTTTTCGTGAATGGAAATAGGAAGGATATGCTATTGCTTCGGAGAAGATTTGCTTTGGAATGAGAAGACAACGCGATTTAAGGAAAATAGGTAGCGTATGGAAGAAAAAAGGCTGCAGTGCTCTGATGGAACAGAAAAGTAGCCGATGGGAAAGAATTTCAACTGTGTTGACTAGGGTATATATAAATATAAAATTCAAATTCAAACGTCTCGATAAAAGCAACTTAAAGTCTCTACATCCTATCAAGTTGTGCCGCTAGGCGTCTATAATGTTATACCCCTATTCCGAACGAACTGGAAAACGTTTCGAGTCCTAATTCGATCGTATGGTGGAGATGGCTTTTGGTCGACTATTAAAATTAATTCAATTAATTATTTTCTAGGCGTTTATATCTCTACAATCACATGATAGCTCCGGAAGCTACGAAATTTGAGTCCGATAGCAATTCAATATTAAGCATCCAATGGAACTGGTTTCGCCGAATTCCTAGACTGTGCCTCGGAAGGCTATTTTTAAATGTCAATTTAAAGGATATTTTTAAAATTGAACAAACCACTGTTAAATTCAATTTTAACCCATCTATTATCTTTAGTATTATCAATAAATTTTTTTATAAGCCGTTGAAATATTTTAACAAACTTATAATTCCAGATTTTATATTTTACTTAATATCCAACTACTACTTTAATAATTATTTTATTCAATAGATTGCTATATTTAAATTCTAAATCCTTTTTATTAAATAAAACCAAACCTTTCATATTAAAAATCAATTTATAGTTCAAATCAAATATTTAAATCCATTTTAAATATTCCAAATTAACCGTTAAAAAAATTCGGGTCGTTACAGCCGGTCAATCTAGTGCTACTCCCCAAGATGGAGTATTCATGCCTGCCCAACAGCTTTTAGATCTTGTAAAGAATGGTTAAGTTGTCGGACCCATTCTAGAGCCTACTCATCCTAGATCTGGGTTTGAACGCTTGTGTAGAGACTATACCGATTTGGGTGGAAGGCCATTCAAGGGATCCGAAAGTGTTATAGAAATCCAAGCTTAGCTTAGGTCATGCGACCGCATCTTTTCACGCATGAATCTCGTCGATCTCCATCGAGACCAAGTGGCTTCTAGCATGCTCCTAGAAAGAGCATTATATTGGTATGAGCTTTTGATTTCAGAGATTATCGAAGTGGATCTTACTTGGGAGCAATTTCAAGAAAAAATCGAATTAAAGTTTGTGCCGGAGGCTGAGAAGGTAACTCTAGCCTGACGCTTTATTGACCTTGTTCAAGGTGAATCTTCTGTGACAGACTATGTAGCATCTTTTGAATCTCTCACTAAATACGGGGTCGAGTATATAATACCCCATTGAAGAAAAATCAAAGATTTGTTTATGGGTTGAATAAGAACCTCAAAAAGCCTCCACTTCTGAAACTGGAAGTTTCTTTTGATTAGCTTATTGATATCGCTCTTCGACTTAAAGAGGCCGATAAGGAAGGTGACATTGAATTCGTGGGTGCCAAACAGAACTTCAACATCAACAAGAAGAGGCCTATTAAGTTCAAGCCTAATCCCAACAAGAAATGGAAATAGACAACTTCGGTAGCAAAGACTCCTACCTCTAGTCGTGGGCAATGCTATAATTGTAGTTCTAAGGACCATTATGTTAATAGAAGCCCGAAACCCCTCTTTTGTCGTTATTGCAAAAGTTCGGGTCATCTTTTATCTTCATGTCCCAAACTTTCGAGCAAGAGGAAGGGAAAGCTAAATGTTGTGCAAGTTCCTAGAAACACTTCTCTTGGTCAAGGTATTTCTCATTCTATCCTTGATGGAATTATTGTTTTTCATGATCAACATATTCGAGTTCTTTTTGATATCGGTGCATCCCATTCTTTTATATGAAAAGAACTTGTTGATACCTTTTCTTTAAATGTTATAGGCTTGATGAATTCTTTGAGAATTGCGAATCCGGTTGGTGGATCCACAACACTTAGTTTCTTTGTAAAGATGTCGAGATTATTTTATGTGATTATTCTTTCCAAGCCGATTTTCATGTTATGTGCTACTTAGGCTTCGGAATGATTTTGGGAATGGATTGGCTTAACCATTATGAAGCCCACATTCTATGTCCCGAGAGGACTATTCATCTTCGACATCCTCAATCTGTCAAGCAGATTTCTATTGTTCTTAAAGACTCAGATTCTAATTCGGTGGCATCCTTATATTCTCTAAACCCTCATGATGACGATAATGATGACGAGGAAGATGTCATTTCCCTCATTCACGTTGTTCGTGAATTTTTCGACATATTTG
This sequence comes from Allium cepa, assembly GCA_030765085.1. Lineage (NCBI taxonomy): Eukaryota > Viridiplantae > Streptophyta > Magnoliopsida > Asparagales > Amaryllidaceae > Allium > Allium cepa. The sequence continues at coordinate 955,540,920 of CM060939.1, read as the reverse complement.
AGCCCGTTTTAGGATTACCCCCTAAGCAAGCAATTAAGTTTAGAATTAATTTAATCCTTGGAGATCTACCTATCATTTGTCCTCCTTAATGTATGTCCAATAAGGAAAATGAGGAGATGCGTAAACAATTATCCGAATTGGAAACAAAACAATTTATTTATTCTAGTTCCTCTCCTTAGGGAGCTTCAGCTATTTTTGTGAAGAAATCCGATGGTACACTTAGGCTTTGCGTTGACTACCGCAAGCTTAATGATCTCACCATCAAGAATAAATATCCCTTACCTCGGATTGATGATTTATTTGATCAACTTAGCGGGGCTAGAGCCTTTTCACAGTTAGACTTAGCAACCGATTTTCATCAGCTTCGTATTGCAGTGGATAGCATTGCTTTGACATCGTTCCGTACTCGTTATGAATCTTATGAATGGCTTGTTATGCCATTTGGTTTAACGAATGCTCCAGCTTATTTTGTTGACCTTATGAATCGAGTTTTCAAAGACTTCCTTGATCGATTTGTTCTCATCTTTATATATAATATTCTTTTTTATTCTAAAATCGAGGAAGAGCATAAAAAGCATCTTCGGACTGTGTTGGAAACTCTTAGGAGCAATCGATCGAAAGCAAAATTTTCTAAGTGCCACTTTTGGCAATCTCGTGTGAAATTTCTTGGGCATATTATTTCTGAATCCGGAATTTCCATGGATCCTTCAAAGATTGAAGCGATTCAAAATTGGAAGAGACCGGAGAGTGTGACGGAAATCCGTAGCTTTCTTGGGTTGGCAGGTTATTACCGTCGATTCATAAAAGACTTTTCTAAAATTTCCATGCCTCTTACTACTTTGACAAAGAAGGGAGGTAAGACATTTGGTCAAACAAATGTGAAGCTTCTTTTCAGGAATTAAAAGAACTCCTTTCCGATGCTCCTATTCTTATGATTCCCGAAGGGAATCAAGACTTTATTGTTTATACCTATGCTAGTCATGTTGGTTTGGAAGCCATTCTCATGCAAAGGAAACATGTTATCGCTTATGCTTCTAGGCAATTAAAGCCTGTCGAGAGTAGATATGCCACTCATGATTTAGAGCTCGCGCCTATTGTTTTCGCTCTTAGAATTTGGCGTCATTATCTTTTGGGAGAGAAATTTGTTCTCTACACCGATCATAAACCTTTGAAGTATTTATTTTCTCAAAAGGAATTTAATTTGCATTAACAACGTTGGCCGAGTTTGCATCTTATGATCTTGATATTCTTTAACTCCTGGAAAGGGGAATCATGTTGCCGATGCCCTTAGTCGTAGCAACAAGCAGTTGTGTCTATGATGATATCCGAATGGAATGATCTCGAGACTTTATCCACTTATGAGATTCGAGATCATGAATCCGATTCATGTTCATCTCTTGTTCTATGTAGCCTTGAGGCTTATCCTTCTCTTTTAGACCATATTCTTGATGCTCAAAAGCATGATCTCGAATTGGCTCATATTAGCCAAAGTTTGTAAGGATAGAAATATTGATGGTTTGAAAGACTTTGAAATCGATGCTCATGGCGGCATTCGAAAATTTGGTAGACTTGTCATGCCAAATATTAGTGATCTTCGTAAAGACATTTTAGAAGATTCTCATCGTTCTAAATTTACCATTCATCCCGGTAGTATTAAAATTAACTGGATATGAAGCGACTTTATTATTGGGATGGAATGAAATCCGATATTGCTAACTTCATTAAGCGTTGCATGACTTGCCAACTGGTAAAGGCCGACCATCAAAGGCCCGATGGGTTATTGCAACCTTTAGACATTCCAGTTTGAAAGTGGGATCAAGTCTCCATGGACTTTTTTGACGGCCTTCCCCGTTCTCGTTCGGGTCATGACAGTTCTTGGGTGACTGTTGATAGACTTACAAAATCCACCCACTTTATTCCCTTTCGGTCTAATCGAACCGTACCTCTTTTGGTCAAACTCTATTTTAGAGAAATTGTTAAATTGCATGGAGTTCCTACTTCTATTGTTAGTGATCGTGATCCATTATTTGCTAGTGTATTTTGGAAGAGTCTTCAAAAAACTTTGGGAATGAAGCTTAATTTTAGCATCGCTTATCATCCATCATCCAATGGACAAACCGAGCTTGTGAATCAAACTCTTGAAGATCTTCTTCATGCATGTGTTCTTGATTTTGGTGGAAGTTGGGAAGATCATATTTCTCTTATTGAGTTTTCTTATAATAGTAGCTTCCAATCTTGTATTGGTATGGCAACTTTCGAGGCATTGTATGGAAGGCCATGCTGATCTCCTCCTTATTGGCTTGAGGCCGGTGAGAAGCTGGTTTTAGGTCCAGATTTTATTCGTGATTCCACAGAAAATATCGATCTTATTCGTCATAGGATGAAAGAAGCTAAAAGTAGACAAAAATCCTATAACCGATAACCGAAGAAGGAATTTGGAATTTTCTGTGGGAGATTTGGTGTTTATTCGTGTTTCGCCTATGAAGGGTGTTGTACGTTTCAGTCGATCGGGAAAACTAGCACCACTATATATTGGTCCATTTCCCATCACCGAAGGTATTGGTTCCATGGCTTATCGCCTTTTATTACCGACTCAATTTTCTGCGACTCATGACGTTTTCCACGTCTCTTAACTATAGAAATGCCTTAGGGATTCCGATTCTATTCTTGAGTCTGATGCTGTTGAAGAGATTGAAGTTTCACCTAATTTGACTTATGAGCAACATCCTATTCGTATCATTGCTACGGAGGTTAAATGCCTTCAAAATAAAGATGTCCCACTTGTGAAAGTTCAGTGGTCCTCAAATCCTAAGAATTGTTCTTGGAAATCCAGAGAATTCATCGAACGGACACATCGAGCGCACGCATCAAATTTCCTTTTATGTTAATATGCTTTTATGGTCGTTACTCTTTATTTCCTTCTTAACTATTGCAAGGACGTAATTTCTTTAAGGAGGGGAGTCTGTAATAACCCGCATATTTTACGATTGTATATTTAAATTCTTTATTTAAATATAGCGTCGTTAGTCGGATTATAGTCTGAAATGCTACTCTTTTTAAACTATCGAATTAGGACTCGAAACTACTTCCATTGAGTTCAAAATGGTGTTTACAACCTTTTTGAGCATAAACATAGATATGTTTGGAGTTGAGTGGAATTTTGCTTTTTCTCTATTGGGCTTTGGGTTTGGGTTTCAGCCCCTTTAACCCAACATATTACCATAACTCCACTCCACTCCTCTTCATTCCTTCATAATATTTCCTAACACTCTCAAGCCCTAGAAAGAATGGTGGGGAGAGGAAATTAAAATTCCTAAGCCTTAGTTTCTCTTAGGAATTCAAATTCAAGTTATAAATCAAAGAGAAGCTTTGGTAAGAAACCTCTTCATCTTCTCCATCTCAATCTCTCTTCAAGTTTCAAAAATTTCTATAACTTGACTTAGGAAATTCATTTCATTTGATAATAGATTGAAGATTCTAGAGGTGTTGTTGAAGAAAAATCAATCTTTGTTTGTTTTAGAGCTTCTCATTTCTATATTTGGGTTTACAGGTGAGTTCTTGAGCTCACATCTATGTCTATAGCTTTCATTGTTGTTAGGTATGAATTCCTAACATTTATTCATATTTATTTGCTTTTGATTTGAATTGATTTGGTGAATTTTTCAAATTTTGGTGTTTTGAAGTTAAAATCTTTAAAGATCCTATCTTGAATGTTTGAACATGTTATTTGGGGTGTATCGAAGAGCCTATACGGCCGGGTTGTCGCTTGGCATAAATCCCTAGTCACCGTTGCTCGTCCGATCACTCTCGAATCATTTTGGCCATCATGGCCTATGCAAAATGTTGCCCAGAACAGGCAACCAAACGTCTGGTTATGGTACCTGGAGAAAAAAATGTAAAAACACAGAAATTAAAACGGCAAAGACAAATTCCAAACGTCCGATTTATAGGTTCAGACGTCTGGTAGGGTTCAAACGTCTGCTTTTAAATTTCAGACGTTTGGGAAGTTTTCTGGAATATTTTCAGAACCCAAATCCAGACGTCTGGATGAACCCCTAGACGTCTAGAACTGTATAGTTTTGCCTATTTGCCTATTTTTGAGTGAATTTCCATTTTTATCGATTTTTGGTCGATCCGATTTGTTGTTATCACTTTTATCGACCTTGATGACTTCTTTTTCTGAATTTTTAGGAATATCCATTTTGATGGATTTGGTATCGATTTCTATGGATTTGATTCACATCTTCGAATGCGAATTTTTGGCGATTGGTTGTTTCTACAATCATTTCTATGATTTATCACTTTAAAATACAAAGGTTTCTATACTAGTGGTAAATATACAAACTCTTCCACAAAAACAATTTTGACATTTACTTTCAATATAAAGCTCGCTTTTAAAACCATTTTCCAATCTATTAGTATGTACAAACCTTTACCTCATTCGTATGAGAAATCTAATTAAACGGCTTAGCAAAACAAGTTGTATGAAACGCTCGCGTTTACTTAGTCGGTTAATTCTTGGACTTGTTCGATTGAAATCTCGTGATAATTTTCGAGTGGAAATCTGCAATTTGTTCGTAAATATTTAAGTTAAGCCAGTGGTTATGGGACATGAAGCTAAACTCATTTATTTACTGGCTTAGTGTAATTCACACTTTTTATTGATCATTGGTGATCGTTTTATGGTTTAGACTAGCGTTATACGACGTCTCTTTTTCTACGTGGGGGACTGTACCTCATTTTATTGAGCTTCGTCTCATTTCTTTTATAGGCTAACGACCTATGGGTTCTTTGGAGTTTCGATTCATTTTTATGGGCTAGCGACCCATGTTCTTTTACGGCGTTCGGTTCATCGGATGTACCATTATACACCGATGTTCCATCTTATCAGGACCATCGGAGGTACCGTTATTGTACTACATTGTTGTCCCGGCTTATTAGGTTCCTCGGGTGTACCGTTATTGTACTACGTCCTTGTTCCAAATTATTGGAGTTTCAGGTTCCTCGGGAGTACCTTATTGTACTACGTCGATGTTCTGAATTATTAGAGTTTCAGGTTCCTCGGGCGTACCATTATTGTACTACGTCGTTGCATCGGCTCTATGGTTAGCGACCATGGGATAGAGACTCATTTGTGATACACATGTTGGTGAGTTTTTATGCTCCCGTTTGTGATAGGCCTCCTCCTTTGTGATTTCCAGATTTCTAGTTGATGATTTCTAGAATTTGCGTTTCACCAATTTTTATGATTTACATTGATAAGCTATATCAATATTTGTGATTTGGTGAATAAAATAAAGAATATGACATTCTTTTTGGTGTTTTAGATTCTTGAGATATTGTATGATTTTTGTTGTTATTTAATGTATACTTGTCACAGTATGACATTATTGTTATCACATGTTTTTGTCATATCTCTTTTCCTATCTCATTTAATATAATATTTATAGCTTTGATCCGTTTATTATTTCCTTCTTAAATAATACTCGGGTCAGACCGAGGTATTTCAGGTGCTTCTACTTGACTTCTTATCAGGGCCCGTCATCTAACTTTTGGCTAACTACTTAGCTTAGTAGCTTTTGTTTTATACATTTGAGATAGAGACTCCTTGATGTATACACATTCTTTTGTCTAGCACTTGTACCTATTCTTTTGTGATGCAGTGGATCTTACATGACCACTAATTTGATGTACACTTTTATGTGTTATATTCATATCTGTTTCCGCCTTAGTGATATGAATATCTGTGATCGATAAATATTATGCTTATTCTATATTTGTTTCCGAAGACCACATAGCCACTATGTAGCAGCTTTGAGTTTGTACACGATACGTCGGATTTCCTTTTTAAATGAAATGCATGACCTTCTATCTGGCAAATCGATACTTGCACAAAGCAATTACTCGGATGGTCGCTCCTCAACAGCCTTATTCTTCGTCCTAGTTGACGGCATTATTCCGTAGTTTCCTTGGCTAGTGTGAGTATAGATGTGGGGCGTCAAACACCATGTACAGAGTTGTTAAAGTGGTTTACGGTATTAGCAGAGAGTATGACAACATCCGTTCCCGGTCTCTTTAACAACCAATCCCTGATTTCACACCATGGTCATTTCAATTCAAACAGTTTATACTTCATATCAAAATATCATATTCAATTCAGACCATATAAATTCGATAACATTATTCACTTTCAAATATTCATTTCCAGAATCGTAACACTTTCAAATTTATAACACTTTTGAAATCATAGCACTTCTAAAATCTTAACACTTTGAAATCATAACACTTTTGAAATCATAACACTTAAGAAATCATAGCACTTTAGAAATCATAACACTTCCAACTTAAACAGTTTAGATGTTTAAAATATTATATATTTTAAAATAGCTATAAAAATAAAATAGTATATATATCAAAATACTTTATATAATAAAATTATTTTGCTCTAGTTTTGCAAGTCGATCCAAATCGTCTTAAATTCAAAATTCAATTTATACCAATTCCAATTTAACCATTTCAATTTAAAAGTTCAAAGATTCATGTTTAAATATTCAAACATTTACACTATAAATTTAATTTATATTTCAACATTTAACATTAAATTTATCCAAATTGGAAAATTTTCTCTTAACCGTTTATAATAATTTATTTAAATCCCAATTTATATATTTAAATCAATATTAAATATTCAATCTCAATTTTATTAAAAATTGAGAATATTCATTTAATCACTCATTATCAAATCAAGTTATAATCATATCTTTCAAAGCTTCAAAACTAATAAGTTCAATTCAATTCTTATTTAAATTAAATTATTAGCCAATTTGAATTCCAAGCCAACATTAATTTATCTTTCCATCCTTTATTATTAAAGTTATAAATCTATTATAAAATATTAATATAAATTTTTAAATAGATTTTTAAAACATATTATATACTAATTAAATTAAATTTTATTAAATCGAATCTTATTATTAATTGTATTTTTTATTAGATCTTATTTTATATATTTAAAAAAAATAAAACTGTAAGAAAATCTCAAAATATATATTTTTCAAAATTAATTTTTAAATTAAAATTTACGAACATATTAAATTAAAACCTAAATTTTATATTAGAATATCCGATAAAGATTCCTTTATCGGATTTAGGATCAAATTTATCTAAATTATCTTTTTTATTTAGAATAAAACATTTACTTTCAAAGAATCTAAAATAAGACACCTTTGGTTTCTTCATGTAAAGAAGTTCATAGGGTGTTTTATTAGTTAATGGTCTAATTAATATTCTATTCAAAATGTAGCAAGCTGTAGCAACTGCTTCAGCCCAAAAATATTTTGGTAAATTACTATCTGAAAGCATTGTTCTAGCACACTCTTAAATCGTCCTATTTTTTCGTTCCAGCACTCCGTTTTGTTGTGGATTTCTTGGGAAAGAGAAATTATGAGTTATTCCTTTTTTATTGCAGAATCTCTCAAAATTTTCGTTTTCAAATTCTCCACAGTGATCACTACGAATAGTTATAATTTTTAAAGAAAGTTGGTTTTGAAGTCTTTTTGTAAAAAATTTAAATGAATCAAAAGTATGACTTTTATTTTTCATAAAAATTATCCATGTAAACCTAGAATAATTATCTACAATTACAAAGACATATTTATTGTGATTTATTGATTGAATTTGAGATTGACCAAATAAATCTAAATGAAGTAACTCTAGAGGTTTTGAAGTCGAGATCATATCTTTTAATTTGAAAGAACTCTTCCTAAATTTTCTTAATTGACAAGCATTACATATACTATCTATTTCAAAATTCATTCTAGGGAGACCTCTTGCTAGATCAAGTTTAGAAATTTTAGATAAGAGTTTAAAATTCAAATGTCCAAATCTTTTATGCCAAATCCAAAGGTCACTTGTATCAGCCAAAAGACATAGATTATCATTTGACATTTTTATACTAAGGATATAAATATTTTTCTTCCTAATTCCTTCAAATATAATATTTGAATTATTATCTTCGATGTGACACTTATCTTTTTCAAATTTAATTTTTTATCCTTTATCGCAAATTTGACTAATGCCAAGTAGATTGTGTTTCAGATTCTTAACCAATAAAACATTAGAAATAGTAGGAGCTTTAGAGTTACAGACATTGCCGATGCCAATCACATATCCTTTTGAGTTGTCTCCAAAATTAACCAAATCTCCATCTTTGTAGGTAATATCATTCAGCATATCTGGATTACCAGTCACGTGTCTTGAACATCCACTATCAAGCATCCACTTATTCGTTTTGATTTGCACAATTTGGCCATTGAGTTTTGATTCTTCTAAAGCCATATAACATTTTTCTTTCTGCACAAAACAAAAACTCGCTAGATAACTTGGTTTTCTATAATAAGTATATGCAGACTTATGAAACAATGATGATTTGAACAGTTTTAAACTAGTGTTAACAAGATCCGCAAAAATAGCCACTAAAATAAAACTTTTTCAAAAATTCAGATTATGAAAACTTTGTAAACCTTGCTCTGATACCAAATGTTAGAAATGCGGATAGCAGATCTTAAGGCTAGAATAACACAAAAGGGGCAGTGAATAGTGTTTTGTGGATTTTCTAAACCTTTTTGAAACTTATGTAAATTAGTCACAAATAAATGCAATTCACAAACACAAATATAATCACAGAATCAGACACGTGTGAAAATACTAAGTAAAAGCAGTAAAGGAAAGAACACACCAGGATTTTATACTAGTTTAGAGTTACCCTACATCCAGTCCAGCACAATTGTACGGATTTCTTTTCAAAATAATCTCCCAGATCACACCCTCGATTTCAAGGCCATGAGGTACACCATTCTGTATTCGAGTTCGGGGCAAACTCTCTTGATTTACCGGGCCACAAGATCACCTAATTGATTTTCGGGCAAACAATCACACCCGATTGTTTTCAAGGCTCAACCGCACCTTTTACTCAATAGTTTGATTTACAAATAATCCTATAACTATGAATAAAACTGAGATCTTATTGGAGAGATTGGCAGAGAATAAAACAGGAGATAATCAAGTTCGATTCACTTGGTATTTTGGCAGAGTATGGTTTGGGATTCTTTTAAATTAAATGTGGTAGACGAAGAGGAGAGAAAGTGAATGAAAATCTAGTAAAAATTCATCTGGTGTGACGACCCGGAATTTCTATCAATTTAAATTTTAATAATTAATTGATTTTAAAATATTTAAAGTTAATTTTAACTTGAATTCAAGATGTCAATATTTATTTGATAATTAAACCATTGAATTATATAGTTTAAATATTGAATTTAATAATTGAAATTGGGTAAATTGTTGAATCTGAAATTTTTAAGCCTGTTTAAAATAATTGAAGGCTTATAAAATTTATAATGATGAATGCTGAAGATAATGGAATGATAAAAATTTATTTAAAGGTAATTTGTTCAGTTTTAATTAAACATCGTTTAAATTAAATTTAAAAATTGCCTTCCGAGGCACAGTCTTGGAATTCGACGAAACCAGTTCCATTGGATCGGTAATGGTTAGTTATTATCGGATTTCAATTTTCTTAGCAATTGGGGTTGTCGCTTGACCCTGACAGCTCAAAACGCTTAGAAACTATTTAATTGGTTTAATTTAAAATCGATCGTTTTCTTCTGTAACTCGCGCATATGATTGAGTTAGCTTTTGAAACATGTTCCATTGTGTTCGGAACGCGGGTAAAACCTTATAATCACCTAACGGCATTGCTTAAGAGGAGTTCGAAATTTTAAGTAGTGATTAACGAGTCGTTTTGAAATATTATAATATAACAAAGGTTAAAGCCAAACAGTAATATATATTTTATCAACACTCGTACGTAGGAAGCTACCCAAAAGATATTTTATCTCCATCCTATTGTCTTTAAACAGAAAAAAAAATAGAGTTCGGACTCACTCAAAAAAAAAAGGGACAAATTTAATGGCCAAAGCCTATTTAAAATCAATATCTCACCTTCAATTCGATTCTCAAATCCAATCTTGGAAATAAAATAACCTTCTTCGTTTCAAATCATCATGCCGCAACCCAGTATAGCATCGCCTTCTATTCGAATTCGTTCATTTCAAAAAGGAAGCATCGCATGGCCGTAGACGTAGCTAGCCACTCGAGGATTTTTGGGTTGTTCGGCGAACGCGAGCGCGACGGGGTGGTCAACTGGAGTTTTTGTGGGTTTAGGGTTTGCGTGATGGAGCTCGGTGATGTGGATTGGAGATTGGGTAGTTATCGGCGACATCAGGGAGTTCGAGACTGCGATCTAGGGTATCGATAGCGGCGGCTCATCTGAAGCTCGAGCCTCATTCAGAAATCATCGCGCGCAGTGTCTGGTAGGGCGAGGCGGCATCGAGGGTTGGGGGTTGGCGAATCTCGACGATGGGTCCAAAATTGGGAGATAATGGTCGAGATGGAATTGGAGCGCCAAACAAAAATCAAAGGTGAGTAAACCTCACGCTTCTGGTTTTTTATTTAAATGGTTAAATTTAAATGATTGATTGATTGGTCGAATTGGATTGATGTGCTATATTATATGGTACTATATAGTATATATTGGAATGACTGATATTCTATGATGAATATTTTTGGGAATTGGAATGCTGAATACTGTGGTTTGCTTGAATATTTCGGTACCCTGAGTTATCGAAATATATAAATTTGATTTTTGAAAAAATATAAGGGTGATTAAAATGAATAATTAATTAATTTAATTAATTAATGATTTGGGATAATTACTTCAGTAATTAAGGGTTTGAATTAATTAATAAGTTAAGTTTTGGGTTAATTAATTAAGAGTAAGTAATTCAATAATCATTTGATGGCTTGATAAATAATTGTTTAATGAAGTTAATAAAATACAATCGCTATGTGATTAAACAAGAGATTAATTAAGATGATTAATTAAGGAGAAATTGATTTATTTAAGGAAGAAAATAAATGGATAGTTTTAATTAATGTAATTAAATTAGATTAGGATAAATTGGAATATAATTGGAAATCGGTAATTTATATAATTAATGAAGTAATTAAAGATTTGATTAATTGAGATTAATTAATTTATAATAAGTAACTTATGAAGAGTAAATTAATATAAGTAACTAAGAACTAGTGTAATTGATTATAGTTAATTTATTTGTAAAGTAATAAAGATTATTCATTGATTTGGAAAGAATAATTAATATTGTGAAATAAATTAAAGAGAATTACTTGAATGGAATTGAAAGATAATTAATCCAAGGTTGTTAATTAAGATGAATGGTTATGGAAGAGTTGATAAATTAATTAATTGATCGGGAATTAATAAATGAAAGAATCTAAGCGATTGAGAATTGAAATTCAATTAGAATCAACTGAATTGATCTGTATGTGATTAAGCTTTGCTTATGGATGATTGATTGGTATTGGTTGGTTTGAATGAGTTGATATCTCTGATATGAAATGTCGTGTATTTCATTTGGATAACTTGGGTTAGGATAACATGTGACTCGAAGAGGCCAGGATCGGGTATTGGGGAGATACCCGATACCACTTCCAATACCTTATAAATGGATAAGTTGGAATGAATGGATTTAAAAGAATCGGATTATTTAATCTAAATTTTGGCACATAGAATACTTATTTTGAAAATAAGTTATGATATGGCAAAGTGTGACTTTGCAAATTTATTTGTGAAATCAAAAGGCTGGAATGAAATGATTTAAGCAAATTGGATTTATTTTATCTGAGTTTGGTATTTAGAAATTGATATGTGAAATAAGTGTTGCCTATAGCAAACTGTGAATTAGTTAAATTGATATATGTTACCCAGGTTCATATGAGTTGATTGCATTGGTATTCCATGTTAGTTGGGTTTACTCACACTGGTTTCCAGCCTGACCCGAGTGTTACTTTGGTGCAATGCTCGGGTCAGACCGAGTATTATAGATTTTCAGGTAGGTACGTTCTGGAGCTCAGGAGGCGAGCTGGATGGCAATATCATATGGAGTATATTCGCTATATTTATATTATTGTAAAACTGAAACATGATAATTGTATATATTCAGTGACTGTGTATATGTGAAACTCTGATGTATATTAAATGTAATCGACTAATATAGTATCCTTTTGTAGAATGTTATTATTTATTATTATTATTATATTTTATCCGCTGCGAATGTGAGATTTTTGTGTTCTGTTCTTCTTGTTCTTCTATCTCTTTCTTCTTTTCCATAACTATCTGGAATTTTCGGGTTCGAAAATTTTGGGTCGTTACAGTTGGTATCAGAGCTGAAGGTTAAGCGAGAACCTTGGCTCTGGTGGGGATTACTCATTGAATAGTGTCCGTAGTACTCTAGAATGAGTTGAGTGTGTGTGTGTGTATATATATAAGAGCGTACTTGTTATTTGTTTATAAAGATTTTTAATGATTTTATATAAAAATATATTTTGATATATATAGCAACATTTCCTTCTAATGAATATTTAGGTGATTGGTTGTTAATTTATTGGAATTAAGTTAAGAAGTAATAAAAAATAGGACCAAATTGTAACTTATAACCAAAGTTGAAGAATAAACTTATATAATAAAATGGAATTTGAAATATAGATTGTGAATGTAATTTATAAATCGAAATAAACTTCATAAATAAACGAGATTATAATTTGAAATAGAATTCCAGAGAATATTTGAAAATAAAGTAAGATGAAAATTCCAGAGTAATGTTTAAATATGAATTGGATGGATTGGGAATTTGGAATTTTTGGGAAAATTTAAAATTCCTTCAGATTTGGAAGTGGTTTCCAAAGGTTTTGGAAAAAATAATAGTATTATTTCAAAAATATTTTTGTGTTGAATTTGAAATCTGGGAGATTTGAAATTAAAAATATTTGAAAATGTTTTTAAAGAGATAAAAGCATTTAACTCTTTTGGCCACCGGAAAATAACGTCGATGATGACTACAGCATTATCGATGTTTATTTTCAAGTTTCTAGAAGAAAAATTGCTACCAAATTGTTTTACATTGGAATTGTTTGTGAACTGGGTTTGGTTTTGAAATTCAAAGGGTAATTGAATTTTCCAAAGAATTTTGGATATAGTTGAATTCTAAGGTGATATAGAAATTTTGGAAATTTGTTTAAACTCTGGAATCTTGATTAAAATGTTTATGGAATAATAAAAATATATTGGCTAAATAAAATGTATAACTCCAAGTTAAAAGCAAAATGTGAATGTAATTGATTATAAATAGAAATTGTAAAATTGAAATTGTAATTAAAGTTGTACAAGTTTAAAGATCAAACGGAATTTGATTTGAAGTTGGAAGGAAATTGAGAATCAATTCAACTTGAATTGGGATTAAATCAATTTCAATGGAATGGAAGATTATACAATTTGGAATTGGGTCAATTTAAATGGGAGTGGAAATTTAAATTGAAAATGTTAGGGAAGTGAACTGTTTTGACTATAGACTATTTTCAATATAAATTGTCTTAATATAAACTTATTTTTCTAAGCTATTAAATATATACAACCTTTCTTTCTTAAAGCCAAATTATTTTATACTTGTTTTATAATTATTTTGGAGCTATTTAACCATTTTTCAGCTGTTTTCTAAGCTCATTACTATATTTTAACTATGTTACAAATTAATTACTACTTTACAACTATTTTGCAATTACCTAAAATTTTTGAAACTATTTAACTATTTTATAGCTATTTTGCAAACTAATCATTATTTTTCAACTACTTATCTATTTTTAAATTTTCAAGCTATTTCCTAAATATAAACTGGTCGGAGTTCAAACTGTTATTGATTAAATACCCAACTGGGATAAGAATTGAGGTAATAATCCAAATGGGGATTAAGGAAAATGTGAATAAGTGAATGAAAATTTAAGTGAATGTGAATAGAAAGGAAATTGATATTGGAAAGAGTAATCAAATTTGAATATTTGATTTTGAATAAACAAAGTTGTATATATCTTTGTTATATAAGATAAATCTCCCCTTGTTGAATCTATTGCTGGAAGAAAAGGATTTTTGAAGGTATTTGAAGTATAAAAGGAGTTTTATACAAGTTTGAAAAGATCCGAAGTTTTTAAAATTTTATATATCTGAATATATATATAAAGGATCTTATGAGGAATTTGGAAAAAGGTTTTGGGAACCTTTGGATTTGGAAAGGCTTTTGATTTTTGGGTAAAATCAATATATGGAATTTGGAAAGCCTATTTTGAGAATTATTGATTTTGGGATAATCGATTTTGTGTAAAGGAGCTTTGATAAAATTCATACTAGGTGTATGATTCGAAAGATACTATATGTGTATAGTATAAAATGTTTTGATGATGGCTCTGGGGAAAAAGGCGCTCTCTTGGAATGAGCTTCTCAGGAGTGCCACCGGGTGGTGCTGCCTTGAGCCCCAAGAGGGGGTTCTAAAGTTGATCCTGTGAGGAGTCCGGACAAAACTAGTTCCTGGGGATTATGAGTAGTGTATAACATAGTGAAAGTCATGTGTGCTGCTGAGAGCCAACAGTCTGCGTTTGATTTTATATCGGTAGATTGCGACCTATGTAGGAATGGAGAAGTTTCATTTCGACAGCGAAAATCAGAGGCCGCTGAGAGCCTGCAGTTACATGGACTTTTGCTGTGACGTCAACGTAACCCTGGACGTAACTGTGATCTGTTGTGTGGGTTCCATGGCGTAATCGAGAGGCCACGGAGAGCCTGCAGTTGCATGGACTTTTGCTGCGACGACAACGTAACCCTGGAATGTAACTGTGACCATGGATGGGGGTGATGATTTTCAGAGCATTCTCACCAAAGATATTTCCTCTATTTTCAAAAACTGTTTTCAATATTTTCAATAAAATTATTTTCCAAGTATTTTCACTGGGTGTTGAAAACAGGTTTACCAAGTACTTACAGATTTTCAGTCCTACGCCTGATCAACGTATGACTGAATTTCTGTGAGAAAAAGGATGGACTGGTTGAGACATCGAGTTATAAGAAGTATTTTTATAAAGAGCTATTTTATTAAGTATGATGTGAATTTAAAAGCATTTCAATTTTTTTTAAAAATAAAGATGTTGGAATTTTGGAAAATCAAGGAAATCCAGGCTGGAATTTTAATGAAATGAATTTGTAATTAAAATCGAATATTGATTTAGAAGTTGAAAGTAAGCTAATTGGCTAAATAATTATTTGATTGAGTATATTAATAAAATTTAACTTGGGAAAATAAATGGGTTGTAAATTAATAATGGAGTTTGGAAATGAATTCGAATTTGTCAATAGAATTCGACTTGGATTTGATAATGAATTAAATAAGAAGAGATGTTGTAGAAATAAAATAGAGTTGGATTGAAAAAGTGATGGTTTGAATTGCAAATAAAATTCAAACGTGATATGAATAATATTTAACGAAATTTGCAAGTAAATTGAGAATGACTTTGTATAAATAAAATAAATTCGCAAATGAATTAAGAAAGTGAAATATAAAATGGGTTAATTGAATTAAGTAATAAATGGATGAAGTCTAATTGAATGAGAATTAAATCAAAGTTTTAATTGGACTTGGGTTATCAGAATGAATTTAAGTTATGAGGCGAATTAATTTGAAGTAAAATTTCCTAAATAAAAGCTTGGTTTCGAGTGAGAATAGTAGACCATTAAATAAAGATTTGGGTTAAATTTATTTGGGAATTGGATATTAATATAAGTATTGAATGTTGTCAAACCCAATGAAATAATTTTGAAATGAAACCAATGCGTGGATGAAATTAAATGCAAATGTATGGTTGGTAATAAAATAGAAATGAAATGAATTAATTACAGAATGAGTTGGAATTGATTTGAAGTAGTTATAAATTAAAACGGATACATATTAAGTGAATGTCGCCGAATTTGCATAAAAATAATTGTCATTTGATGTAAATGAAGGTAAAGAGATTCTATTAGCTAATAGAAGCAAATAAAATTGATTTTGAATCATTTGAAGTGAATATGAGCTTGTTTGGATTGAAAATAAATTGAATGTAAGCAATTGAGTTGTAAACCATTAGAAATTGAAGGAAATGGTATATAAATTTGTTGAAAGAAATTGAATAAACTTTAGAAGCATATAAATCGCTCATGGGAAGCGTTTGGTGCTTTTTGCTTATGTAATGCTTATGTTTAGCTATTGAAAGTAAGTGGAATGCTAATAAATTTTATATATATGGCACTTACATATTTAAATTGAGTAAGTACAGGTACCTGAAGGCCGTTTGGCTGGATTTGGTTGCGCTATTTGCTAAAATAAATAAGCTGCTTGCTTTAAATGCTAAATAAAGGTACGCCTACGTAATAAAAATAGGAAATATGAACTGTTTTTGCTTTTTCCGACCGTGTGGGTCGATGTATACATATTTATATCTATTGTCAAATTGCAAAAGCTCCTCCGTACAAAGGAGACTCTGCCAAATTTTTTTGAAAATTTTGGGAGTTAGAATTTTTTTGTTAACGGCAAAACAATTTCAAATTGGAAATTTAAAATAAATTAGTAGATGAAACTAATATGAATCAGTTATAATGAAAGATAAAATTCAATATTCAAAATTGAAAACAAATTGAAATCATTTGAAAATGGGGAAAACTAATTTAAAAAGAAGTAGATATAAAACTTTTGTAAGGAAATGTATAAAATGATATGAAAGTTATGATTGGATAATCTGGCTAAGTAAGATATGCAGGTATTATAAAGGGAAAGGAAAATTGGAATTGATTTCAGGGGATAATTCGAATTGCCCGACTAAAAGGTATGTATTTAATTTTATGTATGGAATTGGATTGGGTTTTTGATTTAGCCACTTGGCTTTTGGTTTCTTTTAGAATTTCGGAGCTCGTAGAGGCCTTTTGTAGTTGTACCGAGCTAGCCGCACAAAGGAGACGCTGACAAAATTTCTCGGAAATTTAGGGAGTTAGAAAAATTTTGAGAAAATTTTGATAACTTCAAAATTTGGTTTTAAATTGAAATTTGAATGATTGAGCAAAATGGTGTCGTTTGAAACTGTGGGAGAGTTAGAGAAGTTAATAAGAATGATAAAGGGGTCATTTATAAAAAAAAAAGTTGGTAGGATGTTGAACTGTTGATTTCGAAAGAAAAGTAAACGGGTATTGAGCCATTCTTCCTAACTAGTAATTTCGGGGACGAAATTCTTTTAAGGGGGAAGGAATGTAACGACTCGGAATTTCTAACAATTTAAATTTGAATAATTAATTGATTTTAAAATATTAAAAGTTAATTTTAACTTGAATTCAAGATATTAATATTTATTTGATAATTAAATCATTGAATTATATAGTTTAAATATTGAATTTAATAATTGAAATTGGGTAAATTGTTGAATCTGAAATTTTTAAGCCTGTTTAAAATAGTTTGAAGGCTTATAAGATTTATAATGATGAATGCTAAAGATAATAGAATGATAAAAATTTATTTAAAGCTAATTTGTTTAGTTTTAATTAAACATCGTTTAAATTGAATTTAAAAATAGCCTTCCGAGGCACAGTCTCGGAATTCGACGAAACCAGTTCCATTGGATCGGTAATGGTTAGTTATTATCGGATTTCAATTTTCGTAGCAATTGGGGTTATCGCTTGACCCTGGAAGCTCAAAACGCTTAGAAACTATTTAATCAATTTAATTAAAAATCGATCGTTTTCTTCTGTAACTCGCGCATTTGATTGAGTTAGCTTTCAAAACATGTTCCATTGTGTTTGGAACGCGGGTAAAACCTTATAATCACCTAACGACATTGCTTAAGAGGAGTTCGAAATTTTAAGTAGTGATTAACGAGTCGTTTTGAAAATTTTATAATATAACAAAGGTTAAAGACAAACAGTAATATATATTTTATCAATACTCGTACGCAGGAAGCTACCCAATAGATATTTTATCTCCGTCCTCTTGTCTTTAAACAAAAAAAAAAATCGAGTTCGGACTCACTTAAAAAAAAATGGAGACAAATTAAATGACCGAAGCCTATTTAAAATCAATATCTCACCTTCAATTCGATTCTCAAATCCAATCTCGGAAATAAAATCACCTTCTTCGTTTCAAATCGTCATGCCGCAACCCAGTATAGCATCGCCTTCTATTCGAACTCGTTCATTTCAAAAAGGAAGCATCACATGGCCGTAGACGTAGCAAGCTACTCGAGGAGTTTTGGGTTGTTCGGCGAACGCGAGCGCAACGGGGTGGTCAACGGGAGTTGTTGTGGGTTTAGGGTTTGCGTGATGGAGCTCGGTGATGTGGATTGGAGATTGGGTAGTTATCGGCGACATCAGGGAGTTCGAGACTGCGATCTAGGGTATCGATAGCGGCGGCTCATCTGAAGCTCGAGCCTCGTTGAGAAATCATCGCGCGCAGTGTCTGGTAGGGCGAGGCGGCATCGAGGGTTCGGGGTTGGCGAATCTCGACGATGGGTCCAAAATTGAGAGAAAATGGTCGAGATGGAATTGGAGTGCCAAACAAAAACCAAAGGTGAGTAAACCTCACGCTTCTGGATTTTTATTAAAATGGTTAAATTTAAATGATTGATTGATTGGTCGAATTGGATTGATGTGCTATATTATATGGTACTATATAGTATACATTGGAATGATTGATATTCTATGATGAATATTTTTGGGAATTGGAATGCTGAATACTGTGGTTTGCTTGAATATTTCGGTACCCTGAGTTATAAAAATATATAAATTTGATTTTTGAAAAAAATATAAGGGTGATTAAAATGAATAATTAATTAATTTAATTAATTAATGATTTGGGATAATTACTTTAGTAATTAAGGGTTTGAATTAATTAATAAGTTAAGTTTTGAGTTAATTAGTTAAGAGTAAGTAATTCAGAATAATCATTTGATGGCTTGTTAAATAATTGTTTAATGAAGTTAATAAAATACATTCGCTGTGTAATTAAACAAGAGATTAATTAAGATGATTAATTAAGGAGAAATTGATTTATTTAATGAAGAAAATAAATGGATAGTTTTAATTAATGTAATTAAATTAGATTAGGATAAATTGAAATATAATTGGAAATCGGTAATTTATATAATTAATAAAGTAATTAAAGATTTGATTAATTGAGATTAATTAATTTATAATAAGTAACTTATGAAGAGTTAATTAATATAAGTATCTAAGAACTAGTGTAATTGAGTATAGTTAATTTATTTGTAAAGTAACTAAAGATTACTCATTGATTTGGAAAGAATAATTAATATTGTGAAATTAATTAAATAGAATTACTTGAATGGAATTGAAAGATAATTAATCCAAGGTTGTTAATTAAGATGAATGGTTATGGAAGAGTTGATGAATTAATTAATTGATTTGGAATTAATAAATGAAAGAATCTAAGCGATTGAGAATTGAAATTCAATTAGAATCAACTGAATTGATTTGTATGTGATTAAGCTTTGCTTATGGATGATTGATTGATATTGGTTGCTTTGAATGTGTTGATATCTCTGATATGAAATGTCGTGTATTTCATTTGGATAACTTAGGTTAGGATAACATGTGACTCGAAGAGGCTAGGATCGGGTATTGGGGAGATACCCGATACCACTTCCAATACCTTATAAATTGATAAGTTGGAATGAATGGATTTAAAAGAATCGGATTATTTAATCTAAATTTTGGCACATAGAATACTTATTTTGAAAATAAGTTATGATATGGCAAAGTGTGACTTTGCAAATTTATTTGTGAAATCAAAAGGCTGGAATGAAATGATTTAAGCAAATTGGATTTATTTTATCTGAGTTTGGTATTTAGAAATTGATATGTGAAATAAGTGTTGCCTATAGCAAATTGTGAATTGGTTAAATTGATATATGTTACCCGGGTTCATATGAGTTGATTGCATTGGTATTCCATGTTAGTTGGGTTTACTCACGCTGGTTTCCAGCCTGACCCGGGTGTTACTTTGGTGTAATGCTCGGGTCAGACTGAGTATTACAGATTTTCAGGTTGGTACGTTCTGGAGCTCAGGAGGCGAGCTGGATGGCAATATCGTATAGAGTATATTCGCTATATTAATATTATTGTAAAACTGAGACATGATAATTGTATATATTCAGTGACTGTATATATGTGAAACTTTGATGTATATTAAATGTAATTGACTGATATAGTACCCTTTTGTAGACTGTTATTATTTATTATTATTATATTTTATCCGCTGCGAATGTGAGATTTTGGTGTTCTGTTCTTCTTCTTCTTCTATCTCTTTCTTCTTTTCCATAACTATCTGGAACTTTCGGGTTCGAAAATTTCGGGTCATTACATTTGCAAAGTCTGGTATTTATAGCGATTAACAGCCACATATATTCGTGAAAAGATATGATGAATCGACACTCCTTTTGAAAATTTGAAAATTGAAAATTAACGGGCACCATGTCGACATGGGGGGTAGGAGTATGTCGACATGCTCTAGGCAAAAATGGTTATTTTGATTTTCTTTATAAAATTGGTTTTTTTAATTTTTCAAAACAATTTCTCAACTTATATAAATATATTTGAATATAGTTTAAACATATAAAAGAGTTTAGAAAATAATTTTTAACAGGTAATCTTAATCTATAAAGTGATTTAAAATTTGAGTATATAAATATTTAAAAGCTAAATATTAAAACAAGAGATAGTTTAAAATCAAGTACAATTTTGAAATAAAAATATAAAAAATGATAAAAATAGTTTTGAGGCTAAAATATTTAAAACCAAGAGAGATGCCTTTTTGAAAAGGAAGTTTTGAAAACATTTCTAAAAACAAGAGATATATTTTTGAAAAACATTTTTATAAAATTAGTGGATATCGAAACAGGACCACTATATGTTCCACTAAGTATTGTCATGGGTTCCATCCCACTAGGGTTAACAAGCTCGATGTGGATTCCATTCCATGAATAAATTTCGAATAAAGATGTAAGTGCTTTGAAAAAGTTTTAACGTTATTCTAGACTCAATATTTATCTTGCACTTTGAAATCTTGAACTCTTGATACTCATGAGTCTTCAATCTTGATATCTTTAATCTTTAAATTCATCAGTCTTGTATCTTTATACTGTAAGGTCTTCATTCTTGGTACCACCTTGTTTATATCCTGCATATACATATATATCTAAACTAAAACGTTAATAATTATGTTATATAATAAGTCCTAAGGTTGTTATCATCAAAACCATCCTTCTCAAGGACTAACATACAATATATATAAGACATGTAACATATATTTGGTTATCACAGTAACAAATATATTATAAATAAAACAATGTAAGAAACAAAAATATTAATATAAAATCTATATAATTAAAAATCAAAATATATATATTATAAGAAAGAGAAGAGCAAGGGTTTGAAAGGTGCTTGGATGCCTGGGGTCAGAGGGGTCTCGGGCTGTTGGAGTTAAAGAGTAGCAGTGCTACGGCCTAGGCAGTTGTTTGGGTGCTCGGAGACATGGAGAGAGGGAGGTGGAGGCAATGGGGGAAGAAGGTGGAGACATGGGCTAGGATGTAAGCTTGGTGGAGGGTCGGTTGGCCGTAGCGATGGAGTATGGGTTGCACGCCTGGGGAGGTCAGGGTAGAGGGAACTTGCGGCCATGGGAGAGGAGCTGCTAGCAAAGGCTCGGAGGTGGTTTGGGAGGGGCACGAGCATACGAGGAGGGAGAGAAACGGTGAGCGTGCAATGATGGAGGGAGGAAAAATGAGGAGCAGGGTAGTTGCGCGCTGATCATGGTGCAATGAGCAAGGGGAAAGGAACGAGGGGCGATAGTTGGTGATAGTTAATGGCAGAGGAGAACGAACAGGGTGAAGGGGAAAAGATTGAGGGAGATATGCACCTTTATCTACAATATATAAAACTTATATATAAAAACGTATATGCTCAAATGAAAGGACGTCGTGAACCGACTAAGGGGAAAGTTGCTAATGTCAGGAAGGAAATAATTGCTCTAAATATTATTATTTATTTCTAAATGATAAAAATGTGAAGCGACTTAAAACTATCAGAGTTGAAAAAGAAGGTACGTAAGCGAAAGGACAACCAGAATATATTGGAACCTGAAATATATTTCAAAAAATAAGGGAACAGCCAGGGTCACCAATAAATTTCTGCGATATGAAAAGTAGTGTCCACTAGTGTTCAGCCACTAGACGTTTGAATGGTCACAGAGTATTTAAAGCTCCAAAGTGGGTACCGATATGGCTATCCGTTTCTACGGATTTCGCCGTTGTACCACATTTCTTAATGCACAATTGAATATACTGTGAAGGTCAGCACGATAAGATGATCAAAACGGTACACAGATATCAGCGATATGATCATCCTATCAAAAGTCGATATTCGGTACTGAAAATGCTTCTAAAATGCCGAAAATAAGATAGACGGAGCAATAACAGTCCAAATTTTGGTGAAACAAAAGATGACGTCTCACTCAGAAAATATTAAATATTTTTATTGTATAAAAATATTCAGGTTTGAGAAATATTTTATTATCATTATTAACTGATTTATTTAAATAAAATTACGTAAAAAAAATAAACTTCTATTTTTTCTGATGAAAATTTACCATGTGCTATATTTATATAGACGTATTCCTAATATAAAATTTTCATTTCCAAATTCAATTATTTAAAATTTGACAAAATTTCACTTAATTACGTTATAAAAACCGTTCAAATTTACGGGTCGTTACATGATTTGTGGCCGAATTAAAATTTGCTAGCCGGTGGATAGCTGCCGCTTTATTTTTTTATATACGGCATCACCTAACCCAACATTTTACTTATGTATTTTAAACGGGGTTGGTGAAGACTAATTGTTAGAATTTGGTTCTTTTTCATGTTTGGATTTAATGACTTTCAGAACTTTGTGGATGTAATGTGATATGAATTAGTTTGAATCACCATGTGAAAGTCAATGTAGCATCAGCCATACTATTTACGACCCGGGGTCATCGACTTAAAATAGTGGAAAGCAGCCGTATTGTCTAGGGGTATATAGGTTTTAATTAATACTGTAACTTCCTACCGAAGTAAGCATCATAAGTCGGCACCTCTCAGCTGTAAACTCTCTGGCTTGTGAGCATAAATTCATATGGCAGGGGTTCCTCGCGTTTACAATAAAAAAACAGCAAGCATGAGCCGTAAACTCTCGGGATTGTGAAGCTTGATTCAGACGGCCTTTCTTCATCTTTTTAACTATATAAAAATGGCAAGAATGAGTTGTCAACTCTCGGGAGTGTCAACATTGAATCAAACGGCAATGCGTCATAGCATAACTGTATAGAAATGGCAGGAGTTAGCCGTAAAGTGTCGGGTTGTCCACAAACGTTTAAACGACCAATGTTCATCGCAATAAATAATTAAAAAGGCAAGATTTGGTCGTTCCCAATGTTATCTAGTACGTTGCTTATACATTTTGTTCCCCTTTCTATGTTGAGCTATTTCCTTTTCTTATCATGTCTTATATTTGGTACATGCAATACAACTCCTAAAGTATAACCTGTTGGCATAAGTCAACGAACATTACTTGGTACGTGCAATACAAATTCTAAAGTATAACCTGAATGTACTATTGTCAAACAATTCCAACTTAACGAGTAGAACTATGTACAATAAAATGGTGGAAACAATTTAGCAAAAATATCAACATAAAAAAAACAACATGCATCTAAATCATTGATTTATTATTTGTTAACATAGTTCAAAACCACATACCATTCAACATTTGTTATACTAAAAACTTACTTTCAAAATAAACCCTAACAATCTACTCAACGTCAACTATTGTTTGATCACCATCAAACCAACTTGAGAACTGACACTTAATTTATTTAGTAGCAAATCCAATGCTTTATGTGATAAAAATCCTAAAAGTTCTTTAAACATTAGCTCATTCCGGAAACAAAGCATTGATCTTGTAGCACTTGATTCGAAAGCATGTTTAATTGCTATTGTTTCACTCACTGAAGACAGATGTGCATTAGTCCAACATTGAATAAAGCCGCCTGATGTGGAATCAAAATATAATTTTAGACGATGGTGTGCGCTTTTAACAATACTAATCGAGACATTATCATAATGTTTAAAGTTGTTAGTCCATGCCAACACAA
Organism: Allium cepa; assembly: GCA_030765085.1. Taxonomy (NCBI): domain Eukaryota; kingdom Viridiplantae; phylum Streptophyta; class Magnoliopsida; order Asparagales; family Amaryllidaceae; genus Allium; species Allium cepa. The sequence goes on along the minus strand of CM060939.1, from coordinate 955,516,738 downwards.
ACATTTCTTTAAACTTACTCAACCAATTTTCATTACATATGTAACCAAACTATTCTGCTTCGAGGACCATTCTTCATGAAAAGATTTTAAATTGCGTTCATATTCTTCTTCGATCGAAGAGTTAATTATATTAATCCAACCATCCCAAAATAGCTTATATTCTTTTTTCCACGTTCATCTTCCACCATGACCTTCTTATCATAGACCATCGCTCTTCTATTCTTAATGAAATTTGGTTTGCAATTTGACTGCACAACTTTGCATTGTAAACGTTCCTTATAGTCGATCGATTTTCAAGGATTTTTATTTTAGTAGTGGATAATATATGTCGTGGTCTAATTCCATTGTTTGTCATGGTTTCAATAATTTTGATTTTATTATCTTTCATCTTTGCAACATAAGCATGACCAGTAAGACAGTTAGGAAGATTGTGATTATGAACTCCATTTTTTACCTGTGACGCCCCACCACGAAATTCACATTAACAAAGAGCATTACTAGGCAATACCGACCGCTAATGCGGAGAATATGGCTGGTATGAAGCGACCATCTATAATCTTGTCTTAAATATCAATTGAATACGTCGATAAATGCTCTATTTTTTTTCTAATTCAAGTGGATCGACATATCCAATAAATACTTAATACAAAGCCATAGGTGGCTATAGGATCTATCAGAACAAAATACAATAACTCAAATGCAAAACACATCATAGAACAGTAGATAATCAGTTATACACACATATACAGATACATCACAGAGTATATAAAATGATATGCCACATATGTTGTATGACAACGATAATCACAACACCAGAAAGGAGTATAACCATTAGGAATTGAGGCGGTAATTACTATGGTAATTTGTAATAGATATAACCATTAGTAATTGGGACGAAAAAATAGTTGCAAAATGTACTGTTTGGTGTAGTGAATACAAACACAAGTCAAAAGAATATACATATTAGAGTAGCAACAAAAAGGACTATACAAAAGCTACAGTAAAAAGAGCTAGCTGAAAATTCCATGCGGAAGCAGAATAGGCTAAGTCCAAAGGGTACCTAAACCGAAACACCTCGGTCTAACCCGAGTATAAAATACACTGGCCAGTCTAGCTAAACAAATCAGTTTACAAGGATAAGCGATAATACGTGCATAGGAATAATGTGATAATATTCCTGAATGAAAAGGAACAATCTAAAGTGTAAGATTAAATCAAGTGATAATATGGTATCACTACACAAATATATAATCTCAACGGAGATAAAATACCCATAAAGCGCCAAAAGTAGCGAGCCTCATATCATCGGCATTCATAAAACATCAAATATGGTTTAGGGGAAAACCTAAACCCGCCATCTTGGCAAACCCAAAACATGTATAAAGAGATCCCATCTCAATCACGCCATAAGGCAAATATATTTCCAAAAAGGAGAATAAAGTCTCAAATAAATGCCAAAAGACAATTCTCATATAACGCCAGTGTAGGAAATTCAAATCTCAAAAAAAGAACTTCCAAGAGTTCAAATTCCCGAAAGGTAATCGCCATAAATATATATCGAATGGTTCAAGGGACCAATTTTGAAAATAGGCGGTACACTAGGGAAATCACAAACATCAATGAAATCATCTCAAAGATATAGCACGCGCTTATGGCCAAAGCCCGTCAAGTACTGCTCTCTTAAAATAAGGCACCACGTCTCTTAGACAAACGTCCTAAGGACAATAAATACGTCTCTTAAACAAACATCCCCAAGGACAAATACATCGCAATCGACAAATACGTCTCTTAGACAAACGTCCCAAAGGACAAATGAACCGAAGGTCCAGTACTAACAAATACGTCTCTTAGACAAATGCGTCAAAAATTTTCGAATAGAAACCCGAACAATGTTAACGTGTGTACCCTACCACACGTTCACACTAAACGGTCTACTAACTGCTAGTAAATTTCACACTCAAAGTAGTAAAAAGTTTACCTCATCCCATCGGTAAACTGGACCCGTAGGTCAAAACGATCAAATGAACAAGTCAGAAATTAACCGATAAGATAAACGCACGTGTTCCATATAACGTGTTTTACCAAACCGTTTAATTCTCCTTCTCATTCGCTCGAATAATGTAGAACGTGTATTTTATATAGAAATAATTTACTTGAGAAAACAAGCTTTTAATACCAATTTAGAGAGCTATATTTGAAAATTCCCTTATTATCGAGAATAAATAGATTCTATATTTGAAAATACTTTAAGAATATCATGCAATAATTTTTTAAAATGCCCATTTATTTTAAAAATTATTTCAAAAAGGTTTGGAAAAATTCGTTCTCGAAAACAAATAAAAACCCAAGAAATCACTCAAACTGATATTCAAATTCAATTCAAATTAATTTCAAATTTAATCCAAAATTTGAAATTCAAAATTTCCAAAATTTAGTTAGCTTATCGACAGACATCACGGTTTCATAACATTTTAGAAATATCACAAAAACATGAAGTAAAAGTCAAAAGTCGGATGGAAAAAGAACATGAAAATGTATCGGCAACACAATACCCCGGTCTGAAATCTTCTTTGGATTCAACTTTCAGACATAAAACATGTGGCCAAACGATCTTTGATTGAACTAAAAATTGGTGTGCACAAAGTAGAAAACTTCGGCTTTTAAACTAAAAAAGAATCAACGACTTCCGGCTGGAAATGAAAAAGTTACGCTGTCTCAAAATCGATTTAGGCCATGTTTGCAACAGTTCAAAAACAAAAATATGCCAGGCCTGAAAACCATCTTGGGCCAACTTACGGGCCTGAAACAAAAAACCAAACGATCTCATATTAAGCCGAAAACTGGTATGTATATAGTAGAAAATTTCATCTTTCAAACAAAAGAAGAATCAATGAACTCCGACTGGAAATGAAAAAGTTACACTGTCTCAAACATGGACTCAGGCCATGTTTGCAGTAGTTCAAACCGAAATGTACAGGCCTGAAAACCATCTCAACTTCAACTTCCAGGCATGAAACAGAGGCCCAAATTATCTTGGATTGAGCTACAAATGGGTATCCTTATAGTAGAAAACTGTATCTTTCAAACAAAAAAGAATCGACGAATTTCAGTAAGAAATGAAAGAGTTATGCTATCTCAAATATGGACTCAGGCTATTTTTGCAGCAACCCGGAAAGCAATATCTACATGCAAAAATTTATGTTTGAGTTGATTTTATACCACTGTTTTGAACATCCAAATGATAATATTTTTCAACCAAAATTTGCAGAGATGAAGTTCAACATGCAAGCTAGTAATTGCAAAAAATCAGGCAACATTTCATTGCAGGATTCAAAAGATATAAGCACACAAAGAAGAAACCCAAACTAGATTCATAGAAAAGAAAACCATCAACAAAAAAATTGATTACAAAAGCTCATTTTGTACAGATTCAAGCATTTGAGACTTTCTCTTAGTTAGATTTTGTGTGTTATTCAACTCAACTTGCAAAATATTGTAGGATCTAGATTAACCCTAGAGGAGGGGGGGGGGGGGTGAATAGGGTTATAGCAAATTTTCTCGATTTAAACACAGAAAACAAACTGCAGAAATAAATATGCTGTAAAGTAAATCACACACAAAATTTACCCAGCTTCGGCAACCCCTGCCTACTGCTGCATTCCCAGATTTCTATTAGAATTAAACAGTATCCCGCTTACAAACACTCTACTAGACCTGCAAACCCATTTGCTCCTGCTCACAAACACTCTCATAGACTCGCGCACCCTGCTCCGCCTATAGAGTTTCGCTTACTCGCAAACTCTGCTCCGCCTATAGAGTTTTGCAAACTCGCACACCCTGCTCACTGAACTAATTCTAACTAGACAATCTGACACTACCTACAACCTAGGTGGTGATTTACAAATTCTTTGACTCAAAAAGAAAAACAGACTTCAAAAATAAAAACAGGAGCAAAAATTAAAATACAAACTTGAATGCTTAATTTTTGCTCAAATAAAAAATAAAAAACCCCCTTTGAATAGAACCCTAAATAAAAACTAAAGCCCTTTTATTATAATAATGTCGGCCGTTTTATTTTTAACCCGATCCACTTCTTTTAGCCGTTCCTCTTTGTCGAATTAGGGCTTCGGTCCTTTTTTCTTCCTTCTGAAACAATTGCGGCCAACGTTGTATTCTTTGTTCGTTCTGAAATTAGGGCTTCGGCTCGCGATCCAAATTTGGGGATTTTTTGGAGTACGCCTATGTTGATTCTCTGGTTAACGTGTTGCTCCTCTGTTGATCGAATCTCGTTCCTTGGCTTGCTCGTTCTCTGATGATCGAGTTGTTGATTCGGTATGTAATTTTTTCGTTGCTGGTTTGATTGTTTTCTTTTTACTCCATGCCGATGACGACGACTTGGGTTTGGCATTTATATGAACGCGAATACACTTGATTTTGTTCGTGCTCATTAACACAACTTCATCACTTTCCTAATTTTTTACAACTTGATACACACGGCTTTCCTGAAATACTTACTACTTGATGCTCACGTCTTTGATTTTGATGCGTTCGATATTTACTTGATTGATACGGCAACAACTTTCCCTTTTACTTTGTGACTTTTTCCAAGATGCGTTTTGATTTTCTTGACTTGGTCATCTCTAATCTTTTGTCAACTCTGACTTCGGCTTTGCTGTGAATTACGGCTTTGACTTTCTACATTGTTAATCTTTCGACTTTCACTGTGAATTACTTTAGTTGATTGCCTCTGCTTCGGCCATCTTTGTGTTCATCCCTGTGAGCTTTGACTTTGGCCATTTCTCTGATGATGTTGATTTCACTATTGTATTGTATACTTGGGCTTTGAATTTTTTTTGTAGTTTGGTATCTTTACTTGAATTTATCTCGGTGGTCATTACTGAACTCATGTTGTTGTGTACTTATTCTTGATGGCTTGCATGATGAATTTTGACTTGACTTGCTACCTGGTCGACACTTGTAGTTTACTGTGTCAAGTAGTTGTCTTCATATTGTTACTATATCATGTTCAATACAGTTTTCATGCTTGTGACATTCATTTGATTGTCTGCACTGTCCACTGCCCTTGTGTTGCTCACCACGTTGCATACATGTTTTCATTCACTTGAGTCTGCCTTGTTGAGTTCGTGTAGTTGCATTCATGTCATGTAGTTGCATTGTAGTTGCACACTTTGACTTTACCGAGTCTCTGGATGGTGCATTGCCACACTGAACTCGATTCATTAATTTGCTGCATTCATTTGTTTGTTATTATTTCCATGTTTCTGTTGGTTCTTCTAAAAAATTGTTGTGCCACTTCTCCATGTGTTCATGCTGCTGGACTTGTTGCTGGCATGTGCATTGTGTTCATTTGAGTTGTCTGGTTCATCTTGTTGCACTTTGGTCTGCTGTCATGTTAGTTCGAATTACATACTACATGATTACACTGTTCTCTGCATTTACTTGAACTTTTGTGATTTGTGGTTGCCACTGTGTTATTTGAGTAGCTGGACTTATTGATCTGGTGCATTTTTCTCGAGTCACTTGCATTTGATATTGTGGTATCGTGTAGCTGTTGGTTTTCATTCTGGTTGGCGCAGTATTCATGTTGTTGTTGGTGGCAATCTTGACCCTTAGTTGTGCATGTCACTGAGTTGCTTCCTCTCTCATTTCCTTTGATATGTCTTGAACTTGACAGTTTGGTTTCATGTGCATGTGCTTGTATTTCCAGTGTGCATGCATTGAGTAACTTGTTTTGGTCGAGACTTGATTCTTTGTTGGCACTGGTTGTTTTCTTTGTGGTCTTCTCATTCATGTTGATTTTTGAATTTTCACTTGAGTTGAATCCAGTTTCAAAAACTCGGGTTTGACCTTGTGCTCGTGTCGTGATTTTAAATATATTGCACCTGAGTTGAACCTGTCTTTATATTTGGGTTTGACCTTGTGCTCACCTGTCCCTGTAAATCGATCAAGTGCATATCGATGTGCACGGCCTTGTGGCATGTACAGTGATACACTGTGCATGTCACATTGTTCGTGTATAATGAATTCAAATGTGAATGATGACGAAGAACCCAAATAACTGAGGCAACTCATATTTTCAAAAATCATATTTAATTTTATATTGCAAAGTTATTTCTTTTTCAATTTTACTACGTTAGTGAATATTTTTGCAGATTGCTCAGATGCTGGATTCAAACTGGAATGTAGTTGAAGACAAAATACGAGTGTGAGTGATATGTGGTGAGGTTATTAATGTAAAAGCAATTGTGATGTAATTGTGATGTAATCAAAAATGTATATGTATAGTGAGAGCTTGAATTTGTACTATTCAAGATTGTAATAAATATTTGTTTGAATAAAATTTCTGTTTGAATTCAAATTCTGTGTAACTTGTTCTGTTTGAATTCAAATTCTGTGTAATTTATTTTATTCAAAAAATATTTATTTAGTCCATGAAAAACAAAATAGTACATTAACAAATACATTTAAATGAATATATATGTTTATTATCATCAAACAAAAACATATAAGCGCATATTCATACAATCTCCCCCTTTTGATGATAACAAACATATATTTAAGATTTCGATCGTGTTAAATGTATTTGATTAATGATATACTCTAATTGCTCCCCCTATTTATATGCTTCCTCTCTACATGATGCTCCCCCTACATATATGCATGCAAATAGAAATATTCAAATAAGCCTAGATGCAAATGAAAAATTATTTGACCTTTGCTTGATTCTATTTGACAAAATCTTAACTTTTCTCTCCCCCTTTTGTTATCGGCAAAAGAATAATAGTTTTAGAGAAAAATAGAGATTAAGCGATCAATATTAATCCAACATTAAACTCAAATTGAATATAAATATTAAACTTCAATAAAAATCAAACAAAAATCATAACTACCCTTGTTAGGCGCATATTCCACTTTTAGAAAGAATGGAAATGATGTTCTAATATAAAATCATACAATTGTATCAACTTGTGGTACATTTATGTCAGGAATTTGAATATCTACTAATCATGCATAACCGTTAGGACTTTTAAATGAGATTAGTAGTATTCCAATTTAATTTAAAAAAAATGAAATCAAGTATCTTCTAACCACGCATGACCGTGAGGACTTTTAAATGGGATTAGAATCAACTTGTCTATTTAATCAATTAATTTTGATATGCGTTCCATACATGCATAACCGTAAGGACTTTTAAATGAGCATGGAAGCACATAATCAAAAATCCAAGTAATTCACCCATGCATAACCGTGAGGACTTTTAAATGAGAGTGAATACTTTGGATATTTATTTATTTTTACAAAAAAAATGTGAAACGAAAAAAAATGATCCCTGATTATAGTACCACATATCGACAAACTATATTTAAATTTTGATAAACCATGGTTGATACAAATATGATAGATATAGAAATGGTCATGGAATCTTTACCCAACAAAAAGTTTTATAACTCTTCTTTGAATTCCTAAAGAAATTTTCCAAATATACTCTCTTGAGTAATGTATGTTAAATATCAACACTTATCACCTTTTCAATCACTATTTATCTTTTTGATAATTAGTAGGGAGTCGGATTAGTCAAATTTGTCATTTAAAATCAAATAAAATGACTAATCTGAAAATGTGGTCAAACAATTATTTTCTCGAAGGGGTTATATGAGAAGAAAATTCTACTAAATGAAAAATTATTTAAAATGAACAATATGCAGATATTTTCTATAAAAAACGATGCAATTACTAAATGTCTCAAAAATCACGTTCAACTAGTAATTTTTCTATCAACTAGATTACCAGTGTAATCTGCATCTGAGTTTCTCTTTCAATCCAAAATATCACTAACTAAAATTGATAAACCAGACCATGAAGTGTGCATCAAAAATTTCAAACCCAATTTTTTGCAACAATTTAAATGACATTCTTTGAATTTGAATTGAAGCCATGTAAACAATCAGAAACTGAGAATATAGAGTTAGCAGAATTATGACCAAATGTATCCACCAAAACAAAATGTTTAATCCAAACAAATATGTACGAAGAAATTTGAAGAATAGTGATTTTGGCATAAATGTAATTGGCCAACTATGTTGAACAAGTCAGAATAAAAAAAAATCATCTCTTTCCAACATCACAATATTTGGCTGATTTCATTCAGAATATGGTAATGATTATCACATTTAATTTATCGATCAAATAAATATACCTTCACCTGTTTTACCTTTACGATAATTTCTCATGATTGCCCATTGTGATTCTGTCACCTTTGTACTAGGCTAAGGAACTTTGCTTTGTTGCCCGTTGTGTTTCTGGAACAGCCAAAATCCAGAGAACACTATTGTTGTTCCTTAGCCTGACACCATACCTACACGATGAAAGATTTTTGTGACCTATTTGTTTTTATAAGTCCATGATTGTTAGTGGCTGAAACATTGTGAATAAACAAACCCTTTGGAACCCAAATTTGTTTAGTTCTTTCATTCTTGTTCCAGTAGACATGAAATTTGTTTGTAGTATTCTTAGGAACCCAAACTTGTATAAATTTTGTGTTCTTGTTCCTATGACTACAATTTTTAGAACGATGTTCAATTATTTCACATTTATCAAAGACACTCTTCCCTTTTGCATTATCCTCAACTTGTGTTTTCCCAAAACCTAGTCCTTTTCTGTTGTTAGCAAAAATTTGATTTCCCAATAGCATGTTCAAAGATTTTCCGCCTCTTGAAAAGTTATTCAAAGATTTCTGAAGATTTTGGACTTTGGTTTTAAGTGATGTGTTTTCAGTTACAAGTGAGGTGCATCTATTTATAAAATCCTTTTTCCTAGTGTCAATGATTTCCGTAAGACTCAAGTTTTCTTTTTCAAGATTCTCAAAGTTATTCTTAAGTCTTGATAATTCTGAATCTAAAATTTTACATTTTCTACATTCTAGGTTTTGAATATTTTCAAGTTCAGTTTCTAACCTAAAATTTTCACGAGCAAGTTCTCTCCTATCAGATTTCAGTTTTTCAATTTTGGATTCAAGAGCATCAACTACTTTAGTAAGATCAAGACACATAAAAACAAGATCTTTATAAGAATAGTCACCTGCCTCACTAGATTCTTCTGAGCTTGCTTCTGAATCCGATTTTGCCATAAGACACAAGTTAGTCTCCTCTGAGCTACTATTCGAAACATCCTCTCCTTCTTCATCATCCCAAGTCGCTGCAAAGACCTTCTTCGTCTTTTTCTTTCCTCGATTGTTTTTGAGAAGTGGGCATTCTTGTTTAAAGTGGCCAAGCTTGTTGCAGTTATAGCACGTCAATTCATTATCAGAATTGTTAGACTCTCTTGACCTATTACCAGATGTTTTCTTCTTGCGTGGCTTGAATCTTGACCATTTTCTAAGATTATTGACAGCCATTGCAAGCTCTTCAATCGAATCTTCTTCTTCTTCATCGCTCTCTTCTTTGCTCTTTAAGGCAATCGTCTTCTTCTTTGGTTCGGAGTTGTTGCGTTCCTCCTTTGCTTTTAGCTCAAGCTCATATGTCATCAAGTTACCAATCAACTCCTCCATGCTTAGTTTACTCAAATCTTTCGATTCTTGGATTGCCGTGACTTTTGCCTCAAAGTTCATCGGTAAAACTTGTAGCACCTTTCGCACAAGCTCTACCTCAATGAATACCTTCCCAAGCGCTCTAGCGTTGTACACCAAAGTTGAAAAGCCTCCGAACATGTCCTTTATGATCTCGCCTTTGTCTATCACAAAGTTCTCGTATTCATTGCTGAATAGGGCTAGACGAGATTCCTTGACTTGAGAAGTTCCTTCATGTGTCACCTCCAAAATATGCCAAATTTCCTGTGCTGTTTTACAATGAAAAATTCTATTAAATTCATTCTTATCAAGAGCACAGATCAAAGCATTCATGGCTTTAGCATTTGTAGTTTTTAATCTCTTATCGTTAGCATCCCACCTATCCCTAGGTTTAGGAATCTCAGTATCACCAACAGTTATAGTGGGAGATTTATAGCCAGTTTCAATAATATCCCAAACATCATAATCAACGGAACTAAGATAAATACTCATCCTAACTTTCCAATAAGCATAATCATTCCCGTTAAACATGGGTGGCCTAACAATAGATTGCCCCTCAGAAAAAGCATTATTTGATGAATTCATGACTCTAGAGTTAAAGAAAAATACCGTGCTCTGATACCACTTGTAGGATCTAGATTAACCCTAGAGGGGGGGGGGGTGAATAGGGTTATAGCAAATTTTCTCGATTTAAACACAGAAAACAAATAGCAGAAATAAATATGCTGTAAAGTAAATCACACACAAAATTTACCCAGCTTCGGCAACCCCTGCCTACTGCTGCATTCCCAGATTTCTATTAGAATTAAACAGTATCCCGCTTACAAACACTCTACTAGACTCGCAAACCCTTTTGCTCCCGCTCACAAACACTCTCATAGACTCGCACACCCTGCTCCGCCTATAGAGTTTCGCTTACTCGCAAACTCTGCTCCGCCTGTAGAGTTTTGCAAACTCGCACACCCTGCTCACTGAACTAATTCTAACTAGACAGTCTGACACTACCTACAACCTAGGTGGTGATTTACAAATTCTTTGACTCGAAAAGAAAAACAGACTTCAAAAATAAAAACAGGAGCAAAAATTAAAATACAAACTTGAATGCTTAATTGTTGCTCAAATAAAAAATAAAAAACCCCCTTTTAATAAAACCCTAAATAAAAACTAAAGCCCTTTTATTATAATAATGTCGGCCCTTTTATTTTTAACCCGATCCACTTCTTTTAGCCGTTCCTCTTTGTCGAATTAGGGCTTCGGTCCTTTTTTCTTCCTTCTGAAACAATTGCGGCCGACGTTGTATTCTTTGTTCGTTCTGAAATTAGGGCTTCGGCTCGCGATCCAAATTTGGGGCTTTTCTGGAGCACGCCTATGTTGATTCTCTGGTTAACGTGTTGCTCCTCTGTTGATCGATTCTCATTCCTTGGCTTGCTCGTTCTCTAATGATCGAGTTGTTGATTCGGTATGTAATTTTTTCATTGCTGGTTTGATTGTTTTCTTTTTACTCAATGCCGATGATGATGACTTGGGTTTGGTATTTATATGAACTCGAATACACTTGATTTCGTTCGTGTTCATTAACGCGACTTCAACACTTTCCAAATTTTTTACAACTTAATACACACGGCTTTCCTGATATACTTACTACTTGGTGCTCACGTCTTTGATTTTGATGCGTTCGATATTTACTTGATTGATACGGCAAAAACTTTCCCTTTTACTTTGTGACTTTTTCCAAGATACGTATTTGATTTTCTTGACTTGGTCATCTCTAATCTTTTGTCAACTCTGACTTCGGCTTTGCTGTGAATTACGGCTTTGACTTTCTACATTGTTAATCTTTCAACTTTCACCGTGAATTACTTAAGTTGATTGCCACTGCTTCGGCCATCTTTGTGTTCATCCCTGTGAGCTTTGACTCTGGCCATCTTCTCTGATGGTGTTGATTTCACTGTTGTATTGTATACTTGGACTTTGAAATTTTTTTGTAGTTTGGTATCTTTACTTGAATTTATCTCGGTGGTCATTACTGCACTCATGTTGTTGTGTACTGATTCTTGATGGCTGCATGATGCATTTTCACTTGACTTGCTACCTGGTCGACACTTGCAGTTTACTGTGTCAAGTAGTTGTCTTCATATTGTTACTATATCATGTTCGATATAGTTTTCATGCTTGTGACATTCATTTGATTGTCTGCACTGTCCACTGCCCTTGTGTTGCTCACCACGTTGCATACATGTTTTCATTCACTTGAGTCTGCCTTGTTGAGTTCCTGTAGTTGCATTCATGTCATGTAGTTGCATTGTAGTTGCACACTTTGACTTCACCGAGTCTCTGGATGGTGCATTGCCACACTGAACTCGATTCATTAATTTGCTGCATTCATTTGTTTGTTATTATTTCCATGTTTCTGTTGGTTCTTCTCAAAAATTGCTATGCCACTTCTCCATGTGTTCATGTTGCTGGACTTGTTGCTAGCATGTGCATTGTGTTCATTTGAGTTGTCTGGTTCATCTTGTTGCACTTTGGTCTGCCGTCATGTTAGTTCGAATTACATACTTTATCATTGCACTGTTCTCTGCATTTACTTGAACTTTTGTGATTTGTGGTTGCCACTGTGTTATTTGAGTAGCTGGACTTAGTGACCTGGTGCATTTTGCTCGAGTCACTTGCATTTGATATTGTGGTATCGTGTAGCTGTTGGTTTTCATTCTGGTTGGCGTAGTATTCATGTTGTTGTTGGTGGCAATCTTGACCCTTGGTTGTGCATGTCACTGACTTGCTTCCTCTCTCATTTCCATTGATATGTCTTGAACTTGACTGTTTGGTTTCATGTGCATGTGCTTGTGCTTGTATTTCCAGTGTGCATGCATTGAGTAACTGGTTTTGGTCGAGGCTTGATTCTTTGTTGGCACTGGCTGTTTTCTTTGTGGTCTTCTCATTCATGTTGATTTTTGAATTTTCACTTGAGTTGAATCCAGTTTCAAAAACTCGGGTTTGACCTTGTGCTCGTGTCGTGATTTTAAATATATTGCACCTGAGTTGAACCTGTCTTTATATTTGGGTTTGACCTTGTGCTCACCTGTCCCTGTAAATCGATCAAGTGTATATCGATGTGCACGGCCTTGTGGCATGTACAGTGATACACTGTGCATGTCACATTGTTCGTGTATAATGAATTCAAATGTGAATGATGACGAACAACCCAAATAACTGAGGCATCTCATATTTTCAAAAATCATATTTAATTTTATATTGCAAAAATATTTCTTTTTCAATTTTACTGCGTTAGTGAATATTTTTGCAGATTGCTTAGATGCTGGATTCAAACTGGAATGTAGTTGAAGACAAAATACGAGTGTGAGTGATATGTGGTGAGGTTATTAATGTAAAAACAATTGTGATGTAATTGTGATGTAATCAAAAATGTATATGTATAGTGAGAGCTTGAATTTGTACTATTCAGGATTATAATAAATATTTGTTTGAATAAAATTTCTGTTTGAATTCAAATTCTGTGTAACTTGTTCTGTTTGAATTCAAATTCTGTGTAATTTATTTTATTCAACAAATATTTATTTAATCTATGAAAAACAAAATAGTACATTAACAAATACATTTAAATGAATATATATGTTTATTATCATCAAACAAAAACATATAAGCGCATATTCATACAAATACATGAGCTATTAGAGAAAATTGGTGAAAAGGAGCAAGCTTTGGCCTTGAAAATAGCTTCAATAACTTGAAAATGGAGCTTTACAAACATCCAACACAAAATATTTCAATTACAGTGAACAACTTCTTCAAAAATCAGAACTTGATGAAATATTTTGGTTTTAGAGATGAATTACCTATATATATTGTCTATAATTTGTTAATTACATCAAGGATTTGATATAAGCTTGGAGGTTTGTGGCTTTGTTTGAGAAAGGAGAAGTGAGTTTAATTTTCTTTCTAATTTTGGAGGAAGAGTGAACGTACATGAAGAATGAGAGAAGGATTCTTCTCTTTTCCTGATTAGGTTTGCAAAATGGGCTAAGCCCAAAATTAACTGATTTAGCCTAAAAAGAAATTAACACACTAACTTCTATTATGCACTAACATAAACACAAGTTATAACACATATATGCAATGTTTTCACATTATGAAAATCACAAAACATACTCTTATGTTCTAAAAATTATTTTACAACAAAATAAAAGATTATTTAGCTCTAAAAATTTATTTTCATTAGTAAAATGCTTATTTTAATTGAAAAGCACAAATCACACAATTATTACTTAAAGCTCTATTTTTAACTTCAAAAATTACATAAAATTTATTTCCCTGTGTAATTAAATTTAACAAATCAAATTTCCAACATTTTTTCACCAAAAAATTATTTTTAAACAAAAATCTCCTTTATTTGTTCATAATATACCACATTATAAAACAAATACTTCTTTTAATTTTTTTTGATAAAAGAGACATTTGGCAATAATTATCAAAATTATTGCATCTCTTTAAATCAAAACAATGCGTTAGACATTTTTAATACAAACAACTAAAATAAAGTTTCCAAAAACTTATTTTCACATTTTGAACCCATTGTTTATTTAAAATAAACAATTTTAAATCTCTGATTTATTATATTTCACTATATTAAATTATAACTACCATTGTAATTTAATATTGACAAGTAATCTCCAAACCAGGGTTGTTACAAACTCCCCTCCTTAAGAAAATTGCGTCCTCGCAATTTCTAGTGAAGAATTCGTATTCAGCCTATTAATTTCATCAACCAAAAGAGAAAAAGAGATAAGCTTGACATAAAAAGATTCACACCATCGCTTGCGAAGAAAGAAAACCGAGATAGGATCGCTCGATAAACTCTCTGGTTCCCTAAGTGCAGTCATTGGGATTAGTGGACCACTGAACTTTAACGAGCGGTACATCCTTATTTTAAAGGCATCTCACCTCCGAAGCAAGTGCACGAACAGGCTGCTGCACAACAGATAGGTCTGGTGAGATCTCAAGCTCTTGCAAATTTGAAGAATCGATAATGGAATCTGACTCTCGAGGACACTTCCGAAGCTGAGAGACGTGAAACACGTCATGAATGTCGGATAGATGAGCTGGAAGTGAAATTCTATATGCCATAGGACCAATACGTTCAGTAACAGGAAATGGTCCTATAAAGCGAGGAGCTAATTTCTCAGTCGTACTGAAGCACATAATCCCCTTTAAAGGAGAAACACGAATAAAGACGAGATCCCTAATAGAGAACTCAAGAGGCTTTCTACGATTGTTCGCGTAGGATTTCTGGCAGCTCTGTGCTTCTTTCATTCTCTACCGAATAAGAATAATCTTCTTAGAAGAATCACTAATAGAATCGGGGCCTAGAATAGGCTTCTCATTAGATTCCAACCAACAAGAAGGTAATCAACGTGGCCTTCCATATAAGGCTTCGAAAGGAGCTATACCGATACTGGACTGAAAAATATTGTTGTAGGAGAATTCCACAAGAGGTAGATGATCCTTCCAACTACCACAGAAATCTAGAATGCAAGCCCGAAGAAGTTTCTTGAGAATACAATTCACCCGTTCAGTCTGTCCATCAGACTGCGGATGATATACTATGCTGAAATTAAGCTTTGTTCCTAAAGCTTGTTGAAGAATCTTCCAGAAATGACTCATGAAAAGCGAATCAGGTCACACATAATCGAACTATGAACTCCGTGAAGTCTCACGATTTCCTTGATATATAACTTGGCTAAATGAGAAGCACTCCTATTAGACTTAATAGGAATGAAATGAGCTTTTTGGTAAGGCGGTCAACAATAACCCAAATGCTATAATGGCCCTATCTCGAACGAGGCAGGCCGTCAACGAAATCCATCGAAATCTGATCACATTTCCACAATGGATTCTCTAAAAGTTGAAGGAGACTAGAAGGGCGCTGATATTCGACTTTGATATGTTGACAAATCATGCAATTACTCACATAACTCGTCATATCGTGCTTCATGCCTTTCTAAAAATAAAGGCGATGCATATCGGCATACATATTACTACTGCTAGGATGAATTGTATACTTAGAACGATGATAGTAATCGAGAATGTCATGCCTAAGTGCAGAATCAGAAGTGACGCAGCGGATTAATCGAAACAAACTTCAATCAGTGAAATGTAACAATCGGTGAGTTGAAGATACCAAAATGCCCAAGTTCGTTGATCCAAAGATACCGAACTCTAGCTATCTCAAACACGTTGATAGCGCACTATACCGTGTTTAAAGATCTACGATTCTTCGCACGTTGATCTAGCGCACTAGATACCGTGAATCGGCTTCTACGATCGTTGAATCGAGCGCACTCGATTAACCGAAAGAGGAGATAGGAGATTACACTCAACTACCAATTGGTATGAAAGCACAAAGCTAACAAAAGAGAATTTTATTCAAAAATCAACCACCTCAAAATGTACAACACACGCCTATTTATAGTAGTTTACAACTCAGCCCATAAGTCGTGACCGACTCATACCTCCCGACTCAACTAAGTCGTGGCCGACTCAACAGACGCTACATACTTCAGTTACAACACTTCATACGCAACCGACTCAAGCAAGGCACGACTCACGACTCACTACCTCACAACACAAAACTGTACAACTCCTAGGTCGGCACCGACTCAACGCAAGCGACTCAACTCCCTACGACTCAGCATAATGCAAACGACTCAAACACAACACAGTTCATACGACTCATGACTTATACGACTCAACGACAAACAGTTTACAACATCATGTCACGACTTGCGACTCATGGCTTCACCGACTCAACATTCTTCCAACGACTCAAGCTTTCAAGTCCTCTGCGGCCTATCCCTTCTTTCTTGTTAAACCGTAGCTCATCCCTCCAAGCTTTGTTAAGTCGGAAACGACTCATGTTTCCACTAACCCGTGAACGACTCATCCCTTCAAGAATCTTAGGTCGTACTTCTTTAGGTCGGATTCTCTTCCCACATGGTTCCTTAAGTCGGAGACGACTTAATTTTTCCCTCCTGAGTCGTAAACGACTTGAATGCTGGCTCTTAACTCGTATACCCATCTCACATGATTCCCTCAGTTGACTCGTGCACGACTTACGGGTTAAAACCGAAATTTCTTGACTCGTGCATGACTTATCTTGCGAATGGTCTAACTTCTGAATTTCTATAGATGATGCTGCATCATCCTCCCCTGGTTGAGAAAAATTCGTCCTCGAATTTATAAATTCTTTCTCATCAAAATGTTTATCTCCATAATATGGCACAAGATGCTTAACATTGAATACGTCAGAAGTGTATACATCTTCCGGCAGCTTCAACTTATAAGCATTCTCATTGATCCGTTTCACAATTTCTACAGGTCCAATTTTCCTGGCTTTCAACTTATTATAAGTGTCCACTGGAAAACGATCCTTCGTTAACACAGCATACACCAAATCGCCTCCGTTAAATTCAACATTTCGTCGCTTCAAATCTGCAGACTTCTTACACTTCTCATTCGATTTCTCCAATCGTTCCTGAACGATTTTATGACATTCAGTCAGCTCATCAACAAAATCAACAGCTCGTTTAACTGTTCCCTTCAACTGTGGTACTACTGCCAAATCCAACGGTCCCCTGGGTAAATTTGAATAAATAATCTGAAATGGACTGAATCCCGTGCTACGATTCACTGCATGATTATGTGCAAATTCAGCTTGGCATAACTTCATGTCCCAACTTCTCAAATTATCCTGTACAAGACATCACAACAAATTTCCCAATGACCTGTTAACAACTTCTGTCTGTCCATCAGTTTGTGGATGGTAAGCACTACTAAATTTCAGCTTCGTTCCCACCATCTTCCACAAACTCAACCAAAAGTGACTCATAAAACGAGTATCTCTATCCGACACTATAGACTCTGGCAATCCATGAAGTCGATATATCTCCTTGAAAAATAACTGTGCTACTCGAACTGCATCCGCTGTCTTCTTGCAGGCAATAAAATGTGCCATCTTCGAAAACCTGTCCACTACAACAAATATCGAATCATTTCCCCTTTGAGTTCGAGGCAAACCCAAAACGAAATCCATGCTAATATCAACCCATGGCTTAGACGGTACAGGTAATGGCATATACAACCCTGCATTCGTCGCTGTTCCCTTTGACACCTGACAAATATGGCATCTCTCCACGAATCTTTCAACCTCTTTTCTCATCGACGGCCAAAAATAAGACTGTGAAATCAACTGCAAAGTACGATCACGGCCCACATGCCCTTCCTCGTGCAACTCTTTGACAATTTTCAACCTCAAGCTACAGTCTGGAATACACAAACGATTCCCTTTAAACAGAAAACCATCAACCAACATAAATTCATCGGTACTCCCATCCTTCACTTTTTCAACATATTTCATAAAGTAAGGATCTTCTTCAATCATTTCTGGCAACATTTCAAACCCCGTCACTTCAACCTTCATTGTCGTTAATAAATGACTCCTCCTACTCAAAGCATCAGCTACCCGATTTGTCACCCCTGATTTGTGCTTAACGACAAAAGTAAATTGCTGTAAATATGCAATCCATGATGCATGTCTCGCCGAAATTTTATCCTGCCCCTGTAAATGCTTCAATGCTTCATGATCTGTGTAAAGAACAAATTCCTTCTGAAATAGATAGTGTCTCCAATGTTTAACAGCTTGTACAACAGCATAAAACTCAACGTCATATGTACTGTATCTCATCTTTGCCCCTGACAACTTTTCACTGAAATATGCAATAGGTCTCCCCTGTTGACTCAACACTCCTCCAATCCCAACCTTCGAAGCATCAGTATGCAATTCAAACAATAACTGAAAATTAGGTAGAACAAGAATTGGTGCAGACGTCAATAATTCCTTGATCTTCTCAAAAGCAACCCCCGCTTCCTCTGACCATGCAAACTGTTTCCCTTTCATGCAATCAGTAACTGGAGCCATCACGCTACTGAAGTGTGGAATGAATCTTCGGTAGAATGACGCTAGCCCATGAAAACTTCTCACTTCTGTAATTGTCTTTGGCTGTGGCCAATTCCTCACTGCTTCAACTTTACTCTGGTCAACTTGAATACCTTCTCCTGAAACAACATACCCAAGAAATAAAACAGTATGCATCATAAACACACATTTCTTTGTTGCAGCATAAAATTGTTCCTCACGAAGAATAATCAGTACTTCCCTCAAATGTTGAACATGTTCCTGTGTACTCCTGCTATAAATCAGAATATCATCGAAATAAACCACGACGAACTTCCCAATGAATGGTCTAAAGATTTGATTCATCACCCGCATGAATGTACTAGGTGCATTTGACAAACCAAATGGCATAACCAACCATTCGTACAACCCCTCTCTCGTCTTGAAAGCTGTCTTCCATTCGTCTCCAGGTCTGATTCGAATTTGATGATAACCACTTTTCAAATCAATCTTCGAAAATATAGTTGCCCCACTCAATTGATCTAACAAATCATCCAACCTCGGCATAGGAAATCTGTAACGAACAGTGATCTTATTCAAAGCTCTACTATCTATGCACATTCTCCATGTTCCATCCTTCTTTGGCACCAACAATGCTGGCACTGCACAAGGACTCAAGCTTTCCTGAACACGTCCCTGTTCCAACAACTCTTCCACCTGCCTTCGTAACTCCTCATGTTCCTTCGGACTCATTCGGTAATGTGGTCGATGTGGTAAAACTGCTCCCGGAACAAGATCAATTTGATGTTGAATGTCTCTAAGCGGCGGTAACTCCTTAGGTAACTCCTCTGGAAAGACATCTTCGAATTCTTTCAAAATTGGCTTTGCTGCTTCTGGAATTTCAACTTCTTCACTACTCTCTCTCCCAATCAACAAAAATACTTCAGGCTCCTCTTCAACTTCCTTGACAAATTCCTTCAAAGTCAACAGAGTTTTTAATTCCTCAATCTCTTCTAGCTTGCTCTCCTTTTGCTGTTGCTTCTTAGGAACCAAAGTGATTTTAGTACCCTCGAACATGAAACTGTAACTGTTGGCACGACCATCATGTTGAACTGCTCTATCGAATTGCCACGGTCTGCCCAGCAACAAATGGCAAACATCCATATCCACAACATCACACCAAATTTCATCTTTGTAGTTCTTTCCAATAGAAAAATTTACACAAGCTCTTCGACACACCTTCACTTCACCACCCTTCCTTAACCATGCTAACTTGTATGGTTTAGGATGTTTCTCAGTTTTCAAGTTCAACTTCCTTACTGCTTCTGTAGAAATAATATTATCACAACTCCCAGCATCAATAACGAACTTGCAAACTTTCCCCAGAATAGTGCATGTCGACTGAAAAATATTGCTTCTCAACCAACTACAATCCTCCTCTTGCTTTGGTGTCAAACAACTTCTCCTCATCATAAGATTACAACCTTCATCTCCACACAATTCTTCTTCCTCCTCAACATAAGGTGTATTTGAACATTCTGCCTCCTCACCATCATCCTCCTCAACTTCTGCAACCATGGTTCTCTTCTTCGGCTTCGGACATTCATTGCTTTTGTGCCCCAACTCCTGACAATTATAACATTTGAAAACACTGCTAACCTTCGCCTTCTCAACCTCCTTCACCACTGGCTTTGAAACAGGTTTAGGAACATTAGAACTTCCACCAACACCCCTTGCTTGATTATTGGAATTAGTAAACACACCACCTCCACGTCTTCCTTGTTTCTCCCAAGCCAACGCTTTCTGATGTGCCTCTGCAACTGATCTAGGATCAAACATATTAACCATATCCTGGATCTGCATTCTCAAACCCCCAATGAATCTAGCAGTTAGTTGTTCTTCCGTTTCCATAATATCATTCCTGGCTATGAGTTGGTAAAATTCATCAGCATAATCACTAACAGACTTTGTTCCTTGCCTAAGATTCTGCAACCTCTGGTACATAAGTGATTGGTAGTTGTAAGGTAAGAAAGTAGATCTCATCAACTTTTTCATCTTTTCCCACGATTCTATCTTTGACTTCCCCATTCTCTCCCTAGTAAGTTTAGTTTGCTGCCACCACGCCAAAGCTCTCCCCCTCAACCTAGTAGCAACCAACTTCACCCTTCGATTCTCCGGGACCTCCTTGAAATCAAAGATTTCTTCAACATTAGACAACCAATCTAAGAATTCCTCAGCAACCATCCCGTCTTTAAACTCCGGAATCTCCATTTTCATACCCGATTCCCATCGACGATTATCTTCAACATCCCGATAAGAATTTCGAACTTGGTCTCGATCTCGATAATGAATACTAGCTCTATCACCTTCTTCAACAAAATCAAAAGTACGTCTACATCGATCTCGACCATTATCATCCCTTCGTTCATGCATGCTTCTTTGACTATGTCTCTCTTCATCTCTATATGCTTCATTGTCAAATTCATGTTGATTTCTTCTCTCTTCATGTGCATAGTCATGATGATCTCTTCATGATGAAATTGATGTTTCTCTTCTATCTCTACAAGAATGTGGCGATACCCTCCTCGCTTCCGTAACCGATGGCGAAACTCGGTTTCCTCCATGGTTCGAGTTTGGTGATCTCCTCCTTTGATTCAAATCATTCATCAATTTCTCCAATTTTCCAATGCCTTCATCAAATTTTTCATTAATACGTTGTTCCATAAGCTCGGCTTCTTCTCTACGATACAAAGCTTCAACGTTTTGATGACGATTAGCTCTCCTTGGTGGCATGATTGAAAAACTTCACAAACTTCAACAATTCGAACAAAACAACAAATCACGGCTCAACAATGTCTCGCTATGCTTTATACGACTCCAAATTCAAACTCTTCAAACCTTGGCGCGCAAAACCCAAGATAGATCCAAACAATTTCCAACTCCTCGATCCAAAATGAAATGGATCAAACACTCCAAACTTGATGCAACTTCAATATGAACACGATGAACAACTTCAAACTTCAAAAACTTGGCTCCAAGAATCAACTTAGCTATGATTGGCTAAGTATGGCTCTGATACCAAAAACTGACGCAGCGGATTAATCGAAACAAACTTCAATCGGTGAAATGTAACAATCGGTGAGTTGAAGATACCAAAATGCCCAAGTTCGTTGATCCAAAGATACCGAACTCTAGCTATCTCAAACACGTTGATAGCGCACTATACCGTGTTTAAAGATCTACGATTCTTCGCACGTTGATCTAGCGCACTAGATACCGTGAATCGGCTTCTACGATCGTTGAATCGAGCGCACTCGATTAACCGAAAGAGGAGATAGGAGATTACACTCAACTACCAATTGGTATGAAAGCACAAAGCTAACAAAAGAGAATTTTATTCAAAAATCAACCACCTCAAAATGTACAACACACGCCTATTTATAGTAGTTTACAACTCAGCCCATAAGTCGTGACCGACTCATACCTCCCGACTCAACTAAGTCGTGGCCGACTCAAGAGACGCTACATACTTCAGTTACAACACTTCATACGCAACCGACTCAAGCAAGGCACGACTCACGACTCACTACCTCACAACACAAAACTGTACAACTCCTAGGTCGGCACCGACTCAACGCAAGCGACTCAACTCCCTACGACTCAGCATAATGCAAACGACTCAAACACAACACAGTTCATACGACTCATGACTTATACGACTCAACGACAAACAGTTTACAACATCATGTCACGACTTACGACTCATGGCTTCACCGACTCAACATTCTTCCAACGACTCAAGCTTTCAAGTCCTCTGCGGCCTATCCCTTCTTTCTTGTTAAACCGTAGCTCATCCCTCCAAGCTTTGTTAAGTCGGAAATGACTCATGTTTCCACTAACCCGTGAACGACTCATCCCTTCAAGAATCTTAGGTCGTACTTCTTTAGGTCGGATTCTCTTCCCACATGGTTCCTTAAGTCGGAGACGACTTAATTTTTCCCTCCTGAGTCGTAAACGACTTGAATGCTGGCTCTTAACTCGTATACTCATCTCACATGATTCCCTCAGTTGACTCATGCACGACTTACGGGTTAAAACCGAAATTTCTTGACTCGTGCATGACTTATCTTGCGAATGGTCTAACTTCTGAATTTCTATAGATAATGCTGCATCAAGAAGGCACAACAAGATGGTTCTTTTTGCGAAGACACCCATGAGAATTAATACTGAAATCCTGCAACTCCACACCACGGGACTCAGACTCATAAATCTGAATAAGGTGCACAAGATCTAGATCACGCCACTGAGCATCGACAATATGATCCAATAAGCTGGGTCGAGCTTCCAAACTGAATAATAAAATAGGAGAATCAAAAAATGGAGGTCGATCACAAATATCATAAAGGGATAAGGTCTCTAGAACATCCCACTCGGCTACCATCATAGAAACAACAAACGAATGTTTGCGACTAAGCGCATCAGCAACACGATTACCCTTACCAGGGGTATACTGGATATCGAAGTCATAGGAGGTAAGGAACTCGAGCCAACGTTGTTGCCTCATATTGAGCTCCTTATGAGTTAACAGATATTTTAAGGACTTATAATCCGTATAGAGAATGAAGTGATCGCCTAATAAATAGTGTCGCTAGATCTTCAAGGCGAAGACAATGGCAGCTAACTCAAGGTCATGAGTGGCATAGCGAACTTCATTCAATCGCAGTTGCCTAGAAACATAAGCAACTACCCGATCCTTCTACATAAGCACGACACCGAGTCCATAATGAGTAGCATCGGTGTAGACAGCAAGATCTTGATTTCCTTTGGGTACTACAAGAATAGGAGCATTAGTCAGAAGCTCCTTCAACTGCTGAAAAGAAGCTTCACACTTGTTGGACCAAATAAATCAAACGCCTTTTCAAGTAAGGCTGGTGGGCGGAAGCACAATGCGGGAAAAGTCCTTAATGAATTGACTGTAGTAACCCGCCAATCCAAGTAAGTTGCGAATCTCATGAACATTCTTGGGCCTCTTCCAATTCTGGATGGCTTCGATCTTCGAAGGATCGACCGAAATGCCTTCGGAGGAAATAACGTGTCCTAAGAACTTAACCTTATTCACCTTGAAATGGAACTTGGAGAATTGGCTTTAAGCTAATGTTGACGAATAGTACTCAAGACAATTCTCAAGTGATTAACATGCTCGGCTTCAGACTTCAGATAAGCAAGGAAGTCATCGATGAACATAAGGATGAACTTATTGAGATATTGTCGGTATACTCGATTCATAAGATAAAAAAAGAAAGTAGAAGCTTTCATCAAATCGAACGGCATAACGAGCCACTCATAAGATCCATATCGAATGCGGAAAGCTATAAGAGGTATGCTATCTTCCGCGACTCAGAGCTGATGTAAACTAGTGGCAATGTCAAGTTGAAAGAAAACCTTAGCGCCACTCAATTGATCGAATATATTGTCGATCCTAAGCAATGGATACCTATTTTTGATGGTCAACTCATTAAGCTTGCGACAGTCGATGCAAAACCTAAGAGTTCCATTTGATTTCTTCAAGAAGGCGACCGCGACACTCCATGGTGAAAAACTAGACTGAATCAACTTCTTGGACTCAAGCTCTAAAAGCTGCTTCTTGAGTTCCTCATTTTCTTTTGTAGTCATCCTCGTAGGAGGACGACTAACTGGCTGCGTGCCTGGAATGAGATCAATGTGGAACTCAATTGCCCGCTTAGGTGGCAAACTCGAAACAGGCCCAAATACATCAGAGAAATCACAAACAATAGGAATACAAGATATATCATCATCATCATCACATGATTCGAGAGAAAATAAAGACGCTTTGGAATTATCCACATTTTGAAGAACAAGTGATAGCCGTGTAGATGAATCTAGATGTCGAAGGTATAAAATCCTCTCAGAACAAATAATCCTGGCATTGTATCGCACTAGCCAGTCCATACCCAAAATCATATCAAATCCCAAATAAGAAGTAACATTCAGATTCGCATGAAAAGAAAAGCCGCATAAAACAATCTCAACATCATCACAAAGCATGCTAAGGGTTGCGGATCTCCCAATAGGATTCACAATCCTCAATAAAGTAACCATACAAGAAACATCCAAAGACAAATCATCGACGAGGTTCTTCGATACGAATGAATGCGACACACCCGTATCGAAAAGGACACAAATAGAACGATCATGGAACAACAATGAACCTTCAAGAATAGAAGGAGAAGTACCTCTGCACTGAGAAGAACCTCTAGAAGCATCCACTACATTCAGTTTGCCAGACTGGGTATTCGGAGCAATAGGACAAGTGGCAACTCCATGACCCTCCTTCTTGCAATAGCGGCAAATAATAGGCTTAAGGCAGTCATGGATCATATGGTCAAAAGAACCACAATTAAAACACCCTTTCCGAGTAGGAGGTGCTCCACTAGGCTTTGAACTAGGACTAGATCCAACGGGCTTCTTCTTCTTGGAAGGGAAAAACTTTGTCTTATGAAATGGGAACTTCTTCTTATTGGGGTTCTTGCGAACCTCAACCTCATCACCATTATCACACTCCTTCTCTATGGCTTTGGAGCATCAAAGACTTCTTCAAATACTTCTTAAGACCAGAGGCAAACTTCATATTCTTCTTATAAGAGGTGCTAATGTATTCATGACCATACTTAGATAAGGCCTCGAATGATGAGACATACTCAGAGACGGAGGACTTCCCTTGCTTCTACTCAAGGATGCGATGGGCCAATAAAGCTTTCTTAGATTCAGCAACGAATTTGAGCTTGAACCATTCCCGAAACTGAGTCCAAGAAAGAGTAGACTCATCAAGCTCGGCGATGAGAAGCTCGTACCAATCAAGGGCATGCTCTTGCAACAGGCTAGATGCTACAAGAACTCTGTCGTGGTCCGAAAGATCCATGCGAGAGAAGATGCACTCGCACGTATGAATCCAAGCTTAGACCTCAAGAACAGACTCGGAGCCTTTGAACAACTTTGTTCTTCCCTGAAAAGTTGGTTTTGATGACAACAACCTTAGAATGAGATTATAAAATATAAATACTAACATTATTGTTTAGATATATATGTATATGCAGGATATATATATAGGTACCAAAGAATGAAGACTGTACAGTATAGAGATTCAAGAACTGATAAACTCAAGATTGAAGATATCAAGATTCAAGACTCATGAGTATCAAAATTATCATGAGTTCAAGATTTCAATATAAGTAATTTAGTTAGGAATTTTGTTAAAACTCCTAGAAAAGCACTGACATCTTAAATTCCATTTTATTCGTGGAATGGAATCCACTTCGAGCCCGTTAAATGGATGGAACCCTAAGTAGGATGGAACCTACGAAAAATCTAGTGGAACATTGTTTTGTATCCACTAACTTTTATTCAAATGTTTTACAAAATTATATCTTGTTTTCAAAATGATTTCAAAATCTTCCTTTTTTAAATCAAAAACATCTATCCTGGTTTTAAAATACTTTTAGCCTCAAAATAGTCTTTGTTTTCAGTATCAAATTATCCTTGGTTTTAAACTACCTTTTAATTATAATATATTTAACTTTTAATATTTATACTTAGATCTAAATATAAAATTATAGTAAAATTTTATATATACCAAAATATCATTCTCTATACATGTTTGTGTATTTCAACTATAGTTAAGTATATTTATAAAGTTTAAAATAGTTTTAATACAAGATAGAAGTTAATTTCAAAGAAAAACAAATTAGCAAAAATAACTTAGGCCCGTCGACAACCCCAAGGAACCCTTGTCGACAAGGTGACAATTTATTTCCAAAGTTTGAATTTCAAAGGAAGTGTCTATTCGTCATATCCTTTCACGAATGGACATGGCTGTTGTTCTACTAGAAATAGGGGATGCTTTAAACGAATTTACATTCATATATTCTCTGATTTCACTCCTCTTCTTCTTCCACATTTCTTTATATACATTTTTACCATTACTCTGACGAAATCACCATTGAATCTAACTAGATCATCTCTGCTTTGATTCTCTATCACTACCTCAACAAGATCCCAGTGCTATTCAAAGTTGTATACTTCTTTGTAATCAATCGAGCGAGAAAATGTGTGTTTGTAGCTTGGAAAATCAATCGAGTGAACTTGTTTTCCGTAAAATCAAGTATCTCTACCTAGAGGATTGTGAATCTGGAGCGGTGTACCTCGTGGCCTTGAAATCGAAGGTGTATTTGTAAGAATTGATTTTGAAAGGAAATTCGTACTTGTGTTGCGGGACTGGATGTTGGGTAACTCCGGACCAGTATAAAATTCGGTGTGTTCTTTCCTTTATTGCTTTTACTTTTTTCTGCATCTGTGTTTGATTCTGTGATCATATCTATGTCTGAATATTGCATACATTTGTGTTCAAATTAATATAAACTCAAAAAGAATTAGTAATTCCTTAAATCACTATTCACCCCCTCTAGTGTTAATTCTAGCCTTAGGATCCGTAATCTGCATTTCTCACAGGCTTTCCTCTGAGATGATAGAAGTCACCGCACAAGCGCGCAAAGACAGACTTGCGCGGAGGAGACGATGGAGTAGGAGCTGGAGGCTGAGTGCTCCTAAATAACTCCATAACTGATCAGCAGACATATAAACGCCATCCGGATGCGAGTCGCTGGATTGCCCAGCATCCAAGCCTCGTCCTCTGCCCCTTCCTGCCATTAACTGAAAGTTAAGATAAGACAAAGATAATTCACAGGGTAGATATCATTAATTCAATAAGGAATATTATGGAATTAAAATGCATTCCTAAACATATTCCCAAAATTCAATCTACCCCAAAGGACATGAAAAGTACAAGGCACAATGATTCAGGGATTCGTAACACTCGTATTACTCTTAGATGTACCATAATATGTGCTTCTGTTCTGTGTTTATCATATTTTGTTGTGAACCTGACTCCGATACCATGTTGTGACACCCCACCCCGAGACCCACATTAACAAAGAGTATCACTAGGTAATACCGTCTACTAATGCGGAGAATAGGGTTGGTTAGGAGCGACCGTCTATAACCTTGTCTTAAATATCTATTGAATACGTCGATAAATGCTCTATATTTTTTTTTGCTTCCGTCGACATATCCAATAAATACTTAATATAAAGCCATATGTGGCTATAGGATCTACTAGAACAGAATAAAACAACTCAAATGCAAAACATATCATAGAACAGTAGATAATCAGTTATATACACATATACAAATACATCACTTAGTATACAAAATGATACATCACATATGTGGTATGACGACCATAATATAAGCACGATTCAAAAGAATATACATATTAGAGTAGCAACAAAAAGGACTACACAAAAGCTACAGCAAAAAGAGCTAGCAGAAAAGTCCATGCGGAAGTAGAATATGCCAAGTCCAAAGGGTACCTAAACCAAAAAACCTCGGTCTGACTCGAGTATAAAATACACTGGTCAGTCTAGCTAAACAAATCAGTTTACAAGGATAAGCGATAATATGAGCATAAGGATAATGTGATAATATTCCCGAATGGGAAGGAACTATCTAAAGTGTATGATTACATCAAATATGGTATCACTACACAAACGTATGATTTCAAAAGAGATAAAATACTCATACAGCGCTAAAACTAGAGAGCCTCATATCATCGGCATTCATAAAACATCAAATATATTTTAGGGGAAAACCTAAACCCCCCATCTTGGCAAACCCAAAACATGCATAAAGAGATCTCATCTCAAACACGCCATAAGGTAAATATATCTCCAAAGAGGAGAATAAAATCTCAAGTAAATGCCAAAAGGCAAATCTCATATAATGCTAGTGTAGGCAATTCAAATCTCAAAAATAGAACTTCCAAGAGTTCAAATTCCCGAAAGGTAATCGCCACAAATATATATCGAATGGTTTAAAGGACCAATTCTGTAAAAGGGTGATACGCTAGGAAAATCAAAAACATCAATGAAATCATCTCAAAGATATAGCACGTGCTTATGGCCGAAGCTCGCCAAGTACTGCTCTCTCAAAATAAAGCGCCATATCTCTTAGACAAACGTCCCGAAGGACAACAAATACGTCTCTTAGACAAACATCCCGAAGGACAAATACGTCTCTTAGACAAACATCCCGAAGGAAAAATGACCCGAAGGTCTAGTACTGGCAAATACGTCTCTCAGACAAATGTGTCACGAACTTTCGGATAGGAATCCGAGCAGCGTTAACGTGTGCCCATACCACCCGTTCACACTAAACGGTTTACTAACCGCTAGTAAATTTCACACTCAAAGCAGTAAAAAGTTTACTCATTTCATCGGTAAACTCAACCCGTTGGTCAAAACGATCAAACAGACAAGTCGGGAATTAACTGATAAGATAAACGCACGTGTCCCATACCATGTATTTTACCAAACCATTTAATTCTCCTTCTCATTCACTCGAAATTATTGCATTTCTTTAAATTAAAACCATGCTTTACACATTTTTAATACAAACAACTAAAATAAAGTTTCCAAAATTTTTATTTCACGTTTTAAACCTATTGTTTATTTAAGATAAACAATTTTAAATCTCCGATTTCTTTTATTTCACAATATTAAATTATAACTACCATTCTAATTTAATATTGACAGGTATTCTTCAAAACAGGGTTGTTACATTACCCTAAGTATCCACTTTCCATCAATTTGACAAGTATCACTTAACTCGAACGGATAATCACATTTCTTACCTCCCGGATCTTCTTTGCTTTTGTTGAACTTTCAAAACATAATTCTTTGCTCTATGGCTGCAATATTCACTGCTCCTGAGATGACCCGACTTTCTCACCACAGAAAATCACATCATCTTGAAGAAAGAAAGGGATAGAAAAGAGAAAAGAAAGAAGAGAAAGAAGAAACAACATCAGAATCTCAAAACCGAAATGAATAAATTATATTAATAACATAAATATTACATAGTTTACAACCACTATCAGAGTTACACTGATAATACAACACATACTAGACAGTTATAAACACCTGTCTAGTTATTACAAGTCAAAACAACTTAGAGAAAACACAGAGACTACTCAGAGAAACCAATACAGCGGAATACTATATATCTACACGTAGAAGCCCCCTGCTCCTTTGCTCCTCCATAATTCGTCAAAGCTAACCTGAATCCCTTGGCTACTCGTAAAAATTTGAGTACCCAAGAGTTTAAGAAAACAGAAGATAAACTCCGTGTCAGACATGGGTCTAGTGTGAGTAACAGGTTATGGTTGCTTAAATTTAAAAACCTTTGGAAAGAAAAGGTATCACGTAAGACTTTCCACACATAAACATGGAAAAGTTTTTACCTTATGCTAACCAAAACATTTGATAGGAAATCCAGTGATATTATAATAGGACTAGGGTTTTCAAATAAATATGAAATAGCCGAAATTGTTACATTTATTATATTCCAGCTACTAGCCACAAAAGTGGGTAATACAATCAAATCCGATGGCACTTATTGAATTTTGGATTCCATACAATGGCAGGGCTACCGGGGTACCGCCCGTCACAGTACGTGGCCTAGATCAACGTATCGAGGATCACTCCCAATCCCCTGTAATACAAAGCCAGAACCATCCCTTACTGGACAGTCTCGAACAAGACAACCCCGACAGTTGGAGCTCACAACCGTCCATACAGCCGAAATAAAAGGGACCTCTAGACAGGGGAAAATATCGTCCTACTTGGGCATGACCCACTTAGACTTGCTGCACCTCCCCTGTTTTAGACATTCCCGGTTGATGAGGCTTGAGGCTACGATTACCTTTAGTGAACACATCACTTAGAATGCTCATCGTCCACCTGACGATGTTCTGAAAGCATTCAATCCATACAAGTTCGTTTCGGGTTCGAACGAAACCGTAGGCATTTTCTCGTTACACTCATTTTGGAATCACCCTCAGAGTTAACGACAATAACCCTTGCAGTCTGAATCTTCATCTTCACTTGAAATTCACGACCTACCGTTAATTTGGATCGATGTGGTTTACGGATATCCAAATATGGAAACCCGATCCCGGTCTCATCGAAATCCAAAACGTGTCTTTTAGGTCCAAGTTGTTTTAAAGTTTAAAACAATTCAGTTATCTGTATATACACAGATAGATAACTCACAAATCACAAATGATAATCAACATTATCAAAATAAACAGATGATCCATATTATCATCAAAATAAGTCATCCATATCATCATCACAATAAATAATCTATATTATCATCAGAATGCAACCAAAGCATTCATACCACACAACATTACTTATCTCATTTCTGAGATCACATCCATTCAAGGCAATCAATACCATCCATTCATATATAAGCAATGATTTACTTCATCACACCATCTATAATTAATTTAAAATGAATTAAATTAATTACTTCAACCTCTAATTAATTTGAAGTGAATTAAATTAATTACTTCATCTATAATTAATTTAAAATAAATTAAATTAATAACTTCATCATTAAATCTTGCTTACATTACCATTTAATTGATTACAATCAGTTAATTCAAATTAATCCCCTTAATTAATCACCCTTGATTAATTATCCTTTAATTACATTCATGTAATTATCCTTAATTAATTTCACAAGTTTATTATTCTTAACCAAAACAGTAATCAACCTTTAATTACTTCAATTAATTAATAACTATAATTAATAACATTAATCCTTAATTAATTACATTAATTAATCACCTTTAATCTCTTGTCATTGATTAATTAATCATAATTAATCAACTTTAATTACATCATTAATTATATTAATTAGTGATCCTTAATTATAATTAATATTAACCTCTTAAATTAATTACCTTTAGTGTAACGACCCGATATTTTCAACCATTCGCATCCATTATAAGTGTATAGGTAGACACTCATGCCGGAATTGAATTGCTCAAAATACCGCGTTGTAAATAATTTTTTTGGCAATCCTCAGAATATACAGTAAATAAAATCACAGATCACAGACACAGAGTAATAATAATGCAGCGGAAGAAAATGAGATAGTAGTTCATGAAGCTACTATATAAAATATAAGATACATCAGGGTTAAATAAGATACAACCGAAGAGTAACAAGATATATCAGGTACAAATCAGATACACCACAGAAACACTGGATACTGAAACAAAATAGATGGCTGGATCTTCAAGGAAAGCTCCAACTCCGAAGGTGAATCTGGAATGCTAACTCACTCAATCTGACCCGAGCGTAAAGCAAAACACAAAACCCTCGAGTCAGGACATAAATACTTATAAACTGTAAATCAACTCAAGTGAACAGTAACAAAATGCATCAGTAACTTAAAGGATGCTTGGGACCGCCCATCCTCTAAGGATCCGTTAAACTATTTACTATGTAGTAATATACGCTATATACGGTAGTGTCTAATCAGTAAAGTATAATCATATAGAAAATAGCGTTAAGGGGATGGTGAACCTTAACGCGGTCGGATCTTTAAAACCAAAATCGTAGTGGACTCGATATAAGGATATGACACGGCACGCGAGACAATGCCAGGGTGGATACACCGTTTGCACTCCCGGGCCGGTGGTGACGGCAAGCCAGCAGCTTCCGCCCACCTCGAACAATACCCGCGAATCAAAGTGGCGCCACCGAATCGAATCACAACAGTAATAGAATAGTTTCCGATGGAGCATGCTCGATGAAAGGGTGCGACCCTTTGTGTAGCCCGGTATAGCTCCTGTTTTAGTCATATATGCCAACTCACGGGAGTTGGGTCCACGTAATATACCTCGAGAATGTCGCCACCATCCTACTTCATTCTGGAATCTCCACCGCATACACAGTTGTTAAAGTGGTTTTCGGTATTGGCCGGCTATAAGACAATATCTGATCCCGGTCTCTTTAACAACCAATCGTTATTATAACCCATGGATATTTATTTCAAATAATTTATACTTCCAAGACCAAAATATCATACTCATTTCAAAACTATATCACAATTGTATCATTTCCATTTCAAAAATAATTCAATATTATATCATTCAAATAAAACCCAAATTTTCAAATCATTGAATATTTCTTTAAATTTATTAGACTTGAAATATTCCTTTAAATTATCATAGCATTTTGAAAATGTTACCTTAAGGAATCATAGCATTTTTGGAATGTACTGCTTTCCACTTTACATTGTATATAATCAAAGTATTGATAAGCTTAAAATTTTAACATGTCAATTTATCATAGCCTTATAGTTAAATAAAGTTTCTTACTGTAATATACAATTTAAACCGAAATTCTTATGTTAAGTTAAAAGCACCTTATTAACTTACATTATTATTACAATAAGTAACATTTATCATTTTAATCAATTTAAAATACACCATTACATTGATTAAAATCTACGTGTCAAATGTACGTTTTAAATTTTATTTTCCTATTACAATAATGAACATTTATTAATTAAATCAATACCACACTACTTAAAACTTTACATGTTTCTTTCTTAATTAAAACTTTACATGTTCTTGCATTAATTAAAACTTTCATGTTCTTTCATTAATTAGGACTTTACACGTTTCTTTCATTAATTAAAAACTTATACGTTTCTTTCATTAATTAAAACTTATACCTTCTTTCATTAATTAGGAATTTACATGTTCCTATCATTAATTAGAACACCATACGTTCTTTCATTAATTAAAACCTATATGTTTCTTTCATAAATTAAAACCTATACGTTTCTTTCATAAATTAAAACCTATACGTTCCTTTCATAAATTAAAACCTATACGTTCCTTTCATAAATTAAAACCTATACGTTCCTTTCATAAATTAAAACCTATACGTTCCTTTCATAAATTAAACCCTATACGTTTCTTTCATAAACTAAACCCTATACGTTTCTTTCATAAATTAAAACCTATACGTTTCTTTCATAAATTAAACCCTATACGTTTCTTTCATAAATTAAAACCTATACGTTTCTTTCATAAAATAAAACCTATACGTTTCTTTCATAAATTAAAACCTATACGTTTCTTTCATAAATTAAACC
The DNA here is from genome assembly GCA_030765085.1 of Allium cepa. NCBI lineage: Eukaryota > Viridiplantae > Streptophyta > Magnoliopsida > Asparagales > Amaryllidaceae > Allium > Allium cepa. The sequence continues at coordinate 955,483,088 of CM060939.1, read as the reverse complement.
CTATACGTTTCTTTCATAAATTAAAACCTATACGTTTCAGATTTATATTACCATTTTACAAATTTAACTAAACTTCCAGTTTATTTGATTAATTTAACATCTTTAGTTAAAACTCAAATTTCACATTTTCAAGTCAAGTTATATTTTAAAATTTCATTTTCAACAGTCATTTATTCAACCACTTAAATTTATAGAAAATCAATAATTCTTTAATAAATCACTTAAATTCAAATATAAATCAATTTATCATATTTACCATTTCCATATAAAATTAAAGTCCATTTTATTCATGTAACTTAAATATCATTTTTAGTCAAAATTCCAAATTTCAAACATAAGTTATATTTCAAAATCCAGTTAATCCATTCATAAATTACATTTTTAACACATAGAAAAATCATAATTTATTTATTTTAAAACCTTTCAAAATCTTTTAAATCAAATTTCATAATTTTATATTTTTAAAATACTTAAAATATTCAAAGCACTTTATAGAATAACCACGGGTCTGTATATAGTTTTCTAACCTAGGTCAAGTGATACGGATATGTATCATTTCAATCCGCAGTTTAAAAGGTAAAAATCCGGGTTCTATCATTTCAAACCCGCAACCCAAGTTTAAATAAATAAATAAAATAACTCAGGCCTATCATTTCAGCCCATAATGATTTTTTATCCCAACAGGGAACTTGCAGTGTGATCATATACAGAAATAATATAAACAATGTCAATATCACAATATACAGTCATGTATCAGATGTCAGGTGAAAATTAACAGTTTTAACATGGTAATAACATGGTAATAACACGGCATAAAATATCATATGATCATCATTAACTTGAATAAACATTTTACATTACTAAACACTTGTCATCAATCCACTTTTCATAAGTATATATGTCAGAGTGAGAAAGACTCACCTTTTCGAAGCTAGAGACCAAAACAACAAACACAAGAGCGATTCCAAAAGCACGACAAACATGATTTGAATTGAATGAATGGAAAGCCTTGATAATGATCTTGTATACAACAAATAAACAAGACCATATAAACATATGCATACAATATAAAGATTTGTTGAACAATAGAAAAGTAGAAGCAACAAATGACATTACCAAGCTTTTCAACCACTTTTGCTTGACCACAACTCCATGTATGCTCGGCCATACATGCTTAGGGCTAGGCCACACATGTTTTCAGGTGGAAAAGGATCTGGTTTGGCATTACAAAGGCATGGCAAGCACAAAAATGCGAAGTGGTAGGAGATGATATGAGGAGGTGTTAGGGTTAATTGGTGAAAGGTTAGGTTAAAAGTAAAAGGATGGACTATAAAGGCCCATAGAAAGATAGAAAGTTTAAGGCCTTTTAAATTTCCTTTTCTATTTAATTTTATAAAAAAAAATAAACTATGACTTCAAAAATACAAGACCACTTTTAAAATAGACTATAACTTCAAAACAAAGGTGACAAAACAAATTTTGTTCATTTCTTTTTTTTTTTCAAACAAAAGGGCAGAGGGAATATAGACTAGAATGCCAAATTACAGAGGTGACAATTTTTTTTTTTCTCATTTCTTTTTTCCAGAACAAGGGCCAGTGGAAAAATAGATTATAACTTCAAAAATACAAAGTGACAAAAGCAACTTTTTTTTTCATTTCCCCCTTTTTTTTAAAAACAAGGCTCGGTGGCAATATTACTTCAAAAACAAAATACAAAGGCGACAAAAATGGAATTTTTTTCATTCCTTTTTTTTCTCAAACAAGGCTCGGTGGTCTGGCATGGGTAGGGTCGGAAAAATATGGTGAATGGCCAAGCACGGTGGCAGGCAATAGGATAAAGCAAAACAATGAAAGGAGAACAAATGAAATAAAACAAGAGTGAAAAGAAGAAAGAAAGAAAAAAGAGAAAAAAATGAAAGGAAAAGCATGCGCCGGTTCATACCTTCAGGAGATGCTCACGCAAATTTTGATGGAAGCAAAATGAATAATTTGTGGTATGGAACTTTTGAACGTCAAATATATATTAACATTTGCTCACAAATTTATGTAGAGGGCAGGCAAGAGTAAAATGCTTGAACGGTAGAGGCAATTTAATTCTATCCAATAGGTGGAAACATATGGAAGGCAAGAGGGAAAGAAATAATTCACACATGGAAATGATTTAAGGCAAGATTTGAGCAAGATTTTGGATTCTCAAAAGAGAATATACGGCTGAAAACTTTGCATTGTTAACGCAAGAAAAAAATCAAATAGATAACGAAAAGGCAAGAGCAACAATTAAATATATGCCCAAAGTAACGTACAAATTATTTCGTTTCTCTTACTAAATAAATTTAAAATACTAACGTTTCTATTAGGAAAAATAAACCATCACTTTAAACCAAAATTTAATAGCTATTATACCATAATTAATAACATTTGATTTAGCTTCATCCAATTGATTGTTAAATATAAAGTTAAGAAACAGATGTAAACATATGTAAAAGAAATGTAAAGTTTATTTCCCGTTTCACACTAATTATTACTAACTTTTTTTTTTATAAAAAAATATACAACAAATCTAACCAAAACAAAAGTGAAACAAATGTTACACAATTGTATACAGTTGAAGATGAAAATTTTGCCTTTAGAATTATAAAATTTAGAATTTCTATTAAAGTTACACTTTTTATCCAAATCAAATTTTTAGACATTGTTTATTTTTATTTGGACAAATGATCAGAAATCATTTCAAGAAAATTTCCAAAATTAGATTTTTAATAAAACAAAAGCCAAAGTCTTTAAATAAATGAAAAAAAATTAATATTTTAAACTTTTAAAATTTTAAGTTGAAAGTCACAGTTTGACTATTTTGACCAAAATCAGCATTTCAGGCAAATATTCAACTTACACAAGTTTGGAATTATAACTCATAAAAATCAAGATTATATTTAAATAATAAATTTAATCATTTCAAATAAGTAAAATAAGTTTTTAAATCAAAATCTTACATTAAAAATAATTAAAATATACAATAAAATAATTACAAAATACAGGATTGTTACATTTAGCATTAATCCATAATTATTAATCCTCTCTGATTAATCATATTCAGTAATTAACTAACTTAATTACTTCATTAAAACAAATTAATTTTTCCTTGATTGATTTCTTAATTAATCCCTTGATTAATTACTAAGTAATTTAATCCAAATTACTTACATTATCAAAACATCTTCCATTAATTACATCCTGTAATTACCCATCAATTACTTAATTACTTCACTAAGTAATTTCCAATCCATTAATTACATTAAGTAATTATCATTAAATAATCAGGTGTTTAAAATTAATTAAACTAAATTAATCAAATTAGACAATCACATTAAACTAAATTAATTACATTAAGTAATTAATTTCTTAATTACTTCATTAAGTAATTGCACTCAAACAATTCACAAATGATTATCATCAAATTAATTAATCTAATTTATTATTAAAATTAACCACATTAATTAATTATTAAATAATCCTGGTTAATGACCTTCATTAACCATTCTCTAATTACTTCATTAAGAAATTAACTTAGATTATCCCATATTAATAACAATTTAATTTATCTTTAATTATCCATTAATAAATCTCAAATTATTTAATTAATTAACCTTGATTTTAACTTAATTGCTTAATTAAAAAAAATCTTTAATCATTAATTTAATAATCTAATAAATGATCTTTAATTACACGTTGATTAGCCCTTGAATCTTTATTAATCCCTAATCAATTAAGTAATTAAATTAACTAATTACTTCTTAATTACCTTATTAATTAAATTAAATTCAAAACATTTATCTTAATTAAATTTTAAGATAAAACATTTCTTAATTATGATTAATTTGTCATTAACAAATACATTTGAAATCAATCTACTTTAAACTTTTCTTCAAATTTCATTTAAATTTAAGATTTAAAAATGAATGCAAATTGACTTTAAACAAAGCTTAAAGACAATTCAAAAGCTTAATCACATGTTAAAGTAGTATTCATTTCATAAAGAAGATCAAAAAGAAATTTAAAACCAAGTTTATGTTTAAATTCAAATCATAGTTAGAAATTCACTTTAATATTTAAATTTGAAAACTTCTTTTTATTTCAAAATAGAAATGCATATTAAATTTTGATTCCAGATAAATCTTTAGATTTAAAAACCTATTTACAATTTAAAACCTCATTTTAAAAATACAAACTACTTATCTTTTTTCAAAGAGGTTAATTCAATTCAAATTTAAAACTTGACATTATTTCAAATCTGAGATTTAAATTTTAACTTGGATTCTAGATTTCAAACTGGAATTTAAAATTAGTTTAAATTCTTGCTTTACATAAAAAAACTTCAGTTTTAAGAATTTAAAACCTGATATTACAGGTTTTCTGAAAAACCTGAAATCAAGAAATCAACCCAGGGAAAATTCTTGTTTGCTTCGAGTCAAAAACCCATCTTCCCCGAGCTATCTACCCAACTGCTTCTAGAAATTCTAGCAACTCTCCCCTGTTTCCAAAACTTAACCAAACATTATCAGACACATCTCATCAACGTGCGTATGCACGGTGGCTACAGCCACCATAGATCATCAGCGATGATCTCAACAAACCAAAAGATGACTCAGCAACCCACCACAATCATTGATTCATGCTTCAATTCTCGAATTCGAGTTCGAGGTCCTCAAACCCAAACCTGGAAAACAAAAATCAGGTCCTCCTTCAAACCTGTCAACACCACCATCTCGCCGCTCCGACCACCTGAAGGTCAGCCACTCCATCCTCGACTTCAACTACGGCCATGCTATCAATTCCCAAAATATCACAACACTTGATCAACTACACTAGCTATGGGGATCAATTCTTAACTAACAGTAAAACTATGGTTTAAAAAAAAACACTACCGCAACTTCCACACTGAATTCCATCACCAACTATGATTTTTCCTAGCTTCTCCTACCCCTCTACCATCACCTGGAAGAACCCCAAGCCTCCACTATTCATAGATCATTAGCAAATCCAAATAAACCCATTTCCAGTCAAAACCCAACTGCACCTCTAACAAATTTCTATAAATCCTGATTCTAATGTTAAAAATCATATTTCAGTTATTGTTTTTGATATATAGTAGCGGATTTACAAATCATACAGTATGAATTTTAATTCATATCAACATTCCATTGATGTTTTATACTTCCAGAGGCTATCAAGCTTTAATTTACTTGATTAATTTTTTTAACAATAATCTAAGTTAAACAAACAACATTTGTTTTTAAAAAAAAACAGACCCTAACCATAACTAAGTTAAAAGGGAAAAGATTGAAAAGTGACTGGAAACAAACAGAGCACATAATTTATACACAACATGCATACATATAAAATTCACATTTGACATTCACGCAGTATTCTTTTTTCTCAACATACAAGCATGCAACAAAATTTTAAACTTTAAAATTTTAAAAGTTACTCACCAATATTTTTAGAGATGTAGAACAGAGCTTCGATAAAAAAATTGCTTTTGAAACTTTGCTGAAGACATTGTATGCAGAAAAAAATTTCCAGAATTTGAAAAAGCCTTTGAACTCATAGATCCTGAGTTGCCTTGAAAATGCAGGCTACATAATTTGATTTGAAGATGCAGACTTGGGTTGAAGATGTGCAGATGCTTTTTGTGTGAAAATAGCAGGTGCAGGTTTTTGAAAATGTGCGGATTTGAAATTGAAGAGTTTTGATTTTGTTGAGAACATGATTTTGGAATAGGGAAGTGATTTTTGTTTTTTTGAAGATGCATGTAATTGCAGATTTGTTTATAGATCTGCATTTGATCATGAACTACAGATTTTGAAAAAAACTTGAATTTGGGTTTTCATGTTTTTCAGATTTGTTTACAGATCTGAAGTTAAAGCTTCTCTTGTCTTTTGAATTGAGAAGAGAAAAGGAAGAAAGAGATGAAGATGTAGGCTTATATAAACCAATTTAAAATTTTGTAATTTTTTTAAGGAAAATAAAATAAATGGGCGACACTTGTATAAATTTTTAACATTTGTAATTTAATATGTTTATCACTTTACATTTATTATAAGAGGCTTTAAGAAATCAACACATGTCCTAAGTAAAGTAATTAGTATATTAATTTACACGTTAATATATGTATTTAGCCTAATTGATTTGTTAATTAGTATTTAATATGTATATAAATTTATAAAAAAAATAAAAACAATTGATGCTTACAAATGAAAGCTTATATAAAAAATCAAAACAATTAAAAATCTATAGTTTGGATTTTCAAACTTTATATTAAATTCTAAATCTAATATTTAAAAATCAAGTTATATATATAAATTAAATTTGAAATAAAAATGCTATTTTTATTAAGAATCTAATTATAAAACAATTCACTATCAATATTATTTTTGGAAATGACTCATTATTAAAATTAAAATAATTATAAAAGAAATTATTTCTTTATAAATAAATTACCTATTTTATTAAGCTATAGAACTTTTTGTTAATTCAATTAAATTTAAAACTCAAGCCAAAATCATTTTAATCATTTAAACATCTATCTTATCAATTTTAAAATCATATATTTATTTATTACATAGCTTTGAAAACTTAATATTAAATTAAACCAAAATTTCCAAATTATTAATGTATATATTAGAATTTTAAATCAAGATTCATTTATTAAGTTTAAACCAAGATTATTTATTTAATAACTTTGAAAAGCTTTATATTAAATAAAAACTAATTTTCCAAATTACTAAAATATTGGAATCAGAAAATATGTTTTATTTATTAAATTTAAAACAATGCTAAACTATTTAAAATATAAACTATATGTTTATATTATAAATATAAACCAATTTATTATTTTTAAAAGATAAAATAACCAACTAAATAATTATTGAGGAGATTATTAAATAAATTTGAATTATTAATAACAAAAATATCAATATCAATTTAATTTTAATACAGATTATTAAATTGATATTGTTAAAAATTCCGGGACGTTACAATCCTTCCCCCTTAAAAGAATTTCGTCCCCGTAATTTAAAACAAAGGTAATTTAATAATCTCATTAAAGATTTTAAATTTTAAAACAAATTATATATCAAACATATGCTAACAACCATAGCAACCAATTCATCTAATCAAACAAATCTAATTATCCAGAAAAAATTCTGGGTAAAATTTTCTCGAGTTTCCCCAAGTGTAAATACCGGGATACTCGCTCTAGAGAATCCAAACAATCAATACTACAAAGCTACAGAGCTCTTATTCAACTATATCTACAACACTAGACAAGGTATCAGACTACATACGAGTCTGACTCAATAACCAAAACTCCAAAACCGCTGGTTCCACAACCAGAGATAGATCATACACGTACTCCCTCAGAGATACGTGACTCTCATCGAATTCCAGTTATCCAAACTGGCATTTCAATCCTGTAGATCAATCACTTAATCTTACAAGAACACAGAAAAGATCCAAAACACTTCAAAGCTAGCTTCCCAGCCTTATCCAATCTTATAGCTCCTTTTTGATCGGAGAAACTTATCCAAATCAAATCTCCGACTCCGGAATCCAAATTCCTTCGTCTCTTATCCACAAAAATATCCAGACAATCCCGGGCTGCCTACACCCTTCCTGATCAGCTCAACCTTCGCTGATGTCTCTAGACACAAACTAGGCCAATCAAGTCAGCAAAATGTCTGCTTAAGATCAACCAGAATCAAGAAACACAAACTCTCCTCCTCAAATATCTGAAGACTAAACTCACTTCTCCTGTCCAGAAAAGAAAAGTAGATGCACTTCCAAACTGCTTTTGCTGCACAACTCTGATCCGAAGTAGAAGAGAATGCTGAAGAAGAACACGAGCACAACTAGACAACATAACCCAAAAATGTGGTTCATCAGATCCATAAAGAAAACTCAGAAGCTTCTCCAAAACCTGAGCTGCTTTACCAACTCAATCACCTGGAACCATTCTTCCATTAAATTGAACCACCGGTAGCAGTCCTGGAATCCTAGTCGATAAGTAAACTCAATCTCCAGATGCGGACAAAACTCTGACCTCTCTGAAGACATCCCGAAAAACTCTGATAACCCAAGATATCACTCAAACAATCGCAAGTCTCTTTTGCGATCAATCCAAATAGAACATTACAGCTTACACATAACTAGCCAATCCATTGAAGAAACAGGTCCACTCTGCTGCTTCTGAACTCAACTTTAGAAAAACTGCTAAGCCAGAAGACTTCCTGCCGACACTGAACACTCCGAGCTGCACTGCTGTTACATATGCCAAAGATCTCCTAATCCAAAGTTCTTCGAGAAACTCGGACTTCAAATCAAACATAAACACCAGCTGAACACAGTCACAACACCTAAGCAGACTCACTTCCTTAAACTTGTTCCAAAGAAAACTTCTTCGGAAACATCCATTGTCATTGCATCTCATTACGCAGCTACTACTTCCTGAGGTATCTAAAATACCATCACTCACTTCTGCCTACTAACAGAACCAAACTCTACTCATCCAAACTCCAAAAATAGACTCTGAACCTTAACAGGTTTCCTTCAGAGATCGATGAAATCCTTCATCACAGCAAAATTCACTCGAGACGGTATTAGATCTATAGTCTCGAAAAATACACTTCCAACCTCAAATATTCAAACTCCAACCAATGGTACTCGTTTTACACACACTACTACCCCATCTACCTTTATAACTTATAATGGAAAACCCGAACAGGTAACCCAACAGATAGGTAGAAATATATATATATATATATATATATATATATATATATATATATATATATATTTAAAAATTACAAATACGCTCTCTCAAGATAGACACCACTCCAGAGCCTAGGTATTCACTCAACCTAATGCTATGATACCAAGTGAGACGACCCGACTTTCTCACCAAAGAAAATCGCATCATCTTAAAGAAATAAAGGGATAGAAAGGAGAAAAGAAAGAAGAGAAAGAAGAAACAACATCAGAATCTCAACAGCGGAACGAATAAATTATATTAATAACATAAATATTACATAGTTTACAACCACTATCAGAGTAACGCATATAATACAAAACGTACTAGACAATTATAAACACCTGTCTAGTTATTACAAGTCAAAACAACTTAGAAAAAACACAGAGACTACTCAGAGAAACCAACACAGCGGAATACTATATATCTATACGTAGAAGCCCCCTGCTCCATTGCTCCTCCATAATTCGTCAAAGCTAACCTAAGTCCCTTGGTTACTCATAAAAATTTGAGTACCCAAGAGTTAAGAAAATAGAAGATAAACTTCGGGTCAGACATGGGTCTGGTGTGAGTAACAAGTTAAGGTTGCTTAACTTTAAAAACCTTTGGAAAGAAAAGGTATCACGTAAGACTTCCCACACATAAACATGGAAAAGTTTTTACCTTACGCTAACCAATAGGAAATCCAGTGATATTATAATAGGTCTAGGGTTTTCAAATAAATATGAAATAGCCGAAATTGTTACATTTATTATATTCCAGCTACTAGCCACAAAAGTAGGTAATACAATCAAATCCAATGGCACATATTGGATTTTCGATTCCAAACAACGGCAGGGCTACTGGGGTACCGCCCGTCACAGTACGTGGCCTAAAGCAGCGTACCGAGGATCACTCCCAATCCCTTGCAACACAAAGCCGGAACCATCCCTTACTGGACAGTCCCGAACAAGACAACCCCAACAGTTGGAGCTCACAGCCATCCACACAGCCGAAATAAAAGGGACCTCTAGACAGGGGAAAATCTCGTCCTACTTGGGCATGATCCACTTACCTTGCTGCACCTTCCCTGTTTTAGCCATTCCCGATTGATGAGGCTTGAGGCTACGATTACCTTTAGTGAACACATCACTTAGAATGCTCATCGTCCACCTGGCGATGTTCTGAAAGCATTCAATCCATACAAGTTTGTTTCGGGTTCGAACGAAACCGAAGGCATTATCTCGTTACACTCATTTTGGAATCACCCTCAGAGTTAACGACAATAACCCTTGCACTCTGAATCTTCATCTTCGCTTGAGATTCACGACCTACCGTTAATTTGGATCGATGTGGTTTTCCGATATCCAAATATGGAAACTCGATCCCGGTCTCATCGAAATCCAAAACGAGTCTTTTAGGTCCAAGTTGTTTTAAAGTTTAAAACAATTCAATTATCTATACATACACAGATAGATAACTCACAGATCACAATTGATAATCAACATTATCAAAATAAACAGATGATCCATATTATCATCAAAATAGGTCATCCATATCATCATCACAATAGATATTCTATATTATCATCACAATGCAACCAAAGCATTCATACCACACAACATTACTTATCTCATTTCTGAGATCACATCCATTCAAGGCAATCAATACCATCCATTCATATATAAGCAATGATTTACTTCATCACACCATCTATAATTAATTTAAAATGAATTAAATTAATTACTTCCATCTCTAATTAATTTAAAGTGAATTAAATTAATTACTTCATCTTTAATTAATTTAAAATAAATTAAATTAATTACTTCAACATTAAATCTTGTTTACATACCAATTTAATTGATTACAATCAATTAATTCAAATTAATCCCCTTAATTAACCACCCTTGATTAATTATCCTTTAATTACATTCATGTACTTATCCTTAGTTAATTTCACAAGTTTATTATTCTTAACCAAAACAGTAATCAACCTTTAATTACTTCAATTAATTAATAACTATAATTAATAACATTAATCCTTAATTAATTACATTAATTAATCACCTTTAATCACTTGTCATTGATTAATTAATCATAATTAATCAACTTTAATTACATCATTAATTATATTAATTATTGATCCTTAATTATATTTAATAAATTATCGTCTTAAATTAATTACCTTAAGTAATTAACCCATAATTATTAATCCCCTCTTATTAACCATATTCAATAATTAACTAACTTAATTACTTCATTAAAACAAATTAATTTTTCCTTGATTGATTTCTTAATTAATCCCTTGATTAATTACTAAGTAATTTAATCCATATTACTTACATTATCAAAACATCTTCCATTAATTACATCTTGTAATTACCCATCAATTACTTAATTACTTCACTAAGTAATTTCCAATCCATTAATTACATTAAGTAATTATCATTAAGTCATCAAGTGTTTAAAATTAATTAAACTAAATTAATCAAATTAAACAATCACATTAAACTAAATTAATTACATTAAGTAATTAATTTCTTAATTACTTCATTAAGTTATTACACTTAAACAATTCAAAAATGATTATCATTAAATTAATTAATCTAATTAATTATTAAAATTAACCACATTAATTAATTATTAAATAATCCCAGTTAATGACCTTCATTAACCATTCTCTAATTACTTCATTAAGAAATTAACTTAGATTATCCCTTATTAATTACAATTTAATTTATCTTTAATTATCCATTAATTAGTATCAAATTAATTAATTAATTAACCTTGATTTTAACTTAATTTCTTAATTAAAAAAATCTTTAATCATTAATTTAATAATCTAATTAACGATCTTTAATTACACATTGATTAGCCCTTAAATATTTATTAATCCCCAATCAATTAAGTAACTAAATTAACTAATTACTTCTTAATTACCTTATTAATTAAACTAAATTCAAAAAATTTATCTTAATTAAATTTTAAGATAAAACATTTCTCAATTATGATTAATTTGTCATTAACAAATACATTTGAAATCAATCTACTTTAAACTTTTCTTCAAATTTCATTTAAATTTAAGATTTAAAAATGAATGCAAATTGACTTTAAACAAAGCTTAAAGACAATTCAAAACCTTAATTCACATGTTAAAGCAGTATTCATTTCATAAAGAAGATCAAAAAGAGATTTAAAACCAAGTTTATGTTTAAATTCAAATCATAGTTAGAAATTCACTTTAATATTTAAATTTGAAAACTTCCTTTTATTTCAAAACAGAAATGCATATTAAATTTTGATTCCAGATAAATCTTTAGATTTAAAAACCTATTTACAATTTAAAACCTCATTTTTAGAATACAAACTACCTATCTTTTTTTAAAGTAGTTAATTCAATTCAAATTTAAAACTTGACATTGTTTAAAAACTGAGATTTTAATTTTAATTTGGATTCTAGATTTCAAACTGGAATTTAAACTTAGTTCGAATTCTTGCTTTACATAAAAAAAACTTCTGTTTTGAAAATTTAAAACCTGATATAACAGGTTTTCTGAAAAACCTGAAATCAACCCGGGGCAAATCCTTGTTCGCTTCGAGTCAAAAACCCATCTTCCCCGAGCTATCTACCCAACTGCTTCGAGAAATTCTAGTAACTCTCTCCTGTTTCCAAAACTTAACCAAACATTATCAGACACTTCTCATCAACGTGCATATGCACGGGGACTACGACCACCATAGATCATCAGCGATGATCTCAACAAACCAGAAGATGACTCAGCAACCCACCACAATCATTGATTCATGCTTCAATTCTCGAAGTCGAGTTCGAGGTCCTCAAACCCAAACCCGGAAAACAAAAATCAGGTCCTCCTTCAAACCTCTCAACACCACCATCTCGCCGCTACGACCACCTGAAGGTCAGCCACTCCGGCCTCGACTTCAACTACGGCCATGCTATCAATTACCAAAATATCACAACACTCGATCAACTACACCAGCTGTGGTGATCAATTCTTAACTCACAGTAAAATTAGGGTTAAAAAAAACACTACCGCAACTTCCACATTGAATTCCATCACCAACTATGGTTTTTCCTAGCTTCTCCTACCCCTCTTCCATCACCAGGAAGAACCCCAAGCCTCCACTATTCAAAGATCACCAACAAATCAAAATAAACCCATTTCCAGTCAAAACCCAACTGCACCTCCAACCAATTTCGAAAAATCCTGATTCTAATGTTAAAAATCATATTTCAGTTGATGTTTTTGATATATAGTACTGGATTTACAAATCATACAGTATGAATTTTAATTCATATCAACATTCCATTGATGTTTTATACTTCCATAGGCTATCAAGCTTTAATTTACTTGATTAAATTTTTTAACAATAATCTAAGTTAAACAAACAACATTTGTTTTTAAAAAAAAACAGACCCTAACCACAACTAAGTTAAAAGGGAAAAGACTGAAAAGTGACTGGAAACAAACAGAGCACATAATTTATACACAACATGCATACATATAAAATTCACATTTGACATTCACGCAGTATTCTTTTTTCTCAACATACAAGCATGCAACAAAATTTTAAACTTTAAAATTTTAAAATTTACTCACCAATTTTTTAGAGATGCAGGACAGTGCTTCCATAAAAAAAATGCATTTGAAACTTTGCCGAAGACATTGTATGCAGAAAAAAATTTCCAGAATTTGAAAATGCCTTTGAACTCTTAGATCCTGAGTTGCCTTGAAAATGTAGGCTACATAATTTGATTTGAAGATGCAGACTTGGGTTCAAGATGTGCAGATGCTTTTTGTGTGAAATTAGCAGGTGTGGGTTTTTGAAAATGTGCATATTTGAAATTAAGGAGTTTTGATTTTGTTGAGAATAGGATTTTGGAATAGGGAAGTGATTTTTTTTGAAGATGCATGTAATTGCAGATTTGTTTGTTGATCTGCATTTGGTCATGAACTACAGATTTTGAAAAAAAACTTGAATTTGGGTTTTCATGTTTTTCAGATTTGTTTACAGATCTGAAGTTAAAGCTTCTCTTGTATTTGATGAGAAAAGGAAGAAAGAGATGAAGATGTAGGCTTATATAAACCAATTTAAAATTTTATAATTTTTTTAAGGAAAATAAAATAAAGGGGCGACACTTGTATAAATTTTTAACAATTGTCAATTTAATATGTTTATCTGTTTACATTTTTTACAAGAGGCTTTAAGAAATCAACACATGTTCTAAGTAGAGTAATTAGTATATTAATTTACGTGTTAATATATGTATTAAGCCTAATTAATTAGTTAATTAGTATTTAATATGTATATAAATTTATAAAAGAAATAAAAACAAATGATGCTTACAAACAAAAGCTTACATAAAAAATCAAAACAATTAAAAATCTATACTTGGGATTTTAAAACTTTATATTAAATTCCAAATCTAATATTTAAAAATCAAGTTATATATATAAATTAAATTTGAAATACAAATGCTATTTTTATTAAGAATCTAATTATAAAACAATTCACTATCAATATTATTTTTAAAAATGACTCATTATTAAAATTAAAATAATTATAAAAGAAATTATTTCTTTATAAATAAATTACCTATTTTATTAAGCTATAAAACTTTTTGTCGATTCAATTAAATTTAAAACTCAAGCCAAAATCATTTTAATCATTTAAACATCTATCTTATCAATTTTAAAATCATATATTTATTTATTGCATAGCTTTGAAAACTTAATATTAAATTAAACCAAAATTTCCAAATTATTAATGTATATATTAGAATTTTAAATCAAGATTCATTTATTAAGTTTAAACCAAGATTATTTATTTAATAACTTTGAAAAGCTTTATATTAAATAAAAACTAATTTTCCAAATTACTAAAATATTGGAATCAGAAAATATGTTTTATTTATTAAATTTAAAACAATGCTAATCTATTTACAATATAAACTATATATTTATATTATAAATAGAAACCAATTTATTATTTTTAAAAGATAAAATAACCAATGAAATAAATATTGAAGAAGATTATTAAATCAATTTGAAATATTTTTAACAAAAATATCAATATCAATTTGATTTTAATACAGATTATTAAATTGATATTGTTAAAAATTCTGGGATGTTACAGCTCCTTTCACATATAAGTACAGTTCATGACCCCCTTCCATTGTTGTTCAAATTTTAGAATCTAGTTCTTTTAATCACTATAATATAGTTAAAACTTAGACCACGTTGCATACACTAGTCTCATACTTCTTCATTCGAATCAAAAGTCTGAATTATTCATAAACATATTATGTCAAATTTGCATAGAATCTTTTATAACAAATATTTAATTATTTATAATTGGGAATAGAGCTGAAATTAGTCATACCCTATCACTTGTTAAATATTCAGTTAAATCTGGAAATTCAACATAGTCCTCATTATTAGTCCCATCTTCTACCATCTCATCAACATCAACTTCTTCCATTTCATTAAAAACATCATTTTTTTGAAGCAAGTCATTAGCATATTGTTCAACAATCTGCAACGGAAATAATAACATAAACTAAAGCTCAAATTAAAGGACTAAAAATGAACAGTAACTAAAAAGGCAAGGCAAAAACCATGCAAAAACTGTAAAATCGGCCACAAGTTTATGTATTGTTTGGAAATATGTGCCTGTATCGTATCGTTTTACGTTACTAAATATCAAACACCACACACCCCTTAGTATACCCAAAATGTAATGACCCGCAAATCCGTACCCCTTGAGTCAGCACTATTCTACAACAATCAACTCAAGTTGTACAGAAATACGAACCATTTGGGTTAAAGAAGAAGAGGTAGAAGAAGAGAAAACAAAATCAACATCAGAATCTAACCATCGCATCGGAATAAAATATAATAGATAATAAACACTCTTTACTCAACATCAAATATCCTTGTTTATATATTACATCATCAGAGTACATCAATCACAGCTCAACAACAATATCATACAAAGGATACTCAACAACTCAAGATACGCAACAACTCAAACAACGGAAATATATATATACAAGTACGAGAGAACGTATCGTCATCCATCCCGTCTCCTGAGCTCCACAGCATCATATCCTGTATTCTATAATACTCGATCTGACCCGAGCATTACAGTTAAATAATACCCAAGTCGGTCTGGAATACCAGCGTGAGAAAATCACACCCAATTGATTATTAAAGTTTCAAAATAATCATTTGAAAACAAAAGCATCTCGTAAGACCACGCCACAAATAAACATGTCGGGTTTTTACCTTACGATAGCTAAAACAATTTTTATAGAAATCCTCTGATATTATAATAGGTTCTATATACAAATACTTATAAAATAGCAGAAATTGTCACATCTATTAAATTCCATCTACTAGCCACAGAGCAGGTAATACAAACAAAACTCGTACAAGGCACGTAGGGAGAATGGATTTCCAACTAATGACTAGGCACTGGGGTACCACCTGTCACAGTACGGGGTCTAGATCACTGTACCGAGGAGTACGCCCGCTCCCCTGCAACACAAGGAAGGGACTACCCCTTACTGGATAATCCCGAGTGAGATCATCCCGCGGTTGGGATCAGCAACTGCCCACTAAGCCGAAATAAAAAGGGACATCTAGACTGGAATGACCTCACCCTGCTTGGGTGCTACCCACCTAGCCTTGCTGCATAACCCCTGATTTTCGGTCATTCCTATTTGATGAGGCTTGAGGCTAAGCGTTACCTCTTAAGAACAATATCCCTTAGAATGCCCGTCGTCCACCTGACGATGTTTCGCAAGCATTCATCCATACAAGTCCGTCCTGGGTTCGAACGGAACCGAAGGCACTATTCCGACTACATCCATTTTGGAAATATCCTCAAGATTAGTAGCGACTAGCCCTTGCACTTCACTGCTCCATCTTCGAATCCAAAATCGTTTTCACGAAACGTACAAACCGAATCGAAGTGGTTTTCGAGAAATAAATCTCGATCCCGGACTCTTCGAAACGATTAACGCATTTGGCCAATATTGATAGTCGGTTATTTAACTATCAATTAACATTCACAAACAACCATCAACCAATAAATAATTTTCCAAATTATTTATATATCTCAAAAATATCTTCACACGATATATTTTTATTTTTAATCCTTTGAAAACAGTTTCAAATCCTCATTCTTTTCAGAGTCAACTTTCCCAAATATTTTCTTTCTCCTCTGAAATCACCAAGCACAAAACTAGATTTTTAAAATAATTTAAAACACTTTACTTTGAAATATATATAATTTAAAACATTTAAGTTAAAAACTACTTTGATAATTTGTTAAAAATACACTATATAAATATTTGAAAATAAAGTTACTTAATAAAATATAAAACTAGATTTCCACTTTTGAAACAAAATACCAAGTCACTTTTTAAAATAATTACTACTATAATAGATTTGAGGAAATACTTACTTTAGAATTTAAATATTAGAAATAATAAATTTTCAAAACATACCTTTTAAAACAAATTTTAAAACTATTAACTTGTATTTAAAAATTTACTTGAAGATGTACTTAGTTATCCAGGGAGAATTCCAACTTAAACCACTTAAATCAATTTTCCAAATTGATTCCCAATTTATTTCCTTTGAAATAAATTTCTTTGCTTATCAGTTCATTTCGAAATTCAATTAATTATGGATTTTATTATTATTTTCAGTTTGATTTTTAAATCCTTTAACTGAAATATACAAGTTCTGGTTATTCCCAATTCCTTCTTTATTTTTCTTAAATAATTTAAATCCTAAATTTAAAATAATTATTTTATTCTTTTAAAAAGTAACATTGAAGTTTAAGTTTTTCTTAACTTTCTATTTATTCATAAATTTCTTTCCACACACATAATTTATTAATTAGCGTTTTGAAAACAATAATATTCTTATCCAATTCATTTTAGTTTATTCACATTCTTTATAATTATTTTCTTAAAAATTTACTCTTTTTATTTTTTTCTTTCCAAAAATCCAATGATATATAATTTGATAACTCAGAGTCCAGAATATATCCAAGCAACTATAGCATTCAATATTTCAATATAATTCATCACAGAATATCCACAAAGCATAACAGAGAATAAATAAACAATATATATATGATGAGGGACCCAGTTGGATCCCTCCAACCTGTTTTTCCCTGCATCCACAAACGGCAACACAATATAATATACCAAGTCCAAAATATCATACTATATCTCATCAATTCATTCAACCATTCAAACAATTGTTTAAATTTAATCATTTTAAATTTAATTTTAAACTGAGTGAGATTAACTCACCTGTGCTCTTAAATTTGCAATCCACTTCAATATTGCTTTCCTGATGTTTGACCTCGTATAAACATTTATAATTTTTATTAATATTCGAATCAACTAGACAATTAAATTTCCATCTACTTATTTAATTAACTAAGAGTTTGGGTTTTAAGCTAATAATTTGATTTTAAACTTTTCCTTTTTAATAAAAATATCCTTTTAGCAACTAAACAAAACTACTTCCATAATATATTTTATTTTTAAAATCAAACAAGTAATTCAAAATGTATATAAGTTTATTTATTTTATTTTTCATTTTGAAACTCATGTACACTTAAAATAATTTATAGATTCCCAAAACTTCCACATTTAAAAATTCCTGTTTACTTTCCAAATCTTTATATATATTCTGTTTACCACTATATATATGCATATATTCTAAATTAGAAACTGCATATATATATATATATATTTATTTATTAAATTAAATAAAATACATTATACCTTACTGTCGACTTCCCCACAAAATCGACGTGCCCGAACCAACCCTGAGAACCGCGACCATCGAATCCACGAGCTCCCCCTTTCGAACCCTTCGTGAACTCACCGCTGCGTTGACCCAACTCCTCACTCGCAACTCGCCGCAGCCTTCAATTCAAAGCCCTAGCCACCGCAAATCCTAGCTCGCCATCTCCTTAGGTCCACGCGTAGCCGCGTCAGCAACTGCCGCATTCGCGTACAGAGGAGGCACGACCCCGAAACCCAAATTCGAAGCTCCAAACTTGCGTCGAACGAGAAGATTTGCACGATGATTGAAGAGGTTCTACGATGCGGCCATTAATTTTTTTTTATACGAATCGAAAGAATTGATTTGTGATTTGAAGGAAGGGAGGGGTGTCGGCTGTTTTAAAACGAAGGGCAAGGGAAGATTTCGATTAATTGAAGAAAGATTAAGGTTTGTTATACGAGAAATATCGATTTGGGAAAGAACTCGCTCGGCTTTCAGAAGAAGGAACGAGAAGTCAACGATGGAAAAAAATAAGGGTAGCGTGTTAAAACGAATATGAGATGGCGTATACAAGAAGCTTAACCAATTAAATTAAATTTTAATAGGTTATTATCAATTAGATTCCTAGCACGTTTATATTTCGTACACTCACATACAAACTCCGATCAATACGAAATTTGAAATCCGATAATAGTTCAATATTACGGACTCAATGAAACTGGTTTCGACGTATTCCGAGACGGTGCCTCGGAAGGCTATTTTTAAATTCAATTCAAACTATAAAATTTTCAAAACTGAACAATTCAGTGTTACATTCAATTTTAACACTTCTATTATATTCAATGTTATCAATATAAATTTATAAGCCTTCAAATTATATTTTTAACAGGCTTAAAATCTCAGGTTTCATATTTTATCCAATTCAAATTATTTAATTCAACAATCAAATTGTCAAATAAATTATGATATTCTTAATTTAAATTGATAATTAACCTTTAAACAATTTAAAATCAATTAAATATTCTCTTTCCAAATGTTCAAAATTTTCGGGTCGTCACATTCCTCCCCCTTAAAAGAATTTCGTCCCCGAAATTACTAGTTAGGAAGAATGATCCAAAACCCATTACTATTTCCAAAACCAAACATTCTCATCAACTAGCCAAAACAATCTTTTAAATCAAAAACACCCCAAATTCCTTTCTAACCTTTCAACTTATCCATAAGTCCCAAACAATATCACCTACTTATCAATTCAAATTTAAACTTAAATTCAAATTTTATGTTGTCAAAATTTTCTCAAAATTTTTCTAACTCCCTAAATTTCCGAAAAATTTCGCCAGCGTCTCCTTTACGCGGCTGACTCGGTACAACTACAAAATGGCTCTATGGCCTCCCAATCCAAAAAGAAAACAAAAAGCCAAGTGGCTCAATCCAAATCCAAATCCCAATCAAATTTCATACCAAATTTAAATACATACCTTTTTGTCGAGCATTTCAAATTTATCTTCTTGAAATCAAAACCAATTTTCTTTTCCCTTTTATAATACCTGCATATCCTGCTTGGTACTAATATCCAAACACAACATTCCAGAAACATTTTATCGACTTCCTTACCAAATGTCCATATTCATCCAAATATCAACTTAGAATACATTTACAATATTCAATTTCCAATTAAGAATTGACCATTCCTTACTTAAGTTAACATAAGCATTTTATATGTTTTCTTATATTTATTTTCATCTTACCACTTTAGTTTATATCCATTCCTATTCAAATCGATTCCATCATTTCCGTATGAATTTCAATTTATCTTCAACTCTAAATTTTGAATTTTACTTTTCATTTATACTGGTTCATGTCATGATTTAAACTAGTTTCATTTACAATTTATTTTAGTTTCTATTTTGAATTCGTTTTGTCGTTAACAAATTTTCCAAAATTTTCAAAAATTTCTAACTCCCAAAATTTTTGAATTTTTTTGGCAGAGTCTCCTTTGTATGGAGGAGCTTTTGCAATTTAACAAAAGAGATAAATATATATACATCGACCCACACGGTCGGAAAAACCAAAAACAGTTCATATTTCCTATTTTAATTGCGTAGGCGTACCTTATTTAGCATTTTTAAGCATGCAGCTTATTATTTAGCAGTTAATACCACCCAAATCCAGCCATACGGCTTCCAGGTACCTGTACTTACTCAATTTAAACATGTAAGTGTCAAATATACAAAGTTTAACAGCATATCACTTATTTGCAATAGTTAAGACATATGAATTCTAAAAGAAACAGATACCAAACATTTTTCTGTAAGCAATTTATATAGTTCCCATGCTAATTCAACTGTTCCAATTTATTTATAACCATTTTCATTTAAATTTGAATGGTTTAGAACTCAATCGCTTACATTTAATTTATTCTTAAGCAAACTCAATTCATATTTAATTCCATTGATTTCAAAATCAATTTATTTTACTTTCACCAACTCATAGAATTTTAATTACTTCCATTTACATCCAATGACAAATTATTCTATGCAATTTGACAAGATTTATGTGAATAAATAAGTATTTATGTTTATAACCAATTTAAATTGACTCCAACTCAATTTATACTTAATTCTATTCCATATGAAAATTTATTCACAATCCATATATTCTGAGTTTCATTGCAGTTCAATTTTATTAACCAAATTAGTTCATTCAAAACCATTAACAACTTAGGTGCCATCTCCATTACCAATTAAATTCCTTTTTATTTTAATCCATTCACAATCATTTATTTAGCTCAACACATTCCATTAAAGTTCATTTACAATCCATTTATTTACATTTCATTCCATGTTAGTTTATTCCAAACAATTTTATTTAGATCGAAGACAATCCAATCTATTTCATCCAATAACCATTTCTCAACTTATTTAAACCACACTTCATTTGATACTTATTTATTCCATCATTTATTTATTTATTCAATATAATTAGTTTATCCACATTCACTTAAACTATTCTAATAAACTTGGAACATTCTATTTTTCTTATTGTCTCAAGTTATTTCAATCCCTTAATAATTTAAATGGTTTACAACTATTTATTTAAGCATTTTCATTCCATTAAATATTATCGGCAACACACCGAATATTATTTCAATTAAAATTTACTTTTACTTGATTTAAATCCAATCCACTATTATTAAACTTAATTTTTAGTTGAATTCAATTCAACTCTTTTCCATCTTTTAGCTTAAGTTTAGTCACTCCAATTTTATACTTAAGCTCATTTCGTTTCAAGTAAATCTTTCTCTTCCATTAAATTTAATTCTATTTCAGTTTAATCTCCCTTTTAAAATTTACAATTTCATTTGATTTGTTATTATCAAATTTTAACCTTCCAGATTCAGTCCATCCAATTTATTACATGGCCATTTCCAATTTATTTCCACTTAGTTGGATTTTATTTCCAATCCAAACCATTACTATTTAAACCCATTTCCCTTTATTTATTTATTTATTTATTTATTTATTATTCGATACATTTCAATTATATCTAATTTGTTAACACTTCAAGTTAAATTTGAATTAATAACTCAAGTTCTGATTCTACCATTCACTTTTAAATTACCATCAAATTTTATTAACCACAATGTAATTACATTTACATCACTATCGATCCAAGTCGAATGTGATTTATAACTTGATTTTTATTTTCCAACTTCATCATAAACTCACAATTCAATTTCATTAACTAATTTATTAAAAAATTTGTTCTCCCTTTATTTATAATCCAACACTTGAATTTTAACTCCAAATATCACTCCATTTAATTTTCTTAGTTCAATTTAGTTTATAATTCAAGTTTTGATTTTATTTCTATTCTCCAATTCATCAATACTATTTATTTGGATTTTCTATCCAATTTTTCAATTTATAAGTCACAACTTATATTTCATACAATCACACTCATTCTAGGCTTGAATATATTCATCCTTATTTTTAACTCAAGCCTTATGCCTATTTATAACCCAAGCATATTTTTATTTCATGGATTTCTAATTCTTTTACAAGTTATTCTGATTTATTTAACTCAATCTAATTCTTATTCCAATTCAATTTAATTTTACTCCAATTTATTTAACTCAATTCGATTTCAACTTACTTCGAATACAACTTGTTAACCCAGCTTCCTCTACGAGTTAAGGAGTCTACGAGATAAGGTCTACGACTTAAGGCCTCTACGGGTTAAAGAGCCTACGAGATAAGGTCTACGACTTAAGGCCTCTATGGGTTAAAGAGCCTACGAGATAAGGTCTACGACTTAAGGCCTCTACGGGTTAAAGAGCCTACGAGATAAGGTCTACGACTTAAGGCCTCTACGGGTTAAAGAGCCTACGAGATAAGGTCTACGACTTAAGGCCACTACGGGTTAAAGAGCATACGAGATAAGGTCTACGACTTAAGGAAGTTTACGACTTAAGAAATTACAACCTAAATGACCCAAGGGAGTAACGGCCCAACAACCTAAAGGGACTATGACTTAACGACTCAGGGGACGAGGAGTTAAGACGACTACACCTAAGTCGTGACGGACTTACGACCTTTGCTAGGTCGTTCACGACCTAAGGCTACAGAGGCAAATTCAATACCGCATCATGACTCGTTAACTCCAGTTAAGCCACAAGCCGAGAATCAGTTTAAGTCGGTCACGACCTACGACATATGGTAAGTCGTACACGACTTAAGACTACGAAGTTAAGGTTCAATGCCGCATCGCTTATGAGAGGACTGGTTGACTCATTTGCGACTTAGGACTTGTGATATATCTAGGGTTCAGCAAGGATGCCTTTAAGAAGTCTCGACCCAGCATTTAAGTGACAACTGACCCACGACTTAGTCTAAGTCGTCCACGACCCAACTTAGGTCGGTTACGACTCAGGACTTGGTAATGTTTCCTGCCTAGAATTGCCTATAAATACGACCCTAGCTCCAACTAGAGGGGGACTTTGGGCTCATTTCCTTCAAACGCCGTTACTCTGCTGCATTCCAAACCAATCCAATCCAACACTTGAAGCTCTCAAGACATTAAGAACGCTACAAACAACTTCAAGAAGAGATCACATACATCCAACATGGATTCGAAAACTCTCATCTTCATCGAAGTTTAAGCTACTTGTTCTAAGTCTCTTGTAATTCAAAGTGTATTGTATTTGGGAAGAATTGTATCATCTTATAACGAGATTATTAATAAAAATACTTAAAGTGGACGTAGGCTATACCCTAAAGCCGAACCACTATAAAATTGTTGTTGTTTACCGCTTTTCTACTATTATCTGCTTGTAACCTGTTCCCGAGTCGTCGGGTGGTGCTTTCATAACTACAACTCATACACCGGGGTGTTAGCGTTCAAATTTAAGCGTTAACATTTTTGGTGCTTTCACTGAGAACTCGAACTCAGGCAAGTTATCATCATTGCTTCACAGAGGTTTGTAGAGAGAATTTCCCTGAAAACCAGAAGTCTATCCGAGATAATGGCTCCTGGAAGGAAGAGTAGATCTGTCAGATCTGGGAATATTCAAGAGGGAACCTCCGCTTCTCCTGTACCTAATCAACCCACTCCGTCTGCTGGGGTTACGAAAGCGGAGTTGGATGCTGTAATATTAGGGCTGAACCAGCAGATAAATGCCCAGAATGCACAATTAGAGGCTCAGAGTGCCCAAAATGCTCTAATTCTGAATAAGTTGAATGATTTGCTCGGGGCAAACAATCAACCGGCTGGTAACGGAAGGAATTATGCTGGCAACGTTCGTGATGCTAATGAAAGGAATGCTCCAGAAAGGGCTGCCAGTCCCTTTGAGCAAACGCTTCCTGAGGTTGGTGGATCTGGAACTCGACATGATGAGGAGTATCTTTCTGGAATGGTCCGGCAAATCATGAGAGAAAGTATGCAAAGGGTTGAAGATGAGAAAGAATGGGGTTTCGCCCCAAGTAAAACTCCATTTACCGAGAAAATCTTAAAGGCGGAATTTCCAAGGAAATTTGTCCCTCCAACTATCTCAGCTTACAAAGGGACAAGTGATCCGAATGAATTCTTGTATAAATATGATTGGCACATGACAGGTGCCAGAGCCTCTGACGAGATAAAGTGCCGATATTTCCCCGTGTACCTTGAGGGTGTGGCTCTACTGTGGTTCACCAAGTTGCCAGTCCGATCTATTGATCAGTTTTCAGACTTGACCCGAAAGTTCAAGGAACAGTTCAGACTATATGCTTCAAAGGCCAAGGACATCATGTCGTTGTCAAGTATAGAACAGAATCCTGGTGAATCTATCAGATCTTTCTTGAACCGCTTTAATATAGCGCTGGCAGAGGTGGACAATGCTGAACCGCGAATGATATTGACTTATCTGATGAGGGCTATTGATAAGTCGAGCGAATTTGGGAAATGGCTAAACATGAAGGAACCAACCTCCCTCGAAAAGTTCTACAAAAAGGCAGATGAATTCATACGCCTGGAAAGCCGTCCTGTACCGGTGAAGGCAGTGTCGGAAAAAGCTGAAGATAACACTGTTGCTCCACGCAAGAATGAATCTGTAGGGCAAAAAAGGGAAAATAACAATGGGAAGAAACAGAGTAATCTGAAGAAGCCCCGATCCTTCAAGCCATCAGAGTATACTCCTTTATCAGACACGCCGGAGCATATCTTCCTTGCCATTAAAGATTCTGTTGACCTCCCTAAACCTATCCCTTTGAGGACCGGAAAAAAGGCTATACAAAGTGGGAAGTTCTGCCGCTTCCATAATCAACCCGGTCATGAGACCGATGAATGCCGCCAGTTGAAAAATCTGATTGAAGAATTGCTAAGAGAAAACAAGCTGCAGCAATTCGTGAAAAAGAATAGCAACAATCCTGCATCGTCAAGTCAGGGGCAACAGGCTCCTGTTCATCAGCCTAGGATAGGTGAGAAAGCTACGGGGCATGAATCTGGAAGGCCCATTATCAATGTCATTACAGGAGGGCCTCACCCAGCTGGCAAGAGCTGGGGAAATATGGAGAGATATGCCAGGGCTTTGAAATATGTTCTAGCCGAAGAAGACGTCTTTGTTTTAGAAGACACTACGCCCCTGAAACAACAGAAAACTTTCAGTGATGATATTATTTTCAGAGCCAGAGATTCCTCAGGTATCGAAGCTCCTACCCTAGATCCCTTGGTCATCTCAGCTGGTATCGGACCGGCCATTGTCAGAAGAGTTCTCATTGACTGCGGAGCATCATGTAATATCCTCTTCAAGAAGACATTCGACCAAATGAAAATCCCTTAGGTCGATGTACAAGCCTCATCGCAGAAGATCGCTGGCTTCACCGGGGAGCCAAAGCAACCAATAGGAACCATCGATCTGCTAGTAGAACTTGGGGAAGGAGAAAGGAAAGTGGTTCGCAAGCAAACATTTTTGATTGTCGATGAATTTTCTGCTTATAATGCTTTCCTTGGCCGTCCAACGCTCGCAGCGTTCAAAGCTATCCTAGCCCCGTGGTGCGTCACTATTAAATTCCCTACAGACAATGGAGTAGGAGTTATAAAAGGGGATCAAAATGCTGCGCGAGAGTGCTATTTGACAGAGTTGCGAGAGTCAAGAAAAAGGGAAATGGGAAAGGATGCGGCCACCCCGGTCCGCATCAAAGAGCCAGCCTTGTAGCAATTACGGGGCGGACCCTGCACTGGCGAGCATAGCGGGGCACGGAAAGAGATGGATCCCAGAAAAGCCAGTGCAGGGGAGAATAGAGTAGTGCCGGTTGAAGCGACGGTACCGGTACCTGTTGACCCGAAGGACCCAAATAAGGTGTTGAATGTGGGTTCACAACTTAATGTGTCAATTCAGAATATCTTGATATCATTCCTGAAAGCAAATCTGGATGTCTTCGCTTGGACTCATGCTGATATGTGTGGAATATCTCCAGAAGTTGCAGTACATGCTCTGAATATTGACCCAAAGTTTACACCAGTAAAACAGAAAAGAAGAACCCAAGGTCCAGAAAGGTCAGCAACATTAAAAGAGGAAATTGATCGACTCATGGAAAATAACTTCATCAGAGAATCTACATATCCGAACTGGGTTTCAAATCCTGTGTTGGTTAAGAAAGCTAATGGAAAATGGAGAGTGTGCATCGATTTTTCAGATCTGAACAAGGCCTGCCCCAAAGATTGCTTTCCTTTACCCAGGATCGATCAACTGGTAGATGGAACAGCGGGACATGAATTGTTATCTTTCATGGATGCCTACTCCGGATATAACCAGATCATGATGCATGAACCGGATCAGGAGGACACGAGCTTTATCACCGATGTTGGTCTTTATTGCTACAGAGTTATGCCCTTCGGTTTGAAGAATGCAGGGGCAACCTACCAAAGACTTGTTAATGCTATGTTCAAACCGCAATTGGGCAAAACTATGGAAGTCTACGTCGATGACATGTTAGTAAAGTCTAAGAAAGCAGCGGATCACATTGAACACTTGGCAGAAATGTTCGCAGTCCTCCGGAAATACAGAATGAAGCTCAACCCTCTGAAATGCACGTTTGGGGTCGAGTCTGGAAATTTCTTAGGGTTTATCGTCAGCGCTAGGGGCATTGAGGCTAGTCCAGCTCAAATTACTGCCTTGAAAGAAGTCAAAGCTCCTAGAACAAAGAAGGAATTGCAAAGTCTCAATGGAAAAGTTGCCGCCTTAAGTCGGTTCATTTCCAAAGCCACAGATAAATGCATCCCATTCTTTGACGCCCTAAAGAAAGGAAAGAAAAACTTCAATTGGACTCCCGAATGCCAAAAAGCCTTTGATGAATTGATTCGCCATATGGAGACGCCTCCAATACTTTCTAGGCCTGGCGATGGCGAGGATCTTCTTATATACTTGGCAGTATCATCACACGCTTTAAGTGCAGCGCTGATACGGGAAGACAAAAGGATTCAACATCCACTTTACTATATCAGCAAAAGACTCACTGGGGCAGAGATGAATTACTCTAAGTTGGAAAAACTCGCCTATTGCTTACTAATTGCGTCTAGGAAATTGAGGCAATATTTTCAAGCTCATCCTATCAGAGTCCTCACTGATCAACCTTTAAAGCAAGTCCTGTTTCGCCCTGAAACTTCGGGTCGTCTTCTAAAGTGGAATGTTGAACTCAGTCAGTATGACATCACTTATCATCCCCGGAAAGCGATCAATGGACAAGCTTTAGCGGATTTCATTGCAGAATTTACAGATAAGGGTAACAGTGAGGAAGAAACGTTCGACAATTCCCCTATCCAGTGGAAGTTATATGTCGATGGTGCAAGAAATGATTACTGTTCTGGAGCCGGAGTCGTACTTGAGACTCCTGAAGGTCGGTCATTATGCTATGCACTAAGATTGGAATTTCCTTCAACAAACAATGAAGCCGAATATGAAGCTCTTATCGCAGGACTGAAAATCGCTAAAGAACTAAACATACGAGCATTACAGATCTTTAGCGATTCTCAGCTTATTGTATGCCAAGTCAAGAAGGAATTTCAAACGAAAGGGGGAAACCTGCCCGCTTACTTGTCGAAGGCTTGGGAACTTCTGTGTGAGCTCGATCACTATTCAATAAGCCACATTCCTCGGGAAGAGAATATGAAGGCAGATTCCCTCGCAAAGTATTCAACTTCTGGTGAAGCTCAACTATTGGGATTGGTCCCCGTAGAAGTCATTTCAGCACCAAGTATAGACGAGATGGATATTGACTGGATTATGAATGTATCTCAAGAACAAGAGTCATGGATGACTCCAATACTGGACTACCTACTCAGAGGTTCTCTGCCAGAAAATTCGATAGAGAGACGAAAGCTACTAAGGAAAGCCTCTCGCTATGTAATTCAGGATGGCCGATTATACAGACGGGGATTCTCAATGCCATTGCTTCGATATGTATCCAGGGAAGAGTCCAAAACAATCCTAGCTGAGGTGCATGGAGGAGAATGTGGTGATCATTCAGGTGGTCAAACATTAGCAAAGAAAATTCTCCGATACGGATATTTTTGGCCAGAAATTAATCATGATGCTGCAAGCTATTCCCGAAAGTGTGACAAATGCCAAAGATTTGCCAAAATTCCTAGAGCACCTTCAACTGAACTCACACAAATGGTCAGTCCATGGCCATTTGCAATTTGGGGAATGGATCTCATTGGGCCGCTACCGACTGCCAAATCAGGGATTAGATATGCTATTGTTGCAGTTGATTATTTTACTAAATGGGCTGAAGCTGAACCATTGGCTACTATCACCTCTAAGAAGATGATAAGTTTCGTGACCAAGAATATCATTTGCAGGTATGGTGTGCCTCAGAAAATAATCACAGACAATGGTACTCAGTTTGAAAGCGAGGAATTCCAAGATTTTTGCAGGCGATTCAAAATCCAGAAAAGCTTTTCAGCAGTTGCTCATCCGCAGGCAAACGGGCAAGTGGAAGCAGTAAACAAGATCATCAAATCAACCATCAAAAAGCAACTCGAAAGAGCAAAAGGTGGTTGGGTCGATAAGCTACCACTTGCACTATGGGCATACAGAACCACTCACAAAACTGCGACTGGGCACACTCCTTTCTCATTAGCATACGGGTCGGAAGCAATGATCCCGGTAGAAGCAGAGGTTCCTTCACACAGAAGGATCCATTTCAACCAAGCAGAAAATGAAAGGCTACAGCTTGAAGCGCTAGACTTCCTTGATGAAAAAAGAGATGAGGCTAATCTCAGAATTGCAGCTCATCAGCAAAGAATAGCCAGACATTTTAATTCCAAAGTTCGCCAACGCAGCTTTGAGATTGGAGACCTAGTCCTGAAGAGAATTATGACAGCGACAGGTGTGTTTGGGCCAAATTGGGAAGGACCGTATGTAATAGGTCAGAAGCTTCTTGACGGCACATTCAAACTCACCATTGTTGATGGAGATCAAATTCCAAGGGCATGGAACAACAACCATTTGCGTCCATACTTTACTTGAAAATTTTGTTGAAATATTGTAAAAAGAATTATGAATGTATGATTCTTGTAATTGAAAGCAATTGTAAAACTGATGCAAGTAAATAATGAAAGAATATAAAGTGGATGTAGGCCCAATTTCCTGGCCGAACCACTATAAATCTTATGTTCCTTATTCCTATTACATGTTTTCTTTATTTTCGATATGAAAAGTACATAGAATGTATTGCTGAAATGTCGATTTAAATTTTTGCAGACAATGGAAGTGAAACTTGCACGTAAAAAGACCGAGTGATTCTCGCCAAATTTCAAGTCACAAAAGCCCCGAATTCAAATCCTAGATAGGAAGTACTTCAATTGAACGGCCTATGATTTCGACAGAAACGGGTCTTTGCTAATAAATTGAGATCGTTTAAACAAACAAACGTCCAATTAAGAAGCTAGTGCTCGTTCTCACGAAATTGCCTGACAGTGAAGCGCACTTCCTTGGATTAAACAAGTTACCAAAAAAAAATAAAAAAAAAATAAAGAGGAGGCAGAGGATCATTGAAAAGGAATAAGCAAGTGAACAGAGGAACAACCAAAGCCATCATCGGCAGCACAAGTCCTCTTCGGAGACACAACTCTTCGGAGGATAAAGACCTCTAATGGGTCATACGCCACAAAAAAGAAAGTTCTCTACTCAACAAAAAAAGATTGGAGGAGTCATGACCCTCCAACCATGAGAGAGTAACTTCCAGGCGATGAAAACCCTCTCTGAGGCACATTTCACCAGGAGTTGAAGTGTTATGACCCCTCTTCGGGATTTCACTTCACCAGAGTTGAAATGCAAACGAAATAAAAGCCCTCTTCGGAGGCCCATTTCACCAGGAGTTGAAGTGTTATGACCGCTCTTCGAGATTTCACTTCACCAGAGTTGAAATGTAAACAAAATAAAAGCCCTCTTCGGAGGCACATTTCGCCGGGAGTTGAAGTGTAACAACCGCTCTTCGGAATTTCACTTCACCAAGGTTGAAATGCAAAGACAAAATAAAGACCTTCCTGAAAGCCCACGTTTCACCGAGATTGAAATAAAACTTCCAAGTGTTGAAACGTGAAAAGGCTTTCTTCGAAGGCACAACTCTTTGGAGGTACACGTTTCACCAAGATTGAAATAAAACTTCCAAGTGTTGAAACGAGAAAAATCCCTCCTTAGAGGTACAACCCCCTCCCGGGGACACAATCAAGAAGAAAGACCTCTTCGGAAGCCCACGTTTCACCAAGATTGAAATAAAACTTCCAAGTGTTGAAACGTGAAAAGGCTTTCTTCAAAGGCACAACTCTTTGGAGGTACACGTTTCACCGAGATTGAAATAAAACTTCCAAGTGTTGAAACGTGAAAAATCCCTCCTCAGAGGTACAACTTTGTATATAAAAAAGAAAAAGAAAGTTAAAGTGCCCTTCAAAGGCCCACTTTACCACATAGAAGAATTCACTTGGTAAAATATGCACATAAGTAAAAGAAAAAAGTGATTTCTTCGAACGACAAAGCGTAGAAACTTATACGAAGGGAGTTGTACTCTACAAAAATTTTCTTTAAAAAGAATAAAATAATTATTCTTTAGCAAATAAGAGTGCAAGTCCCCTCGAAGTATAAGATATTGCAGCAAGCTTAAGGTATGGGGGCAACATGGTATAATAGTATAGCTGCATCAGTAAAGTAATACTCAAACAACATACCATAAGCCCGCTGCAATATCATATAAATAAACTTGTGCAAAAATGAATAATAAATGCATTCAAACAGAAGTCTGTACAAACAAAGGATCATTTTATTCAATTGAAATGCAGGTACAGGTTTCAAAATAAAGAAAAGCGGGGGCCGGTACCCGCACAATTCTCGACCAGTACATACAAAAGGCAAAAAGCTAAAATGTTCACTTCTTTTTACTACCTTTGGACCCTTTTCCCGGCCGAATGATTAGCTTTTTAGGCCGGTCAGTTGGCACAAGGGAAGAAGGAGGGGTAGGTGCAGCTGGTCCAACTTCTGGCTCCCCTTCAGTAACAGTGATTATCTTCCCCCTCCTCTTTGACGTTCCGTGCTTTTTCCTCCTCTTTGAGGAAGACTCACTTCCCGGAGTGGCAAGTTTAGACAAAGTTATGTCATCAGAAGGGGTCCGCTCCGGGGATATCTCACCTCCCACAAGTCCCTCGTCTCTATGCTCTTGCGAAGCGATGGGATCGTCTAAACCATGGAGGGCTTCTATTTGTTCCTCTTGCGACCCGGGCTGAGAAGCAGAAGGAGGAGCCACCTGGAGAGACGGAGGAGGGATAACCGGAGGAGGAGAAATCTGAGCGGTGCTTGATACTTTCTCTGTAGAAGAAAAGAGGTTAAAGTCAGTAAAGAGAGGAGATGAAGGCTCATCAAGGTTGAGAAAATAGTCAAGGAGCTCATTAAACCCATGTGAAGTAAATGAGCAATCCACTTGAGCGAAATTTACAGTGGAATTACCTGCAGAAGTTGTCTTTATTACATCAATTTCATAGTCCGGGGCTTCAGCACTCTCTTGCGATTCATCTGTAACTTGAGTAATTTTGGCCCCGGTATCAGTTTGAGCAGGGATCGGTACATAAGAGCTAGAGCCAATAATGCCAGCATCGACCGAAGTTGAAGGAGGGACAGGAACAGTCAAATTTGTTTCTTTTTCTTGATGCTCTTCCCCCACTATTTCAACCCGCGATCTGGCGAGTTGCTCCTTCCCTCTGGCAAGGGCTGCGCGAGCTTCAAAGTCTAAGTAGTGCAACTCCAACTCCTCTTCAGTGTACCCGGCCCCTTTAAACATATCTAGTGCGGCCTCCCACACTTCGGCCAGGGTAATCTCATACTTGGGGCCCAGGAATGCAAGACTGCCACGCCCTAATATACATTGCAAGTAGAAATCAAATAGTGTCGAGCCAATATCAGCTTTGGTAGCTTCATGGGCCTCTTCAGCTGTAATTCTGCCCGCAACAGCCTCATCCCGCTCTCTCTCGACTTTGGATAATTGGGCTTTCAATTTTTCAATCTCTGCAGCCTGAAGGCCAGTTTGTCCTCGTAACTGAGTAATGTCAGTACGGTTGCCCTCTATAATCTGCTCCAACTCATCAGCCTTGGCCTCAACATCCCTTTGCGCGGCATGAGCATCCCGCACCTGTTGAAGAAGCACACTCTCCCTTTGAGAATAAGAAGTGGAAGAAGTAGCAAGCTCCTCTTTAAGTTTCCCAACTTCTGCCTCAAGTTTCTCATTATAATCGGCAATACTCCTCATTTCTGCATCATGCTGTTTAAGGATCTTTTGCCATTCAGTTTTGTCGTTCTCCATGGTAAGCATAGCTTCGAGATTGGCCCTATTCACCCTTTGGAGCTCATCAACGAGTTTCTGCCAAGATGACATCCTCTCAATATCGGTTCTGACTGTATCAAGGTTCCGTAGCATAGCACTTTTATCTGTGGGAACCAGATCGAGGTCAAAGCGAACTCCTTTTAAACACCAATTAGGAAATCGGCGTTGAAGAGTGGCTGGACCTGGTCCAACTTGGTAAGATGGCCTATTGATGATTGCTTGGATATCAGTAGGGGAAGGGGCAGGAGATTGAGAAGAAGTAGGAGCAGTAATCTTCTCTGAAGGCGCAGGCATTGGCTCCTCAATAACTTTGGCTCGTTTACTCGAGTCATCAGTTGTGTGACTCTTCCCTCTATCATCATGAGATTTGCGTTTAAGGGAGTCACTCTCTCTGTAGGAGGAATCATGTTGACTGTCTGGTCTTCCAAAGCGTTCTTCATAATCACGTCTTTCCCGAGCCTTCCGGGCTGCCCTTTCTTCATCAGTCTCTCTATGAATAGGAGGATAGGATTGATAGCCATACTGGCTGCGTTTCCCATATCGCTGAAAGTCATCATAGTACGAGCTGCCTCGCCTCATTGGTAAACCTAAAATTGAAAAAGAAGAAATAAAACTTGAGAATCCTTCAAATGTTAAAAAAGAGAGAGCATAAAAGTGCCAGGAATTCTAAGTGTGTGTGATGTGCAAACTACGCGCATCAATCTACGAACCACTCTTTAATTGAGGAGTAGTTGTGGGTGTAATAGATAGCGTCAACTCTTGAGTCGACGGCGACTGTTGCAAAGTAGAAGTAGCTTCAACTATTGAAGAAGAAATCCCGGCAGTGATAGGATCTTCTTTAAAGATCTCTTGTGAAGTAGCAAAAAGGTCGCTCAGTCCTTCGAAGGTATCGTCCCTGCTCTGCTTAACGGGACTGGATTTCTCAGCTTTTTCACCAGATTCTTGTGAATGATGGGAAGATCCCTGAGGCTCTTCTTCCTCGATAACCGGGGCAAGTTTGTCAGATGGCCCCACAGCATCAACAGAAGTGGAACACTTCACTAGCGAAGCCTCAGGAGCAGGTCCTTTAGATATGGATGTGCTAGTAGAAACTGAGGCATCCAACACTCTAGCTGGGGAGTCTGGAATTTCATGAGGACGCGTAGAACGAGAAGTATGCAAAAGTCCGTACTGATGCAGAAACTCATCTTTCAACAGAAATTGAATATCTCTCTCCTCAACCGGCACGGCCTTAAGCCTCTCAAAAGTCGACTTGTGACTGGGATTCCTAGAGGGAGGAGGCAGCGCTGAAAATAAAAAGAAGCAGAATTAACACTTAGCAGGTCAGTCTCACAAAGGCCAGATAACAAACGAAGCAAGGATGGGTGATCTTACTTCCTTCCCTCCACAGAGCATAAAACCCCGGGGGGCAACGAACGAAGAAGAACTGGGTTAGAAACCCGTGAGCAGTGTCAGGAAGGCCAACAATTAATTTGCGGTTTCGGGCGCTTCTCACAACAGTAATAGAAGGATGATCTTTGGTCCGGGTAAAGGAGCATAAGTAACAAATTTCATCAAAGCTCAGAAGTCGATCAAGTGTTCTCCTAAATAGCACACACAACCCCATTAGAATGGCGTAGCCATTGGGGTGTAGTTGGGATGGAGCAATGGCCAATTGATGAAGAAGTTGTTGGAAAAAGTCATTAAAAGGAGGAACGCCCCCACTTAGGCACATTTGTCGGTTAACTGTCACAAAGCCAGAAGGTGCTATGTCAGCAGTGTTACTTCTCTCAGGAAGAATGGCATCTGATTCAGCAATGCCAAACTGAGCACACAGCTGGCGAAAAACTTTATATGATAGTGTAGTAGGAACTCTTTCAGGAGGATTAACTAGTGGAGCTGGAAGAACAGTTGCCTCTCCCGTCTGAACTGTTGCATCTTCTTCCTGAGAAGTCATTCTACACAAGCAACTGGATATTCAAATATGAAGGTGCACGTTTCCTAAAAGTGTGAAGTGTCGTGCAAAACTGATAAAAATAACAAGTAAATATAACTGGAGTTAAACTGGTCGACGATTGATCGACTACGGTAATTTCAGAACTTGTTAATCTAAAGTTCAAGCATAATATTAGTGCAGGCTGGTCAGTTTCAATTGACTATTTCAATGTTGCTTTAATATTCTACTTGAAATTGATGGCACTTCGTTCACACAATTTATTTAAGTTAATTATCTGTTATTAACTAATCTGTCATTTGATGTGGGCGGTCGATGGCAGTATATTCGTCCCAATTTTCTGTAAATATCATATTAAACAGATTGTTAACCCACAAGTTAAAGTAATCTGTAAAAGAATGCAGCAAAGTTCAACAGTTCAAAATCCATGCAACAGTTCAAGGTCTAAGCAGAGTTTAAAAATGCAAGTGCTGAGTCGTAGACGACTCAAGAGCTAAGTCGTAAACGACTCAAGTGATAACTCGACAACAACTTAAGTGCTAACTCGTCTACGAGTTAAGAATTTTTCCTTCGGGTTAAGTTAAGTCGTTGGTTCTCTGGTTGACTCGTCCACGACCTAAAGGATTATGAGGAGAGACAGGATAGGTCGCTTCACTTTTGAGTCGTTGATGCCTTGAGTCGGTAATCCTTTGAATCGTGAGTCATAAAAGAGAGACAAGACTTCAAGTCAGAAAGATACGAATTCTTCTAAGTCTTAACTCGGTTACAACCTAAAACTCATGCCTCAACTAGACGAATAACCCTATCTCCACTCCTAAACCCATAAACCGTCTCACCCCTAAACCGATGAACCCACTAACTATTATCTCGTCTTCTCCAAACCCCTAACAGCCTAATAAAAATAAAATATAAATAGATTGAAACTCGTTATCTTCTCCTCGCGAATTATCCAAAACCTAACCAAACTTCCTCGAGCTCACCAGCAATCGATCGTGGCAACAATCGTGATGAAGCGTGGTATAAGGAACTGGATTAAAGTTGTCAATGAGGGGTCCAGATTTGCAAGTTAATGGCTATCGCGGAATCAAATGAACTGCGGATTTACTTACGCGATGCGATGATGAGGATTATGGGGACTGAATCAACGGTATGATGAACTGGTTGAATTTGTTTCCAAAAGCTCGAGGACGTGTTAATGGCAGAAATAGCTCAGGGGTAAGCAATGAGAAGAAGGAAATAGGAGGAACGACCCAAGCATTTTATACCTCAGGGAAGTGGAACTCAAATCGGCACACCAGGGTTATGATGAGTCGAAGCATACGACTTACGACTTAAGGCATGTGCTTCGAGGGGCAAGTGTTAACCCAGCTTCCTCTACGAGTTAAGGAGTCTACGAGATAAGGTCTACGACTTAAGGCCTCTACGGGTTAAAGAGCCTACGAGATAAGGTCTACGACTTAAGGCCTCTACGGGGTAAAGTGCCTACGAGATAAGGTCTACGACTTAAGGCCTCTACGGGTTAAAGAGCCTACGAGATAAGGTCTACGACATAAGGCCTCTACGGGTTAAAGAGCCTACGAGATAAGGTCTACGACTTAAGTCCTCTACGGGTTAAAGAGCCTACGAGATAAGGTCTACGACTTAAGGAAGTTTACGACTTAAGAAATTACAACCTAAATGACCCAAGGGAGTAACGGCCCAACAACCTAAAGGGACTATGACTTAACGACTCAGGGGACGAGGAGTTAAGACGACTACACCTAAGTCGTGACGGACTTACGACCTTTGCTAGGTCGTTCACGACCTAAGGCTACAGAGGCAAATTCAATACCGCATCATGACTCGTTAACTCCAGTTAAGCCACAAGCCGAGAATCAGTTTAAGTCGGTCACGACCTACGACATATGGTAAGTCGTACACGACTTAAGACTACGAAGTTAAGGTTCAATGCCGCATCGCTTATGAGAGGACTGGTTGACTCATTTGCGACTTAGGACTTGTGATATATCTAGGGTTCAGCAAGGATGCCTTTAAGAAGTCTCGACCCAGCATTTAAGTGACAACTGACCCACGACTTAGTCTAAGTCGTCCACGACCCAACTTAGGTCGGTTACGACTTAGGACTTGGTAATGTTTCCTGCCTAGAATTGCCTATAAATACGACCCTAGCTCCAACTAGAGGGGGACTTTGGGCTCATTTCCTTCAAACGCCGTTACTCTGCTGCATTCCAAACCAATCCAATCCAACACTTGAAGCTCTCAATACATTAAGAACGCTACAAACAACTTCAAGAAGAGATCACATACATCCAACATGGATTCGAAAACTCTCATCTTCATCGAAGTTTAAGCTACTTGTTCTAAGTCTCTTGTAATTCAAAGTGTATTGTATTT
Organism: Allium cepa; assembly: GCA_030765085.1. Classification (NCBI taxonomy): domain Eukaryota; kingdom Viridiplantae; phylum Streptophyta; class Magnoliopsida; order Asparagales; family Amaryllidaceae; genus Allium; species Allium cepa. Next base: position 955,445,795 of record CM060939.1, on the reverse strand, counting down.
GGGAAGAATTGTATCAGCTTGTAACGAGATTATTAATAAAAATACTTAAAGTGGACGTAGGCTATACCCTAAAGCCGAACCACTATAAAATTGTTGTTGTTTACCGCTTTTCTACTATTATCTGCTTGTAATCTGTTCCCGAGTCGTCGGGTGGTGCTTTCACAACTACAACTCATACACCGGGGTGTTAGCGTTCAAATTTAAGCGTTAACACAACTGAATATTAATTTCAACCTATCCAATTAATTTCAATCCAGTTATATTTTTATTTCATCAATCCAAGTTAATTTCATTTTAACCCTTCACTTTAGATTTACATTCCATTATCCAAAGCTTAAATTTCTTCCTGATTTAAAAATCACTTCCATTTATAAGCTTACAACTTATCTTATCAGGATTTTTAAACACTTGGCTTTGGCTTTAAATTATTTTGAAATCTCCAACATTTCAAAATCACACTTCTCAAAAATTCAAACCAATCCTGGTTTTATTCCCAACAAATTTCCTTTGAGATTTCAAAAACAAACAGGTTTTCCTGAACAAATCAATTTGGTAGCAATCTGTCACTCAGAAATTCGAAAATAAAAACTGATGATGCGACCGTCATCATCAGAATTATTTTCCAATAATCCAAGTGATTTCAATGCTATTTCACTTTCAAAATCTATTTAAAACAGATTAGCATTCAGAAATATCTCCAAAACAATAATGCTATCATTTATCTTCAAAACATTTCAACAAATTCTTCCAAAATCCTCGGGATTTAAAATTTCCAAGCCTGCTTAAATAAATGTTAACTATAATTTATTTGTACACTTTATGCTTGTACAAATTTCCTTTTATTGTATTTCAATTCACAAATTATATTTATAATTCATATTTATAAATTTCATTTTATAATGAATTTATTTCCTTAAATTTTAGTTCTATTTCAATTTCTGTTTAAATTTTCCACTCAACAATGATAATACTTTAAGTATCATCATTCCTAACATTCAATTAACATCCAAGCAACCATATATTAGCTAAATAGTTTTCAAAACCTTTTATTTATATCAAAATATATTTTTGAGTAAAATTATTTCATTTACCCACATTTAAAGCAATACCGTGTCAATCGTTCTATTCAAGTGTTTAGAAACCCCTTCAATACAGTTGCGCAGACTGTGTCGACGAAGGTTCATATGCCACTCAATAAACCAATCAACATAATATTAAAACAATTTATATTCACTAACAAATACGCACTCATATCTATTAATACGCTCAAACTCATTATAGAGTACTACGGACTCTATTTTAAATGAGTAATTCCTACCAGAGCCAAGGTTACCACCAACCTAAGCTCTGATACCAACTGTAACGACCCGCAAATCCGTACCCCTTGAGTCAGCACTATTCTACAACAATCAACTCAAGTTGTATAGAAATACGAACCATTTGGGTTAAAGAAGAAGAGGTAGAAGAAGAGAAAACAAAATCAACATCAGAATCTAACCATCGCAGCGGAATAAAATATAATAGATAATAAACACTCTTTACTCAACATCAAATATCCTTGTTTATATATTACATCATCAGAGTACATCAATAACAGCTCAACAACAATATCATACAAAGGATACTCAACAACTCAAGATACGCAACAACTCAAACAGCAGAAATATATATATATACAAGTACGAGAGTACGTATCGTCATCCATCCCGTCTCCTGAGCTCCACAACATCATATCCTGTATTCTATAATACTCGGTCTGACCCGAGCATTACAGTTAAATAATACCCGAGTCAGTCTGGAATACCAGCGTGAGAAAATCACACCCAATTGATTATTAAAGTTTCAAAATAATCCTTTGAAAACAAAAGCATCTCGTAAGACCACGCCACAAATAAACATGTCGGGTTTTTAATAGCTAAAACAATTTTTATAGAAATCCTCTGATATTATAATAGGGTCTATATACAAATACTTATAAAATAGTCGAAATTGTTACATCTATTAAATTCCAGCTACTAGCCACAGAGTGGGTAATACAAACAAAACTCGTACAAGGCACGTAGGGAGAATGGATTTCCAACTAATGACTAGGCACTGGGGTACCACCTGTCACAGTACGGGGCCTAGATCACCTTACCGTGGAGTACGCCCGCTCCCCTGCAACACAAGGCCGGGACTACCCCTTACTGGATAATCCCGAGTGAGATCACCCCACGGTTGGGGTCAGCAACCACCCACTAAGCCGAAATAAAAAGGGACATCTAGACTGGAATGACCTCACCCTGCTTGGGTGCTACCCACCTAGCCTTGCTGCATAACCCCTGATTTTCAGTCATTCCCATTTGATGAGGCTTGAGGCTAAGCGTTACCTTTTAAGAACAATATCCCTTAGAATGCCCATCGTCCACCTGACGATGTTTCGCAAGCATTCATCCATACAAGTACGTCCCGGGTTCGAACGGAACCGAAGACACTATTCCTACTACATCCATTTTGGAAATATCCTCAGGAGTAGCAGCGACTAGCCCTTGCACTTCACTGCTCCATCTTTGAATCCAAAATCGTTTTAACGAAACGTACAAACCGAATCGAAGTGGTTTTCGAGAAATAAATCTCGACCCCGGACTCTTTGAAACGATTAACGCATTTGGCCAATATTGACAGTCGGTTATTTAACTATCAATTAACGTTCACAAACAACCATCAACCAACAAATAATTTTCCAAATTATTTATAAATCTCAAAAATATCTTCACACGATATATTTTTATTTTTAATCCTTTGAAAACAGTTTCAAAATCCTCATTTTTTTCAGACTCAACTTTCCCAAATATTTTCTATCTCCTCTGAAATCATCAAGCACAAAACTAGATTTTTAAAATAATTTAAAACACTTTACTTTGAAATATATATAATTTAAAACATTTAAGTTAAAAACTACTTTGATAATTTGTTGAAAATACATACTATATAAATATTTGAAAATAAAGTTACTTAATAAAATATAAAACTAGATTTCCACTTTTGAAACAAAATACCAAGTCACTTTTTAAAATAATTACTACTATAATAGATTTGAGGAAATACTTACTTTAGAATTTAAATATTAGAAATAATAAATTTTCAAAACATACCTTTTAAAACAAATTTTAAAACTATTAACTTGTATTTAAAAATTTACTTGAAGATGTACTTAGTTATCCAGGGAGAATTCCAACTTCAACCACTTAAATCAATTTTCCAAATTGATTCCCAATTTATTTCCTTTGAAATAAATTTCTTTGCTTATCAGTTCATTTTGAAATTCAATTAATTATGGACTTTATTATTATTTTCAGTTTGATTTTTAAATCCTTTATCTGAAATATACAAGTTCAGGTTATTCCCAATTCCTTCTTTATTTTTCTTAAATAATTTAAATCCTAAATTTAAAATAATTATTTTATTCTTTTAAACAGTAACATTAAAGTTTAAGTTTTTCTTAACTTTCTGTTTATTCATAAATTTCTTTCCACAAACATAATTTATTAATTAGTGTTTTGAAAACACTAATATTCTTATCCAATTCATTTTAGTTTATTCACATTCTTTATAATTATTTTCTTAAAAATTTACTCTTTTTATTTTTTTCTTTCCAAAAATCCAATGCTATATAATTTGATAACTCAGAGTCCAGAATATATCCAAGCAACTATAGCATTCAATATTTCAATATAATTCATCACAGAATATCCACAAAGCATAACAGAGAATAAATAAACAATATATATATGATGAAGGACCCAGTTGGATCCCTCCAACCTGTTTTTCCCTGCATCCACAAACGTCAGCACAATATAATATACCAAGTCCAAAATATCATACTATATCTCATCAATTCATTCAACCATTCAAACAATTGTTTAAATTTAATCATTTTAAATTTAATTTTAAACTGAGTGAGATTAACTCACCTTTGCTCTTAAATTTGCAATCCACTTCAATATTGCTTTCCTGATGTTTGACCTTGTATAAACATTTATAATTTTTATTAATATTCGAATCAACTAGACAATTAAATTTCGATCTACTTATTTAATTAACTAAGAGTTTGGGTTTTAAGCTAATAATTTGATTTTAAACTTTTACTTTTTAATAAAAATATCCTTTTAGCAACTAAACAAAACTACTTCCATAATATATTTTATTTTTAAAATCAAACAAGTAAATCAAAATGTATAAAAGTTTATTTATTTTATTTTTCATTTCGAAACTCATGTACACTTAAAATAATTTATAGATTCGTAAAACTTCCATATTTAAAAATTCCTGTTTACTTTCTAAATCTTTATATATATTCTGTTTACCACTATATATATGTATATATTCTAAATTAGAAACTGCATATATATATTTATTAAATTAAATAAAATACATTATACCGTATTGTCGACTTCCCCACAAAATCGACGAGCCCGAACCAACCCTGAGAACCGCGACCATCGAATCCACGAGCTCCCCATTTCGAACCCTTCACGAACTCACTGCTTCGTTGACCCAACTCCTCACTCGCAACTCACCGCAGCCTTCAATTCAAAGCCCTAGCCACCGCAAATCCCTAGCTCGCCATCTCCTTATGTCCGCGCGTAGCCGCGTCATCAACTGCCGCACTCGCGTACAGAGGAGGCACGACCCCCAAACCCAAATTCGAAGCTCCAAACTTGCGTCGAACGAGAAGATTTGCACGATGATTGAAGAGGTTCTACGATGCGGCCATTTTTTTTTTTTTATATATGAATCGAAAGAATTGATTTGTGATTTGAAGGAAGGGAGGGGTGTCGGGTGTTTTAAAACGAAGGGCAAGGGAAGATTTCGATTAATTGAAGAAAGATTAAGGTTTGTTATACGAGAAATATCGATTTGGGAAAGAACTCGCTCGGCTTTCATAAGAAGGAACGAGAAGTCAACGATGGAAAAAAAATAAGGGTAGCGTGTTAAAACGAATATGAGATGGCGTATACAAGAAGCTTAACCAATTAAATTAAATTTTATTAGGTTATTATCAATTAGATTCCTAGTACGTTTATATTTCGTACACTCACATACAAACTCCGATCAATACGAAATTTGAAATCCGATAATAGTTCAATATTACGGACTCAATGAAACTGGTTTCGACGTATTCCGAGACTGTTCCTCGGAAGGCTATTTTTAAATTCAATTTAAACTATAAAATTTTCAAAACTGAACAATTCAGTGTTACATTTAATTTTAACACTTCTATTATATTCAATGTTATCAATATAAATTTATAAGCCTTCAAATTATATTTTTAACAGGCTTAAAATCTCAGGTTTCATATTTTATCCAATTCAAATTATTTAATTCAACAATCAAATTGTCAAATAAATTATGATATTCGTAATTTAAATTTATAATCAACCTTTAAACAATTTAAAATCAATTAAAAATTCTCTTTCCAAATGTTCAAAATTTTCGGGTCGTCATACAAAAGGACACACTAAAGGATTTGGTGCGTTATAGGTATAGCTAAAAACTTTACAGAGACTAAGATTCACAAGACAAGTAAATAATAACAGTGGAAACATTTAAAATTAAACTTCATTACTCCGTAAAGAATAAGTCATAAAACCAAATACATAATATGTCTTAAAAACCAAATATATAAGTCTCCTAAAAAAATACCATCTCAGTCACATCATCAGAGTAAATAAACAATAAAAATCATCCTTCTCATAAAATTACCTGTACATCCAGATTCAAATGAAAAGAAACTGAAAAGAAGAAGAATACATGAAGAAAAATACCGCAACCGAATCTCCATGAAATATGAATCTACTGCCATTGCCACTGCTGGCCTATGGGGGGAGAGGGAAAATAGAGGAGTGGTTCATGGTTAGTGAAAGTAACTACTAGTACTTTTAAGCAAGATAAATACAATAGACTTGGCAACAGTTCTAGTATAAAAGAGAATAAAGGAAAGATAAAGCTGGAACAGAATACTGTTTAACTGTTTGCTTTGCTTAGATATTTTTGATCGGATTGTTTGCACTTTTCTAAAACTGCTTTGATTGGGGTGAAATCCTAATCCTACTTTAATTAGGACGAAACCCTAATTCTACCATTTGATCGGCTTCCTATCTTTGTTGCGCCACTGTGAGCTAGTCCCATCATGTGGGTCCCATAGTAAAAGACACTTGTTTAGCGTTTTGGAACTCAATAGCGACTTATATCCCTGCACCAAGGCCGCACGCTTGGCCACCGTCGGCTCGCACTATCTGTTGCTTCACCTTTTGACCTCTTATTTACCATTACTTCAGCATAAACGTGTCCAGCCTCACCTGATCTGTTGTGAGACCATCGGTCCTAGTCTAATAAGGGAAATTCTACCGGTACAGGTCCTAACAAACAAATCTAGTTGCACCCCTTGCCCAAATCCCCTGATTTGAGCTTCTATCTATTGACCTCTTATTTACCATTACTTCAGCATAAGCGTGTCCCAACACCACCTAATCTATTGTGAGGTCATTAGTTCCTGACTGAAGGGGAATGCTGCCAATACAGGTCCTGCATTTATCTTTGCTTATTATCTTAGTACAAGTTTTAAAATAAGCATTTCTGTTAATTCTGCTCTATTTTCTTATCAACTTATTCTAAGTCTTTAAAATAAGCCTCTTCTGTTATCTCTGCTATATTTTCTTATTAACTTAATTATAAGTCTTAGAATAAGCCTTTTCTATTATCTCTAATTATAACCTATGTGTTATAATTATAGTTATTAACTTAACCTAAGGTGTAAGTTTAAAAATGAGCTTCTTCTGCTATTTCTTCTATCTTCTCTTTTTAGTTATAATTACATGTCATAACCGTGCTTGCAAATGTCTTAAATTTGTCTATTTCAATCTATGTCCAATTTATTACAGTTCTTCTTACTTTACATCTTATTTCCCGTAAATTTAGTGTTCTTATATTTTAGTCCATATTAGCGAATTATCATCTTTTTATTATTTTATTCGCATAAAAAGGAACAAAAGAAACTAACATTTACAGGCTGAATTTTAATGCAAAACAGATGTAAATAAAATATAAATAACTATAAATAACAGTAATTAACTATAAATAAATGAATTAGACAGCTAAATAAAAATAGCTGGATAAAATAGACAGAAAAAACTTTAAAAATTAACTATAAACAACTTATATAAAAATGGACTCAAAATTGCAGAAAAACCACAACTATTAAGAACCCTATTATTTTAAATTACTTAAAAATCTAAAATAATTCCTGTGGTCATTAGCTCTTTTCCTTGGCCTTCTCGGATCCACTTATAGGGTATAAAATATTTTAATTTAAATGATATTCTCCTTGGAAAAATATTCCTTTTAGGGTCCAACCTTGGATAATGAACCCAGATGGAGAAAATCTGAATGAAAAAAATAGCTAGGCCTAGGGTCTTATTTATTACGTCACTTATGGATCTCAGACCGTTGGATTTGAAGATTAAATCTAGCGCAACCACTTCATAGGTTCGACGAGAATCGTCGGATGGAAGCACAGACGCGCGAGATGCAAAAGAAATTAAAAAACACGTTATCGGTTCGAATATGGACGAATTCACATCCGTATAAGAAGGCGGGTCGACTGCTAGGCCGACCTTCATAGGCTATGGGTCAACCTATAGGTCGACCCAGCTATGGGAAAGGTCAACCTGACCTATATTGTTATTATTATTTTTTCTTTTGTTTTCTCATTTCTTGTTTATTCCGTATCTTCTTCGTCTTAGGTTAGATTTTGACAATCTATGTATGAAAATTGACCGGAAAATTACCACAGACACAATGGCGCAACACCCGTGGCTCAATTCTAATAATTTCACAAAGTTATTTTATTATTCAATTAATCTGTTAATTAATTATTATATCTTAAATTTCGGGTTCTTACATTCTCCCCTCCTTAAATGATTTCGTCCCCGAAATCTCCAAGGATAGAAGAATGAAATAAATGTTATCATCCAAGTTCTACAACCAACTACTCAACCATCATCCATTACATCCATTGTCCTTATGTTTTTCTAATGCAATCCGTGATATATATGCATTAGTGTAGTGTCAATGTCCCTAACTAATGCAAAATATTAGACGGTCTACTGATTCAGTCGACCTCCTCTTTATGCAATCATGTCTGTGCTATGTATCCAGATGAATGCAAGTTTCCTAATGATAACTGATAGTTCTATATGCGCGCTACAATCATTATCCAAATGCAACAATCATTTGATAACTATCCATTATTAGCAACCATGGAAATAGAATAAAAATGCAAATGAGCACACATCCATATGCATATGCTCTAGTGACCTAGTTAAGCCGACCCCTAAGAGATAATAGTGCCTAGTGTAAGTATATGCATCTATTAGCATCCACTAGCAAACACTTGCAACCATTAGCATCCATCATACATAACTTGTTCTAATAACATGTTTACATCAAATCCTACCATCCATACATTAAATCTTAACATCTACCCTCCCAAAGGATAATAAAAGAAAGAACCTATTCAAAACTAAGGATGAATATAGGAAATTTGAAAACTTATTATCAAAGAGATGCAGATAAGAGGTACGTATTTTATCCTAATCGAATCAATCTTTCTCCGAAGTCTCTTTAAACATGTCAGGACCAAGTAGTAATCTTTGCCGTAGACTCTAACCAATACGAAGGTGACTTGCACGGTTTTCCATAAAGAGCTTCGAAAGGTGCCATTCCAACGCTAGCTTGGAACTACTATCATATGCGAATTCCTCTAAAGAAAGATGCCCTTTCCAAGTTCCTCCATAATCAAGAATACACATCCACAACCAAGTGCTTCTTACTATCTTACCAATAACACCTTATTATCGTTCTATAGTCACACACATGAAGCAACCATTCGAGGTTCTCACTAGTGCCTTATACACTTTACGGATACTTCTATTATTACTTCTAAAAGTAATCACTACTAACTCCTATGTAGCCTTAAACTTTTTCCTTCACACCTAGGAAATGATTCCTATCTACTTCACATTTAAAAGTTTGGTTTGATAAAAACTAAAGCTTCTAAATTTTTAAAGCATCAAATCCGAAATTTTTTTTGGCTTTAAAAGTGTTATTTTCAAATTTCCATTAAAAACAAAGGTACTTGGTTACTTAACATTTTATCTTTTTAGACTTGCATCATCATAGCTTTTTGAATTTACATTATTCCCCAAACCTAGAGGGGAAAGCTTACAAATTCTAAGTTCAAAACTTATTTCTCTTTTTCTTTTAAAGACCCTCACAGCTTTCCATAAAAATTTGGATTTTTAAATTTAACTGTTATTAAGTTTTCCGCTTCCAAAAACTTATTTACTTTTTCTCCAAACCATTTTTCTTTAAGATATTTTTAAAATGTCCTCACATGTTTTCAAAACGTCGTCTTTTCATAGATTTTCAATTTTGCAAAAACTGGAGTAGATAAGAACAATTATTTTATTACAATCTCCTTAACTTTCCAATTACCTAACCTTGGATGAGTTTCTGACTTACTATAAATTGGGAATTTCTACAAAGACAAGCAACCAATGCGCATAATCAATGGAAAAAGAATATGAAATTTTCATTGCTTAGCTTTTTCTACTAAGGCTCCCTATAATATCTCTTCTACCTACTCCTTATTACACCTAATGGTTTTATACCTCAATATATTGGAACTACTTTCTTTGATAAGAAACTATTAACACTAAAACCTTCTATGAATCCTTTAAAAGAGGACTTTATGTTTATGTGAAATAACAAGGAACTTATTATATATTTTTTGAAATTGGCTAAAAAAATATGGTACTTCTCATACCTTGTACATCTCTTTCATGTATCCCTTATAACTTGCACAGAACATCTTTATTTGTGATTTGATTTCATAGAAATTTTTATCATTATTCATTTCATCCCAATAGATTATGTTTAACCTATATTCTCTTACAATAGACAATTTCTATGAAATTTATTAATTTCCTAATATTTAAGTTACACCTTCTTCTTTTTTTCCAGAAGAACTCATTTTTCAAACTGTTTTAATATTTTCATAACTAGAAAACATTTCTTTATACTTATTTAAATAATAGGTGTACTTACAAACCACTTTTTTCTATTCTTAGAAATTATCTTCAAAACACATTTTTATTTGGTTCAAAACAGATGTTGCGTAAAACACCGTTACTACAACCCAAAAATTCTAGAGTATGCATTCAAAAATAAATACTAATAAATCTCATATACTATCCTTTGGGAGTCACCTACTATAATAATAGTGTTATAGTCTATGCTCCCTTTATTTTTCACGAAAACATCTATTACAACAGCAAACGTTGTAACCTATGTTTCTGATACTTAATACACTCTAGGTTTTTTTATATTTAAAATCTTTGTTTACTTACAAAGAAATTAGTGAGCTATATATGCTCTATAATTCTTCAAAAAGAATTTCACATTTAACAAAATTTTCATCATATAAATTTCGTACCACTTTTTTCTTCTTCAAAAACTCAATATTTACTTTCTCAAAAATTATAGGCAATTATATTTTTCAACTTTTCAATTCTAACAGTTTCATTTTATTAAGCTAGACATAAAGTGGATTCCCTTCTTACTACCCTAAGAGTACCCTTCCTAAACCTTGGAAATCACATTCCTTACTAAAGTCTTTTATTCCTATTCCTTTTTTATGCTTATATTTATTCTAAGGCACTATCGTTAAATCCATTTATCTGAAACAATTATAATTTTGCCAATCATTTACACACGGGCTTTCCTCTTTTTCAACCGAATCTACTATACATCTACTATCTTTACCTACCACTCTTTGGATGTACAAAATTGTTTCTCAAACTCTTCTCATGCGTAGACCTTCTTTATGCCCCAAGAAACGCATTTCCTTAGGCCAAAAGTGACATTTCAAGAATTTTGCCTTTAACGAATGAACGCGAAGTGTACAAAGAACCTCCTCTAGATGAATAACATGCTCTTCCATACTCTTGGAAAACACCAAAATGTCATCCACGAACACCACTGTGAACTTATTTAGGACATCTTGAAAAATACGGCTCATCAAATGTACAAAAATAGGCCAAGCATTGGTTAGCCCAAACGGTATAACCAATTACTCAAAAAATTCGTCGTGTGTCCTAAATGCTGTCTTTTCAATGCTATAGTCAGCGACCCTAAGATGATGAAATCCAGTGGCTAAATAAAGCTGAGAAGACACTAAAGATCCAACCAACTGATCGAAAATATCATCTATCCTAGGATGTGGGTAACGGTTTTTCTTTGTGAGCATATTCAACTCTCTATAGTCGACGCAAAGTCGAAGGAAACCATCCGCCGGCGCTCCCCACTGAGATATGCTCCGTCTAATGAAGACTTTCTCCAATAGCTCACTAATTTGCTTACTTAACTCCTTCCTCTCCGTAGGCTCCATATGTCTCACTGGCAATTCCACTGGCTTAGCATTGTCATTCAAATAAAACCTAAGGTCAATAGGGGGTAGTCCCCTAACCTCCTCAAAAATGTTTGGAAATCTCCAATAACTGGAATGAAATCTAGCTCTCCTAGTGGTGAATCAAGGGAATAAGGAAGCTCAACATGATTGAACCCTGTGGGTCGTAAGAAACCTCGAGAGTTCTACTACTGCATGTCTCTATTCTAATGACTCTACTTTCGCAGTCCAATATCACTTCGTAAGTGGATACCCAATCCATTCTCAAAATCATCCCCTACCCTGAAAATCTCAGTACATAGCGTCACAGTCAAACTCTACACCTAATATGAAAATTTTCAAATCCATACAAATCATGGATAAATTAACCGATCCTCCTATGGGGTTTGACAAAACTATGGGGTCTGCTACTAAAGAGATATTTAAGTGCAAACAATCAACCAAGGAACTAGAAATGAAAGAGGGTATGCTCCAGAATCAAAAAGAGTCAGAATAGGAAAATTTGAAATTGAGATCAGGCCTTCCACGATGACTTTCCTACCTTTATCTGGTTTACTACTAGAAGGTGCTGCATCCAAAGCCTGCACTTGCACTGTAGGTGCGCCTTCTCTCTGCCTCGTCTTATGTGGACAAGCTCTACTAAGGTGACCAAGCTGCCCATAATTGAAATACCTTCCCTTCATAATTTTATTCTCACAGTCCCTTGTGTAATGACCAACCAATCCATAGCTACGACAATTCCCACTTTTCTTTATCCGCATCTGAGGTCCTCCTTCTTCCCTCTTGTCCTTATCCTTCTTGTTCTGCCACCACGGCTTTTTATAACTTTCTAACTTAGAACCTCTTTAAGCTCTCCCTTAAGCTACCAAGATGCAGGATGAACTCTCTGTCGGTCCTCCAATCCTAACAACCTAAACATTCGCTCTGTATCTTCCAACCTAGCTCATGCCTCCTCGAAATCCTCTGTGCTAGAAAACGTCTTTCCGTCTAGACAAGCGAAATCCTTGCATAGTTTAGAAAAATTGGCTGCTGTAGGTGGAATAATGGGATCTCCACCTGCTGGTGCTGTATTGGGCACTTGCCCTTGCACTTCTGGTACCGTAGCTTTACGGAACTAGTCAGCCATACTATGTAAAGAAAAGGAAACTTAGGCTAGAAAGAATTGAAAGAAGGTTGAACTGGACATTTGAGGGGATTTCTATAAAAACTCACTTTTATACTTGAAAAACTATTTCTGTAATAAGAGTTTCTTTCTGAAAATACTTCTAGTCTGAAGATATGCTACTTTTAAAAATTGGTTACTTTTGGAAAAATACTTTATTTTTAAAACAAGTATTTAGGAATCCTATAACCTTGGGCTCTGATACCAAGTGAAACACGCCACACCCTTTAGTATATCCCAAAAGACACATTAAATGATATGGTGTGTTATAGGTATAGCTAAAAACTTCATAGCGACTAAGATTCAAAAGACAAATAAGTAATAAAAAGCGGAAATATCAAAATTAAAATTCATTACTCCATAAAGAATAAGTCATAAAACCAATACATAATATGTCTAAAAAACCAAATCCATAAGTCTCGTGAAAAATACCATCTCAGTCACATCATTAGAGTACATAAATAATAAAAATCACCCCCCTCACAAAATTACCAGTACAACCACAGTCAAATGAAAAGAAACTGAAAAGAAGAAGAATACATAAAGAAAAACTCCACAAGAATCTCCAAGAAATCCTAATCTGCCGCCCTTGCCTCGACTGGCCTATAGAGGGAAATGGGAAATGGAGGAGTGAGTCAGACAAAAAGTCTGGCGATTGAAAGTAACTACCAGTACTTTTAAGCAAGATAAAGATAATAGACTTAGCAACAGTTCTAGTATAAAAGGAAATAAAGGAAAGATAAAGCTATAATAGAATACTGTTTAATTGTTTTCTTTGTTTAGATAGTTTTGATCGGATTGTTTGTACTTTACTAAAATTGCTTTGATTAGGCTGAAATCCTAATCCTACTTTAATTAGGCTGAAACACTAATTCTACCTTTTGATCGGCTTTCTATCTTTGTGGTGCGACTGTGTGTTAGTCCTATCTTGTGGCTTTTATAGCAAAAGACACCTGTTTAGTACTTTGGAACTCAATAGCGTCTTATATCCCTACACAGAGGCCGCAAGCTCGGCCATCGTCCGCTCGCACTATCTGTTGCTCCACCTTTTGACCTCTTATTGGAACTCAATAGCGACTTGTATCCCTACACCGAGCCCACATGCTCGGCTACTGTTGGCTCTCACTATATGTTGCTCCTCATTTTGACCTCTTATTTACCATTACTTCAGCATAAGCGTGTCCAGCCTCACCTGATCTGTTGTAAGACCATCAGTCCTAGTCTGATAAGGGAAATGCTGCTGGTACGGGTCCTAACAAACAAAATATAGTTGCGCCCCTTGTCAAATTCCCTAATTTTATCTTCTATCTATTGACCTCTTATTTACCATTACTTCAGCATAAGCATGTCTTAGCCCCACCTAATCTATTGTGAGATCATCGGTTCCTTATTGAAGGGGAATGCTGCCGGTACGAATCCTGCTTCTACCTTTGCTTATTATCTTAATATAAGTTTTAAAATAAGCATCTTCTGTTAATTCTACTCTATTTGCTTATTAACTTATTCTAAGTCTTTAAAATAAGCCTCTTTTGTTATCTTTGCTATGTTTGCTTATTTACTTAATTATAAGTCTTAGAATAAGTCTTTTCTATTATCCCTAATTATAACCCATGTGTTATAATTTTACTTATTAACTTAACCCAAGGTTTAAGTTTAAAAATAAGCTTCTTCTGCTATTTGCACTATCTTCTCTTTTTATTTATAATTACATGTTATAATTATACTTGCAAATGTCTTAAATTTGCCTATTTCATTCTATGTCCACTTTATTACAATTCTTCTTACTTTACATCTAATTTTCTTTAAACTTAGTATTCTTATACTTTATTCCATATTAGCGAGTTATCCTCTTTTTATTATTTTATTCGCGTAAAAAGGAATAAAAAGAAACTAACAATTACAGGCTGAATTTTAACGCAAAACAGATGTGAATAAAATAAAAATAAACATCAATTAACTATAAATAAATGAATAAAATGGCTAAACAAAAATAGCTAGATAAAATAGACTGAATGGAACTTTAAAAATTAACTGTACACAACTTATATAAAAATGGTCTCAAAGTTGCAGAAAAACTACAACTATTGAGAACTCTATTATTTTAAATTACTTAAAAATCTAAAATAATTACTTAAACACTCACCTTTGTTCCTAAGCTCTTTTCCTTAGCCTTCCTATAGGGTGTAAAATATTTTAATTAAAAAGATACTCTCCTTGAAAAAATATTCCTTTTAGGGTCCAGCCTCAGGCAATGAACCTAGATGGAGAAAATTTGAATGAGAAAAATTGCTAGGCCAAGGGTCTTATTTATAGTATCACTTGTGGATCTTCGACCATTCGATTTAAAGATTAAATATAGCGCAACCACGTCATAGGTTCGATGGGAACCATCGGATGGAAGCACAGACACATGAGACGAGATGCAAAAGAAATCGAAAAACACGTAATCGGTTCGTATATTGACGAATTCACATCCACATAAGAAGGTGGGTCAACTGCTAGGTCGACCTTTATAAGCTATGGGTCGACCTATAGGTCAACCCAGCTATGGGGAAGGTCGACCCTAGGGTTGACCTGACGTATATTATTATTACTACTATTTTTCTTTTGTTTTCTCGTTTATTGTTTATTCCGTAACTTCTTCGTCTTAGCTCGGATTTTGACAATCTATATATGGAAATTGATGCAGCGCGATCTACAGAATTACGAGGCTTAAGTCGCTCACGACCTAAGGATGAAGTTTTTGGTCGCTCACGACCTAGCGAGGTAAGCTCACAAGTGCAATCAGCAGTGAGGTTTGATGGGCGACGACCTAATATGAAGATAGCGCGTCCAAACGACCTAACAAATCAAGGCAAACGACCTATCGAAATTGATGAAGAATTAGGTCGCTCGGAGTTAAGTCGCACGGGGTTAGGTCGCTCGGGATATGCCGCATATGCTGGAATTGGTGATGCCTTAGGTCGCTCCGAGCTAACTCCAACGACCTACGACCTAGTTAGGTCGCGTAAAGAAGATCACGCTGTTGAAGCCTTAAGTCGCGTGAAGAAGTTTTGAAGCTTACAACCTACGATAGGTCGCAGCAACGAGTTACGACCTAAGTTGGGTCGCATGAAGCTTTCCTGAAGCTGTTTTTCTTGAGTCGCTACAGTTTTGGGTCATGTTTGTTTAGGTCGCGTGGGTTGTATTTTAGGTCGCTAGTCGTCTTATATTGAGTCGCTGTGTGTTTGTTAAGTCGTGTAATCAGTTGAGTCGTATATGGGTATGTCGCTAGCGATCTAAGTTTAGTCGTGTGAATTGATAGGTCGCGAACGACCTAGTGAGGCGTGAGTTGTAAGCCTATAAATAGGCATGGTGGTGGCCATTTTTTAGGTTGTTGAAATTTGAATAAAATTTGGTTTGTGCTTTGTGCCTCCATTTTTAAATTGGTAGTCGAGTGTTAACTCCTATCTCCACTTCGGCATTCGAGTGCGCTCAAATCAACGAACGTTGAAGCCAATTCGCGGAATCAAGTGCACTTGATCAACGCTCAAAGAATTGTAGATCTTTCTTCACGGAATCGTGCGCGATCAAAGTGTCGAAGATTGCTTAAATCCGGTATCTTCGTGATCAACGGATTTGGGCCTTTCGGTATTCTTGAATCCATCGATTCTTCGTCGATTCACCGATTATTTCCGCTAATCATGTGAGATCCTGGACGGATTCGATTTACATCATCGAATTCGCTTCCTACGCTGCGTCAGTTTGGTATCAAAGCCAGGTTTAGCCAATCATAGCTAAGCCGAGTCTTGGAGCCATGTATTGTTGAAGTTTGTCGTTCATCGTGTTCATCGCAAAGTTGCAACAAGACTGGATTGTTTGGTCCATATTCCTTTGGATCAAAGTGTGGAAATTGTTTGAAATTGAGCGGGAAAGTTTTGCGCGCCAAGGTGTTTGAAGTGTAGAGCCGAGCTAAGACTTAGGTCATTCCATTCTTGTGCGAACTAAGTGCAAGGCCGAGAGTTGAAGTTTAAGTTGAAGATTGAAGTTTGTATTTGAGTTTGTTGAAGTATTTGTGATTTGTGTTGAAGATTATTTGATTCAATCATGCCGCCGAGAAGAGCTAACCGCCATCAAAATGTTGAATCGTTGTATAGAAGGGAAGAAGCCGAGCAGATGGAACAACGCATTAATGATAAATTTGATGAAGGTATTGGGAGGTTAGAGAAATTGATGAATGACTTGAATCAAAGTCAAAGGAGAAGGTCGCCATTCTTGAACCATGGAGGAAACAGATTTTCGCCATCGGTTACGGAAGCGAGAAGGGTGTCGCCATAATCTTTTAGAGAAAGAAGATAAACATCAATTTCATCGAGGAGAGATCACCATGACTGTGGACATGAAGAGAGAAGAACTCCACGTGAGTTTGAGGTTGAACCATATAGAGATGAAGAGAGACATAGTAAAGGGACACGCGTGATCGAAGGCGTGATGATGGTCGAGATCGATATAGACATACATTTGATTTTGATAAAGATGGTGATAGAGCTAGCATTCATTATCGAGATCGAGACCAAGTTCGAAATTCATATTGGGATGTAGATGATGATCGTCGATGGGAGTCGGGTATGAAGATGGAAATTCCAGAATTCAAGGGTGGAATGGTGGCAGAAGAATTCTTGGACTGTTTGTCTAATGTTGAAGAAATTTTTGATTTCAACGAAGTTCCTGAGAACCGAAGAGTTAAGTTGGTTGCTACTCGTTTGAGGGGAAGAGCTTTAGCATGGTGGCAGCAAACTAAACTTACACGGGAGAGAATGGGGAAGTCAAAGATTGTTACCTGGAAGAAGATGAAGAAGTTAATGAAGGCTACATTCTTGCCTTACAATTATCAATCACTTATGTATCAAAGGTTGCAGAATCTGAGGCAAGGGACGAAGACTGTTAATGATTATGCTGATGAATTTTATCAACAGATTCCTCGAAATGACATTATGGAGACAGAGGAACAATTGACTGCTAGGTTTGTTGGAGGGTTGAGAATACAGATTCAAGACATGGTTAATATGTTTGATCCTAGATCGGTAGCTGAAGCACATCAGAAAGCGTTGGCTTGGGAGAAGCAGGGAAGACGTGGAGGTGTTGTGTTTACAAGCTCCAATATTCAGAACAAAGGAGCTAGTGGGAGTTCCAATGTTTCTAAAACTGTCAGTAGACCAGTTGTGAATGAAGTTGCGAAGGCGAAGGTCAACAACAGTTTCAAATGTTATAATTGCCAGGAAGAGGGTCACAAGAGTAATGAATGTCCGAACCCGAAGAAACGAACTATGATTGCTGAAGTTGGAAGTGAGGATGTTGGTGAAGGTTATTCTAGTCCAGTTGAGGAGGATGAACAGGATGTTGAGTCAGGAGATGAAGGATGTAATCTAATGATAAGGAGGTCTTGTTTAATACCGAAGCAGGAAGAAGAGGCTAGTTGGTTGAGGAGTAACATCATTCAGTCAACGTGCACTATTCTAGGGAAGGTTTGTAAATTTGTGATTGACGCAGGAAGTTGTGACAATATTATTTCTACCGAAGCCGTGAGAAAGTTGAAGCTGAAAACGGAGAAGCATCCAAATCCTTACAAGTTAGCATGGCTAAGAAAAGGAGGAGAGGTGAAGGTGGACAAGCGAGTTCAAGTTCCATTTTTTATTGGGAAGAAGTATAAAGATGAGATCTGGTGTGATGTTGTGGAGATGGATGTTTGTCACTTACTTTTGGGAAGACCATGGCAGTATGATCGAGCAGTGCAACATGACGGTCGGACCAATAGCTACAGCTTTATGTTTGAAGGTGTTAAGATCATTTTGGTTCAAAAGAAGAGACAGCAAGGAGAGAGCAAATCAAAGGAAATTGAGGAGCTGAAGACTTTGTTGACTTTGAAGGAATTCATCGAAGAAGTAGAGGAGAGTCCAGAGGTGTTTTTGTTGGTTGGACATGAAGCTACTGAATCCGTTGAAGTTCCAGAGGAAGTAGAACCGATATTGGAAGAATTCAGTGATGTGTTTCCAGAAGAGTTACCAAGGGAGCTACCGCCTTTGAGGGATATTCAACATCAGATTGATCTTGTGCCAGGGTCAATTTTACCTTACAGGCCACATTACAGGATGAGTCCTAAAGAGCATGAAGAACTAAGAAGGCAGGTGGAGGAGTTGTTAGAAGAAGGGTGCGTTTAGGAGAGCTTGAGTCCATGTGCTGTGCCAGCCTTATTGGTACCGAAGAAGGATGGAACATGGAGAATGTGTACAGAAAGTCGGGCTCTAAACAAGATCACTATGAGATACAGATTTCCTATGCCAAGGTTTGATGATTTGATTGACCAATTGAGTGGAGTTGTTGTGTTTTCGAAGATTGACTTGAAGAATGGATACCATCAGATTCGTATTAGACCGGGTGATGAATGGAAGACTGCTTTTAAAACGAGGGAAGGTTTATACGAATGGCTGGTTATGCCGTTTGGCTTGTCAAATGCTCCGAGTACTTTTATGAGGGTGATGAACCAGATTTTCAGACCATTCATTGGGAAGTTTGTAGTTGTTTACTTTGATGATACTCTGATTTATAGTGGGAGTACGGAAGAACACATCCAGCATTTGAGGGAAGTATTGTTGATTCTACGACAAGAACAGTTCTATGCAGCAGCAAAGAAATGTGTGTTTATGACGAACAGTGTTTTATTTTTGGGGTATGTTCTGTCAAAGGAAGGAATTCAAGTAGATGAAAGTAAGGTGGAAGCTGTCAGGAGTTGGCCACAACCCAAGACAATTACTGAAGTGAGAAGCTTTCATGGGTTGTTATCTTTTTATCGAAGATTCATTCCACACTTTAGCAGCGTAATGGCACCTGTAACCGATTGCATGAAAGGAAAGAAGTTTACATGGTCAGAAGAAGAGGGGTTGCTTTTGAGAAGATCAAGACACTATTGACGTCAGCGCCAATTCTAGTTTTACCGGATTTTCAGTTGTTGTTTGAGTTACACACTGATGCTTTGAAAGTTGGGATTGGTGGAGTTTTGAGTCAGAGGGGAAGACCAGTTGCTTATTTCAGTGAGAAGTTGTCTGGAGCTAAGTTGAGATATAGCACTTATGACGTGGAATTTTACGCGATTGTTCAAGCTGTGAAGCACTGGAGACATTATCTGTTCCAGAAAGAGTTTGTTCTTTATACGGATCATGAAGCTTTGAAGCATTTGCAAGGGCAGGACAAAATTTCAGCTAGGCACGCTTCATGGGTCGCGTATCTACAGCAGTTTACTTTTGTTGTAAAGCACAAGTCAGGGGTGACGAATCGTGTAGCTGATGCTTTGAGCAGAAAGAATCATTTGTTGACGATAATGAAGGTTGAAGTGACAGGATTTGAACTATTGCCAGAGTTGATTGAAGAAGATCCTTACTTTATGAAGTTTGTTGAGAAAGTCAAGGATGGGAATACTGATAAATTTGTGTTGGTAGATGGATTCTTATTCAAGGGGAATCAATTGTGCGTACCAGAAGGCAGCTTGAGAATGAAGATTATCAAAGAGTTACATGAAGAAGGCCATGTGGAAAGAGATCGTACGTTGCAGTTGATTTCTCAATCCTATTTTTGGCCGTCGATGAGAAGGGAAGTTGAAAGATTTGTGCGTAGATGTCATGTTTGTCAAGTTTCGAAAGGGAAAACTACAAATGCAGGGTTATATATGCCGTTACCTATACCGACTAAACCATGGGTTGATGTGAGCATGGATTTTGTTTTGGGTTTGCCTAGAACTCAAAGGGGTAACGATACCATTTATGTGGTGGTTGACCGATTTTTGAAAATGGCACATTTTATTGCTTGTAAGAAGACGGCGGATGCTGTTCATGTCGCTCAGTTATATTTCGAAGAGATCTATCGACTTCATGGGTTGCCAGAGTCTATTGTCTCGGACAGAGATACTCGTTTTTTGAGTCATTTTTGGATAAGTTTGTGGAAGATGGTCGGAACGAAGCTGAATTTTAGTAGCGCTTACCTTCCGCAGACTGATGGGCAAATGGAGGTGGTTAACAGATCGTTGGGAAACTTATTGAGATGTCTTGTGAAAGACAATTTAAAGAGCTGGGATTTGAAATTGTGTCAAGCGGAGTTTGCTCACAACCATGCGGTTAATCGAAGCACGTGTTTCAGTCCATTTCAAGTTGTATACTCTGCAATTCCGAAAGGACCGTTGAATTTGACAGCAGTGCCATATCAGAAGGGAGTTGTTAAGCGAGGTAGTGACTTCGTAAATGAGTTACAGGAATGCCATAGAACAGTCCACGAACGGTTGCTTGCATCTAATGAAAAGTATAAACAACTGGCAGACAAGAAGCGGAGAATTGTGAATTTCAGGGAAGGTGATTTGGTTTACGCAGTGTTGACAAAAGATCGTTTTCCAGTGGGAACGCACAATAAATTGAAGGCAAGAAAGATTGGTCCTATAGAAATTTTGAAGAAAATCAATGAGAATGTGTATCAATTGAAATTACCAGATGATGTTCATACTTCAGATGTTTTCAACGTCAAATACCTAATTCCGTATCATGGAAATGAACTTGTTGTGGAAGACGATGGTGAAAATTCGAGGTCGAATTTCTGTCAACCGGAGGGGATGATGCAGCGCGATCTACAGAATTACGAGGCTTAAGTTGCTCACGACCTAAGGACGAAGTTTTAGGTCGCTCACGACCTAGTGAGGTAAGCTCGCAAGTGCAATCAACAGTGAGGTTTGATGGGCAACGACCTAATATGAAGATAGCGCGCCCAAACGACCTAACAAATCAAGGCAAACGACCTATCGAAATTGATGAAGAATTAGGTCACTCGGATTTAAGTCGCACGGGGTTAGGTCGCTCGGGATATGCCGCATATGCTGGGATTGGTGATGCCTTAGGTCGCTCCGACCTAACTCCAACGACCTACGAACTAGTTAGGTCGCGTAAAGAAGATCACGTTGTTGAAGCCTTAAGTCGCGTGAAGAAGTTCTGAAGCTTACAAACTACGATAGGTCGCAGCAACGAGTAACGACCTAAGTTGGGTCGCATGAAGGTTTCCTGAAGCTGTTTTTCTTAAGCCGCTACAGTTTTGGGTCGTGTTTGTTTAGGTCACGTGGGTTGTATTTTAGGTCGCAAGTCGTCTTATATTGAGTCGCTGTGTGTTTGTTAAGTCGTGTAATCAGTTGAGTCGTATATGGGTAGGTCGCTAGCGATTTAAATTGAGTCGTGTGAATTGATAGGTCGCGAACGACCTAGTGAGGCGTGAGTTGTAAGCCTATAAATAGGCATGGTGGTGGTCATTTTTTAGGTTGTTGAAATTTGAATAAAATTTGGTTTGTGCTTTGTGCCTCCATTTTTAAATTGGTACTCGAGTGTTAACTCCTATCTCCACTTCGGCATTCGAGTGCGCTCGAATCAATGAACGTTGAAGCCCATTCACGGAATCAAGTGCGCTTGATCAACGCTCAAAGAATTGTAGATCTTTCTTCACGGAATCGTGCGCGATCAACGTGTCGAAGATTGCTTAAATACGGTATCTTCGTGATCAACGGATTTGGGCCTTTCGGTATTCTTGAATCCATCGATTCTTCGTCGATTCACCGATTATTTCTGCTAATCGTGTGAGATCCTGGACGGATTCGATATACATCACCGAATTCGCTTCCTACGCTGCGTCAGAAATTGAGTAGAAAATTACAACGGACACAATGATGCAACTTCCGTAGCCTAATTATAATAATTTTACAAAGTTATTTTATTATTTAATTAATTTGTTAATTAATTATTATAGCTTTAATTTTGGGTTGTTACAAAATATATGTTTTAAAAATTAAAAATGACAGCGCTTCATCATTATTCAAGTCATTAAACACAGCAATATACGAACGTTTCTAAATATAAAATCGGCCACCTTCTACTATTTTTGATTTTCTCCTTGGATCCTCCACTTACATTGATTCAAATGATTTCGTAAATACCTATGCTATCATCCTTTGATCTTCTATAACACTCTCATGAGTTTCAATCATATAGTTTTGTTCATTTTGCAAATTATCATCATCTTTCAATTTACAACTCTCCATGACAAATTATGGTTTATGATTAGGAGTGATTATAAGGATTTACGAAAGAGGTTAATATTGTAATTGTCATTAATTTTGTTATGAGAGGGGTAATCTATTATGTACCCCTCATTAGAATTTTTAAACAAATTAAAATTTAGCATCCCTCATATCCAAAAGTGGAGTCCCTTTAATAACCCCCTAAAAATCGACAATGGGTGACTAAATGGATCGATTTTAGGTTAGAATCTGGACTGAAATAACAAATAATCTTCGAGCGCCTTTATGGCCCCTCAAACACGAGGTACGCCTAATGTAATAAATGCTTACTATAATTAGGATTATATTCAACTTTTAAATTATACAAAATGCTAGTCATAACTAGCATTATATTCGGTTTTACACTATACAGAATGCTAGCTATAACTAGAATTGTCCTTCAGTCAAAAAAATTAGTGTCCTTCAACCTTTTTTTTAAATTTTCCCTTGTACCAATTTTTCTAAGGTTTAAATTAGAGATATTTTGTTTTTAGGACACATTTAAAAAAAATAAATTCAAAGACAGCGAAACTTAATCTACAGAAAATATTCTTAAGAATAAATTTAAAGTCTTTTAAAAATATAGGATAGTTGACTAATTTTTTTCTTAAGAATAAAAACGTTCAAATTTACGTTTGACCTTAACTGTCGCGCTCTTTCTTCTTTCTCTTCGAGCTTGTTCTTCTTCAAATTTGCACGTTGAAAATTTAATTCATTTCTTCATCCTTCTCTATTCTCGTGCGCGAATTTGTTCTTATGTTTTTCTTCATCTTTCTTATCTTTCCCATGTGTGCATTTCTTCATCCTTCTCAACTTTGGCTTTCTCATTTTCTTATTTTCAGATTTAGGTATGATTCTTTGACTCTACTTTTATAGTTTCTTCTATCAGAGTTTGATTTAGGTTATTTCTTATTTTTTCTTATTTTTCATTTTAAACATGAAATTTAGCTTTGTTATTGTGTCTATCTCTTTGATACTCTATGGAAAATTTAGAAACTAGTAGCAGGTATCTTTTTTTTATCCAGCATTATTTTCTTGTGTGTTTTAAACTGATTGTTATTTGGTTTTGTTCAGTGATGTATATCTCACGTTCAATTTGGTTTGAAAGAAAATATATTGTTATTGAACTGTAGTACCTCTGTTTTGTTGAATTTCTATTAATGTTGGTATTATTTTTAGCTTTTGTTAATATCATTTTTCACAATAATGTGTTTAGGATTGTTTTAATGTAACAACCCGCATATTTTACGATTGAATATCTAAATATTTTTTTAAAATGTTTTATCTTTAGTCGGATTTTAGTCCGAAAAGTTACTTTTTGCATACGGCCGAATTAGGACTCGGGACCACTTCCATTGGGTCCAAAACACCGTTTGCGATCTTTTTGAGTATAAACTTTGATACGTTTGGAGTTAGTGAAATTTTGCCACTTTTTCACTTTGGGCTTTGGGTTTGGTTTAGCCCATTAGGCTAAACTATTAACTCTACCTCAACCCCCTCTTCCCTTCATTACTTCACTTTCATTTCCTAACACTCAAGCTTCATCAAAAATGGAGAGAGGAATGGGAAATTAAAAATCCAAGCCCTAGTTTATTTGCAAATCCAACATCTAACTCCAAATCCAAAGAGAAGCCATTGATTCAAGCTTCTTGTGTTGAGATTGAAGTGTGGTTGATTCTTCCTTTGCTTTTAAGCTTCTCCTTCATTGATTTTGTGGATATGTGAGGTTTTTATCTCACATCTTTGTCTATAACTATCTTTGATTGTTGGGTATGAATTCCTAACACTTATTCATGTGCATTAGCTTTTGGTTTGGATTGAATTGGTGAATATCCCAATTTTTAGTGTTTTGGGTTCAAATCTTTAAAAATCCTAACTTTGAAGTTTGAACACGTTTTTGGTGATGCATCGAGGAGCCAATAAGACCGGGTAGCCGATGGGCGTAATCCTCTAGCGTCCGTGCTCGACCGGTTGCAAATTGAAAGAGTTTTGCACTTCTGTTCCTTAGGTCGTTCGGCCTGCATATATGTCTCGCGACCTATAGCTTGGTCGTGCCATGTTGGGTCGCGACCACTTAGGTCGCACGCCTTGCTATGAGTCGGCCTGCCTTAGGTCGCTGACCACTTAGGTCGCTCGCCTTGCTATGTGTCGGCCTGCCTTAGGTCGCTGACCTTTTAGGTCGCTCGGCTTGCTCGCACCCCTTAGGTCGCAACCACTTAGGTCGTTCAGCCTCACCTCTTTAAGTCGCTCTGCCTGCTTTAGGTCGCTGACCAATTAGGTTGCTCGGCTTGCTAGCACCCCTTAGGTCGTTGACCACTTAGGTCACTTGGCTTGCTCGCACTCGTTAGGTCGCTCGCCTTGCTATGAGTCGGCCTGCTTTAAGTCGCACCTGCTTTAAACCGCATGCTACTCCTTAAGCCGCTAGCTCCTTAGATCGCTTGCATCTTATGTCGCCCATTTCTTAGGCCGCTCAGTTAGGCCGCATGTTATATCGCTGATCCCTTATGTCGTATGCCTTGGAGTCGCATGAGTTGAGCCGTTGATTTCTTGTGTTGTATTGAATTAAGTCGTAAGTCGTGGCTGTTAAGTCGCAAGTGTATTTCCACTTTGATGGATTTGGAATCGAATTCTTTGGATTTGATTCACGTCTTCGAATGTGGATTTTTGTGATTGATTGTTTCTACAATCATTTTTGTGATTTGTCACTTTAAAAATATGAAGGTTTCAAAACTAGCAGCAAGTATCAAAACTCCTTCATCAAAACGATTTCAACCCTATTTTACTACAAAGCTCGTTTCTTAAACCGTTTTCCAATCTACTAGTGTATACAAACCTTTACCTCACTCGTATGAGAAATCTAATTAAACGGCTTAGTAAAAAAAGTGGTATGAAACACTTGCGTTTACTTCGTCGGTTAATTCTTGGACTTGTTCGATTGAATCTCTTGTGACAATTTTCGAGTGGAGATCTACAATTTGTTCGTAAATATTTAAGTTAAGCTAGTGGTTATGGGACATGAGGCTAGGCTTATATATTTACTAGCTTACTATAATTGACACTTCTTGATGATCGTTGATGATCATTTTTGTGACTTAGACCAGCAAATGCGCGATGTCTCTTTGTCTACGAGGGAGACTAAACCCCGTTTCTATGGATCTACGGCTGAATTTGGCGGGGTTGCGACCCATGGTCTTCGGGCCGTTTTGTGGAGCTTAAGCTCAAAATTAATGGTTAGCAACCATGGAATACCATTCCATTTTGTGATACACGTGTTGGTGAGTTTTCACGCTCCCGTTTTGTGATAGGCCCCCTTTTTGTGATTTCTAGATTTCCATTGATGATTTCTAGAACTGATGTTTCACCAATTTTCGTGATTTACATTGATATGTTTTATCAATATTTGTGCATTGGTGAATTTGTGTGTCATTAACTTTTGTGATTGACATTGACATAATTGTCAATATTTATGGTTTGGTGAATAAAATTAAAGAGTATGACATTCTTTATGATCTTTGAGAAGATTCTTGTGATATTGATTTATCTCTTGTTGATTTTCAATTACATACTTATCACAGTATGGTTTTATGGTTATCATATGTTTTTGTCATATCTCTTATTCTATCATTTCATCTGATATTTATAGCTAGGCTGATCCGTTTATTATTTTCTTATTAAATAATAGTCGGGTCAGACCGAGTTGTTACAGGTGCTTCTACTTGACTCCTCATCTGGGATTATTATCCAGACTTTTGGCTAACTACTTAGATTGGTAGTTTATTTTGTGGTATACCTTTGAGATATAGACTCCTTGATGTATACATATTCTTTTGTCTAGCACTTGTAACTATTCTTTTGTGATATTGTAGATCTTGTCTGACCACTACTCTGATGAACACTTTTATGTGTTATATTCATATCTATTTCCGCCTTTGTGATATGGATGTCTGTGACTGATTTGTGTTATGTTTATTTCTATATTTGTTTCCGAAGAATATATATAGCCACTGGGTAGTAGCTTTGAGTTTTTATCGGTATGTTGGATTTCCTCCTGAAACCAAATGCATGTTGTACTATCTGACATATCGGTGCTCGCACAAAGCAATTACGCGGATGGTCGCTCCTCAACAGCCTTATTCTCCGCGCTAGTTGATGGCATTACCCCGTAGTTTCCTTGGCTAGAGTGGGTATAGAGGTGGGGCGTCACAGCTTGGTATCAGAGCGAAACTTCGGAACAATGTAGAATAATCTAGCAAGGATCATCGTCCTAATTCCTTCTTAGGAGTCATGCTTTAGGATTTAATTCGAGTCTTCGTACCGATTCATCCTATTTTCTTTATGATTCCTTGTGTTATTTATCAAGATTGCTTGATATTCATTTGGTGATTAACCTTATCCTTCTTCTTTCTTTCTTTCAAAAGGAAGAGAAATGGTTAGACCTGGCCGTCGCAGCGCCGGTCAATCTAGTGCTACTCCCCAAGATGGAGTATTTATGTCTGCCCAGCAGCTTCTTGATCTAGTAAGGAATGCTCGAGCAGCTGGATCTAATTTGGAGTCTACTCACCCTAAGTCTGGATTTGCACGTTTGTGCAACGATTATACCAATTTGGGTGGGAAGCCATTCAAAGGATCTAAAACTATTATTGAAGTCCAGGCTTGGCTGAGAACGTGCGATCGAATCTTTTCTCGCATGAATCTTATTGATCTTCATCGTGTTCAGGTGGCCTCTAGTATGCTCCAAGAAAGAGTATTAGATTGGTATGAGCTTCTGATTTCTGAAATAAATGAAGCAGATCTTACTTGGGAGAAATTCTGGGAACGCTTCGAATTAAAATTTGTGTCAGAAGCTGAGAAGCTGACTTTGGCTCATCGTTTCATAGACCTTGTTCAAGGTGAATTTTCCATGGCAGACTATGTCGCATCATTCTAGTCACTTGCTAAATACGGGGTCGAGTACATAAACACCTTATTGAAGAAAAACCAAAGATTTGTCTATGGCTTGAATAAAAATCTCAAGAAGCCATTACTTCTAAAATTAGAAGTTTCTTTTGATCAACTCATTGATATCGCTCTTCGACTTGAGATTGGGAGTGCTAAACCGAACTTCACCAACAAGAAAAGGCCTAATAAGTTCAAAGGTCCTATCCCAACAATAAGAAAGGGAAGCAAGCCTCTTCGGCAACTAAGACTTCTACCTCAAGTGGTAGGCAATGCTACAACTGTGTTTCAAAGGACCATTATGCGAATAAGTGTTCAAAGCCCTGTGCTTGTCGCTATCGCAAAAGCCCAGACCATTATATATCTTCGTGTCCCAACTTCAAAACAGGAAGGAGGGAAAGCTTAATGTGGTGCAAACTCCTAGTAACACTTCTCGTGGTCAAGGTATTTCTCATTCTATCCTTGATGGCATTATTTTATTTCGTGATCATCCTATTTGAGTTCTTTTTGATACGGGTGCGTCCCACTCTTTTATTTCAAAAGAATTTGTTGATACTTTTTCTTTGGATGTTTTGTGTTTAATGACTTCTTTGGGAATTGCGAATCCTGTTGGTGGATCCGCAACAATCAGTTTATTGTGTAAAGATGTCGAGGTTATTTTGTGTGATTTTTCTTTTCGAGCCGATTTGCATGTTATGCGCTACTTAGGC
The DNA here is from genome assembly GCA_030765085.1 of Allium cepa. Taxonomy (NCBI): domain Eukaryota; kingdom Viridiplantae; phylum Streptophyta; class Magnoliopsida; order Asparagales; family Amaryllidaceae; genus Allium; species Allium cepa. Next base: position 955,417,365 of record CM060939.1, on the reverse strand, counting down.
TTTGGAATGATTTTGGGAATGGATTGGCTTAAGTGCTATGAAGCCCAAATCCTATGTCCTGAGCGGACTATTCATCTTCGACAACCTCAATCTGTTAAGCAGATTTTTATTGACCTTAAAGATTCGGATTCCCGCTTGGCTGCATCTTTATATTCTTTAAATCCTTATGATGATGATAAAGACGACGAGGAAGATGTCATTTCTCTTATTCACGTTGTTCGTGAATTTTCCGACATATTTGAGCCCGTTTTAGGATTACCATCTAAGCGACCAATTGAGTTCAGAATTAATCTCATCCCTGGAGCTCAACCTATCACTTGTCCTCCTTATCGCATGTCCAATAAGGAAAACGAGGAGATGCGCGAACAATTATCCGAATTGGAGACGAAGCAATTTATTCGCTCTAGTTCCTCTCCTTGGGGGAGCTTCGGCAATTTTTGTGAAGAAACCCGACGGTACACTTAGACTTTCCATTGACTACCGCAAGCTTAATGATCTTACTATCAAAAATAAATATCCTTTACCTCGGATTGATGATCTATTCGATCAACTTAGTGGTGCTAAAGTCTTTTCACAATTGGACTTGGCAACCGGTTTTCATCAGCTTCGTATTGCAGAGGATAGCATTCCTTGACATTGTTCCGTACTCGTTATGGATCTTATGAATGGATTGTTATGCCATTTGGTTTAACGAATGCTCCGGCTTATTTCATTGACCTTATGAATCGAGTTTTCAAAGATTTCCTTGATCGATTTGTCCTCATCTTCATTGATGATATTCTTATGTATTCAAAAACCGAGGAGGAGCATGAAAAGCATCTTCGGATTGTGTTGGAAACTCTTAGGAGTAATCAATTAAAAGCAAAAGTTTCTAAATGCCACTTTTGGCAATCTCGTGTGAAGTTTCTCGGTCATATTATTTCCGAATCTGGAATTTCCGTGGATCCTTCAAAGATTGAAGCGATTCAAAATTGGAAGAGACCGGAGAGTGTGACGGAGATCCGTAGCTTCCTTGGATTGGCGGGCTATTACCGTCGTTTTTTAAAAGACTTTTCAAAAATTTCCATGCCTCTTACTAGCTTAACAAAGAAAGGTGTTAAATACATTTGGTCGGACAAATGTGAAAATTCTTTTTAGAAATTAAAAGAACTCCTTTCCGATGCTCCTATTCTTGTTATTCCCGAGGGGAATCAAGATTTTATTGTTTATACCGATGCTAGTCGCATTGGTTTGGGTGTCGTTCTTATGCAAAGAGAACGTGTTATTGCTTATGCTTACAGGTAATTAAAGCCTGCCGAGATTAGATATGACTCATGATTTAGAACTCGCGGCTATTGTTTTCGCCCTTCGAATTTGGCATCATTATCTTTTGGGAGAAAAATTTATTCTTTACACCGATCATAAATCTTTGAAGTATCTATTTTCTCAAAAGGAACTTAATTTACGTCAACAACGTTGGCTCGAATTCCTTGCATCTTATGATCTTGATATTCTTTATACTCCCGGAAAGGGAAATCGGGTTGCCGATGCACTTAGTCGCCAGCAACAAGCGGTTGTTTCTACGATGATATCCGAATGGAGTGATCTCGAGATATTATCTACTTGTGAGGTTCAAGATCATGTATCCAATTTGTGTTCATCTCTTGTTTTATGTAGTCTTGAGGCTCATCCTTCTCTTATAGACCGCATTCTTGAAGCTCAAAAGCTAGATCCTGAATTGGCTCTTCTTGGCCAAAATTTTAGGGATAAAATGGATATTGAAGTTTTGAAAGACTTTGTATTGATTCTCGTGGTGGTATTCGAAAATTTGGTAGACTTATCGTACTAAATATTAGTGATCTTCATAAAGATATTTTAGAAGATTCTCATCATTCTAAATTTACCATTCATCCCCGTAGTAGTAAAATGTACGCGGATATGAAGCGACTTTATTATTGGAAGGGAATAAAATCTGATATTGCTAACTTTGTTAAGTGTTGCATGACTTGCCAACTTATTAAGGCCGAGCATCAAAGGCCCGGTGGGTTATTGCAACCTTTAGAAATTCCAATTTGAAAGTGGGACCAAATTTCCTTGCATTTTATAGACGGCCTTCCCCGTTCTCGTTCGGGTCATGATAGCTTATGGGTGATAGTTGATAAACTTACTAAGTCCGCCCATTTTATTCCCATTCGGTCTAACTGGACTGTTCCTCTTTTGGCCAAGCTCTTTATTAAAGAAATTGTTAAATTACATGGAGTTCCTACTTCTATTGTTAGTGATCGTGATCCATTGTTTACTAGTGGATTTTCGAAGAGACTTCAAAAAGCTTTGGGAACGAAGATTAATTTTAGCACCGCTTATCGTCCTCAATCCGATGGACAAACCAAGCGTGTGAATCAAACTCTTGAAGATCTTCTTCGTGATGTGTTCTTGATTTTGGTGGAAGTTGGGAAGATCATATTTCTCTAGCTGAGTTTTCCTATAATAATAGCTTCCAATCTACTATTGGGATGGAACCTTTTGGGGCACTCTATGGAAGGCCATGCCGATCTCCTTCTTTTTGGCTTGAGGCCGGTGAGAAGCTGGTTTTAGGTCCAAATTTTATTCGTGATTCCACAGAAAAGATCGACCTTATTCGTCATAGGATGAAAGAAGCCCAGAGTAGGCAAAAATCCTATGTCGATAACCGAAGAAGGAAATTAGAAATTTCTGTGGGAGATTTTGTGTTTGTTCGTGTTTCACCTATGAAGGGTGTTGTACGTTTCAGTTGATCGAGAAAATTAGCGCCTCGATATATTGGGGGCATTTCCTCTCACCGAACATATTGGTTCAGTGGCTTATCGCCTTTTATTACCGGCCCAGTTTTCTGCTATTCATGACGTGTTTCACGTTTCTCAATTACGGAAATGCCTTCGAGATTCCGATTCTATTCTTGAGCCCGGTATTATGGAAGAAATTGAAGTTTCTCCTAATTTAACTTATGAGCAACATCCTATTCGTAATGTTGCTTCGGAGGTCAAACGTCTTCGAAATAAAGATGTTTCGCTTGTTAAAGTTCAATGGTCCTCAAATCCTAAGGATTGCTCTTTGGAATCTAGAGAGTTCATCGAGCGAACACATCCGGATTTACTTTCCCATTCCCTTTGAGGTGAATTTCTTATTTCAAATTTCTTTTGTGTTGATATGCTTTCATGGTTGTTACCTTATATTTTCTTCTTAAATATTGCGAGGACGCAATTTCTTTAAGGAGGGGAGTCTGTAACAACCCGCATATTTTACGATTGAATATCTAAATATCTTTGTTTAAATATTTTATGGTTAGTCGGATTTTAGTCCGAAAAGTTACATTTTGCATACGGTTGAATTAGAACTCGGGACCACTTCCATTGGTCCAAAACACCATTTGCGATCTTTTTGAGTATAAACTTTGATATGTTTGGAGTTAGTGGAATTTTGCCACTTTTTCACTTTGGGATTTAGGTTTGTTTAGCCCATTAGCCTAAACTATTAACTCTAGCTCAACCCCCTCTTCCCTTCATTACTTCACTTTCATTTCCTAACACTCAAGCTTCATCAAAAATGGAGAGAGGAATGGAATATTAAAACTCCAAGCCCTAGTTCATTTGCAAATCCAACATCTAACTCCAAATCCAAAGAGAAGCCATTGATTCAAGCTTCTTGTGTTGAGATTGAAGTGTGGTTGATTCTTCCTTTGCTTTTAAGCTTCTCCTTCATTGATTTTGTGAAAAGGTGAGATTTTTATCTCACATCTTTGTCTATAACTATCTTTGATTGTTGGGTATGAATTCCTAACACTTATTCATGTGCTTGCTTTTGGTTTGGATTGAGTTGGTGAATATCCCAATTTTTAGTGTTTTGGGTTCAAATCTTTAAAAATCCTAACTTTGAAGTTTGAACACGTTTTTGGTGATGCATCGAGGAGCCAATAGGACTGGGTAGCTGACGGGCGTAATCCTCGAGCGTCCGTGCTCGACCGGTTGCAAATTGAGAGAGTTTTGCACTTCTGTTCCTTAGGTCGTTCGGCCTACATATATGTCTCTCGTCCTGCAGTTAAGTCGTGCCATGTTAGGTCGCAACCACTTAGATCGCTCCCCTTGCTATAAGTCGGCCTGCCTTAGGTCGCTGACCACTTAGGTCGCTCTCCTTGCTATGAGTCGGCCTGCCTTGAGTCGCTGACCCTTTAGGTCGCTCGGCTTGCTTGCACCCGTTAGGTCGCAACCACTTAGGTGGCTCAGCCTCACCTCCTTAAGTTGCTATGCCTGCTTTAGGTCGCTGACCACTTAGGTCGCTCGGCTTGCTCGCACCCCTTAGTTCGTTGACCACTTAGGTCGCTTGGCTTGCTCGCACCCCTTAGGTCGCTCGCTTTGCTATGAGTCAGCCTGCTTTAAGTCGCACCTGCTTTAAGCCGCATGGTACTCCTTAAGCCGCTTGCTCCTTAGGTCGCTTGCACCTTAGGTCGTGCCATGTTAGGCCGCATGGTACTCCTTAAGCCGCTAGCTCCTTAGGTCGCTTGCATCTTATGTCGCCCATTTCTTAGGTCGCTCAGTTAGGCCGCATGCTATTTTGGTGATCCCTTATGTCGTATGCCGTGGAGTTGCATGAGTTGAGTCGCTGATTTCTTGTGTTGTATTGTGTTAAGTCGTAAGTCGTGGCTGTTAAGTCGCAAGGGTATTTCCACTTTGATGGATTTGGAATCGAATTCTTTTTATTTTATTCACGTCTTCGAATGTGAATTTTTGTGATTGATTATTTCTACAATCATTTTTGTGATTGATTGTTTCAACAATCATTTTTGTGATTTGTCACTTTAAAAATACGAAGGTTTCAATACTAGCAGCAAATATCAAAACTCCTTCATCAAAACGATTTCAACCCTATTTTACTACAAAGCTCGTTTCTTAAACCGTATTCCAATCTACCAATATATACAAACCTTTACCTCACTCGTATGAGAAATCTAATTAAACGGCTTAGTAAAAAAAATGGTATGAAACGCTTGCGTTTACTTTGCCGGTTAATTCTTGGACTTGTTCGATTGAATCTCTTGTGACAATTTTCGAGTGGAGATCTATAGTTTGTTCATAAATATTTAAGTTAAGCTAGCGGTTATGGGACATGAGGCTAGGCTTATATATTTACTAACTTACTGTAATTGACACTTCTGGATGATCTTTGATGATCATTTTTGTGACTTAGACTAGAAAATGTGCGATGTCTCTTTGTCTATGAGGGAGACTAAACCCCGTTTCTGTGGAGCTTCGGCTAAACTTGGTGGGGTTGCGACCCATGGTCTTCGGGCCTTTTTGTGGAGCTTCACCTCAAAATTAATTGTTAGCAACAATGGAATTACGTTCCATTTTGTGATACACGTGTTGGTGAGTTTTCATGCTCCCGTTTTGTGATAGGCCTCCCCCGTTTTGTGATTCCTGGATTTCCATTGATGATTTCTAGAATTGGTGTTTCACCAATTTTCGTTATTTACATTGATATGTTTTATCAATATTTGTGCATTGGTGAATTTGTGTGTCATTAACTTTTGTGATTGACATTGATATAATTGTCCATATTTATGGTTTGGTGAATAAAAATGAGGAGTATGATATTCTTTTTGATCTTTGAGAAGATTCTTGTGACATTGATTAATCTCTTGTTGATTTTCAATTACATACTTATCTCAGTATGGTTTTATGGTTATCATACGTTTTTGTCATATCTATTATTCTATATCATTTCATCTGATATTTATAGCTAGACTAATCCATTTATTATTTTCTTATTAAATAATACTCGGGCCAGACCGAGTTGTTACAAGTGTTTCTACTTGACTCCTCATCTGGGATTATTATCCAGACTTTTGGCTAACTACTTAGATTGGCAGTTTATTTTGTGGTATACCTTTGAGATATAGACTCCTTGATTTATACATATTCTTTTATCTAGCACTTGTTACTATTCTTTTGTGATATTGTGGATCTTGTCTGACCACTACTCTAATGAACACTTTTATGTGTTATATATTCATATCTATTTCCGCCTTTGTTATATAGATGTCTGTGACTGATTTGTGTTATGTTTATTTATATATTTGTTTCCGAAGAATATATATAGCCACTGATTAGTAGCTTTGAGTTTGTATCGGTATATCGGATTTCCTCTTGAAACCAGATGCATGTTGTACTATCTGACATATCGATGCTCGCACAAAGCAACTACGCGGATGGTCGCTCCTCAACAGCCTTATTCTCCGCACTAGTTGACGGCATTACCCCGTAGTGTCCTTGGCTAGAGTGGGTATAGAGGTGGGGCATCACATTTTATATTTTGTTTGTTTGACTCTATAAAAAAATGAAGTTGTTACAGAGTAAATATGATGATATGCATCAAACACTTAATTAATTAGTTTTTTGTTAGTATCAAATATTCGATGGATTCGATTTGAGTATCTATTTTACTATTAGTTTGAGGATCAGTTTATAGGTATCAATTAGTATTAGTATGCATCATTTTTAATATACTATTTTATTTATTTGTTGTATAAAGAAAATTATTATACTAGAATCAATAACAATCTGAAGCAAACACTGCTGCATATTGATGTTTTTTTTGTAGTGGTGATAATAGCCTTCTTATTGTGTTTGTATTTATGACAATACTTTCAGCGTAGGGTTGTCCATTAATTTTTCTTTTTATGATTTGAAGAATGACATTTGTCTTTATTTGTCTCAACTTACTCCATTGTCCATTGAGATTTCTTATGTGCTGAAGAATAAAGTTAACATGGTTGATACTGGTTCTGATCTTTAAGGTATAATTTGTTTTCAATTGTATAAGAAGAGTGCATTCTTTCCTTTTTACTGTTAAGGTTAAGACTTCTTTTTTGGAAAATGATGGTGATAGTACTATTTTGATTTCATCTAATCTTCCTAGTTATTCATCTTATAGAAGATCTTTTTATTCTGATGTTGTTGTTCGTAATAAAAGTTATTTGAAGGATATATTGAAGAGAGGTTCGAAATTATTAATTTTTGATTTTGTTGATTTAATGATCTGAAATTTTGGACACTTTCGTATTAAATATCTGAATTATTTAAATATTTGGATCATGGATTCAATGTTATCAAATTGATTGAACAACCTTATTAACCTCTTTTTAATCATAATTAATGAGGCTAAACTTGTTTTTGAAATTTGTTAACAAAAATATATTCTTCGAAGAAAAATCGATAATGTGACCGAAAATCGGTTTATCGGTTAATAGCTTTTTGATCGGTATAAGTTATTCAAACTCTTATGCACTTGTCTAATGATCAAATGAACACATTAGGAACTAATTAAAATATGGATTCATAAATAAAATGGAAGGTTCTAGAAGCTTTCAAATGTATAAGAGATATTAATACGTTAAGGGTATTAAAGTATTTAGCTAAAAAAAGGTGTAAAGGAGAAGCGATGGGCATGAGGAGGATTGAGCCTTTCATGGCATGGTTGAGGGTGAGAGCAGGCTTAGGCAACACCATTCTATGCTTATAAATGGAGAGGCATACCCTTGAATTATAATTACAAATTTACAAAGCAAAAGCAAGCACTCTTTCATTTCTTCCTCTTCCTAAAATCCTAAACAAAATAATTTCAAAACACGTCCAAATCACGTCAAGTCAAACTTTACCACAATCCTTAGGAAAACATCACAACACCTTCTACCATATTTGATCTTAAAGAAGTGAAGCCATGCTACCTCTACTTTTATAGTTTGTAAACTATTATTGGCTATTCATAGCCTAAAACCAAGTGCAAAGCTAGAATGAGGAAGGAAGAAGGTGGTTTCAAGGTTAAGGTTGGACTTAGGTTTCTTGGACTTGCTTGCTTGTTTGGTTAAAGGTGAGATTACTCACCACTTTGAAAGAAAACATTGGGTATATATGTTTGTCTTTGATTGTGTATATGTTGTTTGAATTGATATTGACATATGTTGTGATATTGGTTTAGATTCTTGCTTTGGGAGCAAATGACATATGTAATACATATATATGGACATGAACTGACTTGGAATGACTTGTATGACTTGTAGAAATGCCTTGAAACAAAGCATGTATGTTGTAGATGGACTTTGCTTTAGAATGGACTTGGATTTGAAAGTGCTCATATAGCGATAGTCGCTATAGATTCTCTTAGGAATTATCTTGTATTCAGCAATTCTATAGACTTTGTAGAGAGATCCTTAGGGGTTGCTTGCCATATTTTTTATGTTTATATATATGCTTGCAGCCATAAAAAGTTTGGATATTGAAAAGTTGAGTAATATATAGAAAAGTGGTCGATTTACACTTGTGCAAAACTGCCCCATTTAGCCGTTGTTTTTGAACTCAAAAGGTTTGGAAAGGACTTTTAAATTAAGTACTTAGTTTCATTCTTTTTACGAGCATTTGCTAACTCTTATTAAAGAATCTTAAAATTAGTTTGACTATTCTATGAGTTTTTAAGAATAGTTATAAATTTTTTTAAAAAGAAGGTTTACTTTAAAATATAAGGAAAACATGGTTTTCCATGAGTTGAAATATTTTATAATCTTACTATTTCAAAATAATATTTTAAATAAAAGTTTTAAAATCTATTATAACACTACAAGAATACAGGGCTATTCCGACGGTAAATAACCATCGATAGCCGTCGAAAACCGACGGTATAGCCGTCGGAATAGCATCCATGGTTTCTGTCGTCTTTCGACGGAATCGATGAAAATCTTCCAATGCCTTTTCAACGACTTCTAACGAAAAAATAACAATGGTGTTTGATGATCAACGAGGTACATATGGGTCCACTCGTAACCAATAATCCATTGGTAGCCATCGACAATCATTGGAAAATTATGACTTCTAAGCCGTCACTAGGCGTCAGAAATTTGGGTTTTTTATTTGTTCAACTATTCTACTTCCACCAAATCTACATATATCTCAATATACTTCTCAACTCTTTTCCACACAGATAATTCAGACACACACACACACATACATACGTATATGTGTATGTTTGTATATATATACATATACATACATACATGTATATACATACATACATATACATACATACATATACATACATACATACATACATACATACATATATATATATACATACATACATACATATATATACATATATATATATATATATATATATATATATAACAACCAACATCACATAGTATACCAACAACAATATTAACCATAATCTCCAATATCTAAAAAATCATGAACTCCAATATATAAAAAATCAACCGTCCAACGTCCTCAAACATCCAACAAAACACTGGCCAATCAACGTCAAACATGAAACAACTCTACAAAATTTACCAAATCAATACAACACATCCAACCTCTCATCACAGTGTATCAAACATACCAAAACAAATCATCCTCACCAACTCCAAGTCAACATATACAACATTCAAGCACAAATATAGAAAAGCGTACCTATCAAGAGCCGTCCTCGCCTCCGAAAGCACCTGACAACGAAGGAAATGAACCATGTTACTGCACGTACTCCGCTAAGCACTAATTCAACTGCTCCATCTGTATAACGTGAAGACGGTCCTGCTTTTACAGCTGCTCGACCATGGCTATCAGCTGTTTTATCTCAGCTTTGTCCTGCTCTTTTTGGTACGCTTGTTAAGATGCCCTAGCATGCGAATAGCAAAAACTGTTATAGAACTTTTCGACGACTTTTATAACAATTGTGTAACTTTTATAAGATAGTTTATTTTTATAAATTATCGCTTGGTTTCCATAACCAAAACTCCGATTTCGCTGCGTTGGATCCATGATGGAGTCAAAAATAGCGTCTTCCTCCTCGCGGGTCAACTCATCGCGGTCCAATCCCTCAAGCATCTGTGTCCATGCCTCTTGAAACATTTCCTACAATGCTAAAAAATTATAGTTGAAATTAAAACAACATTATTTTAATCCTTCAAAGCTAATTACTTGAACTAATCAATATTAATAACTTAAAATTCAAAATATGCATACATATGCACCCGTCGCCTTATCCTCAGCTTCCCATGCATATGTAACGTTGCCAGCTTTTTCCATTTTCTTTATGGCATGGGTATGAGAAAATATTTCCATTTATGAGACCGCACATCGACCCTCTTTCCTATATTAAATAATGTATATATATTACTATTTATATTAATTTTTTATTAATAACTTATAACTTACACTATATAAATGTAATAACTGTTTATAATCACAATAAATAAATTTACCAAATCCTCACGATGATGATGGAATGACTTGGAACCACCATGATGTGTTAATGGGTTCTTATTTCTATTCGCAGAATTCCTCTTTTGCTCCGCCTACAAATTTAAATAATTGAACAATATATTTAATAGCTGTAAAAAAAAGTAATGAGATATATATGATAGATTAATTACCTTGAACTCATTGTTATTCCACCAGACAAACCAAGCATCCCATACACCGGCACCCATCCAGTTCGGTTTCTTCCCAGCTCTTCTAAGGCCCTACACCATGTCTTTATAATTCTTTGCTATCTTAGAATTCTAGTGGCACTACACAAGGGAAATGTCTGCTTCCTGCAGATCTATGGAACCCTGCACATTGAGAAAATGAAATATCAGTTATACATTTTTAAGTAGTCAACAAATTATAAAATGGTAATATAGAAATTTGAAAATTTAAACTCCCCAAAAAGTCCTGCCAGATGCTCTCTCTGATCAGGTCAGGGATCTTACTCCATCGAGGCCAACAACCAGTTATCCTACTCATATATCCCTGCTTGGAAATACTAAGATCCACTCCCGATGGCTCTAGCTTAAATCCTCTATGTTAAATTTGAAACACATCTTTAGACTATTATAAATGTCATACACAAAATATTTCTAATGCTATGCTACTAATTTTAATACTTACAATCCATTGGCTTTGGGCTGTAAATACATTACTGGTCGTACTGTTGGCTCTGAAGGCCACTATCATCGCCTCTATTTCCACTTCGAGAAGAAGAGGGGGAACCAGAGTAGGAAGAGCTACGCCTTAGGAAAAAAGACATAATACCTATTATGTACATATCAATTTATTATGTCAGAACATATAATTCATAATAGTTATGAGAAAAGACATCACAATTGACGGGGAAATTGTAACATGAATAATCGCGTAAATTACCTTATATTAAATTGTATATTAGCAATTAGTCCCCGTCATTTTCTGATTCGGACTCGGTTTCGTACACTAGATCGTTTTCCTCTTTAATTTCAAATGCTTCTAATAATACATTTGTTCATCATTTAGAGACCCAAAATCCTTGTGATCATCCACTATTGTTATTTCAACATTTTCCTCTATATTTATTTGATAGGCTTGTTCATTTGGAATATTCTTTCCATCAAACATAAATCTGGCCTTCATTTTAGAAATTGCCGACCAGTCTGCTAGGTACAAAAGGATCGTACTTTTGAAATTGCCAATAGGACTGGATAAGCGGTGTAATAAACTTGTAGGGCTTGTTTGGCTAGTACAAAAGGATCGTACTTTTGATAATGCTAGGTATATTTTATTTCTATAAGATTATAATTTGCATGCACGATAACTCCAGAACTTGGAACATTGCCGAACCAATTGCATCCAAACAAAAAAACTTCCTCCGTTGGTCTAGTGAAATATGTCAATTGCAAAACCTGGGTTAACACGCTGTAAAAATCATTTATGCGATCATTTGGATCATCACAGCCTTTAACAAATACACTAGAGATGTTAGTTAATTTGTCAGCACCATATTCTTTGATGTTGAATTTATATCCATCAACGATGAATATTGGGTATGTCTTAACTTTCCTTTTGGTCCCATCATAGATGTTTTAGTACTTCATTGACCACATAATTTATCGGATCATAAATGTAACGACCCAGAATTTGACCACTTTAAAATATACTATTTAAAGTGATTTTAAATATAAAATAGGTAAATTTATGTGATTCAAAAGATATTAGATAGGATTTGGAAAGAGAAGTATACACCAAAAAGCACCATTTATCTATATCGACAAAAGTGACAAAACGCGGATTTGAGAAAAGTAAGTTTCAATGGTTAAATAAATTGTTTTAATTAATTTATAAGTGTTTATATTTTTAAATAACACTATACAAATTCATTTTTAAATTTGGTTTACATAAATAAATAGTTTAACTAAAACGTCAAAATGTGACCTAAAACATCTTGTCGAAAATCAACGTTTTATCGATTAAAAGTTGTTGCAACGTTGTTGCACTTTTAGTTTCTTATATAGGAACATATATTCAAATTGGGGAAGTATAAATTAATTCACTAATCAAGTTCATTTTTACTAAATAAGATTAGAAAATTCTAGAATGTCATTAAGAAAAGTAAGTTTAATAAAAGTCAAAAGTAAACAACAAATCTAAATCACATCAAAATCCAACAAAATAATTACTTTTGTTTACTTAATCTTTAAGTGACTAAGACATAAAGTAAGAAGTTAAAGGATGATGTTAAGTGTTGAAAAAGTGGAGTTTGCTTTAGGTTGAAGTAATGTTAGTTTGGTAATTTGGCAAGAGGTTATTTTGGTAAATTACCACTTCTTTCTTTTTCTATAAATACCCACCACCTTCTTCACTTTCATTCACATTTCTTCTTCTTTTTTTCTTAAGCTTCTTCGCCTTCTTCCTCTCCTCTTAAATATTTTCCAAGCCATAGGAAAAAAGTAGAAATAAATAATGTGAAAATATTTACGAATATTCAAAAGAAATCAATGTTCATTCTCTTCAAATAAAACTCATCTTTTCACCATATTTTATCTCTTTTATCTCGGCCATATCTTTTTCAAAATACAACCAAAATAATTTTTTTTTCAACTCGTGTACTTTTCTTGTGGCTACAAGTTTCATGTTGACCACTTTGTCTCATTCTAAAATTAACCATGTCAAAAAACCACTTCTTTCCAATGCATTATCTGGCCCAGTTTTCAAGATAGAGAATAACCCCTTTTTTTGATCATAACTTGATCATAGCTGATCTAAATTTAGAAATTCTTTTTTTCAAACCATACAAAATTCCTGTTGCAACAACTTTTGTGTTGATCACTTTTTCAGTTTTGAGGTTTGCTATACCTGAAACTCAATTCTTTGAAGTGCATTTTTGGGCTTCATTTTTGTCGATCCGACAATACCTCTTCTTCATTCTATCATATCTCCCTCAACACAACTTGGATTCAAATGATTATTTTTTTCAAATTCAAAAGAAAATAATTTTCAAAAACTTTTTTGCTAAAAGAATTTGTAAAATTTTAGATTTAGAGGGCCTAAAATTTGATACAAGATAACCTATTTTTCGGATCTAAATCTTGAGAATTCAAGTTCAAAGCTCTACCGCTTCTTCTCTATCCTTTCGGCCAACCTCTATCTCAAGTCGTGGCCAAGATATTGGAAGAAAGACGGTGTTGTTTTCTAGTGTTTAATGGAGTAGGAAGTAGTTGGTGAAGTGTTGGTTGATTAAAATGTTGATAGGAAGTTTATCGCTTCGGTTTATGGCGAGATACTCTATTTAATATCTAAATTTTTATATATACAAGTTTGATGATGTGTTATGATTGCTGTGAATGCCTATATATGCTTTGATCATCAAGTATTGGTTGTTTGATATGTTTGTTAAATTGTTTTACCAAGTCACGTTAATACACGTCGATAAGCACAATGGTAATCACTTTCCTTTTGAAAATGGAATGGTGTATATGGAATGCTTAAACCTTTTGGAAATAGTTTTAAAATGAGTTAGAAATGTGTTATAAACATTTAAATATGTTTAAATAAGTAAAGGAAAAAAATCAAGATTTCATCTTGTATATTTTAAATATGTCCAAAACAATTTTATAGAAAAATCACGCTTTTGCAGTAAAGTGACAAAAGTATAAAATTGATATTTTAAATGTTTTAAAAATATGAAGTATATTCAAAAAATATTTTAAAATGTTTTAAAAGAGATTTAAGTTGAAAAGATGGATTTCCAAAGATATAAAGGTCGTTTTGAAGAATACAGCTTTTAAATCACTATTTGCAACACTTTTTGCAACGCTCTTTGCAATAGTTTTAAATAACATTTGAAATGTAGTTTTAACGTAACAATTCATTCTTAAATCTTTTGTGAATGATTTTAAAAGAATAATTAAGTCACTTAAATATGATTTAGAAGTTTTAATAAGAGTTTGAATAAATGGTTAAGTGGAATTGTTTATAGAACTTAAACAATAATTGAAGAATACTGAATTTAATAACAAATTGAGTATGCAAAATCGACTAGTATATTTGTCCCGCCTGTGAGAGCTAAACAGTAAAATAAAGTGTGTACCTAAGGTTAGGAATGGAGCAACCAGTTCCCTGAGCATACCCGGCCTTCGCTTTATCTTTTAGACGAAGGGTGGAATAGATCGAAAGGAAAGCCCAGATGCTCCAAAAGATCACATTTAAGTTTTTCCAAGATAAAAGAAAAGAAGCAAAATTATTTGAATATTAATTAACCACTTAACATCTTTTATTTGATGATTGGTATGAAGGAACCTGGATCGGATTTGGGTGATTCCTATCCGAAGAATTGGGATCGGATCTGTGTGATTGCTATCCGAAAATCACTTCAAACTAATTTTTGAAACCCCATATGAACTTAACATCTTTATGCGATGGTTGCTACGAAGCAACCGTGATTAGATTTGGATGATTCCTATCTGAAAATATCTTCAAACTAATTTTTGAAATAAAATATATAGAACACAATAATCATTGATGACAAAGATCTTCATGATATAAGACTACTTGCCATTAGTCCCTGGAGGTGAAATTTACCATAACTAAGGTGTCAATAGTGCTCAATTATGAAAATCTTCAATTTGCAGGAATCTATACTATAAGATTATTAGTGGGTTGCATTTTTAGAGCACAGAAGCTCTCTTTATTTTTTTAAACTCAACCGTCACATATTAATTGCTCTCCCTATGCAGCTCCCCTTTCCTTCCTTTTCGTCCAATCCAATCCCTAAATAATAACATTCCCCGAATTCAGCAGCCACAGAAAGTGGGAAAAATTCAGCATCTAACCATTTCAACGTATTTTCGGGGTATCAAATCGATTCAATTAGTGATCGAATTACATCCGAGCAGAGGCCCAGGTGTTGGCTTCTAAATTTACAATTATGAGTTTTTTTAATCGATCGTGTATCTTCCTTATGCTCTTTGTCATCTATTGGCATGACAATTATTTCTACTTCCATCTTCTATTTGCCAAATTTATGTTTTACTTTCTTTATTGAGATTTTTTCTGTGTTCATGATTCACTTTGCATCATTTATAGTTTGACTGTCTTCACTAATCGAAGATATGAATCATGATAGTTTTCTTTAGTAGAACCGAAGGAATACATTAGATTATCATATGCCCCTCTATTGCTTACACAAAACAAACAAGTTGTTGTGGTTCAAGACAACATGAATGATGAATTGGGTGGTGAAGAAATTGTCTTTAGGGTCGATTATCCTACCAGTCTTTCCTTTTGATCAGTAATAATCTATACTATTATATTATTAGCCAGTTGGATTTAAAGCTCGCTGAAGCCCCCCTCAAATTTGACACCGAAACGACGCGGTACCCACCTTTTTCTTTTACCTCTCGCTCTCGCCTTTCTCTTCCCGTCTGTTGACCGTCCTCCATTGCCCCAGCCCTAACTGAAGGCGTCCCATGTATGAGACTTACCCACTTCATCCTCCTTAATACACGCTTCTCATCGACCCCGCCTCCGACTTTCGAGTGGTTTGAATTTGTTCGACAGCCTATTTTCTGCGCGGCTACTAGATCTTCTCCCCATGTAAGTACTTATTGTTCCTTCCTTCCGCTGACCGATGTTGCATTGATAACGTCCCTGTTTGGCAAAGAAAACCTAAATTAGCAAATTCACTTCGTTCCTCTCCCTTTCTCGGCCAAACCATAATCTTGAGTCTACCAACGTTGTTGACCTATTTCTTCCAAATTGACCAACCCGCCTCCATCGCAATGGCGCCCAGCAGTTTCCATATTTTTTTTACGACATCCCATCATCAACGATAGCCTTATTTCCTTATACATTGGTATGTTGTAGCCTATGCATCATAGGTCCTCTTGGAAGCTACAGTTCCTCCCTTTAGTAGACTTATGCACAAATTGAATTGAGTATTTACAATTGTATTTGACTGATTGATCGTTCATCTATATAGGAAACTTTAAGAAGGCAAGATTTCTTAAAGAAGCTTTTCTGTTGGTAAGAATCTAATTGGCATACAATTTTTTTTTCAACTATAGATAAAATTTAGTAAGTTGATCGACTAAAATTCAAACTCTAATAGGAATTAATGATGAGGAGAATCATCCGAATATGATTAGAAAGAATTAATTTTTCCTCGGAAAATGATGAGGTTGCTACAGACCATGAGACCTCAATGAATATAGTAGCATATGGTTGCAGTGGAAAAGCTTAATTGGTAGAGTAAAGCTTATCTGGAGTTGAAGGTTATTACTTATTTTCTTAACACTATAATTTATTGTTTTCAGTTTCAGTGCCTTCATGTTGAACAATCAATGATTTGATTCTTTTAAACATTTTATATGCTGGATGGCAACACATCATAGAATCGTAAATAAGGTTGCGATTTAATCCTTTATCATCTATGAGTTTTCCATGTTAGTTAAAGATATTTATAGTTCCACATACAATTTGAATAGGAGTGTGATGATTTAGATATGTTCTTAAAAGGAGGAGTTGCATTAGTTGTAACAGCCCGCAAATCCGTACCCCTTAAGTCAACACTATTCTACAACAATCAACTCAAGTTGTATAGAAATACGAACCATTTGGGTTAAAGAAGAAGAGAATAGAAAGCAACAACAGAATCTAACCATCGCAGCGGAATAAAATATAATAGATAATAAATAACCTTTACTCGAAATCAAATATATCTGTTTATACATATTACATCATCAGAGTACATCAATCACAGCTCACACAACATCAATAGCATACAACTAGATACACAACAACTCAACACAGTGGAATATATATAGAACAAATACGAGAATACGCATCGTCGTCTAGCTCGTCTCCTGAGCTCCACAGCATCAAAACCTGTATCCTATAATACTCGGTCTAACCCGAGCATTACAGTTAAATAACACCCGAGTCAGTCTGAAATACCAGCTTGAGAAAATCACACCCAATTGATTATTAAAGTTTCCAAAAATCCTTTGAAAACAAAAGCATCTCGTAAGACCACGCCACAAATAAACATGTCGGGTTTTTACCTTACGATAGCTAAAACAATTTTTATAGAAATCCTCTGATATTATAATAGTGTCTATAGAAAGTAAATAGAATCTAGCTGAAATGCTTGCATCTCACGTTTCAGCAATAGTCGGGCACAATCAAAACCGTACGGGCGCGTAGGGAAAATGGATTCCAACTAATGGCTAGGCACCGGGGTACCACCTGTCACAGTACCTGGTCTAGATCAGCATACCGAGGAGCCACCCTAACTCCCTTGCAACACAAGACCGGAACCATCCCTTACTGGACAGTCCCGAGCAAGATCACCCCGCGGTTGGGATCAACAACCGCCCACTAAGCCGGAATAAAGGGACATCTAGACATGGACGACCTCACCCTCCAGTGGGGGCTACCCACGAAGCCTTGCTGCATATCCCCTGATTTTCAGCCATTCCTATTTGATAAGGCTTGAGGCTAAGCGTTACCTTTTTAGAATATATCTCTTAGAATGCCCATCGTCCACCTGACGATGTTTCGCAAGCATTCATCCATACAAGTCCGTCCCGGGTTCGAACGGAACCGAAGGCACTATTCCTACTACACCCATTTTGGAAATATCCTCAGGATTAGTAGCGACTAGACCTTGCACTTCATTGCTCCATCTTCGAATCCAAAATCGTTTTTCACGAAACGTACAAACCGGATCGAAGTGGTTTTCGAGAAATAAATCTCGATCCCGGTCTCTTCGAAACGATCAGCGCATTTGGCCAATATTGATAGTCGGTTATTTAACTATCAATTTATATTCACAAGCAACCATCAACCAATAAATAATTTCCCCAAATTATTTATTTATCTCAAAAATATATTCACAATATATATTTCTATTTTCAATCCTTTGAAAACAGTTTCAAACCATCATTCTTCTCAAAATCAACTTTCCCAAATATTTTATATTTCCTCTGAAATCACCAAGCACAAAAAAGATTTTTAAAATAATTTAAAACACTTTACTTTGAAAATATATACTTTTAAACATTTAAGTTAAATTACTTTAATATTTTGTAAAAATACATACTATATGAGTATTTGAAAATAAAGTTACTTAATAGGATATAAAACTAGAATTTCACTTTTGAAAAAAAAATACTAGGTCACTTTTTAAGTAATTACTACTATAATAGATTTAGGAAAATACTTACTATTGAATTTAAATATTAGAAATAATAAATTTTCTAAAACTTGCTTTTTACAACAACTTTAAAACCTTTAAATTTATTTAAGAATTTACTTTAAACATGTACTTGGTTATCCAGAGTAAAATCCTAGCTTCAATCACTTAAATCAATTTCCCAAATTGATTTCTAATTTATTCCCTTTAAATTCAGAATCTATTAATTTTAGATCTCATTGCTTGATTCCAATTTTTAAATTTCTCAATTACTTCTTCATTCCTTTAAATAAATTTAAACTTTAAATTTTAAAATAATTCTTTATTTCTTTAATCGATATAACTTAAGTTTACAATTCATCAATTTAATTTTATTTAAAATTCCATTTCTCTTCATACTTGTAGTTATTTAGTATTATTTTCATATTACTTCTATTTCTTTTCAATTCATTCTTAATTTATTCAAACTTTCTATAATTATTTCGCTTACAAATTTACTTCTGTTTAATTTCTTTTCATCAATCCAATTCATATATTTTGGTAATTCATTTAACCGAATATCCAATCAAACCACAACATTCAATATTCCAATATAACTCATCATAGGATATCAAATAATCACAACAGAGAATATTGAATAATTTAAATAAATGTGAGGGGTCCAGTTGGATCCCTCCAACCTGTTTTCCCTGTATCCACAAATGTTAGCACAATATAATATGCCAATTCCTAAATATCATACTATATCACATCAATCAATTCAGCCATTCAAACAATTATTTAAATTTAATCATTTAAATTTAAATTTAACTGAGTGAGATTAACTCACCTTTTGTTTTTGTTTTGCACTCCACTTCAATATTGCTTTGGATTTCCTGATGTTCTGACCTTGAATAAGCATTATAGGATTTTAATAATATTTGAACCAATTGCATAATCAACTATCATTCAATAAATTTAATTAGCTAATTGTTTTGTTTAAACTAAATTTCCTCTTTTAAAGATCTTTTGGTCACTAAGATAATTAATAAGCTAGTTTAAACATTTTATATATATATATATATATATATAAACTCTTATCTTGGAAATCTCATATAAAAATAAAATTTTCTAACTTCACACAGGTTTCCAAACATGTTTATATCCAATATTCCTTTAAAAGGAAATATATCCTGTTTATCTACATATTTAAAATGAAGATACATATATAAACTGTATTTAAATATTTTACTGAAAATTTATTTATATCCCTCGATAATATAAGTATTCAAGAGAAAAAAGTTATAGTTTACTTATTATATTTTCTTTGGCCTACAAATGCATCCATAAACGTATAAAAATTAGAACTAGGATGGGTTTTACAATTTACTGCAAATTTCTGTTTGCTTTCACCTATATTTTCATATATGTATTATTTTAAATAAATTAAAATAGAAAGAAATGACATGTAAACCTCACCGCAATTTTCCAGAACTCGAGCTTCCTATCCTCGTGACCTTCTCCAGATTTCTCCACCGAATCACGTCGTTCGAAAATCGCGACTGTTGCCCTCCTTCTCTCTGTCACAACGACGCACCCCCAATTGCACGAGCGACCGTTGGCTCCCAAATCTACGAACCTAGCTCGAATACGCGATTCTAAAACCCTACCGACCATTGTGCTTTGCCGAGCTCATCCCACTACGTCGCAGCCTCCATCTCAAGTGGTCAACTGCCTCGTCGCCTCTTCTAGCGACCAAACCCCTCCAACCCAGACGAAGACGCAACTCGAATCGTGAGTTCCCTTTGAATATCGAACTAAAGAATAGAGGAAGGGAAGATGTCATTCGGTCTGTTGTGAAATGAAATCGATTTCAAATCGATTTTGGAAAGAATGGAAGAAAAGAAACCGTGTTTCACGAGCGAGAGGAAATTCGTTTTTTCATTTATTCGGATCTGAGGGAGGTTTTGAATTGAACGAGAGGAAATATTAAGAAGCTAGATATTTTTTTCTTTGAGATCAGAATGAAAGGATCGAGGTGATTTTATGGAGAAAAGGTTGTCGCATGTTGGAGAAAAAGGCTACAGGATATCGGCTAAACGTACATAGGTATAGAATAGGGTGGCTGATGATTTAACGTTTATATTTTTATATTAAAAAAAATCTCAATTAAGTTTTCCGACGCGTTTACTAATCGTATGCGCACACAACAACTCCAAACACTACGAAAATTCAAATCCGATAATAACACTCTATTACGGATCCAATGGAACTGGTTTCGTCGAATTCCGCGACTGTGCATCGGTAGGCTATTTTTAAATTCAATTCAAATGATAAAATTTCAAAACTGATCAAACACTTTTAAATTTAATTTCAACGCATTTACTATCTTTAGTGTTATCAATATAAATCCTACAAGCCATCAAATTATTTATTATTTTTCTTTTAATTGGCTTAGAATTCCAGATTCAGTATTATACCCAACGTTAAATTATTTAATACAACAATTTAATTGTCAAATAATTTGTGATATCCGTAATTCAAGTTAAAATTACACTATTGAATATTTAAAATCGATTAAATATTCCGATTCAAATTGCTTAAAAATTCCGGGTCGTCACATTCCTCCCTCCTTAAAAGAATTTCGTCCCCGAAATTACTAGTTAGGAAGAATGATCCAATACCCGTCACTATTTTTCTCAAACCAAACTGTTCAACATCTTACCAGCTACCATTTTATAAAAGATCCATTATCATATTTATTAACTTTCCAAACCTTTCTCTAATTCCAAACCATACCATTTGTTTAACCATTCAAGTTTCAATTTAAACCAAATTTTGAATTATCAAAATTACACAAAATTTTTCTAACTCCCTAAATTTCCGAAATTTTTTTCCAGCGTCTCCCTTGAGCGGCTAGCTCGGTACAACTACAAAATGGCTCTACGGCCTCCCAAATCCAAAAAGAAAACAAAACGCCAAGTGGCTCAATCCAAATCCCAATCAAATTTCATACCAAATTTAAATACATACCTTTTTGTCGAGCATTTCAAATTTATCTCTTGAAACCAAATCAAATTTTCTTTTCCCTTTTATATACCTGCATATCCTGTTTAGCACCAGTATCCAATCACAATATTCCCAAAACATCTTTTCAATTTTTTTCACAAAATGCCAATATCTATTCATCCAAATATTAACTTGGAATATATTTATATTATCAATTTCCAATTAAGAATTCACTATTCCTTTCTTAAGTTTGGTATAAGTATTTAATATGCTTTTTATATTCATTATCACCTTACCACTTCAGTTTATATCATTTCTATTCAAATTGATTCTTTCATTTCCATATGAATTCAATTTATCTTAAACTCTAAATATATAAATATTATTTGTCATCTATTACTAATTCATATCATTATTTTAATTAGTTTCAATCACTAACTTATTTCAATTCCTAGTTTAAAATTGTTTTGTCGTTAGCAAAATATTCCAAAATCTTTCAAAAATTTTCTAACTCCCAAAATTTCCGAAATTTTTTGGCAGAGTCTCCTTTGTACGAAGGAGCTTTTGCAATTTGACAACAGATATAATATATATACATCGACCCACACGGTAGGAAAAACCAAAAACAGTTCATATTTCCTATTTTAATTGCGTAGGCGTACCTTATTTAGCATTTTAAGCAAACAGCTTATTATTTTTAGCAAATAGCACAACCAAATTCAGCCACACGGCTCCCAGGTACCTGTACTTACTCAATTTAAACATGTGAGTGCCATATAAATGAAGTTTAACTACATTCCACTTGTTTACAATAGTTAAAACATATGAATTCTAAAAGAAACTCATACCAAACATTTTTCCGTAAGCAATTAATATAGTTTCCATGCTAATTCAACTGTTCCAATTATTTTACAAACCATTTTCATTCAATTTGAGGGGTTTTCAATCCATTCATATACAATCTCATCAATTTGAATGGTTTAAAACTCAATCACCAACATTTAATTTATTCTTAAGCAAACTGATCTCATATTTAATTCAATTGCTTTCAAATCAAATTATTTTACTACTATTAACTCATAGAATTTTTAATTACTTCTATTTACACCAAATGACAATTTATTCTTTGCAATTTGACGAGATTTATGTGAATAAATAAGCACTTGATTTTAATAATCAATTTAAATTGACTCCAACTCAACTTACGCTTAATTCTATTCCATTTCGGATTTATTCACAATCCATATATTCTCAGTTTCATTGCATTTCAATTTTATTAACCAAACTAGTCCATTCAAAACCATTAACAACTTAGGTTCCACCTCCATTACCAAATAAATTTCCTTTTTATTTTAATCCATTCACAAGCATTTATTTAGCTCGAAAACAATCTAAGCTATTTCATTCAATAACCATTTCTCAACTTATTTAAACCACATTTCATTTGGTACTTATTTATTACATCATTTATTTATTCAATATAATTAGTTTATCCACATTCACTTAAACCATTCTAATAAACTTGAAACATTCTATTTTCCTTATTGCCTCAAGTTATTTCAATTCCTTAATAATTTTAAATGGTTTACAATTATTTAATCTAGAATTTCATTCCACTAATATTATTTATAAGTCACCGAATTTTATTTCAATTAAGATTTATTTTTTTACTTGATTTAAATCCAATTCACTATTATTAATCTAAATTTTAAGTTGAATTCAATCTAACTCCCTCCATCCTCTAGCTTAAGTTTATTCACTCCACTTTTATACTTAAGCTCATTTCATTTTGCAAATAAATTTCTCCTTTCAATTTAACTTGATTCTATTTTAATCCAATCCCATTTCAAACTACAAATTTATTCGATCAATTATTATACATTTTAACCTTTTTCGATTCAGCTCATTCAATTTATTACAAGGCCATTTCCAATTTATTTCCACTTATTTGGATTTTATTTGCACGTTCAAACCATTTCTATTTTAATCCATTTACATTTTATTTGATAAATTCCCTATTCATTTCAATATACCACCAAATTTCAAGAACTCACAATTCAATTACATTACTTCACCAACAATTTAGGTCGATTTTAACTCATAACTTGAGTTTTATCTCCAACCTTCATCACAATCTCATAATTCAGCTCCTATCTAACTACATTGAACTCCATTTACACAACTTCATTCCTCATAGGCTTGAATATATTATGCTTTTATTTTTAACTCAAACCTTATGCTTATTTATAAATTAAGCATATTTTTATTCCTATGGATTTTTTTTAATTTCTCTTATAAGTTATTCTCATTTATTTATTTCAATGCAATCCTTATCCAACTCATTTTCCATTAATTCAAGTAAGAATCTCATTCCATAAAATAATTCAATTAAATTCTTATTCCAATTCAATTCTATTTTAACTCAAATTTATTTAACTCAATTCGATTTCAACTTGATTCGAATACAACTGGATATTATTTTCAGCTTATTCGATTTATTTCAATCCAGTTAAAATTTGATTTCCAAATCCAAGTTAATTTCATTTTTAACTTTTCACTTTAGATTTACATTCCATTATCCAATGCTTAAATTTCTTCCTGATTTAAAAATCATTTCCATTTATAAGCTTACAACTTATCTTCTCAGGATTTTTAAATCCCCGGCTTTGGTTTCAAATCATTTTGAAATCTCCAACATTTCAAAATCACACTTCTCAAAAATTTTAAACCAATACTGGATTTTATTTCCAACAAATTTCTTTTGAGATTTTCAAAAACAACCAGCTTTTCTGAACAAATCAATTTTTGGCAGCAATCCGTCACTTAGAAATTCGAAAATGAATACTGATGATGCGGCCGTCATCATCAGAATTATTTTTCCAATAATCCAAGTGATTTCAATGCTATATCACTTTCAAAATCCCTTTAAAACAATTTCCCTTCAGAAATATCTCCAAAACAATTGTGCTATTATTCATCTTCAAATACTTTGACAAACACTTCAAATTTCCAGGGTTTAAATTTCCAAATCCTGCTTTAAATCAATTTTACTATAATTTTATTTGCATAGCTTATGCTCATACAAATTCTTATTTGGCTATATTTTAATTTATAATGCACATTTACAATTCATAATTATAAATTTCATTTCATACTGAATTTATTCCCTTAAATTTTAGTTATATACAAGTTCTAGTTAAATTTTTACTTAACAATGATAATGCCTTAATATTATCATTTCTAACATCCAATCAACCATATATTAGCTAAAATAGATTACAAAAACTTTTCTTATATCAAAATATGTTTTTGGGTAAAATTATTTCATTCACCCATATTTAAAACAAAACCGTGTCGATTGTTCTATTCAATCGTTTAGAAACCCCTTCGATACAGTTGTGCAGACTTTGTCGACGAAGGTTCATATGCCACTCAATAAATCAATCAACACAATATTAAATCAATTTATATTCACTAACAAATACGCGTTCATATCTATTAATACGCTCAAACTCATTTTAGAGTACTACGGACTCTAATTTAAATGAGTAATTTCCCCAAGAGCCAAGGTTATCTCCAACCTAAGCTCTGATACCAACTGTAATAGCCCGCAAATCCGTACCCCTTGAGTCAACACTATTCTACAACAATCAACTCAAGTTGTACAGAAATACGACCATTTGGGTTAAAGAAGAAGAGGTAGAAGAAGAGAATAGAAAGCAACAACAGAATCTAACCATCGCAGCGGAATAAAATATAATAGATAATAAATAATCTTTACTCGAAATTAAATATATCTGTTTATACATATTACATCATCAGAGTACATCAATCACAGCTCACACAACATCAATAGCATACAACTAGATACACAACAACTCAACACAGTGGAATATATATAAAACAAATACGAGAATACGCATCGTCGTCTAGCTCGTCTCCTAAGCTCCACAGCATCAAAACCTGTATCCTATAATACTCGGTCTGACCCGAGCATACAGTAAAATAACACCCGAGTCAGTCTGGAATACCAACGTGAGAAAATCACACCCAATTGATTATTAAAGTTTCCAAAAATCCTTTGAAAACTAAAGCATCTCGTAAGACCACGCCACAAATAAACATGTCGGGATTTTACCTTACGATAGCTAAAGCAATTTTGATAGAAATCCTCTGATATTATAATAGTGTCAATAGAAAGTAAATAGAATCTAGCTGAAATGCTTGCATCTCACGTTTCAGCAATAGTTGGGCACAATCAAAACCGTACGGGCGCGTAGGGAAAATGGATTCCAACTAATGGCTACGCACTGGGGTACCACCTGTCACAGTACCTGGTCTAGATCAGCGTACCGAGGAGCCACCCTAACTCCCCTGCAACACAAGACCGGAACCATCCCTTACTGGACAGTCCCGAGCAAGATCACCCCACGGTTGGGATCAGCAACCGCCCACTAAGCCGGAATAAAGGGACATCTAGACAGGGATGACCTCACCCTCCAGTGGGGGCTACCCACTAAGCCTTGCTGCATATCCCCTGATTTTCAGCCATTCCTATAGGCTAAGCGTTACCTTTTTAGAATATATCTCTTAGAATGCCCATCGTCCACCTGACGATGTTTCGCAAGCATTCATCCATACAAGCCCGTCCCGGGTTCGAACGGAACCGAAGGCACTATTCCTACTACACCCATTTTGGAAATATCCTCAGGATTAGTAGCGACTAGCCCTTGCACTTCATTGCTCCATCTTCGAATCCAAAATCGTTTTTCACGAAACGTACAAACCGGATCGAAGTGGTTTTCGAGAAATAAATCTCGATCCCGGTCTCTTCGAAACGATCAGCGCATTTGGCCAATATTGATAGTCGGTTACTTAACTGTCAATTTATATTCACAAGCAACCATCAACCAATAAATAATTTCCCCCAATTATTTATTTATCTCAAAATTTTCTTCACAAGATATATTTCTATTTTCAATCCTTTGAAAACAGTTTCAAACCATCATTCTTCTCAGAATCAACTTTCCCAAATATTTTATATTTCCTCTGAAATCACCAAGCACAAAAATAGATTTTTAAAATAATTTAAAACACTTTACTTTGAAATTATATACTTTTAAACATTTAAGTTAAATTACTTTAATATTTTGTAAAAATACATACTATATGACTATTTGAAAATAAAGTTACTTAATAGGATATAAAACTAGATTTTCACTTTTGAAAAAAAATACTAGGTCACTTTTTAAGTAATTACTACTATAATAGATTTAGGAAAATACTTACTATTGAATTTAAATATTAGAAATAATAAATTTTCTAAAACTTTCTTTTTACAACAACTTTAAAACCTTTAAATTTATTTAAGAATTTACTTTAAGCATGTACTTGGTTATCCAGAGTAAAATCCTAGCTTTAATCACTTAAATCAATTTTCCAAATTGATTTCCAATTTATTCCCTTTAATTTCAGAATCTATTAATTTCAGATCTAATTTCTTGATTCCAATTTTTAGATTTCTCAATTACTTCTTCATTCCTTTAATAAATTTAAACTTTAAATTTTAAAATAATTCTTTATTTCTTTAATCGATATAACTTAAGTTTACAATTCATCAATTTCATTTTATTCAAAATTCCATTTCTCTTCATACTCGTAGTTATTTAGTATTATTTTCATATTACTTCTATTTCTTTTCAATTCATTCTTGATTTATTCAAACTTTCTATAATTATTTCGCTTACAAATTTACTTCTGTTTAATTTCTTTTCAACAATCCAATTCATATATTTTGGTAATTCATTATAACCGAATATCCAATCAAACCACAACATTCAATATTCCAATATAACTCATCATAGGATATCAAATAATCACAACAGAGAATATTGAATAATTTAAATAAATGTGAGGGGTCCAGTTGGATCCCTCCAACTTGTTTTCCTTGTATCCACAAATGTTAGCACAATATAATATGCCAATTCCTAAATATCATACTATATCACATCAATCAATTCAGCCATTCAAACAATTATTTAAATTTAATCATTTAAATTTAAATTTAACTGAGTGAGATTAACTCACCTTTTGTTTTTGTTTTGCACTCCAATTCAATATTGCTTTGGATTTCCTGATCTTCTGACCCTCAATAAGCATTATAGGATTTTATTAATATTTGAACCAATTGCATAATCAACTATCATTCAATAAATTTAATTAGTTAATTGTTTTATTTAAACTAAATTTCCTCTTTTAAAGATCTTTTGGTTACTAAGATAATTAATAAGCTAGTTTAAACATTTTTTTTAATATATATATATATATATATATATATATATATATATATAAACTCTTATCTTAGAAATCTCATATAAAAATAAAATTCTCTAACTTCACATAGGTTTCCAAACATGTTTATATCCAATATTCCTTTAAAAGGAAATATATCCTGTTTATCTACATATTTAAAATGAAGATACATATATAAACTGTATTTAAATATTTTACTGAAAATTTATTTATATCCCTCGATAATATAAGTATTCAAGAGAAAAAAGTTATAGCTTACTTATTATATTTTCTTTGGCCTACAAATGCATTCATAAATGTATAAAAATTAGAACTAGGATGGGTTTTACAATTTACTGCAAATTTGTGTCTGCTTTCGCCTATATTTTCATATATGTATTATTTTAAATAAATTAAAATAGAAAGAAATGACATGTAAACCTCACCGCAATTTTCCAGAACTCGAGCTTCCTATCCTCCTGACCTTCTCCAGATTTCTCCACCGAATCACGTCGTTCGAGAATCGTGACTGTTTCCCTCCCTCTCTCTGTCACAACGACGCACCCCCGATTGCACGAGCGACCGTTGGCTCCCAAATCTACGAACCCATCTCGAAGACGCGATTCCAAAACCCTACCGACCATCGTGCTTTGCCGAGCTCATCCCACTGCGTCGCAGCCTCCATCTCAAGTGGTCAACCGTCTCGTCGCCTCTTCCAGCGACCAAACCCCTCCAACCCAGACGAAGACGCGACTCGAATCGTGAGTTCCCTTTGAATATCGAACTAAAGAATAGAGGAAGGGAAGATGTCGTTCGATCTGTTGTGAAATGAAATCGATTTCAAATCGATTTTGGAAAGAATGGAGGAAAAGAAACTGCGTTTCATGAGCGAGAGGAAATTCATTTTTTCATTTATTCGGATCTAAGGGAGGTTTTGAATTGAACGAGAGGAAATATTAAGGAGCTAGATATTTTTTTCTCTGAGATCAGAATGTAAGGCTCGAGGTGATTTTACAGAGAAAAGGTTGTCGCGTGTTGGAAAAAAAGGCTACAAGATATTGGCTAAACGTACATAGGTATAGAATAGGGTGGCTGATGATTTAACGTTTATATTTTATATCAAAAAAAATCTCGATTAAGTTTTCCAGCGCGTTTACTAATCGTATGCTCACACAACAACTCCAAACACTACGAAAATTGAAATCCAATAATAACACTCTATTACGGATCCAATGGAACTGGTTTCGTCGAATTCCGAGACTGTGCCTCGGAAGGCTATTTTTAAATTCAATTCAAATGATAAAATTTCAAAACTGATCAAACACTTTTAAATTTAATTTCAACGCATTTACTACCGTCAGTGTTATCAATATAAATCCTACAAGCCATCAATTTTTTTTTAAATAGGCTTAGAATTCCAGATTCAGTATTATACCCAACGTCAAATTATTTAATTCAACAATTTAATTGTCAAATAATTTGTGATATCCGTAATTCAAGTTAAAATTACACTAATATTTAAAATCGATTAAATATTCCGATTCAAATTGCTTAAAAATTCCGGGTCGTCACATTTGTACATAATCAAGTTCAACCTTGAGGTTGAACTAGATTAGTTTTAGATTGTAGGATGTCTGAAATATAACAAAATGTTCTATCACGTGCATTGATTTTTGTTATTCCTATGAAATTTTGGTTCATTATGATTAAAAATTTCACAAATTAATTGGGTACCAACTACAAAATTTAGGGGTTTAACAATTTTAGTCCAAATAGGAAAATACTTAAAAATTTAGCCATTCTTATTCTTCGCTAGCATAGCAAGCTTTTGTTCCATGTTGTGAGAATGGATTTTTTCTTGCTTAGATGTCTCAAAAGTTAGTAATTCTCTAACTAGCATTCAATGAACTTTGTAATTTAATTATTTGCTTTTACTTGAAAGAAAATGAGAAGGTTGAGTTTTTTACTGCTTTATACACCTTTTTCTGTATATATTTGTAATTAACATTGTGCAATTACTACTTCATCTAATTACCTACGCTAAGAAGTCAAAAACCAATATGAGTTGTGCAACTGGTTTATCATACATATTCCTTTCATAATTTTATTTACAAGATGTATAGAGTAAGAGGGTATGTTCATATATAATAAGCTTTAAAATATCCATGAGTTCAAATCGTCCATGGAAAATACTAATCTTTAAAGCTATAAGATTAATAGGTTTTAATATTATTGGTTAGTATCCACACTATTTCCTTTAAAGATTAGTTCACTGGCATTTAAGGTTTTTAAACTTATAAAACTAATATATTATAATAAAAATATGTGATAAATAAAAAATATGTTAATATCATGTAAACCAATATTTCTTCTATACTTTTATTATACATAATATAAAAGAAGTTATATGCGGTAAGTACCATATTCATGATCTGTTATCTCTAATACAACACATGTTATGGTTTTTTTCCATAGACTAGCCTTGATGAATGCATCAAACAAGACAATATATAAAAGTTTCCCTATTATATTTGGTTAAGTTCAATAGTACTATATTGTGGTGCAACTAAAGCTAATATCAAATTTTCTTCAAAGAGTCCCAAAAATAATATTTATATTGCATGTTCACAAGCTTTAAGGTGTCACAATAAACTGCGAAGCCCCTCACCATTCTAGCTTCAATTGCTTCCAAGTTAAAATGTTTTCTTGAGTTTGTAACTAAGTGAGTTTAACATTTGAAAGTAAACTGTGGTTTGAATCAATGGCTCACATATTTCAAGGTAACTCCTTTTCTCTTAATAACTTTAAATTCAATAAAAAAATCATTTTGAAATTAACATTAATATGTTGCTCTAAATCGATTATTATTTTGCCGCCATGCTGAACTATCTAGAATGCAAACGATAATTTATGTATAAATTAGAAAAATTACCTTTTAGCAAGAAAAAATCAATTATCTAGCATGAATGATTTTAATCCATGATTATTTCTCAACTGCATATAAACTATATGAATGGTAATTTCCTTTTCTGAAAGTCCCTTCAATTGTTAAAGCAATAAGCATCTTTGTTTGAAAATGTGACGTAGAAACTACTTTAAAGGTTTCTTCTACTTTAGCTTCTGGAAAAAAGAGGTCATACCCATGAATAATATCATATAATTTGTATTTACAATATATGTGTGGATTAATTTATATACAAAATGAATTAATTATTAGGAATAATGTGTTTTGATTTTTACCTGGTATTTTCAGATTCCATATATCTGATGATTATCTAATGTATGCAGCCATACCATTTTTGGAGGAGAAAAAAACTGTCAAGCCAAAGCGTCAAACTTCCAACAGGTTAGGTTGAATTCTTACTCTTTATATATCATTTTATACATATTTTCATTGTTATGCTATTTTTACAAAGTTATGATCAAGCTTCAATTGTGTAATGCGTAGGTTATGTGTAATGCTACAGTCACATTTAAGATCGATGAAACACAATGCCTAGATATAATTTGATATAAGCTGCTTTGGGTTTGCAATTCGTTCTGTCTATTATAAATAGCTGAGTTATCTTCCCTGCTTAAGTCCATACATATACATACACTATTATTAAAACCTTTTTTTAGTAACATTTTCAAGATCGGTGTAAATTTAGATATGATTTGGTACAAGTTGCTCTATGTTTACATATACATATACATATACACATTGCATATTCGGCATCAGACTACGGTCCTTCAAAGCAGCAAAAAGGTTAGATTTTGATAATTCTATCATTTTTTTCTTTAGTAAAAAATTCAATTTACATAACTGTAAATATATTTTCTAGATTAACGATTGATATTTTTAAAGAAACATCTAAAATTAAGATTATATTTATATTCAAGCATAACACTTGCATAAACATCATGAGTCATGTCTCATTATGACTACAAATGTTTCCCTATTTGACTTATCAAGTTCAGCTATACAAACACACAAACACATATGTTTGTGTGTATGTTTGCACGTGCGTACATATGTATATGCTTACGTACGTATGCGGAAGGGATCCATATTTCAAATTTTTTGCATCCCTAATCTGTGCCAATTAATTTTTAGTATCTACGATCATTGGAATTTTAATACATCCATTGCAAGCATAATCAACATGTGATCAACTTCTTTTTTTGTAATAAATTGTCTTATTTTGATAAATTTTGACAACCATAAGTACGTATAGGAATTAGAGCTATTTTATCCTATTATAATCACATATTGCAATTGGATAAGTGTTGCATTCAGTTTACTTATCCACTATAAATCTTTAACATGCAATCAATTCACTTTTATTCTCAAATGCGCACACACGTGAGCCGGTGCATAATTGTGCATGGTCATAGAATTAGATGTTGGATCTACTTTTCCACATAGTTTGTTTTTCATGCATTTAGATATCAACGGTGCTAATTTATTTATTTTCTAAGGTTTAGGTTGCCTGTAGAGCTTAAAAGGTTAGAGTCTTACCACACATACGTACGTACATGTAGATTATGCAAGCTTTTAAGGTTAGATTCTCAAGTTTCACATGTTCAAATGCAATTTTTGGATTTTAAAATTTGAATGTTAAACACTCAGTAGCCTAAAGTTTGTACAAAAGTGTTCATAACATATCGAGAAAGTTTCCAAATTCAAATATTTGACTAAGCTTATTAGCCTTGAGGTGTTCACCGACACTATAATATTCTCTAAAAATTTCTAATTAGGTCTGTTCTATTTGCAGGAATGCATTCATGCTTCGAAGCTCTTGCTAGAAGAAAGGAAGAAGAGGATAGAAGGAAGAGGGAAGATGAGGAAAGGCTGAGAAAACAAGAGGAAGAACGCAGAAGATTAGACGACCTGGAGAGAATAGCTGAGGAGGCAAGGTGGAAAAAGTAAGAGAAAGAGAAGGAAAAGCTTTTCAAAAAGAAGCAAGGAAAGCTGTTAGCTGCTAAACAAAGGGAAGAACAAAGGCGATTGCAAGTCATAAGAAATCATTTCTTGAGCCGAAATAATGGTATCAGTGAAGATGCTGCTTGTTGCCCCGCCTTTTTCAACAAGGCCGTGATATCAAAAGATCGACCGAGAAAACCAAAGATAACTCGTCTCAAAGATTGTTCAACTCAGCATATCAATAAGGCATGTTCTGTTGAAAGATTTCTCATCTAAGATCCCCTACGGAGGGGGTGTCCAAGGGGTGCTAACCCCCCAAGGTGGGGGTGCGGGGGCAACGCCACCGCTACGGTGTTCGACCTGACCGGTCAGGTCGCAGTGGTCCAGGGGCAGCGCCCCGTCCAAAACGGTATGCGACCTGGGGCATGGAGTATCCAATGAGCTAAAACTTCTAGCGAGCTAACGGGTTAGAGCTTCCAGCTAGTTAGAAGGTTAGAGCTTCCAGCGAGTTAATGGGTTTGAGCTTCCAGCAATCTAACTGCTTAAAGGCATGAGCGACCTACCCACTCAGAAACTCATGCGGCCTAACCTGTTTACGACCTAACTAGTACCCGACCTAACACTTCTGCCGATCTAAAGGTTGCAACCTAACGACTTAGCGACCTAAGACCTAACGACTTAGCGACATAAGACCTAACGACTTAGCGACTTAAGACCTAACGACCTACTACTTACTCGCTCCCTTAGATCGCTATTTCTTTAAGTCGTGAACCATACTTCCTTAGGTCGTTTATGACCTACCAACTCCTTAGGTCGCTCCTGGTACCTCAACATGTTAAAGCTGCTTACCAATCTCCTTAGGTAGTCCCTACCAACCTACGACCTAACCCTTAGGTCGTGCCTACCGACCTACGAACTAACCCTTAGATCGTCCCTACCGACCTACGACCTAACCCTTAGGTCGTCCCTGCCGACCTAACTCCGAACTCTCCTATAAATACTCCACTTACTCCAACTAGAAGGGGACTTTTCCGGATTCGAAAGCACCGAGACTCTGCTGATTTCTCGACTCTCCAAACATTTCAAACACCAAAGAATCTTCATCAAGTAATCTACTTCATTCAACATGAATCCAAGGAGCAGTCCATCATCAAAATTCTAATTTCCTTTCTCTAATCGTGTTGTAATCAAGAGATTGTGTTATAAAAGTGTTGTAATCAAGAGATCGTGTTGTAAAAGTGTTGTAATCTTGTAAAGTGTGCTCGAAAAACATAATGGAAGATGTAAAGTGGACGTAGGCTTATTAGAAGCCGAACCACTATAAAAATCTCTGTCTCTTTTACTTTTCGGCAATTTTCTTTTTACTTTAATT
Source organism: Allium cepa (assembly GCA_030765085.1). Taxonomy (NCBI): domain Eukaryota; kingdom Viridiplantae; phylum Streptophyta; class Magnoliopsida; order Asparagales; family Amaryllidaceae; genus Allium; species Allium cepa. The sequence continues at coordinate 955,383,319 of CM060939.1, read as the reverse complement.
CCCGTGCAAACAGGTGGAGCTTTCACTTCATCACGAGCTACACCGGGTGTTAGCGTTAAAGCCATTTTTATCGTTAACACTGCTAACCAAATGAAAATGAAACCAACATACGAAAATAGAATGTGACGCCCCATCTCTGTACCCACGCTAGCCTAGAACACTACGGAGTAATGTTGTCGACTAGCATGGAGAATAAGGCTGTTGATGAGCGACCATCTGTATAATTGCTTTGTGCGAGTACCGATACGCCAGATAAAAATATAACTTTTCGTCTCAATAGGAAATCTGACATACCAACACAAACTCAAAGCTACTACACAGTGGCTATAAAGGTCTTCGGAAACAAATATAGAAATAAACATAACACAAATCAGTCACAGATAATTCATATCACAAGGACGGAAATAGATATGAATATATATAACATATAAAAGTGTTCATCAGAGTAGTGGTCTAACAAGATCCACAATATCAAAAAGAATAGATACAAGTGCTAGACAAAAGAATAAGTATACATCATAGAGTCTGTATCTCAAATGTATACAACCAAAATAAACTACTAATCTAAGTAGTTAACCAAAGGATCAGATGATGGTCCGATAAGGTGGCAAGCAGAAGCACCTGTAAATTCTCAGTATGACCCGAGTACTATTTAATAAGAAAATAATAAACGGATCAGTCTAGCTATAAATATCAGATGAAATGATATAGAATAAGAGATATGACTAAACGTATAATAATCACAATGCCAAGCTGTGATAAATAAGTAATTGAAAAACCAATAAGAGATTAATCAATATCGCAAGGATTTTCTCAAAGATAAAAAGGAATGTCATACTCCTAATTTCATTCACCAAGCCACAATAAATGACATACATATCAATGCTAATCGTAAAAGTTGGTGAAACATAAATTCCAAAATTCAACACACGAAATCCAGAAATCACAATCAAAGGGAACAACGACATCGTACAGCGTGACAACCGATGAACCAAATCAAAATCAAAGGGAACAACGACGTCGTACAGCGTGACATCCGATGAACCAAATAACAATCAAAGGGAACAACGACGTCGTACAGCGTGATATCCGATGAACCAAATCACAATCAAAGGGAACAACGACGTTGTACAGCGTGACATCCGATGAACCAAATCACAATCAAAGGGAACAACGACGTGGTACAGCGTGACATCCGATGAACCAAATCACAATCAAATGGAAGAACGACTTCGTACAGCGTGACATCCGATGAACCAAATCACAATCAAAGGGAACAACGACGTCGTACAGCGTGACATCCGATGAACCAAATCACAATCAAAGGGAACAACGACGTCGTACAGCGTGACATCCGATGAACCAAATCACAATCAAAGGGAACAACGACGTCGTACAGCGTGACATCCGATGAACCAAATCACAATCAAAGGGAACAACGACGTCGTACAGCGTGACATCCGATTAACCAAGTCGAAATGACATCGCACAATGCTAGTCTAAATCACAAACATGATCGTCATGATCAACGATAAGTGTCAATTACACTAAGCTAGTAAATATATGAGCTTAGCTTCATGTCCCATAACCACTAGCTTAACTTAAATATTTACGAACAAATTGTATATCTCCACTAGAAAATTGTCACAAGAGTTTCAATCGAACAAGTCCAAGAATTAGCCGGCGAAGTAAACGCAAGCGTTTCATACCACTCGTTTTACTAATTCGTTTAATTAGATTTCTCATACCAGTGAGGTAAAGGTTTGTATATACTAATAGATTGGAAAATGGTTTTATAAATGAGTTTGGTATTGAAAATAGAGTTGAAATCGTTTTGAGGAAAGAGTTTTGATATTTACTACTAGTATAGAAAACCTTTATATTTTAAAGTGACAAATCATAGAATTGATTGTAGAAACAATCAATCATAAAAATTCACATTCGAAGAAGTGAATAAAATCCAAGAAATCAATACTGAATCCATCAAAGTGGATATATCCTAAATTCCCAAAGAAAATATCATCAAAGTCGATAATAAATGATAGCAACAAATAGGAAACAACACGAATCGATTAAAGTTGGAAATTCAAGCAACTAGGCAAAAAAACATAGTAGGCAGATAGGAGCAGGTCGGTCAACTGGAATCCCTGAGTCGGTTGACCAAACCAGAGGTTGGAAGTGCTCGGGCACCAGGTCGGTCGACCGGCCCAGGGGCTCGGTCGGCCGAAGCCTGTAACCAGCACTTCCTAAATAGAGGCAGGAAGTGCCTGGGTAGCAGGTCGGTCGACCGGACCCTGAGCTCGGTCGGCCGAACCTGTATACTTGCACTTCCTACCCTATTTCAAAAGAGGTGCAAACTCTCTCAATTTGCCAACCGTCGAGCAACGACACTAAGGGTTTACGCCAATCGACTACCCGACCATAGTAGCTCTTTGGTTCATCACCAAAAACATGATCAATACATCAAAGTTATGATTTTTAAAGAATTGGACCCAAAACACCAAAAATTGGAATATTCACAAAAGCAATCCAAATCAAAATCAAATGCACATGAATAAGTGTTAGGAATTCATACCTAACAATCGATGATAAATATAGACTAAGATGTGAGATAAAAATCTCACCTTTGAACCCAAACAAATGAAGAAGAAGCTTTAAAAACAAGCTAAGATCAATTCCTCTTCAATAACAACTCAAGAAGCTTCAATCTAAGCTTAAAAGAGAAACATTTCCTAAATTAGGTTTAGGAAATTTCTGAAATCAAAGAGAGAATGAGTTGGAGAAGATGAATAGAAAGCTTACCAATGGGTTCTCTTGAGTTTGGAGCTAGAGGATGGATTTGCTAATGAAGACTAGGGCTTGGAGTTTTAATTTCTTCTTCCACTCCTCCATTATTATAAAAGCTTGAGTATTAGGAAATGAGGAATGAAGTATGAAGAGGAGAGGGGGTTGGGACTGAGTTAGTAAGTGGCTAATGGGTTAGCCCAAACCAAAGCCCTAAGTGAAAAAGGTCAAAATTCGACTTACTCCAAACATATCGAAGCTTATACTAAAAAAGGTTGCAAACGGCATTTTGAACTCAATGAAAGGGGTCTCGAGTCCTAATTCGACTGTTTGCAAAAACTAGCTTTTCGGACCAAAATCCGACGAATGATGAAATATTTAAATAAAATATTTAAATATAAAATCGATAAATATGCGGGTTGTTATAGACTCCCCTCCTTAAAGAAATTGCGTCCTCGCAATACTTAAGAAGAAAATAAAGAGTAACAACCATAAAAGCATATCAACACAAAAGAAAATTGAAATAAGAAGTTCACCATAAAGTGCATGAAAGAGTTAGCACGAACGGGATCGTTCGATGAATTCTCAAGGTTTCTCAAGAGTAATCCTTAGGATTTGAGAACCATTGAACTTTTACCAAAAAGAATATCTTTATATCGAAGGCTTTCAACCTCCGAAGCAATGATGCGAATAGAATGTTTCTCAAAAGTCAAATTTGGTGAAACTTCAATCCCCTCAATAACACCGGGCTCAAGAATACAAATTCATAACCCCTAAGGCATTTCCGTAGATAAAAGACGTGGAGAACGTCAAGAATAGCATAAAATTGAGTCAGTGAAATGGCGTAGTACAGAAGCGGTACGCCCGAGAAACTAGAAACTCGAATAATTTGGAACACCGACGTAGTACAAAAACGGTATGTCCAATGAACCGATAAACCGGAACAACGATGTAGTATAATAATGTTACATCCATTGATCAGATAAGACGAAACATCGATGTAGTATAATAAAGTACATCCGATGAGCCGAACACCACAAAAGAACATCGGACGCTAGTCCATAAAAAAATGAGATAAAGCTCAATAAAACGAAGTATATCAAAACGTTTGATGAACTTGATAAAAAGATAATTCCATTCAGACAACATCAAAGAATCAACAACTTGTTGCCTCCGACAAAGCGCGTTGGCAACATGATTTCCAGAATATCAAGATCATAAGATGCCAGGAGCTCGAGTCTACATGAAGTTCCTTATGAGAAAATAAATATTCCAAAGATTTATGATCGAGGTAGAGAACAAATTTCTCATCCAAATATGATGATGCCAAATTCCAAAAGTAAAAACAATAGCCGCGAGCACTAGATCATGAGTGGCATATCTAGTCTTGATAAGCTATAATGATTTAGAAGCACAAGTGATAGCACGTTCTCCTTTGCAAGAGAATGGCATCCAAACCGATACGACTAGTATCGGTACAAATAGCAAAGTCTTTGTTCCCCTTCAGGAATCACAAGAATAAGAGTATCAAAAGGAAGAGTTCTTTTAAATAATCCTCTTTCCCGAAAAGTTAAAACTTTCAAAATTACATTTTTATTTTTATGTAATAATCTTTCTACAAAAATTTACATTTTTACAAGTCAATATATCGTGTCTGATTGTCTCATCAAAGCGTTTAGGAGATTCTTATCGATAACGTTGATCAAGGGCATCGACCAGAATTCTTAACACACTAAATGGGCAATACAATCACAAAATCATCTTCTATATAGTAAACATGTTTCTTAAAAACCTTTATGAATATTCTTTGCTTGTTTAAGAGCAAATAAAATTGTACTTATAAATAAATCTTATGAAAAAGATTTGCAAAATTTTAAATTTCAATTTTAATCCAAAATCAATAAATACAAAGATGGAGTCATCGAGATATTCGATAGAATGCTCGATACCTAAAATGGATGAAATAAGCTGGACAAAATGAATGACATAATAATTCATTCATAGGAATCATAACAAGTGCGGAATGCGGTAAGTGGAATGCTAACTTCCGCAACTCGTAGAAAATGAAAAACGGTGGTAAGATCAAACTGAAAAGACCTTAGCACCACACAAAAGATTACTTAGGTGATAATCCTAAGACAAGCTCAAAACTACCGGAAAATTTCTCAAACTACATGAATGAGAGAAATAACACTTTCCTTATAAGTGGGCTTAAGGAATAAAATGATGCCATCAAGTTGGAATCAAAATCATAAAGGAAAAACAGAAATCTGCTTAACAGATTGAAAATGTCAAAGATGAATAGTCCACACGGAACAAAGGATATGGCCTCATAATAATTAAGCCAATCCTTACAAAAGTAAATTCCAAAGCCTAAGTAAAAAAATATCGGCTCGGAAAGAAAAATCACATAAAATAATTTTGACATCAATAGAAAGCAAATTGAGTGTTGCGGATCTACCATCCGGATTCGCAATTCTCAATGAAGACATCAAGCCCAAAATTGTTTAAAAAAGAAGAATCACAAGTTCTTTTGATATAAAAATAATGAGATGAAACCCGTATCAACAAGAACTCAAATAAGGAGATCATGAAATAAATAATGCCATCAAGGATTGAATGAAAAATACCTTGACCGAGAGAAGAGTTTCTAAGGGCTTGCACAATATTTAGCTTTCTCATGTCCTTGTTCAGAAGTTTGGGACATGCAGATAAAGGATGACCCGGTTTCTTGCAATAGCGACAAGAATGGGGTTTTGGACACATATTCGCATAGTGTTCCTTAGAATTACAATTATAGCATCCTCCACGATTATGGATTGGAGTCTTTGCTACAAAAGTAGTTTGCTTCACTCTCTTATTGGGATTAAGGCTCTTGAACTTAATATGCCTCTTCTTGGAAGTCCCAATATCACAAACACTTCTTTACCAACCTCTCCAGGAAGAAGAGTAATATCCACAAGCAGATTGAAAGAAACTTCAAGTTTCAAAGGTAGAACCATTTCGGGGTTCTTACTCAAAGCAGAGATAAACTCGTGATTCTTTACAAGATAAAGAAGCTGATGGGCAGACATAAATTCTCCATCTTGGGGAGTAGCACTAGATTGACCGGCGCTGGGATGGCCTGGTCTAACCATTTCTCTTCTTTAAGAAAGAAAGAAAGAAGAGGAAAAAGTTATTCTCAAAATAAATATCAAGAAATCTTGATAGATAAAATAAGGAATCATAAAGAAAATAGGATGAATCGGTACGAAGACTCGAATAAAATCCTAAAGCACGACTCCTAAGATGGACTTAGGACAATGATCCTTGTTAAATTATTCTACATTGTTCCGAAGTTTGGCTCTGATACCAAGCTGTGACGCCCCACCTCTATACCCACGCTAGCCAAGAACACTACGGAGTAATGCTGTCGACTAGCATGGAGAATAAGGCCGCTGAGGAGCGACCATCTGTATAATTGCTTTGTGCGAGTACTGATACGCCAGATAAAAATACAACTTTTTGTCTCAAGAGGAAAACCGACATACCGACACAAACTCAAAGCTACTACATAGTGGCTATAAAGGTCTTCGGAAACAAATATAGAAATAAACATAACACAAATCAGTCACAGATAATTCATATCACAAGGGCGAAAATAGATATGAATATATATAACACATAAAAGTGTTCATCAGAGTAGTGGTCTAACAAGATCCACAATATCAAAAAGAATAGATACAAGTGCTAGACAAAAGAATAAGTATACATCATAGAGTCTGTATCTCAAATGTATACAACCAAAATAAACTACTAATCTAAGTAGTTAACCGAAGGATCAAATGATGGTCCGATAAGGTGGCAAGCAGAAGCACCTGTAAATTCTTAGTCTGACCCGAGTATTATTTAATAAGAAAATAATAAACGGATCAGTCTAGCTATAAATATCAGATGAAATGATATAGAATAAGAGATATGACTAAACGTATAATAATCACAATGCCAAGCTGTGATAAATAAGTAATTGAAAAACCAATAAGAGATTAATCACTCAAAGATAAAAAGGAATGTCATGCTCCTAATTTCATTCACCAAGCCACAATAAATGACATACATATCAATGCCAATCGTAAAAGTTGGTGAAACATAAATTCTAGAATTCAACACACGAAATCCAGAAATCACAATCAAAGGGAACAACGACGTCGTACAGCGTGATATCCGATGAACTAAATCACAATAAAAGGGAACAACGACGTCGTATAGCGTGACATCCGATGAACCAAATCAAAATCAAAGGGAACAACGACGTCGTACAGCGTGACATCCGATGAACCAAATCGCAATCAAAGGGAACAACGACGTCGTACAGCGTGACATTCGATGAAACAAATCACAATCAAAGGGAACAACGACGTCGTACAGCATGACAACCGATGAACCAAATCACAATCAAAGGGAACAACGACGTCGTACAGCGTGACATCCGATGAACCAAATCACAATCAAAGGGAACAACGACGTCGTACAGCGTGACATCCGATGAACCAAATCACAATCAAAGGGAACAACGACGTCGTACAGCGTGACATCCGATGAACCACGTCGAAATGACATCGCACAATGCTAGTATAAATCACAAAGATGATCGTCATGATCAACGAGAAGTGTCAATTACACTAAGCTAGTAAATATATGAGCTTAGCTTCATGTCCCATAACCACTAGCTTAACTTAAATATTTACGAACAAATTGTATATCTCCACTAGAAAATTGTCACAAGAGTTTCAATCGAACAAGTCCAAGAATTAGCCGGCGAAGTAAACGCAAGCGTTTCATACCACTCGTTTTACTAAGTCGTTTAATTAGATTTCTCTTACGAGTGAGGTAAAGGTTTGTATATACTAATAGATTGGAAAATGGTTTTATAAATAAGTTTGGTATTGAAAATAGAGTTGAAATCGTTTTGAGGAAAGAGTTTTGATATTTACTACTAGTATAGAAAACCTTTATATTTTAAAATGACAAATCATAGAATTGATTGTAGAAACAATCAATCATAAAAATTCACACTCGAAGAAGTGAATAAAATCCAAGAAATCGATACCGAATCCATCAAAGTGGATATATCCTAAATTCCCAAAGAAAATATCATCAAAGTCGATTATAAATGATAGCAACAAATAGGAAACAACACGAATCGATTAAAGTTGGAAATTCAAGCAACTAGGCAAAAAAAACATAGTAGGCAGATAGGAGCAGGTCGGTCAACTGGAATCCCTAAGTCGGTTGACCGAACAGAAGTTGGAAGTGCTCGGGCACCAGGTCGGTCGACTGGCCCAGGGGCTCGGTCGGCCGAAGCCTGTAACCAGCACTTTCTAAATAGAGGCAGGAAGTGCCTGGGTAGCAGGTCGGTCGACCGGACCCTGAGCTCGGTCGGCCGAACCTGTATACTTGCACTTCCTACCCTATTTCAAAAGAGGTGCAAACTCCCTCAATTTGCAAACCGTCGAGCAACGGCACTAAGGGTTTACGCCAATCGACTACCCGGCCATAGAAGCTCTTTGGTTCATCACCAAAAACATGATCAAAACATCGAAGTTATGATTTTTAAAGAATTGAACCCAAAACACCAAAAATTGGAATATTCACAAAAGTAATCCAAATCAAAATCAAATGCACATGAATAAGTGTTAGGAATTCATACCTAACAATCGAAGATAAATATAGACTAAGATGTGAGATAAAAATCTCACCTTTGAACCCAAACAAATGAAGAAGAAGCTTTAAAAACAAGCTAAGATCAATTCCTCTTCAATAACAACTCAAGAAGCTTCAATCTAAGCTTAAAAGAGAAACATTTCCTAAATTAGGTTTAGGAAATTTTTGAAATCAAAGAGAGAATGAGTTGGAGAAGATGAAGAGAAAGCTTACCAATGGGTTCTCTTGAGTTTGGAGCTAGAAGATGGATTTGCTAATGAAGACTAGGGCTTGGAGTTTTAATTTCCTCTTCCACTCCTCCATTATTATAAAAGCTTGAGTATTAGGAAATGAGGAATGAAGTAATGAAGAGGAGAGGGGGTTGGGACTGAGTTAGTAAGTGGCTAAAGGGTTCAGCCCAAACCAAAGCCCTAAGTGAAAAAGGTCAAAATTCGACTTACTCCAAACATATCGAAGCTTATACTCCAAAAGGTTGCAAATGGCATTTTGAACTCAATGGAAGTGATCTCGAGTTCTAATTCGACTGTTTAAAAAAAGTAGCTTTTCGGACCAAAATCCGACGAATGATGAAATATTTAAATAAAATATTTAAATATAAAATCGATAAATATATGGGTTGTTACATAGAAAATCAAAACTTAAGAATGCAATAAATAAAGAATACAAAGAAAGCCAACAAGAGAATGAAACTAATACAAAGTGAGTTGCAGAAGAAACCAATAATGCACCCAATGAAGTAAATGAAGTAGAAGATAAAATTGAAGAAATAAATGATGGAAAAGTTGTTGCTAGAGAAGACAGAGGGGATTACGAGAAGTGGGATGCAAAGAGTTGGGACGATGCTGAAGTTATCTTGAAAATAGCTATTCAGTTTCAAATCTTTCACAAAATATATGGTCAATTTATTATACTGTACATACATATCAAATATACATCATGTGAGTTTGTTCATTTCATTCTACTACCATTGAACACAATTGATTTTTAAAATTGCGAAAATATTATGATCACTAAGTTATTGATCATAAAATTCATAACTATATGTTCATAACATTAGATTGGGCTACTATAGCAATGTACAGGCACAAATTTGAATAAACTTATAGTTTTATCATCACATTTTGTCCACTTCTTATCTAATGACATCTGTGTGCGTAGCACGGGTTCACACTAGTCATTATTATTTTTATAGATTTATTGTTGTTTATGTATGATTACATTTATTTTTGGGTTGCTTGGGTTGATAGACCTAACAGATAATATCCTATAATATGCAAGTTTTGATATGCCTATAAGAACACTAGCTAGGTTTGATAATGAGATGGTTCTCAGGGCAAGTGTAAGTTGGTAATGTTATGGAAAAGAAAATCGAATATGAATTTGAAACCACTAGTATGTATAATCTGCACCTATTCTGTAGATGTAAATAACGTATATCCTCTCACCAAAATATGGATTCCCAAACCAACTTGAACATGCACATCAAATTTTTTAAGCATACTCAAAAACTGCACAACGGATTTAAAAAAATACACCAAATATCATGGAAATTGCAATGCAAAGGTACACCAAATCAAATTATAAAACAAATCACAAGCAGTGTCCTTAAATATAAATCCTAAAGTACGGTCTTTAAGCATATGGGCCCTAAATCATATTGCAAATATAAAAACTGAAGGTACATCGTTCCTTTACAGTTCATTGTTCACATACATTAGTCTTAAATACTAGGCCCAATAGGGTATCACAATCAGAATTCTTCTTTCGATGGTAACACAGTTTTTATGATATCATCAATTTGTCAGATCATTATATCATACATTTGTTTGGTCATTTGCTTCAACCTTCGTTATTTTAAATTATTTTCTTTTTAATACAGAAGATGATAATTTGGTATCATGAAAAGTAAATCACTTAAGTTTCTCATGTACCATATTAGAATGACCATGATTGTATAAAGCTATGAATATTGAAATTTAATTTTTCATGAAACTTAAATAATAATTCAAATATTTTTATTTTTATGTTGATCTTTTATGCACGCATACATCAAATGGGACAAACATGGCTAAGAATTAAAATATCTTATGGTAAAATACGAAATGCACATACATTATTAGTAATCCATCTTCATAAGTACATACACATAGACACATATGATCAATTTTGTTAATTTTTCCAAGGAATATTGAAGAAAGTCTATTGAAACAAATATTTTAGCTTATCAAAGATTACTCATATTTAAAAATGGCCTATTACAGCTGTTATGATTCCTCTGACTTTTACAAACCTCCACTAGAATGTAATTCACAATTTTGCATATTTCATCCTCAACATGAATTGTATGTTATTTAGGAAAACCTAAAATATATATTTATATTGTGTAATCCTAGATATACATAGGACTGCACATTTGTCTTTCTTTTATTATTACTTCTATCAATAATTCATTTTGGTAACCATTATGCATTAAGCTAGGTAGCTATATAGGATATGGAGGCATAATAATGTCATTAAAAATTTGATATGCATCCACTAATTGTACACTATTTTCAATTAGCTTTTGATCTTAAATTTTAAGTCCAACAGTCATGTGGCTTAAATTTTGACACCATATGTTTTATGTTTTTTGTGCAATTGACTATTCTATGGATATTTTTATAGTAATAAGCTTCGTACCATATGTCGATCTAAGTTTTCCGATGATGGCTTTGACCGCACTCCTCATTTTCCCTTCCTTAATTTAGATATCAATTATTTGCTACCTGCCTGCAAATTTATCAGGATTAGAACTCTAAACATATGTCAAAGACTATGAACGTTTGGCCCCTTTCTTTCTTGATTTTTTTTTTCAAATTTAACGTGATTCATTGTCATGTATATGATTTATGAACATCGATGCCATATTTGGACATCAGATTGGTTGTATCTCGTTATTACAAAGCATCTACTACAAAATTCCAGGCTTTTGTTCATCCTTATTTTGCCTCTATTGTTTAATAGATGTAATTCATGTTAGGATGTAACATAAGATAATTACTGTTACTCATCATTTATAATTTCGTGACACAACAACATAAACATGAAAATCTTGAATAGTACAAGTACAAGCAATTTTCATATCAAGTCCATCAAATGGTTCTTGAATTATTTTCTATAGTTAGATCTGTAGGTTTTGAGTATTAGTGATAATGCTGAGAGTCATAGACTGATAGATATTTTTTGGCAATAGATAAGAAGAAAGATAAAGATGATCTTAGTTGAATCATATATGCACGCATAGATGGAGCTGACGTTTAAGTGTGAACGTGCCATTACTGGTTTATTTTTCCATTCAGTTAATCTAATATTAATAATGTGATAACCCAGATTTTTAGGCATGTGCTAATTAGTAATTAACAGGATTAGATTTATTAAAAACTTTGATAATTAGAATATATCAGGATATGTATATAAAAAGAATCTGAACTTAAATAAATGTTGAATTTTAAATTTTTGGATAAGTGTTTATTTTAGTATATTTGTTTAATGATCTTCTTACATATATATAATTTTTCAATTGGGCAAAAAAAATTATCTTCTATAAATAAATATGTTTTCTATTTTTATATGGATGTTGTTAATGGTTAGCTATGGTTTAAAATCGATATTTGTTTATAATGATTTTCAATGGTTATTTGAAATTTAAAATTTTAACAACAAGGATAATTTCTTATTTATTATAAATATATATTTTAGCTTGAGTTTAAATAGGATTTAAATTAGAAGTTCATTTTCTTTTGTTTCCAATATTCTTCCGTTTTTTTTAAAATTCAAAATTGGTTTGTGAAAATATATATAGAGTTAAAATAAATTTCTCAAGCATATAGACATATGATGCATTTAATTTGATCAAAGCATAAGTTATTTATAAATAAATGTTTACTTGAATTTAATTTTTTATATTTATTAAACTCTAAAAGCTTATTTATACAAGATGAATACATTTTATATACATGTAAATATTTCATAAATATATATATAAATTAAATGAATTAATAAAAGACAAGAGTAACACTTGTAAGCAATTTAAAATGGGATGAAGACATTTGTAAAGATAAATGCAAAAGTGTATGCTAATTAACACCTAAGAGGACAAATGTCAACATTTCTTTTTGATAAAAAAAAATATGAAAGAAGAAATTTGTTTTCACTTTTCAGCTGAATTCTTATTTTCTCCATTTCAACTAAAATCTAATTCAAAACAAAAGAAACTTAGATCTGTTAAGCTTTTCTCAACTAAATCAAAACAAACCTTCATCATTAAACTCAGTAAAAAAATCAAAGGAAGAACACATCTGTCAATCATCTTTACGATTTGAAATCTGTAGCTAAGTTAATTCAACCCAAGATTCTACAACATCAGGTTCAAGTTCTGATGCAAATCAAGCGGCTAGATCAAAATCATTTCCAGATTTTTCAAATAAAATTCAAGCCTGCTTCTCTGTTGCATGTGCATGTGAGTAAACTTAAGCTTAAAATAGTTTAAATTGATGTATGTGGAAATGTTGGATGGAAATTTTGTGATGCATGTTTAAATTTATGTGTGCATGCTTGCTTAAAATATGAATGCATGTATGAATATGAGTGTTTGATGCCTGAATAATGCCACTGCAAAAGTAAAACTGAAAATCAGAAGCAAAATAAAATCAAAACCAGCCTTCAGTTTTTCCATTCTTCCTGTCACTGCTCTTAAATCAGTGAACAAACAATTCAGATTTTTAAAAAGCTTTAAATTAGTTTAAACCCTGATTCATGAAATAATCTTGAGTTTGAATTGGAGATATTGGTTTGCATGTTGATCTCCTGATTTTCTGTATATATGTATGAGAATGTATTTGTGTGCTTATCAATATTTTGCCCTGTTCTTAGTTTATAGACAAAATCTAAATCAAAAAAATCGATAACTCTTTGCGTAAATACTTTTATGTTAGGATCTTTGAAAGACAATGGTTTGTAATTGTCAGATTCAATTTTTAAAAATAGTTTCAAGCGTGTCCATAAAGTAACGATGATAAGAAATTGAAATTTACAGTTGCAAGTCATATTAAATCAAAATTTAAAGTAGTTTAATTTCAAGTTTTGATTATATGATCTGATTCAATATTGGAAAAAATGATTTTTAAAGGGAAAATCTAAATTTTTAAGATTGAATTTGAAGGGAATTTAAGAGTTGATCAGAAATTGGAAAACTGTCAATTTCCAATGGTCATGACAATATGTCGCCTTGGGGTTGGAGCTGAAGCAAGTTTGGGAATGGTTGATAGCGGCAAAAATAGTCGGAGTTGATAACTGTCGCCGTGGTGGCCCGGTGAGTTCACTTTAGGATTTAACAATTTTTTTGGTCATCGATGAAGAAGTGACGAATTCGTCAACAAGGGGAAGCTAGAGGTGATCGGTCATGGGAAAAGGGATGCAAGGATTCATGGCGGAGCAGAGGCCCGAGTTTCAAGGCTTCAGGTGTCATCGAAGTCGAGACGAATTTGGGATATCGACGGAATTCAGATGAGGTTGTTCTTCTCGATTTCGAATGGGCTATAATTTCGTGGTTTTGGGTTGCTGAGTGGTTGATCGATGTCGTGAGTGATGCTTTGGGGCCGAAGGTGATGGTCGGAGCAACGACATGTCGGCGTGCACGTACACGTGTTTATTTGTACATCTGGGTTTTTCTGGAATTGAGGACCAAGAAGAAGAAGAAGAAGTGGGGATGGGTTTGCTCGGGTGCATGCTCGAAGTGGTGTGGGGATCGTCTCGAAGCAAAGCGATACGTCAGAAACTCGGGGCTTATCTCAACAATTTGGTATGGTGACTGGGTATTCCTTTAGGGAATTTGGGTTTGCTTTGTTTTCTTTTTTTTATGGGTTAAAACAGATGAATTCGTAACCAATTTCAAAAGATACAAAAATGGACAAGTTTAAAGCGATTTCAAACTGGTATCAAAATATAAGAAGGTGTTATCCAAAATATATGAATTTTGGATAAGTTTATTGTTGAAACTAAGTAATTAATTTAAGTGTGTGGTTTATTTTAATTATTCAAGATTTTATAAATTGAAATAAATTTGCTAAAATATAATTAATGGACAGTTTAATTTATATAAGTAATTAAAGAGAAGGATAGTTAATTATTTATTGTGATAATATAAAGTAAATGAATGAATTTAGTTAAAGATAATTACCTAATGGATGTAACTAAAGTTTAGTTTATTTAATTTGAGTGATTAAGGGATAATTACTGGATGGGAATAATAAGAGATGATTAATTATTTAAGTAATAATTACTTAATGTAAGTAATTAAAAGATAAATCTGTTGAGTGTTAATTAATTTTATTAGAGGTTAGATTAATTAATGTTCACGGTTAACTAATTAAGGATAATTAACCAATAGGATAATTACTTGATGAAAGTAACTAATTAAGGTAAAGTAAATTAAGGAGTAATTAGTTAGTTAAAATAATTAATTAAAGAAGGTTAATTAAGGGGGATAGTTAGAGAATAATTAATTAATTGGGTTGGAATTAATTAATGGTTAAATAAGAAGAATATGTAATGATGGAAGTAATTAGTTAAATTAACCTTGCTATGGATGATCGAATAATATTAAATGCCTTGGATTATTTGTAACCCTAGTATGTGTTTGTGATGCTATATGAAATGTTTTGTAATATGAGATGTTGGGTAGAATAGTGATAATGTGAATATCTATGATGAATTGCTGTGTGAAAATGACATCATATATTTAAGGTTGAGTTGTATTCACTTAAATAACTTGGGTTAAAATGACATTGGATTCGAAGAGACCAGTGTCGGGTATTAGTTATACCCGAAACCACTTCGATTCTTTAAAGATTGATATGTGAAATCAATATGCTGAAGTTGGAATGATTTAAGTGAACTGGACCATCTAATCTATGTTTTGGCACTTAGAAATTGATGTGTGAAATAAGTGATGTCTATATCAACTTGTGAAGTTGTAAATTGTTACAAGTTTCCCGGGTTACGTATATAAGTTGTATGTTTTTATATTCCATGTTAGATGGGTTTACTCACGTTGGTTTCCAGCCTGACCCGGGTGTTACTTTGATGTAATGCTCGGGTCAGACCGAGTATTACAGATTTTCAGGTAAGGACGTTTTGGAACTTAGGAGGCAAGCTGGAGGGCAGGAACGTATGAAGAGTTTTTCGCTGTGATATATTATTTTATAACTACGACATGTTGTTTTAAACTTACCAGTGTTGTGTAATGATGTATCTTTGATGTATAAAAATCTAAGTGTACTGATACAGTTCTTCTTTGTAAAACTGTTATTTATGTGATATTATATTTTAATCCGCTGCGAATGTGAGGTTTCTGTGACTTGTTCCTGTTTCTTCTAGTTTCTCTTTCTTCTTTTCCTAACTATCTGGAATTTTCGGGATCGAAATTTCCGTGTCGTTACAAATAACATGCATCACATCAGGTTTTAATGCATTTAATATGATAGCTTATGGTGTACTGTATGTATATTAAATACTTAAGTTTCGTGTATGAGTGGATGTGCACCTATATCCAACTAAATACCACTATTATAATTGAAGCAATATTAAATGGAGTCTCTTGGAGTTAGTCTCAAGAATATGGATGCACTTAAAAATGTTTGATTTTATCTTATATAGGTAACGACCATTCAGTAGTTTTATAGCAACTAAATGATCAAATTGAGCGAATGGTATCAGGTGCAAGACATGCAATTTTAAAGCCAAGGCGATCTTATTTTACTTTCCCTCTTTGATAAGGTTCTAAATTTGTACCTTGAGGTTTACAAAAATTTTAGGTTCTGTTTATGTCTATGGGCATAGATGTTGGAAACATGGAGGTGGAAGAAACTTTGGATGCAACCATGATAGTTTTTGCTATATCAAATCACCTAGGTTAGACTATGTTAGCATCAAAATTGGTCACTAACACCCTTGAGAAAGATTGTGTAAAGAGAATAATGAAGAACGTAAATTAAAACAAAGAACTGTATGCTAAATTAAATGCAAAAACAAGAGCACGGGATTTATAGTGGTTCAGCGTAATTGCCTAAGTCCACTTTAAGTCATGATCTTTATTGCTTTCACAAGTGACTAAATACAGATACAATCTGTACTATAAAGACTTGAATACAAATGCTAAGTAAAACAGTATGAATCTTGAAAGCGATAGAGTCTCCCCAGTGTTCTCGAAAAAAGATCCATTTCACTGCGCCCCTGCCCTTCTATTTATAGACGAAGATGGGTTGGACTTCTCTAATGGGCCTAGGAGCAAGATACCTCGGCCCGTGGCGAGTGACTTCCATGTGCCGAGCTGCAAATGCCGAGCCGCATATCCAAGCCGAACGATACCTCTATGCCGAACGAGACAGTGTGTTGAGTGAAGAGCGTATGCCGAATGAAAACCGATGTCGGTCGAGGGGAGATGCCGAACGAGACTGGAATGCCGAGCGAGGCTGGAATGCCGAACGAGGCTAGAATGCGGAACGAGGCTGAATGCCGAACTAGGTTGGAATGCCGAACGAGGCTGGAATGCCGAGCTAGGATGGAATGTCGAACGAGGCTGGAATGCCGAACGAGGTTCTATGCTGAGCGACCTCTGAATGCCGACCGAGGCTCTATGCCTAGCGACCTCTGAATGCAGAACGAGGATCTGTGCCGAGCAACCACTTGATACCGAACAAGGCATTGAACGCCAAATGGGGCTGGATGTCGAACGACCTCTTCATGCCGAACGAGGCTAGATGCCGAATGACTTTCTTATGCCGAGCCTCTTGTTAATTGGTCAAGCCATCGGGTAAGACTTGCCCCAAAAGTGCATCATGTGGATGAACATGATGTGCTTTGAACCATAAGCGCTTTATGCATTTCTCTCAAAGCCTTTGCTTTGCCTTCTCGATAGCGTTTTCCCAAATGCCGAGCGAGGTGTTGGATGCCGAACGACATGCGGATGCCGAACGAGATTGGATGCCGAATAACACATGGATGCTGATCGTCATTGGACGTCAAACGCCATTGGATGCCGAACGAGACTGTGCCTTGACCGGTTCTTCCGGTCGTTGTCCCTTCACCTTCTTTCCTTCCTACTATAAAGGTCAGTACTTCTTTCCTTCTTCCTTTTTTACCTTTTATCTCCGCTCCAATATTCTTACGAACTTACCTCCTTCCAGACATCAGCGAATTATTTACCCTTCCCTTCTCGAACTCAATACATTGCCTCACCTCCTTCCCCAATCAACGAATCTAATCAGAATCGCTTTTCCTACTTCAGAATCTCCCAAAGCTTCGACACATTTCTTAGATAATGGCCTTTCCTTCAAACACTTCACCCCGAACTAGGTAACTTAGCACGAGATTCGAACTCGTGAATCTTCATAAAACTGATGTAACAACCCGCATATTTATCGAGTTTGTATTTAAATATTTTATTTAAATATTAACTCGTTAATCGGATTTTGGTCCGAAAAACTACTTTTTGCAAACGGTCAAATTAGGACTCGAGACCACTTCCATTGAGTTCGAAATGTCGTTTACAACTTTTTTAAGTATAAACATCGATAGGTTTGGAGTTAGTGAAATTTCACTAACTTTTCCCGCTTTGGATTTTGGGTTAGTTTAGCCTATTAAGCCCAAGTTCCAACCCTCTTCTCCTCACTCTTCATAAATTTCCTAACTAATCAAGCTTTGGCATTAATGGTGGAGGGAATGGGAAATTAAAATTCCAAAACTCAAATTCAATTGCAATCCATCTTTCTACTCCAAATTCAAGAAGAAGACATTGGATTCAAGCTTCTTGTGCTTAGATAGAAGAAGGATTGATTCTTGCTTGCTTAAAACTTCATTTTCATTGATATTTGGTGCAAAGGTGAGATTTTTATCTCACAATTCTAGCCTATAACTATATTGGACTGTTGGGAATGATTCCCTATCATTTTTGCATGCATGTTAGCATTTGTTTTGGATTGGATTGGCGAAAAACTCCAATTTTTAGCGTTTTGTTGAATTTTCTGCACTTGAGTCGTTCTGGCCATTTTTAGGTCGTTCGGAGTTAAGTCGTTCGTCCATAGGTCGTGAGTCGTTCACGAGTTAACCCTAGGTCGTTCTGGCCATTTTTAGCTCGTTCGGAGTTAAGTCGTTCATCCATAGGTCGTGAGTCGTTTACGAGTTAACCCTTAAGTCGTGCAGCCCTTCAGTCACGCAACCCTTAAGTCGGTTACGAGTTATCCCGATAGGTCACTGGACACTTAACTCGTAGGTCGTTGGACTTATCTCGTTAGGTCGCTCCTGGCCTAACCCTTAGGTCGTATGACCCTTGAGTCGTTAGGTCGTATGACCCTTGAGTCGTTAGGTCGTTAGACCCTTGAGTCGTTAGGTCGTTAGACCTTATTTTGTCTTCACTAGGTCGAACCCCGTAAGCGGTGGCGTTGCCCCCGCACCCCCACCTTGGGGGGTTGCCACCCCCCCTGGACCCCCCCTCCGTAGGCGATCTTATCTGAAAAACATTCAACAGAACTTGCTTTGTTGAGATGCTGAGTTGACCATTCTTCGAGACAAACCATCTCTGGTTATCTCGGCCACGTTTGGTCGTTGGGGAACTTCCACTTTGATGCTCTTGAGCTGATTTCCTTGGATTTTATTCACATCTCCGAATGTGATCTTTGTGATGATTGTTTCTACAATCTCTTCTGTGATTTGTCATTTTAAAAAAAATATAAAGGTTTCAATACTAGTAGTAAATATCAAAACTCTTTTAACAAACAATTTCAACTCTCTTTTTAATAACAAAGCTCTTTTCTTAAACCGTTTTCCAATCTATTAGTATATACAAACCTTTACCTCACTCGGATGAGAAATCTAATTAAACGACTTAGTAAAACAAGTGGTATGAAACGCTTGCGTTCACTTCGTCGGTTAATTCCTGGACTTGTTCGATTGAACCTCTTGTGACAATTTTATTAGTGAAGATTTACAGTTTTTCGTAAATATTTAAGTTAAGCAAGTGGTTATGGGACATGAAGCTAAACTTCTATATTTACTAGCTTATTGTAATTGACACTTCTCGTTGATCATGACGATCATTCTGATGCTTTAGACTAGCAACTGTGCGATGTCTCTTGTTGCGAGGTTAGACTAGACACCACTTGTGTGATTCCACTCACACATACCTTTTTGCTTTTTGGTTAGTCTGGACCTTAATCTGTATGATTCCATTCACACATGTGGGGTAGCTCCCCTTGGTCTTCGGACCGTCATGTGATAGGCCTCTTTCTCTTTTCTATGATTTCTGGACTTCTTGCATTGATTTCTAGAATTTATGTCATTGACTTGTTATGAGTACAAGTTTGGGGTATGATGCCCTTTCCGAATCTTTGAGAAGATTCTTGTGATATTGATTATCTCTTATTGATTGATCTTCTGTTGACCATTATTTACATACTTATAGCGGTATGTCATTATGGATGTTTATGTTTATGCCATATCTTTTATGTTATCTCATGTCATCTGATATTTATAGCTAGACTGATCTGTTTATTATTTTCTTAAATAATACTCGGGTCAGACCGAGATGTTACAGGTGCTTCTGCTTGACTTCTTCCCAGGGATTCATCACTCTGACTTTTGGCTAACTGTTTAGATTAGCAGTTTTTGTTGTATGCACTTGAGATATAGACTCATAGTTGTATTCTTTTGTATAGCACGTGTTGCTATTCTTTTGTATTATCGTGGATCTTACTGACCACTACTCTGATGTACACTTTCATGTGTTAGTTATATATTCATATCTTCTTCCGCCTTTGTGATATGGATATCTGTGACTGATTTGTGATCTGATTATTTCTATGTTTGTTTTCGAAGATTATTTATAGCCACCGTGTGATAAGCAATTACATGGATGGTCGCTCCTCAACAGCCTTATTCTCCGTGCTAGTTGACAGCACTACTCCGGAGTGTTCTTGGCTAGCGTGGGTATAGAGGTGGGGCGTCACAACTGAGGACGACAGGAACCACATGGATGAGGACAACGAATTCGAGGTTAGAACATGTCTCAGGGCTAAGCGGAGTGATGGAAGGAGGTATCAGAGATGTTTAGGATATGAAGGAGTAAGGAGTAGTGAAGTTAGGGGATGCAAATTATGCATGGTGTGTGAGTTGGAAGAGAAATGACTATGGCTCGTGTTAACGCTAAAATTTAAACGCTAACACCCCAGTGAGTAGATAACAGTTATGAAAGCACCACCCGTTGGTACGGGAACAAGATACAAGTAAAGAAATTGCAGAAAAGCAGTAAAAGACGACAGTTTTATAATGGTTCGGCCTAAAATCGAGCCTACGTCCACTTTGATCTCTTTATTGCTGAACAAGTACAACTTATACAACTTTCTTCAATTACAATCCACTCTAGACTGTTAGTACAAACTTTGACGGAGAATTACCTTTCAAACTCATGATAAATGATGTGGATTCTCTCTCTTGAATTTGATGTAATGTCTTCGATGTTTGGAGTGCTTGAAGTGTTGCTTGAGTCGAGAAAATGGCAGAGTTTTGGCGTTTCGAGAATGAACCAAAAGTCCTTTGAATGTTGGAGGTGGCTGCCTATTTATAGAAATTCTCGGAGTTGAGTCGCCCCCCCTATGAGTCGTACGTGACTCATATTGCTCAATAGGTCGTTCGCGAGTCACGAGTCATCGAGTCATGAGATAAGTATCACCCCTTAACTCCTCTTTGCTTACGAGTACCGGCTCACACCTTATGAGAAGCGGCATCACTTTTTCTCTAAGTGTTAGGTCGCACGCGACTCATCGCGATGAGGCATGAGTCGGCAACGACTCATAATAAGTCGTAGATCCTGTCTTTGGGTTGTAGTTGAAGCATTTGTCAGTACTTTATTGATGTCTCGCCAAGTGCTTCATACGATGAGTCGCTAAGCCGGTGTGCCATGAGTCGGTGGGCCACTGAGTCGTTGAACCACTTCACTCATGAGTCGCTAGAAGTATTGAGTCGCTAAGTTGCTTTACTGGTAAGTCGCTGAGTACTACGTCGCTTCATTCCTAAGTCGCTAGCTTATGATAACTCAATGAGTCGCATATCCCATGAGTCGTTCGCATCTTAACACACTAGGTCGCAAAGCATTTTAAGTCGCTAAAGCCACTGAGTCGCTCCTTTTCATGAGTCGGTAACTATCATGAGTCGTAAGCTCCTTGAGTCGCTCGGCGTTAACAATTGCCCCTCGAAGTATACGCTTAGATCATGAGTCGTGTGCTTCGACTTTCTTCTTGAGTCGTGACCAACTCAGGGCGGCTTATGACTCGTGAGTCTTTTCTTATTCTCCCCTGTCTTGTATATAAGCTAATGCGTTGCTCTTCTTCCTCATTTAATCATTGCCTTAACACCTGGTGCCGCCATTAACGAATCTTCGAATCTCATTTCCGAAGGCGAATTCAACCCTGTTACTCTCCGATTCATCCCAACCATCATACTTCGTAAGCAAATCCGATCTTAATCCATAATAATCAATGTTGAATCACAAATTCTCATCTTTCGGCTTTAGTTTGTTTTCATGCGTTGCGCTTTACTTCGAATTGTTACAATTGATTCTGGATCACTATCCGATACGCGAGCTCAGCAATGCATTGAATATAAGATCGATGCGAAACATTTCAGATTGTTTTTCAGGTGATTTGTTGGTATGGACAGATGATGGGTTCCATTGGGAATGTGACAGATCTTTGTTGCCTTAGTACTAACGGGTTAGCGGGTTGAGGCAGAGAAAGGGGGGCTGTGAGATGAGGCGTGACGAGGAATTCCACTAGTTAGCAAATCAGGTTTTGAGTCGCTGGTCGAGTCAGCTAGGAGCCATGAGTCGTGGCCGAGACATCCTGAGTCGCTGCCGAGTTAGGACTTGGAGAATTCCGCATGCCCTTGAACCGAGACCCCTTGACTCATACAATGCGACTTACTGATGCAGTGATCTTCCTGTTAGGTTATGAGCGACCTTAGGTTTGGATGCATGGTGTCGTGCCTTGTGTCTCTTTACTTGATTCAGATTGCCCTGAGTTTTTAAGCGACTTTGGGAACTTGAAATTTTGACAGAACTAGCTTATGTTTCTATCCTGAAATTTGAATTGCTGTGACAACTCCAATAACTATGTTATGCTTTGCCGCTGGATTATGCTACCTTTAATATTGATAACCTGTCAAATATAACATTCACAGAAAACTGGGACGAATATACTGTCATTGATTGCCCACATCGAACGACAGATTAGTTAATGATAGATGATTAACTTGAATAAACTGTATGTATGAAGTGCTTTTAACATATCGATTTCAAACAAAATACCAAAGCAATACTGAAATAGTCAATTGAAATCGACTTGCTTGCACTAATATTATGTTTGAACTTTTAGATTAACAAGTTCTGAAATGTTTACAATCGATCAAGCATCGATTAGTATAATTCCAGTTATATATACTTGTCACTTTTTATTAGTCTTGCACAACACTTCACACTTTTTAGGAAACGCGCACCTTCGCATTTGAACATCCAGTTGCTTGTGTAGAATGACCTCCCACCGAGAAGAAGAAGTGGTAACTCAAGAGGAAGAAACTTTTCCGATAGCTGTTCCCATAGAGAATCCTCCGGAGAGAACCCCGACTATTCTAACTTCGAGAGCGTTTGTCCAGCTGCGCACTCAATTTGGCTTTGCTGAAAGTGATGTTCTTTTCCCTGGGCCAAGTGATACTGCTGACAATCCTCCCTACGACTTTGTTGCAGTCAATCGCCAAATGTGCTTAAGTGGGGCGATTCCTCCTTTTAACGACTTTCTTCAACAGTTCATGCTTCGGTTGTCTATCTCTCCATTCCAATTACACCCCAATGGCTACGCCATTCTGATGGGGTTATGTGTTCTATTTAGGAGAGTTTTGGATCGATTACCAAGCTTCGGGGAGATCTGCTATTTTTGCTCATTCACGAAAATTAAAGACCATCCCTCCATCGTGGTTATAAGAAGCGCTCGAAACCGCAAACTTATTACTGATCTCTCCGAAAGCGCTCACGGATTTTTGAATCAGTTTTTCTTTGTTCGCTGCCCTCCAGGGTTTTATGCCATCTGGAGAGTGGGAAGTAAGATTTCCTGTCTTTACTTTTTCCGTTTTGAAACTTTCTCGAGATCTGAATTCTCAGTTGCTAATTTCATTCTTTTCCTGTTTTTAGCACTTCCACCCCCTGCTAGGGACCCAAGTCTTAAGCAAATTTTTGAAAGATTAAATGCCGTGCCAGTAGAAGAGGGGAGCGTAAAGTTTCTGCTAACTGATGAATTTTTACATCAATACGGACTCCTCCATCCCTCTCGCTTTACTCAGCCTCATGAACCTCCAACAGAAGTTCCTGATTCTCCGGCGAAAACTCTTGATCCCCCAGTTTCCACTAAAGAGCACATGCGAGGAGAAACTTCTGCAAAAACTTCACTAATAAAGTGTTCTGTTCCAAGAGATGACATGGGGCAATCCGAAAAACCCGCGCTTGCCCCCATTACTGAAGAGGAAGAGGAGCCCCCTTCCCAAACCAGGAATAGCGCCGATAAAGGAACTGATGGAGGGAAACAGGTTGGGCATGACGATGATGACGTCTTTGGGGACTTAAGTGACTTGATTATCACTTCCCAAGAGCTCTTTAAAGAAGACCCTGCTCATGGAAAAGCTATACCTCCGACGATTGAAGCAACATCTGCCCTCCAACAGACTCTAACTCCTTTATCTCAAGAATTGTCATCAACAGTGAAATCTATCACTTCCCCCCCAACAGAGGAGTGGTTCGTTAGTCCAACGCGATTAGCTTGCACTTCACACACAACTAAGGATTTTCCAGCACATTTATGCACTTATCTTCTTATACTTTAAAGATTTCTAAAGCTTATCTTTTCTTATTTCAGATTCTTCAATGACACGCGGCGGATCATACTATCAGGATTTCCAACGCTACGGGGGGCGTGGTCAATATGATTATCGGCGTTACTTTCCCTCCTATAGAGAGTCTGACGAAGAGAGGGCTGCTCGAAAGGCTCGTGAAAGGAGGGATGCAGAAGAGCGTTATGATAGAAGGGATAGGGATGAGCACCATGATTCTCTGCAGAGAAGTGACGACTCTCACAAAAGGAAATCTCACGACGACCGAGGAAAGGGTCATGTAGCTGAAGATTCAGGCAAACGAGCCCGATATGGTGAGAGACATGCTTCCACTATTCCCGAAAAGCCTACTGCCCCTGCCCCTCTTGACATTCCTTCCGACTCTCCTGCTCTCGGGAAGGAGGACATCCAGACAATAATAAGCAGGCCTAAATTTCAAGTGGGACCTGGCCCAGCCACTTTACAAAGTCGTTTTCCACAATGGTGCTTAAAGGGTGTGAGATTCGACCTTGACCTGGTCCCTATTGACAAGCCTGCTATGCTACGAAATCTTGACGCCGTCAAACTTGATATCGAGAGGATGTCAAACTGGCAGAAGCTTGTTGATGAGCTTCAAAGAGTTAACCGTGCCAACTTAGAGGCCATGCTCACCATGGAAAATGACAAGGCTGAGTGGCAAAAGGTCCTTGAGCAGCATGACACAGAAATGAGGAGCATTACTTCCTACAACGAGGAGCTCGAAGCAAAGGTTGAGAAGTTGAAAGATGAGCTTGCTGCTTCCTCTACTTCATACTCTCAAAAAGAAGAAGTGCTTCTCAGACAAGTTAGAGATGCTCATGCCAGTCAGAGGGACGCTGAGGACAGGCTTGAAGCACAAAAAAGAATCAGTGAGGCTATGTCTCTGATATTGCTGAGCTTCGAAAGAAAAACAACTCCCAGGAAGCGGAGATACAAATGCTTAAGCTTCAGCTTGCCAAAACTGAAAGGGAGCGTGATGAGGCTGTCGCCGGCAAAATCGCAGCCGAAGAATCTCATGAGGCGACCAAAAACAGCTTCGGCTCAACATTATTCGACTTCTACTTGCATAGCGTCTTGGGGCATGGAAGCCTCGCTTTTCTTGGTCCTAAGTATGAAATCACTTTAGCTGAAGTATGGGAGGCCGCTCTTGAGATGCTTGGTGCTGAAGGTGCCGGTTACGATGAATCAGCCTTGGAAAGGCATTATTTCGATGATGACGCTCGCGCTGCCCTTGCCAAGGGAAAGGAACAACTTGCCAAATTAAGAACTGAAGTGACGGAAGGGGACCGGCTGGGGAAAACCACTTCAACTACTCTGGTCCAGCCACCTTCTTCGTCTGAAGTCGACATTATTGGTTCCAGTTCCCATCTTGCATCTCCCACCAAAGTTACCACTGAGATTACAAGCATGCAAGGTGGAGATGAGGGTGATGAGAGCGCTGATGCGCAAGCTTATGAAGTCGATATCAGGAAACCAGCTTCTCCAGGTAATTTCACTGTTAATCTCGCTACTGTCAATTCAGCTCAAGCGGGTTACTCATTTATTTCGCATGAGTTTCATGAGCTCCTTGGCTATTTTCTCAACCTTGATGAGCCTTCATCTCCTCTCTTTACTGACTTCATTGGTGAACCTTCATCTCCTCTCTTTACTGACTTTAACCTCTTTTCTTCTGTAGAAAAAGTATCAAGCACTGCTCAAATCTCTACTTCTCCGGTAATCCCTCCTCCATCTCTTCAAGTGGCTCCTCCTTCTGCTTCGCAGCCTGGATCACAGGAGGAACAAATAGAGGCTCTCCATGGCCTGGATGACCCCATTGCTTCGCAAGAGCAGAAAGATGAGGGACTTGAGGGAGGCGACATATCTCCGGAGCGGACTCCTTCTGACGATATAACTCTATCTAAACTTGTCACTCCAGGAAGTGAGTCTTCCTCAAAGAGGAGAAGGAAGCAAGGAGCATCAAAGAGGAGAGGGAAGATAATCACTGCCACTGAAGAGGAGCCAGAAGTTGGGCCAGCTGCGCCTACCTCTCCTTCCTCCCTTATACCCACTGGTCGACCTGAAAAGCTGGTCATTCGGCCGGGTAAAGGGTCCAAAGGAGGGAAGAAGAAGTGAAGATTTTAGCTTTTTGCCTTTTGTATGAACTGGCCGAGAGTTGTGCGGGTACCGGCCCCCGCTTTTATTTTGAAACCTGTATCTGCATTATAGTTGAATAAAATGATTCTTCGTTTGTACAAACTTCTGTTTGAATTTGAGTATGCATTTATTATTCATTTTTGCACAAGTTTATTTATATGATATTGCAGCGGGCTTATGGCATGTTGTTTGAGTATTACTTTACTGATGCAGCTATACTACTATACCATGTTGCCCCCATACCTTAAGCTTGCTGCAATATTTTATACTTCGAGGGGACTTGCACTCTTATTTGTTAAAGAATAATTATTTTATTCTTTAAAGAAAATTTTTGTAGAGTACAACTCCCTTCGTATAAGTTTTTACGCTTTGTCGTTCGAAGAAATCACTTTTTTCTTTTGCTTATGTGCATATTTTACCAAGTGAATTCCTCTATGTGGTAAAGTGGACCTCTGAAGGGTACTTTAACTTCTTTTCTTTTTCTTTTTTTTTACGATCATTTTCCATAGTAGGCAAATTACTCTTCCTTTGAAAGTTAAAGTACGCTTTTGATGAGGATTTTTTTTTATACAAAATTGTACCTCTGAGGAGGGATTTTTCATGTTTCAACACTTGGAAGTTTTATTTCAATCTCGGTGAAACGTGTACCAAATGACATTGATAACGGGCCTTCCAGATTCATGCCCCGTAGCTTTCTCACCTGCCCCAGGCTGATGAACAGGAGCCCGCTGCCCCTGACTCGACGATGCAGGATTGTTGCTATTCTTTTTCACGAATTGCTGCAACTTGTTTTCTCTTAGAAACTCTTCAATCAGATTTTTCAGCTGGCGGCATTCATCAGTTTCATGACCTGGTTGATTGTGGAAGCGGCAGAATTTCCCACTCTGTATGGCTTTTTTCCCGGTTCTCAAAGGGATAGGTTTAGGGAAATCGACGGAATCTTTAGTGGCCAGGTAGATGTGCTCCGGTGTATGTGATAATGGAGTATATTCTGATGGCTTGAAGGATCGGGGCTTCTTCAGATTACCCTGTTTCTTCCCATTACTATTCTCCCTTTTTTGCCCCACCGATTCATTCTTGCGTGGAGCGACAGTGTTGTCTTCTGCTTTTTCCAATACTGTCTTTACTGGTAAAGGACGGCTTTCCAAGCGAATGAATTCATCTGCTTTTTTGTAGAACTTTTCGAGAGAGGTTGGCTCCTTCATATTTAACCATTTCCCAAATTCGCTTGACTTATCAATAGCCCTCATCAGATAAGTCAATATCATTCGTGGTTCAGCATTGTCCACCTCAGCCAGTGCTATATTGAAGCGGTTCAAGAAGGATCTGATAGACTCACCAGGATTCTGCTCTAAACTCGATAGTGACATAATGTCCTTGGCCTTCGAAGCATATAGTCTAAACTGCTCCTTGAATTTTCTGGTCAAGTCTGAAAACTGATCGATAGATCGGACTGGCAACTTGGTGAACCACAGTAAAGCCACGCCTTCCAGGTATACGGGGAAATATCGGCACTTTATTTCGTCGGAGGCCCTGGCACCTGTCATGTGCCAATCATATTTGTACAAGAACTCATTCGGATCACTTGTCCCTTTGTAAGCTGGAATAGTCGGAGGGACAAACTTCCTTGGAAATTCCGCCTTCAAGATTTTTTCAGTAAACGGAGTTTTACTTGGGGCGAAACCCCATTCCTTCTCATCTTCAACTCTTTGCATACTTTCTTTCATGATCTGCCGGACCATTCCAGAAAGATATTCCTCATCATGCCGAGTTCTAGATCCACCGGCCTCAGGTACTGCCTGCTCAAAGGGACTAGTAGGCCTTTCAGGAGCATTCCTTTCATTAACATCATGAATGTTGCCAGCATAGTTCCTTTCATTACCAGCCGGTTGATTGTTTGCCCCAAGTAAGTCGTTCAACTTATTCAGAATCAGAGCATTCTGGGCACTTTGAGCCTCTAGTTGTGCATTTTGGGCGTTTATCTGCTGGTTTAGCCCTAGAATCACAGCATCCAATTCCGCTTTCGTAACTCCAACAGACGGAGTGGGTAGATTAGGTACAGGGGAAGCGGAGGTTCCCTCTTGAATGTTTCCAGATTTGATAGATCTACTTTTCCTTCCGGGAGCCATAATTTCAGATAGACTTCTGGTTTTTAAGGAAATTCTTTCTTCAAATCTCTGTGAAGCAATGATGACAGTTGTCCTGAGTTCAATTCTCAGTGAAAGCACCAAAAATGTTAACGCTAAAATTTAAACGCTAACACCCCAGTGAGTAGATAACAGTTATGAAAGCACCACCCGTTGGTACGGGAACAAGATACAAGTAAAGAAATTGCAGAAAAGCAGTAAAAGACGACAGTTTTATAGTGGTTCGGCCTAAAATCGAGCCTACGTCCACTTTGATCTCTTTATTGCTGAACAAGTACAACTTATACAACTTTCTTCAATTACAATCCACTCTAGACTGTTAGTACAAACTTTGACGGAGAATTATCTTTCAAACTCATGATAAATGATGTGGATTCTCTCTCTTGAATTTGATGTAATGTCTTCGATGTTTGGAGTGCTTGAAGTGTTGCTTGAGTCGAGAAAATGGCAGAGTTTTGACGCTTCGAGAATGAACCAAAAGTCCTTTGAATTTTGGAGGTGGCTGCCTATTTATAGAAATTCTCGAAGTTGAGTCGCCCCCCCTATGAGTCGTACGTGACTCATATTGCTCAATAGGTCGTTCGCGAGTCACGAGTCATCGAGTCATGAGATAAGTATCACCCCTTAACTCCTCTTTGCTTACGAGTACCGGCTCACACCTTATGAGAAGCGGCATCACTTTTTCTCTAAGTGTTAGGTCGCACGCGACTCATCGCGATGAGGCATGAGTCGGCAACGACTCATAATAAGTCGTAGATCCTGTCTTTGGGTTGTAGTTGAAGCATTTGTCAGTACTTTATTGATGTCTCGCCAAGTGCTTCATACGATGAGTCGCTAAGCCGGTGTGCCATGAGTCGGTGGGCTACTGAGTCGTTGAACCACTTCACTCATGAGTCGCTAGAAGTATTGAGTCGCTAAGTTGCTTTACTGGTAAGTCGCTGAGTACTACGTCGCTTCATTCCTAAGTCGCTAGCTTATGATAACTCAATGAGTCGCATATCCCATGAGTCGTTCGCATCTTAACACACTAGGTCGCAAAGCATTTTAAGTCGCTAAAGCCACTGAGTCGCTCCTTTTCATGAGTCGGTAACTATCATGAGTCGTAAGCTCCTTGAGTCGCTCGGCGTTAACAGCTCGGTAATGTCACGGCCTGGCATAACATTTGCATGTCGAACGAGGAAAGAGGGAGAAAAGAGAAGAAGTGAGGGTTGAGCCTAGATGCCGAGCGATGCGGCTCGGTATGATCATGGCTTGGCATGAATTCATCATGCCGAACGGTGAAAAGGAAGTACTGGAATGAAGCAGGAGTTAGGTTCAGCATGCCGAGCGATGTGGCTCAGTATGACCACGGCTCGACATGATTCCCTTATGCCAAATGAGGCAGAAAGGAGTGTAGGAAGGAAGTAGGAATTGGGTAAAATGGCGAGCGATGCGGCTCGGCATGATTGCGGTTCGACATGACTAGCCGAATGTCGAACGGTGGAGAGGATAGGTAGAAGAGTGTTGGTGTTGGGGGTAAAGTGCCAAGAGATGCGGCTTGGCATAATTGTAGTTCGACATGTCTTGTCGCATGCTGAACGGTAATGATGGATGGTAGGAGAGTGTGTACAACTACAACACTAGTCGAACATAATGCATAGTTGACTCAACCTATTTATGCCCGAATATATGACAGTGAACAAGGACGGACTTAAACAGCTAAGCATATCGGACAGTCTAGACTGATAACTTCCATGACTGTAAACCTGAACTTAACTTGCTTAAATTAGCTAATTACCTTTCATATACGGTGTCGATGGCGAGTTCAAAACATAAACCATCTTACGATAAGCTCTTGTAGACGGTCGGCGATGACGGTCTTCGAAGATGATAGTTCGAAGCATGACTTTATTTCACCAACTCAGTGACTTTTAATTTCTTGGCACTTATATTTGAATAATCACATTAGTTCACACACCACAAGGGGGAGTATTTATGTTGTTAAGCCTAATGTCAATTGTTTTTCAAGTATAGTTCAAACACGTGTTTCATCAGATTCAATCTTCACTAGAGATGTCTACGAAATCTAGTTCTGCCACAATCTCGGACAGACCCGGGCCGTCTTCTCAACAAGAAGAAGTTAGAACTTCAAATCCATCGTCTACTCTTGTACAAGATATGCCGATCCCCGCGATCGCATCTGTCGACTTTGTTCTTGATGCCTTGGATGCAGCGATCTTTTTAGACGATCCGATCGATTCCCAAGCATCGAGGGTTAATGAAAGCACGCTTCGCCGTATATGCTCAGTACAGGGATTCCTTTCGGCGACGTGTTGGTTCCATCGGGACAGGATCATCCTCATTTGTCCCCAGTCGGATATACAACCTACAACAGATTCATGTGTTGGATCGGTAGCATGCCGCCATTCAACTCCTTTCTTCACGACCTGCTGTAGTATATTGAGATCGCCCTATCGCAATTACATCCGAACTGCCACGCTTTCATGTACGACACTTGCATTCTCTTCATGAGTGTCCTCTTCAGGCTCCCGACTCCTGGCGATATCCGTTATATCTATAGCTTCAAGAAATGATCAGATAGCCCATCTTTCGTATTCCTCGAGCCACATAACAATGCCAGATCCTGACAGGGGCATGGAGCAAGTTTTCCCAGTACAAGCAAGAGTGGTTCTACATGCACTGTCCTCTTGGCTTTGCAAGGAGATGGGTAAAAGGAAGTAAGTTCCTTTTCTGGATCAATACTTGAATTTGGCAAATTAATCTTTTCTGACTTTTTATCTACTTTTACACGTATCAACCCATGTCCCGAAGGCTCCAGGTATTCCAAAGATGTCGGAGCTATCCCTACTATTCCTACAAAAGTCCGGGACATCAGATCTCTCATTTCAAATGAATCGCTCACGAAGTTTGGGCTGTTGGTGGACGGTCACCGAATAAGCCTCCCACAAGGCGTCACTATATCTAGGCCTGCTTTAGGAAAAGGAGAAAAGTAGGCTGGGTCTTTAACACGTAACGCCCTTGACACACCAGAGGAGGGAGAGATTAAAGAAGCTTAAACGCCTGAAGAATAGGGTGAAAATGTTAGTCCCGCTCGGGACCCGATAGTCGAGGTTCATGATATCGAAACTACGCCTTCCCCTTCGAAGGGAAAGAAGAAACTGACCTACAGGCTGAGGAAGGAAATAGTGGGTGGAGCTTCTAAGGTCACCCTTATTCTAGTGGAGAGAGAGCCTTCCCCCCAACACTTAGAGAGTTCGCTGAAAGGTCTATCGAACCTCACTATTCCTGACGATCTGCTTAACTATGGCTTCAGCGATCCGGAAGCCCTTAGGCTTCATTTGCCCATGCGAGGCGATACAAGCACAAAGCCCAAAACCAGAGAGGAAAAACTCCTATTAGTAAAGATAAAGAAACTGGTTCTCGGGGGGAAAATCTAGGACACACACTGACACGTGCACTTCACCTTGCACTTAAATTTCTACCATTGCTCCACTCTTTGCTAACTTGTCATCATTTAAATTCTGTGTAGGTGATATGGGACATACACATGAACTTGATCGTCTCCGCGGGTCATCTATCTTCCATCACTCTGGATGGGATTCAAGTTTCGGAAGACGTCGGGACAGAGATGATGACGGCGATAGGGATTATCACTCCTGGGATTCATCGTCTCGAAAGAAAACTTATCATCAGCCTTCATACTATTATAATCCTCCTTCTCACTCGAAACAAGGCAGGGATAAACACGACCACATGGGATCCCAATCCGACGCCTCCCGTGATCAACACTCAGGATCATCAAGCACATGGAAATCTCGGGAACCTCACAAGAAAACTGAACTTTCAAAGCCATCCCCCTGTCCCGCAACAGATCCAACGATATCGAAGAGACTAGATGAGCTTAAGGCTAAGTTCCTAAAAATCTGCTTTGATGGTCTGAAGTTCCTCCCGACGATCCACCACATTCCAGGACATGTCAAACAGAGTGCCATCGTCTACAACAATGACATCTATGTTCAACATGACGCGTTTGTCCATAGCTGAGAAGGTCTTGGAAGTCTCTGTCGAGCGTCAACATGAAATTGACCGCCTGAAGCTCGAGGCTATTCATGATAAAGATATTATTAAAGCTTAGGACAAAGAGCTTGCTTCATACAAGTTTCAGCTTGAAGCCTCCCAACAAAGCGCTGATGATACTGCGGAGGCCGTCAATCGTCTGGAGACAACTCATAAAAAAGAAATTGATGAAGCGGTCCAAACATTGCGGGGCCTTGGTTTAGAGAAGGATTCTGTTCAGAAGGAAACGAAAGCATCTGCCCTTCGAGTCAAAGAGTTGGAAGATCTACTCTGCAACGAGAAAGTGGGAAAAAATGCTGCCCACCAGGAAGAGTCGCAGCGATATTGCGATGAGATCGTTGCTACGTGACTCCTGAAGGCAAAGCTCGACGACGAGCTCTCTAAGGTCAGGATGCTGAAGGATGAAGCCCATGAAGAGGGCAAAAGAATAGCATCCGCGAAGATTGACTCTCGCCTTGAGGCAGCTACAGAGGCTGGCAGGGAGGAGATTAAGTGCATGTTCGACCCACTCATAGCAGAATACAACGCCCGTGTCCTCATGCATCGGGACTTAACTTTCCTTAGCGAGGGCCACCTCGTATCTCTAGCTGAGGCATGGGAGAATTTAATAAAAATCAGGAATGTCAAACTTGGAACCGAGGAGGTCGATGAAGATGCTTTAGTTCTTAGGGGGAATGAGCCTTCAGACTTTTCTGCAGCGAAGGCTCTCTACTGCAAAGGTTCCTCCTCGTCGAAGGGAAAAGATGTTAGTCCCTGAGAAGTTGGTTTTGATGACAAAAACCTTAGAATAAGATTATAAAATATAAATACTAATTATTGTTTAGATATATATGTATATGCAGGATATATATATATATATAGGTACCAAAGAATAAGGACTGTACAATATAGAGATTCAAGAAATGATAAACTTAAGATCGAAGATATCAAGATTCAAGACTCATGAGTACCAATATCATCAAGAGTTCAAGATTTCAGTATAAGTAATTTAGTTAGGAATTTTGTTAAAACACCTAGAAGAGCACTGACATCTTAAAATCCATTTTATTCGTGGAATGGAATCCACTTCGAGCCCGTTAAAGGGATGGAATCCTAAGTAGGATGGAACCTACGAAAAATCTAGTGGAATATTGTTTTGTATCCACTAACTTTTATTCAAATGTTTTACAAAATTATATCTTATTTTCAAAATGATTTCAAAATCTTCCCTTTTTAAATCAAAAACATCTATCCTGGTTTTAAAATTCTTTTAACCTCAAAATAATCTTTATTTTTAATATCAAATTATCCTTACTTTTAAACTATCTTTTAATTATAATATATTTAACTTTTAATATTTATACTTAAATTTAAATATAAAATTATAGTAAAATTTTATATATACCAAAATATTATTCTTTGTACTTATTTATGTATTTCAACTGTAGTTAAGTATATTTATAAAGTTTAAAATAGTTTTAATACAAGATAAAAGTTATTTTCAAAGAAAAACAAATTACCAAAAATAACTTAGGCCTGTCGACAACCCCAAGGAACCCTTGCCGACAAGGTGACAGTTTATTTAAAAGTTTGAATTTCAAAGGAAGTGTCTATTCGTCATATCATTTCACGAATGGACATGGTTGTTGTTCTACTATAAATAGGGGCTGTTTTGAACGAACCTACTTTCATATATTCTCTGATTTCACTCCTCTTCTTCTTCCACATTTCTTTATATACATTTTTACCATTACTCTACCGAAATCCCCATTAAATCTAAGTTGATCGTCTCTGGTTTGATTCTCGATCACTATCTCAACAAGATCCCAGTGCTATTCAAAGTTATAGACTTCTTTGTAATCAATCGAGCGAGAAAAGGTGTGATTGTAGCATGGAAAATCAATCGGATGAACTTGTTGCCCATAAAATCAAGTATCGCCACTCAGAAGATTGTGAATCTGGAGTGGTGTACCTCGTGGATTGTAAGAATTGATTTTGAAAGGAAATCCGTACATATGTTGCAGGACTGGATGTAGGTAACTCCGAACCAGTATAAAATTCGATGTGTTCTTTCCTTTATTGCTTTTACTTTATATCCACATCAATGTTTGATTCTGTGATCATATTTGTGTCCGAATATTGCATACATTTGTGTTCAAATTAATATAAACTCAAAACGAATTAGTAATTCCTTAAAACACTATTCACCCCCCTCTATTGTTAATTCTAGCCTTAAGATCGGTGATCCACATTTCTCACATTTGGTATGTGACAACCCAAAAATTTCAACATTTGAAATTAAATTTATTTAATTGATTTTAGTTATTGGAAGTTGTTTTTAAGCTTGAGTTTCAATTATAACTATGAATTTAGCAATTTAAATTATTGAATTTAATTATAGAAATTTGGGTAAAATTATAAATCTTCAATTTTGAGCCTTTTAAAAATAATTTAATGGCTTAGAAAATTTATATTGACAATACTAAAGATAATAGAAGCTTCAGAATTGAATTTGGAAATGTTTTATTCAGTTTTGAAATTTTATCGTTTAAATCGATGTTTAAAAATAGTCTTTTGAGGCACAGTCTCGAAATTCGACGAAACTAGTTCCATTGGATCCGTAATATCGTATTATTATCGGATTTCAATTTTCGTAGCAATTAGAGTTGTCGTGTGGTCGTACGATAAGCAAACGCGCTGAAAATTTTATCAAAATTCAATTAAATAACTGATTCAAAAAGCTATCTTCTCCTTACGATCGAATTTGGACTCGGAACCTTTTCCATCGCGTTCGGAATAGGGGGTTAACCTTACGAACGCCTAGTGGCACGTCTTGATCGGAGTTCGAAATTGTAAGTTGCATTTTCGTGACGATTTGAATTTAAATTTGAATAATTTAGATTAAATATAAATAATGTTTTCACGTGGCAGAATTTTTACACGCGTTGAAAAAGGGACTTCATCTCATTCAAAATCAAATTAAAAAGAACCGATCCCCTTTAGCCATTTTCTCGTTCAAATTTAATTAACGCCGCATCTCCCCCTTCATCCCCAAAATTGAATCCTCACTCTCGATTTCTAAATCGTTTCAAAATATATAAAAAAAAGAGAGGGCGATCTCATTTATCGCAGCATCCTCGCGACTTGGGTACGAGTGCAGTGATGCCATAAAGCTCGGCAGTGGATCGTACGGCGCGCAGCGGCGATTTTGGGATGCGTGATTTCGCGAGTACTCGGCTAGGGTTTCACAATGGCATACATATTGATCGGCGGCGGGGGACTCGCACGCGTTTGAGAAGCGCGTAGTTTGCGAGCAGGGGGAAATCGCAAGGGCTTCGAACTCCTCGTATGGACAAGCTCTGCGGCGAACAAACGAGGTATGAGGGGTAGTCGCGATCAGGTGCAGTGGCGTGCTGCGATGGAAGGCGAAGATTGGAGGCGGCTCGTCAATGTTCTCGCGTTCGGATAAAGTAGGCTCGATTACAGGCATCACGCATCTTCGCTGGAGCACCAGAGCCGAGCTAGGGCTTGAAGGCGAGGTCGTCAGTTTGCAGTAAGGTAATTTTAAGATTTTTTTTTTCAAAATTAAACATATATACAGTAAAGATAAAAATAAATATATAAGGTATTTCGAAAAAAATGTAATAATTTATGAAGATGATTAATTTATATTGTAAACATATATAATTATTCTTAGTTACTAAATATAATCTATATTAAAGAATTTTTTTTAGTTTAAAATCAAATTTAATCATCGGTTAATTTAATTTATTAAATGGGAATTTATCTCTAAATCGAATAGTTACTATGAAATGGAAATTAATTTTTCGACTAGCGGAATTAATTTGTGTAAATGGTTAATCTAATTATTTTCATAAAAAAATAATTTATTAAAGGAAACTTAATTTTAAATTTAAGTTAAATAAAATTATTAAAGGAGAAATTTGTTAATTAAAACAATCAAAACGAAAAATTGATTATTTGATTTATTTCGAATATTAATCAATTGTATAAAATTATCTATACAAGGTCCAACACTATGAAGAAAACAATCCGGGGTGAAAATGGATTGCATGCAAAGCTAAGGTGAGATCTTCTCACTCAATCAAATGTTTTTCTGATTCAAATTTTGAATAGTTGGATTTAAAATTGATTATGCGTGGATAATTGATTTATTATTAGTCATATTAGTTTAGGCCCTATGCGCCGCATAATAGCGGATGTTATTATATTAAACCCATATACCATGACATTCCACCTCGAAGTGGAATGGTATTATATATGTATTTGGAGTTATTGATTTCCCACATTATATAGCGGATGACACACTATTGCGCCGCATAATAGCGGATAATATTTTATAAATCCCATATACCATGATATTCCACCTCGAAGTGGAATAGGTATTTAATTGTTGTGCTAACATCTGTGGATGCTGGGAAACAGGTTGGAGAGATCCAACTGGATTCCTCAAATATTTAATTTGTTTTGTATGTTGTGTGTGGATAATTTTAATTCATGCGACTATTTGTGAATGAAACCGTCGAAGGCTGTAATTTAGCTGAATATATTTTTGGTATCATAGGATACCAGAGATAAATAAAAATTTGATTTTAAAATTTGGGTAGAAAATTTATAGTAAATTCACTCAAAGGAATCAGGTAAATTTTAAAAGAAGGAAATTTAAATTGATTAAGTTTTATCTTTGAAAACTTATTGAATAAATTCCAAAAATATGGAAAAATATTTAATAAAGGAATATCGAGTAATGTTGTTTAATAGTTGAAGGATTTGTTTAAGATACGTGTCTTAAATAATAGAAAGAGATAAAGAAATTTATTTCAAAAGGAAATAAATTTAGAAATTAAATTTGGAATTTAATTTAGAGTTGAAATTAATTTTAGAAATCGATTCGGGATTTAATATGGAGTTAGAATAAATCTTAGGAATCGATTTGGAAATTTGGTTAGGTGTTTTGGAAATAATTTAGAAAATCAATTAGAAATTGATTTGATATTGGAAAATTAATTTGGAAAATCAAACTGGATTTTGATTTTGTGTTTGAAATAAATTGGAAATCAATTTGATTGGGTTGGTAGATGATATTTGGGAATCGATTTAAAATTCGTATACAGTTGATATTTGGAAATGTAAATTCACAACGGGAATTTGTAAAGAAAAGGGAAATTGTTTAAAAACAAATATTGGTTTATTTTTAAAGTGTGGAAAGAAATTTACAAATTGGAATGTAAACTAAAATAAATAAAGAAGATTTATTAATTTATTGGAATGGTCCATTTTTTAATGGGAAAATAATTCTTTTCTGGAAAGCCGAGTATATTTTTAAAATAGCTTTTGAAATAAAATTAGAAGTTTTAGATTCGGTTTAAAAAACATATTATTGGAGAAATTAGTTTTGGAAATGGTTTTAAAGTAAAATTTTATCTAATTAATTATATAAGGGATTATTTTAAAGATTTAAATTGATATTTGATTTAGAAAATAGTTATTTAAATATTTATACTCTATCTACTAATTTTATTTTAAAATTAATTTTGGACTTGAATTTTTATATGAAATATTAGTCTAATATTTTTCATAACTAAAATTTAAGCAAATATTCTTAAATAGTTTATTTTAAATGTTTTCAAGTATATTTTGAATAAGTATTTTTTTATTTTAAAATATTTGAAATCGACAGATTTTCAGCGGAAATGAATAAATGTTGGAAATGTTTTCCGTGCAAGGAAAAATTGATTTGAAAATTTATTTTCAAAGGATTGAAGTGTGAAATTTTACCTTGCAAAGATATATTGAAAATAATAATAATTGGGGGAAAAATATTTGAAATCCAGTGACTGTTGTGAATGATGATTAATAGTTAAATAACCGGCTATCAATATTGGCCATAATCGGCATTTGAATTTCGATGCGACAGGGAGTCGAATTCCAACTGGATATTCGAAACCCACATCGAACCTTTGTGATTGTGATGGATCTTTTTTTTAAAAGATCAAAGTTAAATTTTTGTGATTTTTTGAATTTGAATGAAAACTTATTTTTAAATTAAGCGCTCGTTATTTGGATTAGCCGGGAGAGGACCTTGTATCATAAAACCCATTCCGAATAACGATACGACAAAATGGGATTGCAATTGAAGATGGTGTTGAAAACCGGGTATTTTCGAAAGCAAAAAGATTACCTATCGAATGTCTCTGCACCGGGTTGCTCCGTTATAGAGATTTTATCACCCTTTGTGATGGGGATACCGGACGTGATTAGTAAATATCCGAATTGCAAGGGCTTCTTTTGAAGTGCCTTCGGTTTCGTTCGATCCCGGAACGGACTTGTATGGATGTGTGTCTGACGTTACACTTTGAGATGTAAAGCTGGTTTCTATCAAATACATTTCTATTGGTAGCGGAGAATTATTCTCTTAGCTTAACACCCTTCTCTGAGACATACGAGCTCAGAGGTTATGTAGTTGATGGTTACTAGTGATGCAATCCCAAATTGGTAATGTGGCATACGAAGTGCTGTTGATCATTTGTTCATCGAAGCATGGCTTTTGTGAAAAGCGTAGCTTTGTGGACGAGACTTCGTCGACCCTCACACCCCGGAATGGTCGAAACAGGAAGAATGTAGTAAGGTTATAGGGGGTAGCGCTCCTTAGGGTATGTGCATTTCCTTCTGGATATAAGTGGTATCATGGTATGGAGCCCAGATACTTAACTTATGTGAATATCACAAATATATATTACTTTGTGATTGTTGTTGCTGAGGATCCTCGAATAAAGGTTGTTTACAACCGAGGGATGGCATACTCGTGTCAGTAGTTACCTATTTTTGAAGAGGTAACCCGGCCTTGTGCTGGCAGAGATCCGGTTAGGTTCTCGGGATTTCCATCCAGAGGCGTACCCATGTGGCAATAGGAAGTTCCTTAGCCTGACCATTTGTTGGAAATTCAATTCCCAATACGAACCCAGTACGGTTTTAGTTGTATAACCTGCCATTTACTTATGGTGGTCACCACTGTTTAGATGGTGGCTATAGTAGGTATAGTTCGGAATGTCTATGCTGGCTAAGTTTAATATTATACTTTCGAAATGTTTTCTATACTATGCACTAATAATAATAATATTAAAGGATTTTGCGTATCAAGCATGTTTGACTATCATAAGGAGAAATCTCCTCCAATTCTGCGTTTGCATTATGCGTGTGGTAGGAGGCCTTATGGTAGTTTCATTTTCCAAAAAGCGTTGCGGAGTTCTTTTAATCCCTTTGTTTTCTTATGGTTAAAGAATAACTGTTTTTAAGATCTCACACCAGTCCCATGATTGACCTGGAGTTTATTGTTCCCTTTCTAAACTCTGGGTGCCCATAATTTTCCACACGGGCAGCCTAGAGTCAGGTTATCAGTTATTCGGGAACGAAGTCAGAAAAGAGTTGCTGTGGAGATCAGGAGTTGAAACTGGATGACGAGACGTATCTCTTTACTATGCAGTATCCGTTGCATATGGTTAGTGCAAATCTATTTTTATATGGTCGAGTTATAAAAACTGCAAGTCTCTGTATTGTGTTGTTTATTCTGATAGTGTAATGTAGATATAGTGTTTTTGTTTTAAAGATTATTATTTATCTATTATATACTGTTCCGCTGTGAAATGTGAGATTCTGTTATTGTCTTTGTTCTTCTTCTACCTCTTCATTCTTTAACCTTAACGGTTCGGTTTTCCGGCATTCGACCGTTCAACATTTGATACAGTGGACGTATAAATGTCGACTTTCGAAAGTCGTAAACTGGGTTTTTACAAAAGTGGTATCAAAGCATTTGGTTAAGCGACAACCTTGGCTCTGTTGGGTGTTACTCATTAGAGATAGTGTCAGTTGTACTCTAGAATGAGTTTGAGTGTAGTAATAGACATGAACGCGTATTTGTTAGTGAATATAAATGTTGCTTTATATTGTGATGATTGGTTTGTGGAGTGGTACATGGATTCTGGTCGGTATAGTCTGTACAACTCTATCGATAGGAATATCTAAACACTTGTACAGAACAATTCGACACGATATTGTTTTAAAATCGGATAAATGAAATAATTTTACCCAAAACTATTTTGTATATAAAAGGAAATAATTTTTGTAAATTACATAGTATATGGTTTCTTGTTTGTTAGGAAGTGATAATATTTAATTATTAACATTGAAATTGAATAAGAAATTGAAATCATAATCAAAAGTTGAGAAACAAAATCCATATACAAATGAAATTTGAGAATGTAAACAATAAATATGATTTATAATTTGAAATAGAATTCTAGAAAAATATTTGAAAGCGGATTGAAAAGTTTTGAAATTGGAAATTTTGGAAATTAAATTCAACAGAGTTTGAAAAATGAATTTTTAAAGGTTTGGAAAATGTTTTGAAGGGATGAAAGCTCTAAACTCTTTTAGGTCGTTGGAAAATAACTTCGATGATGACTGCAGTATCATCAATGTTCATTTTCGGGTTTCCAAAAGAGGAATTGCTGCCAAGTTATTTTAAATTTGAAGTTGTTTGCAAACTGGGCTTGGTTTTGGAAATTCAAAAGATAATTTGAATTGATTTCTAAATATGATTTTTGGAGGTTGAAAAAATTCTGGAATACTATATAAAATATTTATGGAATATCATTAAGTTTGATAAATTATAAAGTTTGAAGTTGTTAAAATAAAATCTAACTTAAAGAGAAGTTAGATAAAGGTAGACGTGGAAACAAAATAAGTTGGAAGGAAAATTTAAATCAAGTGGAATTAAAAATGAAAATTTAAAAAAAGAATAAAGATTGAAAAATTAAGTCAAATAAAATGATGATACGGATTCAAATGAAATTGAAATTGAAGATTTGAGTTAATTTGAATAAATGTGAATTTGAGAAGTCTTATAGACTAAATGATTGGAATAAAATCTATTAAAGTGAAAAAAAATCGTGAATGAATAAATAAATTTGCAATTGCAAGTGAATAAAAGTGAAATTGAATGTTGAAATTCATTTCGAATTTGTAGGTAATTAGAACTGGAATTGTAATTGAATTTGATTTGTGATAAACAAAGTGAAATATTGAAATAAAATTAGCAAATGAAACTAATTGAAGGAATGACAAATAGATATAGTTTGAAATGAATCGATTCAATAATTATAAACGAAAGGTGAATCAAATTCATATGGAATTTGAAATCCAGTTTAAATATAAGTGTTGTAAACCCAAAATGATGAATTGAAATTGAATTGTGTTTGTAGGAATGAACAAAAGAATAAAACTGAATGTTGAAAACTAATTTGAATTGTGTGAAATAAAATGAAGTTGTAAAATTAGTTCGAAGTGAACTAAAGATAATAAAGGTGAAAAAAGGGGTTTGAGATCAAATAAATTGGAATGAATTAGTAAATGAAACTAATTTAAAATAGTGATATGAATTAGTTGTGGATGAAAATTAGTTGATAACATTCAATATTCAGAAGGTAAATTGTATCCAAATAGAATTGAAAGTGTAAGTTGAATTCAAATGAAAGTGAAAATGCAAGATAGAATGAAAATGAATATATAACTTCAATAGTAAAGTAAAAATGACATAAGAAGTATATATTGAAAATTTTGTAATGAAATGTGAAAAATAAATTTGAATATTGTAATTGGATATTATGGCTAGTAGGGTATATAGGTGTATTAAAGGAAATTTGGATTTTGATTTCGAAGATAAAATTGAATTGCTCAACAAAAAGGTACGTATTTGTATTTCAGTATGAAATTTGATGATCTTCTTATCTAGCCGCTTGGCGTTTTCTTTTCTTTTTGAAATCTGGAGGCCGTGGTGCCATTTTTGTAGTCGTACCGAGCTAGCCGCGCAAAGGAGACGCTAGCGAAATTTTTCGAAAATTTAGGGAGTTAAAAAATTTTTGAGAAAATTTTGGAAATTTGAAATTTGAATTTAAATTTAAACTTGAATTGTTGAGAAAACAATGTTGTTTGGAATCTATGATTAATTTTGGAAAGATAATTGAAGCAATAATGGGTTGTTAAATAAAAAGGATTTGTTTTGGAAAGTTGATAAAACTATATGGTTTTGGGTAAATAGTAAACGGGTTAAGGTTCATTCTTCTTAACTGGTAATTTCGGGACGAAATTCTTTTAAGGGGGGAAAGTTGCGACGATCCAAAATTTTCAACATTTGAAATTAAATTTATTTAATTGTTTTTAGTTATTGGAAGTTGTTTTTAAGACCGACTTTCAATTTTAACTATGAATTTAGCAATTTAAATTACTGAATTAAATTATAGAAATTTGGGTAAAATTGTAAATCTTCAATTTTGAGCATGTTAAAAATAATTTAATGGCTTAGAAAATTTATATTGATAATACTATAGATAATAGAAGCTTCGGAATTGAATTTGGAAATGTTTTATTCACTTTTGAAATTTTATCATTTAAATCGATGTTTAAAAATAGTCTTCCGAGGCACAGTCTCGGAATTCGACGAAATTAGTTCCATTGGATCCGTAATATTGTATTATTATCGGATTTCAATTTTCGTAGCAATTGGAGTTGTCGTGTGGTCGTACGATAAGCAAACACGCTGAAATTTTTATCGAAATTCAATTAAATAACTAATTCAAAAAGCTATCTTCTCCTTACAATCGAATTTGGACTCAGAACCTTTTCCATTTCGTTCGGAATATGGTGTTAACCTTACGAACGCCTAGCGGCACGTCTCGATCGGAGTTCGAAATTGTAAGTTGCATTTTCGTGACGATTTGAATTTAAATTTGAATAATTTAGATTAAATATAAATAATGTTTTCACGTGGCAGAATTTTTACACGCGTTGAAAAAGGGACTTCATCTCATCCAAAATCAAATTAAAAAGAACCGATCCCCTTTAGCCATTTTCTCGTTCAAATTTAATTAATGGCCGCATCACCCCTTCATCCCCAAAATCGAATCCTCACTCTCGATTTCTAAATCGTCTCAAAATATAAAAAAAAGAGGGCGATCTCGTTCATCGCAGCATCCTCGCGATTTGGGGGTGAGTGCACGTGATATCATGAAGCTCGGTAGTGGATCGTACGGCGTGTAGCGGTAACTTGGGGACGCGTGAGTTCGCGAGTGCTCGGCTAGGGTTTCGCAGTGGCATACATATAGACTGGCTGTGGGTGATTCGCGTGCGTTTGAGAAGCGCGTAGATTGCGAGCAGGTGGAAATCACGAGGACGTCGAGCTCCTCGTATGGACAAGCTCTGCGGTGAACAAATGAGGTATGGACGGTAGTCGCGATCAGGCGCGGTGACGTGCTGAGATGTAAGGCGAAGATTGGAGGCGGCTCGTCAATGTTCTCACGTTCGAATAAAGTAAGCTCGATTTCAGGCATCACGCATCTTCGGTGGAGCACCAGAGCCGAGCTAGGGGATTGAAGGCGAGTTCGTCAGGTTGCAGTAAGGTAATTTTAAGATTTTTGTTTTTTTCAAAATTAAATATATATACAGTAAAGATAAAAATAAATATATAAGGTATTTCGAAAAAATATAATAATTTGTTAAGATGATTAATTTATATAGTAAACTTATATATTTATTCTTAGTTACAAAATATAATCTATCAAAGAAATTTTTTTAGTTTAAAATCAAATTTTATCATCGGTTAATTTAATTTATTAAATGGGAATTTATTTCTAAATCGAATAGTTACTATGAAATGGAAATTAATTTTTCGACTAGCGGAATTAATTTGTATAAATTGTTCATCTAATTATTGTCATAAAAAAATAATTATTAAAGGGAACTTAAATTTAAATTTTAGTTAAATAAAAATATTAAAGGAGAAATTGGTTAATTAAAACTATCAAAACGAAAAATTGA
The DNA here is from genome assembly GCA_030765085.1 of Allium cepa. Lineage (NCBI taxonomy): Eukaryota > Viridiplantae > Streptophyta > Magnoliopsida > Asparagales > Amaryllidaceae > Allium > Allium cepa. The sequence goes on along the minus strand of CM060939.1, from coordinate 955,338,623 downwards.
TTATTTGATTTATTTCGAATATTAATCAATTGTATAAATTTATCTATACAAGGTCTAATACTATGAAGAAAAAAATGGGGAGTGAAAATGGATTGCATGCAAAGCTAAGGTGAGATCTTCTCACTCAATCAAATGTTTTTCTAATTTAGATTTTGAATAGCTAGATTTAAAATTGATTGTGCTTGGATGATTGATTTATTATTAGTTATATTAGTTTAGACCCTATGCGCCGCATAATAGCGGAGGTTATTATATTAAACTCATATACCGCGATATTCCATCTCGAAGTGGAATTGGTATTATATATGCATTTGGAGTTGTTGATTTCTCGCATTATATAGCGGATGAGACCTTATTGCGCCGCATAATAACGGATAATATTTTATAAATCCCATATACCGCGATGTTCCACCTCGAAGTGGAATGGGTATTTAATTGCTGTGCTAACGTCTATGGATGTAGGGAAACAGGTTGGAGGGATCCAACTGGATTCCTCAAATATTTAATTTGTTTTGTATGTTGTGTGTTGATTATTTTAATTCATGTGACTCTTTGTGATTGAAACCGTCGAAGGCTGTAATTTAGCCGAATATATTTTTGGTATCGTAGGATACCATAAATAAATAAAAATTTCATTTTGAAATTTAGGTAGAAAATTTATAATAAATTCACTCAAAGGAATCAGGTAAATTTTAAAAGAAGGAAATTTAAATAGATAAAGTTTTATCTTTGAAAACTTATTTAATAAATTCCAAAAATATGGAAAAATATTTAATAAAGGAATTTCGAGTAATGTTGTTTAATAGTTGAAGGATTTGTTTAAGATACATGTTTTAAATTATTGAAAGAGATTAAGAAATTTATTTCAAAAGGAAATAAATTTAGAAATTAAATTTGGAATTTAATTTAGAGTTGAAATTAATTTTAGAAATCGATTCGGGATTTAATTTGGAGTTAGCATAAATCATAGGAATCGATTTGGAAATTTGGTTTGGTGTTTTGGAAATAATTTGGAAAATCATTTGAAATTGATTTGATATTGAAAACTTAATTTGGAAAATTAAATTGGAATTTGATTTTGTGTTTGAAATAAATTGGAAATCAATTTGGGATTTGATTGGGTTTATAGATGATATTTGGGAATCGATTTAAAATTCGTATATCAGTTGATATTTGGAAATGAAAATTCACAAAGAGAATTTGTAAAGAAAAGGGAAATTGTTTAAAAATAAATATTGGTTTATTTTTGAAGTATGGAAAGAAATTTACAAATTGGAATGTAAATTAAAATAAATCAAGAAAATTTATTAATTTATTGGAATGGTCCATTTTGTAATGGTAAAAGAATTCTTTCCTGGAAAGCCGAGTATATTTTTAAAATAGCTTTTGAAATAAAATTAAATTTTTTAGATTTGGTTTTAAAAAATATATTATTGGAGAAATTAGTTTTGGAAATGGTTTTAAAGTAAAATTTTATTTAATTAATTATATAAGGGATTATTTTAAAGATTTAAATTGATATTTGATTTAGAAAATAGTTATTTAAATATTTATACTCTATCTACTATTTTTTTTGTGAAACTAGTTTTGGACTTGAATTTTTATATGAGATATTAGTCTAATATTTTCATAACTAATATTTAAGCAAATATTCTAAAATAGTTTATTTTAAATGTTTCCAAGTATATTTTGAATAAGCATTTTTATTTATTTTAAAATATTTGAAGTCGACAGATTTTCAGTGAAAATGAATAAATGTTGGAAATGTTTTCCGCGTAAGGTAAAATTGATTTGAAAATCGATTTTCAATGGATTGAAGTGCGAAATTTTACCTTGCAGAGATATACTGAAAATAATAATATTTGGGGGAAAATTATTTGAAATCCAGTGACTGTTGTGAATGATGATTGATAGTTAAATAACTGACTATCAAAATTGGCCTTAATCGGCATTTGAATTTCGATGCGATTGGGAGTTGAATTCCAACTGGATTTTCAAAACCCACATCGAACCTTTGTGATTGTGATGGATCTTTTATTTAAAAGATCAAAGTGAAATTGTTATGATTTGTCTGAATTTGAATGAACACCTATTTTTAAAATAAGCGCTCGTTATTCGGATTAGCCGGGAGAGGACCTTGTGTCATAAAACCCATTCCGAATAACGATACGATGAAATGGGATTGCAATTGAAGATGGTGTTGAAGGCCGAGTATTTTCGAAAGCGAAAGGATTACCTGTCGAATGTCTCTACACCGGGTTGCTCCGGTATAGAGATTTTATCACCCTTTGTGATGTGGATTACGGACGTGATTAGTAAATATCCAGATTGCAAAGGCTTCTTTTGAAGTGCCTTTGGTTTCGTTCGATCCCGGAGCGGACATGTGTGGATGTGTGTCTGACGTTACACTTTGAGATGTAAAGCTAATTTCCATCAAATACATTTCTGTTGATGGCGGAGAATTTATTCTTTTAGCTTAACACCCTTCTCTGAGACGTACGAGCTCAGAGGTTATGTGGTTGATGGTTACTAGTGATACATTCCCAAATTGGTAATGTGGCATACGAAGTGCTGCTGATCATTTGTTGATCGAAGCATGGCTTTTGTGAAAAGCGTAGCTTTGTGGACGAGACTTCGTCGAGCCTCACACCCCGGAATGGTCGAAACAGGAAGAATGCAACAAGGTTATAGGGGGTAGCACCCTTTAGGGTATGTGCATTTCCTTCTGGATAGAAGTGGTATCATGGTATGGAGCCCAGATACTTAACTTATGTGAATACCGCAAATATATATTACTTTGTGATTGTTGTTGTTGAGGATCCTCGGATAAATGTTGTTTACAACCAGTAGTTACCTATTTTTGCAGAGGTAACCCGGCCTTGTGTTGGCAGAGATCCGGTTAGGTTCGCGGGACGTCCATCCAAAGGAGTACCCATATGGCAATAGGAAGTTCCTTAGCCTGACCATTTGTTGGAAATCCAATTCCCAATACGAACCCGGTACGGTTTTAGTTGTATAGCCTGCAATTTTCTTATGGTGGTCACCACTATTTAGATGGTAGCTATGGTAGGTATAGTTCGGAATGTCTATGCTGGCTAAGATTAATATTATACTTTCGAAATGTTTTCTACACTATGCACTAATAATAATAATATTAAAGGATTTTACGTATCAAGCATGTTTGACTATCATAAGGAGAAGTCTTCTCCAATTCTGCGTTTGCATTGTGTGTGTGGCGGGAGGCCTTATGGTAGTTTCATTTTCCAAAAAGCATTGCGGATTTCTTTTAATTCCTTTGTTTTCTTATGGTTAAAGAATAACTGTTTTTAAGATCTCACACCAGTTCCATGACTGACCTTGAGTTTATTGTTCCCTTTCTAAATTCTGGTGCCCATAATTTTCCACACGGGCAGCCTAGAGTCAGGTTATCAGTTATTCAGGAACTAAGTCAGGAAAGAGTTGCTGTGGAGATCAGGAGTTGAAGCTGGATGGTGAGACGTATCTCTTTACTATGTAGTATCCATTGCATATGGTTAGTGCAAATAAATTTTTATATGGTCAAGTTATAAAGACTGCAAGTGTCTATATTGTGTTGTTGTACTCTGATAATGTGATGTATATACTGATATAGTGTTTTTGTTTTAAAGATTATTATTTATCTATTATATATTGTTCCACTGCGAAATGTGAGATTATGTTATTGTCTCTGTTCTTCTTCTACCTCTTCATTCTTTAAACCTAACGGTTCGGTTTTCTGGCATTCGACTGTTCGACATATGATACAGTGGACGTATAAATATCGACTTTCGGAAGTCGTAAACCGGGTCTTTACATGGTATCAGAGCAAGGTTTTCAAAGTTCACAATCTGAATTTTGTAAAATTTCAAAATGGCTACCAACACTATTACTGTTACTACTACCAACACTGGTTCTATTACCCCTGTCGCTAGTTCATTTATAGAAGGTCGGTCTACTGTCAGACCACCACTTTTTAATGGCAGTAACTATGCATATTGGGGATGTAGGATGAAAATATATTTACAATCTATAGGACTAGACACTTGGAATATCACACAGACTGAATATTTTGAACCCACAACTATTTTTGCATAGTGGACTGTTGAGCAAAAGACCGTCGCACAAACAACTCTAAAGCAATTAATATTCTATTTTGTTCACTTGATAGGAATGAATTTAATAGAGTGTCAGTTTGTAAGTCTGCATATGAAATCTAGAAAACTTTGCAAGTTACTCACGAAGGAACAAGCAAAGTTAAACAGACCAAAATCTCCATTGTAACGACCCATAATTTCTGTCATTTGAAATTCGTATATTTAATTAATTTTAAATGTTTAAAAGTAAATTTTATAAGATGAATAACTCATATTTCAAATATCTAGATTTAATTGGAAAATTAAATCGATAATTTAATATGTGAAATTACATAAATAACTGGAAATTGGGTTTATTATGACTAAAATTGATTTAAAAAGTTGTATTAAATCATATTGGAGTTAGGATGATGTTATAGAACCTTTAAAATTGAATTAAAAGTAAATTTGTGGAAATCGAATATTTTAATATTTAATTGACGAGTAAAAATAGCCATTTTTCAAACAGTCTCGGATTTCGACGAAACTAAGTTCATTGGATTCGTATGTTATATTATTGCAAGATTTCAAATTTCGTGTCAATCGGATTTACGGTTTGTCCGGGTGAGCTGAAATGCACTGAAATCGGTTTGAGTGAATTTTAAATTTAAAATAGTCGATTTGAAAACATATCTTCCAAATACTTTCGAATTGGCTCCCGATATATATTCCATTGCATTCGGAATAGGGGTAAAACATTATAAACGCCAGGCGGCATGCTTCATCTGGAGTTCGGAAAAAAATTCGAGTGGATAGTGTCGCGAGAATTTTCTATAAAAGGACATTTGTTTTTCACTTTTGCAAAGCAACTAGGGTTTAAGCTTCAGGCCGCCACTTTTTCGTTAATGGCCAGAAACTCATGATTTTTCTCCCTCAAAATCACTCAATCCATAAACAATTACGTAAAACTCTCAACTACAATATTGTAGACAACAACGAGAACCACATTTCCAACGGTTGTGATCAGAAACGGAGCTGCGTATTGGCGGCAATCGACTTTTGAACGGCCGGCGTTCATGCACGTTTTCCAAGCAATATTGGCGTCTGAGCTTAGCGTGGTTAGGACCGGGGTGTATCGCGTGATGGCGTTCGAGATGCCGTGCTTCGATCGACCTCCGATCGTCGTGGGTGGTCGCGATAATTCACGAAGTGGCGACGACTATTGGGTTTCTCGTGCGTGCGATACCTGGGAGGGAGAAGAAAGCCGCGTGCGGCCCTGACGCAATCAATAAAAATAAACGGCCGTGATTATGTAGGGTTAGAAAATTAAATAAAAGTGTAAATTATTTATATTTAAAATTCGTATAAATTTTGTAACGCGGTGTCTTTTTCATACGAGGTCCGTTTCGCACAAAACGACTTGCATTGGGTTCGTATTCGCGATTGCTACGCGATGAAGCTGGATTGGAATCGATTGGAGCTAGTGATAATTTTGGGTAAAATTAAACGCGTATTTAATTTTATTCGAAATAAAACATTGCAACTGTTATTGGAAGCATGGTGAGTACTTCTCACTCAATCGAATTGTGTTTCGATTTAAAATTTTAAATAGTTAAATTTAAAATTGCTTGATTGTGTGATTGAATGATAATTGCTATCTGTTGTATTGAAATAGGCCTTATACGCCGTATATTAAGCGGGGGTTATTATATTAAACACATATACCGCGATATTCCACTTTGAAGTGGAATTGGTATTACATATGTACTTGGAGTCGATTTCCCGCATTATATAGCGGATGAGACCCTATTGCGCTGCATAATAGCGGATAATATTTTATATAAACCCATGTACCGCGATATTCCGTCTTGAAATTGGATCGGTATTGTGCTAACATCTGTGGATGCAGGGAAACATGTTGGAGGGGTCCAACTGGATTCCTCAACAGTATTGATTTATTTATAGATATTTGCGATGTATTCTGTTATAATATTGATATATGATGTTTGGATGTCGTGGTTGATGTATTGGTGCTGTTGCAGCATTGGGTCTATTTTTGGAGTTTTAAAAAAAAATGTTAAAGTAACGATTTCGAATTTAAAAAGGGTTTTCAAGTGATTTTTGAAGGTATGCATTTTATTGAATTTTGGGATTGATTCATTTTAAATAAATAAACGTTATAATTTTTATGTTATAAAAATTATGATTTTTGTGAAATATAATCGAAATGTGATTTTTTGAAATAAGTAGTTGATTTTTTTTTGTAAAATGGTTTAAATTGGAATTTTTGAATTATTATAAACGGTATATATTAAAGATTTATAAAATCGATATTTATAAATTAAAATATTGGAATTATAAAATAAATTTTTATAAGTGTTAAAATGAAGCATAAATAGATTTCATAAGTGAATGAAGTTTATACATTTATGAATTGTGAATTATAAAATGAATAGATTTTGTAAAATAAAAGATTTATAAATAATTAACTTATAAATTGGATTTTGGCATTTAAATGAGACATAAACAGAATTGGTTAATTAAGGGATTTTATAAGTTGAAGTTTTTATAAAATATATAGATGTGAATTTATAAACATTATTTTATAAATCCGAAATCGATTGAATTTGATAAGTAAATATGAAAGTTTATTAAAGGAGATATATCCACGATTTTGGACAGTGGATAATCCTTTAAATTAAAATATGTAGAAGTGTTGAATTTGGTAAGCGATTTATATTCATGATTTTGGACAGTGAATAGTATATTAAAGAAATTTTTTAGGAAGTGATCTTTTAAATAGAATTAAAACGATTTAAAGGTGTTTTAAAATGTATTAACTATCGAAACCATAGATTTCAACATTCATTGTTGAAATAGACGTTTTCGAGAAATAAAAGGAAATGGTGGACAATAACACTGTTGTTATAGTAAATGATTTTCAAAAGGAAATGTTTTATATAGTATTGGGATTTATGTATCTATCTTAATTTCGAATCCTTATACTAGTGATTTTGGGTTGTCGTAACGATGTTTTACGCGGCATTCATTTTGACTCAAATGAATGTGTTTAAGAGAATGTTTTCCTTAAAGAATAAAATATATTCTTCATTGTGATTTAAGTATATTGAATATTTTACAAATGTTGAAAATAAATAGATTTGTGAATTACTTATTATTAAATAAGTATGGAAATGTTTTCCAATATGAAGTGAAATGTTTTGAGATTTATATCTTTTAAAGATAAATTGAAAGTGAATATTTGAAATCGATTTGAAAATTGTATATCAGTGGATATTTGAAAATTTAAATTCACCATGGAATTTATAATGGAAAGGGAAATTTGTTTAAAAATAAACATTGATTTATTTTTTGAAGTATGGAAATAAATTTACGGATTTGGAATGTAAATTTAAAGTAAATCGGTAAGGATTTATTTAGTTGGTTTAAATGTACCATTTTGAAATGAAAGTGTATTCTCCCTGGAAAGTCGAGTATATTTCCAAAATAGCTTTTAAAGTATAAATAAAAAAGTTCTAAAGTAGTTTTAAAAGAATATTTTGGAGGAAACATTTTCTTAAGTTATTTTGAAATCCTTTAAGTAGAGATTTATTGAATTTATTTAAAGAAATGATTATTTCTAAGATTTAATCAATAATTGCTTTAGAAAATAGTTATTTAAAATAGTTATGCTCTATCTACTAATTTTATTTCAAAAATTAGTTTGGACTTAAGTTATATTTAATTTAGGTATAATATTTTTATAACTAATATTTTAAGTAAAGTGTTTAACGAAAATAGTTTTATTTCAAAGTGTTTTCCCGATATATTTTGGATAAATGTTATAAATTATTTTAAAGTACTTGAACTCGGCAAATTTCCAATGTAAATGAATAAATATTTGAAAGTGTTTCGGCGTAAGGAAAATGATTTGAAATTTGTTTTCAAAAGTTGTTAAGGTGAAAAGTGATTTGAAACTTGTTTTGAAATGGTTGAAGTGTGGAAAATATATCTTATAAAGATATTTTTGAAAAATAAATAATTTGGGAAATTATTTGGAATCTAGTGAAGTTGTGCATATCTATTGATAGTTAAATAACCGACTATCAATATTTACATTTAAATGGGTATTTGTTGTGATTTGCTTGAATTTGAATGCTATAATTATTTTAAAATAAGCACTCGTTATTCGGTTTAGCCGGGAGAGGACCTTTGGGTCATGAATCCCATTTCGAATAGTGATACGTCGTAATGGATAGCATTTGAAGACCGGATAATTTCGAAAACGGAAGGATTACCGTCGAATGTCTCTGCATCGGCTGATCTCCGATATAGAGATTTTATCACCCTTTGTGGTGGGAAGTCCGGTCGTGATTAGTGAATATCCGAATTGCAATGGCTTCTTTGGAAGTGCCTTCGGTTCCGTTCGATCCCGGAACGGACTTGTATGGATGTGTGTCTGACGTTACAATTTGAGATGTAAAGCTGGTTTCTATCAAACATATTTCTGTTGGTGGCGGAGAATTTATCCTCTTAGCTTAACACTCTTCTCTGAGACGTACGAGCTCAGAGGTTATGTAGTTGATGGTTACTAGTGATACATTTCCAATTTGGTAATGTGGCATACGAAGAGCTGCTGATCATTTGTTGATCAAAGCATAGCTTTCGTGAAAAGCGTAGCTTTGTGGATGAGACTTCGTCGGACCTCACACCCCGAAAATGGTGAAAACAGGAAAGATGCAGCAAGTTTATAGGGAGTAGCGCCCCTTAGGGTATGTATATTTCCTTCTGGATAGAAGTGGTATCGTGGTATGGAGCCCAGATACTTAACTTATGTGAATGTCACAAGTATATAAGACTTTGTGATTGATGTTGGTTGAGGATCCTAGGATAACGGTTGTTTACAACCAGGGGATGGCATACTCGTGTCAGTAGTTGCCTACTTTTGCAGAGGTAACCCGGCCTTGTGTTGGCAGAGATCCGGTTAGGTTCTCGAGGCGTCCCGCCAGAGGCGTTCCCATGTGGCAATAGGAAGTTCCTTGCCCTGACCAGTTGTTGGAAAATCCAAAGAAACAATAGGAGCCTTGTATGGTTTTAGTTGTAGAACCTGCCATTTAATTATGGTGGTCACCACTGTTTAGATGGTAGCTATAGTAGGCATAGTTCAGAATGTCTATGTTGGCTAAGATTTATATTATACTTTCGAAAGGTTTTCCACTTTGCACTTATAGTAATAATATCAAAGAAATTTGCGTATCAAGCATGTTTGAATATCATAAGGAGAAATCTCCTCCGATTCTGCGTTTGCATTGTGTGTATGTGGGAGGCTTATGGTAGTTACATTTTCTAAAAGCATTGCGGATCTATTTTAAAATATTCTTTGCTTGTTTTAAAGATATAACTGTTCAAGTTCTCATACCAGTCCCATTACTGACCTGGAGTTTATTGTTCCCTTCCTAAACTCTGGGTGCCCATCATTTTCCACACGGGCAGCCTAGAGTCAGGTTATCAGATTATTCTGGAATTTAGGAGTTGCCGTAGAGATCTGGAGGCGAGCTGGATGGTGTGGCGTATCAACTAGTATATAGTATTTCTTTTCCGCTGTTTGTTGTTTTAAACTCTGATAATGTAATGTAATGTGATGTAATGTAATAACTGATATAGTTCTTTGTTTTAAAGATACTCATTTATCTATTATATGTTGTTCTGCTGCGATTGTGAGATTCTGATATTGTTCAGTTGCTTCTTCTTTCTTACTTTTTCAATCTTATACCTCTTCTTTAACCTAACAATTCGGGTTTCCGGCCTTCGATTGCTCGACAGTTGATAAAGTGGTTGTATTAATGTCGATCTTCGAAAGTCGAAAATCCAGTTCGTTACAATGTGGTATCATAGCAATTGGTTAAGCGACAACCTTTGCTCTGTTGGGTGTTACTCACTGGAGATAGAGTCAGTAGTACTCTAGAATGAGTTTAGTGTAATCATAGATATGAGTGCGTATTTGTTAGTGAATATAAAAAAATTGTTTTATATTGTGATGATTGGTTTGTTGAGTGGTATATGGATTCTGGTCGATACGAGTAATTAACGTTATTGATAGGAATCTCTAAACACTTGTACAGAACAAATTTGACACGATATCGTTTTAAAATAGGGTAAATGAAATAATTTTACCTAAATTATTTCCGTATATAAAGGAGAAATTTGTTTCTGTGAACTATTATAATATATGATTGCTTGGTTGCTAGAAAGTGATGATATTAAATTATTATCGTTAATGTTGAAAAAGAAATTGAAATCGTAACTCTAAAGTTAAGAAATAAATTCACATACAAATAGAATGGGAGAATATAAATTGTAAATGTGATTTGTAATTTGAAATAGAATTCCAGAGAAGTATTTGAAAATGTTTCGAAAGGGTTTGCGATTTGGAAAAAATTAAATTCCTTTTTGATTTGAAAATGATTTTCAAGGGTTTGGAAAAAATGTTTTGGAGGGATAAATGCTCTAAACTCATTTCGGTTGTTGAAAAATAACTTCGGTGATGACTGCAGCATCATCGGTGTTCATTTTCGGGTTTCCAAAAGAGGGATTACTGGCAACTTATTTTAAATGGAAGTTGTTTGGAAACGAACAAAAGAATAAAAACTGAAATTGAAAACTGAATATCGAAAACTAATTTGAATTGTGCGAGAAGAAATGAGTTAGAACTTGTAATGAATTAGTAAAAGATACTAATTTAAAATAGCAAGTTGAATCGGTTGTGAATGAAAAATAATTGATAAATTTCAATATTCAGAAGGTAAATTGAATACAAATAGAATTGAAATTGTAAATTGAATTCAAATGAAATTGATAATGTGATATTGAATGAAAATGGATATTATGGTTAGCAAGATATACAGGTGGATTAAAGGAAATCAGGATTTTGATTTCGAAGATAAAAAAATTGAATTGCTCGATAAAAGGTATGTATTTGAATTTCAGTATGAAATTTGATGATTTTCTTGTCCAACCACTTGGCTTTTTCTTTTCTTTCTGAAATCTGGGGGCCGTGGTGCCATTTTTGTAGTCGTACCGAGCTAGCCGCGCAAAGGAGAAGCTGGCGAAATTTTTCAAAAATTTAAGGCGTTAGAATATTTTTGAGAAAATTGAAATTTTTTGAAAACTATAACTTTGATTTTGAGAGTGAAAAGTTAAACGATATAGTTGGTTTTGAAAAGATAACTAAGTATGATTTGGAAACTTAATACAGTTATTGTAAGAAATTTAAATATGGATTTTGGAAAAGTTAAAATGTTTAAATGAATTTGAAATTTAATTTGAACAATGGTTTTGAAAAGTTAATGGATTCTGTAACTTTTTCTTACTTAGTAATTTCGAGGACAAAATTCTTTTAAGGGGGGGAAGTTTGTAACCACCTAGAATTCTGTCATTTGAAATTCGTATATTTAATTAATTTTAAATGTTTAAAAGTAAATTTTATAAGATGAATAACTCATATTTCGAATATCTAGATTTAATTGGATAATTAAATTGTTAATTTAATATGTGAAATTACAAAAATAATAGGAAATTGGGTTTAATGTGATTAAAATTGATTTGTAAAGTTGTATTAAAGCATATTGGAGTTAGAATGATGTTATAGAACTTTTAAAATTGAATTAAAAGTAAATTTGTGGAAATCAAATATTTTAATATAATTGACGAGTAAAAATAGCCATTTTTCAAACAGTCTCGGATTTCGACGAAACTAAGTTCATTGGATTCATAATGTTATATTATTGCAAGATTTCAAATTTCGTGTCAATCGGATTTACGGTTTGTCCGGGCAAGCTGAAATGCACTGAAATCTGTTTGAGTAAATTTTAAATTTTAAATAGTCGATTTGAAAACGTATCTTCCAAATACTTTTGAATTGGCTCCCGATACATATTCCATTGCGTTCGGAATAGGGGTAAAACATTATAAAGGCCAGGCGGCACGCTTCGTCTGGAGTTCGAAAAAAAATTCGAGTGAACAGTGTCGCGAGAATTTTCTATAAAAGGACATTTGTTTTTCACTTTTGCAAAGCAACTAGGGTTTAAGCTTCAGGCCGCCACTTTTTCATTAATGGCCAGAAACACATGTTTTTTCTCCCTCAAAATCACTCAATCCATAAACAATTACATAAAACTCTCAACTACAATATTGTAGACAACAACGAGAACCACATTTCCAACGGTTGTGATCGAAAACGGAGCCGCGGATTGGCGGCAATCGACGTTTGAACAGCTGGCATTCGCGCATGTTTTCCAAGCAATATTGGCGACCTAGCTTAGCGTGGCTGGGACCGGGCGTGTAGCGCGTGATGGCGTTCGAGATGCCGTGCTTCGATCGACGTCCGATCGTCGTGGGTGGTTGTGATAATTCACGAAGTGGCGACGACAATTGGGTTTCTCGCGTGTGCGATACCTGGAAGGGAGAAGAAAGTCGCACGTGGCCCTGATGCAATCAATAGAAATCAGCGGCCGTGCTTATGTAGGGTCAGAAAATTAAATAAAAGTGTAAATTATTTATATTTAAAATTCGTATAAACTTTGTAACGCGATATCTTTTTCATACGAGGTCTGTTTCGCACGAAACGACTTGCGCTGGGTTCGTATTCGTGAGCACTACGCGATGAAGCTGGATTGGAATCGATTGGAGCAAGTGATAATTTTTTGTAAAATTAAACGCGCGTTTAATTTTATTCGAAATAAAACACTGCAACTGTTATTGGAAGCAAGGTGAGAACTTCTCAGTCAATCGAATTGTGTTTCGATTTAAAATTTTAAATAGTTAAATTTAAAATTGCTTGATTGTGTGATTGAATGATAATTGCTATATGTTGTGTTCAAATAGACCCTATACGCAACGGAGGTTATTATATTAAACACATATACAACGATATTCCACCTTGAAGTGGAATTGGTATTATATATGTACTTGGAGTCGATTTCCCGCATTATATAGCGGATGAGACCCTATTGCGCCGCATAATAGCGGATAATATTTTATATAAACCAATGTACCACGATATTCCGTCTTGAAACTGGATAGGTATTGTGCTAACATCTACGGATGCAGGGAAACAGGTTGGAGGGATCCAACTGGATTCCTCAACAGTATTGATTTATTTACAGATATTTGCGATGTATTCTGTTATCATATTGATATATGATGTTTGGATGCCGTGGTTGATGTATTGGTGCCGTTGCAGCCTTGGGCCTATTTTTGGAGTTTTAAAAAAAAAATGTTAAAGTAACGATTGCGAATTTAAAAAGGGTTTAACGAAAAATAGTTTTATTTTAAAGTGTTTTCCCTATATATTTTGGATAAGTGTTATAAATTATTTAAAAGTACTTGAACTCCACAGATTTCCAATGAAAATGAATAAATATTTGAAAGTGTTTCCGCGTAAGGAAAATGATTTGAAATTTGTTTTCAAAAGTTGTAAAAGTGAAAAGTGATTTGGAACTTGTTTTCAAATGGTTGAAGTGTGGAAAAATATATCTGGTAAAGATATTTTTGAAACTAAATAATTTGGGAAATTATTTGGAATCTGGTGATGTTGTGCATATCTATTGATAGTTAGATAACCGACTATCAATATTTACCTTTAAATGGGTATTTGTTGTGATTTGCTTGAATTCGAATGCTACACTTATTTTAAAATAAGCGCTCGTTATTCTATTTAGCCAGGAGAGGACCTTTGGGTCATGAATCCCATTCCGAATAGAAATACGTCATAATGGATAGCATTTGAAGACCGGTGTCGAAGACCAGATATTTTCGAAAATGGAAGGATTACCGTCGAATGTCTCTGCATCGGCTGATCTCCGATATAGAGATTTTATCACCCTTTGTGATGGGAAGTCCGGTCGTGATTAGTGAATATCCGAATTGCAAGGGCTTCTTTGGAAGTGCCTTTGGTTCCGTTCGATCCCGGAACGGACTTGTATGGATGTGTGTCTGACGTTACAATTTGAGATGTAAAGCTGGTTTCTATCAAACATATTTCTGTTGGTGGCGGAGAATTTATCCTCTTAGCTTAACACTCTTCTCTGAGACGTACGAGCTCAGAGGTTAAGTAGTTGATGGTTACTAGTGATACATTCCCAATTTGGTAATGTGGCATACGAAGTGCTGCTGATCATTTGTTGATCAAAGCATAGCTTTCGTGAAAAGCGTAGCTTTGTGGACGAGACTTCGTCGGACCTCACACCCCGAAAATGGTCAAAACAGGAAAGATGCAGCAAGTTTATAGGGAGTAGCTCCCCTTAGGGTATGTACATTTCCTTCTGGATAGAAGTGGTATCGTGGTATGGAGCCCAGATACTTAACTTATGTAAATGTCACAAGTATATAAGACTTTGTGATTGATGTTGGTTGAGGATCCTAGGATAAAGGTTGTTTACAACTAGGGGATGGCATACTCGTGTCAGTAGTTGCCTACTTTTGCAGAGGTAACCCGGCCTTGTGTTGGCAGAGATCCGGTTAGGTTCTCGAGGCGTCCCGCCAGAGGCGTTCCCATGTGGCAATAGGAAGTTCCTTGGCCTGACAATTTGTTGGAAAATCCAAAGAAACAATACGAGCCTTGACGGTTTTAGTTGTAGAACCTGCCATTTACTTATGGTGGTCACCACTGTTTAGATGGTAGCTATAGTAGGCATAGTTCGAAATGTCTATGTTGGCTAAGATTTATATAATACTTTCGAAAGGTTTTCCACTCTGCACTTATAGTAATAATATCAAAGAAATTTGCGTATCAAGCATGTTTGAATATCATAAGGAAAAATCTCCTTTGATTCTGCGTTTGCATTGTGTGTGTGCAGGAGGCCTTATAGTTGTTACATTTTCTAAAAGCATTTCGGATCTATTTTAAAATATTTCTTTGTTTGTTTTAAAGATATAACCGTTTAAGTTACCACACCAGTCCCATGACTGACCTGGAGTTTATTGTTCCCTTCCTAAACTCTGGGTGCCCATCATTTTCCCCATGGGCAGCCTAGAGTCAGGTTATCAGGTTATTTTGGAATTCAGGAGTTGCTGTAGAGATCTGGAGGCGAGCTGGATGGTGTGGCGTATCAACTAGTATATAGTATTTCTTTTCCGCTGTTTGTTGTTGTAAACTCTGATAATGTAATGTAATGTGACGTAATGTAATAACTGATATAGTTCTTTGTTTTAAAGATACTCATTTATCTATTATATGTTGTTCTGCTGCGATTGTGAGATTCTGATATTGTTCAGTTGCTTCTTCTTTCTTACTTTTTCAATCTTATACCTCTTCTTTAACCTAACAATTCGGGTTTCCGGCCTTCGATTGTTCGACAGTTGATACAGTGGCCGTATTAATGTCGATTTTCGAAAGTCGAAAATCTAGTTCGTTACAATGTGGTATCATAGCAATTGGTTAAGCGACAACCTTTGCTCTGTTGGGTGTTACTCACTGGAGATAGAGTCAGTAGTACTCTAGAATGAGTTTAGTGTAATCATAGATATGAGTGCGTATTTGTTAGTGAATATAAAAAATTGTTTTATATTGTGATGATTGGTTTGTTGAGTGGTATATGGATTCTGGTCGATACGAGTAATTAACGTTATTGGTAGGAATCTCTAAACACTTGTACAGAACAAATTTGACACGATATCGTTTTAAAATAAGGTAAATGAAATAATTTTACCTAAATTATTTCCGTATATAAAGGAGAAATTTGTTTCTATGAACTATTATAATATATGATTGCTTGGGGTTGCTAGAAAGTGATGATATTAAATTATTATCGTTAATGTTGAAAAAGAAATTGAAATCGTAACTCTAAAGTTAAGAAATAAATTCACATACAAATAGAATGGGAGAATATAAATTGTAAATGTGATTTGTAATTTGAAATAGAATTCCAGAGAAGTATTTGAAAATGTTTCGAAAGGGTTTGCGATTTGGAAAAAATTAAATTCCTTTTTGATTTGAAAATGATTTTCAAGGGTTTGGAAAAATGTTTTGGAGGGATAAAAGCTCTAAACTCATTTCGGTTGTTGAAAAATAACTACGGTGATGACTGCAGCATCATCGGTGTTCATTTTCGGGTTTCCAAAAGAGGGATTACTGCCAACTTATTTTAAATGGAAGTTGTTTGGAAACGAACAAAAGAATAAAAACTGAAATTGAAAACTGAATATCGAAAACTAATTTGAATTGTGCGAGAAGAAATGAGTTAGAACTTGTAATGAATTAGTAAAAGATACTAATTTAAAATAGCAAGTTGAATCGGTTGTGAATGAAAAATAATTGATAAATTTCAATATTCAGAAGGTAAATTGAATACAAATAGAATTGAAATTGTAAATTGAATTCAAATGAAATTGATAATGTGAGATTGAATGAAAATGGATATTATGGTTAGCAGGATATACAGGTGGATTAAAGGAAATCAGGATTTTGATTTCGAAGATAAAAAAAATTGAATTGCTCGATAAAAGGTATGTATTTGAATTTCAGTATGAAATTTGATGATTTTCTTGTCCAACAAATTGGCTTTTTCTTTCCCTTTTGAAATCTAGGGGCCGTGGTGCCATTTTTGTAGTCGTGCCGAGCTAGCCGTGCAAAGGAGAAGCTGGCGAAATTTTTCGAAAATTTAAGGCGTTAGAATATTTTTGAGAAAATTGAATTTTTTTGAAAACTATAACTTTGATTTTGAGAGTGAAAAGTTAAACGATATAGTTGGTTTTGAAAAGATAACTAAGTATGATTTGGAAACTTAGTACAGTTATTGTAAGAAATTTAACTATGGATTTTGGAAAAGTTAAAATGTTTAAATGAATTTGAAATTTAATTTGAACAATGGTTTTGAAAAGTTAACGGATTCTGTAACTTTTTCTTACTTGGTAATTTCGAGGACAAAATTCTTTTAAGGGGGGAAGTTTGTAACCACCTAGAATTCTGTCATTTGAAATTCGTATATTTAATTGATTTTAAATGTTTAAAAGTAAATTTTATAAGATGAATAACTCATATTTCGAATATCTAGATTTAATTGGATAATTAAATCGATAATTTAATATGTGAAATTACAAAAATAGTAGGAAATTGGGTTTAATGTGATTAAAATTGATTTGTAAAGTTGTATTAAATCATATTGGAGTTAGAATGATGTTATAGAACTTTTAAAATTGAATTAAAAGTAAATTTGTGGAAATCGAATATTTTAATATAATTGACGAGTAAAAATAGCCATTTTTCAAACAGTCTCGGATTTCGACGAAACTAAGTTCATTGGATTCGTAATGTTATATTATTGCAAGATTCAAATTTCGTGTCAATCGGATTTACGGTTTGTCCGGGCAAGCTGAAATGCACTGAAATCTGTTTGAGTAAATTTTAAATTTTAAATAGTCGATTTGAAAACGTATCTTCCAAATACTTTCGAATTGGCTCCCGATACATATTCCATTGCGTTCGGAATAGGGGTAAAACATTATAAAGGCCAGGCGGCACGCTTCGTCTGGAGTTCGGAAAAAAATTCGAGTGAACAGTGTCGCGAGAATTTTCTATAAAAAGACATTTGTTTTTCACTTTTGCAAAGCAACTAGGGTTTAAGCTTCAGGCCGCCACTTTTTCGTTAATGGCCAGAAACACATGTTTTTTCTCCCTCAAAATCACTCAATCCATAAACAATTACGTAAAACTCTCAACTACAATATTGTAGACAACAACGAGAACCACATTTCCAACGGTTGTGATCGAAAACGGAGCTGCAGATTGGCGGCAATCGACGTTTGAACGTCCGGCGTTCGTGCACGTTTTCCAAGCAATATTGGCGACCGAGCTTAGCGTGGCTGGGACCGGGCGTGTAGCGCGTGATGGCGTTCGAGATGCCGTGCTTCGATCGACGTTCGATCGTCGTGGGTGGTTGTGATAATTCACGAAGTGGCGACGACAATTGGGTTTCTCGCGTGTGCGATACCTGGAAGGGAGAAGAAAGTCGCATGCGGCCCTGATGCAATCAATAGAAATCAGCGGCCGTGCTTATGTAGGGTTAGAAAATTAAATAAAAGTGTAAATTATTTATATTTAAAATTCGTATAAACTTTGTAACGCGATATCTTTTTCATACGAGGTCTGTTTCGCACGAAACGACTTGCATTGGGTTCGTATTCGTAAACACTACGCAATGAAGCTGGATTGGAATCGATTGGAGCAAGTGATAATTTTGTGTAAAATTAAACGCGTGTTTAATTTTATTCGAAATAAAACACTACAACTGTTATTAGAAGCAAGGTGAGAACTTCTCAGTCAATCGAATTGTGTTTCGATTTAAAATTTTAAATAGTTAAATTTAAAATTGCTTGATTGTGTGATTGAATGATAATTGCTATATTTTGTGTTCAAATAGACCCTATACACAACGGAGGTTATTATATTAAACACATATACAGCGATATTCCACCTTGAAGTGGAATTGGTATTATATATGTACTTGGAGTCGATTTCCCGCATTATATAGCGGATGAGACCCTATTGCACCGCATAATAGCGGATAATATTTTATATAAACCAATGTACCACGATATTCCGTCTTGAAACTGGATAGGTATTGTGCTAACATCTGCGGATGCAGGGAAACAGGTTGGAGGGATCCAACTGGATTCCTCAACAGTATTGATTTATTTACAGATATTTGCGATGTATTCTGTTATCATATTGATATATGATGTTTGGATGCCGTGGTTGATGTATTGGTGCTGTTGCAGCCTTGGGCCTATTTTTGGAGTTTTAAAAAAAATGTTAAAGTAACGATTGCGAATTTAAAAAGGGTTTTCAAGTGATTTTTGTAAGTATACATTTTATTGAATTTTGGGATTGATTCATTTTATATAAATAAACGTTATAATTTTTATGTTATAGAAATTATGATTTTTGTGAAATATAACCGAAATTTGATTTTTTGAAATAAGTAGTTGATTTTTTTTGTAAAATGGTTTAAATTTTGATTTTTGAATTATTATAAACGGTTTACATAAAAGATTTATAAAATTGATATTTATAAATTAAAATATTAGAATTATAAAACGAGTTTTTATAAGTGTTAAAATGAAGCATAAATAGATTTCGTAAGTGAATGAAGTTTATAGATTTATGAATTCTGAAGTTATAAAATGAATAGATTTTGTAAAATAAAAGATTTATAAATAATTAACTTATAAATTGGATTTTGGCATTTAAATGAGATATAAATAGAATTTGTTAATTAAGGGATTTTATAAGTTGAAGTTTTTATAAAATATAAATATGTGAATTTATAAACATTGTTTTATAAATCTGAAATCAATTGAATTTGATAAGTAAATATGAAAGCTTATTAAAGGAGATATATCTACGATTTAGGACAATGGATAATCCTTTAAATTAAAATATGTCGAATTGTTGAATTTGGTAAGCGATTTATATTCACGATTTTGGACAGTGAATAGTATATTAAAGAAATGTTTTAGGAAGTGATCTTTTAAATAGAACTAAAACGATTTAAAGGTGTTTTAAAATGTATTAACTATCGAAACCACAGATTTCAACATTCATTGTTGAAATAGACGTTTTCGAGAAATAAAAGAAAATGGTGGACTATAACACTGTTGTTATAGTAAATGATTTTCGAAAGGAAATGTTTTATATATTATTGGGATATATATATCTATCTTAATTTCAAATCCGTATACTAGTGATTTTGGGTTGTCATAAAGATGTGTTACGCAACATTCGTTTTGACTCAAATGAATGTGTTTAAGAGAATGTTTTCCATGAAGAATAAAATATATTCTTAATTGTGATTTAAGTATATTGAATGTTTTCCAAATGTTGAAACTAAATGATTTGTGAATTACTTATTATTAAATAAGTATGGAAATGTTTTCCAATATGAAGTGAAATGTTTCGAGATTTATATCTTTTAAAGATAAATTGAAAGTAAATATTTGAAATCGATTTGAAAATTGTATATCAGTGGATATTTGGAAATTTAAATTCACCATGGAATTTATATAGGAAAGGGAAATTTGTTTAAAAATAAACATTGATTTATTTTTGAAGTGTGGAAATAAATTTACGGATTTGGAACGCAAATTTAAAGTAAATCGGTAAATCCTATTTAGCTGGTTTAAATGTACCATTTTGAAATGAAAGTGTATTCTTCTTGGAATGCCGAGTATATTTCCAAAATAGCTTTTAAAGTATAAATTAATAGTTAAGAATATTTTGGAGGAAACATTTTCTTAAGTTATTTTGAAATCCTTTAGTTGAAGATTTATTGAATTGATTTAAAGAAATGATTATTTCTAAGATTTAATCAATAGTTGTTTTCGAAAATAGTTATTTAAAATAGTTATGCTTGGTCTACTAATTTTATTTCGAAAATTAGTTTGGACTTAAGTTATATGTAATATAGGTATAATATTTTTATAAATAACATTTTAAGTAAAGTGTTTAACGAAAAATAGTTTTATTTTAAAGTGTTTTCCCTATATATTTTGGATAAGTGTTATAAATTATTTAAAAGTACTTGAACTCCACAGATTTCCAATGAAAATGAATAAATATTTGAAAGTGTTTCCGCGTAAGGAAAATGATTTGAAATTTGTTTTCAAAAGTTGTAAAAGTGAAAAATGATTTGGAACTTGTTTTCAAATGGTTGAAGTGTGGAAAAATATATCTGGTAAAGATATTTTTGAAAATAAATAATTTGGGAAATTATTTGGAATCTGGTGATGTTGTGCATATCTATTGATAGTTAAATAACCGACTATCAATATTTACCTTTAAATGGGTATTTGTTGTGATTTGCTTGAATTCGAATGCTACACTTATTTTAAAATAAGCGCTCGTTATTCTGTTTAGCCAGGAGAGGACCTTTGGGTCATGAATCCCATTCCGAATAGAAATACGTCATAATGGATAGCATTTGAAGACCGGTGTCGAAGACCAGATATTTTCGAAAATGGAAGGATTACCGTCGAATGTCTCTGCATCGGCTGATCTCCGATATAGAGATTTTATCACCCTTTGTGATGGGAAGTCCGGTCGTGATTAGTGAATATCCGAATTGCAAGGGCTTCTTTGGAAGTGCCTTCTGTTCCGTCGATCCCGAAACAGACTTGTATGGATGTGTGTCCAACGTTACAATTTGAGATGTAAAGCTGGTTTCTATCAAATATATTTCTGTTGGTGGTGGAGAATTTATCCTCTTAGCTTAGCACCCTTCTCTGAGACATACGAGCTCAGAGGTTATGTAGTTGATGGTTACTAGTGATACATTCCCATTATGGTAATGTGGCATACGAAGTGCTGCTGATCATTTGTTGATCAAAGCATAGCTTTTGTGAAAAGCGTAGCTTTTTGGACGAGACTTCGTCGGACCTCACACCCCGAAAATGGTCAAACAGGAAGGATGCATCAAGGTTATAGGGAGTAGCACCCCTTAGGGTATGTACATTTCCTTCTGGATAAAAGTGGAATCATGGTATGGAGCCCAGATACTTATCTTATATGAATGTCGCAAATATATATGACTTTGTGATTGATGTTGGTTGTGGATCCTCGGATAAAGGTTGTTTACAATCGGGGGATGGCATACTCGTGTCAGTAGTTACCTACTTTTGCAGAGGTAACTCGGCCTTGTGTTGGCAGAGATCCGGTTAGGTTCTCGAGGCGTCCCGCCAGAGGCGTTCCCATGTGGCAATAGGAAGTTCCTTGGCCTGACCATTTGTTGGAAAATCCAAAGAAACAATACGAGCCTTGACGGTTTTAGTTGTAGAACCTTCCATTTACTTATGGTGGTCACCACTGTTTAGATGGTAGCTATAGTAGGCATAGTTCGGAATGTCTATGTTGGCTAAGATTTATATAATACATTCGAAAGGTTTTCCACTCTGCACTTATAGTAATAATATCAAAGAAATTTGCGTATCAAGCATGTTTGAATATCATAAGGAGAAATCTCCTTTGATTCTGCGTTTGCATTGTGTGTGTGTGTGCGGGAGGCCTTATAATTGTTACATTTTCTAAAAGCATTTCGGATCTATTTTAAAATATTTCTTTGTTTGTTTTAAAGATATAACTGTTTAAGTTACCACACCAGTCCCATGACTGACCTGGAGTTTATTGTTCCCTTCCTAAACTCTGGGTGCCCATCATTTTCCACACGGGCAGCCTAGAGTCAGGTTATCAGGTTATTCTGGAATTCAGGAGTTGCTGTAGAGATCTGGAGGCGAGCTGGATGGTGTGGCGTATCAACTAGTATATAGTATTTCTTTTCCACTGTTTGTTGTTGTAAACTCTGATAATGTAATGTAATGTGACGTAATGTAATAACTGATATAGTTCTTTGTTTTAAAGATACTCATTTATCTATTATATGTTGTTCCGCTGCGATTGTGAGATTCTGATATTGTTCTGTTGCTTCTTCTTTCTTACTTCTTCTATCTTCCACCTCTTTTTTAACCCTAACAATTCGGGTTTCCGGCCTTCAATTGCTCGGCAGTTGATACATTGGACGTATTAATGTCGATTTTTGAAAGTCGAAAATCCAGTTCGTTACATCCATGCTCACAGATCAGTTTCAATTATTTAAAATAAATTCTAATGAGTCTATTCCAATCATGTACAGTAGATTTCAGAATATTGTGCATTCTCTAATATCCTTGGGAAAGGAATTTTCGAAAGAAGATCAAGTCAGAAAAATCTTAAATTCTCTTACTCCAGAATGGGACCAAAAGACACTTGTGATCGAAGAGGCAAATGACATCAGTAACCTAAAGATAGAATAATTAATTGGAAATCGAATGTCATTTGAAGTCCAAATGATTGGGAGAAGAGAAAGCAAAGCATCTGAAATGTAAACGCTAAAATTGAACGCTAATACCCCGGTGTAAGTAGTAAAAATGTGAAAGCACCACCCGTTGATACGGGTACTAGGGATAAGCAGAAGATAACAGAAAATCAAGTAAAGAGACAACAGTTTTATAGTGGTTCGGCTTCAAGTTAAGCCTACGTCCACTTTAATCTCCTTTATTGCTGATTCAATTACAACTTATACAACAATCTCCGATTACAACACCGCTTAGACAAAAAGATAGAACTCCGATGTAGAAGAATTCTTCAATTTCATGTTGAATGTATTAGGTCTCTTCTTGATGTTCGTTGAAGTGTCTTTCGTGTTTGAAGTGTCGGATGAGTCGAAAAAACAACAAAGTGTAGGCGTTCCAGAAGTGAGCCCAATGTCCTTTCCCAGTTGGAGTAGGTGGGGTATTTATAGGGAGAAATCCGGACAAGTCGTAGGTCGTGAGCGACCTAGGGATAGGTCGTAAGTCATGAGCGACCTAGGGAGCATGAGTTACGGCTTAACTTGGTTGCACTTGGTCACTTGAACGAGTTGGTAGGTCGTAGCGACCTAGGGAGAAGCGGCATAGGAAGTTGCGGCATAAGGAGTTGTCTCGGTCGTCTTAGGTCGCGAGCGACCTAACGAAGTGGTAGTATGCACGCAGCCTTACTCTGTCTTAATCCATTAGGTCGCTAGGTCGTTAGGGTTCTTTAGGTCGTTAGGTCATTAGGTCTCTTAACTTGCTGCTCTTGTTAGCTCGTTGGATGCTTTATCTCATTAACTCGCAAGACCATTAGCTCGTTAGGTCGCAATCCTTGCTGAGTCGCTTTATGCTTTAGGCCGCTAGGTCGTATCTGTTAGCTCGCTCATGCTTTAGGTCGTTAGGTCGTTTCTGCATTTATCTTGTTAGATCCTTGAGTCGTGGAAAAGAGGAGTTAACACTTGCCCCTCGAAGCATACGCCTAGAGACCAGGTCGTGTGCTTCGATACTTCTTAACTCGCTCCTTACTAAGTTGTTAGGTCGTGAGCGACTTAATGAGGGAGTTAGGTCGTGTGCACCGATTTAGATTCCACTGCCCCAATATATAGGTCGCACATTGCCCCTTCTTCTCTTTACTTGCTTCAAATTTCAAAACCGCCATTGAAGAACCTTCCGAACCTTCAAAGACAAGCTCGAACTTACCGGTCGCCGATCATCTTTACTATTTCATCACGTAAGTAGATCTGTTTTCTGTCCAATCCACGATCACCATTAAATCACGAATCTGGATTCCCCATTTTTCTTCTCTGATCCAATTTCATATGCCACGCTTTATCGTGAATCACATTACGATCAATTTCTGATGGACTTGAGGTGTCTTGATTCGGTTTCAGGTGATTTTTGATGATGCGAGGAGATGATGATGGGTTATAGTGTCTCAAGTTAACTGGTTTGTGAGTTTTGAGGAGATGAGGAGATCCTTAACGGGTTAATGGGTTTTAGGTTATGCCGTTGTATTTCTGGTGAGGCAGGGGAGACGAACACGTGGCAGTGTGTGAATGGAGTGTGAGACTTAGGATTTTTGATGGGAGATAACTTGAGATCGTTGAGCTACTCCAGGAGCTACCTAGTGGATCAAACGACTTAAGAACCCTCATAACTTAAGAGAAGCCGAACGACCTACTAATTTGCGACCTAAGAAAATCGGACGGCCTAAAAACCCTTGCGACCTAAGAGAAGCCAAGCGACTTAACTCCTTGCGACATAAGTTTTAGGTCGCGGCCGAGCTAATACTTAGATAAAATGCACTGCCTTGTCTTAAAGCATAACTTTAACTTGTAGGAGCATGAATAATGAACTTTTTGACTTGGACAGAATGACTTAATGGAACTTTGACCCATGCTAAGTCGCTTGAGCTTGATTACTTGCAAAAATATGACAGCACTTAACTTGAATCCTCAACTTGAACTGTCGAGATAACTTGCCTGAACTCGTTGCACTTCTTTACCGATTATATTAACTTTTAATGCAACAACCTAGTAAATACAACATTTGCAGAAAACTAGGGCGAATATACTGCCACTGATTGCCCACATCGAATGACAGATTAGTCGATAAAGAATAATCAACTTAAAGAAATTATACGAATGAAGTGCTATGAATCAACAAATTCAAGTGAAGTATTAAAGCAAAGCAAAAATTAATCAACTAAAGCTGATTTGTTTGCATCAACACTGCACTTGTACTTGGTCCTAAAATAACACGCCCTGAAATTTTATAAGTTGACAAATGCCTATTAATTTAATTCCAGTTATATTTGCTTGTCATTTTATTAGTTTTGCACAACACTCCACACAATTAGGAAATGTGCACCTTCATATTTGAATATCCAGTTCCTTGTGTAGAATGACTTCTCAAGAAGAGATAGTAGGACAAGCTAAAGAAGTCTTCCCAATAGCTAACCTCTCGGATGATCCCCCGGAAAGAACTCCAACTACTCTGAATCAACGGGTGTTCAACCAATTATGTATTCAGTTTGGTATTGCTGAGGCTGACGCTTTGCTTCCTGGGGTAAACGATACTGCTGACAGGCCACCTCTTGGTTTCATCGCAGTTAATCGTTAGATGTGCTTGAGTGGGGCCATTCCTCCCTTTGATGATTTTCTTCGACAGCTCCTTCTCCGATTGACTATCTCTCCCTTTCAGTTGCACCCCAATGGCTACGCCATCTTGATGGGACGGTGTGTACTGTTCAGGAGGACACTCGACCGTCTTCCGAGCTTTGAAGAAATTTGTTACTTATGCACATTTGCGAAGAACAAAGATCATCCTTCCATCATGCTTGTGAGAAGCGCAAGGAAACGTAAATTGATCACCGATGTTCCCAAAAGCGCCCACGGGTTTGTGAACCAATTTTTCTTCGTCCGTTGCCCCCCAGGATTCTACAACATTTGGAGAAGTAAGCTTGCCTACCTCTGTCCTTTCCATTTCTGAACTTTCAAAAATCCAAGTTGTTAAGTGCTAACTTCATTCTTTACTTTTACAACACTTCCTCCTCTTTCTAAAGATTCCATCCATAAGACGTCTTTTGAAAGACTAAGTGATGTGGCGGTTGAGGAGAGAAGCGTTAATTTTTTTCTAAAGGAAATTTTTTTGCGTCAATTCGGAATTTTGCATCCTTCCCGATCTACCCAGCTTCATGATGCCCCTGGTTCTCAAACAGAGACTCCAGATGCCCCAGTTTCTGCCGGAGAACTTACACCGAAGGAACCTACTACCGAGGCTTCATTGGTGAAATGTTCTGCTTCCGTTGACGGTGCGGGGTCATCCGGCAAATTTGCACTTCCCCCGGTTATCGAAGAAGAGGAAGCTTCTCAACATTCCGGGAAGGCTGTTGAAGAAGGAGCTGAGAGAAAGAGTCCCGCTAGGCATCACAGTGACGACACATTCGAGGGACTGAGCGACTTGATGGTTACTTCACATGAACTCTTTAAGGATGATTCTACCACTTCTAAACTTGCTTCTCCAGCAGTTGAAGTGACATCAGTTTTGCAAACAACTCCATCAAGCCAAGAGATAACTCTTAAGCCGAAGAGTGGTTTAGAGTTTGACGCGCGTAGTTCACACGCCACACACACTTAGGATTTTAGCAACTTTACGCACTTAACTTCTTCACTTTGAAGATTTCTGAATTTGTCTCTTCTTCATTTTCAGGTTTTCCAATGGGACGTAGCGGCTCATACTATGATGACTTTCAACGTTATGGAAGACGCGACTCTTATGATCCAAAGCGGTATCTTCCTACCTCTAGGGAGATCGACAAAGAAAGGGCTGCAAGAAAAGCTCGCGAGAGGCGGGCTTATGAGGAGCGTTATGGGAGAAGGGATGAACGACATGATTCTTCCCAAAGAGATGATGATTCCCACAAAAGAAAATCTCTTGATGATAAAGGGAAAAGTCATATCGCTGAAGACCCAAGTAAGCGGGCTAAACTTAGCGAAAGGCCGGCGCCTGCAATTTCTGAAAAGCCCGCTGCTCCCATCTCTTTGGAAATCCCTTCCAGCTCTCATGCCCTTCAAGGAGCTGATATTCAAATGATCATCAACAGGCCTCCGTATCATATTCAGAATGCCCCGCCTGCACTTCAAAGTCGGTTTCCGTACTGGTGTTTAAAAGGAGTGCACTTCGACTTGGACTTGATTCCTATCGACAAACAGGCCATGTGAAGGAATCTCGACGCTATTAAACTTGACATTGAGAGAATGTCGGGATGGCAAAAGCTAGTTGACGAGCATCAAAGCGTGAATCACTTGAATATTGAGGCTATGTTAACCATGGAGAGCGATAAGTCCGAGTGGAAGAAAACTCTCGACCGGCATAATGCAGAGATGAAAAACATCACCGCTTACAATGAGAAGCTTGAAGCAGAAATTGAAAAACTCAAAGAAGAGCTTGCCACTTCTTCCACTTCCTATACTCAAAAGGAAGAAGTGCTTCAAAAAACAGGTGAGAGATGCTCATGCCGGGCAAAGAGACGCTGAAGCCAAATTCGAAGCACAGCAGAAAGTTGTAGAAAGCTACCGAATTGACGTTGCTCAGTTGTGAGAAAAAACCAGCTCCCAGAACTTGGAGATTGAAATGTTAAGAGCTCGATTTTCTGAAGTTGAAAAAGAGCGTGATGAAGCTATCGTCGGCAAAGCAGCAGCCGAAGAATCTCATAGAGCAACCAAGGCCAACATCGGCTCTACCTTATTCGAGTTTTATGTACATAGTGTCTTGGGGCGCGATAGCCTTTCGTTTTTGGTCCCGAAATACGAGATTACCTTGGCCGAAGTGTGGGAAGCCGCACTTCATATGCTTGGAGGCGCTGGCTATGCTGAAGCAGATCTTGAGGCACACTATCTGGATGATACTGCACGTGCCGCCCTTGCCAAGGGAAAGGAGCAACTCGCTAAAGAGCGAGCCGTAACGACGGAAGGAGAATCTTTAGGGAAGGCGCATTCGACCGACCCGACTCTTTCTTCGGTTTCGGCCGACATTGATATCATTGGCTCCAGTTCCCATTCCTCGCCTCCTGCCAAAGCCGACACTGAAATTGTAACTGCTCTAACTGGAGATGAGGCTCAAGAAAGCGCTGAAGCACAAGGCCTTGAAGTTGACGTGATAAAGCCAACTTCTCCAGGTAACTTCAACGTTGATTTAGCTCAAGTAGACTGCTTGTTTCCTTCTCATGAGCTCGATGAACTTTTTGATTATTATTTAAGCTTTGACGCGCCACTATCTCCTCTCTTTGCGGGGAATACTGACTCTAACTTCTCTTCTTCTGTAGTTAAAATGCCAAGTGCCACGCAGACCTCTCCTCTTCCAATTGTTCCACCTCCGTCTCTTCAAATTACTCCTCCTTCTGCTTCTCAACCGGGGTCGCAAGAAGAATTGATAGAAGCTCTTCAAGGCTTGGACGACCCGGCTGCTTCGCAAGAGCAGAAGGCTGAGGAACTTGAAGAAGGTGAAAGGACTCCGGAGCAATTTCATGATGACACAAAGCTGTCTGCACTTATCACTTCGGGCAGCGAGTCTTCTTCAAGGAGGAAGGGGAAGCGTGTAACTTCGAAGAAGATAAGGAAAAGCACTTCTGCTAACGAAGAGAAAGAGAAAGTAGACCCAGCTGTAACTCTATGTCCTTCTTCCCCCACTCGTCCAGGCCGGCTCCCAAAGTTAACCATTAGGTCAGGCGAGGGCTCTAAAGGTGGCGGGAGGAAGAAATAATGAGTCTCGTTCTACCCTTCTTGTTTTGCTTTTTGCTTGTACAGAAAGGCTTGTAATGACCGGAATTTGTGCGGGCATCGGTCCCCGCTCTTTTTGAAACCTGCACATGTATAAAATTTTTATAGTATGGAATGAAATGATTCTTTTTATTTGTACAATCTTTTGACTGTATTTGTGAATGCATTTATTCCTTATTTTCGCACAAGTTTCTTCACTGTGATATTGCAACAAGTTTGTGGTATGTTGCTTGAGCATTGCTTTTATTAATGTAGCCATATTGTATTGTGTTGACCCCATACCATGGCTTATTGCAATTTCTTTCATTTGGTAAAACTTTAGAGAACAGTTCTTCTGCTTCGAGAAGACTTGTACTCTTAAGTTGGAGAACAATTCTTCTGTTTCGAGAAGACTTGTACTCTTAAGTTGGAGAACAATTCTTCTGTTTCGAGAAGACTTGTACTCTTAAGTTGGAGAACAATTCTTCCATTTTGAGAAGGCTTGCACTCTTTCTTTAGAGAATAATTTTTCCATTTTGAGGAAATGTTACTCTGCTTTAGTAGAGTGTGCCTCGTATTGGAGAAGTCTTCTCTCTCTTTTGTTTGAAAAAGTTTTTACTTCACTTTCAGAGATAGTCACTTTT
This sequence comes from Allium cepa, assembly GCA_030765085.1. Lineage (NCBI taxonomy): Eukaryota > Viridiplantae > Streptophyta > Magnoliopsida > Asparagales > Amaryllidaceae > Allium > Allium cepa. The sequence continues at coordinate 955,309,253 of CM060939.1, read as the reverse complement.
ATTTTTTGACAAGTGGATTCTCCTACGCAGTGAAGCGAGTTTCCAAAGAAGGCTTTGAATTGGCACTACAACTTCTGGAGAAGAATATTTTTAAGATAGGGAAATTGATCTTCCCTTGAGAGCTGTAGTGTGCCTCCGAAGAGGGCTATTTTTTCTTCTTTTCCTCTTTATTTTTTGTTGTGCCCCGTTGGAGGGCTTTTTTGCTTCGTTCGCTTGAAAGTGCTTTTCTTGGGACGTGCCTCTGAAGAGGTCTTTTGCCTCCGAAGAGGTCTTGTGCCTTCGAAGAGGTCTTGTGGTGCCTCGGGAGAGGTCTTCTGCTTCCGAAGAGGGCAGGTGTGCCTTTGGTGAAGGTGAGTGCCTCCGAAGAGGGCTTGTGGTGCCTCGGGAGAGGTCTTGTGCCTTCGAAGAGGTCTTGTGCCTCCGAAGAGGTTTTTATTTGATTGCTTGGAAGTTACTTTCTCATGGTTGAATGGATTCACGAAGCGGACACAAGTTAATTAATTGGATGTTCAAACGATCACAACTAGTTAACAAGGGCCCTCGGCGATTCCACCTATCTTTTTTGTTCGAGAAGAGAACTTTCTTTTTTCGACATGCCTCGTTAGAGGTCTTTATCCTCCGAAGAGTTGTGCCTCTAAAGAGGGCTTGTGCCTCCGAAGAGGTCTTTTGCCTCTGAAGAGGTCTTTATCCTCCGAAGGGTTGTGCCTCCGAAGAGGGCTTGTGCCTCCGAAGAGGTCTTTTGCCTCCGAAGAGGTCTTTAGGGTGGTTGGCTTGCCACGAAGGTTGCATCTCACGGTTAAGTGGATCCACGGGGCGGACGCAAGCTATCCAACCGGATGTTCGTTTGCACAAACGATCGCAATCAGCTAGCAAGGGCCTGGTGCCTTCGCTTTGGGAAGGTGCCCCTCCGGTGGTTCCACCAACCTTTTTGTTGAAAGGCAGGACTCCTTTTTGGCCATCTCTATCTGCTCGCCATTGTCTGTTTGTCATTTGCTTATCAGCAATTCCCTGTTATCATTTCCAAGCACATGTTCCTTCTTTTGCAAGTAGTTCGTCTTATCCAAAGAAGTATACTTCATTGTTAAGCGAGTCCGACGGAATCACTAACTGTTTGTATGAAGCACTCCTTATATAGGATTTTGAATTTGGAATTTTTGTGGCTTGACATTTGTTTACTGAGTGATTTCAGGGATCGCTTGGTCTTGTGATGGGTAAGCTTTTTTTTTAAGAGCCTGCAATGTTAAATCGACATTTTAGCAATACATTTAAAGTATTTACACATCGAGACAAAACAGGCATTTTATAGTAGTAGAGAACACAAGATTTATAGTAGTTCGGCCCAGAATTGGGCCTACATCTACTTTATAGTTCTTATTATTCATTTGCACTAGTATTACAATAGCTTGCAATACAAGAATCATACATCCGTAATCATTTTACAAATTTAAGCAATGCTTTTAAGTAAAATATGGACGCAAGTGATTGCTGTTCCAAGCTCTTGGAATTGGATCTCCTTCGACAGTTGTCAGTTTGAAAGTGCCATCGAGAAGCTTTTGCCCATGACATACGGCCCTTCCCAGTTTGGCGCAAACACTCCTGTGGCTGTCATGATCCTTTTCAAGACTAGATCCCCAATCTCAAAGCTGCATTGGCGAACTTTGGAATTGAAGTGCCTGGCAACCTTTGCTGATGAGCTGCAACTCTGAGCTGTGCCTCTTCCCTTCTTTCATCAAGGAAGTCAAGTGCTTCAAGTTGCAACTTTTCATTTTTAGCTTGGTTGAAATGAATTCTTCTCTGTGAAGGGACTTCTATTTCCACTGGAATCATTCCTTCTGATTAATTTGCTAATGAGAATGGAGTGTGCCCAGTCGCAGTTTTGTGGGTAGTTCTGTATGGCCATTGTGCTAGTGGCAGCTTATCGACCCAACCACCTTTTGCTTTTTCCAACTGTTTTTTGATGGTTGACTTGATAATTTTATTTACTTCTTCCACTTGCCCGTTTGCCTGCGGATGAGCCACTATTGAGAAGCTTTTTTGGATCTTGAATCGTTTGCAAAAATCCTGGAACTCTTCGCTTTCGAATTGGGTACCATTGTCTGTGATTATCTTTTGAGGAACTTCATACCTACAAATGATATTCTTGGTCACAAAGTTTATCATCTTTTTAGAGGTAATAGTAGCTAATGGTTCAGATTCAGCCCATTTAGTGAAATAATCAACAGCAACAATAGCATACCTGATTTCGGACTTAGCAGTTAGCAAAGGCCCGATGAGATCTATTCCCCAAATAGTAATGGCCATGGACTGACCATCTGCGTTAGCTCGGTGGAAGGTGCTCTTGGGATTTTTGCAAATCTATGGCATCGGTCACACTTTCGCACGTAGCTAGCAGCATCACGATTAATGTCTGGCCAAATTGGACTTAGCAGTTGGCAAAGGCCCGATGAGATCTATTCCCCAAATAGCAAATGGCCATGGACTGACCATCTGCATTAGCTCGGTGGAAGGTGCTCTTGGGATTTTTGCAAATCTCTGGCATCGGTCACACTTTCGCGCGTAGCTAGCAGCATCACGATTAATGTCTGGCCAAAAATACCCATAGTGGAGAATTTTCTTTGCTAGAGTTTGACCACCTGAATGATCCCTACACTCTCCTTCGTGCACTTCTGTTAAAATTGTCATAGCCTCTTCCTTGGTTACGCATCAAAGTAATGGCATTGAGAATCCCCGTCTGTACAACAGACCGTCTTGAATTACATATCTTGAGGCTTTCCTTAACAGCTTCTGACGCTCCTTTGAATTTTCTGGAAGGAAGCCGTTAAGTAGATATTCCTTGATTGGAGTCATCCACGACTCCTACTCTTGAGAAATAGTCATGATCCAATCAATCTCCATTTCATCAATGCTTGGGGCTTACAAGACTTCTACAGGAACCAATTACAGTAATTGAGCTTCGCCAGTGCTTGAATACTTTGCAAGAGAATCTGCCTTCATGTTCTCTTCCCGTGGTAGATGACTTATCGTATAATGATCGAAATCATCAAGAAGTTCCAAGCCCTTTACAAGTAAGCAGGCAGATTTCCTCCTTTAGTTTGAAACTCTTTCTTTACTTGGCATACAATAAGCTGTGAATCACTGAAGATCTGCAACACTTTGATATTCAGTTCTTTAGCAATCTTCAAGTCGGCAATAAGAGCTTCATATTCCACTTCATTATTTGTCGAAGGAAATTCCAATCTCAATGCGTAGCACAATGATCGCCCTTCGGGGGTTTCAAGCACGACCCCAGCTCCAGAACAATAGTCGTTTCTTGCGCCATCAACATATAATTTCCATCGGGTCGGGATGTCATCAGTAACTTCTTCCTCGCTTTCACCCTTATTTGTGTATTCTGCAATGAAATCTGCTAAAGCTTGTCCATTGAATGCTCTTCGGGGATGGTAAGTGATATCATATTGGCTGAGTTCAATATTCCACTTCAAAAGACGACCCGAAGTCTCAGGGTGAAATAGGACTTGCTTTAGAGGCTGGTCAGTGAGGACTTTGATAGGATGAGCTTGAAAATACGGCCTCAACTTTCTGGAAGCAATCAGTAGGCAATAGGCGAGCTTTTCTAGCTTTGAATAATTCATCTCTGCCCCAGTGAATCTCTTGCTGATGTAGTAGACCGGGCGCTGAACTTTTGTATCATCCCGTACTAATGCTGCACTGGGAGCATGGGACGAAACTGCTAAATATATGAAAAGATCTTCACCGTTGCTAGGCTTAGAAAGTATTGGAGGCGCTTCCATGTGACGAATTAGTTCATCGAAAGCTTTCTGACATTCCAGAGTCCATTCAAAGTTCTTCTTTCCTTTCTTTAGAGTGTCAAAATATGGAATGCATTTATCTGTGGCCTTAGAAATAAACCGACTCAAAGCAGCTACTTTCCCATTGAGGCTCTGCAATTCCTTCTTTGTCTTAGGAGTTTGACTTCTCTCAGAGCAGTAATTTAAGCAGAATTAGATTCAATGCCCCTAACACTCACAATGAAACCTAAGAATTTCCCGGACTCTACTCTGAATGATCATTTGAAAGGATTAAGCTTACTTTCGGAGGACTGCGAACATTTTTGCCAAGTGATCCATATGGTCCACTGCCTTCTTTGACTTCACCAATATATCATCAACATAAACTTCCATAGTTTTACCAATCTGTGTCTTGAACATAGCATTAACAAGTCTTTGGTAAGTTGCCCTCGCATTTTTCAGTCCGAAGGGCATAACTCTATAGCAGTAAAGACCAACATCGATGATGAAGTTCGTATCCTCCTGATCTGGCTCATGCATCATGATTTGGTTATATCCTGAGTAAGCATCCATAAAAGACAACAATTCATGCCCGGCTGTTCCATCCACCAACTGATCAATCCTGGGTAACGGGAAGCAGCCTTTGGGGAAGGCTTTGTTTAAATCTAAAAAGTCGATGCATACTCTCCACTTTCCATTTTCTTTTTTAACCAGCACCGGATTAGAAACCCAATTTGGATAAGTGGACTCTCTGATGAAACCATTCTCCATGAGCCGATCTACATCTTCCTTTAATGCTGCTGACCTTTCTGGACCCTGGGTTCTTCTTTTCTGCTTCACAGGTGTAAATTTCGGATCAATATTCAAAGTATGTATTGGGATTTCTGGAGATATTCCACACATATCGGCGTGACTCCAAGCAAATACATCCAGATTTTCTTTCAAGAATGATATCAAAATATTTTGAACCGTCACATTAAGTTGAGAACCCACATTCAGCACCTTGTTTGGATCTTTCGGGTCAACCGATACTGGCACCTTTACTTCCACTCGCACCACTCTATTCTCCCCTGTACTGGCTTTTCTGGAATCCACTTCTTTTCGTGCACTACTATGCTCGCCAGTGCAGGTTCCACCCTGTAATTGCTACAAGGTTGGTTCCTTGATGCGGAGTGGAGCTACCGCATCCTTTTCCATCTCTCTCTTCCTTGCTTCCCACAACTCTATCAGATAACATTCTCGCCCAGCATTCTGATGCCCTTTAATAACACCGACGCCATTATCCGTAGGGAACTTCATAGTGAGACACCATGGGGCGAGAATTGCCTTGAATGCTATAAGAGTAGGCCGGCCTAGGAAGGCATTGTAAGCAGAAAAACTGTCAACAATCACAAAAGTATACTTTCGAACCACCTTTTTATGCCCCTCTCCAAGCTCCACAAATAAATCAATAGTTCCAATTAGCTGCTTTGGTTCCCCAGTGAACCCAGCAATCTTCTACGATGAAGCCTGAACATCAGCCATAGGAATGTTCATTTGATCGAATGTCTTTTTTAAAAGGATATTGCAAGAGGCGCCGCAATCAACAAGCACCCTTCTTACAATAGCAGGCTCGATGCCTGCAGAGATGACCAAGGGATCCATGGGAGGAGCTTTAACACCCACAGAGTCCCTGGCCCTGAACACAATATCATCATTAAAAGTTCTTTGCTGCTTCAAAGGTGTAGCGTCTTCCAACACAAAAACATTCTCTTCTGTTGAGGTGTATTTCAAAGCACGAGCATATCTTTCCATCTCGCCCCAGCTTCTGCCTGCCGGGTGAGGACCTCCCATGATTACATTAATAACAGGCCTCTTCGATTCATGCGCGGTATTCCTCTCACCCGAGCCAGATGGATGAGCAGGAAGTTGCTGGCCCTCTGTAGATGAAGTTGGGTTGTTCCTATTTCTCTTAACATATTACTGCAGCTTGTTCTCTCTCAGCAGTTCTTCAATCAAACTTTTCAAATGGCGACATTCGTTAGTATCATGACCGGGTTGATTATGAAACCGACAAAATCTCCCACTTTGAACAGCCTTTTTCCCAAGCTTCATCACAGGTGGTTTAGGATATTCCACGGCATCTTTGGTAGTAAAAAAGATATTCTCCGGAGTAACGGTTAAAAGGGTGAAATATGAAGGTTTTAAGAAGCGAGGTTTATTCACATCCTTCTGTTTCTTCCCACCATTATTCTCCCTCTTCTGACTTCCAGATTCCTTTTTGGTAGGAGCAACAGTGTTATTCTTAACCTCCATCAATGCCACTTTCGCCAACGCAGGAAGGCTTTCCAATCGCATGAACTCGTCAACTTTCTTGTAGAATTTATCAAGCGAATTTGGTTCCTTCATCTTCAACCATTTTCCAAACTCACTCGATTTGTCGACTGCCCTCATTAAGTAGGTCAAAACCATTCGTGGCTCTGCATTGTCGACTTCAGCTAAGGCTATGTTGAAGCGGTTTAAGAAAGATCTAATAGACTCTCCGGGATTCTGTTCCATGCTGGACAATGACATTGTCCTTCGCCTTTGAAGCATACAACCTGAATTGTTCTTTAAACTTTCAAGTTAAATCGGAGAACTGGTCTATAGATTGGACCGGTAGCTTTGTAAACCAGAGCAGAGCCACTCCTTCCAAGTATACCGGAAAGTACCGACATTTGATCTCATCCGATGCTATAACACCAGTTATGTGCCAGTCATACTTATATAGGAATTGGTTAGGGTCGCTTGTTCCCTTATAGGCCGGAATGGTGGGGGGAACAAACTTCCTCGGAAACTCCTCCTTCAAAATCCTTTCGGTGAACAGAGTTTTACTTCGAGCGAACCCCCATTCTTTTTCATCTTCTTCCCTTTGCATACTTTCTTTCATAATCTGTCGAACCATTCCCTAGAGGTAATCCTCATCGTTTAGAGGCTCTGGGGGACATACTTCAGCCATTTTCACGGAAGTTTGTCTGGACAAACGTTCACGGAGAGTCGGCTGTGGCATTGATCCTCCAACTTGGGGAGGTGCCTCTTCAGTGGGGCTAGCTGCCTTTTGAGGAACATTCCTCTCTTTAGGATTATGAACATCATCAGCAAAGTTTTCTTCATTATTCACTGGTTGACGGTTAGCTCCCAGCAAAGCATTCAACCTATCAAGCAGTAAAGTGTTCTGGGCTTCCATTTGCTGATATAGCCCAGACACTGCAGCGTCCAACTTTGCCCGTGTAATTCCAGCACTTGGAGCTTCTTGACTTAACAAAGAAGAAGTGGCAGTATTTTCATGGACATCACCGGGTCTAGTAGATCTGCGCTTTCTTCCAAAAGCCAAGATCCCTGATAGACTTCTGGTTTTGAGAGAGATTCTTTCCACGAACCTTTGCAAAGCAATGATGAAAACACCCTGAGTTCGATGCTCTCAATGAAAGCACCAAAAATGTTAACGCTAAAATTGAACACTATCACCCCGGTGTAAGTAGTAAAAATGTGAAAGCACCACCCATTGGTACGGGAACTAGAGATAAGCAGAAGATAACAGAGAATCAAGTAAAGAGAAAACAGTTTTATAGTGGTTCGGCTTCAAGTTAAGCCTACGTCCACTTTAATCTCCTTTATTGCTGATTCAATTACAACTTATACAACAATCTCTAATTACAAAACCGCTTAGACAAATAGCTAGAACTCCGATGTAGAAGAATTCTTCAAATTCATGTTGAATGTATTAGATCTCTTCTTGAAGTTCGTTGAAGTGTATTTCGTGTTTGAAGTGTCGGATGAGTCGAAAAAACAACAAAGTGTAGGCGTTCCAGAAGTGAGCCCAAAGTCCTTTCCCAGTTGGAGTAGGTGGGGTATTTATAGGGAGAAATATGGACAAGTCGTAGGTCGTGAGCGACCTAGGGATAGGTCGTAAGTCGTGAGCGACCTAGGGAGCATGAGTTACGGCTTATCAGGGTTGCACTTGGTCACTTGAACGAGTTGGTAGGTCGTAGCGACCTAGGGAGAAGCGGCATAGGAAGTTGCGGCATAACGAGTTGTCTCGGTCCGCTTAGGTCGCGAGCGACCTAATGAAGAGGTAGTATGCACGCGGCCTTACTCTGTCTTAACCCGTTAGGTCGCTAGGTCGTTAGGTCGTTAGGGGTCTTTAGGTCGTTAGGTCATTAGGTTGCTTAATTTGCTGCTCTTGTTAGCTCGTTGGATGCTTTATCTCATTAACTCGCTGGACCATTATCTCGTTAGGTCGCAGTCCATGCTGAGTCACTTTATGCTTTAGGCCGCTAGGTCGTATCTGTTAGCTCGCTCATGCTTTAGGTCGTTAGGTCGTTTCCGCATTTATCTCGTTAGATCCTTGAGTCGTGGAAAAGAGGAGTTAACATGAAAAGAAATCAATTGCATCCAATGCATTGACCGATGGATCAGACTCAAACAACGATAATGATGAAGAGATAGCCTTTATGACTAAGAACTTTCGAAAATTCCTGAAGTAAGAAAGATGAATAATCTCAAGAGAAACAACTATACGAACTCTGGTAATCAGAATGTAGTGCCAAACTATATCAAATGTTTCAACTGTGATGAACCCGGCCATATCAAAAGAGTACATCCGCATCCAGATAAGAAAAATATTCCTATAAACAATGATTTCGCAAAAAAATGAAAACGCGCATTTACTGCTACTCTAGACGACTCAGACTCGTCCTCAAGGGATGATTATCAAAAGACAGATAATTCAAATATGTGTTTCACGGCAGTTCACGACTCCGACGAATTCCGAGAAACGGACATAGAAAAAGGTATACGTTTACAATACATTGGTTGAAATTGCATGCTTAGGATTGGATGTTTGATTGGTTGATTTTGAATTGGTGTGTCATTTGAATTTTAATTTTTTTTTATTATTATATTTTTACTATTATTTTACAATTATTTTTAATTTTAAATAGTATCATAATATTTTATGGAATATACTATAATTCTAGTAATATTCCAGATATATATAGACATTAAAAATAATATATATATATATATATATATATTAGAATACTTAAGAGAAATAAATCATGAAAATTCAGAGACACCTGTCGACAAGGGCCCCCCTCGTTGTCGACAAGGGTACAGAAATTTGAAATTCAAATTTGAATTCAAATGTTGAATTTCCATCCATCTTTTCAGTTCATTCAAGTCTACAAAGTCACCTTTTGACCAGAGAACCTTTCCCTTGAGAATCTATTTATTTACTATCTCTTATCACAACTTTTCACTTTTATTTTCAAATTCAAACTCTTATTTCAAAATATCAAGCTCTCTACTCTCTACTCTAATGGCTTCTTCAAGCAACCCTTCCACAATGAGACTTTCTAGAAATATAGAAGAGCAACTTTTCAATAATCCGGAGGCTATAAAAGAATATATCAACTATGTTAACTATGGAAAAGTCCATCGTGGAAAGTTTTTTTTTCAAGACTTCTCTACTTATGAAATCGATTCTCTTTTTGCAAACAACCAAGTCCTTAGTCTTATTGATGCTTCACATAATGAATTTGTTTGTTATCTAAATCTTGTTAAAATTTTCTATGCAAATCTCAACCGTGGATTTTATAATGGAAATGATGATGAAATTTGAAGTATTGTCAAAGGAACTAGAATCATCTTAAATTGTGATGTTTTGGGTACCATTCTCAATTGCGAGAGCACGGGAATGGATCTTTCTAGTTTTAATATCAATGAAAATGATCGTGAGACATTTCATCACATTTTCGAAGGAAATGATAACTTTGAATTCATAAATCGAAACTTTTGACCAAAAGCTAGAATTGTTAATCTTCTTTTACAACATACTTTGACCCCAAGATCGGGGAGTTTTAACAATCCAACTTCAAAAGCTTGCAAAGCACTTTTTTGCTATTTTTGGAAGTTATGATATTAATTAGGCGCAAGTTATTTTGGATGAACTTCGTCTTAAATTTTTTGAAATGGGTGAAAACACTTTGCTCACTTGGATTTTTAGTTATTTGGTGTAGATTTTAAAGGAGAAGAATTTGTTTCAAGAAAAGTTTTTAATCACTCAAACATTCTCTAATGAAAATTCCATATGTTTTTCACCCATATGAGACTCTTACCGAAAAGGAAGAGTGTTTGCCTCATGAGGAGATGGAAGAGGAGGAAGAAGAAGAAGAAGGGGATGAAGTGGAAATAGAAGAAGAAGTAGAAGGTGAAACTTCCTTGCAAAGTATTAACTATCCCTCTAATCCAACCAACAAAACCTTACTCAATAATCAAAAGACCATTGTTGAGAATCAACGGACTCTTAAACGGTCCATTAGTAAGAAATTGGATAAAATGTCATCCAAGATGAAAAAGTTTTTCTCTAAAGTCAGCAAGAAGCTTGGATTGTCTTCATCTTCGTCATCCTTTAACTAGTTCTACCTTTTCATGTCATGTTGTATTGGTTTTAGTTTGTTTTGATTTGAATGTTCGTGTAGTTCTTAACGTTTAATCATTGTATCGTTCTATTATGAAATGAAATTGAATTACTTTTCCATTATCTAGATTATCCTATCTCCAGAATAAATGTTAGTATATTATATAAATATATATACACATAATTATTCATAATACCAAAATGAGTCATCAAAATTAACCGACCACTATCGACAACCCTTTAGAGACCCTGTCGACAAGTAGTCGTCAGAAATGACTTTTCATTTGAAATTTGAAATTTGAATAACTACCTTGTGTCTATTTATTTCAAATGAATTTCCACACATAAATACATATTTCTTCTAGAATTTATCACTCAAAATCATTTCTTATCTACTTCATCTATATTTCTTCTCACAAACTCAAATATGGACGATCCAATTCATAGTTTGACCGAGAATCTTGAAGAAACCCTTAATTCTTTAAAAAACATTCTTTCTTTCATTCTTTGTAATCAGCGACACTTAGAGTTGAGTCAAATGTAGATGATCAAGGAGCAAGAAAAGCATTTCGATACGATACGACGGATGATTTCCTCCCTGCACAAAAATGATAATGAAGCACATCCTCCAGTCTCTCTCACCAATGAAAATGAAATTGGGATGCCATTAAAGAAGACCCTATATTTGGAGAAGAAGGATGGGTGGAAGTTCCTTGTAATGTTTGCTTTTATTTGATTGCTTTGTTTGATTTGAATTGATTGCTTGGATTGATTTGAGTTGATTTGGTTGGTGTGGATTGATAATTGGTGTGCAAAACATAATATGTATAAATACACATTTATATTTATATGACGTTTGATTAGTTATCATGTCTGTAAGTATAATTTTCTCTTAATCTATCTGTTATATACTCCATTGTATATTTTATTAATGTAGGTACTTTAGTACAAGAATAAGGGGGACTTATATAATTTGGAGTTAGATTTTGTTGATGAAAAAGGGGGAGAAGTATAAAGTAGGATAGTTAGACATAGATTAAGGGGGAGTTAATAGTCTTAGGGGGAGTTATCTTAGGGGGAGTTACTAGGATAGAAGTAATATTTTATAAACAAAGGTTGTCATCATCAAAAAGGGAGAGATTGTTTGTCCCTGAGAAGTTGGTTTTGATGACAAAAACTTTAGAATAAGATTAAAATATAAATACTAACATCACTGTTTGGATATACATGTATATGCAGGATATATATACAGGTACGAAAGATTGAAGACTTTACAGTATAGAGATTCAAGAACCGATAAACTCAAGATTGAAGATATCAAGATTCAAGACTCATGAGTATCAAGATTATCAAGAGTTCAAGATTTCAATATAAGTAATTTAGTTAGGAATTTTGTTAAAACTCCTAAAAAAGCATTGACATCTTAAAATCCATTTTATTCATGGAATGGAATCCACTTCGAGCCTGTTAAAGGGATGGAACCCTAAGTAGGATGGAACCTACAAAAAATCTAGTGGAACATTGTTTAGTATCCAATAACTTTTATTCAAATGTTCTATAAAATTATATCTTATTTTCAAAATGTTTTCAAAATCTTCCTTTTTTAAATTAAAAACATCTATCCTGGTTTTAAAATACTTTTAGCCTTAAATAATCTTTATTTTCAATATCAAATTATCCTTGGTTTTAAACTATCTTGTAATTATAATATATTTAAATTGTAATATTTATACTTAGATTTAAATATAAAATTATAGTAAAATTTTATATATACCAAAATATTAATCTCTATATTTATTTATGTATTTTAACTATAGTTAAGTATATTTATAATGTTTAAAATAGTTTTAATACAAGATAGAAGTTATTTTCAAAGAAAAACAAATTACCAAAAATAACATAGGCCTGTCGACAACCCCAAGCCTCGTCGACAAGGTGACAGTTTATTTCAAAAGTTTGAATTTCAAAGGAAGTGTCTATTCGTCATATCCTTTCACGAATGGACATGGCTGTTGTTTACTATAAATAGCGGCTGTTTTAAACGAATTTACATTCATATATTCTCTGATTTCACTCCTCTTCTTCTTCCACATTTCTTTATATACATTTTTACCATTACTCCGCCGAAATCACCATTGAATCTAACTAGATCATCTTTGGTTTGATCCTCTATCACTATCTTAACAAGATCCTCGTGCTATTCAGAGTTATAGACTTCTTTGTAATCAATCGAGCATGAAAAGGTGTGATTGTAGCCTGAAAAATCAATCGGGTGAACTTGTTGCCTGTAAAATCAAGTATCGCTACCCAAAGGATCGTGAATCTAGAGCGGTGTACCTCGTGGCCTTGAAATCAAGGGTGTAATTGTAAGAATTGATTTTGAAAGGAAATCCATACTTGTATTGCGGGACTGCATGTAGAGTAACTCCAAACCAGTATAAAATTCGCTGTGTTCTTTCCTTTATTGTTTTTACTTTATATCTGCATTGTTTGATTCTGTGATCATATCAGTGTCTGAATATTTCGTACATTTGTGTTCAAATTAATAAAAACTCAAAAAGAATTAGTAATTCTTTAAAACACTATTAACCCCCCTCTAGTGTTAATTCTAGCCTTAAGATCCGTAATCCGCATTTCTCACAAAAGATGTCATCGTCGGTATGTCTGGAACCGAGTCTCCGGCTCCACCTTCTACTCAATCGGCTGATCGGCCAGTACTTGATCCATTTAAGCAACACGCTGGTTATGACCCAAAAGACCCTGGCCTCGGCATTCATGTTATATCTGTCATTCCTGAGGGTGAGACTCCTCGGATGGTTGAGAGCCAGCTAGAAGCCGGTATATAAATCTTCTGTTTAAAGTTCAAATAGCCGTCGTTTTTGGCAAGAGGTCATTGTATTCTAATGTTTGTTTCTTGAGATTTTGCGCAAGTCACTCTAATCCCAAACCAACTCCAAGAAGTGATGATGCCAAGGAGAAAAAGGGGAAAACAAGAGAGGCTACTCATGCGGGAGAGACCCCTGGTCCTGATGCTCAAGTGATTGAGGCGCTCGACGAGAACAAGTCTGAAACTTCATCTCCCGTCGAAGAAAGTTATGAAATCGAGATTACGGGCGCCTCTGAACGTACTTCTAAAAGGAGCATGAAGGAACAACTTGAGATGGAAAAGAAAAAGAAAGTCAAAATCAAAGCTGAGCCTCGAGTCGTGGACCTAGATGATCCTTTGAACAAGCCCTTGAAGGTCATCATCCCGGGTAGGTCCAGACCACTAGAGGTCGCTCGCTCTTCCTCGGTAGTTACTTCCCCATCCAATAAAGCATCCAAGAGGAAACGCATGGGGAAGGAGTTGCCAGAGAAGACGAAAGAGGACAAGAAACCTAGGAAGTCAAAGAAGTAGTTATTACTCTCGTTCAATGAGAGTTAGTTTAGATTATGTATTTTTTTTTATTTTCGTAGTCAATGTAAATAGACTTTTGACTCTAATTGTGACGCCCCACTCCGAGAGCCTCGTTAACAAAGAGTATTATATAGATAATACTGTGGGCTAACGCGGACAATAGAGTATAATGGAAGCGACCATGTGCAATCTTACCTTAACTATTCACTAAATATGTCGAAAAGTAGAAACACATTAAAATTCGACCTATTCAATAAATATTTAAAGCAAAACTACAATGGCTATAGGATCTATCAGAAGAAAATATAACAACTCAAATGTAATATACATCACAGAACAGTCGATCATAATATACACATACACAGATACACCACAGAGTATACAAAATAATACATGTCAAGTGGTACAGGAGACCACCATATACAGACGATACGAAAGAGTATAAATCAGAGTTACAACAGACAAGGACTACAAAAGACGCTATAACAAAATGAAGCTAGCGAATAGTCCATGCGGAAGCAAAATAGGCTAAGTCCCCAAAAGCACCTAACCTGAAACATCTCGGTCTGACCCGAGTATAAAATACACGGGTCAGTCTAGATAACAAATCAGTTAGATAAACTGAACACTAATAAACCTGCAAGGTCATACAGTATAATAAATATCTCTAGGGGAGATAACACAATCATCAACAAGAGATGAATCATATAGGACAAGCCTCATATCATCGGCAACATATAGAAACAAAGGATACAAATATCCCAAAACAAGCCAATAGGCAAACAACAAATACCAATAAGGTATACAAGTTCCACAAGGTAAACGCTATACTCCATGCGGCCCAAAAAGACCAATACCGAAGGGCGATACCAAGGGAATATACATATCAATGAAACATCATAAAATTTGCTCGAGCTCAGTACTGTACAAACAAGGATCCATGAGCCCGAAGACTCCAAACCCAAGTATCACCCATGCGGCACATAAGGCCAACATCAGAGCGAAACTATATAGGGCAACAAACCCGAAGGCACACACCCGAATGCAACATACCCGAAGGCAACAAACCTAGGGAGACAGTCCGAAGACACTATCCCAGAGGCAACAAACCGTAGTGGTGAAGGTCGAAGACCCAGTACTGGACACCACTAACTGACGAAATGTGTCACAACTCTCGAAAAGGAATCCGAAAAGTGTTAACGTATGTCCCATAACCACTCGTTCGCACTAAACGGTTTACTATCCGTTAGTCCCTTTCACACTCAAAGCAGTACAAAGTTTACCTCATATTATCGACAAACCAAACCCGAAGGTCAAAACAATCAATCGAATAGGTCGAGGATTAATCGAAAAGATAAACGCACAGATTCATGGTCCGTGTTTTGCCCAACCATTTAATCACCCTTCCACTTCGTTCGAAGTGCGAAAGTGTGTGTGTTTTAAATAGAATTTATAAATTAGAGAAACGAACTTTTAAATGCGATTCGAGCGATTATTTTATTAAAACCCGTGGATTAAAATTAAAAGGAACCATCAAAGTCAAAACAATTGATAATCATACATAGGATCATCATGAATCGATTCAAATTGAAAATTCAATCCCAAAAGTCAAAGTGGGCTGAAACAGCAGGTTCAGTCGACTGAACAGAGTTTTCAGTCGACTGACCTTATACCTGGAAAATTTTCCAGGTTCAGGAAACTTTCTGTTTCCAGGTTCAGTCGACTGTGCAGAGTTTTTCAGTCGACTGAATCATGCCTGGAAACTCTCGGGTTTCAGGTTCAGTTGACTGAACAGAGTTTTCAGTCGACTGAATCATGCCTGGGCTGTTTTTCAGCCTTATTCAAATGAAGAGCAAACTCTCCCAAAATGCAATCGGACGAACATTGACTCTAAGGGCTTATGCCAATCGACAACCCGGCCCTATATGTTCCTCGATGCATCACCAAAACACGATTAAAACATCAAAGTTAGGATTTCAAAGATTTGAACCCAAAACACTAAAAATTAGAATATTCCCCAATTCAACCCAAACCAATTGCAAGTGCATATGAACAAGGTGTTAGGAATTCATACCCAACATAAATGAAATCAAGAGAAGTAGATGTGAGTTCAAAACTCACCTTTTTACACAAAACAAAGAAGATGAAGAAGCACAATTGCAAGGGATCAACCAACTACACTCCACTTCACACTACAAGCTTCAATCTAGAATCAAAAGCAAGTATTTCCTAAGTTAGGGTTAGGAAATTACTGAAATTGAAGAGGAGAAAAGGTGGAGAAGGTGGAGATGAACTTACCAATGGATTCTCTTTGATTTTGGAGCAAGAATCAAGTTACAAAGGAGAAACTAGGGCTTGCTAATTTCTATTTCTCTTTCCTTTCCCCCATTTCAGTTTTTAGTTTAAGAAATAAAATGAAATGAAGATGAAATGAAGAGAAGGGTTGAGCTAGGGGTTAAGTGAGCTAGTGGGCTGAACCCAACCCCAAACCCAATAGGAAAAGTAGCCAAAATTTCACAAACTCCAAACATATCAAAGATTATACTCAAAAAGATCGCAAACGCCATTTTGGACTCAATGGAAATGGTTTCGAGCTCCAATTCGGCCATTTGCAGAAAGTAACATTTCGGACCCCAAAATCCGAATAACGACGCTATATTTAAATCAAACATTTAAATATAAAATCGTTAAATATGCGGGTTGTTACAGATCTCCCCTCCTTACAAAATTGCGTCCCCGCAATTCCTAGAGACGATATTTGTAACAACTACATACATACAACATACAAAAGAAAGAATAAACTTTAGACACAGAAATAGACTTACCATTACGAAGCAAGGATAGAAAACCTGGATAAGATCGCTCGATATACTCTCTGGTTTCCCAAGTACAGTCATTGGGATTAGCGGACCATTGAACTTTAACGAGCGGCACATCCTTGTTTTGAAGGTGTCGCACCTCCGTGTCAAGCACGCGAATAGGTTGCTGTACAAAAGATAAGTCCGGTGAGATCTCAAGCTCTTGCAAATCAGGAGAATCAATTACAGAATCCGATTCTCGAAGACACTTCCGAAGTTGCGAGACGTGAAACACGTCATGAATGCCAGATAAATGAGCTGGAAGTGAAACTCTATAAGCCACGGGGCTAATACGTTCAGTAATAGAAAACGGTCTTATATAACGAGGAGCCAATTTTCCAGTCACACTGAAACGCATAACCCCTTTCAAAGGAGAAACACGAATAAAAACAAGATCGCCGATCGAGAACTCGAGAGGCTTCCTACGGTTGTCCGCGTAGGATTTCTGGTGACTCTGTGCCTCTTTCATCCTCAATCGAATAAGATCAATCTTCTCAGAAGAATGACGAACAAAGTCCAGGCCAAGAATAGGCTTCTCCCTAGATTCCAACCAACAAGAAGGTGATCGACATGGCCTTCCGTATAAGGCTTCGAAAGGATCCATACCGATATTAGACTGAAAACTATTGTTGTAGGAGAACTCTACAAGAGGTAGGTGATCCTCCCAACAACCACCGAAATCAAAAATACAAATATGGAGAAGTTCTTCCAAAATACGATTCACCCGTTCAGTCTGTCCGTCAGACTGCGGATGATAAGCTGTAGAAAAATTAAGCTTTGTTCCCAAAGCTTGCTGAAGACTCTTCCAAAAATGACTCGTGAATAAAGGATCACGATCACTCACAATAGAACTAGGAACACCGTGAAGTCTCACGATTTCCTTGACATACAACTTGGCCAAATGCGAAGCTGTCTTATTAGACTTAATAGGGACAAAATGAGCAGACATGGTGAGGCGATCAACAATAATCCAAATACTAGAATGACCTGATCTCGAACGAGGTAGGCCGTCAATAAAATCCATAGAAATTTGATCCCACTTCCACAATGGAATCTCAAGAGGTTGAAGAAGTCCAGGAGGATGCTGATGTTCGGCCTTCACACGTTGACATGTCATGCAGTTGCTCACATAACTCGCCACATCACGCTTCATGCCTTCCCAATAATAAAGACGATGCATATCGGCATACATCTTAGTACTACCGGGATGAATGGTATACTTAGAACGATGGCAATCATCAAGAATGTCATGCCTAAGTGCAAAATCAGAAGGCACAAAAAGACGGTTCTTCTTACGAAGACACCTATGAGAACCAATGCTAAAATCTTGCAACGCCTCATCACAAGATCCATACTCACAAAGCTGAATAAAATGCAACAAATCAAGATCACGCCGCTGAGCATCGGCAATACGATCCAATAAAATAGGTCAAGCTCCCAAACTAAATAATAGAATAGGAGAATCAGAAGATGAACCTCGATCACGAATTTCACAAAAAGATAGAGTCTCAAGAATATTCCATTCGGCAAGCATCATAGAAATAACAGCCGAATGTTTACGACTAAGCGCATCTGCAACACGATTACCCTTACCAGGGGTAAACTGGATATCAAAGTCATAGGAAGCAAGAAACTCGAGCCAACGCTGTTGTCTCATATTGAGTTCCTTTTGAGTAAACAAATACTTCAAAGATTTATGATCGGTATAGAGAATGAAGCGCTTGCCCAATAAATAATGTCGCCAAATCTTCAAGGCAAAGACAATGGCGGCTAACTCAAGATCATGGGTGGCATAGCGAACTTCATTCGGACGCAGTTGCCTAGAAGCATAAGCAACTACCCGATCTCTCTGCATAAGCACAGCACCGAGACCACTACCACAAGCATCGGTGTAGACAACAAGATCATGATTCCCTTCGGGAACCACAAGAATAGGAGCATTAGTGAGAAGTTCTTTCAATGTCTGAAAGGAAGCTTCACACTTGTCGGACCAAATAAAACGAATGCCTTTCGAGTAAGGCTTGTGAGAGGAAGCACAACACGGGAAAAGTTCTTAATGAACCGCCGGTAATAACTCGCCAATCCAAGGAAACTACGAATCTCATGCACATTCTCAGGCCTCTTCCAATACTGGATGGCTTCGATCTTTGAGGGATCGACAGAAATGCCATCGGAAGATACAACATGGCCTAAGAACTTAACCTTATTCTCCCAAAAGTAGCACTTGGAGAATTTGGCTTTAAGCAAATGACGACGAAGAGTACTCAAGACAATTCTCAAGCGATTAGCATGCTCAGCTTCAGACTTAGAATAAATAAGGATATCATCAATCAAGACAAGAACAAACTTATCGAGATATTCCCGGAATACCCGATTCATGAGGTCAACAAAGAAAGCAGGAGCGTTCATCAAACCGAACGGCATAACGAGCCACTCAAAAGAACCATAACGAGTGCGGAAAGCGGTAAGAGGTATGCTATCCTCCGCGACTCGTAACTGATGAAAACCTATGGCAAGGTCAAGCTGAGAAAAGACCTTGGCACCACTCAATAGATCGAACATACCATCGATCCTCGGCAATGGATACCTATTTCTAATGGTCAACTCGTTAAGCTTGCGATAGTCAATGCAAAGCCTAAGAGTTCCATCAGACTTCTTCACAAAAACGACCGCGGATCCCCACGGAGAAAAACTGGACTGAATCAACTGCTTGGACTCGAGCTCTAAAAGCTGCTTCTTGAGTTCCTCATTTTCCTTTGTAGACATCCTCGTGGGAGGACAACTAACTGGCTGCGCGCCTGGAATGAGATCAATGCGGAACTCAATTGCCCGTTTGGCCACCCAAAACAGGTTCAAAAACATCAAAAAAGTCACAAGCAATAGGAATACGAGATACATCCTCACCATCTCGCGAATCAAGAGAATACAAAGCCATCTCGGAATTATCCACATCCCGAAGAACAAGAGATAACTGAGAAGGTGAATCAGGATGACAAAGATATAAAATTCTCTCGGAACAAATAATCCTGGCATCGTACCTCACTAGCCAGTCCATACCAAAAATCATATCAAAACCCAAATGAGAAACAACGTGCAGATTCGCACAGAAAGAAAAGCCACATAAAACAATCTCAATATCATCACAAAGCAAACTAAGGGTCGCGGATCCCCCAATAGGATTCGCAATCCTTAAAGAAGTAACCATACAAGAAACATCCAAAGATAAATCGTCTACAAGCTTCTTCGATACGAAAGAATGTGAAGCACCCGTATCGAAAAGAACTCGTATACTATAATCATGAAATAGAATTGAACCCTCCAAAATAGATGGAGTCATACCTTTGGATTGAGAAGGACCTCCAGAAGCATTATCCACATAAAGCTTGCCAGATTTTGCATTAGCAGGAGCAGTAGGACAAGCATAAACATGATGACCTTCCTTCTTGCAATTACGGCAGAAGAGAGGCTTTGGACAAGCTCGAATAATATGATCCGGAGAACCACAAGTAAAACACTTTCGAACGAAAGTTGTTCCGGAAGATTGAGGCTGAGAGCTAGGACCACCGGTTTTCTTCTTCTTATAAGGAAAAGGCTTCTTCTGAATTGGAAACTGCTTCTTGTTGGGGTTTCTGGAAACCTCAACATCAACATCACTATCACACTCCTTCTCGACGGTCTCGAGATGAAGCGCCGAATCAACCAATTCCTCAAAAGAAAGTTTAAGCTGGAGCAACAAGGACTTCTTAAGATATTTCTTAAGGCCAGAAACAAACTTCAAATTCTTCTTATAAGAAGTGCTGATAAATTCAAGACCATACTGAGATAAAGCCTCGAACGGTGCGACATACTCAGAAACAGAAGATTTCCCTTGCTTCAACTCAAGGAAGCGACGGGTCAATAAAACTTTTTCAGATTCAGGAACGAACTTGAGTTCAAATCGTCCGCGAAACTGAGTCCAAGAAAGAGTAGACTCATCAATTTCAGCTACAAGAAGCTCATACCAGTCAAGAGCACGCTCTTGTAATAAGCTAGAAGTTACAAGAACTCTATCATGGTCAGAAAGATCCATGCGAGAGAAAATACGCTCGCACGTGCGAAGCCAAGCTTGGACTTCAAGAACAGACTCGGAGCCCTTAAATGGCTTTCCTCCAAGATGAGCAAAATCACTGCACTGACGTGCAAAAGCAGACTTGCGAGGTGGAGACACTCGAGGAGGAACGGGAGGCTGAGTGCTCCTAAACAATTCCAAAAATTGATCGGCAGACATATATACGCCATCCGGATGCGACCCACTAGATTGCCCAGCATCCGAACGTCGACCCCTGCCTCTTCCAGACATAAGCTGAAAGTAAGATAAGAACAAGATTGTTCACATGGTAGATATTACAATATGGGATACTACGGAATAATCCTAGACGTATTCCCAAACTCTATCTAACCTTGATGGAATAAACAGACACTATGATTCAAGGATCTGTATCACTTGTACACTTTGATGTACCATAATATATGCATTTATTCTATGTTTATCATATTTTGTTCTGAACCTGGCTCTGATACCACGCTGTGACGCCCCACTCCGAGAGCCTCGTTAACAAAGAGTATTATATAGATAATACTGTCGGCTAACGCAGACAATAGAGTATAATGGAAGCGACCATGTGCAATCTTACCTTAACTATTCACTAAATATGTCGAAAAGTAGAAACACATTAAAATTCGACCTATTCAATAAATATTTAAAGCAAAACTACAATGGCTATAGGATCTATCAGAAGAATATATAACAACTCAAATGTAATATACATCAGAGAACAGTCGATCATAATATACACATACACAGATACAACACAGAGTATACAAAATAATACATGTCAAGTGGTACAGGAGACCACCATATAAAGACGAGACGAAAGAGTATAAATCAGAGTTACAACAGATAAGGACTACAAAAGACGCTATAACAAAATGAAGCTAGCGAATAGTCTATGCGGAAGCAAAATAGGCTAAGTCCCCAAAAGCACCTAACCTGAAACATCTCGGTCTGACCCGAGTATAAAATACACGGGTCAGTCTAGATAACAAATCAGTTAGATAAACTGAACACTAATAAACCTGCAAGGTCATACAGTATAATAAATATCTCTAGGGGAGATAACACAATCATCAACAAGAGATGAATCATATAGGACAAGCCTCATATCATCGGCAACATATAGAAACAAAGGATACAAATATCCCAAAACAAGCCAATAGGCAAACAACAAATACCAATAAGGTATACAAGTTCCACAAGGTAAACGCTATACTCCATGCGGCCCAAAAAGACCAATACCAAAGGGCGATACCAAGGGAATATACATATCAATGAAAGATCATAAAATTTGCTCGAGCTCAGTACTTTACAAACAAGGATCCATGAGCCCGAAGACTCCAAACCCAAGTATCACCCATGCGGCACATAAGGCCAACATCAGAGCGAAACTATATAGGGCAACAAACCCGAAGGCACACACCCGAAGGCAACATACCCGAAGGCAACAAACCTAGGGAGACAGTCCGAAGACACTATCCCAGAGGCAACAAACCGTAGAGGTGAAGGTCGAAGACCCAGTACTGGACACCACTAACTGGCGGAATGTATCACAACTCTCGAAAAGGAATCCGAAAAGTGTTAACGTATGTCCCATAACCACTCGTTCGCACTAAACGGTTTACTATCCGTCAGTCCCTTTCACACTCAAAGCAGTACAAAGTTTACCTCATATCATCGATAAGCCAAACCCGAAGGTCAAAACAATCAATCGAATAGGTCGAGGATTAATCGGAAAGATAAACGCACAGATTCATGGTCCGTGTTTTGCCCAACCATTTAATCACCCTTCCACTTCGTTCGAAGTGCGAAAGTGTGTGTGTTTTAAATAGAATTTATAAATTATAGAAACGAACTTTTAAATGCGATTCGAGAGATTATTTTATAAAAACCCGTGGATTAAAATTAAAAGGAACCATCAAAGTCAAAACAATTGATAATCATACATAGGATCATCATGAATCGATTCAAATTGAAAATTCAATCCCAAAAGGCAAAGTGGGCTGAAACAGCAGGTTCAGTCGACTGAACAGAGTTTTCAGTCGACTGACCCTATACCTGGAAAATTTTCCAGGTTCAGGAAACTTTCTGTTTCCAGGTTCAGTCGACTGTGCAGAGTTTTTCAGTCGACTGAATCATGCCTGAAAACTCTCGGGTTTCAGGTTCAGTCGACTGAACAGAGTTTTCAGTCGACTGAGTCATGCCTGGGCTGTTTTTCAGCCTTATTCAAATGAAGAGCAAACTCTCCCAAAATGCAATCGGACGAACATTGGCTCTAAGGGCATATGCCAATTGACAACCCGGCCCTATATGTTCCTCGATGCATCACCAAAACACGATTAAAACATCAAAGTTAGGATTTCAAAGATTTGAACCCAAAACACTAAAAATTGGAATATTCCCCAATTCAACCCAAACCAATTGCAAGTGCATATGAACAAGGTGTTAGGAATTCATACCCAACATCAATGAAATCAAGAGAAGTAGATGTGAGTTCAAAACTCAACTTTTTACACAAAACAAAGAAGATGAAGAAGCACAATTGCAAGGGATCAACCAACTACACTCCACTTCACACTGCAAGCTTCAATCTAGAATCAAAAGCAAGTATTTCCTAAGTTAGGGTTAGGAAATTACTGAAATTGAAGAGGAGAAAAGATGGAGAAGGTGGAGATGAACTTACCAATGGATTCTCTTTGATTTTGGAGCAAGAATCAAGTTACAAAGGAGAAACTAGGGCTTGCTAATTTCTATTTCTCTTTCCTTTCCCCCATTTCAGTTTTTAGTTTAAGAAATAAAATGAAATGAAGATGAAATGAAGAGAAGGGTTGAGCTAGGGGTTAAGTGAGCTAGTGGGCTGAACCCAACCCCAAACCCAATAGGAAAAGTAGCCAAAATTTCACAAACTCCAAACATATCAAAGATTATACTCAAAAAGATCGCAAACGCCATTTTGGACTCAATGGAAATGGTTTCGAGCTCCCATTCGGCCATTTGCAGAAAGTAACATTTCGGACCCCAAAATCCGAATAACGACGCTATATTTAAATCAAACATTTAAATATAAAATCGTTAAATATGCGGGTTGTTACACTAATTTTCAGAGAAGTTGTGGTAGAACCCCATTTTGAATTAATAAATAAAATTTAGTTTCTTTGTCTTTCAAATGACTTTTGTTGCTTGACTTACTGTACAACTTGTGGTCGGAACCCGAACTATTGTGAGTTACATAAACTCCGAATTCATTTTCATATAACTCGAAATTTTTTTGGAATCGTACATCCTTTATTCCACGCTTCGGGTACTTGATGACTTCAAGTCATTTGTATCCTAGTCCGCACTCTAGGGACTTAGAGATTTTAAGCTGTTTATATTCTAATCCACACTCTGGGGACTCAGAGTATTCCAGTCCGCACTCTGGGGACTCGATGATTTCTGCTGTTTATACTCTAGTCCACACTTAGGGGATTCAGAGTACTCCATTCCACACTCAGGGGACTTGGAGATTTAAGTCGTCTATACTCTAGTCCACACTCAGGGGACTCAGAGTACTCTAGTCCGCACTCAGGGGACCTGGAGATTTAAGTCGTTTATACTCTAGTCCGCACTTAGGGGACTCAGAGTACTCCAATCCGCATTCAGGGGACTTGGAGATTTAAGTCGTATATACTCTAGTCCGCACTCAAGGGACTTGGAGATTTAAATTGTTTATACTGTAGTCCGCACTCAGGGGACTCATAGTATTCTAGTCCGCACTCAGGGGACTTTGAGATTTAAGTCGTTTATACTCTAGTCCGCACTCAGGGGACTCAGAGTACTCCAGTCCTCACTCAGGGGACTTGGAGATTCAAATCGTTTATACTCTAGTCCACACTCAGGTTACTCAGAGTACTCCAATCCGCACTCAGGGGACTTGGAGATTTAAATCATTTATACCCTAGTCCGCACTCAGGGGACTCAGAGTACTCCAGTCCGCACTCAAGGGACTTGGAGATTCTTAGTGTTCGAGTGCGTTCGTACGTCAAACAGAATAATGTAACTTTTGTTGTTTGCCATAGAATTATCATACACAGAAACATTAACAATTCACTGAAAAGATGGCTTCAAGCCTTTATTAATGAAAACAAGCTAAATTGTCTTATTACATGCTGAAAACTAAGAATCAACGAAATAAAAATATGTTGGAAATAATTGCAACTAAAATTGAAAGAGATAAACTAAGTGTAATAATGCTGCAAATGCTCGCTATTCCATGCTCGGGGGAGTCTCACACCATCAACTGTCACTAGCTTGAATGTTCCCTCTCCAAGCTTCCGTTCAATGACGTATGGACCTTCCCATGCGCGATTCATATGTGATGGGACCGGAAAACTCGTTTCAAAACGAGATCACCCACATCAAAGATTCTCGGCTGGACCTTTTCATTATAATATCGAGCGACTCAATGTTTGTATGCAGCTACTCTTAAATCAGCTTCTTCATGCTTTTCATCAATGAAGTCCAATGATTCTAGTAAAAGATCCCTGTTCGACCCAGGTCGTAATAAGTTACCCGATGTGATGGAACTTCAAGCTCTACGGGTATAATAGCTTCCATGCCATATGCCAATGCGAATGGAGTGTGGCCAGTCGCGGACTTGTGGGTGGTTCTATAGGCCCAAAGCATTGTTGGAAGTTCATCCACCCACTTGCCTCTAGGCTTTTCCAAACGCTTTTTCAATATGGACTTGATTATTTTGTTTACGGCTTCCACTTATCCATTGGCATTTGGATGAGCAACTGCTGCAAACTTTTTCTCAATGCCACATTTTGGCAAAATTCTTTGAACTCTTTGCTTTCTAATTGAGTTCCCTTATCCGTAATGATAGTCCGTGGAAGGCCAAAATGGCATATAATGTTTCATATAACGAAGTTAATGACCTTTTTGGTGGTGATCGTGGCCAAAGGCTCTGCTTCTGCCCACTTAGTAAAGTAATCGACCGCAACTATTGCCAATTTTGCACCACCTTTGGAAATGGGTAAAGAACCGATTATGTCGATCCCCCACATTGCAAACGGCCAGGGACTAACCATTTGTGTGAGTACCGTCGGCGGTGCTGTCGGGAATTTTGCATATCTCTAGCATTTGTCACATCTTCTTACATAATCTGCAGCATCCTAATTTACAATCGGCTAATAGTATCTGCAACAGAGGATTTTCTTTGCTAACGTTTTCCCTCCAGTATGGTCACCACACTCTCCTTCATGGACATTCTTCAGGACTCGCTTTATCTCATCGTGGGCAATGTACCAGAGTAAGGGGGTGAGAATCCCTTCCAATACATTATTTTTTCCTGCATTACATATCACGAAGCCTTATGAATGACTTGTCGTCTTTCGCTCCTCCTTTCGGGTTATACCCCGTGTAGCAAGTACTGCATGATTGGGGACATCCATGATTCCTTCTCGATTTCGGTTTCTAACATGAAATCTACCTCCATCATATTTATACTCGGAGTACGCAAGGTTTCAACAGGAACCAATCCCATTTGTTGTGCATCGTTAGTGCTCACAAATTTTGTCGGTGGGTCGTCTTCTCTGTTTTTTTCACGCGGGACATGCGAAATATCATAATATTCTAGATTTGCCAGAAGCTCTTGAACCCATGCAAGATATAGGGCAAGTCTTTATCCCTTTGCTTGATAGTCTCCCGTACATGGTATACCACCAGTTATGAGTCACAAAAGATTTCAACCGATTTTACCCCCAGTTCTCTGATAATTCTCAAGCCAGCAATCAATGCTTCATACTCGGCTTCGTTATTTGTCGCTGGGAATTCGAACTTCAAAGCATAAAAATTGATCGATTTTCAGGAGTCATTGGAACTATGCCAGCTCCCGAGCAACGGTCGTTAGATGCCACATCGGTGTACATCTTCCATCGAACGGGAGGTATGACATTGTGACCATTTGATTCGGCTGACACAGTGAATTCAACAATGAAGTCTGCTAGCGCTTGCCCTCGTATGGCCCTTCGTGGCAAGTAGGTAATATCGAACTGACTCATCTCGATATTCCATTTTAACATCCTTCCAAAGGTTTATGGTCGTTGGACTACCTGCCGCAAGGGTTGATCAGTGTAAACAACTGATTGAGTGTGCCTGAAAGTATGGACGAAGCTTGCGTGATGCAATCACCAAGCAATAGGCTAGTTTCTCAATTTTGGGATAATTTCTTTTTGCCCTCGTTAAACGTTTACTGACATAGTAAACTGGCTTTTGAACTCGGTCCTCCTCGCGAACCAAAGCCGTACTAATAGCATGCTGGGATACAGCCAAGTACACATACAACATTTCATGGTCAACTGGTTTAGATAGCATCGGGGGACTTTCTAAATGCCTTACCAGAGCTCAGAACGCTTCCTCACAGTAAGACGTCCATTCAAAACATTATCTTGCATCTTTGATTGATAACATTGTTTAGTTAAAGGCTTCTTATTTGGAATATAAAGAAAAATGAAAATTTTATAGAAAAAATTTCCTTTCGAGTTTACCTAATTTCATTTAGATTATCACTGATTCTCTTCAAGATATTTTTTGTCAATAGATTACATTCATTTGACCTTTACGTACAACCATTCTTGAAATCATGAATCTTTAGTGTTGTATAATGTTATATGATATATTTTTGAACACAAAAGGACCATTCATTTTTGAAAAAATGCTATATGGTAAATACACAACGTTGACGTATAATGACATCCATGATACTTCATTAGCTATTTTGCTTTCCTAATAAATATTTTATTTCATGTTTTGTAAAGCTGCACTTATTTATCATAATATTTAGTTAGTAAAGAGCCACTATGGAATAGTTGATGAGCTTGTGGTTAAGTGTGTGCTTTTTTGGAGTTGAACAAGATATCATAGAAAATACTCAAATACCTTAACAGGTTCATCATGGTAATTATCTATTATTTGCTTTCACAAACACATTGGATTGCAGTTGAAATAACTTGACAAGTTCGTTGTGGATCCGTAGGTATTCACAAATAACATAGTTTCCATTTTGTAATTAATGCAAAAAATTTTGATTACAGTTGTTCATATATTGACAGTTGAACAACTAATTCATTTGACTAGGTTGAGATGGAATATTAGAGCCGTGCCGAGGAAAGTGACTTTAGTAGATAGAGATTATTGATTTTCTTCTTAAGTCCTTCTTGACAAAAAAGGTATTTATGTCGCCTAATTTAAAAGAAAAATTATAGTTGAAACCTATGCCAATGCGTTAATACACAAAGTTAAAAAAAATACTAACTCTCATATGTTTTTTGAATCATAGAGTTTGGATAAAAAAATACTATGAACAAATACTGAGAAACTGCATTTTGAAATCATGTAGAATATCTAAAATATATTTCACGCTATCCATGATTAGCAATCAGCGATAATTTAACATTTGGAATGTTTTAGAGCATTAATAAAAATGAGTTCAGAATCATCTAGCGAGACAATTAAACCATGGTATCACACATTTTTTTCATCCTTTCATATAGTAAATGCTTTGCAAATCATCCGCTGGATAGTTAGAATTTGTAGTTCTTACCAAATAGATATATAAATTTTTGAAGATAGGAATTATATTTTTGTCACCATTATGACAGATCTAGCATTACACAAAAATCATTTTGTTTTGTCAAACTATTTTGTATGCTTAAAAGCATAAACTACAAAATGGAACATTAAGATTAGAAGGTAGAAATAATGATTACAAGCTCCAATACCAAAGAATTTCATAAAACTTAAACAATAAAATTAAACCTAAAAGGTTATGATTTTGTTACCTAAGTTATCAGTTGAGCCTTAAAATATAGGGTAAATAGTTTGGCATATGCTTATCTTTAGTTTAAAATGGATACAAAAATATAGTTGTTACTAAGAAGCATCATATCACACATTAAAATGAAAATGATTCACTTGTTGTTGGAGATTATGGTCTGTTCCACTGCTTACAGGGTATTTTAAGATGTTAATGTTGGTTTTATATTAGGAATAAAGAGACATAGCTTTCATGTGAATCATAATATAGTACTATATACACATGCATACTCCCATCTTTTCAACTTATCAAAGTTATTGATCACATAGCACACATTGCTATAGCTAGCTATTATTGTGTCTGTACCTTGAATATTCAACAAACATCACGTTTATGATCACATTGGTTGTCTTTCTCCAAGTCATGCATATACATCATGATAATAGGTTACCGGTCTCAACCTCAATAAGTCAAAATTCGTCATAAGTCATCACTAACCTATGTTTAACTGATTCAAACCCTTATTTGTCACTCTAGATATGCACCCTAGGCTCATATGATAAAAAAATGTTTTACTCCAATTTTTGAGCAATATCTCGATTTCAGCCCAATAATCAAATAAAAGATTTTTTTGGTGGAAAACTAAAAAAAACTTTAAATCCGCTATCTTAATTAAACTGCCTACGAACTTGAGTGAAATTTCTAATTCAAAATTCAATTGACCACATTTATGATTCAATCATACCAAGAAGTTAATGAGCTAATTAGCGTGGACTGCCTCATAGTGTGGTTCTCATGTTAACTTTTATCTATTTTTAGTTTTATGAATTAGCACCAGCACATTATGCCTTTATTGTGCAATTAAATTGCACTTTTCAAGGCACTTCGAGGAGTTTTATTGGTCATATGAATGGTTATGACCAATAATAAATAATCAAAAAGAAGAAAAGCCCAGATACGTTTAGCTGGGCAAAATGAATACAATAATAATCGAGCCTTATCTCTATAATAATTGAACTATGATATTATATGTTACGAAAAAGGGAAAATAAGTTTTCAAAGGCATACATGGCAATATGAATGTTCAGATGATTAGTGTCTCCAATTAACATATTGTTTGGTTACACGGATTTGTTTCATTTCTTTGATATATTGACAATCCGTGGTAATTTCTGTACTTGATCAGATGAGGGTGCTGCTATAGAAAATGAAAAAATGCAAATAGAAGGAAGCGAATAAATTACAATAGTATAAAAAATGAAGAGGGAAAGATGAATGAAAATATGCAGCTTTCAGCTTATAAGGATGGCAGCTACTATTTGAAGTAGTCAAGAAAGGCTAAGCAATTCAGTTTGCCAACATACAAATTAGAGCGTTTCAATAATTCAAGCATACTTAATGATTTTTCATCAATTGTAATACCATCTGCTAGATTTTGCAACATTGGATTATATTTGCGTGGATATTATAAAAATTGTACACCGATGTCATCTTTACGTTTTGCATTTTATAAAAATAAATGCATTTATACTAGTAATACAAAATGGTATATCATAAATGCTTTGGGATATAATTTCTACCATATCAAATTTCCTGTATGCATTGTACTTTAGAAAAATTCATTAATTAACATTATATAAACAATTTCGTTGTATAGATATACGCTGAAATCAAGAATATCCTGTGCATTATATTCCCTCTATGTTTATATGGTGCAGTAATCTTATTAGTTTCATTTTTAAGTGAGAAGTTCATTACATAAGTAGGTTGGAATGAGCTTTTATCATTTATTATCTCACATCATGTGCCCTTTAATGTGGAGTGCGCACATAATTTTTTGTGTGCCTGGATTCGTTCATGGCTTTTAAATCATAACTGCATATGCTTTCTACATATGAATAAATACTATTATTTTTAATTAAAGTTTCATATACTTTTTATGCTTTTACTTCAGATAAGAATATAAGATTGGATGCGTGAAATGTAAGCATGAATGTCCAAGCTACTACAATATTTATGAAAACATTTAACGTGTTCAAATTGCAATTGTTGATGTATGACTTCTTATAGATAAGAATATAGTATAACTTCATATATGAAAATGACTAGACTGACAAATTAAATTCTGTGCTCATAATTGGACAATCGAAATTATCATGATCAAACTTTCATTCCTCAACAATCATGTTTCTATTTTTATAATCATATATTTCATTTAAATACACTTAATTATTTGTACATCTATGTCAGCCCCGTGTGCGAAGCACGGGTTCGCACTACTATGATTTGAAGTTAAGTAAGAAATCATTGATTAAGATTTATTGAATGAGTTGGGAATGTTTTTCCTAAGTTAAAATCTATAACTTGAATACAAAAAAAATCTTTGATTAAGATTTAGTGAATGATTTGGGAATATTTTCCAATATAAGAAATCTTTGATTAAGATTAAAAGAATGATTTGGAAAAGTTTTCCTAAGTAAAAGAGAAAATGATTTGGAATTATTCTAGGATTTAAGAAAGGTTTAAATAAATCAAATGATTTAATAAATGAGGCTTAATGATTCCATATACTCTTGAAAAGAAAAGGGAATAAATTGAAAAGAATATATCTAAGAAAGATATTTGATTTTATAAAAGATGAAGTAATTGATTGATAGATGATATCCACTTATGAACTTAACATCTTTTTATCGATAACTGGCTTAGAAGCAATAGGGTCGGATTTTGTAACGAGACGAATTTTGCCCGCTCGAAAATCGACATCCATACTTCATATCGTATTCGAATGTCATAGATTCGACCGTTCAAATGCGTTTCGCCGGAGCTTATATCGCCGGAGCTTATAACAACATTAAGTAAATATCACAGCGAAATAGAACAATAATACATTGATATACAGCTTTGATACAATATCTGATACAACAGATGATCCAATAGATATCAATATACATCAGAGATATGGTACAATAAAAATAGCAGCGGAAAAGAAAAATAGATAACATCTAGCAGCTGAACAATATAACTCTAAGATAGTCTTCAAAAGAGAACTCCAAAACCGCAACTCCCAACTCCAAGAACCAATCCAGCAATAGCTCGAACTCCCAATAACGATGCACCAAGCTAAGCAAGACTGGTGTGGTCCAAAGACTGAACTAACTCTAGATAATCTACTAAACCTGACTATCTGAAAAACCCAAACTCTAGACTGCTCGTGTTGAAAATAATGAGCACCCAGAGTTTAGGAAAGAAACAATAAACTCCGGATCAGTCGTGGGACTGGTGTGAGCAACAAAAACAGTTTATCTTTTAAAACAATCAACAAAATAGTTAAAAATCAATTCGCAATGCTTTTTTAGAAATGAGACTACCATAAGGCCTCCCGCACACACACACAATGCAAACGCAGAATCGGAGGAGATTTCTCCTTATGATAGTCAAAGATGCTTGATACGCATTTAAAAGAAACATTTGATATTATTACTAGTGCATAGTGTAGGGAAAATCATTTCGAAAGTAAAGATATAAATCTTAGCCAGCATAGGCATTCCGTACTTATGCCTACTATAGCTACCATCCAAACAGTGAGGCGCCACCATAAGTGAATGATAGGTTCTACAACTAAAGTCGTACAAGATCGTATTGTTTCTTTGGATTTCCAACAAATGGTCAGGCCAAGGAATTTCCCATTGCCACATGAGAACGCATCTGGAAGGACGTCCCCGAGAACCAAACCGGATCTCTGCCAACACAAGGCTGGGTTACCCCTAACTGGGTAACTACTGACACGAGTATGCCATCTCCCGGTCGTAACCAACCTTTAGCCGGGGCCCCAGCAACAAATCACAAAGTAATACATATATATATATATCTGCGATATCAACATAAATTAAGTATCTGGGCTCCATACCATGATACCACGTCTATCCAGAAGGAAATGCACATACCCTAAGGGGTGCTACCCCCAATAACCTTGCTACATCTTTCCTGTTTCGACCATTCCGGGGTGTGAGGTCCGACGAAGTCTCGTCCACAAAGCCACGCTTTGGTACAAAGCCATGCTTTGGGTCAACAAATGATCAAAGTAATGATCAAAAAGGTAAGTGATAAACAAATGATCATATCACAAATGATCAAACAATGATCATTTCACAGCAACACTCAGCATGTCACATTACCAAATTGGGAATATATCGTTGATAACCATCAACTACATAACCTCTGAGCTCGTACGTCTCAGAGAAGGGTGTTAAGCTAAGAGAATAAATTCTCCGTCACCAACAGAAATATTTTTGAAAGAAATCAGCTTTATATCTCAAATGGTAATGTCAGACATAACAATCCATACAAGTCTGTTCTGGGTTCGAACAGAACCGAAGGCACTTCCAAAGAAGTCCTTGCAATACGGATATTCACAATCCCGATCGGATTTCCCATCACTTAGGGAGTCTCTATACCGGCGCGACCCGGTGCAGAAACAATCGATAGGTCATCCTATCGCTTTCGCAAATACCTGGTCTTCATCACCGGTCTTCAAATGCTATCCATAACGTCAAATCACATATTCGGAATGGGTTATACGACACAAAGGTCCTTTCCCGGCTAAACCGAATAGTGAGCGAAAACATTTAAAACATATGGATATGGGATTTCAATTAAGTCACAACTTAATAATTCAAAACTTTCTTTTCAAATGGTTTAAACCAATTACCATTTCAAATCTTTAACAAAAAGATTTATTTCACAAAATTCCATTTACGGATTTCGAAACAATTTCCATTTCATTTGGATTAACTCGTTTAAAATCTTTAAATTAAAGATTTATCTTATAGCTTTCAAACCGTTCCCAAATATTCACTTTCAAAATTCATTTCCAAATTTTCATCAATAACTTGGTAAACTATTTCAGTTTAAATTTGAAATCCCTTTTTATATAATTTGAAATTCGTTTCTCCTATGAAAGCCTTTTATCATTTAGAAACAACAGTCTTATTTCGAAAAACCCGATTTCATTTATACAAGTTACAATCTTTGGGTTAATTCAAATTTTCAAAAATAATACTTTAAAAATGGTTTAACTCATAATGACTAGTATAACATCGTTAATCCCTAGTTTCAAATTACAGAATTCAATTTCAATATTGAATTCAAATTTAAATCAAAGTATTTAAATTCTAAAACTTAATCAAGTAATTTAAAAATAAATTTTTATTTTGAAATTCCTTTCCAAAAGCTTTTCACATTTATTCCGATTCCATTTCCAAAACATTTGAATTTAAAAATTCAAATTTTAAACTATTTCAAAATCTGTGACTTAATCGATTTCCTTGTGAAATCCATCGTTGTGTGTGTATGGTGTGGTCCAGGGGTTTAACACAATAGTGCAACATCATTCAACCATCACAGATCAAAACACAGAAATATAGTTGATAAGCAGTATAACTATAACGCTCATCTTTATTTACAGATCATAGATCACAGATATAAATTACAGATAGATAAGTCACACAGCTCAAAACAAAGCATCACCTATCAGGGGTATCAAACAAAACAACTATTCAGCCAAGTCCAAACATTCACAAATGAATTTATTAATCAAATAATTAATTTAAATCGGATGTATCAATTATTAATCCGGGTTAATTATCATAATTTAATTACAAATTATTTGAAATAAATTTCCTCTCATAATTTATTAGTTAGCCCTTAATTATTAACTATCATTCTTAATCAGTGAATCAGTGAATCAATTAATCTTTAATTATTAAATTAATCTTAATTAATCACCATTATCCATTAATCTTTTAAATTTATTAACAAATAATTTACTCAAATTTCAATCGTCATTTAATTGATTACATTCATTAATTATCTATTATTACTTCTCTAAGTAATTATGTTTTCTAAAATATCCAGGTGATTATTCTGAACTAATTAACTTAAGTGATAAATCTGAACTAATCCAATTAACTCACTTAATTATATTTAATAATTAATTCTTTAATTATTGTTATTAAGTAATTACACTTCACAATTCCATAAATGATTACTATTAAATAAATCGATCTAATTCATTGTTCTCAAATTGCCTTTTTCAATTCCATTTTAAATTCAAGATTGAAATGAATTCTTATTTATCTTTAAATAAGTTTAAAATAGAATTTTCTAACATTTTAAATTTACATGTTAAAGAACAATTTATTATAAAGGAAATTCTTAAAGAGCTACAAATCAATTTTCCTTTCCTCTTTTTAACTTTAGTATATTTAATTTATTTTAAACACTTAAGTTATAAACTAAAATTTATTTTAAATTTTTAAAAATCTGATTTAAAATTTATTTCAGGTTTAAACTTTTAAGTTTCAGCTTGTTTAAATCTTCCGTCTACAATTCAATCTTATTTTGAATTCAAATTGCTCCAAACATTTAGTTGCTTTTAAAGTTATAAAAGAAAACAATTTGAAATTTAATCTTTATTTGTTTTCAAATTTAACTCCAATTCAACGTAAATTTGTAATTTTAATTTAGCCTAAAATTCTGGAAACAGGTTCAGGTTGAAAATTTTGAACAACTCTTTCAACCCGAGGCTTCCCGTTCTCACTTCGAGTCCAACCCACAGAATCTCGAGTAAAGCTTCGAGTCAACACACGAGAGTTTACCCAGCTTCTTCTTCAACGACGCAACCCACAGCCAAACCCAAATCCCAACATGTACGTGCACGTGTACGCGCACGATCGCCGACGCCGACCATCAACGGCCATCTCTGCAAGTCACAAACCAAACTCGTAACCCATCCCAAACATCTGGACCACCCAGTTATCTCGAAATCAAATTCGAGGAGCTCAACCCAAACCTGGAAATTGCATCTTCCTCCACACCCCTACCTGGCAACGCCGCGTTCGTGCAGCTCTGACCACTGGAATTCGCGCAACCCCGGCCACGCACGCGTCAACCCTTCCTCCACCATTACCCCAAACCACGTTGAACTCGATCCCTCCCTGACTCCACGTGAGCACGAGAATTAGGCCGAACCCAAAAATCCACGTTAAACCCTAAATTCGATTCATCATAAACATTCTTGCATTGAAGTTTTTTTTTTAGCATTTTTCCTGAAATCATCGATCAACCAACTATCTCCAAACGAAAATTCAACATCTCAGATTTGCTAAATTTCCAGAAATTGATTAAAAAGCACATTCGGTACAATTTGAAACTATACGCTGCACACTCAACTAAAAATCCTCATATTTGTTTTAAAAATCTTATCTTGGGCTGTTAATTCAAGCTATATGATTGAATCCATAATTCAAGATATTCGAAATTTCCAGAGGCTTAAGTTTTTACTGTAAACATTTTATTTTTCTACTTCATATGCATTTATATTCCACGAAACCATTTTTAGGTTATATCTCATTCTTAAATACACTATTTCATTTTAAAACCAAAGCCTAATATTGATTAGAAAAAAAGAAGTTGAATTTCTTTGTTCTGCACTCTGAGATTTAACAGAGAAGTTATAATTTTTTTTCTAATGCCTGCATACATCAAGCATCAGAAATTTGCAAACCCATATCTCAAAACCATATTGATCACAGCAATAATATTCAACTATATCACACTTTAAAATTTTTAAAGGTGGAGTTACTCACTTTCCAGATAATGTTGACTCCAAGAGTTGAGGTTGAAATCTGTTTTATCTGAAGCTTTTCTTTGCTTCTAAACTGTCAAGCTTTGATTGATTGGAAAATGTTTTATGTTGAATGATTGTTTGAGTTAAAGAATGACCTTTATACTTCAGTTTATAATGGTGAACAAAACTGAGATGAGAAGGTGATGTATATAAAAATGAAGTTATAGGTGATGTTGTAGTGTATAGGGTGATGGTTTATGTTGTACAATAGTCATGGCTGAAGATAATTTTAGCTCCTATTCGTATGTACTTTGATTGGTTTTCAACATTTTGCAAGTGTGCATGCATATATACTTTCCTGTCATATTTATATTAGAGGTTACTTTATAAAGCGAGGCTGAATTGATTTAAACAACTTGAAATTTGACTTTGGTTTGCTAGCATTTAATGGAAGGGTCCTTTTGTGTCTACTACTTGCTTATTTTATGCATAAATATGTTGTTACTTTAGCTTTGCGTTTCTTTATTTCTACCTGCAACGCTTTACTTTGATTACCTGCACATTTATGTTGAGATATTTTATTTTTTCTTTGTTTTGTTCATTTTTTTCTTTGTTGCTTTTTACTTGTGTTAGTGTTCATACTTATGCTAATACTTATTATTATTTCAAACCATTTGTAACAATTTCTATTTATTTTAAAAACCATTTATTTAAGATTTTGTCTCAAATCCAATATATACATATATATTCACATATATACAAATTTCCAAATTCATATGACTTAATATATTTTCTATTTGAATCGGGGAAACTCGCTGCCTTTTATAATCAATTTTACAAATTTTAATTCAAAAATTCATTTAAATTATCAATTTAAATTCACAAAAATCCGGGGTCGTTACAACCTTCCCCCCTTAAAAGAATTTCGTCCTCGAAATTGCACCGCTCTTTTCATGAATTATACAACCACAGAAAAGACTAATGCCAATTCAAACTATACTAGTAATCATATGGATATTTTCGGGTAATTCATAATATATCTCATATAAAATGCTACTCATAATATTAGTACACAAGTTATAGTCATACATAACTCTACTAACATCCAACCTTCACTACAATTTTAATTCCAAAACACGTACATAAACATACCTTAACCAAAAGAAGTCAATCCAACCAATTACAGATCCTCACTGTCAGAACTTCCTCTCTCAGGCCCTGACAGTTCTATAACTTCAGCCTCATCGTCTGTCTCAAAAAATTCCTCTGGGCCAGAGTCTATCTGAATAAAACCTCCAACATCTAGCTCCTCGTCTTCTATGGCATCATCATCCTCTACAGCATTATCTAAATCCCAATGAATTTCTTCATCACCTTCGGACTCTATCTCCATTTCAGGTTCTTCTTCCACCTCAAACTCTTCCTCAAATTCTACTTCGAACTCTTCTTCAAATTCTTCTTCGAATTCCTCTTCGAACTCTTCTTCATTTCCGGACTCCTCCTTGGGTTCTTCAACTTAAGGTTGTGGCTGCACCACAGGTTCTTCTGGCACCTCCTCACGTCCTGATGGTTCACCCAAATCATCTCGAATCCTACTAGATGAACCAAAATCACCAACCCTTCTGGCCTTTCCACCTCGGCTGATGCTATTTGTTCTCTACAATTAAAATCAAAATATAAATATTAAGATCCTAATGGTTTTAGAATTTTATAGGTTGAGAAATACAACAAAGTTTATATTTCAGATTTTGTTCTACCCAAGAAGTCATAACAGAAATCTAAAATTTGGTTTTAAACGAAATCGTTTTATCGACACAATTCAATTTATCGTTCATATTCCATTTATCAATTTAACTCAATTTAAAATTTCCAATTTTATTTAAGATTCCTAATTTCAAATTTCAAATTTCAAATTCTTATTCATTAAGGTTTAAATCCAAAACTGATAAGAAATCGTTGAAATACGAAGAAAGAATTTCTACAACGATTCATAGGGTCCTCGTCACACCGAATCTTCTTCTTGTAATTGTCACTACGCAATCAAAAGAATTTAGAAACGAATCAAAGAAAATTGATAAGAAAGTCATTTTCACCGTTGTAGGGTATTGACCATTTATAGTCATACTTCCATGTCCCCTATCTCGTTCTCTTCTTGCACTCATACTCACTGTCAATGGATAGTAGGAGAATTTACTGAGACATTCGAACGGATATCTTAGGGATATACTCATTCTAGGATTTACTTCATCCTATCTCTAATGAGTTACTTAATGTGTTTATACTCCTGAGCTAAAGTTTAACCTTAGCTCTGATACCACATGTAACGAGACGAATTTTGCCCGCTCGAAAATCGACATCCATACTTCATATCGTATTCGAATGTCATAGATTCGACCGTTCAAATCCGATTCGCCGGAGCTTATAACAACATTAAGTAAATAACACAGCGGAATAAAACAATAATACATTGATATAAAGCTTTGATACAATATCTGATACAACAGATGATCCAATAGATATCAATATACATCAGAGATATGATACAATAAAAATAGCAGCGGAAAAGAAAAATAGATAACATCTAGCAGCGGAACAATATAACTCTAAGATAGTCTTCAAAAGAGAACTCCAAAACAGCAACTCCCAACTCCAAGAACCAATCCAGCAATAGCTCGAACTCCCAATAACGATGCACCAAGCTAAGCAAGACTTGTGTGGTCCAAAGACTGAACTAACTCTAGATAATCTACTAAACCTGACTATATGAAAAACCCAAACTCTAGACTGCTCGTGTAGAAAATAATGAGCACCCAGAGTTTAGGAAAGAAACAATAAACTCCGGATCAGTCGTGGGACTGGTGTGAGCAACAAAAACAGTTTATCTTTTAAAACAATCAACAAAATATTTAAAAATCAATTCACAATGATTTTTTAGAAATGAGACTACCATAAGGCCTCCCGCACACACACACAATGCAAACGCAGAATTGGAGGAGATTTCTCCTTATGATAGTCAATGATGCTTGATACGCATTTAGAAGAAACATTTGATATTATTACTAGTGCATAGTGTAGGGAAAATCATTTCGAAAGTAAAGATATAAATCTTAGCCAGCATAGGCATTCCGCACTTATGCCTACTATAGCTACTATCCAAACAGTGGGGCGCCACCATAAGTGAATGATAGGTTCTACAACTAAAACCGTACAAGATCGTATTGTTTCTTTGGATTTCCAACAAATGGTCAGGCCAAGGAACTTCCCATTGCCACATGAGAACGCCTCTGGAATGTAACATCCGGAAATTTTGAATTTAAAAATTTGGTAATTTATTGGAACTTTTAAAATTTAAATTGAGAATTTCAAAAGAAATAAAATATTGTAATAAAATCACATAGTTATTTAATGTTAATAACTAAAATAACTTTTCTTTTAACAAAGTAAAATAAGAAACAAATTAACCAAACAAATAAGACTTAGTTTTACAAAAATAAAACAAGTTGCTGTAAACCATAGCAATGTAAACAAATAAACAAGCAAATATACAATCCAGGCCTATACAATTAGTCATATAAATAAGAAAATGAAACAAAATAACACTTAGCAAAAGATTAAAACAACAAGGTAACATGAGTGTATGAAAAGAACAAAAAGAATATAATCTGTACTTATAAAGATCAAACAGCATGATCTGTAAACATGCAAGGATAGGAAGCATGTAACATTTAATGCTTCATTAAATGCTTTCATATTCAGCCATACATAAGTACAACAAAAATAAAAATAAAAATAAAAAGAGGAGTCTTGCCTCAGCCGCACAAGTAAAGCCTGCACACCTCCTTATATACATGACCATAGTTCTATTTGTTCAAAGAAAAACCCTAACCAAGAATAGAAAATAAACTTAAAAAAATAATATACAAGTTCAACACTAATTGCTGAAGAAAGAAAAACAAACCAGAGTGGAGATTTAAAACTGTAGCTTCAAAACCAATATAGCCCATGTTTCAAATATTGCCAGGTGAGTAAACATCGACTTAAAGGCTTTAAGTTAACTGTAAAGATGATTCTTTGTTTCATGGCATTGTATATGTTTATCTTTGAATATAGTTTGGTAAATATATATATAGATATACAGGTTATTCTGCATATTTGTTCTTCTCTGTTATGGGTTACATGGTATATGTTTTGCATATTTGTTATTCTGCATATTTGTTATTCTGCATTGTATATGTTTTGTCGCCACGACGCGATCGAGTTGCTTGGGATTGAACGTGATGGTGGTACAGGGGGTGTCATGGTGTGGCCGGAGTTCGAGCTCCTCCTGTGATCGGAGACGGGGTGGCGAGGCGTTTTGGTTGAATGGGTCGGCTGCGGTTTTTCGTACAAATGGCTACATTTTGGTTTCGAGCCGATGCCTTCAATTTGATGTTTGATTTCGAGTGTATGGGGTGTTAGTGACTTGCCGGAGTCATTGGTGATCGCCAGAGTGACGCCGCGGTGGTGTACACGCGCACAGGGGCGGCCGCGTGTCAGTGGTGCTCGCGTTTAAATGAAGTTTGTCTCAGCAGTTAAAAAAAAACAGAGAAGATGGATACGCGAACGAACAGAGAGAGACTCGGGGAAGAAATGAAAAGGGTCGAGTGTTTACTCGAGTGAACTGAAGATTTGCTCGGTTTGATTTCCAAAACCTGCAAACTAATAATGGTATGTAAATTG
The DNA here is from genome assembly GCA_030765085.1 of Allium cepa. Lineage (NCBI taxonomy): Eukaryota > Viridiplantae > Streptophyta > Magnoliopsida > Asparagales > Amaryllidaceae > Allium > Allium cepa. Next base: position 955,268,534 of record CM060939.1, on the reverse strand, counting down.
TTTAAACAAGTTTAAGTGATAATTGATGTATGACAATTAAATCAAGTTTTATTACAAGTTAATGAAATAAGTAAAAACTTAACAAAGTTTTTGGGATCTAATTAATATTTTAATCAAGTAATTAATATAAAACTAGTGTTGGAATTTAAATTAACATTTAAGTTCTCAAATTTGTAATAAATTGATTTCAAAAGTTTAAGAGAGATTTCTTTGTAAATATAAATTAGTGAATAATTTATATTTATTGATTATGAAAAATTTAACTATGAACTAATAGTTAATTAATTAAGTAATTTCGTTAAGAATTAAGGATTAATAATTGATTAACTAAGAAATTAAGAAATCAATGAATGAATAATTAAGTTTTATTAAGGTATTAATTAATGGTTATGAAAAGTAATTAAGAATGATTTGTAATTAAATTGATTAATAAACAATTAAGTATTTAATTAAATTTGTAATTAAGAATTTGTTAATTTTGAAACAATTAATCGAGTTAATTAAGATTTAATTTATTTATCCAAATTTTTATCATTGATTTAAAAATAATTATTTGGTAAATTTATTAAATCCCATTCACTTTGATTAGTAAATAATTAACTATTTCTATGCACTAGATTGATATTTCTGTTGTGACTGTGATACTGTGTGATGCACTGTGACTATGATTTGTTCTATATTGATGTGAAAACCCGGTTTGGCCGTAAAACGGCATTTAAACTTCGATGCGATAGGGAATCGGATTTCAGTTGGTTACCTGAAACCCACATCGAACCTGTGAATATTTGTGCATGACATCCACATGTTTTAAAATTTGACACTCACTATTCGAATTAGCCGGGAAAGGACCTTTGGGTCGTATAACCCATTTCGAATATGTGATTCGACGTTATGGATAGCAATTGAAGGCCGGTGTTGAAGACCGGGTATTTGCGAGAGCGATAGGATGACCTGTCGATTGACTCTGCACCGAGTTGCTCCAGTATAGAGTTCTCCATATGTGATGGGGAATCCGATCGGGATTGTGGATATCCGGATTGCAAGGACTTCTTTTGGAAGTGCCTTCGGTTCTGTTCGAACCCGAAACAGACTTGTATGGATTGTATGTCTGACATTACAAGTTGAGATATAAAGCTGATTTCTTTCAAATATATTTCTATTGGTGGCGGAGAATTTATTCTCTTAGCTTAACACCCTTCTCTGAGACGTACGAGCTCAGAGGTTATGTAGTTGAAGGTTGTCAGCGATATATTCCCAATTTGGTAATGTGACATGCTGAGTGTTGCTGTGAAATGATCATTGTGTTGATCATTTGTGATAAGATCATTTGTTTAATCGTTTATCTTTGTGATCATTTCTATGATCATTTGTTGACTCAAAGCACAGCTTTTGTATAAAGCGTGTTTTTGTGGACGAGACTTCGTCGAGCCTCACACCCCGGAATGGTCAAAACAGGAAAGATGCAGCAGGGTTATGAGGGGTAGCTCCCTTTAGGGTATGTGCATTTCCTTATGGATAGAAGTGGTATCATGGTATGGAGCCCAGATACTTAACTTATGTTGATATCGCAGATATATATATATATATATATTACTTTGTGATTTGTTGCTGCGGCCCCGGTTAAAGGTTGTTTACAACCGGGAGATGGCATACTCGTGTAAGTTGTTACCCAGTTTGAAGGGTAACCCGGCCTTGTATTGGCAGAGATCCGGTTAGGTTCTCGAGGCGTCTTTCCAGAGGCGTTTCCTTGTGGCAATGGGAAGTTCCTTGGCCTGACCATTTGTTGGAAATCCAAAGAAACAATACGTGCCCTGTACGGTTTTAGTTGTAGAACCTGCCATTTAATATGGTAGCTATAGTAGGCATAATATAATGGTACCTATGCTGGCTAAGATTAATATTCTACTTTTGAAATGTTTTCTTCACTATGCACTAGTAATAATATCAAAGAATTTCTTTTCTTGTACCAAGCATATTTAACTATCATAAGAAGAAATCTCCTCCAATTCTGCGTTTGCATTGTGTGTGTGGCGGGAGGTCTTATGGTAGTTCCATTTTTAAAAGCATTCCGAAAATTCTTTTATAAAATCTTGTTTTATTTAAATGCAACTATTTTTGTTTACTCATACCAGTCCCATGACTGATCCGGAGTTTATTGTTTTCTTTCCTAAACTCTGGGTGCCCATTATTTCCACACGGGCAGCCTAGTAGCAGGTTTCTGTATTTTGGAGTAGCAGTATTTTGGAGCTCTTATCTTGGAGATATCTTAGGAGCTATTGGAGATTTCAGGTGTTAGCTTTTGGGAGTTCGTTATCATCTCTCTCATTTGAGAACTTTTGGATATATGTTCACTGTTGTATTATCATGATGTTGTATTTGGAGTTGTAGTGTATGTATTATGCACTCTGTTGTAGTATGGATATTATGTTGATGCTGTAACAGTAATGTTATTTATGATATTGATTCTGTTCCGCTGTTTTATATTCATCTAATTGTTGTTATAAGCTCCGGCGATGCGAATTTGATGTCGTTTATCGGACTTCGAGTTTGGGTCATCACAAGTGGTATCAGAGCTGTTGGTTGAGTAAGAACTTTAGCTACGGAGTATAACACATTAGATGGCTCATTAGAGATAGGGTGAAGTATACCGAAGAATGAGTATAACCAAGACTGAAACTTTAAATTTTCTTAGTCTGTTTCTTTTTACTGCTGATATTCCTTAAGATATCTCGTCTGTATATCTAAATCAATTTTCTTACTAATCTCAGATAGTGAAAATGAGTGGAAGTAGAGGAAGAGCTAGGGGTCAAGGCAATGCCGCAGCACCAAATCAAATTCCCCCAGCCACAGAAGCAGTAATAGAAATTCAGCAGCAGCCGGACTTGGCTGATTTATATAAGAAGTTCGAAAAGCTTGGTGGCAAACCGTTCATTGGCAAAGAGTCAATTATTGACGCTCAAGATTGGGTAAGATCGTGTGAAAAGATTTTTAAAGGGCTAAAACTACATGATGAGCAGAAAAGACTTATAGCTTCTTGGCAACTCCAAGGAGAAGCTTCAGCTTGGTGGGAAACCATCATTATAGATGAACCCGAGGAAGAATTTACTTGGGATCGTTTTAAGGAAGTGTTTGAGAAACGTTACATGCCATCGGCGGGAGTTTCCAGAATATATCAGGAATTTCTGGATTTGAAACAAGGAAGTTTATCGTTTGAAGAATACTTGAATAAATTCAGCGAACTATCTAGGTTTGGCCCGGAATTGCTAAACACACCCCTTAAGAAAAACGAAAGGTTTATCCGTGGTATGAACCAGAAATATCATGAAAGAATGACGGGCCATGTTAAAGACTCTTTTTCAGATTTAGTGGATATGGGGTACAGGTACGCTACTCTTGACATACAGGAAGCAACTGTGGAGAGAGGTAATTCAGGTAGTCAAAATTGGAAGAAGCGAAAATTCGGTGGCAAGAAACCTTGGCAAGGCAACGAGAAGAAGAAGAGCATTCAGGGAAGCGCGGCAGAAAATGTCACTTGTTACAACTGCAAAGAGAAGGGCCACTATTCAAACAGCTGCCCAAAACCAAAGAAGCAAGTTAAGAAGGAAGAAACTGTTAGCGGAGCTAAAGAATGCTACAATTGTCATAAACCGGGACATTTTGTTAAAGATTGCCCAGTAATGAAGCCAGCGCAGGTGGCAAAAGTTTATACAATTAAGAAGGACCCCTCGACTTCTAAAGCTGATAAGGGAAAAAGCGTTTTGGAAGGTAACCTTATTATTAATGATAGAACTGTTAGAGTTTTATTTGATACAGGAGCTTCACATAGCTTTATCTCCCAACAAACTGCAAATGAATTAGGACTTAAAACTAAATTTGTTGACGATCCTATTTGCGTGAAAAATCCGGTTGGAGGTCCTGCAAATCTTTATTTATATTGTAAGAGAGTTCCTATTTCATATGATAGCTATCGATTTCCTACCAACCTTTTTGTCCTCGAATTTAATGAATTTGAAATCTTACTCGGTATAAACTGGTTATCGAAATACGAAGCTATATTGGAGTGTAGTAATCGGACAGTTTTATCAAAACGAATCTTGGAAATTTTATTGAAATCTCTTGTGAGAATCCAAGTCCAAGGAGAGATAGATTGATGTATACCTTGGGATATCTTGAACCCACTTTGCAGTCTATACCTGTTGTTCGGGATTTTTCCGACGTGTTTGAAGAAGTGAAATCTTTACCTCCTCATCGAGAAATAGAATTCCGAATCGATCTTGTACCTAATACTCGTCCTGTTGTTCACGCAAGTCGCAGGATGGCACCCAAGGAAAAGATTGAATTGGTTCATCAAACTGATGAGCTACGAGCAAAAGAATTAATTCGACCCAGTGTTTCTGAATGGGGCTCAGCCGTCGTATTTGTTGCTAAATCAGACGGATCTTTGAGATTGTCTGTAGATTACCGCGATCTAAATAAACAAACTCTCAAAAATAAATTCCCTCTACCAAGAATTGATGATCTATTCGACCAACTTCATGGCGCTCGTTTCTTTTCAAAAATGGATCTAGCCCAGGGATTCCATCAATTACGAATCGCCGAAGATTGTGTACATCTGACCGCTTTCAGAGGTCCTGATATGTTCTATGAATGGTTAGTTATGCCTTTTGGGATAACCAATGCTCCAGCATACTTCGTAGTTCTTATGACTCGTGTGTTTCGGGAAGTTTTGAATAAATTTGTGCTTGTATTCATTTATGATATCTTAATTTTCTCCAAAACTAAAGAAGAGCATGCCGAGCATCTTAGAATTGTTTTAGAAATTTTGAGGAGAAATGTTCTATATGCAAAATTTTCCAAATGCCACTTCTGGGTCAATGAAGTCAAATTCCTTGGCCATATAGTTAATGAAGAAGGAATTTCAGTAGATCCTAGTAAAATTTCCGCTATTCTTGATTGGAAACAACCCACTACTCCAAGAGAAGTTCGAAGCTTTTTGGGTTTAGCAGGCTATTACCGGAAATTCGTTCAAGATTTTTCTAAGTTGGCTAGTCCGCTGACTAAGTTAACAATGAAAAATGCAAAGTTCATTTGGACTCCAGAATGTTAAGAAGTTTTTCAAGAGTTGAAAAAGAGATTGACCACTGCTCCTGTTCTCACTATTGTTAACGGGAACCAAGGCTTATCTGTCTATACTGATGCATGTGGTGAAGGGGTAGGTGCAGTATTAATGCAAAATGGAAAGGTGGTTGCCTACGCGAGTAGATAATTACGTCCGCATGAGAAAAACTACCCGACGCACGATTTGGAACTTTTGGCTGTTGTTTTCGCTTTGAAAATATGGCGACACTATCTTCTGGGTAAGAATCTTTTCAGCTTTCCTAACAATTTATGAACTAACTTAACTAAATAAATATACCTAATAAACTCTCTTTGTTTTAGGTGAAAAATTCGAATTATTCACCGACCATAAATCTTTGAAATATCTTTTCACCAAGAAGGATCTGAATCTGCGACAACAACGTTGGTTGGAATTTCTAGCATCATATCACTTAGATATTCTGTATACACCCGGAAAGGCCAATGTAGTTGCAGACGCTTTGAGCAGAAGTTATGCTGTTCTTGCTTATCTAGTTATCACTCCTACTCTTCTTGAGAAAATCGCCAACAAGCAAAAAGAGGACCAGTTTCTTCAGGAAATATATGGGAGGATTCGTCGAGGTGAAGATTCCAGTTTTGCAATTGATGATAATGGGGTTATAAGTTTAAAAGGCAGGATTTGTGTCCCTGACATTCCAGAACTGAAACGTGAAGTATTGGATGAATGCCACAAGTCAAAATTCAACATCCATCCAGGAGTCAACAAAATGTATCGTGATGTTAAAAGGACATTCTGGTGGAAAACGATGAAGAGAGACATATCTATTTATGTGAGTCGGTGTACTACTTGTCAGCAAATCAAGAGCGACCAAAAGAAAGTTGCCGGTTTACTTCAACCTTTGGAAGTATCGAAATGGAAGTGGGATCAGGTATCGATGGATTTCATCGACGGATTGCCACGAACCAAGAAAGGCAATGAAGCGATTTGGGTTATTGTGGATTGTCTAACCAAAAATGCTCATTTCATTCCAGTTAAATCTACTCGGACTGCAGTAAGCTTGGCAGGTATATATATAAAGGAAATTGTTCGCCTCCATGGTATTCCCAGTAGTATAGTGAGTGATCGTGATCCGATCTTCACTAGTAGATTTTGGGAAGCATTCCAAGACGCATTGGGAACGAAATTAAATTTCAGTACTGCTTATCTCCCACAATCTGATGGGCAGACTGAGAGGGTCAACCGAATTTTAGAATACATACTGCGTGCTTGTGTGCATGATTTTGGTGGTTCTTGGAAGGACCATTTGTATCTGGTTGAATTCTCATATAACAACAGTTATCAGGCCAGTTTAGAAATGGCTCCTTTCGAAGCTTTATATGGTCATCCGTGTCGATCACCTACATGCTGGATCGAATCAGGTGACAGACTTGTTTTGGACCAGATATGATAAATGAAGCACTGAGAAGGTAGACTTTATTCGAAAGAAGTTATTAACTGCCCAAAGCCGTCAGAAGAGCTATTATGACCGTCGAAGGAGAAATTTGGAATTTCAAGTTGGAGATTCTGTATTTCTAAAAGTATCTCCGATGTGGGGTGTGTTGAGATTCGGGAAAACTGGAAATCTAGCACCGCGTTATATTGGTCCTTTTCCTGTTCTAGAAAGGATTGGTTCTATAGCATATAGAGTGCAGTTACCCAGCTGGTTGTCTGGCGTACATGATGTGTTCCACATTTCTAATCTTCGAAAATATGTGCACGATCCAGATGATATTATTGAAGAAGTTGCTCAGCAGGATCTTGAAATCACTCCCAACTTGGCAGTTAGAAGGGAACCGATAAAAATTGTTGATCGTGATGAGAAGCGATTAAGAAACAAGATTGTGAAGCTGGTCAAAGTTCAATGGAGTGGCGATCCAAAAGACTGTACTTGGGGGACCGAAGATAATATGAAGAAATCATATCCCAACTGCAGAATCAACATCTCGACTTAAAACTGTAAGTCATTTCCTTATTTATAAATTAGTCTATTCTTTATTTACGTTTCTCTGTCTTTCAATTTCGAGGACGAAATTTTCTTAAGGAGGGGATATTGTAACATCACGGAAATATTGAATTTAAAAATTTGGTAATTTATTGGAACTTTTAAAATTTAAATTTGAGAATTTCAAAAGAAATAAAATATTGTAATAAAATCACATAGTTATTTAATGTTAATAACTAAAATAACTTTTCTTTTAACAAAGTAAAATAAGAAACAAATTAACTAAACAAATAAGACTTAGTTTTACAAAAATAAAACAAGTTGCTGTAAACCATAGCAATGTAAACAAATAAACAAGCAAATATACAATCCAGGCCTATACAATTAGTCATATAAATAAGAAAATGAAACAAAATAACACTTAGCAAAAGATTAAAACAACAAGGTAACGAGAGTGTATGAAAAAAACAAAAAGAATATAATCTGTACTTATAAAGATCAAACAGCATGATCTGTAAACATGCAAGGATACGAAGCATGTAACATTTAATGCTTCATTAAATGCTTTCATATTCAGCCATACATAAGTACAACAAAAATAAAAATAAAAATAAAAAGAGGAGTCTTGCCTCAGCCGCACTCAAGTAAAGCCTGCACACCCGCTTATTTACATGACCATAGTTCTATTTGTTCAAAGAAAAACCCTAACAAAGAATAGAAAATAAACTTAAAAAAAAATATACAAGTTCAAAACTAATTGCTGAAGAAAGAAAAACAAACCAGAGTGGAGATTTAAAACTGTAGCTTCAAAACCAATATAGCCCATGTTTCAAATATTGCCAGGTGAGTAAACATCGACTTAAAGGCTTTAAGTTAACTGTAAAGATGATTCTTTGTTTCATGGCATTGTATATGTTTATCTTTGAATATAGTTTGGTAAATATATATATAGATATACAGGTTATTCTGCATATTTGTTCTTCTCTGTTATGGGTTACATGGTAGGTTTCCATTCAAAACTCCAGTAGTTTTCATCTGAATCATAGTAAAGCTTCAGTTTTAAAATCAAACAAGATAATGGACCGCAATATGGGTTATTAAAAGCAGATTTAAAACCCAAGGCTGTAAGATATCATCACTAAAGTTTGTTTACAGGAAATCAAAGGAAAATGTGAGTGAACACAATTTGGAAAGCTTCAAGTATGATTCAAAACTATGTAGATGATTTATAACAAGTATTAGGTTATACAGCTACATACAAATGAAAAGTTCATGTATGATAATGATGTTGTTCTGGACAAAATTGTCAGTCATCTTCTGTCCTGTTCTTTTCGAGATACAAGTTTAAATTAAGTTAAACTTCAAAATATCACTCCTCTGATCCCTGATGGATATATATTTGCAACAAATAAGTTAGTTTAAAACATCATCTATGGATTAAATTTTGTTGTAAGTTTGAACATAAAGGGTTGTCTCAGTAACCAAGATTTTATAGTAAAACCAATTTTTATGGTAAATTTAAGTATTGCAAATCGTTGATTTACTTACATAACTTAAATGAACAGGCCAAAATATGATTTTTGAATGCAATATTATGATTTTTATGTAAGCAGTTTAAAAGTATTTCGAATTAAAACCAAATTTGTATTCTTTCTAATTTCCATTGAACGATCCAATGATAATCGTTGCAATTTGAATTGAAGATAGTTTGAACTTCTATGGTGGCGAGAAAATTACTAAATAATTTTTCGAATGTATGAATTTGTCGAACGAACCCAATTTAGGGTTTAAGTGGAAGTTTGCAGTGTGTTGAAAAAAATGGTGTTTTGTCGCCACGACGCGATCGAGTTGCTTGGGATTGAACGTGATGGTGGTACAGGGGGTGTCATGGTGTGGCCGGAGTTCGAGCTCCTCTTGTGATCGGAGACGGGGTGGCGAGGCGTTTTGGTTGAATGGGTCGGCTGCGGTTTTTCGTACAAATGGCTACATTTTGGTTTCGAGCCGATGCCTTCAATCTGATGTTTGATTTCGAGTGTATGGGGTGTTAGTGACTTGCCGGAGTCATTGGTGAACGCCAGAGTGACGCCGCGGTGGTGTACACGCGCACAGGGGCGGCCGCGTGTCAGTGGTGCTCGCGTTTAAATGAAGTTTGTCTCAGCAATTAAAAAAAACAGAGAAGATGGATACGCGAACGAACAGAGAGAGACTCGGGGAAGAAATGAAAAGGGTCGAGTGTTTACTCGAGTGAACTGAAGATTTGCTCGGTTTGATTTCCAAAACCTGCAAACTAATAATGGTATGTAAATTGTTTAAACAAGTTTAAGTGATAATTGATGTATGACAATTAAATCAAGTTTTATTACAAGTTAATGAAATAAGTAAAAACTTAACAAAGTTTTTGGGATCTAATTAATATTTTAATCAAGTAATTAATATAAAACTAGTGTTGGAATTTAAATTAACATTTAAGTTCTCAAATTTGTAATAAATTGATTTCAAAAGTTTAAGAGAGATTTCTTTGTAAATATAAATTAGTGAATAATTTATATTTATTGATTATGAAAAATTTAACTATGAACTAATAGTTAATTAATTAAGTAATTTCGTTAAGAATTAAGGATTAATAATTGATTAACTAAGAAATTAAGAAATCAATGAATGAATAATTAAGTTTTATTAAGGTATTAATTAATGGTTATGAAAAGTAATTAAGAATGATTTGTAATTAAATTGATTAATAAACAATTAAGTATTTAATTAAATTTTTAATTAAGAATTTGTTAATTTTGAAACAATTAATCGAGTTAATTAAGATTTAATTTATTTATCCAAAATTTTATCATTGATTTAAAAATAATTATTTGGTAAATTTATTAAATCACATTCACTTTGATTGGTAAATAATTAACTATTTCTATGCACTAGATTGATATTTCTGTTGTGACTGTGATACTATGTGATGCACTGTGACTATGATTTGTTCTATATTGATGTGAAAACCCGGTTTGGCCGTAAAACGGCATTTAAACTTCGATGCGACAGGGAATCGGATTTCAGTTGGTTACCCGAAACCCACATCGAACCTGTGAATATTTGTGCATGACATCCACATGTTTTAAAATTTGACACTCACTATTCGAATTAGCCGGGAAAGGACCTTTGGGTCGTATAACCCATTTCGAATATGTGATTCGACGTTATGGATAGCAATTGAAGACCGGTGTTGAAGACCGGGTATTTGCGAGAGCGATAGGATGACCTGTCGATTGACTCTGCACCGAGTTGCTCCGGTATAGAGTTCTCCATATGTGATGGGGAATTCGATCGAGATTGTGGATATCCGGATTGCAAGGACTTCTTTTGGAAGTGCCTTCGGTTCTGTTCGATCCCGGAACAGACTTGTATGGATTGTATGTCTGACATTACAAGTTGAGATATAAAGCTGATTTCTTTCAAATATATTTCTATTTGTGGCGGAGAATTTATTCTTTTAGCTTAACACCCTTCTCTGAGACGTACGAGCTCAGAGGTTATGTAGTTGAAGGTTATCAGCGATATATTCCCAATTTGGTAATGTGACATGCTGAGTGTTGCTGTGAAATGATCATTGTGTTGATCATTTGTGATAAGATCATTTGTTTGATCGTTTATCTTTGTGATCATTTCTTTGATCATTTGTTGACCCAAAGCACAGCTTTTGTATAAAGCGTGTTTTTGTGGACGAGACTTCGTCGAGCCTCACACCCCGGTATGGTCAAAACAGGAAAGATGCAGCAGGGTTATGAGGGCTAGCTCCCTTTAGGGTATGTGCATTTCCTTATGGATAGAAGTGGTATCATGGTATGGAGCCCAGATACTTGACTTATGTTGATATCGCAGATATATATATATTACTTTGTGATTTGTTGCTGGGGCCCCGGTTAAAGGTTGTTTACAACCAGGAGATGGCATACTCGTGTCAGTTGTTACTCATTTTGAAGGGTAACCCGGCCTTGTGTTGGCAGAGATCCGGTTAGGTTCTCGGGGCGTCTTTCCAGAGGCGTTTCCATGTGGAAATGGGAAGTTCCTTGGCCTGACCATTTGTTGGAAATCCAAAGAAACAATACGAGCCCTGTACGGTTTTAGTTGTAGAACCTGCCATTAAATATGGTAGCTATAGTAGGCATAATATAATGGTACCTATGCTGGCTAAGATTAATATTCTACTTTTGAAATGTTTTCTTCACTATGCACTAGTAATAATATCAAAGAATTTCTTTTCTCGTACTAAGCATATTTAACTATCATAAGAAGATATCTCCTCCAATTCTGCGTTTGCATTGTGTGTGTGGCGGGAGGTCTTATGGTAGTTCCATTTTTAAAAGCATTCCGAAAATTCTTTTATAAAATCTTGTTTTATTTAAATGCAACTGTTTTTGTTTACTCATACCAGTCCCATGACTGATCCGGAGTTTATTGTTTTTTTTACTAAACTTTAGGTGCCCATTATTTCTACACGGGCAGCCTAGTAGCAGGTTTCTGTATTTTGGAGTAGCAGTATTTTGGAGCTCTTATCTTAGAGATATCTTAGGAGCTAATGGAGATTTCAGGTGTTAGCTTTTGGGAGTTCGTTATCATCTCTCTCATTTGAGAACTTTTGGATATATGTTCACTGTTGTATTATCATGATGTTGTATTTGGAGTTGTAGTGTATGTATTATGTACTCTGTTGCGGTATGGATATTATGTGGATGTTGTAACAGTAATGTTATTTATGATATTGATTCTGTTCCGCTGTTTTATATTCATCTAATTGTTGTTATAAGCTCCGGCGATGCGAATTTGATGTCGTTTATCGGACATCGAGTTTGGGTCGTCACAGGAAGGACGTCCCCGAGAACCAAATCGGATCTCTGCCAACACAAGGCCGGGTTACCCCTAACTGGGCAACTACTGACACGAGTATGCCATTTTCAGTCGTAACCAACCTTTAGCCGGGGCCCCAGCAACAAATCACAAAGTAATACATATATATATATATCTGCGATATCAACATAAGTTAAGTATCTGGGCTCCATACCATGATACGACTTCTATCCAGAAGGAAATGCACATACCCTAAGGGGTGCTACCCCCAATAACCTTGCTGCATCTTTCCTGTTTCGACCATTCCGGGGTGTGAGGTCCGACGAAGTCTCGTCCACAAAGCCACGCTTTGGTACAAAGCCATGCTTTGGGTCAACAAATGATCAAAGTAATGATCACAAAGATAAATGATCAAACAAATGATCATATCACAAATGATCAAACAATGATCATTTCACAGCAACACTCAGCATGTCACATTACCAAATTGGGAATATATCGCTGATTACCATCAACTACATAACCTCTGAGCTCGTATGTCTCAGATAAGGGTGTTAAGCTAAGAGAATAAATTCTCCACCACCAACAGAAATAAATTGTAATGTCAGACATAACAATCCATACAAGTCTGTTCTGAGTTCGAACAGAACCGAAGGCACTTCCAAAGAAGTCCTTGCAATGCGGATATTCACAATCCCGATCGGATTTCCCATCACTTAGGGAGTCTCTATACCGGCGCGACTCGGTGCAGAAACAATCGATAGGTCATCCTATCGCTTTCACAAATACCCGGCCTTCATCACCGGTCTTCAAATGCTATCCATAACATCAAATCACATATTCGGAATGGGTTATACGACACAAAGGTCCTTTCCCGGCTAAATCGAATAGTGAGCGAAAACATTTAAAACATATGGATATGAGATTTCAATTAAGTCACAACTTAATAATTCAAAACTTTCTTTTCAAATGGTTTAAACCAATTACCATTTCAAATCTTTAACAAAAAGATTTATTTCACAAAATTCCATTTACGGATTTCAAAACAATTTCCATTTCATTTGGATTAACTCGTTTAAAGTCTTTAAATTAAAGATTTATCTTATAGCTTTCAAACCGTTCCCAAATATTCACTTTCAAAATTCATTTCCAAATTTTCATCAATAACTTGGTAAACTATTTCAATTTAAACTTGAAATCCCTTTTTATATAATTTGAAATTCGTTTCTCCTGTGAAAGTCTTTTTATCATTTAGAAACAACAGTCTTATGTGGAAAAACCCGATTTCATTTATACTCAAATTTTCAAAAATAATACTTTAAAAATGGTTTAACTCATAATGACTAGTATAACATCGTTAATCCCTAGTTTCAAATTACAGAATTCAATTTCAATATTGAATTCAAATTTATATCAAAGTATTTAAATTCTAAAACTTAATCAAGTAATTTAAAAATAAATTTTTATTTTGAAATTCCTTTCCAAAAGCTTTTCACATTTATTCCGATTCCATTTCCAAAACATTTGAATTTAAAAATTCAAATTTTAAACTATTTCAAAATCTGTGACTTAATCGATTTCCTCGTGAAATCCATCATTGTGTGTGTATGGTGTGGTCCAGGGGTTTAACACAATAGTGCAACATCATTCAACCATCACAGATCAAAATACAGAAATATAGTTGATAAGTAGTATAACTATAACGCTCATCTTTATTTACAGATCACAGATCACAGATATAAATTACAGATACATAAGTCACACAGCTCAAAACAAAGCATCACCTATCAGGGGTATCAAACGAAACAACTATTCAGCCAAGTCCAAACATTCACAAATGAATTTATTAATCAAATAATTAATTTAAATCGGATGTATCAATTATTAATCCGGGTTAATTATCATAATTTAATTACAAATTATTTGAAATAAATTTCCACTCATAATTTATTAGTTAGCCCTTAATTATTAACTATCATTCTTAATCAGTGAATCAATTAATCTTTAATTATTAAATTAATCTTAATTAATCACCATTATCCATTAATCTTTTAAATTTATTAACAAGTAATTTACTCAAATTTCAATCATCATTTAATTGATTACATTCATTAATTATCTATTATTACTTCTCTAAGTAATTATGTTTTCTAAAATATTCATGTGATTATTATGAACTAATTAACTTAAGTGATAAATCTGAACTAATCCAGTTAACTCACTTAATTATATTTATTAATTAATTCTTTAATTATTGTTATTAAGTAATTACACTTCACAATTCCATAAATGATTATTATTAAATAAATCGATCTAATTCATTGTTCTCAAATTCCCTTTTTCAATTCCATTTTAAATTCAAGATTGAAATGAATTCTTATTTATCTTTAAATAAGTTTAAAATAGAATTTTCTAACATTTTAAATTTACATGTTAAAGAACAATTTATTATAAAGGAAATTCTTAAAGAGCTACATATCAATTTTCCTTTCCTCTTTTTAACTTTAGTATATTTAATTTATTTTAAACACTTAAGTTATAAACTAAAATTCATTTTAAAAATTTAAAAATCTGATTTAAAATTTATTTCAGGTTTAAACTTTTAAGTTTCAGCTTGTTTAAATCTTCCGTCTACAATTCAGTCTTATTTTGAATTCAAATTGCTCCAAACATTTAGTTGCTTTTAAAGTTATAAAAGAAAACAATTTGAAATTTAAACTTTATTTGTTTTCAAATTTAACTCCAATTCAACTTGAATTTGTATTTTTAATTTAGCCTAAAATTCTAGAAACGGGTTCAGGTTGAAAATTTTGATCAACTCTTTCAACCCGAGGCTTCCCGTTCTCACTTCGAGTCCAACCCACAGAATCTCGAGTAAAGCTTCGAGTCAACACACGAGAGTTTACCCAGCTTCTTCTTCAACGACGCAACCCACAGCCAAACCCAAATCCCAACGTGCACGTGCACGTGTATGCGCACGATCGCCGACGCCGACCATCAACGGCCATTTCTGCAAGTCACAAACCAAACTCGCAACCCATCCCAAACATCTGGACCACCCAGTTATCTCGAAATCAAATTCGAGGAGCTCAACCCAAACCTGGAAATTGCATCTTCCTCCACACCCATACCTGGCAACGCCGCGTTCGTGCAGCTCTGACCATTGGAATTCGCGCAACCCCGGCCACGCACGGGTCAACCCTTCCTCTACCATTACCCCAAACCACGTTGAACTCGATCCCTCCCTGACTCCACGCGAGCACGAGAATTAGGCCGAACCCAAAAATCCACGTTAAACCCTAAATTCGATTCATCACAAGCATTCTTGCATTGAAAATATTTTTTAGCATTTTTCCTGAAATCATCGATCAACCACCTATCTCCAAACGAAAATTCCAACATCTCAGATTTGCTAAATTTCCAGAAATTGATTAAAAAGCACATTCGGTTCAATTTGAAACTATATGCTGCACACTCAACTAAAAATCCTTATATTTGTTTTAAAAATCTTATCTTGGGCTGTTAATTCAAGCTATATGATTGAATCCATAATTCAAGATATTCGAAATTTCCAGAGACTTAAGTTTTTACTGTAAACATTTGATTTTTCTACTTCATATGCATTTATATTCCACAAGACAATTTTTAGGTTATATCTCATTCTTAAATACGACTATTTCATTTTAAAACCAAAGCCTAATATTGATTAGAAAAAAAGAAGTTGAATTCCTTTGTTGTTCTGCACTCTGAGATTTAACAGAGAAGTTATAAATTTTTTTCTAATGCCTGCATACATCAAGCTTCAGAAATTTGCAAACCCATATCTCAAAACAATATTGATCACGGCAATAATATTCAACTATATCACACTTTAAAATTTTTAAAGGTGGAGTTACTCACTTTCGAGATAATGTTGACTCCCAAAGTTGAGGTTGAAATCTGTTTTATCTGAAGCTTTTCTTTGCTCCTAAACTGTCAAGCTTTGATTGATTGGAAAATGTTTTATGTTGAATGATTGTTTGAGTTAAAGAATGACCTTTATACTTCAGTTTATAATGGTGAACAAAACTGAGATGAGAAGGTGATGTATATAAAAATGAAGTTATAGGTGATGTTGTAGTGTATAAGGTGATGGTTTATGTTGTACAATAGTCATGGCTGAAGATAATTTTAGCTCCTATTTGTATGTACTTTGATTTGTTTTCATCATTTTGCAAGTGTGCATGCATATATACTTTCCTGTCATATTTATATCAGAGGTTAACTTTATAAAGGGAGGCTGAATTGATTTAAACAACTTGAAATTTGACTTTGGTTTGCTAGCATTTAATGAAAGGGTCCTTTTGTGTATACTACTAGCTTATTTTATGCATAAATATGTTTTTACTTTAGCTTTGCATTTCTTTATTTCTGCCTGCAACGCTTTACTTTGATTACCTGCACATTTATGTTGAGATATTTTATTTTTGCTTTGTTTTCTTCATTTTTTTCTTTGTTGCTTTTTACTTGTGTTAGTGTTCATACTTATGCTGATACTTATTATTATTTCAAACCATTTGTAACAATTTCTATTTATTTTAAAAACCATTTATTTAAGATTTTATCTCAAATCCAATATATACATATATATTCACATATATACAAATTTCCAAATTCATATGACTTAATATATTTTCTATTTGAATCGGGGAAACTCGCTGCCTTTTATAATCAATGTTACAAACTTTAAGTCAAAAATTCATTTAAATTATCAATTTAAATTCATAAAATCCGGGGTCGTTACAGATTTGGGTGATCCCTATCTGAAAACACTTCGAACCAATGTATACGTTCGAAAGTTAAGACATGTTGAAGATGTTGATTTTTGAAGACTGTGGATCTTCATAGCATGAGGAATGCTTGTTGACATGCTCTAGGTCGCTCCCATTATAGAGCTATTTATAGCAGTGGTCTCCTCGTTGTGGAGATTTTTTCGAATTACAAGGGCTTCTCGCCTAGTAATAGCTGAGGAAAGTGCCTTCGATTTCGTTCAGTCCCAGAATGGACTTGTATGGATGTTTGTGTGACATTGTATTCTAAATCACATTTGAGTGATTTCTATATAAGTATATCAGTTGGTGGTGAAGAAAGCAACTTCTTTCTTCTTAACACCCTTTCCTAAGACATACGAGCTCAGGAAGTTATACTTTTCTTGAAATCAACAATCTGACGTGGAATGACAATGTGGCATTCAAAGTGGAACCTGTGACGACCCGGAATTTTTAAGCAATTTAAATTGGAATATTAAATTGATTTGGAATAATAAGAAGTTTAATTTTTAACTTGAATTTCAAATATCAATATTTATTGGATAATTATTTATTGAATTTAATTATTGGAAATTGGGTAAAATGTGAAATCTGGAATTTTAAGCCTGTTAAAAATAATTTGAAGGCTTGTAAAATTTATATTGATAACACAGAAAATCATAGAAGTTGTAAAATTGAAATTAACAGTGGTTTGTTCATTTTTAAAATTTTATTGTTTAAATTGAATTTAAAAAATAGCCTTCCGGGGCACAGTCTCGGAATTCGACGAAACCAGTTCCATTGGATCCGTAATATTTTATTTTTATCGGATTTCAATTTTCGGAGTGTTTGGAGTTGTTGTGTGAGCGTACGTTTTATAAACGCGCTGAAATCTATATCGAATCAAATTTAATAACTGGGTACCTAAACAAGATATTTTGAATATAAAAATATTTAATTTTAAATCAGCTGCTACCTGTAATTCCTTAAGCCTACAAATCTCTGTTGTAGCCGACAATCTTCTGAAGCAAGCCGTTTCCCCTCGTTTTAAAATATGACTTCTTTCCCCTTCTTTCGTTTCGGCCGAACCTTTAAAGAAATGGCTGAAGCTTTAACAAATCAAAGCAATTAAAAGAAAAACAAATAAGGGCTATAGCAGTTAAAACTATTAAATCAAAATCAAAATCAAACGAGGAAGGAAATCATAGCTGAAGCCCTTTATCCCAAATCGAATCACCGTGCTAACAAAATATTTTTTCTTAAACAAATCGAAGGAATGGCGATTTTAGGTGCTCGAACTCATACGCGCTTCGTCTAGTTGGGGGCGCGATTGGGTAGCGACGCTTTCGAGTTTGGCATCGACTAGAAGGGACTCACGAGTAGTTTGGGTTACCTGGAAGGGCCGTGGCGTCGTGTGAAGGTGATCGCTGCTGGAATGAATCCAGTGCAAGGGCACGTGGGATTGAGGGTTGCGATTTCTTTTGACCATGAACTCAAGTTGTTGTGAAGGCGGCTGCGTTCATATAGGGATGGATAGAGCTTCGATTTGGGGACGAGGTTTGTAACGACCCACTATTTTGTACTATTCGAATTCGACAATAATAGAACATGTCAAGCTGGAATAGTTCAAAATAATAGATTGTAAATATAGCTATGGAACAAATGAAACCAAATACACAGAATCACAGACACAGATACCAGAATCTCACAGCGGAATATAAAATAATACAGTGGTTCATGAAGCCACTGAAAACCATTACCAACAGAAATACATTGTTTACAAATCTTTAGTACAATTTTTAAGCCATAAGCAAAAATAGTTCCCAAATGTCTTGAATTACAAAATATATAAAGACGAAGAAGCTTCCAACTAGCAAGAGTGATCTAGTCCTAGCTCCAGAAAGAAAAGCTGAATCTGCAACTCAGGCTGACCCGAGCGTACAATAAAACAAAACACTCGAGTCAGGACATACATACTTATATAATGTAAGCTAAATCAAGTGTACTGTAATGTAAAGAGCAAGTAACTTAAAGGATGCTTGGGATCGCCCATCCTCTAAGGATCCGTTAAACTATTTACTATATAGTATATTGCGCTATTATAATAGTGTCTATATTAAAATAAACTTACTTTTTAATAGCGTTAAGGGGTTACCCATATAGCCCTTAACACGTAATAGTCCCAGTAGTCCATCCAATATCATAGCTCCTCCTGATCGGGAAGCAACTAGAGGATACCACACGGGCTACGGGAGAAAACCAAACTCGTACAAGGCTCGATATGGTAGGTGACACGGCACAACTAGGCAATGCCAGGGTAGATATACCAATTGCTATCCGGACCGGTGGTAACGCGAAGCCGCAGCAACCGCCCACCTCGAACAACACTCCCAAATCAAAGGTGCGCACCAAAACAATCACAAGAGTAATAGAATGGCATACGAAGAAGTGCGTTCGATCAGAGGAGCTACCTCATTAATCCGAGAATCGCTCCTGTTTTAGCCACCTTATGCCAACTCACGGGAGTCGGGTCCACGTATATACCTTTCAAGAAACCGCCCCCCCACCATCCTACTTCATTCTGGAATCTCCACCGCGTACACGGTTGTCAAAGTGGTTTTCGGTATCGACAGAGAGTATGCCCATATCCGATCCCGGTCTCTTTGCTAACCAAACGTTATTATAACCCGTGGTTATAGTTTGAAAAATGGTATTTATTTTTCCAAATCAATATATATTTCAAATACCTTAGATTTTCAAATCCTTGATTTAAACATTTTCTTTAAAAATATACCATTTCAATTTATTCAATCAAATTTGGAATTTATTTCTTTTATAATAGAAATCATATTTTCCTTTAAAATCTATCCAAACTCAATTTCTAGATTCTTTTATTTATTACATATTTAAATTCCAAAGTTTAATTTATTCTCAAAAATCTTCCATAGATTTTCAAATAAATCCATCTTAATTTCTACAGCATTCAGGAAATGCTGTCTAAAGTTATGAGTTTAACCTAGTCAAATTTCAAAAGATAGCACTTAAATGCGGTTGTAGATTTTTTAGATTTAAAATCTATTTCTAAATATAACTTGTTATATATATATAATTCTCTAAATTTAAATCTTATTCTTTCAAAACTCCAGAACTTTTGGAACAAGTTATACTAAAATTTTATTCTATATTTATTTACTTTTAACATTTAAAACATTATAAAAATTTTACTAGAATATCCTCAATTTCTTAAAAAAATAATTTAAAATATTTCCAGAAAATAATATATATAAACCACGGGCCTGTATAAGATTTTCTAGCCTAGGTCAAGTGAAACGGATTTATATCATTTCAATCCGATATTTACAAATCCCGGGTTCTATCATTTCGAACCCGCAATCCCAAGATAAATTTACAGCAGTTAAGTGAACAATAATAATCAATTAGGCCTATCATTTCAGCCATAACAATATATATATAACAGGGAACTTGCAGTGTGATTTAAGCAGTAAATAATAACATAATATAACTGCAGATATCATATAACATATAAATAACTGATGGGGTGTCAATTTAATGGGGTTTATCATTCTATATCACACTACAGACAGATAATAGTGAAATACAAATTTACACATACACTTGCAATAATTTACGAAATATAAATACGTATGTCTGGTGAGAAATACTCACCTGGATGTTGCAGAAATTTTGAATTCAAAATTTGAAAATTCACTGGTATAGACTGACAGAGAATAACAGTCAAATTTTCCGGGCGTCGCCTAGATTTAGATCTAGAACAAATTTCAAAATATAGGAACGCGACTTAGATTTTGTAGTCAACGAAAAATTTAAAGATAGGAAAAGAATTTTTTGACTTGCTCGACCAAATTTTTTCTAAAACACGATTGCAAAAATCTATATGAATACGAGAACACATGCACCACTTCTTCCTCCTAGCTTGTTCATGCTCATCACATACTTATGCACTGTCTTCCCTTCATTCATTCATCATTTTCACTTCTTTTTTTTCACAAATGGTTTCCAACATTCTTCAAAAATCATTTCAGATCACACTTTACACAGACTCAACAATTTTGCACTAACCCGAGTTTCTTCCTACTAGCTTCGAGTCAGCCCCGGCCTATCTTCGAGTCACAAAACATTCTGCTTCGGGTTACATAAGCATCTACTTCGAGTCATTTGTGGAAGTGTTGAAACACTTCAATTTCCAGAAATCCACCTTCTCTGGCCTTCACTGCCATTCCTTCCTCCTACCACTGACTTCACCTATCTCAGCCACCTCCTATACCCCATGCTAGTGTGTCAGACCATCTCAGCCCCTGGATTTGTGTGTGTTTCTGATGTGCAGGTCCTGTGCACGTGCACACTCCAGGTATGCTAACAGTTGCATCATTTTCCCACTTCTTCCCAAAGCTTTCTACTGCTAACCAACTTCAAAATTTAACTGCATCACCAGACATCACTTCACCAGATGCACCTTTCATATCTGCCAGTCTTCACTCAACCTTCCCCCTTCCAGATTTCCAGACCTGGCAGCTTCACCAACCTCAACTATTTACAACTACATTCAGTCACCCATGCTAGTCTCTCATGCCATTTACACTGCTACATCTAGTGCAAGTGCAGACTGAAATTCATGCAGATCTGAACCCCATACATATGTAAACTGAAACCATGTCTCCTATGATACTTATAACATGCTTACATGATGCAAACTAAAATCATATTCATATGCACTGACTCCTACCATGATGCAGACACACTTTTACACAAGATTCATATGAATGGTGGGTCTGACACTTAATATGTATATAGATGCACTGAAAACATATGCCTACCTGATGCAGACAAACTCCTATACCAATTTATAGCCTACCTCTTCCACTGCAGGCTTCATCAAAAGAACACACACCCCAGATCTACAACTGATATCATGTTAGACACATTTAAACTTCCCTATATGCTACTCTGTAAAACATGTAGACAGCACAACATGAACCTCATACCAAAATTGGGCATGGCCGAGCAAGTCAGAGGAAGAAGACACATAGTATAGGAAAAGAAAAGGAAGATGATTACCTGATTTGAGCAAAAGAACTGACAGGAGTATGCAGAGGAATATGAAGAGAGAGATGCAAAATATATAGGCAAAGACTTGATATATGCAGAGGAATCAAAGGCAGTTACACTTGAATATGCTATTGGTCGGTTTCAAAAGAAGAATGCAAGCACTTATCCTCTGGCGTGATTAAAGGAGAGGCATGCATTAGATTGAAGAACTGATAAATTTGATAAGGCTTGAGATAATTGTTTTATAACTGAAGGTCGAAGTTAGGGGGAAAGATTGATGCCAGTTCAGTTTCATATTCATGTTTTATTTTTGATAACCGAAGGCTAAAAGGAGCTGATATGTTGATGCATGATTTTCCAGTGAACATGTGTATTTCGAATCACAATTCCTGGCTTGATAATAAAATCAGATAAATTCTTGCATGCGTGATCTAAGGCAGCGAATGGTGAGATGGAGATATATGTAAATGCAGAGCTTTTCTATTTCTAAACAAACGTTCAGCCTTTTTATTTTCCAGTGTATAAATCATTATTCGAACGTAATCTCAGTGCTTTTCATTAGTTTGTGTATGTGTTGCGATTTTGTGTTTGTGATAGGGCCGATGATTTTGCATGCTTCAGTTTAAAATATGAACGTGTACAAGAAAAAAAAGAAAAACAGCCGAGAGAAGAAAATAAAAGTTTGAACGTTTTGAATATATATAAATGTTGTGATTTAATTTAGTTAAATCTTCTTCTGATTTAGATTGATATTTTTAAATGCAACGTTACGTTTTTATGTAGTCGGTTAAAATTTAACGTATGTCAAAGATTATATAAAACAACGGTCCTTTAAAACGAACCAACGTCCGTCTTAAAATCACTGACCAAAAATTTTCTTCAGAAAAATTTGAAAATATTATTTTTACACTGCGTTAAACAGACGCAGTCTAAAATATCAAAAATTTTCACAAAAATAACATTTTGAAAACACACGTTTTATAACGTCACATTAACCCGATAAATCACGCGTCTTTCAAACTCGAAATTTAACGGTTCAATCCTAGCTTAAAATTTTACAGTTATTATTTAATTTTATTGTCATATAAAATTTTCAAAATATATCTCAAATTTAAATATTTAACTATATTGTTAAACCCAATTTATAGAATATATTATAAAAAAAATAAAAACAAATTAAATAAATTAAATAAAATAACAACTGAACTAGGGTTGTTACACTCTCCCCCACTTAAGAACTTTTCGTCCTCGAAAAGGAACGAAAGAAAAAGAACAAAGGAAGAATAAGCTAGATAGATAGGTACCTTAAACGAATAGTTCTGGATTTGAAGCACGGATGCTCTCCTCCGTTTCCCATGTGCAATCTCGCTCATCGGTGCTCCATTGCACTTTGACCAACGGGACGGATTTTCTTCTGAGTTGTTTCGTACCTTGATCGACGATACGAAGCGGCTTTCTTTCAATAGTTAGATCGGGTTCGATGTCCAGACCATCGAGAGCAGTAGGCTGGATGACTAAAGATGGATCGTGAAGACAGCGGCGAAGGTGAGATACATGGAAGACATTGTGAATTCCGGCAAATTTCTCTGGTAGATCCAGTCTATATGCCAGAGATCCAATTCTCTCCAAGATACGGAATGGACCGATGAATCTAGGTGCTAGCTTTCCTCTCCGACCAAACCGGACTACATTCTTTAAAGGAGAGATCTTCAGAAACACCAAATCACCAACATCAAATTCTAACCTTCTTCTACGCCGATCAGCGTACTTCTTTTGTCTGTCTTGAGCAACCTTTAATCTCCTCTTAATCTCCTCTACTTTCTCTGAAGCTTCTAGAATCATCTCCGGACCAAGGACTAAGCGGTTACCAGACTCAATCCAACAAGAAGGAGATCTACACGGTTTCCCGTATAGAGCAGCAAAAGGGGACATCTTAAGACTAGCCTGAAAAGATAGAATGAGATACGGATAGAGAACTAAGATAAAATAAGAACAAAGGATTGGAATTTATACCTGATAACTGTTGTTATAGGTGAATTCCACAAGATGGAGATGATCTTCCCAAGATCCTCCATAGTCTAAGATGCAAGCACGAAGAAGATCTTCAAGAATTTGATTTACCCTCTCCGTCTGACCGTCAGTTTGTGGGTGGTAAGCAGTGCTCAGGTTCAAACGAGTACCCAAGGACTCTTGGAACGCTTTCCAAAACTGACTAGTGAAAATGGGGTCACGATCGCAGACAATGCTAAGAGGAACGCCATGGAGACGAACAATCTCCCTCATATAAATCTCAGATAAACTCGAAGCTGTGCGGGTAGATCTGACTGGAATAAAATGAGCGGACTTAGTCAATCTATCCACAATGACCCAGATGCTTTCATTTCCCCTCCGAGATCTCGGCAATCCATCAATAAAGTCCATAGAAACTTGTTCCCACTTCCAGTTTGGAATTTCCAAAGGCTGCAATAAACCGGGTGTTTTCTGATGGTCTGCCTTAACTTGCTGGCAAGTCGCACATCTACTGACAAAGATGGAGACATCTCGCTTCATACCCTTCCACCAGTATAGCTTCTTCAAATCCTGATACATTTTAGCTACGCCGGGATGGATAGAAAGTCGGGACTGATGATGTTCCCGAAGTAATTCCTGCCTCAAACCGTCAACATTCGGCACACAAATCCTTCCATTTATCCTTAAAACTCCTTTATCATCGATCTGAGCTCCCTTTCCATCAGAGCTATTACCACCAATTCTGCTACGAACACTTCCTTTTATACGCCTAAGCATCTCGTCTTCATCTTGTTTAGCCACGATACGATCCAAAAGAGGGGAAGATACAAAAATCTGACATAACAAAGATTTCTTCCTGCTTAGCGCATCTGCCACTACATTGGCTTTCCCAGGAGTATAGTTGATGTCGAGGTCATATGCAGCAAGGAACTCGAGCCATCGCACTTGTCTCTGATTTAAATCTTTCTGGGTAAAGATATATTTCAGAGATTTATGATCAGTAAAGAGATCAAACTTAGCTCCCAAGAGATGGTGTCTCCAAAGCTTCAAAGCAAATACAACAGCCAGCAATTCTAAATCGTGGGCAGCGTAATTAGCTTCATGTGTCTTCAGCTGACGACTAGCATAAGCAATTACTCTCCCATCTTGCATCAACACTGCTCCCAATCCTTCTCGACAAGCATCGGTGAATACCGTTAATCTTTCACTTCCATTTGGTACAGTAAGTACTGGGGCGGAGGTGAGCTTATCCTTTAACTCTTTGAAAGCAGCTTTACACTTATCGCTCCATACAAACTTGACATTCTTCCGAGTAAGAGCCGTCAGAGGTGCCGAAATCCGAGCAAAGTTCTCAATGAATCTTCGGTAGTAGCCGGCAAGGCCTAGAAAACTACGGATATCGGTAGGAGTCTTAGGTTCTTCCCAATCTTGGATTGTAGCAATCTTGACTGGATCTACAGAAACTCCTTCTCTAGAGACAATATGCCCAAGGAATCGGACTTCTTCTTCCCAGAAATGGCATTTAGAGAACTTAGCCTTCAATTGGTGATTCCGGAGAGTCTCTAAAACATACTTCAGATGGACTTTATGTTCTTCCTCAGACTTGGAGAAAACCAGGATGTCATCAATAAAGACAAGGACAAATTTATTGAGCACGTCGCGGAAAACTCGGTTCATCAAGTCGACGAAGAAAGCAGGGGCATTTGTCAAGCCAAAAGGCATAACTAGCCATTCAAAGAAACCATTCTCCGTTCTAAAAGCAGTTTTCGGAATGCTTTCCTCAGCAATTCTGAGCTGATGGAAACCTGTAGCTAAATCAAGCTGAGAGAAAACAGTTGCTCCATAAAGTTGATCGAACATATCATTTATGCGGGGCATAGGATATCTGTTCTTCATGGTAAGCTTGTTGAGTTCTCTATAATCAACACACATCTTGAGAGAACCATCGGATTTTGTGACAAAGACAACAGCTGCTCCCCATTCTGAGAAGCTAGGTCTGATCAGACCTTTAGAAGATAAGTCTTGAATCAGATTCCTTAATTCGCTCTTTTCTCGTGGTGCCATTCTTCTAGGTGGAAGGACTACAGGTCGTGCTCCAGGGATAAGATCGATACGGAAATCAATTTCACGTTTTGGAGGCAAAGAGGTGACTTCTCCAAACACATCGGGAAATAGTTTGACTACAGGGGTCAAATGTATATCATCTGGGAAAGTGTCAAGAGAATAGATGAAACTACCAGCAAACTCCTGAGGCAGCTTACACTGGATCTCTAATGGATTCCCTAAATCATCTTTAAGAACAACAGTACGAGAACTACAAGAGATATCTGCACCATGCCTATCTAACCAATCGCCTCCGAGTAAAAGGTCGAAAGCGTCGAAACCCAAAACATAAAAGTCTCCTGTGAAGCATTGTTGGAAATGGAGGAGCTTCACATCCCTACAAACTTTACTAAGGTTCGCAGGACCACCGATGGGGTTTGAGACACATAAGGGTATGGGAGAAAGTTCAGGAGAAAGGCGATGTTCAAATTTATTACAGAGATCAGATGAAATGAAGCTGTGGGAAGCTCCGGTATCGAATAAAACTCGAACCGGTAATTTGAACAAAGTAAAAGATCCTTGAAGAGTACCTTGAGAATCATCTGGGACTGGATCTGATACTGGTGCAGGTGCAGGCTGCGGAGCTGTAGAAGATGCAGAAGTTACTGCAAAGACTCCAGATGTTGTGCCTCTCTTTTGAGTGGGACAATCCTTCTTGAAGTGTCCTGGCTGGAGGCAGATGTGACATAGATCTCTCCTAGCAAACTGAGTAGGTGGTGGAATGGCAGCACCCAAAGTAGGACAACGATTAGCAAAATGTCCTTTCTGGTGGCACCTATGGCAGGTGATGGTAGACAGATCTACAGGTGGCCTCGCAGAAACAGAAGATGATGATGATCCCAACCCTTGAGCCTTGTTCCTCTTATGACGGTAGAAATTTGACTTCCTTTTTCTTGAATTACCGGAAGACCGAGCTGATGCAGACTGGGCAGCTGGAGTGTTCTTAGATGTAGGGTTCTCGTACCGGAGAGCCATATCCATCAATGCCGTAAATGTCCCATGCACATGAGTAATGAGTCGATCGTAGAACTCAGGTCGAGCTCCAGCGATAAACTTCTCGTTCAGCTTGAGTGGGGTGTCAATCAGGTTCAGACCATACTGTGAGAGTTCGTTAAACTTCCTCTCATACTCCGTGAAGGTCATATTGCCTTGCTTAAGATCCAAGAATTCCCTATAGAGCTGAGACTTGCCCGCTTCAGGCATCCACTTGGCCAGAAAGGCCTCCCTAAAGCACGATAAGAGTTTAAGAGATAGATTCAAAGATGGAGTTCAAATTCGAATTTCTTGACAACCAAAAGATACCTAAATTGCTCCCAAGTGAGGTCAGCCTCATTTGTCTGAGCAGTAATAGATAGCCACCAATCTAAAGCAGCGCCCTTCATTTGCCAGGCTGCGAGTTGCCTTTGCTGGGCATTAGTAATCTCGAGGCAGGAGAAAATCCTTTCTAGATCTCGAAGCCATTGCTGAGCTTCTATGATAGTCTCTGTCCCCATAAATTTTGTGCCACCTAACTCAACATAGTCCTTGCATAATTTAGTGAAACGGACAGGGGCAGCAGGAGGAGGAGCAGCTTGCCCTCGACCTCGGTTGTTTCTCCTATTCATCCTGAAAGGTTAAGAATGGATTCTAAAGACAGAAGAAAAAATCAAGATATTCTAGGATAAGACAAAGTCTAAGCAATTTACAAAAGCTCGAATATAACGATGAAGAGAAGGCAGAAGGGTTTGGAAAACTTATTTTAAAACACGAAGTTTTATTCTAAAATACTTCTTTTAAAATCTTTTTGAAAATCATTTTATACCCTTAAAATACGTTCTCTCACAAGAAAAGATTCCGGAATTTGGCTTCACTCATTCTAGAGTATTGCTACTCTATCTCTAATGGGTTTTTGTTCCTTAGGCTATGTTTTAAACCTGGCTCTGATACCAACTGTAACGACCCACTATTTTGTACTATTCGAATTCGACAATAATAGAACATGTCAAGCTGGAATAGTTCAAAATAATAGATTGTAAATATAGCTATGGAACAAATGAAACCAAATACACAGAATCACAGACACAAATACCAGAATCTCACAGCGGAATATAAAATAATACAGTGGTTCATGAAGCCACTGAAAACCATTACCAACAGAAATACATTGTTTACAAATCTTTAGTAAAATTTTTAAGCCATAAGCAAAAATAGTTCCCAAATGTCTTGAATTACAAAATATATAAAGACGAAGAAGCTTCCAACTAGCAAGAGTGATCTAGTCCTAGCTCCAGAAAGAAAAGCTGAATCTGCAACTCAGGCTGACCCGAGCGTACAATAAAACAAAACACTCGAGTCAGGACATACATACTTATTTAATGTAAGCTAAATCAAGTGTACTGTAATGTAAAGAGCAAGTAACTTAAAGGATGCTTGGGATCGCCCATCCTCTAAGGATCCGTTAAACTATTTACTATATAGTATATTGCGCTATTATAATAGTGTCTATATTAAAATAAACTTACTTTTTAATAGCGTTAAGGGGTTACCCATATAGCCCTTAACACGTAATAGTCCCAGTAGTCCATCCAATATCATAGCTCCTCCTGATCGGGAAGCAACTAGAGGATACCACACGGGCTACGGGAGAAAACCAAACTCGTACAAGGCTCGATATGGTAGGTGACACGGCACAACTAGGCAATGCCAGGGTAGATATACCAATTGCTATCCGGACCGGTGGTAACGCGAAGCCGCAGCAACCGCCCACCTCGAACAACACTCCCAAATCAAAGGTGCGCACCAAAACAATCACAAGAGTAATAGAATGGCATACGAAGAAGTGCGTTCGATCAGAGGAGCTACCTCATTAATCCGAGAATCGCTCCTGTTTTAGCCACCTTATGCCAACTCACGGGAGTCGGGTCCACGTATATACCTTTCAAGAAACCGCCCCCCCACCATCCTACTTCATTCTGGAATCTCCACCGCGTACACGGTTGTCAAAGTGGTTTTCGGTATCGACAGAGAGTATGCCCATATCCGATCCCGGTCTCTTTGCTAACCAAACGTTATTATAACCCGTGGTTATAGTTTGAAAAATGGTATTTATTTTTCCAAATCAATATATATTTCAAATACCTTAGATTTTCAAATCCTTGATTTAAACATTTTCTTTAAAAATATACCATTTCAATTTATTCAATCAAATTTGGAATTTATTTCTTTTATAATAGAAATCATATTTTCCTTTAAAATCTATCCAAACTCAATTTCTAGATTCTTTTATTTATTACATATTTAAATTCCAAAGTTTAATTTATTCTCAAAAATCTTCCATAGATTTTCAAATAAATCCATCTTAATTTCTACAGCATTCAGGAAATGCTGTCTAAAGTTATGAGTTTAACCTAGTCAAATTTCAAAAGATAGCACTTAAATGCGGTTGTAGATTTTTTAGATTTAAAATCTATTTCTAAATATAACTTGTTATATATATATAATTCTCTAAATTTAAATCTTATTCTTTCAAAACTCCAGAACTTTTGGAACAAGTTATACTAAAATTTTATTCTATATTTATTTACTTTTAACATTTAAAACATTATAAAAATTTTACTAGAATATCCTCAATTTCTTAAAAAAATAATTTAAAATATTTCCAGAAAATAATATATATAAACCACGGGCCTGTATAAGATTTTCTAGCCTAGGTCAAGTGAAACGGATTTATATCATTTCAATCCGATATTTACAAATCCCGGGTTCTATCATTTCGAACCCGCAATCCCAAGATAAATTTACAGCAGTTAAGTGAACAATAATAATCAATTAGGCCTATCATTTCAGCCATAACAATATATATATAACAGGGAACTTGCAGTGTGATTTAAGCAGTAAATAATAACATAATATAACTGCAGATATCATATAACATATAAATAACTGATGGGGTGTCAATTTAATGGGGTTTATCATTCTATATCACACTACAGACAGATAATAGTGAAATACAAATTTACACATACACTTGCAATAATTTACGAAATATAAATACGTATGTCTGGTGAGAAATACTCACCTGGATGTTGCAGAAATTTTGAATTCAAAATTTGAAAATTCACTGGTATAGACTGACAGAGAATAACAGTCAAATTTTCCGGGCGTCGCCTAGATTTAGATCTAGAACAAATTTCAAAATATAGGAACGCGACTTAGATTTTGTAGTCAACGAAAAATTTAAAGATAGGAAAAGAATTTTTTGACTTGCTCGACCAAATTTTTTCTAAAACACGATTGCAAAAATCTATATGAATACGAGAACACATGCACCACTTCTTCCTCCTAGCTTGTTCATGCTCATCACATACTTATGCACTGTCTTCCCTTCATTCATTCATCATTTTCACTTTTTTTTTTTTCACAAATGGTTTCCAACATTCTTCAAAAATCATTTCAGATCACACTTTACACAGACTCAACAATTTTGCACTAACCCGAGTTTCTTCCTACTAGCTTCGAGTCAGCCCCGGCCTATCTTCGAGTCACAAAACATTCTGCTTCGGGTTACATAAGCATCTACTTCGAGTCATTTGTGGAAGTGTTGAAACACTTCAATTTCCAGAAATCCACCTTCTCTGGCCTTCACTGCCATTCCTTCCTCCTACCACTGACTTCACCTATCTCAGCCACCTCCTATACCCCATGCTAGTGTGTCAGACCATCTCAGCCCCTGGATTTGTGTGTGTTTCTGATGTGCAGGTCCTGTGCACGTGCACACTCCAGGTATGCTAACAGTTGCATCATTTTCCCACTTCTTCCCAAAGCTTTCTACTGCTAACCAACTTCAAAATTTAACTGCATCACCAGACATCACTTCACCAGATGCACCTTTCATATCTGCCAGTCTTCACTCAACCTTCCCCCTTCCAGATTTCCAGACCTGGCAGCTTCACCAACCTCAACTATTTACAACTACATTCAGTCACCCATGCTAGTCTCTCATGCCATTTACACTGCTACATCTAGTGCAAGTGCAGACTGAAATTCATGCAGATCTGAACCCCATACATATGTAAACTGAAACCATGTCTCCTATGATACTTATAACATGCTTACATGATGCAAACTAAAATCATATTCATATGCACTGACTCCTACCATGATGCAGACACACTTTTACACAAGATTCATATGAATGGTGGGTCTGACACTTAATATGTATATAGATGCACTGAAAACATATGCCTACCTGATGCAGACAAACTCCTATACCAATTTATAGCCTACCTCTTCCACTGCAGGCTTCATCAAAAGAACACACACCCCAGATCTACAACTGATATCATGTTAGACACATTTAAACTTCCCTATATGCTACTCTGTAAAACATGTAGACAGCACAACATGAACCTCATACCAAAATTGGGCATGGCCGAGCAAGTCAGAGGAAGAAGACACATAGTATAGGAAAAGAAAAGGAAGATGATTACCTGATTTGAGCAAAAGAACTGACAGGAGTATGCAGAGGAATATGAAGAGAGAGATGCAAAATATATAGGCAAAGACTTGATATATGCAGAGGAATCAAAGGCAGTTACACTTGAATATGCTATTGGTCGGTTTC
This sequence comes from Allium cepa, assembly GCA_030765085.1. Classification (NCBI taxonomy): domain Eukaryota; kingdom Viridiplantae; phylum Streptophyta; class Magnoliopsida; order Asparagales; family Amaryllidaceae; genus Allium; species Allium cepa. The sequence continues at coordinate 955,237,020 of CM060939.1, read as the reverse complement.
AAAAGAAGAATGCAAGCACTTATCCTCTGGCGTGATTAAAGGAGAGGCATGCATTAGATTGAAGAACTGATAAATTTGATAAGGCTTGAGATAATTGTTTTATAACTGAAGGTCGAAGTTAGGGGGAAAGATTGATGCCAGTTCAGTTTCATATTCATGTTTTATTTTTGATAACTGAAGGCTAAAAGGAGCTGATATGTTGATGCATGATTTTCCAGTGAACATGTGTATTTCGAATCACAATTCCTGGCTTGATAATAAAATCAGATAAATTCTTGCATGCGTGATCTAAGGCAGCGAATGGTGAGATGGAGATATATGTAAATGCAGAGCTTTTCTATTTCTAAACAAACGTTCAGCCTTTTTATTTTCCAGTGTATAAATCATTATTCGAACGTAATCTCAGTGCTTTTCATTAGTTTGTGTATGTGTTGCGATTTTGTGTTTGTGATAGGGCCGATGATTTTGCATGCTTCAGTTTAAAATATGAACGTGTACAAGAAAAAAAAGAAAAACAGCCGAGAGAAGAAAATAAAAGTTTGAACGTTTTGAATATATATAAATGTTGTGATTTAATTTAGTTAAATCTTCTTCTGATTTAGATTGATATTTTTAAATGCAACGTTACGTTTTTATGTAGTCGGTTAAAATTTAACGTATGTCAAAGATTATATAAAACAACGGTCCTTTAAAACGAACCAACGTCCGTCTTAAAATCACTGACCAAAAATTTTCTTCAGAAAAATTTGAAAATATTATTTTTACACTGCGTTAAACAGACGCAGTCTAAAATATCAAAAATTTTCACAAAAATAACATTTTGAAAACACACGTTTTATAACGTCACATTAACCCGATAAATCACGCGTCTTTCAAACTCGAAATTTAACGGTTCAATCCTAGCTTAAAATTTTACAGTTATTATTTAATTTTATTGTCATATAAAATTTTCAAAATATATCTCAAATTTAAATATTTAACTATATTGTTAAACCCAATTTATAGAATATATTATAAAAAAAATAAAAACAAATTAAATAAATTAAATAAAATAACAACTGAACTAGGGTTGTTACACTCTCCCCCACTTAAGAACTTTTCGTCCTCGAAAAGGAACGAAAGAAAAAGAACAAAGGAAGAATAAGCTAGATAGATAGGTACCTTAAACGAATAGTTCTGGATTTGAAGCACGGATGCTCTCCTCCGTTTCCCATGTGCAATCTCGCTCATCGGTGCTCCATTGCACTTTGACCAACGGGACGGATTTTCTTCTGAGTTGTTTCGTACCTTGATCGACGATACGAAGCGGCTTTCTTTCAATAGTTAGATCGGGTTCGATGTCCAGACCATCGAGAGCAGTAGGCTGGATGACTAAAGATGGATCGTGAAGACAGCGGCGAAGGTGAGATACATGGAAGACATTGTGAATTCCGGCAAATTTCTCTGGTAGATCCAGTCTATATGCCAGAGATCCAATTCTCTCCAAGATACGGAATGGACCGATGAATCTAGGTGCTAGCTTTCCTCTCCGACCAAACCGGACTACATTCTTTAAAGGAGAGATCTTCAGAAACACCAAATCACCAACATCAAATTCTAACCTTCTTCTACGCCGATCAGCGTACTTCTTTTGTCTGTCTTGAGCAACCTTTAATCTCCTCTTAATCTCCTCTACTTTCTCTGAAGCTTCTAGAATCATCTCCGGACCAAGGACTAAGCGGTTACCAGACTCAATCCAACAAGAAGGAGATCTACACGGTTTCCCGTATAGAGCAGCAAAAGGGGACATCTTAAGACTAGCCTGAAAAGATAGAATGAGATACGGATAGAGAACTAAGATAAAATAAGAACAAAGGATTGGAATTTATACCTGATAACTGTTGTTATAGGTGAATTCCACAAGATGGAGATGATCTTCCCAAGATCCTCCATAGTCTAAGATGCAAGCACGAAGAAGATCTTCAAGAATTTGATTTACCCTCTCCGTCTGACCGTCAGTTTGTGGGTGGTAAGCAGTGCTCAGGTTCAAACGAGTACCCAAGGACTCTTGGAACGCTTTCCAAAACTGACTAGTGAAAATGGGGTCACGATCGCAGACAATGCTAAGAGGAACGCCATGGAGACGAACAATCTCCCTCATATAAATCTCAGATAAACTCGAAGCTGTGCGGGTAGATCTGACTGGAATAAAATGAGCGGACTTAGTCAATCTATCCACAATGACCCAGATGCTTTCATTTCCCCTCCGAGATCTCGGCAATCCATCAATAAAGTCCATAGAAACTTGTTCCCACTTCCAGTTTGGAATTTCCAAAGGCTGCAATAAACCGGGTGTTTTCTGATGGTCTGCCTTAACTTGCTGGCAAGTCGCACATCTACTGACAAAGATGGAGACATCTCGCTTCATACCCTTCCACCAGTATAGCTTCTTCAAATCCTGATACATTTTAGCTACGCCGGGATGGATAGAAAGTCGGGACTGATGATGTTCCCGAAGTAATTCCTGCCTCAAACCGTCAACATTCGGCACACAAATCCTTCCATTTATCCTTAAAACTCCTTTATCATCGATCTGAGCTCCCTTTCCATCAGAGCTATTACCACCAATTCTGCTACGAACACTTCCTTTTATACGCCTAAGCATCTCGTCTTCATCTTGTTTAGCCACGATACGATCCAAAAGAGGGGAAGATACAAAAATCTGACATAACAAAGATTTCTTCCTGCTTAGCGCATCTGCCACTACATTGGCTTTCCCAGGAGTATAGTTGATGTCGAGGTCATATGCAGCAAGGAACTCGAGCCATCGCACTTGTCTCTGATTTAAATCTTTCTGGGTAAAGATATATTTCAGAGATTTATGATCAGTAAAGAGATCAAACTTAGCTCCCAAGAGATGGTGTCTCCAAAGCTTCAAAGCAAATACAACAGCCAGCAATTCTAAATCGTGGGCAGCGTAATTAGCTTCATGTGTCTTCAGCTGACGACTAGCATAAGCAATTACTCTCCCATCTTGCATCAACACTGCTCCCAATCCTTCTCGACAAGCATCGGTGAATACCGTTAATCTTTCACTTCCATTTGGTACAGTAAGTACTGGGGCGGAGGTGAGCTTATCCTTTAACTCTTTGAAAGCAGCTTTACACTTATCGCTCCATACAAACTTGACATTCTTCCGAGTAAGAGCCGTCAGAGGTGCCGAAATCCGAGCAAAGTTCTCAATGAATCTTCGGTAGTAGCCGGCAAGGCCTAGAAAACTACGGATATCGGTAGGAGTCTTAGGTTCTTCCCAATCTTGGATTGTAGCAATCTTGACTGGATCTACAGAAACTCCTTCTCTAGAGACAATATGCCCAAGGAATCGGACTTCTTCTTCCCAGAAATGGCATTTAGAGAACTTAGCCTTCAATTGGTGATTCCGGAGAGTCTCTAAAACATACTTCAGATGGACTTTATGTTCTTCCTCAGACTTGGAGAAAACCAGGATGTCATCAATAAAGACAAGGACAAATTTATTGAGCACGTCGCGGAAAACTCGGTTCATCAAGTCGACGAAGAAAGCAGGGGCATTTGTCAAGCCAAAAGGCATAACTAGCCATTCAAAGAAACCATTCTCCGTTCTAAAAGCAGTTTTCGGAATGCTTTCCTCAGCAATTCTGAGCTGATGGAAACCTGTAGCTAAATCAAGCTGAGAGAAAACAGTTGCTCCATAAAGTTGATCGAACATATCATTTATGCGGGGCATAGGATATCTGTTCTTCATGGTAAGCTTGTTGAGTTCTCTATAATCAACACACATCCTGAGAGAACCATCGGATTTTGTGACAAAGACAACAGCTGCTCCCCATTCTGAGAAGCTAGGTCTGATCAGACCTTTAGAAGATAAGTCTTGAATCAGATTCCTTAATTCGCTCTTTTCTCGTGGTGCCATTCTTCTAGGTGGAAGGACTACAGGTCGTGCTCCAGGGATAAGATCGATACGGAAATCAATTTCACGTTTTGGAGGCAAAGAGGTGACTTCTCCAAACACATCGGGAAATAGTTTGACTACAGGGGTCAAATGTATATCATCTGGGAAAGTGTCAAGAGAATAGATGAAACTACCAGCAAACTCCTGAGGCAGCTTACACTGGATCTCTAATGGATTCCCTAAATCATCTTTAAGAACAACAGTACGAGAACTACAAGAGATATCTGCACCATGCCTATCTAACCAATCGCCTCCGAGTAAAAGGTCGAAAGCGTCGAAACCCAAAACATAAAAGTCTCCTGTGAAGCATTGTTGGAAATGGAGGAGCTTCACATCCCTACAAACTTTACTAAGGTTCGCAGGACCACCGATGGGGTTTGAGACACATAAGGGTATGGGAGAAAGTTCAGGAGAAAGGCGATGTTCAAATTTATTACAGAGATCAGATGAAATGAAGCTGTGGGAAGCTCCGGTATCGAATAAAACTCGAACCGGTAATTTGAACAAAGTAAAAGATCCTTGAAGAGTACCTTGAGAATCATCTGGGACTGGATCTGATACTGGTGCAGGTGCAGGCTGCGGAGCTGTAGAAGATGCAGAAGTTACTGCAAAGACTCCAGATGTTGTGCCTCTCTTTTGAGTGGGACAATCCTTCTTGAAGTGTCCTGGCTGGAGGCAGATGTGACATAGATCTCTCCTAGCAAACTGAGTAGGTGGTGGAATGGCAGCACCCAAAGTAGGACAACGATTAGCAAAATGTCCTTTCTGGTGGCACCTATGGCAGGTGATGGTAGACAGATCTACAGGTGGCCTCGCAGAAACAGAAGATGATGATGATCCCAACCCTTGAGCCTTGTTCCTCTTATGACGGTAGAAATTTGACTTCCTTTTTCTTGAATTACCGGAAGACCGAGCTGATGCAGACTGGGCAGCTGGAGTGTTCTTAGATGTAGGGTTCTCGTACCGGAGAGCCATATCCATCAATGCCGTAAATGTCCCATGCACATGAGTAATGAGTCGATCGTAGAACTCAGGTCGAGCTCCAGCGATAAACTTCTCGTTCAGCTTGAGTGGGGTGTCAATCAGGTTCAGACCATACTGTGAGAGTTCGTTAAACTTCCTCTCATACTCCGTGAAGGTCATATTGCCTTGCTTAAGATCCAAGAATTCCCTATAGAGCTGAGACTTGCCCGCTTCAGGCATCCACTTGGCCAGAAAGGCCTCCCTAAAGCACGATAAGAGTTTAAGAGATAGATTCAAAGATGGAGTTCAAATTCGAATTTCTTGACAACCAAAAGATACCTAAATTGCTCCCAAGTGAGGTCAGCCTCATTTGTCTGAGCAGTAATAGATAGCCACCAATCTAAAGCAGCGCCCTTCATTTGCCAGGCTGCGAGTTGCCTTTGCTGGGCATTAGTAATCTCGAGGCAGGAGAAAATCCTTTCTAGATCTCGAAGCCATTGCTGAGCTTCTATGATAGTCTCTGTCCCCATAAATTTTGTGCCACCTAACTCAACATAGTCCTTGCATAATTTAGTGAAACGGACAGGGGCAGCAGGAGGAGGAGCAGCTTGCCCTCGACCTCGGTTGTTTCTCCTATTCATCCTGAAAGGTTAAGAATGGATTCTAAAGACAGAAGAAAAAATCAAGATATTCTAGGATAAGACAAAGTCTAAGCAATTTACAAAAGCTCGAATATAACGATGAAGAGAAGGCAGAAGGGTTTGGAAAACTTATTTTAAAACACGAAGTTTTATTCTAAAATACTTCTTTTAAAATCTTTTTGAAAATCATTTTATACCCTTAAAATACGTTCTCTCACAAGAAAAGATTCCGGAATTTGGCTTCACTCATTCTAGAGTATTGCTACTCTATCTCTAATGGGTTTTTGTTCCTTAGGCTATGTTTTAAACCTGGCTCTGATACCAACTGTAACGACCCACTATTTTGTACTATTCGAATTCGACAATAATAGAACATGTCAAGCTGGAATAGTTCAAAATAATAGATTGTAAATATAGCTATGGAACAAATGAAACCAAATACACAGAATCACAGACACAGATACCAGAATCTCACAGCGGAATATAAAATAATACAGTGGTTCATGAAGCCACTGAAAACCATTACCAACAGAAATACATTGTTTACAAATCTTTAGTAAAATTTTTAAGCCATAAGCAAAAATAGTTCCCAAATGTCTTGAATTACAAAATATATAAAGACGAAGAAGCTTCCAACTAGCAAGAGTGATCTAGTCCTAGCTCCAGAAAGAAAAGCTGAATCTGCAACTCAGGCTGACCCGAGCGTACAATAAAACAAAACACTCGAGTCAGGACATACATACTTATTTAATGTAAGCTAAATCAAGTGTACTGTAATGTAAAGAGCAAGTAACTTAAAGGATGCTTGGGATCGCCCATCCTCTAAGGATCCGTTAAACTATTTACTATATAGTATATTGCGCTATTATAATAGTGTCTATATTAAAATAAACTTACTTTTTAATAGCGTTAAGGGGTTACCCATATAGCCCTTAACACGTAATAGTCCCAGTAGTCCATCCAATATCATAGCTCCTCCTGATCGGGAAGCAACTAGAGGATACCACACGGGCTACGGGAGAAAACCAAACTCGTACAAGGCTCGATATGGTAGGTGACACGGCACAACTAGGCAATGCCAGGGTAGATATACCAATTGCTATCCGGACCGGTGGTAACGCGAAGCCGCAGCAACCGCCCACCTCGAACAACACTCCCAAATCAAAGGTGCGCACCAAAACAATCACAAGAGTAATAGAATGGCATACGAAGAAGTGCGTTCGATCAGAGGAGCTACCTCATTAATCCGAGAATCGCTCCTGTTTTAGCCACCTTATGCCAACTCACGGGAGTCGGGTCCACGTATATACCTTTCAAGAAACCGCCCCCCCACCATCCTACTTCATTCTGGAATCTCCACCGCGTACACGGTTGTCAAAGTGGTTTTCGGTATCGACAGAGAGTATGCCCATATCCGATCCCGGTCTCTTTGCTAACCAAACGTTATTATAACCCGTGGTTATAGTTTGAAAAATGGTATTTATTTTTCCAAATCAATATATATTTCAAATACCTTAGATTTTCAAATCCTTGATTTAAACATTTTCTTTAAAAATATACCATTTCAATTTATTCAATCAAATTTGGAATTTATTTCTTTTATAATAGAAATCATATTTTCCTTTAAAATCTATCCAAACTCAATTTCTAGATTCTTTTATTTATTACATATTTAAATTCCAAAGTTTAATTTATTCTCAAAAATCTTCCATAGATTTTCAAATAAATCCATCTTAATTTCTACAGCATTCAGGAAATGCTGTCTAAAGTTATGAGTTTAACCTAGTCAAATTTCAAAAGATAGCACTTAAATGCGGTTGTAGATTTTTTAGATTTAAAATCTATTTCTAAATATAACTTGTTATATATATATAATTCTCTAAATTTAAATCTTATTCTTTCAAAACTCCAGAACTTTTGGAACAAGTTATACTAAAATTTTATTCTATATTTATTTACTTTTAACATTTAAAACATTATAAAAATTTTACTAGAATATCCTCAATTTCTTAAAAAAATAATTTAAAATATTTCCAGAAAATAATATATATAAACCACGGGCCTGTATAAGATTTTCTAGCCTAGGTCAAGTGAAACGGATTTATATCATTTCAATCCGATATTTACAAATCCCGGGTTCTATCATTTCGAACCCGCAATCCCAAGATAAATTTACAGCAGTTAAGTGAACAATAATAATCAATTAGGCCTATCATTTCAGCCATAACAATATATATATAACAGGGAACTTGCAGTGTGATTTAAGCAGTAAATAATAACATAATATAACTGCAGATATCATATAACATATAAATAACTGATGGGGTGTCAATTTAATGGGGTTTATCATTCTATATCACACTACAGACAGATAATAGTGAAATACAAATTTACACATACACTTGCAATAATTTACGAAATATAAATACGTATGTCTGGTGAGAAATACTCACCTGGATGTTGCAGAAATTTTGAATTCAAAATTTGAAAATTCACTGGTATAGACTGACAGAGAATAACAGTCAAATTTTCCAGGCGTCGCCTAGATTTAGATCTAGAACAAATTTCAAAATATAGGAACGCGACTTAGATTTTGTAGTCAACGAAAAATTTAAAGATAGGAAAAGAATTTTTTGACTTGCTCGACCAAATTTTTTCTAAAACACGATTGCAAAAATCTATATGAATACGAGAACACATGCACCACTTCTTCCTCCTAGCTTGTTCATGCTCATCACATACTTATGCACTGTCTTCCCTTCATTCATTCATCATTTTCACTTTTTTTTTCTTTCACAAATGGTTTCCAACATTCTTCAAAAATCATTTCAGATCACACTTTACACAGACTCAACAATTTTGCACTAACCCGAGTTTCTTCCTACTAGCTTCGAGTCAGCCCCGGCCTATCTTCGAGTCACAAAACATTCTGCTTCGGGTTACATAAGCATCTACTTCGAGTCATTTGTGGAAGTGTTGAAACACTTCAATTTCCAGAAATCCACCTTCTCTGGCCTTCACTGCCATTCCTTCCTCCTACCACTGACTTCACCTATCTCAGCCACCTCCTATACCCCATGCTAGTGTGTCAGACCATCTCAGCCCCTGGATTTGTGTGTGTTTCTGATGTGCAGGTCCTGTGCACGTGCACACTCCAGGTATGCTAACAGTTGCATCATTTTCCCACTTCTTCCCAAAGCTTTCTACTGCTAACCAACTTCAAAATTTAACTGCATCACCAGACATCACTTCACCAGATGCACCTTTCATATCTGCCAGTCTTCACTCAACCTTCCCCCTTCCAGATTTCCAGACCTGGCAGCTTCACCAACCTCAACTATTTACAACTACATTCAGTCACCCATGCTAGTCTCTCATGCCATTTACACTGCTACATCTAGTGCAAGTGCAGACTGAAATTCATGCAGATCTGAACCCCATACATATGTAAACTGAAACCATGTCTCCTATGATACTTATAACATGCTTACATGATGCAAACTAAAATCATATTCATATGCACTGACTCCTACCATGATGCAGACACACTTTTACACAAGATTCATATGAATGGTGGGTCTGACACTTAATATGTATATAGATGCACTGAAAACATATGCCTACCTGATGCAGACAAACTCCTATACCAATTTATAGCCTACCTCTTCCACTGCAGGCTTCATCAAAAGAACACACACCCCAGATCTACAACTGATATCATGTTAGACACATTTAAACTTCCCTATATGCTACTCTGTAAAACATGTAGACAGCACAACATGAACCTCATACCAAAATTGGGCATGGCCGAGCAAGTCAGAGGAAGAAGACACATAGTATAGGAAAAGAAAAGGAAGATGATTACCTGATTTGAGCAAAAGAACTGACAGGAGTATGCAGAGGAATATGAAGAGAGAGATGCAAAATATATAGGCAAAGACTTGATATATGCAGAGGAATCAAAGGCAGTTACACTTGAATATGCTATTGGTCGGTTTCAAAAGAAGAATGCAAGCACTTATCCTCTGGCGTGATTAAAGGAGAGGCATGCATTAGATTGAAGAACTGATAAATTTGATAAGGCTTGAGATAATTGTTTTATAACTGAAGGTCGAAGTTAGGGGGAAAGATTGATGCCAGTTCAGTTTCATATTCATGTTTTATTTTTGATAACCGAAGGCTAAAAGGAGCTGATATGTTGATGCATGATTTTCCAGTGAACATGTGTATTTCGAATCACAATTCCTGGCTTGATAATAAAATCAGATAAATTCTTGCATGCGTGATCTAAGGCAGCGAATGGTGAGATGGAGATATATGTAAATGCAGAGCTTTTCTATTTCTAAACAAACGTTCAGCCTTTTTATTTTCCAGTGTATAAATCATTATTCGAACGTAATCTCAGTGCTTTTCATTAGTTTGTGTATGTGTTGCGATTTTGTGTTTGTGATAGGGCCGATGATTTTGCATGCTTCAGTTTAAAATATGAACGTGTACAAGAAAAAAAAGAAAAACAGCCGAGAGAAGAAAATAAAAGTTTGAACGTTTTGAATATATATAAATGTTGTGATTTAATTTAGTTAAATCTTCTTCTGATTTAGATTGATATTTTTAAATGCAACGTTACGTTTTTATGTAGTCGGTTAAAATTTAACGTATGTCAAAGATTATATAAAACAACGGTCCTTTAAAACGAACCAACGTCCGTCTTAAAATCACTGACCAAAAATTTTCTTCAGAAAAATTTGAAAATATTATTTTTACACTGCGTTAAACAGACGCAGTCTAAAATATCAAAAATTTTCACAAAAATAACATTTTGAAAACACACGTTTTATAACGTCACATTAACCCGATAAATCACGCGTCTTTCAAACTCGAAATTTAACGGTTCAATCCTAGCTTAAAATTTTACAGTTATTATTTAATTTTATTGTCATATAAAATTTTCAAAATATATCTCAAATTTAAATATTTAACTATATTGTTAAACCCAATTTATAGAATATATTATAAAAAAAATAAAAACAAATTAAATAAATTAAATAAAATAACAACTGAACTAGGGTTGTTACAAGGTTAGGCTCGCGTAAGAGGGATGCTGTGTACTACGGAGCGATGGTGAGGCCGAGTATGGAAGTGAGTTTTCGTCTGAGGTATAGTAGTTTTTGGTTTTAATTTAAGTTAATGTATATATTAGAAAATTTTAATATCATACTGAGGGAAAAATTTGAAACCCAGAGTTTTATTTTTACAAATATAAATTATAGAGAAGTTTTTACAGTAAAGTAAAATGCTGTTCTTGTTAATTAACAACAAAATATATATTAATATATTGATTAATACAGTAAAGCAAGAAATTGTGTATAGGTAAGATTATGGAAATAGGAATTTTAAAATGTTTAAAGTTTATATAAAAATTAGATCTTTAATTTTAAATATAGATTATAAACCTATTATTTAATTTTTAAAATATGGATTATAACGATTTACTTGTTCAATCAACATGTTCAATTACTTTAGTTACTAAAAATAATTGGAAAATGTAATTAGTTCACATAAACTTATTAGTTTAAGTTAAATTGTGAAAAGTGTGTTGAAAGTTGTTTTCAAATGATTGAAGTGTGAAAATTATATATCTTGTAAAGATATTTTTGGGAAATGAATAATTTGAAATATTATTTTGAATCTGGTGATGTTGTGCATATCCATTAATAGTTCAATAACCGACTATAATATTTACCTTTGAATAGGTATTTGTTGTGATTGCATGAAATTGAATGCCACATTTATTTTTAAATAAGCGCTCACTATTCGGGTTAGCCGGGAAAGGACCTTGGGGTCGTATAACCCATTCCGAATATGTGATACGTCGTTATGAATTGCATTTGAAGATCGGTGTTGAAGACCGGATATTTTTGAAAGCGAAAGGACAACTCGTCGAATGTCTTTGCATCGACTGGTCCCCGGTATAGAGACTCCATATGTGATGGGAAGTCCGAACGTGATTAGTGAATATCTGGATTGCAAGGACTTCTTTGTAAGTGCCTTCGGTTATGTTCAATCCCGGAACAGACTTGTATGGATAGTATGTCTGACATTACAAATTGAGATATAAAGCAGATTTCTTTCAAATATATTTCTGTTGGTGGCAGAGAATTTATTCTCTTAGCTTAACACCCTACTCTGAGATGTATGAGCTCAGAGGTTACGTAGTTGATGGTTATCAGCGATATATTCCCAATTTGGTAATGTGACATGCTGAGTGTTGCTGTGAAATGATCATTGTTTGATCATTTGTGATATGATCATTTGTTTATCACTTACCTTTTTGATCATTTCTTTGATCATTTGTTGACCATAAGCATGGATTTGTACCAAAGCGTGGCTTTGTGGACGAGACTTCGTCGAACCTCACACCCCGGAATGGTCAAAACAGGAAAGATGCAGCAAGGTTATTGGGGGTAGCGTCCCTTAGGGTATGTGCATTTCCTTCTGGAAAGGGGTGGTATCATGGTATGGAGCCTAGATACTTACTCAAGTTTAAACACTTTATTTATCATTGTGTGATGTTGGTTATCGAGCGCTGGGATAAAGGTCCTAAAGGACCGAGGGATGGCATACTCGTGTCAGTAGTTACCCAGTTAGGGGTAACCCGGTCTTGTGTTGGTAGAGATCCGGTTTGGTTCTCGGGGACGACCTTCCAGAGGCGTTCTCATGTGGCAATGGGAAGTTACTTGGCCTGACCATTTGTTGGAAATCCAATTCCCAATACGAAATCCTGTACGGTTTTAGTTGTAGAACCTGTCATTTACTTATGGTGGTTACCACTGTTTAGATGGTAGCTATAGTAGGCATAGTTCGAAATGTCTATGCTGGCTAAGATTTATATCTTTATTTTCGAAATGAATTTTTCCTACACTATGAACTAGTAATAATATCAAATTTTCTTTTAATGCGTATCAAGCATCTTTGACTATCATAAGGAGAAATCTCCTCCGATTCTGCGTTTCCATTGTGTGTGTGTGCGGGAGGCCTTATGACAGTCTCATTTTTAAAAGCATTGCAAATTGACTTTAAAAATATTCCTCTATTTTGATTTTAAAGATAAATAAACTGTTTTAGTTCTCACACCAGTCACATGACTAACTTGGAGTTTATTGTTTTCCTTCCTAAACTCTGGGTGCCCACCAATTTCCACACGGGCAGTCAGGAGTAAGGTTTATCAGGATATTCTGGAATTCAGGAGTTGCAGGAGGCAAGCTGGATGGCATGACGTATTCACTAGTATATAGTATTTCTTTTCCCTTGTTTGTTTGATGTTGTACACTCTGATGATGTAATGTAATGTAATATGATGAAATGTAATAACTGATATAGTTCTTTGTTTAAAGATTATTCATTTATCTATTATATGTTGTTCCGCTGCGAATTGTGAGATTTTGATGTTGTTCTGTTATTTCTTTCTGTTCCGTTCTATCTTTTTTTCTCTCTTCTTCTACCTCTTTCTTCTTTTTAAAACCCTAAGTGTTCAGTTTTCCGGCATTCGAGTGCTCGGCAGTTGATACAGTGAATGTATTGATGTCGGTTTTCGGAAGTCGAAAAATCGGGTCCTTACAATGTGGTATCAGAGCATATGGTTAAGAGACAACCATGGCTCTGTTGGGTATTACTCATTAGAGATAGAGTCAGTAGTACTCTAGAATGAGTTTAAGTGTAATAATAGCTATGAGAGCGTATTTGTTAGTGAATATAAAATTGTTTTATATTGTGATGATTGCTTTGTTGAGTGGTATATGGATTCTGGTTAATACGTGTGATCAGCGTTGTTGATAGGTATCTCTAAACACTTGTACAGAACAATTCGACATGATATTGTTTTAAATTGGGTAAATGAATAATTTTACCTTGATTATTTTATATATAAAGGAATAATTTTTCAGAATTATTAAAGTGTATATAAGTTGATCGTTTAGTTGTTGAATAATCTAAATAAAAACATGTTATAAAAGAATAATTGTATAAATAAAAATGAATTATAAGTATGAAATTATAATTAATGTGATTTGCAATTGAGAAATAAACTTATATATATAAGAAGTGAAACTATATGAATATATTTATGAATATGAGTTGTAATAAAAAATGAATTTAAAGTTAAATGGAAATTTACTTTAGAATTGAAATCAATTGGAACTTAAGTGAATCTTAAGTAGAAGTGAATTTGATTTGGAAGTGAACCAACTTGAATATAAATTAGTGAATATAAACAAATTGAAAATGAATGTTAGCAAAAACATCCACAATTAATGAATCAAATGTGATTAAATTGAAAACCTAATTCATTGAATATTAATGAGAATATGAATGAATATTTATTGATTATGAATGCTAGTTGGATGATAGTTGGTTGATGGTTGTATATATTGCTTTTACTGCATTTGCTATGTTGGCATATATAGTTATTATGTTGCTATATGTTGTATATCGATACTATTGCCTATATACATGTTTCTCATGGTTTGTTGAGTGTTTAGTAGGTGCGGATCGCGTTTGCTTCGCAATTGGAGCTCGCTTTCGCGCTATATTAGCCGTATATGCTTGCTAATAAAATAAAAGGTACATATCTCAGACTAAATATTGTACTTTTACACTTTTTTCCCTGCGGGATGCCTCATCACTTGATGAGATGTATATTTGTGATACATATACTATTATTTTTTTCCGGATCGAGCCGCGCAAAGGAGTCTATGGCGATTTTTTCCGAAAATTTAAGGCTTAGAATATTTTTGAGAAAAAATTGGAAAAAATTGTGAAAACTATAATTTTGATTTGGAATTGAAAGTTAAACAATAGTAGATTGGTTTGAAAAGATAACTAAGTATGATTTGAAAACTTAGTAAAGTATTGTAAGAGGTTTAACTACGAATTTTAGGAAAGTAAATAGATTCTGTAATTTTTCTTACTTGGTAATTTCGAGGATGAAATTCTTTTAATGGGGAAGTCTGTAACGACCCAGAATTTTAACTCGTATATTTAATTAATTTTAAATATTAATAAGTGAAATTTATAAGTCGAATAAATTTTATTTCGAATAATTGGATTTAATTGGATAATTAAATCGATAATTTAATATGTGAAAATACAGAAATAATTGAAAATTGGGTTAAATATGATTGAAAATGATTTGTAAAATTTTATTTTATCATATTAAGTTAGAATGATGTTATAGAACTTTTAAAATCGAATTAAAAGTTAATTTGTGAAAATTGAATATTTTAATATTTAAATCGACTAGTGAAATTAGCCATTTTTCGAATAGTCTCAGAATTGGACGAAACTAGTTCCATTGGATCCGTAATAGTTTGTTATTATCGATTTCAATTCTCGTAGCAATGGGAGTTTTCGTTTGATCGTGGCAGCTCGAAACGCATCGGAATTGTTTTAATATTTAATTGGCGAGTTAAAATTGTCATTTTTTAAACAGTCTCGGATTTCGACGAAACCAGTTTCATCGGATTCATAATGTGATATTATTGTATGGTTTCAAATTTCATGTCAATCGGATTTACCGTTTGTCCGGTGCAAGCTAAAACGCCTAGAAATTTGATTTACCGATTTAATTTTAAATCGAGCGTTTATTGTCATAACTCGCACAGATGACCGAATTAGCTCCCGAAACACGTTCCATTGTGTTCGAAACGTCGGGTAAACCTTAGGAACGCCAACCGGTACGCTTCGTTTGGAGTTCGGAAAATCCGGGATGAATAGTGTTCGCGTATTTTTCTATAAAAGTCCCTAAATATTCATTTTTTCACAAAAATAAAACCATAGGTTACAGCCGCCGCTTACAACTATTTAATGGCCGAAATTTAATCTTCTTCTTCCTCAAATATCTTCGAATCCAAGCAACGATTCACAAAACTTTCAACAACAATATTGTAGAGCTACGTGAGATCTTCGATCTCAACGGTCATGATCGCGTTTGGAGCTTTGGATCAACGGCAATTGGCTCGAGAAGGCACCACAGTCGCGCACGTCTTTCTAGGAGGTGGGTGGCCAAGCTTCACCATCTTTAGGCCGAGTGTTATGCTCGCAATGGCCTTCGGCGTGGCTTATCCTGAACGAAGCAGAAGATGTCGTGGTGGCCGAAGTCTTTAACCCTAGTCACGGCTAAGATGGGTTCTCGTGCGTTAGTATCTGTAGAAAGAACATGAGGGGGAAGGAGGGAAGATGCGGCCCAGATGCAATGTCACAGAAATCAACGGCCCTGGTAAAATCTGGGTATAAAAATAAATAGAATTTGTAAATAAAATTATATATAAATGTGTACAAACTTTAAATATTCGTATCTTTTTCATACGAGGTCAAAAACGCGCGAAACCAGTTGTGTTGGAATCGTATGGATGAGCACTACGCTATGGAATTGGATTGGAGTCGTTTGGAGTTAGCAAAAATTTTGGGTAAAATTAAACGCACGTTTAATTTTATTCGAAATAAAAGCTGAAAACGAAATTGAAATCAAGGTGAGAACTTCTCACTCAATCGAATCGGTTTTGATTTTTAATTTTAAATAGTTAGATTTAAAATTCTTGAATGCATGTTTGAATGATGATTATTATCTATTGATTGTTAAAATAGACATTATGCGCCGTTAGTAAGCGGATGTTATTTATTAAAAACATATACCGCGAATATTTCATAAACAGTGAAATTGGTATTATTTATGTACTTGGAATTGATTTCCCGCAGTATATAGCGTATGAGACTCTATTGGGCCGTCTATTAAGCGGATAATATTTTAAATCCTATATACCGCAATAATTCCGTACTGGAACCGAATTGGTATTGTGCTAACATCTTTGGATGTAGGAAAACAGGTTGGAGGGATCCAACTGGATTCCTCAACAGTATTTATTTGATTTCAGATATTTTGATATTTGATGGATTGTCATATCGATATATGATGTCGTTGTTGTCATGATTGACTATTTGGTATGTAGCATCACTAGGCCAATTTTGGAATTTTAAAAGGATTTTTAAAGTGATTTTTGGAAGTATACGTTTTATGAAATAATTTTGGAATTGATTCGTTTTAAATAAATAAACATATAATTTTAATGTTATAAAATTATGATTTTTGAGAAATATAGTTAAAAGTTGATTTTTGAAAATACGGGGTTAATGATTTTATAAAATAGTTTAAATTGGGATTTTTGAATTTATTATAAAAAGTTGAAATATAGGATTTATAAAATTTGATTATTTTATAAATAAAAGAGAATGGTGAAATTATAAAGGAGTTTAAAGACGTTTTAAATAATAGTATAAATTGATTTATATAAAAGATTTATAAATAGATATTTGTAAATTAAAAATATTTGAATTATAAAATGAGTTTTTATAAGTGTTAGAATGAATTGTAAATGAATTTCATAAATGAATGAAAATTATAGGATTATAAACGGTGAAGTTATAAATGGAATTTTATAAGCAGTAGGTTTATAAAATTTGTAAAGTTATTTGAAGAATAGATATGGGTAAATAAATGAATCTTATAGGTTATAAGATTTATAATTTGGGAAGTTAAAGAAACGATTTTGCAAACAAATAAATTATAAGTATTTAAATTATGGACTTTTGGTTTATCATTGAGGTATGAAATTGAATAGGTTAATAAAGGAGATTTATAAAAGGAAGTTGTTATAAAATAAATAGAAATGGAATTTATAAACGTTGTTTTATAAATCCGCAAACGACTTATTTTGATAAGTAAATTGTTGTAACTTATTTATGGAGTTATATTCACGTTTTAGACAGTGAATAATCCTTTAAAATAAAATGTATAGAAATGATGAAATTGGTTAACGTAGTATATTCACGCTTTTGAATAGTGAATTATATGTTAAAGAAAATCTTTCGGATGTGATGTTTTAAATAGAATTAAAACGATCTAACGATGTTTTTAAAATGTGTTAAGATTCGGAACCATAGATTTCAACATTCATTGTTGAAATAGACATTTTCGAGAAATAGAAGGAAATGGTGGACTATAACACTGTTGTTATAGTAAATGATTTCCAAAAGGAAATGTTTTATTTAGTATTTGGATTTATATATCTATCTTAAATTCGAATCCCTATACTAGTGATTTTGGGACGTCGTAACGATGTTTTACGCAACATTTGTTTTGGCCCAAATAAATATGTTTAAGAGAATGATTTCCTTAAAGAATGAAATATATACTTAATTTCGATTTAAGTATATTGAATATTTTCCAAATGTTGAAAATAAATAGATTTTTGAATTACTCATTAATAAATAAGTATGGAAATGTTTTCCAATGTGAAATGAAACGTTTTGCGAATTTATCTTTTTGAAGATAAATTGAAAATGAATAATTGAAATCGTTTATTCATAAATATTTTGGAATATAAATTCACTATGGAATTTATAAAAGAAAAGGGGAATTTGTTTAAAATTAAATATTGATTTATTTTTGAAGAGTGGGAATAAATTTATGGATTTGAAACGTAAATATAAAGTAAAATCATTAAGGATTTATTTAATTGGTTTAAATGAACCATGTTGAAATGGAAGTATTTCCGCATAGGGAAAATGATTGAAATTTGTTTTCAAAAGTGGTAAATGTGAAAAGTATGTTGAAAATTGTTTTCAAATGATTGAAGTGTGAAAATTATATATCTTGTAAAGATATTTTTGGGAAATGAATAATTTGGAAAATTATTTGGAATCTGGTGATGTTGTGCATATCCATTGATAGTTCAATAACCGACTATCAATATTTACCTTTGAACAGGTATTTGTTGTGATTGCTTGAAATTGAATGCCACACTTATTTTTAAATAAGCGCTCACTATTCGGGTTAGCCGGGAAAGGACCTTAGGGTCGTATAACCCATTCTGAATATGTGATACGTCGTTATGAATTGCATTTGAAGACCGGTGTTGAAGACCGGATATTTTTGAAAGCGAAAGGACAACTCATCGAATGTCTTTGCATCGACTAGTCCCCGATATAGAGACTCCATATGTGATGGGAATTCCGAACGTGATTAGTGAATATCCGGATTGCAAGGACTTCTTTGTAAGTGCCTTCGGTTCTGTTCAATGTCGGAACGGTTTTGTATGGATAGTATGTCTGACATTACAAATTGAGATATAAAGCAGATTTCTTTCAAATATATTTCTGTTGGTGGCAGAGAATTTATTCTCTTAGCTTAACACCCTTCTCTGAGACGTACGAGCTCAGAGGTTATGTAGTTGATGGTTATCAACGATATATTCCCAATTTGGTAATGTGACATGCTGAGTGTTGCTGTGAAATGATCATTGTTTGATCATTTGTGATATGATCATTTGTTTGATCACTTATCTTTGTGATCATTTCTTTGATCATTTGTTGACCCAAAGCATGGCTTTGTACCAAATCGTGGCTTTGTGGACGAGACTTCGTCGAGCCTCACACCTCGGAATGGTCAAAACAGGAAAGATTCAGCAAGGTTATTGGGGGTAGCGCCCCTTAGGGTATGTGCATTTCCTTCTGGAAAGGGGTGATATCATGGTATGGAGCCCAGATACTTACTCAAGTTGAAACACTTTATTTATCATTGTGTGATGTTGGTTATCGAGCGCTCGGATAAAGGTCCTAAAGGACCAAGGAATGGCATACTCGTGTCAGTAGTTACCTAGTTAGGGGTAACCCGGCCTTGTGTTAGCAGAGATCCGGTTTGGTTCTCGGGGACGTCCTTCCAGAGGCATTCTCATGTGGCAATGGGAAGTTCCTTGGCCTGGCCATTTGTTGGAAATCCAATTCCCAATACGAAACCCTGTACGGTTTTAGTTGTAGAACCTGCCATTTACTTACGGTGGTCACCACTGTTTAGATGGTAGCTATAGTAGGCATAGTTCGAAATGTCTATGCTGGCTAAGATTTATATCTTTATTTTCGAAATGAATTTTTCCTACACTATGCACTAGTAATAATATCAAATGTTCTTTTAATGCGTATCAAGCATCTTTGACTATCATAAGGAGAAATCTCCTCCGATTCTGCGTTTGCATCGTGTGTGCGTGCGGGAGGCCTTATGATAGTCTCATTTTTAAAAGCATTGCGAATTGACTTTAAAAATATTCCTCTATTTTGATTTTAAAGATAAATAAACTGTTTTAGTTCTCACACCAGTCACATGACTGACTCGGAGTTTATTGTTTTCCTTCCTAAACTCTGGGTGCCCACCAATTTCCACACGGGCAGTCAGGAGTAAGGTTTATCAGGATATTCTGGAATTCAGGAGTTGCAGGAGGCAAGCTGGATGGCATGACGTATTCACTAGTATATAGTATTTCTTTTCCCTTGTTTGTTTGATGTTGTACACTCTGATGATGTAATGTAATGTAATATGATGAAATGTAATAACTGATATAGTTCTTTGTTTAAAGATTATTCATTTATCTATTATATGTTGTTCCGCTGCGAATTGTGAGATTTTGATGTTGTTCTGTTATTTCTTTCTGTTCCGTTCTATCTTTTTTTTCTCTCTTCTTCTACCTCTTTCTTCTTTTTAAAACCCTAAGTGTTCAGTTTTCCGGCATTCGAGTGCTCGGCAGTTGATACAGTGAATGTATTGATGTCGGTTTTCGGAAGTCGAAAAATCGGGTCCTTACAATGTGGTATCAGAGCATATGGTTAAGCGACAACCATGGCTCTGTTGGGTATTACTCATTAGAGATAGAGTCAGTAGTACTCTAGAATGAGTTTAAGTGTAATAATAGCTATGAGAGCGTATTTGTTAGTGAATATAAAATTGTTTTATATTGTGATGATTGCTTTGTTGAGTGGTATATGGATTCTGGTTAATACGTGTGATCAGCATTGTTGATAGGTATCTCTAAACACTTGTACAGAACAATTCGACATGATATTGTTTTAAATTGGGTAAATGAATAATTTTACCTTGATTATTTTATATATAAAGGAATAATTTTTCAGAATTATTAAAGTGTATATAAGTTGATCGTTTAGTTGTTGAATAATCTAAATAAAAACATGTTATAAAAGAATAATTGTATAAATAAAAATGAATTATAAGTATGAAATTATAATTAATGTGATTTGCAATTGAGAAATAAACTTATATATATAAGAAGTGAAACTATATGAATATATTTATGAATATGAGTTGTAATAAAAAATGAATTTAAAGTTAAATGGAAATTTACTTTAGAATTGAAATCAATTGGAACTTAAGTGAATCTTAAGTAGAAGTGAATTTGATTTGGAAGTGAACCAACTTGAATATAAATTAGTGAATATAAACAAATTGAAAATGAATGTTAGCAAAAACATCCACAATTAATGAATCAAATGTGATTAAATTGAAAACCTAATTCATTGAATATTAATGAGAATATGAATGAATATTTATTGATTATGAATGCTAGTTGGATGATAGTTGGTTGATGGTTGTATATATTGCTTTTACTGCATTTGCTATGTTGGCATATATAGTTATTATGTTGCTATATGTTGTATATCGATACTATTGCCTATATACATGTTTCTCATGGTTTGTTGAGTGTTTAGTAGGTGCGGATCGCGTTTGCTTCGCAATTGGAGCTCGCTTTCGCGCTATATTAGCCGTATATGCTTGCTAATAAAATAAAAGGTACATATCTCAGACTAAATATTGTACTTTTACACTTTTTTCCCTGCGGGATGCCTCATCACTTGATGAGATGTATATTTGTGATACATATACTATTATTTTTTTCCGGATCGAGCCGCGCAAAGGAGTCTATGGCGATTTTTTCCGAAAATTTAAGGCTTAGAATATTTTTGAGAAAAAATTGGAAAAAATTGTGAAAACTATAATTTTGATTTGGAATTGAAAGTTAAACAATAGTAGATTGGTTTGAAAAGATAACTAAGTATGATTTGAAAACTTAGTAAAGTATTGTAAGAGGTTTAACTACGAATTTTAGGAAAGTAAATAGATTATGTAATTTTTCTTACTTGGTAATTTCGAGGATGAAATTCTTTTAATGGGGAAGTCTGTAACGACCCAGAATTTTAACTCGTATATTTAATTAATTTTAAATATTAATAAGTGAAATTTATAAGTCGAATAAATTTTATTTCGAATAATTGGATTTAATTGGATAATTAAATCGATAATTTAATATGTGAAAATACAGAAATAATTGAAAATTGGGTTAAATATGATTGAAAATGATTTGTAAAATTTTATTTTATCATATTAAGTTAGAATGATGTTATAGAACTTTTAAAATCGAATTAAAAGTTAATTTGTGAAAATTGAATATTTTAATATTTAAATCGACTAGTGAAATTAGCCATTTTTCGAATAGTCTCAGAATTGGACGAAACTAGTTCCATTGGATCCGTAATAGTTTGTTATTATCGGATTTCAATTCTCGTAGCAATGGGAGTTTTCGTTTGATCGTGGCAGCTCGAAACGCATCGGAATTGTTTTAATATTTAATTGGCGAGTTAAAATTGTCATTTTTTAAATAGCCTCGGATTTCGACGAAACTAGTTTCATCGGATCCGTAATGTGATATTATTGTATGGTTTCAAATTTCATGTCAATCGGATTTACCGTTTGTCCGGTGCAAGCTAAAACGCCTAGAAATTTGATTTACCGATTTAATTTTAAATCGAGCGTTTATTGTCATAACTCGTGTCAGTAGTTACCTAGTTAGGGGTAACCCGGCCTTGTGTTAGCAGAGATCCGGTTTGGTTCTCGGGGACGTCCTTCCAGAGGCATTCTCATGTGGCAATGGGAAGTTCCTTGGCCTGGCCATTTGTTGGAAATCCAATTCCCAATACGAAACCCTGTACGGTTTTAGTTGTAGAACCTGCCATTTACTTACGGTGGTCACCACTGTTTAGATGGTAGCTATAGTAGGCATAGTTCGAAATGTCTATGCTGGCTAAGATTTATATCTTTATTTTCGAAATGAATTTTTCCTACACTATGCACTAGTAATAATATCAAATGTTCTTTTAATGCGTATCAAGCATCTTTGACTATCCTAAGGAGAAATCTCCTCCGATTTTGCGTTTGCATCGTGTGTGTGTGCGGGAGGCCTTATGATAGTCTCATTTTTAAAAGCATTGCAAATTGACTTTAAAAATATTCCTCTATTTTGATTTTAAAGATAAATAAACTGTTTTAGTTCTCACACCAGTCACATGACTGACTCGGAGTTTATTGTTTTCCTTCCTAAACTCTGGGTGCCCACCAATTTCCACACGGGCAGTCAGGAGTAAGGTTTATCAGGATATTCTGGAATTCAGGAGTTGCAGAAGGCAAGCTGGATGGCATGACGTATTCACTAGTATATAGTATTTCTTTTCCGTTGTTTGTTTGATGTTGTACACTCTGATGATGTGATGTCATGTAATATGATGAAATGTAATAACTGATATAGTTCTTTGTTTAAAGATTATTCATTTATCTATTATATGTTGTTCCGCTGTGAATTGTGAGATTCTGATGTTGTTCTGTTATTTCTTTCTGTTCTGTTCTATCTTTTTTTCTCTCTTCTTCTACCTCTTTCTTCTTTTTAAAACCCTAAGTGTTCGGTTTTCCGGCATTCGAGTGCTCGGCAGTTGATACAGTGAATGTATTGATGTCGGTTTTTGGAAGTCGAAGAATCAGGTCCTTACAATGTTTTTAAAAGTTCTAAAATATAGTTCTAACTCCAATATGATAAAATAAAATTTTACAAATCATTTTCAATCATATTTAACCCAATTTTCAATTATTTCTTTATTTTCACATATTAAATTATCAATTTAATTATCCAATTAAATCCAATTATTCGAAATAAAATTTATTCGACTTATAAATTTCACTTATTAATATTTAAAATTAATTAAATATACGAATTAAAATTTTGGGTCGTTACATAAACTGTTAGTTTAAATTTAAATCATTAGTTAAGTTAAATTATTAAATGATTGTAATTAATTGTTCGATTGATTCAGAATTAATAAAAATCATCCAATGTTATTTAAGGTCAAAATCTGATAGAAGCAAGCTGGATTGGGACGGATTGCAAAACAAAAAAATCAAAGGTGAGTTAATCTCACTCAGCTGAATTTAAATTTAAATTTAAAGGATTAAATTTAAATAATTGTTTGAATGGTTGAATTGATTGATGTGCAATAGTATGGTATAGTTTGGAATTGGCATTTTATATTGTGCTAAAGTCTATGGATGCAGGGAAAAACAGGTTGGATGGGTCCAACTGGATCCCTCGACATTTATTTAAATTTCTTAATATTCTCTGTCGTGATTGTTGATATTCTATGATGAATTATGTTGGAATATTAAATGCTTTGGTTTGATTGAATATATTTGGATATAATGAGCTACCAAAAATATATATATCGGATTATAGGAAGAAAATAAAAAAAGTGAATTTGTAAGAAAAATAATTATTGAAAATTTGAATAAATTTAAGAATGATTTGGAAAAGAAATAAAGTGACTTTAATATCCTAATAAATAAATCTTGAGTATATAAAGGGAATTTGAATAAATAGAAGTTAATGAATTTTAATCTTCAGTGATATTATTTAAAAGAAAAAAAACATTTATTTAATATCTAAGATTTAAATTATTAAAAAGAATAAAGAAGAAATTGGGAAAAAACCGAAATTCGTATATTTCAGTTAAAAACATTTAAAATCAAACGGAAAATAATAATAATAATAAAGTCGATAATTAATGAATTTTAAAATGAATTAAGAAAGTAAAGATATTATTTCAAATGGAGTAAATTGGAAATCAATTTGGGAAATTGATTTAAGTGATTGAAGTTGGAATTTTTCTCTGGATAACCAAGTATGTTTTTAAAGTAAATTTTTTAATATAAGTTAAAGGTTTTAAAGTTGTTTTAAAAAAGCAAGTTTTGGAAAATTTATCGTTTCTAATATTTAAATTTAAAAGTAAGTATTTTCTCAAATCTATTATAGTAGTAATTACTTAAAAGGTGACTTAGTATTTTGTTTTCAAAAGTGAAAAATCTAGTTATATTTTATTAAGTAACTTTATTTTCAAATATTCATGTATATGTATTTTTAACAAAATTATTAAAGCAATTTAACTTAAATGTTTTAAAGTATTTTCAAAGTAAAGTGTTTTAAATTATTTTAAAAATCTAGTTTTGTGCTTGGTGATTTCAGAGGAGATAGAAAATATTTGGGAAGTTTATTCTGAAAAGGAAGATGGTTTTGAAACAGTTTTCAAAAGATTGAAAATAGAAATATATCTTGTGAAGATATTTTGAGGTAAATAAATAATTTGGGAAATTATTCATTGTTGGATGGTTATTTGTGAATATTAATTGATAGTTAAATAACCGACTATCAATATTGGCCAACTGCGTTGATCGTTTCGAAGAGACCGGGATCGAGATTTATTTCTCGAAAACCACTTCGATCCGGTTTGTACGTTTCGTGGAAAATGAGTTTGGATTCGAAGATGGAGCAGTGAAGTGCAAGGGCTAGTCGCTACTAATTCTGAGGATATTTCCAAAATGGATGTAGTAGGAATAGTGCCTTCGGTTCCGTTCGGACCCGGGACGGACTTGTATAGATGAATGCTTGCGAAACGTCGTCAGGTGGACGATGGGCATTCTAAGGGATATGTTCTAAAAAGGTAACGCTTAGCCTCAAGCCTCTTCAAATGGGAATGGCTGGAAATCAGGGGTTATGCAGCAAGGCTTCGTGGGTAGCTGACGCAGCGGATAATATGAAAACAAATGAAATCGTTGGAATGTTGCAATCGGTGGATTGAGTATACTACAATGCCCAAATTCGTTGATCCGAAGATACCGAATTCTAGCTATCCTTAACATGTTGATCGCGCACGATACCGTGATGAAGGATCTACGATTCTTCGACGTTGATCAAGCGCACTTGATTCCGCGAATCGGCTTCAACAAACGTTGATTCGAGCACACTCGAATGACGTAAGTGGAGATAGGAGATCACACTCGACTATCAATTAGAAGAAAGCACGAAGCAATCAAAATGGAAATTTTATTCAAAAGTCAACCACCTTTACAAGTGACTCAACACCCCTATTTATTGAAATTTACAACACACACTAACGACTTACATCTCAAAACACAATACAGTACAACGAATTAAAACAAACACACAGTAACGACTTAAAGAACAACGCACGCGACTTAACAAATGTCTTCCGGAGAACTTCACGCGACCTAAGAATCCTCTGCTCTGCTTCGCGACTTAACTGGAGAAGGAGCGACCTAAAATTTTGCCGCGACTTAAAATTAACTCGGCAACGACCTATGGTAACTCGTTCACGCGATTTTTGGTTCATGGGAAACTCGACAGCGACTCATTGCTCGCGACTTAAGGAGATGGTTGCGCGACCTATGGAAAGTCGCTGCAAATTTGGGGGGGTGAATTCGACTTGCTCGCGGCCTAGGTAGGTCGGGGAAGGTGTTAAGTCGCGGTGGCGACTTAGATTTAGGTCGTGGATGATGGAGCTCCGCGACTTACGATTAGTTGCCTTGTGACTTAGGGTTTTATCTCGGTAGGTGGTATCTCGCTTGCGAGATATGGACAAGGTCGCGGTAGGGGATTTGGAACAGGCCGATGGCACTGGAGTTGACTCGCGAGTTGGGTGAAAGTCGTGGAGAGGCAAAGTTAGGTCGGCAAACGACCTACAGGTGAAATTCCCTATTTCTTTCATTTGATGCTCTGCATCATCCTCCTTGGGTACGAAAGAATTCGTCCTCGAATTCACATTTTCTTGATTATCAGCATAATACGGAATCAAGTGTTTCACATTAAACACATCAGAAGTATGAACATCTACCGGTAACCTTAATCGATACGCATTATCATTGATCTTCTTAAAAATTTCTACTGGACCAATCTTTCGTGCTTTTAATTTGTTGTAAGTTCCAACTGTAAAACGATCTTTCGTTAAAACGGCATACACAAAATCTCCCTCTTTGAAGACAACTCTTCTTCGTTTCTTATCCGCTATTTGTTTATACTTCTCATTTGATTTAAGTAATCGTTCTTGTACAACCTTGTGGCATTCCTGTAACTCATTCACCAAGTCACTAGCCCGCTTAACAACTCCTTTCGGTTGTGGCACTATTGTCAAATCCAGCGGTCCCTTTGGTAAGCTTGAATATATAATCTGAAATGGACTGGAACCTGTACTTCGGTTATTTGCATGATTGTGAGCAAAATCAGCTTGACACAACTTCAAATACCAACTCTTCAAATTGTCTTTCACAAGACATTGTAACAAATTTCCCAACGATCTATTCACCACCTCTGTTTGCCCATCTGTTTGCGGATGATAAGCACTACTAAATTTCAGTTTCGTTCCCACCATCTTCCACAAACTCAACCAAAAATGACTCAGAAAACGAGTATCTCTATCTGACACAATAGACTCTGGCAACCCATGTAAACGATAGATTTCTTTAAAAAACAACCGAGCAACACGAACAGCATCTGCCATCTTCTTACAAGCAATAAAATGTGCCATCTTCGAAAACCTGTCCACCACAACAAATATAGAATCATTCCCCCTTTGAGTTCTAGGCAAACCCAAAACGAAATCCATACTAATATCAACCCATGGTTTAATAGGCACGGGTAATGGCATATACAACCCCGCATTTGTAGCCGTTCCCTTCGAAACCTGACAGCTATGACATCTCTCCACAAATCTATCTACTTCTTTCCTCATTGACGGCCAAAAATAAGTCTGAGAAATCAACTGCAATGTACGATCTCTGCCTACATGGCCTTCTTCATGTAACTCTTTGATAATATTCATTCTCGAACTGCAATCTGGTATACATAATCGATTTCCCTTGAACAAGAATCCATCAACCAACACAAATTCATCAGTATCACCATCCTTAGCTTTCTCAACAAACTTTGCAAAGTAAGGATCCTCCTCAAACAACTCTGGCAATAATTCAAACCCTGTCACTTCAACTTTCATTGTTGTTAATAAATGACTCCTCCTACTCAAAGCATCAGCTACCCGATTCGTCACCCAGACTTGTGTTTGACAACAAAAGTAAATTGCTATAAATAGGCAATCCACGATGCATGCCTTGCTGAAATCTTGTCCTGCCCTTGCATATGCTTCAATGCCTCATGATCAGTGTACAGTACAAATTCTTTCTGAAACAGATAGTGTCTCCAATGCTTAATAGCTTGTACAACAGCATAGAATTCCACATCATACGTACTATATCTCATCTTTGCTCTTGATAACTTCTCACTGAAATAAGCAACGGGTTTCCCACTCTGACTTAAGACTCCACCAATTCCCACCTTCGACGCATCAGTATGCAATTCAAACAACAACTGAAAATCTGGTAAAACAAGAATCGGTGATGTCGTCAATAGTTCCTTGATCTTCTCAAAAGCAACCCCCGCTTCCACTGACCATACAAACTGTTTCCCTTTCGTGCAATCAGTAACTGGAGCCATCACGCTACTGAAGTGTGGAATGAATCTTTAGTAGAATGATGCTATCCCATGAAAACTTCTCACTTCCGTAATTGTCTTTGGCCGTGGCCAATTCCTGACTGCTTCAACTTTATTCTGGTCCACCTGTATGCCTTCTCCTGACACAACATATCCCAGAAATAAAACACTATGCGTCATGAACACGCATTTCTTCGTAGCGGCATAAAATTGTTCCTCACGAAGAATAATCAGCACTTCCCTCAAATGTTGAACATGCTCCTCCATACTCCTGCTATATATCAGAATATCATCGAAATACACCACCACAAATTTCCCGATAAAAGGTCTAAAAATTTGATTCATCACCCGCATGAACGTACTTGGTGCATTTGATAAACCAAATGGCATAACCAACCATTCGTATAACCCCTCTCTTGTCTTGAAGGCTGTCTTCCATTCGTCTCCAGGTCTAATCCGAATTTGATGATATCCGCTTTTCAAATCAATCTTTGAAAAGATAGTTGCCCCACTCAACTGATCTAGCAAGTCATCCAACCTCGGCATTGGAAATCTATATCTCACGGTAATCTTATTCAATGCTCGACTGTCAGTGCACATCCTCCACGTCCCGTCCTTCTTCGGTACCAACAAAGCTGGCACAGCACATGGACTCAAACTTTCCTGCACACGTCCCTGTTCAAGCAACTCTTCCACCTGCCTCCTCAACTCCTCATGTTCCTTCGGACTCATTCGATAATGCGGTCTATGCGGTAATACTGCTCCCAGAACAAGATCGATTTGATGTTGAATGTCTCTTAGTGGCGGTAACTCCTTAGGCAACTCTTCCGGAAATACATCCTCAAATTCTTTCAAAACTGGCTTCGCTTCTTCTGGGATTTCAACCTCTTCACTACAATCTCGTCCAATTAACAGGAATACTTCAGGCTCCTCTTCAACTTTCTTAACAAACTCTTTCAATGATAGCAAAGATTTTAGCTCTTCAATCTCCTCAGATTTACTCTCTCCCTGCTGTCTCTTCTTTGGAACTAAAATAATCTTAATGCCTTCAAACATAAAACTATAACTATTGGTTCGACCATCATGTTGCACTGCTCGATCATACTTCCATGGCCTTCCCAAAAGCAAATGACAAGCATCCATCTCAACTACATCACACCAGATTTCGTCTTTATATTTCTTCCCAATAGAAAAAGGAACTCGAACTCGTTTATCCACCTTCACCTCTCCTCCTTTTCTCAGCCACGCTAACTTATAAGGATTTGAATGTTTTTCCATTTTCAATTTCAATTTTCTC
This sequence comes from Allium cepa, assembly GCA_030765085.1. NCBI lineage: Eukaryota > Viridiplantae > Streptophyta > Magnoliopsida > Asparagales > Amaryllidaceae > Allium > Allium cepa. The sequence continues at coordinate 955,207,596 of CM060939.1, read as the reverse complement.
ACTGCTTTTGTAGAAATAATATTGTCACAACTCCCTGCATCAATTACAAACTTACAAACTTTCCCCAATATAGTGCATGTCGACTGAAAGGTATTACTTCTCAACCAACTAGCTTCATCGTCTTATTTCGTTGTTAAACAAGACCTCCTCATCATTAGATTACACCCTTCGTCTCCCGATCCGATATCCTATTCATCTTCCTCCAATGGACTAGAATCACCTTCACCAATATCCTCAACTTCAACTTCAGCAATCATCATTCTCTTCTTTGGCTTTGGACATTCGTTACTCTTATGACCCACTTCTTGGCAGTTATAACACTTAAAACTGTTAGTAATCTTCACCTTCGCCACTTCATTCACAACTGGTTTATTGACAGCTTTAGTAAAATTGGAATTCCCACTGGCACCCTTCAGTTGATTGTTGGAATTTGTAAACACACCACCTCCACGCCTTCCCTGCTTCTCCCAAGCCAATGCCTTTTGGTATGCTTCCGCCACAGATCTTGGATCAAACATATTAACCATATCCTGGATCTGCATCCTCAATCCTCCAACAAATCTATCAATCAGCTGTTCCTCTGTCTCCATAATGTCATTTGTAGCAATGAGTTGGTAAAATTCGTCTGCATAATCATTAACTGACTTCGTCCCCTGCCTTAGATTCTGCGATCTCTGGTACATAAGTGACTGATAGTTGTATGGTAAAAATGTAGCTCTCATCATTTTCTTCATCTTATCCCACTCAACAACCTTTGACTTCCCCATCCGTTCTCTCGTAAGTTTAGTTTGCTGCCACCACGCCAAAGCTCTTCCCCTCAATCTAGTAGCAACCAACTTCACTCGACGATCTTTAGGAATCTCCTTGAAATCAAAGATCTCCTCAACATTAGATAACCAATCCAAAAAATCTTCAGCAACCATTCCACCCTTGAACACTGGAATTTCCATCTTCATTCCCGATTCCCATCGACGATCATCATCTACATCTCGATTCTGACGTAGTGTTTGTTCTCTATCTCGATAATGAACACTTCCCTTATCACCATCAAACTCCTCATCAAAATCTGAAGTATACCGATGTCGATCACGACCTCCAGCATCTCTACTACCACTCCTTCGATCAACATTCCTATCACGATTGTCAATACTTCTATGATCTTCTCTTCTCTCCCGATCTGAATGTATCAAAGCTCTACTTCTCCCATGGCTCGATTCAGGTGAAATTCTTCTTCTACTTTGATTCATTTCAAGCATCATTCTCTCTAAGCGACCAATTCCTTCATTCAACTTCTCAGTGAAGCTCTCGTTGATTCGTTGTTCCATTTCATCAGCTTCTTCTCTTCCATACAAAGCATTAATATTGCGATGACGTTGAGCTCGTCTCGGTGGCATGATTGAACTACACAAATAATTCAACAAATCTGCAAACTTCAACAAATCAAAACTTCAACACAAAATCAAACAAGTCACGGCTCCTTAGCTCGGCTTCAAACTTCAAAAACAACTTCACAAGGCTCGGCTACTTTCACAAGTATACTCGGCCTACTCTTCAAACTCTCGGCTCAAATTCAAACACCTTTCCAACTTTGATCCAAATTGAAATGGATCGAAAGCTTCTAACTTGTTGCAACTTCAAGATGAACACGATGAACTTCAACATCAAATTCCTTGGCTCCAAGACTCGTCTTAGCTATGATTGGCTAAGTCAAGCTCTGATACCAAAACTGACGCAGCGGATAATATGAAAACAAATGAAATCGTTGGAATGTAGCAATCGGTGGATTGAGTATACTGCAGTGCCCAAATTCGTTGATCCGAAGATACCGAATTCTAGCTATCCTTAACACGTTGATCGCGCACGATACCGTGATGAAGGATCTACGATTCTTCGACGTTGATCATGCGCACTTGATTCCGCGAATCGGCTTCAACAAACGTTGATTCGAGCGCACTCGAATGACGTAAGTGGAGATAGGAGATCACACTCGACTATTAATTAGAAGAAAGCACGAAGCAATCAAAACGGAAATTTTATTCAAAAGTCAACCACCTTTACAAGTGACTCAACACCCCTATTTATAGAAATTTACAACACACACTAACGACTTACATCTCAAAACACAATACAGTACAACGACTTAAAATAAACACACAGTAACGACTTAAAGAACAACGCACGCGACTTAACAAATGTCTTCCGGAGAACTTCACGCGACCTAAGAATCCTCTGCTCTGCTTCGCGACTTAACTGGAGAAGGAGCGACCTAAAATTTTGCCGCGACTTAAAATTAACTCGGCAACGACCTATGGTAACTCGTTCACACGATTTTTGGTTCATGGGAAACTCGGCAGCGACGCATTGCTCGCGACTTAAGGAGATGGTTGTGCGACCTATGGAAAGTCGCTGCAAATTTGGGGGGGGTGAATTCGACTTGCTTGCAACCTAGGTAGGTCGGGGAAGGTGTTAAGTCGCGGTGGCGACTTAGATTTAGGTCGTGGATGATGGAGCTCCGCGACTTACGATTAGTTGCCTTGCGACTTAGGGTTTTATCTCGGTAGGTGGTATCTCGCTTGCGAGATATGGACAAGGTCGCGGTAGGGGATTTGGAACAGGCCGATGGCACTGGAGTTGACTCGCGAGTTGGGTGAAAGTCGTGGAGAGGCAAAGTTAGGTCGGCGAACGACCTACAGGTGAAATTCCCTATTTCTTTCATTTGATGCTCTGCATCAGTAGCCCCCACTGGAGGGTGAGGTCATCCCTGTCTAGATGTCCCTTTTATTTCGGCTTAGTGGGCGGTTGTTGATCCCAACCGCGAGGTGATCTTGCTCGGGACTGTCCAGTAAGGGATAGTTCCGGTCTTGTATTGCAGGGGAGTTAGGGTGGCTCCTCGGTACGCTGATCTAGACCAGGTACTGCGACAGGTGGTACCCCAGTGCCTAGCCATGGAATCCATTTTCCCTATGCGACCGTACAGTTTTGATTGTGCCCAACTATTGCTGAAATGTGAGATGCAAGCATTTCAGCTAGTTTCTATTTTACTTTCTATAGACATTATTATAATATCAGAGGATTTTAATAAAAATGTTTTAGCTATCGTAAGGTAAAAACCCGACATGTTTATTTGTGGCGTGGTCTTACGAGATGCTTTTGTTTTCAAAAGGATTTTCGAAACTTTAATAATAAATTGGGTGTGATTTTCTCGTGTTGGCATTCCAGACTGACTCGGGTATTATTTAACTGTAATGCTCGGGTTAGACCGTGTATTATAGGGTACAGGATATGATGCTGTGGAGCTCAAGAGACGAGCTGGATGACTACGTACTCCCGTATTTGTTTATGTATATTACGCTGTGTTGAGTAGTTGTGTATCCAGTTGTATGATGTATTGTTGAGCTGTGATTGATGTACTCTGATGATGTAATATGTAAACAGATGCATTTACTTTTGAGTAAAGTTTATTTACTGTCTATTATATTTTATTCCGCTGCGATGGTTAGATTCTGCTGTTGTTTTATATTTCCTTCTTCTACCTCATCTTCTTTAACCCAAATGATTCGTATTTCTGTACAACTTGAGTTGATTGTTGTAGAATAGTGTTGACTCAAGGGGTACAGATTTGCAGGCTGTTACAATGGTATCAGAGCTTAGGTTGATGATAACCTTGGTTCTGGTGGGAATTACTCATTGAAATAAAGTCAATAGAACTCTGGACCGAGTTTGAGCGTATTAATAAATATGAGCGCGTATTTGTTAGTGAATATAAAATGATTTTATATTGTGTTGATTGGTTTATTGAGTAGATTATGGATTCTGGTCAATACGAGTAATTAACGTTATTGATAGGGATCTCTAAACACTTGAATAGAACAATTCGACACAGTATTGTTTTAAAGTAGGGTAAATGAAATAATTTTATCCAAATTATTTTAGTATATAAAAAAAATATAAATTTTGCAAAGTATTTGTATTTGGATGCTTGATTGTTAAGGAATGATGATATTAAACTATTAACACTATTGGGCAGAAAGTGAGTAAGAAATTAAAAAAAAACTTATAACCAAAGTTGAAGAATAAATTTATATAACTAAATGGAATTTGCAATATAGATTATAAATGTAATTTATAAATTGAAATAAACTTCATATACAAATGTGATTAATTGGAAATAGGATTCCAGAGAAATATTTGAAAATAAATCGAAATGGATATCGAATTTGGAATTTTGAGAGGTTTAAATTCCTGGTATTTGGAAATGGTTTTCAAAGGGTTTTGGAGAAATATTAGTGATATCATTTCGAAAATATTTCTGAATTGGAATTGAATATGTGGAGATTTGGACTTAAAAATATCTGAAAGGGATTTTAAAGAGATAAAAGCATTTAGTTCTCTTTCGATCTCTGGAAAATAATTTCGGTGATGACTGCAGCGTCATCGAAGTTCATTTTCGAGTTCTAAAAGAGAAATTGCTACCAAGTTGTTTTAAATTGGAATTGTTTGTGAACTGGGTTTGGTTTTGAAATTCTAAGGAATAATTGAATTTGCCAAAGGATCATGGATGTAGTTGATTTCAAAGGTGATTTTGAAATTTTGGGAAATTGTTTAAACTATGGGATCTTATTTTAAATGTTTATGGAATAATAAAAATATATTGGCTAAATAAAAGGTATAATTCCGAGTTAAAAAGTAAAATGTGAATGAGATTGATTTTAAATAGATGAAATATGAACATAAATAAGTTGTGACTTATAAAGTTTGGAAGTAAAATAAATAGGCTAAATAAAATTGTTTGTAATGATAATGAATAGAATCCAAGATTTAAAATATAAAATAGATTGAACTCAATTGAAGCGGTTAGAGTGATTTTTTGGAATAAAAATCAAATATTGGGTAAAATTTCAAATAGACTACTTGATAAATTAATGGAATATGGAAATGGAACTCAAATTGGTTAATAAAAATTTGAGTTATGAATAAATGATAGAATTTGGAAGTGAAGTTTGAGTTATTAACAGAAATTCAACTTGAAATTGTAAGTGAATTGAATTTGAGATGAAGTTGAATTAACATAAAAATGACTTATATTGCAAATAAAAATCTAAGAAGAGATAAATTGGAAATGGCCTCGTTATAAGATGAGAGGAATTCAGAAATAAATTATTGAATGTGAATTAGAATTCATATTGATTCAATGAAATATACTAATTTAGTTTAAACGAATGGAGCTGGTAATGAACTCAAGTTAAACAAAATAGAGTTGAAATAGTGATGGTTTGAGTGGTAAATAAAATTCAAGTGAATAAAAATTAAAATTGAAATGATTGCAAATGAATTAGAATGGAAAAAATTGACTATTAATTGAGTTGAAATCAAATTTAGGATTTAAATTGGAAAGTGCTTATAAAATATATATAAATTGAGTTGTAAAGTTGAAAAAAAAACTTGACGAAAAATTAACGACTTAAGTAATATTTGAATAAAAGCTTGACTTAAACAATTTGAGATATGATGGTGTCGAGTTTTATGAAATGATTTGAAATAAAACTTGTTTGGTAAATGAAATTAGCAATTGAGTTAATTAACTTAAGTTATATTAATGAGAACTTGACTTCGAGTAAAAATGGAAGTATATAATATGCACTGTTTATAGAATCCATGTTTTAGTTATTGATAATAAAGTGAAATGTTAATAAACTTTGTATATTTGTCACTGACATGGTTAAATTGAGTAAGTACAGGTTTTTGGAGGCCGTTTGACTGGTTTTGATTGCGCTAATTGCTTAAATAAATAGCAGCTTGCTTTAAAAAGCGCTAAATAAGGTACGCCTACGCAATACAAATGGGAAATATGAACTGTTTTTCTGTTTTTCGACAGTGTGGATCGATGTATATATTTATATCTCTTGTCAAATTGCAAAAGCTCCTCCGTACAAAGGAGACTCGGCCAAAAATTTTCGAAAATTTTGGGAGTTAAATTTTTTTGAATCTTTTGAAAATTTTCACTAACGAAAAATGAGTTAAAGTTTGTTAAGCAAATAGAATTATAACTGAATGTTGAAATTTAATTTAAATTGTATAAGTAAAGTAATATGAACTGAAGAATTGTTCAAAGAAACTGAAAGAAGAAAAAGTTTGCAAACTAACTTTTATTTGAGATATAAAAATAAATTAGTAAGTAAAACGAATAAGGGAAATGGTTAGTTAAATATGGATTGAGGTAGGATGAATCAAAATTCAATATTCAAAGTTTGGAAATGAATTGAATTCAAGTAAAATTGGGAAGAAGTATTTATATTTGAAATTAATTAACGAAGTGAAGAAAATTGAATTTTTATGGAATTGTGAAGACAAATTGAATAAAATAGATATAAACTCCAACAATGAAGTGAAAACAAATTTATGGAAGAAGTGCATAAAATAATTATATTAAACTTAAGAAGAGAATAATGAATTCTTAAGTAAATTTGGTATCGGAAGTATGCTAAGTGAATAATTGAATTAAGGTTGAAACTGATATTTGTGACTGTGGGAATTGTGAATAAGGGAATAACAATCAAAATGAAAGTGAATAAAAAAGGAAATTGATATAATTGATAATCAATTGGAATTTATACGTAGGATGTACATATATTATTTTATTCGCATAGTTATTTGATCCAGATTCGAGCACAGAATTTCGAGATGGTAATATCGATCCGAGTTAGGATTTTTCACTCGATTTTCGACGGCGAACCTGGGATATGGAGTTTTAATTGATTCTATAAATTCTCTACTATAGTTATGACTATGCAAGGAGAATAACGGCTTCTAATTAAGAAACCAGATCCGAGTCAGCACTAGAAAGTCGAGTGGACGATACTAGTTCGTAAGTGAAATTGTGTGATCGAGTCGGCGATCGGATTCGGTATTGCATACGATTGATATATGTACATCGTACGGACATAAATGGAAATGAATTTTTAAATTTTTAAAAGAAGTCAATAAATGTATTTGAATGTTGTGATTGGATATTATTGCTAAACAAGATATGCAGGTATGAAAAACGGAAAGGAAAAGTGATTTTGATTTCAGATAATAAATTAGAATTGCCCGACTAAAAAGGTATGTGCTTAAATTTCTGTGAAATTTAATTGGGTTTTTGGATCTAGCCACTTGGCGTTTTGTTTTCTTTTTAGATTTGGGAGGCCGTAGAGCCATTTTGTAGTTGTACCGAGCTAGCCGCGCAAAGTAGACGCTGGCGAATTTTTTTGGAAATTTAGTGAGTTAGAAAAATTTTGAGAAAATTTTGATAATTCAAAATTTGGTTTTAAATTAGAATTTGAATGATTGAGTAAGTGATATTGTTAGAAACTATGGGAAAGTTGAGAAAGATTAGTAAAAATGGTAGTGGGTCTTTTATAAAAGATAGTGGATAGGATGTTGAACGATTTGGTTTTGGAAAATAGTAATGGATATTTGACCATTCTTCTTAACTTGTAATTTCGTGGACGAAATTCTTTTAAGGGGGGAGGAATGTGACGACCCGGAATTTTTAAGCAATTTAAATTGGAATATTTAATTGATTTGGAATATTAAAAAGTTTAATTTTTAACTTGAATTTCAAATATCAATATCTATTGGATAATTAATTATTGAATTTAATTATTGGAAATTGGGTAAAATGTGAAATCTGGAATTTTAAGCCTGTTAAAAATAATATGAAGGCTTGTAAAATTTATAATGATAACACTGAAAATCATTGTAGTTGTAAAATTGAAATTAACAGTGGTTAATTTAGTTTTAAAATTTTATTGTTTAAATTGAATTTAAAAAATAGCCTTCCGGGGCACAGCCGCGGAATTCGATGAAACCAGTTCCATTGAATCCGTAATATTTTATTTTTATCGGATTTCAATTTTCGGAGTGTTTGGAGTTGTTGTGTGAGCGTATGTTGTATAAACGCGCTGAAATCTATATCGAATCAAATTTAATAACTTGGTACCTAAACAAGATAATTTGAATATAAAAATATATAATTTTAAATCAGCTGCTACCTATAATCCCTTAAGCCTACAAATCTCTGTTGTAGCCGACAATCTTCTGAAGCAAGCCGTTTCCCATCCTTTTAAAATATCACTTATTTCCCCTTCATTTCGTTTCGACCGAACCACTAAAAAAAAATTGGTCGAAGCTTTAACAAATCAAAGCAATTAAAAGAAAAAAATAGGGGCTATAGCAGTTAAAACTTTTAAATCAAAATCAAACGAGGTAGGAAATCATGGCCGAAGCCCTTCATCCCAAATCGAATCACCGTCCTAACGAAATATTTTTTCTTAAACAAATCGAAGGAATGGCGATTCTGGGTGCTCGAACTCGTACGCGCTTCGTCTAGTTGGGGCGCGATTGGGTAGCGACATGTTCGAGTTTGGCATCGACTAGGAGGGACTCGCGAGTAGTTTGGGTTATCTGGAAGGGTCGCGGCGTCGTGTAAAGGTGATCGCTGCTGGAATGAATCCAGTGCAAGGGCACGTGGTATTGAGGGTTGCGATTTCTTTTGACCATGAACTCAAGCTGTTGTCAAGGCGGCTGCATTCGTATAGGGATGGATAGAGCTTTGATTTGGGGACGAGGTTAGGCTCGCGTAAGAGGGATGTAACGACCTTGAAATTCAGACCCAGTTTAAAATTTTTAAAATCGTATATTAGTGTAGAAATTCAAATTTTCACAAACAAATTCCGTTGCTATTCAAACTTCACATTTGGAATACGTCTAGATAGACATAGGCGTACGCCAAATTTCGTTGAAAAATATTAAAGTAAATTTCGGTCGTCGCATTTACTTATTAGTTTAAATTTTATGTGTAAATTTTCTATCGTCCGAACTCAAATATTTTTCAAAATGTTGCATAAGGAAAATATTCTGATCATGACGGCGCATTTTGTTTCGTCAAACTTCGATTTTTATTGATAGTTAAATTGTTCGCTCGAGCAAATGGTTCAATAAGTTTAACCACTTCGCAAACAATGTCAAACCATCAATATCTTAATACCTTTGTGTCCGCCTCGTCGCGCTGATCAAAACGGTATATTTATTTGTGTCAATCGGAGTTCGGCGTTGTAAATTATAATTGTTTAACAGAGTATAAACTTGTCTGTTACGCAGCGCAAACTGGTACCCAACTTTCCAACGCTCAGAATTCTAAAGGCCTTTAACCATTCAGAAACCCAATAGCCATCACGTTTACCGAAGACATCATTGCCTTGACCTTGGGACTCTAAACTTCTCTGTATATACCTGCCCTCTGCCTTCATTAATTCATCTGCCTTCATTAATTCCCTCTACATTAATTGATTTCACTTCACACTCAACTCAGGTACGTACTACTGCACTCCCTTTCTTCATCCTTCTTCATATTTCATTTGTTTTCTTTTTCCGTTGCTTCCAGAGAAACTCACGTAGCCAACACCTCCCATATTGCTCCACCCACGTCCACGTCGCCGCGTCCCTCCCCACTGCGCCCCGCTCCACGCCCAGCCCAGTCCACCAGCGACCACCGCATCCACACCCACTGCATGCGCGTTCGCCTCCAACCCAGACCCGCCTCAGCCCGCGTCCAACCCTTCGCCGCTACAGCCACCGCCTCGTCCGCTCCAACCCAGACCCTCTCCGCCCCACCACCCTCCGCCACTTCCACAGCCCAGTCCACCAGCGACCACCACACCCACTGCCACTACAACGACCAACCCTACTCACCCAGTCCACTCCAACCCTCATCCGCCTCTACCCGCACCAACCCACGCCACAGCCCTTCTCGCGTCCCACTGCCCACAGTGCCTCCGCCACGCCACAACCCACCTTCGCGTCCCAGCCCAACCCGCCAGTGACCAGCCCACTGCCCACGACCACACCCCGAGTCACCACGTCAAGCCCGCCCTGCTCCCTACAGCCGAGAACTCGACCACTCCAACCCAAGCCCAGTCGAACCCCAGCCTGCAACCGCCTCCTCCGACCACCGCCACATCCCTGCCCCTCCGTCACTGCTGTGCCTCACCTTGACAGCACCTTGTTTCAGTGCACTTCCGTTTATATATATATATATATCTGTATATATAGGTGACTGTTATATGAGGTAGCAGTATATACTTTTGAAATTTCTGGTTGCTCATATACAGTGTTTTACCGTGTTTGTTCCAGATACTGCTTCGGAGACTTAGGCTTCCATTCAGCTTATCGGATATATCTAGTTTCTTTACTTTGGTATGGTTTATATATACATATATATATATGTTCAATCGATATATATATTGCAATGAACAGATCATTGATTAATCATTTGTTTGATTGCAGTTGTGTTCGTTTTGCGTCGTGCTTGTTAGGGTCTATTTTATCTATTCGTCTTCGTGCTTCGTCATCTTCTCTAACCACGCAAGGTGAATATTTCATTCATGACTCAATCTATTATGCTATGATAATCAAGTGATAATTGTTGTTAATATCAATTTGGATATTAAATTGTTGATTGTTAAAATTATTGAAATAAAACTGTAAATCGCTATGCAAGTTAAATTTGAATATTGTTAGTTTACAACAAATAGTTGTGACACTAAATGTGTTATGTGATGTTGAATTTGGTTGTCAATATAAGTAAAATTTAATATGAAATTTAATTTGATATAGGAAAGTTAACAATTTAAAATGGATTATATATGTTGAATTTGACCCCTTTAAATGTTAAATAAATCGACGCATAGAAATAGCGTTAACCTCACTTTGAACCATTGAATGTATGATTGATGTAGTAAATTGATAATAGACACCAAGTGAAACCATAATGTAATAATCTTTAATATGCATGAAATGATAGTGTGGATTTTAGGAATAATTATATTAATTTACATAAATAACAAATGTAAGTTAATACGATTATTTCGGGATCATTTGATAAATTGTTGAATTGTTATGTATGGTTGCTATTGCTTGTTTATTTACTTTGACACCATCCCAGTTATCACACTGCAAGTTCCCTTTTCTATGCTTTGTTTTATACTGAATGATATTGGGTTGAAATGATAAATACCCAATTAAACAACTTGGCCTAGGATAGATAATTAAAAATAAGAAACCCGATTGGTCAACAAAAAAAATCAATTTCGAAATTGAAATATATTTTAAATTAAGGAATGAACTTAACGATTTGTTTGGAAATTAAGTAACGAACTCAAGGGAATTAATTTGAAATAAATTAACGGATTTAATTGAAACGATTGAATAAACCTATTTAATTGAATAAAATGAATTGGCAAATTTAATTGAAATAGGATTTAGAAACAAGTAAGTTCTAGATTTTAATAACTTGAAAATTTATTAGATTTGTTAGATTTAGCTTTAAAATCGGTTTTAATTAAATAGATTTGGAACTTGTCATAAGTTTGATTTGAGATTTAGAAAATTTTGACTAAAGGGGAGTACAAAACTAACTAAAGTTTTATGGATTTAATTGAGTGATAATTTAAAATTTAAATGATTTTAAGTTTAATGAATTAATCAAATCATGACATTTTAAATGGAATGTGGATTGAGTTGATTTGTAACTTGGAAATAACTAATTAGTGATATGTAGATCAGTGAACCAAATAGATGGAAATGGATTTCTTTAAATAGAAATTTAATTGAATTGGTAAATAAATCAAATGAAGTTTTGATAAAATGAAATTTAGTTAATGAAGTTGATTTAATCGAATTTATGATAACAGCGGATGTAAACATAAAGTGATATGAATAGAATTCGATTTAACGATTCAAACTAGATTAACCATTAAATTGAATTCATTGATTATGAACTAAATTTAATAAGCGACATTTAGACCTTATTAGATTGAACTTGAATACTTAATTTTATCGTTAACTCAAATGTTTGAACTAAAGATTGCATTTAGAAATATGTTTTAAACATCCGAAATAAATTGAATCGTGAAATTTCAAATTTTGGAAGTCAAATTTGCACCTTGACTTTTGGACTTTGATTTGTTTTAAACGTTAATTTAACTGACCATCGGGTAATAAATACGTAGTTATTAAAGAGACCGAGATCGGGAATGAACATACTCTCTGTCGATACCGAAAACCACTTTAATAACTATTATACGCGGAGTGTTGATCCAGAATGAAGTGGATGGTTTGGAGAACACATTGACTGAAGAAAGAGAACGATATTGGATGACCCCTGACATGACTAAAACAGGAGCCGTGTCGGGCCATTGAGGTTCGCCACCTCTAGCGGACACACTTCTTCGATACCATATCATTACTTTTTTCATTCGATTTGGGTGCACCCCTTGATTTGGGACTGTTGTTTCGCGGTTTTGAGGTAGCTGCTGGCTATGCTCAACATCAGTCCGGACCACGCAACTACTAGTATCCTAATTGATATCGCCTCATGTACCTTGTCATACTGATTATCCTATTCGCGACCACTACGTTTTGTCTTGTGTTATACCTATGGGGCATCCTTTGATAACCACTAGTTTACGGTGGGGTTTACGGTGCTGTATAGACTATGGCATTATAAAAATGTGTTAAGGGGAATTATGGGAACGCCTTAACGCTATTTTAATATCGTACTTTACTGATTAGACATTATCTACATACCGTATTCTATTATATATATAGATAGTTTATGGGATCCTTAGAGTTGTTATTTTGATCATCTTTGAGTTATGGACTTTATTCCCTGCACTTGATTATCATGTATAAGATTTTGAGTCCTGACTCGAGTGTTTCCCTTTTGTATATGCTCGGGTCAGTCTGAAACTATCCAGTTTGCTGATCAAGGTTGGTTGAAGATGCTGAAGGCTTAGCATTTATCTTTATTAGTCTATTTCTATTCCTGTATTGATGTCCTAGTATGTTGGACATTTATGTATTTCCTTTTAGTTACTTTTGTTTAGACATTGTTGTATTTCAGGTAGTAGCTTCATGAACTGCTATTATGACGATGTATTTTCCGCTGCATTATTCTGTGACTGTTCTGTATCTGTGATGTTGTATTGATTCTCATTCACATTTATGTATTTATAATCCCACAATTATTCGTGTTTTGTATTATTTAAGTTGACATGTATGGATTATTGTCAATTTAAATGGTCCAAATATACGGGTTTTTACAGTTGGTATCAGAGCTTAGGTTTCCCTAAAAACCTTAGTTTGGGGTTATATAAACTCATTAGAGATAGGGTAGGGTAGCAATACCCTAGAATGAGGAGAATCGATTCAATATCCAGATCCTTCTAATTCAAACTTGTTTTTGATTCGTTAATTAGGGTCTTCTTTAAGCGTTATGATTTTTCTACCCTTGGTTCTAAATCTCTTCTGATATTTCAGCATGAGCGCTGGAAGAAACAATAGGGGAGGAAGAGGCCATGGTCCTGCCCAGGTTGCACTTGCCGCCCCAGCTCCAGTCAAATTCGCCACTCTTAGTAAGGAATATACCCAGCTTGGGGGTATTATGTTTTCCGGATCTGAGAGCATTATCGAAGCCCAGCAATGGCTCAAAGGCTTAGAGAAGATATTTTCTGGATTGGAAATCACTGATGCTCAAAAGCGTCAGCTTGCTGCTTGGCAACTTCAGGATGCCGCACAAGATTGGTGGGAATCCGTTACTTCTCGTATCAAGGAGAACACCATCATTTGGGCTTAGTTTAGGTATAAATTTTCTAGGATTTTGTAGTCCAAATTCTTTTTTCAATCTTTGACATGTTATTTATCTAGTCTATCTTTTGATTAGGGATACTTTCTCGGCGCAATGGATGCCCGCTGCGGGGAGAACCCAGCTTTATAGAGCTTTTATGGATCTTAAGCAAGGCAATATGACTTTTTCTGAGTACGAGAGGAAATTCAACGAACTCTCCAAGTTTGGCCCGGGGTTGATTGATACACCCCTTCTAAAGAATGAGAAGTTCATTTTGGGAGCTAGACCAGAGTATTATGACTTGCTTACTGGCCACACTCACTGCACCTTCACAGAGCTTGTTGATTATGCTCTTAGATATGAGGCAAAGCCAAGGGGACCCACTACTAAGGCCACTCCTACTCAGTCCTCTTCTAGCCAGCTTGGAAAGAGGAAGATGAGCTTTGATCAACAAAAGAAATCTTGGCAAAAGACTACAGGATTGGGATATGCCCAGAAAAGCCCAATCGACCATGCTAATATCACTTGCTTCAAATGCGATAAGAAAGGCCATTATGCTAATAGCTGTCCATCTACCGGAGCTGCTATTCCGCCACCTTCTCAGATGAGGAGTGATTTATGCCATGCCTGCCTACAGCCTGGTCACTTCAAGAAAGACTACCCATTGAGGAAGAGAGGCACACCATCTAGAGTATTTGCTATCACCACTCCTACACCTCCACCACCTGCTTAGGATGACCAAGGTACCTTACGAAGTACTTTTTCATTACATGATTTACCTGTTAGGGTATTATTTGATACTGGTGCTTCTCATAGCTTCATATCTATTGATCTTTGTAATAAGCTCAAATTAGAACCTACTCTTGCTACTACTTCCTTATGTGTCTCCAACCCTATTGGAGGACTTGCCAACCTTAGTAGAATTTGTAAAGAGGTGCTTTTGTGCGGAAGATATCGATTCACTTGGGATTTTTATGTGCTTGGCTTCGTGGCATTTGACATTTTGTTGGGTGCTGATTGGTTAAGAAAATTCGAGGCTGTTATTCCTTGCAAAGCTCGTTCTGTTTCTCTAATAAATGACAAGGGCCTACCACTTATCATCGAATGCAAATCACCTCAGAAATATGCCGGAAGCTTCGTATTCTCTCTCGATGCTCACCCGGATGATCTTAGTACCACTCCTATTGTTTAGAAGTTTCCTGATGTATTTGGAGAGGTCAACTCTCTACCGCCTAAACGGGAGATCGATATCCGCATTGACCTTATCCTAGGAGCTACTCCCGTAGTTCTCCCTCACAAAAGCATGGCTCCTAAAGAGAAAGCTGAACTTAAAACTCAAATTGATGATCTATTTGCTAGGAGTTTGGTCAGGAGAAGTTGTTTTGAATGGGGCACCGCAGTCGTATTTGTCACCAAATTAGATGGATCTCTTCGCATGTGTGTTGATTACAGGGAATTAAACAAACACACTCTCAAAAATCGCTATCCGATGCCTCGCATAAATGATTTATTCGGTCAGCTCCATGGAGCTAAAGTCTTCTCACAACTTGATCTAGCCACTGGGTTCCACCACCTCAGAGTAGCAGAAGATAGTATCCATAAGACAGCTTTCCGTACCGAGAACGGATTCTACGAATGGTCGGTTATGTCGTTCGGGTTGACCAACACCCCTTCTTATTTCGTCGACTTGATGAATCGAGTCTTCCATGATGTCCTTAACAAGTTTGTTCTTGTATTCATTGATGATATTCTCGTCTTCTCGAAAGATGAGAAAGAGCATGAGACACACCTTGGTTATGTTCTGGAAACACTCCGATATCATCAGCTTAAAGCCAAGTTCTCGAAATGCCACTTCTGGCGAGACGAAGCATGATTCCTCGGCCATATTGTTTCTGAAAATGGGATTTCGGTCGATCCATGTAAGTTCCATCCTATTTGTTATTTCTATTCGATCCATCTTATTCCTTTCTAAATTGAAAATTTATCTTCAAGATTGGGAGGCTACCAAAACTCCTACAGAGATTGGTAGCTTCTTGGGCTTGGCCGGTTATTATCGCAGAATTATTGAGCACTTTGCCCGGATCTCTACCCCACTTACTACTTTAACTCGGAAGGATGTCAAGTTTATTTGGAGTGAGAAGTGTGATAAGCTTTTAATGAGTTGAAACGTAAGTTAACTTCATCCCCTGTTCTTGCGGTAATTGATGGGAATGAAGAATTAACTGTCTATACCGATGCTTGTCGAGAAGGTTTAGGCGCTGTCTTGATGCAAAATGGTAAGGTTATTGCCTATGCTGGTCGTCAGTTGAAGATCCACGAAGTAAACTATGCAACACATGATTTAAAGCTTCTTACAGTTGTATTTGCTTTGAAACTATGGAGGCATCATCTTTTGGGAACAAAATTAGAATTATTCACTGATCATAAGTCCTTGAGGTATATCTTCTCTCAGAAGGATTTGAACCAGAGGCAAGTCCGATGGCTTGAATTCTTAGCTGCATATGATCTCGACATAAATTATACTCCAGGGTAGGCAAATATTGTAGCTGATGCTTCGAGCCATAGAAAAGCATTGTCATGTTGTAATCTTGTAAAAGGCATGCTATTTCAGCTTGTTATCTCCCCATCTCTTATGGATCGCATCAAAGCCAAGCAATATGAGGACACCTTGCTCTATCGCATGAAGGAGTTAGTTCTTGGTAGAGTTGGAAATGCTGGCAGTAAAGTGGGAGCACAGATGTAACGACCCAGAATTTTTGAACATTTGAAAATGAAATATTTAATTAATTTGAAATATTTGAATGATGGTTTGACTTGAATTTCAAATTATCAGAATGTATTTGGCGATTAAGTTATAAATTTAATCTATTGAAAGTTGAATATAAATTTGAATCTTCAATTTTAAGCTGATTAAAAATATTTCAAAGGCTTGTAAAATTCATATTGATAATACTGAAGATAATAGAAGCTTTAGAATTTAATTTGAAAGTGATTTGTTCAGTTTTGAAATTATATCGTCTGAATCGATATTTAAAAATAGCCTTCCGAGGCACAGTCTCGGAATTCGACGAAACCATTTCCATTGGATCTTGAATATTGTATTATTATTGGATTTCAATTTCGTATTATTCGGAGTTGTTATATGAGCACACGGTAAGTAAACGCGTTGAAATTTGTATCGAAACAAATTGAATTTAAAATAAAAAAATAAAAAATAAAGGGGCTTATCATATCAGCACGTTATCTCCCTCAAATCACGTAGAAAATCACGAAGAGATCGTGTAAACCATGACTCTACCAATTTTTAAATAACCCTCTCCCTCTTCAGTTTTCAAAAGCAGAATCAAACGAAAATCATTAATGGCCGAAGCCCCTCTCTCAGACAAAATCAATTCAAAAAAAAAGGGGATGGCCGAACAAAAAAAAATTTCACAAACAAATTCAAAGAAAATAAATGGCCACAACCCTCCTTTATAAAAATCAAACGATTTTCGTTCGATTAAAGCTAGGCCCGAATCACTTGAAGCTCGAGCTGATGATGGGGGTATGGCATCGCGACTTCGGAGCTCGCGTTCATGAAGGCTCCGCGACTCGAAGCATGGGGTCGCGATTGAGGCGTTCGTGGTGGCGTACTCATGGAGTTCTTCGGCAAGCAGGGGGTTCACGGCAACGCCTAAGGTTTTGCGATCGAGTTTTAGGGCATAGCATCATTGTGGTCGAGGCTAGGGTTAGGGGAGAGGCGGCCTATGATTCGCAAGCGTTGGAGGTTAGGTTTTGCAGCTTCCTCGATTTAAATTTATTTAATCTATATACAAATATAGATACATGAAACAAAAATTAATATATATATATATATATATATATATATTTACAGTAAAGTGAATTTTTTTTTGTTATTTACTGAGAAAAAATATAAGTAGATACAGAAAGATAAAACAATAAAACATAAATGCAGAAATGCAGAAATTTTATATTGTTACATCATGTTTAAATTTTATATATATATATATATATATAAGATTTAGGTACGCAGCAATTTTAAAATATTTTGAATTGTAATGTAATATAAAAAATTAGGTTTTGGAAATTATATAAGGTGTTTTGGAAAAAATAATAATAATAATTTGTGAAGATGATTAATTTATATAGTAAACTTATATAATTATTCTTAGTTACTAAACATGATCTATTAAAGAAGAAAAATTTTAGTTTAAAATCAAATATCATCATTGGTTAAACTAATTTATTAAATGGGAATTTATTTCTAAATTAAATATTTGCTATGAAATGGAAATTAATTTTTTGACTAGCGGAATTAATTTGTATAAATGGATCATTTAATTATTGGCACTAAAAATAATTTATTAAAGGAAATTTAGTTTTAAAATATTAAATTGTAGTTAAATAAAATTATTAAAAGAGAAATTTGTTAATTAAAACTATCAAAACGAAAAATTGATTTTTTGATTTACTTCGAATATTTATCAGCTGTATAATATTTATACAAGGTCAAAACTGTGAAGGAAACGAGCTGAAATGGAATTGGATTGCAAAATAAAAGCAAAGGTGAGAACTTCTCACTCAATCAAAATTTTGTTTTGATTTAAATTTTAAATAGTTAAATTTAAATTGGTTGATTGAGTGATTGTGTGTGTGTGTGTCTATATATATATATATATATATATATATATATATATATTTGATTGAAATAGACCCTATGCGCCGCCTATTAAGCGGAGGTTATTTATTACACACATATACCGCGATATTCCATCTTGAAGTGGAATTGGTATTATATATGTACTTGGAGTTGATTTCCCGCATTATATAGCGGATGAGACCTTATTGCGCCGCCTGTTAAGCAGATAATAAATTATAAATCGCATATACCGCGATATCCCATCTTGAAACGGGATTGGTATTATGCTAATGTCTGTGGATGCAGGGAAACATGTTGGAGGGATCCAACTGGATTCCTCACCAGTATTTTTTTGATTTTAGAAATCATGATATTTGATTGATTATCATATCGATATATGATGTTTGGAAGTCGTGATTGACTATTTGGTGTGTTGCATCATCGGATCCATTTTTGAAGTTTAAAAATAACGATTTTGATTTTTAAGGGATTTTTAAAGTGATTTTCGAAATTATACGTTTATTAAATTTTCGAATTGATTCATTTTAAATAATTAAAATGTTATAAATTTTTATGTTATAAAAATTATATTTTTGTGAAATATAACCAAAGCGTGATTTTTGAAAATAAAAAGCTGATAAATTTATAAAATGGTTTAAATTTGGATTTTTGAATTATTATAAACGGTTTATATAAAAGATTTATAAAATTGATATTTTATATGTTAAAGATATTGGAATTATAAAACGAGCTTTTATAAGTGTTAAAATCAAGTTGTACCTAGTTTTATAAGTAAATAAGAATTTTAGATTTATAAATTAATGATGATATAGAAGAATGGATTTGTGAATAAAAGGATTATAAGTAATTTACTTATAAGTTGGATTCGACATGTAAACAAAATATAAATAGAATTGGTTATTAAAGGAGATTTATAAATCGAAGTAGTTATGAAATAGAAATGGAATTTATAAACGTTGTTTTATAAATCCGTAATCAAATAAATTTGATAAGTAAACATAGAAATTATTAAGGGAATTATATCCACGATTTTGGACTGTGGAAAATCTTTGATAAATGTGTAGAAACATTGAATTGGGAAAATAAATTATATTCACGATTTTGGACGGTGAATATATTATTGAATAAAACGGGTATGATTTGGAGACGTGAAATTTTAAAATGAAGTTAATTGTTTTAAAAGATGTTTTAAAATGTATTAAATATCGAAACCATATATTTCAACAATCATTGTTGAAATAGACGGTTTTCGAGAAATAAAAGGAAATGGTAGATTATAACACTGTTGTTATAGTAGATGATTTCCGAAAGGAAAAGTTTTGTATAGTATTAGGATTTATATATCTATCTAAATTTCGAATCCCTATACTAGTGATTTTGGGTCGCTGTAACGATGTTTTACGCAACATTCATTTTGACTCAAATAAATGTGTTAAGAGAATGTTTTCTTTAAAGAATGAAATATATACTTTATTTCCATTTAAGTATATCGAATATTTTTCAAGTGTTGAAAATAAATAGATTTGTGAATTACTTATTATTAAATAAGTATGGAAATGTTTTCCAATACGAAGTGAATATTTTGAGATTTTATCTTTTAGAAATAAATTGAAAATGATTATTAGAAATTGATTTGGAAATCGTATATTCATAGATATTTTGGAATTGTAAATTCACTATGGAATTTATAAAAGAAAGGGAAATTTGTTTAAAAATAAACATTGATTTATTTTTGAAGTGTGGGAATAAATTTACAGATTTGGAACGTAAACATAAAGTAAATCGGTAAGGATTTATTTAATTGGTTTAAATGAACCATGTTGAAATGAAAGTATTTCCGCGTAAGGATAATGATTGAAATTTGCTTTCAAAAGTTGTGAAGGTGAAAAGTGATTTGAAAATTTGTTTTCAAATGGTTGAAGTGTGGAAAATTATATATCTAGTAAAGATATTTTGGAAAATAAATAATTTGGGAAATTATTTGGAATCTGGTGATGTCGAACACGCCTATTGATAGCTAAATAACCGACTATCAATATTTACCTTTAAATAGGTATTTGTTGTGATTGCTTGAATTTGAATGCTACACTTATTTTTAAAAATAAGCGCTCACTATTCGGGTTAGCCAGGAAAGGACCTTGGGGCCGTATAACCCATTCCGAATATGTGATACGTCGTAATAGATAGCATTGATGATCGGTGTTGAAGACCGGATATTTATGAAAACGAAAGGATTGCCACCGAATGTTTCTGCATCGGCTGATCCCCGATATAGAAATTTATTACCCTTTGTGATGGGAAGTCCGTTCGTGATTAGTGAATATCCGGATTGCAAGGACTTCTTTGGAAGTGCCTTCGTTTCCATTCGATCCCGGAACGGACTTGTATGGATGTGTGTCTGACGTTACAATTTGAGATGTAAAGCTGGTTTCTATCAAATATATTTCCGTTGGTGGCGGAGAATTTATTATCTTAGCTTAACACCCTTAGAGGTTATGTAGTTGATGGTTACTAGTGATACATTCCTGAATTGGTAATGTGGCATAAGAAGTGCTGTTGAGCATTTGATGATCAAAGCACAGCTTTTATATAAAGCGTGGCTTTGTGGACGAGACTTCGTATGACCTCACACCCCGGAAATGGTCAAAATAGGAAGGATGCGGCAAGGTTATTAGGGGGTAGCGCCCCTATAGTGTATGTCATTCCTTCTGGATAGAGGTGGTATCATGGTATGGAGCCCAGATACTTAACCTATGTTGTTGCTGCAAATTTATTGCTTTGTGGTTGTTGGAAATCTAGGATCCTCGGATATAGATCGGTTACGATCGGGGAATGACATATTCGTGTCAGTAGTTACCCAGTTAGGGGTAACCGGGCCTTATGTTGCAGAGATCCGGTTAGGTTCTCAGGGCGTCTTTCCAGAGGCGTTTCCATGTGGCAATGGGAAGTTCCTTGGCCTGACCATTTGTTGGAAATCCAAAGAAACAATACGAACCTTGTACGGTTTTAGTTGTAGAACCTGCCATCTAATATGGTAGCTATAGTAGGCAAAATATAATGGTACCTATGCCGGCTAAGATTTATATTCTACTTTCGAAATGTTTTCTACACTATGCACTAATAATAATATCAAAAATGATTTGATTTTGCGTAGTGAGCATCTTTGACTATCATAAGGAGAAATCTCCCCCAAGTCTGCGTTTGCATTGTGTGTGTGCCGGGAGGCCTTATGGTAGTTTTATTTTTAAAAAGCATTTCGAATTGACTTTAAAAATATTTCTTTGTTTGTTTTTAAAAGAATAACTGTTTAAGTTCTCACACTAGTCACATGACTGTCCTGGAGTTTATTGTTTCCCTTCCTAAACTCTGGGTGCCCACCAATTTCCACACGGGCAGTCTAGAGTTAAGGTTATCAGGAATTTCTGGAATTCAAGAGTTGCTACAGAAATATGGAGGCGAGCTGGATGGCATAGCATATTACTAAGTATATAGTATTTCTTTTCCGCTGTTTGTTTGTTGTAAACTCTGATAATGAATGTAATGTGATGTAATGTATAAAATATATAGTTCTTTTGTTTTAATGATTATTCATTTATTTATTATATGTTGTTCCGCTGGGAATTGTGAGATTCTGATATTGTTCCGTTCTATCTTTTTCTTTCTTCTTCTACCTCTTTCTTTTTCTTAAACCCTATGTGTTCGGTTTTCCGGCATTCGATTGCTCGGCAGTTGATACAATGTACGTATTTATGTCGATTTTCGAAAGTCGAAGAATCGGGTCCTTACAAAGTGGTATCAGAGCATATGGTTAAGCGACAACCATGGCTCTGTTTTGTGTTACTCATTAGAGATAGAGTCAGCAGTACTCTAGAATGAGTTTGAGTGTAATAATAGATATGAGCGCGTATTTGTTAGTGAATATGAAATTGTTTTGTATTGTGTTGACTTATCGGTTGATTGTTTATAGATTCTGGTCGGTGCAGTCTAGCTTACTGTGTTGATAGGAGTTTCTAAACTCTTAAAGAAGATAAACCGACACCATTTTGTTTTAAAATCGGGCAAATGAAATAATTTTACCCAAAACTATTTTTTTATAAAAAAGAAATCATTTCCCATGGATTATTATAGTATACGGTTGCATGGTTGATAGGAAGTGATAATATTAAAATTATTACCATTGAAATTGAATAAGAAATTGAAAATCATAACTCCAAAGTTTAGAAATAAAATTCTTATACAAATGAAATTGGAGAATGTAAATTATAAATGTGATTTATAATTAGAAATAGAATTCTAGGGAAGTATTTGGAAATGTTTTTTAAAGAATTTGGAAATTTAAGAAATTAAATTCCATTTTGATTTGAAAATAATTTCAAAGGTTTTTGGAAAAATGTTTTGAAGGAATGAAAAGCTCTAAACTCTTTTCGGTCGCTGGAAAATAATTCCGATGATGATTGCAACATCATCAGTGTTCATTTTCGGGTTTCCAAAAGAGGGATTGCTGCCAAATTGTTTTAAGTGAAAGTTGTTTGGAAAATTTGGGTTTGGTTTTGGAAATTCAAAGGATAGTTTGAATTGTTTTCAATAATGGTTTTGAAAGATAGAAAATAATCTAGAATCCTATTTAAAATATTTATGGGAATAATAAATAAGTTAATAACTTATACAAACTAAATTTTGATAGAATAAATTTAATTTAAAGAATGGAGTTAAATTAAAGTAAGTATAAGTGATAAAATTTGAATAAAGTGAATTGGAAGAAATCTCTAAGGACGCGAAGTGAAATAATTACTTAAAGAAAATTTATTGAGTTGAAAATAAATTTGGAGTAATTAAAATGAATTGGAATTGAGTAATGAATTATGGAAATAAATTGTGAATGAATGAATTAATTTACAATTGCAAGTAAATGAAGGTGAATTGAATGTTGAAATTCATTTCGAAATTGTAAGCAAATAGAATTGAATGGAAATTGGATTTGACTTGTGATAAATAAAGTGAAGTATTGAAATAAAATTTAGTGAATGAAATTGATTACAAATGAAAAGAATTGAATTCAGTAATTATAAATGAAGTAAATTGAATTCATATGGAATTTGATATCCAGTTTAAATATACGTGGTTATAAACTGAAATTGAAAACTGAATATTGACAACCAATTTGAATATGTGCTTATGAATGTATATCACATGCTTTGCTTTTTATTGAAATGAGTGAAATGTAAATAAATTTCTTATATATGTCACTTACGTGTTTAAATTAAGTAAGTACTGGTACAGGGGAGCACTATGGATGGATTTGGTCGCGCTAATAAGCTAATAATTAGCCGCTTTGCTTAAAATGCTAAATAAGGTACGCCTACGCAATAAAAATAGGAAATATGAACTGTTTTTTGTTTTTCCGACCGTGTGGGTCGATGTATACATATTTATATCTATTGTCAAATTGCAAAAGCTCCTCCGTACAAAGGAGACTCTGCAAAAAAAATTCGAAAATTTTGGGAGTTAGAATTTTTTTTAAAATTGTTGAAATTTTTTTTGTTAACGACAAACGATTTCAAATTGGAAAATTGAAGTAAATTAGTGAATGAAACTAATTTAAAATAGCCATATGAATCAATTGTAAATGAAAGTTAAAAGATAAAATTCAATATTCAGAATAGAAGATAAATTGAATTCAAAAAGAATTAAATTTGTAAATAGAATTCAAATTGAAATGCAAAATTGAATGATATTGAATATATAACTTCAATATTAAAGATGGTATAAGAAGCATATGTTGAAAATTTTGTAATGGAATTGGCAAAATGGTTTGAATGTTGGAATTGGATATTATGGCTAGCAGGATATACAGGTGTATTAAAAGAAATGGAATTGGGAATTTGATTTCAAAAATAAAATTGAATTGCTCGACAAAAAGGTACGTATTTCAATTTCAGTATGAAATTTGGTGATTTTCTTGTCCAACCGCTTGGCTTTTCGTTTTCTTTTTGAATCTGAGGGGCCGTGGTGCCATTTTGTAGTCGTACCGAGCTAGCCGCGCAAAGGAGACGCTAGCGAAATTTTTGGAAAATTTAGAGTGTTAGAAAATTTTGAACAAAATTTTGAAAGTTTGAAATTTAAATTTAAATTGTTAAGGAAACAATGTTGATTGAAACTTATAAGTGAAGTTGGAAAGCTAGTTGAAATGATAATGAATCCCTAATAAAAAGATACAGGTTCGTAAGTTGATAAAACTATTTGGATTATGAAAAATAGTAGACGAGTTAAGGACCATTTCTTCCTAACTTGTAATTTCGGGACGAAATTCTTTTAAGGGGGAAGATTGTAACGACCCAGAATTTTTGAACATTTGAAAATGAAGTATTTAATTAATTTTAAATATTTGAATGATGGTTTGACTTGAATTTCAAATTATCTGAATGAATTTGGCGATTAAATTATAAAGTTTAATCTATTGAAAGTTGAATATAAATTTGAATCTTCAATTTTAAGCTGATTAAAAATATTTCAAAGGCTAGTAAAATTCATATTGATAATACTGAAGATAATAGAACCTTCAGAATTTAATTTGAAAGTGATTTGTTCAGTTTTGAAATTATATCGTTTGAATCAATATTTAAAAATAGCCTTCCAAGGCACAGACTCGGAATTCAATGAAACCAGTTCCACTGCATCCGGAATATTGTATTATTATCGGATTTCAAATTTCGTGTTATTCGGAGTTGTTATGTGAGCACATGGTAAGTAAACGCGTTGAAATTTGTATCGAAACAAATTGAATTTATAATTAAAATTAAAAAATAAAGGGGCTTATCACATCAGCACGTTATCTCCCTTAAATCACGCAGAAAATCATGAAGAGATCGTGTAAACCATGCCTCTACCAATTTTAAATAACCTGCTTCCTCTTCAGTTTTCAAAAGCAGAATCAAACGAAAATCATTAATGGCCGAAGCCCCTATCTCATACAAAATCAATTCAAAAAAAAAGGGGTGGCCGAAAAAAATTATATATTTCACAAACGAAATCAAAGAAAATAAATGGCCGCAGCCCTCCTTTATAAAAATCAAACGATTTTCGTTCGATTGAAGCTCTGCTCGAATCACTTGAAGCTCGAGCTGATGATGGGGGTATGGCATCGCAACTTCGAAGCTCGCATTCATGAAGGCTTCGCGACTTGAAGCATGGGGTCACGATCAAGGCGTTCGTGGTGGCATACTCATGGAGTTCTTCGGCAAGCGGGGAGGGGTGGGGGGGGGGTCACGGCAACGCCTAGGGTTTTGCGATCGAATTTTAGGGCACAACATCATCGTAGTCGAGGCTAGGGTTGGGGGAGAGGCGGTCTATGATTCGCAAGCGTTGGAGGTGAGGTTTTGCAGCTTCCTCGATTTAAATTTATTTAATCTATATACAAATATAGATACATGAAACAAAAATTAATATATATATATATATATATATATATAGTAAAGTGAAATTATTTTTGTTATTTACTGAGAAAAAATATAAGTAGATACAGAAAGATAAAACAATAAAACATAAATGCAGAAATGCAGAAATTTTATACTGTTACATCATGTTTAAATTTTATATATCTATTTATATATAAGATTTAGGTACGCAGCAATTTTAAAATATTTTGAATTGTAATGCTATATAAAAAATTAGGTTTTGGAAATTATATAAGGTATTTTAGAAAAAATAATAATAATAATTTATGAAGATGATTAATTTATATAGTAAACTTATATAATTATTCTTAGTTACTAAACATGATCTATTAAAGAAGAAAATTTTTAGTTTAAAATCAAATATCATCATTGGTTAAACTAATTTATTAAATGGGAATTTATTTCTAAATTAAATATTTGCTATGAAATGGAAATTAATTTTTTGACTAGCGGAATTAATTTGTATAAATGGATCATTTAATTATTGGCATTAAAAATAATTTATTAAAGGAAATTTAGTTTTAAAATATTAAATTGTAGTTAAATAAAATTATTAAAAGAGAAATTTGTTAATTAAAACTATCAAAACGAAGGATTGATTTTTTGATTTACTTCGAATATTATCAACTGTATAATATATATACAAGGTCAAAACTGCGAAGGAAACGAGTTGAAATGGAATTGGATTGCAAAAAAAAAAGCAAAGGTGAGAACTTCACACTCAATCAAAATTTTGTTTTGATTTAAGTTTTAAATAGTTAAATTTAAATTGGTTGATAGAGTGATTGTGTGTGTGTGTGTATGATTGAAATGGACCCTATGCGTCGCCTATTAAGCGGAGGCTATTTATTACACACATATACCATGATATTCCATCTTGAAGTGGAATTGATATTATATATGTACTTCGAGTTGATTTCCTGCATTATATAGCGGATGAGACCCTATTGCGCCGCCTATTAAGCGGATAATAAATTATAAATCCCATATACCGCGATATCCCGTCTTGAAATGGGATTGGTATTGTGCTAATGTCTGTGGATGCAGGGAAACAGGTTGGCGGGATCCAACTGGATTCCTCACCAGTATTTATTTGATTTTAGATATTATGATATTTGATTGATTATCATATCGATATATGATGTTTGGAAGTCATGATTGACTATTTGGTGTGTTGCATAATCGGATCCATTTTTGAAGTTTAAAAATAACGATTTTGATTTTTAAGGGAATTTTAAAGTGATTTTCGAAATTATACGTTTATTAAATTTTCGAATTGATTCATTTTAAATAATTAAAATGTTATAAATTTTTATGTTATAAAAATTATATTTTTGTGAAATATAACCAAAGCATGATTTTTGAAAATAAATAGATGATAAATTTATAAAATGGTTTAAATTGGGATTTTTGAATTATTATAAACGGTTTATATAAAAGATTTATAAAACTGATATTTTATATGTTAAAGATATTGGAATTATAAAACGAGCTTTTATAAGTGTTAAAATCAAGTTGTACCTAGTTTTATAAGTAAATAAGAATTTTAGATTTATAAATTAATGATGATATAAAAGAATGGA
The DNA here is from genome assembly GCA_030765085.1 of Allium cepa. Taxonomy (NCBI): domain Eukaryota; kingdom Viridiplantae; phylum Streptophyta; class Magnoliopsida; order Asparagales; family Amaryllidaceae; genus Allium; species Allium cepa. The sequence continues at coordinate 955,180,233 of CM060939.1, read as the reverse complement.
TTTGTGAATAAAAGGATTATAAGTAATTTACTTATAAGTTGGATTCGACATGTAAACAAAATATAAATAGAATTGGTTATTAAAGGAGATTTATAAATCGAAGTAGTTATGAAATAGAAATGGAATTTATAAACGTTGTTTTATAAATCCGTAATCAAATAAATTTGATAAGTAAACATAGAAATTATTAAGGGAATTATATCCACGATTTTGGACTGTGGAAAATCTTTGATAAATGTGTAGAAACATTGAATTGGGAAAATAAATTATATTCACGATTTTGGACGGTGAATATATTATTGAATAAAACGGGTATGATTTGGAGAAGTGAAATTTTAAAATGAAGTTAATTGTTTTAAAAGATGTTTTAAAATGTATTAACTATCGAAACCATAGATTTCAACATTCATTGTTGAAATAGACGGTTTTCGAGAAATAAAAGGAAATGGTAGATTATAACACTGTTGTTATAGTAGATGATTTCCAAAAGGAAAATTTTTGTATAGTATTAGGATTTATATATCTATCTAAATTTCGAATCCCTATACTAGTGATTTTGGGTCGTCGTAACGATGTTTTACGCAACATTCGTTTTGACTCAAAAAATGTGTTAAGAGAATGTTTTCTTTAAAGAATGAAATATATACTTAATTTCGATTTAAGTATATGGAATATTTTCCAAGTGTTGAAATATATAGATTTGTGAATTACTTATTATTAAATAAGTATGGAAATGTTTTCCAATATGAAGTGAATATTTTGAGGTTTTATCTTTTAGAAATAAATTGAAAACGAATATTAGAAATCGATTTGGAAATCGTATATTCATAGATATTTTGGAATTGTAAATTCACTATGGAATTTATAAAAGAAAGGGAATTTTGTTTAAAAATAAACATTGATTTATTTTTGAAGTGTGCGAATAAATTTACGGATTTGGAACGTAAACATAAAGCAAATCGGCAAGGATTTATTTAATTGGTTTAAATGAACCATGTTGAAATGAAAGTATTTTCGCGTAAGGAAAATGATTGAATTTTTTTTTCAAAAGTTGTAAAGGTGAAAAGTGATCTGAAAATTTGTTTTAAAATGGTTGAAGTGTGGAAAATTATATATCTAGTAAAGATATTTTGGAAAATAAATAATTTGGGAAATTATTTGGAATCTGGTGATGTTGAACACGTCTATTGATGGTTAAATAAACGACTATCAATATTTACCTTTAAATACGTATTTGTTGTGATTGCTTGAATTTGAATGCTACACTTACTTTTAAAAATAAGCGCTCACTATTCGGGTTAGCCGGGAAAGGACCTTGGGGTCTTATAACCCATTCCGAATATGTGATACGTCGTAATAGATAGCATTGATGACCGGTGTTGAAGACCTAAAAACGAAAGGATTACTGTCGAATGTTTCTGCATCGGCTGCTCCCCGATATAGAAATTTATTACCCTTTCTGATGGGAAGTCCGGTCGTGATTAGTGAATATCTGGATTGCAAGGACTTCTTTGGAAGTGCCTTCGGTTCTGTTCGATTCCAGAACGGACTTGTATGGATGTGTGTCTGACGTTACATTTGAGATGTAAAGCTGGTTTCTATCAAATATATTTCCATTGGCGGCAGAGAATTTATTCTCTTAGCTTAACACCCTTACAGGTTATGTAGTTGATGGTTACTAGTGATACATTCCCGAATTGGTAATGTGGCATAAGAAGTGCTGTTGAGCAATTGATGATCAAAGCACAGCTTTTATATAAAGCGTGGCTTTGTGGACGAGACTTCGTCGGACCTCACACCTTGGAAATGGTCAAAACAAGAAGGATGCGGCAAGGTTATTATGGGGTAGCGCCCCTTTAGTGTATGTCATTCCTTCTGGATAGAGGTGGTATCATGGTATAGAGCCCAGATACTTAACCTATGTTGTTGCTGCAAATTTATTGCTTTGTGGTTGTTGGAAATCTAGGATCTTCGGATATAGATCGGTTACTATCGGGGAATGACATATTCGTGTCAGTAGTTACCCAATTAGGGGTAACCCGGCCTTGTGTTGTGTGACGACCCGCCTTTCTCAACCCCAGAAAGACGTTTCATCATTAAGAAAGAAAGGGATAGAAATAGAAAAGAATAGAAAGAAAGAACAACAACATCAGAATCTCACAGCGGAATGGAACAAAATGTAATACATCACATAACTATTACATAGTTATACATACATCAGAGTAATACAATATCACATAACAGGACTGTTATATACATATATGTCCATACATACATCCAAAATACAGCATGGACTAACTACCCAGCGGAACTACATATATATATACATACGTCTGGTCTTCTCCCCAAAATAGCTCCTCCAGAGAATCAGCACTTCCAAATACCTATCACTTGGCTACTCATAAAAATTTGAGTACCCAAGAGTTTATGAAAACACAAAATATAAACTCCGGGTCAGACATGGGTCTGGTATGAGTAAACAGGTTAAAATTGTTTAACTTTGAAAATCATTTGAAAAATAAAGGTATCACGTAAGACTCCCCACAAATAAATACGGGTAAGTTTTTACCTTACGCTAACCAAAACATTTTATAGGAAATTCTGTGATATTATAATAGTGTCTAGGGTTTTCAAGTAAATAGAAAATAGCCGAATTGTTACATGATTAAATTCCAGCTACTAGCCACGAAAGTGGGTAATACAAACCAAAACCGTAGGGTCTCGTAGGGTAAATGGATTTCCAACAATAGCAGGGCTACTGGGGTACCGCCCGTCACAGTACGGGGCCTAGATCACCGTACCGAGGATCACTCCCGACCCCCTACAACACAAGGCCGGAACATAATCATCATAATCATCAATGCATACCAAACAGTTTGGCTTTACTTAACCAAATTATTTGTCCAAGAATAAACTATTTTATTCTATTTAATTAATTACTGATTAATTAGCTGATTAATGAATAATTGATTTGCTTATTAATGATCAATTAATTACTCAACTAATCATTAATTTTGAATTTATTAATTATCTATTCTTTAATTAATTATTTAATTAATTAACTTCTATTCATTTACTGTTACTTAATTACTCAATTAATCATTAATTTTGAATTTAGTAATTATCTATTCGTTAATTAAATATTTAATTAATTAACTTCTATTTATTTACTGTTACTTAATTACTCAATTAATTAATTGATTCATAATTATTAATTATTAACTTCCTTATTAAAATTAATTACTTATTTACTTATCACAAATTACTTTAATTAATCAATTATTATTAATTTAATTAATTAATTAATCTTTAATTAATCACTTAAGTTAATTATCATTTATGACTTAACCTTTAAGTAATTAGTTAACATTTTTATAATTTAAATTATTTAAACATATGATTAAATTTTTATTTCAAAATCAACTTAAAATTATCACTTTAAAATTCAAGTATAAATTTAATCAACATTCTAACTATTTGTTTAATCACCTACCTTACAGACTAACCTTTAATTAGATATTAACCTAACTAACTAATTGCTAACTTGATTTAGTTATTTGGTTATAAAAATACTAAACAGAACAGGCACGTTCAATTGGAATGGAACCCGAGACACACCCCTACCCTACTCAAGACAGTCTCGAGACTACCCGTGCATCTCCCCGCGTTTCTTCCTTCTCTCCCCTATCTCCTTCTTTCATCTTCCCAGTTTCTACCTTCTTCCTATTATTTTTTTAGTATCAGTTTATAAAGTTGCAAATAACCTAAAAACGCGACTCTCACGATACAACCCGAAGATAAGATCGAAGCAACCCCTCAAATTCCTCGAGCACGCACACTACTCACAGACCAACGAACACCACTGCGCCACCGTGCACGTGCACGGTGGTTCGCCTCCCCTGCGGCGACTCGCGACCATCACCACTAATCACAAAACACCCCTAGAATCGAAATCTAAACCCAGATTTCGATTTCAAGTTGAAAACAAAAATACGACTTGATGCTCGAATATGCAACAGCAACTCCACTGTCAAATCGATCGTGCGGCCACCACACATCACCGGAGGTGATGAAAATTCATCAGAATGTCACTCACATCCCCCTCTAACTCCACCAAAGATCACGACCCGCTCGATTTACATATGATGCCGAAATCAATATTTTACAGAGCATCACAATTTTAAGCACTCAAACCCTATTTGTGATTCAAACTCAAAATTCTAGCATTTGAAAAATAATTTGACATTTTTCTTGAATCAAAAGGTTTACAAACTTGCTTCCTGTAAATTTATAGAATTTAAAATTAGCTCAATCTCTTAAAATTGACAAAAACCCATTTTTGATTCATTTTAAAACTGCTCTGTTGATCTTTGCTTAAAAATCAAGATTTTTATGTTAAAAATCATAATTATGTTTATGAAAACTAAATATGTTATTGGATTTACAAATTTCAACATTTGAATTTCAAACTTTGATTTCTTTTTTAACCTGTAGTTTGATAATACAGTATGAATATCATGCTGTTAAACCTTAAACATGTTTGCAGGCTTTGTTTCATATAAACAAACTCGAATTAGCTCACTACCAGGTTCAAATGATTATATGAATAAGTTATATAGATTTCTTGGCTTAACCTTTATCAGATTTCAAAGTTTGAAAGAAACAACTACCTGTACTTATTCAAACAACAGAAGATACCAAGGCTAATTATATAAACAATATTCAAACACTTACTATTTACAAACTAAAAATAAAAATTTAGATTTAAAATGGATATGTTTACTCACCAAAAATAATTTGAACAGAAGATATGTTGAAGAAGACACTGCAGTTGAAATTTTCCTGAAACTTTCCTTTGTTTTTGCTGTTGAATTAAATTTTGTTTGCAAAGCCAAAACAAATGTTTCTCAGGTTTGTTTTCAAGTTTAGGTTTGTATAAATGAACTGATAATAGAAAGGTGGATATATATATATATATATATATATATATAAATGCTTGAACAAAACAGGTAATAACTGGACAGCCTCCATTTTTGACCAACAAGAATTTTGGTATTAAATTTTACTGCAAATATGAAATGATTTTGTGCTCTCGGCTGCATGTACTTGTTAAACAAGAAGTTATGCTAATAAATGTTTATGCTTTTAATTATGATAGCAAGTAATTAAATGATTACTGACAGTTGCAATTTTGTACAAAGATATTTATCATTTCGGCCAAACATGTTTTGCAAGATACAGGTTTTGTTTTTATTATCTTTGAAGTGAAAACTTGTTTTATATTGAAGTGGACTTTGTTTCCTGAGGCATAAAACTGTACACAGCACATATATTTATTATTCTTAGTGAAACCCTGCTTTTGATTTTGTTTTTCTTACGCATAAATAAAATTAAACTTTTATTATTCCATACTCCATTGATTTGTTCATATGATCCTTTTTTTTAACATTTTTATTAAGGATGTTGTGTTGTACAATTTGAATTTTGAAGATTATTGTTTGACTAAAATACTTGTATTTATATATTTCAAATTATAATTTATATTTGTATATTTATATCAACTTGATTACATCTTATAATTTATTATTACGTTTTATACTAGTTTTGAATGTTTATGCTTCTAATCAATTATATTGTTTTTAAACTTACGTGTTAAATTTCCATTTAATCTTTGATATGATTTTATTAAATAAGACAGATTTTGTTTTAAATGGTTTTGAAGTATTCTATTTAAATTTTCAAATCAAAACTTCTTTTATAAAACATATAACTGTTAAATATCCAAGATCTCAATAATTTAAACATTGACAAGCTTATATTTAATTTAAATTAGATTAAATATTTATTAAAATATATCGTCAAAATTCCGGGTCGTTACATTCCTCCCCCCTTAAAAGAATTTTGTCCCCGAAATTTAAACTGTAGTAATTGAAAAGCTTTTATATTAAACATCCAAACATACATATCATTCATACAATAGCAAACAAACAAACAGCCTATTCTAACAAACATCACTAGTTATCCGAACATAAATCCGGATAAGCACTCCTAAAACTATCGAGAGTTTCCCAGGTACAATCTCTGGGATCGTCACTCCATTGCACCTTGACGAGTTTCACCACTTTGTTCCTGAGTTTCTTCTCGTCTCGGTCCACAATCCGAACTGATTTCTGACTACAGTTAAATTTGGTTCCACTTCCAAGTCTTCTTGAATTACCGGTTCCATAACCAGTGAGGGATCATGAACAAATTTCCTCAGATGTGACACATGAAACACATTGTGAATCCCAGACATCCGCTCTGGTAATTCAATCCTGTAGGCCACAGTTCCAATTCTTTCCAACACTCGGAATGGTCCAATGTATCTCGGAGCAAGTTTTCCCGTCTTTCCGAATCTTATAGTACCTTTAATTGGGGAAACTTTAATAAAAACCAAGTCTCCGATCTCAAATTCCAATGGCCTTCGTCTTCTATCTGCATATTTCTTCCGACGATCTTGAGCAGCTTTCATCCTTTTCTTGATAAGCTTAACCTTCGCAGAAGCTTCACGAATAAGACCGCGTCCGAGCATAAGACGATCCTTCGATTCAATCCAACAAGCTGGAGATCTACACGGTCTTCCGTATAAAGCTTCATAAGGAGCCATCTTAATACTTGCTTGATAACTGTTATTATAAGAAAATTCCACTAAATGAAGATGGTCTTCCCAAGATCCTCCAAAATCTAAAACACAAGCCCGTAGAATATCCTCAAGAATACGATTCAGCCTCTCTGTCCGTCCGTCCGTTTGAGGATGGTAGGCTGTACTCAATCTCAAATCTGTTCCCATTGTTGATTGCAGAGCTTCCCAAAATTTGCTAGTGAAAATAGGATCACAGTCACTTACTATGCTGACTGGGACACCATGCAATCGAACTATCTCCTTCAAGAAAATTTCCGCCAAAGAAACTGCAGTACGGGTTGCCTTAACTTGTATAAAATGGGCACTCTTAGTTAAACGATCTACAATAACACATATACCGTCATTTCCTTTCCTGGTTCTAGGCAAACCATCAATAAAATCCATCTAGATCATTTCCCATTTCCAATTCGGAATTTCCAAAGGTTGCAATACCCAGCAGATTTCTGTTGATCACCTTTCACTTGCTGACAAATGGCACAACTGTTCACAAATCTAGCAACATCCTTTTTCATGCCTGGCCACCAGAATACTCTCCTCATATCTTTATACATCTTCAAAATTCCAGGATGAATATTCAATTTGGAACAATGACTTTCATATAAAACTTCCTGCTTCAAATCCTTGTCATTCGGAACACAGATTCTCCCATTGATTCTTAGTGTTCCTTGGTCATCAATTTCAAAACTAGGACACTAACCTTTCCTGACTCTTTTGGTGATCCTTCTCAACTTCTTATCAGATTCTTGTTTGCTTGAGATCCTTTCAATAAGGGATGGAACCATTTCCAGAAGAGATAAAACTGCATTCCTACTGAGAGCATCAGCTACGACATTCGCTTTCCCCAGAGTGTACAGAATGTCCAAATCATAAGATGGAAGAAATTCAACCCACTGTTGCTGTCTCAGATTAAGGTCTTTTTGAGAGAATAGATATTTCAACGGTTTGTGATCCGTGAACAATTCGAATTTCTCTCCTAAAAGATAATGTCTCCAAATTTTCGAAGCAAAAACAATGGCTAGCAACTCAAGATCATGCATAGCATAGTTTTTCTCATGAGGTTTCAACTGTCGACTAGCATACACAATAACCCTTCCGTTCTGCATCAGAACTGCTCCCAAACCAACAATACAAGCATCAGTATAAACCTCGAATTCGCTCTTTCCATCCGGAATAGCAAGTACTAGTGCACTAGTTAGCCTTATCTTCAATTCCTGAAAAGATTCTTCACATTGAGGTGTCCATTTGAATTTTGCTCCTTTCCTGGTCAGCTTAGTCAGATGCGAAGAAATCTTGGAATAATCTCTGATAAATTTCCTGTAGTAGCCAGCCAATCCTAGAAAACTGCGAACTCCGTCAGTGTCTCTGGCTGTTTCCATTCCGGAATAGTTTCAACTTTCGCTGGGTCAACAGAAATGCCTTCACCAGAAATAATATGCCCTAAAAATTTAACTTCCGATTTCCAGAAATGACACTTCGAAAACTTCGCCTTCAACACATCTTCCTCAGAGTCTCCAATACAATCCTCAAATGTTCCCTATGCTCTTCTTCGGATTTGGAATAGACCAAGATATCATCAATGAATACCAGCACAAACTTATTCAACACATCTCTAAAGACTCGATTCATGTGGTCAACGAAGTAGGCAGGAGCGTTGGTTAATCCGAACGGCATAACCAAGCACTCAAAGAACAATTCGGTCCCCTAAATGCAGTTAAGGGAATATTGTCTTCAGCTACCTTCAACTGGTGGAAACCTGAAGCTAGATCCAATTGAGAAAAGATAGAAGCACCATGCAGCTGGTCAAAAAGATCATCAATGCGAGGAAGAGGATATTTAATACGGATAGTCATTTTGTTCAATTCTCTATAATCCACACAGAACCACAGTGATCAATCTGATTTGGTCACAAACACTGCGGCTGAACCCCAACAAGAAAAACTGGGTCTAATCAATCCCTTCTCTAAAAGATCCTGCGTCTGCTTAATCAACTCTTCTCTTTCCCTAGGAGCCATTCTCTTATTGGGCTGAATCACTGGAACAGCTCCTGGAATCAAATCAATACGGAACTCTATTTCTCGATGTGGTGGCAGACACTTATCTTCTTCAAAAACATCAGCAAAATCTTGAACCACATCGATATCTTCAACCCTCTCTTCAGATGTCTCAATTCCATGCAAAAGACTGCTCAAGTAAATTCCAGAATTATCACACGACACTCTGGCAATTCTACCCAGATCAGTTTCCAACGAAACTGTTCTCTCATCACAATTCAAAACGGCTTTATACTTATCCAGCCAATCCATACCCAAAATAAGATCAAATCCCTTAAAATTCAACACATACGGGTCACAAGAAAAACTGTGGGATAGATAAGAGATTTTCAAGTCCTTACAAATAGAGTCTAATTTGGTCACCGCTCCTATAGGATTAGATACCAAGATAGGACTATCTACTGAACTAGGGGTAAGAGAAAACTTTTCAAAAGAATCCAAAGAAATAAAACTCAAGGAAGCACCCGAATCAAACAAAACTCTAATATATTTTCCATCTAAAAGTAAAGTACCTTCTAATACTCCTTTGCCCACCGTAGAAGAAGATGGTCCGGCTTCCAAAGCAAAAACTTCATTCTGAGGCGCCCTCTGCAGAAGTGGACAATTCTTGATCATGTGTCCTGGCTGATGACAATTAAAGCACAATGATTTCTGAACCATAGCTAATCCTAGGCCACTCTGATGCGGTTGCCACTGTTGCCACTGGAATCCCTTCCTAGGACACTTATTTGCCGAATGCCCTTCCTGATGACAAATGTAGCACTTTCGAGGTCCGTCGTTATTCCCAGGTTTCTTCTTATTCGGTTTTCTCCATTTGGGATCGAACTTTCGCTTATTCGAATTAGTGAAACTCCCACTTGAAGCTGCAACTGGAGCCACCGGCTTCTTACTCATCAAACTTTCATATCTCAATGCCATATCAATCAAATCAACAAATGATCCCTTCAGAAGCACTGTCAATTTCCCATGGAATTCAGGCCTCAACCCTTGCACAAATTTCTCATTCTTTTTCAGAGGAGTATCGATGAGTCCTGGTCCATAACAAGAGAGCTCGTTGAATCTGGTTTCATACTCCGAAATAGACATACTACCCTGCTTCAAATACAGAAAATCCTGATACAATTGGGTTCTCCCTGCCGTCGGCACAAACTTCTCTTCAAACAACTCCTTGAATCTGTCCCATGAAATGTCATCCTCAGAAATATTTGCAATAGTTGAATCCCACCATGCTGCTGCACCACCTTGCAACTGCCACGATGCCATATGTCTCTTACGCTCATCAGTCAATCTCATGCTCTTGAAAATACGTTCGCAAGAGCGTAGCCAATCTTGACTTCAATTATTGACTCTGAACCTTTGAATGGTTGCCCTCCGAGATGTTTGAAATCCTTGCATAAGGCTGCAAAACTAACTTGAGATGGTACTGGATTGACAGCCTACTAACATTTTGACTCCATCCATTATCTGTAGAAGTACTGGCCCTAACTCTGCCTCTTCTTCCTGAACTCATATCGGTCACCTGAACAGGTAACTCAACTAATTAGATAGACTGTATATAATATTATATGAAAACACAAATACGCACTCTCAAGATAAATATAACACAAGAGCCTAGGTACTCGCTTTACCTAGCGCTCTGATACCAACTGTGACGACCCGCCTTTCTCAACCCCAGAAAGACGTTCCATCATTAAGAAAGAAAGGGATAGAAATAGAAAGGAATAGAAAGAAAGAACAACAACATCAGAATATCACAGCGGAATGGAACAAAATATAATACATCACATAACTATTACATAGTTATACATACATCAGAGTAATACAATATCGCATAACAGGACTGTTATATACATATATGTCCATACATACATCCAAAATACAGCATAGACTAACTACACAGCGGAACTACATATATATATATATATATATATATATACATACGTCTGGTCTTCTCCCCAAAATAGCTCCTCTAGAGAATCAACACTTCCAAATACCTATCACTTGGCTACTCATAAAAATTTGAGTACCCAAGAGTTTATGAAAAACACAAAATATAAACTCCTGGTCAGACATGGGTCTGGTATGAGTAAACAGGTTAAAATTGTTTAACTTTGAAAATCATTTGAAAAATAAAGGTATCACGTAAGACTCCCCACAAATAAATACGGGTAAATTTTTACCTTACGCTAACCAAAACATTTTATAGGAAATTCTGTGATATTATAATAGTGTCTAGGGTTTTCAAGTAAATAGAAAATAGCCGAAATTGTTACATGATTAAATTCCAGCTACTAGCCACGAAAGTGGGTAATACAAACCAAAACCGTAGGGTCTCGTAGGGTAAATGGATTTCCAACAATGGCAGGGCTACTGGGGTACCGCCCGTCACAATACGGGGCCTAGATCACCGTACCGAGGATCACTCCCGACCCCCTACAACACAAGGCCGGAACCATTCCTTACTAAACAGTCCCGAACAAGATAACCCCACAGTTGTGGCCAACAACTGCTCACACAGCCGAAATAAAAAGGGACATCTAGACAGGGGAATATCTTGTCCTGCTTGGGCATGACCCACCTAACCTTGCTGCATCTCCCCTGTTTTAGCCATTCCCGGTTGACGAGGCTTGAGGCTACGATTACCTTTATTGAACATATCTTAGAATGCTCATCATCCGCCTAACGATGTGTTGAAAGCATTCAATCCATACAAGTTCGTTCCGGGTTCGAACGAAACCGAAGGCATTATCTCGTTACACTCATTTTGGAATCACCCTCAGAGTTAACGATGATAACCCTTGCATTCTGAAACACCATCCCGATTCACCATTTGATAAATTACGACCTATCATTTAATTTGGATCGATGTGGTTTTCGGAGAATCAAGACTGATTCTTCCGATCCCGGTCTCATCGGAATCCAAACGCCATTTTAAAGGCCAAGTTGTCTATTTAACTTAACAGTTCAATTAAATATCAGAATTAACATAACAGATATATCATATAAATCATATACAGTTATCACAAGTATCCATAATATATCACAACATATCACAGAAACAACGTCAAACAGATATTAAAGTCAATCAAACATAATCATCAATGCATACCAAACAGTTTGGCTTTACTTAACCAAATTATTTGTCCAAGAATAAACTATTTTATTCTGTTTAATTAATTACTGATTAATTAGCTGATTAATGAATAATTGATTTGCTTATTAATGATCAATTAATTACTCAACTAATCATTAATTTTGAATTTATTAATTATCTATTCTTTAATTAATTATTTAATTAATTAACTTCTATTCATTTACTGTTACTTAATTACTCAATTAATAATTAATTTTGAATTTAGTAATTATCTATTCTTTAATTAATTATTTAATTAATTAACTTCTATTCATTTACTGTTACCTAATTACTCAATTAATTAATTGATTCATAATTATTAATTATTAACTTCTTTATTAAAATTAATTACTTATTTACTTATCACAAATTACTTTAATTAATCAATTATTACTAATTTAATTAATTAATTAATCTTTAATAAATCACTTAAGTTAATTATCATTTATGACTTAACCTTTAAGTAATTAGTTAACATTTTTATAATTTAAATTATTTAAACATATGATTAAATTTTTATTTCAAAATCAACTTAAAATTATCAATTTAAAATTCAAGTATAAATTTAATCAACATTCTAACTACTTGTTTAATCACCTACCTTACAGACTAACCTTTAATTAGATATTAACCTAACTAACTAATTGCTAACTTGATTTAGTTATTTGGTTATAAAAATACTAAACAGAACAGGCACGTTCAATTGGAATGGAACCCGAGACACACCCCTACCCTACTCGAGACAGTCTCGAGACTACCCGTGCATCTCCCCGCGTTTCTTCCTTCTCTCCCCCATCTCCTTCTTTCTTCTTCCCAGTTTCTACCTTCTTCTTATTTTTTTTTTCAGTATCAGTTTATAAAGTTGCAAATCAACTGAAAACGCGACTCTCACGATACAACCCGAAGATAAGTCGAAGCAACCCCTCAAATGCCTCGAGCATGCACACTACTCACAGACCAACGAACACCACTTCGCCACCGTGCACGTGCACGGTGGTTGGCCTCCCCTGCGGCGACTCGCGACCATCACCACAAATCACAAAACACCCCTAGAATCGAAATCTAAACCCAGATTTCGATTTCAAGTTGAAAACAAAAATACGACCTGATGCTCGAATATGCGACAGCAACTCCACTGTCAAATCGATCGTGCGGCCACCACACATCACCGAAGGTGATGAAAATTCACCAGAACGTCACTCACATCCCCCTCTAACTCCGCCAAAGATCACGACCCACTCGATTTACATATGATGCCGAAATCAATATTTTACAGAGCATCACAATTTTAAGCACTCAAAGCCTATTGGTGATTCAAACTCAAAATTCTAGCATTTGGAAAATAATTTGACATTTTTATTGAATCAAAAGGTTTACAAACTTGCTTCCTGTAAATTTACAGAAATTAAAATTAGCTCAATCTCCTAAAATTGAAAAAAAAACCCATTTTTGATTCATTTTAAAACTGCTCTGTTGATCTTTGCTTAAAAATAAAGATTTTTATGTTAAAAATCATAATTATGTTTATGAAAACTAAATATGTTATTGGATTTACAAATTTCAACATTTGAATTTCAAACTTTGATTTCTTTTTTAACCTGTAGTTCGATAATACAGTATGAATATCATGCTGTTAAACCTTAAACATGTTTGCAGGCTTTGTTTCATATAAACAAACTTGAATTAGCTCACTACCAAGTTCAAATGATTATATGAATAAGTTATATAGATTTCTTGGCTTAACCTTTATCAGATTTCAAAGTTTAAAAGAAACAACTACTTGTACTTATTCAAACAACAGAAGATACCAAGGCTAATTATATAAACAATATTCAAACACTTACTATTTACAAACTAAAAATACAAATTTAGATTTAAAATGGATAAGTTTACTCACCAAAAATAATTTGAACAGAAGATATGTTGAAGAAGACACTGTATGTGATATCCCGGAAATTTTAGCAATATCAATTTAATAATCTGTATTTAAATTAAATTGATTTGATAAAATTTTAATAAAAATTTACTCGACTTAATAATCCAAATAAATAAATGTTTAATTGGTGAATTTTATCTTTTAAAAGCTAATGAAATGTTTTCCTATTTATAGTGTATATATATTTATATATATATATTGTGAATAGATAATTTTTGAATTGAAGTTAAATAAACAATTAAAATCTTGTTTTAAATTCTAATAATCATTTTGATAATTTGGGAATTTTATAAGAAAATTTAAAATACCATTTATATATTAATACATTAATTCATTTAAATAAAATAAGTTAAGTAATTTATAATTTCTTAAATAATTTAAAATTGGATAAATATGTTATTTTCAAATAATAATAATAAATGTATAATTATAGATAAATTTTAAAAGTTAATATTGTTATTACTTTAAAATTTAATATGTTAATATAAAATAGTTTTAAAATGGAATTTTTAAATGTATGAATATAATTTGAATTTGAATTAATTTTGAATTCAAAGAATAAACATATTTGAATTATTTGATAAGCTTTCATTTTTATGTGATTTGTTTTATTTCATTTTCTTTAAAAAGAAATGCATAAATGTTTATATATGAAAATGATTTATATACATAAGTATTAATAAGTAAAGAAAGAGTTTTATTTACCTTTTAAAATAAATAAAAACAAATAAAATTCATTTATAAAACACATGTAAATATATTAAGAGGTATTGTGACAAGTGTTAAGATTCTAATCTTGTAAAGACATGTGTTAGCATAAATTTGAGACAAGTGTCTTTTATTTTTCTTTTTCCTTTTAATTTGTAAAATAAATCAATTACACTTACATAAAAGCATGTTTTTTTTTTTCAATCTCCTTCTTTCTAATCTTCATTTTTTTCTCTCTTCAAAATAAGAAAATATGTTTTCAGTTGAAAATAAATCAATAACAATTTCTCAAAACCAAATCAATATCTTAAATCCATTTCAAAACCCTCTTCAATTCAATCTGTAATTCCTTTCCAAAGTAAATCCTTAAATTCAAACATGCAAATCAAATATTAACCTCAGGCAATTCTGCAATTGAAAAATCTTCATAAGCCTACAGTCTCCTTCCAGTTTTAAAAACAATATTCAAGCCTGCATTTCTTTCTCTGGAAACAATGTTCCTCTAAGCCAAAACCCTCTGAATCATACTCAAACTTGTAATGCAAACCATATAAACCTGTAGCTATTCAATTCAAATGCCTGAAATCAATTTGCAACTCTAAAAAAAAAAGAAGAAGAACCTGCATGCAACTATAAATCTGGAAGTAAAACCAAACCTGCATTGTTTTCTGGAAGCAAAGGCTCTGCATTTCAACATTCTGGTAATAAAAAATAAAGCATATGCCTGCATGCAAGTTTCTAACAGCTAGTTCAAAGTTCAAATGGCCTGCATGCAAGTTTTTAACAATAAGCATCATAAGTTTTATCAAGAGCTTTCCAGGAAATTTTGTGCTCTGCTTTCAAAACATCAGGTGAGTAACATCACTATTTTAAAAAATATAAGTTTATAAAGTGGTTGCATATCTCTGAAATAGAGTATGCTTGTGAATACTTTTTTAAAAAAATCTCTGTGTGTGTATATATATATATGGATATGTTGTTATGTGCATGCACTGTATTTGGATTTTCCTGTCCCTGATTTTAGTTCCAGGTCAGTTTCTAAGAAAAAATCTCTAGCTCTTGATATAATCTTGTAAAGACTTAAAATATTGAATAAAATTGGTTGTTGAACCATGGTTGTCAGTTTAAAAATATGTTAAAATAATAATAATTTATATTGTCTGTTGAATGAATAAACATCAGTACAAATTCAAAATAGGTTAAATGTCTATCTTCAAGATTTATAGATTCAGGTACGTGAATCAAAAGATAAAACTTAAATTTGATTTTTAAAAACAAAAATCATGATTTTTAATAATGGGGTTTAAGAGCATTACTGCTTTTACTGGAAAATGTAATTGGAGAAAATTCTGATGATCATGAGTGATAGGAAGGTCGGGTTTCCTTCTGGCGAAGGAAGGGTGATCGGTGGTGATGGGAAAAATAGGGGATCCTTGTATAATTGATCGTGGCGAGGGTGGTTGATGGGGGAAATTTCTAAACCTAGTTTTGAGTATGCTTTGGAATTGGATCGGCATTGATACCCTGGTTGATCGAGTTCTCTGGTACGCTGGGAAAGGGAAGCTAGGGGATGGACGAAGACATGGCCAAAGTTTTAGAAACTCCGATGGCCGGAGGAGGGGGAGATGAGGGTTTTCTTGGTTGATGATGTTGTTCCTGTATTTTGCCAGGTTTCTGATTTGGGTTGGAGAAACTCGATTGCGATTTCGAATGGGAGGTGAATTTTTGATGGTCGCGATTGGATGCAGTGATGGACGACGACTTGTTTGTTGGCTGGGTAGTGGCCGGAGGTGGCTACAACCGCCGTGCATATGCACGGTGAAGCAGGAATGTCAGTTGATGTTTGGATGTTGCTGGGTTTTGTACTCGAGTATTTCTCGGGTGATTTGATTGTTTGCTCGAGGCAGTGGAGAGTTTTACTCGAAGTAAAACAAGGGGAAGCTTGGGGCATTTCTGATGTTAACAGGTTTCTTTGAAAACCTGTGTGAGTTCTCTAATTCAATATGTTAAATCTGAAGCCAGTTTTTTTTTTATAAAAAAAAAACAAAAATAAAACTTAAATTTAAATTATGGTTTCAAACCGAGTTGAATCGAAGTTTTAAAATCTGATTTAAAATTTTATAAATTAAAATGTTTTAACAATTTTAAAAAGGGGTTGAGAAAGTTTAAGTTTTAAGTAAAGCTTGAAAATAAAAGTAATTATTTGACTTAAGTTTAAATCTAGTATCAAATTTCAATTTGAAACAATGTTTTGAAAATAAAGGAAGTTATAAAAAGACAACTTAAATGTTTAGACAAATTTGGATATTGAAACATATTTAAATATGATTTGTATTTTGAAATAAATTTGGGGTTTAAATTTCTTTTAACTTCTTTTATAAAATAAGAAAATCTTTAGCATAAGATTTTAAAGGTTTTGAATGTTTTAAAACTTTGTTAAAAGTTAAGTTTGATCTTATTTTAAATTTTAAATTTTAAATATAATTTGAAACAAATCATAAGTTAAATTGTTTAAAATTACTTGTTAATGGTAATGTAAACATTAATAAGAGATGTTTTGTTTTCAAGTAAATCAAAGAATTTAATGAATTTTGAATCATTAAATTTATAAGGTAATTTAAATAAGATAATTAATTAATTTAATTAATTAAGAATTGGAATAAATTAATTAAGGTTAATTAAACTTGTAATTAATATTAATTAATTTAAGTTAATTACTTAGAAGAAAAGTAATTAAGAATTTGTTATTAAGTTAATGAAGGTCATTAACTTAGAATTATTTATTAATTAATTATTGTAATTAATTTTGATAATTAATTATAGATTAATTAAATTTGATAATCAATTATGGAACTTGATTAAGTATGATTACTTTATGGAAATAATTAAAGTTATTAACTACACTTTATAATTAATTAATTTATTTGATTAGTTTAAATTAATTAATTAAGTTTAATTAATTTAGAATAATCATTTAATGAGATGATAAGTAATCAGTAATGGATAATTACTTAGAGAAGTAATTAAGATAAGTAAATTATGAGAAGTAATTATTAAAGTAGAGAAGAGTTTTGAAAATAAATTACTTTGTGTAATTAAAGGTAATTTCTTTGTGAAGTAATTAATAATTAATTACTTAGTGTAATTAATTTAAGCATTGATTAAGTCTTTGGAAATAATTAAGTGATGTAATTAATTAAAGGTAATTAATTACAAATGAGATAAATCAAGGATGATTAATCAACTGAATTTATTATTAAATGTACTTAATCAATGATAAGTGATTAAAGAAGTAATTAATTAATATAATGAAGTAATTAAAGGTTAATTACTAATTTTGGTTAAGGATAATTAATTTGTAAATTAATTAAAGATAATTACTTGGATGTAATTAAAGGATAATTAATCAAGGGTGATTAATTAAGGTGGTTGATTTGAGGATAATTGATTGATTTGTAATCAATTAAGGGTTAAGTAAGCAAGTTTTAAATGGAGAAGTAATTAATTTAATTCATTTTAAATTAATTAAAGGTAAGTAATTAATTTAGTTCACTTTAAATTAATTAGAGATAAAAGTAATTAATTTAATTTATTTTAAACTAATTATAGATGGTGTGACTATAGATCTTTGCTTAAAATGAAAGATATGGTTTGCCCTGAATGGTTTGAATCTCAGATATGAGATTAATATTGTGTGTTATGGATGCATTGGTTGCACTGTGATGGTATGAGTTATCTAAGGGTGATGATAACGTAGATTACCAAGTTATGATGATAATATAGATTACTTGTTTATGATAATATTGTTGATTATCTTGTATGATGATGTGAAGTATCTATCTGTGTGTATATAGATAGTTTAAATTGAATTTTTTTAAACTTAAAACAACTTGGACCTAAAAGACATGCTTTGGATTTCGATGAGACCGGGATCGGGTTTCCATATTTGGAATCCGAAAACCATATCGATTCCAATTAAACGTTAGGTCGTTAATCTAAGTGGAGCAAGTGAAGACTCGAGGTGTAAGGGCTATACGTCAGTATAACTCTGTGGGTGATTCCGTAATGAGTTTGACGGAATAGTGCTTATAGATTCGAGATGGTGAATTAGAGTGCAAGGGCTATGGTCGTTGACTCTAAGGGTGATTCCAATAATGTGTGCAACGAGATAGTGCCTTCGGTTTCGTTCGAACCCGGAACGAACTTGTATGGATTGAATGCTTTCAGCACATCGTCAGGCGGACGATGAGCATTCTAAGATTTGATGTCCTATAAAGGTAATCGTAGCCTCAAGCCTCATCAACCGGGAATGGGTAAAACAGGGGAGGTGCAGCAAGGCTTCGTGGGTAGCCCCCACTTGAGAGCAATATTTACCCCTGTCTAGAGGTCCCTTTTTATTTCGGCTGTGTGGGGCGGTTGAATCGCGACAACTGCTGGGGTTGTCTTGTTCGGAACTATTCAGTAAGGAACGGGTCCGGCCTTGTGTTGCAGGGGATGAAGGGAGTAATCCTCGGTACGGTGATCTAGGCCACGTACTGTGACGGGCGGTACCCCAGTAGCCCTGCTATTGTATGGAATCCAAAATCCAATAAGTGCCAACGGTTTTGATTGTATTACCCACTTTTGTGCCTAGTAGCTGGAATTTAATCATGTAACAATTTCGGCTATTTCATATTTATTTGAAAACCCTAGACACTATTATAATATCATCGGATTTCCTATCAAATGTTTTGGTTAGCGTAAGGTAAAAACTTTTCCATGTTTATGTGTGGAAGGTCTTACGTGATACCTTTCTTTTTAAAGGTTTTTAAAAGTTAAGCAACTTTAACCTGTTACTCACACCAGACCCATGTCTGACCCGGAGTTTATTTTTTTTTTTCATAAACTCTTGGGTACTCAAATTTTTACGAGTAGCCAAGGGATTCAGGTTAGGATTCGGGTTAGCTTTGACGAGTATTGGAGGAGCAATGGAGCAGGAGGCTTCTGCATTAGATATTAGTATTCCGCTGTGTGTTCTGTGTTGACTCTGAGATTGTATTATGTTGTAAATACTAGACAGGTGTTTATAACTGTCTAGTATGTGTTGTATATCTGTGTACTCTGATAATGCTGTATACTATGTAAATATTTTATGTTATTAATATAATTTATTCATTCCGCTGTTTAGATTCTGATGTGTTATTTCTTCTTTCTTCTCTTTCTTTCTATTCTCTATCCCTTTCTTTCTTATAAGCGATGCAAATTTCCTGGAGATAGGAAGTTGGGTCGTTACAGTGGTATCAGAGTATTAGGTTGAGTGAATACCTAGGCTCTGGAGCGGTGTCTATCTTGAGAGAGCGTATTTGTAGTTTTGATATATATCTATATATGTATTTATTATTTCTACCTATCTGTTGGTTTACCTGTCCAGGTTTTTCCAATAATAAGTTATAAAGGTAGATAAGGTAGTGGTGTGTGCAACACGATTACTACCATTAGTTGGAGTTTGAATGTTTAAGGTTAGAAGTGTATTTGTCGAGACTGAAGACCTAATACTGTCTCAAGTGAGTATGTAGTGGTGTAGAGATTTCATTGATCTCTGAAGGTAACCTGTTAAGGTTCAGAGTTCATCTTTGAAGATGGATGAGTTGAGTTTGAATCTGTAGGATTGGCAGAAGTGTGTGATGGTATTTTGATACCTCAGGAAGTAATAACTGCGTGATGAGATGCAGTGAATATGGATGTCTCCGAAGATATTTTCTTTGGAACAGGTTTTGGGAAGTGTGTCTGCTTCGGTGTTGTGGTTGTGTCCAGCTGGTTGTTTGTGTTTGGCTTTGAGGCCTGATTTTCTCAAAGAGCTTTAACTAGGAGCATTTGGCATTGGTGTCAGCAGTGCAGCTCGGAATGTCTGTGTTGGCAGAAGTTGATTGGCTGAGTAGATTCTGAAGGTGGAGTTCAGAAGCAGCAGAGTGGACCCAATACTTTATTAGATTGGCTAATTAAGTGTCAGCTGTTCTGTTGGGTAAAGAGAGGACAGTCTTCTTTGGAAAGTTGGTCTTAATTGATCGCAAAAGTGACTTGCGATAGTTTGAGTGTTCTTTTGAGGTATTGAAGAACTTTTGGTTGTCTTCTGAGAAGTCGGAGATTTGTCCGCATATGGAGATTGAGTTTTCTTATCGTCTGGATTCCAGGAGTGCTATTGGTGGTTCAGCTTAGTAGAAGGATGATTTCTTGAGATAGGGTATGGTGAAGCAGCTCAGAATTGGTAGAACTTCTGAGTTTTCTTTTATGGATTTGTTGAGGCATATTTCTGGGAAGTGATGTCTAGATTGTGCTCGTGTTCTTCATCAGCATTGTCTTCTATTCCAGATTAGAGTTGTGCAGCGGAAGCAGTTTGGGAATGTTTCTGTGTTGTCTTTTTCGGATATAAAAGTGAGTTTGTTCTTTTGAGGTTTGAAGAGTAGAGTTGTGTATTTGATTTTGGATTGATTTTGAGGAGATCGTTGTGTTGGATTGTTTTTGGTCTAGATTGTTTCTAGTGGAATCAGCAAGAGTTGAATTGCCAGTTTGGATAATTGGATTTAATGAATTTCACGTATCTCTGATGGAGTACGTGTATGAGTTATTTCTGGAAGTGGAACTAGCTGTTCAGAAATGATTGGCTGTTGAGTTAGACTCGTCTATAGTCTGATATCCTGTTTAGTTTTGTAGATCTGGATGAGTAGGAGCTCCATAGCTTAGTAGTTTTGATTGTTTGGGTTATATAGGGCGAGTATCCCGGTATATATATATTTATACACTTGGGAAACTCGTGAAAATTTTATCCAGAATTTTATCTGGATAATTAAATTTGTTTGATTAGATAAATTGGTTGATATGGTTGTTAGCATATTTTTGATGTATGCTTGTGTTTTAAATAAAATCTTTAATGAGATTATTAAATTACCTTTGCTTTTGAATTTCGGGGACGAAATTTTTTAAGGGGGGAGGAATGTGATATCCCGGAAATTTTAGCAATATCAATTTAATAATCTGTATTTAAATTAAATTGATTTGATAAAAATTTAATAAAAATTTACTTGATTTAATAATCCAAATAAATAAATGTTTAATTGGTGAATTTTATCTTTTAAAAGCTAATGAAATGTTTTCCTATTTATAATGTATATATATTTATATATATATATTGTGAATAGATAATTTTTGAATTGAGGTTAAATAAACAATTAAAATCTTGTTTTAAATTCTAATAATCATTTTGATAATTGGGGAATTTTATAAGAAAATTTAAAATACCATTTATATATTAATACATTAATTCATTTAAATAAAATAAGTTAAGTAATTTATAATTTCTTAAATAATTTAAAATTGGATAAATATGTTATTTTCAAATAATAATAATAAATGTATAATTATAGATAAATTTTAAAAGTTAATATTGTTATTACTTTAAAATTTAATATGTTAATATAAAATAGTTTTAAAATGGAATTTTTAAATGTATGAATAGAATTTGAATTTGAATTAATTTTGAATTCAAAGAATAAACATATTTGAATTATTTGATAAGCTTTCATTTTTATGTGATTTGTTTTATTTCATTTTCTTTAAAAAGAAATGCATAAATATTTATATATGAAAATGATTTATATACATAAGTATTAATAAGTAAAGAAAGAGTTTTATTTACCTTTTAAAATAAATAAAAACAAATAAAATTCATTTATAAAACACATGTAAATATATTAAGAGGTATTGTGACAAGTGTTAAGATTCTAATCTTGTAAAGACATGTGTTAGCATAAATTTGAGACAAGTGTCTTTTATTTTTCTTTTTCCTTTTAATTTGTAAAATAAATCAATTACACTTACATAAAAGCATGTTTTTTTTTCAATCTCCTTCTTTCTAATCTTCATTTTTTTCTCTCTTCAAAATAAGAAAATATGTTTTCAGTTGAAAATAAATCAATAACAATTTCTCAAAACCAAATCAATATCTTAAATCCATTTCAAAACCCTCTTCAATTCAATCTGTAATTCCTTTCCAAAGTAAATCCTTAAATTCAAACATGCAAATCAAATATTTACCTCAGGCAATTCTACAATTGAAAAATCTTCATAAGCCTACAGTCTCCTTCCAGTTAAAAACCAATATTCAAGCCTGCATTTCTTTCTCTGGAAACAATGTTCCACTAAGCCAAAACCCTCTGAATCATACTCAAACTTGTAATGCAAACCATATAAACCTGTAGCTATTCAATTCAAATGCCTGAAATCAATTTGCAACTCTAAAAAAAAAAAAGAAGAAGAACCTGCATGCAACTATAAATCTGGAAGTAAAACCAAACCTGCATTGTTTTCTGGAAGCAAAAGCTCTGCATTTCAACATTCTAGTAATCAAAAATAAAGCATATGCCTGCATGCAAGTTTCTAACAGCTAGTTCAAAGTTCAAATGGCCTGCATGCAAGTTTTTAACAATAAGCATCATAAGTTTTATCAAGAGCTTTCCAGGAAATTTTGTGCTCTGCTTTCAAAACATCAGGTGAGTAACATCATTATTTTAAAAAATATAAGTTTATAAAGTGGTTGCATATCTCTGAAATATAGTATGCTTGTGAATACTTTTTTTTTAAAATCTCAGTGTGTGTATATATATATGGATATGTTGTTATGTGCATGCACTGTATTTGGATTTTCTTGTCCTTGATTTTAGTTCCAGGTCAGTTTCTAAAAAAAAAATCTCTAGATCTTGATATAATCTTGTAAAGACTTCAAATATTGAATAAAATTGGTTGTTGAACCATGGTTGTCAGTTTAAAAATATGTTTAAATCAAAATAATTTATATTGTCTTTGGAATGAATAAACATCAGTGCAAATTGAAAATAGGTTAAATTTCTATCTTCAAGATTTATAGATTGAGGTAAATGAATCAAAAGATAAAACTTAAATTTGATTTTTAAAAACAAAAATCATGATTTTTAATAATGGGGTTTAAGAGCATTACTGCTTTTACTGGAAAATTTATTTGGAGAAAATTCTGATGATCATGAGTGATAGGAAGGTCGGGTTTCCTTCTGGCGATGGATGGGTGATCGGTGGTGATGGGAAAAATAGGGGATCGTTGTATAATTGATCGTGGCGAGGGTGGTTGATGGGGGAAATTTCTAAACCTAGTTTTGAGTATGCTTTGGAATTGGATCGGCATTGATACCCTGGTTGATCGAGTTCTATGGTACGCTGGGAAAGGGAAGCTAGGGGATGGAAAAAGACATGGCCAAAGTTTTAGAAACTCCGATGGCCGGAGGAGGGGGAGATGAGGGTTTTCTTTGTTGATGACGTTGTTCCTGTATTTTGCCAGGTTTCTGATTTGGGTTGGAGAAACTCGATTGCGATTTCGAATGGGAGGTGAATTTTTGATGGTCGCGATTGGATGCAGTGATGGACGACGACTTGTTTGTTGGCTGGGTAGTGGCCGGAGGTGGCTACAACTGCCGTGCATATGCACGGTGAAGCAGGAATGTCAGTTGATGTTTGGGTGTTGCTGGGTTTTGTACTCGAGTATTTCTCGGGTGATTTGATAATTTGCTCGAGGCGGTGGAGAGTTTTACTCGAAGTAAAACAAGGGAAAGCTCGGGGCATTTCTGATGTTAACAGGTTTCTTTGAAAACCTGTGTGAGTTCTCTAATTCAATATGTTAAATCTAAAGCCAGTTTTTTTTAAAAAAAAACAGAAATAAAACTTAAATTTAAATTATGGTTTCAAACTGAGTTGAATCCAAGTTTTAAAATTTGATTTAAAATTTTATAAATTAAAATGTTTTAACAATTTTAAAAAGGGGTTGAGAAAGTTTAAGTTTTAAGTAAAGCTTGAAAATAAAAGTAAAGATTTGACTTGAGTTTAAATCTAGAATCAAATTTCAGTTTGAAACAATGTTTTGAAAATAAAGGAAGTTTTAAAAAGACAACTTAAATGTTTAGACAAATTTGGATATTGAAACATATTTAAATATGATTTGTATTTTGAAATAAATTTGGGGTTTAAATTTCTTTTAACTTCTTTTATAAAATAAGAAAATCTTTAGCATAAGATTTTAAAGGTTTTTGAATGTTTTAAAACTTTGTTAAAAGTTAAGTTTGATCTTATTTTAAATTTTAAATTTTAAATATAATTTGAAACAAATAATAAGTTAAATTGTTTAAAATTACTTGTTAATGGTAATGTAAACATTAATAAGAGATTTTTGTTTTCAAGTAATTCAAAGAATTTAATGAATTTTGTGTTAACGTGAAATTCTGACGCTAACACCTCGGTGTGTGTAGAAACAGTGTGAAAGCACCACCCGTGAATGCGGGAATCAAGAAATAGCAGTATATAACAGAAAATGCAGTAAATGAACACAGAGTTTATAGTGGTTCGGCTTATGATCAAGCCTACGTCCACTTCAATCCTTTTATTGCTGATTGGATTACAGCTTATTACAATCTCTTCTAATTACAATTCAATTCCGTTCAAAAAGACAAGTAGCTAGAGAAAACTTCGATGCAACAAAGTTCTTCGAATCCATGATTGAATGTGTTGATTCTTTGTATGAAGTTTTATCTAAGCGTCTTGCGTGAACTTGAAGTGATGGAGTATAGCTTGCTTTGAAGATAGTAAAGTTTCAATGCCTTGAAGGAAAATGATTCCCCCCTCCGAAAAGTCCCTTGAATGTTGGAGGTGGTCACGTATTTATAGGGGTTTTCCTCCTTAAGTCGTAAGCCGCGCTTGACTCATGGTTAACTCGTGGCCGAGTCAAGTTGGGTCGTGGGCGACTTAACTGGCTGAGTCCATGCTTGGTATCAGAGCGCCCTCGGTCTCCTGGATATACACAAGTCCTAAGTCTTCCATGAGTCAATCCTCTTCGACACAAGTATTGTGACAGCGGGCTACGACTCAGTGGTTTTAGGTCGTAGGCGAGTCATACTGAGTCGTGAGTCGTGAGTCGTGGCCTATGTGCAACTCTAACTTCTCACTGCCTCGAGTCCTTAAGTTGTGAACTTGTTGAGTCGGTAGCTAATTAGGTCGTTGAGTCGTAATCTTGATGAGTCGCGTATCAGTTAAGTCGCAATACTTTTTAGATTGTGTACCCACTGAATCGCTGACCTCTTCAAGTTGCTTGGGGCTTCAAGTCTCTAACTCGTTAAGTCGGTGATTCACTGAGTCGGCCTGTCTCATGAATTGTTCCCCCCATAAGTCGTTTTGTTCTTCTAAGTTACCTTAAGCCTTAGCTCGTCAGCTAATTGAGTCGCAACCAGTTGAGTCGGTCCATTCTTTAAGTTGCTGAGGTTTATTGAGTTGCAGGTCCACTGAGTCGTTAAGGACCTTAAGAAGATGAGTCGGCCCAGATTTTAACTCGTTGGAAGAACGGGGTTAACATTTTCCCCTCGAAGTACACGCCTGAGTCGTAGGTCGTGTGCTTCGACTCATCTTAGCTCGTGTGCCGACTCAGGCTCTACTGCCCAAAGCTATAAAATCCTGAGTCGCTCCCCTTTTCTTCTCATTCCCTAACCTTTAAACCGTGTCTGCCATTAACGCACCTTCAAGCTCCTAAAGGCGATTTCGATCAGATTCATCTCCGATCATCTCTAACATCATACTGCGTAAGCGATCTCACTTTCCCTATGATTGTCGATCATCTCTAACTTATGCGCCCCATCTTCATCTTCGATTTTCCCCTTTGAGCCCTGCGAACTTGGTTGTTTTGGTCATCAACGGACTTAGGGTTATCTATTCTGATGATCCACGATTCGAAGCGATTCAGTGGTGTGATGGAGCTAGGATTGTTGATCGAGAGCTTATTGGGTTAACAGGTTAGGAATTAGAAGGTTCATGGGATAGGAGGAAGACGGTTCATGGGTTAAGAGCTAGAATGTAGACGGGTTTAGGAATTGTATGGTAAGTAGGCCAATCAGAGTGGAGCATTGCCTCGGATGCGACTCAATAATTCTGGGCGACCTGATATCCTTCGCGGCTCAACTCTGGACCGGCTTATTAATCCTCACGACACAAGTCTTGAGTCGTGGCCGAGATAGGACTTAGAGAATTTTCTCATAACTTTGAACCGAAATCTTTTCTTCCTTCTATGCCTTACGACTTAAGCATGGCCGACTCAAAGGGTTGACTACTTATAGCATAAACGACCTAAGCCGCCTCATAACCTTTAAATCGTGGGCAAGTTAATATATCGAATTGTCTCGGAGCATAATCCTAACTTGAACTTTAACTTGGATTGCTGAAATAAACAGCCTGAATATTGATTTGTTTGGACTTTAACCTGTTAAACTTTGTTGCATATTTTAGTTTTACAGATTGCTTCAATTTGCGAGTCTACAACCTGCTTAATACAATAGTCATAGAAAATTGGGACGTATATACTGTCACTGATTGCCCTCATCCAGTGACAGATTAGTTAGAAGTTAATTAACTTAAATAGATTGTGTGAACGAAGTGCTTCAATTCAACGAATTCAAGTAGAGTATTAAAGCAACATTGAGATAGTCAATTGAAATCGACCGGTTTGCACCAATACTGCACTTGAACTTTTTAAATTAACAAGTCCTGAAATTTAGTAATCGATCAATTGTCGACTAGTTTAACTTCAGTTATATTTACTTGTCATTATTATTAGTTCTGCACAACACTTCAAACTTTTAGGAAACGTGCACCTTCATGTTTGAACATCCAGTTAATTATGTAGAATGGCTTCACATCAAGGAGAAGAAGAAACGGAAGCTCAAATGAGAGAGACCTTTCAGGTAGCTGTTCCCGTGGAAAATCCCCCAGAGAGAGTTCCGACTAGCCTTACCCCAAGAGCGTTTATTCAGATGCGCACTCATTTTTGTTTTGCTGAAAATGAAGTACTTTTTCCCAGGCCAAATGATACTGCTGACAATCCTCCCCGTGGTTTTGTCGCAGTCAACCGTCAAATGTGCTTAAGCGGGGCGATTCCCCCCATCAATGACTTCTTTCGAACCTTCCTTTTTCGGCTGACAATTTCTCTGTTCCAACTCCATCCTAACGGCTATGCTATCTTGATGGGGTTGTGTGTTCTGTTTAGGAGAACTCTAGACCGCTTGCCAAGCTTCGAAGAAATCTGTTACTTATGCTCTTTCACAAAAATTAAAGATCATCCTTCTATCATAGTTATAAGGAGCGCTAGGAATCGCAAACTCATCACTGATCTCTCTGACAGTGCTCATGGATTCTTAAGTCAGTATTTCTTTGCTCGCTGCCCACCTGGGTTTTACTCCATTTGGAGAGTAGGAAGTAAGATTAGCTGCTTTAATTTTTCCATTCCTGAGCTTTTTTGAGATCAGAGTTGCTAAGTGCTAATTTCGCTCTTTCCTTTTTCAGCACTTCCTCCTCCTTCTAAAGATCCAAGTCTCAAACAAATTTTTGAAAGACTAAGTGCCGTGGCCAAAGAGGAGAGGAATATAAAGTTTTTGTTGAGGGATGAAATTTTACATCAATATGGGCTTCTACATACTTCTCGCTCTATGCACCCTCACGAAGCCCCGGATTCTCCAGCTAAAACTCCAGATGCTCCGCCTCCTGCTAAAGAGCCTGTGCAGGGAGAAACTACCATTGAAGCCTTACTAGTGAAATGTTCGACTCCGAAAGATGCTGCGAGGCCGTCTGATAAGTCTGCACTTGCCCCAATTATTGAAGAAGAGGAGCCTCTTCATCAAACCGGGGAGCATGTTGAGGAAGGAATCGACGGAGGGAGCCTTGTTAGGCACGATGGTGATGACATCTTTGGGAGTTTAAGCGACATAATGACAACTTCTCAAGAACTCTTTAAAGATGACTCTGCCAGTGTTAAGGTTATATCTCCGGAGGTTGAAGCGACATCCGCCCTTAAACAGACTCCTTTATCCCAAGAATTGTCACCGGCGGTGAAATCAGTTGCTCTCCCTCAACCGAAGAGCGGTTCGTTAGTTCAGCGCGCGTAGTTTGCACATCACACACAACTAGGATTCTTTGACATCTTATATGTTTGGCTCTTCATACTTTCCAAAAAATTCTAAAGTTATGTTTTTCCAATTTCAGGTTCTTCAATGAAGCGAGGTGGCTCGTATTATGATGACTTCCAGCGATACGGGAGACGCGGCCAGTATGACTATAAGCACTATCTTCCTGTTCACAGAGAGACTGATGAAGAGAGGGCCGCTCGGAAGGCGAGAGAGAGACGTGCCCATGAAGAACGTTATGGAAGACCGGATGACCGATACGATTCTTCCCACAAAGAGGGTGACTCCCACAAACGCAAATCTCACGATGACAGAGGGAAGAGTCACATAACTGATGACCCAAGTAAACGGGCTAAAGTCAGTGAGCAACCAATGCCTGCAACTTCTGAAAAGATTACCGCTCCTATTCCTTCTCCGTCTCCTGCCCCTTCCCGTACTGATATCCAGGCAATCATCAACAGGCCTTCTTACCAAGTTGGACCAGGTCCAGCCACTCTCCAAAGTCGATTTCCAAATTGGTGCATAAAAGGAGTTCGCTTTGACCTTAACCTGGTTCCCATAGATAAGAATGCCATGTTACGGAACTTTGATGCCGTTAGAATTGACATTGAGAGGATGTCAAATTGGCAAAAACTTGTTGATGAGCTCCAAAGGGTGAATCGGGCCAATCTCGAAGCTATGCTGACCATGGAGAATGACAAAACCGAATGGCAAAAGACCCTTAAGCAGCATGATGCAGAAATGAGGAGCATTGCCGATTATAATGGAAAACTTGAAGCGGAAGTTGGGAAACTCAGAGAGGAGCTTTCCACTTTCTCCGCTTCTTATTCTCAAAGGGAGAGTGTGCTCCAGCAGCAGGTGCGGGATGCTCATGCTGCGCAAAGGGATGCCGAGGCCAAGGCTGATGGGCTGGAGCAAATTGTAGAGGGCTACCGTACTGATATTACTCAGTTACAAGGGCAAACTAGCTTTCAGGTTGCGGAAATTGAAAAATTGAAAGCTCAACTATCTAAAGTCGAAAGAGAGCGAGATGAGGCTGTTGCTGGTAGAATTACAGCTGAAGAAGCTCATGAAGCTACGAAAGATGACATCGGCTCGACATTATTTGAATTCTATTTGCAAAGTGTGTTAGGGCGTGGCAGTCTTGCATTTCTGGGTCCCAAATATGAGGTTACCCTAGCTGAAGTATGGGAAGCCGCGCTTGATATGTTTAAAGGCACCGGGTACACTGAAGAGGAGCTAGAGGCGCACTATTTAGACTTCGAAGCTCGCACAACTCTTGCTAAAGGGAAGGAGCAACTTGCTAGATCGCGAGTTGAAATGATGGGGGAAAAGCATCAAGAAAAAGAAATAACTTTGATTGCCCATGTCCCTCCTTCAACTTCAGTCGATGTTGACATTGCTGGTTCTAGCTCTCATACACCGATTCCTACTAAAGCTGATACCGGAGCCATAATTACACAAGCCGTAGATGAGCCACAAGAGAGTGCTGAAGCTCTAGACTACGAAATTGAAGTGATACCATCAACTTCTCCAGGTAACCCTAATAATGCTCACGGGGACAATTTGCCAGTTTCTTACGGGTTTGACGAGCTTCTTGATTATTTCTTGAATCTCGACGAGCCATTGTCTCCTCTTTTTGCGGGAATTACTGACACTTTTAACTTTTCCTTTGTAGAGAAAGCGCCGAGCGTCATTCAAACTTCTTCACGTCCTATTGGAAAACCTACTTGTTAAATATATATTAAAAACCTACTATTTAATTTTTAAAATATGGATTACAATGATTTACTTATTCAACCAACTTGTTCAATTACTTTAGTTACTAAAAATAATTGGAAAAGGTAATTAGTTCAAATAAACTTATTAGTTTAAGTTAAATTTTTTGTTTAAATTTAAATCATTAGTTAAGTTAAATTATTAAATGATTGTAATTAATTGCTCGATTGATTCGGAATTAATAAAAATCATCCAATGTTATTTAAGGTCAAAATCTGATGGAAACAAGCCGGATTGGGGTGGATTGCAAAACAAAAAAATCAAAGGTGAGTTAATCCCACTCAGCTGAATTTAAATTTAAAGGATTAAATTTAAATAATTGTTTGAATGGTTGAATTGATTGATGTCCTATAGTATGGTATAGTTTGGAATTGGCATTTTATATTGTGCTAACGTCTATGGATGCAGGGAAAAACAGGTTGGAGGGATCCAACTGGATCCCTCAACATTTATTTAAATTTTTTAATATTCTCTGTCGTGATTGTTGATATTCTATGATGAATTATGTTGGAATATTAAATGCTTTGGTTTGATTGAATATATTTGGATATAATGAGATACCAAAAAATATATATTGGACTATGGGAAGAAAATAAAAGAAGTGAATTTGTAAGAAAAATAATTATAGAAAATTTGAATAAATTTAAGAATGATTTGGAAAAGAAATAAAGTGACTTTAATATCCTAATAAATAAATCCTGAGTATAGAAAGGGAATTTGAATAAACAGAAGTTAATGAATTTTAATCTTCAGTGATATTATTTAAAAGAACAAAAACATTTATTTAATATTTAAGATTTAAATTATTGAAAAGAATAAAGAAGAAATTGGGAAAAAACTGAAATTCGTATATTTCAGTTAAAAAGATTTAAAATCAAACGGAAAACAATAATAATAAAGTCCATAGTTAATGAATTTTGAAATGAATTAAGAAAGTAAAGATATTTATTTCAAACGGAGTAAATTGGATATCAATTTGGGAAATTGATTTAAGTGATTGAAGTTGGAATTTTTCTCTGGATAACCAAGTACATTTTTAAAGTAAATTTTTAAATATAAGTTAAAGGTTTTAAAGTTGTTTTGAAAAAGGAAGTTTTGGAAAATTTATTGTTTCTAATATTTAAATTCAAAAGTAAGTATTTTCTCAAATCTATTATAGTAGTAATTACTTAAAAGGTGACTTAATATTTTGTTTTCAAAAGTGAAAAATCTAGTTACATTTTATTAAGTAACTTTATTTTCAAATATTCATATAGTATGTATTTTTAACAAAATTAATAAAGCAATTTAACTTAAATGTTTTAAAGTATTTTCAAAGTAAAGTGTTTTAAATTATTCTAAAAATCTAGTTTTGTGCTTAGTGATTTCAAAGGAGATAGAAAATATTTGGGAAGTTTATTTTGAAAAGGAAGATGGTTTTGAAACTGTTTTCAAAAGATTGAAAATAGAAATATATCTTGTGAAGATATTTTGAGGTAAATAAATAATTTGGAAAATTATTTATTGTTGGATGGTTGTTTGTGAATATTAATTGATAGTTAAATAACCGGCTATCAATATTGGCCAACTGCGTTGATCGTTTCGAAGAGACCGGGATCGAGATTTATTTCTCGAAAACCACTTCGATCCGGTTTGTACGTTTCATGGAAAAAGAGTTTGTATTCGAAGATGGAGCAGTGAAGTGCAAGGGCTAGTTGCTACAAATTCTGAGGATATTTCCAAAATGGATGTAGTAGGAATAGTGCCTTCGGTTCCATTCGGACTCGGAATGGACTTGTATGGATGAATGCTTGCGAAACGTCGTCAGGTGGACGATGGGCATTCTAAGGGATATGTTCTAAAAAGGTAATGCTTAGCCTCAAGCCTCTTCAAATGGGAATGGCTGAAAATCAGGGGTTATGCAGCAAGGCTTCATGGGTAGCCCCCACTGGAGGGTGAGGTCATCCCTGTCAAGATGTCCCTTTTATTTTGGCTTAGTGGGCGGTTGTTGATCCCAACCGCGGGGTGATCTTGCTTGGGACTTTCCAGTAAGGGATGGTTTCGGTCTTGAGTTGCAGGGGAGTTAGGGTGGCTCATCGGTACACTGATCTAGACCTGGTACTGTGACAGGTGGTACCCCAGTGCCTAGCCATTAGTTGGAATCCTTTTCCCTACGCAACCGTACGGTTTTGATTGTGCCCAACTATTGCTGAAACATGAGATGCAAGCATTTCAGCTGGATTCTATTTTACTTTCTGTAGACACTATTATAATATCAGAGGATTTTAATAAAAATGTTTTAGCTATCGTAAGGTAAAAACCCGACATGTTTATTTGTGGCGTGGTCTTACGAGATGCTTTTGTTCTCAAAAGGATTTTCGAAACTTTAATAATCAATTGGGTGTGATTTTCTCACGCTGGTATTCCAGACTGACTCGGGTATTATTTAACTGTAATGCTTGGGTCAGACTGCGTATTATAGGGTACAGGATATGATGCTGTGGAGCTCAGAAGACGAGCTGGATGACGATACGTACTCCCGTATTTGTTTACGTATATTCCGCTGTGTTGAGTAGTTGTGTATCCAGTTGTATGATGTATTGTTAAGCTGTGATTGATGTACTCTGATGATGTAATATGTAAACAGATGCATTTACTTTTGAGTAAAGCTTATTTACTATCCGCTGCGATGGTTAGATTCTGTTGTTGTTTTCTATTTCCTTCTTCTACCGCATCTTCTTTAACCCAAATGGTTCGTATTTCTGTACAACTTAAGTTGATTGTTGTAGAATAGGGTTGACTCAAGGGGTATGGATTTGCGGGCTGTTACAGAACCTGTTATGATCAAAGTGTGATTTTGTATGAAAAGCGTGGCTTTGAAGAAATTGAGCGTAGCCTCACTAGCCTCACATCCTGGAAGATGATATGGGATACTATGTGGTCTCACAGACATAAATTCGAAATAAGTGAGTATATATGGTGGCGTCCAACGTGTTGGGCCCTTTAGGAGGAAAATGTTCCTCAAGGCATTTATTTCCTCATTTTGATAAAGCAGTTAGTTTGAGAAAAGCAAGGAACTACCGGTTATCAGTTGTAGTATAACAAGTATAGTTCCAAGTGACTAGCTTGAGAAAGGCGATTAAGGCACTGCGGGAACTATGTTTGTTATGCGTGGATTGGAGAAAAGGTCACTAGTTCCCTATCATGTTGGAAATCCAATCCCAATACGAGATTTACGGTTTTGATTGTATTCCCAAAATAGCTGTAATGACTTGCAAACATTTTAGCTACACCTTTTTGGTATCATATATTCCGTTTGGTATAAACCGTTGACCCAGTCTGGATATAATACCTTAGACATAGTCCGAGAATTGATACCTTATTTGAGTACGTTTATTTGAAAGATGTTTTTTAAAAGAATGTCATTAAAATAATATCAAATGTATTTTGGTATAAAAGTTTTTTGGTTATCATAAGGTAAAACTCGTTCGTATTTAAGTGTAGGCGTGGTCTTATGAGATATCGTTCTTTTCAAAGGTTTTGATAACATAGTCATTTTAAATTTCGAGTATCTCATGCTATTTATCAAGCCTGATCTAGGTTTTTTTAATACGGATCAGATGCGAGTTGTTTCAGGTTGAGTTGAAGATGGTTGGAGTTTCCGAAGGAGAGCTAGAGATCTTCATCATCGTATGGACGTATTCTATTATTCGCTGCATCTATTGCATTATTTTGTTGTTTTCAGCATTTGTAAGGACAGGGGTTTATAATTGTCCAGGCTGAATCTAGGTTAGACTCTGATATTGTATTTTAAAATTTTCCACTGTAAAGATTATTATTGAAATAAAATATGTTATTCCTTTTGTGTGAGATTCTGTTTTGTCTTTATTTTCTTTCTACCCTTAATGATCCACTTATTGATGCAATTTGAGTTGGACATGTGTGGTTTATTGTTGATTCAAAGGGTATGAAAAAACAGGCCATTACAATAAACGTAGCTCGAAAATCAAGTAGAAAAATCTTTGCTTATATCGCCGCTTGGATGTTGTGATTCATAAACACTGTAAACATAAATAAAATATTGCATTATAATTAAGGTACATGCATAATATTAAATTAAATAAATATATCTAGACTTGTAATTTAATATTACCTAATAAATGGTGCAACTTCAGTACAATTAAGAAGAATATATGTGTGTGCTACACGGTAATATCTATCGTCTGACTATACTTCCACACATTTTCCAACAGGTCGACCATGTTGTCTAAATATAGATATCGTTTCCTTAAAAGAACAATCTTGTTCAACGACTTCATCATTACGCGTAGAACTTTCAAATGATAAGTTCACATGATCACTGGAATAATGAGAAAAAAAGAATGAAGCTTCTTCTTCTATATATGATTTGCAAATTGAATCTTCAAGCCGAGTTTTTTGTCTCACTTTTTTCTTTAAATGATTTAAGTACCTAATAGAAAATATTTCAATTCAAAAATAACTTATACATATGTATTAAAATAATATTTACCATACTCGATATTAGTACATTACCTCTTGAATAGATACATCTATCCATATTGCACATGACCTCGAAGACATGCTTCAGATGGAAGATGAGCAGGTAAATGCTCCATTACATTAAGAAACCAAGAGGAAATATTTTCTCCAATTGCAGAGCAGTACAAGGATTTCTTCCTCAAGTTTACGTTGCCAATAAAAATTTAACGTAGTTGGACAAAGCTCCTAGTAAATCAAATTTATTTCTGTTACAACTTTCCAAACTTTCGCGGGCAACAGTTCTCTGAAAGCGACGGGCAAAAAAATTTCCATCATTATATGACAATCATGGCTATTCATCCCACTTAGTCTCCCGTTCTTATAGTCGACACATATGAAGATTAGAGGAAATCCCATCGAGATATCGTAATCCATCCACCCATTTTAACATTAACTTAATTTGATTGTTGTCTAACTCATAATATGCTTTGGGTTTTTAGTGTCATTGGCTTGATATGAAGCTCGGGACGATTACAAATTTCTTCTATATCCTGTGTTGATTTCATATCATCCTTAGTCTTGCCCTTAACATTCAAAACTGTATTAACATATTATCAAATGTTTTTCTTGTTATGCATCACGTCAATGTTAGGATGGATTAGGAGATTTTTCCAATAAGGAAACTCCTTAAATATACATTGTTTGCACCAATTATGAATCGTCGATTTCCCTTGAATTTCAATTTGCTGTCTGGTTTCATGTACCTTTGGATAATCCTTTACAACTTCATATTTATCTTCGCCTGACCAAATTGTTAGTGGTCGTAAAGTCTCATGTCTATTAGCTATGAAGTTTTTTTTATCTCTTTCAAAAGGATGATTAATATGGAGAAAAAACCAATGACAATCAAACCATGAAATTTTCTTCCATTTGATAAAGAAAATGCTTGTGTTTCTTCCATACAATAAGAACACGCTAAATGATCTGCCGTACTCCAACCTGAAAGCATTGCATATGCAGGAAAATTGCTAATAGTCCACAACAAAGAAGAAAACATTCGAATTTTTTTTATACGTCGTATGTTTCAACTCCTTCATACCACAACGTTTTCAAATCTCCGATTAACCATTGTAAGTAAACATCGATTCCCTATGTTGGATCATGTGGCCTAGGGATGAAAATTGTGAGAAACATATATGGGGTTTTCATACACATCCACGGAGGTAGATTGTAAGGTGTAACAATTATAGGCCAAGATGAATTTTTAGAACCAAACTGGGAAAATGGTGAAAATCCATCCATACATAAGTAAAGCCTAACGTTACGGTTCTCCGCTGCAAAAGCAAGACATTTCTTATCAAAATGCTTCCATGCTTCACCAACAGCTGGGTGTGTTAACGTACATTCTTCCCGTGTTCTCACATTGTACCATCTCATATGATGCGTTGTTACAGTCGATGCATATAACCTTTGAAGTCTAAGAGTGATAAGCAAGTAATGCATACGTTTGTATGGAACTTCTTTTCCCTTCTTTTTTCGTGGTTTATATCTTTCCTAGTTGCATATCTGCAATTCCTAAGATTGATGTCTTCTTTCCGAAACAACATGCAACTATTTAAATAAGTATATATTTTTTGATACGGGAAATAGAAAGCAGACATAATTTTTTTTACTTCATAATGATTTTCGCACATTAAATTATCGAGTGACATATGTCGTTTAGCCGCTTGTACAATAGCTGTAAATCCAACTTCTGTGAGGTTGTATTTCGATTTCATCGTAATATACTCTGAAGTTACTGATAATTGAGTGCCGCTTGTACAGCCATTCCATAAGGGTTTCGTAGCAGCTTCCAATAAATTTTTTTTTTTGCTCCAATAGTTGGCTCCTCTTCCATTTTAACATCGTCATTATCAACATCAACGGTAGGGAACATTGATTACGCTACATCCTCAACCATGTGTTCTATGAGATTTTTCATACTAATTTCATCACCAACCACCTCCTCTGACTGTTCTTGATTAGGTGCTACAATTTCTCCATGACGATCCCACACTAAATAATTCGGCACGAAACCGTATTGGCACAAATGAACTCTAACCATATCCGGTATCAAATGCTTTAACAGTTTGCACCAACTACATGAACAATGAATTTCTTCGTCCTTTCCATATTACTTAAAAGAGAATTCAATAAACACGTACCCCATTACAAAAATGTTCACTTATTGAGCCTCAAATTTCCCATCTGTGTTTATATATCCAGCTCCGATCTGTAAAATAATTGACCATTTTTCCTACTTTAAAACCTATGATAGAATTAAAATTAGTATTAATCATTTAATTTTATGTATTGACATTTCATTTTTTAATTAAGAAGTATTTATTTATAATGTTATTGAATTTTCTAATTTACGCCTTTTTACGTCTTCCCTTTTTGCGCATTGAAATTGCTTTTGGGCCTTTTTACGCTTTCTTTGGCCTTGAATTGGTTTTGTGCCTAGGAATGAATATAATATTAAATTTTTAGCTTCTATATTATTTTTTCCATTGAAAGTCGGTCATCCTACTTCCCATTACAAACACAGTAGTAATTATATTTCATAGATCAATTCATTTTAAACGATTTCACAAAATTTCGACAGCGCTCCCTCGTGTTCCCTGTATCATACACAAATGTTTGTACACAAGGAACAAAAAGGAAGTGCTATGGAAATTTTGTGAATCATTTAAAATGTAATGACTTACGTAATGTAATTACTTTATATTATTTGTAACTTACCCAATATAGGGATACATCCGAATAATATTGTATCCAATGAATATGCATGCCCATTTTGTAATAAAAACAAATATCCATATAGCGATCATATACAATACTTATCAGAATGGGCCAAAAACACTCTTTAAGGGATTTATAAAAATAAAACACATTATGCTTATCTAATTTGTTTATAGATTATCAATATTAGCATGATATATCAATATTATGCACGATTAGTTAGTTATATAACATATATTAGCATTTGTATAATAGTTATTTGCATTTTACTGTTTTATTAAATATATACTATATTATATGATTTTTACTATTTCGAAAATATATATTATTCATGTCTTCAAATTTAATGAATTACGTATATAGTATTATATTTTATATAAAATAATATTAAACTATAGTATCAACTAGTTTATACCATGCCACACAATATAGTACCAAACTAGATTTTATATAAACGATTAAGGGTTTAGCTATGATTAATATATTTTAGTTATCGATTTTGGAATTTTATGAACCATAAACACAATCATTCACATCAATCTTAACTAACCAAATGCTATCCAAGTGCTAGCTCAAATGCGCATATACACTAAATAATAAACATATATATACTCTAATTGGTTAATGTAAATAAATTAATCAAATTATTAATTAATTAGGTTTGAGGGTTTAGGAAATTATTAATTAGGGTTTAGAACTTATGTAAATAAAATAATCAAATTACTAATTAGTTAATGTAAATAAACAATCAATCAGCTATTATAAACAACTAGAATTACAATTTTACCCTAAATTAACAAATCAAAATCAATTAAGGTTTAGGAAAAATCTGATTTGGAGATGGATGGAGGGGCTAGAGATGGTAGGAATAATGATTAATGATGTTGGAGATGCTTCGGAAGACGTGGGGTGCTTGCTATCGTAGGGAGGAGGTGGGGGAGTCGGGGATTTTGGTTGATTTGGGTGGAAGAATGAGAACGAAGCAGCTCCTAGCCAAACTGGCCTGTAATCACGTATATTTCCGACGGCGATCAACATCAGCCAACTACTGAGTTTGCGTTGGTTTTTGCCGGCTTGTAATGGGAATTGTATTTTAATTACAGAAATGACACGAAGATGACGGGCCGTCGTTAGCTGTCGGAAATTGTCGTCGGCGGCCGTCAGAAATGTATTGTCGCTATATACTATTGTTCTAGCAGTGTAAGTATTTTAAAGTAATTTAAACATATTTTAAGTAATATGGTTTTTGGGAAATGTGTTGACTATTTTATCAAAGTATAAGTATCTTATGTAATAGCATATCTTTGAAATTATTTTATTAAATATCTAGTTTTGGAAATAAATTACCAGACTTATATATATATATCATTTCTAAAAGA
Organism: Allium cepa; assembly: GCA_030765085.1. Taxonomy (NCBI): domain Eukaryota; kingdom Viridiplantae; phylum Streptophyta; class Magnoliopsida; order Asparagales; family Amaryllidaceae; genus Allium; species Allium cepa. The sequence continues at coordinate 955,141,311 of CM060939.1, read as the reverse complement.
GTATTAAATTATAAACAAAGGGTTTATAAAGGGGTCATGAGTTGCTTAAGTGGCTAAATCGTGTTTTGTTTAATTTCTTATTTGAAAAGTAATTAATTATGCTTAACACTAAAAGCCGACGAAGTAGGTTTATCTATTTGTGAGTGTTAAGATTGATGTTCGAGTAGGGACAAAAGCAACAGGGCTCTAACCTACCGGCTTCCCTCTTAAATAAGGAATAGTTAGGTCGGGAATGTCAGAAATGTGTTAATCATGTTTATTTCTTACTAATTTATGAAAATCATTAACCTTACACTTTACACTAAAAGCCGATAGGCTAGTCTTTTCTTTCTATGAGATTCAAAGATGAAGTGTCTAGGCAAGACTTTGATACGTCAATAGTACTCTAACTTACATGGATCCACTCTTGTATGAGGGATAATATAAGTTAGAATGTTGAAAATGAATTAAGTATACGAACTTTGATTTCTATAAGCGATCGTTTTAATCTGGATAGTCAATTAGTCAACTATCGAAATTAATCCAATATTAACTTAGATCTTTAAAAGAATATTTTAAAGGTAGTAACAAGTATGACATTGTTTTAGTTTTGTTGAGACATTGTTTTAATAACATTCGTCATTTACCATTGCTAATTATGCTTATGAATGTAAATAATCTTTAAAATAATGTTTTAAAGATAAGCAAAAGTGATATTGTTTTGGGTTTGTAATAACAATGTTTGAGTAATATTAGCCTTAAGCCTTTTGAAGGGATTTTTGAAAGCACTTTGATCCTCAAAATGGATATTTTAAAGGAAACTGTAAGCATGGAATATGTTGGAAAAAAATAGAAAAACCGAAGGTTTAAAGTAAGAAATCTTGTTAATGGTTTATGAATATGCTTATACCGATTGAGATAAGTATGTGAATACTTTTTGAAGTATTGAAAGATTACAAATGAATAGTAGTCATTGATAAACGAAGTTTTACTAGATATTAAAAGAGCTTTAATTAATAAGTATTATTAATGAAATAAAAAGGAGATAAGAGGTCGCTTGTGTGACTTGATCATACTTGTGTGTTTATTCGTTTGTGATAAGTATATGTGACTTGGTTTCTAATTATGATCATATATCATGTATTTGATAGTCGATTAGTCGACTATCGAAATTGACTAAAATAACTTAGGAAATATTTAGAAGAAACACGACGTCTATACAATACAGTTATCTTTGGAGATGTTATATTGCATGTATAAACTAATCTTGCTCTTTAAGGACAAATAATAAGGAAATTCATTCAGATAGGAGATTATCTCCACCCTTATGTATTTTCTATTTATTTATGGAAAAAACAGAGGTTAAGTTAACCAAAAATTCATTGATAAGTTTTGGAGCATCCGGTAAGCGAGGGACTATACTTATATGAGATGATTCAAAATCATAACCACGTCAAAACCATATACATGTTCTATGTTTTGGAGGCGGTTGTGAAGTGGAATATTATAGAGTTAAAATGGATAGCCTAAGGTTAAGTTCAAGGGAGAGGTCAGCATTAACATTTCAAATAATGTTATCATGTGGGACTGTCTATCTAGAGAGTATTCTAAGAGAGAGGACAACGTTAGCATTCGTCGGAAGAGTTATGCAGAAATCTATATGGAGATTCGAGATCTGTTCGAGATGCTTGAACTATGTATTGATTTATAACATGTTCAAGATGATGGAATCCATTTGGGGATTCATGGTCTGTTCGAGTGATAAAGACTCGTGAAATGCTGAAAATTGCCTCGATATCAAAAATGACTAAAACTAAAGTAGGATGCATAATCTCGGGTTTAGCTTACCCATGAGCATATATCAACTCCATATCTAGAGTATACTTATCGATATGTTGCACATGGGAGTTCTTGATATTTGGTGCCACGTAGTTCATCACCGGGCCTATTGGTTTTAACTTATAGTATATTCTATCTAGACATGAATGGTGCTTAGAAGGTAGTTATTGATACTTGTCATGGAGCTCCGGTTTGGCTTGATCCGAGGAGATCTCCATGGAAAAATCCATACACAAACGCGCCTTAGCTGTATTGATTGTATACCTATTATTATTATGTCATATGCACAACAACTATTTTCTAATCTATGTTCTACACCCTATACATTATCTGTTATATCAAGATATGTAATTAATAGATGGTTGGCTCGTTTAAGGGGATAACTGTTGTGGTATTCCATGCGGCCTCAAAAGGTGTTGTTATATGTCGCACATATTTCTTGAGTTTCTTACACTGGTTTACTAGACTGATTTGGGTGTTATTTTCTTATAATGCTCGGGTCAGTTCTGAGTATATTTCCAAATTTAGCTATGGATGCCTTGAAGCTTATGGAGATGAGCTGGAGGATTACCTACCATAGTATTCTTATTTCCGCTGCATTACTATATTATTTATATCATCATATGTAAGGATAGATTATTATAATTATCCAGGCTAATGATAGTTGTAACGGCCCAATTTTCCAACGCCCGAAAGTCAACATTGACACATCCACGGTATCCAATGCCACACAGTCGAATGCCGGAAAACCGAACCGTTAGGGTTAAAGAAGAAGAAGATAGAAGAAGACACAGAAACAATAAAAGAATCTCACATTTCGCAGCGGAACAAATATAATAGATAAATGAATAATCTTTAAAATAAAGAACTATATCGGTTTTACATACATCACATTATCAAAGTTAACAACGTCACCAATCAATAGTAGGCATTTTACAACATCTAATCCATATTAAAACTGGACTTACAGCAATCCCAACGCAGTGGATAATACATAGTATAATAATACGTCTCGCCATCCAGCTTGAACTCTAGATCACCACAGCAACTTCTTGACTTCGCTGTCGAATACTGATAACCTGACTCTAGGCTGCCGGTGTGGAAAATTATGGGCACCCAAAGTTTAGAAAGGGAATAATAAACTCCAGGTCAGTCATGCGACTGGTGTGTGATCTTAAAAAAACAATTATTTTCACAAAGAAAGGAAAAGAAATCCGCTATGCTTTTTGGAAAATGAAACTACCATAAGGCCTCCCGCCACACACAATGCAAATGTAGAATTGGAGGAGATTTCCCCTTATGATAGTCAAATACACTAAAACCGTACATGGCGCGTATTGTTTCTTTGGATTTTCAACAAATGGTCAGGCTAAGGAACTTCCTACTACCACATGGGTACGCCTCTGGAGGGACGTCTCGAGAAATTAACCAGCTCTCTACCAACACAAGGCCGGGTCACCTCTGTAACTAGGTAACTACTACACGAGTATGCCATCCCTCGATCGTTTGCGACCTTTATCCGAGGATCTTCAACCATGAAGCAACAACCAAAAAGTGTAATAGATTTTCAGCAACCACACAGGTTAAATATCTAGGCTCCATACCATGATACCACCCTTTTTCAGAAGTAAATGACATACCCTGAAGGGCGCGGCCCTCATAACCTTGTCGTATCTTTCCTGTTTTGACCATTTCCGGGGTGTGTGGTCCGACGAAGTCTCGTCCAGAAGCTACACTTTTCACAAAGTCATGCTTTGATCAACAAATGATCAGCAGCACTTCGTATGCCACATTACCAAAATGGGAATGTATCACCAGTAACCATCAACTACATAACCCCTGAGCTCGTACGTCTCAGAGAAGGGTGTTAAGTTAAGAGAATAAATTCTCCGCCACCAGCAGAAATGTAATTGACAGAAACCAGCTTTACATCTCAAAGTGTAACGTCAGACACACATCCATACAAGTCCTTTCTGGGATCGAACGGAACCGAAGGCACTTCAAAGAAGCCCTTGAAATCCAGATTTCCACTAATCACGTCCGGAATCCCCATCACAAAGGGTGATCAAATCTCTATAACGGAGCAACTCGGTGCTGAGACATTCGACAGGTAATCCTTTCGTTTCGCGAATACCGGGTCTTCAACACCATCTTCAAATGCAATCCCATTTCGTCATATCATTATTCGGAATGGGTTTTATGACACAAAGTCCTCTCCAGGCTAATCCGAATAATGAGTGTTTATTTTTAAAATAAGTGCTCAATCAGATTTCAAACAAATCACAACAAATTTCCAGTTTGATCTTCTAAATGAAAGATCCATCACAATCACAAAGGTTCGATGTGGTTTTTGAATGTCCATTTGGAATCCGATCCCTGGTCGCATCGAAATTCAAACGACATTAAAATGGCCAATATTGATAGTCGGTTATTTAACTATCAATCAACATTCACAAAAATCGCTAGGATTTAAATAATTTTTTTCCGCAATTATCATTACTTTCAATATATCTTCGCAAGATATAATTTTAACGCTCCAACCATTTGAAAACAAATTTCAAATCAATTTCCACATTTCAATCCTTCAAAAACAAATTCCAAATTACTTTTCCACATTTCAATACCTTGAAAACAAATTTAAAATCATTTTTTCCTTATGCGGAAACATTTCCAAATATTTATTCGTTTCCACTGAAAATCTGCCGAGTTCAAATATTTTAAAATAATTTAAAATGCTTATCCAAAATATACTTAGAGATATTTAAAATAAAACTATTTTGAAACACTTGCTTAAATATTAGTTATGAAAATCTTATACCAATGTCTCATTAAAAAATTCAAGTCCAAACTAATTTTTAAATAAAATTAATATATAGGATATAACTATTTAAATATTCAATTTCTAAAACCAATATCAATTAAATCTTTAAATCATTACTTCCATAATTAATTAAATATATCTTTACTTTAAAGATTTACAAAATAACTTAAGAAACAAATTTTTCAAAAATATTCTTTTAAAACCAACCCTAGAACTTTTAATTTATATTTCAAAAGCTATTTTACAAACATACTCGGCTTTTCAGGGAAAATACACCTTCCTTTTCAAAATGCATCATTTTTAATCAATTAATAAATCCTTCTGGATTTATTATAAATTTACGTTCCAAATCCGTAAATTTGTTTCCATACTTTTAAAAATAAAAGAATACTTATTTTAAAATGAATTTCCCTTTCTCTTATAAAATTCCCATTTTGAATTTTAAATTTTCAAATATCCACAGATATAAGATTTTCAAATCGATTCCCAAATATTCACTTTCAAAACCAAATCAATTCCCAAATTTATTTCAAATACCAAATCAAATCCCAAATTGATTTTTCCTAAAATTTTCTTCAAAACAGTGAATCGATTTTCAAAATTGGTTTTCCAAAATTATTTTTAAATACCAAGTCAATTTTAGATCGATTTCTCAAATATTTATTTTTTTACCAAATCAACATCAAAATGATTTTCTAATTTATTTTGAAAACACCAAACCAAATTTCAAACATCAAATTTATTATCTTTTGAAACAAATTCCTTCTTTCAAATTTATTCAATTTTCTAAAATTAATTTATTATAAATTTTCTACTAAATTTCAAAAATCCAATTTGATTTATTTCTGATATCCTACGATACCTTGGCTAAATTATAGCCTTCCACAGTTTTAATCACAAATAGTCACACACATATTATAAATAATCAACACATGATACTGAAACTATATCAAATATTTGAGGAATCCAGTTGGATCCCTCCAACTTGTTTTCCCTGCATCCACAGACGTTATCACAACAATTAAACACCAATTCCACTTCGAGATGGAATATCGCGGTATATAGGATTTATAAAATATCATTCGCTATTATGTGGCGCATAGGGTCTCATCCGCTATATAATGCGGGAAATCAACAACTCCAAATACATATATAATACCAATTCCACTTCGAGGTAGTATATCGTGGTATATGGGATTAAATATAATATTATCCACTATTATGCGATGCATAGGGTCTAAACTAATATAACTAATAATAAATCAATCATCCAAGCACACAATCAACAATTTTTACTTTAACTATTAAAATTTTAAATCAGAAAAATATTTGATTGAGTGAGAAGACTCACCTTCGCCTATGCATGCAAATTCATTTCTGTCCCAGCTTGTTGTCACAATTTCTAGACCCTGTATAAATAATTATACAATTTATTAATATTTAAAACAATTGGATAATCAATTTCCATCTAACAAATTTAATTCTTCTAAAATATTTAATTTTTAAACTAATTTTCTAATGATGGATAATATTTCTTTTCTTTAAATTAGAAGATTTTTAATTCGAATAACATTCGATAAAATGTTTTAAAATGTTCAACTAACAAAAATTCTGTAAACAAAAATAAAATCTTTTAACCCTTACTGCACTTATATATATATATTCTCTTTATTGTCTATACATTCTCTCTGTTCAACTAAACCCTGCCTAAATATATAAATATTTTTAAATTAACTCAAAAATCAATATACCTAACAACCGACCTCCCTAGAAATCAAACGAAGCCACCTTCAACATGTCGCTGCCCAAAATCTATACCAAGGGCTACCACCATCTCGCTGGCTACAGGAGTCGCCAAGCCTACCGTCGATGTCAAACGCCATTCCCTAGCTACCTACCACCATTATCGATCGCGTGCCTCAGATAGCAACCAAAACCCTAAAACGCGACTACCATGCGAGCAATCCCCAAATCACCTTCGACTGCTCGCCACTTCAACCCTCACGACCTTCCTAATCACCATGCAAGCCTCTGACGTCACTCGTCCCCTTGTAAAATGACATAGCAAAATGCGAGACTTACTTCCAATTGCGATGCTCCATGCAGTCGCGGTCCATTGCACCGCCGCACGCCGATTGAAGCTGTTGTTCGAATTCGTACCTGTTGCCTTCGCCTTTGATTCGATTCAATTTGAGTGCGACGTAGGGCCCACAAGAACTCCAGTTGCCATTTTATTTGATTTAGAAGAAACTCGGCTCGATTATTGAATTTGAAAAGAAAACTATGGCCATTTTTTTATGTATGAAACGAGAATCGATTTCGATTCCATGAGCTCGACTGTTTTTTGAATTGAGGATAAGGAGTGGCCATTATTCAACTGTCGATCTTTTTTAGTTTTCTTTTGATTTCAAATGCTAGGCTATGAATATAAAAGAAGAAGGAGACACGATGATGTTGGCGTGTAGAGAAAGGCTGCATTGATTTGAAGGGGTAAAGTATCGATGTGAAAGGAATACGGCTGAAAGTTGACAAGGATATATATTAGTTAATTCAAATTGTCTCGATAAATACAAATCAAAATCTCGACATCCTCTCGACGCATGCCGCTAGGCATTTATAAAGTTATACGTCTATTCCGAATGCAATGGAAAAGGATTCGGGTCCAAATTCGATCGTATGGAGAAGATAGCGTTTTGAACCACTCATTGAATTGAGTTTCGATAGAAATTTTAGCGTGTTTGCTTATCGTACGGCCAAACGATCACTACAAACACTACGAAAATTGAAATCCGATAATAATACAATATTACGGATACAATGGAACTGGTTTTGTCGAATTCCGAGACTGTGCCTCAGAAAGCTATTTTTTAAATATCGATTTAAACGATATAATTTCAAAAATGAACAAAACATTTCCAAATTAAATTCTGAAGCTTCCATTATCTTCAGTATTATCAATATAAATTTTCCAAGCCATCAAATTATGTTTAACAAGCTAAAAATTGAAAATTCAAATTTTTACCCAACATTAATAAATCAAATTCAATAATTTAATTGCCAAATTCATATTTATATTCGAAATTCAAGTTAAACTAACCTCCAAATATTTAAAATTAATTAAATATTCCATTTCAAATTTTAAAAATTTCCAGGCCGTCACATCCTTCTCCCTTAAAAGAATTTCGTCCCAAAATTTCTAGTTAAGAAGATTGATCCTTAACCCATTTGCTATCTTTCCAAAACTAAATAGTTTTATCAACTTGCCCAAAACAAATATTTTTATTAGAGACCAACTATCATTTCACGTAACTTTCCAAAATCAATCATAGATTCCAAACAACATTGTTTTCTTAATAATTCAAATTTTAATTTCAATTTTTCAAAATTTTCTCAAAGTTTTTCTAACTCCCTAAATTTTCGAAAAATTTCGCCAGCATCTCCTTTGCGCGGCTAGCTCGGTACGACTACAAAATGGCACCACGGGCCCCCCAGATTCAAAAAGAAAATAAAAGGCCAAGTGGCTAGACAAGAAAATCATTAAATTTCATATAGAAATTTAAATACATACCTTTTGTCGAGCAATTCAAATTTTTCGAAATCCCAATTCCAATTTTTCTTTTTCATGTAACATACCTGTATATTTTACTAGCCATTATATTCAGTTACAACATTCATATATCATTTTGCATATTTCATTACAAAAGTTTGAGTACTTACTTCTTATACCATTTTTACTTCATTATTGAAGTTATATATTCATTTTTATTCAACTTTACATTTTCAATTTCATTTGAATTCGATTTACACTTTCAATTCTGTTTGGATTCAATTTAACTTCTAAATATTAAATTTTTATCAACTATCTTACATTCACAACTGATTCATATCACTATTTTAAATTAGTTTTATTTACTAATTCATTACAAATTCCAATTCATTTTATCACAAGCAATTTCTTTATTTCACCTTTATTATCTTTAGTTCACTTCGAACTAATTTTACAACTTCATTTTATTTCACATAATTCAAATTGGTTTCCGATATTCAGTTTTGAATTCCAGTTTTATTCTTTTGTTTATCCCCAAACAGAAATCAATTTCAATTCACCATTTGGTTTACAACCACTTATATTTAAACAGGATTTCAAATTCCATATGAATTTAATTTATCTTTCATTTATAAATATTGAAGTCAATTCATTTCAAACCATATTAATTTGTCATTTCTTCAATTAATTTCACTTACTAATTTCATTTCAATACTTCGCTTTGTTTATCACAAATCAAGTTCAATTCCAATTCCAGTTCTATTTACTTACAAATTCGAAATGAATTTCAACATTCAATTTCACTTTCATTTAATTTCAATTGTAAATTTATTTATTCATTCACAACTTTATTTTCCACCTTATAAAATTTTATTCCATAACTATTTTTTATAAGATTCCAGAGTTTTTTCAATAATTCAAAACCATTTTTGAAATCAATTCAAATTATCCCTTTAAATTTCTAAAACCAAACCCAGTTTGCAAACAACATCCATTTAAAATAATTTTCCAGCAATTCCTCTCTTGGAAACTCGAAAATGAACATCGATGATGCTGCAGTCATCATCGAAGTTATTTTCCAACGACCTAAAAGAGTTTAGAGCTTTCATCCCTTCAAAACACTTTTCCAAAACCTTTGAAATTCATTTTCAACTAAAAAGGGATTTAATTTTCAAAATTTCAAATCCTTTCAAAAACATTTTTCCAATATTCCTTTGGAATTCTGTTTCAAATTATAAATCATACTTACAATTTATATTTATAAATTCCATTTGTATATAAATTTATTTCTTAGCTGTTTGTTATCATTTCAATTTCTTATTCAACAATAATGGTAATACTTCAATATTATCACTTCCTAACAAACAAGCAGCCATATACTACTATAATAATTTACGAAAAATTATTTCCTTCATATACGAAAATAGTTGGGTAAAATTATTGCACTTACCCTAATTTTAAAACAATATCGTGTCGATTTATCTTGTTTAAGAGTTTAGAAAACCCTATCGATACAGTTGGCCAAACTACACCGACCAGAATCTATAAACAATCAAACGGTAAGTCAACACAATACAAAATAATTTTTTATATTCACTAAAAAATACGCGTTCATATGTATTATTACACTCAGACTCATTCTAGAGTCCTACTGACTCTATCTCTAATGAGTAACACCCAACAGAGCTAAGGTTGTTGCTTAACCAAATGCGCTGATACCACGATGTAACGGTTTAGGCTTTTCAACCATCGATAGCGACCAATCTCGACTGGTAGGCTTTTCAACCATCCTAGCCCCGCCGTGGCATACACTGGTACCCTGCCCTTGCTTTTACGGCCAGCCTTTCGACTGTCACGCCTTACGGCTAACAAACCCTTTAAAGAGGACATGTAGGGTTAAGAGTCTCTTGCTTGCCACCAAACAAAAAGCGAGAACCCCCCATCACGTTTCACAAAGATAAGCAAGGTCAGTTGTGAGACTGGTGTGAGATCTTAAAAAATAGTTTTTTTTTCACAACGAAAGGAAAAGAAATCCTCTATGCTTTTTGGAAAATCAAACTATCATAAGGCCTCCTGCCACACACACAATGCAAATGCAGAATTGGAGGAGATTTCCTCTTATGATAGTCAAATATGCTTGATACGCAAAAACCTTTTTTTATATTATAATTAGTGCATAGTGTGGAAAACATTTCAAAACTATAATATTAATCATAGCCAGCATAGAACCATTATTGTATGCCTACTATAGCTATCATGTCCAATGGCAGGTTACCGCCACATTCCATGGCAGGTTATACAACTAAAACCGTACATGGCGCGTATTGTTTCTTTGGATTTCCAACAAATGGTCAGGCTAAGCAACTTCCTACTGCCACATGGGCACGCCTCTGGAGGGACGTCCCGAGAACTTAACCAGCTCTCTGCCAACACAAGGCCGGGTTACCTCTGTAACTAGGTAACTACTATACGAGTATGTCATCCCCCGGTCGTTTGCGACCTTTATCCGAGGATCCTCCACCACAAGGAAACAACCACAAAGTGTAATAGATTTGCAGCAACCACATAGGTTAAATATCTGGGCTCCCCATACCATGATACCACCCTTTTTCAGAAGGAAATGACATACCCTAAAGGGCGCGACCCTCATAACCTTGCCGCATCTTTCCTGTTTCGACCATTTCCGGGGAGTGAGGTCCGATGAAGTCTCATCCACAAAGCTGCACTTTTCACAAAGTCATGCTTTGATCAACAAATGATCAGCAGCACTTCGTATGCCACATTACCCAAATGAGAATGTATCACTAGTAACCATCAACTACATAACCTCTGAGCTCGTACGTCTCAGAGAAGGGTGTTAAGCTAAGAGAATAAATTCTCCATCACCAACAGAAATGTATTTGATAGAAACCAGCTTTACATCTCAAAGTGTAACGTAAGACACACATCCATACAAGTCCGTTCCGGGATCGAACGAAACCGAAGGCACTTCAAAGAAGCCCTTGCAAATCCGAATATTCACTAATCACGTCCAGAATCCCCATCACAAAGGGTGATCAAATCTCTATACCGGAGCAACTCGATGCAGAGACATTCGGCAGGTAATCCTTTCGTTTTCGAGAATACCTGATCTTCAACACCATCTTCAAATGCAATCCCATTTCGTCGTATCATTATTCGGAATGGGTTTTATGACACAAAGTCCTCTCCCAGCTAATCCGAACAAAGAGTGCTTATTTTTAAAATAAGTGTTCAATCAGATTTCAAACAAATCACAACAAATTTCCACTTTGATCTTCTAAATGAAAGATCCATCACAATCACAAAGGTTCGATGTGGTTTTCGAATGTCCATTTGGAATCCGACCCCTGGTCGCATCAAAATTCAAATGACATTAAAAAGGCCAATATTAATAGTCGGTTATTTAACTATCAATCAACATTCAAAAAAATCGCTAGGATTTAAATAATTTTTTTCCTCAATTATTATTATTTTCAATATATCTTCGCAAGATATAATTTTAACGCTCCAACCATTTGAAAACAAATTTCAAATCAATTTCCACCTTTCAATCCTTTGAAAAGAAATTCCAAAATACTTTTCCACATTTCAATACCTTGAAAACAAATTTCAAATCATTTTTTTCCTTATGCGGAAACATTTCCAAATATTTATTCGTTTTCACTGAAAATCTGCCGAGTTCGAATATTTTAAAATAATTTAAAATGCTTATCCAAAATATACTTAGAGATATTTAAAATAAAACTATTTTGAAACACTTGCTTAAATATTAGTTATGAAAATCTTATACTAATGTCTCATTAAAAAGTTCAAGTCCAAACTAATTTTTAAATAAAATTAATATATAGGATATAACTATTTAAATATTCAATTTCTAAAACCAATATCAATTAAATCTTTAAATCATTACTTCCATAATTAATTAAATATATCATCACTTTAAAGATTTACAAAATAACTTAAGAAACTAATTTCTCCAAAATATTATTTTAAAACCAACCGTAGAACTTTTAATTTATATTTCAAAAGCTATTTTACAAACATACTCGGCTTTTTAAGGAAAATACACCTTCCTTTTCAAAATGCATCATTTTTAATCAATTAATAAATCCTTCTGGATTTATTTTAAATTTACGTTCCAAATCCTTAAATTTGTTTCCATACTTTTAAAAATAAAAGAATATTTATTTTTAAAACGAATTTCCCTTTCTCTTATAAAATTCCCATTTTGAATTTTGAATTTTCAAATATCCACAGATATAAGATTTTCATATCGATTCCCAAATATTCACTTTCAAAACCAAATCAATTACCAAATTTATTTCCAAATTTATTTCAAATACCAAATCAAATCCCAAATTGATTTTTCCAAACATTTACTTCAAAACAGTAAATCAATTTTCAAAATTGGTTTTCCAAAATTATTTTTGAACACCAAGTCAATTTTAGATCGATTTCTCAAATATTTATTATTTTTACCAAATCAATATCAAAATGATTTTCTAATTTATTTTGAAAACACCAAATCAAATTTCAAACATAAAATTTATTATCTTTTGAAACAAATTCCTTCTTTTAAATTTATTCAGTTTTCTAAAATTAATTTATTATAAATTTTCTACTAAATTTCAAAAATCCAATTTGATTTATTTCTGGTGTCCTACGATACCTCGGCTAAATTATAGCCTTCAACAGTTTCAATCACAAATAGTCACACACAGATTATAAATAATCAACATATGATATTGAAACCATTTCAAATATTTGAGGAATCCAGTTGGATCCCTCCAACCTGTTTTCCCTGCATCGAAAAACGTTAGTACAACAATTAAACACCAATTCCACTTCGAGATGGAATATCGCGGTATATAGGATTTATAAAATATCATCCTCTATTATGCGGTGCATAGGGTCTCATCCGCTATATAATGCGGGAAATCAACAACTCCAAATACATATATAATACCAATTCCACTTCGAGTTGGTATATCACGGTATATGGGATTAAATATAATATCATCCGCTATTATGCGGCGCATAGGGTCTAAACTAATATAACTGATAATAAATCAATCATCCAAGCATACAATCAACAATTTTAAATTTAACTATTAAAATTTTAAATCAGAAAAATATTTGATTGATTGAGAAGATCTCACCTTCGCTTATGCATGCAAATTCATTTCTGTCCCAGCTTGTTGTCACAATTTCTAGACCCTGTATAAATAATTATATAATTTATTAATATCTGAAACAATTGGACAATCAATTTCCATCTAATGAATTTATTTCATCTAAAATATTTAATTTTTAATCTAGTTTTCTAATGATAGATAATATTTCTTTTCTTTAGATTAGAAGATTTTAAATTCGAATAACATTTGATAAAATGTTTTAAAATGTTCAGCTAACAAAAATTCTGTAAACTAAAATAAAATCTTTTAACCCTTAATGTACTTATATATATATATATTATTTACTGTCACTACATTTCTCTGTTCAACTAAACCCTACCTAAATATAAAAATATATTTAAATTAATGCAAAAATACATATACCTAACAGCCGACCTCCCCAGAAATCAAACAAAGCCACCTTCACCACGTCGCTGCCCAAAATCTATCCCAAGGGTTTCCATCATCTCGCTGGCTACAGGAGTCACCGAGCCTGCCATCGATGTAACGACCCATAAAAAATTTAGTTAATTTTTAATGGTTTTATTTAGCGTATTTAATTTGATTTTTGAGAAATTTTAAATAATAATATTTTGAAATAAAATCTTACATCTAGATTACGTATAATTAAATATGGCAAATGATAAATTTTCAACAAAAATTAAGAAAGTATATTTTAGGGTGAAAATTTTATTTTTCTAACCTTTCCTTTCCTACGCTCCTGTTTCCACTTCTTTCATTATGACCGTTCATTATATATGTACACAACAGCTGGAAAGTTATAAACGTACAAACTTAGATATGTTTTGTATTTATTAAAAATTTAAAGCTTACCTTTAATTGTGACCTTTTGGTTTCCTTGCTTTCAAAAAAATTTGATCCATAGCCATGGTAATAAATTACTATAAATTTTTCAACTTAATCTAAGATGACCGTTGCTACTAGAATCGTTACTTTTCTAATATATTCATTCCTACTTTCACTGACCTTTTATTTCTTCATTTTTCCACCGTTTAAAATAAATAAATAAATGGTTATTTGTTTTATTTTATTCAGTAATCAGCATGACTCTTGCCATTAACACTGCACCATATTTGACTGTTGATTTTCGTTCAGCATTTACCGCAAAGTAACGTTGCCTTCACAATTTAAAAATTGCTTTAATAGCTCTTGAATAAATGTGTAGCTGTTACTTTGATATTTTTCCGAAATTGTGACTTTTCTCTTTCCTTCCGTTCAAATTTGAAACGTGCTACCTTTTATTTGCTTTAATTATTTTCCTGAATCAACGTGAATATTTTGCCTTAAATCCTCCACTGAATCATAGGACGTGATTGTGCTATTTGTTTGGTTACTTTTATTTAGTCGTTTCCATTTACTTCTGTTAGTATTTTCTTCCCTTTTTATTGGTTCTTCCCAGATTTCTCTTCTTACCCTCTCTATTGTTTCTTCCTCTTCTATATAAACTTGCCTGGCACTACAAATTTTGGTCTCTCCTTCACCTTTTCCAAACTCCACTCCTCCACTGAACCCACTCTTTCCCTTGCGCAATATCCATCGAAGACGCAGCGACCCTCCCCTGTTTCCTCTACTGTTCGCATAACCAGGCGTAGGTAAGTTAAGTTTATACTTGAAAGTGTTATTTATATATATATATTATATAGTTTTACATTTAGCTATGATATGGATGATTTTATCAATACACGTCCCCTGTACGTGTTGTTGATGCATATTCTAGCATTCAAAGTTGGTACGCATATTTGCCTATATGGAGTATAGTTATGATATATTGATAGTGGTATAAAAATATAAGATACATACATATAGTGGTTTATATTAAGTTGTTGGATTTGAATACATATATATACCAAACGTGGTTTCCATTTTTTTTTGAAAAGTTTGTTTTGTTTCAAGAAGTGTATGCATATTTAATATGTGAGTTGTGTGGGATTTACAAATGGAGTCTGCATATTTGGCAAGTAGATTTATATTCATTTTTGTTTTAACATTGAGTCTTTATATGTATATTTTACAAACCATATTGTATGATTTATTTTATAAGTTTTGTAAATCCGTTATTATATATATATATATATATATATAGTTTTATAATAAACAAGTTTATAACTTTTATTGAAGGTCAATTTACATCTTATTATGATGGAAGTTGTATAGGATTTTGGAAGTTGTTTATTTTCCAAAGTTCGTATATGACATATATTTATTTAAAGTTATAATAACTATAGATATACCTTTATGGCCTTATATATATATATATATATATATATATATATATATATATATATCTATATACTTTGCATACACTTATGTATGGAGTTAGCTTTCTAATATATAAGTTTTCATTTCAGTTGGAATGCATGTTTGCATAAAAGTTAAGGGTGTATATGTGTTTTAGTGTAGACCAGTTGCTTTCGCAAAAAAAAAGTTATATTAGTTGCTATTTATATATGTTGTATAAAGTTTACATTCTAACTTATACTTTCGATCTGCACAGGTTACAGTATTATATATATTCATAAAATAAGTTATAATATAAGTTATATAAGTAATTCGTACGTCCGTTGTCTAATTTTTTTTATAAGTCTGTGTATAGGCTTTACTATTTATGTATGGTTACTTATATATTAGTTTATATATATAGGTAAAGTGTTTAAAATTTATAATAGTATTCTGAAGTGGATTTTGTACCATATGTATATAGTAGTTTATAAATGAGATTTGAATAGTGTAATTTGTTGAAGTTTGGTATACTAGTCTTATTTTAAAATATAAATCTTATTGATATTATATACATAGGTCGTATAGGGTGGTTTGGGTCTTAGATTTGTAAATAGAAATTTTAATCTATGTGTAAAAATTAAAATGGTTTGGAAAAATTATAAGGATTTTTATTTAACGTATATGTTTTATTTCAAATGTTAAAACTATTGGTTTATGTATGAAAAAAAAGGTAAGTTATATACATATATATGTGATTCGACTTTAAATTTTTCTTAGGGATGCAATTTTGATTTTTATTAAAATAGCGAAAATTTCTATATATATCAGACTGATTTTGATTCAATTCATAAATTCTTGATTATCAGCCTCGTTCGTCCAATTCGTGCCAATCCTACTTTGCTTTGAAATTCGTGCTCGGATTTATAATTCAAATTTCAGTGTCCGTATCAGTGTGCGTATCCATGTCATCTTCTGTATTCTCTAGCCTCGAAAGGCGAGCAACCACTCACGGTTAACATTCTTTTATTTGTTAAATTTGATTAAATTGAAACGACAATTGAAATATGATGTTGTAGTTATTTAGATTGTTATATATGCTATTATCTGTAACTGTTCACTTATGGGATATGACACCATATCCTATGGCTTATATTTATTTTTGATGATATATGCCTGTTGTTATTATTGTTTTCATATCAGTTATCACTCTGCAAGTTCCCTGTTAGTATAGAGATCACTATAGGTTGAAATGATACATACCCGGATGGATTTTAGAATAGGAGAATTTCGTTATGGGTTGAAATGATAAACCCAAGTGATTTTCAATTGAATTTAATTTGGGATTACGGGTTGAAATGATATCCACCCGTATATATTTAACTTACAGATTGAAATGATAAATATCCGTATCCCTTGTACATAGAATAGAAAATTTTACATCGACTCCGTGGTCTATATGAATGTTTTGAAAATAATTTCTATGGTCTTGAAAAGAAATATATGGTTTTAATGAATATTGATGTACAGTACTATATATAAAGGTTATTTTATATATATATTTAATATTAAGATAATTTAATTAAGATTGATTTTATAAATATGAAATATGTTTAAGGATTTATTAAATTTGTATTTCTGAAATAGATTTGTGGAATAAATTTTATAAGCTAAGGTTTGAAGATATATTTGGGACTTATTTGAATTTGTCATTAATTAAGGATTTTATTTAGTTAAATCAATTTGAAACTATTAAATTCGAAACTTTAACATATGATCCTATAACTTGAATTTTTATTTAAGAAATTTAATGGATGATTCATGTCTAAAGAAGTCGAAGGTAATATATAGAAAATGTAAATTTAAGGTCATATAAATAATATTGAATTTATTAAGTGAATATTTCAAAACTAAATAATAGTGAAGTCAAGTTGGGAGATAAACGCACCTATCAATGTTTAGTTTTTAAAATATTGAATATTTAAAGCTCCGAAATATATTAACTTCGAATTATATTGAAATTTAAATGGTTTATTTTGTGGTTCAAATCCGTATTTAAAATAGATAAAATTTGAATTAGTTTAGTCAGAAACTAAATTGAATGGAAATTGATAAATTTTGATTTAATTAAATTTGAACGGGAAGGTCGAGTTGATTTTTGAAGCGATTTGTGAAGTTTGAGGAAATAAAAATTCTTTACTTCATAAATTATTGGATATATATATATATACTAATTTGGAAAATAGAGATATTTGAAATGAAAATAATATTTGAGTTTTGAAATATAAATTAAATTGAAATGACCACGATGTTATAGTGTATATTTCTACCCTGTAGACAGTTCCTTAGATCCTTGGAGGATGGGTATCCCAAATATCCTCTAAGTTAATTATATTTCAGTTGATATTTCACTTGAGTTGGATTTATAGATATAAGAATGTTAATCCTGACTCTAGTGTTTTTTGTTTTGCTTTACGCTTGGGTCAGACTGAGTAATACAGCATTTGAGACTCACATTCGAAGTTGGAGCTTTGCTTGAAGATCCAACTATCTATCCTTTCAGTCATCCAGCCGATTGATTCAGAGAAGCCATCTGCCTATACTGGAGACCTCACTACATCTGGAATTTTCTGATGTATTTTATTTCTAACTTTGTTTATATAGTAGCTTCATGAACTACTATTCATTTATTCTGCTGCGTATTATTGTACTACTCTGTATCTGTGATTCTATGATTGATTTATTTACTGTCTATGTTTTTGCCAAATTTCAATTAACAATTCAGTATTTTGAATTATTCAAGTCGGACATGTATAGTATTATTGTCGATTTGAATGGTCCAAAATAGCGAGTCGTTACAGTTGGTATCAGAGCTATGGCTCTAGGCAAAACTTAGCATATATGGTAAATTTATTTACAGAATCTCCTTCGTTCGAGTTGAATCTCTTCCTTTTTGACTCGATTTCCTTTGAATTTTGAAATGTCCCTCGGTTCCAAAATTCATCCTTGTCTCTTTCTATTTATATTCGTTTGATTCTGGAGTATCCCATAATTCCACTGAATATTTTGTAAAGGGGGTGAAAACTCCTTTACCATTGGCATTGATTCACCGAAGATTTATGTATCCTCGATTTACGATGCTGCTATATCTTGATATGGCGAATTCTATCTCTGGCAATCGAATCTCGATTTGTTTTGGAATTTCGTATCGATTATATTCCTGAAGTCACGGTTGACCCGATTAAGGTCGCCATGATTTATAGAAGTATATCCATCTTCTATTTTGTAATTTAATAATCTCATCTTCGATCGAGTCTATCTTCGAATCAGGATTCTATTGATGGGAGTTCCTCTAATTTAAATCTCTATCGTCGCTTTAAAATCCATTCTTGAATCATCCTTTGAAAATCGGGTTATGTTTGAAATTGTTTTATATATCGAAATTATTATTTGGATAACTATGATTTTATTCTATATATAAAAGTAAAATGTTATTCTATATATAAAAGTTTTGAAAGGATTTGAAATTTTGGAAATTTATAAGAAATTGATTTATATAAAAATGATTTATAATCGAAGGGTAAAATTTGAAATTCGAGAATTGAATTCCGGTATTTTGAAATTGGTTTTAAGATTTTGGAAAATATATAAAAATAATACGATTTAAAAGTATTTTCCAAATAAGGAATGTTTCAAATGAGTTCAAATGAATTCCAATAATTTTGAAGAAATTTCAAAGAAGTTTTCAAGAAAATAGTCCAGAACTCACTTATGTCGCTGGAAAATAATTTCGGTGATGAGTGCACGCATCATCGTCATTGATTTTCATGTTTCAAAGTAGGGGAGAGGCCACTTTAATAGCTTTGCTATGCGAGTGATTTTGTAAAACCGTTTTTGATTTCAAATTTCGAAGTAATTTGATATTTTCGAAAGATATATGTATATATTTGAAACAATTTAAAGTGAGACCGGTATTCAGTCCTTGAGTTTCGGATTTGATTTGGTATAATCCTATCTATTGAAATTGATTTATTGATTTATTGTTGATTTTCAACTCTTGAATTGGAAATATGATTTGCCTAACTATTTTGAATGTTCGAACACTTCCAAATCAAGGTTAAATTTTCAAATCTAAGAAATTTCGAAGAGGATAATATATTTGATAAAACATATAAGTTTAGTTTTGTATGTTTAAGTTTGAAACCTTGTTAAGTAAATAAATATGACTATTTTGGATTATGCTAATATGGAATTTAGTTTTGAAATGTTTTGAAAAAAAAAATTAAGTTTTAATAATGGTTTTCAAAAAGGTAAATTGGATATTTTAAATAGAAATAAATAGTTTATAGGTTTTAAAGGGATAATTATAAATTTGGAAACCATTTGAGTATAATTGATTTTGAGAAAAATATTTGGTTTTGAAATTAGATTTGAATAAAAACTAGTACTTATATGGTGATTTTGGAAATGAATTTGTTGACTTGAGTTATGTTAATTTGGAAACTGGGATTATTTTTCTAAACCTATTATTGTGGGAACTTCGAAATATATTTAATTTGGAAGAAAATTTGGTGAAATCATATATGATTTTGAAACTGAATTGATATTAAAATAATTTGAAATTGAGAACCTTATATTATTAAGTACTTGATTTGGGAGTGGTCGAACTTATATAAAATGGATTTGTATAAGTATAAAGTTGGTTTGAAATCTATTGATTTGAAAGGTACTCAATTTGGAAAGAGAATTTTATATAATCGAAGTTTATATAAGTGTGATTTGATATACTGTTGATTTGGAAAGTATCCGATTTGAGAATGAAATCTTATATATAATGGACTTTATATAAGTTTGATATTTGAAAGTGATTTGAAAAGGTACTATATGATATATATTTTCGAAGTAAAGATATGGAAAGTGCCTTCTGCTTGATATCCGCTTTGTGGCCACATTGTGGATTCATTCTATCGATATTATTCTCTTTGATTTTTTGTTTTCCGGATGTGATACTCAAGTGTTACCATCGTGGCGTAACCCATGGTTTTTTTTCCTCTCGTGACTGCATAGCGCAACTGCCTGGCTGAGTCTGGCCTAGGGGTACGGATTGTTTCCTGGGGGATCTAGGCGTAACCATTGTGTATCCTGCAATCTGTGTAGGCCGCATTAGTAGCGCAAATGCCTGGCTGAAATGGCCTAGGGGTACGGATTGTTTCCTGGGGGACCCAGGCGTAACCATTGTGTATCCTGCACCTTACTAGTTATCATGGCGTAATTCGCAGGGCTGAGAAAGCTTACGGATACGGATTGTTTCCTGGGGGATCCAGGCGTAACCATTGTGTATCTGCGAATCATGGTTGGACAAAGGTTTTGGTTTGATTGTTTTGTTTGGATTGTACTTTCCACATCTGTTTTTTAAGGTTTTTCAAGTATTTTCAATGGGTGTTGAAATAGGTCTACTAAGTACTTGAAGAATTCTAGCTTTGCGCCTGATCAACGCATGGCCAGAGTCTGCAAGAACGAGGATAAACTTGTTGAAACATCGAGTTATAAAAGTATTTTTGAAAGGAAAAATTCGTTTCGATATAAAAGTATTTTATTATAAAGTATTTCCAACAAAAAAATTTTGTATTAATATTTGAGATTAAAATTTTATGGTTTGGTTTAATTATTCGAGCCCGATACTATCCCTTTGAACCTACCTTATCTACTCAGCTTTATTTATTCACCTATATTCCGTTTTTTCGAATCTACCCTCCTTTCCTTTTTGAATATAATCTTCAAAATATTATTTATTTATATATACATGGTTTAATAGTAAATCATCAGTGCCATTAATATTGCAGAAGTTATTAATTTAATATAACATATTTAAGAAATGAGTATTAATTTATCTATAATGTTGAAAGTGTGTTAAGATGAATTAGTAAATTTATAAACTATGGATTTAATGTTGTCAAATAACTTCCTTGAAAATATAACGAAGGATGTGAATTAGTGTTTCCAAATAGTTTTCATATATATTTAAAAAGGTGTTATTTAAAACTTATAAATGGTATTTATAAAGGAAGAAAGAAATTTCACAAATGGGTTTGAATTTTTTTCAAGTATTAAAGAAAATTTAATTTCAGATGAAGTTTTCAAATGAATATTTGAAGTAAAATTTATATGGTCTTAAATTAATTGTTTATCCTTGTCATTCAATCTATTTATTTTTCTGGTTGTTTCTATTCTCCTACATTCTTCCTTTTCGGGGACGAAAAGTTTTGAGTGAGGGAGAGTGTAACGACTCGTAAAAAAATTTGTTAATTTTTAATTGTTTTATTTAGCGTACTTAATTTAATTTTAGAAATTTTTTAAATAATAATATTTTGAAATAAAATCTTATATTTGGATTACGTATAGTTAAATGTGGCAAATGTTAAATTTTCATCAATTAAGAAAGTATATTTTAGGGTGAAAATTTTATTTTTCTAACCTTTCCTTTCCTACGCTCCCTGTTTCCATTTCTTTCATTATGGCCGTTCATTATATATATACACTACAGTTGGAAAGTTATAAACGTACAAACCTAGATACGTTTTGTATTTATTAAAAATTTAAAGCTTACCTTTAATTGTGACCTTTTGGTTTCCTTGCTTTAAATAAAATTTGAACCATAGCCACGGTAATAAATTATTATAAAATTTTCAACTTAATCTAAGATGACCGTTGCTACTAGAATCGTTACTTTTCTAATATATTCATTCCTGCTTTCACCGACCTTTTATTTCTTCATTTTTCCACCATCTATAAAAATAAATAAATGGTTATTCATTTTATTTTATTCGGTAGTCAGCGTGACTCTTGCCATTTACACCGCATTATATTTGACTGTTGATTTTCGTTCAGCATTCTTATTTTATAAATATACCGCAGAGTAACGATGCCTTCACAATTTAAAAATTGCTTTAATAGCTCTTGAATAAATGTGTAGCTGTTACTTTGATATTTTTCCGAAATTGTGACTTTTCTCTTTCCTTCCGTTCAAATTTGAAACGTGCTACAATTTATTTGCTTTGATTATTTTCCTGAATCAACGTGAATATTTTTCCATAATCCTTCACTGAATCATAGCACGTGATTGTGCTATTTGTTTGGTTACTTTTATTTAGTCGTTTCCATTTACTTATTTTCGTATTTTCTTCCCTTTTTATTGCTTCTTCCCAGATTTCTCTTCTTTCCCTCTCTATTTTTTTTTTCCTCTTCTATATAAACTTGCCTGGCACTACAAATTTCGGCCTCTCCTTCACCTTTTCCAAAATCCGCTCCTCCACCGAACCCACTCTTCTCTTTGCGCAATATCCATCGAAGACGCAGCGAGCCTTCCTTGTTTCCTCTACTGTTCGCATAACCAGGCATAGGTAAGTTAAGTTTATATTTGCAAGTGTTATATATATATATAGTTTTATATTTAGCTATGATATGGATGATTTTATCAATACACGTCCCCTGTACGTGCTTTTGATGCATATTCTAGCATTCAAAGTTGGTACGTATATTTGTTTATATGAAGTATAGTTATGATATATTGATAGTGGTATAAAAATATAAGATGCATACATATAGTGGTTTATATTAAGTTGTTGGATTTGAATACATATATATACCTAGCTTGGTTTCCATTATTTTTGAAAAGTTTGTTTTGTTTCTAGAAGTGCATGCATATTTAATATGTGTGAGTTGTGTTGGATCTGCAAATGGAGTTTGCATATTTGGCAAGTAGATTTACATTCATTTTTTTTAACATTGAGTCCTTTTATATATATTTTACAAACCATATTGTATGATTTATTTTATAAGTTTTGTAAATCCGTTATTATATATATAGTTTTATAATAAACAGGTTTATAACTTTTATTGAAGGTCAATTTATATCTTATTATTATGGAAGCTGTATAGGATTTTTGAAGTTGTTTATTTTCCTAAGTTCGTATATGACATATATTTATATAAAGTTATAATAATTAAAGATATATCTTTATGGCCCTCTATATATATATGTATATATATATATATATATATCTACTTTGTATACACTTATGTATGGAGTTTGTTTTCTAATATATAAGTTTTCATTTCAGTTGGCATGCATGTTTGCATAAAAGTTAAGGGTGTATATGTGTTTTAGTGTAGACCAGTTGCTTTCGCAAAAAAAAAGTTATATTAGTTTCTATTTATATATATTGTATAAAGTTTACATTCTAACTTACACTTTCGGTCTGCACAGGTTACAGTATTATATATATTTTTAAAATAAGTTATAATATAAGTTATATAAGTAATTCGTACGGCCGTTGTCTAAATTTTTTTTGTAAGTCTGTGTATAGGCTTTACTGTTTATGTATGAGCAGTTATATATTAGTTTATATATATAGGTAAAGTGTTGAAAATTTATAATCGTATTGTGAAGTGGATTTTGTACCATATGAATATAGTAGTTTATAAATGAGATTTGAACAGTGTAATTTGTTGAAGTTTTATATGTTAATCTTATTTTAAAATATAAATCTTAATGATTTTATATACACAGGTCATATGGGTGGTTAGGTCTTAGATTTGTAAGTAGAAATTTTGATCCATGTGTAAAAATTAAAATGGTTTTGAAAAATTATAAGGATTTTTATTTAACATATATGTTTTATTTCACATGTTAAAACTATTGGTTTATGTATGAAAAAAGGTAAATTATATATATATATATATATATATATATATATATATATATATATATATATACGTGATTCGACTTTAAATTTTTCTTAGGGATGCAATTTTGATTTTTATTAAAATAGCAAAAATTTCTGTATATATCAGACTGATTCTGATTCAATTCGTAAATTCTTAATTATCAGCCTCGTTCGTCCAATTCGTGCTAATCCTACTTTGCTTTGAAATTTGTGCTTGGATTTATAATTCAAATTTCAGTGTCCGTATCAGTGTGCGTATCCATATCATCTTCCGTATTCTCTAGTCTCAAAAGGTGAGCAATCACTCACGATTAACATTCTTTTTTTGTCAAATTGAATTAAATTGAAACGACAATTAAAATATGATGTGGTAGTTATTTAAATTTTTATATATGCTATTATCTGCAACTGTTCACTTATGGGATACGACACCATATCTTATTGCTTATATTTATTTTTGATGACATATGCATGTTGTTATTATTATTATTTTCATATTTGTTATCACTCTGCAAGTTCCTTGTTAGTATAGAAATCAATATGGGTTGAAATGATACATACCCGAACGGATTTTAGAATAGGATCGTTATGGATTGAAATGATAAACCCAAGCGATTTTCAATTGAATTGAATTTGGGATCATGGGTTGAAATGATATCCACCCGTGTATATTTAACTAACGGATTAAAATGATAAATATATGTATCCCTTGTACATAGAATAGAAAATTTTACATCGACGCCGTGGTCTATGTGAATGTTTTGAAAATAATTTCTATGGTCTTGAAAAGAAATATAAGGTTTTAATGAATATTGATGTAAAGTATTATATATAAAGGTTATTTTATATATAGATTTAATATTAAGATAATTTAATTAAGATTGATTTTATAAATATGAAATATGTTTAAGGATTTATTAAATTTGTATTTCTGAAATAGATTTGTGGAATAAATTTTATAAGCTAAGGTTTGAAGATATATTTGGGACTTATTTGAATATGTCATTAATTAAGGATTTTATTTAGTTAAATCAATTTCAAACTATTAAATTCAAAACTTTAACATATGATCCTATAACTTGAATTTATTTAAGAAATTTAATGGATTATTCATGTCTAAAGAAATCGAAGGTAATGTATAGAAAATGTAAATTTAAGGTCATATAAATAATATTGAATTTATTAAGTGAATATTTCAAAACTAAATAATAGTGAAGTCAAGTTGGGAGATAAACACAACTATCAAAGTTTAGTCTTTGAAATGTTGAATATTTAAAGATCCGAAATATATTAACTTCGAATTATACTGAAATTTAAATGGTTTATTTTGGTGTTCAAATCCGTATTTAAAATAGATAAAATTTGAATTAGTTTAGTCAGAAACTAAATTGAATGGAAATTGATAAATTTTGATTTAATTAAATTTGAACGGGAAGGTCGAGTTGATTTTTGAAGCGATTTGTGAAGTTTGAGGAAATAAAAATAATTTACTTCATAAATTATTGGATATATATATGTACTAATTTGGAAAATAGAGATATTTGAAATGAAAATGATATTTTAGTTTTGAAATATAAATTAAATTGAAATGACCACGGTGTTATAGTGTATATTTCTACCTTGTAGATAGTTCCTTGGATCCTTAGAGGATGGGTATCCCATACATCGTCTAAGTTAATTATATTTCAGTTGATATTTCACTTGAGTTGGATTTATAGATATAAGAATGTTAATCCTGACTCGAGCGTTTTGTGTTTTGCTTTATGCTCGGGTCAGACTGAGTGATACAGCATTTGAGACTCACCTTCGAAATTGAAGCTTTGCTTGAAGATCAAGCTATCTGTCCTTTCAGTCATCCAGTCGATTGGTTCAGAGAAGTCATCTGCCCATACTGGAGACTTCACTGCATCTGGGATTTTCTGATGTATTTTATTTCCAACTTTGTTTATATAGTAGCTTCATGAACTACTATTCATTTATTCCGCTGCGTATTATTGTACTACTCTGTATCTGAGATTTTGTGATTGATTTATTTACTGTATATGTTTTTGCCAAATTTAAATTAACAATTCGGTATTTTGAATTATTCAAGTCAGACATGTATAGTATTATTGTCGATTTGAGTGGTCCAAAATAGCGAGTCGTTACAATCGATGTCAAACGCCATGCCCTAGCTACCTACCGCCATTATCGATCATGCGCCTCAGATAGCAACCAAAACCCTAAAACGCGACTGCCATGTGAGCAATCCCCAAATCACCTTCGACTGCTCGCCACTTCAACCCTCACGACCTTCCTAATCACCACGCAAGCCTCTAACGTCGCTCGCCCCCCTTGGAAAATGACGCAACAAAACGCGAGACTTACTTCCAATTGCGTTGTTCCACGCAGTCGCGGTCCATTGCACTGTCGCTCGCCGATTGAAGTTGCTGATCGAATTCGTTCCCGTTGCCTTCACCTTTGATTCGATTCAATTTGAATGCGACGTAGGGCACACGCGAACTCCAGTTGCCATTTTGTTTGATTTAGAAGAAACTCGGCTCGATTATTGAATTTGAAAAGAAAACTGTGGCCATTATTTTTATGTATGAAACGAGAATCGATTTCGATTCCATGAGCTCGATTGTTTTTTTTTTTTGAATTGAAGATAAGTAGTGGCCATTATTCAATGGTCGATCTTTTTTCTTTTTATTTTGATTTCAAATGGTCCGCTATGAATATAAAAGAAGAAGGAGACACGATGATGTTGGCGTGTAGAGAAAGGCTGCAGTGATTTGAAGGGGGAAAGTATTGATGTGAAAGGAATAGGGCTGAAAATTGACTATGATATATATTAATTAATTCAAATTGTCTCGATAAATACAAATCAAAATCTCGAAATCCTATCAAGGCGTGCCACTAGGCGTTTGTAATGTTATACGCCTATTGCGAACGCCATGGAAAAGGTTTCGTGCCAAATTCGATCGTATGGAGAAGATAGCATTTTGTACCAGTTATAGAATTGAATTTCGATAGAAATTTAGCGTTTGCTTATCGTACAACTTAAACAATCACTTCAAACAGTATGAAAATTGAAATCCGATAATAATACAATATTACGGATCCAATGGAACTGGTTTCGTCGAATTTCGAGACTGTGCCTCAGAAAGCTATTTTTTAAATATCGATCTAAACGATATAATTTCAAAACTGAACAAAACATTTCCAAATGAAATTCTGAAGCTTCCATTATCTTCAGTATTATCAATATAAATTTTCCAAGCCATAAAATTATTTTTAACCAGCTAAAAATTGAAAATTCAAATTTTTACCCATCATTAATAAATCAAATTTAATAATTTAGTTGCCAAATTCATATTTATATTCGAAATTCAAGTTAAACTAACCTCCAATTATTGAAAATCAATTAAATATTCCATTTCAAATGTTGAAAATTTCTGGGTCTTCACAATAGTACTTATTATTGAAACTTTGAAATGCTATGTATCTTAGAGTGGTAGTTTGTACTATGCTTTGATATTACATGTTATCATTCTATTGTAAAATTCTGATGTTGTGTTTTCCTCTTCCTTGTTCTATTTCTTGGGTTTTTACCCTAACTATTTGAGTTTGAAGCACTTGGGTGCTCGGCATACAAGTATCGTAGATGTTATTTAGTGTTAACTTTTGAGGATCGAAAAGTTGGATCGTTACATGTGGTATCAAAGCTGAAGGTTAAGCAAGAACCTTGGCTTTGGTTGGGTCTGACTCATTAAGAGATAAGGAAATGGAATGCCCTAGCATGAGTTGAGTGTAATATATATATATATATATATATATGAAAGCATATATGTATTTTCTATATATTATTTATGTATATACACATAAAGTAAGTTAATAATGCAGTCTAATTCATATAGAGATTAATTATGTTTAGCTATTATCCCTCATTGATTAACTTAGCTATGCTCAGCCAGTTTATAAGCGTCGACTATTGCTTGTTGATTGTTAATCAATGCTCAACTAGGTTATTTGCAATTGTACCATTTCATTGCATGGGTTGGGTAGACAGTATTTGTATATGCGTTAAAATGAACACCTTATGTATTGAGTTACACAATTTGACTATATGGCGTTCGGCGATAATGTTGGGTTGGGAGCTAACTTTTATAAAAGTTAAATTTAGCAAAAGGTGTTTATTTTAATCTAAACGAAAGACGAGGTACTTTGTGAATAAACATTTGTGAAAGGATTTTATATAAGAAAGTTGTTTTATATAAGCTTGGTTTATGAAGTATGGTTTGCAAAAAAAAGAGGATTTAAACTAACAATTTGATAACTTTAATCATGGGATCTTTGAAAATGTTCATTAAGATTTTGGAAAAATAATAGTAATATTTACAAAGTATTTGATATCGCTGTGAAAATGATTTTGGTTAAGTCTAAAAGGTGTGATTTGGATGTACTAAACTCACTCATGTCGCTTGAAAATAATTCTGGCGATGGCTGCTATTTAAAAGATTACGGATCTTAAGGCAAGATTAACACTAGAGGGGTGATGAATAGTGTTTAATGCATTATATGGAATTTTTGAAATCATTTCAAATTAAACACAAATAAATTCAATTCACAAACATAGAGACAATCATAAAACCAGACATAGATGCAAATAATAAATAAAAGCAGTAAAGGAAACAATACATGTAACAACCCGTATATTTTGTCGAGTTTATATTTAAATATTTTATTTAAATATTAAATCGTTAATCGGATTTTGGTCCGAAAAGATACTTTTTGCAAACGGTCAAATTAGGACTCGAGACCACTTCCATTGAGTTCGAAATGCCGTTTACAATTTTTTAAGTATAAACATCGATAGGTTTGGAGTTAGTGAAATTTCACTAACTTTTCCCGCTTTGGACTTTGGGTTAGTTTAGCCTATTAAGCCCAAGTTCCAACCCCCTTCTCCTCACTCTTCATAAATTTCCTAACTAACTCAAGTTTTGGCATTAATGGTGAAGAGAATGGGAAATTAAAACTCCAAGCACAAATTCAATTGCAAATCCAACATTCAACTCCTAATTCAAGTAGAAGATATTGGATTCAAGCTTTGGATTGCTTCTCCTTGCTTTCAAGCTTCATCTTCATAAATTTTAGTGCAAATGTGAGATTTTTATCCCACAAATCCAGTCTATATCTATATTGGACTGTTGGGAATGATTCCCTATCACTTTAGTATGCACATTTGCATTTGGTTTGGATTGGATTGGCGAAAAACTCCAAATTTTAGTGATTTTGGTGAAAAAACTGCTACTGGGTCATTCTGGCCATTTTTAGCTTGTTCGAAGTTAGGTCGCTCGTCCATAGGTCGTAGGTCGCTTACGAGTTAACCCTAGGTCGTTCTAGCCATTTTTAGCTCGTTCGGAGTTAGGTCGCTCATCCATAGGTCGTAGGTCGCTTACGAGTTAACGTTAGGTCATTCTGGAAGAATTGGCACTTTGGAATTAGGTCGCTCACGAGTTAACTCGTTAGGTCGCTCACGAGTTAGTACCATAGGTCGCTGGGCCATCTAAATGCTTGTTCGGTGTTAGGTTGTCCGGGCTTAGGTCGTAGGTCGTATGGACCTTAGGTTGTAGGTCGTATGGACCTTAGGTCGTAGGTCGTAGGGACCTTAGGTCGTAGGTCGTAGGGACCTTAGGTCGTAGGTCGTAGGGACCTTAGGTCGTAGGTCGTATGGACCTTAGGTCGTAGGTCGTAGGGACCTTAGGTCTTAGGTCGTATGGACCTAGGTCGTAGGTCGTTAACTCGTTAACACGTACGGCTCTTTACCATTTTAGGTCGCGTGACCTTGTACTTGACTTAGGTCGTTCTGGAAGAATTGGCACATCGGAATTAGGTCGCTCACGAGTTAACTCGTTAGGTCGCTCGCGTTGCCCCCCCACCCTCACCTAGGGGGGTTGCCACCCCCCGGACCCCCCCTCTGTAGGGGATCTTATCTGAAAACAATTCAATAGAACTTGCTTTGTTGTGATGCTGAGTCGACCACTCTTCGAGACAAACTATCTTTGGCTTCTCGGTCGATTTTATGGATTTTTGAATATCTATTTCCATGGATTCTTTATTGGTCTCTTTGGATTTTATTCACGTCTTCGTATGCGAGTTTTTATGATTGATTGTTTCTACAATCACTTCTATGATTTGTCACTTTAAAATATAAAGGTTTTCTATACTAGTAGTAAATATCAAAACTCTTTCTTCAAATGATTTCAACACTATTTTATAACAAAGCTCATTTTCTCAAACCGATTTCCAATCTATTAGTATATACAAACCTTTACCTCACTCGTATGAGAAATCTAATTAAACGACTTAGTAAAACAAGTGGTATGAAACTCTTGCGTTTACTTCGTCGGTTAATTCTTGGACTTGTTCGATTGAATCTCTTGTGACAATTTTCTAGTGGAGATCTACAGTTTGTTAGTAAATATTTGAGTTAAGCAAGTGGTTATGGGACATGAAGCTAAACTTTTATATTTACTAACTTAGTGTAATTGACACTTCTTGATGATCATGACGATCATTTTTGTGTTTTAGACTAGCAACTATGCGATGTCTCTTTGTCTGTGAGGGAGACTAGAGACCGCTCTTGTGATGTTTCGCCATCGCATTTGTGTGATGTTTCGCCATCACATATGTGGGGTAGCGCCCCACGGTCTTCGGGCCATTCGTGTGTCAAAATTAATGGCTTCCAACCATGAGATAGCTTCTCGCTTTGTGTTACACGTGTAGGTGAGTTTTCATGCTCCTATTTTATGAGTTTTCATGCTCCTATATTGTAATTTCTGGATTTCTTGTGTAGTCTTCTGGAATTTGTGCTTCACCTATTTTCATGACTTTCATTGTTATGATTTTCCAACTTTTATGTTTAGGTGAATTTGGATCTTTTAGAAGATTCTTTTGATATTGTTTGATCTCTTGATGATCTTCATTTACATGCTTATCATAGTATGTCTTTATGGTTACTATATGTTCTTGCCATATCTATTGTTTATATCATGTTATCTGATATTTATAGCTAGACTGATCCGTTTATTATTTTCTTATAAATAATACTCGGGTCAGACCGAGATGTTACAGGTGCTTCTGCTTGACTTCTCCCCTAGGGATTTACTACTCTGACTTTTGGCTGACCTTTTAGATTAGCAGTTTTTGTCGTTTACACTTGAGATATATACTTATAGATGTATTCTTTGGTATAGCACGTGTTGCTATTCTTTTGTATTATTGTGGATCTTTTTGACCACTACTCTGATGTACACTTTCATGTGTTAGTTATATATTCATATCTTCTTCTGCCTTTGTGATATGGATGTGTGTGACTGATTTGTGTTATGCATATTTCTATGTTTGTTTCCGAAGATTATTTATAGCCACCGTGTGATAAGAAATCACATGGATGGTCGCTCCTCAACAGCCTTATTCTCCGTGCTAGTTGACAACACTACACCGTAGTGTTCTTGGCTAGCGTGGGTATAGAGGTGGGGCGTCACAATACACCAGAATTTTATACTAGTTTGGAGTTACCATACATCTAGTCCCACACAATTTGTTGTGCAGATTTCTTTTCAAATATAATGTCGATATTATAAAATCGATTTCAAGGCCATGATATACACCCTCCTGTCTCCGAGTCTAGGGCAAACTCTTTTGATTTTACCAGGCTACAAAATCACCTAATTGATTTATGGGCCACAATCACACTCAATTGATTTACGGGCCACAATCACACTGTTTCCAATCACTACACCATAAATGGCCTTCTGCAACACAAAAAAAATGTTGGCTCAGGCCTGAAAATTGTTTCCATAGGTCTATGGAAACACTTTTAGGGTGATCCAATTTTTGCCGTTGTCTTAGACCTCAAAGGCAACATTTTGACTATCTAAGGCAACATAAGTAATATTGTTGCAATAGAACCCTATTTGGGTCTATGGCAACACCCATAGGTATCTGTAGTAACATTCCAAAAATGTTGCTATAGATATTAACTTTTTGAAGTTGTGGGGCTCACATCTTGTGGGGCCCACAATGTGGGGGCCCACGACCCAACCGGGTCCATCCCTATGGCAACACCTTGAATGACTATTGCAACATTATTTTAAGCAACAATTATAACCCAGTGGCAACACTATTATGAAGCTACTGCAACACTATTCTGAAGCTACTACGACATTATTCTGAAGCTACTGCAACACTATACTGAAGAGACACTAAGAGCACATAGAACAGTACAATATCACATAGAACACTTGCATGATACACAGTACAATATCACATAAAAAACTTGCATAATACAAAACATAATACACAGTACATATAACAATTCGTATAGCAGCACACATCACAATTCATGTCAGTTACCCCAAAATATCTAGTTACCCCAAAATACTACAAAGCTACCCCAAAATAACCAGTACACATAACAATTCATAAATGAGACTTAAGAGCTGGTGCCTCTAGTCAAATTATCAGTCTCACTGGACATGATTGTGGAAGTTAGATCCTCTACATTGATGTTCATCTCCGGGTGGGCATCACCTAATTTCTTAAGCACCCTAGCCAAATTCTCATGTACCTTCTGATTTACCTTGGATTCTATCTGTGCTTCCATTTGTTCGACAAGCCTTTGCCTTAAGTCATGTACGTAAGCATTTGTTAGAGCCTCGGTTGATTGTTTTGCACACTTTGCATGCCTCCCTATAAGCAAAGGACGACCCTGTAATTTTCCATTCGAAATTACTGTTTCAACAGTATTTCCTCCTTCTCCACCGGCCATTGCCTTTTGAACTAAGTCCTACAAAATAAAGCCACATCAAAATTACCCTACAGTAAATGCAGAGAATGCAGCAAATGCTTACATATGGATTGTGTACAGCAAATGCAGAGAAAGCCACATTTTGGAAAACAATTTGTTTATGTGCATGTAATTAGAAAACAATTTGTAACATAAATACTAGTAAAAACTGGAAAACAATTCCCTCGACGGCTAGCTACGGCTTCGTCATCTGGATTCTGAGGCTTCAAACGACCATTCATTTTATTTATGCACATATGTGTATTACTATAGACATATATATTTATATAAACCAAGTCAGTAATCCCTTTAACCAAATTCATTTCTTCGTTTCCAGTTTTTGTGTCATTTCTAGCCAAACGCAAAAGCAGGTCCTCTTCATTCGACTAGAAAAGGAACAAAATGGCTAAGGGATCAAAATTCCTAATCTCACAATATATTCAATTACAATTTGCAAAGCAAATATCTATGCCATTAGTACATTTGTGAAACTCAGGTTCAACAAGTGTTTCAAATACAGTTTCAAGGACATGAGCAAGACAAGAACAATGTACAGTATGTGGAAAACAGAACAAAATTATTACAAAACAGAATTATTACTTACAAGTTTGTAATTCATTACTTGAGGATTAGACATGTACTCACGTCTATCTGTTCTCTTACGACTTTTAAGAAAAAGTGCTGCATCGGATGGTTTCTCCTTATACAAGTTCAATAGATAGTTTAGCATACACTCTCTTCAGTCAAAAATGTAAAGTATGACATACCATCTTATGACAAAGCTGGGTGAACGACTTTGGACCAGCGGTGTGTGTGTCTTGATACGACTTACGACTATCAGCATTTTTCAGGGATTTTTGCTAAAAAAGACACAAAAAACAAAGTACTCATTTATCTCATAAAAAAAAGTAATCATTTATCTTGCGAAATAAATAACATGTACGTATACCTGAATCTCTTTATCTACCCAATACATCAAGAAAACTTTAAAATCCTCCACTGGGATGTTGTCCGGCTTGTTATCTAGCCTCTCCTCATCAGTCTTCTAAGCTTTATAATGAGTTGTTTTTATGCGACTCTTTTGCCCCCTCCAACAGTCACGAATAGACTTCAACACCCAGTTTTCACATTCATCGAGAATAATATACCATTGCTTAAATATAAATCAAAGATAAAAAAGAATAAATAAATCAAAATTCAGCTACATTATAGTTAATAGATCAATATTACTTATTAAAGTAAAATTTAGCAACATTATAGTTAATAATAGATTACCTTAACGTAATCCCATAGAGATTTCTTCAACTTTTCAAGAACATCCGACCAAGATTTATACGTAAGTGGTACAAACCTTTTCAATGTTCCTAAAAAGTTGCTCAGTTCAGATATTACTTTGTCATCATCTGAAATAGTTTGGAACCACTGGTTCATCATAACTACAACTCTTTTGTCATTCGCCATTGTATGAACATTAAACATCTTTGTGTGACCTCTGAGTCTTTTAGGAACTTCACCTTTAATTAAAATGAAAAGTCCTGTCAAATAATAGCATAAATCATAATGTAAATTCGGTACTTAAATATTAATCCTACTGTAATATTAAATATTATCGTCACATCAATTCAGTACCTGCTTCAACTTCTTCATTTTCAATGTCTGACAAGACATTCTCCGCAACATACTTATTTGCCATTCTACTTGCACTAGCTTTTGCAGCATTTTTCTTTTGTCGTTCCCACAGAGCCAAATAATCAGCCATTGTTCCTTTTCCTTCAACAACCTTCTCAGTTGAACTTACTATCAGGCTTGGTCTTGGGCTTGTGCTTCTCAACTTTTCCTTTTCCTTTGCGATACCATTAGCTGAACGAGTTTGTGGTCCACTAACAGGCTTGGGATTCTCAACTTTTTTAGTTCTCTAAATTGTATATATAAGTAGGAAATAAGATTGGATTTTATAGTTATTATCTTCATAACCAGAAAAAATAAGATATGTAGCTATCACACACCTTTCTTGGACTTTGTGAAGTATCATCTTCACTATGCTCCTCATGGTCTGGATTATATTACTGATCACTATCCACATCCACTTGCATCTTTTCTTT
This sequence comes from Allium cepa, assembly GCA_030765085.1. Taxonomy (NCBI): domain Eukaryota; kingdom Viridiplantae; phylum Streptophyta; class Magnoliopsida; order Asparagales; family Amaryllidaceae; genus Allium; species Allium cepa. The sequence goes on along the minus strand of CM060939.1, from coordinate 955,106,031 downwards.
TCCTTTATCTTTTTATTTTGTTTTGCATTTCTCAGTTCAGCTGAAATTGCAGGCATACCTAGAGAAGCAAGAACTTCGTTGTTCCTCATCACATTAACAGCTCTATGTACTTCATAATCTTTTAGGTTCATCATCAACTTTGCAGCTCTCTGTACTTCATAATCTTTTAGAGATAGTGGAGGTGTAGAATGCTCATTTGGAGGCGGTGGAGGTGGTGGATGAACATCCTGCAATTATATAATAAACAGGAACATCATAGTAAGTATGCTGCAGGAGTGGTACAAAATATTCAAATTATAATAAGATCATCATAATAAGAATTCTTCAAACCTGCATGCCATTTTCATCCATATCTTCTTCTTCCGATGTTGGTAAACGTGATTCCAACTTCCTTTTAACACTTGTTGAGTTCAAATTCACTGTTGAATCGCTGATTTTTGTTTTTTTTTCTATGTCATCTTCTGAGGATTTCCCGATCAGCTAACTTTAGATTCACGATTGCATTGTTGGGTTCTGGATTATTCAACCGTGCCGACTTCCGAGGACTCCTCACCTTAGCTAACTTTAGATTCTCGGTTGCATTGCTGGGTTCTGGATTATTCAGCCGTGCCGACTTTCGAGTACTTTTAACCTTAGCTAACTTTAGATTCACGGTTGCATCGTTGGGTTCTGGATTATTCAGCCGTGTCGACTGCCAAGGACTGTTCACCTCACTTAACTTTATATTCACAATTGCATTGCTATTCAGCCGTGCTGACTTCCGTGGACTGTTGACTTCAGCTAACTTCTTGTTTTTTGGTTCTATTGTAGTTGATGAGCCGTCACATATTGTCGTTTCACTGATTTTGTAGCTGCAACAATACAATGATATTATAATCATAATCTTTAAATGTTATAATCAAAATATCACAATAATTTTTTTTGCTATACTAAAATATCACAATCTATAAATGATATTAACTATCCATTTATATATACACCTGTAACCAGATTCTGCCTTGGCCGCATGATTACATGTGGCTGCATTTGCTTCAGTGGCTCAATTGCAGTATCGACAACGTTGTCGATATAAAAATCCAAGTTGCCACCACTGTTAACTCCTTTGACTAATTCGGAGAGGTCCGCATCATTCGTCACTAACTTCCACCCACCCTTCTCACCATTTCTCATATAAATTCCTCCTATTTCGGTGTATTGATGGTCATCCTTCACAAACTCCATGAGAACAATGTACGAGAAGTAGTCAGGGTCAACCCTCTTTACCACAGTATCGGTTCCACCAACATATTGTGCCTTCTGTAATGCACCCTTGTGATGAAATGTGAGCTGCATGATTTCCCCCATCCTATACAAAATGGATACAAAATGGTGAGTTTACATTGGAAGCAAGATATGAAATAATAAAATGGGTAGGTATATTAAGTACATATGTGTATGCAGGTATATAAAGCACTACAACAACAAGGGAACACATAAAATCAGAATAACTTACAAGCAGCCAAGTAATTAAAAAGTAGTAAATTAATTATGAAAATCAACAGAGACAGAAGTCGTCCCTTAATTAAGAACCAATACATAAATAGAAGTCACTTGATATTGCTACATAGAAATCAAGAGGAAGTTTCCTCTATGCTAGATGGAATGAAGATTTGTGTTGCCGGGACGTCATCTCTATACCACCTAACATCACTAACTTGATTTCCTTTTCCATTACCACATTGAATATCATGTAAAACTGGATCATCTTCATTTCTATTTTCATTTTCGACTTCACACCATTCCCTCGGCAATTTCTTGACAACATTATAAAGTGCCGTATCAGTTGGACCTTGTACATAAAATACTTGTTGTACTTGTGAAGCCATAACATATGGATCAGATTTCTGGCACAATCTATTAAAATTAACTCGAGTCATCCCATACAAATCTTTCTTTTCTTGGTACCAGCAACACTTAAATAAAACCACTGAAATTTCTCCCCAATAATCAATTCTAGTATTTCTTCAATTGCTCCGTAGTAAAGAACATTACCAACCAACGGATTTTGATCTTTTGAACTTGCAAAGCTAGTGGTCAAGGCATTCACGAATACACCACTATTCTGTGTTTTACACTTAGCATCTCTATATTTTGTATGGAATCTGTATCCATTAATAACATATCCACTAAATTTCCTAGCTGTCCGATTAAGGCCCATTGCAAGCACCTCTAGCTCTTTCGAAATGTCCTCTTTTTTCCAACCTCATCCTTCAGCCATTTCCAGAATTCTTCAGTATGTGCTCTCTCTCTTTTATATCTTCTCGATATTGCATGACCATCAAATAAAGCTCGATGTTCCTTATAATAATTATGATGGTATTAATATCAATAAAGGAATATTCTAATTCTTTAGTACTTCCTAGAATAAAGCTAGAACATAAAAACTTACTCTTTTAAATTATCTATTTCCTCGTTACCACAATTGAATAGAATGTACCGATTACATGCCATCCACTCAGATTCTTTTAGATGAATAGGTTTTCCGTCTTTATTTCTTCTTGTACCAATAGCATATTCCATATTTTGTGGACAACTTTCAAATTTAGGTACTGCATCAACACCGCTTAAGAATCTTGAGCAAAATGTCAAGCGTTCTTCTGCCAAGTAACCTTCGACGATGGAACCCTCCGGTTTAGATCTGTTGCGCACATAAGATTTGAGTTTAGCTAGATAACGCTCAATTGGAAACATACATCGAACGTGCAAATGTCCACCGTATTCAACTTCCTTGCACAAATGAACCGTCAAGTGAACCATTATGTCAAGGAAAGTCGGTGGAAATATCATCTCAAATTGGCAAAGAATTTCGACAATTTCTTGTTGCTGCCTCTTCACATCTTCCAAATCAATTACTTTTTCCCCAAAGACCTCTTAAGAATGCACCAAATCTTATCAGATGCAATGCAACCTCAGGCTTCAGTGTTTTTTTCACAGCAAATTGCAACAAGTAGTGAAGTAGAAAATGAGCATCATGGGTCTTGTACCCTGAGATTTTCCTTTCCTTCGTGTGAACATACCGACTGATATTGGCTGCACAACCGTATGGCAATTTCACATTCTCCGGTACTGAGCAAAATATTTCTTTTTCTTTATTCGTCATGTCAAATATGGCAGCCCTAATCTCAAAGTGTTCGCCGTCATTTGATAAAACGGGATGCAGGACCTTCCTGATGCTCATTTCCTGTAAATCAAAACGAGCATTCAAATGGTCTTTTGACTTGCCACTAATATTTAGCAAAGTACCGAGTATGTTGTCGCATATGTTTTTCTCTATATGCATAACATCAAGGTTATGTCGCAATAAATTATGGCTCCAATACGGTAAATTGAAAAATATTGACTTCTTTTTGAAAGGGAATCCTTTTTCTTCCCAAAATTATTTTCAAAGTCACGCAACAGTTCTTCAATGTCTGTTCCTGATAAATTTCTCGGAATCTGTCCTATTTCAACTTCACCATTGAACCTCCTCTTATCAAACTTCCACTTGTGTTTCGGATCCAGAAATTTTCTATGATTCATGTAGCACATTTTTTTACTATGTTTCAAGTACATTGAAGAAGTCTCATAATGGCATACAGGACAACTCAATTTACCCTTTATGCTCCAACCGGATAACATTGCATACCCCGGAAAATCGCTTATGGTCCACAATACACTTGCATGTAACATGAATTTTTGATCAGTAAAGGCATCATAAGTTTCTATGCCTAGATCCCATAATTCTTTCAACTCTTCAATTAGAGGCTGCATATATACATCAATTTTATTCTTTGGAGACTCTGGACCGGTGATGAGTGTTGAAAGAATTATATTTTCGGGCTTCATGCACAACCAAGGTGGAAGGTTGTAGTTAACTAATACAATTGGCCATGTACTATAAGTTGTACTCATTGTACGAAAATGATTGAATCCATCAGAGGCTACACCCAATCAGATATTTCTATTTTCTGATGAAAAATCAAGATACATAGCATCCATCGCCTTCCAAGTCTCGCTATCAGCTGGATGTCTAAGTTTTCCGTCTTTTTTTTGGCCCACAGAATGCCATCTCATAAGTTGTGAATACTCCTTCCATATAAACAGCCTTTGCAGCCTTGGTTTTAGTGGAAAGTAACGCATTACTTTTGCCAGGACTTTGTGAATCAACTTCTCTGGATCATTGTCACGGGTGCCTTTCTTTTCCTCTTCCCACCTCGAAATACCACAAGAGTTACATACATCTTTATCTTCATTTTCTGCCCAATAGAGCATGCAATCGTTTGGACATGCATGTATTTTTTTGTAATCAAGACCTAAATCTTTAATGATTTTCTTCGTGGCTCTAAAAGATAAGGGTATGCGGGCCTGTGGAAAAGCCTCTCTCATCAACTCTAGTATATCCCCAACTGCAGACACTGTAATTCCATGCACACATTTTAAAGAATAAAGCCTGATGATAAAACTTAATCTCGAAAATTTTGAACAGCCAGGATATAATGGCTGCTTTCCATCTTCGACAAGGCGATAAAATCTTTTAGCATCGGCATTTGGTGCATCAGAATTATCATTTTCATAGTTCTGCATATTTCCACGAGTACGGTGCAACATTTCACCTAGATTATCTCCAAAATCACCAGCATCACAGTCTATATCTTCATCACTCCTTCCAAAATTTGGGTGAGAAACCTCACAAATCCATTTTACATACAACGGAGATGGACCATTGCAGATGAGATGATCATAAGTTATATCTGGAAGACGCCACTTTCTATTTTTACAATTCTTGCATGGGCACGTCATTTCATCGCCTACGGCCAATTTAGAAAAACCGTTTTGTATAAAGGCTCTTATCCCGCTAATATATTCTTCACTGAACTTTGGAAGTTCTATCCAAATGTTTTCGCCATCCATCACTACAATTATGAATATGAGTATTTTAACATAAAAAGATAAAATTTGTGTGTTTGTATCCAGATGTAAAGATAAAAAGATAAAAGTTCTATCCAAATGTAGTTTGGAAGTTCAGGCCGAATTAAGAATTCATAAGTAGTTTAAATCGAAACCCTAAAGTGATGGGAGAGAGTGTTATACCTTAAAATCGAAATTGAAGCCCTAAAGCGATGTGAACAATGCTTGAACCCCCAAGTCGATCCGAAATCGCTGAACAAAGCTTGAACCACCAAATCGAAGTCCTAATCAAACCGAAATCGTTGAACCCCAAATTAAGAATGTTCACTTGAACCTTTGTAAGAAGACAGAGAAGAATGAAAATAAAAAGTTATCTACAGGGACTTTTTTCTTCGCGGCTCTAAAAGATCAAGGAGTGGTGTTCGGATTGATGAGGTGTCACGTTCTCCAACGTAGGATTTGCTAAGATTGGCGCGGATCGATGCGAAAGATATGCAAAGGTCTGCTATAGCAACACTATAAAAAAATGTTGCATCAATTACACTTGTTTAGCTAGAGCAACACATTTTTATGGCTAAGGCAACACCAAAAATTCAACGTTGCAGTATGACAAAAATTGTATATCTATCGCAATATTTTACCTGGCAACACCTTGCAAAAATGTTGCAGAAGGCTATCTATGGCGTAGTGAATCACACTTTGATAGAGAGACTTGATACACTTTGATCTTTCGATCTTTGATTACTAATGATCCTATAACTCTAAATAGCACTGAGATCTTTGAGAGAGAGTGGCAGAGAATCAAACTAGAGACGATTAAGTTTGATTTACTTAGGATTTCGGTAGAATTTTGTTAAAGCATTTGAAATATAAGAGAATATTTAAGTGGAGGAGTGAAGAAATGAAGAAAAAACTAACTTAAAATTCGTTGAAAACAACTAGTATATATGGAGAACAACGGTCATGTCCTTTAACGAAAGGTTATGACGAATAAACATTTCTTTTAGAAATTTGAAATCAAAAATTTATGGCTACCATGTCGACATGGGGGTATAGAGATGTCGACATGCCTATGTAATTTTTGAAAATTGATTTTTCTTTAAAACCATTTCTATTCTAAAACTTGTTAAAAAAGTTTCTAAACTTTGTAAACCATTTTGAATATAGGTTAAAATTATAAAAGAGTTTTAGAAAGTAATCTTAGAATATATAATCTATAATATAAAAGTAATATTAAAAACTAAGTATAGACTTCTTTGAAATATATATTTTTGAGATTTAAAGCTAAAATATTAAAATCAAGAGATAGTTTAAAAAATAAGAGATGATTTAGAGATCAAAATATTAAAAGATGATAAGAATAGTTTTTGAATCAAGGCTAAAATATTTAAATTGATAGAGATGACTTTTAAAAATATAGTTTTTGGAAAAATAGTTAAAATAAATTATTTTGAATATTTCGTGAATTCAATTCCATTAGAAAAGGTCGTGGGTACCATCCCACTAAAGAGGTCATGGGTTCCATCCCACTATTAAAGCGAGAGGAGGGTTCCATCCCACAATTAAAATCCTAATAAATATTTTAGTGCTATTACGAAGTTTTAACATAAATCTAGATTCTATTACTTATCTTAATATCTTGAACTCTTGATACTCATGAGTCTTCGGTCTTGATTTCTTCAATCTTGAGTTCGTCGGTCTTGAATCTCTATATTGTACAGTCTTTATTATCAGTACTTGCATATATATATATACACACTACATATACATATATATCTAGACAAGAATATTAATATTTATATTTTATAACAAGTCCTAAGGTTGTTGTCATCAAAACCATCCTCTCAGGAACTAACAATATCCCCTTTTTTGATGATGATATCCTTTGTTTAAAAAATCTACTCCAACAAATTTCGATTCTACTCCGATTCCCCCTTAATATACTAACTCCTCCTTAATCCTACTTTTCCGTAATCTACTAACTCTCCCTTAATCTAAGCCCATCTAACATAATTTATAATTCTCCCCCTTTGTCATCAACTAAAACTAATCCTAAACTACGTAACTCCCCTAAATCTTATACTATATCATCGTATAGGATAATAAAATAGTATAGTAGAATGTAAATGAGACAGATGATAATATGAGTAAAATATAGTAAGGTAAATGTGAGAGATATGAAAATTTAAATGATAATCAATCAATATATACATCATGTTCTTATCAAACAACACCATGATCGCACCATATTCAGATTAATCCAGACCATACTAATCTAAACCAATTCAAATCAAACCGAACAATTCAAACCAAATCAAAGTAAATCAAACCACTTATGTCGAATCAAACGTTTCTTAGAACTTGAACCCATCTTTCTTCATCGAAGATAGGATCCTCCTTTATAGCATCCCATTCTTCATTATCTTTGTTTAGAGTTCCTTCTAGATTCGCTTCAAATTCTTCTTTGTTAAGGGCAGAGATCGTCCATCAAATGGCATCAAAGTGCCTTTCTTGTTCCTTTATCATTTTCATTTGGCTTAATTCTAAGTGTCACTGATTACGAAGGATAAATGTAAGTATGTTCCTGAAGGAATTGAGAGTTTCGTCAAGATTCTCACTTAGATTATGAATAGGAAGGCCATTTTTTGATAAAATATGGAGAAATTCAGTGGAAAATAAAAAGAATTGAAACTACGCATTTTTATGGAAGAAACAGATATTTAAAGAGTTAGAAAGTCATTTGAAATGAAAAGTCACTATGTAGTTATGTAAGCTTCAATTTCAAAACAAAAAACAGTTTCTGGCCGTTACATGTCGACATGAGGTTAGGGGGTTGTCAGCATGCCCCTGTTAATTTTAGCAATTTGCTTTGTTTCTTTATATTATGTACAAGTCTATATATATAAACTTATATTACAAGCATTCTAGAGATATTTTAGAGCTAATAAATAGAAATAAAAGACCTTCATCGATAATTTTAGTTAACATTACATAAAATGATACATAACATTAACTACAGAGAGATACAAACTAATACAACATGAAATTGAACTAGTATTAGTTAGAGGATGATGAAGATGATGATAATCCAAGCTTGACTTGTTCATTTTAGTGGAAATCTTGTCCAACATTTTTACTAACGGATCTTTTAAGAATCTGTTGGTTTTCCACGATAATCTTTTAGTTCTTGAGAAGCGCTTTGTTGGAAAGATTGGTTGGAGTGATAGGGTATTCGATGTTGTCCAATGTAGTCTCTTCCTCCTCCTCTCCTTCTTCTTCAATTTCCATCTCGTCAACTTCTTCCTCCTCTCGCCTTCTTCTTCCCTCTCTTCATCGGCCGATCAATCATCCTTTTCGACAAGTGTTTCATATGGTTGACACACAAGCGGAATTCTCATGAGAGAGATGTTAGCATGGTTAAACACTTTTCTAGAAATGAATTCATATGTCTTATAATCAACATCAAAGTAGTTGAAAATACAAGTGAGGTAAATTCCATGGTATAAAGTGTTTTCACCTAAAGTAAAACTTTTAGGATGAAGTTCATCCAAAATCACTTGCGCCCAATTAATGTCATAGTGCCCAAAAATAGCAAAATGAGCCTTACAAACTTTTAAGATCGGGTGATTGAAATTTCCCGATCTTGGAGTTATGGTATGTTGCAAAAGAAGACTTACAATTCTAGCTTTAGAATAGAAATTTTGGTTTATAAACTCAAAGCTATCATCCCTTCAAAAATGCGATGAAATGTCTCACGATCTTGTTCATCAATTTTAAAATCCAAAAGATCCATTCCCATACTCTTACAACTAAGAATGTTACCCAAAATCTCACTATTTAAAACAATATGCATTCCTTTAATGCTACTCCACACTTCTCCTTCATTTCCTTCATAAAAACCACGATTCAAATTTGCATAAAACATTTTGACAAGATTCGGGTAACAAACTAAATCACTTTGAGAATTATCAATTAAGTTGAGAATTTGATTCTCTTCGAAAAGAACATTGACCTCATATGAAGGAAAATTACTAAAGATAGCAAATTTTCTCATATGGACCTTTACAAAGTTTACATAGCTAATGTAAGCTTTGATAGCTTCCAGATCATTATAGAGGAACTCTTTGGTGGCCTTGGATACTCTCATGGTGGATGGAGTGCTTGAGGAAGCCATTTTTGAAGAAAGTAGAGAGCTTGAGAGTTTGAAAGAAGGTTTAAATTTTGAAATGAAAGTGAATAGATAGGATAAAGTTAAGGAGATAAATAGATATCTAAGAGACATGTTCTCTAGTAAAGAATACCTTTAAGAGCTTTGGAATTGGTGAAAAGGTGGAGGGAAATTCAAAGATTTGAATTCAAATTTGAACTTTAAATTTCTGGCAGCGATGTGGACATGAGGGGTAGGGTCATGTCGACATGGGTCCCCTAAATCACGTGACTTATTTTTCCTACTTTATTTAATATCTACATCTATATAACTTATAATCTAATTTATATTTTATCTGAAATAATATCAAATATAATAACGCTTTAATATTAATATTTTAATATTAAAATAATAAGATAATATTATTTTGAAAATCAAAATTTTAAATTCAAACAACAAGCAATTTCAAAACATGCAAACAACTAAACATTTAAACAAGCAATTTCAATCAATATAATTTAAATGCGTTCCAATTTTTAGATCCATATTTCCGAGATCATCAGACTCGTGAATAGCTGTAAAGCACATGTTTGAATTTTTCGTCTCTTGATCTTCATCACTAGAGGATGAGTCTGAATCATCTAGTGTAGAACTTATTCTCTCTTTCTTTTCTTTGACGAATCATTGCTTGGAGAAAATTTCTGCTTATATGGATGCTGACAATCTCTTTTTAAGTGGCCTGGCTCATTACCATTGCAGCATCTGATGTTGTTTTGAGTCTCATTACTATTTCTAGAATTCTTGTGATCATTTCTCTTATAATTGTTCATCTTTCTGTATTTTAAAAACTTTAAAAATTCCTTGTCATCAAGGCTATTGCTTCATCATTGTTATTGTTTGAGTCTGAACCATTTGTTATTGCATTGAATGCTATCAACTTCTTTTCTAAGGCCTTGCTTTCTCTTCTCCCTTGCATTTGTACTTCAAACGACATTAAATTCCCAATCAATTCTTCAATTTTTAGCATACTAATATCATTAGCCTCTTTAATTGCTAGAATCTTTTGATCCCACTCCGAAGTGAGTGAATTTAGAATTTTTCTAACTTGATCTTCTACGGAAAAGTTCTTTCCTAATGCAATTAGTGAGTGCACAATGTCTTGAAACCTACTATACATGTCTTAAATGGACTCATTTGAATTCTTCTTGAATAATTGAAACTGAATGGTCAAGATAGATATTTTGGTCTGTTCAACATTGCTTGTTCCTTCACGAGTAGCTTGTAAAGTTTTCTAGATTTCATATGCAGACTTACAAACAGACGCCCTATTAAACTCATTCCTATCAAGTGAACATAATAGAATATTCATGGCTTTGGAATTGTTTTGTGCAACATTCTTTTGCTCAGCAGTCCACTGTGAAAAATCAATTGTGGGTTCAATGTACTCAGTTTGTGTGATATTCCAAGTGTCTAATTCGATTGATTGTAAATAGATTTTCCTACATGGCCAATATGCATAGTTACTGCCATTAAAAAGTAGTGGTTTGGCAGTAGACCGACCCTCTATAAATGAACTAGCAATAGTGTTGACATTACCAGTGTTGGCAGCCATTTAAAAACTTTTCAAAATCAGATTATGAAAACTTTGAAAACTAATGCTCTGATGCCAAATGTTGGAAATGCGGATTATGGATCTTAAGGCTAGCTTAACACTATAGGGGGGTGAATAGTGTTTAAGTGATTTTATGGAATTCCTAAAATCTTTTCAAATTAAACACAAACAGATGCAATTCACAAACATACAGACAATCACCGAACCAAACACAGATGCAAATAGTAAATAAAAGCAGTAAAGGAAAGAACACACTAGAATTTTACACTAGTTCGAAGTTATCCTACAACCAGTCCGAAACAATTTCTTATGTAGATTTCTTGCTAAGTTATTTCATAGACACATGTAGCCTATGCTTAGGACAGTATGGATGTGCATCATGATATGATATGTTGTTTGTTAGTCTTCATTTATTAAAATAAAATGGGATTTTCATGATTTTAGACAGTTGGAAACTTCCGAATCGTTATAGAATTTGTAGTTAAGTGTTTTTGAAAATATAAAGTTGAGTTTGTATAACATTTGAATTTGAAAATGTAACAACCCGGATTTTTGGATGTTTGTTTTGGAATATTTAAATGGTTCTAAATATTGAATTTGAATTATAGATTGATTTTGAATTTGAAAATTTGGGTTTATTTGTAAAATATATATAGACTCAATTTATTGGATAATTTAATTATTGAATTATAATTTAATATTGGTTAAATTATTGTATCTTGAGTTTTAAGCTTGACAAAAATAATTTAAAGGGATATAAAATTCATATTAATAGTAATAAAGATAATATAAGTTTTAAAATTGAATTTAAAAGTGATCTGTCCAATTTTAAAAATAGCTTTTTTGAATTGACATTTAAAATAAGCCTTCGAGGCATAGTCTCGAAATTCGAAGAAATCTATTTCGTTGGATCTGTAATAGTATATTATTATCGAATTTAAAATTTCACAGTGTTTAGAGTTACCGTTAGATCGTACGGGATAGAAACGTGCTGAAATTTACATTGAAAATTCGATATAAAAATTGGGTCCGAAAAGCTATCTTCTCCATACGATCGAATTAGGACTCGAAACCTTTTCCATTGCGTTCAAAATAGGGGTATAATATCATAAACGCGTAGCGGCATGCCTCCTTAGGGTTTCAAGATCTCAAGATAGGAATAACGAGATATTTCGGGATAAATTTATATTATAAAACTTAAATCAACTCATATCGTCATTTCCATCCTTTCAGCCTCCCCCATTTAACATGCTACCTGTCGCACAGCTATCCACTCATTTCAAATCGAACCGTCCCCATTCCTTTCTTTCAAATTCAAATTTCACGAAATAAATTGCGGTATAAAAAAAAAATCTCAAATCGATATCACGGAAGGAGGCGACTTTCAACCAGAAAGCGAGAGGTTAGGCTGCGTTTATGCTTGTTTGCAAGCTAGGGCTTCTCGTGTTTACGGGGCATGGCATGCGAGGGATAGCCGAGGCAAGCACAAGGTGACTAACAAAGGCACTAGGGTTTGCGGTCGCGATGTGAACGAGGTGAAGGAAGATCATCGTGGGTGAGGTGGCAGGATGTGAGTTTGCAAGCCGCGATGTGGGAGGAAGCGAATTGTGACTTGATGATAGAGGCGAAGCAGTGGGTCAAGGCAATCATCGCTGGGCCGCTGACGTTCGAGTAGCCCTTAGGTAGAGGTTGCGACGATGTCTGATGCAGCTGAGGAAGGTGTGGTACAGGATGATGTTGAGCGACGAGTGGGCTCGACAATTCCTACTTAAGCTTAGTGGGGTAATCACTGTAGTCATTTACTTTATAAATAAAAAGTTTGTTATTTAGTCTATTAAAATACAAAAACTTAAATCTCAAATACTTATATGTTTAAAAATAATTTCTTATACGAGGTTAAATTGAACGGAATCGATCGTGTGGAATTCGTTGCTGGAAATCAACACAATAGAATTCAAATTGGAATAGATTGCAAAAATAAAGGTGAGAAAATTATCAATCATTTGGAATTGCCAAATTTAATTTCAATATTGTTGAAAATAAATTATTAGATGTTTGGATGAATTTATAAAATTATTATCTATTGAATGTGTATATGTATAGTAGTATATATATTAGTATTTCGAGTGATATTACCACACATTATAGCGGATGAAACCCTATACGCCCCACATAATAGCAGATGACCCTATATACCACGATATCCCCCTCGAAGTGGGATTGATTTTTTTTATATTTTGCATTAACATCTGTGGATGCAGGGAAGCAAGTTGGAGAGGTCCAACTGGGTTCCTCATATTTAATGCTTATTTTTCATATATAGTGATGTATGGATTGTGTAGAATAATCTAGTATAGATTATTATAGTGATTGGAATTATTGGATGCTATTGTAGCACTGGCCTGAATTTTATTATTTTAAAATACCATGAATATACTTTTTAAAATTTAAGGAAGTAAAGAGCAATTTCGACATAAAAATATTTATATCGGAAATGGAAATTATTTTTAAGGAAAGAAGTAGGAATAAAATATATCAATTTTGGATTGCACATAACTATTGTGAATGGGTTATAGAGACTTTAAAATTTAATTTAACAATGGAGTTGTAAATGTAATTTTGAAAATATGAAAAGGAGTTAAATCAATTTATAAAAAAATAAATTGGTGGTATAAATGGAATTTGTAAGAAAAGGATTTATTTAATGGAATTTATAAATAAGATTGTTTTTATAAAAAGATAAAACCAAAGGAGTTATAAAAATTTATAACGATGTTATTATTAAAAGAAATCGACATCAGGACGATAGATTGGGAATATAAAATTTTTAGGGTAAATTTATATCTTAATATGGAAATATGGTGGGGAAAACAGTGGATGCTATTTTTTTGAAAAGCAAACCAAGAGGAATTTATAAGTTGAATTGGCTATTGAGATTTTAAAAATATATATTTAACTTTTAAAAAGTGAGTTTGTAAAATAGAAAATTTTATTATTTTAAAAACCATGGAATTTTAAAATTAGTTGAGCTTGAAATACTTCGGTAAGTAGATTTTCGAATGTTAAAGTATTTATTAAATAAATTCTAACTTTTAAATTCAGCTTTGGAAACTTATCTAAAAATGGGTTAAAGATGTTGCAAAAGTGTTTTCAATATTTTGAGTAATAACTTAAACATATTTTAAAAAGGGTTTTTTAGGCTCAAGGAAAAAGTTGAAGAAAACTTTAGTTTTAGGGACAAGAAGTTTACTTTTTAGGCTGAAGGACACTTTTTAGTGTAAATCACAGAATGATAGTTGTAACTATCATTTCTGTTTACATTAAAAATGTCCTTCAGACCAAAAATCAAACTTGTTGTCCTTGAGACTAATTTTTTTGTAACTTCTTCCCTGTGGCTATTTTCCTGTTTTAAAAATTGCTGTTGTGAAAAGCAAATACTACCTATATATATATATATATATATATATAGTTTTGAAGTGATTGCAAATTTAATTGTAAATTCTCTCAAGATGTGTAGACAGGGTTTGATTTAAAGATGAGATTTTATAAGAGAAATCTTATAAATGGAATTTTAGAGACGTAGGAAAATTTCCAATGTTAGATGTGATAACTTCAGAAAGGATTTGAATTCATTTAAATAAGTTATAAATGTTTGGTTGGGATTATAAAAAGTGTAATCGGTTTGGGAAAACGTAGGAAGAATTTACTAAATTTTAAAGACTTATGGAATATTCTCGAGTTTAATATTAAAATGATTTTGGAAATTATACGTAAATATTTTCCTAAGTATCGGAGGAAAGGTTTTGGAAATATTTTTAGTGGAAAAGATTTGGAATAGAAATATTTTCTAAGTGTTATAAAAATGGAAGTTGAAAATATTTTCTAAGTATTGAAATAGAGAATATCTTGTTATGGATACAAGTGTTGAATTTGTTTTCAAATATAGAAATATTGAAAAAGATTGAATATATATCTTGGTGAAGATGTTTTGGAATAAATATCTTAGAGATTTATAAAATTGGGCCTAGTGTTGCTTATGGATGTTTTATTGATGGTTAAATAACCGGCTATCAATATTAGACAATTTCGTTAAACGTTTTGAAGAGTCCGGGATTGAAGTTAATTATTCAAAAACCATTTCGATCCGGTTTGAACGTTACGAATGAATACCGTGAGATGATGGAGACAGTGATTCAGTTTGTCCAGACTCAGGGCAACTTGAATGGACGAATGCTATTAGAACATCGTCATTGGAGGACGATGAGCATTATAAGTAGAATTATTCTTAAAAGGTAATGCTTAGCCTCGAACCTCGCCAATCAGGAATGGCTAAAACATGGGAGATGCAGTAAGACTAATTGGTTCGCATCCAAGTAGTGTATGCTATCACTTTTCTACATATCCTCGAAACACTATTTATCTCATATATGTGCAACGACCCAGTTTTTGAATATTCAAATGTTTTAAAATATGGAATTTGAATTATATATTGATTTTAAATATTTAAAAAATAATTTTTAACTGGAATTTCAAATAAAATGATTTTTGGATAATTCAGTTATTTAATTTAAAAATTGGAAATTGGTTAAAAACAATGAATCTTAGGTTCTAAGCTTGATAAAAATTATTTGAAGGCTTGTAAAATTTATAATGATAATAATGAAGATAATAAAAGTTTTAAAATTGAATTTAAAAGTGATCTGTTCAATTTAAAAATAGTTCGTTCAAATTGACATTTAAAAATAGCCATCCGAGAGACAGTCTCGGAATTCGATGAAACCCTTTCCATTGTATCCGTAATATCGCGTTATTATCGGATTTCAAATTTCGTAGTTTTGGGATTTATCGGTTGATCATACGGAATATAAACGTGCTAATTTTTTTATCGAAATGCAATATAATAAATTAGGTCCAAAAAGATATCTTCTCCACGCAATCGAATTATGACTCGAAACCTTTTCCATTGCATCGGAAGAGGGTTATAACATTATAAAAGCCTAGCGGCATGCCCCAACAGAAGGTCGAGATTTTTAATTACATAATCGAGATATTTGGAATTTAAATTTTTATTTTAACTAACCCGCACATGACGTCCCTTTCTTTTTCCTTCATGTCACTATAGCTTTACCATGCACACTAACTTCTTTTCAACATCACGTCTTGCCCCCTCTTCTCCCTTATATCACGCGACCTTCTTCTCCTTCCTTCAGTTCTAAAATCGAAAGATGACACTTATGAAAATAATATAAAAAATGAAATCCAATTCGTTCATTTTATTAAATAAAAAAAGACGGAATAAATGAAATCACTTCATCTTCGAAATGAAAAGAGGGAAGATCAAAATCGAATTTGATTCGAAGTATTGATTCGCGTTAAAGTATCGCGATGCACACGTGAAATAGAGGGCTGGGCAAGGAGCGGCTTTAAGGGAGGCCACGTCGATGTCGATTGGCGCATGAAGGCTACGGTTGGGCAAGCTAATATGAGGGGAATGCGAGCGCAGGCGCTGGCTTAGGGCTCGGCGTCGAAGTGCTGGAGCGGGGGACATTTGCAGGTGGAAGTCGCGGTAGTTGAGTTCGCGTTGAGTTTGGTGGCGCACGATGTTTGTAGGGTGAGGTCGAGGTGAAAGTGCTTGGCGTCCGGAAGAGGGGATAGGGATGAGTGCGTTGGGTTAGGTGGTGGCTGTCGAGCGACGCGATGGAGGAGATTACAGTAGTAAGTATATATTATGTGAGAAAGTAAATTTATTCAATTTATTATATAGTCGTATTCTTATAAATGTTACAATTTATGCATATGAGGTCAGAAATGTAAAATAAATAAATCACAGAATAAGCCGTTTTTTGTTCATAGCTGGGGAATATATGCAATGAAATCAAGATTGGAAACATGTTACAATTAAAAACCAAAGGTGAGAAATATTCTCACACTTTTGGATTACCTGATTAATTTTAAAAATAGTTAAAATGTGACGACCCGAAAATTTTAGGCATTTGAAATTGGAATATTTAATTAATTTTAAATGTTTGCAATGATAGTTTAACTTGGATTTCTAATATTAGTTTGAATTTGGCGGTTGAATTTATTGAACTTAATAATTTGAATTTGGGTAAATTATTGAATTTTCAGTTTTAAGCATGTTAAAAATAATTTGAAGGCTTATAAAATTAATGATGATGATATTGAAGATTAAATTTAATTTAAATATGATTTGTTCAGTTTTAATAATACGTCGTTTAAATTGAATTTAAAAATAGCCTTCCGAGGCACAGTCTCAGAATTTGACGAAACCAGCTTTATTGGATCCATAATATTGTATTATTATCGGATCTTGATTTTCACAGTGTTTGGAGTTGTCGTGTGGGCGTACGACATATAAACGCGCTGAAATTTATATCGAGAATTCAATGTAATAACTGGTCCAAAAAGCTATCTTCTCCATACGATAGAATTAGACTTCGAAACCTTTTCAATTGCATTCGAAATAGGAGTATAACATTATAAACGCCAAGCGGCACGTCCGATAGGTGGTTGAGATTTTGAGTTGCATTTATCAAGACAATTGGAATTCGAATTAATATATATATACATATACATACATATATATATACACACACACACACACACACACACACACACACACACACACACACCCTAACCTCTTTCAGCCGAAATTCTTTCTTATCAAAACTGTTTTCTTTCTATTCAGATCACTGCAGCAGCCTGAGCTTCCTTCTCTAACACACCTTTCCTTTTAAAACCAAATAGAGAAAAGGATATCTTGCCCATTAAAATAGAAGAAAATGTTTATATGAAGGAGCTTTCAATTCCAATACCCTTAGTACAAACTCACGCAACCCTCTTCACCTTCTCTTCTCTAGTTCATGGCCGATACATACAGAAAAAAAACGCGACATCAACTCAGATATATGTATAAAGTTCAAATCGAAGACGTCAATTTCCCAAAAATCAAATCTGTCGATCGACGTGTGGAAGAGAGGGACGTCACGGCGGCGGTTGTCGCAGAGGGCAGGTCAGGGAAGTTTCGCGATTTAGGGTTTGGGAAGACGATTGATGGCGGCGTCGATCTTGGCAAACAATTTAAGGTTTGGGCGCGTTTGCTTGCACTCGCGGCGCATGCATGGTCGATTTAGGGCTGGTAACTGATGCACAGCTGCGATGGAGGCGATTTATTCTGGTGGGCAGTCGACGTCACATCTTGGGTCGCGCATGTGGTGATGGAGGTTAGGTTTGTGTTCTGTCAAGGCAGTGGAGGCTGTGAGGTATACGAACTCGTTTTCGATTTTGCTTGATTTAATAAAAATATGTATATGCAGATGAAAATAAAATGAAGTTATATACTATTGGGTAATCATGTTTAAAATAGGATATAGTACAGATAAGATATATGAAAACAAGGATTTTAAATGTTTTGAATTGAAAAGTATATAAAAATTGTATTTCTAAATCTTCAAGGTCATTTATATATCAGACGGGTTTCCAAGGGGAAGTTTAAATTAGTTACAACAATTTAAAATTTGTAAATCAACTTTAGTTTAAAATAAAAATTTAATTACCTCAATGAGTAATAAATATATGTAATTTGCTTATACAAAGTCTGAAATCGTGAAGAATACAAGCCGGTTTGTATTGGATTGCAAATCAAAGGTCATAGGTGAGTTAATCTCACTCTTCTGGATTTTTATTTAAATTTAAATGCTTAAATTTAAATAATTGGTTAGATGATTGAATTGATTTGATGTGCTATATTATATATAGTAGTATATAATATATATTGGGTGAATGATTTCCCACATTATTTAGCGGATGAGACCCTATGCGCCACATAATGGCGGATGATATTATATATATCCCATATACCACGATATTCCACCTCGAAGTGGAATTGGTATTGTGCTAACGTCTGTGGATGCAGTGAAACAGTTTAGAGGGATCCAACTGGATTCCTCAAAATTAATTAGATTTTTTAATATTCCGTCTTATGAATATTTGATATTCTGTGATGAATTATATTGATAATTGGAATATTGAATACTATGGTTTGTTTGAATATATTTCTATACATTAGGTCATCAAAATATTTAGAATTAGATTTTTGGAAGAAATATAGGAGTAAATTTTGGAAGTGAAATAATTATAAAATAAAATAAGAATGAATTGGAAAGAAATAAAAGTGATTTAAAAAAAAACTGAAGTTAAATTGTAAAGTAGAGATTTAAAACAAGTTTAAATCAAAAAAATTAAATCTTGGATTCAAGTTGGTCAATCTCAGTTTTTAAACAAATGAAATTTTAAAAATTTAAATTGTTTTAAAAATTTGAATGTTAAAGTGCATTTTTACATTGATTTGAATTTAGAAATGAATTTGGTTTTAAATTCCTTTAAACCTCCTTTATAAAATGAGTAATTAATTTATTTAATGAAGTAAACAAAAAGTTAGTCAATTACAGGTTGAGATTAGTCAAGAGTGATTAATATTGTGGTTTAATTAATGTAATTAATTTAAATTAGTATAAATTAAAAGATAAGAGATAAATGAGAAATTAATTAATCTAAGTAATCAAGGATTAATGAAATTGATTATAAATAATTAATTTGTGAAGTAATTAAAGATTAATTACTGGTTTTGGTTAAGAATAATTAATTTGTGTAAATAATTAAAGATAATTACTTGAATGTAATTGAAGGATAATTAATCCAGGGTGATTAATTAAGATGGATAATTATGGGATGATTAATTAATTGATTTGAAATTAATTAATGTCAACTGAAGGAATCTAAGTGATTGAGGTTAGTAATTCAATTAGAAGTGATTAAGTTTATTTTGGAAGTGATCAAGTTGCTTATGGATGAATGAATTGTATGGGATGCCTTGATTGAATTTATATCTCTGATATGAAATGTTTTGTAGTATCATATGTTTGGACTGACAGGATATTGTGGTTATCTATCAATGATGAATTGTTATGGAAGGGACATCCTGTATTTAAAGTTTGAAGTGTATTTCACTTGGATAACTTGAGTTAGGATAACACGAGACTCGAAGAAACCGGGCTTGGGTATTAGAAAATTACCCGAAACCACTTAGAATTTTTATAGATTGATATGTGAAATCATTAGACTAGAATGAAATGATTTAAGTGGATTGGACTATTTAATCTAAGTTTTGGTACTTAGAAAATTGATTGTGAAATAAGTGATGTCTATAGCAAATTGTGAATTTGTAAATTGATACGAGTTACCCCAAGTTTTAAATAAGTTCTTTGCATTGGCATTTCAAGCTAGATGAGGTTACTCACGCTGATTTCCATCCTGACCCGGGTGTTACTTTGATGTAATGCTCGGGTTAGACCGAGTATTACAGTTTTTCAAATAAGGACGTTCTGGAGCTCAGGAGGCGAGCTAGATGGCAAGAACGTATGGAGTGTTCCCGCTGTATTATATTGTTGTATATTTGAGATCTGATGATTGTGTATATCCAGTGTCTGTATATATGTGCAACTCTGATGTATTAAAGTGAAATTTGACAAGTATAGTTTTCCTTTGTACAACTGTTATTATATTTTATCCGCTGCGAATGTGAGATGGTGGTGTTTTCGATCTTCTTATTCTTTTATCTCTTTCTTCTTTTTCCTAACTGTCTGGAATTTTCAAGATCGAGAATTTCAGGTCGTTACATTTGGTATCATAGCTGAAAGGTTAAGCGAGAACCTTGGCTCTGGTGGGGAATACTCATTAAGGATAGGGTCAATGGTACCCTAGAATGAGTTGAGTGTGTTTGTGTGTGTGTATGAGAGCGTACTTGTTATTTTCTTATATAAAGATTTTAAATGATTTTATATAAGCTTATATTTTAATATATAAAGCAATAATTTTTCTAATATTAAGTTAATTGGTTGTTAAATCATTGAAATTAAATAGAAACAATGAGAACTAAGTGGTATTAGAAATATAACCAAACTGAAAATTAAATCTTGAATTTGGGAAAATTTCCAGAATAAGATAATAATGAATTGGTTTTCAGATATGATAATCTTGGCATTATCATAAATAGTTATTGTGTTTAATAATGATATATTTGTTAATAAGTAAGAAAAATGAAGTAAACTTTTAAGATGAGTATAACTTCTAAATAGAAGTGGGTTTTAAATTGTGAAATTTCAAAACCTAAATCTAAGAACATTTGAATTGTTTCAAAATGTTAAGAGAAATTTGTTTTGGATTGAAAAAAAAAACCAAAAGTGGTTTAAAATTTTAAGGTGTAACTTGGTATGCAAGGGAAATAACCTTGTATATATAAGGGATATACATAATATCAAAGATAATTTGAAATGAACTCTAAATGTTGAGTTTAAAATTTGAAATGAGATGTGATACCCGAGGTGATAAGTTTTTGAACTTATAAAGATTATTAACGTGAAGTTTAAAATTTCAAATGGAAAATTTGAGTTGGATTGATTTGAAATGAAATTGAAATTGAAGTGGTTTCAATTGATATTAATCCAAATTGATTGGAATAATTTGGAATTGTAATTAAAGTTGAGTAGGTTTAAAATCAAATGGAATTTGATTTGAAAGAAATCAAGATTGATTCAACTTGAATTGGGGTTAAATCAGTTTCAATGGAAATTGAAGTTATTCAAATTGGAATTGAGCCAATTTAAATGGGAGTGGAAATTTAAATTGAATTAATTGGAAATGGAAATTGGGAATTAAACAATTTGGCCCTGAAATATTTTTCCAAATAAAATATTTTAATATAAACTGTTTTTAATCTATTTTCCTAGCTATTTACTATATATAACCTTTTTTTAGACCCCAAACTCTACAATTATTTTTGAGACTATTTAACAATTTTTTGACTGTTTTATAAACTAGTTACTATTTTTCAACTATTTTACAAATTAATTACTATTTTACGACTATTTTGTAATTATTTAAAATTTCTATAACTATTTGACTATTTTCCAACTATTTTAAAATCACTTAACTACTTTATAGCTATGTTACAAACTAATGATTATTTTTCAACGACTTATCTATTTTAAACTTTTCAAGCTATTTTCTAAATAGAAACGGTCGGAGTTCAAACTGTTATTGATTAAATACCCAATTGAAGTGATAATCCAAATGAGGATTAAGGCAAATGTGAATACGTGAATAAAATCAAAGTGAGGATAATTGAAAGGAATTGATTTGGCTAATAATCAATGAAGTTAAATACGTAGGATGTACATATATTATTATATTCGCATAGTGATTTGATCCAGATTCGAGCACAAAATTTCGAGATAGTTATATCGATCCGAGTTGGAATTATTCACTCGATTTTTGACGGCGAACCTATATATGGATTGTTGATTGATTTTGGATATTCTCTATCATAGTTATGGCTATGCAAGAAGAATGACGGTTTCTGATCAAGAAGCCAGATCTGTGTCCACACTTGGAAGTCAAGTGGACAATACTAGTTCAAAAATGAAATTGTGTGATCGAGTGAGAAATCAGATTGGTATAGCGTACAGATGTTAAGTCTACATCGCACGGATTTGAATGAAATTCATAGTGAAAATTTGTGAATAAGAAATGTGAAATGATTTCTTTTGAAATGAAAGTATATTTTGTGAAATATACAATCGATAAAAGTGAAAGTTGGATAATTTTATGATGATAAGTAAGATGGAAACAACTTTGTAAAAAAGAGTAATCAAATTTGAATATTTGATTTTGTATAAACAAAGTTATATATCTTTGTTATATAAGATAAATCTTCCGTTGTTAAATCTATTGCCGAAAGAAAAGGAATTTGAAAGTGTTTGATGTATAAAAGGAGTTTATATAAGTTTGAAATGATCCAAAGTTTTAAAATATATATATATATATATATATATATATATATATATAAAGGATCTTATGAGGATTTTGGAAAAAGGTTTTGGGAACCTTTGGATTTGGAAAGGCTTTTGATTTTTGGGTAAAATCAATATTGAAATTTGGAAAGCCTAGTTTGAGAATTATCGATTTTGGGATAATCGATTTTGAGAAAAGGAGATTTATATGAGATTCATTCTAGGTGTATGATTTGGAAAATACGATAGGTGTATAGTATAAAGTGTTTTGAAAATAGCTCTGGGGAAAAAGGTGCTCCCGTGAAATGAACTTCTCAGGAGTGCCACAGGGTGGTACTGCCTTGAACCCTAAGGGGGAGGGTTTCTAAAGTTGATCCTGTGAGGAGTCTGAACAAAACTAGTTCCTAAGGATATGAGTAGTGTATAACGAAAGTCGAGGGTACTGATGCCTACAGAGGCATTTGGGTTATGCTATGACGACAGTGTAACTCGATGTCACTGCGATCTATTGCAGACCATAGCAAAAGTCGTGTGTGTCGCTGAGAGCCAACAATATACATTTGATTTTATATCGGTAGGCTGCGACCTATGGTAACATAGCGAAATTCGTGTGTGCCGCTGAGAGCCAACAGTCTGCGTTTGATTTTACATCGGTAGTGCGACCTATGTGGGAGTGGAGAAGTTTCATTTTGACAGCGAAAATTGGAGGGCGGTGATGCCTACAGTTACATGGACTTTTGCTGCGATGGCATCGTAACCCTGGAATGTAACTGTGATCTGTTGTGGCTTCCATGGCGTAATCGAGGGGCGCAAAGTGCCTACAGTTACATGGACTTTTACTGTAATGGCAACGTAACCCAGGATGTAACCGCGACCATGGATGGGGGTGATGATTTCCAGAGTATTTTCACCAAAGATATTTCCTCTATTTTAAAAAAAATTGTTTTCTATATTTTCAATAAAATTACTTTTCTAAGTATTTTCACTGGGTGTTGAAACGGGTTTACCAAGTACTTATAGATTTTTAGTCCTATGCCTGATCAACGTATGACCGAATTTCTATGAGAACAAGGAAGGACTGGTTGGGACATTGAGTTATAAAATGTATTTTTATAAAAAGCTATTTTAATAGTATTATGTGAATTTAAATGTATTTCTAAAATTTTAAAATAGAAGTGTTGGAATTTTGGAAAATGAAAGAAAATCCAAACTGGAATTATGAAAAAAAATGAACTCAGGAAAATTTAATGAAGTGATTTTTGTAATAAAATCGAATATTGATTTAAAAGTTGGAAGTAAGCTAATTAGCTAAATAAATTATTTGATAGAGTATGTTAATAAATTTAACTCGGTTAAATAAAATGGATTGTAAGTTAATAATAAAGTTTGGAGATAAACTCGAATTATAATAGAATTCGACTTGGATTGATAACGAATTAAAATAAGTGGAGATGTTGTAAAAATAAAACGGAATTGGATTATAATAGAAATGATTTGAGTTACAAACAAAATCCAATTCGGGAATAAATGAGTTAAGTATGTGCTTGGATATTATTTTGATAAATTGAGAAGGTGAATTAAAATAAAATAGATGGGCTAACTGAATTAAATGGAATTTGATTAGTGTTGGGTTCATTTCCTATACACCACCGATCCAGGAGGAGGGACCACCTTCCAAATTTACTCCATCTTCATCACCACCGAATCAGACCTTAGAGCACCCCTGCCGAACCATACTCCTACAACCGAACAAAACCTCCACCGGTCCAACTCCATCCCCATGCACTGCCGGTCCACTCACCACCGAATCGACCTATGCCGGACCAACCTCCACCGCTCCAAATCCATCCACATGCACTGCCGGTCCACTCACCATCGAACCAACCTCCTGCTGAACCAAACCATCTACCACCTACCACCGAACCAAGGCGTACCGGACCGACACTACTAGGCCAGATTGCATCAGCCCAGACCCACCATCAGCTATATACATCCAGGACCTCTGCCCCCGGCCTCACTCTATAAATAGAGGGGCAGGGGTACAACAATGGCAGACAAGTTAGAGAGCTCAAGAACGGAGAAAACTTTCAAACAACTTTCAGTTACTTGTAATCAAAGCTTTGTACTTGTAATCTGAATAGAAAAGGAGAATAACATATAAAGTGGACGTAGGCACGTTCTGGCCAAACCACTATAAATCTGTGTGTCTTTTACAGTTTAGCCCATCTATTTCATATATCCATATCATCACCCAAACCATTAAGAACAACATATAATCAACAAAATCAGACGACTTGGAGGTGTTTGCCCATTTTTTGTGCAAACAATTAGATGAGAATTAAACGGAAGCGAACTTAAGTTCGAAGTTGGAATAAATTGAAATAAATTAACTTAAGTTAAGAATAATGAGAAGCTTGACTTCGAGTAAGAATGAAAGACCATTAAATAATAGCTTGGATTAAATTAATTTGGAAATGGTTAGTGGTATAGAAGCATGGAATGCGTCAACCTAAATAAAATGGTTGTGAATGAGTTAAAATGGAATGAATTAAATATAAATTGTGTCGAAATCAATTTAAATTGGTTATAAAACTTATGAAATCATTTATTCACATGGATATCATCAAATGGCATAGAATGAATTGTCGTTTGATGTAAACAAAGCTAATTAAATTTCTATGAGTTGATAGAAGTTAAGTAAATTGATTTTAATATCAATTGAAGAGAATATGATTTTGTTTTGCTTAAAAATGAATCGAATGTAAGTAATTGAATTGTAAACCATTTAAATTGAATGAAGCTTTATACGAATTGGTGGTAAACTATTAAAATTAATGTCGGAACCCTATAAGTTGCTTATAAATATTTTTTTAACCTGCATTGCTTATAGAAACTCATATATTTACTAGTTAAATATGTAAAATGTTGTTAAGTTACATAATTTTGGCACTTACATATTTAAATTGAGTAAGTATAGGTACCGGGAAGCCGTTTGGCTGGATTTGGACGCACTATTTGCTAAAATAATAAGTCGCTTGCTTAAAAATGCTAAATAAAGGTACGCCAATGTAATAAAAATAGAAAATATGAGCTTTTTTGTTTTTCTTACGGTGTGGGTCAATGTGTATATATTTATATCTCTTGTCAAATTGCAAAAGCTCCTACGTACAAAGGAGACTCTTTCAAAAAAATTGGGAGTTAGAAATTTTTTTTGAAAATTTTGGGGATATTTTTTGTTAGCGACAAAACAATTTCAAATTGGAATTGAAATAAGGGATTTTGGAAATGGAAATTGAAACTAATTGTTTAGTTGAAACTTTTGAAAGGAAATGCACAAAATGATTTTAAATGTTGTAATTGGACATTATTGCTAAATAGGATATAAAGGTGTGTTAAGGAAGAGGATGAATGGATGTTTTTGATTTCATATGATAATTTGAATTGCTCGACTAAAAAAGGTATGTATTTAAATTTCTGTACGAAATTTGATTGGGTTTCTAATCTGGCCACTTGGCTTTTGTTTTCTTTGGAATTTAGGAGCCCGTAGAGGCATTTTGTAGTTGTATCGAGCTAGCCACGCAAAGGAGACGCTGGCAAAAAATTTCAAAAATTTAGAGAGTTAGAAATTTTTTGAGAAAGATTTGATGATTTAAATTTAAATTTGAATTGTTAAGTAAATAATATTATAGGGACTTAAGGATAAGTCTAGAAAGCTAGAAAATTGGTTAGTGTGTCTTTAATAAAAAGTTTGTTTTGAGAATTGTTTGGAATTTTTTGGTTTTGGAAAAAGTAAATGGGTATTGGACCATTCTTCATAACTAGCAATTTCGGGGATGAAATTCTTTTAAGGGGGGAGGAATGTGACGACCCGAAAATTTTAGGCATTTGAAATTGGAATATTTAATTAATTTTAAATATTTGCAATGATAGTTTAACTTGGATTTCTAATATCAGTTTGAATTTGGCGATTGAATTTATTGAATTTAATAATTTGAATTTGGGTAAATTATTGAATTTTCAATTTTAAGCCTGTTAAAAATAATTTGAAGGCTTATAAAATTTAAAATGATGATGCTGAAGATAATAGATTGGTTAAAATTTAAATAAAAGATGACTTGTTCAAATTTAATAATATATCGTTTAAATTGAATTTAAAAATGGCCTTCCGAGGCACAGTCTCGGAATTTGACAAAACCAGTTTTATTGCATCCGTAATATTGTATTATTATCGGATCTCGATTTTCGCAGTGTTTGGAGTTGCTGTGTGAGCGTACGACATGTACACACGCTAAAATTTATATCGAGAATTCAATATAATATCTGGTCCAAAAAGCTATCTTCTCCATATTATAGAACTATGCCACGAAACCTTTTCCATTGTGTTCGGAATAGGGGTATAACATTATAAATGCCTAGCGGTACGTCTCGATAGGAGGTCGAGATTTTGAGTTGCATTTATCGAGACAATTGGAATTCGAATTATATATATATATATATGTATGTATGTATGTATGTATGTATGTATTTGTATACCCTAACCTCTTTCAGCCGAAATTCTTTCTTATCAAAGCTGTTTGCTTTCTATTCAACTCACTGTAGCAGCCTGAGCTTCCTTCTCTAACACACCTTTCCTTCTAAAACCAAACAGAGAAAAGGATATGTTGGCCATTAAACTAGAAGAAAATGTCTATATGAAGGAGCTTACAATTCCAAACCCCTCAGTACAAACTCACGCAACCCTCTTTCCCTTCTCTTCTCTCGTTCATGGCCGATACATGTAGAAAAAAATGCGACATCAACTCAGATATAAGTATAAAGTTCAAATCGATGACGTCAATTTCCCAAAATCAAATCTGTCGATCGACGTGTGGAAGAGAGGGAGGTCGCTGCGGCGGTTGTAGAAGAGGGCAGTCAGGGAAGTTTTGCGATTTAGGGTTTGGGAAGACGATTGTTGGCGGCGTCGATC
Source organism: Allium cepa (assembly GCA_030765085.1). Lineage (NCBI taxonomy): Eukaryota > Viridiplantae > Streptophyta > Magnoliopsida > Asparagales > Amaryllidaceae > Allium > Allium cepa. Next base: position 955,078,510 of record CM060939.1, on the reverse strand, counting down.
TTGGCAAACGATTTAAGGTATGGGCACGTCTGCTTGCATTCGCGGCGCATGCATGGTCGCTTTAGGGTTGGTAGCTAATGCGCAGCTATGATGGAGGCAATGTATTCTGGTGGGCGGTCGACGTCACGTCCAGGGTCGCACACGTGGTGTTGGAGGCTGGGTTTGTGTTCTGTCAAGGCAGTGGAGGCTGTGAGGTATTCGTACTCGTTCTCGATCTAGGTTGATTTAATAAAAATATGTATTTGCAGATGAAAATAAAATGAAGTTATATACTATTGGGTAATCATGTTTAAAACGGGATATAGTATAGATAATATTTATGAAAACAAGGATTTTAAATGTTTTGAATTGAAAAGTATATAAAAATTGTGTTTTAAAATCTTCTAGGTCATTTATATATCGGACGGGTTTCCAAGAGGAAGTTTAAATTAGTTACAACAATTTAAAATTTGTAAATCAACTTTAATTTAAAACAAAAATTTAATTACCTCAGTGAGTAATAAAGATATATAATTTGCTTATACAAGGTTTGAAATCGGGAAGAATACAAGCCGGTTTATATCGGATTGCAAAACAAAGGTCATAGGTGAGTAAGTCTCACTCTTCTGAATTTTTATTTAAATTTAAATGGTTAAATTTAAAAAATTGGTTGGATGATTGAATTGATTTGATGTGCTATATTATATATAGTAGTACATAGTATATATTGCGTGATTGATTTCCCGCATTGTTTAGCGGATGAGACCCTATGCGTCGCATAATAGCGGATGATATTATATAAATCCCATATGCCGCGATATTCCAACTCGAAGTGGAATTGGTATAGTGCTAATGTCTTTGGACGTAGGAAACGGGTTGGAGGGATCCAACTGGATTCCTCAAAGTTATTTAGATTGTTTAATATTCTGTGTTATGAATATTTGATATTCTGTGATGAATTATATTGATAATTGGAATATTGAATACTATGGGTTGCTTGAATATATTTCGGTACACTGGGTCATCAAAATATTTTGAATTAGATTTTTGGAAGGAATATAAGAGTAAATTTTGGAAGTGAAATAATTATAGGATAAAGTAATAATGAATTGGAAAGAAATAAAAGTGATTTAAAAAAACTAAAGTTAAATTGTAAAGTAAAGATTTAAAACAAGTTTTAAATCAAAAATTAAATCTGGGATTCAGGTCGGTGAATCTCAGTTTTTAAACAAATGAAATTTTTAAAATTTAAATTGATTTAACAACTTGAATGTTAAAGTGCATTTTTTAATTGATTTGAATTCAAAAATGAATTTGGTTTTAAATTCCTTTAAACATCCTTTATAAAATGAGTAATTATTTTATTTAATGAAGTAAACAAAAAGATAGTTAATTATAGATTGAGATTATGCAAGAGTGATTAACATTGTGGTTTAATTAATGTAATTAATTTAAATTAGTATAAATTAAAAGATAAGAGATATATGAGAAATTAATTAATATAAGTTAATGTAATTAATTATAAATAATTAATCTGTGATGTAATTAAAGATTAATTACTGTTTTTGGTTAAGAATAATTAGTTTGTGTAATTAATTAAAGATAAGCACTTGAATGTATTTGAATGATAATTAATCCAGGGTGATTAATTAAGATAGATAATTATGGGATGATTAATTAATTGATTTTAAATTAATTAATGTCAAGTGAAGGAATCTAAGTGATTGAGGTTAGTAATTCATTTAGAAGTGATTAAATTTATTTTGGAAGTGATCAAGTTGCTTATGGATGATTGAATGGTATGGGATGCCTTGATTGAATTGATATCTCTGATATGAAATGTTTTGTAGTATCATATGTTTGGACGGATATGATATTGTGGTTATCTATCAATGATGAATTGTTGTGAAGGGACATCCTGTATTTAAAGTTTGAAGTGCATTTCACTTGGATAACTTGGGTTAGGATGACATGAGACTCGAAGAGACCGGGCTCGGGTATTAGAAAAATACCCGAAACCATTTCGAATTTTTATAGATTGATATGTGAAATCATTAGACTGGAATGAAATGATTTAAGTGGATTGGACTATTTAATCTAAGTTTTGGTACCTAGAAAATTGATGTGTGAAATAAGTGATGTCTACAACAGATTGTGAATTTGTAAATTGATACGAGTTACCCCGGGTTTTAAATAAGTTCTTTGCGTTGGAATTTCATGTTAGATGAGTTTACCCACGCCGGTTTCCAGCCTGACCCGGGTGTTACTTTGATGCAATGCTCTGGTCAGACCAAGTATTACAGGTTTTCAGATGAGGATGTTCTGGAGCTCAGGAGGCAAGCTGGATGGCAAGAACGTATGGACTGCTCCCGCTGTATTATATTGTTATATATATGAGACCTGATGATTGTGTATATGCAGTGTCTATATATATGTGTAACTCTGATGTACTACAGTGAAATTTGACAAGTACAGTTTTCCTTTGTACAACTGTTATTATTTGTTATTATATTTTATCCGCTGCGAATGTGAGATATTGGTGTTTTTGATCTTCTTATTCTTCTTTCTCTTTCTTCTTTTTCCTAACTAGTTGAGGATTTTACATATAAAATTTTAAATGATTTTAAGAAAAGAAAGAGGAAATAGAAGGAATATTTTCCAAGTATTGAATATAAAATGAAGTGGGAAAAATATTTTAAGTATTGGGAAGTGTTGGAAAGGTTCCGTGAAAAATATAAGGTATTTGAAAACTATTTTCAAAATGTTGAAGTATGGAAATAATATCTTATAAAGATATTTGAGATAAATTTTGGAAAAATTAAAATAAGGGATGATGATTGTTTATGGATGTGTACTGTTAGTTAAATAACCGACTATCAATTTTGGACCATTTTGTTAATCGTCTCGAAGAGACCGGGATTGGATTTATTTATCCAAAACCACTTCGATCCGATTTGAACATTACGAATGAGTACCGTGAAGATGATGAAGACGGTGATTCGGTTTGTCCAGACCCAGGAGAAATTGTATGGACAAATTCTTCTAGAACATCGTCAATGGAGGAGGACGAGCATTCTATGTAAAATTGTTCTTGAAAAAGGTAATGCTTAGCCTCTAGGCTCATTAATCGGAAATGATTAAAACAGGGGAGTTGCTGCAAAGGCTATGTTGGTCGCACCCAAGTAGGGTATGTTATCGTCTATCTAATTGTCCTTGGAAACCTATTATCTATGGATATGGGTGTGCATGGAAGGAGCGCTCGATGGTAAGGGTGGGAATTCCCGGGGTGATAACATATTCCTTCTATCCAGGTAAGGGATAGGCCGGTCTTTTATAGCAGGGGATCCCGGCATGTTCCTCGGTACATGGTTCTAGAGGTGTACTGTGATGGGCGGTGCTCCAGTGGCCCAGTCATTTGATGGAATCCATTCTCCAATAAGCGCCTTATGGTTTTTATTGTGCCCAAGTATGCTGAAACGTGAGATGCAAGCATTTCAGCTACTTTCTATTTACTTTCTGTAGACACTATTATAATGTCAGATTATTTTGACAAAAATCATTTTGGTTACCGTAAGGCAAAAACCCGCCGTGTATATATGTGACGTGGTCTTACAAGATACCTTTGTTTTCAAAGGATTTTAAAAGTTCATAATTCAAATTGAATGTGTTTTATCATGCTGATTTTCCAGACTGACTTGGTGTTATTTTATTATAATGCTCAGGTCAGACTGAGTATCACAGATTCAGGTTAAAATGCTATGGAGCTCAAGAGACGAGCTAGAGGAGTTCAGACGTATAACACGTACTTGGTTATTTCCGCTGTGCGAGGACAAGTCCTTATAATTGTCCATTTGATGTATTGAATTGTTGTATTCTGATAGTGGTATGTATATTAACAGCTACAGATTCTTTTGTGTAAAATAAGTTATTATATATGTTATATTTTGTTTCGCTGCGATTATTAGATTCTTTGTTGTTCTGTTTCTTTTCTTCTACTTTTTTCTTCTTCACCCCTACTGAACTGGTATTTCTAGCACTCGACTGCTCGATATTAAATACAGTGCATGTATTGATGTTGATTTTCGAGGTCAAAAATCCCCATTCGTTACATTAGGTATCAGAGCTAAAGGTTAAGCGAGAACCTTGGCTCTGGTGAGGATTACTCGTTAGAATATAGTCAGTAGTACTCTAGAATGAGTTTGAGTGTAAGAATAGATATGAGCACGTATTTGTTGGTGAATATAAATTATTTTATATTGTGTTGACTTATAGGTTGAGTGTTTATAAATTCCGGTCCCTACAGTTTAGACAACTGTATCGATAAGGATTTCTAAACTCTTAAAACTAGGCAAACCGACACAGTATTATTTTGAAAAGTGGGTAAATGAAATAATTTCACCTAAACCATATTTTGATATAAAAAGAAATTATTTTTCTGAAATTATTATATATTTGGAGTGTTTGGGTGATAATATTATAATCAATTAGGATTATAAAATTTGAAATGATTTATATAACTTAATGAAAATTTTGAATAAGCGTAAATTATACAAATGGATTATAAATAAAATTAGATTTAAACCGAAATCTAAAAATTTAAATCCTGGAAAGTATGAAAAAAAATATTTTTTTCAAAGTGGTGTGGAAAATAATATTAAGAGTATTATTTTGAATATTTTCGGAAGGAAATTGTTTTAAGATGGATTTTGGAAGAGATATAGCATTGAACACACTTCAATCGCCTGAAAAATAATATTGGTAATGCTTGTAGCGTCACTAGTATTCATTTTCAAGTTTCTAAGTGACGTATTTCTAGCGAAATTGATTTGTTTAGATTTACTGGGCAAATAAGTTTTGTTTTGAAAATTCCAAAGGGAATTTGTTTTGGGATAAAACCAGGGTTGGTTTAAAATTTAAAAAGTGTTATATTTGTCATTTCAAAATGATTTGAAATAAGTACTGGGTGTTTAAATGCCGGAATCCTTATTTAAAATGTTTTAGAAAACATTAGGAAATAAGTATGAACTTATAAAATTGAGAGTAATTTTAATGAAGAGAGAAAGGTATGGAATTTGAATTTCAGATTTAAATTCATATTTGATCAAATTGAATTAATTAAAGGTAAATTTGTTTGGGGTAGAATTTAAATTTAGTAAGGTTTGAAATGTTGGTAAAGAAGAATTGAAATTCAAACAAAAGTGAACTGGATTTGTATTATGTGGAATTAAATTAAATATGAAAATGTGAATTATAGAGTGATTATATAACTATAAGTTACGAAATTTGAATTGGATTAGAAATAATATCGAATTGAAGTAAATATAAAAATATTATAAACCACATGAATAAGACTTT